>CM060924.1:296670168-306670168 GCA_030737875.1 Allium sativum
AGGTTATGGCCTGAATGAATTAAGAAATACTTAACCAGATAAATATGTAAGGTGGGACATAGGGGTTAAGTAGGTGCCTTGTGTGGCATGAGGAATCTAGGGGGTGCCCTTAGTGGCATGTGAAATACGATTAGTAAGACTTAACCAAATACACATGTAAATGAACATGACTAAGAGTGTTAAGTGGGATATACTAGTGACAAGCTTAGGTGGGTAGCTTGTGGGGGCCCATTTCGACCAGTATCCCAAACGTATCTTTGTGGGCTCGACCCAAGTCGAGGACGGGACACACATGCTGGGTTTGACTGTAAGAGGCCAAAACGGGGAGCGGTGGCAACGCAAGTCCAACGGGTTTCGTATGCGTGTGTGGACCCGGGCTGGTAGGTAAGACGTTGTTGCATCGTGTAGGTATAAGCCGTGCATTCTCAAGTTGTATCGGGTTGCCACTTTAGGGGAGTGATACACCCCACTGTGGGGCCAGCACGGGTATCTACGAGTAGGGAGCCGATCGAAAGTGGGTAGTGGGGTACACCTAGTGGAGATAGGGGCAGATGGCACCTATGTAGTCAGCTAGGGGTACGTAAGGCTATTTATAAAGTTTCTGTGTGAAGCAAGTGGGATCAAACAATAGGGTGACTGGTGTGGTGCAGTGTAGTAATGTGCGGTGCAGTGTAGTAATCATTCGTTAGTAATTAGGTGTGCCTTTACCGTTATCTTTAACGTTATCTTAAACGCTATCTTTATCTTCCTAAGAGTTCATAGACATTTACTTGTCTTCCAGTTTATGCCTTAGTCTAGTTATTTTGATAATAGTATTGTTAGAATTATCATACTCGCCAGACTTTATGTCTGACCCCCTCTATTTCTATCCTTTTCCCCCCTCCAGGTCCTCAGGTTGGGCCCAGCTCTAGTGGAGTTTGATTGAATTACTTCATCTCTCTTTGGAAAGCTTGGACCGTTGAAGTAAAGTCCAGCTTGTTATCTTTTTAATGGCTATTTATGTAATGGGATTATGTATTTTGTTTTTATGAAGATGGATATTGTACTTGGTTATGATCTATGGTTTTATGGTGTAACAAACATGTTTAATTTCCGCTGCAATAAAATGAAGTTTTAGATTTCCAAGTACTATTTACTATCTGTCTTGTTGTAATTTTTCTGTTCTATATTCACTTATAACCTCCATGGAAGTTAATGCATTCCCTTCGTGAGTGACATTAATGGACGTGGGGTGTTACATTAATACAGATATAAAATGAAACTAATTGAGTTTTGTTTTCCAAAGATTTATCCTGCTGTAGAATCAGTCCAAAATATGAAATACAAGAACTCTTCTTTACAAGGACTCTTCTTTACAAGATCTGTATTCAGCAGAGTACGTTCAGAATGCGGCATTGAATGTTCATTCTGGTAGAAAAAGTGATAACAACAATGGTAACAAAAAAATCAATGTCGCAAGGTATATAGTTGAGGGAATTAGAGTTGGATGTATAGTTGACGGTAGTCGATCAGTGTGTTTGTGTAATTTAACGGTACTCGATCAGTGTGTTTGTGTACAAATACTTCACTGGCCCAATAACAACCTAGTCAAATTGACTAGTCGATTAGTCAACTAATTTCTACCCATACGGCCTAAATTCATACAAAAAGCAAGTCCAGACTTCATGTCAATGATTTGATCTCGATTAGTAGACTAGTCGACGACTAGTCGCGACTAGTCAAGCGTCGTCCATGTGTTTGTGTAGTCGATTAGTATATGTCTCAAAAATTAATGAACAAACATTGTAAACTGGTTTTGCTATGTGACCATATTGTTTAAATGAAATTAACTGTACATACTACATAGGAGTGGAAAATTGATAGTCATTAAAAATGCAAACCCAAAAGAAGAATCACCTGAAGTTTAGTCCATGTGCAAAACTGGTAGTTCGCACCCTAGCATACAAAACAACCTCCTATACACACAAAAAGGAACAAATAAATGAAAAGAATATTCAAGATGTGCACACAAGTACATGTCCATTCAATTCTTATCTAAGATACTACGTAGAGATAAGTGTAAAATAATATATACCTGCTCCAACGTCTAAAGATATCGAATCATCATCGTAGGATGACACACATACTCGACTTTTTCTGATTAAGAATTTATTGGGCGATCCACCAGGTGGATGCATTTTGGTTCACGCGCAGGGTCAGTAATTCATGCTTATTAGCTTTATTCAAATGTCGAATGCCGCTTCACTTAACCTTTGGAAAAAGCTGCTTTTACTTGCAACTTTCAGTTTCTTTGAAGCAGACTGTGTAGTGCAAGATTACTTACACTAAAGTCTCTGCTACAAAGTAAGGGAAAAGTTGCTAGTGAAAGCAGCTTTTTACTAAGGTTAAGTGCACCAGCATCCGACATTTGGATAAAGCTAATAAGCGTGGATACCCGACCCTACACGTGAGCTAAAATGCATCCACCTGGTGGATCGCCTATTAAAATTTTAACCAGAAAGTTTAGTAATAATCCATTAACCAAATTTTTCAACAAACCTGTTAAATTAACATCAGATAACAGGGTTATAAATGAGTGCATTCTTTTGTTAAAGAATATAGATGATGCACATATCACCATAAAAAAATTGATTTTTGCAAGTATGTATTTTGCATCTAGATGTTGTATTGGAACATATATCGAATATTTCCCAATGTTAAGTATATATCCAGATTTGCAGACTGCCTACAGAGTACCATTTTTTTTAGGCTACCTCCCTTGAAACCCCGACTATTTAGATATTTCCCTCACCAAATTCTAGTCCTACCTCCGCCACTGTATACCGCAATCTAAAATTATACCATACATCCAATGGCAATTCTAACAAAAATTATACCACAATCTAACAAACATTCAGATGTTTTTTACATTATCACAAAACATGATACAAATTTGATTTTTCTGATTTTAGGGTATAACCATAGATCCGTCCCTAACACATTTACACAAACACACTTACATAAACCAATTCAATCGAAACAGTTAACACACGAAGTACTAACGCAAAGTAGCAATCAACTATCACACAAAGATTTCAATTTGTTCCCTACTATCAGTCATGCATGCCAAAATTCAATTGAAACACATACCTGCGCTGTCGAAGGAGGGCTAGGGAGACGTAGGGTCACTGCGTTTCTGGCGAAGGACAGGGTTGTTCGTCCCTGTCGAAGGTGGAGGCACGATTTGGTGACCGTAAACCCTAATTTGGGTTTTCGGTCACCATTAAAGTAAAGCAAATGGAAAAGGGAGCGGCCAAAACTTTTGTTTGGAGTGCCCAATGGGATGCACAATATGATACAGATTCAATTTGGCCAAAGCCGTATCAAAATAACTAATCCGGGGCTTCGTTGATGGATGGTCAGATTTAGGGCGTTTGGGGTGACGCTGATCGCAAAAGGTAATTTGATATGGATCTAAGCACCATCAAATATGATACGACTTTTACCCGTATTACATGTCTGCATCCATCTGTGCCAAATTGGCTGATATGGTGTAGTGAATGAAAATTTTATTGATCAACCATTAATCAAAAATTTTCCTTTCTAAATTAATTTATATCATTAATTTATTCATTTCCCCATTTCCATATATTCATAAGTTCTTATTTTCTAAATTTAGAAAATATACATTTATAACATTTGGAAAAAAAATTCCATTTCTTATTCACATATCACTATCTCCCCATATCCATCAGTCTCTAACTATAAACTGGTAAGAGAACAACTCCCTGAATACCAACCCCGAAGGCCGAAACCAACATCAGATCGATGCTCAGAAAACCCTTCGACTTAACTAAACTCCAGTCAGTTTCTGATTTCCTTAACTTTGTTTCTTAACTTCTTATCAAATCATTGCTTGCACAACTCTCGGATTCAGTTTACGATTCCACTTCTTTTATAAAAACATTGGTCATGATGATAATGTTATAATCCCTACTTTTGAAATATCTAACTTCAAATATAACTTTTATTCATTAATTTGAATAAATAATAATTAATAAGTTTATTAAATAAATAAAATCTTGGTTTAAAAACCGGAAAGTAAATATTCCTACATTCGATATAGTCGAAATCTAATGCATAATTCTCTCTCGAATAATCCTTATTCGATAACTCTCCTTCGAATAATCGTTATTCGATTAACTCCCTCTCGAATAACCTATATTCGATTAACTCCCTCTCGAATAACCTATATTCAATTAACTCTCTTCGAATAACTTATATTCGATTAACTCTCTTCAGATAACTTATATTCGATTAACTCTCTTCGAATAACTTATATTCGATTAACTTTTATCGTGTAAACTATATTTGATAACTCTCTGTCGAATAAACTATATTCGATAACTATCTTTTGAATAAACTATATTCGATTAACTCTCTTCAAATAACTAATATTCGATTAACTCTATTCGAATAACTAATATTCGATTAACTCTATTCGAATAACTAATATTTGATACTCTCTATTCGAATAACTAATATTTGATTTAATCTTTTCGAATAACTTATATTCGATACTCACTATTCGAATAACTAATATTCGATTAATTCTATTTCCTATCTCATTCAAATTCCCATTTGAATTCCTATTTCATTTATAAATGTTTTAATTTAGAAAATATTCATTTTAATCCATTATTCACATCAAATGTGAATAATATTTCTTTTATATAATCAATCAGTTTGATTTTGTATTTTAAAATAATATCCCATTTCCAAATTCTATTTATACTTATATTTATAGAATTAATTATACAAAATCTCCTTCTTACTTCTAACACTTAAAGTCTCATTTACAATTCCCTTTATAAATGTTAAGTTCAATTTCTTTCTAAAATATCGGTGTTAAAACCGATTTCTACTCCTCTATGTAAATTCAGACTTGTATATTCAATTTACCCCATGATAAATTATTTACTTAATTTATAACTCATTACTTATAAATTAATCTTCTCCATTTATCTATTAAAACAGATTTCTTTTTAAAAATCTCCTTTAAATCCATCATCTCATAGTTCTTTTATATCTCGCCAATTTCCTTTTATAATTCTATTTATTTCCCAAATAATTCCTTTTACAATTGTATTTATTTCCCAAATAATTCCTTTTATAATTATATTTACTTCCCAAATATTTCCTTCTATAATTATATTTATTTCCCAAATAATTCCTTTTATAATTATATTTATTTCCCAAATGATTCCTTTTATTTTCAATATACGCTTTGAAAATTTCCTTTATACATTCCAGTATTTCTTATAGTATTTAAAATACCAAATAACAAGACCAGTATCATTATAATAAATCACAGATTATATATCACATCATATGTCACAATATATGTAAAAACAGTATTATAAATATCGAGGAATCTAGTTGGATCCCTCCAAACTGTTTCCTCCATCCACAGATCTTAAACAATATAATTAACATCAATTTCAGTTCAATATGAAATATTCTGATAAACAGAATCAATATAATTTTAACAATTTATATATATAATTATATCTATATTTTCAACCAACTAATTAGCAGTTCATCCATACAATCAACACACAATAATCAACCATCATTTATCAATTCTAAAAATACATTATAAAAATATAAACTGTGCAGAGTTTGTGAGATTTACTCACATTGGACAATTATTGTCAAATAATAACGATCATTGATTTGGATCCAACAATTTATTTTCCTACAAATTGCAACGAGCTCCAATTCACTCCGAATCAGTTCTATTGCGCAGCCACCATCCATACGATCCCAATGGATCTTGTTTTGCTGAATTCTGATAATGTATGATGAAGTTATACATTTTTATACCATTGCATCTATTAGAAAATCATTAACTAATAATTAAAATAAAAATTAATATTTAATTAAGAACTTAATTACCATTTAAAATTAATTCCACGTTATTACTCTTAAACATGCTTCTTCCCCATCGGTTAAAACATGAACCCGCTCCTCATATCCCTTCACCATTTTCATGACTTCACGATCACCTTACACTCTCCTTTTTCCATGAATTTACAATTTTATTCCACCATCGATCACAACACTGCTAATCCCTTTTAAACAGTTCATACAAATGCTTCGATTTTACTTATACTAAAACTGTTTCACCTCCCCTTCAAAAATATCCAATTGCCTCCAAATACAGAACAAAACCATCACCATAATACTGCTATGCTAAATCCAATGTCCCACCTTGATTTACCAACGAAAATCATTCTATGACTACTGTAATCACAGCTCCATATCCAATAACTTCATAACGGAATACTCCAGTGATGCTTCGAACAAGAGCCACTGTTTAGATGATCAAATTATAACAGTTATAAGCTTCGATTTTAATAACACATCATTAACGTATTAGTTGTAGTTAATAAACCTTAATTACATTAATCCACATGAATCAACTCTTAATACCTTCTTCTTCCTGGAGCTCACGGTCACTTCTAGGCAATTCAAACCCACTAACCTCGAGCTCCTCTCTCCTCCTTACTTCTCCGTCTTACCCTGAAAACAACTTCCGACATCACTACACTTCTTCTCTCCTCCTCCACTCCGTAGCGATCCCTTTTTTGCTCTACTCGACTCCTCATTGAAGAACGCGTCGGTAGCATAGCTGCTGCGTACCCAAGGTTCTAATTGACAAAGATTATGATGAAAATACCCCAAACTTTGCCAACAGTTGCTAATCAAAGCGACAAACCCGAATACTGTGATCATTTCTCTAATGGAAATCCCCATAACTCCATTACATAAAACCTACACTGATCGAACTTCTGTTGCATAATTTTCATGGAAACAAAAGTTGGCCGAACCCCTTAAAACTGATACTAACAAGAAGAGCATCTTATTAGCAACTCAAAAACATAAATTATTGATTTCTCTATGATTTTATTTTGATTTTCAAATGTTGATTTCCTAATGTTTTAAAGAACCGGTCGCGGCGGAAATGATTTTGATCGAAGAGAAAATTGTTTAGGGTTAAAGAAGGCTTAGGGGTATTTATAGGATAGTTTTGGCTTCCACTATAAGCTTCATTCAATTTTTATATTAATTTATATAGTCAACTCTACTCGTGTTTATCTTCTAAAAATCTGTATGTTCATATACGATACCCAAATTCAACGAAAATGGACACACAGCTACAGTTCGACATTACGGACCTAACGAAACTTGTTACGTCGAATTCCGAATCCGTTTGCTCACACAACGTATTTTTAAAGTCAAATTATTGACTATTTTTCACATTAAAATTCCGCATGGCCACATACTGACTTCAAAAATCATGAAAATTAAAATCTTACAATAATTTAATATTTTGGATCCAACAAAATTTGTTTCGTCGAAAATGGAGGTCGTTTGCAAAACTGGCTAGTTTTAAAGTTCTAAATAAACCCATTTAAATATTAATATATTAAAAATAATTAAATTTAATATTAGTAAATTAATATTATCATATATATATATATATATATATTCACATAGAATATAATACAGCTCCAAAATATTCCTATTTGAATTTATAACTCGACGTTTCAAGTCCAGATTAAATCAGTATTCAATTTATATTAAAAATCCATTTATAATATAAATAAATCGTTACAAATTATAAAGGAATTCCGTAGCGACTTTTCGAAAATTTGATTTGGACTCAACTCACAATCTACACGATGAAATCTCGAATTTTCTCTTCCATTAGAAAAATATAGTTCACCATCTCCGAAAGTTTCTTATTTCATAGAAATCCAGCTTAAAACGGATTCTGTATATTCGTTTAAAGTTTGAACCGCCAAATTACGAACTACCGCGCCATTTCGAGCTCGATTATAATTATAATATAAATTATACGTTCAACTGACATTTATGAATAAATTCGTTAATATAATTCAAATCTAAACTGAATTATATATTTTAAATTGTCTAATTCACACAATATTGTGAATTCTATTATTTCTGACTATTTTGAAAATAAATATATTATTCTATTATTTATATTAATTAAATATTCAATATTATTTAATTAAAGAACCATTTAAATATCTAAATCACTATTTTAAATAATTATATAAATTAATTATTATTATACCGTAAAAATACGAGACGTTACACGAGGAGTCTCAAAATGATCTCAACAAATAGTCCAAAGACTCAAAAGAATGAAGTGAAATTCCACAAATAGTCTGAAGATGCTCAAGATGATCCAAAGATCAAGGAAAGTGTAAGTTACTCCAAGCTAGTAAATATAAGAGTTAAGCTACATATCCCATAACCACTTGCTCTACTCGAATATTTACGAAAAAGTTGTATATTCCACTAAATACGAAACGATCATTGCCACGTTCTCACCCGAATGAGTCCAAGAATTAATCATGGAAGCAAATGCTAGGGTTCATAGTCCTTGTTTTTACTAAGCATTTAATTAGATTTCTTATACGAATGAGGAAAAAGTTTAAATAAATAAGTACTAGTAAATTGGAAGGCGGTTTATAAAATGACTTTGTACGGAAAATAGCGTTAGAAACCTTCTTAATAAAATATTAGGTATGTGCTAATAATATAAAACCCTTTATAGTTTAAGGTGCAAATTTTGTAAATATCGATTGTAATAACAATCGATCTAAAAATTCATGTTTTAATAACGTGAATCAAATCCCATGAACATCGGTAATAAATATGCTCACCACGAATAAATCGAAAGTTCATCTAATAGAGGTGCTGAAATACGTGGATTAGAGCAATTGAAAAGTCAAAGGAAAAGAGCAAGTGCTCTGAAACTCGACTGGGAAGAAGCGTGGAACATCCTAAACTACTGACCATGGTCTCCACTGGGTACAGTGCAGAAACAGGTTTCAAACGTCTTAAACTAAGGGTCAGACATCTGACCTACAACTGATCAAAAAATAAAGATCTGGATTATACATCCGAGCCTCATTTTTAGACGTCTGACCATCTCTGATATCTGGATCAAGGTTCTAGACGTCTGACCTAATATTCGGGTCCAAAGTTGACCTTTGATTAGACATCTGGTGTAACAACCCGGAAAAAGTCGATCTTGGTTATACGATATACAACACATATCGAACATCCAAGGATCGAAAATACCGGTAGTTAAAGAAAGAAATTGGAGGGTGAGAATAGACAAGATAGAAACTTAGAATAGAAGAAGAAGAAGAACACAACATCAGAGTAATACGAACCTCACAGCGGAACGAATAACATATAATAGATAACATATCCTTGAAATAAAATCAGTATATGTATACAATAACATTATCAGAGTACAACACTTACAACACAACGGAAATAACTATAGCTATATAATCCTGAAGCCTCCTGCTCCAAGCTCTTGCAGTATATCTGTAAATCTAGACAACTTGAATGCCAGTACAAAATCGGGCACCCAAGAGTTTACGGAAAACAAAACAAGATAAACTCCGGGCTAGCCATGGGACTGGTATGAGTAAAATAGTTTGAACAAGTAAACGATATCTCATAAGACCACGCCGTATAACGGAACGGGTTTTTCCCTTATGAGAATCCAAATTATCTTTATATCAAAAACCTTTTGATATTGTAATAATGTCTATCAACCACAATGTAATAATCATGTAGCAGAATTGCTTTCATCTCACGTTCTACATATATAGTATACAATCAAAACCGCAAGCACGTATTGGGTAATGGATTTCCAACTATGACAAGGTATGGAATCACCTTTCGCTAGTGTACCTCTAGAGAGGAATACACTAGGTTCAACAAGAACATCTTGCAACCCGACCACACATGACCGACCACTCATTTTGCTTGAGTGCATCGAATGTATATCCCCAATGGTTGGGATCAGCAACCGTTTCCCGAATGGGACAGCATTGACAATAGATTTTTAGAAGTAAATGAAACTCTAGATCAGGTGATTATACATCGTAATAGGTGCGACCTACATAGCCATGTGCCTGCCCGATTTTTGTCATTTCCCGGTTGTGAGGCTAGATGCCACGTTTATCTCTGACAGATCATACAATTATTCACTTTGAATGTCACATTGTCATACCCGCCACATCACAAATTGATTTCCCTAAAAATACCACAAGTGTACAGCTAAGAGAAACGAATTCCTCCGCCACCAAATGTAAATAAGTTTGAAGAGATCAACTTACACGATCTATTAAATATACTTTGTCAGACGTTCTTCCATATAGATCGTCCTGGGACTGGACAAACCGAAGGCACTATTCATTACAACCATCTTAGGCAATCTTTACCTAAGATTTATACAACAGCCCCTACACTTTACTCCGTCTTCAATTATCTTTGGCATATATGATTCGCAACGCTAATGCCAATACGGAGTGGTTCTTCGGATAATAATCCAACCGGTCTCTCCATATTAACAACGTTAAAATGGTCGAAAACTTCGATAGTCGATGAGTTAACTATCGAAGAAAAACACGTGTGCAAACAACGATCTTATTCCCAGATGGAAATTCTATCGATAAATCATCATTCAACATTTAACCCTTTTTAAATTAATTTACTTATCTTCTGTTTCCATATATTCAACATTTCTTATTTCTAATTTTAGAAAATATACGTTATTAACAATGGAAAACATTTCCATTTCCTGTTTTCTATATTAGAAAACATTTCTGATTTCTTATTTGGAAAACATTTCCGAAGTTCCTTCATTGGATTTAAATAGATGTTTAAATAAAACATCGCTATGCCAACTTCGACCATTTACTAAATTTACTTAACCATCATTCACTATCAAACCTTACCATTCCTTAGTTAAGAAGGAAGTCAATTGTAACAACCCAGAAAATCATGACCAATTAAAAAATTTTATTTTAACAAATTTTAATGAAAAATGCGTCAGAATTTAAAATTTTCATTTTTTTTATTAAATTATTGAATGACTTTGTATATAAATTTTATGATTAATGAATGATTTCAAATTTATTTCTAATAAATAATTATTTGTAATTAGATATGAAATTCTTCTATAATTGTGAAATAAGAAACGTGCGCTGCTTCGTTCACATTAATATAATTTATTTCATAATATTAGAATTTAAAACGAACAACGTTGCTTATACGTAGTACGCGTTCGCTAAAATATAAAAAAGAATAATTCTAGTAATACTACAAGCATCAATAGAAATATTTTCAAATGACAGAAGTGAGACAACATTAACACTAAAAGTTCATTTATTACATTTTCTTACAGAATTGGAAACGTTAGCTAAATGTATGCCTAAAATCTCAAAGCACTTAACTGACCTATTTCAACATCAAATGAAATACTTTGAATTCCATTTATGCATTAAGTATTGAATCATCACTTCCTTATCAGAAACATAAGGACAACAATAACATTATTGCATGCGTTTTTTTTATGTCCTTTTTTTCTTTGATATCTCTCTTTTGCAAATGATTATAAAAAAAAGTGTTTTAATATGAAGCTTGCGAGGTTCGGGAAGGAAAAAAATTAGAAAGAAAATTTGAGAGAATAATCAACTGTGAATATACGTGAGAATAAAAGATGAACGGAAACGTTAGGTAAATTAAACAGATTGTTATAAATGGATACAAGTATTATATGGTAAACACTAATGGCTTAAATGAATATTGGGCAAAAGAAAAGAATGGTTTAAATTTAGAAAATAATGAACATGTAAGGGAAACATTAATATTAAGAGAGGTACGTTGAACATAAAAAGGTAATCAATGTTTGCACCAACAAAATCAATCGCATGAATTAAGACTATCTTTCCAGATTAAAATAAATATGCCATATTTTATCCTTTTTTTAAATACAAGAAAGAAAGGATTAGATAAACACCCATTAAATATTATTTAATATATATATAACCTAAGGTATATATACGGTATAGAATACGAAACCCTAAACACCTTCTTCCAGCCGCCTTCCTTATGAATCAATGGCCGAACTCCTCCGAACTTAATCCCTTATTTTTTCCCCTAAATGTCTTGAATTAAAACAAATCTCTAACCACAAATCGAAGAACACTTCTAGATCTTGCTAACCAACGGTGATGATCGACGATAGGGGTTTCTGGTGGCCGGAATTGGGTGGAAAGGCGGCGCATTGGGGGCGGATTTCTGGGCGGTGGTGAGGTGCGAGCTGGGGATCCTTCTGGGCGATGGATGGTGGCTCGATGGTGGTCAGTGTGGTGGTCTCGGATCGAGGTCTGATGCTTCGTACGGCGTGCGCAAGTGAGGAGTTGGCGGTCGATATGGGTTTCAATGTACAACAGAAAGGAACGAAGAAGAAATGGGTTAAGTCCCTTAACCAATGCAATTAATCCTTAATTAATTATTTAATTATTTCATTTATTGAAATCAAATGTTTATAATACAATAACTTCTTCAAACATAAACGAAATCGAACGAAACAAAGTTCGTTGAACTCGTATGGACAAGGGCTTTGCTATGAAACAGTACAGAACTGAAATGGAGCAAATCATGATTTGAGGGAAATTCCAATCTGAACTGATCTGAATGGAAAGCTATTTGTGAGATTTCTATTTTATGATTCAAATTAATTATTTACTGAAATGTGAAATTTATATTTATTTCATAAAGTTCATGTAATGTTGTATATCTTTATTGAAATGTTGGTTGTGTTGTGATGTGGCTTGAATTGAAATTTTGGTATGTTTGACTTTGGTTATAACAATGAAAATGAATTGTGATTGTGGTGGAAATATATTTTAGTGTTATGAATAAAATTTTTTATGTTTTAAAATGTAAAACATGAATACATTGGAAACCACATTTAAATGTAAAGTATGTTAATAAAATAGTTCATGTTAGAAAACTTGTTTTACATTAAAATTATAATTTAATGTATTGAATATACACAAACATTTGTTCGTGTTAAAAAAATAAGTTTTTACATTAAAATTATAATTTAATGTACTGAATATACATAAACATTTGTTCGTGTTTAGAAAATAAGTTTTACATTAAAATTATATTTTAATGTATTGAATGTACATAAATATTTGTTCGCATTTAGAAAACAAGTTTCACGTTAAATTATATTTTAATGTTAAGAATGTACATAAGAATTTGTTCATATTAGGAAAACACGTTTCACATTAAATTCACATTTTAATGTTATGAAGGTAAACAAATTTTGTCATAGGAAACATCATTACAAAAACTTTATTTTTAGTGTAATGAATAGATTTACAAAATTGTACATGTTATGAAATGAAACATGTTTTTACACTAAACTTTATTTTTAATAAGAGGATCATTTCTAAATAAAAATGTGCACACATTAACTTTACATTTTTAATGTTAATAAGACATTAAAAAGAAGGATTAATTGACATAAATAATCCAAAGTTTAACCCATCCGCCCATATTAATCCCAAGTATGTATTATTCAAGAATAATCCGAAGTTTGGTGGGTGTCTTCCCATATTGATCCCATTTACTTGGTGACCTGCTATAACCAGTTTCCCATCTTCACACTTGCTTCTTCTCCACCGCGCATTAGCTCGAATACACGCATCTGCTCGAACTAGTGAGATAATTAGTTTAATTAAGAAAAACCATGCTCCAATCTCCACCGCGCCAGATCTGGACACTACATCTGATTCATCCCATCTCTCAAAAATACCATCTACAGATCTGGGTTCTTTAATCATTTCTCACGCAATTAATGAGAGTTTAAATTTCTTTAATTCGAGCAATTTCTGTTGCGGTGAATTCGAAGCAGATTTGAAGAGGTGGACTACGGTTTGAGTGGTGATTGGTTTCGGAGCAGAAAGGAAATTCTGTGCAGTTGTGCTGAATTTTGAGGGGAGGATTGAGTGATGGTGGGAGGATGGCTGTTAAGGGGTGACGGGGGGAGTTTGCAGTTGTGAGTAGGTTAAATGTAGATGGTAAAAATTGTTCACTGTTTTCGATCCGTCAGCAGTTTTGGTATATGGTTGAGGGGATGAAGGTGATTTTGGAGTTCACTGGTGGATGTGGTAAGGCTGGTGAATGAGCTTGTTTGTAGTGGAAAAGTTGATAGTTGTGGGAATGTGGACTGTAGTGAGAATTGAGGTTGTCAGCAGGCTTGAATGTTGTTTGAGAGCTAGGTGCTGTGTCGATGCATGGGTAGACTATTGTGGTGATCGGAAGGTGGCAGAAAGCAGTATGTGTGAGGAGATTTGAGGTGCTGGAAGTGGTTTGTCAGTTGTAGTGGGTAAGTGTCGATGTGCAGAATATTTGGTGAATGTTGGCAGTGTTGAGATGGTGATAGTCTGTGTTTGTTCGACTGTTTTTTCGTTGTTGAGGAAAGGGATTGCATTAGCACCTATGTGCAAATTTTTGGAGTGATAGGTGAAAAAAATCGTGGGTTCTTTATAAGGCAGGGAATCATGCTGAAAGTTAGGATTTGTTTGGAGAGTGCGAGTTGTATGTAATGGGGTGGAGAGGGAAGGACTTGCGGAGAGAAGAACGATGGAGGTGGTGGCATGGATTTTAGTGGAGTACTGAAGGAGGAAGTGGAGATTGAAATTCATGGTTGAGTTTGGGTTTGGAATAGCCACAATTCGCGGTTTTTTATCGGGGAGGAAGAATATTATGAAGGGAATTAAGTTAACAAAGGTTATTAATTAACAAAGGTTATTAATTAGCAAACGATTAAAACTTGAAACCTTCTATAACAGGTCATTAGGTCAGTGGGATCATTTAGGGAAGACACCCCCCAAACTTCGGATTATTCTTGAATGACGCATACTTGGGATTAATATGGGCGGATGGGTTAAACTTTGGATTATTTATGTCAATTAATCCTAAAAAGAATCATTGTCATGTTAAATTATTTTCACATTGGAATTCAAATTTCAACGTAAAAGGATCATTATAAAACATGTATTTTTATTGTCATTTGTTACCATAAAATGGATTAAAACAAAAAGAATGTCTTTTTGTCGCCACTTGTTTTAAAATAAAAAGAATGAAATAAAGGGACTAGGTTTCATCATGTCATTTAACAAAAAGAGTAGAATAATATAAATTCTCCATGTTTTAAACTTATAAAACATGTTTACATTAAAACATATATTTTAATATAATGAATGGTTTAACAAAATTTGTTCATGTTTTAAAATGTAAAACATGGTAACATTAAAAACTCTAGTTTAATGCAATATATGAAAAGAACATTTTTTTTGTTTTTTGTTAGAATAAAAGAACACTTTTGTCAAAATGCTTAGTTAGAATTAAAACATCGCTTTCGTTAAAAGTGTTTATCTAGAAATAAACTAGTCATTTGTTTAAGGTTAGAATTAACATGTCATTTAAATAAAAACATGTTATGTAAAAACATGTTTTCATTTAAAACTCATATTTTAAATATCATGAACAGAATATAGAAAAAGTCATGTTTTAAATAAAAACATGTTTACATTTAAAATTTCACATTTTAAATGTAATGTTAGAGTACATAGAAAAGTCACATTTTTATTTTAAAATGTTGCATTTGATTAAAAATGCCTTTTAGTTATAAAATGTTGTATTAATATGTCATTTTGTTAAGGATAATTAATTAGAATAAAAATATCATTTATGTTAGCATTCAAAGAACGACATTTATGTTAGAATTAAAAGAACATTTATGTTAGAAATAAACATTTATGTTGGAATTCGAAAATATGTTACATTGCCATTAACAAGTTTCCTGACTTGTTTATGTTGATTGGGACGATAATTTTTACACATCGCCCAAGTGCACAAATAATTTATTTAATTATTTGTTATATGTTATGTGTTGGTTGAAAACCCCACACGGGTCTTGGGATTATATTCACACATCTCCCTTGTGATTAGTTTTAAGCGTTATTTATTTGACGCTTATACAGTATTAATATTCACTTTGGATGTTATTAATGATTTTTATCATTATTGTAGAATACATTGCGGTGTTTGAAATCCATATAATTAAATTATATGGTAATTGTTGGGTCCCATTCCAATTTTGAATTAAAAGAATACTTTAAAATAATATTCAGTTAAAAGAAATCAAATAATGGTTTTGATCTTTTAAAGTTCAAAAGATTTTATTATATGGGTTAAAAAGTCACAATGAAAAGGGTTGAGCTAAAAATACGAAACGGGTCATGACACGAGGTTAAGCCCAACTTATGGGATAAGTCTGCCCAGAAACAACCGGCATATCCAGCATCCATAAGTCACAGGCTTAATGTGGGAGGTCTGGCCCAGTATAAAATACAAATGAATAAGAAATTGAATTGGCCTATTTAATCTGTTTTAAATAGAAACGTCGTATTAAACCAAACGTGTTTACCGATTAATGTATTCATTTTAAAATGAATATTAAAAAGAAGTGATTTGTAAACTTAATATTTTAGAAATATTAATATCTTTAAATATGATAAGAAAATAAAACATTCAATTTAGACTTTAAATTGAAATAAAGTTAAAACTGTTTTAAGGCAAATTTATAAATATTTTATAAAGTACGTTTTAAATAGAAACCGATGATATAATATATATTAAATATATATATATATATATTTAATGGCCTGAATAGAATGCGCCGCGCAGCGACCGTTCGCGAATTTCGACCATTAACTTTAAATGGACGTAACGGGAGATCCGACCGTCGGATTCTCCTAGAACCGGAACCATTGGGTTCGTACCGAAAAGAGCTTTTCAATGAATATAAGAGTTTTAAAATCTAACGGTTGGATTTGGAATTATGTCCAAATCAAATTTAGAAAAGGTCGCTATGGATGCAGTTTGATGGTCGTTATTGGAAACCGACTGCGAGCGAAAATAAAATTATTAAAAATATGGAAATATTATGAAAAATCATAATAAATGATTTAAAAGGAATTTAGATGAAAATTTCCAATAGTGAAGATACAAAAATATATTTTATCGATATGAACTAGTTATTAACTAGAACAAATCTTATAATTAAGATTTAATAAAGTTTTCCAATAAGTTAATATTTACTTGGAATTAAATAGAATAAATTGGATTTTTGGGTTGTCGTGAATGGTGTCTTAAATAACACTGTTCTTAACCCCAGTTGAGAAAAGAATAAATCTTTTAATTAAGATTTTAGAGTTTCAATCATATTTGATAATTGGAATAAAATGAAATGTAAATTGGATTTATCGTGAACAGTGTTTTAAACGACACTTGTTCTTTAACCCAGTTTGCAGTGAAATATAATTTGGGATTTATGAATCTTTTATTTAGATTTGGAATGGAATATTTTCCAAGAGTAAAGTTTTCCAATTTAATATACTAAATTGGGATTAAATGGAATTTGATTTAATAATATTCGAGATGAGCTTCTGTAAAAGAAGGCCGTTAATATATATGGAATTTAAAAGGCTTTGCCATTATTCCATTTATATTAATAGCCCGATATAGAAATTCATATCGATTATACATTGGTCTGATTTCTATGAAAATCCCCTATTTAATGGAGATGAATTTGAGTTTATCGTGAACAATGTTTTAAAGGACATTAGTTCTTTAACTCAAATAAGGATAAGATTAATTTCTTAAAATTAAATAATCATTAAATAATGATTTTGATATTTAAAACCAAATTGGAGTTTTTAATAAATCTTTAAAAGAAAAGATTTAAGAATAAACTTAAAGGATTTGTCTTTGATAGAATAATACGAATATTTTATTAGAAGAATATTTTGAATTGGAATGTGTCGTTGGATGTATTTTTATAGTACTTGATTTTTAATTATAAATTACGTGAGTTATTCGGGAAGACCGGGTTTAACCCATTCTGAATAATTACTACGACGATGAAGAGTCGAAGATGAAGATGGTGTTTGAATACCGACGATCTTCACATCGGATGGAGGTGTTGCTACAGAGACCCTTGATGTGAGTAGCTACCTTGAACGGGCTTCAGTGGTGGCCGTCCGGACTATTGTTGATTGTCCGAATTTGGTTTTCGCTCAGACCCAGAGCATAAGCTAGTAAATGGATGCGTGTCTGACATTGGATTTCGTTCCATGTGAATTAAATCGATTTCTGTTAATGTATGTCTGTTTGGTGGTGGAGGATTTATTCTCCACTTAACACCCTGGTATATATTAATAGTGATTGATCGCATGGCGTGAATTGTCAATGTGGCACGCCAAGACGCAAATGATCAAGGCTTTTGTTGAAAAGCAGGGCCTTGTGGGATGATCAAAGCATAGCCTATTACGGCATAGCTTTGTGTATATCATGACTTCGCGAGCCTCACACCCTGGTATGAGTCAAAAACGGGATATGGACCGTAGGGAGTGCACACTTTTCTTTCTAGCTAGTGGTAGTGTCAGTGGTTTAACACGGCCTGGCATTTTACTTATGTGGATGATGGATTTTGAGGCACCTCGGATTTTTATAGGCCGATAGTGGTCATATTATAGGTTCAAAGGAACCTGGAAACGTGTGTTCAGGCATAACCAATCCACTGCCGATAGGCGGGGACCGGCCCTACCGCTCCAAGGGTTCACTGCGGAGGATCCTGAGGCATTTGCTAGAGTGTCTCGAATCGGAGAGGAGCTTGCCCCTAGCCTCGACTCATGATGGAAATCCAATTTCCAACACGACCTTGTGGTTTTGATTGTAGAACTAGTATGGCGACATAGTAGGATGGGGTACTATGCCATCTATGATTAATACATTATGATTGAAATTGTTTTTTTTTAAAATATAGATATACCCATATATATACACACTAATACTAAATCCGTTTTACCGTATCAAGCATCTTTTGACCATTATAAGGTAAAACCCTCTCCTCCGGTTTGCGTTGCATTGGTGATGGGACTTGGGTCTTATAATGGTTTCATTTTTCTAAAAAGCATTGCATTATTTGAACGATTTACTTTACTTATGCACTGGCAATCCAATGGAGTAAACCCGTTCCGCGTTAGCGGTGTGGTCCTGTGATTAGCCTTATCATTAGATTAGTTTAGTTAAGATTTCTCATACCAGTCCCATGACTGACCTGTAGTTTGTTTCACTGGCAAACTCTGCCCATATTTTTCCACACGGGCAATCGAGTAGCTAGGTTTGCAGATATCTATTCTTTTAGCAGGATCCTGGATTAAAGCTTAAAGCTGTGTCCAGAGCATTTATAGTCTTCCGCTGTGTATGGTATTTATGTATTGTAATTTAACTTCCGCTGTATCATCCCTTTTAATTGATGTACTCTGATATTCTGTACTCTGATGTAACATTATTGTAATGTCTATAAAAGTCTATTGTTATTGTTCTTATGAACTGTATTCCCAAAGTTAACGTATGCGAGTTTTGAACGGTCTTGGTCGATTTTGCGATCGATTAGGTCCGGGCAAAATCCGTGTCGTTACATCAATCAAGTTGGGGTATAATTACCTCTCAGACCTTAACTGAACAACATTTTAACTTCGAAATAGTCAAAGTTTATCTTTTAAACCTTTAACAAACTTCCTTACGTAACTCTCTTTCGAATAATCTCTATTCGATAACTCCTCCCTTCGAATAACTATATTCGATAATCTCTCTTACGAATAACTAGATTCGAAAACCTTTCTTCGAATAAATTATATTCGATTAACTCTATTCAATTAACTCTTATCAATTAACTCTATTTGATTGACTCTTTTTGATTTAACTCTAATCGATTAACTCTATTCGATTAACTCTTTTTGATTTAACTCTAATCGATTAACTCTATTTGATTAACTCTTTTAACTTAACTGCTTCCGAATAAACTATATTCGATAACTCCTTTAACTCTATTCGAATAAACTATATCCGATTAACTCCTTTAATTCTATTCGAATAAACTATATTCGATTTACTCCTTTCGAATAACTGGATTTGATAACTCCTTCCAAATAACTAGATTCGATAACTCGTTTCGAATAACTATATTCGATAACTCATTTCGAATAACTAGATTCGATAACTCCTTTCGAATAACTAGATTCGATAACTCCTTTCGAATAACTAGATTCGATAACTCCTTTCGAATAAGTATATTCGATAACTCCTTTCGAATAACTAGATTCAATAACTCCTTTCGAATAACTAGATTTAATAACTCCTTTCGAATAACTAGATTCGATAACTCCTTTCGAATAACTATATTCGATAACTCCTTTCGAATAACTAATATTCAATAACTCTTTCTTTCGAATAAACGATTCGAAAATCTCTCTTTTTGAATAAACTATATTCGATTACTCCTTTTCGAATAACTAAATTTGATTAACTCCTTTGGATTAACTCATTTGGATTAACTCGGTTTGATTAACTCATCTTAATTAACGTGACTTGATTAACTCCATTAGAATAACTCTAACTGGTTAACTCTAACTGGTCAACTCTAACTGATTAACTCTAACTGATTAACTCTAACTGGTTAGCTCTAACTGGTCAACTCTAACTGGTCAACTCTAACTGATTAACTCTAACTGGTTAACTCTAACTGATTAACTCTAACTGATTAACTCTAACTAATTTACTCTAACTGGTTAACTCTAGCTGGTTAACTCTAACTGGTTAACTCTAACTGCTTAACTCTAACTGATTAACTCTAACTGGTTAACTTTAATTGGTTAACTCTAATTGGTTAACTCTAACTGGTTAACTCTAACTGGTCAACTCTAACTGGTCAACTCTAACTGGTCAACTCCAACTGGTTAACTCTATCTTGTTAACTCTAACTGGTTAACTCTAACTCTAATCGATTAACTCTACTCGAATAACTAATATTCGATTAACTCATTTCGATTTACTCTTTTGAATTATCTCCTTTGAATCATTTCCTTTTTTATTATCTCCTTTGAATTATCTCCTTTGGATTATCTCCTTTGGATTATCTCCTTTGGATTATCTCCTTTGAATTATCTCCTTTTCTATTTGTTTACTTAACAAATAAATATTTCCTTTATCTTTCCTATTTATTTAACAAATAAATATTTCTTTTATAACATTCTATTTATGTCCTATAAATAAATATTTCCATTTAATCTGTTTGTAATTGTTTTACAAATATTTCCTTTTAAATTCTGTTTGTAAATGTTTTACAAACATTCCTTTTTTCTATTTTATTTGTAAATGTTTTACAAATATTTCTCTTTCTATTTTATTTGTAAATATCTTCCTTTGTATTTGTTTTACAAATAATTTCCTTTGTATTTGTTTTACAAATATATTCCTTTTTAACTCTTTTGATTTTATAACTGTTTTCTTTTATAAAATCCATTTCCCCTTTTCTATATAAAATCCATTGATTTTATATAACTAATTTTCAAATACATTTTTGAAAATCCCCTTTTCTACATTCCAGTCTTACGGTATTTGCAATACCGAATAGCAATGATCGATATCATTCAAACACACATAATCAACAACAGATTATATAGCACATCATATACCATGATATATGAAACAAAACAGTATTTTATATATTTAGGAACCTAGTTGGGTCCCTCCAACCTGTTTCCCTGCATCACAGATGCTAAACAACATAATAACATCGATTTCATTTCAATATGAAATATTCTGATAAACAGAATCAATATTTGATTTACGATATATATATATCGTTATCTATGATTTCAACAATACACAAGCAATTCAACCAAACAGTTAACACACGACAATCAACATATAATTATCAGTTCTAAGAACACATTATAAAAATATAACTATTCAGAGTTGGTGAGTTTTACTCACATTAGACGATCATCGTTAATAACGATAACCATCGCTTGATTTAGACGGACAACTTGTTTCGCTATAAATTGTGACAAGCTTCAATTCGCTCCCCGTCCGTTCCATAGCATTGTCGTCGTCATACGATCCTAATGGATCTGACCGTTCGTCAATCTGACACCGTATGAAAAAGTTATTCAATCTCGAAGTTTATAAACATTTAAATTAAACTAAATTAATTTCCCTTATATAAAATTTGGCCCAACCTTTCACTCTTGGCCCAAACCCTAAATCACTTTACCAAACCCACCCGTTACTTCCCTTCTTCCTCAAATCAAAGAATGTCATGACCTCCTTTTACTTACTCCTCCATTTTCGGTCATTCATGCCACCACCGCTTGTTCTACGCTTCTCGATTTAATCCCCAAAAATCACCAACGTATTGCTTATTCAAAACCGCACCCTATCATACCACCTTCATCCACCACGCGTCTCCTATACGGTTTGTGACTTTCCATTTTCGGTTGTACTCGACGAAGACCAGCGATACTTTTTATTTTAGAAAATTGTCAAAAAACCAAAATCGAAGCTATACGATCTTCTGGTTCCCATAACGAACTCAAATCCGTGGATTAAAGCTTATATAATGCACCATCTTCAACCCTAGCTCCAAAAAGACTGTCGTTGTTCACTTCGATGCCCAGAAAGTGGATGCGCACCCTCCCATTTGTATACCAGATTGAAGAGAAATCGAAAAGTATCGCAAAGAATTAACTCTTGCAATTTATAGAAATTTATATTTTGATTACTCTGATTTTTGTGAAGCCACATATTTTGTTTGAGGCCAAAGAAAACGGTGATTGGGAAGAGGAAGATCTGGCCTCGTTTGGTTCATTAAAGTTAGGATATTTTAGTTTTATTTTCATTTTATATTTGTTTTTAGCACTCTAAAAATCCCTATGAACACACACGATATCTAAAAATCATGAAAATTGTCATGCAGTTACAGTTCAACATTATGGTCCCAACGAAACTGGTTTCGTCGAATTCCGACTCCGTATGCTCACACAACGTATTTTTAACGGTCAAAATACTGACTGTTCTTCACATTAAAATCCCGTACGGCCACATACTAACTTCAAAAATCACGGAAATTGAAATTTAGCAATAATTAAATATTGTGGATCCAACAAAATTAGTTTCGTCGAATTCTGAGGTCGTTTGCAAAACTGGCTATTTTTAAAGCCCTAAATAACCCTTTTAAATATATAAATATATTCAAAAACATTTAAATTAAATATTTACAAATAAATATTATCATATATATTCACAATAGAATATCATACAGCTCCCCTGGGATTTACAACTCGATATTGAAATCTCTGTCGAATCGATATTCAAATTTATATTGAAATTCCTTATATATATCGTTATAAATTATAAAGGAATTCCATAACGACTTTTCTAAAATTTGATTTGGACATAAATCAAAATCTACACCATGAAATCCCGACTTTTCTCTTGCACTAGAAAAATATACTTCACCAGCTCCATACGTTTCTTTTTTCACAGAAATCCGATTTAAAACGAACCCTGTACATTCGGTTGAAGTTCAAATCGCCAAATAGCGAACTGCCGTGCCATTTCGAGCTTGATTTTAATTATACTATAAATTATATGTTCAACTGTCGTTCAAATAATATATTAGCTAATATAATTCAACTCTAACTGAGTTATATATATTTTAAATTGTCCAGTTCACATTATATTGTCAATTTAGCAATTTCCTATTATTAAATATATTATTTAATTATAATATTAATCAAATATTCACTATTATTTAATTTAACAACCATTAACCTCTCTGAGTCAATATTTAAATAATTAAATTAATTAATTATATACCGCTGAAAATACGAGTCATTACAATCTTTCCCCCTTAAAATAATTTCGTCCTCGAAATTGCAAAGTTAGAAGAATGTTACTAACTCAACAAATTAGATTTAAACATCTTCAGGTTTTACTTCTAAACTTCCATTTTAACTGAACCATTTAAATTCCAATTAACTTATTAATTCTTTCCGACTTACTAAAATTTTCAAAAATTTTGAAAATTTTCTAACACCTTAAATTTTCGGAAAATTTCGCCATAACCTCCTTTGTACAGCCCTATCTGTAAAACCACAACTCACCTCTTTAGGCCTTCTCCAACCCAAAAGAAAATCAAACAGCCAATCGGCTTCCCAAATCGGCTCATAAATCCCATACCATATGAAATATAAACTTGTACCTTTTTTTCGGGCATATCAACTCTATCACTTCCATATGCTATCAACTCAACATATACCAATGTTATCCCAATCAAATTCTGATCAATTTATCCTCAACACGGCTATTCGCTTATTTCCAAAGCAAATCCTATTTCAACTCAAGTTCAATTCTTGATTCCAAACTCATAACTCGATTATCCAATCACATTTCAAATTCAAATTTCACAAATCCAATCCTATTCAATTTCAATTCAATTTCAGTTACCACTTAACTGGCTTTACTTTAATCCCAATTTGCTTTCACAAGTATCATTTAACTTGTTTTTATTTTAAACAATCTCTGCCTGGGAATTTTCAAACAACTTACCTTTTCAGAAGTCAAATATTCCTTTTTTAGTATTCAAAACGATCTTTTTCCTCAAAACAATTCAAAAACAAAATATTTGGTAGTAATCCATCACTTATAACTCGAAAATGAACACCGGTGATGCAGCTGTCATCATCGGATTCTATTTTCCAGCGATCAAGTGAGTTCAATACTATACCACTTTCAAAATCATTTCCACATACTTCCATTTTGAAATCAGTTCAAAACATCATTTCATTGCTTGTAACAAATTTAAAATCTCCCAGGATTTTAAAATTCACGTATATTTAATCCATGTTCTTTTACAAACATTTCTCCAAATTTTTAGGTTTAAATTTCAATTCTGATTTAATTTCAGTTTTAACTCATTCATAACACTTATATGAATCTTGATTGGTTATTTACATAACTGTTTCACTTTTATAATCTTACTCGATTATAATAACAACCAACACATCCAATATATTATAATCATTTCAATATAAATCCTTTATATCAAAATCTAATTTGGGTAAAATTATTTCATTTACCCTCTTTTCAAAACATACAGTGTCGGTTCATTGTATTCGAGTGTTTATAAATCCCTACCGATACAGTGGATCAAACTGATCGACCAGAACCCATAAACAACTCTACCAACAAAGCTCCACAATATAAAATCATTTTATATTGAATAACAAATATGTTCACTCATATATATACACTTAAACTCAATCTAGGTATTACTAACCCCATCTCTACCGAGTCACGCCAACCGAGTCACGCCATAGAGCCAAGGTAATAACTTAACCTTGGGCTCTGATACCAACTGTAACGACCCGGAAAAAGTCGATCTTGGTTATCCGATATACAACACATATCGAACATCCAAGGATCGAAAATACCTGTAGTTAATGAAAGAAATTAGAGGGTGAGAATAGATAAGATAGAAACTTAGAATAGAAGAAGAAGAACAACACAACATCAATGTAATACGAACCTCACAGCGGAACGAATAACATATAATAGATAACATATCCTTGAAATAAAATTAGTATATGTATACAATAACATTATCAGAGTACAACACTTACAACACAGCGGAAATAACTATAGCTATATAATCCTGAAGTCTCCTGCTCCAAGCTCTTCCAGTATATCTGTAAATCTCGACTACTTGACTGCCCGTACAAAATTTGACATCCAAGAGTTTAGGGAAAACAAAACAAGATAAACTCCGGGTTAATCATGGGACTGGTATGAGTAAAACAATTTTAACAAGTAAACGATATCTCATAAGACCATGCCGTATAACGGAACAGGTTTTTCCCTTATGAGAATCCAAATTATCTTTATATCAAAATCCTTTTGATATTATAATAATGTCTATCAACCACAATGTAATAATCATCTAGCAGAAACACTTTCATCTCACGTTCTACATATATAGTATACAATAAAAACCCCAAGCACGTATTGGGTAATGGATTTCCAACTATGTCAAGGTATGGAACCACCTTTCGCTAGTGTACCTCTAGAGAGGAATACACTGGGTTCAACAAGAACATCTTGCAACCCGGCCATACATGATCGACCACTCATTTCACTTTAGTGTATCAAATGTATATCACCAACGGATGGGATCAGCAACCGTTTCCCGAACGGGACAGCATCGACAATAGATTTTTAGAAGTAAATGAAACTCTAGATCAGGTGATTATACACCCTAATAGGTGCGACCAACATAGCCATGCCGCCTGCCCGATTTTTGTCATTCCAGGTTGTGAGGCTAGAGGCCACGCTTATCTCTGACAGATCATACAATTATTCACTTTGAATGTCACATCGTCATACCCGCCACATCACAAATTCATTTCCCCAAAAATACCACGGGTATACAGCTAAGAGAAACGAGTTCCTCCGCCACCAAACGTAAATACGTTTGAAGAGATCAACTTACGCGATCTATTAAATATACTTTGTCAGACATTCTTCCATACAGGTCATCCAAGGACTGGACAAACCGAAGGCACTATTCAGTACAACCATCTTAGGTAATCTTTACCTAAGATTTATACAACAGCCCCTACACTTTACTCCGTCTTCAATTATCTTTGGCATATATAATTCACAACGCTTATGCTAATAAGGAGTGGTTCTTCGGATAATAATCCAACAGGTCTCTACATATTAACAATATTAAAATGGTTGAAAACTTCAATAGTCGATCAGTTAACTATCGAAGAAAAACACGTGTGCAAACAACGATCTTATTCCCAGATGGAAATTCTATCGATCAATCATCATTCAACATTTAACCCTTTTTAAATTAATTTACTTATCTCCTGTTTCCATATATTCAACATTTCTTATTTTCTAATTTTAGAAAATATACGTTATTAACAATGGAAAACATTTCCATTTCCTGTTTCCTATATTAGAAAACATTTCTGATTTCTTATTTGGAAAACATTTTTGAAGTTCCTTCATTGGATTTAAACGGATGTTTAAATAAAACATCGCTATGCCAACTCCAATCATTTACTAAGTTCACTTAACCATCATTCACTATCAAACCTTACCATTCCTTAGTTAAGAAGGAAGTCAATCAAGTTGGGGTATAATTACCTCTCAGACCTTAACTGAACAACGTTTTAACTTCGAAACAGTCAAAGTTTATCTTTTAAACCTTTAACAAACTTCCTTACGTAACTCTTTTTAAATAATCTCTATTCGATAACTCCTCCCTTCGAATAACTATATTCGATAATCTCTCTTACAAATAACTAGATTCGAAAAACTTTCTTCGAATAAACTATATTCGATTAACTCTATTCAATTAACTCTTATCAACTAACTCTATTTGATTAACTCTTTTTGATTTAACTCTAATCGATTAACTCTATTTGATTAACTCTTTTAGATTTAACTCTAGTCGATTAACTCTATTTGATTAACTCTTTTCACTTAACTCCTTCCGAATAAACTATATTCGATAACTCCTTTAACTCTATTCGAATAAACTATATTCGATTAATGTAACGATCTGAGGTTTTTGAAAATCAAGATTTGAATTTGATATGAATTTTAAATAAGATTAAAGGTTTAAATTATTGTTGAATCAAATTTTTAGGCAATAATAGTATTTTAACAGACTGAAAGTTTAATTTTATTATGAAATTAGTTATTAACAATGTTTGTTTTGGAGAACGGCTCGACTTACGAACGAGCGGTAATCAAGTTGTTAGAAACAACCAGAATTTGAAATTAAATTATAATTAAATATTCGTCACAAATTTTTGTTCAGTTTCAGTTCGCATCATCTTAAAATATTTTATTTATTTTTTCTGTAATTTTTATTTCGAAAAATAAGCATATGTTTTTCTAGCGTATTTTGGGGTAACTGTGGTCCATTGTGACACTTTACAGAATCAATTAATCGGTCTGTTTTATTTCTGTTTTGGGACTGTGGTGCGTCGGTATACACGATTATATTGTTAGATTGGTGTTGTTGTTTATCGATAATTAAAAATAAATGAAATCGGAAAGGAAAATGTTGGTGTATAATTTTTTTAAAAAAAAATTGGGGCTTTCGGCAAATGAATGTACATGTGCAAGATATCAGACTAGAAGAAAATATGTATACATATTTTAAATTGAACACTTGGTGCATGGGTTTATGAGTTTCCTCCGCGTGTTGATCCCCTAT
Organism: Allium sativum; assembly: GCA_030737875.1. Lineage (NCBI taxonomy): Eukaryota > Viridiplantae > Streptophyta > Magnoliopsida > Asparagales > Amaryllidaceae > Allium > Allium sativum. The sequence continues at coordinate 296,698,277 of CM060924.1, forward strand.
GACACGCGTTGCCTCCTCCATACTGATTCCACCGTAAGCTTTCCCAATTCCTTTGTTTACTCGCGACCTTCTCCCTCCACTCTACGTTTATCTCCTCACTATTCTCCCCACTTCTACTCTTCTCTCTCCCATCCACCATTAACTGGAAAAAAAAAACAAATGACGTGAAACCGCATGCATTCACCCTCCCCTCTTCTCCTCACCAATATTTGCAGTTTGAGTTCGCTGGAACAAGGTTCAGAGCGCTTTCTGAGTTGGAGTCTACATTTGGGTTGGAGCTTCCGCTATGTTTTGTTCTTCCACTGAGAGTATGTATATATGTTTCTTCCGCTGTGTATGTTCATGTAACTCTGATGTGATATTGTTTTGTGCAATGAAAGTTTTGTTATTTTGTTCAATGCATGTATGTACCCATAACAATTCGCCTTTTCTGAACGGTCTTAGTTGGTTTAATTACCGGCGAAAGCCGGGCAAAAAGGTGGGTCGTTACAGTTGGTATCAGAGCTTTGGTTTATACAAAGCTTTAGGGTACGACATATTTTGAACAAAGGATAGGACTCATCAGAGTTATAATATCTCATTAGAGACAGGGTTAGAAATGCCCTAGAACGAGATTTTGGAATATCCCGTTGAGAGAGCGTATTTTGAAATCCATATAAATTATTTTGAAACTCGTATATCATTGTGAAAATGACAATTATCTTGAAATATAATTTGGAAATAAGAATTGCGAGTGTTTATTCGACGTCTCGATTTGGACTACCGAGTATGTAAGGGTTTGAATATACGTCTGATCAACGTATATGCGAAGTCCAGTATGTACTAGGTAGATGTAGAATCACACTCTAGACATTTGGAAATAAATTCTGGGATGAGCGCGCCATCGCTGATATTTATTTTCAAGTTTCGAAAGTGTGATGACTATATAATTCCAGTTTAAATGTCGAGGAATACTTAAAATCATCAGGCTAAATGTTTTAATACATAAACCTTAATAAAAGGGTTGGTGAATTAATATAAGATTTTAATTGGGGAAAGCAAAACTAGAAGTTTGAAAAAGGAAACTGAGATTAGCCTAAAATACTTCAAGACTTTGAATCCTTAAACCCTTGAATATGGAAAACAATAAGTGCTTGGAAAATTTAAAAGATATATTTAAGGAGTAAATCTCACTTAAAGAATTGGGTATTGAACTGTTGAAATGCAAGTAAGAAAGATAATTTACCCGTACCCCAAAGTGACAAGAATAATTGACTTAATTATAACGAATATTTGAATATGAATTTTGGAATCTAATAAGTTGTAATAGAAGATAGCATACTCCTAGATGAGTGTTAAATAATAGAATTGAACCTATACCTTAATAGGAATGGTGAACGATGAATTACAGGTTGAATTAATTTGCTTGGAAGTATAATCTTAGCAAAGCAAACCCTTAAGGTATTTAAAGGTTAATTTAACTTAAGTAGGAATTTGTGTAAAAAGTCGATTTAGAATATAACTAACGTCTTAAGTGGGGGAGAAATACTCTTCCCTATTGAGACGATATAAGGAAGTCAACTGGAAATTTCGTAACAAGCAATTGCTTAAGGCGTAAAAAGTAAATATTAAAGTAAGAATTTACCAAAATTGAATCGTCCTTAATCTTATTGTTAGGTGCACTCGATTTATCTATCTTGACCTACGCTAGTTTCTTTTTCGAACCAATTATTCTTGAAGAGTATCATTCATACCTTTTGTCCTATGAACTTGGTCAAGTGATTTGATTCGAACCCTCATTTTGATATTGAACTTTTATCTACGACCAATTCGAGTACCTGTAATTTGATTTCTCGAACAAAGCCAAATCTTAAATTCAAATTAGAAATGGTGATCTATTCTAATCTTATCTCAATAAATAACGTTGAGTGATTATCGAGAGGTTCGAAATAATGGGTCTAACGTATGTAAGGAGTTTGGATTTACAAATATTAGTTGATTTTGAAATTTACCTCAAATATTCGAATAAATGCTAGAAGCAATACTAGTTGATATATGCCGAATCAAAGTAGCGTAGCGGAAGCGTGATGTTATTTTAAATAAGAATGAGTTTCCGACTAGTTGAGTAAAGAATTTTCCCCTAATAAGCTTCAAGATTTGAGAAAGAGAGAAAAATTAAATCTTTTGGATTTCAAGTCGATTAAGAAAGAAAGGGTTTATTAGATTATGGAAATATGACAACCGAAATATGACTTGAAAATAAGAGAAATTTCTACGACTAGAATCCCGAATATTTTGAAATGTTTAGAAAACAACAGGTATTTGTAAATTATGATTTCGAAATGATTTACAACTTCGGGATATGAAATAATTTGGTTTGTTCGAGTAACCATGACTAAAACTGGGTTGGGATGAAAGAGTGGATTTCGTGCGAAGGGTGATACTCAGTTGCCCTGTCATGAGGATGAACTTCTCGAACTGATTATATATGAATTTCATTATAGTATATTTGAAATTTTTGAAAGCAAATTTGGTTTTGGAAATCCCGAAGTTAAGTGTGATATTCTATATGAAAGGAATATATATTATTTCGATAATTTGAAGTGGAAAACGTGATTCTAAGTCCGAGAGATCATTTTGAGATTTCAAATGCTTACAAATTAAAATTAAGTTCAAACTTCCTTAAATTGACCCTTTTCAACAAATTATATCTTTTGAATATAACAATTTATGTTTTATATAAATAAGCATTTGATATAAGAATTTTACCAAATTAATCATCTGGAGATTTTGTTCCCATAAGCTATTTTGATAAATTTCAAGGTTAATAATTTTATTTCAACAAAATTTTAGGTAAGATATATCTTACTTATGAATAATTTGACGAACTCTCCTTTTCGAGGACGAAAAGCCTTAAGTGGGAGAGATTGTAATGATCTGAGGTTTTTGAAAATCAAGATTTGAATTTGATATGAATTTTAAATAAGTTTAAAGGTTTAAATTATTGTTGAATCAAATTTTTAGGCAATAATAGTATTTTAACAGACTGAAAGTTTAATTTTATTATGAAATTAGTTATTAACAATGTTTGTTTTGGAGAACGGCTCGACTTACGAACGAGCGGTAATCAAGTTGTTAGAAACAACCAGAATTTGAAATTAAATTATAATTAAATATTCGTCGCAAATTTTTTTTCAGTTTCAGTTCGCATCATCTTAAAATATTTTATTTAATTTTTCTGTAATTTTTATTTTGAAAAATAAGCATATGTTTTTCTAGCGTATTTTGGGGTAACTGTGGTCCATTGTGACACTTTACAGAATCAATTAATCGGTCTGTTTTATTTCTGTTTTGGGACTGTGGTGCGTCGGTATACACGATTATATTGTTAGATTGGTGTTGTTGTTTATCGATAATTAAAAACAAAAGAAATCAGAAAGGAAAATGTTGGTGTATAATTTAAAAACAAATAAAAAAAAATTGGGGCTTTCGGCAAATGAATGTACATGTGCAAGATATCAGACTAGAAGAAAATATGTATACATATTTTAAATTGAACACTTGCTGCATGGGTTTATGAGTTTCCTCCACGTGTTGATCCCCTATGACATGCGTTGCCTCCTCCATACTGATTCCACCGTAAGCTTTCCCAATTCCTTTGTTTACTCGCGACCTTCTCCCTCCACTCTACGTTTATCTCCTCACTATTCTCCCTACTTCTACTCTTCTCTCTCCCATCCGCCATTAACTGAAGAAAAAAAAACAAATGACGTGAAACCTCATGCATTCACCCTCCCCTCTTCTCCTCACCAATATTTGCAGTTTGAGTTCGCTGGAACAAGGTTCGGAGCACTTTCTGAGTTGGAGTCTACATTTGGGTTGGAGCTTCCGCTGTGTTTTGTTCTTCCGCTGAGAGTATGTATATATGTTTCTTCCGTTGTGTATGTTCATGTAACTCTGATATTCATGTAACTCTGATGTGATATTGTTTTATGCAATGAAAGTTTTGTTATTTTGTTCAATGCATGTATGTACCCATAACAATTCGCCTTTTCTGAACGGTCTTAGTTGGTTTAATTACCGGCGAAAGCCGGGCAAAAAGGTGGGTCATTACAATTAACTCCTTTAATTCTATTCGAATAAACTATATTCGATTTACTCCTTTCGAATAACTAGATTTGATAACTCGTTCCGAATAACTAGATTCGATAACTCCTTTCGAATAGCTATATTCGATAACTCCTTTCGAATAACTAGATTCGATAACTTCTTTTGAATAACTAGATTCGATAACTCGTTTCGAATAACTAGATTCGATAACTCCTTTCGAATAACTAGATTCGATAACTCCCTTCGAGTAACTAGATTCGATAACTCCTTTCGAATAATTAGATTTGATAACTCCTTTCGAATAACTATATTCGATAACTCCTTTCAAATAACTAGATTCGATAACTCCTTTCGAATAACTAGATTCGATAACTCCTTTCGAATAACTAATATTCGATAACTCTTTCTTTCGAATAAACGATATTCGAAAATCTCTCTTTTCGAATAAACTATATTCGATTACTCCTTTTTAAATAACTAAATTCGATTAACTCCTTTGGATTAACTCATTTGGATTAACTCGGTTTGATTAACTCATCTTAATTAACTCGACTTGATTAACTCCATTTGAATAACTCTAACTGGTCAACTCTAACTGGTCAACTCTAACTGATTAACTCTAACTAGTTAACTCTAACAGGCCAACTCTAACTGATTAACTCTGTAATGACCCGAAAATCCGGTCCAATTTGAGCTAACCAAAAACACAAGTCCAACCCCAAATTAAACTGAAAATCAGGAAATTAATAGAAAGAAAAACAGTGGGTGAGGAAAGATAAGATAGAAACTTAGAATAAAAGAAGAAGAAGAACACAACATCAGAGTAACACGAATCTCATAGCAGAACGAATAAAATATAATAGACAATATATCCTTGAAATAAAATCATTATATGTATACAATCACATTATCAGAGTACAACACTTACAATACAGCGGAAATAACTATAGCTATATGATCCTGAAGCCTCCTGCTCCAGCTCTTCCAGTATATCTGTAAATCCTGACTACTTGACTGCCCGTACAAAATTGGGCATCCAAGAGTTTAGGGAAAACAAAACAAAATAAACTCCGGGTCAGTCATGGGACTGGTATGAGTAAAACAGTTCAAAACAGTTCAAGCAGGTAATCGATATCTCATAAGACCACGCCATATAACGAAACGGGTTTTTCCCTTATGAGAATCCAAATATCTTTATTTCAAAAACCTTTTGATATTATAATAATGTCTATCAACACAATATAATAATCACCTAGCAGAAATGCTTTCATCTCACGTTCTACATATATAGTATACAATCAAAACCCCAAGCACGTATTGGGTAATGGATTTCCAACTATGACAAGGTATGGAACCTCCTTTTGCTAGTGTACCTCTAGAAAGGAATACACTGGGTTCAACAAGAACATCTTGCAACCCGGCCACACATGACCGACCACTCATTTCGCTTGAGTGTATCGAATGTATATCACCAACAGTTGGGATCAGCAACCGTTTCTCGAATGGCACAGCATCAACAATAGATTTTTAGAAATAAATGAAAACTCTAGATCAGGTGATTATACACCCTACTTCGGTGCGACCGACTTAGCCATGCTGCCTGCCCGATTTCTGTCATTTACCTGATGTGAGGCTAGAAGCTACGCTTTATCATCACACCAGATTCACTTTGAATGCCACATCGTCAAATCCATCAAATCATCGATTGACGTCCTCAACCATACATTACGTGTCAGCTAAAAGAAGTTTCCTTCTCCGCTTCCACTCTTGGTGCGGTTGGAGAGATCAATATACGTGATCGTCTGGAAATACTCTGTCAGACATTCATCCATACAAGTCATCCAGGAACAGGATGAACCGAAGGCACTATTCAGTACATCCATCTTAGGCACTGTTATCTAAGACTTATACAATAGCCCTTGCACTTTACTCCGTCTTCAATTATCTTTGGCATATATGATTCACAACGCTTATGCCAATACAGAGTGGTTCTCTGGATAATAATCCAACCGGTCTCTCCATATTAACAACATTAAAATGGTCAAAACTTCGATAGTCTGTGATTTAACCATCAAAGAAAAACAGTGTGCAAACAACGATATTATTTCTAGATGGAAATTATATCTAACAACATCATTTAACATTTATCTCTTTATTCATTTTACATCTCCTGTTTCCCTATATTCACCATTTCTTATTTTCTAAATTTAGAAAATATTTGTTATTACCATTGGAAAACATTTCCATTTCTTGTTTTCTATATCAGAAAACATTTCTGGTTCTTATTTGGAAAACATTTCCAAAACTCCTTCATTGGACTTAGACAGATGTTTAAACAAACCATCGCGATGCCAACTCAAACCATTATGCTTATTAACTAAATTCCTTTAACCCACCTTCACTATCGAACCTTAACCATTCCTTAATTAAAAATGAAGTCAATCAAGTTGGGGTAATACTACCTCTCAGACCTTAACCGAGCAACGTTTCTAACCTTGAAATAGACAAAGTTCGCCTTTTAATTCTTTAACAAACTTCCTTACGTAACTCTCTTTCGAATCATCTCTATTCGATAATTCTTTCCTTCGATAAGGTATATTCGATAACTCTATTCAATTTACTTTATTCGATTAACCCTTATCAATTAACTCAATTGGACTAACGCTATAGGATAACTCTATTGGACTAACGCTATTGGATTAACTCTATTCGATTTAACTCTAATCGATTTACTCGTTTCACTTAACTCCTTTCGAATAAACTATATTTGATAACTCCTTTAACTCTATTCGAATAAACTATATTCGATTAACTCCTTTTATCTCCATTTAACTCTATTCGAATAACTAATATTTGATAACTCTATTTAACTCTTATTCGACTAACTAATATTCGATAACTCCTTTTACTTTATTCGAATCACTAATATTCGATTAACTCAATTGATTCTATTTGAATAAACTATATTCGATTAACTCTAACTTATTAACTCTTTTTACTTAACTCCTCACGACTAACCCCTTTCGAATAACATATTCGATTTACTAACTTTCGAATACCATATTCGATTGACTAACTTTCGAATACCATATTCAATTAACTCCCTTCGAATAACTATATTCGATTTAACTCCTTTCGAATAACTAAATTCGATTAATCCCTTTTCGAATAAACTATTCATTTATAAAGATTTACTTTTAGTAACGGTTCTTCACTTTACAAATGATTTCCTTTTTAGTAACATTTTCCTTTTTATAACGTTTTCCTTTTTATAACATCCTATTCGGTTATAAACAAATTTCCTTTTTATAACTCTATTTATTTTCTAAATATTTCCTTTTTAATTCTATTTGTAAATGGTTTTACAAATACCCCCTTTTCTATTATTCTATTTGCAAATGGTTTGCAAATATTTCCTTTTCAAATCCATTATTTGATTTTAAAATTTCCCTTTTTTAAATATCTCCTATTTATAAATATTCCAATTTATAAATATTTCTTATTTATAAATATTCCACTTATAAATATTTTATTTTCAAATATCACTTTGAAAATATTCCTGTTGAGTCAAAGGTTTCATAACATATTTTGATTAATGACAAGAAGGAGCTTCATGATCGACAAAAAGAAGAATTGATGTTTTCGTAAGTTAGAGGTTGATTATTTAGAGTTATAAATGTTAAAATCTATCCTCAAATAATCATACTCCTCATCATTTTTGAATATATACATAAATACACATTTTCTGTGCAAATTGACAAAAACCTGTCGACCTACAAAAAAATCCTGTTGACCTTTTTCAAGGCAGAGACAAAACCTGTCGACCTACAAAAAAAATCCTGTCGACCTACAAAACCTGTCGACCTACAAAAAAATCCTGTCGACCTACAAAACCTGTCGACCTACAAAGCCTGTCGACCTACAAAAAAATCCTGTTGACCTACAAAACCTGTCGACCTGTCTTTTTCAACCTGTCGACCTCTTTCGGGAAAAATGCACAGCAAATGTCCATTCATGAATATAACGTGTATATATATATATATTCAAATACCTGTCTACCTATCTTTTTCGACCAGTCAACAACTTTTCAAACAGTAAGCAACCTTTCGAAAAGTCATCTTCTTTCATCAAGAGATTTATCCATTTCTCTTCATCAAAAATCATCATTATTCATTGCAACTCTTCATCAATGATTACAACTCCTCATTCACTATAAATACATCTTGAATCATCATCCAAATAACCAATTCTTGCTCTAATTTCTGATCTTACTTTCTAAATACTCTTGCATTCTAAAAGCTCCCAAATTCAAGTTACTTATTGAATCCATGATAATATTTCTCATATTTTGATTCAACAAGCAACTAACTTCCTTCAAATCTTCACATTCAATTCATATACTTGAGGATAAGATTATAGGAAGGGTCTACTCAATCGTTGGCAAATCAGTGTTGAAAGAAGAACACAATCAGAAGTCAAACTCTTGTAATTGTCCTGTGTGGGTAAGCTTGTAGCCCATGAAATCAAGTAGGTAAGCTTGTAGCCCGTGAAATCAAGTGGGTAAACTTGAAGCCCGTAAATCAAGTAGTGTTGTGAACCTGTTCCTCCGGGTGAAGAGAGGGTGTTGTTTAGTGAAAAGCCGAAGAGGAGCTTCGGGACTGGACGTAGGACGGGAAGTCCGAACCAGTATAAAAATCCTGGTGTCGTTACTCTACTTTACTTTATTTATTGCATTTAAAGTTATTTGTGATATATATATATTGTTATCAATCTTAGCTCTTTTAAGAGATATTGAATCATGTGATTTTCTCCCTCTTGAGTATATGAACTAATTTTCCTGTATATACACTATTAGAAGCATTTTCTCCCCATAAAAAAAATACGAGAATATGGCACCAAAATCTACTTTTCTCTTTTCTTAAGTGGGACCTGCAAAAATAAGATTAAGTCCATGGTACCCACCTTTTTATAGGGTCCTAAGAGTCAGGTCTTAGGAGTCCAAATCCATATGGGTCCGGTATCCCCTTTATAAATATAATTATAATTATGATGCACTGTATTCATGAACTGCTGAATATGATTGTTCCAAATCAAGTTGTTATTTGTTTTAGGAACCCATATTTTGATAGTCTTGACGTTTTTCTTTTGAAAATTCACAACTGGTTTTGGCTTGGAATATAACAAACTATGATTTTTCTTAGCTTTAGTTTCTTGCACCTTTTTCTTTCTTTTATTACCAAGATGTTTCTTGGTATCTTGTTTCTTATACCCCAAACCATGTTTATTTGTAGCAGACTGTGAACTTTCAATAATCTTTGTCCAATTTTCTCGACCTTTGTTGAAGTTAGAAACATTTTTAGTAATGTCATCTAACTTAGTTTGTAAGCTAGCTTTTTCTAGGTCTAGAATTTTGACTTTTGCCTTAAGCTCATGATTTTCAGCAGTAAGAGAATCATTTTTCTCTTTTTGAGTTTCAATTTCTTGATTCTGATGAGTTAATTGAGAATTAACATTAGATGATGACTCTTGAAATTTTTCAAGTTCTTCCTCTAATATTTTCTTCTCGTCTTTTAGCATATCACGCTCCAACTCTGCTTTACGTAAATCTGTTTGAGCTTGTTTGAATTGTCGTTTCATATGTTTGAATTTATATATCAATTCAGCATTTATATCAAGAACTTCTTCAAAAGAAGGAATTTGTACCTCATCTTCTTTAGCCATAAAACATACATTTGCTTGTTTATCATCTGAGTCACTTTCACTATCAGACGAGGATGAATCTGAATCATCCCATGTCACTGAGAATGCTCGTTTCTTTGACTTGTCCTTCTTGTGTTGGAATTTCTCATTTTCTGTCTTCTTCTTTTGCTCCGGACAATCCTTTTGCATGTGTCGCTTCTTGTGACAATTAAAGCATTCTTCATTTGATAATGATGGTTTATTTGATCCAAACTTCTTTCTGTTGTAACGACTAGCCTTTCGTTGCTGTAAGAATTTCTTGAATCCTTTTGCAATGAATGCTAGATCTTCATCTTCGGAATCTGAGATGTCATCATCCTTTTCAGCATGAAAAGCTACATTTTTCTTTTCTTCTTTTTGTTCTTTCCTAGCCTGCAAGTTAGCTTCATAGGACATAAGATTTCCTATCAATTCATCTGGCTTCATGGTGGAAAGATCATTAGCTTCTTCTATTGCTAATACTTTTCCTTCCCATTCATTAGTCAGTGAATGTAGGATTGTTGAAACTACATCAAAATCAGAGTATTTTTGCCCTAATCCAATAAGTGCATGATGAATGGTTTGAAACCTAGAATACATCTCATTGATTGTTTCATTCGGCTTCATTTTGAAATTTTGAAATTGACTTTTCAACAAAGCTATTTTTGCTTGTTTAACCTTGTTAGTACCTTCATGAGTGGTTTTTAGCGTTTGCCAAATTTTAAAAGCAGTGGTACAAATACTAACACGGTTATACTCATTTTGGTCTAATGCACAAAACAACATATTGATTGCTTTTGCATTTACAGCAGCTGCGGTTTTCTCAGTAGCCGTCCATTCTGCATACTCAGTAGTTGGATTTATTATCTCTTTCTGAGTAGCATTCCAAGCATCATAGCTAGTTGATTGCATATAAAAAGCCATACGTGTTGCCCAATAACTATAGTTTAGGCCATTAAAGAAAGGAGGTCTTTGTGTCGATTGACCTTCTGTGTAAGTGGTGTTACTAGTGCTAGTGTTATTTGCCATATTACTAGAATATATCAAATAACTATGTTACGGTTATGAGATGACCAAGCTCTGATACCAAATGAAAAGGGTCGGTGTGCACGACTTAAGCAGGATCTTTAAATATGGCTATGCGGAATATGATATGATAACAATATATATATATATATATATATATATATATATATATATATATATATATATCACAGATAACTTTAAATGCAATAAATAAAGTAAAGTAGAGTAACGACACCAGGATTTTTATACTGGTTTGGACTTCCCGTCCTACGTCCAGTCCCGAAGCTCCTCTTCGGCTTTTCACTAAACAACACCCTCTCTTCACCCGGAGGAACAGGTTCACAACACTACTTGATTTACGGGCTTCAAGTTTACCCACTTGATTTCACGGGCTACAAGCTTACCTACTTGATTTCATGGGCTACAAGCTTACCCACACAGGACAATTACAAGAGTTTGACTTCTGATTGTGTTCTTCTTTCAACACTGATTTGCCAACGATTGAGTACACCCTTCCTATAATCTTATCCTCCAGTACATGAATTGAATGTGAAGATTTGAAGGAAGTTAGTTGCTTGTTGAATCAAAATATGAGAAATATTATCAAGGATTCAATAAGTAACTTGAATTTGGGAGCTTTTAGAATGCAAGAGTATTTAGAAAGTAAGATCAGAAATTAGAGCAAGAATTGGTTATTTGGATGACGATTCAAGATGTATTTATAGTGAATGAGGAGTTGTAATCATTAGTGAAGAGTTGCAATGAATAATGATGATTTTTGATGAAGAGAAATGGATAAATCTCTTGATGAAAGAAGATGACTTTTCGAAAGGTTGCTTGCTGTTTGAAAAGTTGTTGACAGGTCGAAAAAGATAGGTAGACAGGTATTTGAATATATATATATATATACGTTATATTCATGAATGGACATTTGCTGTGCATTTTTCCCGAAAGAGGTCGATAGGTTAAAAAAGACAGGTCGATAAGTTTTGTAGGTCGACAGGAATTTTTTGTAGGCTGACAGGTTTTGTAGGTCGACAGGATTTTTTTGTAGGTCGACAGGTTTTGTAGGTCGACAGGATTTTTTTGTAGGTCGACAGGATTTTTTTTGTAGGTCGACAGGTTTTGTCTCTGTCTTGAAAAAGGTCAACATGATTTTTTTGTAGGTCGACAGGTTTTTGTCAATTTGCACAGAAAATGTGTATTTATGTATATATTCAAAAATGATGAGGAGTATGATTATTTGAGGATAGATTTTAACATTTATAACTCTAAATAATCAACCTCTAACTTACGAAAACATCGATTCTTCTTTTTGTCGATCATGAAACTCCTTCTTGTCATTAATCAAAATATGCTATGAAACCTTTGACTCAACATTCTCCCCCTTTTTGATTGATGACAACATAGCTTAATATTGCAATCGTTATCTCCCCCTGTATATATGCTCTCCCTTAAACATCTACATATCTATAATCTTAGCTCCATGTCATGATTTCCATTGATCTTCATTTTGTTGCTATCAATCGAAATTCTCGTGTCTCAACAATTCCCTTATCAACATTCCGGTATGTTATGGTATTCAACATCTCAAATCACGATGATCAATATCGTCCAAACACATATAATTGACAACAGATTATATATCACATCATATATCACAATATATGAAAAACAGTAAAATAAATGTTGAGGAATCCAGTCGGATTCCTCCAACCTGTTTCCCTGCATCTACAGATGTTACGCAATAAAATCAACATCACTTTCAGTTCCATATGATATATTCTGTTAAACAGAAACAATATAGAAATTCAACTAACTGACTAGCAGTTCAATCAAACAATCAACACACAGTCAATCAGCCAATATTTAACAGTTCTAAAAATACAACATGAAATTATAAACTGTTCAGGGTTAGTGAGATTTACTCACTTTGGCAGTTCATCGTTAAAGAACGATAAACTGTTTGTTTGATTTGAATCAAATAATTGATTTCTCCATAAATTCATACGAGTCCCAATCCATTTCCAGTCAGCTTCATTTGGTAGTGTCCGTCCATACGATCCCGACGGATCTGACGGTTCGAAATTCTGATAACATATGACCAAGATATTCAATTTAGAACTTCGATATAAATTTAAATTTAAACCTAACTAAATTGATTAAAATTAATTGGGCCTCACATTCATTTCAGCCCAACATCATTTCCAGGCCCGCTCCCCTTTACCAACCGCCCCGCTTCAAATCCATCTTCCCCAAACATAAATCCCGTGGCCTCCTGTTAAACACCCATCGCCACTCCCAACCTTTCGACCCACGTTCTCCTCCATTTGACCCACGGTTCCCCAAATCACAACCACCGTCGAACTCCCCATTCAAGATCGCAATACCCAGTACCCCATTCGCCAAACTCGTCAGCGTTATTGGTCGCGGCCTCCCCTACAGTGACCTCGTCACTTTTCAGTTCCGAATACCCTCAGTAAATGCACACAGGCACGGTTTTATCCCTTGAACCCAAAAACAACCTCGACTTCAACCATCCATGCTTATAATCACCAGAAATCTCTCAACCCTAGAACGAGCCCATGCCGACGGAAATTCCAGCGAAAAAAAGACTCACGAACCCCATGAAAACAACCACTGGATCAGAGAGCAACACCAACGGGACTTGAATAAACTTGCATCTGGATTTATTGATTGTTCTTGGATTTTTCTTTGATTTAATACTCACGGTATTTGATTTATTTTTCTTGATGGTGGCTCAGAACTTTGTTTAACTGGTGAATTGAAGAGATTAGGTTAGATAGGGGTATTTATAGGATAAAATGTGGCTTGTTGTAACTACCTCATCCATTCAATTTTTTTTTTTTAGATCACTTGTATCTACCTTATAAAAATTCGTGTGCTCTCACACGATACCTAAAAATTACGAAACTGGACATACTGGTAGAGTTCGACATCACGGTCCCAACGAAACTAGTTTCGTCGAATTCCGACTCCGTATGCTCACACAACGTATTTTTAACCGTCGAAATACTGACCTTTTTTCACTCTAAAAATCCGTACGACCACAAAGTGACTTTAAAAATCACGAAACTGGAAATCTAACAACTATTTGACAGTGCGGATCCAACAAAATTAGTTTCATCGAATTCCGACTTTGTTTGCAAAACTGGCTATCTTTAAAGCTCTGGATGACCCATTTAAATATATAAATATATTTAAATATAATTAAATTTAATATTTAAAAATAAATATTATTGTATAAATCCACAGTGGAATACCATACAGCTCTAGAATATTCCTATATGAATTTCTAACTTGATATTTCAATCTGGGTCAACCCAATATTCGATTTATATTGAAATCCCTTTTTAAAATATAAATAATTCCTTTATAAATTATAAAGGAATTCCATAGCAACTTTTTTGAAATTTGATTTGGACGTGAATCAAAATCAACACGACGAAATCCCGATTTTTCTCTTCCACTAGAAAGATATACTCCACCAGCTCCACACGTTTCTTGTTTCACAGAAATCTGGCTTAAAAAGTAATCATGTACATTCAGTTGAAGTGCGAATCGCCAATTTACGAACTGCAGCGCCATTTCAAGCTCGATTTTAATTATATTATAATTCTATGTTCAAACTATCGTTTATATAATATATTCGTTATTCAAATTCAATTCTAAACTGAATTAAATATCACAGATGTCCAGTTCACACCATATTGCCATTTCAGCCAATTCTGATTATTTCAGAATTAAATATATTATTTAATTTATTATTTTAATTAAATATTCATCATTATTTAATTCCACGACCATTTAATTCACTATATCACTATTTATATAATTAAATAAATTAATTAATTATAACACCTATGCTAATGCGGGTCATTACAAACTCTAACTGGTTAACTCTAACTGATTAACTCTAACTGATTTACTGTAACTAGTTAACTCTAACTGGTTAACTCTAACTGGTTAACTTTAACTGGTTAACTTTAACTGGTCAAATCTAACTGATTAACTCTAACTGATTTACTCTAACTGGTTAACTCTAACTGGTTAACTCTAACTCTAATCGATTAAATCTAACCGAATAACTAATATTCGATTAACTCATTTCGATTAAATCATTTTGTGTTTGCGATTAAATTAAACAGTTGTGAACAACTATAAAATCCGTTCGGCTTTCCTAAACAACAAGGATTGTTGTAGAGGGTGTCGAACTCTGGGACCAAAAATATTTTAATTAATAAATCCAATCAAGTTATTCCAGGACTTTGATTGATTGAAAACATAGAAAATAACAGTAATTAAATAAAAAGAGAGATTTATATAATAAGAGAAAGCAATTAGGGGATAATGACATAGATTGGATTCACCCTCATCAATAGCCAACAAATAAATATAGATCTAATTCATGTTTCTGTCACATACATGAATCAAAAATAATTAGGTTCTCAGAAACAAATAAGTAAATAACAACAAGCATAGCCTATGAAGGAGCCGAGCTCTTAAACAACCATAGACTATCAGGACAGATTCACTAATTAATTTCTAAAACCCTAAAATTAGATCTAAATCTGACAATTGTTAGATCGAACTCGAATAAACCCTGTGAAGGAGCATAGCTCTTAAATGGCATAGAATATGAAGGTTCTGATCTAAACGTTGATTCAAATCCAGATCTACATGTATAAAGTCCTCATCTATTGGCTATGTGATTCATGTTGAATCATATCTATTAGCGTCATCACCCCCTAATCAAAGGGGATTAGCTAGACATAGCTAAAGAGGAAGAGAAAAAGAAAATAACAGACATGAACATAAATAAAATAAAATAACAACTAAGAGAAAGGGAGAAGAGTTTTATTCCAAGAAGAGAATTACAGAATAAAACTAAGTGTGTTTTTACATGAATAAGATACAAGGTATTTATAGTTGTATTGGCCAAGGCTAAGAGGCTCATTACACAATGTGGGACAAAATCCCTTTTTTTCAAAATAACCAAGTAGCTAAGTGTGAACGCAGCTGTAAAGTGAGAGGCTTTGTAAGTGAGCCAATGTGAACGCAATGTGAATGGATTTGCAATTGGCATGGCTTGCGGGCATCAAATGACATCAATTTCAATTGTTTTGAGGATGAATAGGAACTCCATATCATCTACAACAAGCCGTCTTTATGAAAAGGCATTGGATTATTAAAATATGCGGCAGAAGGTGGTTGAACAACAACATTTCTTCAAGCTTTAATCTAACTCTCAAAATCAACACTCCTCTTACACCAATTCTTCAAGCTTTTCAACAATTAAGTGCATTAATCCACTCATTATAAATAATCTGAAAACACAACTATAAATACACAGTATCAATTATTTTACATATAAAATAAGATAAATAAGCGGATAAAATATACACAATTACGTGGATATCAAATACCCTCTCACACTTATCATTTTATTCGTCATCGAATAAACTAAACTAAGATATGTCACACTTTCATAGGGAACACGATTGCATTTAGCATATGAAACAAGCCGTTAACCCTCTGGGTGTCCCCAGTAGGATGAGTATTGTCTCGTGAGGGTTTTCAGCGGATACTACCCACAAAATCCAAAGCGTCTTATGTACCCGGATTAATCAAACAATATATTTAAGGTCTTTCACATTCCAAGGACTTTACCTAACTCCAATAATAACGGTTCAATCCCAAATTTTCCATCCCATTGTTGGTGCAAAAATGAATAAAAAGTTTCAAGTTGAATCGTAATTCCTTGATAACACTGTAATTGTCTTGAAGGTTAAGAGCGTGGTATCAACCAAAGTTCTATATATCAACAATGTGCACCCAATCAATTATTAAACTCTTTTTTCCTTATCTTTTTTTTTGGAATAATTTTGCACCAGTGTAACTGTAATGTATTGGATCTGAGTTATGCATAGATGAGTTATGCATAGATCAAAACATCGAGCCCATTTCTGACACGGGTCATCCTCAAACTCAAGTATCCCAACCTACTGAGTTGTCTGCTCCATTTCCTCATAAAGTCCGACCTAGGAAAAAGACGGACCAAATAGAAAAGATTCTTGAAATATTTAAGCAAGTTAAAGTAAACATTCCTCTTTTATATATTATACAACAAGTTCCACAGTACACGAAATTTCTAAAAGATTTATGCACTCAGAAACGTCATACACAAGTACCTAAGAAAGTGTTTCTAGCGGCAACTCTAAGCGAAGTCTTGTCCCGGTCAATGCCAGTGAAATATAAAGATCCTGGCTGCCCCACAATATCATGTACTATTGGGGACAAGAAAATCGATAGATGCCTGCTAGACTTAGGTGCTAGTGTTAACTTGCTTCCATTTCGTCTATCGCCAATTAGGGCTAGGAGAACTGAAGCCAAAATTTGTTTGCGAACAAATCAAACAGTTGTAAGCAACTGTAAAATTCGTTCGGCTTTCCTAAACAACAAGGACTGTTATAGAGGGTTTCGAACTCCGAGACCAAAAATATTTTAATTAATAAATCCAATCAAGTTATTCCAGGATTTTGATTGATTGAAAACACAGAAAATAACAGCAATTAAATAAAAAGAGAGATTTATATAATCAGAGAAAGCAATTAGGGGATAATGACATAGATTGGATTCATACTCATCAATAGCCAACAAATAAATATAGATCTAATTCATGTTTCTGTCACACACATGAATCAACGATAATTAGGTTCTTAGAAACAAATAAGTAAATAACAACAGGCATAGCCTGAGTAGGAGCTGAGCTCTTAAACAACCATAGACTATCAGGACAAATTCACTAATTAATTTCTAAAATCCTAAAATTAGATCTAAATCTGATAATTGTTAGATCGAACACGAATATACCCTGTGAAGGAGCATAGCTCTAAAGCGACACAGGATATGAAGGTTCGGATCTAACCCTTGATTCAGATCTAGATCTACATGTATAAAGTCCTCATCTATTGGCTATGTGATTCATGTTGAATCACATCTATTAGCGTCATCACCCCCCCAATCAAAGGGGATTGGCTAGACATAGCTAAAGAAGAAAATAAAAATAGAATAACAGACATGAACATAAATAAAATAAAATAACAATTGAGAGAAATGGGGAAGAAGAGTTTTATTCCAATAAGAGAATTACAGAATAAAACTAAGTGTGTTTTACAATGAATGAGATAAAGTGTATTTATAGCTGATATGACAAAGGCTACTTGGCAAATTCCATAATGTGGGACTAAAGAATTAGCCCAACTAACACATAAGCTAGTGTGAAGGCAGCTGTAGAGTGAAAGGCCTTGCAAATGAGCTAATGTGAATGCAATATGAGTCTTTAGTGAGCCAAATCTACCCAACTGAACTCTATTTGCAACCGTTCGTCAAGCTTTAAACTCTTCAAGCTTTAGTAATTTCAACTTCACTCTTTTTAAGAAAATTCTTCATGCTTTATCCATCAAATGCTCTAAACCAAGCTTTTTAGCAACAAACCGAAAACACAGCTATAAATAAACAATATTAATTATTTTAAATAGAAAACTAGATAAATAAGCGGATAAAATATACACATTTACGTGTATATTAAATACCCCCACACTTATCTTTTTATTCGTCCTTGAATAAACTAAACTAAGATATGTAACACTTTTGTAGGAAACACGATTGCATTTAGCGTATGCAAGAAGCCGTTAAACCCCTAGGTGTCCCTAGTAGGACGAGTGTTGTCTCGTGAGGGTTTTCAGCGGATACTACCCACAAAATCCAAAGCGCCTTTTGTACGCGGCTTAATCAAACAATATATTTAAGGTCCTTCACATTCCAAGGACTTTACCTTACTCCAATAATAACGGTTCAATCCCAAATTGTCCATCCCATTGTTGGTGCAAAAATGAATAAAAATTTTCAAGCTAAATCGTATTTCCTTGATAACACTGTAATTATCTTGAAGGTTAAGAGCGTAGTGTCAACCAAAGTTCTACACATCGACAATGTGCACCCAATCATTTCTTTATTTATTTATTTTTTTGAATAATTTTGCACCAATGTAACTGTAATGTATTGGATATGAGTTATGCATAGATGAAGGAAAATTTTGTAAGTTCTAAAAATATTCTAGATAAGAGGGAAAGTGTATTAGTTGAATTTCAAGCTACCAAAGATAAAGTAATGCTAAAGCACATATGAACATTTTTGTTTCCTTTCATCTCCTCTACTACAACCTCACTTCCAAGTACGGTATAATGGATGTGGATGGAATGGAACTGAATGCCTTATAGTCAAGAATGATGAATGACTATTTTATTCAGAGAGACTCTCTCTTTGTTTCATTTTTTTTTCTTTTTGTCTTTTTTTTTGCATGATGAATGATGAATGGAGATGGAATGGAATGATGCTGTACATTATTTCATTTGATTCCTCCTCTACTAAACCAACACTTCATGAAAGGAAAGTTTTGTGCCCTAGTTACTCTACTTCTGTAACCCTAATTCAACACACAAGTCTGGATTAATGTTATACAAAAAGCTGAAAGGAATGATAAGCAAAGTTTCATAAGATAGATAACCCATATAAAATAAGATGTGGTATATGGTTATCCTACCTTCAAACAAGTACGGAGTGGGTGGTGTAATATTGGTATAAAAAGTGACGTTTTTTTACCTTTAAACAAAGGTTCACGAGCATACCAATATAAGATAAACTTGTCAAAATAAGGATGTAAATCAACCAAAAACTTGGGTTTGAATAATGTGGGGTATCGAAGAAGAACGCTACAATGAGTCATTTCTCCTTAAGTGGGCCAAGTGGATTTAGAGCTTATGGTTTTAAAATTTGTGTAGCGACCCGAACTTCCCCGGTCTCCGAAGAGATGAGAAAGAACGAATTACTGTGAGGACAAGACAAAATAGAACGCAGACGGGAGAATATTTCATTGCTTTTACAACAATTCCATCAGATACAAGAATATACAGAGTATAAATGAATAAATTACATTCGATAAATATCAGAGATTACAATAAATTACATAGCAGCGGAAAATAACACAAAGCACAACTGAAGGTGATATACGGATACAGAGCTTTCCGGATATCATTCCAGCTGTAAACCAGGATCCTATGAAAATAAATATGCAAAACCAAAACTACTAGCTGCCCGTGTCGAAAATAGGGGCACCCAGAGTTTAGGTTAAAACAATAAACTCCAGGTCAGTCATGTGACTGGTGTGAGAACTAAAACAATTATTTAAAACTTTACTTTAAAAGAGAGTAATTCGAGGGACCACGCCGTATAACACAGAATGGGTTTCCTCCCAAGAATACCAGTGCATAGAAAAGATAACGCAATGCTTTTTCGAAAAATGAAGCTATTATAAGACCCAGGTCCCATCACACAATGCAACGCAAGCCGGAGGATAGGGTTTTCCCTTATAATAGCCAAACATGCTTGGTACGTTTAAAACAAATCATTTGATACTATAATAAGTGTATAGTGTCAAAACATTTTCAATCATAAATATAAACCATAGACGGCATGAGTACCATATATCATGTCTCCATACTAGTTCTACAATTAAAACCGCAATACACGTATTGGAAATTGGATTTCCATCATGAGTCGAGGCAAGGGGCAAGCTCCTCTCCGCGTTTGAGACACTCTAGCAAATGTCCCAGGGTTACGCACTCTGGGCAACCCTTGGATGCGGCTGGGCCGGTCCTCACTTACGTTAGAGGATTAGTTATTCCTGAACACACGTTTTCCGGTCCTTACAGACCTATAATCGAGGCGCTTCATTCCAACAACCACAAAGGAGAAAAGTATATAAATGTCAGGGCTGGTAAGTCACTGACACCAGCATAGCTAGAAAGAAACGTCGTGCTCTCCCAGCGGTCCGTATCCCCTTTTTAACTCATACCGAGGTGTGAGGCTCGCGAATTCACGTTATACACAAAGCTACACCACAGAGGCCGTGCTTTGATCATCAACCACAAGACTTTGCTTTTCAACAGAAGCCTTGATCAATGCAACTCAGTATGCCACACAGGAAATTCATGCCATGCGATTGATATCCATTGATATATAACCTCTAAGCTCGTACGTCTCAGAGAAGGGCGTTAAGCAAGAGAATAAATTCTCCGCCGCCAAACAGATATATATTTAACAGAAATCAATCAACACAGAATAAAATCCAATGTCAGACACACAATCCATTTACAAGTCTGTTCTAGGTCTGAACGAAACCGGAGGCACTTTCCTCGCATATCCATCCATCTCCAAGTACGTCGGGACGACCACTAACTATTTCCATCCTCTTCGGTGTACAGCCCAATCAGGATCGTCAGTAATTACCCAGATGATGTGAAGACTTCCGGTCTTCGACCACCGTCTTCATCTTCGACATATCGTCGAATCGGTTATTCAGAATGGGTATAAACCCGGCCTTTCCGAACAACCCGCGTATATTAAAACAAATGTTACATAAACCCAACATACGCCTCATTCCAATTCAGAATATTCTTTTATTCACAAAATCACATTTTTAGGGAAAGGTTCCCATTAATTTTATCCAAGATAATTCTTTAAAATTTATCCTTTAATCTTCCTTTGGATGTCATTCCAAACCAGATTATGGTTTTCTAAACTAGTCGAGATTAGCAAACCACACCGAAGTAATTATTTATTTTATTTCCCGATCCCAACCTATTCATCCCATGAAGCAAAACTGGTAATACTCCATATTTAATACTATGGTGTTATCGGTAAGAATAATTACCATTTCACGTTCAAATCTAATTAAAGATTTAACTATCGCTTTGGAGCAAAACTGGCGATACCCCATTCTAGCTCATTTCTAAATTTGATAATTTAGATTATAGATTTACATTTCAATCTAATTGCAGATTCGTTAAAACTCCTTTTACTGTGTTAAAGAACTAGTGTTACTTAAAACACAGTTCACGACAAACCCAAATCACATTCTATTTATTATCGGGTTAAAGAACTAGTGTTATTTAAAACACCGTTCACGATAAACCCATTTCAAATCCAATCAAATATATTAGAAATTCCGATTTATTTAAAACCCCTTTTTAAATCTAATTTATTTATTTAAAAATAATTGGGTTTTAAATTTAGTTCAAAACTAGTTCATTTCGATAAAAATCCATTTTTACCTTTTCAAATATGGAGTTTTTCACCCCAATTTTTCCCAAATCATTTCTTATGATTTTACACAAATTATTTATATTTTTAATAATTTTATCAAGGCCCGTACAGTCGATTTCCATCAACGGCCATCGAACTGCACTTACAGCGACCTTTTTCGAATTTGATTTGGACGTATCTCCAAATCCAACCGTTAGATTTCAAATTTCTAATATTCGTTAGAAAGCACTTTTCGATACGAACCCAACGGTTCCGGTTTTAGGAGAATCCGACGGTCGGATCTCCCGTAATGTTCGTTTGAAATAAATGGTCGAAATTTACGAACTGCCGCGGCGCAGCACGTTCTATTTAGGCCATTATATTATATATATAATATATATAATATATATTTCGTCGATTTCTATTTAAAACGAATTATATAAATAGTTTTGAATTCATTTCAAAAACAATTTCAACTTCCATCTCAATTCAAATCAAAGTTGAATCCTTCCTTATAAATTTGTTTTAAAATTCATTTCTATTCAATTCAAGTTTCAATTCAATTTGAATTCATTTCACTTCGTTTTAAATTCAATTCGAATTCGTTTTCAATTCGATTCAATTCAAAGTGGTTTTCTATTCGATTCAATTCAAATTGGTTTTTTTATTTGATTCAAATTCGTTATATATTCAATTGAAATCAAATTCGTTATATATTCAATTGAAATCAAATTCGTTATATATGCAATTCATTTCGAAATCGTTTTATATTCAATTCATTTCGAAATCGTTTTCTATTCAATTCATTTCGAAATCCTTTTCTATTCAATTCATTTCGAAATCGTTTTTCAATATTCATTTCAAAATGAAAAAGATCGATATAAATATCGTTCACGTCAAAATGGCGTCAATCTAATCAACACGGCTTCATATATTTCTATTTTCAAATATTCTATTTCAAATATTTCGTTCAACACATGACTAATCTCAACGGATGAGTACAGTCAACACATGAACTTTTATTTTATATTGATGCAGATGTAAATTTTATTATTAAAATATTCCGTTCAACACATGACTAATCTCAACGGATGAGTACGGTCAACACATGAACCTTTATTTTATATTGTCCTTTATTTTCTAAATGGGAATGAGGCCCAATCAATCACCATATAATATTAATTATATGGATTTTCATACATCACACGTATACAATAGCATTAAAAAATAATCAACCATCAACCAAAGTGCACTACAATGTATAAGCATCAAATATAGATATCTACGCTTATAACCGCCTGTCAATCAATCGATCGACATATTTAATCAATCAGGATGAGTGAACTTCAAATTTCATCCCAACACCCGTGTGGGGTTTCAAACAATCAAACACAGATTTTATTCGTGCAGTTGGGCGATGTGTAAAATTTATCGTCCCAATCCATGTCAGTCAAATCAGTGTACATAAACAAACCGTCCGGTTTGTAAATGAATATTTATTTATTCACATTCACTATATTCATATTCACGTTAAAAATTATATTTTTAACGATAAAACATTTTATTTTAACATATGAAATTCTATTCAGTTCTTTCTTTAAATAAAATGATATTTTTATTTTTCTAACTTATTTTAGAAAATTTCGGCGGCATAACGTCACGATACTAGAAACGGGACAAGGCCTAGCCTTATCCCCGGTCTAGTGAAGGCCCACGCCATTCACACGTCAATCAAATCAATTCATTTCACCAAACAATTCAATCAGATAATCTAACTAATTTTTGCAATCAAACAAACAAGTCCATGGTCTGTGGACGATTGTGTCGGGTGCTACTAAACACAGTCTGCATCCTAGTATATGTATATATAACTAAAAAAGAAATTGAAGAGTGAGAAGTTCTCACCAATAGCTATCCTAACTCCACGGCACTTCATTTATAGAAATCTTCGTCGCTCTCGCCTTTTTGTCGCTTTCGTTGCCCGTAGCCACTACATATATAAAAATCAAATTTTTACTATGCTATTCAATATATAAAAATCGAATTTTTACTATACTATTCAATATATAAAAATCGAATTTTTACTTTGCTATTCAATATATAAAAATCGAATTTTTACTATGTTATTCAATATATAAAAATCGAATTTTTACTTTCACGCTATATGGATAAAAATTCTATTTTTACATTGCTACTATATAGATAAAAATTATATTTTTACCACGCTATTCTCTATATAAAGATTTCGCCTTTTCAAATATAAATATTTCGCCTTTTCAAATATGAAGTTTTCGCCTTTTCAAATATGAAGTTTTCGCCTTTTCTAATATGAAAAATCCGAACTTTTAGATATTAAAAATCCGAACTTCATGAAAGCAAAAATCCTATTTTTTTTCTAAAAATATACCCTTTCCTATTTAAGCAAAAATCATATTTCTACATCTTCTATATAGTAAAGATTATATTTTTAATACTTTAAAAATATAAAAATCATATTTTTATTACTTTAAAAATATAAAAATCATATTTTTATTTGCTACTTCACACGAACAAAAATCTAACCTTTTTAGTTTTAAAAATAATATTATTTCAGTTTTAAAGATCATACTTTGTTTCTCTTTTTTTTTTTATACATATACAAAATCAGTTTTATTAACAAGAAAACCCAGAATAAATAAAAGTAAAAATACTTACAGGTCTTAGAAAAGAGGAGGGTTTGATCGGAGGAGGGGCTCGGCGGTCATCGGCCGGCGCGCGGTGGTGGTCCCACCTGGAGGCATCGCGATCTATTTGGGGGGGGGGGTTTCGATTTACTGGAGGGACGAGGGGTATGGGGTGCGGCGGTTCGGAGGTGGCGATGGGGAGGCGAGGCCCTCGCCTGGACGGCGGCGCGTCGGTCGATTAGGGCATAGGGTTATTTTTTTTCTTTTTCTCTTTTCGTTTTGAAATGAAGGGGGGGGGGGGGCTGGGTAGTTAAGGAGAGGGAAGGTTTTTTTTTATTTTAATTATTTAATTATTTTATTTTGCAAAAAGTTGACTTTCACATACGACCTCGAAACAAGGCCCACCGCCTGTCGTCCATAGCTAATTACCCCCATTCCGAACACAATGGGATATGTATCGTAGGCTGATTCGATCGTTTCGATCAGTTACTGTTGAATTTACATTTAAATCATTATATTGAATTTTAAACGTACATTTCAAATTACCGGGATCACATACGGACTCGAAAAATTTCAGAAAAATATTTCCTAGCTTCGTATTAACGATACGGTCCTAACAAAACTAGTTTCGTCGAATTCTGAGACCGTTAGAAAAATGGCCATTTTCCAGTCGATTAAAATCAACTGAAACTGGTCAAACGCGTTTTCCTTTGCCACGGTCACATATTGATTCGAAAAATTATGAAATTTGGAACCTAGCAATAATTTGACACTGCGGACCCAACAAAAGTGGTTTCGTCGAATTCTGAGGTCATTTGCAAAATTCCCATTTTTAAGGGCCTGAATTCCATAGCGACTATTCAGAATTTTCAACTGGACATATCTTTTGATTCCCGTTATGAAATTTTGATTTTTCGGATTCGTTGGAAAGATATTCTCAAATTGATCCTATTATTTTTGGTTTCGTTAAAATCCGGATTGTTTTGCACCCGGTACATTCAATTGAAGTTTGAAATCGAATTATCGAACTACCGCGCCATTTCCAATTCTATTTATAATTATATATAATTATTTATATTCTAACGACGACGCGTATAAATATATACGTTCTAAATATATTCAAAATAAATTTTCGTCGATAATGTTTAAAATAATCTATTTTAAATGTTCAAAATTCGCTAAAATTGCCAAAATAAAATTTTTAAACTGGCCCAGAATTTCGGGTTATTACAATCTCCCCCACTTAAAACTTTTCGTCCCCGAAAAAGAACAAAGTCGAAAGTGGTTTGATTAATCTACTCTACGTTCGATCTGGCTTCCATTCTCCAACTTTTCAGTTTCTGAGAATTTTCAATTTTTTCAAAAATTTGGCTAACACCCTAAATTTTCGAAAAATTTCGCCATAACCTCCCCTGCACCGGGAGCCACGGGAAAATCCCGAAATTTCCATACAGGCCTTCTGATCTCAAAAAGAAAAAGAAAAAGCCAATAGGCTCATGAAATCATCATCACCCAAACAAAACAGTAAATTAGATAGTAAACATGTACCTATTTGTCGGGCAAACAAATTTTATTCTTCGGCTCTAGCCTCCATGCTATGACCTGTTCAATGTAAGTATATGTATATGCAAGCAAATGCGACAAATTTTCGATACAATTCAATATTTGGTTCAATTAGGCATAATGGTTCAAAATTTATCAAACAACTAAACAAACAACACAAACATCAATCAATTAGTGGATTAGAGTTTCAAATTCATAAATTTTGATATATAGTCAAAAATCATGTTTTTGATGCCAATTCACAACAAAGTGTTCTAGCTATATAAGTTTTGGTTCTCACACCAGTCTAATGGAAATATATAGAAATCATATCTTCAAAACACGAACATAAGTTCTGATGATGATCGATCAATCATCGGAACCATCTCCGGGTGTCTAGAATGTGATTCAATATCTATCCAGTATATTAAAACTTCGAATATACGTTCATGATGCGTATATGCAAAATCTTTATATACTAGATTGTCCATATCAATATAAATAAATAATCAAATACGAATAATTGATTTAAATTTTCAAAACAAAAATTTGTTTTCATTTTAAAAATATACTCTTCACATTCGTTCTAGGATACTACTGATCCTATCTCTAACGAGCCATTCTAATTGGATATTACTAATCCAATATCTGATGAATTCTTTCGTATGGTTCTAATGTGTCTTGTTCTCGAGCTCTGTAAACCAAAGCTCTGATACCAAATGTAGCGACCCGAACTTCCCCGGTCTCCGAAGAGATGAGAAAGAACGAATTACTGTGAGGACAAGACAAAATAGAACGCAGACGGAAGAACATTTCATTGCAATTACAACAATTCCATCAGATACAAGAATATGCAGAGTATAAATGAATAAATTACATTCGATAAATATCAGAGATTACAATAAATTACATAGCAGCGGAAAATAATACAAAGCACAACTGAAGGTGATATACGGATACAGAGCTTTCCGGATATCATTCCAGCTGTAAACCAGGATCCTGTGAAAATAAATCTGCAAAACCAAAACTACTAGCTGCCCGTGTCGAAAATAGGGGCACCTAGAGTTTAAGTTAAAACAATAAACTCCAGGTCAGTCATGTGACTGGTGTGAGAACTAAAACAGTTATTTAAAACTTTACTTTAAAAGAGAGTAATTCGAGGGACCACGCCGTATAACACGGAACGGGTTTCCTCCTAAGAATACTAGTGCATAGAAAAGACAACGCAATGCTTTTTCGAAAAATGAAGCTATTATAAGACCCAGGTCCCATCACACAATGCAACGCAAGCCGGAGGATAGGGTTTTCCCTTATAATAGCCAAACATGCTTGGTATGTTTAAAACAAATCATTTGATACTATAATAAGTGTATAGTGTCAAAACATTTTCAATCATAAATATAAATCATAGACGACATGGGTACCATATGTCATGTCGCCATACTAGTTCTACAATTAAAACCGCAATACACGTATTGGAAATTGGATTTCCATCATGAGTCGAGGCAAGGGGCAAGCTCCTCTCCGCATTTGAGTCACTCTAGCAAATGTCCCAGGGTTACCCACTCTGGGCAACCCCTGGATGCGGCTGGGCCGGTCCTCACTTACGTTAGAGGATTAGTTATTCCTGAACACACGTTTTCCGGTCCTTACAGACCTATAATCGAGGCGCCTCATTCCAACAACCACAAAGGTGAAAAGTATATAAATGTCAGGGCTGGTAAGTCACTAACACCACCATAGCTAGAAAGAAACGTCATGCTCTCCCAGCGGTCCGTATCCCGTTTTTAACTCATACCGAGGTGTGAGGCTCGCGAATTCACGTTATACACAAAGCTACGCCACAGAGGCCGTGCTTTGATCATCAACCACAAGACTTTGCTTTTCAACAGAAGCCTTGATCCATGCAACTCAGTATGCCACACAGGCAATTCATGCCATGCGATTGATATCCATCGATATATAACCTCTAAGCTCGTACGTCTCAGAGAAGGGCGTTAAGCAAGAGAATAAATTCTCCACCGCCAAACAGATATATATTTAACAGAAATCAATCAACACAGAATAAAATCCAATGTCAGACACACAATCCATTTACAAGTCCGTTCTAGGTCTGAACGAAACCGGAGGCACTTTCCTCGCATATCCATCCATCTCCAAGTACGTCTGGACGACCACTAACTATTTCCATCCTCTTGGGTGTACAACCCAATCAGGATCGTCAGTAATTACCCAGATGATGTGAAGACTTCCGGTCTTCGACCACCGTCTTCATCTTCGACATATCGTCGAATCGGTTATTCAGAATGGGTATAAACCCGGCCTTTCCGAACAACCCGCGTATATTAAAACAAATGTTACATAAACCCAACATACGCCTCATTCCAATTCAGAATATTCTTTTATTCACAAAATCACATTTTTAGGGAAAGGTTCCCATTAATTTTATCCAAGATAAATTCTTTAAAATTTATCCTTTAATCTTCCTTTGGATGTCATTCCAAACCAGATTATGGTTTTCTAAACTAGTCGAGATTAGCGAACCACACCGAAGTAATTATTTATTTTATTTCCCAATCCCAACCTATTCATCCCATGAAGCAAAACTGGTAATACTCCATATCTAATACTATGGTGTTATCGGTAAGATTAATTACCATTTCACGTTCAAATCTAATTAAAGATTTAACTATCGCTTTGGAGCAAAACTGGCGATACCCCATTCTAGCTCATTTCTAAATTTGATAATTTAGATTATAGATTTACATTTCAATCTAATTGCAGATTCGTTGAAACTCCTTTTACTGGGTTAAAGAACTAGTGTTATTTAAAACACAGTTCACGACAAACCCAAATCACATTCTATTTATTATCGGGTTAAAGAACTAGTGTTATTTAAAACACCATTCACGATAAACCCATTTCAAATCCAATCAAATATATTAGAAATTCCGATTTATTTAAAACCCCTTTTTAAATCTAATTTATTTATTTAAAAATAATTGGGTTTTAAATTTAGTTCAAAACTAGTTCATTTCGATAAAAATCCATTTTTACCTTTTCAAATATGGAGTTTTTCACCCTAATTTTCCCCAAATCATTTCTTATGATTTAACACAAATTATTGATATTTTTAATAATTTTATCAAGGCCCGTACAGTCGATTTCCATCAACGGCCATCGAACTGCACTTACAGCGACCTTTTTCGAATTTGATTTGGATGTATCTCCAAATCCATCCATTAGATTTCAAATTTCTAATATTTTTTAGAAAGCTCTTTTCGATACGAACCCAACGGTTCCGGTTTTAGGAGAATCCGATGGTCGGATCTCCCGTAATGTTCGTTTGAAATAAATGGTCGAAATTTACGAACTGCCGCGGCACAGCGCGTTCTATTCAGCCATTATATTATATATATATATATATAATATATAATATATATTTCATCGATTTCTATTTAAAACGAATTATATAAATAGTTTTGAATTCATTTCAAAAACAATTTCAACTTCCATCTCAATTCAAATCAAAGTTGAATCCTTCCTTATAAATTTGTTTTAAAATTCATTTCTATTCAATTCAAGTTTCAATTCAATTTGAATTCATTTCACTTCGTTTTAAATTCAATTCGAATTTGTTTTCAATTCGATTCAATTCAAAGTGGTTTTCTATTCGATTCAATTCAAATTGGTTTTTTTATTTGATTCAAATTCGTTATATATTCAATTGAAATCAAATTCGTTATATATTCAATTGAAATCAAATTCGTTATATATTCAATTGAAATCAAATTCGTTATATATCAAATTCATTTCGAAATCGTTTTATATTCAATTCATTTCAAAATCGTTTTCTATTCAATTCATTTCGAAATCGTTTTCTATTCAATTCGTTTAGAAATCGTTTTTCAATATTCATTTCAAAATGAATAAGATCGATATAAATATCGTTCACGTCAAAATGGCGTCAATCTTATCAACACGGCTTCATATATTTCTATTTTCAAATATTCTATTTCAAATATTTCGTTCAACACATGACTAATCTCAACGGATGAGTACAGTCAACACATGAACTTTTATTTTATATTGATGCAGTTGTAAATTTTATTATTAAAATATTCCGTTCAACACATGACTAATCTCAACGGATGAGTACGGTCAACACATGAACCTTTATTTTATATTGTCCTTTATTTTCTAAATAGGAATGAGGCCCAATCAATCACCATATAATATTAATTATATGGATTTTCATACATCACACGTATACAATAGCATTGAAAAATTATCAACCATCAACCAAAGTGCACTACACTGTATAAGCATCAAATATAGATATCTACGCTTATAACCGCCTGTCAATCAATCGATCGACATATTTAATCAATTAGGATGAGTGAACTTCAAATTTCATCCCAACACCCGTGTGGGGTTTCAAACAATCAAACACAGATTTTATTCGTGCAGTTGGGCGATGTGTAAAATTTATCGTCCCAATCCATGTCAGTCAAATCAGTGTACATAAACAAACCGTCCGGTTTGTAAATGAATATTTATTTATTCACATTCACTATATTCATATTCACGTTAGAAATTATATTTTTAACGATAAAACATTTTATTTTAACATATGAAATTCTATTCAGTTCTTTCTTTAAATAAAATGATATTTTTATTTTTCTAACTTATTTTAGAAAATTTCGGCGGCATAACGGCACGATACTAGAAACGGGACAAGGCCTAGCCTTATCCCCGGTCTAGTGAAGGCCCACACCATTCACACATCAATCAAATCAATTCATTTCACCAAACAATTCAATCAGATAATCTAACTAATTTTTGCAATCAAACAAACAAGTCCATGGTCTGTGGACGATTGTTTCGGGTGCTACTAAACACCGTCTGCATCCTAGTATATATATATATATATATATATATATATATATAACTAGAAAAGAAATTGAAGAGTGAGAAGTTCTCACCAATAGCTATCCTAACTCCACGGCACTTCATTTATAGAAATCTTTGTCGCTCTCGCCTTTTTGTCGCTTTCGTTGCCCGTAGCCACTACATATATAAAAATCGAATTTTTACTATGCTATTCAATATATAAAAATCGAATTTTTACTATGCTATTCAATACATAAAAATCAAATTTTTACTTTGCTATTCAATATATAAAAATCGATTTTTTACTATGTTATTCAATATATAAAAATCGAATTTTTACTTTCACGCTATATGGATAAAAATTCTATTTTTACATTGCTACTATATAGATAAAAATTATATTTTTACCTCGCTATTCTCTATATAAAGATTTCGCCTTTTCAAATATAAAGATTTCGCCTTTTCAAATATGAAGTTTTCGCCTTTTCAAATAAGAAGTTTTCGCCTTTTCTAATATGAAGTTTTCGCCTTTTCTAATATGAAGTTTTCGCCTTTTCTAATATGAAGTTTTCGCCTTTTCTAATATGAAGTTTTCGCCTTTTCTAATATGAAAAATCCGAACTTTTAGATATTAAAAATCCGAACTTCACGAAAGTAAAAATCCTATTTTTTTTCTAAAAATATACCCTTTCCTTTTTAAGCAAAAATCATATTTCTACATCTTCTATATAGTAAAGATTATATTTTTAATACTTTAAAAATATAAAAATCATATTTTTATTACTTTAAAAATATAAAAATCATATTTTTATTTGCTACTTCACACGAACAAAAATCTAACCTTTTTAGTTTTAAAAATAATATTATTTCAGTTTTAAAGATCATACTTTCTTTCTCTTTTTTTTATACATATACAAAATCAGTTTTATTAACAAGAAAACCCAGAATAAATAAAAGTAAAAATACTTACAGGTCTTAGAAAAGAGGAGGGTTTGATCGGAGGAGGGGCTCGGCGGTCATCGGCCGGCGCGCGGTGGTGGTCCCACCTGGAGGCGTCGCGATCTATTTGGGGGGGTTTCGATTTACTGGAGGGACGAGGGGTAGGGGGTGCGGCGGTTCGAAGGGGGCGATGGGGAGGCGAGGCCCTCGCCTGGACGGCGGCGCGTCGGTCGATTAGGGCATAGGGTTATTTTTTTCCTTTTTCTCTTTTCGTTTTGAAATGAACGGCGGGGCGGGGGGGGGGGGGGGGGGGGTGGGCTGGGTAGTTAAGGAGAGGGAAGGGGTTTTTTATTTTAATTATTTAATTTTGCAAAAAGTTGACTTTCACATACGACCTCAAAACAAGGCCCACCGCCTGTCGTCCATAGCTAATTACCCCCATTCCGAACACAATGGGATATGTATCGTAGGCTGATTCGATCGTTTCGATCAGTTACTGTTGAATTTACATTTAAATCATTATATTGAATTTTAAACGTACATTTCAAATTACCGGGGTCACATACGGACTCGAAAAATTTCAGAAAAATATTTCCTAGCTTTGTATTAACGATACTGTCCTAACAAAACTAGTTTCGTCGAATTCTGAGACCGTTAGAAAAATGGCCATTTTCTAGTCGATTAAAATCAACTGAAACTGGTCAAACGCGTTTTCCTTTGCCACGCTCACATATTGTTTCGAAAAATTATGAAATTTGGAACCTAGCAATAATTTGACACTGCGGACCCAACAAAAGTGGTTTCGTCGAATTCTGAGGTCATTTGCAAAATTCCCATTTTTAAGGGCCTGAATTCCATAGCGACTATTCAGAATTTTCAACTGGACATATCTTTTGATTCCCGTTATGAAATTTTAATTTTTCAGATTCGTTGGAAAGATATTCTCAAATAGATCCTATTATTTTTGGTTTCGTTAAAATCCGGATTGTTTTGCACCCGGTACATTCAATTGAAGTTTGAAATCGAATTATCGAACTACCGCGCCATTTCCAATTCTATTTATAATTATATATAATTATTTATATTCTAACGACGACGCGTATAAATATATACGTTCTAAATATATTCAAAATAAATTTTCGTCGATAATGTTTAAAATAATCTATTTTAAATGTTCAAAATTCGCTAAAATTGCCAAAATAAAAATTTTAAACTGGCCCAGAATTTCGGGTTATTACAATTTGAGTGGAAAAGAAAATATTATGTATGAAAACGAACTTAGAAAATCCAACAAATGTAAGTGCAAAATCATTATTATTTGATTTTTTTTAATATTCTTACTTGCACATTCTAACATGTATAACAAGGGTTGACACGATTACTCCAGAACACAACTAACGTTTGCACAGTCTCAAGCTAGCATCTTAAAAAGACACATTACGACTCAATGAATAGATAATGTTCATTCCCATCACCCAACAATTCAACTTATCAAACAAGAACCAAGGTGTTATTTATGAATTTAAGTAAATCCTTGTTCAATGAATGACCTTTAATCCTTGTTCAATGAATGATCTACTTCATAAAATTTGATTGTTGATGTAATGTAAATTCCCCTCACACTTGAGCGTGACTGCGTCCTCACAGTCGTTAATCAGACATATCTTAGTGAAAGGGAAATAAAATAAGAGGGTCAGCACGGCTTACCGGGTATGCAGAAAATAAGCAGTCATCGAATAGATGAACCGGTCCTCAATGGACCAATGGATCAACCTCATTAAGATTGCGAAACATAGCTCAAGCATTGAAAACCAAATCATAAAGGATTTTATATTACATTTCAGATTTGGAAAAACAAATTTCGTTTTTTCAAAAGTTTGAGTTGCTAATTTTAAAGTTTTGAGCTTACAATTGATCCTAAAATCAAATTGAATTTCTATAGCAACTAAAGAGAAGTCATCGAGCTGGGGTTCACTAAAAGTTTCTGTTAGACCAAAAATTGGGCCTAACACCCAAATGCAGATCGCAGATCACAAAATGCAGAAAAAAGTAAATAAAGAGGAGACACATAATGTTTTTATAGTGGTTCGGCTGTAGATGTAGCCTACGTCCACTTTATAATATTATTGTTATACTGACAGATTACAAGAATCAGTTATATGTAGACACACAATCCGTGTGTTAATTGTATTGAAAAGAGAAGAATTTGAGAGTATGGAGGTGCAAAGTCCCTGCACTTCAGTAATGGTGGAAGCAGTGAAGAAGAATGGCCAAAAGATCCTTGAAAATGCCTTCAAATGGTGTATTTATAGCTGTTTCCTGAAGGCGGTTCATGGGACACATGGCACGCATCCCAAAAATCTCGAAATGTTGTGGAAAACGTCCAGACATCATGTCCAAATCGTCATGTGACATGTGTAATCAGATCCATGCAAGTTGGAGTGAAAATAGCCTTAAGAATAGGTCAGAACAAGCTGCGCAGGAGCTGGTGCGAGGATCGGATCGTGGTGGGGGCGCATGGCACACGATCCAGGATAATAGGAGCAAGATGTGGCATGAGAATAGGTCAAAACAGGGAGCGTTTCTGCAGGTCGGAAGTTCGGATCGCGATCATGGGGTCGGATCGTGGTCATGGGTCGGATCGTGGTCATGGGTCGGATCGTGATATGGCTATCACGAGTCGAGTCTGGTCGTGAACGGCATAGTGAAGCTGGAGTGAAGTGCTGGCGATCGGGTCGGATCGTGAAATGTACCACGGACGGTTCGTGGTCTGAGGAGGGCGATCCGATGAGGGGCGATCCGAGGGTGCGTGATCCATAATTCGATCGTGTGCTGCTTCGTTGCTTTATCCAGGAAATTGCCAGTTTACACCAGTTTACGGAAACGGGCATAACTTTCAAGCCGTAAGTCCGATTGAGCCAAACCGAAGCTCAAACTGAAGCTAACTCAGAGATCTACAAATGTTACAGAGCTTAGCTCCATAATCGCTGTTTTCGGGCCCAAAAGAGGTCGTCTGATAGGAGTTTCGGGCCTGTTTATGTTGAGGATGTGATTTTGACCAAATCTCTCAATGTCTTTTGACGTCGTTTCTATCGCTCGAGCATGTTATCATTCACGAATTCCATGTGTGACAGCTTTTGCCAAAAAATGTGTCAACATGTTTTCCCCCCAGAACATATCTTGCTGGTGGAAGAAAGATGTGTTCTGGATAATCTGAGAAATCCAAATTCAGAATGCGACGATCACACCGGATCGTATTAAGGCCAGAGAAATCCAAGAAGACCAGGATTTTGTACCTGCAAGAAGATAAAACAAGCAATGCAAGAATATTTCCTAGATGGCCTTACCGGAGTAAACCATCCGGGGAGATGTTAGAGGGGTTCCAAGACGGCCTTACCGGAGTAAGACGACCAAGGAAAAGCAACGAAGGTTTCAAGACAGACTTACCGGAGTAAGACGACCAAGGAAATGCCATGAAAGTTCCAAGACGGCCTTACCGGAGTAAGACGACCAAGGAAATGCACATGAAAATTTGTCTATACTGGACGGATCCAGTTAGGAGCCGGAGCTCATGTTCATACTGGACGGATCCAGTTGGGAGCGGGAGCTCAATGCTTATTGCTAATTCATGAAAACGCAGCGGTCGTTTGCCAGACACGACTAGAGACCACAAGTAGGTTCCGTGCGTGTGGGCTGATGTGACGGCTCTTATTACATGCAGGGAAAACAAAGGAGGGCGTGAAGTCGCCTGAAAACCCAAAAACATGAACTGTGAACCGGAGTTCAGCAAACTGAAGAGATCCGCTGAGTGGGATCAGCGAATAATAATCCCGCGGTTGCTCGATCCAGGATCGTTCCCTCTCTAGGGAATAGGTGGTGGCAACGCAGGTGTAGGCGTTGTTAGTCGAGTGACATATTCGGGTAGCTCTCCTCGTCTGACCCGATCCTCAATAAGATCTCGCAAATGTCTGCAGTCATCAGTGTTGTGACCGTCTATGTCATGAAATATGCAATGTCTGCCAGAATTGCGTTGTGCTAGCGTTGACTCCCTCTTGGGAGGTCTTGGATAGGAGGCAGCACCTCCTGTATCCATGTATATGTTGCTCAGAGTATCATTCAGTTCAGTGTATTTGTCGTATCTGGACCCTCTCCGGGGTGGAGCATTACGATCATTTGTGGCAGGGGTCTTTCCTTTACCCTTGTCATTGCCTTTTCCAGGATTGGGCGGTTCTCCATCTCCGAGCATGTTGACTTCGAGGGTTTTCTTCTCGGAAGTTGCATCTTCTTCCCGCAGAAATCTATCTGCTTCAAGGTAGAATTCGCCGAGATTTCGCGGTGGATCTCGGTACAAAGATTTTTTGAACTCCGAGTTATCTAGAACGCCGGATACTGCTGCCATCAGTACCATCGATTGCTCAGGGCAGTCCACTGATGCTGCTGCAACGTTGAATCTTTCCAGGAATGAACGCAGAGTTTCTCTGGGCCTCTGCTTGATTGTGGTGAGTGACATGACGTTCTTGGGTCGTGCGATGTGGACACGAAATTGTTCAATGAAGCGTGCGACCAACATGTTCCAACTGCTGATCGATTCTGTTTTCAGTTGCCGAATCCGCATGGCGGCTATGTCAGTCAGAAAGAGGGGAAAACATTTAGCCATGACGTTTTCTGATGCCGATTGAACTTCCGTATGCCGTTTGTAACGCATCAGATGCACGGTAGGATCTGTCCTGCCGTTGTAGGGCTCCAGTTGTGGAAGTTTAAAATCTGGGGGATTGCGTGAATTCCTGATTTCCTGAGTGAATGGATTGTGATTGACGTAGTCCACGTCATTCTGATAGGTGCGGCCTCTCGAGAGGCGTTGAATGAGATCAGCGAGTCGATTGCCCTCAAAAAGCTGTTGTAAACTTCCAAAATCAGAGCTGGTGCCCCCAGCGTTGAATGCAGGAGAAGATGGAAGTTGGTGAGCTATCGCCTGGGGATCGCGGCTCGCAGATCGTGGATCGAGGGGAGCGACCCGACCCAGTTCGAGGGGGACAGTTCGTGAGGTAGGTTCGTGAAGTCCAGCTCGTGAGGCCGGATCGTGGAGTTGGGGGGCGATCCGACTGGGTCCAGGAGGCAGGTCACGAACTGGTTATTGTTGAGCAGGCGGGAGCGAGTTGTTGGGATCGGTTCGTGAGCCTAGTAGTGTTCCATGATCCGGGTCGCGGTGCAGAGGTGTATCACGAGACGAGTTCGGCTGTTGAATGGGGGGGTTGCCCCCGAGTCCGGGTGATACTCGAGCCGCGTCAATGGCTTCGTTTCCAGTGATTTGGGCGTTGCTCGGCCTTCCATCCATCCGAGCGAAGAATTGGTTGATCATTTCCTGTTGTTTCTGGAGGAGATCGTCCTGCCTTGTCATCTGGGTCCTCAATTCAGCGAGAACTCCATCCATCTCGTCTCTAGTCAGGTATGCTGATGGGTCTTCATGAGAGGAAGCTTCCTGACTTGCCTCGTTCCTTGTGCCTTCAGCGTCAGTATCATCGGCATGAGAAGAAGTTCCAGTCTTCTTCCTTTTGTTCGCCATTGAGTTTCCTTTCAAGCTAGAAGTTGAAGTTTTTGTGTGCCCCCCTTCCTGGCGCGCCAAAATGTTAGACCAAAAATTGGGCCTAACACCCAAATGCAGATCGCAGATCACAAAATGCAGAAAAAAGTAAATAAAGAGGAGACACACAATGTTTTTATAGTGGTTCGGCTGTAGATGTAGCCTACGTCCACTTTATAATCTTATTGTTATACTGACAGATTACAAGAAACAGTTATATGTAGACACACAATCCGTGTGTTAATTGTATTGAAAAGAGAAGAATTTGAGAGTATGGAGGTGCAAAGTCCCTGCACTTCAGTAATGGTGGAAGCAGTGAAGAAGAATGGCCAAAAGATCCTTGAAAATGCCTTCAAATGGTGTATTTATAGCTGTTTCCTGAAGGCGGTTCATGGGACACATGGCACGCATCCCAAAAATCTCGAAATATGGTGGAAAACGTCCAGACATCATCTCCAAATCGTTATGTGATATGTGTAATCAGATCCATGCAAGTTGGAGTGAAAATAGCCTTAAGAATAGGTCAGAAAAAGCTGCACAGGAGCTGGTGCGAGGATCAGATCGTGGTGGGGCGCGTGGCACACGATCCAGGATAATAGGAGCAAGATGTGGCATGAGAATAGGTCAAAACAGGGATTGTTTCTGCAGGTCGGAAGTTCGGATCGCGATCATGGGTCGGATCTTGGTCATGGGTCAGATCGTGGTCATGGGTCGGATCGTGATATGGCTATCACGAGCCGAGTCTGGTCGTGAACGGCATAGTGAAGCTGGAGTGAAGTGCTGGCGATCGGGTCGGATCGTGAAATGTACCACGGACGGTTCGTGGTCTGAGGAGGGCGATCCGATGAGGGGCGATCCGAGGGTGCGTGATCCATACTTCGATCGTGTGCTGCTTCGTTGCTTTATCCAGGAAATTGCCAGTTTACACCAGTTTACGGAAACGGGCATAACTTTCAAGCCGTAAGTCCGATTGAGCCAAACCGAAGCTCAAACTGAAGCTAACTCAGAGATCTACAAATGTTACAAAGCCCAGCTCCATAATTGCTGTCTTCGGGCCCAAAAGAGGTCGTCTGATAGGAGTTTCAGGCCTGTTTATGTTGAGGATGTGATTTTGACCAAATCTCTCAATGTCTTTTGACGTCGTTTCTATCGCTCGAGCATGTTATCATTCAGGAATTCCATGTGTGACAGCTTTTGCCAAAAAATGTGTCAACATGTTTGCCCCCCAGAACATATCTTGCTGGTTGAAGGAAGATGTGTTCTGGATAATCAGAGAAATCCAAATTCAGAATGCGATGATCAAGCCGGATCGTATTAAGGCCAGAGAAATCCAAGAAGACCAGGCGTTTGTACCTGCAAGAAGATAAAACAAGCAATGCAAGAATATTTCCTAGATGGCCTTACCGGAGTAAACCATCCGGGGAGATGTTAGATGGGTTCCAAGACGGCCTTACCGGAGTAAGACGACCAAGGAAAAGCAACGAAGGTTCCAAGACGGACTTACCGGAGTAAGACGACCAAGGAAATGCCATGAAAGTTCCAAGATGGCCTTACCGGAGTAAGACGACCAAGGAAATGCACATGAAAATTTGTCTATACTGGACGGATCCAGTTAGGAGCCGGAGCTCATGTTCATACTGGACGGATCCAGTTGGGAGCCGGAGCTCAATGCTTATTGCTAATTCATGAAAACGCAGCGGTCGTTTGCCGGACACGACTGGAGACCACAAGTAGGTTCCGTGCGTGTGGGCTGATGTGACGGCTCTTATTACATGCAGGGAAAACAAAGGAAGGCGAGAAGTCGCCTGAAAACCTAAAAACATGAACTGTGAACCGGAGTTCAGCAAACTGAAGAGATCCGCTGAGTGGGATCAGCGAATGATAATCCCGCGATAGCTCGATCCAGGATCGTTCCCTCTCTGGGGAATAGGTGGTGGCAACGCAGGTGTAGGCGTTGTTGGTCGAGTGACATATTCGGGTAGCTCTCTTCGTCTGACCCGATCCTCAATAAGATCTCGCAAATGTCTGCAATCATCAGTGTTGTGACCGTCTATGTCATGAAATATGCAATGTCTGCCAGAATTGCGTTGTGCTAGCGTTGACTCCCTCTTGGGAGGTCTTGGATAGGAGGCAGCACCTCCTGTATCCATGTATATGTTGCTCAGAGTATCATTCAGTTCAGTGTATTTGTCGTATCTGGACCCTCTCCGGGGTGGAGCATTACGATCATTTGTGGCAGGGGTCTTTCCTTTACCCTTGTCATTGCCTTTTCCAGGATTGGGCGGTTCTCCATCTCCGAGCATGTTGACTTCGAGGGTTTTCTTCTCGGAAGTTGCATCTTCTTCCCGTAGAAATCTATCTGCTTCAAGGTAGAATTCGCCGAGATTTCGCGGTGGATCTCGGTACAAAGATTTTTTGAACTCCGAGTTATCTAGAACGCCGGATACTGCTGCCATCAGTACCATCGATTGCTCAGGGCAGTCCACTGATGCTGCTGCAACGTTGAATCTTTCCAGGAATGAACGCAGAGTTTCTCTAGGCCTCTGCTTGATTGTGGTGAGTGACATGACGTTCTTGGGTCGTGCGATGTGGACACGAAATTGTTCAATGAAGCGTGCGACCAACATGTTCCAACTGCTGATCGATTCTGTTTCCAGCTGCCGAATCCACATGGCGGCTATGTCAGTCAGAAAGAGGGGAAAACATTTAGCCATGACGTTTTCTGATGCCGATTGAACTTCCATATGCCGTTTGTAACGCATCAGATGCACGGTAGGATCTGTCCTGCCGTTGTAGGGCTCTAGTTGTGGAAGTTTGAAATCTGGGGGATTGCGTGAATTCCTGATTTCCTGAGTGAATCTATTGTGATTGACGTTGTCCACGTCATTCTGATAGGTGCGGCCTCTCGAGAGGCGTTGAATGAGATCAGCGAGTCGATTGCCCTCAAAAAGCTGTTGTAAACTACCAAAATCAGAGCTGGTGCCCCCAGCGTTGAATGCAGGAGAAGATGGAAGTTGGTGAGCTATCGCCTGGGGATCGCGGCTCGCGGATCGTGGATCGAGGGGAGCGACCCGACCCGGTTCGAGGGGGACGGTTCGTGAGGTAGGTTCGTAAAGTCCAGCTCGTGAGGCCGAATCGTGGAGTTGGGGGGCGATCCGACTGGGTCCAGGAGGCAGGTCACGAACTGGTTGTTATTGAGCCGGCGGGAGCGAGTTGTTGGGATCGGTTCGTGAGCCTAGTAGTGTTCCACGATCCGGGTCGCGGTGCAGAGGTGTATCACGAGACGAGTTCTGCTGTTGAATGAGGGGGGTTGCCCCCGAGTCCGGGTGATACTCGAGCCGCGTCAATGGCTTCGTTTCCAGTGATTTGGGCGTTGCTCGGCCTTCCATCCATCCGAGCGAAGAATTGGTTGATCATTTCCTGTTGTTTCTGGAGGAGATCGTCCTGCCTTGCCATCTGGGTCCTCAATTCAGCGAGAACTCCATCCATCTTGTCTCTAGTCAGGTATACTGATGGGTCTTCATGAGAGGAAGCTTCCTGGCTTGCCTCGTTCCTTGTGCCTTCAGCGTCAGCATCATCGGCATGAGAAGAAGTTCCAGTCTTCTTCCTTTTGTTCGCCATTGAGTTTCCTTTCAAGCTAGAAGTTGAAGTTTTTGTGTGCCCCCCATCCTGGCGCGCCAAAATGTTAGACCAAAAATTGGGCCTAACACCCAAATGCAGATCGCAGATCACAAAATGCAGAAAAAAGTAAATAAAGAGGAGACACACAATGTTTTTATAGTGGTTCGGCTGTAGATGTAGCCTACGTCCACTTTATAATCTTATTGTTATATTGACAGATTACAAGAATCAGTTATATGTAGACACACAATCCGTGTGTTAATTGTATTGAAAAGAGAAGAATTTGAGAGTATGGAGGTGCAAAGTCCCTGCACTTCAGTAATGGTGGAAGCAGTGAAGAAGAATGGCCAAAAGATCCTTGAAAATGCCTTCAAATGGTGTATTTATAGCTGTTTCCTGAAGGCGGTTCATGGGACACATGGCACGCATCCCAAAAATCTCGAAATATGGTGGAAAACGTCCAGACATCATCTCCAAATCGTCATGTGACATGTGTAATCAGATCCATGCAAGTTGGAGTGAAAATAGCCTTAAGAATAGGTCAGAACAAGCTGCGCAGGAGCTGGTGCGAGGATCGGATCGTGGTGGGGCACGTGGCACACGATCCAGGATAATAGGAGCAAGATGTGGCATGAGAATAGGTCAAAACAGGGATTGTTTCTGCAGGTCGGAAGTTCGGATCGCGATCATGGGTCGGATCGTGGTCATCGGTCGGATCGTGATATGGCTATCACGAGCCGAGTCTGGTCGTGAACGGCATAGTGAAGCTGGAGTGAAGTGCTGGCGATCGGGTCGGATCGTGAAATGTACCACGGACGGTTCGTGGTCTGAGGAGGGCGATCCGAAGAGGGGCGATCCGAGGGTGCGTGATCCATACTTCGTTCGTGTGCTGCTTCGTTGCTTTATCCAGGAAATTGCCAGTTTACACCAGTTTACGGAAATAGGCATAACTTTCAAGCCGTAAGTCCGATTGAGCCAAACCGAAGCTCAAACTGAAGCTAACTCAGAGATCTACAAATGTTACAGAGCCCAGCTCCATAATCGCTGTTTTCGGGCCCAAAAGAGGTCGTCTGATAGGAGTTTCAGGCCTGTTTATGTTGAGGATGTGATTTTGACCAAATCTCTCAATGTCTTTTGACGTCGTTTCTATCGCTCGAGCATGTTATCATTCAGGAATTCCATGTGTGACAGCTTTTGCCAAAAAATGTGTCAACATGTCTGCCCCCCCAGAACATATCTTGCTGGTTGAAGGAAGATGTGTTCTGGATAATTCGAGAAATCCAAATTCAGAATGCGATGATCACACCGGATCGTATTAAGGCCAGAGAAATCCAAGAAGACCAGGCGTTTGTACCTGCAAGAAGATAAAACAAGCAATGCAAGAATATTTCCTAGATGGCCTTACCGGAGTAAACCATCCGGGGAGATGTTAGATGGGTTCCAAGACGGCCTTACCGGAGTAAGACGACCAAGGGAAAGCAACGAAGGTTCCAAGACGGACTTACCGGAGTAAGACGACCAAGGAAATGCCATGAAAGTTCCAAGACGGCCTTACCGGAGTAAGACGACCAAGGAAATGCACATGAAAATTTGTCTATACTGGACGGATCCAGTTAGGAGCCGGAGCTCATGTTCATACTGGACGGATCCAGTTGGGAGCCGGAGCTCAATGCTTATTGCTAATTCATGAAAACGCAGCGGTCGTTTGCCGGACACGACTGGAGACCACAAGTAGGTTCCGTGCGTGTGGGCTGATGTGACGGCTCTTATTACATGTAGGGAAAACAAAGGAGGGCGAGAAGTCGCCTGAAAACCTAAAAACATGAACTGTGAACCGGAGTTCAGCAAACTGAAGAGATCCGCTGAGTGGGATCAGCGAATGATAATCCCGCGATAGCTCGGTCCAGGATCGTTCCCTCTCTGGGGAATAGGTGGTGGCAACGCAGGTGTAGGCGTTGTTGGTCGAGTGACATATTCGGGTAGCTCTCTTCGTCTGACCCGATCCTCAATAAGATCTCGCAAATGTCTGCAATTATCAATGTTGTGACCGTCTATGTCATGAAATATGCAATGTCTGCCAGAATTGCGTTGTGCTAGCGTTGACTCCCTCTTGGGAGGTCTTGGATAGGAGGCAGCACCTCCTGTATCCATGTATATGTTGCTCAGAGTATCATTCAGTTCAGTGTATTTGTCGCATCTGGACCCTCTCCGGGGTGGAGCATTACGATCATTTGTGGCAGGGGTCTTTCTTTTACCCTTGTCATTGCCTTTTCCAGGATTGGGCGGTTCTCCATCTCCGAGCATGTTGACTTCGAGGGTTTTCTTCTCGGAAGTTGCATCTTCTTCCCGCATAAATCTATCTGCTTCAAGGAAGAATTCGCCGAGATTTCGCGGTGGATCTCGGTACAAAGATTTTTTGAACTCCGAGTTATCTAGAACGCCGGATACTGCTGCCATCAGTACCATCGATTGCTCAGGGCGGTCCACTGATGCTGCTGCAACGTTGAATCTTTCCAGGAATGAACGCAGAGTTTCTCTAGGCCTCTGCTTGATTGTGGTGAGTGACATGACGTTCTTGGGTCGTGCGACGTGGACACGAAATTGTTCAATGAAGCGTGCGACCAACATGTTCCAACTGCTGATCGATTCTGTTTCCAGCTGCCGAATCCACATGGCGGCTATGTCAGTCAGAAAGAGGGGAAAACATTTAGCCATGACGTTTTCTGATGCCGATTGAACTTCCATATGCCGTTTGTAACGCATCAGATGCACGGTAGGATCTGTCCTGCCGTTGTAGGGCTCTAGTTGTGGAAGTTTGAAATCTGGGGGATTGCGTGAATTCCTGATTTCCTGAGTGAATCTATTGTGATTGACGTTGTCCACGTCATTCTGATAGGTGCGGCCTCTCGAGAGGCGTTGAATGAGATCAGCGAGTCGATTGCCCTCAAAAAGCTGTTGTAAACTACCAAAATCAGAGCTGGTGCCCCCAGCGTTGAATGCAGGAGAAGATGGAAGTTGGTGAGCTATCGCCTGGGGATCGCGGCTCGCG
This sequence comes from Allium sativum, assembly GCA_030737875.1. Lineage (NCBI taxonomy): Eukaryota > Viridiplantae > Streptophyta > Magnoliopsida > Asparagales > Amaryllidaceae > Allium > Allium sativum. The sequence continues at coordinate 296,742,564 of CM060924.1, forward strand.
GATCGTGGATCGAGGGGAGCGACCCGACCCAGTTCGAGGGGGACGGTTCGTGAGGTAGGTTCGTAAAGTCCAGCTCGTGAGGCCGAATCGTGGAGTTGGGGGGCGATCCGACTGGGTCCAGGAGGCAGGTCACGAACTGGTTGTTGTTGAGCCGGCGGGAGCGAGTTGTTGGGATCGGTTCGTGATCCTAGTAGTGTTCCACGATCCGGGTCGCGGTGCAGAGGTGTATCACGAGACGAGTTCTGCTGTTGAATGAGGGGGGTTGCCCCCGAGTCCGGGTGATACTCGAGCCGCGTCAATGGCTTCGTTTCCAGTGATTTGGGCATTGCTCGGCCTTCCATCCATCCGAGCGAAGAATTGGTTGATCATTTCCTGTTGTTTCTGGAGGAGATCGTCCTGCCTTGCCATCTGGGTCCTCAATTCAGCGAGAACTCCATCCATCTCGTCTCTAGTCAGGTATACTGATGGGTCTTCATGAGAGGAAGCTTCCTGGCTTGCCTCGTTCCTTGTGCCTTCAGCGTCAGCATCATCGGCATGAGAAGAAGTTCCAGTCTTCTTCCTTTTGTTCGCCATTGAGTTTCCTTTCAAGCTAGAAGTTGAAGTTTTTGTGTGCCCCCCATCCTGGCGCGCCAAAATGTTAGACCAAAAATTGGGCCTAACACCCAAATGCAGATCGCAGATCACAAAATGCAGAAAAAAGTAAATAAAGAGGAGACACACAATGTTTTTATAGTGGTTCGGCTGTAGATGTAGCCTACGTCCACTTTATAATCTTATTGTTATATTGACAGATTACAAGAATCAGTTATATGTAGACACACAATCCGTGTGTTAATTGTATTGAAAAGAGAAGAATTTGAGAGTATGGAGGTGCAAAGTCCCTGCACTTCAGTAATGGTGGAAGCAGTGAAGAAGAATGGCCAAAAGATCCTTGAAAATGCCTTCAAATGGTGTATTTATAACTGTTTCCTGAAGGCGGTTCATGGGACACATGGCACGCATCCCAAAAATCTCGAAATATGGTGGAAAACGTCCAGACATCATCTCCAAATCGTTATGTGACATGTGTAATCAGATCCATGCAAGTTGGAGTGAAAATAGCCTTAAGAATAGGTCAGAAAAAGCTGCGCAGGAGCTGGTGCGAGGATCGGATCGTGGTGGGGCGCGTGGCACACGATCCAGGATAATAGGAGCAAGATGTGGCATGAGAATAGGTCAAAACAGGGATTGTTTCTGCAGGTCGGAAGTTCGGATCGCGATCGTGGGTCGGATCGTGGTCATGGGTCGGATCGTGATATGGCTATCACGAGCCGAGTCTGGTCGTGAACGGCATAGTGAAGCTGGAGTGAAGTGCTGGCGATCGGGTCGGATCGTGAAATGTACCACGGACGGTTCGTGGTCTGAGGAGGGCGATCCGATGAGGGGCGATCCGAGGGTGCGTGATCCATACTTCGATCGTGTGCTGCTTCGTTGCTTTATCCAGGAAATTGCCAGTTTACACCAGTTTACGGAAACAGGCATAACTTTCAAGCCGTAAGTCCGATTGAGCCAAACCGAAGCTCAAACTGAAGCTAACTCAGAGATCTACAAATGTTACAGAGCCCAGCTCCATAATCGCTGTTTTCGGGCCCAAAAGAGGTCGTCTGATAGGAGTTTCAGGCCTGTTTATGTTGAGGATGTGATTTTGACCAAATCTCTCAATGTCTTTTGACGTCGTTTCTATCGCTCGAGCATGTTATCATTCAGGAATTGCATGTGTGACAGCTTTTGCCAAAAAATGTGTCAACATGTCTGCCCCCCCAGAACATATCTTGCTGGTTGAAGGAAGATGTGTTCTGGATAATCCGAGAAATCCAAATTCAGAATGCGATGATCACGCCGGATCGTATTAAGGCCAGAGAAATCCAAGAAGATCAGGTGTTTGTACCTGCAAGAAGATAAAACAAGCAATGCAAGAATATTTCCTAGATGGCCTTACCGGAGTAAACCATCCGAGGAGATGTTAGAGGGGTTCCAAGACGGCCTTACCGGAGTAAGACGACCAAGGGAAAGCAACGAAGGTTCCAAGACGGACTTACCGGAGTAAGACGACCAAGGAAATGCCATGAAAGTTCCAAGACGGCCTTACCGGAGTAAGACGACCAAGGAAATGCACATGAAAATTTGTCTATACTGGACGGATCCAGTTAGGAGCCGGAGCTCATGTTCATACTGGACGGATCCAGTTGGGAGCCGGAGCTCAATGCTTATTGCTAATTCATGAAAACGCAGCGGTCGTTTGCCGGACACGACTGGAGACCACAAGTAGGTTCCGTGCGTGTGGGCTGATGTGACGGCCCTTATTACATGCAGGGAAAACAAAGGAAGGCGAGAAGTCGCCTGAAAACCTAAAAACATGAACTGTGAACCGGAGTTCAGCAAACTGAAGAGATCCGCTGAGTGGGATCAGCGAATGATAATCCCGCGATAGCTCGATCCAGGATCGTTCCCTCTCTGGGGAATAGGTGGTGGCAACGCAGGTGTAGGCGTTGTTGGTCGAGTGACATATTCGGGTAGCTCTCTTCGTCTGACCCGATCCTCAATAAGATCTCGCAAATGTCTGCAATTATCAGTGTTGTGACCGTCTATGTCATGAAATATGCAATGTCTGCCAGAATTGCGTTGTGCTAGCGTTGACTCCCTCTTGGGAGGTCTTGGATAGGAGGCAGCACCTCCTGTATCCATGTATATGTTGCTCAGAGTATCATTCAGTTCAGTGTATTTGTCGTATCTGGACCCTCTCCGGGGTGGAGCATTACAATCATTTGTGGCAGGGGTCTTTCCTTTACCCTTGTCATTGCCTTTTCCAGGATTGGGCGGTTCTCCATCTCCGAGCATGTTGACTTCGAGGGTTTTCTTCTCGTAAGTTGCATCTTCTTCCCGCATAAATCTATCTGCTTCAAGGAAGAATTCGCCGAGATTTCGCGGTGGATCTCGGTACAAAGATTTTTTGAACTCCGAGTTATCTAGAACGCCGGATACTGCTGCCATCAGTACCATCGATTGCTCAGGGCGGTCCACTGATGCTGCTGCAACGTTGAATCTTTCCAGGAATGAACGCAGAGTTTCTCTAGGCCTCTGCTTGATTGTGGTGAGTGACATGACGTTCTTGGGTCGTGCGATGTGGACACGAAATTGTTCAATGAAGCGTGCGACCAACATGTTCCAACTGCTGATCGATTCTGTTTCCAGCTGCCGAATCCACATGGCGGCTATGTCAGTCAGAAAGAGGGGAAAACATTTAGCCATGACGTTTTATGATGCCGATTGAACTTCCATATGCCGTTTGTAACGCATCAGATGCACGGTAGGATCTGTCCTGCCGTTGTAGGGCTCCAGTTGTGGAAGTTTGAAATCTGGGGGATTGCGTGAATTCCTGATTTCCTGAGTGAATCTATTGTGATTGACGTTGTCCACGTCATTCTGATAGGTGCGGCCTCTCGAGAGGCGTTGAATGAGATCAGCGAGTCGATTGCCCTCAAAAAGCTGTTGTAAACTACCAAAATCAGAGCTGGTGCCCCCAGCGTTGAATGCAGGAGAAGATGGAAGTTGGTGAGCTATCGCCTGGGGATCGCGGATCGTGGATCGAGGGGAGCGACCCGACCCGGTTCGAGGGGGACGGTTCGTGAGGTAGGTTCGTAAAGTCCAGCTCGTGAGGCCGAATCGTGGAGTTGGGGGGCGATCCGACTGGGTCCAGAAGGCAGGTCACGAACTGGTTGTTGTTGAGCAGGCGGGAGCGAGTTGTTGGGATCGGTTCGTGAGCCTAGAAGTGTTCCACGATCCGGGTCGCGGTGCAGAGGTGTATCACGAGACGAGTTCTGCTGTTGAATGGGGGGGGTTGCCCCCGAGTCCGGGTGATACTCGAGCCGCGTCAATGGCTTCGTTTCCAGTGATTTGGGCGTTGCTCGGCCTTCCATCCATCCGAGCGAAGAATTGGTTGATCATTTCCTGTTGTTTCTGGAGGAGATCGTCCTGCCTTGCCATCTGGGTCCTCAATTCAGCGAGAACTCCATCCATCTCGTCTCTAGTCAGGTATGCTGATGGGTCTTCATGAGAGGAAGCTTCCTGGCTTGCCTCGTTCCTTGTGCCTTCAGCGTCAGCATCATCGGCATGAGAAGAAGTTCCAGTCTTCTTCCTTTTGTTCGCCATTGAGTTTCCTTTCAAGCTAGAAGTTGAAGTTTTTGTGTGCCCCCCTTCCTGGCGCGCCAAAATGTTAGACCAAAAATTGGGCCTAACACCCAAATGCAGATCGCAGATCACAAAATGCAGAAAAAAGTAAATAAAGAGGAGACACACAATGTTTTTATAGTGGTTCGGCTGTAGATGTAGCCTACGTCCACTTTATAATCTTATTGTTATACTGACAGATTACAAGAATCAGTTATATGTAGACACACAATCCGTGTGTTAATTGTATTGAAAAGAGAAGAATTTGAGAGTATGGAGGTGCAAAGTCCCTGCACTTCAGTAATGGTGAAAGCAGTGAAGAAGAATGACCAAAAGATCCTTGAAAATGCCTTCAAATGGTGTATTTATAGCTGTTTCCTGAAGGCGGTTCATGGGACACATGGCACGCATCCCAAAAATCTCGAAATATGGTGGAAAACGTCCAAACATCATCTCCAAATCGTCATGTGACATGTGTAATCAGATCCATGCAAGTTGGAGTGAAAATAGCCTTAAGAATAGGTCAGAACAAGCTGCGCAGGAGCTGGTGCGAGGATCGGATCGTGGTAGGGCGCGTGGCACACGATCCAGGATAATAGGAGCAAGATGTGGCATGAGAATAGGTCAAAACAGGGATTGTTTCAGCAGGTCGGAAGTTCGGATCGCGATCATGGGTCGGATCGTGGTCATGGGTCGGATCGTGGTCATGGGTCGGATCGTGATATGGCTATCACGAGCCGAGTCTGGTCGTGAACGGCATAGTGAAGCTGGAGTGAAGTGCTGGCGATTTGGTCGGATCGTGAAATGTACCACAGACGGTTCGTGGTCTGAGGAGGGCGATCCGATGAGGGGCGATCCGAGGGTGCGTGATCCATACTTCGATCGTGTGCTGCTTCGTTGCTTTATCCAGGAAATTGCCAGTTTACACCAGTTTACGGAAATGGGCATAACTTTCAAGCCGTAAGTCCGATTGAGCCAAACCGAAGCTCAAACTGAAGCTAACTCAGAGATCTACAAATGTTTCAAAGTCCAGCTCCATAATCGCTGTTTTCGGGCCCAAAAGAGGTCGTCTGATAGGAGTTTCAGGCCTGTTTATGTTGAGGATGTGATTTTGACCAAATCTCTCAATGTCTTTTGACGTCGTTTCTATCGCTCGAGCATGTTATCATTCAGGAATTCCATGTGTGACAGCTTTTGCCAAAAAATGTGTCAACATGTTTGCCCCCCAGAACATATCTTGTTGGTTGAAGGAAGATGTGTTCTGGATAATCTGAGAAATCCAAATTCAGAATGCGATGATCACGCCGGATCGTATTAAGGCCAGAGAAATCCAAGAAGACAAGGCGTTTGTACCTGCAAGAAGATAAAACAAGCAATGCAAGAATATTTCCTAGATGGCCTTACCAGAGTAAACCATCTGGGGACATGTTAGAGGGGTTCCAAGACGGCCTTAACGGAGTAAGACGACCAAGGAAAAGCAACGAAGGTTCCAAGACGGACTTACCGGAGTAAGACGACCAAGGAAATGCCATGAAAGTTCCAAGACGGCCTTACCGGAGTAAGACGACCAAGGAAATGCACATGAAAATTTGTCTATACTGGACGGATCCAGTTAGGAGCCGGAGCTCATGTTCATACTGGACGGATCCAGTTGGGAGCCGGAGCTCAATGCTTATTGCTAATTCATGAAAACGCAGCGGTCGTTTGCCGGACACGACTGGAGACCACAAGTAGGTTCCGTGCGTGTGGGCTGATGTGACAGCCCTTATTAGATGCAGGGAAAACAAAGGAAGGCGAGAAGTCGCCTGAAAACCTAAAAACATGAACTGTGAACCGGAGTTCAGCAAACTGAAGAGATCCGCTGAGTGGGATCAGCGAATGATAATCCCGCGATAGCTCGATCCAGGATCGTTCCCTCTCTGGGGAATAGGTGGTGGCAACGCAGGTGTAGGCGTTGTTGGTCGAGTGACATATTCTGGTAGCTCTCTTCGTCTGACCCGATCCTCAATAAGATCTCGCAAATGTCTGCAATCATCAGTGTTGTGACCGTCTATGTCATGAAATATGCAATGTCTGCCAGAATTGCGTTGTGCTAGCATTGACTCCCTCTTGGGAGGTCTTGGATAGGAGGCAGCACCTCCGGTATCCATGTATATGTTGCTCAGAGTATCATTCAGTTCAGTGTATTTGTCGTATCTGGACCCTCTCCGGGGTGGAGCATTACGATCATTTGTGGCAGGGGTCTTTCCTTTACCCTTGTCATTGCCTTTTCCATGATTGGGCGGTTCTCCATCTCCGAGCATGTTATCTTCGAGGGTTTTCTTCTCGGAAGTTGCATCTTTTTCCCGCAGAAATCTATCTGCTTCAAGGTAGAATTCGCCGAGATTTCGCGGTGGATCTCGGTACAAAGATTTTTTGAACTCCGAGTTATCTAGAACGCCGGATACTGCTGCCATCAGTACCATCGATTGCTCAGGGCGGTCCACTGATGCTGCTGCAACGTTGAATCTTTCCAGGAATGAACGCAGAGTTTCTCTAGGCCTCTTCTTGATTGTGGTGAGTGACATGACGTTCTTGGGTCGTGCGATGTGGACACGAAATTGTTCAATGAAGCGTGCGACCAATATGTTCCAACTGCTGATCGATTCTGTTTCCAGCTGCTGAATCCACATGACGGCTATGTCAGTCAGAAAGAGGGGAAAACATTTAGCCATGACGTTTTCTGATGCCGATTGAACTTCCATATGCCGTTTGTAACGCATCAGATGCACAGTAGGATCTGTCCTGCCGTTGTAGGGCTCCAGTTGTGAAAGTTTGAAATCTGGGGGATTGCGTGAATTCCTGATTTCCTGAGTGAATCTATTGTGATTGACGTTGTCCACGTTATTCTGATAGGTGCGGCCTCTCGAGAGGCGTTGAATGAGATCAGCGAGTCGATTGCCCTCAAAAAGCTGTTGTAAACTACCAAAATCAGAGCTGGTGCCCCCAGCGTTGAATGCAGGAGAAGATGGAAGTTGGTGAGCTATCGCCTGGGGATCGCGGCTCGCGGATCGTGGATCGAGGGGAGCGACCCGACCCGGTTCGAGGGGGACGGTTTGTGAGGTAGGTTCGTAAAGTCCAGCTCGTGAGGCCGAATCGTGGAGTTGGGGGGCGATCCGACTGGGTCCAGGAGGCAGGTCACGAACTGGTTGTTGTTGAGCAGGCGGGAGCGAGTTGTTGGGATCGGTTCGTGAGCCTAGTAGTGTTCCACGATCCGGGTCGCGGTGCAGAGGTGTATCACGAGACGAGTTCTGCTGTTGAATGGGGGGTTGCCCCCGAGTCCGGGTGATACTCGAGCCGCGTTAATGGCTTCGTTTCCAGTGATTTGGGCGTTGCTCGGCCTTCCATCCATCCGAGCGAAGAATTGGTTGATCATTTCCTGTTGTTTCTGGAGGAGATCGTCCTGCCTTGCCATCTGGGTCCTCAATTCAGCGAGAACTCCATCCATCTCGTCTCTAGTCAGGTATGCTGATGGGTCTTCATGAGAGGAAGCTTCTTGGCTTGCCTCGTTCCTTGTGCCTTCAGCGTTAGCATCATCGGCATGAGAAGAAGTTCCAGTCTTCTTCCTTTTGTTCGCCATTGAGTTTCCTTTCAAGCTAGAAGTTGAAGTTTTTGTGTGCCCCCCTTCCTGGCGCGCCAAAATGTTAGACCAAAAATTGGGCCTAACACCCAAATGCAGATCGCAGATCACAAAATGCAGAAAAAAGTAAATAAAGAGGAGACACACAATGTTTTTATAGTGGTTCGGCTGTAGATGTAGCCTACGTCCACTTTATAATCTTATTGTTATACTGACAGATTACAAGAATCAGTTATATGTAGACACACAATCCGTGTGTTAATTGTATTGAAAAGAGAAGAATTTGAGAGTATGGAGGTGCAAAGTCCCTGCACTTCAGTAATGGTGGAAGCAGTGAAGAAGAATGGCCAAAAGATCCTTGAAAATGGCTTCAAATGGTGTATTTATAGCTGTTTCCTGAAGGCGGTTCATGGGACACATGGCACGCATCCCAAAAATCTCGAAATATGGTGGAAAACGTCCAGACATCATCTCCAAATCGTCATGTGACATGTGTAATCAGATCCATGCAAGTTGGAGTGAAAATAGCCTTAAGAATAGGTCAGAACAAGCTGCGCAGGAGCTGGTGCGAGGATCGGATCGTGGTGGGGCGCGTGGTACACGATCCAGGATAATAGGAGCAAGATGTGGCATGAGAATAGGTCAAAACAGGGAGTGTTTCTATTGGTCGGAAGTTCGGATCGCGATCATGGGGTCGGATCGTGGTCATGGGTCGGATCGTGGTCATGGGTCGGATCGTGGTATGGCTATCACGAGCCGAGTCTGGTCGTGAACGGCATAGTGAAGCTGGAGTGAAGTGCTGGTGATCGGGTCGGATCGTGAAATGTACCACGGACGGTTCGTGGTCTGAGGAGGGCGATCCGATGAGGGGCGATCCGAGGGTGCGTGATCCATACTTCGATCGTGTGCTGCTTCGTTGCTTTATCCAGGAAATTGCCAGTTTACACCAGTTTACGGAAACGGGCATAACTTTCAAGCCGTAAGTCCGATTGAGCCAAACCGAAGCTCAAACTGAAGCTAACTCAGAGATCTACAAATGTTATAGAGCCCAGCTCCATAATTGCTGTTTTCGGGCCCAAAAGAGGTCGTCTGATAGGAGTTTCAGGCCTGTTTATGTTGAGGATGTGATTTTGACCAAATCTCTCAATGTCTTTTGACGTCGTTTCTATCGCTCGAGCATGTTATCATTCAGGAATTCCATGTGTGACAGCTTTTGCCAAAAAATGTGTCAACATGTTTGCCCCCCAGAACATATCTTGTTGGTTGAAGGAAGATGTGTTCTGGATAATCTGAGAAATCCAAATTCAGAATGCGGTGATCACGCCGGATCGTATTAAGGCCAGAGAAATCCAAGAAGACCAGGCGTTTGTACCTGCAAGAAGATAAAACAAGCAATGCAAGAATATTTCCTAGATGGCCTTACCAGAGTAAACCATCCGGGGACATGTTAGAGGGGTTCCAAGACGGCCTTAACGGAGTAAGACGACCAAGGAAAAGCAACGAAGGTTCCAAGACGGACTTACCGGAGTAAGACGACCAAGGAAATGCCATGAAAGTTCCAAGACGGCCTTACCGGAGTAAGACGACCAAGGAAATGCACATGAAAATTTGTCTATACTGGACGGATCCAGTTAGGAGCCGGAGCTCATGTTCATACTGGACGGATCCAGTTGGGAGCCGGAGCTCAATGCTTATTGCTAATTCATGAAAACGCAGCGGTCGTTTGCCGGACACGACTGGAGACCACAAGTAGGTTCCGTGCGTGTGGGCTGATGTGACGGCCCTTATTACATGCAGGGAAAACAAAGGAAGGCGAGAAGTCGCCTGAAAACCTAAATACATGAACTGTGAACCGGAGTTCAGCAAACTGAAGAGATCCGCTGAGTGGGATCAGCGAATGATAATCCCGCGATAGCTCGATCCAGGATCGTTCCCTCTCTGGGGAATAGGTGGTGGCAACGCAGGTGTAGGCGTTGTTGGTCGAGTGACATATTCTGGTAGCTCTCTTCGTCTGACCCGATCCTCAATAAGATCTCGCAAATGTCTGCAATCATCAGTGTTGTGACCGTCTATGTCATGAAATATGCAATGTCTGCCAGAATTGCGTTGTGCTAGCGTTGACTCCCTCTTGGGAGATCTTGGATAGGAGGCAGCACCTCCTGTATCCATGTATATGTTGCTCAGAGTATCATTCAGTTCAGTGTATTTGTCGTATCTGGACCCTCTCCGGGGTGGAGCATTACGATCATTTGTGGCAGGGGTCTTTCCTTTACCCTTGTCATTGCCTTTTCCAGGATTGGGCGGTTCTCCATCTTCGAGCATGTTGACTTCGAGGGTTTTCTTCTCGGAAGTTGCATCTTCTTCCCGCAGAAATCTATCTGCTTCAAGGTAGAATTCGCCGAGATTTCGCGGTGGATCTCGGTACAAAGATTTTTTGAACTCCGAGTTATCTAGAACGCCGGATACTGCTGCCATCAGTACCATCGATTGCTCAGGGCGGTCCACTGATGCTGCTGCAACGTTGAATCTTTCCAGGAATGAACGCAGAGTTTCTCTAGGCCTCTGCTTGATTGTGGTGAGTGACATGACGTTCTTGGGTCGTGCGATGTGGACACGAAATTGTTCAATGAAGCGTGCGACCAACATGTTCCAACTGCTGATCGATTCTGTTTCCAGCTGCCGAATCCACATGGCGGCTATGTCAGTCAGAAAGAGGGGAAAACATTTAGCCATGACGTTTTCTGATGCCGATTGAACTTCCATATGCCGTTTGTAACGCATCAGATGCACGGTAGGATCTGTCCTGCCGTTGTAGGGCTCCAGTTGTGGAAGTTTGAAATCTGGGGGATTGCGTGAATTCCTGATTTCCTGAGTGAATCTATTGTGATTGACGTTGTCCACATTATTCTGATAGGTGCGGCCTCTCGAGAGGCGTTGAATGAGATCAGCGAGTCGATTGCCCTCAAAAAGCTGTTGTAAACTACCAAAATCAGAGCTGGTGCCCCCAGCGTTGAATGCAGGAGAAGATGGAAGTTGGTGAGTTATCGCCTGGGGATCGCGGCTCGCGGATCGTGGATCGAGGGGAGCGACCCGACCCGGTTCGAGGGGGACGGTTCGTGAGGTAGGTTCGTAAAGTCCAGCTCGTGAGGCCGAATCGTGGAGTTGGGGGGCGATCCGACTTGGTCCAGGAGGCAGGTCACGAACTGGTTGTTGTTGAGCAGGCGGGAGCGAGTTGTTGGGATCGGTTCGTGAGCCTAGTAGTGTTCCACGATCCGGGTCGCGGTGCAGAGGTGTATCACGAGACGAGTTCTGCTGTTGAATGGGGGGGTTGCCCCCGAGTCCGGGTGATACTCGAGCCGCGTTAATGGTTTCGTTTCCAGTGATTTGGGCGTTGCTCGGCCTTCCATCCATCCGAGCGAAGAATTGGTTGATCATTTCCTGTTGTTTCTGGAGGAGATCGTCCTGCCTTGCCATCTGGGTCCTCAATTCAGCGAGAACTCCATCCATCTCGTCTCTAGTCAGGTATGCTGATGGGTCTTCATGAGAGGAAGCTTCCTGGCTTGCCTCGTTCCTTGTGCCTTCAGCGTCAGCATCATCGGCATGAGAAGAAGTTCCAGTCTTCTTCCTTTTGTTCGCCATTGAGTTTCCTTTCAAGCTAGAAGTTGAAGTTTTTGTGTGCCCCCCTTCCTGGCGCGCCAAAATGTTAGACCAAAAATTGGGCCTAACACCCAAATGCAGATCGCAGATCACAAAATGCAGAAAAAAGTAAATAAAGAGGAGACACAATGTTTTTATAGTGGTTCGGCTGTAGATGTAGCCTACGTCCACTTTATAATCTTATTGTTATACTGACAGATTACAAGAATCAGTTATATGTAGACACACAATCCGTGTGTTAATTGTATTGAAAAGAGAAGAATTTGAGAGTATGGAGGTGCAAAGTCCCTGCACTTCAGTAATGGTGGAAGCAGTGAAGAAGAATGGCCAAAAGATCCTTGAAAATGCCTTCAAATGGTGTATTTATAGCTGTTTCCTGAAGGCGGTTCATGGGACACATGGCACGCATCCCAAAAATCTCGAAATATGGTGGAAAACGTCCAGACATCATCTCCAAATCGTCATGTGACATGTGTAATCAGATCCATGCAAGTTGGAGTGGAAATAGCCTTAAGAATAGGTCAGAACAAGCTGCGCAGGAGCTGGTGCGAGGATCGGATCGTGGTGGGGCGCATGGTACACGATCCAGGATAATAGGAGCAAGATGTGGCATGAGAATAGGTCAAAACAGGGAGTGTTTCTATAGGTCGGAAGTTCGGATCGCGATCATGGGGTCGGATCGTGGTCATGGGTCGGATCGTGGTCATGGGTCGGATCGTGGTATGGCTATCACGAGCCGAGTCTGGTCGTGAACGGCATAGTGAAGCTGGAGTGAAGTGCTGGCGATCGGGTCGGATCGTGAAATGTACCACGGACGGTTCGTGGTCTGAGGAGGGTGATCCGATGAGGGGCGATCCGAGGGTGCGTGATCCATACTTCGATCGTGTGCTGCTTCGTTGCTTTATCCAGGAAATTGCCAGTTTACACCATTTTACGGAAACGGGCATAACTTTCACGCCGTAAGTCCGATTAAGCCAAACCGAAGCTCAAACTGAAGCTAACTCAGAGATCTACAAATGTTATAGCGCATAGCTCCATAATCGCTGTTTTCGGGCCTAAAAGAGGTCGTCTGATAGGAGTTTCGGGCCTGTTTATGTTGAGGATGTGATTTTGACCAAATCTCTCAATGTCTTTTGACGTCGTTTCTATCGCTCGAGCATGTTATCATTCAGGAATTCCATGTGTGACAGCTTTTGCCAAAAAATGTGTCAACATGTTTGCCCCCCAGAACATATCTTGCTGGTTGAAGGAAGATGTGTTCTGGATAATCTGAGAAATCCAAATTCAGAATGCGACGATCACGCCGGATCGTATTAAGGCCAGAGAAATCCAAGAAGACCAGGAGTTTGTACCTGCAAGAAGATAAAACAAGCAATGCAAGAATATTTCCTAGATGGCCTTACCGGAGTAAACCATCTGGGGAGATGTTAGAGGGGTTCCAAGACGGCCTTACCGGAGTAAGACGACCAAGGAAAAGCAACGAAGGTTCCAAGACGGACTTACCGGAGTAAGACGACCAAGGAAATGCCATGAAAGTTCCAAGACGGCCTTACCGGAGTAAGACGACCAAGGAAATGCACATGAAAATTTGTCTATACTGGACGGATCCAGTTAGGAGCCGGAGCTCATGTTCATACTGGACGGATCCAGTTGGGAGCCGGAGCTCAATGCTTATTGCTAATTCATGAAAACGCAGCAGTCGTTTGCCGGACACGACTGGAGACCACAAGTAGGTTCCATGTGTGTGGGATGATGTGACGGCTCTTATTACATGCAGGGATAACAAAGGAGGGCGAGAAGTCGCCTGAAAACCTAAAAACATGAACTGTGAACCGGAGTTCAGCAAACTGAAGAGATCCGCTGAGTGGGATTAGCGAATGATAATCCCGCGATTGCTCGATCCAGGATCGTTCCCTCTCTGGGGAATAGGTGGTGGCAACGCAGGTGTAGGCGTTGTTGGTCGAGTGACATATTCGGGTAGCTCCCCTCGTCTGACCCGATCCTCAATAAGATCTCGCAAATGTCTGCGGTCATCAGTGTTGTGACCGTCTATGTCATGAAATATGCAATGTCTGCCAGAATTGCGTTGTGCTAGCGTTGACTCCCTCTTGGGAGGTCTTGGATAGGAGGCAGCACCTCCTGTATCCATGTATATGTTGCTCAGAGTATCATTCAGTTCAGTGTATTTGTCGTATCTGGACACTCTCCGAGGTGGAGCATTACGATCATTTGTGGCAGGGGTCTTTCCTTTACCCTTGTCATTTCCTTTTCCAGGATTGGGCGGTTCTCCATCTCCGAGCATGTTGACTTCGAGGGTTTTCTTCTCGGAAGTTGCATCTTCTTCCCACAGAAATCTATCTGCTTCAAGGTAGAATTCGCCGAGATTTCGCGGTGGATCTCGGTACAAAGATTTTTTGAACTCCGAGTTATATAGAACGCCGGATACTGCTGCCATCAGTACCATCGATTGCTCAGGGCGGTCCACTGATGCTGCTGCAACGTTGAATCTTTCCAGGAATGAACGCAGAGTTTCTCTGGGCCTCTGCTTGATTGTGGTGAGTGACATGACGTTCTTGGGTCGTGCGATGTGGACACGAAATTGTTCAATGAAGCGTGCGACCAATATGTTCCAACTGCTGATCGATTCTGTTTCCAGCTGCCGAATCCACATGGCGGCTATGTCAGTCAGAAAGAGGGGAAAACATTTAGCCATGACGTTTTCTGATGCCGATTGAACTTCCATATGCCGTTTGTAACGCATCAGATGCACAGTAGGATCTGTCCTGCCGTTGTAGGGCTCCAGTTGTGGAAGTTTGAAATTTGGGGGATTGCGTGGATTCCTGATTTCCTGAGTGAATGGATTGTGATTGACATCGTCCACGTCATTCTGATAGGTGCGGCCTCTCGAGAGGCGTTGAATGATATCAGCGAGTCGATTGCCCTCAAAAAGCTGTTGTAAACTACCAAAATCAGTGCTGGTGCCCCCAGCGTTGAATGCAGGAGAAGATGGAAGTTGGTGAGCTATCGCCTGGGGATTGCGGCTCGCGGATCGTGGATCGAGGGGAGCGACCCGACCCGGTTCGAGGGGGACAGTTCGTGAGGTAGGTTCGTGAAGTCCAGCTCGTGAGGCCGGATCGTGGAGTTGGGGGGCGATCCGACTGGGTCCAGGAGGCAGGTCACGAACTGGTTGTTGTTGAGCAGGCGGGAGCGAGTTGTTGGGATCAGTTCGTGAGCCTAGTAGTGTTCCACGATCCGGGTCGCGGTGCAGAGGTGTATCACGAGATGAGTTCTGCTGTTGAATGGGGGGGTTGCCCCCGAGTCCGGGTGATACTCGAGCCGCGTCAATGGCTTCGTTTCCAGTGATTTGGGCGTTGCTCGGCCTTCCATCCATCCGAGTGAAGAATTGGTTAATCATTTCCTGTTGTTTCTGGAGGAGATCGTCCTGCCTTGCCATCTGGGTCCTCAATTCAGCGAGAACTCCATCCATCTCGTCTCTAGTCAGGTATGCTGATGGATCTTCATGAGAGGAAGCTTCTTGGCTTGCCTCGTTCCTTGTGCCTTCAGCGTCAGCATCATCGGCATGAAAAGAAGTTCCAGTCTTCTTCCTTTTGTTCGCCATTGAGTTTCCTTTCAAGCTAGAAGTTGAAGTTTTTGTGTGCCCCCTTCCTGGCGCGCCAAAATGTTAGACCAAAAATTGGGCCTAACACCCAAATGCAGATCGCAGATCACAAAATGCAGAAAAAAGTAAATAAAGAGGAGACACACAATGTTTTTATAGTGGTTCGGCTGTAGATGTAGCCTACGTCCACTTTATAATCTTATTGTTATACTGACAGATTACAAGAATCAGTTATATGTAGACACACAATCCGTGTGTTAATTGTATTGAAAAGAGAAGAATTTGAGAGTATGGAGGTGCAAAGTCCCTGCACTTCAGTAATGGTGGAAGCAGTGAAGAAGAATGGCCAAAAGATCCTTGAAAATGCCTTCAAATGGTGTATTTATAGCTGTTTCCTGAAGGCGGTTCATGGGACACATGGCACGCATCCCAAAAATCTCGAAATATGGTGGAAAACGTCCAGACATCATCTCCAAATCATCATGTGACATGTGTAATCAGATCCATGCAAGTTGGAGTGAAAATAGCCTTAAGAATAGGTCAGAACAAGCTGCGCAGGAGCTGGTGCGAGGATCGGATCGTGGTGGGGCGCGTGGTACACGATCCAGGATAATAGGAGCAAGATGTGGCATGAGAATAGGTCAAAACAGGGAGTGTTTCTATAGGTCGGAAGTTCGGATTGCGATCATGGGGTCGGATCGTGGTCATGGGTCGGATCGTGGTCATGGGTCGGATCGTGGTATGGCTATCACGAGCCGAGTCTGGTCGTGAACGGCATAGTGAAGCTGGAGTGAAGTGCTGGCGATCGGGTCGGATCGTGAAATGTACCACGGACGGTTCGTGGTCTGAGGAGGGTGATCCGATGAGGGGCGATCCGAGGGTGCGTGATCCATACTTCGATCGTGTGCTGCTTCGTTGCTTTATCCAGGAAATTGCCAGTTTACACCAGTTTACGGAAACGGGCATAACTTTCAAGCCGTAAGTCCGATTAAGCCAAACCGAAGCTCAAACTGAAGCTAACTCAGAGATCTACAAATGTTATAGCGCATAGCTCCATAATCGCTATTTTCTGGCCTAAAAGAGGTCGTCTGATAGGAGTTTCGGGCCTGTTTATGTTGAGGATGTGATTTTGACCAAATCTCTCAATGTCTTTTGACGTCGTTTCTATCGCTCGAGCATGTTATCATTCAGGAATTCCATGTGTGACAGCTTTTGCCAAAAAATGTGTCAACATGTTTGCCCCCCAGAACATATCTTGCTGGTTGAAGGAAGATGTGTTCTGGATAATCTGAGAAATCCAAATTCAGAATGCGACGATCACGCCGGATCGTATTAAGGCCAGAGAAATCCAAGAAGACCAGGAGTTTGTACCTGCAAGAAGATAAAACAAGCAATGCAAGAATATTTCCTAGATGGCCTTACCGGAGTAAACCATCCGAGGAGATGTTAGAGGGGTTCCAAGACGGCCTTACCGGAGTAAGACGACCAAGGAAAAGCAACGAAGGTTCCAAGACGGACTTACCGGAGTAAGACGACCAAGGAAATGCCATGAAAGTTCCAAGACGGCCTTACCGGAGTAAGACGACCAAGGAAATGCACATGAAAATTTGTCTATACTGGACGGATCCAGTTAGGAGTCGGAGCTCATGTTTATACTGGACGGATCCAGTTGGGAGCCGGAGCTCAATGCTTATTGCTAATTCATGAAAACGCAGCAGTCGTTTGCCGGACACGACTGGAGACCACAAGTAGGTTCCATGCGTGTGGGCTGATGTGACGGCTCTTATTACATGCAGGGATAACAAAGGAGGGCGAGAAGTCGCCTGAAAACCTAAAAACATGAACTGTGAACCGGAGTTCAGCAAACTGAAGAGATCCGCTGAGTGGGATCAGCGAATGATAATCCCGCGATTGCTCGATCCAGGATCATTCCCTCTCTGGGGAATAGGTGGTG
Organism: Allium sativum; assembly: GCA_030737875.1. Lineage (NCBI taxonomy): Eukaryota > Viridiplantae > Streptophyta > Magnoliopsida > Asparagales > Amaryllidaceae > Allium > Allium sativum. Next base: position 296,759,619 of record CM060924.1, read on the forward strand.
GCAACGCAGGTGTAGGCGTTGTTGGTCGAGTGACATATTCGGGTAGCTCTCCTCGTCTGACCCGATCCTCAATAAGATCTCGCAAATGTCTGCAGTCATCAGTGTTGTGACCGTCTATGTCATGAAATATGCAATGTCTGCCAGAATTGCGTTGTGCTAGCGTTGACTCCCTCTTGGGAGGTCTTGGATAGGAGGCAACACCTCCTGTATCCATGTATATGTTGCTCAGAGTATCATTCAGTTCAGTGTATTTGTCGTATCTGGACCCTCTCCAGGGTGGAGCATTACGATCATTTGTGGCAGGGGTCTTTCCTTTACCCTTGTCATTGCCTTTTCCAGGATTGGGCGGTTCTCCATCTCCGAGCATGTTGACTTCGAGGGTTTTCTTCTCGGAAGTTGCATCTTCTTCCCGCAGAAATCTATCTGCTTCAAGGTAAAATTCGCCGAGATTTCGCGGTGGATCTCGGTACAAAGATTTTTTGAACTCCGAGTTATCTAGAACGCCGGATACTGCTGCCATCAGTACCATCGATTGCTCAGGGCGGTCCACTGATGCTGCTGCAACGTTGAATCTTTCCAGGAATGAACGCAGAGTTTCTCTGGGCCTCTGCTTGATTGTGGTGAGTGACATGACGTTCTTAGGTCGTGCGATGTGGACACGAAATTGTTCAATGAAGCGTGCGACCAATATGTTCCAACTGCTGATCGATTCTGTTTCCAGCTGCCGAATCCACATGGCGGCTATGTCAGTCAGAAAGAGGGGAAAACATTTAGCCATGACGTTTTCTGATGCCGATTGATCTTCCATATGCCGTTTGTAACGCATCAGATGCACAGTAGGATCTGTCCTGCCGTTGTAGGGCTCCAGTTGTGGAAGTTTGAAATCTGGGGGATTGTGTGAATTCCTGATTTCCTGAGTGAATGGATTGTGATTGACATCGTCCACGTCATTCTGATAGGTGCGGCCTCTCGAGAGGCGTTGAATGAGATCAGCGAGTCGATTGCCCTCAAAAAGCTGTTGTAAACTACCAAAATCAGAGCTGGTGCCCCCAGCGTTGAATGCAGGAGAAGATGGAAGTTGGTGAGCTATCGCCTGGGGATCGCGGCTCGCGGATCGTGGATCGAGGGGAGCGACCCGACCCGGTTCGAGGGGGACGGTTCGTGAGGTAGGTTCGTGAAGTCCAGCTCGTGAGGCCGGATCGTGGAGTTGGGGGGCGATCCGACTGGGTCCAGGAGGCTGGTCACGAACTGGTTGTTGTTGAGCAGGCGGGAGCGAGTTGTTGGGATCGGTTCGTGAGCCTAGTAGTGTTCCACGATCCGGGTCACGGTGCAGAGGTGTATCACGAGACGAGTTCTGCTGTTGAATGGGGGGTTGCCCCCGAGTCCGGGTGATACTCGAGCCGCGTCAATGGCTTCGTTTCCAGTGATTTGGGCATTGCTCGGCCTTCCATCCATCCGAGCGAAGAATTGGTTGATCATTTCCTGTTGTTTCTGGAGGAGATCGTCCTGCCTTGCCATCTGGGTCCTCAATTCAGCGAGAAATCCATCCATCTTGTCTCTAGTCAGGTATGCTGATGGGTCTTCATGAGAGGAAGCTTCCTGGCTTGCCTCGTTCCTTGTGCCTTCAGCGTCAGCATCATCGGCATGAAAAGAAGTTCCAGTCTTCTTCCTTTTGTTCGCCATTGAGTTTCCTTTCAAGCTAGAAGTTGAAGTTTTTGTGTGCCCCCCTTCCTGGCGCGCCAAAATGTTAGACCAAAAATTGGGCCTAACACCCAAATGCAGATCGCAGATCACAAAATGCAGAAAAAAGTAAATAAAGAGGAGACACACAATGTTTTTATAGTGGTTCGGCTGTAGATGTAGCCTACGTCCACTTTATAATCTTATTGTTATACTGACAGATTACAAGAATCAGTTATATGTAGACACACAATCCGTGTGTTAATTGTATTGAAAAGAGAAGAATTTGAGAGTATGGAGGTGCAAAGTCCCTGCACTTCAGTAATGGTGGAAGCAGTGAAGAAGAATGGCCAAAAGATCCTTGAAAATGCCCTCAAATGGTGTATTTATAGCTGTTTCCTGAAGGCGGTTCATGGGACACATGGCACGCATCCCAAAAATCTCGAAATGTGGTGGAAAACGTCCATACATCATCTCCAAATCGTCATGTGACATGTGTAATCAGATCCATGCAAGTTGGAGTGAAAATAGCCTTAAGAATAGGTCAGAACAAGCTGCGCAGGAGCTGGTGCGAGGATCGGATCGTGGTGGGGCGCGTGGCACACGATCCAGGATAATAGGAGCAAGATGTGGCATGAGAATAGGTCAAAACAGGGAGCATTTCTGCAGGTCGGAAGTTCGGATCGCGATCATGGGGTCGGATCGTGGTCATGGGTCGGATCGTGGTCATGGGTCGGATCGTGATATGACTATCACGAGCCGAGTCTGGTCGTGAACGGCATAGTGAAGCTGGAGTGAAGTGCTGGCGATCGGGTCGGATCGTGAAATGTACCACGGACGGTTCGTGGTCAGAGGAGGGCGATCCGATGAGGGGCGATCCGATGAGGGGCGATCCGAGGATGCGTGATCCATACTTCGATCGTGTGCTGCTTCGTTGCTTTATCCAGGAAATTGCCAGTTTACACCAGTTTACGGAAACGGGCATAACTTTCAAGCCGTAAGTCCGATTGAGCCAAACCGAAGCTCAAACTGAAGCTAACTCAGAGATCTACAAATGTTACAGATCCCAGCTCCATAATCGCTGTTTTCGGGCCCAAAAGAGGTCGTCTGATAGGAGTTTCGGGCCTGTTTATGTTGAGGATGTGATTTTGACCAAATCTCTCAATGTCTTTTGACGTCGTTTCTATCGCTCAAGCATGTTATCATTCAGGAATTCCATGTTGACAGCTTTTGCCAAAAAATGTGTCAACAGTTTTAAAAACAAAATTTGATTTGTTCAGATGATGTATAAATTGGGAGATGCGTGCATCACTCTCACCCCCACACTTGTTTTGAGAAATATTGTTTGGTTCTGCTTTGATATTTGAATTTTTTTAACTAAAGGTTCATTCGTAAACCTAAAGTCAAAACCGAACAAATGAATTTTCAGTAAATTTCGAAATCGTGTTTTCTCAAAAACCGTGTCCTTCTTGAAAGAGTTCATATACTACATAAATTTATCATTGAAAAGCAAGTGATCATAGTGAGGTTCAGTGGAAATGATCAAGTCGCAAGGAGTTTCAACAGTTTCAGAAAAATCGTTATTATGCTTAAGATCACATTCAGCAATTTCGTTGTTTTCAAACTCAAGAATTTCAAAGTTTTGAAATGTTTCGTTTTCAATTTCAGACCCGGTAACATTATCATCAATTAGTTCAAGAAGTTTTCGCTCATCAAAGTCGTCCTCACCTAAACAGTTGTTAACAACTTCATTATTTTTGTCATGTTGACAATCTAAAGTTGCTAAATTTTCAAATTTTTTAGAATTTGAGAGAGGAAGATCAAATTGAAGACTGACGACTTTGTTTTCAAGAGAATTTAAATTCAAATCAATCACAGAGCTTTCAACAACTTCATTGAGATTTTCATCGATTTCAAAAGTTGTCAGTTGAAAATCATTAATTGTGGGCAAAGGTGGATTATCGTTCGATTCGTCACACATTTGGATTTGATCTTTTTTCTCACGAAACTTCAAGTAGTCGTTAATTTCATTCGTTTGCTCAACAAAATCAAATTTATAGTTATTTACATGAGAGTTTTTAGTTTGAAATTGTTGAGAACAAAAGTTTTCAGTAGCACCGCGATTGAAATTATTCCCATAGCCAAAATCATTTGAAAAGTGATTTACATTTCCATTTCAAATTTGAAATTCATTTTGGAGTTCAAAATTGAATTGGCAAGGGTTATAATCAAAATCATTTGAATTTGGAGGTGAAATCGAATTTTGATTATTTTGAAAGCTTTCACTTGAATTGTTGCACATGTATAAATTACACAATTCATTTATTTCTTCATTTTGTTGTATTCACATTTCAAGTAAAGATTCAACATGTGTTTCAAGAATTGAGGGTTGATCATCATTTAGAAAATTTGATGATGTACAATCGGGATTATCCTGAAAATTTTGAAAAGTTGGTGGCGTACAGTCCAAATTACTTGTACAATAGTTGTTATTAAAATATCCATATGAATTTGGTGTAAAAATATATGGATTATATTGATTTTCACAACTACCGTAAAATTCGTAGGAATAAGGGAATTGAGACATTTTCAAGAAATCTCTTTTAAAAACATATTTTAAAATTAACAACTTCGGATTATATGAATGCAAGTCTGGGCCAGGTTCGGACAGGGGTTATCAGTGTGCCACGAATCACCTAGAAACACAACTGAAGGTTTAAGAACCTGTTTGAGTTCGAGACTCTACCGTTTCTTAGACACCTCAGAGAGTATCAATCCTAATTGTCAATTTAACGAATATTTTGTCCTTTGAGCTTTGGGGAATTCTCGATTTGATTTCAAAAATAAACTTTTCAATCAATTCCACATTCGTTTTAAAATTTTAAACAACATGTCAACAAGCAGAATATTCAATCACAGGACAGTCACAGAATAAGAGACTGCAGAAATAAAAGTTTTACAAGCAAGTTGCGGCCCTTATAGAAGATTTTTACAAGCAATTTCTAAAAAAATTTCTTTGTAGCAGAGCACCTGTAGAGTTTAGAAAATTTTACAATGATCGGCAGTCCTTCCATTGCAGCTGAGAAGCGCTAGCGCGTTCACACCCTACTTGGTGTGCAACCGCTCGAACCCATTCTGTTCGCAAATCGCTTGATCTTTAATTTTCTTGATTGATACTTGAACTATCCTTCACTTTTTCTTTTGCTTTTGAAATTTCTTGGACTCTCATGCTTTCTCTTGGTCTTTGATTTTTTTTAATAAGAAAAAGGAAAAAAATATGGAACTAAAATAAAAACTAGACTAAAGTTAAACAATAACTAAAGAACTAAGCTCAATTATAACACCAAATAAAAAAAACTAAAATCTAAGAAAAAGTTATCGAGAGAATTAAACTAAACAAAAACTAGGCGTGCACTACAAAAACTAAGCACCAAACCAGATTCAGTCAAATATGTTAAAGCCCCGTCTAATTGCTGAAAATAACTGAGTCAAAGGTCATCAAAAATCACGAATCAAAAAGCACAAACCAGATGCAAGTTTCTAAATATCAAAAATCATGCCCTCAATTATTTATTTGTCTGAGTAAATGAATGATAATTTCGCACCCAAATTTTGGAAACAAATCTTGTAAGGGAAATTTCACACAAAATCATTGCAATCTTTTCCACCTTTCCTTTTTTTTATAAATTCGATTCTATTCGAATAAGATTGGGAGAGTTGCACGGCTTTGGATTGTGGTTCGCAAGCAATGGACGCGGGTGGGTATAGGAGTGGCCCGAATTGGGTGTGGATTTCTTGAGGCGACTTCGGTGATTAAGTGAAGTTTGGGAGAAAATTTTGGGTACGGTGATGGTTGCATGAGGGGGATGAAGGCTGTTCTATTTTGCAGTGAGGAGTGATGTTTGAGAAGTAGTGTGGTGGTTTCAGCAGTGATTTAGGGGTTGTGATGCTGTGATTCGGGGGCGGTGGGTAAAGCACTGGAGTGTTCACGTTTGTCTGTGATGAAGGGTGCCAAAACTTGTTTATGGTGGGAGGGATGATGTGAATTGAAGTGGAGGTTTGTTGGCGTTAAGGATTGAAGGAACGATGTGGAGTTTGGTGTGGTGACAGAAGTGGATTGAAGTTTGTAGTGATGGTGTGAAATTTTGGAAGTGCGGTGGGTTTGCAATGAGGGTGATGCTGAGTTTACTTGGATGAGAGGCCAAAACTTGTCTGGGGTTTGGCTTGTTTAATCAAATAATTGTGAAGATGGGTGGAAGTTTGAAACAAGCGACAGTGGGCTATGGTGAAGATGAATTTTTGTGGACTCAACTTTTTGCGTATGGCATGGGGAGGCTACGGGTATGAAGTGGTGATGAAAATTGGTTGGATCAGTGCAGATGACTGGCATTGTGTTGGGAATTACGAAGCAATTTTAGAGGGTTGGTGGAAGGGAAAGCAGGGGTGGTTTGTTTGGTAATTGAGTTTTGAATACTAAACTGGGTATATGGGTTTGTGGTATGGAGCGATCTCAGGGTGGAGCGTGGAGTTGTGTGCTGAGGAAGGGTAAAGATATTGCTGAGAAGAAGGTAAGTGGTTTGGGGTGATGTCTATCAATAGGTCGGTCAAAGGAGGGTTTGTGGGAGGGATTGAAGAGTTGTTTGACAGTATGTTTGGGAAGAGAGTATGGTTTGTAATGAGTTGTCAGGGGAGAGGTTGTGAACGTTGGTGAAGTGGACTAGTCTGAATATATAGAAGGATTAAAGAAATTGTAGATGTTTTTTTTTCTTTTTTTTATATAAGAATTGTTAAAGGGAAAGATTTGTAGAAAATTCGGAAAGAAATGAATGAAAGACAGGGAAAGAATTGCAATGAAAAAGGGAAAGAAATTACAGATAAGGGAAGAGTATCACAGAAGGAAAGTTTGCAAAGGATTTTTTTTTTAAATTTTTAACAATTGTAAAAAGAGTGAATTTGTAAACAAATGGAACGGAAAGTAAAAGAAAGGAAACAAACAAAACAAAAATTGCAAGTTTTTTTTCTTTCTCTTAATCAGCAGTACAAATCAACAACTAATCAAGAGATATTCTTTCTATACAATCAAAAGAAAACAAAAGACATAAAAATAAAAATATTTTTGTGCTTTTTTTTAATAATAAAATAGAAATAAAACTATAACCCGAAGGATTTAAAAATAAAAATTATTTTGGTCCCCGACAACGGTGCAAAAATTTGTTTGTGAACAAATCAAACAGTTGTAAACAACTCTAAAATTCGTTCGGCTTTCCTAAATAACAAGGATTGTTGTAGAGGGTATCGAACTCTGGGACCAAAAATATTTTAATTAATAAATCCAATCAAGTTATTCCAGGATTTTGATTGATTGAAAACACAGAAAATAACAGCAATTAAATAAAAAGAGAGATTTATATAATCAGAGAAAGCAATTAGAGGATAATGACATAGATTGGATTCATACTCATCAATAGCCAACAAATAAATATAGATCTAATTCATGTTTCTGTCACACACATGAATCAACGATAATTAGGTTCTTAGAAACAAATAAGTAAATAACAACAAGCATAGCCTATGCAGGAGCTGAGCTCTTAAACAACCATAGACTATCAGGACAAATTCACTAATTAATTTCTAAAATCCTAAAATTTGATCTAAATCTGATAATTGTTAGATCGAACACGAATATACCCTGTGAAGGAGCATAGCTCTTAAACGACACCGGATATGAAGGTTTAGATCTAACCCTTGATTCAGATCCATATTACATGTATAAAGTCTTCATCTATTAGCTATGTGATTCATGTTGAATCACATCTATTAGCGTCATCACCCCCCAATCAAAGGGGATTAGCTAGACATAGCTAAAGAAGAAAATAAAAATAGAATAACAGACATGAACATAAATAAAATAAAATAACAATTGAGAGAAAGGGGAAAGAAGAGTTTTATTCCAAGAAGAGAATTACAGAATAAAACTAAGTGTGTTTTACAATGAATGAGATAAAGTGTATTTATAGCTGATATGACAAAGGCTACTTGGCAAATTTCATAATGTGGGACTAAAGAATTAGCCCAACTAACACATAAGCTATTGTGAACGCAACTGTAGAGTGAGAGGCCTTGCAAATGAGCTAACGTGAACGCAATATGAGTCTTTAGTGAGCCAAATCTACCCAACTGAACTCTATTTGCAACCGTTCTTCAAGCTTTAAACTCTTCAAGCTTTAGTAATTTCAACTTCACTCTTTTTAAGCAAATTCTTCATGCTTTATCCATCAAATGCTCTAAACGAAGCTTTTTATCAACAAACTGAAAACACAGCTATAAATAAAAAATATTAATTATTTTAAATAGAAAATTAGATAAATAAGAGGATAAAATATACACATTTACGTGTATATTATTTCGATTTACTCTTTTGAATTAACTCCTTTGAATCATTTCCTTTTCTATTATCTCCTTTGAATTATCTCCTTTAGATTATCTCCATTGGCTTATCTCCTTTTCTATTTGTTTACTTAACAAATAAATATTTCCGTTCCCGTTCCTATTTATTTAACAAATAAATATTTCTTTTATAACATTCTATTTATTTCCTATAAATAAATATTTCCATTTAATCTATTTGTAAATGTTTTACAAATATTTCCTTTTAAATTCTATTTGTAAATGTTTTACAAATATTCCTTTTTTCTATTTTATTTGTATATGTTTTACAAATATTTCTCTTTCTATTTTATTTGTAAATATCTTCCTTTGTATTTGTTTTACAAATAATTTCCTTTATATTTGTTTTACAAATATATTCCTTTTTAACTCTTTTAATTTTATAACTGTTTTCTTTTATAAAATCCCTTTCTCCTTTTCTATATAAAATCCATTGATTTTATATAACAAATTTATTTTCAAAATACATTTTTGAAAATCCCCTTTTCTATATTCCAGTCTTATGGTATTTACAATACTGAATAACAATGATCGATATCATTCAAACACACATAATCAACAACAGATTATATAACACATCATATATCACGATATATGAAACAAAACAGTATTTTATATATTTAGGAACCCAGTTGGGTCCCTCCAACGTGTTTCCCTGCATCACAGATGTTAAACAACATAATAACATCGATTTCATTTCGATATGAAATACTCTGATAAACAGAATCAATATTTGATTTACGATTTATATATATTTATATCATTATCTATGATTTCAACCAATACACAAGCAATTCAACCAAACAGTTAACACACATCAATCAACAGGTAATTATCAGTTCTAAGAATACATTATAAAAATATAACTGTTTAGAGTTGGTGAGTTTTACTCACATTGGACGATCATCGTTAATAACGATAACCATCGCTTGATTCAGACGGACAATTTATTTCGCTATAAATTGTAATGAGCTTCGATTCGCTCCCTGTCAGTTCCATGGCGTTGTCGTCGTCCATACGATCCTAACGGATCTGACCGTTCGTCAATCTGACACCGTATGACAAAGTTATTCAATCTCGAAGTTTATAAACATTTAAATTAAAATAAATTAATTTCCCTTATATAAATTTTGGCCCAACCTTTCACTCTTGGCCAAACCCCAACTCACTTTACCAGACCCGCCCGTTACTTCCCTTCTTCCTCAAATCAAAGAATGTCGTGACTTACTGTTACTTACTCCTCCATTTCCAGTCATTCATGCCACCACCGCTTGTTCTACGCTTCTCGATTTAATCCCCAAAAATCACCAACGTATTGCTCATTCAAAATCGCATCCTATCATACCACCTTCATCTATCTCGTGTCTCCCATACGGTTCGTGACTTCCCATTTACGGTTGTACTCGATGAAGACCAGCGATACTTTTTATTTTAGAAAATCGTCAAAAACCCAAAATAGAAGCTATACGATCTTCTGATTCCAATAATGAACTCAAATCTGTGGATTAAAGCTTATATGATGCGCTATCTTTAACCCTAGCTCCAAAAAGACTGTCGTTGTTCACTTCGATGCCCTGAAAGTGGATGCACACCCTCCCATTTGTATACCAAATTGAAGAGAAATCGAAAAGTATTGCAAAAGAATTAACTCTTGCAATTTATAGAAATTTATATTTTGATTATTCTGATTTTTGTGAAGCCACGTATTTTGTTTGAGGCCAAAGAAAACAGTGGTTGGGAAGAGGAAGATGTGGCCTCGTTTGGTTCATTAAAGTTAGGATATTTTAGTTTTGTTTTCATTTTATATTTGTTTTTAACACTCTAAAAATACCTACGAACACACACGATATCTAAAAATCATAAAAATCGTCATGCAGCTACAGTTCAACATTACGGTCCCAACGAAACTGGTTTCGTCGAATTTTGACTCCGTATGCTCACACAGCTTATTTTTAACGGTCAAAATATTGACTGTTCTTCACATTAAAATCCCGTACGGCCACATACTGACTTCAAAAATCATGGAAATTGAAATCTAGCAATAATTTAATATTGCGGATCCAACAAAATTAATTTCGTCGAATTCTGAGGTCGTTTGCAAAACTGTCTATTTTTAAAGCCCTAAATAACCCTTTTAAATATATAAATATATTTAAAAACATTTAAATTAAACATTTACAAATAAATATTATCTTATATATTCACAATAGAATATCATGCAGCTCCCCTGGGATTTACAACTCGATATTCAAATCCCGGTTGAATCGATATTCAAATTTTTATTGAAATTCCTTATATGCATCGTTATAAATTATAAAGGAATTTCATAGCGACTTTTCTAAAATTTGATTTGGACATAAATCAAAATCTACACCATGAAATCCCGATTTTTCTCTTCCACTAGAAAAATATACTTCACTATCTCCATACGTTTCTTATTTCACAGAAATCCGATTTAAAACAAACCCTGTACATTCAATTGAAGTTCAAATCGCCAAATAGTGAACTGTCGTGCCATTTCGAGCTCGATTTTAATTATAATATAAATTATAAGTTCGAACGTCGTTCAAATAATATATTCGCTAATATAATTCAACTCTAACTGAATTATATATATTTTAAATTGTCCAGTTCACATTATATTGTCAATTCAGAAATTTCTGATTATTCCAGAATTAAATATATTATTTAATTATAATATTAATTAATTATTCACTATTATTTAATTTAACAACCATTAACCTCTCTGAGTCGATATTTAAATAATTAAATAAATTAATTATATACCATTGAAAATACGGGTCGTTACATCTGGCTCTTTGGTTCAGACGCCTGACTTGCTACTGGTCAAAAAATGAAGAAAAGGACTCTCCGGTCGGAGAGTTCTGACAACTCCGTATGTAATGACTTCAAATGTTTGGAGAGTTTACATACACTGTTTAATGCCAAAAAACAACATGCATAAACACTCATTCAAAGGATTGCAAAGAATTTGCTTTCAAAATATCAAAATGATCAAATTCACACACAAACAACCAATCAACCAAATGCATACACAACATACACATGCCAATGGCACATTAGGCAAGCATATAATCTTGAGTCGTAGATGTGAGTTTGCAAGAACTCACCTTTGAGATTAATAGGTAAGGAGGAAGTGAAAAACTAAGCTAGATCACTTTCTCTTCCAATATACCTTGCCAACCTTCATATATAAACACGAGTACGCAATATTTCCTAATAATTAGGTTTAGGAAATGACACGGATTATGAGGAATCAAGTAGGAGAAGATGGAGATTGAGCTTACTCTCTTCTATTTGAATTTTCACTTGATTTCTAAACGAATCGGGGCTCCTAGGATTAAACTAGGTTTAGGGAATTTTAATTTCCAATTCCCCTCTCTATTTATATTTTTCTTATGTATAGTGAATGAATGAAGAGATGAGGGAGGAGAATGTGACGATCGCCCACAACCCCCACACTAACAAGAGGAATAATGTGCTAAAAGTGTGCCGGGAAGCTATGGACGATCGTCAAAGTAGGTAAACACAAGCGGAACCTGTCGTAAAACTCACAGTGCAAGGATAAAATATAATATAACATATACAACAGGTAATAGTAGTGTAGCATCATATGGAAAGCTTTTCAATCTTTCACAACATCCTGAAAGATTATCCCAACCTCGTAGGAAATATCAAGTATGTACATAAGACCTCACTACAACACTCATAGAGCAACTCAAACAGTGGAAACAAAAATACTTGATAGTAGTAAAAGTAATACGCCAGCCTCCTGCTTGTCTTCGAACAACAGCATCATCCTCGCAAATCACCTGTCACTTGCTACTTAGTCTGCCCATCCACAACCGGATGAACAGCCCAAGGTAATAAGAGAAAACATAAAACCTTGAGTCAGACAACGGTCTTATTGAGCGATAAAACAGCTAACAAACTTCAACAATAAAATATATGTGCATGGATAGATAAACGTACTAATCTACCCACAACACCAGAGAAGAACTCAACCGTATCTTCCCCGCATCGGATAGTGATAGCCTTTACAATAAACAAGTCAACCATTCATCGATGGAAACCAGAGCACCCATTCAATCATGGTAAGCACTCAGAACATCCAGATTACATATATTTCATGTAGACTATCCTAATCGGATTCAACATCCCTCAAGCACAAGCCCTAGAGGCCTAAATCAATATCAGACAAGTACTCAAGGAACATCTCCTTTGACGTTGGATGACCTACATGAGATGGTACAAACAGAACAACCAATCATCCATGACTGACTCTAGCTATCACCGCCAATCCTGCTTTGAAACCATCGTTAATCGTATGATGGCCAACCTTGCCATATGTCAAGGGCTAATGGTAACCCCATTTCTAGCATAAACTCCATACAATGTTTGACGATACGTATGCATGTACAACCTTGACAACTAGGGCTTTCAACAATACCTCGGGTACTCGACCTACAACCGGTCTTTTAGGTGCCCTTATCGTACCCCTGCTTTGAGCCTGCTAGAACATACGACAACGATAATCACTCGGCCTTCATATCTTAGTCATCCAACCCGATGACTTTTCATAGCTCAAGCAACCTTCTCAAGAAACCATTATCCACCAACTCACGACGTTTGAGTTGTCATCTCATTCGCTGTTCTACACCGATCAACGAACACATTTCAACACTTCGAACCTTCCTCCTTGAATTCACTTTGAAGTCACAACACCACTGCGCTGCGGCACGGGTTCGGGGACCTCTGCCGATTTTTTTTAAAAAGCACTTTTTGTTCAAATCTGGGTCGTAAACGATTTTTTTTTTTTTTAGAAAATGACCCTATGCGATCGACCCCTGGCCATGCTCGACCCCTTGTCATGCTCGAGCGATCATGGTGCGACCGACCCAAATGTGTGACTGACCCAACTTGCTTCATGGCATGGCCAACCACCTTGTGCCACTAATCCATGTTCGAACCACACTAATTGGCCGACCCTAAGCCATGCCCGACCCCTTGCATGACCGACCTTGTCTCAACCGACCCTGTGCTCGCTGGATCCCCTGGCCTGCTCGACCCTGGCTTGCTCGACCCTAGCCTGCTCCACCCCAGCCTACTCGATCCTGACCTGCTCAAACCTACGTTTGCTCGATCATAGGCCTTGGTCCGATAAATTCTCGCTTCAATTGATGTAGATCTAGCCTCCAATGGTGTAGATCTTCAATTTCCTAAGCTTGGATCTCGATTTTAATGGTGGAAAGGTGTTAGAGGATGGAGGAACATAGGCCACCTAATGAGAGAATAGAGAAACTAAACCATTTCTCATACCTCCCACCCCCTATTTATAACCTTCCACTAGCCCTCCAATAGGCCTTCCCAAATCAACCCATTGTGGCTCTCCAAAACTGAACAACCAACAGAAAAACCTTAAAACAGATATTCCTCCCAAACCACTAAGCCAAATCTTTAATGTAACCACTCTACGGAAAGGCAATCATTATTTTCTTTCCAATGGCATAGGTCTCGCCACCTGATTAGACTTGTGTCAAAAGTTATGTCTACACAAGACTGACAGGGGGAAATGATCACAAACAAAATTGGTAAAAATTATGGACATGTCTCACACCCAATAAGCAACATATCAAAACATGAGAATGATCCAACCCTCAAAGAATAAAATAAAAATATTTTATGATCTTCCAATACATAAAATGCGAGTTGTTACAGAAGAGGAGTTAAGTAGGGCTGAAATGGGTTATGTTGGTTAACGCAAAGATCACCCGAAATCTCAAATCTCCCTAACTCTTAACATATCGATGTTTGCAGTTTTAAATATCGTAAATAGCATTTTGAACTCAATGGAAGTGTTTTCGAGTCCAAATTCATCCATTTTTAAAAAGTCACAAGTTTCCGGTTTTAAACTGAAGACACGGTACAATATTTAGTTAAATCTCTCAACTAAATAATCGTAAATTATGCGGGTTGTTACAGACTCCCCTCCTTAAAAAGGTTGCGTCCATGAAATTATTTAAGAAAAAACCAAAATAATAACAAACAAGAATTAACCAAAAATCTATATAAAAGTAGATTGAATCAAGAAATTCACTTTTGTTTTCATACTTAGTATATCATTCTTATACTAATATCACTTATGAATCATTATACAAAATTTAAAATTCAAGTTATAAATCATAACTTAAGTTTATACACATATAATTTTCCAATAAAAGTCATGAACATACACAAATAATGAGGTTATTCTTCTCATAATTATTTTCAACAAATTAGAATTTTCCTTCCTCAAATTCTAAATATTCTAAACTTCCGTTATATTATTTATTTTAATTTTAAATCGCGAATTACCACATCACGAATTTTCTAAAAATTTGATTTAGAATTATCTCAAAATCTACATGTTGAAATATAAATCTTTCCCTTTCATTAGAAAATCATAATCCAGTAGGTCTGAATGATTCTTGTTTCCAAAAATTATGACTTATATTGGATCACAAGTACTTAATTGAATTTCACTTCACAAAATCAGGAACTACCGCTATGCGACAAACTTGTTTTAATTAAATTTAACTAATTAGTTTAACGTTAAATAAGTTTATAAATTATAAACCTATTCTCTTATGTTTTCAAATTAACTAATTAAACATTTCAAATTCAAGTTGAAAATATCGATTATCCAAAATCGTCGAACATTCCCTATTATGTTTTAGTTAAAAAATTCACCCCTTGAAAATTTTCTCAAAAATATTCAATCTCACGTTTTTTTCTTAAAAAGAAAAGGATGTATATGATGGTCATATATATCTCTCAATCACAAGGATAAGCGATCTCGTTGGGAAACAAGACCACGAAATAAAAATATGCGTTATACACCCCAAATTATAAATATTAGCATGTCCTCAAATATTCCATAAGCAAATAAATTAGAACTTCAAATTTCCAGTTAATCCCTAATATCACAAATTTGAAATATCAGCATGTTCTCAAATATTTCAAAAAGAACTTCTAAGCCATGCGAACATGATAAATGGTAGAAGTTGAATGAATGACACAAAACCTGAAAACTTTAGTTTTCAAACACATAAAAATATCACCAACAAGGATGAGATCAAACCAGCCGGGATATGACCTTGAATATTTGGTTCATTAAGGTTAACAAAATAAGCTGGAATATTTGTTAACCCCAAATGACAAAATGAGCATAAAACAGAGCCAAAAGTAGTCTATCCTTTTCACTCAAAATTTGGTGAAAATCGATTGCTAAGTCTAATGAGTTTAACACAACTTCCTTATTGAATAGATCATCAATCTGAGACAAGGAATTTATTAAGCTCGCCATAGTCACAAGGCTAAAAATCCCATCAGATCTCTCTACGAAGATAGTTCCCTTTTATCGTTAGTGGACGGTCATAAAAGAGGACAAATAAATATATTGAGTCACAGAAACAAAAATCAATTTCGAACTCAATTACCCATTAAGATGGTTATCCTAAAATAGGTGTAATGATCCTAGAAAGTTCATGAGTAATGTGAATTATACTCAACCTAACTTAGCACACCAGAGATGAAAATTGGGGATTACACAAGATTCCCATATCAAGGAAGCCCAAAGATCAAGAATCGAAATCACTACAAGAAAAAGCGCAAATAGAGGCAGATTTTAGCAGCGGAAAATTCCATAGCAAGTTAGCGACAGATTATCGTGGAATCTACAAGGGATATTATCTAAGATTTTTTGTCTCATTTTATTTTAAAATATTACCATCGAGTTTTGTTTTCCATCGCTAAACTATAGCAAATTGCAGCGATTTACCGTCATCTTTTTTCATTATTAAATTTCATTGCAAATGGGGAGAGTTTATCGTCTTGTATGTTTTGAAGCTAGTTTGCAACAAGTTCTCAAGGGATTTGCAAGGGATCATATGCTTATTCTTCACAAAATGTTTTACTGTTATGTTTTTGATGAGTAATTGTTAAGTAAAAATAAATTTTAAATAATTAATGTTAATAATAATATATTAGTAACAAAAAATAAATAATTACCATTAATAGTAAATAAAATCCAATAGTAAGTATTGATTAATTAAAAATTACTAAATAATTAAGAGGTAATAAAAATTAATTATATTGATTAATAAAAAATCTTTAATAATAAATTATTAATAAGTAAATCTAAATAATTATGATGCAAAATTTATTGTCTAGTATCTAAAATTTAATAATTATAATTGATAATTATGTTTAATACGTATTAACTCAAAAAATTAAAACTTTTGTATTTTCTAAAATAAAGACAATGTTTAAATACAAATTTTTGAAGTCTTCATAATTTTGAAATAAGTATAAAATTTTGTAAAATGTTCAAAATAAAATAGTTTTTAATAATTAACTTTTATTGACTAGTAATTGTTACTAAATAATTGAGTACCAAGAATACATATTAAATAATTTCTACTAGTAATAATTAATTAAAAAATATTCAAAATTTCAAAGAAGCCCTAAACGTTAAAAAGTTTCAAAATCTGAAAAACATAAACATTACCTTGCAAACTATTTCTTCCACGAGTTACTCATGACAATTATAATTTTATTACATACTGTAATGACCCGCATTGGCAGAGGTATTATAATTAATTTATTTAATTATATTAAAGGTGATTAAAAGGATTTAATGGTCGTGGAATTAAATAATGGTGAATATTTACTTTAAAATAATATATTTAATTCTGAAATAATCAGAATTGGCTGAAATGGCGATATGGTGTGAACTGGATCATCTGTGATATTTAATTCAGCTTGGAATTGAATTTGAATAACGAATATATTATATAAATGACAGTTTGAACGTAGAGTTATAATATAATTAAAATCGAGCTCGAAATGGCACTGCAGTTCGTAAATTGGCGATTTGAACTTCAACTGAATGTACAGGATTCGTTTTAAGCCGGATTTCTATGAAACAAGAAACGTGTGGAGATGGTGGAGTATATCTTTCTAGTGGAAGAGAAAAATCGGGATTTCATCGTGTAGATTTTGATGTACGTCCAAATCAAATTTTAGAAAAGTCGCTGTGGAATTCCCTTATAATTTATAAAGGAATTATTTATATTTTAAAAAGGAATTTCAATATAAATCAAATATCGATATAACTCTGATGATGAAATATCGAGTTAGAAATCCATATAGGATTTATTCTGAGCTGTATGGTATTCCACTGTGAATATATACGATAATATTAATTTATTAATATTTTATTTAATTATATTTAAATATATTTATATATTTAAATGGGTCATCTAGAGCTTTAAAAATAGCCACTTTTGCAAACGAAGTCGGAATTTGACGAAACTAATTTTATTGGATCCGCAATGTCAAATAGTTGTTAGATTTCCAGTTTCGTGATTTTTAGAGTCACTGTGTGGCCGTACGGATTTTTAGAGTAAGAAATAGTCGATATTTTGAAGGTTAAAAATACACGTGTGAGCAAACGGAGTCGGAATTCGACGAAACCAGTTTCGTTGGGACCGTAATGTCGAACTCTAGCTACATGATCAGTTTCGTAATTTTTGGGTATCATGTGTGACCACACGAATTTTTAGAAGTTAGAAAACAAGTATAAAAATAAATAAAATAAAATATCTTAAATTTTTGGTGATCAAAGGAAGGCAACATCCTCTTCTTTCAACCACACAAAAATTTATAATCCCTTATATAATCTCGTTGCCGCCGTCACAACATTTTTCCACCTTCAGCAAAAGAAAACCCAAAAGAAAAATCTCAAACAAATCAAATAAAAGCTTATAAATCCAATGACATATATATTCGAGATCCAGGGATGATTCTCTTCGATTTGGTGTATGCGTTGTAAGTTCGATGTAAATTTCTCGGGGGCGAAATCAAACAGCGTGAGTTCTGTAGTTCTAGGGTTCCAGACATCGGCGGATTCAAGCAACGATTCGAGTTGCTGACCTTGTTTTCAATTTCAGGAGATGATTCCGTGCCTTGCTACGAGTTTTTGGGTTATCTCATGATAATTTTGTTCGATGGTTCCACTGATTTGGCGGGTTGTAGCTTGACGTCGGGCTGTGGAAATGGTGTTCGAGTTTCATCTAATGGTGATGGTTAGGTAGGAGGTGCGAAGCAGGTTGCTTCGGTAGTGGTTGCGATGGGAGTTTGTGACGGATGGAGTGGTGGTGGAGGGTCAAACTGTCAGTCAAAGGTGGATATTTTAATTTACTGGAGTGGTTCGGTTTTGAAGAGGGTATTGGGGAAGAAGACTTCTTCGGGGGTGGGATTTTAAGAGTGAAGATGGGCCTCATTTCTAAGGTTAAGCCCAATTAGAATTCTATTTAAGTTAGTTTAATTTAAATACCGTATAACTTGTGTAATGCATATCTCATCCATACGAGGTCAGAATCGAGAACCGTAAGTTGCGTTAAGATTGTATGGACGGTGGCTACGTAATGGAATTGACTGGAAGTACATCGGAGCTCGTTACAATTTATGGCGAAATAAATTGTCCAATCTGAATCAACGACAATTATCGTTAATTAACGATGATGGTCCAATGTGAGTAAAACTCACCAACTCTGAACAGTTCTATTTTTATAACGTATATTTAGAACTGATGACTGATTGCTGTGTGTTAACTGTTTGGCTGAAGTGTTTGTGTATTGATTGTAATTATCGATAACGATATATATATATATATGAATCGTTAATCGAATATTGATCCTGCTTAACAGAATATCTTTATATTCGTGTTGTTTAACATCTATGATGCAGGGAAACAGGTTGGAGGAATCCAACTGGATTCCTCAACATTTATTTTACTGTTTTTCATATATTGTGATATATGATGTGATATATAATCTATTGTCGATTATATGTGTTTGGACGATACCGATCATCGTGATTTGATATGTTGAATACCATAACATACCGAAATGTTGATAAGGGAATATTTTCAAAGTGATATTTGAAAATAAAATATTTATAAATGGAATATTTATAAATAAGAAATATTTATAAATTGGAATATTTATAAATAGGAGATATTTAGAAAAAGGGAAAACGTTATAAAAAGGAAACTGTTATAAGAAGGAAATCATTTTAAAGTGGAGAACCGTTACTAAAAGTAAATCTTTAAAAATGAATAAACGTTGTTAAAAGGGAAATCTTTATAAAGCGAATAAAGGAATTAAATCAAATATGGTATTCGAAAGGAGTTAAACCGAATATGGTATTCGAAAGGAGTTAAATCGAATATGGTATTCGAAAGTTAGTAAATCGAATTAGCTATTCGAAAGGGGTTAGTCGAGTCGAGTTAGTTGAATAGAGTTAATCGAATATTTGTTATTCGAATTAGAGTTAACCAGTTAGAGTTAAACCAGTTAGAGTTAAACCAGTAAGAGTTAACCAGTTAGAGTTAACCAGTTAGAGTTAACCAGTTAGAAATAAACCAGTTAGAGTTAAACCAGTTAGAGTTAAACCAGTTAGAGTTAAACCAGTTAGAGTTAATCAGTTAGAGTAAATCGAACTAGAGTTATTCAAATGGAGTTATCGAATATTAGTGATTTGAATAAAGTAAAAGGAGTTATCGAATATTAGTGATTCGAATAAAGTAAAAGGAGTTATCGAATGTTAGTGATTCGAATAAAGTAAAAGGAGTTATCGAATGTTAGTGATTCGAATAAAGTAAAAGGAGTTATCGAATATTATTTATTCGAATAGAATCAATTGAGTTAATCGAATATAGTTTATTCGAATAGAGTTAAAGGAGTTATCGAATATAGCTTATTCGAAAGGAGTTAAGTGAAACGAGTAAATCAATAGCATTAGTCCAATAAAGTTAATCCAATAGCGTTAGTCCAATAGAGTAAATTGATAAGGGTTAATCAAATAGAGTAAATTGAATAGAATTATCGAATATACCTTATTCAAAGGAAAGAATTATCGAATAGAGATGATTCGAAAGAGAGTTACGTAAGGAAGTTAGTTAAAGAAATATAAAGTGAACTTTGCCTGTTTCAAAGTTAGAAATGTTGTTCAGTTAAGGTCTGAGAGGTAGTTCTACCCCAACTTGATTGGCTTCGTATTTAACTAAGGAATGGTTAAGGTTCGGCAGTAAAGGATGGTTAAGAGAATTTAGTAATTAAAGGAAATGGTTTGAGTTGGCATAGCGATGTTTTATCTAAACATCCGTCTAAGTCCAATGTAAGAGTGTTGGAAATGTTTTCCAATAAGAACCAGAAATGTTTTCTAATATAGAAAACAAGAAACGGAAATGTTTTCCAGTGTTAGTAAATTTTACTTTCTAAATATAGAAAATAGCAAATGTTGAATATAGGGAAACAAGAGATGTAAAATGAACTAAAGAGATTAATGTTAAATGATGTTTGTTCGATATAATTTCCATCTGGAAATAGTATCGTTGTTTGCACACCTGTTTTTATTCGATAGTTAAATCACAGACTATCGAAGTTTTGACCATTTTAACGTTGTTAATATGGAGAGACCGGTTGGATTATTATCCAAAGAACCACTCTGTATTGGCATAAGCATTGCGAATCATATATGCCAAAGGAAATTGAAGACGAAGATATGCAAGGGCTATCATGTTTATAGAATAGTGCCTTCGGTTCATCCTGTTCCTGGATGACTTGTATGGACGAATGTCTGACAGAGTATTTCCAGACGATCACGTATATTGATTTCTCCAACCGTACCAAGAGTGGAAGAGGAGAAGGAAACTTCTTTTAGCTAACACATAATGTATGGTTGAGGACGTCAGTCGGTGATTTCATGGATTTGATGATGTGGCATTCGAAGTGAATCTGATGTGATGATGAAGTGTAACCTCAAGCCTCACATCCGGTAAATGACAGAAATCGGGCAGGCAGCATGGCTAAGTCGGTCGCACTGAAGTAGGGTGTATAATCACCTAATCTAGAGTTTCATTTCCTTCTAAAAATCTATTGTTGATGCTGTCCCATTCGGGAAATGGTTGTTGATCCCAACCGTTGGTGATATACATTCGATACACTCAAGCGAAATGAGTGGTCGGTCATGTGTGGCCGAGTTGCAAGACGTTCTTGTTGAACCCAGTTTATTCCTCTCTAGAGATACACTAGCGAAAGGTGGTTCCATACCTTGTCATAGTTGGAAATTCATTACCCAATATGTGCTTGCAGTTTTGATTATATACTATATATGTAGAACATGAGATGAAAGCGTTTCTGCTAGATGATTATTATATCATGGTTGATAAACATTATTATAATATCAAAAGGTTTTTGATATAAAGAAAAATTTGGATTCTCATAAGGGAAAAACCTGTTCCGTTATACGGCGTGGTCTTACGAGATATCATTTACCTGCTTGAACTGTTTTAAACTGTTTTACTCATACCATTCCCATGACTGACCCGGAGTTTATTTTGTTGTTTTCCCTAAACTCTTGGGTGCCTAAATTTGTACGGGCAGTCAAGTAGTCGGGATTTACAGATGCAACTGAAGAGCTGGAGCAGGAGGCTTCAGGATTATAGCTATAGTTATTTCCGCTGTGTTGTAAGTGCTGTACTTTGATAATGATATGTATATTCAAGTACAGATTTGTATTTCAAAGTTATGTTATCAAATATATTTATTCGTTCCGCTATGAGATTCGTGTTACTCTGATATTGTGTTCTTCTTCTTCTTCTTCTATTCTAAGTTTCTATCTTATCTATCCTCACCCTCTAATTTCTTTCATTTATGACCGGTATTTTTCGATGTTTGGTTAGTCGTCAGTGAGTTTATGGTGATAACCAAAGTCGACAAAATCCCGGGTCATTATAGTTGGTATCAGAGCATAAGTTAAGTGAATTACCTTGGCTCTGTGGCGTGACTCGGTAGAGATGGGGTTAGTAATGCCCTAGATTGAGTTTGAGTGTATATATATATACGAGTGAACGTATTTGTATTTGATGTAAAAATTGTTTATATTGTGGAGATT
This sequence comes from Allium sativum, assembly GCA_030737875.1. Lineage (NCBI taxonomy): Eukaryota > Viridiplantae > Streptophyta > Magnoliopsida > Asparagales > Amaryllidaceae > Allium > Allium sativum. Next base: position 296,781,768 of record CM060924.1, read on the forward strand.
TATTGGTTGAGTTGTTTATGAGTTCTGGTCGATCAGTTTGATCCACTGTATCGGTAGGGATTTTGTAAACACTCAAATACGATGAACCTTCATGGTATGTTTTGAAAAGAGGGTAAATTATATAAGTATACCCAAGGTATATCTTGGTATATATAAGATATATATATCGAAATTTTAATATAGTGGATATATTGGTTGTTATTATAATGGAGTAAGATTATAAATTAAATGGTTATGTAAATAACCAATCAGAATTCATATAAGTGAAATACGTGAAATCAGATGAGTTAAATCTGAAATTTAAACCAGAAATTGAATTAAAACTCTGGAGAATTGGATAAGTGTTTGTAAATGGATTTGGATTAAAAATAAGGAAAATTTAAGATCCTGGGAGATTTTAAATTGTTTTACAAGCAGTGTGAATTATATTCTGAAATGAATTTCAAAGTGGAAATGTCTAGAAGTGTTTTATAGTATTGAACTCACTTCGATCGCTGGAAAATAGATTCTGATGATGACAGTTGCATCATCAGTATTCATTTTCGAGTTGTAAGTGACGAATTACTACCAGAGATACTGTTTTGAATGTGTTTTGGGAAAGACAAGTTGTGTTGAATTTCAAAATGGGTTTATAATATAGAAATTGAATAGAATTAACTAAGTCGAAAAGGAATTAGTTAATCGAGTTTTGAATTTGAAATTGAACTTTGAAAGGTGAATTGGATTTGTAAATGGATATTCGAAATCGAATATAGAACTTAAATTTGAAATTTGGATTCCAATTAGTTAACAAGCAAGTTAAAATATATTCGAACATGTCATGTTCAAATATAAAAGTGAAATAGACTAAAGAGTTAATTAACAAATTAATTAACGAATTGAGTTAAAACAGTTAGGTATAGTTAAAATAGACTGGGCAGGTATAAATATACGTGAGATAGGTATGGATAAGGTATGAAGGTATATAAATAGAATGCTCGACGAAAAGGTATGTATTTAATCCATATATGAGATTTTATGCGCTGTATCGGCTAGCCGCTGGTTTTTTTTCTTTTGGATTGTTGAGGGCCATGGGAGGCTATTTGAAATATCCCGATGCTCCTAGTACAAAGGAGGTTATGGCGAATTTTTCCGGGAATTTAAGGAGTTAGAATATTTTTAAGATAATTTGATAGTTAGAAATCAACATATCGATATATATATATATATATATATATATATATATATATATATATATATATAGAAGTTGATGAGGAAACGAACTTAGAAATAGAATAGTAAAATCCAAAAGGAAGACTAAGAATAAAATCTAGTAAGAATAGAAAGAGAAGGTGTATACGTGTTGAAAAGTGAATAAGTAGTTGTATGGTATTGATTATTCGAGTAAGTAGTCATATCTGTTTTGACGTTATAAATGTTATTCAGTCAAGGTCTGAGAGGTAGTTATACCCCAACTTGATTGATTTCATTATTAACAAATAAATAGTAAGATTTCAGGCTCGAAGATCAATGTTGAATAAGAGTTAGTTGAATATAATATTTGGGTTGTCGTAATGATGTTTTACACAACATCCGTTTTAACCCAAATACGTGTAAGCTTGGAAATATAATAAAGAATATTTCCTAAGTATAGAAATAAACGAGATCGGAAAAGAGATAAGTAATTGGAATATTTTCCAATTATAAATAGCATATATTTTCTAAAGTTTAGAAAGTAAAGGAAGGAGATATTCGGAAATGTTTTCCAAATAACATAAAAGGCCAATATGGTTATCGAAAATATTTGATTAACAAATATTGATAAAGAAATGGAGAAGTGGTTTAACTAATGGAATATTAATTAAGGGCTCAGTGACATGTTCAAAAGGAAAATTTGATTTTTGAAAAGAGTAAACTGTTTAAAAACTCCCAGGGAAAGACTGTTTGAATTAAAAACAAATTTAACAGAAATTTGTGAAAGCAAATTGGAATTAAAAATAAAGCCAGTTAATGTGGTAACTGAGATTGAATTAGAATGATAACAAGACAAATTGGATTGTGAGATTCAAATTTGAAGTGTAATGTGAAAATCAAGTTTAAAGTTGGGAATAGAGAAGAAACTCGAGTTGAAATGATATTTGGCTCGGATATAAGCGAATGGTTGTGTTGTGGATAAAAGCAGATTGAAATTTGATTGGGATGACCCTTGTATCTGCTGAATTGATAACAGGTGGAAAGGATATAATGACATGCCGACAAGAAGGTACAAGTTTATATTTCATATGGTATGAGATTTTGATGAGCCGAATTGGCAAGCCACTTGGCTGTTTGATTTTCTTTTGGGTTGGAGATGGCCTAGAGTGGCGAGTTGTGGTTTTACCGATAGGGCTGTACAAAGGAGATGCTGGCAAAAAAATTCGAAAAGTTAAGGCGTTAGAAAATTTTCAGGATTAAAAATTTTCGTTGATAAGAATTAATTAATGATTTAATTTCAATTAAATTGGTTCAGTTGGAAGCTGAAGTTAAGAAGTGAACAAATATCTTCTAACCAGTCGATAGGGTCGTTCTCTACATTTTAGCAATTTTGAGGACGAATTTTTTTTTAAGTGGGAAAGATTGTAATGACCCGCATTGGCAGATGTATTATAATTAATTTATTTAATTATATTAAAGGCGATTAAAAGGATTCAATGGTCGTGGAATTAAATAATGGTGAATATTTAATTTAAAATAATATATTTAATTCTGAAATAATCAGAATTGGCTGAAATGGCGATATGGTGTGAACTGGATCATCTGTGATATTTAATTCAGCTTGGAATTGAATTTCAATAACGAATATATTATATAAATGACAGTTTGAACGTAGAGTTATAAAATAATTAAAATCTAGCCCGAAATGGCGCTGCAGTTCGTAAATTGGCGATTTGAACTTCTACTGAATGTACATGATTCGTTTTAAGCCGGATTTCTATGAAACAAGAAACGTGTGGAGCTGGTGGAGTATATCTTTCTAGTGGAAGAGAAAAATCAGGATTTCGTCGTGTAGATTTTGATGTACGTCCAAATAATATTTTAAAAAAGTCGTTGTGGAATTCCTTTATAATTTATAAAGGAATTATTTATATTTTAAAAAGGAATTTCAATATAAATCAAATATCGATATAACTCTGATGATGAAATATCGAGTTAGAAATCTATATAGGATTTATTCTGAGCTGTATGGTATTCCACTGTGAATATATACGATAATATTAATTTATTAATATTTTATTTAATTATATTTAAATATATTTATATATTTAAATGGGTCATCCAGAGCTTTAAAAATAGCCACTTTTGCAAACGAAGTCGGAATTTGACGAAACTAATTTTATTGGATCCGCAATGTCAAATAGTTGTTAGATTTCCAGTTTCGTGATTTTTAGAGTCACTGTGTGGTCGTACGGATTTTTAGAGTAAGAAATAGTCGATATTTTGAAGGTTAAAAATACACGTGTGAGCAAACGGAGTCGGAATTCGATGAAACCAGTTTCGTTGGGACCGTAATGTCGAACTCTAGCTACATGATCAGTTTCGTAATTTTTGGGTATCATGTGTGACCACACGAATTTTTAGAAGTTAGAAAACAAGTATAAAAATAAATAAAATAAAATATCTTAAATTTTTGGTGATCAAAGGAAGGCCACATCCTCTTCTTTCAACCACACAAAAATTTATAATCCCCTATATAATCTCGTTGCCCCCGTCACAACATTTTTCCACCTTCAGCAAAAGAAAACCCAAAAGAAAAATCTCAAACAAATCAAATAAAAGCTTATAAATCCAATGACATATATATTCGAGATCCAGGGATGATTCTCTTCGATGTGGTGTATGCGTTGTGAAGTTCGATGTAAATTTCTCGGGGGCGAAATCAAACAGCGTGAGTTCTGTAGTTCTAGGGTTCCAGACATCGGCGGATTCAAGCAACGATTCGAGTTGCTGACCTTGTTTTCAATTTCAGGAGATGATTCCGCGCCTTGCTACGAGTTTTTGGGTTATCTTGTGATAATTCTGTTCGACGGTTCCACTGATTTGGCAGGTTGTTGCTCGACGCCGGGCTGTGGAAATGGTGTTCGAGTTTCATCTAATGGTGATGGTTGGGTAGGAGGTGCGAAGCAGGTTGCTTCGGTAGTGGTTGCGATGGGAGTTGGTGACGGATGGAGTGGTGATGGAGGGTCAAACTGTCGGTCAAAGGTGGATGTTTTAATTTACTGGAGTGGTTCAGTTTTGAATAGGGTATTGGGGAAGAAGACTTTTTCGGGGGTGGGATTTTAAGAGTGAAGATGGGCCTCATTTCTAAGGTTAAGCCCAATTAAAATTCTATTTAAGTTAGTTTAATTTAAATACCGTATAACTTGTGTAATGCATATCTCATCCATACGAGGTCAGAATCGAGAACCGTAAGTTGTGTTAAGATTGTATGGACGGTGGCTACGTAATGGAATTGACTGGAAGTCCATCGGAGCTCGTTACAATTTATGGCGAAATAAATTGTCCAATCTGAATCAACGACAATTATCGTTAATTAACGATGATGGTCCAATGTGAGTAAAACTCACCAACTCTGAACAGTTCTATTTTTATAACGTATATTTAGAACTGAGAAATGATGACTGATTGCTGTGTGTTAACTGTTTGGCTGAATTATTTGTGTTTTGGTTGTAATTATCGATAACGATATATATATATATATGAATCGTTAATCGAATATTGATCCTGCTTAACAGAATATCTTTACATTCGTGTTGTTTAACATCTGTGATGCAGGGAAACAGGTTGGAGGAATCCAACTGGATTCCTCAACATTTATTTTACTGTTTTTCATATATTGTGATATATGATGTGATATATAATCTATTGTCGATTATATGTGTTTGGACGATACCGATCATCATGATTTGATATGTTGAATACCATAACATACCGAAATGTTGATAAGGGAATATTTTCAAAGTGATATTCGAAAATAAAATATTTATAAATGGAATATTTATAAATAAGAAATATTTATAAATTGGAATATTTATAAATAGGAGATATTTAGAAAAAGGGAAAACGTTATAAAAAGGAAACTGCTATAAGAAGGAAATCATTTTAAAGTGGAGAACCGTTACTAAAAGTAAATCTTTAAAAATGAATAAACGTTGTTAAAAGGGAAATCTTTATAAAGCGAATAAAGGAGTTAAATCGAATATGGTATTCGAAAGGAGTTAAATCGAATATGGTATTCGAAAGGAGTTAAATCGAATATGGTATTCGAAAGTTAGTAAATCGAATTAGTTATTCGAAAGGGGTTAGTCGAGTCGAGTTAGTTGAATAGAGTTAATCGAATATTTGATATTCGAATTAGAGTTAACCAGTTAGAGTTAAACTAGTTAGAGTTAAACCAGTTAGAGTTAACCAGTTAGAGTTAACCAGTTAGAGTTAAACCAGTTAGAGTTAAACCAGTTAGAGCTAACCAGTTAGAGTTAGACCAGTTAGAGTTGAACCAGTTAGAGTTGAACCAGTTAGAGTTAATCAGTTAGAGTAAATCGAACTAGAGTTATTCAAATGGAGTTATCAAATATTAGTGATTTGAATAAAGTAAAAGGAGTTATCGAATATTAGTGATTCGAATAAAGTAAAAGGAGTTATCGAATGTTAGTGATTCAAATAAAGTAAAAGGAATTATCGAATGTTAGTGATTCGAATAAAGTAAAAGGAGTTATCGAATATTGTTTATTCGAATAGAATCAATTGAGTTAATCGAATATAGTTTATTCGAATAAAGTTAAAGGAGTTATCGAGTATAGCTTATTCGAAAGGAGTTAAGTGAAACGAGTAAATCAATAGCAATAGTCCAATAGAGTTAATCCAGTAGTGTTAGTCCAATAGAGTAAATCGATAAGGGTTAATCAAATAGAGTAAATTGAATAGAGTTATCGAATATACCTTATTTAATGGAAAGAATTATCAAATAGAGATGATTCGAAAGAGAGTTACGTAAGGAAGTTAGTTAAAGAAATATAAAGTGAACTTTGCCTGTTTCAAAGTTAGAAATGTTGTTCAGTTAATGTCTGAGAAGTAGTTCTACCTCAACTTGATTGGCTTCGTATTTAACTAAGGAATGGTTAAGGTTCGGCAGTAAAGGATGGTTAAGAGAATTTAGTAATTAAAGGAAATGGTTTGAGTTGGCATAGCGATGTTTTATCTAAACATCCGTCTAAGTCCAATGTAAGAGTGTTGGAAATGTTTTCCAATAAGAACCAGAAATGTTTTCTAATAAAGAAAACAAGAAATGGAAATGTTTTCCAGTGTTAATAAATTTTACTTTCTAAATATAGAAAATAGCAAATGTTGAATATAAGGAAACAGGAGATGTAAAATGAACTAAAGAGATTAATGTTAAATGATGTTTGTTCGATATAATTTCCATCTTGAAATAGTATCGTTGTTTGCACACCTGTTTTTCTTCGATAGTTAAATCACAGACTATCGTAGTTTTGACCATTTTAACGTTGTTAATATGGAGAGACCGGTTGGATTATTATCCAAAGAACCACTCTGTATTGGCATAAGCATTGCGAATCATATATGCCAAAGGAAACTGAAGACGGAGTTATGCAAGGGCTATCCTGTTTACAGAAAAGTGCCTTCGGTTCATCTTGTTCCTGGATGACTTGTATGGACGAATGTCTGACAGAGTATTTCCAGACGATCACGTATATTGATTTCTCCAACCGTACCAAGAGTGGAAGCGGAGAAGGAAACTTCTTTTAGCTAACAAATAATGTCTGGTTGAGGACGTCAATCGGTGATTTGATGGATTTGACGGTGTGGCATTCGAAGTGAATCTGATGTGATGATGAAGCATAACCTCAAGCCTCACATCCGATAAATGACAGAAATCGGGAAGGCAGCATGGCCAAGTCGGTCGCACCGAAGTAGGGTGTATAATCACCTGATCTAGAGTTTCATTTACTTCTAAAAATCTATTTTTGATGCTGTCCCATTCGGGAAACGGTTGCTGATCCCAACCGTTGGTGATATACATTCGATACACTCAAGCGAAATGAGTGGTCGGTCATGTGTGGTCGGGTTGCAAGATGTTCTTGTTGAACCCAGTGTATTCCTCTCTAGAGGTACACTAGCGAAAGGTGGTTCCATACCTTGTCATAGTTGGAAATCCATTACCCACTACATGCTTGCGGTTTTGATTGTATACTATATATGTAGAACGTGAGATGAAAATGTTTCTGCTAGATGATTATTATATCGTGGTTGATAGACATTATTATAATATCAAATGGTTTTTGATATAAAGAAAAATTTGGATTCACATAAGGGAAAAACCCGTTTCGTTATACGACGTGTTCTTATGAGATATCATTTACCTGCTTGAACTGTTTTAAACTGTTTTTACTCATACCAGTCCCATGACTGACTCGGAGTTTATTTTTTTGTTTTCCCCAAACTCTTGGGTGCCTAAATTTGTACAGGCAGTCAAGTAGTCGGGTTTACAGATGCAATTGAAGAGCTGGAGCCGGAGGCTCCAGGATTATAGCTATAGTTATTTCCGCTGTGTTGTAAGTGCTGTACTTTGATAATGATATGTATATTCAAGTACAGATTTGTATTTCAAAGTTATGTTATGAAATATATTTGTTCGTTCCGTTGTGAGATTCGTGTTACTCTGATATTGTGTTCTTCTTCTTCTTCTATTCTAAGTTTCTATCTTATCTATCCTCACCCTCTAATTTCTTTCATTTATGACCGGTAATTTTCGATGTTTGGTTAGTCATCAGTGAGTTTATGGTGATAACCAAAGTCGACAAAATCCCGGGTCATTACACATACTAATAGTTTGAAATACAAATAAAATATTAATTTTTATGTAGTATGTTGTAAATAACATTTAACAATTAATATAAAATAGTGCTTGTTTAATAATTAATAAGTAATATTAAATATTAGATAATTATTAGTTAAGAGTAGTATTTAATATTTAACAATCAGTCATCAATAAGAAATACTAAATAATTGTTTTTGATGAAAAGTAGTATCTAATCAAAAGTTACAAGTTTGGGACTTAACAACTTGCTTGACACAAGTACAGGTTTTCTTCAATCTGAATACCCCAGATTTTGACTTAAAAAATACCTCAAGCTAAATTTTTGCCCTCTTCGCTCTATAATTTCATTTCCTGCTTTAACATTGAACTCTAAATTACAAATACTTATGTAATTCTCCGCCACATTAGTACATCACCATGATACATCATCCTTATCCGGCCCATTCTCCAAATTATCCGCATCCACATCCACCTTAACTTAACCGTAGACCCCATATCTAAAACATACCCCGAAATTCCTACTATAGCAACCATTTGCTTCTTCATGATTTTCGCTTTGATTCTTGTTACAGCGCAGCCTAGGAGATGAGGAAGTACGAGAGTCAAAATCAATGGCCTAAGTTTCCCACACAAACTAAGGAAGCGCTAGAAAATCTCCAACACAAACTCTTCGAATTATCTTGAAAATTAACTTCGAACCAACGGAAAATTCTTATAGCTTTAACATGCTCAGATGTTGGAGACGTTCTTGTTTCTTGCTTTCAGAAAAGTATGTAGTTCAAGTAAATTATTTATTTATTTAATTAATGTTTTGTTCATAGGTTTAATTACTTTCTTTTTGAGAAATAAATGGGATTATTTGATTCTGAGCGCGATTGCCAAGTACAATACCTTTTTTGAATTAATATTGAGCATCTGCATTTAGGCCTTTTTTTGCCTAGCAAACTTTTTTTTGATATCTTATACAGTTTATTTTTTTCTAAAGTATTTAGAGAAGTTTGTTAAGTATGCAAATTAGTAACAATTCATTTCATTTTTAATATTTGATATATCTGTCTTCTTTCTTCTGTATCTTTGTTTGGCTAAAAATCGTATGGGCATAATTAAATAAGCAGTAAGATAGGATAATATGCACTCTACCTTATTGTAATTAGACAATTTACTATTAAAAAGAACTCATGTTTGTAAGCAGACTCTTCGGTTGTGTGATTAGTCCGTTATATTTGTACATACATAATCCATCATTTTTGGTTGAATTCCTTGTAGGTCCTTTTTCTTTCCTGTGCAGATTTGTATTACTAGTTGAATAGTTTTATTATTTATAGATACTTTTTTGTATTTGATTTAAATGATGATTTTATTTAAAAGACGTGACTTTGTTTTGTTTGTTTGAGTTAATTTTTTTTAATTATATGTCCTAACTTGACACTTCTTATGTAATCAAACTTTGATTTTCAATAAAATGAATATATTTTGCTATTTTTTTCATGTAGGAAGGATGTTGTTGTTCGAATGTCTGCATATGAATAATAGAATATGAATAACAGGTTGGTGTTACTGTACAAACACCCACCTATAGCAACGTTTATGACCTATTTCTCCAAATGAAACCTCTTTTCTCTATTAAGGATCCTTTTTAAAAATAAATGGAAGGATGTACCATCTTAAATGCAAGGTCCATGGACCACTCCATCAACATTACTGAGATGTGTCAATTGAGATCTTCTATTTAATATAAAAATGTATATGAATCGCCAAGTGATCTTTGTATTAGCCGTACCACTTATCATGGTGAAAAAGTGCATGGGTTCAGGCTCATGTGTTGAGACTATGGGTGTTATAATAAGTAAAGTGTGTAGATCGGGTAAGGTAAGTTTGTTAGATTTAAATTTAATCCATTTACTATTAGACCGATATATCTAGGGTATGTGAATTTTGGGACCACTTTGGAAATACATCCATAATCTAAAGCATGATTCAATCAATACTGAAAAATGGATTCATGATGGTGATTTTCATTTGATCAATTATTGTATAATCAATCACAAATTTTGCAGTAACATGAAGAATTGCAACTCATTTTCAATAATTCTAACTATGTTTATGATAGTGAAGGCCTTGTAGGAAATTTTAATTATATAAGCATATTTGGTAGCCTTGTCATACTGGATCTCTAAGTCATTTGCTTGCCAGTTGAAATGGATTATATGATGGATCTTACTTGGATGTTACTTATAGTAAGTTACCTTTGCTTGCTAGTTGAAAATTCACAGCAGTATCATCACAAAGTATGATATTGTTGTGACCACAAAATATTGTATATCACTGAAATTGTGTTTATATTCACGAATTCGCAGTATTAGTGACTTAATTTCACTTTTATAATGCAGCTTCCATCATCTTTTCAGCAACCAAAACGTCGTTTTGTTGGCAATGAAGATGATGTCCGCAACATACAAAAAACTGTTGAGGAGATGCTCATCGAGCTTGAGAATGAGAGAGTAGAACGAGCAAGACTTTTAGAACAGAAGGCATATTAGGAGAGATTTGAAACAAAACTGGCAAAGGTGGTGGCAATACTTAAGGGTCAAGATAGAGTTTCACGTTCGTCTTCGCCTTCGATTTCTCGTTCGCTTGCACCTTCGCCATCGTCATCTGCGTAACATGATCGATATGTGAGGACTAATTTTGTAGTGATGGGGTGTAGTGCAATCATGGATGATTTTTGGTAGTTATGTGGTTTTAGTACTATTGTGGATGGTATTTGTGTGTATGTGGTTTATTGTTCACACCAGCTGAATAATTTTGCTGTTCATAATTCAGCTTGATGCACACAATGAAGCATTGTGGATGTCTTTTATGCGATATATTAATATTATCCTTGTTTTGTTTTTGCTTATGATATAGTGTTATTTGTACGTGGACGACAAATTTATATTGTTTTTTGGCTAGCTTTTTATATCAGTATTTATAGTTGAATAATATTAGTTCGTAAACCTGAAAAGAGAGGATGGTAAAATCATTTATTGCCATATCAGAAATGGAATAGGACAAATTAGTAGCAAAAAAAGGGAAGCTAAATAAAAACGTTGACAACGTTCTGTCATTAGTTCCATGCTAATTAGAAAGCGTTTACTGTTGAATTACCAACAAAAAAGTGAGGTTAACTTTACCCAGTTTAATTTTCTCTTTCAACAACAGTGTTATATAGAAAATCCATCGCTAAAACCAATATAGCGACGAATTGGAAACTGATTTTGCCGCTGCAAAATCAGCTTTTTCTTGTAGTGAATCTAGAAACAAGAGGCTAAGATCAATAAGCAAAAGATCGCTTATTACTTCTCAAAAATAAGATTCAAGATAATTTTCAATGAAAACTTGAATCACCCAAATTCTAGAAATCACCCAAAGGAATCTAAATACCTTTGAACCCTAACAAGAACGAGCGTACAAATCCATAAACCATAATGTTATTCTTATATAGTTCCACAGAAGTGGACGCACACAAAAGTTCACACAACACAGATGAGAGCATCTCTCCAAAAATGAAAGTGTAAGCACTTCGTGTCCTAAATAATAAAGAGAACCACAAGAATCACTAAAATCACCATATAAACCCAAATTTTTCGATAGCTCGAAGCAATAGTAGCCATCACGAAAATGGTGAAATAGTAAGTGACACAGAAGCACACAAACAACATGGGCATATCCGCACAGATTACACCTCTCGAGTAGTTTCATGTCAATGGCAAAGTTGCCGACACCTAATGGCCTCGACAAGGTCGCTGACACCTCCCCTAGCAGTTTCATCATAATCTCAAGGTTGCTGACACCTCCCAAGAAGTTTCATCAGCCACGACAAGGTCTCTAACACCTCGCTGGCTCAAGTAGTTTTGCCATTTATCCACAGAATGTGTCATTAGAATGAAAAACTCAAATTCTCCACGAATGATCAAAAGATCAAAACCACAAAGTGATCATCAAAGATCAACAAAGAAAGCGTAATTTACATTAAGCTAGTAAATAAGAGAGTTTTGCCAAATGTCCCACTAACTTAACTCAAGCATTTACGAACAAATTGCAAAATCCACTACAAATCACAAACGAGCGCATGGATCCACAAATGAACACGTAATAAATAGGTGTCATCAATACACATGGAAACATACATGTAGTCCATAAATGGTTACTCATCAATGAAAGAGTTTGAACATCTACGAAACACAGAAATAGCCAAAAGAAATAAAGGGCCGACTTAAACTCGAAAATCGACAAATCAATTAGTTGTAAACTTGGTGATGGAATAAGCAATTTTGTCCACCACAATGTTGCAAATCATCACACAGAGCTTTTCTTCTTTCAACAAAGTGCTCCAACACCACAAATAAATTTGACTAAGCATTTCATTTGAAGACAAGGTGGCATACAAGATAGATAGTCACATCACTAAGGTGGAAATCAATAAGAATATAACACATACGAGCATACATAAAGATAGTGGTCATACAAGATCCACTGTACAACAAAAGAATAGGTACATGTTCTAGCCAAAATAATATGTATAAATAAATGTCTTATATACATGTAACATAAAATTACTAAAATAATAATGTAGTTGCCAAAAATCAAGTGACGGTCCATGCTGGAATTCACGTGAAGCACCTGTAACATCTCGGTCTGACCCGGGGTATTATTTATAAGAAAATAAACAGATTGGTCTAGCTGTACTTGTCATAATAAACTGGGATATAAATAGGGTTATAAACGGATAATGACATATACAGAATAGAAAAAATGTTCACATGTAAATGTGAAAGCCCAAGAATGTCCGTACAATATCTTAAAGAAATCTCAGTGCTACAAAAGAATATCACATTCCAAATGATATAGCTACACCTAAGAAATGATCTCCCTATCAAATCAACATGAAATTGATAACATGATATCAAAACACAAATGCTGTCCTAGACCAAAATGACATGAAGATTGTCACAAGAAGGGAGCCTAAAAACTCCATAGGATGGGAGTCTGAAAACTCCATGAGCCGAAGTTCCTCAATATTGATATAAAGATCCATAAATAGTCCAAAGACTCTCAAAATGAACCGAAGCTCCACAAGTAGTACGGAGACTCACAAAAATGAACGGAAATTCCACAAATAGTCCAAAGACTCTTGTAATGACCCGAAAATCCCCGCCTTTCGAATTGACCATAAACCATACAGGTCCATTCCAAATGGAAAAAACCCTCGAATCGTTATGGGGTACAACACACCAGAACAAAACACAAAATAACAATTCAATGTTATTACAACAATTTTACATCAGATTACATGAATATATCAGAGTATAGATAGTTGATACACAACAGAATAATATCAAAGGACAATAAATTACAACACAACTGAAACAAAAATACATTCAGTGAAGACTACGAAGTAATCCAAAGTATAGCTCTAGCCATAATCCAGGATCCAGCTATAAAAAGACTCTAAGACATATTTGCAAAACCAAAACTACCAGTTGCCCGTATGGAAAATACAAGCACCCAGAGTTTAGGTGGGAAACAATAAACTCTAGGTCAGTCATGGTACTAGTGTGAGAACCAAAATAATTATTTACTTTTTCTTAAAGTTAGGTAAATCACAGAACAATGCCATATAACACGGAATGGATTTTCTCTACATGAATACCAATCATTAAAACTTGTAATGCTTTTTGAAAAATGAAGCTATTATACGACTCAAGTCCCATCACCCAGTGCAAGCGCAAACCAGAGGATAGAGTTTTACCTTATAGTAGCCAAACATGCTTGATACGCAAAATTTCTCTTTTATTATCACTAGTGCATAGTGTAGAAATCAATTTTGAAAATAAATGTATCAATCTTATACGACATAATACCTCATACTATTATGGTGCTATATAGGTTTACAACTGAAAATGCAAGGTTCGTATTGGAAGTTGGATTTCCATCAATGACCAAGGCAAAGGATCTTCCTTATCCATTTTGGACCATCTCTAACAAGATGTCCATGACTCACATGCATATGCACCTAGATCAGTAGAGCCGACCAGCACTGTACATGACTGATTAAATCTCTTTCCTGGACATAACGTTCCCCAGTCATCGTTGATCGTCATCTTAGTCGTTGATTGACTATCATCCGAGGCGCCTCAATCCACCATCCACATAAGTAAATTGCCTATGCTCCAAACCATGGCATCACTTTTCTGCTAGGAGGAAACATTAGTCCTCACTACAGTCTTTCATCCTATTTTGGCCATTCACGGGCTATAAGGCTTATCGAAGTCACATTTCAACACAAAGATACGCTTTATTAACCATGCTTTGATCATCATCCATAAAGCTCTGCTTTTCAACAAAAGCTTAGATCAATCAGAAATTTAGCATGCCACATTGTTAATTCACACATATGATCAATTTCTATTAATAATATAAATTTTTAGTTCATACGTCTCAAAGAAGGGTGTTGAGCTAAGAGAATAAATTCTCCCCACCACAGATATATCATCAGTAGCAACTAATCGGTTATGTTATGAACTACAACTTCATACACACATCCATTTACAAGTTCGTTCTGGGTCTGAACGAAACCGAAGGCACCTTATTCCTCATCCCCTAAGAGAGAGAGGCCCTGGCATATCCGAACGATCTCCAAGTACCTCTGGACGACCACCAGTTTAACCTTATAACGGGAGCAACCCAAGGCAACAACAATAATCCAAACGATGTGAAGATTCCCGGTCTATAACCATCATCTTTGACAATCGTCATATTAGTTATTCAGAATGGTTTGAAACCCGGTCTTTCCAAATAACAATCGCATCATTAAAATCAAGTGATATATAAGCATATCATAAGTCTCATTCCAATCTGGAACATTCTTTCTCTCAAATTAAGGTTTAAAAGCCTTATTGGGATTATCGACCCTTAGAAAAAGGTAATCTCTCATACCATTATCTTGTTTCCATCATATTCATCCCATAGAGACAAACTGGTGATACTCCATATCTAACCCCTCGTGTTTGGCAAGTTAATTACCTTCTTTCATTTCAAATCTATGTTAAAAGACTTATTAAAACTCTAACATAGTTTTAATCACCAAAATCATTATTCAATGATTGCTTAACTTTGGAAACCAATTCTGCCTTTAACTAGGTTAATTAATAGATGTTATTCAAGACATCATTCACAACAAAACCCAAAATCCAATTTGATATCAAATATAAGTCTCTAAACGGAAATCATATCGACTTATACTCAACGTCAAATTCTGAACTCAACAGATACTATATAGGGAATAACGATATTTGTATCTTCAAAATTCCCCAAACATTATCCGTATAACTATGGAATCCAATATTGAAATATCCAAAGATTATTTCCATTTAAATCCAAATGAACTTAAGTTTGAATCTTTTATCCTAATCTTAAACTAAATTCCAAAATATTGATATACTATGTTGAGTAAATCAGGACAAAAGTCCTAAAATTCAAATCAATAGTTCAAAACTTCACAATTCTTACTTAAATCATTTTAAAATCTTCTTATATTCAATAACAAATTCTAAAATCAACTATTACCGTATAGGAAATAACGATATCTATATCTTCCAAATTCCCCAAATAGTATCTATATAACTATGGAACCCAACATTGAAATATCCAAATATTAATTCCATTTAAATCCAAATGAACTTAAGTTTGAAATTTTTAGCTTAATCTTAAACTAAATTCCAAAATATTGATTTACTGTGTTAAATAAATCGGGTCAAAATTCCAAAAATTCAAATCATAGTACAAAACTTCACAATTCTTAATTAAATCACTTTAAAATTATTAATTATGATTTATCAAGATTTTTCTATATTTGAAGTAGTTTTTATAAGGCCCTTTTCGTCGATTTTCAATTGTGGTCACCGAATTGCATCTATAACGACCTTTTCAAATATAGATTTGAACTTATCTTAAAATCTAACCATTGGATTTTTAAACTTTCTAGTTCATTGAAAACACTCTTCATTTAGAACCCAACATTTTTCGTTTCGGGAGAATCCGGCGGTCGGATCTCTCGGTATGTCAATTCAAAGTTAATGGTCGAAGTTCGCAAACTACCGTTGCATGACAAGTCCTATTCAGGCCAAATTCGATTAATGACTAAAAGTAAGTCGAAACCCTTTCAAAATAATTTATTAATTATATAAACATATATAATTATTTTTTGGAGACTACATTTCAATTCATTTCCCTTGAAAATCCAATATTCCATTATTTAATCATTTTAGTATTATTTTAATCATTAAAATAGTATTATTTTTCAAAACTTATTATTTGATGTCCAAATTTTCCTGAAACCCATTATAAAAATAAATAAGACAGTTTTGAAAAGGAACTTTTGTTGAAACCTTTTCTATATACCCTAACCGAGCTTCACTTTTACCCATTACTATTCATTTTAAAAATAAACTTGAACAAGCCGTAACTATATGAAAATAGATTCAAATCAATTTATTTTTGTTATGATTATTCATCGTAATAACATAAACTTTGTGCCCACCCAAAATCGAACATCAAATTCAAACTTTTATTTTCACTGAATATTTTAGAAATAAAATATTAAATTAATTCAGAATCGGAATGAGGTTCAGCCAATCAACCTATAATTCAATTTATATGGATTTCACACATCATTAACATCCAATAATAGTTATTACTAACTATTAGCATGCAATTTCCACATATCGTGGTATATACCATGTAAGCCTTAAACCATTGACGGTTATATGGGTTTGTCAGTCAACATATTAACCGCAATATCAATCAATACCAATCATCATTGTCCAACCAATCATTCAATTTCTCAAATATGGTTTTTATCAATATGCGTTAAACAGTAATTAGTTTATTACTTTCTAATGACCATTTAAGGGTCAATCAAATTACAAGGTCAAAACTATTAATTATAGGTGTCACTTACTCAAGCAACTACATGTGTATTTCTTAGAAATCGCATTTGTTATTATGCTTCACATCATTAAACATTTATCATAAACCCAAATCATCATTATAACAACTTATAAACGTGATAATCATTAAATAATTAACTAATCTTTCAAACATGTTAAAACTAGTTGTATTAATTAAACTAGTTAACAAAACTTGAGTAAGGGATTCTCACCGAGGGATCCACTCCTCCAATCTTTAAGGTAGGACCTCTCACTCCATTACCGCTTCATTAGCACTCCAAATCACCAATCACCAATAATATATATATATACACTTGAAATTCAAAGAGGAAAAATTAGATTTTTAGGGGTTTAAAGGTGTTTGAAGGCTTTGTGGGCCCACAGCCAAGGGTAGGAGGAATCCACACACTGATTAGACTGTTGTAGTGGCTAACATGGCTTTATGGGTTCAGGGAGGGGAGTATTTGGCCAAGGGTGTGAGGAATTTTGGGTGTAAATGGCTATGGGGTGGTGTAATTAGGGTTTTTAGTGAATTTTTAGAGGTTTTGGAAGATGGTGGGCCACAGGTAGAGGTAGGAGGGCTAGAATCGTATGCTGGTCAGAGGCGAGAAGGGGAAGGTGCAGAGGTGGACTGGGTGGTGCGGAGGAGTGGCTACCATGGCATGGAAGAGAAAGGAGGAGGAAAAACTTAAGAAAATGAATGGAAACGAAGTGGAAAAATGTTTAAATAGCCTTGGTTCTGTAAGAAGGGGAGAGGGAGGGACGGTTGAGTTGTCGCGAGATGGGAGAGTGGGAGGAGCACAACTTAGAGGCTTAAGGAGGTGATACCACAAATTGAAAATGTGTGTTTCTTCATTTCAGGCATTTATTGCTCGTATGATCGAACGATTAGTCTGATTGATAAGAAATTTTGAACCCTAACATATTTAGTAGTTACGAATCCAATGAAATAGGTTTCACCGAATTTGGAGTCTGTTTGACCATCCGCCTTGTTATTTTATTACGTTTTCACTTAATTTTAACCGGTTGACCCGGTACGTATCTATTTTTCGTACGCTTACATACTTATCTCGAAAGTTATGAAATCCTACCATTTTTCAATGTTTCGGAACCGATAAAAATGGTTTTTTTGAAAACGGAGACTATTTGAAAATGGTCTTATTTCTAGCTTGAATTGAATTCTATCTGATTTTTCAATACGCGTTTATATTGTGTATGCTTACATATTAACTCCGGTTGACATGAAATTTTAAACTTAACAATAGTTTACTATTACGGATCTGACGAAAGTGGTTTCATCGAAAGCCGAGGTCATTTGCAAAATGTCTCCTTTTAGACTATTGAAATAGTATTAAAATATTAAATTTTAATATATTGCCTTCTAAATCACTTTTTAAAGTTCACTAATCTTACTTAAATCCAAATTTTAAATTGAACAAAAATTTGGCTTATTTCATTCTCCCTCACTTGAAAGGATTTCATCCTCAAAATCGAAGACGGAACCAAAAGTCGTTTACTTCACCAATTCGACCTTCGTTCAACTTAAGTTCTTGGACTTTCAGTTTCTGAACCTCTCAATTTCTCGAAATTTGGCTAACGCCTTAGATTTTCGAAAATTTTCGCCATAACCTCGTTTGTACAGGTTAGTCGGTACAACTAAAACTTGCCTCCCCGAGCCCTCATTAATCAAAAAGAAAATCCAAAAGCCAAGCGACTCATAAAATCATCAAAACCAATCAATACAATAAATATGTACCTTTGCGTTGGACATGCAATTATATTCCTCTTCTTTGCTTCCATGCAATAACCTGTCCACTATACATATACCTAATCCTAACTAATTTCTAAATCAATTCAACATTAAGTTTGACATTGTAAAGACCAGCATTTTACGTATCGAAGGATCGTAAAATATTTTTATTTAGTTCCCTGCGGGTCAAATCATTATCACATTTTGATATGTTGTTTATGGGGATATGAGACATGTCCATAATTTTTATTAATTTTTTATGACCATTTTACCCCTATCAACTTTGTACAGGGTATAACTTTTGACTGGGAACGAATCAGATACTGGGATTGATTTCATTGGAAAGGAAACGATGTTTCCAATTCCGTAAAGTGGACACATTAAAGATCTGGTTTAGCGGTTTTGGAGGAATTGATATTTTAGTGCTAAACAATTTATGGACAGATTAATTAGTCATTAGAGGGCTGATTAGTGAGGCCCATTAAGGCTAGGGTTTTTTGGCTATAAATAGAGGGGTAGAGGAAAGGAGAATGGTTTAGTTTCTTCATTTCTCACATTTGATTGAGCTCGTGAACGTCCTTGCTCAATCAAATACACCTCCACTCCATTAAATTCTTAGATCTACACTAGAAGATTGAAGATCAACATCAAGAAAAAGTAGATCACATCAAAGAAGTTGATTGAAGACCGTTATTTGTTGTCTGGATTATAGATTCATCGATTTCGAGCTAACTTATGGATTTGGTGAGTGATAAGCATCTCTCACATAGATTCAATCGAGTATATGAGTTTGTTTGATCTTATTTTCATCATTTCAAGTCGTTTTCACCTAGACTCAATCACGGTATGCCTATTTTCATTCGAATCATCATATTATCTAATCTAACAAGATAATACAATAAATTCATATGTTAATCCATGTGTTTATGCAAGTTTAAATCTATTCATTGATTCGTTTATTGTTTAATCATAGTTTGGCGAATTTCTTATGATTGAATAATAAATAATCGTTGTGCTAATGCTAGTTGGTGATTGTTATTGATTATTTATGAAATTGGTTGATTTCAATTAAGTTTCATGTATAGATGTTGTTGATTGGTGATGGATCGGGTTCGGTTTGTTAAGAGTTGATGGATCGACCAAGAAGGATGATGGATCACTGGCTTTGTAACAGTCCGCATTTTACGTATCAGAAGATTGTAAAATATTTTTATTTTATTCCCTGAGGGTTGGATCATTCTCATATCTCAATATGTTGCTCATGGGGATGTGAGACATGTCCATATTTTTTACCAATTTTGTTTGAGTCTTGTACAGGGCTTAACTTTTGACTCAGGTCGAATCAGGTGGTGAGACATATGCCATTAGAAAGGAAATGATGATTGCCTTTCTTTAGAGTGGTTACACTAAAGTTTTGGCTCAACGGTTTGGGAGGAATCGCTGTTTTAAGGTTTCATAGTTGGTTGTTCAGGTTTTGACAGCCACAATGGGCTGATTTGGGAAGGCCCCTTAGTGGGCTGGTGTAAACTATAAATAGGCGGTGCGGAATATGGAAAATGGTTTTAGTTTTCCATTCTCTCATTTGGTGGCCTTGTGTTCCTCCTTCCTCTAACACCTTTCCACCATTAAAAATCAAAATCTAAGGAAGAAAATCAAAGATCTACACCATTGGAGGCTAGATTTACATCATTTGAAGAGGGAATTAATCAGTTAAGGGGTTTGGTTCGAAGTGCTTACTATCCATAATCTTATTGCATTGATTTTTTGCTTGTTTGGGAGGATCTGTGAGTGATTTACGTCTCTCACATGGATTCAATGACGTATATGAATGTTTGATAATGTTTTCCATTAAATTCAAGTATTTTATCATAGATCTATACCATGATAAGTCCATTTTCATATGAATCACTCTAGGATCTAAGATAGCATGTTTAAACTGGTAATTCTTATGCTATTTCATATGTTCATGCAAGTTAGATTCGCAATTTAGATCATATGTTCAATTGGCATGATTTTTGTATGATTTTGATGAAATAATCATTCTCAAGTTGTTATTGATTTCATATCATGTTTATGGTCATATTTGATGAGTTAGACAAGTTGGTTTCGTCGAAGACAAGTTTTGGTCGAAATCAGAGTTGAATTAGAAAATGCAGGTTTTGGGTCAGCCATGGTTGGGTCGGTCGGTCTCATATCGTGTCTTGGGAAACAAGTCAGACTGGGCCGGTTGGTTGCTGTGCGTCGAGTCGGTCAAACTAGGATGGTCGAGCAGCTTGGTCCTCGTCGGTCTGGGTTGATGTTGGGTCGAGCACGAAGTGTTGGATAGAGTTGGCTAGGGTCGTGCAAGGAGGGGTCGAGCATGGGCTCGAGTAGAGGGGTTCGGTCTAGTTGGGTCGAGCAGAGCACTGGTCGAGCAGGGTTTTGGTTGAGCTCTAGGGTAGGGTCGAGCAAGCATCGGGTCGGTCAGGATGGTTTGTGTCTTTGGTTGGTCGTGTGATGTAAGGGTGGTTCCGGTCGTACCATAGTGGGTGGGTCGGTCGGACAATGGCCAGGTCAGTCGTGCATAATAGGGTCGGTCGCACCAAGAACACAGGGTCATTTTCTAAAAAAATGTATTTTTCGGGTACGACTTAGATTTGAAGAAAAAGCTTGAAAAAAAATTCGGGGGCAACCCTCCGAATCCTAGCCGTAGCGCAGTGATGTAATTGCTCGATGATGGTGTGACTTCGTAGTAAATTCAAGTAGGAAGATTCAAAGTGTTAAAAGGCGTTCATTGATCAGTGTAGAACAGCGAATGAGGTGACAACTCAAAGGTTGTGAGTTGGTGGATAATGGTTGCTTGAGCTATGAAGAGTCATCGGGTTGGATGACTAGAGATGCGAAGGCCGAGAGATTATCGTTGTCGTAAGTTCTAGAAGGCTCGAAACAGGGGTATACTAGAGACGTCTAAAAGTCCGGTTGTAGGTCGAGTAACCTGGGTATCGTTGAAAGACTAGTTGTCAAGGTTGGACATACATACGTATCGTTAAAAGGCGTATGGGGTTAATGCTAGAACTGGGGTTACCATTAGCCCTTGACATACGGCAACGTCAGCCGTCATACGATTAATGTAACACCCCGTAAATTCTATAACTGTGAAATTCATAAATTAAAGTATAATCAAATTGAAATCAAAGAACTAAGTGAAACGGGATACGCCATTGCGTTCATCTCGGAAAAATACGCGAAATAGAGTCCGAGTTTTCGAAAAACGGAGTCCGTATGAAGAAGATATGGCCTTCGGAAGTTTTGAATTAAATTTAAAATTCAAACAGAATAAAATAATAATTTAAAATCGGGCCCATTGGGCCAGGGTGGAAGAACACCCGCCTGGGCCACCCAGGTCGACTGGGCTGTCGACCTGGGCTACCCATGTCGACAGGGCTGTCGACAGCCCTGTCGACAGGGGTATCGACCTGGTCGAGCCCAGTCAACCTGGCTGGCCAGGTCGGTGTGTGGTCGAATTTCTGTGGTCTGCTTTGTCATTAGGGCTAGGTGGCGGGTTTTAATTGGTCTCTCTTCCTAATGAATGGCTACGATCTATCCAAGCAACATCAAGGGTCCTAATCAATTCCTAACCCCTATATAAACAACCCTAGACTAAACCTTAATCTATTCATTCAAATTAAGAACATAGCCGCCATGTTGCTGAGGAACGACTAAGAGTAGCCGCCGACTAGAGAGAATTAGAAAGAAAGTTCTAAAGCCTAAAGCAATTCAAGCAACCTAAAGCCAATCAATTCAACAAAGGAATCATATCTCTTAATTAGAGAATTCGCCGCAACCATTGTAAGTAGAGTATTACTTTGGTATGAATAAACAATTGTGTTAGTTTGTATGCTTGAATTGTGGCAATAAAGTTATTCATATTTGTGCGTTCTTATCAATTTGAAATATTATATACGTTTGGATATTTATGGATTATGTTATAAAGAACTACATGCGGTAGTTCTATGCAAATATACGTTTGGAATATTGCGCAAAGTATGTAATCTATGTTGAAGCTACATGTATGTAGTTGAGTGAAATTTATGCAAGTTTGGGGCTTTGTTATTATGTCGTCATGATGTATATTTTATGCATAAATCATTTTGCAAGTAGTTGAAACAAGTTTGGTTGTTATAGTTCATATGAAACTATGTTGGAATTTTGACACCATAATCCATGTATTAAGTCATGCTTTTGCAAAACTTATGAATATGGCTAGGCTATGAATGATATTTGGCATAATTGAAATCCATGATTAGTTCAATGTTGTTAACAAGGATTATATGATGACATATGTGAGACATGGCTAGGTTAGACTCAAAAATCCCTTTTGCAAGTTTTAAAGCAAACACCATGTTTAGGAATATTTATGCATAAGTATATTTATACCATCGTTATGTGATTAGACTTAAACCATGATTAAGTTGAACTATGCTTTTGTGTTAGTAACAAAGTATCCCCTTTGTAAACATGTAGAAACCTTATGAACATGACTTGTTTATGTTTATGCCATGTTTATGCCAAAAGTATTCATGCCATGCTTATGTTTGACATTATGCTATGCTTATGCTAGAAATATTTACGACATGCTCATGTTTGACATTATGCCTAAATAAGAATATAGGTTCATGTTGTAGTTAAACCTTTGCAAGTTCACATGCTTTGATTCATGTCACCTACGTTACCACTATGCAAGTACACCAACTTCTATTTTGTATTTCCAACGTCGTATTGCAAGTTCATGCGCTCACCTTCCCCTCTTTGTATATACGCCATAAGCCTCCCCTTTTCGCATGGCTAAATTGGGCTTTAAAAGGCTAAGCCCAATATATATATGAACGGACGTGTAAGACGGGGGAAAATAACGTTGGGTTAAAATTAATTAATGAATGAAAACATAAAATAGAAGGGCCCAAATTCAAGTATGGGTTGGGCCCATGTTTGGTGTAACCTTTACACCATTAACTTAATAATGGGCCGCAAATATTTACATATAAATAAAGAAGAATGATAAGATATGTAAATGTAGAACATACAATGTGTTTAACCCGAGGTTGGATTGAGTTGTGATGTAAACCTGCCCGGAACCGCCCGGCTGTCCAGTAGTCACAACAATACCTATCCAATGTGGGAGGTTAAACATGGAGCCCTATAAGGACCCGAGGTTAGACTGAGTTGTGGCGTAAGACTGCCCGGAACCAACCGGCAACAGGCAGCCACAACAATACCTGTCTAATGTGAGAGGTCAGGGCCTTAATAAGACAATTAAGGCTGAGTCAGGATTGTTAGGATTAAGTGAACTAAAGACTTAATCAAAATGGAACATGCTAAACTAAACGGACTGGTGGGGGTTAGGTTAGAAAACACTTAACCAACTTAGCATGTTGGCTAGAGATAGAAAACCTAGTAACGAGGGACCCTTTTCAGCAGTAACCCTAAAAGGTGTATCATGATACCCTGAAACTAGGCAGGGTGGGGCACGATTACTGGGCTGATTGTAAGAGGTCAAAGCGACGGCGGTGGTGTAGCAGTGTAGGTTCTAACGGTGTGCGGGCGTGCACGCACTCCGGCGCAGGAAAATAAGGCACTGGACACCAGTAGCATACCTGTGCACTCTAAGGTTGTGTCGGGTTGCCACTATGGGACTTGATACACCCCATGGTGGGACCAACATAGGTAACTACATACATCGGGGGCCGTAAGACACATGTAACTATGCGAGTAGGAGCCGATCATCATTGAATGGATCACATCACCCTGATTATGGGGTGCCAATTGGAAACTAGTTTATATGGGTTCAGAGATTAACATGGGGTACGATAGTATATTCGACCCTAGACAACTTAACCAAGTTCATAGCGCTTGCCCACTTCTTGTTTGTACTTATCATACTCAGTTCTTTATTCATAGACAAAGTAGTACTAGACTTACTCAGGCTTTATGTCTGACTCTATTTTTCTTTCGTCTTCTTTCTTCCGTTTCCCCCCCCCCCCCAGGTCCTCAGGGAGGGAACACAGCAGCTTGACCAACCTCAAACATCCAGCTTGAAGAAGAGAAATGTATTGCTTGGACTTTCCTGTTTTGAACTATGGCTTTGGACACACTCTATGGGGCTTTTGCAGTTTACCTATGTTTTATTTATGCTTCTTTAAATAATGTACTCAAGGCAGATTATGAAAGTGTTATGTAAGGTTTTTGGAAAGGATGTTGTTGTAACACGTATTTGACTTTATGAAATAAAATTTGTTGTTCTTCCGCTGTTTACAAATATGTGTTCTTATATCTGTCTTGTATATCTGTGACTTGTACTTATAAACCTCCACCAAAATTAGGGCATTCCCTTTGAGAGTGATCCTAACGGAGGTGGGGTGTTTCACTTGGTATCAGAGCACAGGTTTACCAGATAAGATAAAAAGTTTTGAAAAATTATTTTCAAAAAGGAAATTTAAAGAAGCATTTTTAAAAGAAAAATATTATTTTATTTTTAAAAGGCAAAGTCCACTCCCCAAAGCCATAGGAACTATCTCTTATCCTTCGTTTTGTATCTATCCTTTTTGTTTCAGCATGTCCCAAGAACTTAACTTGCCGGAAGGGGTGCCCATACCTGGTTGGTTTAGACGGTTCTTAGAAGCAAGGGCCACTCAGCCAGGTCCTACCATTCCTCCTCCTCCAGCGGAAGGGAATCATCCAGCTGCGGCAGCACCTTTTCCTCCACCTCCTCCTCGGGGAAACGCGTTCGCTAAGATATGTAAAGATTTTAAAGCTATGGGAGGAAGGGATTTCCATGGAACTGAGTCCTTCGTAGCAGCTAGAAATTGGTTGAAAGAAACGGAGGACCTATTCATCATCTTTGAGGTAGAAGATAGACAAAAAGTACAACTGGCGGTGTGGCTATTGAAGGGCGAGGCTTCCTACTGGTGGGAAGTCACTAATGCTGAAAGACCAGTGGAGACATGGGAGGACTTTAGGGCAAGGTTTGAGACCAAATTTCTCTCAGATGCGGAAAGAAGTTTGCAGTTGGAAAAATTCTTATTTCTTAAGCAAGGGGACAAGACTGTCAGAGAGTATGTGAATCAGTTCGATGAGCTGGCTAGGTTTGGGCTTGACCTAGTCAACACCCCGCACAAGAAGGCTCTCCGTTTCGTCAAAGGGTTAAATGAGCCATTAAACAGTTTGGCCATGACCCATATACCCATGGGAGCCACGTATGAAAGATTGGTGCAAATGGCATTGCTGAATGAAGAGGATAAGGGCAAGAAGAAAGAGGGTTTGCAGCCTAAGAAGACGGACTTTAAGAAAGGCGGGAAAGGCAACAAGGAGAAGAGGAAGTGCAATTTCTGTGGCAAAGTGGGGCACTTAGTAAAGGACTGCCGGAAAAAGAAGGCCAAGGAGAATGGTGGGTGCTTTTCTTGCGGTGAGACAGGCCACAGGGCTAAGGACTGCCCAAAGAAACGAGGACAGGGGCAGAGGGCTGGATCCACCCCAGGGGCACAGGTTCATGTGCTAGAAGCGCCACCATTGCAACAGCGAGGTATAAGTACTTCTGTAGAAAGCGTAATTTATCTTTATGATCACCCCGTTCGCACTTTATTTGATTCCGGCGCATCACACTCCTTTATCTCGTCTGCTTTAGTAGAATCTCTGCACCTAGAAACTAGTATGGTAGAGGACCCCTTAATTATTTCAAACCCAATTGGGGGCCCAGCTCATTTGTCTATGATCTGTTTGGATTTGAAAATTTCTATTCTAAGTGTTGAATTTCAATGTAGTGCCTTTGTTTTGGGCTTTTCGGGGTATGGTTTGATTTTGGGTATGGATTGGCTATCCCGTAATGGGGCCATCCTTGATTGTGAGAAAAGGGTTGTTAGGCTCCTAACCCAGCTCGGTAATACTTTGGAAATTTCTTGTAATCCCTCGTATGCGGTTATGATTAGTTATCTTGAATCGCTAGATGCCTCTGTTGAAAACTTGCAATCGGTTAGAGTGGTCCGGGAATATCCGGATGTCTTTGAAGAGGTGAAGGGCTTGCCTCCAAAGCGGGAAATAGACTTCCGCATATATCTTGTAGATAATGCAAAGCCCGTTGCGTTGCCCGTTAGACATATGGCTCCACGAGAAAGGAAAGAGCTCAGTAAACAAATTAAAGAGCTTCTAGAAAAGGGGTTCATTATGAGGAGCATTTCAGAATGGGGCGCTCCGGTGGTGTTCGCTACAAAGGCGGATGGTTCACTCCGTCTATGTGTTGACTATAGGGAGCTCAACAAGCTAACGAAAAAGAATAGGCACCCTCTCCCTAGAATTGACGATTTATTTGACCAGCTTGTAGGAGCGTCTGTTTTCTCCCAACTCGATTTAGCAACCGGTTTTCATCAGCTAAGGGTGGCTGAAGATAGCATCGATAAAACGGCGTTCAGAACCCCAGACGGCTTCTTTGAATGGCTTGTCATGCCTTTCGGCTTGACAAATGCACCTGCTTACTTCGTGGACCTGATGAGTAGGGTATTTAGAGATTTCCTCAACAAATTCGTAGTGGTCTTCGTAGATGATATCCTTATCTTCTCAAAGAGTGAAGAGGAACATGCTCAGCACTTAAGGGCAATCATGGAAACTTTGCGAGTCCATCAACTAAAAGCCAAGTTCTCCAAATGCCACTTTTGGAGGGAAGAAGTGAGGTTCCTTGGGCACATAGTATCCAAACAAGGGTTAGCAGTGGACCCTGCGAAGGTAGTGGCGGTACAGGATTGGAAGACACCAAGGAATGCAACTGAGGTCCGAAGCTTTCTAGGACTAGCAGGTTTCTATCGAAAATTTATAAAGGATTTTGCGAAAATCTCAGCTCCGCTCACGAAATTGACTAAGAAGAATCTAGTGTTCAATTGGGACTTGGATTGCGAGTTTGCTTTCCAACGACTGAAAAGGGCTCTCACAACAGCCCCAGTTTTGACGCTGCCAGATGGGAGCAAGATGTTCACTGTTTATACGGATGCATGTGGGACAGGGCTAGGCGCCGTCTTAATGCAAGAGGGAAGGGTAGTAGCTTATGGCGGGAGGCAGTTGAAGGTGCACGAAAAGAACTACCCAACCCACGATCTTGAGTTAGCCGCCATCGTCTTTGCACTCAAGTCTTGGCGACACTATCTCCTAGGTGAGAAGTTCGAACTTTACACTGACCATAAATCGTTGAAATATCTTTTCTCGCAGAAGGATCTTAACTTGAGGCAACAAAGATGGATGGAGTTTCTTGCCTCGTACGATTTCGAAATCTCCTACACTCCGGGCAAAGGCAACGTAGTGGCAGACGCGTTAAGCCGAAAGAAATTGACCCTAAGCCCATTGTTTGTTGAAAGACAAAGCCTAGAGTTTATAGCCAGCTTTGACTTTAGGCCCTCCTCCGATTTCGTACCAGGCTTGCTAGCATCTCTCGAAGTGCGCCCAACTTTAGTGGATTCTGTAGGGACAGCACAACGCGAAGACCCTCAACTTGTGGAAATAATTGATAGGCTAATTAGGGGTGAGACTTCAAGTCACCTCAACAGATACTCCATCGACGATAAGGGTTTGCTAAGGCGAGACGGAAGACTATGCGTCCCACAGACAAACGATTTAGTAAAGAAGGTTCTCGAGGAAGCACATCACTCCAAGATGACGATACACCCAGGCGGGGATAAAATGTACAAAGACATAAAAAGGACTTTCTTTTGGAATGGCATGAAAAAGGACGTGGCAGAATTCGTTTCTAAATGTATGGTGTGCCAACAGGTTAAGGCAGAACAGAAAAAGCCTGGCGGACTGCTACATCCTCTGGAGGTCCCGCAGGGGAAGTGGGATTGCATCTCAATGGACTTCATCGATGGGCTGCCTAGGTCTAGGAGAGGCAACACTAGCATTTGGGTAATAGTGGATAGGCTTACTAAAAGCGCCCACTTTTTACCTGTCAAAAGTAAGAGAACTGCCTCATCCCTAGCATCACTTTACCTTAAGGAAATCGTTCGACTCCATGGAATACCATCTAGCATTCTTAGTGACCGAGACCCCATCTTCACCAGCGAATTTTGGCGGAGTCTGCAAGAAGCAGTAGGAACGCAGTTATGCTTGAGCACAGCCTATCATCCCCAAACCGACGGCCAAACAGAGAGAGTGAACAGAGTTTTGGAAGACCTTTTAAGGCTATGCGTCCTCGACTTCGGAGGGACATGGGAAGACCACCTTCCTTTGGTGGAATTTGCCTACAACAACAGCTATCAAGCAACCATAGGAATGGCGCCCTTCGAAGCTTTATATGGAAGACCGTGCCGATCACCCACTTGTTGGTGGGAGTCTACGGATAAGCTTATACTTGGACCAGACATGATCCGAGAGACTTCAGAGAAAGTAGAATTAATACGAAGAAGGATGAAGACGGCCCAAGACAGACAAAAGTCCTATGCCGACAAGAGGAGGACCGACCTTGAATTTGAGGTTGGAGACAGAGTTTTTCTCAAGGTATCACCGCTAAGGAACGTTGTTCGTTTTGGAACCACATGAAAGCTAGCGCCAAGATTCGTAGGGCCATTCCCTATCATCGAGAAGATTGGGAAAATGGCCTATAGATTAGAGCTACCCGAGAAGTTGGCTGGAGTCCACAACGTCTTTCACGTTTCACATCTCCGAAAATGTCTACATGAGTCTGCTGAAGTGGTAGAGCCAAATATCCTCGAAGAGGCCGAAGTGGAGCGCGAAGCAACCATAAGGAGAGTTCCAACCCGCATCTTAGGAACGGAAGTGAAGAAGCTATGCAACCGCGAAGTCAAGCTCGTGAAAGTCCAGTGGAGCAACGCCGAGGGAGACGCGACTTGGGAAACTGAAGCTAGAATCCGTACAGCCTACCCTTTTCTGTTCGAGGGTACATCCTTGATCTTTCTCTTTCCCTAAGTTGCGCTTTTATCTTTTTAGGTATAATTCCTCGACCGTATCTTTTAGGTAGAATCTTTTTGGATGGAAACATGTAGTTGAAACATGTTATGTATGATGGTTGCAAGTGGTTGCAAGTGATTGCTAGTGGTTGCTCGTGGTTGCATATACACACACAATCTAGGTTTTAGATCGGCTCAGTCACTTCATATTGAATATGCATATATGTTTGTATTCGTATGTGGTTGAACTATAATATGTTGTCAAGTGGATGCTGCATTTGTATTGAATGGTTGTGCACTCATGTAGAATCAAGAATAGGAAAATTTGCATACATAGTGGATTCATGGCACTTACATAATTCGCATTAAGGAGGTCAACTGAATCAGTAGACCGCCTGATTTTGCATTAGATAAGTTCATATACACACACTTCGCATATGATCATGAAGCATTAGAAGTCTTTTAAGGACAATGGATGCTCGTGTTTGATGGATGAGTAGATGGATGATTGGATGTTAGGATATACATTCCTCCTAACTTGAAGATTTCGGGGACGAAATCCTTTTAAGTGGGGGAGAATGTAACACCCTGTAAATTCTATAACTGTGAAATTCATAAATTAAAGTATAATCAAATTGAAATCAAAGAACTAAGGGCAACGGGATACGCCATTGCGTTCGTCTCGGAAAAATACGCGAAATAGAGTCCGAGTTTTCGAAAAACGGAGTCCGTATGAAGAAGATATGGCCTTCGGAAGTTTTGAATTAAATTTAAAATTCAAACAGAATAAAATAATAATTTAAAATCGGGCCCATTGGGCCAGGGTGGAAGAAAACCCGCCTGGGCCACCCAGGTCGACTGGGCTGTCGACCTGGGCTACCCATGTCGACAGGGCTGTCGACAGCCCTGTCGACAGGGGTATCGACCTGGTCGAGCCCAGTCAACCTGGCTGGCCAGGTCGGTGTGTGGTCGAATTTCTGTGGTCTGCTTTGTCATTAGGGCTAGGTGGCGGGTTTTTATTGGTCTCTCTTCCTAATGAATGGCTACGATCTATCCAAGCAACATCAAGGGTCCTAATCAATTCCTAACCTCTATATAAACAACCCTAGACTAAACCCTAATCTATTCATTCAAATTAAGAACATAGCCGCCATGTTGCTGAGGAACGACTAAGAGTAGCCGCCGACTAGAGAGAATTAGAAAGAAAGTTCTAAAGCCTAAAGCAATTCAAGCAACCTAAAGCCAATCAATTCAACAAAGGAATCATATCTCTTAATTAGAGAATTCGCCGCAACCATTGTAAGTAGAGTATTACTTTGGTATGAATAAACAATTGTGTTAGTTTGTATGCTTGAATTGTGGCAATAAAGTTATTCATATTTGTGCGTTCTTATCAATTTGAAATATTATATACGTTTGGATATTTATGGATTATGTTATAAAGAACTACATGCGGTAGTTCTATGCAAATATACGTTTGGAATATTGCGCAAAGTATGTAATCTATGTTGAAGCTACATGTATGTAGTTGAGTGAAATTTATGCAAGTTTGGGGCTTTGTTATTATGTCGTCATGATGTATATTTTATGCATAAATCATTTTGCAAGTAGTTGAAACAAGTTTGGTTGTTATAGTTCATATGAAACTATGTTGGAATTTTGACACCATAATCCATGTATTAAGTCATGCTTTTGCAAAACTTATGAATATGGCTAGGCTATGAATGATATTTGGCATAATTGAAATCCATGATTAGTTCAATGTTGTTAACAAGGATTATATGATGACATATGTGAGACATGGCTAGGTTAGACTCAAAAATCCCTTTTGCAAGTTTTAAAGCAAACACCATGTTTAGGAATATTTATGCATAAGTATATTTATACCATCGTTATGTGATTAGACTTAAACCATGATTAAGTTGAACTATGCTTTTGTGTTAGTAACAAAGTATCCCCTTTGTAAACATGTAGAAACCTTATGAACATGACTTGTTTATGTTTATGCCATGTTTATGCCAAAAGTATTCATGCCATGCTTATGTTTGACATTATGCTATGCTTATGCTAGAAATATTTACGACATGCTCATGTTTGACATTATGCCTAAATAAGAATATAGGTTCATGTTGTAGTTAAACCTTTGCAAGTTCACATGCTTTGATTCATGTCACCTACGTTACCACTATGCAAGTACACCAACTTCTATTTTGTATTTCCTACGTCGTATTGCAAGTTCATGCGCTCACCTTCCCCTCTTTGTATATACGCCATAAGCCTCCCCTTTTCGCATGGCTAAATTGGGCTTTAAAAGGCTAAGCCCAATATATATATGAACGTACGTGTAAGACGGGGGAAAATAACGTTGGGTTAAAATTAATTAATGAATGAAAACATAAAATAGAAGGGCCCAAATTCAAGTATGGGTTGGGCCCATGTTTGGTGTAACCTTTACACCATTAACTTAATAATGGGCCGCAAATATTTACATATAAATAAAGAAGAATGACAAGATATGCAAATGTAGAACATACGATGTGTTTAACCCGAGGTTGGATTGAGTTGTGATGTAAACCTGCCCGGAACCGCCCGGCTGTCCAGTAGTCACAACAATACCTATCCAATGTGGGAGGTTAAACATGGAGCCCCATAAGGACCCGAGGTTAGACTGAGTTGTGGCGTAAGACTGCCCGGAACCAACCGGCAACAGGCAGCCACAACAATACCTGTCTAATGTGAGAGGTCAGGGCCTTAATAAGACAATTAAGGCTGAGTCAGGATTGTTAGGATTAAGTGAACTAAAGACTTAATCAAAATGGAACATGCTAAACTAAACGGACTGGTGGGGGTTAGGTTAGAAAACACTTAACCAACTTAGCATGTTGGCTAGAGATAGAAAACCTAGTAACGGGGGACCCTTTTCAGCAGTAACCCTAAAAGGTGTATCATGATACCCTGAAACTAGGCAGGGTGGGGCACGATTACTGGGCTGATTGTAAGAGGTCAAAGCGACGGCGGTGGTGTAGCAGTGTAGGTTCTAACGGTGTGCGGGCGTGCACGCACTCCGGCGCAGGAAAATAAGGCACTGGACACCAGTAGCATACCTGTGCACTCTAAGGTTGTGTCGGGTTGCCACTATGGGACTTGATACACCACATGGTGGGACCAGCATAGGTAACTACAGACATCGGGGGCCGTAAGACACATGTAACTATGCGAGTAGGAGCCGATCATCATTGAATGGATCACATCACCCTGATTATGGGGTGCCAATTGGAAACTAGTTTATATGGGTTCAGAGATTAACATGGGGTACGATAGTATATTCGACCCTAGACAACTTAACCAAGTTCATAGCGCTTGCCCACTTCTTGTTTGTACTTATCATACTCAGTTCTTTATTCATAGACAAAGTAGTACTAGACTTACTCAGGCTTTATGTCTGACTCTATTTTTCTTTCGTCTTCTTTCTTCCGTTTCCCCCCCCCCCCCAGGTCCTCAGGGAGGGAACACAGCAGCTTGACCAACCTCAAACATCCAGCTTGAAGAAGAGAAATGTTTTGCTTGGACTTTCCTGTTTTGAACTATGGCTTTGGACACACTCTATGGGGCTTTTGCAGTTTACCTATGTTTTATTTATGCTTCTTTAAATAATGTACTCAAGGCAGATTATGAAAGTGTTATGTAAGGTTTTTGGAAAGGATGTTGTTGTAACACGTATTTGACTTTATGAAATAAAATTTGTTGTTCTTCCGCTGTTTACAAATATGTGTTCTTATATCTGTCTTGTATATCTGTGACTTGTACTTATAAACCTCCACCAAAATTAGGGCATTCCCTTTGAGAGTGATCCTAACGGAGGTGGGGTGTTTCAATTAATGATGGTTTCAAAGCAGGATTGGCGGTGATAGCCAGAGTCAGTCTTGGATGATTAGTTGTTCTTTTGTACCGTCTCATATAGGTCATCCAAAGTCGAAGGAGATGTTCCTTGGGTGCTTATCTGATATTGTTTTAGGCCTCTGGGTCTTGTACATGAGGAATGTTGAATTCGATTAGGATGGTTTACGTGAGATATATATAATTTGGATGTTATGAGTGCTTTACCATGATTGAATAGGTGTTATGGTTTCCATGGATGAATGGTTGAATTGTTTATTGTAAATCCTATCATTGCCCGATGTAGGGAAGAGAGGGTTGAGTTCTTCTATAGCGTTGTGGGTAAATTAGTATGTTTATCTATCCATCCTCATATAATTTATTGTTGAAGTTTGTTAGCTGTTTTATCGCTCACTAAGACTATTGTCTAACTCAAGGATTTATGTTTCCTCTTAATACCTTGGGCTGTTCATCTGGTTATGGATGGGCAGACTAGGTAGCATGTGACAGGTGATCGGTGAGGACGATGTTGCTGTGCGAAGGTGAGCATGAGGCTAGCGTATTACTTTTATACTATCTATTATTTCTGTTTCCGCTGTTTGAGTTGCTCTATAAGTGTTGTAGTGAGGCCATATGTACATACTTGATATTTCCTATGATGCTGGGATAATCTTTCAGGATGTTTTGAAAGTCTGAAAAGTTTGCTATATGTTGCTTCACTACTATTACCTATTATATATGTTCTATTACATTTTATCTTTGCGCTGTGATTTCTACGATAGGTTCTGATGTTGTTTACCTACTCTGATGACCGTCCATAGCTGCCCGGCACACCTTTCAGCGCATTATTCCTCTTGTTTAGTGCAGGGATTATGGGCAGTCGTCTCATTTGGTATCAGAACTCTGCTTAACGATTTTAGCCAAAGTCCGAAGACGTAATTACGTATGAGAGACATACTTATAGATTTCATCTGGATGCATACAATATGATACTATATAGTATACTAGCATTTGTACTTCTTTAGAAGCTTTTCTTGCAAGTAGCTAATCATTCAAATTTGCAGATTTAGAATGAGTCGACAAACTACAATACATACTGCTAGGGAAGGGGCTGTGCCTGGAGCGGACAATGGCGGTACACCAGATTACCCAGCCATGTCTGAGGCCATGATGGAAGTAGTCTTGCGAAGGGTATCCGCTAGCCATGGTAGATGTAGGTGTGCGAGTTTCTAGGGTTGTGGACTCTGCAAAGTTGTGAAAGGATTATACATCTCTGGGAGGAAAACCATTCAAAGGATCTGAGCCAGCCGAAGAGGTTCAGAGATATATGGATTCTTGTGTTCGTATCTTTGGAGACTTGGGTTTGGATGGTGCAACCAAGAGAAAGCTTGCATCGAGGAAACTACAAGGCAGAACCATGGAATGGTGGAATTCAGTTACACTTGAGACTCCAATGGAAGAGATTTCATAGGAACAATTCCACGTTAAGTTTGAAGCAAAGTTTATTTCCATGGCTCAAAAATCCGTTCTCTTCAAGAAATTTGTGGAATTGAAGCAAAATGGTCGTCCTATGCTTGATTACGTTTCTGATTTCGAGGCCTTGTCCAAATATGCTCATTCATACATTGATACACCTTATCAGAAGAGCGAGAAGTTCGTTATGGTTCTAGATGCCTATATTGGAAGGTCGTTGGTGGATCATCTTGATGATTCAATCGAGAAAATTGTGGAGAAAGCTATTTGCCATGAGAGCTTGTTTCCTAAGGAAGCAATGTTGTCACTGCAACCAAAGAATTACATAAACCACAACAAGGTGGTAATTACAAGAAGGGGAAGCAACAACAACAGAAAGGAAAGAATGGCCAGAAGAAGCCTAAGAGTGAGGTGGTTTGCTTTAACTACCAACAGAAGGGTCATTACTCGAATGAGTGCAAAAATCCTAAAGCTGAGAAGAAGTGCTTCAAGTGTGGGAAGCCTGGGCATGAGAAGAAAGACTATCCAGAATCAGCTAAGGGCAAGAGGTTGTGAAGGCGTATGCTTTGGAAGTCATGCCATCTTCTTCAATAGCTCCTACTACAGAGGAGAAGGGAAAGGGTGTCGTCATTCAAGGTACTATTTCAGTTAATAGTGTTTTAGTTCGTGTGTTGTTTGATACTGGAGCATCACATTCTTTCATTTGCAATGATCTTGTGTGCTGCTTGGGTTTGGAACCCGAGATTTGTAATAGACCATTAATCATGACTAATCCGGTTGGGGATTCGTCCAGTTTGTGCATTTTGTGTCGTGTTCTACTGTAGTTGATTCATGGTTGCTCTTTTGTCTGTGATTGCTTTGTTCTTAACTTCGCTGGGTTTGGGATCTTCTTGGTCACGGATTGGCTCAAGAGATATGCGGCAAGAGTGAATTGCGAGAAGCTAGAGGTGAGGGTCGGGGATGTGGAAGGGTGAAAGGTGTTGATTAGATGTAAGCACGAAGATGGGGTCTTCGTGAGCTATCTATATTTGCTTGGGATTCCACAAGAAGACTTAGCATCTGTGTTGATCGCTAATGAGTATGAGGATTTCTTTGACTAGGTCAAAGTGTACCCACCGCATCTTGGGATTGAGTTTAGGATCGATTTGATTGAGGGTGCTAGATCAATTGTTATGCCTCTTAGGAGGATGGCGCCTAAGGAACAACGAGAGTTGGAGGTGCAAGTTCGAGACCTTCTAAGGAATGGATTCATTCGGAGAAGTGTCTCCGAATGGGGTGCACTAGTGGTTTTTGCAACAAAGGCAGATGGCTCGTTAATATTGTGTGTGGACTATCGTAAGCTGAATAAGGTGACTAAAAACAACAAGTACCTGTTGCCAAGGATTGATGACTTGTTCAATCAGCTTCACGAGGACAAAGTGTTTTTGCAGATGGATTTGGCAACGGGATTTCACCAGTTGAGGGTGGCAAAGGATAGTGTGCCAAAGACTGCTTTTAGAACACCATTCGGTTTCTTTGAATGGTTGGTGATGCCATTCGGGTTGACTAATGCACCAGTGTATTTCGTAGATCTTATGAATAGAGTTTTCAGAGATCAGTTGAACAAGTTCGTGCTCGTGTTCGTGGACAACATTCTGGTTTACTCTCGGAATAAAGAAGAGCACAAGATGCACTTGAGAGTTGTGTTGGAAATCTTGCGAAAACACCGGATGAGAGCTATGTTTTCGAAGTGTCACTTCTGGAAGAGTGAAGTGAGGTTCTTAGGCCATGTAGTTTCTGTAAATGGGATAACAGTTGACCTTGCTAAAGTAGCAGCAATCCAAGACTGGGATAGACCTAAGAATGCGATGGATGTGAGAAGTTTCCTTGGGTTGGGTGGTTATTACCGATGGTTTATCAAGGATTTCTCCAAGGTAGTTGCACCGTTAATAGGATTGACGAAAAAGAACCAAGTGTTCACCTGGGATGCACAGTGTGAGCAAGCGTTTGGGATCCTGAAAGAGAAATTGATGAGTGCACCTGCATTAACCATTCCAAGTGGGAATGAAGAGATGGTGGTATACACCGATGCATATGGTACTGGGCTTGGAGCAGTGCTAATACAAAAGGATAAGGTTATGGCCTACGCGATTCGATGCTAAAGCCGCATAAGAAAAACTATCTAACTTATGTTTTGGAGTTGGCGGCGATTGTGTTTGCTCTAAAGATGTAGAGACATTATCTATTGGGGGTTCGATTCGAGTTGTTTACGGATCACAAGTCATCAAAGTATCTTCTCCCAAAAGGATTTAAACTTTGGCGGCAAAGATGGTTGGAGTTTCTGGCATCTTATGATTTCGTTATAGCCTATACACCTGGAAAAGGCAACGCAGTGGCAGATGCGTTGAGTCGAAGACACGCAAGTTTGGGAGCGATGTTTTCGGAATGGAAGAGCCTCGAGTATTTGGCAAGGTTTGATTTCAGGCCAAGTTGCGAGTTGGAACCTGAAATGTTGGCAAGCTTATCGATAAGACCTACACTTATCGAAAGGATTGGCGAGAGCCAAAAGCTAGATGTGAAGCTTGTCGGGTTTATCGAGAATCTAGAACCAGAAGATACAGAGTTCGAGGTCGATCGAGAAGGTTGGCTTAGAAAGCAAGGGCGATTAGTTGTTCCTGATATCGACGAATTGAGAGATGAGGTTCTGAGAGAATGTCATCTCTCGAAGTTGACGATTCTTCCTGGTGGCAATAAGATGTATCATGACATGAACCGAGTAAAGTACTGGAAGGGGATGAAGCGAGATATTGGAAAGTTCATTTCTAAATGCATGAACTATCAGTTGGTGAAAGCTGAACAGAAGAAGCTGAGTGGTTTGCTTCAGCCATTGGAAGTTCCTACGTGGAAGTGGGCGCAAATATCGATGGATTTTACCAATAGACTACCTAGAACCAGGGCAGGGAATGAAGGGATTTGGGTCATCATAGATCATTTGACCAAAAGTGCAAAGTTCATTCCTATCAAATCGGTTAGGGCGGCGTCAAAACTAGCTGAGCTTTATGTGAAATGGATTGTTCGATTCCATGGTGTCCCAAAGAGTATAGCGAGTGACCGAGATCCATTATTTATGAGTGGATTTTGGAAAAGTTTGCAAGAATCTTTGGGAACCGAGTTATATTTGAGTACATCTTATCATCCCCAAATGGACGGTCAAACCGAGAGGGTTAATTGAGTTTTGGAAGATCTTCTGAGGGCTTGTGTGTTAGACTTTGGAGGATCATGGGAAGACCATCTACATTTAGTTGACTTTGCATATAGTAATAGATACCAATCCAGCATTGGGATGGCACCGTACGTGGCGTTGTATGGGAGGCCATGCAATTCTACAGCTTGTTGGTTAGAAACTGGAGATAAGTTGATACTCGGGCCTAAGATGATTAGAGAAACCTCGGATTATATCAAGATCGTTCGGCAACGAATGAAGGCAGCTCAAGATCGTCAAAAGAGTTATGCTAATAAGCGTCAAAAAGATTTGAATTTTGACGTTGTCGATATGGTTTTTGTGAAGATTTCGCCGTTGAAGCATGTGGTTCGATTCGGAAGTAAAGGAAAGTTG
Organism: Allium sativum; assembly: GCA_030737875.1. Taxonomy (NCBI): domain Eukaryota; kingdom Viridiplantae; phylum Streptophyta; class Magnoliopsida; order Asparagales; family Amaryllidaceae; genus Allium; species Allium sativum. The sequence continues at coordinate 296,820,226 of CM060924.1, forward strand.
GCTCCTAGGCTAATTGGACCATTTTCGATAGTCGAGCGAATTGGAAAGCTCGCATATAGATTGGAGTTACCCCAGAAGATGTCGAGTGTGCATAATGCGTTTCATGTGTCGTTTCTACGAAAGTTTGTGCATGATTCAAATGTGGTGGTATATCCAAAGCGGTACGACGGACTAGAAGTAGAGACCGTAGTTGCAAAACCTCGTAAGCCGCTTCGTGTTGTGGGGAATGACATGAAACAACTTAGGAGGAAGACGGTTAAGCTAGTCAAGGTACAATGGAGTGAAGATGGAGATGATTGTACGTGGGAGACGGAAGAGAGAATGATGGCGACTCATTCAGAACTTTTCGTCCGTAGGACCCTTTGATATCGTAACATCATTGTATCGTTATATCTTATAGTTATTTGATAGAATTCTACATGCCAGGATAAGGCTATGGATGCATGGCTTTATGGTTGCTAGTTTGGATGATAGAATTGGCTTCTCATGGATGATAGGCATGCAGAATTGTTGTGGTTTCTTGTATTTGCTTGGAATTTTGGAGGCGAAATTCTTAAGGGAAGGGGGAGGGGCGAGGGAATGTAATAACCTGCATTTTATGTATCAAAAGATTATAAAATATTTTTATTTTATTCCCTGAGGGTTGGATCATTCTCATATCTTAATATATTTCTTATAGGGATGTGAGACATATCCATAATTTTTACCAATTTTATTTGTGACCCTTTTGCCCCTGTCAGTCTTGTACGGGACATAACTTTTAACTCAGGTCGAATAAGGTGTTGAGACCTATGCCATTGGAAAGGAAATGATGATTGCCTTTGCATAGAGTGGTTACAATAAAGTTTTGCTTACCGGTTTGGGAGGAATCGTTGTTTTAAGGTTTCATAGTTGGTTTTTTCAGGTTTTGAGTGCCACAATGGGCCGATTTGGGAAAGCCCATTAGTGGGCTAGTGGAAGCTATAAATAGGGGGTGACGGATATGGGAAATGGTTTTAGTTTTCCATTCTCTCATTTGGTGGCCTTGTGTTCCTCCTTCCTCTAACACCTTTCCACTATTAAAAATCAAAACCTAAGGATGCAAATCGATGATCTACACCATTAAAGATTAGATATACATCATTTGAAGTGGGAATTCATCGGATCAAGGGGTTTGGTTAGTAGTGCTTGCTGTTCAGAATCTTATTGCACTGATTTTTGCTTGTTTGGGATGATTGGTGAGTCCCTACGCCATAGATGGCTTACGACAACCTCAGAGAAGTGACGCAATAGGTGCCAAAAAGTGTTGCTATAGGCAAAAAATGATATGTGGCAACACTTTCTTGGGGTTGCCTTTTGCCGTGTTGCCTTAGAGTCAAAGGCAACGCCTTTGCGACCCTATGGCAATATTGGCACAGGTGTTGCCACATGCACCAATACAAAAATACCCTTTCACAGCTACTAAAAACAGTTGTAATATGTCTAGTACAACAGACAATCATAATAAAGTCAACCTTTTTTTACAACTGTTTCTAGAAGTTGTTAGATTTTGTTTTACAACTGCTAAAAGTAATTACACCTCAACTGCTATTAATCAAAGATTTCATAATATTATAATAAATATTATTATAACACAACAATTTATTCAAATAAATATTTTATTTCAATATTTCAAATGGTACAAATTTTTTAACTCCACTATTGTACATTCACTTGTATTTTACATGATCATTCATATTTACATTCCTCACTACATTGTCACTTAATTCACTCATATGCAGACTCACACATACAACCATAAGCAAGAGAAAATACATGAAAATGATTATATAAACTACTACCTTTATATTTTCCCTAGGGTGTTAACATTGGGTGAAGTCGAGCATTCAACCTAAAGCTGCCTTTACCATCGTTGCATCTGTATCTCCACTATACATGAAACAATATGAGCTGATGAATGTTTTAACCAAAAATGTATAAACTGGAAAAATTCAACAAATGTACAATCTCTATGTCAAATTCTTAATCCTTGTCCAATCTCTACGCATTCTCTATCCAGAACGGCTTTAAAAATCTGTACTTGAACCAAAAGAAATTTCTACTTCAATATTGAAGTATCTGATCATTTGGACAATTATGTTTTTCTACGTTAAACATACTTAGCATAAGGACAGTACAAATCAGCATAGCATACCTTCCATATATAACCATATATTTGAGCGATTTGAATAGGATTATATGCTATATGCCTTCTTAGTCTGCATACCTTAAATTTGCAGGAACCTTATTAGTCCGCATAATAAAAGAAAATCTAAATGCAAAATTTAATTAAATAAAGCTACATCATCTTATAAAGAAAAACATAAGCTTATCAAGTAAACATACCACCTTCAAACATGCAAGTAGACATACTACTTCAAACATTAAAAGAAAGGAACATTATGCTAAAACAATTATGATTGTTGAAGTGTCCAAGGCTAACTGATAGTATGAAAATGACACTATACTTTTTGGATTTAGTAAATTAGTAATTATCAACAACACAAAATCGAAGTTCCGTACCTTGATCTAATTCCATATGTTTCAGGAAGCATTCGTTTTCCAGACGATATGAATCGCTGCTCACTTCAGCCAAAGTCATATCCATGTTGGATAAAGCAGTTGCTCCTCATGAAAAATAGCTTCACCAAACTCCACTTATAAACGCAGATTTATCTGAAATATATATACTCATCTTCCCATGAATCTCGGTCAAAACAAAAGAATTCAAGACTACATCTACTGTTTTAACCACTGTTATCTACCACTTATGAAGTGAAAGAAATCAAACACGACAATAAAGAAAAGAGCAATTTCCAACTTGAAATACTATCAATGTTTATTGCCATATTCTAATAAGCAAAATTTCCAAACATCACAGGGTATAAAGTAATTAATATTAACAAAACGTACCAAATTGTGAGTCAGAAAGTTCATGAATGCCACCACCAGACTACATAAACAAAAAATTGAACTAGTAAAAATCTTATATCATTATTACAATAACTAAAACAATTATGGTAATTGATTACACTTTTATAAAAAATCATACCTTAACAGAAAAATAAGCCCACACATTTGGTTTGCTTTTAGAATTTAGCTCCTGCGGTTACAAGCGAAAGAAATCATTTATTGAGTGTCGTTTCAAACATAGAAACAAAGAAGAGTTTCTAGCAATTGTCTGACCTGAACCTATTGCTGCACTGCTCGTTGATGCTTTCTGAAAGTAAAGAATAAAGATGTGTAAATTTCTCAAGTAACCTAGAGTTTGTAATAAGCGAAGTCAATGTCAACTTACGTAAAGAGCTCCCTCAACTACAGAAAAGTACCATGGAGGCCTCTCAGCTCTGACTCACTAGGTAATTTTGCTATCTAGATACCATATATGTATCTTATTTTCTCTATATTCTATAACCTAGAATTATAGAAATTTCAACCTCAAACTAAAGTTTGGTTCAAATTTTTTAATCTCGTACTTACGTTGTAGAGATTAAATGAATAAATATCAAATTCAGACTGCATGTATGAAAATGATTTAGAATAAATTATCAAGAATCACCTGGTGAAGAATAGGATCATGACTCCTTGCTCCAACAGATTATCTGCCTTTGATCCTGCCAAGCAGCTCTTGACTCGCAAGACTTGTATGATGTTCTTTTCTTAAAAAGCAAAAAGATATATCGTTCTTAAAAAAATATATAATTAGTATTTTATAGAATCCAAAGAAGTTTCCACTTAAATGATAGTCATGCATGCATTAAGATTTACAAATGCTACACGGTTTCCACCAGGTATGGCTGTAATAAATGTACGTGCTTGTAACCTGAAGTGAACTCCAAAAGCAATTTGCTCGGTGTTAGCATATCACATCATATTGATATCAGCAGCTAGTCCAGTGATGTCATAACTACCAAGAATAACTAAGTAATTAGAATCTGATAATGACCCTGGGAAAGTCCGTAAGAATAGTACTAGTCCAAGGCAAAACCAAATGCTTATTGCAGGGAAAGAAAAACCCATTTTACTGGTTCTTTCCTTGGGATTTAGTCATGCCAGCTATATCATTTTTCTAAGAAAAACAAAATGGCCAGATAACATCTTAGTTGAAATGTTTATATTAGCAGTCCTACTGAACATGTTCTTGTGTACAACAAGCAACTTGTATATCAAAGGCATCGCAAAGCAAACATGCCAAATGGAAACCAAAAGAAGAGTTCATGAAGTTAAGTATAACAATTAAGATAACATCGTAAACTGTGTCACTAGGGATGATACTCTATGATTTGCAACTTGAATATGAAATAAAAGCTTTATATGCTAGGAAATAAAAGCAAAAGTAGTCACAAAGTTGTATCCCATACTCATGTTCTTGTGTACAACAAGCAACTTCTATATCAAAGGCATCGCAAAGCAAACATGCCAAATGGAAACCAAAAGAAGAGTTCATGAGGTTAAGTATAACAATTAAGATAACATCGTAAACTGCGTCACTAGGGATGATACTCTATGATTTGCAACTTGAATATGAAATAAAAGCTTTATATGCTAGGAAATAAAAGCAAAAGTAGTCACAAAGTTGTATCCCATACTCTGTTTTGCAACTTGAATATGAAACAAAAACATTATGTGCTGTGAAGTAGTACCTGGATTTTCATCAGCAAAAGATGATTTTGCTAACCAACTTCAGATCTAATGTACAGAAAAAACACATAATCATCCTGTTGGCTGAATTGAATGAACAAATCCAGAAAAAGAACCGATACTCGAATTTACAAGCCACCAATTGAATTACCCCCAAATCGTATTGGATATAGATTTCTTACCTTATTTACATCAAATTAGACTGCTTCATTTTGCAGATCCATACTTGGGTAGGATCGCTTTGCGGAGATGGATGGGATCCAGCTTAAAGATGTCATTTGTTGAGTACGATTGCGGAAGAACACCAAATTGTCCGCTATCTTGATCTTTAGTCAATCTAACTAAATCTTCATTTTTTCCAATGTGACCCGAGGGGTTTATTTAGGGGTAGAATTGTTCACCAAATTCCTTATTTCAAATAAGTTAAGGATTGAGCGGAAGCTTTGAATGATCAGTGCTCCAATTGAGGGAAAAACCCTAGTTTTCAATTGGAATATTTTTTCTCAAGTGAAAAAGAAACACGAATTATGTTTTAGCAGCAAAATGAAAATTTGGGACAAAGGAGGTGAAGCGATGGAGGAAAACCAGATTGACGCAGATTAACAACGTAGACCATTGGATCGTATTTATGTGGATTGTTTGTTTTATTAATATTTTACTTTGACTATATCTATATCTATTGCAACACATGTTGATATATATGCTAACATATTGAAGCATGCGTTGCAATAGACAAAAAACAGCATAGCTATGGCAACATTGTAGCTAGCAACATCATGGATTTTCATTGTAGTAGGTCATCTATGGTGTAGTGAGTGATTTACATCTCTCACATGGATTAAATGAAGTATATGAATGTTTGATCATATTTTTCATCAAATTCAAGTGTTTTATCATAGATCTATACCATGATAAGTCCATTTTCATATGAATCACCCCAGTTACTAAGTTAGCATGTTTAAACTGGTAATTCTTATGCTATTTCATATGTTCGTGCAAGATAGATTCGCAATTTAGATCATATGTTCATTTGGCGTGATTTTTGTATGATTTTGATGAAATAATCATTCTCATGTTGTTATTGATTTCATACCATGTTTGTGGTCATATTTGATGAGTTGGACAAGTTGGTTTCGTCTAAGACAAGTTTTGGTCGAAATCGGGGTTGAATTAGAAAATGCAGGTTTTGGGTCGGCCCTGGTTAGGTCGGTCGGTCTCATATTGTGTCAGACTGGGTCAGTTGGTTGCTGTGGGTCGGGTTGGTCAAACCGGGTCGGTCGAGCAGCTTGGTCCTGGTCAGTTTGGGTTGATGTTGGGTTGAGCATGAAGTGTTGGATCGAGTAGACCAGGGTCGTGCAAGGAGGGGTCGAGCATGGGCTCGAGTAGAGGGGTTCGATTTGGTTGGGTCGAGCAGAGCACTGGTCGAGCAGGGTTTTGGTCGAGCTCAGGGTAGGATCGAGCAAGCATCGGGTCGATCAGGATGGTTTGTGTCTCTGGTCGGTCATACCATGTAAGGGTGGTTCCGATCGTACCATGGTGGGTCGATTGGTCGGACAATGGCTAGGTCAATCGTGCACAACAGGGTCAGTCGCACCAAGAAAACAAGGTCATTTTCTGAAAAATTATATTTTTCGGGTACGACTCAAATTTGAAGGAAAAGCTTGAAAAAATTCTGGGCAACTCCCCGAACCCTAGCTATAGCGCAATGATGTAATTGGATCGGTGATGGTGTAACTTCGAACTAAATTCAAGTATGAAGATTCGAAGTGTTGAAAGGCATTCATTGATCGGTGTAGAACATCGAATGAGATGACAACTCAAAGGTCGTGAGTTAGTGGATAATGGTTGCTTGAGAAGGTTGCTTGAGCTATGAAGATTCATCGGGTTGGATGACTAGAGATGTGAAGGCCGAGAGATTATCGTTGTCGTAAGTTCTAGCAGGCTCGAAGTAGAGGTACACTAGATATTTCTAAAAAACCGGTTGTAGGTCGAGTACCCTCGGTATCATTGAAAGACCTACTTGTCAAGGTTAGATATACATACGTATCGTTGAAAGGCGTATGGAGTTTATGCTAGAACTGGGGTTACCATTAGCCCTTGACATATGACAAGGTCGTTCATCATGCGATTAATGAAGGTTTCAAAGCAGGATTGGTGGTGATAGCCAGAGCCAATCATAGATGATTAGTTGTTCTTTTGTACCATCTCATGTAGGTCGTCCAACGTCGAAGGAGGTGTTCCTTGGGTGCTTTATTTTAGGCCTCTGGGACTTGTACTTGAGGAATGTTGAATTCGATTAGGATGGTTTACATAAGATATATATATATATATATATATAATTTGGATGTTATGAGCGCTTTACCATGATTGAATGGGTGTTCTGCTTTCCATGAATGAATGGTTGAATTGTTTATTGTAAAGGCTATGACTTCCCGATGTGGGGAAGATAGGGTTGAGTTCTTCTCTGGTGTTGTGGGTAGATTAGTATGTTTATCTATCCATCCTCATATACTTTATTGTTGAAGTTTGTTAGCTGTTTTATCGCTCACTAAGACTGTTTTCTGACTCAAGGTTTTATGTTTCCTCTTATTACCTTGGACTGTTCATCCAGTTGTGGATGGGCAGACTAGGTAGCAGGTGACAGGTGATTAGTGAGGATGATGCTACTATGCAAAGGCGAGCAGGAGTCTGAAATATTACTTTTTACTACTATCTAGTGTTTCTGTTTCCGCTGTTTTAGTTGCTCTGTGAGTGTTGTTGTTAGGCTTTATGCACATACTTTGTAACAACCCTGAATTTTGGGGCCAATTTAAAATTTATTTTAAGTAATTTTAATGAGTTTTGATATTTAAAATAATCTATTTTAAATAATAATGATCACAAATTTGATTCAAATCGAAGTTAGAATGAATAATTTAATTTTAATTATAAAAAGAGTTAGAAATAGAGCGGTAATTTGAAAAGTCAAACTTGAACTTTGACTGACCATACAGGATGCAAAATTTAACGGATTTTAGTGAAACCAAAAATATTAGAATCTATTTAAAAATATCTTTCCAACAAATCCGAAAAATCGAAATTTCATAGCGGGAATCAAAAGTTATGCCCAAATTAAAATTTAGAAAGGTCGCTAAGTAATTTGCATAGGTCAAAAATGCTACTTTTTGCATATGTAGGAATTTGAACTCGAAACCACTTCCATTGAGTTCAGAATGATGTTTCTACATTGAAAAATAGTAAACACTTATATATTTTGAGTTTCAGAAATTATTTGTTTAAAAATGTATTTTTAATATTAAATATACTGGCCTTAAAAATAGTCATTTTTCAAACGACCTCTGTTTTCGACGAAACCACTTTTGTTGGAACCGGAATGTCAAATTATTGCTAGGTTTCAATTTTCATAATTTTTCGAATTAATATGTGAGCGTGGGAAAAGAAAATGTGTTTTGACTATTTCAGTTAAATTTAAACGCCTTAAAAATAGCCATTTTTCAAAAAGTCTCAGAATTCGACGAAAATAATTTTGTTAGGACCGTATCGTCATAAGAAAGCCAAAAATAATTTTTCTGGATTTTTCTGAGTTAGTGTGTAGTCCCGGTAAAATTATTTGTACGGAAAAATTAGAAATAAAGGACTTAAAGTTTAAAACTGAAAAATGGAGGCCAAGATGACAATTTGGGCTGATGAGGCATATCCAGATGAGTTCGGAATGGGGGCTAAATGGTAGGAACGACAGTCGTTGGGCCTAATTCTGAGTTCGGACCAAAACGGGCTTAAACGGGCTAATTAAACAATAATTAAATAACCCTAATATAATAATAATATTAAATCCATCGGGTTTCTTCCTCCTCCACGTTATTTTACAGCCGCAAGAACCCATCATGGTCGAAACTTCTCTCCTCCCTATCTCCTAATCCAGTCACTTTTAGATTCAGCCGTAGTTAAACTTTTTGTAGCTCTTCATCTTCTCTTCGATTCTAGATAAGTTTCAAACCTTCTCGTGCACCGTAGCTACCGAATCAACCTCTCCAACCCGCGCCCTTCATCAGCCCGCCGCGCCTCCTCCTTGCAGCCGCACCCTCCCATCTTCCCGGTGAAGATAGCCCTCTCGTAGCTCTCCAATCTCCCGCAAACCGTTCGTAAAACCGTTGACTACAGCTCCCGAAATGCGCATTTGAAGTTTTGAACAATTCTGAAAATTAAGGTATAATTATTTCAGATTTAGCCACGCTTATTTCCGTTGCTGTGCCAGTTGTTAAAGGCCAGAATTCTAATTTTTACATGAATTTGGATTGGAATCATTTCAGATCCGAAACCGTTTTGAATTCAAACACAAGATCTGATCAAAGTTGACAATTCATTTCAGAAACAAGCAAGGTGAGAATTTATTTTTAATTTAATATTAATTAATTTAATTATTATTGTTTTGTTGTTTAATGTTGAATGGTGAAAATGAATCGTTATGCGATGGATGTTATTCTATGTTGTGAATTCGATTTGTGTTTTGATGATGTGATATTTATCGTTTGTGATGGAATTGGATATGAAACTTTAGGATGTTGAAAAAAGACAATCTTCTTATATTGAAAACAAAAAGATGAAAATTTGGCGATGTAAATAAAAAAAGACGATCTTTTTATATTTAAATTAAAAACACAATCTTCTTATATTGAAAACAAAAAGATGAAATTTTGGCGATGTAAATAAAAAAAGACGATCTTTTTATATTTGAATTAAAAAGACAATCTTCTTATATTGAAAACAAAAAGATGATATTTTTACATTGTAAAATAGTAAAGTTGATATTTTTACTTTGTAAAATAGAAAAGATAATATTTTTACATTGTAAAATAGTAAAGTTGATATTTTTACTTTGTAAAATAGAAAAGATAATATTTTTACATTGTAAAATAGTAAAGTTGATATTTTTACTTTGTAAAATAGAAAAGATAATATTTTTACATTGTAAAATAGTAAAGTTGATATTTTTACTTTGTAAAATAGAAAAGATAATATTTTTACATTGTAAAATAGTAAAGTTGATATTTTTACTTTGTAAAATAGAAAAGATAATATTTTTACATTGTAAAATAGTAAAGTTGATATTTTTACTTTGTAAAATAGAAAAGATGATATTTTTACATTGTAAAATAGTAAACTTGATATTTTTACTTTGTAAAATAGAAAAGATCATAATTTTACGTCGTAAAATAGTAAAGTTAATATATTATAAATATAAAAAGATGATATTGTTGCATTGTACATAAAAAGAAAATGTTTTTACATTGTATGAAATGAAACATATTTTTATATGTTATTTATGAATGATTTTACATCGCATGAATTATATAACATTTTATTTTGTTATTTATGAATGAATCTTCATCGCATGAATTAAATAACATTTTATTATGTAGTTTAAGAATGAATTTACACCGCATGAACAAAAGTTACATTTTTATATATAATTTATATATAAATTTGCACCGTATGCTGAAAATTACATTTTTCTTTGTAATCAAAAGGGGAATTTCATCGTATGACAAAATTTACATTTTTATATGTAAATTATAAAGTGAATTTATGTCGTATATTAAAAATTACATTTTTCTTTATAATTAATATGAGAATTCTATCGTACGTTAAAATTTACATTTTTATATGTAAATTATAAAGTGAATTTATGTCGTATATTAAAAATTACATTTTTCTTTGTAATTAATATGAGAATTCTATCGTATGTTAAAATTTACATTTTTATATGTAAATTATAAAGTAAATTCCATCGTATGTTAACATTATTTTTATATGTAAATTATATAGGGAATTACACCATAGGATAAAATTTACATTTTCATATGTTATTAAAACATGAATTTACATTGTGTGTTAAATATTACATTTTTATATGTAATGTCTATAGGAAAGTATACCGTATGACAAAACTACATTTTTCTATGCAATTAAAGGATGCAATTTCATTGTATGATCGAAATTGCATTTTTCTTATGTATATATGTAATATGAAATGAGAATGAACATTAGAAATAAAATTGATTTATTTCATATGTAATTAGATGTAGTGTTTGCATTGTAATTAAAAATTATACTTTTACAATGTAAATTAGATGTAGAGTTTGCGTTATAATTAAAAATTATATTTTTATAATGTAAATAGGGAGTAGAGTTGCATTGTAAAGAAAACTTGCAATTTGATATGTAAATTTAAAATAGGATTCACTGCAAATATAAGTTACATTTTTATAATGTAGCTAAGATGAGAATGTACATTGAAGTTGAAATCTACGTTTAAAAGTAGGATTTTGAATGTATCAAATTTTACATTTGTTTTACATGTAAATAAAAAAAAATAGTAATTTGCATAGGAATTAAACTTACATTTTTATGTAAATAAAAAAAGATGAAATTTACATTTTCAATGTAAGGAAAGAATGAAGTAAGGATGCGGTAATAGTATTTTCATTTTCAAATGAATTAAAATTTAGTAAGTATCGATAATTGTGTAGAGCGTTGTTTTAATCAAACGACGTTATTACGATTCAATGATTATATATATATAATTAAAATTAAACGAATAGGGCGTGGTAGTTCGCGTTTTGAAATCGTACTTTTAAATGACTATACAAGAAGATCCGACCATCGGATTTTCTTGAAACTGAAACCGTTAGGACCGTCTTGGAAAAATCTTTCCAACGATATATATTACCTTAAGATCCAACGGTTAGATTCTGAGAAATGTAAAAATCAAAATTGGTTGAATGCAGCGCCATAGTCGCCCATGGACTTAAGGCGTTTTTATATAAAAATTTAATTATTTTAAATAATTAAAATAGGAATGAATCATTAATAAAAATAATTATTAATGTGTAAGAAGGATTTTCAATATATATATATATATATACGAAGATTATTTGGAAAGTCCGAGTTTATCTCATTCCAAATAATTAAACAACGTTTAAAATCCAAGATTGGAAGACGACGATTGAAGACCGTCAAATCTCCACATCGAATGGACGATGATGACTGTTGCCTTAGAATGGCTCGCTACCATGATAAGGTAATAGTAGGAGTTGCCCAGATGTAGTGTTGATTTGTACGGATTTGGCTTTCTCTCAGACCCAGAGCATAAGCTTATAAATGGATTGTGTGTCTGACATCGTACTCCATTATATATCATGTTATTAATCTCCTGTCTAATGTATGGATGTTTGGTGGCGGAGAATTTATTCTCTTGCTTAACACCCGTTCATATATTTCGGCAAAGGATTGGTAGTGTGATATGGGGTGATGATGTGGCATGCTTTGATGCATATGATCAAGGCTTTGTTGAAAAGCAGGCCTTGTGAGACGATCAAAGCATAGTCTGTTTAGGCATAGCTTTGTGTATAGCGTGACTTCGCGAGCCTCACACACCGGTAGAGTCTAAAACGGGAGAAGGGAACGCAGGGAGAGCAACACGTTTCTTTCTAGCTAGAGTGGTGTCAGTGACCTACCAGCCCTGACATTTTACTTATGTGGATGATGGAATGAGGCGCCTCGGATGATAGGTCCTATAGGACTGGGAAACGTGTGTTCAGGTATAACTAATCCGCTAAGCTGTATTTGCGGACCGGCCCTGCAGCTATCCAAGGGTTCTCCGCGGGGGATCCTGAGACATTAGCTAGAGTGTCTCGAATCGGTAGGAGCTCCTCCCTAGCCTTGACTCATGATGGAAACTCAATTTCCAATACGCGCCATTCGGTTTTGATTGTATTACTAGTACGGAGGCATATCATATGGTACCTATGCTTCCTAGGATTGATACATTATGATTGAAATTGTTTTTAAAACATATACACACTAATAATAATATCAAATTCGTTTTTAACGTATCAAGCATGTTTAATCACCATAAGGTAAAACTCTATCCTCTGGTGTGCATTGCATTGTGTGATGGGACCTGAGTCTTATGGTGATTTCATTTTTCTAAAAAGCATTGCGTTGTTTTACGATTTACTTCAAGTTATGCACGACAATCCATTGGAATAAAACCCGTTCCGCATTAGCGGCGTGGTCCATGGATTTGTCTTATTACTATTAGTTAAATTAGTTAAGAATTCTCATACCAGTCCCACGACTGACCCGTTGTTTGTTTCCACCTTTGCAAACTCGGGTTCCCTCTTTTCCACACGGGCAGTCGAGTAGTTTGTCTACAGGTTTATCTCGAGCAGGATTCTGGATTGAAGCTTAAAGCTGTGTCCAGAGCATAGTTGTCTTCCGCTGTATCTATTTTATTTCCGCTGCACTGTATTAAATTTATTGTAAAATTTTCTTTCGCTGTATTTTAATTTCGATGTACTCTGATATATTCTGTACTCTGATGTTATATTATCATGATGTAATAAAAGTCTGCTGTTGTTGTTCTGATGTGTTGTATTCCCAAAGTTAACGTAGGCGGAATTTGAACAGTTTTGGTCGATTTTGCGATCGATTAAGGCCGGGGAAAATCCGACTCGTTACAGTTGGTATCAGAGCTTTGGTTAGCTCAAATCTTTGGGGTACAACTCATTAGAACTGAACAAAAGACTCATCAGAGATTGGATTAGTAATATCCAATAAGAATACTCATTAGAGATAGGATCAGCAGTATCCTAGAATGAGAAAATTCATTAGAGATAGGGTTAGTAATGCCCTAGAATGAGTTGAGAGTAGCAAGCCTATAATATACGTAGTTGTGATTAATTATACTCTATTTTGGAAAATATGATTTTGAATATATAAAAAAGTTATATATTTGAAAGTTAATCAACTAATTGAATTATTTAAATCAATGGAGAATATATATATATAAATTAGTTAGTTAATTAATCAACTTTTAGCTTCGTCCCTTTTCGAGGACGAAAAGTTTTTTAAGTGGGGGAGACTATAACAACCCTGAATTTTGGGGCCAATTTAAAATTTATTTTAAGTAATTTTAATGAGTTTTGATATTTAAAATAATCTATTTTAAATAATAATGATCACAAATTTGATTCAAATCGAAGTTAGAATGAATAATTTAATTTTAATTATAAAAAGAGTTAGAAATAGAGCGGTAGTTTGAAAAGTCAAACTTGATTTGGCTGAACATACAGGATGCAAAATTTAACGGATTTTACTGAAACAAAAAATATTAGAATCTATTTAAAAATATCTTTCCAACGAATCCAAAAAATTGAAATTTCATAGCGGGAATCAAAAATTATGCCCAAATTAAAATTTAGAAAGGTCGCTAGGTAATTTGCATAGGTCAAAAAATGCTACTTTTTGCATATTTAGGAATTTGAACTCGAAACCACTTCCATTGAGTTCAGAATGATGTTTCTACATTGAAAAACAGTAAACACTTATATATTTTGAGTTTCAGAAATTATTTGTTTAAAAATGTATTTTTAATATTAAATATACTGTCCTTAAAAATAGTCATTTTTCAAACGACCTCTGTTTTCGACGAAACCACTTTTGTTGGAACCGGAATGTCAAATTATTGCTAGGTTTCAATTTTCAGAATTTTTCGAATTAATATGTGAGCGTGGGAAAAGAAAATGTGTTTTGACTATTTCAGTTAAATTTAAACGCCTTAAAAATAGCCATTTTTCAAAAAGTCTCAGAATTCGACGAAAATAATTTTGTTAGGACCGTATCGTCATAATAAAGCCAAAAATAATTTTTCTGGATTTTTCTGAGTTAGTGTGTAGTCCCGGTAAAATTATTTGTACGGAAAAATTAGAAATAAAGGACTTAAATTTTAAAACTTAAAAATGGAGGCCAAGATGACAATTTGGGCTGATGAGGCATATCCAGATGAGTTCGGAATGGGGGCTAAATGGTAGGAACGACAGTCGTTGGGCCTAATTCTGAGTTCGAACCAAAACGGGCTTAAACGGGCTAATTAAACAATAATTAAATAACCCTAATATAATAATAATATAAAATCCATCGGGTTTCTTCCTCCACGTTATTTTACAGCCGCAAGAACCCATCATGGCCGAAACTTCTCTCCTCCCTATCTCCTAATCCACTCACTTTTAGATTCAGCCGTAGTTAAACTTTTTGTAGCTCTTCATCTTCTCTTCGATTCTAGATAAGTTTCAAACCTTCTCGTGCACCGTAGCTCCCGAATCAACCCCTCCAACCCGCGCCCTTCATCAGTCCGTCGCGCCTCCTCCTTGCAGCCGCACCCTCCCATCTTCCCGGTGAAGATAGCCCTCTCGTAGCTCTCCAATCTCCCGCAAACCGTTCGTAAAACCGTTGACTACAACTCCCGAAATCCGCATTTGAAGTTTTGAATAATTCTGAAAATTAAGGTATAATTATTTCAGATTTAGCCACGCTTATTTCCGTTGCTGTGCCAGTTGTTAAAGGCCAGAATTCTAATTTTTACATGAATTTGAATTGGAATCATTTCAGATCCGAAACCGTTTTGAATTCAAACACAAGATCTGATCAAAGTTGACAATTCATTTCAGAAACAAGCAAGGTGAGAATTTATTTTTAATTTAATATTAATTAATTTAATTATTATTCTTTTGTTGTTTAATGTTGAATGGTGAAAATGAATCGTTATGCGATGGATGTTATTCTATGTTGTGAATTCGATTTGTGTTTTGATGATGTGATATTTATCGTTTGTGATGGAATTGGATATGAAACTTTAGGATGTTGAAAAAAGAAAATCTTTTTATATTGAAAACAAAAAGATGAAATTTTGGTGATGTAAATAAAAAAAGATGATCTTTTTATATTTAAATTAAAAACACAATCTTCTTATATTGAAAACAAAAAGATGAAATTTTGGCGATGTAAATAAAAAAAGACGATCTTTTTATATTTAAATTAAAATGACAATCTTCTTATATTGAAAACAAAAAGATGATATTTTTACATTGTAAAATAGTAAAGTTGATATTTTTACTTTGTAAAATAGAAAAGATAATATTTTTACATTGTAAAATAGTAAAGTTGATATTTTTACTTTGTAAAATAGAAAAGATAATATTTTTACATTGTAAAATAGTAAAGTTGATATTTTTACTTTGTAAAATAGAAAAGATAATATTTTTACATTGTAAAATAGTAAAGTTGATATTTTTACTTTGTAAAATAGAAAAGTTAATATTTTTACATTGTAAAATAGTAAAGTTGATATTTTTACTTTGTAAAATAGAAAAGATAATATTTTTACATTGTAAAATAGTAAAGTTGATATTTTTACTTTGTAAAATAGAAAAGATAATATTTTTACATTGTAAAATAGTAAAGTTGATATTTTTACTTTGTAAAATAGAAAAGATCATATTTTTACGTCGTAAAATAGTAAAGTTAATATATTATAAATATAAAAAGATGATATTGTTGCATTGTACATAAAAAGAAAATGTTTTTACATTGTATGAAATGAAACATATTTTTATATGTTATTTATGAATGATTTTACATCGCATGAATTATATAACATTTTATTTTGTTATTTATGAATGAATCTTCATCGCATGAATTGAATAACATTTTATTATGTAGTTTAAGAATGAATTTACACCGCATGAACAAAAGTTACATTTTTATATGTAATTTATATATAAATTTGCACCGTATGCTGAAAATTACATTTTTCTTTGTAATTAAAAGGGGAATTTCATCGTATGACAAAATTTACATTTTTATATGTAAATTATAAAGTGAATTTATGTCGTATATTAAAAATTACATTTTTCTTTGTAATTAATATGAGAATTCTATCGTATGTTAAAATTTACATTTTTATATGTAAATTATAAAGTGAATTTATGTCGTATATTACATTTTTCTTTGTAATTAATATGAGAATTCTATCGTATGTTAAAATTTACATTTTTATATGTAAATTATAAAGTAAATTCCATCGTATGTTAACATTTATATTTTTATATGTAAATTGTATAGGGAATTACACCGTAGGATAAAATTTACATTTTCATATGTAATTAAAACATGAATTTACATTGTGTGTTAAATATTACATTTTTATATGTAATGTCTATAGGAAAGTATACCGTATGACAAAACTACATTTTTCTATGCAATTAAAGGATGCAATTTCATTGTATGATCGAAATTGCATTTTTCTTATGTATATATGTAATATGAAATGAGAATGAACATTAGAAATAAAATTGATTTATTTCATATGTAATTAGATGTAGTGTTTGCATTGTAATTAAAAATTATACTTTTACAATGTAAATTAGATGTAGAGTTTGCATTATAATTAAAAATTATATTTTTATAATGTAAATAGGGAGTATAGTTGCATTGTAAAGAAAACTTGCAATTTGATATGTAAATTTAAAATAGGATTCACTGCAAATATAAGTTACATTTTTATAATGTAGCTAAGATGAGAATGTACATTGAAGTTGAAATCTACGTTTAAAAGTAGGATTTTGAATGTATCAAATTTTACATTTGTTTTACATGTAAATAAAGAAAAAATAGTAATTTGCATAGGAATTAAACTTACATTTTTATGTAAATAAAAAAAAAGATGAAATTTACATTTTCTATGTAAGGAAAGAATGAAGTAAGGATGCGGTAATAGTATTTTCATTTTCAAATGAATTAAAATTTAGTAAGTATCGATAATTGTGTAGAGCGTTGTTTTAATCAAACGACGTTATTACGATTCAATGATTATATATATATAATTAAAATTAAACGAATAGGGCGTGGTAGTTCGCGTTTTGAAATCGTACTTTTAAATGACTATACAAGAAGATCCGACCATCGGATTTTCTTGAAACTGAAACCGTTAGGACCGTCTTGGAAAAATCTTTCCAACGATATATATTACCTTAAGATCCAACGGTTAGATTCTGAGAAATTTAAAAATCAAAATTGGTTGAATGCAGCGCCATAGTCGCCCATGGACTTAAGGCGTCGTTATATAAAAATTTAATTATTTTAAATAATTAAAATAGGAATGAATCGTTAATAAAAATAATTATTAATGTGTAAGAAGGATTTTCAATATATATATATATATATACGAAGATTATTTGGAAAGTCCGAGTTTATCTCATTCCAAATAATTAAACGACGTTTAAAATCCAAGATTGGAAGACGACGATTGAAGACCGTCAAATCTCCACATCGAATGGACGATGATGAATGTTGCCTTAGAATAGCTCGCTACCATGATAAGGTAATAGTAGGAGTTGCCCAGACGTAGTGTTGATTTGTACGGATTTGGCTTTCGCTCAGACCCAGAGCATAAGCTTATAAATGGATTGTGTGTCTGACATCGTACTCCATTATATATCATGTTATTAATCTCCTGTCGAATGTATGGATGTTTGGTGGCGGAGAATTTATTCTCTTGCTTAACACCCGTTCATATATTTCGGCAAAGGATTGGTAGTGTGATATGGGGTGATGATGTGGCATGCTAAGATGCATATGATCAAGGCTTTGTTGAAAAGCAGGCCTTGTGGGACGATCAAAGCATAGTCTGTTTAGGCATAGCTTTGTGTATAGCGTGACTTCGCGAGCCTCGAACACCGGCATAGTCTAAAACGGGAGAAGGGAACGCAGGGAGAGCAGCACGTTTCTTTCTAGCTAGAGTGGTGTCAGTGACCTACCAGCCCTGACATTTTACTTATGTGGATGATGGAATGAGGCGCCTCGGATGATAGGTCCTATAGGACTGGGAAACGTGTGTTCAGGTATAACTAATCCGCTAAGCTGTATTTGCAGACTGGCCCTACAGCTATCCAAGGGTTCTCCGCGGGGGATCCTGAGACATTAGCTAGAGTGTCTCGAATTGGTAGGAGCTCCTCCCTAGTCTTGACTCATGATGGAAACTCAATTTCCAATACGCGCCATTCGGTTTTGATTGTATTACTAGTACGGAGGCATAGCATATGATACTTATGCTTCCTAGGATTGATACATTATGATTGAAATTGTTTTTAAAACATATACACACTAATAATAATATCAAATTCGTTTTTAACGTATCAAGCATGTTTAATCACCATAAGGTAAAACTCTATCCTCTGGTGTGCGTTGCATTGTGTGATGGGACCTGAGTCTTATGGTGATTTCATTTTTCTAAAAAGCATTGCGTTTTTTTACGATTTACTTCAAGTTATGCACGACAATCCATTGGAATAAAACATGTTCCGCATTAGCGGCGTGGTCCATGGATTTGTCTTATTACTATTAGTTAAATTAGTTAAGAATTCTCACACCATTCCCACGACTGACCCGTTGTTTGTTTCCACCTTTGCAAACTCGGGTTCCCTCTTTTCCACACGGGCAGTCGAGTAGTTTGTCAACAGGTTTATCTCGAGCAGGATTCTGGATTGAAGCTTAAAGCTGTGTCCAGAGCATAGTTGTCTTCCGTTGTATCTATTTTATTTACGCTGCACTGTATTAAATTTATTGTAAAATTTTCTTCCGCTGTATTTTAATTTCGATGTACTCTGATATATTCTGTACTCTGATGTTATATTATCATGATGTAATAAAAGTCTGCTGTTGTTGTTCTGATGTGTTGTATTCCCAAAGTTAACGTAGGCGGGATTTGAACGGTTTTGGTCGATTTTGCGATCGATTAAGGCCGGGCAAAATCCGACTCGTTACATACTTGATATTTCCTATGATGTTGGGATAATCTTTCAGGATGTTGTGAAAGTTTGAAAAGTTTTCTATATGATGTTTCACTACTATTAGCTGATGTATATGTTCTATTATATTTTATCCTTGTGCTGTGAGTTCTACGACAGGTTCCGATGTTGTTTACCTACTCTGATGATCATCCACAACTGCGTGACACACCTTTCAGTGCATTGTTCCTCTTGTTTAGTGCATGAGTTATGGGCAGTCATCACAGGCTTGTGCTCTAAGAAATGGGATGGATCATCGAGTCAAGATGGATCGGAGGAAATTGGAGCTCGCATTAGGAAATTGCATGGATCGGGTGAAGGCAATCCAATGGATCGGTCATGAACGATGGATTGGGCCATTAGAGTATGGGTCGGATTGGAGATTATATGGATTGGTCGGGAAGTGGGGATATAGTAAACATATGGGTCAAGCAAGATCCTGGATCGCTGCATACGGATCGTGTCAACTGTGGATCGGGCAGAGTGATCCATTGATAGATCGGTTGAAATATGGAGTGCGCAACCAATGGATCAGGCGAAGCTTTGAATGATGGATCAAAATATATGCAAGCCGATGGATTGATTTAGAAGCATGGACCGTGCCTGATGGTTTGATGGACCGGGTTGCGATCCAGTGATGGATTAGGTCAATGGCAAGTTGATGGATCAGTGAGAGAGATGGATTGCGCTAGTTTGATGGATCGACCGGGTTAATGTAATGTGCTGTGCACACGAGGATTTGATGGATCGATGATGTTGTGTTCAATGGACCGTGAGCGATCCAAGGGATGGATTATAAGCAATTCATCACATATGTGACCAAATAATATTGGCTTTTGGTTCGACATTAGACATGGCTTCGACGTGAATTCAAGGTGGAATGTTCGAAGCATCGTGAAGTGTTCATTGATCGATGAAATGCAATGAAGATGTGATACGACTCAAAGATATTGAGTACGTGGATAATGGTTGCTCAAGAAGTCGCTTGAGCTTATGGATAGTCATCAAGTTGGATGGCTATAGATACTGAAGGCTGAGGGATCATCGCTAGTCGGAGATTCTAACGGACTCAAAGCAAGAGTATAATGGGGACAACCAAAAGACTAGAAATTATCTGGTCAAGTATCTTGGGTATCGTTGAAAGGCCTAGTTACGAGTCACGATGGCGTATGGAGTTTTACTAGAACGGGGGTTACCATTAGCCTTAGACAGATGTCAAGTTGGGCCAGTCATACGATTAATGATGGTTTCAAGGAAAGGCAGGCAGTGATAGGCAGAGTCATGGATGCTATTGATTTTATTGTCTTGTGTAGATTGTTCGACGTCAAAGGATATATCTCTTGGGTGCTTGTATAATGTTGGTTAGGCCTTCGAGGCTTGTGTTTGGGGATGTCGAATTCAATTAAGATGGTCTATACTTGATAATTGGTTGCTATGGATGTACTGTTTGTTTCTTTCTGTTTGGTTGGGTGACTATCACTATCGGATGTGGAGGAGATGGGATGTGGTTCTTCTCTGTTGATGTGCTGGTAGATTTGATGTTTGATCTACCTATTTCTCATATACTTTATTGATGATGTTAGATAGTTGTTTATCGCTCATTAAAACTATTGTCGGACTCAAGGTTTTATGTCTCCCTCTTATTACATTGGTTTGTTCATCCGGTTGTGGATGGGCAGACTGAGTAGCAGGTGACAGGTAGTAGATCTTGATGAGGACGATGCTGCAGAGCGTTGACGAGCAGGGGTCTATCGTATTATTTCCTACTATCCACTATTTGTTGTTTTACGTTGTTATGTTTGATGCATTATCTGAGTGATATGTATTGAGGCATTTTGTACAGACTCTTATGATGTAATCCAGTTTGATGTATGGATATTTCATGATGATATGAAAGTTTAAGATTCTACTCAATTATGCTACACTACTATTACCTGATGTATGTCTTCTATTATATATTATCCTTGCGGTGTGAGTTATACGACAGGTTCTGCTTGTCTTTTCTTCTTTGAAGAGCATCCCGTATCATCCTGGCACGTCGTACAACGCACTTCATCCTTGATTTGTGCGGGAGGTATGGGGAGGTCATCACAGATTTTGCTCAATTTACCTTCCATATTCATATTGGTTTTAATGTTCCATTTTTTATTTTTTTATTTTTAGTTAAACTGATTATCACACATCATAACTAGTAATCAATTGGTTGATTAACTTTTCAAATTTATATGTTGTCAAAACATATATCTTTTATATACTCAAAGTATATTTTCAAAGTCAAATCACAAACATTAACCTCTAACTAAGTTCTTGGTCCTCACACTAGTCAATTGGAATTGGAATTGGAATTATATAGATGTCCCACTTTCAAAAATCAAAAATAAACACTAATGGTGTTGCAACAATCATCAGAATCTTTCCCGATTGGCTAGAGTTTAGGTGAGGAAACAATAAACTACTAGGCTATCATGTTTTGCAAAACATGATAGCCCATAATGCTCCAAGGCTAAATCTGCAAACCAAACTACTAGGCTGCCATGCAAAAATTATGGGCACCTAGAGTTTAGGTGAGGGAAAAATAAACTCCAGGTCTGTCATGGGACTGGTGTGAGAACTCAAAACAGTTGTTATTTAGGATTTATTTTAAAGTCGGATAATTCAACGGACTACGCTGCTAACGCGGAATGGGTTTACTCCATATGAATTCCCGTGCATAGAAATTCGCTTTAACTTTTGAAAAATGAAACTACCATAAGGTCTCATGGCACACACACAATGCAAACACATACATGGGCGAGTTTTCTCCTTATGATAGTAAAAAATGCTTGATATGTGAAAATTCTCTTTTATTATTACTAGTGCATCGTGTGAAAGCAATTTCGCAAATAAATTACTAATCATAGCCAGAATAATGCCCCATCCCGTTATACTGATGTAATCCTGCTAGTAGTAGGCTATACAACTAAAATCGTATGGGCACGTAGTGGAAATTGGATTTCTAAGCAAAGGAACTTCATTTTCGAATCGATGGGTGCGCCTCTAAAGGGAAGCCCCGAGAACGAAATCGGGATCTCTGCCAACACAAAGCCGGATTACCCCTTAGCTGGTAACTTAGAGCACGCCTGAGTATATCACTTCTCAGTCGTTACCAACCTTTAAACCAAGCGCTCGCAACATCAACATCCACAAAGTAGAAGTTATCCACATAGGTTAATACGTGGGCTCCATACCATAGTACACCTTTTATATAGAAGGAAATGATTACCCTTAATCTCAGCTGCACCTTTCCTGTTTTAGCCATTTACCGGGTTGTGAGGCTTGCCGAGGTCATGAAATACACAAAGCTATGCTTAAATAAGCCATGCTTTGATCATCCATAGCTTATCACATATCTTAAGTATGCCACATTATCCATTAACAATGCATCACTGATTTCCAATATATATCCTCTAAGCATATACGTCTTAGAGAAGGGTGTTAAGCAAGAGAGTAATCCTCCGCCACCAAACAGATATATAATGATAAAACAGTGCTACGCAGTCAATTTACAATGTCAGACACACAATCCATAAATGTCCATTCTGGGTATGAACGAAACATCATCCAAAAATCTCCAAATACATTCAAATATCATGCCACTTATAACCTCGTTTGGTTATACAGACCAATCTGAGACATTGGCATTCAATCCAATTGATTCAGAAATTTCAAGGCTTCGCTCGGTGGTTTCCAAATCTTTAATTGCTTTATAATGGATTTCGGACCTATATCCGATCCTGGACTTTCCAAGTAATCAGCGCACTTTAAAATCTATAGCTATGGGCTATACAAGTTTCTCAATTCAAATCTCCTTCCCAAAACATTATCAATTCATTTCAATTTAAGGTTGGATTTATTCAATTTTCGGAAAGCCTGTTATGGTCTTAACCTTTTCTTGAAATTCAATATTCATTTCCAACCTATATTCGTCGTTATCTCTTTCCATAAGCTTCAAAACCACCAAATCTTAATTTGGATTTAAATCTTCATTTATAATAATTCAAATAATCGATATTTCAAATATAAGTTTAAAACAAAATTAAATTGACTTATATTTGATATCGATTCACAAACTCGAGCAAACACCATCAGAATTTGGATATGAATATGGTTTACTATTTCGGATAGTATTCGTCCAATCCTGGAATTCCATATTGAATATCCGACGACTAACTCTATTCAAAGCTCATTTCCTTTTTTTCAAATTCAAATTTCCCAAATCTTACTTACAGTAAATTCCATACCATACATTTTAAACACTTTTAAAAAAATTTAACATATAAACAAATCCTTTCCCATAATTTAAACAATGGTTCATGGTTTATAATCTTCAGTTTCAATCATTTCAAAGAAATGGTATAACAATGTTAAAAGCATTACGGAACGCGCCGAGAAATGGTGATTTGACTAAATAGATCTAAAATCATCATTAATATAAATCCATTGTTTTTCGTTTCAAGTCAATTTGATTTAAAACGTTCAAGTTATAATCATTTGAAATTTAAAATCGATATTAACGAACTATCATTGCGCGACGCATTCGATTTAAACCATATAACGTTTTCAAATATAAATCGCCAAATTCCTCGTTCCATAATAGATTAAATTCCATAACTTATATTGAAAACCATATTCTGAATCTCTTTCGCCAAAATAATATTATATTTCCATTCCAATTTCAAAATAACTTTATTTCACAACTCATTATTAAGCTTATTCCAAAATCAATTCACATTTCCAAACCTTCATTTCAAATGAAAAAGAGATCTTTATACTTTTTAAACCTTGTTTCATTACTTACTAATAATCGCTAAAATTATGCATCAAAACCAATATTGAATACGTATATAAAATTCAAAACTTAATTTAAATTTCAATTTATTTCTAAGTTTAAACAATTTTGAATTCAAATTTTAAATTATATTTTGAATTTGCCGTACCGTCCGTCGGATCAGTTAGGGATAGCCAGGAAGAGTAGGAAACTATATTTCCGAACCCAAGCCTAGACACTATCCTCTCTGTCATCCTAGAACGTTCTGGTGTATTTATATTATCATAAAAAGACATTACCAATATATACATTTGGAACCATATTTTAATTTTCAAATCTCATTTCGAATTAAATTGAACTTAAAATAATATTTTTACCAAAACTCATGTTAAATACAGGATTCAAATCATTTCTAATTTCAAAATCGCTTCATCTTATATGAATATAATTCAAAACTACATTCCCAATAATTTTTTAATATTAAATAATTAATCTTCATTTATATGCAAGGAGATTTTAGCAATCACTGGTATAATTCCACAACTTCGGTGTGTGTGTGATTTCATGCAATCATGATAAATCAACTATATAAGTCAGAGGAACTTGAATTCATTATCATCACAACCCATAAAAAAATATTTTAACTATGCACAAGCGTTACGGTCAATAACGCTTATCAGTGTTCAGTATGTTATTTAATTACATGGACAACCATTCAAGCATTGCATATTAACATCCATATCCAACCAATTATCACTAACAATTATAATTAATCACAAATAATTATAATTATTCAATCACTACCAATTTAAATATATAATTAAATTAGGATTTCTCAACATTATAGATCCAAAATCTTCATTGTAAGGATGAACAAGCCAACGAACACTGCCTACTCTTGCTGCTTTCAATCCACTTCTATTAGCAGTTGGTGATTTTTCTGCTAATTTTATATAGGAATTAAATTAATAACATTGTTCCCTATATATATCTATATATAAAAGTACATTTTATTGTATTTTTATTACAATTTATACTTAACTAAAATTACCAAAATTATATATCAATGGGTTCTATTTTCTGATACGATTCTAACGGACCTAACGGTGAGTCAAACATATCTAAATTGAACGAGTTATCGGTGTTTAAAACTTTAAACCAATTCAAAATTTTAAAAATAAATAAATAAAACATACCCAAACCATCTTGGCCCAAAGACTAATTCTTGAACCCGACTCACGCGCCCGTACTCTTCTTCTTCCTCTCCTATTATTCTTCCACTCATTATACGGAACGGTGAACCCATTTACAGTGCACGGCGTGCAAGTGCACATGCTAACCATTCCACCATTCTTCGATCTGAGACCACTGAAAGGTTTCTCCCCTCTTCCTCATTCGACTGAACCCCATCTCCACCACTCCTGCTTCCCCTATCGAAATGCGATCCATCCCATGGCCATGAGCAGCTGTAAACATTTGCGTGCACCCTTATATGTCGCCCCCCAAACATGCTCCGAACTCCACCAAATTTTTCCCTAAGAAATTTTGCTCTATCCTCGTCACAACGCCATACTCTGTTCGGCCTATCGAAGCTCAAATCTCTGACAATCTCCAAACCTAATTTCCAACATTTCCGATTATCGACACGGAATCGAACCAATTTCGCATGAAAAATACTACATTTTCCGCTGATCCCAATGGTGCTGACGGCGTCGATCAATTCTTCATGGATTGGGAGATATTATTTTTCGAAGTTTACTACACAAATTTCCATTTCTCTGTAAATCAGAGATATCTCCTTCGATCCTCAATGAAATCCGGATCCGTCAATTTCTAAAAATCAGAAACGACGATCCGGACAACATTCGTGCAGATCATTTCAGCTAAAATTGAACGGTTTGAGAAATATGGATTTTTGATTGAGAGGAAATGTATATTTCTCTTTACTGGAAAATGCAAAAATGAAAGCAGAAAAGGGACGGGAGGAAGCTACGACATTAGAACTTGTTTAAGGCTGAAGTGAGTAATTCAACGGAGTTGGCTCTCCTTAGATAGAATGGTTTTCAAGGGTAAAATAGTATTTTTTCTCAAGACACATGTCCTTTCTTTGAATCAAACTACCTGCAAGATTACACCTCCATGGTTACTTGGCTTAAAAACAAGAACTACTCCATACCTCATGATATGTAAGAGGACAACTCATCTCCATCCTTATCCTAAGGCCTTTTAAAATTAGTTTATTTTAGTACCACATTTTGTAATACTTATAGATACATCAAATTTTGTTATTCTTATAAATGTAACGTTTATAGATCTTATATATATAAAAATTATAAGTTATCATATTTTAATTAATTATTCCAAAATACATGTACATATAATTTACCAAAATCTATTCTAACAAATGGTTAAAAATAAATACTTAAAATTTTATAAACACCATTATAATTTGAAAAATATTAAAATAAATTATCCTTTACCAAATTCATATTCAAGTTTTCTTATACGAAATCATATTTATAAAATTAAAAAAATACTTATTCAAAATTAATTTGCACTTAATCCTTATAAAAATCAATTTATATTCATAAAAACTAAATTATATAATAAAAATTAAAATCAAACTTAGTTAAATTTTTTGGATATTACATTCATCCCCCTTAAGACTTTTCCTCCTCGAAAAGGAAGACGAGTAAATTTAAACTCCTTTACCAATTTTAAATTCCCATTTCCCACTTAATATATCGAGAATGTAATGGTCAGAATCAAGGCCCATATCATCTCAGGATACTCTATCCGATTCTTATTAAAAGTAGAGATGTCTATAATCTGATGATTACTAGGGTCGTCACTGGTCAAATTCTCCGAGTTAAACTCAGAGCTGCTAACACTAACATTACCACAAAGGAGAAACTGGGATAGATACTGTCTAGTACTTAAATGTCTACGACGAACTCAAGGTTTACTTAACAATTTAAGTCAAATCATAGGACTAAGTGTTCATACCTTAAATTTGTCAAAATTATTTTAAATCTGAATCAATCAATTTATCTTTTTCTCAAACATTTAATTATCTTGCAAAAATAACATTTTGGATCATTTTGAAATTCTTTTGCACTTAATACAAATTCAAGTTAAGAGATAATTCAAAATACTTGTTTCAACTTCAAAACCATATCACTAATCCATTTGTGCATGGTTTTGTCGAACAAGGCAACAGGAAGGGTTCATAAATGATGTTTGACAAAAATCCAAGCATGACAATCGGGGAGATAGTGATCGTCAAAAGATGACAATGAGTCAAAAAAAACCCAGTGATAAGTGAAGAGGTAGAATTATATTTCGAGAACACTCATTCTGTAAATAATCCAAATTGTTTCCAATTTCATATTAATCCATTTACATGTTAAATTTATACTCATTTAGCATTCATACTTTTAATTCCTTACTCAAGGTATTCTAACATCTATTAAGGGACTAAATCAACCTAACTTGGGTCATTCTTATTCTTATTTACTGACCCAGAAATTATTAATAGATTATTCAAACTGAATTTTATTTAAATACCAGTGCAATCTAACATTCCTTTAATTTCCTTTTAAGGGCTCACATGCTTAAGTTATTCTCTACCGTATAAGTTTACAAATACCTACAAATTCATGAGTTAAAGGAATGTTTCTAGTATTTTCATAAGTTAATTTAGACTCATAATTTCATTATAATTTAAAAACACATTGATTTTATGTTAAAGGATGCTCTCTCAAGCGTAATATTCCTAAATCTCATTCAAGGGTATTCCTAACCCTACCTCTAATGAGATATCATAACTCTGGTGAGTCCTTATTTTTGTTCAAATATGTAGTACCCATTAATTTATACAAACCAAATCTCTGATACCATTTTGTAACAGTTTGATCTTTTTTAACCATCGGACAGCGGCTAATACTCCGCTGTGGCATTACAATGGTACCCCAGCACCTTGTTTTACGGCCAGCCTCTCGACCGTCGTGGCCTTCTGCCTAACCAACCCCTCTTGGGATATGCAGAGGTAAGAGTCCCCAGCTCGCCACCAAACCAAGAGCAAGAACCGCCTATCACGCTGCCTCATGCCAAATAAGGACTGGTGTGAGAACTCAAAACAATTGTTATTTAGGATTTATTTTAAAGTTGGGTAATTCAGTGGACCACGCTGCTGACGCAGAACGGGTTTACTCCATATGAATTCCTGTGCATAGAAATTCACTATGACTTTTGAAAAATGAAATTACCATAAGGTCTCGCGGCACACACACAATGCAAATGCACACATGGGCGAGGTTTCTCATTATTATAGTCAAAAATGCTTGATACGTGAAAATTCTCTTTTAGTATTACTAGTGCATCATGTGAAAGCAATTTTGCAAATAAATGTATTAATCATAGCCAGAATAATGCCCCATCCCATTATACTGACGTAATCCTGCTAGTAGCAGGCTATACAACTAAAATCGTATGGGATCGTAGTGGAAATTGGATTTCCAACAAATGACCAAGCAAAGGAGCTTCCTTTCCGAACCGATGGATACGCCTCTAGAGGGACGCCCCGAGAACCATTTCGGGCTCTTTGCCAACACGAGGCTGGGTTACCCCTTAACTGGGTAACTTAGAGCACGCTTGAGTAAATCACTTCCCGGTCATTACCAACCTTTAAACCGAGCGCTCGCAACATCAACATACACAAAGTAGAAGTTATGCACATAGGTTAATAACTAGTCTCCATACCATAGCACACCTTTTGTCTAGAAGAAAATGATTACCCTTAACCTCACTGCATCTTTCCTGTTTTGGCCATTTACCGAGTTGTGAGGCTTGCCGAGTTCACGAAATACACAAAGCTACCCTTAAATAAGCCATGCTTTAATCATCCATAGCTCATTACATATCTTAAGTATGCCACATTATCCATTAACAATGCATCACTGATTTTGAATATATAACCTCTAAGCTCATATGTCTTAGAGAAGGGTGTTAAGCAAGAGAGTAATTCTCCGCCACCAAACAAATATATATTGATAAAACAGTGCCACATAGTTAATTTACAATGTTAGACACACAATCCATAAATGTCTGTTCTGGGTCTGAACGAAATATCATCCAAAAATCTCCAAATACATTCAAATATCATGCCACTTATAACCTCGTTTGGTTGTACGAACCAAACCGAGACATCGACATTCAGTCCAATTGATTCAGAAACTCCCAGGCTTCACTCATCGATTTCCAAATATTTAGTTGCTTTATAACGTCGTATTATTACTTGGAATGGTTTTCAGACCTATATCCGATCCCGGATTTTCCAAGTAATAAGCGCACTTTAAAATCAATAGCTATGGACTATACAAGTTTCTCAATTCAAATCTCCTTCACAAAACATTATCAATTCATTTAAATTTAAGGTTGGATTTATTCAATTCCCGTAAAGCCCTTTATGGTTTTAACCTTTTCTTGAAATTCAGTATTCATTTCCAACCTATATTTCAAAACAAAATTCATATATTCACCGTTATCTCTTTCCATAAGCTTCAAAACCACCAAATCTTAATTTGGATTTAAATCTTCATTTATAATAATTCAAAGAATCGATATTTCAAATATAAGTTTAAAACAGAATTTAATTGACTTATATTTGATATCGATTCACAAATTCGAGCAAACACCATCAGAATTTGGATATGAATATGGTTTACTAATTCTGATAGTATTCGTTCAATCCTGGGATTCTATATCGAATATCCGACGACTAACTCTATTCAAAGTCATTTCCCTTTTTTTATTCAAATGTCCCAAATCTTACTTACAATAAATTCCATACCATACATTTTAAACTCTTTTAAAATATTTTAACATATAAACAAATCCTTTTCCCATAATTTAAACAATGGTTCATGGTTTATAATCTCCAATTTCAATCATTTCAAAGAAATGTTATAACAACGTTAAAAGCGTTACAGAAAGCACTGAGAAATGGCGATTTAACTAAATAGATCTAAAATCATCATTAATATAAATCCATCGTATTTCGTTTTAAGTCAATTTGATTCAAAATGTTCAAGTTATAATCATTTGAAATTTAAAATCGATATTAATGAACTGTCATTGCGTGGTGCATTCGATTTAAGCCAGATAACGTTTCTAAATATAAATCGCCAAATTCCTCTTTCTAGAATAGATTAAATTCCATAACTTAGATTTAAAACCATATTCTGGATCTCTTTTCCCAAAATAATATTATAATTCCATTCCAATTTCAAAATAAATTTATTTCAAAACTCATTATTAAGCTTAGTCCAAAAGCAATTCACATTTCCAAACCTTCATTTCAAATGAAAAAGCGATCTTTATACTTTTTAAACCTTGTTTGATTACTTACTAATAATCGTTAAAATTATTCATCAAAACCAATATTGAATACATATTTAAAATTAGAAACTTAATTTAAATTCCAATTTATTTCTAAGTTTAAACAATTTCGAATTCAAATTTTAAATTATATTTTGAATTAGCCGTCCCGTCCATCGGATCAGTTAGGGATCGCCAGGGAGAGCAGGAAACTATATTTCCAAACCTAAGCCTAGACGTTATCCTCTCTGTCATCCTAGAATGTTCTGGTGTATTTACATTATCATAAAAAGACATTACCAATATATACATTTGAAACCGTATTTTAATTTTCAAATCTCTTTTCGAATTAAACTGAACTTAAAATAATATTTTTTACCAAAACTCATGTTGAATACAGGATTCAAATCATTTCTAATTTCAAAACTGCTTCATCTTATATGAATATAATTCAAAACTACATTCCCTATAATTATTTAATATTAAATAATTTACCTTCATTTATATGGAAAGAGATTTAAGCAATCACTGGTATAATTCCACAACTGCGGTGTGTGTGATTTCATGCAATCATGATAAATCAACCATATAAATCAGATGAACATGAATTCATTATCATCAAAAAAAATAAACAAAATTTTTAATTGTGCACAAGCGTTACGGTCAGTAACACTTATCAGTGTTCAGTACGTTATCTAATTACATGAACAACCATTCAAACATTGCATATTAACATCCATATCCAACCAATTATCACTAACAAATTGTAGTTAATCACAGCTAAATATAATTATTCAATCACTACCAATTTAAATAAATAATTAAATTAGGAGTTCTCATGATTATATATCCAAAATCTTCATTAACAGGATGAGCAAGCCAACGAACACTGCCGCCGCTACTCATACTTCTTTCAATCCACTTCTATTAGCAACTGGTGATTTTTAGCTAATTTTATATTGGAATTAAATTAATGACATTGTTCGCTATATATATAAGGGCATTTTATTTTATTTGTATATAATTTACACCTAACTAAAATTACCAAAATTATATATCAATGGGTTCTGTTTTCAGATATGATTCTAACGGACCCAACGACGAGTCAAACAGATCTAAATTGAACGAGTTATCAGTGTTTAAAACTTTAAACTAATTTAAACTTTTAAAAATAAACAAATAAAACATACACGAACCATCTTGGCTCAAAGCCCAATTCTTGAGCCCGACCCACGCGCCTCTACTCTTCTTCTTCCTCTCCTCTTATTCTTCCACACGCTACAAGGAACGATGAACCCATTTACAGTGCATGGTGATCATGTGCACATGCCAACCATTCCACCATTCTTCGATCCGAGACTGCTGACAGGTTTCTCTCCTCTTCCTCATTCGACTGAACCCCATCTCCACCACTCTGGCTTCCCCCATCGAAATGCGATCCATCCCATGGCCGTGAGTAGCTGTAAACATTTGTATGCACCCTTATATGTCGCACCCCCCGAACGTGCTACGGACTCCACCGAATATTGCCCTAAGAAAGCTTACTCCGTCCTCGTCACAACGCCATACTCTGTTTCTCCTATCGATGCTCAAATCTCCGACAATCTCCAAACCTAATTTTCAGCGTTTTTGATCATCGACATAGAATCGAACAAATTTCGCATGAAAAATACTACATTCTCCGCTGATCTCAATGGTGTTGACGGCGTCGGTCAATTCTTCATTGATTGGGAGATATTATTTTTCGAAGTTTACTACATAAATTTTCATTTCTCTATAAATTAGAGATATCTCCTTCAATACTCAATGAAATCCAGATCCGTCAATTTCTAAAAATTGGAAACGATGATCCGAACAACATTCATGCAGATCATTTTAGCTAAAATTGAACGGTTTGAAAAATATAGATTTTTGATTGAGAGGAAATGTATATTTCTCTTTACTGGAAATGCAAAAATGAAAGAAGAAAAGGGACGAGAGGAAGCAACGGCATTAGAACTTGTTTAAGGCTGAAGTGGGTAATTCAATGGAGTTGGCTCCCGTTGTATAAAATAGTTTTCAAGGGTAAACTAGTAACTTTTCTCATGGACACATGTCCTTTCTTTGAATCAAACTACATGCAACATTACACCTCCATGGTTACTTGGCTTAAAAACAAGAACTACTCCAAGCCTCCTGATATGTAAGAGGACAACTCATCTCCATCCTTATCCTAAGGCCTTTTAAAATTAGTTTATCTTAGTAACACTTTTGTAATACTTATAGATGTGTCAAAATTAGTTATTCTTATAAATGTAACATTTATAGATCTTATCTGTATCAAAATTATAAGTTATTATATTTTAATTAATTATTCCAAAATACATGTACATATAATTTACCAAAATCTATTCAAACAAATGGTTAAAGATAAATACTTAAAATTTTATAAACACAATTATAATTTGAAAAATCTTAAAATAAATTATCCTTTAACAAATTCACATTCAAGTTTTCTTATACAAAATCATATTTATAAAATAAACAAAATACTTATTCAATTTGCCTTGCAAAAAAAATACTTATTCAAATTTAAAATTTGTACTTAAACCTTATAAAAATCAATTCATAAAAACTAAATTATATAATAAAAATTCAAATAAAACTTAGTTAAAATTTCTGGGATATTACATGAATCGACCGTAAGCCACACAGGTTCGATCCAAACAGCAAAAATCCTCGAACTGCTATGGGATATAACACATTAGATTAAAACAAAAAATCATTGGTATTACAATAATTTTACATCAGAGTACAAGAATATATATCAGAGTACAGATAGCTGAGACACAGTGGAATAATATCAGACAACAATAAATTACAACACAACGAAAACATAATTACATTCCGCGGAAGACTACAAAGTAATCCAAGGTATAGCTCCAGCCATAATCTAGGATCAAGTTGTATAAAAACTCCAAGACTTATCTGTAAAAGTTAAATTACTAGCCATCCATGTGGAAAATATGGGCACCAAGAATTTAGGTGGGAAACAATAAACTTCAGGTCCGTCATGGGACTGATGTGAGAACCAAAGAAGTTATTTACTTTATTTTAAAGTTGAGTAAATCACGGGACATCGTCGTATAACATGGAGCAGGTTTTCTCCATATGAATACCAATCATAAAAACTCACAATGTTTTTAGAAAATGAAGCTATTATAAGACTCATGTTCCATCACACAATGCAAGCGCAAATTGGAGGATAAAGTTTTACCTTATAATATCCAAATATGTTTGATACGCGAAATTTTTCTTTTATTATCACTTGTGCATAGTGTGGAAATCAATTTCAAAAATAAATGTACCAATCTTAGATGGCATAATACCCTATCCTATTATGCCCCCATACAGGTTTACAGCTGAAAACGCAACGTTCGTATTGGAAGTTGGAATTCCATCAATGACCAAGGAAAAGGATCTTCCTTATCCATTTCGGACCATCTCTAGTAAGATATCCAGGACTCACATGCATAAGAACCTAGATCGGCAGAGCCAGCTAGCACTATACACGGCTGATTAATCTCTTTCCTAAACATAACGTTCCCCGGTCGTTGTTGACTATCATCCTACTCGTTGATTGACCATCATCTGAGGCGCCTTCATCCATCATCCACATAAGCAAATTGTCTGGGCTCCATACCATGACATCACTGTTCCGCTAGAAGGAAACGTTAGTATTCTCTGCGGTCTGTCATCCTATTTTTGGCCATTCATAGGTTGTGAGGCTTGTCGAAGTCATGCTTCAACACAAAGCTACGCTATATTAGCCATGCTTTGATCATGATCCAAAAAGCTCTGCTTTTCAACAAAAGCTTTAATCAATCAACAACTTAGCATGCCACATTTTCAATTCACACATATGATCAGTTTCTATTAATAATATAACATTTGAGTTCATATGTCTCAAAGAAGGGTGTTAAGCTAAGAGAATAAATTCTCCACCGCCACAGATAAATCATCAATAAAAACTAATAGGTTATGTTATGAAATACCACTTCAGACGCACATCCATTTACAAGTTCATTCTGGGTCTGAACGAAACTGAAGGCATCTTATTCCTCATCCTCTAAGGGAGAGAGGCCCTTGTATATCAGGTCATCCTCGAAGTACGTCTGGACGACCACCACTTTAACCTTATAACGGAAGCAAACCAGGGCATCAACAATAATCCAAACGATGTGAAGATCTCCAGTCTTTAACCATCGTCTTTTACATTTTTGACAATCGTCGTATTAGTTATTCAGATTGGGTTGAAACCCGGTCTTTCTAAATAACCATCGTATCGTTAAAATCAAGTGATATATAAACATATCATAAGTATTATTCCAATTTAGAATATTCTTTTACTCAAATTAAGGTTTATAAGCCAAATCAGGATTATCGAGCCTTACAAAAGGTAATCTCTCATATTGTTATCCCATTCCTATCCTATCCATCTCATGGGGCAAAACTAGTGATACTCCATATCTAACCCCTTCATGTTTGGTAAGTTTAATTACCTTCTTTCATTTCAAATCTTTGTTGAAAGATTTATTAAAAGTCAAACATAGTTATAATCTCCAAAATCATTATTAAATGATTTCTTAACTTTGGAAACCAATTTTGTCTTTAACTAGGTTAAAGAATAGATGTTATTCATGACATCATTCACAACAAAACCCAGAATCAAATTTGATATCAAATATAAGGCTCTAAATAGAAATCTGTAATGACTCGCAAATCCGTAACATCAGAGTTGACTATATAAATCATACGTCCAACCCAAATATCACGGAAATACGAAACATT
This sequence comes from Allium sativum, assembly GCA_030737875.1. Classification (NCBI taxonomy): domain Eukaryota; kingdom Viridiplantae; phylum Streptophyta; class Magnoliopsida; order Asparagales; family Amaryllidaceae; genus Allium; species Allium sativum. Next base: position 296,855,587 of record CM060924.1, read on the forward strand.
TTTTTTAGAAGAAAGAGGTAGAAGAAGAACAAAAATAACAACATAGAATCTCATATCGCAGCGGAACGAAATATAATATATCATATCTTTGAAATACAAAAATCTTAACTGTATAACATACACTTATCAGAGTACAACACTTACAACACAGCGGAACAAAACTCTATATAACTAACGTTGAAGCCTCCTGCTCCAAGCTCCTTTAGATAGATCTGTAAAATCCTGAACTACTTGACTGCCCGTACAAATTTAGGCACCCAAGAGTTTAGGTAAAACAAAACAAATAAACTCCGGGTCAGTCATGGGACTGGTATGAGTAAACAGTTAAAAAACAGTTTCAGAAAACTAAATGCTATCTCATAAGACCACGCTGTATAACACAGAACGGGTTTTTCCCTTATGAGAATCCAAACACTTGATTTATCTTTATATCAAAACTCTTTTGATATTATAATAATGTCTAAATCAAGTAGATAACAATCTAGTGGAACGTTTGCATCTCACGTTCCACATATATAATTACAATCATAAACCGCAAGCACGTATTGGGTAATGGATTTCCAACTATGACAAGGTATGGAACCACCTTCCGCGGGTATATCTCTAGAGGAGAATACATCGAGTTCAACAAGAACATCTTGCAACTCAGCCACACATGACCGACCACTCATTTCGCTTGAGTGTATCGAATGTATATCACCAACGGTTGGGATCAGCAACCGTTTCCCGAATGGGATAGCATCGACAATAGATTTTTAGAAGTAAATGAAACTCTAGATCAGGTGATTATACACCCTAATAGGTGCGACCTACATAGCCATGTTGCTTGCCCGATTTCTGTCATTTACCGGTTGATGAGGCTAGAAGCTACGCTTTATCATCACACCAAATTCACTTCGAATGTCACATCGTCAAATCCATCAAATCACTGATTGACGTCCTCAACAGTACATTACGTGTTAGCTAAAAGAAGTTTCCTTCTCCGCTTCCACTCTTGATACGGTTGAAGAAATCAATGTACGTGACCATTCTGGAAATACTCTGTCAGACAATCATCTATACAAGTCACCCAGGAACAGGATGAACCGAAGGCACTATTTCTATTAATAGAAAAAGCCCTTGTACTCTACTCCGTCTTCGATTATCTTTATATAATCTGATTCGCACGCTACTGCCAATACGGAGTGGTTCTTCCGATAATAATCCAACCGGTCTCTCCATATTGACAACGATGGTCAAAACTTCGATAGTCTGTGATTTAACTATCGAATAAAAACAAGTGTTTCGATAGTCGATGATTTAACTATCGAATATGTAACACCCCGAATTTCGGTTAATGCTAAAATTCACTAATTACAGAATATATAATCTCAGATGTGAGAATTGGGGGAAACGGGCTGCGTCATTGCGTTCGTCTCGGAAAAATACGCGAAATAGAGTCCGAGTTTTCGAAAATCGGAGTCCGTATGGCCCAGTTATGGCCCGTTGAAGTTTGCAGAAAATTCAAAACTAAAAACAGATTTAATAATTTAAATTCAGAATTTAATATAGAGCAGGCGGGGCCAGGCGGGAAGATTCCCGCCCTAGCCATGTCGACAGGGTTGTCGACAGGCCTGTCGACAGGGGGGTCGACTTGCCTGTCGACTTGCCTGTCGACAGGGTGCGGCGTCCAGAGGACCTGGGTGCACCAGGTTGCACCAGGTTGGGTTTTAGGCTGGCTTGGAGGGCTGGTTTCTGGAAACTTCTTGGATCTGATGGTCCTAATCCTATCTAGGGTTAATCTAAGGGTCTAAAATGCAACCTAATCCTATAAATAAGACCATAACCCTACCCTAATTCATTCATAATTAAATCTTGTAACTAAACTATGGCAAAATGAAATTTGATCATGGCCTCCACAAATCAATGAAGGAAAGCAAGCTAATCAACCTCTCTAATCAACTTCTAATCCATTCTAAGCATCTTAATCTTCTTCATTAACTTGCTAATTGTGTTTTGGTGAGTTTCTATCACTTTGATGATCAATTGTTAAGATAAGTAGATTAGGTGTAATGAGACTTATGGTCTTGAATGCGGATTTGTGAGTTTGAATTATTTGTAATGATATGCTAATCTATGTATAATATTAATCCTATGTTGAATATGTAAGTTTATGTTGAATATGAGAGTTTATGCAAGTTGGATATGTGGGTTTATGCATAATAAGTAATTGATTTTATGCAAGTTAAGTATGTGGTTTTATGCATGATGAGTATGTGATTCTATGCATGCTAAGTATATGATATTATGCATGATGAGTATGTGATTCTATGCATGCTAAGTATATGATATTATGCAAGTTGAGTATGTGATTCTATGCATGCTAAGTATATGATATTATGCAAGTTTAGTATGTGATTCTATGCATGCTAAGTATATGATATTATGCAAGTTGAATATGTGATTCTATGCATGCTAAGTATGTGATAATATGCATGATTAATAAGTTGTTTTATGCATATTTAACAAGTGGGTTTATGCATGTTTAACAAGTTCATATGCAAGTTACATGTATGTTAATATGCAAGATATGCTATGCAAGTTACATGTATGATAATATATGCTATGCAAGTTACATGTATGATAATATATGCTATGCAAGTTACATGTATGTTAATATGCAAGATATGCTAGGCAAGTTACATGTTTGTTAATATGCAAGTTACATGTATGTTAATATGCAAGATATGCTATGCAAGTTACATGTATGTTAATGTGCAAGATATGCTATGCAAGTTACATGTTTGTTAATATGCAAGTTACATGTATGTTAATAGGCAAGATATGCTATGCAAGTTACATGTTTGTTAATATGCAAGTATGTGAATGTTTATGCAAGAATGCGAATGCTTATGCAAGTTATGTGTATGCTTAAATGCATGTTTAACATGTTATGCAAGTTGTGAGAATGCGTATATGCAAGTTCAACATGTTATGCAAGTTATGTGTGCTTATGCAAGTTCATATGCAATATGTTGTGCAAGTCATGTGCGATAATATGCAAGTTTGGGTTAAATGTAGTTGGGTTAATATATGCTCATATATGCAAGTTGACATCCTCTTAACCCATGACAAAGTTATATGCTAAGATTTGGTTAAAACCCATGATATTTGTGATGGATCTTCCCTTTTTATTATGTCGTGAAATGAGAACGATTTGCGTGGGGAACGATGGGGTTAATAAATATGTTAATTAAAGTATGGTTGGGTATGATTAAGCATACCATAAAAAAATAAATTAACATAAGTGGGAATTTACCTATTGAGTTAGGTCTACCCCATGGGAATTTACCTATTGAGTTAGGTCTACCCATGTTATGAGAAACTTGATATTAATTAGGGATAATTAATATAAATTATGAGGGTGATTAATTAGGTGTAATTAATCGACTAAGACACGAGGTTGGACTCAGTTGTAGCGTAAAACTGCCCGGACCCAACCGGCTTAACCAGTTGCTACAAATGTTAGCCCAATGTGAGAGGTCTTAGGCACAAACTAAATACGTGATTAATGTAAAGACACGAGGTTAGACTCGGTTATGACATAAGGCTGCCCGGACCCAACCGGCTTAACCAGCTGTCATAAAAGATAGTCTAATGTGAGAGGTCTTTATGAGGATCACGGTCTTAATTAATTAAGAAACACTTAACCGTATAAGCATGTAGTGGGGCATGAGGGTTAAGTGGGTGCCTTGGGTGGCATGTGGAAATTTGGTGGTTGCCTTGGGTGGCAATAGAAAATACGATTAGAATACTTAACCAAAGTGGGACATGTAATTAAACATGGGTAAAGGGTTAAGTAAGTGCTTTGGGTGGCATGTGGAAATCTAGTGGGTGCCTTAAGGGGCAATTGAAATATAATTAAATGACTTAACCAGGATTTATAACATGAAGGTAGACATGATTATTAAAAAGGGTTAAGTGGGATACACTAGATAAGGTTACAAGCTTAGGTGGTAGCTTGTGGGGGGCCCATTTCAACCAATATCCCAAACGTATCTTTGTGGGCTCGACCCAAGTCGAGTGACGGGACACGCATATTGGGCTTGACTATAAGAGGCAAAATAAAAAGGGGTTAGCGGTGGCAACGTAGGACCAACGGGTTTCATATGCGTGTGTGGACCCGGGCTGGTTAGTAAATCGTTGTTGCATCGTGTAGGTATAAAGCCGTGCACCGTTGATACTATCAGGTTGCCACTTTGGGGAAATGATACACCCCATTGTGGGACCAGCACGGGTATCTACGTTAGGGAGCCGATCGCTTGGGAGTAGTGGGTACACCTAGTAAAGATAGGGGCAGACGGCACCTATGTAGGAGTACACGAAACTACTGGGTAAAAATTACTAAGTACATTTAGGGAGGAGCAATCTTTAAGTAGGAATTAATCTTGGGTAGGTAGAACTGGTGTGGTGCAGTGTAGGAATTACTCTTGGGTGGATAAGTCTGGGGCGGTGTAATCTAGTAATTATCCTTGGGTGGATAATTGCGTCTTTACGGTGATCTTAGTTTATCCTAAGTTTACCAAGCTGCTTAGTGTAGCCATTCATCCCCAGTCGTTACCGTATATCAACTTATGTCTTCTCTGGTTATTTTAATGATTGTATTGTTAGGGTTATAGGACTCACTCAGACTTATGTCTGACCCCGTTGTTTTTATCTTTTTCCCCCAACCCCAGGTTATTGGAGTGGGCCTGGTGCTAGTGGGCTTTGATCTGATTGATGTATCTATCCTATGAAGCTTGGACCTCTGAAGTGAAGCCGAGCTTATCTTTCCTTTTATGGCTATTAGTTATGTAGTGGGATTATGTACTTCTATTTTATCAAGATGGATATTATGTACTTGACTCTGGTTTATGGTTTTGTGATGTAACCAAACATGTATTACTTTCCGTTGCAATGAAATGATGATTTAAATTTTCAAGTATTACTTATATATCTGTCTTGCTGTAATTTTACTGTTCTATATTCACTTAAAATACTTCACCGAAACTAAGGCATTCCCCTGGTATGAGTGACCTTAGCGGACGTGGGGTGTTACACGTGGTATCAGAGCTTAAGGTTACCAGAACAGATAAAATCTTTAGAAAAACTATTTTTCTAAGAAAAATTTTTGAAGGAGTATTTTCAAAAACATGTCTTTTAAGAGAAAAGTTTTTGAAAGAAAAGCATAATCCCCAATAGCCATATCTATATCTTTCGAATTCTCCGGTTGAATCTCTTCCTCTCTCTCATTTTGAGTTTCCCCTCCGCGTATAGATGATCTTTCTAAGATAGATAAGAATGGGAGACCACTTCAAGGGACTCGATTAGAAGTAGGTTCAAGAAGGAGGAGGACTTGTAGTTACCTATTGGATGGACAATGGGAGGAAGGCTTAAATAGTTGTTTGGTTAATGAAGGAAGAAACCTCATTGGTGGGAGGTTGCGAGTGGAGAATGGGAAGAAGAAGAAGGTTAGTAGTTATCCTTTGGGAAGGAATAGGACACCTTATTAGGATTGTCCAAAGAAGCAAGGGCAAGGTATGGAATCTTCTGGAGAATAGTTATATTTCCTCACGGCTAGGATGCCGGATGGGGATAAGACCGTCTAGGTTGGAATTTGGATTTCTTTGTTATCCGATCCAAACTTTATTTGATTCGGATGTATCGAGTTCGTTTATCTCATCATTGTTAGTTGAGTCTCTGCACTTAGACACCAGTTTGGTAGATGATCCCTTAGTTGTTTCAAACCCAATTGGGCTCCATGATGTGTTTGGGTTTGAAAGTTTCTATATTTAGCGTTGAGTTTGGATGTGATGCTTGTTGGGCTTCACGGGCTATGGGTTAGTTTTGGGGCATGGACTGGTTATCCAGAAGGGGTGCCGTTCTTGATTTTGAAGAGAGAGTTGTTAGGCTTATGACCCGCTTGGGTAACACTCTCGAGATCTCTTGTAATCCCATAGAATCTGTTATGCTAAGTTATCTAGAATCGCTTGACACGTCGGTCGAGAGTTTGCGATCTGTTAGAGTGGTCCGGGAATACTCGGATGTATTTGAGAAGGTGAAGGGCTAACCTCCGGAGCAGGAGATTGACTTCCGAATATATCTGGTGGATAATGCTAAACCAGTATCTTGGCCAGTGTGCCACATGGCTCCTCGTGAGAAGAGGGAACTCCATAAGTAAGTAGGCGATTTGCTTGAGAAGGGGTTCATAAGACGAAGTATATCGGAGTGGGGTGCTCCAGTAGTTTTTGTCACGAAGGCGGGTGGGTCCCTCAGACTTTGTGTAGGCTAAAGAGAACTAAATAAACTCACAAAGAAGAATAGACACCCATTGCCGAAGATTGATGATCTCTTTGATCAGTTGGTTGGCGCCTCAGTATTTTTGCAGTTGGACTTAGCCACGGGGTTTCGTCAGTTGAGAGTGGATGAGGATAGTATGGAGAAGACTGTCGTTAGGACTCCGGATGGTTTTTATGAGTGGCTAGTGATGCCATTTGGGTTGACGAACGCCCCCGCATATGATAAGAAGGGTGTTCAGGGAGTACCTAAATAAGTTTGTAATGGTCTTTGTAATGACACCTTGGTTTTTCTAGGAGCGAAATAAGTTTTCGTATGTGCTCAATAGGGTGAGCGAAGCCAGTTATGGGATAAACGGTGGTTTTGGAGCGAGACTGGCAAGGACATCCAAAGTTGGTCAAAGGCTTAATTGTTTAGCCATTATTATTATTATTATTTTTAGTATCATCTCACGTAGGTTGCCTGAACTCGAAGGAGATGTCCCTTGGGTGTTTGTCTGATATTGGTTTAGGCCTTTGGGGCTTGCATTTGAGGGATGTCGAATTCGACTAAGGTGGTCTGCGTGAGAGATGGACGGTTGTGATGATTTTGGATGGGATTTTTTTAGCATCTTATGAGTTTGGGATAGCGTATACCCCGAGCAAGGGAAACATGGTAACAGACGCCTTAAGAAGAAAAAAGTTGTCCTTGAGTTTATTGATCGTTAGACAACGGAGCTTAGGGTTTATTTCTATGTTTGACTTTAGACCTTCCGTTGACTTTGTACCCAGTTTGCTAGCCTCCTTGGAGGTTAGGCCTACTCTTTTGGGGAGGATTGGCGAGGCACAGCAAGACGACCCACAGTTGGTTGAGCTATGAGAGAAGCTCATAAGGGGGAGGAGTCGTCCAGCCATTTGAGTAGGTACACCCTAGATAGTAAGGGGTGGTTGTGTAGAGACGGTAGACTTTGTGTACCGCAAGATGAGAGTTTGAGGAAGGCTATACTTGATGATACACATCGGTCGAAGATAACCATTCATCCCGGTAGGGACAAGATGTACCAAGACATAAAGCGAATTTTCTTTTTGGCCAATCTGAAGAAAGATGCGGCCAAGTATGTCGCTAGATGCTTGGTGTGCTAACAAGTGGAAACGGAGCAGAAGAAACCCGGAGGGTTGCTTCACCCGTTAGAAGTTCCGTAATAGGAAGTGGGATAGTGTCTCATTGGATTACCGAAATCAAGGAAGGGTAATACGGGGATTGGGCTTATGGTAGATAGACTTACTAAGTGTGCCCATTTCATACCCGTGAAGAGCAAGAGGACTGTTACATGTCTAGCTTCAGTTTACCTTCGAAAGAATATTAGATTGCATGGTGTACCTTCCAGCATTGTGAGTGATCAAGATTCTATCTTCACTAGTGAGTTTTGGAAGATTTTGCAAGAGGCGGTAGGGACTCAGTTGTGTTTGAGCATCGCATATCATCCTCAGATGGACGGTTAGACCGAGAGGGTGAACCGTATCTTAGAATATCTTTTGAGGTTATGTATTTTGGATTTTGGAGGTACATGGGAAGAGCATCTTCCATTGGTGGAGTTCGCATATAATAGCAGCTTTCAGTCCAGTAGTGGTATGGCTCCTTTTGAAGCTCTTTATGGAAGGCCTTGTTGATCACCTACATGTTAGTGGGAATCTACGGATAAGATCTTGGTTGGGCCGATGTGATTAGAGAGTCTTCAGAGAAGATTGACTTGATTCAAAGAAGGATGAAAGCAGCACAGGATAGGCAAAAATCTTATGCGGACAAGAGAAGGACGGATCTTGAGTTTGAAGTTGGGGACATGGTTTTATCAAGGTATCTCCGTTACGGAATGTGGTTCACTTTGGATCTGTTAGGAAGTGAGTACCAGGGTTTGTAGGGCCATTTCCCATTGAGGAAAGAATTGGACGGATGGCATATAGAGTGGAGTTGCCTGACAAACTTAGTGGTGTACCGGGTGTATTTCATGTGTCCCATTTGAGGAAGTGCTTACATGAAACCGCTGAGGTGGTAGAGCTGAGTTTGCTTAAAGAAGCAGAGTTAGAGCGCGATGAGACGATTCGACGAGCTCCTACTCGCATCATTGGGTCAGAGACTAGGAAGTTGAGGAACAAAGAAGTTCAGCTAGCTAGAGTGCAATGGGGAGATGACGAAAGAAATGCTACTTGGGAGACGGAAGCGAAGATGCGTTCTTTGTATCCATTTCTTTTTGGAGAGTATGTCTTTTAACTTCTCCTTTATCGCTTGCCTAGTACTTACCTTATCTTTAGTATGTCCTCTCGATTAGTGCTGTTGACCTTTAGATAGGGAAAACCTATGGTTAAAACATGTGTTTGAGACATGTTATGGTTGATGGATGCAAGTGGATGCATGTGTTTGCTAGTGGTTGCTCGTGGATGCATATATACACACTCTAGGCACTAGATCGGCTCAATCACTTCATATTGCATAAAATTGTGTGTAGTTAGCTATATTTATGGATGTATAATGATTGTGTTATCATATGGATGATGCATTTTGGTGAATGATTGTGCACTCATATAGATACTGTATGTGTCGATAGGGTTATCTCGCATACATATTGGATGCATGGCACTATCATGGTTTGCATATGTTCGTACATTAGATAGGGAACATATACACACACTTTTCGCATATGCTCATACATCATTAGAAATTGTTTAAAGACAATGGATGCTCGTGTTTGATGGATTGAGTAGATGGTTGTTTGGATGGTAGGATATGCATTCTCCTTAGCTTAGAGATTTCGGGGACGAAATCCTTTAAGGAGGGGAGAATGTAACACCCCGAATTTCGGTTAATGCTAAAATTCACTAATTACAGAATATATAATCTCAGATGTGAGAATTGGGGGAAACGGGCTGCGTCATTGCGTTCGTCTCGGAAAAATACGCGAAATAGAGTCCGAGTTTTCGAAAATCGGAGTCCGTATGGCCCAGTTATGGCCCGTTGAAGTTTGCAGAAAATTCAAAACTAAAAACAGATTTAATAATTTAAATTCAGAATTTAATATAGAGCAGGCGGGGCCAGGCGGGAAGATTCCCGCCCTAGCCATGTCGACAGGGCTGTCGACAGGCCTGTCGACAGGGGGGTCGACTTGCCTGTCGACTTGCCTGTCGACAGGGTGCGGCGTCCAGAGGACCTGGGTGCACCAGGTTGCACCAGGTTGGGTTTTAGGCTGGCTTGGAGGGCTGGTTTCTGGAAACTTCTTGGATCTGATGGTCCTAATCCTATCTAGGGTTAATCTAAGGGTCTAAAATGCAACCTAATCCTATAAATAAGACCATAACCCTACCCTAATTCATTCATAATTAAATCTTGTAACTAAACTATGGCAAAATGAAATTTGATCATGGCCTCCACAAATCAATGAAGGAAAGCAAGCTAATCAACCTCTCTAATCAACTTCTAATCCATTCTAAGCATCTTAATCTTCTTCATTAACTTGCTAATTGTGTTTTGGTGAGTTTCTATCACTTTGATGATCAATTGTTAAGATAAGTAGATTAGGTGTAATGAGACTTATGGTCTTGAATGCGGATTTGTGAGTTTGAATTATTTGTAATGATATGCTAATCTATGTATAATATTAATCCTATGTTGAATATGTAAGTTTATGTTGAATATGAGAGTTTATGCAAGTTGGATATGTGGGTTTATGCATAATAAGTAATTGATTTTATGCAAGTTAAGTATGTGGTTTTATGCATGATGAGTATGTGATTCTATGCATGCTAAGTATATGATATTATGCATGATGAGTATGTGATTCTATGCATGCTAAGTATATGATATTATGCAAGTTGAGTATGTGATTCTATGCATGCTAAGTATATGATATTATGCAAGTTTAGTATGTGATTCTATGCATGCTAAGTATATGATATTATGCAAGTTGAATATGTGATTCTATGCATGCTAAGTATGTGATAATATGCATGATTAATAAGTTGTTTTATGCATATTTAACAAGTGGGTTTATGTATGTTTAACAAGTTCATATGCAAGTTACATGTATGTTAATATGCAAGATATGCTATGCAAGTTACATGTATGATAATATATGCTATGCAAGTTACATGTATGATAATATATGCTATGCAAGTTACATGTATGTTAATATGCAAGATATGCTAGGCAAGTTACATGTTTGTTAATATGCAAGTTACATGTATGTTAATATGCAAGATATGCTATGCAAGTTACATGTATGTTAATGTGCAAGATATGCTATGCAAGTTACATGTTTGTTAATATGCAAGTTACATGTATGTTAATATGCAAGATATGCTATGCAAGTTACATGTTTGTTAATATGCAAGTATGTGAATGTTTATGCAAGAATGCGAATGCTTATGCAAGTTATGTGTATGCTTAAATGCATGTTTAACATGTTATGCAAGTTGTGAGAATGCGTATATGCAAGTTCAACATGTTATGCAAGTTATGTGTGCTTATGCAAGTTCATATGCAATATGTTGTGCAAGTCATGTGCGATAATATGCAAGTTTGGGTTAAATGTAGTTGGGTTAATATATGCTCATATATGCAAGTTGACATCCTCTTAACCCATGACAAAGTTATATGCTAAGATTTGGTTAAAACCCATGATATTTGTGATGGATCTTCCCTTTTTATTATGTCGTGAAATGAGAACGATTTGCGTGGGGAACGATGGGGTTAATAAATATGTTAATTAAAGTATGGTTGGGTATGATTAAGCATACCATAAAAAAATAAATTAACATAAGTGGGAATTTACCTATTGAGTTAGGTCTACCCCATGGGAATTTACCTATTGAGTTAGGTCTACCCATGTTATGAGAAACTTGATATTAATTAGGGATAATTAATATAAATTATGAGGGTGATTAATTAGGTGTAATTAATCGACTAAGACACGAGGTTGGACTCAGTTGTAGCGTAAAACTGCCCGGACCCAACCGGCTTAACCAGTTGCTACAAATGTTAGCCCAATGTGAGAGGTCTTAGGCACAAACTAAATACGTGATTAATGTAAATACACGAGGTTAGACTCGGTTATGACATAAGGCTGCCCGGACCCAACCGGCTTAACCAGCTGTCATAAAAGATAGTCTAATGTGAGAGGTCTTTATGAGGATCACGGTCTTAATTAATTAAGAAACACTTAACCGTATAAGCATGTAGTGGGGCATGAGGGTTAAGTGGGTGCCTTGGGTGGCATGTGGAAATTTGGTGGTTGCCTTGGGTGGCAATAGAAAATACGATTAGAATACTTAACCAAAGTGGGACATGTAATTAAACATGGGTAAAGGGTTAAGTAAGTGCTTTGGGTGGCATGTGGAAATCTAGTGGGTGCCTTAAGGGGCAATTGAAATATAATTAAATGACTTAACCAGGATTTATAACATGAAGGTAGACATGATTATTAAAAAGGGTTAAGTGGGATACACTAGATAAGGTTACAAGCTTAGGTGGTAGCTTGTGGGGGGCCCATTTCAACCAATATCCCAAACGTATCTTTGTGGGCTCGACCCAAGTCGAGTGACGGGACACGCATATTGGGCTTGACTATAAGAGGCAAAATAAAAAGGGGTTAGCGGTGGCAACGTAGGACCAACGGGTTTCATATGCGTGTGTGGACCCGGGCTGGTTAGTAAATCGTTGTTGCATCGTGTAGGTATAAAGCCGTGCACCGTTGATACTATCAGGTTGCCACTTTGGGGAAATGATACACCCCATTGTGGGACCAGCACGGGTATCTACGTTAGGGAGCCGATCGCTTGGGAGTAGTGGGTACACCTAGTAAAGATAGGGGCAGACGGCACCTATGTAGGAGTACACGAAACTACTGGGTAAAAATTACTAAGTACATTTAGGGGGGAGCAATCTTTAAGTAGGAATTAATCTTGGGTAGGTAGAACTGGTGTGGTGCAGTGTAGGAATTACTCTTGGGTGGATAAGTCTGGGGCGGTGTAATCTAGTAATTATCCTTGGGTGGATAATTGCGTCTTTACGGTGATCTTAGTTTATCCTAAGTTTACCAAGCTGCTTAGTGTAGCCATTCATCCCCAGTCGTTACCGTATATCAACTTATGTCTTCTCTGGTTATTTTAATGATTGTATTGTTAGGGTTATAGGACTCACTCAGACTTATGTCTGACCCCGTTGTTTTTATCTTTTTCCCCCAACCCCAGGTTATTGGAGTGGGCCTGGTGCTAGTGGGCTTTGATCTGATTGATGTATCTATCCTATGAAGCTTGGACCTCTGAAGTGAAGCCGAGCTTATCTTTCCTTTTATGGCTATTAGTTATGTAGTGGGATTATGTACTTCTATTTTATCAAGATGGATATTATGTACTTGACTTTGGTTTATTGTTTTGTGATGTAACCAAACATGTATTACTTTCCGTTGCAATGAAATGATGATTTAAATTTTCAAGTATTACTTATATATCTGTCTTGCTGTAATTTTACTGTTCTATATTCACTTAAAATACTTCACCGAAACTAAGGCATTCCCCTGGTATGAGTGACCTTAGCGGACGTGGGGTGTTACAGAATAAAACAAGTGTTCATCCAAACATCCAACAATCACTGAGCCTTTAGTTAATATTCCATTAATTAAATCACTTCTCTATTTCTTTATCAATATTTGTTAACCAACTATTTTCAATAACCATATTGACCTGTTACGTTATTTGGAAAACATTTCCGAATATCGCCTTCCTTTATTTTCTAAACTTTAGAAAATATATGCTATTTATAATTGGAAAATATTCCAATTACTTATCTCTTTCCGATCTCGTTTATTTCTATACTTAGGAAATATTTAACATCTATTTCCCAGCTTACATTTATTTGGGTTAAAACGGATGTTGTGTAAAACATCGTTACGACAACCCAAATACTATATTCAACTAACTCTTATCTAACATTGATCTTCGAGCCTGAAATCTTACTATTTATTTGTTAATAATGAAACCAATCAAGTTGGGGTATAACTACCTCTCAGACCTTGACCGAATAACATTTATAATGTCAAAACAGATATGACTACTTACTCGAATAACCAATAACATACAACTACTTCTTCACCTTTAAACACGTACACACTTTCTCCTTCTATTCTTACTAGATTTTATTCTTATACTTCCTTTTTGATTATACTATTCTATTTCTAAGTTTGTTTCCTTATAGACTACTATATATATTGATACGTTGATTTCTAACTATCAAATTATCTTAAAAATATTCTATCTCCTTAAATTCCCGGAAAAATTCGCCATAACCTCCTTTGTACCGGGAGCATCGGGAAAATCCCCAAACTGCCACACATGCCTCTCTAATCAAAAAGAAAAAGGAAAAGACAAGCGGCTAGCCGATACGGCGCATAAAATCTCATATATGAATTAAATACGTACCTTTTTGTCGGGCATTCTATATATATACCTTCTAACACTTTATTCCAAACCTGTCTCCTGTATCTATACCTACCCAATCTATTTTAACTATACCAATCGTTTTAACTCAATTTGTTAATTAAATCTGTTAATTAACTTCTTAGTCTATTCCACTTCTATTTATCAAAATCTATTATCTTCTATTATTCAAATCCTATAATATAAATCCCATTTGAATTCTCTTTATTCAAATTCTATATTATAAACCCAATTTGAATTTCTATATTCAAATTCTTTAGTTAAACTCCATTTGAATTCTATTATTCAAATTCTATAGTTAAAATCCATTTGAATTCTATTATTCAAATTCTATATTCAAAGTCTATTTGAATTCTCTTTTTAAATTCTATATTCAATGTCTATTTGAATATCTCTGCATTATTTATAAACAACGTTTATAACTTCAATTCAAATCCCATCTTTTCATTTATAAACAAAGTTTATAAATTCAATTCAAATTCCATCTTTTCATTTATAAACAGAGTTTATAAATTCAATACAAATTCCATCTTTTCATTTATAAACAGAGTTTATAAATTCCATACAAATTCCCTCTTTTCATTTATAAACAGAGTTTATAAATTCAATACAAATTCCATCTTTTCATTTATAAACAGAGTTTATAAATTCAATACAAATTCCATCTTTTCATTTATAAACAAAGTTTATAAATTCAATACTTGTTTTATATATTCAAACAAGTTAATATTTTCCCTAGTTTTATTTAAAATTCAAATTCTATTTATAAAAATAGAATTTCCATTTTAAAATCTCAAATACCCTTTTCGATATTTTTATAGATCAATATTCAAGCCCCAATGATATTTTTAAACAATCAAATCAACCAATTTTCAATCATTTGATTTTTTAACACATCATATATGAATATATATGAAATCAAACAAACAAACAGATAATATGTATATATTTTTGAGGAATCCAGTTGGATTCCTCCAACCTGTTTTTCCTGCATCCACAGACGTTAGTCAACAAAATAATACCCATCCTGCTTCGAGGCAGGATTTCGCGGTATAGAAGGTCATCCACTAATCATAGCGTGGGGCGTATAGGGTAATCATCCGCTAATGGTACCGCGGGCATCCGCTAATGAGACTGTGGGAATCCAACCAATCATCAACCCAATATATATATATATATATAATAGTCAACCAATCTTAAATAACTATATATATTTTAAAACAATCAGACAACATTCAAACAAGCATAACAAACAATTATTTTTAACGAATAAAAATAATTCTAAGTAAAAGTGAGTGAGATTTACTCACCAGGCTTTTTCTTTGCCGAATATTCCATTAAAATTCCAGATTGTAAGAATTTAAATCACGAATCCAAATACCCTACTTCCTGATCTTCCAACCTTGTTTAATTTGAACATACATTGTTTAAATCAACAATTCCTAATGATAAATAAATAGATTAATTAACATCTCTTTAATTTTATAATTAATGATTTGTTTACAATTTAATTACTACACTAGCTAACTATACATGTTTATACAAGTTAATTGGTTATTATTTTATATAAACCATTCTTTATATATACAAATTTAAATGAAATAAATAAATATACCTTACTGCAAATGGTCTAATAACTCAGCCACTAATCCTCCTTTATCATAGTTCTACCATCTTCAAATTCCTAATTACTGCTAGCAAAGGTCAATTCTGATCCATCTGACTTTCCTGTGCAACTCTTTTGTCCAACTAAAAATGAACAGAACCCCTTTATTTCAACCCTCACTGTCTAGACAAGATTTTTCCCTTGACAGACAATATTTCTGTCACACTATCTCATATCGACTAACACCAGATCACTGTACCACCATTGCTGACACCACTGGTGAGCCTCGCATCACCATTTGTCGCACTTCGATAATCCCATCCATCATCTGAAGAAAAACGAAGCCCAGATCCACGATACCCATTACCTACAAGTCCACTTCGATCCCATCTCTTATGCCATGACCCTCAGTCTTTCCTTAAACCCCATCGTGACCTCAGTTTGCATCAGTGAAGACAAGTTGCCTGAAATAGAGTGTCGTGCCCCGTTGAGTCGAGTTTCATATCCGTGAACCCCTAAATCCCCAAAACCCCTTGTTGCTCGAAGTCGCCCTCCTTCGAACTCGCGATGTCAGCTCCCAGGAATTTGAATCGAGTTTCGCGATATCCCCACGTCTACCAATTTCGATCGAACCACAGTTGTGCCTCAGACATGTCTTCAAATTCGCGATTTCCCTTTTTAGCTTATCGCCATTTTTGTTTTTATGTGACGGCCGGGAATTTCGCTCGATCTGAATCAGTCGTTAAACCGATCTAGACCGTTCGAAACCCCTGATCGATTGAGAACAGGACAAATCAGAACGCAGACGGAAGAACATTTCATTGCTATTACAACAATTCCATCAGATACAAGAATATACAGAGTATAAATGAATAAATTACATTCGATAAATATCATAGATTTAAATACAGTACTGCAGCGGAAAAATAATACAAAGCACAACTGAAGGTGATATACGGATACAGAGCTTTCCGGATATCATTCCAGCTGTAAACCAGGATCCTGTGAATATAAATCTGCAAAACCAAAACTACTAGCTGCCCGTGCGGAAAATAGGGGCACTCAGAGTTTAGGTTAAAACAATAAACTCCAGGTCAGTCATGTGACTGGTGTGAGAACTAAAACAGTTATTTAAAGCTTTACTTTAAAAGAGAGTAATCCAAGGGACCACGCCGTATAACACGGAACGGGTTTCCTCCCAAGAATACCAGTGCATAGAATAAACAGCGCGATGCTTTTTCGAAAAATGAAGCTATTATAAGACCCAGGTCCCATCACACAATGCAACGCAAACCGGAGGATAGGGTTTTCCCTTATAATAGCCAAACATGCTTGGTACGTTTAAAACAAATCATTTGATACTATAATAAGTGTATAGTGTCAAAACAATTTCAATCATAAATATCAATCATAGGCGACATAGCTACCATCTACTATGTCGCCATACTAGTTCTACAATTAAAGCCGCAATACACGTATTGGAAATTGGATTTCCGTCATGAGTCGAGGCAAGGGGCAAGCTCCTCTCCGCGTTCGAGACACTCTAGCAAATGTCTCAGGACTACACACTCTGGGCAATCCTGGATTCGGCTGGGCCGGTCCTCACTTACGTTAGAGGATTAATTATGCCTGAACACACGTTTCTCGATCCTTACAGACCTATAATTGAGGCGCCTCATTCCAACAACCACAAAGGTGAAAAGTATATAAATGTCAGGGCTGGTAAGTCACTGACACCACCATAGCTAGAAAGAAACGTCGTGCTCTCCCAGCGGTCCGTATCCCGTTTTTAACTCATACCGAGGTGTGAGGCTCGCGAATTCACGTTATACACAAAGCTGCCACGTAGGCCGTGCTTTGATCATCAACCACAAGACTTTGCTTTTCAACATAAGCCTTGATCATTGCATCTCAGCGTGCCACACAGGCAATTCATGCCATGCGATTGATATCTATCGATATATAACCTCTAAGCTCGTACGTCTCAGAGAAGGGCGTTAAGCAAGAGAATAAATTCTCCACCGCCAAACAGATATATATTTAACAGAAATCAATCAACACAGAATAAAATCCAATGTCAGACACACAATCCATTTTCAAGTTCATTCTGGGTCTGAACGAAACCGGAGGCACTTTCCTCGCATATCCATCCATCTCCAAGTACGTCTGGACGACCACCAACTATTTCCATCCTCTTGGGTGTACAGCCCAATCAGGATCGTCAGTAATTATCCAAACGATGTGAAGACTTCCGGTCTTCAACCACCGTCTTCATCTTCGACATATCGTCGAATCAGTTATTCAGAATGGGTATAGACCCGGACTTTCCGAACAACCCGCGTATATTAAAACAAATGTTACACAAACACAACATACGCCTCATTCCAATTCATTAGTCACCAACCGTAAATCAGTAAGAGAGCAATCCCCCAAATATTAACCCCGAAGGCCGAAACCAACATCAGATCAATACCCAGGAAACCATTCTTCTTAACTAACCTTCAGCTAGTTTCTAAATTTCAATTCTTAGGGAAAGGTTCCCATTAATTTTATTTAAGATAAATTCTTTAAAATTTATCCTTTAATCTTCCTTTGGATGTCGTTTCAAACCAAATTATGGTTTTCTAAACTAGTCGAGATTAGCGAACCATACCGAAGTAATTATTTATTTTATTTCCCAATCCCAACCTATTCATCCCATGAAGCAAAACTGGTAATACTCCATATTTAACACCACGGTGTTATCGGTAAAATTAATTACCATTTCACGTTCAAATCTAATCAAAGATTTAACTATCGCTTTGGAGCAAAACTGGTAATACTCCATTCTCGCTCATTTTCTAAATTTGATAATTTAGATTACAAATTTACATTTCAATCTAATTGCAGATTCGTTAAAACTTCTTTTATTGGGTTAAAGAACTAATGTCATTTAAAACACAGTTCACGACAAACCCAAATCACATTCTATTTATCGTCGGGTTAAAGAACTAGTGTTGTTTAAAACACAGTTCACGATAAACCCACAAATCAATTCTAGTTCAATTCAAATCAAATATATTAGGAATTCCGATTATTTAAAACCCCTTTTTAAATCTAATTTATTTATTAAAAAAAAAATCTGGTTTTAAATTTAGTTCAATCTAGTTCATTTCGATAAAAATCTATTTTTATCTTTTCGAATATGGAGTTTTTCATCCCAAACTTTCCCAAATCATTTCTTATGATTTTACACAATTTATTACTATTTTTAATAATTTTATCAAGGCCCGTACAGTCGATTTCCATCAACGGCCATCGAACTGCACTTACAGCGACCTTTACCAAATTTGATTTGGACGTATCTCCAAATCCAACTGTTAGATTTTGAATTTCTAATATTCGTTAGAAAGCTCTTTTCGATACGAACCCAACGGTTCTGGTTTTAGGAGAATCCGACGGTCGGATCTCCCGTAATGTCCGTTTGAAATAAATGGTCGAAATTCACGAACTGCCGCGGCGCGGCGCGTTCTATTCAGGCCATTATATTATATATATAATATATATATAATATATATTTCGTCGATTTCTATTCAATTCACGTTTCAATTCAATTTGAATTCATTTCACTTCGTTTTAAATTGAATTCGAATTCGTTTTCAATTCGATTCAATTCAAAGTGGTTTTCTATTTGATTCAAATTCGTTATATATTCAATTGAAATCAAATTCGTTTTCTATTCAAATCAAATTCGTTATATACGCAATTGAAATCAAATTTGTTTTATTCAATTCATTTCGAAATCACTTTATATTCAATTCATTTCGAAATCGTTTTATATTCAATTCATTTCGAAATCGTTTTATATTCAATTCATTTCGAAATCGTTTTATATTCAATTCATTTCGAAATCGCTTTATATTCAATTCATTTCGGAATCGCTTTATATTCAATTCATTTCGAAATCGCTTTATATTCATTTCATTTCGAAATCGTTTTATATTCAATTCATTTCGAAATCGCTTTATATATTCAATTCATTTCGAAATCGCTTTATATTCAATTCATTTCGAAATCGTTTTATATTCAATTCATTTCGAAATCGTTTTATATTCAATTCATTTCGAAATCGTTTTATATTCAATTCATTTCGAAATCGTTTTATATTCAATTCATTTCGAAATCGCTTTATATTCAATTCATTTCGAAATCGCTATATATTCAGTTCATTTCGAAATCGCTTTATATTCAATTCATTTCGTAATCGTTTTATATTCAATTCATTTCGAAATCGTTTTATATTCAATTCATTTCGAAATCGCTTTATCTTCAATTCATTTCGAAATCGTTTTATATTCAATTCATTTCGAAATCGTTTTTCAATATTCATTTCAAAATGAATAAAATCAATATAAATATCGTTCACGTCAAAATGGCGTCAATCTAATCAACACGGCTTCATATATTCCTTCATTCTATTCAACAAATGAATATTTATTTTTGTCAACACACGACTAATCTCAGCGAGTGAGTACTGTCCACGTGTGACTATTTTTGTTAAATTATTTCGTTCAACACATGACTAATCTCAACGGATGAGTACAGTCAACACATGAACCTTTATTTTATAGAGATAAAGATATAAATTTTATTGTTAAAATATTTCGTTCAACACATGACTAATCTCAACGGATGAGTACAGTCAACACATGAACCTTTATTTTATAATATTCTTTATTTTCTAAATTGGAATGAGGCCCAATCAATCACCATATAAAGTTAATTATATGGATTCCATACAACACATGCATATAATAGCAACGAAAAATAATCAACCATCAACCAAAGTGCACTACACTGTATAAGCATCAAATATAGATATCTAACGCTTATAACAGCCTGTCAATCAATCGATCGACATATTTAGTCAATCAGGATGAGTGAACTTCAAATTTCATCCCAACACCCATGTGGGGTTTCAAATAATCAAACATAGATTTTATTTGTGCAGTTGGGCGATGTGTAAAATTTATCGTTCCAAATCAATGTCAGTCAAATCAGTGTACATAAACAAACCGTCCGGTTTGTAAATGAATATTTATTTATTCACATTCACTATATTCATATTCACGTTTAAAAATTATATTTTTAACGATAAAACATTTTATTTTAACATATGAATTTCTATCCAGTTCATTCTTTAAATAAAATGATGTTCTTATTTTTCTAACTTATTTTAGAAAATTTTGGCGGCATAACGGCACGATACTAGAAACGGGACGAGGCCTAGCCTTATCCCCGGTCTAGCACACATCAATCAATCCATTCCATTCCACCAAACAACTCAAATTTCAATCAAATAATCTAACTAATTTTTGCAATCAAACAAACAAGTCCATGGTCTGTGGACGATTGTGTCGGGTGCTACTAAGCACCGTCTGCATCCTAGTATATATATATAACTAGAAAAGAAATTGAAAGGTGAGAAATTCTCACCAATAGCTATCCAATACCACGACTCTCCTTTGATAGAAATCTTCATCGTTCTCGCCTTTTTATCACCTTCGTTGCCCGTATTCTCTACATATGTAAAAAATCATATTTTTACTTTGCTAATCAATATATAAAAATTGAATTTTTATTATGCTATTCAATATATAAAAAAATCGAATTTTTTACTATGCTATTCAATATATAAAAATCGAATTTTTACTATGCTATTCAATATATAAAAATCGAATTTTTATTATGCTATTCAATATATAAAAATCGAATTTTTATTATGCTATTCAATATATAAAAATCGAATTTTTACTATGCTATTCAATATATAAAAATCTAATTTTTACTTCGTTGTTCAATATATAAAAATCAAATTTTTACTTCCTACCATATAAAGATCACATTTTTATCATCTATATAATATGAAAATTATATTTTCTACCTTTGCATACGATAAAAATTATATTTTTATTCTTTCTATATAAAAATCCTTTTATCAAATAAAACCAAACATTTATATTCACTCAAAATCGAACCTTTATACTCATCATACATCACATATACTTCAAACATTTTATATACTCTAATCTCAGATTTTAAAACTATTCTAATTTTTAAAACAATACTGAATAAGTTAAATATTAAAGTCTGAATGAAATAAAATAAAATAAATAAAGGCAGAAGACTTACTGTAAAAAAATCAGAAGAGGAAGGGGGGGGGGGAAGAGTTTTCAGTCGAAGGAGAAGAGGGGGGGGGGGGCGTCGGTGGTGGCGTTCGCTTCAGGGGGGGGGGGGGTCTCAGGAGTCGCGCAGCAGGCTTCGACGAGGGGGGGGGGGGGCTTCGTGGTTGTCGCGCCGCTGGGGGGGGGGGGGTCTCCGCGTCGCCGTTGGCGCCTGGGGGGAGGTGGACTCGGCGGAGATGGCCTCGGCGGCGGTGGAGGGCGGATCGATTTAGGTTTAGTTTTTTTTTTTTTTTCCTTTCTGAAATTGAATGAACGAGGGAAAAGGGGGGGGGGAGGGGGCTCGGGTTAAAGGGGGAGAGAGAGTGTTCATTTTATTTTTTATTTTATTATTTAATTATTTTATTTCTCAGCAAAAAGCAACTTTTATTCTCGACCTCCAAACGAGGCCCACCGCCTGCCGTCCATAGCGTTTTACCCCCATTCCGAACACAATGGGATATGTACCGCAAGCTGATTCGACTGTTTCGATCAGTTTTCGTCAAAATCAACATATAACTCTATATATTGAATTTGAACGCGTATTTCAATTTACTGGGGTCGCATACTAACTTGAAAAATTGCAGAAAAATATTTTCTAGCTTCGTATTGACGATACGGTCCTAACAAAACTAGTTTCGTCGAATTCTGAGACCGTTGGAAAAATGGCCAATTTCCAGTCGATTAAAATCAACTAAAACTGGTCAAACGCGTTTTCCTTTGCCACGCTCATATATTGATTCGAAAAATTATGAAATTTGGAATCTAGCAATAATTTGACACCACGGATCCAACAAAAGTGGTTTCGTCGAAATCCGAGGTCAATTGCAAAATGTCTATTTTTAAGGGCCTGAATTCCATAGCGACTATTCAGAATTTTCAACTGGACATATCTTTTGATTCCCGCTATGAAATTTTGATTTTTCGGATTCGTTGGAAAGATATTATCAATTAGATCCTAATGTTTTTGGTTTCACTAAAATCCGGATTGTTTTGCACCCGGTACATTCAATTGAAGTTTGAAATCGAATTATCGAACTACCGCGCCATTTTCAATTCTATTTATAATTATATATAAATATTTATATTCTAACGACGACGCGTATAATATATACGTTCGATTTATATTCAAAATAAATTTCTGGTCGGTTTTATTTAAAATAATCTATTTTAAATGTTCAAAATTCGCTAAAATTGCCAAAATAAAATTTTTAAACTGGCCCAGATTTTCTGGGTTATTAAATTTTAATTGAAGCTTGAATTGATTTACAGAAAATGAATGAGAGGGGCTTTTGATTTTATAACAAGGATTCACTGTTTTGAAAGGAGATGGGAGAGCCACGTTCGTTTATGTTTGTGGATGAAGAGGAAGCAGGCCTCTTGTTTTTGTCCACATCTATTTTATTTATTTTAAATAGTTTTTGAATTAAAAATCTGTATCCTTGAAATTTAATTAACCTTTGATCCTTAGCTCCTTACTGAACCCAATAACTGCCAATTCTAGGGTTTAACCACCATTCCGGACACACTGGGATAAGTTACGAAGTCCAATTCGATCATCTGTGGAAGATATTTATTTAACCAATATAAATTAATTCCAAACAATTTATTCTTTGATAACAAATTAATAATATTCTTCTAATTCAAACAGGAGTTTGAATTGATTTTCTGAACTTTTCTAATTCAGTTTCAACTTCTCGAACTGACGTATTAAGATAATTTAATATATTCGATATTAAATTGAAATTGATTATTAAATTGATAACTTAATATAAAAATTCCATTTATATTTATCCACCTAACTATTTAAATCCATATTAAATATTTAAAATTAACCCATAATAATCCGGGTCATTACATTTATCTCCACTTAAAATAATTTCGTCCTCGAAATTGCTAAGGTAGGAAAAGTGCTACCAACCTATTACCCTTTCAAAAACTTACTTATGTTTATACTAAACATTTCAAACTTCCTTACGTCTCTCTTTCGAATAAATCCCTATTCGATAACTCCTCCCTTCAAATAACTATATTCGATTATCTGTGACGGCCCGCCCCGCACCAACCGACATTTACTCCAAAGGTGCGCTGTACACATGTCCAGTTAGCACGGAACGGGTCGTTGGAAGGAAAGGGAAGAAGGAAATGAACATACAAAGAACCTGCAGAATGTTTCACAGCGCATAGAACAAAATATAATAATAACATACTTGACATAAAACAGGAGAGACAGCGCATAAGCTGAAAATCAGAACTAAACATCATAGCAGCGGAAATCCAAAATACAGCTTATTACAACTTTCAAATTGTCTCAAAGCAAAAGTAAGATAAATGAGGTACACTACTAATGCCCAAGTAGCGACCACCAACGACACAGGGAGAATGTGTGTGTGTGTGTGTGTATATATATATATATATATATATATATCCAACGTGGAAGCCTCCTACCCGCCTCCGAATCAGCTACTCGCGCATCACCAGCTAACCTGTCTCTAGTCTGCTCGTGTGAGCACCCAGAGTAATAAGAGGAGACATAAAACTCTGGGTCAGACATAAAGCCTGGTATGAGCGATAAGCATCTAAAGTGAACAATAACAGGTAGACTAAAACATACCTGAACCTGGACCTGCAACCAAAGAGTTAGCACTACATACTGTACAACACTCTAAGGTATCATATCAAACAACATAAAGACACGGAGGTGGGGGAGGTGTGCATGTCATAGGGATGGCAAACAATCAAACATAGCATCCATCCTCACATCTCTCACTCAGTGCGTAAAGCATACGATATTCACCACTTCGATCACCCAACATACCTTGCTACAATCACTTTGCCCCATGAAGTCATAAATGGCTTCACTGCACTGATAACGTAGCCACTAATCCTTCGCTATGTCCACTTTGCCCCATGGAGTCACAAGAACCCCACTGCACTGGCTCATAGTCTTACTAATCCTTACTATGTCCACTTGCCCCATGGAGTTATTCACCCCATCTGCGCTGGCTCATAGTCTTACTACGCATCACCTTGCCCCTCAGGTCATAATGACCCTACTGCACTGATAACGTAGTCTTGCTACCATCACTTTGCCCCTCAGGTCATAATAACCCTACTGCACTGATAAGTAGCCCATCATTCATTCTTAGTGGTGAATCGAAGTTATGAACGTCGACAACTCCTTAGCACACGTCCCGCAGCAAAGTCCAACCATGAAGTGAACTCCTTGGTTCCCAACTGGTTCCGGGATCCTGAGCTCTAACTTCCCCTATTGGACTACCTTTGCATCTCGGGTTATTGGTCAATACTGGGTCGGGTCGGGTTCCTCCTCAAGTTATCGGTTCGGGTCGGTGTCCTTCATCCGTTCAGGTCGGGTCTCCTTCTGGTGCGGTTCGGGTCGGGTACTCCTTTGTGTTCGAGTCAGATGCTTCTCTTCGGGTCGGGTCGGGTGCTTCACTTCGGGTCGGGTCGGGTGTCCCTTCTTGGTTCGCGTTTTCGATCCGTCTTCATGCTCCCTTCATATGCTCCTATCCGGTCCGCTTCCGTGCTCCTGCTCTGATTCGTCTTCGTGCTTCCGATCCGATCCGTCCTCCTCGATCCGATCCGTCCTTCTCGATCCGATCCGTTTTCCTCTATCCGATCCGATCCCAGTTCAGCTAGCGTGGCCTTCCTTTTTGCCACTTTTCCCAAGTGTTGGGTTCCGATCCGATCAGATTCTTTGCTCAGTTCAACATATCCGATCCGAGCCCCCTTATCTGATCCGATCCGAACCCTGCACTGTTTTCTGAAACTATTCCAGCAAGTGTTTACGCCATTCGACGACGTTTTCGACCATTCTAACTATTGGACTCAATCACAAAGCATTTCATACAGTCATAGCAACATGAATAATCAACCACAAACATCATTCACATCAATATCATAGGTTAAAATGGATCAAACATACCCAAAATCCCATATTTCCCCTTAAGCATGTTTAGGTGAAACTAATGATAGGATTAGCAAAACTTAACCAAATTAACCCAAATTCATATCAGAGGTCTAAAACATCATTTAGGAATTTATGAACATTTTCCCCGAATTTTATCATGCTTAAATTCGCTAATTAGCACTAATCACCCCTAATTAGCCATAATTAGTGTAAAACTATGCAAATCACTCACCTTAGCCACAAATAAACTAAGATCTGAAATAATTCTCTGATTTGATGTGAATCTCAATGCCAAACAGCAGCTCCTATGTTGCTTTGGTGAAGATCTTCCTTGATTAGGGGTTGCTAAGCTTAATCCTTGACCAAAAGATGATTTGGAGGTGATTTAGAGGTTAGAGGTCATTTTTAGGGTTCCTTGGTGATAAGTGGAGGCTAGAAAACTGAAATGGAATGATTCTCCATCTCATTTCAGCCCTCCCATAACCCTAATCCCGAAATGGGTTATGGGCCTATTCACTAATCACCCGATTTGGCCCGGTTAAGCAGTTTTTCACCCTCCAAACCTTGTTTCAGCCATATCTCCCAAACGGTAAGTCCGTTTGGCTATTATGACCACTCTACGGAAAGGTAAACCATCAAACGAATCTAATGGAAGTGGTTTCAGGTCAAAATTCCTTTCCAATCAAAAGTTATGGCCAAAACAGTACCAACTAGGGGCAAAATGGTCATTTAAAAACCGACAAAAATCATGAACATGGGAAATGACTCTAATGGATGTTTCCCAAAGTTACATGACCATACGACTTCACACGGGAAATAAATAAATATTCTACAATCCTATGATGTGTAGAATACGGGTCGTTACACTCTCCCCCCCTTAAGAAATTTCACCCCCGAAATTCCCTAATCAAAACATACACAAAGGTTCCCGCATGCCTATCAACCATAAAACAACCATCAATCATGCAAAGCAAGTAAAATAAGTCTACCTTAGCATGCGGAATAACTAAATTGCAAAGTAAATCTTACCAGACAAAGAGTTCCGGGTATGCCTTCCTAATGCTCTCCTCTGTCTCCCAAGTACAATCATTCTCGTCCTCTCCCCACTGAACCTTGACTACCTTCACCGACTTCCTTCGAAGTTGCTTCGTATCGTGCCCCACAATACGAATCGGCTTGCGGTTCCCAACCGCCTCGGGTTCTACTTCGAAGTCCTCTAACTGATCAGGTGAAATAGTCACATCTGAGTCGTGAACGAACTTCCTTAGTTGGGAAACATGAAATACATCGTGAACTCCCGCCATTTTCTCTGGTAAGCCAACTCTATACGCCAAATTCCCGACTAGTTCAAGAACAGGGAATGGGCCAACAAATCTTGGTGCCAACTTGCCTCTCCTGCCAAATCGAATCACGCTCTTCAACGGAGAGATCTTGACAAACACCAAGTCACCAACGGAGAATTTCAAGTCTCTTCTCCTCTTATCAGCATAACTCTTCTGCCTATCTTGGGCAGCTTTCATTCGTTGCTGAATGATCTTGATCTGATCGGAAGTTTCTCTTACCACATCTGGTCCAAGCACAAACTTCTCGCCAGTCTCTATCCAACATGATGGTGAGTTGCCCGGTCTTCCGTACAAAGCTTCATATGGAGCCATACCGATACTGGATTGGCAGCTATTATTATATGCAAACTCTACTAGATGCAAATGGTCATCCCATGATCCACCAAAATCCAATATACAAGCTCTCAAGAGATCTTCCAATATACGATTCACCCTCTCCGTCTGACCGTCGGTCTGAGGATGATATGCGGTACTGAGATGTAATCCTGACCCTAGAGCCTCTTGTAAGCTCTTCCAAAACCCACTAGTGAACAACGGGTCTTGGTCACTCACAATGCTTTTGGGTACTCCATGAAATCTCACTACCCACTTCATATACAATTCTGCCAACTTGGCTGCCGTTCTGGTCGATTTGACTGGTATAAATCTTGCACTCTTAGTCAATCGATCCACAATTACCCAAATGCTATCATATCCCGATCTAGTCCTTGGTAAACCATCGATGAAATCCATCGAGACTTGCTCCCATTTCCATTCGGGAATTTCTAATGGTTGCAATAACCCACTAGGCTTCTTTTGCTCGGCTTTAACTAGCTGGCAATTCATGCATTTGGATATAAACTTTCCAACGTCTGTTTTCATCCCTTCCCAGTAGTAAGTCTGTCTCATGTCTCGATACATCTTATTACCACCGGGATGTATAGTCAGTTTTGAGTGATGACATTCTCTAAGCACTTCATCTCTCAAACCATTCACGTTGGGCACAACTAGTCTTCCATTCTTCCGAAGCCATCCATCTCGATCAAGCCCATACACATTCATCTCCTCATCAATACCCATCTCTAACTTGGAGATGATTTCTAATAGATTAGGATCGTCCCTCTGGCTAGAACCAATCCGCTCTATCAAAGTGGGTCTGATCGTCAAACTAGCTAGCATGACTGGATCCAACTCGCACTTTGGTCTGAAATCAAACCCCGCGATATACTCCAGTTGCTTCCATTCAAGAAACATTGCCCCTAAGCTGGCATGTCTCCTACTCAAGGCATCGGCTACTGCATTACCTTTCCCAGGTGTGTATGCGATATCAAAATCATACGAAGCCAAGAACTCTAACCATCTCTGCTGACGGAGATTCAGATCTTTCTGAGAGAAGAGATACTTTAACGATTTATGATTGGTAAACAACTTGAACCTTTCTCCCAAGAGATAGTGTCTCCACATCTTCAGCGCAAATACAATCGCTGCCAATTCCAAATCATGGGTAGGATACTTCTTCTCATGCGGCTTTAGCTGTCGACTAGCATAAGTTACAACCCTACCTCCTTGCATCAATACAGCACCCAGTTCGGTACCACAAGCATCTTTGTATACCGTCATCTCTTCATTCCCTTTAGGAATGACTAACACTGGCGCACGCGTCAACCTCTCCTTTAGACTTTTGAAGGCATCCTCACACACTCCGTCCCAGACGAAGGACTGATTCTTCTTAGTCAACTGAGTCAACGGTGCTGCTATCTTGGAGAAGTCCTGGATAAACTTACGATAATATCCAGCTAATCCCAAGAAACTTCTCACATCTGTTGCATTCTTGGGCGTAGGCCAATCCTGTAACGTAGCCACCTTCGCAGGGTCTACGGCAATACCATTCTCTTAAACAACATGACCCAAGAATCTTACTTCCCTTCTCCAAAAATGACACTTAGAGAACTTCGCTTTCAATTGGTGTTTCCTCAACACCTCCATCACTATCCTCAAGTGTCCCTTGTGTTCCTTCTCTGTCCCTGAGTAAACAAGGATATCATCCACGAACACAAGAACAAACTTATTCAACTGATCTCTGAATACTCGATTCATAAGATCCACAAAATAGGCTGGTGCATTGGTCAACCCAAACGGCATGACCAACCACTCATAAAATCCAGACGGCGTCCTAAATGCCGTTTTCGGAACACTCTCATCTGCTACTCGAAGCTGATGAAATCCTATCGCGAGGTCCAACTCGGAGAACACTCTTTCTCCTTCCAGCTGATCAAACAAATCATCTATCCGCGGTAGAGGATACTTATTCTTCCTCGTTACCTTATTCAACTCGCGATAGTCCACACACAAACGAAGGGAACCATCTTCCTTAGTGGCAAACACAACTGGTGCTCCCCACTCGGAGACACTTCTTCTAATAAGTCCCTTCTTCAAAAGATTGCTGACTTGCACCCCGAGCTCACGCTGCTCCCTTGGTGCCATACGACGAAGTGGCATCACTATAGGTCTGGCATCTTTCACTAAATCAATACGGAACTCAATCTCTCGGTGTGGTGGAAGCCCGGTCACCTCCTCGAAGACGTCCGGATACTGGCCAACCACGGGCACATCTGACAACTCATCCTGCAGGATGTCGAGGGAATTTACAAAACTAGCCATAACCCCATCACTAGGTAGACTACCAAACACTACCCTCCGCCCATCATCCGCCCTCACTGTCACCAAAAAGCCCTCACAGTCTACCACCACCCCGTATCTTTGGAGCCAATCGACTCCCAATATAATGCCATACCCAGTAAAGCCCAAAACAAAGCAATCACATACAAACATACATCCATGACTCGATAAGACCAAATTCCTGCAAATCATACTAAGGCTAGTCGAACCACCAATCGGGTTCGTCACAACCAATGGTCTATCGACTATCTCAGGTTCCAGTCCCAACCTATCTACCAGGTCACTAGATATGAAGGAACGGGAAGCCCCAGTATCAAACAAAATTCGAACTGGTACATCATAAATAGAAAGCATAGCTTGAATAACAACATTCTTTCCTTTCTCCACCGCAGTTGGGGCATTCGACGAAGAAGGAACAGCATCAATAGCATATGCTTTCACAATCTGCTTCTCCTTAAGAGGTTGCAGACACTTATCCTTCTGATGTCCCACTTGACCACAGTTGTAGCACTTCCTTTCCGCTGGCTTGGCCCGGCATTCCTTAGCATAATGGCCCTTCTTTCCACAGCTGAAGCACTCAACATCCTTCTTGCTCTTTTTCTGGCCACCTTTAGATTGGTCCTGCTTCCTCTTATTCTGAGAATTATTCTTGCCTCCACCGCCTGCTTGCGGCTTTGGTCCTTCTGCAGATGCAGCCTCAGTCTTTGACTTAGGGTAAAGGTTCTCTGATCTCAAAGCTTTCCCCACGATCGATTCAAAAGTCTCGTCGATGTGGTTGATAAGCCTCTCCCCCAAGTATCCATCCAAACCAGTAATGAACTTCTCATTCTTCTTTTCAGGAGTATCAATGAGAGACAGTCCATACTTCGACAAAGTGTCGAACTCAGCAATATAATCAGAAAATGCCCTTCCGTTCTGCTTGAGTTCCAAGAACCTGTTGAACAATACTGACTTCTGGGCAGCTGGAATGAACATCTCGCTAAAGCGAGCCTTGAACTGAACCCAAGTAACCTGGTCCTCTGGAGTAGCTGTTCTAATGGCATTCCACCAATTCATCGCTCGCCCTTGCAGCTGACGAGACACTAGCCTTCTCTTCATCGCATCCTCAAGACCCAAGTCATCGAAGATACGGTCAAAGCTATCCATCCAATCTTGAACATTTGTGGCCGACTCCGTTCCGTGGAACGGCTTTCCACCAAGATTAGTGTAATCCTTGCACAACTTGGCGAAATCGACCCTAGGCGCCTGCACTACTGGGCCAACACCAACCCCGGGATTGGGAACTGCCCCTTGCACTTCTCTAAGCATGTCTCTCATGAGGTTAGTAAACATTTCCCTCATGTCAGCGGCATTCCCTTGGTTGGTCCCTCTACCAGCACCCCTCGTGTCTCGGCTCATCGTCAATCTGAAAAAGGGAAACGATTAACGACCCCATAGTGGTGCTAGTGCAGTGCGACTTCATTCTTATACTACTAATAGTATATATATACATAGCTTCTGAAAACCAAAGTAATCACAAATACGCGCTCTCATATACGTACTAACTCTCCCTAGTGTCTTTCCCTAGGTTAACTACGCAACCTAGAGCTCTGATACCAAGTGTGACGGCCCGCCCCGCACCAACCGACATTTACTCCAAAGGTGCGCTGTACACATGTCCAGTTAGCATGGAACGGGTCGTCGGAAGGAAAGGGAAGAAGGAAATGAACATACAAAGAACCTGTAGAATGTCTCACAGCGCATAGAACAAAATATAATAATAACATACTTGACATAAAACAGGAGAGACAGTGCATAAGCTGAAAATCAGAACTAAACATCATAGCAGCGGAAATCCAAAATACAGCTTATTACAACTTTCAAACTGTCTCAAAGCAAAAGTAAGATAAATGAGGTACACTACTAATGCACAAGTAGCGACCACCAATGACACAGGGAGAATGTGTGTATATATATATATATCCTACGTGGAAGCCTCCTGCCCGCCTCCGAATCAGCTACTCGCGCATCACCAACTAACCTGTCTCTAGTCTTCTCGTGTGAGCACCCAGAGTAATAAGAGGAGACATAAAACTCTGGGTCAGACATAAAGCCTGGTATGAGCGATAAGCATCTAAACTGAACAATAACAGGTAGACTAAAACATACCTGAACCTGCAACCAAAGAGTTAGCACTACATACTGTACAACACTCTAAGGTATCATATCAAACAACATAAAGACACGGAGGTG
Source organism: Allium sativum (assembly GCA_030737875.1). Taxonomy (NCBI): domain Eukaryota; kingdom Viridiplantae; phylum Streptophyta; class Magnoliopsida; order Asparagales; family Amaryllidaceae; genus Allium; species Allium sativum. Next base: position 296,887,335 of record CM060924.1, read on the forward strand.
GGGGAGGTGTGCATGTCATAGGGATGGCAAACAATCAAACATAGCATCCATCCTCACATCTCTCACTCAGTGCGTAAAGCATACGATATTCACCACTTCGATCACCCTACATACCTTGCTACGATCACTTTGCCCCATGAAGTCATAAATGGCTTCACTGCACTGATAACGTAGCCACTAATCCTTCGCTATGTCCACTTTGCCCCATGGAGTCACAAGAACCCCACTGCACTGGCTCATAGTCTTACTAATCCTTACTATGTCCACTTGCCCCATGGAGTTATTCACCCCATCTGCGCTGGCTCATAGTCTTACTACGCATCACCTTGCCTCTCAGGTCATAATGACCCTACTGCACTGATAACGTAGTCTTGCTACCATCACTTTGCCCCTCAGGTCATAATAACCCTACTGCACTGATAAGTAGCCCATCATTCATTCTTAGTGGTGAATCGAAGTTATGAACGTCGACAACTCCTTAGCACACGTCCCGCAGCAAAGTTCAACCATGAAGTGAACTCCTTGGTTCCCAACTGGTTCCGGGATCCTGAGCTCTAACTTCCCCTATTGGACTACCTTTGCATCTCGGGTTATTGGTCAATACTGGGTCGGGTCGGGTTCCTCCTCAAGTTATCGGTTCGGGTCGGTGTACTTCATCCGTTCGGGTCGGGTCTCCTTCTGGTGCGGTTCGGGTCGGGTACTCCTTTGTGTTCGAGTCAGATGCTTCTCTTCGGGTCGGGTCGGGTGCTTCACTTCGGGTCGGGTCGGGTGTCCCTTCTTGGTTCGCGTTTTCGATCCGTCTTCATTCTCCCTTCATATGCTCCTATCCGATCTGCTTCCGTGCTCCTGCTCTGATTCTTCTTCGTGCTTCCGATCCGATCCGTCCTCCTCGATCTGATCCGTCCTTCTCGATCCGATCCGTTTTCCTCTATCCGATCCGATCCCAGTTCAGCTAGCGTGGCCTTCCTTTTTGCCACTTTTCCCAAGTGTTGGGTTCCGATCCGATCAGATTCTTTGCTCAGTTCAACATATCTGATCCGAGCCCCCTTATCTGATCCGATCCGAACCCTGCACTGTTTTCTGAAACTATTCCAGCAAGTGTTTACGCCATTCGACGACGTTTTCGACCATTCTAACTATTGGAATCAATCACAAAGCATTTCATACAGTCATAACAACATGCATAATCAACCACAAACATCATTCACATCAATATCATAGGTTAAAATGGATCAAACATACCCAAAATCCCATATTTCCCCTTAAGCATGTTTATGTGAAACTAATGATAGGATTAGCAAAACTTAACCAAATTAACCCAAATTCATATCAGAGGTCTAAAACATCATTTAGGAATTTATGAACATTTTTCCCGAATTTTATCATGCTTAAATTCGCTAATTAGCACTAATCACCCCTAATTAGCCATAATTAGTGTAAAACTATGCAAATCACTCACCTTAGCCACAAATAAACTAAGATCTGAAATAATTCTCTGATTTGATGTGAATCTCAATGCCAAACAGCAGCTCCTATGTTGCTTTGGTGAAGATCTTCCTTGATTAGGGGTTGCTAAGCTTAATCCTTGACCAAAAGATGATTTGGAGGAGATTTAGATGTTAGAGGCCATTTTTAGGGTTCCTTGGTGATAAGTGGAGGCTAGAAAACTGAAATGGAATGATTCTCCATCTCATTTCAGCCCTCCCATAACCCTAATCCCGAGATGGGTTATGGGCCTACTCACTAATCACCCGATTTGGCCCGGTTAAGCAGTTTTTCACCCTCCAAACCTTGTTTCAGCCATATCTCCCAAACGGTAAGTCCGTTTGGCTAATATGACCACTCTACGGAAAGGTAAACCATCAAACGAATCTAATGGAAGTGGTTTCAGGTCAAAATTCCTTTCCAATCAAAAGTTATGGCCAAAACAGTACCAACTAGGGGCAAAATGGTCATTTAAAAACCGACAAAAATCATGAACATGGGAAATGACTCTAATGGATGTTTCCCAAAGTTACATGACCATACGACTTCACACGGGAAATAAATAAATATTCTACAATCCTATGATGTGTAGAATACGGGTCGTTACATTATCTCTCTATCGAATAACTAGATTCGAAAACCCTTCTTCGAATAAACTATATTCGATTTATTCTATTCAATTTACTCTTATCAATTAACCTATTGGATTTAACTCTTATCGATTAACTCCATCGAATAACTAAATTCGATAACTCTTTCGAATAACCAATATTCTACAACTCACTTCGATTAAACTAATCGATAACTCTTTTCGATTAAACTATAATCGATAACTCATTTCGATTAACAAATAATCGATAACTCCTTCCGAATAACCAAATTCGATAATTCCTTTCGAATAAATTATATTCGATAACTCCTTTAATTCTATTCGAATAACTAATATTCGATTTAACTCTATTCGCTTGACTCTAGATCGCAGCGATCACAATGGTTACATCTGATTCCCCCAGGAAACATCCGACCACCCTAGGCTATCTGCAGCCCTGCGAATTACGCTAGCAGTCGTACGAAATGGCAACTTATCCTGAGTAACTATGTTTAACTAACTCTATCTCAATAACTATATTCGATCAACTTTAATTGAATAACTAACATTCAATTAAATCCTAATTCAATTAACTATGTTCAATTTACCCTATCTGGTTAACCCTTAATTTTGAATAACAAATATTCGATAAATTCTAATTGAATAACTAATATTCAATTAACTCTACGGATTAACCCTAACTGATTAACTTTAATTGGTTAATTCTTACTCTAATCGATTTATTCTAACTCTAATCGATTATTTCTAACTCTAATCGACTTCTCCTATTCGAATAACTCCTATTGGATAACATTTATTCATTTATAAAGATTTACTTTTAGTAACGGTTCTTCACTTTATAAATGTTCTTTTTAATAACGTTACTTCACTTATACAAGTGTTGTGTACCCCTTTTATTTAAAACTATCGGTGTTAAAAACCAATATCTCTTCTCTATATAAGTTTAGACTTATACATTCCATTTATCGAATGATAAATAATTAATTTAATTTATAAACTGTTATTTATAAATTAATCTTTTCTATTTATCTGTTAAAAACAGATTTCCATTTTCTATTCATCTTCTAAATATTCCTTTGATTAAATTCTATTTATTTAACAAATAAATATCTCATCTATAACATTCTATTTATTTTCTATAAATAAATATTTCCATTTAATCTATTTGTAAATGTTTTACAAATATTCCCTTCTAAATTCTATTTGTAAATGTTTTTACAAATATTTCTCCTTCTATTTGTTTGCACATAACTTCCTTTGTATTTGGTTTTACAAATATATTTCCTCTTTAACTCTTTTGGTTTTTCCTTTATTCACACCAAATTCATATTTCATTCACATGATTTTGCTCAATTTATTCGTTTCGATCCATTTAACTTACTTAAGTTAAATTTAATTTCAACCATTCAAATTCTCATTAACTAGTTGCTAATTAACCGTTTTGCCTATTTTACCCTTTTTATTTGAATATACTTGTTCAAATATATGTCAACTTAATTATAAACTAATCTAATTATATTTTCAACTCGAGTTATATATTCGATTTTGAATATAAATTCTCAATCTCTTTCACTTATCCAAAAACCCAATTTCGATTCAAATTTCCTTTAACTAATTATTTTCCCATTTAGTTAACTCTATTTAACCATTTAAAATATGATTTTTGTCTTAAAAATCATTTCACTTACTTCACTGGAGTTCATATTTATTTTATATCTCCAGTCTGAATTTTTCTAATGTCAACTCGGATTTTATTTCCTAAAAATCCTTTTATTTATTTACTTAAACCGTTATGGTTTTATAATGGTTCTGGCGCTGCTTTTCAAAAAAATTTGATTTTGACATAACTCAAAATCTATACGACGAAATCCAGATTTTTCTCTTTCATTAGAAAACTATTGTTCAACCGGTCCCGACGATTCTTGTTTGAAAGAATTCCGACTTCAATTGAGTTCTGTATACTAAATTGAAGTTCGAATCGCCAATTTACGAACTGCCGCGCTATGGTGAGCTCGTTTTAATTATACTTATAAATATAAACGTTTTAACTTTGTTTATAATAAATTCAACTCCATTCTGATATATTTTTAATATATATCCAATCCATTTTTTCATTTCAACATAATATTTTCGATCTATTTCACTTCTAATATTCAAATCCTATATATTTACAATATTCAAATTCCATTTGAATTTCTTTATTCAAACTCTATATTGGAATTTCCTTCTATATTTGCAATATTCAAATTCCATTTGAATTTCTTATCTTCAATTTCTATTTAAATTCCTTTGTTCAATTTCTATTTGAAATCCTTTGAATTTAAATTCTATTTTAACTCCTTTGAAGTCAAATCCTATTTAAATTTCACTTTGAATTAAAATTCTATTTAAACTCCTTTTATTTAAAATTCTATTTCAAACTTTATATTTTCTTTGAATTCTAATATTCAACCTCCACTTTATATTCTCTTTGAAATTCTATTTAACCAAATTCCATTTGAATTCTAATATTCAAATCTCTATTTGACTTTTCTTTATTCAAATCCATTTGAATTCCTTTGAATTCTAATTCCATTTCCATTTTTCTTATACAATTTCTATTTGAATTTTCTTTATTCAAACTCATTTGAATTCCTTTGAATTCAAATTCTATTTCACTTCTATTTGAATTATATATAAATATTCAAATTCCTTTATTTTACTTCTATTTGAATTCTATATTCCAGTTCCTATTTCAAAATTCCTTTGAAGTTATATAAATATATACATATATTTATATCTATCTCAAATTCAAAACATTTGGATTTTCAAACAACTTGTTTCTTTTCAAACAAATTTCCATCAAAAACTTTTCTAAGGCAGCAATTCATTACTTAGAAACTCGAAAATGAACACTGATGATGTTGCGACCATCATCAAAATTATTTCCCAGCTACTGAATGAGTTCAGTGCTATATTTCTTTCAAACTCCATTTAGAAAAATATTTTCCAAACTCCCAGGATTTTAAATTCTGAATTCTGGTTGGAATTCAATTTCAATTTATCTCATTTGTATATTTGATTTCATATACAAATTCCATTGGTAATATATATAACTATTTCTGTTTTATAATCTAATTCGATTATAATCCTAACAATCAACTTAACTATTTAAAAACAATATCGTATCCAATCTTCTGTTCAAGTATTTATAAACTCCTATCGACATCGTGGCGTCCCACGATTCGATCAGAATTCATAATCCACTCAACAGACTAGTCAACACAATATAAAACAGTTTTTATATCAAATAACAAATACGCTCTCTCGTATATATATACACTCAACTCATTCTAGGATACTACTGATCCTATCTCTAATGAGCACAATCCAACAAGCCAAGGTATTCGCTCAACCTAAGCTCCGATACAAAATGTAATGACCCGCAAATCCGTAACATCAGAGTTGACTATATACATCATACGTCCAACCCAAATATCACGGAAATACGAAACATTTTTTTTAGAAGAAAGGTAGAAGAAGAACAGAAATAACAACACAGAATCTCACATCGCAGCGGAACGAAATATAATATATCATATCTTTGAAATACAAAAATCTTAACTGTATAACATACACTTATCAGAGTACAACACTTACAACACAGCGGAACAAAACTCTATATAACTAATGCTGAAGCCTCCTGCTCCAAGCTCCTTTAGATAGATCTGTAAAATCCTGAACTACTTGACTGCCCGTACAAATTTAGGCACCCAAGAGTTTAGGTAAAACAAAACAAATAAACTCCGGGTCAGTCATGGGACTGGTATGAGTAAACAGTTTAAAAACAGTTTCAGAAAACTAAATGATATCTCATAAGACCACGCCGTATAACACGGAACGGGTTTTTCCCTTATGAGAATCCAAACACTTGATTTATCTTTATATCAAAACTCTTTTGATATTATAATAATGTCTAAATCAAGTAGATAACAATCTAGTGGAACGTTTGCATCTCACGTTCCACATATATAATTACAATCATAAACCGAAAGCACGTATTGGGTAATGGATTTCCAACTATGACAAGGTATGGAACCACCTTCCGCGGGTATATCTCTAGAGGAGAATACACCGAGTTCAACAAGAACATCTTGCAACTCAGCCACACATGACCGACCACTCATTTCGCTTGAGTGTATCGAATGTATATCACCAACGGTTGGGATCAGCAACCGTTTCCCGAATGGGACAGCATCGACAATAGATTTTTAGAAGTAAATGAAACTCTAGATCAGGTGATTATACACCCTAATAGGTGCGACCTACATAGCCATGCTGCTTGCCCGATTTCTGTCATTTACCGGTTGATGAGGCTAGAAGCTACGCTTTATCATCACACCAGATTCACTTTGAATGTCACATCGTCAAATCCATCAAATCACCGATTGACGTCCTCAACAGTACATTACGTATTAGCTAAAATAAGTTTCCTTCTCCGCTTCCACTCTTGGTACGGTTGAAGAAATCATACGTGACCATTCTGGAAATACTCTGTCAGACATTCATCTATACAAGTCACCCAGGAACAGGATGAACCGAAGGCACTATTTCTATTAATAGAAAAAGTCCTTGTACTCTACTCCGTCTTCGATTATCTTTATATAATCTGATTTGCACACTACTGCCAATACGGAGTGGTTCTTCGGATAATAATCCAACCGGTCTCTCCATATTGACAACGATGGTCAAAACTTCGATAGTCTGTGATTTAACTATCGAATAAAAACAAGTGTTTCGATAGTCGATGATTTAACTATCGAATAAAACAAGTGTTCATCCAAACATCCAACAATCACTGAGCCTTTAATTAATATTCCATTAATTAAATCACTTCTCTATTTCTTTATCAATATTTGTTAACCAAATATTTTCAATAACCATATTGACCTGTTACGTTATTTTGAAAACATTTCCGAATATCGCCTTCCTTTATTTTCTAAACTTTAGAAAATATATGCTATTTATAATTGGAAAATATTCCAATTACTTATCTCTTTCCGATCTCGTTTATTTCTATACTTAGGAAATATTTAACATCTATTTCCCAGCTTACATTTATTTGGGTTAAAACAGATGTTGTGTAAAACATCGTTACGACAACCCAAATACTATATTCAACTAACTCTTATCTAACATTGATCTTCGAGCCTGAAATCTTACTATTTATTTGTTAATAATGAAACCAATCAAGTTGGGGTATAACTACCTCTCAGACCTTGACTGAATAACATTTATAACGTCAAAACAGATATGACTACTTACTTGAATAACCAATAACACAACTACTTCTTCACCTTTAAACACGTACACACTTTCTCCTTCTATTCTTACTAGATTTTATTCTTATACTTCCTTTTTGATTATACTATTCTATTTCTAAGTTCGTTTCCTTATCGACTACTATATATATTGTTATGTTGATTTCTAACTATCAAATTATCTTAAAAATATTCTATCTCCTTAAATTCCCGGAAAAATTCGCCATAACCTCCTTTGTACCGGGAGGATCGGGAAAATCCCCAAACTGCCACACAGGCCTCTCTAATCAAAAAGAAAAAGGAAAAGCCAAGCGGCTAGCCGATACGGCGCATAAAATCTCATATATGAATTAAATACGTACCTTTTTGTCGGACATTCTATATATATACCTTCTAACACTTTATTCCAAACCTGTCTCCTGTATCTATACCTGCCCAATCTATTTTAACTATACCAATCGTTTTAACTCAATTTGTTAATTAAATCTGTTAATTATCTTCTTAGTCTATTCCACTTCTATTTATCAAAATCTATTATCTTCTATTATTCAAATCCTATAATATAAATCCCATTTGAATTCTCTTTATTCAAATTCTATATTATAAACCCAATTTGAATTTCTATATTCAAATTCTATAGTTAAACTCCATTTGAATTCTATTATTCAGATTCTATAGTTAAAATCCATTTGAATTCTATTATTCAAATTCTATATTCAAAGTCTATTTGAATTCTCTTTTCAAATTCTATATTCAATGTCTATTTGAATATCTCTGCATTATAACAACGTTTATAACTTCAATTCAAATCCCATCTTTTCATAAACAAAGTTTATAAATTCAATTCAAATTCCATCTTTTCATTTATAAATAGAGTTTATAAATTCAATACAAATTCCATCTTTTCATTTATAAACAGAGTTTATAAATTCCATACAAATTCCCTCTTTTCATTTATAAACAGAGTTTATAAATTCAATACAAATTCCATCTTTTCATTTATAAACAGAGTTTATAAATTCAATACAAATTCCATCTTTTCATTTATAAACAAAGTTTATAAATTCAATACTTGTTTTATATATTCAAACAAGTTAATATTTTCCCTAGTTTTATTTAAAATTCAAATTCTATTTATAAAAATAGAATTTCCTTTTTAAAATCTCAAATACCCTTTTCGATATTTTTATAGATCAATATTCAAGCCCCAATGATATTTTTAAACAATCAAATCAACCAATTTTCAATCATTTGATTTTTTTACACATCATATATGAATATATATGAAATCAAAAAAACAGATAATATATATATTTTTGAGGAATCCAGCTGGATTCCTCCAACCTGTTTTTCCTGCATCCACAGACGTTAGTCAACAAAATAATACCCATCCTGCTTCGAGGCAGGATTTCGCGGTATAGAAGGTCATCCACTAATCATAGCGTGGGGCATATAGGGTAATCATCCGCTAATGGTACCGCGGGCATCCGCTAATGAGACTGCGGGAATCCAACCAATCATCAACCCAATATATATATATATATATATATATATATATAATAGTCAACCAATCCTAAATAACTATATATATTTTAAAACAATCAGACATCATTCAAACAAGCATAACAAACAATTATTTTTAACGAATAAAAATAATTCTAAGTAAAAGGTGAGTGAGATTTACTCACCAGGCTTTTTCTTTACCGAATATTCCATTAAAATTCCAGATTGTAAGAATTTAAATCACGAATCCAAATACCCTACTTCCTGATCTTCCAACCTTGTATAATTTGAACATACATTGTTTAAATCAACAATTCCTAATGATAAATAAATAAATTAATTAACATCTCTTTAATTTTATAATTAACGATTTGTTTACAACTTAATTACTACACTAGCTAACTATACATGTTTATACAAGTTAATTGGTTATTATTTTATATAAACCATTCTTTATATATACAAATTTAAATGAAATAAATAAATATACCTTACTGCAAATGGTCTAATAACTCAGCCACTAATCCTCCTTTATCATAGTTCTACCATCTTCAAATTCCTAATTACTGCTAGCAAAGTCAATTCTGATCCATCTGACTTTCCTGTGCAACTCTTTTGTCCAACTAAAAATGAACAGAACCCCTTTATTTCAACCTTCACTGTCTAGACAAGATTTTTCCCTTGACAGACAAAATTTCTGTCACACTATCTCATATCGACTAACACCAGATCATTGTACCACCGTTGCTGACACCATTGGTGAGCCTCGCATCACCATTTGTCGCACTTCGATAATCCCATCCATCATCTGAAGAAAAACGAAGCCCAGATCCACGATACCCGTCACCTACAAGTCCACTTCGATCCCATCTCTTATGTCGTGACCCTCAGCCTTTCCTTAAACCCCATCGCGACCTCAGTTTGCATCAGTGAAGACGAGTTGCCTGAAGTAGAGTGTCGCCCCCCCTTGAGTCGAGTTTTATATCCGCGAACCCCTAAATCCCCAAAACCCCTTGTTGCTCGAAGTCGCCCTCCTTCGAACTCGCGATGTCAGCTCCTAGGAATTTGAATCGAGTTTCGCGATATCCCCACGTCTACCAATTTCGATCGAACCACAGATGTGCCTCAGACTTGTCTTCAAACTCGCGATTTCCCTTTTTAGCTTGTCGCCATTTTTGTTTTTAATTGAAGCTTGAATTGATTTACAGAAAATGAATGAGAGGGCCTTTTTATTTTATAATAAGGATTCACTGTTTTGAAAGGATATGGGAGAGCCACGTTCGTTTATGTTTGTGGATGAAGAGGAAGCAGGCCTCTTGTTTTTGTCCACATCTATTTTATTTATTTTAAATAGTTTTTGAATTAAAAATCTGTATCCTTGAAATTTAATTAACCTTTGATCCTGAGCTCCTTACTGAACCCAACAACTGCCAATTCCAGGGTTTAACCACCATTCCGGACACACTGGGATAAGTTACGAAGTCCAATTCGATCATCTGTGGAAGATATTTATTTAAACAGGAGTTTGAATTGATTTTCTGAACTTTTCTAATTCAGTTTCAACTTCTCGAACTGACGTATTACGATAATTTAATATATTCGATATTAAATCGAAATTCATTATTAAATTGATAACTTAATATAAAAATTCCATTTATATTTATCCACCTAATTATTTAAATCCATATTAAATATTTAAAATTAACCCATAAGAATCCGGGTCATTACATTCTTCCCCACTTAAAATAATTTCTTCCTCGAAATTGCTAAGGTAGGAAAAGTGCTACCAACCTATTGCCCTTTCAAAACCTTACTTATGTTGATACTCAACATTTCAAACTTCCTTACGTCTCTCTTTTGAATAAATCCCTATTCGATAACTCCTCCCTTCGAATATTTATATTCGATTATCTCTCTATCGAATAACTAGATTCGAAAACCCTTCTTCGAATAAACTATATTCGATTTACTCTATTCAATTTACTCTTATCAATTAACCTATTGGATTTAACTCTTATCGATTAACTCCATCGAATAACTAAATTCGATAACTCATTCAAATAACCAATATTCTACAACTCACTTCGATTAAACTAATCGATAACTCTTTTCGATTAAACTATAATCGATAACTCATTTCGATTAACAAATAATAGATAACTCCTTCCAAATAATCGATAACTATTTTCAGATATGATTCTAATGGACCCAACGACGAGTCAAACAGATCTAAATTGAACGAGTTATCAGTGTTTAAAACTTTAAACTAATTTAAACTTTTAAAAATAAACAAATAAAACATACACGAACCATCTTGGCTCAAAGCCCAATTCTTGAGCCCGACCCACGCGCCTCTACTCTTCTTCTTCCTCTCCTCTTATTCTTCCACACGCTACAAGGAACGATGAACCCATTTACAGTGCATGGCGATCATGTGCACATACCAACCATTCCACCATTCTTCGATCCGAGACTGCTGACAGGTTTCTCTCCTCTTCCTCATTCGACTGAACCCCATCTCCACCACTCTGGCTTCCCCCATCGAAATGTGATCCATCCCATGGCCGTGAGTAGCTGTAAACATTTGTATGCACCCTTATATGTCGCACCCCCCGAACGTGCTACGGACTCCACCGAATATTGCCCCAAGAAAGCTTACTCCGTCCTCGTCACAACGCCATACTCTGTTTCGCCTATCGATGCTCAAATCTACGACAATCTCCAAACCTAATTTTCAGCGTTTTTGATCATCGACATAGAATCAAACAAATTTCGCATGAAAAATACTACATTCTCCGCTGATCTCAATGGTGTTGACGGCGTCGGTCAATTCTTCATTGATTGGGAGATATTATTTTTCGAAGTTTACCACATAAATTTTCATTTCTCAGTAAATTAGAGATATCTCCTTCGATACTCAATGAAATCCAGATCCGTCAATTTCTAAAAATTGGAAACGATGATCCGAACAACATTCATGCAGATCATTTTAGCTAAAATTGAACGGTTCGAAAAATATAGATTTTTTATTGAGAGGAAATGTATATTTCTCTTTACTGGAAATGCAAAAATGAAAGAAGAAAAGGGACGAGAGGAAGCAACGACATTAGAACTTGTTTAAGGCTGAAGTGGGTAATTCAATGGAGTTGGCTCCCGTTATATAAAATAGTTTTCAAGGGTAAACTAGTAACTTTTCTCATGGACACGTGTCCTTTATTTGAATCAAACTACATGCAACATTACACCTCCATGGTTACTTGGCTTAAAAACATGAACTACTCCATGCCTCCTGATATGTTAGAGGACAACTCATCTCCACCTTATCCTAAGGCCTTTTAAAATTAGTTTATCTTAGTAACACTTTTGTAATACTTATAGATGTGTCAAATTTAGTTATTCTTATAAATGTAACATTTATAGATCTTATCTATATCAAAATTATAAGTTATCATATTTTAATTAATTATTCCAAAATACATGTACATATAATTTACCAAAATCTATTCAAACAAATGGTTAAAGATAAATACTTAAAATTTTATAAACACAATTATAATTTGAAAAATCTTAAAATAAATTATCCTTTAACAAATTCACATTCAAGTTTTCTTATACAAAATCATATTTATAAAATAAACAAAATACTTATTCAAATTGCCTTGCAAAAAAAATACTTATTCAAATTTAAAATTTGTACTTAAACCTTTTAAAAATCAATTCATAAAAACTAAATTATATAATAAAATTTCAAATAAAACTTTGTTAAAATTTCTAGGATATTACATGAATCGACGATAAGCCACACAGGTTCGATCCAAACAACAAAAATCCTCGAACTGCTATGGGATATAACACATTAGATTAAAACAAAAAAGAAAAAATCATTGGTATTACAATAATTTTACATCAGAGAACAAGAATATATCAGAGTACAGATAGCTGAGACACAGTGGAATAATATCAGACAACAATAAATTACAACACAACGAAAACATAATTACATTCCGCGGAAGACTACAAAGTAATCCAAGGTATAGCTCCAGCCATAATCTAGGATCAAGTTGTATAAAAACTCCAAGACTTATCTGTAAAAGTTAAATTACTAGCCATCCATGTGGAAAATATGGGCACCAAGAATTTAGGTGGGAAACAATAAACTTCAGGTCCGTCATGGGACTGGTGTGAGAACCAAAGAAGTTATTTACTTTATTTTAAAGTTGAGTAAATCACAGGACATCGTCGTATAACATGGAGCGGGTTTTCTCCATGTGAATACCAATCATAAAAACTCACAATGTTTTATAGAAAATGAAGCTATTATATGACTCATGTTCCATCACACAATGCAAGCGCAAATTGGAGGATAAAGTTTTACCTTATAATATCCAAATATGTTTGATACGCGAAATTTCTCTTTTATTATCACTTGTGCATAGTGTGGAAATCAATTTCAAAAATATATGTACCAATCTTAGATGGCATAATACCCTATCATGTTATTCCCCCATACATGTTTACAACTGAAAACGCAACGTTCGTATTGGAAGTTGGAATTCCATCAATGACCAAGGCAAAGGATCTTCCTTATCCGATTCGGACCATCTCTAGTAAGATATCCAGGACTCACATGCATAAGAACCTAGATCGGCAGAGACAACTAGCACTATACACGGCTGATTAATCTCTTTCCTAAACATAACATTCCCCGGTCGTTGTTGACTATCATCCTACTCGTTGATTGACCATCATCTGAGGCGCCTTCATCCATCATCCACATAAGCAAATTGTCTGGGCTCCATACCATGACATCACTGTTCCGCTAGAAGGAAACGTTAGTATTCTCTGCGGTCTGTCATCCTATTTTTGGCCATTCATAGGTTGTGAGGCTTGTCGAAGTCATGATTCAACGCAAAGCTACGCTATATTAGCCATGCTTTGATCCTGATCCAAAAAGCTCTGCTTTTCAACAAAAGCTTTAATCAATCAGCAACTTAGCATGCCACATTTTCAATTCACACATATGATCAGTTTCTATTAATAATATAACATTTGAGTTCATATGTCTCAAAGAAGGGTGTTAAGCTAAGAGAATAAATTCTCCGCCGCCACAGATATATCATCAATAAAAACTAATAGGTTATGTTATGAAATACCACTTCAGACACACATCCATTTACAAGTTCATTCTGGGTCTGAACGAAACTGAAGGCATCCTATTCCTCATCCTCTAAGGGAGAGAGGCCCTTGTATATCAGGTCATCCTCGAAGTACGTCAGGACGACCACCACTTTAACCTTATAACGGAAGCAAACCAGGGCATCAACAATAATCCAAACGATGTGAAGATCTCCAGTCTTTAACCATCGTCTTTTACATTTTTGACAATCGTCGTATTAGTTATTCAGATTGGGTTGAAACCCGGTCTTTCTAAATAACCATTGCATCGTTAAAATCAAGTGATATATAAACATATCATAAGTATTATTCCAATTTAGAATATTCTTTTACTCAAATTAAGGTTTATAAGCCAAATCAGGATTATCGAGCCTTACAAAAGGTAATCTCTCATATTGTTATCCCATTCCTATCCTATTCATCTCATGGAGCAAAACTAGTGATACTCCATATCCAACCCCCTCATGTTTGGTAAGTTTAATTACCTTCTTTCATTTCAAATCTTTGTTGAAAGATTTATTAAAAGTCAAACATAGTTATAATCTCCAAAATCATTATTAAATGATTTCTTAACTTTGGAAACCAATTTTGTCTTTAACTAGGTTAAAGAATAGATGTTATTCATGACATCATTCACAACAAAACCCAAAATCAAATTTGATATCAATTATAAGGCTCTAAATAGAAATCATATTGACTTATACTCAACACTAAATTATGTACTCAACGGATACCATATAGGGAATAATAATATTTGTATCTTCCAAATTCCCCAAACAGTATCCGTATAACTACGAAATCCAATATTGAAATATCCGAAGATTATTTCCATTTAAATCCAAATGAACTTAAGTTTGAAACGTTTAGCTTAAAATAAATTTCAAAATATTGATTTACTATGTTGAGTAAATCAGGTCAAAACTCCAAAAATCCAAACCATAGTTCAAAACTTCACAATTCTTACTTAAATCATCTTATATTCAATATCAAATTCTGAAATCAACCGATACCATATAGGGAATAATGATATTTATATCTTCCAAAGTTCCCAAACAGTATCTGTATAACTACGGAATCCAATATTGAAATATCCAAAAATTATTTCCATTTAAATCCAAATGAACTTAAGTTTAAAACTTTTAGCTTAATCTTAAATTAAATTCAGAAATATTGATTTACTAAGTGGAGTAAATCAGGTCAAAAGTACAAAAATTCAAATCATAGTTCCAAATCTCACAATTCTTACTTAAATCATTTAAAATCATTAGTTATTGTTATCATGATTTTTCCATATTTTAAGTAATTTTTATAAGGCCCTTTCCGTCAGATTCTAATTCCGGTCTCCGAACTGCATCTATAACGACCTTTTCAAAAATAGATTTAAACTTATCTGCAAATATATCCGTTGGATTTTTAAACTTTCTGTTCCATTTGAAAAAAACTTTTCATTTTGAACCCAACGTTTTTTAGTTTGGGAGAATCCGACGGTCGGATCTCCCGGTATGTCAATTCAAATTTAATGGTCGAAGTTCGTGAACCATCGCTGCACGACAAGTTCTATTCAAACCAAATTCGATTTACAATTAAAATTAAATCGAAACCCTTCTGAATTTATTAATTATATAAAACGTATATAATTATTTTTTGGAAACTACATTTCAATTCATTTCCCTTAAAAAATCCAATATTCTGTTATTTAATCATTTTAATATTATTTTAATCATTAAAATAATGTTATTTTTCAAAACTTATTATTTAAAGTCCAAATTTTGCTGAATCCCATTACAAAAATAAACAAGATAGTTTTGAAAAGGAACTTCTATCGAAACCTTTCCTATATACCCTAACTGAACTTCACTTTTACCCGATATTATTCATTTTAAAAATAAAACTTGAATAAGCCATAACTATATTAAAGTAGATTCGAATCAATATATTTCTATTACGAATATTCATCATAATAATATAAACTTTGTATCCATCCAAAATCGGACATCAAATTCAAACTTTTATTTCCACTGAATATTTTATTAATAAAATATTCAAATTAATTCCGAATTGGAATGAGGTTTAACCAATCACCCTATAATTTACTTTATATGGATTTAACACATTATTAACATCCAATAATACTTATTACTAACTATTAGCATCCAATTACCACATATCATGGTATATACCATATAAGCCTTAAACCATTAACGCTTAAATGGGTTTGTCAATAACAGATTAAACGCAATATCAATCATCAATGTCCAATAAATCATTGTTCGATTTCTCAAATAGGGTATTGATTAGTGTCCATTAACAGTACATAGTTTATTACTTTCCAATGACCATTTAAGGTTCAATCAAATTTCGAGTTAACACTATTAGTTCTACGTGTCACATTCCTAAGCAACTACATGTGTATTACTTAAAAATCACAATTTTATTATGCTAAACTTCATTAAACATTTATCATAAACCGAAATCATCATAATAGCAACTTATGAACAAAATAATCATCAAATGATTAACTAATCTTCCAAACTTGTTAAAACTAGTTATATTAACTAAAATAGTTAACAAAACTTGAGTAAGGGGTTCTCACCGAAGGATTCACTCCTCCAATCTTTAAAGTGGGACTTCTCTCACTCCATTACCGCTTCATTACTGCTCTAAATCACCAATCACCAATAATATGTATGTATGTATGTATATATAATTATACTTATACCTGAAATTCGAACAGAAAAAATCGAGTTTTTAGGGGGTTTAAGAGGTTTGGAGGCTTAGTAGGGCCCATGGCCAAGGGGAGGCGGGGTCCACATGCTAATTGGGGTGCTATGGTGGAAGACGTGGCTGTGTGGGGTTAGGGAGGGGCAGATTTGGCCAAGGAGGTGAGTAATTTTGGTGTAAATGGCTAAAGGGTGGTGAAATTAGGATTTTTAGTGGAATTTATGGGTTTTGGAAGATGGTGGGGCCATGGGTTGAGGGAAGGAGGTGTCTGCTGGTCAGAGTCGAGGAGAGGGAAGGTGCGGAGGTGGGTGAGGTGGTGTTGGTTTAAGAAGTGAAAGGAGGAAAAGCTTAAGAAAAAGAATGGAAACAAAGTGGAAAATGTTGAAATAGTCTTGGTTTTATAAGAAGTGGAGAGGGATGGATCACTGTGTTGTTGCGAGATGGGAAAGGAGGAGAAAGCATAATTTAGAGGCTCAAGGTGGTGACATCTCAAATTGAAAATGTGTGTTTCTTCACTTGTATAAAGGTGAAGCTCTTTAAAGTTGTTTCAGGCGTTTATCGCTCGTATGATCAAACGGTTAGTACGATGGATACGAAACTTTTAACACTAAAATATTTCATAGTTACAGATCCAATGAAACAAGTTCGTCGAATTTGTAGTCCGTTTGACCATCCGTCTTATTATTTTATTACATTTTCCCTTAATTTTGACCTGTTGACCCGGTACGCATTTATTTTTCGTACACTCACATACTGACTCCGAAAATTATGAAATTTGAAATCCAAGCATTTTTCAACGTGTTGGATCCGATAAAATTGGTTTCACAGAAAATGAAGTCCATTTGAAAAATGGACTTATTCCTAGCTTAAATGGAATTCTAAATGATTTTTCAATACACATTTATATTGCGTACATATTAACTCCGCTTGACTTGAAATTTTAAACTTAACAATAATTTACTATTACGGATCCGATGAAAGTGGTTTCATCGAAATCCGAGATCATTTGTAAAGTGTCTATTTTAAGTCTATCGAAATAGTATTAAAATATCAAAATTTAAAATATTTCCTTCTAAACCAGATTTAAAAGTTCACTAATCTTAATTAAATCCAAATTTTAAATTAAATAACTATTTGGGTCATTACACCCAAGATGATCCGAAGATCCACAAATAGTTAGAAGACTCACAAGAATGAACCGAAGTTCCATAAATAGTCTGAAGACTCTCAGAATTATCCAAACATCAGGGACAGTGTTTGTTACCACATGCTCTACTTGAATATTTACAAACAAGTTGTATATTCCACTGGAACATGAAACGATCATTGCCACGGTTTTCAATCGAACGAGTCCAAGAATTAACCGTCGAATCAAAACAAGGGTTCATAGTCCTTGTTTTTACTAAGGCGTTTAATTGGATTTCTCATAATAATGAGGAAAGGTTCATATAAATATGTACTAGTAGATTGGAAGACTATTTATAAAATGACTTTGTATCTTTGTACGAAAAATAGCATTAGAACCATTTTAGTAAAAGATTTTGTATCTACTAATAATATAAAACCCTTTATAGTTTAAAGCGGAAAATTTCGTAAAATATCGGATGTAATAACAATCTATCTCAAAATTCACATTTTAATGATGTGAATCAAATCCCATGAATATTGATAATAAATTAATTCACCATGAATAAATTGAAAGTCCGTTTATCTGAACTACTGAAATACATGGATTATAGCAACTGAACATTCAGAGGAAAAGAGAAACGATCCAAAACTTGTAACAGCCCGCATTTACATATCGAAAGATCGTAAAAATTTTTATTTCATTCTCTAAGGGTTGGATCATTCTCATATGCTAATATGTTGCTTATGCGGATGTGAGACATGTCCGTAATTTCCACCGATTTTGTTCATTACCATTTTTCCCCTATCAGCCTTGTACAGGGCATAATTTTTGACTCAGGTCGAATCAGAGGGTGAGACCTGTGCCATTGGAAAGGAATTGATGATTGCTTTTCTGTAGAGTGATTACATTAATGATTTGGCTCAGCGGTTTGGGAGAAATCGTTGTTTTAAGGTTTTCCAGTTGGCTATTCAGGTTTTGGAGCCTTAGTGGAATCCTATAAATAGGGGGTGAGAGTGGAGAGAAAAGGTTTACTTTCCCATTCTCTCATTTGAAGGCATTGATCTCCTTCTTCCTCTAACACCTTTCCACCATTAAAAATCCAAATCTAAGGAGGGAAATCATATATCTACACCATTCGAGGCTAGATCTACATCGTTTCAAGGGTAAATTCCTCGGATCAAGGATTTGGTACGAAGTATTCACTATTCAGATTCTTATTTCTACCATTTTTGCTTGTTCTGGCAAATCAGTGAGTGATTTACATCTCTCACATGAATGCAATGAGGTATATGATTGTTTGTGCATGTTTCTCATCAGATTGGAATGTTTTACCATAGATTTACTCCATTACATGTTCATTTTCATATGCATCACCCAATGATCTAATCTAACAAGTTTACTCGTTAATTTCATGTCATTTTACATGTTTATGTTAGTTAGATCTCTTATTTTGATCATATGTTCATTTTAATGGTTTTTGGTGAGATTTACATAATTTTTGTGGTAATCGTCTTACTCATGTGGTTAGTAATGTAGTGATATGTTTATGATTGTGTTTGATGATTTTTGTTAAGTTGGTTTCGTAGGATTCGTCATTTGGTGAAGTTTTGGTCGAAATCGGAGTTGGATTGAAATATTCAGAAGTTGGATCGGGCAGAAGTTAGATCGGACCAAAGTTAGATCGAACCATAGTTGGATCGGACCAAAGTGGGATCGGGCAGAAGTTGGATCGGACAGAAGTTGGATCAGACCAAAGTTGGATCAGACTATAGTTGGAACGGACTAATGTTTGAGAAGATTGTGGAAAAAGCTATTCGTCACGATAGCTTGTTTCCTAAAGAAGCAAATGTTGTCACCACAACCAAAGAAGTTTAGAAACCACAACAGGGTGGTAATAATAAGAAGAGGAAGCAGCAACAACAGAAGGGAAAAGATTGTCAAAAGAAGCCCAAGAGTGAGGTGGTTTGCTTTAACTGCCAATAGAAAGGCCATTTTGCTAGTAAGTGCAAGAATCCCAAAGCTAAGAAGAAGTGCTTCAAGTGTAGGAAGCCTAGGCATGAAAAGAAGGATTGTCCAAAATCAGCTAAGGGCAAGCAGATTGTGAAGGCATATGCTTTGGAAGCCATACCACCTTCTTCGAGAACTCCTACTGTAGAGGAGAAGGGAAATGGTGTCGTATTGCAAGGTAAACTTTCTATTAATGGTGTTTCTGTTCGAGTTTTGTTGACACTGGAGCATCACATTTGTTCATTTGCAATGGGCTTGTTTGTCACTTGGGTTTGAAACCCGAGATTTGTGATAGACCATTGATCATGACTAATCCAGCTGGGGGTTCGTCTAGTCTGTGCATAATTTGTCGTGGTCTAGTGTTGCCGAGTTATGGTTGCTCTTTTGTATGTGATTGCTTTGTTCTTAACTTCGCTGAATATGGGATCATCTTGGGCATGGATTGGCTCAAGAGGTATGCGGCAAGGGTGAATTGCGAGAAGCTAGATGTAAGGGTCGGGGATGTGGAAGGGTGAAAGGTGTTGATTAGATGTAAGTGCAAAGACGGTGTCTTCGTGAGTTATCTATATTCGCTTGAGATTCCACAAAAAGACCTATTATCAGTGCTGATCGCTAATGAGTATGTAGATGTCTTTGACAAGGTCAAAGGATTGCTGCCGCATTGTGAGATCAAGTTTAGGATCGATTTGGTCGAGGGTGATAGACCAATCGTTATGCCATGTAGGCGGATGGCATCTAAGGAACATCGAGAGTTGGAGGTGCAAGTTAGAGACCTTTTGGGAAAATTATTCATTTGGAGGAGTGTATCCGAATGGGGTGCACCAGTCGTATTTGCAACCAGGGCGGATGACTCATTAAGATTGTGTGTAGACTATCGTGAGCTGAACAAGGTGACAAAGAAGAACAAGTATCCGTTGCCAAGGATAGATGACTTGTTCGATCAGCTTCATGAAGCCAAAGTGTTTTCTCAGATGGATTTGGCAACGGGATTTCACCAGTTAAGGGTGGCTAAGGATAGTGTGCCAAAGACTGCTTTTAGGACACCATCTGGTTTCTTCGAATGGTTGGTTATGCCATTCGGGTTGACTAACGCGCCAACGTATTTTATGCATCTTATGAATAGAGTATTCAGAGACCAGTTGAACAAATTTGTGCTTGTGTTCGTGGATGATATTCTGGTTTATTCTAGAAATGAGGAAGAGCATAAGACGCACTTGAGAGTTACGTTTGAGATCTTGCGAAAACATCAGTAGAGAGCTAAGTATTCCAAGTGTCACTTCTGGATGAGTGAAGTGAGGTTCTTAGGTCATGTTGTTTCTGGAAATGGGATAGCGGTTGACCCCGCTAAAGTGGCAGCAATCCAGGACTGGGATAGACCAAAGAGTGAGACGAATGTTCAGAGTTTCCATGGGTTGGCAGGATATTACCGACGGTTTATCAAGAATTTCTCCAAGGTAGTTGCACCATTGACAGGATTGACGAAGAAGAACCAAGTGTTCACATGGGATGCAAAGTGTGAATAAGCGTTTGGAATCCGGAAGGAGAGATTGATGAGTGCACCTATTTTGACCATTCCAAGTGGGAATGAAGAAATGGTAGTATATACTGATGCATGTGGAGCAATACTAATGCAGAAGGATAAGGTTATGGCCTACGCGAGTCGACAACTAAAGCCGAATGAGAAGAATTACCCGACTCATGATTTGGAGTTGGCAGCGATTTTATTTGCTCTGAAGAAGTGGAGACATTATCTATTGGGAGTTCGATTCGAGTTGTTTACGGATCACAAGTTGTTGAAGTATCTTTTCTCCCGAAAGGATTTAAATCTTCGGCAGCAAAGATAGTTAGAGTTTCTGGCGTCATATGATTTTGGCATAGCCTATACTCCGGGCAAGGGTAACGCGGTTGCAGATGCATTGAGTCGAAGATACGCAAGTTTGGGAGCGATGTTTTCGGAATGCAAGATCCTCGAGTACTTGGCAAGGTTCGATTTCAGGCCAAGGTGTGAGTTGGAACCTGAAATGTTGGCAAGCTTGTCGATAAGACCTACTCTTATCGAAAGGATTAGCGAGAGTCAAAAGAAAAATGCGAAGCTTGTCGAGTTCATTCAGAAACTGGAACCAGAAGATAAAGAGTTCGAGGACGATCGAGAAGGTTGACTTCAAAAGCAATGGCGATTAGTTTTTCCTGATATCGACGGATTGAGGGATGAGGTTCTAAGAGAATGTCATCACTCGAAGCTGACGATTCATCCCGTTGGTAATAAAATGTATCAGGATATGAAGGGATTCTACTACTGGGAAGGGATGAAGCAAGATATTGGGAATTTCATTTCCAAGTGTATGAACTATCAGTTGGTAAAAGCTGAACAGAAGAACCCGAGTGGTATGCTTCAGCCACTGGAAGTTCCTACGTGGAAGTGGGAGCAAGTATCGATGGATTTTATCGACGGACTACCTAGAACCAGGGAAGGAAACGAAGGGATTTGGGTCATCGTGGATCGTTTGACCAAAAGTGTGAGATTCATTCCTGTCAAGTCGACTATGACGACATCGAAATTGGCAGAACTTTATGTGAAATGGATAGTTCGATTCCATGGTGTCCTAAAGAGTATAGTGAGTGACCAAGGCCCATTATTCACGAGTGGATTTTGGAAAAGTCTACAAGAAACTTTGGGAACCGACTTGTGCTTGAGTACGGCTTATCATCCCTAAACTAATGGTCAGACCGAGAGAGTCAATCGAGTTTTAGAAGATCTCCTGAGGGATTGTGTGTTAGACTTCGGAGGATCATGGGAAGACCGTATAATTCTCTAGCATGTTGGTTAGAAACTGGAGATAAGTTGGTACTTGGGCCTGAGATAATTAGAGAAACCTCGGATTGTATCGAAATCATTCGACAACGAATGAAAGCGGCCCAAGATTATCAGAAGAGTTATGCCGACAAGCCTCGTAAGGACTCAAAATTCGACGTGGGCAATATGGTTTTCGTGAAAGCTTCGCCGTTGAAGCACATGGTAACATTTGGTAAGAAAGGAAAGTTAGCTCCAAGGTTTGTTGGACCATTTCCGATAGTCGAGCGAATTGGAAAGCTCGCATATAGATTGGAGTTACCCGAGAAGATGTCGAGTGTGCGTAATGTGTTCCATGTGTCATTTCTATAGAAGTTCGTGCATGATTCAAATGTGTTGCTATCTCCAGAGCAGTACGAAGACCCAGATGTAGAGACTGCAGTTGCGAAATCTCGTAAGCCGCTTTGTGTTGTGGGAAATGACATAAAACAGCTTAGGAGGAAGACAATACAGCTGGTTAAGGTACAATGGAGTGAAGATAGCGACGACTGTACATGGGAGACGATAGAGAGTATGAGAGCGACTCATCAATAACTCTTCGTCAATAGGATCCTTTGATATCGTATCTTCATTATATCGTTGTATCTTGTTGTTGTTTGTTAGAATTCCGCGTGCTAGGACAAGGCTATGGATGCATGGCTTGATGGTTGCTAGTTTGGATGATAGAATTGGCTTCTCATGGATGATAGGCATGCGGAATCATTGTGATTACTTGTGTTTGTTTGAATTTCGGGGGTGAAATTCTTAAGGGGGAAGAATGTAACAACCCGCATTTTACGTATCGAAAGATTGCAAAATATTTTTATTTCATTCTCTGAGGGTTGGATCATTCTCATCTTTTAATATGTTGCTTATGGGGATGTGAGACATGTCCATAATTTTTACCGATTTTGTTCATTATCATTTTGCCGCTATCAGCCTTGTACAGGCATCACTTTTGACTTCGGTCGAATCATAGGGTGAGACCTGTGCCATTGGAAAGGAATTGACAATTGCCTTTCCGTAAAGTGGTTACATTAATGATTTGGCTCAGCGGTTTGGGAGAAATCGCTATTTTAAGGTTTTTCAGTTGGCTATTCAGGTTTTGGAGCCTTAGCGGAATCCTGTAAATAGGGGGTGAGAGTGGAGGGAAAAGGTTTACTTTCCTATTCTCTCATTTGAAGGCGTCGATCTCCTTCTTCCTCTGACACCTTTCCACCATTAAAAATCCAAATCTAGGGAGGGAAATCATAGATTTTCACTATTCGAGGCTAGATCTACATCGTTTCAAGGGTAAATTCATCGGATCAAGGATTTGGTTCGAAGTATTCACTGTTCGGATTCTTATTTCTACCATTTTAGCTTGTTTTGGCAAATCGATGAGTGATTTACATCTCCCACATGAATGCAATGAAGTATATGAGTGTTTGTGCATGTTTCTCATCAAATTGGAATGTTTTACCATAGATTTACGCCATTACATGTTCATTTTCATATGCATCACCCTATGATCTAATCTAACAAGTTTTACTCATTAATTTCATGTCATTCTACATGTTTATGTTAGTTAGATCTTTCATTTTGATCATATGTTCATTTTTATGGTTTTTGGTGTGGTTTACATCATTTTTGTGGTAATCGTCATACTCATGTGGTTAGTAATATTGTGATATGTTTGTGATTATGTATGATGATTTTGGTTGAGGTGGTTTCGTCGGATTCGTCATTTGGTGAAGTTTTGGTCGAAATCGGTGTTGAATTGCAATATTCAGAAGCTGGATTGGGTAGAAGTTGGATCGAACCATAGTTGGATCGGACCAAAGTTGGATCGGGCAGAAGTTGGATCGGACCAAAGTTGGATCGGACCATAGTTGGATCGGACCAAAGTTGGATCGGACCATAGTTGGATCGGACCAAAGGTGGATCAGGCAGAAGTTGGATCAGATAGAAGTTGGATCGAGTAGAAGTTAGATCAGGCAGAAGTTGGATTGGGCTATTCTAGACAACCATTTTTGGTCAACCATTTTTGCCATTTCTGGGCACGTTTTTCTGGCTGGACATCTCCGGTGATGATGTGACTTCAAAGTAAATTCAATTAGGAAGTTAGGAAGTGCTAAAATAATGCAATGGATTGCTTTGAACCTTATAAAGATGTTGGTTAGTTCAACGATGGTGGTGGCTTCGACGAGAGTCCAGAAAGGGATGTTCGAAGTGTTGGAGTGTTCGTTGGTCGGGGAGATGCAACGAATGTAGTTTCAACTCAAAGGTCGTGAATTCATGGATAATGGTTACTCGAGAAGGTTGCTCGAGCTATGAAAAGTCATCAAGATGGGTGACTACAGATAAGTAGGCTGAGGGATTATCGTTGTCGTAAGTTCTAGTACCCTGGGTCTTGGGGAAAGGCCTAGTTGTCAAGGTTGGACATTGTCAAGGTTGGACATATGGAGTTTATGCTAGAACCGTGGTTACCATTAGCCCTTGACATATGGCAAGGTTGGCCATCATACGATTGACGATGGTTTCAAAGCAGGATTGGTGGTGATAGCCAAAGTCAATCATCGATGATTGGTTGTTCTGTTTGTACTATCTCACATAAATTATCCAAAGTCGAGGGAGATGTTCTTTGAGTGCTTAACTAATATTGGTTTAGGCCTCTGGGGAGAGTACTTGGGGAATGTCAAACTCGATTAGGGTTGTCTGTGTGAGACTTATATAATATGAATGTTATGAGTGTTTTCCATGATTGAATGGGTGTTCTGGTTTCCATGGATGAATGGTTGTATTGTTTATTGTAAAGGCTGTCACTATCCGATGTGGGGAAGATAAGGTTGAGTTCTTCTCTAGTGTTGTTTGTAGATTAGTATATATATCTATCCCTTCTCATACACTTTATTGTTGAAGTTTCTTAGCTATTTTATCGCTCGCTAAGACTGTTGTCTGACTCAAGGTTTTATGTTTCCTCTTATTACCTTGGGCTGTTCATCTGGTTGTGGATGGGCAGACTAAGTAACAGGTGACAGGTAATGCTTTAGTGAGGATGACGATGCTGATCAACATACCAGTTTTACTACTATCTAATAATTGGATTTCCGCTGTTTGCTTTTATGAGTGATGTAGTGAGGCTACTTTATATAAACACTATTTCCAAGTTTGTAGACATTACTTTCTGGTTGTATGAATGTCCAGTGTTTCTGCTTCACTATTATTACCTATTGTATATATTCTATTATATTTTATCCATGCGCTGTGAGTTTACGACAGGTTCTGCTTATGTTTACCTACTCTGATGATCGTCCATAGCTACCTTGCACACCTTTCAGCGCATTGTTTCTCTTGTATAGTGCAGGGGTTATGGGCAGTCGTCACAAAACTTGTCTGGGAAGAAGCCTGGAACAACCTAAATTGTTGATTGCGGTTTCCACTGGTCAACAGTGCAGAAACCAGTTTCAAACGTTTGAAACTAAGGGTTAGATGTCTGACCTGCTACTAATCACAAAACAACGATCTGGATCAGACGTCTTAGCCTTATTTTTAGACGTATGACAATCTCAAATGTCTGGACTTAGGTTCCAGACATCTGACCTGTTGTTTAGGTCAAAAGTTGACCCTGTATCGGACATTTGACCCTATGGTTTAGACCTTTGAACTGCTGGTTAGAAAATAAAGAAAGGGACTCTTGGATCGAAGAGTTCCGACAACTTTGGACTTCCCATAACGACTTCAAATATTTAGAGAGGTTATATGCACTATTTAATACCCAAAACAACATGCATAATTAATAATTCAATGAATTGTAAAGAATTTGTTTTTAAACATCAAAATGAGCAAATTCACACACAAACAACCAATCAACCAAGTGTATACACAACATTCACATGCCAAGGGCACACGAGCGCGACATATAAGCTTGAGTCATAGATTTGAGTTCACAAGAACTCACCTTTGAGCTTAATAGGAAAGGAGGAAGTGTAAAACTGAGCTAGATACCTCTCTTCCAATATAGATTTCTATCTTCATATCTAACATGAATACACTATATTTCCTGAGAATTAGGTATTGGAAATAACAAGAATTGAAGAGGAAACAAGTTGGAGAATATGGAGATTGAGATTATATCTCTTCTCTTTCGATTTGCACTTGATTTCTACATGAATTGGAACTCTTAGGATTAAAGTAGGTTTAGGAAATTTTAATTTTCCATTCCCCTTTCTATTTTTATTTTTCTTAAGTGTGGTGAATGAATGAAGAGACGAGGGAGGAGTTGTTAACTAGGGCTGAAATGGGTTACGTTGGCTAACCCAAACCCCACCCAAAGTCCCAAATCTCCCTAACTCTTAGCATATCGATATTTGCAGTTTTAAATATCGTAAATGGCATTTTGAACTCAATGGAAGTGCTTTCGAGTCCAAATTCAACCATTTGCAAAAATTCACAAATTTCGGGCTTTAAACTGAAGACATAGTACAATATTTAATTAAATCTATTAACTGAATAGTCATAAATTATGTCGATTGTTACAAACCGCCATGTCATCATCTTCTTCTACCTATTCCCACTCATGCTACAATAAGAAAACCGAACCCATTAATCCTTTGAAAACCACAACGTCTCTCCTCTTTTACTCTCTCATCGGTCCATTAAAACCTAATCCGATAACTCTAGAGGTCTCCTCTTCACAAACCGCATCACATCCATTCTACCTCTTCAAATCTGCACCCCAACTTTACATCACGTTCTCAACCTTCCTGACGTGATGCTACATGTTTTGACAAAAAATATCGCCGAATCCCTTGGTACTTTGCAATACGATGCTTTCTTCCATCTTAAAGCCATAAATAAACTCCATTTTGACTAACTCCTCACCAATCATTTAAAAATCTTAACCCTAATTTTTTTCTTCCACTGTAAAAATGTCAAACCCAGAAAAATAATGAGACCCCACCTTCAACTAGCATTTGAAAACAGAGATCTTCCCCTCACAAACTCAAAAATATAAGCTTTGAAATTTATTTGTTATTATATGATTCGATTTCGAATTAAAAGTAAATCAGAGCTTTCTTTTTTTTAGAAAAAAATGTCGGCTCTTTTCTCTTGTTGTGAACAAATGGAAGGGGGGAGAGAGATGGTGGATTAGGTTTAGAGTTTAGGATTATTTATAGACAAAAAGTTTCAATATTGTTCTCTTTGACTTCGTCGAGCATTTCAAGCTCGCACTTTCCCGTGGATCATATGATTGCCAAAAAATTTGAGATCTTACGAAAATTAAACATTCTGAACCCGATGAAACTAATTTCGTCGAATTTCGAGATTGTTTGCAAAATGACTAATCCAAATCGAATTAAATTAATTTCAAAATAATTCAAATTCATCGATAATAATTTATTATTATCGTTTATATTCAAATAGGATTTTACATAACTCCAAATCAATTTTGATTTCATATTAAACTCAAGATTCAAATTTCAAGTTAATTCAATAGTCAAATTCTCATTTTTTCATTTTTTATTCCAGTCTTTAAATTCCAAAATTAACCGATTTATGTAATTACGATCAAATTGGTCCAAATAAAATTTTTAAATCAATGAAACACAAATTTAATTTTTATTTAATAAAGTTCTAAATGGTTAAAAAAGTTAAGTCATTGCAAAATTTTATCTTGATTTAAGGCTTAATAAAAATCAAATCTTCCCATTTGCTTTATTTTACACAAATTAGATCTTTAACATTTCATTCTTACATTACTCAGTTTATGAAAGTTATAAGAATCAAATCTGTATATCAAATAAATTCCATTAAACTTTAAAACAACCTTTATAATTAACTTATCCTTTACATTAAGGATGAGGCCCTTTTAAATCAAATTATTATATTAAGATTAATTTATATCAAATTGAATCAGTTTACATAAAAATTTGGTTTGAATAAAAACTTATCTTAAAATAATAACCTTTATAATTTATATTTTCAAACACCATTTCAATAAATCAAATTTAACTTAAACTTCATAGATTCAAGAAAAATAGAATTAACTTTTATTTCAAACCTTAATCCAAACTCAATTCTTAAATTACATTTCTAAATAGATTTATTATAATTGGTACATACTTATAACATTTTAAAATCTCTTTTATTAACCATGACGTCCATATAATTTCCTATTATATGGTCAAGTTGATTGGGTATGTATCATTTCAACCCGTTTAATTAATTTTCGAGTGTATATCATTTCAACCTGAATCCAATAATCCAATCTTAATTTCTAAATCTATACAGTCGCCCAGGTATGTATCATTTCAACATATAGTGGTTTTTCCTAAATCTATAATAGACTTGCAATATCAGAGAACATAAAACATCACATACGTGCATCGCATCCATATCGTGTCATATATGCTGATAGTGTGCATGTCACATGTGCATAAATCACATAACAAACAATTATTGCTTTTTAAGAGCAATCCTAACATTTCATTTGACATTTAAAATACTTAATTCACTTAATAATGAGTTAGTCGTGAGTCGGTAAACTCACCTTCTGAAACTATTCAAACATTCGGGAACTGGCTCGGATTCAGATTGGGACACATTTACCTTAACAATGAAGATTTTTCTTTCTTGCGAAGATGGTTTACGCATGTGATCCAGGATAGTAAGGGGGTGGTGATATTCGCAGGCGATGATAGGAAAAGGAAGAGGAATAAAAAAATCACGAAGATGGTGATTTGGGGAAAAAGATGCAATTTTTCTTTGTTGCGAAAAAATGGAGAGGAAATAAAGTCTATTTCCCTTTCTTTTGAACACTTTGTTTCATTTTTTCCTTTGTGGGCATTACTTTTTTTTCTTCTATGGATTGTTAAACAAAACGTAGGACGAAAGAGGGAGAAGTAAGCAAGGAGATGGAGTTGTCGCATGTTGCACAAGTATTGTCCCATTGGAAGAAAATACAACAAGTGTCTAACATGTTATTCTAAACATAAATAAGAGTGCTATTATTAATTAAATAAATTTTAAATTGAATAAAATTTCCGTTTCCTTTTCTTAGGATGAAAAATTCAATTATAATAGTTAGTATCCAATGTAGAAGAATGCAAATGAAGTTGAGATAATATACACACATGGAACACCATCCATTTTTTTGCCTTTTTGACCAAAAATTAAAGGTTTGGACAACAAACCTTCAAATTTTGTGGAACGAAAAATATCATTGCTCTTACTATAACGACCCTCCTTTTTTATCATTTCAAGTTAGTAATTAAACCAACTCGAAACGTTCACAAAGATGGATTGTTAATGGGGTTGTAGCACATCAAAAAAGAAACAAAGGAACTTTTATTGTTATAACAATATCTTACATTAGAGTTATAATGAGATATCAGAGTTTAAAGGTACACAGCGGAAAATAATAAAGCTTAGCGGAAGAATATATAAAATGATCCAAATGAAAGCTCCGGTCCTTAATCCAGCAACTTCTCTAAAACCGACTCCAAAACTAACTGCAAATCAAAACCACTAGGCAACATATGTGGAAAAATCATGGGCGCCCAACATTTAGGTGGAAGAACAATAAACTCTAGGTCAATCATGGGACTGATGTAAGACACTTAAAACAGTTAAGTTTAGATTTATTTTAAAGTGATGTAACTTATAAGACCATGCTGTATAACATGGAATGAGTTTTCCTATATAAATATCAGCACATAAAATTCATAATGTTTTTTAAGAAAATGTAGCTAGGTCTCGCCGCACATAAACAATGCAAACACAGGCTTGGGCCAGGTTTATCCTTATTATAACCAAAATATTTTGATACATGGAAAATCCTCTGATATTATTATTAGTGCATAGTGGGAAAAATACTTTTGTAAGAAAAATGTATCAGTCCAAACCAGCATAATATCTCATACTATTATGTTTACATACAGTATACAATCGAATTATTATGGGTTGGTAGTGTAGAATGGATTTCCAATAAATGACTAGGCTAAGGAACTTCATTATCCGATAGGTACACCTCTAGAGGGATGTCCCGAGAACCAACTGGCTCTCTGCCAACACAAGGTCGGCTTATCCCTTAACTGGATAACTTAGAGCACACCTGAGTATGTCATCTCCCGATCGTTACCAACCTTTAGCCAGGAACCTACGACATCAACATCCAAATAAGTAGAAGTTTCCACATAAGTAATACATAGGCTCTACACCATGGTAAACTTTTTATCTAAAAGGAAACATCACACCCATAATCTTGCTGCATCTTTCCTTTTTTTTGGCCATTTCCGAGAAGTGAGGGTTAACGAAGTCTCATTACACAAAGATACGCTTTAAACAAAATCCATTCTTTGATCATCAATAACTCAATCACTTGGTATGCCAAATTGTCATTCCATAATATATAACTGATAATTACTAACCATATCACCTTTGATCTCGTACGTCTTAAAGAAAGGTGTTAAGCTAAGAGAACATATTCTCCTCCACCGATAGAGACACATTTAGTAAAGATAAACCATTACATTACAAAATACAATGTCAGACACACGTCCGCACAAGTTTGTTTTGGGTCTGAACGGAACCGAGCGCTTTATTCATCATCCAATTAAGGAGAGAAGCCCTTGCAAATTCGGAAAATATCTAAGTGCATCTAGACCACTGCTATAATATAATATCATAGTGGGTGCACAACCTGAGACATCAATAAGCAATCCATTCGATGTGAAGATTCATGGTCTTCAACCATCATCTTCAATTTATTATGCTCCATTTCGTCGTATGATTATTCGAAATGGTTTTTTGATATGAATATCATGTTGGTCTTTACAAATAATCAACGCAACTTAAAAACCATTATGGATTATATCAGACCTTAATTAGGTATCCCTTCACTTAATTTTAGTTAATAAAAACCTTTTTAAAACAATTTCTTTTAACAAGGTCCTTGTTTGAAAGTAAAAAGCTCATTAATCCAAAATCCATTTCTTTAACACCCAAAACTTAAATAAAATTCTTATTCTTATTACTTGGAAAGATTTATTTCGTAAGTCTACCTTTTGAATTTAAACCAAAAGTAATTTAAACCTTGTATATCTTACTTTAAACCAACATAATAAAACCTTTGTTGATTTCCTTGATTAAGAATTATTTCAAAAATTATTCATTAATCTTGGCTATACCAAAACAAATTAATATTAAATATAAGGCTTGGTACAGAAATTAGATTAACTTATATTTAATATTAATTCTCACAGTCAACAAATATTATAAGAGGAATAATGGTATAAATCTTTTAAATTCCTTGAATTGTGTAAGTTTAACTCTGGATTTGAATATCAAATATTCGAAGATCATTCGCATCCATATCCAATTTATTATAATTGGAGAATTCAGGTTATATTTTAAATATAATATCCGAATTATCTTTTTAACACTTCATTAACTATTTGAAAATGTTTATAAAAGGTTTGGATAATGATTCATAAGTTAAAAAGATTATATTTCAATATTGGTAAAAAAAGTTACAAAAGCGTTATATAAGCATTTCAAATGAGCTAGTTTAATTAAAAAAATAACCTTTTCATTACCAAAAACTTAATATTTTTAACTCAAATTATTTTAAATGATTTATCAAAAAAATTCCATATTTTTAATAATTTTAATAAAGTTGTTTCTATCGGTTTCCAGTTAAGGTCACCGAATTGCAAAACCGCGATTTTATTTGAAAATTAATTTAAAAATAACTTGAAATCTATACGTTGAAATTCAAAATTTCTATTTCTATTTGTAAATTATTATTATTAGAAAGAAAATTTTTTCCGTTTTAGGCAAATTCGATTTTAATTTTATCAGTTATAATCGTTTGAAGTTTATGGTCGAAATTCGCGAACTACCGCAACTCGATTAGTCCTATTCAAACTATACTATAACTTCAACACAAAATTTACCTGAATTACTTTTTATATAATTATAATTTTATAAAGCATTTATAAATTCATTTTCAAAAAATATTTTCGAATTTTCACCTTAAACTCAATTATAAATCAAAATTGTATATTTTAATAATATAATTTTAATAAAATAATATTTTTTAAAAACTGATCCTTTGGGCCTAAAACTTTGCACAAGTCAAATCGAATATTATGTAAGATAATCGGAATAATTGGCTTGAGTTTAAACCATCGTTTATATATCCAATTCAAATTCAATTTTGGAATTCGTTACTCAAAATTAATTTCAAACCATAACAAGTTGTTTCATGTGATTTTTTTCCCAATTTCACTTCTCAATTACAAAAGTAATTTATAATCACTTTAATTTCATTTTCAAACCATTTCGAGTAAAAAAATCCAAACTTTATTTTTGGACACCATTTCCACTTTTATTTAATATAAAACTTGTTTATATTTCTAATTGAGAAAGAGACTTAACTAATCACCTATATAATTCCATAACTTAATGTGTTATATGAAATGATCCAAACTTCCCTTTACGGGAAAGCCCGGATTGCTTTGAGAATACGACTCATCAAAACACAAACACTAGAACATTTCATTGCTATTACAACAATTACATCAGAGTACAAGATATCAGAGTATGAATAAATAATACACAGCAGAAATAGAATAAAATCAGAGAGTAAAATACAGAGCAACGAAAATTTAAATGTATAAATACAGTGTATAGCGGAAAATACATCAACAACACAACTGAAAGAAATACACAGATACAAAGCTTTCTGAATATAACTCCGGCTGTAATCCAGGATCTTGGGACCTATCGGTTATGGGCCGACCACGCTGCTGCTGTGTGCAACTCTGATGTAATTGTTGTAACAGTAATGAAACGTTCTAGTGTTTTTGTTCCGTTGAGTCATGTTCTCAAAGCAATCCGGGCTTTCCTATAAGGGGAAGTTTGGGTTGTTTCAGTATGGTATCAGAGCTTTGGTTAACTCAAATCTTTAGGGTGCAACTCATAGAATAGAATAAAAGATTCATTAGAGACTGGATTAGTAATATCCTATGAAATAAAACTCATTAGAGATAGGATCAGTAGTATCCTAGAATGAGAAACTCGTTAGAGATGGGGTTCGAAATGCCCTAGAATGAGTTGAGAGTGACAAGTTTATAATTAACGTATTTATGATTATTGAATATGTAAAAGTTATATATATTTGAAAACTTAACCAACTAATTGATTGCTAGTTGTGTTGTTTGATTATTAATCCAATTAATTAAAATATTGGAATGATCAAACCAATATGAAAATGAAAGGTAAAATTTAGCCAAATTGAATCAAATATTGAACTAAATTGAAATTTGTAACACCCCGTAATTTTAACAATACTAAAGAGGGAAAATTAAAGAATAATTGATTTATTACTCAGAACTAAGGGAAATGGACTACACCATTGCGTTCGTCTCGAAATTTTGGTCAAGATAGACATTTTCTTTGCATAAAACGGACACCGTATGAAGAAGTTATGAGGGTTTGAAGTTTATATGTGCATAGAATATATATATATATATATATATATATATATATGAGGAGCGATCGGGGGCACCCCTGTTTGTGAGCACCCCTTTAGCACCCCTGCCGGTCCGTGAGCTACGGCGATCCAAATCGAACGAGAATTTGTAGATATTCAATCCACATATATTTAAGGACCTATCCAAAATTTGAGCTCGTTTAGACATTCGTACAATAATATATTTGGTGTTTAAATTTAACAATTTGAATAAATGTCTGAATGGTGAATAATTGAGCTAAGATTTTGAATATGCTATGGATGTCGGAACGAGCTCAAATTTTGGATACGTCCTTAAATATATGTGGATTGAACATCTACAAATTCTCATTCGATTTGGATCGCCGTAGCTCACGGACCGGCAGGGGTGCTAAAGGGGTGCTCACAAACAGGGGTGCCCCCGATCGCTCCTATATATATATATATATATATATATATATATATATATATATAATAGACCAAACTTATCCAGAAACAGTTCAAAAATCAAAAAAATTGGAGAGCGCCAAAATTCCCGCTCTTGGGGGTCGACACCAGGGTCGACCCCCCTTAAGGGGTCTCGACACTAGGTCGACCCCCTAAGGGGTAGGTCGGCACCCCAAGGGATGAGGTGGCAGTCGGTTTTCTGGGGCTGGCAGCTATATATACAGGCTCATTTCTCTTGTTTTCTTCACTAGAAATCAATGGGGGCCAAATGCTGTCAGTGCCTGGACTAATTCAGACCCTTTTCTTCTTCTGCAATTAGAAATTTGAGATTCAAGTGTAGATCTGTTCTTCTTTTATTTTCTAATCCAATCGCTGTGAGTTTCACGTTGCTTTTAGAATTAAATGATTAAAAGTAAAATGATATGACTATAGTTTGGATCCATTTCTGTGTCTAAATTATGGGATCTGTTGTAAATTGCGAATCTATGACATTCTAAATTGGTTATGACTTGAATCTCAATCCTTTTTATATCGAATCTATTGTAATTTGTGACTATATGACATTTGGACATAACAACTTGTAACTATATGATGTTTGGACATAACAACTTGTGATTATATGACATTTGGACATAACTATGATGTAGATCTGAAACCTTTATTATGTTAGATCCAATTTTGATTTTTAGATCTAGCTTATTATTTGAACCACCTTGTACTTATCATATTGGAACTGAACTATTGGACATCTAAATTGTTTTTTAGATTTTATATGACATCCTTAATATGATAGTACTAGTTTATTTATCACAAGTTCACTAGATCTATTCTCATATGTCCACCTTACCACTATGCCAATTTATGCTTATGCCTGTTATGTTAGAATAATCAATTTTTGTCATCTTCCCATCACCTTTCCCTCTTATTTTTTATGGGCAGGCAATTTTCTAGCCTAGGCATGCTACCAATTATATGCGAATGCGCTAGTTAGGGAACGGAAAGGGAGAACATTAGAATTTGCATAACTTGAATAATGTTTATATACATAAATTTGAACCTACAATTCATTGTGAACATAATTGGGGAAAAAGGGGTATGAAACTTATAACTTATAACGACATAGGTGAAAACTGGATAATAATGATATGCCTAGGATCACAGTAATTAGAAACTATAAAGGCACTTATGACACGAGGTTAGATTTGACTTGCGGTGGAAGTCTATGCGGAACAAACCGGCATATCCAGCAACCGCAAGTGTTGAATCTAATGTGAGAGGTCTAAGTGCACAAATACGAGACGTGATAAGACACGAGGTTAAGCCCTATTTGTGGAATAAGTCTGCCTGTACCCGCCCGGCATGTCCAACATCCACAAATGGAAGGCTTAATGTAAGAAATCTAGCACACCTTAATCATAAATGAAAAGATGGTAATAAATTGGAATAATTAACCTAGTTGAATCCATAAAGATTGTATGAATATGAACATGAATAGGGGTTAAGTAAACTTGTTTGGATAGTGGGCGGGTTAAGTGAATCTGAAGGGGTGGGTAATATGCAAATATAGGCCCACAAACTTAACCTGAGGGGGTTATGTAATTAAAGACACCAATAGGCATACATAACCTGAGGAAATTATAGTGGGGATACAAGACAAGGGGTAGAGCTTGTCATTTTGTATGGGGATCCATTTCAGTCGTAACCCATATAATGGTATCAAACGGGTACTCTATCCTAGGTCAGAGTGGGGCACCTTACCGAGCTAATTGTAAGAGATCCAAATAGGGGGGACGGTGTCATGACAGCGCGTTCCAACAAGGTCATGTACGTGTGTAACGACCCACATTCTACGCATCATAAGATCGTAGAATATTTATTTCTTTCACATATGAAGTCGTATGGTCATGTAACTTTGGGAGACGACTATTGGGGTCATTTCCCATGTTCATGATTTTTGTCGATTTTTAAATGACCATTTTACCCCTAGTTGATACTGTTTTGGCCATAACTTTTGATTGGAAAGGACTTTTGACCTGAAACCACTTCCATTGGCTCCGGATGATGGTTTACAATTTCGTCGAGTGGTTATATTAGCCAAACGGACTCACCGTTTGGGAGATATGACTGAAACAAGTTTCCGATGGTGAAAAACAGCTTAACCGGGCCTAATTAGGGTGATTAACAAGAGGGCCCATAACCCATTTCGGGATTAGGGTAATGAGGAGGCTGAAATCTGTTAGAGAACGATCTTATTTTCATTTTTCAGCTACCACTTTCATTCTTGGAACCCTAACAATGGCCTCCAACATCTAGAATCATCTCTAATCACCGTTTAATCAAGGATTAGGCTTAGCAACACCAACTTAAAGAAGATCTTCACCAAATCAGTATTAGAGCCGCTGTTAGACATCAGTATTCGCCCAAATCAGCGAGGTTTCAGTTTTGAAAATTTTATTTGTGGCTAAGGTGAGTGATTAGCATTGTTTTGACACCAATTATAGTTAATTAGGGTGATTAGTGATAATTAGCGAATTTAAACATGATAAAATTCTGGAAAAATATTTATAAATTCGAAAATAATGTTTTAGACCTCTGTTAGAAATTTGGTTTGATTTGGTAAAGTTTTAGATTCATTAGTTGTTGTTAAACATGATTAAGGGGAAAACATTGGTTTTTAGGTATGTTTGATCCTTATAAACATGTCATATTGTTGTTTTAGTGTTTGTGGATGATTATACATGTTGCTATGACTGTATGGTATGTTTTGTGATTGCATAGAAAAGTTAGAATGGTTGAAAATGCCGTCGTTTGGTGAAAATATCTTGTTGGAAAAACTTGCAGCAAACCGGATAGAAGCATTCGGATAGGAGCATTCGGATTGGAGCATTCGGATAGGAGCATTCGGATAGGAGCATTCAGATGAGAGCATTCGGATAGAAGCATCCAGATAGGAGCATTCAGATAGGAGCATCCGGATAAGAGCATTCAGATAGGAGCAACCGGGTAGGGGCATCCGATCCGAACCGGATAGGGGCATCCGATCCAAACCAGATAGGGGCATCCGATCTGAACCGGATAGGGGACTCCGACCCGAACCAAATAAGAGCATCCGAACTGAACTAGAAAGGAGCATTCGAACCGAACCAAGCAGGAGGGGGAGAACCGAACCGGAGGATCGAACACCAAGTAGACCTAAACCCGAGATGCAAAGGAAGCCCAAATGAGGAGTTGTACCCAGCATCCAGATGGGAACCAAGGAGGGAACTTCATGAGTTGGGCTTTGCTGCGGGACGTGTGCAAAGGGGTTGTCGATGTATGTAACTTTGGATCACTATGTGTAGGGAGTACGTGAACGGATTCAGGGCCACAGTGGCCTAGGTATGACTAAAGAGCTATAGACCAATGAAGTGGGGTCATTTGTAAAGGTTTGGTCATGACTCCATGTGGTAAGCTTGGTAGTAGCAGTAGTTGTACAAGTTGAACTCCGTCACTACTTCGATGGGTCTAGTGATCGAAGCGGTAGATATCGTATGATTTACGCACTGAGAAAGAGATGTGAGGATGTTTGCTATGCTTGACTTGTTTGTCTTCACTATGACATTCACACCCCACCCCCGTATCTTTACACCATTTGTTTTTGGCACCTCAGAGTATTGTACGGTATGTAGTGCTAACTCTTTGGTTGCAGGTCCAGGTTCAGGTATGGTTTATTATACCTATTATTGTTCTGTTTAGCTGCTTATCGCTCAAACCAGACTTTTTGTCTGACCCAGAGTTTTATGTCTCTTCTTATTACTCTGGGTGCTCTCACGAGCAGAGTAGAGACAGGTTAGCTGGGTTTGCACGAGTAGTTGATCCGGAGACGAGCAGGAGGCTTCCACGTATGATATATATAAATATTTTCCTTGTGTTGTTGAAGATCACTGCTTGGGCATTAGTAGTGCATCTTCTACTTTAGTTTTCTTTTGCTTTAGAGACAGTTTAAAGTTGTAAAAATGATGTTGGATCATAAGCTGTATCTGGATTTCCGCTGCTATGTTGGTTTATTTTTCAGTTTATGCACTGTCTCGCCTGTTTTATGTCAAGATTATGTTATTATTGTATTTTGTTCCATGCGCTGTGAGACATTCTACAGGTTCCTTGTTAGTTCATTCTCTTCTTTCCTTTCTTTGGCGAACGTTCTGTGCTAGTCGGGCATGTGTACAACGCACTTTCGGAGGAAATGCAGGCTGGTGCGGGGCGGGCCGTCACACTTGGTATCAGAGCTCTAGGTTGCATAGTTAACCTAGGGAAGTTATCAGGGAGAGATAGTATACGTATATGAGAGCGCGTATTTTTATTATTTTGATTTTCAAAAGCTATATATATCTTATTAGTATAGCTAAGGATGAAGTCACACTGCACTAGCACCACTATGGAGATGGTTAATCGTTTTCTCTTTACAAATTGAACGATGAGCCGATACGCAAGAGGTACCGGTAAGGGAGCCAATAATGGGAATGCTGCTGACTTGAGGACGATGTTTACTGACCTCATGAGGGAGATGCTTAGGGATGTGCAGAGGGCAGCTCCCAATGTTGGTAATGGTGGTGGTCCAATAGTGCAGACAGCTAGGGCCGATTTCGCCAAGCTGAATAAGGATTATACTAGTCTTGGTGGGAAGTCGTTCCACGGAGCGGCTACAGATGTCCTGGATTGGTTGGATAGCTGCGAGCGTATCTTCGAAGACTTGGGTATCGAGGATGCGATGAAGAGAAGGCTAGTATCCCGTCAGCTGCAAGGACGTGCACTGAATTGGTGGAATGCTATAAAGGCAGCTACTCCCGAGGATCAGATTACTTGGGATCAGTTTAAGGCTCGCTTTAGCGTTAAGTTCATTCCAGTTGCTCAAAAGTCAGTGTTGTTTAAGAAATTCTTGGAACTCAAGCAGAATGGCAGAGCTGTCTCGGAGTATATTGCCGAATTCGACACTTTGTCAAAATATGGGTTATCCCTAATAGATACTGCCGAGAAGAAGAACGAGAAGTTCATAACTGGCTTGGATGGATACTTGGGGGAAAGGCTTATTAACCACATCGATGAGACGTTTGAATCGTTTGTGGGGAAAGAATTGAGGTCAGAGAGTCTTTACCCTAAGTCGAAGACTGAGGTTGCATCTGCAGAGGAGCCAAAGCTGCAAGCAAGCGGTGGAGGCAAGAATGGTTCTCAGAATAAGAGAAAGCGGAATCAGACTAAGGATGACCAGAAGAAAAAGAATAAGAAGGATGTTGCGTGCTTCAGTTGTGGTAAGAAGGGCCATTATGCTAGTAATTGTCGGGCCAAGCCAGCGGATAGAAAGTGCTTCAATTGTGGCCAAGTGGGACATCACAAGGACAAGTGTCCGCAACCCCCCAAAGAAAAGCATATGGTGAAAGCATATGCCCTTAATGGTGTACCTTCTTCGTCGAATGCCCCAACTGTGGCGGAGAAGGGAATGAACGTCGTTATTCAAGGTATGCTTTCTGTTTATGATGTTCCTGTTAGAGTTTTGTTTGATACCAGAGCTTCTAGTTCTTTCTTATCTAGTGACCTGGTAGATAGGTTGGGATTAGAGCCCGAGATTGTCGATAGACCTTTAGTAGTGATGAACCCGATTGGTTGTTCGACTAACCTTAGCATGATTTGTCGTAATGTGGTCTTATCGAGTCATGGATACATATTTGTTTGTGATTGCTTTGTTTTGGGCTTTACTGGGTTTGGCATTATTTTGGGAGTCGATTGGCTCCAAAGATACGGGGTGGTGGTACACAGTGAGGGCTTTTTGGTGACAGCTAGAGCGGATGATGGGCGAAAGGTAGTGTTTGGTGGTCTACCCGGTGATGGGGTAATGGCTAGTTTTCTAAATTCCCTTGACATCCCGCATAGTGAGTTGTCAGGTTTGCCCGTGGTTGGCCAGTATCCGGACGTTTTCGAAGAAGTGACCGGACTTCCACCACATCGAGAGATTGAGTTCCGAATTGACTTAGTGAAAGATGCTAGGCCTATAGTGATGCCACTTCGTCGTATGGCACCAAGGGAGCAACGAGATATCGAGCTGCAAGTCAGCGATCTTTTGAAGAAGGGATTTATCAGAAGGAGTGTTTCTGAATAGGGAGCACCAGTTGTGTTTGCTACCAAGGAGGATGGTTCCCTTTGTTTGTGTGTAGACTACGGCGAGTTGAATAAAGTGACGAGGAAGAATAAGTATCCTCTACCACGGATAAATGATTTGTTTGACCAGTTGAGTGGCGCGAGAGTATTCTCTCAGTTGGATCTCGCGATAGATTTTCATCAGCTTAGAGTGGAAGCTGAGAGTATAGCTAAAACGGCATTTCGAACACCATCTGGATTTTATGAGTGGTTGGTCATGCCATTCGGGCTGACCAATGCCCCAGCATATTTTGTGGATCTTATGAATAGGGTATTCAGAGATCAGTTGAATAAGTTTGTCCTTGTGTTCGTGGATGATATTTTGGTCTATTCGAGGACAGAGGAAGAACACAAGGAACATCTAAGAATAGTGATGGAGGTGTTGAGAAAACACCAATTGAAAGAAAAGTTTTCTAAGTGTCACTTCTGGAGGAGGGAAGTGAGATTCTTGGGCCATGTTGTTTCAGAGAATGGTATTACCGTGGACCCTGCGAAGGTGGCTACGGTATAAGATTGGTCTACGCCCAAAAATGCAACGGACATAAGAAGTTTCTTGGGATTAGCTGGATATTATCGTAAGTTTATCCAAGACTTTTCCAAGATAGCAGCACCGTTGACTCAGTTGACCAAGACGAATCAAGCTTTCATCTGGGACGAAAAGTGCAAGAATGCATTCATGAGTCTAAAGGAAAAGTTGACATGTGCACCAGTGTTAGTCATTCCTAAGGGGAATGAAGAGATGACGGTATATACGGATGCATGTGGTACCAGACTAGGTGCTGTATTGATGCAAGGAGGTAGGGTTGTAGCTTATGCAAGTCGGCAACTGAAGCCGCATGAGAAAAGATACCCTACCCATGATTTGGAATTGGCAGCGATCGTGTTTGCATTGAAGATGTGGAGACATTATCTCTTGGGAGAAAGATTCGGGTTGTTTACCTATCATAAATCTCTAATGTATCTCTTCTCTCAGAAGGATCTTCCGACAGCAAAGATGGTTAGAGTTCTTGGCTTCTTATGATTTCGATATCGCATATACACCCGGAAAGGGGAATGCGGTAGCTGATGCATTGAGTAGGAGACATACCAGTCTAGGGGCTATGTTTCTTGAGTGGAAGCAACTGGAGTACATCGCTGGGTATGATTTCAGACCAAAGTGCGAATTGGATCCAGAAATGTTAGCAAGTTCGACGATCAGACCCACTTTGATTGAGCGGATTGGTTCCAGTCAGAGCAACGATCCTAATCTATTAGAAATCATCTCCAAGTTAGAGATGGGTATCAACGAGGAGATGAACAAGTATGGACTTGATCGAGATGGATGGATTAGAAAGAATGGAAGATTAGTTGTACCCAATGTCAATGGATTGAGAGATGAAGTGCTTAGAGAATGTCATCACTCAAAACTGACTATACACCCCGGTGGTAACAAGATGTACCGAGACATGAAGCAGACCCACTACTGGGAAGGGATGAAAAGAGGCATTGGGAAGTTTATATCCAAATGCATGAACTGCCAACTAGTTAAAGCTGAGAAAAAGAAGCCTAGTGGTTTGCTACAACCATTAGAAATTCCAGAATGGAAATGGGAACAAGTGTCAATGGATTTCATTGATGGGTTACCGAGGACTAGATCGGGCCATGATAGCATTTGGGTGATTGTGGACCGATTGACTAAGAGTGCAAGGTTTATACCCGTCAAGTCAAACAGGACGGCAGCTAAGTTAGCGGAACTGTATATAAAGTGGGTAGTGAGATTTCATGGAATACCCAAAGGCATTGTGAGTGGCCGAGATCCGTTATTCACTAGTGGATTTTGGAGGAGCTTACAAGAGGCGTTAGGATCAGAACTACATCTTAGTACTGTGTATCATCCTCAAACCGACGGACAGATAGAGAGGGTGAATCCAGTGTTAGAAGATCTCTTGAGAGCTTGCATATTGGATTTTGGTCGATCATGGGATGACCATTTGCATCTAGTAGAGTTTGCATATAATAATAGTTATAAATCCAGTATTGGTATGGCTCCGTTTGAAGCTTTGTATGGAAGACCGTGCAACTCACCGTCTTGTTGGGTAGAAACTGCGAATGAAGGCCGCCCAAGATAGGCAGAAGAGTTATGCTGATAAAAGGAGAAGAGAATTAAAGTTCTCCATTGGCGACCTGTGTTTATCAAGATTTCTCCATTGAAGAGCATGATACGATTTGGCAGGAGAGGCAAGTTAGCACCAAGATTTGTTGGTCCATTCCCAGTTTTTGAGAAAATTGGGAATTTGGCATACAAACTTGAATTACCAGAGAAGACGGCAGGAGTTCACAACGCATTTCATGTTTCCCAGTTAAGGAAGTTCGTTCAAGACCCAGATGTGACTATTTCACCTGATCAGTTGGATGATATCGAAGTTGAACCCGAGGCGGTTGGGAATCGCAAGCCTATGCGTATTGTTGGGAACGATACGAAGCAACTTCGAAGGAAAGCAGTGAATCTAGCCAAAGTCCAGTGGGGCGAGAATGAGAATGACTGTACTTGGGAGACAAAGGAGAGCATTAGGAAGACGTATCCAGAACTCTTCGCCTGGTAAGATTTTAACTTCGATTTAATCTTTCCGCATGCTAGGATAGGC
The DNA here is from genome assembly GCA_030737875.1 of Allium sativum. NCBI lineage: Eukaryota > Viridiplantae > Streptophyta > Magnoliopsida > Asparagales > Amaryllidaceae > Allium > Allium sativum. Next base: position 296,930,831 of record CM060924.1, read on the forward strand.
TTGTTTGTTTGTTTTGCATGTTTGATTGTTATATGTGACTGGTAGGCATGCGGGATCCTTTGTATGTTTTGGGTTAAGGAATTTCGGGGACGAAATTTCTTAAGGGGGGAGAGTGTAACGACCCGCATTCTACGCATCATAGGATCGTAGAATATTTATATCTTTCACATATGAAGTCGTATGGTCATGTAACTTTGGAAGACGACTATTAGGGTCATTTCCCATATTCATGATTTTTGTCGATTTTTAAATGACCATTTTGCCCCTAGCTAATACTGTTTTGGCCATAACTTTTGATTGGAAAGGAATTTTGACCTGAAACCACTTCCATTCGCTCCGGATGATGGTTTACAATTCCGTAGAGTGGTCACATAAGCCAAACGGACTCACCGTTTGGGAGATATGGCTGAAACAAGCTTCAGATGGTGAAAAACAGCTTAACTGGGCCTAATTAGGTTGATTAACAAGAGGGCCCATAACCCATTTCGGGATTAAGGTTATGAGGAGGCTGAAATCTGTTAGAGAACGATCTTATTTTCATTTTTCTGCCACCACTTTCTGAAAAGTACGAGTGTGTACGACTTGTGCAGGATCTATAATATGGCTATGCGGAATGTATGTGATAACTTAAGCTATTCAATAGTTATGCGAATAAATATTCGCAAACAATATATATATCACAAATAATTATAAATGCAGTAAAGTAAAGTAACGACACCAGGATTTTTATACTGGTTCGGACCTCCAGTCCTATGTCCATTCCCGAAGCTCCTCTTCGGCTTTTCACTAAACAACACCCTCTCTTCACCCGGAGGAACAGGTTCACAACACTACTTGATTTACGGGCTACAAGTTTACCCACTTGATTTCACGGGCTACAAGCATACCCACTTGATTTCACGGGCTACAAGCTTAACCACTTGATTTCACGGGCTACAAGCTTACCCACTTGATTTCACCGGCTACAAGCTTACCCACACAGGACAATTACAAGAGTTTGACTTCTGATTGTGTTCTTCTTTCAACACTGATTTGTCAACGATTGAGTACACCCTTCCTATAATCTTATCCTCAAGTATATGAATTGAATGCGAAGATTTGAAGGAAGTTAGTTGCTTGTTGAATCAAAATATGAGAAATATTATCAAGGATTCAATAAGTAACTTGAATTTGGGAGCTTTTTAGAATGCAAGAGTATTTAGAAAGTAAGATCAGAAATCAGAGCAGGAATCGGTGATTTGGATGAATGAAAGATGATGTATTTATAGCAAATGAGAAGTTGTAATTATTAGTGAAAAGTTGCAATCAAAAGGAGTGATTTTTAATGAAGAGAAATGGATGCAACTTTTCAAGAAAGAAGATGACTCTTCATGAAATTCAAAAATAGGTCGACAGGAAAAATTAATAGGTTGACAGGTTTTTGACCGTTATTTCAAAAAACTGTTGACCTGTTAATTTTAACAGGTTGACCTGTTAAGTTTAAAAAGCTGTTGACCTGTTAATTTTAACAGGTTGACCTGTTAAGTTTAAAAAGCTGTTGACCTGTTAATTTTAACAGGTTGACCTGTTAAGTTTAAAAAGCTGTTGACCTGTTAAATTTAACAGGTTGACAGGTTTTTGTCAACATACATAAAAAATGAGTTTTCATGTATATTTTTGAAGAGAATAAGAAGTACGATTATTTGAGGATAGATTTTAACATAAATAACTCTAAATAACCATCTTCTAAGCTATAAAATATTGAATCTTCTTTTTGTCAATCATGAAGCTCCTTCTTGTCATTAATCAAAATAAGCATTGAAACCGTTGACTCAACATTCTCTCCCTTTTTGATTGATGACAATATAGCTTGATATTTTAATCTTTATTGCTATCTCCCCCTGTATATAAGCTCTGTCTCCCTTTAAACATCTACATATCCATAATCTTAGCTCCATGTCATGATTTCCATTGATCTTTATTTTGTTGTTATCAATCGAAATTCTCGTGTCTCAACATTCTCCCCCTTTTTGATTGATGACAACACCTTGGATTTTCTCCCTTTGAATATAAAGCTCCCCCTGAATTTCTGCAACATTTGTTAGTAAATAATCTTACCTTTTGATTCCTGCATTAACAAATGTTAGCACACATATACTTTTACCATATTAAGCACATATATTTTAAATAGTATATGTAAATTATTTCTCCCCCTTTTTCATCGATTAAAAAGAATAAATATCATAATAACCTCAATAATCGAGAGTAGTATAATTTTAAAATAGTATAAGAAATGGTGTTTGAGTTTGGAATTTGAAACGACGTGTGTTTATAAAAAAACAGTTTTCAGAGAGACCGGTTGACCTATAAAATCAAGGCGGTCGACCTAAAAAGTTTCGGGTTGGAGAAAATGAAAGAAATAGTACGAAGCGGTCGACTGAAATGTTCAATCGGTCAACCGTTTTCTTGCTGAAACAAAAACCGGTCAACCTAAAAATGTATACAGGTCGACCTAAAATTTCTCTGTTTTAAAAAAAATATGATACCGGTCGACATAATGTTTTGACCGGTCGACCGAAAACTTCTATGGATTGTGAAAATCAAAACCGGTCGACCTATATTCTTGGACCGGTCGACCTAAAAACTCTCTGGTTTGAAATTCATCTATTTAGGTCGACAGCTTTTTATTTTAGGTCGACAGGATATGTATAAAACTGTTTTTTTCCGGCTATATTTTGAATGAAATCAATACTCAAACATCATTTTATTAAAATAAAAGAATGTAAACTCATAAAAAAGGAACTAAAAACATTATTAAACGGAATATAAAGAAATCTCCTTAGATCCAATATAATCATTATTTTTTTGGTTCCCATGGAGAATATTTTCCGCTTCCGCCTTCATTTTTGTTGTAATTCCTATCCCATGAATTTTGTGTCCTCGATGACGATGAAATATTGAAACATGTGCTTTTTGATAAGCTAAATTTTCAAAGATATTTAGAGATACCGAATAGCCTTCTCTTTGTTGTGGTGTACCTGCAAAAATATATATAACATATATAGTTTTGGTACCCACTTGCTTTGTTTGGGTCCATGAGTTAGATGGAAGGTAACCATACCCAAGAGGGTTTAATGGAACCTTTAAAGATAAAATTTTCATTATTAACTACTGAATCAAAATAATCATCAATATATTTTTCTCTGTTTTTCCAACTTACAGGTACCCAAATACTTAAGTAATCTCTATTGATATTCCTTTTCATACTTCTAGATCTATTATACAGATCTCTAGTCATAGAAGTATTCGAATTTCTATAATAATTGGATCTAGGATGAGCATTAGTACTAGCAGTAATATTTTTATTGTACATGAAAGCATATCTAGTAGTATTTCTAAGATTAGTTTTATTATATCCTAAACCACTTTTGTCATGTAAAGGTCGAGATCTAGATAAAATCATATTTAAATCATTTTGACCTTTATTAAATTTTGCGAACTTATTTGCACATTTATCAAATTTATTTCCAAATTCGCTATTGACATTTTCAGAAGAAATTTTGTTATTCTTTAAATCATCAATTTCCTTATTTAATTCAGAATTTTTCCTTTTTAAAGTACCATTCTCAGTTTTGAGACCTAAAATTTGAGATTCTGAATTATCTAAAGAAGATTGTAACTTTTCAAAATTTTCTTTTGAGTCAGAAATTTCATATTGCAAAATATTATTATTCACCTTTAAAAACTCACATTCTTTAGATAGTTCTAAATTCTTTTCAGTTAAAGCTCCATTCTCTTTTTCAAGAGACGAAATTAAAGAACTAGAATTATTTAATGAATCTTCTAATGATATATTTCTATTTTGCAAAAGATTGATTTCCTTTAAAAGAACATTGTTTTTATCTTCTAGTCGCTCATTTTCTTTTTGAAGGGAATCTTTTTGAGAAACAAGCTTTTCTAAGGTATTTTCAAAACATTTGGCTTGTTTTACCAAACGATTGTTTTCTTCTTTTAATTTGGAATTTTCTTGCTTGTAATTTTTTGACATAGCTAAAACGACTGTATTGAGTTTCAATAATTTTTCATGGTCTAACAAAAGATCTTTATATAATGAATCTGTACATACCGATTGTGATCTGACTTTAGCCATCAGACACTTGTTTCCTTGCTCTCTTGATTCTGCTTTGTTGCTCTTCAACTTTCTAATCCCTTGACTAGACTTCTTTATTGCCATTTGTTCTAAGATGTTGTTATGATCTCTAGAACACCAGGCTCTGATACCAATTGAAAAGTACGAGTGTGTACGACTTGTGCAGGATCTATAATATGGCTATGCAGAATGTATGTGATAACTTAAGCTATTCAATAGTTATGCGAATAAATATTCGCAAAAAATATATATATCACAAATAATTATAAATGCAGTAAAGTAAAGTAAAGTAAAGTAACGACACCAGGATTTTTATACTGGTTCGGACCTCCAGTCCTACGTCCAGTCCCGCAGCTCCACTTCGGCTTTTCACTAAACAACACCCTCTCTTCACCCGGAGGAACAGGTTCACAACACTACTTGATTTACGGGCTACAAGTTTACCCACTTGATTTCACGGGATACAAGCTTACCCACTTGATTTCACGGGCTACAAGCTTACCCACTTGATTTCACGGGCTACAAGCTTACCCACACAGGACAATTACAAGAGTTTGACATCTGATTGTGTTCTTCTTTCAACACTGATTTGTCAACGATTGAGTACACCCTTCCTATAATCTTATCCTCAAGTATATGAATTGAATGCGAAGATTTGAAGGAAGTTAGTTGCTTGTTGAATCAAAATATGAGAAATATCATCAAGGATTCAATAAGTAACTTGAATTTGGGAGCTTTTTAGAATGCAAGAGTATTTAGAAAGTAAGATCAGAAATCAGAGCAAGAATCGGTGATTTGGATGAATGAAAGATGATGTATTTATAGCAAATGAGAAGTTGTAATTATTAGTGAAAAGTTGCAATCAAAAGGAGTGATTTTTAATGAATAGAAATGGATGCAACTTTTCAAGAAAGAAGATGACTCTTCATGAAATTCAAAAATAGGTCGACAGGAAAAATTTCATGAAATTCAAAAATAGGTCGACAGGAAAAATTAATAGGTTGACAGGTTTTTGACCGTTATTTCAAAAAACAGTTGACTTGTTAATTTTAACAGGTTGACCTGTTAAGTTTAAAAAGCTGTTGACCTGTTAATTTTAACAGGTTGACCTGTTAAGTTTAAAAAGCTGTTGACCTGCTAATTTTAACAGGTTGACCTGTTAAGTTTAAAAAGCTGTTGACCTGCTAATTTTAACAGGTTGACCTGTTAAGTTTAAAAAGCTGTTGACCTGTTAAATTTAACAGGTTGACAGGTTTTTGTCAACATACATAAAAAATGAGTTTTCATGTATATTTTTGAAGAGAATAAGAAGTATGATTATTTGAGGATAGATTTTAACATAAATAACTCTAAATAACCATCTTCTAACCTATAAAATATTGAATCTTCTTTTTGTCAATCATGAAGCTCCTTCTTGTCATTAATCAAAATAAGCATTGAAACCGTTGACTCAACACTTTCATTCTTGGAACCCTAACAATGGCCTCCAACATCTAGAATCATCTCTAATCACCGTTTAATCAAGTATTAGGCTTATCAACACCAAATCAAAGAAGATCTTCACCAAATCAGTATTAGAGCTGCTGTTAGATATCAGTATTCGCCCAAATCAGCAAGGTTTCAGTTCTGAAAATTTTATTTGTGGCCAAGGTGAGTGATTAACATTGTGTTGACACTAATTACAGTTAATTAGGGTGATTAGTGATAATTAGCGAATTTAAACACGATAAAAATCTGGAAAAACATTTATAAATTCGAAAATAATATTTTAGACCTCTTTTAGAAATTTGGTTTGATTTGGTTAAGTTTTACTAATCCTATCATTAGTTGTTGTTAAACATGATTAAGGGGAAAACATGGGTTTTTGGGTATGTTTGATCCTTATAAACATGCCATATTGTTGTTTTAGAGTTTGTGGATGATTATACATGTATCTATGACTGTATTGTATGTTTTTTGATTGCAAAGAAAAGTTAGAATGGTTGAAAACGCCGTCGTTTGACGAAAATAGCTTACTGGAAAAACTTGCAGCAGACCGGATAGGAGCATTCAGATAGGAGCATTCGAATATGAGCATTCGGATATGAGCATTCGGATAGGAGTATTCAGATAGGAGAATTCGGATAGGAGCATTCAAATAGGAGCATTCAGATAGGAGCATTCGGATAGGAGCATCCGGATAGGAGCATTTTGATAGGAGCAACCGGATAGGGCCATGCATCCGATCTGAACCAGATAGGGGGAATCGGATCCAAACCGGATAGGGGACTCCGACCCGAACCGAATAAGAGCATCCGAGCACCCGAACTGAACTAGAAAGGAGCACTCGAACTGAACCAAGTAGGAGGGGGCGAACCGAACCGGAGAATCGAACACCAAGTAGACCTAAACCCGAGATGCAAAGGAAGTCCAAATGAGGAGTTGTACCTCAGGATCCAGATGGGAACCAAGGAGGGAACTTCATGAGTTGGGCTTTGCTGCGGGACGCGTGCAAAGGGTTGTCGATGTCTGTAACTTTGGATCACTGTGTAGGGAGTACGCGAACGGATTCAGGGCCACAGTGGCCTGACTAAAGAGCTATAGACCAATGAAGTGGGGTCATTTGTAAAGGTTTGGTCATGACTCCATGTGGTAAGCTTGGTAGTAGCAGTAGTTGTGCAAGTTGAACTCCGTCACTACTTCGATGGGCTAGTGATCGAAGCGGTAGATATTGTATGCTTTACGCACTGAGTGATAGATGTGAGGATGGTTGCCAAGCTTGACTTGTTTGTCTTCACTATGACATACACACCCCACCCTCGTATCTTTACACCATTTGTTTTGTGGCACCTCAGAGTATTGTACGGTATGTAGTGCTAACTCTTTGGTTGCAGGTCCAGGTTTTGGTATGGTTTAGTATACCTGTTATTGTTCTGTTTAGCTGCTTATCGCTCATACCAGACTTTTTATCTGACCCATAGTTTTATGTCTCTTCTTATTACTCTGGGTGCTCTCATGAGCAGACTAGAGGCAGGTTAGCTGGGTATGCACGAGTTGTTTATCCGGAGACGAGCAGGAGGCTTCCACGTATGATATATATATATATTCTCCCTGTGTTGTTGAAGATCACTGCTTGGGCATTAGTAGTGCATCTTCTACTTTAGTTTTTTTTGCTTTAGAGACAGTTTAAAGTTGTAATAATGATGTTGGATCATAAGCTGTATCTGGATTTCCGCTGCTATGTTGGTTTAGTTTTCAGTTTATGCACTGTCTCGCCTGTTTTATGTCAAGATTATGTTATTATTGTATTTTGTTCCATGCGCTGTGAGACATTCTACAGGTTCCTTGATTAGTTCATTCTCTTCTTTCCTTTCTTTGGCGATCGTTCCGTGCTAGTCGGGCATGTGTACAGCGCACTTTCGGAGGAAATGCAGGCTGGTGTGGGGCGGGCCGTCACAACGTGCATGGCTCCGCCTTCCTGGGAAAATAAGATGCTGTGACATCAGTAGATATGGTTGTGCATTCAACATGAAGGGTTGCCACTTTAGGGAAGTGATACCCCCTACTGTAGGGCCGATACAGGGTATCTACGGAATAGGGACCCGATCGATTAGGTTAGTATTTAGGGTACATCTAGATTCTGGTAAGTTTAGGAGTCCGTTATAGGGATTGCCTGTGGATTGTATGGGGTTAGAACCTCTCACCAGAAGTACTCCTAAGTCTACCAATTTATGCCTGTTAAGGGATCATCCCATATCTGATTATACTGGTATTAGTGCAGAGTAATCATGGGAGAAGCGTATATACTCTATCCTGTTTACCTTAACATACTTATCCTTTATGATGTTATCTTCCCCATCCACTCTACATGTCTCTCATAATACTTTTTTTCACTTGCTAAAAGTAACTGGGCTCGCCAGACTTTTTGTCTGACCCTTTTTGTTTCCTCTTCTTTCTTCCGTTCCCCCACCCCCCAGGTTCTCAGGGAGGGAATTCTCAGGTTTAGTCAGGACTCGACTATCATCTTGCTTGGAGCATCTTTTGAAGTATTGCTTAGTTTCTGTCTTTGCTACTATGGCTTTGTCTCTTTTGGGGAATTATATGTTTTTTGTATTTTCTGTACTCTGATGGTACAAGACAGAAATTCTATGTTATTGTAATGGGTTTTATGTAGTTTTAGACTTATGGTATTTTGTACCACGATGTTATGAATTATGTTTGAAATAAAAATTTAAATTCCGATGTTGCTTTTATACATGTCTTGTAATGTTTCTGTTTCTGTTTACCTATAATGCTTCACGAAACTAAATGCATTCTCTTAGTGAGTGACATTAACGGACGTGGGGTGTCACAAAATGTAATTGGAATTGCATATATATATATATATATATATATATATATATATGTGTGTGTGTGTGTGTGTGTGTGTGTGTGTGTGTAAACAGGTCATAGCAAGGAAGCTAAAAAGAGGAATAAAATTGTATGCCCGACAAATAGGTACATGTTTATTGTATTGATTGGGTTTGATGATTTTATGAGCCGATTGGCAAGCCACTTGGCTTTTTCTTTTTCTTTTTGATTGATGACGGCTTGTGAGGCAAGTTGCAGTTTTACCGATCAGCATGTACAAAGAAGGTTATGGCGAATTTTTCCAAAAATTTAGGGTGTTAGCCAAATTTTTGAGAAATTAGAAAGTTCTTAGAAATAGAAAAGTTGAAGAACTCAAGCTAGAATGAAAGTTGAGTTGGTTAGTTAAACAACTTTCAGCTCCATTCCTTTTCAAGGATGAAAAGATTTTAAGTGAGGGAGATTGTAACAACCAGGAATTTCTGAACCAATTTAAAATTTTATTTTTAGCTATTTAATGGATTTTAAGATTTAAAATGATTTATTTTAGATAATAACGATTTAAAATTTATTTAAATCAAAGTTAGAACATATAAATTTATTTTAATTATAAAACGAGCCTGAAATGGCGCGGTAGTTTGAAAATTCGATTTTGAATTTCAAATGATATATATGATTCAATATAAATTAGAATTGGACTAAACAAGAAACATTCAAATCTATTTAATTATATCTTTCTAATGAATGTAAAAATTTCAGATTTCATAATATAAATTGCAAGTTATGTCCAATTTAAAATTTAAAATAGTCATAATAGAAATTATATATATTAAGTATATTTAAGCCCTTAAAAATAGCTATTTTGCAAACGACCTCCATTTTCGACGAAACCGCTTTTGTTGGCTCCGTAATGTCAAATTATAGCTAGGTTTCAAATTTCATAATTTTTGGAATTAACATGTGAGCGTGGTAAATTTAAACGTGTTTTGTCAATTTAGTTTAAATTTAATCAACTGGAGAGTGGTCATTTTTCAAAAGGTCTCCAAATTCAATGAAATTGGTTTTGTTAGGACCATATCGTCAAATCATAGCTAGATTTATTCTTCTGTAATTTTGGAGTCAGTATGTGGCCTCAGTAAATTAAAATATACGTTGAAATTCAATATTGACCGTTATATTAATTTATATTTTAATTTTGATAAAAACTGATCGAAACAGTCGAATTGGCTTGCGAAACCTATCCTACTGTGTTCAAATGGGGATATTTGGCTAAGAAAGACATTCATTGGGTTGGATTTGCAGTTCGGATATAAAATTCACTTTTAAGGATTAAATTGAATTAAATAAATTATAATATATATATACACACACACGTGTTCTTCTAAACCATATTCTCGCTATAGGTTTCCGCCGCCAACCCTAATAACCAATGGCCAAAATCTCGTGGCAATTCTCCCCTTCGATCTCAAAATTCACGCAACAAAATGAGAAATTTCCAATGTAATTATCTTCATCTATGTGAGTTCATTAGTTTGAATGGCTGTGATCGAGTTCAAGGGTTCGGTTTGGCCAGAATTGCATCAAGAAACGGTGGCGTTCGAATGGGATTCCAGGCCAGAGGAGGGGCATTAGTTCATCAGTGGCGCGGGGGTTGGTGGAGCTCGCGGAGGCCGACAATTTAGTGGTCGATGATCGATTGTAGGAGGTGGCGTTGGGCATTCGTTCTAGGTATGAGAGAATCGGTTTTGGGTTAGGGGAAATAGCGTATCACTGAAGTCAACGGGAAGACGATGATTAAGCATTAGGTTAAGGAAAATTATAATAAGATGAATAATTAAATTATATAATTCATGTATTCGATATTTAAAATGCCATAACTCATTTGAATCAAAACAGAATTCGATAAAACTGAGTCTGTTGGAACCTTGACGACGAGAACTACAACATGGAACTGACCAGAATGGAAATGGAGCAAGTTACTGTTTTTGATAAAATTAGACGTCCAACTTAATTTTATTAGAAATAAAATAGAAATTTAGAAATTCAGAAATAAAGAATGACGGAGTGGAACCGAATGTGAGAACTTTTCACTATAATTCTTGTACAATTATTTATTTTGTAACTGCATATATGAACTGCTAGTATTGATTTTTATCAATTTTTAATTATCACAAATGTTGTACGGTGCCTGTTAGCTCACATTCACTGCTGTTTGAAAACCATGGATGATTAAATGGACTGTATTGTGATGTGAAATGGAGTATACCTATATATATATATATATATATATATATATGCGTTGTATAAAAAAAAATTGCTATGAAAAATATGTATATGCATTGTATGAAAAAAAAAATGCATTGTGAAAAAAAATATGCGTTGTATGAAAAAGAAATATGCATTGTATGAAATATATATAATAGTGATGTATAAAATGGTCATGAAATGAAATAAATATTTGTTCACTAAAAATATTATTTTTAGCTTATGTGGGCAATATATAAAATGGTCATGTAATGAAATAATTATTCGATTGTTAAAAATATAATTTTTAACGTATATATGTGATGAATAAAATTGGCATGTAATGAAATAATTATTGGATGGTTAAAAATATAATTTTTAACTATATATGAAATATTCAATTTTGATTTAAAATTGAAATGAAGTTGAAATCGTTTTAAAATGAATTTATAAACGATTTATAAAATATATTTTGAATGGAATTCGACGATATATATATTATATATATTTAATGGCTTGAATAGAACGCACCGCGCAGTTCAACCATTAACTTCAAATTGATCTAATATTATTATGATGGTTATAAAAGTCTTCTGTTGTTTGTTCGGATGTGTTGTGCGCCCAAAGTTAGCATATCCGCCTTTTTGAAGGAGGGTCACTACATTATAGGTGTATGATGATAACGAAACAGCAATTACAAACATATGAACATCCAAAACAATCATCAACAATAACATACATTAATGTCATTAACTACTGTAAAAGCGTTACGGTAATTAATGCTTATCGGTGTATAAGAGTCACTAACTATATAACCATTCATCCAACATTACTCAGATATATTTAACAACTATAATTTATATAAAATTAAGTGTATGGAGTTCCTCACAGGCATTTCTCCTCCTTCTATTTTTACTGTAGATCAACTTAGATAACCGATATTGCTCCTGACTAACGGTATTTCCCCACTCCTTCGACAATAATAATATTATATGTATATATTATATAATAGGAAGGAGGAGGGGTCAGGTGACGTAGCAATGAGAGGGTGGATGAAGGTGTACGACTAAGTGGAGGGTACTTAGACGTGGTGGTTGCATCATAGGGAGGTGGTGGTTGGTCAGATGGAGGCGTGGGAGGGGTCGGACGTGGGTAGGCTGAGAGGGGGAAGAGGTTGACGAGGTTAGGGGAGGTGGGAAGGGAGGCATTGGTGGTGGTGTTCAGAAGGGGAGGGATGGTTGGAGCTAGGGAGGCCGTGGGGAAGGCTTAGGCCGGAGGGAAAGGGAAGAAAGAGTGGAGAAGGGGAAGGAGAGAGCCAAGGAGAAGAAGGAGGAGAGTAGCAAGTGGAACGAAGGAAAATGGCAAGTGAGGGTGCATTATATAGGTGAGGTTGAAGGACAACTTAGTCATTTGGAAAATGGACACATGTCCTAAGGATTCATGCATGGTTGCCACTTCAAAACCACCTAAAAGAAACCATGTTCTTACACACGGTTTTGTTTAGTAACACCATTTGTAACACTTTAAAATTGTTGATTATTTGAAACATCCTTTATATGTTAAATCATGTTATTTCTAGGCTACTGTTTAACGATTTTAACAATCGGTTGTCAATGTTATCAAAACCCGACGATGCTTATTAATAGGTTTTCATTAAAAATTAATATATTCAATAAAATTATTTTATTTTAATTTATAATGTATATTTAAAATATATATTTACCCCTAAATATCATATTAAAAATAGTTTTATCAATATGTATATGTACTTGGAAAATTAGTTGTAACAAAAGCTGATAACTTATCACCACTATTTTACCATTATATTTGACAAATTTAAATAACCATTTTCATTTCTTAAACTATATTTATACTAAAACTGATTTTAAAAATTATTTTATATATTTAAAATCCTGATTTTAAATTGATCAAAAAATCCTAGATCGTTACAATCTCCCCACTTAAAACTTTTCAACTTCGAAAGGATAGGTTCTTAAAAATTGTAATTATATAAAATAGTCATAAATTTCAAGCTCAAGAATGTTAAAAATTCTTTATACTTAAATTTGAATAAAATATTTTTCTTTGAAAAATAAGAAATCTCGTCCTCATAGTGGAAATGTAGGGTAGAATACTCTAACCACATGTGTAAGTCAACAATAGAATATCATGCTATAATTAGCCAAAAATGTCATATCCAATCTATACCAAAGCGCAATAATGCACTTTTGGTAAAAGTCATATACATAATCTAGCCCTACCAACCCAAGCGCGTACTACACGCATGAGGTGGTTTATATACAACAACAAAAGGTATATGGTCCAAGAGTTTGTTAGTTCCCTAAAACATGCTAGTCCAAAAAAATTATCTTACTGTGAACTAAGCATTTAAGATAATCATATTATATGATATCTACAAAACAATGACCTTTACTAACTAATTGTCGGACATATCTGACTCATCATCAGATGGTCCTGATAAACTCATCTCCTTGGGCTCATCGTCGGCAAAATCCTTATCATCCATAGGCTCATCATCTACTAGATATCCATCCTCGTCAATAACCTCACCCTCATCATCATTGTCATCATCATCAAACTCGGGTTTCAGATCCCACTCTAGAACCTCATCATCAGGAATAGGCTCATATGATCATCTATGGGTCGTCCAAACTCTCACGCTCTGTCATCATCAAGTACACCTAAGTATCCAAGGATCTCCTACATCTCATCATCAACATCATCCGGTAGTTATATATCCTCCTTGAGATCTCTCATCTCCTCGTCGTCAATAAGGGACTAGCCATCTCCTATATAATGTGCTCATCGACCTCTGAGTCGATGTTCTCATCATCAGCTACCATCCTATCATCCTGTCGCTCTAAAACATCATCTGCTTGTATGGACTCTACTAGCTCTACAGACTCACGCTCTCTATAGGAGAAGCCTCTACCTCTATATCATCTTGATTGTAATCAGTCAGCAGATCAAACACCCATCCATCTGAGTCATCAGATCCTGAACTACTACTCAAATGAAACTATGCTAGATACTGTCTAACGATCGATAACTTAACTCTCTATAATTAAATGGAAATTCAAAGTTAGAATCTTGTTTTTCTAGGATTTTATCTTAACTTACTAAGTATTCTGAATTCGAAGTTGTGAAACTTATTTCATTTCAAACTAAGTAATGGAATATTATGAAGATGCCCTTTTTTTGGCATACTCTGATAACATCTTAAAGTTTCATGGAATGGAATTTCCTTCAGTCCATCCCTCTATCAGGAGTAGAGTCACGAAAAGTATAGAACTGGCTAAGTAGAGAGTTGCAGTCCCGAAGAGGGAAAAGATGAAAATTGAGGGTCTCTTGTTTATCGAGGATTTGCCTGATGATTCCGGGTCTCATGACGAGGAGGAAGTAAATTTGGCTACTGAAGATGATAGTGAAGACGACGATGGTGACGAAGATAATCTTGATTTTGGAGATGAAGGTTGCCATGATGACTTTGGTAAAGATGATTACAATCTCCTCCAGCAATTGGTAATACTCTAGGTCCCGAGGAGATGAATTCATATCCTTTAAGCACTCCCATTGCCGGGATTCAGCTGATTTTCCTGCTAGAGAGATTGGTTCTTCCGAGTTCGATGGAAAGGAGTAGCCTATTCAGTCCGGTACCCCCACCTCTTAGGTATGGCTCTTACTCTCAAGGCATTTTCCTTCTGCTTGAATTTATTGGTATTTAGTTTCCTTTTTCTTGGAACTCGTGAAACTTAATGGTATGGCCGTGCACCCTTGATGATGATTCCTTTTATCTATGACCTCTAATTTCCATTCCGCATTATGACTGAAGCCCATTTTTCAAAATGATGTTGTTTCATAGGATGCTTTATATTCATTTTCTAGGTTAAGGAGGAAATTTTCAACAAGACTATTGCATAAATTTGGCAAGGATCACTTCCTAAAATATCTTAAACATATTTACATGGTACACCCTTGATTCCCTTTTAAATTCCTGGGTTATGACCGAGAAGTGATTTTAAGGAGGCTTATGATTCATCATGCAAAACTAATATGTAATATAAACAATAAGTGTTCTGTCGAGTCGGACCCAAGTGTATGTGTTGCTAAGACGGTTTAAAACTCTATTTGGATGAATTATAGGATTTGTATTATAAACCTTTCTGTGAATCATGACATTGTATGAGTTATCTATCATGAATAGTGTTCAAACAGAATAATGTCTTATTTTGTAAACAGGGAAATCGGTCCGTGGTTTCACCCTCTTTTTCCAAGGAAAAATCCTTAATAATTGCAAAACCAAGAGACGTGCTGAAATGCATCCTCGATTCAACCCAAGGAAGGACGATCTTACTTTAGAGATTAACTATTAAGCATTGGAATGAGCAAATAGAGATCTTAGAGGGAAAATTGAAAGACAAGGATATGGGTATCCTTTAAGTGAAGAGAGAGATAAAAACCAATACCTCTATTGATTTTGATGAAGAAGTAGTTAGGCTACATCGGCAGGTTGCTGACATGGAGGTTGAGCAGGATAGCGCGCAGACAAGTTGTAGAACTTGGGAGTTCACTTTGGTCGTACTGTTAATATGTCGGAGTCTGATCCTTCAAGATTCAAGGCTAATCTTGAAGCCTCAGTGTTTGAGAAATACTCTTATTTGGGAACCCTCCTTGCAGGTTAAATGAGTCAGTTGTTAGCAGGTGGTGCTGAAAGGTTAAAGCTGAGCTGCAAATTTTTTACGATCAATAGCGTGACAAATGTATTATGCATCTTACAACTTATTATACCTCCAAGATTCAGCATTTATAAAAAGAAAGACATAGTTTATGAAATAGTATTTTGGTTTGGAGAAAGAGAACAAGGCTTTGCAGGAAATGTGTAGAGCCTTCAACTGGGCCTTAAAGTTTCAAATCAAACCCTTAGACCCTATTAAAGAGATTATGAGAAAGGGGCAACAATTTAATGAACTTTTGTGTATTGCGCTTCATCACGCTATTATTATCCCTTTACCTGATGATAAAGAGACATAAAATATTTATTAGCTCTGTACTGTAAATGCTTAACATTGGTACTAGAATAGCTAATGAACTAACTTCATAAGCCAACTTGTAAATTGCATAAATATCACCTGATATGCGATCATTGTTGTGTCTTAAGCATCTCCTTCTAGGATTTCCTTTGTGTTTACTCAGCATAGAGCCTCATATATAATTTTTTCATATTAACCCTTTGTTATAACTTATGATATATGTAATAAATTGCTTAGATTATTCGAACTCTTCTTTGGTTGTGATAAAATAATGATAAACCTTCATTGATAGTCTAAGGTAACCTTTTACATTTTGTATAACGAATAACAACTTTACATATGCAGGTTTAGAACGTCTCCCTGTGTGAGACATGGGATCTAATGACCTTTTGTCAGAAGGCATTAGTGTATGGATTCTGAGATTCCTTCTCATGCATTGTTTGGCTAATTGTTTTATTTTGGCAAGGAGAACTTTAGTTTTGGGACCCAGATTGGAAGTCCATAATCCTTTTTCTGGAAGCATAGATAGGGTTGTTAAAACCTATACTTGGGAATTCCGTGAGAGCGGCCATATCCAGCGATAGCGGTTGGAAGGTTCGAGACCCAAACCCAGGTATTAATGAGAGGAGACCAAAATTTTTCCTTTGGCAATGATAAGAAGTCCCGAACCATAACCCTGATTCAGATATTTGATAGTAGGAGACCAGAAAACCACTTTTGGCAATAATAGAAGTCCCGGACTAACTCCAGATTCGGGTATTAACGATAGAAGACCAGAAATTCACTTCTAGTATTTTAATAAAAGTCCTGAACTAAACGTAGATTCGGGAATTTGTGTTAGCAGAGGTAACTATGTGCTTAGAGTGCTCCTCCAGAGCTTTCGTTCCCTTTCCTTGGAATTGGATATAAGCAGAAGGTGTGCATGCTTACTTAGCCATTCTCTAGTCTTTTGTTTATCAAAGCAGAGGATGCACTTGCTTTGTTGGCCACTCTCTAGACATGCGCCCGACATGCTTGGCTAGCTTATTCTCGAGCAGGGCCCAAGGACTTACCCGACCTCCCTCTAGGAGGTGTCTTGCCCCGACCATTGTAGGCAATGATAAGGACTTAGATGCTTTAACCAGTCCATTGTAGACACGGATTAAAGGCTTACTCTTTGATGCTCTACCCTAGCCATTGTAGGCGGTGATAGAGGCTTACACTCCACCCCCTCCAGGGAGTGCCTTACCCTAGCCATCATAGGCAGTGATAAGGGTTTTTTGTTCCCTTCTGCAGGATATGAGGAGCATAAGTAGAGGTAGGACGTGCTCTTCTGCGAGAAGAGGTAGGACATGCTTAGTTCATAGCAGAGGCAGGGCGTACTCTTCTATGAGCAAAGGCAGGGAGTGCTAAATTAGATGATCTGTCCCGACCATTTTTGGCATGGATCGGAGGCTTACGCTTTCGATGCTTTAACCTGGCCCTTTTTTATTTAGGCGTAGAGAAAGGCTTACACCCCACCCCCTCCAAGGGGTGCCTTGTCCTGGCCATCTTGGTGGTGATAAGGTTTTTTTCCCATTATAATTCATTTGGCCCATTTCGGGTTATTCCAATTTTTAAGAGGGTTTCCATACCCTTAGTTATGTAGGCACTCTTTCCTCAAAGAATCCATTGCTATAGTTGACTACGTTTTCTTTACATATTTTTACAGTTTCCATTGACTAAAGAAATTGATGACCATCCCTTCTAAGACTCTGCAATGATTGGTTTCATGCCCGTTCATCATATGATAGTAGCATTAGGGTCCTCCCAATTTGACTTCGTTTTTAGGCTTCTTCTTTTGTTATAGCCAAAAGTTGAGCTCGTATTTAGTAAGGAAATATATATTCTCAATAAAGGTAGTGAGTTTGCACTCCTTTGGTAATCTTGACTCAAAAATCCCCTTTTGACGTTAGACCTTAGCCTTTTTGTTACTTAATTTTACTAGTTCCTCTTTATTTCAAGTTTTCTTTTTGCTGTGTTATGAGATTAAGGTGCTACCTTCTTAGACCACCCTGATGTAAATTATTTGGGTTTCTCCATTGTTCTCTGCTCAAATATAGTTCCCCTAGCTTGTGCATGAATGGCTTCCTTCATGTAAGTGAATAGTTTATTTTATGTTGACGTAGAGTTTCTTAGAGCGAAGATTGGTGTTGGTCCTATGTGGAAATAGTTAATGCTCCGATGGTTAGTGTCATAAGGTTCTATTTCTGTATCCTTGTTTTTAATTTTTAGGGCTTCCACCATAAGCCTTTGTTCTTCCATCACCTTCGGATCAGAAATATCTTACATTGCCATTTACGGTCTGGTAGATTCTTGTCGGGACCTTTTGTCCATGGTTTCGCTTCTTCAAAGCCTTAGTCCAATCTAGGATGGAACAACACAGTTAGAAATGCGGTATGGTTACTCAAAGGTTCGAAGGTTCAAGCCCTCCTTCTAGCGCCAAAATATTAACGATATTTTTCGTCAACGGAATTCGGTCTACGGAAGTGGACCTAAGGGAATTAAAGGGTTATTTAGCTTCTACAAGCTTGATTTAGTTCACTGTTTCTAGATATCAAGGTTTTGAGTCCGAAGATTAGTTACTCTTCCCTCGAGGGGTGAGTACCACACATACGAGACTCAAAAACCAACAATTACCTTAGCACGAGGGATCCCTAAGCGCAATGCAAGTTAGAAAAAAAAAACAGCTTGTATAAGGGTATTTTGGGTAGTTCGGTTTATGTAAAAAGCATTTCCTTGAAGAAGTTTTGAAGAAATCACTAGAATAAGTATCAAATAAATTAATGAAATCGATCTTAAGTATTGTTTCTCTCTTTGTTGAGTACATAGAAGTTTCGAAGTAAAAACCCCTAAATCGATTTAGAAATTAGGGTTTACTCTCTTAGAAAATGATTACAGAAATTGAGAATGAGAAAAATCCACCAAAATGAGACCACTAGGGTCTTATTTATAGACAAATTGGACCCCCTTTTGGTACCGATTTAGCAGAAGCTCATTTGGGGCGCTTTCGGCTTCGGAAATGAGGAAAGAGCTTGGTGTCAGCTGCTTCATTGGCTTTCAGTGACGGTTATTGAGTTTCGGCCTCCCATGTTCTAGACATTACTATCGGTTTTTGGCCCCGGTGATAAGATCAAGTTCTGATAGCCAATGTTAGACTTTGTCTTGCTTTCGTGACTTTTGATTTCAATATCGACACTAAGCATGTTAGTATGGATGACATTTCCTTCCACCAGCTTTGACTTACTTTATTATCTTCTGGAAGTTACTTTCGGACTTTGACCTTCGGTATCGACTTTCTTTCCTTCTTTAAGCTTTGTTGCCGGACCTCCCTTGCTTTCGGAAGATGGTTTCGGTCCTTTGTGACTCGTGACTCAAATCCTGCTTTTGATTGTGTACCAATACCAAGAAGATTGGTGTGGATAGCCTTGAAGCGAACCTTGCTTCAATAAAATCTGAATAATCCCTGATGTCGGAATCGATAATAAGCATATTAGTATCGATATCCCCTTTCGCTTCATTTTGACTTCGCTTCATATTCTGGTGTCGGATCATCTGCATTCAGTCACTATCCATTGTTTGCTTCTGGTACCAGTTACTTCAGTAGTTTGACGTCGAATGATGTTCTCTCGAAGTTGAACCTGGATTTAATTGCTTTCAAAATCAATACCAGGTCGATGCCTTTCGATTGTGGTGTTGTGTCCACTCTTAATTGTTCACTTTTCACATGTTGCTTCCGGAATCACTCTGCTATTGTTTTCCTTGTGCTGGCATTGAGTTTGTATGGCTTATGTCAACAGTGATAGCATGTGAACCCAATTTTACCTCCTTTTGCTTTCATCATAGGGCTTTTCGATGATTTAGTGCTGGTTTAGTGCTTTTGAGACCGACTCTTGTTGCTTGTTGTGCTCCAATACCCCTTCGTCAACCTTTGGTTTCGGTGCAGAATTTTGTAGTAACAGCTGTTGTAACAATATTTTATATTCGAGTTACAATGAGATATCAGAGCATAAAGGTATACAGCGGAATATACTAAAGCTCAGCGAAACAATATAAAATGATCCAATTGACAGCTCCAGTCCTTAATCTAGCAACTACTTTAAAAATGACTCTAAGAATAATCTACAAACTAAAAATACCAGGCTACCCATGTGGAAAAATTATGGGAACCCAGAGTTTAGGTAGAAGAACAATTAACTCCAGGTCGTATAACACAAAATGGGTTTTCCCTAATGAATACCAATACATAAAATTCACAATGTTTTTTGGAAAATGAAGCTACTATAAGGTCTTGCGGCATACACACATAATGCAAACACAGACCTGGGCGAGGTTTCTTTTGGTGAATGGAGTTTTGATGACATCTACCTTGTCTCAATTATCATTGATTATAAAATATATGTACTAACATATCTATCTAGAATATATAGACATATACATGCAGGATTTGTATACAAGACTTAAGTATTGGAGATTGTACAGTTTTAGAGTTTCAAGAGGTTCATGATTCAGAAGAGATTCAAGATTAAAGACTCATAAGTAATCAAGATTTTAAGAGTTCAAGATAAATATAGTAATAGAGTCTATTTTATATGTAAGACTCCGAATAGCACTCCAGGTTCAAACTCTGTTTTTCAGATTATCTCTGTTTAAAATTAATTTCAAAAATATTTTCAATTTGATTTCAAACTTCTCTCAAAATCATTTTTAATCTTCCAAGAAATTCAAATTTATGATTTCAAATATATTTCCTAATTTATAAGTATTCTTATTTTTATATTTTATTAAATATATTTTACTAAGTTTATATTTGACTATCATGTTCTTATTTAAACTCTAAGTTTTCATATAACCTTATTTATTTATATATATATAGTTTATAAATATCTCTTTATAAATTCCTACATATATGTTTATAATTATATTATATATAGTTTTATATCACATATATGTAAAGTTTTTAATCATATGTTTAAATAATATTTTCTTATGTTTTTATACTTGAAAAATAATGTTTTAGCAACTAGTTTCGTTTCAGGAATTCCTAGAATTTAAATATTGATTTAAATACTTTAAAAATGGTTTACAAATCATAAAAATGATGGATACATCGAAACACATTCATGGCTATGTCAACATATAACTAACCGAAATTTAAATTTAAAAGGAAGTGTCTTTTCACTATTAGTAACGCTCCAGAAATGTTGCAACCTTTCAAATGTTATAAATAGGGGATGATTTCGAATTTTTTCAATATTCTTCTTCTACATCTTCATCTCTTTTCTTTAAAACATTACTCTTTATCATTATTATGATTTCTACACCTATACTCTGCCGAATTTAATTCTACTTTCGTTAAACTTCTTTTCTTCTCACTCTCTACTCTTTACTCTCTAAATCAAATGCTATTAAAGAGTTATAGGGCTGTTTGTAATTGTTTGAGCTATGTAAATAATCGGTGGTATCCCTTGTAGCCGTGAAATCAAGGATAGGTAATCGTGGTATCCCTTGTAGCTATGAAATCAAGGACGGGTAATCGGTGGTATCCCTTGTAGTTGTGAAATAAAGGAGGTTGTATTTGTCTATTGACATAGTAATAAAACTCTGTGCAATCCAGTGTTGTGCGGGACTAGACGAGGAGCAATCCGAACCAGTATAAAATTCGGTGTGTTCCTTCCTTTTCTGCACTTTATTTTTGTTTATATTTTTGTTTGCGTTTGATTCTGCGATTGTTTCTGTAGTGTTTGATTCATATAGTAGTTCACATAAGTTCTAGATTTTGTTTAAACTCCCAAAAACACTATTCACTCCCCTCTAGTGTTTGTTTTGCCTTAACGATCCATTCCACAATCCCTAACAGTTGGTATCAGAGCAAGGTCTTTCAAAAAGTTCATAATCTGATTTTCGAAAATTTTATATGGAAAATTTTGAACACTATTTTAAATTCATGTATTGCTTCAATATCAGATTCAGCTTTATTGAAAAATCAAGTTATGATGATATGTTTTTTTCAAAAGTTTAAATGGATATGTCATAGAATCATGATGATGTTATTATTACAAATTACAATTAGTTATTTTGAAAAGTCACTTGATTCTTTGAAAAGGTATGTTGTTTTGCAGGAAAGAAGTTATATCTGATGATTAATGGCCAAAAGACACCTAGATAATCATTCGTCATTCGAGAAAAGAAGATTTAATGAAGGGATATGACTTTTTGGGCTTATAGTAGTTGAAGTTTCTGTTCATTCAAAATTCAAATTTAAGTTCAAAATTTTGACGCCAAGTTGAATAGGCTATGTAAAAAGGATGTGTCCTTATCTGGACGATTCAAATTCATCATTAAGCGATAATGACCCAGAAATCAAAAATTCAAATATGTATTTCACAGCAATTCAGAATTCAGAAAATATCGAAGAAATGGATTTAAAAACTAGGTACGCCTTAATTAAATTTTAAATTCTATTTTGGTTGAATGAATGTTTGCTTTGTTTCGTTTTCCTAGTTTAGAATTTGAAATATAAACTTTAAAATTAAAACTTGAAATATAAAATTCAAATTTGAATTTTGAAATTCAAATTAATAATATTATAATAATAATAAATACAATAACAAATTTTGAATGTTTGTTAGGATTAATATTATTTAAGGAAACAGTTAAACCTAAAATATAAATCGATAATATAATAAAACCAAGAAGTCAAACAATATGATTTTTTGATTTTCCACATGTGTGTCGACATACATAATTGGTCATGTCGACATAATGAAATTCAAATTTTGAATTTCAAAAGTTTAAACTTTCATACCTCCCTCTATTTTTAAATTAGAAAATGCCAGTTCAGACTGTAGTTATTAACTTTGTTTGGCTACTTATTTTCTTATATCTTATTTCAAAACATATATATATATATTAAATGTATATAAATTAATAAAATTATATAAACATGTTAATATGATATACAAATTTAATATAACTTTTTGATATTGTTATAAAAGATAAATTTATTCTTCTTTTATATAGTTTAAACATGCATAGTTTAACTTATATATTATTCATATGATTTCATAACAATTTTGGTTAGATTATCACAAATACTATTTGCAACTTAAATACTTATTTTGATTTCTTAAAAGCTTAAATAATATTTAACCCAAAATTTTGGTATAAAAATAATATATATATATATATATATATAATTTTATGTCTTAAATATAAGAAATCATAGTTTTATAGTTTAATTTAATCCAGATTTCATAATTTTGTTATGACTATAGATTCCTTTTTAAAGTTTTAACACATAAATGGTTCCTTAACAAATTAATGTATTTTGATTTCTAAGAGTTTAAATTTGAAATTGATTTGTATCAAAAGATTGATTAGAACGACCCAAACTCGCCCGTATGGGAAAGCCCAGATTGAGTTGGGAACATGACGAATTAGAACACAAACAGGAGAACATTTCATTGCTTATCACAAAAATTTACATCAGAGTACAAGAATATACAAAGTATGAACAAATAATAAACATTTGATAAATATTAGAGATTTACAAATTACAATTCAGTGGAAAATAATAACAAAACACAACTGAAAGAGATAAACGGATATATAGCTTTCCGAATATCTGTAAACCAGGATCCTATGAATATAAATCTGCAAAACCAAAACTACTAGCTGCCCATGTGGAAAATAGGGGCACCTAGAGTTTAGGTTAAAACAATAAACTCCAAGTCAGTCATGTGACTGGTGTGAGAACTAAAACAGCTATTAAATATTTACTTTTAAAATAAAGTAAATCAGAGGACCACGCCGTATAACACGGAACAGGTTTCCTCCCAAGAATACTAGTGCATAGAACAAACAACGCAATGCTTTTTGAAAATAAATGAAGCTATTATTAGACCCAGGTCCTATCACACAATGCAACGCAAGCCGGAGGATAGGGTTTTCCCTTATAATATCCAAACATGATTGGTACGTTTAAAACAAATCATTTGATACTATTATAAGTGTACAGTGTCAAAACAACTTCAAATATAAATGTATCAATCGTAGACGGCATGGGTACCATATATCATGTCGCCATACTAGGCTCTACAATCAAAACCGAAATGTCACGTATTGGAAGTTGGATTTCATCAAGAGTCGAGGCAAGGGATGTACTCCTCGGCGGCTTCAAGACACTCTAGCAAATGCCTTAGGATCTCCCGAAGAAGACCCTTGGATCCTCCAAGGCCGTTCCTCCTTTACGTTTGAGGATTAGTATTCCTAAACACACGTTTCCCGGTCCTATAGGACCTATATCCATCGGCTCCGTAGAGACCGATATATCCGAGGCGCCTCGCATTCCAACAACCACAATGGTATAAATAATATAAATGTCCGGGCTTGCAAAACCCCGACATCACCCATAGCTCACTTCGACTACTATCAAATCGAATTCCATTCAATTCCAATCTAATATATTAAATTGGAAAATTCCCGTTAAATCATAATAAAAAGATTTATAAATTCCAAATCCCATTTCACTGTAAATCGGATTATAGAACGAATGTCGTTAAAAACACAACTCACGATAAACCCAATTCACAATCTATTTTATTCCAATTATATCTTAGTAAAAAGATTTATTCTTTTCACATAGGGTTTAAGAATGGTGTTAATTAAGACACCATTCACTACAAACCCATATCCAATTCAATATTAAATACAAGACTCCAATTATAAATAATATCGACTTATATTCAATATCAAATTCTGAAATCAACCCATATCGTATTGGGAATAACGATATATATATCTTTCAAATTCCTCTATAATATCCGTATCACGGAATCCAATATCGAAATATTCCAAAGGTAATTTCGTTTCAAATCCATTCCAATTCATATATTGGAAATTCTGGTTATTTTTAAAACCATTTCAAATCCAATTTATTTATTTAAAAATGTTGGATTATAATTCTAGTTCATATCTAGTTCATTTTTGATAAAAAAATATTTTTATCTTCATAAATGTGGAATTTTTCATCCCAATTCTTTCCAAATCATTTATTATGATTTTACATAAATTATCTATATTTTTAATAATTTTATCAAGGCCTGTACAGTTGATTTCCATAAATGGTCATCGAACTGCACTTACAACGATCTTTTCCAAATTTGATTTGGACATAATTCCAAATCCAACTGTTAGATTTCGAATCTCTTATATTCGTTCGAAAGCTCTTTTTGATACGAACCCAACAGTTCTTGTTTTAGCAAAATCCGACGGTCGGATCTCCCGTAATGCCCATTCGAAGTCAATGGTCGAAATTCGTGATCTACCGCGGCGCGGTGCGCTCTATTAAGGCCATTAAATATATATAATATATATTATATATATTTCGTCGATTTCCATTTAAAATGTATTTTGTAAATTGTTTTAAATTTGTTTTCAAAACGATTTCAACTTCATATTGTAACGACCCGGGGATTTTCGACTCCATTTATTGACACAAATACCAATGTCGACTATTCAGACATCGGAAATACCGGATAGTTAATAGAAAGAAGTTAGAGGGTGAGAATAGATAAGACAGAAAATTAGAATAAAAGAAGAAGGATACAACAACATCAGAGTAACATGAATCTCACAGCAGAACGGATAAAATATAATATACAAAGCAACATTGAAACACAAAACTGTATTTGTATATTGGAGTACAACACTTACATCATAGCGGAAATAAACAATAGCTATAAAACCCTGAAGCCTCCTGCTCCAGCTCCTCCAAGAATATCTGGAAATACCTGAACTACTTGACTGCCCATACAAATTTGGGCACCCAAGAGTTAGGGAAAAACAAAACAAAATAAAATTCGGGTCAGTCATGGGGCTGGTGTGAGTAAACTCCAACCATTCGGTTTAACTTTTCAAAGTCCTTTTCAAAAGAAATGATAACCGTAAGACCGATCCACACATAAACACGGATGGTTTTTACCTTACGACAACCCAAACCATTTTCAAAAACAATATTTTTCTAATATTATAATAATGTCTAATCACAAATAATTAACAATATAGCAGAACATTTGCATTTCACGCTCCACACACACACACATATATATATAGTATACAATCAAAACTGCGGGCGCTTATTAGAGATTGGATTCCGACTATGACAAGGTATGGAACCACCTGCTGATAGTGTATATCTAGAGAGGAATACACTGGGTTCAATAAGAACTTCTTGCAACCCGGCCCACACATGACAAACCACTCATTTCTCTTGAGTGTATCGAATATATTGTCACCTACGGTTGCTAGCAACATAATTGTTCCCGGGAGACACAGAAGCGAAAAGAAGTAACAAATATGAATATTCTCTAGATGGTGACAATACACCCTAATGGGGGTGACCCATATAGCCATGCTGCCTACCCGATTTTTTTCATTTCCCGGTTAATGAGGCTTGAGGTCATAACATATCTTTTGACATATCACACCTCCATTTACTTTGAATGCCACATCGTCATACCTGCCACATCAAAAATTGATTTCCACAAAAATATCACGGGTATAAAGCTAAGAGAAACGAATTCCTCCGCCGCCAAACATGGATATGTTTGAAGTGATCAACTTACATGATCCATTAGACATACTCTGTTAGACATTTATCCATACACGTTGTCCTGGGTCTGGACAAACCGAAGGCACTATTCTGTAAATCCATCTTAGGCAATTTCTACCTACGATCTCCAGAACAGCCCTTGCACAACTCCATCTTCAATTATCTTCATCATATTTGATTCGCAACGCTAATGCCATACGGAGTAGTTTTCGGATAATAAATCCGATCCCGGTCTCTCCGTATTGACAACAGAAATGGTTAAAATCTTTGATAGTCGGCGATTTTACTATCAAAGGAAAAACAAATATGCAAACAACGGTTGTATTTCCAAATGGAAATCTTCCCGAGCAAATCATCAATCAGCACTGATCCCCTTTAATTTAATTTGTCATCAATTTATTCATTCCCTATTCCCGATCCCATATATTCGTAAATTCTTATTTTCTATATTTAGAAAATATACGTTGTTAATCATGGGAAAACATATCCATATTTATTCCTGTTTCTTATTTTCAATATTAAAACATTCTGATTTCTTATTTGGAAAACATTTCCAGAATTCCTTTATTGGATTTAAACAGATGTTTAAATAAAATATCGTTATGCCAACTCGAACCATTACACTTATTAACTAAATTTACTTAACCAACCTTCACTATCAAACCTTAACCATTCCTTAGTTAAAAATGAAGTCAATCAAGTTGGGGTATAACTACCTCTCAGACCTTAACTGAACAACATTATTAACCTCAAAATAGACAAAGTTCACCTTTTAAATCTTCAACAAACTTCCTTATGTAACTCTCAGATTCTATTTACGAATCCACTTCCTTTATAGAATTCATTTGATTATAATAATAGGGTTATAATCCCATACTTCCGAAATATATATAATAACTTAAATATAACTTTTATTTATTTAATTTGGATAAATAATAAATGACTAATTTATTGCATAAATAAATCTTGATTTAAAAATCGAAAAGTTAAAAGTACTTTCCTACATTCGATATAGTTGAATTTAAATGTATAATTCTCTCTCGAATAATCTATATTCGATAACTCTCTTCCGAATAAACTATAGTCGATAATCTTTCCTTTGAATAAACTATATTCGATAACTCTCACCTTCGGGTTAACTATATTCGAAAATCTCTCCTTCGAATAACTATTTTTGAAAATCTCTATTCCAATAACTAGTATTCGATTAACTCTAATTCGAATAACTAATATTCGATTAACTTTAATTCAATTAACTCTAATCGGTTAACTCTAATTCCTATCCCATTTGAATTCCTGTTTCAAAACCCCATTTCTTTATAAATGTTTTAAATTATAAAATGTTTTAAATTATAAAATATTTATTTTAATCCATTGTTCACATCGAGTGTGAAAATATTCCCTTTATATGATCCATTAAGTTTGATTTCGTATTTTAAAATAATATCCCATTATCAAATTCTATATATACTTTTATTTATATAATTATTCGTACGAAATCTCCTTTTTATTCAACACTTAAATCTCGCTAATAAATCCTTTTATAATTGCTACCTTAAATTTCAATCTCAAATATCGATGTTAAAACCGATTTTTACTTCCATATATAAACTCTTTTCAATTTATCGAATGATAAATTATTTAATTAATTTCTAAAACATTATTTATAAATTAATCTTCTACATTTTATTTGTTAAAACAGATTTCTACTTAATTCTACTTTAAATTAATCTTTCCCATTCATTTGTTAAAAATAGATTTCAATTTAATATTTATTTCCCACTTATTTTCTTTTATAAAGTTCTATTCATTTTATACAATACTCCCTTTTATAACTCCTATTTATTTTCTAAATAAATATCCCCTTTATAATTCTATTTATAAAACCTTTTCAATTCTATTTGTAAATGTTCACAAATATTCCCTTTTCAATTCTATTTATTTTACAAATATTTCCCTTATATAATTCTCTTTATTTCACATAAATATTTCATTTATAAAATTCTATTTATTTTATATAAATATTTCCTTGATATAATTCTATTTATTTATATATAATCCCTTTTCTAATTTAATTTATTTTCCAAAATATTACCTTTTATAATTATATTTATTTCATATAAATATTTCCTTTTATATAAAATCCATTGATTTTATATGAATATTTTATTTTCAAAATACACTTTGAAAATTCCCTTTTTACATTCCGGTATTTCATATGGTATTCAAAATACCAAATCAAAAGGATCAATCATCATCCAAACACACACAATCAATAACAGACTATATACCACATGATATATCACAATATATGAAAAAACAATTTTATAAGTATTGAGGAATCCGATTGGATCCCCCCAACCTGTTTCCCTGCATCCACAGATGTTAAACAATATTAACATCAATTTCATTTCAACATGAAATATCCTGATCAACAGAATCAATATTTAATTAATGACGTATATATATAACTATATCGATATTTTCTACCAATCAGTTCGCAGTTCAACCAACCAATCAACACACAACAATCAACCAATATTTATCAGTTCAAAAAAAATACGTTATGAAAATATAAATTAAGCAGAGTTAGTGAGATTTACTCACATTGGATGATCATCATTAAATAATGATAATTGTCGGTCGATTTGATTCATATCAGACAATTTATTTCGCTATAAATTGTAATGAGCTCTAATCCACTCCCAGTTAGTTCCATTGTGTAGCCACCGTCCATACGATCCCAACGGATCCTATTTTATTGAATTTCGATAAGGCATGAGTAAGTTATCACGTTAACAAGTTCTATACATTATTTAAATTAAATAAAAACTAAATTCTATTCAAATTTGGGCTTTAACCTCTTTAACTTGGCCCATTCCCCTTCAAAACCCACGACCGCAATATACCCTTTCTTCCTCCTGTATACTACCGCACCTGTTCCTCCTTTTGAGATTTTAATGCACCATTGCTCTGTTTTCAAATCCAAACCGCACATTCACCCTTCCTTTAAAAACTAAGATAAAAATATCTTCTAACTCCTCTTCGAATTCTCTACCACCCCGTACCAACAACATTGAACTCGGACCATCCTACCCAAATGCGTCTTACCAGGTTCACGGACTGGCTCCAATGTTCGAGTGACTCTTTTGGTTCCAGAATTTCACCAAAAACCCTCGGTTGATGCTAAATCCAATAACGAACTAAAATTCGGCATTCGATTAACACATTGTCGCCTCAACCGCACTAGAACTCAAACCCTAGCTTCTGTGAACCCTCGACTTCGACGGAAATAGAATTAGAATGCCAAAAACTTCATACTAGTTTGAAGAGAACAAGATTAGGAACTCCAATACATATAATTAGTAATTTATACATTTTTATTTGGATTTATTTTGATTTTAGAAGTTGCGTTTTCCTTTGATGGAGGAAAATGATGTTGCGGACTTCATTTGACCAAAGGAAAGTGTTTTTAGGGTTAGTGGAGTTAGTGGGTTATTTATAGGATATATTTGGCTTGCTTTGGAAGCTTCATCAAATTTTTATATTAATTTAAATTCAATTTTAAATCTATTTATTAAAATTTCTATGATCACACACGATATCCAAAAATCACGAAAATGGACCTACAACTAGAGTTTGACATTACAGACCCAACGAAACTTGTCTTGTCGAATTCTGACTCCGTCTGCTCACACAGTGTATTTTTAACCGTCAAAATATTGACTGCTTTTCACATTAAAAATCCGTATGACCACACATTGTCCCCAAAAATCACGAAACTTGAAATCTAACAATAATTTAATATTCTGGATACAAAAAATTAGTTTCGTCGAAAACGGAGTTCGTTTGCAAAACTCGGTATTTTTAAAGCTCTAAATAGACCCATTTAAATATTAATATATTTAAAAATAATTAAATTAAATATTTATAAATAAATATTATCGTATATATTCACAATTGAATACCATACACCTCCAATTGGATTTATAACTCGATATTCAAATCCCGGTTGAATGGATATTCAATTTATATTGAAAAATCCATTTATAATATATATAAATCGTTATAAATTATAAAAGAATTCTGAAACGATAAAGAATTTCGCTCGATCCGAATCGATCGCTAAACCGACCAAGACCATCCGAAACCCCTGATTGTTTTGAGAACACGACACATCGGAGCACAAACAGAAGAACATTTCATTGTTAATTACAACAACTCCATCAAAATACAAGAATATACAGAGTATGAATAAATATTATACATTACAGAAATATCATAGATTTAAATACATTACTGCAGCGGAAAAATAATACAATACACAACTGAAAGAGATATACAGATACAGAGCTTTCCGGATATAATTCTAGCTGAAACCAGGTTCCTGTGAATATAAATCTGCAAAACCAAAACTACTAGCTGCCCGAGTCGAAAATAAGGGCATCCAGAGTTTAGGTTAAAACAATAAACTCCAGATCAGTTATGTGACTGGTGTGAGAACTAAAACAGTTAATAATCTTTATTTTAAAGTTAGGTAAATCAAGGGATTGCGCCGTATTACACGGAACAGATTTCCCCCAAGAATACCAGTGCATAAAACAACAACGCAATGCTAAATAAAGAACAATGAAGCTATTATAAGACCCAGGTCCCATCACACAATGCAACACAAGCCGGAGGATAGGGTTTTTACCTTATAATAGCCAAAGAATGCTTTATACATTTAAAACATATTATTTTGATAATATTATAAGTATATAGTGTCAAAACATTTTCAATCATAAGTATCAATCATAGACGACATGAATGCCTCGTACCACTATGCCGCCAAATATAGGTTTACAATTAAAACCGCAAAGTGTCATATTGGAAATTGGATTTCCATCTATGAACCGAGGCAAAAGATAGTCCTCACCGAATTCGAGAGCCTCTAGCCCGCCCCTCAGGATCAGAGCTCGAGTGGCCCTTGGATCGTCAGGGTCAGTCAACCGATGTGGATTAAAATGCCTAAACACTGCGTTTCCCCGCCCTTTGGGGCGTAAATGGGCCAAATGACTCCATCAGCTTCACATAGTCACCGATATATCTGAGGCGCCTCGCAACAGCAACAACCACACAGGTGAAAATAATATAAATGTCAGGGTTGGTAGGTCACTGACACCACCCTAGCTAGAAGGAAACGCATGCCCTCCCTGATGTCCTCTCCCGTTTCTGGTTCACAACCGAGGTGTGAGGCTCGCGAATTAACGTTACACAAAGCTATGCCACATAGGCAGTGCTTTGATCATCAACCACAAGACTTTGCTTTTCAACAAAAGTCTTGATCATTTGCCACTTAGGCATTCCACACAAGCAATTCACACCATGCGACTGATGTCTATCGATATACAAACTCTGATCTCGTACGTCTCAGAGAAGGGTGAAGTAAGGGAATGAATTCCCCTTCACCAGGCAGATGTATATTTAATAGAGATCAATCAACACAGGGAGAAATCCAATGTCAGACACACAGTCCATACAAGTTCGTTCTGGGTCTGAACGAAACCGGAGGCACCTTATACCTCGCATATCCATCGATCTCCAAGTATGTCTGGACGATCACCAACTGATTCCCTCCTCTTGGGTGTACAGCCCAATCAAGATCATTAGTAAACACCAAAACGATGTGAAAACCTCCAGTCTTCGACCACTGTCTTCATCCTCGTCACATCGTCGAATTAGTTATTCAGAATGGGATAAACCCGGTCTTTCTGAATAGCTCGCGTATATAATAAACAAGTGTTACACAAACACAACAAACGCCACACTCCAATTCAGAATATTCTTTTATTCAAATATTCTTATACATTAGGAAAGGTTCCCATTAATTTTATCAAAGATAAATTCTTTAAATTTATTCTTTAATCTTCTTTTGAAAATCAATTCAAATTAGTCGGGATTACCGAACCACACCGAAGTAATCATTTATTTTGTTTCCCAATCCCAACCTATTCATCCCATGAAGTAAAACGGTCATACTTCATATCTAACACCACGGTGTTATCGGTAAATTCAATAACCATTTCACGTTCAAATCTAATTAAAGATTTAACTATCGCCTGGAGCAAAACTGGTGATACTCCATTCTCGATTATTTCAATCTAAGTAAAGATTCGTTAAAACTCCACTTGGTTTTAATCTTCCCAATAATCACTATCAATGATTATTTAACTTGGGAAATCATATCCTGGCTTTAACTGGGTTAAAGAACCAATGTCATTTAAAACACGGTTCACTATAAACCCAAAATCACATTCTAATTCAATTCCAATTAAATATCATTTAATTGGTATCCTTCATTAAATATAAATAAAAAGATTTAATCTTTTTCTTAACTGGGTTTAAGAATAGTGTTAATGAAGACACCATTAATGACAAACCCAAATCCCATTTGATATTAAATACAAGGCTCTGAATAGAAAATATATCGGCTTATATTCAATATCAAATCCTACGACCAACAAATATCGTATTGGAAATAACGATATAAATATCTTTCAAATTTCCATAACAATATATGTATAATCACGAAATCTAACATTGAAATATTCCAAAGACAATTTCGATTCAAATCCATTTGCACTTTATATATTGAAAATCCTGGTTATTTTCAAAACCATTTCAAATTTATTTATTTTAAAAATAAATGGGATTATAATTCAAGTTCAAAACTTGTTCATTTCGATAAAAATCTATTTTTATCTTTTCAAATATGGAAATTTTCATCCCAATTCTTTCCAAATCATTTCTTATGATTTTACACAAATTATTACCATTTTTAATAATTTTATCAAGGCTCGTACAGTCGATTTCCATCAATGGCCATCGAACTGCACTTACAACGACCTTTTCCAAATTTTATTTGGACATAATTACTAATCCAACCGTTAGATATCAAATCTCTAATATTCATTAGAAATCTCTTTTTGATACGAACCCAATGGTTCCGATTTTAGGAGAATCCGATGGTCGGATCTCCCATAATATCCATTTGAAGTCAATGGTCGAAATTCGCGAACTGCCGCCACGCGGCGCGTTCTATTTAGGCCATTTAATGTATATAATATATATTTCATCGATTTCCTTTTTAAAAGCGTATTTTATAAATCATTTAAATTCGTTTTCGAAACGATTTCAACTTCATATTCAATTTCGAATCAAAATTGAATATTCCACATCATCGATACACAAATGATAATATTTTCAAAACGTTATATTTTGAAATCACTTCCTTTTCTATAATCATTATAAAAACGAATATGATCGATATAAATATCGTTCGCGTCAAAATGGCGCATATCTAACCAGCACGGCTTTATATATTTCAATAACTTCGTTATTCTGTTCAACAAATGAATATTTTCTTCAACACATGAATATTTATTTTATTCAACACATGAATTTATTTTATTCAACGCATGAATTTATTTATTCAACACATGAATTTTTATTCTATTCAACACATGAATTTTCTTTCTATTCAACACATGAATTTTCTTTCTATTCAACACATGAATTTTCTTTTATAATATTCCTTATTTTCCAAATTGGAATGAGGCCCAATCAATTACCATATAATGTTAATTATATGGATTTTCTACAATACATGTATATAATAGCAACGATAAATCATCAACCATCATCCAGAGTGCACCACACAACTGCATAAGCATTAAATATAAATAATTAACGCTTACACAGTCTGTCAACCCATCGATTGACATACAACTAAACAATCAGGATTAGTGTACGTCAAATATCATCCCAATACCCATGTGGGGTTTCAAATCTAGAAACACAGATTTTTATTGGTGCATTTGGGCGATGCGTAAAATTTATCGTCCCAATCAATATCAGTCAAATCGGTGTACATAAACAAATCGTTCGATTTGTAAATGAATATTTGCTTTATTTCAACACATGAATATATATATTTGATTTCAACACATGAATATATATTTTATTTCAACACATGAATATATATTTGATTTCAATACATGAATATGTATTTTATTTCAACACATGAATATATATTTTATTTCAACACATGGATATATATTTGATTTCAACACATGAATATATATTTTATTCAACACATGAATATATATTTGATTTCAACACATGAATATATATTTTATTTCAACACATGAATATATATTTTATTTCAACACATGAATGTATATTTTATTTCACAACACGAACAATCACACAAGTCGCCCATGGTATGTGGACGACGGGTGTCGGGTGGTGCTAAGCACCGTCTGCATCCAAGTATATATTTCAAACTAGAAATAAATTAAAGTGAGGAGTTCTCACCTTTGGGATCCAGTCCGCCAGTTTTATTTCTAAACCGTTTGGTTTTGCCCACCATACCAACGAAATCTTTTCACGTTGTTCATATTAAAAATCATATTTTTATTATCACTGCATGTACATAAAAATCATATTTTTATTTCCACTTCATATATATAAAAATTGAATTTTTATATTCTCTATCTTATAAAAATCATATTTTTATAATCTCTATTATATAAAAATTATATTTCTAATTCGTCCCTTCACATGTATAAAAATCATATCTGTAATGACTCGCATTGGCAGAGGTACTATAATTAATTTATTTAATTATATAAATAGTGATTTAGGGAATAAAATCGTCGTTAATTAAATTATGGTGAATATTTAATTTAAAATAATAAATTAAATAATGTATTTAATTCTGAAATAATCAGAATTGGCTGAAATGGCGATATGGTGTGAACTGGATCATCTGTGATATTTAGTTCAGCTTGGAATTGAATTTGAATAACGAATATATTATATAAACGACAGTTTGAACATAGAATTATAATATAATTAAAATCGAGCTCGAAATGGCGCTGCAGTTCGTAAATTGGCGATTCGAACTTCAACTGAATGTACAGAATTCATTTTAAGTCGGATTTCTGTGAAACAAGAAACGTGTGGAGCTGGTGAAGTATATCTTTCTAGTGGAAGAGAAAAATCCGAATTTCGTGGTGTAGATTTTGATTCACGTCCAAATCAAATTTTAGAAAAGTTGTTGTGGAATTCCTTTATAATTAGAAAGGAATTATTTATATTTTTGAAAGGAATTTCAATATAAATCGAATAGCGGGTAGACCCAGAAGTGAATATCGAGTTAGAAATTCATATAGGAATATTCTAGAGCTGTATGGTATTCCACTGTGAATATAGACGATAATATAAATTTATTTATATTTAATTTAATTACATTTAAATATATTTATATATTTAAATGGGTCATCCAGAGCTTTAAAAATAGCCACTTTTGCAAACGAAGTCGGAATTCGATGAAACTAGTTTCGTTGAATCTGCAGTGACAAATAGTTGTTAGATTTCCAATTTCGTGATTTTTAGAGTCACTGTTTGGCCGTACGGATTTTTAGAGTGAGAAACAATCGGTATTTTGACAGTTAAAAATACACTGTGTGAGCATACGAAGTCGGAATTCAATGAAACCAGTTTCCTTGGGACCGTAATATCGAACTCTACGAGTATGCCTAGTTTCGTGATTTATGAATATCGTATGTGGTCACAGGGATTTTAGAGGACAAATATAAAGAGCGTTATAATATAAATCGATATAAATAATATTATAACTTCTCTATAAGTACCCCTTTTTCCAAAACCTAAACCTAAAATTCAATTCACAGTCAACCAAATGTGCGCCGCCACCAAACGTTTCTTCAGACCAAAGAATTTCAATCAGAAAATCAAAGAAAATTCACATACAAATCTATAAATCCTAAATCAGACATCTTTGAAATCCTGGGAGAATCCCCTACGTTCTAGTATACTTCATTGTTGGTCCGATGTCACCAGCGGAAGTTGTTGAGTAGCTAGCGTGGGCCAAGGGTTCACGGCGGTGGAAGATAGGTGCGTCGTGGTGAGTTGTGTGTAGGGGATTCGTGATTAGGAGGTAGAGTAGTAGGGTTTGACAGCTTTTGGGTGGATTCAAAGTTCATCAACGTCGATCGATTACTGTACATGGCAGGAACAGTGCGATGTCGGATGTCACAGGGAGCGGACGAGTGGAAATTAAAGGGTATGGAGTTGTTGAGAAATTGAAGAGGAGTGTGTTGATGAGGTCAGATTTGATGTTCACAAAGAAATGAATGGTGGAAGGAAGCTTGAAGGATCGGCTTTGGTTTCGTGTATAGGGGAGCGACGAGTTTGTAGAAATGGGGAAGATGATTTAAAGAGCGGACGAGTTTTGTTTAGGGGATGTTGGGCCAAGGAAGAATGTAAGGCCCATTTAATTATATAAGTTAGTTTTATTTTTAAATCTAAATAGTATGTTAACTTTAAGTGGTCGTAACTTTATCATACGTGATCAGAAATTCACGAAACTAGATCCGAAGGGATTGTATGGACGGGAGCGTCACAATGGAACTGACGGGGAGTGGAGTGGAGCTCATTTGAATTTATGGCGAAATAAACTGTTTGATTCAAATCAAACAACAATTTATCGTTCTTTAACGATGAACTGCAGATGTGAGTAAATCTCACTAACTCTGAATAGTTTATAATTTCATGTCGTATTTTTAGAAATGTTAAATATTGGCTGATTGACTATGTGTTGACTGTTTGATTGAACTGCTAGTCAGTTAGTTGAATTTCTATATTTGATTCTGTTTAACAGAATATATCATTTGGAACTGAAAGTGACGTTATCTATAATGTTTAGCATCTGTGATGCAGGGAAACAGATTGGAGGAATCCAACTGGATTCCTCAACAGTTATTTTATTGTTTTTCATATATTGTGATATATGATGTGGTATATAATTTGTTGTCGATTATATGGGTTTGGACGATACTGATCATCGTGATTTGATATGTTGAATACCATAACATACCGAAATGTTGATAAGGGAATATTTTCAAAGTGATATTTGAAAATAAAATATTTATAAATGGAATACTTATAAATAAGAAATATTTATAAATTGGAATATTTATAAATAGGAGATAAAGAAGGAAATCATTTGTAAAGTGAAGAACGGTTACTAAAAGTAAATCTTTATAAATGAATAGTTTAATCGAGTTAAAAGGAGTTAATCGATGTTAGTTTTATGGAAACGAGTTAATCGATGTTAGTTTAATCGAAAGGAGTTAATCGATGTTAGTTTAATCGAAAGGAGTTAATCGATGTTAGTTTAATCGAAAGGAGTTAATCGATGTTAGTTTAATCGATAAGAGTTAATCGATGTTAGTTTAATCGATTAGAGTTAAAGTAAAGGAGTTAATCGAATATATAGTTTATTCAAATAGAATAAAGGAGTTAATTGAATATATAGTTTATTCAAATAGAATAAAGGAGTTAATCGAATATAGTTTATTCGAATAGAGTAAAAGGAGTTAATCAAATATATAGTTTATTCAAATAGAATTAAAAGAGTTATCGAATATAGTTTATTCGATAGGAGTTAAGTGAATAGAGTTAAAGTTAAATCAAAAGAGTTAAGTGAATAGAATAAATTGAATAGAGTTATCGAATATACCTTATCGAAGGAAAGAATTATCGAATAGAAAAGATTTGAAAGTGAGTTACGTAAGGAAGTTTGTCAAAGAATTAGAAGGGTGAACTTTGTCTATTTCAAGGTTAGAAACGTTGTTCAGTTAAGGTCTGAGAGGTAGTTCTACCCCAACTTGATTGACTTAATTTTTAACTAAGGAATGGTTAAGGTTCGATAGTAAAGGATGATTAAGCGAATTTAGTAATTTAAGGAAATGGTTTGAGTTGGCATCGCGATAGGTTGTTTAAACATCTGTCTAAGTCCAATGAAGAAGCTTTGGAAATGTTTTCCAAATAAGAAACCAGAAATGTTTTCTAATAAAGAAAACAAGAAATGGAAATGTTTTCCATTGTTATTGACGTATATTTTCCAAATTTAGAAAACAAGAAATATTGAATATAGGGAAACAAGAGATAAGTAAATTAATGAAATAAAGAGATAAATGTTGAATGATGTTGATTGATATAAATTTCCATTTGGAAATAATATCATTGTTTGCACACCTGTTTTTCTTCGATAGTTAAATCACAGACTATCGAAGTTTTGACCATTTTTAACGTTGTTAATATGGAGAGACCGGTTGGATTATTATCCAAAGAACCACTCTGTATTGGCATAAGCGTTGCAAATCATATATTCCAAAGGAAATTGAAGACGGAGTTATGCAAGGGCTATCCTGTTTACAGAATAGTGCCTTCGGTTCATCCTGTTCCTGGATGACTTGTATGGACGGATGTCTGACAGAGTATTTCCAGACGATCACGTATATTGATTTCTCCAACCGTACCAAGAGTGGAAGTGGAGAAGGAAACTTCTTTTAGCTAACACATAATGTATGGTTGAGGACGCCAATCGGTGATTTGATGGATTTGACGATGTGGCATTCAAAATGAATCTGGTGTGATGATAAAGCGTAGCTTCTAGCCTCACATCCGGTAAATGACAGAAATCGGGCAAGCAGCATGGCTAAGTCGGTCGCACCGAAGTAGGGTGTATAATCACCCGATCTAGAGTTTCATTTACTTCTAAAAATCTATTGTTGATGCTGTCCCATTCAGGAAACGGTTGCTGATCCCAACCGTTGGTGATATACATTCGATACACTCAAGCGAAATGAGTGGTCGGTCATGTGTGGCCAGGTTGCAAGATGTTCTTGTTGAACCCAGTGTATTCCTCTCTAGAGGTACACTAGCGAAAGGTGGTTCCATACCTTGTCATAGCTGGAAATACATTACCCAATATGTGCTTGCGGTTTTGATTGTATACTATATGTGTAGAACGTGAGATGAAAGCGTTTCTGCTAGATGATTATTATATTGTGTTGATAGACATTATTATAATATCAAAAAGGGTTTTTGATATAAAGATATTTGGATTCTCATAAGGGAAAAATCCGTTCCGTTATACGACGTGGTCTTATGAGATATCGATTACCTGCTTGAACTTTTTAAACTATTTTACTCACATCAGTCCCATGACTGACCCGGAGTTTATTTTGTTGTTTTCCCTAAACTCTTGGGTGCCTAAATTTGTACGGGCAGTCAAGTAGTCGGGATTTTACAGATACACTGGAAGAGCTGGAGCAGGAGGCTTCAGGATCATATAGCTATAGTTTATTTCCATTGTGTTGTAAGTGTTGTACTTTGATAATGATGTATATTCAAATACAAATGTATATTTCAAAGTTACGTTACATATATTATTATTCGTTCCGCTGTGAGATTCGTGTTACTCTGATATTGTGTTCTTCTTCTTATATTCTAAGTTTCTATCTTATCTTTCCTCACCCTCTGTTTTCTTTCTATTAATTTCCTGATTTTCAGTTTAATTTGGGGTTGGACTTGTGTTTTTGGTCAGCTCAAATTGGACCAGATTTTTGGGTCATTACAGTTGGTATCAGAGCTTAAGGTTAAGTATTACCTTGGCTCTGTGGCGTAACTCAGTAGAGATAGGATTAGTAATATTCTAGATCGACTTTGAGTGTATATATACGAGTGAACGTATTTGTTATTTGATATAAAAAATTGTTTTATATTGTGCAGCTTTATTGGTTGAGTGACTTATGAATTCTGGTCGATGGTGGGGCACCACAATATCGATAAGGGTTTCTAAACACTCGAATACGATGGGTCCACACGGTATGTTTTGAAACAAGG
Source organism: Allium sativum (assembly GCA_030737875.1). NCBI lineage: Eukaryota > Viridiplantae > Streptophyta > Magnoliopsida > Asparagales > Amaryllidaceae > Allium > Allium sativum. Next base: position 296,970,972 of record CM060924.1, read on the forward strand.
TAAACGAAATAATTTTACCCAAATTATATTTTAATATAAAGAAGATATATATATATATTGGAATGAATATATGTATTGGATATATTGGTTGTTATTATAATCGAGTAAGATTATAAATTAAATGATTATGTCAATAACCAATCAGAATTCATATAAGTGAAATACGTGAAATCAGATGAGTTGAATCTAAAATTTTAAACCAGAAATTGAGTTAAAAACTCTGGAAAATTGGATAAGTGTTTGTAAATGGATTTGAATTAAAAATAAGGAAAATTTAAGATCCTAGGAGATTTTAAATTGTTTTACAAGCAGTGTGAATTATATTTTGAAATGAATTTCAAAATTGAAATGTTTAGAAATGGTTTTATAGTATTGAACTCACTTCAATCGCTGGAAAATAGATTCTGATGATGACAGCTGCATCATCAGTGTTCATTTTTGAGTTGTAAGTGACGAATTACTACCAAGATACTATTTTGAATTTGATTTGGGAAAGACAAGTGTGTTGAATTTCGAAATGGAATTTAAACTATAGAATTTGAATTTTTAAATAGATTTGAAATATTAACTTGTTTTAAAAGAAATAAAACGAGAAGTTCCTTTATAAACGAAGTTTATAAATAGTTTATAAACGAAGTTTATAAATGAAGTGAAAAGAATTATCATTGGATAATTCAGAAATAAAAATACAAGTGTGAAATTGAAAGGGAAATCAATTTTCCAAAGGTAGAAATATCGATTTCAAAAGGAATTGAAATCGAGACTTATTTAGAGAATGAATAAAGAAAGTTTGAAAAGGAATTTGAATAAAAAAAATTCAAATGGGATTTGAATATAGAAAATTCAAAGGGGATTTGAATATAGAAATTCAAATGAGATTTGAATAAAGAAGATTTAAATAATGGAAAATGGAATATAGAATTCATATAGAGTAATAATAGAATTTGAATATAGGAAATATAAAGGAATTCAAATATAGGATTTGAATATCGAAAGTGAAATGGAATTTGAATATAGAAATTCAAATGGAATATGAATATGAATATAGAATTCAAATGGAATTTAAACTATAGAATTTGAATAGAATTTGATATATAGAATTTGAATAAAATTTGAATAGAAATTGAATAGAATTAACTAAGTCGAAGAGGAATTAGTTAATCGAGTTTTGAATTTGAAGTTGAACTTTGAAAGGTGAATTGGGTTTGTAAATGGATATTCAAAATCGAATATAGAACTTAAATTTGAAATTTGGATTCAAATTAGTTAATAAGCAAGTCAAAATATATTTGAACATGTCATATTCAAATATAAAAGTGAAAAAGTGTAACACCCCACACCCGCTAAGGTCACTCACTAAGGGAATGCCTTAGCTTCGGTGGAGTATTTAAGTGAGTATAGAACTGAAAATTTACAACAAGACAGATATAAGTGATACTTGAAATTTAAAACATTATTTCATTGCAGCAGAAGGTAAACATGATTGGTTACATATCAAAAACCAACAAGAGTCAAGTACAAAATATCCATCTCGTTAAAACATAAGTACATAATCCCACTACATACTAATAGCCATAATAGAAAAGATAACCGAGCTTTTCTTCAAGAGTCCAAGCTCCAAAAGATAGATAAAGAAATCTAATCAAAGCCCACTAGTGCTAGGCCCACTCTGAGAACCTGAAGGTTGGGGAAAAAAGATAAAAACAACGGGGCCAGACATAAGTCTGAGTGAGCCCTATAACCTTAACAATACAATCATTAAAGTAATTAGGGTATGATATAAACCTGGTACGGTACGCCTGGGGATAAATGACTACACTAAGCAGCCAACTAGACTTAGGATAAACTAAGATAACGGTAGACGCGCCTATCCACCTAAGGATAAATACTACACTGCACCACCCCAGATCTACCCACCCAAGGGTAATTCCTACACTGCACCACACCAGTTCTACCCACCCAAGGGTAATTCCTACTTAAAGGTTGATCCCACTAAGTGTACTTAGTAATTTTTAATAGTAGTTTCGTGTACCCCTAGCTGACTACAAAGGTGCCGTCTGCCCCTATCTCCACTAGGTGTACCCACAACTTAGTAATTTTATTAGTAGTCTCGTGTACCCCTAGCTGACTACATAGGTGTCGTCTTCCCCTATCTCCACTAGGTGTACCCACTACTCCCATTCGATCGGCTCCCTAACGTAGATACCCGTGCTGGCCCCACAGTGGGGTGTATCACTCCGCAAAGTGGCAACCCGATACAACAAATGGTGCACGGCTTATACCTACACGATGCAACAACGTCTTACCTACCATCCCGGGTCCACACACGCATATGAAACCCGTTGGACTTGCGTTGCCACCGCTAACCCGTTTTGGCCTCTTATAATCAAGCCCAGTACGCGTGTCCCGTCCTCGACATGGGTCGAGCCCAATAAGATACATATGGGTTACTGGGTGAAATGGGCCCCCCACAAGCTACCACCTAAGCTTGTCATTTTTTTTCTAGTGCATCCCACTTAACCCTTTTTAATAATCATGTCCACTTACATGTTCAAAGTTTGGTTAAGTCATCTACTCATATTTCAATTGCCACTCAAGGCACCCACTAGATTTCCCCATGCCACCCAAGGCACTTACTTGATTTCCACATGCCACCCAAGGCACTTACTTAACCCCTTTAATCATGTTTAATTACATGTTCCACTTTGGTTAAGTATTTTAATATTATCTTCCATTGCCACCTAAGGCAACCACTAGATTTTCCCCATGCCACCCAAGGCACTTACTTAACCCTTTAATCATGTTTAATTACATGTTCCACTTTGGTTAAGTATTTTAATCTTATCTTCCATTGCCACCCAAGGCAACCACTAGATTTTCTCCATGCCACCCAAGGCACTTACTTAACCCTTTAATCATGTTTAATTACATGTTCCACTTTGGTTAAGTATTCTAATCGTATTTTCTATTGCCACCCAAGGCAATCACTAGATTTTTCCACATGCCACCCAAGGCACCCACTTAACCCCTCATGTCCCTCTACATGCTAATATGGTTAAGTGTTTCTTAATTGATTAAGAACGTAACCGTTGTAAAGACCTCTCACATTAGACTATCTTTTATGGCAGCTGGATTTGCCGGTCGGGTCCGGGCAGCCTTACGCCATAACCGAGTCTAACCTCGTGTCTATACACTTGTCACGTATTTAGTTTGTGCCTAAGACCTCTCACATTGGGCCAATCATTTGTAGCCGCTGGATTTGCCGGTCGGTTCCGGGCAGTCTTATGCTACAAAAGGGTCCAACCTCGTGTCTTAGTCGATTAATTACACCTAATTAATCACCCCCATATTTCGAATTAATTTTCCCTAATTAATTCCAATTTTAACGATGTACATAATTGACTCAATTATGTCCATCTACTTTATGGTATGCATAATCATACCAACTTCACACCATTTCATTAACATGTATATTAACCCCATCGTTCCCCACGCAATTCGCTAACATGACATAAAAGGGAAGATTCATCACAAATACAATGGGTTCAACTTGCATAACATTAGCATCATATAGCATCAACCCAACTAGTGTAAATAATCAACCCAAACTTGCATGAATCACATATGTCATAAAGAGGTTAACTTGCATAAGTTATTTTTGTCATACAAAGGGGTAAACTTGCATATGTATGTATGACATACAAAGGGGTTAACTTGCATATGTATGCATATCATACTAAGGTGTAAACTTGCACATGTTACTTGCATATAATCAAACACCAAACTTGCATAACATGTCATATATGAACTTGCATGTAATCATGCACCAAACTTGCATAACATATCATGTATGAACTAGCATATAATCATACACCAAACTTGCATAACATGTCATATATGAACTTGCATATAGTCATACACCTAACTTGCATAACATATCATGTATGAACTAGCATATAATCATACACCAAACTTGCATAACATATCATGTATGAACTAGCATATAATCACACACCAAACTTGCATAACATATCATGTATGAACTAGCTTATAATCATACACCAAACTTGCATATCATGGTGTCATAATGGATCAATGTTTCTCATATGACTTGCATATCTGGCATAACATCATAAACACATAGCATATGACCTGCATAACTTGCATAACACCACAAACACATAGCATATGACTTGCATAACTTGCATAACATCATAATCACATAGCATATGACTTGCATAACTTGCATAACATCATGATCACATAGCATATGATAACATAATCTTGCATTGATCCACATTCATAGCCATAACCTCATTATATCCTATCATAATCATTTAAACAATTGGTCATTAAGGCTATAGAAAACCCACAACTTGTTGATTAGCACTCCTAAGAAGAAGATTAAGTTGCTAGAGTTGATTAGAGATTGATTTGAGAAGCTATCTTCCTCTTTAGATTGATGGAGGCTCCTTCAAGTTGCATTTTGACGGCATAACGGTGTTGTAGCTATTTTTAGTATGAATTAGGGTAGTCTTAGGGTGTATTTATAGATTAGTTAGGTGTTTTAGGCCCTTAGATTAACCCTAAATCAGATTAGAGCCATCAGATCACATCCTAGCCACTAAAACACAGCCTAAAAGCCAAACAGATGCACCCAGGTCACCTGGGCTCGACCAGGGAGGTCGACCCCCAGGTCGACCTTAGGGTCGACTCCCCAGTCGACCTGGTGGGCAGGTCGACTCCCCAGTCGACCCCCAGGTCGACCCCCTGGGTCTGGCGGGAATTTTCCCGCCACTTCTGAAAATTGAAATTTATGTTTTAAAATCTGTTTTTAAATTTTCTGAAACTTCTTCGGGCCATATCTGGGTTGTACGGACTCCGATTTTCGAAAACTCCGACTCTATTTCGCGTATTTTTCCGAGACGAACACAATGGCATAGCCCGTTTCCCCTGGTTCAGATTTTTAAATTTAATTCTGCCCTGTTTTATATTATAGTAAGTTATTCAACATACGGGTGTTACATTCTCCCCTACTTCAAGGATTTCGTCCCCGAAATCTCTAAGTCAAGAAGAACGTATCCTACCAACCAAACAACCATCTACTCAAACCATCAAACACTGGCATCCATTGTCCTTAAAGTTTCTAATGCTGTATGAACATATGCAAAGAGTGTGTGTATATGTTCCCTGTCTAATGCAAAATCAGGTGGTCTACTAATTCAATTGACCTCCTTAATGCAAACCATGATAGTGCCATGCATCCAATATGTATGCGAAAGATCCCTATCGACACATACTATTTCTACATGTGTGCACAACCATACACCAAAATGCATCATCCATATGATAACGCAACCATTATACATCCATTAATATAGCTACCTACACACAATTATATGCAATATGCAATATGAAGTGACTGAGCCGATCTAGTGCCTAGAGTGTGTGTATATGCATCCACGAGCAGCCACTAGCAACCACTTGCATCCACACGCATCCATCAATCATAACATGTCTCAAACACATGTTTCAACCATAGGTTTACCCTATCTAAAGGTCAAAGCTACTAATGAGAGGACATACTAAAGATAAGATAAGCACTAGACAAACGATAAAGGAGAAGTTAAAGGACATACCCTAAAAAAGGAATGGGTACTATGAACGCATCTTCGCTTCTGTCTCCCAAGTAGCATTACTCTCATCTTCTCCCCTTGGCACTTTGACTAGTCGAACCTCTCTGTTTCTCAACTTCCTAATCTCTGACCCAAGGATGCGGGTAGGAGCTCGTCGAATAGTCGCATCACACTCTACCTCTACTTCTCTAAGCAAGCTCGGCTCTACCACCTCTGCGGTCTCATGTAGGCACTTCCTCAAATGTGACACATGGAATACGTCATGTTCCCTATGCAACCGAACTATCTCTCGAAGATAAACTGAAGCTAGCCATGGAGCAGTCCTCTTGCTCTTCACGGGTATGAAATGGGCATTCTTAGTAAGTCTGTCTACCACAACTCAAATTCCCGTATTACCCTTCCTCGATCTAGGTAACCCATCAATAAAATCCATCGAGACGCCATCCCACTTCCATTGCGGAACTTTCAATGGGTGAAGCAACCCACCGGGTTTCTTTTGCTCCGTCTTTCACCTGTTGGCACACCAAGCATCTAGCGACTTACTCGGCCACATCTTTCTTCATACCGGCCCAAAAGAAAACTCGCTTCATGTCCTGGTACATCTTGTCCCCACCGGGATAAATGGTCATCCTAGAACGGTGTGCATCATCAAGAATAGCCTTCCTTAAACCCTCGTCTTGCGGTACACAAAGTCTACCGTCTCTACGCAAGCACCCCCTATCGTCTAAGGTATACCTACTCAAATGGCTGGACGACTCCCCTTTTATTAGCCTCTATACCAACTCAACCAACTGTGGGTCATCCCTCTGTGCCTCGCCAATCCATCTCAAAAGAGTAGGTCTGACCTCCAAGGATGCTAGCAAACCGGGTATAAAGTCAACCTAAGGTCTGAAATCAAACATCGAGATAAATTCCAAGCTTCGTCATTCCACGAACAATGAACTCAAGGACAACCTTTTTCTACTCAAGGCGTCCGCCACCACGTTACCCTTACCAGGTGTATACGCTATCTCGAAATCTTAGGATGCTAAGAACTCCATCCACCTTTGTTGTCTCAAGACTATGCGCTCGAAGGGTCTCCAACACTTCCCTAAGATGTAGGGCATGCTTTTCTCCACTTCTGGAGAAAACCAGGATATTCTCTCATACAAAATCGTCACAACTATCCATCTCTCACGCAGACCATCCTAGTCGAACTCGACATCCCCCAAGTGCAAGCCCCAAAGGCCTAAACCAATATCAGACAAACACCCAAGGGACACCTCCTTCAAATTCAGATGACCTACGTGAGATGATACTAGTAAAAACGGCTAAATAATTAAGCCCTTGTCCTACTTTGGATATCCTTGACAATCTCGCTCCAAAACTACCGTTGATCAAATAACTGGCTTTGCTTAACCTATTAAGCACACATGAAAACTTATTTCGCTTTTAGAGAAGACCAAGATGTCATCCACAAAAACCACTACAAAGTTATTTAGGTACTCCCTGAACACCCTACTCATCAAATCAACAAAGTATGCAGGGGCGTTCATCAAACCAAATGGCATCACCAGCCACTCATAGAAATCATCCGGAGCCATAAAGGCGATCTTCTCTATACTATCCTCAGTCACTCCCAACTGATGAAATTCCGTGGCCAAGTCCCACTGCGAAAACACTGAGGCGCCAATCAACTGATCAAAGAGATCGTCAATCCTTGGCAATGGGTGTCTACTCTTCTTTGTGAGCTTGTTGAGTTCTCTATAGTCTACACAAAGTCTGAGGGACCCATCCACCTTCGTGGCAAAAACTACTGGAGCACCCCACTCCGATATACTTCGTCTTATGAACCCCTTCTCAAGCGACTCCCCTACTTGCTTATGGAGTTCCCTCCTCTCACGAGGAGCCATGTGGCGCACTGGTAAAAATACCGGTTTAGCATTGCCCACCAGGTATATTCGGAAGTCTATCTCCGCTTCGGAGGTAAGCCCTTCACCTCCTCAAACACATCCGAGTACTCCCGGACCACTCCAACAGATCGCAAACTCTCGACCGAAGCGTCAAGCGATTCAAGATAACTTAGCATAACAGAATCCATGGGATTACAAGAAATCTCGAGAGTGTTCCCCAAACAGGTCATGAGCCTAACAACTCTCCTTTCGCAATCAAGAACGGCACCATTACTGGATAACCAGTCCATGCCCAAAATCAACCCATAGCCCGTGAAGCCCAAAAAAAAAGCATCACATCTAAACTCAATGCTAAGTATGGAAATCCTCAAACCCAAACATATCATGGACAAATAAGTGGAGCCCCCCCCCCCCAATTGGGTTTGAAACAACCACGGGATCATCTACCAAACTGGTGTCTAGGTGTAGTGACTCAACTAATGATGATGAGATAAACGAATGTGATGAGCCAAAGTCGAATAAAATTCGAATAGGATGATCGAGAGAACCAAATTTCAACTTAGACGGTCCTACCCCCATTAGGTATACCCATCGTGAGGGAATACACCTACCCTCCAGAAGATCCTGTACTTCGTCCTTACCTCTTTGGACAACCCTAAGGTGTCCTATTTCTCCAAAACAACTAGCCTTCCCCTTCACATTCTCCTTTCGTGGCCTTCTTACCACGATGAGGTTTCGTCCTTTATTTACCTAATAGCTATTTGAACCTTCCTCTCTCGTCCATCTTAAAGGTACCCATAAGCCCTCCACCTCCTTAGACTAACTTCTTAGCCCGACAAACGTCTTAGTCCCTTGAAGTGGTTCTTCCGTCCTTCATACGGAAGTCCTTATTTATCTTAAAAAGACATCTATACGCGAGGGGAAATTCAAAAAGAGAAAGAGGAAGAGATTCAAAACGGAGAATCCGAAGGAAGGATATATGGCTATTGGGGATTATGTTCTTTTCTTTCAAAAACTTTTCTCTTAAAAACATGTTTTTGAAAATACTTCTTCCAAAAATGTTTTTAGAAAAATAATTTTCTAAAAGTTTTATCTGTTCTGGTAACCTTAAGCTCTGATACCACGTGTAACACCCCACACCCGCTAAGGTCACTCACTAAGGGAATGCCTTAGCTTCGGTGGAGTATTTAAGTGAATATAGAACTGAAAAATTACAACAAGACAGATATAAGTGATACTTGAAATTTAAAACATCATGTCATTGCAGCAGAAGGTAAACATGATTGGTTACATATCAAAAACCAACAAGAGTCAAGTACAAAATATCCATCTCGTTAAAACATAAGTACATAATCCCACTACATACTAATAGCCATAATAGAAAAGATAACCGAGCTTTTCTTCAAGAGTCCAAGCTCCAAAAGATAGATAAAGCAATCTGATCAAAGCCCACTAGTGCTAGGCCCACTCTGAGAACCTGAAGGTTGGGGAAAAAAGATAAAAACAACGGGGTCAGACATAAGTCTGAGTGAGCCCTATAACCTTAACAATACAATCATTAAAGTAATTAGGGTATGATATAAACCTGGTACGGTACGCCTGGGGATAAATGACTACACTAAGCAGCCAACTAGACTTAGGATAAACTAAGACAACGGTAAAGACGCGCCTATCCACCTAAGGATAAATACTACACTGCACCACCCCAGATCTACCCACCCAAGGGTAATTCCTACACTGCACCACACCAGTTCTACCCACCCAAGGGTAATTCCTACTTAAAGGTTGATCCCACTAAGTGTACTTAGTAATTTTAATAGTAGTTTCGTGTACCCCTAGCTGACTACATAGGTGCCGTCTGCCCCTATCTCCACTAGGTGTACCCACAACTTAGTAATTTTATTAGTAGTCTCGTGTACCCCTAGCTGACTACATAGGTGCCGTCTGCCCCTATCTCCACTAGGTGTACCCACTACTCCCATTCGATCGGCTCCCTAACGTAGATACCCGTGCTGGCCCCACAGTGGGGTGTATCACTCCCCAAAGTGGCAACCCGATACAACAAATGGTGCACGGCTTACACCTACACGATGCAACAACGTCTTACCTACCAGCCCGGGTCCACACACGCATATGAAACCCGTTGGACTTGCGTTGCCACCGCTAACCCGTTTTGGCCTCTTATAATCAAGTCCAGTACGCGTGTCCCGTCCTCGACATGGGTCGAGCCCAATAAGATACATATGGGTTACTGGGTGAAATAGGCCCCCCACAAGCTACCACCTAAGCTTGTCATTTTTTTTCTAGTGCATCCCACTTAACCCTTTTTAATAATCATGTCGACTTACATGTTCAAAGTTTGGTTAAGTCATCTACTCATAATTCAATTGCCACTCAAGGCACCCACTAGATTTCCCCATGCCACCCAAGGCACTTACTTGATTTCCACATGCCACCCAAGGCACTTACTTAACCCCTTTAATCATGTTTAATTACATGTTCCACTTTGGTTAAGTATTTTAATATTATCTTCCATTGCCACCCAAGGCAACCACTAGATTTTCCCCATGCCACCCAAGGCACTTACTTAACCCTTTAATCATGTTTAATTACATGTTCCACTTTGGTTAAGTATTTTAATCTTATCTTCCATTGCCACCCAAGGCAACCACTAGATTTTCCCCATGTCAACCAAGGCACTTACTTAACCCTTTAATCATGTTTAATTACATGTTCCACTTTGGTTAAGTATTCTAATCGTATTTTCTATTGCCACCCAAGGCAATCACTAGATTTTTCCACATGCCACCCAAGGCACCCACTTAACCCCTCATGTCCCTCTACATGCTAATGTGGTTAAGTGTTTCTTAATTGATTAAGAACGTAACCGTTGTAAAGACCTCTCACATTAGACTATCTTTTATGGCAGCTGGATTTGCCGGTCGGGTCCGGGCAGGCTTACGCCATAACCGAGTCTAACCTCGTGTCTATACACTTGTCACGTATTTAGTTTGTGCCTAAGACCTCTCACATTGGGCCAATCATTTGTAGCCGCTGGATTTACCGGTCGGTTCCGGGCAGTCTTATGCTACAAAAGGGTCCAACCTCGTGTCTTAGTCGATTAATTCCACCTAATTAATCATCCCCATATTTCGAATTAATTTTCCCTAATTAATTCCAATTTTAACGATGTACATAATTGACTCAATTATGTCCATCTACTTTATGGTATGCATAATCATACCAACTTCACACCATTTCATTAACATGTACATTAACCCTATCGTTCCCCACGCAATTCGCTAACATGACATAAAAGGGAAGATTCATCACAAATACAATGGGTTCAACTTGTATAACATTATCACCAACATGGGTTTAAAGGTGTCAACATGCATATAGCATCAACCCAACTAGCATAAATAATCAACCCAAACTTGCATGAATCACATATGTCATAAAGAGGTTAACTTGCATAAGTTATTTATGTCATACAAAGGGGTAAACTTGCATATGTATGTATGACATACAAAGGGGTTAACTTGCATATGTATGCATATCATACTAAGGTGTAAACTTGCACATGTTACTTGCATATAATCAAACACCAAACTTGCATAACATGTCATATATGAACTTGCATGTAATCATACACCAAACTTGCATAACATATCATGTATGAACTAGCATATAATCATACACCAAACTTGCATAACATGTCATATATGAACTTGCATCTAATCATACACCAAACTTGCATAACATATCATGTATGAACTAGCATATAATCATACACCAAACTTGCATAACATATCATGTATGAACTAGCATATAATCATACACCAAACTTGCATAACATATCATGTATGAACTAGCATATAATCATACACCAAACTTGCATATCATGATGTCATAATGGATCAATGTTTCTCATATGACTTGCATATCTTGCATAACATCATAAACACATAGTATATGACTTGCATAACTTGCATAACACCACATACACATAGCATATGACTTGCATAACTTGCATAACATCATAATCACATAGCATATGACTTGCATAACTTGCATAACATCATGATCACATAGCATATGATAACATAATCTTGCATTGATCCACATTCATAGCCATAACCTCATTATATCCTATCATAATCATTTCAACAATTGGTCATTAAGGCTATAGAAAACTCACAACTTATTGATTAGCACTCCTAAGAAGAAGATTAAGTTGCTAGAGTTGATTAGAGATTGATTTGAGAAGCTATCTTCCTCTTTAGATTGATGGAGGCTCCTTCAAGTTGCATTTTGTCGGCATAACGGTGTTGTAGCTATTTTTAGTATGAATTAGGGTAGTCTTAGGGTGTATTTATAGATTAGTTAGGTGTTTTAGGCCCTTAGATTAACCCTAAATCAGATTAGAACCGTCAGATCACGTCCTAGCCACTAAAACACAGCCTAAAAGCCAAACAGATGCACCCAGGTCACCTGGGCTCGACCAGGGAGGTCGACCCCCAGGTCGACCCTAGGGTCAACTCCCCAGTCGACCTGGTGGGCAGGTCGACTCCCCAGTCGACCCCCTGGGTCTGGCGGGAATTTTCCCGCCACTTCTGAAAATTGAAAATTTTGTTTTAAAATCTGTTTTTAAATTTTCTGAAACTTCTTCGGGCCATATCTGGGTCGTACGGATTCCGATTTTCGAAAACTCGGACTCTATTTCGCATATTTTTCCGAGACAAATGCAATGGCATAACCCGTTTCCCCTGGTTCAGATTTTTAAATTTAATTCTGCCCTGTTTTATATTATAGTAAGTTATTCAACATACGGGGTGTTACAAAAAGACTAAAGAGTTAATTAATAAATTAATTAACGAATTGAGTTAAAACGATCAGGTATAGTTAAAATAGATTGGGCAGGTATAAATATACATGAGATAGGTATGGATAAGGTATGAAGGTATATAAATAGAATGCTTGACGAAAAGGTACGTATTTAATTCATATATGAGATTTTATGCGCCGTATCGGCTAGTCGCTTGGCTTTTTCTTTTTCTTTTGGATTGGTGAAGGCCATGGGAGGCTATTTGAAATATCCCGATGCTCCTGGTATAAAGGAGGTTATGGCGAATTTTTCCGGGAATTTAAGGAGTTAGAATATTTTTAAGATAATTTGATAGTTAGAAATCAATGTATCAATATATATAGAAGTCGATAAGGAAACGAACTTAGAAATAGAATAGTAAAAAAAAAGGAAGACTAAGAATAAAATCTAGTAAGAATAGAAAGAGGAAGCGTATACGTGTTTAAAAGTGAATAAGTAGTTGTATGGTATTGATTATTCGAGTAAGTAGTCACATCTGTTTTGACGTTATAAATGTTATTCAGTCAAGGTCTGAGAGGTCGTTATACCCCAACTTGATTGATTTCATTATTAACAAATAAATAGTAAGATTTCAGGCTCGAAGATCAATGTTGAATAAGAGTTAGTGAATATAGTATTTGGGTTGTCGTAACGATGTTTTACACAACATCCGTTTTAACCCAAGTAAGTGTAAGCTTGGAAATATAATAAAGAATATTCCCTAAGTATAGAAATAAACGAGATCGGAAAAGAGATAAGTAATTAGAATATTTTCCAATTATAAATAGCATATATTTTCTAAAAGTTTAGAAAATAAAGGAAGGCGATATTCGGAAATGTTTTCCAAATAACATAAAAGGCCAATATGATTATTGAAAATATTTGGTTAACAAATATTGATAAAGAAATAGAGAGGTGATTTAACTAATGGAATATTAATTAAGGTCTCAGTGACAAGTTCAAAAGAAAATTTTGATTTTTGAAAAGATTAAACTGTTTAAAAACTCCCAGGGAAAGACTGTTTGAATTAAAAACAAATTTAACAGAAATTTGTGAAAGAAAATTGAATTAAAGTAAAGCCAGTAAAGTGGTAACTGAGATTGAATTAGAATGATATCAAGACAAATTGGATTGTGAGATTCAAATTTGAAGTGTAATGTGACAATCAAGTTAAGAGTTGGGAATCGAGAAGAAAACTCGAGTTGAAATGATATTCGGCTTGGATATAAGCAAATGATTGTGTTGTGGATAAAAGAAGATTGGGATTTGATTGGGATGACCCTTGTATCTGCTGAATTGATAACAGGTGGGAAGGAAAATGATATGCCGACAAAAGGTACAAGTTTATATTTCTATTGGATATAAGATTTATGAGCCGAATTGGCAAGCCGCTTGGCTGTTTGATTTTCTTTCGGGTTGGAGATGGCCCAGAGAGGCAAGTTGGAGTTTGAGTATTAACCAGTACAAAGGAGGTGCTGGCGAGATTTTTCGAAGAGTTAAGGCGTTAGAAAATTTTCAAGATTTTTGAAAATTTTCGTTGATAAGAATTAATTAATAGTTTAATTGAAATTAAATTGGTTCAGTTGAAACTAAAGTTAAGAAGTGAACAAATATGTTCTAACCAGTCGATAGGGTCGTCCTCTACCTTGTAGCAATTTCGAGGACGAAATTATTTTAAGTGGGAAAGATTGTAATGACCCGCATTGGCAGAGGTATTATAATTAATTTATTTAATTATATAAATAGTGATTTAGGGAATAAAATCATCGTTAATTAAATTATGAAGAATATTTGATTTAAAATAATAAATTAAATAATGTATTTAATTCTGAAATAATTAGAATTGGCTGAAATGGCGATATGGTGTGAACTGGATCATCTGTGATATTTAATTCAGCTTGGAATTGAATTTGAATAACGAATATATTATATAAACGACAGTTTGAACATAGAATTATAATATAATTAAAATCGAGCTCGAAATGGCGCTGCAGCTCGTAAATTGGTGATTCGAACTTCAACTGAATGTACAGAATTCGTTTTAAGCCGGATTTCTATGAAACAAGAAACGTGTGGAGCTGGTGAAGTATATCTTTCTAGTGGAAGAGAAAAATCGGGATTTCGTCGTGTAGATTTTGATTCACGTCCAACTCAAATTTTAGAAAAGTCGTTGTGGAATTCCTTTATAATTTATAAAGGAATTATTTATATTTTAAAAGGAATTTCAATATAAATCGAATATCGGGTTGACCCAGTAGTGAATATCGAGTTAGAAATTCAAATAGGAATATTCTAGAGCTGTATGGTATTCCACTGTGAATATAGACGATAATATAAATTTATTTATATTTAATTTAATTATATTTAAATATATTTATATATTTAAATGGGTCATCCAGAGCTTTAAAAATAGCCACTTTTGCAAACGAAGTCGGAATTCGATGAAACTAGTTTCGTTGAATCCGCAATGTCAAATAGTTGTTAGATTTCCAGTTTCGTGATTTTTAGAGTCACTGCGTGGCCGTACGGATTTTTAGAGTGAGAAACATTCAGTATGTTGACGGTTAAAAATACACTGTGTGAGCATACGAAGTCGGAATTTGACGAAACCAGTTTCGTTGGGACCGTAATATCGAACTCTACCAGTATGCCTAGTTTCGTGATTTTTGAATATCGTATGTGGTCACAGGGATTTTAGAGGACAAATATAAAAAGAGTTACAATATAAATTGATATAAATAATATCATAACTTCTCTATAAGTACCGCTTTTTCCTTAACCTAAACCTTAAATTCAATTCAGAGTCAACCATATTTGCGCCGCCACCAAACGTTTCTTCAGACCAAAGCATTTCAATCAGAAAATCAAAGAAAATTCACATACAAATCTATAAATCCTAAATCAGACATCTTTGAAATCCTGGGAGAATCCCCTACGTTTTAGTATACTTCATTGTTGGTCCGATGTCACCAGCGGAAGTTGTTGGGTAGCTAGCGTGGGCCCAGGGTTCACGGCGGTGGAAGATAGGTGCGTCGTGGTGAGTTGTGGGTAGGGGAATCGTGATTAGGAGGTAAAGTAGTAGGGTTTGACAGCTTTTGGGTGGATTCGAAGTTCATCAACGTCGATCGATTACTGTACATGGCAGGAATAGTGCGACGTCGGATGTCACAGGGAGCGGACGAGTGGAAATTAAAGGGTATGGAGTTGTTGAGAAATTGAAGAGGAGTGTGTTGATGAGGTCAGATTTGATGTTCACAAAGAAATGAATGGTGGAAGGAAGCTTGAAGGATCGGCTTTGGTTTCGTGTACAGGGGAGCGACGAGTTTGTAGAAATGGGGAAGATGATTTCAAAAGCGGACGGGTTTTGTTTAGGGGATGTTGGGCCAAGGAAGAATGTAAGGCCCATTTAATTATATAAGTTAGTTTTATTTTTAAATCTAAATAGTATGTTAACTTTAAGTAGTCGTAACTTTATCATACGTGATCAGAAATTCACGAAACAAGATCCGATGGGATTGTATGGACAGGAGCGTCACAATGGAACTGACAGGGAGTGGAGTGGAGCTCGTTTCAATTTATGGCGAAATAAACTGTTTGATTCAAATCAAACAACAATTTATCGTTCTTTAACGATGAACTGCAAATGTGAGTAAATCTCACTAACTCTGAACAGTTTATAATTTCATGTTGTATTTTAGAACTGTTAAATATTGGCTGATTGACTATGTGTTGACTGTTTGATTGAACTGCTAGTCAGTTAGTTGAATTTCTATATTTGATTCTGTTTAACAGAATGTATCATATGGAACTGAAAGTGATATTATCTATATTGTTTATCATCTGTGATGCAGGGAAACAGATTGGAGGAATCCAACTGGATTCCTCAATAGTTATTTTATTGTTTTTCATATATTGTGATATATGATGTGGTATATAATCTGTTGTCGATTATATAGGTTTGGACGATACTTATCATCGTGATTTGATATGTTGAATACCATAACATACCGAAATGTTGATAAGGGAATATTTTCAAAGTGATATTTGAAAATAAAATATTTATAAATGGAATACTTATAAATAAGAAATATTTATATATTGGAATATTTACAAATAGGAGATATTTAGAAAATGAATAAACGTTATAAAATGGAAACTGTTATAAGAAGGAAATCATTTGTAAACTGAAGAACCATTACTAAAAGTAAATCTTTATAAATGAATAGTTTAATCGAGTTAAAAGGAGTTAATCGATGTTAGTTTAATCGAAAGGAGTTAATCGATGTTAGTTTACTCGAAAGGAGTTAATCGATGTTAGTTTAATCGAAAGGAGTTAATCGATGTTAGTTTAATCGAAAGGAGTTAATCAATGTTAGTTTAATCGAAAGGAGTTAATCGATGTTAGTTTAATCGATTAGAGTTAAAGTAAAGGAGTTAATCGAATATATAGTTTATTCAAATAGAATAAAGGAGTTAATCGAATATATAGTTTATTCAAATAGAATAAAGGAGTTAATCGAATATAGTTTATTTGAATAGAGTAAAAGGAGTTAATCAAATATATAGTTTATTCAAATAGAATTAAAAGAGTTATTGAATATAGTTTATTCGATAGGAGTTAAGTGAATAGAGTTAAAGTTAAATCAGAAGAGTTAAGTGAATAGAATAAATTGAATAGAGTTATCGAATATACCTTATCGAAGGAAAGGATTATCGAATAGAAAAGATTTGAAACAGAGTTACGTAAGGAAGTTTGTTAAAGAATTAGAAGGGTGAACTTTGTCTATTTCAAGGTTAGAAACGTTGTTCAGTTAAGGTCTGAGAGATAGTTCTAGCCCAACTTGATTGACTTCATTTTTAACTAAGGAATGGTTAAGGTTCGATAGTAAAGGATGGTTAAGTGAATTTAGTAATTTAAGGAAATGGTTTGAGTTGTCATCACGATGGGTTGTTTAAACATCTGTCTAAGTCCAATGAAGAAGCTTTGGAAATGTTTTCCAAATAAGAAACCAGAAATGTTTTCTAATAAAGAAAACAAGAAATGGAAATGTTTTCGATTGTTAATAACGTATATTTTCCAAATTTAGAAAATAAGAAATACTGAATATAGGGAAACATGAGATAAGTAAATTAATGAAATAAAGAGATAAATGTTGAATGATGTTGATCGATATAAATTTCCATTTGGAAATAATATCGTTGTTTGCACACCTGTTTTTCTTCGATAGTTAAATCACAGACTATCGAAGTTTTGACAATTTTTAACGTTGTTAATATGGAGAGACCGGTTGGATTATTATCCAAAGAACCGCTCTGTATTGGCATAAGCATTGCAAATCATTTATGCTAAAGGAAATTGAAGATAGAGTTATGCAAGGGCTATCCTGTTTACAGAATAGTGCCTTCGGTTCATCTTGTTCCTGGATGACTTGTATGGACGGATGTCTGACAGAGTATTTCCAGATGATCACGTATATTGATTACTCCAACCGTACCAAGAGTGGAAGCGGAGAAGGAAACTTCTTTTAGCTAACACATAATGTATGGTTGAGGATGTCAATCGGTGATTTGATGGATTTGACGATGTGGCATTCAAAGTGAATCTGGTGTGATGATAAAGCGTAGCTTCTACCCTCACATCCGGTAAAGACAGAAATCGGGCAGGCAGCATGGCTAAGTCGGTCGCACCGAAGTAGTGTGTATAATCACCTGATCTAGAGTTTCATTTACTTCTAAAAATCTATTGTTGATCTGTCCCATTCGGGAAACGGTTGCTGATCCCAACCGTTGGTTATATACATTCGATACACTCAAGCGAAATGAGTGGTCGGTCATGTGTGGCCGGGTTGCTAGATGTTCTTGTTGAACACTAGCGAAAGGTGGTTCCATACCTTGTCATAGTTGGAAATCCGTTACCCAATACGTGCTTGCGGTTTTGATTGTATACTATATATGTAGAACGTGAGATGAAAGCGTTTCTGCTAGATTATTATTATATTGTGTTGATAGACATTATTATAATATCAAAAAGGGTTTTTGATATAAAGATATTTGGATTCTCATAAGGGAAAAACCCGTTCCGTAATACGACGTGGTCTTATGAGTTATCGATTACCTGCTTGAACTGTTTAAACTGTTTTACTCACACTAGTCCCATGACTGACCCGGAGTTTATTTTGTTGTTTTCCCTAAACTCTTGGGTGCCTAAATTTGTACGGGTAGTCAAGTAGTCGGGATTTTACAGATACACTGGAAGAGCTGGAGCAGGAGGCTGCAGGATCATATAGCTATAGTTTATTTCCGCTGTGTTGTAAGTGTTGTACTTTGGTAATGATGTATATTCAAATACAAATGTATATTTCAAAGTTACGTTACATATATTATATGTCATTCGTTCCGCTGTGAGATTCGTGTTACTCTGATATTGTGTTCTTCTTCTTCTATTCTAAGTTTCTATCTTATCTTTCCTCACCCTCTGTTTTCTTTCTATTAATTTCCTGATTTTCAGTTTAATTTGGGGTTGGACTTGTGTTTTTGGTCAGCTCAAATTGGACCAGATTTTCGGGTCATTACAATATCTTTAGCCAATTAAAAATTATAGTTTTATACATTAAAAATCCTAGCATTATATTTATAAAAAATTAGGCTTTTTAAAAAAAATATGAAAATCAAACTTTTTTCGATTTAAACTATTTATTCTGCTCCAAATCATATTTATAATAACATTAAATAAACAAAAACAAAATAAAAGAAATAAAAACTTACAATTTCTTTTAGGGTTTTGATTGGGAGGGAGAATTAGAGCTGCTGGAGGTGGAGCGGGGGTTTCAGAGGGTTGGTCTGGTGCTCGACGAGGTGGCGGCGGTGCTGGGGTTACGCGGAGAGTGGTGGCGGACACGGGGAGGGATGGTGAACAAGGCGTGGTCACGAGATGGGAAGTGATTAGGGATTCAGAGGGGGGGAAGCGGGAAGAGAAGATGTCAGAAGAGGGGAAGGTGAGGGGGGCGCCGACTGTAACACCCCGTGTATTCTATAACTGTGAAATTCACAAATTAAAGTATAACTAATTTCAAATCAAAGAATGAAGGGAAACGGGATACGCCATTGCGTTCATCCCAGAATTCTGCTAGAGATAGAGTCCGAGTTTGCGTAAAACGGATATCGTATGAAGAAGATATGGATGAACGAAGTTGGGCGAAAAACCAGAAAACGGGTCAGAATGCACTGGCGCACTTGGGAAGTGCGCCAAAACAGAAATGAACTGGCGCACTTGGGAAGTGCGCCAGTACATTTTTAGCCTGGTGCACCTGCCAAGTGCGCCCAGGTCAGAATGACCTGCTGGTCAGGTCTTGGCTGGCCTGATCAGGGCCTGGTCGAATTTCTGAGCCTTGCCTTGTCACTAGGGCTAGGTGTCAGCTCCTGGTTGGTCTCTCCTTCAAACGAACGGCTATTATTGAATCAAGCTCCATCGACGGTCTAAATCAACTTGCAAACACTATAAAGAGGACCTAAGACCTAGCCTAAATCATACTATTTCATTTTAGCCTCATGCCGCCACCATTAAACCTAGAGCTTTAAATTAAAAATACAAAGAACAAAATTATAGAAGACGAAGGACGATTCTTGAAGGCTACAACTAGAAGCTACAACAACTACGACGCTTTAGACAACGAATTTGGGGCTATTTGATTTGGGATTTTTATTTGGATTATTTGCTTCATATTGTAAGTTCTATGTCACTTTTTAGGCAAAAACGCTAAAATAACATGGACATGCCATGAATTGAAACCGGATTTAGGAACTATTGTTAATCCATGTTTATATTGTTTAATTTTGAATTATAATTTGGGAATATTGCTATGGCAACGTTGCAAGTTAAACTTATCATGATTTTGATGTTGTTATGAATCACTTGGGCTTAATTGTATGGCAAGTTGGACTAATACATGTCCATGGAGTCACTATGTTTATTGAAATATTTATGTTGATTAAACCATGCCTATGATGCTAATTAAACCATGTCTATGATTGTTGATGGAACTATGCCTGTGATGTTAATATACCTATCATGATTAATGACAAATTGGGAATTGCTAGGTTATGATGAAAAGTTGGAATCATTATGTTTATAATGTTAGATGAGAATCATTATGTTAAAAATGCTAATTTGGAATCCACTATGCCTATTAGAATTACCATGCCTTTAATGTCTCATGTTTGTAATAAAATTATTATTATGCCTGCAATGATTATTATGCCTATGATGTAAAGTTGAAATCATCATATTAAACTAAGTTGGAACCATTACTATGCCTAGTTATCATCATGCTAGTATTGAAACCATGTGATATGTTATAGCCTGTTTATTATGCAAGTGAAGTTGGAATTGTCACATATGCCTATTACATGTTTGGTGTTATTCCCCTTTTATCTCTTGAATAGTTTATGCTTGTGAACGAAGTACGTTTATATACGTTGGGAATACGATTGGGTAGAATAGGCAAAGCTTGAATTAATTATAATCATAAACCGTGAAATTTGGCATAAGTAGAACATGAAATATGGCACGAAAACTTAACTTGAACATGCCATAACTTGACTTGAAACATGCCTTAGTTGGGCACGAAGTTGACATACGAACATGATATGGAAATAGCATGAATCTGCTAAGAACATGGGCATGACTTTAGAAAACAAGAAAGTGGCCAACTCGAGATTGGGTTGAGTTTGTAGTGTAAATTTGCCCATAACCGCCCGGCAAATCCAGTTGCTACAAACAATAGGATCCAATGTGGGTAGTTGGTCACATCGCGCTTGAAACCCGAGGTTGGTTTGAGTTCGTAGCGTAAACCTGCCCGGAACCGCCCGGCAAATCCAGTGGCTACGAACAACAGGATCCAATGTGAGTGGTTCGGTGCATTAACGAATCAATTAATGCCAATTAGGGTTAAGTCATGAACATGAAAAGACAACTTAACCAACTTGAACACGATTTGTAGGGCTAAGTCATGAACTGGAAACGACAACACTTAGCCAACTTGACATGACACGTAGGCGGGTTAAGTTGCGAACTTAAATGACATACTTAACCACCTTGACATGACTAGACTGGAAAAGGATTAAGTCACGAATTACATGACTTAATTGGTTAGGCGGGTTATGTAACACCCCGAATTTTCTATTAACACTAAAGTTGCTAAAATATTAATAAGTGCGTAAGAGAGGGGATGTATCTAATATGAATATAAAAATATTAATAAGTGTGTAAGAGAGGGGATGTATCTAATATGAATATAAAAATATTAATAAGTGTGTAAGAGAGGGGATGTATCTAATATGAATATAAAAATATTAATAAGTGTGTGAGAGAGGGGATGTATCTAATATGTATATAAAAACAATAATAAGTAAAGGGGGATGTATCTAATATGTACATTGTAGAAAATATATATATATATTTATGACATGAATAGAAGTTTATTAATATGCTGAGTGTTTGCTGAGTCACTTCTGACTCATTGCTGAGTCAACAAGATAAACCCCATCTTGTCTGAACGGCTGCGGTTATTTCTAGGTTAAATCTAATGGCCTAAATGAATTCTAAAATCTATAAATAAGTGGGTAGACCCTAGACCTAAATCACTTGTAAAATTAGAGAAGCTACCGTCATGCTGCTGCCATGGAGTTCAGCATAGCCGTCACAAACTAAGAAGAGGAAGCCTAATCATCTACAACTAAATCTACACAAATCAAATCAAAAGATCTCTCTTTCTCTAATTCTTTTCTTTTGTTGGTGAGTATGATGATTCTCACAAGACTATTACAAACTAATTTGACTCAGTTATGAATGGATCACAAGAAAGTGATGTGATTTGTAATTGTAAATTCTATATATTGTGGATTCTCTTATTATGTTATTATGTTGTCGTATGATGTAAATTATATATGCTATGTTGTAAATTCTCTTATGCTATGTCGTGCTATGTTGAGAATCATGTCAAGCTATGTTATACTATCATACTATGCCATGTTATAAATCATGCTATATTATGTTGAAAAATCATGATGTTGTTGGATCATGCTTAAAGTTATGTTTTTTTTTTCTTAATTTAAATGGATCTTGTTTATGGGAATTTGCCTATTAGGTTAGGTGTACCCATAAACTTGAAACTATAATTAAATAAAACTTGATTATGGGAATTTGCCTATTGAGTTAGGTGTACCCATATAAAACCATGTTGTTAAAAAATTAGATGATGTTGATTCACACATGTTCATATGTAAGTTTATGAAAATTGATTGAGATTATATTAGGTGAATTTTGAACAAGTTGACACCTTTAGGTCCATGACATGTATAATCTATGCAAGTTGGACATATGCAAGTTTCACCCCTTATTATGATTCATTTGGTCACATATACATGTTGTTATTATGATAATCTCTTTTATGCTATGAGTTAGGCTATTCGAGTCTAACATATATTTTGCGAATAAACGTTCAAACGTGGGGTAGGGGTAATATTAGGAATTAATAAATTGGGTGCAATTTTGTAAGATTTTGCATACCATGAATGGATGTCCATAATTGAGTCAATTATGGACATTGTTAAAAATTGGAAGTAATTAATAATTCAAGTAGGGAATTATTAAAATTGGGGGAAAGTGGATTATTATTAATAATCAATGCTTAGGACACGAGGTTGGACCCGTTTGTGATGTAAACCTGCCCGGACCCGCCCGGCAAATCCAGTAGTCACAAATGTCGGCCCAATGTGAGAGGTCCTAGGCCCAAACTAAAGCATAACAGTTGTAAAGACACGAGGTTAGACTCTTTTATGGTGTAAGACTGCCCGGACCCGCCCGGCAAATCCAGCTGCCATAAATGCCAGTCTAATGTGAGAGGTCTTTATGAGGTTATGGCCTTAATGAACTAAGAAATACTTAACCAGATAATCATGTAAGGTGGGACATGGGGGTTAAGTAGGTGCCTTGGGTGGCATGAGGAATCTGGTGGTTGCCTTTAGAGGCATTTGAAATACGATTAGACTTAACCAAACACACATGTAAATGAACATGACTAAGTGGGTTAAGTGGGATGGACTAATGGGGACAAGCTTAGGTGGAATGCTTGTGGTAAATAGTGGGGGCCCATTTCAACCAGTATCCCAAAACGTATCTTTGTGGGCTCGACCCAAGTCGAGGACGGGACACGCATACTGGGTTTGACTATAAGAGGCCAAAACAGGGAGCGGTGGCAACGCAAGTCCAACGGGTTTCATATGCGTGTGTGGACCCGGGCTGGTAGGTAAGACGTTGTTGCATCGTGTAGGTATAAGCCGTGCATGTCCGTTGTATCAGGTTGCCACTTTAGGGGAGTGATACACCCCACTGTGGGGCCAGCACGGGTATCTACGAGTTAGGGAGCCGATCGAATAATGGGAAGTAGGGTACACCTAGTGGAGATAGGGGCAGGCGGCACCTATGTAGTCAGCTAGGGGTACGTAAAGCCATTGGGAAAGTTTCTAAGTGAAGCTAAGTGGGATGAATCTTTAGGGTGACTGGTGTGGTGCAGTATAGTGTTTATCCTTTAGTATTTAGGAGCGCCTATAACGTTGCCTTTAGCGATTGTCTATGTCCTTAATCTGCTCTTCATAGACATTTTCTTGTTTTCCAGCTTATGCCTTAGTCCAGTTATTTTGGTAATAGTATTGTAGAATTATCATATTCACCAGACTTTATGTCTGACCCCCTCTTTTCCATCCTTTTTCTCCCTTCAGGTCCGCAGGTTGGGCCAAGTTCTAGTGGAGTCTAGTTGGATCGCTTATCTTCTGGAAAGCTTGGACTGCTGAAGTAAAGTCCAGCTTGTTATCTTTCTTTTTAATGGCTATTCATGTAATGGGATTATGTACCTGTTTTATCAAGATAGATATTGTACTTGACATTGAATATGGTGTTATGATGTAATCAAACATGTTTTGACTTCTGCTACAATGAAATAAAGTTTTTGAATTTCCAAGTACTATTTTATATCTGTCTTGTTGTAATTTTACTGTTCTATATTCACTTAAAAGCTCCATGAAAGTTAATGCATTCCCTTTGTGAGTGACATTAATGAACGTGGGGTGTTACAGGTTAGGTCACGAATTACATGACCTAATCTGTTAGGCGAAACCCTAGACACGACCCTTTTTAGCAGTAATACTCTAGATGTATCAAGGTACCCTGGGGCTAGGCCGGGTGGGGCACGATTACTGGGCTGATTGTAAGAGGTGAACGACAGCAGTGGGGTACGCCAGTGTAGGTTCGGTGGACTACGGTCGTGCACGTATTCCGGGGCAGACACTGGGTATCAGTAGATTTATCTGTGCATCTTGAATCGTGTCAGGGGTTGACACCCTAGGGCTGATACACCCGAAGGTGGACCCAGCACAGGTGACTACATTCGTGATTAGCCGTATGACACGGGCACTTGACGAGCTAGAACTTGTAGGGAGTCGATCGACTAGATAAGCGCTTCGTAGGACCCCATACTTGGGTCAGACCCCGTTTCAGGGTCATTTCATGATATTGGGCCATGTGATTTATTTCGTGATTAACTTGTGACCTTGGCTTCGTATACTAGTACAGTCGATGCAACGAATCTTGAACATATGATGCTTTATTTGACTTGTCTTGACTTATCATGATCACCTTAGTCTATCTTGTCCACCATGGCCCCATTCTTAAGTTTAGTTCCAGTTCATACATGACATGTTGTTTTAAACCATTTTTACACTGAAAGTCACTAGGACTTACTCAGTCTTTATGACTGACCCTTTTCCTTTCGCCTCTTTTTCTTTCGTCCCCCCCCCCCAGGTTCTCAGGGAGGGAATACCGCAGCCTGACCAGTTTTCACATCCAGCTTGAAGAGAAAGAATGTATTGCTTGGATCTTTTCCGTTTTGTACTATGGCTTTGGACAGCAATTAGGGGACTTTTGCAGTTTATTTTTGTTTTCTTTATGCTTCTTTAAATAATGTAATCAAGACAGTTATGAAGATGTTATGTTTTTGGAAGAATCGTAAGACAATTATGGCATGGTTTGTGTAACACGTATTTTGATGAAATAAAAGTTGTTGTTGTTTTCCGCTGTTCAAAAATATGTGTTTTTATATCTGTCTTTTATATCTGTGAGTTATACTTATAAACCTCCACCAAAATTAGGGCATTCCCTTTGAGAGTGGCCCTAACGGAGGTGGGGTGTTTCACTTGGTATCAGAGCATAGGTTTACCAAATAAGACAAAAAGTCTTAAAAATTTATTTTCAAAAGAAAATTTAAAGAAGCATTTTTAAAGATAAAATATTATTTTATTTTAAAGGCAAAGTCCCCCAAAGCCATAGGTATTATCTTTTATCCTTCGTTTTGAATCTATCCTTTTTGTTTCAGCATGTCCGAAGAACTTAACTTGCCAGAGGGTATACCAATACCTGGTTGGTTTAGACGATTCTTAGAAGCAAGGGACACTCAGCCAGGCCCTACCGTTCCTCCTCCCCCAGCTGTAGGAAATCATCCAGCTGCAGCAGCACCTCTTCCTCCACCTCCTCCGCGGGGAAATACCTTTGCTAAGATATGTAAAGATTTTAAAGCTATGGGAGGAAAGGACTTTCATGGAACTGAGTCCTTCGTGGCAGCTAGGAATTGGTTAAAGGAAACCGAGGACTTATTCATCATCTTTGAGGTAGAAGATAGGCAGAAGGTACAACTGGCAGTATGGCTACTTAAAGGCGAGGCTTCCTACTGGTGGGAAGTCACTAATGCAGAAAGACCAGTAGAAACGTGGGAGGACTTTAGGGCAAGGTTTGAGGCTAAATTTCTCTCAGAAGCTGAAAGGAGTCTTCAATTGGAAAAATTCTTATTTCTTAAGCAATGGAATTTGACAGTCAAAGAGTATGTTAATCAGTTCGATGAGATGGCTAGGTTCGGACTGCACCTAGTCAACACCCCGCACAAGAAGGCTCTCCACTTTGTCAAAGGATTGAATGAGCCATTACACAGTTTGGCCATGACCCATATGCCAATGGGAGCTACGTATGAAAGGTTGGTGCAGATGGCATTGCTGAACGAAGAAGATAAGAGCAAGGAGGAGACAGAGGCAGAAAACTCTCAAGGGAAGAAAGAGGTCAAGCCCAACGATTCTCAGAATAAGAAGGTAGACTCCGAGAAAGAAGGCAAGAACGACAACTCAAATGATAAAAGGAAATGCAATTTCTGTAGTACGGAAGGGCACATAGCCAAGGATTGTAGAAAGAGGAAAAGAAAGCAAGGTGAATGTTTTCATTGTGGGGAGACTGGACACATCAGCAAAGACTGCCCTAAGAAGCAGACCGGACCTTCTGGCGGTACATCGTTAACTTCTCCTTGATGCTTTGTTTTATCTTGTTTCTCTCCTCGATCCTATCTTGAGAACCATAGGTAGAATCTTTTTGGATGTAAACATGTAATTGAAACATGTTATGATTGCGAAATGGTTGCAAGTGGTCGCAAGTGGTTGCTCGTGGATGCATGAATACACATTAGGCACTAGATCGGCTCAGACACATTTTCATGTTGCATATGCATAAATGTATTTATTCGTATATGGATGAAGTTTAGTGTGTTGTCATATGGATGTGGCAATTGTATGAATGATTGTGCACTCATGTAGAATCATGAATAGGAGAATTTGCATACATAATGGATTCATGACACTTACATAATTTGCATTAAGGAGGTCAACTGAATCAGTAGACCGACTGATTTTGCATTAGATAAGTACACGTACACACACTTCGCATATGATCATGAAGCATTAGAAGTCTTTTAAGGACAATGGATGCTCGTGTTTGATGGAGGAGTAGATGGATGTTTGGATGTTAAGATATACATTCTTCCTAACTTGAAGATTTCGGGGACGAAATCCTTTTAAGTGGGGGAGAATGTAACACCCCGTGTATTCTATAACTATGAAATTCACAAATTAAAGTATAACTAATTTCAAATCAAAGAATAAAGGGAAACAGGATACGCCATTGCGTTCGTCCCGGAATTCTGCTAGAGTTAGAGTCCGAGTTTGCGTAAAACGGATATCGTATGAAGAAGATATGGATGAACGAAGTTGGGCGAAAAACCAGAAAACGGGTCAGAATGCACTGGCGCACTTGGGAAGTGCGCCAGAACAGAAATGAACTGGCGCACTTGGGAAGTGCGCCAGTACATTTTTAGCCTGGCGCACCTGCCAAGTGCGCCCAGGTCAGAATGACCTGCTGGTCAGGTCTTGGCTGGCCTGATCAGGGCCTGGTCGAATTTCTGAGCCTTGCCTTGTCACTAGGGCTAGTTGTCAGCTCCTGGTTGGTCTCTCCTTCAAACGAACGGCTATTATTGAATCAAGCTCCATCGACGGTCTAAATCAACTTGCAAACACTATAAAAAGGACCTAAGACCTAGCCTAAATCATACTATTTCATTTTAGCCTCATGCCGCCACCATTAAACCTAGAGCTTTAAATTAAAAATACAAAGAACAAAATTATAGAAGACGAAGGACGATTCTTGAAGGCTACAACTAGAAGCTACAACAACTACGATGCTTTAGACAACGAATTTGGGGCTATTTGATTTGGGATTTTTATTTGGATTATTTGCTTCATATTGTAAGTTCTATGTCACTTTTTAGGCAAAAACGCTAAAATAACATGGACATGCCATGAATTGAAACCGGATTTAGGAACTATTGTTAATCCATGTTTATATTGTTTAATTTTGAATTATAATTTGGGAATATTGCTATGGCAACGTTGCAAGTTAAACTTATCATGATTTTGATGTTGTTATGAATCACTTGGGCTTAATTGTATGGCAAGTTGGACTAATACATGTCCATGGAGTCACTATGTTTATTGAAATCTTTATGTTGATTAAACCATGCCTATGATGCTAATTAAACCATGTCTATGATTGTTGATGGAACTATGCCTGTGATGTTAATATACCTATCATGATTAATGACAAATTGGGAATTGCTAGGTTATGATGAAAAGTTGGAATCATTATGTTTATAATGTTAGATGAGAATCATTATGTTAAAAATGCTAATTTGGAATCCACTATGCCTATTAGAATTACCATGCCTTTAATGTCTCATGTTTGTAATAAAATTATTATTATGCCTGCAATGATTATTATGCCTATGATGTAAAGTTGAAATCATCATGTTAAACTAAGTTGGAACCATTACTATGCCTAGTTATCATCATGCTAGTATTGAAACCATGTGATATGTTATAGCCTGTTTATTATGCAAGTGAAGTTGGAATTGTCACATATGCCTATTACATGTTTGGTGTTATTCCCCTTTTATCTCTTGAATAGTTTATGCTTGTGAACGAAGTACGTTTATATACGTTGGGAATACGATTGGGTAGAATAGGCAAAGCTTGAATTAATTATAATCATAAACCGTGAAATTTGGCATAAGTAGAACATGAAATATGGCATGAAAACTTAACTTGAACATGCCATAACTTGACTTGAAACATGCCTTAGTTGGGCACGAAGTTGACATACGAACATGATATGGAAATAGCATGAATCTGCTAAGAACATGGGCATGACTTTAGAAAACAAGAAAGTGGCCAACTCGAGGTTGGGTTGAGTTTGTAGTGTAAATCTGCCCTGAACCGCCCGGCAAATCCAGTTGCTACAAACAATAGGATCCAATGTGGGTAGTTGGTCACATCGCGCTTGAAACCCGAGGTTGGGTTGAGTTCGTAGCGTAAACCTGCCCGGAACCGCCCGGCAAATCCAGTGGCTACGAACAACAGGATCCAATGTGAGTGGTTCGGTGCATTAACGAATCAATTAATGCCAATTAGGGTTAAGTCATGAACATGAAAAGACAACTTAACCAACTTGAACACGATTTGTAGGGCTAAGTCATGAACTGGAAACGACAACACTTAGCCAACTTGACATGACACGTAGGCGGGTTAAGTTGCGAACTTAAATGACATACTTAACCACCTTGACATGACTAGACTGGAAAAGGATTAAGTCACGAATTACATGAATTAATTGGTTAGGCGGGTTAGGTCACGAATTACATGACCTAATCTGTTAGGCGAAACCCTAGACACGACCCTTTTTAGCAGTAATCCTCTAGATGTATCAAGGTACCCTGGGGCTAGGCCGGGTGGGGCACGATTACTGGGCTGATTGTAAGAGGTGAACGACAGCAGTGGGGTACGCCAGTGTAGGTTCGGTGGACTACGGTCGTGCACGTATTCCGGGGCAGACACTGGGTATCAGTAGATTTATCTGTGCATCTTGAATCGTGTCAGGGGTTGACACCCTAGGGCTGATACACCCGAAGGTGGACCCAGCACAGGTGACTACATTCGTGATTAGCCGTATGACACGGGCACTTGACGAGCTAGAACTTGTAGGGAGTCGATCGACTAGATAAGCGCTCCGTAGGACCCCATACTTGGGTCAGACCCCGTTTCAGGGTCATTTCATGATATTGGGCCGTGGGATTTATTTCGTGATTAACTTGTGACCTGGGCTTAGTATACTAGTACAGTCGATGCAACGAATCTTGAACATATGATGCTTTATTTGACTTGTCTTGACTTATCATGATCACCTTAGTCTATCTTGTCCACCATGGCCCCATTCTTAAGTTTAGTTCCAGTTCATACATGACATGTTGTTTTAAACCATTTTTACACTGAAAGTCACTAGGACTTACTCAGTCTTTATGACTGACCCTTTTCCTTTCGCCTCTTTTTCTTTCGTCCCCCCCCCCCCCCCCCCCCCAGGTTCTCAGGGAGGGAATACCGCAGCCTGACCAGTTTTCACATCCAGCTTGAAGAGAAAGAATGTATTGCTTGGATCTTTTCCGTTTTGTACTATGGCTTTGGACAGCAATTAGGGGACTTTTGCAGTTTATTTTTGTTTTCTTTATGCTTCTTTAAATAATGTAATCAAGACAGTTATGAAGATGTTATGTTTTTGGAAGAATCGTAAGACAATTATGGCATGGTTTGTGTAACACGTATTTTGATGAAATAAAAGTTGTTGTTGTTTTCCGCTGTTCAAAAATATGTGTTTTTATATCTGTCTTTTATATCTGTGAGTTATACTTATAAACCTCCACCAAAATTAGGGCATTCCCTTTGAGAGTGGCCCTAACGGAGGTGGGGTGTTTCACTTGGTATCAGAGCATAGGTTTACCAAATAAGACAAAAAGTCTTAAAAATTTATTTTCAAAAGAAAATTTAAAGAAGCATTTTTAAAGATAAAATATTATTTTATTTTAAAGGCAAAGTCTCCCAAAGCCATAGGTATTATCTTTTATCCTTCGTTTTGAATCTATCCTTTTTGTTTCAGCATGTCCGAAGAACTTAACTTGCCAGAGGGTATACCAATACCTGGTTGGTTTAGACGATTCTTAGAAGCAAGGGACACTCAGCCAGGCCCTACCGTTCCTCCTCCCCCAGCTGCAGGAAATCATCCAGCTGCAGCAGCACCTCTTCCTCCACCTCCTCCGCGGGGAAATACCTTTGCTAAGATATGTAAAGATTTTAAAGCTATGGGAGGAAAGGACTTTCATGGAACTGAGTCCTTCGTGGCAGCTAGGAATTGGTTAAAGGAAACCGAGGACTTATTCATCATCTTTGAGGTAGAAGATAGGCAGAAGGTACAACTGGCAGTATGGCTACTTAAAGGCGAGGCTTCCTACTGGTGGGAAGTCACTAATGCAGAAAGACCAGTAGAAACGTGGGAGGACTTTAGGGCAAGGTTTGAGGCTAAATTTCTCTCAGAAGCTGAAAGGAGTCTTCAGTTGGAAAAATTCTTATTTCTTAAGCAATGGAATATGAAAGTCAAAGAGTATGTTAATCAGTTCGATGAGATGGCTAGGTTCGGACTGCACCTAGTCAACACCCCGCACAAGAAGGCTCTCCGCTTTGTCAAAGGATTGAATGAGCCATTACACAGTTTGGCCATGACCCATATGCCAATGGGAGCTACATATGAAAGGTTGGTGCAAATGGCATTGCTGAACGAGGAAGATAAGGGCAAGGAGGAGACAGAGGCAGAAAACTCTCAAGGGAAGAAAGAGGTCAAGCCCAACGATTCACAGAATAAGAAGGTAGACTCCGAGAAAGAAGGCAAGAACGACAACTCACATGATAAAAGGAAATGCAATTTCTGTAGTACGGAAGGGCACATAGCCAAGGATTGTAGAAAGAAGAAAAGAAAGCAAGGTGAATGTTTTCATTGTGGGGAGACTGGACACATCAGCAAAGACTGCCCTAAGAAGCAGACCGGACCTTCTGGCGGTACATCGTTAACTTCTCCTAGATGCTTTGTTTTATCTTGTTTCTCTCCTCGATCCTATCTTGAGAACCATAGGTAGAATCTTTTTGGATGTAAACATGTAATTGAAACATGTTATGATTGCGAAATGGTTGCAAGTGGTCGCAAGTGGTTGCTCGTGGATGCATGAATACACATTAGGCACTAGATCGGCTCAGACACATTTTCATGTTGCATATGCATAAATGTATTTATTCGTATATGGATGAAGTTTAGTGTGTTGTCATATGGATGTTGCAATTGTATGAATGATTGTGCACTCATGTAGAATCATGAATAGGAGAATTTGCATACATAATGGATTCATGACACTTACATAATTTGCATTAAGGAGGTCAACTGAATCAGTAGACCGACTGATTTTGCATTAGATAAGTACACGTACACACACTTCGCATATGATCATGAAGCATTAGAAGTCTTTTAAGGACAATGGATGCTCGTGTTTGATGGAGGAGTAGATGGATGTTTGGATGTTAAGATATACATTCTTCCTAACTTGAAGATTTCGGGGATGAAATCCTTTTAAGTGGGGGAGAATGTAACACCCCGTGTATTCTACAACTATGAAATTCACAAATTAAAGTATAACTAATTTCAAATCAAAGAATAAAGGGAAACAGGATACGCCATTGCGTTCGTCCCGGAATTCTGCTAGAGTTAGAGTCCGAGTTTGCGTAAAACGGATATCGTATGAAGAAGATATGGATGAACGAAGTTGGGCGAAAAACCAGAAAATGGGTCAGAATGCACTGGCGCACTTGGGAAGTGCACCAGAACAGAAATGAACTGGCGCACTTGGGAAGTGCGCCAGTACATTTTTAGCCTGGCGCACCTGCCAAGTGCGCCCAGGTCAGAATGACCTGTTGGTCAGGTCTTGGCTGGCCTGATCAGGGCCTGGTCGAATTTCTGAGCCTTGCCTTGTCACTAGGGCTAGGTGTCAGCTCCTGGTTGGTCTCTCCTTCAAACGAACGGCTATTATTGAATCAAGCTCCATCGACGGTCTAAATCAACTTGCAAACACTATAAAAAGGACCTAAGACCTAGCCTAAATCATACTATTTCATTTTAGCCTCATGCCGCCACCATTAAACCTAGAGCTTTAAATTAAAAATACAAAGAACAAAATTATAGAAGACGAAGGACGATTCTTGAAGGCTACAACTAGAAGCTACAACAACTACGACGCTTTAGACAACGAATTTGGGGCTATTTGATTTGGGATTTTTATTTGGATTATTTTCTTCATATTGTAAGTTCTATGTCACTTTTTAGGCAAAAACGCTAAAATAACATGGACATGCCATGAATTGAAACCGGATTTAGGAACTATTGTTAATCCATGTTTATATTGTTTAATTTTGAATTATAATTTGGGAATATTGCTATGGCAACGTTGCAAGTTAAACTTATCATGATTTTGATGTTGTTATGAATCACTTGGGCTTAATTGTATGGCAAGTTGGACTAATACATGTCCATGGAGTCACTATGTTTATTGAAATCTTTATGTTGATTAAACCATGCCTATGATGCTAATTAAACCATGTCTATGATTGTTGATGGAACTATGCCTGTGATGTTAATATACCTATCATGATTAATGACAAATTGGGAATTGCTAGGTTATGATGAAAAGTTGGAATCATTATGTTTATAATGTTAGATGAGAATCATTATGTTAAAAATGCTAATTTGGAATCCACTATGCCTATTAGAATTACCATGCCTTTAATGTCTCATGTTTGTAATAAAATTATTATTATGCCTGCAATGATTATTATGCCTATGATGTAAAGTCGAAATCATCATGTTAAACTAAGTTGGAACCATTACTATGCCAAGTTATCATCATGCTAGTATTGAAACCATGGATATGTTATAGCCTGTTTATTATGCAAGTGAAGTTGGAATTGTCACATATGCCTATCACATGTTTGGTGTTATTCCCCTTTTATCTCTTGAATTGTTTATGCTTGTGAACGAAGTACGTTTATATACGTTGGGGATACGATTGGGTAGAATAGGCAAAGCTTGAATTAATTATAATCATAAACCATGAAATTTGGCATAAGTAGAACATGAAATATGGCACGAAAACTTGACTTGAACATGCCATAACTTGACTTGAAACATGCCTTAGTTGGGCACGAAGTTGATATATGAACATGATATGGAATTAGCACGAATCTCCTAAGAACATGGGCATGACTTTAGAAAACAAGAAAGTGGCCAACTCGAGGTTGGGTTGAGTTTGTAGTGTAAATCTGCCCGGAACCGCCCGGCAAATCCAGTTGCTACAAACAATAGGATCTAATGTGGGTAGTTGGTCACATCGCGCTTGAAACCCGAGGTTGGGTTGAGTTCGTAGCGTAAACCTGCCCGGAACCGCCCGGCAAATCCAGTGGCTACGAACAACAGGATCGAATGTGAGTGGTTCGGTGCATTAACGAATCAATTAATGCCAATTAGGGTTAAGTCATGAACATGAAAAGACAACTTAACCAACTTGAACACGATTTGTAGGGCTAAGTCATGAACTGGAAACGACAACACTTAGCCAACTTGACATGACACGTAGGCGGGTTAAGTCGCGAACTTAAATAACATACTTAACCACCTTGACATGACTGGACTGGAAAAGGATTAAGTCACGAATTACATGACTTAATCGGTTAGGCGGGTTAGGTCACGAATTACATGACCTAATCTGTTAGGCGAAACCCTAGACACGACCCTTTTTAGCAGTAATCCTCTAGATGTATCAAGGTACCCTGGGGCTAGGACGGGTGGGGCACGATTACTGGGCTGATTGTAAGAGGTGAACGATGGTAGTGGGGTACGCTAGTGTATGTTCGGTGGACTACGGTCGTGCACGTATTCCGGGGCAGACACTGGGTATCAGTAGATTTATCTGTGCATCTTGAATCGTGTCAGGGGTTGGCACCCTAGGGCTGATACACCCGAAGGTGGACCCAGCACAGGTGACTAAATTTGTGATTAGCCGTATGACACGGACACTTGACGAGCTAGAACTTATAGGGAGCTGATCGACTAGATAAGCGCTCTGTAGGACCCCGTACTTGGGTCAGACCCTGTTTCAGGGTCATTTCATGATACTGGGCCGTGGGATTTATTTCGTGATTAACTTGTGACCTAGGCTTAGTATATTAGTACAGTCGATGCAACGAATCTAGATCATATGATGCTTTATTTGACTTGTCTTGACTTATCATGATCACCTTAGTCTATCTTGTCCACCTTGACCCCATTCTTAAGTTTAGTTCTAGTTCATACATGACATGTTGTTTTAAACCGTTTTTACACTGAAAGTCACTAGGACTTACTCAGTCTTTATGACTGACCCTTTTCCTTTTGCCTCTTTTTCTTTCGTCCCCCCCCCCCCCGGTTCTCAGGGAGGGAATACCGCAGCCTGACCAGTTTTCACATCCAGCTTGAAGAGAAAGAATGTATTGCTTGGATCTTTTCCGTTTTGGACTATGGCTTTGGACAGCAATTAGGGGACTTTTGCAGTTTATTTATGTTTTCTTTATGCTTCTTTAAATAATGTAATCAAGACAGTTATGAAGATGTTATGTTTTTCGAAGAATCGTAAGACAATTATGGCATGGTTTGTGTAACACGTATTTTGATGAAATAAAAGTTATTGTTGTTTTCCGCTGTTCAAAAATATGTGTTATTATATCTGTCTTGTATATCTATGACTTATACTTATAAACCTCCACCAAAATTAGGGCATTCCCTTTGAGAGTGGCCCTAACGGAGGTGGGGTGTTTCACCGACCATCGGGGGAAGGAGGCGGACGTGGCGGCATCGATTTGGGGAAACAGGTTTTCCCCTGTTCTGTTTTACTTTCCTTTTTTACTTTTTTCTGAAGCGTTGACCGTTATATCTTGAGGTGGAGGAGAGATATAGAAGGAAAGGGATTTATAATTTAATTTATTTAATATTTTATTCAATAAAAGTTGATTTCACATCCGATCTCAAAACAAAACTTAACGACTGTCGCCCCTAGCTAATTATCCCCATTCCGAACACAATGAGATATGTTTCGTAACCCAACGGCTGTTACAATCAGTTTTCACTTAATTTAAAATATATATATATATATATTCAATTCAAATGTACATTTCAATTCACCGGGGTCACATACGGACTCTAAAAATTCCTGAAAAATTATTTCTAGCTTCGTATTGACGATACGGTCCTTACAAAACTAATTTCATCGAATTCTGAGAACATTTGAAAAATGGCCATTTTATGGTCGATTGAAATTAATTGAAACTGTCAAAACACGTTTAACTTCACCACGCTCACATATTGATTCAGAAAATTACGAATTTTGGAATCTAGCAATGATTTGACATTCCGGTTCTAACAAATGTTGTTTCGTCGAAAATAGAGGTCGTTTGCAAATTTTCCATTTTTAAGGGCCAAAATTCCATAGCGACTATTCTGAATTTTCACTTGGCCATAACTTTTGATTCGCGCTATGAAATTTCAATTTTTTGGATTCTTTGGAAAGATATTTTCAAATAGATCCTAATATTTTGGTTTTGCTAAAATCCAGTTTATTTTGTATCCTGTACATTCATTTGAATTTTGAAATCGAATTTTCAAACACCGCGCCATTTTCAGTTCCTTTTATAATTAAAATAAAATATTTATATTCTAATGTCGATTCAAATAAATATATTCATTCAAAATAGATTTCTCGTCGTTGTTATTTAAAATAATTCTTTTAAATAATCAAAATTCGTCAAAATTGCCGAAATAAATTTTTTAAATTGGCTCGGATTTCCGGATTATTACAATCTCCCCCACTTAAAACTTTTCGTCCCCGAAAAGGAATGAAGCCGAAAGTTGTTTAACTAAATAACTCAACTTTCATTATTTTCATTACGGCTTAAGTTCTTCAACTTTTCAGTTTCTAAGAACTTTTTTAATTTTTCAAAAATTTGGCTAACACCCTAAATCTTCGAAAAATTTCGCCATAACCTCCCCTGCACCGGGAACTTCGGGATATTTCAAATAGCCTCCTATGGCCCTCACCAATCCAAAAAGAAATAGAAACAGCCAAGCAGCTAGCCAATCGGCTCATAAAATTATCAAAAACCCAAGAAATACAATAAACATGTACCTATTTGTCGGGCAAACAATTTTATTCCTCTTCTCTCGCCTCCTTGCTATGACCAGTTTAATATTAGTACATGTACAAGCATGCAAATGCGATAAATTTCCAATATAATTCTCTATTTGGTACAATTTGGCTAAATGGTTAAAATTTTAATTAATCAACCAATAATCAAACAACACAACCAACAATGAATTAGTAGATTATCTTTTCAATCACATAACTTTAATACATATCCAAAAAATCAGATTTTTGATGCCAAATTACAACAATAAGCCCTATCTAATTTTGGTTCTCACAACAGTCAATTGGAATTATATAGAAATCCCACCTTCGAAACACGAACATAAATACTGATGATGTTCGGACATCATCAGAATTATCCCCGAGTGGCTAGAGTGTGGTTCTATATCTATCCACTATATTAAAACTTCCAATACACGCGGATCAGACATATATGCAAAATCTTTATATATTGGATTGTCCAAATTCAACATAAAATAAATAACCAAATACGAATAATTGATTTTAATTTTTCAAAACAAAATTAGTTTTCAATTTTATTTTAAAAACATTACTCTTCACACTCGTTCTAGGATACTACTGATCCCATCTCTAACGAGTCATTCTTATTGGATATTGCTAATCCAATATCTGATGAATTCTTTCTATGGTTGTAATGTGCCTTGTTCTCAAGCTTTGTATACCAAAGCTCTAATACCAAATGAAATGATAAGGAATTTCGCTCGATCCGAATCGATCACTAAACCGACCAAGACCGTTCGAAACCCCTGATTGTTTTGAGAACACGACACATCGGAGAACAAACAGAAGAACATTTCATTGTTAATTACAACAATTCCATCAGAATACAAGAATATACAAAGTATGAATAAATATTATACATCAGAGAAATATCAGAGATTTAAATACATTACTGCAACGGAAAAATAATACAATACACAACTGAAAGAGATATATGGATACAAAGCTTTTCGTATATCATTCCAGCTGAAACCAGGTTCCTGTGAATATAAATCTGCAAAACCAAAACTACTAGCTGCCCATGTCGAAAATAAGGGCACCCAGAGTTTAGGTTAAAACAATAAACTCCAAGTTGGTCATGTGATCGGTGTGAGAACTAAAACAGTTATTAATCTCTATTTTAAAGTTTGGTAAATCAAGGGACCACATCGTATTACACGGAACGGGTTTCCTCCCAAGAATACCAGTGCATAAAACAACAACGCAATGATAAATAAAGAACAATGAAGCTATTATAAGACCCAAGCCCCATCACATAATGCAACACAAGCCGTAGGATAGGGTTTTACCTTATAATAGCCAAAGAATGCTTGATACGTTTAAAATAGATTATTTTGATAGTACTATAAGTATATAGTGTCAAAACATTTTCAATCATAAGTATCAATCATAGACGACATGAATGCCCCATACCACTATGCCGCCAAATATAGGTTGACAATTAAAACCGCAA
This sequence comes from Allium sativum, assembly GCA_030737875.1. Classification (NCBI taxonomy): domain Eukaryota; kingdom Viridiplantae; phylum Streptophyta; class Magnoliopsida; order Asparagales; family Amaryllidaceae; genus Allium; species Allium sativum. The sequence goes on from CM060924.1 coordinate 297,009,416, forward strand.
AGTGTCGTATTGGAAATTGGATTTCCATCTATGAACTGAGGCAAAAGATAGTCCTCACTGAATTCGAGAGCCTCTAGCCGCCCCTCAGTATCATAGCTCGAGTGAACCTTGGATCGCCAGGGCCAGTCCACCGATGTGGATTAAAATGCCTGAACACTGCGTTTCCCCACCCTTTTGGGCGTAAATGAGCCAAATGACTCCATCGGCTTCACATAGTCACCGATATAACTGAGGCGCCTCGCAACAGCAACAACCACACAGGTTAAAATAATATAAATGTCAGGGCTGGTAGGTCACTGACACCACCCTAGCTAGAAGGAAACGCATGCCCTCCTTGATGTCCTCTCCCATTTCTGGTTCACAACCGGGTGTGAGGCTCGCGAATTAATGTTACACAAAGCTATGCCACATAGGTGGTGCTTTGATCATCAACCACAAGACTTTGCTTTTCGACAAAAGCCTTGATCATTTGCCACTTAGGCATGCCACACAGGAAATTCATACCATGCGACTGATGTCTATCGATATACAACATCTGATCCCGTACGTCTCAGAGAAGGGTGAAGTAAGGGAATGAATTCCCCTTCACTAGGCAGATGTATATTTAATAGAGATCAATCAACACAGGGCGAAATCCAATGTCAGACACACAGTCCATACAAGTTCGTTCTGGGTCTGAACGAAACCGAAGGCACCTTATACCTCGCATATCCATCGATCTCCAAGTACGTCTGGACGATCACCAATTGATTCCCTCCTCTTGGGTGTACAGCCAAATCAAGATCATCAGTAATCACCCAAACGATGTGAAGACCTCCGGTCTTCGACCACCGTCTTCATCTTCGACACATCGTCGAATCAGTTATTCAGAATGGGATAAACCCGGTCTTTCTGAATAACTCGCGTATATAATAAACAAGTGTTACACAAACACAACATACGCCTCAATCCAATTCAGAATATTCTTTTATTCAAATATTCTTATACTTTGGGAAAGGTTCCCATTAATTTTATCAAAGATAAATTCTTTAAATTTATTCTTTATTCTTCTTTTGAATATCAATTCAAATTAGTCGGGATTAGCGAACCACACCGAAGTAATCATTTATTTTATTTCCCAACCTATTCATCCCATGAAGTAGAACTGGTCATACTTCATGTTAGATCAAAATTTGGCTCTAACACCCAAATTGTTCTGATTCGTAGAGAATTATAACTGAAAAATGAGGAAAACACAGAAAACACACACAGTTTATAGTGGTTCGACGTTAACGAGCCTACGTCCACTTTATATGCTATTGATTATACTTTGGATGATAGTACAACCAATGATTTCTCTCAAACTCACTCTTACAACTACGATTCCTTTCAGTTATCTCGAAGTAAATCTGGTATGAAATAGTGGTATGACAGTAATGGTGGAATCAATCCTTAAAACTGCCAAAAGGTCCTAAAAATTGCCCAGCTCTGGGCTATTTATAGTTGATTTTGTCAGGCGGATCGCGGTCATACGTGGCGCAAATCCCAAGAATATCGGATCGGATCGTAGCTTGATCAAGAATTGGTCAATATGGCAGTTGGTGACAGGTGTCACGAGATCCATACATCTCGGATCGTGATAGAATGGGTCATGGTCTTCGCTGCATCTTCTGGGCTTGGATCGAGTCGAGGTGGTATAGGCGGATCGATCTGCATAGGGGTTAAGCGACCCGATGGGGCGATCCGAAAGGGGGCGATCCGACCTGGGGATGATTGAGCGACTGTGATCTGAATTTTCATGAACTAGAGGAATGAGACTTCATATTTCCTTCTTGTGTGTGAACCTTGATGGCTTGGTCAAAAAGCTAGCCAACATTTTGCCCCCTCGAAGTATGTTTTATCGAGGATAGAACATGCTTCGAAACTGTAGAGACATCTTTTCATAGGGAGATGCAAATCAATGGTTGCGTCTGTCTAAAATGTCGTGTCACTTCGGAAAGTCGCATTCCTTGATTGGTATAATTATCGGTTAAATCTTCAATCATTTCCCTGTCTACCGGATAATTTTCATCTCTGGAATTTTTGGAGACTTCGTCGTCGAATTTACCAGGTATGTTTCTGAATTTTTGGCAAATATTTTTGAGTCTCTCCTTCCGTCTATTGCTTGATGGTTCGGATCACGTGAGATCATTACAATTCGCGGAGCGAGTTGCTCCTTTCGATCTTTGGTGAGCATTGGAGCCTCGAAACGTGATGGGCTTTCCATCGCGGCCCACCTATTTCCACGATTCGAATAAAACAAAAATGGGAATATTAACGGTCGCGGTTTTCCTATATAAACCCGAACCCTCTTCACTTTTCCCCTTCTTTTCCCTTCTTACCGCCTCTCTCTCAAATTCAGACCCTAACCTCCGATCTTCAAGACAAACCCACTCGATTTCTCCATTTTTAAGAAAGGTAATTGCGCTATTAAAGCCCTGATGCAACTTTAATCTCGTTTTTCTGAGTTTTTAGCTGGTTTGGGAGGGGAAAGACAACGGAATTTTGTAGTTTTCGAGGTTTTGGAGTCTGTCGAGATGCCATGGCTGATGGGTTCAGCTGCTTACGTTCGCTGATGGAGAAGAAGGAGAAAGGAAGGAGAAGAAAAGGTTTTACCAGGTCGGGTCGTGATGGTAGCGAGATGGATGGATGGTTGGCTTGCCTTGCGGATCGGATCGTGGATACGGAGGAGTGTCGGTTCGTGGGTTCTTGAAGTATTGTGGATCGCTGGGGGTTGTCACGATCCGCTCTGGTAAAGTATGACTAATCAGGAATCCTAGCGTTACGCTATTTGATGCTCCTTCACAATCCGAACCTGTTCCACGATCCGCAGATGGCGCGCGATCCGAAGCCTGATATGCGACCCGACCCAATGTATCACGGTCCAAACACTGAGCGATCCCTTGAACTTGTTAAACAAACATTGCAACTTAATTCCGATATACCAATGGACAGTTAGGTTAGAGCCTCTGAGATGAACTTTATGGACTGAACAAGCGCATAACTTATCAGCGAACAACGACCAATATCTCTATGATTTTGTTGACTTTTATGCTCTTTCTTAATGCATACACAGGCACACACTTGCACTTGCACACACGGGGGGAAGGGTAGTTGTATTCTAATTCATTATGTTTACTCGCCTAAACAGTAATGTCGGATAACCGTTCCCCTTCAAGATCTGATACTGAGATGGATCCCGAGACGTCTGAGCACCACAACCCCGAGATTCTTCCAATTAATCCAGAGGGTAAGGATTCTGGATCCGAATATGAGGCAGAAACGGAATCGGATTCATCTGAGAGTACCTCGCTTGATGAGGAGTCTGAAGTAAACGACCGAGCTCCCGACAAGATTCCTGGTGCATTAGAAATAGAGAAATTCACTGACTCTTTAGCTTCCAAACTTGATGACATAAAGCTTAAGAAAATTTGCTTGAAACACGGGATCCCCTGGGATGATGTGAGAACACCTGGTAGCGAAGATAGACCTCATCTGGCTCCGGAAGGGTATATGACAGTTAGCCGACTCATGTGCTGGGTAGGCGCTATTCCTCCGTTTCCTCCAATCGTCATTAAAACCTTAAAACGATTGGGTATTGCTCCGATGCAGCTTCATCCCAATGCCTACGCAGCCCTATACACTCTATACATCGCATATGCGAAAATCCTGCAAACTGAGCTCACATTTATAATTTGAAATTCTATTACCTTTTCAAGCATCGCTCAAATGCAACCCCAAATTTTTCTTTCTTCGAATCGGTATCAAATAGGAAGGTCTTATCTGACGGTTACAACAACATAGGGGATTCCAAGGCCGATTGGTTCTATATAAAGAGATAGGCTGGGTGTGCAAGAAGATGGCTTAAATCAAGTAAATTTTAAACTTTGAATGAATAAACTGTTTAAGAAATCGAAGCGCTAACATGCTTCTTTTCTCTATGCAGATCACACCTTTCCAAAGACGGAAGGCTCGGTGTACAGTAATCGACTATCCCTTCTTCTAAAAAGCAAATCCGACTTCCTAAAGATCAAGAAATGTATTACTGATGAGAATCTTCACAAGCACCGCCTTCTGGATATAAGGTTTGGACTTGGCGCGGGTGGTAAACCTTACAAATACGTGCCCCTGGCCGAGGGAGAAGGAACGCCACAGGCAGCAGAGACAACTAAACTTCATAAGAGCCGATAATTAACCAGGACGACGAAGATTTAAATGTATATAGAGGAGATGAGGCCCGTGCTGACGAGTCTAAGGAAATCCCAGCCTCTCCGAGGGGTTCCCCCTCAAGGGCCTCTCTACCAGTTGAACCTGCCGCTCCCGATGATTTAAAAGAGGAGCAGTTATTTAAAGAATTGAGCAAGATTCCTATACCCGACGATGTATATACACAGGAAGACTTCGAAGGGGAGCCATTTTTTCTTATCCCTGAGGAAACAACTGTTCCAGTTGAAGAACGAGAGACTACCCAGACGACCCTAACTTCGGGCCCTGGTCTGTTAGGGGGAATTATATGGGATGCACAAGTCACATTCACTGTCTGACCCCACACTTTTATACCAACAGTATTCAAGGTTTTAATATGTACCTGTTTCTTTTGCAGGAAAGATGTGTCGCAAACGATCTTATTCTTATCGCTCTCTTCGTGAAGGCACACCTAGTCTTCATCCAAATCCTGAGCGTGCACGTAGCAGTAGCCGAGGGGGAGACAACCATTGGTTCTGGGACTCTCACAAGTCTCATTCTTCACGGTCCAGATCTCCGTCAAAACAAACCTCTGGAAAGCCGCATAGTCATCCAGTGCCACCTACAGGGGGAAAACAACTTCCCAAAGACTTAACTCCTCCGAAGAGCACGCCGTCTCACAGCAGATCATCCAAAAAACACCACGAGCCTAAGGATAAAAACAAAGATCCAAACAAGGATTCTGAGAAGGAGAAAACTGACATCGTCCCCTCCAAGTCAACAAAGTTTAAGTGCCCCCGGGGCGCGAGACTATGTCCATTGTCCTTAGGCTCAAGCTAAGCTAGGGAAATTACGAGAACAATTCCCCAATATCTTCTTCGAGAGGATGATGTCCGTTCCAGCTCTAGAACCAATCCCTAGGAATTGGGATACTGAAGTCATCGGACATGTTCTCCATGTAGCCAAGCAATATGAGGCGTTGATGAAACACGCTGTCAACCTTTCAGACGTTATCTGAACGCTAGAGATGGAAGCGCACAGGTCCAAATTGAGGATAGATAATAATGACTGGGCCAGGGTGAAAATGGAAAAGTCTTGGAAGATGCACAATCTTTGCTTGCCTTGGCTCAACGAGATGCTAAAAATTATAAGACAGAGCTGGAGGAGGCCAGGCAACGTTTTCATAATGAGCTCGATTCTAACAGCAAAGAGCGTGCGTCATTGAAGAAGGAGGTGGAAGATCTCAAGATGGCCAACACCGAACTAAAAACAGCACGAGACCATTTCGAAGCTGAAAAAGCTGCTTGGGAGAAAGAAAAGGAAAGCTTGAAAGACAGTTTAGCTCTGGCCGAAAAAGAGAGGGTGATTCTGAATGATCAACTCGCGCAAGCAGAGAAGCGCGCGGTTCTTGCTGAAAATAATGTGGAAAGTGCCATTGAAATGGCTACTGTTTCTAATGAAAATCTCCTCGAGAGAAAGAAAGATGTTGAAGGATTTGAAGAAATGTTGTTTGACTTCCTTGGCCAGGTCATCAAGACCTGTAACATCTCCTGGATCCCGGACTACCATGTCACTTTAGCCAACATATGGGATGCTATCGTCTAGGGCGAGAAACGGCGATTAGAAGTCGATGAGATTGATGAGAATGAGTTGATGCGGACCATTCTTAAGGATAACGAACCCAAGGATTTGGAGGAGGGGAGACGCCTAATCCGAGAAGAGGTGGAAAGGGAGAAGACTGAGGCTAAAGGTAAGAGCAAACTTGATGAGGGTTCAAGCTCAATGGCTGAACTCAAGGCCCCCGAAGTCGAGGAATATAATCCTGACGATCCGTTAATTCCCTTACGCCCAACTCCTTCGGGTGTCAGAGTTTTTGCTGCAGGCTTAGATGAAATATCAGCTGAAGGTATATCCATATTTTCCCCGCAATTTGCCAAAGCAGTTATGACTTTTCACCGTTCTGCGGAGCAACCCATTGAGTTACTAACATGTGCCTTTCGCAATACAGGTGATACATTGAACGAGAAAAGGGGAGAAAAGAAAGCAGAGGTAGAGAAAGTTGATATCCCCTTGGGCAGTGATGCTGAAATTTCTGAGACTTCAGAGCGAACTGAGGGTGATGAAAAAGTAACTATGGTATCTGTGGTACCCAGCACTGATGTTCCTGCAAATGCCAAGGTCATTGCTGCTTTGAAGGACACGGAAGGTGGTCACGGGGACGAAGAGGATGATGTTGTTATTACAGACGAAATCAAAGGTGGTGGTGAAACCTTGGCTGATCAACATGCTGAAAAGAGGAGGCAGTTGCTCCTTATGAAAGGGGAACAGGATCTAGTATATGTGCCCCCTATTTCCGAGATCGACCCCAAAACTAGGTTGGTCATAAGATTTTCCTCCCGATCAATAACTTCACAACTAGCCTCTCAATCCTCTAGTTCTTCGCCAAAGCCTCTTGTTGATAAGAAGAAGACGAAAAAAGGTGATCGTTCGGATGTTGATAAGGAGGAGTCGGGGAAGCAGAAGAAGAGCAAGAAACCAACATAGCCCCCCCAGCATGAGTAGGATGCAGATATTAGTTCATATATCGTCCTTAGGATTTTTAGGCTTTCCACTGGCCATGAAATGTAATTGTGAGAATGGCCCTCACTTTTGTTTAGGTTCCTCTTTATCTTGTAAGCTTGCAGTTTATGAATGAAAGTTTATTTCTTTTGCATCATCGTGTACCTGCATTCAATAAACTCTTCACACTTAGTCACAAGTCATTTGACTATAATCAAGTTAAAATTATATTACAAATCCTTCAAGCGACAGAAAAATTTAAAAATTTCTATGCACGTTGCCCCCTATCTCCGAATACGGGGGACTTGGAATTTTTAGTAGGATTATAGTCCTTGAGGCGCCAAATCTCCGGTACCTCTATACTTTCCCGATCCATCAGCGGGTTAAAGTTCGAACTCGTACCATGATCCGCTCTCCGATCCTTCAGCGAGGCAGAAATTCTGGGGGTGCTGAGTCTCCAGCATCCTTCTCAGCGCTTGATCATAGACGCCTTTATACTCTCCTAGCGGTCGCCAAGGTTAGAGTTCGAGCTCAGCTATTCAGTCGCCCCCCGATCCTTCAGCGGGGTAAGAGCTCTTTCTCAGTGCTTAATCATAGACGCCTTTATACTCTCCTGGCAGTCGCCAAGGTTAGAGTTCGAGCTCAGCTGTTCAGTCGCCCCCTGATCCTTCAGCGGGGTAAGAGCTCTTTCTCAGTGCTTAATCATAGACGCTTTTATACTCTCCTAGCAGTTGCCAAGGTTAGAGTTCGAGCTCAGCTGTTAAGTCTCCCCCGATCCTTCAGCGGGGTAAGAGCTCTTTCTCAGCGCTTAATCATAGACGCCTTTATACTCTCCTGGCAGTCGCCAAGGTTAGAGTTCGAGCTTAGTTGTTCATTCGCCCCGCGATCCTTCAGCGGAGTAAGAGCTCTTTCTCAGCGCTTAATCATAGACGCTTTTATACTCTCCTGGCAGTCGCCAAGGTTAGAGTCCTGTCAAGGCGGTTCTTATCATGGTGCGTTGCCTTACCGTATGGACGTTATTTTCGCGTCCTTTACGTTCTTCTCTCGGCTCTGGAGAGTTAGAGTGCAATCAATGGTGTGATTCACTTTATTGCACCTTCAGCGTTCTGGCTGCGGATTACTCTCCATTCTGACGGAAGGCACTTAGAATTACACGTTTCTGTGATCGCTATATGGTTTTACAGCAAACTTTATAAAGATAGAAGAGCAGATAAATAATAGTGCCAATAAAGGTAAACAACACACAATATTTTTATAGTGGTTCGGTCGAATCGTGACCTACGTCCACTTTATAATCCTGTGCTCAAAATATTGGACTATTCTAGGCAAGTCATGCCTTTTACATGGTCCTATGAAACAAAAGGATAAATCTGACAACTTTACGTCAGATAGGGCCGCAAATGTTGGGCATTCCACACTTTGGGGATTTCTTCTCCATCTACGGTTGCTAGCTTGAAGGTTCCATTATCAAGCCTTCATAGATTGGAGTATGGTCCTTCCCACTTCGCACCCATATGAGTTAGGGGTGGAAAGACACGCTTCAAAACCAAGACTCCGGGTTCAAAGGTTCGGGCTCGAACTCTTTTGTTGTAGTATCTAGCGACCTGTTGCTTGTGTCTCAAGGCACGCAGGTCTGCTTCATCCCTCTTCTCCTCTATTGTATCTAGGAATTCAAGGAGCAACTCGTTATTAGTCATCGGATCGTAGTAAGTGACTCGGTGAGATGGTACTTTTAGCTCAACCGGGATGACTGCCTCTGCTCCAAAAGCAAGAGAGAAGGGAGTATGACATGTCGCCGATTTATATGTTGTCCTGTAGGCCCATAATGCCAAGGGTAATTCATCGACCCACGACCCACATGGCTTTGGCCCGCTTCAATCTTCTTTTGATAATGGACTTAATCACTTTATTTGCTGCTTCGACCTGTCCGTTCGACTGCGGATGTGCCACAGAGGTGTATTGTTTCTCGATGTGGTACTTGTAGCAGAATTCCCTGAACTCGTTGCTATCAAACTGGGTTCTATTGTCAGTTATGACGATCTTCGGGATCCCAAACCGGCAAATAATGTTCCTAGCAACAAAATTAATCACTCACTTGGTTGCGATTGTAGTTAACGGCTCAGCCTCGACCCATTTGGTGAAGTAGTCTACAGCTACAATAACGAACTTTGCTCCGCCCTTCGCTATAGGGAGGCTTCCGATGATATAAATTCCCCACATAACGAACGGCCATGGACTCGCCATTGTCTTTAACTGGCCAGGAGGTGCCCTGGGAATTTTTGAAAATCTTTGGCATGCATCACAACGTCGTGCGTATTTTGCCGCATCTTTGTTTATGGTAGGCCAGAAGTAACCATACCGCAACACCTTTTTTGCCAATGTTTGTCCTCCAGTATGGTCACCACATTCACCCTCATGTACTTCCTGCAGTACACGCTTGATGTCGTCATGGGCTATACACCGGAGAAGAGGCATCGAAAATCCCTGTCTTTACAGGACTCCGCCTTGCAGAACGTATCGGGAAGCTTTACGGATTATTTTACGCCTCTCGCTCTTCTTGGTCGGAAGCGTTCCATTCATCAAGAAATTCTTTAGAGGGGTCATCCATGACTCCCTTTCTGGCTCAGTCTCTAGTATCGGATCAATTTCCATCTAACCTATGCTAGGGAACTGAAGTACTTCAACTGGGGCTAGCCCGGCTTCTTCAGGATCGTTGGAACTAGCCATCTTTGCTAACTTATCCGCCTATTGGTTCTATGACCGCGGAATATGAGATATACTGTAGTGATCAAAGTCAATCAGCAACACCTTCACTTTCTCCAAATAAGAAATCAATCTTGGGCTCTTAGCTCGGAATTTTCCAGTGACCTGATTTACAATCAACTTGGAATCACAAAACATGTCCAGCTTCGCGATCTCTAATTCCTTTGTGATCCTCAGCCCGGCTATCAGGGCTTCATATTCGTAGTCGTTGTTAGTGGCGTGAAATTCCAACTGGATATCAGTCGTTTCTCAGGAGTTTCAAGCACCACTCCGGCACCGGATCGTTTATCATTCCTAGCACCATCAGTATACAATTTCCATGCACTAGGATCGAGAAGTAATTTTGGTGGGTCAGCCACTTCGTTTACTATGTCATTCTCCAGGATAGTAAATTCTGCTATGAAATCTGCCAGCACTTGCCCCCGTATCGATCGTCGGGGCTGAAAATTCAGATCAAATTGACTTAATTCAATATTCCATTTGAGCAGTATCCGAGAAGCTTCTGGTCTCTGTAGAACTTGCTTGAGCAGATGATCAGTGTACACGGTGATAGGATGAGCTTGGAAATAATGTCGAAGCTTCCTAATTGCAATCAATAAACTGTACGCCAGTTTTTCTATCCTCGGATAATTACGCTCAGCTGCCGCCAATTTTTTACTCATGTAGTACACTGGCCTTCAAACCTTGTCTTCTTCTCTCACTAATGCTGAGCTGATCACGTGGGACGACACTGCTAAGTACACGAATAAATCCTCGTGGTCCACTGGCTTAGACAGTATCAGAGGCCTCTCCAGATGATTCAATAGGTTCTGAAATGCTTCTATGCAATCAGGAGTCCATTTAAAATTGCGTTTTCCTCACTTTATCAATTCAAAGAATGGAATGCATTTGTCTATTGCTCTAGAGATGAATCTGCTTAATGCTGCTACTTTCCCTGTAAGGCTTTGCACATCTTTGATTTGTCTAGGCTCCTGAATGCCTCTGATTGCTGCGATCTGGTCTGGATTAATCTCAATCCCGCACGAGCTGACAATGAATCCCAAGAATTTCCCGGAGGCAACCCCAAATGAGCATTTCGTTGGGTTGAGTTTCATCCCATACTTTCGAAGGATACCAAACATCTCTGCCAAGTCTGTAGTGTGATTGGGTGATTGTCTGGACTTAACCAACATGTCGTCAACGTATACCTCCAACGTTTTCCCAATCTGGTTATAGAACATTCTGTTCACTAACCGTTGATATGTAGCACCTGCGTTCTTCAAACCAAAAGGCATTACCACATAGCAGTATAATCCCAGATCCGTAATGAAGCTAGTGTGATCTTGATCTGGAACATGCATAGGGATCTGGTTATATCCTGAATAAGCATCCATGAAAGAGAGAAGCTCATGACCCGCCGTTGAATCTACCAGTTGATCAATTCTGGGTAACGGAAAGCTATCTTTTGGGCAGGCTTTATTCAAATCCGAAAAATCAATACACGTACGCCACTTCCCATTGGCCTTCTTTACCAAAACTGGATTTGAAATCCAATCTGGGTAGGTTGAGTTTCTGATGAATTCGTTACTTCTTAACTTTTCAACTTCTTCTTTCAAGGCTGTGGACCTCTCTGGGCCCAGCATTCGCCTTTTTTGTTTTACAGGGGGATGCTTTGGGTTAATGTTCAATGAGTGGCTCATGATTGATGGAGATATCCCACACATGTCCGCGTGGGTCCAAGAAAATACATCCAAGTTATCTTTCAGGAAATCCGTCAGTTCTTTAGCTCGAACTGGATCCAACTGGGATCCAATTTTCAGGACCTTCTCTGGGTCACTATCATCGATCGGTACATCCACAGTCGTTTCGTTGGGAGCCGCCATTTTGCCCCCAGTCTCTTCGTCCTCTCTGGGATCTATATCCTGGGGCAGTTCTCTGGGCGACTCACCCATAGTCATTCTCTTTAATTGCTATGACGTCTCCTCCCTTGTGGGGGAAGAAGCGTCTTTAATTTCTATATCTCTTCCTTTACGGAGTAGCTTTAGCTCTGCAATGTAACATGCTTGTGCGGCAACCTGATCTCCTCTGACTATGCCAACACCAACTTCCATAGGAAACTTCAATAACAAGCACTAGGGGGCTATACAAGCTCTAAACTTTGCTAGGGCCGGTCGGCCCAAGAAGGCATTATAAGTCGATTCAATACCCAAAACCACGAAGGGAATAATTCTCACTCTCTGGCGTTCTCCTTCCCAAGCGTTACTGGCAGCTCTACATATCCCATTGGAGCAGTTGAAGCTCCGTTAAATCCACGGATCTGTCCTTCACACGGCTTTAAATCTTTCAATTCAAGGTTCATTTGATCAAACGTCCTTTTGAATAGAATGTTGACTGAACTCCCGTTATCTACTAAAACTTTATGGATAGTGGCCGGGCCAATAGGAACTGTGATTACAAACGGATCTTCAGTCGGAGCGTGGACTCCAATACTCTCCCGGTTGCGGAAAATGACGTCATCTGACATCATCTTTTGCTGTTTTACCGGCACATTGTCCTCAGGGTTGCTACACTCTCCTACCTCAAGATGTTGCTTTGCTGCGTTTACGTACTGATCCATCGCCTTGAAACTATGCCCGGCTAGGTGAAGCCATCCGATTATGGTATTGATAACAAGATCCTTTCCTTTTTGCTGGACAGTTGGCCTGGCAGTAGGTTGATTCTGGTTTTGGTTCGGGGTCTAAATAGCTTGCCCCCTGTCTCTAGGATTCACTCTGTACTCATCCAACTTCCCTTCACGGAGCAGCCTCTCAACTACGTCTCTCAGATGACGGCATTCATTTGTAGAGTGGTCGTGAGTCTAATGGAAGAGACAAAACTTCCCCGTCTCACATTCTTTCTCCGTCGAATCTCTTGGAGGAGGCCTTTTATGTTGGAGAACGTTGTACGAGTCTACGAATATATTCTCCAAAGTATCATTTGTTGGCATATAATTTTCGAAAGACCTGGGACGGGTCCTTCTCTGGGAGTGGTTCCCCCGATTTCTCTTCCGATTATTGCCATTACTGTTGTTACCATTGTTTCCTGACTGGTGGCCGCCGCCCTGGTTTCGGTTTCCAACATTGACTTCAACCTTCCCAAGCTATCTCCGGTTTGCTTGATGGCAACATTACTTTGGATTTCCTCCTTATTTGTCATTTTCATCTTTCGGTTAGCATATACCTCCTCCTGACGTAAGCGTACGTTTGCTTTCTCGTAGAACAATTCTCTAGTATGAGGTGGCTTGCCGGCCAGGTATCTCCCAAATTCAGTATCTTTATCTACCCCATCAATCAGGGATGCCACAACAGTTGGCTCATGGGGATCCTTGACTTCAGTGGCGGATAGGTTGAAACGATCCAGATACACTCTCAAGCTCTCGCCTGGTCATTGTTTGACAAGGAAAAGATCAATCAAACTCTTTGTCCTCTGTGCATAAATGCGGAACTGTTCCACGAACCTTTCACTCAACTCCCTGAAACTGGAAATTGATCTTGCTGGTAAGCGAGTAAACCATAATAACGCTACATCCTCCAGGAATATAGGGAATGCTTTGCACTTTACAGCATCAGAGGCTGCGGCAGTGGTCATTGACCAAGAATATCTCATTAGATGTTGGATTGGATCAGATCTACCCGCGTAACGGTTCATCTGAGGCATGTTGAAGTGACTCGGGAATGTTACGTCTAGAATGTCATCAATAAAAGGGGTGTGACTGCGGTCAATTCCCCAATCTTCATTCCTTTGTCCACGGCTATCTGCCAGGATTTGATGGACCATAGCTGCAACATTTGCACTGGTCATCGGAGGCTCGGGATCAGCGCTTCTCGCTTGGTGGAATTCTCCGATCTCTCTTCTGGGAACAACCACGAAGTCCGGAACTCGGATTGGGCTTTGTTGCCCCCTGTTACCATGAGTATTTGTACTGCGAAGGGGCTGAGGTGGTCTATTCTCAATAGGATTGTCCACAACTCGAGCTCTAGGAGTTGCGGCACGATTATTCAAGTTGCGGTTTGAGGGTCCTACACTAAGTGTCTCTTCCTCTTGTGATGGCAAGGTTCCAAATCGGAGATGCTCTATGTTTTCAGCCCTCTCATACGGTCGCTGCGAAGGTCTTGGCGATTCCTCTGATGAAGAAGAGTACTCTGGGGTGAGTGGGCGAACTGGGAGTGTTCTTTGTCTTGCGAGATCATCGAGCCTTCTATTCATAGAAGTTAAGTTCTGTCGCAGCACAGAGCTTTGCTGCCTTTGAGCAGCTAATTCATCAAACAGCCTATCCCACATTTCAGAGGAGCGAGAGAGATCTCCTTCAGTGACCGGAGCAGAGGGGTCATATTGGTCATCAACATCTTCTCTTATGCGCAGGGAACTTGAGCCAGGTCGAACAGAGGTACCGGGACGGGAAGAGTGAGCCATAACCTCCTTTCCAGGTCGAGTTGTAGTCTGGTCATTACTTCGGATCGCTGTGGACCTGTGTTTGTGGCTCGTAGAGCCCCCCTAGGGTCGGATCGTGGTAACATTAGGTGGAGGGTTCGCGGCATTGTCGTGGGATCGAGTGACGACCCCTTCAGTTCAGATCGTGGCGCCCCCTTCAGACTGGTTCGTGACGCCACGTTCGGATCGGTCCGCTCCTATGTCACCGTGATCCGCGAGGCCCTCCTCAACCTGCTCATGTACACTTTCTTCAACTGCTTCATTCGCGACTTCAATCGCCTGCGAAGCACGTACTTCCTTAGACTTCTTTCCGGCCATGATATCAGATACCGCTGGAATCTTCACAAATCTGAACAGTGAAGTTTTGGGACTGTTTCCTTCGGACTTGAATATCCAAACAACGGAGCAACAATCCAATATGCCGAGAAATCAATTCTCAGTGAAAGCATCAAAATGTTAGATCAAAATTTGGCCCTATCACCCAAATTGTTCTGATTTATAGTGGTTCGGCGTTAACGAGCCTACGTCCACTTTATATGCTATTGATTATACTTTGGATGATAGTACAACCAATGATTTCTCTCAAACTCACTCTTACAACTACGATTCCTTTCAGTTATCTCGAAGTAAATATGGTATGAAATAGTGGTATGACAGTAATGGTGGAATCAATCCTTAAAACTGCCAAAAGGTCCTGAAAATTGCCCAGCTCTGGGCTATTCATAGCTGATTTTGTCAGGTGGATCGCGGTCATACGTGGCGCAAATCCCGAGAATATCGGATCGGATCGTAGCTTGATCAAGAATTGGTCAATATGACAGTTGGTGACAGGTGTCACGAGATCCATACATCTCGAATCGTGATAGAATGGGTCATGGTCTTCGCTGCATCTTCTGGGCTTGGATCGAGTCGAGGTGGTATAGGCGGATCGATCCGCATAGGGGTTTAGCGACCCGATGGGGCGATCCGAAAGGGGGCGATCCGACCTGGGGATGATTGAGCGACTGTGATCTGACTTTTTGTGAACTAGAGGAATGAGACTTCATATTTCCTTCTTGTGTGTGAACCTTAATGGCTTGGTCAAAAAGCTAGCCAAAACTTCATATCTGACACCACGATGTTATCGGTAAATTCAATTACCATTTCACGTTCAAATCTAATTAAAGATTTAACTATAGCCTAGAGCAAAACTGGTGATACTCCATTCTCGATTATTTCAATCTAAGTAAAGATTCGTTAAAACTCCACTTGGTTTTAATCTTCCCAATAATCACTATCAATGATTATTTAACTTGGGAAATCATATCCTGGCTTTAACTGGGTTAAAGAACTAATGTCATTTAAAACACGGTTCATTATAAACCCAAAATCACATTCTAATTCAATTCCAATTAAATATCATTTAATTTGTATCCTTCATTAAATCTAAATAAAATGATTTATTCTTTTTCTCAACTGGGTTTAAGAACATTGTTAATGAAGACACCATTCACGACAAACCCAAATCCCATTTGATATTAAATACAAGGCTCTAAATTTTCTTTCTATTCAACACATGAATTTTCTTTCTATTCAACACATGAATTTTCTTTCTATTCAACACATGAATTTTCTTTTATAATATTCCTTATTTTCCAAATTGGAATGAGGCCCAATCAATTACCATATAATGTTAATTATATGGATTTTCTACAACACATGTATATAATAGCAACGATAAATCATTAACCATCATCCAGAGTGCACCACACAACTGCATAAGCAATAAATATAAATAATTAATGCTTACACAGTCTGTCAACCCATCGATTGACATACAACTAAACAATCGGGATTAGTGTACATCAAATATCATCCCAATACCTGTGTAGGGTTTCAAATCAACAAACATAGATTTTTATTTGTGTAGTTGGGCGATGTGCAAAAATTTATCATCCCAATCAATATCAGTCAAATGGGTGTACATAAACAAATCGTTCAATTTGTAAATGAATATTTACTTTATTTCAACACATGAATATATATTTGATTTCAACACATGAATATATATTTGATTTCAACACATGAATATATATTTTATTTCAACACATGAATATATATTTTATTTCGACACAGGAATATATATATATATATATATTATTTCAACACATGAATATATATTTTATTTCAACACATGAATATATATTTTATTTCAACACATGAATATATATTTTATTTCACAACACAAACAATCACACAAGTTGCCGATGGTCTGTGGACGACGGGTGTCGGGTGCTGCTAAGCATTGTCTGCCTCCTCGTTTATATTTCAAACTAGAAATAAATTAAAGTGAGTAGTTCTCACCTTTGGGATCCACTCCGCCAGTTTTATTTCTGAACCATTTGGTTTTGCCCACTATTCCAACGAAATCTTTTCACGCTGTTCGTATTAAAAATCATATTTTTATTATCACTACATGTACATAAAAATCATATTTTTATTTCCACTTCATATATATAAAAATCGAATTTTTATATTCTCTATCTTATAAAAATCATATTTTTATAATCTCTACTATATAAAAATTATATTTCTAATTCGCCCCTTCACATGTATAAAAATCATATCTTTAACCAATTAAAAATTATAGTTTTATACATTAAAAATCCTAGCATTATATTTATAAAAACCTAAGCTTTTTAAAAAAAAAAAATGAAAATCAAACCTTTTTCGATTTTGACTATTTATTCTACTCCAAATCATATCTATAATAACATTAAATAATTAAAAACAAAATTAAAGAATTAAAAACCTACAATTTCTTTTAGGGTTTTGATTGGGAGGGAGAATCAGAGCTGCTGGAGGTGGAGCGGGGGTTTCAGAAGGCTGGTCGGGTGCTCGACGAGGTTGCGGTGGTGTTGGGGTTAGGCGGAGAGTGGTGGCGGACGCGGGGAGGGATGGTGAACGGAGCGTGGTCATGAGATGGGAAGGGTTTCGGGATTCAGAGTGGGGGAGAAATAGGAAGAGAAGACGTCGGAAGAGGGGAAGGTGAGGGGGGCGCCGACCATCGAGGGTGGGAGGCGGACGTGGCGGCATCATTTGGGGAAACGGGTTTTCCCCCGTTCTCTTTTCTTTTCCTTTTTTTGAAGCGTTGACCGTTATATCTTGAGGGGGAGGAGAGATATAGAAGGAAGGGGGATTTATAATTTAATTTATTTGTTATTTTATTCAATAAAAGTTGATTCCACATCCGTTCTCAAAATGAAACTTAACGACTGTCGCCCCTAGCTAATTATCCCCATTCTGAACACAATGAGATATGTTTTGTAACCCAACTCGGTTGTTACAATCAGTTTTCACTTAATTTAAAATATAAATCTATATATATTCAATCCAAACTTACATTTCAATTTACCAGGGCCACATACGGACTCTAAAAATTCCCGAAAAATTATTCCTAGCTTTGTATTGATGATACGGTCCTAATAAAACTAATTTCGTTGAATTCTGAGACCATTTGAAAAATGGCCATTTTCTGGTCGATTGAAATTAACTGAAACTGTCAAAACACGTTTAACTTCGCCACGCTCACATATTGATTCGGAAAATTACGAATTTTGGAATCTAGTAATAATTTGACATTCCGGTTCTAACAAATGTGGTTTCATCAAAAACAGAGGTCATTTGCAAAATTTCCATTTTTAAGGGCTAAAATTCCATAACGACTATTCTGAATTTTCACTTGGCCATAACTTTTGATTCCCACTATGAAATTTCAATTTTTCGGTTTCTTTGGAAAGATATTTTCAAATACATTCTAATATTTTTTGTTTCGCTAAAATCCGGTTTATTTTGAATCCTGTACATTCATTTGAATTTTGAAATCGAATTTTCAAACTACCGCGCCATTTTCAATTCCTTTTATAATTAAAATAAAATATTTATATTCAAACATCGATTCAAATAAATATATTCATTCAAAATAAATTTCTCGTAGTTATTATTTAAAATAATTCTTTTTAAATAATCAAAATTCGTCAAAATTGCCAAAATAAAAATTTTAAATTGGCTCGGATTTCCGGGTTATTACAAATTCCATAGCGACTATCTGAAAATTTGATTTGGACATAACTCAAAATCTACACGACGAAATCCCGATTTTTCTCTTCCACTAGAAAAATATACTTCACCAGCTCCAAACATTTCTTATTTCACAGAAATCCGGCTTAAAATGGATTCTGTATATTCGTTTAAAGTTCGAATCACCAAATTACGAACTGCCGCGCCATTTGGAGCACGATTATAATTATAATATAATTTGTACGTTCAACAATCGGTAATTAAATATATTCGATATTAAAATAAAATTAAATATCTACCACTATCCACTTCACACAATATTGCGAATTTCATTGATTCCGACTGCTTCGAAATGAAATATATTACTCTATTATTTATATTAATTAAATATTCAATATTGTTAAATTAAATGACATTTAATTCTCTAAATCACTATTTAAATAATTAAATAAATTAATTATTATACCGTAAAAATATGGGACATTACACATATTCAATTTTAAATCAAAATTGAATAATCCATATCCTTAATATATAAATGATAATATTTTCAAAATATTAGATTTTGAAATCACTTCCTTTTCGATATTCGTTATAAAAATGAATAAAATCGATATAAATATTGTTCACGTCAAAATGATGTTAATCTAATTAACACGGCTTCATATAGTTAAATATTTTCGTGACCATCCCAAATCGGACATCAAAATCATACTTTGATCCATTATTGAATATTATTTAAAAATATTAGTTATTATAAAATATACATTACTCGACATTTTAAATTATTCTTTAATTAAAATATTCTTTCTTTCCGAATTGGAATTAGACACAGTCAATTACCATATAATTTTATTTATATGGATTTTATACACACATGTACACAACAACAATCAAACACAGTCAATCATCATTCAGAGTGCATTGCACAACTGCATAAGCATTAAATATAAACAATTAACGCTTACAACAGCCTGTCAACCCATCGATTGACATACAACTAAATATTGGGATTAGCGTATGTCTAATATCATCCCAATACCCATGTGGGGTTTTCAAACAACAAACACTAATTATTATTTGTGCAGTTGGGTAGTGTGTAAAATATATCGTCCCAATCAATATCAGTCAAATGTGTGTACATAAACAAATCGCCCGATTTGTAAATGAATATTTATGTTATTCATATACACGTTAAAATATAATTTTTAACTATAAACTATTTATTTCAACACATGAATATTTTATTTATTCCATTCTACATCAAAATCAATATTCACACCATAATAAAATCAAACAAGTCGTCTATGGTCTGTGGACGACGGTGTCGGGTGCTGCTAAGCACCGTCTGCATCCTACTATATATTTCTAACTAGAAAATAAATTAAAGTGAGAAGTTCTCACCTTTGGGATCCACTCCTCTAGTTTTATTTCTGAATTTCTGAACCATTTGGATTTGCTCAAAATTCCAACTCAATCTTTTCTACGCTGTTCATATTAAAAGTCACATTTTTATTTCAACGCAACATATATAAAAATCATATTTTTATAACGATGTTTATAGTATAAAAACCATATTTTTATCTCGTTATTTATAGTATAAAAATCATATTTTTATCTAGTTATTATATATAACAAAAACCGAAATTTTATACTGCTACTATATATAAAAATAAAAATTTTATATTCGGTGCTTCATTAAAAAAATTATATTTCTATATTCGCTTTATATATAATAAAAATCATATTTTTATTCAATGGAAAATCTTATTTTTCTATTTACAAAGAAATCATATGTTTCAATTCAATGAAATCGTATTTTTCATTTCAATGAAATCATATTTTTCATTAACATAAAAATCAAATCTTTTTCTATAAAAAAATCAAATCTTTTTATTTATAGAAATCTAATCTTTTTATTAATAAAATTACTTCTTTTCATAAATAAAAATCACTTCTTTACAAAAATAAAAATCACTTCTTTACAAAAATAAAAATCACTTCTTTACTATAATAATAATCATTTCTTTACTACAAAAATCATTTCTTTACTATAATGAAAATCATTTCTTTATTGTAATATAAATCATTTCTTTACTACAAAAATCATTTTTTCTCCAATGCAAACATCATTTTTTTCTCTAATGAAAAATCATATTTTTAAAATCAATAAAAATAAAATTTTAACATCATTAAAAATCCGATCTTTATAATCCATAAAAATCATATCTTTATAATCCATAAAAATAAGATCTTTATTAAACAAAATCATATCTTTTTTTTTATAAAAAAACAAAAAATAAATTCAATGTGAATTTATTAAATAAAAAAACCAAGAATGAAACAAAGCAAATTTATCTATAAAAACAAAGAAGAATGCTCACTATTAATTTTCAAGAGGGGATGGAGGATGGCGCAGGCGTCAGGTGGTGGCAGCGGCAAGTGGGCGACGCAGCTAGGTCTAGCTGTGGCTGCTAGGGTTTGGTGGCGTGTTGGTTTAGGCGCGAGGGGTGCGGTTTTCGTGATGTCGGCGGAGGAAGGAGGGGGGATTGGAGATCGACGGAGGGGGCACGTTGATTGATGGCTGCGCGAGGGGGGGGGGGGGTCGACGGCGACGAACACCTGGAGAAGCAGCATCGAGGTCACGGTTTTTTTATTAATTTTAATTCTCGTTTCTGAAATGAACGAAGGTAAGGGGAGGAGAGAGAATTAAGGGCTGACTTTATATTATTATATTTAATAATTTAATTTCAAAGAAATTAACTTTTTAATTCGAACTCCAAATCGAACCCATCGACTGTCACCCCTAGCTAGTTACCCTCATTCCGAACACAAAGGGATATGTCCAGTATTCCATTTCGACTGTTACGGCCAGTTTTTGTCAAAATTAAAATATAAATGAATAGAACGGTCAATATTGATTTTAACGTACATTTTAATTTATCAGGGCCACATACGGATTCTAAAAATTCCAGAAAAATATATCTAGATATGTTTTGACGATACAGTCCTAACAAAACTAATTTCGTTGAATTTGGAGACTGCTTGAAAAACGGTCATTTTCTAGTCGATTAAATTGAAATTGAAATTGCCAAACGCATTTAAATCCACCACACTCACATATTGATTCCAAAAATTCTAGAAATTGGAATCTAGCAATAATTTGATATTCGGGATCCAACAAAAGTGGTCTCATAAAAAACGGAGGTCGTTTGCAAAATTTTCACTTTTAAGGGCTATATTTCCATAGCGACTATTCTGAATTTTCAACTGGACATAACTTTTTATTCCCGCTGTGAAATTTTGATTTTTCAGATTCGTTGGAAAGATATTTTCAAACAGATTCAAATATTTCTGGTTTCACTAAAATCCGGTTTATTTTGAATCCTGTACATTCATTTTAAATTTGAAATCGAATTTTCAAACTACCGAGCCATTTCCAATTCCTTTTATAATTAAAATAAATATTTATATTCTAACTTCGATTTAAATAAATTTATATGTTCGAATTCTATTTCAAATAAATTTCTAGTAGTTATTATTTAAAATAAATCATTTTAAATATTCAAAATTCATTAAAATTGCCTAAATAAAAATTTGAAATTGGTTATGGTTTTCCGGGTTGTTACAATCTCCGTCACTTAAATATTTTCGTCCTCGAAAAGGAACGGAGCTGAAAGTTGTTTTACAAACCAACTTAACTTTCATTCTAGCTTTCATTCTTCAACATTTCAGTTTCTAAGAAATTTCCAATTCTTCAAAAATTTGGCTAACACATAAATTTTTTGAAAAATTTCTCCATAACCTCCTTTGTACGGGGAGACATTTAAAACTGCAACTTGCCTCACAGGGCCCTCATCCATCCAAAAGAAAAAGAAAATGCCAAGCGGCCAGCCTTAGGCTCATAAACCTTTTAAAAGAAAAAGAAAATTACCAAGCGGCGAGCCTTAGGCTTATAAACCTTATAAAAGAAAAAGAAAATTGCCAAGCGACCAGCCTTAGGCTCATAAACCTGTTAAAAGAAAAAGAAAATTGCTAAGCGGCCAGCCTTAGGCTCATAAACCTTTTAAAAGAAAAAGAAACTTGCCAAGCGGCCAGCCTTAAGCTTATAAATCTTTTAAAAGAAAAAGAAAATTGCCAAATGGCCAGCCTTAGGCTCATAAACCTTTTAAAAGAAAACGAAAATTAGTAAACACATACCTATTTGTCGAGCATACAATTTTATTCCTCTTCTTAGTTTCCCTGTTATGACCTGTTCATTCTATACATGTATAGATGTATGCAATTCCAATCAATTTTCTATTCAGTTCAATATTTGATTCTATTTGGCTTAATGGTTGAAAATTTTAATTAATCAACCAATAATCAAACAGCACAACCAACAATCAATTAGTTGATTATCTTTTCAAATTCATAATTTTTTTATATATATAAAAATCCATTTTTTGATGCCAAATTACAACAAATAAATCCTATCTAATTTTGGTTCTCACACCAGTCAATTGGAAATATATAGATATCCCACTTTCAAAGCTCGAACATAAGCACTGATGATGTTTCGAACCATCATCAGAACTTCTCCGGGCGACTAGAGTGTAATTCTATATCTATCCAGTATATTGAGACTTCGTATACACGCTAGCAAGGCGTATATGCAAAATCTTCGTATACATGATTGTCCAAATTCAATCTAAAATATATTTTCAAATATGTTGAATGAGGTTTAAATTTTCAAAACAATATTTGTTTTAAATTTTAAAACAACACTCTTTACACTCGTTTTAGGATACTACTGATCCTATCTCTAACGAGTCATTCTCATTGATATTACTAACCAATCTCTAAAGAGTTCCTTCATTTGGTTCCAACGCATCTTATTCTCGAGCTCTGTAAATCAAAGCTCCGATACCAGCTGAAACGACCCAAACTCGCCCGTAAGGGAAAGCCCGGATTGAGTTGAGAACATGACGAATCAGAACACAAACAGAAGAACATTTCATTACTTATTACAAAAATTTACATAAGAGTCAAGAATATACAGAGTATGAACAAATAATATACATTTGATAAATATCAGAGATTTTCAAATTACAATGCAGCGGAAAATAATACAAAAACACAACTGAAAGAGATAAACGGATATAGAGCTTTCCGAATATCGTTCCAGCTGTAAACCAGGATCCTGTAAATATAAATCTGCAAAACCAAGACTACTAGCTACCCATGTGAAAAACAGGGGCATTCAGAGTTTAGGTTAAAACAATAAACTCCAGGTCAGTCATGTGACTGGTGTGAGAACTAAAACAGTTATTAAATCTTTACTTTAAAAATAAAGTAAATTAAGGGACCACGCCGTATAACACGGAACGGGTTTCCACCCAAGAATACTAGTGTATAGAATAAACAGCGCAATGCTTCTTGAAAAAAATGAAGCTATTATAAGACCCAGGTTCCATAACACAATGCAACGCAAGCCGGAGGATAGGGTTTTCCCTTATAATAGCCAAACATGCCCGGTACATTTAAAACATATCATTTGATACTATTATAAGTGTATAGTGTCAAAACAACTTCAAATATAAATGTATCAATCCTAGATAGCATGGGTACCATATATCATGTCGCCATACTAGGCTCTACAATCAAAACCAAAATGTCATGTATTGGAAATTGGATTTCCGTCATGAGTCGAGGCAAGGAATGTACTCATCGTCGGCTTCAAGACACTCTATAAAATGCCTCAGGATCTCCCGTAGAAGACCCTTGGATCCTCCAAGGCCGGTCCCCCTTTACGTTTGAGTATTAGTATTCCTGAACACATGTTTCCCGGTCCTATAGGACCTATATCCATCGGCTCCGCAGGGACCGATATATCCGAGGCCTCGCATTCCGACAACAACAAATGTACACATAATATAAATATCTGGGCTTGCAAAACAACGACACCACCCGTAGCTAGAAAGAAACTTCATGTCCTCCTTGGGTCCCTTATCCGTTTTTAACTCATACCGAGGTGTGAGGCTCGCGAATTAATGCTATACACAAAACTATGCCATTTAAGGTCGTGCTTTGATCATCAACCACAAGAATCTGCTTTTCAACAGAAGCCTTGATCATTTTCCACACAGGCAATTCACGCCATGCGACTGATGTTGTAATAACCCGGAAAATCTGGGCCAGTTTAAAATTTTTATTTTGGCTATTTTAGCGAATTTTGATTATTTAAAATGAATTATTTTAAATAATGTCGACGAAAATCTATTTTGAATAGAATTCGAACGTATATATTATACGCGTCGTCGTTAGAATATAAATATTTATATATAATTATAAATAGAATTGAAAATGGCGCGGTAGTTCGATAATTCGATTTCAAACTTCAATTGAGTGTACCGGGTGCAAAACAATCCGAATTTTAGTGAAACCAAAAACATTAGGATCTAATTGATAATATCTTTCCAACGAATCCGACTAATCGAAATTTCCTAACCGGAATCAAAAGATATGTCCAGTTGAAAATTCTGAATAGTCGCTATGGAATTCAGGCCCTTAAAAATGGACATTTTGCAAATGACCTCGGATTTCGACGAAACCAGTTTTGTTGGGTCCGGGATGTAAAGTTATTGCTAGGTTTCAAATTTCATAATTTTTCGAATTAATATGTGAGCGTGGCAAAGGAAAACGCGTTTGACCAGTTTCAGTTGATTTTAACCGACTGGAAAATGGCCATTTTTCAAAAGGTCTCAGAATTCGACGAAACTAGTTTTGTTAGGACCGTATCGTCAATACGAAGCTAGAAAATATTTTTCTGGAATTTTTAGAGTTAGTATGTGACCCCGGTAATTTGAAATGTACGTTTAAAATTCAATATGGTGATTTAAATGTAAATTCAACGGAAACTGATTCAAACGATCAATGCAGCTTGCGGTACATATCCCATTGTGTTCGGAATGGGGGTGAAACGTTAGGGACGACAGGCGGTGGGCCTCGTTTAGAGGTCGTATGTGAAAGTCAACTTTTTAATAATTAAATAATAATAAAAAAAAATAAAAAAAAAATAATATCTCTTCCTCCTTTATATTTCTGCCCCCCCCCCCCCCCCCGTTTCTATTTCAGTTCAGATTAAAAAAAAAAAGAAGAAGAGATCGAGGGCGCCAGCTCTAGGGCCGACGCCTCACCACCGCTCCGACCCTCCCCCTCACCCGCGCCCTCTCCGTCAACGCCCCCTCGCACCGCGCGCCGCCCCTCCAACGAAGTCCGCCATCGGAGACCCCCTCCTCTTCCCCCTCGCCTGCGCACACCACCACCCCCACACCCCGACCTACCACCTGCGATGAACCCCAACCCCCCCTTCCACTGACGAACAAGCACAGACCCCCCCTTTTTCTCTGTAAGTATTTTTTTTATTATTTTATTTTTATTTTGTATAAGCAGAATTTAAAACTGGGTTTCTTTTTTTTACTTTAATTAGGTTTAAACTGTTTTTCTTTTAAAAGCATTTTAAAACTGATTTTGAAAAGAAATTAAAACTGATTTGAAAAGCATATGAAACTGATTTTAAAAATGATAAATACTGATTTTAAATAAAAAAAAAGGGGTATAAGAAAACTGATTTCTTCTAAAAAGTTTAAAACCGATTTTAATTTTAAGATTTAAAATAGGAAAAAGAAGAAAGGCGAAATCTATATTTTTAAAAATATGATTTTTATATTTTTAAAGTATTAAAAATATAATCTTTATGGGATAGAGAATATGAAAATATCATCTTTGTGTATGTAACGAAATAAAAATCTGATTTTTATTTTATATACGTTGAGATAAAGTGGTAATTTTTATAATGATGAAAACTTTATTTTTATAAAGGTGAAACCTTTATTTTTGAAAGGGTGAAATTTTTATATAAAGAATAAGGTGATAAAAATATAATTTTTATCTATATAGTAGCGTTGTGAAAATATGCTTATTTTTATATATTGAATAGCATAGTAAAAATATGATTTTTATATATTGAACTTCGAAATAAAAATATGATTTTTATATATTGAACTTCGAAATAAAAATATGATTTTTATATATTGAACTTCGAAATAAAAATATGATTTTTATATATTGAACTTCGAAATAAAAATATGATTTTTATGTATCGAATAACGAAGTAAAAATTCGATTTTTACATATGTAGTGGCTACGGGCAACGAAGACGACGAGGATGCGATAGCGATGAAGATTTCTATCAATGAAGAGTCGTGGAGCTAGGATAGCTATATGTGAGAATTTCTCACCTTTCAATTTCTTTTTGTAGTTATATATATACTAGGATGCAGACGGTGCTTGGTAGCACCCGACACAATCGTCCACAGACCATGGACTTGTTTGTTTGGTTGCGTAGATTAGTTGGATTATTTGATTGAAATTGAATTGTGTGGTGAAATGAATTGATTTGATGATGTGTGAATGGCGTGGGCCTTCACTAGACCGGGGATAAGGCTAGGCCTCGTCCCGTTTCTAGTATCGTGCCGTTATGTCGCCGAAATTTTCTAAATATGTTAGAAAAATAAAAATATCATTTTCATTGTGTAGATGAACTGAATAGAAATTCATGTGTTGAAATAAAATATTTTTTCGTTAAAAATATAATTTTTAACGTGAAGTGAATAAAATAAAATTCTCATTTACAAACCGGACGGTTTGTTTATGTACACTGATTTGACTGACATTGATTGGGTCGATAAATTTTACACATCACCCAACTGCACGAATAAAATCTTGTGTTTGATTGTTTGAAACCCCACACGGGTGTTGGGATGAAATTTGAAGTTCACTCATCCTGATTGATTAAATATGTCGATCGATTGATTGACAGGCTGTTATAAGCGTTAGATATCTATATTTGATGCTTATACAGTGTAGTGCACTTTGGTTGATGGTTGATTATTTTTCAATGCTATTATGTACATGTGTTGTATGAAAATCCATATAATTAATTTTATATGGTAATTGATTGGGCCTCATTCCGGTTTAGAAATAGAAATATTTGAAATAGAAATATTTGAAATAGAAATATTTGAAATAGAAATATTTGAAATAGAAATATTTGAAATAGAAATATTTGAAATAGAAATATTTGAAAATAGAAATATGTGAAGCCGTGATGATTAGATTGACGCCATTTTGACGTGAACGATATTTATATCAATTGAAAACGATTTCGAAATGAATTGAATTGAAAACGATTTCGAAATGAATTGAATTGAAAACGATTTCGAAATAAATTGAATTGAAAACGATTTCGAAATAAATTGAATTGAAAACGATTTCGAAATGAATTGAAAACGATTTCGAAATGAATTGAATTGAAAACGATTTCGAAATGAATTGAATTGAAAACGATTTCGAAATGAATTGAATTGAAAACGATTTCGAAATGAATTGAATTGAAAACGATTTCGAAATGAATTGAATTGAAAACGATTTCGAAATGAATTGAATTGAAAACGAATTAAAATTGAATTGAAAGCGAATTGAATTGAATTCAAATTGAATTGAAATTTGAATTGAATAGAAATGAACTTTGAAACGAATTTATAAAGAAGAATTCAATTTTGCTTTGAATTGAAATGGAAGTTGAAATTGCTTTTGAAACGAATTTAAAACTATTCATATAATTCGTTTTAAATAGAAATTGACGATATATATATTATATATATTATATATATAATATAATGGCCTGAATAGAACGCGCCGCGCCGCGGCAGTTCGTGAATTTCGACCATTTATTTCAAACGGACATTGCGGGAGATCCGACCGTCGGATTCTCCTAAAACCGGAACCGTTGGGTTCGTATCGAAAAGAGCTTTCTAACGAATATTAGGAATTTGAAATCTAACGGTTGGATTTGGAAATATGTCCAAATCAAATTCGAAAAAGGTCGCTGTAAGTGCAGTTCGATGGCCGTTGATGGAAATCGACTGTACGGGCCTTGATAAAATTATTAAAAATAGTAATAATTTGTGTAAAATCATAAGAAATGATTTGTGAAGATTTGGGATGAAAAACTTCATGTTTGAAAAGATAAAAATAGATTTTTATCGAAATGAACTAGTTTTGAACTAGAATTATAATTCTATTTATTTTTAAATAAATAAATTGAATTTGAAATGGTTTTGAAAATAACCAGAATTTCCAATGATTGCATTGGAGTGGATTTGAATCGAAATTGTCTTCGGAATATTTCGATGTTGGAATTCGGGATTATACAGATGTGTTATGGAAATTTGAAAGATATATATTTATATCGTTATTTCCAATACGACATTTGTTAGTCGTAGAATTGGATATTGAATATAAGCCGGTATATTTTCTATTCAGAGCCTTGTATTGAATATCAAATGTGATTTGGGTTTGTCGTGAATGGTGTCTTCACTAACACTGTTCTTGAACCCAGTTGAGAAAAGATTAAATCTTTTTATTTAGATTTAATGAAGTGTACCAATTGAATAATATTTAATTGGAATTGAAGTGATATTGATTTTTGGGTTTATCGTGAACAGTGTTTTAAATAACACTCGTTCTTTAACTCAATAATTAATGGAATGTGATTTTGGGTTTATCGTGAACCGTGTTTTAAATGACACTGATTCTTTAACCCAGCCGAAGATTAAAACTAAGTGGAGTTTTAATGAATCTTTAATTAGATTGAGATGATCGAAAATGGAGTATCACCAGTTTTGCTCCAGGCGATAGTTAAATCTTTAATTAGATTTGAACGTGAAATGGTAAATGAATTTACCGATAACACTGTGGTGTTAGATATGAAGTATTACCAGTTTTACTTCATGGGATGAATAGGTTGGGATTGGGAAATAAAATAAATGATTACTTCGGTGTGGTTCGCTAATCCCGACTAGTTTGAATTGATATGCAAAGGAGATTGAAGAATAAATTTAAAGAATTTATCTTGGATAAAATTAATGGGAACTTTTCCCAAAGTATAGGAATATTTGAATAAAAGAATATTCTGAATTGGAATGAGGCGTATGTTGTGTTTGTGTAACACTTTTATAATATATACGCGAGTTATTCAGAAAGACCGGGTTTATCCCATTCTGAATAACTGATTCGACGTGGTGTCGAAGATGAAGACGGTGGTCGAAGACCGGAAGTCTTCACGTCGTTTGGATGATAACTGATGATCTTGATTGGGCTGTACACCCAAGAAGATGGAAACAGTTGGTGATCGTCCAGACGTACTTGGAGATCGATGGATATGCGGGGTACTAGGTGCCTTCGGTTTCGTTCAGACCCAGAACGGACTTGTAAATGGACTGTGTGTCTGACATTGGATTTTAGTCCGTGTGATTGATCTCTATTAAATATATATCTGTTTGGCGGCGGAGAATTTATTCTCTTGCTTAACGCCCTTCTCTGAGACATACGAGCTCAGGGGTTATATATTGATGGATATCAAACGCATGGAGTGAATTGCCTGTGTGGCATGCCTAAGTGGCAATTGATCGAGGCTTCTGTTGAAAAGCAAAGTCTTGTGGTGATGATCGAAGCACGGCCTTTGTGGCGTAGCTTTGTGTAACGTTTACTTCGCGAGTTTCACACCCGGTATGAACCAAAAACGGGAGAGGACATCAGGGAGGACTTGCATTTCTTTCTAGCTAGAAGTGGCGTCAGTGGTTTTACACGCCCTGACGAGTTTGACTTATGTGGTTGTTGCTGTTGCGAGGCGCCTCGGATTGATCGGTCGTTCTCGAACCGATGGAGTCATTTAGTTGGCTCATTTACGCCCCAAAGGGCGGAGAGACGTATTGTTCAGGCATAATAATCCACATCGGTGGACCGGCCCTGACGATCTAAAGGGTTGATGCGTTCTGATCCTGAGACATGGGCTAGATTGTCTCGAATCGGTTGAGGACTATCTTTTGCCTCGGTTCATAGACGGAAATCCAATTTCCAAATACGTGACATTTGCGGTTTTAATTGTAGAACTAGTATGGCGACATGATATATGGTACCCATGCCGCCTATGATTGATACTTATGATTTGAAGTCGTTTTATACACTATGCACTTATAATGGTATCAAATGATTTGTTTTAAACGTATCAAGCATTCTTTGGATGTTATAAGGGAAAACCCTATCCCCCGGCTTGCGTTGCATTGTGTGATAGGACCTGGGTCTTGTAACAGCTTCATTTTTCTTTATTTAGCATTGCGCTGTTTGTTTTATGCACTGGTATTCTTGGGAGGAAACCCGTTCCGTGTTATACGGCGTGGTCCCTTGATTTACCTAATGATTTAAAATAAAGATTAATAACTGTTTTAGTTCTCACACCAGTCCCATGACTGACCTGGAGTTTATTGTTTTAACCTAAACTCTGGGTGCCCTTATTTTGACACGGGCAGCTAGTAGTTTTGGTTTTGCATATTTATATTCATAGGATCCTGGTTTACAGCTGGAACGATATCCGGAAAGCTTTGTATCTGTATATCTACTTCTAGTTGTGTATTGAATTATTTTCCGCTGCTATGTATTTAAATGTAATTTGAATCTCTGATATTTCTGTGTAATATTCATTTATACTCTGTATATTCTTGTAATATGGTGCATTGTTGTAATAACAATGAAATGTTCTTTCGTATGCGTTCTACTTTGTCGTGTTCTCAAACGATAGGGCGTTTCGAACGGTCTGGGTCGGTTTAGCGACTGGTTCGGACCGAGCGAAATTCCTTGCCGTCACAGTTGGTATCAGAGCTTTGGTTTACAAAGCTCAGAGAACAAGGCACATTAGAACCATACGAAAGAATTCATCAGATAATTGGATTAGTAATATCCAATGGGATGACTCGTTCGAGATAGGATCAGTAGTATCCTAGAACGAGTGTGAAGAGTATATTTTTGAAAATGAAAACAAATTTTTGTTTTGAAAATTTAAATCACTTACTCGTATTTGATTATTTAATTATATTGATGTGGACAATCCAGTATATATAGATTTTGCGTATACGTCTGATCCGCGTGTATTTGAAATTTTAATATATTGGATAGATATAGAATCACACTCTAGTCGCCCGAAGATGATATTGATGATAGCGATCGCATCATCAACATTTATGTTCGAGTTTCGAAGGTGTGATTTCTATATATTCCCATTAGGCTGGTGTGAGAACCAAAACTTATATAGTTAGAACACCTTGTTGTGAATTGGCATCAAAAACAAGATTTTCAGTATATGTATCAAAATTATGAATTTGATAATCTAATTCACTAATTGATTGATGTTTGGGTTGTTTGTTTATTTGTTTGCTAATTTTTAACCAATTAGCCTAATTGGACCAAATATTAAATTGTATTGAAAATTGGTCGCATTTGCTTGCATATATGTACTTACCTTGAACAGGTCATAGCAAGGAGTCTAGAGCCAGAGAATAAAATTTGTTTGCCCGACAAATAGGTACATGTTTACTACATAATTTACTGTTTTGTTTGGGTGATGATGATTTTGTGAGCCTATTGGCTAGCCGCTTGGCTTTTTCTTTTTCTTTTTGAGATCTGAAGGACCGGGGAAGCTATTTGAAATTCCCCGATGCTCCCATTGCAGGGGAGGTTATGGCGAAATTTTTCAAAAATTTAGGGAGTTAGCCAAATTTTTGAAATTTTTGAAAATTCTCAGAAACTGAAAAGTTGGAGAATGGAAGCCAGATCGAATATAGAGTTGAATAATCAAACCACTTTCGACTTTGTTCCTTTTCGGGGACGAAAAGTTTTAAGTGGGGGAGATTGTAATAACCCAGAAAATCTGGGCCAGTTTAAAATTTTTATTTTGGCTATTTTAGCGAATTTTGATTATTTAAAATGAATTATTTTAAATAATGTCGACGAAAATCTATTTTGAATAGAATTCGAACGTATATATTATACGCGTCGTCGTTAGAATATAAATATTTATATATAATTATAAATAGAATTGAAAATGGCGCGGTAGTTCGATAATTCGATTTCAAACTTCAATTGAGTGTACCGGGTGCAAAACAATCCGGATTTTAGTGAAACCAAAAACATTAGGATCTAATTGATAATATCTTTCCAACGAATCCGACTAATCGAAATTTCCTAACGGGAATCAAAAGATATGTCCAGTTGAAAATTCTGAATAGTCGCTATGGAATTCAGGCCCTTAAAAATGGACATTTTGCAAATGACCTCGGATTTCGACGAAACCAGTTTTGTTGGGTCCGGGATGTAAAGTTATTGCTAGGTTTCAAATTTCATAATTTTTCGAATTAATATGTGAGCGTGGCAAAGGAAAACGCGTTTGACCAGTTTCAGTTGATTTTAATCGACTGGAAAATGGCCATTTTTCAAACGGTCTCAGAATTCGACGAAACTAATTTTGTTAGGACCGTATCGTCAATACGAAGCTAGAAAATATTTTTTTGGAATTTTTAGAGTTAGTATGTGACCCCGGTAATTTGAAATGTACGTTTAAAATTCAATATGGTGATTTAAATGTAAATTCAACGGAAACTGATTCAAACGATCAATTCAGCTTGCGGTACATATCCCATTGTGTTCGGAATGGGGGTGAAACGTTAGGGACGACAGGCGGTGGGCCTCGTTTAGAGGTCGTATGTGAAAGTCAACTTTTTAATAATTAAATAATAATAAAAAAATAAATAATATCTCTTCCTCCTTTATATTTCTGCCCCCCCCCCCCCCCCGTTTCTGTTTCAGTACAGATTAAAAAAAAAAAAAAAAAAGAGATCGAGGGCGCCAGCTCTAGGGCCGACGCCTCACCACCGCTCCGACCCTCCCCCTCACCCACGCCCTCTCCGTCAACGCCCCCTCGCACCGCGCGCCGCCCCTCCAACGAAGTCCGCCATCGGAGACCCCCCCCCCCTCTTCCCCCTCGCCTGCGCACACCACCACCCCCACACCCCGACCTACCACCTGCGATGAACCCCAACCCCCCCTTCCTCTGACGAACAAGCACAGACCCCCCCCCCCCCTTTTTCTCTGTAAGTATTTTTTTTTATTATTATTTTATTTTTATTTTGTATAAGCAGAATTTAAAACTGGGTTTCTTTTTTTTACTTTAATTAGGTTTAAACTGTTTTTCTTTTAAAAGCATTTTAAAACTGATTTTGAAAAGAAATTAAAACTGATTTGAAAAGCATATGAAACTGATTTTAAAAATGATAAATACTGATTTTAAATAAAAAAAAAGGGGTATAAGAAAACTGATTTCTTCTAAAAAGTTTAAAACCGATTTTAATTTTAAGATTTAAAATAGGAAAAAGAAGAAAGGCGAAATCTATATTTTTAAAAATATGATTTTTATATTTTTAAAGTATTAAAAATATAATCTTTATGGGATAGAGAATATAAAAATATCATCTTTGTGTATGTAACGAAATAAAAATCTGATTTTTATTTTATATACGTTGAGATAAAGTGGTAATTTTTATAATGATGAAAACTTTATTTTTATAAAGGTGAAACCTTTATTTTTGAAAGGGTGAAATTTTTATATAATGAATAAGGTGATAAAAATATAATTTTTATCTATATAGTAGCGTTGTGAAAATATGCTTATTTTTATATATTGAATAGCATAGTAAAAATATGATTTTTATATATTGAACTTCGAAATAAAAATATGATTTTTATATATTGAACTTCGAAATAAAAATATGATTTTTATATATTGAACTTCGAAATAAAAATATGATTTTTATATATTGAACATCGAAATAAAAATATGATTTTTATATATTGAACTTCGAAATAAAAATATGATTTTTATGTATCGAATAACGAAGTAAAAATTCGATTTTTACCTATGTAGTGGCTACGGGCAACGAAGACGACGAGGATGCGATAGCGATGAAGATTTCTATCAATGAAGAGTCGTGGAGCTAGGATAGCTATATGTGAGAATTTCTCACCTTTCAATTTCTTTTTCTAGTTATATATATATACTAGGATGCAGACGGTGCTTAGTAGCACCCGACACAATCGTCCACAGACCATGGACTTGTTTGTTTGGTTGCGTAGATTAGTTGGATTATTTGATTGAAATTGAATTGTGTGGTGAAATGAATTGATTTGATGATGTGTGAATGGCGTGGGCCTTCACTAGACCGGGGATAAGGCTAGGCCTCGTCCCGTTTCTAGTATCGTGCCGTTATGTCGCCGAAATTTTCTAAAATATGTTAGAAAAATAAAAATATCATTTTCATTGTGTAGATGAACTGAATAGAAATTCATGTGTTGAAATAAAATATTTTGAATAAAATAAAATACTCATTTACAAACCGGACGGTTTGTTTATGTACACTGATTTGACTGACATTGATTGGGTCGATAAATTTTACACATCACCCAACTGCACGAATAAAATCTTGTGTTTGATTGTTTGAAACCCCACACGGGTGTTGGGATGAAATTTGAAGTTCACTCATCCTGATTGATTAAATATGTCGATCGATTGATTGACAGGCTGTTATAAGCGTTAGATATCTATATTTGATGCTTATACAGTGTAGTGCACTTTGGTTGATGGTTGATTATTTTTCAATGCTATTATGTACATGTGTTGTATGAAAATCCATATAATTAATTTTATATGGTAATTGATTGGGCCTCATTCCGGTTTAGAAATAGAAATATTTGAAATAGAAATATTTGAAATAGAAATATTTGAAATAGAAATATTTGAAATAGAAATATTTGAAATAGAAACATTTGAAAATAGAAATATGTGAAGCCGTGATGATTAGATTGACGCCATTTTGACGTGAACGATATTTATATCAATTGAAAACGATTTCGAAATGAATTGAATTGAAAACGATTTCGAAATGAATTGAATTGAAAACGATTTCGAAATGAATTGAATTGAAAACGATTTCGAAATAAATTGAATTGAAAACGATTTCGAAATGAATTGAATTGAAAACGATTTCGAAATGAATTGAATTGAAAACGATTTCGAAATGAATTGAATTGAAAACGATTTCGAAATGAATTGAATTGAAAACGAATTAAAATTGAATTGAAAGCGAATTGAATTGAATTCAAATTGAATTTAAATTTGAGTTGAATAGAAATGAACTTTGAAACGAATTTATAAAGAAGAATTCAATTTTGCTTTGAATTGAAATGGAAGTTGAAATTGCTTTTGAAACGAATTTAAAACTATTCATATAATTCGTTTTAAATAGAAATCGACGATATATATATTATATATATAATATAATGGCCTGAATAGAACGCGCCGCGCCGCGGCAGTTCGTGAATTTCGACCATTTTGTTTCAAACGGACATTGCAGGAGATCCGACCGTCGGATTCTCCTAAAACCGGAACCGTTGGGTTCGTACCGAAAAGAGCTTTCTAACGAATATTAGGAATTTGAAATCTAACGGTTGGATTTGGAAATATGTCCAAATCAAATTCGAAAAAGGTCGCTGTAAGTGCAGTTCGATGGCCGTTGATGGAAATCGACTGTACGGGCCTTGATAAAATTATTAAAAATAGTAATAATTTGTGTAAAATCATAAGAAATGATTTGTGAAGATTTGGGATGAAAAACTTCATGTTTTAAAAGATAAAAATAGATTTTTATCGAAATGAACTAGTTTTGAACTAGAATTATAATTCTATTTATTTTTAAATAAATAAATTGAATTTGAAATGGTTTTGAAAATAACCAGAATTTCCAATGATTGCATTGGAGTGGATTTGAATCGAAATTGTCTTCGGAATATTTCGATGTTGGAATTCGGGATTATACAGATGTGTTATGGAAATTTGAAAGATATATATTTATATCGTTATTTCCAATACGACATTTGTTAGTCGTAGAATTGGATATTGAATATAAGCCGATATATTTTCTATTCAGAGCCTTGTATTGAATATCAAATGTGATTTGGGTTTGTCGTGAATGGTGTCTTCACTAACACTGTTCTTGAACCCAGTTGAGAAAAGATTAAATCTTTTTATTTAGATTTAATGAAGTGTACCAATTGAATAATATTTAATTGGAATTGAAGTGATATTGATTTTTGGGTTTATCGTGAACAGTGTTTTAAATAACACTCGTTCTTTAACCCAATAATTAATGGAATGTGATTTTGGGTTTATCGTGAACCGTGTTTTAAATGACACTGATTCTTTAACCCAACCGAAGATTAAAACTAAGTGGAGTTTTAATGAATCTTTAATTAGATTGAGATGATCGAAAATGGAGTATCACCAGTTTTGCTCCAGGCGATAGTTAAATCTTTAATTAGATTTGAACGTGAAATGGTAATTGAATTTACCGATAACACTGTGGTGTTAGATATGAAGTATTACCAGTTTTACTTCATGGGATGAATAGGTTGGGATTGGGAAATAAAATAAATGATTACTTCGGTGTGGTTCGCTAATCCCGACTAGTTTGAATTGATATGCAAAGGAGATTAAATAATAAATTTAAAGAATTTATCTTGGATAAAATTAATGGGAACTTTTCCCAAAGTATAGGAATATTTGAATAAAAGAATATTCTAAATTGGAATGAGGCGTATGTTGTGTTTGTGTAACACTTTTATAATATATACGCGAGTTATTCAGAAAGACCGGGTTTATCCCATTCTGAATAACTTATTCGACGTGGTGTCGAAGATGAAGACGGTGGTCGAAGACCGGAAGTCTTCACGTCGTTTGGATGATAACTGATGATCTTGATTGGGCTGTACACCCAAGAAGATGGAAACAGTTGGTGATCGTCCAGACGTACTTGGAGATCGATGGATATGCGGGGTACTAGGTGCCTCCGGTTTCGTTCAGACCCAGAACAGACTTGTAAATGGACTGTGTGTCTGACATTGGATTTTAGTCCGTGTGATTGATCTCTATTAAATATATATCTGTTTGGCGGCGGAGAATTTATTCTCTTGCTTAACGCCCTTCTCTGAGACATACGAGCTCAGGGGTTATATATTGATGGATATCAAACGCATGGAGTGAATTGCCTGTGTGGCATGCCTAAGTGGCAATTGATCGAGGCTTCTGTTGAAAAGCAAAGTCTTGTGGTGATGATCGAAGCACGGCCTTTGTGGCGTAGCTTTGTGTAACGTTTACTTCGCGAGTTTCACACCCGGTATGAACCAAAAACGGGAGAGGACATCAGGGAGGACTTGCGTTTCTTTCTAGCTAGAAGTGGCGTCAGTGGTTTTACACACCCTGACGAGTTTGACTTATGTGGTTGTTGCTGTTGCGAGGCGCCTCGGATTGATCGGTCGTTCTCGAACCGATGGAGTCATTTAGTTGGCTCATTTACGCCCCAAAGGGCGGAGAGACGTATTGTTCAGGCATAATAATCCACATCGGTGGACCGGTCCTGACGATCTAAAGGGTTGATGCGTTCTGATCCTGAGACATGGGCTAGATTGTCTCGAATCGGTTGAGGACTATCTTTTGCCTCGGTTCATAGACGGAAATCCAATTTCCAAATACGTGACATTTGCGGTTTTAATTGTAGAACTAGTATGGCGACATGATATATGGTACCCATGCCGCCTATGATTGATACTTATGATTTGAAGTCGTTTTATACACTATGCACTTATAATGGTATCAAATGATTTGTTTTAAACGTATCAAGCATTCTTTGGATGTTATAAGGGAAAACCCTATCCCCCGGCTTGCGTTGCATTGTGTGATAGGACCTGGGTCTTATAACAGCTTCATTTTTCTTTATTTAGCATTGCGCTGTTTGTTTTATGCACTGGTATTCTTGGGAGGAAACCCGTTCCGTGTTATACGGCGTGGTCCCTTGATTTACCTAATGATTTAAAATAAAGATTAATAACTGTTTTAGTTCTCATACCAGTCCCATGACTGACCTGGAGTTTATTGTTTTAACCTAAACTCTGGGTGCCCTTATTTTGACACGGGCAGCTAGTAGTTTTGGTTTTGCATATTTATATTCACAGGATCCTGGTTTACAGCTGGAACGATATCCGGAAAGCTTTGTATTCGTATATCTACTTCTAGTTGTGTATTGAATTATTTTCCGCTGCTATGTATTTAAATGTAATTTGAATCTCTGATATTTCTGTGTAATATTCATTTATACTCTGTATATTCTTGTAATCTGGTGCATTGTTGTAATAACAATGAAATGTTCTTTCGTATGCGTTCTACTTTGTCGTGTTCTCAAACGATAGGGCGTTTCGAACGGTCTGGGTCGGTTTAGCGACTGGTTCGGACCGAGCGAAATTCCTTGCCGTCACAGATGTCTATCGATATATAACCTCTGAGCTCGTACGTCTAAGAGAAGGGCATCAAGCAAGAGAATAAATTCTCCGCCACCAAACAGATATATATTTAATAGAGATCAATCAACACAGAGTAAAATCCAATGTTAGACACACAGTCCATTTACAAGTTTGTTCTGGGTCTGAACGAAACCGAAGGCACCTTATTCCTCGTTCCATATGTCCAATACAGGAGAGAGGTCCTCACATATCCGGTCGATCTCCAAGTACGTTTGGACAATCACCACTTATTACCTTGTCTTGGGTATACAACCCAATCAAGACATCAGTGATCATCCAAACGATGTGAAAACCTCTGGTCTTCAACCACCATCTTCATCGTCGACATATCATCGAATCAGTTATTCAGAATGGCTATAAACCCGGCCTTTCCGAATAACTCGCGTATATAATAAACAAGTGCTATAAAAACACAACATACGCCTCATTCCAATTCAGAATATTCTATTATTCTAATATTCACATCCTTAGGGATATGTTCCCATTAATTTTATCAAATATAATTATTTAAAATTTATTCTTTAATCTTCCTTTGGATATCATTCAAACCATATTAAGGTTTTCCCAACTAGTTGGGATTAACGCCCCTTACCAAAGTAACCATTTGTTTGATTTCCCAATCCAACCTATTCATCCCATGGAGCAAAACTGGTCATACCCCATATCTAACACCACGGTGTTATCGGTAAATTTAATTACCGTTTCCCGTTCAAATCTAATTAAAGATTTAACTGTCGCTAGGAGCAAAACTGGTGATACTCCATTCTCGATCATTTCCCAAATTTGATAATTTAAATTATCAATTCAGATTTCAATCTAATTAAAGATTCAATAAAACTCCACTTAGTTTTAATCTCCCCAAAAATCAATATTAATGATTATTTAACTTTGGAAACACTAACATGTCGTATCGACAATCTACACCGTACTATTGATTTCTGCCGATATATAACCTCTAAGCTCGTACGTCTTAGAGAAGGGTGTTAAGAAAAAGAATAAATTCTCTGCCACCAAACATATATATATATATATATATATATATATATATATATATATTTAGCAAAGATCAACCATATAGTTCGAAATACAATGTTAAACATGTAATCCTGTCTTTTTCTGGGTTAAATAACCAATGTCATTTAAAACACAGTTCACGATAAACCCAAATCACATTCCACTAATTATGGAATCTTTATGGAAAATAGATCGATATATATAATCAGTATCAATTTCTGTATCCGACTAATAATATAAATGGAATAACAACAAAGCCTTTAAGTTCCATATGTATTAACAGTCTTCCTCCACAGAAGTTCAC
Organism: Allium sativum; assembly: GCA_030737875.1. Taxonomy (NCBI): domain Eukaryota; kingdom Viridiplantae; phylum Streptophyta; class Magnoliopsida; order Asparagales; family Amaryllidaceae; genus Allium; species Allium sativum. The sequence goes on from CM060924.1 coordinate 297,049,107, forward strand.
TTCGATTATTATCAAATCGAATTCCATTCAATTCCAATTTAATATATTAAATTGGAAAACTTTACTATGGAAAATTTCCGTTAAATCTTAATAAAAAAATTTATAAATTCCAAATCCCATTTCATTGTAAATCAGGTTGAAGAACGAATGTCTTTAAAAACACAGCTCACGATAAACCCAATTCGCACTCTATTTTATTCCAATTAAATCTTAATAAAAAGATTTATTCTTTTCACACGGGGTTTAAGAACAGTGTTAATAAAGACACCATTCACGACAAACCCAAATTCAATTCAATTTTAAATACAAGGCTCTGAATAGAAATTATATCGGCTTATATTCAATATCAAATTCTGAAATCAACAAATATCGTATTGGGAATAACGATATATATATCTTCCAAATTCCTCCACAATATCCGTATCGCGGAATCCAATATCGAAATATTCCGAAGGTAATTTCTATTCAAATGCATTCCAATTCATATATTGGAAATTCTGGTTATTTTTAAAACCATTTCAAATCCAATTTATTTATTTAAAAATATTGGATTATTATTCTAGTTCATTTTGATAAAAATATATTTTTATCTTCACAAATGTGGAATTTTTCATCCCAATTCTTTCCAAATTATTTATTATGATTTTACACAAATTATCGTTATTTTTAATAATCTTATCAAGGCCTATATAGTCGATTTCCATAAACGGTCATCGAACTGCACTTACAACGACCTTTTCCAAATTTGATTTGGACATAATTCCTAATCCAACCATTAGATTTCAAATCTCTTATATTCGTTCAAAAGCTCTTTTCGATACGAACCCAATGGTTCCATTTTTAGGAGAATCCATGTGACCCGGATTGCTTTGAGAACAATACACATCAGAACACAAACTGAAGAACATTTTATTGATGATTACAACAATTACATCATAGTACAAGAATATAACAGAGTATGAATACTTATCTTACATTAAAAATACAATAATATCAGAGATTTAAATTACATTTAAATAGCAGCGGAAAATAATAAAAATATACAACCGAAAGGAATACACGGATACAGAGATTTCCGAATACCGCTTCAGCTATGAACCAGGATCCTGTAAATATATCTGCAAAAGCTACTCGACTGCCCGTGTGGAATATATGGGCACCCGAGTTTGCCAGTGAAACAAACTACAGGTCAGTCATGGGACTGGTATGAGAAATCTTAACTTAACTAATCTAATAATAAGGCGAATCACAGGACCACGCTGCTAACACGGAACGGGTTTACTCCATTGGATTGCTAGTGCATAAAATAAAGTAAATCGTTAAACAACGCAATGCTTTTTAGAAAAATGAAACCATTATAAGACCCAAGTCCCATCACACAATGCAACGCAAACTGGAGGATAGGGGTTTACCTTATAATGGTCAAAATATGCTTGATACGATAAAACGGATTTAATATTAGTGAGTATATGTTTTTAAAAACAATTTCAATCATAATATATCAATCATAGACGACATGGGTACCATATATCATGTCGCCATACTAGTTCTACAATCAAAACCGCAAGGTCGTATTGGAAATTAAATTTCCATCATGAGTCGAGGCTAGGTGCAAGCTCATCTCCGATTCGAGACACTCTAGCAAATGCCTCAGGATTACACCTATGGGAAACCCTTGGATGCGATAGGGCCGGTCCCCACCTAACGGTAGTGGATTGGCAATTCCTGAATACACGTTTCCCAGTTCCTTTGAACCTATAGTATGACCACTAACGACCTATAAATCCCGAGGCGCCTCAAAATCCATCATCCACATAAGTAAAATGTCAGCCAGTTTAAGCACTGTGAAACACCTCACCGTCCATTAAGGTCACTCACAAGGGACTGCCTTAACTTTGGCGGAGGTTTGTAAGTAAAAGTCACAGATAAAACACAAGACAGATATAAACATATATATAAGCAGCGGAAAACATCAGACTTTTATTTCATAAAATACTTGTTCATACAACACATTTCCATAATTGTCTCATAACAACTTCCAAAACATTACAACATCATTTCTGTCTTGGTTTTTAAATAAAGAAGCATAAAACGTGATTAAAACTGCATAAATCCCCATAGAGTGTGTCCAACAGCCATAGCCAAGGAAAGAGACTCCAAACTGTACATCAACTATCTTGAAGCTTTTAAAGAATCTTACTAAGCTGGGTTGTTTCCTCCCTGTGAACCTGGGGGGGAACGGAAGAAAAGAAGACGAAAGAAAATAGGGTCAGACATAAAGCCTAGTAAGTCTAGTGACTCTTCAGTATGAGAATAAGAATAAGGGCATGATAGGTATAAACTGGAACAGGAAAGTACCATAAACTAAGATGAAGTAGTTTTGAAACGAATATAATATCGCACCCCACACTATATCTCTACACCTACTTGTATTATCTTAACTGTCACCCCCTGCTGGAGGTAAAGTGATCCCCTTTTCTAAAGATTGGCTCCTACTCGCATAATCATCTGTGTCTTACGGCTCCCAAAGATTGTAGATACCTATGTTGGCCCCATCATGGGGTGTATCAAGTCCCATGGTGGCGACCCGACACAAACCTTAGAATGCATAGGTTACACTACTGGTGCCCCAATGCCCTTTTTGTCTGCTCCGAAGTGTGTGCATCCCGCACTTCGTTAGAACCCACACTGTTGCACCCACCACCGTCGCTTTGACCGCTTACAATCAGCCCATTAATCGTGCCCCGCACTGCCTAGTTTCAGGGTACCATGATACCTAATTGGGTTACTACTGAAATGGGTCCCCGTTACTAGGGTTTTCTAGTCAAACATGTTAAGCGGTTAAGTGTCTGTATTTACCTAACCCCACCCATCAATTTCATTAACATGTTGAATTGGTTAAATGTTTTAGTTAACTTAACTCTACCATCCTGACTTGTTAGTCCTTAGCCTTTTAAAGCACCGACCACTTACATTAGACAGATATTGTTATGGTTACTGGATGTGCCGGTCGGTTCCGGGCAGATTTACACCGTAACCCAGTCTAACCTCGGGTCCTTATTGGGCTCAATGCTTAACCACCCACATTGGATAGGTATTGTTGTGACTACTAGACAGCCGGGCGGGTCCGGGCAGATTTACATCATAACTCAATCCAACCTCGTGTTAAGCATATTCGTATTTTCTAAATTTACATATTTGTCTTTATTACTGAATATATGTAAATTTGTCAACAATTAAATGTTATGGCCCACATTCCAAGTTTAACATTTTTGGTATAAGAATTTATACCGTTTAAATGCCACCAATTTTGGCATGTGACAAACATGCCAATTTCATATATTTTTATGTCAAGTTTTACTAATATTCCCAACGTTACCCCGTTTAAACATTAGCCTAACAATCTTAGCCTAATTTTCGTTCGCATAGTCTTAACATATAATATTAGGCTAAAAACTTAGCCTAATTTAGCGCACACAAATAGGCATAAGGGAATTCATAAACATAAACATAACATAGGTGCAAACTCGGCATTTTTGGCATAGTTAATATGAACATCACAGGTGTGAACTTTCAGAATAGCCAACATGAATGTCATAGATGTGAACTTGCAAAATAGTCAATATACATATATGTGAATTTGCAACATAGCCTAAATCAATTTACATATATGTGAATTTGCATTGAAATAAGGGTCTAACCAAGTTGGTGTCACATGAATTAGCATATGATTTGGACAACATAAGTCTAAACTTGTTTTTGGATCTAGGCATAACATCGAACATCACTAGCACATGACAAGAATATGACAATTTCATAAATATGTATTACTTTATGACAAGGGTGTGAACTAGATCCAATCGCATATCTAATCACAACATGAAACATGTACTAAAGTGGATCTTGACATGGATCCAATTAGGAACTTGCAACTTTTGTATAAACATAGGGGCATGTATATGAACATAACCATTCAGGCATAAAGATTCTTGCATAAAGTATATACATGAGGTTCTAATCACAAACAACCTATATAATCAAATAAACATGAACTATACAACTTGCTTGTTATGTTGTTGTCATTCTAAAAGTACAATAGTATCAACATCAACCTTAATTATACCACAAACATCCCAATTTCATTCGCAACACAATCATTTCAATACATAGATATGAATTAACATCGTCGTTACATAATAGCACAATTCCACCTCCAATTTACATCGAATCAAGTCTTAGTTTTATTCTCATCGGAAAAATCACTATACTTACAAAGAACGATGAACTTGGATTCTGGATTCTGAATTTGATATGCTTTCCTTTGGGTAGACTAACGTTGTTTTGATTCATGTTTTACTTTAGTATTGTCTTGTCTCTTAGCTTTCTAACTGACGGCCACTCCTAGTTTCTTTCCAGCAGCATGACTACTTTAGTATTATATTATTTGTGTGAATTTAGGGTTAGACTTGAGTTGTATTTATAGAATTTTAAACTGTTTAGAGCCATCGATGAAGGTAGAGTGAATCCAGACCATCCATCTCAAGAGAAGCCAATCAAAAAGTGACATGTAAGCCCTAGTGACTCAGCCAAGCCTCATAAATCGACCAGAACCTGACTAGGACAGCCAGGGCCTAACCAACCAGGGTTTCAGGCCTGGGCGCACTTGGCTAGTGTGCCAGTGCTAAAATTGTACTGGCGCACTTCCTAAGTGCGCCAGTGCAATTTTGTTCTGGCGCACTTACCCAAGTGCGCCAGTGCATTCTGACCCGTTTCTGGTTTTTCTGCCCAACTTCGTTCATCCATATCTTCTTCATACGGTATCCGTTTTACGTAAACTTGGACTCTATCTCAAGCAGAATTTCGAGACGAACGCAATGGCGTAACACATTTCCCTTAATTCCATCATTTAAAATTAATTATACTTTAATTTGTTAAGTTATAGTTAACAGAAAACTCGGGCTGTTACATTCTCTTCTCCTTAAAGGATTTCGTCCCCGAAATCTTCAAGTCTAGGAGAACGTAAGTCCTAACATCCAATCATCCATCCACTCAACCATCAAACACAAGCGTCCATTGTCCTTAAAGGACTTCTAATGCTTTATGATTATATGCACAGTGTGTGTATATGTCCTTAACTAATGCAAAATCAGGCGGTCTATTGATCCAGTTGACCTCCTTAATGCAAATGATGTAAGTGTCATGAATCCATTATGTATGCAAATTTGTCCTTACTCATAACTCTACATGAGTGCGCAACCATCAATACAAATGCGGCATCCATATGACAACATATCAAGTTTCAACCACATACAAATATGAATACATATATGCATATGCAGTATGATGCGACTGAGCCGATCTAAAACCTAGGTTGTGTGTGTATATGCATCCACGAGCAACCACTTGCAACCACTTGCAACCACTTGCAGCCATCAACCATAACATGTTTCAAATACATGTTTACATCCAAAGGGGTTTCTACCTGAGGATAAAGGGTGATATCGAGGAGATATACCTAAAAGGATAGATACAAGCACAACTTAAGGAAAAAGAGAAGTCAAAGATGTACCCTAAAAAAGAAAAGGGTAGGCCGCGCGTATTCTGTCCTCAGTTTCCCAAGTCGCGTCTTCCTCGGCGTCACACCACTGAACCTTAACGAGCTTCACTTCGCGGTTGCGTATCTTTTTTATTTCAGTTCCTACGATTTGAGTTTGAACTCTTCGCACAGTTGTTTCGCGTTCCACTTTGGCTTCTTCTAGAATGCTTGGCTCCACCACTTCTGCTGATTCATGTAGACATTTCCGGAGATGAGGAATGTGAAAGACGTTGTGAATTCCAGCCAATCTTTCAGGCAGATCTACTCTATAATCCATTTTCCCAATCTTCTCGATGATAGGGAACGATCCTACAAATCTTTGTGCTAGCTTTCCTGCGGATCCAAAGCGAACGACGTTCCTTAAAGGGGATACCTTAAGGAAAACCCTGTCCCCAACCTCAAACTCAAGGTCGGTCCTTCTTTTGTCGGCGTAGGATTTCTGTCTGTCTTGGGCAGTCTTCATTCTCCTTCGTATCAAGTCCACTTTTTCTGAAGTCTCTCTAATCATGTCTGGCCCAAGTATAATCTTTTCAGTAGACTCCCACCAACAAGTTGGTGATCGACAAGGCCTTTCATACAGAGCTTCGAAGGGCGCCATACCAATGGTGGCTTGGTAACTGTTGTTGTAGGCGAATTCCACTAAAGGAAGGTGATCCTCCCAAGTCCCTCCGAAGTCAAGAATGCACAGTCTTAGAAGATCTTCTAGTACTCTATTCACCCTTTCTATCTGACCATCAGTTTGGGGGTGATAGGCCATGCTCAAACATAACTGTGTGCCGACAGCTTCTTGCAGACTCCGCCAAAATTCGCTCGTGAAGATGAGGTCTCTGTCACTCACTATGCTGGAGGGTATTCCATGGAGTCGAACTATTTCCTTGAGATAAAGAGAAGCTAGGGACGAAGCGGTCCTTCTACTCTTGATAGGTATAAAGTGGGCGCTTTTAGTAAGCCTGTCCACTATTACCCAAATGCTAGTATTGCCTCTTCTTGACCTAGGCAACCCATCAGTGAAGTCCATTGAAATGTTATCCCACTTCCATTGCGGGACTTCTAGAGGATGAAGCAATCCTCCGGGTTTCTTTTGTTCCGCCTTGACCTTTTGGCATTTCACGCACTTAGAAACGAAATCTGCCACGTCCTTCTTCATGCCGCTCCAATAGAAAACTCTCTTTACGTCCTTGTACGTCTTGTCTCCACCTGGGTGTATTGTCATCTTGGAATGATGTGCCTCCTCGAGAACCTTCTTCACTAAATCCCTAGCTTGTGGGACGCATAGCCTTCCATCCCATCTCAGCCAACCCTTATCATCGGTGGAGTACCTATTGAGGTGACCGGAAGTTTCACCCCTAATTAGTTTATCAATCACATCCACAAGCTGTGGGTCTTCACGTTGTGCGGCCCCTATCGAGTCTAAAAGAGTGGGTCGTACTTCTAGGGACGCCAATAAATCAGGTATAAAATCTGAGGAGGGCCTAAAGTCAAAACCGGCTATATACTCCAAGCTTTGCCTTTCTACAAAGAGAGGGCTTAGGGTTAGTTTCTTTCTGCTCAACGCATCTACTACTACGTTGCCTAGTATAGGAAATTTCAAAGTCATACGAGGTAAGGAACTCCATCCACCTTTGCTGCCTCAAGTTAAGATCTTTCTACGAGAAAAGATACTTCAACAATTTATGGTCAATATATAATTCGAACTTCTTACCTAGGAGATAATGGCACCAAGACATAAGCGTAAAGACGATGGCGGCCAACTAAAGATCGTGGGTTGGGTAGTTCTTTTCATGCACTTTCAATTGTCTTCCACCATAAGCTGCTACCCTCCCTTCTTGCATCAGAATAGCGCCTAGCACCGTACCACAAGCATCCGTATATACTGTGAACATTTTGCTTCCATCCGGCAAAGTCAGAACTGGGGCTGTTGTGAGAGCCCTTTTTAATCGTTGGAAAGAAAACTCGCAATCCAAATCCCAAGAGAACGCCATATTCTTCTTTGTTAGCCTTGTGAGTGTAGCTGAGATTTTCGCTAAATCCCTAATGAATTTTCGGTAAAAACCGGCTAGCCCAAGAAAGCTTAAACTTCGGTTGCATTTCTTTGTGTCTTCCAATCTTGCACTGCCACCACTTTCGCGGGGTCCACAACCAACCCCTCTTTGGACATTATATGCCACAGAAATCTTACTTCCTTTCTCCAAAAGTGGCACTTGGAGAATTTGGCTTTTAGCTGATGGGCATGGAGAGTATCCATGATCTCTTTTAGATGCTGAGCATGTTCTTCCTCATTCTTTGAGAAGATCAAAATATCGTCTACGAAGACCACCACGAATTTATTGAGGAATTCTCTGAACACCCTGCTCATCAGGTCTACAAAATAAACAGGTGCGTTCGTCAAACCGAAAGGCATGACAAGCCACTCGAAGAAACCGTCTGGGGTTCTGAACGTCGTTTTATCGATGATATCTTCAGCTACCCTTAGTTGATGGAACCCAGTATCCAGATCAAGTTGGGAGAAGACCGACGCACCTACAAGCTGATCAAACAAATCGTCTATTCGGGGAAGCGGGTGTCTATTCTTTTTAGTTAACTTGTTTAGCTCCCTATAGTCCACACAAAGACGTAGTGAACCATCTGCTTTGGTGGCGAACACCACTGGAGCACCCCATTCCGAGATACTCCTTATAAACCCCTTCTCGAGAAGCTCCTTAACTTGCTTACTCTGCTCCTTTCTCTCCTTTGGAGCCATGTGTCTAACAGGCAGAGCTACGGGCTTTGCATTATCAACAAGATATATGCGGAAGTCTATTTCCCGCTTCAAAGGTAAGCATTTCACCTCTTCAAAGACATCCGGATATTCCCGGACTACTCTAACTGACTGCAAATTCTCAACAGAAGCGTCAAGCGACTCTAGATAACTAAGCATAACAGCATTCAAGGGATTACAAGAAATTTCTAGAGTGTTACTGAGCCGAGTCGAGAGCCTAACCACTCTTTTCTCACAATCAAGAATGGCACCATGTGACGGCAAGAAATTTCGCTCGGTCCGAACCAGTCGCTAAACCGATTCAGGCCGTTCGAAACGCCCTATCGTTTGAGAACACGACAAAATAGAACGCATACAGAAGAACATTTCATCGTATATTACAACGATGCATCAGAATACAAGAATATACAGAGTATAAACAAATGAATAAATATTACACAGAAATATCAGAGATTTAAATTACATTTAAATACATCGCAGCGGAAAATAATACAATATACAACTAGAATGAGATATACGGATACAAAGCTTTCCGGATATCGTTCCAGCTGTAAACCAGGATCCTGTGAATATAAATCTGCAAAACCGAAACTACTAGCTGCCCGTGTCAAAATAAGGGCACCCAGAGTTTAGGTTATAACAATAAACTCCAGGTCAGTCATGTGACTGGTGTGAGAACTAAAACAGTTATTAATCTTTATTTTTAAAGCTAGGTAAATCAAGGGACCACGCCGTATAACACGGAACGGGTTTCCTCCCAAGAATCCCAGTGCATAAAACAAACAGCGCAATGCTAAATAAAGAAAAATGAAGCTGTTATAAGACCCAGGTCCCATCACACAATGCACGCAGCCGAGGATAGGGTTTTCCCTTATAACAGCCAAAGAATGCTTGATACGGTTAAAACAAATCGTTTGATACTATAATAAGTGCATAGTGTATAAAACAACTTCAAATCATAAGTATCAATCATAGGCGGCATGAGCGTCCCATGCCACTATGTCGCCATATATAGGTTTACAAATAAAACCGCAAAGTCACGTATTTGGAAATTGGATTTCCGTCTATGAACCGAGGCAAAAGATAGTCCTCAACCGATTCGAGACTGCCTAGCCCGAGTCTCAGGATCAGAACGCATCGACCCTTGGAGCGACAGGGCCGGTCCACACGGAGTGGATTAAAAATGCCTGAGCACTACGTTTCGCCGCCCTTTGGGGCGTAAGCGAGCCAACTAAATGACTCCATCGGTTCGAGAACGACCGATCAATCCGAGGCGCCTCGCAACAGCAACAACCACATAAGTCAAACTCGTCAGGGCGTGTAAAACCACTGACGCCACTTCTAGCTAGGAGGAAACGCAGGCCCTCCCTGAGGTCCGTCTCCCGTTTTTGGTTCATACCTGGTGTGAAACACGCGAGGTAAACGTTACACAGAGCTACGCCACAAAGGCCGTGCTTTGATCATCACCACAAGACTTTGCTTTTCAACAGAAGCCTTGATCATTTGCATCTTAGCATGCCACACAGGCAAACCATTCTATGCAACCGATATCAGTCACACAGAATGAAATCCGATGTCAGACACACAGTCCATTTACAAGTCCGTCCTGGGTCTGAACGAAACCGGAGGCACCTAGTACCCCGCATATCCATCGATCTCCAAGTACGTCTGGACGATCACTAACTGTTTCCATCTTCTTGGGTGTACAGCCCAATCAAGATCATCAGTAATTACCCAAACGACGTGAAGACCTCCGGTCTTCGACCATCGTCTTCATCTTCGACTTATCGTCGTATCAGTTATTCAGAATGGGATAAACCCGGCCTTTCCGAATAACTCGCGTATATATTATAAAAGTGTTACACAAACACAACATACGCCTCATTCCAATTCATTAGTCACTAACCGTAAATTAATCAAGATAATAATTTCCCAAATATTAACCCCGAAGGCCGAAACCAACATCAGATCAATATCCAGAAAACCATTCTGCTTGGCTAACCGACAGTTAGTTTCTAAATTTCACATTCATAGGGAAAGATTCCCATTAATTTTATCAAAGATAAATTCCTTGAATTTATTCTTTAATCCATTTTTGAATATCAATTCAAACTAGTCGGGATTAGCGAACCTTACCGAAGTAATCATTTGTTTTAATTTCCCAATCCCAACCTATTCATCCCATGAAGTAAAACTGGTAATACTTCATATCTAACACCACAGTGTTATCGGTAAATTCAATTACCATTTCACGTTCAAATCTAATTAAAGATTTAACTATCGCCTGGAGCAGAACTGGTGATACTCCATTTTCGATCTTTTCAATCTAATTAAAGATTCATTAAAACTCCACTCAGTTTTAATCGTTAACTGGGTTAAAGAATCAGTGTCATTTAAAACACGGTTCACGATAAACCCAAAATCACATTCATTAATTATCGGGTTAAAGAACAAGTGTTATTTAAAACACTGTTCATGATAAACCCAGAAATCAATATCAATTCAATTCCAATTAAATATTATTTAATTGGTACACTTCATTAAATCTAAATAAAAAGATTTAATCTTTTCTCAACTGGGTTCAAGAACAGTGTTAGTGAAGACACCATTCACGACAAACCCAAATCCCATTTGATATTCAATATAAGGCTCTGAATAGAAAATATATCGGCTTATATTCAATATCAAATTCTACGATTAACAAATGTCGTATTGGAAATAACGATATAAATATATATCTTTCAAATTTCCGTAACAACATCCGTATAATCACAAATTCCAACATCGAAATATTCCGAAGACAATTTCGATTCAAATCCACTCCAATGCAATCATTGGAAATTTTGGTTATTTTCAAAACCCTTTTCAAATTCAATTTATTTATTTAAAAATAAATAGAATTATAATTCTAGTTCAAAACTAGTTCATTTCGATAAAAATCTATTTTTATCTTTTCAAATAGGGAGTTTTTCATCCCAATTCTTTCTAAATCATTTCTTATGATTTTACACAAATTATTACTATTTTTAATAATTTTATCAAGGCCCGTACAGTCGATTTCCATCAATGGCCATCGAACTGCACTTACAGCGACCTTTTTCGAATTTGATTTGGACATAATTCCAAATCCAACCGTTAGATTTCAAATTTCTAATTTTCATTAGAAAGCTCTTTTCGATACGAACCCAACGGTTCCGGTTTTAGGAGAATCCGACGGTCGGATCTCCCGTAATGTCCGTTTGAAATAAATGGTCGAAATTCACGAACTGCCGCGGCGCGGCGCGTTCTATTCAGGCCATTATATTATATATATAATATATATAATATATACTTCGTCGATTTCTATTTAAAACGAATTATATAAATAGTTTTGAATTCGTTTCAAAAATCTATTTCAACTTCCATTTCAATTCAAAACAAAATTGAATTCTTCTTTATAGATTCGTTTCAAAATTCATTTCTATTCAATTCAAATTTCAATTCAATTTGAATTCATTTCAATTCACTTTCAATTCAATTCACTTCGAAATCGTTTTCAATTCATTTTGAATTCGTTTTCAATTCAATTCATTTTGAATTCGTTTTCAATTCAATTCATTTCGAAATCGTTTTCAATTCATTTTGAATTCGTTTTCAATTCAATTCATTTCGAAATCGTTTTCAATTCATTTTGAATTCGTTTTCAATTCAATTCATTTTGAATTCGTTTTCAATTCAATTCATTTCGAAATCGTTTTCAATTCATTTTGAATTCGTTTTCAATTCAATTCATTTCGAAATCGTTTTCAATTCATTTTGAATTCGTTTTCAATTCAATTCATTTTGAATTCGTTTTCAATTCAATTCATTTCGAAATCGTTTTCAATTCATTTTGAATTCGTTTTCAATTCAATTCATTTTGAATTCGTTTTCAATTCAATTCATTTCGAAATCGTTTTCAATTCATTTTGAATTCGTTTTCAATTCAATTCATTTCGAAATCGTTTTCAATTCATTTTGAATTCGTTTTCAATTCAATTCATTTTGAATTCGTTTTCAATTCAATTCATTTCGAAATCGTTTTCAATTCATTTTGAATTCGTTTTCAATTCAATTCATTTTGAATTCGTTTTCAATTCAATTCATTTCGAAATCGTTTTCAATTCATTTTGAATTCGTTTTCAATTCAATTCATTTCGAAATCGTTTTCAATTCATTTTGAATTCGTTTTCAATTCAATTCATTTCGAAATCGTTTTCTAAAATCGATATAAATATCGTTCACGTCAAAATGGCGTCAATCTAATCAACACGGCTTCATATATTCCTTTATTTTCAAATATTCTATTTCGAATATTTCTTTTTCAAATATTTCTTTTTCAAAACTGGAATGAGGCCCAATCAATTACCATATAAAATTAATTATATGGATTCTCATACAACACATGTATATAATAGCATTGAAAATAATCAACCATCAACCAAAGTGCACTACACTGTATAAGTATCAAATATAGATATTCAACGCTTATAACAGCCTGTCAATCAATCGATCGACATGTTTAATCAATCAGGATGAGTGAACTTCAAATTTCATCCTAACACCCGTGTGGGGTTTCAAACAATCAAACACTGATTTTTTAGTTGTGCAGTTGGGCGATGTGTAAAATTTATCGTCCCAATCAATGTCATTCAAATAAGTGTACATAAACAAACCGTCTGGTTTGTAAATGAATATTTATTTTATTCACTTCACGTTAAAAATTATATTTTTAACGATAAAACATTTTATTTCAACCTATGAATTTCTATTCAATTCATTCTTTAAATAAAATGCTATTTTTATTTTTCTAACTTATTTTAGAAAATTTCGGCGGCATAACGGCACGATACTAGAAACGGGACAAGGCCTAGCCTTATCCCCGGTCTAGTGAAGGCCCACGCCATTCACTCATCAATCAAATCAATCTCATCTCACCAAACAATTCAATCCAAACAAATAATTCAACTAATCTATGCAACCAAACAAACAAGTCCATGGTCTGTGGACGATTGTGTCGGGTGCTACTAAGCACCGTCTGCATCCTAGTATATATATATAACTAGAAAAATAAATTGAAAGGTGAGAAATTCTCACATATAGCTATCCTAGCTCCACGGCTCTTCTTAGAAGAAAATCTTCGTCGTTCTTGCCCCTTGTCACTTTCTTCGCCCGTATTCACTACCTATGTAAAAATCACATTTTTACCTCGCTATTCCATAAATAAAAATCGAATTTTTATTTCAAAGTTCAACATATAAAAATCGAATTTCTATTTCAAAGTTCAATATATAAAAATCGAATTTTTATTTCAAAGTTCAATATATAAAAATCGAATTTTTATTTCAAAGTTCAATATATAAAAATCGAATTTTTATTTCAAAGTTCAATATATAAAAATCGAATTTTTATTTCAAAGTTCAATATATAAAAATCGAATTTTTATTTCAAAGTTCAATATATAAAAATCGAATTTTTATTTCAAAGTTCAATATATAAAAATCGAATTTTTATTTCAAAGTAAATTCATTTTTAAAGTTCAAACCTTTTTTCTAAAAATCAGTTTTATATCTTTTATTTTAATATCAGTTTTAAAATCTTACTAAAAATCAGTTTTAAAATCTTATTTAAAAATTCAGTTTTAATCTTTTAAAAATCAACTCTTTTTAATCTTTTTTAAAAATCAGTTTTCTATCTTTTTATAAAATCAGTTTTCTATCTAAAGTTAAAACCTTTAGAAATCAGTTTTATTTTCCTTTTTAAAACAAAAATCAGTTTTAACTCCTAAAACCAAAATCAGTTTTTATTTTTTTTCTTTTAAACATTTTCTGTTTTAAATTCTGTTTTATAAAAATAAAAAAAATAAAAAAAATAAATTAAAAGTAACTTACAGGGGGGGGCGCTGAGGCGGTGCTGTGGCCATCGGGGGGGGGGGGGGGGTTCTCCGTTTGTCGGGGGGGGGGGTAGCGTCGGTCGAGGTCGGGAAAGGGGGGGGACTGATGCGAGGTCACGGCGGCTTCAGCTTGGCGGCGCGGTGAGGTGGAGGCTGGAGGAGAAGGGGAGGGCGGCGAGCTGGTCGGAGGGGGATGCGGTTCATCGGGGAGGGGCGGCGGCGGCTTCCCTTCCCCCCGTCGCTCTCGATTTTTTTTTTTCTTTGGTCTGAGGAAATGAAAGGAGAGAGACAGTAAAGAAAGGGGGGGGCCAAGGTTAAAGGAAATTTTATATTATTATATTATTATTTTTTTTATTATTATTATTAATTCTCTAAAGTCAACTTTTCATATTACCTCGAAAGCAAACATGCCGACTGCCGCCCCTAGCGTATTACCCCCATTCCGAACACAATGGGATATGTATCGTCAGCTGATTCGGCTGTTACAATCAGTTCCCGTTAAATTTACATTTAAATCATTATATTGAACTTTAAACGTACATTTCAAATTACCGGGGTCACATACTAACTCTATAAATTGCAGAAAAATATTTTCTAGCTTCGTATTGACAATACGGTCTTAACAAAACTAGTTTCGTCGAATTCTGAGACCGTTAGAAAAATGGCCAATTTCCAGTTGATTAAAATCAACTGAAATGGTCAAAACACGTTTTCCTTTGCCACGCTCACATATTGATTCGAAAAATTATGAAATTTGAAACCTAGCAATAACTTGACACTGCGGATCCAACAAAACTGGTTTCGTCGAAATCCGAGGTCATTTGCAAAATGTCCATTTTTAAGGGCCTGAATTCCATAGCGACTATTCAGAAATTTCAACTGGACGCATCTCTTGATTCCCGCTACGAAATTTCGATTCGTCGGATTCGTTGGAAAGATATCATCAATTAGATCCTATGATTTTTGGTTTCACTAAAATCCGGATTGTTTTGCACCCGGTATATTCAATTGAAGTTTGAAATCGAATTATCGAACTACCGCGCCATTTTCAATTCTATTTATAATTATATATAAATATTTATATTCTAACGACGACGCGTATAAATATATACGTTCGAATTATATTCAAAATAAATTTCTCGTCGATATTATTTAAAATAATTCATTTTAAATAATCTAAATTCGCTAAAATTGCCAAAATAAAAATTTTAAACTGGCCCAGATTTTCCGGGTTGTTACACACCATTACTGGATAACCAGTCCATACCCTGAGAAGCCCAAAATAAACGCATTACATCTAAATTCAACACTTAGAATAGAGATTTTCAAATCCAAGCAAACCATCGACAAATAAGCCGAGCCCCCAATTGGATTTGAAACAACCAAGGGATCTTCTACCATACTAGTGTCTAGGTGCAGAGATTCTACTAAAGCAGATGAAATAAAGGAGTGTGATGCACCAGAATCAAAGAGAGTGCGAACTGGATGATCATAAAGATAAACTAAGCTTTCTACAGAAATATTTCTACTTAAGGTTCTCAAGATAAGATTGAGAAGATAAGCAAGATAAAACAAAGCATCTAGAAGAAGAAGTTAAAGATGTCCCCTAGAAGGTCATGCTTGCGGGCCTTGGCCTTGCTTCTTAGGGTAGTTCTTGTGGATATGTCTAGTATCACCACACTGAAAGCATGCTCCCCTCTTCCTCTTCTTCTTTCTACAATCCTGGACTATATGCCCAATAATGTCACATAAATAACATTTCCTTTTCTCACGTGCCTTGTTATTATTGTTGTGGTCCTTTCCTCCTTGACTATTATCCGTCTTCTTGTTCTGTGATTCTTCCGCTTGCTGTTTCACGTAGAGGAGGAGGAGGAGTAAAAGTGTCTGTAGCTGGGGAGTAAGGTCCCCAGACATGCTGAAACGAAAAGGAAAGATTCAAGACAAAAGGATAGAGAGATAGTGCGTATGGCTTTTGGGGAATTATGCCTTTTAAAAAAACAACATTTTTTCTTAAAAAAGATGCTTCTTTAAACTTCTTTTTGAAAAGAGTTTCAAAAAAAAATTCTAGTCTGGTAAATCTGTGCTCTGATACCAAGTAAAACACCCCACCGTCCATTAAGGTCACTCACAAGGGACTACCTTAACTTTGGTGGAGGTTTGTAAGTAAAAGTCACAGATAAAACACAAGACATATATAAACACACACATATATATATATATATAAGCAGCGGAAAACATCAGACTTTTATTTCATAAAATACTTGTTCATACAACACATTTCCATAATTGTCTCATAACAACTTCCAAAACATTACAGCATCATTTCTGTCTTGGTTTTTAAATAAAGAAGCATAAAACATGATTAAAACCACATAAATGCCCATAGAGTGCGTCCAACAGCCATAGCCAAGGAAAGAGACTCCATACCGTACATCAACTATCTTGAAGCTTTTAAAGAATCTTACTAAGCTAGGTTGTTTCCTCCCTGTGGACCTGGGGGGGAATGGAAGAAAAGAAGACGAAAGAAAATAGGGTTAGACATACAGCCTAGTAAGTCTAGTGACTCTTTAGTATGAGAATAAGAATAAGGGCATGATAGGTATAAACTGGAATAGGAAAGCATCACAAACTAAGATGAAGTAGTTTTGTAATGAATATACTATCGCACCCCACACTATATCTTTGCACCTACTTGTATTATCTTAACTGTCACCTCATGCTGGAGGTACAGTGATCCCCTTTTCTAAAGATCAGCTCCTACTCGCATAATCATCTGTGTCTTACGGCCCCCAAAGATTGTAGATACCTATTCTGGCCCCACCATGAGGTGTATCAAGTCCCATGGTGGCGACCCGACACAAACCTTAGAATGCATGGGTTATACTACTGGTGCCCCTAGTGCCCTGTTTGTCTGCTCTGAAGTGTGTGCACGCCCGCACTCCGTTAGAACCCACACTGCTGCACCCACCGCCGTCGCTTTGACCTCTTACAATCAGCCCAGTAATCGTGCCACACCCTGCCTAGTTTCAGGGTACCATGATACCTAATTGGGTTAATGCTGAAATGGGTCCCCGTTACTAGGGTTTTCTAGTCAAACATGTTAAGCGGTTAAGTGTCTGTATTTACCTAACCCCACCCATCAATTTCATTAACATGTTGAATTGGTTAAGTGTTTTAGTTAACTTAACCCTACCATCCTGACTTGTCTGTCCTTAGCCTTTTAAAGCACCGACCACTCACATTAGACATATATTGTTACGGTTACTGGATGTACCGGTCGGTTCCGGGCAGATTTACACCGTAACTCAGTCTAACCTCGGGCCATTATTGGGCTCAATGCTTAACCACCCACATTGGATAGGTATTGTTGGGACTACTGGACAACCGGGAGGGTCCGGGCAGATTTACATCACAACTCAATCCAACCTCGTGTTAAGCATATTCGTATTTTCTAAATTTACATATTTGTCTTTATTACTAAATATATGTAAATTTGTCAACAATTAAATGTTATGGCCCACATTCCAAGTTTAACATTTTTGTTATAAGAATTTATACCGTTTAAATGCCACCAATTTTGGCATGTGACAAACATGCCAATTTCATATATTTTTATGTCAAGTTTTACTAATATTCCCAACATTACCCCGTTTAAACATTAGGCTAACAATCTTAGCCTAAATTTCGTTTGCATAGTCTTAACATATAATGTTAGGCTAAAAACTTAGCCTAATTGTAACGATAAGGAATTTTTCTCGATCTGAATCGATAGTTAAACCGACCAAGACCGTTCGAAACCCCTGATCGTTTTGAGAACAGGACAAATTGGAATGCAAACAGAAGAACATTTCATTGTTATTACAACAATTCCATCAGATACAAGAATATACAGAGTAGAAATGAATAAAATACATTCGATAAATATCAGAGATTACAATAAATTACATAGCAGTGGAAAAACAATACAAAACACAACTGAAAGTAATACACGGATACAGAGCTTTCCGAGCATCGTTCCAGCTGTAAATCAGGATCCTGTGAATATAAATCTGCAAAACCAAACTACTAGCTGCCCGTGTGGAAAATAGGGGCACCCAGAGTTTAGGTTAAAACAATAAACTCCAGGTCAGTCATGTGACTGGTGTGAGAAGTAAAACAGTTATTTAAATCTTTACTTTAAAAGAGAGTAATTCAACGGACCACGCTGTATAACACGGAATGGGTTTCCTCCCAAGAATACTAGTGCATATAAATAAACAGCGCAATGCTTTTTCGAAAAATGAAGCTATTATAAGACCCAGGTCCCATCACACAATGCAACGCAAGACGAAGGATAGGGTTTTACCTTATAATAGCCAAATATGCTTGGTACGTTTAAAACAAATCACTTGATACTATTATAGGTATATAGTGTCAAAAAAATTTCAATCATAAATATCAATCATAGGCGGCATGGGTACCATCTATCATGTCACCATACTAGGCTCTACAAATAAAATCGCAATATCATGTATTGGAAATTGGATTTCCTTCATGAGTCGAGGCAAGGGGCAAGCTCCTCTCCGATTAGAGACACTCTAGCAAATGTCTCAGGACCCCACTACGATCATTTGGAACCTCCAAGGCCGGTCCTCTCTTACTTTTGAGGATTAGTTATTCCTGAACACACGTTTCCCGGTCCTAACAGACCTATATCTGAGGTGTCTCGCATTCCAATAACCACACAGATGAAAAGTATATATAAATGTCAGCCAGTTTAAGCACTGACACCATCACTAGCTAGAAATAAACGTCGTGCACTCCTAGGTCCTTATCCCGTTTTTGACTCATACCGAGGTGTGAGGCTCGCGAATTCACGCTATACACAAAGTTGCGCCACACAGGTCGTGCTTTGATCATCAACAACAAGACTTTGCTTTTCAACAGAAGCCTTGATCATATGCCACTTAGGTGTGCCACACAGGCAATTCATGCTATGCAACTGATGTCCATCGAGATACAACCTCTGAGCTCGTACGTCTTAGAGAAGGACGTTAAGCAAGAGAATAAATTCTCCACCGCCAAATAGATGTATATTTAATAGAGATCAATCAACACAAAATAAAATCCAATGTCAGACACACAGTCCATTTACAAATTCGTTCTGGGTTTGAACGAAAACGGAGGTACTTTCCTCGCATATCCATCGATCTCCAAGTACGTCTGGACGACCACCAACTGATTCCCTCATATTGGGTGTACAGCCCAATCAAGATCATCAGTAATCACCCAAACGATGTGAAGACTTCCGGTCTTCAACCACCGTCTTCATCTTCGATTTATCGTCGAATCAGTTATTCAGAATGGGTATAAACCCGGTCTTTCCAAATAACCCGCGTATATAATAAACACGTGTTACACAAACACAACATATGCCTCATTCCAATTCAGAATATTCTTTTATTCAAGTTTTCACATCATTAAGGAATAGGTTCCCATTAATTTTATCAAAGATAAATTCTTCTAAATTTATTCTTTAATCTTCCTTTGGATATCATTTCAAACCGTATTATGGTTTTCCAAACTAGTCAGGATTAGCGAACCACACCGAAGTAATTGTTTATTTTATTTCCCAATCCCAACCTATTCATCCCCTGGAGCAAAACTGGTAATACTCCATATCTAACACCACGGTGTTATCGGTAAAATTAATTACCATTTCAAATCTAATTAAAGATTTAACTATCGCTTTGGAGCAAAACTGGTGATACTCCATTCTCGATCACTTTCCAAATTTGATAATTTAAATTATCAATTCACATTTCAATTTAACTACAGATTCATTAAAACTCCACTTAGTTTTAATCTTCCCAAAAATCAATATCCTGTCTTTAACTGGGTTAAAGAACCAATGTCACCTAAAACACGATTCACGACAAACCCAAATCACATTATATATTAAATACAAGGCTCTAAATAGAAAATATACCGGCTTATATTCAATATCAAATTCTGAAACCAACAAATATCGTATTGGAAATAACGATATAAATATATCTTTCAAATTCCCATAACAATATCGATTCAAATCCACTTCCAGTTTATATATATTGGAAATCCTGGTTATTTTCAAAACCAATTCAAATTCAATTTATTTATTTCAAAAATAAATTCATTTTAATTCTAGTTCAAAACTAGTTCATTTCGATAAAAATCTATTTTTTATCTTTTCAAATGTGGAATTTTTCATCCCAGTTCTTTCCAATTCACATATTGTGATTTTGCACAAAATATTAATATTTTTAATAATTTTATCAAGGCCCGTACAGTCGATTTCCATCAACGGTCATCGAACTGCACTTACAACGACCTTTTCCAAATTTGATTTGGACATAATTCCAAATCCAACAATTAGATTTCAAATTTCTAATATTCATTGGAAAGCTCTTTCAGTACAAACCCAACGGTTCCAGTTTTAGGAGAATCCGGCGATTGGATCTCCCACAACGTCAATTCGAAGTCAATGGTCGAAATTCACGAACTACCGCAGCGCGGCGCGTTCTATTCAGGCCATTATATATATAGTATATATACATATATATACACATATATATATATATATATTTCGTCGACTTCCTTTCAAAACATATTTTATCAATCGTTTTAAATTCGTTTTCAAAACCATTTCAACTCTATATTCAATTTCAAATCAAAATTGAATATTTCATATCATTACCATACAAATGATAATATTTTCAAAACGTTATATTTTGAAATCATTACCTTTTCTATATTCATCATAAAAACGGATATAATCGATATAAATATCGTTTACGTCAAAATAGCGCAACTCTAATCAACACGTCTTTGTATATTTCAATAAATTCGTTATTCTATTCAACAAATGAATATTTATTCTATTCAACATTTGAATCTATATTTCTTTCAACACATGACTAATCTCAACACATGAGTACTGTCAATACACGACTATTTTTGTTATGTAATATATTTTATAAAATTATGGTATCTATCATTTGATTTTTAATCAGGCTCCAACCGTAAAGTAGTTTCTAATCTTAAATATGATAAAGATGTAAATTTTATTGTTAAAATATTTTACTCAACTTATGAATAGTTTCAACACATGAATATTCTCAACACATGAACATCGTCAACACATGACTATTTTTATATTCTAACATTATTTATTTTTCCAATTGGAATGAGGCCCAATCAATTACCATATAATGTTAATTATATGGATTCCACCTGTAACACCCCACCTCCGCCAATGCTACTCTTGCAAGTACACTAGCTTTGGAGGGGCGTTAAACGAGGTAAACATGCATGCAGATATCACAAGAAAGATCATATATGTAAAACAGAGTAAGTAAAGCAGCAGATAAAACTAACATTTCAAAACCATAGTCAAGTTACATCAAAGTACTTGGTCATTATTTTCCCACAAAACAAAGTCTAGAAACAAAAACTGAAAACTGGAAGAAAATCATAAAGTAACTATTCCCAAGGTAGAATAAAGCCATAGCAGGCTCAAGTCCAAACCGTACATGAGCTATCCAGAAAAGCAGCTAAAGATCCAAGCTAGGTACCAGTGTTCCCACCCTGTATACCTGGGGGGGAACGGAAGAAAAGAGGCGAAAGAAAACGGGTCAGTCAAAAAGACTGGTAAGTCCTACCTACTATTAGTATAAAAACTAATAAAGTTAACTGGACATGTAAAGCAGAGATGAAACATAGGGTGATAACTGGCATGGTGAAAAGTTAACAAGATAGATCAAGTGTGGCATCGCATATACAAGGTTAAGTTGCACCAGGTGTGTACTAGTATTCCAATCCATGTCAAGTATAAACAAGAAATGATCCCTTGGCCCAAAGCTGACCCAATATCATGAGGTGACCTAAATCAAGGTCCAACTACTAGGTCTAGTCGATCGGCTCCCTATAAGCCTAACTCGTCGTGTATCGGTGTCATACGGCTTAATCGTGGAATGTAGTAAACTGTGCAAGGTCCACCCCAGGTGTATCCAGCCCTAAGGTGTAAACCACAGACACAATTCGAGCACGCACAGTCTAAACCTACTGGTGCCCATGTTCAACTCCGGACTTAATGTGCACGACCATGGTCCGCCTGAACAACCGGTGCACCCTTTAGCCATCTCTTTTGGTCTCTTACAATCAGTCCAGCAATCGTTCCCCCACCCTAGCCTAGTCCAGGGTACCCATGATACTTCCAAGTAGGTTACTGCTGAAAAGGACCACGTAACTAGGATTTCAAGCGGGTTAAGTGTGGTTAACCCTATCCTAACCATGTATTGAGTTGGTCAAGTGTATTCAAGCAGTTCATGACTTAACCCTATCAATACATCGGGTTTAATTGGTTAAGTATTCAAGTAGTCCATGTCTTAACCCTACCAATCCATCGTGTTTAATTGGTTAAGTATATTCAAGTAGTCCATGACTTAACCTTACCAATCCATCGTGTTTAATTGGTTAAGTATATTCAAGTAGTCCATGACTTAACCTTACCAATCCATCGTGTTTAATTGGTTAAGTATTCAAGTAGTCCATGACTTAACCCTACCATGTGGCATTAATTAACTTAATGCACCCAACCTCTCACATTAGACCTCGTTGTGGTTACTAGTTAAGCCGGGCGGGTCCAGGTAGCTTTACACCACAACTTAGTCTAACCTCGGGTTTCAAGTGCGACATGACCAACTACTCACATTGGGTCCTATTGCTTGTAGCCACTAGTTAAGTCGGTCGGTTCCGGGTAGATTTATGCTACAAACTCAACCCAACCTCGAGTTGGTCATTCTCATGTTTTCTAGAAGTCATGTCCAAGTCCATGTTTTCAAGCATAAACACATGTCAGACTTTCATGTCATATTTTCAAGTCATGTTCTCATGTTATTTAAGTTTGCCCAACTACCCATAACATATTCCCATCGCACGTAAATTCGCATCAACGCAAATAGATCAAAGAGGGAACATAACTATATGACAAGATGGGTATAAGATGGCGAAGTCTATCACAAATTAAACATGGTGATATTTGAGGTCAAAAAGTGGTTCAACATACTAGCATATGGCCTCAACATGTACGATAGCATAAAAGGTGACTTGGCCTCAAACATATCAAATAGCATAAGGGTGATTTGGCCACAAGCATGCATAATAGCATAAGGGTGATTTGGCCATAAGCATATTAAGGAACATGAGGGGTTAAGGTTTTGCCACAAGTTAAACATAGTGGCATATGAGGCAAATGTGTTCATAAACATGCATATTACATTATAAGCCTCAAAACATGCATGATATCAACTTTAGCATAATAGGTGAAACATGGTCATAAATGACATAGGATGATAGCTAGTGATTCGCATATAACATCATATGCAAGATAACATAAGGGTTATGAGAGTTTCTATGTTGCTTTATGCAACATTTCAAATCAAAGCTCATAGCTTTCTATGCACAAAGTCAAGGTGATAGCTTTACAAACATGCATAGAATAAATCTATGCATAACATGATAGAATCAAAGCTCATAGCTTTCTATGCACAAAGTCAAGGTGATAGCTTTACAAACATGCATAGAATAAATCTATGCATAACATGATAGAATCAAACTCATAGCAAATCTATGCATAACATGATAGAATCAAACTCATAGCAAATCTATGCATAACATGATAGAATCAAAGCTCATAGCTTTATATGCACAAAGTCAAGGTGATAGCTTTACAAACATGCATAGAATAAATCTATGCATAACATGATAGAATCAAAGCTCATAGATTTCTATGCACGAAGTCAAGGTGATAGCTTTACAAACATGCATAGAATAAATCTATGCATAACATGATAGAATCAAAGCTCAAATCATACTTAGGCCCAAACTCAAACTTGCAACATGTCATATTTAACTTCATAGTTAGAATCTAAGAGTAGAATAGGGCTTACAATGCTATGAAGACCTATGAAATAAAATAAGATTGAGACGAAGCCACTAGCAACTCTAAAAACCCCCAATCGCATATAAGCTCCAAGTTGTTTTGAGAAACAATAAGCTCCTTTAATTTGTATGAAGAAAGATCCTTGTTTTGATGAAGAAAGGTGGCTCTTTTACTAGCTTAGGACACTCAAATTTTCATGAAGAGGATGGAGGCCATGTTATGAAGATGGAGGCCATGATCAAGAAACATTTTGGCATAGTTTAGTTGTAGGAATGATTAATGAGGTTTTAGGCTAGGTCTTAGGGTCCTTTTATAGAAGATTATGTTAGTTTAGGCCATAGGATTAACCCTAGTTCAGATCTGGGCCATCAATTCACGTCACTAGCCTCCAAACATGTCTTGAGAAACAAGTCAGGTGCACCCAGGCCAGACTGGCTGACCACCCAAGTCGACAGGGGTGTCGACTAGGCAGTCGACACAGCCTGGGGTGTGTCGACTCACAAGTCGACTCCCCAGTCGACTTGGGGTGGCGGGAATTTTTCCCGCCTGCCCTGCCCAGCAGAATTTGAATTTCTGAATTCAAATTTGAATTTGAAATTTTCTGAAAATTTCGACGGTCCATAACTTGGTCATACGGACTCCGATTTTCGAAAACTCGGACACTATTTCGTGTATTTTTCCGAGACGAACGCAATGGCACAGCACGTTTCCCTTGATTCAGATTTTATCATTTAATTCTGCCTTGATTTATGTTATAACTTGTTATTTAAAAACACAGGTTGTTACATTCTCCCCTCCTTAAAGGATTTCGTCCCCGAAATCTCTAAGTTAGGAAGAACGTATCCTACCGTCCATCATCCATCTACTCAAAACATCATCCACATGCAGTCAATGTCCTTAACAAATTCTAAATTCTGTATGATTATATGCAAAGGTGTGTGTATATGTACTTATCTAATGCGAAAATCAGGCGGTTACTGATTCAGTAAACCCCCTTAATGCAAAGTATGTTAGTGAAATGAGTCCATATGTATGCAAAATCCTAACATAATTTATAATCTCTACATGAGTGCACATAACATTTATCCATATGCAACATCCACGTGATAGCATAACAAGTTTCATCCATGAATAAGTATAAGCACTCATACATATGCAATATGAAAGTGTGTGAGCCGATCTTAGTGCCTAATATGTATCATGCATCCACGAGTATCCACTTGCAAACACTTGCAACCACTTGCAAACACCAAGCATAACATGTTTCAAATACATGTTTCATCCAAAGGGTTTCTACCTAAGGTTCTCATGACAAGGTTAACGAGATAACAAGATAAACATGGATAGTGAAAGAAAGATATGTTGGCTAGGAAAAGAGATCGAGAATGTACCCTCAAAAAGAAATGGGTGAAGCGCGCGCATCTTCTCCTCGGTTTCCCAAGTTGCATCCTCTTCAGCTTCACTCCACTGAACCTTTACTGACTTGACTTCTCGATTCCTCAGCTTCTTGATCTCCGTTCCCAAGATACGAATCAGAGCTCGCCTCAAGGTCGCCTCTTTCTATACCTCCGTGTCTTCAAGAATACTTGGTTCAACTACCTTGGCTGACTCATGTAGGCACTTTCGGAGATGCGAGACATGAAAAACATTGTGAACTCCGGCCAGCTTCTCGGGCAACTCCACCTTATAAGTCATCTTCCCAACTCTTTCTATAATAGGGAAGGGTCCTACGAACCTTGGTGTCAGCTTCCCAATTGCTGCAAAATGATCCACATTTCGCAAAGGAGAAATCTTCATAAAGACCATATCTCCAACTTTAAATTCTAAGTCTGTCCTTCGCTTGTCTGCATAGGATTTCTGTCTGTCTTGGGTCGTTTTCATCCGTCTTCGAATCAATTCAACCCTCTCGTATGTGTCCCTTATCATGTCGGGCCCAATTATAAGCTTATCCGTCGTCTCCCACCAACATGTTGGTGGCTTGCACGGCCTCCCATACAAAGCTTCGAATGGTGTCATTCCTATGCTTGCTTTGTAGCTGTTATTCTAAGCAAACTCTACAAGAGGAAGGTGGTCTTCCCAAGTACCACCAAAGTCAAGAACACAAAGTCTCAAAGATCTTCTAGCACTCTATTCACCCTCCCGGTTTGGCCATCCGTCTGGGGGTGATAGGCCGTACTTAGATTCAATCGCGTACCCATCGCTTCTTGCAAACTATTCCAGAACTGGATGGTGAAGATTGGGTCACGACCGCTAACTATGCTGGAAGGAACTCCATGCAATCGCACTATCTCTCGAAGATAAACAGATGCTAAACCTGATACAGTCCTCTTGTTCTTTACTGGAATGAAATGGGTTCTCTTCGTAAGTCTATCAACTATGACCCATATCCCATAAAGCCCAAATAGTTTGGTCATCTTAATGGACATCTTCACCGCAACTATAAATCACAAACAGGCGAGTCATACTCCTTATGGGGTTTGCAACAGAACTAAGATTGAGAATAGGACCAAGAGGATATACTTAAAAGATAGCATGCGAGTAAGCTCTACAGAATAATAGGGATCAAGGATATACTCTTAGAAAGAGATATAATGCGCGTATCTAGTCTTCAATCTATTAAGCCGCATTTTCTTGTGCTTAATCCCATCGTTCCTTGACCGTCTTTTAACTTCACAATTTCGTAGCTCTTAATTTTTATTTCCAAAATATGAGTTAGAACTCATTTCACCGTTGCCTCTCGTTCCACTTCCACTTATTCTTTTCCTAAAATACTTGGCTTAAACATAACTGCGTGCTCATGGTTTCATGCAAGCTTTCCAAAATTCGTTAGTGAATCCTGGATCTCGTTTACATACCATACGGTATTCCACGCAGAAGAACTATCCCTTGAAAACAAATGCCACTCCACGTTGCCAAATGTTCTTACTAGGGTGATTTCTATAACTCATGCTTAAGCGAAATGGACCATCCGCCTTAGTGGCGAACACTACTCGATTGGATTACAAATTTCCAATAAATGTGCCAAGGGATTCTAGATAACTAATCATGACGGAACCCTAAAGGTCACACGAGATTTCGAGGGTATTACCGAGGCGAGTCACGAGCCTCGCAACCCTATGTTCAAAGTCAAGAATGGCTCCATAACTGGACAACGAACCCATGCCCAACATCAACCCGTATCCCATAAACCCGAGAACATAAGCATTACACATGAATTCTACGCTCAAGATAGAGATTTTCAAATCCATACAAATCGCAGATAGATGGGCGGAACCCCCCAATCGGATTTGAAATACTAACTGGATTTTCAACTAGACTAGTAATTAGGTGCAAACTTTCAACAAGATCAGAAAAAAAACTATGCGATGCGCCAGAATAAGGTATGAACAGGGAAATCAGAAATGTAAACATGACTTTCTATAGAAACACTACCTCAAATCAAAAGCTGGAAGAGCGAGGGGAGCCTGCAACTGCCCTCCAGAGGGTCCTGCTTGCTGAATTTGCCTTTTCCCTTGTCCTCGCTTCCTTGGGCAATCCTTACTGAAGTGTCCAGACTTTCCATAATGAAAGCATTCTCCCAACTTCCTTTTCTTCTTCCTACAGTCTTTGGCTATGTGCCCAGTGATCCAACAGAAGTTGCACTTTCTTGTGTCCTTTGCCTTGTTGTTGTTGGCCTTGTTTCCCTTCTTGTTGTTCTTGTCTCCTTTCTCAGAATCTTCCTTCTTGCCTTGAGACTTATTTGCCTTGACCTCCTTCTTGCCACTCTTATCTTCCACTTGAAGCAGGGCCATATTCACCAAACTCTCGAAGGTCGCCCCCATGGGTATATGAGACATGTCCAAAACGCGCAATGGCTCATTCAATCCTAGAGCAAAGCGTAGGGCCTTTTTCTGAGCTGTGTTAACCAAGTCTAGACCGAACCGAGCAAGTTGATTAAACGTATCCACGTATTCCCTAACTGTCATGTCCCCTTGCCTTAGAGATAGGAACCTCTCCATCTGAAGGTTCTCTTCTGTTGATGATAGAAACCTTAGTCTAAACCTTCTCCTAAAGTCATCCCAAGTCTGAATTGGTCTAGTAGTGGTGGTGACTACCCACCAATATGCAGCTTCCCCTTTCAACAGCCATACCGCTAACAGAACTTTCCTACGGTCTTCTATATCAAAGATAGCAAAGAGGTCTTCAGTTTCCTTCAACCAGTTTCTTGCCTCAACAAAATTCTCCGTCCCAACAAAATTCTTGCCACCCATCGCCTTAAAGTCCTTGCAAATCTTCGCGAAATCCGCTTGTGGATGCTGAGGAGGAGGAACCTCAGCTACGGGAGAAGGAGGAGGAATGTCCGCGGGGCCGGCTTCATTCGCCCTTGCCTCCATGTACCTTCTAAACCAAATAGGTACTGGCACGCCCTCCGGAATGGCAAAATTATCGGCCATACTGAAACGAAGAAAAAGATAGATTGAGAACGAGGAAACAAAGGATAGTGTTAATGGCTTTTTGGGGAATAGCCTTTTAAAAAAAACTAGACTTTTCTTGGAAAATACTTAATTGGTTTTGAAAATAGTTTTTCGAAAGGTAAGTTTTAAAAACACTTTTGCTCAAATCTTGTAAACCTTAGGCTCTGATACCAAATGTAACACCCCACCTCCGCCAATGCTACTCTTGCAAGTACACTAGCTTTGGAGGGGCGTCAAACGAGGTAAACATGCATGCAGATATCACAAGACAGAACATATAAGTAAAACAGAGTAAGTAAAGCAGCGGATAAAACTAACATTTCAAAACCATAGTCAAGTTACATCAAAGTACTTGGTCGTTATTTTCCCACAAAACAAAGTCTAGAAACAAAAACTGAAAACTGGAAGAAAATCATAAAGTAACTATCCCCAAGGTAGAATAAAGCCATAGAAGGCTCAAGTCCAAACCGTACATGAGCTATCCAGAAAAGCAGCTAAAGATCCAAGCTAGGTACCAGTGTTCCCACCCTGTATACCTGGGGGGGGGGGGGAACGGAAGAAAAGAGGCGAAAGAAAACGGGTCAGTCAAAAAGACTGGTAAGTCCTACCTACTATTAGTATAAAAACTAATAAAGTTAACTGGACATGTGAAGCAGAGATGAAACATAGGGTGATAACTGGCGTGGTGAAAACTAAACAAGATAGATCAAGTATGGCATCGCATATACAAGGTTAAGTTGCACCAGGTGTGTACTAGTATTCCAATCCATGTCAAGTATAAACAAGAAATGATCCCTTGGCCCAAAGCTGACCCAATATCATGAGGTGACCTAAATCAAGGTCCAACTACTCGGTCTAGTCGATCGGCTCCATATAAGCCTAACTCGTCGTGTATCGGTGTCATACGGCTTAATCGTGGAATGTCGTTAACTGTGCAAGGTCCACCCCAGGGTGTATCCAGCCCTAAGGTGTAAACCACAAACACAATTCGAGCACGCACAGTCTAAACCTACTGGTGCCCATGTTCAACTCCGGACTTAATGTGCACGACCATGGTCCGCCTGAACAACCGGTGCACCCTTCAGCCGTCTCTTTTGGTCTCTTACAATCAGTCCAGCAATCGTGCCCCACCCTAGCCTAGTCCAGGGTACCCATGATACTTCCAAGTAGGTTACTGCTGAAAAGGACCACGTAACTAGGATTTCAAGCTGGTTAAGTGTGGTTAACCCTATCCTAACCATGTATTGAGTTGGTCAAGTGTATTCAAGCAGTTCATGACTTAACCCTATCAATACATCAGGTTTAATTGGTTAAGTATTCAAGTAGTCCATGTCTTAACCCTACCAATCCATCGTGTTTAATTGGTTAAGTATATTCAAGTAGTCCATGAATTAACCTTACCAATCCATCGTGTTTAATTGGTTAAGTATATTCAAGTAGTCCATGACTTAACCTTACCAATCCATCGTGTTTAATTGGTTAAGTATTCAAGTAGTCCATGACTTAACCCTACCATGTAGCATTAATTAACTTAATGCACCCAACCTCTCACATTAGACCTCGTTGTCGTTACTAGTTAAGCCGGGCGGGTCTGGGTAGCTTTACACCACAACTTAGTCTAACCTCGGGTTTCAAGTGCGACATGACCAACTACTCACATTGGGTCCTATTGCTTGTAGCCACTAGTTAAGCCGGTCGGTTCCGGGTAGATTTATGCTACAAACTCAACCCAACCTCGAGTTGGCCATTCTCATGTTTTCTAGAAGTCATGTCCAAGTCCATGTTTTCAAGCATAAACACATGTCAGACTTTCATGTCATATTTTCAAGTCATGTTCTCATGTTATTTAAGTTTGCCCAACTACCCATAACGTATTCCCATCGCACGTAAATTCGCATCAACGCAAATAGATCAAAGAGGGAACATAACTATATGACAAGGTGGGTATAAGATGGCGAAGTCTATCACAAATTAAACATGGTGATATTTGAGGCCAAAAAGGGGTTCAACATACTAGCATATGGCCTCAACATGTATGATAGCATAAAAGGTGACTTGGCTTCAAACATATCAAATAGCATAAGGGTGATTTGGCCACAAGCATGCATAATAGCATAAGGGTGATTTGGACATAAGCATATTAAGGAACATGAGGGGTTAAGGTTTTGCCACAAGTTAAACATGGTGGCATATGAGGCAAATGTGTTCATAAACTTGCATATTACATTATAAGCCTCAAAACATGCATGATATCAACTTTAGCATAATAGGTGAAACATGGTCATAAATGACATAGGATGATAGCTAGTGATTCGCATATAACATCATATGCAAGATAACATAAGGGTTATGAGAGTTTCTATGTTGCTTTATGCAACATTTCAAATCAAAGCTCATAGCTTTCTATGCACAAAGTCAAGGTGATAGCTTTACAAACATGCATAGAATAAATCTATGCATAACATGATAGAATCAAAGCTCATAGCTTTCTATGCACAAAGTCAAGGTGATAGCTTTACAAACATGCATAGAATAAATCTATGCATAACATGATAGAATCAAACTCATAGCTTTCTATGCACAAAGTCAAGGTGATAGCTTTACAAACATGCATAGAATAAATCTACGCATAACATGATAGAATCAAAGCTCATAGCTTTCTATGCACAAAGTCAAGGTGATAGCTTTACAAACATGCATAGAATAAATCTATGCATAACAAGATAGAATCAAAACTCAAATCATACTTAGGCCCAAACTCAAACTTGCAACATGTCATATTTAACTTCATAGTTAGAATCTAAGAGTAGAATAGGGCTTACAATGCTATGAAGACCTATGAAATAAAATAAGATTGAGACGAAGCCACTAGCAACTCTAAAAACCCCCAATTGCATATAAGCTCCAAGTTGTTTTGAGAAACAATAAGCTCCTTTGATTTGTATGAAGAAAGATCCTTGTTTGGATGAAGAAAAGTGGCTCTTTTACTAGCTTAGGACATTCAAATTTTCATGAAGAGGATGGAGGCCATGTTATGAAGATGGTGGCCATGATCAAGAAACATTTTGGCATAGTTTAGTTGTAGGAATGATTAATGAGGGTTTAGGCTAGGTCTTAGGGTCCTTTTATAGAAGATTAGGTTTGTTTAGGCCATAGGATTAACCCTAGTTCAGATCTGGGCCATCAATTCACGTCACTAGCCTCCAAACATGTCTTGAGAAACAAGTCAGGTGCACCCAGGCCAGACTGGCCGACCACCCAAGTCGATAGGGGTGTCGACTGGGCAGTCGACACAGCCTAAGTCGACTCCCCAGTCGACTTGGGGTGGCGAGAATTTTTCCCGCCTGCCCTGCCCAGCTGAATTTGAATTTCTGAATTCAAATTTGAAATTGAAATTTTCTGAAAACTTCGACGGACCATAACTGGGTCATACGGACTCCGATTTTCGAAAACTCGGACACTATTTCGCGTATTTTTCCGAGACGAACGTAATGGCACAGCCCGTTTCCCTTGATTCAGATTTTATCATTTAATTCTGCCTTGATTTATGTTATAACTTGTTATTTAAAAATACGGGTTGTTACACCACCCAACACATGTACATAGTAGCAACGATAAATAATCAACCATCATTCAAAGTGCACTACTCTTTATAAGTATCAAATATAGATATCTAACGCTTATAACAGCTTGTCAATCAATCGATCGACATACAACTAATTATTGGGATTAGTGTATGCCAAATATCATCCCAACACCCGTGTGGGGTTTCAAATCAACAAACACTGAATATTATTTGTGCAGTTGGGTGATGTGTAAAATTTATCGTCCCAATCAATGTCCTTCAAATAGGTGTACATAAACAAACCGTTCGGTTTGTAAATGAATATTTATTTATTCACATTCGCGTTAAAAATTATATTTTTAACAATAATTAATTTATCTCAACCATCTACATTTTATTATCGATTTCACATCAGCATCACAAACAAATTTCACAACACATCAAACAAGCATACAAGCCATCCATGGTCTGTGGACAACGGGTGACGGGTGCTACTAAGCACCGTCTGCATCCTAGTATATAAATTAAACTAGAAAAGAAAGTTTAAAGTGAGAAATTCTCACCCAAGCTAAACCAAACGCCACGACTCTTCTTATGTGGGAAATCTTCGCCGTTCTTGCCTTGTGTCAATTTCACTGTCCGTAGCCACTACATATATAAAAATCACATTCTTATATTGTTGCTATGTATATAAAAATTATATTTTTATACTGCTACTATATAGATAAAAATTCTATTTTTATAATGGTGTCCATATAATAAGGATTACATTTTTATCACGCTATCCTCTATATAAAAATTATATTTATATATATATAAAGATCGTATTTTTATATCATGGCTTCATATGTAAAAATCACTCCTTTACAACGCTACTTCCATGATAAAAATTATATTTTTATCTTGCTAGCAATATAATAAAAATTATATTTTTATTACTCTACATGAATAAAAATCATATTTTTATTCTTCCTATGACATAAAGATCAAATCTTTTCGCTACAACATATATAAAAATCATATTTTTATAACCTCTACTATATGAAAATCATATTTTATACACTATAAAAATCTCGTCTTTAACACTTTACATACATATAAAAATCGAAGCTTTCATATATTGAAAAATTATATCTTATCCTAATTAAAAATCAAATCTACATATAAAACAATGTAAATAAATAAATAAAATAATGAAAATACACCTTCGCTGTTCGAATAGGAAGGGGGGTTTACTGAGAGGGCACGGTCTTTGGAAGAGGGGGTGGCGCGGTCTTCGGTGGCTGGGGGCGGTGCCGGGTTGCTAAGGAGGGCGACTCGCACGTCAGGAGGGGAGGGGAAGAGAGGGGGCGGCGCGGTGGAGGTCCAGGGGTTCGAGGGTTTGGGTTGCGGCGGTTTTAAGGAGGAGAGGGAGGGAAGAGGGAGAAGGAGAAGGTGAGCAACGAGGGGGGGTTCGGAGGTGGCGCCCCACCTTGAGGCGGCGGCGGACCTATCAAGGGGGGTTTGACTAACGAGGAAAGAGAAAGAAAGGGGTGGGAGGGATTATTTTATTTTATTTAATTATTTCAATTTCAAAAAGGTACTTTTTATTTCGACTTCGAAATCGAACCCACCGCCTGTCGTCCATAGCTAATTACCCCCATTCCGAACACAATGGGATATGTACCGCAGGCCGATTCGATCGTTTCGATCAATTTTAGTCAAAATCAACATATAACTTTATATATTGAATTTGAACGCGCATTTCAATTTATCGGGGCAACATACGGACTCTAAAAATTCCCGAAAAATATTTTCTAGCTTCGTATTGACGATACGGTCCTAACAAAACTAATTTCATCGAATTCTGAGACCGTTTGAAAAATGGCCATTTTCCAGTCGATTAAAATCAACTTAAGCTGGTCAAACGCGTTTTCCTTCGCCACGCTCACATATTGATTCGAAAAATTACAAATTTTGAAACCTAGCAATAACTTGATATCATGGATCCAACAAAAGTGGTTTCATTGAAATCTGAGGTCATTTGTAAAATGGCTGTTTTTGAAGGCCGAAATTCGATAGCGACTATTCTGAAATTTCAACTGGGCATATCTTTTGATTCCCGCTATGAAATTTCGATTTTTCGGATTCGTTTGAAAGATATTCTCGATTAGATTCAAATATTTTTGGTTTCACTAAAATCCGGTTTATTTTGAATCCTGTACATTCATTTGAAATTTGAAATCGAATTATCGAACTACCACGCCATTTTCAATTCCTTTTATAATTGTAAATAAATATTTATATTCCAACGACGATCTATATAAATATATACGTTCGAATTCTATTGAAAATAAATTTCTCGTCGTTTTTTTTAAATAATTCATTTTAAATATTCAAAATTCACTAAAATTGCCAAAATAAAATTTTTAAATTGGCTCGCATTTCCGGGTTTTTACAATCTCCCCTACTTAAAACTTTTCGTCCTCAAAAAGGAACAAAGCTGAAAGTTGTTTATCTAATCAACTCAACTTCCATTATTTTTGTTATGGCTTAAGTTCTTCAACTTTTCAGTTTCTAAGAACTTTTCAAATTTTTCAAAAATTTGGCTAACACCCTAAATTTCCGAAAAATTTGGCCATAACCTCCCCTGCACCGGGGACTTCGGGATATTTCATATAGCCTCCCATGGCCTTCTTCAATCAAAAACAAAAAAGAAAAAGCCAATCGGCTCATAAAATCATCACCCAAACAAAACAGTAAATTATGGTAAACATGTACCTATTTGTCGGGCAAACAATTTTATTTTTCTGCTCTAGCCTCCTTGCTATGACCTGTTCAATGTAAGTACATGTATATGCATGCATATGCGACTAATTTTCAATACACTCACTATTTGGTTCAATTAGGCTAAATGGTTCAAAACTATCAAACAAATAAACGAACAACACTACCATCAATCAATTAGTGGATTAGAATTCAAATTCATAATTTTGATACATATACAGAAAATCACATTTTTGATGCCAATTCACAAAAAATAATCCTATCTAATTTTGATTCTCACACCAATCTATTGGAAATATATAGAAATCACACCTCCGATACTCGAAAATATATACTGATAACGCTGCAGCCTTATCAGAATCATCCCCGGGCAACTAGAGTGTGATTCTATATCTATCCAGTATATTAAAACTTCGAATATACGTTCATGACGCGTATATGCAAAATCTTTATATATTGGATTGTCCAAATTCAATATAAATAAAGTATTCAAATACGTATAAAATGGTTTAAATTTTCAAAACAATATTGTTTTCATTTTAAAAATATACTCTTCACACTCGTTCTAGGATACTACTGATCCTATCTCTAACGAGTCATTCTAATTAGATATTACTGATCCAGTATCTGATGAATTCTTTCGTTTGGTTCTAATGTGTCTTGTCCTCGAGCTCTGTAAACCAAAGCTCTGATACCAAATGTAACGGTAAGTGTAACAACCCGCATTCTACGCATCGGAGGATCGTAGAATATTTATTTCTTTCCCATATGAAGTCGTATGGTCATGTAACTTTGGGAAACATCTATTAGAGTCATTTCCCCTGTTCATAATTTTTGTCGATTTTTAAATGACCGTTTTGCCCCTAGTTGATCTTTTTTTGGCCATAACTTTTGATTAGAAGGGAATTTTGACCTAAAACCACTTCCATTAAATTCATTTGATGGTTTACCTTTCCGCAGAGTGGTCATAGTAGCCAAACGGGCTTACCGTTTGGGAGATATGGCTGAAATAAGGTTTGGAAGGTGAAAAACTGCTTAACCGGGCAAAATAGGGTGATTAGTGGATAGGCCCATAACCCATT
The DNA here is from genome assembly GCA_030737875.1 of Allium sativum. Lineage (NCBI taxonomy): Eukaryota > Viridiplantae > Streptophyta > Magnoliopsida > Asparagales > Amaryllidaceae > Allium > Allium sativum. The sequence continues at coordinate 297,085,200 of CM060924.1, forward strand.
TCGGGATTAGGGTTATGTGAAGGCTGAAATGAGTTAGAGAATCATTCCATTTCAATTTTCTAGCCTCGACTTATCACCAAGGAACCCTAAAAATGTCCTCCAACCTCTAAATCGCCTTCAAATCATCTTTTGATCAAGGATTAAGCTTAGCAACATTAAATCAAGGAAGATCTACACCAAATCAACATTTGAGCTGTTGTTTAGCATTGGGATTTGCATCAAATCAGAGATTTATTTCAGATCTTAGTTTATTTGTGGCTAAGGTGAGTGATTTGCATAGTTTTGCACTAATTAGGGCTAATTAAGGGTAATTAGTGTTAATTAGCGAATTTAAACATGATAAAATTCTAGAAAAATGTTCATAAATTCTTAAATGATGTTTTAGACCTCTGATGTGAATTTGGGTTAATTTGGTTAAGTTTTGCTAATCCTATCATTAGTTTCACCTAAACATGCTTAAGGGGAAATATGGGGTTTTGGGTATGTTTGATCCACTTTAACCTATCATATTGATGTTTTGATGTTTGTGGTTGATTATGCATGTTGCTATGACTGTATGATATGCTTTGTGATTGATTTCAATAGTTAGAATGGTCGAAAACGTCATCGAATGGCGTAAACACTTGCTGGAAAAGTTTCAGGAAACAGTGCAGGTTTCGGATCGGATCGGATATGGGGGCTCAGATCGAATAAGTTGAACTGGGCAAGGGATATGATCGGATCGGAACCTGACACTTAAGAAAACTGGCAAAAAGGAAGGCCACGCTAATTGAACTGGGATCGGATCGGATAAAGGAGGAGAGATCGGATCGGAGCACGTGAAGAACGTGGGAGCTGATCGGAGCGGAAGCACAAACTAGATGGGAGATGGCACCTGACCCGACCCGAAGAGGGGACACCCGACCCGAACCAATGCAACACTGCGAACCCGAACCCAACCGCTACAGGGGAAGACAACACACCGACCCGACTCAAAATGGACACCCGACCCGATGGCTTGAAGGGAATCCGACCCGACCCAGTATTGACCAATAACCCGAGATGCAAAGGTAGTCCAATATGGGAAGTTAGAGCTCAAGATCCAATTGGGGAACCGATGAGTTCACTTCATGGTTGGGCTTTGCTACGGGACGTGTGCTAAGGAGTTGTCGATGTTCATAACTTCGATTCACCACTAAAAATGGATGATGGGCTACTTATTAGTGCAGTAGAGTCATTGCGACTCGAGGGGCAAGGTGATGGTAGCAAGACTACGTTATCAGTGCAGTAGAGTCATTATGACTTGATGGGCAAGGTGATGCGTAGTAAGACTATGAGCCAACGCAGATGGGGTGAATAACTCCATGGGGGCAAGTGGACATAGTAAAGGATTGGTAAGATTATGAGCCAGCGCAGATGGGGTGAATAACTCCATGGGGCAAGTGGACATAGTAAAGGATTGGTAAGGCTATGAGCCAGCGCAGATGGGGTGGATAACTCCATGGGGCAAGTGGACATAGCAAAGGACTAGTGGCTACGTTATCAGTGCAGTGAAGCCATTTATGACTTCATGGGGCAAAGTGATCGTAGCAAGGTATGTTGGGTGATCGAAGTGGTGAATATCGTATGCTTTACGCACTGAGTGAGAGATGTGAGGATGGATGCTATGTTTGATTGTTTGCTATCACTATGACATGCACACCCCCACCTCCGTATCTTCACACCGTTTGATATGGCACCTTAGAGTGTTGTACAGTATGTAGTGCTAACTCTTTGGTTGCAGGTCCAGGTTCAGGTATGTTTTAGTTTACCTGTTATTGTTCTGTTTAGATGCTTATCGCTCATACCAGGCTTTATGTCTGACCCATAGTTTTATGTCTCCTCTTATTACTCTGGGTGCTCACACGAGCAGACTAGTGACAGGTTAGCTGGTGATGCGCGAGTAGCTGATTCGGAGGCGGGCAGGAGGCTTCCACGTATGATATATACATACATTATCCCTGTGTCGTTGGTGGTCGCTACTTGGGCATTAGTAGTGTACCTCCTTTGTCTTAATTTTTCTTTGAGACAGTTTGAAAAGTTGTAATAAGCTGTATTTTGGATTTCCGCTGCTATGATGTTTAGTTCTGGTTTTCAGCTTATGCACTGTCTCTCCTGCTTTATGTCAAGTATGTTATTATTATATTTTATTCTATGCACTGTGAGACATTCTACAGGTTCCTTGTTAGTTCATTTCCTTCTTCCCTTTCTTTCTGACGACCCGTTCCGTGCTAACTGTACATGTGTATAGCGCACCTTTGGAGTAAATGTCGGTTGGTGCGGGGCGGGCCGTCACATTTGGTATCAGAGCTCTAGGTTGCGTAGTTAACCTAGGGAAGTTATCAGGGAGAGATAGTATACGTATACGAGAGAGCGTATTTGTCATTACTTTGGTTTTCAAAAGCTATATATATATTATTAGTAGTATAAGAATGAAGTCGTACTGCACTAGCACCACTATGGGGCCGTTAATCGTTTCCTTTTACAGATTGACGATGAGCCGATATGCTAGAGGTACCGTAAAGGGGCCAATAATGGGAATGCTGCTGACATGAGGACGATGTTTACTGACCTCATGAGAGAGATGCTTAGGGATGTGCAGAGGGCAGCTCCCGCTCCCAATGGTGGAAATGGTGGTGGTCCAATAGTGCAGGCGCCGAGGGTCGACTTCGCCAAGCTGAATAAGGATTATACTAGTCTTGGTGGGAAGCCGTTCCACGGAACGGAGTCGGCTACGGATGTTCAGGATTGGTTGGATAGTTGTGACCGTATCTTCGAGGATCTGGGTATCGAGGATGCGATGAAGAGAAAGCTAGCGTCCCGTCAGCTGCAAGGGCGGGCAATGAATTGGTGGAATGCTATAAAGGCAGCTACTCCTGAAGATCAGATTACTTGGGAACAGTTTAAGGTTTGCTTTAGCGAGAAGTTCATTCCAGCTGCTCAGAAGTCAGTGCTGTTTAAGAAATTCTTGGAGCTCAAGCAGAATGGCAGAGCTGTCTCGGAGTATATCGCTGAATTCGACACTTTGTCGAAGTATGGTTATCTCTTATTGATACTGCCGAGAAGAAGAATGAGAAATTCATAACTAGTTTGGATCAGTACTTGGAGGAAAGGCTTATTAACCACATCGATGAGACGTTTGAATCGATTATGGGGAAAGCATTGAGATCAGAGAGTCTCTACCCTAGTCGAGGACTGAGGTTGCATCTGTAGAGGAACCGAAGCCACAAGCAAGTGGTGGAGGCAAGGGTGGTTCCCAAAATAAGAGAAAGCAGAATCAAACTAAGGATGGTCAGAAGAAAAAGAATAAGCAAGATGTTGAGTGCTTCAGCTGTGGTAAGAAGGGCCATTATGCTAGTAATTGTCGGGCCAAGCCAGCGGATAGGAAGTGCTTCAACTATGGCCAAATGCGAAATCACAAGGACAAGTGTCCGCAACCCCCTAAAGAAAAGCAAATGGTGAAAGCCTATGCCCTTAATGCTATTCCTTCTTCGTCGAATGCCCCAAATGTGGCGGAGAAGGGAAAGAATGTCGTCATTCAAGGTATGCTTTCTGTTTATGATGTTCCTGTTAGAGTTTTGTTTGATACCGGAGCTTCCAATTCTTTCATATCTAGTGACCTGGTAGATAGGTTGGGATTGGAGCCCGAGATTGTCGATAGACCTTTAGTAGTGACGAACCCGATTGGTGGTTCGACTAGCCTTAGCATGATTTGTCGTAATGTGGTCTTATCGATTCATGGATGCATGTTTGTTTGTGATTGCTTTGTTTTGGGCTTTACTGGGTTTGGAATTATTTTGGGAGTAGATTGGCTCCAAAGATACGGGGTGGTGGTAGACTGTGAGGGCTTTTTGGTGACAGCTAGAGCGGATGATGGGCGGAGGGTAGTGTTTGGTAGTCTACCTAGTGATGGGGTTATGGATAGTTTATTAAATTCCCTCGACATCCCGCAGGATGAGCTGTCAGATGTGCCCGTGGTTGGCCAGTATCCGGACGTCTTCGAGGAGGTGACCGGGCTTCCACCACACTGAGAGATTGAGTTCCGTATTGATTTAGTGAAAGATGCCAGACCTATAGTGATGCCACTTCGTCGTATGGCACCAAGGGAGCAGCGAGAGCTCGGGGTGCAAGTCAGCAATCTTTTGAAGAAGGGATTTATTAGAAGGAGTGTCTCCGAGTGGGGAGCACCAGTTGTGTTTGCCACTAAGGCTGATGGTTTCCTTCGTTTGTGTGTGGACTATCGCGAGTTGAATAAGGCAACGAGGAAGAATAAGTATCCTCTACCGCGGATAGACGATTTGTTTGATCAACTGGACGGAGCAAGAGAGCTATCCCTGTTGGACCTCGCGACAGGATTTCATCAGCTACGAGTAGCGGATGAGAGTGTTCCGAAAACGGCATTTAGGACGCCGTTTGGATTTTATGAGTGGTTGGTCATGCCATTTGGGTTGACCAATGCACCAGCCTACTTTGTGGATCTTATGAATCGAGTATTCAGAGGTCAGTTGAATATGTTTGTTCTTGTGTTCGTGGATGATATCCTTGTTTACTCAAGGACAGAGGAGGAACACAAGGGACACTTGAGGATAGTGATGGAGGTGCTGAGGAAACACCAATTGAAAGCGAAATTCTCTAAGTGTCATTTTTGGAGAAGGGAAGTGAGATTCTTGGGTCATGTTGTTTCAGAGAGTGGTATTGCCGTGGACCCTGCGAAGGTGGCTACGGTACAGGATTGGCCTACGCCCAAGAATGCAACCGATGTAAGAAGTTTCTTGGGATTAGCTGGATATTATCGTAAGTTTATCTAGGACTTCTCCAAGATAGCAGCACCGTTGACTCAGTTGACTAAGAAGAATCAGTCCTTCGTCTGGGACGGAGTGTGTGAGAATGCATTCATGAGTCTAAAGGAAAGGTTGACGCGTGCGCCAGTGCTGGTCATTCCTAAGGGGAATGAAGAGATGACGGTATACAAAGATGCTTGTGGTACCGGACTAGGTGCTGTGTTTATGCAAGGAGGTAGGATTGTAGCTTATGCTAGTCGGCAACTAAAGCCGCATGAGAAGAAGTATCCTACCCATGATTTGGAACTAGCAGCGATCATGTTTGCGCTGAAGATGTGGAGACATTATCTCTTGGGAGAAAGATTTGAGTTGTTTACTGATCATAAATCGTTAAAGTATCTCTTCTCCCAGAAGGATCTGAATCTCCGTCAGCAGAGATGGTTAGAGTTCTTGGCTTCGTATGATTTTGATATCGCATACACACCTGGGAAAGGTAATGCGGTAGCCGATGCCTTGAGTAGGAGACATGCCAGTTTAGGGGCAATGTTTCTTGAATGGAAGCAACTGGAGTATATCGCGGGGTTTGATTTCAGACCAAAGTGCGAATTGGATCCAGAAATGCTAGCTAGTTTGGCGATCACACCCACTTTGATAGAGCGGATTGGTTCCAGCCAGAGGGACAATCCTAATCTATTGGAAATCATCTCCAAGTTAGAGATGAACATCAACGGTGAGGAGATGAATGTGTATGGGCTTGATCGAGATGGATGGCTTCGAAAGAATGGAAGACTAGTTGTACCCGACGTAAATGGTTTGAGAGATGAAGTGCTTAGAGAATGTCATCACTCAAAATTAACTATACATCCCGGTGGTAATAAGATGTATCGAGACATGAAGCAGACTTACTACTGGGAAGGGATGAAAAGAGACGTTGGGAAGTTTATATCCAAATGCATGAATTGCCAGCTAGTTAAAGCCGAGCAAAAGAAGCCTAGTGGGTTGTTGCAACCATTAGAAATTCCCGAATGGAAATGGGAGAAAGTCTCGATGGATTTCATCGATGGCCTACCAAGGACTAGATCGGGACATGATATCATTTGGGTAATTGTGGATCGATTGACTAAGAGCGCAAGATTTATACCAGTCAAATCGACTAGAACGACAGCCAAGTTGGCAGAATTGTATATGAAGTGGGTAGTGAGATTTCATGGAGTACCTAAAAGCATTGTGAGTGACCGAGACCTGTTGTTCACTAGTGGGTTTTGGAAGAGCTTACAAGAGGCTCTAGGGTCAGAATTACATCTCAGTACCGCATATCATCCTCAGACCGACGGTCAGACAGAGAGGGTGAATCGTATATTGGAAGATCTCTTGGGAGCTTGTATATTGGATTTTGGTGGATCATGGGATGACCATTTGCATCTAGTAGAGTTTGCATATAATAATAGCTACCAATCCAGTATCGGTATGGCTCCATATGAAGCTCTGTACGGAAGACTGTGCAACTCACCATCATGTTGGATAGAGATTGGCGAGAAGTTTATGCTTGGACCAGATGTGGTGAGGGAAACTTCAGATAAGGTAAAGATCATTCAACAACGAATGGAAGCTGCCCAAGATAGGCAGAAGAGTTACGCTGATAAGAGGAGGAGAGACTTAAAATTCTCCGTTGGTGACTTGGTGTTCGTCAAAATTTCTCCATTGAAGAGCGTGATACGATTTGACAGGAGAGGCAAATTGGCACCAAGATTTGTTGGCCCATTCCCTGTTCTTGAACTAGTTGGGAATTTGGCATATAGAGTTGGCTTACCAGAGAAGATGGCGGGAGTTCACAATGTATTTCATGTTTCCCAACTAAGGAAGTTCGTTCACGACTCAGATATGACTATTTCACCTGATCAGTTAGAGGACTTCGAAGTAGAACCCGAGGCGGTTGGGAACCGCAAGCCGATTCGTACTGTGGGGCACGATACGAAGCAACTTCGAAGGAAGGCGGTGAAGCTAGTCAAGGTTCAGTGGGGCGAGAACGAGAATGATTGTACTTGGGAGACAGAGGAGAGCATTAAGAAGGCATATCCAGAACTCTTTGCCTAGTAAGATTTACTTCATAATTTAGTTATTCCGCATGCTAGGATAGACTTGTTTTGCATGTTTGATTGTTGTTTTATAGGCATGCGGTACCCTTTTTGTGTGTTTTGGTTAGGGAATTTCGGGGGCGAAATTTCTTAAGGGGGGGGGGGAGAATGTAACAACCCGCATTCTACGCATCGGAGGATCGTAGAATATATATTTCTTTCCCATATGAAGTCGTATGGTCATGTAACTTTGGGAAACATCTATTAGAGTCATTTCCCCTGTTCATAATTTTTGTCGATTTTTAAATGACCGTTTTGCCCCTAGTTGATCTTGTTTTGGCCATGACTTTTGATTGGAAGGGAATTTTGACCTGAAACCACTTCCATTAGATTCGTTTGATAGTTTACCTTTCCGTACAGTGGTCATAATAGCCAAACAGGCTTACCGTTTGGGAGATATGGCTGAAATAAAGTTTGGAAGGTGAAAAACTGCTTAACCGGGCCAAATAGGGTGATTAGTGGATTGGCCCATAACCCATTTTGGGATTAGGGTTATGTGAAGGCTGAAATGAGTTAGAGAATCATTCCATTTCAGTTTTCTAGCCTCCACTTATCACCAAGGAACCCTAAAAATGGCCTCCAACCTCTAAATCACCTTCAAATCATCTTTTGATCAAGGATTAAGCTTAGCAACATTAAAACAAGGAAGATCTACACCAAATCAACATTTGAGCTGCTGTTTAGCATTGGGATTTGCATCAAATCAGATATTTATTTCAGATCTTAGTTTATTTGTGGCTAAGGTGAGTGATTTGCATAGTTTTGCACTAATTATGGCTAATTAAGGGTAATTAGTGTTAATTAGCGAATTTAAACATGATAAAATTATGGAAAAATGTTCATAAATTCTTAAATGATGTTTTAGACATCTGATGTGAATTTGGGTTAATTTGGTTAAGTTTTGCTAATCCTATCATTAGTTTCACCTAAACATGCTTAAGGGGAAATATGGGGTTTTGGGTATGTTTGATCCACTTTAACCTATCATATTGATGTTTTGATGTTTGTGGTTGATTATGCATGTTGCTATGACTATATGATATGCTTTGTGATTGATTTCAATAGTTAGAATGGTCGAAAACGTCGTCGAATGGCGTAAACACTTGCTGGAAAAGTTTCAGGAAACAGTGCAGGTTTCGGATCGGATATGGGGGCTCGGATCGGATAAGTTGAACTGGGCAAGGGATTCGATCGGATCGGAACTTGACACTTGAGAAAACTGGCAAAAAGGAAGGCCATGCTAATTGAACTGGGATCAGATCGGATAAAGGAGGAGGGATCAGATCGGAGCACGTGAAGAACGAGGGAGCTGGTCGGAGCGGAAGCACGAACTAGATGGGAGATGGCACCCGACCCGACCCGAAGTGGGACACCCGACCCGAAGAGGGGACACCCGACCCGAACCGATGCAACACTGCGAACCCGAACCGAACCGTTACAGGGGAAGACAACTCACCGACCCGACTCAAAATGGACACCCGACCCGATGGCTTGATGGGAATCCGACCCGACCCAGTATTGACCAATAACCCGAGATGCAAAGGTAGTCCAATATGGGAAGTTAGAGCTCAGGATCCAATTGGGGAACCGATGAGTTCACTTCATGGTTGGGCTTTGCTGCGGGACGTGTGCTAAGGAGTTGTCGATGTTCATAACTTCGATTCACCACTAAAAATGGATAATGGGCTACTTATCAGTGCAGTAGAGTTATTGCGACTCGAGGGGCAAGGTGATGGCAGCAAGACTACGTTATCAGTGCAGTAGAGTCATTATGACTTGAGGGGCAAGGTGATGCGTAGTAAGACTATGAGCCAGCGCAGATGGGGTGAATAACTCCATGGGGCAAGTGGACATAGTAAAGGATTGGTAAGACTATGAGCCAGCGCAGATGGGGTGAATAACTCCATGGGGCAAGTGGACATAGTAAAGGATTGGTAAGGCTATGAGCCAGCGCAGATGGGGTGGATAACTCCATTGGGCAAGTGGACATAGCAAAGGACTAGTGGCTATGTTATCAGTGCAGTGAAGCCATTTATGACTTCATGGGGCAAAGTGATCGTAGCAAGGTATGTTGGGTGATCGAAGTGGTGAATATCGTATGCTTTACGCACTGAGTGAGAGGTGTGAGGATGGATGCTATGTTTGATTGTTTGCTATCACTATGACATGCACACCCCCACCTCCGTATCTTCACACCATTTGATATGGCACCTTAGAGTGTTGTACAGTATGTAGTGCTAACTCTTTGGTTGCAGGTCCAGGTTCAGGTATGGTTTAGTCTACCTGTTATTGTTCTGTTTAGATGCTTATCGCTCATACCAGGCTTTATGTCTGACCCAGAGTTTTATGTCTCCTCTTATTACTCTGGGTGCTCACATGAGCATACTAGAGACAGGTTAGCTGGTGATGCGCGAGTAGCTGATTCGGAGGCGGGCAGGAGGCTTCAACGTATGATATATATATACATTATCCCTGTGTCGTTGGTGGTCGCTACTTGGGCATTAGTAGTGTACCTCCTTTATCTTACTTTTGCTTTGAGACAGTTTGAAAAGTTGTAATAAGCTGTATTTTGGATTTCCGCTGCTATGATGTTTAGTTCTGGTTTTCAGCTTATGCATGTCTCTCCTGTTTTATGTCAAGTATGTTATTATTATATGTTTAGTTCTGGTTTTCAGCTTATGCACTGTCTCTCCTGTTTTATGTCAAGTATGTTATTATTATATTTTGTTCTATGCGCTGTGAGACATTCTACAGGTTCCTTGTTAGTTCATTTCCTTCTTCCCTTTCCTTCTGACGACCCGTTCCGTGCTAACTGGACATGTGTACAGCGCACGTTTGGAGTAAATGTCAGTTGGTGCGCGGCGGGCCGTCAGAGTAAGGAACCTTGCTCGATCTGAATTGATCGTTAAACCGGCCAAGACCGTTCGAAACCCCTGATCGTTTTGAGAACATGACAAATTGGAACACAAATAGAAGAACATTACATTGTTATTACAACAATTCCATCAGATACAAGAATGTACAGAGTATAAATGAATAAAATACATTCGATAAATATCAGAGATTACAATAAATTACATAGCAGCGGAAAAACAATACAAAACACAACTGAAAGTAATACACAGATAGAGCTTTCCGAGCATCGTTCCAGCTATAAATCAGGATCATATGAATATATATTTGCGAAACCAAACTACTAGTTGACCATGTGGAAAATAGGGGCACCCAGAGTTTAGGTTAAAACAATAAACTCCAGGTCAGTCATGTGACTAGTGTGAGAACTAAAATAGTTATTTAAATCTTTACTTTAAAAGAGAGTAATTCAAGGGACCACGCCGTATAACACGGAACGGGTTTCCTCCCAAGAATACTGGTGCATACAAATAAACAACGCAATGCTTTTTTCGAAAAATGAAGCTATTATAAGACCCAGGTCCCATCACATAATGCAACGCAAGCCGGAGGATAGGGTTTTACCTTATAATAGCCAAACATGCTTGGTAAGTTTAAAGCAAATCACTTGATACTATTATAGGTGTATAGTGTCAAAACAATTTCACTCATAAATATCAATCATAGGCGGCATGGGTACCATCTATCATGTCGCCATACTAGGCTCTTCAAATAAAACTGCAATATCACGTATTGGAAATTGGATTTCCGTAATGAGTCGAGGCAAGGGGCAAGCTCCCCTCCGATTCTAGACACTCTAGCAAATGTCTCAGGACCCCACTATGAACCTTTGGAACCTCCAAGGCTGGTCCTCTCTTACTTTTGAGGATTAGTTATTCCTGAACACACATTTCCCGGTCCTAACAGACCTATATCCGAGGCGCCTCGCATTCCAAGAACCACACAGGTGAAAAGTATATATAAATGTCAGCCAGTTTAAGCACTGACACCACCACTAGCTAGAAAGAAACGTCGTGCACTCCTTGGGTCCTTATCCCGTTTTTGACTCATACCAAGGTGTGAGGCTCGCGAATTCACGCTATACACAAAACTGCGCCACACAAGCCGTGCTTTGATCATCAACCACAAGACTTTACTTTTCATCAGAAGACTTGATCATTTGCCACTTAGGCGTGCCACACAGGCAATTCATGCCATGCGACTGATGTCCATCGATATACAACCTCTGAGCTCGTACGTCTCAGAGAAGGGAGTTAAGCAAGAGAATAAATTCTCCGCCGCCAAACAGATGTATATTTAATAGATATCAATCAACACAGAATAAAATCCAATGTCATATACACAGTCCATTAACAAGTTTGTTCTGGGTCTGAACGAAACCAGAGGCACTTTCCTCGCATATCCATCTATCTCCAAGTACGTCTGGACGACCACCAACTGATTCCCTCATCTTGGGTTTACAGCCCAATCAAGATCATCAGTAATCACCCAAACGATGTGAAGACTTGCGGTCTTCAACCATCGTCTTCATCTTCGATTCATCGTCGTATCGGTTATTCAGAATGTGTATAAACCTGGTCTTTCCAAATAACCCGCGTATATAATAAACACGTGTTACACAAACACAACATACGCCTCATTCCAATTCAGAATATTCTTTTATTCAAATTTTCACATCATTAGGGAATAGGTTCCCATTAATTTTATCAAAGATAAATTCTTCTAAATTTATTCTTTAATCTTCCTTTGGATATCATTTCAAACAGTATTATGGTTTTCCTAACTAGTCAGGATTAGCGAACCACACCGAAGTAATTATTTATTTTATTTCCCAATCCCAACCTATTCATCCCCTGGAGCAAAACTGGTAATACTCCATATCTAACACCACAGTGTTATCGGTAAAATTAATTACCATTTCACGTTCAAATCTAATTAAAGATTTAACTATCGCTTTGGAGCAAAACTGGTGATACTCCATTCTCGATCACTTTCCAAATTTGATAATTTAAATTATCAATTCACATTTAAATTTAACTACAGATTCATTAAAACTCCACTTAGTTTTAATCATCCCAAAAATCAATATCCTGTCTTTAACTGGGTTAAAGAACCAATGTCACCTAAAACATGATTCACGACAAACCCAAATCACATTTGATATTAAATACAAGGCTCTAAATAGAAAATATACCGGCTTATATTCAATATCAAATTCTGAAACCAACAAATATCGTATTGGAAATAACGATATAAATATATCTTTCAAATTCCCATAACAATATCTGTATAATCACGGAATCCAACATCGAAATATTCCAAAGACAATTTCGATTCAAATCCACTTCCACTTTATATATATTGGAAATTCTGGTTATTTTCAAAACCAATTCAAATTCAATTTATTTATTTCAAAAATAAATTGATTTTAATTCTAGTTCAAAACTAGTTCATTTCGATAAAAATCTATTTTTATCTTTTCAAATGTGGAATTTTTCATCCCAGTTCTTTCCAATTCACATATTATGATTTTACACAAATTATTAACATTTTTAATAATTTTATCAAGGCCCGTACAGTCGATTTCCATCAACAGTCATCGAACTGCACTTACAACGACCTTTTCCAAATTTGATTTGGGCATAATTCCAAATCCAACCATTAGATTTCATATTTCTAATATTCATTGGAGAGCTCTTATCGATACGAACCCAACGGTTCAGGTTTTAGGAGAATCCGATGGTCGGATCTCCCGCAACGTCAATTCGAAGTCAATGGTCAAAATTCACGAACTACCGCAGCGTGGCGCGTTCTATTCAGGCTATTATATATAATATATATATATATTATATATTCGTCGATTTCCTTTCAAAACGTATTTTATAAATCGTTTTAAATTCATTTTCAAAACCATTTCAACTTTATATTCAATTTCAAATCAAAATTGAATATTTCATATCATTACCATACAAATGATAATATTTTCAAAACGTTATATTTTGAAATCACTACCTTTTCTATATTCATTATAAAAACGAATATAATCGATATAAATATAGTTTACATCAAAATAGCGCAACTCTAATCAACACGGCTTTATATATTTCAATAAATTTGTTATTCTATTCAACAAATGAATATTTATTCTATTCAACACATGAATCTATATTTCTTCTAACACATGACTAATCTCAACACATGAGTACTATCAACACACGACTATTTTTTTTATGTAATATATTTTATAAAATTATGGTATCTATCGTTTGATTTTTAATCAGACTCCAACCGTAAAGTAGTTTCTATTCTTAAATATGATAAAGATGTAAATTTTATTTTTAAAATATTTTACTCAACACATGAATAGTTTCAACACATGAATATTCTCAACACATGAACATCGTCAACACATGACTATTTTTATAATCTAATATTCTTTATTTTTCCAATTGGAATAAGGCCCAATCAATTACCATATAATGTTAATTATATGGATTCCACCCAACCCATGTATATAATAGCAACGATAAATAATCAACCATCATCCAAAGTACACTACTCTGTATAAGCATCAAATATAGATATCTAACGCTTATAACAGCATGTCAATCAATCAATCGACATATAACTAATTATTGGGATTAGGGTACGCCAAATATCATCCCAACACCCGTGTGGGGTTTCAAATCAACAAACACTGAATATTATTTGTGCAGTTGGGCGATGTGTAAAATTTATCGTCCCAGTCAATGTCCTTCAAATAGGTGTACATAAACAAACGGTCCGGTTTGTAAATGAATATTTATTTATTCACATTCACGTTAAAAATTATATTTTTAACGATAATTAATTTATTTCAACCATCTACATTTTATTATCGATTTCACATCAACATCACAAACAAATTTCACAACACATCAAACAAGCATACAAGCCGTCTATGGTCTGTGGACGACGGGTGTCGGGTGCTACTAAGCACCGTCTGCATCCTAGTATATAACTTAAACTAGAAAAGAAAATTTAAAGTGAGAAATTCTCACCCAAGCTAAACCAAACGCCACAACTCTTCTTATGTGGGAAATCTTTGACGTGCTCACCTTGTGTCAATTTCACTGTCCGTAGCCACTACATATATAAAAATCACATTTTTATATTGTTGCTATGTATATAAAAATTATATTTTTATACCGCTACTATATAGATAAAAATTCTATTTTTATAACGGTGTCCATATAATAAAGATTACATTTTTATCACGCTATCCTCTATATAAAAATTATATTTTTATATATATAAAGATCATATTTCTATATCACGGCTTCATATGTAAAAATCACTCCTTTAGAACGCTACTTCCATGCTAATAATAAAAATTATATTTTTATTACTCTACATGAATAAAAATCATATTTTTATTCTTCCTATGACATAAAGATCAAATCTTTTCGCTACAACATATATAAAAATCATACTTTTACAACCTCTACTATATGAAAATCATATTTTGTACACTATAAAAATCTCGTCTTTAACACTTCACATACATATAAAAATCGAAGCTTTCATATATTGAAAAATTATATCTTAGCCTAATTAAAATTCAAATCTACATATAAAACAATGTAAATAAATAAATTAAATAATGAAAACGCACCTTCGTTGTTCGAATAGGAAGGGGGGTTTACTGAGAGGGCACGGTCTTTGGAAGAGGGGGTGGCGCGGTCTTTGGTGGCTGAGGGCGGCGCCGGGCTGTTGAGGAGGGGGACTCGCGCGTCAGGATCGGAGGGGAAGAGAGGGGGCGGCGCAGTGGAGGTCCAGGGGTTCGAGGATTTGGGTTGCGCCGGTTTTAAGGAAGAGAGGGAGGGAAGAGGGAGAAGGAGAAGGTGAGCAACGAGGGGGGGGGGCGTTCGGAGGTGGCGCACCACCTTGAGGCGGCGACGGACTTATCGGGGGGAGGGTTGGTGGATCGCGATCCCCCTTTCTTTCTCTTTTTTTTTCTTCTGATTGAAATTAAATCGAACGGACGGGGGGGGGGGGGGGGGTGGAGTTGTTTGACTAACGAGGAAAGAGAAAGAAAGGGGTGGGAGGGATTATTTTATTTTATGTAATTATTTCAATTTCAAAAAGGTACTTTTTATTTCGACTTCGAAATCGAACCCACCGCCTGTCGTTCATAGCTAATTACCCCCATTCCGAACAGAATGGGATATGTACCGCAGGCTGGTTTGATCATTTCAATCAGTTTCCGTCAAAATCAAAATATAACTCTATATATTGAATTTGAACGCGCATTTCAATTTACCGGGGCCACATACAAACTCTAAAAATTCTCGAAAAATATTTTCTAGCTTCGTATTGACGATGCGGTCCTAACAAAACAAATTTCGTCGAATTCTGAGACCGTTTGAAAAATGGCCATTTTCCAGTCGATTAAAATCAACTTAAACTGGTCAAACGCGTTTTCCTTCGCCACGCTCACATATTGATTCAAAAATTACGAATTTTGAAACCTAGCAATAACTTGATATCACGGATCCAACAAAAGTGGTTTCGTCAAAATCCGAGGTCGTTTGCAAAATGGCTATTTTTAAAGGCCGGAATTCCATAACGGCTATTCTGAAATTTCAACTGGGCATATCTTTTGATTCCCGCTATGAAATTTTGATTTTTCAGATTCGTTGGAAAGATATTCTCGATTAGATTCAAATATTTTTGGTTTCACTAAAATCCGGTTTAGTTTGAATCCTGCACATTCATTTGAAATTTGAAATCGAAATATCGAACTACCGCGCCATTTTCAATTCCTTTTATAATTATAAATAAATATTTATATTCCAACGACGATCTATGTAAATATATACGTTCGAATTCTATTCAAAATAAATTTCTCGTCGTTTTTATTTAAACCAATTCATTTTAAATATTCAAAATTCACTAAAATTGCCAAAATAAAATTTTTAAATTGGCTCGCATTTCCGGGTTGTTACACTAATTTAGTGCACACAAATAGGCATAAGGGAATTCATAAACATAAACATAACATAGGTGTAAACTTGGCATTTTTGACATAGTCAATATGAACATCATAGGTGTGAACTTGCAGAATAGCCAACATGAATGTCATAGATGTGAACTTGCAAAATAGTCAATATACATATATGTGAATTTTCAACATAGCCTAAATCAATTTACATATATGTGAATATGCCTTGAAATAAGGGTTTAACCAAATAGGTGACACATGAATTAGCATATGATTTAGACAACATAAGTCTAAACTTGTTTTTGGATCTAGGCATAACATCGAACATCACTAGCACATGACAAGAATATGACAATTTCATAAATATGTATAACTTTATGACAAGGGTGTGAACTACATCCAATCGCATATCTAATCACAACATGAAACATGTACTAAAGTGGATCTTGACATGAATCCAATTAGGAACTTGCAACTTTTGTATAAACATAGGGGCATGTATATGAACATAACCATTCAGGCATAAAGATTCTAGCATAAAGTATATACATGAGGTTCTAATCACAAAACAACCTATATAATCACATAAACATGAACTATACAATTTTCTTGTTATGTTGTTGTCATTCTAAAAGTACAATAGGATCAACATCAATCTTAATTATACCACAAACATCCCAATTTCATTCGCAACACAATCATTTCAATACATAGATATGAATTAACATCGTCGTTACATAATAGCACAATTCCACTTCCAATTTACATCGAATCAAGTCTTAGTTTTATTCTCATCGGAAAAATCACTATACTTACAAAGAACAACGAACTTGGATTCTGGATTCTGAATTCTGAATTTGATATGTTTTCCTTTGGGTAGACTAACGTTGTTTTGATTCGTGTTTTACTTTAGTATTGGCTTGTCTCTAAGCTTTCTAACTGACGGCCACTCCTAGTTTCTTTCCAGCAGCATGACTGCTTTAGTATTATATTATTTGTGTGAATTTAGGGTTAGACTTGAGTTATATTTATAGAATTTTAATCTGTTTAGAGCCGTCGATGAAGCTAGAGTGAATCCAGACCATCCATATCTAGAGAAGCCAATCAGAAAGTGAATGTAAGCCCTAGTGACTCAGCCAAGCCTCAGAAATTGACCAGGCCAGCCAGGGCCTGACCAACCAGGGTTTTAGGCCTGGGCGCACTTGGCTGGTGCGCCAGTGCTAAAATTGTACTGGCGCACTTCCCAAGTGCACCAATGCAATTTGTTTTGGCGCACTTACCAAGTGCGCCAGTGCATTCTGACCCGTTTCTGTTTTTTCTGCCCAACTTTGTTCGTCCATATCTTCTTCATACGGTATCCGTTTTATGCAAACTTGGACTCTATCTCAAGCAGAATTTCTAAACGAACGCAATGGCGTAACCATTTCCCTTAATTCCATCATTTAAAATTAATTATACTTTAATTTGTTAAGTTACAGTTAACAGAAAACTCGGGGGTGTTACACACTGACACCACTTCTAGCTAGAAAGAAACGTGTGCACTCCCTACGGTCCATATCCCGTTTTTGACTCATACCGGGGTGTGAGGCTCGCGAAGTCATGCTATACACAAAGCTATGCCGTAATAGGCTATACTTTGATCATCCCACAAGGCCTGCTTTTCAACAAAAGCCCTGATCAATTGCATCTTGGCGTGCCACATTGACAATTCACGCCATGCGATCAATCACTATTAATATATACCAGGGTGTTATGTAGAGAATTAATCCTCCACCATCAATCAGATACACATTAATAAAAATCAATTTAATACACATGGAATGAAATTCAATGTCAGACATGCATCCATTTACAAGTCCGTTCTGGGTCTGAACGAAACCGGAGACACCTGAGAGGTCCTCGCATATCCGGACTATCAACAATACGTCTGTACGGCTACCACTGAAACCCCTTCAAGGTAGCTACTCCCATCATGGGTCTCAGTAGCAACACATCCATTCGATGTGAAGATCGTCGGTCTTCAATCACCATCTTCAACTTCGACTCTTCATCGTCGTAGTGATTATTCAGAATGGGTTAAACCCGGTCTTTCCGAATAACTCGTGCATTTTATAATAAAAATCAAGTACTATAAAAGCACATCCAACATCTCATTCCAATTCAGAATATTCTTCTAATAAGATATTCGCATTATTATATCAAAGATAAATTCTTTAAATTATCCTAAAATCTTTTCTTTAAAGATTTATCAAAACTTCAATTGGGTTTTAAATACCAAAAATCATTATTCAATGATTATTTAAATTTAAGAAATTAACCTTATCTTTAACTGGGTTAAAGAACTAACGTCATTTAAAACATAGTTCACGGTAAACCCAAAATCGTCTTCTATAAAATATGGAATCTTCACATAAATCAAATCAATATATAATTGTTACAAATTTCTATATCCGACCAATAATATAAATGGAATAACGGCAAAGCCTCTTAAATTCCATATGTAGTATCGGTCTTCTTTTACAGAAGCTTATCTCGGTTATCATTAATTCGAATCCCATTCAACTCCAATTTAATATATTAAATTGGAAACTTGGCTTTTGGAAAATTCCCATTTAAATCTTAATAAAAGATTTATAAATTCCAAATCATATTTTCACTGTCAGTTGAGTTCAAGAACACATGTCACTTAAAAACCCGGTTCACAATAAACCCAACTCACATTTCATCTTATTGCAATTACTAAATATAATTGAAAACTTTAATAATCTTAATTAAAAGATTTATCCTTTTCTCAACTGGGTTTATGAAAGGTGTTATTGAAGACACAATTCACGACAAACCCAAATCCAATTTATTCAATTTAATTTTCAATTAAATATTAACAAATTGGAAAACTTCATTAAATCTAAATTTAATGATTTATTCTAATTAATAACTAGTTTATTTCAATAAAAATAAATTTTCTAAAATATATTCTTTTTCTAAGATATTCTCTAAATATTCCTTTTCTAGAATATTCTTTATTGGAATGTGACTCAATCAACAACCATATATTGCATGTAATCAACAATCCTGATAAATAATTATCAAACATCCAATTAACAACCAGAGTGGATTCTACAACTAAATATTGGGACTAGTGTAGATCAAATATCATCCCAACACCCGTGTGGGGTTTCATCCAACAATCAAGAAATAAATTATTTGTGCACTTGGGCGATGTGTAAAAATTATCGTCCCAATCACATAAACAAGTCGGATGACTTGCAAATGGAAGTGTAACATTCAGTTTGAATATATTAACATTATATTTCAATTCTTTTTATTGTTGACAAAAGACAATAAAAATCTAAAATTTCAATTCTAATGACAAATGATAATAAAATGTCGTTTTATTCTAATGACACAATCTACAACAAAGTGTCATTTTAATCTACTGTCACATTTATAATTAACATGCATGTCATTTAATAATTACATAATGACATCTTATAATAAACATATATGTCATTGTGTTTGCGTACAAATTCTGATGTATGCATTTACATTAGAATGATATGTTCCTCTTTTATATAAATACTGATGTATACATTTACATTAAAATGACATTTTTGTTTAATCCCTTTAAAGTAACCAAAATGTAAACCTTTGTCTAATCCTTTTAAATAAACCAAAAATGTAAATTTTTGTCTGAAAATCAAAAATGTATATTTTTAACTAATCCTTCTAAATGATCAAAAATGTATATTTTCAACTCATTCTATTTAATTTGCAAAAATGGACATTTCCAATTCATTCCTTTTTAATGACCAAAAATATATATTTTGGTTTAATCCTTTTTAAGTGACAAAATAAATATTTTTACTTCATTCTTTTAAAATGACAAAAATGTCTATTTTTAATCTAATTCTTTAAAAGTGACAAAAATGTCAATTTCTAGTTCATTCTTTTTAATGTACAAAAATATTCATTTTTGTATAATTCCTATTAAATGTAAAAAATATATTCATTTTTGTATAATTCCTTTTAAATAAACAAAATTATAATCTTGTCTAATTCTTTTAATATACAAAAATCTTCATTTTTGTATAATTCTTTTAATGTAACAAAAATGATAATCTAATCTAATTCTTTTTAATGTGACAAAAATGATTATCTTGTTTAACTCTTTTAAATGTAAACAAAAATGTCTATTTTTGTTTAACTCTTTTTAAATGCACAAAAATGTCTATTTTTGTGTAACTCTTTTAATGTATATAAATGTTCATTTTTATTTAATCCTTTTTAACCTGTAAAAATGTTCATTTTCATTTCACAAATAGGTTTTTACACACAATGATATTTTATCTCACTTACTATGTTTTAACACAAAGTGATATCTTATCTTACTAATATGTTTTGACAAAAATGTTATTCTTATATGATCCTTATTAAATGACAAAAATGTGATTTTTGTAAAATTTCTATTTAATAACAAAGATTTATATTTTTGTATAATTCTTATTAAATGACAAAAATGTCTCTTTTTATTTCATTCTTATTAAAGTGACAAATATGTTTCTTTTTATTTCATTCTTATTAAAGTGACAAATATGCCTCTTTTTATTCCATTCTTACTAAAGTGCAGTCTTTTCTATCCTTTTATTACATTATAAAAAAATTGTAACTTTTCTATCTATTTTATTACATTATAAAAAAATGTAACTTTTCTATCTCTTTTATTACATTATAAAATTGCAACTTTTCTATTTTCCTTTATTACCTTATGAAATTGCAACTTTATCTTCTTTAATTACCTTATGAGAAAGGGAATTTTTTTTACAAGGACAAACAAAGTTAAAATTTTATTCAAAAGGACAAGACACTAATATTTATTGAAAAGGACAAATAAGAGCCAGCCCAATAATAAACTTCTCTCCGCTCGTTTTCATTTTGTTTTGCTTGCTTTCCATTCACGCAAAAAACCCATTCCTCAGTTCAGTAGAAATTGGCCAAACCCTAAAATAATGGCGCCTGATCCATCGTCGCCCTCAATTTGCAATGTCGATAATGAAATTTGCGCTGAAAATCGTACAAACCAACCCGCTATTGATCTAAATCAGCAGCAATCACCCCATTCAAGCGAAAGCCTACTTGGTTGCGCATCAAATTTACAACGCACTGTAGAAACCCTAAATGATCTTCCAGAAATTGAAGAAAGACAAGCGAAAGGAAGAAATGATACTACTAGTGTTAATAATGAGGAAAATAGGGAAGAAACAACTAGAAATGATACTTCTGGTGGCAAAAACAAAGAAGAAACATGGGCTACTAGAGAAGCTCAGTCAAAGTCTGCTGAAAAAGAAGAAATGATCCTGAAAAAGAAACTGATACTGTGTTTGAAAAAAAACGAGGAAATTAAAGCGTCTGAGAAGCAATCTGAAAATACCAGTGATCAAAAAGCTAAAGAAATCCTAGTGGTTATAGTTCCTACAGTTGTAGGTAGAGAAACCAGGTCGAAGAAGTTAAATGGTCAAAGAAGAATTGCGGGAGTAAAAAAGATGAAGATGAATAAAGACCAGAAAAAGTTAAATAATACTATAAATATTGAAAACTGATACTATTTTATTAAATTTTTTAAAAATTATGTTCTGATTTGACAGGAAACAGTGAGAAAAAAAAGTAAAGCAAATGAAGCGCAAGTATCTGAAGCTGTGGAAGAGAATTCGGTGAGATAACTTTAACCATACTGTATTGCAATATGACTATAACAGTGTTTCACAAAAAATGAAGTAAACTTAAGTAAAATTCAATGTACGAAACATCTAAAGTATGCAAATATATTTTCTGAGTGTATGAAATAGCTGAATACTAGTGGTACAATTGTAGTATGGAAGTTGTTTTATTTAAGTGATAGCGTGGATTGTTGTATTTCTGAAAGAAAAAATACTTGTATATTTGTTTAGCAAAAAATTGGAACTGATATCTTTTTATAAAGAAAACTGATATCTGTTCAGGAAAATGATATTAAAAACAATTAGTGATACCTAGACAAATTAATAATTGATACCTACAAACTGTAAAATAAAAATAAAAAATAGAAACTGATACTGCAGTTGTTTAAAAACTGATGCTGCAATTATTAAAAAAATGATATGGTGATTGTATATGCTGCGTAATGTGTATTGTAATGTAGGAAAATTATATGATCTAATATAAGCTAGAAAACTAATATAATTTCAGTAGTACAATATTAAAATTGAATATTGATACCTATGTAAAATAAAAATTTCATACCGGGAAACTGTATAAAGGTATAAAAAACTAGAAATTGATACTGAAGTTTATTAAAAACTGATATCTATTCAATGAATGTTTTCAATTCAGATACATTTAGTAGTTGGAAAAATTAGTTCAAGTGTGATAATCAATGTAAGCTAATGTGATGGTTGTATATGTGTGCACTTAAGTTTCAATTTTTTTTTTCCAATAATAAACAGGATGATGATTTTGTCAATCCGATGCCGAAACAGGGTGCACTGGCTGCAACCGAAGAGAAAATGAAAAAAATTATTGGAGATGAGAAAACAAAAAAAGGAACAGCGTATCGATGCAATCTGCAAGCTACATTCAAAATCATAAAGTTGGTAAAGGAGAAAAAAGCATTGAACAAAAGGCAACTTGATTTGTTGAAACACACTCCTTTCTACAAGTTTTTTAATGTTTTTTTACGAGGATTAATTCTGTTGAAAGAGAGCAAGAAACATCAGGAAAATTTGTACGAAATTTATTCTTGTTACTCACCACAGGAAGATATGTTTGTATTTAGCGAAGAACAAATGAAAATAACAGAAAAAGATGTCAGCTTACTATTTTACATGCCAGTGGAAGGAAGCAATATAGTAAAAACTACGAAGATGACAAATAGAACAATCCCATCGGAGTGCAAATATTTTATTTTAAGGAACTTTAAGTCAGAACCAATTATAAACAGAAATTTAATCGAAGCAAGAATAAAAGAAGAAACTATGAAGAAGAAGAAGGATTTTGAAGAAGATTTACCGTTGCTATTAATCATGGATATTCTGGTCACATCCTTTTTTCCGAACAACCAACAGAAGCTCAGATGGGGATTTGTTCCATTTATATTGGATATTGATAAGATGAATTCTGTGTCGTGGCCAAAAACAATTCAGTCTAATTTTTCGAAAAATGCTAAAAAATTCATGCACAACCCAAGATACATGTCCGGATGCTCAATGCTTCCATTGTTAAGATTTTTTTTTTCAAAGTAAACTTATTTTTAAGCGTAACATGACATTGTGTTGTGATGTGTTTAAATTTTTTTAACCTCGCTATATGCGGTATGTCTTTTGCGAGAAGATCGGTGTAGTAAAGCAAAGGAGAAACTTCGGCAATAAACTACCAAGATTTGCAAGATGGAATTTGAAGGACCTGAAGAACATTGTGAAAGATAATTTCTTGCGTGAACTAAAAAAAGGGGAGGTATATTTTTATAACATGATTGTCTGATTCATTGCATTGTGAATCGATGTAATTAAAATTTGATACCTTGTAGAAGTCAAAAAATTTATGTAAGCACAATGAAGTAATGATCATATTAAAAGTGATATGTAGAAAATATTTAAACTGATATTCAGCAATTACTTCCTTAAAATTAGAAGATGAAATATTAAAAACAGATACTGTAAAAAAGAGAAAAATGATACTTTTGTAAATATTATAAAAAAATTGCTATCTTAAAAAATTAAAATTGATACCTAGAAACTGACTACAAATCTCTGATACCTATTTAGTACTGAAAATTATACTTAAAAATGTACGCATTATTTATAGCACTTGAATATGTGGAAATTTATTTTATGATGACGAAATGGTCTATGTTCAAAAATATCCAGATGAAGGAGATTACAAAAATTGAGCCGCATGAAGCTAAGCTGCTAGAGACATTTCAAGAATTATCAAAAAGATCAACTAAAGGAAAAGCAACAACTATTAAAAAAAGAAAACGTGGTGGGATGGAAGAGCAAGAAGGAAAATTTGAAAGGGATATGGCTACCAAAATTTATAACTGCTATATTAAAGAGCTTGAAGACACTGTTAAAGATTTAGAACAAGATTTTAAGAAAGAAAGAAAGTTGAGAAGAGAAGCCGAAGATCAGGTTCTAAAACTAAAGCAACAACTAGAAGAAAAACAAAAGGAATCTCAAAATGATAAAACAATTGGTAGAGCAGATGTAGAAGGAACTTTACATAATTCACCAGTCATACTTGAATCTAGAAAAGAAAATAAAATCTTGAATGAGAATAACGATATGAATGTTGAATTTGAAGAGGGCGAAAAACAAACTGAAAATGCAGTTGAAGAAAAAATGTCATCTGTGAAGAAAGGCAAGCGCGATATAAAAGAAAATGAAATGAAATCAACTAATACTGAAGTTGCCGTAGACAGCAGTAAAGAAAGGATGAAGAAAAAAACTTTAGAAAACATTGTTCCTCCTAACTTTAAATTGGGTCTTACGCAAGCATTTTCGGAAGTAGTAACCGATCACGGCACAGAAAAGAAAGCATCTCAAAGAAGGATTAAAAAGTCAGGGAAGAAACTATCAACTCCCAAAAAATCATCGTTAGTTAAAAGACTAAAGGAAAAGAGAAGAAATCAGAAAAGGCATGTTGATTTTGAGTGTTCTAATCTAGCGAAAAAAAGCAAAGAAATCAAAAATGGAGACGAAGGAAAAAATCTGATGTAGGAAAAGATGAAGAAAAACGTGTATCATTGGATCCAAAAGATGAAGCAAAAAAGGAGGAAAAAGAAGAAAAAAAAAGACGAAGAGAAACTAGATGATATTATAGATGATTTAAATCCAATTCAAGTTGAAGAACCTACTTGGAAAGACCTACATTTGGCAAATTGCAAAAGTGTGACTAGTCATCTTAATGGAGGAGAAGCAATAGTAGTGAGGAATTTTTTTTCGATGGCAATAGCTGAACAAAAGTAAGAATATTTTTTTTTATTTTTTTTTTGCAGTGTATACTTTTAAAACAAATTTAATATTTAATCTCATTATTTTTTAAATAAACAGTTCCATTGCTTGGCAAGATAACGATGTGTCTAGAGGAGGATGTATTATCACAAAGGATATGATGGTGGATTTGTTGAGAGGAACGATTACGGATGGGCAGGTAAACACATTTAAAATCTATTGTAAATATGATATCATTGTTCATAACGAACTGATTTTCAAAAAATGCAATAGTAATTGGGTAAGTATAGTTTTTAAAGAATTGATACATAGATATATGCAAAGCCGAGAAGCGGATATTGCGAAGCAAATCTACTACTTAACACTTGCTGTAATTAAAGATGATACCATATATTATGTGAAAATGATACCTTACATTACAATATGACATGAAAATGGTATATAGCAGAAGCTTAACATATCTTAATAATCTGTGTAATTTCTTGTTTTCATGAATAAATCAGGTTATCGACTGGTTTAGCATCAAATGTGCCTTAGTTCCATATAACTATGCAATGTCGATGATAATGACTGTAAGTACAAATTCAGTAAACAAATATTATATGTTGTCATGAGTAATGTACATATTTAATACTTACATAAGTATAATTTGCATAGAAAGGAATTATTGAAGAAAGAAATGGAATTATAACACATTTGGTTATACCGTTCTTGAAAGAATGCGCTCTGAACAAATATACAGAAGCCATATACTTGTAACGACCCAGAAAATCTGAACCAATTTAAAATTTTTAAATTGGCTAAAATAATGGATTTTAAATATTTAAAATAAATATTTTAAATAATGGCAATGAAAAGTGAGTTTGAATCGACAATTGAAAACGAATATAATTAATTATAATTATAAACAAGGCCTGAAATGGCGCTGTAGTTTCAAAAATTGAATTCAAACTTTGTCGGACTGTACCGGGTGCAAAACAAAACGGGTTTTAGTGAAACCAAAAATATTTAAATCTGTTAGTAAATACCTTTCTAACGAATCTGAAAAATCGAATTTTCATAGCGGAAAGCAAAAGTTATGGCCGAATGAATTTTCAGAAAGGTCGCTATGGAATTTATATAGCCCGTGAAATTGGCCATTTTGCAAACGACCTCGGAATTCGACGAAACCACTTTTGTTGGATCCGGGATGTGAAGTTATTGCTATGTTTCAAATTTCATAATTTTTGAAGCTAGTATGTGAGCATGGCAATGGAAAATGTGTTTTGGTGAATTATAGTTAAATTGGATCGACCAAAAATGGGCCTTTTTGCAAACGGTCTCAGAATTCGACGAAACTAGTTTTGTTGGGACCATATTGTCAAAACATAGCTAGATCTATTTTTCTGGAATTTTTCGAATCAGTTTGTGGCCCTGGCAAATTGAAATGTACGTTCAAATTAAATATTGAATATTTTATATTTTAATTTGATGGAAAACTGACTGAAACAGTCGAATGGGCCTTCGAAACATATCCCATTGTGTTCGGAATGGGGGTAAAACGCTAGGGATGACAGTCGTTGGGTTTAGATTGGGGTTCGCAGGAGGCAAGGGGTATTTTCGGATTTTAAAACTTTATAAATAAAAAAAACCTATTTGTCCACGTCAGACCCCCCCCCCCCCGCTTCTCTCTCCCCGATATCGATTTACGGCAGAAAACCGCTCGTGCCTTCTCTCCTCCATTCATCCTCCTACAAGCAAAATTACGCCTTCCTCCTGTTGAGGATTTTGTAGAGCTCGGAGAGATCTTCAAATCCATAAAAGGAGCAGCAATTATAGTTGTGTAAATCGGCCGAATCACCTCCGTGAAGTTTCAACGTTGAAACCGCCGCCACGACCGCTGGGCCCCACCAAGTTGGCCCTCCTCCCTGGCGCACGTGTGCCTCACGTAGGTCTTCGACCCTGCGCAACCCGATCGTGGAACCATTGCACGGATTGATCGAAAAATTCAAACCTAGTTTTGAAGATTTCTGAAAGGTATCGGTCGTTTTAATTTAAAACTGATTTTAACAGTTTAAAACCGTTGCAAACTTCAAAAAATCATATCTTTTTGCTGTGTTAACGAAATTCGATGAAACAGGAAACATCGTGACCGTGTGGACGTCTTCTACATTTTAGAAGAGACGGCATATTTTTCTGAGCCTTCTGCTATTTTTGGTGGAGTGGAACCCAATGTGAGATTTCTAATTTATAAACGATATGGAAAACGACGATGTATAAATTATATAGTCGATGTATGAGTTATATAAGCGTAGTACACCTCTTGTATAAGCGTTGTATAAGTTGTATGTTCGATGTATAAGTTATATATGCGTTGTAAAAATTATATATGTGTTGAAATAGAAGTGAATTGCTATATATATATATATATATATATATATATATATATATATATATACGCCCCTCGTCCACAAACCATGGACGATATTTATTGGTTGTGATTGGTGTGAAAATTGATTGATAGCGAATGGTTGTTTGGGATTATTTGTGGTTGATATTAATTGATTGTGGTTGAAAAATACCCATTTGTGGTTGAGAAATATTTGGTTGAAACCACATAGGATTAGTTGTGGAAATGAAATAAATATATACATGCCGCCTGCGTGCGAACTAGATGCATGATCCCCATTGTCAAAAACCGCGAGGTTTTAAGGTAGAGCGAGGAGCCGCACTAGGGACGGTCCCGGTTTTAACTACCCTGTCGTTATGCTGCCAAAATTTTGAATAATATTCATGTGTTTGAATTATTTTCATTTGCTGAAAATATATTTATTCGTTGAATAGTAAACCTTCATGTGTTGAATCCATATTCATTCGTTGATTAGAAATTCATGTGTTGAATGGTATTCGTTTTTTAAATATAAAAATCACATTTTTTTTCTATATATAGAAACTATAGAAAACCTTCATGTGTTGAATCGATATTCAATCGTTGATTAGAAATTCATGTGTTGAATGGTATTCGTGTTTTAAATATAAAAATCACATTTTTTTTCTATATATAGAAACTATAGAAAACCTTCATGTGTTGAATCGATATTCATTCGTTGATTAGAAATTCATGTGTTGAATGGTATTCGTGTTTTAAATATAAAAATCACATTTTTATCTATATATAGAAACTAT
Source organism: Allium sativum (assembly GCA_030737875.1). Lineage (NCBI taxonomy): Eukaryota > Viridiplantae > Streptophyta > Magnoliopsida > Asparagales > Amaryllidaceae > Allium > Allium sativum. The sequence goes on from CM060924.1 coordinate 297,113,179, forward strand.
AAAATACCTTCATGTGTTGAATCGATATTCATTCGTTGAATTGAAATTCATGTGTTGAATGGTATTCATATTTTGAAATAAATTGTTTCATAATAAAAATCACCTTTTATCAACCATATGGACTATGTAAAATAATCTCGTTTTAAAAGGAATTGTTTTATAATAAAAATGCTATTTTCATCGCCTATATAAACTGTATAAAATAATAGTGTTTTGAAATGAATTGTTTTACAATAAAAATCACATTTTTATTATATACATGAATTGTTGAAATGTGAAGTGTTAAAAATAACAACTCGTTCAAATAAATATGCAGGAGTCGAAATATTCATTAATTAGCTAATGATATGATTTTTGCCTATGCATAAAACATTAGAATGAATGGTGTTTTTAAACCAAATGGAATCAAATATGAAGTTGAATGGAAAATGATAAGTGATAAGAATTGTATATATGTACATGCATATTTATTGAGCAGGTTAAAGCAAAAGGGGCTAGAGAAGAGGAATAAAATTTTGTGCCCGACAAATAGGTACATGTTTACTGTTTTGTTTGGGTGATGATTTTATAAGCATGTTGGCTAGCCGCTTGGCTTTTTCTTTTTCTTTTTAACATGAGACGCCCGTGTGGCTATTTGGGAATTTCCCCAGCCCCTCCCGTACAAAGGAGGTTATGGCAAAATTTACCAAAATTTAAAGGCGTTAGTGAAATATTTGAAGTGAAAACAATATTGAAATTGTTGAATGAACTATATTTATATAAATATATAAATATAAATAAAATTAAAATGAAACGTGGCCGTGCAGTTCGTGTTTTGAAACCGTGATTTCCAACAACTAGTGCGGGAAATCCGACCATTGGATTTTCCCGAAACCGCAACCGTTGGGTTTGCTTTGGAAAAATCTTTCCAACAACACCAACTTTGTAAAAATCCAACGGTTGGATTGTCTGGAATGTTTAATCCAAATCTGAAGAAAAACAGCGCCAGAATCGATTATATATATATATATATATATATATATAATTATATTAAATCGAATAACGACGCTGCAGTTCGTATTTTGAAATCGAAACTTCAAACGATTATACCGGGAGATCCGACCGTCGGATTTTCCCGAAACTGGAACCGTTGGATTCGTTTTGAAAAGACCTTCCTAATGATGTAAATTTTGTGAAGATCCAACGGTTAAATTTTCAGATATGTGTAAATCAAATCTGAAGAAAAACAGCGCCACGGCCGCATTATGGCCCGAAGCGTCGTTTTGAATAAATTGGCTATTTTAAAATAAATAAAAATAGCGATAAATCATTATAAAATATCATAAACGATATGGAATGGAAATAAACTGAATTTGCTCGATTTATGTGGTATTTGATGGTTGAATGTGTTTGGTGTGAAAATTACATTAAAGAACAAAATTGGTGTTGTTGAATGATTTAACCATTGAAATAAATTGATTTGAAATTCTAAATATACGTGAATTATTTGAAAAGGCCGAGTTAATTCTCATTTCAAATAATTGACCGACGATTGAAAGTCAAAGATGAAGATGGTGGTCGAAGACCGGAGATCTTCACCTCGTTTGGATGGTAACCGAGGTCCTGATTGGGAGGCATCCCGAAATATGGATAATGAGTGGTGATCATCCAGACGTACGTGGTGATCGATGGGTTTGCGAGGTATTTAGTGCCTCCGGTTTCGTTCAGACCCAGAATGGACTTGTAAATGGACTGTGTGTCTGACATTGGATTTTATTCTGTGTTGATTGATCTCTATTAAATATACATCTGTTTTGGCGGCGGAGAATTTATTCTTTTGCTTAACGCGCTTCTCTGAAACGCACGAGCTCAGAGGTTGTATATCGATGGACATCAGTCGCATGGCATGAATTGCTAGTGTGACATGCCTAAGATGCAGTGATCAGGGCTTCTGTTGAAAAGCAAAGTCTTGTGGTGATGACCAAAGCACCGCCTGTGTGGCGTAGCTTTGTGTATAACATGAAATCGCGAGCCTCACACCCCGGTATGAACCAGAAACGGGAGCAGGACCTCAGGGGGGAAGTGCGTTTTCTTTCTAGCTGGGTGGTGTCAGTGACCTACTAGCCCTGACATTTATATACTTTTCACCTATGTGGTTGTTGCTGTTGCGAGGCGCCTCGGTTTGATCGGACGATCCGGGTCCGATGGAGTCATTCGTTGGCTCATTTACACCCCAAAGGGTGGAGAAACGCATTGTTCAGGCATTATAATCCACTTCGTGTGGACCGGCCCTGACGATCCAAAGTACGGTTGCGGCTGCGCCTGAGGGGCGGGCTAGAGCGTCTCGAATTCAGTAAGGACTATCTTTTGCCTTGGTTCAGGACGGAAATCCAATTTCCAAATACGATATCGTGCGGTTTTGATTGTATATATATATATGGCGACATGATATATGGTACCCATGCCGTCTATGATTGATAGTTATGATTGAAATCGTTTTTGAAACATATAAACACTAGCAATAACATCAAATGCTTTTGTTTTATTCGTATCAATCATACTTTGGCCATTATAAGGTAAAACTCTATCCTCCAGTTTGCGTTGCATTGTGTGATGGGAACTGAGTCTTATAATGGCTTCATTTTTATAAAAAGCATTGCGATGTTTAAAAGAAAGATTTGTTTTAAAGCACTGGCAATCCGATGGAGTAAACCCGTTCCACGAAAGTGGCGTGGTCCTGTGATTAGCCATATATTAAATGTGTTGAATAGATTTCTCATACCAGTCCAATGACTGACTCGTAGTTTGTTTCACTTTCAAACTCGGGTGCCCCTCTTTCTACACGGGCAGCCTTGTATTCAGGTTTAGCTTGTTATTTCTGGATAGCTGGAGCTGAAGATGGATTCTATCATTTATCTCTTTTTATGCTGTTCAGCTCCTATTGTACATATTTTGTTTGTTTTCCGCTGTAGACATTTATGTATAGCTGAACTGTACTTGTACTAAGTAAGATCTTGTATACTGTGTAACTCTGATGATTACTTTTATCCTGTATATTCTATTGTTCATTATCTGGTGTATTTATTTAATTTTGTTCTGCTATTATCTGTTTCTGTGTTATATTCCAAAGACAACCCTTGTTTCCGTCAGAACGGGATTTGGGGTCGTCACAATACTTCCCTATTCATGGTGAATGCCACTGGACACTACTAATATTGCTATATCCAAACATGCAATGGTTGCATTTTGATTCTATGAGGCCAAGAAATTCAACTGAAAGAAATAATCTACACTTGAAAATTGCTATAAACTGGTAAAGCAATATATTATCAAGGCTTACTATTTTATACAGTGTTACTAATTGATGAATAATTGCAGAAAAACAAAGTTGAAGCGATTCTGCAATAAGTATGGATAGAAAACAGTATTCAAGATATGAAGGTTCAAACGACAGAAATTCGTCAACCTGCCTGTGCACAACAAGAATCGTAAATACAAATATGTTTCATTCGTATGATAAAGAATTGGGTATTAACGTAGTTTGTTAACTGTGTATATATTTTATTAATGCAGAATTGACTGCGGTATATTTGTCATTATCTTTATGGCTTCACACAACAGAGCTGAAGTACCTTTGAAAGTGGAACAAAATGATGTTGATTGTATCAGAGAAAAAATTGTGTACGAAATAATCGCAAATCATACAAGTTGCTGGAATTTAGTTCGATTCATCACAGGATTAAGCAAAAGTTCAAGCAAGCGACTGAAGTGATGCCTGAATGAATAACAGTTCTGAAATTTTAGTTAAATCATGTTTTGAAACCATGCTTTGTGTTTCAGTTTTATCTGTAAACAATTTTACACGTTCTGCGTTTGAATATTAACTGAATTGCGCAATAAAATGTTGGTTATATGAATTTTTTGAAACAATGTTTGTATTTCAGTTTTTTTTTTAAATATTTTTACACATTCTGCGTTTTGATATTGAATGTTTTGCTTAATGAAAAATGGAATATATGTATGTCTGTAATTATATGTAATGGTATAGAATTGATAGTTATATACTGTAGAAATAAATCGATTACAGAAGATGTAGTACAAATGAAACTTATGGAATGCGTGAAAAGGACTGATACGTATATGCATGGTACATTGATACTTAAATAATGTTAGTTACTTCAGTAAAAAAAATGATACCTATATGCTTGGTACATTGATACTTAAATACTGGTAATAACTTGCAGAAGGAAAATGATATTTAAAACACACCTATACTGATACCTAAAAACTGTTACATTATGCAGGAAAAAAACTGATACCTAAAACAAAGGCAAATTGATACCTAAAAACTGTGAACATGAAAATAACGCATAACTGATAGCCAGAAGTAAAATAATTTATACCCATTTGCTAAGACTACAAAAATATAAATCAGTATAACGATACACACAACCATGAGTGTTAACAACAATTGTGGCCAAGGAACTGGAGAAAGCCAAAGTCTGATTTAGGATAACCAGGATGAAATAGCAGTTCGAGAGCTCGTAAGCTTCACCATTTCCACTATATCCCATTCAAAAGATCGAGATCGAGATCAAGTGATAACTACCATACACACAAGCGCCACAAGATTGAGATCACCATGCAAGGCAGGTGAATCACCAAAATATAGTAAAAGCAAAAATTTGAGCCAAAGCGCCACTTGTATTGCTGATAACCGTATCAATAATAATAACAACAATAATTTGAGTTTTAAAATAATACACAATATTCAAATAGCATATCAGTAATAATAACAACAAGTAACACCATACAAACATTTAAATGTAATAATTTTAAAACAACACAGCATGAAGAATTTTTATTAAAAATTTGGGAGTATCTAGCAAATACAAATGCTTCAATCACAATCGTAGTAAATTGTACAACTTTATTATTAGAAAGGAAAAAACACTAAAAAAAACAGTATTCAACAAGTATAAGTTTTTATTGGAAGCTTGACAGTTGCATTTGTTATGTCCATATTGGTTCCACGTTCTACAACTTTGCTGCTTGTTTTGAAAAGGAGAACACGGATAAAACACGAGCACTAATTATCTGTGAATTCATTGCCAATCATGCATGATGTTGTGATTAGGTTAGATGCATCACTGATTTAAGATAAAGGAATATTACAAACTGATATCTACAGCAGTATAAAAATGATATCTAAAATCTGGGGAAAAAAACTGATATCTACAATGTCTAAAATCTGATACCCAGAATCTGAAGTTATATGTGTATAAAAAACTGATACCTATAATGAGTAAAAACTGATATTCAGAATATAAAATTAAATCTGTAAAAAAATCTTCTACCTACAAAAATCAAAAAATGATACCCTTGAACTAGTAATAGGAGAAAAACTTCAACCTGACACCTACAAGCTTACAAAAATAAGACCTAAAAACTATAAACATGCAAGTAAAACAAAAGAGATACGTACATAGACATTTAACTGATAACCAACGGTTGAAACAGAAAGAATAACACATTAAATCGATACATGCAAGAGAGTAAAACTAATATTCAGTTTACGATTGTAATTTAATTTATCACAAGAGCATTATGTCACATCAAATCAGCAAAAGAACAATCTAAAAAATAAAGCAGGAAGTGAATAAGCTTGGAATAATTCGTATTAAAAGTATAGAAAATTTTGCTTAATTTCAATGCATCAAACATTAATTTGCAATCGTGTACAAGTCTTTATTTTGAAAAGGTTATATACAAGTACATGTTGTCATGAAACAATTGAAATTAAAATCAATTTATTTTCTTGGAAGCTTGACAGTTGCGCTTGTTATGCCCGTATTCATTGCACACTCCACATTTATTTTGCTTGTTTTTGAAATATGAAAATCCTCCTTTCCTTTTGGATGAAGGTCTCCCAGCGCCACGTTTATCCTTGGGTGGTTTAATTACTACACCACCACTCGAATCAACATCAGTTTTGTCACATGTTGGTATAGGATTAATTGTATTACTGTAGGATGATCGATAAGCTGTGTAACACCCCGTGAATTATAAAACGCTAAGCATCACAAATTAAAGTATAATTAATTCTAAATGAAAGAATTAAGGGAAACGGGTTACACCATTGCATTCGTCTCAGAATTCTGCTTAAGATAGAGTCCGAGTTTGCATGAATCGGACTCCGTATGAAGGAGTTATGGCCTTCGGAAGTTTCAGAATCAAATTTAAATTCAAACAGCTCAGTTCAATTTCAAAATTTCGAATTTTAGGTTCAAACTTGGCTGGGCGGGAAAATTCCCGCCCAGAGACCAGGTCGACCATAGGTTCGACCATGGTGTCGACCTGGTCACCCCAGGTCGACCACAGTGCCGACCTGGTCCCCCCCAGGTTGACCATAGAGTCGACCTGGGTGTCGACCTGGCTGGTCGACCTGGCTGGCCAGGTCTGGCTCTGGCTCGAATTTATGAGGCCCTGTGTGTCACTAGGGCTGATGTGTCACCTCTTGATTGGCTCTCTGAATTTTGAATGGACTAGATTCCTCCTATCTTCATCTGACGGCTCAAAACAACTTAAAAATCTATAAATACACCCTAACTCTCAACTGAAATTCACACAAAAATATGAGAAAGGAGTCGTCACGCTGCTAGGGAGGAATTGAACATAGCCGTCAAGAGAAAAGCCAAGAGACGAATCAAACTAAGAAGAAGATTTAAAGTTTAAATCAAAAAGTTTTCAACGCAACGTTACTCTACCCAAAGGAGCGCATTTCAATTTCATAATCCAGAATTCAAGATTCTGCATTCATTGTAAGTATAGTGACCTTTCAGAATATGAATAAGAATTGCGATGTGATTCGCTGTGAATGAAAATAGAATTGTGTTATTATATTGTATAAAATTCTATGTATTGTGATGATTCTGTCATGACTTGTGTATTGACGTTTGTGGCATAAATTGATTGATGCAAGCCTATTGAAAAATTGTATCTGAAAACAATGGCACTTGCAAGTTGTGGCAAAAATTAGAAATTGATCCTTTTATGTATATGTCGATGGCATGGACTTTGTATATTCCCTTAGTCTAAATTAGAATTTATGTAAACATGATTTAGACTTGAAACCTTTTATGCCTACATGACCCAAAGCCTATGTTATCACTTTCATGTTTGTTTGCAAGTATAATTGGATCTATGTTAAGCATCATTTGGGTTTCATAAATCATGCGAGTTCATGTTTATTTGCCAGTGAAATTGGACCTATGTTAAGTATCGTTTGTGTTTCATAAACTATGCAAGTTCATGTTGAAATAGGCTATAGGAATTAAATGTTATAATTGGACCTTTTGGTAAATATACATCATGCTGGTTTTGTGTTTGACATTATGCCAAGTTAAACATGTTTAAACACAAGTTTGTATTAGCCTAAACTATGCCGTCTCATATGCCACCTACTTAGTTATACTTTGATTTGAATGCAAGTTCACATGACCCATCATTTATGTTAGTATCGCTAAACTGCAAGTTCATGCACCACACACCCTTATATGTTGCAAAATATTACATGTTCTTAATTTCCCCTTTTCTTACGCTTATAAAGTTGGGCTGAATTGTGTCAAGCCCAACATTTGTTATAACGTTGCGAACGTATAAACGGGGGTATTGGGTGTAAAACATGAAAATATATGTTGGCATGTTTGGCACATGCCAATGACAATGACATTTAAGCGGTATAAATTGTTATTCCCAGGAATAAAAGATATGACATTTACATATATAATAATAAATATGTAAATTTAGAAAACACGATATGCTTAACCCGAGGTTGGATTGAGTTGTGATGTAAACCTGCCCGGAACCGCCCGGTAGTCCAGTAGTCACAACAATACCTATCCAATGTGGGTGGTTAAGCATTGAGCCCAATAAAGACCCGAGGTTAGACTGAGCTACGGTGTAAACCTGCCCGGAACCGACCATCATATCCAGTAACCGTAGCAATACATGTCTAATGTGAGTGGTCTGGTGCTCCTAAGAGGCTAAGGACAGGTGGTAGGGTTAAGTCAACTATATCACTTAACCAAATTCAACATGTTAACAAGAATTGATGGGTGGGAGTTTGGTAAATACATATACTTAACCACTTAACATGTTTGACTAGAAAATCCTGGTAACGAGGGACTCGTTCCAGTAGTAACCCAATTTATGTATCAACGGTACCCTGAAACTAGGCAGGGTGGGGCAAGATTATCGGGCTGATTGTAAGCGGTCAAACAACGGCGGTGGGTGCACAGTGCAGGTCTAACGGGGTGTGGGCGTGCAAACACTTCGGAGCAGACAACCAGGGCACTGGGGACACCAGTAGTATAACCTATGCCTTCTAGAATTTGTGTCGGGGCCGTCACCATGGGTCTTGATACACCCCATGGTGGGACCAGCATAGGTATCTACAATTCATGGGGGCCGTATGACACATGTTAACGCGAGTAGGAGCCGATCTTTGAGTAAAGTTGGGGATCACTTTACCCTCACCATGGGGAGCCAGTTAGAGTAAACTCAAGTAGATGCAGAGATATAGTATGGGTGCGATAATACATTCGACACCCCTTAGCTTGTGACACTATCCTATTTCAGTATATATCTATCATGCCCTTTTCTTATTCACATACTGAAGAGTTACTAGATTTACTCAGGCTTTATGTCTGACCCTATTTTCTTTTCTTCTTCTTTCTTTTGTTTCCCCCCCCCGAGGTCCACAGGGAGGAAACAGCTCAGCTCAGTCAGGCTCTGTTCAAGCTCCAAGAACATAGATGTATGATTTGGGTCTCTTTTGCTCGGACTATGGCTTTGGATATCACTATGGGGATTTTTGTCACTTTATTTATGTTTTATGCTTCTTTAATAATCAAGACAGTTATGATGTTGTAATGATGGAAGTATTTTGAGACAATTACGGAATGTTTTGTTTTAGAACACGTATTGATGAATAAAAGTCTGTTGGTTTCCGCTGTTTAAAATATGTGTATTTATATCTGTCTTGAATTTATCTGTGACTTTTACTTATAAACCTCCACCAAAATTAAGGCATTCCCTTTGTGATTGACCTTAACGGAGGTGGGGTGTTTCATTTGGTATCAGAGCATAGGTTTACCAGACAAGATAAAAGTTTTTGAAATTGTTTTCAAAAGAAAGTTTAAAGAAGCATTTTTCAAGAAAAAGTGTTATATTTATAAAAGACAAAATCCCCTAAAGTCGTGTGCCCTATCTATCTCTCTCTATCCTTCGTTTTGAATTTTTCCCTTTCTGTTTCAGCATGTCTGGACACCTTAACCTCCCAGAAGGAGTGCCGATTCCCGGCTGGTTTAGGAGGTACCTAGAAGCAAGGGCCAATGGCGCGGGCCGAGCAGACATCCCTCCTCCAGTGGTCGCGGATCCTTCTCCTCCTCCACTTCCTCGTGGAAATGCCTTCGTAAAAACATGTAGAGACTTCAAGGCAATGGGTGGAAAAGACTTTTATGGGACATAATCCTTTGTAGGGGCAAGAAACTGGCTAAAGGAGACTGAGGATTTGTTTGTCATCTTTGGAGTGGATGACAGGAAAAAGATACAACTAGCGGTATGGTTGCTTAAGGATGAGGCTTCCTATTGGTGGGAAGTTACCAATGCTCAGAGGGCGGTGGAAACATGGGAAGATTTCAAGACAAGATTTGAGATGAAATTCCTCTCCCAAGCAGAAAGAAGCCTGCAAATGGAGAAGTTTCTAACTCTGAAACAGGGGAGCATGACGATCAGGGAATATGTTAATCAGTTTAATCAACTGGCCAGATTTGGGGTAGACTTAGTAAACACCCAACACAAGAAGGCACTTCACTTCGTCAAGGGTTTGGATGAGCCTCTACACAGCCTTGCTATGACCCACGTATCTACGGGAGCGATTTATGAAAGCTTGGTGGACATGGCATTGCTACACGAGGAAGACCATGGTAAGAAAGAAACTAAGGTAGAAGAGAAGAAAGAAGGCTTACAAGCAAAGAAAACAGACTTCAAGAAAGGAGGGAAGAACAATATGCCCCGTGAGAAGAGAAGGTGCAATTTCTGTGGCATTGTGGGCCATATATCAAAAGACTGTCAGAAAAGGAAGGCAAAGATGGGTGGTTGCTTTCATTGTGGAGAGACTGGGCACCAAGCTAAGGACTGCCCAAAGAAGAAAGGACAGGGACAAAAAGCTGGATCTACTTCAGGGGGTCAGGTTCATGCGCTAGTGGCACCTCAGTAGGAACGAGGTAGTGATATTTCTGTAGAAAGTGTAGTCTATCTTTATGATCATCCAGTTCGTACACTTTTTGACTCTGGCACATCGCGCTCTTTTATTTCATCTACCTTAGTAGAATCTCTGCATCTAGACACTATATGGTAGAAGATCCCTTAGTAGTTTCAAATCCAATTGGGGGCTCTGCTTACTTGTCAATGGTTTGTTTGGGTTTGAAAATCTCTATTCTCAGCATTGAGTTTAGTTGTGATGCCTTTGTCTTAGGCTTCTCAGGTTATGGTTTGATCTTAGGCATGGACTGGTTATCCAGTAATAGTGCCATTCTTGATTGTGAGAAAAGAGTAGTTAGGCTCTTGACTCGGCTTGGTAACACTCTAGAAATTTCTTGTAATCCTTTGAGTGCTGTTATGCTAAGTTATCTAGAGTTGCTTGATGCTTCTGATGAGAATTTGCAATCAGTGGGAGTAGTCCGGGAATATCCGGATGTCTTTGAGGAGGTGAAAGGCTTACCTCCGAGGCGGGAAATACACTTCCGCATATATCTTGTGGATAACGCAAAGCATGTAGCTTTACCTGTCAAACACATGGCACCAAAGGAGAGAAAGGAGCTCAGTAAGCAGGTTAAAGAACTTCTCGAAAAGGGGTTCATTAGACGGAGCATTTCAGAATGGGGTGCTCCAGTGGTGTTCGCAACTAAAGCGGATGGTTCGCTTCGCCTTTGCGTCGACTTTAGGGAGTTAAACAAATTGACCAAGAAAAATAGGCACCCTCTTCCCCGAATCGACGATTTGTTTGATCAGCTTGTAGGTGCAACGATCTTCTCCCAACTTGATCTGGCAACTGGGTTCCATCAGCTAAGAGTAGCTGAAGATAGTATTGATAAAACGGCGTTCAGAACCCCAGATGGTTTCTTCGAGTGGCTTGTCATGCCTTTCGGCTTGACAAATGCACCAGCTTATTTCGTAGACCTAATGAGCAGGGTGTGCAGAGAATTCCTCAACAAATTTGTGGTTGTCTTCGTGGACGATATCTTAATCTTCTCAAAGAATGAGGAATAGCATGCTCAGCATCCGAAAGAAATCATGGAAACTCTCCGTTCACATCTGTTAAAAGCCAAATTCTCCAAGTGTCACTTCTGGAGAAAAGAGGTAAGATTTCTGGGGCATATAGTGTCCAAAGAAGGGTTGGCCGTGGACCCCGCGAAAGTGGTGGCAGTGCAAGATTGGAAGACACCGAGAAATGCAACCGAAGTTCGAAGCTTTCTTGGGCTAGCCGGTTTTTATCAAAAGTTTATTAGGGATTTCGTGAAAATCTCAGCCCCACTCCCAAGGCTAACAAAGAAGAATCTGGCGTTAACTTGGGATTTGGATTGCGAGTTTGCTTTCCAACGATTTAAAAGGGCTCTCACAACAGCCCCAGTTCTGACTTTGCCAGATGGAAGCAAAATGTTCACGGTATACATGGATGCATGTGGAACAGGACTAGGCGTTGTTCTAATACAAGAAGGAATGGTATTAGCTTATGGTGGAAGACAATTAAAAGTTCATGAAAAGAACTACCCAACCCACGATCTTGAGTTAGCCGCCATCGTCTTTGCACTTAAGTCTTGGCGCCATTATCTCCTCGGTGAGAAGTTTGAATTATACACTGACCATAAATCGTTGAAATATCTCTTCTCGCAGAAGGGCCTTAACTTGAGGCAGCAAAGATGGATGGAGTTTCTTGCCTCGTATGACTTTGAAATTTCCTATACTCCCGGCAAAGGCAATGTAGTAGCAGATGCGTTGAGCCGTAAGAAACTGACCTTAAGCCCTCTCTTTGTGGAAAGGCAAAGCCTGGAGTATATAGCCAGTTTTAACTTTAGGCCCACTTCAGATTTTGTACCAGGTTTGCTAGCATCTCTCGAAGTACTCCCTACTCTCTTGGACTCAATAGGGGCTGCACAACGTGAAGACCCTCAGCTTGTCGATGTGATTGATAAACTTATTAGGGGTGAGACTTCCAGTCACCTCAGTAGGTACACCATCGATGATAAGGGGTGGCTGAGGCGAGATGGAAGATTATGCGTCCCACAAGCAAGGGAGTTGACAAAGAAGGGTCTCGAAGAAGCGCATCATTCTAAGATGACTATACACCCTACCGGCGATAAGATGTACAAGGATATAAAAAGGACTTTCTTTTGGAACGACATGAAACGTGACGTGGCAGATTTCGTTTCTAAGTGCATGACCTGCCAACAAGTCAAGGCGGAACAAAAGAAGCCCGGAGGACTACTTCATCCTTTAGAGGTACCACAGTGGAAGTGGGATAGCATTTCAATGGACTTCATTGATGGACTACCTAGGTCGAGAAAAGGCAACACTAGCATTTGGGTAATAGTGGATAGGCTTACTAAGAGCGCCCACTTCATACCTATCAAGAGTAGAAGGACTGCCGCATCTCTAGCACCTCTTTATCTCAAGGAAATAGTTCGACTCCATGGGATACCCTCCAGCATTGTTAGTGACCGAGACCCTATCTTCACAAGCGAGTTTTGGCGGAGTCTACAAGAAGCTGTAGGCACACAGTTATGTCTGAGCACGACCTATCACCCCCAAACCGACGGCCAGATGGAAAGGGTGAATAGAGTTTTAAAGGATATTTTGAGATTTTGCATTCTCGACTTTGAAGGGACGTGGTAGGATCACCTTCCTTTAGTGGAATTTGCCTATAACAACAGCTACCAAGCTACCATCGGTATGGCACCCTTCGAAGCCTTGTATGGAAGACCGTGCAAATCACGAACTTGTTGGTACGAGTCTACAGATAAGCTTATACTTGGACCAGGCATGATTCGAGAGACTTCGGAGAAAGTAGACTTGATACGTAGGAGAATGAAGACTTCCCAAGACCGACAGAAATCCTATGCCGACAAAAGAAGGACCGACCTTGAGTTTGAGATTGGGTACAGGGTTTTCCTTAAGGTATCACCTTTAAGGAACGTCGTTCGTTTTGGATCCGCCGGAAAGCTAGCACCAAGATTTATAGGACCGTTTCCTATCATCGAGAAGGTTGGAAAGATGGCCTATAGATTAGAGCTACCCGAGAGACTGGCAGGAGTTCACAACGTCTTTCATGTTTCTCTCCTCTGGAAGTGTTTACATGAGTCAACAGAAGTGGTGGAACCTAGCATTCTAGAAGAAGCCAAAGTGGAACGTGAAGCAACTGTGAGGAGAGTTCCAACACGCATCTTAGGAACTGAAGTGAAAAAGCTATGCAACCGCGAAGTCAAACTCGTCAAAGTTCAGTGGAGCGACGCCGAGGAAGACGCGACTTGGGAATCTGAGGACAGAATACACACTACCTACCCTCTTCTTTTTTAGGGTACATCTTTGATCTCTCTTTTTCCTTAAGTTATGCTTTATCTATCTTTTTAGGTATATCTTCTCGGTCCTTTTCCTAACTCCTTAGGTAGAAAACAAATGGATGCAAACATGTATTTGAAAACATGTTATGGATGATGGCTGCAAATGGTTGCTAGTGGTTGCTAGTGGTTGCTCGTGGATGCATATACACACACACCCTAGGTTATAGATCGGCTCAATCACTTCATATTGCATATGCATATGTGTATTCTCATTTGTATATGGTTGAAACTTGATATGCTGTCATATGGTTGTCGCATTTATATGAATGGTTGTGCACTCATGTAGAATTATGAGTAGGAAAAATTTGCATACATAATGGATTCTTGACACTTACATGATTCGCATTAAGGAGGTCAACTTAATCAGTAGACCGCCTGATTTTTGCATTAGATAAGGACATGTACACACATTATGCATATGATCATGAAGCCTTAGAAGTCTTTTAAGGACAGTGGATGCCTGTGTTTGTTGGTTGATTAGATGGACTGTTGGATGGTAGGATATACATTCTTCCTAACTTGAAGATTTCGGGGACGAAATCCTATTAAGGGGGGAGAATGTAACACCCCGTGAATTCTATAACGCTAAGCTTCAAAAATTAAAGTATAATTAATTCTAAATGAAAGAATTAAGGGAAAAGGGTTACGCCATTGCGTTTGTCTCGGAATTCTGCTTAAGATAGAGTCTGAGTTTGCGTGAATCGGACTCCGTATGAAGGACTTATGGCCTTCGGAAGTTTCAAAATCAAATTTAAATTCAAACAGCTCAGTTCAATTTCAAATTTTCGAATTTCAGGTTCAAACTGGGCTGGGTGGGAAAATTCCCGCCCAGAGACCAGGTCGACCATGGTGTCGACCTGGTCACTCCAGGTCGACCACAGTGTCGACCTGGTTCCCCCCCCAGGTCGACCATAGTGTCGACCTGGCTGGTCGACCTGGCTGGCCAGGTCTGGCTCTGGCTTGAATTTCTGAAGCCATGTGTGTCGCTAGGGCTGACGTGTCACCTCTTGATTGGCTCTCTGAATTTTGAATGGCCTAGATTCCTCCTATCTTCATCTGACGACTCAAAACAACTTAAAAATCTATAAATACACCCTAACTCTCAACTGAAACTTCACAAAAAAATATGAGAAAGGAGTCGTCATACTGCTAGGGAGGAATTGAACATAGCCGTCAAGAGAAAAGCCTGGAGACGAATCAAACTAAGAAGAAGATTTAAAGTTTAAATCAAAAAAATTTCAACGCAACATTAGTCTACCCAAAGGAGCGCATTTCAATTTCAGAATTCAGACTCCAGAATTCAAGATTCTGCATTCATTGTAAGTATAGTGACCTTTCGGAATATGAATAAGAATTACGATGTGATTAGCTGTGAATGAAAATAGAATTGTGTTATTGTATTGTATAAAATTCTATGTATTGTGATGATTCTGTCATGACTTGTGTATTGACGTTTGTGGCATAAATTGATTGATGCAAGCCTATTGAAAAATTGTATCTGAAAACAATGGCACTTGCAAGTTGTGGCAAAAATTAGAAATTGATCCTTTTATGTATATGTTGATGGCATGGACTATGTATATTCCCTTAGTCTAAATTAGAATTTATGTAAACATGATTTAGACTTGAAACCTTTTATGCCTAGATGACCCAAAGCCTATGTTATCACTTTCATGTTTGTTTGCAAGTATAATTGGATCTATGTTAAGCATCATTTGGGTGTCATAAATCATGCGAGTTCATGTTTATTTGCCAGTTAAATTGGACCTCTGTTAAGTATTGTTTGTGTTTCATAAACTATGCAAGTTCATGTTTAAATAGGCTATGTGAATTAAATGTTATAATTGGACCTTTTGGTAAATATACATCATGCAAGTTTTGTGTGTAACACCCCGTAATTCTATAACACTAAGATTCACGAATCAAGGCAGAATTAAGAGTTAAATTCAAAATCAAGGGAAACGGGCTACGCCATAGCGTTTGTCTCGGAAGAATACGCGAAATAGAGTCCGAATTTTCGAAAATCGGAGTCCGTATGACCAAGATATGGCCCGTCAAAGTTTTCAGAAAATTCCAAGTTCAAAACAGTTTAAAAACTAGAGCCAAATTCGAATTCAAACACACAGGGGGCAGGGCAGGAAAATTCCCGCCCAGGTCAAGTCGACAGGGGTGTCGACTGCACAGTCGACACCACCCCCCCCCCCCCATGTCGACTGCCCAGTCGACATGGGTGTCGACCTGGGTCCCGAAATCCAGTTTTCTGCACCCAGTTCGTTCTTCTGTATCTAGACGCCATTCTGACCAGATTCATCCGCCTAACACTATATAAACAGCCCTGGTCTTCTTCTCTATTCACAATTCTTTTCTATCCTTATGCTGCCTTTGAGAAAATATAAAAATAAGAAGATAATACAAAAATCCAAGACAAGGTTATGCTGCTCAAATTGTCTAGAAGAGATTCAAAGCTTCAAGATAAGGATTAAAGGTTAAACGTCGCACGAATCATAGCAACGCCTCCTTTCTATTCTAATCTAATCTCTGTAAGTCAGTTATTTTTAGATTTGAACGTTTTTCTTTGTTCGTGACATGAAATTAAAGGAATAAAAGAATATGCCAAATCTCTCTCTCTCTCTATTCGAATCAGTGCCTATATTCTTGGACCTAATCAAGAACTGTTATGATTCAAGGACAAATAAGACTGTATGCCTATGACTATGAACATTGCCTATGACTGTGAACGTTGCCTATGACTATGAACATTGCCTATGACTATGGACATTGCCTATGACTGTGACTGTGACTATGAGAATTATTTCCTTGACTAAGCTTATGCTTTTGATTTGGAAACATAAACTATTGCCTGTACATCTGTGACTAAACACCTATGATTTCTGACTAGGAAAGGGTTGCTGTGAAATTGGGTCTAAACCTGATCTTTCTATTCCGTCTATCCTTGGTTTTCGTTGGTTTTAGACCTTGGGAATTTACCTATTAAGTTAGGTCTACCCATGTTCTTGAACCTACGTCTCTATTATGTCTATTCTTGGTTTTCTTTGGTTTTAGACCTTGGGAATTTACCTATTAAGTTAGGTCAGCCCATGTTCTTGAACCGACGTCGTTATTCAACCCTTTTTATGCCAGTTAGTATGTCTATCTTTCGCATAGCATCTTTGGTTCATTCCCTATTTTCTACGAACCTAGCTTTATTTATAAATCTAGACTGAATCACGATTATACGAACGGTGGGAATGCGGTTTGGGCAAAATATGAAATTTACTAAAAACGTAGTTTAACTTGGAAATTGGCATAAATTGGGAACACGCATTATGGCATGTTCATAAGAATGCAAGTTGGAAAAATTTGACATGAACTATAGATTGAGTAGCCTGAATCTAGTATCGACATGTAAATCTAGCATTTACATGAATAATGAACTAGAGTAATAAGTCTAGTTTGACATGAATTAGAATGTTGAGTTGGAATTGGATTAGCTAATTTGGAACGGTAAATATATTGGCCTAAATTTGAAATTGGCCATAATAGGGAGTAATTGGCAGGTTTAGCAAAATCATGGTTAATGACACTTGATTTGGTATAGTTTACATACCAAAAAGCATAAACATGATTTAGAGGGAAAAATGGGCCATAAGAATGAATGTTGACAATTTACATTAAAAGAGGAATTAGGAAAAAAGTAAATTAGGAATAATTTACTTATAGAATTTGTTCTAAACGAGAAATGTAAACTTAGACAAATTAAATGTTTGTTAAACGACATCTCTTTTAATAACACATCAGAAAGTTCTAGGGTGACAGAGAGGATAATGTCTGGGCTTGGGTTTGGAAAATACAAGTTTCCTGCTCTCCCTAACTGATCCGACGGACGGGATGGTTACTTTCAAAACCTGAATTGAAAACTAATCAAAACCCTTTGAATTTAGAAAACACGAATATGCCTAACCCGAGGTTAGACTGAGTTGCGATGTAAACCTGCCCGGAACCAACCGGCACATCCAGTATTCGCAACAATATCTGTCTAATGTGAGTGGTCGTGGCTTTAATCTACTTAATTAAAGCTAGAACAAGAATGGTAGGGTTAAGTTAACTAAGACACTTAACCAGTTCAACATGACAACTAAACTGATGGGTGGGGTTAGGTTCATAAAAACACTTAACACAGTTAAGCTAGAATGGGAGGGTTAAGTCCATAGGAACACTGAACCAACTTAACACAGTTAAGGTAGAATGGGAGGGCTGAGTCCATAGAAACACTTAACCAGACTCAAGGTAACAAGACAAGATTTGTAGGGGTTAAGTAAAGTTAATACACTTAGCCAAATTAACATGTTAACTAGAGTAGAGGTTGGGGTTAAGTAAAGTTAATACACTTAGCCAAATTAACATGTTAACTAGACCAGAGGTTGGGGTTAAGTAAAATCTAATACACTTAGCCAATTTAATATGTTAGCTGGGCTAGACCGTAGGGGTTAAGTAAACTTGAACACTTAACCATCAGGTTGTGATAAAGGAATGGGGTTAAGTCTAAAACATGAAGGGATAACACTTAACCATTAATAACATGTTAGTTAAAACAGACGGGCAAGGTTAAGTAAAAAGGGAACACTTAACCAATACAGGGTGAAGGGGTAGGGTTAAGTAATAAGAAATACTTAACCAACATAACTTGGTTAAGTCAACATGAATTATTGATAACAATTAACCAGTTTATCAGGATAAATGAAGAGGGTTAAGTTAGCTTAAATTGACTAATGACACTTAACCAACCCAAATTGACGGGAAAGAGAACTAAGTAATTCTTAGTATAACACGGGAAGGAGCGAATGTCCGTCCGAGAAGGCTCCAACGAATTGGGTTACGAAGCCCGAGGCTTCGAGGGGACGTCAGGGTACTCTTGGTATCCCTCTGTGAGACTGCAGATGATCCTCCTGGGCTCACAGAGGTTAAGGTCTGCGTAGAAGAACCAGGGGTATGCCTTGGTTGCAATATATATGGCAACCTAAAGACTAGGATGGACCGACGTGATTCGGCGAGAAAACGGAAGCGCTGTGATAGCAACTCGTCGTCTACCATCCATCTTGAGCCAGTCGAGATACGTGAAGCGGAAAGGCGGAGAACTCCAAAAGACCATAATTGCTATCTAGTTATGGGTGAGGATGGCCATAGGATAGTGGGGCACCAGGGGCCGGCGTATAGTTCTCATTTTACAAAGGGTGCCTTTCATTAGTTGAGGGAGGGGTCAAGTGGGACCATAGCCACTGGAATAAAAACAGACCTTAGCATCTGCATCGGCAGATATCTGAAAGCTCCCGACCGAGTTCTGTATTCCTTGATTTGCCCTATCACAGGACTCGGACCGCACATTACATGACATGTGCATCTAGACAAGCGATAACGATTCGCGATACATGCGTAGGGAAGTATAGGAACATATACCACTCTAGGTAGTGTATCCTAGACTTGGGGGCATCATTCGACAGGTAGAATAATCCCTAGTTGGACTAGGTGGCATAAACCCTGAACTCGAAAAACGTTCAGCAGATAGCGTAAAACTCTAGTTAAATCTAGAAAGCACTTGATAGAAAACCCTAGATTAGATCTAGGTAATAAATAATAAATGTATGCCAGATGGCAATGGAAACTACAGGAGTTGGGATCACGTTATCGTTACTAGTTGGAACACTAGTTAGGTGGTGTAGAGATATAGAAACCAGTTTAACAAGGAAGTAGCGAAACGGCAAAAGTATTAGAGCATATCCAGTTTATCTTATCTTAGCATATCTTGTGATTATCTTGTCTAATCTTGCTGACCCTATGGTCATGGTGTAATCTTGGATTCACTTAATTCATGTCGTTTGTTTTTCCATGTTCACATGCTAGAAGTTACTGAACTTACTCAGGCTTTATGTCTGACTCTGTTTTTCTTTCGTCTTCTTTTCTTCCGTTTCCCCCCAGGTAGTAGAGGAGGGAGTAGTGTAGCTCAGGTTAAGTTGGACTGTCACTCTTTCCCAGCTTGAAGATTTGTCGAAGTTTTGCTTGGATTCTCTTTTCAGATGCTATGGCTGGTTCTTGCTACATTGGGGAATATAAATGTATTATTATGCCTCTTTATTTTGTAAGACAGATGACACTCTGATATTGTAAAGAAATATTTGTACAAACTATTTTATCAATAAAGCAAAGTTTTATTTTCTGCTGTTTAATTTCTGTCTGTCTTGTAATTTATCTGCATCTTTTACCCTAAATTCTCCACAGAACTTAGTGCATTCCCTTTGTGAGTGACACTAACGGATGTGGGGTGTTACACGTGGTATTAGAGCTGAAGGTTACCGAATCAGATAAAAGATTTGAAAAATTATTTTCAAAACGGTTTTAAAAGAAGCATTTTCAAGAGAAAAGATTTGTTTTAAAGGCATATTCCCCAAAGCCATACGCATTGTCTTCTCTTCCTCTGTTTGAATTCTTGTCTCCTTCTTTCTTGAGTCTCTGGGGCTCCTGGCTTTCTGGGAGGTAACCTCATCGATGGGATAAGTAGTGCCCGACTTCCATCTATAACCGTAGTAGTTTCACCTGCGGTTAGTTTTCTTCCAAGCTTAGTAGGATTTTCCGTACGATGGAGGCAGCTTTCGAGGGATTTGTCAACATGACTACACACAGAAGGGGATGAGGAGTTTGGCTAAGGAGCACAACCCGAGGATGAGGAATTCATGGATGTAGATTTAGCTCACGAAGGAGAAAGAAATCATAAAACCTAAGACAAGAGGAAGTATCTTTGCTAGGGTATGATAGGGCATATAACTAGGGACAAGGGCAAGAATGAGGAACAAGATTTTCAGAAGGGCAAGTACATACTTTCACCACCAAGCGTACCTAGGAGAAAGGTAGTAAAGTTATTTTGGCAGAGTCTAGTTGTGCTGTTCGTACTCTTTCCTTTGGATTTAGCACTTTGCATTTGTTTATATCTACTTCCCTAGTTGAGTCTCTGCACCATAGTACTTGTATAGTAGAAAGATCCCACTAGAGTCTCAAATCTAATTGGTGGTCCGACCAATCTATTTTTAGTAGGGATTTGAGGATAGCTATCGAGTTTGCTTATATCATCTCACATAGGTCGTCTAAATTCGAAGGAGATATTCCTTGGATGCTTGTCTGATATTGGTTTAGGCCTTTGGGGCTTGTACTTGAGGAATGCCGAGTTCGACTAGGGTGGTTTGCGTGAGAAATGAATAGTTGTGGCAGGCACTCTAGAAAGTGCGTAGTGACCTTTTTACCCTCATAGTTATAGCGTGATGGATAAGCTAAGAGGAGAGACCTCTAATCATCTTAGTACATACACTTGGTATCATAATTGACATCTGTTTACTTTAGAGATGGAGGTCAGAAACTTCACAATCGTGAAGTTAAATTAGTTAAGATACAATGGAGTAAAGCTCAAGAAGGCTAGATACTAGCATCATACCCTTTTTCCTTGGGTGCATCCTTGATTTCTTTTGTTTGTAGGAGCTTTACGCATAATTGTTTCTCTCTTTCCAAAGTATATTCTCTAGGACGTATCATCGATCCTAAGGTAGAAGCCAATGGATGTAAACATGTATTTGAAACATGTTATGGTTGAATGGTTGCAAGTGGTTGCAAATGGTTGCTTGTGAATGCATATGCATACGTATTAGGCACTTGATCAAGTTCAGACGCTTTCATATTGCATTTACAGATATGTATTTGTTTGTAAGTTGAACTTGATATGTTATCACATGGATGTTGCATATGGATGAATGGATGTGCACGCATATAGTATTTGCGTAACTAGGGATGCTTGCATACATGATTGGACGCACGGCACTGACATAATTCGCATTAAGGAGGTCAACTGAATCAGTAGACCGCCTGGTTTTGCATTAGATAAAGACATATACACACACTATGCATATGA
Source organism: Allium sativum (assembly GCA_030737875.1). NCBI lineage: Eukaryota > Viridiplantae > Streptophyta > Magnoliopsida > Asparagales > Amaryllidaceae > Allium > Allium sativum. The sequence continues at coordinate 297,134,788 of CM060924.1, forward strand.
ACATGAAAGCATTAGAAATCTTTTAAGGACAATGAATGCCTGTGATTGAATGGTTGAGTAGATGGGTGATTGGATGGAAGGACACATTCTTCCTAACTTGAAGATTTCGGGGACGAAATCCTTTTAAGTGGGGGAGAATGTAACACCCCGTAATTCTGTAATACTAAGATTCACGAATCAAGGCAGAATTAAGAGTTAAAATCAATATTAAGGGAAACGGGCTACGCCATTGCGTTCGTCTCGGAAAAATACGCGAAATAGAGTCCGAATTTTCGAAAATCGGAGTCCGTATGACCAAGATATGGCCCGTCAAAGTTTTAAGAAAATTCCAAGTTCAAAACAGTTTAAAAACAAGAGCCAAATTCGAATTCAAACACACAGGGGGCAGGGCGGGAAAATTCCCGCCCAGGTCAAGTCGACAGGGGTGTCGACTGCGCAGTCGACACCCCCCCCCCCCATGTCGACTGCCCAGTCGACATGGGTGTCCGAAATCCATTTTTCTGCACACAGTTCGTTCTTTTGTATCTAGACGCCATTCTGACCAGGTTCGTCCGCCTAACACTATATAAACAGCCCTGGTCTTCTTCTCTATTCACAACTATTTTCTATCCTTATGCTGCCTCTGAGAAAATATAAAAATAAGAAGATAATACAAAAATCCAAGACAAGGTTATGCTGCTCAAGTTGTCTAGAAGAGATTCAAAGCTTCAAGATAAGGATTAAAGGCTAAACGTCGCACGAATCATAGCAACGCCTCCTTTCTATTCTAATCTAATCTCTGTAAGTCAGTTATTTTTAGATTTGAACGTTTTTCTTTGTTCGTGACATGAAATTAAAGGAATAAAAGAATATGCCAAATCTCTCTCTCTCTATTCAAATCAGTGCCTATATTCTTGGACCTAATCAGGAACTGTTATGATTCAAGGACAAATAAGACCGTATGCCTATGGCTATGAACATTGCCTATGACTGTGAACGTTGCCTATAACTATGAACATTGCCTATGACTATGGACATTGCCTATGACTGTGACTGTGACTATGAGAATTATTTCCTTGACTAAGCTTATGCTTTTGATTTGGAAACATAAACTATTGCCTGTACAACTATGACTAAACACCTATGATTTCTGACTAGGGAAGGGTTGCTGTGAAATTGGGTCTAAACCTGATCTTTCTATTCCGTCTATCCTTGGTTTTCGTTGGTTTTAGACCTTGGGAATTTACCTATTAAGTTAGGTCTACCCATGTTCTTGAACCTACGTCTCTATTCTGTCTATTCTTGGTTTTCTTCGGTTTTAGACCTTGGGAATTTACCTATTAAGTTAGGTCTACCCATGTTCTTGAACCGACGTCGTTATTCAACCCTTTTTATGCCAGTTAGTATGTCCATCTTTCGCATAGCATCTTTGGTTCATTCCCTATTTTCTACGAACCTAGCTTTATTTATAAATCTAGACTGAATCACGATTATACGAACGGTGGGAATGCGGTTTGGGCAAAATATGAAATTTACTAAAAACGTAGTTTAACTTGGAAATTGGCATAAATTGGGAACACTCATTATGGCATGTTCATAAGAATGCAAGTTGGAAAAATTTGACATGAACTATAGATTGAGTAGCCTGAATCCAGTATCGACATGTTGTAACAACCCGAAAATCTGAGCCAGTTTAAAATTTTTATTTTGGCAATTTTAGCGAATTTTGATTATTTAAAATAGATTATTTTAAATAATATCGACGAGAAATTTATTTTGAATATAATTCGAACGTATATATTATACGCGTCGTCGTTAGAATATAAATATTTATATATATAATTATAAATAGAATTGAAAATGGCGCGGTAGTTCGAAAATTCGATTTCTAATTTCAAATGAATATACAGAATTCAATATAAGTCAGAATTGAACGAAACAAGAAATATTTGAATCTGTATAACTATATCTTTGTAACAAAGTTAACAAACTGAGATTTCATCTTAGAAATGATAAGATATGTCCAGTTTAAAATTAGAAATAGTCGCTGTGGAATTTATATATATTTTTATATATATAAGGCCCTTAAAAATAGCAATTTTGCAAACGACCTCAGATTTCGACGAAACCAGTTTTGTTGGGTCCGTGATGTTAAGTTATTGCTAGATTCCAAATTTCATAATTTTTCGAATCAATATGTGAGCGTGGCAAAGGAAAACGCGTTTGACCAGTTTTAGTTGATTTTAATCGACTGGAAATTGGCCATTTTTCATACGGTCTCAGAATTCGACGAAACTAGTTTTGTTAGGACCGTATCGTCAATACGAAGCTAGAAAATATTTTTCTGGAATTTTTCTAGTTAGTATGTGACCCCAATAATTTGAAATGTACGTTTAAAATTCAATATAGTGATTTAAATGTAAATTCAACGGAAACTAATCGAAACGATCAAATCAACCTACGATGCATATCCCATTGTGTTTGGAATGGGGGTAAAATGCTATGGACGATAGGCGGTGGGCCTCGTTTCGAGGTCGTATGTAAAAGTACCTTTTTTAGAAATTAAATAATTAAATAATATAAAAAAAAATATTCCCTCTTTCTCCTCCCATATACTCTGCCCCCCCCCCCCCCCTCTTCAAAAATCAAATCGTCAGACGGAAAAAAAAAAGAAAAAAAAGACCTAACAAATCGAGCCGCCGCCGATGATTGCCGCGCCACCACTCCACGAGCACCCTCCTCCTATCGCACCTCCTCCCCTCCTATGAGTCACGAGCCCCACACCCAATCGGACCACAGAAGACCGCCGCCGTCCTCTCCTATTTCTGGCGCGAGAAAGCTGATCAAGTTCAGCAAAGAGGGGTGCCGGAGGTCAAGCTCGCGAAGGCCGAGGTCATGGTACCACCTGATGGACGTCTAGTGCTTCGATTCGCTAGCAAATGGCAAACCTAGGTTTTGAGTTTCCAGAAAATCACGTCGGCTATGGGTTTCAAAGGTATAATTTTAACAAATGTATTAATTACCTTATTTAAGTCATTAAAATGGTTTTAAAAATAATTTATTTTAACATATAGAAATGCAGTTTTTTTAATTTATTTTAACATATAGAAATGCAGTTTTTTTTAATTTATTTTAACATATGTAAATGCAGTTTTAAAATATATATAGAGTGATTTAAAAGTTATGATTTTAAATATGATTTTTATATATTGAACTTCGAAATAAAAATATGATTTTTATATGTTGAACTTCGAAATAAAAATATGATTTTTATATGTTGAACTTCGAAATAAAAATATGATTTTTATATGTTGAACTTCGAAATAAAAATATGATTTTTATATGTTGAACTTCGAATTAAAAATATGATTTTTATATGTTGAACTTCGAATTAAAAATATGATTTTTATATGTTGAACTTCGAATTAAAAATATGATTTTTATATGTTGAACTTCGAATTAAAAATATGATTTTTATATGTTGAACTTCGAAATAAAAATATGATTTTTATATGTTGAACTTCGAAATAAAAATATGATTTTTATATGTTGAACTTCGAATTAAAAATATGATTTTTATATGTTGAACTTCGAATTAAAAATATGATTTTTATATGTTGAACTTTGAATTAAAAATATGATTTTTATATGTTGAACTTCGAATTAAAAATATGATTTTTATATGTTGAACTTCGAATTAAAAATATGATTTTTATATGTTGAACTTCGAATTAAAAATATGATTTTTATATGTTGAACTTCGAATTAAAAATATGATTTTTATATGTTGAACTTCGAATTAAAAATATGATTTTTATATGTTGAACTTCGAAATAAAAATATGATTTTTATATGTTGAACTTCGAATTAAAAATATGATTTTTATATGTTGAACTTCGAATTAAAAATATGATTTTTATATGTTGAACTTCGAATTAAAAATATGATTTTTATATGTTGAACTTCGAAATAAAAATATGATTTTTATATGTTGAACTTCGAATTAAAAATATGATTTTTCTATGTTGAACTTCGAATTAAAAATATGATTTTTGTATGTTGAACTTCGAATTAAAAATATGATTTTTATATGTTGAACTTCGAAATAAAAATATGATTTTTATATATCGAATAGCGAAGTAAAAATTCGATTTTTACATATGTAGTGAAAGCGGGCAACGAAAGCGACAAAGAGAGAGAATGGCGAAGATTTCCTGCATTTGAAGTGCCGTGGAGCTAGGATAGCTATATGTGAGAATATCTCACCTTTCAATTTATTTTTCTAGTTATATATATATATACTAGGATGCAGACGGTGCTTAGTAGCACCCGACACAATCGTCCACAGACCATGGACTTGTTTGTTTGATTGCAAATTAGTTAGATTATTGATTGAAATTGAATTGTGTGGTGAAATGAATTAATTTGATTGATGTGTGAATGGCGTGGGCCTTCACTAGACCGGGGATAAGGCTAGGCCTTGTCCCGTTTCTAGTATCGTGCCGTTATGCCGCCGAAATTTTCTAAAATATGTTAGAAAAAAATAAAAATATCATTTTATTGAAGAAATGAATTGAATAGAAATTCATAGGTTGAAATAAAATGTTTTTATCGTTAAAAATATAATTTTTAACGTGAAGTGAATAAAATAGAATATTCATTTACGAACCAGATGGTTTGTTTATGTACACCTATTTGAATGACATTGATTGGGACGATAAATTTTACACATCGCCCAACAGCACAAATAAAATATGTGTTTGATTGTTTGAAACCCCACACGGGTGTTGGGATGAAATTTGAAGTTCACTCATCCTGATTGATTGAATATGTCGATCGATTGATTGACAGGCTGTTATAAGCGTTAGATATCTATATTTGATTCTTATACAGTGTAGTGCACTTTGGTTGATGGTTGATTATTTCCCAATGCTATTATACATGTGTTGTATGAAAATCCATATAATTAACTTTATATGGTAATTGATTGGGCCTCATTCCAATTTGAAGAATAAAGAATATTATAAAATAAAAGTTCATGTGTTGACAGTACTCATTCATTGAGATTGGTCATGTGTTGAACGAAATATTTTAGTAATAAAATTTACATCTTTATCAATATGAAATAAAAGTTCATGTGTTGACAGTACTCATTCATTGATATTGGTCATGTGTTGAACGAAATATTTTGATAATAACAACTATTTTGAAAAAGAAATATTTGAAAAAGAAATATTTGAAATAGAATATTTGAAAATAGAAATTTATGAAGCCGTGTTGAGTAGATTGACGCCATTTTGACGTAAACAAAAACGATTTCGAAATGAATTGAATTGAAAACGATTTCGAAATGAATTGAATTGAAAACGATTTCGAAATGAATTGAATTGAAAACGATTTCGAAATGAATTGAATTGAAAACGATTTCGAAATGAATTGAATTGAAAACGATTTCGAAATGAATTGAATTGAAAACGATTTCGAAATGAATTGAATTGAAAACGAGTTCGAAATGAATTGAATTGAAAACGATTTCGAAATGAATTGAATTGAAAACGATTTCGAAATGAATTGAATTGAAAACGATTTCGAAATGAATTGAATTGAAAACGATTTCGAAATGAATTGAATTGAAAACGATTTCGAAATGAATTGAATTGAAAACGATTTCGAAATGAATTGAATTGAAAACGATTTCGAAATGAATTGAATTGAAAACGATTTCGAAATGAATTGAATTGAAAACGATTTCGAAATGAATTGAATTGAAAACGATTTCGAAATGAATTGAATTGAAACGAATTCAAATTGAATTGAAAACAAATTGAAATGAATTCAAATTGAATTGAAATTTGAATTGAATAGAAATGAATTTTGAAACGATTTTATAAAGAAGAATTCAATTTTGACTTGAATTGAAAAGGAAGTTGAAATTGCTTTGGAAACGAATTTAAAACTATTTATATAATTCGTTTTAAATAGAAATCGACGAAATATATATTATATATATTATATATATAATATAATGGCCTGAATAGAACGCGCCGCGCCGCGGCAGTTCGTGAATTTCGACCATTTATTTCAAACAGATATTACGGGAGATCCGACCGTCGGATTCTCCTAAAACCGGAACCGTTGGGTTCGTATCGAAAAGAGCTTTCTAATGAAGATTAGAAATTTGAAATCTAACGGTTGGATTTGGAGATACGTCCAAATCAAATTCGAAAAAGGTCGCTGTAAGTGCAGTTCAATGGCCATTGATGGGAATCGACTGTACGGGCCTTGATAAAATTATTAAAAATAGTAATAATTTGTGTAAAATCATAAGAAATGATTTAGAAAGAATTGGGATGAAAAACTCCATATTTGAAAAGATAAAAATAGATTTTTATCGAAATGAACTAGTTTTGAACTAGAATTATAATTCTATTTATTTTTAAATAAATAAATTGAATTCGAAAAGGGTTTTGAAAATAACCAAAATTTCCAATGATTGCATTGAAGTGGATTTGAATCGAAATTGTCTTCGGAATATTTCGATGTTGGAATTCGTGATTATATGGATGTTGTTACGGAAATTTGAAAGATATATATTTATATCGTTATTTCCAATACGACCTTTGTTAATCGTAGAATTTGATATTGAATATAAGCCGATATATTTTCTATTCAGAGCCTTATATTGAATATCAAATGTGATTTGGGTTTTTCGTGAAAGGTGTCTTCACTAACACTGTTCTTGAACCCAGTTGAGAAAAGATTAAATCTTTTTATTTAGATTTAATGAAGTGTACCAATTAAATAATATTTAATTGGGATTGAATTGATATTGATTTTTGGGTTTATCGTGAACAGTGTTTTAAATAACACTCGTTCTTTAACCCGATAATTAATGAATGTGATTTTGGGTTTATCGTGAACCGTGTTTTAAATGACACTGATTCTTTAACCCAGTTAACGATTAAAACTAAGTGGAGTTTTAATGAATCTTTAATTAGATTGAAATGATCGAAAATGGAGTACCACCAGTTTTGCTCCAGGCGATAGTTAAATCTTTAATTAGATTTGAACGTGAAATGGTAACTGAATTTACCAATAACACTGTGGTGTTAGATAGGAAGTATTACCAGTTTTACTTCATGGGATGAATAGGTTGGGATTGGGAAATTAAAACCAATGATTACTTCGGTAAGGTTCGCTAATTCCGACTAGTTTTGAATTGATATTCAAAAGATAGATTAAAGAATAAATTCAGGAATTTATCTTGGATAAAATTAATGGGAACCTATCCCTATGAATGTGAAATTTAGAAACTAACTGTCGGTTAGCTAAGCAGAATGGTTTTCTGGATATTGATCTGATGTTGGTTTCGGCCTTCGGGGTTAATATTTGGGGAATTATTCTCTTGATTAATTTACGGTTAGTGACTAATGAATTGGAATGAGGCGTATGTTGTGTTTGTGTAACACTTTTATAATATATACGCGAGTTATTCGGAAAGACAGGGTTTATCCCATTCTGAATAACTGATACGACGATAAGTCGAAGATGAAGACGATGGTCGAAGACCGGAGGTCTTCACGTCGTTTGGGTAATTACTGATGATCTTGATTGGGCTGTACACCCAAGAAGATGGAAACAGTTAGTGATCGTCCAGACGTACTTGGAGATCGATGGATATGCGGGGTACTAGGTGCCTCCGGTTCCGTTCAGACCCAGAACGGACTTGTAAATGGACTGTGTGTCTGACATTGGATTTTAGTCCGTGTAATTGATCTCTATTAAATATATATCTGCTTGGCGGCGGAGAATTTATTCTCTTGCTTAACGCCCTTCTCTGAGACGTACGAGCTCAGGGGTTATATATTGATGGATATCAAACGCATGGAGTGAATGGCCTGTGTGGCATGCCTAAGTGGCAATTGATCGAGGCTTTTGTTGAAAAGCAAAGTCTTGTGGTGATGATCAAAGCACGGCCTTTGTGGCGTAGCTTTGTGTAACGTTTGCTTCGCGAGTTTCACACCCGGTATGAACCAAAAACGGGAGAGGACATCAGGGAGGACTTGCATTTCTTTCTAGCTAGAAGTGGCGTCAGTGGTTTTACACGCCCTGACGAGTTTGACTTATGTGGTTGTTGCTATTGCGAGGCGCCTCGGTTATATCGGTTTCGGCCGATGCATTCTGGTCGGCTGACGGACCAGACTTACACCCCATATGGTGGGGAAACGTAGTGTTCAGGCATAATAATCCACATTGGTGGACCGACCCTGACGATCTAAAGTGTTGATGCGTTCTGATCCTGAGGGGCGGGCTAGAGCGTCTCGAATCGGTTGAGGACTATCTTTTGCCTCGGTTCATAGACGGAAATCCAATTTCCAAATACGTGACATTTGCGGTTTTATTTGTAGAGCCTAGTATGGCGACATAGTGGGATGGGGCACTCATGCCGCCTAGGATTGATACTTATGATTTGAAGTGTTTTATGCACTATGCACTTATAATAGTATCAAATGAGTTGTTTTAAACGTATCAAGCATTCTTTGGCTGTTATAAGGGAAAACCCTATCCTCGACTGCGTTGCATTGTGTGATGGGACCTGGGTCTTATAACAGCTTCATTTTTCTTTATTTAGCATTGCGCTGTTTGTTTTATGCACTGGTATTCATGGGAGGAAACCCGTTCCGTGTTATACGGCATGGTCCCTTGATTTACCTAACTTAAAAAATAAAGATTAACTATTTTAGTTCTCACACCAGTCACATGACTGACCTGGAGTTTATTGTTTTAACCTAAACTCTGGGTGCCCTTATTTTGACACGGGCAGCTAGTAGTTTTGGTTTTGCAGATTTATATTCCCAGGATTCTGGTTTACAGCTGGAACGATATCCGGAAAGCTTTGTATCCATATATCCCTTCTAGTTGTGTATTGTATTATTTTCCGCTGCTATGTATTTAAATGTAATTTAAATCTCTGATATTTCTGTGTGATATTTATTCATTTATACTCTGTATATTCTTGTAATCTGATGCATTGTTGTAATATACAATGAAACGTTCTTCTGTTTGCGTCCTGTTTTGTCTTGTTCTCAAACGATAGGGCGTTTCGAACGGCCTGGATCGGTTTAGCGACTGGTTCGGACCGAGCGAAATTCCTTGCCGTCACAGTTGGTATCAGAGCTTTGGTTTACAAAGCTCAGAGAACAAGGCACATTAGAACCATATGAAAGAATTCATCAGATATTGGGTTAGTAATATCCAATTAGAATGGCTCGTTAGTGATGGGATCAGTAGTATCCTAGAACGAGTGTGAAGAGTAAATTTTTAAAGTAAAAACAAATTTTGTTTTGAAAATTTAAATCAATTATTCGTATGTGATTATTTGTTTTATATTGATTAGGACAATCCAAAATATAAAGATTTTGCGTATGCGCCTAGCTAGCGTGTATTCGAAGTTTTGATATATTGGATAGATATAGAATCACACTCTAGTCGCCCGGAGATGGTACTGATGATAGCACGTGCATCATCAGTATTTATGTTCGTGTTACGAAGGTGTGTTTTCTATATATTTCCATTAGACTGGTGTGAGAACCAAAACTAATATAGTTAGAACACATTGTTGTGAATTGGCATCAAAAACATGATTTTCTGTATATGTATCAAATTTATGAATTTGAAACTCTAATTCACTAATTGATTGATGTTTGTGTTGTTTGTTTAATTGTTTGATAATTTTGAACCACTATGCCTAATTTGATCAAATATTGAATTGTATTGAAATTTGGTCGCATTTGCTTGCATACATATATATCATTGAACAGGTCATAGCAAGGAGGCTAGAGCCGAAGAATAAAATTTGTTTGCCCGACAAATAGGTACATGTTTAATACATAATTTCCTGTTTTGTTTGGGTGATGATGATTTTGTGAGCCTATTGGCTAGCCGCTTGACTTTTTCTTTTTCTTTTTGAGATCTGAAGGACCGGGGAAGCTATTTGAAATTCCCCGATGCTCCCGGTGCAGAGGAGGTTATGGCGAAATTTTTCGAAAATTTAGGGTGTTAGCCAAATCTTTGAAATTTTTGAAAAGTTCTTAGAAACTGAAAAGTTGAAGAACTTAAGCCGTAATCAAAAACAATGGAAGTTGAGTTGAATTGTTAAACAACTTTCGACTTTGTTCCTTTTCGGGGACGAAAAGTTTTAAGTGGGGGAGATTGTAACAACCCGAAAATCTGAGCCAGTTTAAAATTTTTATTTTGGCAATTTTAGCGAATTTTGATTATTTAAAATAGATTATTTTAAATAATGTCGACGAGAAATTTATTTTGAATATAATTCGAACGTATATATTATACGCGTCGTCGTTAGAATATAAATATTTATATATATAATTATAAATAGAATTGAAAATGGCGCGGTAGTTCGAAAATTCGATTTCTAATTTCAAATGAATATACAGAATTCAATATAAGTCAGAATTGAACGAAACAAGAAATATTTGAATCTGTATAACTATATCTTTGTAACGAAGTTAACAAACTGAGATTTCATCTTAGAAATGATAAGATATGTCCAGTTTAAAATTAGAAATAGTCGCTGTGGAATTTATATATATTTTTATAAATATAAGGCCCTTAAAAATAGCAATTTTGCAAACGACCTCGGATTTCGACGAAACCAGTTTTGTTGGGTCCGTGATGTTAAGTTATTGCTAGATTCCAAATTTCATAATTTTTCGAATCAATATGTGAGCGTGGCAAAGGAAAACACGTTTGACCAGTTTCAGTTGATTTTAATCGACTGGAAATTGGCCATTTTTCATACGGTCTCAGAATTCGACGAAACTAGTTTTGTTAGGACCGTATCGTCAATACGAAGCTAGAAAATATTTTTCTGGAATTTTTCTAGTTAGTGTGTGACCCCAATAATTTGAAATGTACGTTTAAAATTCAATATAGTGATTTAAATGTAAATTCAACGGAAACTAATCGAAACGATCAAATCAACCTACGATGCATATCCCATTGTGTTTGGAATGGGGGTAAAATGCTATGGACGATAGGCGGTGGGCCTCGTTTCGAGGTCGTATGTAAAAGTACCTTTTTTAGAAATTAAATAATTAAATAATATAAAAAAAAATATTCCCTCTTTCTCCTCCCATATACTCTGCCCCCCCCCCCTCTTCAAAAATCAAATCGTCAGACGGAAAAAAAAGAAAGAAAAGAAAGACCTAACAAATCGAGCCGCCGCCGATGATTGCCGCGCCACCACTCCACGAGCACCCTCCTCCTATCGCACCTCCTCCCCTCCTATGAGTCACGAGCCCCACACCCAATCGGACCACAGAAGACCGCCGCCGTCCTCTCCTATTTCTGGCGCGAGAAAGCTGATCGAGTTCAGCAAAGAGGGGTGCCGGAGGTCAAGCTCGCGAAGGCCGAGGTCATGGTACCACCTGATGGACGTCTAGTGCTTCGATTCGCTAGCAAATGGCAAACCTAGGTTTTGAGTTTCCAGAAAATCACGTCGGCTATGGGTTTCAAAGGTATAATTTTAACAAATGTATTAATTACCTTATTTAAGTCATTAAAATGGTTTTAAAAATAATTTATTTTAACATATAGAAATGCAGTTTTTTAAATTTATTTTAACATATAGAAATGCAGTTTTTTTTAATTTATTTTAACATATGTAGATGCAGTTGTAAAATATATATAGAGTGATTTAAAAGTTATGATTTTAAATATGATTTTTATATATTGAACTTCGAAATAAAAATATGATTTTTATATATTGAACTTCGAAATAAAAATATGATTTTTATATGTTGAACTTCGAAATAAAAATATGATTTTTATATGTTGAACTTCGAAATAAAAATATGATTTTTATATGTTGAACTTCGAAATAAAAATATGATTTTTATATGTTGAACTTCGAATTAAAAATATGATTTTTATATGTTGAACTTCGAATTAAAAATATGATTTTTATATGTTGAACTTCGAATTAAAAATATGATTTTTATATGTTGAACTTCGAAATAAAAATATGATTTTTATATGTTGAACTTCGAAATAAAAATATGATTTTTATATGTTGAACTTCGAATTAAAAATATGATTTTTATATGTTGAACTTCGAATTAAAAATATGATTTTTATATGTTGAACTTCGAATTAAAAATATGATTTTTATATGTTGAACTTCGAATTAAAAATATGATTTTTATATGTTGAACTTCGAATTAAAAATATGATTTTTATATGTTGAACTTCGAATTAAAAATATGATTTTTATATGTTGAACTTCGAATTAAAAATATGATTTTTATATGTTGAACGTCGAATTAAAAATATGATTTTTATATGTTGAACTTCGAAATAAAAATATGATTTTTATATGTTGAACTTCGAAATAAAAATATGATTTTTATATGTTGAACTTCGAATTAAAAATATGATTTTTATATGTTGAACTTCGAATTAAAAATATGATTTTTATATGTTGAACTTCGAAATAAAAATATGATTTTTATATGTTGAACTTCGAATTAAAAATATGATTTTTATATGTTGAACTTCGAATTAAAAATATGATTTTTGTATGTTGAACTTCGAATTAAAAATATGATTTTTCTATGTTGAACTTCGAAATAAAAATATGATTTTTATATATTGAATAGCGAAGTAAAAATTCGATTTTTACATATGTAGTGAAAGCGGGCAACGAAAGCGACAAAGAGAGAGAATGGCGAAGATTTCCTGCATTTGAAGTGCCGTGGAGCTAGGATAGCTATATGTGAGAATTTCTCACCTTTCAATTTATTTTTCTAGTTATATATATATACTAGGATGCAGACGGTGCTTAGTAGCACCCGACACAATCGTCCACAGACCATGGACTTGTTTGTTTGATTGCAAATTAGTTAGATTATTGATTGAAATTGAATTGTGTGGTGAAATGAATTAATTTGATTGATGTGTGAATGGCGTGGGCCTTCACTAGACCGGGGATAAGGCTAGGCCTTGTCCCGTTTCTAGTATCGTGCCGTTATGCCGCCGAAATTTTCTAAAATATGTTAGAAAAAAATAAAAATATCATTTTATTGAAGAAATGAATTGAATAGAAATTCATAGGTTGAAATAAAATGTTTTTATCGTTAAAAATATAATTTTTAACGTGAAGTGAATAAAATAGAATATTCATTTACGAACCAGATGGTTTGTTTATGTACACCTATTTGAATGACATTGATTGGGACGATAAATTTTACACATCGCCCAACAGCACAAATAAAATATGTGTTTGATTGTTTGAAACCCCACACGGGTGTTGGGATGAAATTTGAAGTTCACTCATCCTGATTGATTGAATATGTCGATCGATTGATTGACAGGCTGTTATAAGCGTTAGATATCTATATTTGATGCTTATACAGTGTAGTGCACTTTGGTTGATGGTTGATTATTTCCCAATGCTATTATACATGTGTTGTATGAAAATCCATATAATTAACTTTATATGGTAATTGATTGGGCCTCATTCCCATTTGAAGAATAAAGAATATTATAAAATAAAAGTTCATGTGTTGACAGTACTCATTCATTGAGATTGGTCATGTGTTGAACGAAATATTTTAGTAATAAAATTTACATCTTTATCAATATGAAATAAAAGTTCATGTGTTGACAGTACTCATTCATTGATATTGGTCATGTGTTGAACGAAATATTTTGATAATAACAACTATTTTGAAAAAGAAATATTTGAAAAAGAAATATTTGAAATAGAATATTTGAAAATAGAAATTTATGAAGCCGTGTTGAGTAGATTGACGCCATTTTGACGTAAACGAAAACGATTTCGAAATGAATTGAATTGAAAACGATTTCGAAATGAATTGAATTGAAAACGATTTCGAAATGAATTGAATTGAAAACGATTTCGAAATGAATTGAATTGAAAACGATTTCGAAATGAATTGAATTGAAAACGATTTCGAAATGAATTGAATTGAAAACGATTTCGAAATGAATTGAATTGAAAACGATTTCGAAATGAATTGAATTGAAAACGATTTCGAAATGAATTGAATTGAAAATGATTTCGAAATGAATTGAATTGAAAACGATTTCGAAATGAATTGAATTGAAAACGATTTCGAAATGAATTGAATTGAAAACGATTTCGAAATGAATTGAATTGAAAACGATTTCGAAATGAATTGAATTGAAACGAATTCAAATTGAATTGAAAACAAATTGAAATGAATTCAAATTGAATTGAAATTTGAATTGAATAGAAATGAATTTTGAAATGATTTTATAAAGAAGAATTCAATTTTGATTTGAATTGAAAAGGAAGTTGAAATTGCTTTGGAAACGAATTTAAAACTATTTATATAATTCGTTTTAAATAGAAATCGACGAAATATATATTATATATATTAATATATAATATAATGGCCTGAATAGAACGCGCCGCGCCGCGGCAGTTCGTGAATTTCGACCATTTATTTCAAACGGATATTACGGGAGATCCGACCGTCGGATTCTCCTAAAACCGGAACCATTGGGTTCGTATCGAAAAGAGCTTTCTAACGAAGATTAGAAATTTGAAATCTAACGGTTGGATTTGGAGATACGTCCAAATCAAATTCGAAAAAGGTCGCTGTAAGTGCAGTTCAATGGCCATTGATGGGAATCGACTGTACGGGCCTTGATAAAATTATTAAAAATAGTAATAATTTGTGTAAAATCATAAGAAATGATTTAGAAAGAATTGGGATGAAAAACTCCATATTTGAAAAGATAAAAATAGATTTTTATCGAAATGAACTAGTTTTGAACTAGAATTATAATTCTATTTATTTTTAAATAAATAAATTGAATTCGAAAAGGGTTTTGAAAATAACCAAAATTTCCAATGATTGCATTGGAGTGGATTTGAATCGAAATTGTCTTCGGAATATTTCGATGTTGGAATTCGTGATTATACGGATGTTGTTACGGAAATTTGAAAGATATATATTTATATCGTTATTTCCAATACGACCTTTGTTAATCGTAGAATTTGATATTGAATATAAGCCGATATATTTTCTATTCAGAGCCTTATATTGAATATCAAATGTGATTTGGGTTTGTCGTGAAAGGTGTCTTCACTAACACTGTTCTTGAACCCAGTCGAGAAAAGATTAAATCTTTTTATTTAGATTTAATGAAGTGTACCAATTAAATAATATTTAATTGGGATTGAATTGATATTATTTTTGGGTTTATCGTGAACAGTGTTTTAAATAACACTCGTTCTTTAACCCGATAATTAATGAATGTGATTTTGGGTTTATCGTGAACCGTGTTTTAAATGACATTGATTCTTTAACCCAGTTAACGATTAAAACTAAGTGGAGTTTTAATGAATCTTTAATTAGATTGAAATGATCGAAAATGGAGTACCACCAGTTTTGCTCCAGGCGATAGTTAAATCTTTAATTAGATTTGAACGTGAAATGGTAATTGAATTTACCAATAACACTGTGGTGTTAGATAGGAAGTATTACCAGTTTTACTTCATGGGATGAATAGCTTGGGATTGGGAAATTAAAACCAATGATTACTTCGGTAAGGTTCGCTAATTCCGACTAGTTTTGAATTGATATTCAAAAGATAGATTAAAGAATAAATTCAGGAATTTATCTTGGATAAAATTAATGGGAACCTATCCCTATGAATGTGAAATTTAGAAACTAACTGTCGGTTAGCTAAGCAGAATGGTTTTCTGGATATTGATCTGATGTTGGTTTCGGCCTTCGGGTTTAATATTTGGGGAATTATTTTCTTGATTAATTTACGGTTAGTGACTAATGAATTGGAATGAGGCGTATGTTGTGTTTGTGTAACACTTTTATAATATATACGCGAGTTATTCGGAAAGACCGGGTTTATCCCATTCTGAATAACTGATACGACGATAAGTCGAAGATGAAGACGATGGTCGAAGACCGGAGGTCTTCACGTCGTTTGGGTAATTACTGATGATCTTGATTGGGCTGTACACCCAAGAAGATGGAAACAGTTAGTGATCGTCTAGACGTACTTGGAGATCGATGGATATGCGGGGTACTAGGTGCCTCCGGTTCCGTTCAGACCCAGAACGGACTTGTAAATGGACTGTGTGTCTGACATTGGATTTTAGTCCGTGTGATTGATCTCTATTAAATATATATCTGCTTGGCGGCGGAGAATTTATTCTCTTGCTTAACGCCCTTCTCTGAGACGTACGAGCTCAGGGGTTATATATTGATGGATATCAAACGCATGGAGTGAATGGCCTGTGTGGCATGCCTAAGTGGCAATTGATCGAGGCTTTTGTTGAAAAGCAAAGTCTTGTGGTGATGACCAAAGCACGGCCTTTGTGGCGTAGCTTTGTGTAACGTTTGCTTCGCGAGTTTCACACCCGGTATGAACCAAAAACGGGAGAGGACATCAGGGAGGACTTGCGTTTCTTTCTAGCTAGAAGTGGCGTCAGTGGTTTTACACACCCTGACGAGTTTGACTTATGTGGTTGTTGCTGTTGCGAGGCGCCTCGGTTATATCGGTTTCGGCCGATGCATTCTGGTCGGCTGACGGACCAGACTTACACCCCATAGGGTGGGGAAACATAGTGTTCAGGCATAATAATCCACATCGGTGGACCGGCCCTGACGATCTAAAGGGTTGATGCGTTCTGATCCTGAGGGGCGGGCTAGAGCGTCTCGAATCGGTTGAGGACTATCTTTTGCCTCGGTTCATAGACGGAAATCCAATTTCCAAATACGTGACATTTGCGGTTTTATTTGTAGAGCCTAGTATGGCGACATAGTGGGATGGGGCACTCATGCCGCCTAGGATTGATACTTATGATTTGAAGTGTTTTATGCACTATGCACTTATAATAGTATCAAATGAGTTGTTTTAAACGTATCAAGCATTCTTTGGCTGTTATAAGGGAAAACCCTATCCTCGACTGCGTTGCATTGTGTGATGGGACCTGGGTCTTATAACAGCTTCATTTTTCTTTATTTAGCATTGCGCTGTTTGTTTTATGCACTATTATTCATGGGAGGAAACCCGTTCCGTGTTATACGGCATGGTCCCTTGATTTACCTAACTTAAAAAATAAAGATTAACTGTTTTAGTTCTCACACCAGTCACATGACTGACGTGGAGTTTATTGTTTTAACCTAAACTCTGGGTGCCCTTATTTTGACACGGGCAGCTAGTAGTTTTGGTTTTGCAGATTTATATTCACAGGATTCTGGTTTACAGCTGGAACGATATCCGGAAAGCTTTGTATCCGTATATCCCTTCTAGTTGTGTATTGTATTATTTTCCGCTGCTATGTATTTAAATGTAATTTAAATCTCTGATATTTCTGTGTGATATTTATTCATTTATACTCTGTATATTCTTGTAATCTGATGCATTGTTGTAATATACAATGAAACGTTCTTCTGTTTGCGTCCTGTTTTGTCTTGTTCTCAAACGATAGGGCGTTTCGAACGGCCTGGATCGGTTTAGCGACTGGTTCGGACCGAGCGAAATTCCTTGCCGTCACACATGTAAATCTAGCATTTACATGAATAATGAACTAGAGTAATAAGTCTAGTTTGACATGAATTAGAATGTTGAATTGGAATAGGATTAGCTAATTTGGAACGGTAAATATATTGGCCTAAATTTGAAATTGGCCATAATTGGGAGTAATTGGCAGGTTTAGCAAAATCATGGTTAATGACACTTGATTTGGTAGAATTTACATACAAAAAGCGTAAACATGATTTAGAGGGGAAAATGGGCCATAAGAATGAATGTTGACAATTTACATTAAAAGGGGAATTAGGAAATAAGTAAATTAGGAATAATTTACTTATAGAATTTGTTCTAAACGAGAAATGTAAACTTAGACAAATTAAAGGTTTGTTAAACGACATCTCTTTTAATAACACACCAGAAAGTTCTAGGGTGATAGAGAGGATAGTGTCAAGGCTTGGGTTTGGAAAATACAAGTTTCCTACTCTCCCTGGCTATCCCTAACTGATCTAGGGATCCGACGGACGGGATGGTTACTTTCAAAACCTGAATTGAAAACTAATCAAAACCCTTTGAATTTAGAAAACACGAATATGCCTAACCCGAGGTTAGACTGAGTTGCGATGTAAACCTGCCCGGAACCAACCGGCACATCCAGTATTCGCAACAATATCTGTCTAATGTGAGTGGTCGTGGCTTTAATCTACTTAATTAAAGCTAGAACAAGAATGGTAGGGTTAAGTTAACTAAGACACTTAACCAGTTCAACATGACAACTAAACTGATGGGTGGGGTTAGGTTCATAAAAACACTTAACACAGTTAAGCTAGGATGGGAGGGTTAAGTCCATAGGAACACTTAACCAACTTAACACAGTTAAGCTAGAATTGGAGGGCTGAGTCCATAGAAACACTTAACCAGACTCAAGGTAACAAGACAAGATTTGTAGGGGTTAAGTAAAGTTAATACACTTAGCCAAATTAACATGTTAACTAGATTAGAGGTTGGGGTTAAGTAAAGTTAATACACTTAGCCAAATTAACATGTTAACTAGACCAGAGGTTGGGGTTAAGTAAAATCTAATACACTTAGCCAATTTAATATGTTAGCTGGGCTAGACCGTAGGGGTTAAGTTAACTTGAACACTTAACCATCAGGTTGTGATAAAGGAATGGGGTTAAGTCTAAAACATGAAGGGATAACACTTAACCATTAATAACATGTTAGTTAAAACAGATGGGCAAGGTTAAGTAAAAAGGGAACACTTAACCAATACAGGGTGAAGGGGTAGGGTTAAGTAACAAGAAATACTTAACCAACATAACTTGGTTAAGTCAACATGAATTATTGATAACACTTAACCAGTTTATCAGGATAAATGAAGAGGGTTAAGTTAGCTTAAATTGACTAATGACACTTAACCAACCCAAATTGACGGGAAAGAGAACTAAGTAGTAATTCTTAGTATAACACGGGAAGGAGCGAATGTCCGTCCGAGAAGGCTCCAACGAATTGGGTTACGAAGCCCGAGGCTTCGAGGCGACGTCAGGGTACTCTTGGTATCCCTCTGTGAGACTGAAGATGATCCTCCTGGGCTCACAGAGGTTAAGGTCTACGTAGAAGAACCAGGGGTATGCCTTGGTTGCAATATATATGGCAACCTAAAGACTAGGATGGACCGGCGTGATTCGACGAGAAAACGGTAGCCCTGTGATAGCAACTCGTCGTCTACCATCCATCTTGAGCCAGTCGAGATACGTGAAGCGGAAAGGCGGAGAACTCCAAAAGACCATAATTGCTATCTAGTTATGGGTGAGGATGGCCATAGGATAGTGGGGCACCAGGGGCCGGCGTATAGTTCTCATTTTACAAAGGGCGCCTTTCATTAGTTGAGGGAGGGGTCAAGTGGGACCATAGCCACTGGAATAAAAACAGACCTTAGCATCTGCATCGGCAGATATCTGAAAGCTCCCGACCGAGTTCTGTATTCCTTGATTTGCCCTGTCACAGGACTCGGACCGCACATTACAGGACATGTGCATCTAGACAAGCGATAACGATTCGCGATACATGCGTGGGGAAGTATAGGAACATATACCACTCTAGGTAGTGTGTCCTAGACTTGGGGGCATCGTTCGACAGGTAGCGTAATCCCTAGTTGGACTAGGTGGCATAAACCCTGAACTCGAAAAACGTTCAGCAGATAGCGTAAAACTCTAGTTAAATTTGGAAAGCACTTGATAGAAAACCCTAGATTAGATCTAGGTAATAAATAAAAAAATGTATGCCTGAAGGCAACGGAAACTACAGGAGTTGGGATCACGTTATCGTTACTAGTTGGAACACTAGTTAGGTGGTGCAGAGATATAGAAACCAGTATAACAAGGAAATAGCGAAACGGCAAAAGTATTAGAGCGTATTCAGTTTATCTTATCTTAGCATATCTTGTGATTATCTTGTCTAATCTTGCTGACCCTATGGTCATGGTGTAATCTTGGATTCAGTTAATTCATGTCGTTTGTTTTTCCATGTTCACATGCTAGAAGTTACTAAACTTACTCAGGCTTAATGTCTGACTCTGTTTTTCTTTCGTCTTCTTTTCTTCCGTTCCCCCCCCCAGGTAGTAGAGGAGGGAGTAGTATAGCTCAGGTTAAGTTGGACTGTCACTCTTTACCAGCTTGAAGATTTGTCGAAGTTTTGCTTGGATTCTCTTTTCAGATGCTATGGCTGGTTCTTGCTACATTGGGGAATATAAATGTATTTTTATGCTTCTTTATTTGTAAGACAGATGACACTCTGATATTGTAAAGAAATCTTTGTACAAACTATTTTATCAATAAAGAAAAGTTTTATTTTCCGCTGTTTAATTTCTGTCTGTCTTGTAATTTATCTGCATCTTTTACTCTAAATGCTCCACAGGACTTAGTGCATTCCCTTTGTGAGTGACACTAACGAATGT
This sequence comes from Allium sativum, assembly GCA_030737875.1. Taxonomy (NCBI): domain Eukaryota; kingdom Viridiplantae; phylum Streptophyta; class Magnoliopsida; order Asparagales; family Amaryllidaceae; genus Allium; species Allium sativum. Next base: position 297,155,297 of record CM060924.1, read on the forward strand.
GGGGTGTTACATTGTGTTTGATATTATGCCAAGTTAAACATGTTTAAACACAAGTTTGTATTAGCCTAAACTATGCCATCTCATATGCCACCTACTTAGTTATACTTTGATTTGAATGCAAGTTCACATGACCCATCATTTATGTTAGTATCGCTAAACTGCAAGTTCATGCGCCACACACCCTTATATGTTGCAAAATATTACATGTTCTTAATTTCCCCTTTTCTTACGCTTATAAAGTTGGGCTGAATTGTGTCGAGCCCAACATTTGTAAGAACTCGAAAATAATTACGGAATAAGAACTCGAAAATAATTTGTAATTGCAAATAAAATTGATTCCTTACAGGCATACAAAAGAATCTAATTTAATAATGGTTAACAAAAACTGATACCTGCAGAAACTCAAAACTGATACTTAAAAACTGTGTAACATAAACTGATACCTAGGTACATATTAAAAAGCTATCTACAAACTGTGTATTTAAAAATGATGTTTACAGTTATACAAAAATGCTACCCCACTAACAACAGATAATAAACTGATACCTTCATGCAAGAAACAATGCTACCAATTATCTGTACAACTAGAAAACTGATACTGAAAAAAATACTAAACTGATACAATAGAAAATATATTAAAGAAAACTGATACCACAGAATTAAAGTTATACCATATGTATGTCTGCATGAAATCAATTTAACACTAGATCATACATTGGTTGCCATTCTTCGCTGTTGCACCCATCAAAACTCCTGGCCTCCCCTTCAAATGAGTACCGTCTAAAAATATCATAGGCCGACAATGTTTGAAGCCAAGAATACAAGCGCCTAAACCAACAAACACTCGCTCAAGCTGATTTGTATCAGAACTAACATCCATAGTGACGTAAGAACCCAGATTGTGAGCCTGTAATGCATCTAAATACCAAGGCAAATCATTATATGACATTGCATCATTACCATACAATTTCAGTTGGGCCAGTCGCCTTCTGTGGTAAGCGAACAAGTAAGACAATTCTAGATTAAACTCTCTTCGAAAATCAGTCATGATTTATTTCGGTTTCTTACTCGGACGATCTCTAATTTCATCAATTATCAATGATTTAACAAATAAGCTAGAGAGTTTAGGGCTATTCAAATTTGTTAGACCACCACTGCAAGTATGTTCAACAATCAAATTTCTAATGAAAAACCTATTGAGTGGGCCAAGATCAAAGGAGGCATGCACTTTAAACAAACATCCAGTGGAAGACGATGAGCAAACAGCCATGATTCTACTAGCGCTGTTCTTAAGAAAATCTAATTCATGACCTGATTTAATTTGATAGGCCAGTAGGAAATCTCTAAAGTCAGCTGCCCTTCCAAAGAAAAAACCAATAAAATCAGAAAATTGTAATAAAGAGCCTCTTTTCATCAAATCTTTTAGGTAACTTTTCCTATGAACGACAATGTTCGCACCCAAACATTGATTGGTAGACTTAGGAGATGAAACAGTAGTAGAAAGGGCAGACGAACAATTAATCACATTTTCCAACAGAAAATCCTTCAACTGAACATCGAAACAGAAAAAAACAGTCTTCTTATGTAATTGAAACAAAACAATACTTTGAAGGTCAGAGTCACTCTCAACAATTTTAGTTCTATCCTCAAGCAGATAGCTAATTTCAAATGATTCAGGAGTAAGTTAAGACCAATACCGACATATTTGGTTTCGGAAATCATACAATGAACATTCAATCGACAACCGAGTGTTGAAAGAGGATTCGTTAAAGACAACTACAACAAGAAGAGTAGCTTCAGCACTGGAAGAATGAAATAATATGAACAAACAAATTAGACAAGGTAAAAGATGCAACAAATGGTTAAAGTTAACTAAAATTTCATACAAGTGTTAAAAAAAAATACTAAAATGATTAATTCAATATTTGTTCAAAAGAATAAAAACAGAAACAAAACACAAACATTACACCGAAACTGATACCTGTAAAATAATATACTGATACCTAAAACGTAATTTAGTCATCAGCACAATAAAACTGATACCTTAAAAAATATGATTATGATACCTAAAATCTGATTTAGTCATGTTACAATAAAAATGATACCTTAAAAAATACGATTCTGATACCTAAAACCTGATCTAGTCATATTACAATAAAACTGATACCTTAAAAAATACGATTAGGATACCTAAAACCTGCTGTAGATTTTTTTCCCAGAACAAAAAACTAATGCACAAAACTATTGAAAATAACATGTACACTTTCGATCAACAGTAGAAACAACAATAGAAACAATTCAAATAAATTGATACCTGCTTGTATTATCAGTAGATTCCATTAATCAACAATAGAAACAACCAAAACCTAACAAAAAATGAATGTTAAATTAAAGGAATTATAAGAAGAAATTAAAAATTGAATCGATGAAATCAGAGATCGTGTGAGATCATCCTTACCAATATGTCTTATGAGATCAAAATCAGTTGTTCCTCTGCCTTTTCAAATTTCGATGAACAAGTACTGATAGAAAATGAACCACGCTTTCTAATATGTATTGCGAGATTGTCCTTACCAATCACGCTTTTTTGCTGATGGATTTGTACGATCAAGGAGAAATTTGATTCCGAAATATGCTAGAACAAGAATCGCCCATCGGAGTTCTGTGAGATACAGATTTCGTGGCCGCGAGATGAAAGACGATGAAGAAGGAAATAGCGCGCGTAATTTAAGGATATAAAAATTTAATTAGTGTAATGTCTCAGTGTAGTCCTTTTGATTAAATTTTTAATGGGTTGTCCTTATTGATAAAAAACTCCTTAATCTTGTCCTTGTGATTATTTTCCTGTATGAGAAATGCAACTTTTCTCTTCTCTTTTATTACATTATGAGAAATGTAACTTTTCTATTTTTGTATAAACTTTTATATTACATAAGAAAATGTAATCTTTTCTATTGATTCTTTCATTTCATATAAATGTAATCTTTTATTGTTTCTAATGTAAATAAAAGGTTCCTTTTCATGTCTAACAAAGTTGACATTAAAAATGTGAACTAAAAATATGTTATTCCTATTATGAACAACTTTAACGCTAAAAATGTAGTTTCTATTCTAAAGAGGAGATGACATAAAAATCTACTCTTTTATCTACAAAAAGAATGTTACATAAAAATTCATTCTTTATTTACAAAAATAATGTTACATAAAAGTCTATTCTTTTATTTACAAAAAGAATGTTACATAAAAATTTATGTTTCATGTAAACCATGAAAAATGTGATTTTTTATTTCAAATCCCCAATCTTACAAAACTCATAATATGAATTTCCATAAAGATGAGATTTTATCGCGTTGTCAAGTCAAATAACATGAATCTCAGTACACCATCAAGCAGTAAATCAACAATTTCCCAATATCATAACATCACAGATCTAAATGAATAACATACACACAATAAATTCTAAGCGATAAAAAAAATCAAATTATAATTAATTATTCGAATTAGAATTCTCACCGAGCTCTAAAATCTGAATAATTCAGATCTGGAATTTATCCAAAATCTGATTTGCTCCACTTCAGATTTGGTTGGTTCCATAGCGTAGATCTGATCAAAACAGTTCCAACGCATTTGAATTTGTGAATTTCTGGCTTCGTATGAAGAAGTTATCCCTATTTGAATATTAACTATATTATTATAGAATTAAATATAATTAAATTTAATTCATTACATCTTTGATTACGTTTACCCAAACACTGCCAATTCCTTCTTCCTCATCTCGTTATCCTCTGTACACATCGAACCCATTTGCTCAGAATAATTTTGTCGCTTTAACCTCCCATTGTCAGATCGGTCGACGACAGACCTACCCCCGCCAACGCCCTACGCGGCGCCTTCCACCACCAGCCACGGCGGCGGGTAAGAACCCCCACAGACGCCACAAACCCCACCCGAACGCACCCTGTTTCATAGCCAAATTCGATCACCAGAAGAGTCTAAATACGATCACCGCCGGTCTGATGATAGATCTCTATAGGGTCTTCAATTTTGCTTTATAACTTCTTGAATTCGATCAGCCGTAGAACTGAAATTGAGGGAGGAATTTCGAAGCACGTCGGCCATTAGATTCCTAGGTGGCAGCTAACTTATTAAGTATAAGGGTTTTGTGGATTAACTAATATTTATAATAAAATATATATTAAATCCTTTCATTTGTTTAAAAAGCCCGTTATCTCCTATTACCCCAAATTCAACCCAAATTATGTTGTCCCTAGCCAAATACCTACGCTCCGGACGCAATGGGCTTGGTTCCATCAGCCCATTTGATCGTTTCCGACCTGTTTTCTTTAATTTAAAGTTTAAATCATTTAATTATTTAATTTAACCGTACATATAAATTCACCGAGGCTACATACGGACTCTAAAAATTCCAGAAAAAATATTTCTGGTTATGTTTTGACGATACGGTCCTAATAAAACTAATTTCGTCGAATTCTGAGACCGTTTGAAAATGGCCATTTTCAAGTCGATTAAAATTGACTGAAACTGACAAAACACATTTTCCTCTGCCACGCTCACATATTGATTCGAAAAATTCTGGAAAATTAAACTTAACAATAATTTGACATTCCGGTTCCAACAAAAGTGGTCTCGTCGAAAACAGAGGTCGTTTGCAAAATGGCTATTTTTTTAAGGGCTATTTATTTAATTAATATATATATAAATTCTACAGCGGCTTTTCTAAATTTTAAACTGGACATATCTTACAACTGTTAAAGTAAAATCTCAGTTTCTTACATTCGTTGGAAAGATATGATTAAACAGATTCAAATATTTCTTGTTTCGCTCAATTCTGATTTAAAATGAATTATGTACATTCAGTCAAAGTTCAAATTGAAATTTTCAAACTGCAACGCTGTTTTAAACTCCTTTTATAATTAAATTAAATTTATTCATTTTAAAATAAATTTTTAGTCGTTATTATTTAAAATAAATTATTTTAAATATTAGAATCCATTAAAATTTCAAAAAAAAAATTTGGCCCTAAAATTCCGGGTTGTTATAATCGCCCCCACTTAAAATCTTTTCGTCCTCGAAAAGGAACGAAGCTAAAAGTTGTTTAATTAACCAACTCAACTTTAAATTTCTATTGGTTTAATTAATTATCATCCTAATATTTTAATTAGTTAAACTAATTATCAAACATCACAACCAGCAATCAATTAGGTGATTAACTTTTCAAATATATATAACTTTTATACATAGTCAAAAATCATATTCTTAGTGCAAATCACAGCAATGTGTACTAACTAAGTTTTGGTTCTCATACCAGTCAATGGAAACATATAGAAATCCCACTTTCGAGACTCGAACATAAACTCTGATGACGCTAGCAATCATCGGAATCATCTCCGAGCGACTAGAGTGTGATTCTGTATCTATCCAGTATATTAAAACTTCGAATATCCGTTAATTACTCGTATATTCGAAATCTTTATATACTCGATTGTCCACATTAAAATATAATAATATTCTCAAAATACGTATTTTAAGATAAAAATTTCAAAACTAAATTTGCTATCATTTTTATTTTAAAGAAAATAATACTCTTCACACTCGTTCTAGGATACTATTGATCCTATCTCTAACGAGTTATTCTCATTGGATATTACTAATATAATATCTGATGAATTCTTTCATTCGGTTTTAATGTGCCTTATCTCGAGCTCTGTAAACCAAAGCTCTAATACCAAATGTGATGACCCAAACTTCCCAGTAAAAGAAAGCCCGGATTGCTTTGAGAACAATACACATCAGAACACAAACTGAAGAACATTTTATTGATGATTACAACAATTACATCAGAGTACAAGAATATAACAGAGTATGAATACTTATCTTACATTACAAATACACTAATATCAGAGATTAAATTAGATTTAAATAGCAGCGGAAAATAATACAAATATACAACCGAAAGGAACACACAGATACAGAGCTTTCCGAATACCGCTTCAGCTGTGAACCCGGATCCTGTAAATATATCTGCAAAAGCTACTCGACTGCTCGTGTGGTAAATATGGGCACCCGAGTTTGCCAGTGAAACAAACTACAGGTCAGTCATGGGACTGGTATGAGAAATCTTAACTTAACTAATCTAATAATAAGGCGAATCACAGGACCACGCGGCTCAACGGGTTTACTCCATTGGATTGCTAGTGCATAAAATAAAGTAAATCGTTAAACAACGCAATGCTTTTTAGAAAAATGAAACCATTATAAGACCCAAGTCCCATCACACAATGCAACGCAAACCAGAGGATAGGGTTTTACCTTATAATGGTCAAAATATGCTTGATACGATAAAACAGATTTAATATTAGTGAGTATATGTTTTTAAAAACAATTTCAATCATAATATATCAATCATAGACGGCATGAGTACCATATATCATGTCGCCATACTAGTTCTAAAATCAAATCTGCAAGGTCGTATTGGAAATTGGATTTCCATCACGAGTCGAGGCTAGGGGCAAGCTTCTCTCCGATTCGAGACACTCTAGCAAATGCCTCAGGATCACACCTATGGGCAACCCTTGGATGCGGTAGGGCCGGTCCCTACCTAACGGTAGCGGATTGGCAATTCCTGAACACACGTTTCCCGGTTCCTTTGAACCTATAGTATGACCACTAACGGCCTATAAATCCCAAGGCGCCTCAAAATCCATCATCCGCATAAGTAAAATGTCAGCCAGTTAAAGCACTGACACCACCTCTAGCTAGAAAGAAACGTGTGCACTCCCTACGGTCCATATCCCGTTTTTGACTCATACCGGGGTGTGAGGCTCGCGAAGTCACGCTATACACAAAGCTATGCCGTAATAGGCTATACTTTGATCATCCCACAAGGCCCTGCTTTTCAACAAAAGCCTTGATCAATTGCATCTTGGCGTGCCACATTGACAATTCATGCCATGCGATCAATCACTATTAATATATACCAGTTTGTTAAGCAGAGAATAAATCCTCCACCACCAATCAGATACACATTAATTAAAATCAATTTAATTCACATGGAATGAAATCCAATGTCAGACACACATCCATTTACAAGTTCGTTCTGGGTCTGAACGAAACCGGAGACACCTGAGAGGTCCTCGCATATCCGGACAATCAACAATACGTCTGTACGGCTACCACTGAAACCCCTTCAAGGTAGCTACTCCCATCATGGGTCTTAGTAGCAACACATCCATTCGATGTGAAGATCGTCAGTCTTTAATCACCGTCTTCAACTTCGACTCTTCATCGTCGTAGTGATTATTCGGAATGGGTTAAACCCGGTCTTTCCGAATAACTCGCGTATTTTATACTAAATTTCAAGTACTATAAAAACACATCCAACGTCTCATTCCAATTCAGAATATTCTTCTAATAAGATATTCGCATTATTATATCAAAGATAAATTCTTTAAATTATCCTAAAATCTTTTCTTTAAAGATTTATCAAAACTTCAATTGGGTTTTAAATACCAAAAATCATTATTCAATGATTATTTAAATTTAAGAAATTAATCTTATATTTAACTGGGTTAAAGAACTAACGTCATTTAAAACATAGTTTACGGTAAACCCAAAATCGTCTTCCATAAAATATGGAATCTTTCTAGAAATCAAATCAATATATAATTGTTACAAATTTCTGTATCCGACCAATAATATAAATGGAATAACGGTAAAGTCTCTTAAATTCCATATGTAGTATCGGCCTTCTTTTACAGAAGCTTATCTCGGTTATCATTAATTCGAATCCCATTCAACTCCAATTTAATATATTAAATTGGAAACTTGGCTTTTGGAAAATTCCCATTTAAATCTTAATAAAAGATTTATAAATTCCAAATCATATTTTCACTGTCAGTTGAGTTAAAGAACACATGTCACTTAAAAACACGGTTCACAATAAACCTAACTCACATTTCATCTTATTCTAATTACTAAATATAATTGAAAACTTTAATAATCTTAATTAAAAGATTTATCCTCTTCTCAACTGGGTTTAAGAAAGGTGTTATTGAAGACACCATTCACGACAAACCCAAATCCAATTTATTCAAATTAATTTTCAATTAAATATTAACAAATTGGAAAACTTCATTAAATCTAAATTTAATGATTTATTCTAGTTAATAACTAGTTTATTTCAATAAAAATATATTTTCTAAAATATATTCTTTTTCTAAGATATTTTCTAAAATATTCCTTTTCTAGAATATTCTTTATTTGAATGTGACTCAATCAACAACCATATATTGCATGTAGTCAACAATCCTGACAAATAATTATCAAACATCCAAATAACAACCAAAGTGGATTCTACAACTAAATATTGGGACTAGTGTAGATCAAATATCATCCCAACACCCGTGTGGGGTTTCATCCAACAATCAAGAAATAAATTATTTGTGCACTTGGCGATGAGTAAAAATTATCGTCCCAATCACATAAACAAGTCGGATGACTTGTAAATGGAAGTGTAACATTCAGTTTGAATATATTAACATTATATTTCAATTCTTTTTATTGTTGAAAAATGACAATAAAAAACTAAAATTTCAATTCTAATGACAAATGATAATAAAATGTCATTTTATTCTAATGACACATTCTACAAGAAAGTGTCATTTTAATCTACTGTCACATTTATAATTAACATGCATGTCATTTAATAATTACATAATGACATCTTATAATAAACATATATGTCATTGTGCTTGCGTACAAATTTTAATGTATGCATTTACATTAGAATGATATGTTCCTTTTTTATATTAATACTGATGTATACATTTACATTAAATGACATTTTTGTTTAATCCCTTTAATCTAACTAAAATGTAAACCTTTGTCTAATCCTTTTAAATAAACCAAAAATGTAAATTTTTGTCTAAAAAACAAAAATGCATATTTTTAACTAATCCTTCTAAATGATCAAAAATGTATATTTTCAACTCATTCTATTTAATTTACAAAAATGGACATTTCCAATTCATTCTTTTTTAATGACCAAAAATATATATTTTGGTTTAATCTTTTTTAAGTGACAAAATGAATATTTTTACTTCATTCTTTTAAAATGACAAAAATGTCTATTTTTAATCTAATTCTTTAAAAGTGACAAATGTCAATTTCTAGTTCATTCTTTTTAATGTACAAAAATATTCATTTTTGTATAATTCCTTTTAAATGTACAAAAATATTCGTTTTTGTATAATTCCTTTTAAATAAACAAAATGATAATCTTGTCTAATTCTTTTAATATACAAAAATCTTCATTTTTGTATAATTCTTTTAAAGTAAAAAAAATTGATAATCTAATCTAATTCTTTTTAATGTGACAAAAATGATTATCTTGTTTAACTCTTTTAAATGTAAACAAAAATGTCTATTTTTGTTTAACTCTTTTTAAATGCACAAAAATGTCTATTTTTGTGTAACTCTTTTTAATGTATATAAATGTTCATTTTTATTTAATCCTTTTTAACTTGTAAAAAGTTGATTTTCATTTCACAAACAGGTTTTTACACACAATGATATTTTATCTCACTAACTATGTTTTAACACAAAGTGATATCTTATCTTACTAATATGTTTTGACAAAAATGTTATTCTTATATGATCCTTATTAAATGACAAAAATGTGATTTTTGTAAAATCTCTATTTAATAACAGAGATGTATATTTTTGTATAATTCTTATTAAGTGACAAAAATGTCTCTTTTTATTTCATTCTTATTAAAGTGACAAGTATGTCTCTTTTTATTTCATTCTTATTAAAGTGACAAATATGCCTCTTTTTATTCCATTCTTACTAAAGTGCAGTCTTTTCTATCCTTTTATTACATTATAAAAAAAAATGTAACTTTTCTATCTCTTTTATTACATTATAAACAAAATGTAACCTTTCTGTCTCTTTTATTACATTATAAAATTGCAACTTTTCTATTCTCCTTTATTACCTTATGAAATTACAACTTTATCTTCTTTAATTACCTTATGAGAAATGCAACTTTTCTCTTCGCTTTTATTACATTATGAGAAATGTAACTTTTCTATTTTTGTATAAACTTTTTATATTACATAAGAAAATGTAATCTTTTCTATTGATTCTTTCATTTCATATAAATGTAATCTTTTATTGTTTCTAATGTAAATAAAAGGTCCCTTTTCATGCCTAACAAAGTTGACATTAAAAATGTGAACTAAAAATATGTTATTCTTATTATGAACAACTTTAACGCTAAAAATGTACTTTCTATTCTAAAGAGGAAATAACATAGAAATCTATTATTTTATCTACAAAAAGAATGTTACATAAAAATTCATTCTTTATTTACAAAAATAATGTTACATAAAAGTCTATTCTTTTATTTACAAAAAGAATGTTACATAAAAAATTATGTTTCATGTAAACCATGAAAAATGTGATTTTTTATTTCAAATCCCCAATCTGACAAAACTCATAGTATGAATTTCCATAAAGATGAGATTTTATTGCATTGTCAAGTCATATAACATGAATCTCAGTACACCATTAAACAGTAAATCAACAATTTCCCAATATCATAACATCACAGATCTAAATGAATAACATACACACATTAAATTCTAAGCGATAAAAAAATCAAATTATAATTAATTATTCGAATTAGAAATCTCACCGAGCTCTAAAATCTGAATAATTCATATCTGGAATTTATCCAAAATCTGATTTGCTCCGCTTCAGATTTGGCTGGTTCCATAGCGTAGATCTGATCAAGACGGTTCCAACGCATTTGAATTTGTGAATTTCTGGCTTCATATGAAGAAGTTATCCCTATTTGAATATTATCTATATTATTATAGAATTAAATATAATTAAATTTAATTCATTACATCTTTGGTTACGTTTACCCAAACGCTGCCAATTCCTTCTTCCTCATCTCGTTATCCTCTGTACACATCGAACCCATTTTCTCAGAAGAATTTTGTCGCTTCAACCTCCCATTGTCAGATCGGTCGACGATCAGACCTGCCCCCACCAACGCCCTACGCGGCGCTTTCCACCACCAGCCACGACGGTGGGTTCGAACCCCCACAGATGCCACAAACCCCATCTGAACGCACCCTGTTTCATCGCCAAATTCGATCACTAAAAGAGTCTAAATCCGATCACCGCCGGTCTGATTATAGATCTCTGTAGGGTCTTCAATTTTGCTTTATAACTGCTTAAATTCGATCAGCTATAGAAACGAAATTGAGGGAGGAATTTCGAAGCATGTCGGCCATTAGATTCCTAGGGTTGCGGCTGACTTATTAGGTATTAGGGTTTTGTGGATTAACTAATATTTATAATAAAATATATATTAAATCCTTTAATTTGATTAAAAAGCCCGTTATCTCCTATTACCCCAAATTCAGCCCAAATTATGTTGTCCCTCGCCAAATACCTACGCTCCAGACGCAATGGGCTAGGTTCCGTCAGCCCGTTTGATCGTCTCCGACCTGTTTTCTTTAATTTAAAGTTTAAATCATTTAATTATTTAATTTAACTGTACATATAAATTCATCGAGGCTACATACGGACTCTAAAAATTCCCAAAAAAATATTTCTGGTTATGTTTTGATCATACGGTCCTAACAAAACTAATTTCGTCGAATTATGAGATCGTTTGAAAAATGGCCCTTTTCAAGTCGATTAAAATTGACTAAAACTGACAAAACACATTTTCCTCTGCCATGCTCACATATTGATTCGAAAATTTTTGGAAAATTAAACTTAACAATAATTTGACATTCCGGTTCCAACAAAAGTGGTCTCGTCGAAAACAGAGGTCGTTTGCAAAATGGCTATTTTTTTAAGGAATATATATTTAATTAAAATATATATAAATTCTACAGCGACTTTTCTAAATTTTAAATTGGACATATCTTACAACTGTTAAAGTGAAATCTCAGTTTCTTACATTTGTTAGAAAGATATGATTAAACAGATTCAAATATTTCTTGTTTCGCTCAATTCTGATTTAAAATGAATTCTGTACATTCAGTCAAATTTCAAATTCAAATTTTCAAACTGCAGCGCTGTTTTAAACTCCTTTTATAATTGAATAAAATTTATTCGTTTTAAAATAAATTTTTTGTCGTTATTATTTAAAATAAATTATTTTAAATATTAGAATCCATTAAAATTTCAAAAATAAAAAAATTTTAAATTGGCCCCAAAATTCCGGGTTGTTACAATCCAATGATCGGATCTCCCGTAATGTCCATTTGAAGTCAATTATCAAATTCGAGAACTGCCGTGGCGCGGCGCATTCTATTCAGGCCATTAAATATATATAATATGTATTTCATTGATTTCCATTTAAAACATATTTTATCAATCGTTTTAAATTCGTTTCCAAAACGATTTCAACTTCATATTCAATTTTAAGTCGAAATTGAATAATCATACCATTAATATATAAATGATAATATTTTCAAAACATTAGATTTTAAAATCCCTTCCTTTTTTATATTTATTACAAAAGTGAATAAAATCGATATGAATATCGTTCACGTCAAAATGACGTTAATCTAATTAACACGACTTCATATATTTAAATATTTTCGTGTCCATCCCAAATCGAACATCAAAATAATATTTTGATACATTACTGAATATTATTTTAAAATATTAGTTATTTTAAAATATTCATTTCTCGACATTTTAAAATATTCTTTAATTTTAAATATTCGTTCTTTCCGAATTGGAATCAGACACAGTCAATTACCATATAATTTTATTTATGTTGATTTTATACACACATGTACACAACAATAATCAAACACAGTCAACCATCATCCAGAGTGCATTACACAACTGCATAAGCGTTAAATATAAATAATTAATGCTTACAATATCCTGTCAACCCATCGATTGACATACAACTAAATATTGGGATTAGTGTATGTCCAATATCATCCCAATACCCATGTGGGGTTTTCAAACAATAAACACTGATTATTATTTGTGCAGTTGGGTAATGTGTAAAATATATCGTCCCAATCAGTATCTGTCAAATGTGTGTACAAAAACAAATCGTCCGATTTGTAAATGAATATTTATGTTATTCATATACACGTTAAACATTATATTTTTAACGATAAACTATTTATTTCAACACATGAATATTTTATTTTTTCGATTCCATATCAAAATCAATATTCACAACATAATAAAATCAAACAAGTTTTCCATGGTCTGTGGACGACGGTGTCGGGTGTTTCTAAGCACCGTCTGCATCCTAGTATATATTTCTAACTAGAAAATAAATTAAAATGAGAAATTCTCCCCTTTGGGATCCACTCCTCCGGTTTTATTTCTGAATTTCTGAACCATTTGGATTTGCCCGAAATTCCAACTCAATCTTTTCTACGTTGTTCATATTAAATATAACATTTTTTTTCAACGCTACATATACAAAAATCATATTTTTATAACGATGTTTACAGTATAAAAATCACATTTTTATATCGTTATTTATAGTATAAAAATCATATTTTTATCTCGTTATTATATATATAAAAATCGAACTTTTATATTACTACTACATATAAAAATCAAAATTTTATATTTGCTACTTCATTGTAAAAAATAAATTTTTATATTTGCTTTATATATAATAAAAATCTTATTTATATTCGCTTTATATATAATAAAAATCATATTTTTATATTCGCTTTATATATAATAAAAACCATATTTTTATTCAATGGAAAATTTTAGTTTTTCTATTTACAAAGAAATCATATATTTCAATTCAATGAAATCGTATTTTTCATTTCGATGAAATCATATTTTTCATTAACTTAAAAATCAAATCATTTTCTATAAGAAAAATCAAATCTTTTTTATTTATAAAAATCTAATCTTTTTATTAATAAAAATCACTTATTTTCATAAATAAAAATCACTTCTTTACAAAAATAAAAATCACTTCTTTACTATAATAAAAATCATTTATTTACTACAAAAACCATTTCTTTACTATAATAAAAATGATTTCTTTACTACAAAAATCATTTCTTCTCCAATGCAAAAATCAGTTTTTTCTCCAATGCAAAATTATATTTTTAAAATCAATAAAAATCATTTTTTAAAATCAATAAAAATCCGATCTTTATAAACCATAAAAATCAGATCTTTATAATCCATAAAAATCAAATCTTTATTAAACAAAATCATATCTTTTTTTATAAACAAAATCAGAAAGTAATTTCGATGTGAATTTATTAAATTAAAAAACCAAGAATAAAACAAAGAAAAATTATATATAAAAACAAAGAAGAAGGCTCACTATTAATTTTCAAGAGGGGGTGGAGGATGGCGCAAGCGTCATGTGGTGGCAGCGGCAAGGGGGCGGCGCAGCTAGGTCCGACGATGTGACGATCCCAAAACCCCATGTCACGGAATTAAGGATAATCATTGGAATATAACACATTAATCATCATTAGCAGAGTGCAGATAATAGCATAAACAGAAAATAGAATAATTTACATCAATATGACAGTGGAATCATAATATATAATAAACATTAGAGTAGCACAGTGTAGGATACAACTTAGTGCATAAAAGGAAATGATCAGTCTACATCAAGATCACTGGGACATATACATCAAAGAGTGCATAATAGAAGTAAATCTGTCTACATCACGATAAGCGGAATCATATACATAAGATACTAATGGCAGAATGTCAAATAGCCAAAATACTGAGAAATCTAGTCTTCGCCATACAAGTCAAAAGGTGCACTCCATGCTGTAGTGCAAAAGCCAAAATACAACCTGTCACTAGGCTGCCCATGTGAAAATAAGGGCACCCAAGTTTGCAAAGTGAAACAAAATACGAGTCATTCATGGGACTGGTATGAAAAATCTACTTAACTAGTTAAACAACAATAATAAGGCAAATCACAGGACCACGCCACTTTCGCGGAACGGGTTTACTCTAGTGATTGCCAGTGCATGAGATAAAGTAAATCTTTTAAACAATGAAATCCTTTTTAGGAAGAATGAAGCCGTTATAAGACTCAAGCCCAATCACACAATGCAACGCAAACTGGAGGATAGAGTTTTACCTTATAATGGCCAAAATATGCTTAATACATGTAAAGCAAAATCATTTGATATTATTACTAGTGCATATATGTCTCAAAAGCAAATTCAGTCATAAATATCAATTCTAGATGGCATAATCGCCCCATACCACTATGCCACCATATATAAATTACAATCAAATCCGTAATTTCATATTGGAAATTTGGATTCCATCATGAGTCAAGCAAGGGATGTACTCCTCGCCAGCGTCGAGACACTCTAGAAAATGCCTCAGGATTCTCCGCAGAGAACCCTTGGATCCTCTAAGGCTGGTCCACACTTACATTAGTGGATTGGCAATTCCTAAACACACGTTTCCCGGTCCTATCGGACCCATCCATCGGCTCCGCAGAGACCGATATAACCGAGGTGCCTCGCATTCCAACATCCATATAGGTAAAATAACAATAATGTCAGAGCTAGTAAAACACCGACACCACCCATAGCTAGAAAGAAACGTCATGTCCTCCTTGGGTTCCCTTTTCCCATTTTTAACTCATATCGAGGTGTGAGGCTCGCGAATCAACGCTATACACAAAGCTACGCTATATTAAAGCCGTGCTTTGATCATCAACCACAAGACTCTGCTTTTCAACAAAAGCCTTGATCATTTGCATCTTTGCATGCCACGCTGTCAATCCACACCATACCACTGATGTCTACCAATATACAACCTCTGAGCTCGTACGTCTCAAAGAAGGGTGTTAAGCAAGAGAATAAATTCTCCGTTGCCAAATAAATGTATATTTAGTAGAGAACAACGAATACAGCACAGAATACACGTCAGACACACATCCATTTACAAGTCCGTTCTGGGTCTGAATGAAACCGGAGGCACCTTATTCCTCGTTCCATATGTCCAATATGGAAGAGAGGCCCTCGCACATCCGGATGATCAACAAGTACGTCCAGACCACTACCATCGTAACCTCATCAAGGAAGCTACCCATCTCAAAGGCATCAGTAGAAATCTATATGATGTCAAGATCACCAGTCTTGCACCCTCTTTATATCTTCAACTTTTATTCATCGATCAATTATTTGAAATGAGAATTAACTCGGCGTTTTCAAATAATTCACGTATATTAGAATTCAAATCAATTCTGTCCATGGTTAAATTATTCAACATCCACTTTTCAGTTCTTTATATAATTTTCATATCAAACATGTTCAACCAAAAATGTCAAGCAAACACAATAAAATCAGTTTAGTTCCATTCCATATCGCTTATAATATTTTATAACGATATATTGCTATTTTTATTTATTTAAAAATAGCTCCTTTTAGTTAAACGACGTGTCAGGCCATAACATGGCCCTGACACTGTTTTTCTCTAAATTTGATTTACACATTTCTCAAAAACTAACCATCGGATCTTAACGAAGTTAAGTCGTTGGAAAGATCTCTCCAATGCGAACCCAATGGTTCCGGTTTCAGGAAAATCCAATGGTCGGATCTCTCGATATAATCGTTTAAACTTACGATTTTGAAACACGAACTGCAACGTCGTTATTCGTTTTATTTAATTTATATATAATATAATTCATTCTGGCACTGTTTTTATTTAGATTTGAATTAAACATTTCACACAATCCAACTGCTGGATCTTAACAAATATCATATCATTGGAAAGATTTTTCCAATGCGAACCCAACGGTTCCGGTTTCGGGAAAATCCGATGGTCGGATTTCTCGGTATAATCGTTTAAAATTACGATTCCAAAACTCGAACTACAGCTGCGCGATTCGTTTATTTAATATATATATATAATTCATTCGACGATTTCTATATCGTTTTTCACTTCAAATATTTCACTAACGCCTTTAAATTTCAGAAAATTTCGCCATAACCTCCTTTGTACGGGAAGGGGTTTGGAAATTTATTGGGCCATATTAGGCACCCAATAAATCCTAAAATGCATACACATATTTATAGTGATATATTCCGGTGTCCACAGGGGAGTGTGTATAGATCATAACTCCAGAGAATAAATTCTCATCACCCTATAAATGGTTTTTGTGTCTTAATGACTAGAGAGAAGTGTTTATTGTCATCTCCAGACCCGTATGGGGTTTTCATTAATTTGGCAATTTACCGTTACATTTTATATAGTCCATATCAGTCTTCAGTTCAACCTGAGATATGGTCATCGCCATACAAGCCTCTCGCTTGTATGGTAAATCTTCAACCTCGTCACATAAGCTCCAAATGATGATGTGGTATATGATAGGGTATGCTATCTTCAAGAAGTATGTCATGTAGTGTAGCTCAAAATTAATTATTGCTGTCCTATTGCGACGTTTATGATTTCACACAGAACAACCAGCACTCCGCATCCAATGGCATTCACAGGAGTTTATATAATAAAATTTCATAGCCAACTCATTAAGGCTTACCTATTTGTCAAGCACGCAAATATATTCTTTACTTGACAGCTAATCCATATTCCTATTCAACATATGTATATATGTGACGGCCCGCCCCGTACCAGTCGGCATTTCCTCCGAAAGTGCACTGTACGCGTGCCCGATTAGCACGGAACGGTCGCCAAAGAAAGGAAAGAAGGGAATGAACTAATCAAGGAACCTGTAGAATGTCTCACAACACATGGAATAAAATATATTAACAACATACTTGACATAAAACAGGTGAGACAGTGCATAAGCTGATAACTAAAATCAACATCAATCATCAGAGCAGCGGAAATCCATATACAGCTTATTACAATTTTTCCAAATTTACTGTCTCTAAACAAAAGAAAGCTAAAGTAGAAAATGCACCACCAATGCCCAAGCAGTGATCTTCAACAACACAGGGGGGATATTATATATATATATTACGTGGAAGCCTCCTGCTCGTCTCCGGATCATCTACCCGTGCATCACCAGCTAACATGTCTCTAGTCTGCTCGTGTGAGCACCCAGAGTAATAAGAGGAGACATAAAACTCTGGGTCAGACATAAAGCCTGGTATGAGCGATAAGCATCTAAACAGAATAATAACAGGTATACTAAACCATACCTGAACCTGGACCTGCAACCAAAGAGTTAGTACCACATACCGTACAATACTCCAAGGTGCCATAATAAATAGTGTAAGAATACGGGGGTGGGGTGTGCATGTCACAATGATAGCAAACAAATCATCCATAGCAACCATCCTCACATCTCTCACTCAGTGCGTAAATCATACGATATCTACCACTTTGGAACACTAGACAAACTGAGGTAACGACGAATCCCGACTTGTAGAAACCCTGCTATGACCAAGCTAAACATATGGAGTCATGACCAAACATTTCAATGACCCACTTCATTGGTTGTAGCCCTTGGTCCTACCTATGCCATAATGGCCCTGAATCCGCCTTCGTACCTCCTACCATAGTGGTCCAAAGCTATAGACGTCGATAACTCCTTGGCACGCGTCCCGCAGCAAAACCCAACCATGAAGCGAACTCGTTGATTCCCATCTGAATCTTGAGCTCTAACTTCTCATTTGGACTTCCTTTGCATCTCGGGTTGTAGTCTTCACTTCCGGATCGGTCTTCATTCAGTCTTCTCCTCGGATCGTGCTCCCTCGGATAGTTCGGTTCATGACGCGCCTCCCCAATCGGATCGGATCGAGTTCCTGCTGGCTCGTGGTGCTTCAGCTCCATCGGATCGTGTCGCGTCATACGGATCGCGCCTCAACAGCTCGTGGCGCTGGCAACCCATTGGGTTCGGGTCGTGCTACCTCGTCTGGATCGTCGCGCCTCATTTCGGATCGCACCTTCTGATCGGTTCGTGGTCCACCAAGCTGGAGCGATTCGGATCGAGGTACTTTAGTTTGGACACGGCGCTGCATCGGTTGGTGGCCTTCGAAGTGGAACGGATCGTGGCGCATGGTGGCGTGAGCTTCCATCGGATCGTGCTCATAGAGGGGCGATCCGATCCGGGTAAATTCCTGCATTTCGTTCCAGCGACAGTCTTTCGCCATTCGACGGCGTTTTTGACCAAACTAACACTTCTAAACAATCACAAAACATCTCATACAGTCATAGCAACGTATAGTATCGACCACGAACACCATAACACAAATCATAGCATGTAAAGTGGATCAAACATGGTCAAAACCCCAAATTTTCCCTTAAGCATGTTTAAGTAAATCTAATCATGGGATTAACAAAACTTAATCAAATCGAACCAAATTTCTAACAGAGGCATAAAATATTATTTAAGAATTTCTAAACATTTTTCCAGAATTTATTAGTGTATAAATTCGCTAATCTTCACTAATTACCCTTAATTACCGTAATTAGTGCAAAAACTATGCAAATCACTCACCTTGGCCACAAACAAAATTCTCAGAACTAAAACTCCTCTGATTTGGGGCGAATACTGATGTCCAACAGCAGCTCTAACCTTGCTTTGGTGCTTTTTCTTCTTAATTTGATGTTGCTAAGCCTAATCTTCAATTAGAAAGTGATTTGGGGTGTTTTAGATGTAGGAGGCCATTGTTAGAGTGTCTAAGGATGAAAGTGGCGGCTGGAAAATGTCTAAAGAAATGTTTTCTAACCCTAATCAGCCCCTATATACCCCTAAACCCGAAATTCCCCTCTGGGCCTAGCTGCTAACCACCCGGTTAAACCCAATTAGCTGAAATTAACCCTCTAAATCTTAATTCGGCCATATCTCCCAAACGGTGAGTCCGTTTGGCTAATGTGACCACTCTAAGGAAAGAGAAACCATCATCCGGAGCCAATGGAAGTGATTTCAGGTCAAAATTCCTTTCTAGTCAAAAGTTATAGCCAAAACAGTGCCAACTAGGGGTAAAATGGTCATTTAAAAATCAGGAAAAATCATGAACATGGGAAATGACCCCAATAGTCGTCTCCCAAAGTTACATGACCATACGACTTCGTATGTGAAAGAAATAAATATCCTACGATCCTATGATGCGTAGAATGCGGGTCGTTACACTCTCCCCCCCTTAAGAAATTTTGTCCCCGAAATTTCTTAACCCTAAACACACTAAGGATCCCGCATGCCTAACAACCACATACAATAATCAAACATGCAAAACAAGCAAACAAGCTTATCCTAGCATGCGGAAAACTAAATCGAAGTCAAAATCTTACCAGGCAAAGAGTTCTGGGTGTGTCTTCCTAATGTCCTCCTCTGTCTCCCAAGTACAATCATTCTCGTCCTCGCTCCACTGTACCTTGACTAGCTTCACCGCCTTCCTTCAAAGTTGCTTTATGTCGTGCGCGACAATACGGGCCGACTTGCGGTTCCCAACCGCCTCGGGTTCTACTTCGAAGTCCTCTAACTGATCAGGTGAAATAGTCATATCTGAGTCGTGAACGAACTTCCTTAGTTGGGAAACATGAAATACGTGGTGAAATCCCGCCATCTTCTCAGGTAAGTCAATTCTGTATGCCAAATTCCCGACTAGTTCAAGAACAGGGAATGGGCCAACAAATCTTGGTGCCAACTTGCCTCTCCTGCCAAATCGTATTATGCTCTTCAACGGAGAAATCTTGACAAACACCAAGTCACCAACGGAGAATTTTAAGTCTCTTCTTCTCTTATCGGCATAACTCTTCTGCCTATCTTGGGCTGCCTTCATTCGTTGTTGAATGATCTTGATCTTATCTGAAGTTTCCCTCACCACATCTGGTCCAAGCATAAACTTCTCGCCAGTCTCTATCCAACATGATGGTGAGTTACACGGTCTTCCGTACAAAGCTTCAAACGGAGCCATACCGATACTGGATTGGTAGCTATTATTATATGCAAACTCTACTAGATGCAAATGGTCATCCCATGATCCACCAAAATCCAATATACATGCTCTCAAGAGATCTTCCAAAATACGATTCACCCTCTCCGTCTGACCGTCGGTCTGAGGATGATATGCGGTACTGAGATGTAACTCTGACCCTAGAGCCTCTTGTAAGCTCTTCCAAAACCCACTAGTGAACAACGGGTCTCGGTCGCTCACAATGCCTTTAGGTACTCCATGAAATCTCACTACCCACTTCATATACAATTCTGCTACTTAGCTGCCGTTCTGGTCGATTTGACTGGTATAAACCTTGCACTTTTAGTCAGTCGATCTACAATTACCCAAATGCTGTCATATCCCGATCTAGTCCTTGGTAACCCATCGATGAAATCCATCGAGACTTGCTCCCATTTCCATTCGGGAATTTCTAAGGGCTGTAACAACCCACTAGGCTTCTTTTGCTCGGCTTTAACTACCTGGCAATTCATGCACTTGGATATAAACTTCCCAACGTCTCTTTTCATCCCTTCCCAGTAGTAAGTCTGCTTCATATCTCGATACATCTTGTTACCACCGGGGTGTATAGTCAGCTTTGAGTGATGACATTCTCTAAGCACTTCATCCCTCAATCCGTTGACATTGGATACAACAAGCTTTCCATTCTTTCTAAGCCATCTATCTCGATCAAGCCCATACTTATTCATCTCATCATCGATACCCATCTCTAACTTGGAGATGATTTCCAATAGGTTAGGATCGTCCCTCTGACTAGAGCCGATCCGTTCAATCAAAGTGGGTCTGATCGTCAAACTTGCTAACATTTCTGGATCCAATTCGCACTTTGGTCTGAAATCAAACCCCGCGATATACTCCAGTTGCTTCCATTCAAGGAACATAGCCCCTAAGCTGGCATGTCTTCTACTCAATGCATCAGCCACCGCATTGCCCTTTCCCGGTGTATATGCGATGTCAAAATCATAGGAAGCTAAGAACTCTAACCATCTCTGCTGACGGAGATTTAAATCCTTCTGGGAGAATAGATACTTCAACGACTTATGGTCTGTAAACAGCTCAAATCTTTCTCCCAAGAGATAGTGTCTCCATATCTTTAACGCGAACACGATCGCTGCCAATTCTAAATCATTGGTAGGGTATCTTCTCTCGTGCGGTTTCAATTACCGACTTGCGTAAGCTACAACCCTACCGCCTTGCATCAATACAGCACCCAGTCCGGTACCACAGGCATCCGTGTATACCGTCATCTCTTCATCCCCCTTAGGAATGACTAACACTGGTGCGCTTGTCAACTTGTCATTTAGATTTTTAAATGCATTCTCGCACCTTTCATCCCAGACAAAAGTTTGATTCTTCTTGGTCAACTGGGTCAATGGTGCTGCTATCTTGGAGAAACCTTGGATAAACTTACGATAATATCCAGCTAATCCCAAGAAACTTCTTACATCTGTTGCGTTCTTGGGCGTAGGCCAATCTTGTACCGTAGCCACCTTTGCCGGGTCCACGGCAATACCATTCTCTGATACAACATGGCCCAAGAACCTCACTTCCCTCTTCCAGAAGTGACACTTAGAAAACTTTGCTTTCAATTGGTGTTTTCTCAACACCTCCATCGCTACTCTTAAATGTTCCTTGTGTTCTTCCTCTGTCCTCGAATAGACCAAAATATCATCAACGAACACAAGGACAGACTTATTCAACTGATCTCTGAATACCCTATTCATAAGATCCACAAAATATGCCGGGGCATTAGTCAGCCCAAATGGCATAACCAACCATTCATAAAATCCAGACGGCGTTCGAAATGCCGTTTTAGCTATACTCTCAGCTTCCACTCTAAGCTGATGAAAACCTGTCGCGAGATCCAACTGGGAGAACACTCTCGCGCCACTCAACTGATCGAACAAATCATCTATCCGCGGTAGAGGATACTTATTCTTCCTCGTCACTTTATTCAACTCGCGGTAGTCTACACACAAACGAAGGGAACCATCCGCCTTGGTAGCAAACACAACTGGTGCTCCCCATTCAGAAACACTCCTTCTGATAAATCCCTTCTTCAAAAGATCGCTGACTTGCACCTCGAGCTCTCGCTGCTCCCTTGGTGCCATACGACGAAGTGGCATCACTATAGGTCTGGCATCTTTTACCAAATCAATACGAAACTCAATCTCTCGGTGTGGTGGAAGTCCGGTCACTTCTTCGAAAACATCCGGATACTGGCCAACTACGGGCAAACCTGACAACTCACTATGCGGAATGTCGAGGGAGTTTAGAAAACTAGCCAATACCCCCTTACTGGGTAGACCACCAAACACTATCCTCCGCCCATCATCCGCTCTAGCTGTCACCAAAAAGCCCTCACAGTCTACCACCACCCCATACCTTCGGAGCCAATCTACTCCCAAAATAATGCCAAACCCAGTAAAGCCCAAAACAAAGCAATCACAAACAAACAAGCATCCATGACTCGATAAGACCACATTACGACAAATCATGCTAAGGCTAGTTGAACCACCAATCGGGTTCGTCGCTACTAAAGGTCTATCGACAATCTCGGGTTCCAATCCCAACCTATCTACCAGGTCACTAGATATGAAAGAACTGGAAGCTCCGGTATCAAACAAAACTCTAACAGGAACATCATAAACAGAAAGCATACCTTGAACGACGACATTCTTTCCTTTCTCCGCCGCAGTTGGGGCATTCGACGAAGAAGGAATAGCATTAAGGGCATATGCTTTCACCATTTGCTTTTCTTTAAGGGGTTGCGGACACTTGTCCTTGTGATGTCCCATTTGGCCACAGTTGAAGCACTTCCTATCCGCTGGCTTGGCCCGACAATTAATAGCATAATGGCCCTTCTTACCACAGCTGAAGCACTCCACATCTTGCTTATTCTTTTTCTTCTGGCCATCCTTGGCTTGGTTCTGCTTTCTCTTATTCTGGGAACCACCCTTGCCTCCACCACTTGCTTGTGGTTTTGGCTCTTCTGCAGATGCAACCTCGGTCTTCGACCTAGGGTAGAGACTTTCTGACCTTAACGCTTTCCCCACAATCGATTCAAACGTCTCATCGATGTGGTTAATAAGTTTTTCCCCCAAGTACTGATCCAAACCAGTTATGAATTTCTCATTCTTTTTCTCGGCAGTATCAATAAGAGATAACCCATATTTTGACAAAGTGTCAAATTCAGCAATATACTCCGAGACAGCTCTGCCATTCTGCTTGAGCTCCAAGAATTTCTTAAACAGCACCGACTTCTGAGCAGCCGGAATGAACTTCTCGCTAAAGCGAGCCTTAAACTGCTCCCAAGTAATCTGATCTTCGGGAGTAGCTGCCTTTATAGCATTCCACCAATTCATTGCCCGCCCTTGCAGCTGACGGGACGCTAGCTTTCTCTTTATCGCATCCTCGATACCCAAATCCTCGAAGATACGTTCGCAACTATCCAACCAATCCTGAACATCCGTAGCCGACTCCGTTCCATGGAACGGCTTCCCACCAAGGCTAGTATAATCCTTATTCAGCTTGGCGATGTCGACTCTTGGTGCCTGCACTATTGGACCACCACCATTTCCACCATTGGGAGCTGCCCTTTGTACATCTCTAAGCATCTCTCTCATGAGGTCAGTAAACATCGTCCTCATGTCAGCAGCATTCCCATTATTGGCCCCTCTACCGGTACCTCTAACATATCGGCTCATCGTCAATCTGAAAAAGGAAACGATTAACGACCCCATAGTGGTGCTAGTGCAGTACGACTTCATCTTTATACTACTAATAGTATATATATAGCTTTTAAAAATCAAAATAATCACAAATACGCTCTCTCGTATACTTATATTATCTCTCCCTGATAACTTCCCTAGGATAACTACGCAACCTAGAGCTCTGATACCAAGTGTGACGGCCCGCCCCGTAACAGTCGCCATTTCCTCCGAAAGTGCGCTGTACGCGTGCCCGATTAGCACGGAACGGTCGCCAAAGAAAGGAAAGAAGGGAATGAACTAATCAAGGAACCTGTAGAATGTCTCACAGCGCATGGAATAAAATATATTAACAACATACTTGACATAAAACAGGTGAGACAGTGCATAAGCTGATAACTAAAATCAACATCAATCATCAGAGCAGCGGAAATCCATATACAGCTTATTGCAATTTTTCCAAATTTACTGTCTCTAAACAAAAGAAAGCTAAAGTAGAAGATGCACCACCAATGCCCAAGCAGTGATCTTCAACAACACAGGGGGGATATTATATATATATTACGTGGAAGCCTCCTGCTCGTCTCCGGATCATCTACCCGTGCATCACCAGCTAACCTGTCTCTAGTCTGCTCGTGTGAGCACCTAGAGTAATAAGAGGAGACATAAAACTCTGGGTCAGACATAAAGCCTGGTATGAGCGATAAGCATCTAAACAGAATAATAACAGGTATACTAAACCATACCTGAACCTGGACCTGCAACCAAAGAGTTAGTACCACATACCGTACAATACTCCAAGGTGCCATAATAAATAGTGTAAGAATACGGGGGTGGGGTGTGCATGTCACAATGATAGCAAACAAATCATCCATAGCAACCATCCTCACATCTCTCACTCAGTGCGTAAAGCATACGATATCTACTACTTTGGAACACTAGACAAACTGAGGTAACGACGAATCCCGACTTGTAGAAACCCTGCTATGACCAAGCTAAACACATGGAGTCATGACCAAACATTTCAATGACCCACTTCATTGGTTGTAGCCCTTGGTCCTACCTATGCCATAATGGCCCTGAATCCGCCTTCGTACCTCCTACCATAGTGGTCCAAAGCTATAAACGTCGATAACTCCTTGGCACGCGTCCCGCAGCAAAACCCAACCATGAAGCGAACTCGTTGATTCCCATCTGAATCTTGAGCTCTAACTTCTCATTTGGACTTCCTTTGCATCTCGGGTTGTAGTCTTCACTTCCGGATCGGTCTTCATTCAGTCTTCTCCTCGGATCGTGCTCCCTTGGATGTTTCGGTTCGTGACGCGCCTCCCCAATCAGATCGGATCGAGTTCCTGCTGGCTCGTGGTGCTTCAGCTCCATCGGATCGTGTCGCGTCATACGGATCGCGCCTCAACAGCTCGTGGCGCTGGCAACCCATTGGGTTCGGGTCGTGCTACCTCGTCTGGATCGTCGCGCCTCATCTCGGATCGTACCTTCTGATCGGTTCGTGGTCCACCAAGCTGGAGCGATTCGGATCGAGGTACTTTAGTTTGGACACGGCGCTGCATCGGTTCGTGGCCTTCGAAGTGGAACGGATCGTGGCGCATGGTGGCGTGAGCTTCCATCGGATCGTGCTCATAGAGGGGCGATCCGATCCGGGTAAATTCCTGCATTTTGTTCCAGCGACAGTCTTTCGCCATTCGACGACGTTTTTGACCAAACTAACACTTCTAAACAATCACAAAACATCTCATACAGTCATAGCAACGTATAGTATCGACCACGAACACCATAACACAAATCATAGCATGTAAAGTGGATCAAACATGGTCAAAACCCCAAATTTTCCCTTAAGCATGTTTAAGTAAATCTAATCATGGGATTAACAAAACTTAATCAAATCAAACCAAATTTCTAACAGAGGCATAAAATATTATTTAAGAATTTCTAAACATTTTTACAGAATTTATTAGTGTATAAATTCGCTAATCTTCACTAATTACCCTTAATTACCGTAATTAGTGCAAAAACTATGCAAATCACTCACCTTGGCCACAAACAAAATTCTCAGAACTGAAACTCCTCTGATTTGGGGCGAATACTGATGTCCAACAGCAGCTCTAACCTTGCTTTGGTGCTTTTTCTTCTTAATTTGATGTTGCTAAGCCTAATCTTCAATTAGAAAGTGATTTGGGGTGTTTTAGATGTAGGAGGCCACTGTTAGAGTGTCTAAGGATGAAAGTGGCGGCTGGAAAATGTCTAAAGAAATGTTTTCTAACCCTAATCAGCCCCTATATACCCCTAAACCCGAAATTCCCCTCTGGGCCTAGCTGCTAACCACCCGGTTAAGCCCAATTAGCTGAAATTAACCCTCTAAATCTTAATTCGGCCATATCTCCCAAACGGTGAGTCCGTTTGGCTAGTGTGACCACTCTAAGGAAAGAGAAACCATCATCCGGAGCCAAAGTGGTTTCAGGTCAAAATTCCTTTCCAGTCAAAAGTTATGGCCAAAACAGTGCCAATTAGGGGTAAAATGGTCATTTAAAAATCGGGAAAAATCATGAACATGGGAAATGACCCCAATAGTCGTCTCCCAAAGTTACATGTCCATACGACTTCGTATGTGAAAGAAATAAATATCCTACGATCCTATGTTGCGTAGAATGCGGGTCGTTACAATATATATGCAGAACCAAGCTAAAAATAATATTTCTAGCGAACAAATGTTTATTTCAACACATGGTTATTTTCAACACTTCATACATAGGATAAAATGATATTTTTCAACACATGTGTATTTTTAGCGAGTCGTATACATGATAAAAATGATATTTTTATCGTTCAAAATTTTTATTCAGCACATAAATGTTTTTATCACTTCATATTCACAATAAAAATATTAATTTTCATTGTTCAATCCTTTTATTCTACACATGATTCCTTTCAACACATGAATATTTTTTTATAGTTCATACATATAATAAAAATGATATTTTTATTGTTAAAACAATTTATTTTTAACTCGAATATTCAATATACTTCATATATAAGATAAAATGTTATTTTTGGTGTTAAAACAATTTATTTAAAATATTTTATATAGTCCATATATATGATAAAAATGTGATTTTTATCTTTCAAGGAATTTATTCAACACACGAATTTCTCTACATACGAATATCTCAACACATGAATATTTCATATACTTCATACGCATAATAAAAAAATGTGATTTTTATTATCTAAGCAATTTATTCAACACATGAATATAATTCAACACATGAATATATTTCAACACATGAAAATAATTCAAACACATGAATATTTCTGAAAATTTCGGCAGCATAACGGTAAGGGGTTTAAAACCGGCACCGTCCCGAGTACGGCTCCTCGCACTACCTTAGGCCTCGCGGCATTCCATAAGGGGCTTATCTAAATGATCTAAGATCAATTTCATATCATATGAATTTTTCACAAACAATTCCAATTTGTTTCAACCACAGATAATTTCTTTCAATCACAAACAATTATTTTCAACCACAATCCATCATTCTCAACCATTCGCATTATCAACCAATTTTCATGCCATTCACAATCAATTCATATCGTCCACGGTTTGTGGACGAGGGGAGTGTATATATATACATATATAAATACATTTCATTTCCATTTCAACACACATATGTTTTATACAAAGCATGTATAATTTATACACCGCTCATATAACTTATACCACGTCCATACACGAGGTATACAACGCATATATAATTTATACTTTGCTTATATAATTTATACAATGCATTTCCATTCTATATTTGAATTTAGAAGTCTCATATCGATTTTAATCCTTCGAAAATTGTAGCAACCTCGAAATGCGTTCTAGCTTCTTCTAGAACGTAGATGACGTCGCTATGAGTCCGGTGTCTCTGGTTTCACTAGATTTCGACAACATAGCAAAATGATATGATTTTTATTTGAAAATCATAAATAGCAATGCTTAAAAGTGTTATATTCTGTTTAAAAAAACCAAGGCCGTATACCTCTGCTATTTCTTCAAAACTAGGTTTTGATTTTTTGCACAAACGATTGCATGATGTTGGAATCGGATTTGACCACGGCCTAGAGCTTGGAAAGGGCTTCCAATCGCCAGTGGTCTTGTACAGTTCGACGATGGCAGAATGTGGTGGCGGCGGTCTGAACGTCGTGTGTTTGAGGGAGCAGATCTCGACATAGGAGTGATGAGAGGTGATGAGGTCGGTACTGATTTGATGAGGGGAGGAAGCACTTTAAAAAGTTCCACTGGGGCGAGGGGGATTGATGAACGGAATCGCCAGAAATTGGCCGGGAAGCTTCGAAGGGTGGTCACCGTTAATTGAGGGTTACAGGGAGGGTTTTTTCTGGAAAATAATTATTATGAAGGAAATAATTTGATTGGCCCGTATTTATATTAATTCGAAAATTAGGGTTTTTCCATGCAAACTCCAATTCAAACCCAATGACTGTCGCCCCTAGCTAAATACCCCCATCCCGGACACAATGAGATATGTTTCGTGAGCCCGTTCGACTGTTACAGTCAGTTATTCTTCAAATTAAAATATAAAACATTCAAATTCTGATTTGAACGTGCATTTTAATTTGCTGGGGCCGCATACTGATTCTAAAAATTCCCGAAAAATAAATCTAGCTATGTTGGGACGATACGGTCCCAACAAAAATAATTTTGTTGAATTCTGAGACTGTTTGAAAAATGGCCATTTTCTGGTCGATCTAATTTGACTGAAATTAACCAAACATGTTTTCCTTTGCCACGCTCACATATTAATTCCAAAAATTACGGAATTTGAAACCTAGCAATAAATTGACATCCCGGATCCAACAAAAGTGGTTTTATCGAGAATGGAGGTCGTTTGCAAAATGTCTATTTTCAAGGGCTATATTTATTCCGTAGCGACCATTCTGAATATTCAACTGGCCATGACTTTTGATTCCTGCTATGAAACTTCGATTTTTCAGATTCATTAGAAAGTTATTCTTGAATATATTTTAATATTTTTGGTTTTGCTAAAATCCATTTTATTTTGCATCTTGTACGTTCAGCCAATGTTCGAATTCAAATTTTCAAACCGTCGCGCTATTTCTAACTCGTTATTTAATTAAAATAAATTATTTCAATTACTCCAAATTCATTAAAATAGCCAAATTAAAAATTTTAATTTGGCTTTGATTTTCCGGGTTTTTACAGGTGACGGTTGCTAGGGTTTGGTGGCTTGTTGATTTAGGCGCGAGGGGTGCGGTTTTCGTGATGGCGGCGGAGGAAGGAGGAGGGAGTGGAGATCGACGGAGGGGCGCGTTGATCGATGGCGGCGCGAGGGAGGGTCGATGGCAACGAACGCCTGAAGGAGTTGCATCGAGGTCACGGGGTTTTTTTAATTTTAATTCTCGTTTCTGAAGTGAACGAAGGTAAGGGGAGGAGAGAGAATTAATGGCTGACTTTATTTTATCATATTTAATTATTTAATTTAATTTCAAAGAAATTAACTTTTTAATTCGAACTCCAAATCGAACCCACCGACTGTCACCCCTAGCTAATTACCCCCATTCTGAACATAATGGGATATGTTCGGTAAGCCATTTCGACTGTTATGGCCAGTTTTCATCAAAATTAAAATGTAAATTAATAGAACGGTCAATATTGATTTTATCGTACATTTCAATTTATCAAGGCCATAAACGGACTCCAAAAATTCCAAAAAAATAAATCGAGCTATATTTTGACGATACGGTCCTAACAGAACTAATTTCGTCGAATTTGGAGATTGTTTGAAAAATGGCCATTTTCAAGTCGATTAAATTCAAACTGAAATTGCCAAACGCGTTTAAATCCACCACGCTCACATATTGACTCCAAAAATTTTGAAAATTGGAATCTTGCAATAATTTGACATTCCAGATCCAACAAAAGTGGTCTTGTTGAAAATGGAGGTCGTTATCAAAATCTTCACTTTTAAGGGCTATATTTCCATAGCGACTATTCTGAATTTTCAACTGGACATAACTTTTTATTCCGGCTACGAAATTTGGATTTTCCAGATTCGTTGGAAAAATATTTACAAACAGATTCAAAGATTTCTAGTTTCGCTAAAATCCGGTTTATTTTGAATCCTGTACATTCATTTTAAATTTGAAAATTGAAATCGAATTTTCAAACTACCGCGCCATTTCCAATTCCTTATATAATTAAAATAATTATTTATATTCTAATTTCGATTTAAATAAAATCATATGTACTAATTATTTTTAAAATAAATTTCTAGTCATTATTATTTAAAATAAATCATTTTAAATATTCAAAATTCATTAAAATTGCCAAAATAAAATTTTTAAATTGGTTCTGATTTTCCGGGTTGTTACATTGATTTATATTTCATAATGAATTAAATTTTAAATCCTTTTTTTAAAAAATAGTTCTTATATATACAATTATGACTATATGTTTACTTTATATGATACAATTCTATATTCTCTTTAAAAAAAATCTTCAGTTTTTACTATATTAAAGAAGCACCCTACTAAGATTATTTAACTCCACATTTCTCATAGAATTATTTTTAAAATATTATTATATATTATGAATACCATAAAACTTTTATCTTTGTTATTCTTTCAATCTCTTTCATAAGTATCATTAACCTAAGTCTAGAAATTAATATATATTATCCTTGTTTAATTCAAATAATTTATAATAAATATGTATATGCATTACGTTAGATAGTATTTTGAATATAATTTACCAAATAGATATAATTACCAAATCATTCTGTATACTATCATTACACATAATTATTTCATATCATACATCATTATTATAAATTACAATACATCTCAAATTAAAATCATTCACATCACAAGTTGCATTTCATTCAATATATCACTTCATATAGATGTGCATATAACATACTGTATTATAACCAACACAATGCATTACATGTTAACTTTAACTCCACATATAACAAGTATATAGTATGAAAAGTTTTTATCTAATTAGAAATTTAGGATTATTAATCAAATACATAACATATTTACTTTTTCTTGATTTACTTGGTTGATTTGTTTTGCTTGGTTGGATTGATTGGCTTGATTGAATTAATTGACTTATTTGGTTTGTTTTATTTGTTTGACTTAAATAACTTGATTGATGTACTTGATATGGTTAAATTTCATTAGTAGTTGATAGGTTTGTTAGAAATATGCTTATGCATTTGTAGTTTATAGAAGCTTTATAGGTTTTCGGATAAATAGAAGTTATAAGGAATGTTTGGTTTCATGTTTGAATTGTTGTTTTGTGACAACAAAACTTAAATTGATTGATTGATTGGATTGAACTGCTTTACTTATATCATAATTTTAAGGATATCTTATCATAGTTATTTCTAAGTCTAGACTAAGGTCGTATTAAAGTTTTAAGGGAATTTGAGTTTAGGATAGGTTTAGTCTTGTATTAGATTAAGGAGGAGTTTTATACTTTCCAAGGATTAGTTGAAGGTTCAAAAATGCTTTGGTTGATTTAATTGTTTAGATTGTTTGTTTGAGTTACTTATTTGGATTGATTTGCTTGTTTGGATTGATTTGCTTGTTTGAAATGATTATAGATTTGAGTTGTTTGCTTAGTTTATTATCCTTTTATTTAGTTTATTAGACTAGTATAAACATAATTTTAGGGGGAGTTATAATATTTTAAGTATAGAATAATAGTTTTATAGAGAAATATAAGGAGTATTATATAGTTATTAGGGTCATTTATAGCATAGATTTAGGGGGAGTGTAACTTAGTTTAGTCTAGTATAGTCTACTATAAGTATAGTATAATATAATCATAGGAAATGTATAGATAGATATAGGATTTAGGGGGAGCATGTTTAGAATTTCTTTTTGATAATGACAAGGGGAAAAATTATAAAATAGGTATAGTTTGAGGAGGAGTTGGAAGGAATTCATGGTGAATAGGGGGTAATTGAAGAATCAGTTTGTCAGGTATGAATATTCTATAAACCAAGGTTGTCATCATCAAAAAGGAGGAGATTGTTGAAGAATGGAGTTTTGATGACAACGAACTTGTCTCAATTATCATTAATTATAAAATATATATACTAACATATCTATCTGGAACATATAGACATATATGTGCAGGATATGTATACAGGACTTAAGTACTGAAGACTGTACAGTTTTAGAGTTTCAAGAGGTTCATGATTCAGAAGAGATTCAAGATTCAAGACTTATGAATAATCAAGATTTAAGGAGTTCAAGATAAATATGGTAATAAAGTCTAGTTTATATGTAAGACCCTGAATAGCACTCCAGGTTCAAACTCTGTTTTACAAATTATCTTTGTTCAAAATTAATTTCAAAAGTAGTTTCAATTTAATTTCAAACTTCTCTCAAAATAATTTTAATCTTCCAAGAATTTCAAACTTATGATTTAAAATATATTTCCTAATTTATAAGTATTCTTATTTTTATAGTTTTATTAAATATATTTTGCTAAGTTTATATTTGATTATAATATTCTTATTTAAACTCTAAGTTGTCATATAACCTTTTTTTGTTTATATATATATATATGGTTTATAAATATTTCTTTCATAAATTCCTATATATATGTTTATAATTATATTATATATAGTTTTATTTCACATATATATAAAGTTTTTAATCATATGTTTAAATAATATTTTCTTTTGTTTTTATACTTGAAAAATAATGTTTTAGCAACTAGTTCTGTTTCAGGAATTTCCAGAATTTAAATATTGATTTAAATAATTTAAAAATGGTTTGAAGATAATAAAAATGATGGATTTGTCGACATATATTCATGGCTATGTCGACATATAACTATCAGAAATTTAAATTTGAAAGGAAGTGTTTTCTCACTATTTGTAACGCTCCAGAAACGTTGCAACCTTTCAAATGTTATAAATAGGGACTGATTTCAAATTTTTCATTATTCTTCTTCTACATCTTCATCTCTTTTCTTTAAACCATTTTTTTATGATCTACACCTATTCTCTGCCGAATTCAATTCTATTTTTGTTAAACTTCTTCTCTTCTCACTCCCTACTCATTACTCTCTGAATCAAGTGCTATTGAAGAGTTATAGAGCTGTTTGTAATTGTTTGAGTTGTGTAAATAATCAGTGGTTATAACGATACGGATTTTTCTCAGTCTGAATCGATCGCTAAACCGACCAACAGCGTTCGAAGCCCGTTTTGCTTTGTGAACACAATGCATTAGAACACAAATACTAGAACATTTCATTGCTATTACAACAATTACATCAGAGTACAAGAATATATCAGACTACGAATAAATATTACAGAGGTAAAATGATTTCAGAGATTAAAATACATAGAAGTGGAAATTTGAAATGTATAAATACATCAACTAACACAACTGAAAGGAATACACGGATACAAAGCTTTCCGAATATAGCTCCAGTTGTAATCCAGGATCCTAAAAAAGAAATATCTGTGAAAACCAAAACAACAAGCTGCCCGTGTGGAAAATATGGGCACCCAGTGTTTAGGTTAAAACAATAAACTCCGAGTCAGTCATGTGACCTGTGTGAGAACTAAAATAGTTATTAAATCTTTACTTTAAAAGTTGGGAATTCATGGGACCAAGCCGTATAACACGGAACGGGTTTACTCCACATGAATACTAATTTAAAACATAGAGCAACGTAATGCTTTTTGGAAAATAAAGTTAATATAAGACTCAGCCCCATCACACAATGCAACGCAAGCCGGAGGATAGAGTTTTCCCTTATAATAGCTAAACATGCTTGGTACTTTCAAAACAAATCATTTTTATATTACTATAAGTGCATAGTGTTAAAATCAACTTCAAATTTAAACGTATCAATCATAGACGACATGGGTATCATATTTCATGTCGCCATACTAGTTCTGCAACTAAAAACGAAAAAGGTCGTATTGGAAATTGGATTTCCATCATGAGTCAAGGCTAGCGATGGCTCCTTCTGATTCGAGACACTCTAGCAAATGCCTCAGGGCTCGGACGCTGGCGAGCCCTTGGTCCCTGCAGTGCCGGTCCACACTTACTTTAGTGGATTAATTATTCCTGAACACACGTTTTCCTGTCCTATAGAACCTATCACTTGGCCAGTAGCGACCAATATCTGAGGCACCTCGCAATCCATCATTTACATAAGTAAAAATGTCTGGGCTCTATACAATGGCACCACTCCTAGCTAAAAAGAAACGTCGTGCACTCCCAGCATCCCTGATCCCGTTTTAGACTCGTACCGGGGTGTGAGGCTCACGAATTAATGCTATGCACAAAGCAGTGCTAATTAACGCTGTACTTTGACCATCAACCACAAGACTTTGCTTTTCAACAAAAGCCTTGATCATTTGCATCTTAGCATGCCACATTGACAATTCACACCATCTAACCGATATCTACCAATATAATCTCTAAGATCGTACATCTCAGAGAATGGCATCAAGCAAGAGAATAAATTCTCTGTGCCAAACAGATATATATTTAATAAAAGTCAATCAACACAGAGTGAAATCCAATGTCAGACGCACATCCATTTACAAGTCCATTCTGGGTCTGAATGAAACCGGAGGCACCTTATTCCTCGTCTCATATGTCCAATACAGGAGAGAGGTCCTCGCATATCCAATCGATCTCTAAGTACGGCTGGATGATCATTACTTATTACTTGTAATGGGTGTACGACCCAATCAAGACATCAGTAATCATCCAAAAGATGTGAAGATCTCCGGTCTTCAACCACCGTCTTCATCGTCGACTTTTAGTCATTGTATTAATTATTCGAAATGTGTTAAACCTGGTCTTTCCGAGTAATTCGTGTATCTTGTAATTAGGTGCTATAAAAACACATCATACACCTCATTCCAATTCAGATTATTCTTTTATTCAAATATTCACATCTTTAGGGAAGGGCTCCCACTAATTTTATCAAATATAAATTCTTTATAAATTATTTCTTTAATCTTCCTTTTGATATCAATTCAAAAGATTTGATTTTATCCTTTGTCCATTCTAAACCAAATTAAGGTTTATAAACAATTCAATATTAGTGAACCTTACCGAAGTAATCATTTATTTTATTATCCCGGTTCCAACCTATTCATCCCATGGAGCAAAACTGGTAGTACTCCATATCTAACATCCACTGTGCTATCGATAAATTTAATTACCATTTCCGATTCAAATCTAATTAAAGACTTAATTATCGCCTGGAGTAAAATTGGCGGTACTCCATTCTCGATCATTACTTGAATTCAGTAAATTTAGTTACCTTATTCTCATTCCAATCTAATTAAATATTTATTAAAACTTTAGTCCAGTTTTATTCTCAAAAATCATTACTTAATGATTATTCAAATTTTAGGAAATAAATCCCCTCTTTCGTTGGGTTAAAGAACTAATGTCATTTAAAGTAAAGTTTACGATAAACCTAAAATCCTCTTCCATCAAAATGGAATCTTCACAGAAATCGTAGCAGTATATAATCGATATAAATTTCCTTATCAAATCAATACTATAAATGGAATAGCGGCAAGGCCTTCTAAATTCCATAAATAGTAACGGTCTTC
Source organism: Allium sativum (assembly GCA_030737875.1). Classification (NCBI taxonomy): domain Eukaryota; kingdom Viridiplantae; phylum Streptophyta; class Magnoliopsida; order Asparagales; family Amaryllidaceae; genus Allium; species Allium sativum. Next base: position 297,191,616 of record CM060924.1, read on the forward strand.
ATTCACAGAAGCTCATCTCGATTAGTACCAAATCGAATTCCAATTTAATACATTAAATTGGAGAAACTTTCTTTGGAAAACGCCGTTAATCTTATTTAAAAGATTATATATTCCAAATCATATCTTCACTGTTAATTGGTTTAAAGTTTGAATGGTATTTAAAACATTGCTCACGATAAACCCAAAAATCCAATTTCAATTCAGCTCCAATTAAATATTAATTAATTGGTAAACTTCTCTAAATCTTATTTAAAAGATTTATTCTTTTCTCAACTGGGTTTAAGAAAAGTGTTGTTGAAAACACCTTTCACAACAAACCTAAAATCCAATTTGATATTAAATACAAGACTCTGAACAGAAATTAATATTGGCTTATATTTAATATCAAATTGTGAAACTAATGGATATCGTATTGGGAATAACAATATCTATATCTTCCAAATTCCTCAACAATATCTGTATAATCACGGAATCCAATATCGAAATATTCCGAAGATTATTGCCATTCAAATCCATTCCAATTTATATGTTGGAAAATTTTGGTAATTTTAAAAACATTTCAAATCCAGTTTATTTATTTAAAAACATTGGATTATTATTCTAGTTAATAACTAGACAATTTCGATAAAAATATATTTTTATCTTTTCAAACTTGGAATTTTTCATCCAAAAACTTTCCAAATCATTTATTATGATTTTACACAATTTTTTCATATTTTTAATAATTTTATTAAGGCCCTTACAGTCGGTTTCCAGTAACGGCCACCGAATTGCATCCATAACGACCTTTTCTGAAATTGATTTGGGCATAATTTAAATTCCAACCGTTCAAATTTAAATCTCTTATATTCATTAGAAAGCCTTTTTGATACGAACCTAAAGGTTCTAGTTTTAGGAGAATCCGATGGTCGGATCTCCCGTTACATCGATTTAAAGTTAGTGGTTGAAATTCAAGAACGGTCGCTGCGCGATGCGTTCTATTCAAGCCAATATATATATATATATATATATATATATATATATATATATATATATATATCGATGATTTTTATTTAAAGCGTATTTTATAAAATATTTATAAATTCATTTTAAAACGATTTCAACTTCATTTTCAATTTTAAATATAAATTGAATATCCTATATTAGTATAATATTAAAATGATAATATTTTCAAAATATTAGAATTTGAAATCAATTCTTTTCGATATTCATTATAAAATGAATAAAATCGATCGATAAATTTGTTCGGGTTTAAATGGCGAAATCTACTTACTCGGCTTCATATATTTTCGTGTCCATCCAAAATCGGACATCAAAATCATATTTCAATTATTCACTAAATATTATTTTAAAATATTCATTATATTAAAATATTCGTTTTTTCAAAATCGGAATGCGACTCAATCTATTGCCATATAATTTCATTTATATGGATTTCATACATCGCATGTATTCAATCATTAAACATTCAAACATCATCCAGAGTGCAATTTACTATTGTATAAGCATTAAATAATTAAATAACGCTTATCATAGTTTGTCGATCAATTGACTGACATATAATTAAATTTATGGGAGATGTGAATAAATTACTGTCCCCAGACCCGTGTGGGGTTTCCAAACAACAATAGTCGATTCAAAATAATCACTGGTTAATAAATTTAACAAGTTCTTATTAGCCAATTTTCACTGTTTAAATAATAAATAGATATTTATAGTTTAATTTCAACTACCACAAAATAATATTAAATTATTTTTAATATTTTAAACATTTCAGCATCACAATCAAACACAATACTGTCAATTAAATCGTCCATGGTCTGTGGATGGAGGAGGTGAGCTAACAGGCACCATATACAATTTATAATGATTAAAACTGATAAAAATCCACACTGGCAATTTTATATATTTTTATACATGAATACAATAACATGATAAAATATAATTTAGTGAGAAAGAGTTCTCATATTGGTTTCCACTCCGTCAGTCTTTATTTGGCGATTTTATTTTTAATAAAATTAAACTGGTCGTTTAACTTTATCAAAAATTCCAAGTAGCTCCGTTTCAGTTCTGGTTGGTTCCATGTTGTAGCATTCGTTGAGAGGATTCCAACGCAACTGATTTCGCGAAATTCTGACGAGGTATGAAAACATTATGGCATTATATACGTTAATACCAGATTTCATAATTAATATAATTAATTAATAATTAATTACATCATTAAGGTTTTAATAGCCTTCTTCATCGTTTCCATTTACTTAAGCCGTCGAACCTGTTTGATTAAAACAAAACCACCACTACGCCCAAACCTCAGGCTATCGGCAAACAATCGAGAGCCATCACCGGCGGCGGCGCAACCCCCTCTCCCCACGCTAGGCACCGCCTCCACTTCGGTGGACCCAATCCCCCTCGGATTACATGCGAAGTCCAGCAGTTTGGGGCGAAATTTCTTCTGATTTGTGAAATTAATAACGATTATAACCGTATGGTTTTAAAGAGCAAACAAACTCTATAATTTTCCTTTTGATTTCAAGAATTAATTCAAAACGATTTGGGGAAATTTTAGGGACAAATTATGGACGATATCGCTTGTTAAAAGGAAGTGACGATGGGTTTTGTAACGTCTCGTCATTTTGACCGCCTTAAATTGGTAATTAAACCAACTTAAAACGTCCAAATCGATGGATCGTTATTTAGCTTACAAAGTTTAAAAGCTTAATCAACCCAGAATTTACATAATAAATAATTAACACAGTATTGAACAGCGGAACAAACTTTTACTTAATAATCAAAATTTTGGATACAAGATATTTTATATATAGCAGAAAGTAAAATATTTTGAATACAAGGAAAATCTTTACTAGTTTAAAAACTTCAGAGCGCGTACGTCTTTGGATCCCCAGCCTCACCAGTCTTCAAATTCTAAAATGTAATCTTTAAATCTGTAACACTCGAGTCTGACCCGAGCGTTCCATGCAAAAACATAAAACACTCGAGTCAGGATTAAATCATAGTTCAAGTAAATTACTATAGATGGAAACTGGAATATAATAGTTCATTCTATAATAAATGATATAGTTACTAATACAGTGTTTCAAGACTCATGTTCTCGGTTAAAGTCAAGGACTTCGTGCATTACTACCACGCTTTATAGAAAGTTAGGTGATTCATTTCTAAGTATCTCAAGATGGGGATGTCAGTAAATTATAGTAAATAAAATGATGTGTTACCTCTTCATGGCAAGAAACATACAATTATATATATATATGTGTGTGTGTGTGTGTGTGTCGAAGTATATATAGTGAGTGGACACAAATTAGCATTCAGCATTCACCCATGCATGTAACCTGCACAATCCATTTATTTTTATTCCTATTCCAGTTATTTACAAGCACACGTGAGGGCCATGAGGTTTCCAGTAAGACAAAGGTACCCAATTGTAGAGTTCATGTTCCAATTGATTAGCTTGATTATTAGGTAAAATAAGGTAACTTGTTCCAGTTTGACCGACGGTGGGAAATTAACCTTAACTTGCTTACAATGTACATACATAGCTTAATGGCAACAACCTACATAGCCTAATGACAACAACCAACATAATTCACTGCAACATATATGGACTGGACAAGGCACAAATTTTAAAGCAAGTTGTGCAGATTCACAGAAAGACATACTCATAAATGCTGGATACAGCAGTTGTGATACAACTGAACATTAGGACACAACAGATGACATACCTTTCAATACATAGAAATCTCTGGATACGATATGAATTTACCAAAACGTAACAAGAACACGTTAAACAAATGACCAACGTTTCCATAGCAAGCATATACAAAAAAACAATGAAACTTTCCAGAAAAAGTTATATATGCATACATATCGGAAAATGTATATATATGACAACAAGTTTTCGGATTTAAGGTGACCAGTTTACCTACCTATCTGAGTATGTATTTACCCATGAATTTCAGATTTAAGATGACTATTAAAAATCCAAGCACACATATATGGAGCAAAATATATATTCCAAAAGTGCAACTATTTCGACGTTTTAATGCACATACACAATCAGGGTCTCTTATAAACCTATATAGGAATCGAAAATTTTAAAAGCTGTTATATTTAATTCAGTCTAGATAAATGTCCAAATTTTTATTTATATGATTTCCAAACAAGTGTGTAGATGCAATTAAACATTCCAATATACATAAAATATCTATATGCAGTTCAAAACAGGTGTGTATATGCAGTTTAACATTTCCTATATACATGAATATCTATATGCAGTTCAAACAAGTGTGTCTATGCAATTTAACATTTCCTATATACATGAATATCTATATGTAGTCCAAACAAGTGTGTCTATGCAATTTAACCATAAACTTAAATGGGATATCCATCAAGTAAACAATGAATATGAACATAAACTGGTGTCCATAATGTATTAAAACAAACTCACTCAATATAGGTTCATATTTGCATGATGAATGCTATTTTGTTACATTTTTTCATCATCAACTAATGATCTAAAGAACCGGAACAGTGGCAACAACAAATATCAACAGGCATACTTAGCCATAGTAAACCAGCTAATTTTAGTTTAGAATGATGTCGAGTTATATTTTCTTAGTTATTACTTCATAAATTTGTCTCAAGCACTAATATAAGGGATTTTCCTTTAATGAAATTCAAAATATAAAAATCTTTGTCACAACTATCAAAGAACAAAATAAGAAAACTTCAGGGTATTATGATCCATTGATAAACAAGGACAGAAATGTGTATTTCATATTTATTCACACTGTCTTGGTCAATGTTAGACTACTGCAACATGTTTAAATGCAATTGTTATTATTAACTAAGTCAAGGGGATAAAAGAATTTCTTTTATTCACTAATTCGATGAAATGGAACAAATGCATAAGACATTTTGTTTCAGGTCAGCAGGGTAACTTTGAGAATAACAAAGTTCAATAAACACTAGCAGGTTGGTAATATAGCCCAATATACATGTGAACAAGAAATGCTCCAGTTCTTTGGTAAACAAGTGGTCAAAGGTGTCAGAATAAATGGGTACTCTACATTCATAATTTGAGGCAGGCATACAAGTGTTCTATGTTGAGTTCAACAAGGTATCCCAAAGATGCAAATTTACATATATGCAACCATGCATGTGGCTTATGTTCCAAGGCAGCAGGTGCCACATAAAAAGTAGACCAGGGTATACATAAGGTAAGATAAAATATAACTACCCAGTAAGCTACTCCAAGAAAAAAACAACGATGTTAAAACCAAGATCTCAAGACAACCACGGTCTAAAAAAACTGCGGGTACATAGTTCCAAACAGGGACAAGACACTCGATCTCATTAACCAACATTTCCGACTCACAAATATAGGATACGCAAACAATTAAGGCTGCTCGCGTTCTTAACTATGTATGTATGTCGATATGTATATACACATATAAATATATGTATACACATATATTTGGCCTCCACACACACCAAGTTTCATTCCATACCCAACAAATCATGGACAAACTGCGGTGCACATCTTAACAGCCATCAAACAAGAAAGAGCTATTATATTTAGTTTCTATCTTAGTCTAATTACTTGAAAGTAGTTTAATCGTAAGCATAACTTACAATAAAACGGCGAGTAAGGACCAGCGCAGAAATGTTCAGTAGCACTGCAAATACTTGAAGTCGAAGACAAGAAGTTGGCTTCGAATTTGTATGTGGTGACGGAGCGTTGGGGTGGCGAATCGAAGGAAGCGGTGGTGCTTTGGACTTCAGATGAAGCGATTTTGTAACTAACGAGGCACGGCTTTGATTTCTACAAGCTTCAATTGAACATGAGGAGGCCAATTTGGGAGAATCAACTCGATTTTAATTTTGTAGGAGAGGAAGGAGATGAGCTCCGGCCATAAACAATTAAAGAAGGGGATGATTTTTTTTCTGAGAAATCTTTGGGGAAAAGATCGGATTTTTATAAAAGCAAAAGAAGGGGATAAGCACGACGTAGTGTCAATAGGTAATAGGGTAGTCGCGAATTCCAATGGGTAGGTCTGCGTAATGTTTCACTGAGGTAGGTTTTATTTACGTATAAGTAAATATTTAATTGCACCGTAAATTGACGGTGAACGCTCAATATTCGTACCATACACAGCCTTTAAATATGACAAAAATCATTTATTTCCCTTCGTTTCAGCGTTCTGAATTCAATTAAAAATTAATTTTATTGAAATCTGACTCTGTTTGTGTACAACGATATTTTATTTATTTGTTCACTGATTTAATTCCGTTCATCTGCCAACAACTCCATCAGATTCCAAATTTAAAATGTAACATCCTATTTTCTTTATATACACAAATATATACATATCCAAGCCAATTTCCGATATATTTTAACAAATAAAATTTCCAATTCGTTTAACGTCAATAACACTTTTTTTCAACCATTTTAATTGTTTAGTCGAATTCCAATTCAAATATCCAACCGAATTCAATTCAAATATTCAACAATAAGTATTTGATTTCCAACCAACCATTCTGAATTAAATATTGGGTTAAATTCATACACAAAAACAATATATTTGACTTTTAACCCAAATATCAATATAAATTGATTATTAATAGTAAATTCTTTAATTAATCGCATATTTTAAATTGTCGAAATTTCTGGGCCGTTACAATCTCCCCCCTTAAAAACTTTTCGTCCTCGAAAAGGATAGATCGTTAGAGTTATACCAGCGTATATTTCAAATTTTCATTCTCATATGAAAATTTCCCACAACTTATTTAAATATTGATATTTAAGCTATCAATCCTCATTATTTTCCATCATATTCAATTAATTCAGAAAATCACATTTCCTTTCAAAATTAATCTCTTCTTAAATCTCAACTCCTGTGAATTATTCCAAATTTCTTTATAATCCTCATCTATCACTGATTACTTATCCATTTTTACACTTCAACCCAATTACCTCACATTCAATCCATTAAATTTCCTCCGCTCATTGAAGAGTGTATATAACATCTTCCTTTAAAGTTACAATATGTTGACCTGAAAATTTCCAAAATCCAAAATCATTTATAATTCTTATACAGAAAATATTTGTATTATTATCCCAAAGACTTGAAAGTACTTTGAAATTCTCTTTCTTAGCTTATTAAACTAGGTATTTTTTTCAAATTATTTATTAAAAAATATTTGATGATTCGAAGTTTGACAAGTCTATTGTCGTTCTCACAGATGTTAGGCATAAGCTAGCCAGGCGTACGACTGAAACCTTCAAGTACTAAATATTCTTGCTTCAACCTCCAGTGAAATATTTCAAAAATTCTTTGTTAAAAACAGATACGGAAAGTACTAATGTGATGTTGATATGTTGATTGTTCATGAATCGCAGATACACAATGGTTTCGTCTTGATCCCCCAGAAAACATTCGTATCCGTAGGAAATCACTTCCCTGCGAATTTCATCATGAACAGATCAACGGAAAACATTTAAGAATCAAAAGACAATTTGAGGTCATTGATCGTTGGTTGCTCTATCTCAAGGTCACAAAATCAAATCATCAGCTATATATGAATCAAGTCACGAGGACAACTACTGCATTAAACAGGTAGCTCAATCACTAAGATATCTAAGTGGACGGTAGGTACACAATGGTTACGCCTGGGTCTCCCAGGAAACATCCATACCCGTAAGCTTTCACAGCTCTGCGGATTACGCCCTTATAATTCAACTGTAGATCGCAGCAGTCACAATGATTACGCTTGGTTCCCCCAAGAAACATCCGTCCGCTGTAGGCTATCTGCAGCCCTGCGAATTTCACTACACGGTCGAATTCCAACGACTCTAGATCGCAACGATCACAATGGTTACGCCTGATTCCCTCAGGAAACATCCGACCACCGTAGGCTATCTGCAGCCCTGTGAATTACGCTTGCAGTCGTGCTCAATTGGAACTCATGAGTTTTATGTCCGGACAACCTACTGCCACCAGCAACATATTTCAGCTAAGCTCGAATTTCAAAGGAGAAGAAAGGTACTTTCTTTATTTTTCTTTGAAAACATATAATACTATATACATATAGTATTATATTTCGTACTTCTCATAATTCATACTTATATCAATCTACATAAGATTTCCAAATCACGTTTTTCAACCCATCGTTCTAATATAAATTTTGTTATATACGATTTCATTTCAAATCAATCACCTTCCAATCAATAGCTCTCGACTTCGCTATATTTTTATGCATTCCTCATATATGTTCTGAAAATTTCTATATCCACTATCTCAAATTTCCATTCAAATTTCAGTTTTGATCCCCCAGATATTCGATCTCCCAAATTTTCCAATTCAGATATTTGATATCCCTTTCAAACCAAATTTTCTTCCTATTTTCCAATTATTGAGTTCCTCACTTAATTTAAATTTCATGTTCACAAAATTTAAGGATTTTCATTCTTATAACAAATTTCTTATCCATGCTCGATTACTCTTCCATATCCACATCCTTCGACCGTCAATTAACAAGCAAACAACTCCCAAAGTATCAACCCGAAGGCCGAAACCAACATCAGATCAACACCCAGGCTATTATTCAACTTAACTAATCTCCTCCAGTTAGTTTCTAAATTCATTTACCCCGTTTTTTGTTTTTATCAAATTATTTCTTTCACAACTCCTAAATTCAATTTACAAATCCATATCTCTCACGTTCTGCCGCCCTTTATTTTCGACGTGCGGCTCTTTGTTCTTCAGTTCTTGCCAATCTGATTTATGTTAGCCTCTCATTATCTTTTGAAAACATTTTCAATCATTATATTCATTTTCTCTATTTCTAGAAAACCATTTATCATCATTGGAAAAAGTTTTCATATATTCAATCTTTATTTTCCATAGAAAATATACTTTATGCTCACGGGAAACATTTCTAAATTCATTATTTGTCTCAAAACAGAGGTTAAATAAAACACTGGCATTTTCACTTTAACTGCCGAAACTCACTTACTTCACTTAACCACTCTTGCTATCGAATCTCAACCATTTCTTAATCAACAATGAAGTAAATCAAGTTGGGGTGTATTTACCTCTCAGACCTTAATTGAACAACATTATTAACTTTGAAACAGATAAAATTCATAACTTCAAATAAAAACACTCATTCTTGTAACTTCCGAATTCAAGTCAAGAATTTACTTCTTTTACGAAAATCGCTGACAATAACTCACGCCTTCAAGATATTAAATTTTAAAAATATACTTTATATATTTATCTGAATACATAGACAATTAATCAATATATTAATATTTTTTATTAAAACGGGAAGTAAACAACACCTTTCTGAAATTCAACATAATCGACTCCCAAGCATAAACTCCCTTCGGATAATCTTTTTCCGATAATATATTCCGTACCTCAGAAAAATCTCATTTGATTTATATTCTTAACTTCATAATAATCTCACCGTAATGGTCACCTCTATTTCCTTTATCCCGGTTTTATTCGCAACATTTTTGCTCACAAACGTTAATCACTTACAAAAAGTGAATAATATTTCTGAACTCGTCACATCAAATTAATATTGATTTTACTCCAATATCGATTCAAATCTCTTCACAATCTTTATTCATATATCGCTTTATTTACAGTTTTTGTTTACAATTCACTTCTTGTGAACTAATTAACAATTTTATACTTCACTGTCGAATTCTTGTATTCAATTATACATTATTAGTTTAAACCAAATTATAAATCATCTTATCAAATCTGAATAACTCAAATAAATTAGCACCATCGTATTCCTATTATATCTTTTTCCGATTTTATTTTCACTTATTTCTATCATGAATAACAAAATAAAATTTAGCATTTCATTCCTGAAATGATTTCAATTTTCCCTTTTCCATTCAAATTCCATTGGAATTCTTATTACCAATCAATTTCACTTATCATTGATTGCTAAAATACATGGTTAGAGAAATTTATTCGTCGATTATCTTATACTTCTCTTCCTTATATATCATTTGATGTTGGATTTGAAACTCAAATTTAAGTGAACTTATCGAAGTAAAGCTCTCACATACCTGGATTCGAAGACTGGGGATTCCAAAGATTTAAATCTCAAAATATTTTTTTTCTTTCCACTGTATCATTTTTAAAATACCAGTTTCAAAATAATATTTTTATTCAAAATTTAACTTAAAATTATTAATACTTTCAAATTTTTATTACTAAACCTTTTTATTTTCAAAAACTTCCCTTTGTAGTGTCGATCCTATTCATTTTAAACCCGATAAGCTATGCTTTGAATAAACCAAAGCTCTGATACCACTTGTAACATCCCATCATTTTGACCGCCTTAAATTGGTAATTAAACAAACTTAAAACATCCAAATCGACGGATCGTTATTTAGCTTACAGAGTTTAAAAACTGAAACAACCCAGAATTTACATAATAAATAATTAACACAGTATTGAACAGCGGAACAAACTTTTACTTATTAATCAAAATTTTGGATACAAGATATTTTATATATAGCAGAAAGTAAAATATTTTGAATACAAGTAAAATCTTTACTGGTTTAAAAACTTCAGAGCGCGTACGTCTTTGGATCCCCAGCCTCACCAGTCTTCAAATTCTAAGCAGTAATCTTTAAATCTATAACTCTCGGGTCTGACTCGAGCGATCCATACAAAAACATAAAACACTCGTGTCAGGATTAAATCATAGTTCAAGTAAATTACTATAGATGGAAACTGGAATATAATAGTTCATTCTAACATAAATGATATAGTTACTAATACAGTGTTTCAAGACTCATGTTCTCGATCAAAGTCAAGGACTTCGTGCATTACTACCACGCTTTATAGAAAGTTAGGTGATTCATTTCTAAGTATCTCAAGATGGGGATGTCTGTAAATTACAGTAAATAAAATGATGTGTCACCACTTCATGGCAAGAAACATATATATATATATATATATATATGTGTGTGTGTGTGTGTGTGTGTGTGTGTGTGTTTGTGTGTGTGTGTGTGTGTGTCGAAGTATATATAGTGAGTGGACACAAATTAGCATTCAGCATTCACCCATGCATGTAACCTGCACAATCCATTTATTTTTATTCCTATTCCAGTTATTTACAAGCACATGTGAGGGTCATGAGGTTTCCAGTAAGACAAAGGTACCCAATTGTAGAGTTCATGTTCCAATTGATTAGCTTGATTATTAGGTAAAATAAGGTAACTTGTTCTAGTTTGACCGACGGTGGGAAATTAACCTTAACATGCTTACAATGTGCATACATAGCTTAATGGCAACAACCTACATAGCTTAAAGACAACAACCAACATAATTCACTGCAACATATATGGACTGGACAAGGCACAAATTTTAAAGCAAGTGGTGCAGATTCACAGAAAGACATACTCATAAATGCTGAATACAACAGTTGTGATACAAGTGAACATTAGGACACAACAAATGACATACCTTTAAATACATAGAAATCTCTTGATACGATATGAATTTACCAAAACATAACAAGAATACATTAAACAATTGACCAACATTTCCATAGCAAGCATATACATAAAAACAATGAAACTTTCCAGAAAAAGTTATATATGCATACATATCGGAAAATGTATATATATGACAACAAGTTTTCGGATTTAAGGTGACCAGTTTACCAACCTATCTGAGTATGTATTTACCCACGAATTTCATATTTAAGATGACTATTAAAAATCCAAGCACACATATATAGAGCAAAATATATATTCCAAAAGTGCAACTATTTCGACGTTTTAATGCACACACAATTAGGGTCTCCTATAAACCTATATAGGAATCGAAAATTTTAAAACCTGTTGTATTTAATTCAATCTAGATAAATGTCCAAATTTTTATTTATATGATTTCCAAACAAGTGTGTAGATGCAGTTCAACATTCCAATATACATAAAATATCTATATGCAGTTCAAAACAGGTGTGTATATGCAGTTTAACATTTCCTATATACATGAATATCTATATGCAGTTCAAACAAGTGTGTCTATGCAGTTTAACATTTCCTATATACATGAATATCTATATGCAGTCCAAACAAGTGTGTCTATGCAATTTAACCATAAACTTAAATGGGATATCCATCAAGTAAACAATGAATATGAACACAAACTGGTGGCTATAATGTATTAAAACCAACTCACTCAATATAGGTTCATATTTGCATGATGAACGCTATTTTTGGTTTTAACCCTTAAACAGAGTTACATTTTTTCATCATCAACTAATGATCTAAAGAACCGGAACAGTGGCAACAACAAATATCAACAAGCATACATAACCATAGTAAACCAGCTAATTTTAGTTTAGAATGATGTCGAGTAATATTTTCTTAATTATTACTTCATAAGTTTGTCTTAAGCACCAATATAAGGGATTTTCCTTTAATGAAATTCAAAATATAAAAAATCTTTGTCACAACTATCAAAGAACAAGATAAGAAAACTTCAGGGTATTATGATCCATTGATAAGCAAGGACAAAAATGTGTATTTCATATTTATTCACACTATCTTGGTCACTGTTAGACTACTACAACATGTATAAATGCTATAGTTATTATTAACTGAGTCAAGGGGATAAAAGAATTTCTTTTATTCACTAATTCAATGAAATGGAACAAATGCAAAGGACATTTTGTTTCAGGTCAGCAGGGTAACCTTGAGAATAACAAAGTTCAATAAACACTAACAGGTTGGTAATATAGCCCAATATACAAGTGAACAAGAAATGCTCCAGTTCATTGGTAAAAAAGTGGTCAAAGGTGTAAAAATAAATGGGTACTCTACATTCATAATTTAAGGCAGGCATACAAGTGTTCTATGTTGAGCTCAACAGGGTAACCCAAAGATGCAAATTTACATATATGCAACCATGCATGTGGCTTATGTTCCAAGGCAGCCGGTGGCGCATAAAAAGTAGACCAGAGTATACATAAGGTAAGATAAAATATAACTGCCCAGTAAGCTAGTCCAAGAAAAAAACAATGATGTTAAAACCAAGATCTCAAGACAACCATGGTCTAAAAAAAACTGTGGGTTCCAAACAGGAACAAGACACTCGATCTCATTAACCAACATTTCCGACTCACAAATATAGGATACGCAAACAATTAAGGCTGCTCGTGTTCTTAACTATGTATGTATGCCGATATGTATATACACATATAAATATATGTATACACATATATTTGTCCTCCACGCACACCAAGTTTCGTTCCATACCCAACAAATCATGGACAAACTGCGGTGCACATCTTAACAGCCATCAAACAAGAAAGAGCTATTATATTTAGTTTCTATCTTAGTCTAATTACTTGAAAGTAGTTTAATCGTAAGCATAACTTACAATAAAATAGCGAATAAGGACCAGCGCAGAAATGTTCAGTAGCACCGCAAATATTTGAAGTCAAAGAGAAGAAGTTGGCTTCGAATTTGTATGTGGTGACGTAGTGTTGTGGTGGTGAATCGAAGGAAGCGGTGGTGCTTTGGACTTCAGGTGAAGCGATTTTGTAACTGATGAGGCACGGCTTTGATTTCTACAAGCTTCAATTGAACATGAGGAGGACAATTTGGGAGAATAGACTCGATTTTAATTTTGTAGGAGAGGAAGCAGATGAGCTCTGGCCATTAACAGTTAAATAAGGGGATGATTTTTTTTTCCTGAGAAATCTTTGGGGAAAAGATCAGATTTTTATAAAAGCAAAAGAAGGGGATAAGCATGACGTAGTGTCAAAAGCTAATAGGGTAGTCGCGAAATCCAATGGGTAGGTCTGCGTAATGTTTCACCGAGGTAGGTTTTATTTACGTATAAGTAAATATTTAATTGCACCGTAAAATGACGGTGAACGCTCAATATTCATACCATACACAGTCTTTAAGTACGACAAAAATCATATATTTCCCTTCATTTCAGCGTTCTGAATTCAATTAAAAATTAATTTTATTGAAATCCGACTCCGTTTGTATACAACGATATTTTATTTATTAGTTCACTGATTTAATTCCGTTCATCCGCCAACAACTCCATCAGATTCCAAATTTAAAATGTAACATCCTATTTTCTTTATATACACAAATATATATATATATATATATCCAAGCCAATTTCCAATATATTTTAACAAATAAAATTTCCAATTTGTTTAACGTCAATAACACTTTTTTTTCAACCATTTTAATTGTTTAGTCGAATTCCAATTCAAATATCCAACCAAATTCAATTCAAAAATTCAACAATAAATATTTGATTTCCAACCAACCATTCTGAATTAAATATTGGGTTAAATTCATACAAAAAACAATATATTTGACTTTTAACCCAAATATCAATATAAATTGATTATTAATAGTAAATTCTTTAATTAATCGCATATTTTAAATTATCGAAATTTCTGGGCCGTTACAGGTTTAGGTAATAAACTAGGGTTTCGAAGGTTTAGGCTATTTATAAATATTATTTAATACTATTTTATTCCTAGTTTATTTTTGGATTTTTTTGCATTCGAACACCAAATCTGTAACAACCCGTGTTTTTATAACATGTAATAACCATAAATCAAGGCAGAATTAATTTTTAAAATAAGAATCAGGTGAAACGGGTTGCGCCATTGCGTTCGTCTCGAAATTCTGCTTGGAAACGAGTCTGAGTTTTCAAAAATCGGAGTTCGTATGACCAAGTTATGACCATTTGAAGTTTTCAAGTTCAAAAATAGTTCAATTCGAATTCAAAATTCGAATTTCAAACCTCAGAATTGACTGGGCGGGAAATTTCCCGTCCAGGACCAGGTCGACCTGGGGATCGACTATGTAGTCGACCTACCCAGGACCAGGTTGACCATAGTGTCGACCTGGGGGTCGACCTGGTGCCCGGGCCCATTTCTGAAGCTGGATTCACTCTGATGTATTTGGCCTCGTTTCTGTCCACATTCGTTGACCAAACCCTATAAATACAGCCCCTAACACCAGTCTCTCTACACAAAATTCTTTTTGACTTTATGCTGCTCTAATTCTGGTCGAAAAATTTGAGAGAGGGACTGCTTCTTCTACATTGAGACTGCGTTAAGGGAATTGCTGATTTGGGGATTTCTATTAGGACTTGACTAAGCATATAAAGATTCAAAATTGACTCTCTTTTTCTAATTCTCGAACCACGATCTGTAAGCCCCAGTTATTTTTAGATTTAAGCTGTAAATGTAATATGATGTAAAATTGAAATTGGACCTATGTATGATGACTGTTTTACATCCATTCTTGTTCATCTTGGATCTTGACTCTTGGATATTATTATGACATTGATTTGGGGCCTATTCATGTTGTAAATCAAAAAGAGAAACCCCTCATATTATCATGTTGAATCTGCTATTAGTCACAAGTTTATGACTATCACTTTATGTCAATCGTTACCATGACTATACTATCACATTATGACAGTCGTTACCATGACTATACTATCACCCTATGACAGTCGTTACCATGACTATACTATCACCTTATGATAACTGTTATCTCGACTTGTACCTTATTTTGCTAGAATTGGAATCCTTATGTTTGAGGCCAATACTCCATATGTCAGTAATGTTTTAATCTTTTATTTCAAGTCATACTATGCTATGCTAGTAATCACTTTTGCCACCTTATGCCCGTTCCTTTTTATGTTATTCCCTAATTAGATTTATTTGTATCGATTCGAGCTTACGTGCGATGGGAATACGATTTGGGTAGACTAGGTAAAACATGAATTAGCTTTAAACTTGAACAAGAAAGTTGTCATGACTTGAACCTCAATGCGGACATGAACTTGACACGATTTGACACGAAACATGACATGAAAATTGGACATGAATCTAGACATGAAAACTTGAACGTGGGCATGACAATTAAATAACTTGAAAACGGCCAACTCGAGGTTGGGTTGAGTTTGCAGTGTAAATCTGCCCGGAACCGCCCGGCAAATCCAGTGGCTGCAAGCAATAGGATCCAATGTGGGTAGTTGGTCATATCGCACGTAAAACCCGAGGTTAGACTATGTTGTGGTGTAAATCTGCCCGGAACCGCCCAGCAAATCCAGTAACCACAACAGTTAGTCTAATGTGAGAGGTTGGCGTGCACTAATGAATTAAGGCCACATGATAGGGTTAAGTCATGAACCACTTGAATATACTTAACCAACTTGGCACAATGATTTGATAGGGTTAAGTCATGAACTGCTTGAACACACTTAACCAAATTGATACATGATCTGGATAGGGTTAAGTCACGAATTTGAATGACAACACTTAACCCATTAGAAACCCTAGTTACGCGGTCCTTTTCAGCAGTAACCCACATAGAGGTATCAAGATACCCTGGGACTAGGCAGGGTGGGGCACGGTTACTGGGCTGATTGTAAGCGACCAGAACGACGGCTGAGTAGGTGTGCCATTGTAGGTTCAGGCGGGCTATGGTCGTCCACGTAGTCCGGAGTTGAAAAAGCAGGCATTGGGCACCCGTAGATTTACACTGTGCGTGCTTGATTCGTGTCAGTGGTTGGCACCATATAGCTTGATACATACTATGGTGGACCTAGCACAGGTAACTACATTTCAGGATAAGGTCGTATGACGCAGACACATAACGAGCTAGGACTTGTAGGGAGCCGATCGATTAATAGATCATATCGTAGGAACCCGTAATGGGTCACTTCATGATACTGGGCCAAGGGATCATTTCATGGTTAATACTTGACATGGGTTAGAATACTAGTACAGTTGGTGCAGCGAACCTTGAACATGCGATGCTAGACTTGACTTATCTTGTTATCTTGATTATCCTAACTGTTCTGTTATCACCCTTATGTTTAATTTCAGTTTTCACATATCATGTTACCTTTACTAGTTTTCATACTGAAAGTCACTAGGGCTTACCAGTTTTATGACTGACCCTTTTTCTTTCACCTCTTTTTCTTTCGTCCCCCCCCCCCCCCAGGTTCTCAGGGAAAAAACACTAGCTCTTAGCTTGGATTTGGCTTGCTTTCTAACAACTCATGTACGGTTTGGTCTTGAGCTATGCTATGGCTGCTTCTGCTATTTATGGGGAATATTTTACTTTTGGTTATCTTAAGTTTATGCTACTTTGCAACTTGATGTAATGGAATAATTTGTATCTTGGATATATGAGCTTTTGACTCTTTTCTTGGAAATAATAAGAAGTTGGTTTTTAATTTCTACCGCTGCTTTATTTATGTTCTGCCTTGTGATATCTCTGTGCATGTTTACCTAGATAATACTCCACCAAAACTAGTGCATTCCCTTTGTGAGTGACCCTAGCGGAGGTGGGGTGTTACATTTGGTATCAGAGCAGAAGGTTACCAGGCTGGGCAAAAAGTTTTAAAAACCTTCTGATACTATTTTCAAAACCATTTATAAAGAAGCATTTTTCAAGAAAAGTTTTATGTTTAAAAAGGCTATTCCCAAAAGCCATTAGCACTTTCCTTTGTTTCCTCGCTTGAATCTTTTTATTTTCGTTTTTCAGCATGGCTGATCTTAACCTGCCTGAGGGAATACCCATGTCTGGATGGTTCCGAAGGTACTTAGAAGCCAGGGCCAACGACGCGGGCACGACAGACATCCCTCCTCCTCCTCCCCCAGTGGCAGCGGTTCCTCCTCCTCCTGGTACCGCCTTCGCCAAAATATGCAAAGACTTTAAAGCAATGGGCGGCAAGAACTTCGTTGGAACTGAAACCTTTGTTGAGGCACGAAACTGGCTAAAGGAAACAGAAGACTTGTTCATTATCTTTGATATGGAGGACCATAGGAAAGTTCAGTTGGCAGCAGGGTTGTTGAAAGAGGAAGCTGCATTTTGGTGGGAAGTCACCAACGCTACCAGGCCAGTTGAGACTTGGGCAGACTTTAGAGAGAGGTTTGGGCTTAAATTCTTATCGTCAGCAGAGGAGAACCTTCAGATGGAGAGGTTCCTAGCACTCAAGCAAGGGGATAAGTCTGTGAGGGAGTACGTGAATAAGTTTAATCAGCTTGCTCGGTTCGGTTTGGATTTGGTCAACACAGCCCAGAAAAAGGCTATATGCTTTGCTCGAGGATTGAACGAGCCACTACACAGCTTGGCCCTAACTCATATACCCATGGGGGAGACCTTTGAAAGCTTGGTGGATATGGCTCTACTTCATGAGGAAGACAAGAATAGCAAGAAGGAGGTTAAGCCTAACGAGACTTAGAATAAGAAAGCTGACTTCAAGAAGGGGAACAATAAGAATAACAAGAATAACAAGGGCAACAACAAACAACGTGAGACGAGGATGTGCAACTTCTGTGGTATTACTGGACATCTAGCTAAAGACTGTAGAAAGAAGAAGAGGAAGTTGGGTAAATACTTTCATTGTGGAGATACTGGACACATCAGCAAGGATTGCCCTAAGAAGCAAGGGCAGGGGCAAGGGCAGACCCAGCGAGCAGGACCTTCTGGAGGGCAGTTGCATGCTCTCAACACCACTCCAACTCTTGACCGAGATAGTAATATTTCCGTAGAACGCCTTGTTTACATTTCTGACTTTCCTGTTCGAACCTTATTTGACTCTGGCGCATCGCATACTTTTATTTCCTCTGATATTGTTGAAAATCTGCACCTAAGTACTAGTCTGGTTAAGGATCCCGTTATAGTTTCAAATCCAATTGGGGGCTCCGCCCATTTATCTATGATGTGTGTGGATTTGAGGATCTCTATCTTAAGCGTAGAATTCACGTGTAATGCTTATGTTCTCGGATTCGTGGGATACGGTATGATCCTAGGGATGGATTGGTTGTCCGATTATGGAGCCATTCTAGATTATGAACGAAGGGTAGTGAGGCTCATGACTCTCCATGGCAATACCCTTGAAATTTCTTGTAACCCGAAGGGTCCGGTCATGTTGTGTTATCTTGAATCCCTTGACTCGTCCGACGATAATTTGCAATCTGTAAGAGTGGTCCAAGAATATCCAGATGTCTTTGATGAAGTGAGGGGATTACCTCCTAAACGCGAGATAGAGTTCCGAATTTATCTTGTTGATAATGCCAAGCCAGTTTCATTGCCCGTTAGGCACATGACCCTGGGAGAAAGAAGAGAGCTCAGTAAACAAATCAACGAGTTGCTTGAGAAAAATTCCATAAGACGAAGCATTTCTGAATGGGGTGCTCCGGTGGTATTCGCTACTAAGGCGGATGGATCGCTTCGTCTATGCATAGATTATCGTGAGTTAAACAAGCTGACAAAGAAGAATAGGCACCCACTACCAAGAATCGACGATTTGTTTGACCAGCTTGTGGGAGCATTTGTTTTCTCTCAACTCGACCTAGCCACAGGATTCCATCAGCTTAGAGTGGCTGAGGATAGCATTGACAAAACTGCGTTTAGGACTCCAGATGGGTTCTTCGAATGGCTCTTCATGTCGTTTGGGTTAACGAATGCACCCGCGTACTTTGTAGATTTGATGAGCAGGGTGTTTCGGGAGTTCCTTAACAAGTTTGTGGTAGTTTTCGTGGATGATGTTTTGATCTTCTCAAAATATGAAGAAGAGCATGCTAGACATCTCAAGGAAGTCATGGAAACGCTTAGAGCACACCAGTTAAAGGCTAAGTTCTCCAAATGCCATTTTTGGAGGAAGGAATTTCGGTTCCTTGGACATGTAGTTTCTAAGCAAGGCATAGCCGTGGACCCTGCAAAGGTAGTTGCGGTACAGGACTGGAAAATTCCTAAGAATGTAACGGAGGTGAGAAGCTTTATCGGTTTGGCGGGCTACTACAGGAAGTTCATTAAGGACTTCGCTAAGATTTCTGCCCCTCTTACTAAGTTAACAAAGAAGAACCTAGCTTTTACATAGGACATAGAATGTGACGCTACTTTTCAAAGACTTAAGAGAGCCCTCACCACAGCTCCTGTTTTGGCATTACCCGATGGAGGTAAGATGTTTACGGTGTACACTGATGCATGTGGCACGGGGTTAGGCATTGTCCTAACGCAAGAAGGAAGAGTAATATGCTACGGGGGCAGACAACTTAAAGTTCATGAGAAAAACTATCCCACGCATGACTTGGAGTTGGCCGTGATTGTCTTTGCACTTAAAGCGTGGTGTCATTATCTTCTAGGGGAGAGGTTCGAGCTGTACACCGACCACAAATCACTTAAGTATCTCTTCTCACAGAAAGATTTAAATCTGAGACAACGGCGGTGGATGGGATTCTTGGCATCATATGACTTCGATATAGCTTATACCGCTGGCAAAGGTAATGTGGTGGAAGACGCGCTAAGTAGAAAAAGGTTGACTTTGAGCCCCTTGTTTGTTGAAATGAAAAGCCTTGAGTTTATGGCAACCTTTGATTTTACACCTGTTGTTGAGTCATTGACTGCTACGTTTGCATCTCTTGAGCTAAGACCTACACTTCTAGACCAAGTAAGGACTTCACAGAAGGAAGACCCACAGATAGTTGAAATCATGGACAAGCTGATTAGGGGTGAGACGTCGAGTCACCTCAGTAGGTATGCCATAGATGACAAGGGATGGCTAAGGCGCGATGGAAGGCTCTGTGTCCCACAAGTGGGAGACCTAGTAAGGAAAGTTCTTGAAGAAGCGCACCACTCAAAGATGACTATACATCCCGGAGGGGATAAGATGTACAGGGATATGAAACGCATTTTCTTTTGGGCTGGAATGAAAAAGGACGTGGCAGGGTTCGTTTCGAAGTGCATGGTGTGCCAACAAGTAAAGGCCGAGTCGAAGAAGCCTGGTGGGCTATTACATCCTTTGGAGGTTCCGCAATGGAAATATGAGAGTATCTCGATGGATTTCGTGGATGGACTGCCTAGGTCTAGGAAGGGAAATACTAGCATATGGGTCATAGTTGATAGACTCACGAAAAGTGCTCACTTCATTCCGGTGAAGAGCAAGAGGACCGCATCAGGGCTAGCGTCTATTTACCTTCGAGAGATAGTACGGTTGCATGGAGTTCCTTCTAGTATATTTAGTGACCATGACCCGATTTTCACTAGCCAGTTTTGGAATAGTCTGCAAGCAGCAATGGGAACACGACTAAACTTAAGCACGACCTATCACCCACAGATGGATGGACAAACCGAAAGGGTAAATAGGGTACTAGAAGATCTCCTGAGGCTATGCATTCTTGACTTTGGTTGTACTTGGGAAGACCATCTTCCTCTCGTGGAGTTTGCATAAAATAACAGTTACTAAGCTAGCATCTGAATGGCACCGTTCGAAGCCCTGTATGAAAGACCGTGCAAGTCGCCAACTTGTTGGTGGGAGACGACAGACAGGCTTATACTTGGCCCTGATATGATAAGGGACACTTCTGAGAAGATTGAGTTGATACGAAGACGGATGAAAACGGCCCAAGATAGCAAGAAATCTTATGCGGACCAGAGAAGGACAGACCTAGAGTTCGAAGTCGGAGATATGGTCTTTGTAAAAGTTTCTCCGTTACGCAATGTAGTTCATTTTGGAGCCGTTGGAATGCTAGCACCAAGGTTCGTAGGACCGTTCCCTATCGTTGAGAGGATTGGACGGATGGCCTATAAGGTAGACTTACCCGAGAAGTTATCTGGAGTACACAATGTCTTTCACATCTCACATCTCCGGAAGTGCTTGCATGAGTCAGCCGAAGTGGTTGAGCCAAGCATCCTTGAAGACGTAGAAGTGGAGTAAGAAGCAACATTGAGGCGGGTTCTGATTCGTTTCTTAGGAACGGAGATTAAGAAGCTAAGGAATCGAGAAGTCAAGCTAGTTAAAGTGCAGTGGAGCGAAGCCCAAGAAGACGCAACTTGGGAAACCGAAGAGAAGATACGTGTGCTTTACCCATTTCTTTTTGAGGGTACATTCTCGATCTCTTTTTCCTTGAAAACCTTTTTCGTATCATGCTTCTAATACCTACGTTTGTCTTGTTATCTTCTCGATCTTATCTTGAGAACCTTAGGTAGAACCATATGGATGTAAACATGTGATTGAAACATGTTATGGTTGATGTTTGCAGATGGTTGCAAATGGTTGCAAGTGGTTGTGAGTGGATGCATGACACACATTAGGCACTAGATCGGATCAGTGACATTTTCATGTTGCATATGCATGAGTGCTTATACTTGTACATGGATGGAACTTGTTATGTTATCACTCGAACGTTGCATATAGATGAATGTTTGTGCACTCATGTAGAGATTAGGAACTATGCTAGGAATTTGCATACATGTTGGATTCATGACACTAACATATTTTGCATTAAGGAGGTTTACTGAATCAGTAACCGCCTGATCCTTTACATTAGATAAGTACATATACACACACTTTCTACATATGTTCATATAGCACTAGAAATCTTTTAAGGACAATGGTTGCCCGTGGATGATGCTTTGAGTAGATGGATGATGGATGGTAGGACACATCCTCCCTAACTTAGAGATTTCGAGGACGAAATCCTTTAAGGAGGGGAGAATGTAACAACCCGTGTTTTTATAACGTGTAATAACCATAAATCAAGGAAGAATTAATTTTTAAAATAAGAATCAGGGGAAACGGGTTACGTCGTTACGTTCGCCTCGAAATTATGCTTGGAAACGAGTCCGAGTTTTCGAAAATCGAAGTCCATATGACCAAATTATGACCATTCGAAGTTTTCAGAAGTTTTCAAGTTCAAAAACAGTTCAATTCGAATTCAAAATTCGAATTTCAAACCTCAGAATGGACTGGCCAGGAAATTTCCCGCCCAGGACCAGGTCGACCTGGGGGTCGACTATGTAGTCGACCCACCCAGGACCAGGTCGACCATAGTGTCGACCTGGGGGTCGACCTGGTGCCCGAGCCCATTTCTGAAGCTGGATTCACTCTGATGTATTTGGCCTCGTTTCTGTCCACATTCGTTGACCTAACCCTATAAATACAGCCCCTAACACCAGTCCCTCTACACAAAATTCTTTCTGACTTTATGCTGCTCTAATTCTGGTCGAAAAGTTTGAGAGAGGGACTGCTTCTTCTACGTTGAGACTGCATTAAGGGAATTGCTGATTTGGGGATTTCTATTAGGACTTGACTAAGCATAAAAGATTCAACATCGACACTCTTTTTCTAATTCTCGAACCACGTTCTGTAAGCCCCAGTTATTTTTAGATTTAAACTGTAAATGTAATATGAATATGATGTAAAATTGAAATTGGACCTATGTATGATGACTGTTTTACATCCATTCTTGTTCATCTTGGATCTTGACTCTTGGATATTATTATGACATTGATTTGGGGCCTATTCATGTTGTAAATCAAAAAGAGAAACCCCTCATATTATCATGTTGAATCTGCTATTAGTCACAAATTTATGACTATCACTTTATGTCAATCGTTACCATGACTATACTATCACCTTATGACAGTCATTACCATGACTATACTATCACCCTATGTCAGTCGCTACCATGACTATACTATCACCTTATGACAACTGTTTTCTCGACTAGTACCTTATTTTGCTAGAATTGGAATCCTTATATTTGAGGCCAATATTCCATATGCCAGTAATGTTTTAATATTTTATTTCAAGTCATACTATGCTATGCTAGTAATCACTTTTGCCACCTTATACCCGTTCCTTTTTATGTTATTCCCTAATTAGATTTATTTGTATCGATTTGAGCTTACGTGCGATGGGAATACGATTTGGGTAGACTAGGTAAAACATGAATTAGCTTTAAACTTGAACAAAAAAGTTGTTATGACTTGAACTTGAATATGGACATGAACTTGGCATGATTTGACACGAAACATGACCTGAAAATTGGACATGAATCTAGACATGAAAACTTGAACGTGGGCATGACAATTAGATAACTTGAAAACGGCCAACTCATGGTTGGGTTGAGTTTGCAGTGTAAATCTGCCTGGAACCGCCCGGCAAATCCAATGGCTGCAAGCAATAGGATCCAATGTGGGTAGTTGGTCATATCGCACGTAAAACCAGAGGTTAGACTATGTTGTGGTGTAAATCTGGCCAGAACCGCCCGGCAAATCCAATAACCACAACAGTTAGTATAATGTGAGAGGTTGGCGTGCACTAATGAATTAAGGCCACATGATAGGGTTAAGTCATGAACCACTTGAATATACTTAACCAACTTGGCATAATGATTTGATAGGGTTAAGTCATGAACTGCTTGAACACACTTAACCAACTTGATACATGATCTGGATAGGGTTAAGTCACGAATTTGAATGACAACACTTAACCCATTAGAAACCCTAGTTACGTTGTCCTTTTCAGCAGTAACCCACTTAGAGGTATCACGGTACCCTGGGACTAGGCAGGGTGGGGCACGGTTACTGGGCTGATTGTAAGCGACCAGAACGACGGCTGAGTAGGTGCGCCATTGTAGGTTCAGGCGGGCTATGGTCGTGCACGTAGTCCGGAGTTGAAAAAGCAGGCATTGGGCACCCGTAGATTTACACTATGCGTGCTTGATTCGTGTCGGTGGTTGGCACCATAGGACTTGATACACCCTATGGTGGACCTAGCACAGGTAACTACATTTCAGGATAGGGCCGTATGACACAGACACATAACGAGCTAGGACTTGTAGGGCGCCGATCGATTAATAAATCGTATCGTAGGACCCCGTAATGGGTCACTTCATGATACTGGGCCAAGGGATCATTTCATGGTTAATACTTGACATGGGTTAGAATACTAGTACAGTTGGTGCAGCGAACCTTGAACATGCAATGCTAGACTTGACTTATCTTGTTATCTTGATTATCCTACCAGTTCTGTTATCACCCTTATGTTTAATTCCAGTTTTCACATATCATGTTACCTTTACTAGTTTTCATACTGAAAGTCACTAGGGCTTACCAGTCTTTATGACTGACCCTTTTTCTTTCGCCTCTTTTCCTTTGTTTCCTCGCTTTCTGACAGCTCATGTACGGTTTGGTCTTGAGCTATGCTATGGCTGCTTCTGCTATTTATGGGGAATATTTTACTTTTGGTTATCTTAAGTTTATGCTTCTTTGGAACTTGATGTAATGGAATAATTTGTATCTTGGATATATGAGCTTTTGACTCTTTTCTTGGAAATAATAAGAAGTTGGTTTTTAATTTCTACCGCTGCTTTATTTATGTTCTTCCTTGTGATATCTCTGTGCATGTTTACCTAGATAATACTCCACCAAAACTAGTGCATTCCCTTTGTGAGTGACCCTAGCGGAGGTGGGGTGTTACAAAATCAAACCCAATGACTGCCGCCTCTAGCTAAATACCCCCATTCTGGACACGATGGGATATGTTTCGTAAGCCAATTCTATGACGCCCGACCTCTATACCCATGCTAACCAAAAGCAATACTAAGTATTACTATTGGAAAGCACGGAGAATGAGACTCGATAGGGCTAAATGCTATACTCATTCCTTTGAACGAACACTGGAACAAAATTTTTAAAACCTTTCAACTTACCAATCGTGCCAGGTCTAGGTTCAAAGCAATAGTATAAGAAAATTTTCCAAGTTGCATAGTACAAAATATAATAGAATCGATCGCAGCATAATGATAACAGTAGAATACGTAATACATATCATAATAGTGATGTCCATAATACATAATATCACTCGCAAAATACATAATAACACATACCATAGTGAACTACTAGCTACCGATAAGTCCAAAGCTACATATCCAAAACCCTAGAACGTGGAAAAAGATAAGAATGCTACTACAGTCCACGCAACCAAACTTGTGAACAATCATCAACCTAACCCAAGGATTGTAGAATAAATCACATAGGTCAGACTATTTCTAGTGTGAGTGAAGTAAGAATCTATGGAGATCAAAATTTGACAATAAAAGATAATTGATGCCACATGTATCAGTCATCGAGAGGCATATGAATGTTACTATATATAAATTTTTTAGCATAATCATCTCATTTAAATAAGCCATAATTTCAAACATACGTATTTTATGTAACTCAATACAATACCCACATCAATTATCATATGTAAAATAAAATGATAAAATAAATCAAGTTAGAGTATCACATGTAAACCAATATGACACATAATAGCATATATAGAATAATATGATACTCATCAAGTAAGAGTATCACATAAAAATTATTGCGATGCTCTTAACAAATATCATATATAATTCAATATGATCAAAACAGAGTATCACACTTAAATCAATTCGACGCTCTTAACAAATATCATATATAATTCAATATGATTAAAGTAGGTTATCACATTTAAATCAATGGATGCTCTTAACAAATTTCATATATAAATCAATATGATAAATTAAATAAAAATAGAGTATCGCATATAAATCGATGCAAAGTTCTCAAAAAATCATATATAAATTAATAGGATACTCATAATAATTAAGCCAGAGTATCATAACTAATGAAATCCACATGATATTTATCATATATAAAAACAATATGATAAAATAACCCAAAACAGAGTACCATATATAAATCAATACGATACTCATAACAAATACATATACAAAACAATAAGATACATATAATAAATATTTTATGATAATTAAACAAGTCAATAAAATCTTCATGGCATTTATCATTTGTAAATCAAATCAAAGTATCATATATATAAATCAATACGATACTCATAACAATTATCATATATAAATCAATATGATCAAATCAGAGTATCATATATAAATCAATACGATACTCATAACAATTGTCATATATAAATAAATATGATCAAATCAGAGTATCATATATAAATCGATATGATACTCATAACAATTATCATATATAAATCAATATGATAATATAAATCAAATCAGAGTATCATATATAAATCAATATGATACTCATAACAATTATCATATATAAATCAATATGATCAAATCAGAGTATCATATATAAATCAGTATGTTACTCATAACAATTATCATATATAAATTAATATGATAATATAAATCAAATCAGAGTATCATATATAAATCAATATGATACTCATAACAATTATCATATATAAATCAATATGATCAAATCAGAGTATCATATATAAATCAATACGATACTCATAACAATTATCCTATATAAATCAATATGATAATATAAATCAAATCAGAGTATCATATATAAATCAATATGATACTCATAACGATTATCATATATAAATCAATATGATCAAATCAGAGTATCATATATAAATCAATACGATACTCATAATAATTATCATACATAAATCAATATGATAATATAAATTAAATCAGAGCATCATATATAAATCAATACGATACTCATAACAACTCTCATATATAAATCAATATGATAATAAAATTGATCAATTATAGTAATGTAATATAATATTAGCGGATTATGGGATAAATATAACCCGACTCATAACGTACCAAATAAACAGACGCTAATTTGTAAATCACAGTGGTAGAGCTCGAGCGCGCATCGAGACATCAGCACCGTAACTTACTCATAACGCCATAACACACACCTGGCAATCAACCCAGGATAACCAAGACGGTCTAAGGCGAAGGCCGTTTGCTACCCGTTCACGGTACTACACGTGGGACCCCCACGCTTCCATCTATTGTAGTTCATGACCCGCCAACCTGGAATCCTGATCGAAACAACAAAAGTGCCCAATGTAGCAGACCATTGACCTTTGGTGGTATAAGCAAAATTTAAAACCACCGATACAGGTAGCGATCCTGAATCAGGTCAACCAAGATGGAGTTTTGGTCCATTGGTACAAGGAGTCCAATCTAACCCAATCTCAAATCAAAAGTATTTTTTAAAATATTATTTAGTAAATTCATGCTTTAAAAATTCATAGTGTTTATAATGCCAAAACACTATATAAAACCGCATCAATTCAAAAAGTGTCATATACTTCCAAATAGTAACTACTTAAGTAATGCAGTTCCGTCCCATACCACATTGCATTACTTTAATATTTACTAAATGGGAGTAAATTCCACTTACTGAAAATGCACACAAATAACTATTCCACAAAGTTATAATGTTATAAATCGTACTTCGGAAGCCACTTATGTAGATTAATAATTGTCTCAAAATCCAAAATATAAAATTTGGTTCGTAAGTCATGTGTTAAAATTCATTCTATCTTTATTGACAGACCAGCTGCAAAGAATTAAGTTTTTGACAATCTAAACATTAAAATTATACGAGTCTTAAAACAAAAACAAAAAGTTGTAACACATTTTATAAGCTTTTCAAAGCTTCAAGAAACATAAAAATCCAGTTAGAAACCAAAAAGTTATACCCAAAACAATTTCTATGTTACAATTTTTTTTTACAAACTCAATTGCGTACGCTCGCTTTGTAAAAATAATATAAATTCGAAAATTAATGTTTTTGATCTAAATTTTTTGGAGTGGCTTTATTTACTAGTCAAGATTCTTGATACCAAATTTCATTATCAAATACTTTACCAACCAGTACAGAATAGATACTCTTCATCATGCATTTTCTGTTGTGTTCCCTAAACCCACGTTTCATATACTCACTTTACAAAAATCATAAAAATTCGAAATTTAATGTTTTCAACTCAAATTTTTTAAAGTAGCTTTGAATATGAATGTAGTTCATGTGCACAAAATTTCAATGGCAGAAAATATACCCATTGATACAGATTTGTTATTCTTCATCATGCATTTTCTGCTGTGTCTCAAAACCTCCGTTTCATATACCCAATTTGCAAAAATCACAAAAATTCGAAATTTAACATTTTAAAGTCAAAATTTTTACATTTTCTTTGAATACTAATGTAGTTTATGAGTTCAAAATTTCAAAGGCAGAAAATTTACCAATTGTTACAAATTTTTTATTCTTCATCATGCATTTTCTGCTCTGTTCCAAAAACCTCCGTTTCATATACCCTATTTGCAAAAATCATAAAAATTCGAAACTTAACATTTTAAAGTCAAAAATTTTACAATAGCATTGAATACGAATGTAACTCATGTGCACAAATTTCAAAGGAAGAAAATTTACAACTGAAACAAATTTGTTATTCTTTATCATACATTTTCTGCTGTCTTCCAAAAACCTCTGTTACATATACCCAATTTGCGAAAATCACAAAAATTCGAAATTTGATATTTTCAACTCAAAATTTTTATAGTAGTTTTGAATATGAATGTAGTTCATGTGCACAAAATTTCAAAGGCAGAAAATATACTAGTTGATACAGATTTGTTATTCTTCATCATATATATTCTGTTATGCTCCAAAAACCTCTGTTTCATATATCCAATTTGCAAAAATCACAAAAATTCAAAATTTAACATTTCCAGTTCAAAATTTTTACAGTAGCTTTGAATATGAATGTAGTTCATGTGCACAAAATTTTAAGAGCAGAAAATGTACCAAATGATAAAATTTGTTATTCTTCATCATGCATTTTGTACTGTGTTCCAAAACCCTCAGTTTCATATACCCGACTTGCAAAAATCACAAAAATTCAAAATTTAACACTTTTAACTCAAAATTTTTACAGTGGCTTTGAACATGGATGTAGTTCATGTGAAAAAAAATTCAAAGGCAAAAAATTACCAATTGATATGAATTCCATTTTCATTAGTTAGTATTTTCAGCTCATATTCGTAAATCTCAGTTGCATATACCAATAAAATTAAAATTTTCTTTTGAATAATCATCAAATTATTTATCTATGAGGAAATCATGCATACACCTTGCATACGTTAAAAGTGTATGTATTCAACAATTAAGGGGCAACTAAACATACAACTTGCATGCAATAAAATTTTATGCATGCAACAAACTTTAATATACAATTCCTCTTCAATAATCGTCCATCAGACCAAACCATTGCATGGATTAAGCATGCAATCATTAAGCAACAATTATGTGAGATCTATGGCCATATTATGACTGATAATTTCATACCTCCCAATTTTTATCATCCATTGATTTTTCTTTACCGGCCTAAACACAATGTTTAGGCAAACATGAAACAAAAAACCAAGCCCGGCCCTTTTTCTAAGCGAGAGAAGCAATGGCTTAGGGCACCCAATAAAGTAGGGCACCATTTCATCGATGAAATACCAAAAGAAAAATAATTCACCATTCTGCAAATCACCAAACTAAATCAGGAAGCTAAAACCGAAATCAAAAAATTTCTATACAAACCATAAAATCAGCAAATGATAGTGATTTGCAAACGACGGTGATCCAAATCGCGATCCTTTAAGCAGGGCCTAGGCAAAGATTGAAAGGCATGAACGACGGTTTCTGTTGGACTTGAAGCCGAGAATTTGCAGGATCTTAATCTTAAGGTAAGTAATTCACTAATTTGGATAAGTGGATTAATGGATTCTATGTTTTGGAATTAATTGTACGTATTATTCGTATTACTCCGATTTTATGTTTTAGCACTCAGTAAATATTGGTTTACCCTTTTCTTAAGACTCAACGATTTCAGTTTCAGCATTTCAGTGATCTGTTTAATGGATGAAAATATTGGGAAACACACACATATAGTATTTCAATGATGCAGGAGATGTTACTTTTATAGGGATACAACGAATTTGACGTATACATAATTACAAACATCAAATTAATTTGATTAGTCTTCACTTCTTAATAACTAGAGCATGATCCAGTGACTGTATGTGGATTGCCTTCATTTTGAATGTTGTTGTTTTGATTTGTTTGTTCTTTAAATTAGGCTCCTTGAGTAATTCAGTTTCTTTTGATTTACTTAGTATTCTTCTTCATTTTTTATATTGTTGAATTGCTGAACCCGAGTTGAGTTGAGATGCAAATCCAATTTTTCTCTTATTTCTTAATTATGTTTTTGGTCGTATATTAATTTAAGGATTAATTTAGTTTGCTACTATTAATACTCCGATTTTCGCTTTTGACCACCAGCCGAGTTCGGTCTTTCACCACCGAAGAAGAAAGGGCAATATTTTGTTCTACACGGCGGCCGTTCACCGTTGAAGAACTTGAACACTGGTTGGTTGTTCACCACCGTCGAACATCATTTGGTGGCTAGAATTGTTTGTCGGGATACCAATAGTCTCACATTTAATTTATAGTGTCAACATTTCATGTTAATTAGTTAGGATTA
Organism: Allium sativum; assembly: GCA_030737875.1. Lineage (NCBI taxonomy): Eukaryota > Viridiplantae > Streptophyta > Magnoliopsida > Asparagales > Amaryllidaceae > Allium > Allium sativum. Next base: position 297,222,830 of record CM060924.1, read on the forward strand.
ATTTGAAATTGTTAGTAGTTGATAAATTTTTAATGGCTAGTTAACATACAATTAGTCGATAAATAACTGTGTTTTCATAGGAAGTTGTGGTTAAACGATTTTAGTCCAATCGATTAGTAAAAAATTTGCTTTTTCCTTTTTTGACTTATTATTATGTTAGAACAATATAAATTGTTTTGATGTTTACATTAACTTCTGTAAAAGGGTTACGTTTTCACTTTTCGCTTTAGGCACTAAAAGTCCTAGGACCGGCCCTGCATGAAACCATAATCTAGATGAGGAGAAAGATCAAATTTCACTTACCTCAAACTCCAAAAATGTGATTCCCAAGCTCTGTTACAACAAGCCTTTTCATTACAACATTTCTTCTAATAATTGAATTAGAATTTAGAATTCTTTTCTTTTGAGCTTTGATTTGTAAAATAGACTTGGATGAAAAGATTGAATAAGATGAGAGGAAGTTTAGTTCTTAAGTTTCTGACTGAGATCGTTTGGTTTCCGCCTGAGAAATGAGATTGTTCCTATCCTCCTTAAATGAGGGTTACCAGGATTTTTATCCTTATACCCCTTTCTATATTTCTCTTAACAAAAATCTCCCTTTATATTTTTATTTTATTATTTATTTAAGGAACAAAATGATGACATATCATCTCATGTTAAGATATTTTATTCATAACATTCTTTAATTTATTTCTAGATTTCTCCATATGCATCTAAACTTTTGATTTTGATTTTTCTTTTTCTCTCTTTGAAAAATAAACATTACTTTATTTTACCTTACATAACTCACATTACTATATTTAATGAAATGTACTTTTTCCCTATGACTTGAAACATTATTCTATGTTATTTAAATAACGCACATAGAAATGAACACACTTCATGAAATCAAACAAAAAAAATTCATTAATGTTGCACTTTTCCAATTATATCTGAACTTGTCTTTTTATTATATGCAAAGGATTTGTTCGCCACTTAACTAATTTATAATTATTGTCATTTTTATTTTTAGTTTTATTTACCTTTTTCGCCCTTATTACCATTATTTTCTTTTATGGACACATAAGTACATTTTTCTCAAAAGTTCATTCACTAAACAAATACCATTATGAAATAAAAAGATGAGATTCTTTATATTAACTTTGCACAAATGTTTTATTGCCATCATCATTTTCTCCCTTCGTCAATTTTAATAATTTTATTTTCATTATTTAGTTTTTGGAAAATATATGGTATCATTATTACCCATTTATTATTTTATTCCCAATTCAGTATATCTAAAAAAATCTGGTTTTACAAACTTCCCCCCTTACAAAAATTGCATCCTCGCAAATTTTATATAAGGGATACATTTGTAATGAAATTATAGATTCAACCAAAAGCAATAGGACCTTGCTCAAGCACCGAAAAATTTACTTAATCATCCAAAACTGATCAAATAATCAATGTAAAATGGGTATGCTCTGTCATACTTATGTTTTATTTTCACACTAGATCAATTAATGACTTGGGGTTTTGGATCATATATACATAACTATTATTGTGTACGGGAGTGATACTCAAAGACGTACGGATATATACGATGTTTCTACTATCTTGTGCTAATGGTGTTCTAATTATATTTTGTACTATATCTAACCTCGCTTTGATACCCAAATGTGACGCCCGACCTCTATACCCATGCTAACCAAGAGCAACACTAAGTATTACTGTTGGAAAGCATGGAGAATGAGACTTGATAGGGCTAAATGCTATACTCATTCCTTTGAACGAACACTGGAATGAAAATTTTAAAACCTTTCAACTTACCATTCGTGCCCGGTCTAGGTTCAAAGCAATAGTATAAGAAAATTTTCCAAGTTGCATAGTACAAAATATATTGGAATCAAGCGCAACACAATGATAACAGCAGAATACATAATACATATCGTAATAATGATGTCCATAATACATAACGTCACTCGCAAAATACATAATAACACATACCATAATGAACTACTAGCTACTGATAAGTCCAAAGCTGCATATCCAAAACCCCAAACGTGGAAAAGGATAAGAATGCTGCTACAGTCCACGCAACCAAACCTGCGAACAATCATCAACCTAGCCCGAGGATTGTAGAACAAATCACACGGGTCAGACTATTTCTATTGTAAGTGAAGTAAGAATCTATGGAGATCAAAATTTGACAATAAAAGATAATTGATGTCACATGTATAAGTCATTGAGAGGCATATGAATGTTACTGTATATGAAAATTTTAGCATAATCATCTCATTTAAATAAGCCATAATTTCAATACGTATTGTATGTAACTCAATACAATACCAACATCAATTATCATATGTAAAATAAAATGATAAAATAAATCAAGTTAGAGTATCACATGTAAACCAATATGATACATACTATAGAATAATATAATACTCATAAAGTCAGAGTATCACATAAAATTAATGTGATTGTAACAACCTAGATTTTTAGCCATTTAATTTTGAATATTTAAATTGTTTTAAATGTTGTATTAGAAGAATAAATGGAAATTTATATGGAATTTATTAATTAAAACAAAGTTTGAGCGTATAATTTATAATTAAATTATAAACGAGTACGTAATGACGCGGTAATTCGTAATACTACGTTTTCAACTTTAATTGAATATACAGGATTCGTTATAAATCAGATTTCTTTGAAACAAGAAACGTTCAGATCTATTTGACTATATTTTTCTAATGAAAAAGAAAAATTGAGATTTCGTCTTGTATAGTTTGAGTTATATCCAAATCAAATTTTCAAAAAGTCGTTGTGGAATCGTATATAAGCCATAGCGGTTTATTTAATATAATTAAATATTGGGTTCGAATTTGGACAAGATTTTTGAGACCGTGGTTATAATTTAATTTATGGAATTTTTCTGAAATTTTTTATTTTGTAAAATAAGCAAATTTTATTTGAAGTATTTTACACCCTATATCGGCGTTTTGAGATATCACAATATAAGTTAACTTGTATATATTATTATATTTTTGGAATCGTGGCACATCGCTCAACACGATGGTAATTTTATTTTTTTCCGTAACAATTCGCTCGTGAATGGAGTTGTATGTGATGGGGTACGCTAAATTTTTATAATAATAGTCTTATATTAATAGCTAACTCTAAATGCAATGCGTCATCCATCACGTGGTTGCTCGTATGAAAATAAAAAAAGGGTTTTCTTATCAAGTTGATAATTTACATGTAAAAGTAATAAATGTGCACACACACATAAAGCATTCAGGGATCAGAACATAAATCATAATATTGACGAGTTCAACTATTTTTCGCCACCTATCATTTTCTAGTGATTCTTAAAATCTATAATTATTTGAAACATATAAGAAAATAGAACGACAATAGAGATGCAGACCTATTTTATTTAAAAAAGCTTCCAGCCCGTAGAATTTAAATCATGTACATGGTATCAAATTAATGTATTGGAAGCCTATGTTTAAACTTGCAGACCTAGTTGATAATGCTACGCACATGGTATGTTGAAAAAATACACCACCTAAGTTGTACGAGTAGAAAGCGATAGTCTCCCTTATTTGCAAACCGTGCAGACAAAGCAATGTAAATCACCAATCTACTTGTCCTTATTTCTATAACTATCTACAATTGCATGGCCACCAAACTTTCCCTTTTTATAAATACACAATATTATCATCCAGTATTTCTTCCCGGTGAATACCAAATTCGCGCCTCCTCCATTAAACAAAACGTGAGCAAACCCAACATTTCAAAATTCAATTAAAAATCGGATTCTCAATGAAAATTCATGGAACAAAATTCTTTGGAGTCGTGAAATCTTCCTCTTCAAGCTGATGTATAGGATAGGGGATTCAAACAAATTAAGTTCGCACCCATTTTTTTTACAGCATGAGTTTGGGGGTTGAAGTCGCCGGAGCTAGAGGGGGTCGGAGGTCCTTTCGACGTCGGTGTGAGATTCTGGGGTGTTGGGCGCACGCTGTGATGAAGTTTCATAGGGGTTAGCTCCAAAAACCATCGCATAAAATTTGTAGAAGGAGTGCGCGAGTTGAGGAGATTGACGCAGCAGTGTGTAAAATTCAAAGGGATAAACGTGGTGTTTTCAGTTCTGAAACTAATGAAGTAACATGGGAGCTTGGTGGAAGACAAAGCTTGGGTAACGACCATGTTTTGGAAGCTTCACGAGTTTATGGATGAGTGTAAGGAGACATGCAGCGTTGTGGCAGGAAGAAGGGGTTGTCGCGAAGGTTATATGGGAAGGCATAGTTTAGTAGTAAATCTCTTCCTATAACAAGAAAATGGGAGGATGTTTGAGTAGTGTGGTGCATGTTGAAGTATAGGAGGAGGAGGAGAGGGCCGTCGTGAGTAGGATGAGTGGATAGTCTTTATTAACAGTAAAGCAGGGGAAGAGGAGCAACAATCTTGGAATTGTTTCGACAAGAAAGATAAAGGGGAAGAGGATGAGATGGCCAAAGTTGACGTGTGAATTTGCGGTGACAGTTTGTATTATTTTGAATTTCTAGGAGTGAAGAGCATCTCGACACAAACTATTGACCAATGTTCCCTGTAGAAATACTTGCGGGTCTTGGAAGCAATTTATGGGAATGCGGACGAGTGTCCATGGACAGGTTTGTAGAGTATGCCTGGAAAGAAACATGTGATGGCTAACACGCATTATAATCATGTTAATCATGGATTTAAAGTTGTTAACACATGTATTTAATTGTTAATATAACCAATATTGTGGTGACCAGGTGTTTTGAAGTCTGGCGTGATAGGAGTGACACTGTGTTTATATTTTGTGAAACGAGAGTGGAGGAACTATGGAAGCTCAATGGTGATAAATGGAGCAACTACTGCGAGATTTTATTTATATATATGGGATGGAAGATGAGCACAGGGTTGGTGATGCAATGGCATAAGGTAGGAGCTGTTTGCCGTGAACTGAGAAAGAATGAACTGGAATTGCCAATGGCATGTGGGAGTTATGTGGAGAATCCATGGAATGGAGGAAGGTGGTGGGGCAAGAGGAAGATCCATTGTTTCTGTGTGTACAGGGAGCGGGCGTGATAAGTAAGAAAAGAAATGAGGAGTGGACAATGAAGGATTAAAACGAGATTTATGTTAATTAAATGGTATTTATGGATTTATTATAATTAGTGAATGAATTAACTAATTGATTTAAATTCGTTCAACCTTATAATTAGCATATTTTCTTCATATGGGAACAGAATTGGACACGTCCGGATCCATCAAAATAGTAACGACAAAAGCAACGATGTGAAACTATTATAGCAGAAAATGGGGCTACTGGAATTTTATAGAAAAATCAAATGTCCAATTAATTTTAAATGAGAATAAACGCAGAGCCGTCAACTGCAAAACAAGTTGAGTAAACTCATTAACTCTAACTCGTTTATATTTTTATATAAACGAGTTTTAAATATGTTTATAGTAGTTCATATTGCGTGATGCTTGTTTGGATGAATGGTTGATAAAATTGGTTGAAATGGTTGATATAGTTATATCATTGATCGATTATTAGTTCTGTTTACTATGATACTTCATATTTATGTGAAATTAATGTTGATTAACATATGTGGATGCAGGGAAATAGGGTGGAGGGATCCAACTGGATCCCTCAACATTTATATTATTGTTTGTTATTTAATGTGATATATATTGTGATTGATTATGCTGTGTTGAATTACCCTGGCCCTAGAATTTTGTTATTTAAATAACGTAAAATATTTTCGAATATAGAAAATGAAATTTGAGGTTTAAAAAGGAAATTTATTTCCAAAGTTCGAAAGGTAATTTCGAATAGAGTTGAAATTAAAAACATGTTAATGGAGAAAACTAGAAGATGTTTATAAACGAGAGTATAAATTAATTGAATTATTTATCACTGGATAAATTGAAATATGAATTCAAATTTGAATTTATATGAAAAAGTGGAAATCGATTTTGAAACCAATATTTGAAATGAGATTTGAACTTAGCTATTATTAAGGAAATTTAAACAAGATTTTAAATGATTGAAATGAAAAGAGATGAGGCTTGTATGAATAATTCTAAATAGAAGTTATAAATAAAAATTTGGGTTTAAGATATGTTTACAAGTATGAAATCAAACCGTATATAAAAGAAATATATTCACGATTAATGTAAATAATTGTTTAAAGTAAATATTTTGCAAATGAAATATCTCTAGTGGAAATTTTGATTTGAAATATGAATCCAGATTGGAAATCGAGCGAAAAGTGAAATGGGTAATCGTAAAGAAAATGATGAGTTTAGTTCAAAATTTGGAAATAGAATAAAGTGTGATAATGTTTTGTGGACTGAAATGGTAATGAAGGAATTTGGAAATGTTTTGGAAAGGATAAATTCAAAAGTGAATTTGGAATTTGAGTTAACCTGAAATGGTAGATAAATTCCAAAGTTTGGAATATAAATCAAATATAGATTTTTGGAGAGAAAGTTATTTATTGGAATTCGATTATATTTAGGGAAGTAGTTATTTTTACTTTCCGTTTGAATCAAATTTAACCATTTAATTATTTATCTATTTACTTATTTATTGAAATTAATAAGTACAAGTTATATTTTTATAAACTAAATATTTGGAAATAGCGATTTTAACGTTGTCATTAAAATAAATGTTTTTTTTGTAAATCTAAACAGCGATTTTAACTCTGCCGTTATAATAAAGGTTTTATAAATCTAAACAGCAATTTTAACGCTATCATTATAATCAATATTTTTATAAATCATATATACAGAAACAACGGTTATAAAGCTACCATTATAATCAATATTTTTTCGTAAAAGAAGTGGATTCTTAGATTTGAATTTGAAAGTTGCGTAAAGTGATGTTTTGTTTGAAGTTATGAGCTTTGACTATTTCAAAATTTAGAATGTTGTTCAATTAAGGTCTGAGAGGTAATTATACCCCAACTTGTTGCTGGTTGTGTGTGCTGGGTACGCATGATAGAGGGTTCTCGCTTCGTGTTAGGTGGCGTCTACGCATAGAAAATGAAATAAATTGGTCAATGAGGAATTAAGAAATGGAAGATGGAAATATTTTCCGATATTAATAAGGTGTATTTTTTGAATATAGAAAATAAGGATTCATGAATATTTAGAAATGTTTTCTAACTGGAATAAGAGGTATTTTCTCGAATAAAGAAATTAGATATTTGAAATGTTTTTCCAACAATCGAGGAAGACAATTGAATTTTGAAAGGATACGAAAGATAGGAAATGGGAATTGGAAATGATAATATAGAAAGAATTAATTTAAAAAGGGGCCACTGTTGTTTGATGGTTGACCGTTAGAATTTCCATTTGGAAATAGGATCGTTGGTTGTAGGGATGTTCCTTTGATAGTTAAATCACTAACTATCAAAGTCTTATTTTATTTTATACTTCCGTTAATGTCAATATGGAGAGACCGGAATCAGGTTATTACCTGAAAACCACTCTGTGTTGGCATAAGCATTACGAATCAACTTATGCTGAAGATAATTGAAGACGGAGTAAAGTGCAAGGGTTGATCTGTTAATCTAGGTAGAAATTGCCCAAGATGGATTAATAGAATGGTGCCTTCGGTTTGTCCAGTCCCAGGGCAACATATATGAATGGATCTGACAAGGTGACACTCAAAGGAAGTGGTGACAGGATGTTCTAAAAAGATAATCGTGACCTCAAACGTCATCAATTGGGAAATGACAAAAATCGGGCAGGCAGCATGGCTATGTGGGTCATTTCCATTAGGGGTATTATCACCTGATCTAGAGAAATTTCATTTGCTTCTTATTCTATTCGCTGCCGTATTCTTTCGGTAACGGTTGCTGATCACAGCCGTTGGTGATAATATGCTCGATAACCTCAAGTAAATGAGTGGTCAGCCATGTGTGGGCCGGGTTGCAAGACGTTCTTGTTGAACCCAGTGTATTCCCCTCTAGAGATACACTATCGGAAGGTGGTTCCATACCTTGTCATGTTGGAAATCCAATCTCCAATAAGCGCCCTGCGGTTTTCGATTTTATATTATATATGGAGCGTGAGATGCAAGCGTTCCACTAGATTCTATTTATTTGTTGTAGACACTATTATAATATCATCGGCTTTGACATCAAAAATATTTTTGGTTATCGTAAAGTAAAAACCATCCATGTTTATGTGTGGATCGGTCTTACGATTATCATTTCTATCGAAAGGATTTTGGAAGTTAAACAAATGGTTTGAGTTTACTCACACCAGTCCCATGACTGACCCAGAGTTTATTTTGTTTCCCTAAAATCTTGGGTGCCTAAAATTTGTATGGGCAGTCAAGTAGTCTAGATTTTGCAGATTCACTTAGAGGAGTTTGAAGCAGGAGGCTTCACCAGTTAGCTACAGACTATCATATTTTTCCGCTATGTATTATGTTGTATCTAGAAACGGGTGTTTATAACTGTTCCAGAATAGTTGTTGTGCTCTGATGATGGTATGTATATACAATTACTGATTTTTATTTCAAAAGTTATGTTATTTAATATATTTTATTCATTCCACTATGAGATTTGTTTTCTTCGTTTTCTTCTACTCTAACATTTCTTTCTTTCTACTTCTCACACTTAAACTTCTTTCTACTAATGATTCGTATTTCTGTGCAAGTTGGGTTGGACGTGTGGTGTTATTAGTCGACTCAAAGTGTACGGAAATTCAAGCCATTACATTTGGTATCAGAGCCAGGTTGAATAGTAACCTTGGCTCTGTGGCATAACTCAATAGAGATGGGGGTTAGTAATACCCTAAATTGAGTTTGAGTGTATATATATGAGAGCGTATTTGTGGATTTGATACAAAATTGTTTTATATTGTGTTGACTGGTTTGTTGAGTGATTCATGAATTCTGGTTGATACAGGATGTACAACTGTATCGATAGATGTTTCTAAACTCTCGAACAAAACATTTCGATACACTATTGTTTTAAAATGGGTAAATGATATAATTTTGCCCAAAAATTATTTTGATATAAAAGGAATAATTTTCAGATTGACTTGGTTGGTTGTTATTATAATCGAATGGGATTATAATATTGAAATGGTTATATGAAACCAAATTGAATTTATATATGAATGGAATTACAAATAAGCTCAATTACAACTAGATTCAGGCCAAAATTTGGAATTTAAATCTCGGATATTTAGAAAATATTTTCTGAAGTATTTAAAGGTAATATATTATTAATTTAAAGGATTTTTGAATAGAAATTGTTTTTAAAATAGATTTTTAAGGGATTAAGCACTGAAATCACTTCTGTGGCGAGAAATAACTTTGATAATGGGTCGCGACATTATCGGTATTCATTTTCAAATTTATGAGTGACGGATTACTACCTTCATAATTTGTTAATGGAAATCTGTTTGAAAAAGAACAAGTGGTTTTAAGAAAATTCAAATGCTTCGAATTTGCAGATGATTATAAGTTTATGTGTACAATTATATGATTCCAAAATCAATTTGGAAATGAAAGCCGGGAATTTGAATTCTGAAATTAAGATTTAACTTGTAAAGTAAATAGATTGAAATGGTAGAACTAAATCAAATGAATTAAAATTTAACTTAAGTTAAACGAAATTGGACTGGATTAGAGATACTCCCGAATGAAATTAAACAAAGAGAAATGCTTGAAATTAGAACTAATAAAGTGAATCCGACTTATGTATAAACTAGTTGAATATATATTGGATGATGTTGTTTGGAATTAAACTGTAATGGAATTGAACTCAAAAGAATAAGAGGGTTGATTTTTGAAAATAGAACTCAGTTTGGATTAATGAATAGAAGTGAATTAATTAAAAAGTTAAAGACCAAAGGTTGGATTGAACCGATTGGAAGTATATGTATGTTGAGCAGGTATTGTATGGAAGCAAATGCAAGAGATTGAATTATGCCCGACAAAAAGGTACATGTTTACAATATTACTTGGGTTTGATGGTTTTATGAGCCTATGGGGCAAGCCGCTTGGCTTTTTAATTTTCTTTTGGATTGGAGAAGGCCTAAAAAGGCAAGTGGTGGTTGTACTGATTGAGCCGTGCAAAGGAGATGCTGGCGAAATTTTTCGAAAATTTAAAGAGTTAGAAAATTTTCAAGAATTTTTTTGATAATTTAAAATCGAGAGGTTAATTGTATTTTAAATAAGAAAACCAGAATTGGTTAATTAAATTTCAAGTGGAATAATTAAATTGATAAATGGATTTAAAATTAATTGGAATTGGTGTGGATATGCAGAAGAGCATATGGATTGAAGACAAGAAAGTGATGATGGATTGTCCAAATATGGTGGACATATCATTTGGAAAGAATTATGAATGGTTGAATATTGGTATGGGAATTCGAAGGTTGGGTAAGAATTGAGTTATGAAGATATGGCATATAAGATTTCAAGTAAGTAGGTTATTAGCTAGGAGTTAGAGTTATAACATTACTGCTTAGCAATTTCGAGGAAGAAATTATTTTAAGCGGGAAGGAATGTAACGACCACGATTTTTAGCCATTTAATTTTGAACATTTAAATTGTTTTAAATGTTGAATTAGAAGAATAAATGGAAATTTATATGGAATTTATTAATTAAAACGAAGTTTGAACGTATAATTTATAATTAAATTATAAACGAGCTCGTAATGTCGCAGTAGTTCGTAATAATACATTTTCAACTTCAATTGAATATACAGGATTCGTTATAAATCAGATTTCTTTGAAACAAGAAATGTTCAGATCTATTTGACTATATTTTTCTAATGAAAGAGAAAAATCGAGATTTCATCTTGTATATTTTGAGTTATATCCAAATCATATTTTTAGAAAGTCTTTATGGAATCGTATATAAGCCATAGCGGTTTATTTAATATAATTAAATATTGGGTTCGAATTTGGACAAGATTTTTGAGACCGTGGTTATAATTTAATTTATGGAATTTTTCTGAAAATTTTATTTTGTAAAATAAGCAACTTTTTATTTGAAGTATTATATACCCTGTATCGGCGTTTTGAGATATCACAATGTAAGTTAACTTGTATATATTATTATATTTTTGGAATCGTGGCACATCGCTCAGCACGATGATATTTTTATTTTTGTCCGTAACAATTCGCATATGAATGGAGTTGTACATGACGGGGTACGCTAAATTTTTATAATAATAGTCTTATATTAATAGCTAACTCTAAATGCAATGCGTCATCCATTATATGGTTGCTCGTATGAAAATAAAAAAGGGTTTTCTTGTCAAGTTGACATTTTACATGTAAAGTAATAAATGTGCACACACACATAAAGCATTCAGGGATTAGAACATAAATCATACTAGTGAGGAGTTCAACTATTTTTCGCCACCTATCATTTTCCAGTGATCCTTAAACTCTATAATTATTTGAAACATATAAGAAAATAGAATGACAATAGAGATGCAGACCTATTTTATTTAGAAAATCTTCCATCCCATAGAATTTAAACCATGCACATGGTATCAAATTAATGTATTGGAAACCTTTGTTTAAACTTACAGACCTAGTTGATAATGCTACGCACATGGTATGTTGAAAAAATACACCACCTAAGTTGTACGAATAGAAAGCGACAGTCTCCCTTATTTGCAAACCGTGCAAACAAAACAATGTAAATCACCAGTCTACTTGTCCCTACTTCTACAGCTGTCTACAATTGCGTGGCCACCAAACTTTTTCCCTTTATAAATACACGCATATTACCATCCAGTACTTCTTCCCGGTGAATACCAAATTCGCGCCTCCTTTATTAAACAAAACGTAAGCAAACCCAACATTTCAAAATTCAATTAAAAATCAGATTCTCAATGAAAATTCATGAAACAAAATTCTTTGGAGTCGTGAAATTTTCCACTTCAAGCTGATGTTTAGGATAGGGGATTCGAACAAATTAATTCGCATCCATTTTTTTACAGCATGGGTTTGGGGGTTGAAGTCGCCGGAGCTAGAGGGGGTTGGAGGTCCCTTTGACGTCGGCGTGAGATTCTGGGGTGTTGGGCGCACGCTGTGATGAAGTTTCATAGGGGTTGGCTCCAAAAAAAAGTCGCACAAAATCTGTAGAAGGAGTGCGCAAGTTGAGGAGATTGACGCAGCAGTGTGGGAAATTCAAAGGGGATAAACGTGTGTTTTCAATCCTGAAACTAATAGAGTAACAGGGGAGCTCAGTGGAAGACAAAGCTTGGATAACAACCATGTTTTGGAAGCTTCACGAGTTTATGGATGAGTGGAAGGAGAGATGCAGCGTTATGGCAGGAAGAAGGGGCTATCGCGAAGGTTACATGGGAAGGCATAGTTTAGTAGTAAATCTCTTTCCATAACAAGAAAATTGGAGGATGTGTGAGTAGTGTGCTGCACGTTGAAGTATAGGAGGAGGAGAGGGCCGTCATGAGTACGATGAGTGGATAGTCTTTATTAACAATAATGCAGAGGAAGAGGAGCAGAAATCTTGGAATTTTTTCAACAAGAAAGATAAAGGGGAAGAGGATGAGATGGCCAAAGTTGATGCGTGAATTTGTGGTGACAGTTTGTATTATTTTGAATTTTTAGGAGTGAAGAGCATTTCGAAACAAAACTGTTGACCAAAGTTCCCTGTAGAAATACTTGCGGGTCTTGGAAGCAATTTATGGGAATGCGGACGGGTGTACATGGACGGGTTTGTAGAGTATGCCTAGAAAGAAACAGGTGATGGCTAACGCGCATTTTAATCATGGATTTAAAGTTGTTAACACATGTATTTAATTGTCAATATAATCAATATTGCGGTGACCAGGTGTTTTGAAGTCCGGCGTGAGAGGAGTGACACTGTGTTTATATTTTGTGAAACGAGAGTGGATGAACTATGGAAGCTCAGTGGTGATAAACGGAGGTACTACTACGAGATTTTATTTATATACGGGGGATGGAAGATGAGCACCGGGTTGGTGACGTGATCGTCGCTAATCTATAAAGTAGAAAAGCGCGACATTTGTAATAAATTCTGCAAGCATACAGGTGTGTAGCATACAGGTCGAACACAGGGAGGAAAGTTAAATTTTTATTATTTATATGTTTCGTGGGCGTGTTAGACAGAACTTTGAGGGTTGTTTTCAATGTTGTTGAAATAATGTTATTGAAACTGCTACAAATCTGAATCTAATCAGACGTATATCAAATTCAACAACAGGAAAGAAAATAACAAGTACTAGAAAAAACAACAAAAGTAAATAATAACTGGAACAATAACAGAGAATTAAAAATAGAGTTGCTGTTGAAACTAATCAAACAGTCAACACTAGTATGCAGTAACAAAGACAATAACAATATGTGTTCTACCGAATCTAATCGTGTAGATACACAAATTGTTTTAAAAGAAAAGTAAATAACTAGAACAAGAAAATTTTATTAAACTAATGGCAGTACAGAATTATGAGATGCTTTTTACAATGGTTACAATCACATATTTATAGATGAGAAGGGGAAAACCCTAACTAGGTCTATGAATAAATGGCCCTCCTCATTCATGAATATTTCTTGCCTTCCTTGACTACCTGATTGGAGAAAATCTGGGCCTATCATGGTAAATATTTTCCATATCTTTCAATTTTCCCATGTGGCTTGATTGATAGAAGATTGCATCTAATTTAATTCTTCCAAACAAGGACGCTTATCAGACTCCAAAGGCAATATAAGATAAAATCTTCAAAATTGATTTTTCTCTTGGCAACAATTCAATCAGCAAATCTTCTAATTGAAATTGAATGATTCGAATTTAATTCCATGATAAGAATATGGCTATTGCTGAAATGTTAATTGGTGCACATCATAAATACATACACATGAATATGTGTATGTATATATAACATAACACTAATCCAGATATTCCTCAAAGCAAAGGGCCAGTGTGAACACGCTCCGTTTCTTTGGCAAAAAGTGAGCTTGACGGGGTTCGAACTCAGGTCTCTCAGCACCAATTCCTATGCCTTTACCAATGAGCTACTACTTCTTTTGCAATTGAAATGAATTTGATGTGAGGAAGTAGCTCTTTCTTGTAGTTGGCCTTTGATTTGAATTGAAGGAAGCATTTCTTGACATCCTGTAAAAACATGCAAAAGTAACCAAAGTATCATTTATTTATTTACAAAAGATAAAGCATAAGAGTAATAAAATAAACACTTTTCAGTGTCAATCAAATACCCCCACACTTATCTTTTACTCGTCCTCGAGTAAAAAAATGAAAAACTAACTAGATAAGTCGCACTTTCGTAGGAAACACGATTGCATTGAGCGTATGCAACAAGCCGTTAAACCTCTAGGTGTCCCTAGTAGGACGAGTGGTGTCTCGTGAGGGTTTTCAGCGGATACTACCCACAAAATCCATATGCAGTATGTTATGATTCTAATGAAACTACATGAATGCAATGGACATATGCAATTAAAAACGAAAAAATGAAAACACGACTTGTTTCAGGAAGGTGGTACAACAATTTAAGTTAACAATTTCTAGTCAGTTGATTTTATTTTAGATACCTCGACTTTTCACAAATTTTCAATATAAATCAAGTTTTCAAATGTTAAATTCCAGTTTGGCCAGTTAGTTCGGTCGATAACATAGTGCAGCCATGAAATAAATTCTTAGTTTGCTTGGCACAGTTTGCAAAGTGGTATTCTAATTTTCTCATGTATGGCTAGTCAAATCAATAAGGTCAAGAAGTGTTTGGGTATCATCGCTTATTCTTTATTCTATAAAATTTTAAGATTTATGATTAAGTACATACACCTAAAAAGACCAAGGTTTACCACCCATGCACTGCCTCGTGGACTAACGGAGAGTAGGTAAAGAGCTTGGCGGATTGTGCAGGCCGACTTTGACTTTGTCAACAACGTGTCGGTAATCCTTAGGTGTCCAATCCCATAAAATGAGACCAAGATATTCCAACTTTGACTTTGTCAACAACGTGTCGGATAGAGCTTGGCGGGTTTGCACACCAACGCTCGATATACAAGCAATGTTGGATACCCTTGGAATACTATTATTATTATTATCGAAAATATAAGCACAAAAGAGAGTTATGCGAATTCAACTTAACACAACTTAGTTTTAAAGATTTGAAAAGCCAATATAAGTATTTTAAGTCCTCCACTTATTTTAACAAAGTCTACAATATAGAATAGATTTCATGGCCATCACCTAAGAATCTCCCTATGTACCGGTTACACTATTATCCCTTAAAATTAAACTTTTTATTATATTTCCTATTCGATCGAAGTTGAGAGAGAAAAATACTATCAACTGGCTAAAAATTGTAAACTTATTTTGCTAAAATAAGTCGTATTTAAATGGCTAAAAATACTATTATCCCTTAAAAATTGTAAACTATTATCAATTGAAAATGAGTCGTATTTAAAAAAAAAATTTTATGGTATGTTACTACAGTCTAAAATGTATGATGGTCCTATTTAAATGGCTAAAAATAAAAAGAAATAAAAACAAAGAAAAATGAAAATGGATGATGGTCCTATTTAAATGGCTAAAAATAAAAATAAATAAAAACAAAGAAAAATGAAAATGGATGAAATGCAGACTCCCCCCCACACTTGATTGAGACAGTGTCCCAACTGTCTAAGGCAGAAAAACAAAAATAAAATGAAAAAAAAATGAAAAATAAAAATAAAAGAAAAAGAACGTGTACCACCTGATTTCATGGTGGATGATCATGCAGATCGATAGAGTCATCTTCGTCATATTGCTCGAATTCCAAAAATGGTTTCAGTCGTTGACCGTTTACTTTGAAGACTTTTCCATCTCTAGGATTTTCAATTTCAACCGCTCCATGAGGGTATACTGTTTTCACGACATAAGGTCCAGTCCATCGAGATCTGAGTTTTCCTGGAAACAAGTGAAGTCTAGAGTCGTATAAAAGAACTTTTTGACCTACGTTGAATTCCTTACGAAGTATGTTTTTGTCGTGTTGGGCTTTGGTTCTTTCTTTGTAGATTTTCGCATTTTCATACGCCTCATTTCTTAATTCTTCTAATTCTGAAATTTGTAACTTCCTGTGTGAGCCGGCTTTTTCTAAGTCAAAGTTCAAAAATTTTATGGCCCAAAGAGCACGATGCTCTAATTCAAGAGGTAAGTGACAGGCCTTTCCAAAGACTAATCGATATGGTGACATCCCTAGATTGGTTTTATAAGCAGTGCGAAAAGCACAAAGTGCATCAATCAGTTTTACAGACCAATCTTTTCTATTGGAATTCACGGTTTTCTCAAGAATTTGTTTGATTTGTCTATTGGAAACTTCTACTTGTCCACTAGTTTGTGGATGGTAAGGTGTTGACAGCTTGTGTGTGATTGAGTATTTCTTGAGCAAGGACTCAAAAGCACGATTACAGAAATGAGTGCCATTATCGCTAATGATAGCTCGCGGTGTGCCAAAGCGTGAAAAGATGTTTTCTTTGAGGAATTTGACAACAACCTTGTTGTCATTGGTTTTGGTCGGAATGGCTTCAACCCATTTTGAGACATAATCTACTGCCAGCAAGATGTAAAGATTCCCAAATGAATTGGGGAATGGTCCCATGAAGTCGATGCCCCAAACATCGAATAACTCAATCACTAAAATGGGGTTGAGAGGCATCATGGTTCGCTTAGAGATTCGACCCGTTCTTTGACATCGCTCACATTTAGAGCAAAATTCGAAAGCGTCACGGAAGAGTGTGGGCCAATAAAAACCGCTTTGCAAAACTTTTGCAGCAGTTTTTCTTGCTCCAAAATGACCGCCACAAGCATGGTCATGTGAGAAAGAGAGAATACTTTGGTGTTCATGATCAGGCACACACCTTCGAATGATTTGGTCGGGACAGTATTTGAAAAGATACGGGTCGTCCCAATAGAAGTTTCGAACTTTCGAGAGAAATTTTTGTTTATCTTGTTTCGACCATTCAGCAGGTGTTTGTTGTGTGACAAGATAATTCACGATGTCAGCATACCAAGGGGTGTTAGAGATCGAAAGGAGTTGTTCATCAGGAAAATAGTCATCGATTTGGGTGTCGTTATCATTTTCGTGCACAATTCGAGAGAGATGATCAGCTACGACATTTTCAGAACCCTTTTTATCTCGTATTTCTATATCGAATTCTTGAAGAAGAAGGATCCAACGGATCAAGCGGGCCTTGGCATCCTTCTTAGAAAGCAAATATCGTAAGGCAGCATGGTCAGTGTAAACTATGACTTTGGATCCTATGAGATATGGTCTGAATTTCTCAAGAGCGAAGACAACTGCCAAAAATTCCTTTTCAGTAGTTGAGTAATTAAGTTGGGCCTCGTTCAAGGTTTTGCTAGCGTAATAAATGACTCGAGGGAGTTTATCGATACGCTGGCCCAAGATGGCTCCAATAGCAAAGTCAGAAGCGTCGCACATAAGTTCAAAGGGTTGAGTCCAATCAGGAGGTTGAATGATGGGAGTTGTGGTCAAGAGTGATTTAAGAGTTTCAAAAGATGTTTTGCAATCATCGGAAAATTCAAACTTTACGTCTTTGGCAAGTAAATTCGAGAGAGGTTTTGAAATTTTTGAGAAATCCTTAATGAATCTTCTATAGAATCCTGCATGGCCAAGAAATGAACGAACATCTTTGACAGATTTAGGAGGAGGTAAATTAGCAATCAAATCGATTTTGGATTTATCGACTTCTAGGCCATCTTTGGAGACGACATGACCTAGAACTATCCCCCTTTTTACCATAAAGTGGCATTTCTCCCAATTAAGCACGAGTGATTTCTCCTTACAACGCTTAAGGACGAGTTCTAGATGAGCGAGACATTGGGAAAAAGATGATCCATATATTGAAAAATCGTCCATGAATATTTCCAAGAATTCTTCCACCATATCAGAGAAAATACTCATCATACACCTTTGGAAAGTCGCGGGGGCATTACAAAGACCAAAAGGCATGCGACGATAAGCAAAGGTTCCAAAGGGACAAGTAAAGGTGGTCTTATGTTGATCTTCTAAAGCAACAGGAATTTGGTTATAGCCCGAGTATCCATCGAGAAAACAGTAGTACTCATGTCCCGCTAAGCGTTCGAGCATTTGGTCAATAAAAGGCAAGGGAAAATGGTCTTTTCGTGTGGCTGAGTTAAGCTTTCGATAGTCGATGCACACACGCCATTTGGTTTTGATTTTTGTTGGGACGAGTTCATTACTGTCGTTTTTGATCACTGTGACTCCCGACTTCTTTGGTACAACTTGTACCGGACTCACCCAAGTACTATCAGAGATGGGATAGATGATGTTATTGTCTAGACATTTGATTATCTCCTCCTTGACCACTTCTCTCATGTTTGGGTTTAATCGCCTTTGAGCCTCACGGGTGGGTTTAGCCTCATCAACTAAATGTATGCGATGTTCCACAATTGATGGGCTAATTCCTTTTATATCGCTAATTTCCCACCCCAAGGCGTCCTTATTTTCCCGCAAGATATCCAAAAGTTTTTCTTCTTGGTCCTCGGTAAGATCGGAAGCCAAGATTACGGGAAAAGTTTTTGCAGAGTCTAGGTAGGCATACTTAAGGTCTGGTGGCAAGGGTTTGAGGTCTAACTTAGGAAGTTCTTGTGTATCAACATTGGTCAACATTCCTTGGTTAGATTCAGGTGGCGAAGTGTCGGAGTCAAGAATTTTGTTCAGTTCAGAAATGTATTCGAGTTCGTCGAAATCAGGGTTGAAATGGTCAAGACACATTTTCAGGGCTTCCGAAGTGTCACTTGAGGTTTCATCAACTGTGGTTTGAATCATGTCAATTTCATCGATCTCAAAATCCTTAGGTTGTTTGTTGAGATTAAAGATGTTTAGCTCAATGGTTAGGTGCCCGAAGGAAAGTCGAAGTTGACCATTCCTACAATTAATGACAGCATTAGAGGTTGCTAAGAAAGGGCGTCCTAAGATCAATGGTATTTGAACGTTGGGATTTGAGACAGGCTCTGTTTCTAGAACTATAAAATCGACAGGGAAGTAAAACTGTTCGATCTGTATCAAGACGTCTTCGATAATTCCCAATGGCTTTTTGACAGATCGATCAGCTAGTTGAAGTGTGATGTTTGTTGGTTTAATCTCCCCTAGTCCAAGTTGACGATAGACAGTATAAGGGAGAAGGTTGACACTGGCTCCAAGGTCGAGTAGGGCACGAGAGATGTGAGTGTTTCCTATTTTACAATCAATCGTAGGGCAGCCAGGGTCTTTGTACTTGACTGGGGCAAGATTCGAAAGAACAGAGCTTGTATTCGCAGTTAGAAAGGCGGTTTTTGGGACATTGGTCGCACGTTTTTGTGTGCACAATTCCTTAAGACATTTAGCATATTGAGGAATTTGTTCAATGGTGTCTAAAAGAGGAATGTTCACACGGACTTGTTTGAAAATTTCCAGAATTTTATCAAAGTTTGCTGCTTTCTTCTTATTATTGAGTCTATGGGGAAAAGGAGCAACTGGTTTTTCGACTCTACGATCAGTTTCATCATTCGAGGAAAAAGGTGGTAGGGGTGTAGAAGATGAAATGTTGGGATTGCCAACATTGGTTTTCAAAGGTGGGTCGGGTTTGCTGACGCTGGGAGAAGAACTGTTGGGATTGCCAACATTTAAGGGAACTTGAGGTTTAGAAGAATTGGCATTCGAAGCCAATGGGTGGTCATCAAGAATAGGGATTTGGGTCGAGTTCGAAGGTTCGTCAGGGTCGCCCACATTGTTATCAATCCTCTTTCCAGATCGAAGGGTTGTAATAGCGTTGACTGGATTATGGTTTTCGTCCTCACAAGAATTTACAGTACGAGAGTTATATTTTGGATTCACCTCAGGTTGACTAGGCAACTTTCCTTTCTCATTATTTTTCGCCATTTCCTTTATCATATGCATTAGTTGGTCGATTTTAGCGTCTTGATTACTTATTTGTTTTTCTAATCGAACAATATCTTGTGATGGTTGAGAAGATTGAGATGATTGGTTTGATGATTGAAAATTGGGGTGCCTATAAGGTTGTTTGGATTGAGGTGTAGTTTGAGAGGTTTGAGAATTGGGGGGTGGAGCTTGGTAATTCGGATTGGGAATAAAGGGTTGCATGTGAGATGGTTTTGCCGAATTATTGGGGTTTGACCAAGAAAAGTTTGGGTGGTTCCTCCAACCAGGATTGTACGTGGCTGAGTAAGGGTTATTTTGAGCTATAGCATTGGCTTGGTCCTGAGAGTAGTAGTGGGGTAACCCTTCCCCGGCAACGGCGCCAAAAACTTGATCGTCGCTAATCTATAAAGTAGAAAAGCGCGACATTTGTAATAAATTCTGCAAGCATACAGGTGTGTAGCATACAGGTCGAACACAGGGAGGAAAGTTAAATTTTTATTATTTATATGTTTCGTGGGCGTGTTAGACAGAACTTTGAGGGTTGTTTTCAATGTTGTTGAAATAATGTTATTGAAACTGCTACAAATCTGAATCTAATCAGACGTATATCAAATTCAACAACAGGAAAGAAAATAACAAGTACTAGAAAAAACAACAAAAGTAAATAATAACTGGAACAATAACAGAGAATTAAAAATAGAGTTGCTGTTGAAACTAATCAAACAGTCAACACTAGTATGCAGTAACAAAGACAATAACAATATGTGTTCTACCGAATCTAATCGTGTAGATACACAAATTGTTTTAAAAGAAAAGTAAATAACTAGAACAAGAAAATTTTATTAAACTAATGGCAGTACAGAATTATGAGATGCTTTTTACAATGGTTACAATCACATATTTATAGATGAGAAGGGGAAAACCCTAACTAGGTCTATGAATAAATGGCCCTCCTCATTCATGAATATTTCTTGCCTTCCTTGACTACCTGATTGGAGAAAATCTGGGCCTATCATGGTAAATATTTTCCATATCTTTCAATTTTCCCATGTGGCTTGATTGATAGAAGATTGCATCTAATTTAATTCTTCCAAACAAGGACGCTTATCAGACTCCAAAGGCAATATAAGATAAAATCTTCAAAATTGATTTTTCTCTTGGCAACAATTCAATCAGCAAATCTTCTAATTGAAATTGAATGATTCGAATTTAATTCCATGATAAGAATATGGCTATTGCTGAAATGTTAATTGGTGCACATCATAAATACATACACATGAATATGTGTATGTATATATAACATAACACTAATCCAGATATTCCTCAAAGCAAAGGGCCAGTGTGAACACGCTCCGTTTCTTTGGCAAAAAGTGAGCTTGACGGGGTTCGAACTCAGGTCTCTCAGCACCAATTCCTATGCCTTTACCAATGAGCTACTACTTCTTTTGCAATTGAAATGAATTTGATGTGAGGAAGTAGCTCTTTCTTGTAGTTGGCCTTTGATTTGAATTGAAGGAAGCATTTCTTGACATCCTGTAAAAACATGCAAAAGTAACCAAAGTATCATTTATTTATTTACAAAAGATAAAGCATAAGAGTAATAAAATAAACACTTTTCAGTGTCAATCATGACGCGATGGCATGAGGTAGGTGTTGTTTGCCGTGAACTGAGAAAGGATGAATTGGAATTGCCGATGGCATGTGGGACTGATTTGGAGAATCCGTGGAATGGAGGAAGGTGGTGGGGCAAGAGGAAGATCCATTGTTTCTGTGTGTACAGGGAAAGGGCGCGACAAGTAAGAAAAGAAATAAGGAGTGGATAATGAAGGATTAAAACGAGGTTTATTTTAATTAAATGGTATTATGGATTTATTATAATTAGTGAATGAATTAATTAATTGATTTAAATTCGTTCAACCTTATAACTTGCGTATTATCTTCATACGGGAACAGAATTGGACACGTCAGGATCCATCAAAATCGTATGGACAAAACCAACGATGTGAAACTATTATGGCAGAAAACGGGGTACTGGAATTTTTTAGAAAAATCAAACGTCCGATTAATTTTAAATGAAAATAAACGCGGAGCCATCAACTGCAAAACTAGATGAGTAAACTCATTAACTCTAACTCGTTTATATTTTTCTATAAACGAGTTTTAAATATGTTTATAGTAATTCATACTGCGTGATGATTTTTTGGATGAATGGTTGATAAAATTGGTTGAAATGGTTGATATAGTTATATCATTGATCGATTATTAGTTCTGTTTACTATGATATTTCATATTTATGTGAAATTAATGTTGATTAACATATGTGAATGCAGGGAAAAGGGCGGAGGGATCCAACCGGATCCCTCAATATTTATATTATTGTTTGTTATTTAATGTGATATATATTGTGATTGATTATGCTGTGTTGAATTACCCTGGCCCTAGAATTTTGGTATTTAAATAACGTAAAATATTTTCGAATATAGAAAATGAAATTTGAGGTTTAAATAGGAAATTTATTTCCGAAGTTGGAAAGGTAATTTCGAATAGAGTTGAAATTAAAAAATGTTAATGGAGAAAACAAGAAGTTGTTTATAAACGAGAGTACAAATTAATTGAATTATTTATCATTGGATAAATTGAAATATGAATTCAAATTCAAATTTATATGAAAAAGTGGAAATTGGTTTTGAAACCAATATTTGAAATGAGATTTGTACTCAGCAATTATTAAGGAAATTTAAACGAGATTTTAAATGATTGAAATAAAAAGAGATGAGGCTTTTATGGATAATTCTGAATAGAAAATAAAAATAAAATTTTGGTTTAAGATATGTTTATAAGTATGAAATCAAACCGTATATAAAAGAAATATATTCACGATTAATGTGAATAACGGTTTAAAGTAAATATTTCGCAAATGAAATATCTCTTAAAGAAATTTTGGTTAAAAATATGAATCCAGATTGGAAATTGAGTGAAAAGTGAAATGGGTAATCTTTTTAAAAGAAAATGATGAGTTTAGTTCAAAACTTGGAATATAGAACAAAGTGTGATAATGTTTTGGAGACAGAAATTGTTATAAAGGGATTTGGTAATGTTTTGGAAAGGATAAATTCAAAAGTGAATTTGGAATTTGAGTTAACCTGAAATGGTAGATAAATTCCAAAGTTCGAAATATAAATCGAATATAGATTTTTGGAGAGAAAGTTATTTATTGGAATTCAAATATATTTAGGGAAGTAGTAATTTTTACTTTCCGTTTGAATCAAATTTAACCATTTAATTATTTACCTATTTACTTATTTATTGAAATTAATAAGTACAAGTTATATTTTTATAAACTAAATAATTGGAAATAGCGATTTTAACGTTGTCGTTAAAATAAATGTATTTTTGTAAATCTAAACAACAATTTTAACACTATCGTTATAGTAAAGGTTTTATAAATCTAAACAGCAAATTTAACACCATCATTATAATTATCATATATACAGAAACAACGATTATAACGCTACCGTTATAATCAATGTTTTTTTTGTAAAAGAAGTGGATTCTTCTATTTGAATTTTAAAGTTGCGAAAAGTGATGTTTTTTTTAAGTTGTGAGCTTCGACTATTTCAAAATTTAGAATGTTGTTCAATTAAGGTCTGAGAGGTAATTATACCCCCAATACGTTGCTGGCTGTGTGAGCTGGGTACGCATGATAGAGGGTTCTCGCTTCGCGTTAGATGGCGTCTACGAATAGAAAATGAAATAAATTGGTCAACGAGGAATTAAGAAATGGAAGATGGAAATATTTTCCGATATTAATAAGGTATATTTTATGAATATAGAAAATAAGGATTCATGAATATTTAGAAATGTTTTCTAATTGGAATAAGAGGTATTTTCTCGAATAAAGAAATTAGATATTGGAAATGTTTTTCCAAGAATCGAGGAAGACAACTGAATTTTGAATGGATACGAAAGATAGGAAATCGGAATTGGAAATGATAATATAGTAAGGAATTAATTTAAAAAGGGGCCAGTGTTGTTTGATGGTTGATCATTAGAATTTCCATTTGGAAATAGGATCGTTGGTTGTATGGATGTTCCTTTGATAGTTAAATCACCGACTATCAAAGTCTTATTTTATTTTATACCTCCGTTGTTAATATGGAGAGACCGGAATCAGGTTATTACCTGAAAACCACTCTGTATTGGCATAAGCGTTACGAATCAACTTATGCTGAAGATAATTGAAGACGGAGTAAAGTGCAAGGGCTGTTATGTTAATCCTAGGTAGAAATTGCCCAAGTTGGATTAATAGAAAGATGCCTTTGGTTTTTCCAGTCCCAGGGCAACATATAAGAACGGATCTGACAAGGTGGCATTCAAAGGAAATGGTGACAGGATGTTCTAAAAAGATAATTGTGACCTCAAGCCTCATCAACTAGGAAATGAAAGAAATCGGGCAAGCAGCATGGCCACGTGGGTCATTCCCATTAGGGGTATTATTACCTGATCTAGGGAAATTTCATTTGCTTCTTATTCTATTCGCTGATGTATGCTTTCGGTAGTGGTTGCTGATTACAGCCGTTGGTGATAATATGCTCGATACACTCAAGTAAATGAGTGGTCAGCCACGTGTGGGCCGGGTTACAAGACGTTCTTGTTTAACCCAGTGTATTCCCCTCTAGAGATACACTATCAGAAGGTGGTTTCATACTTTGTCATGTTGGGAATCCAATCTCCAATAAGCGCCCTTCGGTTTTCGATTTTATATTATATATCGAGCGAGAGATGCAAGCGTTCCGCTAGATTCTATTTATTTGTTGTAGACACTATTATAATATCGCCGGCTTTGATATCAAAAATATTTTTGGTTATCGTAAGGTAAAAACCATCCGTGTTCACGTGTGGATTGGTCTTACGATTATCATTTCTTCCAAAAGGATTTTGGAAGTTAAACAAATGGTTGGAGTTTACTCACACCAGTCCCATGACTGACCCAGAGTTTATTTTGTTTTCCCTAAACTCTTGGGTGCTCAAAATTTGTATGGGCAGTCAAGTAGTCGGGATTTTACAGATTTACTTGGAGGAGTTTGAAGAAGAAGGCTTCACCAGTTAGCTATAAACTATCATATTTTTCCGATGTGTATTATATCGTATCTGGAAACAGGTGTTTATAACTGTTCCAGAATAGTTGTTGTGCTCTGATGATGGTATGTATATACAATTCTGATTTGTATTTCAAAAGTTATGTTATTAAATATATTTTATTCATTCCGCTGTGAGATTTATGTTCTTCGTTTTCTTCTATTCTAACATTTCTTTCTTTCTATATATTTTATTCACACCCTAACTTCTTATTACTAATGATTTGTATTTCTGTGCAAGTTGGGTTGGACGTGTGGTGTTATTAGTCGACTCAAAGTGTACGGAAATTCGGGCAATAATAGCGATGCTCTTAACAAATATCATATATAATTCAATATGATCAAAATAGAGTATCACACTTAAATCAGTTTGATGCTCTTAAAAAATATCATATACAATTCAATATGATTAAAGCAGATTTTCACATTTAAATCAATGGATGCTCTTAACAAATTTCATATGCAAATCAAAATGATAAATTAAATAAAAATAGAGTATCGCGTATAAATCGATGCAAAGCTCTCAAAAAATCATATATAAATTAATAGGATACTCATAATAATTAAGTCAGAGTATCATAACTAATGAAATCCACATGACATTTATCATATATAAAAACAATATGATAAAATAACCCAAAACAGAGTACCATATATAAATGAATACGATACTCATAACAAATACATATACAAAACAATAAGATACATATAATAAATTTTATGATAATTAATCAAGTCAATAAAATATTCATGGCATTTATCGTTTGTAAATCAAATCAAAGTATCATATATAAATCAATACGATACTCATAACAAATATCATATATAAATCAATATGATCAAATCAGAGTATCATATATAAATCAATACGATACTCATAACGATTGTCATACATAAATCAATATGATCAAATCAGAGTATCATATATAAATCGATACGATACTCATAACAATTATCATATATAAATCAATATAATAATATAAATCAAATCAGAGTATCATATATAAATCAATATGACACTCGTAACAATTATCATATATAAATCGATATGATTAAATCAGAATATCATATATAAATCAATACGTTACTTATAACGATTATCATATATAAATCAATATGATAATATAAATCAAATCAGAGTATCATATATAAATCAATATGATATTCATAACAATTATCATATATAAATCAATATGATCAAATCAGAATATCATATATAAATCAATACGATACTCATAACAATTATCATATATAAATCATTATGATAGTATAAATCAAATCAGAGTATCATACATAAATCAATACGTTACTCATAACGATTATCATATATAAATCAATATGATAATATAAATCAAATCAGAGTATCATATATAACTCAATATGATACTCACAACAATTATCATATATAAATCAATATGATCAAATCGAAGTATCATATATAAATCAATACGATACTCACAACAATTATCATATATAAATCAATATAATAATATAAATCAAATTAGAGTATCATATATTAATCAATACAATACTCATAACAATTATCATATATAAACCAATATGATAATAAAATTGATCAATTGTAGTAATGTAACATAATATTACGGGATTATGGGATAAACATAACCCGACTCATAACGTACAAAATAAACAGACGTTAATTTGTAAATCACAGTGGTAGAGCTCGAGCGCGCATCGAGACATCAGCAACATAACATACTCACAACACCATAACATACACCTGGCGATCAACCTAGGATAACCAAGACGGTCTAAGGCGAAGGCCGTATGCTACCCGTTCATGGTACTACACGTGGGACCCCCATGCCTCCATCTATTTTAGTCTGTGACTCATCGACCGGGAATCCCGATCGAAACAACAAAATTGCCCAATGTAGCAGACCGTTGACCTTTGGTGGTAGATGAGTGAAATTTAAAACCACCGATTCAGGTAGCAATCCTGAATCAGGTCGACCAAGATGGAGTTTTGATCCACTGGTACAACAGAGTCCAATCTATCCCAATCCCAAGATCAAAAGTATTTTTTTAAAATATTATTTTGTAAATTCATGCCTTAAAAATTCATAGTGTTTATAATGCCAAAACACTACATAAAACCTCATCAATTCAAAAAGTATCATATACTTCCAAATAGTAACTACTTAAGTAATGCACTTGCGTCCCATACCACATTGCATTACTTTAATATTTACTAGATGGGAGTAAATTCCACTTATTGAAATTGCACACAAATAACTATTCCACAAAGTTATAATGTTATAAATCGTACTTCGAAAGCCACTTATGTAGATTAATAATTATCTCAAAATCCTAAATATAAAATTTGGTTCGTAAATCATGTCTTAAAATTCGTTCTATCTTTATTGACAGACCAACTGCAAAGAATTAAGTTTTTGACAATCTAAACATTAAAATTCTACAAGTCTTAAAACAAAAAAAGTCATAACACATTTTCTAAGCTTTTCAAAGCTTCAAGAAACATAAAATCCAATTAGAAACCAAAAGGTTATTCCCAGAACAATTTCTATGTTACAAATTTGTTTTACAAACTCACTTGGATACGCTCGCTTTGTAAAAATCATATAAATTCATAAATTAATACTGTTGATCTAAATTTTTTGAAGTAGCTTTGTTTACTAGTCAAGATTCTTATACATTTTCTGCTGTGTTCCCTAAACCTACGTTTCATATATCCACATTGAAAAAATCACAAAAATTTGAAATTTAATATTTTCAACCCAAATTTCTACAATAGCTTTGAGTATGAATGTAGTTCATGTGCACAAAATTTCAAAAGCAGAAAATATACCCATTGACACAGATTTGTTATTCTTCATTATGCATTTTCTGATGTGTCTCAAAACCTGCGTTTCATATACCAATTTGCAAAAATCACAAAAATTCGAAATTTAACATTTTAAAGTCAAAATTTTTATACTAGCTTTGAACACAAATGTAGTTCATGTGCGAAAAAATTTAAATGCAGAAAGTTTACCAATTGATACAGATTTGTTATTCTTTATCATGCATTTTCTGTCGTCTTCCAAAAACCTCCGTTTCATATACCCAATTTGCAAAAATCACAAAAAATTCGAAATTTAACTTTTTAAAGTCAAAATTTTTACAGTAGCTTTGAATATAAATGCAGTTCATGTGCACAAAATTTCAAAGGCAGAAATTTACCAGTTGATACAGATTTTTTATTCTTCATCATACATTTTCTGCTGTGTTCCAAAAACCTCTGTTTGTATACCTAATTTGCAAAAATCACAAAAATTAGAAATTTAACATTTTCTACTCAAATTTTTTACGGTAGCTTTAAATATGAATGTAGTTAATGCACACAAAATTTCAAAGGCATGAAATATGCCAATTGATACAGATTTGTTATTTTTCATCAAACATTTTCTGCTGTGTTCCAAAAACCTCTGTTTCATATACCCAATTTGCAAAAATAACAAAAATTCAATGTTTAATATTCAACTCAAAATTTTTGTTGTAGCTTTGAATATGAATGTATTTCATGTGCACAAAATTTCAAAGGTAGAAAATATACCAAATGATACAAATTTGTTATTCTTCATAATGCAATTTGTACTGTGTTCCAAAACCCTCAGTTTCATATACCCGACTTGCAAAAATCACAAAAATTTAAAATTTAACATTTTTAACTCAAATTTTTTACAGTGGCTTTGAACATGGATGTAGTTTTTGTGTAGAAAAAAATTCAAAGGCAGAAATTTTACCAATTGGTATGAATTCCATATTCTTTAGCTAGTATTTTCAGCTCATATTCATAAATCTTAGTTGCATATACCAACAAAATTAAAATTTTCTTTTCAATAATCTATTATTTATTTATGAGGCAATCATGCATACACCTTGCATACATTAAAAGTATATGTATTCAACAATTAAGGGGCAATTAAACATACAACTTGCATGCAATAAAATTTTATGCATGCAATAAAGTTTACCGTACAATTCCTCTTCAATAATCGTCCATCAGACCAAACCATTGCATGGGTTAAGCATGCAATCATTAAACAAAAGTTATATGAGATCGATGGCCTTATTATGGCTGATAATTTCATACCTCCTAATTTTTATCATCTAATGATTTTTCTTTACCAGCCTAAACACAATGTTTAGGCAAACACGAATCATAAAACCATAATCTAGATGAGGAGAAAGATCAAATTTCACTTACCTCAAACTCCAAAAATGCGATTCCCAAGCTCTATTACAAAAAGCCTTTTGATTACAACATTTCTTCTAATAATTGAATTAGAATTGAGAATTCTTTTCTTTAGATCTTTGATTTGTAAGATAGATTTGAATGAAAAGATTGATAAGATGAGAGGAAGTTTAGGTCTTTAGTTTCTTGCCTGAGATTATTCGGTTTCTGCTTGAGAAATGAGATTGTTCCTATCCTCTTCGAATGAGGGTTACCAGGATTTTTATCCTTATACCCCTTTCTAGTTTTCTCTTAACAAAAATCTCCCTTTTTATTTTTATTTTATTATTTAATTAAGGAACAAAATAATGACATGTCATCTCATGTTAAGATATTTTGTTCACAAGGTTCTTTACTTTGTTTCTAGATTTCTCCGTATGCATCTAAACTTTTGACTTTTCTTTTTCTCTCTTTGAAAAGTGAACATTACTTCATTTTACCTTACATAACTCACATTACTATATTGAATGAAATATAATTTTTCCCTATGACTTGAAACATTATTCTATATTATATAAATAATACACATAGAAATGACCACACTTTATGAAATCAAACAAAATAATTTCATTAACGTTGCACTTTCCCAATTATATCTGAATTTGTCTTTTTATTATATGCAAAGGATTTGTTCACCACTTAACTAATTTATAATTATAATCATTTTTATTTTTATTTACCTTTTTCGCCCTTATTACCATTATTTTTTTATGAACACATAAGTACATTTTTCTCAAAAGTTCATTCACTAAACAAATTCCATTATGAAATAAAAAGATGAGATTCTTTATACTAACCTTGCATAAACGTTTTATTGCCATCGTCATTTTCTCCCTTCATCAATTTTAATATTTTTATTTTCATTTATTTAATTTTCGAAAAATATATAGTATCATTATTACCCATTTATTATTTCATTCCCAGTTCAGTATACCTAAAATAATCGGGTTGTTACAAATTCTATCATTTCGATCATTTTTTGTCAAAATTAAAATATAAAGTGATATATATTGAATTCAAGCTTACATTTTAATTTACCAGAGTCACATATTGACTCCAAAAATTATAGAAAAATAAATCTAGCTACATTTTGATGATATGGTCCTAACAAAACTAATTTCATCGAATTTGGAGCCCGTTTGAAAAATGGCCCTTTTTCCAGTCGATTAAATTTAAACTGAAATTACCAAACATGTTTAAATTCATTGCACTTCCATATTAATTCCAAAAATTATGAAATTTGAAACCTAACAATAATTTGACATTCCGGATCTAACAAAAGTGGTTTCGTCGAAAACAGAGGTCATTTGCAAATTGGCTATTTTTAAGGGCTATATTTAATACTAAAATATATAAAAATTCCGTAGCGACTATTTTTAAATTTAAATTGGACATAACTTTCAATTTCTGTTATGAAATCTGAATTTTTTACAATCATTAGAAAGATATCATTAAATAGATTCCAACATTTCTAGGTCTATTGAAATCCGATTTATATTTCATTCTGTACATTCATTTAAAGTTTAAAAATTGTAATTTGAAACTACCGCGCGATTTCAAGCTCGTTTTAATTAAATTAAATATTTATATGTTCTAACTTTGATTTAATTGAATTTTAAATCATTAATTCTCGAAATGAATCATTTTAATTTATCAAAATCCACTAAAATAGCAAAAATAAAAAATTTAAATTAGTTCAGAAATTCCAGGTTGTTACAATCTCCCCCGCTTAAAATCTTTTCATTCTCGAAAAGGAACGGAGCTAAAAGTTGTTTGACTAACCAACTCAACTTTCATTTTGGCTTTCATTCTTCAACTTTTCATATTCTAAGAATTTTCTAATTTCTCAAAAATTTGGCTAACACCCTAAATTTTCAAAAAATTTCGCCACAACCTCCTTTGTACGGGCTAATCGGTAAAACCGCAACTTGCCTCACAGGGCCCTCATCAAGCCAAAAGAAAAACAAAAAGGCAAGCGGCTTACCAGTCGGCTCATATAATCATCAAAACCTAATAAATACAGTAAATATGTACCTATTTACCGGGCATACAATTTAATTCCTCTTCTTGGCTTCCATGTTATGACATGTTCACACATATATATGTACATGTATGCAATCTCAATGAATTTTCAATTCAGTTCAATATTTGATTCGATTTGGCTAAATTTACCTTTTGTGCATTCATGTTGGCTTTATTATTCCAATATATTTATTAATCAAACTAATTATCACACATATAACCAGCAATCAATTAATTGTTTAGCTTTTTCGAATATATAATTTTCTGTATACCCAAAAGTCATATTTTTAGTGCCAAATCACAAACAATAAATTCTATTAAGTTTGGGTTCTCATACCAGTCAATTGAAAATATATAGATATCCACCTTCAAAACTCGAACATAAATACTGATGATGCTACAGTCATCACCAGAATTATACCCGGGTAACTAGAGTGTGATTTTATATCTACCCAGTATATCTGAGACTTCGAATATACGTTCATGATGCGTATATGCAAAATCTTTGCATACTAGATAGTCCAAATTCAATATAAATTGAAATACTCAAATACATACAATAAGATATAAATTTCCAAAACTAAATTTGTTTTTATAAATAACACTTCTCTAACTCATTCTAGGGTATTACTAACCCTATCTCTAACGAGTTATTATCATAGGATATTACTAATCCTATCTCTGATGAATTCTTTCGTTTGGTTCTAATGTATCTTGTTCTCGTACTTTGTAAACCAAATTTCTGATACCAACTATAACGATATGGATTTCGCTCGGTTTGAATCGATCGCTAAACCGACCAAGATCGTTCGAAGCCCGGATTGCTTTGAGAACACGACGCATCAGAACACAAACACTAGAATTTTTCATTCCTATTACAACAATTACATCAGAGTACAAGAATATATCAGAGTACGAATAAATATTACATAGCAGAAAATAATACCAAAGATTAAAATACATAGCAGTGGAAATTTAAAATGTATAAATACATTAACTAACACAACTAAAAGGAACACACGGATACAAAGCTTTCCGAATATAGCTCCAGCTGTAATCCAGGATCCTCGAAAACGAAATATTTACGAAAACCAAAACTACAAGCTGCCCGTGTGGAAAATATGGGCACCCAGAGTTTAGGTTAAAACAATAAACTCCGAGTCAGCCATGTGACTGGTGTGAGAACTAAAACAGTTATTAAATCTTTACTTTAAAAGTTGGGAAATCATGGGACCATGCCGTATAACACGGAATGAGTTTACTCCACATGAATACTAGTTTAAAACATAAAACAACGCAATGCTTTTTGGAAAATGAAGCTATTACAAGACTCAGGTCCCATCACATAATGCAACGCAAGTCGGAGGATAGAGTTTTCCCTTATAATAGCCAAACATGTTTGGTACATTTAAAACAAATCATTTTGATATTATTATAAGTGCATAGTATCAAAATCAACTTCAAATATAAATGTATCAATCATAGACGACATGGGTACCATATATCATGTCGCCATACTATTTCTGTAACTCAAAACGAAAAAGGTCATATTGGAAATTGGATTTCCATCATGAGTCAAGGCTAGCGGTGGCTCCTTCCAGTTCGAGACATTCTAGCAAATGCCTCAGTGCTCGGATGCTAGTGAGCCCTTGGTTCCTACAGGGCCGGTCCACACTTACTTTAGTGGATTAATTATTCCTGAACACATGTTTCTCAATCCTATAGGACCGATCACTTGGCCAGTAGCGACCAATATCCGAGGTGCCTCGCAATCCATCATCCACATAAGTAAAAATGTATGGGATCCATACCATGACACCACTCCTAGCTTGAAAGAAACGTCGTGCACTCCCAGCATCCCTGATCCCATTTTAGACTCATACTGGGGTGTGAGGCTCGCAAATTAATGCTATACACAAAGCGGTGCTAATTAAAGCTGTGCTTTGATTATCAACCACAAGACTTTGATTTTCAACAAAAGCCTTGATCATTTGCATCTTAGCATGCCACATTGACAATTCACACCATCCAACTGATGTCTATCAATATATAATCTCTAAGCCCGTACATCTCATATAAAGGCGTTAAGCAAGAGAATAAATTCTCCATCACCAAACAGATATATATGTAATAGAAATCAATCAACACAGAATGAAATCCAATGTCAGACACACATCCATTTACAAGTCTGTTCTGGGTCTGAACGAAACCGGAGGCACCTTATTCATCGTCCCATATGTCCAATACAGGAGAGAGGTCCTCGCATATCCGGTCAATCTCTAAGTGTATTTGGACAATCACCACTTATTACCTTGTATTGGGTATGCGGCCTAATCAAGACATCAGTAATCATCCAAACGATGTAAAGATCTCTGGTCTTCAACAGTCGTCTTCATCGTCGACTTTTAGTCGTCGTATTAATTATCCAGAATGGGTTAAACTCGATCTTTTCGAATAATTCGCATAGCTGGTAATCAGGTGCTATAAAAACACATCATACTCCTCATTCCAGTTCAGAATATTCTTTTATTCAAATATTCACATCTTTAGCGAAGGGTTCCCATTAATTTTATCAAAGATAAATCCTTTTTAAATTATTTCTTTAATCTTCCTTTTGATATCAATTCAAAAGTTATGATTTTATCTTATGTCCATTATAAAACAAACTAAGGCTTATAAACTAGTCGGGATTAGTGAACCTTACTGAAGTAATCATTTATTTTATTATCCCAATCCCAGCCTACTCATCCCATGGAGCAAAACTGGTAGTACTCCATATCTAACACCTACTGTGTTATCGGTAAATTTAATTACCATTTCCCATTCAAATCTAATTAAAGATTTAACTATCACCTAGAGTAAAGCTGACGGTACTCCATTCTCGATCATTTCTTGAATTCAGTAAATTTAGTTACCTTATTCTCATTCCAATCTAATTAAAGATTTACTAAAACTTTAGTCTAGTTTTAATAACAAAAACCGTTACTTAATTATTATTCAAATTTTATGAAATAAATCTCCTCTTACACTGGATTAAAGAACTAACGTCAATTAAAACAAATTTCATGATAAACCCAAAATCCTCTTCCATCAAAATGGAATCTTCACGGAAATCGTAATAGTATATAATCGATATAAATTTCCGTATCAAATCAATACTATAAATGGAATAGTGGCAAGGCCTTATAAATTCCATAAATAGTAACGGTCTTCATTCACAGAAGCTCATCTCGATTAGTATCAAATCGAATTCCATTCAATTCCAATTTAATATATTAAATTAGAAAAACTTTTCTTTAGAAAATTCCATTAATCGTATTTAAAAGATTATATATTCCAAATCATATCTTTGCTGTTAATTGGTTTAATAAACGAATGTTATTTAAAACATTATTTACGATAAACCTAAAAATCCAATTTCAATTCAACTCCAATTAAATATTAATTAATTTAGTGTAAGAGGAGATATGTAAATTTACGATAAACCTGAATAGAAATTAATATCGGCTTTTCAATATCAGATTTTGAAACTAATGGATACCGTATTGGGAATAATGATATATGTATCTTCCAAATTCCTTAACAATATCTGTATAATCACGGAATCTAATATCGAAATATTCCAAAGATCATTTCCATTTAAATCCATTCCAATTTATACGTTGGAAAATTTTGGTTATTTTAAAACCATTTCAAATCCAATTTATTTATTTAAAAAAATTGGATTATTATTCTAGTTAATAGCTAGTTCATTTCAATAAAAATATTTTTTTATCTTTTCAAACTTCGAATTTTTCATCTAAAATCTTTCCAAATCATTTATTTTGATTTTACATAATTTTTCCATATTTTTAATAATTTTATTAAGGCCAATAATGGCCACCGAACTGCATCCATAGCGACCTTTTCTGAAATTGATTTGTTCATAATTTAAAATTTAACCATTCAAATTTAAATCTCTTAAATTCATTGGAAAGCTCTTTTCGATACGAACCCAACGGTTCCAATTTAAGGAGAATCTGATGGTCGGATCTCCTGTTACATCGATTTAAAGTTAATGGTTGAAATTCGCGAACGGTTGATGCGCAGCGCGTTGTATTCAAGCCATTATATATATATATATATATATATATATATATTATATATCGTCGATTTTTATTCAAAACTTATTTTATAAAATGTTTATAAATTTGTTTTAAAATGATTTCAACTTCATTTTCAATTTTAAATCAAAATTGAATATTCTATATCAGTATAATATTAAAATGATAATATTTTCAAAATATCAGACTTTGAAATCAATCCTTTTCGATATTCATTTGAAAATGAATAAAATTGATTGATAAACCCATTCGGGTTAAAATGGCTAAAATCTACTTACTCGGCTTCATATAGTTTATTTTCGTGTCTATCCAAAATCGGGCATCAAAATCATATTTCGGTTATTCATTGAATATTATTTTAAAATATTCATTATTTTAAAATATTCGTTATTTCTGAATCGGTAAGCGACTCAATCAATTACCATATAATTTCAGTTATATGGATTTCATACATCACATGTATTCAACAATAACGATAAATGGGTTGATAGACTGTGTAAGCGTTAATTATTTATATTTAATGCTTATACAGTTGTGTGGTGCACTCTGGATGATGGTTGATGATTTATCATTGCTGTTATATACACGTGTTGTAGGGAATCCATATAATAAACATTATATGGTAATTGATTGGGCCTCATTCCAATTTAGGAAATAAATTCATGTGTTGATTTGAAATAAATTCATTTGTTGAATTGAAAATAAATTCATGTGTTGAATGGGAAATAAATTCATGTGTTGAATAGAAAATAAATTCATGTATTGAATTGAAAATAAATTCATGTGTTGAATAGGAAATAAATTCATGTGTTGAATAGAAAATAAATTCATGTGTTGAATTGAAAACATTCATGTGCTGGATAAAAGCCGTGTTGATTAGATGGACGCCAATTTAACGTGAACGATATTTATATCAATTTTATTCATTTTTATAATGAGTATAGAAAACAAAGTGATTTCAAAATATAACGTTTTGAAAATATTATCATTTGTGTAATAATGATGTGGAATATTCAATTTTGTTTCGAAATTGAATATGAAGTTGAAATCGTTTCGAAAACGAATTTAAAACGATTTATAAAATACGTTTTGAAAGGAAATCGACGAAATATATATATCATATATAATGGCCTGAATAGAACGCACCGCGCCGCGGTAGTTCGCGAATTTCGACCATTGACTTTGAATGGATATTGCGGGAGATCCAGCTGTCGGATTCTCCTAAAACTAGAACCATTGGGTTCGTATCGAAAAGAGATTTCTAACGAATATTAGAAATTTGAAATCTAATGGTTGGATTTGGAATTATGTCCAAATAAAATTTGGAAAAGGTCGCTGTAAGTGCAGTTCGATGGCCATTGGTGGAAATCGATTGTACAGGCCTTGATAAAATTATTAAAAATAGTAATAATTTGTGTAAAATCATAAGAAATTATTTGTGAAGAATAGGGATGAAAAACTCCATATTTGAAAAGATAAAAATAGATTTCTATCGAAATGAACTAGTTTCGAACTAGAATTATAATTCTATTTATTTTTAAAATAAATAAAGTAGATTTGAAATGGTTTTAAAAGTAACCAGAATTTCCAATAATTGAATTGGAATGGATTTGAATCGAAATTGTCTTTGGAATATTTCGATGTTGGATTTCGTGATGAAACAGATATTGTTATGGGAATTTAAAAGATATATTAATATCGTTATTTCCAATATGATATTTGTTGGTCGTAGAATTTGATATTGAATATAAGCCGATATATTTTCTATTCAGAGCCTTGTATTTAATATCAAATGTGATTTGGGTTTGTCGTGAATAGTGTCTTCATTAACACTGTCCTTAAACCCAGTTGAGAAAAAGATTAAATCTTTTTATTTGGATTCAATGAAGTGTACCAATTAAATGGTATTTAATTGGAATTGAATTGGAATTGATTTTGGGTTTATCGTGAACCTTGTTTTAGATGACATTGGTTCTTTAACCCAGTTAAAGACAGAATATTGATTTTTGGGAAGATTAAAACTAAGTGGGGTTTTAATGAATCTTTAATTAGATTGAAAAGATCGAGAATGGAGTATCACCAATTGTTGTTGCAGTCATGATGGGGGGTTCTCGCTTCGCGGTTTGGTGGCGAACGGGAGATTCTTACCCCCACATGTCCCTTACAGGGGTTGGTTAGGCAGTGGCCGGGAGGCTCGAGAGGGTCGCCGTAAAATAAGCGTACTGGGGGACGACTTGGAAGCCACGGTGGGTTTTACCTGCTGCTTTGGGGGATGAAGGGATGGTTGCAAAGCCTACCGGATTTCGTCAGACTATTTAATCGTGGTATCAGAGCTTTGGTTTACAGAGCTCGGAGAACAAGACACGTTAGAACCAAACGAAAGAATTCATCAAAGATTGGATTAGTAATATCCAATGAGAATGACTCGTTAGAGATGGGATCATTAGTACCCTAGAACGAGTGTGAAGAGTATATTTTTAAAATGAAAACAAGTTTTGTTTTGAAATTTAAATCGTTTTATATGTATTTGGATATTTATTTGTATTGAATTTGGACAATCCGATATATAAAGATTTTGTACATACGCCTTGCAAACGTATATTCTAAGTTTTAATATACTGGATATATATAGAATCACACTCTAGACACCCGGGGATGATTCTAATGATGTGGCCACATCATCAGTATTTATGTTCGAGTTTCGAAAGTATGATATCTATATATTTCCATTAGACTGGTGTGAGAACCAAAGCTAGATAGGGCTTATTGTTGTGATTTGACATAAAAAATGTGATTTTTGACTATATATCAAAATTATGAATTTGAAATGATAATCAACTAATTGATTGTTGATTGTGTTGTTTGATTATTGGTTGATTAATTAAAATGTAGAACCTTTAGCCAAATTGACCCAATCGTGGATTGTATTGAAAATTTGTCGCATTTGCATATGTATACATGTACTTACACTGAACATGTCATAGCAAGGAAGCTAGACCAGAAGAATAAAATTGTTTGCCCGACAAATAGGTACATGTTTACTAATTTATTGGGTTTTGGATGATTTTATGAGCCGATTGGCGTGGTTGTTTCTTTTTCTTTTTGGATTGATGAAGGCCATGGGAGACTATTTGAAATATCCCCAAGACCCCGGTGCATGGGAGGTTATGGCGAATTTTTTTGAAAATTTAGGGTGTTAGCCAAATTTTTGAAAAATTTGGAAAGTTCTTAGAAACTGAAAAGTTGAAGAACTTAAGCCGTAATGAAAATAATGAAAGTTGAGTTGGTTTGTGAAACAACTTTCGGCTTAGTTCCTTTTCGGGGAAGAAAAGTTTTAAGTGGGGGAGATTGTAATAACCCGGAAATCCGAGCAATTTTAAAATTTTAATTTTGGCAATTTTAGTGAATTTTGAATATTTAAAATGAATTATTTTAAATAATAGCGACGAGAAATTTATTTTGAATAGAATTAGAATGTATATTTATACAGATCGTCGTTAGAATATAAATATTTTATTTATAATTATAAAAGGAATTGAAAATGGCGTGGTAGTTCGAAAATTCGATTTCAAATTTCAAAAGAATGTACAGGATTCAAAATAAACCAGATTTTGGCAAAACCAAAAATATTAGAATCTATTTGAGAATATCTTTCCAACAAATCCGAAAAATTGAAATTTCATAGCGGGTATTAAAAGTTACGTCCAGTTTAAAATTCAGAATAGTCGTTATGGAATTCTGGCCCTTAAAATGGAAATTTTGCAAAGGACCTAGGTTTTCGACGAAACCACTTTTGTTGGATCCGTGATGTCAAGTTATTTTTAGGTTCCAAAATTCGTAATTTTCTGATTCCATATGTGAGCGTGGCAAAGGAAAACGTGTTTTGACAGTTTCAGTCAATTTTGATCGACCTGAAAATTGCCATTTTTCAAACGGTCTCGGAATTTGACGAAACTAGTTTTGTTAGGACCGTGTCGTCAATACGAAGCTAGAAAATATTTTTCGAGAATTTTTAGAGTCCATATGTGACCCCGGTAAGTTGAAATGCGTGTTCAAATTCAATATATAGATTTATATTTTGATTTTGACGAAAACTGATCGAAACAGCCGAATCAGCCTGCGATACCTATCCCATTGTGTTCGAAATGGGGGTAATTTGCTAGGAGCGACATTCGGTTGGTTTGATTTGGTGTTCGATATAAAAAGTTACTTTATTGAATTAATTAATTAAATAAATTAAATAATATATATTTTGCTATACCTTCCCCCCTTTTCTATCTCCTATCAGAAGTCAACAAAAAGAAAAAAGAAAAAAAATTATACGATCGATGGACCCTCGCCATCGCGATCTGCCGCCTCACCAGAGGCGCTCCACCGCGGTAAGCCACCTCCTTCCAGTCGCCGCTCTCTCCTCCCTCCCCTCTGTAAATCCGTCACTCCCTTTTCCCCTATTCGAAAACCCTAGCGCCTGAAACCGCGATGGACCCGCCACCACAGGACGCCGCTCGCCTGACCTCCCCACCTGCGAGCACCTCCCTCCAAACTCCAATGCCTTGAGCCGACGCCCCTCTCTAGACCTGCTGTAAGTTTCTTAGTTTAATTTCATTTTTATTTTGTTTTTATTTTGTAAAATGTAATTAGAAATAGGGTTTTTAATTTGAAAAGATTATAATTTTTATGATAACAAAGTTATGAGATATTTTATAAGGTAAAAGATTTAATTTTTATTTAGAAAAGATCCTATTTTGTTATAGGAAAGTTTATATCTTTAGGATAGAAAAGAAGTGATTTTATCTTAGGAAAGATATGATTTTTTTTATTTAGCAAGGAAACCATTTTTATCATACCGAAGAAACTATTTTTCTCTATATTTTAGAGAAGTAAAAACATGATT
The DNA here is from genome assembly GCA_030737875.1 of Allium sativum. NCBI lineage: Eukaryota > Viridiplantae > Streptophyta > Magnoliopsida > Asparagales > Amaryllidaceae > Allium > Allium sativum. The sequence goes on from CM060924.1 coordinate 297,263,192, forward strand.
TTTTTAAGAGGATAAAAAAATGATTTTTGTCATAGAAAGTTATGATTTTTATTATATGAACACCGAGATAAAAATTCGATTTTTATATATATGAAGTGAAAATAAAAATTCTATTTTTATATATGGGAAGTGAGGATAGAAATCCGATCTTTTTATATATGTAGAGAATATAAACATATGATTTTATGTATGGAAAGCACTATAAAGAAATGTGATTTTTACTATGAACGGCGTGAAAAGGATTGCGATGGAACTGGTGGAAAACAAATCCAAATCTGAACCGTTCAGAAATATGGAAATGGCGGAGTGCAAACCCACAGTGAGAACTTCTCACTTTAAATTTACTTTTCTAGTTAAAAATACTTACTAGGATGCCGACGGTGCTTAGTAGCACCCGACACCTGTCGTCCACAGACCATGGATGACTTGTTTGTTTGATTGCTGTGTTGTGAAATTTGATTGTGTGATGTGGAATGAAATAAAATATTTTATAGTGGAAAATATTTTATAGTTAAAAATATGATTTTTAACATGTATATAAAATAAATATTTATAAACAAATCGGACGATTTGTTTATATACACTGATTTGACTGATATTGATTGGGACGATAAATTTTACACATCGCCCAACTGCACAAATAAAATCTGTGTTTGTTGGTTGAAACCCCACACAGGTATTGGGATGATATTTGACATACACTAATCCCGGTTGTTTAGTTGTATGTCAATTGATGGGTTGACAGACTGTGTAAGAGTTAATTATTTATATTTAATGCTTGTACAGTTGTGTGGTGCACTCTGGATGATGGTTGATGATTTATCGTTGCTGTTATATACATGTGTTGTAGGGAATCCATATAATAAACATTATATGGTAATTGATTGGGCCTCATTCCAATTTAGGAAATAAATTCATGTGTTGAATTGAAAATAAATTCATGTGTTGAATTGAAAATAAATTCATGTGTTGAATAGGAAATAAATTCATGTGTTGAATAGAAAATAAATTCATGTGTTGAATTGAAAATAATTTCATATGTTGAATAGGAAATAAATTCATGTGTTGAATAGAAAATAAATTCATGTGTTGAATTGAAAACATTCGTGTGTTGGATAAAAGCCGTGTTGATTAGATGGACGCCATTTTGACGTGAACGATATTTATATCGATTTTATTCATTTTTATAATGAATATAGAAAACAAAGTGATTTCAAAATATAACGTTTTGAAAATATTATCATTTGTATATCGATGATGTGGAATATTCAATTTTGATTCGAAATTGAATATGAAGTTGAAATCGTTTCGAAAACGAATTTAAAACGATTTATAAAATACGTTTTGAAAGGAAATCGATGAAATATATATATTATATATATATAATGGCCTGAATAGAACGCACCGTGCCGCGGCAGTTCGCGAATTTCGACCATTGACTTCGAATGGATATTGCGGGAGATCCAGCCGTCGGATTCTCCTAAAACCAGAACCGTTGGGTTCATATCGAAAAGAGCTTTCTAACGAATACTAGAAATTTGAAATCTAACGGCTAGATTTGGAATTATGTCCAAATCAAATTTGGAAAAGTGCGGTGTAAGTGCAGTTCGATGGCCTTTGGTGGAAATCAACTGTACTGGCCTTGATAAAATAATTAAAAATAGTAATAATTTGTGTAAAATCATAAGAAATAATTTGTGAAGAATTGGGATGAAAAACTCCACATTTGAAAAGATAAAAATAGATTTTTATCGAAATGAACTAGTTTTGAACTAGAATTATAATTCTGTTTATTTTTAAAATAAATAAAGTGGATTTGAAATGGTTTTAAAAGTAACCAGAATTTCCAATAATTGAAGTGGAATGGATTTGAATCGAAATTGTCTTTGGAATATTTCGATGTTGGATTTCGTGATGAAACATATATTGTTATGGGAATTTGAAAGATATATTAATATCGTTATTTCCAATACGACATTTGTTGGTCGTAGAATTTGATATTGAATATAAGCCAATATATTTTCTATTCAGAGCCTTGTATTTAATATCGAATGTGATTTGGGTTTGTCGTGAATGGTGTCTTCATAAACACTTTCCTTAAACCCAGTTGAGAAAAAGATTAAATCTTTTTATTTGGATTTAATGAAGTGTACCAATTAAATGGTATTTAATTGGAATTGAATTGGAATTGATTTTGGGTTTATCGTGAACCGTGTTTTAGATGATATTGGTTCTTTAACCCAGTTAAAGATAGAATATTGATTTTTGGGAAGATTAAAACTAAGTGGGGTTTTAATGAATCTTTAATTAGATTGAAAAGATCGAGAATGGAGTATCACCAGTTTTGCTCTAGGCGATAGTTAAATATTTAATTAGATTTGAACGTAAAATGGTAATTGAATTTACCGATAACATCGTGGTGTTAGATATGAAGTATTACCAGTTTTACTTCATGGGATGAATAGGTTGGGATTGGGAAATTAAAACAAATGATTACCTCGGTAAGGTTCCTTAATCCCGACTAGTTTGAAGTGATATTCAAAGGAAGATTAAAGAATAAACTTAAAAGAATTTATCTTTGATAAAATTAATGGGAACCTTTCCCTAAGAATGTAAAATTTAGAAACTAACTGTAGGTTAGCTAAGAAGAATGGTTTCCTAGGTATTGATCTGATGTTGGTTTCAGCCTTCAGGGTTAATGTTTGGGGAATTATTATCTTGCTAATTTACGGTTAGTGACTAATGAATTGGAATAAGGTGTATGTTGTGTTTGTGTAACACTTGTTTATTATATACGCGAGTTATTCAGAAAGACCGGGTTTATCCCATTCTAAATAACTGATTCGATGTGGTGTCGAGGATGAAGACGGTGGTCGAAGACCAGAGGTCTTCACATCGCTTGGGTGATTACTGATGATCTTGATTGGGTTGTACACCCAAGAGGAGGGAATCAGTTGGTGATCATCCAGACGTACTTGGAGATCGATGGATATGCGAGGTACAAGGTGCCTCCGGTTTCGTTTAGACCCAGAATGAACTTGTAAATGGACTGTGTGTCTGACATTGGATTTTATTCTGTGTGATTGATTTCTATTAAATATATATCTGTTTGGCTGCGGAGAATTTATTCTCTTTCTTAACGCCCTTCTCTGAGACGTACGAGCTCAGAGGTTATATATTGATGGATATCAATTGCATGGAGTGAATTGCCTGTGTGGCATGACTAAGTGGCAAATGATCAAGGCTTCTGTTGAAAAGCAAAGTCTTGTGGTTGATGATCAAAGCACGGCCTGTGTGGCATAGCTTTGTGTAGCGTTGATTCGCGAGCCTCACACCCCGGTTCTGAACCAAAAACGGGAGAAGGACTTCAGGGAGGACATGCGTTTCTTTCTAGCTAGAAGTGGCATCAGTGGTTTTACACGCCCTGACGAGTTTGACTTATGTGGTTGTTGATGTTGCGAGGCGCCTCGGATATATTGGTGACTGTGTGGAGCCGATGGAGTCATTTGTCTCATTTACGCCCCATAGGGCAGGGAAACGTAGTGTCCAGGGTTTAGGTTTAATCCATATCGGTGGACCGGCCCTGACGCTCCAAGGGTCGATGCGTTATATCCTTGAGACTCGGGCTAGACAGTCTCGAATCAGTAGAGGACGATCCCTTGCCTTGGTTCACATATGGAAATCCAACTTCCAATACGTGACATTTGCGGTTTTGATTGTAGAGCCTAGTATGGCGACATGATATATGGTACCCATGCCGTCTATGATTAATATTTATGATTGAAATTGTTTTGACACTATATACTTATAATAGTATCAAATGATTTGTTTTTAACGTACCAAGCATGTTTGGCAATTATAAGGGAAAACCCTATCCTCCGGCTTGTGTTGCATTGTGTGATGGGACCTGGGTCTTATAATAGTTTCATTTTTCCAAAAAAGCATTGCGTTGTTTTGTTATATGCACCGATATTCTTGGGAGGAAACCCGTTCCGTGTTATACGGCGTGTTCCCTTAATATATCTTTTGTTATATACACCGGTATTCTTGGGAGGAAACCCATTCCGTGTTATACGGCGTGGTCCCTTGATATATCTGATTTAAAGTAAAGTTTTAAATAATTGTTTTAGTTCTTACACCAGTCACATGACTGACCTGGAGTTTATTGTTTTAACCTAAACTCTGGGTGCCCTTATTTTCTGCACGGGCAGCTAGTAGTTTTGGTTTTGCAGATTTATATTCACAGGAACCTGGTTTACAGTTGGAATGATATCTGTAAAGCTTTGTATCAGTATATCTCTTTCAGTTGTGTATTTTATTATTTTTCCGCTGCAGTAATTTATTGTAATTTCTGATATTTATCGAATTTATTTTATTTGTTTGTACTCTGTATATTCTTGTATTCTGATGAAATTGTTGTAATTAACAATGAAATGTTCTTCTGTTTGCGTTCCGATGTGGCTTGTTCTCAACTCAATCCATGATTTCCCGTAAGGGGGATTTCGGGTCGTTTCAACAAGTATATCATATGAAAAGTTTTTATCTAATTAGAAATTTAGGATTATTAATCAAATACATAAAATATATACTTTGTCTTGATTAACTTGATTGATTTGTTTGGCTTGGATGAATTGATTGAATTAATTGACTTATTTGGTTTGTTTTATTTGTTTGACTTAAATAACTTGATTGATTTACTTGACATGGTTAAATTTCATTAGTAGTTGATAGGTTTGTTAGAAATATACTTATGCATTTGATAGGAGCTTTATAGGTATTCAGATAAATAGAAGTTACAAGAAATGTTTCATTTCATGTTTGAATTGATGTTTTGTGATAACAAAACATAAAATGATTGATTGGTTGGATTGAACTACTTTAATTATATCATAATTTTAAGGATACCTTATCAGAGTTATTTCTAAGTCTAAATTAAGGTCTTATTATAGTTTTAAGGTAATTAGAGTTTAAGATAGGTTTAGTCTTGTATTAGATTAGGGGGGAGTTTTAGACTTTCTAAGGATTAGTTGAAGGTTCAAAAATGCATTTGTAAGGACTTGAACTTCCTCATAAAGGAAAGCTCGGATTGACTTGAGGACAAGACGAATCAGAACACAAATAGAAGAACATTTCATTGCTTATTACAACAATTTCATCAGAATACAAGAATACAGAGTATGATTAAATATTACAGATTTACGAAATATCAGAGATTTAAATACATTACTGCAGCGGAAAATAATACAAAACACAACTGAAAAGAATATACGGATACAGAGCTTTCTGAATATCATTCCAGCTGTAAACCAGGATCCTATGAATATAAATACGCAAAACTAAAACAAGTAGCTGCCCGTGTGGAAAATAGGGGCACCCAGAGTTTAGGTTAAAACAATAAACTCCAGGTCAGTCATGTGACTAGTGTGAGAATTAAAATAGTTATTAATCTTTATTTTAAAGTTAGTTAAATCCAAGGACCATGCCGTACAATACGGAACGAGTTTCCTCCCATGAATACCAATGCATAAAACAACAGCGCAATGCTAAATAAAGAACAATGAAGCTATTATAAGACTCAGGTCCCATCACATAATGCAACGCAAGCCGGAGGATAGAGTTTTTACCTTATAATAGCCAAGAATGCTTGGTACGTAAAATGTCATATTTTATTATTACTATAAGTGTATAGTCTCAAAACAATTTCAATCACGGACGACATAAGTGTCCCATACCACTATGTCGCCATATATAGGTTTACAATCAAAACCTCAAAATGTCATATTGGAAGTTCGATTTCCATCTGTGAACCAAGGGAAGGAATCGTCCTTACCACTTCGAGAAAATCTAGCCCATTCTCAGGTCAGAGCTCGAGTGACCTTTGGATCGTCAGGGCCGGTCCACTCGATGTGGATTAAAATGCCTGAACACTACGTTTCCCCGCCCTATGGGGCGTAAATGAGCCAAATGACTCCATCGGCCCTGGATCGACCGATATAACTGAGGCATCTCGCAATCCATCATCCACATAAGTAAAATGCCAGGGCGTGCAAAACGCTGACACCACTCCTAACTAGAAGGAAACACATGCCCTCCCTGATGTCCTGAAACACCCCACCTCCGTTAAGGTTACTCACAAAGGGAATGCCTAACTTCGGTGGAGCGTTTTAGGTAAAAGATGCAGATAAATTAAAAGATAGACAAATAAAGAAACGGAAAATAAAGTCATTGTATAAACAATGTGGTTTAGTCAAACTTTTACAATAATTGTCTCAATCATACTTTAAAGTAATACATAGAACCTCTGTCTTGATTCAAAAACTTCCAAGTATAAAAGAATCATAAAAAATAACAATGATATTCCCCAATAAAGCATGAACCAGCCATGGCAGTGGAAGAGAGAGTCCAAGCAATACATCGACTATCTTCGAGCTTGGAAAGAAAACTGAGCTAAGTGGTAACATTTCCTCCCTGTGAACCGGGGGGGTGGGATGGAAGAAAAGAGGCGAAACAAACTAGGTCAGACATAAGTCTGGTAAGTCCAGTGACTTCCAGTATATAAATAGGCAAAAGCATCATGACATGAATAAACTGAATATAAGACAATGCCATGATAACATGGATAATAAGATAACCTAAGATTAGCATAAGATATGATAAGGCAAGATAAACTGAATGCACTTCTACTCTTTCTCTGCTTCGCTACTACCTTGTTATTCTGATTTGTTTATCTCTGCATCCCCTAATTAGTGTCCTAACTAGCAATCTGTGTAAAATGATAATATGATAACGTGATCCCAATCCCCGCAATTGTAGTAGCATTCAGGTGTACATCTAGTATGAGGATATTACCTCAGTCAGCCTAATTGCCATGAAGATATTAGATGTGCCCTTACTACCATATCGATCGGCTCCCTACTTGTATTAATTTTCCTTGTGTCTGTGTCAATCGGCCCCCTCTTGTGTGTGGATACCCTGTGCAGGTCCCACCATAAGTTGTATCAATCCCTATGATAGCAACCCGACACGATTCAAGATGCACAGTGTATACTACTTGAACCCAATGCCTGCTTTTTCCCACTCCGGAGTACGTTCACGCCCGTAATCCATCGGAACCTACACTGACGTACCCCCTGCCGCCATTTTGATCGCTTATAATCAGCCAGTAATCGTGCCCCACCCTGCCTAGTTCATGGTACCATGATACATCTATATGGGTTACTGCTGAAATGGGTCTCTGTTACTAGGGTTTCCTATTGGTTATGTTTGTGGGCCTATATATACAAATATTACCCACCTACACGAGATGTACTTAACCCTCCCACGATTCAAACATGTTTATTTAACGGTTAAGTTTGTGGGCCTATATATATACTAATATTACCCACCAACCTGATATGTACTTAACCCTCCCACACATTATGTCATATTGGTTAAGTGTTGTCCATTCATGTTAACTTAACCCACCTACTCATCATGTCATGTTGGTTAAGTGTTTCTTATTAACCCTTCTCACTCGTCATGTTGGATTGGTTAAGTGTTTCTTATTAACTTAACCCCGTTCATTCACCATGTTATATTGGTTAACTATTTCCCATTAACTTAACCCCATTTGTTCATCAAGTTACAATGGTTAAGTGTTTCTTATTAACTTAACCCCACGCGTTCATCATGTTGTATTGGTTAAGTGTCATCAATCAATTCAAGTTAGCTTAACCAACCCACTTGTCGTGTTACATTGGTTAAGTGTTGCCTGCTTGTGTTAACTTAACCCTTCCACGCATCCTGTTATATTGGTTAAGTGTTGCTCTCTTGTTTTAACTTAACCCTACCCATTCATCATGTCATATTGGTTAAGTGTTTCTTATTAACTTAACCCTACTCATTCATCACATCATATTGGTTAAGTGTTTCTTATTAACTTAACCCTTCTCATTCATTATGTTGTACTGCTTAACTTAACCCTGCCCACTTGTCCAATTAGCATGTTATAACGGTTAAGTGTTCTAAATTTACTTAACCCCACCTTCTTGTCTAATTAACATGTTATAATGGTTAAATGTTCTAAATTTTACTTAACCTTACCATTCTTAGCATGTCTGTTTATTGTCATTAATTAATTTATTAATGCCCCAACCTCTCACATTAGAACTGTTGTTTGCGGTTGCTGGATGTGTCGGGCGGTTTCGACAGACTTCTACCGCAAACTCATTCTAACCTCGGGTTTTGGGCTAAACGCGCTAACCTCTCACATTATATCTGTGTTGTTGTGGTAACTGGATGTGCCGGGCGGTTCCGGGTAGTTTTACACCGCAACTCAATCTAACCTCGGGTTAGGCATGTTTATCTTTTAGCATATTTACCATGCACGTCCAAGTCTAGATTTTATATGCTAATCATCCCAAATTCACAAAACTAGTCATGTTCCAATTCTCAAGTTATACCCCAACAAAGCTGATTGCAAGTTATGCCTCATAAATTCAAATTTAAGTTATTACTCAAAATAGGGTACACCCAATTTTCCCAAATTTGAAATAATAGTCATGCCCCCAAAAATCACGATACAACACATGTCCTAAGGTTTAGTCATATTGCACCGTACAAAATATTCTCCAAAAACCCCAATCATGATTCACAGTATAAACTATGCCAAATTATAGCCTTTAATTATAGTGCATGCCAATTACCCAAAATCCCAATTTAGGTCTTAAACCACAACATGTACTATGCCTTACATGTTTACAGTTCAATTTAGGCCCCAAATCCTAAGTCATATGTCCAATATACTTTATGCCTCAAATCTCAAGTCATATGTTTGATACACTTTATGTTTTAAATACAAAATGTGTTATGTCCTAAAATCATTTGCAAATCAGTTATGGCCAATTATACATAATTTAATACTTTTTCCCAATTTTAGCGTTGGCCATGTCCAAATCATATATTATGTCCAATTTTTTCCAACGTACGTTCATCTCTTATGAGATTTGGCTCAGGCTCGCAGTAGCGTGGCTATACAAACAAAAAGGGAAGAAGGAAAGAAGAGGTAAAGAATGGACATAATAATATCAATGAGATAGATCAATGGATATAGAAAGACAGATAGAAATAGGCATAATCTCAGATTTAGATTTATTACAATGTCAGAATCACAATTAAATTTTATTTCTGAAAGTAACATGAACTCATAAATTACAGAACGATCTTGAATTCTTGGATCTGATTTCTGAACTTGATTAGCTATTCCTTTGATGTAGACTTTGATTGTTAACTTGAAAAATCTAATTTGATTGATTAAGGTAGAGGCTAGGTCATTTCAGGTTTTAGCAGCATATAAACGCCTATGAATTCGTGCGGAGAAAACAATAGGTTTAAGGGTCTTTTTGTAGGTGTATAGGGAGATTTGGAGCCTTCAGATAAGTCTAGAAGTCATCAAAATCGTCCAGAGCAGAATACCACATCACACAGCAAATTAGAAAGCGACACATGGCGAAACACATCATCAGCCAGATCTGGGCCAACAGGGGTCGACTCCCCTATAGTGGGGTCGACATCTATGTCGGCACCCCTATAGGGGGTCGACACCTATGTCGACTCACCCGGGGGGGTCGACACCTCTGAGCGGGAAATTCCCCGCTCAGCCTATTTTGACCCAAATTTGAGATTTGAACCCTATTTTGACTTCTGGAATTATTTTATATGTATATATATACTTCCTTGGGCGTATACAAACATCTAAGGCTTATAACTTCTTCATACAGTGTCCGGTTTACGCAAACTCGGACTCTATCTCAAGCAGAATTCCAAGACGAACGCAATGGCGTAACTGTTTCCCTTAATTCCTACTTTGAAATTAAGTAATCTTTAATTTGTTAATTTAATATTCTCAGAAAATACGGGGTGTTACATTCTCCCCTCCTTAAAGGATTTCGTCCCCGAAATCTCTAAGTTAAGAAGAATGCGTATTCTACCATCCAACATCCATCTACTCGACCATTCAATCACAGGCGTCCATTTTCCTTAAAAAGATTTCTAATGCTTTCATGATCATATGCATTGTGTGTGTACATGTCCTTATCTAATGCAAAATCAGGCGGTCTACCGATTCAGTTGACCTCCTTAATGCGAATTATGTCAGTGCCATGAGTCCATCATGTATGCAATTATTCCTAATCATACTTTATAACTTCTACATGAGTGCACAATCATTCATACAAATGCAACATCCATATGATAACGCATCAAGTTTCAATTCATATATATAAAAATTCACTCATGCATATGCAATATGAAAGTGATTGAGCCGATATAGTGCCTAATGTGTGTATATGCATCAATGAGCAACCACTAGCAAACACTTACATCCACTTGCATACACCAAACATAACATGTCTCAAACACATGTTTACATCCATTGGCTTCTACCTAAGGATCGAGAATAGGATCGAGAGGATATACTTAAAAGATAAAGACTAGCATGCAAATAATCTTTACAGAAAGAGAGATCAAGGATATACCCTCGAAAAGGATATGATGCACATATCTAGTCTTCAGTCTTCTAAGTCGCATCTTCTTGAGCTTCGGTTCATTGTGCTCTGACTGTCTTGACTTCACGATTGCGTAGCTCCTTAATTTCTGTTTCCGAAATATGAGTTGAAACTCATTTCAATGTCTCCTCTCGTTTCACCTCTTCCTCTTCCAGTATGCACGACACTACAACTTTTGTTGTGTCATGCTAACATTTCCTCAAAAGGTCTTCCAAAATCCTATTCACCCTTTTTGTTAGAGGATGATAAACATAACTGCATACTCATAGCTTCTTGCAGTCTATGTAGAAGAACTATCTCTTGAAAGTAAATAGATGCTAACCATGTTACCAAGTGTATATACTAAGATGATTAGATTCTTCCTCGTCAATCTAGTAAGTGGGGCCTGATATCTTTACAAAGTCCTTAATTAACTTCCTATACCAGCCCGCTAATCCAAGAAAACTTCTTACTCTCGTTGAATTCCTTGGGACCTTCTAATCTTACACCGCAACTGCTTTTGCGGTATCTACTGTTATCCCTACCTTGGATATTACATGCCTTAGAAACCTTACTTTTTCTCTCCAAAAATGATATTTGGAGAACTTCGCATTAAGTTGATGCGCTTGGAGGGTATCCGAGACTTCCCTTAGATGCAAAGCATGTTCTTCCTCATTCCAAAATATCATCTATGCACAAGCGAAGTGAACCATCCGCCTTTGTAACGAAAATGACTAGAGCACCCCATTCAGAAATACTTCGTCTTATGAACCCTTTTTCAAGTAACTCCTTTACTTATTTACCGAGCCCTTCCTTTCTCTTGAATTCATGTGTCGTACAGGTAATGCAACTAGCTTTGCATTGTCAACTAGATATATGCGGAAGTCTATCTCGCGTTTAGGGGATAAACCCCTATCCTGATCAAAAACATCTGTGTACTCGAGGACTACTCTAACGGATCGCAAATCATCGATAGATGCATCAAGTGATTCTAGGTAGCCAAGACAAATTGATCCCTTAGGATCGCATGAAATCTCGAGGGTATTCCCGAGGCAAGTCGAAAGTCTAACTACCCTCCTTTCACAATTACTAGCTGACCAATCCATGCCTAGAATCAACCCATAGCCCATGAAACCCGAAAACATAAGTATTACACTTAAACTCAATGCTTAATATAGTTATTCTCAAATCCTTACAAAACAAAGATAAACGAGCCGAACCACCAACCGGATTTGAGACAATAATGGGATCTTCTACTATACAAGTAATAAGTTGCAGAGACTCAACTATGGAAGCAGAGATAAACGAATGTGAAGCGCTAAAATCAAAAGAGTACTAACAGGATGATCAAAAAGAAAAACTAAACTTTACTATCACTCTCTCAGGCACGCTGGCGGTGAAAGCATGCACTTGCCTTCCTGAAAATCATGTCCTTGTCCTTGTCCTCTGGGCAATCTTTGATAAGATGCCCTGCCCAACCATGCTGAAAATAACCACTTGTCTTTTTCTTCCCACAATTAAATGACCCGCCATACCGCAGAAAAGAAACTTCCTCTTGTTACGGGATCTATTATTTCTTCCGCCCTTCTTATATTCCAATCCCTTGTTTGTGATTCTTCCCCTTTGGCCTATTTCTCTTTACCTCCTTTGTGGACCATGTTGACAAGTCACTCAAAGGTTGCCTCCATTGCATGGAAAACCCTACAAATCTTGGAAGAGAATTAGCCGTAGGTGAAACTACTGCGACTATGGATGGAGGATGGACACTTCTTTGCCCTTTGACAGATGTCGTAGTCTTATCAAGCCTATGGAACCATGCCGCGATGAGGTTACCTCCCAGAAAGCCAGGAGCCCCGGAGACTGAGGAAAGAAGGAAACAAGGATTCAAACAGAGGATCAAAAGATAATACATATGGCTTTACGAAATATGCCTTTAAAACAAAACATTTCTTTTGAAAATGCTTCTTTTAAAACCGTTTTGGAAATAATTTTTCAAATCTTTTATCTGATCCGGTAACCTTCAGCTCTGATAACAAGTGAAACAACCCACCTCTGTTAAGGTTACTCACAAAGGGAATGCCTAACTTCGGTGGAGCGTTTTAGTAAAAGATGCAAATAAATTACGAGATAGACAAATAAGAAGCGGAAAATAAAGTCATTTTATAAACAATGTGGTTTAGTCAAACTTTAACAACAATTATCTCAATCATACTTAAAAGTAACACATAGAACCTCTGTCTTGATTCGAAAACTTCCAAGTATAAAAGAAGCATAAAAATAACAATGATATTCCCCAGTAAAGCATGAATCAGCCATAGCAGTGGAAGAGTGAGTCCAAGCAATACATCGACTATCTTCGAGCTTGGAAAGAAAACTGAGCTAAGTGGTAACATTTCCTCCCTGTTAACCTGGGGGAGAGGGGGGAGGGGGGAAGAAAAGAGGCGAAACAAACTAGGTCAGACATTAGTCTGGCAAGTCCGGTGACTTTCAATATATAAATAGGCAAAAGCATCATGACATGAATAAACTGAATATAAGACAATACCGTGATAACATGGATAACCAGATAACCTAAGATTAGCATAAGATATGATAAGGCAAGATAATCTGAATGCACTTCTACTCTTTCTCTGCTTCGCTACTACCTTATTATTCTGATTTCTATATCTCTGCACCCCCTAACTAGTGTCCCAACTAGTAATCTGTGTAAAATGATAATATGATAACGTGATCCCAATCCCCGCAATTGTGGTAGCCTTCAGGTGTACATCTAGTATGAGGATCTTACCTCAATCAGCCTAATTGCCATGAAGATATTAGATGTACCCATACTACCCTATCGATCGACTCCCTACTTGTATTAATTTTCCTTGTGTCTATGTCAATCGACCCTCTCTTGCGTGTAGATACCCTGTGCTGGTCCCACCATAAGGTGTATCAATCCCTATGATAGCAACCCGACATGATTCAAGATGCACAGTGTATACTACTGGTACCTAGTGCCTGCTTTTTCCCACTCCGGAGTAAGTGCACGCCCGTATCCATCGGAACTTACACTGACGTACCCCCTGCCGCTATTTTGACCGCTTATAATCAGCCCAGTAATTGTGCCCCACTCCGCCTAGTTTAGGGTACCATGATACATCTATGTGGGTTACTGCTGAAATGGGTCTCCATTACTATGGTTTCCTACTGGTTAAGTTTGTGGGCCTATATATACAAATATTACCCGCCTTCACGAGATGTACTTAACCCTCCCACTGATTGAAACATGTTTATTTAACGGTTAAGTTTGTGGGCCTATATATACTAATATTACCCACAAACCCGATATGTACTTAACCCTCCCACATATTATGTCATATTGGTTAAGTGTTGTCCAGTCATGTTAACTTAACCCACCCACTCATCATGTCATGTTGGTAAGTGTTTCTTATTAACCCTTCTCACTCGTCGTGTTGGATTGGTTAAGTATTTCTTATTAACTTAACCCCGTTCATTCATCATGTTATATTGGTTAACTATTTCCCATTAACTTAACCCCACTCGTTCATCAAGTTACATTGGTTAAGTGTTTCTTATTAACTTAACCCCACACGTTCATCATGTTGTATTGGTTAAGTGTCATCAATCAATTCAAGTTAACTTAACCCACCCACTTTTCGTGTTACAATGGCTAAGTGTTGCCTTCTTATGTTAACTTAACCCTTCCACGCATCCTGTTATATTGGTTAAGTGTTGCTCTCTTGTTTTAACTTAACCCTATCCGTTCATCATGTCATATTGGTTAAGTGTTTCTTATTAACTTAACCCTACTCATTCATCATGTCATATTGGTTAAGTGTTTCTTATTAACTTAACCCTTCTCATTCATCAAGTTGTATTGGTTAACTTAACCTTGCTCACTTGTCTAATTAACATGTTATAACGGTTAAGTGTTCTAAATTTACTTAACCCCACCTTCTTGTCTAATTAACATGTTATAATGGTTAAATGTTCTAAATGTTACTTAACCTTAACATTCTTAGCATGTTTGTTTATTGGCATTAATTAATTTATTAATGCACCAACCACTCACATTAGAACTGTTGTTTGTGGTTGCTGGATGTGCCAGGCGGTTCTGGGCAGATAACTACCGCAAACTCATTCTAACCTCGGGTTTTGGGCTAAACGCGCTAACCTCTCACATTAGATCTGTGTTGTTGCGGTTACTGGATGTGCCGGGCGGTTCCGGGCAGTTTTACACCGCAACTCAATCTAACCTTCGGTTAGGCATGTTTATCTTTTAGCATATTTACCATACATGTCCAAGAATAGATTTTATATGCTAATCATCCCAAATTCACAAAACTAGTCATGTTCTAATTCCCAATTTATACCCCAACAAAGCTGATTGCAGGTTATGCCCCATAAATTCAAATTCAAGTTATTACTCAAAATAGGTTACAACCAATTTTCCCAAATTTGAAATAATAGTCATGCCCCAAAAATCAGGATATAACACGTTCCCTAAGGTCTAGTCATATTGCACCATACAAAATATTCTCCAAAAACCCCCAATCATGATTCACAGTATAAAATATGATGAATTATAGCCTTTAATTACAGTGCATGCCAATTACCCAAAATCCCAATTTAGGCGTGTTCACATTTAACAGTTATCCCTATCTTACTATAGGTTTTCGTGCCTAAGCCATGCATCACTATACACAATAATCTCCTTCTTCCAAGTCATAAACTATCAATATATATGCCCCAATTTTAGGTCTTAAACCACAACATGTATTATGCCTTACATGTTTATAGTTCAATTTATGCCCCAAATTCCAAGTCATATGTCCAATATACTTTATTCCTCAAATCTCAAGTCATATATTCGATACACTTTATGTTTTAAATACAACATGTGTTATGTCCTCAAATCAGTTATGCCCACTTATACATAATTTAATACTTTTCCCAATTTTAGCGTTGGTCATGTCCAAATCATATATTATGTCCAATTTTTCTCAACGTACGTTCATCTCTTATGAGATTTGGCTTAGGATACTACTGATCCTATCTCTATCGAGTCATTCTCATTGGATATTGCTAATCCAATCTCTGATGAATTCTTTCGTATGGTTCCGATGTGTCTTGTTTTTGAGCTCTGTAAACCAGAGCTCTGATACCAACTGTAAGGACCCGAACTTCCCCATAAAGGAAAGCCCAGATTGACTTGAGGACAAGACAAATCAGAACACAAACAAAAGAATATTTCATTGCTTATTACAACAATTTCATCAGAATACAAGAATAGACAGAGTATGAATAAATATTACACATTTACCAAATATCAGAGATTTAAATACACTACTGCAGCGGAAAATAATACAAAACACAACTGAAAGAATATACGAATACAGAGCTTTTCGAATTTCATTCCAACTGTAAATCAGGATCCTGTGAATATAAATCTGCAAAACCAAAACTACTAGCTGCCCATGTGGAAAATAGGGGCACCCAGAGTTTAGGTTAAAACAATAAACTCCAGGTTAGTCATGTGACTAGTGTGAGAACTAAAACAGTTATTAATCTTTATTTTAAAGTTAGGTAAATCCATGGAACCACACCATATAACATGGAACAAGTTTCCTCCCAAGAATACCAGTGCATAAAACAACAGCGCAATAATAAATAAAGAATAATGAAGCTAGTATAAGACTCAGGTCCCATCACACAATGCAATGCAAGCCGGAAGATAGAGTTTTAACCTTATAATAGCCAAGAATGCTTGGTACGTAAAATTTCATGTTTTATTATTACTATAAGTGTATAGTGTCAAAACGATTTCAATCAAAAGTATCAATCATAGACGGCATGAGTGCCCCATAACAATATGTCGCCATATATACGTTTACAATCAAATCCGCAAAATGTCGTATTGGAAGTTGAATTTCCATCTGTGAACCGAGGCAAAGGATCGTCCTTACCGCTTCAAGACAATCTAGCCCATGTCTTAGGTCAGAGCTCGAGTGACCATTGGAACATCAGGGCCGGTCCACTCGATGTGGATTAAAATGCCTGAACACTACGTTTCCCTGCCCTATGGGGCGTAAATGAGCCAAATGACTCCATCGGCCCTGGACCGACCGATATAACTGAGGCGCCTCGCAATCCATCATCCACATAAGTAAAATTCCAGGGCGTGCAAAACGCTGACACAACTCCTAGCTAGAAGGAAATGCATGCCCTCCCTGATGTCCTCTCCAGTTTCTGCTTCACAGCGGGGTGTGAGGCTCGCGAATTAACACTACACAACGCTACTCTATATTAAAGTCGTGCTTTGATCATCAACCACAAGACTCTGCTTTTCAATAGAAGCCCTGATCATTTGCATCTCAGCATGCCATACAGGCAATTCACGCTATGCAACTGATGTCAATCAATCACATAGAATGAAATCCGATGTCGGACACACATCCATTTACAAGTTCGTTCTGGGTCTGAACGAAACCAGAGACACCTTATTCCTCCCCCATATGTCCAATACAGGGGAGAGGCCCTCGCATATCCCTCGATCTCCAAGTACGTCTGGACGATCACCACTTATTACCTTGTCTTGGGTGTACCGCCCAATCAAGACTTCAGTAATCATCCAAACGATGTCAAGACCTCCGATCTTCAACCACCGTCTTCATCCTCGACACATCGTCAAATTAGTTATTCAGAATGGGATAAACCCGGTCTTTCTGAATAACTCGCGTATATAATAAACAAGTGTTATAAAAACACAACATACGCCTCATTCCAATCCAGAATATTTATTTATTCAAATGTTCTTATACTTTGGGGAAGGTTCCCATTAATTTTATCAAAGATAAATTCTTTAAATTTATTCTTTAATCTTCCTTTGGATATCATTTCAATCTAATTAAAGATGCATTAAAACTCCACTTGGTTTTAATCTTCCCAAAAATCAATATTAATGATTGTTTAACTTAGGAGATCATATTCTGTCTTTAACTGGGTTAAAGAACCAATGTTATTAAAACACTGTTCATGATAAACCCAAAATCACATTCAGTTCCATCTGTCTTTAACCATAAATTAGCAAGCGAATAATTCCCTAAGTATTAACCCCAAAGGCAGAAACCAACATTAGATCAATACCCAAAAAACCATTCAACTTAACAAATCTCTAGTTAGTTTCTGATTTTCTTAACTCCGTTGGGTCTAAGAATAGTATTATTAAAGATATCATTCACGGCAGCCCAAAATCTCATTCCATTAACAACGAAATCTTTATGGAAAACAAATCGATATATGTAATCGATATAAACTTCCATATCCAACCGATAATATAAATGGAATAATGACAAGGCCTTTTAAATTCCATATATATTAACTGTCTTCCTCTACAGGAGCTTACTTCGATTATACCAAGTCGAATTCCATTCATTTCCAATTTATTATGTTAAATTGGAAAACTTTACTTTGGAAAATCTCCTTTAAATCTTAACAAAAGATTTATAAATTCCAAACCCCGTTTCACAATAAATCGGGTTAAAGAACGAATGTCGCTAGAACACAGTTCACAACAAACCCAATCCACATTCCATCAGTCTCTAGCCGTAAGTTAGTAAGAGAACAATTGCCTAAGTGTTAACCCCGAAGGCCAAAACCAACATCAGATCAATACATAGGAAACCATTCAACTTAACTAATCTCCAGTCAGTTTCTAATTTTCTTAACTCCATTGGGTTTAAAAACAGTATTATTAAAGACACCATTCACGACAAACCCAAAATCCAATTTGATATTAAATACAAGGCTTTGAATATAAAATATATCGGCTTATATTCAATATCAAATTCAGAAATCAACAAATATCGTATTGGAATAACGATATATCTATATCTTCCAAATTCCTCCACAATATCCGTATAAACACGGAATCCAATATCGAAATATTCCGAAGATAATTTTGATTTAAATCCATTCCAATTCATATATTGGAAATCCTGGTTATTTTTAAAACCATTTCAAATCCAATTTATTTATTTAAAAATATTGGATTTTTTATTCTAGTTCAAAACTAGTTCATTTCGACAAAAATATATTTTTATCTTTTCAAATATGGAATTTTTCATGCCAATTCTTTCCAAATCATTTATTATGATTTTTCACTAATTATTGATATTTTTAATAATTTTATCAAGGCCCATACAGTCGATTTCCATAAACGGCCATCGAACTGCACTTACATCGACCTTTTCCAAATTTGATTTGGACATAATTCCAAATCCAACCGTTAGATTTCAAATCCCGAGTATTCGTTAGAAAGCTATTTTAGATACGAACCCAATGGTTCCGGGTTCAGGAGAATCCGATGGTCGAATCTCCCATAATGTCCGTTCGAAGTCAATGGTTGAAATTCGCGAACTGCTGCAGCGCGGCGCGTTCTATTCAGGCCATTATATATATGTAATATATATTATATATATTTCGTCGATTTTCATTTGAAACGTATTTTACAAATCGTTTTAAATTCGTTTTCAAAACGATTTCAACTTCATATTCAATTTCAAATCAAAATTGAATATTCCATATCATCGATATATAAATGATAATATTTTCAAAACATTATATTTTGAAATCAATTCCTTCTTGATATTCATTATAAAAAACGAATAATATCGATATAAATATCGTTCACGTCAAAATCGCGTTAATCTAATCAACACGGCTTTATATATTTTCATGTCCATCCCATATCGGACATCAAAACCAAATTTTGATTCTTTACTGAATATTATTTGAAAATATTCATTATTATAAAGTATTCATTCTTTCTGAACTCGAATCAGACACAGTCAATTACCATATAATTTGATTATATGGATTTCATACAATACATGTATACAACAACAGTGATAAATAATCATCCATCATTCAGAGTGCATTCTACACTGTATAAGCAATAAATAAAAATATTCAATGCTTATAACAGTCTATCAACCAATCGATTGACATACAACTAAATATTGGGTTAGTGTATGTCCAATATCTCCCAATACCCGTGTGGGGTTTCAACCAATCAAACACAGAATTTATTTGTGCAATTGCGCGATGTGTAAAATTTATCGTCCCAATCAATATCAGTCAAATGTGTGTACATAAACAAATCGTCTGATTTGTTTACGGATATTTATTTAATTCATATACACGTTAAAAATTATATTTTTAACTATAAAATATTTTATTCCATTCCACATCACACAATCAACTTCCGCAACATAATCAAATAAACAAACGAACAAGTCGTCCATGCTCTGTGGACGACGGGTGTCAGGTGCTGCTAAGCACCGTCTGCATCCTAGTATATATTTTAACTAGAAAATAAAATAAAAGTGAGAAGTTCTCACATTTGGGATCCACTCCTCCATTATCTATTTCTGAACTTCTAAACTGTTTGGATTTGCACGATATTCCAACTCAACCATTTCACGCTGTTCACAATAAAAATCTCATTTTTATTCTTGTACTGTTCATATAAAAGTCACCTTTTATACTGCCAATTCATATATATAAAAATCACATTTTTATTTTCTCGCTTTCAACATAAAAATTATATTTTTATGTTAAGGTTATTTAAATAGAAATCATGTTTTCTATTTACAAAGAAATCATATATTTCCATTCAATGAAATCATATTTTTCACTCGCCATTTTCTATATAAAAATCACATTTTTATGTATAAAGAACGTACTTTTATATAAAAATCGCCTTTTTTATACTCTATCATATAAAGATCATATTTTTATTACTTCTATAATATAAAAATCATATTTTTATTATTTCTCTAATATAAAAAACATATTTTTATACCGCTACCTTTAAAATAAAAATCACATCTTTTCTATACCATTCAAACAATAAAAATCATATTTTTAATTCGCTAACCTATATATAAAAATCAAATTTTTATATCATTAAATATCAAAACTTTGTATGATTAAAAATCATAGCTTTTTATATTCTAAAATCAAAGCTTTTCTTATTCAAGTATAAAAGCTTTTCTTTGCCTTATATATAAGAAAACCCAAATTTTTACTTCCCTAACATACATGTAAAAACTGAATTTTAATCACGGAGGTCAAAATCAAATAAAAAAATATAATATAATAAATAAAAACTTACAATTAATCGGTGGAAGGGGGATCGCTGGTGCTTGTTGGCGGCGCAGGGGAGGGCCGGGTGGTCTGGCGGCGTTCTACAGGCGTAGGCCGGGCCATTGGGGGATGGAGTGGGGTTTTGATTTGGGGAAGAAGGGGGGACTCGCGGATTTCAGAAGGGAGGCAAGGGAGAGAGGGCGTCGGAGAAGAGGGGGTGGGTGCGGTGGACGGCGCCATCTAGGGCGGTGGCGGGTGGGCTGACGAGCGGCGGTTTCCATCGTGCATTTTATTTGTTTTATTTGGTTTCTGTAATAAACGATAACGGGGGGCGGGGGGGGGGGGGGGGGGGGGGAGGAGGAGAGAGTAAAGGGGCGTTGACTTCTTCCTTTTTTATTTAATTATTTAATCCCATAAAGTTACTTTTAAATTCGAACTCCAAATCGAACTCACCGACTATCGTGCCTAGCTAACTACCCCCATTCCGAACGCAATGGGATATGTCACGTAAGCCAATTCGACTGTTACGATCAGTTTCCGTCAAAATCAAAATATAAATCTATATATTGAATTTGAACACACATTTCAATTTACCGGGGCCATATACGGACTCTAAAAATTACCGAAAAATATTTTCTAGCTTCGTATTAACGATACGGTCTAAAAAAACTAATTTTGACAAATTTGGAGACCGTTTGAAAAATGGCCATTTTCTAGTCAATCCGAATTGATTGAAACTGTCAAAACACGTTTTCCTTTGCCACGCTCACATATTGCTTTCAAAAATTACGAATTTTGGAATCTAGCAAAAACTTGACATTCTGAATCCAACAAAAGTGATTTCGTCGGAAATGGAGGTCGTTTGCAAAATTCCCATTTTTAAGGGCCAAAATTCCATAGCGACTATTCTGAATTTTCAACTGGGCATAAATTTTTATTCCCGTTATGAAATTTTGATTTTTCGCATTCGTTGGAAAGATATTTTCTAATAGATTCTAATATTTTTGATTTCGCTAAAATCCGGTTTATTTTGAATCCTGTACATTCAATTGAAATTTGAAATCGAATTTTCGATTTACCGCGCCATTTTCAATTCCTTTCATAATTAAAATAAATATTTATATTCTAACGTCGATTCAAATAAATATATACATTCTCATTCTATTCAAAGTAAATTTTTGGTCGTTATTATTAAAAATAATTCATTTTAAATATTCGAAATTCATTAAAATCGCCAAAATAAAATTTTAAATTGGCTCAGATTTTCTGGGTTGTCACAGCTATGGTTGTAGTTTAGATTTTTTTTTGTTTGATTTACTTATTTGGATTGATTTGCTTGTTTGGATTGATTTGCTTGTTTGGATTGATTATAAATATTAAGTTGTTTGCTTAGTTTATTATCCTTTTATTTAGTTTATTAGACTAGTATAAACATAATTTTAGGGTGAGTTACAATATTTTAAGTTTAGAATAATAGTTTTAGAGGGAAATATATGGAGTATTATATAGTTATTAGGGTCATTTATAGCATAGATTTAGGGGGAGTATAACTTAGTTTAGTCTAGTATAGTCTACTATAAGTATAGTATAATCATACGAAATGTATAGATAGATATAGGATTTAGGGGGAGTATGTTTAGAATTTCTTTTTGATAATGACAAAGGGGGAAAATTATAAAATAGGTATAGTATAGTTTAAGGCGGAATTAGAAGGAATTCATGGTGAATGGGGGAGTAATTGAAGAATCAGATTGTCAGATATGAATATTTTATAAACCAAGGTTGTCATCATCAAAAGGGGGAGGCTATTGGAGAATGGATGTAACAAACCGGATTTTCAGAACCTATTTAAAATTTTTGTTTTAGCTATATTAATGGGTTTCGAATATTTAAAATGATTTATTCTAAATAATAACAAATAAAAATTTATTTAAATTGAAGTTAGAAGGTTTAATTTTATTTTAATTATAAAACGAGCCTGAAATAGCGCGGTAGTTTGAAAATTCATTTTCAAATTTCAAATGAATGTATAGGATTCAAAATAAATTGTATTTCAGTAAAACCAAAAATATTTGAATCTGTTTAATAATATCTTTCTAACAAATATGAAAAATCCAGATTTCATAACAAGAATTAAAAGTTATGTCCAGTTTAAAATTCAAAACAGTCGCTATGGAATTTAATATAATATATAGCCCTTAAAAATAGCCATTTTGCAAACGAACTCCGTTTTCGATGAAACCACTTTTGTTGGATGTGGAATGCCAAATTATTGCTAGATTCCAATTTTCATAATTTTGGAAAATAATACGTGAGCATGGTGAATTTAAACGTGTTTGGTAATTTTATTTTGAATTTAATCGACTGGAAAATGATCGTTTTTCAAACGGTCTCGAAATTCGACGAAATTAGTTTTGTTAGGACCATATCGTCAAAACATAGCTAGATTTATTTTCTGGAATTTTTGGAGTCAGTATATGGCCCCGGTAAATTAAAATGTACGTTTAATTCAATATATATTTATTTATATTTTAACTTAAAGAAAAACTGATCGAAACAGTCGAATTGGCTTATGAAATTGATCACATTGTGTTCAGAAAGGGGGTATTTAGCTAGAAGCGATAGACGTTGTGTAATGGCCCGCAAATCCGTACTATCTGAGTTGACTAATAACACCATACGTCCAACCCAAATTGCACGGAAATACAAATCATTATTAGAAAAAAGTTAGAGGATGAGAAATAGAAAGAAAGAAATATTAGAATAGAAGAAAACAAAGAAGACAAATCTCACAGCGGAACGAATAAAATATATTAGATAACATAACTTTCGAAATACAAATCAGTAACTGTATATACATACCATTATCAAAACACACCAGTTATTCCTGGAACAGTTATAAACTCCTATTTCCAGATACAACATTGTACACAGCGGAAGTATGATAATATATAGCTAACTGGTGAAGCCTCCTGCTTCCAGCTCCTCCAAGTGAATCTGAAAAATCCTGACTACTTGACTGCCTGTACAAATTTGGGGACCCAAGAGTTTAGGGAAAACAAAAACAAAATAAACTCTAGGTCAGTCATGGGACTGGTGTGAGTAAACTCCAACCAATTGTTTAACTTTCAAAATTCTTTTGAAAGAAAAGATAATAGCAAGACCAGCCCACACATAAACATGGATGGTTTTTACCTTACTATAACCAAAAACACTTTGATACGAAAATCCAGTGATATTATAATAGTGTCTAGATCAAATAAATAGAATCTAGCGGAACGCTTGCATCTCACGCTCCATATATAATATAAAATCAAAAACCGCAGGGTGCTTATTGGAGATTGGATTCTGACTATGACAAGGTATGGAACCACCTTCTGCTAGTGTATCTCTAGAGAGGAATACACTGGGTTCAACAAGAACATCTTGCAACCGGGACCACACATGGCCGACCACTCATTTCGGTTGAGTGTATCGAATGTATATCACCAACGGTTGGGATCAGCAACCATTTCCCGAATGGGACAACATCGAACATAATAAGGAATTAAATGAATCTCTAGATAGGTGATTATACATCCTAATGGGAGCGACCCACATAGCGATGCTGCCTGCCCGATTTTTGTCATTTCCCGGTTTTTGAGGCCTGAGGCTACGATTACTTTCCATTCATTGATAGCACCATCACTTTGAATGCCACATTGTCAGATCCGTTAATCACTAATTGATTTGCACAAATATTCTGGATATTATGCTATGGGAATAAATACGTTGCAACCATATATATTCATACAGACCAACTCATGCGATCATTGGAAATACTTTGTCAGACATTCATCCATATACGTTCGTTCTGGGACTGAACGAAACTGAAGGCACAATTTCCGTTAATAGTAAAAGCCCTTTCACTTTACTCCATCTTCGATGACCTTCATATAATATGATTCGCAACGCTACTGCCAATAAAGAGTGGTTCACAGATAATAATCCAACCGGTCTCTCCATATTGACAATGATATTGGAAAATACTTCGATAGTCGGTTCATTAACTATCGAAGAAAAATAAACAAACATCCATTCATCCATAACATCAATCAATCACTGGACCTGTTAATTAATATTTCATTAATTAATTCACTTCCTCATTTCCCTATCAATATTCGTTAACCAAATATTTTCAGTGATCTTGTCGGACTCTTATGCTATTTGGAAAAAACATTTCCCTATATCACCTCCTGTTATTTTCTACACTTAGAAAATATATTCTATTTGAAATTGAAAACAATTCCAATCACTTATCTCTTTCCCGACTACTTTAATTATACTCAGGGAATATTTACTTTTATATTTCCAAAATTCCATCACCTGGGTTAAAACGAATGTTGTGTAAAACATCGTTACAAGAACCCAAAATATTTTATTCACTAACTCTTATTGAAACACTTCTCTTCGAGACTGGATCCTGCTATTTATCAATTAAAAATGAAATCAATCAAGTTGGGGTAAAACTACCTCTCAGACCTTGACTGAAAACATTCTCAACTTCAAAACGGAAAAACCACTTACCTCGAATAAAAACACCAAAAAAACAATTATTCATTTTTAAATGTATATATGTTTCTCTTTCTATTACCAGCTTATCAATTTCCTTTTTGTTTATAATACTCTATTTTTAAATTCATTACATTATCGAATTCAAAATATATCGATACAATTTATTTCTAACTATTAAATCTTTCTTAAAAATATTCTAACTCCTTAAATTCCCGGAAAAATTCACCATAACCTTCCTTGTACCGGGAGCAACGGGATATTTCAACTAGCCTCCCATGGCCCTTTCCAATCCAAAAGAAAAAGAAAAAGCCAAGCGGCTTGCCGATATTACGCAAATAATCTCATATATGAATTTAAACATGTACCTTTTTGTCGGGCACATAAATTAAAATCTTCATATACTTCATCCCATACCTGTCTAACACATGCTCACTGGTTTCCAATTCAATTCAATAATATCTAATCGTTTGAATTCAATTTCGCTTATTTATCCTTTAATTAGCTATTTTGCCCATTTCACCTCTTTGTTTGAACATAACATGTTCAAACAAAATATTTAACCTTCTCATAACCAAATTGAATTTCAATTTCAATTTTAGTTTCCTTTTCGATTTCGAATATAAATTTTCAAATCGAATTCACTTACTCAAAGCCCAATATCAATTCAAAATCTCATTAACTAATTTCTATTCGAATTAGTTAATTCTATTCAATAAATCAAAAATCTGATTTCTGTTTCAAGAATCAATTCATTTCTCAACTTGAGTTCACATATAATTTACAACTCAAATCTGAAATTTTCTAAATAGAAATTTGGATTTTGTTCGCTTAAAATCCTTTTATAATATTAAATAAACCATTATGGTTTTCAAATGGTTATGACACTGTTTTTCTGAAAATTTGATTTTGATATAACTCAAAATCTATTCGATGAAATCCAGATTCTTCTCCTCCATTAGAAAAATATTACCAAACCAGTCCTAACGTTTCTTGTTTCAAAGAATTCCGACTTCAATTGAGTTCTGTATACTCAATTGAAGTTCGAAACGCAAATTTACGAACTGCAGTGCTGCGGCGAGTTCCTTTTAATTATATATATATATATATAAACGTTTAAACTTTGTTTATAATAAATTCAACTCAATTCTGATATATTTTTAATATATATCAAATCCATTTTAACATAACATTTCTGATCTATTTCACTTCCATTTGAAATTCTATATTCGAATTCCACTTCACTTCTATTTGAATTCTATATTCAAATTCCTTTTCAATCTCCATTTGAATTTCTACTCAAATCTATTTTCCAACTTCATTTAAATTTCTATATTCAAATCTATTTCAATTCTACTTGAGTTTTATATTCAAATTCCCATTCCAACTCTATTTGAGTCCTATATTCAATGTCTATTTCAAATTCTATTTTGAAATTCTATTTCGAGTTCTATTTTGAAATTTTAATTCCATTTTGAAACTCTATTTCAATTCCTATTTCCAATTCTATTTGAATTTTCTATATTCAAATTCTATATTTGAATTTCCTTTATATTTTCTTTATTCAAATTCTATTTTTGAATTCCATTTGAATTTCTATATTCAAACTCTATTTGAATTTCTATATTCAATTTCTATTTGAATTTTCTTTATTTAAATTCCACTTGAATTTCTCTATTTAAATCCCTTTCAATTTTTCTTATTTAAATCCTATGTTTGAATCTCCTTTATTCAAATCCCATTTGAATTTCTATGTTCAAATTCTATTTAAATTTTCCTTTATTCTTCTATATTCAATTTAACTTCTATTTAAATAAATTCGAATTTATCGAATTCAAAATCATAAATCCTCACGGTATTTATTTAGTTCAATTTATATTCTGACATCAGAATAAATTCCATCTTTTATTTCTTTAAACGATTTTCCCCACTTCTATTTTTAAATTCACATTTGAATTTAAATATTCAAATTATCCAAATGATAAATTTTCCTTTTTTATTTACAAACCCTATTTATTTTCCTTGTTTATATATTTAAACAAGTCCCGATTTCAATTTCCTTTGAAATAAATATTTCTGCTTTGGAAGAATA
This sequence comes from Allium sativum, assembly GCA_030737875.1. NCBI lineage: Eukaryota > Viridiplantae > Streptophyta > Magnoliopsida > Asparagales > Amaryllidaceae > Allium > Allium sativum. Next base: position 297,290,513 of record CM060924.1, read on the forward strand.
GTTTTTCCCTTTTTCAAATTTAACTTATAATTTATTTCTGAATTATCCAATGATAAATCTCTTCCCTTCATTTATAAACTTCATTTATAAAAGAATTATTTATAAACTTCATTTATAAAGGAATCACTTGTTTTATTTTTTCAAAACAAGTTTATATTTCAAATCTATTTAAAAATTCAAATTCTATTTTAGAAAAAAAATAGAATTTCCCTTTTAAATCTCAAATACTCCTTTCCGCGATATTTTTAAATATCAACCTTTGGGCCCAGTGAAATTCAAACACCAAAGCAGCCAATTATTTATTTTCTAACACATCATATATGATAGTATATATGCAAACAAATAAACGAACAGATAATATATTTTTGAGGAATCCAGTTGGATTCCTCCAACCTGTTTTCCTGCATCCACAAACGTTAGTCAACAAAAATAATACCCATCCTGCTTCATGGCAGGATACGCGGTATAAAAGGGGTCCACTTATATACATGGGCGTAGGGTCATCCGCTAATGATACTGTGGGCATCCGCTAATGAGACTACGGGAATCCAACCAATCATCAACCCAATATATATATATATATATATATATAATAGTCAACCCTAAATAACTAATATATTTAAAACAACCAGAAAGCATTCAAAAAAGCAACAAACAATTATTTTTAACGAATAAAAATAATTCTAAATAAAAGGTGAGTGAGATTTACTCACCACGATTTTATTTTTGCCGAAATATCCTGCTTTAATTTCCAAATCCTCTCGGCTATGAACCATTTTGAATAAATTAATTTTGTACCTACCATTATTTTAATTCAACGATTAAATGAATTTTAATTTAAACTAACTTATCCGATAAATTAATTAATTCTATGTACTTTTTTTAATTTGTTAAAAATATACCTTATGAATTTTCTCGACCAATTCCCGAACACACTTTGAATTCTCACCAAAGACACTCTCTTTTCATCACACTGGAGCACCCACCATCCCCAAATCTGTCCTCGACCAAAATGCCTAGGAGAACTCGAACAATTCAAGCTCCAAAAATCCACACTATTAACAAAGTCAACCCAGTTCCCAACCATCATCAGTAACCACACTCCCCAAATTCAATTTTAAATCAGACTACAATATTTTTACCTTTTCCATCAATTGCTCCAAAAATATATTCACCGTTGACCTCTGACCTCCTAGCACCATCATCTGCTAGACAGGCTCGAAGGCCTTTTCAAACATCACAGGCGTATGCGTTCACCAGATTCCGCCTAAACTCCTGCTATTCGAATCGCACCACTCCCAAATTTGCTTCTCGACATCGCTCTGACCCCCTATGCCATCGCGACTTCATCCCAGTTCAGCACCAACTCCCGATGCCCACCAGATCTTAGCTTAAATTGCGACTTCCCCTTCGCTGTATTCGAATTTCGAATGAATCGGATTCCCCCTTATCCCATCGAGATTCGCGATTTCCTTCCTCTGTTGGTTCGAGCTTCGAACTCCTAAGACATGCATGCACTCCTAGTCGAGTTCCAGCTTCTTCCGTGATTTCGAATTTTAGAGGAGTCGGCCATTATTTGTTTTTGATTGAAGCTTGAGTCGATTTACAGAAAATGAATGAGAGGGTATGGTCGCGATTTATAGGAGAAAGGAGAACAGAAAGTACGCTGTAAATAAATGTTTTGGTCGGTAACGTACATGGCAAATCCATTAAAGGAATTTAAAAAGATTCGGATTTGATTAAAGAGATTTTCATTCTTTTTAAACAGATGTCGATTTGATTTCAATCCTATCCACTGATCAAATAAATCGGGGTTCACAATTAAAAATCGTGAACCGCTTTTTTAACGTAACCACTGTTGTTTCAATAGTGTAACACTATTCTGAAATAATCGAATATATTTTATATTTAATTTAAACGTGTATATATATAATAACCAAAATAATTTAAAATAAATTCTTCGATAATAAACTATTATCATCGATTCCTTTTAAGTCGAATTTCTACAAATTATCTAAATTGTTTTCAATTTAGTTTAAAAATTCCCAATTGAATTATTTCAGTTCTCGTATTTCGATAATTATATATTTGAAATAAATCATATACAATATAAAAATACCTTCGTATTATTAATTCAATAATTAAAAACCATACTAAATATTTAAAATAAATCGACCAAAAATATAGGTCGTTGCATTCTTTCCCTCTTAAAATAATTTCGTCCTCGAAATTGCTAAGGTAGGAAAAATGGTACAAATCCATTATTTTCCAAAATCTCACTTATGTTGAAACTCAACTCCTCATATTTCAACAAATTTAATTCCACCAAAACTTTTGGTTTTCTTTCATATGCATTCTAATTCATTCAACTTGATTCTGATTCAATTTATTCACTTTGATTCATTTAAATTTCCACATTCACATTTCTGGGATTTTATTTAAATCCTTTCAAAATCACATAAATATATACATATATTTATTTCCATCACAAATTCAAAATATTTGAATTTTCAACTAAACTTGTTTTCTTTCAAACAAATTTCCACCAAAACATTTCTAAAGTAGCAATCCATCACTTAGAAACTCGAAAATGAACACTGACGAAGCTGCAGTCCTCATCAGAATTATTTTCCAGCCACTGAAGTGAGTTCAGTGCTTAAAGAATTTCAAAACCCATTCAAAATGTTTTTTATTCAAACGGTCTTTTCAAAACAAAGCTATATCCTTTTAATATACTTCAAAAAAAAATTCAACTTCCCAGGATTTTACATTCCAAATTATGGTTTGAATTCAATTTAATTAATCTCATTTGTATATATTATTCATATACAAATTCTATTTGGTTCTATATAACCATTTCAATTTTTATAATTTCAGTGGTTTATAATAATAACAACCAATACATCCATATATAATAATTTCAAAAATTATTCTTTCTATATAAAAAAATAATTTTGGGCAAAATTATTTCATTTACCCACATTAAAACAATATCGTGTTCAATCTTCTGTTTAAGTATTTACAAACTCTTATCGACGTCGTGGCGTCCCACGATTCGACCAGAATTCATAAACCACTCAACAGACTAACCAACACAATAAAAAAAAAAATTTATATCAATTTACAAGTACGCACTCTCGTACATATACACTCAACTCATTCTAAGGTACTACTGACCCTATCTCTAATGAGCACATCCCACCAAAGCCTAGTTATTCGCTCAACCTAGGCTCTGATACCAACTGTAATGGCCCGCAAATCCGTACTATCTTAGTTAACTAATAACACCACACGTCCAATCCAAATTGCACAGAAAAAGAAAACAAAGAAGCCAAATCTCACAGCGGAACGAATAAATATATTAGATAACATAACTTTCGAAATACGAATCAGTAACTGTATATACATACCATTATCAGAACACACCAGTTATTCCTGGAACAGTTATAAACTCCTATTTCCAGATACAACATAGTACACAGAGGAAGTATGATAATCTATAGCTAACTGGTGAAGCCTCCTGCTTCCAGCTCCTCCAAGTGAATCTGAAAAATCCTGACTACTCGACTGCCCGTACAAATTTGGGCACCCAATATTTTAGGGAAAACAAAAACAAAATAAACTCTGGGTCAGTCATGGGACTGGTGTGAGTAAACTCCAACCAATTGTTTAACTTTCAAAATCCTTACGAAAGAAAAGATAATAGTAAGACCAGCCCACACATAAACATGGACGGTTTTTACCATACTATAACCCAAAACACTTTGATACGAAAATCCAGTGATATTATAATAGTATCTAAATCAAATAAATAGAATCTAGCAGAACGCTTGCATCTCACGCTCCATATAAAATATAAAATCAAAAACCGCAGGGTGCTAATTGGAGATTGGATTCTGACTATGACAAGGTATGGAACCACCTTCCGCTAGTGTATCTCTAGAGAGGAATACACTGGGTTCAACAAGAACATCTTGCAACCTGGCCCATACATGACCGACCACACATTTCGCTTGAGTGTATAGAATGTATATCACCAACGGTTGGGATCAGCAACCATTTCCCGAATGGGACAACATCGAACATAATAAGGAATTAAATGAATCTCTAGATAGGTGATTATACATACTAATGGGAGAGACCACATAGCCATGCTGCCTGCCCGATTTTTGTCATTTCCCGGTTGTTGAGGCATGAGGCTACGATTACTTTCCATTCATTGATAGCACCATCACTTTGAATGCCACATTGTCAGAACCGTTAATCACTAATTGATTTGCACAAATATTCTGGATATTATGCTAAGGGAATAAATCCATTGCAACCATATATATTTATACAGAACAACTCATGCGATCATTGGAAATACTTTGTCAGACATTCGTCCATATACGTTCGTTCTGGGACTGAACGAACCGAAGGCACAATTTCCATTAATAGAAAAAGTCCTTGCACTTTACTCCGTCTTCGATGACCTTCAAATAATCTGTTTCGCAACGCTACTGCCAATACAGAGTGGTTCACGGATAATAATCCAACCGGTCTCTCCATATTGACAACGATATTGGCAAATACTTCGATAGTCGGTTCTTTAACTATCGAAAACAAATAAACAAACATTCATTCATCCATAACATCAATCAATCACTGGGCCTGTTAATTAATATTTCATTAAATAATTCACTTCCTCATTTCCCTATCAATATTCGTTAACCAAATATTTTCAGTGATCTTGTCAGACTCTTATGCTATTTGGAAAAAACATTTCCCTATATCACCTCCTGTTATTTTCTACACTTAGAAAATATATTCTATTTGAAATTGAAAACAATTCCAATCACTTATCTCTTTCCCGACTACTTTAATTATACTCAGGGAATATTTACTTTTGTATTTCCAAAATTCCATCACCTAGGTTAAAACGAATGTTGTGTAAAACATTGTTACAACAACCCAAAATATTTTATTCACTAACTCTTATTCAAACACTTCTCTTCGAGACTGGCTACTGCTATTTATCAATTAAAAATGAAATCAATCAAGTTGGGGTAAAATTACCTCTCAGACCTTGACTGAAAACATTCTCAACTTCAAAACGACAAAACCACTTACCTCGAATAAACAAAAAAAACCAATTATTCATTTTTAAACGTATATATGTTTCTCTTTCTATTACCAGCTTATTGATTTCCTTTTTTTATGGTATTCTATTTTTAAGTTCATTTCCATATCGAATTCTATATATATCGATACATTTATTTCTAACTATCAAATCTTTCTTAAAAATATTCTAACTCCTTAAATTCCAAGAGCCATAACCTCCGTTGTACCAGGGGCATCGGGATATTTCAACTAGCCTCCCATGGCCCTTTCCAATCCAAAAGAAAAAGCCAAGCGGCTTGCCGATATGGCGTAGAAAATCTCATATATGAATTTAAACATGTACCTTTTTGTCGGGAACATAAATTAAAATCTTCATATACTTCATCCCATACCTGTCTAACACATGCTCACTATAACGAAACACTATCATGTTTACTATCGAAACACTATCCAATCGTTTGAATTCAGTTTCGCTCATTTATCCTTTAATTAGCTATTTTGCCCATTTCACCTCTTTGTTTGAACATAACATGTTCAAACAAAATATTTAACCTTCTCATAACCAAATTGAATTTTAATTTCAATTTTAGTTTCCATTTCGATTTCGAATATAAATTTTCAAATCGAATTCACTTACTCAAAGCCCAATATCAATTCAAAATCTCATTAACTAATTACTATTCGAATTTCTGCAGTGCTGCGGCGAGTTCGTTTTAATTATATATATATATATAAACGGTTAAACTTTGTTTATAATAAATTTAACTCCATTCTGATATATTTTTAATATATATCAAATCCATTTCAACATAACGTTTATGATCTATTTCACTTCCATTTGAAATTCTATATTCGAATTCCATTTCACTTCTATTTGAATTTTATATTCAAATTCCTTTTCAATCTCCATTTGAATTTCTATTCAAATCTATTTTCCAACTTCATTTAAATTTCTATATTCAAATCTATTTCAATTCTATTTCAATTCTATTTGAGTTTTATATTCAAATTCCCATTCCAACACTATTTGAGTTCTATATTCTATGTCTATTTCAAATTCTATTTTGAAATTCTATTTCGAGTTTATTTTGAAATTTTAATTCCAATTTGAAATTCTATTTCAATTCCTATTTCCAATTCTATTTGAATTTTCTATATTCAAATTCTATTCAAATTCTATATTTGAATATCCTTTATATTTTCTATATTCAAATTCTATTTTTGAATTCCATTTGAATTTCTATATTCAAACTCTATTTGAATTTCTATATTCAATTTCTATTTGAATTTTCTTTATTTAAATTCCACTTGAATTTCTATATTCAAATCCCTTTCAATTTTTCTTATTTAAATCCTATGTTTGAATTTCCTTTATTCATATCCCATTTGAATTTCTATATTCAAGTTCTATTTAAATTTTCTTTTATTCTTCTATATTCAATTTAACTTCTATTTAAATAAATTCGAATTCATCGAATTCAAAATCATAAATCCTCACGGTATTTATTTAGTTCAATTTATATTCTGACATCAGAATAAATTCCATCTTTTATTTCTTTAAACGATTTTCCCCACTTCTATTTTTAAATTCACAGTTGAATTTAAATATTCAAATTATCCAAATGATAATTTTTCCTTTTTATTTACAAACCCTATTTATTTTACTTGTTTATATATTTAAACAAGTCCCGATTTCAATTTCCTTTGAAATAGATATTTCTGCTTTGGAAAAATAGTTTTTCCCTTTTTCAAATTTAACTTATAATTTATTTCTGAATTATCCATTGATAATTCTCTTCCCTTCATTTATAAACTTCGTTTATAAAAGAGTTATTTATAAACTTCGTTTATAAAGGAATCATTTGTTTTATTTTTTCAAAACAAATTTATATTTCAAATTCTATTTTAGAAAAAAATAGAATTTCCCTTTTAAATCTCAAATACCCCTTTCCGCGATATTTTTAAATATCAACCTTTGGGCCCAGTGAAATTCAAACACCAAAGCAACCAATTATTTATTTTCTAACACATCATATATGACAGTATATATGCAAACAAATAAACGAACAGATAATATATTTTTGTGGAATCCAGTTGGATTCCTCCAACCTGTTTTCCTGCATCCACAAACGTTAGTTAACAGAATTAATACCCATCCTGCTTCAAGGCAGAATATCGCGGTATAAAAGGGGATCCACTTATATACGTTGGCGTAGGGTCATCCACTAATGATACTGCGGGCATCCGCTAATGAGACTGCGGGAATCCAACCAATCATCAACCCAATATATATATATATATATAATAGTCAACCTTAAATAACTAATATATTTAAAACAACCAGAAAGCACTCAAACAAGCAACAAACAATTATTTTTAACGAAGAAAAATAATTCTAAATAAAAGGTGAGTGGGATTTGCTCACCACGATTTTATTTTTGCCGAAATATCCTGCTTTAATTTCCAAATCCTCTCGGCTATGAACCATCTTGAATAAATTAATTTTGTACCTACCATTATTTTAATTCAACGATTAAATGAATTTTAATTTAAACTAACTTATCCGATAAATTAATTAATTCTATGTATTTTTTTAAAATTTGTTAAAAATATACCTTATGAATTTTCTCGACCAATTCCTGAGCACACTTTGAATTCTCACCAAAGACACTCTCCTTTCATCACACCGGAGCACCCACCATCCCCAAATCTATCCTCGACCAAAATGCCTAGGAGAACTCGAACAATTCAAGCTCCAAAAATCCTCATTGTTAACAAAGTCAACCCCAGTTCCCAACCATCATCAGTAACCACACTCCCCTAATTCAATTTTAAATCGGACTACATTATTTTTACCTTTTCCGTCGATTGCACCAAAAATATATTCACCGTTGACCTTTGACCTCCTAGCACCATCATTTGCTAGACAGGCTCGAAGGCCTTTTCAAACATCACAGGCGTATGCGTTCACCAGATTCCGCCCGAACTCCTGCTATTCGAATCGCACCACTCCCAAATCTGCTTCCCGACATCGCTCTGACCCCCTATGCCATCGCAACTTCATCCCAGTTTAGCACCAACTTCCGATGCCCACCAGATCTTAGCTTAAATCGCGACTTCCCCTTCGCTGTATTCGAATTTCGAATGAATTGGATTCCCCCTTATCCCATCGAGATTCGCGATTTCCTTCCTCTGTTGGTTCGAGCTTCGAACTCCTAAGACATGCATGCACTCCTAGTCGAGTTCCAGCTTCTTCCGTGATTTCGAATTTTAGAGGAGTCAGCCATTATTTGTTTTTGATTGAAGCTTGAGTCGATTTACAGAAAATGAACGAGAGGGTATGGTCGCGATTTATAGGAGAAAGGAGAACAGAAAGTACGCTATAAATAAATGTTTTGGTCGGTAACGTACATGGCAAATCCATTTAAGGAATTTAAAAAGATTCGGATTTGATTAAAGAGATTTTCATTCTTTATAAACAGATGTCGATTTGATTTCAATCCTATCCACTGATCAAATAAATCGGGGTTCACAATTAAAAATCGTGAACCGCTTTTTTAACGTAACCACTGTTGTTTCAACAGTGTAACACTATTCTGAACTAATCGGATATATTTTATATTTAATTTAAACGTGTATATATATATATATAATAACCAAAATAATTTAAAATAAATTCTTCGATAATAAACTATTATCATCAATTCCTTTTAAGTCGAATTTCTACAAATTATCTAAATTGTTTTCAATTTAGTTTAAAAATTCCCAAATTGAATTATTTCAGTTCTCGTATTTCGATAATTATATATTTGAAATAAATCATATACAATATAAAAATCCCTTCATATTATTAATTCAATAATTAAAAACCATACTAAATATTTAAAATAAATCGACCAAAAATATAGGTCGTTGCATTCTTTCCCCCTTAAAATAATTTCGTCCTCGAAATTGCTAAGGTAGGAAAAATGGTACAAATCCATTATTTTCCAAAATCTCACTTATGTTGAAACTCAACTCCTCATATTTCAACAAATTTAATTCCACCAAAACTTTTGGTTTTCTTTCATATGCATTCTAATTCATTCAACTTGATTCTGATTCAATTTATTCACTTTGATTCATTTAAATTTCCACATTCACATTTCTGGGATTTTATTTTAAATCCTTTCAAAATCACATAAATATATACATATATTTATTTCCATCACAAATTCAAAATATTTGAATTTTCAACTAAACTTGTTTTCTTTCAAACAAATTTCCACCAAAACATTTCTAAAGTAGCAATCCATCACTTAGAAACTCGAAAATGAACACTAACGAAGCTGCAGTCCTCATCAGAATTATTTTCCAGCCACTGAAGTGAGTTCAGTGCTTAAAGAATTTCAAAACCCATTCAAAATGTTTTTTATTCAAACGGTCTTTTCAAAACAAAGCTATATCCTTTTAATATACTTCAAAAAAAAATTCAACTTCCCAGGATTTTAAATTCCAAATTATGGTTTGAATTCAATTTAATTAATCTCATTTGTATATATTATTCATATACAAATTCTATTTGGTTCTATATAACCATTTCAATTTTTATAATTTCAGTGGTTTATAATAATAACAACCAATACATCCATATATAATAATTTCAAAAATTATTCTTTCTATATAAAAATATAATTTTGGGCAAAATTATTTCATTTACCCACATTAAAACAATATCGTGTTCAATCTTCTGTTCAAGTATTTACAAACTCTTATCGACGTCGTGGCGTCCCACGATTCGACCAGAATTCATAAACCACTCAACAGACTAACCAACACAATATAAAACAAATTTTATATCAATTTAAAAGTACGCACTCTCGTACATATACACTCAACTCATTCTAAGGTACTACTGACCCTATCTCTAATGAGCACATCCTACCAAAGCCTAGTTATTCGCTCAACCTAGGCTCTGATACAAACTGTAATGGCCCGCAAATCCGTACTATCTTAGTTGACTAATAACACCACACGTCCAATCCAAATTGCACAGAAAAAGAAAACAAAGAAGCCAAATATCACAGCGGAACGAATAAATACATTAGATAACATAACTTTCGAAATACGAATCAGTAACTGTATATACATACCATTATCAGAACACACCAGTTATTCCTGGAACAGTTATAAACTCCTATTTCCAGATACAACATAGTACACAGCGGAAGTATGATAATCTATAGCTAACTGGTGAAGCCTCCTGCTTCCAGCTCCTCCAAGTGAATCTGAAAAATCCTGACTACTCGACTGCCCGTACAAATTTGGGCACCCAATATTTTAGGGAAAACAAAAACAAAATATACTCTGGGTCAGTCATGGGACTGGTGTGAGTAAACTCCAACCAATTGTTTAACTTTCAAAATCCTTACGAAAGAAAAGATAATAGTAAGACCAGCCCACACATAAACATGGACGGTTTTTACCATACTATAACCCAAAACACTTTGATACGAAAATCCAGTGATATTATAATAGTATCTAAATCAAATAAATAGAATCTAGCAGAACGCTTGCATCTCACGCTCCATATAAAATATAAAATCAAAAACCGCAGGGTGCTAATTGGAGATTGGATTCTGACTATGACAAGGTATGGAACCACCTTCCGCTAGTGTATCTCTAGAGAGGAATACACTGGGTTCAACAAGAACATCTTGCAACCTGGCCCACACATGACCGACCACACATTTCGCTTGAGTGTATAGAATGTATATCACCAACGGTTGGGATCAGCAACCATTTCCCGAATGGGACAACATCGAACATAATAAGGAATTAAATGAATCTCTAGATAGGTGATTATACATCCTAATGGGAGCGACCACATAGCCATGCTGCCTGCCCGATTTTTGTCATTTCCCGGTTGTTGAGGCCTGAGGCTACGATTACTTTCCATTCATTGATAGCACCATCACTTTGAATGCCACGTTGTCAGAACCGTTAATCACTAATTGATTTGCACAAATATTCTGGATATTATGCTAAGGGAATAAATCCGTTGCAACCATATATATTTATACAGACCAACTCATGCGATCATTGGAAATACTTTGTCAGACATTCGTCCATATACGTTCGTTCTGGGACTGAACGAACCGAAGGCACAATTTCCATTAATAGAAAAAGTCCTTGCACTTTACTCCGTCTTCGATGACCTTCATATAATCTGTTTCGCAACGCTACTGCCAATACAGAGTGGTTCACGGATAATAATCCAACCGGTCTCTCCATATTGACAACGATATTGACAAATACTTCGATAGTCGGTTCTTTAACTATCGAAAACAAATAAACAAACATTCATTCATCCATAACATCAATCAATCACTGGACCTGTTAATTAATATTTCATTAAATAATTCACTTCCTCATTTCCCTATCAATATTCGTTAACCAAATATTTTCAGTGATCTTGTCAGACTCTTATGCTATTTGGAAAAAACATTTCCCTATATCACCTCCTGTTATTTTCTACACTTAGAAAATACATTCTATTTGAAATTGAAAACAATTCCAATCACTTATCTCTTTCCCGACTACTTTAATTATACTCGGGGAATATTTACTTTTATATTTCCAAAATTCCATCACCTGGGTTAAAACGAATGTTGTGTAAAACATTGTTACAATAACCCAAAATATTTTATTCACTAACTCTTATTCAAACACTTCTCTTCGAGACTGGATACTGCTATTTATCAATTAAAAATGAAATCAATCAAGTTAGGGTAAAATTACCTCTCAGACCTTGACTCAAAACATTCTCAACTTCAAAACGACAAAACCACTTACCTCGAATAAACAAAAAAAAAACCAATTATTCATTTTTAAACGTATATATGTTTCTCTTTCTATTACCAGCTTATTGATTTCCTTTTTTTATAGTATTCTATTTTTAAATTCATTTCCATATCGAATTCTATATATATCGATACATTTATTTCTAACTATCAAATCTTTCTTAAAAATATTCTAACTCCTTAAATTCCCAGAGCCATAACCTCCCTTGTACCAGGGGCATCGGGATATTTCAACTAGCCTCCCATGGCCCTTTCCAATCCAAAAGAAAAAGCCAAGCGGCTTGCCGATATGGCGTAGAAAATCTCATATATGAATTTAAACATGTACCTTTTTGTCGGGAACATAAATTAAAATCTTCATATACTTCATCCCATACCTGTCTAACACATGCTCACTATAACGAAACACTATCATGTTTACTATCGAAACACTATCCAATCGTCTGAATTCAGTTTCGCTCATTTATCCTTTAATTAGCTATTTTGCCCATTTCACCTCTTTGTTTGAACATAACATGTTCAAACAAAATATTTAACCTTCTCATAACCAAATTGAATTTTAATTTCAATTTTAGTTTCCATTTCGATTTCGAATACAAATTTTCAAATCGAATTCACTTACTCAAAGCCCAATATCAATTCAAAATCTCATTAACTAATTACTATTCAAATTTCTGCAGTGCTGCGGCGAGTTCGTTTTAATTATATATATATATATATATATATATATATATATATATATAAACGGTTAAACTTTGTTTATAATAAATTTAACTCCATTCTGATATATTTTTAATATATATCAAATCCATTTCAACATAACGTTTATGATCTATTTCACTTCCATTTGAAATTCTATATTCGAATTCCATTTCACTTCTATTTGAATTCTATATTCAAATTCCTTTTCAATCTCCATTTGAATTTCTATTCAAATCTATTTTCCAACTTCATTTAAATTTCTATATTCAAATCTATTTCAATTCTATTTGAGTTTTATATTCAAATTCCCATTCCAACACTATTTGAGTTCTATATTCTATGTCTATTTCAAATTCTATTTTGAAATTCTATTTCGAGTTCTATTTTGAAATTTTAATTCCAATTTGAAATTCTATTTCAATTCCTATTTCCAATTCTATTTGAATTTTCTATATTCAAATTCTATTCAAATTCTATATTTGAATATCCTTTATATTTTCTATATTCAAATTCTATTTTTGAATTCCATTTGAATTTCTATATTCAAACTCTATTTGAATTTCTATATTCAATTTCTATTTGAATTTTCTTTATTTAAATTCCACTTGAATTTCTATATTCAAATCCCTTTCAATTTTTCTTATTTAAATCCTATGTTTGAATTTCCTTTATTCAAATCCCATTTGAATTTCTATATTCAAGTTCTATTTAAATTTTCTTTTATTCTTCTATATTCAATTTAACTTCTATTTAAATAAATTCGAATTCATCGAATTCAAAATCATAAATCCTCACGGTATTTATTTAGTTCAATTTATATTCTGACATCAGAATAAATTCCATCTTTTATTTCTTTAAACGATTTTCCCCACTTCTATTTTTAAATTCACAGTTGAATTTAAATATTCAAATTATCCAAATGATAATTTTTCGTTTTTTATTTACAAACCCTATTTATTTTACTTGTTTATATATTTAAACAAGTCCCGATTTCAATTTCCTTTGAAATAGATATTTCTGCTTTGGAAAAATAGTTTTTCCCTTTTTCAAATTTAACTTATAATTTATTTCTGAATTATCCATTGATAATTCTCTTCCCTTCATTTATAAACTTCGTTTATAAAAGAGTTATTTATAAACTTCGTTTATAAAGGAATCATTTATTTTATTTTTTCAAAACAAATTTATATTTCAAATTCTATTTTAGAAAAAAAATAGAATTTCCCTTTTAAATCTCAAATACCCCTTTCCGCGATATTTTTAAATATCAACCTTTGGGCCCAGTGAAATTCAAACACCAAAGAAACCAATTATTTATTTTCTAACACATCATATATGACAGTATATATGCAAACAAATAAACGAACAGATAATATATTTTTGTGGAATCCAGTTGGATTCCTCCAACCTGTTTTCCTACATCCACAAACGTTAGTTAACAGAATTAATACCCATCCTGCTTCAAGGCAGGATATCGCGGTATAAAAGGGGATCCACTTATATACGTTGGCGTAGGGTCATCCACTAATGATACTGCGGGCATCCGCTAATGAGACTGCGGGAATCCAACCAATCATCAACCCAATATATATATATATATAATAGTCAACCTTAAATAACTAATATATTTAAAACAACCAGAAAGCATTCAAACAAACAACAAACAATTATTTTTAACGAAGAAAAATAATTCTAAATAAAAGGTGAGTGAGATTTTCTCACCACGATTTTATTTTTGCCGAAATATCTTGCTTTAATTTCCAAATCCTCTCGGCTATGAACCATCTTGAATAAATTAATTTTGTACCTACCATTATTTTAATTCAACGATTAATTGAATTTTAATTTAAACTAACTTATCCGATAAATTAATTAATTCTATGTATTTTTTTAAAATTTGTTAAAAATATACCTTATGAATTTTCTCGACCAATTCCTGAGCACACTTTGAATTCTCACCAAAGACACTCTCCTTTCATCACACCGGAGCACCCACCATCCCCAAATCTATCCTCGACCAAAATGCCTAGGAGAACTCGAACAATTCAAGCTCCAAAAATCCTCATTGTTAACAAAGTCAACCCCAGTTCCCAACCATCATCAGTAACCACACTCCCCTAATTCAATTTTAAATCGGACTACATTATTTTTACCTTTTCCGTCGATTGCTCCAAAAATATATTCACCGTTGACCTTTGACCTCCTAGCACCATCATTTGCTAGACAGGCTCGAAGGCCTTTTCAAACATCACAGGCGTAGGTGTTCACCATATTCCGCCCGAACTCCTGCTATTCGAATCGCACCACTCCCAAATCTGCTTCCCGACATCGCTCTGACCCCCTATGCCATCGCAACTTCATCCCAGTTTAGCACCAACTTCCGATGCCCACCAGATCTTAGCTTAAATCGCGACTTCCCCTTCGCTGTATTCGAATTTCGAATGAATTGGATTCCCCCTTATCTTATCGAGATTCGCGATTTCCTTCCTTTGCTGGTTTGAGCTTCGGACTCCCAGGACTTGCGTGCACTCCTAGTCGACGTCGAGTTCCAGCTTCTTCCGTGATTTCGAATTTTAGAGGAGTCGGCCATTATTTGTTTTTGATTGAAACTTGAATCAATTTATAGAAAATGAATGAGAGGGTATGGTCGCGATTTATAGGAGAAAGGAGAACAGAAAGTACGTTGTAAGTAAATGTTTTGGTCGGTAACGTACATGGCAAATCCATTTAAGGAATTTAAACAGATTCTGATTTGATTAAAGAGATTTTCATTCTTTTTAAATAGATATCGATTTGATTTCGATCCTATCCACTGATCAAATAAATCGGGGTTCACAATTAAAAATCGTGAACCGCTATTTTAACGTAACCACTGTTGTTTCAACAGTGTAACACTATTCTGAACTAACCGAATATATTTTATATTTAATTTAAACGTGTGTATATATATAATAACCAAAATAATTTAAAATAAATTCTTCGATAATAAACTATTATCATCGGTTCCTTTTAAATCGAATTTCTACAAATTTATCTAAATTGTTTTCAATTTAGTTTAAAATTCCCAATTGAATTATTTTAGTTCTCGTATTTCGATAATTATATATTCGAAATAAATCGTATATCGATAATTCAATATAAAAATCCCTTTATATTATTAATTCAATAATTAAAAACCATGTTAAATATTTAAAATAAATCGACCAAAAATCTGGGTCGTTACACGTTGGGGTTGATTTGGAGTCCTAATGGATAAACAAGTATTTTTGCAATTAAATAATAATATTAACATTATATATAACCCATTATCCCACAAACCCTATGTAAAAACAAATATCCATGGTCAACAGTTTGACCTGCGCCTCCAATGCAAGGGAACGTACGGAAATTTCAGGATTTAAATCCTTAAAATCTCTAAATTCAAGTGTTATTATCCAAGAATTAAAATACAAATATTAGAGAGTGAGGCGGGATCTTTGAATTGATAAGGACCTGATCATTTTTCGTACCCTAATTTATGTGTATTTTTTGTATGAAGACCACGACTTGGAAGCGGTTTCTGGTGGTGAAGGGTGGTGCGAGTGTGGAGCCGTTCAAGGCGGCGGAGGAGCTTGCGAAGTAGTACAAGGTGGCGCTCTCTGATCATCTCCAGGAGCACGGTAGTGGAAGTTAATTCGAACCCTATATTTGAAGAATGGGTTCAAGGGCATGGGTCTGGAAAGGGAAGACGATGAGTAGGGGGCGGCCAGGATTTTTCTTTAATTAAGATTAAGAAATTCTTAACTCAATTTGTTAATTAATTATAAATTAAAATGTATTAATATTCAAAATGTCATATCTTGCTTATCTTAGATCAGAATTCGAAGATTTCAAAGGCGTTGGAATCATGAAGGCGAACTCGGCATTATAAAACTGATTAGAATGTTTGTCCAATGTTTTAAATAAATAAACATAATTTAAAAAATATTGTTTTTAAATATGTTTTTGAATAAATAACATTGGTTTATTTTTCAGATTTTAAAGAGAAATAGCTATAATAAAAATGGGATTTTTATTATGAAATAGTTTTAAATAAAACTATGATTTATGTATATATGGTAGTGCTATAAAAATATGATTTTTATATATGTTAGCACTATATAAATATGGTTTTTGTATATATAATAGCTGAGTTTAAAAATGTGATTTTTAATATATATATATATATATATATATATATATATATAGCATTGTAAAAATGAAAATAGCATGGTTTTAAAAATATAAAAATATGATTTTTGTATACATATACCATAGTATAAAAATATGATTTTTAAATATATAGCATTGAATTAAAAACGTGATTATTATATATATAGGACAATTTAAAAATATGATTTTTAAAATATATACAACGTTGTTTAAAATGTTATTTTTAATATAAACTGCGTGAAACATATTGCGTTGGAAACACGGTGAAGATTGGAGCTCGGTTGCAAATTCTGGAACCAGAAAAGCAAATCAAAGCGATAGAAAAGCACAGTGGAGTGCACCAAATGTGAGAACTTCTTCTCACTCAAATTATTTTACAGTTATTATATAATAGGTTGCAGACGGGGCTTAGTAGCTCCTAACACTACTTTATGTACAAACCATGGATGATTTGTATAAAATAAATAAATATGCGTTGTATGAAATATATATAAGCGTTGTATAAATAAATAAAGGAATAAAAATTGTCATATGTTGAAATATATATTTATTGGTTAGAAATATTATTTTTAACATATAAATGAAGTGATAAAATTGTCATGTGTTGAATAAAATGTTTAAACAATAAAAATATCATTTTTATTGAATAAATGAACTATATAAAATATTCATGTGTTGAAATAAATATTTTATTGTTAAAAATAAAATTTTTAACGTATCTATGAACGACATGAAATTCTCCTAAACCGAAAATAAATATTCATTTACAAATCGGACGATTTGTTTATGTACACCCATTTAACTGATATTGATTGGGACGATATATTTTATACATCGCCCAACTGCACAAATAATATTCAGTATTTGTTGGTTTAAACCCCACATTGGGATGATATTTGGTGTACACTAATCCCAATTGTTTAGTTATATGTTAATCGATTGGTTGACAGACTATTGTAAGCGTTAATTATTAATGCTTATGCAGTTGTGTAATGCAACCTGGATGATGGTTGACTGTGTATGATTATTGGTGAGTATATATGTTGCATGAAATCCATATAAATAACATTATATGGTAATTGATTGGGTCTGATTCTAATTCAGAAAGAACGAATATTTTAAAATAACGAATATTTTAAAATATGGAATATTTTAAAATACTATTTAGTAAAGGATTAAAATATGATTTTGATGTCCGATTTGGGATAGACACGAAAATGTTGAAAATTGTGAAGCCATATTGATTAGATTTGCGCCATTTTAATGCGAATGATATTTATATCGATTTTATTCACTTTTATAATGAATATCGAAAAGGAATTGATTTCAAAATCAGATATTTTGAAAAGATTATCATTTAAATATTATAATGATATGGAATATTCAATTTCGATTTAAAATTGAAAATGGAGTTAGAATCGTTTTAAACCGAATTTATAAACGATTTATAAAATACGTTTTAAATGGAAATCGATAATATATATAACTTATATATTATATATATTTAATGGCCTGAGTAGAATGCGCCGCGCCGCGACTATTCGCGAATTCCGACCATTGACTTCGAATTGACATTATGGGAGATGCAACCGTCGGATTCTCCTAAACCCAGAACCTTCGGTTTGTATCAAAAAGAGCTTTCCAACGAATATAAGAGATTTGAAATCTAACGGATGGATTTGGAATTATGTCCAAATCAAATTTGGAAATGATCGTTGTAAATGAGTTCGATGACCGTTTATGGAAATCAACTGAAAGGGCCTTAATAAATTATTAAAAATATTAATAATTTGTGTAAAATCATAATAAATGATTTGGAAAGAATTTGGATGAAAAATTTCACATTTGTAAAGATAAATTATATTTTTATCAAAATGAACTAGTTATTAATTAGAATAATAACCCAATATTTTTAATAAAATAAATTGGATTTGAAATGTTTTAAAAAATGTAACAACCCGCAAATTCTGAACCAATTTAAAAAATTTATTTTAGAAAATTTTAATGAATTTTAAACGTATAAAGTGATTTATATAAATAATAATGGCTAGAATTCATTTTAATTGAAGTTAAAACGAATAAATTTAATTTAAATATAAAAAAGAGTTAGAAATGGCGCGGTAGTTTTAAATTTTAATTTTGAACTTTAACTGAATGTACAAGATTCAAAATAAATCAGAATTGAGTGAAACTAGAAATATTTAAATCTGTTTAATCATATCTTCCTAACGAATCTGAAAAATTGAAATTTCATAGCGAAAATCAAAAGTTATGGCCAATTCAATTTTTAGAAAGGTCGTTGTAGAATTTATATATAAAATATATGGCCCAAAGGGCTACTTTTTACATATGAAGGAATTTGGACTCGAAACCAGTTCCATTGAGTCTGGAATGATGTTTCTGCGTTTAGAAAGTATAAACACTTATATATTTTGAGTTTCAGAAATTATTTGTTTAAAAATGTATTTTTAATATTAAATATATTAGCCTTGAAAATAGTCATTTTTCAAACGACCTCTGTTTTCGACGAAACCACTTTTGTTGGAACCAGAATGTCAAATTATTGCTAGGTTTCAATTTTTGGAATTTTTTGAATTAATATGTGATCATGGCAAACGAAAATGTGTTTTGACTATATTAGTTAAATTTAAACGACTTGAAAATAGCCATTTTTCAACCAGTCTCAGAATTCGATGAAATTAGTCTTGTTAGAACCGTATCGTCATAAGAAAGCTAAAAATATTTTTTTTTTTTTGGAATTTTCTCAAGTCGTATGTGGCCCCGGCATATTTAAATGTACGGTCAATATTTAATTAATTAGTTTTTAATGGAATTTTAAATAAAAATTTCTACAGATTTCGGAATTGGACCACGAGACCCGTCCTATTGCGTTCAGAAGGCCTCAAAACGTTAAGATCGACAGTAAGCAAGCCCAATTCGGAGACAGCCCGCATTTTCACCTTTATAACACGTATTTCAATGATTTAATAATAAAATAATAAAAAATAAAACCCTAACCCTAACAAATGCGGCCGCCGCCTATTCATTCGAAGGACAGAAATCTCCCAACTTCAAACATCAATTTCTCTTAATCCGCTCTATGAAAATCTACAAACTATATATCAAATCGAAGAAAATTTAGAGTGCTTCGAATCTATACGGTTAAGATCGGGTTTCAGTGCACGGATTTCGCGAATTCTGGAGAGGAAGGGACGACGTTCGAACATGAAATGGAGGCGCAGAGGGTGGCCGAGTTCGCTGGCGTGGGGGCTGGTAGGTCGCGGCGTCTGGACGGAGGCAGCGGTGGTCGACGATTTGGTTCCGGTGCGATGTAGGAGGATCGACGGTCAACCCTAGTTTTTGATGTTGGGTTCGGCGTGTCCTAGAGCAACGAGGAAGAAGGTCTTTTTTTATTATTTTATTTAATATTTAATTTATGCAATCTTTAAAAATCAGTATCTCTTTCATACGAGGGTCGTTTGACGAACCGTAAGTTGCGTTGGACTCGTCTTTCCGAGATCTTCGCGATGGCACGGACCAGAGCTGAATTCGAGACAGTCGAATTTTCAGCAAAAATCAATGTGAGAATTCTGAATTTTATTATTTAATTAATTATCAATTATTTTTATTACGTTAGAAATAATTGTATAATGATGTAAATTCAGATCTGAAATGTTCTATGATTGATGAATTGTTGATTGTTGCTTGTGTGATGTTTTGTGGTTCATGTTATGCTAGATCCGCATTGAAATCTCATATATTGTTGGATTTTATTTGTGATTAGAAAAATAAATCTAAATTTAGATTTAAATCATATTTTATTCAGATATAGTTATTCTAATTTATTTTAAAATATTATTTTTATTATTCTGAGATGAACAATAGAATTTGATCGACAAATAAAAACTTATTTTTATTTGTTTATATTACATTAGAAGTTGAAAGATAAATAAAAACTTTATTTTTGTTTATTATTTACTTTGCAACAGAAAATGAACAACAAATAAAACCTTATTTTTATTTGTTTTCTTTGCAATAAGATTTGAACGACAAATGAAATATTATTTTAATTTGTTTATTTATAGTAAAATATGAACGACAAATAGAATATATTTTCATTTGTTTCATTACAACAGAATTTGGCTAACGAATAAAATCCTATTTTTATTTGTTTACATTTAGAACACGATTTATGAATTACAGTAAAATTCTTCTTTCTACTGTCACATTAAACGTAGGATGTTCTGGGATTAGAATAACAATAAAATACTAAATTTTATTGTTGATATTAAAAACATGTTAGTAAAATAAAACTTTATTTACCTTGTATTTGTAAATTATAGATTATATTTGGAAACCACCTTTTTATTTACATTTTTTATGTAAATAAAAATACATGTTTTGGAAATCATAATTTTGTTTACATTCTTATATGTAAATAAGAAATTATTTTCAGTAGTCACGTTTAGTTTGCAAATATATATTAGAGACGAAATTTATTCTTTTATTTGCAATCACCAACATAGATATGTAACATATCACATTTTATACATTGAATCAAATAATAACATTTTTATTAATAGTGAATTAAAAATAACATTTTTGTTAAAACATAAGTATTGAAATAAAAGTAACATTTTCATTAGAATTTGATTTATGAAATAAAAATCACATTTTTATTAGGACCTGATTTGTGAAATAAAAATCATACTTTTATCAAAACTTGTTTATTGAATTGAAAATATCACTTTTGTCAAACTTTGATTATTGAAACGAAAGCAACATTTTTGTCAAACAAGATCATTGGAATAAAACTGTTCTTTTATTTGCATTCGTAAATATACTTTAAAAATAGAGCTTGTTCTTTTATTCTGCATTCACTAATGCAAACATACATAGAAAATAAAGTTTGTTCTTTTATTTGGAATCACTAATGCAAATACACATTTAAATAAAACTTGTTTCTTTATTTACATTCACTAATGTAAATACACATTGGGAATGAGTTCCTTTTTTTTACATTCACTCAAATATACTTTTAGATAAAAAGTTACATTGGTCAATTGCTTTCCTTGTTGCAAATAAAACATTAAATAAAAGTTTCATTTTTGTTGCAATCCTACATGCAAACCAAACATCAAAATAAAAGTTACATTTTTAGATTTATAATTTTGATATGAATAAAATATTGATAGAAAGAATAGTTTTTAAAAATGCATTTTTATTTCAATTCTATATGAAGTAAAAGAGCAAATTTGCCAAATGTCTTATATGAAATAAAATGAGTTCTTTTTGTCACTTCAAAAAGAATGAGTTGAAAATGTTTATTTAAGCTTTTGAAAAGAATGGATAACTAAATATTTACATTTTTTATCATTAAAGTAAAATAGACAAAAATACTTATTTTGTCTAAATTAAAAGAATGAAACAAAATATAGCAGTGTAATATTATATTAGAATTGAAATACAAATTAATCACTATCGTAAATTTATATTAGTTAAAACCAATTATTCATTTTTTGTTGATTTTTATTAGTTAAAAAAAACTATTCATTTTAGTCAATTTATATTAGTTATAACAAATATTCACTTTTGTCAATTCACACTAGTTAAGACCAATTATTTACTTATGTCAATTTACATTGGTTGAAACCAATTATTTGTTTGTCATGCTATATTTTGTGTATTACACTTCCATCCACAAGTTACCCGACTTGTGTATGTGATTGGGATGATAATTTTCACACATCGCCCAAGTGCACACATTAGTTTATTATTTGTTTGTTGGTTGAAACCCCACACGGGTGTTGGGAAGAAAATTTACATACACTAATCCCAATATTTAGTCGTATGTTGATCATTAGATCGACATGCTGTGATGAGCGTTATTATTTAATTTTAACGCTTACACAGTGGAAATTACACTTTGGATGTAATGGATGACTTGATGATTATACTGTTATTGTCATATATATGATGTGTGTGAAATCCATATAATCCAAATTATATGGTAAATGATTGAGTCGCATTTCGATTCAGGTGTTCTTTTAAATAAGAGTATTTTTACATTAAAAATAATTTTTTTATAAAGTATATATATTTTCATAAAATATATTTTTAATCAAGTATATGTTAAAACAAAGAATATTTGGAAAAGACAAATAATTTGTAATATAACGAATACTTCTCTTTAGGATCTTTTATATAAAAAAATATTTTTAATGATTATTTTAAAATATGATTTTTTTTGAAAGATTATTAGGATTTGCAACTATATTTTGATATGAAATAAATTGAGATGTGAAGTGGATTTATCGTGGACAGTGTTTTAAACGACATTTGTCCTTTAATCCAATTTATATTGAATTTTTATTTGGAATTTATAAATCTATTTTATAGATTTAAAAGGGCATTTTCTAAAAATCAAGTTTTTCAATTTAATATATTAAATTGGAATTAAGTGGAAATTCGATTGGTAATAATCGGAATGGGCTTCTGTAAAAGAAGGCCGATATTATATGTGGAATTTAAGAGGCTTTGACGTTATTCCATTTATATTATTAGTCCGATACAGAAATTTATATCGATTATGTATTGTTTTGATTTCTGTGAATTCCATGTTTCGGAAATTGATTTATAGATTTTATTTTCAGAGTTTATCTTTGATAAAATTAATGAGAATCTTTTAATATGAATATCTTATTAAAAGAATACTCTGAGTTAGAATGTGGCGTAATGTGTGATTTTCCAATATTTACTTTTTAATCACAAAATACACGAGTTTTTCAGAAAGACCGGGTTTAACCCATTCTGAATAATCATCACGACGGTCAAGAGTCGAAGATGAAGACGGTGATCGAAGAACGAAGGTTTTCACATCGTTGGGATGATGATGACTGGTATCTTTAATTGGGATTGGCCTTCCAAGGCAAGGTATTTAGTAATGATCGTCCAAACGCATTTGGAGATCGACGGACACGTTGTTTCGCTCAGACCCAGAGCAGACTTGTAAATGGATTGCATGTCTGACATTGTATTCCTTCCTGCTGTATTTGTTGAAAGCTACTGATTATATATTTCTGTTTGCTGGTGAAGAATTTATTCTTTACTTATCACCCTTCTCTAAAGACATATGAGCTTAGAGGTTATATATATATTGGTAGATGATCAATAATATGGTAAGGCCTGACAATGTGACATGCTAAGATGCAAATGATCAAGGCTTTGTTGAAAAGCAGGCCTTGTGCTTGATGATCAAAGCATAGTCTATTTAGGCATAGCTTTGTGTATATCGTGACTTCGCGAGCCTCACACACCGGTTGAGTCTAAAACGGGAGAAGGGAACGCAGGGAGTGCACCCGTTTCTTTCTAGCTAGAAGTGGTGTTGGGCTTTAACACGGCCCGACATTTGCTTATGTGGTTGATGGAATTTTTTCGAGGCCTCGGTTTATTCTTATCGGTCGCCCTCGGCTGATTTGTAGGTCCAATAGGATCGGGGAGCGTGTGTTCAGGCATAACTAATCCACTAAAGTATTTGTGGACTGGCCCTGCTGTATCCAAGGTTTCGCCAGCGTCCGAATCCTGAGGCATTGCTAGAGTGTCTCGAATCGGTTAGGAGCTCCTCCCTAGTCTTGACTCATGATGGAAACCCAATTTCCAATACGCCCTTGCGGTTTTGATTGTATAACTAGTATGGCGACATAGTAGATGGTATCTATGCCGTCTAGGATTGATATTATATTTGAAATGTTTTAAATTTATATATACACACTAATAATATCGTTTTTACGTATCAAGCATCTTTTGACCATTATAAGGTAAAACCCTATCCTCTGGTGTGCGTTGCATTGTGTGATGGGACCTGGGTCTTATAATGGTTTCATTTTTCTAAAAAGCATTGCGTTATTTGACGATTTACTTTATTTATGCACTGGCAATCCAATAGAGTAAACCCGTTCCGCGTTAGTGGCGTAGTCCTGTGATTAGCCTACTTATTAGATAAGTTGAGTATAGAATTCTCACACCATTCCTTGTTTGGCATGCCTGGCAATAGGATGCAACATGATGGGGGGTTCTCGCTTCGCGGTTTGGTGGCGAACGGGAGACTCTTACCCCCACATGTCCCTTTTTAAGGTTAGTAGGCTGTGGCCGGGGGATCCCGAAAGGGTCGCCATAAAACTAGGTGTCTGGGGTACCACTGTAAGCCACGGTGGGTTTTACCTACTGCACTGGGGGATGAATGGATGGTTGCAAAGCCTACCGGATTTCGGGGTCGTTACAGCTGCTATCAGAGGAACCAATTTAAAATTTTATTTTAGAAAATTTTAATGAATTTTGAACGTATAAAGTGATTTATATAAATAATAATCGCTAAAATTCATTTTAATTGAAGTTAAAACGAATAAATTTAATTTAAATATAAAAAGGAGTTAGAAATGGCGCGGTAGTTTTAAAATTTAATTTTGAACTTTAACTGAATGTACAGGATTCAAAATAAATCAGAATTGAGTGAAACCAGAAATATTTAAATCTGTTTAATCATATCTTTCTAACGAATCTGAAAAATTGAAATTTCATAGCGAAAATCAAAAGTTATGGCCAATTCAATTTTTAGAAAGGTCGCTGTAGAATTTATATATAATATATATGGCCCGAAGGGCTACTTTTTACATATGAAGGAATTTGGACTCGAAACCACTTCCATTGAGTCTGGAATGATGTTTCTGCATTTAAAAAGTATAAACACTTATATATTTTGAGTTTCAGAAATTATTTGTTTAAAAATGTATATTTAATATTAAATATATTAGCCTTGAAAATAGTCATTTTTCAAACGACCTCTGTTTTCGACGAAAGCACTTTTGTTGGAACCAGAATGTCAAATTATTGCTAGGTTTCAATTTTCGGAATTTTTCGAATTAATATGTGAGCGTGGCAAACGAAAATGTGTTTTGACTATTTTAGTTAAATTTAAACGACTTGAAAATAGCCATTTTTCAAATAGTCTCAGAATTCGACGAAATTAGTCTTGTTAGAACCGTATCATCATAAGAAAGCTAAAAATATTTTTTTTGGAATTTTCTGAGGTCGTATGTGGCCCCGGCATATTTAAATGTACCGTCAATATTTAATTACTTAATTTTTAATGGGATTTTAAATAAAAATTTCTACAGATTTCGGAATTGGACCCCGAGACCCATCCCATTGTGTTCAGAAGGCCTCAAAACGTTAAGATCGACAATAAGCAAGCCCAATTCGGAGACAGCCCGCATTTTCACCTTTATAACACTTAGCTCAAATCTTTGGGGTGCAACTCGTTAGAACTGAACAGACGACTCATCAGAGGTTGGATTACTAATATCCAATAAGAATACTCATTAGAGATAGGATCAACAGTATCCTAGAATGAGAATACTCATTAGAGATGGGGTTAGCAATGCCCTAGAATGAGTAAGAGTGGAAAATTTATAATTAACGTACTTGTTATTATGTATAATTCGAATTTAGAAAATATGATTTTGAATATATAAAAGTTATATATTTTTGAAATTTAATCAACTAATTTATTGATGATTGTGTTGTTTGAATATGAGTTCAACTATTAAAATTATTAAACAATTAAAGAATGAAAATTAAATTAGTTAAATAAACAACTTTAGCTTTGTTTCCTTTTCGAGGACGAAAAGATTTTAAGTGGGGGAGATTGTAACAACCCGCAAATTCTGAACCAATTAAAAAAATTTATTTTAGAAAATTTTAATGAATTTTGAACGTATAAAGTGATTTATATAAATAATAATGGCTATAATTCATTTTAATTGAAGTTAAAACGAATAAATTTAATTTAAATATAAAAAGGAGTTAGAAATGGCGCGGTAGTTTTAAAATTTAATTTTGAACTTTAACTGAATATACTGGATTCAAAATAAATCAGAATTGAGTGAAACCAGAAATATTTAAATCTGTTTAATCATATCTTTCTAACGAATCTGAAAAATTGAAATTTCATAGCGAAAATCAAAAGTTATGGCCAATTCAATTTTTAGAAAAGTCGCTGTAGAATTTATATATAATATATATGGCCCGAAGGGCTACTTTTTACATATGAAGGAATTTGGACTCGAAACCACTTCCATTGAGTCTGGAATGATGTTTCTGCATTTAAAAAGTATAAATACTTATATATTTTGAGTTTCACAAATTATTTGTTTAAAATGTATTTTTAATATTAAATATATTGGCCTTGAAAATAGTCATTTTTCAAACGACCTCTGTTTTCGACGAAACCACTTTTATTGGAACCAGAATGTCAAATTATTGCTAGGGTTCAATTTTTGGAAGTTTTCGAATTAATATGTTAGCGTGGCAAACGAAAATGTTTTTTGACTATTTCAGTTAAATTTAAATGACTTGAAAATAGCCATTTTTCAAACAGTCTTAGAATTCGATGAAATTAGTCTTGTTAGAACCGTATCGTCATAAGAAAGTTAAAATATTTTTTTTGGAATTTTCTGAGGTCGTATGTGGCCCAGGCATATTTAAATGTACGGTCAATATTTAATTAATTAATTTTTAATGGGATTTTAGATTAAAATTTCTACAGATTTCGGAATTGGACCCCGAGACCCATCCCATTGCGTTCAGAAGGCCTCAAAACGTTAAGATCGACAGTAAGCAAGCACAATTCAGAGACAGCCCGCATTTTCACCTTTATAACACGTATTTCAATGATTTAATAATAAAATAATAAAAAAATAAAACCCTAACCCTAACAAATGTGGCCGCCGCCTATTCATTCGAAGGCCAGAAATCTCCCAACTTCAAACATCAATTTCTCTTAATCCGCTCTGTGAAAATCTACAAACTATATATCAAATCGAAGAGAATTCAGAGTGCTTCGAATCTATACGGTTAAGATCGGGGTTTTAGTGCACGGATTTCGCGAATTCTGGTGAGGAAGGGACGGCGTTCGAACATGAAATGGAGGCACAGGGGGTGGCCGAGTTCGCTGGCGTGGGGGCTGGTAGGTCGCGGCGTCTGGACGGAGGCAGCGGTGGTCGGCGATTTGGTTCCGGTGCGATGTAGGAGGATCGTCGGTCAACCCTAGTTTTTGATGTTGGGTTCGGCGTGTCCTAGAGCAACGAGGAAGAAGGTATTTTTTTTATTATTTTATTTATTTAATATTTAATTTATGCAATCTTTAAAAATCAATATCTCTTTCGTACGAGGGCCTTTTGACGAACCGTAAGTTGCTTTGGACTCGTCCTTCCGAGATCTTCGCGATGGTGCAGACCAGAGCTGAATCCGAGACAGTCGAATTTTCAGCAAAAATCAATGTGAGAATTCTGAATTTTATTATTTGATTAATTATCAATTATTTTTATTGCGTTAGAAATAATTGTATAATTATGTAAATTCAAATCTGAAATGTTCTGTGATTGATGAATTGTTGATTCTTGCTTGTGTGATGTTTTGTGGTTCATGTTATGCTAGATCCGCATTGAAATCTCATATATTGTTGGATTTATTTGCGATTAGAAAAATAAATCTAAATTTAGATTTAAATCATATTTTATTCAGATATAGTTATTCTAATTTATTTTAAAATATTATTTTTATTATTCCGAGATGAACAATAGAATTTGATCGACAAATAAAAACTTATTTTTATTTGTTTATATTACATTAGAAGTTGAAAGATAAATAAAAACTTTATTTTTGTTTATTGTTTACTTTGCAACAGAAAATGAACAACAAATAAAACCTTATTTTTATTTGTTTGCTTTGCAATAAGATTTGAACGACAAATGAAATATTATTTTGATTTGTTTACTTACAGTAGAATATGAAAGACAAATAGAATATATTTTCATTTGTTTCATTACAACAGAATTTGGCTAACGAATAAAATCCTATTTTTATTTGTTTACATTTAGAACACGATTTATGAATTACAGTAAAATTATTCTTTCTAATGTCACATTAAACGTAAGATGTTCTAGGATTAGAATAACAATAAAATACTAAATTTTATTGTTGATATTAAAAACATATTAGTAAAATAAAACTTTATTAACCTTGTATTTGTAAATTATAGATTATATTTGGAAACCACCTTTTTATTTACATTTTTTATGTAAATAAAAATACATGTTTTGTGTAACGACCACGGATTTCGCCCGACCCCGATCGATCGCAAGATCGATTAAAACCATTCAAAACCCACGTACGTTAACTTTGGGCATACAACACATCAGCACAACAACACAGACTTTTGTAACATCAATAATAAATGTTACATCAGAGTACAGAATATATCAGAGTACATCAATAAATAATACAGCGGAAGATACATTTACATTAAATTAAATACATTGCAGCGGAACTAATCTCAGCGGAAGGCCATCAATATTCTGGACCCAGCTTCAGACTTCAATCCAGGATCCTGCTTAACTATATCTGCAAAAGCTACTCGACTGCCCGTGTGGAAAGAGGGCACCCGAGTTTGCAAGGTGAAACAAACTACAGGTCAGTCGTGGGACTGGTATGAGAATTATGTACTTAACTTATCTAATAAGTAGGCTAATCACAGGACCACGCCGCTAATGCGGAACGGGTTTACTTCATTGGATTGCCAGTGCATAAATAAAATAAATCGTCAAATAACGCAATGCTTTTTAGAAAAATGAAACCATTATAAGACCCAGGTCCCATCACACAATGCAACGCACGCCAGAGGATAGGGTTTTACCTTATAATGGTCAAAAGCTGCTTGATACGTAAAAATGATATTATTATTAATGTGTATATATATATTTAAAACATTTCAATATAAATGTATTAATCTTAGACGGCATAGGTACCATATACTATGTCGCCATATATAAGTTTACAATCAAAACTGTGGTGTCGTATTGGGAATTGGTTTTCCGTCATGAAATCGAGGGTAGGGATCGTCCTCTTCCGATTCGAGACACTCTAGCAAATGCCCCAGGATCCCCCGCAGTGAACCCTTGGATCTTCAGGGCTGGTCCCCACCTAACAGTAGTGGATTAATTATGCCTGAACACACGTTTCCCGGTTCCTATGAACCTATAGTATGACCACTTTCGGCCTATAAAAAACCCGAGGTACCTCAATCCAAATCCACACAAGTAAAATGTCAGGGCTGGTAGGTCGCTGACACCACTCTAGCTAGAAAGAAACGTGTGCACTCCCTGCAGTCCTAATCCCGTTTTTGACTCATACCGGGGTGTAAGGCTCATGAAGTCACGTTATACACAAAGCTATGCCTAAACAGGCTATGCTTTGGTCATCAGCCACAAGGCCTGCTTTTCAACAAAGCCTTGATTATTTGCATCTTAGCATGCCGCATTGTCAGACTCTACCATATTATTGATCATCTACTAATATATATATAACCTCTAAGCTCATACGTCTTAGAGAAGGGTGATAGGTAAAGAATAAATTCTTCACCACCAAACAGAAATATATAATCAGTAGCGTTCAACAAATACAACAGAAAGGAATACAATGTCTGACACGCAATCCATTTACAAGTCCGCTTTGGGTCTGAGCGAAACAACGTGTCCGTCGATCTCCAAATGCGTTTGGACGATCATTACCAAATACCTTGCCTTGGAAGGCCAATCCCAATTCAAGATACCAGTCGCCATCATCCCAACGATGTGAAAACCTTCGGTCTTCGATCACCGTCTTCATCTTCGACTCTTGATCGTCGTGATGATTATTCAGAATGGGTTAAACCCGGTCTTTCTGAATGACTCGCGTATTTTCGGATTAAAAGCAAATATTGGAAAATTACACATTTCGTCACATTCCAACTCAGAATATTCTTTTTATAAGATATTCAATTTAAAAGATTCTCATTAATTTTATCAAAGATAGACACTGAAAATAAAATCTATAAATCAATTTCCAAAATAGGGAATTCCACAGAAATCAAATCAATACATAATTGATATAAATTTCTGTATCAGACTAATAATATAAATGGAATAACGGCAAAGCCTCTTAAATTCCACATATAATATCGGTCTTCTTTTACAGAAGTCCATTTCGATTATTACCAATCGAATTTCCACTTAATTCCAATTTAATATATTAAATTGAAAAACTTGATTTTTAGAAAATGCCCTTTTTAAATCTATAAAATAGATTTATAAATTCCAAATAATAATTTCAATGTAAATTGGATTAAAGGACAAATGTCATTTAAAACATCGTCCATGATAAATCCACTTCACACCTCAATTTATTTCATATCACAAAATATAATTGCAAATGCTAGTAATCTTTTTAAAACCGATTTTAAAATAATCATAAAAATATTCTTTATATAAAGACTCTAAATGAAAGGTATTATTTATATTACAAATTCTTTATCCTTTACAAATATTCCTTATTTTAACATATACTTAATTAACAATCTATATTTTGAAAATATATATACTTTATATAAAAAGGATTTCTAATGTAAAAATATTCTTATTTAAAAGAACTCTGGAATCGAAATGCGACTCAAACATTTACCATCTAATTTGGGTTACATGGATTTCACACACATCATCAAATCATCCATTTACATCCAAAGTGTAAATTCCACTGTATAAACGTTAAAATTAAATAATAATGCTCATCACAGCCTGTCGATCTAACGATCAACAAACAATTAAATATTAGGATTAGTGTATATAAATTTTCATCCCAACACCCGTGTGGGGTTTCAACCAACAAACAAGTGATAAACTAATTTGTGCACTTGGGCGATGTGTGAAAATTATCATCCCAGTCACATACACAAGTCTGGTAACTTGTGAATGGAAGTGTAATACACAATACATATAATGATGACAAGCAAATATCTCTATTGTAATGAGTGAATAAGCATAATAACTTTGTCCCTATTGACAATTACTGTTTTTCTAATTTAGACTCTAAACAAAAATGGTTATTTTGTTTTGGCAATTCTAATGAGCCAAAATGATAAATATTTTTATTTAACCAACCTATCTTGACAAGTATATATCTTTCCAAACATATATATATATATATATATATATATATATATATTGCTACAACTAATTCATTTTGACAAAAATGAATATTTCTGACAAAATGTAAAATTTGGTTTAACTAGTATAAATTGACTAAAATGAATAATTATTTTTAACTAATGTAAATTAACAAAAATGAATAATTGTTTTTAACTAATATAAATTTACAAAAATGAATAATTTGTGTTCCAATTCTAATAAAATATGCCAATGATATATTTTGTTTTATTCTTTAATTTAGACAAAATGAGTGTTTTTGTCTATCCTTCTCTAATGATAAATGTAAATGTTTAGTTATTAAAATGTAACTTTTAAATTCTATCCTTTATTTCAAACAATCTTTATTCATATCAAAATTATAAATCAAGAATATAATTTCCAATCTGATGATTTGTTTGCATTAATGAATTGCAAACAAAGATGAACATTATTTTAAGGTTTTATTTGCAACAAGGAATGCAGGTAACCAATGTAACTTTATTTTTATTTAAAAGTATATTTGAGTGAATGTAAAAAGGAACCTCATTTACAAAGTGTATTTACATTATTAAATGTAAATAAAAGAAACAAATTTTATTTAAATGAGCATTTGCATTTAGGAATGCAAACAAAGAATAGTTTTGTTTATAAATTATATTTACATTAGTGAATGTAAATAAGAGAACAAAATTTATTTTCAAATCATAATTTAAACAAATTCT
The DNA here is from genome assembly GCA_030737875.1 of Allium sativum. Lineage (NCBI taxonomy): Eukaryota > Viridiplantae > Streptophyta > Magnoliopsida > Asparagales > Amaryllidaceae > Allium > Allium sativum. The sequence goes on from CM060924.1 coordinate 297,323,129, forward strand.
ATTAAATGTATAAAAGTGTGTACATTGGGATTGAAAAATGTAGATAAAGAAAATAGACTATAGTTTCATTGAATATTTATATTGATAAATGCAAATAAAAGAATAAACCTTAATTTTCAATGCGTATATATTGATAAATGCAAACAAAGAAATAAACTTTATTTTCAATAAATGTTTGTATTTTCATTGGTGAATGCAAATGAATAATTTGTTTTCAATATACATTTTGCATTGGTAAATGCAAAATGAACAATTTCTAATTTTCTATATATATATATATATGCATGGCTGAATGTAAATAGAAGAACAAACTTTATTTTCAAAATATGTTTACATTTGCGAATGCAAATAAAAGAACAAAACTTTATTTCCAATATGTGTTTGCATTTGTGAATGCAAATTAAAGAATAAATTTTATTTTTAATGTTTATTTACATTAGTAAATGCAAATAAAGAATAAACTTGAATTTCAATGTATATTTACATTCGAAAATGCAAATAAAAGGACAGTTTTTATTTCAAAGTATATTTACATTTGAAAATGCAAATAAAAGAACAAAAAGGTAAATTTTGTTTTGGAAGGTTTGTTTGCATTGTAAATGCAAAACAAAGAAGGAAGTTTTATTTTTACATTATAAAATATAAATAAAAAGGTAAATTTTATTCTCAAGTTATATTTACATTATGAAATGTAAATAAAAAAGTAAATTTTAGTTTCAAGTCATATTTGTGTTTTTGAGAACACAAATCAAAATATAAGTTTTGTTCCCAAGTTATATTTACAATTTAAAGAGTAAATTTTAGTTTCAAGTCATATTTACATTATAAAATGTAAATAAAAAAAAAGTAAGTTTTGTTTTCAAGTGATATTTACATTATAAAATGTAAATAAAAAAGTATGTTTTACTTTTAAGTGATATTTACATTATAAAATATAAATAAAAAAAAAGTAAGTTTTACTTTCAAGTTTTATTTGTGTTTTAAGAACACAAATAAAAATATAATTTTTTTAAAATCTTCATTCAAACACTTTGTTCGCATTAAGGGATGCAAACAAAGTATAATTCTCTTTTATTTTAAACATTTTGTTCGCATCGAGGGATGCAAACAAAATAAAATCTTTTTATTCTTTTGAATTGAAAATTTGATCAACTCAAATCTAAATAAGATGACGACATATAAATGGTGACAACCATATTCTTTTATTTTGAATTGACAAGTAAATCAATTCAAATCTAAACAAGGTTATAACATAGAATAAGTGACAATCACATGGATCTATACTATTCAATACAAACACAGAATCATCCATTACCAATACCAAACAGATCTGAAACGTAATCATAGATATATTACATCGCAATTTAAATAATTTAATTTATTATTAATTTTAAATAAAGAATCTCACATTGATTTTTGCTGAAAATTTGACTGTCTCGGAATCAGCTCTTGTCTGCGCCATCGCGAAGCTCTCGGAAAGACGAGTCCAACACAACTTACGGTTCGTCAATCGGACCTCGTATGAGAGAAATATTGAATTTTAAAGATTGCATAAATTAAATATTTAATTAATAAAAAAAAAGGAGACCTTTCTTCTTCACGTCATTAACACGCCGAACCCATTCATCGTCTCCAACTTTCTGCGCGCGCCTCCCTGCACCGCACCGGACCACGATCAAACACCGCCAACTCGAAGCTCGTGCCACCATGTGCTCGCTCCACCAACCACCTGAAGCTCGGCCTCCCCAATCACCACGAAATTGAACCTAAACCCGCCGCCTTCTAGCCCCAAATTCGCGAAATCCATGAACCAAAACCCGATCTTAACCGTATGGATGGAAAGGTCTCTGAATTCTCTTCGATTTGTTATATCATATGTCGATTTTCGTTGAATGGATTGAGAAAAATTAGTGTTTGAAGTTGGGAAATTTCTGGCCTTCGAATGAAAGGCGGCGGCTGGCCATGAATTAGGGTTTCGGATTTTAATATTATTTTATTATTTAATCTTGAAAAATGTGTTTAAAAGGTGGATTTTCTGACTTTTTCTGGTTTGGGCCTGCTTACTGTCGTTCTTTAGGTTTTGACACCTTCTGAACGCAATGGGATAGGTCCCGGGGCCCAATTCCGAAATTTGTATATATTTTATTTAAAATTGCATTAAAAATTAATTAATTAAATATTGACCGTACACTTATATATGCCGGGGCCACATACGACCTCAGAAAATTCCAAAAAAAATATTTTTAGCTTTCTTATGACGATACGAATCCAACAAAATTATTTTCGTCGAATTCTGAGACTGTTTGAAAAATGGCTATTTTTAAGGCGTTTAAATTTAACAATAAATAGTCAAAACACATTTTCTCTCGCCACGCTCACATATTAATTCGAAAAATTCTGAAAATTGAAACCTAGCAATAATTTGAAATTCCGGTTCCAACAAAAGTGGTTTCGTCGAAAACAGCGGTCATTTGAAAAATGACTATTTTTAAGGCCAATATATTTAATATTAAAAATACATTTTTAAACAGATAAATTCCGAAACTCAAAATATATAAGTGTTTACTGTTTTTCAATGTAGAAACGTCATTCCGAACTCAATGGAAGTGGTTTCGTGTCGAAATTCCTTCATATATGAAAAGTAGCCTTTCGGGCCATATATAATATAAATTCTACAGCGACCTTTCTAAAAATTGAATTGGCCATAACTTTTGATTTCCGCTATGAAATTTCAATTTTTCAGATTCATTAGATATATATTTTTAAATATATTCTAATATTTTTGGTTTCACTAAAATCCGTTAAATTTTGCATCCTATATGGTCAGTCAAAGTTTCAAGTTTGACTTTTCAAACTACTGCGTTATTTCTAATTCCATTTATATTTAAATTAAATTTATTCGTTCTAACTTCGAATAAAATAAATTCTAGCCATTATTATTTAAAATAAATCACTTAATATTCCCAAAATTCATTAAAATTTTCTAAAATAATTTTTTTTAAATTGGTTCAGAATTTGCGGGTTGTTACATTTTGGAAATCATAATTTTGTTTACATTCTTATATGTTAATAAGAAATTATTTTCAGTAGTCACGTTTAGTTTGCAAATATATATTATAGACGAAATTTATTCTTTTATTTGCAATCACCAACATAGATATGTAACATATCACATTTTATACATTGAATCAAATAATAACATTTTTATGATTAGTGAATTAAAAATAACATTTTTGTTAAAACATAAGTATTGAAATAAAAGTAACATTTTCATTAGAATTTGATTTATGAAATAAAAATCACATTTTTATTAGGACCTGATTTGTGAATTAAAAATCACACTTTTATCAAAACTTGTTTATTGAATTGAAAATATCACTTTTGTCAAACTTTGATTATTGAAACGAAAGCAACATTTTTGTCAAACAAGATCATTGGAATAAAACTGTTCTTTTATTTGCATTCATAAATATACTTTAAAATAGAGCTTGTTCTTTTATTCTGCATTCACTAATGCAAACATACATAGAAAATAAAGTTTGTTCTTTTATTTGGAATCACTAATGCAAATACACATTTAAATAATATTTGTTTCTTTATTTACATTCACTAATGTAAATACACATTGTGAATGAGTTCCTTTTTTTTTACATTCACTCAAATATACTTTTAGATAAAAAGTTACATTGGTTAATTGCTTTCCTTGTTGCAAATAAAACATTAAATAAAAGTTTCATTTTTGTTGCAATCCTACATGCAAACCAAACATCAAAATGAAAGTTACATTTTTGGATTTATAATTTTGATATGAATAAAATATTGATAGAAAGAATAGTTTTTAAAAATGCATTTTTATTTCAATTCTATATGAAGTAAAAGAGCAAATTTGCCAAATGTCTTATATGAAATAAAATGAGTACTTTTTGTCACTTCAAAAAGAATGAGTTGAAAATGTTTATTTAAGCTTTTGAAAAGAATGGATAACTAAATATTTACATTTTTATCATTAAAGTAAAATAGACAAAAATACTTATTTTGTCTAAATTAAAAGAATGAAACAAAATATAGCACTGTAATATTATATTAGAATTGAAATACAAATTAATCACTATCGTAAATTTATATTAGTTAAAACCAATTATTCATTTTTTGTTGATTTTTATTAGTTAAAAAAACTATTCATTTTAGTCAATTTATATTAGTTATAACAAATATTCACTTTTGTCAATTCACACTAGTTAAGACCAATTATTTACTTATGTCAATTTACATTGGTTGAAACCAATTAATTGTTTGTCATGCTATATATTGTGTATTACACTTCCATTCACAAGTTACCCGACTTGTATATGTGATTGGGATGATAATTTTCACACATCACCCAAGTGCACAAATTAGTTTATTATTTGTTTGTTGGTTGAAACCCCACACGGGTGTTGGGATGAAAATTTACATACACTAATCCCAATATTTAGTCGTATGTTGATCGTTAGATCGACAGGCTGTAATGAGCGTTATTATTTAATTTTAACGCTTACACAGTGGAAATTACACTTTGGATGTAATGGATGACTTGATGATTATACTGTTATTGTCATATATATGATGTGTGTGAAATCCATATAATCCAAATTATATGGTAAATGATTGAGTCGCATTTCGATTCAGGTGTTCTTTTAAATAAGAGTATTTTTACATTAGAAATCTATTTTTTTATAAAGTATTTTCATAAAATATATTTTTAATCAAGTATATGTTAAAACAAAGAATATTTGTAAAAGATAAATAATTTGTAATATAACGAATACTTCTCTTTAGAATCTTTTATATAAAAAAATATTTTTAATGATTATTTTAAAATATGATTTTTTTTGAAAGATTATTAGGATTTGCAATTATATTTTGATATGAAATAAATTGAGATGTGAAGTGGATTTATCGTGGACGGTGTTTTAAACGACATTTGTCCTTTAATCCAATTTACGTTGAAATTTTTATTTGGAATTTATAAATCTATTTTATAGATTTAAAAGGGCATTTTCTAAAAATCAAGTTTTTCAATTTAATATATTAAATTGGAATTAAGTGGAAATTCGATTGGTAATAATCGAAATGGGCTTCTGTAAAAGAAGACCGATATTATATGTGGAATTTAAGAGGCTTTGCCGTTATTCCATTTATGTTATTAGTCCGATACAGAAATTTATATCGATTATGTATTGATTTGATTTCTGTGAATTCCATATTTCGGAAATTGATTTATAGATTTTATTTTTAGAGTTTATCTTTGATAAAATTAATGAGAATCTTTTAATATGAATATCTTATTAGAAGAATATTCTGAGTTGGAATGTGGCGTAATGTGTGATTTTCCAATATTTACTTATTAATCACAAAATACGTGAGTTATTCAGAAAGACCGGGTTTAACCCATTCTGAATAATCATCACGACGATCAAGAGTCGAAGATGAAGACGGTGATCGAAGACCGAAGGTTTTCACATCGTTGGGATGATGATGACTGGTATCTTGAATTGGGATTGGCCTTCCAAGGCAAGGTATTTAGTAATGATCGTCCAAACGTATTTGGAGATCGACGGACACGTTGTTTCGCTCAGACCCAGAGCGGAGTTGTAAATGGATTGCGTGTCTGACATTGTATTCCTTCCTGCTGTATTTGTTGAACGTTACTGATTATATATTTCTGTTTGGTGGTGAAAATGTATTCTTTACTTATCACCCTTCTCTAAGACGTATGAGCTTAGAGGTTATATATATATATATATATATATATATATATATATTGGTAGATGATCAATAATATGGTAGGGTCTGACAATGTGACATGCTAAGATGCAAATGATCAAGGCTTTGTTGAAAAGCAGGCCTTGTGGTTGATGATCAAAGCACGGTCTATTTAGGCATAGCTTTGTGTATATCGTGACTTCGCGAGCCTCACACACCGGTTGAGCCTAAAACGTGAGAAGGGAACGCAGGGAGTGCACACGTTTCGTTTTAGCTAGAAGTGGTGTTGGGCTTTAACACGGCCCGACATTTGCTTATGTGGTTGATGGAATTTTTGCGAGGCCTCGGTTTATTCTTATCGGTCGCCCTCGGCTGATTTGTAGGTCCAATAGGATCGAGGAGCGTGTGTTCAGGCATAACTAATCCACTAAAGTATTTGTGGACCGGCCCTGCTGTATCCAAGGTTTCGCCAGCGTCCGAATCCTGAGGCATTGCTAGAGTGTCTCGAATCGGTCAGGAGCTCCTCCCTAGCCTGGACTCATGATGGAAACCCAATTTCCAATACGCCCTTGCGATTTTGATTGTATAACTAGTGTGGCGACATAGTAGATGGTATCTATGCCGTCTAGGATTGATATTATATTTGAAATGTTTTAAATGTATATATATATACACACACTAATAATATCGTTTTTACGTATAAAGCATCTTTTGACCATTATAAGGTAAAACCCTATCCTCTGGTGTGCGTTGCATTGTGTAATGGGACCTGGGTCTTATAATGGTTTCATTTTTCTAAAAAGCATTGCGTTATTTGACGATTTACTTTATTTATGCACTGGCAATCCAATGGAGTAAACCCGTTCCGCGTTAGCGGCGTGGTCCTGTGATTAGCCTACTTATTAGATAAGTTAAGTATAGAATTCTCACACCAGTCCCACGACTGACCTGTAGTTTGTTTCACTTTGCAAACTCGGGTGCCCTCTTTTCACACGGGTAGTCGAGTAGCTTTTTACAGATATAGTTAAGCAGGATCCTGGATTGAAGTCTGAAGCTGGGTTCAGAATATTGATGGCCTTCTGCTGAGATTAGTTCTGCTGCAATGTATTTAATTTATTGTAAATGTATCTTCCGTTGTATTATTTATCGATGTACTCTGATATATTATGTACTCTTATGTAACATTTATTATTGATGTTATAAAAGTCTGTGTTGTTGTTCTGATGTTGTTGTATGCCCAAATGTTAACGTACGCGGGTTTTGAACGGTCTTGATCGGTCTTGCGATCGATTGAGGTCGGGCGAAGTCCGGGTCGTTGCAAAAAATAACCATAATTTTCCAATGAATACATTGGAATGGATTGGATTGGAAATAGTCTTCGGAATATTTCGTTATTGGATTCTATGGTTATACGGATATTGTTATGGGAATTTGGAAGATACAGATATCGTTAATCCCAATATGATATCCGTTAGTTTGGAATTTGATATTGAATATAAGCTGATATAATTTCTATTCAGAGCCTTGTATTTAATATTAAATTGGATTTTGGGTGTGTCATGAATGGTGTCTTCATTAACACTATTCTTAAACCCAGTTGAGAAAGGAATAAATCTTTTAATTAAGATTTAGAGAAATTTACCAATTAATTAACATTTAATTGGAATAAAATGGAATGTGAAATTGGGTTTATTGTGAATTGTGTTTTTAATGACATTCTTTCTTTAACACGATTAACAATGAAATATCATTTGGAATTTATCAGTCTTTTTATTAAGATTTAATGGAAATTTTCCGAAGTAAAGTTTTCCAATTTAATAAAATAAATTGGTATTAAATGGAATTCGATTTGGTAATAATCGAAGTGAGCTTCTGTGGAGGAAGACTATTAATATATATGGAATTTAAAAAGGCTTTGTCATTTTTCCATTTATATTATTAGTCGAACACGAAAATTGGTATCGATTATATGTTGAACTGTTTCTCGTGAAGATTCCATAATTAATGGAATGTGATTTTGGGTTTATCGTAAACTGTGTTTTAAACGACGTTGGTTCTTTAACCCAGTTAAAGATAGGATTTCATGTCTAACATTGTATTTCGAACTGTATTGTTGATATCTACTAAATATATATCTGTTTGGTGGCGGAGAATTTATTCTCTTGCTTAACACCCTTCTCTAAGATGTACGAGCTCAGAGGTTATATATCGGCTGAAATCAATGGTACGCTGTACATTGTCGATGCGGCATGTTTGATTTCCCAGATTTAAATAATCATTAACAATGATTATTGGGAAAATTAAACCTAAATGGAGTTTAAATGAATCTTTAATTAGATTGAAATGTGATTATGATAATTTAAATTATCAAATTTGGGAAATGATCGAGAATGGAGTACCACCAGTTTTACTCAGGCGATAGTTAAATCTTTAATTAGATTTGAACGTGAAAAGGTAATTAAATTTTGTGAAAACACCATGGTGTTAGATATGGAGTATTACCAGTTTTTCTCCATGGGATGAATTGGTTGGGATTGGGAAATTAAACAAATGATTACTTCGGTAAGGTTCGATAATGCCGACTAGTTTGGAAACCCCTAATTTGGTTTAAATTGTGAAAAGAATATTTGAATAAAAGAATATTCTGGATTGGAATGAGGCGTCTGTTGTGTTTTTATAGCACTTGTTTATAAGATACTTGAGTTATTCAGAAAGACCGGGTTTATCCCATTCTGAATAATTGATACGACGATAAGTCGACGATGAAGGCGATGATTGAAGAACAGAGTTCTTCACATCATGTGGATGATTACTGATGTCTTGATTGGGCTGTACGTACACCCAAGATGAGGTAATAAGTGGTGATCGTCCAGACAAACTTGGACATTGATCGGATATGCGAGGGCCTCTCTCATGTATTGGACATATGATGACGAGGAATAAGGTGCCTCCGGTTTCGTTCGGTCCCAGAACGGACTTGCAAAAGGATGGTGTGTTTGACATTGATTCCTTTGTACCGTATTCGTTGATCTCTGCTAAATATATATCTGTTTGGTGGCGGAGAATTTATTCTCTTGCTTAACACCCTTCTCTGAGACGTACGAGCTTAGAGGTTATATATTGGTGGAAATCAATTGTACGATATGAAATGACAGTGTGGCATGCTGAGATGCAAATAATCAAGTTTTTGTTGAAAATCAAGGTCTTGTGGTTGATGATCAAAGCACAGCTTTAATTAACATAGCTTTGTGTAGCATTAATTTGCGAGCTTCACACCCCGGTATGAACCAGAAATGGGATGAGGACTTCAGGGAAATAGACATATGTTAGTTTGTAGCTAGGAGTAACGTCATGGTATGGAGCCCAGACTATTTACTCATGTGGATCTTGCTTATTATTACTGGATGATGGATTGTGAGACGCCTCGGATATATCGGTCACTACGGGATCGATGGATGTAATGGTCGATATACTGACCAGGTTTTATGCCCCATAGGGCATGCTAACAGATAGTTTATGGTATTGCCAATCGTCGACAGATGACCGACCCTATCGCTAACCGCGGGTGCAGTTGCGGCTGTATCCTGAGGCACGGGCTAGAGTGTCTCAAATCGGTCAGAATGATTGCTTGCCTTGGTTCATAGATGGAAACCCAATTTCCAATACGTGATTTCACGATTTTAGTTGTAAATATATATTTGCGACGTAATATATGGGCACCTACACCGCCTATGAATGATACATTTATATTTGAAGTTGATTTCTTCACTTATAGTAATAATAAAACATGAAATTTCATGTACTAAGCATTTTTGGCTATTATAAGATAAAACTCTATCCTCCGGCTTGCATTGCATTGTGCGATGGGACCTGAGTCTTATAATAGCTTTATTTTTATGTTTAACTTTGTGCTGTATGTTTCATGCACTAGTATTCTTAGGGTTAAACCCGTTCCATGTTAAACGATGTGGTCCCTCGATTTATCTAACTTTAAAATCAGGCTAATAAATGTTTTTAGTTCTCACACCAGTCCCATGACTGACTCGAAGTTTATTGTTTTAACCTAAACTCTTGGTGCCCCTTTTATCCACAGGGGCAGCTAGTAGTTTTGGTTTTTGCAAATATTTCTTTTCAAGATCCTGGATTTACAAGTGGAATTATATTCGGAAAGCTTTGTATCAGTGTATTTCTTTTAGTTGTATTATGCATTATTTTTTTGCTGCTATGTATTTAAATGTAATTTAAATCTCTGATATTTTCTGTTGTATATTATTTATTCATACTATGTTATATTCTTGTAATCTGATGTAAATTATTGTAATAGCGATGAAATGTTCTTCTGTTTGTGTTCCAATTTGTCGTTTTCTCAACTTAATCTGGGCTTTCCCGTAAGGGCGAGTTTGGGTCGTGTTAGTTTGGTATCAGAGCTTTGGTTTACAGAGCTCGAGAACAAGACACATTAGAACCATACGAAAGAATTCATCAGAGATTGGATTAGTAATATCCAATAAGGATGACCCGTTAGAGATAGGATCAACATTATCGTAGAACGAGTGTGAAGAGTATTATTTATAAAAATAAATTTAGTTTTGAAATTTTAAACCATATTATATGTATTTGAATATTTATTTTATATTGAATTTCGATAGTCGAGTATATGAAGATTTTGAATATACGCGTAATTAACGTGTATTCGAAGCCTCAAATATATTGGATAGATATAGAATCACACTCTATTCTCCCGGAGACAATTCTGGGGATTGATATATCATCATCAATATCTGTGTTCGAGTTTCGAAAGTGGGATGTCTATATATTTCCAATTGGCTGGTGTGAGAACCTGTAACACTCCACGTCCATTAATGTCACTCTCAAAGGGAATGCATTAACTTTCATGGAGTATTATTGGTGAGTAGAACAGAATATAACAAGACAGATACATATACTGGTACTTGAAAATTTTCAAAACAAAATTTATTACAGCGGAGAAATAGTTTGATTACAGCAACATCATAAACCAACAGAAGAACCAAGTACACTTAGTAACCATCTTGACAAATTGTTTTCTGACTACATAAAATAAAAAGCATAACCCAATCACAAGTAGCCATAAAAGAGATGAGTTGAACTCTACTTTCATCAATCCAAGCACTTCCAAAAGAGGGAGAAAGAGATCTAAGATCAAGCTCCACTACTACTAGTCCCACCCTGAGAACCTTTTGGGGGGGAGGAAGAAAAGAGGCAAAAACAAGGCGGGTCAGACATAAAGTCTGGCGAGTATAATAACTTTAACAATATAATTATTAAAGTAACTAGGATAAGGCATAAACTGGTAAAACAAGGTATGACTGTGAAACAAGTGGGCATGACAAAGCAAACAGGAGGAATATTCTGGCGTTAATCTCGTTACTAATCACTATAGGATATTTACCACACTGTACCAATGTTAATTACACCACACCATTACTAGTCACCCTAAAAGTTGATCCTGCCTACAGAACATAACAATGATAATGGTAGTTTCGTGTACCCCTAGTTACCTTCATAGGTGTCGCCTGCCCCTATCTCCACTGGTTGTACCAACTACCCCCATGCGATCGGCTCCCTAACTCGTAGATACCCGTGCTGGTCCCATAGTGGGGTGTATCACTCCCCAAAGTGGCAACCCGATACCACTAAACATGCATGGCTTATATCTACACGATGCAACAACGTCTTACCTACCAGCCCGGGCCCATGCACGCACATGACCCCGTTGGACTTGCGTTGCCACCGCTAACCCATTTTGACCTCTTACAATCAAACTCAGTAAGCGTGTCCCGTCCTCGACTTGGGTCGAGCTCACAAAGATACTTAATGGGTTACTGGTTTGAAACAGGCCCCCAAGCCTGACCCAAGCTTTCCACCTAAGCTTGGTCCCCACTAAGGTTTCCCACTTAACCCCATTCTTATTCATGTCTTCTTACATGTTTCAACTTGGTTAAGTGTTTCTAATCGTATTTCACAAGCCCGCCAAGGCACCCACTTAACCTCCATGTCCCACCATATGTTTATCTGGTTAAGTGTTATTTAATTCATTATAACCGTAACCTTGTAAAGACCTCCCACATTAGACTGACGTTTGCGGTTGCTGGATTTGCCGGGCGGGTCCTGGCAGTCTTATACTGCAAACAAGCCTAACCTCGTGTCTTTACAATGGTTACGCATTTAGTTCATGCCTTAGACCTCTCACATTAGACTACCGTTTGTGGTTGCTGGATTTGCCGGGCGGGTCCAGGCAGTCTTACACCACAAACGAGTATAACCTCGTGTCTTAGGCGGTTAATTATTACACATCTTTATTTAACCCCAAGTTGGATTAATATCCCTATTCAAATTTGTCAATAAATACCAAATTCATTTATGTCCATAATTGTCACCTAAATTATGTCTATAAATTGCAGGTATACAAATTATACCTATTAATGTCTCAAATTAATAATATGCCCTTTTTAAGGCCATTTATGCCAATTCATGATTATGCATTTTTAATAATTTCTTATCATCCTCACGCTATTCGTACGTTTTAATATGACATATGTTAGACTTGCAATAGTCTAACTTATAAAAGGAAAAACAATGTCACAACTTGCATAACACATAAAATAGATCTAAGAATCATGACATAAGTTTAAATAGCCAATAACTTGCATATATGTGTATGGTTTTCCTATAACTTGCATATGAACAAACTAGCATATGATTCTCATACAAAACTTGCATAGGCAATTTGCATAACTATGTACTGCCATGGATCTAAATATAGATCTAAACATAAAGGTGTGAACTTGCTTTTGGATCTAAACATAAAGATGTGAACTTTCATATGGATCTAAACATGAAGATTAATGTCACATGTTTGCATATAAACTGGTATATGTATCTACATGATTCACATATGTTTTTACATCCCATCTTGCATAAGATTCACATATGTCTTAATATCCCAAACTTGCATAAGATTCATATATGTTTTAACATCCCAAACTTGCATATAATTCATATAAGAATATAAATAGTCCAATCATCACAAACTTTCATGTATAAGAACACGTAATCCAACATCACAAACTTGCATATAATTCATATAAGAATATGTAGTCCAACATCACAAACTTGCATATATAAGAACATGTAATCCAAGATCACAAACTTGCATATAATTCATATAAGAACATGTAATCCAACATCACAAACTTGCATATAATTCGTATAAGCATATATAATCCAACATCACATACTTGCATATAAATCAACATCACATGATTCAAAATCATATTCTCATAGTCCCAATTTTAACTTATCATAATTAAATTAATTAATTAATTTGTGAAAGATATTATACTCACAAGCAAAAGAATAGTCTTGTCTTTCTGGAATCTGTATTCTGAAACTGAATTGCTCGCCTTTGATGTAGACTAATCGTTATTTAGATATAGATTTGATTTTTGTTTCTTGCTTTAATCTTGTTCTTGAGTTGAAAGAGACGACGACTACTCTAGGTTCTCCATTGACGGCATGGCGGCTCTTGGTATGAGTTAGTATGATTTTAGGTTATGATTTAGGTTGATTATATAGAATTTTAATTGATTAAGAGCCATCTGATTAACCTAGAATTAATCAAGACCATCCAGTCAAGATAGAATAACACCTTAGCCCTAATGACTCAGCAATAGGTCAAAACAGCGTCATCTTTCAGATCTGCTCGGGAGGGGGGGTAGGTCGACCCCAAGTCGACACTAGGGTCGACCCCCTGGTCGATCTGGCCTGGGGCGGGAATTTTCCTGCACTGCCCTCTTCTGTGTTTGAATTTGAATTTTGAATTTTTGAAACTTCCGAAGGCCATAACTTCTTCATACGAAGTCAAATTCACGCAAACTCGAACTCTATCTCATTCATAATTCCGATACGAACGCAATGGCGTAACCCGTTTCCCTTAATTATCACATATAAAATTAAGTATTCTTTAATTCATTACTTTAGGGTTTAAAGAAAATACGGGGTGTTACATTCTCCCCTCCTTAAAAGATTTCGTCCCCGAAATCTTCAAGTCAAGAAGAATGTGTATCCTACCATCCAATCATCCATCTACTCAACCATCAAATGCAGGCATCCATTGTCCTTAAGAAACTTCTAATGCTTTCATGTTTATATGCATAGTGTGTATACATGTCCTTATCTAATGCAAAATCAGGCGGTCTACTGATTCAGTTGACCTCCTTAATGTGAATCATGATAGTGCCATGCGTCCATTATGTATGCAAAAGATTCCTAATGATACATATTATTTCTACATGCGTGCATAACCATTCATCTGAATGCAGCATCCATATGATAACACAACCGTTATGCATCCATTAAATTTAAATATGCATACACATTTACATGCAATATGAAAGTGATTGAGACGATCTAGTGCCTAAAGTGTGTGTACATGCAACCACGAGCAACCACTAGCAACCACTTGCAACCACTCGCAACCATCAATCATAACATGTTTCAAACACATGTTTACATCCATTGGTTTCTACCTAAGGATAAAGAATAGGACTGAGGAGATATACTTGAAAGATAGATTTAAGCATGAATAAACTTATGGAAAAAGAGATCAAGGAGGTACCCTCAAAGAGAAAATGGTAGGCTGCGCGTATTTTCCTCTCAGTTTCCCAAGTCGCGTCTTCCTCAGCATCACTCCATTGAACTTTAACAAGCCTGACTTCACGATTGTGTATTGCCCAAGATAAGAGTTGGAACTCTTCTCACAATCGCTTCTTGTTCCACTTCTACTTCCTCTAGCATATTTGGATCCATCACTTCCTCAGATTCATGTAAGCATTTTCGTAGTTGAGAAACATGAAAAACATTATGAACTCCAGCCAGTCTCTCGGGTAGCTCTACACTGTAAGCCATTGTCCCAATCCTTTCAGTGATAGGAAATGGACCTACAAATCTTGATGCTAGCTTTCCTACGAACATAAAGCGAATGACATTCCTCAAAGGAGATACTTTAAGGAACACTCTATCTCCAACCTTAAACTCAAGGTCGGTCCTTCTTTTGTCTGCGTAGGACTTTTGTCTATCTTGTGCAGCCTTCATCCATCTTCTTATCAAGTCCACCTTTTCTGATTTTTCTCTAATCATGTCCGGCCCAAGTACGAGTTTACCTGTTGACTCCCACCAACACGTTGGCGATCGACATGGTCTTCCATATAAAGCTTCGAAGGGCGCCATGCCTATGGTGGCATGATAGCTATTGTTGTAGGCAATTCCACCAAAGGAAGATGATCCTCCCATGTCCCTCCAAAGTGAAGAATGCACAATCGCAAGAGGTCTTCTAATACTCTATTCACCCTTTCCGTTTGACCATCGGTTTGGGGGTGATAGGTCATGCTTAAGCATAATTGTGTGCCTATCGCCTCTTGCAAACTCTTCCAAAACTCTCTCGTAAAGATAGGATCTCGATCACTCACTATGCTGGAGGGTATCCCATGGAGTCGAACTATTTCTTTAAGATAAATGGACGCTAAGGACGAGGCAGTCCTTCTACTTTCAATAGGTATAAAGTGGGCACTTTTAGTGAGCCTGTCCACTATTACCCAAATACTGGTATTGCCCTTTCTTGACCTAGGCAACCCATCAACAAAGCCCATCGAAATGCTATCCCACTTCCACTGTAGGACCTCTAGAGGATGAAGCAGACAACCAGGCTTCTTCTGCTCTGCTTTGACTTGCTGGCATACCAAACACATAGCGACGAACTCAGCTACATCACTCTTTATGCCATTCCAAAAGAAAACCCTTTTTATATCTTTATACATCTTGTCTCCTCCTGGGTGTATGGTCAGTTTAGAATGGTGCGCCTCTTCGAGAACTGTCTTCACTAAATCCCTTACTTGTGGGACGCACAGCCTTCCATCCTGTCTCAACCAATCCCTATAATCGATGGAGTATCTATTGAGGTGACTAGAAGTCTCACCCCTAACTTGCTTATCCGTCACATCAAATAGCTGAGGGTCTTCTCGTTGCGCGGTTCCTATTGAGTCCAAAAGAGTAGGCCGCACCTCTAGTGATGCTAACAGACCAGGCACAATTTCAGAGGAGGGTCTAAAATTAAAGTTTGCTATATACTCCAAGCTTTGTCTTTCTACAAAGAGAGGACTCAAGGTCAGCTTCTTCCTACACAGGGCATCTGCTACCACGTTGCCCTTGCCTGGGGTATAGGAAATCTCAAAATCATAAGAGGCCAGAAATTCCATCCACCTTTGCTGTCTTAAGTTAAGATCTTTTTGCGAGAAAAGGTACTTCAACAATTTATGGTCAGTATATAATTCAAACTTCTCACCTAGGAGATAATGGCGCCAAGAGTCAAGCTCAAAGACAATGGCAGCCAACTGTAGATCGTGGGTCGGGCAGTTTTTCTCATGTACTTTCAACTGTCTGCCTCCATAAGCTACTACCTTTCCCTCTTGCATCAAGACAACACCTAGTCCTGTACCACATGCATCCGTGTATATGGTAAACATCTTGCTTCCATCCGACAATGTCAGAACTAGGGATATTGTTAGAGCCCTCTTCAAACGTTGGAAAGCAATATCGCAATCCAAATCCCAAGCGAAAGTTATGTTCTTCTTCGTTAATCTTGTGAGTGGGGATGAGATTTTTGCAAAGTCTTTAATGAACTTTCGGTAAAAGCCTGCTAGCCCAAGAAAGCTTCGGACTTCGGTTGCATTCCATGGAACCTTCCAATCTTGCACCGCAACTACTTTTGCGGGGTCCATGGCTAACCCCTCTTTGGATACCACATGTCCAAGAAATCTCACCTCTTCTCTTCAGAAATGGCATTTGGAGAATTTGGCCTTCAGCTGATGTGCTCTAAGAGTATCCATGACTTCCCTTAAATGCAAAGAATGCTCTTCTTCATTCTTCGAGAAGATCAAAATGTCGTCTACGAAGACCACCACATACTTATTAAGGAATTATCTAAACACCCTACTCATCAATTCAATGAAGTAAGCGGGTGCGTTTGTCAAGCCGAAAGGCATGACAAGCCATTCGAAGAAACCATCTGGGGTTGTAAACGCGGTCTTATCAATGCTGTTTTCATCCACTCTTAGTTGATGGAACCCGGTAGCCAAATCTAGTTGGGACAAAACAGACACACCTACAAGCTGATCAAACAAGTCATCTATTGTAGGAAGTGGGTGCCTATTCTTCTTGGTCAGCTTGTTTAGAACCCTATAATCAATGCATAGGCGAAGCGAACCATCCGCTTTGGTTGCGAATACTACTGGAGCACCCCATTTAGAAATACTCCACCTTATAAACCCCTTTTCGAGTAGCTCTTTGACTTGCTTACTGAGCTCTTTCCTATTCCTAGGAGCCATGTGTCTAATGGGTAGAGCTACGGGTTTTGCATTATCAACAAGGTATATGTGGAAGTCTATCTTCTGCTTTGGAGGTAAGCCCTTCACCTCTTCAAACACATCTGAGTATTCACGGACTACTCTAACAGACTGCAGGTTTTCAGCAGACGCATCAAGAGATTCTAGGTAACTAAGCATAACAGAATGTATAGGGTTACAAGAGATTTCAAGAGTGTTGCCAAGGTGAGTCATAAGTATAACCACTCTCTTTTCACAATTGAGGATGGTACCATTACTGGATAACCAATCCATGCCGAGAATCAATCATAGCCCGTGAAGCCAAGAACGAAGGCATTGCATTCAAACTCAACACTTAAGATAGACACTCTCAAATCCCGACAAATCATTGAAAGATGAGCCGAATCACCAATAGGATTTGAGACTACTATGGGATCCATAACTAGAATAGTATTCAGGTGCAGTGTTTCAACTAACAAAGCAGACACAAACGAGTGTGAAACGCCAGAATCAAATAAAGTACGAACAGGATGATCAAACAGAAAAACCAAACTTTCAACAGAAATGTTTCTACCTCTTTCCTGTCCTGGTGCCATGAGAGCGTGAACCAGCCTTCTTGCCTGCCCTGGTGCCATGAGAGCCTGAATCTGTCCTCCGGAAGTAGACCCAGATCTTTGCCCTTGTCCATGTTTTCTCAGGCAGTCTTTAATTAGATGTCCTGCCTCTTCACAGTGGAAACAACCAGTCTTCTTCTTCTTATAGTCCTTGCTCAGATGGCCTAGTATTCCACAATTAAAGAACCTTTTCTTTCCTTTGCTATTGTTGTCCTTACCACCTTTCTTAGGTTGATGTTGTGACTTCTTTTGATCCTCTTTCTTCTCTGGTGCCTTATTAGTATTAGTGCCTTTCTCCTCTTCATGCATAAGTGCCATGTCAACTAGTTTCTCAAAGGTAGCCCCCATCGGGATGTGGGTCATAGCCAACCCATGTAGCGTCTCATTCAAACCTTTGACGAACCTCAAAGCCTTCTTCTTAGGTGTGTTCACCAAGTCTAAGCCAAATCTCGCCAACTGATTGAACTTGTTGACGTTCTCCTTTACTGACAAATTTCCTTGCTTCAACGCTAAGAATCTTTCCATATATAAGTTCTCTTATGCTCGTGAGAGAAATTTCATCTCGAACCTACATCTGAAATCCACCCATGTCTCCACTGGATGCTCTCCATTCGTGACCTCCCACCAAAACGAGGCTTCGTCCTTCATTAACCAAGCAGCCAATTGGACATTCCTCCCATCTTCTACCTCAAAAATACCAAATAGATCTTCCACCTCCTTAAGCCAATTTCGGGCTTCAACAAACGTCTCTGATCCGTGAAAAGGTTTCCCGCCCATCGCCCTAAAATCTTTGCATATCTTTGGAAAACTATCAACGCGAGGTGGGGGAGGAGGAGGAGCAACTGCGGCTGGGGGAGGAGGAACATTTGTTGAGCCTGTGGCATCGGCACTAGCCTCGAGAAACCTTCTAAACCAGCCTAGTATCGGTATGCCCTTGGGTATCTCGGGTAACCTAGACATGCTAAAAAGAAAACGAAGAGATTCAAAATGGAGAATTCAAAAGAAAGATATATGTCTCTTGGGGGTTATATTTTTAAAACAAACTTTTCTCTTGAAAATACTCTCCTTAAAACATACTTCTGAAAGTATTTCTTTATAAAACGCTTTTGAAAAACAGTTTTTCAAAATCTCTTATTTGTTCTGTTAACCTTCAGCTCTGATACTACATGTAACACTCCACGTCCATTAATGTCACTCTCAAAGGGAATGCATTAACTTTCATGGAGTATTATTGGTGAGTAGAACAGAATATAACAAGACAGATACATATATTGGTACTTGAAAATTTTCAAAACAACATTTATTGCAGCGGAGAAATAGTTTGATTACAGCAACATCATAAACCAATAGAAAAACCAAGTACACTTAGTAACCATCTTGACAAATTGTTTTCTGAGTACATAAAATAAAAAGCATAACCCAAACACAAGTAGCCATAAAAGAGATGAGCTGAACTCTACTTTCAACAATCCAAGCACTTCCAAAAGAGGGAGAAAGAGATCCAAGATCAAGCTCCATTAGTACTAGTCCCACCCTGAGAACCCGGAGGAGGGGGGAAGGGAGGGGAAGAAAGAAAAGAGGCGAAAACAAGGGGGTCAGACATAAAGTCTGGCGAGTGTAATAACTTTAACAATATAATTATTCAAGTAACTAGGATAAGGCATAAACTGGTAAAACAAGGTATGACTATGAAACAAGTGGGCATGACAAAGCAAACAGGAGGAATATTTTGGCCTTAATCTCGTTCCTAATCACTATAGGATAATTACTACACTGCACCAACGTTAATTACACCGCACCATTACTAGTCACCCTAAAAGTTGATCCCGCCTACAGAACGTAACAATGATAATGGTAGTTTTGTGTACCCCTAGTTACCTTCATAGGTGTCGCCTGCCCCTATCTCCACTAGTTGTACCCACTACCCATATGCGATCGGCTCCCTAACTCGTAGATACCCGTACTGGTCCCATAGCGGGATGTATCACTCCCCAAAGTGGCAACCCGATACCACTAAAGATGCACGGCTTATATCTACACGATGCAACAACGTTTTACCTACCAGCCCGGGTACACGCACGCACATGACCCCGTTGGACTTGAGTTGCCACCGCTAACCCGTTTTGACCTCTTACAATCAAACTCAGTAAGCGTATCCCATCCTTGACTTGGGTCGAGCTCACAAAAATACTTAATGGGTTACTGGTTTGAAACGGGCCCCCAAGCCTGACCTAAGCTTTCCACCTAAGCTTGGTCCCCACTAAGGTTTCCCACTTAACCCCATTCTTATTCATGTCTTCGTACATTTTCAACTTGGTTAAGTGTTTCTAATCGTATTTCACATGCCACCCACTTAACCCCATGTCCCACCACATGTTTATCTGGTTAAGTGTTACTTAATTCATTATAACCGTAATCTTGTAAAGACCTCCCATATTAGACTGACATTTGCAGTTGCTGGATTTGTCGGGTGGGTCCGGGAAATCTTACACCACAAACGAGTCTAACCTTGTGTCTTAGGCGGTTAATTATTACACATCTTTATTTAACCACATGTTGGATTAATATCCCTATTCAAATTTGTCAATAAATACCAAATTCATTTATGTCCATAATTGTCACCTAAATTATGTCTATAAATTACAGGTATACAAGTTATAACTGTTAATGTCTCAAATTAATAATATGCCCTTTTTAAGGTCATTTATTCCAATTCACGATTATGCATTTTTAATATTTTCTCATCGTCCCCACGCTATTCGTACGTTTTAATATGACATATGTTAGACTTGCAATAGTCCAGCTTATAAAAGGAAAAACAACGTCACAACTTGCATAACACATAAAATAGATCTAAGAATCATGACATAAGTTTACATAGCCAATAACATGCATATATGTGTATGGTTTTACTATAACTTGCATATGAACAAACTAGCATATGATTCTCATACAAAACTAGCATAGGCAATTTGCATAACTATGCACTGCCGTGGATCTAAATATAGATCTAAACATAAAGGTGTGAACTTGCATTTGGATCTAAACATAAAGATGTGAACTTGCATATAGTTCTAAACATAAAGATTAATGTCACATGTTTGCATATAAACTGGTATATGTATCTACATGATTCACATATGTTTTTACATCCTATCTTGCATAAGATTCACATATGTCTTAATATCCCAAAATTGCATAAGATTCATATATGTTTTAACATCCCAAACTTACATATAATTCATATAAGAATATATAGTCCAATCATCACAAACTTGCATATATAAGAACATGTAATCCAACATCACAAACTTGCATATAATTCATATAAGAATATGTAGTCCAACATCACAAACTTGCATATATAAGAACATGTATTCCAACATCACAAATTTGCATATAATTCATATAAGAACATGTAACCCAACATCACAAACTTGCATATATTTCGTATAAGAATATATAATCCAACATCACAAACTTGCATATAATTCAACATCACATGATTCAAAATCATATTCTCATAATCCCAATTATAACTTATCATAATTAAATTGATTAATTATTTTGTGAAGGATATTATACTCACAAACAAAAGAATAGTCTTATCTTTCTGGAATATGTATTTTGAAACTGAATTGCTCGCCTTTGATGTAGACTAATCATTATTTAGATTTAGATTTGATTTTGGTTTCTTGCTTTAATCTTGTTCTTGAGTTGAAAGAGACGGCGGCTAGTCTAGGTTCTCCATTGACGGCATGGCGGCTCTTGGTATGAATTAGTATGATTTTAAGTTAAGATTTAGGTTGCTTATATAGAATTTTAATTGATTAAGAGCCGTCCGATTAACCTAGAATCAATCAAGACCATCCAGTCAAGATAGAATAACACCTCAGCCCTAATGACTCTGCAATAGGTCAAAACAACAACATCTTTCAAATCTACCCGGGGGGGGGGTAGGTCGACCCCCAGGTCGACCTGTAGGGTAGGTCAACACTAGGGTAGACCCCCTGGTCGACCTGGCCTAGGCCGGGAATTTTCCTTCCCTGCCCTCTTTTGTGTTTAAATTTGAATTTTTGAAGCTTCTGAAGGCCATAACTTCTTCATACGAGGTCCAATTCACGCAAATTCGGACTCTATCTCAACCAGAATTCCGAGACGAACGTAATGGCGTAAACCATTTCCCTTAATTCTCACATTTAAAATTAAGTATTCTTTAATTTGTTACTTTAGGGTTTACAGGAAGTACGGGGTGTTACAGAACCAAAACTAGAATTGGCATTGAAATATGATTTTTGACTATATATAAAAGATATATGTTTGAAAGGCTAATCAACTAACTGATTGCTGGTTGTGTTGATTGATTATTAGTTTAACTAATAAAAATATTGAAACCACTAAGTAAGTGAAAGGTAAATCTAACCAAATCGAATAAAATATTGAACTGAATTGAAAATTGATTGGAACTGCGTGCATATACATGTATATACTTTGAACAAGTCATAGCATGGAAGCTAAGAAGAGGAATAAAATTTTACTCCCAACAAATAGGTACGTGTTTATTGTATTTCTTGGCGTTTGATGATTTTATGAGCCGACTGGCTTTTTTTTTTCTTTTGGATTGGTGAGGACCTTGTGAGGCAAATTACGGTCTTAAATATCAACCCATATAAAGGAGGTTGTGGCGATTTTTTTAGAAATTTAGGGTGTTAGCCAATTTTTTGGAAAATTAGAAAATTCTTAAAAACTGAAAAATTGAAGAATGAAAGTTGAATTAGTTAGTTAAACAACTTTTAGCTCCGTTCCTTTTCGAGGATGAAAAGATTTTAAGTGGGGGAGATTGTAACAACCCGAATTTTCAGAACCAATTTAAAAAATTTATTTTAGCTATTTTAATGGGTTTTGAATATTTAAAATGATTTATTTCAAATAATAATAACTAAAAATTTATTTAAATCGAAGTTAGAACGTATAATTTTATTTTAATTATAAAACGAGCCTGAAATGGCGCAGTAGTTTGAAAATTCGATTTCAAATTTCAAATGAATGTACATGATTCAAAATAAATCGGATTTCAGTAAAACCAAAAACATTTGAATCTGTTAATTAATATCTTTCTAACGAATGTGAAAAATACAGATTTCATAACAAGAATTAAAAGTATGTCCAGTTTAAAATTCAGAATAGTCACGATGGAATTTAATATAATATATAGCCCTTAAAAATAGCCATTTCGCAAACGACCTCCGTTTTGGACGAAATCACATTTGTTGGATCTGGAATGTCAAATTATTGATAGATTCCAATTTTCATAATTTTTGGAAATAATATGTGAGCGTGGTGAATTTAAACATGTTTGGTAATTTCATTTTGAATTTAATCGACTGGAAAATGACCGTTTTTCAAATGGTCTCCAAATTTAATGAAATTAGTTTTGTTAGGACTATATCGTCAATACATAGCTAGATTTATTTTTCTGGAATTTTTGGAGACAGTACGTGGCCCTAGCAAATTAAAATGTACGTTTAATTCAATATATATTGATTTATATTTTAATTTAAATAAAAAATGATTGAAACAGTCGAATTAGCTTACGAAACATATCCAATTATGTCCGGAATGGGGGTATTTAGCTAGGGGTGACAGTCGATGGGGTTGATTTGGAGTCTGAATGGATAAACAAGTATTTTTACAATTAAATATTATTATAATTATTATATATAATCCATTGTCCTACAAACCCCAAGTCAAAACAAATATCTGTGGTCAACAGTTTGACCTGCGCCTCCGATGCAAGGGTACGGACATAAATCTCAGGATTTAAATCCTTAAAATCTCCAAATTCAAGTGTTATTATCCAAGAATTAAAATACAAAAATTAGAGAGTAAGGCGAGATCTTTGAATTGATAAGGACTTGATCATTTTGCGTGCCCTAATTTATGGTATGAAGACCGCAACTTGGAAGCGGTTTCTAGTGGTGAAGGGTGGTGCGAGCGTGGAGCCGTTCAAGGCGACGGAGGAGCTTGCAAAGCAGTACAAGGTGGCGCCCTCCGATCATCTCCAGGAGCACGGTTGTGGAAGTTAATTCAAACCCTATATTTGAAGAATGGGTTCAAGGGCACAGGTCTGGAAAGGGAAGACGATGAGTAGGGGGCGACCAGAATTTTTCCTTTAATTAAGGTTAAGAAATTCTTAACTAAATTTTTTAATTAATTATAAATTAAAATGTATTAATATTCAAAATGTCATATCTTGCTTATCTTAGATCAGAATTCGACGATTTCAAAGCCGTTGGAATCGTGAAGGCGAACTCTGCATTATAAAATAACTAGAATGTTAATCCAATGTTTTAAATAAGTAAACATTGTTTAAAAAAAATTGTTTTTAAATAAATAACATCGGTTTATTTTTCAGATCTTAAAGAGAAATAGCTTTAATAAAAATAGGATTTTTATTATGAAATAGTTTTAAATAAAAATATGATTTATATATATATATATGGTAGCACTATAAAAATACGATTTTTACATATATGTTAGCGCTATAACAATATGGCTTTTATATATATAATAGCTGAGTTTATAAATATGATTTTTAATATATATAACATTGTAAAAATAAAAATAAAAATAACATGGTTTTAAAAATATGATTTTTATATACACGTACCATAATATAAAAATATGATATATATATATATATCATTGAATTAAAAATGTGATTATCACATATATAAGACAATTTAAAAATGTGTATATACAGCGTTGTTTAAAAATGTGATTTTTATTATAAACTACGTGAAACAGATTGCGTTGGAAACACGGTGAAGATTGGAGCTCGGCTGCAAATTCAGGAACCAGAACAGCAAATCAGAGCGACAAAAAACCACGGCGGAGTGGATCCAAATGTGAGAACTTCTTCTCACTCAAATTATTTTACAGTTATTATATAATAGGTTGCAGACGAGGCTTAGTAGCTCCTGACACTACTTTCTGTACAAACCATGGATGATTTGTGTGATATGTGTGTTGTATGAAATATATATATATATATATATATATATATGCGTTGTATAAAATAAATAAATATGCGTTGTATGAAATATATATATATAAGTTATATAAATAAATAAAGAAATAAAAATTGTCATATGTTGAAATATATATTTGTTGGTTAAAAATATTATTTTTAACATATAAATGAAGTGATAAAATTGTCATGTGTTGAATAAAATGTTTGAACAACAAAACTATCATTTTTATTGAATAAATGAACTATATAAAATATTTATGTATTGAAATAAATATTTTATCATTAAAAATATAATTTTTAACATATATATGGACAACATGAAATTCTCCTGAAATGAAAATAAATATTCATTTGCAAATCAGGTGATTTGTTTATGTACACCCATTTAACTGATATTGGTTAGGATGATAAATTTTACACATCGCCCAACTGCACAAATAATATTCAGTATTTGTTGGTTGAAACCCGACATGGGTATTGGGATGATATTTGGTGTACATTAATCCCAATTGTTTTGTTATATGTCATTCTATTGGTTGACAGACTGTTGTAAGCGTTAATTATTTATATTTAATGCTTATGAAGTTGTGTAATGCACTCTAGATGATGGTTGACTATGTATGATTATGTTGAGTACATATGTTGTATGAAATCCATATAAATAACATTATATGGTAATTGATTGTGTCTGATTCCAATTCAGAAAGAACGAATATTTTAAAATAAGGAATATTTTAAAATAATATTCAGTAAAGGATTAAAATATGATTTTGATGTCCGATTTGGGACGGACACGAAAATATTGAAAGTTTTAAAGCCGTGCTGATTAGACTTGGGTTATTTTAACGCGAATGATATTTATATCGATTTTATTCATTTTTATAATGAATATCGAAAAGGAAATGATTTCAAAATAAGATATTTTGAAAAGATTATCATTAAATATTATAATGATAAGGAATATTTAATTTTGATTTAAAATTGAAAACGAACTTAGAATCAATTTAAAATGAATTTATAAACGATTTATAAAATACGTTTTAAATGGAAATCGACAAATATATAACTTGTATATTATATATATTTAATGGCCTGATTAGAACGCGCCGCGACCGTTCGTGAATTTTGACCATTGACTTCGAATTGATATTACGGGTGATCCGACTGTCGGATTCTCCTAGAATCGGAACCGTTGGGTTTGTATCGAAAAGAGATTTCCAACGAATATAAGAGATTTGAAATCTAATTGTTGGATTTGGAATTATGTCCAAATCAAATTTGGAAAAGCTCGATGTAAATGAGTGCGATGACCGTTTATGGAAATCGACTGAAAGGGCATTAATAAATTATTAAAAATATTAATAATTTGTGTGAAATCATAATAAATGATTTGGAAAGAATTTGAATGAAAAATTCCACATTTGTAAAGATAAAAATATATTTTTATCAAAATGAACTAATTATTAACTAGAATACTAATCCAATATTTTTAATAAAATAAATTGGATTTGAAATGGTTTTGAATATAACCAGAATTTTCCAATGAATACATTAGAATGGAGTGGAATGGAAATAATCTTCGGAATATTTCGTTATTAGATTCTGTGGTTATACGGATATTGTTATGGGAATTTGGAAGATATAGATATCGTTATTCCCAATGCGATATCCGTTAGTTTCAGAATTTGATATTGAATATAAGCCGATATAATTTCTATTTAGAGCCTTGTATTTAGTATTAAATTGGGGTTTGTCGTGAATGGGTCTTCATTAACACTGTTCTTAAACCCAGTTGAGAAAGGAATAAATCTTTTAATTAAGATTTAGAGAAATTTACCAATTAATTAACATTTAATTGGAATAAAATGGTATGTTAAATTGGGTTTATTGTGAACTGTGCTTTTAATGACATTCATTCTTTAACCCGATTAACAATGAAATGTGATTTGGAATTTATATATCTTTTTATTAAGATTTAACGGAAATTTTCCAAAGTAAAGTTTTCCAATTTAATAAAATAAATTGGGATTAAATGGAATTCGATTTGGTAATAATCGAAGTGAGCTTCTGTGTAGGAAGACTGTTAATATATATGGAATTTAAAAAGGCTTTGTCGTTATTCCATTTATATTATTAGTCGGATACGGAAATTTATATCGATTATATATTGATCTGTTTCCTATTAAGATTCCATAATTAATAAAATGTGATTTTGGGTTTATCTTGAACTATGTTTTAAATGACATTGGTTCTTTAACCCAATTAAAGACAGGATTTCATGTCTAACATTATATTTCAAACTGTATTGTTGATCACTGCTAAATATGTATCTTTTTGGTGGCAGAGAATTTATTCTCTTGCTTAACACCCTTCTCTGAGACATACGAGCTCAGAGGTTGTATATCGGCAGAAATCAATGGTACGGTATAGATTGTCGATGCGGCATGTTTGATTTCCCACAGTTAAATAATCAATAATAATGATTTTTGGGAAAATTAAACCTAAGTGGAGTTTTAATGAATCTTTAATTAGATTGAAATGTGATTGTGATAATTTAAACAATCAAATTTGGGAAATGATCAAGAATGGAGTACCACCAGTTTTACTCCAAGCGATAGTTAAATCTTTAATTAGATTTGAACGTGGAAAGGTAATTAAATTTAGTGATAACACCATGGTGTTAGAAATGGAGTATTACCAGTTTTGCTCCATGGGATGAATAGGTTGTGATTGGGCAATTAAACAAATGATTACTTTGGTAAGGCTCGATAATCCCCCTAGTTTGGAAACCCTCAATTTGTTTTAACTTGTGAAAAGTATATTTGAATAAAAGAATATTCTGGATTGGAATGAGGCATATATTGTGTTTTTATAGCACTTGCTTATAAGAAACGCGAGTTATTCAGAAAGACCCTTTTATCCCATTCTGAATAATTGATACGACGATAAGTCGACGACGAAGATGATGATTGAAGACCAGAGTTCTTCACATCGTTTGGATGGTTACCGATGTCTTGATTGGGCTGTACATCCAAGATGAGGTAATAAGTGGTGATCGTCCAGACGTACTTGGAGATCGATCGGATATGCGAGGGCCTCTCTCCTGTATTAGACATATAGAACGAGGAATAAGGTGCCTTCGGTTTTGTTCAGACCCAGAACGGACTAGCAAAAGGATGGTGTGTTTGACATTGATTCCTTCATACTGTATTCATTGATCTCTGCTAAATATATATCTGTTTGGTGGAGGGGAATTTATTCTCTTACTTAACACCCTTCTCTGAGACGTACGAGCTTAGAGGGGATATATTGGTGGAAATCAGTGGTACGGTATGGAATGACCGTGTGTCTTGCTGAGATGTAAATGATCAAGGCTTTTATTGAAAAGCAGGGTCTTGTGGTTGATAATCAAAGCACAGCTTTAATTAGCATAGTTTTGTGTAGCGTTAATTCGCGAGCTTCATACTCTGGTATGAACCAGAAACAATGAGGACTTCAGGGAAATGGACATATGTTAGTTTCTAGCTATGAGTAACATCATGGTATGGAGCCCAGACTGTTTACTCATGTGG
Source organism: Allium sativum (assembly GCA_030737875.1). NCBI lineage: Eukaryota > Viridiplantae > Streptophyta > Magnoliopsida > Asparagales > Amaryllidaceae > Allium > Allium sativum. Next base: position 297,351,513 of record CM060924.1, read on the forward strand.
ATGTTGCTTATTATTAGTGGATGATGGATTACATGGTGCCTCGGACATATCGGTCAATACGGGATCAATGGATGTTATGGTCGATATACTGACCAGGTTTTATGGCCCGTAGGGCAAGTACAATATAGTTTATGGTATTGCCAATCATCGACGGATAGCCGACTCAGTCGCTGACCGTAATTGCGGCTGTATCCTGAGGCTCGGGCTATAGAGTCTCGAATCGGTTAGGATGATCGCTTGCGTTGGTTTATAGATGGAAACCTAATTTCTAGTATGTGATTTCACGATTTTAGTTGTAAATATATATTTGATGATGTAATATATGGGTACCTACGCCGCCTATGATTGATACATTTATATTTGAAGTTGATTTCTTCACTTATAATAATAATAAAATATGAAATTTTATGTACCAAGCATTTTTGGCTATTATAAGGTAAAACTCTATCCTTCGGCTTGCGTTGCATTGTGTGACGGGACCTGAGTCTTATAATAGCTTCATTTTTCTGTTTAACATTGCGCTGTATGTTTTATGCACTGGTGTTTTTGGGGTTAAACCCATTCCGTGTTATACGGCGCGGTCCCTTGATTTATCTAACTTTAAAATCAAGCTAATAATTGCTTTTAGTTCGCACACGAGTCCCATGACTGACTCTGAAGCGACCCGAACTTCCCCAGTCTCCGAAGAGATGAGAAAGAACGAATTACTGTGAGGACAAGACAAATAAGAACACAAACGGAATAACATTTCATTGTTATTACAACAATTCCATCAGAATACAAGAATATACAAAGTATAAATGAATATTACACAGAAATATCAGAGATTTAAATTACATTTAAATACATCGCAGCGGAAAATAATACAATACACAACTAGAAGTAATACATGGATACAAAGCTTTTCGAGTATTGTTCCAGCTATAAACCAGGATCCTGTGGATATAAATCTGCAAAACCAAAACTACTAGCTGCCCGTGTCAAAATAAGGGCACCCAGAGTTTAGGTTAAAACAATAAACTCCAGGTCAGTCATGGGACTGGTGTGAGAACTAAAACAGTTGTTTATCTTTATTTTCAAAGTAAGGTAAATCAAGGGACCACGCCGTATAACACGGAACGGGTTTCCTCCCAAGAACACCAGCACATAAAACAAACAGCGCAATGCTAAATAAGGAAAAATGAAGCTATTATAAGACCCAGTTCCCATCACACAATGCAATGCAAGCCAGAGGATAGGGTTTTCCCTTATAAGAGCCAAACATGCTTAGTATGTTTTAAACAAGTCATTTGATACTATTATAAGTGTATAGTGTATAAAACAACTTCAAATCATAAGTATCAATCATAGATGGCACAAGCGCCCCATCCCACTATGTCGCCATACTAGGCTCTACAAATAAAACCGCAAATGTCTCGTATTTGGAAGTTGGATTTCCATATATGAACCGAGGCAAAAGATAGTCCTCAACCGATTCGAGACTCTCTAGCCCGAGCCTCAGGATCAAAACGCATCAACCCTTTAGATCGTCAGGGCCGGTCCATCGATGTGGATTATTATGCCTGAACACTACGTTTCCCCGCCCTTTGGGGCGTAAATGAGCCAACGAATGACTCCATCGGACCTGGATCGTCCGATCAAACCGAGGCGCCTCGCAACAGAAACAACCACATAAGTCAAACTCGTCAGGGCGTGTAAAACCACTGACGCCACTTCTAACTAGAAAGAAACGCAAGTCCTCCCTGAGGTCCGTCTCCCGTTTTTGGTTCATACCGGGTGTGAAGCTCGCGAATCAACGTTACACAAAGCTACGCCACACAGGCCGTGCTTTGATCATCAACCACAAGACTTTGCTTTTCAACAGAAGCCTTGATCATTTGCCACTTAGGCATGCCACACAGGCAATTCACTCCATGCGTTTGATATCCATCAATATATAACCCCTGAGCTCGTACTCTCAGAGAAGGGCGTTAAGCAAGAGAATAAATTCTCCGCCGCCTAACAGATATATATTTAATAGAAATCAATCACACAGACTAAAATCCAATGTCAGACACACAGTCCATTTACAAGTCCGTTCTGGGTCTGAACGAAATCGGAGGCACCTAGTACCCCGCATATCCATCGATCTCCAAATACGTCTGGACGATCACCAACTGTTTCCATCTTCTTGGGTGTACATCCCAATCAAGATCATCAGTAATCTCCCAAACGACGTGAAGACCTCCGGTCTTCGACCACCGTCTTCATCTTCGACTTACCGTCGTATCAGTTATTCAGAATGGGATAAACCCGGTCTTTCCGAATAACTCGCGTATATTTTAAATAAGTGTTACACAAACACATCATACGCCTCATTCCAATTCATCAGTCACTAACCGTAAATTAATCAAGAGAATAATTCCCCAAATATTAACCCCGAAGGCCGAAACCAACATCAGATCAATACCCAGGAAATCACTTTGCTTAGCCAACCTACAGCTAGTTTCTAAATTTCACTTTCTTATGGAAAGGTTCCCATTAATTTTATCAAAGATAAATCCTTTAAATTTATTCTTTAATCTACTTTTGAATATCAATTCAAACTAGTCGGGATCAGCGAACCTTACCGAAGTAATCATTTATTTTTTCCCCAATCCCATCCTATTTATCCCATGAAGTAAAACTGGTAATACTTCATATCCAACACCACGGTGTTATCGGTAAATTTAATTACCATTTCACGTTCAAATCTAATTAAAGATTTAACTATCGCCTGGAGCAAAACTGGTGATACTCCATTCTCGATCTTTTCAATCTGGTTAAAGATTCATTAAAACTCCACTTAGTTTTAATCTTTGTTTGGGTTAAAGAATCAGTGTCATTTAAAACACGGTTCACGATAAACCCAAAATCACATCACATTTCAATCAGTCCCTAATCGTAAATTAGCAAGTGAGCAATTCCCTAAGTATTAACCCCGAAGGCCGAAACCAACATCAGATCAATACCCCAGAAACCATTCAACTTAACTAATCCCCAGTTAGTTTCTGATTTTCTTAACTCCTTTGGGTCTAAGAACAGTATTATTGAAGATACCTTTCACGACAACCCAAAATCACATTCTATTAATTATCGGGTTAAAGAACGAGTGTTATTTAAAATACCATTCACGATAAACCCAAGAATCAATTCGAATTCAATTCCAATTAAATATCATTTAATTGGTACACTTCATTAAATCTAAATAAAAAGATTTAATCTTTTTGTCAACTGGGCTGAAGAACAGTGTTAATGAAGACGCCATTCACGACAAACCCAAATCACATTTGATATTGAATACAAGGCTCTAAATAGAAAATATATCGGCTTATAATCAATATCAAATTCTACGACCAACAAATATCATATTGGAAATAACGATATAAATATATCTTTCAAATTTCCATAACAATATCTGTGTAATCACGAAATCCAACATCAAAATATTCCGAAGAAAATTTCGATTCAAATCCATTCCAATGCAATTATTGGAAATTCTGGTTATTTTCAAAAACCATTTCAAATCCAATTTATCTATTTTAAAAATAAATAAATTACTGTTCTAGTTCAAAACTAGTTCATTTCGATAAAAATTTATTTTTATCTTTTCCAATATGGAGTTTTTCATTCCAATTCTTCACAAATCATTTCTTATGATTTTACACAAATTATCGATATTTTTAATAATTTTATCAAGGCCCGTACAGTCGATTTCCATCAACGGCCATCGAACTGCACTTACAGCGACCTTTTCCAAATTTGATTTGGACATAATTCCAAATCCAACCGTTAGATTTCAAATTTCTAATATTCGTTAGAAAACTCTTTTCGATACGAACCCAACGGTTCCGGTTTTAGGAGGATCCGACGGTCGAATCTCCCGTAATATCCGTTCGAATTCAATGGTCGAAATTCGCGAACTGCCGCGGCGCGGCGCGTTCTATTCAGGCCATTATATTATATACATATAATATATATAATATATACTTCGTCGATTTCCTTTCGAAATGAATTTTATAAATCGTTTTAAATTCATTTGCAAAACGATTTCAACTTCTTTTCCAAATTCAAATCAAAATTGAATTTTCCCTTACAAATTCGTTTTAAATTCATTTCAAATTGATTTCAATTCAAATTGATTTCTAATTCAATTTCAGTTCGTTTTCAATTCGAATTCATTTATATTCAATTTCAATTCGAATTCATTTATATTCAATTTCAATTCGATTTCGTTTATATTCAATTTCAATTCGAATTCATTTATATTCAATTTCAATTCGAATTCATTTCTAAATATTCGATTTTGAAAGCACTTTTCAATATTCATAAAAAAACGAATATAATCGATATAAATATCGTTCACGTCAAAATGGCGTCAATCTAATCAACACGGCTTCATATGTTTCTATTTTCAAATATTCTATTTCAAATATTTCTATTTCAAATATTTCTATTTCAAATATTTCTATTTCAAATATTTCTTTTCAAATATTTCCTTTTCAAAACCGGAATGAGGCCCAATCAATTACCATATAATGTTAATTATATGGATTTTCTACAACCTATGTATACAATAACAACGATGAATAATCAACCATCATCCAAAGTGCATTCTACACTGTACAAGCATCAAATATAAATATTCGACGCTTATAACAGTCTGTCAATCAATCGATCGACATACAACTAACAATCGGGATTAGTGTACGTCAAATATCATCCCAACCCCGCAATCAAACACAGATTTTATTTGTGCAGTTGGGCGATGTGTAAAATTTATCGTCCCAATCAATATCAATCAAATGTGTGTATATAAACAAATCGTCCGATTTGTTTATTTTTATTTCATTTCATATACACGTTAAAAATTCTATTTTTAACTATAAAATATTTTCAACTATATAAATATTTTATTTCATTTCACATCACACAATCAACTACACATCAAAATCAAACAATCAAGCATATAAGCCGTCCATGTTCTGTGGACGACGGGTGTCGGGTGCTACTAAACACCGTCTGCATCCTAGTATATATTTTAACTAGAAAACAAAATTTAAAGGTGAGAAGTTCTCACCGAGTAGCTAATCCAACGCCACGACTCTTCATATGTAGGAATCTTCGCCTTTCTCGCCTTTTGTCACTTTCGTTGTCCGCTTTCGCTACATATATAAAAATCAAATTTTTACTTCGCTATTCAATATATAAAAATCGAATTTTTACTTCGCTATTCAATATATAAAAATCGAATTTTTTACTTCGCTATTCAATATATAAAAATCGAATTTTTACTTTGCTATTCAATATATAAGAATCACATTTTTACTTTGCTATTCAATATATAAAAATCACATTTTTACTTTGCTATTCAATATATAAAAATCACATTTTTACTTTGCTATTCAATATATAAAAATCGAATTTTTACGTTATGAAAAATCATATTTTGATATGGTTTAAAAATCTTACCTTTGTCTTCTAACAAATATTTATTCCTTTACTTGCTAAAAATCTGAACTTGATTAAAACAAGAAAACCTAAACTTGAATTTAAATAAATCAAACAAATCAGATTTTATTTTTACTAAAATAATAGTAGGAAAACTTACAGTTAACATCAGGAAAGAGGGGGTGCGTTCGATTGGGGGTAGGGGGTTTGGCATGGCGTCGGTTTACTGGAGGAATGGGGAGAGAAGGGAGCGGAGGAGGAGGCAGGCGCAGCACATGGTGGTGGAAAGGGAGAGGGCGACTCGTGGATCTCAAGGTGGGTGCTGGTGGTCTCATGCGTCGAGCAGAAGGGGGGAGGATCGATGCGGGAAGGAGAAGAGGGGGGGTTCGACGGTGGGGCGCGCCGAGCTGGGGAGGTGGCGGCGCTGCTCCGCCCTCTGCGGCGGTGATGGCGGGTGGAGCGCGACAGTGCTCTGCCCCCTTTTTTTTCTTTTTTTCTTTTTCTGTTGAAATGAATTTCAACGGGGGGGGGGGGGGGGGGCTGAGAGGAAGTAAGGAGAGGAGAGAGTGTTTAATTTTAATTTGTTTATTTATTTATTTTAATTTCAAAAAGGTATTTTTATTTTCGTCCTCGAAACGAGGCCCACCGCCTGTCGTCCATAGCTAATTACCCCCATTCCGAACACAATGGGATATGTATCGTAGGCTGATTCGATCGTTTCAATCAGTTTTCGTCAAAATCAACACATAACTCTATATATTGAATTTAAACGCGCATTTCAATTCACCGGGCTCACATACTAACTCGAAAAATTCCCGAAAAATATTTTCTAGCTTCGTATTGCCGATACGGTCCTAACAAAACTAGTTTCGCCGAATTCTGAGACCGTTTGAAAAATGTCCATTTTCCAGTCGATTAAAATCAACTGAAACTGGTCAAACGCGTTTTCCTTTTCCACGCTCACATATTGATTCGAAAAATTATGAAATTTTAAATCTAGCAATAACTTGACATCACAGATCCAACAAAAGTGGTTTCGTCGAAATCCGAGGTCGTTTGCAAAATTCCCATTTTTAAGGGCATGAATTCCATAACGACTATTCAGAATTTTCAACTAGACATATCTTTTGATTCCCGCTATGAAATTTCAATTTTTCGGATTCGTTGGGAAGATAGTCACAATTAGATTCCATTATTTTTGGTTTCACTAAAATCCGGTTTATTTTGCACCTGGTATGTTCAATTGAAGTTTGAAATCGAATTATCAAACTACCGCACCATTTTCAATTCGTTTTATAAATATAGATAAATATTTATATTCTAAGGACGATCTATATAATATATACGTTCGAATTCCATTCAAAATAAATTTCTCGTCGATATTATTTAAAATAATCTATTTTAAATGATCAAAATTCGCTAAAATTTCCAAAATAAAAATTTTAAACTGGCTTAGATTTCCGGGTTATTACAATCTCCCCCACTTAAAACTTTTCGTCCCCGAAAAGGAACAAAGCCGAAAGTTGTTTCACAAATCAACTCAACTTCCAGTGTTTCCACTATGGCTTAAGTTCTTCAACTTTTCAGTTTCTAAGAACTTTTCAAAAATTTGGCTAACACCCTAAATTTTCGAAAAATTTCGCCATAACCTCTTCTGCACCGGGAGCACGGGAAAATCCCGAAATTGCCATACAGGCCTTCTGATCTCAAAAAGAAAAATCCAAGCGGCTAGCCAATCGGCTCATAAAATCATCATCACCCAAATAAAACAGTAAATTATGGTAAACATGTACCTATTTGTCGGGCAAACAATTTTATTCTTCTGCTCTAGCCTCCTTGCTATGACCTGTTCAATGTAAGTACATGTATATGCAAGAAAATGCAATAAATTTCAATACAATTCACTATTCGATTCATTTTGGTTAAATGGTTCAGATTTAATCAATCCAACAATAATCAAGCAACACAACCATCAATTAGTTGGTTATCATTTCAAATTCATAACTTTAATATATAGTCAAAAATCACATTTTTGATGCCAAATCACAACAATAAATCCTATATAGCTTTGGTTCTCACACCAGTCCAATGGAAATATATAGATATCACACCTTCGAAACTCGAATATAAATACTGATGATGTCCGGACATCACCAGAATTATCCCCGAGCGACTAGGGTGCGAATCTATATCTATCTAGTATATTAAAACTTCCAATACACGTGGATCAGACGTATATGCAAAATCTATATATACTGGATTGTCCACATCAATATAAATAATCAAATACGAATGATTGATTTAAATTTTCAAAACAACAGTTGTTTTCATTTCGAAAATATACTCTTCACACTCGTTCTATGATACTACTGATCCCATCTCTAACGAGTCATTCCCATTGGATATTACTAATCCAATATCTGATGAATTCTTTCGTAGGTTCTAATGTGCCTTGTTCTCTGAGCTTTGTTAACCAAAGCTCTGATACCAAATGAAGCGACCCGAACTTCCCCGGTCTCCGAAGAGATGAGAAAGAACGAATTATTGTGAGAACAAGACAAATCAGAATGCAAACGGAAGAACATTTCATTGTTATTACAACAATTCCATCAGAATACAAGAATATACAGAGTATAAATGAATATTACACATAAATATCAGAGATTTAAATTACATTTAAATACATCGCAGCGGAAAATATTACAATACACAACTAGAAGTAATACACGGATACAAAGCTTTCTGAGTATTGTTCCAGCTGTAAACCAGGATCCTGTGGATATAAATCTGCAAAACCAAAACTACTAGCTGCCCGTGTCAAAATAAGGGCACTCAGAGTTTAGGTTAAAACAATAAACTCCAGGTCAGTCATGGGACTGGTGTGAGAACTAAAATAGTTGTTTATCTTTATTTTCAAAGTAATGTAAATCAAGGGACCACGCCGTATAACACGGAACAGGTTTCCTCCCAAGAACACCAGCACATAAAACAAATAGCGCAATGCTAAGTAAGGAAAAATGAAGCTATTATAAGACCCAGTTCCCATCACACAATGCAACGCAAGCCGGAGGATAAGGTTTTCCCTTATAATAGCCAAACATGATTAGTACGTTTTAAACAAATCATTTGATACTATTATAAGTGTATAGTGTATAAAACAATTTCAAATCATAAGTATCAATCATAGACGGCATAAGCGCCCCATCCCACTATGCCGCCATACTAGACTCTACAAATAAAACCGCAAATGTCTCGTATTTGAAAGTTGGATTTCCATCTATGAACCGAGGCAAAAGATAGTCCTCAACCGATTCGAGACTCTCTAGCCCGAGCCTCAGGATCAGAACGCATCAACCCTTTAGATCGTCAGGCCCGGTCCACCGATGTGGATTATTATGCCTGAACACTACGTTTCCCCGCCCTTTGGGGCGTAAATGAGCCAACGAATGACTCCATCGGACCCTGATCGTCCGATCAAACCGAGGCGCCTCGCAACAGCAAAAACCACATAAGTCAAACTCGTCAGGGCGTGTAAAACCACTTACGCCACTTCTAACTAGAAAGAAACGCAAGTCCTCCCTGAGGTTCGTCTCCCTTTTTGGTTCATACCGGGTGTGAAGCTCGCGAATCAACGTTACACAAAGCTACGCCACACAGGCCGTGCTTTGATCATCAACCACAAGACTTTGCTTTTCAACAGAAGCCTTGATCATTTGCCACTTAGGCATGCCACACAGGCAATTCACTCCATGCGTTTGATATCCATCAATATATAACCCCTGAGCTCGTACGTCTCAGAGAAGGGCGTTAAGCAAGAGAATAAATTCTCCGCCGCCAAACATATATATATTTAATAGAAATCAATCACACAGACTAAAATCCAATGTCAGACACACAGTCCATTTACAAGTCCGTTCTGGGTCTGAACGAAACCGGAGGCACCTAGTACCCCGCATATCCATCGATCTCCAAATACGTCTGGACGATCACCAACTGTTTCCATCTTCTTGGGTGTACATCCCAATCAAGATCATCAGTAATCACCCAAACGACGTGAAGACCTCCGGTCTTCGACCACCATCTTCATCTTCGACTTATCGTCGTATCAGTTATTCAGAGTGGGATAAACCCGGTCTTTCTGAATAACTCGCGTATATTTTAAATAAGTGTTACACAAACACAACATACGCCTCATTCCAATTCATCAGTCACTAACCGTAAATTAATCAAGAGAATAATTCCCCAAATATTAACCCCGAAGGCCGAAACCAACATCAGATCAATACCCAGGAAATCACTCTGCTAACCAACCTACAGCTAGTTTCTAAATTTCACATTCTTAGGGAAATGTTCCCATTAATTTTACCAAAGATAAATCCTTTAAATTTATTCTTTAATCTACTTTTGAATATCAATTCAAACTAGTCGGGATCAGCGAACCTTACCGAAGTAATCATTTATTTTATTTCCCAATCACATCCTATTTATCCCATGAAGTAAAACTGGTAATACTTCATATCCAACACCACGGTGTTATCGGTAAATTTAATTACCATTTCACGTTCAAATCTAATTAAAGATTTAACTATCGCCTGGAGAAAAACTGGTGATACTCCATTCTCGATCTTTTCAATCTAGTTAAAGATTCATTAAAACTCCACTTAGTTTTAATCTTTTCTTGGGTTAAAGAATCAGTGTCATTTAAAACACGGTTCACGATAAACCCAAAATCACATCATATTTCAATCAGTCCCTAATCGTAAATTAGCAAGTGAGCAATTCCCTAAGTATTAACCCCGAAGGCCGAAACCAACATCAGATCAATACCCCAGAAACCATTCAACTTAACTAATCCCCAGTTAGTTTCTGATTTTCTTAACTCCTTTGGGTCTAAGAACAGTATTATTGAAGATACCTTTCACGACAACCCAAAATCACATTCTATTAATTATCGGGTTAAAGAACGAGTGTTATTTAAAATACCATTCACGATAAACCCAAGAATCAATTCGAATTCAATTACAATTAAATACCATTTAATTGGTACACTTCATTAAATCTAAATAAAAAGATTTAATCTTTTTGTCAACTGGGCTTAAGAACAGTGTTAATGAAGACGCCATTCACGACGAACCCAAATCACATTTGAAATTAAATACAAGGCTCTGAATAGAAAATATATCATCTTATAACCAATATCAAATTCTACGACCAAAAAATATCGTATTGGAAATAACGATATAAATATATCTTTCAAATTTCCATAACAATATCTGTGTAATCGCGAAATCCAACATCGAAATATTCCAAAGACAATTTCGATTCAAATCCATTCCAATGCAATTATTGGAAATTCTGGTTATTTTCAAAAACCATTTCAAATCCAATTTATTTATTTTAAATATAAATAAATTACTATTCTAGTTCAAAACTAGATCATTTCGATAAAAATCTATTTTTATCTTTCCAAGTATGGAGTTTTTCATCCCAATTCTTCACAAATCATTTCTTATGATTTTACACAAATTATCGATATTTTTAATAATTTTATCAAGGCCCATACAGTCGATTTCCATCAACGACCATCAAACTGCACTTACAGCGAGCTTTTCCAAATTTTATTTGGACATAATTCCAAATCCAACCATTAGATTTCAAATTTCTAATATTCGTTAGAAAACTCTTTTCGATACGAACCCAACGGTTCCAGTTTTAGGAGGATCCGACGGTCGGATCTCCCGTAATATCCGTTCGAAGTCAATGGTCGAAATTCGCGAACAGCCGTGGCGCGGCGCGTTCTATTCAGGCCATTATATTATATATATATAATATATAATATATACTTTGTCGATTTCCTTTCGAAATGAATTTTATAAATCGTTTTAAATTCATTTTCAAAACGATTTCAACTTCTTTTTCAAATTCAAATCAAAATTGAATTTTCCCTTATAAATTCGTTTTAAATTCATTTCAAATTGATTTCAATTCAAATTGATTTCTAATTTAATTTTAGTTCATTTTCAATTCAATTTCAATTTGAATTCATTTATATTCAATTTCAATTCGAATTCATTTATATTCAATTTCAATTCGAATTCGTTTATATTCAATTTCAATTTGAATTCATTTATATTCAATTTCAATTCGAATTCATTTCTAAATATTCGATTTTGAAAGCACTTTTCAATATTCATAAAAAATGAATATAATCGATATAAATATCGTTCACGTCAAAATGGCGTCAATCTAATCAACACGACTTCATATGTTTCTATTTTCAAATATTCTATTTCAAATATTTCTATTTCAAATATTTCTATTTCAAATATTTCTTTTCAAATATTTCCTTTTCAAAACTGGAATGAGGCCCAATCAATTACCATATAATGTTAATTATATGGATTTTCTACAACCTATGTATACAATAACAACGATGAATAATCAACCATCATCCAAAGTGCATTCTACACTGTATAAGCATCAAATATAAATATTCGACGCTTATAACAGTCTGTCAATCAATCGATCGATATACAACTAACAATCGGGATTAGTGTACATCAAATATCATCCCAATACCCGTGTGGGGTTTCAAACAATCAAACACAGATTTTATTTGTGCAGTTGGGCGATGTGTAAAATTTATCGTCCCAATCAATATCAGTCAAATGTGTGTATGTAAACAAATTGTCCGATTTGTTTATTTTTATTTCATTTCATATACACGTTAAAAATTCTATTTTTAACTATATAATATTTTCAACTATATAAATATTTTATTTCATTTCACATCACATCACACAATCAACTACACATAAAAATCAAACAATCAAGCATAAAAGCCGTCCATGGTCTGTGGACGACGGGTGTCGGGTGCTACTAAACATTGTCTGCATCCTAGTATATATTTTAACTAGAAAACAAAATTTAAAGATGAGAAGTTCTCACCGAGTAGCTAATCCAACGCCACGACTCTTCATATGTAGGAATCTTCGCCTTTCTCGCGTTTTGTCACTTTCGTTGTCTGCTTTCGCTACATATATAAAAATCGAATTTTTACTTCGCTATTCAATATATAAAAATCGAATTTTTACTTCGCTATTTAATATATAAAAATCGAATTTTTTACTTCGCTATTCAATATATAAAAATCGAATTTTTACTTCGCTATTCAATATATAAAAATCGAATTTTTACTTTGCTATTCAATATATAAAAATCACATTTTTACTTTGCTATTCAATATATAAAAATCACATTTTTTACTTTGCTATTCAATATATAAAAATCACATTTTTACTTTGCTATTCAATATATAAAAATCACATTTTTACTTTGCTATTCAATATATAAAAATCGAATTTTTACGTTATGAAAAATCATATTTTTATACGGTTTAAAAATCTTACCTTTGTCTTCTAACAAATATCTATTCCTTTACTTGCTAAAAATCTGAACTTGATTAAAACAATAAAATCTAAACTTGAATTTAAATAAATCAAACAAATCAGATTTTATTTTAACTAAAATAATAGTAGGAAAACTTACAGTTAACATCAGGAAAGAGGGAGTGCGTTCGATTGGGGGTAGAGGGTTTGGCGTGGCGTCGGTTTACTGGAGGAAAGGGGAGAGAAGGGAGCGGAGGAGGAGGCAGGCGCGGCACATGGTGGTGGAAAGGGAGAGGGCGGCTCGTGGATCTCGAGGTGGGCACTGGTGGTCTCGTGCGTCGAATAGAAGGGGGGAGGATCGATGCAGGAAGGAGAAGAGGGGAGGTTCGACGGTGGGGCGCGCCGAGCTGGGGAGGTGGCGGCGCTGCTCCTCCCTCTGTGGCGGTGATGGCGGGTGGAGCGCGACAGCTCTCTGCCCCTTTTTTTTCTGTTGAAATGAATTTCAACGGGGGGGAGGGGGGAGGGGAGGGGGGCTGAGAGGAAGTAAGGAGAGGAGAGAGAGTTTAATTTTAATTTATTTATTTATTCTAATTTCAAAAAGGTACATTTATTTTCGTCCTCGAAACGAGGCCCACCGCCTGTCGTCCATAGCTAATTACCCCCATTCCGAACATAATGGGATATGTATCGTAGGCTGATTCGATCGTTTCGATCAGTTTTTATCAAAATCAACACATAACTCTATATATTGAATTTAAACGCGCATTTCAATTTACCGGGGTCACATACTAACTCGAAAAATTCCCAAAAAATATTTTCTAGCTTCGTATTGCCGATACGGTCCTAACAAAACTAGTTTCGTCGAATTCTGAAACCGTTTGAAAAATGTCCATTTTCCAGTCGATTAAAATCAACTGAAACTGGTCAAACGCGTTTTCCTTTGCCACGCTCACATATTGATTCGAAAAATTATGAAATTTGAAACCTAGCAATAACTTGACATCACGGATCCAACAAAAGTGGTTTCGTTGAAATCCGAGGTTGTTTGCAAAATTCCCATTTTTAAGGGCTTGAATTCCATAGCGACTATTCAGAATTTTCAACTGGACATATCTTTTGATTCCCACTATGAAATTTCAATTTTTCGGATTCGTTGGGAAGATAGTCACAATTAGATTCCATTATTTTTGGTTTCACTAAAATCCGGTTTATTTTGCACCCGGTATGTTCAATTGAAGTTTGAAATCGAATTATCGAACTACCGCGCCATTTTCAATTCCTTTTATAAATATAAATAAATATTTATATTCTAACGACGATCCATATAATATATACGTTCGAATTCCATTCAAAATAAATTTCTCGTCGATATTATTTAAAATAATCTATTTTAAATGATCAAAATTCGCTAAAATTGCCAAAATAAAATTTTTAAACTGGCCCAGATTTCCGGTTATTACAGACTCGGAGTTTATTGTTTCAACTTAAACTCTAGGTACCCCTATTTTCCACACGGACAGCTAGTAGTTTTGGTTTTTGTAGATATTTCTTTTAGAATCTCGGATTTACAACTGGAACTATATTCAGAAAGCTCTGTATCCCTGTATTTCTTTCAGTTGTATTATGTATTATTTTTCCAGTGCTACGTATTTAAATGTAATTTAAATCTCTGTTATTTTCTGTTGCATATTATTTATTCATACTCTGTTATATTCTTGTACTCTGATGTAAATTGTTGTAATAGCGATGAAATGTTCTTATGTTTGTGTTCTAATTTGTCGTGTTCTCAACTCAATCCGGACTTTCCCGTAAGGGCGAGTTTGGGTCATGACAATGGAGTTTTGATGACAACGACCTTGTCTTAATTATCATTGAGTACACTAACATATCTATCTAGAATATATAGACATATATATGCAAGATTTGTATACAGGACTTTAGTATTGAAGATTGTACAGTTTTAGAGTTTCGAGAGGTTCATGATTCAGAAGAGATTTGAGATTCAAGAATCATGAGTAATCAAGATTTTAAGAGTTCGAGAGTTCAAGATAATATAGTAATAGAGTCTAGTTTATATGTAAGACTCCGAATAGCACTCCAGGTTCAAACTTTGTTTTTCAAATTATCTCTGTTCAAAATTAATTTCAAAACTATTTTCAATTTGATTTCAAACTTCTTTCAAAATAATTTTTAGTCCTCTAAGAATTTCAAACTTATGATTTCAAATATATTTCCTAATTTATAAGTATTCTTATTTTTGTAGTTTTTGAAATATATTTTACTAAGTTTATATTTGATTATAATATTCTTATTTAAACTCTAAGTTTTCATATAACCTTTTTTGTTTATATGTATAGTTTATAAATATCTCTTTATAAATTCCTATATATATATATATAGGGGTGAGCGTTCGGTCGGTTTGGTTGGTTTGGACGTAAAAAACTCAAACCAAATTAAAACCGAAAAATTTCCAAACCAAACCGAACCGAACCGAATTAATTTAGGTTTTTCGGTTAATTCAGTCGGAAACCGATTCAACCGAACTTGATGCATGTATTATTATTCAAATGATATATCCACTCAAAGTAAAACATAAATCCATATTTGAAGACATTTTATTTAGTAAATTTTGTGTTTATGATAAGATTTGATCTATTTACACCAAATGCCTTTGTATTATATACCCAAAATAACTATTTAAAGTACTACAATATTGTAATATTAGATAATAAATTAAAAGTTCGGTTAATTCGGTTAAACCGATAACCAAAAAAATTATTTTTGCAAACTGAAATCAAACCGATTTAGTTTTAAAACCGAACTGAACCGGCCGAAATGAACTGGTTTGGTCGGTTAATTCAGTTTGAACCAAATATTGCTCACCCTTATATATATATATATATGTTTATAATTATATTATATATAGTTTTATATCACATATGTATAAAGTTTTTAATCATATGCTTAAATAATATTTTCTTGTGTTCTTATACTTGAAAAATAATGTTTTAGCAACTAGTTTTGTTTCAGGAATTTCCAGAACTTAAATATTAATTTAAATATTTTAAAATTCCTTAAAAATTATTAAAATGATGGATATGTTGACTACATTCATGGCTATGTCGACATATATCTATCAGAAATTTAAATTTGAAAGGAAGTGTCTTTTCACTATTTTAACCCTCCAGAAACGTTGCAAACTTTCAAATGTTATAAATAGGAGCTGATTTCGAATTTTTTTCATTATTCTTCTTCTCCATCTTCATCTCCTTTCTTTACACCATTATTCTTTATCATTTTGATGATTTCTACACCTATACTCTACCGAATTCAATTCTATTTTCATTGAACTTCTTCTCTTCTCACTCTCTACTCATTACTCTCTGAATCAAGTGCTACTAAAGAGTTATAGGACTGTTTGTAATTGTTTGAGGTGTGTAAGTAATTGGTGGTATCCCTTATAGCCATGAAATCAAGGACGGGTAATTGGTGGTATCCCTTGTAGCTGTGAAATCAAGGACGGGTAATCGGTGGTATCCCTTGTGGCCATAAAATCAAAAAGGTTGTACTTGACTATTGATATAGTAATAAAACTCTACACAATCCAGCGTTGTGCGAGAATGGACGTATGAGCAATCCGAACCAGTATAAAATCCAGTGTGTTCTTTCCATTTCTGCACTTTATTTTTTTATATTTGTGTTTTTGTTTGATTCTGTGTCTGTGATTGTTTCTGCAGTGTTTGATTCATATAGTAGTTCACATAAGTTTTAGATTTTGTTTAAATTCCCTAAACACTATTCACTCCACCCCTAGTGTTTGTTTTTCCTTAACGATCCACTATGCAATCCCTAACAGTTTCTCCTTATGATAACCAAAAATGCTTGATACATCGAAAATCCTTTGATATTATTATCGGTGCACAGTGTGAAAAATCATTTTGCAAGTAAATGTGTCAATCTCAGCCGACATAATATCCCATAATATTATGTTGATATATAGTATACAACCGAAATCTTATAGGCTTGTAGTGGAGAATGGATTTCCAAAAAAGTGACCAGGCTAAGGAACTTCCTAATCCGATGGGTACACCCCTAAAGGGATGTCACGAGAAACAACTGGCTCTCCGCCAACACAAGGTCGGATTATCTCTTAACTGGATAACTTAGAGCATGCCTGAGTATGACATCTTTCGATTGTTACCAACCTTTAACCGAGAACTCGCGACATCAACATCCACATAAGTTGAAGTTACCACATAAGTAATACCTGGGCTGCATGCCTTGGTACACATTTTATCTAGAAGGAAACGACATATCCATAACCTTGCTGCATCTTTTCTTGTTTTAGCAATTTCTGGGGTGTGAGGCTTGAAGAAGTCTCGTTACATAAAACTATGTTTTGAACAAAAGACTTGTTTTCATCATTAATAACTCAATCACTTGGTATGACACATTGACATTTTATAACATATAATTGAATATCACTACCCATATCACCTTTGAGCTCATACGTATCAAAGAAGCGTGTTAAGTTAAGAGAACATATTCTCTGCCACCAACAGAGATATTTTTAGCAAATATCAACCATTACATTCAAAAATTAAATGTCATATACACACACCCATACAAGTTTATTTTGGAAATGAAATGTGTAATGACCCGCATTTTACGTACCGTAGGATCGTAAAATATTTTTATTTAACTCCCTAAGGGTCGAATCATTCTCATATTTTGATATGTTGGTTATGGGGATATGAGACTTGTTCATAATTTTTTATCAATTTTATTTGTGACCATTTTTCCCCTGTCAGTTTTGTACAAGGAATAACTTTTGATTTAGATCGAATCAGGTGCTGAGATTGATTTCATTGGAAAGGAAATGGTGCTGCAAATTCTGTAGAGTGGTCGCATTAAAATTTTGGTTCAGCAGTTTGGGAGGAATCATTTTTTTTGTGTTATACAATTTCTGGATAGGTTAATTAGTCATTAGCGTGCTGATTTTGTGAGGCCCATTAGTGGGTTGGTTAGATTACTATAAATATAGGGTAGAGGCAAGGAGAATGGTTTACTTTCTTCATTTCTTATTTGGTTGGGGTTTGAGATTATCCCTACTCCATCTCTCCTCCATTAAAATCTTATATCTGCATTAGAAGATTGAAGGTCTACATAAAGGAAGGCTAGATTGACATCAATAGAGAGAACGCATCAATTGAGAGATTTGAAGATCATTCTTCGCTAATTGGATTTGTCGATCATCGTTTTAAAGCTAATTTGAAGATTTGATGAGTGACAAGCATATCTCACACGGATTCAATCGAGTATATGGGTTGTTTGATCTTATTTTCATAATTTCAAGTTGTTTTCACCTAGATCTACATCATGTAACTATACTATTTCCATTCGAATCACTATAGGATCTAATCTAGCAATTTAAATCGGTAAATTCATGCGTTAATTCTATGTTTAGATCCATTTATTGATTCTTTTATTGTCTAATCATGAATTTGGTGAATTAAATATGATTATTGATGATTTTTTGATGTGTTAGTGTTGTTTGATGATCATTTGATTTTTTCAATGGATGATTGTTTGAAATTATACGAGTTCGGAGTGGGGTTGATTTCGAGTTTGAATCAAATCGATTTCGAGTTGGATTGTGTGTTTCACAAGAAAATTGATGTAGATCGGCAATGGCATTAAGCAGTGGATAAGATTGCGCAAACCATTGGTTCAGTCACATTTCAGCATGGATCAGATATGTCAAATGGGATGGATCAGATCATTTGGTTCAACAGCGTTTTACAAACGATGTGGATTGAATGGATCGGCCAACGTCTGCAGGCCAGGGATCGAATCTTCCTCCCAGGAGATAATGTCTCCACATCTTCAACGCGAACACGATCGCTGCCAATTCCAAATCGTGGGTAGGGTATCTTTTCTCATGCAGTTTCAGTTGCCAACTTGCATAAGCTACAACGCTACCTCCTTGCATCAATACGGCACCTAGTCCGGTACCACATGCATCCTGTATACTGTCATCTCTTCATTCCCTTTAGGAATGACTAACACTGGCGCATGCGTCAACAATTCCTTTAAACTCTTGAATGCATTTTCACACCTCTCGTCCCAAACGAAAGCTTGATTCTTCTTGGCCAACTGAGTTAACGGTGCCGCTATCTTGGAGAAGTCTTGGATAAACTTACGATAACATCTAGCTAATCCCAAGAAACTTCTTACGTCTGTTGCATTCTTGGGCGTAGACCAATCTTGTACCGTAGCCACCTTCGCAGGATCCACGGCAATACCATTCTCTGAAACAACATGGCCCAAGAATCTTACTTCCATCCTCCAGAATTGACACTTAGAAAACTTTGCTTTCAATTGGTGTTTTCTCAACACCTCCATCACTATTTTCAAATGTTCCCTTGTGTTCTTCTTCTATCCTCGAATAAACCAAGATATTGCCCACGAACAAAAGAATAAACTTATTCAATTGATCTCTGAATACCCTATTCATAAGATCCACAAAATATGTTGGTGCATTGGTCAACCCGAATGGCATGACCAACCGCTCATAGAATCCAGACGGCGTCCAAAATGCTGTTTTTGGAACACTCTCAGCTGCTAGTTGGAGCTGATGAAATCCTATCGCGAGGCACAACTGAGAGAACACTCTTGCTCCTTCCAGTTGATCAAACAAATCATCTATCCGTTGAAGAGGATACTTATTATTCCTAGTCACTTTATTCAACTCGCGATAGTCCACACATAAACGAAGGGAACCATCTGCCTTAGTGGCAAATACAACTGGTGCTCCTCAATCAGAAACACTTCTTCTGATAAATCCCTTCTTCAAAAGATTGCTTCCTTGCACCCCGAGCTCTCGCTGCTCCCTTGGTTCCATACGACGAAGTGGCATCATTATAGGTCTGTCATCTTTCACTAAATCAATACAGAACTCAATCTCTCGGTGTGGTGGAAGTCCGGTCACTTCCTCGAAGATATCCGGATACTGGCCAGCAACGGGAACCCCTGATAACTCGTCCTGCGGGATGTCGAGGGAATTTAGAAAACCATCCATCACCTCATCACTAGGTAGGCCACCAAACACTACCCTCCACCCATCATCTTCCCTAATAGTCACCGAAAATCCCTCACAGTCTACCACCACCCTATATCTTTGGATCCAATCGACTCCCAAAATAATGTCAAACCCAGTAAAGCCCAAAACAAAGCAATCATAAGCAAACATACATCCATGAATCGATAAGACCATATTACGACAAATCATACTAAGGCTAGTCGAACCACCAATCGGGTTTGCCACTGCTAAAGGTTTATCGACTATTTCGGGTTCCAATCCCAACCTATCTACTAGGTCACTAGATATGAAGGAACGGGAAGCCCTAGTA
Source organism: Allium sativum (assembly GCA_030737875.1). Lineage (NCBI taxonomy): Eukaryota > Viridiplantae > Streptophyta > Magnoliopsida > Asparagales > Amaryllidaceae > Allium > Allium sativum. The sequence continues at coordinate 297,371,782 of CM060924.1, forward strand.
TCAAACAATACTCGAACAAGAACATCATAAACAGAAAGCATACCTTGAATGACGACTTTCTTTCCTTTCTCTGCCACAGTTGGGGCATTCGACGAAGAAGGAACAACATTAATAGCATATGCTTTCACAATCTGCTTCTCTTTAGGGGGTTGCGGACATTTATCCTTGTGATGTCCCACATGGACGTAGTTGAAGCACTTCCTATCCGCTGGCTTTGGTCGACATTCTTTAGCATAATTGCCCTTCTTGCCATAGCTAAAGCACTCAACATCTTTCTTACTCTTCCTCTGACCATCCTTAGTCTAATTCTGTTTCCTTTTATTTTGGGAATTAGTCTTGCCTCCACCGCTTGCCTACGGCTTTGGCCCCTCTGTAGATGCAACAACGACTTCAGGCTTGGGCTTTGGATAAAGGCTCTCTGACCTCAATGCTTTCCCAACAATTGATTCAAAAGTCTCATCAATATGGTTTACAAGCCTTTCCCCCAAGTACTGATCTATGCCTGTTATGAATTCCTCATTCTTCTTCTCGGGAGTATCAATAAGCGATAATCCATACTTCGATAAAGTATCACACTCAGCAATATACTCCGAGACTGCCCTATCATTCTGCTTAAGCTCCAAGAACTTCCTAAACAATTCTGACTTCTGGGCAGCTGGGATAAACTTGTCACTGAAGGGAGCTTTAAATTGATTCCATGTAACTTGATCCTCAGGAGTAGCTGCCTTAATAGAATTCCATCAATTCATAGCCCGTCCTTGCAACTGACGGGATGCTAGCTTCCTCTTCATCGTGTCTTTGATTCCTTGATCCTCGAAGATACGCTCACAAATATCAAGCCAATCCTGAACTTCTGTGGCCGATTTCATTCCATGGAACGGCTTCCCACCAAGACTAGTGTAGTCTTTACAGCGCTTGGCGAAATCGGCCCTAGGCACCTGCACCACTGCACCACTACCATTCGCAGCATTAGGAGCTGCCCTCTGAACATCCTGAAGCATCTCTCTCATGAAGTCAGTGAACATCGTCCTCATATCAGGATCATTCCCATTATTAGCTCCTCTACCAGTACCCCTCGTATGTCGCCTCATCGTTCAATCTGTAAGGAGAAAACGATTAGCCATCTCTTCAGCGGTGTCGGTGCAGTGCGACTCCATCCTTAGATAAACTAATAATATATATATATCTTTTGAAAACCAAAATACCACAAATACGCGCTCTCATATGTGTACTATCTCTCCCTGATGTCTTTCCCTAGGTTAACTGCGCAACCTAGCTCTGATACCAAGTGTGATAGCCCGCCCCGTACCCGTCGACATTTCCCACGAAACGCGCTGTGCCAATGCCCGACTAGCACGGGACGGTCTCCAAGGAAAGGAAAAGGAAGGAAATTTAACGGTGAACTAACAAAGAACCTGTAGAGTGTCTTATAGCGCATGGATAAAATATAATAGTGACATATTTGACATAAAACAGGCGAGACAGTGCATAAGCTGAAAACTATACCATAATCATCATATCAGCGGAAATCCAAAATACGACTGATTACAACTCTAACATTGTAACAACCCCGAAAATCAGAACCAATTTAAAAAATTTATTTTGGCTATTTCAGTGAATTTTGAGTAGCTAAAATAATTTATTTTAAATAATAATGATTAAAAAATTATTTAAATCGAAGTTAGAACGAATATATTTATTTTGATTTCTAAAGGAATTAGAAATAGTACAGTAGTTTGAAAAGTCAAAGCTGAACTTTGACTGAATATAAATATTCAAAATTGAACAGATTTTAGTGAAACCAAAAATATCTAAATCTGTTTAAAATACCTTTCCAACAAATCCGAAAAATCAAAATTTCATAGCGGGAATAAAAAGTTATGGCCAGTTGAATAATCAGAATAGTCGCTATGGAATATAGTATAATTTATAGCCCATATAAAAGGCCGTTTTCGACAAAACCACTTTTGTCGAATCTAGAATGTCAATTTATTGCTAAGTTTTATTTTCTAGAATTTTTGGAATTAAGTTGTGAGCGTTGTAAATTAAAGTCTGATTTGATAATTTCTGTTGAATTTGATCGACCGTTAAAAAGTTCATTTTTCAAACGGTCTCCAAATTCGACAAAATTAATTTTGTCGGGACCGTATCGTCAAAACATAGCTAGATTTACTTTTCGGGGATTTTCGCAATCCGTATGTGGCCCCGGTGAATTTAAATATACGATCGAATTAATTTAATAAAGGATTTAAATTTTAAATTAAAGAAAACATGCTAAAACGAACGATTGGGCTAACGGGGCCTAGCCCATTGTGTCCGGGACATGGGCATTTGGTTAGGGACAACGCTCCTTGCACTAAAATTGGAACTGAAAAGGTTTAACGAACTTTTATTGAATTAAAGGAATTAAAGGAATTAAATAAAAATGGAAATACACGTATAAATATGTATATTGTACAAACCCTAATACCCTATGGTACAGCCGCCACCATCGTTTATTCATGGCCGATATTGTTCAAATGATTCTTCCAAGATAACTGTCCAACCACTCACTAAAATATGTCGCCCTTTTTGAGGATTCCGTAGAACTTTCTTCAAGCTTTCCATCCATACCCGAGTTGCATTTTCTGGTGGAGTATTTGGCGAGAACCGTTCCCCCAAGCCTATTAGGTTCCACCGCCGCCTTGCCTCCCATCCACTGCCGAGTTGTCCGAGATCCACGGTGATCGGCGCGCCGTCCTCCCCCTTCCACGTAGCAAACTCCGATCAACACCCCGTGCCTCATATCGCGAGCCAGAGCGAACCCTAGGTTCGAATAGGAACCTGAAACCCACGACCTTGACTGTAAAGGCAAGTAGATGGTGGAATTCTATTTAATTATTTAAATTAATTTATTTTAAAATATTATCAATGTAAATTAAATCATAACTCCTTCATACTGACTTAGAACTGAACAATTTTCGAAGCATTACGATCGTAGACCTGAGATCTATGTTTATAGACTGACTGGATCCAATTCTGAGCTGATCAAATTTTGGCCAAATTTGCAGATCTGAACCACTCAGATTCAAATGACAGTGAGAATTCTATTTCATTTTTTTAAAATAATTAAAATAAATCATGATTATATTATCATCGACCCGCCGTAAATTTCTACATGCTATGCTACGTGATTTGATCTGTATGTGGTGTGTTAATGTAGATCTGTAGTTTGGGTGATATTGTGTTATTATTAAATTTGCTATAAAAATAAATCAAACATTTTTGTTGTTATTTTTGTTGAATAAAAATATTCAACAAAAGTGAAGCATACCTTTATTATATTTTATTGGCGTTATATATGCAATAAAAAAATGACTCAAACATTTTTGTTGTTATTTTGTTGAATCAAAATATTCAACAAAAAAGAAATATCACCTTTGTTATTGATTGAATTAGAAATTTCAATCAAATGAAATATCACCTTTGTTATTAATTGAATTAGAATTTTCAATCAAATGAAATATCACCTTTATTCTTCATTGAATTTGAAATTTCAATCAAATGAAATATCACCTTTGTTGTTAATTGAATTAGAAATTTCAATCAAATGAAATATCACCTTTGTCATTAATTGAACAAGAAATTTCAATCAAATGAAATATCACCTTTGTTATTGATTGAACAAGAAATTTCAATCAAATGAAATATCACCTTTGTTATTGATTGAATTAGAAATTTCAATCAAATGAAATATCACCTTTGTTATTGATTGAATTAGAATTTTCAATAAAAATGAAAAATATCACTTGGTTATTTGATTGAAATAGAATTATCAATCAAAATGAAGTATATACTTTTATTAATTGGTTGAGTTAAAATTTTCAATCAAAAGGAAATATCAAAATTTGCCATTTTGTTGAATTAGAATATTCAACAAAAATGAAATGTAAATTTATATTATTTAATGGAATTACTATAAAAATAGAAATGTTCACGTTTTAAGAAAATCAGAACATTACATTAAAAAGTTCACATTTTTAATATAATGTTAGAATATAGAAAATGCACATGTAATGAATAAAAAATGATTTCATTAAAAATTTACATTTTTTAAGTCAAGAATATAAAAGTAGAAAATGCACATGATTTGAATAAAAACATGGTTTCATTAAAAATATATATTTTTAATGGAAAGAATAGAAAAAATAGAAAATGTTCATGTTTTGAATAAAAACATGATTTCATTAAAAATTTCATATTTTAGTGTCAAGAATGAAAGTAGTGAAAAGATTCATGCTTTAAAATCCAAACATGATTTCATTAAAAATATACATTTTTAATGTAATGTTAAAAATAAGAAAAGTGTTCATGTTTTAAAATCAAAACATGATTTCATTAAAAATATACATTTTTAATGTAATGTTAAAAATAAGAAAAGTGTTCATGTTTTAAAATCAAAACGTGATTTCATTAAAAAAATATACATTTTTAATGTAATGTTAAAAATAAGAAAAGTGTTCATGTTTCAAAATCAAAACATGATTTCATTAAAAATATACATTTTCAATGTAATGTTAAAAATAAGAAAAGTGTTCATGTTTTAAAATCAAAACATGATTTCATTAAAAATATACATTTTTAATGTAATGTTAAAAATAAGAAAAGTGTTCATGTTTTAAAATCAAAACATGATTTCATTAAAAATGTACATTTTTAATGTAATGTTAAAAATAAGAAAAGTGTTCATGTTTTAAAATCAAAACATGTTTTTCATTAAAATATTCATTTTAGTGTAAAGTTAGAAATTGAAAAGATTCATGTTTTAAAAAAGAAAACATGTTTTACATTAAAAATTCACTTTTTAATGTAATAACAGAAATGTAGAAAAAGAAACATGTTTTAAAAATGAAAATATGTTTTACATTAAAAATTCACTTTTAATGTAATATTAGAAATTTAGATAAAGATTCATATTTTAAAAAGAAAACATGTTTTACATTAGAAATTCACTTTTGATGTAATAATAGAAGTTGGACAAACATGCATGCTTTCAAAATAAAATATGTTTACATTAAAAACTTTGTTTTAATGAAATGGATAAATTACATTTATGTTTACATCGCATATATTAGAATTTATATGCGTTGTTACAATTACATTTATGTTTACATCGCATATATTAGAATTTATATGCGTTGTTATAATTACATTTATGTTTACATCGCATATATTAGAATTTATATGTGTTATAATTACATTTATGCTTACATCGCATATATTAGAATATATATGTGTTGTTATAATTACATTTATCTTTACATCGCATATATTAGAATTTATATGCGTTGTTAAAACTACATTCATACTTACATCGCATATATTAGAATTTATATGCGTTGTTAAAATTACATTTTTATTACATCGCATATATTAGAATTTATATGCATTGTCGAAATTTCATTTATATTTACATTTGCATATATTAGAATTTACATGCAAAGTTGTTTCTTCATTAGATCAATTTTCATGTAAATGAAATATATTCTGTTTGACAGTACATAGATATGATGTGCTAATGAAAACATTCTTTTATTTGGCATGTTAAATATGTTAGCGAAATTGTCGAATGGTTTATATATATATATAATCATATATATAGATATATATATTAAAATTAAACGAATCGCGCGCAGTAGTTCGCGTTTCGGAATCGTAACTTTAAACGATTATACCAAAAGATCCAACCGTCGTATTTTCCCAAAACTAGATCCGTTAGAACTGCATTGGGAAGATTTTTCCATCGATATAAATTTCATTGAAATCCAATGGTTAGATTTTGAGATAAGTGTAAATTAAATTTCGATAAAAACAGCGCCAGGGCCGCCTATTGACTCGAAGCGTCGTTAAATTAATTTAGCTATTTATATATATATATATATATATATATATATAAATAGCGATAAATCGTCATTAAATACTATTAACGATACGAAATGATTTTAAACTATACATATGCGAGAATCATTTGAAAAACTAAGTTCAATCTCATTTCAAATGATTACACGATGATTTAAATCGAAGATATTGGAGATGGCGATTGATGACCGACGATCTTCACATCGAAAGGATAACTACTGATGCTCGGCATTGGTTAGCTCCCAGTAAAGGGTTAAAGTGGTAGTTATCCGGACGTACTTGTTGATTGTCCGGATAATGAGCACATTTCTTCTGTATTGGACATACGGGATGAGGAATAAGGTGACTCTGGTTTCATTCAGGCCCAGAACGGACTTGTAAATAGCTGTGTATCCGACATTGGATTTCATTCCATGTAAATTGATTTCTATTTAATATATATCTGTCGGTGGCGGAGAATTTATTCTCTTGCTTAACACCCTTCTCTGAGTTGCATGAACTCGAGGTTATATATTGGTAGTTATTGGTCGCATGGCGTGAATTGTCAATGTGACATGCCAAGATGCATTTGATCGAGGCTTTTGCCGAAAAGCAGAGCCTTGTGGATGATGATCAAAACATAGCCTATTTTGGCATAGCTTTGTGTATAACGTTACCTCGCGAGCCTCACACCCCGGTAAGAGTCAGAAACGGGACAAGGGAACGCAGAGAGTGCATACGTTTGTTTCTAGCTAGAAATGGTATCAGGGTTCTGCAAGCCTTGGCATTTTACTTATGTGGTTGATGGAATGAGGTGCCTCGGATTTATTGGTCGATTGTGACCATTTTATAGATCCAATAGGATCGGAAAGCGTGTGTTCAGGCATAACTAATCCACTAAGGTATATTTGTGAACCGGCCTTGCAGTATCCAAGGGTTCACTACGGGGGACCCTGAGACATTGCCAGAGCGTCTCGAATCGGTTAGGAGATCGTCCCTAGCCTTGACTCATGATGGAAATCCACTCTCTAATACGACATTACAGTTTTGATTGTAAACCTAAATATAGAAACATAGTACGATGGGGTACTATGCCGTCTAGGATTGATACATTTACTTTGAAGTATTTTTGAAACCTTTTAGCCACTAATAATAATATTAAAAATATTATTTTCTAAGTATCAAGCATTTTTGATCATTATAAGGTAAAACTCTATCCTCTGGTTTGCATTGCATTGTGTGATGAAGTAAACCCGTTTCGCGTTAGCGGCGTGGTCCCATGATTAGCCATATTGTTAATTAAGAAAAATTTCTCATACCAGTCCCATGAATGACTCGTGTTTGTTTCACTTTCCAAACTCGGGTGCTCTCTTTCCACACGTGCAGCCAAATGACAGGTTTAGGTATTGATACATTCTGGACTGGAGCTTGCTTATGAAGAGGATGAAGAACATTTTCCTTCTTATCTTTTTATTTCTTCTTGAGACATTTAGACATTATTGATCTTTGTTGTATTTGTGGAGATTGAGACTTATTTCTTTCTTTGTTGAGACTTCTATTTTGCTAAGTGTATCCTGTAACTGCGTACTCTGATGTCTTTGATGTTATGTTGCGATGACATTCTTATTCCCGCTGCAATGATTTATGTGTTATGCTATTATATGAGATCTGTTATTGTTGTAATTATGTTATGCTCCTATGATTATCCTTACTTTCGTACTACGGAAGTTTGGGGTCGTCAAAGTTGGTATCAAAGCTAAAGGTTAACCTTAGCTTCGGAGTATAACATTTTTAGAACAATTCATCTAGATAGAATCGGTAGTATTCTAAGACGAGTAGCTCATTAGAGATAGGATTGGTAATGTCCTAGAATGAGCACAGCAGAATAGCACATAAATATCAGTCATTACATCATTATCATCTTATCATACGTCTCTACTTTTAACCTTTCCTTTAAAATTATCATTTATGTTAGTCTGACTCTTTCCTTGATGGTACAGAACTAACTAAGAAATAAGCACAAAAGCATGAGCTAGAGCCCGAGGCAGAGGTGGGGCTAGAGGCACAGCTAGAGATGAGACTCCTACGGCCCAGGGACAGCCCACTCTAGAGGCTGTAACACCACCTCCACCGCCGCAGCTGTTTGACTTGGATAAAATGTCCAAGAAGTACAGAAACTTTAGAGGCGTATCCTTTACCGGGCGAGAGACTGTGATTGAGGCGCAGGCATGGTTAAAGAACTGCGAGAAAATCTTTGAAGGCTTGGAATTGGAAGATCAACGCAAGCGCTTTTTGGCAACATGGCTATTGAAAGATCAAGCTGAAATTTGGTGGGATACAGTCAAAATAGGCAATAATGTGGCCGACATGTCTTGGGCCAGATTCAAAGAGCTCTTCAATGATAAGTATATCCCTCCGCAGGAAGTAGAGAGGCTCCATGATCAATTTGCAAATTTATAGCAGGGTGATATGACTATTTCGGATTATGTGCGGAAGTTTAAAGAACTTTCACGCTATGCTCCAGAGTTAGTTCAGGAACTAGTGCAGAAGAACAAGAGATTTATAAATGGCCTCTCCAAGAAATACCTGAACAGGGTCACTGCTCACATCAAGCTCCCCTTTAATGACGTGATCGAGATAGCTTGCCGCTATGAGGATAATGACAGAAATGCACAGCAGAAGCGTGAAAAGAATCAGAATAATAATAAAAGAAAGCTAGCTTATAGAAAATCAGAGGCGAGCAGCTCTTCAGCCGTCATGCCCCAAGGGAAAAAGAAGAGGGACAAATCCAAGGTGAAATGCTTTAATTGTCAGAAGATGGGGCACTTCGACTATAAATGTCTAGCTCCCAAGAGGCCAAGGAGAAATGAGTCTGGGCCTAGTCAAAGTTCTCAGAATAAGAGGGAGTGCTATAATTGTCACAGGTAGGGGCACATCAAGCCAAACTGCCAGTTGCTGAAGAATTCTCAAAGTGGCACATGTCTATGATGGAGCGGTTGCACCGGCTTCTTCTAAGGGAGCAGGTAAACCTGATGTTTTAGGAGGTACTCTTAACATTAAGAACATTCCTATTATAGTTTTGTTTGACATGGTACATCAAGAAGTTTCATTTCTTGTGACACGATTTAAAAGCTAAAACTGAAACCAAGAAAACTTAAAGAACCGATTAGAGCCCGTAGTCCGATAGGAGGTTCACTTATTCTCGATCAGTATTGTAGAGTGCCTGTTTATTATTCCTACTTCCAATTTCCTTTTAATTTGATCACCATGAATTTCTCCGGGTATGATATCATACTTGGAATGGATTGGCTAACGAAGTATGAGGCTGAGATGCTATGCACTGAAAGAGTAGTCAGAATTAAAACAAAACTCGGAAATATGATGACTATACCATGCCACGGCTCAGCCACAGATAGGAAAGAATTTTGGTCTTCTCTAGAAGTCATCCTGCTTCTATTGAGGATATCCTTATCGTCAGAGATTATGCGGATGTGTTTGAAGAAGTTGACAGCTTACCTCCGCGCTGAGAAATTGACTTCAGAATTGACTTAGTTCTGAATGCAAGGCCCGTAGTGCACCCTATTCGGAGAAGGACACTGAAAGAAAAAGAGGAGCTGAGCAATCAAACTAAACAGCTTTTGTGGAAGGGTCTGATCAGGCCTAGCTTCTCAAACTGGGGGTGGAGCAGTGGTGTTTGTCCAAAAGTCAGATGGTACCATTAGACTATGTGTGGACTACCATGACCTCAATAAGCAAACGCTGAAAAATAAAATATCCACTACCACATATCGATGATCTGTTGGACCGATTGAATGGAGCACAAGTATTCTCTAGGATGTACCTTGCTACAGGTTTCCACCAATTACGCATTGCTGAGGAATGTGTTCCTTTGACAGCTTTCAGAGTACTAGACTTATTTTATGAATGGCTAGTGATGCCCTTCGGCTTATGCAATGCTTCAAGATAATTTGTTGATCTGATGAACAGAGTATTCCGAGATATTTTAAATAAATTCTTGCTGGTGTTCATCGATGACATTCTGCTCTTTTCTAAATCCACTGTTGAGCATGAAAAGCATTTGAAAGAAGTCTTAGAGATTTTGCGGAGAAATGTGTTGAAAGCCAAATTCTCCAAATGCATATTCTGGCAAGAAGTGGTGAAATTCCTCGGCCGTGTTGTATCATAGGAAGGCATTTCAATAGATCCAGGAAAGATCTCAGCTATCTAAGATTGGAAGCAGCCTAGCACTCCTACAGAAGTCAGAAGTTTCTTAGGACTGGCAGGCTATTATCGAAAATTCATTGAAGATTTTTCGAAATTATCTTGTCCATTTACGAAGCTGACTAAGAAATATACAAAGTTCATTTGGACACCCAATTGTGAGGCAGCTTTCCAAGAGCTAAAACGGTGGTTTACCACTGCTCCTATATTGACCATTATTGATGGCAATCAGGATTTGAAAGTCTACACAGATGCTTCCATTAAAGGTTATTCCTTTTATCTAAACAAACATGTCAGAGATGACATTTTTAATGTCAAATCTTATTTTAACATGTTATCCTTTTATCTATTTAAGGTATTGGTGCGGTGCTAATGCAAAGGGACAAAGTAGTCGCATATGCTAGCCGTCAATTGAAATCACATGAGAAGAAATACCCCACTCATGATCTTGAGTTGATGGCCATCGTATTTGCTCTAAAGATATGGAGGCACTATCTCTTGGGTGAGAAATTCGAACTATATACTGATCACAAATCCTTGAAGTATCTGATCACCTAAAGGGATTTGAACTTGAGGCATCAACGTTGGGTTGAATTTCTTGCGGCCTATGACCTGGACATCTTATATACACAAGGAAAAGCCAATGTTGTAGCCAATGTGCTTAGCAAGAAGAATACGGCCATCACCAATCTTATCATCGCCAGTCTTATCATTACACCTACATTAATGGATAAGATGTTTTCTTTTCAGAAAGATGATAAATTTATTCAGATGATTAGTAAACGAGTTCGAAAGGGAGAAGCGTCAAGCTTTCAAATAGACAGCAAGGGGACCCTTAGAATGCAAGGGCGAATATGTGTGCCGGATATTCCTGAGCTAAAAAGAGAAGATATGGATGAATGTCACAAATCTAAGCTCAGCATCCATCCAGGAGTAAGAAAGATGTATCATGATCATAAGCATACTTTTTGGTGGAAGGCGATGAAGAGAGACATTTCTATATATGTTGCTAGATGTCCCACCTGCTAGCAAGTCAAAAGCAATCAGCAGAAGCTAGCAGGATTGTTGCAACCGCTAGAGGTTCCAGGTTGGAAGTGGGACCAAATTTCTATGGACTTTATTGATGGCTTGCCCCGAACTAGAAAAGGCAATGACAGCATATGGGTGATTGTAGATCGCTTCACAAAGACTGCCCATTTTATCCATGTCAAATCTAATAGAACACCTCGAAGTTTGGCACAAGTTTATTTTAGAGAGATTATCAGACTACATGGAGTTCCCAGTAGCATCGTTAGCGATCGCGATCCGATATTTGCTAGCAAATTCTGGGTAGCATTCCAAGAAGAGCTTGGGACTAAATTGAATATGAGCACCGCTTATCATCCTCAGACAGATGGCCAGACTGAGAGGGTGAACAGCATATTAGAAGACTTGTTGCGAGCATGCATTCTTGATTTTGGCGGGTCATGGGAAGATCACTTGCACTTGGTTGAGTTCTCATATAAAAACAGCTACCAAGCAAGCTTGCAGATGTCGCCATTTGAAGCATTATATGGTAGGCCATGCAGATCTCCCGCATGTTGGGTGGAACCCGGTAACCGACTGGTATTGGGTCCTGACATGATTCATGAAGCATCAGATAAAGTTGATTTTATTAAGAAGCGATTGCTGGCTGCTCAAAGCCGACAGAAGGGCTGTAACAACCCGAATTTTTATAACATGTTAAAACAAGAAATCAGGGCAGAATTAAATTATAAATTAAGAATCAATGGGAATGGGTTACGCCATTGCGTTCGTCTCGAAATTCTGCTTGAAAACGAGTCCGAAATTTCGTAAATCGAAGTCCGTATGACCAAGTTATGGCCCATAGAAGATTTCTGAAAATTCAAAAATTCAGCCCGAAATTCAAATTCAGCCCCAAACAGATTGGGTGGGAAAATTTCCCGCCCAGCCCCAGGTCGACTGGGGAGTCGACCTGCCCCAGCCCCAGGTCGACTACCCAGTCGACTTGGGTGTCGACCTGGGGGTCGACTTCCCTGGTCGGCCATGTTTGCCTGGTGCATCTATTTGTATTGATGTGAATTTACGTGCGATGGGAATACGTTATGGGCAGTTAGGCGAACTAGAAATGACATGAAAAACATGATTTGAAATATGACATGAAAATTGATTATGCTTGAAAACTTGAATGTGGTCATGACATGTAGAAAACCATAAAGTGGCCAACTCGAGGTTGGGTTGAGTTTGTAGCGTAAATCTGCCCGGAACCGCCCGGCAAATCCTGTGGCTACAAACAATAGGACCCAATGTGAGTAGTTGGTCATATCGCGCTTGAAACCCGAGGTTAGACTAGGTTGTGGTGTAAATCTGCCCAGACCCGCCCGACACATCTAGTAACCACAACGAAGTCTAATGTGAGAGGTTGGGCGCATTAAGTTAATTAATGCCACATGATAGGGTTAAGTCATGAACCACTTGGATACACTTAACCAACTTGATACATGATTGGATAGGGTTAACCACACTTAACCCGTTAGAAACCCTAGTTACACGGTCCTTTTCAGCAGTAACCCTCTTGGATGTATCACGATACCCTATGGACTAGGCTAGGGTGGGGCACGATTACTGGGCTGATTGTAAGCGACCAGAAAGACGGCTGAGTAGGTGCGCCAGTGTAGGTTCAGGCAGGCTATGGTCGTGCACATAGTCCGGAGTTGAAAAAAAACAGACAAGGGCACCAGTAGGTTTAGACTGTGCGTGCTTGATTTGTGTCAGTGGTTGGCACCCTAGGGCTTGATACACCCTAGGGTGGACCTAGCACAGTTGACTACATTTCGTGATTGGGCCGTATGACACCGACACTCGACGAGTTAGGCTTATAGGGAGCCGATCGACTAGATCGTATAGTTGGACCTTGACTCGGGTCATCTCATGATATTGGGCCAAGGGATCATTTCTTGTTTATACTTGACATGGGTTAGAATACTAGTACTATTGGTGCAAAACTAAACCTTGTATATGCGATGCCACACTTGATCTACCTTGTTATCTATTTATCATGCCAGTTAGTTACCATCTTTATGTTTCATCTCAGTTTCTCATGTTTAGTTAACTTCATTAGTTTTTATACTAATAGTAGGTAGGACTTACCAGTCTTTATGACTGACCCTTTTTCTTTCGTCTCTTTTCTTTCGTCCCCCCCCCCCCCCCAGGTTCTCAGGGAGGGAACACTAGTGCTTAGCTTGGACATTTGGCTTGCTTTCTTGACAGCTCATGTACGGTTTGGACTTGAGCTTGCTATGGCTTCAACATATCTATTTTGGGGATAGTTTACTTTAAGTTATTTTCAGTTTATGTTTCTAGACTTGTGGTAGTTGGAAAATAATGACTAAGTATTTTGATGTAAGTTGACTTTGGTTTGGAAATGGTTAACTATGGTTTTTAAATTTCTACCACTGCTTTACTTATTTATTTATCTATGTTCTGTCTTGTGACATCTCTGTGCATGTTTACCTAGACAACACCCCTCCAAAGCTAGTGCAATCACTCGTGAGTGGCCCTGGCGGAGGTGGGGTGTTACATTTGGTATCAGAGCCTGAGGTTTACTAGACCGGACAAAAGTTTTAAAAACCCTTTTGAAAAACTATTTTCAAAACCAATTAAGTATTTTTCCAAGCAATGTCTAGTTTATTTTAAAAGGCTATTCCCCAAAAGCCATTAGCACTATCCTTTCTTTCCTCGTCCTAAATCTATCTTTTACTTCGTTTTAGTATGGCCGATAACTTTATCATCCCGGAGGGAATACCATACCTCTTTGGTTTAGGAGGTACATGGAGGCTAGGGCAAATGGAGCCGGCCCAGCAAACACTCCCACTCCTCCGCCCGTACCTGAGGTTCCTCCTCCTCCTCAGCGTCCACAAGCGGATTTCGCGAAGATTTGCAAAGACTTTAAGGCGATGGGTGGCAAGAATTTTGTTGGGACAGAAACTTTTGTTGAGGCAAGAAACTGGTTAAGGGAAACTGGAGACCTTTTTGCTATCTTTGATGTAGAAGATCGTAGGAAAGTTCTGTTGGCAGTATGGCTATTGAAAGAGGAAGCTGCTTATTGGTGGGAAGTCACCAACGCTATTAGGCCTATAGAGACTTGGTCCGACTTTAGGATGAGGTTTGGGCTTAAGTTTCTATCATCTGCTGAAGAGAATCTGCAAATGGAGAGGTTTATATCTTTGAAGTAAGGGGACATGACCGTGAGGGAGTATGTGAATAAGTTTAACCAGCTTGCTCGATTCGGTTTAGACATGGTTAACACACCTCAGAAGAAGGCTCTACGCTTTGCTTGAGGATTGAATGAGCCATTGCAAGGTTTGGCCATGTCTCATATACCCATGGGGCCCACTTTTGAGAGCTTAGTGGATATGGCTTTGCTTCAAGGAGATGATAAGAATGGCAAGAAGGAAGTTAAGCTTAATGAGACTCAAACCAAGAAGGTGGACTCCAAGTGGGGAGGCAACCAGAACAACAAGAACAACAAGAACAACAAGGGTAACAAGGCCAACAACAACAAGGCAAGGGAGACAAGGAAGTGCAACTTCTGTGGGATCGCTGGACACATAATCAAAGATTGTAGGAAGAAGAAGAGGAAGTTGGGAGAATGCTTTCATTGCGGAGAGTCTGGACACTTCACTAAGGATTTCCCAAAGAAGCAAGGGCAGGGGCAAGGACAGACTCAGCGAGCAGGACCTTCTGGAAGGCAGATGCATGCTCTCAACACTACTCCAGCTCCGGATTGAGGTAGTATTTCTGTAGAAAGCCTTGTTTACATTTCTGGTGTTCCTGTTCGAACTTTATTTGATTCTGGCGCATCGTATACATTTATTTCTTCTGATATTGTTGAAAGTTTGCACCTAAGTACTAGTCTAGTTGAGGATCCCATTAGTGTTTCAAATCCAATTGGGGGTTCCGCCCATCTATCTATGATTTGTATGGATTTTAGGATTTCTATCTTGACCGTAGAATTCACATGTAATGCTTATGTTCTCAGGTTCATGGGATACGGGTTGATTTTGGGCATGGATTGGTTGTCCAGTTATGGAGCCATTCTCGATTGTGAGCATAGGGTAGTGAGGCTTATGACTCGCCTTGGCAATACCCTAGAGATTTCTTGTAACCCTCTGGATCCCATCATGTTATGTTATCTTGAATGCCTCGACTCATCTATTGACAATCATCAATCTGTGAGGGTGGTCCGAGAATATCCTGATGTTTTTGATGAGGTGAAGGGGTTACCCCCTAAACGCGAGATAGACTTCCGTATTTATGTTGTTGATAATGCCAAGCCAGTTTCATTGTCTGTTAGGCACATAGCCCCGCGAGAAAGAAGAGAGCTTAGCAAGCAAGTTAAGGAGTTGCTTGAGAAAAATTTCATTAGGCGAAGCATTTCTGAATGGGGTGCTCCCGTGGTATTCGCTACTAAGGCGGATGGTTCGCTTCATTTATGTGTTGATTATCGTGAGTTAAACAAGCTGACAAAGAAGAATAGGCACCCGTTACCGAGGATTGATGATCTCTTTGACCAGCTTGTAGGTGCTTATGTTTTCTCTCAACTCGATCTAGCCACCGGATTCCATCAGCTTAGAGTGGCTGAGGATAGTATTGACAAGACTGCGTTTAGGACTCTAGATGGATTCTTTGAATGACTCGTCATGCCGTTCGGTTTGACTAATGCACCCGCATACTTCGTTGATTTGATGAATAGGGTGTTTAGGGAGTTCCTTAACAAGTTTGTGGTTGTCTTCGTGGATGATATTCTGATCTTCTCTAAGGACAAGGAAGAGCATGCTACACATCTCAAGGAGGTTATGGATACGCTTAGAGCTCATCAGTTAAAAGCCAAGTTCTCCAAATGCCATTTTTGGAGAAGGGAAGTTCGGTTCCTTGGGCATATAGTTTCTGAGCAAGGCATAGCTGTGGATCCCGCTAAAGTAGTGGCGGTACAAGACTGGAAAGTTTCGAAGAATGCAACTGAAGTGAGAAGCTTTCTCGGTCTGGCAGGATTTTATAGGAAGTTCATTAAGGATTTCGCTAAGATTTCAGCCCCTCTTACTAAGTTAACGAAGAAGAACTTAGTCTTTGCATGGGACTTAGAGTGTGAGCTTGCTTTTCAAAGGCTCAAGAAAGCCCTCACCATAGCTCCAGTTCTAGCATTACCCGATGGAGGGAAGTTGTTTACCGTGTACACCGATGCATGTGGCACGGGATTAGGCGCTGTCCTGATGCAAGAAGGGAGAGTGATATGCTTTGGGAGTAGGTAACTCAAAGTTCATGAGAAGAACTATCCCACTCATGATTTGGAGTTGGCGGCGATCGTCTTTGCACTCAAATCTTGGCGCCGTTATCTTCTAGGTGAAAGGTTTGAGTTATATACTGATCACAAGTCGCTCAAGTACCTCTTCTCGCAGAAAGATTTGAACCTAAGGCGGCAGAGGTGGATGGAATTCTTAGCATCATATGACTTCGATATAGCTTATACCCCTGGCAAGGGTAATGTTGTGGCGGATGCGCTAAGTAGAAAAAGGTTGATTTTGAGTCCCTTGTTTGTTGAGATGAAGAGCCTAGAGTTCTTGGCAACCTTTGATTTTGCACCTGCTGTTGAGTCGATGACTGGTTCGTTAGCATCCCTTGAGCTTAGACCTACACTTCTTGATCAAGTTGGGGCTTCACAAACGGAAGACCCGCAGATAGTCGAGATCATGGACAAGTTGATTCGTGGTGAGACATCAAGTCACCTCGCTAGATATACTATTGATGACAAGGGGTGGCTAAGGCGTGATGGAAGACTATGTGTCCCACAAGTGGGTGACTTAGTAAATAAAGTTCTTGAGGAGGCGCATCACTCGAGGATGACCATACATCCCGGAGGGAATAAGATGTACCGGGATATGAAGCGCATTTTCTTTTGGGTTGGGATGAAAAAGGATGTTGCAGAGTTTGTTTCTAGATGCATTGTTTGCCAACAAGTAAAGGCCGAGTCGAAGAAGCCCGGTGGGCTACTGCATCCATTGGAGGTCCCACAATGGAAATGGGAAAGTATCTCTATGGATTTTGTGGATGGATTGCCGAGATCAAGGAAGGGGAATACTAGCATATGGTGGATAGACTCACGAAGAGCGCTCATTTCATTCCAGTGAAGAGCAAGAGGACCGCATCATGGCTAGCATCTGTTTATCTTCGAGAGATAGTGCGATTGCATGGAGTTCCTTCTAGCATAGTGAGCGATCGTGACCCAATCTTCACTAGCCAATTTTGGAATAGTTTGCAAGAAGCGATGGGTACGCGATTGAATCTAAGTACAGCCTATCACCCACAGACGGATGGTCAGATCGAAAGGGTGAATAGGGTACTAGAAGATCTGTTGAGGCTATGCATTCTTGACTTTGGTGGCACTTGGGAAGACCACCTTCCTCTCGTAGAGTTTGCTTATAATAACAGCTACCAAGCAAGCAAAGGGATGGCACCATTCGAAGCTTTGTATGGGAGGCCGTGCAAGTCACCAACATGTTGGTGGGAGACGACGGATAAGCTTATACATGGGCCCGACATGATAAGGGACACATCCGAGAAAGTTGAGTTGATTCGAAGGCGGATGAAAACGGCCCAAAACAGACAGAAATCCTATGCAGACAAGCGAAGAACAGACTTAGAGTTTGAAGTTGGAGATATGGTCTTTGTGAAGGTTTCTCCCTTGCGAAATGTGGTTTGTTTTGGAGCACTTGGAAAGCTAGCACCAAGGTTCGTAGGACCCTTCCCTATCATCGAGAAGATTGGGCAAATGGCTTATAGGGTGGAATTGCCCGAGAAGCTGGCTGGAGTGCACAATGTCTTTCATGTCTCACATCTCCGAAAATGCCTACATGAATCAGCCGAAGTAGTTGAGCCTAGCATTCTTGAAGACGTGGAGGTAGAGAAAGAGGCAACCCTGAGGCGAGCTCCGATTCGTATCTTGGGAACGGAGGCCAAGAAGCTGAGGAATCGAGAAGTCAAGTTAGTAAAGGTTCAGTGGAGTGAAGCCGATGAATATGCAACTTGGGAAACCGAGGAGAAGATGTGTGGGCTTTATCCATTTCTTTTTGAGGGTACATTCTCAATCTCTTTTCCTAGTTAGCATATCTTTCTTTTGCTATCCATGTTTATCTTGTTATTTCGTTAATCTTGTCATGAGAACCTTAGGTTGAAACCCTTTGGATGAAACATGTATTTGAAACATGTTATGCTTGATGGTTGCAAATGGTTGCAAGTGTTTGCAATTGGTTACTCGTGGATGCATGATACACGTTAGGCACTAAGATCGGCTCACACACTTTCATATTGCATATGCAAGAGTGTTTATGCTTATTCATGGATGAGACTTGTTATGATATCACGTGGATGTTGCATATGGATGAATGTTATGTGCACTCATGTAGAGATTATAAATTATGTTAGGAATTTGCATACATTTGGACTCATTTCACTAACGTATTCCACATTAAGGAGGTTTACTGAGTCAGTAACCGCCTGATTTTCGCATTAGATAGGTGCATATACACACACTTTTGCATAAGTTCATACAGCATTAGAAATCTTTTAAGGACAATGATTACTTGTGGATGATTTTTTGAGTAGATGGATGATGGATGGTAGGATACGTTCTTCCTAATTTGGAGATTTCGGGGACGAAATCCTTTAAGGTGGGGAGAATGTAACAACCCGAATTTTTATAACATGTTAAAACAAGAAATCAGGGCAGAATTAAATTATAAATTAAGAATCAATGGGAACGGGTTACGCCATTGCGTTCGTCTCGAAATTCTGCTTGAAAACGAGTCCGAAATTTCATAAATCGGAGTCCGTATGACCAAGTTATGACCCATAGAAGATTTCTGAAAATTCAAAAATTCAGCCCGAAATTCAAATTCAGCCCTAAACAGATTGGGCGGGAAAATTTCCCGCCCAGACCCAGGTCGACTGGGGAGTCGACCTGCCCTAGCCCCAAGTCGACTGCCCAGTCGACTTGGGGGTCGACCTGAGGGTCGACTTCCCTGGTCGGCCATGTTTGCCTGGTGCACCTGTTTGCTCCTTTGGGTCTGTTCAGTTGGCCTGTGACGGGATTTGATGGTTCAGATCTAAACTAGGGTTAATCCCATGGCCTAAACTTGTCTCTACACCTATAAAAACACCCTAAGACCTAGCCTAAACCACCACAAATCATCCTAACAACTAAGTGCTGCCAAAATGCTCCTAAATCATGGCCTCCATCTTCATCATTGAGAGCTTGAGAGTTCTAAACTAAAGCTAAGGCAAAGGAGCGATCTTTCCCCATCAAATCAAAGGAGCTACTTATATTCTCAAGGCTTCTAGTGTTGCTACATCATTCCTAGAGCTTCTACAATGTCTCTATCTTGTTCTATTTTGTTCTAGTTCTCATAGCCACGATTTGTAAGCCCCACTCTACTCTTAGATTTAAACTATGAAATTAATATGAACATGTAGCAAGTTGAAATGGGATTCTTGTGTAATACTTGTCTTTGGTCTATCATTGTATGCATAGATCCATTCATGACTCTTTTGATCTATGATTGTAGAACTATTATGAACCTAGTACCGTTCATCTTGATTTTTGGGTAGAAAGCTATGAGATTTATTTGGGGATTATGCATAATGCAACATAGAACCCCTCATAACCTTGATGTTAACTTGCCTATGATGTTGATCTACATGCTAGTCACAAGTTTATCACTCTATGTCAACTATTATCATGTTATCACCCTATTTGCTAAGTTTGATGTCATACAAGTTTTGAGGCCAATAATCCTATATGCTAGTTGTGATGAACATCTTTGCCTCAAATATCATCATGTTTAACTTATGACCAACTTTACCACCTTATGCCCATCTTTGTCATATTGTTATGTTCCCCTTCTTGATCTATTTGTATTGATGCGAATTTACGTGCGATGGGAATACGTTATGGGTAGTTAGGCGAACTAGAAATGACATGAAAAACATTATTGGAAATATGACAAGAAAATTGATTATGTTTGAAAACTTGAATGTGGTCATGACCTGTAGAAAACCATAAAGTGGCCAACTCGAGGTTGGGTTGAGTTTGTAGCGTAAATCTGCCCGGAACCGCCCGACAAATCCAGTGGCTACAAACAATAGGACCCAATGTGAGTAGTTGGTCATATCGCGCTTGAAACCCGAGGTTAGACTAGGTTGTGGTGTAAATCTACCCGGACCCGCCCGGCATGTCCAGTAACCACAACAAAGTATAATGTGAGAGGTTGGGCGCATTAAGTTAATTAATGCCATATGATAGGGTTAAGTCATGAACCACTTGGATACACTTAACCAACTTGATACATGATTGGATAGGGTTAACAACACTTAACCCGTTAGAAACCCTAGTTACGTGGTCCTTTTCAGCAGTAACCCTCTTGGATGTATCACGATACCCTAGGTACTAGGCTAGGGTGGGGCACGATTACTGGGCTGATTGTAAGCGACCAGAAAGACGGCTGAGTAGGTGCGCCAGTGTAGGTTCAGGCGGGCTATGGTCGTGCACATAGTCCGGAGTTGAAAAAAACAGACATGGGCACCAGTAGGTTTAGACTGTGCGTGCTTGATTTGTGTCAGTGGTTGGCACCCTAGGGCTTGATACACCCTAGGGTGGACCTAGCACAGTTGACTACATTCCGTGATTGGGCCGTATGACACCGACACTCGACGAGTTAGGCTTATAGGGAGCCGATCGACTATATCGTATAGTTGGACCTTGACTTGGGTCATCTCATGATATTGGGCCAAGGGATCATTTCTTGTTTATACTTGACATGGGTTAGAATACTAGTACTATTGGTGCAAAACTAAACCTTGTATATGCGATGCCACACTTGATCTACCTTGTTATCTATTTATCATGCCAGTTAGTTACCATCTTTATGTTTCATCTCAGTTTCTCATGTTTAGTTAACTTCATTAGTTTTTATACTAATAGTAGGTAGGACTTACCAGTCTTTATGACTGACCCTTTTTCTTTCGTCTCTTTTCTTTCGTCCCCCCCCCAGGTTCTCAGGGAGGGAACACTAGTGTTTAGCTTGGACATTTGGCTTGCTTTCTTGACAGCTCATGTATGGTTTGGACTTGAGCTTGCTATGGCTTCAACATATCTATTTTGGGGATAGTTTACTTTATGTTATTTTCAGTTTGTGTTTCTAGACTTGTGGTAGTTGGAAAATAATGACTAAGTATTTTTATGTAAGTTGACTTTGGTTTGGAAATGGTTAACTATGGTTTTTAAATTTCTACCGCTGCTTTACTTATTTATTTATCTATGTTCTGTCTTGTGATATCTCTGTGCATGTTTACCTAGACAACACCCCTTCAAAGCTAGTGCAATCACTCGTGAGTGGCCCTGGCGGAGGTGGGGTGTTACAAGGGCTATGCAGACTCACGAAGAAGGGATTTAGAATTCTCTGTTGGTGATATTGTGTACTTGTGGGTTTCCCCACTGAGAGGTGTAATTCGATTTGGGAAGACTGGGAAATTGGCGCCGAGATTCATTGGTCCATTCCCTATTCTCGAAAGGATTGGAACTCTCGCTTATAGGGTGCAGTTGCCCGATTGGTTGCTGGGGGTTCACGATGTATTCTATGTGTCTCAACTTCGGAAGCATGTTCATGATCCAGACTTAGTTGTGGAGGAAGCAGCACAACAAGATTTGGAGGTTACCTCGAGCTTACAGTGAGAAGGGAGCCAGTGAAAATTGTTGGCAAAGAGACCCGAGTTCTGAGGAACAAGAGGATCCACTTAGTCAAAGTGCAGTGAAGCTGGGATCCTAGAGATTGTACATGGGAGACTGAGAATAGCATCAAACAGGCTTATCCCAAGTGCAGAGTGGACATCTCCGAGTGACTCTTGAGTTGAGGTACATTTACAATACCTTGCATTTTCCGTTTTGTTTCCTACTTTACCATTGTTTCTTTTTTCGGGGACGAAAAGCTTTTAAGTGGGGGAGATTGTAACAACCTGGAAAATCAGAACCAATTTAAAAATTTTATTTTGGCTATTTCATTGAATTTTGAATAGTTAAAATAATTTATTTTAAATAATAATGATTAAAAATTTATTTAAATTGAAGTTAGAATGAATATATTTATTTTGATTTCAAAATGAATTAGAAATAGTACGGTAGTTTGAAAAGTCAAAGATGAACTTTGACTGAATTTACAGGATTCAAAATTGAAATGATTTTAGTGAAACCAAAAATATCCAAATCTGTTTGAAAATATCTTTCAACGAATCCGAAAAATCTAAATTTCATAGCGGGAATAAAAAGTTCTGGCCAGTTGAATAATCAAAATAGTCGCTTTGGAATACAGTATAATTTACAGCCGTATAAAAGGCCATTTTACAAACGACCTCTGTTTTCGACGAAACCACTTTTTTCGGATCCGGAATGTCAATTTATTGCTAAGTTCATTTTACCATAATTTTTGGAATTAAATTGTGAGTGTAGTAAATTAAACTCTGATTTGATAATTTCTATTGAATTTGATCGACGGTTAAAAGTGGCATTTTTCAAACAGTCTCCAAATTCAACGAAATTAATTTTGTTGGGACCGTATCGTCAAAACATAACTAGATTTATTTTCGGGAATTTTCGGAGCCCGTATATGACCCCGGTGAATTTAAATATATGATCAAATTAATAAAATAGAGGATTTAAATTTTAAATTAATGAAAACATGCTGAAAACGATCGATTGGGCTGACGGGACCTAGCCCATTGTGTCCGGGACAGAGGCATTTGGCTGAGGGCAACTATCGTTGCACTAAAATTGGAACTGAAAAGGTTTAACGGACTTTGATTGAATTAAAGGAATTAAATAAATTAAATAAAAATGGAAATACATGTATAAACACGTATGCTGTACAAACCCTAATAACCTACTGTACAGCCGCCACCATCATTTATTCATGGCAGATATTGTTCAAATGATTCTTCCAAGATAACTCTTCAACCACTCACCAAAACACATTGCTCCTTTTGAGAATTCCGTAGAACTTTCTTCAAGCTTTCCATCCATACCCGAATTGCATTTTCTGGTGGAGTATTTGGCAAGAACCGTGCCCCCAAACCCATCAGGTTCCCACCGCCGCCCTGCCTCCCATCCACCGCCGAGTTAGCCGAGACCCACGGCGATCGGCGAGCCGTCCTCCCCACTTCCACGTGGCAAACTCCGATCAATACCCTGTGCCTCGTATCGCGAGCCAGAGCGAACCCTAGGTTCGAATAGGAACGTGAAACCCATGGCCTTTACTGTAAAGGCAAGTAGAAGGTGGAATTGTAACGGCTGGAAATTTCCGACTCCTCGAGGGTCGGAAATTCCGAGACGTTAGTGAAAGAATTTAGAAGGTGAGAAAGAAAAGATAGAACTAATAGAATAGAAGAAGAAGAAGAACATCAGAATCATCAGAGTAACACGAATCTCACAGCGGAACGAATAACATATAATATATAACATAACTTTGAAGTAAACAGTTATATATATACAATAGCACTTATCAGAGTACAACACTTACAACACAGCGGAAATAACTATAGCTACTGCTCCAAGCTCTCCAAGTATATCTGTAAATCCCGACTACTTGACTGCCCGTACAAATTTAGGCACCCAAGAGTTTAGAGAAAACAACAAAGTAAACTCCGGGTCAGTCATGGGACTGGTATGAGTAAAATAGTTTAAAACAGGTATAGGATATTTCATAAGACCACGCCGTGAATACGGAACGGGTTTTTCCCTTATGAGTATCTGAACAACTTTGACAAGCAATATCATTGTGATATTATAATAATGTCTAAGTACAAATAGGTATCAATCTAGCAGAAACGCTTGCATCTCACGTTCTACATACATAGTATAAAATCATAAACCGCAGGGCGCTTCAACGGAGAATGGATTCCAACAGACAAGGTATGGGAGCACCTTCTGAATAGTGTACTCTAGAGGTGATACACTCAGGGTTCAACAAGAACGTCTTGCAACCCGGCCACACATGACCGCTCACTCATTTAGCTTGAGGGTCGCGAATACATTGCCACCACGGTTATAGGCCATCAAACCGTCATCCGAAGATACAGAATCAAAAAGAAGTATAAATATGAATATTCCCTAGATCGATGACAATACACCCTGCTTGGGAATGACCCAACTAGCCATGCTGCCTAGCCCAACTTTTGTTACTTCCTGGTGTGAGGCTAGAAGCTACGTCTATCTTCAGAACATCTGATCACCATTCACTTTGAATGCCACATCGTCATACCCGCCAAATCACAAATTGACTTATCCAAAAATAACACGGGTATACAGCTAAGAGAAACGAATTCCTCCGCCACCAAACGTGAATACGTTTGAACAGATCAACTTACGCGATCCATTGGATATACTCTGTCAGACCTTCTTCCATATACGTTGTCCTGGGACTGGACAAACCGAAGGCACTATTCAGTATATCCATCTTAGTCACTGTTATCTAAGACTTATACAACAGCCCTTGCACTTTACTCCGTCTTCAATTTATCTTTGGCAGATATTGCTCGCAACGCTTATGCCAATACAGAGTGGTTCTTTGGATAATAATCCAACCGGTCTCTCCATATTAGCAACGTTAAAATGGTCAAAACTTTGATAGTCTGTGATCTAACTATCAAACGAAAACATGTCGGTGTACAAACAACGATCTTATTTCCAAATGGAAATTCGATCGATCAATCATCATATGTTCATATTTCCTTATTTCATATATTTAGAAAATATATGTTATTAATCATTGGAAAACATTTCCATAGCTTATTTTCACATCACTATTATTTCGCAACTATCAGTCCCTAACTGTAACTAGTATGAGAACAATTCTCTAAGTATCAATACGGAAGGTCGAAACCAACATCAGATCGTCACTTGGAAAACCGTTCAACTTACCCTCTCCAGTTAGTTTCTGAATTTGTTTAACTCTATTTCTCAAATTCTTATCATGAAGCATTTCATTTTCAATGTTTAGAAAACATATCTGACTATATTTGGAAAACGGTTCCAAAACTCATTTACGGATTTCCAATGAACGTTGTATAAAACATCGTTATGCTTAATCCATTAATCGCTTATTACTTAACTATATTTCAAATCAACCTTTTCTATCGAACCACAACTATTCCTTTGTCAATTCTGAAGTCAATCAAGTTGGGGTATAATTACCTCGCAGACCTTAATTGAACAACGTCCTTTACTGTGAAATAGATGAAGCTCATCACTCACTTTGTCCAATCATCTGTTTACGCAAATTCTCGGATTCAGGTTACGAATCCACTTCTTATATGACAACGTTTGATTATAACTATAACGTTATAATTCCTACTTCTGCAATGTCTAACCTAAATTTTATCTCCTAACTCGAATAATTTAACAGACACCTAATTTCTAAATCAATAGCTAAATCTTGATTTAAACCCTGGAAAGTAAATAGTACTTTCCCGAATTCGCTATAATCGAATTCGACGTATAACTCTCCTTCGAGTAATCTCTATTTGATTAACTCTTCTTCGAATAACCTATATTCGATTATCTCTCTTCGAATAACTCATATTCGAAATCTCTCTCTTTCGAATAAACAATATTCGATCTCTTTCTTTCGAATATGCTATATTCGAAAATCTCCTTTCGATTTACTAATCGATAACTCCTTTCGATCAAACTAAAATCGATAACTCCTTTAACTCTATTCGAATAACTAATATTCGACTAACTCCTTTGGATCGACTCATTTGATTAAATCCTTCGAATAACTAATTCGAATAACTTACCTTCGAATAACCAATATTCGATTTACTCTAACTCGATTAACTTAATTCTAATCGATTTACTCCATTTCGATTCAACTTAATTCAAATCGGTTAACTTAACTCAAATTGATTAACTCCTTTCGAATAACTAAATTCGATTTAACTTCTCTAACTCTACTCGAATAAATTATATTCGATTAACTCTTTTAACTTTACTCGAATAAACTATATTCGATTAACACTTTCTTTCGAATAACTATATTCGATTAACTCTTCGTCTAACTCCTTTGGATTAACTCTTCGAATAACTCCTTTGGATTAACTCTTCGACTAACTCCTTCGGATTAACTAACTTCGAATAACTCCTTTGGATTAACTCTTCGACTAACTCCTTCGGATTAACTCATCGATTAACTCCTTCGGATTAACTAACTTCGAATAACTCCTTTGGATTAACTAACTTCGAATAACTCCTTTGGATTAACTCTTCGACTAACTCCTTCGGATTATCTCATCGATTAACTCCTTCGGATTAACTAACTTCGAATAACTCCTTTGGATTAACTCTTCGACTAACTCCTTCGGATTAACTAACTTCGAATAACTCCTTTGGATTAACTAACTTCGAATAACTCCTTTGGATTAGCTAACTTCGAATAACTCCTTTGGATTAACTAACTTCGAATAACTCCTTCGGATTAGCTAACTTCTAATAACCAATATTCGATAACTACTCTTCGAATAAATAATATTCGATAACTCTTCTCAAATGAATAACATTTGATTTCTCCACTCGAATAAACTATATTCGATAACTCTTCTCAAATGAATAACATTTGATTTCTCTATTCGAATAAACTATATTCGATAACTCTTCTCACATGAATAACATTTGATTTCTCCACTCGAATAAACTATATTCGATAACTCTTCTCACATGAATAGCATTTGATTTCTCCACTCGAATAAACTATATTCGATAACTCTTCTCAAATGAATAACATTTGATTTCTCCGCTCGAATAAACTATATTCGATTACTCTTCTCTCGAATACACTATATTCGATAACTCTTCTCTCGAATACACTATATTCGATAACTCTACTTCGGATAAGTGATATTCGACAACTCTACTTGTTAACTCTAACTGGTCAACTCAACTTATTCTTTAACTGGTAAACTTTAACTGGTTAACTCTAACTGATCAATTCTAACTGGTTAACTCTAACTGATTAACTTTAACTGGTTGACTCAAATGGTTTAACCTAACTGGTTTACTCAAATGGTTTAACATAACTGGTTAACTCAAATGGTTTAACATAACTGGTTAACTCAAATGGTTTGACCTAACTGGTTTACTCAAATGGTTTAACATAACTGGTTAACTCAAATGGTTTAACATAACTGGTTAACTCAAATGGTTTAACATAACTGGTTAACTCAAATGGTTTAACCTAACTGGTTCACTTCGATTAACCACTTAGTTTAACTTAACTAATTCACTTCGATTTAACCCCTTAGTTTAACTTAACTAATTCACTTTGAATAACCACTTAGTTTAACTTAACTAATTCACTTCGATTAATCATTTAGTTTAACTTAACTAATTCACTTTGATTAACCACTTAGTTTAACTTAACTAATTCACTTTGATTAACCACTTAGTTTACTTAACTAATTCACTTTGATTAACCACTTAGTTTACTTAACTAATTCACTTTGATTAACCACTTAGTTTAACTTAACTAATTTACTTTGGTTAACTTAACCAATTACTTTGATTAACTCGACTAACTCGCTTTGGTTAACTTATGGTTTTTAACACATCATCTAACAACGATGAATATTTGTCCAAACACGCATGATCACAACGGATTATATACATCACATTATATGTCACAATATATAAATCACAGTAAAAATAACTGTTGAGGAATCCAGTTGGATTCCTCCAACCTGTTTTCCTGCACCACAGATGTTAGACAACACCAGTATAATATTCTGATAAACAGAATCAACATATAACTATTTGACGGTTTTTATATATATATGTATATACACATATATATATAATCTCTACTAACTGACTAGCAGTTAAATCAAACAGTCAACACACAGTCAAACAGACAATGATTAACAGTTCTAAGAATACACTGTAAAAGCAGAACTGTACAGAGTTGGTGAGTTTTACTCACTTTTGCAGTTCATCGTTAAAGAACGATAAACCGTTATTTGATTTGAATCAAACAGTTTATTTCGCCGTAAATTGTAACGAGCTCCGATGGACTCCCCGTCAGTGTCATCGTGTAGTGTCCGTCCATACGATCCCAACGCAACTTACGGTTCTCAAATCTGATATCGTATGACGAAGTTACTAATAATTAAAGTTAATACATTAATTACTTGAAATTAAACCAAATCTAAATTCTAATATGGGCCTTACCCATTGATCTCAGCCCAACTACCTCTTTAAGACCCAAGGCCGCACTTCTCCTTCCCAACCCAACAACTCGTTCCTCCTTCTTCCTTACAACAGTACTCAAATGAACTCCGACAAAACACGGCTCTCTTTCCTCCGCTACACTCCTCCTTGTCTCACACTATAAACTAGACCGAGGCCATCAATGAACTCCTCAACTCGAGAGCAACTCCCTACACCCGATTGTCTACAGCTCGCACTCCCCTTTATCTCGCGTCGGCCAGCCAAAAGCGACCTCCTCCATGAACAGTACCAACCTTTTCCATTTCGAAATATCCCAAACAACACTACACCGGTGTGGAATCCCCTCCTAAGCTCGAATCCAACCTTAGTTTCCAACATCGACTCCTCTTCTTCATGAAAATCCGAACCCTAGACTGCTGGTACAACACGCAACGAACAGAAAGACCATCGAACTCAAAAAGAACGACACAACAATGAAGAGAATTGATAGCAGATCTCAAATACACTTGTATAAGGGTTAATAGATTTTTATTTGCTTTGTTTTTGATTTATCTTTGATCCAACTTTTGCTGTGTTGGTTTATACGGGTGTTTTATAGGTTGAGCTTGTGGTAGGTAAGGGTTGTGGTTAAAACAGGGTGAGGCGTGGCCTATTGTTGCCCACAAAAATAGATATTTTATTTTTCTTTTATTATCTGTTTCAGCACTCTAAAAATCCGTGTGATCACATACGACACCCAAAAATCATCAAACTGGACACGCTGATAGAATTTGACATTACGGTCCCAACAAAACTGGTTTCGTCGAATTCCGACTTCCTATGCCCACACAGTGTTTTTTTAACTGTCAGAAAACTGTCGATTTTCCACTCTAAAAATCCGTACGGTCACACAGTGACTCTAAAAATCACGAAACTTGACATCTAACAATTATTTGATATTGCGGATCCAACAAAACTGGTTTCGTCGAATTCCGACTTCGTATGCTCACACAGCATATTTTTAAAGCTTTGGATGACCCATTTAAATATATAAATATATTTAAATATTATTAAATTAAATATTAATAAATTAATATTATCGTATATATCCATATACGATGTCGTCCGGCTCCAGAATATCACCTCAGATTTTATGACTTGATTTCCAGACTCCAGATTATCCCGATATTCAGTTCGTATCGAAAAATTGATTTATAACGTATATAAAGCGTCGCAAATTATAAAGGAATTCTACAGCGACTTTTCTGAAATTTGATTTGGACATAACTCAAAATCTACACGATGAAATCTTCATTTTTCTCTTCCATTAGAAAAATATGCTCCACCAGCTCCACATGTTTCTTGTTTCACAGAAATCCGGCTTATAACGAATCTTGTATATTCAGTTGAAGTTCAACTCGCCAAATAACGAACTGCCGCGTCGTTACGGGCTCGATTATAATTATTATTATAATTTTTACGTTCAACTACGGTTTATTTAATATATTCGTTATTTAAATAATTAAATAACTTAATTATTATACCTTACAAAACGCGCCATTACAGACTTCCCCCCTTAAAATAATTTCGTCCTCGAAATTGCTAAGCTAGGAAAATGCTACCAACTTTACTAACTAGATTCAAATATCTTTTAGTTTACTTCTCAACTCCTGTTTCACTGAACCATTAAATTTTCAATTAAATTATTTATTCATTCTGGCTAACTGAATTTCCATAAATCATGAGAATGTTCTAACGCCTGGAATTTTCGAAATTTTTTGCCATAACCTCCTTTGTATTGGTCAATATGACAAACCACCCCTCGCCTCTCTAGGCCTTCTCCAACCCAAAAGAAAATCAAACAGCCAAGCGGCTTGCAAATTCGGCTCATAAACTCCAAACTCATATATAATATAAACTTGTACCTTTTTATCGGTCGTATCATTGTATCCTTTTGATCTGTTATCACTTCTGCATATATCCTGGTCATTCCACTCAGTTTATATCCTCAAATCCAAATCGAATTTCATTCGAACTCTAATATCAAATTCCAAATTATTGACTTATCAATTTGGTTCCATTCTAGATTATCTCTAATCCAATTCAATTTTATTTAACTCGGTTCAAGTTAAATTTCAATTTATTTTTACCATCTCAATTTATTTAACTTCATTAGTTAAATTTTAATTCCAGAACTTAAGTACCTGGGTTTCTTTCAAATCAAATTTGAAATCATAATGCCAATTCAAAACCTTTGAATTTCTAAACAACTTGTTTTCTCAAAACAATTCAAAAACAAAACCTTTGGTAGTAATCCATCACTTAGAACTCGAAAATGAACACTGATGATGTCTAGATTCATCATCAGAATCTATTTTCCAGCTATCGAAGTGAGTTCAATACTATATCGTTTTAAATTTGAAAAACATTTTTAAATCTCCCAGGAACTTAAAATTTCCTTATTTTAATTCCAAATCTGATTTAAATTCATATATAATTCAAACTATTTCATATATTACATTCATATGAATTCTGATTGGTCATTTATAACCATTTCACCCTTTTATAATCTTTTTCGATTATAATAACAACCAACACAGTCAATATACTATATTAATTTCAAGATATATATTTCTTCTATAAACAAATATATTTTGGGAAAAATTATTTCATTTACCCTCTTTCAAAACATACCATGACGGTTCATCGTATTCGAGTGTTTAGTAACCCTTATCGATACAGTGGATCAACTGATCGACCAGAATTCATAAGCCACTCAACCAATGAGTCTCCACAATATAAAACCATTTTATATTGAATAACAATTACGCGCTCATATATATACACTCAAACTCAATCGAGGATATTACTAATCCCATCTCTATCGAGTTATGCCACAGAGCCAAGGTAATCACTTAACCTTAAGCTCTGATACCAACTGTAACGGCTGGAAATTTCCGACTCCTCGAGGGTCGGAAATTCCGAGACGTTAGTGAAAGAATTTAGAAGGTGAGAAAGAAAAGATAGAACTAATAGAATAGAAGAAGAAGAAGAACATCAGAATCATCAGAGTAACACGAATCTCACAGCGGAACGAATAACATATAATATATAACATAACTTTGAAGTAAACAGTTATATATATATACAATAGCACTTATCAGAGTACAACACATACAACACAGCGGAAATAACTATAGCTATAGAATCTTGAAGTCTCCTGCTCGAAGCTCTCCAAGTATATCTGTAAATCCCGACTACTTGACTGCCCGTACAAATTTAGGCACCCAAGAGTTTAGGGAAAACAACAAAGTAAACTCCGGGTCAGTCATGGGACTGGTATGAGTAAAATAGTTTAAAACAGGTATAGGATATCTCATAAGACCACGCCGTGAATACGGAACGGGTTTTTCCCTTATGAGTATCTGAACAACTTTGACAAGCAATATCATTGTGATATTATAATAATGTCTAAGTACAAATAGGTATCAATCTAGCAGAAACGCTTGCATCTCACATTCTACATACATAGTATAAAATCATAAACCGCAGGGCGCTTTAACGGAGAATGGATTCCAACAGACAAGGTATGGGAGCACCTTCTGAATAGTGTACTCTAGAGGTGATACACTCAGGGTTCAACAAGAACGTCTTGCAACCCGGCCACACATGACCGCTCACTCATTTAGCTTGAGGGTCGCGAATACATTGCCACCACGGTTATAGGCCATCAAACCGTCATCCGAAGATACAGAATCAAAAAGAAGTATAAATATGAATATTCCCTAGATCGATGACAATACACCCTGCTTGGGAATGACCCAACTAGCCATGCTGCCTAGCCCAACTTTTGTTACTTCCTGGTGTGAGGCTAGAAGCTACGTCTATCTTCAGAACATCTGATCACCATTCACTTTGAATGCCACATCGTCATACCCGCCAAATCACAAATTGACTTATCCAAAAATAACACGGGTATACAGCTAAGAGAAACGAATTCCTCCGCCACCAAACGTGAATACGTTTGAACATATCAACTTACGCGATCCATTGGATATACTCTGTCAGACCTTCTTCCATATACGTTGTCCTGGGACTGGACAAACCGAAGGCACTATTCAGTATATCCATCTTAGTCACTGTTATCTAAGACATATACAACAGCCCTTGCACTTTACTCCGTCTTCAATTTATCTTTGGCAGATATTGCTCGCAACGCTTATGCCAATACAGAGTGGTTCTTTGGATAATAATCCAACCGGTCTCTCCATATTAACAGCGTTAAAATGGTCAAAACTTTGATAGTCTGTGATCTAACTATCAAACGAAAACATGTCGGTGTACAAACAACGATCTTATTTCCAAATGGAAATTCGATCGATCAATCATCATATGTTCATATTTCCTTATTTCATATATTTAGAAAATATATGTTATTAATCATTGGAAAACATTTCCATAGCTTATTTTCACATCACTATTATTTCGCAACTATCAGTCCCTAACTGTAACTAGTATGAGAACAATTCTCTAAGTATCAATACGGAAGGTCGAAACCAACATCAGATCGTCACTTGGAAAACCGTTCAACTTACCCTCTCCAGTTAGTTTCTGAATTTGTTTAACTCTATTTCTCAAATTCTTATCATGAAGCATTTCATTTTCTATGTTTAGAAAACATATCTGACTATATTTGGAAAACGGTTCCAAAACTCATTTACGGATTTCCAATGAACGTTGTATAAAACATCGTTATGCTTAATCCATTAATCGCTTATTACTTAACTATATTTCAAATCAACCTTTTCTATCGAACCACAACTATTCCTTTGTCAATTCTGAAGTCAATCAAGTTGGGGTATAATTACCTCGCAGACCTTAATTAAACAACGTCCTTTACTGTGAAATAGATGAAGCTCATCACTCACTTTGTCCAATCATCTGTTTACGCAAATTCTCGGATTCAGGTTACGAATCCACTTCTTATATGACAACGTTTGATTATAACTATAACGTTATAATTCCTACTTCTGCAATGTCTAACCTAAATTTTATCTCCTAACTCGAATAATTTAACAGACACCTAATTTCTAAATCAATAACTAAATCTTGATTTAAACCCTGGAAAGTAAATAGTACTTTCCCGAATTCGCTATAATCGAATTCGACGTATAACTCTCCTTCGAGTAATCTCTATTTGATTAACTCTTCTTCGAATAACCTATATTCAATTATCTCTCTTCGAATAACTCATATTCGAAATCTCTCTCTTTCGAATAAACAATATTCGATCTCTTTCTTTCGAATATGCTATATTCGAAAATCTCCTTTCGATTTACTAATCGATAACTCCTTTCGATCAAACTAAAATCGATAACTCCTTTAACTCTATTCGAATAACTAATATTCGACTAACTCCTTTGGATCGACTCATTTGATTAACTCCTTCGAATAACTAATTCGAATAACTTACCTTCGAATAACCAATATTCGATTTACTCTAACTCGATTAACTTAATTCTAATCGATTTACTCCATTTCGATTCAACTTAATTCAAATCGATTAACTTAACTCAAATTGATTAACTCCTTTCGAATAACTAAATTCGATTTAACTTCTCTAACTCTACTCGAATAAATTATATTCGATTAACTCTTTTAACTTTACTCGAATAAACTATATTCGATTAACACTTTCTTTCGAATAACTATATTCGATTAACTCTTCGTCTAACTCCTTTGGATTAACTCTTCGAATAACTCCTTTGGATTAACTCTTCGACTAACTCCTTCGGATTAACTAACTTCGAATAACTCCTTTGGATTAACTCTTCGACTAACTCCTTCGGATTAACTCATCGATTAACTCCTTCGGATTAACTAACTTCGAATAACTCCTTTGGATTAACTCTTCGACTAACTCCTTCGGATTAACTCATCGATTAACTCCTTCGGATTAACTAACTTCGAATAACTCCTTTGGATTAACTAACTTCGAATAACTCCTTTGGATTAGCTAACTTCGAATAACTCCTTTGGATTAACTAACTTCGAATAACTCCTTTGGATTAGCTAACTTCGAATAACCAATATTCGATAACTACTCTTCGAATAAATAATATTCGATAACTCTTCTCAAATGAATAACATTTGATTTCTCCACTCGAATAAACTATATTCGATAACTCTTCTCAAATGAATAACATTTGATTTCTCTATTCGAATAAACTATATTCGATAACTCATCTCACATGAATAACATTTGATTTCTCCACTCGAATAAACTATATTCGATAACTCTTCTCACATGAATAGCATTTGATTTCTCCACTCGAATAAACTATATTCGATAACTCTTCTCAAATGAATAACATTTGATTTCTCCACTCGAATAAACTATATTCGATTACTCTTCTCTCGAATACACTATATTCGATAACTCTTCTCTCGAATACACTATATTCGATAACTCTACTTCGGATAAGTGATATTCGACAACTCTACTTGATTAACTCTACTTGTTAACTCTAACTGGTCAACTCAACTTATTCTTTAACTGGTAAACTTTAACTGGTTAACTCTAACTGATCAATTCTAACTGGTTAACTCTAACTGATTAACTTTAACTGGTTGACTCAAATGGTTTAACCTAACTGGTTTACTCAAATGGTTTAACATAACTGGTTAACTCAAATGGTTTAACATAACTGGTTAACTCAAATGATTTAACCTAACTGGTTTACTCAAATGGTTTAACATAACTGGTTAACTCAAATGGTTTAACATAACTGGTTAACTCAAATGGTTTAACATAACTGGTTAACTCAAATGGTTTAACCTAACTGGTTCACTTCGATTAACCACTTAGTTTAACTTAACTAATTCACTTCGATTTAACCCCTTAGTTTAACTTAACTAATTCACTTTGATTAACCACTTAGTTTAACTTAACTAATTCACTTCGATTAATCATTTAGTTTAACTTAACTAATTCACTTTGATTAACCACTTAGTTTAACTTAACTAATTCACTTTGATTAACCACTTAGTTTACTTAACTAATTCACTTTGATTAACCACTTAGTTTACTTAACTAATTCACTTTGATTAACCACTTAGTTTAACTTAACTAATTTACTTTGGTTAACTTAACCAATTACTTTGATTAACTCGACTAACTCGCTTTGGTTAACTTATGGTTTTTAACACATCATCTAACAACGATGAATATTTGTCCAAACACGCATGATCACAACGGATTATATACATCACATTATATGTCACAATATATAAATCACAGTAAAAATAACTGTTGAGGAATCCAGTTGGATTCCTCCAACCTGTTTTCCTGCACCACAGATGTTAGAAAACACCAGTATAATATTCTGATAAACAGAATCAACATATAACTATTTGACGGTTTATATATATATATATATGTACATGTATATACACATATATATATAATCTCTACTAACTGACTAGCAGTTAAATCAAACAGTCAACACACAGTCAAACAGACAATGATTAACAGTTCTAAGAATACACTGTAAAAGCAGAACTGTACAGAGTTGGTGAGTTTTACTCACTTTTGCAGTTCATCGTTAAAGAACGATAAACCGTTATTTGATTTGAATCAAACAGTTTATTTCGCCGTAAATTGTAACGAGCTCCGATGGACTCCCCGTCAGTGTCATCGTGTAGTGTCCGTCCATACGATCCCAACGCAACTTACGGTTCTCAAATCTGATATCGTATGACGAAGTTACGAATAATTAAAGTTAATACATTAATTACTTGAAATTAAACCAAATCTAAATTCTAATATGGGCCTTACCCATTGATCTCAGCCCAACTACCTCTTTAAGACCCAAGGCCGCACTTCTCCTTCCCAACCCAACAACTCGTTCCTCCTTCTTCCTTACAACAGTACTCAAATGAACTCCGACAAAACACGGCTCTCTTTCCTCCGCTACACTCCTCCTTGTCTCGCACTATAAACCAGACCGAGGCCATCAATGAACTCCTCAACTCGAGAGCAACTCCCTACACCCGATTGTCTACAGCTCGCACTCCCCTCTATCTCGCGTCGGCCAGCCAAAAGCGACATCCTCCATGAACAGTACCGACCTTTTCCATTTCGAAATATCCCAAACAACACTACACCGGTGTGGAATCCCCTCCTAAGCTCGAATCCAACCTTAGTTTCCAACATCGACTCCTCTTCTTCACGAAAATCCGAACCCTAGACTGCTGGTACAACACGCAACGAACAGAAAGACCATCGAACTCAAAAAGAACGACACAGCAATGAAGAGAATTGATAGCAGATCTCAAATACACTTGTATAAGGGTTAATAGATTTTTATTTGCTTTGTTTTTGATTTATCTTTGATCCAACTTTTGCTGTGTTGGTTTATACGGGTGTTTTATAGGTTGAGCTTGTGGTAGGTAAGGGTTGTGGTTAAAACAGGGTGAGGCGTGGCCTATTGTTGCCCACAAAAATAGATATTTTATTTTTCTTTTATTATCTGTTTCAGCACTCTAAAAATCCGTGTGATCACATACGACACCCAAAAATCATCAAACTGGACACGCTGATAGAATTTGACATTACGGTCCCAACAAAACTGGTTTCGTCGAATTCCGACTTCGTATGCCCACACAGTGTTTTTTTAACTGTCAGAAAACTGTCGATTTTCCACTCTAAAAATCCGTACGGTCACACAGTGACTCTAAAAATCACGAAACTTGACATCTAACAATTATTTGATATTGCGGATCCAACAAAACTGGTTTCGTCGAATTCCGACTTCGTATGCTCACACAGCATATTTTTAAAGCTTTGGATGACCCATTTAAATATATAAATATATTTAAATATTATTAAATTAAATATTAATAAATTAATATTATCGTATATATCCATATACGATGTCGTCCGGCTCCAGAATATCACCTCAGATTTTATGACTTGATTTCCAGACTCCAGATTATCCCGATATTCAGTTCGTATCGAAAAATTGATTTATAACGTATATAAAGCGTCGCAAATTATAAAGGAATTCTACAGCGACTTTTCTGAAATTTGATTTGGACATAACTCAAAATCTACACGACGAAATCTTCATTTTTCTCTTCCATTAGAAAAATATGCTCCACCAGCTCCACATGTTTCTTGTTTCACAGAAATCCGGCTTATAACGAATCTTGTATATTCAGTTGAAGTTCAACTCGCCAAATAACGAACTGCCGCGTCGTTACGGGCTCGATTATAATTATTATTATAATTTTTACGTTCAACTACGGTTTATTTAATATATTCGTTATTTAAATAATTAAATAACTTAATTATTATACCTTACAAAACGCGCCATTACAGACTTCCCCCCTTAAAATAATTTCGTCCTCGAAATTGCTAAGCTAGGAAAATGCTACCAACTTTACTAACTAGATTCAAATATCTTTTAGTTTACTTCTCAACTCCTGTTTCACTGAACCATTAAATTTTCAATTAAATTATTTATTCATTCTGGCTAACTGAATTTCCATAAATCATGAGAATGTTCTAACGCCTGGAATTTTCGAAATTTTTTGCCATAACCTCCTTTGTATTGGTCAATATGACAAACCACCCCTCGCCTCTCTAGGCCTTCTCCAACCCAAAAGAAAATCAAACAGCCAAGCGGCTTGCAAATTCGGCTCATAAACTCCAAACTCATATATAATATAAACTTGTACCTTTTTATCGGTCGTATCATTGTATCC
Organism: Allium sativum; assembly: GCA_030737875.1. NCBI lineage: Eukaryota > Viridiplantae > Streptophyta > Magnoliopsida > Asparagales > Amaryllidaceae > Allium > Allium sativum. The sequence continues at coordinate 297,409,949 of CM060924.1, forward strand.
TTTTGATCTGTTATCACTTCTGCATATATCCTGGTCATTCCACTCAGTTTATATCCTCAAATCCAAATCGAATTTCATTCGAACTCTAATATCAAATTCCAAATTATTGACTTATCAATTTGGTTCCATTCTAGATTATCTCTAATCCAATTCAATTTTATTTAACTCGGTTCAAGTTAAATTTCAATTTATTTTTACCATCTCAATTTATTTAACTTCATTAGTTAAATTTTAATTCCAGAACTTAAGTACCTGGGTTTCTTTCAAATCAAATTTGAAATCATAATGCCAATTCAAAACCTTTGAATTTCTAAACAACTTGTTTTCTCAAAACAATTCAAAAACAAAACCTTTGGTAGTAATCCATCACTTAGAACTCGAAAATGAACACTGATGATGTCTAGATTCATCATCAGAATCTATTTTCCAGCTATCGAAGTGAGTTCAATACTATATCGTTTTAAATTTGAAAAACATTTTTAAATCTCCCAGGAACTTAAAATTTCCTTATTTTAATTCCAAATCTGATTTAAATTCATATATAATTCAAACTATTTCATATATTACATTCATATGAATTCTGATTGGTCATTTATAACCATTTCACCCTTTTATAATCTTTTTCGATTATAATAACAACCAACACAGTCAATATACTATATTAATTTCAAGATATATATTTCTTCTATAAACAAATATATTTTGGGAAAAATTATTTCATTTACCCTCTTTCAAAACATACCATGACGGTTCATCGTATTCGAGTGTTTAGTAACCCTTATCGATACAGTGGATCAACTGATCGACCAGAATTCATAAGCCACTCAACCAATGAGTCTCCACAATATAAAACCATTTTATATTGAATAACAATTACGCGCTCATATATATACACTCAAACTCAATCGAGGATATTACTAATCCCATCTCTATCGAGTTATGCCACAGAGCCAAGGTAATCACTTAACCTTAAGCTCTGATACCAACTGTAACGGCTGGAAATTTCCGACTCCTCGAGGGTCGGAAATTCCGAGACGTTAGTGAAAGAATTTAGAAGGTGAGAAAGAAAAGATAGAACTAATAGAATAGAAGAAGAAGAAGAACATCAGAATCATCAGAGTAACACGAATCTCACAGCGGAACGAATAACATATAATATATAACATAACTTTGAAGTAAACAGTTATATATATATATACAATAGCACTTATCAGAGTACAACACATACAACACAGCGGAAATAACTATAGCTATAGAATCTTGAAGTCTCCTGCTCGAAGCTCTCCAAGTATATCTGTAAATCCCGACTACTTGACTGCCCGTACAAATTTAGGCACCCAAGAGTTTAGGGAAAACAACAAAGTAAACTCCGGGTCAGTCATGGGACTGGTATGAGTAAAATAGTTTAAAACAGGTATAGGATATCTCATAAGACCACGCCGTGAATACGGAACGGGTTTTTCCCTTATGAGTATCTGAACAACTTTGACAAGCAATATCATTGTGATATTATAATAATGTCTAAGTACAAATAGGTATCAATCTAGCAGAAACGCTTGCATCTCACGTTCTACATACATAGTATAAAATCATAAACCGCAGGGCGCTTTAACGGAGAATGGATTCCAACAGACAAGGTATGGGAGCACCTTCTGAATAGTGTACTCTAGAGGTGATACACTCAGGGTTCAACAAGAACGTCTTGCAACCCGGCCACACATGACCGCTCACTCATTTAGCTTGAGGGTCGCGAATACATTGCCACCACGGTTATAGGCCATCAAACCGTCATCCGAAGATACAGAATCAAAAAGAAGTATAAATATGAATATTCCCTAGATCGATGACAATACACCCTGCTTGGGAATGACCCAACTAGCCATGCTGCCTAGCCCAACTTTTGTTACTTCCTGGTGTGAGGCTAGAAGCTACGTCTATCTTCAGAACATCTGATCACCATTCACTTTGAATGCCACATCGTCATACCCGCCAAATCACAAATTGACTTATCCAAAAATAACACGGGTATACAGCTAAGAGAAACGAATTCCTCCGCCACCAAACGTGAATACGTTTGAACAGATCAACTTACGCGATCCATTGGATATACTCTGTCAGACCTTCTTCCATATACGTTGTCCTGGGACTGGACAAACCGAAGGCACTATTCAGTATATCCATCTTAGTCACTGTTATCTAAGACATATACAACAGCCCTTGCACTTTACTCCGTCTTCAATTTATCTTTGGCAGATATTGCTCGCAACGCTTATGCCAATACAGAGTGGTTCTTTGGATAATAATCCAACCGGTCTCTCCATATTAACAGCGTTAAAATGGTCAAAACTTTGATAGTCTGTGATCTAACTATCAAACGAAAACATGTCGGTGTACAAACAACGATCTTATTTCCAAATGGAAATTCGATCGATCAATCATCATATGTTCATATTTCCTTATTTCATATATTTAGAAAATATATGTTATTAATCATTGGAAAACATTTCCATAGCTTATTTTCACATCACTATTATTTCGCAACTATCAGTCCCTAACTGTAACTAGTATGAGAACAATTCTCTAAGTATCAATACGGAAGGTCGAAACCAACATCAGATCGTCACTTGGAAAACCGTTCAACTTACCCTCTCCAGTTAGTTTCTGAATTTGTTTAACTCTATTTCTCAAATTCTTATCATGAAGCATTTCATTTTCTATGTTTAGAAAACATATCTGACTATATTTGGAAAACGGTTCCAAAACTCATTTACGGATTTCCAATGAACGTTGTATAAAACATCGTTATGCTTAATCCATTAATCGCTTATTACTTAACTATATTTCAAATCAACCTTTTCTATCGAACCACAACTATTCCTTTGTCAATTCTGAAGTCAATCAAGTTGGGGTATAATTACCTCGCAGACCTTAATTAAACAACGTCCTTTACTGTGAAATAGATGAAGCTCATCACTCACTTTGTCCAATCATCTGTTTACGCAAATTCTCGGATTCAGGTTACGAATCCACTTCTTATATGACAACGTTTGATTATAACTATAACGTTATAATTCCTACTTCTGCAATGTCTAACCTAAATTTTATCTCCTAACTCGAATAATTTAACAGACACCTAATTTCTAAATCAATAACTAAATCTTGATTTAAACCCTGGAAAGTAAATAGTACTTTCCCGAATTCGCTATAATCGAATTCGACGTATAACTCTCCTTCGAGTAATCTCTATTTGATTAACTCTTCTTCGAATAACCTATATTCAATTATCTCTCTTCGAATAACTCATATTCGAAATCTCTCTCTTTCGAATAAACAATATTCGATCTCTTTCTTTCGAATATGCTATATTCGAAAATCTCCTTTCGATTTACTAATCGATAACTCCTTTCGATCAAACTAAAATCGATAACTCCTTTAACTCTATTCGAATAACTAATATTCGACTAACTCCTTTGGATCGACTCATTTGATTAACTCCTTCGAATAACTAATTCGAATAACTTACCTTCGAATAACCAATATTCGATTTACTCTAACTCGATTAACTTAATTCTAATCGATTTACTCCATTTCGATTCAACTTAATTCAAATCGATTAACTTAACTCAAATTGATTAACTCCTTTCGAATAACTAAATTCGATTTAACTTCTCTAACTCTACTCGAATAAATTATATTCGATTAACTCTTTTAACTTTACTCGAATAAACTATATTCGATTAACACTTTCTTTCGAATAACTATATTCGATTAACTCTTCGTCTAACTCCTTTGGATTAACTCTTTGAATAACTCCTTTGGATTAACTCTTCGACTAACTCCTTCGGATTAACTAACTTCGAATAACTCCTTTGGATTAACTCTTCGACTAACTCCTTCGGATTAACTCATCGATTAACTCCTTCGGATTAACTAACTTCGAATAACTCCTTTGGATTAACTCTTCGACTAACTCCTTCGGATTAACTCATCGATTAACTCCTTCGGATTAACTAACTTCGAATAACTCCTTTGGATTAATTAACTTCGAATAACTCCTTTGGATTAGCTAACTTCGAATAACTCCTTTGGATTAACTAACTTCGAATAACTCCTTTGGATTAGCTAACTTCGAATAACCAATATTCGATAACTACTCTTCGAATAAATAATATTCGATAACTCTTCTCAAATGAATAACATTTGATTTCTCCACTCGAATAAACTATATTCGATAACTCTTCTCAAATGAATAACATTTGATTTCTCTATTCGAATAAACTATATTCGATAACTCATCTCACATGAATAACATTTGATTTCTCCACTCGAATAAACTATATTCGATAACTCTTCTCACATGAATAGCATTTGATTTCTCCACTCGAATAAACTATATTCGATAACTCTTCTCAAATGAATAACATTTGATTTCTCCACTCAAATAAACTATATTCGATTACTCTTCTCTCGAATACACTATATTCGATAACTCTTCTCTCGAATACACTATATTCGATAACTCTACTTCGGATAAGTGATATTCGACAACTCTACTTGATTAACTCTACTTGTTAACTCTAACTGGTCAACTCAACTTATTCTTTAACTGGTAAACTTTAACTGGTTAACTCTAACTGATCAATTCTAACTGGTTAACTCTAACTGATTAACTTTAACTGGTTGACTCAAATGGTTTAACCTAACTGGTTTACTCAAATGGTTTAACATAACTGGTTAACTCAAATGGTTTAACATAACTGGTTAACTCAAATGATTTAACCTAACTGGTTTACTCAAATGGTTTAACATAACTGGTTAACTCAAATGGTTTAACATAACTGGTTAACTCAAATGGTTTAACATAACTGGTTAACTCAAATGGTTTAACCTAACTGGTTCACTTCGATTAACCACTTAGTTTAACTTAACTAATTCACTTCGATTTAACCCCTTAGTTTAACTTAACTAATTCACTTTGATTAACCACTTAGTTTAACTTAACTAATTCACTTCGATTAATCATTTAGTTTAACTTAACTAATTCACTTTGATTAACCACTTAGTTTAACTTAACTAATTCACTTTGATTAACCACTTAGTTTACTTAACTAATTCACTTTGATTAACCACTTAGTTTACTTAACTAATTCACTTTGATTAACCACTTAGTTTAACTTAACTAATTTACTTTGGTTAACTTAACCAATTACTTTGATTAACTCGACTAACTCGCTTTGGTTAACTTATGGTTTTTAACACATCATCTAACAACGATGAATATTTGTCCAAACACGCATGATCACAACGGATTATATACATCACATTATATGTCACAATATATAAATCACAGTAAAAATAACTGTTGAGGAATCCAGTTGGATTCCTCCAACCTGTTTTCCTGCACCACAGATGTTAGAAAACACCAGTATAATATTCTGATAAACAGAATCAACATATAACTATTTGACGGTTTATATATATATATATATGTACATGTATATACACATATATATATAATCTCTACTAACTGACTAGCAGTTAAATCAAACAGTCAACACACAGTCAAACAGACAATGATTAACAGTTCTAAGAATACACTATAAAAGCAGAACTGTACAGAGTTGGTGAGTTTTACTCACTTTTGCAGTTCATCGTTAAAGAACGATAAACCGTTATTTGATTTGAATCAAACAGTTTATTTCGCCGTAAATTGTAACGAGCTCCGATGGACTCCCCGTCAGTGTCATCGTGTAGTGTCCGTCCATACGATCCCAACGCAACTTACGGTTCTCAAATCTGATATCGTATGACGAAGTTACGAATAATTAAAGTTAATACATTAATTACTTGAAATTAAACCAAATCTAAATTCTAATATGGGCCTTACCCATTGATCTCAGCCCAACTACCTCTTTAAGACCCAAGGCCGCACTTCTCCTTCCCAACCCAACAACTCGTTCCTCCTTCTTCCTTACAACAGTACTCAAATGAACTCCGACAAAACACGGCTCTCTTTCCTCCGCTACACTCCTCCTTGTCTCGCACTATAAACCAGACCGAGGCCATCAATGAACTCCTCAACTCGAGAGCAACTCCCTACACCCGATTGTCTACAGCTTGCACTCCCCTCTATCTCGCGTCGGCCAGCCAAAAGCGACATCCTCCATGAACAGTACCGACCTTTTCCATTTCGAAATATCCCAAACAACACTACACCGGTGTGGAATCCCCTCCTAAGCTCGAATCCAACCTTAGTTTCCAACATCGACTCCTCTTCTTCACGAAAATCCGAACCCTAGACTGATGGTACAACACGCAACGAACAGAAAGACCATCGAACTCAAAAAGAACGACACAGCAATGAAGAGAATTGATAGCAGATCTCAAATACACTTGTATAAGGGTTAATAGATTTTTATTTGCTTTGTTTTTGATTTATCTTTGATCCAACTTTTGCTGTGTTGGTTTATACGGGTGTTTTATAGGTTGAGCTTGTGGTAGGTAAGGGTTGTGGTTAAAACAGGGTGAGGCGTGGCCTATTGTTGCCCACAAAAATAGATATTTTATTTTTCTTTTATTATCTGTTTCAGCACTCTAAAAATCCGTGTGATCACATACGACACCCAAAAATCATCAAACTGGACACGCTGATAGAATTTGACATTACGGTCCCAAAAAACTGGTTTCGTCGAATCCCGACTTCGTATGCCCACACAGTGTATTTTTAACTGTCAGAAAACTGTCTATTTTCCACTCTAAAAATCCGTACGGTCACATAGTGACTCTAAAAATCACGAAACTTGACATCTAACAATTATTTGATATTGCGGATCCAACAAAACTGGTTTCGTCGAATTCCGGCTTCGTATGCTCACACAGTATATTTTTAAAGCTTTGGATGACCCATTTAAATATATAAATATATTTAAATATTATTAAATTAAATATTAATAAATTAATATTATCGTATGTATCCATATACGATGTCGTCCGGCTCCAGAATATCACCTCAGATTTTATGACTTGATTTCCAGACTCCAGATTATCCCGATATTCAGTTCGTATCGAAAAATTGATTTATAACGTATATAAAGCGTCGCAAATTATAAAGGAATTCTACAGCGACTTTTCTGAAATTTGATTTGGACATAACTCAAAATCTACACGACGAAATCTTCATTTTTCTCTTCCATTAGAAAAATATGCTCCACCAGCTCCACATGTTTCTTGTTTCACAGAAATCCGGCTTATAACGAATCTTGTATATTCAGTTGAAGTTCAACTCGCCAAATAACGAACTGCCGCGTCGTTACGGGCTCGATTATAATTATTATTATAATTTTTACGTTCAACTATGGTTTATTTAATATATTCGTTATTTAAATAATTAAATAACTTAATTATTATACCTTACAAAACGCGCCATTACAGGAATTCTAATTAATTATTTAAATTAATTTATTTTAAATTATTAACAATGTAAATTAAATCATAACTCCCTCATACTGACTCAGAACTGAACGATTTTCGAAGCATTGCGATCGTAGACCCGAGATTTACGTTTCTAGGCTAACTGGGTCCAATTCTGAGCTGATCAAATTTTGGCCAAATTTGCAGATCTGAACCACTCAGATTCAAACGACAGTGAGAATTCTATTTCATTTTTTAAAAATAATTATAATAAATTATGATTGTATTATCATCGATCCGCTGTAAATTTCTACATGCTATGCTACGTGATTTGATCTATTTGTGGTGTTTTAATGTAGATCTGTAGTTTGGGTGATACAGTGTTATTATTAAATTTGCCATAAAAATAAATTAAACATTTTTGTTGTTATTTTTGTTGAATCAAAATATTCAACAAAAGTGAAGCATCACCTTTAATATATTTTATTGGCATTATATTTGCAATAAAAAAATGAATCAAACATTTTTGTTTTTATTTTGTTGAATCAAAATATTCAACAAAAATGTTTGATTCATTTTTTTATTGCAAATATAATGCCAATAAAATATATTAACAAAATAAATCAACAAAAATGTTTGATTCAACAAAATAAAAACAAAAATGAAATATCACCTTTGTTATTGATTGAATTAGAAATTTCAATCAAATGATATATCACCTTTGTTATTAATTGAATTAGAATTTTCAATCAAATGAAATATCACCTTTGTTATTGATTGATTTAGAAATTTCATTCAAATGAAATATCACCATTGTTATTGATTGAATTAGAAATTTCAATCAAATGAAATATCACCTTTGTTATTTATTGAATTAGAAATTTCAATCAAATGAAATATCACCTTTGTTATTGATTGAATTAGAAATTTCAATCAAATGAAATATCACCTTTGTTATTGATTGAATAAGAAATTTCAATCAAATGAAATATCGTCTATGTTATTGATTGAATCAGAATTTTCAATCAAAATGAAAAATATCACTTGGTTATTTGATTGAAATAGAATTATCAATCAAAATGAAGTATTCACTTCTGTTAATTGATTGAGTTAAAATTTTCAATCAAAAGGAAATATCAAATTTTGTTGAATTAGAATATTCAACAAAAATGAAATGTAAATTTCTATTATTTTATGGAATTACTATAAAAATAGAAATGTTCATGTTTTAAAAAAATAAGAACGTTACATTAAAAAGTTCACATTTTTAATATAATGTTAGAATATAAAAAATGCACATGTTTTGAATAAAAACATGATTTCATTAAAAATTTACATTTTTTAAGTCAAGAATATAAAAATAGAAAATGCACATGTTTTGAATAAAAACATGATTTCATTAAAAATATACATTTTTAATGACAAGAATAGAAAAATAGAAAATGTTCATGTTTTGAATAAAAACATGATTTCATTAAAAATTTCATATTTTAGTGTCAAGAATGAGAAAGTAGTGAAAAGATTCATGTTTTAAAATCGAAACATGATTTCATTAAAAATATATATTTTTAATGTAATGTTACAAATAAGAAAACTGTTCATGTTTTAAAATCAAAACATGAATTCATTAAAAATATACATTTTTAATGTAATGTTAAAAATAAGAAAAGTGTTCATGTTTTAAAATCAAAATGTGATTTCATTAAAAATATACATTTCTAACGTAATGTTAAAAATAAGAAAAGTGTTCATGTTTTAAAATCAAAACATAATTTCATTAAAAACATACATTTTTAATGTAATACTAAAAATAAGAAAAGTGTTCATGTTTTAAAATCAAAACATGTTTTTCAATAAAATATTCATTTTAATGTAAATTTAGAAATTAGTGAAAAGATTCATGTTTTAAAAAAGAAAACATGTTTTACATTAAAAATTCACTTTTTAATGTAATAATAGAAATGTAGAAAAAGAAACATGTTTTAAAAACGAAAATATGTTTTACATTAAAAATTCACTTTTAATGTAATAGTTGAAATTTAGATAAAGATTCATGTTTTAAAAAGAAAACATGTTTTACATGAAAAATTCACTTTTAATGTAATAATAGAAGTTGGACAAACATGCATGTTTTCAAAATAAAACATGCTTATATTAAAAACTTTGTTTTAATGAAATGTATAAAATTACATTTATGTTTATTTCACATATATTAGAATTTATATGCGTTGTTATAATTACATTTATGTTTACATCGCATATATTAGAATTTATATGCGTTGTTATAATTACATTCATATTTACATGGCATATATTAGAATTTATATGGGTTGTTATAATTACGTTTATGTTTACATCGCATATATTAGAATTTATATGCGTATAATTACATTTATGTTTACATCGCATATATTAGAATTTATATGCGTTGTTATAATTACATTTATATTTACATCGCATATATTAGAATTTATACGCGTTGTTATAATTACATTTATGTTTACATCGCATATATTAGAATTTATATGCGTTGTTATAATTACATTTATGCTTACATCGCATATATTAGAATTTATATGCGTTGTTAAAATTACATTTATATTTACATCGCATATATTAGAATTTATATGCATTGCTAAAACTACATTTATACTTACATCGCATATATTAGAATTTATATGCGTTGTTAAAATTACATTTTTATTAAATTGCATATATTATAATTTGTATGCATTGACAAAATTTCATTTATATTTACATTCGCATATATTAGAATTTATATGCAAAGTTGATTCATCATTAGATCAATTTTCATGTAAATGTAATATATTCTGTTTGACAGTACATAGATATGATGTGCCAACGAAAACATTCTTTTATTTGGCATGTTAAATACATTAGCGAAATCGTCTAATGGTTTATATATATATATAATTATATATATATATATATATATATATTTTAAAATTAAACGAATTGCACGTGGTAGTTCGCAATTCAGAATCGTAACTTTAAACGATTATACCGAAAGATCCAACTGTCGGATTTTCCCAAAACTAGAGCCGTTAGGACCGCATAGGGAAGATCTTTCCATCGATACAAATTTTGTTGAAATCTAACAGTTGTATTTCGAGATAATTATAAATTAAATTTCAATAAAAATAGCGCCAGGGTCGCTTATTGACCTGAAGCGTCGTTAAATTAATTTAGCTATTTTTATATATATAAAAATAGCGATAAATCATTATTAAATACGATTAACGACATGAAATGATTTTAAACTATATATATGCGAGAATCATTTGAAAAGACCGAGTTCAATCTCATTTCAAATGATTATACGACAATTTAAATCGAAGATATTGAAGAAGGCGATTGAAGACCTGCGATCTTCACATCGAAAGGATAACTACTGATGCCCGGCATTGGTTAGCTCCCAGTAAAGGGTTAAAGTGGTAGTTATCCGGACATATTTGTTGACTGTCCGTGTATGCGAGCACCTCTCTTCCGTATTGGACATACGGGAGGAGGAATAAGGTGACTCTTGTTTCGCTCAGGCCCAGAACGGACTTGTAAATGGATGTGTGTCCGACATTGGATTTCATTCCATGTAAATTGGTTTCAACTTAATATATATTTGTTGGTGGCGGAGAATTTGTTCTCTTGCTTAACACCCTTCTCTGAGATGCATGAACTTGGAGGTTATATATTGGTAGTTATCGGTCGCATGGCGTGAATTGTCAACGTGACATGCCAAGATGCATTTGATCGAGGCTTTTGCTGAAAAGCAGAGCCTTGCGGATGATGATCAAAGCATAGCCTATTTTGGCATAGCTTTGTGGATAACTTTACCTCGCAAGCCTCACATCCCGGTAAGAGTCAGAAACGGGACAAGGGAATGCAGGGAGTGCACACGTTTCTTTCTAGCTATAAGTGGTATCAGGTTTTTGCAAGCCCTGACATTTTACTTATGTGGTTTATGGAATGAGGCTCCTCGGATTTATTGGTCGGTTGTGACCATTTTATAGATCCAATAAGATCGAGAAGCATGTGTTCAGGCATAACTAATCCACAAAAGTATATTTGTGGACCGGCCTTGCAGTATCCAAGGGTTCACTGCGGGGGACCCTGAGACATTGCTAGAGTGTCTCAAATCGGTTAGGAGATCATCCTTAGCCTTGACTCATGATGGAAATCACTCTCCAATACGACATTACGGTTTTGATTGTAAACCTATATATGGCGACATAGTAGGATGGGGTACTATGTCGTCTAGGATTGATATATTTACTTTGAAGTATTTTTGAATCCTATTAGACACTAATAATAATATTAAAAATATTATTTTCTACGTACCAAGCATTTTTTATCATTATAAGGTAAAACTCTATCCTCCGGTTTGCGTTGAATTGTGTGATGGGACTTGAGTCTTATAATGATTTCATTTTCTAAAAAGCATTGCGTTGTTTTTGAAATAAACTTTATTAAACTTATGCACTGGCAAATCCAATGGATTAAACCCATTTCGCGTTAGTGGTGTGGTCTTGTGATTAGCCATATTGTTAGTTAAGAAAGATTTCTCATACCAGTCCCATGACTGATTCGCAGTTTGTTTCACTTTGCAAAATCGGGTGCCCTCTTTCCACACGGGTAGCCAAATGACAGGTTTAGGTATTGGTGCATTCTGGACTGGAGCTTGCTTATGAAGAGGATGGAGAACATTTTCCTTTTTATCTTTTTATTACTTCTTGAGACATTTAGACATTATTGATCTTTGATGTATTTGTGGAGATTGAGACTTGTTTTTTCTTTGTTGAGACTTCTATTTTGCTAAGTGTATCCTGTAATTGCGTACTCTGATGTCTTTGATGTTATGTTGTAATGACATTCTTATTTCCACTGCAATAATTTCTGTGTTATGCTATTATCTGAGATCTCCTATTGTTGTAATTATGTTATGCTCCTATGATTATCCTTACTTTCGTATTACGGAAGTTTGGGGTCGTCACAAACATACTGTCTCTAAAGCAAAGAAAGAGGTCCACTACTAATGCCCAAAGTAGTGACCAGCAACAACACAGGGAGAATATATATATATATCATACGTGGAAGCCTCCTGCTCATCTCCGGTACAACTACTCGTGCATAATCACCTGACCTGTCTCTAGTCTGCCCGTTTAAGAGCACCCAGAATAATAAGAAGAGGCATAAAACTCTGGGTCAGACAAAAGTCTGGTATGAGCGATAAGCAGCAAAACAGAACAATAACAGGTATACATAACCATACCTAGACTTGGACCTGCAACCAAAGAGTTAGCACACAAGATGTACAATACTCTAAGGTGACACTAACATATGGTGTAAAGATACGGGGGACGGTTGTGCATGTCATAGTGATGTCAAACAATCAAGCATAGCAACCATCCTCACATCTCTCACTCAGTGCGTAAAGCATACGATATCTACCACTTTGATCACCCAATCCTTCGCTACGATCACTCTGCTCCATGGAGTCACAGTGACTCCATTGCACTGATCCATAGCCACTAATCCTTTATTATGTCCACTCTGCCCCATGGAGTCAACTCCACTGTACTGGCTCATAGCTTTGCCATGATCACTCTGCCCCATGAAGTCATGACAACCTCACTGCACTGATCCAAAGCCAATATCCGTCTCTCGGTGGTGAATCAAAGCTATAGACGTCGATAATGCCTTTGCACATGTCCCGCAGCAAAGTTTGATCATGAGGTTAACTCGTTGGTTCCCATCTAGATCATGAGTTCTACTTCCCATTTGGACTACCTTTGCGTCTCGGGTTTTGGTCCCCTTTGGATCGGTTCGGCACGTCACTTCACTTCGCTTCGGATCGTAATCACCCATAGGTTCGATCTCCATCTAGTTCGGGTCTCCACTGGTTCGTTGCTTCTCCTCTTGGTCGGGTCGTGGTGCTTCGGTTCGGAGAAGCGGTTCGGGTCATGGTCTCTTCCAAGCATCGGTTCGGCTCGTGGTCCTAAGGCGCCTTCGGTTCGGTCAAGTCCCATGGTTCGCGAATGACATCGGTTAGGATCGAGGTTCCTGCTCGTGGCACACTTCGGTGAGGGTTTGGGTCGTGGAGCGTAAGTGCGAGCCGAGGTGGAAGCTTTACGAGCGGGCCGGTTCGTCCCCCACCGATCCGATCCGGTTCGAGTCAAAATCTGGCACTGTTTCCTGCAACTTTTCCAGTACAGTTTACGCCACACGACGACTTTTTCGACCATTCTAACTGTTCTAAGCAATCATAAATCATACCAAACAGTCATAGCAACATATAACATCAACCATAAACACTAAAATGATAAATAACCATGTCAAAATGGATCAAGCATACCCAAAACCCATAATTTCCACTTAATCATGCTTAACCATAACTAATGATAGGATTAGCAAAACATATCCAAATTAACCCAAATTTCTAACAAGGGCTTCAAATAATATTTAATAATTTCTAAACATTTTTCTAGAATTTAATCATGTATAATTTCGTTAATCACCCCTAATTAGCCGTAATTAGTGGAAAACAATGCAAATCACTCACCTTGGCCACAAATTAATCTTAGATCTGAACTTTTCTACTGTTATAGGTCGAATTCAAATGCTTTGCAGCAGCCCCAACTCTGATTTTCCACTAGACTCCCTTGATTTGGTGTAGATTAAGCTAATACGTGATTAAATGGTGATTTGGGATGAATTTAGAAAGTGGAGCCATTGTTAGGGTTTCTAAGAGGTAAATGGCGGCTATAAAATTGAAATAGAATGAAAACCTAACTCAGTTCAGCCTCCTCACAACCCTAATCCTGAAATGGGTTATGGGCCCATTTGCTTATTACCCTAATCAGCCCATTTAAGCAGTTTTTCACCTTCTAAACATTGTTTTAGCCATATCTCCCAAATGGTGAGTCTGTTTGGCTAATGTGCTCACTCTATGGAAATGTAAACCATCATCTGAATCCAATGGAAGTGGTTTCAGTTCAAAACTCCTTACCAATCAAAAGTTATGGCTGAAATAAGATCAGCTAGGGGTAAAACGGTCATTTAAAAATCGGCAAAAATCGTGAACATGGGAAATGACCCAGATAGTCGTTCTCCAAAGTTACATGACTATACGACCTCATATGAAAAATAAATAAATATTCTATGATCCTTCGATACGTAGAATACAGGTCGTTACCCCCCCCCCCCCCAAGAAATTTCGCCCCCGAAATTCATCAACTAAGAAACAACCAATGGCTCCCGCATGCCTACCAGCCATATCTCATAATCAAACATATAAATCAAACAAAACAAACCTATCCTAGCATGCAGAAAGGCTAAATTGAAATAAAAACCTTACGAGGCAAAGAGTTCTGGATACGTCTCCTTAATGCTCTCCTCTGTCTCCCAAGTACAGTTATTCTCGTCCCTGCCCCACTGAACCTTGACTAGATTCACCGCTTTCCTTCGAAGTTTCTTTGTATCGTGCTCGACAATACGAATCGGCTTGCGGTTCCCAACCGCCTTGGGTTCTACTTCGATATCATCCAACTGATCAGGTGAAATAGCCACATCGGGGTCGTGCACGAATTTCCTTAACTGGGAAACATGAAATACGTTATGAACTCCCGCCATATTGTCCGGCAACTCAACTTTATATGCCAAATTCCCAACTTGCTCGAGAACTGGGAGTGGACCAACAAATCTTGGTGCTAACATGCCTCTCCTACCAAATCGAATCACGCTCTTTAATGGAGAAATCTCGACAAACACCAAGTCGCCAATGGAGAATTTTAGATCTCTTCTCCTCTTATCAGCATAACTCTTCTGCCTATCTTGAGCAGCCTTCATTCGCTGTTGGATAACCCTGATCTTGTTTGAAGTTTCTCTTATCACATCAAGCCCAAGCACGAATTTCTCACCACTTTCTAACCAACACGATGATGAAATGCACGGTCTTCCGTATAAAGCTTCAAATGGAACCATACCAATACTAGACTGATAACTATTATTATATGTGAATTCCACTAGATGCAAATGGTCGTCCCATGATCCTCCAAAATCTAATATGCAAGCTCTTAAGAGATCTTCTAATACCCGATTCACCCTCTCTGTCTGACTATCGGTTTGAGGATGGTACGCGGTACTGAGATGTAATTCTGATACTAAAGCCTCTTGTAAGCTCTTCCAAAATCCACTAGTGAACAACGGATCTTGGTCACTCACAATGCCTTTGGGTACTCCAAGAAATCTCACTACCCACTTCATATACAGTTCTACTAACTTAGATGATATTCTATCCGGCTTGAGTGTATAAACCTTGCACTCTTAGTCAATCGATCCACAATCACCCAAATGCTACCATGGTCCGATCTAGTCCTTGGTAACCCATCAATGAAGTCCGTTGAGACTTGCTCCCATTTCCATTCGAGGATTTCTAATCCTTTGTTATGTTTACTCTACCCCATGGAGTCATAACAACTCTACTGCACTGGCTCATAGCCTTGCTACGATCACTCTGCCCCATGAAATCATGACAACCACACTGCACTGATCCATAGCCAACATCCGTCTCTCAGTGGTGAATCAAAGCTATAGACGTCGATAACCCCTTTGCACACGTCCCGCAACAAAGTCCGATCATGAAGTTAACTCGTTGGTTCCCATCTGGATCCTGAGTTCTACTTCCCATTTGGGCTACCTTTGCATCTCGGGTTTTGGTCTCCTCCGGATCTATTCGGCCCTTCACTTCGCTTCGGATCGTAATCACCCATAGGTTCAATCTCCATCTAGTTCGGTTCTCCACTGGTTTGTTGCTTTTCCTCTTGGTCGGGTCGTGATGCTCCAGTTGTGGTGCTTCAGTTCGGAGAAGCGGTTCGGGTCATAGTCTCCTCCAAGCATCAGGTCGGCTCATGGTCCTGAGGCGCCTTCGGTTCGGTCAAGTCCCATTGTTCACGATTGGCATCGGTTCAGATCGGGGTTTCTGCTCGTTGCACACTTCGGCAAGGGTTCGGGTCATGGAGCTTAAGTGCGAGCTGAGGTGGATTCTTCATGAGCGTGTCGGTTCATTCCCCACCGATGCGATCCGGTTCGAGTCAAAATCCTGCACTGTTTCTTACAACTTTTCCAGCTAGTGTTTACGCCACACGACAGCGTTTTCGACCATTCTAACCGTTCTAAGCAATCATAAATCATACCAAATAGTCATAGCAACATATAACATCAACCATAAACACCAAAATTATAAATAACAATGTCAAAATGGATCAAACATACCTAAAACCCATAATTTCCCCTTAATCATGCTTAACCATATCTAATGATAGGATTAGCAAAACATATCCAAATTAACCCAAATTTCTAACAAAGACTTAAAATAATATTTAAGAATTTCTAAACATTTTTCCAGAATTGTCATGTGTAATTTCGTTAATTAACACGAATCACCCCTAATTAGTCGTAATTAGGGGAAAACAATGCAAATCACTCACCTTGGCTACAAATTAATCTTAGATCCGAACTTTGCTACTGTTATAGGTCGAATTTCAATGCTTTGCAACAGCCCCAACTCTGATTTGCCACTAGACTTCCTTGATTTGGTGTAGATTAAGCTAATACGTGATTAAACGGTGATTTGGGATGAATTTAGAAAGTGGAGGCCATTGTTAGGGTTTCTAAGAGGTAAATGGCGGCTAGAAAACTAAAATAGAATGAAAACCTTACTCATTTCAGCCTCTCCATAACCCTAATCCCAAAATGGTTTATGGGCCCATTTGCTAATTACCCTAATCAGCCCACTTAAGCAGTTTTTCACCTTCTAAACCTAGTTTCAGTCATATCTTCCAAACGTTTAGTCCATTTGGCTAATGTGACCACTCTACGAAAATGTAAACCATCATCCAAATCCAATGGAAGTGGTTTCAGGTCAAAACTCCTTACCAATCAAAAGTTATGGCCGAAACAAGATTAGCTAGGGGCAAAAGGTCATATAAAAATCGGCAAAAATCAAGAACATGTGAAATGACCCCAACATTCGTTCCCCAAAATTACACGACTATATGACCTCATAAGAAAAATAAATAAATATTCTATGATCCTTCGATATGTAGAATACGGGTTGTTACAGCGATTTGCAAACGCTATGAAAAGCATGGATCATGCATGTTACTGGAGCATGTGTTGGGCGAGTAAAATTGATGGATCGGTTGATGCACAACCGATGGATCAAGCAAGGTTTTCTGAATAATAGATCAGCCAGGGACGATAGCGTTTGAGAAACGCTACGGAATGATGGATTGGGCTTGGCAAATTTGCATGGATCAACCGAGTAATCTGAAGGGGTGCGCACGTAGAAAAGTGTGATCGTGCAAGGTGCGCTCTGATGGATTGTGTGATCAGATGGATTGGGCATGGTTGCAAATGATAGCATTTGAGAAACGCTATGGAATGAAATTTAAACGCTATGGTTTAGAATTCACAGCAAAAGAGGGAAGCGCTGTGCATGGAATGTCGACCAAACGATGTATGTTTTTGGTTTGATGATGGTCGTGGCTTCGATGTGTCTTCAAGGAGGAATGTTTGAAGTGTTGTGAAGTGTTCATTGATCGTCGAAATGCAACGAATGTGGAGACGACTCAAGATGATTTGAGCTCATGGATAATGCTTGCTCAAGATGATTTGAGCTTTTGGATGGTCGCCGATGACGACAACTAGAGATATCGAAGGCCGAGGAATTATCGTTGTCGTAGGTTATAGTGGGCTCAAAGCAGGGGTATAATAGGGACGCCTAAAAGACTAGATGATTAGTCGAGTACCCTGGGCAGTCACGATGGCGTATGGAGTTTTTTTAGAACTGGGGTTACGATTAGCCCTTGACGAATGGCATGGTGATATGGCCAGTCATACAATTAACGATGTTTTCAAAGCAAGATTGACGGTGATAGCCAGAGTCATAGATGTTGATTGTTTTTCTTGTATCCTCTTGTGTAGATTGTTCGATCTTGAAGGAGACATCTCCTGAGTGCTTGTCTAATGTTGGTTTAGGCCTACGGGGCTTGTGGTTAGGGGATGTTGATCTCGATTATATGGTCTACGCAGGATAACTAGTTGCCATGTTTGTTTGTTTTTGTCTGGTTGTTTGTAAAGGCTATTACTGTTAGAAGTGCAAGAGATAGTTTTGGGTTTTTTCTCTGGTGTGTTGGTGCCTGGTGGATTAGTTGATTAATCTACCTACATCTCATATACTTCATTGATGATGTTAGATAACTATTTTATCGCTCATTAAGACAATTGTCTGACTCAAAGGTTTATGTCTCCCTCTTATTAACTTGGGTTGTTCATTCATGAGTGAATGGGCAGACTAAGTAGCAGGTGACAGGTGGTAGATCTTGATGAGGACGATGCTATTAAGTGACGACGAGCAGGAGGTTCGGGTATTATTTCCTACTATCTACTATTTTTGTTTTCCGTTGTTTGATGTATTCTCTGAGTGTCTTGTAGTGGGGCATTTTGTACAGACTCTTATAGTGTAATCCAATGTTATATGGATATTTCATGATGATATGAAAAAGTTTAAGATCTTGCTCAATTTTTCTTCACTATTATTGCCTGTTGTATATGTTCTATTATATTTTATTCTTGCGTTGCGAGTTATACGACAGGTTCCGTGTAACGATCCAAACTCCTCCGATCTCCGAAGAGATGGAAGAGGCTGGATTGAGTTGAGGACAGGACAAATTTGAACGCAAACAGAAGAACACTTCATTTCTATTACAACAATTACATCAAAGTACAAGAATATAACAGAGTATGACTAAATAATATACATCACCAAAATATCAGAGAGTAAATTACAAAGCAGCAGAAAATTAAAACAATGCGTAGCGGAAATACATTAACAAACACAACTGAAATAAATACATGGATACAGAGCATTCTGAATATAGCTCCAGTTGTAAATCCAGTATCCTGTAAAATAGAAATTTGCAAAACCAAAACAACTAGCTGCCCGTGTGGGAAATAAGGGGACCCGGAGTTTATATTAAAACAATAAACTCCAGGTCAGTAATGGGACCGGTGTGAGAACTAAAACAGTTATTAAAACTTTACTTTGAAGTTAGGTATATCAAGGGACCATGCCGTATAACACGGAATGGGTTTCCTCCCAAGAATACTAGTGCGTAAAACAAACAGCGCAATGATAATCAAAGAAAATGAAGCTATTATAAGACTCAGGTCCCATCACACAATGCAATGCAACCCGAAGGATAGAGTTTTCCCTTATAATAGCCAAACATGCTTGGTACGTTTAAAACAAATCATTTGATTCTATTATAAGTGCATAGTGTTAAAAACAACTTCAAATATAAATGTATTATTCATATACGGCATGGGTACCATATATCATGTCGTCATACTAGTTCTAAAATTAAAACCGCACGATGTCGCATTTGAAGTTGGAGACAATCTAGCCTATCATGTCTCAGGATTAGTCGCAATTGCACTTGGAGCGACAGGGCCAATCCACACTTACATTAGTGGATTATAATTCCTGAACAATTCGTTTCCTCGCCCTGTGGGAACCATTACGCCCCATAGGGCGAGGAAACGCATTGTTCAGGAATTATAATCCTCTAACGTAAGTGTGGTACGCCCCTGTCGTTACATTCCGCTTGTGTTATTATACCCTGATGATCGTCCATACCTGCTAGGCACATCTTTCATCCCACTATTCCTATTGTTAATTGCAGGAGTTATGGGAGGTAGTCACAGAACGTGTTTGATTCCTCGTCCAATTTAGGAGAGAAACCCTTAAAATCCGAAAATTCTCCAAGTACGTCTGGACCACTACTATAATATAATCTCATAGTGGGTGTACGGCTCGAAACAACAAGCAATCCATTTGATGTGAAGATTCTTGGTCTTTAACCTTGTCTTCAACTTATTATGCTCCATTTTCTCATATGATTATTCTAAATAGTTTTCATATAGGAATCTGATCCCGGTTTTTTTGAATAACCAGCGCAATTTAAAAACCATTATGGTTTATATCAGACCTTAATCAAGCCTCCCTTCACTTAATTTTAGTTCATCAAAACCTTCTTGAAACAATTTTCTTTTAACAAAGTCCTTGTTTGAGAAAAACTCATTAATCAAAAAATCCATTTCTTTAACCCCAAAAATTAACCAAAATTCCTATTCCAATTACATGGAATGATTTATTTCATATCCCTTTTGAATTTAAACCAAGAGTAATTTAAACCTTATATATCTTACTTTAAACCAACATAATAAAACCTTTATTGACTTCCTTAATTAAAATTATTTCAAAAATTATTCATTAACCTTTAGCTATACCACAATAGATTGATATTAAATATAAGACTTTGTATAGAAATTAGATCGACTTATTTTTAATATCAATTCTCATAGTCAAAAAATACTATAAGTGGAATAACAATATAAACCTTTTAAATTCCTCAAGTCATATAAGTTTAACTCTTGATTTGAATATCAAATATTCGAAGATCATCCCTATCTATATCCAATTTATAATAATTGGAAAATTCATGTTAAATTTTAAATAAAATATCCAAATTATCATTCCAACACTTCGTTATCTATTTGAAAATGTAACACCCCGTAATTTGAACATAAAAATTCACAAATTAAAGTATACTTAATAAAGTGAAATGGGTTGCGCAGAGAAATATATATATATTGATATATATATATATAATTGAAAATTAAATAAATAAATATGCAAAAATGTTCAAAACAACGAATTGGGAGAGGGGAATAACCGAACCGGCCGATTTTTGAAGTCGACCCGAGCAAAAATGTTCAAAACCCGCTGGGTCGACTAGGGGTTAATCCAGGGTGTTTGGCTGTCAACTCGTGGGCCGATTCGCTCAAATGCAGATTTTGCATTTGACTGGTTCTCATGGTTCAGCTTTAATCTAAAGGCCCTAGATGGTTCCTACACTTGACTTCTTCCCCAAGACATGCTTTGATGGCTTGGATTGAATCTAGGGTTAATCCTATGGCTAATACTATCCTAATCCTCTATAAAAAGACCCCTAAACCTAGCCTAAATCACCATTATTCAATCCTACAACTAAACTATGTCAAATTTGTTCTCTCTCATGGCCTCCACTCTCATGCTAAAATTCCTAAGTCTATTTCTATGAGAGATTGTGAGTTCATACAAGTGTTTTCAAGCTTGTATGAGTGTTCTTAGTTTGCATTCAAGTCAAGTTGCAACATTTCTATTTCAAAGCAAGGGTTTTATTGATTTGGCTCAAGGGTTTTTCATTTGGAGCTTGCATATTTGGGTTTTTGGTGCTTGCATAAGGGCTTCGTCTCAATCTTTATAATAACTATTTATTTGTGTCTTCATAGAATTGTAAGCCCTTTTCTACTTTCTTTTTATTGAACTCTAAAGTTAAATGAATGATGCAAGTTTGGGGTTGATCATTATGATATGCAAGTTTGGTTGATCATTATATGCAAGTTTGGTTGATCATTATATGCAAGTTTGGTTGATCATTATATGCAAGTTTGCTTGATCATTATGCAAGTTATGTATGACACATGTTGCCATGTTATGCAAGTTTGGGTCGATCATGTTATCATGTTATGCAAGTTTGGGTTGATCATGTTATCATGTTATGCAAGTTTGGGTTGATCATTATACACATGTTATCATGTTATGCAAGTTTGGGTTGATCATTATACACATGTTATCATGTTATGCAAGTTAAACTTGAGTTTATGGCCTTAAAGCTTCAAGCTTTATGTTAAAAGTTGCATTTTGGCAACATGAAAGTTATCATATCCCTTATGATAACTTACATGTGAGGCTAAATGCGAACTTCTAGTAACTTCTACATGTTATTTATCACCATGTATCACTCATATGCTAAGTTTGGTTTTATGCATGCTTTTGAAGCCTAATAATGCAATATGCAAGTATATGAACATATGTACATTTCATATGCCACCATGTTAAACTTGTGGCTTCAACACCTTTATGTCATGGTTATGCCAAGTTCCCTATTTTATCCTTTATGCGTTGTTGCGATTATGTAAACGATGGGATTACGTTGGGGTTGGGTAACATAATGACATGAACATGATTTTTGTAACATGACGTGATATGTTAACTTGTAATTATGTTTTGGAAACATAATGGACAAGACACTTAGAAAATATGAGTGTGGCCAACTCGAGGTTGGGTTGAGTTTGTAGCATAAATCTACCCGGACCCGCCCGGCTTAACTAGTGGCTACAAACAATAGGACCCAATGTGAGAAGTTGGTCATGTTGTGCTCGAACCCGAGGTTAGACCTAGTTGTGGTGTAAAGCTACCCGGACCCGCCCGGCTTAACTAGTAACCACAACAAAGTCTAATGTGAGAGGTTAAAGCGCATTAAGTTAATTAATGCCTCCTGATTAGGGTTAAGTCATGGTCCACTTAATACTTAACCAATTTGGGCTTGATGGATTAATCGAGGTTAAGTCAGGAGCCTTGGGTACTCTTAACCGATTTAATCCACGTTTGGATCGGGTTAACCACATTTAACCCGTTAAGAAACCCTAGTTGCGTGGTCCTTTTCAGCAGTAACCTTCTAGGTAGTATCATAAGACCCTAGGACTAGGCTAGGGTGGGGCACGATTACTGGGCTGATTGTAAGAGACCAAAAGAGACGGCTGAATGATGCCCCGGTTGTTCAGGCGGACCATGGTCGTGCACATCAAGTTCGGAGTTGAACACGAGCAACGGTAGGTTTGGACTGTGCATCATGGTATGGTGTCAGAGGGTTACACCATAGGGCCTGATACACCCTAGGGTGGACCCTGCACAGTCAACTACATTACATGATTAAGCCGCATGACACCGACACTTGACGAGTTAGTCTTATAGGGAGCCGATCGACTAGACCGTGTAGTTGGACCTTGATTTAGGTCATTTCATGATGTTGGGCCAAGCTTGGGCCAAGGGATCAATTATTGTTTTTACTTGACATGTTAGAATGCTAGTACACCCGTGGTGCAAAACTTAACCTTAATTATGCGATGACACCTTTATCTATCTTGTTAGTTAATCATCATGCCAGTATGTTGTTATCCTTATGTTCATCTCAGCTTCTCATGCCAGTTAACTTTACTAGTTTATAGACAGATAGTAGTAGGGCTTACCAGTCTTTTTGACTGACCTGTTTTCTTTCGCCTCTTTTCTTCCGTTTCCCCCCCCCCCCCTCAGGTTCTCAGGGTGGGAACATTGGAGCTTAGCTTGGATCTTTACAGCTTGCTTACTGGATTTGCTCATGTACAGTTTTGGACATTGAGCTAGCTATGGTTTATCACTTCATTTTGGGGATAGTACTTTATGTATTTCAGTTTATGCTTTTATCTAGACTTTGTTGTTGGAAAAATAATGACCAAGTACTTTGTTTTAACATGACTATGGTTTTGAAATGCTAAGTTTTATCCGCAGCTTTACTACTCTGTTTTACTTATATGTTCTGTCTTGTGATATCTACATGCATGTTTACCTTGTTTAACGCCCCTCCAAAGCTAATGTCCTTGCAAGAGTGGCATTGGCGGAGGTGGGGTGTTACATTTGGTATCAGTGCGAGGTTTACAAGATTTGAGCAAAAGTGTTTTTGAAACTTACCTTTTGAAAAACTATTTTCAAAACCAATTAAGTATTTTCCAAGAAAAGTCTAGTTTATTTTAAAAGGCTATTCCCCAAAAGCCATAGCACTATCCTTCGTTTCTTCATTTTGAATCTATCATTTTCTTCGTTTTAGTATGGCCGATCGCTTTAACATCCCGGAAGGCGTACAAGTACCCGTCTGGTTCCGAAGATTTATGGAGGCTAGGGCGAATGAAGCCGGCCCCGCGAACATTCCTCCTCCTTTCCCCGTCATTAACATTTCTCCTCCTCCCGTAGCTGAGGTTCCTCCTCCCCCTCAGCATCCGCAAGCGGATTTCGCAAAAGTTTGCAAGGACTTTAAGGCGATGGGTGGCAAGAACTTTATTGGGACGGAAACTTCCGTGGAGGCAAGGAACTGGTTAAAGGAAACTGAAGACCTCTTTGCTATCTTTGATGTGGAAGATCGTAGGAAAGTTCTGCTGGCGGTATGGCTATTAAAAGGGGAAGCTGCTTATTGGTGGGTAGTCACCACCACTACTAGACCCATTGAGACTTGGGATGACTTTAGGAGAAGGTTTGGACTAAAGTTTCTATCATCGACTGAAGAGAATCTTCAGATGGAGAGCTTCCTATCTCTAAAGCAAGGGGACATGACAGTTAGGGAATACGTGGATATGTTTAACCAACTTGCTCAGTTCGGTCTAGAATGGGTTAACACCGCTCGGAAGAAGGCCCTACGCTTTGCTCTAGGATTAAATGAGCCATTGCGCGGTTTGGCCATATCTCATATACCCCTGGGGGCGACCTTCGAGAATTTGGTGAATATGGCCCTACTTCAAGAGGAAGATAAGAGTGGCAAGAAGGAGGTCAAGGCAAATGAGTCCCAAGGCAAGAAGGAAGATACCGAGAAAAGAGATAAGAACAACAACAAGGCAAGAAAGACAAGCAAGTGCAACTTCTGTAGGATCACTGGGCACATAGCCAAGGATTGCAGGAAGAAGAAGAGGAAGTTAGGCAAGTGTTTTCATTGCAGAGAATCTGGACATTTTAGCAAGGATTGTCCCAAGAAGCATGGACAAGGGCAAGGACAAACTCAGCAACTAGGACCCTCTGGAGGGCAATTGCAGGCTCTCCTCGCTCTTCCAGCTTTTGATCGAGGTAGAGTTTTTATAGAAATTCATGTTTACATTTTTGATTTCCCTGTTCATACCTTGTTTGATTCTGGCGCATCACATAGTTTTATTTCTGATTTTGTTGAAAGTTTGCACCTAAGTACTAGTCTAGTTGAGATCCTGCTAGTGTTTCAAATCCAATTGGGGGTTCCACCCATCTATCTGTGATTTGTGTGGATTTGAAAATCTCTATCTTGAGCATAGAATTCATGTGTAATGCTTAGGTTCTCGGGTCTATGGGATACGGGTTGATTTGGGTGTGGATTGGTTGTGAACATAGGGTGGTGAGGCTCATGATTCGCCTCGGTAATACCCTAGAAATTTCTTGTAACCCTAGAGGTCCCGTCATGTTATGTTATCTTGAATCTCTTGACTCGTCCATCGATGATCTGCAATCTGTAAGGGTGGTCCGAGACTATCCTGATGTCTTTGAAGAAGTAAGGGGGCTACCCCCTAAGCGGGAGATAGATTTCCGCATTTATCTGGTTGATAATGCCGAGCCAGTTACAATGCCCGTTAGGCACATGGCCCCGCGAGAAAGGAGAGAGCTTGATAAGCAAATCAAGGAATAGCTTGGGAAAAATTTCATTAGGCGAAGCATTTCAGAATGGGGTGCTCTGGCGGTATTCGCTACTAAGGCGGATAGTCCATTTTACTTAAGCATGGGTTAGAGAAATCACCCTAGTAAGTACATTTGGTAACGTGGATTGGCACATGTTTTCAAGAGATAGTTTTCTGCGTGGGATACCGCATAGTATGTAAACGAGATCCAAGATTCACTAACGAATCTTGGAAAGCTTGCATGAAACCATGAGTACGCAGTTGGGTGAAAGCCAAGTATTTTAGGCAAAGAATAAGTGGAAGTGGAACGAGAAGCAACGGTGAAATGAGTTCTAACTCATATTTTGGGAACAAGAATTAAGAACTACGGAATTGCGAAGATAAAAGACGGTCAGGGCACGATGGGATTAAGCACAAGAAAATGCGGCTTAGAAGATTGAAGTCTAGATACGCGCATTTAATCTCTTTCTAAGAGTATATCCTTGATCCCTATTGTTCCGTAGAGCTTACTCGCATGCTACCTTTTAAGTATATCCACTCAGTCCTATCCTCAATCTTAGTTCTGTTACAAACCCCCTAAGGAGTATGACTAGCCTATTTGTGATATATGGTTGGGGTGAAGAAGTTCGCCACCAAACTATTTGGGCTTTATGGGATATGGGTAATAATTGATAGATTTACAAAGAGAGCCCATTTTATTTCGGTGGAAAGCAAGAGGACCGTATCATGGCTAGCGTCTGTTTATCTTCGGGAAATAGTGCGGTTGCATGGAGTTCCTTCTAGAATAGTTAGCGATCGCGACCCAATTTTCACTAGCCAGTTCTGGAACAGTTTGCAAGAAGTGATGGGTACGCGATTAAATCTGAGTACAGCCTATCACCCCCAGACGGATGGCCAAACCGAAAGGGTGAGTAGAGTACTAGAAGATCTCTTGAGACTTTGTGTTCTTGACTTTGGTGGTACTTGGGAAGACCACCTGCCTCTTGTAGAGTTTGCTTATAATAATAGCTATCAAGCCAGCATAGGAATGGCACCATTTGAAGCTTTGTATGGGAGGCCGTGTAGGTCACCATCTTGTTGGTGGGAGACAACAGATAGACTTATACTTGGGCCCGATATGATACGGGACACATCCGAGAAAGTTGAATTGGTGAGAAGAAGGATGAAAGCGGCCCAAGATAGACAGAAATCCTATGCTGACAAGCGAAGGGCAGATTTGGAATTCGAAGTGGGAGACATGGTTTTCGTGAAGGTTTCTCCTTTGCGTAATGTGGTACGTTTTGGAGCAGTTGGGAAGTTGGCACCAAGGTTCGTAGGACCCTTCCCTATCGTAGAGAGAATTGGAAAGATGGCCTATAAGGTGGAATTTCCCGAAAAGCTAGCCGGAGTGCATAATGTCTTTCATGTCTTGCATCTCCGAAAGTGCCTGCATGAGTCCGCTGAGGTGGTTGAACCAAGCATTCTTGAAGACATTGAGGTAGAGAAAGAAGCAACCTTGAGAAAAGCTCTGATCCGTATCTTGGGAACAGAGATCAAGAAACTAAGGAATCGAGAAGTCAAATTGGTGAAAGTTCAGTGGGGTGAAGCCGACGAAGATGCAACTTGGGAAACCGAGGAGAAGATGCGTGGGCTTTATCCATTTCTTTTTTAGGGTACATTCTCGATCTCTTTTCCTAATTAGCATATCTTTCTTTTTATCCATGTTTATCTTGTTTATCTTGTTATCTTGTTAAACTTGTCATGAGGACCTTAGGTAGAAACCCTTTGGATGAAACATGTATTTGAAACATGTTATGCTTGATGGTTGCAAGTGGTTGCAAGTGTTTGCACGTGGATACTCGTGGATGCATGATACACATTAGGCACTAAGATCGGCTCACACACTTTCATGTTGCATATGCATGAGTGCTTATACTTATTCATGGATGAAACTTGTTGAGCTATCACGTGGATGTTGCATATGGATGAATATTATGTGCACTCATGTAGAGATTATAAATTATGTTAGGAATTTGCATACATATGGACTCATTTCACTAACATATTTTGCATTAAGGAGGTTTACTGTATCAGTAACCGCCTGATTTTTGCATTAGATAAGTACATATACACACACCTTTGCATATGATCATACAACATTTAGAATCCTTTAAGGACAATGACTGCACGTGGATGATGTTTTGAGTAGATGGATGATGGATAGTAGGATACGTTCTTCCTAACTTGGAGATTTCGGGGACGAAATCCTTTTAGAAGGGGAGAATGTAACACCCCGTAATTTGAACATAAAAATTCACAAATTAAAGTATACTTAATTAAGTGAAATGGGTTGCGCCGAGAAATATATATATATATTGATATATATATATATATATAATTGAAAATTAAATAAATAAATATGCAAAAATGTTCAAAACAGCGAATTGGGAGAGGGGAATAACCGAACCGGCCGATTTTTGAGGTCGACCCGAACGCGCTGGGTCGACTAGGGGTTAATCCAGGGTGTTTGGCTATCAACCCGTGGGCCGATTCGCTCAAATGCAGATTTTGCATTTGAATGGTTCTCATGGTTCAGCTTTAATCTAAAGGCCCTAGATGGTTCCTACACTTGACTTCTTCCCCAAGACATGCTTTGATGGCTTGGATTGAATCTAGGGTTAATCCTATGGCTAATACTATCCTAATCCTCTATAAAAAGACCCCTAAACCTAGCCTAAATCACCATTATTCAATCCTACAACTAAACTATGTCAAATTTGTTCCTCTCATGGCCTCTACTCTCATGCTAAAATTCCTAAGTCTATTTCTATGAGAGATTGTGAGTTCATACAAGTGTTTTCAAGCTTGTATGAGTGTTCTTAGTTTGCATTCAAGTCAAGTTGCAACATTTCTATTTCAAAGCAAGGGTTTTTATTGATTTGGCTCAAGGGTTTTTCATTTGGAGCTTGCATATTTGGGTTTTTGGTGCTTGCATAAGGGCTTCGTCTCAATCTTTATAATAACTATTTATTTGTGTCTTCATAGCATTGTAAGCCCTTTTCTACTTTCTTTTTATTGAACTCTAAAGTTAAATGAATGATGCAAGTTTGGGGTTGATCATTATGATATGCAAGTTTGGTAGATCATTATATGCAAGTTTGGTTGATCATTATATGCAAGTTTGGTTGATCATTATGCAAGTTATGTATGACACATGTTGCCATGTTATGCAAGTTTGGGTTGATCATGTTATGCAAGTTTGGTTTGATCATGTTATCATGTTA
The DNA here is from genome assembly GCA_030737875.1 of Allium sativum. Lineage (NCBI taxonomy): Eukaryota > Viridiplantae > Streptophyta > Magnoliopsida > Asparagales > Amaryllidaceae > Allium > Allium sativum. The sequence continues at coordinate 297,439,027 of CM060924.1, forward strand.
TGCAAGTTTGGGTTGATCATTATACACATGTTATCATGTTATGCAAGTTAAACTTGAGTTTATGGCCTTAAAGCTTCAAGCTTTATGTTAAAAGTTGCATTTTGGCAACATGAAAGTTATCATATCCCTTATGATAACTTGCATGTGAGGCTAAATGCGAACTTCTAGCAACTTCTACATGTTATTTATCACCATGTATCACTCATATGCTAAGTTTGGTTTTATGCATGCTTTTGAAGCCTAATAATGCAATATGCAAGTATATGAACATATGTACATTTCATATGCCACCATGTTAAACTTGTGGCTTCAACACCTTTATGTCATGGTTATGCCAAGTTCCCTATTTTATCCTTTATGCGTTGTTGCGATTATGTAAACGATGGGATTACGTTGGGGTTGGGTAACATAATGACATGAACATGATTTTTGTAACATGACGTGATATGTTAACTTGTAATTATGTTTTGGAAACATAATGGACATGACACTTAGAAAATATGAGTGTGGCCAACTCGAGGTTGGGTTGAGTTTGTAGCATAAATCTACCCGGACCCGCCCGGCTTAACTAGTGGCTACAAACAATAGGACCCAATGTGAGAAGTTGGTCATGTTGTGCTCGAACCCGAGGTTAGACCTAGTTGTGGTGTAAAGCTACCCGGACCCGCCCGGCTTAACTAGTAACCACAACAAAGTCTAATGTGAGAGGTTAAAGCGCATTAAGTTAATTAATGCCTCCTGATTAGGGTTAAGTCATGGTCCACTTAATACTTAACCAATTTGGGCTTGATGGATTAATCGAGGTTAAGTCAGGAGCCTTGGGTACTCTTAACCGATTTAATCCACGTTTGGATCGGGTTAACCACATTTAACCCGTTAAGAAACCCAAGTTGCGTGGTCCTTTTCAGCAGTAACCTTCTAGGTAGTATCATAAGACCCTAGGACTAGGCTAGGGTGGGGCACGATTACTGGGCTGATTGTAAGAGACCAAAAGAGACGGCTGAATGATGCCCCGGTTGTTCAGGCGGACCATGGTCGTGCACATCAAGTCCGGAGTTGAACACGGGCAACGGTAGGTTTGGACTGTGCATCATGGTATGGTGTCAGAGGGTTACACCATAGGGCCTGATACACCCAAGGGTGGACCCTGCACAGTCAACTACATTACATGATTAAGCCGCATGACACCGACACTTGACGAGTTAGGCTTATAGGGAGCCGATCGACTAGACCGTGTAGTTGGACCTTGATTTAGGTCATTTCATGATGTTGGGCCAAGCTTGGGCCAAGGGATCAATTCTTGTTTTTACTTGACATGTTAGAATGCTAGTACACCCGTGGTGCAAAACTTAACCTTAATTATGCGATGACACCTTTATCTATCTTGTTAGTTAATCATCATGCCAGTATGTTGTTATCCTTATGTTCATCTCAGCTTCTCATGCCAGTTAACTTTACTAGTTCATAGACAGATAGTAGTAGGGTTTACCAGTCTTTTTGACTGACCTGTTTTCTTTCGCCTCTTTTCTTCCGTTTCCCCCCCCCCCTCAGGTTCTCAGGGTGGGAACATTGGAGCTTAGCTTGGATCTTTACAGCTTGCTTACTGGATTTGCTCATGTACGGTTTTGGACATTGAGCTAGCTATGGTTTATCACTTCATTTTGGGGATAGTACTTTATGTATTTCAGTTTTTCAGTTTATGCTTTTATCTAGACTTTGTTGTTGGAAAAATAACGACCAAGTACTTTGTTGTAACATGACTATGGTTTTGAAATTCTAAGTTTTATCCGCTGCTTTACTACTCTGTTTTACTTATATGTTCTGTCTTGTGATATCTGCATGCATGTTTACCTTGTTTAACGCCCCTCCAAAGCTAATGTCCTTGCAAGAGTGGCATTGGCGGAGGTGGGGTGTTACAGAAAATGTTTATAAAATGTTTGGATAATAATTCTTAAGTTAAAACCATTATACTTAAATATTGGTAAAAAAAACATTACAAAAGTGTTTCAAATGAGCTAGTTTGATAAAATAACCTTTTCATTATCCAAAACTTAATACTTTTAATTCAAATAATTTTTAAATAATTTATTATGATTTGACAAAAAAAAATCGTATTTTCAATAATTTTTATAAAGCCGTTTCTATTGGTTTCCAATTATGGTCAACGAACTACAAAACGAGATTTTATTTGAAAATTGGTTTGAACATAACTTGAAATCTGTACGTTGGAATTAAAATTTTCTTTTTCCTAAAGTATTATCATTAGAAATCGTTTTTTTTTGTTTTAGGTAAATTCAATTTAAATTGTATCTATTATAGTCATTTGAAGTTTATGATTCAAATTCGCGAGCTGCCTCAGAGCGGCTAGTCATATTCAGACCATACTATAGCTTCAACACAAAATTTATCCGAATTATTTTTAATATAATTATGACTTTATAAAACATATATAAACTCATTTTAAAACAATATTTTCAAATTTTCACCTCAAAATTAACTATAAATCAAAATTGAATATTTTAATTATACAGTATAAGTAAAATAATATTTTTCAAAATCGATCCTTTAAAACCTCAAACTTTGCAGAAATCAAATTAAATATTATAAAAAATAATCGGTTTGAGTTTGAACTATCGTTTATTTATCAAACCCAAATCCAATTTTGTAATTCGTTATTAAAAATCGATTTCAAACTTGAACAAGCCATTTAATATCAATTTTACCAGTTTCACTTCCTCCTTTACAAAAGTAGTTTATAATCACTTTCATTTAATTTCCAAACCATTTTGGGTAAAAATTCCAACCTTTAGTTTGGGACAGTGTTTCCACTATTAATTAATATAAAACCATTTTCAACTGAGAAAGAGACTTAACTAATCACCTATCTAATTCCATAGCTCAAGGTGTGATTGGTATGTGATGATAACCAAACAATAATTACAATCATATGAACATGTATAACAATGATCAATAATAGCATGCATGAATGTCATTAAGTACTGTGCAAGCGCTACGGTAATGTAACGTCCCAGTTTTTTTTGACTGATTTTATAATAAAATTTATTTTGGACTATTTTAATAACTGATTTAAATAATAATTTTTAATAATGAATATTAAGAAAATTTAGAATGATAATCAGTTAAAGGGCTATATGTATACTCTAAACTTTGTATATTTATAAGAAAGTGTTATCTAACATTTTTGTTACATTTAAAACTTATTTTAATGGTTTCTTAGAAACAATAAATGAGAATATTTAAATATTTCAGTTTGCTTCACATAAAAGGAAACAAGATCATGGCTATACTAAATGCAAAATGACATCTGATATAAAATGTATATGTTGAATAGATGAGACCAGGTTCGGCTGTGCATATACGTACATGCCAGGAAAGAATTTAGTGCGTAAGGGCTCATCATAACATCCCATTTGCAACAGTGACCTACCATCTACATTCCTATATAATTCCCTAATAAATTTGCACATGGTAGTACAAATTTCATGTAGCCCAAGTGGGCTGCCATACTTTGTCGTCTGAAGAAAATATATAGGATCAGCTAATGTTACAACTCATTCTCTTCTAATGAAACTAGGTTGCCAGGCACTTGTTACGTCCATAGAATTATAGGAGCAGCTACATTATCTTTTCCGTCATCTTAGCACAGCTAAATCACATGGCTAAACACTTTTGTTCAAATCAGCCTTTTCATTCAAATCAATATGTTAAATAGCATGGAAGATTTGGAAATCAAGTTAGACTGTACATGTAAGTAGCTCATATAGGCTGCAGATTGGACATTGTAGCTCATTTCTGCACATGGATATATCAATTCATATACCTCAAATAGAACTGTCGTGCCCTGTCTTGTGAAGAAGTGTAGACTAGCTACACACCGTAGCTATCTTTTTCAATCATATCTTGAATACAGCTAGGCAATAGCTTCACTCTTTTTCAACTGCTAGCAGCAGTTCCTTCACCAGTATTGCTTTCCCCATACATGCATATGCCTTCCCAATATTTTAATGATTTTTACATCTATATATATACCCCTAGCTGTTGCATACTTCACAAACTCAATCGAGCCAGTTCAATGAAAAGCAGCCGCAAGTTTTAGGATCAGGGAAACTAATATTTGTGAGTAAACTTCTTCCTAAAAATCTATGTTTTAAACATTCCTTTGGTTGAAATGAATAATGCAAGTATACTTAGTTGTTGCTATATAAATTGATGGCAAATTCTATTTAGACCCAGGCATTTGCTGAGTAGCCCCCCTTTTTTATTTTAAAATTTCGCTGGACAAAAATACCCTTTGCTGAATAAATTTTTTTATACACGTTTTCATTAACCACGCAGTGCGGGTGTGGGGATTGTGATTCATCAACGTAGTAGCCCAACGAGGTTGATATCATTACCTCGTAGTTGCCCTACGAGGTTAGCAACATTACCTCGTAGAGTCCCTACGAGGTAGGCAACATAACCTAGTAGTGACTCTACGAGGTAAAGGTTATTTTGGTCATGCGAAAGTTTTTTAAAAATTAGGGGGCTACTCAGCAAATGTCTGGGTCTGAATAGAATTTGCCTAAATTGATATGTTCAAGATTCAACATTTTAAACCCATGATCCGCAAATACATAAAACAGACGATCTAAGTAGTGGTGAGTAAACACACAAAAACCTTTTTACTACTTTATATATATTTGATTGGTTGCTGATATATATGTGTTTATATGTTATTGTGTTTGAGCCAAAATACCGAGGTTTTGTTAAGAATCAAATCACTATAAATGGGTAATATGTTTGGAAGGTTGTCATGACTGGAAATAGAAATAAGAAAGTGGAATGTTATAAAAACAGTGAATAAGATAAAAAGTATAGTAAATCATTTCAGTAGCAAAACTTATTTTTTGATATTAAAAGTATACCCCGATACTGATGCTGTGTGATATAATATAGGTAGATGTATATAGTTATTTCTGTTGTAACACAAAAGGGCCTGACAGTTGGATCATACATGGACATTAAGTATTATCAATTCTTGAACAAGCCTGTAAGCTACACAGACTTAAGTTTTTGCTTCTACTTTCTTTTATAATACCACCTTAATTCCAGTAAATTTGAGAGTACGCTTTCTACATGAAGTATGTCTTTCTTCCTTACTAGTTCTAGCAAAAATGATCTCATCCCAAACTATTTTATATATAGCAAGAAATACAAGATGTACATGGAATAACACAAGTTCGGACAAAATTCGGAGTTGTAGATTTTTGGGTTTGGGTGAAAATTTTTGGGTGCGGGTTTTTTTTAACGCAACCGTATTCTTGCCTGGATCAATCGAGTGTGTTAGAATTAGGCATGGAGGAACTCGTAACGTCAGGGAATCAATCGGCAGTGGCAAGACGGTTGGCGGGTGGTCCGAGAAATTGTACACGTGCACAGAGTAGCATTGCATAGGGGGAGGCTGCGGCTTGTGTTTGTGTCCCCTGTAGACATTTATTTTGTGGTAAATTGATTCATGTTATGCTAAGTAGGGCGGAACAGATAACTTTTGAAGATAAAGAGTGTGCATACGAATCGATTATGGAGGGGCTGCGCTTGTATGGTTAGAATGGCGGTGGCACGACTGGCCGATGGTGTGCACTTGTACCCGTACACCAGTGTGCACACTGTACATAAGTCGTACTAGAAGGAAAATAAAAGAGTAGTTGGGAAGGAGATGCTAGAATGTATTAGCGCATGATTTAAAGAACAAGGCAGTATTGCATGTGAGTGAGTGCGAATGAGATTGGGTAGTTGACGAATAGAATATCACAAGCTGACATGTAAATAATAAGATAAATCTAAATATGGGTATTCCATTATGGCACACGCAATTCAAACACCAGAGGGATATTAAGAAAATTACAAGTAAAGAAACATGAAACTATAAAGAAACAAGTTAGTGCATGATTGTATAGAGGAATGGACTGCATATCGACGCCAGCGGCCCAGTCGGAGAGGAACTTCAGTGAAAGGTGTGTCGCTAGCAACATTAGAATTTAAAAAAAAAAACTAAAACATGGAAATAACGTTTCATGTTTGAAAGTCAGTAAGGGTGAATTTCGTGAAAGTTCATGAATGTATCGGTGAGCAATGAATGGTGTGTGGCGATGATGGCGGGAACATGACAGTGGAAGACTCTGTTGTGCATATGCATAAGTGCACTGCACACATTTGTGTATTCAAGTAAGATGATGCGGTGGCAACTACAGGAGATGGGAAGAAATAAGAAATCAATGCATACGGTGCTAGCATGTTGGGTCTGGGTTTTGCCTATTGGTTAATGATAACTTGGAAGAAGATGATAAAGTAGGAAGCTAGAAAGAAAAAGCAATAGAAGTAACAGAAGAACATAGGGAAAGCAATAGTAAAGGAAAGAAAACTGAAAATAACATGGTGACCAAAATACTTTCAGTATTTATTTAAAATATATCAAATTGTATAACTCAAAACGTTAGTGAATCAATATCATAACCAAGAGTGGGATATTATTAGACACTATACATTTATTACACACTATAATAAAAACAACAGCCAAAACAAACCTAAGAAGAAAAGAAAGGAGGACTGGAATGGCAACAGTAAAATGAGGCAAGTAGGAACGAGAAGAAAGAAGAGAGGGTGGGAACATTTTGTTGAAGCATGGTATAGTGTGTTGGTGGACGGGCTGGGCTTGGCCGTGTTTAAAAAGGGAAAGTATATATTATATACACAAAGAACATAAAGATAGGAAGCTGGTAAGGGGAAGGGAATAGATGGGATTAGGGAATAAAAGAGGTGTTATAGCTTTGGGAAGCTATTAGGCATGAGAAGGATTTGTTGGGCTTCGCCCATGTGAATTTTAATATATGTTGAATGGGTTGTTTGGCCCATTCAATTTAAAAGAAAAATTTTAGTATTTTAAGTTCTAAATCTAAAACATAAGTAATATATTTATATAAAAACTATGTATATATGTATTAATGGAGAAATATATTTATATATATATATATAAGCCTAGATGACGAAACATAATTGAGCCATTTGGCTCATGTTAGAACGGTTGGATCGATCGATGATGAGGGGAAATAACTCGATAAAAATATTGAGATTAAATAATTTGATTTTTTTTAAAATTAATTTATTAAATAATTAAAAGTGGTTTTAGTACTAAAAGGCATTTAAATTTAATCAAAGGTAAATTTGATCGCCAAACTAAATTAACATGTAGATATTGATCAGTAACGATCGGTAAATTCAGTGAACTCTGAATTATGTTTTTAATTCGCTTTAATTATTTGAGTTGACCAATAAATGCAATAATTACTAAATTAAAGGTTCAACTAAATTGATTGCTTAATTAAGTCATTATAATCACATAAATTGTAATTATATATTTGACATCTGTCAGTGGAATGAAAACAACTTCCACTATGTATTGACTGGATTGTTTAAACCACCCCTGTTAGCAGAAATAAACATCGTTCTGCTATTTATTAGTTTGATATATCTTATCAGTAAATATATGTGCTGAGATGTTATATTATCAGTGGAAAATATTGCATTGTATTTCCATATGTGTTTGTGTAAATTAAATTTAACAAGTCAAATGTTGTCTATTATAAAAACTGATATATGCCATGGGAACTACTAAGTTGTAATTTGTGCAAAGCAATTCAGAAATAAATACAAAGTTGATGTTCGAATAATGATAATTTTATGACTTAACAGATCCAATGGTGTTAAACATGTTTGATTTATTTTATTTTCGATAGTTAAATCACAGACTATCAAATCTGGACCTTTACGTTATCGTTTTGAAGAGACCGGAATCTAAATTCAACTTTGATTCGATATATACGTTATAAGTCAGAAATTTTATTGAAGACCATTGAAGATGGAGTATTGCAAGGACTGTTTTGTTTACAGGATAGTGCCTTCGGTTTGTCCAATCCCAGGACAACTTGGATGGATGAATGTCTGACAAAGTATGCCTAACCAATCACGTACGTTGATCTTTTCTAACGTATTTATGTTGGTGGCAAAGGAATTTGTTTCTCTCGCTTTATACCCGTAATATATTTTTGGGGAAGTCAATTAGTGGTTGGCAGTATTAACGATGTGACATTCAAAGAGATGATTTGTCAAAGGTAAGTTCAGCCTCAAGCCTCACAACCAGAAAATGACAAAAATCGGGCAGACAGCATGACTATGTGGGTCACTCCCATTAGGGTGTATTATCACCATCTAGAGGATATTAGCTTTGTTACTTCTTATTTTTGTATCTCCCGGGAAACGGTAGCTACGCAGCTGTAAGGTGACAATATATTTGATACACTCAAGAGAAATGAGTGGTCGGCCATGTGTGGGTCGGGTTGCAAGATGTTCTTGTTGAACCCAGTGTATTCCCCTCTAGAGGTACATGATCGGTAGCTGGTTCCATACCTTGTCATAGTTGGTAATCCATTACCCAATAAGCGCTCGTGGTTTTTGATTATATACTATATATGTAGAGCGTGAGATGCAAGCGTTCTGCTAGATTGCTATTTATTTGTATTTAGACACTATTATAATATTAGAAGATATATGATTTCAAATTTTTTTGGGTTATCGTAAGGTAAAGACCATTCATGTTTATGTGTGGATCGGTCTTACGATTACCTTTCCTTTCAAAATGTTTTAAAAAGTTAAACAAGTGTTTGGATTCTCAAAAGAGAAAAACCCATTCCATTTTTACGGCGTGGTCTTATGAGATATCCATTATTTAAATCAAGCTATTTTAAATCGTTTACTCACACCAGTCCCATGACTGACCCAGAGTTTATTTTTCTTGTTTTTCCTAAACTCTTGGGTGCCCAAATTTGCACGGGCAGTCAAGCAGTTCAGGATTTTACATATTTATTTGGAGAAGCTTGGAGCAGGTGGCTTCAGCGTTAGATATTTAGAGTTTGTTTTCCGCTGTATTGTATATGTGATGTACTCTGATGTTGTATATAAGTTCAAAATCCAATTTGTATTTCAAAGATGATTTTATATATTATATCTTGTTCCGCTGCGATTATGAGATTCTGTGGTATTGTCCTGTTCGATCTTCTATCTATTTACTTCTATTCTAAATTTCTTTCTTTCTATTTCTCATCCTTTAACTTCTTTCTATTAATGATTCATATTTTCATATAATTTGAATTAGACATGAGTTGAATTAAGTCGATTCAAATGGTGTAGATTTGCGGGTCGTTACAGTTGGTATCAGAGCTGAAGGTTGAGTAGTAACCCTGGCTCTGTGGCGTAACTCGATAGAGATGGGGTCGGTAATACCCTAGATCGAGTTTGAGTGTATATTTATGAGCGCGTATTTGTAGATTGTGTAAAAACTATTTTATATTGTGACGATTGGTTTGTCGAGCGGTTTAAAATTTCTGGTCGATACAGTCGTCGAACACTGGTTCGAATAGTTTTACTAAACTCTTGAACAGAGTACTTTAACACGGTATTATGTTAAAAGTTGGGTGAATGAAATAATTTTTGCCAAAATTATATTATGGTTATAAAAGAATAAATTTCTGGAATTATTATTATATTTAGAGATGTTCGATTATTAATCCAACTTAAAAAAAACTATATACAACCAAATTATATTTGGATAGGAAAGAGGTATAAAATAAAACAAACTAGTAATCTGTTGAGTAAAACAAAATGGTTTGGAAAAAATTCAAGGGTTTTGAATTTAAATGAAATCAAGATATATGATTTCAAACTAGTTTGGAACTAAAATCAAAAATGTGGATTCTGGAGTTGAAAATTTAACTTGAGTTATGGAAATTGGAACCTGACTGGAGATTGGTTAAATTAAATGATTTTCTCAGTATTGGTCTGATGTTGATTTCGGTCTTGAGGGTCGATACTTAGAAGATTATTTCTTACTGATTTATAGCTAGGAACTAATGAATGGTTAAGAGAAGAAGTTTATAAATTAGAAGAATAAATGTTTTCCAAATGTAAATAAAGATATTTCTAGTTATGAAAATGGCTGTGATTGATAGTTGATTGCTAATATAATAAATGTCTTGATTGTTGTGAATTGTTTGGCAGTTAACCTGTTTATTTTGAACGCATTGTTTGTTGTGATTGTTTGGGAATTACCCATGTATTAGTTTTGAATAAAAGTCTGTAACTATAGACAAAACTATAACCTCCTCGCTACTCTTCAATTTCGAGGACGAAATTCTTTTAAGGTAGGTAGATTGTAAAGTCCCGGTTTTTTTGACTGATTTTATAATGAAATTTATTTTGGATTATTTTGATAACTGATTTAAATAATAATTTTTATCAATGAATATTAAGAAAATTTAGAATGATAATCTGTTAAAAGGCTATATGTATACTCTAAACTTTGAATATTTATAAGAAAGTGTTGCTAACATTTTGTTACATTTAAAACTTATTTTAATGGTTTCTTAGAAACAATAAATGAGAATATTTAAATATTCCATTTTGCTTCACATAAAAGGAAACAAGAACATGGCTATATTAAATGCAAAATGACATCTGATATAATATGTACATGTTGAATAGATGAGACCAGGTTCGGCCGTGCATATACGTATATGCCAGGAAAGAATTTAGTGCGTAAGTGCTCGTCATAACATCCCATTTGCAACAGTGACCTACCATCTACATTCCTATATAATTCCCTAATAAATTTGCACATGGTAGTACAAATTTCACGTAGCCTAAGTGGGCTGCCATACTTTGTCGTCTGAAGAAAATATATAGGATCAGCTAATGTTACAACTCATTCTCTTCTAATTAAACTAGGTTGTCAGGCACTTGCTATGTCCATAGAATTATAGGAGCAGCTACATTATCTTTTCCATCATCTTAGCACAGCTAAATCACATGGCTAAACACTTTTGTTCAAATCAGCCTTTTCATTCAAATCAATACGTTAAATAGCATGGAAGATTTGGAAATCAAGTTAGACTATACATGTAAGTAGCTCATGTAGGCTGCAGATTGGACATTGTAGCTCATTTCTGCACATGGATATATCAATTCATATACTTCAGATAGAACTGTCGTGCCCTGTCCTGTGAAGAAGTGTAGACCAGCTACACATCGTAGCTATCTTTTTCAATCAGATCTTGAACACAGCCAGGCAATAGCTTCACTCTTTTTCAACTCCTAGTAGCAGTTTCTTCACCAGTATTGTAACGACCCGTATTCTACACATCATAGGATTGTAGAGTATTTATTTCTTTCCCATGTGAAGTCGTATGGTCATGTAACTTTGGGAAACATCCATTAGAGTCATTTCCCATGTTCATGATTTTTGTCAATTTTTAAATGACCATTTTGCCCTTAGTTGGTACTGTTTTGGCCATAACTTTTGATAAGGAATTTTGACCTGAAACCACTTCCATTGGATTCGTTTGATGGTTTACCTTTCCGTTGAGTGGTCATAATAGCCAAACAGACTTACCATTTAGGAGATATGGCTGAAATAAGGTTCGGAGGGTGAAAAACTGCTTAATCGGGCCAAATCGGGTGATTAGTGAGTTGGCCCATAACCCATTTCGGGATTAGGGTTATGGGGAGGCTGAAATGAGATAGAGGATCATTCCATTTCAGTTTTCTAGCCTCCACTTATCACCAAGGAACCCTAAAAATGGCCTCTAACATCTAAATCACCTCCAAATCATCTTTTGGTCAAGGATTAAGCTTAGCAACCTCTAATCAAGGGAGATCTACACCAAAGCAACATTGGAGCTGCTGTTTAGCATTGGGATTCACATAAAATCAGAGAATTATTTAAGATCTTAGTTTATTTGTGGCTAAGGTGAGTGATTTGCATAGTTTTACACTAATTATGGGTAATTAGGGATGATTAGTGTTAATTAGCGAATTTAAACATGATAAAATTCTAGAAAAATGTTTATAAAATTCGGAATGATGTTTTAGACCTTTAATATGAATTTGGGTTAATTTGGTTAAGTTTTGCTAATCCTATCATTAATTTCACCTAAACATGCTTAGGGGGAAATATGGGGTTTTGGGTATGTTTGATCCATTTTAACCTATCATGTTGATGTTTTGACGTTTGTGGTTGATTATGCATGTTGCTATGACTGTATGAAATGCTTTGTGATTGATTTCAATAGTTAGAATGGTCGAAAACGTCGTCGAATGGCGTAAACACTTGCTGGAACAGTTTCAGAAAACAGTGCAGGGCTCGGATCGGATCGGACATAGGGCTCGGATCGGATATGTTGAACTGAGCAAAGAATCCGATCGGATCGGAACCCAACACTTGGGGAAAAGTGGCAAAAAGGAAGGCCACGCTAGCTGAACTGGGATCGGATCGGATCAAGGAGGACGGATCGGAGTGGAGGCATGAGGATGGATCAAATAGGAGCATGTGAAGAACGAGGAGACGGATCGGAACGGAGGCACGAGCTGGAGGGGAGATGACACCCGACCCGACCCGAGGTGAAGTACCCGACCCGAACCGCACCAGAAGAAGACCCAACCCGAACAGATGGAGGATACCCGACACGAACCGGTGGCTTGAGAAGGAACCCGACCCGACCCAGTATTGACCAATAACCCGAGATGCAAAGGTAGTCCAATATGGGAAGTTAGAGCTCAGGATCCAGTTGGGAACCAATGAGTTCACTTCATGGTTGGGATTTGCTGCGGGAAGTGTGCTAAGGAGTTGTCGAAGTTCATAACTTCGATTCACCACTAAGAATGAATGATGGGCTACTTATCAGTGTAGTAGGGTCATTATGACCTGAGGGTCAAGGTGATGGTAGCAAGACTACGTTATCAGTGCAGTAGGGTCATTATGACCTGAGGGGCAAGGTGATGCGTAGTAAGACTATGAGCCAGTGCAGATGGGGTGAATATATCCATGGGTCAAGTGGACATAGTAAGGATTGGTAAGGCTATGAGCCAGTGCAGTGGGGTTCTTGTGACTCCATGGGGCAAAGTGGACATAGCAAAGGATTAGTGGCTACGTAATCAGTGCAGTGAAGCCATTTATGACTTCATGGGGCAGAGTGATCGTAGCAAGGTATGTTGGGTGATCGAAGTGGTGAATATCGTATGCTTTATGCACTGAGTGAGAGATGTGAGGATGGATGCTATGTTTGATTGTTTGCCATCATTATGACATGCACACCTCCCCCACCTCTGTATCTTTACACCGTTTGATATGGTACCTTAGAGTGTTGTACAGTATGCAGTGCTAACTCTTTGGTTGCAGGTCCAGGTTCAGGTATGTTTTAGTCTACCTGTTATTGTTCACTTTAGATGCTTATCTCTCATACCAGGCTTTATGTCTGACCTAGAGTTTTATGTCTCCTCTTATTACTCTGGGTGCTCACACGAGCAGACTAGAGACAGGTTAGCTGGTGATGCGCGAGTAGCTGATTCGGAGGCGGGCATGAGGCTTCCACGTATGATATATATATACACACATTCTCCCTGTGTCGTTAGTGGTCGCTACTCGGGCATTAGTAGTGTACCTCATTTATCTTACTTTTGCTTTGAGACAGTTTTAAAGTTATAATAAGCTGTATTCTGAATTTCCGCTGCTATGATGTTTAGTTCTGATTTTCAGCTTATGCACTGTCTCTCCTGTTTTATGTCAAGTATGTTATTATTATATTTTGTTCTTTGCGCTGTGAGACATTCTACAGGTTCTTTGTATGTTCATTTCCTTCTTCCCTTTTTCTTCTCACGACCCGTTCCGTGCTAATTGGACATGTGTACCGCGCACTTTTGGAGTAAATGTCGGTTGGTGCGGGGCGGGCCGTCACACTTGGTATCAGAGCTCTAGGTTGCATAGTTAACCTAGGGAGAGACACTAGGGAGAGATAGTACGTATAATAGAGCGCGTATTTGTGACTACTTTGGTTTTCAAAAGCTATATATATATATAATATTAGTAGTATAAGAATGAAGTCGCACTGCACTAGCACCACTATGGGGTCGTTAATCGTTTCCCTTTACAGATTGACGATGAGCCGAGACACAAGGGGTGCTGGTAGAGGGACCAACACAGGGAATGCCGCTGACATGAGGGAAATGTTTACTAACCTCATGAGAGACATGCTTAGAGAAGTGCAAGGGGCAGTTCCCAATCCTGGAGTTGGTGTTGGCCCAGTAGTGCAGGCGCCTAGGGTCGATTTCGCCAAGTTGTGCAAGGATTACACTAATCTTGGTGGGAAGTCGTTCCATGGGACGGAGTCGGCCACAGATGTTCAAGATTGGATGGATAGCTGTGATCGTATCTTTGATGACTTAGGTCTTGAGGATGCGATGAAGAGAAGGCTAGCGTCTCGTCAGTTGCAAGGGCGAGCGATGAATTGGTGGAATGCCATTAGAACAGCTACTCCAGAAGATCAAGTTACTTGGGATCAGTTCAAGGCTCGCTTTAGCGAGAAGTTTATTCCAGCTGCCCAGAAGTCAGTATTCTTCAAGAGGTTCTTGGAACTCAAGCAGGGTGGCAGGGCAGTTTCTGATTATATTGCTGAGTTCGACACTTTGTCGAAGTATGGACTGTCTCTCATTGATACTCCTGAGAAGAAGAATGAGAAGTTCATTACTGGCCTGGATGGGTACTTACGGGAAAGGCTTATCAACCACATCGATGAGACTTTTGAATCGATCGTGGGGAAAGCTTTGAGATCAGAGAGTCTTTACCCTAAGTCAAAGACTGAGGCTGCATCTGCAGAAGGGCCAAAGCCGCAAGCAGGCGGTGGTGGCAAGAATAACTCTCAGAATAAGAGGAAGCAGGACCAATCAAAAGGTGGCCAGAAAAAGAGCAAGAAGGATGTTGAGTGCTTCAGCTGTGGTAAGAAGGGCCATTATGCTAAAGAATGTCGGGCCAAGCCAGCGGAAAGGAAGTGCTACAACTGTGGTCAAATGGGATATCAGAAGGATAAGTGTCCGCAACCTCTTAAGGAGAAGCAGATTGTGAAAGCATATGCTATTGATGTTGTTCCTTCTTCGTCGAATGCCCTAACTGCGGCGGAGAAAGGAAAGAATGTTGTTATTCAAGGTATGCTTTCTATTTATGATGTGCCAGTTCGAGTTTTGTTTGATACTGGGGCTTCCCGTTCCTTCATATCTAGTGACCTGGTAGATAGGTTGGGACTGGAACCCGAGATAGTCGATAGACCTTTGGTTGTGACGAACCCGATTGGTGGTTCGACTAGCCTTAGTATGATTTGCAGGAATTTGGTCTTATCGAGTCATGGATGTATGTTTGTATGTGATTGCTTTGTTTTGGGCTTTACTGGGTATGGCATTATATTGGGAGTCGATTGGCTCCAAAGATACGGGGTGGTGGTAGACTGTGAGGGCTTTTTGGTGACAGTGAGGGCGGATGATGGGCGGAGGGTAGTGTTTGGTAGTCTACCTAGTGATGGGGTTATGGCTAGTTTTGTAAATTCCCTCGACATCCCGCAGGATGAGTTGTCAGATGTGCCCGTGGTTGGCCAGTATCCGGACGTCTTCGAGGAGGTGACCGGGCTTCCACCACACCG
The DNA here is from genome assembly GCA_030737875.1 of Allium sativum. NCBI lineage: Eukaryota > Viridiplantae > Streptophyta > Magnoliopsida > Asparagales > Amaryllidaceae > Allium > Allium sativum. Next base: position 297,454,599 of record CM060924.1, read on the forward strand.
AGAGATTGAGTTCCGTATTGATTTAGTGAAAGATGCCAGACCTATAGTGATGCCACTTCGTCGTATGGCACCAAGGGAGCAGCGAGAGCTCGGGGTGCAAGTCAGCAATCTTTTGAAGAAGGGATTTATTAGAATGAGTGTCTCCGAGTGGGGAGCACCAGTTGTGTTTGCCACTAAGGCAGATGGTTCCCTTCGTTTGTGTGTGGACTATCGCGAGTTGAATAAGGTAACGAGGAAGAATAAGTATCCTCTACCGCGGATAGATGATTTGTTTGATCAACTGAAAGGAGCAAGAGTATTCTCCCAATTGGACCTCACGACAGGATTTCATCAGCTTCGAGTAGAAGATGAGAGTGTTTTGAAAACGGCATTTAGGACGCCGTCTGGATTTTATGAGTGGTTGGTCATGCCATTTGGGTTGACCAATGCACCAGCCTACTTTGTGGATCTTATGAATCGAGTATTCAGAGATCAGTTGAATAAGTTTGTTCTTGTGTTCGTGGATGATATCCTTGTTTACTCAAGGACAGAGGAGGAACACAAGGGACACTTGAGGATAGTGATGGAGGTGTTGAGGAAACACCAATTGAAAGCAAAATTCTCTAAGTGTCATTTCTGGAGAAGGGAAGTGAGATTCTTGGGTCATGTTGTTTCAGAGAGTGGTATTGCCGTGGACCCTACAAAGGTGGCTACGGTACTGGATTGGCCTACGTCCAAGAATGTAATAGATGTGAGAAGTTTCTTGGGATTAGATGGATATTATCGTAAGTTTATCCAGGACTTCTCCAAGATAGCAGCACCGTTTACTCAGTTGACTAAGAAGAATCAGTCCTTCGTCTGGGACGGAGTGTGTGAGGATGCCTTCAAGAGTCTAAAGGAGAAGTTGACGCGTGCGCCAGTGTTAGTCATTCCTAAAGGGAATGAAGAGATGACGGTATACACGGATGCTTGTGGTACCGGACTGGGTGTTGTATTGATGCAAGGAGGTAGGGTTGTAGCTTATGCTAGTCGACAGCTAAAGCCGCATGAGAAGAAGTATCCTACCCATGATTTGGAATTGGCAGCGATTGTATTTGCACTGAAGATGTGGAGACACTATCTCTTGGGAGAAAGATTTGAGTTGTTTACCGATCATAAATCGTTGAAGTATCTCTTCTCCCAGAAAGATCTAAATCTCCGTCAGCAGAGATGGCTAGAGTTTTTGGCTTCGTATGATTTTGATATCGCATACACACCTGGGAAGGGTAATGCGGTAGCCGATGCCTTAAGTAGGAGACATGCCAGCTTAGGGGCAATGTTTCTTGAATGGAAGCAACTGGAGTATATCGCGGGGTTTGACTTCAGACCAAGATGCGAATTGGATCCAGTTATGCTAGCTAGTTTGACGATCAGACCCACTTTGATAGAGCGGATTGGTTCCAGCCAGAGGGACGATCCTAACCTATTGGAAATCATCTACAAGTTAGAGATGGGTATCGATGAGGAGATGAGTGTGTATGGGCTTGATCGAGATGGATGGATTCGGAAGAATGGAAGACTAGTTGTGCCCAACGTAAATGGTTTGAGAGATGAAGTGCTTAGAGAATGTCATCACTCAAAACTGACTATACATCCCGGTGGTAACAAGATGTATCGAGACATGAGACAGACTTACTACTGGGAAGGGATGAAAAGAGACGTTGGGAAGTTTATATCCAAATGCATGAATTGCCAACTAGTTAAAGCCGAGCAAAGGAAGCCTAGTGGATTGTTGCAACCATTAGAAATTCCCGAATGGAAATGGGAGCAAGTCTCGATGGATTTCGCCGATGGTTTACCAAGGACTAGATCGGGATATGATAGCATTTGGGTAATTGTGGATCGATTGACTAAGAGTGCAAGATTTATACCAGTCAAATCGACCAGGACGGCAGCCAAGTTGGTAGAATTGTATATGAAATGGGTAGTGAGATTTCATGGAGTAACTAAAAGCATTATGAGTGACCGAGACCCGTTGTTCACTAGTGGGTTTTGGAAGAGCTTACAAGAGGCTCTAGGGTCAAGATTACGTCTCAGTACCGCATATCATCCTCAGACCGACGGTCAGACGGAGAGGGTGAATCGTATATTGGAAGATCTCTTGAGAGCTTGTATATTGGATTTTGGTGGATCATGGGATGACCATTTGCATCTAGTAGAGTTTGCATATAATAATAGCTACCAATCCAGTATCGGTATGGCTCCATATGAAGCTTTGTACGGAAGACCATGCAACTCACCATCATGTTGGATAGAGACTGGCGAGAAGTTTGTGCTTGGACCAGATGTGGTGAGAGAAACTTCCGATAAGATCAAGATCATTCAACAACGAATGAAGGCTGCCCAAGATAGGCAGAAGAGTTATGCTGATAAGAGGAGAAGAGACTTGAAATTCTCCGTTGGTGACTTGGTGTTTGTCAAGATCTCTCCGTTGAAAAGCGTGGTACGATTTGGCAAGAGAGGCAAATTAGCACCAAGATTTGTTGGCCCATTCTTTGTTCTTGAACTAGTTGGGAATCTGGCATATAGAGTTGGATTACAAGAGAAAATGGCAGGAGTTCACAATGTATTTCATGTTTCCCAACTAAGGAAGTTCGTTCACGACTCAGATATGACTATTTCACCTGATCAGTTAAAGGACTTCGAAGTAGAACCCGAGGCGGTTGGGAACCGCAAGCCGATTCGTATTGTGGGGCACGATACGAAGCAACTTCGAAGGAAGGCGGTGAAGCTAGTCAAGGTTCAGTGGGGCGAGGACGAGAATGATTGTACTTGGGAGACAGAGGAGAGCATTAGGAAGGCATATCCAGAACTCTTTGCCTGGTAAGATTTACTTTGCGATTTAGTTATTCCGCATGCTAGGATAGACTTATTTTACTTGTTTTGCATGTTTGATGGTTGTTTGATGGTTGATAGGCATGCGGGACCTTTGTGTGTGTTTGGATTAGGGAATTTCAGAGGCGAAATTTCTTAAGGGGGGAGAGTGTAACGACCCGTATTCTACACATCATAGGATTGTATAATATTTATTTCTTTCCCATGTGAAGTCGTATGGTCATGTAACTTTGGGAAACATCCATTAGAGTCATTTCCCTTGTTCATGATTTTTGTCGATTTTTAAATGACCATTTTTCCCTTAGTTGGTACTGTTTTTGCCATAACTTTTGATTGGAAAGGAATTTTGACCTGAAACAACTTCCATTGGATTCGTTTGATAGTTTACCTTTCCGCTGAGTGGTCATAATAGCCAAACGGACTTACCATTTAGGAGATATGGCTGAAATAAGGTTTGGAGGGTGAAAAACTGCTTAACCGGGCCAAATCGGGTGATTAGTGAGTAGGCCCATAACCCATTTCGGGATTAGGGTTATGGGGAGGCTGAAATGAGATAGAGGATCATTCCATTTCAGTTTTCTAGCCTCCACTTATCACCAAGGAACCCTAAAAATGGCCTCTAACCTCTAAATCACCTCCAAATCATCTTTTGGTCAAGGATTAAGCTTAGCAACCTCTAATCAAGGGAGATCTACACCAAAGCAACATTGGAGCTGCTGTTTAGCGTTGGGATTCACATCAAATCAGAGAATTATTTCAGATCTTAGTTTATTTGTGGCTAAGGTGAGTGATTTGCATAGTTTTACACTAATTATGGTTAATTAGGGATGATTAGTGTTAATTAGCGAATTTAAACATGATAAAATTCTGGAAAAATGTTTATAAAATTCGGAATGATGTTTTAGACCTATGATATGAATTTGGGTTAATTTTGTTAAGTTTTGCTAATCCTATCATTAATTTCACCTAAACATGCTTAGGGGGAAATATGGGGTTTTGGGTATGTTTGATCCATTTTAACCTATCATGTTGATGTTTTGATGTTTGTGGTTGATTATGCATGTTGCTATGACTGTATGAAATGCTTTGTGATTGATTTCAATAGTTAGAATGGTCGAAAACGTCGTCGAATGGCGTAAACACTTGCTGGAACAGTTTCAGAAAACAGTGCAGGGCTCGGATCGGATCGGACATAGGGCTCGGATCGGATATGTTGAACTGAGCAAAGAATCCGATCGGATCGGAACCCAACACTTGGGGAAAAGTGGCAAAAAGGAAGGCCACGCTAGCTAAACTGGGATCGGATCGGATCAAGGAGGACGGATCGGAGCGGAGGCATGAGGATGGATCAAATAGCAGCATGTGAAGGACGAGGAGACGGATCGGAACGGAGGCACGAGCTGGAGGGGAGATGACACCCGACCCGACCCGAGGTGAAGTACCCGACCCGAACCGATGGAGGGCACCCGACCCGAACCGCACCAGAAGAAGACCCGACCCGAACAGATGGAGGATACCCGACCCGAACCGGTGGCTTGAGAAGGAACCCGACCCGACCCAGTATTGACCAATAACCCGAGATGCAAAGGTAGTCCAATATGGGAAGTTAGAGCTCAGGATCCAGTTGGGAACCAATGAGTTCACTTCATGGTTGGGCTTTGCTGCGGGATGTGTGCTAAGGAGTTGTCGACGTTCATAACTTCGATTCACCACTAAGAATGAATAATGGGCTACTTATCAGTGCAGTAGGGTCATTATGACCTGAGGGGTAAGGTGATGGTAGCAAGACTACGTTATCAGTGCAGTAGGGTCATTATGCCCTGAGGGGCAAGGTGATGCGTAGTAAGACTATGAGCCAGCGCAGATGGGGTGAATAACTCCATGGGGCAAGTGGACATAGTAAGGATTAGTAAGGCTATGAGGCAGTGCAGTGGGGTTCTTGTGACTCCATGGGGCAAAGTGGACATAGCAAAGGATTAGTGGCTACGTTATCAGTGCAGTGAAGCCATTTATGACTTCATGGGGCAGAGTGATCGTAGCAAGGTATGTTGGGTGATCGAAGTGGTGAATATCGTATGCTTTATGAACTGAGTGAGAGATGTGAGGATGGATGCTATGTTTGATTGTTTGCCATCATTATGACATGCACACCTCCCCCACCTCCGTACCTTTACACCGTTTGATATGGTACCTTAGAGTGTTGTACAGTATGCAGTGCTAACTCTTTGGTTGCAGGTCCAGGTTCAGGTATGTTTTAGTCTACCTGTTATTGTTCACTTTAGATGCTTATCGCTCATACCAGGCTTTATGTCTGACCCAGAGTTTTATGTCTCCTCTTATTACTCTGGGTGCTCACACGAGCAGACTAGAGACAGGTTAGCTGGTGATGCGCGAGTAGCTGATTCGAAGGCGGGCAGGAGGCTTCCACGTATGATATATATACACACAGATTCTCCCTGTGTCGTTGGTGGTCGCTACTCGGGCATTAGTAGTGTACCTCATTTATCTTACTTTTGCTTTGAGACAGTTTGAAAGTTGTAATAAGCTGTATTCTGAATTTTCGCTGCTATGATGTTTAGTTCTGATTTTCAGCTTATGCACTGTCTCTCCTGTTTTATGTCAAGTATGTTATTATTATATTTTGTTCTTTGCGCTGTGAGACATTCTACAGGTTCTTTGTATGTTCATTTCCTTCTTCCCTTTTTCTTCTCACGACCCGTTCCGTGCTAACTGGACATGTGTACCGTGCACTTTTGGAGTAAATGTCGGTTGGTGCGGGGCGGACCGTCACAAGTATTGCCTTCCCCATAAACGCATATGCCTTCCCAATATTTTAATGATTTTTACATCTATATATATACCCCTAGCTGTTACATACTTCACAAATTCAGTCGAGCCAGTTCAATGAAAAGCAGCCGCAAGTCTTAGGATCAGGGAAACTAATATTTGTGAGTAAACTTCTTCCTAAAAATCTATGTTTTAAACATTCCTTTTGTTGAAATGAATAATGCAAGTATACTTGGTTGTTGTTATATAAATTGATCTGTTCAAGATTAAACATTTTAAACCCATGATCCGCAAATACATAAAATAGAGGATCTAAGTTGTGGTGAGTAAACACACAAAAACATTTTTACTGCTTTATATATATTTGATTGGTTGCTGATATATATATGTGTTTATATGTTATTGTGTTTGAACCAAAATACTGAGGTTTTGTTAATGTTGACACATTTTTTGGCAAAAGCTGTCACACATGGAATTCCTGAATGATAACATGCTCGAGCGATGGAAACAACGTCAGAAAGCATTGAGAGATTTGGTCAAAATCACATCCTCAACATAAACAAGCCCGAAACTCCTATCGGACGACCTCTTTTGGGCCCGAAAACAGCGATTACGGAGCTAAGCTCTGTAACTCCTGTAGATCTCTGAGTTAGCTTCAGTTTGAGCTTCGGTCCGGCTCAATCGGACTTACGGTTTGAAAGTTATGCCCGTTTCCGTAAACTGGTGTAAACTGGCAATTTCCTGACGAACCATCATAGGCTCGGATCGCCCCCTCTGGTTCGTGAGCACCAAGTCGGATGGCTCCCATCAGCTCGCCCTCGATCGGATCGCCGCCCTCGGATCGCCCCTCATGCACCACGATCCGACCCGTCATCATCCTGCTCGCTACCTCCAACCACGTCCCGTTCGTGGTGCGCACCCTTGATCCGCGATCCGATCCTATCACCACAATCCAACCACCGAGCCTGCAGATACGCTCCCTGTTTTGACCTATTCTCATGCCACATCTTGCTCCTATTATCCCGGATCGTGTGCCACATACCCCACCACGATCCGATCCCCGCACCTGCTCCTGCGCAGCTTGTTCTGACCTATTCTCAAGGCTATTTTCACTCCAACTTGCATGGATCTTATTACACATGTCATATGACGATTTGAAGATGATATCTGGACGTTTTCCACCACATTTCGAGATTTTTGGGATGCGTGCCATGTGTCCCATGAACCGCCTTCAGGAAACAGCTATAAATACACCATTTGAAGGCATTTTCAAGGATCTTTTTTGGCCACTCTCCTTCACGGCTTCCACCATTGCTGAAGTGCAAGGATTTTGCACCCTTCTTCACATAAATTCTCATCTTCTAATCTCAATTAACACACGGATTGTGTGTCTACATATAACTGATTCTTGTAATCTGTCAGTATAACAATAAGATTATAAAGTGGACGTAGGCTACATCTACAGCCGAACCACTATAAAAACCTTGTGTGTCTCCTCTTTATTTACTCTTTCCTGCATTTTGTGATCTGCGATCTGCATTTGGGTGTTAGGCCCAATTTTTGGTCTAACATTTTGGCGCGCCAGGAAGGGGGGCACACAAAAACTTCAACTTCTAGCTTGAAAGGAAACTCAATGGCGAACAAAAGGAAGAAGACTGGAACTTCTTCTCATGCCGATGACGCTGAAGGCACAAGGAACGAGGCAAGCCAGGAAGCTTCCTCTCATGAAGACCCATCAGCATACCTGACTAGAGACGAGATGGATGGAGTTCTCGCTGAATTGAGGACCTAGATGGCAAGGCAGGACGATCTCCTCCAGAAACAACAGGAAATGATCAACCAATTCTTCGCTCGGATTGATGGAAGGCCGGGCAACATTCAGCTCGCTGGAAACAATGCAGAAGTTGCTCCAGCAATTGACCAGAATCGGGTCGGATCGCCCTCTTTACGAAACCCTCAGATCGGGCTCACCACGAATCGCGTCACAGATGGACTCGGGGGCAACCCCCCCATTCAACAGTAGAACTCGTCTCGTGATACACCTCTGCACCGCGACCCGGATCGTGGAACACTACTAGGCTCACAAACCGATCCCAACAACTCGCTCCCGCCTGCTCAACAACAACCAGTTCGTGACCTACCCCCAGGACCCAGTCGGATCGCCCCCCTACTCCACGATCCGGCCTCGCGAGCTGGACTTCACGAACCTACCTCACGAACCGTCCCTCTCGAACCGGGTCGGGTCGCTCCCCTCGATCCACGATCCGCGAGCCGCGATCCCCAGGCGACAGCTCACCAACTTCCATCTTCTCCTGCATTCAATGCTGGGGGCACCAGCTCTGATTTGGTAGTTTACAACAGCTTTTTGAGGGCAATCGACTCGCTGATCTCATTCAACGCCTCTCGAGAGGCCGCACCTATCAGAATGACGTGGACGACGTCAATCATAACCCATTCACTCAGGAAATCAGAAATTCCCGCAATCCGCCAGATTTCAAACTTCCACAACTGGAACCTTACAACGGCAGGACAGATCCTACCGTGCATCTGATGCGTTACAAACGGCATATGGAAGTTCAATCGGCATCGGAAAACGTCATGGCTAAATGTTTTCCCCTCTTTCTGACTGATATAGTAGCCATGTGGATTCGGCAGCTGGAAACAGAATCGATCAGCAGTTGGAACATGTTGGTCGCACGCTTCCTTGAACAGTTTCGGGTCCACATCGCTCGACCCAAGAATGTCATGTCACTCACTACAATCAAGCAGAGGCCCAGAGAAACTCTGTGCTCTTTCCTGGAAAGATTCAACGTTGCAGCAGCATCAGTTGATCGTCCCGAACCATCGATGGTACTGATGGCAGCAGTATCCGGCGTTCTAGATAACTCGGAGTTCAAGACATCTTTGTACCGAGATCCACCACGAAATCTCGGCGAATTCTACCTTGAAGCAGATAGATTTCTGCGAGAAGAAGACGCAACTTCCGAGAAGAAAACCCTTGAAGTCAACATGCTCGGAGATGGAGAACCGCCCAATCCTGGAAAAGGCAATGACAAGGGTAAAGGGAAAACCCCTGCTACAAATGATCGTAATGCTCCACCCCGGAGAGGGTCCAGATACGACAAATACACTGAACTGAATGATACTCTGAGCAACATATACATGGATACAGGAGGTACTGCCTCCTATCCGAGACCTCCCAAGAGGGAGCCAACGCTAGCACAACGCAATTCTGGCAGACATTGCATATTTCATGACATAGACGGTCACAACACTGATGACTGTAGACATCTGCGAGATCTTATTGAGGCTCGGGTCAGACGAGGAGAGCTACCCGAATATGTCACTCGACCAACAACGCCTACACCTGCGTTGCCACCACCTATTCCCCAGAGAGGGAACGATCCTGGATCGAGCAATCGCGGGATTATCATTCGCTGATCCCACTCGACGGATCTCTTCAGTTTGCTGAACTCCGGTTCACAGTTCATGTTTTTAGGTTTATAGGCGACTTCTCGCCCTCCTTTGTTTTCCCTGCATGTAATAAGAGCCGTCACATCAGCCCACACGCACGGAACCTACTTGTGGTCTCCAGTCGTGTCCGGCAAACGACTGCTGCATTTTCATGAATTAGCAATAAGCATTGAGCTCCGGCTCCCAACTGGATCCGTCCAGTATGAACATGAGCTCCGGCTCCTAACTGGATCCGTCCAGTATAAACAAATCTTCATGTGCTTTTCCTTGGTCGTCTTACTCCGGTAAGGCCGTCTTGGAGCATTCATGTGCATTTCCTTGGTCGTCTTACTCCGGTAAGGCCGTCTTGGAACTTTCATGGCATTTCCTTGGTCGTCTTACTCCGGTAAGGCCGTCTTGGAACCTTCTTTGCTTTTCCTTGGTCGTCTTACTCCGGTAAGGCCGTCTTGCAACCCCTCTAACATCTCCTCGGATGGTTTACTCCGGTAAGGCCATCTAGGAAATATTCTTGCATTGTTTGTTTTATCTTCTTGCAGGTACAAACTCCTGGTCTTCTTGGATTTCTCTGGCCTTAATACGATCCCGTGTGATCGTCAGTTTTCTGGCCTTAATACGATCCGGCGTGATCGTCGCATTCTAAATTTGGATTTCTCAGATTATCCAGAACACATCTTCCTTCAACCAGCAAGATATGTTCTGGGGGGCAAACATGTTGACACATTTTTTGGTAAAAGCTGTCACACATGGAATTCCTGAATGATAACATGCTCGAGCGATGGAAACAACGTCAGAAAGCATTGAGAGATTTGGTCAAAATCACATCCTCAACATAAACAGGCCCGAAACTCCTATTGGACGACCTCTTTTGGGCCCGAAAACAGCGATTACGGAGCTAAGCTCTGTAACTCTTGTAGATCTCTGAGTTAGCTTCAGTTTGAGCTTCGGTCCGGCTCAATCGGACTTACGGTTTGAAAGTTATGCCCGTTTCCGTAAACTGGTGTAAACTGGCAATTTCCTGACGAAGCATCATAGGCTCGGATCGCCCCCTCTGGTTCGTGAGCACCAAGTCGGATCGCTCCCATCAGCTCGCCCTCGATCGGATCGCCGCCCTCGGATCGCCCCTCATGCACCACGATCCGACCCGTCATCATCCTGCTCGCTACCTCTAACCACGTCCCGTTCGTGGTGCACACCCTTGATCCGCGATCCGATCCTATCACCACGATCCAACCACCGAGCCTGCAGATACGCTCCCTGTTTTGACCTATTCTCATGCCACATCTTGCTCCTATTATCCCGGATCGTGTGCCACATACCCCACCACGATCCGATCCCCGCACCTGCTCCTGCGCAGCTTGTTCTGACCTATTATCAAGGCTATTTTCACTCCAACTTGCATGGATCTTATTACACATGTCATATGACGATTTGAAGATGATATCTGGACGTTTTCCACCACATTTCGAGATTTTTGGGATGCGTGCCATGTGTCCCATGAACCGCCTTCAGGAAACAGCTATAAATACACCATTTGAAGGCATTTTCAAGGATCTTTTTTGGCCACTCTCCTTCACGGCTTCCACCATTGCTGAAGTGCAAGGATTTTGCACCCTTCTTCACATAAATTCTCATCTTCTAATCTCAATTAACACACGGATTGTGTGTCTACATATAACTGATTCTTGTAATCTGTCAGTATAACAATAAGATTATAAAGTGGACGTAGGCTACATCTACAGCCGAACCACTATAAAAACCTTGTGTGTCTCCTCTTTATTTACTCTTTCCTGCATTTTGTGATCTGCGATCTGCATTTGGGTGTTAGGCCCAATTTTTGGTCTAACAGTTAAGAATGAAATCACTATAAATGGGTAATATGTTTGGAAGGTTGTTATGACTGGAAATAGAAATAAGAAAGGGGAATATTATAAAAACAGAGAACAAGATAAAAAGTATAGTAAATCATTTCATTAGCAAAACTTATTTGTTTGATATTAAAGGTATACCCTAATACTGATGCCGTGTGATATAATATAGGTAGATGTATATAGTTATTTGTGTTGTAACACAGAAGGACCTGACAGTTGGATCATACATGGACACAGAGTATTATCAATTCTTGAACAAGCCTGTAGGCTACACAGACTTAAGTTTTTGCTTCTACTTGCTTTTATAATACCACCTTAATTCCAGTAAATTTGAGAGTATGCTTTCTACATGAAGTATGTCTTTTTTCCTTACTAGTTCTAGCAAAAATGATCTCATCCCAAACTATTTTATATATAGCAAGAAATACAAGATGTACATGGAACAACACATGTTCGGACAAAATTCGGAGTTGTAGATTTTTGGGTTTGGGTGAAAATTTTTGGGTGCTGGTTTTTTTTAAATCGACCGTATTCTTGCCTGGATCGATCGAGTGTGTTAGAATCAGGCATGGAGGAACTCGTAACGTCAGGGAATCAATCGGCAGTGGCGCGACGGTTGGCGGGTGGTCCGAGAAATTGCACACGTGCACAGAGTAGCGTTGCACAGGGGGAGGCTGCGGCTTGTGTTTGTGTCCCCTGTACACATTTATTTTGTGGTAAATTTATTCACGTTATGCTAAGTAGGGTGGAACAGATAACTTTTGAAGAAAAAGTGTAACACCCCACTCCAATATACTTCGTCTTATGAACCACTTCTCAAGCAACTCCTTACTTGCTTATGGAGTTCCCTCCTCTCACGAGGAGCCATGTGGCGCACTGGAAAAGATACTTGCTTAGCATTTTCCACCAAATATATTCGGAAGTCTATCTCCCGCTTCGGAGGTAAGCCCTTCATCTCCTCAAACTCATCCGAGTACTCCCGGACCACTCTAACAGATCGCAAACTCTCGACCGAAGCGTCAAGCGATTCAAGATAACTTAGCATAACAAAATTTATGGGATTACAAGAGATCTCGAGAGTGTTACCCGAGCGGGTTATGAGCCCAACAACTCTCTTTTCGCAATCAAGAACGGCACCATTACTGGATAACCAGTCCATGCCCAAAATCAACCCATAGCCCGTGAAGCCCAAACAAAAGCATCACCCCTAAACTCAACGCTAAGTATGAGGATCTTCAAACCCAAACATATCACAGACAAATAAGTGGAGCCCCCAATTGGGTTTGAAACAACCACGGGATCATCTACTAAACTGGTGTCTAGGTGCAGTGACTCAACTAATGATGATGAGATAAACGAATGTGGTGCACTAGGGTCGAATAAAGTTCGAACAGGATGATCGAGAGAACCAAATTTTAACTTAGACGGTCCTACCCCCATCAGGTATACCCATCGTTAGGGAATACATCTACCCTCCAGAAGAACCTGTACTTCGTCCTTACCACTTTGGACAACCCCAAGGTGTCCTATTTCTCCAAAACAACTAGCCTTCCCCTTCACATTCTCCTTTCGTGGCCTTCTTACCACGATGAGGTTTCGTTCTTTATTTACCTAATAGCTATTTGAACCTTCCTCTCTCGTCCATCTTAAAGGTACCCATAAGCCCTCCACCTCCTTGGACTAACTTCTTAGCCTGGCAAACGTCTTAGTCCCTTGAAGTGGTTCTTCCGTCCTTCATACGGAAGTCCTTATTTATCTTTAAAAGACTTCTATACACGGAGGGGAAATTCAAAAAGAGAAAGAGAAAGAGATTCAAAACGGAGAATCGAAGGAAGGATATATGGCTCTTGGGAATTATGTTCTTTTCTTTCAAAAACTTTTCTCTCAAAAACATGTTTTTGAAAATACTTCTTCCAAAAATGTTTTTAGAAAAATAATTTTCTAAAAGTTTTATCAGTTCTGGTAACCTTAAGCTCTATATCACGTGTAACACCCCACTCCCGCTAAGGTCACTCACTAAGGGAATGCCTTAGCTTCGGTGAAGTGTTTAAGTGAATATAGAACTGAAAAATTACAACAAGACAGATATAAATGATACTTGAAATTTAAAACATCATTTCATTGCAGCAGAAGGTAAACATGTTTGGTTACATATCAAAAACCCACAAGAGTCAAGTACAAAATATCCATCTCGTTAAAACATAAGTACATAATCCCACTACATACTAATAGCCATAATAGAAAAGATAACCGAGTTTTTCTTCAAGAGTCCAAGCTCCAAAAGATAGATAAAGCAATCTGATCAAAGCCCACTAGTGCTAGGCCCACTCTGAGAACCTGAGGGTTGGGGAAAAAGATAAAAACAACGGGGTCAGACATAAGTCTGAGTGAGCCCTATAACTTTAACAATACAATCATTAAAGTATTTAGGGTATGATATAAACCTGGTACGGTACGACTGGGAATAAATGACTACACTAAGCAACCAACTAGACTTAGGATGAACTAAGATAACGGTAAAGACGCGCCTATCCACCCAAGGATACATACTATTCTGCACCACACCAGATCTACCCACCCAAGGATAATTCCTACACTGCACCACACCAGATCCACCCACCCAAGGGTAATTCCTGCTTAAAGGTTGATCCCACTAAGTGTACTTAGTAATCTTTAATAGTAGTTTCGTGTACCCCTAGCTGACTACATAGGTGTCGTCTGCCCCTATCTCCACAAGGTGTACCCACAACTTAGTAATTTTAATAGTAGTCTCGTGTACCCCTAGCTGACTACATAGGTGCCGTCTGCCCATATCTCCACTAGGTGTACCCACTACTCCCATTCGATCAGCTCCCTAACGTAGATACCCGTGTTGGCCCCACAATGGGGTGTATCACTCCCCAAAGTGGCAACCCGATACAACAAATGGTGCACGGCTTATACCTACACGATGCAACAACGTCTTACCTACCAGCCCAGGTCCACACACGCATATGAAACCCGTTGGACTTGCGTTGTCACTGCTAACCCGTTTTGGCCTCTTATAATCAAGCCCAGTACGCGTGTCCCGTCCTCGACATGGGTCAAGCCCAATAAGATACATATGGGTTACTAGTTGAAATGGGCCCCCACAAGCTACCACCTAAGCTTGTCATTTGTTTCTAGTGCATCCCACTTAACCCTTTTTAATAATCATGTCCCCTTACATGTTTAAAGTTTGGTTAAGTCATCTAATCATATATCAATTGCCACTCAAGGCACCCACTAGATTTCCCCATGCCACCGAAGGCACTTACTTGATTTCCACATGCCACCCAAGGCACTTACTTAACCCTTTAATCAAGTTTAATTACATGTTCCACTTTGGTTAAGTATTTTAATCTTATCTTCCATTGCCACCCAAGGCAACCACTAGATATTCCCCATGCCACCCAAGGCACTTACTTAACCCTTTAATCATGTTTAATTACATGTTCCACTTTGGTTAAGTATTTTAATCTTATCTTTCATTGCCACCCAAGGCAACCACTAGATTTTCCCCATGCCACCCAAGGCACTTACTTAACCCTTTAATCATGCTTAATTACATGTTCCACTTCGGTTAAGTATTCTAATCGTATTTTCTATTGCCACTCAAGGCAACCACTAGATTTTTCCACATTCCACCCAAGGCACCCACTTAACCCCTCATGTCCTCTACATGCTAATATGGTTAAGTGTTTCTTAATTGATTAAGAACGTAACCGTTGTAAAGACCTCTCACATTAGACTATCTTTTATGGCAGCTGGATTTGCCGGTCGGGTCCAGGCAGCCTTACGCCATAACCGAGTCTAACCCCGTGTCTATACACTTGTCACGTATTTAGTTTGTGCCTAAGACCTCTCACATTAGGCCAATCATTTGTAGCCGCTGGATTTGCCGGTCGGTTCCAGGCAGTCTTACGCTACAAAAGGGTCCAACCTCGTGTCTTAGTCGATTAATTACACCTAATTAATCACCCCCATATTTCAAATTAATTTTCCCTAATTAATTCCAATTTTTAACGATATACATAATTGACTCAATTATGTCCATCCTTTTTATGGTATGCATAATCATACCAATTTCACACCATTTCATTAACATGTATATTAACCCCATCGTTCCCCACGTAATTCGCTAACATGACATAAAAGGGAAGATTCATCACACATACAATGGGTTCAACTTGCATAACATTAGCATCAACATGGGTTTAAAGGTGTCAATATGCATATAGCATCAACCCAACTAGCATAATTAATCAACCCAAACTTGCATGAATCACATATGTCATAAAGAGGTTAACTCGCATAAGTTATTTATGTCATACAAAGGGGTAAACTTGCATATGTATGTATGACATACAAAGGGGTTGACTTGCATATGTATGCATATCATACTAAGGTGTAAACTTGCACATGTTACTTGCATATAATCAAACACCAAACTTGCATAACATGTCATATATGAACTTGCATGTAATCATACACCAAACTTGCATAACATATCATGTATGAACTAGCATATAATCATACACCAAACTTGCATATCATGATGTCATAATGGATCAATGTTCCTCATATGACTTGCATATCTTGCATAACATCATAAACACATAGCATATGACTTGCATAACTTGCATAACACCACAAATACATAGCATATCACTTGCATAACTTGCATAACATCATAATCACATAGCATATGACTTGCATAACTTGCATAACATCATGATCACATAGCATATGACTTGCATAACTTGCATAACATCATGAACATGTATCATATGACTTGCATAACTTGCATAACTTCATGAACATATAGCACATAACTTGCATAACATCACAAACACATAGCATATGATAACATAATCTTGCATTGATCCACATTCATAGCCATAACCTCATTATATCCTATCATAATCATTTCAACAATAGGTTGTTAAGGCTATAGAAAACTCACAACTTGTTGATTAGCACTCCTAAGAAGAAGATTAAGTTGCTAGAGTTGATTAGAGATTGATTTGAGAAGCTATCTTCCTCTTTAGATTGATGGAGGCTCCTTCAAGTTGCATTTTGACGGCATAACGGTGTTGTAGCTATTTTTAGTATGAATTAGGGTAGTCTTAGGGTGTATTTATAGATTAGTTAGGTGTTTATGCCCTTAGATTAACCCTTTAAGTAGGGGAGAATGTAACACCCCGTATGTTGAATAACTTACTATAATATAAAACAGGGCAGAATTCAATTTAAAAATCTGAACCAGGGGAAAAGGGCTATTCCATTGCGTTCGTCTCGGAAAAATACACGAAATAGAGTCCGAGTTTTCGAAAATCGGAGTTCGTATGACCCAGATATGGCCCGAAGAAGTTTCAGAAAATTTAAAAACAGATTTAAAAACAGAAATTTCAAATTTCAGAAGTGGCGGGAAAATTCCCGCCAGACCCAGGGAGTCGACCTGGGGGTCGACTGGGGAGTCGACCTGCCCACCAGGTCGACTGGGGAGTCGACCCTAGTGTCGACCTGGGGGTCGACCTCCCTAGTCGAGCCCAGGTGACCTGGGTGCATCAGTTTGGCTTTTGGGCTGTGTTTTGGTGGCTAGGACGTGATCTGACGGCTCTAATCTGATTTAGGGTTAATCTAATGGCCTAAAACACCTAACTAATCTATAAATACACCCTAAGACTACCCTAATTCATACTAAAAATAGCTACAACACCGTTATGCCGTCAAAATGCAACTTGAAGGAGCCTCCATCAATCTAAAGAGGAAGATAGCTTCTCAAATCAATCTCTAATCAACTCTGGCAACTTAATCTTCTTCTTAGGAGTGCTAATCAACAAGTTGTGAGTTTTCTATAGCCTTAACAACCAATTGTTGAAATGATTATGATAGGATATAATGAGGTTATGGCTATGAATGTGGATCAATGCAAGATTATGTTATCATATGCTATGTGTTTGTGATGTTATGCAAGTTATGTGCTATATGTTCATGAAGTTATGCAAGTTATGCAAGTCGTATGATACATGTTCATGATGTTATGCAAGTTATGCAAGTCATATGCTATGTGATCATGATGTTATGCAAGTTATGCAAGTCATATGCTATGTGATTATGATGTTATGCAAGTTATGCAAGTGATATGCTATGTGTTTGTGGTGTTATGCAAGTTATGCAAGTCATATGCTATGTGTTTATGATGTTATGCAAGATATGCAAGTCATATGAGAAACATTGATCCATTATGACACCATGATATGCAAGTTTGGTGTATGATTATATGCTAGTTCATACATGATATGTTATGCAAGTTTGGTGTATGATTACATGCAAGTTCATATATGACATGTTATGCAAGTTTGGTGTTTGATTATATGCAAGTAACATGTGCAAGTTTACACCTTAGTATGATATGCATACATATGCAAGTCAACCCCTTTGTATGTCATACATACATATGCAAGTTTACCCCTTTGTATGACATAAATAACTTATGCGAGTTAACCTCTTTATGACATATGTGATTCATGCAAGTTTGGGTTGATTAATTATGCTAGTTGGGTTGATGCTATATGCATATTGACACCTTTAAACCCATGTTGATGCTAATGTTATGCAAGTTGAACCCATTGTATGTGTGATGAATCTTCCCTTTTATGTCATGTTAGCGAATTACATGGGGAACGATGGGGTTAATATACATGTTAATGAAATGGTGTGAAATTGGTATGATTATGCATACCATAAAAAGGATGGACATAATTGAGTCAATTATGTACATTGTTAAAAATTGGAATTAATTAGGGAAAATTAATTCGAAATATGGGGGTGATTAATTAGGTGTAATTAATCGACTAAGACACGAGGTTGGACCCTTTTGTAGCGTAAGACTGCCCGGAACCGACCGGCAAATCCAGCGGCTACAAATGATTGGCCCAATGTGAGGGGTCTTAGGCACAAACTAAATACGTGACAAGTGTATAGACACGGGGTTAGACTCAGTTATGGCGTAAGGCTGCCCGGACCCGACCGGCAAATCCAGCTGCCATAAAAGATAGTCTAATGTGAGAGGTCTTTACAGCGGTTACGTTCTTAATCAATTAAGAAACACTTAACCATATTAGCAGGTAGAGGACATGAGGGGTTAAGTGGGTGCCTTGGGTGGCATGTGGAAAAATCTAGTGGTTGCCTTGGGTGGCAATAGAAAATACGATTAGAATTCTTAACCGAAGTGGAACATGTAATTAAGCATGATTAAAGGGTTAAGTAAGTGCCTTGGGTGGCATAGGGAAAATCTAGTGGTTGCCTTGGGTGGCAATGAAAGATAAGATTAAAATACTTAACCAAAGTGGAACATGTAATTAAACATGATTAAAGGGTTAAGTAAGTGCCTTGGGTGGCATGGGGAATATCTAGTGGTTGCCTTGGGTGGCAATGGAAGATAAGATTAAAATACTTAACCAAAGTGGAACATGTAATTAAACATGATTAAAGGGTTAAGTAAGTGCCTTGGGTGGCATGTGGAAATCAAGTAAGTGCCTTCGGTGGCATGGGGAAATCTAGTGGGTGCCTTGAGTGGCAATTGATATATGATTAGATGACTTAACCAAACTTTAAACATGTAAGGGGACATGATTATTAAAAAGGGTTAAGTGGGATGCACTAGAAACAAATGACAAGCTTAGGTGGTAGCTTGTGGGGGCCCATTTCAACCAGTAACCCATATGTATCTTATTGGGCTCGACCCATGTCGAGGACGGGACACGCGTACTGGGCTTGATTATAAGAGGCCAAAATGGGTTAGCGGTGGCAACGCAAGTCCAACGGGTTTCATATGCGTGTGTGGACCCGGGCTGGTAGGTAAGACGTTGTTGCATCGTGTAGGTATAAGCCGTGCACCATTTGTTGTATCGGGTTGCCACTTTGGGGAGTGATACACCCCATTGTGGGGCCAGCAAGGGTATCTACGTTAGGGAGCTGATCGAATGGGAGTAGTGGGTACACCTAGTGGAGATAGGGGCAGACGGCACCTATGTAGTCAGCTAGGGGTACACGAGACTACTATTAAAATTACTAAGTTGTGGGTACACCTAGTGGAGATAGGGGCAGACGGCACCTATGTAGTCAGCTAGGGGTACACGAAACTACTATTAAAAATTACTAAGTACACTTAGTGGGATCAACCTTTAAGTAGGAATTACCCTTGGGTGGGTGGATCTGGTGTGGTGCAGTGTAGGAATTATCCTTGGGTGGGTAGATCTGGTGTGGTGCAGAATAGTATTTATCCTTGGGTGGATAGGCGCGTCTTTACCGTTATCTTAGTTCATCCTAAGTCTAGTTGGCTGCTTAGTGTAGTCATTTATTCCCAGTCGTACCGTACCAGGTTTATATCATACCCTAATTACTTTAATGATTGTATTGTTAAAGTTATAGGGCTCACTCAGACTTATGTCTGACCCCGTTGTTTTTATCTTTTTCCCCAACCCTCAGGTTCTCAGAGTGGGCCTAGCACTAGTGGGCTTTGATCAGATTGCTTTATCTATCTTTTGGAGCTTGGACTCTTGAAGAAAAACTCGGTTATCTTTTCTATTATGGCTATTAGTATGTAGTGGGATTATGTACTTATGTTTTAACGAGATGGATATTTTGTACTTGACTCTTGTGGGTTTTTGATATGTAACCAAACATGTTTACCTTCTGCTGCAATGAAATGATGTTTTAAATTTCAAGTATCACTTATATCTGTCTTGTTGTAATTTTTCAGTTCTATATTCACTTAAACACTCCACCGAAGCTAAGGCATTCCCTTAGTGAGTGACCTTAGCGGGAGTGGGGTGTTACATAAAGAGTGTGCATACGAATCGATTATGGAGGGGTTGCGCTTGTATGGTTAGAATGGTGGTGGCACGACTGGCCGATGGTGTGCACTTGTACCCATACACTAGTGTGCACACTGTATATAATTCGTACTGGAAGGAAAAAAGAGTACTTGGGAAGGAGATGCTAGAATGTATTAGCGCATGATTTGAAGAACAAGGCAGTATTGCCTATGAGTGAGTGCGAATGAGATTGGGTAGTTAACAAATAGAATATCACAAGCTAACATGTAAATAATAAGATAAATCTAAATATGGGTATTCCATTAAGGCACATGCAATTCAAACACCAGAGGGCTATTAAGAAATTTACAAGTAAAGAAACATGAAACTATAAAGAAACAAGCTAGTGCATGATTGTATAGAGGAATGGACTGCATATCGACACCAGCGGCCCAGTCGGAGAGGAACTTCAGTGAAAGGTGTGTCACTAGCAACATTAGAATTAAAAAAGAAAAAAAACTAAAACCCGGAAATAACTTTTCATGTTTGAAAGTCAATAAGGGTGAATTTTGTGAAAGTTCAGGAATGTATCGGTGAGCAATGAATGGTGCGTGGCGATGATGGCGGCAGCATGACAGTGGAAGACTCGGTTGTGCATATGCACAAGTGCACTGCACACATTTGTGTATTCAAGCAAGAAGATGCGGTGGCAACTACAGGAGATGGGAAGAAATAGGAAATCAATGCATACGGTGCTAGCATGTTGGCTCTGGGTTTTGCCTATTGCTTAATGATAACTTGGAAGAAGATGATAAAGTAGGAAGCTGGAAAGAAAAAGCAATAGAAGTAACAGAAGAACATAGGGAAAGCAATAGTAAAGGAAAGAAAACTGAAAATAACATTGTGACCAAAATACTTTCAGTATTTATTAGAAATATATCAAACTGTATAACTCAAAATGTTAGTGAATCAATATCATAACCAAGGATGGGATATTATTAGACACTATACATTTATTACACACTATAATAAAAACAACAGCCAAAACAAACCTAAGAAGAAAAGAAAGGAGGACTGGAATGGCAACAGTAAAATGAGGCATGTAGGAACGAGAAGAAAGAAGATAGGGTGGGAACATTTTGCTGAAGCATGGTATAGTGTGTTGGTGGACGGGCTGGGCGTGGCCGTGTTTAAAAAGGAAAGTATATGTTATATATACAAAGAACATAAAGATAGGAAGCTGGTAAGGGGAAGGGAATAGATGGGATTAGGGAATAAAAGAGGTGCTATAGCTTTGGGAAGCTGTTAGGCGTGAGAAGGATTTGTTGGGCTTCGCCCATGTGTATTTTAATATATGTTGAATTGGTTGTTTGGCCCATTCAATTTAAAAGAAAAAATTTAGTATTTTAAGTTCTAAATCTAAAACATAAGTAATATATTTATATAAATACTACGTATATATGTATTGATGGAGATATATATATATATATATATATATATATAAGCCTAGACGACGAAACATAATTGAGTCATTTGGCTCGTGTTAGAACGGTTGGACCGATCGATGATGAGGGGAAATAACTCGATAAAAATATTGAGTTTAAACAATTCAATTTTTTTTTTTAAAAAACTTAATTTATTAAATAATTAAAAGTGGTTTTAGTACTAAAAGGCGTTTAAATTTAATCAAAGGTAAATTTGATCGGCAAACTAAATTAACATGTAGATATTGATCATGGTAAATTCAATGAACTTTGAATTAGGTTTTTAATTAGCTTTAATTATTTGAGTTGATCAGTAAATGAAATAATTACCAAACTAAATGTTCAACTAAATTGATTGCTTAATTAAGTCATTATAATCACATGAATCATAATTATATATTTGACATCTGTCAGTGGAATGAAAACAATGTTCCACTATGTATTGACTGGATTGTTTAAACCACCCCTGTTAGCAGAAATAAACATCGTTCTGCTATTTATTAGTTTGATATATCTTATCAGTAAATATATGTGGTGAGATGTTATATTATCAGTGGGAAATATTGCATTGTATTTCCATATGTGCTTGTGTAAATTAAATTTAACAAGTCAAATGTTGTCTATTATAAAATCTGATATATGCCATGGGAACTGCTAAGTTGTAATTTGTGCAAAGCAATTCAGAAATAAATACAAAGTTGACGCTCGAATAATGATAATTTTATGACTTAACAGATCCAATGGTGTTAAACATGTTTGATTTATTTTATTTTTGATAGTTAAATCACCGACTATCAAATCTGGACCTTTACGTTATCGTTTCGAAGAGACCAGAATCTAAATTCCTCTTTGATTCGATATATACGTTCTAAGTCAGAGATTTTATTGAAAACCATTGAAGACGGAGTATTGCAAGGGCTGCTCTGTTTACAGGATAGTGCCTTCGGTTTGTCCAATCCCAGGACAACTTGTATGGACGAATGTCTGACAAAGTATGCCTAACCAATCATGTATGTTGATCTTTTCAAACGTATTTATGTTGGTGGCAGAGGAATTCGTTTCTCTCGCTTTATACCCGTAATATATTTTTGGGGAAGTCAATTAGTGGTTGGCGGTATTGATGATGTGATATTCAAAGAGATGATTTGTCAAATGTAAGTTCAGCCTCAAGACTCACAACCGGAAAATGACAAAAATCGGGCAAGCAGCGTGGCTATGTGGGTCGGTCCCATTAGGGTATATTGTCACCATCTAGAGGATATTGATTTTGTTACTTCTTCTTATTTATGAATCTCCCGGGAAACGGTAGCTACGCAGCCGTAAGGTGACAATATATTCGATACACTCAAGAGAAATGAGTGGTCGGTCATGTGTGGGTTGGGTTACAAGATGTTCTTGTTGAACCCAGTGTTCCCCTCTAGAGGTACACGATCGGTAGGTGGTTCCATACCTTGTCATAGTTGGTAATCCATTATCCAATAAGCGCTCGCAGTTTTTGATTGTATACTACATATGTAGAGCGTGAGATGCAAGCGTTCTGCTAGATCGCTATTTATTTGTATTTAGACACTATTATAATATCAGAAGATATATGATTTCAAAATGTTTTGGGTTATCGTAAGGTAAAAACCATTCATGTTTATGTGTGGATCGGTCTTACGATTACCTTTCCTTTCAAAATGTTTTAAAAAGTTAAAAAAGTTTTTGGATTCTCAAAAGAGAAAAACCCGTTCCGTTTTTACGGCGTGGTCTTATGAGATATCCATTATTTAAATCAAGCTGTTTTAAATCGTTTACTTACACCAGTCCCATGGCTGACCCAGAGTTTATTTTTCTTGTTTTCCCTAAACTCTTAGGTGCCCAAATTTGCACGGGCAGTCAAGCAGTTCTGTAACACCCCACCTCTGCTAGGGTCACTCACAAAGGGAATGCACTAGTTTTGGAGGGGTATTATCTAGTAAACAGGCACAGAGATAACACAAGACAACACATAAATTAAACAGAGTATATAAAGTAGCGGATATAAACTTAACCAAATATCATTACGTGGAAAATAGAGTCAAAACCTCTTACATCAAAATACCAAGTCATTATTTGATTACATCAAGTTCTAAAGAAGCAAAGTACTTAAAACAACATAAGCCCAATATTATTCCCCAAAAAGAGCATGAGTGCAGCCATAGCATAGCTCAAGACCAAACCGTACATGATCAGTTAGAAAGCAAGCAAAGTCCAAGCTAAGAGCTAGAGTTTCCTCCCTGAGAACCTGGGGGGAACGAAAGAAAAAAAGGAGGAAGAAAACGGGTCAGTCAAAAAGACTGGTAAGCCCTAGTGACTATCAGCATAAAACTAATAAATTTAACTGGACATGAGAAACAGAGATTAAACATAAAGATAATAACTGGACTGGCATGATAATAAAAGGTAACAAGATAAGAGTGGCATTGCATATACAAGGTTTACTGCACTAACTGTCCAAATCCATGTCAAGTATAAATCCAGAAATGATCCCTAAACCCAATAACATGAAATGACCCAACACGGGGTCCAACAGTCCATCCTAATCGATCGGCTTTACTCGTCGTGTATCGGTGTCATATGGCCCAATTGCGGAATGTAGTCACATGTGCTAGGTCCACTCTAGGGTGTATCAGGTCCTAGGGTGTCAACCACTAACACAATTAAAGCACGCACAATGTAGTACTACGGGTGCCCATGCCTACTTTTTCAACTCCGGACTAAGTGCACGACCCTAGTCCGCCTGAACCTACACTGGCGCACCATAATCAGCTGTTATTCTTGGTCGCTTACAATCAGCCCAGTAATCGTGCCCCATCCTGCCTAGTCCCCAGGGTATCGTGATACTTCTAAGTGGGTTACTTCTGAAAGGGACCACGTGGCTAGGATTTCTAATGGGTTAAGTATTGTCATTAAAAAGGTCATGACTTAACCCTACCCAAACATGTATCTAGTTGTTTAAGAATATATACAAGCAGTTCAAGACTTAACCCTATCAAATCGACGTGTCAAATTGGTTAAGTATATTCAAGGGGTCCATGACTTAACCTTACCATGTGGCATTAATTCACTTAACGCACCCCAACCTCTCACATTAGATTTGGTTACGGTTACTGGATGTGTCGGGCGGTTCCGGGCAGATTTACACCATAACCTAGTCTAACCTCGGGTTTAAAGTGCTATATGACCAACTACTCACATTGGGTCCTATTATTTGCAACTACTGGATTTGTCGGGCGGTTGCGGGCAGATTTACGTTGCAAATTCAACCCAACCTCGAGTTAGCCATTTTCAAGTTATCTAATTGTCATGTCCCAAAATTCATGTTTTCAAGCTTATTCTCATGTCAAGTTTTCATGTCATATCATGTCAATTCCATAGCCAATTTTCAAGTTTGCCTAGTCTACCCAAAACGTATCCCCAACGTACGTGAATTCGCATTAATACAACATGTCAAAATAGGGAATAACACAAACAGGATAGTCATAGAATGGCAAAGGTGTTCACAAGTTAAGCATGATGATTATAACATTATAGGCATATGAAATAGGGTCTCAACATCAACTTGACAAGACATGGTGATAGACATGGTAAAGGATTGACATAAAATAGTACCCCAATAATAGTTTCAACATCACAGGCATGGCAAGATAAAGATCGTAAAGGGGTTTTAGATTAAACGTGAATATATCCAAATCAAGTTCATACGGATATTCCACAAGTCAGCATTTTAGATGAATAGATCTGGGGTGTACAAAACTAGATTCAAAATAACAGATTTAAAAGTGATAGTCATAGATCCAAGATATACAAGAGTAGATCCAACTTAGCTATCATGTTTAGGCATAATTTCAGTTTACATCATGTTTAGGTTAAATTTGCAGTTTAAATCTAAGAGTGACAAAGGGCTTACAGATCGTAGTCTAGAGAATGAGAAAGCAAAAAGAGTAGAAGCAGAATCTCTAGCAAATCCCCAAACCAACGTAGCACTTACAAAGTCCTGAATAGCCTCCTTGTTCTCTATCTTACAGTCAGAACTTTAGCAGCATATGGCCGGACAAGAATGTGATAGAAAGTCTAAGGTCAGGGGCTGTTTATATAATGTTTAGAGAGTGAATCTGGACAAGCAACGAGACCAGATACATTTGGCTCAAAAACAGGCTAGGTGACCAGGTCGACACCCAAGTCGACTGCCCAGTCGACTTGGTCTGGGGGGGGTCGATTGCCCAGTCGACTACCCAGTCGACCTGCGTGCTGGCGGGATTTTTCCCGCCCAGTCTGTCTGGGTTTTGAAGTTCGAATTTTGTACTTGAATTTGAACTGTTTTGAACTCTGGAATTTTCTGAAACTTTGGAGAGCCATATCTTGGTCATACGGACTCCGATTTTCGTAAACTCGGACTCGTTTTCAAGCAGAATTTCGAGACGAACGTAACGGCGTAGCCCGTTTCCCTTGATTCTAATTTTAAAATTTAATTCTGCCTTGATTTATAGTTATAACACGTTATCAAAATACGGGTTGTTACATTCTCTCCTCCTTAAAGGATTTCGTCCCCAAAATCTCTAAGTTAGGAAGAACGTATCCTACCATCCACATCCATCTACTCACAACATCATTCACGAGCAACCATTGTCCTTAAAAAGATTTCTAATGTTGTATGAACATATGCAGTATGTGTGTGTATATGTACTTATCTAATGCAAAAGATCAGGCGGTTACTGATTCAATAAACCTCCTTAATGCAAGATATGTTAGTGTAATGAGTCCAACATGTATGCAAATTCCTAACATAACTTAAAATTTCTACATGAGTGCACAAACATCATCCACATGCAACATCTACGTGATAGCATAACAAGTTCATCCATGTACAAGTATAAGCACCCATGCAAATGCAACATGAAAAGGTGTCTGAGCCGATTTAGTGCCTAATGTGTGTCATGCATCCACTAGAAATCACTTGCAAACACTTGCAACCATTTGCAAACATCAACCATAACATGTTTCAATTACATGTTTACATCCAAAGAGGGTTCTAAGGTTCTCAAGACAAGATTAACAAAACAAAATTTGGTAGCAAAAGCATGATACAAAAGGTTTACAAGCCCAAAGGAAAAAGAGATCGAGAAAGTACCCTCAAAAAGAAATGGGTAAAGCGCGCGTATCTTCTCCTCGGTTTCCTAAGTTGCGTCTTCTTGGGCTTCACTCCACTGTACTTTGACTAGCTTGACTTCGCGATTCCTTAGCTTCTTGATCTCTGTCCCTAAGATACGAATAGGAGCTCGCCTCAGCGTTGCTTCTTTCTCCACTTCTACGCCTTCGAGGATGCTTGGCTCAACAACCTCAGCTGATTCATGTAGGCACTTTCGGAGATGCGAGACGTGAAAGACATTGTGTACTCAGGCCAGCCTCTCAGGTAACTCTACCTTATATGCCATCTGCCCAATCCTCTCAGTGATAGGGAACGGTCCTACGAATCTCGGTGCTAGCTTTCCAATTGCTCCAAAACGAACCACATTGCGCAAAGGAGAGGCTTTTATGAAAACCATATCTCCGACTTCGAACTCTAGGTCTGTCCTTCTCTTGTCCGCATAAGATTTCTGTCTATCTTGGGCCGCTTTCATTTGTCTTCGTATCAACTCCACCTTCTCAGAAGTGTCTCGTATCATGTCGGGCCCAAGTATAAGTCTGTCAGTCGTCTCCCGCCAACAAGTTGGTGACTTGCACGGTCTTCCATACAGGGCTTCGAATGGTGCCTTCCCTATGCTAGCTTGGTAGCTATTATTATTAGCAAACTCCACGAGAGGGAGATGGTCATCCCAAGTACCACCAAAATCAAGAATGCATAGCCTCAAAAGATCCTCTAGTACTCTATTTACCCTTTCGGTCTGTCCATCCGTCTGAGGGTGATAGGCTGTACTTAAATTAAGTTGCGTACCCATTGCTTCTTGCAGACTATTCCAAAACTGGCTAGTGAAAATTGGGTTACAGTCACTGACTATGCTAGAAGGAACTCCGTGCAACCGTACTATCTCTCGAAGGTAAATAGACGCTAGCCATGATGCAGTCCTTTTGCTTTTCACCAGAATGAAGTGAGCACTCTCCGTGAGTCTATCAACAATGACCCATATGCTAGTATTCCCCTTCCTCGACCTAGGAAATCCATCCACGAAATCCATCGAGATACTTTTCCACTTCCATTGCGGGACCTCCAAAGGATGTAATAGCCCACCAGGCTTCTTAGATTCGGCCTTAACTTGTTGGCACACCATGCACTTTGAGACGAATTCTGCCACGTCCTTTTTCATTCCGGCCCAAAAGAAAATGTGTTTCATATCTCTGTACATCTTATCCCCTCCGGGATGTATAGTCATTTTCGAGTGATGCGCCTCTTCGAGAACTTTATTTACTAAGTCTCCCACTAGTGGAACACATAGCCTTCCATCGCGCCTTAGCCATCCTTTGTCATCAATGACATACCTACCAAGGTGACTTGACGTCTCACCACTGATTAACTTGTTCATGATTTCGACTATCTGTGGGTCTTCTTTCTACGAAGTCCCTACTTGATCTAGAAGCGTAGGTCTCAGCTCAAGAGATGCTAACATACCAGTCAATGACTCAACAGCATGCGTAAAATCAAAGGTCGCTATAAACTCTAGACTTTTTCTTTCAACAAATAAGGGGATCAAAGTCAACCTTTTTCTACTTAGCGCATCCGCCACCACGTTACCCTTGCCAGGGGTATAAGTTATATCGAAGTCATATGAGGCCAAGAATTCCATCCACCGCTGCTGTCTCAGATTCAAATCTTTTTGCGAAAAGAGATACTTAAGCGATTTGTGGTCGGTATACAGCTCAAATTTCTCCCCTAGGAGATAATGGCGCCAAGCTTTAAGTGCAAAAACAATCGCGACTAACTCCAAGTCATGTGTGGGATAGTTATTCTCATAAACTTTAAGTTGTCTACCCCCATAGCAGATCACTCTGCCTTCTTGCATTAGGACAGCGCCTAATCCCGTGTCGCACGCATCCGTGTACACTGTAAACATTTTTCCTCCATCGAGTAATGCTAAAACTGGGGCTGTGATGAGGGCTCTCTTGAGTCTCTGAAAAGCAATCTCACATTCTATGTCCCATGCAAACGCTAGGTTTTTCTTCGTTAACTTAGTAAGAGGGGCTGAAATCTTAGCGAAGTCCTCAATGAACTTCCTATAAAAGCCCGCCAAACCAAGAAAGCTTCCCACCTCTGTTGCATTCTTAGGAATTTTCCAGTCTTGCACCGCAACTACCTTTGCGGGGTCCACGGCTAAGCAGCTTAGAAACTACGTGCCCAAGAAACCGAACTTCCTCCCTCCAAAAATGGCATTTGGAGAACTTAGCCTTTAACTGGTGTGCTCTAAGCGTATCCATGACTTCCTTGAGGTGTCTAGCATACTCTTCTTCATCCTTTGAGAAGATTAGAATATCGTCCACAAAAACCACCACGAACTTGTTAAGGAACCCCCGAAACACCCTACTCATCAGGTCTACAAAGTACGCGGGTGCATTCGTTAACCCAAACGGCATGACAAGCCATTCGAAGAACCCATCTGGAGTCCTAAACGCAGTTTTGTCAATGCTATCCTCAGCCACTCTAAGTTGATGGAATCTTGTGGCTAGATCGAGTTGAGAGAAAACAGATGCTCCCACAAGATGGTCAAAAAGATCATCGATTCTTGGTAGTGGGTGCCTATTATTCTTCGTCAGCTTGACGATAATGTATGCACAGACGAAGCGAACCATCCGCCTTAGTAGCGAATACCACCGGAGCACCCCATTCAGAAATGCTTCGCCTTATGAAATTTTTCTCGAGCAACTCCTTGACTTGTTTACTGAGCTCTCTTCTTTCTAGCGGGGCCATATGCCTAACGGGCAATGAAACAGGCTTGGCATTATCAACCAGATAAATTCGGAAGTCTATCTCGCGTTTAGGGGGTAACCCTTTCACCTCAAAGATATCTGGATATTCTCGGACTACTCTCACGGAGTGCAGATTGTCGACGGACGAGTCGAGAGATTCAAGACAACATAACATGACCGGACCCTTCGGGTTACAAGAAAGTTCAAGGGTATTACCAAGGCGTGTCATGAGCCTCACTACCCTTCGTTCACAATCAAGGATAGCTCCATAATTGGACAACCAATCCATGCCCAGAATTAAACCATATCCCATGAATCCGAGAACATAAGCATTACACGTGAATTCCACGCTTAAGATGGAAATCCTCAAATCAACACAAATCATAGATAAATGGGCGGAGCCCCCAATCGGATTTGAAACACTAATGGGATCATCAAATAGACTAGTACTTAAGTGCGGATTTTCAACAATATCAGAAGAGATAAAAGTATGCGATGCGCCAGAGTCAAATAAGGTTCGAACAGGAAATTCAGAAATGTAAACAAGGCTTTCTACAGAAATATTACTACCTCGGTCAAGAGCTGGAGTGGTGTTGAGAGCCTGCAACTTCCCTCCAGAAGGTCCTGCTCGCTGTGTCTGCCCTAGCCCCTGTCCTTGCTTCTTAGGGCAATCCTTACTGATGTGTCCAGTATCCCCGCAGTGAAAGCATTCACCCAACTTTCTTTTCTTCCTCCTATAGTCTTTAGCTATATGTCCCGTAATACCACAAAAGTTGCACTTCCTCGTCTCACGTGGCTTCTTAGCATTGTTGTTGTTGCCCTTGTTATTCTTGTTATTCTTGTTGCCTCCCTTCTTGAAGTCAACCTTCTTGTTCTGAGTCTCATTAGACTTAACCTCCTTTTTGTCACCCTCGTCTTCCTCATGAAGTAGGGCCATATTCACCAAGCTTTCAAAGGTCGCCCCCATGGGCACATGAGTCATGGCCATAGTGTGGAGTGGCTCGCTCAATCCTCGAGCAAATCGTAGAGCCTTCTTCTCAGTCGTGTTGACTAAGTCCAAACCAAACCGAGCAAGCTGATTAAACTTATTCACGTACTCCCTAACATGCATGTCCTCTTGCTTGAGTGCCAGGAACCTCTCCATCTGAAGGTTCGCTTCTGCTGACGATAAGAATTTAAGCCCAAACCTCTCTCTAAAGTCTGCCCAAGTCTCAATTGGTCTGGTAGCGTTGGTGACTTCCCACCAAAATGCAGCTTCCTCTTTTAACAACCATGCTGCCAACTGAACTTTCCTATGATCTTCCATATCGAGGATAACGAACAGGTCTTCAGTCTCCTTTAACCAGTTTCGTGCCTCAGTGAAGGTCTCAGTTCCAAGGAAGCTCTTGCCGCCCATTCCTATAAAGTCTTTGCATATTTTGGCGAAGGCGGTGCCGGGAGGAGGAGGAGGAACCGCGGCTACGGGAGGAGGAGGAGGAGGGATGTCTGCCGGGCCCACATCGTTGGCCCTAGCTTCCAAGTACCTTCGGAACCATCCGAGTATGGGTACTCCCTCGGGAAGGTTAAGATCGGCCATGCTGAAAAACGAAAAGAAAAAGATTCAAACGAGGAAACAAGGAAAGTGCTAATGGCTTTTGGGGAATAGCCTTTTCTTAAAAATAGAACTTTTCCTGAAAAATGCTTTTTTATAAATGGTTTTGAAAATAATTTTCAGGAAGTTTTTAAAACTTTTGCCCAGTCTGGTAACCTTCTGCTCTGATACCAAATGTAACACCCCACCTCTGCTAGGGTCACTCACAAAGGGAAGGCACTAGTTTTGGAGGGGTATTATCTTGTAAACAGGCACAGAGATAACACAAGACAGCACATAAATTAAACAGAGTATATAAAGCAGTGGATATAAACTTAACCAAATCTCATTACGTGGAAAATAGAGTCAAAACCTCTTACATCAAAATACCAAGTCATTATTTCATTACATCAAGTTCTAAAGAAGCAAAGTACTTAAAACAACATAAGCCCAATATTATTCCCCAAAAAGAGCATGAGTGCAGCCATATCATAGCTCAAGACCAAACCGTACATAAGCTGTCAGAAAGCAAGCAAAGTCCAAGCTAAGAGCTAGAGTTTCCTCCCTGAGAACCTGTGGGGGACGAAAGAAAAAGAGGAGGAAGAAGACGGGTCAGTCAAAAAGACTGGTAAGCCCTAGTGACTATCAGCATAAAAAATAATAAAGTTAACTGGACATGATAAACTGAGATTAAACATAAAGATAATAACTGGACTGGCATGATAATAAAAGGTAACAAGATAAGAGTGGCATCGTATATACAAGGTTTACTGCACTAACTGTCCAAATCCATGTCAAGTATAAATCCAGAAATGATCCCTAAACCCAATAACATGAAATGACCCAATACGGGGTCCAACAGTCCATCCTAATCGATCGGCTTTACTCGTCGTGTATCGGTGTCATACGGCCCAATCGCGGAATGTAGTCACACGTGCTCGGTCCACCCTAGGGTGTATCAGGTCCTAGGGTGTCAAGCACTGACACAATTCAAGCACGCACAATGTAGTACTACGGGTGCCCATGCCTACTTTTTCAACTCCGGACTAAGTGCACGACCCTAGTCCGCCTGAACCTACACCGGCGCACCTTACTCAGCCGTTATTCTTGGTAGCTTACAATCAGCCCAGTAATCGTGCCCCACCCTGCCTAGTCCCCAGGGTATCGTGATACTTCGAAGTGCGTTACTGCTGAAAGGGACCACGTGGCTAGGATTTCTAATGGGTTAAGTATTGTCATTAAAAAGGTCATGACTTAACCCTAACCAAACATGTATCTAGTTGGTTAAGAATATATACAAGCAGTTCAAAACTTAACCCTATCAAATCGACGTGTCAAATTGGTTAAGTATATTCAAGGGGTCCATGACTTAACCTTACCATGTGGCATTAATTCACTTAACGCACCCCAACCTCTCACATTAGACTTGGTTACGGTTACTGGATGTGCCGGGCGGTTCCAGGCAGATTTACACCATAACCTAGTCTAACCTCGGGTTTAAAGTGCTATATGACCAACTACTCACATTGGGTCCTATTATTTGAAACTACTGGATTTGTCGGGCGGTTCCGGGCAGATTTACGTTGCAAATTCAACCCAACCTCGAGTTGGCCGTTTTCAAGTTATCTAATTGTCATGTCCCAAAATTCATGTTTTCAAGCTTATTCTCATGTCAAGTTTTCATGTCATATTTTCATGTCATATCATGTCAATTCCATAGCCAATTTTCAAGTTTCCCTAATATACCCAAAACGTATCCCCAACGTACGTGAATTCGCATTAATACAACATGTCAAAATAGGGAATAACACAAACATGATAGTCATAGAATGGCAAAGGTGTTCACAAGTTAAGCATGATGATTATAACATTACATGCATATGAAATAGGGTCACAACATCAACTTGACAAGACATGGTGATAGACATGGTAAAGGATTGACATAAAATAGTACCCCAATAATAGTTTCAACATCACAGGCATGGCAAGATAAAGATCGTAAAGGGGTTTTAGATTAAACATGAATATATCCAAATCAAGTTCATACGGATATTTCACAAGTCAGCATTTTAGATGAATAGATCTGGGGTGTACAAAACTAGATTCAAAATAACAGATTTAAAAGTGATAGTCATAGATCCAAGATATACAAAAGTAGATCCAACTTAGCTATCATGTTTAGGCATAATTTCTGTTTACATCATGTTCAGGTTAAATTTACAGTTTAAATCTAAGAGTGACAAAGGGCTTACAGATCTTAGTCTAGAGAATGAGATAGCAAAAAGAGTAGAAGCAGAATCTCTAGCAAATCCCCTAACCAATGTAGCACTAACAAAGTCCTGAATAGCCTCCTTGTTCTCTATCTTCCAGTCAGAACTTTAGCAGCATATGGCCGGACAAGAATGTGATAGAAAGTCTAGGGTCAGGGGCTATTTATATAGTGTTTAGAGAGTGAATCTGGACAAGCAACGAGACCAGATACATCTGGCTCAAAAACAAGCTAGGTGACCAGGTCGACACCCAAGTCGACTGCCTAGTCGACTTGGTCTGGGGGGGGGTCGACTGCCCAGTCGACCTGGGTGCTGGCGGGATTTTCCCGCCCAGTCTGTCTGGGTTTTGAAATTTGAATTTTGAACTTGAATTCGAACTATTTTGAACTCTGGAATTTTTTGAAACTTTGGAGAGCCATATCGTGGTCATACGGACTCCGATTTTCGTAAACTCGGACTCGTTTTCAAGCAGAATTTCGAGACGAACGTAATGGCCTAGCCCGTTTCCCATGATTCTCATTTTAAAATTTAATTCTGCCTTGATTTATAGTTATAACACGTTATCAAAATACGGGTTGTTACAAGTTCAGGATTTTACAGATTTATTTAGAGAAGTTTGGAGCAGGTGGCTTCAGCGTTAGATATTTAGAGTTTGTTTTCCGCTATATTGTATATGTGATGTACTATGATGTTGTATGTAAGTTCAAAATCCAGTTTGTACTTCAAAGGTGATTTTATATATTTTATTTTGTTCCGTTGCGATTGTGAGATTCTGTGGTATCGTTCAGTTCGATCTTCTATCTATTTTCTTCTATTCTAAATTTCTTTCTTTCTATTTCTCATCCTTTAACTTTTTTCTATTAATGATTTGTATTTTCGTATAATTTGAATTAGACGTGAGTTGAATTGAGTCGATTCAAATGGTGCAGATTCGCAGGTCGTTACAGGTAATCAACACTTATCGATGTATAAAAGTCACTAACTATACAATCATTCATCCAAAATTACCTAGATATGTTAAATGAGTATAATTTAAATAAAAATAAGTGTATATAGTTAGTTTATCATCGGAATTTCCACATCTTCTATCTTTACTATAGGACAGCCTTAGCTAACCAATATTACTCTTGACCGACGGTATTTCCGCACTGACTCCTTCGACAATAATATATTGTATACATATATATATATATATATATATTATATAAAATAGGAAGGAGGAGGTGTATGATCGAGTGGAGTGGAGGGGACTTGGACGTGTTGGTGGTGGTCTAGGGAGGTGGTGGTAGGTCGGATGGAGGTGCGGGAGCGGTTGGACGTTGGTAGGTCGAGAGGGGAAGAGTTGCCCGAGGCTATGGGAGGGAAGGGAGGTGTTGGTAGTGGTGTTTAGATAGGGATGGTCAGAGCTAGGGGAGGCTTAGGACGGAAGGAGAGGGAAGAAAGAGTGGAGGAGGGGAATGAGAGAGCTAAGGAGAATAAGGAGGAGAGTAGGAAGTGGAATGAAGGAAAATGGCAAGTGAGGGTGCATTATATAGGCATGGTCCGAAGGTAAATTAGTGATTTGGCAAATAGACATATGTCCTAAGGATTCTTCTTGTTTTCCACTTCAAAACCACTTAAAAGAAACCATGTTATTACACATGGTTTTGCTTAGTAAAACCATTTATAACACTTCGAAAGTGTTGCTTATTTGAAACATCCTATATATGTTACAACATGCTTTTTCTAGGTTACCGATTAACGATTTTTACAATCGACAATTAATGTTATCAAAAAATCGACGATGCTTAGTAATATATTTCCATTTAAACTTGATAAATTCAAAAACAATTATTTATTTTAATTTATTATCTACATTAAAGTATATATTTACCTCCAAAGATTGTATAAAAAAATAGTTTTATCAATATGTACTTGGAAATTTGTAATAACAAAAACTGATAACTTCTTACAAGTATTTTACCAAAATATTTGACAAATTTAAATAAATATTTTTATTTCTTAAATCATATTTATATTAAAACTAATTTAAAATTTTATTTTATATATTCAGAATCGTAATTTTAAATTGATCAAAAATCCTGGACCGTTACACTTATAATATCATCTAATATTTTTAGTTTAAGTTCGCCTAAATTTTGATAACCTTTAATTCTACCTATTTGTTGAATATTTAACTAAATTACGCAAATGAAACAAATTGACATATTCTAATACGAAATTTGTTGCTACGCTATGTCTAGTTAAACGTATGTCAAATATTTAATTTCGTTATTTAATTCAAATTTTTGTTTTTTAATGACAAATACAATATATCTGTTGTTGCTACCACAAATCGATCGCATAACTTGATCAAACGGAGCGAACGGACTTAGATGTTTTCTTTATATAATTATTTAGATTGCTTCCAAGTAACGTAGTTAAATTTAAGAATTAATGTTTTAAAATTTACTGGTTTAACATTTGTTTTCAATTGAACAAATTCTAAGTTAACTTATCGTCTTACCTTCAAATTTTCAAACAAACATACTTGATTCATGTTTATATTTATAAATCAAATTTACACATTCCAATTGAATTTAGATTTCTGTGATAAATTCAAGTTATAAGCATTCATTCAAATGTTAAAATTTAATCAACTTATTATTTTTAACATTGAAGTTATCGAGTCGTTACATTCTTCCCCACTCAAACTTTTCGTCCTCGAGAAGAAAACGTTATCAACAATCAAACTTATATATATATAGGTCCACGAAAAGAAAACGTTGTCAACAATCAAACACACACACATATATATATATATATATATATATATATATAATTTACCAGATTTCAATATATATATATATATATATTATATAATTGACAAATTACATAGTTTATCAGCTTCTCCCTTAGCTTTGAACTTATTAGATAGAAAACAAGCTTTAGAATTTTAAAACTTCAAAAAATTTCTAACACTTAACATCCGGATTTATGGAAAATTTCGACAGTATCTTCTTTGCATGGCTTGATCGGAAAAATTTACGAAACAAATATATATTAATATACAACCCAAATATTATATGTAATTTGAGATACATACCTTATATAGCATTTTAAAGCATATTTGGCTATAATTTTAGAATTTTGCGCAAAAGCAAGCTCCAAAGCGAAGCAAGTGTCAATAGCAACGCACTAAAAATACTCAAAAAGGATGAAAATCATGCAAATATATACTAAAATGAATTTACATTGCAATAAACAACACATAACATGATAAGCATGCATGTAACAATATATATGATTACAACAATCTATAAAGTCTAATATTAACATTCAAATGCAAATTAATTTATTTACATTCAACTGATTTGTCGTTCAAGTTCATTTTCATTTATTTTTTTATCTGTACACATTCCATTCACATGCAGTTCTTTTGTTTTCTTGTTATTCAATTTATTTACATTGATTCTTATTTAATTCACATACTTTTACTTGTTTTGCTCAACATCGTGTATAAATTTTCTACCTGTTCACAAAATCTATACTAAAATTCAAATGCATGTCTCATTTTTATCACATTACATTTATCTGTCATTAAAGCTTATAGAATTTCTTTCCATTTAATTTTAAATACATATTCAATTTATTTACTTTTGTTTTGATTAAATATAATCTATTTATTTCAAATTATTTATTTTGCGTCATTGACTAAATCAATTCATTTATTTTTATTTATTTCACTCAACATTCATTTTTGGTTCGTGTCAAGTTTTATTAGCTTGCTCATTTTATACATTTCTTAAGCTTGTTTATAAAAATTTCTTTCATCCAATATTCATTTTTGTTAACCTTTGTTTTATTCTAGATTAAAATTTTCCATTTCATTTAACTTTCTTTGGAGTAAAATTTTAATTCAACATTCATTTCAAAGTGATATTATAATGGAAATTGGGCTCAAGTGCATTATATTATAAGTGTTAATTTGTTAAGCTTTAAGGAATTCACACTTGATTCATTTATTTGTAAAAATTTTAATGGGGAAAATTGATTATC
The DNA here is from genome assembly GCA_030737875.1 of Allium sativum. Classification (NCBI taxonomy): domain Eukaryota; kingdom Viridiplantae; phylum Streptophyta; class Magnoliopsida; order Asparagales; family Amaryllidaceae; genus Allium; species Allium sativum. Next base: position 297,491,706 of record CM060924.1, read on the forward strand.
TCCCCCACTCAAAACTTTATTATAATTTAATTCAAATCCTTTTTTTATAGAATAATTTTTTTTACAGTTGAAAATCACATAAAGTGGTATTCTCAAGCATGTAATATTTAAGATTTCTTAACAAAATTAGTTTTTATTAAGTTTCGTTTTGAAAATTATTAATTCATTTCTTAAATCCATATCAAATCTTTCACTTAAATTCTTTAAGCAAGTTTTAAATTCTTTATCATTTGGAATACTTTTTCTAAGTTCTTGAGATATAATTTAGCTTACATTTATAAACTAACACTAAAATTAAGTGTATATTTAATTCAATCACATTTTATTAGATTTATTACAATATAATATTGTATTTGTTCTTAACATCATATAAGTTAAATTTATCGTTATTACTTATTTCAAAACTTTCTAAAGTTTAAATTTTATTTCAATTTTTTTAAATTTAATTCAAAAGAAAATAAATAAATTTTCAAATTACTTTTCAAATTATGCACTTTTAAGCTTATTTTTTTTTTATGAAATATACTTTATAAAAATCTATTCAATTTCCGGGAATTAACACTTTCATATTCATTTTCCTTGAACTAAGGTCAACCAAATTTGAATATGATACTTATTAGCTAATACTTATCATTTATATTAAAACCAATGAATTTAATTTCATTTATTTTTAAATTACCATCACATAAATCTCATTTATTTAGTTTTTCCTTTGCCTATCATTTCTAAGTGTCAACACTCCTTCAAAATATCCTAAGGAAAAAGTTTCTTTTATATCACTTATAAAAAATCCTTTCAACTTCATAAGTTTAGAATATATAAATTTTCACACAAACACTATTCTTAATTTTATATTCTTATAATAATTTTTTATAGTTTTATAAATACTCTTATAGATATCACATTATTATTTAATTTCATCGAATCCGAATCAAATTTTCTTATTTCCAATACATTGCTCGAAATCAAATTATTTATTTTCATACTTATTTATCTTGGAATAAAATTCTAAAATTTCAAACCAATATACTTATAAATTATAATTTATCCTACATTTATCTTAAAGGTATTTTACTATCAACATTCATTATGAATTCACTAAGATTTTTATTTTTCAAATTAGCATTTACTAGTCTACTTGAATAAGTTTTCTTAACATAGTTTGTATAAGTTTACTAATGTTTAATCATTGAAAATTTTCTTAATATATTGTTTATAAATTCAAAAAATTACTATAGGATTTTCAATTTATTTAGTTTAATCAATACAACCAAATGTTTAATCCTTTTGTTATATATTTACACAAGTTATAACCAAATTCTTTTGCATTACTTAATTTGCTAGGTACAAGTTAAGTTAGGAATAAAAGCTAAAAGTTGAACTAATAGACAAATCTAATCGATAGGACTTCACTAAGGATAAAGACTATAATTAAAATAAATTAGAGAAGATTCAGTATGGCAAAAGAGATAAATTTTAAATTTCCTAGATGAGATAAAATAAGATCGAGACTTAGATTCGAGAAATCCTAATCTGAGAGGAATTTAACTAAACAAATGAATTCATAGGAAGGAATATTAAAGAAGGCTATTTTTTTACAAATTATATATATAAATCCTTTCAATACCCTTAAAATCATTAAAAAAAATATTATTTTTAAAAATATGCTCTCTTGAGAAAGATTATGTTAGACCAAAATTTGATACTAACACCCAAATGCAGTGTGAAGTCCTCACAATCGCAAATCACATATCACAGAATGTAGAAAATAGTAAATAAAAGAAGACACATGATGTTTTTATTGTGGTTTGGCTCAATCCAAGCCTATGCCCACTTTATAATCTTTTATTTACATTGACATATTACAAGAGAACTCAGTACATTTGCAAAAAAAAAGAGAAAGAGAATGAATTTATATATAAGAAATCCTCATGTTAATTTGATTTAAAAGAGATACAATGTCCTTATGTATTTGCAATGGAGACCAGGAGTGCTCAGAGTCCAAAAGTCCTCTCAAAATGCCTTCAAATGGTGTATTTATAGCAGAGTTTGGGTACATGGTTGGATGTCACGTGGCACGCATCCCAAGAATCTCGAATTGTAGTGGAAAACGTGGAGAAATCCGCCCTAGGTCGTGTTATGCCATGTGTAATGTAACAACCCTGAAATTTAGAACCAATTTAAAATTTTATTTTAAGGAAATTATGTCAGAATTTAAAAATTCAATTTTAAAATTATAATATAGCCCTTAGAATAGCCATTTTGCAAACGACCTCCGTTTTCGATAAAACTACTTTTGTTGGATCTGGAATGTAAAATTATTGCTAGGTTTAAAATTCCATAATTTTTGGAATTAATAACTGAGTGTGGTAAACTAAAATGAACGTTCACATTCAATATTGAATGTTATATATTTTAATTTAGAGAAAAATTGATTGAAACAGATGAATGGTCTTACGAAACAAATTCCTTTGCGTCCAGAATGGAGGTATTTAGCTAGGGACGACAGTCGTTGGGTTTGGTTTGGAGTTCGGATGGATAAACGGGGATTTTGGAATTAAAATTGAAATATATAAAAGCATCGGCAAATCTGATTTTTCCCAAAACCCTCGTCATTTTCCAGAAACCTGCCGCCTCTAAATATCGAGTGACGGAAACCAGTTCGAAACTTCTCTTTACGATACCTTTTGATTTACTGAATGAAATTCAATGATTCTTGAGGCAATTTAGTAGAGAATTTCCCCATCTTCAAATCCAAACCAGTTTTTGGAATCCTATCATTGTGTATTGGAGGCAAATCACCTCCCCAAAGTCATGCCGCATCGCCTTAATTTCCGCCGTCATCGCCAGTTCGAGTTCGACAAGGTTGGGACCCTTCGGCGCGGTTTTCGTAGCTCTCCATCGTGGTATTATCTGATCGACTTCAAACTACACGGATTGCGCGAGAATTCAAAACCTAATTTCGAACCAAATTCTAAGGTAATGGATTTTATAATTTTAAAGGTTTACAACACTTAAAAGTGTAGCCAATTCTATTATTGTTTATAAAAATCGTATCTTGCTCATACGTTGTCGAAATCTAGTGAAACAAGAGATATAATGTAACAACCCGAATTTTAATAACATGTAGAAACTAAAAATCAGGGTATAATTAAATTTTAAAGTAAGAATCAGGGGAAATGGGTTACGCCATTGCGTTCGTCTCGAAATTTTACATGAAATAGAGTCCGAGTTTCCGAAAATCGGAGTCCGGATGAAGAAGTTATGGCATGTACAAGTTTCAGCAGCTTTCAAGCAGCACTGGACCAAGGGGTCGACCATAGGGTCTACATACCCCCCCCCACAGGTCGACCATAGGGTTGACCTACCCCCCAGGTCGACCATATTGTCGACCTCCCCTCCTTACAGGTCGACCTGGTCGGCCTGTTTTGACCCAGAACCCATTTTTAAAGCCTGAGACGTGTTTTGATGGTCCGGATTGATTCTAGGGTTAATCTAAGGGCCTAAACTAGTTGCTACACCTATAAAAACACCCTTAGACCTAACCTAATTCATATCAAATCATTCTTACACTATTATGCTGCTAATTCTCCTCTTGAACCATGGCCGCCGCCTCCAAATTAAAGATTAAGCATTCAAACTCGACTCAAATCAAAGATCAACGTTTCTACAACAATTCAAGAGAATAGATCAGCGACACCGCAACAATTCGACGAATAATTTCTAGACTTGACTTCTAAATTTCTTAGACCACGATCTGTATGTTCCAGTTACTTTTAGATAAAAACTATAAATCTAATATGGGCATGTTAAATTGGAATTGATTTATGTATGATTCATATCTATTCTTCTTTTCTTCTTGGATCTTGACTGTTGGGAATATTGCCTACGACGTTGAAACTATTGTTAATGGCCTAAGACTATGACTATGCCTATGACTTTAGACATAATATTTTGCCTATGCCTATGACTATGAAGGTGAACATAAGACTATGCCTATGACTATGACGGTGAACATAAGACTATGCCTATGACTATGACGGTGAACATAAGACCGCCTATGACTATGAACAATAAGACTATGCCTATGACTATGACAAGGACAATTGTGACTAATTACCTAAGATTCATGACCATGAGGTTATTGCCTAGGATTATAACTTTGAAATTGGATCTAAGCTTGAATTTCTTTAATTATCCTTGGATCTTGATTTTGGCAATTTTCTATTTAAGTTAGATCTATCCATGTTCTTGAAACTAGATTATTACTCAAACCTTTTCATGTTCATAATATTGTCAGATCTATATGCCTACGATGTTTTAGTCAATTTAGTTATGTCATACCTTGGAATTAAATTAAAAATAAAACGATGTCTATTATGTTATAGGTGAAATTGAATGATATTGATCTATGTCTGTAGTTCTATTTTATTATCATGTTGAATTGAGAATTAATGAACGAGTCTATTCATATGTATATGAACTTGAAGTATAACCCGTGATGACAAGTTGGGTAGTTTATCATGTTATGCAAGTTTTAGGTTGTGAAATCATATTACATATGTGACCAAATGTTAGATCTACATGTTTATGTGTATATGTTAAATCTATGTTATATTTCAAGTTCACACTTATTCATATGCTTGTGATTGATTTGCAAGTTCACATATATGTAAGCTGATCTAGTCTATGTTGCAAATTCACATATATGTATGTTGATTTAGTCTGCGTTGCAAGATTTCACCTATGATATTCATGTTGACTATTTTGCAAGTTCACACCTATGATGTTCATATTGACTATGCCGAAAATGCCAAGTTTACATCTATGTCATGTTTATGTTAATGAATTGCTTTATGCCACGTTAAATTAGGCTAAGTTTTTAGCCTAATACTATATGTCAAAAATCATGCGAACGAGTAATTAGGCTAAGATTGTTAGCCTAATATTTAGACGGGGTAACGTTGGGAAAAATTGGTAATCATAGGAAGCTTGGCATGAATCTTGCCTTGAAAACTTGACAAGAAATCGGCAGGAAACTTGCCTTGAAAACTTGACATGAACTTGACATGAAACTTGAACATGGTCATGACACTAGGATGAACTTGAAAATGGCCAACTCGAGGTTGGATTGAGTTTGCAGTGTAATTCGGCCCGAAACCGCCCGGCAAATCCAGTTACTGCAAACAATAGGATCCAATGTGGGTAGTTGGTCATATCGCACTTGAAAACCTGAGGTCGGACTGAGTTGTGGAATATTTCTGCCCGGAACCGCCCAGCATATCCTGCGACCACAACAACAGGTCTGATGTGAGAGGTTGGAGTGCATTAATGAATTAATGCCACATGATAGGGTTAAGTCATGAACATGAAAGACAACACTTAACCCACTTGAAATATGATTAGTAGGATTAGGTCATGAACTTGAACGACAACACCTAACCAACTTAACACGTGAATGGTAGGGTAGCCAACTTGATATACTAGACTGATGGGGTTAAGTCTCGAATTTAAATGACAACACTTAACCTACTAGACGGAAACCTTAGTTACACAGTCCATTTCAGCAGTAACCCACTAGATGTATCATGGTACCCTGGAACTAGGCAGGGTGGGGCGCGATTACTGGGCTGATTGTAAGCGACCAGAACGACGGCTGTGTGGGTGCGCTAGTGTAGGTTCTAACGGAGTGTGGGCGTGCACGCACTCCGGAGCAGAAAAAGCAGGCATTGGGCATCAGTAGGTTTATCTGTGCATTCTTGATTCGTGTCGGTGGTTGGCACCATAGGGCTTGATACACTCTATGGTGGACCTAGCACAAGTGACTACATTCGTGATAGGGTCGTATGACACAGAAACATGACGAGTTAGAACTTGTAGGGAGCCGATCGATTAGTGGATCGTTCCGTTGGACCTAGTAATGGGTCATTCATGATTTTGGGCCAAGGGATCATTTCATGATTAATACTTGACATGGGTTGGGCTACTAGTACAGTTGGTGCAGCGAACCTTGAACATGCGATGCTATACTTGACCAATATTTGATTCATCATGTTATCTTAGTCTATCTTATCCATCTTGACATCGTACTTATGTTTACTTTCAGTTTACACATGTCATGTTACCTTTACCTGTTTTTATGCTGAAAGTCACTTGGACTTACTAGTCTTTATGACTGACCCGTTTTCTTTCGCCTCTTTTTCTTTCGTTTCCCCCCTTCCCCCCAGGTTCTCAGGGAGGAAACTCTAGCACTTAGCTTGGATTCTGCTTGTTCTCTGTCAGCTCATGTATGGTTTGGTCTTGAGCTTTGCTATGGCTGCACGTCTGCTACTTTTGGGGAATAATTTACTTTTGCTATTTTAAATTTATGCTTCTTTATTTATAACTTGATGTAATGAAATAAGGCCAACTTGTACTTTGTATATATGAGGTTTTGACTATTTTCTTGAAAGTAATAAGATTTGGTTTTTAATTTCTACCGCTGCTTTATTTATGTTCTGTCTCGTAATATCTCTGTGTATGTTTACCTAGATAATGCTCCACCAAAACTAGTGCATTCCCTTTGTGAGTGACCCTAGTGGAGGTGGGGTGTTACATTTGGTATCAGAGCGGAAGGTTACCAGACTGGGCAAAAGCTTTTAAAAACCTTCTGAAACTATTTTCAAACCCGTTTACAAAGAAGCAATTTTCAAGAAAAGTCTTGTTTTATTCAAAGGCTATTCCCCAAAAGCCATTAGCATTATCCTTTGTTTCCTTGTTCGAATCTCTTTTCCTTTATTTTCTCCACCTGTAGTAGCAGTAGTTTTTATCTGCGGCTAATCTTCTTTCTAGCTTCGTAGATGGTTTTCTGTACAATGGATATAGTTTCTGTGAGGCTTGTTAACATGTTACATAGGAAAGGTATGAGTGATAAGTTAAGGGGTATGAGTCTTAGAACGAGAAGGAAGACTTCCAGAAGGAAGGCGAGAATAACGAAACAATAATAACTAGTCACGTGATAAGAGGAAGTGTAACTTCTGTGGCATAGTTGAGCATATTATCAAGGATTGTAAAAGAAGGAAGAAGAAGATAAGTACGTGCTTTCAATGTGGTGAGATTGGACACAACAGCAAGAACTTCCCTAAGAAGCAAGGGCAAGCCCCGCAAGCAAGACCTTCTATGGGTACATCTTCAACTTCTCCTCCTTGATGCTTTGTTTTATCTTGCTTATCTTCTCAATCATATCTTGAGAACCTTAGGTAGAACCCTTTTTGGATGTAAATATGTGTTTGAAAACATGTTATGGTTGATGTTTGCAAGTGGATGCTCGTGGTTGCATAACACACATTAGGCACTAGATCGGCTCAGACACATTTTCATATTGCATATGCATGAGTGTTTATACTTGTTTATGGATGAAATTGAATGTGTTATCATATGAATGTTGCATATGGATGAATGTTTGTGCACACATATAGCGTTTATGTGACTAGGACTATTTGCATACTTGTTGGATTCATGGCACTAAACATATTTTTCTTTAAGAAGATCAATCAGGCCTGATCATTTGCATTAGATAAGGAACATATACACACACTTTCTGCATATGTTCATACAGCATTAGAAATCTTTTAAGGACAATGGTTGCTTGTGAATGATGGTTGAGTAGATGGATGATTGGATGGTAGGACACATTCTTCTTAACTTGAAGATTTCGGGGACGAAATCCTTTAAGGAAGGGAGAATGTAACAACCCGAATTTTAATAACATGTTGAAACTAGAACTCAGGGTATAATTAAATTTTAAAATCATAATTAGGGAAACGGGTTATGCCATTGCGCTTGTCTCGAAATTTTACATGAAATAGAGTCCGAGTTTTCGAAAATCGGAGTCCGGATGAAGAAGTTATGGCATGTACAAGTTTCAGCAGTTTTCAGGAAGCACTGGACCAGGGGGTCGACCTAACATGTTAAAACAAGAAATCAAGGCAGAATTAAATTTTAAATTCAGAATCAGGGGAAACGGGTTATGCCATTGCATTCGAGTCGAAATTTTACATGAAATAGAGTCCGAGTTTTCGAAAATCGGAGTCCGGATGAAGAAGTTATGGCCTGTACAAGTTTCAGCAGTTTTCAGGCAGCACTGGACCAAGGGATCGACCATAGGGACGACCTACCCCCCCCCCCCCCCCAGGACAACCATAGGGTCGACCTACCCCCCAGGTCGACTTGTAAGGGTGGGGAGGTCGACACTATGGTCGACCTGGGGGGTAGGTCGATCCTATGGTTGACCTGTGGGGGTAGGTCGACCCTATGGTTGACCCTCTGGTCCAGTGCTGCCTGAAAACTGCTGAAACTTGTACAGGCCATAACTTCTTCATCTAGACTCCGAATTTCGGAAACTAGGACTCTATTTCATGTAAAATTTCGAGACGAACGCAATGGCATAACCCGTTTCCCCTGATTCTGAATTTAAAATTTAACTCTGCCTTGATTTCTTGTTTTAACATGTTATAAAAATACGGGTTGTTACATTCTCCCCTCCTTAAAGGATTTCGTCCCCGAAATCTTTTAGTTAAGAAGATTGTGTCTTACCATCTAATCATCCATCTACTCAATCGTCCATCACAGGCATCCATTGTCCTTAAGAGATTTCTAATGTTGTATGAACATATGCAGAAAGTGTGTCTATATGTTCCTTATCTAATGCAAATGATCAGGCCTGATTGATCTTCTTAAAGCAAAATATGTTTAGTGCCATGAATCCAACATGTATGTAAATAGTCCTAGTCACATAAATGCTATATGTGTGCACAAACATTCATCCATATGCAACACTCATATGATAACACATTCAATTTCATCCATAAACAAGTATAAACACTCATGCATATGCAATATGAAAATGTGTCTGAGCCGATCTAGTGCCTAATGTGTGTTATGCAACCACGAGCAACCACTTGCAACCATTTGCAAACATCAACCATAACATGTTTTCAAGCACATATTTACATCCAAAAAGGGTTCTACCTAAGGTTCTCAAGATAGGATTGAGAAGATGAGCAAGATAAAACAAAGCATCAAGGAGGAGAAGTTAAAGATGTACCCCCAGAAGGTCCTGCTTGCGGGGCTTGCCCTTGCTTCTTAGGGCAGTTCTTGCTGATGTGTCCAAGCTCACCATATTGAAAGCATGCTCCCATCTTCATCTTCTTCTTTCTACAATCCTGGACTATATGGCCTTCAATACCGCAGAAGTGGCACCTTCTTTTCTCACGTATCTTGTTGTCATTATTGTTGTTGTTGTTCTTGCCTCCTTTCTCGGAGTCTTTCTTCTTGTTTTGAGAATCATTCGCCTTGACCTCCTTCTTGCCATTCTCGTCTTCTTCATGAAGTAGGGCCATATCCACCAAGCTCTCAAAGGTCGCCCCCATGGGTACATGAGTCATAGCAAGGCTGTGTAGTGGCTCATTCAAACCTCTGACGAAGCGAAAAGCCTTCTTGTGTTGGGTGTTCACTAAATCCATCCCAAATCTGGCCAGCTGATTAAACTGATTGACGTACTCCCTGATCGTCATGCTTCCTTGCTTAAGAGTTAGGAACTTCTCCATCTGCAGGCTTATTTTAGCTTGGGAGAGAAATTTCATCTCAAATCTCATCCGGAAGTCTTCCCAAGTTTCCACTGGCCTCTCAGCATGGGTAATCTCCCACCAATATGAAGCTACATCTTTAAGCAACCACACTGCTAGCTGTATCTTTTCCCTATCGTCAACTTCGAAGATAACGAACAAATCTTCGGTCTCCTTCAGCCAGTTCCTCGCTTCCACAAAGGATTCAGTCCCATAGAAGTCCTTTCCTCCCATAGCCTTGAAGTCTCTACACGTCTTTGCGAAAGCATTTCCACGTGGAGGAGGAGGAGGAATCGCTGCAGCTGGAGGAGGAATATCTGCTGGGCCTGCATCGTTGGCCCTAGCATCTAAGTGCCACCTAAACCAGCCAGGTATTGGCACGCCCTCTGGAAAGTTAAGATTCCCAGACATGCTGAAAAACGAAAAGTTAGAGATTCAAACGAGGAAACAAAGGAAATTGCTAATGGCTTTTGGGGAATAGCCTTTTCAAAATAAACTTTTCTTGAAAAATGCTTCTTTATAAATGGTTTTGAAAATAGTTTCAGAAGGTTTTTAAAAGCTTTTGCCCAATCTGGTAACCTTCTGCTCTGATACCAAATGTAACACCCCACCTCCACTAGGGTCACTCACAAAGGGAAAGCACTAGTTTTGGTGGAGCATTATCTAGGAAAACATACATAGAGATATCACGAGACATAACATAAATAAAGCAGTGGTAGAAATTAAAAACCAAATCTTATTACTTTCAAGAAAAGAGTCAAAACCTCATATATCCAAAGTACAAGTTTCCCTTATTCTATTACATCAAGTTCTAAATAAAGTAGCATAAACTTAAAATAGCAAAAGTAAAGTATTCCCCAAAAATAGCGGACGTGCAGCCATAACATAGCTCAAGACCAAACCGTACATGAGCTGACAGAAAGCAAGCAGAATCCAAGCTAAGTGCTAGAGTTTCCTCCCTAAGAACCGGGGGGGGGACGAAAGAAAAAGAGGCGAAAGAAAACGGATCAGTCATAAAGACTGGTAAGTCCAAGTGACTTTCAGCATAAAAACAGGTAAAGGTAACATGACATGTATAAACTGAAAGTAAACAAAAGTACGATGTCAAGATGGATAAGATAGACTAAGATAACAGGATGAATCAAATATAGGTCAAGTATAGCATCGCATGTTCAGGGTTCGCTGCACCAACTGTACTAGTAGCCCAACCGATGTCAAGTATTAATCATGAAATGATCCCTTGGCCCAAAATCGTGAATGACCCATTACTAGGTCCAACGGAACAATCCACTAATCGATCGGCTCCCTACAAGTTCTAGCTCGTCGTGTTTCTGTGTCATACGGCCCTATCACGAATGTAGTCACCTATGCTAGGTCCACCATAGGGTGTATCAAGCCCTATGGTGCCAACTACCGACACGAATTCAAGAATGCACAGATAAACCTACGGATGCCCAATGCCTGCTTTTTCAACTCCGAACCACGTGCACGACCATAGCCCGCCTGAACCTACACTGGCACATCCACATAGCCATCGTTCTGGTCGCTTACAATCAGCCCAGTAATCATGCCCCACCCTGCCTAGTTCCCGGGTACCATGATACATCTAGTGGGTTACTGCTGAAATGGACCGCGTTACTAGGGTTTTCGTCTAGTGGGTTAAGTGTTGTAATTTAAATTCGAGACTTAACCCCATTAGTCTAGTATATCAAGTTGGCTAAGTGTTGTCATTTAAGTTCGTGACTTAGCCTTACCATTCACGTGTTATGTTGGTTAGATGTTGCTGTTCAATTTCATGACCTAACCCTACCAATCATATTTCAAGTTGGTTAAGTGTTGTCTTTCATGTTCATGACTTAACCCTATCATGTGGCATTAATTAATTAATGCACCCCAACCTCTCACATCAGACATGTTGTTGTGGTCACTGGATATGCCGGGGGGTTCCGGGCAGAATTACACCATAACTCAGTCTGACCTCGGGTTTTCAAGTGCGATACGACCAACTACCCACATTGGATCCTATTTTTTGCAGTAACTGGATTTGCCGGGCGGTTCCGGGCAGAATTACACTGCAAACTCAACCCAACCTCGAGTTGGCCATTTTCAAGTTCATCCTAGTGTCATGTCCATGTTCAAGATTCATGTCAAGTTCGTGTCGAGTTTTCAAGGCAAGTTTCCTGTCGATTTCTTGTCAAGTTTTCAAGGCAAGATTCATGCCAAGCTTCTTATGATTACCAATTTTTCCCAACATTACCCCATCTAAATACTAGGCTAACAATCTTAGCCTAATTTCTCGTTCGCATGATTTTTGACATATAATATTAGGCTAAAAACTTAGCCTAATTTAACGTACGCAAAATTGGCATAAAGCAATTCATGACATAAACACGACATGTATGTAAACTTGGCATTATCGGCATAATCAATATGAACACCGTAGGTGTGTACTTGCAATATAATCAACATGAATATCATAGGTGAAATCTTGCAACGTAGACTAAATCAACATACATATATGTGAATTTGCAACATAGACTAGATCAACTTACATATATGTGAACTTGCAAATCAATCACGAGCATATGAATAAGTGTGAACTTGAAATATAACATAGATTTAACATATACACATAAACATGTAGATCTAACATTTGGTCACATATGCGATATGATTTCACAACCTAAAACTTGCATAACATGATAAACTACCCAACTTGTCATCACGGGTTATACTTCAAGTTCATATACATATGAATAGACTTGTTCATTAATTCTCAATTCAACATGATAATAAAATAGAACTACAGACATAGATCAATATCATTCAGTTTCACATATAACATAATAGACATCGTTCTATTATTATTTTAATTCCAAGGTATGACATAACTAAATTGACTAAAACATCGCAGGCATATAGATATGACAATATTATGAACATGAAAAGGTTTGAATAATAATCTAGTTTTAAGAACATGGATAGATCAAACTTATATAGAAAAATCCCCAAAATCAAGATCCAAGGATAATTAAAGAAAGTCAAGCTTAGATCCAATTTCAAAGTTATAATCCTAGGCAATAACCTCATGGTCATGAATCTTAGGTAATTAGTCACAATTGTCCTTGTCATAGTCATAGGCTTAGTCTTATTGTTCATGGTCATAGGCGGTCTTATGTTCACCGTCATAGTCATATGCATAGTCTTATGTTCACCGTCATAGTAATAGGCATAGTCTTATGTTCACCGTCATAGTCATATGCATAGGCAAAATATTAAGCCCACATTCATAGGCATAGTCATAGTCTTAGGCCATTAACAATAGTTTCAACGTCGTAGGCATTATTCCCAATAGTCAAGATCCAAGAAGAAAACAAGAATAGATATGAATCATACATAAATCAATTCCAATTAAACATGCCCATATTAGATTTATATTTTTTATCTAAAAGTAACTGGAACTTACAGATCATGGTCTAAGAAATTTAGAAGTCAAGTCTAGAAATTAGTAGTCGAATTGTTGCGGTGTCGCTGATCTATTCTCTTGAATTGTTGTAGAAGCGTTGATCTTTGATTTGAGTCGAGTTTGAATGCTTAAGCTTTAATTTGGAGGCGGCGGCCATGGTTCAAGAGGAGAATTAGCAGCATAATAGTGTAAGAATGATTTGATATGAATTAGGTTAGGTCTAAGGGTGTTTTTATAGGTGTAGCAACTAGTTTAGGCCCTTAGATTAACCCTAGAATCAATCCGGACCATCAAAACACGTCTCAGGCTTTAAAAATGGGTTCTGGGTCAAAACAGGCCGACCAGGTCGACCTGTAAAGGGGGAGGTCGTCCTAGGGGGTAGGTCGACCCTATGGTCGACCTTGGGGGGTAGGTCGACCCTATGGTCGACCCCCTGGTCCAGTGCTGCCTGAAAACTACTGAAACTTGTACAGGCCATAACTTCTTCGTCCGGACTCCGATTTTCGAAACTCGGACTCTATTTCATGTAGAATATCGAGACGAACACAATGGCGTAACCCGTTTCCCATGATTCTGAATTTAAAATTTAATTCTGCCTTGATTTATTGTTTTAACATGTTATAAAAATACAGGTTGTTACATTCTCCCCTCCTTAAAGGATTTCGTCCCCGAAATCTTCAAGTTAAGAAGAATGTGTCCTACCATCCAATCATCCATCTACTCAATCATCAATCACAGGCATCCATTGTCCTTAAGAGATTTCTAATGCTATATGAACATATGCAGAAAGTGTGTGTATATGTTCCTTATCTAATGCAAATGATCAGGCCTGATTGATCTTCTTAATGCAAAATATGTTTAGTCCCATGAATCCAACATGTATGCAAATAGTCCTAGTCACATAAATGCTATATGTGTGCACAAACATTCATCCATATGCAACATCCACATGATAACACGTTTAATTTCATCCATAAACAAGTATAAACACTCATGCATATGCAATATGAAAATGTGTCTGAGCCGATCTAGTGCCTAATGTGTGTTATGCAACCACGAGCAACCACTTGCAACCACTTGCAACCATTTGCAAACATCAACCATAACAAGTTTTCAAGCACATGTTTACATCCTAAAGGGTTCTACCTAGGGTTCTCAAGATAGGATTGAGAAGATAAGAAAGATAAAACAAAGCATCTAGGAGAAGAATTTAAAGATGTACCCCCAGAAGTTCCTGCCTGTAGGGCTTGCCCTTGCTTCTTAGGGCAGTTCTTGCTGATATGTCCAAGCTCACCACATTGAAAGCATGCTCCCATCTTCATCTTCTTCTTTCTACAATCCTGGACTATATGCCCTTCAATACCGCAGAAGTGGCACTTTCTTTTCTCACGTGTCTTGTTGTCATTATTGTTGTTGTTGTTCTTGCCTCCTTTCTCGGAGTCTTTCTTCTTGCTTTGAGAATCATTCGCCTTGACCTCCTTCTTGCCATTCTCGTCTTCTTCATGAAGTAGGACCATATCCACCAAGCTCTCAAAGGTCGCCCCCATGGGTACATGAGTCCTAGCAAGGATATGTAGTGGCTCATTCAAACCTCTGACGAAGCGAAGAGCCTTCTTGTGTTGGGTGTTCACTAAATCCATCCCAAATCTGGCCAGCTGATTAAACTGATTGACGTACTTCCTGATCGTCATGCTTCCTTGCTTAAGAGTTAGGAACTTCTCATCTGCTGGCTTCTTTCAGCTTGGGAGAGAAATTTCATCTCAAATCTCATCCGGAAGTCTTCCCAAGTTTCCACTGGCCTCTCAGCATGGGTAATTTCCCACCAATATGAAGCTTCATCTTTAAACAACCACACTGCTAGTTGTATCTTTTCCCTATCATCAACTTCGAAGATGACAAACAAATCTTTGGTCTCCTTCAGCCAGTTCCTCGCTTCCACAAAGGATTCAGTCCCATAGCCTTGAAGTCTCCACACGTCTTTGCGAAAGCATTTCCACGAGGAGGAGGAGGAGGAGGAGGAGGAATCGCTGGAGCTGGAGGAGGAATATCTGCTGGGCCTGCATCGTTGGCCCTAGCCTCTAAGTACCTCATGAACTAGCCAGGTATTGGCACGCCCTCTGGAAAGTTAAGATTCCCAGACATGTTGAAAAAAGAAAAGATAGAGATTCAAACGAGGAAACAAAGGAAAGTGCTAATGGCTTTAAGGGAATAGCCTTTTCAAAATACACTTTGCATGAAAAATGCTTCTTTATAAACGGTTTTGAAAATCGTTTCAGAAGGTTTTTAAAAGTTTTTGCCCAGTCTGGTAACCTTCTGCTCTGATACCAAATGTAACACCCCACCTCCACTAGGGTCACTCACAAAGGGAATGCACTAGTTTTGGTGGAGCATTATCTAGGTAAACATACACAGAGATATCACGAGACAGAACATAAATAAAGCAGCGGTAGAAATTAAAAACCAAATCTTATTACTTTCAAGAAAAGAGTCAAAACCTCATATATCCAAAGTACAAGTTTCCCTTATTCCATTACATCAAGTTCTAAATGAAGAAGCATAAACTTAAAATAGCAAAAGTAAATTATTCCCCAAAAATAGCAGACGTGCAGCCATAGCATAGCTCAAGACCAAACCGTACATGAGCTGACAGAAAGCAAGCAGAATCCAAGCTAAGTGCTAGAGTTTCCTCCCTGAGAACCTGGGGGGAGGGAACAAAAAAAAGAGGCGAAAGAAAACGGGTCAGTCATAAAGACTGGTAAGTCCAAGTGACTTTCAGCATAAAAACAGGTAAAGGTAACATGACATGTATAAACTGAAAGTAAACATAAGTACGATGTCAAGATGGATAAAATAGACTAAGATAACATGATGAATCAAATATAGGTCAAGTATAGCATCGCATGTTCAAGGTTCGCTACACCAACTGTACTAGTAGCCCAACCAATGTCAAGTATTAATCATGAAATGATCCCTTGGCCCAAAATTGTGAATGACCCATTACTAGGTCCAAAGGAACGATCCACTAATCGATCGGCTCCCTACAAGTTCTAGCTTGTCGTGTTTCTGTGTCATACGGCCCTATCACGAATGTAGTCACCTGTGCTAGGTCAACCATAGAGTGTATCAAGCCCTATGGTGCCAACCACCGACACGAATCAAGAATGCACAGATAAACCTACTGATGCCCAATGCTTGCTTTTTCAACTCCGGACCACGTGCACGACCATAGCCCGCCTGAACCTACACTGGCGCACCCACACAGCCGTCTATCTAGTCGCTTACAATCACCCCAGTAATCGCGCCCCACCCCGCCAAGTTCCAGGGTACCATCATACATCTAGTAGGTTACTACTGAAATGGACCGCGTAACTAGGGTTTCCATCTAGTGGGTTAAGTGTTGTCATTTAAATTCGAGACTTAACCCCATCAGTTTAGTATATCAAGTTGGCTAAGTGTTGTCATTTAAGTTCTTGACTTAGCCCTACTATTCACGTGTTAAGTTGGTTAGGTGTTTCCGTTCAAGTTCATGACCTAACCCTACCAATCATATTTCAAGTTGGTTAAGTGTTGTCTTTCATGCTCATGACTTAACCCTATCATGTGGCATTAATTCATTAATGCACCCCAACCTCTCACATCAGACCTGTAGTTGTAGTCACTGGATATGCCGGGCGGTTCCGGGCAGAATTACACCACAACTCAGTCTGACCTCGGGTTTTCAAGTGCGATATGACCAACTAGCCATATTGGATCCTATTGTTTGCAGTAACTGGATTTGTCGGGCGGTTCCGGGCAGAATTACACTGCAAACTCAACCCTACCTCGAGTTGGCCATTTTCAAGTTCATCCTAGTGTCATGTCCATGTTCAAGATTCATGTCAAGTTCGTGTCAATTTTTCAAGGCAAGTTTCCTGTCGATTTCTCGTCTAGTTTTCAAGGCAAGATTCATGCCAAGCTTCCTATGATTACCAGTTTTTCCCAACGTTACCCCATCTAAATATTAGGCTAACAATCTTAGCCTAATTTCTCGTTCGCATGATTTTTGACATATAATATTAGGCTAAAAACTTAGCCTAATTTAACGTACGCGAAATTGGCATAAAGCAATTCATGACATAAACATGACATGTATGTAAACTTGGCATTGTCGGCATAATCAATATGAACACCATAGGTGTGTACTTGCAAAATAATCAACATGAATATCATAGGTGAAATCTTGCAACGTAGACTAAATCAACATAAATATATGTGAATTTGCAACATAGACTAGATCAACTTACATATATGTGAATTTGCAAATCAATCACGAGCATATGAATAAGTGTGAACTTGAAATATAACATAGATTTAACATATACACACAAACATGTAGATCTAACATTTGGCCACATATGTGATATGATTTCACAACCTAAAACTTGCATAACATGGTAAACTACCCAACTTGTCGTCACGGGTTATACTTCAAGTTCATATACATATGAATAGACTTGTTCATTAATTCTCAACTCAACATGATAATAAAATAGAACTACAGACATTGATCAATATCATTCAATTTCACCTATGACATAATAGACATCATTCTATTATTAATTTAATTCCAAGGTATGACATAACTAAATTGACCAAAACATCGCAGGCATATAGATCTGACAATATTATGAACATGAAAAGGTTTGAATAATAATCTAGTTTCAAGAACATGGATAGATCTAACTTAAATAGAAAAATCCCCAAAATCAAGATCCAAGGATAATTAAAGAAAGTCAGGCTCAGATCCAATTTCAAAGTTATAATCCTAGGCAATAACCTCATGGTCCTGAATCTTAGGTAATTAGTCACAATTGTCCTTGTCATAGTCATAGGCATAGTCTTATTGTTCATAGTCATAGGCGGTCTTATGTTCACCGTCATAGTCATAGACATAGTCTTATGTTCACCATCATAGTCATAGGCATAGGCAAAATATTATGTCCACAGTCATAGACATAGTCATAGTCTTAGGCCATTAACAATAGTTTCAACGTCGTAGGCAATATTCCCAATTGACAAGATCAAAGATGAAATCAAGAATAAATATGAATCATACATAAATCAATTCCAATTTACATGCCCATATTAGATTCATAGTTTTTATCTAAAAGTAACTGGAACTTAAAGATCGTGGTCTAAGAAATTTAGAAGTCAAGTCTAGAAATTAGTCGTCGAATTGTTGCGGTGTCGCTGATCTATTCTCTTGAATTGTTGTAGAAGCGTTGATCTTTGATTTGAATCGAGTTTGAATGCTTAAGATTTAATTTGGAGGCGGCGGCCATGGTTCAAGAGGTGAATTACCAGCATAATATTGTAAGAATGATTTGATATGAATTAGGTTAGGTCTAAGGGTATATTTATAGGTTTAGCAACTAGTTTAGGCACTTAGATTAACCCTAGAATCAATCCGGACCACCAAAACACGTCTCAGGCTTCAAAAATGGGTTCTGGGTCAAAACAGGCCGACCAGGTCGACCTGTAAGGGGGGGAGGTCGACACTATGGTCGACCCTATGGTCGAACTGGGGGGGGGGGGGTCGACCCTATGGTCGACCCCCTGGTCCAGTGCTGCCTGAAAACTGCTGAAACTTGTACAAGCCATAACTTCTTCATCCGGACTCCGATTTTCAAAAACTCGGACTCTATTTCATGTAAAATTTCGAGATGAATGCAATGGAGTAACCCGTTTTCCCTGATGCTGAATTTGAAATTTAATTCTTCCTTGATTTCTTGTTTTAAAATGTTATAAAAATACAGGTTGTTACATTCTAATAGACTTGTTCATTAATTCTCAATTCAACATGATAATAAAATAGAACTACAACATAGTTCAATATCATTCAATTTCACCTATAACATAATAGACATCGTTCTATTATTAATTTAATTCCAAGGTATGACATAACTAAATTGACTAAAACATCGCAGGCATATTGATCTGACAATATTATGAACATGAAAAGGTTTGAATAATAATCTAGTTTCAAGAACATGGATAGATCTGACTTAAATAGAAAAATCCCCAAAATCAAGATCCAAGGATAATTAAAGAAAGTCAAGCTTAGATCCAATTTCAAAGTTATAACCTAGGCTATAACCTCATGGTCATGAATCTTAGGTAATTAGTCACAATTGTCCTTGTCATAGTCATAGGCATAGTCTTATTATTCATAGTCATAGGCGGTCTTATGTTCACTGTCATAGTCATAGTCTTATGTTCAGCGTCATAGTCATAGGCATAGGCAAAATATTATGTCCACAGTCATAGACATAGTCATAGTCTTAGGCCATTAACAATAGTTTCAACGTCGTAGGCAATATTCCCAATAGTCAAGATCAAAGAAGAAAACAAGAATAGATATGAATCATACATAAATCAATTCCAATTTAACATGCCCATATTAGATTTATAGTTTTTATCTAAAAGTAACTGGAACTTACAGATTGTGGTCTAAGAAAGAATTAGAAGTCAGGTCTAGAAATTAGTCGTCGAATTGTTGCGGTGTCACTGATCTATTCTCTTGAATTGTTGTAGAAGCGTTGATCTTTGATTTGAATCGAGTTTGAATGCTTAAGCTTTGCGGCGGCCATGGTTCAAGAGGTGAATTAGCAGCATAGCAGTGTAAGAATGATTTGTATGAATTAGGCTAGGTCTTAGGATGTATTTATAGGGGTAGCAACTAGTTTAGGCCCTTAGGTTAACCCTAGAATCAATCCGGACCATCAAAACATGTCTCGGGCTTCAAAAATGAATTCTAGGTCAAAACAGGCCGACCAGGTCAACCTGTAAGGGGGGAGGTCGACACTATGGTCGACCCTATGGTCGACCTGGGGGTTAGGTCGACCCTATGGTCGACCCCCGAGTCTAGTGCTGCCTGAAAACTGCTGAAACTCGTACAGGCCATAACTTCTTCATTCGGACTCCGATTTTCGAAAACTCGGACTCTATTTCATGTAAAATTTCGAGACGAACACAATGGCGTAACTCGTTTCCCCTGATTCAAAATTTGAAATTTAATTGTGCCTTGATTTCTTGTTTTAATGTGTTATAAAAATACGGGTTGTTACATTCTCCCCTCCTTAAAGGATTTCGTCCCCGAAATCCTCAAGTTAAGAAGAATGTGTCCTACCATCCAATCATCCATCTACTCAATCATCAATCATAGGCATCTATTGTCCTTAAGAGATTTCTAATGCTGTATGAACATATGCAGAAAGTGTGTGTATATGTTCCTTATCTAATGCAAATGATCAGGCCTGATTGATCATCTTAATGCAAAATATGTTTAGTGCCATGAATCCAACATGTATGCAAATAGTTCTAGTCACATAAACGCTATATGTGTGCACAAACATTCATCCATATGCAACATCCACATGATAACACATTTAATTTCATCCATAAACAAGTATAAACACTCATGCATATGCAATATGAAAATGTGTCTGAGCCGATCTAGTGCCTAATGTGTGTTATGCAACCACGGGCAACCACTTGCAACCATTTGCAAACATCAACCATAACATGTTTTCAAGTACATGTTTACATCCAAAAGGGTTCTACCTAAGGTTCTCAAGATAGGATTGAGAAGATAAGAAAGATAAAACAAAGCGTCTAGGAGAAGAAGTTAAAGACGTACCCCCAGAAGGTCCTGCCTGTAGGGCTTGCCCTTGCTTCTTAGGGCAGTTCTTGCTGATATGTCCAAGATCACCACATTGAAAGCATGCTCCTGTCTTCATCTTCTTCTTTCTACAATCCTGGAGTATATGCCCTTCAATACCGCAGAAGTGGCACTATCTTTTCTCACGTGTCTTGTTGTCATTATTGTTGTTGTTGTTCTTGCCTCCTTTCTCGGAGTCTTTCTTCTTGTTTTGAGAATCATTCGCCTTGGCCTCCTTTGTGGCATTCTCGTCTTCTTCATGAAGTAGGGCCATATCCACCAAGCTCTCAAAGGTCGCCCCAATGGGTACATGAGTCATAGCAAGGCTGTGTAGTGGCTCATTCAAACCTATGACGAAGCGAAGAGCCTTCTTGTGTTGGGTGTTCACTAAATCCAGCCCAAATCTGGCCAGCTGATTAAACTGATTGACGTACTCCCTGATCGTCATGCTTCCTTGCTTAAGAGTTAGGAACTTCTCCATCTGCAGTCTTCTTTCAGCTTGGGAGAGAAATTTCATCTCAAATCTCATTCGGAAGTCTTCCCAAGTTTCCACTGGCCTCTCAACGTGGGTAATCTCCCACCAATACGAAGCTTCATCTTTAAGCAACCATACTGCTAGCTGTATCTTTTCCCTATCGTCAACTTGGAAGTTGAAGAACAAATCTTCGGTCTCCTTCAGCCAGTTCCTCGCTTCCACAAAGGATTCAGTTCCATAGAAGTCCTTTCCACCCATAGCTTTGAAGTCTCTACACGTCTTTGAGAAAGCATTTCCACGAGGAGGAGGAGGAGGAATCGCTACAGCTGGAGGAGGAATATCTGCTGGGCCTGCATTGTTGGCCCTAGCCTCTAAGTACCTCCTAAACCATCCAGGTATTGGCACGCCCTCTGGAAAGTTAAGATTCCCAGACATGCCGAAAAACGAAAAGATAGAGATTCAAACGAGGAAACAAAGGAAAGTGCTAATGGCTTTTGGGGAATAGCCTTTACAAAATAAACTTTTCTTAAAAAATACTTCTTTATAAACGGTTTTGAAAATAGTTTCAGAAGGTTTTTAAAAGCTTTTGCCCAGTCTGGTAACCTTCTGCTCCGATACCAAATGTAACACCCCACCTCCACTAGGGTCACTCACAAAGGGAATGCACTAGTTTTGGTAGAGCATTATCTAGGTAAACATACACAGAGATATCACGAGACAAAACATAAATAAAGCAGCGGTAGAAATTAAAAACCAAATCTTATTACTTTCAAGAAAAGAGTCAAAACCTCATATATCCAAAGTACAAGTTGTCATTATTCCATTGCATCAAGTTCTAAATAAAGAAGCATAAACTTAAAAATAACAAAAGTAAATTATTTCCTAAAAATAGCAGACGTGCAGTCATAGCATAGCTCAAGACCAAACAGTACATGAGCTGATAGAAAGCAAGCAGAATCCAAGCTAAGTGCTAGAGTTTCCTCCCTGAGAACCTGGGTGGAAACGAAAGAAAAAGAGGCAAAAGAAAACGGGTCAGTCATAAAGACTGGTAAGTCCAAGTGACTTTCAGCATTCAAACAAGTAAAGGTAACATGACATGTATAAACTGAAAGTAAACATAAGTACGGTGTCAAGATGGATAAGATAGACTAAGATAAAATGGTGAATCAAATATAGGTCAAGTATAGCATCGCATGTTCAAGGTTCGCTACACCAACTTTACTAGTAGCCAAACCCATGTCAATTATTAATCATGAAATGATCCCTTGGCCAAAATCATGAATGACCCATTACTAGGTCCAACAAAACGATCCACTAATCGATCGGCTCCCTACAAGTTCTAGCTCGTTGGGTTTCTGTGTCATACGGCCCAATCACGAATGTAGTCACATGTGCTAGGTCCACCGTAGAGTGTATCAAGCCCTATGGTGCCAACCACCGACACGAATCAAGAATGCACAGATAAACCTACTGATGCCCAATGCCTGCTTTTTCTGATCTGGACCACGTGCACGACCATAGCCCGCCTGAACCTACACTGGCGCACCCACACAGCCGTCGTTCTGGTCGCTTACAATTAGCCCAGTAATCGTGCCCCACCCGGCCTAATTCCAGGGTACCATGATACATCTAGTGGGTTACTGCTGAAATGGACCGCGTAACTAAAGTTTCCGTCTAGTGGGTTAAGTGTTGTCATTTAAATTTGAGACTTAACCCCATCAGTCTAGTATATCAAGTTGGCTAAGTGTTGTCATTTAAGTTTGTGACTTAGCCCTACCATTCACTTGTTAAGTTGGTTAGGTGTTGTCGTTCAAGTTCATCACCTAACCCTACCAATCATATTTCAAGTTTGTTAAGTGTTGTCTTTCATGTTCATGACTTAACCCTATCATGTGTCATTAATTCATTAATGCACCCCAACCTCTCACATCAGACCTGTTGTTGTGGTCACTGGATATGCCGGGCGGTTCCGGGCAGAATTACACCACAACTCAGTCTGACCTCGGGTTTTCAAGTGTGATATGACCAACTACCCACATTGGATCCTATTGTTTGCAGTAACTGGATTTGCCGGGCGGTTCCGGGAAGAATTACACTGCAAACTCAACCCAGCCTCGAGTTGGCCATTTTCAAGTTCATCCTAGTGTCATGTCCATGTTCAAGATTCATGTCAAGTTCGTGTCGAGTTTTTAAGGCAAGTTTCCTGTCGATTTCTTGTCAAGTTTTCAAGGCAAGATTCATGCCAAGCTTCCTATGATTGCCAATTTTTACCAACGTTACCCCGTCTAAATATTAGGCTAACAATTTTAGCCTAATTTCTCGTTCGCATGATTTTTGACATATAATATTAGGCTAAAAACTTAGCCTAATTTAACGTACGCAAAATTGGCATAAAGCAATTCATGACATAAACATGACATGTATGTAAACTTGGCATTATCGGCATAATCAATATGAACACCGTAGGTGTGTACTTGCAAGATAATCAACATGAATATCATAGGTGAAATCTTGCAACGTAGACTAAATCAACATACATATATGTGAATTTGCAACATAGACTAGATCAACTTACATATATGTGAATTTGCAAATCAATCATGAGCATATGAATAAGTGTGAACTTGAAACATAACATAGATTTAACATATACACATATACACATAAACATGTAGATCTAACATTTGGTCACATATGTGATATGATTTCACAACCTAAAACTAGCATAACATGATAAACTACCCAACTTGTCATCACGGGTTATACTTCAAGTTCATATACATATGAATAGACTTGTTCATTAATTCTCAATTCAACATGATAATAAAATAGAACTACAGACACATATCAATGTCATTCAATTTCGCCTATAACATAATAGACATCGTTTTATTATTAATTTAATTCCAAGGTATGACATAACTAAATTGACAAAAACATTGCAGGCATATAGATCTGACAATATTATGAACATGAAAAGGTTTGAATAATAATCTAGTTTCAAGAACATGGATAGATCTAACTTAAATCGAAAAATCCCCAAAATCAAGATCCAAGGATAATTAAAGAAAGTCAAGCTTAGATCCAATTTCAAAGTTATAATCCTTGACAATAACCTCATGGTCATGAATCTTAGGTAATTACTCACAATTGTCCTTGTCATAGTCATATGCATAGTCTTATTTTTCATAGTCATTGGCAGTCTTATGTTCACCGTCATAGTCATAGCCATAGTCTTATGTTCACCATCATAGTCAAAGGCATAGGCAAAATATTATGTCCACAGTCATAGACATAGTCTTAGGCCAATAACAATAGTTTCAATGTGGTAGGCAATATTCCTAATAGTCAAGATCAAAGAAGAAAACAAGAATAGATATGAATCATAAATAAATCAATTCCAATTTAACATGCCCATATTAGATTTATAGTTTTTATCTAAATGTAACTGGAACTTACAGATCGTGGTCTAAGAAAGATGTAGAAGTCAAGTCTAGAAATTAGTCGTCGAATTATTGCGGTGTCACTGATCTATTCTCTTGAATTGTTGTAGAAGTGTTGATCTTTGATTTGAATCGAGTTTGAATGCTTAAGCTTTAATTTGGAGGCGGAGGCCATGGTTCAAGAGGTGAATTAGCAGCATAGCGGTGTAAGAATGATTTGTATGAATTAGGCTAGGTCTTAGGATGTATTTATAGGGGTAGAAACAAGTTTAGGCCCTTAGATTAACCCTAGAATCAATCTGGACCATCAAAACATGTCTCAGGCTTCAAAAATGAGTTTTGGGTCAAAACAGGCCGACCAGGTCGATCTGTAAGGGGGGAGGTCGACACTATGGTTGATATGGGGGGTAGGTCGACCCTAAGGTCGACCTAGGGGGGGTAGGTCGACCCCCTGGTCCAGTGCTGCCTGAAAACTGCTGAAATTTGTACAGGCGATAACTTCTTCATCCGGACTCCGATTTTCGAAAACTCGGACTCTATTTCATGTAAAATTTCGAGACGAACGCAATGGCATAACCCGTTTCCCGTGATTCTGAATTTAAAATTTAATTCTGCCTTGATTTCTTGTTTTAACATGTTATAAAAATACGGATTGTTACGTTCTAATAGACTTGTTCATTAATTCTCAATTCAACATGATAATAAAATAGAACTACAGACATAGTTCAATATCATTCAGTTTCACCTATAACACAATAGACATCATTCTATTATTAATTTAATTCCAAGGTATGACATAACTAAATTGACTAAAACATCGCAGGCATATTGATCTGACAATATTATGAACATGAAAAGGTTTGAATAATAATCTAGTTTCAAGAACATGGATAGATCTAACTTAAATAGAAAAATCCCCAAAATCAACATCCAAGGATAATTAAAGAAAGTCAAGCTTAGATCCAATTTCAAAGTTATAATACTAGACAATAACCTCATGGTCATGAATCTTAGGTAATTAGTCACAATTGTCCTTGTCATATTCATAGGCATAGTCTTATTGTTCATAGTCATAGGCGGTCTTATGTTCACCGTCATAGTCATAGGCATAGTCTTATGTTCACCATCATAGTCATAGGCATAGGAAAAATATTATGTCCATAGTCATAGACATAGTCATAGTCTTAGGCCATTAAGAATAGTTTCAACGTTGTAGGCAATATTCCCAATAGTCAAGATCAAAGAAGAAAACAAGAATAGATATGAATCATACATAAATCAATTCCAATTTAACATGCCCATATTAGATTTATAGTTTTTATCTAAACGTAACTGGAACTTACAGATCGTGGTCTAAGAAAGATGTAGAAGTCAAGTCTAGAAATTAGTCGTCGAATTGTTGTGGTGTCACTGATCTATTCTCTTGAATTGTTGTAGAAGCGTTGATCTTTGATTTGAATCGAGTTTGAATGCTTAAGTTTTAATTTGGAGGCGGCCGCAATGGTTCAAGAGGTGAATTAGCAGCATAGTAGTGTAAGAATGATTTGTATGAATTAGGCTAGGTCTTAGGATGTATTTATAGGGGTAGCAACTAGTTTAGGCCCTTAAATTAACCCTAGAATCAGTCCGGACCATCAAAACATGTCTCAGGCTTCAAAAATGAGTTCTGGGTAAAAACAAGCCGACCAGGTCGACCTGTAAGGGGGGAGGTCGACACTTTGGTCGACCTGTAGGGGGGTAGGTCGACCCTATGGTCGACCGGGGGGGGGGGGGGGGGTAGGTCGACCCTATGGTCGACCCCCTGGTCCAGTGCTGCCTGAAAACTGCTGAAACTTGTACAGGCCATAAATTCTTCTCCCGGACTCCGATTTTCGAAAACTCGGACTCTATTTCATGTAAAATTTCGAGACAAACGCAATGGCGTAACCTATTTCTCCTGATTCTGAATTTAAAATTTAATTATACCCTGATTTCTAGTTTTAACATGTTATTAAAATTCGGGTTGTTAAATGTAACACCCCACCTCCACTAGGGTCACTCACAAAGGGAATGCACTAGTTTTGGTGGAGCATTATCTAGGTAAACATACACAGAGATATCATGAGACAGAACATAAATAAAGCAGCGGTAGAAATTAAAAACCAAATCTTATTACTATCAAGAAAAGAGTCAAAACCTCATATATCCAAAGTACAAGTTGCCATTATTCCATTACATCAAGTTCTAAATAAATAAGCATAAACTTAAAAATAACAAAAGTAAACTATTCCCCAAAAATAGCAGACGTGCAGCCATAGCATAGCTCAAGACCAAACGATACATGAGCTGACAGAAAGCAAGCAGAATCCAAGCAAAGAGCTAGAGTTTCCTCCCTGAGAACCTGGGGGGAACGAAAGAAAAAGAGGCGAAAGAAAACGGGTCAGTCATAAAGACTGGTAAGTACAAGTGACTTTCAGCATAAAAACAGGTAAAGGTAACATAACATGTATAAACTGAAAGTAAACATAAGTACGATGTCAAGATGGATAAGATAGACTAAGATAACGTGATGAATCAAGTATAGGTCAAGTATAACATCGCATGTTCAAGGTTTGCTGCACCAACTGTACTAGTAGCCCAACCCATGTCAAGTATTAATCATGAAATGATCCCTTGGCCCAAAATCGTGAATGACCCATTACTAGGTCCAACGGAACGATCCACTAATTGATCAGCTCCCTGCAAGTCCTAGCTCGTTGTGTTTCTGTGTCATACGGCCCAATCACGAATGTAGTCACTTGTGCTAGGTCCACCATAGAGTGTATCAAGCCCTATGGTGCCAACCACCGACACGAATCAAGAATGCACAGATAAACTACTGATGCCCAATGCCTGCTTTTTCTGCTCCGGAGTGTTTGCACGCCCACACACCATTACAACCTACACTGGCGCACCCACACAGCGTCGTTCTGGTCGCTTACAATCAGCTCAGTAATCGTGCCCCACCCTGCCTCGTTCCAGGGTACAATGATACATCTAGTGGGTTACTGCTGAAATGGACCGCATAACTAGGGTTTCCGTCTAGTAGGTTAAGTGTTGTCATTTAAATTCGAGACTAAACCCCATCAGTCTAGCATATCAAGTTGGCTAAGTGTTGTCATTTAAGTTCGCGACTTAACCCTATCATGTGGCATTAATTCATTAATGCACCCCAACCTCTCACATCAGACCTATTGTTGTGGTAATTGGATATTCCGGGCGGTTCCGGGCAGATTTACTCCACAACTTAGTCTGACCTCGGGTTTCAAGCGCGATATGACCAACTACCCACATTGGATCCTATTGTTTGCAGTAACTGGATTTGCCGGGCGGTTCCGGACAGATTTACACTGCAAACTCATCCCAACCTCGAGTTGGCCATTTTCAAGTTCATTCTAGTGTCATGACCATGTTCAAGTTTCATGTCAAGTTCGTGTCAAGTTTTCAAGGCAAGTTTCCTATCGATTTCTTGCCAAGTTTTCAAGGCAAGATTCGTGCCAAGCTCCCTATGATTACCAATTTTTCCCTACGTTACCCCGTCTAAATATTAGGCTAACAATCTTAGCCTAATTTCTCGTTCGCATGATTTTTGACATATAATATTAGGCTAAAAACTTAGCCTAATTTAACGTACGCAAAATTGGCATAAAGAAATTCATTAACATAAACATGACAAAGGTGTTAACTTGGCATTTTCGGCATAGTCAATATGAACATCATAGGTGTGAACTTGCAAAATAGTCAACATGAATATCATAGGTGTGAATCTTGCAACGTGGACTAATTCAACATACATATATGTGAGTTTGCAACATAGACTAAATCAACTTACATATATGTGAACTTGCAAATCAATCACGAACATATGAATGAGTGTGGACTTGAAATATGACGTAGGTTTAACACATAAACATGTAGATCTAACATTTGGTCACATATATGATATGATTTTACAAACTAAAACTTGCATAACATGATAAACTATACAACTTGTCATAACAGGTTATATTCCAAGTTCATATACATATGAATAGACTTGTTCATTAATTCCCAATTCAATATGATAATAAAATAGAACCACAGGCATAGATCAATATCATTCAATTCAACATATAACATAATAAACATTATTCTATTATCAATCTATTTTCAAGGCATAACATATCTCAATTGACTAAAACATCGTAGGCATATAGATCTGATAACATTATTGATCATGAAAAAGTTTGAATAATAATCTAGTTTCAAGAACATGGATAGATATAGAATAGAAAAATCCCCAAAATCAAGATCCAAGGATAAATAAAGAAAATCAAGCTTAGATCCAATTTCAAAGTTAAAATACTAGGCAATAACCTCATGGTCATGAATTTTAGGTAATTAGTCACAATTGTCCTTGTCATAGTCATAGGCATAATCTTATTGTTCATAGTCATAGGTGGTCTTATGTTCACCATCATAGTCATAGGAATAGTCTTATGTTCACCGTCATAGTCATAGGCATAGGAAAAATATTATGTCCATAGTCATAGGCATAGTCATAGTCATAGGCCATTAACAATAGTTTCAACGTCGTAGGCAATATTCCCAATAGTCAAGATCCAAGAAGAAAACAAGAATAGATGTGAATCATACATAAATCAATTCCAATTTTACATGCCCATATTAGATTTATAGTTTTTATCTAAAAGTAACTGGAACTTACAGATCGTGGTCTAAGAAAGATGTAGAAGTCAAGTCTAGAAATTAGTCGTCAAATTGTTGCGGTGTCACTGATCTATTCTCTTGAATTGTTGTAGAAGCGTTGATCTTTGATTTGAATCAAGTTTGAATGCTTAAGCTTTAATTTGGAGGCGGCGGTCATGATTCAAGAGGTGAATTAGCAGCATAGAAGTGTAAGAATGATTTGTATGAATTAGGCTAGGTCTTAAGATGTATTTATAGGGGTAGCAACTAGTTTAGGCCTTAGATTGACCCTAGAATCAATCCAGACCATCTAAACATGTCTCAGGCTTCAAAAATGAGTTCTGGGTCAAAACAGGCCGACCAGGTCAAACTCTCACATCAACCCAACCTCTCTCATCAACCTCTCACATCAGACCAGTTGTTGTGGTCACTGGATATGCCGGGCGGTTCCGGGCAGAATTACACCACAACTCAGTCTGACCTCGGGTTTCCAAGTGCGATATGACCAACTACCCACATTGGATCCTATTGTTTGCAGTAACTGGATTTGCCGGGCGGTTCCGGGCAGAATTACACTGCAAACTCAACCCAACCTCGAGTTGGCCATTTTGAAGTTCATCCTAGTGTCATGTTCAAGATTCATGTCAAGCTCGGGTCAAGTTTTCAAGGCAAGTTTCCTGTCGATTTCTTGTCAAGTTTTCAAGGCAAGATTCATGCCAAGCTTCCTATGATTACCAATTTTTCCCAATGTTACCCCGTCTAATTATTAGGCTAACAATCTTAGCCTAATTTCTCGTTCGCATGATTTTTGACATATAATATTAGGCTAAAAACTTAGCCTAATTTAACGTACGCAAAATTGGCATAAAGCAATTCATGACATAAACATGACATGTATGTAAACTTGGCATTATCGGCATAATCAATATGAACACCGTAGGTGTGTACTTGCAAAATAATCAACATGAATATCATAGGTGAAATCTTGCAACGTAGACTAAATCAATATACATATATGTGAATTTGCAACATAGACTAGATCAACTTACATATATGTGAACTTGCAAATCAATCACGAGCATATGAATAAGTGTGAACTTGAAATATAACATAGATTTAACATATACACATAAACATGTAGATCTAACATTTGGTCACATATGTGATATGATTTCACAACCTAAAACTTGCATAACATGATAAACTACCCAACTTGTCATCACGGGTTATACTTCAAGTTCATATACATATGAATAGACTTGTTCATTAATTCTCAATTCAACATGATAATAAAATAGAACTATAGACATAGATCAATATCATTCAATTTCACCTATAACATAATAGACATCGTTCTATTATTAATTTAATTTCAAGGTATGACATAACTAAATTGACTAAAACATCGCAGGAATATAGACCTGACAATATTATGAACATGAAAAGGATTGAATAATAATCTAGTTTCAAGAACATGGATAGATCTAACTTAAATAGAACACTACAAAGGGAATGCACTAGTTATGGGTCAAAAACGATAATAATCTAGGAATTGCAAATTGGGGGTTTTCAACAAGAACAAGACTAAACGAATAGAGATTCAACAACTGCAACAGCCGTTTCTAGAATAAAATCTCTGCACTCTATTTCTCGATCCGCGCTCTGTAAGTTCTAGTTGTTTTTAGATTTAAACTTGTTAAATTTAATGTGGGCATGGAATGAAATGAAAATGGACCTAAGCTTGATTATCTATTTAGATCTGTTCTTGTCTCTTCTTGAATCTATGATTTTGGGTTATTTCTTATCGATTGAATCATGCCTATTCATGTTGTTGGACCTAGTTTATTATTCAAATGCTAGATTGTAACATAAATTCTTGGATCTTGACTATTGGGAATATTGTCAACGACGTTGAAACTACTGTTAATGACATAAGACTATGCCTATGACTGTGGACATAAGATATTGCCTATGCCTATGACTATGACTGTGAACATAAGACTATGCCTATGCCTATGACAGTGAACATAAGGCTATTGCCTATGACTATGACAAGGACAATTGTGGCTAATCACCTATGACTCTTGACTATGAGAATTATTACCTATGATTATGAACATAAGGCTATTGTCTATGACCATGACTTTGAAACTATTACTGTTAATCACCTATGACTATTTGCCTAGAACTATTTTGGATAATTATCCATGACTATTGTGATTAATCGCTTATGATTCACAACTATAAGATTTTTACCTATGACCATGACTATGACTACTGGGGTTAATTGCCCAAGACTATTATAGTTGATTGTTCATGCCCATAACACTATAGTTGAAAACCATGTTGGACACCGAATTGGCATTTTGTTGGATCGTATACCTAGGGTGTGACTTGCTTAGTTTATTCGCAATTATATACACCAAAACCGCTGGATCCATTATCCTTGTATTTGGCTTGCTTTTGCATGCCTATTCTTTTAGGTCAGCGTTTATCATGACCATCGCCTTATCTTGCTAGATTTGAAATCCTATATGTGATGTTGTAACCAATTGTCTCAAGTTATATCATGCTAGTCTTGTAACCCCTTTTATCGCTTTATGCTCGTCTCTTTTGCCTATCATAGTTTTGATGTTATTCCCTTTATTCTGAGGTTTGGGTTTATTTGTAGTATGGATCAATTCACGTTTACGAGCGATGGGAATACGATTTGGGTAGAATAGGCAAAACATGAATTGGTTATGAACATGAATTATGAACTCGATAATAGGCAAACCTTGAAACATGAACATTGTTATAACTTGAATCTGGACGTGGGCATGAAACTTATCCTTGAAACTTGACACGAACTCGACATGAAACTTGAACATGGACATGACATTAGAATAAACATGAAAATGGCCAACTCGAGGTTGGGTTGAGTTTGCAGTGTAAATCTGCCCGGAACTGCCCGGCAAATCCAGTTACTGCAAACAATAGGATCCAATGTGGGTAGTTGGTCATATCGCGCTTGAAACCCGAGGTCAGACTGAGTTGTGGTGTAAATCTGCCCGGAACCGCACGGCATATCCAGTGACCACAACAACAGGTCTGATGTGAGAGGTTGGGGTGCATTAATGAATTAATGCCACATGATAGGGTTAAGTCATGTACCGCTTGAATATACTTAACCAATTTAACACGATGATTTGATAGGGTTAAGTCATGAACCGCTTGAATATACTTAACCAATTTAACACGATGATTTGATAGGGTTAAGTCATGAACCGCTTGAATATACTTAACCAATTTAACACGATGATTTGATAAGGTTAAGTCATGAACCACTTGAATATACTTAACCAACTTGACACATGATTCGTAGGGCTAAGTCATGAACTTGAACGACAAAACTTAGCCAATTTGACATGACACGTAGGCGGGTTAAGTCACGAACTTGAATGACAACACTTAACCAACTTGACATGCTAGACTGATGGGGTTAAGTCTCGAATTTAAATGACAACACTTAACCTACTGACGGAAACCCTAGTTACGCGGTCCTTTTCAGCAGTAACCCACTAGATGTATCATGGTACCCTGGAACTAGGCAGGGTGGGGCACGATTACTGGGCTGATTATAAGCGACCAGAACGACGGCTGTGTGGGTGCGCCAGTGTAGGTTCTAATGGTGTGTAGGTGTGCACACACTCCAGAGCAGAAAAAGAAGGCATTGGGCATCAGTAGGCTTATCTGTGCATTCTTGATTCGTGTCGGTGGTTGGCACCATAGGGCTTGATACACCCTATGGTGGACCTAGCACAGGTGACTACATTTCGTGATTGGGCCGTATGACACAGACACATGAACGAGCTAGGACTTGTAGGGAGCCGATCGATTAATAGATCGTTACGTGGAATTTGTTAGGTGGCATAAACCCTAATCGAATCTAGAAAACGTTCAACAGGTAGCATAATCCCTAGTGGTCCTAGGTGGCATAAATCCTAGTTGAACACGCGATAGTTCATGATAAGGAAACCTAGCCAGAACAAGGGTGGCGGTCCAAACGATTTCAAGAATGGTGGCACTACGTTGAAGTAGTATAGAAATACATGATGAAACACGTACGATATACGGCAAGGGACTGTACGTATACATGGAAAGGATAATACGGGTTGGGGTACTAGTATAGTTGGTGCAGAAAATATAGGAAATCAAAGAAAATAGTGGAATGGTGAAGCTTAGAAATCTTGCGATGTTATACTTAATAGAAACCTTGCAATGTGATACTTCGTAGGAACCTTGATACTCTAAATAGGAAGCATGGGATGTTATACTTGATTCATCGTGCCTGTAGCTTACCTTGTCATCATGCTTATGTTTACTTTCAGTTTATTCATGCCATATTATCTTCACCTGTTTTTATGCTGAAAGCCACTAGGACTTACTCAGTCTTTATGACTGACCCAGTTTGTTTCGCCTCTTTTTCTTTCGTCCCCCCCCCCAAGGTTCGCAGGGTAGGTATACAGCTTAGTTCGGATCTTACCAAGCTCCAAGGCACTTTCATGTACTGCTTGGATTTTTCTTGGCTATGGCTTGCTTTTTTGCTTTATTGGGGAATGATTTATTACTATGGTTTTATGCTTCTTTACTATTGCAAAACAGATTTTGATGTAATGGATTTAATAGCATTTTGATGTAAAAGGCTTTAGACCTTTCTAGATTTTAAAGCAATGAAATTTGGTTCTTCTTCCGCTGTTTAATATGTTCTGTCTTGTAATATTTCTGTGTATGTTTACCTAGATAATGCACCACCAAAGCTAGTGCATTCCCTTTGCGAGTGACCCTAGCGGAGGTGGTGTGTTACATTTAGATACAAACTATAAATCTAATATGGGCATGTTAAATTGGAACTGATTTATGTATGATTCATATCTATTCTTGTTTTCTTCTTGGATCTTGACTATTGGGAATATAATAGTACAGTTGATATCAGGGGAAACGGGTTACGCCATTGCATTCGTCTCGAAATTTTACATGAAATAGAGTCCGAGTTTTCGAATCTAACAACCCGAATTTTAATAACATGTTAAAACTAGAAATCAGGGTATAATTAAATTTTAAAGTCAGAATCAGGGGAAACGGGTTATGCCATTGCATTTGTCTCAAAATTTTACATTAAATAGAGTCTGAGTTTTCGAAAATCGGAGTCCGGATGAAGAAGTTATGGCCTGTACAATTTTCAGCAGTTTTCAGGCAGCACTGGACCAGGGGGTCGACCATAGGGTCGACCTACCTCACCCCCCCCCCCAGGTCGACCATAGGGTCGACCTACCCCCAGATCGACCATAGTGTCGACCTCCCCCCCTTACAGGTCGACCTGGTCGACCTGTTTTGACCCAGAACTCAATTTTGAAGCCTGAGACATGTTTTGATAGTACGGATTGATTCTAGGGTTAATCTAAGGGCCTAAACTAGTTTCTACCCCTATAAATACATCCTAAGACCTAGCCTAATTCATACAAATCATTCTTATACTGCTATGCTGCTAATTCACCTCTTGAACCATGGCCGCCACCTCCAAATTAAAGCTTAAGCATTCAAACTCGATTCAAATCAAAGATCAACGCTTCTTCAAAAATTCAAGAGAATAGATCAGCGACACCGCAACAATTCGATGACTAATTTCTAGACTTGACTTCTAAATTTCTTAGACCACGATCTGTAAGTTCCAGTTACTTTTAGATAAAAACTACAAATCTAACATGGGCATGTAAAATGGGAATTGATTTATGTATGATTCATATCTATTCTTGTTTTCTTCTTAGATCTTGACTATTGGGAATATTGCCTACGACGTTGAAACTATTGTTAATGGCCTAAGACTATGCCTATGACTGTGGACATAATATTTTGCCTATGACTATGACGGTGAACATAAGACTATCCCTATGACTATGACGGTGAACATAAGACTATGCCTATGACGGTGAACATAAGACCGCCAATGACTATGAACAATAAGACTATGCCTATGACTATGACAAGGACAATTGTGACTAATTACCTAAGATTCATGACCATGAGGTTATTGCCTAGGATTATAACTTTGAAATTGGATCTAAGCTTGACTTTCTTTAATTATCCTTGTATCTTGATTTTGGTGATTTTTCTATTTAAGTTAGATCTATCCATGTTCTTGAAACTAGGTTATTATTCAAACCTTTTCATTTTCGTAATATTGTCAGATCTATATGCCTGCGATGTTTTAGTCAATTTAGTTATGTCATACCTTGGAATTAAATTAATAATAGAACGATGTCTATTATGTTATATGTGAAATTGAATGATATTGATCTATGTCTGTATTTCTATTTTATTATCATGTTGAATTGAGAATTAATGAACAAGTCTATTCATGTGTATATGAACTTGAAGTATAACCCGTGATGACAAGTTGGGTAGTTTATCATGTTATGCAAGTTTTAGGTTGTGAAATCATATTACATATGTGACCAAATGTTAGATCTACATGTTTATGTGTATATGTTAAATCTATGTTATATTTCAAGTTCACACTTATTCATATGCTCGTGATTGATTTGCAAGTTCACATATATGTAAGTTGATCTAGTCTATGTTGCAAATTCACATATATGTATGTTGATTTAGTCTGCGTTGCAAGATTTCACCTATGATATTCATGTTGGCTATTTTGCAAGTTCACACCTATGATGTTCATATTGACTATGCCGAAAATGCCAAGTTTACACCTATGTCATGTTTATGTTAATGAATTGCTTTATGCCAATTTTGCGTACGTTAAATTAGGCTATGTTTTTAGCCTAATATTATATGTCAAAAATCATGCGAATGAGAAATTAGGCTAAGATTGTTAGCCTAATATTTAGACGGGGTAACGTTGGGACAAATTGGTAATCATAGGAAGCTTGGCACGAATCTTCCCTTGAAAACTTGACAAGAAATCGACAGGAAACTTGCCTTGAAAACTTGACACGAACTTGACAGGAAACTTGAACATGGTCATGACACTAGGATGAACTTGAAAATAGCCAACTCGAGGTTGGGTTGATTTTGCAGTGTAATTCTGCCCGAAACCGCCCGGCAAATCCAGTTACTGCGAACAATAGGATCCAATGTGGGTAGTTGGTCATATCGCACTTGAAAACCCGAGGTCAGACTGAGTTGTGGTGTAATTCTGCCCGGAACCGCCCGGCATATCCAGTGACCACAACAATAGGTCTAATGTGAGAGGTTGGAGTGCATTAATGAATTAATGCCACATGATAGGGTTAAGTCATGAACATGAAAGACAACACTTAACCAACTTGAAATATGATTGGTAGGGTTAGGTCTTGAACATGAACGACAACACCTAACCAACTTAACACGTGAATGGTAGGGCTAAGTCACGAACTTAAATGACAACACTTAGCCAACTTGATATACTAGACTGATGGGGTTAAGTCTCGAATTTAAATGACAACACTTAACCCACTAGACGGAAACCCTAGTTACACGACCCATTTCAGCAGTAACCCACTAGATGTATCATGGTACCCTGGAACTAGGCAGGGTGGGGCATGATTACAGGGCTAATTGTAAGCGACCAGAACGACGGCTGTGTGGGTGCGCCAGTGTAGGTTCAGGCGAGCTATGGTCGTGCACGTGGTCCAGAGTAGAAAAAGCAGGCATTGGGCATCAGTAGGTTTATCTGTGCATTCTTGATTCGTGTCGGTGGTTGGCACCATAGGGCTTGATACACTCTATGGTGGACCTAGCACAGGTGACTACATTCGTGATAGGGCCGTTTGACACAGAAACACGATGAGCTAGAACTTGTAGGGAGCCGATCGATTAGTGGATCATTCCGTTGGACCTAGTAATGGGTCATTCACGATTTTGGGCCAAGGGATCACTTCATGATTAATACTTGACATGGGTTGGGCTACTAGTACAGTTGGTGCAGCGAACCTTGAACATGCGATGCTATACTTGACCTATATTTGATTCATCATGTTATCTTAGTCTATTTTATCCATCTTGACATCGTACTTATGTTTACTTTCAGTTTATACAAGTCATGTTACCTTTACCTGTTTTTATGCTGAACGTCACTTGGACTTACCAGTCTT
This sequence comes from Allium sativum, assembly GCA_030737875.1. Lineage (NCBI taxonomy): Eukaryota > Viridiplantae > Streptophyta > Magnoliopsida > Asparagales > Amaryllidaceae > Allium > Allium sativum. The sequence goes on from CM060924.1 coordinate 297,529,233, forward strand.
TTTGACTGACCCGTTTTCTTTCGCCTCTTTTTCTTTCTACCTCCCCCCCCCCAAGGTTCTCTAGCACTTAGCTTGGATTCTGCTTGCTTTCTGTCAGCTCATGTACGGTTTGGTCTTGAGCTATGCTATGGTTGCACGTCTGCTATTTTTGGGGAATAATTTACTTTTGCTATTTTAAGTTTATGCTTCTTTATTTAGAACTTGATGTAATGGAATAAGGGCAACTTGTACTTTGGATATATAAGGTTTTGACTCTTTTCTTGAAAGTAATAAGATTTGGTTTTTAATTTCTACTGCTGCTTTATTTATGTTTTGTCTCGTGATATCTCTGTGTATGTTTACCTAGATAATGCTCCACCAAAACAAGTGCATTCCCTTTGTGAGTGACCCTAGTGGAGGTGGGGTGTTACACATAGGACTTGTGACAACGTATTCTACATTTAGAAGTCACCGGAAGAATTTTATAGCTTTCTACAAATTAAGGAGGAGTGTAACCCAATGTGAGATTTCTAAATTCAAAATAAAATGGAGTAAATTATTTAAAGTTGTAAAATCATTATAAATTGTATACAGTGCCTGTTAACTCACCTCCCTCGTCCACAGACCATGAACGATTTAAATTGACTGTATTGTGATTGTAATGCGATATAAATAAATAAATATATATACACTATATAAAATACATATATGCGTTGTATAAAATGGGGATTGATTGTGGTTAATTGATTGTGTTATGGAAATATTGTTGAACATGGGTTTGGCAACCCTATTATGGAATGATTGATGGATATAAATTGTTGTGATGTTGCAAGCCAAGGTTAAAAGAGGAGTAGAGCTCAGACATTATGCCGGTACTACAACACCTTCCGTTATAATGCCGAAATTTTCTAAAATGAACTATATAAAATATTCATGTGTTGAATAAAATGTTTGAACAATAAAAATATCATTTTTATTGTATGTACGAAACATTAAAAATATTCATGTGTTGAATAAAGTGTTTGAACAATATTTTTTATTGTATTTATGAACCATTAAAAATATTCATGTGTTGAATAAAATGTTTGAATAATAAAAACATCATTTTTATTGTATGTGTGAACTGTTAAAAATAGCCGTGTGTTCAAATAAATATTTTATTTCTAAAAATATCATTTTTAACATGTATATGAAGTGTTAAAAATAGTCATGTATGGAAATAAATATTTGTTCGCTAATAATATAATTTTTAGCTTAGATATACATATATATACACACACACATGTTAAACAAGTAAATGGAATTACTGTTGAGTAAAGAATTTATTTGCGTGCCTGACAAATAAGTACACCTTAATTAGTTGGATGCGCAATTTTATTATTACATAAACTCCTGTGAATGAAATTGGATGTTGTGTGATGGTTGTTCTGTGTGAGATTATAAACTACGCCATAGGATAACAACAAATAAATTATGAACTACATTACATGGCATACTACATGAAGACAACATATCCTATCATATTCCATATAAGCATTTGGAGCTTATATGACGAGGTTGGAATTACCAAACAAGCGAGAGGCTTGTACGGCAATGACAACATTTCAAGTTGAACCGAAGACGGATTATTGATGTCATAACATATCATATTCCACATAAGCAATAGGTGCTTATATGACGAGGTTGAGATTACCATACGAGTGAGCCGCTTGTATGGCGATGATTGAATTACAGTTTGAACTGAGGAATGATATGGACTAAATAAAATATAAAGGTAAATTGCAAGAATTAATAAAAAAACTCACATGGGTCTGGAGATGACAATAATTCACATCTCTTTTGATTTTAGATGCGGCACATGGATTATTTGTTTCCAACACTGGACAAGGTGCTGAGATGCGATCTTTACACTCTCCTTTGGGCATAGATAGGTCACTAAAAATTCTGTATGATTTTTCTAGGTTTATTGGGTGCCTAATATGGCCCAGACCCCTCCCGAACAAAGGAGGTTATGGCAAAAATTCTCGAAATATAAAGGTGTTAGCCAATTATTTGAAGAATTAAATGGTTTCAAAGTCGTCGAATAAATTATATAATTTATATATAATATAAATTAAAATTGAACGAATCGCACGCGGCTGTTCACGTTTTGGAATCAAAATTTTAAATGATTATACCGAGAGATCCGACCATCGGATTTTCCCAAAACTGGAACCGTTGGGCTCTCTTTGGAAGAATCTTTCCAACGATATTAAATTTTTTAAGATCCAATGGTTAGATTTTGAGAAATGTGTAACTCGAATTTGAATAAAAACAGCGCCAGGGCCGCGTAATGACCTGAAACGTTATTCGAATTAAATGGGCTATTTTTATATAAATAAAAATAGCGATAAATCATTATAAAATATTATAAGCGATATGGAATGGAAATAAAACAATTTCACTTGGTTTAGAAAGAAATATTGACGGTTAGATTCATTTGACGTTAATATATAGAATTGAATTGAATTTAACCATGGAAAGAAATGATTTGAATTATATATGTATATTTGAAAATTATTTGAGAAGGCCGAGTTAAATCTCATTTCAGATAATTGAACGACGATTAAAAGTCAAAAGAAATGAAGATGGTGCAAGACCGGTGATCTTCACATCGAATGGATTACTACTGATGTCATGGATTGATTAGCTCCCAGGAAGGAGTTATAGTGGTAGTTGTCCGGGCGTATTTGTTGATTGTCCAGATATGCGAGGACCTGTCTTACATATTGGACATATGGAATGAGGAATAAGGTGCCTCCGGTTTTGCTCAGACCCAGAACGGACTTGTAAATTGATGTGTGTCTGACATTGGATTTCATTCTATGTTGATTGATTTCTATTAAATATATATCTATTTGGTGTCCAAGAATTTATTCTCTTGCTTAACACCCTTCTCTGAGACATACGAGCTTAGAGGTTATATATCGATAGGCATCATTCGCATGGCATGAATTGTCGGTATGGCATGCTGAGATGCAAATGAAAAGGCTTTTATTGAAAAGTAGAGTCTTGTGGATGATGATCAAAGCACAACTTTAATTAGCATAACTTTGTGTATAGCGTTAATTCGCGAGCCTCACACCCCGGTATGAGTCAAAAACGGGTTCGTGAATGTAAGGAGTACATGTGTTTCTTTCTAGCTAGAAGTGGTTTCATGGTATGGAGCCTAGACATTTTTACTTATGTGGATGATGGATTGCGAGGCACCACGATTATGATTGGTCGACATACTAATCATTTTAGAGGTCCGATAGGATTGGGAAACGTGTGTTCAAGAATAATTAATCCACTAACGTAAGTGTGGATTGGCCCTGAAGCATCCAAGGATTGCCCAGAGTGTGTAATCCTGAGGCATTTGCTAGAGTGTCTCGAATCAGGAGGAGCCATCCCTAGCCTTGACTCATGATGAAAATCCAATTTCCAATACAACATTACGGATTTGATTGTAATCTATATATGGCGACATAGTATATGGTAGCTATGTCGTCTAGGATTGATAAATTTATATTGAAAAGTGATTTAAACTAACTAGACACTAGCAATAATATCAATTGACTCTTGTTTTATACGTATTAAGCATATTTGGCCATTATAAGTGTTGGCCAGCTTTTGGACCAAGCCGCAAGGATTTAAATACACACAAAATAGACAAGAGAACAGAGGCTTACGTAATCGTATGCACCATGACTCGTGAAGTTTAGAAGCCCGCTCGTGACCATCATCTTTGACCCATTCGTGGCGAAGGATCGTGGCCCGTTCGTGGTGAGGAGATCGTCGCACGTTCGTGGTTAGGAAACCACGATCCGTTCGTAACAAGGAAACCACAAACCGTTCGTAACAAGGAGATCATGACCTACGTAGTATAGGGTCACGAGCCGATCCTACACTCAAAAGATGGAGGCCGTGACCTAGTCCTCTACGAACCAAAAATTCAGGATCTGATGACACCTATCCATAACCGCCATATTGACCATTTCTCCACCTACTCACGAATGGCTCCGAGATCCTCGGGATTGGTGCCACGTGTCTTCACGAACCGCCTGCAGAAATCACCTATAAATAGCTTCATACTAGGCATTTTTCAGGATCTTTTGGCAATTCAGAGCTCTGATTCCACCATTATCATACATTCACCATTTTCATTTAGAGTTATCTCGAATTTACTGAGTGAATTATTATTGTAAAAGTGAGATAGAGAGTAAATATTGATTGTACTTGCATTCAAACGTATAATCAAAGTCATATAAAGTGGACGTAGGTTGTTTAACGCCGAACCACTATAAGTTTGGCGTGTTTTCTGCATTTTATTTCATTTCTAGCTTTAATTCTCTACAAATCAAGATAATTTGGTGTTAAGAGCCATTTTTGGTCTAATATTTTGGTGCCTTCACTGAGAATTGAATTCTCAACCTGTCGGATTATTTCTCTACTATTTGGACTTTCAAGTCTGAAGAAAATAGTCTGCATTTCCACTGTTTTGGTTTTCGAAGATTTTAGCAAAGTCAAGATGTTATTGCCGTAAACAAATCCAAGGACTCACGAGCTTCGCAAGAAAATGAAGCTGCAAACGAAGCTAATGAAGAAATTGTTCAGGAGTAGACCGAAGTGGACTCCCCGGCTCATTGCTCGCATGGGGCGAACCGACCCCAGGATGGAGTCACGACCCGCTCTCAGATGGAGCTCATGAGCCGCCCCATAGAAAGTACCACGAGCTGCCAGGGAGACAGACCCACGAGCCGCCTTCAAGCGGGAACCACGATCCACCAACCAGAAGGGGTCACGAACCGCCATCACCAAGGGACCACAACCCGACCTAGAAAGGAGATTATGGCTTGTTCTGCTCGTGATGGTGCTTCTGCTCGACCTGGCCCAAGTGCTCTATGTCCAACGACGAATACTGATGACCAGCTACATGCTTCTGCTCCAGTGACAGAAGGAGATCTCTCTCATGTACTCGACATGTTGGAAAGGATGAATGATGAGTTGGCAGCTCAGAGGCATGAGAGTTCTCTGCTGCGATAGAACATGAATGAGATGAGTGGACAAATCAACAATCTAATAAGGCAGAGGACACCTTCACTAACCTACCTTCTTACTCCAGAGTATACATCCTCGTATGAAGAACCTCCGAGACACCAACGACGACCTCCGCTTGAAAGGGTTGAAAATGTGGAATAGCTCCAGTTTGGATCACTCCCCTCTAGAGTAGAGACGACGCTCAACCCAGAGTAGGACAATCGTAATAGGAATAATCATGCCTCGTTACCTACAGAAAGGCCTACAGCACTACCTAGGGCTCAGGTTATCGATAACCCTATCAAGAATCAACCATTGCACCCCCCTCGCTGCATTATTGACCATGGCCATAGGGGCAAGGAAGTTCTGCTCAATGCCCAAACTTTGGGACAATACATCGAAGAGACATTGGAGGGCCCCGCAAGGCAAGCAGTTCCAATCCTGAATCCACCTTGACCAATGCCGATGTTGAAGCAATGTTGAGACAGATTATGGCAGATAGTCGTGGACAAAGGAATGAAGATTGGGGAATAGACCGCAGTGAAGTGCAAAGCCTTCCTGATCTTTCTAGAGGATGTGGCATTAATGTGGTTTACCCACTTGCCTACTCGATCAATCTACAACTTCAAGGAACTAAGCGAAAGGTTCATAAATCAATTCCGACTCCATACTCAAAGATCCAAAAATGTCATTGAGCTATCACTCATCAAGCAGAGTCCTGATGAAACTCTGAGATCGTACTTGGACCGCTTTAATTTAGAAGTCACAGAGGTTAGAGATCCTCACGAATAATCGGTCTTGATGGCCTTAATTGACGGAGTAGATAAAGAAACGGAATTCGGCAGATACTTAGCTGGAAACCCGCCACTCACCAGGGAAATATTAAGCCAATATCCGCCTGCACCAAAAGGAGTTGTATGCTAATCGATAGAGGAAAGCCGCTGATAAGGAAGATACACAGAGTAATGTGGCCATCAAACAGTCTGGAGATAGTTCTGGAAAGGTAGAGGTCAATGTTGGAAATAAGAACCAAGGTAGTGGCCGCCAGAATGGGAACAACAGTCGGAAGAAGAGTCGGGGAAATGATTCACAAAAAGAGACCTCGGTTTAAAGCATTTGGGAACTTTACACCGTTGAATGATACATTAGAGAATATTTTTCTGGACATCTATAATGTTCTCCAATATAAGAGGCCTCCACCAAGAGATTCAATGGGGAAAGAGCGTGAGACAGGAAAATTCTGCCTTTTCCACCAAACTCATGGTCACTCCACTAACAAGTGTCGTCACTTGAGAGACGTCGTTTAAAAACTCCTTAGAGAAGGGAAGCTGGACGAATACAAGGTCGCTCCAAGAGACAAGGGGAAAGACGGACATGCCTCAAATCAAAACCAACCTGCTTCAAGGCCCATTGCTCAGCAGAAGGGAAATAATATTGTTATTAACACTGTAGTTGGAGGGTCTCATCCGAGTGGACACAACTTTAGGGCGAAGGACCAATATGTGAATGCAGCCAAGCACGTTGCTGTAGGAGAGTGCAGTAATCCCGAAGATACAACCCAATAAAACAATAGAAAACAATGTCTGACGATGTCATATTCCGTGATAGAGACAATTTGGAGTTCATTCCCCTATCGAGGACCCTTTCATGATCACAGCCACCATTGGTCCTGCTTTAGTCCACAAGGTCTTAGTGGATAATGGAAGCTCAGTTAACATTCTGTTTAAGAAAGCATTTGATCAGATGAAGCTCAAAGCTGGGGATTTGAAACCTTGCAAAGGATGGATACGCGGCTTTAATGGGGACTCAACAGCTCCGATGGGATATGTAGAATTATCAGTGACACTGGGGGAAGGAGAACGCCGGAGAGTGAGGATTCTCCCATTTGTAGTTTTGGACATTGACTCGCCCTATAATGCCTTTTTTGGCCGACCGACCCTTGCAGAATTCAGGGCCTGCATCGCGCCCTGGTGCTTATTGCTGAAATTCCCAACAGACGCAGGAGTGGGAGTGATTAAAGCGACCAGGCCACTGGACGAGCCTGTTATATGGAAGAATTGAAGATGTTGATGAAAGGATTGAATATAGAAACCAAAGGAGCTTCCCCTCCCGTGAAGAAGGGGCCATCATAGCAACTAAGGGGACGACCCCGAGGGAGTCGCTCGGAGAATTGCCCAAGAAAATAGATCCCAGAGAGGACGAAGAGCCTGAGGGAAGAATGGCGACGCCCATTGAAACAACTACATATGTCCTAATTGATAATGATGACCCAACAAAGGTTTTGAAAATCAGATCCTAGTTAGACCCTCTTTGAGCAAAGGAATTGACTGATTTTTTAAGAGCAAACTTGGATGTGCTTTCTTGTACCCACGCCGATATGTATGGGATATCACCCTCAATTATTAGCCACTCATTAAGTATCAACCCAAAACATCCGCCTATTAAGTAGAAGAGGCGAATGCTTGGCCCAGAGAGGTCAGTTGCCTTGAAAGAAGAAGTTGAGAAGTTAAGGAGCAATGGATTAATTAGAGATTCGACTTGCCCAGAATGGATCTCAAATCCCGTGTTGGTAATGAAGGCCAACGGAAAGTGGCGTACATGCATTGATTTCTCGGACCTAAATAAAGCTTGCCTGAAGGATAGTTTTCTGCTCCTAAGAATTGACCAATTGGTGGATTCAACAGCAGGTCACGAAACCTTTATGGATGCATACTCCATGTATAACCAGATTCCCATGCGTGTTCCGGACCAAGAACATACTAGCTTCATCATAGATGTGGGACTGTACTTCTACGTAGTGATGCCTTTTGGTTTAAAGAAAGCTGGAGCTACATACCAATGGCTAGTAAAAAGAATGTTCTACAATCAGATTGGGAAGACGATGGAAGTGTACGTTGACGACATGTTAGTAAAATCTAGACAATCGTCTGGCCATACCAGTAACCTAGCAAAAATGTTTGACATCCTTCGATGATACGGGATGAAGCTCAACCCTTTGAAATGTTCATTTGGAGTTACCTCCAGAAAATTCATGGGCTTTATTGTTAGCTCACGTGGAATTGAAATCAATCTGGATCAAATCGCAGCAATCAGGGATATCCAAACACTAAGGCAGATTAAAGATGTGTAGAGCCTTGCTGGGAAAGTAGCCACATTAAGTAGATTCATTTCTAAAGCTACAGATAAGTGCATTTCATTCTTCGACTTGATAAAGTGAGGAAAACGAATTTCAAATGGACTCCCGATTGTGTGGAAGCTTTTCATAACTTACTGAATAATCTAGAAAGACCCCCGATATTTTCCGAGCTAGTAGACCATGAGGATTTGTTTGTATACTTGGCAGTATCATCCCATGCAATAAGTTCAGCCTTAGTAAGGGAAGAAGACAAAGTCCAAAGGCCTGTGTACTATGTGAGTAAGAAGCTAGCGGCAGCAGAGCGAAACTACCCGAGGATAGAAAAACTTGCATACAACTTGCCGATTGCATCGAGAAAGCTCAGCCACTATTTTCAAGCTCACCCCATCACCATATACACTGACCATCCATCAGGAAGGCTACTCAAATGGAATATAGAATTGAGTCGTTTTGATTTGAACTTCCAGCCCCGAAGATCGATAAGGGGGAAAGTGTTGGCTGGCTTCACAGCAGAGTTCACAGTTCCCGAGGACGATGTGGCAAATGAGGAAGCCAGTCCCTCAAAACAACTAGTTGATCCGAACACTTGGAAATTATATACCGACGGTGCTAGGAATAATAGACAGTTTGGTATCGGAATTGTAGTGGTTACCCCCGAGAAGCAATCAATATACTATGCTTTGAGATTAGAGTTCCATGCCATGAACAATGACTCGGAGTACGAAGCCCTGATTGCCGAGCTTAGGCTTGCAAAGGAGTTGGGGATAGCAAAGCTAGATATCTTTTGCGACTCCAAGATAGTCGTAAACCAGGTCAGTGAGGAGTTTCAAGCGAAAGAACCAAGGCTTATGTAACACCCCGAATTTTCTATTAAAAATAAATTAACAAATTAAAGTATAATTAATTCTAAATGAAAGAATTAAGGGAAACAGGTTATGCCATTGCGCTCGTCTCGGAATTCTGCTTGAGATAGAGTCCGAGTTTGCGTAAATCGGACTCCGTATGATGGAGCTATGACCTTCCGAAGTTTCAGAATTCAATTTAAAATTCAAACAGTTCAAAATTTTAGTTCAAAATTCGAAAACAGACCCAAACTGGGCTAGGCAGGAATTTTCCCGCCTAGGACCCAGGTCGACCTGGGGGTCGACCTGGGTAACCAGGTCGACCATGTGGTCGACCTGGGGGTCGATCTGGTCAGGTCTTGGCTGGCCTGGTCGGTTTCTGGTCGAATTTCTGAGCTCTGGTGTGTCACTAAGGCTGATTTGTCACTTTCTGATTGGCTCCTCTTGGTGTGTATGGCCTGGATTCACTCTATGATCATCTGACGGCTCAAATCAATCTAAAATTCTATAAATCCACCCAACACTCAACCTAAATTCACACAAATAAAATAGAACTAGAGCTGTCATGCTGCCGGGAAGAAACTAAGAGTAGCCGTCAGTTAGAGAAAGCTTAGAGACGAGCAAAACTAAAGTAAAACAAGAATCAAACAACGTTTACCTACCCAAAGGAAAGAATTGCAAATTCAGAACTCAGAAATTAGAAAACAAGACCATCGTTTGTTGTAAGTATAGTGATTTTTCCGATGAGAATAAAATTAAGACTTGATTCGATGTAAAATGGAAATGGAATTTGCTATTGTATAACGGCGATGTTAATTCATATCTATATATTGAAATGATTGTGTGGTGAATTGTATTGGGATGTTTGTGGTATAATTGACTTGATGTTGGTCCTATTATACATTTAGAAAGAAAGCATCATCACATACAAGTATATGGTTAATGTTAGAATTGATACCTATATGTTTATATGTTTAACACAGGTTGTATACATTTTTCTAAGTCTAAGTTAAGACTTATATGCACATGTTCTATGTTAAGACTAATATGCCTACATGATTAAATCCCATGTGAATGTTCTTTGCAAGTTTGTAATTGGGTCCATGCCAAATACCATTCAGTTTCACACTATTATTACAAGTTTCATGTTATAATAGGATACATGATTTGATCTAGTTCACGCTTTTAGGTTAATGTCAAAAATAGACATTTGTATGACATGTAATAACTTTTTCACATGCTAGTTTGTGTTTGAAGTTATGCCTAGATAAAAATATGTTTAGGCTTATGTTTTATGCAAGTCTAAATTATGCCATTTCATGTGACACCTATTTAATTAGATTCTTATTTGAATGCAAGTTCACATGACAAGTTGAAACCCATGATTTATGTTCATTAGATCGCAAAGTTGCAAGTTCATATGTCACACACCCTTTATGTTATTTAGAATATTTCATGTTCTTGGCTTTCCCTTCTATGTTTATAAGTTGGGATGAAATATCTAGCCCAACATTTATTGTAATCTTGCGAACGTAAAAACAGGGGAAATATCGTTGGGATTAAAACATGAAAAATATATGAAATTGGCAAGTTTGTCACATGCCAAAATTGGTGGCACTTAAATGGTATAAATTCTTATACCAAAAATGATGAACTTGGAAAGTGGGCCATAGCATTTAATTGTTAACAAATTTACATATAATAAGTAAAAGAGACAAATATGTATATTTAGAAAATACGAGTATGCTTAACCCGAGGTTGGATTGAGTTGTGATGTAAACCTGCCCGGACCCGCCCGGCTGTCCAGTAATCACAACAATACCTATCCAATGTGGGCAGTTGAGCATTGAGCCCAATAAGGACCTGAGGTTAGACTGAGTTATGGTGTAAACCTGCCTGGAACCGACTGGCACATCCAGTAACTGTAACAATACCTGTCTAATGTGAGTGGTTGGTGCTTTAACTAATTAAGGCTAAGGACAGACAAGTCAGGATGGTAGGGTTAAGTTAACTAAAACACTTAACCAATTCAACATGTTAATTAAACTGATGGGTGGGGTTAGGTAAATACAGACACTTAACCACTTAACATGTTTGACTAGAAAACCCTAGTAACGGGGACCAATTTCAGCAGTAACCCAATTAGGTATTATGGTACCCTGAAACTAGGCAGGGTGGGGCACGATTACTGGGCTTATTGTAAGCGGTCAAAAGCGACGACGGTTGGTGCAGCAGTGTAGGTTCTAACGGAGTGCGAGCATGCATACACATCGGAGCAGACAAATAGGGCAATGGACACCAGTAGTATAACCTATGCATTCTAGAATTGTGTCGGGCCGCCACCATGGGACTTGATACACCCCATGGCGGGACTAGCATAGGTATCTACAATCATTGGGGGTCGTATGACACTGCGAGTAGGAGCCGATCTTTAGAAAGGGGATCACTTCACCCCGATCATGGGGTGCCAATCAGAACAAATACATGTAGGTGTAGAGATATAGTGTGGAGTGCGATAGTATATTCAGTTCAAAACTACTTTATCTTAGTTTATGATACTTTCCTGTTTCCAGTTTATACCTATCATGCCCTTTTTCTTATTCTCATACTGAAGAGTCATTAGACTTACCAGGCTTTATGTATGACTCTATTTTTCTTTTGTCTTGTTTTCTTCCGTTCCCCCCCCACCCCTTCCCCTAGGTCCACAGGGAGGAAACAACCCAGTTTAGTCAGACTCTTTGCAAGCTTCAACATTGTAGAAGTATGGTTTGGACTCTTTTTTCTTGGCTATGGCTTTTGGACATGTTCTATGGGGATTTATGCAGTTTTAATTATGTTTTATGCTTCTTTATTTAATAATCAAGACAGAAATGATGATGTAATGTTTTGGAAGTTATTGTGAGACAATTATGGAAATGTTTTGTATGAACACGTATTTATGAAATGAAAGTCTGTTTGTTACCCGCTGCTTATATATATGTGTTTATATCTGTCTTGTGTTTTATCTATGACTTTTACTTATAAACCTCCATCAAAGTTAAGGCATTCCCTTTGTGAGTGACCTTAATGGAGGTATGGTGTTTCAGCTTGTATCACATTTGAAGGAAGTAAGAAAATTGTTGGATGGTTTTAAACACTACAGCATAACCCATATTCCCCGATCGGAGAATCAGAAGGCAGATGAGTTAGCCAAGCTAGCTAGTTCCGATAGTCCTGAGGACAGGAAGATGGTCCAGATTGAGATATTGCAGTCTCCAAGCATCGATCAGATGGAAATTGATCCTATGCTGGAAACTGAGCCGGAAAGGGAGTCGTGGATGACACCCCTAAAGAACTTCCTGATAAATGGGAAGCTCCGCACCAAAAAGAGTGAAAGATGTGCCATCATTCATAAAGCCTCCAAATATGTCATGCAAGGCGAAGTCCTATATCAACAAGGGTTATCGACGCCACCTCCGGTGTACATCCCATGATGACATCGAACAAGTATTGAGAGAAGTACATGAAAGTGAATGTGGCGACCACACTGGAGGCCAAACATTGGCGAAGAAGATATTATGATATGGTTATTTCTGGCCTACTATAAACAAAGATGCGGCTAAATATGCATGGCATTTTGATAGATGCCAGAAATTTTCTGAGATTCCCAAGGCACCTCCTAGCCGATTGAAGATGATGATGAGCCTGTGGCCCTTCGCTGTTTGGGGAATTGACATTATCGGAAGGCTCCCCATTGCAAAGGGAGGAGCAAAGTTCGCTATTGTGGTCGTGGATTACTTCACAAAGAGGCTCGAAGCTGAACCGCAAACCACGTCACAACCAAACGAGTGATAAACTTTGTAGTCAGGTACATCATAGGTCGATATGGAATCTCGAAAGTCATCATAACAGATAACGGGACCTAATTTGATAGTGCCGAGTTTCAGGACTTCTGCCAGAAATATCATATTGAGAAAAGATACACCGCCATAGCGCATCCACAATTGAATGGACAGGCAGAAGCGGCGATCAAATTAATCAAGTCCATTCTGAAGAAGCAATCGAATCGGGCCAGAGCCATGCCAGCCGACGAGTTACCTTTGGCACTGTGGGCCTACAGAACAACTTATAAATCGGCTACTAGACACACGCCCTTCTCCCTGGCTTTTGGATCTGAGGCGATCATCTCGGTCGAATTAGAAGTACCATCTCACAGAACAACTTATTATGACCCAATGATTAACAATAAGTTGCTCCACGAATCCCTGGATATGGTTGAAGAAAAAAAGGGACTAAGAGGACCTATGTGCCTTGAGCCACAAGCAGCAGATTGCTCGGTATTACAATAAAAAGGTCCAAGTTCGAACCTTTGAACCTGGAGACTTGGTTCTAAAGCGTGTCTTTCCACCCCAGTCTATTTGGGTCTTAAATGGGAAGGACCATACACCATCCTACGAAGGCTTGATAATGGATCCTTCAAGCCAGCGACCGTGGACGGAGATGAAATCCCTAGAGTGTGGAACGCCCAACATCTACAGCATTAATTGACATGAAATTGTCATCTTTATTCTTTTGTTATTAGGACCATGTAAAAAGGCACGACTTGCCTAGAACAGTCTGGTTATATAAGCAAAAGATCATAAAGTGGACGTAGGTCATGATTTGACCGAACCACTATAAAATACCGTGTGTCGTTTACTTTTATCGCACCATTTCTTATTTTCTCTTTTATTCTTTACTTACATGAGCTGTTATAATTATGAAATTTGCCATAAACCTCGCGACAATCTTAAAACACGTAATTGAATTTTCCTTTCATCAGATCAGGAGGTCAGCAGTATGCAGAGAATCGAGGGTGCAATGTAGTAACCGACACAACTGTTGAAACTCTAATTCTCGTAACTTGAGAAAGATTATAAAGGACAAGGAAATGAATTGTCCACGAGGCATGAAGGTGCACCATGATTAAAAAGACCATCTCGACTAAACTCTACGCTTGGCATCCGACAGGAGAGTATAAAGACGCTAGGGACTGAGCGCTGCAAAAGAACTCCTACCCCCACTGAAGGATTGGGGGGTGAACTGAAAGCTGAGTTTGAACTCTATCCTGGGCAAACGACATGAGAGTATAAAGGTATTTTGATTAAACACCATGAAAGGGCTCCTACCCCGTTACAGGACCGGGGATCAGAATGAAAGCTGAGCCCGAACCCCTCATTTTCGGACATAGGGGGCAATATATGCTCGACTCTAATCAATCCTCAACAAGCCCTGGCCATGCATCACGTTAATGATTGATTGGGGGCATACTCATACACATATACGTGTAGTATAGGAATTTTTAATTTTCGTTCCATATGATTCTGACTTAGTTATGATACAAATATTTATGTATGACTAAGTATAACAAACTTGCAGGTACACAACAATGCAAAAGAAACAGAACTTCATTTACTAATGCAGATTTATAGAACAAAGCTAGACAAAAAAGTGAGGGCCATTCTCACGACTCATCATAAGGCCAGTGAAAGATCTAAAAAGCATAAACAAACAAGCTCTATTTGGGCTTTGGAGATGACTTTGACTTTTTCTCTTTCTTTTGCTTCTCTAGCTCCTCCTTGTTGGTGTCAGATTTGTCATGCTTCTTCCTCTTCTTCTTATCCAAAGGAGTATCCTATGGAATGTCAGAGGACTGGAATGCAAGTTGTGTAGCTATCGACTTGGTGGAGAGCTTTATAATTAATCCAAATCTGGGATCAACTGCAGAGATAGGTGGCACATTTAAAGGCTTTTCCTTTATTTTTAATTTCAATTGTTCATCCTGTTTGGCCTTCATGTCAGCTAAGTTTATGTTGTCATCATCCTTTATCTCTCCCGTGATGGCGACCTCCTCTTCTTCATCCCCGTTGTCACCGTCAGTATGCTTTAAGGGTCCAATGATTCAACATCCTTAGGAACATCAGCGCTGGATGTCATAGTGGCCTTCTCGGTTGCTTCGACCTCGGTTCGCTCTGGAACTTCAGAGACCCCAGTACTTGATGGTACATTGACCTTTTCGACCTCTGCTTTCGTTTCTACAATCCCCTTGGTCGGCTTGGCACCTATATCATGAGAAGCAACTATTATTGATTTGGGAGAAAATGTAGTCTTCTTGATTGTTTGCTCCACAACGCGACGATAAGTTACAATAGCTTTGACAAAATGTGGAGAGAATATGGAGATACCTTCCACTGACTCCTCACCTGGGGCAGTAGTAGAAACCCCAGCAACTGGAGGAACTGGGACTTTGGAGATTAATGGATCATCTGGATTGTGCTCCTCAACCTCAGAAGTCTTGGGCTCCATTGCTGAGCTAGAACCTTCGTCAATCTTGTTCTTGCCTTTGAGCTTAAGCCTCTCTGCCTCCATAGACTCCTTAATTTGACGCCTTCCCACTGCTAAAGCCTCAGGCTCTCCACCCTTAAGAAAGGTCTGCATAAGCTGGTTCTCATCGATATCCTCGACCTTTAAGCGCTGCCTCACACCATCAACAATCTGGTCCCATACATTAACTAAGGTAGTAGATAGTTTTTGATCCAAGAAATGTCTCGGGTTCGAATGAGTTGAGCAAAAAAGTCCATTAGTAATTCGTCGAACCCTTCTATCTCCTGTTCAGCCACGACAAACTTAGTAGTAGCAGTGGAGGCGGACTCAAGAGCCTCATTAGCATTACCTTCAGCGAGAGCTGCTCTCTCCTCAGCATGAGTAAGTTTATCTTTTAAGCCAGCCATTTATTTCTCCCAAGCAGCCTTTTCCATGACGAAACGATCCCGTGACGCCTTTAACTCTGTATCAACCATTTGAGATCCTCTATCTCCTTCTCTAAAGCCACCCGCTCTTGGCTGTTCGAATCAAATTCAAGGTGGAAGCGTTTCTTTGCACCTTCTGACTTTGTCTTATAGTTTTTGGCATCTTTCTTAGCTAAGGCAAGAAGAGCTCGAGTATCTTCCAGTTCTTTCTCAGCCTTGTTTCTGGCCTTGATGTCGTGTGCAATTTTCACTCTAGCTCTAGCCGCATCTACTTCCAGACGATGGATTACCTCTGAAAGATTCTTGGCGTGTTTCTTCATTGCCCTATATTGTTTAGCTACATGACTGACTCGGTCCATGACCTCTGCATCCCATTTATCAGGAACCGGTTCAAGATCTAGAACGAAAAGCATCCTTTCAAAATAGATGTCAGGGAACTGCATTCGCAAACGCTCTAGCTTTTCCTTATTATCAGAATTCAGAGCCACCTCTTGTGCGGTGGAAGTGTCCAAGTGGTGCTGATCAGAAGGGACAAGTACTGCTTTCTCTTTTTCCAAACCTTTGCTCAGATCCTTGTGATTATCCTTGGATTCATGATGCTTCTTGGAGGATTTGCCCTGAGGAGGTATACCCTTTGGGGGAGTCGGAGCTTTGGGAAGCAATTTTCCTCCCACCTATGGCAGTTGATGACTATAGCACTTCATGGGATCTTGCCTCGAAGGAAAGCAAGAGCATGTAGAATGAGGCTGATAAGAATCATAGTGTCTTTAACTATCTCTTCCCCAACTATCACAGCGGTCATGCTCAGTTACGTGATTGAGTCTGGGTGTGCAGTCACGAAGTTTATGATGAGAATATGAGTGGCGACGAGGCATTGTTCTTGCAAAAAATAACAAGTAAGTATAAGAGCCATGAATACAAACCGTATATGGGTGTTGGGATAAGTGGTGCATGTGATTTGTGTATCCCGTGTAATCCCCCTTAACAGACCAGGGCCCAGAGCTAGGCTCGTCTATGAAGTATCCTTCTCTTTGATGGGTAGTTTCTTCCTCGGAGATAGGGAAGAATGGATCAACTCCAAAATCCTCGGAGGTATAGATATTTTCTGGCAAGGGGATCTTATCCAAATTCTCAAATATTTGTACCTCTATTAAGAAATCATGAGCTGTAAGCTCCACTGGTGGTGGAGTATTTGAAGGAGACTTCTCCTTGGAAACTGAAGCATCCTTTTAATTTGTTAACTCGAATTTCATCTTCTTTGTAGATGTTCGTTTCTTTGTCGTCCTGAATGTCCATAGGCGAAGGACTTTTAGGAAACTCGGTCGTCTTTGCAGTTTCTGTGGTCACTTGCCCCTCGGTTGGGGGCATGCTACCAGATTCCCCAATCGTCTGAGCAGGGGGTACATACCTATAAGACTTGCCATCCTTACCAAACCCGAATCTTACATCGAGGACGTGATGTTTGTGAAGATTCTCATCGGTTATACACTTCTTGATTTTGCAAAAATCCAATTTACTTTTTACAAAGCGGGATAGACGATCTTCTTATACTTCACCTTCCTATTTTTGGAGATTATGAGCTGTTCAGAAAAAGAAAAATTAGCAGCTCAGTTATGCAGTTGAAATGACACTAAAGAATCCAGAACCAGCTTGATTGTAGCCACCTCTTTGCACAACCAGCTTGATGTTTTATGTAGAACCATTCAGATTTAGCATCTCCTAAATTGCTGTGTCCGTCGGACAATACCTTCTTGGAGGGGATCGATTCAAGAGATGGAGTTGCATGGGAGCAATATGTGACCGTATCAGGAGATCGATAACGAACAGAGGAAAAGGAGGAATGGCTCCTATTGTGCACATGACCTTGCTAATAGCCATGAACCCTTTCGAGGAAAAGAGGGGTCGGTCCTCTTTCTTAGGGGTTTTCACATCATCCCAGGGGATCCCATGCCTTAAACAGATTCTCTTTAACTTTATATCATCCAGTTTGGAAGCTACGGAATCACTCGGCTTGTCCAATATTCTAACACCTTCAATTTCATCGGGAGCCCGGTCATCCTCTTTGTCCTCGAGTGATATGCTCTCGGAAGATGTTGATTCTATATCAAGTTCTATCTCCTACTCAGATCCAGAGTTATCCCAATCCAGGTCCGACGGGAGTACATCGAATTATAATAGCTTGACGATTCTGGATCCACACTTTTCTCTGATATTCTTGTTGAGCATCTATCAGACATGGCTGTTTTGTTGATAAACACATGCAGGAGAAAATTAGAGCATAAATACCCATAAAACCCGTGTGTGCAAGTGCTAGTGTGTAAAAGTGTGTGCGATACTAAAAACAAGAGCATAATGTAAAGCAGATGAAAGAATAATTAGTCATCATAGTTCTTTAAGCTAAGTCTTTGATCAGACCAGAGTTACTTGTTCGAAGGCTCTAGCCTAACTGTTCGTTAATATGTTAGAGTTACATCGAATTTCAGCCAAAATGTGTGTCGATTCACTGGTTAAACTAGCTCGTCAAAGCCTTATAAAGTGGCTCGTGACCAAGGGTCGGCCCGTGATGAAGGATTCGGTTTGCAGTTTTAAGTTGGCTCGTGAATAGGTATGGCTCGTGGATGGAAGCCCGGGTCGTGATCTGGATTTGGTTCGAAGTTAAGATCTGGGATCCATCGGCTCGTGAATAAGTGACTTGTAAGCTACCTCCACGACCCGCCCCGCTACGCTCTTTCACGAACCGACGCCTCCTTCCCATCCACGAATCGACACTTCACCCTTTGTACAACAACATATCTTCAAACTCTTCTACCCTTGTCCCTCAGCTTGCAAACCCATGGCCAAACTTTCTTAATTTTTTCTCCAACCTTCACCAACCATCAAAGGCCTAACATGTCCCCTCAATCTCGATAGAACTTCAAACCGACGATTAACGATGAGTATTACCAACACGCGCGATGGCATAAAGGCCGATGAAACAAAGAAAACTGACAAAGGGGGACTCGACGAGTTTTCTCATAATCAAAGGTCAAAACATGGCAATTAAAAGCTGTTAAACTACGTTCTCTATTACCTATTGATTCGAAGGATGGATTCGGTTGAATTAAGGAAATTGTGAGAGCTAGGGTTTCGAATTGGGGATGAGGAAGATTACGACAACAAGGTTAAAAAGGAAGGATAGGAGAATAAAGGGTGAAACGGCTTATATAGTTGCCATAAAGTCCCCTGGTCTTCCCTTTTTTTATTAGCTCGTGGAGACAGATCAGCCCAATAGGCCATGAACACTCGAGGGGGCCTGCTGTTGCTCGAGCAAAAGCATTTCTTGCCACCGGTTCGTGATGCATACCAAGTGACATAGACCATAGAATGTCTCGACGACCCCGATTTTGGGATAATTATTGGATTAAAAGAATGAGACTTTTTATCAACATATACAATGAATTTCTTTAAAACAGTTTATGGAAGTTCAGGGACTTACTTGGAGAATTGCTAGCGATATGCTCTGGAATACAAAATTAGGAGATAATTAATAAATAGCGAAACAATTGGAAACTCAATCTGATATTTATATATACAATCAGAGATAGTAGAAAACGCGGATTCATGAAGAGGCATAACTTTTATGAAGCAGTACGATGCTACAAACAAATACGACTGTTGACTCACACCATTTCGACAAGAGACAGTTGGGAAGTTTCGAAGCATGTTCCATCCTTAATAAAACACACTTCGAGGGGGCAAAATGTTGGCTAGCTTTTGGACCAAGCTACAAGAATTTGAACACATACAAAATAGACAAGAGAACGAAGGCTCACGTACTCATATGCATTACGACTCGTGAAGTCTAAAATCCCGCTCGTGACCATCATCTTTGACCCGTTCATGGCGAAGGATCATGACCCGTTCGTGGTGAGGAGACCGCGGCACATTCATGGTTAGAAACCATGACCCATTCGTAACAAGGAAACCACGACCCATTCGTAACAAGGAGATCACGACCCGTGTAGCACAGGGTCACGAGCCGATCCTACACTCAAAAGATGGAGGTTGTGACTTGGTCCTCCACAAATCAAAAATTCAGGATCCGATGACACCTGTCCATAACCGACATATTAACCATTTCTCCACCCACTCACGAATGGCTCCGAGATCCTCGGGATTGGTGCTATGTGTCTTCATGAACCGCCTGTAGAAATCACCTATAAATAGCTCCACGCTTGGCATTTTTCAGGATCTTTCGGTAATCCAGTGCTCTGATTCCACCATTATCATACCTTCATCATTTTCATTCAGATTTATCTCGAATTTACTGAGTGAATTATTACTGTAAAAGTGAGATAGAGAGAAAATATTGATTGTACTTGCATTCAAACATATAATCAAAGTCATATAAAGTGGACATAGGCTCTTTAATGCTGAACCACTATAAATTTGGCGTGTTTTCTGCATTTTATTTCATTTCTATCTTTAATTCCCTGCAAATCAAGATAATTTGGGTGTTAGATCCATTTTTTGGTCTAACAATAAGGTAAAACTCTATCCTCCGACTTGCGTTGCATTGTGTGATGGGACCTGAGTCTTATAATGGCTTCATTTTTCTCAAAAGCATTGCCTTATTCAAATAATTTACTTTATTTATGCACTGGAAATCCAATGGAGTAAACCCGTTTCACATTAGCAGCGTGGTCCTGTGATTAGCCTTATTATTAAATAAGTTAAGTAAGATTTCACATACCAGTCCCATGACTGACTCGTAGTTTTTTTTCACTTGCAAACTCGGATGACCCTTATTTTTACATGGGCAGCCGAGCAATAGGTAGCTGGATTTATTTTGGATATGCACTGTAGCATGTGGTGCTTTTTTGGTTGAAGACGAAGACTATCTTTTATTACATATTTTGGACATTTAGACATCACCTTTGTATGCTATATTTGATGATGTTGTAGACCTATTATCTACCTGATGGAACTTGTTATGTACTAAGTAGTATCCTATATCTGTGTAACTCTGATGATGATGACATTTGTGGTTCCGCTGTTATGATGATGATGTATATTATTCTATGATTTCATGTATTATGCTATTATCTATAATCTGCTGATGTGATAAGTGTGTTATATTCTAATGATTATCCTTGCCACGGTCGTACGAGGGTTTGGGTTGTCACATGTAATTAGATCCAAGTTGATAGGAGTAGAGAATGCCTTGAGAATAGGTCAACACTTGATATGCATAATATGGTCCAGGCAGGTCAAGCCTGCCTCTCCGATCAATCCGGTGGGGTATGATTTTTCCGAAACGTTTCAGAGTATCCAGGCAGGTCGGGTCTCCTCCTCTGATCCGATCCAATGTGATGCTTACTCGCTAAAAGAGTTTGGTGAAGTTGTCATGAACTTCTGTGTAGGTGAAGGCGGGTCGAGTCCTCCACACCGATCTGAACCGCTCGATCCGAATCGTAGTGTCTTATAATCCAACTCCGTGAATTTCTGTAACTTTAACACTTCATCCAGGTGTTTGCCACCAAATGCTTGTTTATACTTCTGCATGCATTTACGGAAACGGACGTACTTTCCAAACCGTAAGGCCGATTCGGTCAAACGAAAGTTGTACCTGAAGCTAATTCATAGATCTACAAGAATTACCATGCTAATCACCGTAATTGATGTTTTCGATCCCAAAAGAGGTCATCTAATAGGAGTTTCAGGCCATTTTATGTTTGTGATGCAACTTCAACCAAATTGCTTCCTGTCTATTGACGAAGTTCGCAATGCTTGAGCGCATTATTAACTAGAAGTCTCACGTGTGACAGCTTTGACCGAAAAGCTGTCAACAAATTATGAGACAATTCCACTCATTTTAGGGTATTACTAACCGATCTCTAATGAGTGTTCCAACCCCATAAGCTAAGGTGTATATAAAACCAAAGCTCTGATACCATACGTAACGATCGACTCTTTCGACCGTTTCAAGTTGATAATTAAACCAATTCAAACCGTTCTAAACAACATATTGTTAATTACTATGGTGTTAAAAATATAAATCATCACAAAACACAGAATACCTCACAACAGAAGTAAATATCATACAATAATACAAAATCTTGTAATTTATACATGATATCAGAGTACAGAAATAAATACAGATCAGTAGAGGATTGAATATAGAATCTCACTAATACATGAATAACTAACAGAAGTGTGAATAACTACATATGAAATAATAGGTCGACGGATGAATCTCCATCGAATCTCAAGCTCTAAAAGATAAATCTCTAAAGATGAAAATACTTAGGCTGACCTTAGAATAATGCAAAAACAAAACACTCGAGTCAGGACTAAAATTCTTGTATAAGTGAATCAACTCAAAGTGAAATGTAAATAACTTAAAGAATGTTTGGGATTCCATCCTTTAAGGATCCGTGAAGTCAATACATATAATATAATATGCTATTATAATCATGTTTATTTAATAAAACAAATATATTAAAATAGCGTAAGTGGAATTACATTTTTACCCATAAGCTGTTTATAAGCATTGTAGTCTATATAGTACCATAAATTCACCATGTTGGTGTTACCAAAAGGGAACTCCATAGAAAACAACACATTATCAAAATCGTAGGGTAATATGATAAAGCACCGAGGCTATACCCAATGATAGGATTCTAATGGATTGTAGATCCAAGATTGTGGTAACGCATAGCCACAACTACCACCACCTTGAAACACACTCCCATAATCAAAGGCACACCCAAATTGATCGCACTGTAATACAGATGGCATTGAAGAAGCATGTTTGATAGGAGAAGCGATTTCATTTGTCCTGAGTATGACTCTTGTTTTAGTCATTTTGATTTTAACCTGAAGATCAAGGCCACCCATCATTGTTCTTTTTCTTCAGATCTAGTAACCGCCTCCAAACCATGTACTTTGTTCTGGATTCTTTATCATGTGCATAGTTATTAAAGTAGTATCAGTATTGGTAGAGAGTATAAAAACTCCGACTTCGGTTCCTTTAACGACCCAACATTTATTACAACCATAGTCATTAAATTTGAAATCATATGCACGTATCAAAAATCGATTAATGTCAAGTATTGATTTATTTACCGGTTTCTCACATCGATTCAATTACTTGATACCATTTTAAGTTTCAATTTCATATTTACAAGTCGATTCATTATAAAATAGTTAAGTTTGATATAAAATAGTTGAATAAAATAGATAGGCTGGGTATATATTAGTTTAAAATAAATATATAGATCTAATGTAAAGTAGTTTAAAAGAATAGTTAAGTTTGATATACGTTGGTTTAGATAAGATATATATTATTTTGAATATAAAATAGTTTATAAATGGTAATATATATATTGTAAAATAAGAAAATTCTAATTTCAAGAAAAAATCCAATTCAAATCAACTATATGAAATTTAAAAAAATTGGTTTATCGTTCATTTCAAAATTTAATTTCCCATTCTATGTCGGCTTACATTAGCTGATACAAGTTAACATTTTAATTTATTACTTAAAATTCAAGAACAATACTAAAATTTGTTTTAAACTTGAATTTTGGGTTCCATTCATTACATTCTATTTCCAAAGTAGTTTCAAAGACAAACTATTTAGTAAACCTCTTAAACTACATTCAAAGTTTCCAAAACTTATTACTTTGACAACTCAAAATCTTAACTTGATTTAAAACTTAAAAAAATCGTCCTATTTGCTTCATTTTACACAAATTAAATCTTTCACATTTTATTCTTACGTTACTCACTTTATAAAAGTTATAAAAATCATGTCTTTATATCAAAATAAATTACATTAAACTTTAAAACAATCTTTGAAGTTAATTTATCCTTTACATTAAGGATAAGGCCCTTTTTAAATCGAATTATCACATTAAAATTAATTTATATTAACTTGAATCAATTTACATAAAAATTCAATTTAAATCAAAACTTAACTTAAAATAATAACGTTTATAAATTATATTTTTAAACACCATTTCAACTTATCAAATTTTACTTAAACTTTAAAGATTTAATAAAATTCGAGTTAATTTTTATTTTAAGCCTTAATACAATTCCAAACTCAATACTTAAATTAAATTTCTAAATAGAATTATTAAAATTGATATGTACCTATAACATTTTAAAATAGTTTTTATTAACTACGGCATTTGTATATAATTTTCTATTCTATGGTTAAGTGGATCGAGTACATATTGTTTCAACCCATTGAATCAAAATTTGAGTATTCGTTTCAACCCGAATCCAAAAATTCAGTTTAAAGTCCTAAATCTATTCAGTCATTTAGGTATCTTTCATTTTAACCTAATTTTTCCTAAATCTACAGGGAACTTTCAATGTGAGAAAATATAAAAACATATACATATATATATATATATATATACACCACATCCACATCGGGTTATATGTGTTGATAGTATGCGTGTCACATGTGCATAAATCATATGAAAAACAATTATAAATTTTCTAAAGCAACTCTAACATTTCATTCAACATTTCAAATATTTAATTCAATTAATAAATATTTAGTCATGAGTAAATAAACTCACCTTTCGAAGTTGTTCGAACATTGGACCAACTGATCGGATTTAGAATCAGACACGATTCTCCTAGCAACGACGAACACAAATACTGGTTGATATATATATATACACACAAAACATTTGTATGTGTACAAGTACATATATATGTATATATATATATATATATGCAACTGGAATTTTTACGGGTATAACTCCAACCCTACCATTCGATCAAGCATGACCATCAACCCAAGAAAGCCAGCAAAGACAATATACCCAATTTGATTTTGAGCCACAAGTTAAAAAGTGGCAAAATCGCAAATTTAACACAACTTAATCACACACATATATATCATTTTTATTTGGCTAATTCTATTTAAACCCATGGTTTTGCTGAGTATACCCATGAAGTTTTTTGAAAAATGGTAAAACCCGGCGTTTTGCTGAGTTTACCCATGCATAATTAAAAAAACCTTTTTTCCCTCTTATGTAGGAACCCTACGTGGTGCCCTAAAGGCACCTCGTATAACCATTATGTGGTGCCTTTAGGACACCTCGTAGAGTCCCTACGTGGCGTCTTCATGGTACTGGTCCTACGTGGTGCCATAAAGGCACCACGTAGTTGCTCTACGAGGTGTGCTGAGAAATTAAAAAGAAAAATATTATCGAATGGGGATCATTTTGTCATAATTATTTTTATGAAAATATGGATGAACTCGGCCAATATCTAGGTCCAAATATTAGCCTTTTTAATTTATTATGTAAACTAAACAATAGGGTACCTAGATTCAGCCTAAAACAAGGAAATGCTCTCAACCAGGAAGAGAAGTAGCCACATGCAGGTTCAGACATAGCTCAGAGAGGTGTAGCAAGTTTGGAGTGCACGCGTGGAGGTCCAATATAGCGGGATTCTTGCGAATTTAGATCTAAATCCAATGCCTGCTACAACTTTGTTTCTCAATCGCTCTTGTAAATCACTCCTCTCTTGCGTTGATTTCTTTCCTTTGGATGTAGAGGCGCTCGAGAATTGAGCAGCAAGGGGAAGAGGGTCACATGCCAACATTGGGTAGGGAAATGAGAGGTGGGTTTAGGGATCGTGGGGTCTCGAATTTGCATGCTGACTTGAGAAAATTGATGGGTAGGGAAGATTTTCTTTACTGTGAAGAGGATTCGTGTGTGTGGTTCGGGATGGTCGGGGGTGGTAGCGATCGCAGATGGTGATGGGAGGAGGAAGAGAAAATCGTGGGCATGGGGATTTGGGGAAAAAGATGTGGTTTTTCTTTTGCTGCACAAAATTGAAAAGGAGAGGAAATGAAGTTTCTTCCCATTTCTTTTGTTTTCTTTTTTTCCTCTGGTTTGTTGAACGAAACATAGGACGAAGGAGGAAGAAGTAATTAAGGAGATGGAGTTGTCGCATGTTGTGCAAGTGTTTTTCCACTAGAAGAAAACTAAACAAGTGTACAATTATCTATTTAATAAATTTTAAATTGAATAAAAATTCCCTTTTCCTTTTATTAAGATGAAAAAATCAATTATAATAGTTAGTACCCAATGTAGTAGAACACGAATTATTTTCGGATAAGATAGACTTATCAAATGTCGTCCGTTTTAAGCTGTTTTTACCAAAAATTAAAGGCGAGACAACAAACCTTCGAACTTTATGGAATGGAAAATACCTTTGCCCGTATAATATCGTTTAGTATTTTTTTAGTTCAAATTTGCCTAAATTCCGATAATGTTTAATTTTACCGATTTGTTAAATGTTTAATTAAGTTAATGCAAGCAGAATAAATTTTTCGTATTTTATTATGAGATTTATTCCTATGCTATGTCTAGTTAAATGTATCTTAAATATTAATTTTCATGATTTAATTCATATTTTTAATTTTAATGTCAAATATGATATATCGGTTATTGCTATCGCAATTTGATCGCATAAATCGATTTAAATGGAGCTAGCGGACTTAGATGTTTTTATTATATAATTACTTAGATTACTTCCAAGATACGTATTCAGATTTAAGAATTAATGTTCTATAACTTACCTGTTTTGCACTTGTTTTCAATTGAACAAATTCTAAGTTAACTTATTGTTTTACCCTTTAATTTTTAGACAAACGTACCTGATTAAAGTTTATACTTATAAATCAAATTCGCACATTTCAAACGAATTTAGATTCTCAGATTTCTATAATAAATTTAAGTTATAAGCCTTCATTTAGACATTAAAATTTAATTAACTTCCTATTCTTAAACATTGAAATTATCGAGCCATTAAAAACATCTTGTTGGGATATGTTGTCTTGCCATATCACGATATCGTCCGTGTATGCTATAAGCATGAGTAAGCTACACTTACCCCATGAGTGTGCGTATATAAACCCTATCAAAAATGCTTTAAATTCCAATAGCAGGCCACCTCATTAATTGTTAATGCTGTGCAGAATTCAATCGGAGATTTCCATTTAGGTTAGTGTATTTTCTTCATAGACTAACTTCATTAAATCACTCCTTTTGTAAGGTATTTATTAGTAAAAGTTACTAGCAATACCCTAATCAAGCCGTACAATAGAAATCATGTGTCATTTGATGCCATTCGCCAATGTCCTAATAGCGAAAGAGTGATTCAGGTCTAAAAGCGTAACCCATGTCCTTCCCCGCTTAACTGTTTGACCAATGATGATGCAATAACCTGCAACACTATCCTTAATGCTACGTAAGCGTTACCACTTTTGTATCACATAATTACCTAGTCATCCATCAATCCTTTAGATCGTTCAAGGCAATCAAGGTAATACCCCTTGATAACTCTAAACATACTTAAATCGCTGATGAACCACACCTTTTCTAGACTACATCATAGAACCTACCCTGGGGTATCTCTCTGCATGATCGCATTTCTCATGGCTCCTGCAGTTAAATACATATACAAAAATATATATGATAACTATCATCGTCATGAGTAGTAAACCCTTATTTCTCGCACCAACGATATTTATCATACTACCAATAGGACAGACTTTACAGTATTCATTCTTAACCACTTATTTCCCGCGTTGATGATATATTATTAGCATATCATCATTAGGACAGGCTTTCCCAATTCTCTTATATTATTTATAACGGTTAACTGGCCTGGTCCAAGGCCTAGGTAACCTAGGTCCGGACTTAGGGCAACATAAAGGTGAAGGGAAACAATTTGATTGTTACCTTTATATTTATTTCCTTATGTTGAATCAAATATGTACCAAGTGGGGTGGTATGTGATTTGTATTTCTTGCGTATGCAGCCAAGTTCGATATTGTGCATTGACATTCTTTCAGCATTTCTTTTCTTCCTTGTTTTCCTAAACTGGACTAGGGCAACAATAATGAATGGGATGGTCCTAATGTTTAGTACACCTTACCAATGATATACTTTTACCTAAATCTCTTTCCAAATGCATGTACAAAGCTACATATATAATTTCTACTTTTATGTGTGTCTATTTCTTTACCTGACCCTTTTCTTTTTTCTTCTTGATCTTTTATTAGGTCCTTAGTATACATTCTATTCTTACCATTTAATTTACATTTTAACCATTTCATCTTTCATTCTATTTTTATTGTTTATTCATATCGGTGTCATTTCCTTTTATGATTTCACTTTATTTCTTTTTATTTCATCTTCTTCTTTTGCCTATGTCCCCAGTTATTATTTTTACCCCAAGTCCCAATTTCATAAACCTTATTAATTTATTGTCTTAATATTCCATCTATGGAACCTACAATATTTTAATAAATTGGAACTTAGTTTTACCCTTAAGTGCAGAGTCTACTCCCATATTTTACCCTAAGAGAGAAGCATTGTGTGGCAATGTAATTATAAGGAACTATCCTTTTTATTTATAAAAATAGATAGTACAAAATATGGTTATTTCCCTTAATTTTTTTTTTACCTTTTTCTTTTGTGGAAACTATATACTTCATTCCTTATAATTCCATACATCGATTTATGAGGATTGAATTTAATAAGATATGAAAACTTACTTGTTCAACATTCATTCCAATAAGCTAAAATATTAGCCAATTCCAAAATATGAAATTTAACATATTTCATAATTTAATTTTAAAGAATAACATTTTATCTATTTATTTCAATCCAAGGTCAAACAATGTATTCTCGTTTATTTCAATTCAAGGTTAATTAATATTACTCCATCTTTTCAATTCAAAGTTGAATAATCTAGGCATAATGAAACATATAAATATTCTTATGTTTAATTCCATAAGTAGCTTTCTACCAATTGCAATAACACGAGTTATGTTTTTCATTTGCGGAATTCTCAAAAAATTGCAATTCTTCTATATGTAAAGTTTAATAGATTCACAAACAAATATTATGCTATCATACAAAAATATATAACTTATCCACTTAGTTGAAAGCTTTCCAAATCCCTTGAATTCAATGTAGGTCTCCGTATTGGAATTTTATATTTTGAATTTACAATCATTATTTACGCATATCTATAGGATGATCTTCAAAATAAAATGATATTTGGATTCAAATCAACAAACTAAAACCTATTATAGGGATTAACCACTTTTATATAGCTTTCTATCTGAAACAAGTTCCTATTTTTTTTAATCTATTCCCTTCCAGTTTGGATCTGAGAGTCCAAGATAAAAAATAAAAAAAAATTATAAGTTTTGGAGAAGAAAGGAAAATGGTAAAGTTTATGTACTCATTGAAAAAATAACGTGTTTAAAGTGGAACACCACATGTTTGTTTATGTAAATTTAAGTCGGTTTTAACCATTGGATAAGATTCTATTAGATTTGGATCGCACAGGTCTAGGTTTTACTCATGCTTTAGCATAACGAAAGAACGACCCTATCAACGGTTGACCATCAAGGTTAACCGATGGTATCTAGGGTTAACCATTGGATTTAATATTTATATTTCCTTTTCTTTAAACGTATGCCCATATCGACGTATATAAATTATTTTAACTATTTTGTTTCTAATGCTTATTTGTGCTTTTGGTAAACTTTCCTTTTTATCAAATTTTGCTAAGTGTGTAAATACTATTTAGTTTGAATTTTGGATGTTAGTAGTTAAATGTATTCATCGGTTAATTAGTTGCATATGTTACAAACTGATTTCCTCTATTAACGGATTGCATACATTACAAATTAATTACTCCCATTGATTGATCACATACGTTACAAACTAATCACCTTTATTAATTGATTGTGTATGTTATTCTTTAATTTGAATTTTAGTATTCGTCAGCAATCAATCAATCTTAATTAGTTAAATTACCAAATTTACGCACATGTTATAAAATGAACACGAAACAGAAGAAATAAGGGAGAGAGGACATTTCTATTCATTCAGATGTATATTCTTTCTATTACATTGGCTCGTTGATATATAGGCTTTTGGAGCTGGTCTTTAGCTTATTCCCATGATGTGGGACTAAACATAGAACTAATAAAAGCATATTCACAACATTCACATATATATATATATGTATATATGTATATATATTACAACACTCCCCCTTGAATATGCGTCTTCAAAAACTTGAATGCTCTGCTAACTTGAAGTTGTCCCTTTTAAAACATATATGATGATTGCTCTCCTTTATTATTATCTTGCTTGCATATATCCGTTCAGTCGATACAACTATTGTCTGTTGCCTTCAAAACTCTATCAGGAAAACCCAGTGGGAAAAGCCTTGAACAAGAAAAAAGTACAACGTTTGATATTATGAATATCATATTAAAATGATATTCCTTAAAAGAGTTTGATGCTTCAGGATCAAAACAATGCCTCATTAAAAACCTTTTTATGAAAAACCCTGTAGGAAAAATCATAAACAAGGAAAAGAGTGCAAATTTATTTCCTCTTTAGGTAACTTGTTTTACAATGTTACCGTAAGGGATGATACTTCAGGATCAAGATAATGCCTCATTAAAAACCTTACTAATATAAACCCAGTGGGAAAAATATTAGTGAAGGAAAAGGGTACATTATAGCATAATTTTATATGCTCCCCCTTATTTATAACTCATTATTAAATTAGTCTATTGATGTAGTCGACGCATGCCAATTTTGTATATCATCTTCTGCAATGTTGATTTGGAAATTGCCTTTGAGAATGGATCTATCCTCTTTTCTTGAAACTGAATTTGTTTCTCCTCTTTCTTGTTACTCTTTCATGCATGTGTGAAGAGAAATTTAGAAGAAATGTGATCCATCCTATCATGCTTGATATAATTCACTTGAATTTGAGCCATCCAAACTGCCTTGTCTTCTTCATAAATAATAGTTTACTGCATCAAAATATTTTTGATAATTCTAGATCAAAATGTTGCCTCGTTAAAACATTACTAAGAAAAACTCGATGGGAAAAATCTTAGTGAAGGAAAAAGAATACAACATACAATGTCATATTTACTACGTCAAAAGCAGTATGATTCTTCTGGATCAATGTTATGCCTCGTTAAAACCTTAATAAGAAAAACCCAGTGGGAAAAATATTAAATAAGAAAAAAGAGTACATTATAACTTATTTTTGTATGTTACCTTTGGGTTGATACTTCTGGATCATGACCCATGCCTCATTAAAACCTTACTAAGAAAACCCAGTGGGGAAAAACTTAGTTAAGGAAAAAGAGTGCATTATATCATACGTATGGATGCTGTAACAACCTGGATTTTTACAACATTCTAAGACAAGAATCAAGGCAGAATTTAATTACAAAATCTGAATCAGGAGAAACGGGTTGCGCCATTACGTTCGTCTCGGAAAAATACGCGAAATAGAGTCCGAGTTTTCGAAAATCGGAGTTCGTATGACCCAGTTATGGCCCGTTAAATTTTTCAGAAAAATTCAAATTCAAAAACAGTTCGAAATTCAAATATGGTGCCAAACGAACTGGGCGGGAAAATTCCCGCCCAAGCCCCAGGTCGACTGGGGTGTCGACTGGGGAGTCGACACGCCCAGGGGGCAGGTCGACTGCCCAGTCGACACGGGTGCCGACCTGGGTGGTCCGACCACTTGGGCCTGGGTGCACCTGCTGCTGTCTTGGCTCGGTTTTATGGGCCTGTGACGGATTTTGAGGGTTCAGATCTATCCTAGGGTTTATCCTATGGCCTAAACTACTCCTAATCTCTATAAAAACACCCTAGGTCCTAACCTAAATCACTCAAAATCAATCTAACAACGAAGTGCTGCCCAAACCCCTCTTGATCATGGCCTCCATCTCTAACTCCAAGAGCTTATGCATTCAAATCGGATCTGAATCAAAGGTGCTAGCTTGCTACATCAAATCAAGGGAGTGGATCAATGTTGCTACGCAAATTTCATGACGATTCTTCAACAAAGGAGCCACCTTTCTTCGTCAAGACGATGCATGATCCTTCCCTAAGCCTCGCTATGTAAGTTCTAGCTACTTGTAGATTCTAACGGTGGTTCTAATGTGACATGGAATAAAATGCGATGAAACATAAGTATGCTAGCTTATGTGAACCTAATTTTGCCCCTTTTCAATGATCTATGACCTTGGGCTAAGTTTTAGCGACTTAATCATGCCACTCATGCTATGTTTAACCTAGTTTATCTTGCAAGTTTGGATCTTTATCTATGGAATGTTAGCATGAACCTTTGGGAACCATTTGAGCAAAGACTTGACTTCGGGGGCTTATGCATGTAAATGAACCCAAACCCCTTATGATACTATGCATGTTTGTGGCCAAAAACCCCTTATGATACTATGCATGTTTGTGGCCAAATTCCCTCATGATACTATGCATGTTTGTGGCCAATTCCCTTATGATACTATGCATGTTTGTGGCCAAATTCCCTTATGATACTATGCATGTTTGTGGTCAATCCCTTTTTGACATTGTGCATAATTTGAGGCCAATATGTAGCATAGTATCCTTACTATGTTGACTCGCTTTTACTTGGGTTGGAAACACGATTTGGGGTAGGCTAGACGTGCGTGATTATGACATGATAATTTGACATAGGATTTCATGAAAATATGGCACTCATGATACACCTAAATGTGGACATGACATGTGGGGTAAACATGGGACTTGAAACTAGACACGTATGGGTTGTAAGTGTAATATGACACTAGACCAAACATGAAAGTGGCCAACTCGAGGTTGGGTTGAGTTTGTAGCATAAATCTACCCGGACCCGCCCGGCTCAACTAGTAGCTACAAACAATAGGACCCAATGTGAGTAGTTGGTCATATAGCACTTAAAACCCGAGGTTAGACTAGGTTGTGGTGTAAAGCTACCCGGACTCGCCCGGCTTAACTAGTAACCACAACAAAGTCTAATGTGAGAGGTTGGGGTGCATTAATCTAATTAATGCCACATGAAAAGGTTAAGTAATTTTGACTAATGACACTTAACCGATATGACACGAATGGGTAGGTTAAGTTAAACCGGACTTGATTTCTTAATGACACTTAACCATATAAGACAATTAGGGGATGGGGTTAAGTAATTTACACTTAACTAATCCGACTTGGTAATTAGATGGGGTTAAGTAACTTAGACTTAACTAATCTAAACATGGTAATTAGATGGGGTTAAGTAACTTAGACTTAACTAATCTAAACACGGTAATTAGATGGGGTTAAGTAACCTACACTTAACTAATCTAAACACGGTAATTCGATGGGGTTAAGTTAAACACTTAACCAATCTAAACTTGGTAATTCAATGAGATTAAGTAACCAATACTTAACCAACTTAACATGATAATTTAATGGGGTTAAGTAACTTATACTTAACCAATTATACATGATGATTTGATGAGGTTAAGTAACCTATACTTAACCAATCCAATATGAGAACTCGATAGGGTTAAGTCACAAGACCGTTTAAATATACTTAACCATTATAATACGATTAGTGGATGGGGTTAAGTTAACCTATACTTAACCAATCCGGCTCGATAATCCGATGAGTTTAAGATAATCTATGCTTAACCAATCTTACACGATAATCTGATGGGGTTAAGATAAACAAATACTTAACCAATTTGACTTGATGATTGAATAGGGTTAAGTCATGAGCTTCTTGATATACTTAACCAACTTGTAGGGCTAGGTCTTGGACTTGAATACTTATCCAAATCTTGACATGATTCGTAGGCAGGTTAAGTCATGAACTTAAACGACAATACTTAACCCATTAGACAAAACCCTAGTTTAGGGGACTAGGTGGAAAGCCGGGATTAACAAGGATAACGGGAAAAGAAGCTAAGTGGTAAACCTTAGTTAAGAATAACTAAGTAATAATTCTTAGCCAAGGACATGGGACTAGTTCATAAATAGATGAGTAACCTGATACGGTAGGTCATCGCTTAGTATACGAGGAGGAGCAACTTATCTGACTTGGATAAAAAGCTCCAGCGAGCTGGGTAACGAAGCGGTAGCTTCGGGGGACGTGAGGGTACTCTTGGTATCCCTCTGTGAGGTGGTAGATGGTCCATGAAACCTGGCCTCACAGAGGTTAAGGTCTGCGGTAGAAGAGCCAAGAGTATGCCTTGGTTGCTGTGCGAGCAACCTAAAGACTGGGATGGATTAGCGTGGAGTCGACGATACTTGATTTTTGCCCTGGATAGCGCGTCGTCGACTACCTACCATCTTTAGTCAATCGTGTACGAACGGAAAGGCAGAGAACCCCCAACAGACCATGTTCTTGCTATCGAGTCATGGGTGAGGTTGGCCCATAGGAAAGTGGGGCTATAGTGGGGTCGGGATGTGGTTCTCATACATGATTTTTCTTGGATTGCCTTTCAGTAGTTGAGGGAGGGGTCACGTGGGACCATAGCCACGGATACAAAAACAAACCTTGATATCTGCATCAGCTGACGACTTAAAGCTCCCGACCGAGTTCCGTATTTCTTGATTTGCCCCGGCACGGAACTCGGATGGCACATTGAGGAACATGTGCGTCTAGACATGGAAAACGATTCACGATACATACGCGGGATAAAGGGCGCGGTTGACGGGTGGCATAATCCCTAGTGGCCCTAGGTGGCCTGAACCCAAACCGAGACACGGAAACGTTCATTAGGTAGCATAATCCCTAGTGGTCCTAGGTGGCACAAATCCTAAGTGAACACGCGATAGTTCATGGTAGGAAAACATAACCAGATCAAGGGTAGCAGTCCAAAACAACTTCACGGATAAAATGGTACTACGTTGAGGTGGTATAAATTTACATGAGAAAGCCCGTACGGCCTACGGCAAAGGACTGAACTTATACATGGAAAGAAACATACGAGTTGGGAAAACCTACATATGCTATATATTAGGTTGACATGGGCCATTACATGGCATTGGGCAAGGGGCATTCATAGTTAAAACATGACGCGGGTTGGGATACTAGTACGAGAGGTGCAGAGCAAATATATACATGATAAATACCATGGGATGTTAGACATGGTAGATACCTTGGGGTAGTATACTTGATAGAAACCCGACGATGTGATACCTTGATTTATCTTGACACCGTAGTTTATCATGATACCTTAGTTTATTTTGCTACAGTAGTTCATCCAGTTATCTTGGTTTAGCTTATCTATCTTATTGGCATCCTTATGTTTACTTTCAGTTTATGCATGTCATGTTACCTTTACCTGTTTTTATATTGGAAGTAGATAGGACTTACCAGTCTTTATGACTGACCCCGTTTTGTTTCGCCTCTTTGTCTTCCGTTCCCCCCCCCCCCCCCCCAGGTTTTCAAGGAGGAAATGATGTTGTTTAGTTCGGACCTCTTATGCTTGAAGGTCATCATGTATAGCTTGGTCTTCTTTTGGCTATGGCTGCTTTACCGGTTTGTTTTGGGGGAATAATTTATGAAAAGGTTTTATGCTTCTTTACTATTGCAAGACAGGTTTTGATGTATTCTGATGTAAAAGGCTATAGACCTTATTTTATAAGGTAATGAAATTTGTTTTACTTCCGCTGTTTTATATATGTTCTGTCTTGTAATATCTCTGTGCATGTTTACCTCGATAATGCTTCACCAAACCTAGTGCATTCCCTTTGTGAGTGACCCTAGCGGAGGTGGGGTGTTACAGATGCTCCCCATGATTTAATAATTTTCTCTGAATTCGTATTCTTCTTTCAATAACTCAAATTGCTTATAAATACTTCTTAATGAAGTTTTTCTTTTAAAACTTCATGTGCATTTCCATGCTTCAGGTATGCTTTCTTATTTAAAACACCTCCCTTTTGTGATTTATATGATACTAATATTCATTTATGAATACACTTCAGATGCTTATAATTTTCTGTTTCAATCGGGCTTGAATATTGCAATACACATTTGATGAGTGAGACAACTTTCATTACAACAACACTAAGCAGGAAATAATCTACTTATCTTGAAGTATATCAAGATTTTCATTACAACAATACTTAAAAGAATGTTGTGATCTATCGGACACGTTCTTTGTATTCTTTATGTTCTTCAGGAACTTACATATTATTATAATTTTTGCATATTGCAACTACCACTTCAATGGATATTAAGAGTTTCACTACAACAATTCTTGAAAGCATACATTTCTTGCTTTTTATTACTACCAAAGTTATTCAAATTCTTCTAGAATTTGTATACTTTCATCGTTTATACCTTTAGGGTATTGTAAGTGTTTTAAACACTTTCACCACTTTAATCAATTCAATTCTCTGAAAAATACAATGCTCATGGCACTTGACACTCTATGGTGTTTCCGTAGCTTCCATGTGCTTTTGTCATTATCTATGTTTCTATTTTATCTTATGAACTACAGGTTCATATCTTATGGACTACAGGTCCACATATCTTATTTAGGAGAATTTCATGATGGCCAATCATGTTTCTCTCTAATATGGGATTTTAATCCATTTATAAATGTAAGTGCTTTATTATTTATTAATTTATCATCGATGATTATTTTCTGTCAGTTCTATACATGATTTACTGAGATCTCGAAAAATTATCATACTTTAGGTACCTAAACCACTTCTGGGGTTATTTTGACAATCATGTCATGGGTTTCTTTTAAATCACCTTTAAGTGTTTCTTCAGGAAAACTTACCTCCTTTATTTTGCATCTTTATGACTTACTCCAAAGATATTTTGAACTGACTTTTATACCACATTTTCAGCTATGATTTACACCTTTTGATCCTTTGGGGATTCAAATGTATATTGGAGAAAGTCTATTAGGGACATAATTGATAATTTATGCAAGTTACTTAATACTTTACATAATTCTATATGTTAACAAATATTTAACATCGATGATTCCTTTATCCTCCCCCTCAATGTTGACAAACATTGTCACTTTAAATAGTAAACCTACTTTGGATTCATTTTTGATCCATTATAGCATCATAGCTAGCAAATACATTAGATGTACTTCAATTGCAGGAGGATAATGCTCTTATTAATTGATAAGATGCATTCATATTGCATTACTTATTCCCTTTCATTGATCCGATGACTAGGAGGAATTTTCTATCATTTGAATATGCACATGACTTCAGGTCATTCAATATTGGTGTCAATCGACTTTCTGAAATATAATATATGCATGATTTATAAAATGATCTCATGACAACTTCAGGTTGTTAATAAATTTTTCGCATATATGTGTATATACGTGCATCCACGTATTACATATGTAATTGATTTGCATATTCTTTCTCATTCGAGTTACTTACTTTAGAACAAATTGTTCATAAGTTTCCGATCATTAATTTTTGCTTATCAAGCAATATCAATGCGAATCTTAAATATTGTATCATAATATCCAAAATATATGATTTGGAACTGTATTGAATTTCTGTTTCAAATGAAATACATGAATAATTTCAAGTTGTTTATCTATATTGAACTTTTGGTTCAAATAATATATAAACAATTTCAAGTTTGTTAAACTGTATTGAACTTCTGGTTCAACTGTATTGAACTTATGATTCCACTGTATTGAACTTTTGGTTCCACTGTATTGAATTTCTGGTTCTACTGTGTTGAGCTTCTAGTTCAAATAAAATATATAACAACTTCGAGTTGTTAAAATTTATTCTTCAATACGATATGTAAATATAAATATATAAGCAAGATACAACTCATTTTGAAAATTGTGCAATCTTTGGATGCTTTATTATTGTCTCATATGATTTAACTAAGAAGTGTAATGTTATTATTTCATACAGTTTGAATAAAGCTTCAGGCTTTTAAATTATGAAGTATTTCAAATTCATTGATTGAGGAACTTCAAGTTCCTATGCATATATATACACATACATATGCATATCAATTTTATAAATTTATGATGAACTTCTGGTTCTCAATCTTTTAACATACTTTTAATTTAGAAGCTTTTACATTTTTGCTAATTGACAAGATTTCAATCTTGTATACTTTATCAAAAATGTTTATATATATACATGCACATGTATATATAATGCAAGACTTCAGGTCAAAGACTTTGAGTTATACAACTTCTAGTATAAATATTTTCTTTGCACAACTTTAGGTTGTTGTTCTATCCTTTCTTCCATAACATTGGTTATTACTATCTAAATACATATGTTTATTCATATTCCAAATACAAACATACATCAATTAACTAACAATAACTAATGCATTCAATGCATTTATTACAACAAGGTAATATAATATATTTATCAATCACATAATCAACATTTTACATTCTCTAACATGAATGGTTCAAAAATTTACAGATCTGTACATAAAATTCACAACTATAAACAAAAATAAACTACATATCTCATATTCAATTATTTTTTCTCATTCTTCAATATAAATGATTTGAAAAACTTGTGAATTTATACATAAAATTCACAAACATAAAAATTACATTTTTTTTAAATTATACAACTCATATAAAGATCTTTTATATCTTTTTTTATATCAAAATTGTTTCTTGCCTTTTTAAAAACTGCAGGTTCTAAATTTTCCATGTAATGACAGAAACAGTTTTTGCATTCACTTCCGGTGTGTAGAATTAAGATCGATATTTAGATCTTAACTCAGTATGATCTTTAGGATGCATATTTTCTTTATAAAAGTTTTCCTAAGAAACAATGAAATATTTCTTCTAGAAATATTATATGTTCCAAAATGACTATAATAAAATTTCAAGTTTAATCACAATTCATATATTATTATTTTATATTTTAAATTGAAGTAACTTTTCTAGAAAGTGCCCTTTTTTCACATATGAGAGTCATTTTACTGTTTTTCTTCAAGAAAATAGTATTTATTATAAACGTAATGATCTCTTCCAGTAATAAGTTTCTTCAAGAGATTACATGTAGCATAACGTTGGAATATAAGGCTTTTTCCTTTTTGTTGAAATTTTTCCTTTCATTGATTTTTTTTTCAAATCCTTTCCTTTTACAGGTCATTTGCTATATGCAAATATTAAATGCAATTATATGCTTTTATGCTTTATTTCATGTTTCTTGTTTGAATATGAACTTCGGGTTCCTTGTTTGCGTATGAACTTTAGGTTCCTTGTTTGCATATGAACTTCAGGTTCCTTGTTTGCATATGAACTTCAGGTTCCTTATTTGAAAGAATTTGTATATGGACTTTAGATCATATGAGCTTCAGGTCATTTGCATGTGAACTTCAGGTTCAACGATTCTTGCTTTGTGTTTGGACGTATGACTGTCTTC
Organism: Allium sativum; assembly: GCA_030737875.1. Classification (NCBI taxonomy): domain Eukaryota; kingdom Viridiplantae; phylum Streptophyta; class Magnoliopsida; order Asparagales; family Amaryllidaceae; genus Allium; species Allium sativum. Next base: position 297,568,285 of record CM060924.1, read on the forward strand.
TGTTGGTCATAATGCTCCTTCAGGGAGTTCCATAAGTGGAGAGGATATTTTTTTCAGTTAAATATTCCGATTTTAGATCATCGTGGATATGGCCTCTTAAAAATATCAGGGCCTTTGTTTTGTCCTGCTGGGACATATTATTACCATTTTTAATGGTACTCTCTAAGCATTGAAATTGTAAATGTATTTCAGTGTTTGACATTTTTGTGAACTACACAAAAATAATAATTGCAGATGCTTAATTAAACAAAATTCACATATCATTATACGTGTTCTATAATTATCAAAACGAATAAATAAATTAACGAACAGACGAAACGATAAAACTGTAGTACTGTTATATCATAAAAAAATATGCAGATCTCGTAAAATGGAATAGGACCGTATACATGGATGTAATAAATTGAATATATTACGGCGCAGAATCATTAAAAAATCCAAATCTGCAAGTCTTTCTTTATACATTTATAATGAACTTCTTACAATATTGAAATATTACAAATCGTCAAGGAGCCATACACCATGTTACATAACAAAAATAATGGCCACATTAATACATATGTTGGATAACAAGCTTGCTATTTACATATATGCATACCTATTAACAATGGCTTCTCTGTTATTGAAGAGATAAAGTAGCAAATGAAGATGTTTTATGCATGGCGTATGGGGTAAAAGATCCATACATAATATTATAAAAAGAAAATGAATGGATCTTCCTAAAAAAAATATTTGGTATACCATAATACCAGATCAAATATGAATAGGTGGATATCTAAAAACCACTAAGTTAAAAATTAATTAGATTAAAAAGTTTAGATCACTAAAATAGAATCTAGATCTACAAAAACTGAAAAAGAAAAATGATCTAGAAGTATGGATCACATCTAAGCAGAAGATACAACAAGTTCATATATATAAATCTATATGATTCCAAAACATTAAAAAAATAACTTACATGATGGATCCATAAATATAGATCTAGAATATTTCAAACAATAGCTCTAATAGAGCTTTGTGCTGATAACGTGTTATAAAATGAACACAAAAAAGAAGAAATAAGGGAGAGAGGACATTTCTATTCATTCAGATGTATATTGTTTCTATTACATTGGCTCCTTTATATATAGGCTTTTGGAGCTGATCTTTAGCTTATTCCCATGATGTGGGACTAAACATAGAACTAATAAAAGCATATTCACAACATTCATATATATATATATTACAACAGCACATTATTATTTTCGATGCTAAAACTTCAAACAATAATAACTTCTCCGCTTGAAATCCGATCAGAAAACATCATATATAAAAATTCATCAAAAAATAACCAAAACCACAGTTGTGCATATTTCACGGCAAATTCTAGCATTTACAAAATGTCCAGTTTACAATTTTAAGCTATTAATTAATTAATTGTTATAGAAATTCAGGGTGTTATACCTTCTCAACCAAGTCACCCACGATTCTTCAGTTAGCTGGGTTCAATGTCTTCGGTGCAGAAACTAAAATGAGAAAAAAAATAACTAGAAGAGGTGAAATAAAATGCATATTCACTAAACAAAGATCTTACTAGCAACAAAGTAGGTAGCCCTAAAGCATAAGTAGCATTTCACAAAGAGGAAGCGTGTGTTCCACATTTTGACCTTATTAATTATGTCAGAAACTAAATTGTTGGGATAAGGATTGACTCGATATATGCACATCCACACTGCTCACTGTACTTATATGAACTTACTAAATATTAGCATCAAGTGAGGATCAGTGATCGCCCAACCAATTCTTTTCCCCAACCACATTATATTTTGGTTGCCCTCCTACAAATAATAACAACTATTAATGTTTATGTAAAGTTACATAAAAAGCAAAGAGACATGAACATCTAATATTCAATTTCAAGGCATCTTTCACCCTATTAAACAGTCCATATATCAAACAATTTAAAAAAAAAAGCAAACTGAATTACCATATGATCTCATTTGTCATCATTATTGTCTTTGAGGAGATCTTTTTAGATCAAAACCAGTGTGCTTAATTGATTTTTTTTTCCTAGTTTAGAGGCTTCCTTTTTTTCCTACCAGTGGTATCATTCTAGAAATCTAAAATCATGATAAAGAATTATCATATGATCAGTTATGAAGAATTATAAAAAATTATCTCTAATTATGATAAAAAGCGATAAATAGAATTAGGCCAGGAAGTCGACATACAATCACATGCTCCAAAATTTTACATGACACAACGACTCTCTAGTTGCATTGAATTCCATTAGAATCATAGCGATATGTCGAATTCTATTGAAACTGATATACTGAATTTATCTTCAAGCCTAACAAACTCAATACATGGAGTCGAGTTCAACAGAACTGGTGCGTCGTGATCGGGATTCGGATTACTAAGCATCGATGCAAGACACCATCCCTTACTACAGTCTTAACGACTATGTAATGCACAGTGTCATGCTTTATCATGAAAAACAGATAGTATCAAAGTCTAGTCAATGGTGATATGGCAAGCCGTAGCCAACTATAAGCGATGTTTCATATTAGCCCTTACTGAAATCGAAATAATGAATCTTGTTTTGATTCGACTTCAAGCCTAAGAACGAGCATTAATTTGCATTAGAAGCCTAATTTTTTTCCTTCTTTATCTTTAACAATAAGTAAAATGAAATTCTTTTAAAAACTGACATTTACTAGAGTGACACGTAGTTTTTACTAGATTCAGTTTTTACTATAAAAGTTGGGTATGTCGCCTCTAGGTTAATGAGAAGGCTTGTCATCCCACATTTACTAGAAGAATGGTTTTGCCACTGATGCTTTACAGGAGTGATTTTCCTCCCTAAAGTTGAAGATAGTTGGTGTCATCCGGTCATTTCTTTAAAAAGGAGTAGTGCCTGATCGCGATCAAGGAAATATACGGCTTTTCATCATTCAAAAAAAATGGAGAATTCATGTGTATAGGCTTGTTTTTGAAAATTATAACGGATTTAGCCATGTTTCTAACATAATTACAGATATAGACCTATTTTGATCTGCGGAGTTGCGAAGGAGAGTTTTGAAAACTCGCTTTTGTGCGAGTTTTGGAAACTCGCCTTCAGTTTTGAACTATTAAAAAACCATCTTAAACATGTCAAACAATTTTACAAGAACAACATACAACATACAAACTGCGTTCATCCAATTCGATAAAGACATATTACAACAATCCAGTACAACATAACCAAGAGCCTACGGAATAACATAAATAAGACCCAGCATAACCACGACCCAACAATACAACATAACTTAGACCCAACAATACAACATAACCACGACCCAACAATACAACATAACTTAGACCCAACAATACAACATAACCACGACCCAATACAACATAACTATGAACCATAGCTTCGGAATGAACCATAGCACCCATGAAGCATTTCATTCTTTGTAACGACCAGGAAAATCTGAACCAATTTAAAATTTTTAAATTGGCTATTTTAGTGGATTTTAAATATTTAAAATAAATATTTTAAATAATAGCAATGAAAAGTAAGTTCGAATCGACATTTGAAAACGAATATAATTAATTCTAATTATAAACAAGGCCGGAAATGGCGCGGTAGTTTTAAAATTTGAATTCAAACTTTGACTGACTATACCGGGTGCAAAACAAAGCGGATTTGAGTGAAACCAAAAATATTTAAATCTGTTAGTGAATACCTTTCTAACGAATCTGAAAAATCGAAGTTTCAGAGCAGAAAGCAAAAGTTATGGCCAAATGAATTTTCAGAAAGGTCGCTATGGAATTTATATAGCCCATGGAATTGGCCATTTTGCAAACGACCTCAGAATTCGACGAAACCACTTTTGTTGGATCCGGGATGTGAAGTTATTGCTAGGTTTCAAATTTGATAATTTTGAAGCTAGTATGTGAGCGTGGCAAAGAGAAATGTGTTTTGGGTCAATTACAGTTAAATTGGATCGACCAGAAAAAGGCCATTTTGCAAACGGTCTCAGAATTCAACGAAACTAGTTTTGTTGGGACCGTATCTTCAAAACATAGCTGGATTTATTTTTCTGGAATTTTTCGAATCAGTTTGTGGCCCTGGTAAATTGAAATGTACGTTCAAATTAAATATTGAATGTTTTATATTTTAATTTAAAGGAAAACTGACTGAAACAGTCAAATGAGCCTACGAAACATATCCCATTATGTTCGGAATGGGGGTAAAACGCTAGGGAAGACATTCGTTGGGTTTGGATTGGTGTTAGTACGTGAAGAGGGGTATTTTTGGATTTTTGAAAATTTATAAATAAAGAAAAAAATCTCATTGGACAGTGGAATTTTCTCTCTCCCCGATCCTCTGAACCACGCACAACGGAAAAACTCCCGACCTTCTCTCCTCGATTCTTCGTTATACACTCAATAAAATCCAACGCCACAGTTAGGGATTTTGTAAAGCTTCGAATTCTCTTCAAATCCATATAAGTATTGGATTTTTTCGTGGCCTATAGGAGGAGAATCACCTCCGGGAAGTTGCGATCTTCCCAGCGCCGCCATGAGCAGCCGCCACCACCGAACTACACCCCACCACCACGCGCGGAGGCGCCCCTCCTCCCCCTTTGACCTCGCGCAACCCGATCGTGGAACCGTTACACCGTTTGATCGAAAATCCAAAACCTAGATTTGAACCTCCTATGAAAGGTACGACTGTGAATTTTTAAACTGGTTTTGACACTTTAAAGTGTCGCGAAATTCGACCATCTTTGAAAAATTGTATCTTTTTCATGTGCTGACGAAAATCGATGAAACAGGAAACATCGTGACCGTGTGGACGTCTTCTACATTTTAGAAGAGACCGCATATTTTTCTGAGCCTTCTGCTATTTTTGGTGGAGTGGAACCCAATGTGAGATTTATAATTTATAATTTATAAACGATATGGAAAACGATGATGTATAAATTATATAGTCGATGTATGAGTTATATAAGCGTTGTACACCTCTTGTATAAGCGTTGTATAAGTTGTATATGCATTGTAAAAATTATATATGTGTTGAAATAGAAGTGAAATGCTATATATAAATATATATATATATATATATATATATATATATATATATATATACACGCCCCTCGTTTACAAACCATGGACGATATTTATTGGTTGTGAATGGTATGAAAACTGATTGATAGCGAATGGTTGATTGAAATTGTTTGTGGTTGAAATTGATTGATTGTGATTGAAAAATACCCGTTTGTGGTTGAGAAATATTTGGTTGAAACCACATTAGGATTAGTTTGTGGAAATGAAAAAAATATACATGTCGCCTACGTGCGAACTAGATGCATGATTCCCCATTGTCAAAAGCTGTGAGGCTTTAAGGTAGAGCGAGGAGCCGTACTAGGGACGGTCCCGGTTTTAACTACCCTGCCGTTATGCTGCCAAAATTTTGAATAATATTCATGTGTTAGAATTATTTTCCTGTGTTGAAATTATATTTGTCTGTTGAATAGAAAACCTTCATGTGTTGAATCGATATTCATTCGTTGGATAGAAATTCATGTGTTGAATGGTATTCGTGTTTTAAATATAAAAATCACCTTTTTATCTATATATATATAAACTATAGAAAACCTTCATGTGTTGAATCGATATTCATTCGTTGGATAGAAATTCATGTGTTGAATGGTATTCGTGTTTTAAATATAAAAATCACCTTTTTATCTATATATGCAAACCATAGAAAACCTTCATGTGTTGAATCGATATTCATTCGTTGGATAGGAATTCATGTGTTGAATGGTATTCGTGTTTTAATTATAAAAATCACCTTTTATCTATATATATAAACTATAAAAAACCTTCAGGTGTTGAATCGATATTCATTCATTGGATAGAAATTCATGTGTTAAATGGTATTCGTGTTTTAAATATAAAAATCACCTTTTTATCTATATATATAAACTATAAAAAACCTTCATGTGTTGAATCGAAATTCATTCGTTGAATTGAAATTCATGTGTTGAATGGTATTCGTGTTTTAAGTATAAAAATCACCTTTTTATCTATATATGCAAACTATAGAAAACCTTCATGTGTTGAATCGAAATTCATTTGTTGAATTGAAATTCATGTGTTGAATGGTAGTCATATTTTTAAGAAATTGTTTTATAACAAAAATCCTATTTTTATCATCAATATGAACTATATAAAATAATATTGTTTTGAAATAAATTGTTTTATAATAAAAATCCTATTTTTATTACCTATATGAACTGTTAGCCTACTTTGTGAACTAGGCAACGCAAAGTCAAGAAACCAACCATTGAAGAGTATTTTAAGTTATAAGACTCCGGTTCGGATCGGAAGAAAACACCCCAATTCAGGTTGATAGCAGCATATCGGTTCGGATCGGATAGAGTTTTCTGTTCGGATCGGATGTCTCTTACTGGATAAATTTGCAAAGCTTATCTGATCGGAATGGAAGACGAATGAATCTCGAACGGATCGGAGGTTCATCTGCTCGCCATAGCACAGGAGCGGAGCGGAATAGGTTAGAGACGGAGTGGCGCCCAAACCAATCCGGGTCGGATCGGGTATCCCGATCCGAACCCCTTACCTGCATGTCTCCGACCCGCACCCATGATCTATGTTAATCTCCTATAAAATCGCCTGGAGAACCGGACCGGATATGACTAATTCCTACCCCTAACGTCCATCTCTTTGATGTGTTGTCAGCTTGATAGTTCATCCGAACCCGAAGAGAGTGCGATGGATGACACGTGTTCCGACCCGGATTGAATCTCAGGCAAATTCACACCTATAAATACCCCATCTAGAGACAAAGAGAAGGATTTTTTTTCAGCACTTTTGAGAATCCAAGTACCTCCATCATCCGAACTCCTTTACTCCCGGAGAATCAAAATCATCTTTCATTTCTTGTTTTAATCATTTGAGTGAACAAAAGTGAGTTGTGAGTGAATCTTACATTGCATTTGTAACCGAATTACTGAATATAGTGAAAACCAAGTGGACGTAGGCATTTCTTCGCCGAACCACTATAAATCTTGTGTGTTCATTTTTATTTCTGTTTTATTTTATCTTGCTTCTAATCAATTTGGGTGTTAGAACCACATTTGGGTCTAACATTTTGGTGCTTTCATTGAGAGTCCTCATCTAAATTCTTTATTTTCCGGGATCTCTTTCTACTTTTTGGACCGTTGAGTTCAGATAAGTGAATCCTTAAGTTTCTCCGTTTTCTTACATTCGTTGAATTAATTGTTGAAGACTCATGGCCAAAGGAAAAGGCAAAGAAGTTCAGTCGGTTCAAGGAAATGGAGCTGGCGAAGATCAGCAACATGCTGTTGTAACAAGGTCTCGGGGGCAGAGTTCAGCAGCAGGGAGAATCAATGCAGGAAATCCGAACCGACAGCAAGGGGAGAGCTCCGATCCGATCCGGGTAGGGGACTCCGAAGCAGTGCACTCCCCCAGTCTGAACCGACCCGACTTGCTCGCTGCACACCGATCCGACCAGGCACCCCAGCTCCGATCCGACCCGACTTCCTACCTCTGATCCGACCCGATGCTTGGTGAAGCTGGAACATCTACTCGAGTCCCCGCGAATGCTCCAATTCCAGCTGCCAGGGTTGGAGACCAGGTCAATCCATCTGCTCCCATCACTCAAGGAGATTTCTCGCGCTTGCTTGATATGCTTGAGAGCACGAGGGAAGCTATTAGAGTTCATGAGCGCACCAATCTCATGATGCAGGAAAATATGAGGCTCATGAGTCGGGAAATCAATGAGCTCCGCCGGCAAAGAACTCCATCACCGGTTCGTCACACACCCGTAGATCAATCTTCATCTTCCGAGGAAGAGAGGCCCCGTGAACGAAGGCCACTCGAACGACCTCAGAACGTGGAGCAGCTAACGTTTGGATCTTTGGGATCTCGCGAGGATATCGCACGAGCATTAGGAAACGATAGCCCTACTCGGGGGCAAAGACTCCAGTCCCCTCTTCCCGAGATCGACCGGGAACACAGGGAAAGGAATCGAGTAGAGGCAGCTCGAAGAAGAAGGGCATCTCCAGAGCAAGAGCCCCGAAGGAACTCGGACACTAGGGCCAGGGAACCTGAGCAGCCCTTAACTAGTGCCGATGTGCAGGCAATGGTCCGCCGAATTATGTCCGAGAGCCGGAATTATACGAATGAAGACTATGGCATTGAGCGAAGCCATACACCGTTCACTGATGATATCCTAGATTTCCAGTTTCCCCGACGCTTTAACTTGCCACAGATGGACAAATATAACGGAAGGACTAATCCGGCACAGCATTTGATGCGGTATTCGTGGCTCATGAACGCCGCTGCTGCCCCTGATGAAGTAAAGTGCAAAGCATTCCCAATCTACCTGGAAGATGTGGCATTGTTCTGGTTTACCCGGCTTCCTCCTCGTTCAATTTCTAATTACAAAGAACTAAGTGAGCGTTTCATGAACCAGTTTCGACTACATGCCCGCAAGTCCAAGAGTGTTATTGAATTGTCGAGGATCAAACAGGCACCAGGAGAGTCTTTAAGGGCATATTTAGATCGTTTTAACCAAGCTGTAACTGAGGTCAGTGACCCGCATGAGCCCACTATTCTGATGGCATTGAAGGAAGGAGTCGATCCTGAATCTGAGTTTGGAGACTACCTTTCTGGGAAGACACCCCCCACAAGGGCGATATTCTACGAAAAAGCCGATATTTATCTAAGACGAGAGGAGGCCCGGGCAAACCGGAAAAGAAAGTCTGAGACAGCTTCAAAGGAGAATGTGCAGAGTAATATTGCCGTGAAGCAGTCTGGGGAAAGTTCTGGTAAGGTTGAAGTAAATGTAGGAAACAAGGGTGGAAACAGCAATACTGGAAACGGGGGAAACAACAACAACCGTAATTCGAACGGTAACAGGAGAAACAGAAATAGGGGAAGCGACCCTAACAAAAGGCCCCGATTCCAGAATTACGAGGACTATACACCATTGAATGACACCCTGGAAAATATTTACCTGGATACGTACAATGTGTTGCAGTACAAAAGACCGCCACCTCGTGATTCGACCGAGAAAGAAATGGCGACAGGGAAATTTTGCTTGTTTCACGGAACACATGGACATTCGACCAATGAGTGTCGGCATTTGAGGGATGTAATTGAAAAGTTGCTGCGTGAAGGAAAGTTGGATGAGTACAAGGTTGCCCCGAGGGACAGGGGGCAAGGAGAGCAGGCTCCAAAACAGATCCTACCTGCTCCTAAGCCTACCGCGCAGCAGAAAGGTAAAGGGATTGTCATCAACTCCATAGTAGGCGGACCACACCCGGCAATCCGAAGTTTTAGGTCAATGGACCAATATGTAAATGCTGCCAAGCATCTAGATGTGAATGAAGGTGACGATTTGGAAGATGTCACCCCTATAAAACAACAAAAAACCATGTTCGATGACGTGGTATTTCGCAGCCGAGACAACACGGGGATACAATCTCCCACCAATGATCCGTTGGTTATTACTACCACCATTGGGCCGGCCTTGGTCCATAAGGTATTAGTAGACAACGGAAGTTCTGTTAATATTTTGTTCAAGAAGTCATTTGATCAGATGAAGCTTGAGCCCGAAGATCTGAAACCTTGTGAAGGATGGATTAGAGGCTTCAACGGAGCGACGACAGCTCCCATGGGATATATAGAATTGCCTGTGACCCTAGGGCAAGGAGAACGTAGAAGAGTGCGAATGCTTCAGTTCGTAGTATTAGACGTAGATTCGCCCTACAACGCATTTTTAGGGAGACCTGCCCTCGCTGAATTTAGAGTTTGTATCGCCCCTTGGTGCTTGTTACTAAAGTTCCCAACCGAAGCCGGGACTGGAGTAATAAGAGGGGATCAGGTTTCTGGACGGGCCTGCTATGTGGCCGAACTGAAGATGTTGATGAAAGGAGTTAATGCTGAGAGTAAGGATGCCTCGTCTCCCTCAAAGGGGGACTCGGCATAGCAATTAGAGAAATTGACCCCAAAGGAGTTGCCCAAAGGAACACCTGAAGACCTGGATCCTAGAAAAGACGAGGAACCAGAGGCTAGGAATGCAACTCCTAATGAAACGACAGTGGAAATTCCTGTTGATAAAGCTGATCCGACGAAAGTTTTGAAGATCGGTTCCCAATTGGATCCACGTCGTGCTGAAGAGCTGACGGACTTCTTGAAGGCAAACTTAGATGTGTTCGCCTGGACCCATGCTGACATGTGTGGGATATCGCCTTCCATTATCAGTCACAAATTGAATGTAAATCCGAAGCATCCGCCTGTGAAGCAAAAGAGACGCATGCTGGTCCCAGAGAGGTCGGCTGCTCTCAAAGAGGAAGTAGAGAAATTGAAGCAAAATGGATTTATTCGAGATTCGACCTATCCCGACTGGATATCGAATCCCGTCCTGGTAAAGAAGCCAAACGGAAAGTGGCGAACCTGCATTGACTTTTCAGATTTAAATAAGGCTTGCCCAAAAGATAGTTTCCCACTTCCTAGGATTGACCAGCTTGTAGACTCGACAGCAGGTCATGAACTTCTCTCTTTCATGGATGCATACTCTGGATACAATCAAATTCCTATGCATGTACCAGACCAAGAGCATACAAGTTTCATTACGAATTTGGGGTTATATTGTTATGTTGTAATGCCGTTCGGATTAAAAAACGCTGGAGCTACATATCAGCGGTTGGTAAATAGAATGTTTTATGATCAAATAGGAAAAACTATGGAAGTTTATGTGGACGATATGCTTGTTAAATCAAAGCAGTCTTCCAATCATACGCAAGACTTAGCGGAAATGTTTGGTATCTTGCGAAAATACCGTATGAAATTGAATCCTTTAAAATGTTCATTTGGAGTGGCGTCGGGAAAGTTCCTTAGCTTCATTGTGAGTTCCCGAGGAATTGAGATCAACCCTAGCCAGATAGCGGCGATTAGAAATATCGAAGAACCAAGAAGAATTAAAGACGTCCAAAGTCTGGCAGGAAAGGTAGCGGCGTTGAGTAGATTCATCTCTAAAGCCACCGATAAATGTGTTCCCTTTTTTGATTTGATAAAAAGGGGAAAGAAGAACTTCCAGTGGACTCCCGATTGTGTCGAGGCCTTTCAAAATCTGTTAGAGCTATTAGAGAAACCACCGATAAATGTTTATCTAGCAGTCTCGGCTCACGCTGTCAGCACAGCTCTGGTTCGAGAAGAAGACAAAGTACAAAGACCAGTATATTATGTGAGTAAGAAATTAGCAGCGGCAGAGCGCAACTACCCAAAGATCGAGAAGCTTGCTTACAGCCTCCTGATTGCATCCCGAAAACTTCGTCACTACTTCCAAGCCCATCCAATAACCATATACACCGATCAGCCGTTAAGACAGGTGTTGCAGAGACCCGAAGCGTCGGGAAGGTTGATTAAATGGAACATAGAACTAAGCCAATTTGATTTGAATTTTCAACCACGAAAGTCAATCAGGGGGCAAGCTCTAGCAGACTTTATTGCGGAGTTCACCATTCCAGATGAAGAAATAATCAATGACCGAGTGGTCAAATCCGAGGATAAGCTAGAGATGAATCCGTGGAAATTATATACAGATGGAGCTAAAAACGACCGAAGATCCGGAGCTGGAATTGTCTTAGTCACTCCCGAGGGACGGTCGTTATATTACGCCCTGCGATTAGAATTTTCGGCAACAAACAATGACTCTGAGTATGAAGCCCTGATTGCCGGGCTGAAACTCGCTAAAGACCTCGGAGTAAAAATGATGGACATATTTTGTGACTCTAAGATTGTTGTTTGTCAAGTGCGAGAGGAATTTGTGGCTCGAGGACCTCGACTTGTCGCTTACCTCAAGAAAGTGAAAGAGCTATTAAATGGCTTAGAGCGGTACAACATAACACATATTCCCAGAGTAGAAAACCAGAAAGCGGATAGACTAGCAAAATTGGCTAGTTCCGACAATCCAGAAGAGACTGAGGTAATTCCAATTGAAACGTTGGAATCGCCAAGCTTTGAGTCAATGGAAATTGAATTCGTTCATGAAGCGGAACCAGAGAAGGAGTCATGGATGACCCCAATCAAGAGTTTTCTTAAGAATGGGACACTCCCATCGAAGAAAAGTGAGAAAAGAGCTGTAGTTCGCAAAGCTGCTAGATATGTTATGCAAGACGATACCCTCTATAGACAAGGATTTTCTATGCCCCTGTTACGATGTATCGCACACGACGACATCAAACGTGTACTGAGAGAAGTGCACGAAGGTGAGTGTGGAGATCATACAGGAGGTCAAACTTTAGCAAAGAAAATATTGCGGTACGGATACTTCTGGCCTACGATCAATAAGGATGCAGCTGATTATTCACGACGCTGCGATAAGTGCCAGAGATTCGCCAAAATCCCCAGGGCACCGTCAACCCAGCTTAAATCAATGGTGAGTCCTTGGCCATTTGCCACATGGGGAATCGATATCATTGGAGTTTTACCAATTGCTAAAGGAGGGGCTAAGTATGCCATAGTAGCCGTGGATTATTTCACAAAGTGGGTGGAAGCTGAGCCCTTGACTAAGATCACCACAAGAAAGGTGATAAGTTTTGTGGTCAGAAATATTATATGCCGATTCGGGATCCCAAGGACGATTATTACTGACAACGGGACCCAATTTGATAGCACTGAATTCAGAAATTTTTGCCAGAAATATAAGATAGACAAACGATATACTGCAGTTGCCTATCCACAATCTAATGGGCAAGTAGAGGCAATAAACAAGGTAATAAAATCCATCCTCAAGAAGCGATTAGAGCGTGCAAAGGCAAAATGGGTTGATGAATTGCCCCTAGCTTTGTGGGCATATCGAACAACGTTTAAAACGGCTACCGGTCATACCCCTTTCTCTCTCTCCTTTGGCTCAGAAGCAGTAATTCCAGTTGAAATGGAAGTTCCTTCCCACAGGGTTACGTATTATGACCCGATGACGAATCGGGCACTTTTACTTGAGTCTCTTGATGAAGTCGAAGAGAAAAGGGACGAAGCAGACTTGCGTGCAGCAAGACATCGGCGTCAGATGGCACGCTATTATGACAAAAAGGTTCGCCTCAGAACTTTTGAACCAGGAGATTTGGTGCTAAAGAGAGTTTTTCCATCTCTTCCTCACCTCGGCCCAAAATGGGAAGGACCCTTTGTCATCCAATGGAAACTTGATAAAGGAACATTCAAGTTAACGACCGTAGATGGCGAAGAAGTCCCTCGAGCATGGAATGCCCAACACTTAATGCGATATTTGGATTAGAAATGCTATACTTTTTGCTGTTCTTCCTGTAAACTCTGTAATAAGGCACAACTTGCCTTGGGAAAATATGACGATATGAATAAAGGACTATAAAGTGGATGTAGGCTATGACTTAGCCGAACCACTATAAAAATATTGTGTGTTATTTACTTTTATGCATCTACATTCATTAGTTGTTCTGTTATGATTATGAAATACAGGATAACTTAGAGCCTAAAAAGGTTGAAACAGTTTGGACATAAAAAGAAGCACAATGATTATTTGTGCAATAAGACATAAAAGAATGAGAAAACGACATTCTTAACTCTAACTCTCCAGAGAAAGAGAGAGAGTATAAAAGCGTCTCAGACTGAGCGCTGAAAAAGAAATTCTATTCTGAACTCTAACTCTCCAGAGAAAGAGAGAGAGTATAAAAGCGTCTCCGACTGAGCGCTGAGAAAGAGGTTCAACTCCGAACTCTAACTTTCCAGAGAGAAAGAGAGTATAAAGGCGTCTCCGACCGGGCGCCGAGAAAGAAATCTTTTCCCGTTGAACGACCGGGGAATAAACAAATAACTGAACCCGAACTCTAATTCTCAAGAGAATGAAAGAGAGTATAAAGGCGTCTCCGACCGGGCGCCGAGAAAGAAATCTTTTCCCGTTGAACGACCGGGGAATAAACAAATAACTGAACCCGAACTCTAATTCTCAAGAGAATGAGAGAGAGTATAAAAGAAATGCCAGGAAAAACAACAGGTATTGATGACACAGGAAATGCTATCCCGTTAGAGAATCGGGAGCGTTCAGATTGCTTGGTTAAGCACTGAATAACCTATGGAGATTGACTGGGGACACATATATATACACATATCTCCCCTCTCCACAACCTTGTTTCATAACTATAGATATGCATTTTTACATAAGTGTAATATTGCTAACAGATAAACATTGCAAAAAGTGAATTATTTTTATTTACAAATGAATGAATTTGTATAGGGAAATAACTGAAAAAGAAAGTGCGGAAGCTGCTGGTGTAGCAGCACTTATTGGTTTACAAAGATGCTAAAAAAATACAGGGGCACCCACTATTTGGGTTTGGGATGAGCCTTCGATTTTTTGGCAGCTTTTTCCGCATCTTTTGCTTCCTTCTCGGCTTCAGTCAAGATCCGCTTTGATTTCTTTTTCCCTGAAGATGTAGTACTGGAGCCAGCAGACTTCTTCCCGGAGGGCGGGGCACTGGAATCAAGAGAAGATTTTTTAGCAAGTTCTTCGGTAATAGATCTAGTTGAGAGCTTAACAACTAACCTTGAACCTGCATCCACCACCGCGAGGGGCTTGAGAACCTCAGGGTCTAATTCTTCAGCCTTTAATTGCAAGCGCTTGTCTTGATCAGCCTTCATGGCCGCCAAGGTAACGTCATCAGCGCTTTTTGACTCCCCGGTTATTGTAACCTCCGGTTCCTCATCATGCCCCTCGTCTCCTCCGTCGTCTTTTAAAGCTGCAATCATTTCTTCATCATGGGGAGTAGTGACCTTAGTTGGCTCACTTCTTTCCCCCAGGGATGTTGAAGCAGCCTTGTCTTCCCCTTCTTTGACCCTATCAGCGGGTTGTGTCCCAGCGGTAGCTCCTTGAGCTACATCTGTCTTCGTGGATGATTCAACGCCTACAAAATGAGAAACATTGGTTATCAACTCAGGCGAGAGCAAAGGATTTCTCATCGAACGTTCGGTTATGTAGCCAAAGGTAGTAGTAGCCTTGACAAATTGAGGAGAAAAGATAGGGATACCTTCTGAAGACTTTTCAGCGGGGGTGACTACTACCTCTGGAGTTATTTCAGGAATAGGAGATAGCAAAGTGGTTCGGGGAATTCCCGGGTTTTCGGGATCATACCCCTCTACTTCGGGAGTTATAGGAGCAGAAGAAGAAGAACCAGCTTCAGGGACGGTTTTCTGTTTAGACTTCCGCCTCTCTTCTTCCATGGCCTCAGCAATTAGATGGCGCCCTTCAGCTAGGCGCTCCGGTTCGTCGTCTCTCAAATATTTCTCCATCAGCTTATCTTCATCGAGGGAATCGACCTTAAGTTCTTCTTTTTCCCACTCGACGATTTGATTCCACACATGAACCAAAGTGGATGGATAGTCCTCGATCCAGGAAATGTTTCGACGACGAATAATGTGCGCGAAGAATTCGATCATTAGCTCGCTGAAGCCCTGAATATCGGCCTCAGCCTCTGATAGTTATTTGCGGGTTTCCTCCGCAGATTTAATAGCGCATTCCACATTTCCCTCAGCCAGAGCAGCCCTGTTTTCCGCCTCCAACAATTTTGAAGCCAAGTCTGCATTTTTCTTTTCTAACTCGGCACTCCTGTTCGCTAACTCGGCGTTTTTCTGCTCAAGCTCAGCATAAGAAAGGCGTGTCTTCGCAGCCTCTGATTTGGCCTCGTCAGCTTGTTTCTTCAACTCAGAACGCTCCTGAGTGTGGGATTCTAGCAAATCATGATAGCGCTTTTGCATGTCCTCAAACTGTTGTTTGAAGTTAGAAGCGTTCTTCTGAGCGATAGCTAGTTGAGCTTGAGTATCTTCTAAATCTTTTCCTAAGGTTTTTAGGGCCTTGGCATCCTCCTCTGCAGTCTTTTGCATCGAGTCAGCATTTGTCATTAGAGTGCGGATGATTCTAGAAAGACTGCGAGAATACTTGAACATTTCGGTATATTGTTTTTCCACCAAATCGATTTTTGCCTTAGCTTCATCCGCCCAATTAGAAGAAATGGGTTCAAGGGTAGGAAGGAAGGTCAGAGTCTCGAAGTAGTGCTCGGGAAATTGCTCCTTTAAATATGCCAGCCTTACTGCAGTTCCCGCATCTGGTGGAGGAGGAGCGAGGACTGTTAGTTCAGTGTCCCTTCCTGAAGAAGATTCTGTAGAACCCTTGTCTGTCCTGGGTCGTTTAGTAGCAGGGACTTTTTGCTTACTTCTAGACCCAATTTCCTTTGGAGGAGTTTTCTCTCTACTTCGCTTTTCATGGGAGGAAGTGGAATCCCTAGATTGTGGTCTATCCTCCTCCCTACGACCTTGATAGCTTTTGTATTTCTCTTGTTCCGGTCGAACAGGTGAGCGGGAGCGTGAGGGTCGAGATCGATAAGGATCATAGGGTCTTCTTTCTTCCCTACCACGGTCATCCCGGCGATTATACTCGGCATCCTGAGGAGGATTGGACATGCTGCGGCGAAGCTTTCTTATATCATAAGAGGATCGAGACATTGTACCTGCACGATAAATTAAACGAAGTTTAGAATCGATGGATCCATGGAGAAAGAAGTGCAATGAATGCTAGTGCTGCGGTGTAAAGTGCATCCTGAGTGGTGTGTGTGTCCCCCCAACCAACCCGAGTCTGCAGCTAGACTGGTGCGGGCAGGCTCTTTGGCCTTAGCAGGAGTAGTTTCTTCAGAAGAAGTGAAGACTAAAGGATCCTTCCTAAAATCTTCTGAAGTATATATAGTTTCAGGTAAGGGGAGATCCCCCAAACCCTGAAATATGTGCTCTTCAGTGTTAGGAACATCCCCTTCGGAAGCGTGAAATGGCGACTCTCGGGGAGACTTTGACTTGTCTGGAGAAGTAGTTTCCTCGGGGGCAATATACCCTTCACGATGTTTCTCGGCCAGGTTAGCCAGTTCATCATCTTGCGTGGAAGAGGGAGAAGGTGAATTTTGAAGAGGAGTTGCAGGAATTCCCGAGCCTTCTCCCATCTTTGGAACTGTTTCCACTGGAGGAATGTATGCATAAGGGACCGTCCCATGACCGATGCTACGGAAAACGGATAGCAGCCCGTGAAAATGAAGGTATTCATCTTTGAGGACTTCTTCGATAGTCAGGAATTTTTGGTCGCCGTTTAGAAGACGGTGCATCCGATCAAAGAACACCTGGTCCGATATCTGTTTGGGATTATCGACTGCAAACAAAAAAAAGGAAAACAGGTCAGAGTGATGATTCAAGTGAATAGAGTCCGGGTTCAGAAGATCAGTGCTTTACTTGATTTTGTCCATCTCCTGGCGCATCCAGACTGTTGCTTTATATAGAACCACTCTAGTCTGGAATCTCCAGCTTTACTGCTAAACGGCATAGAGATTATCTTCCTCTTTGGGACTGATTCAAAGTAACAGAAAGAAGGGGTTTCTCTAGTCCGATGTTTGAAATTATAGAAGAAATGAACATCATCGAACGTGAGCTCTAAGCCAAGAATTTCACGATATGCTATGAATAAGGTATGCAGATAGGCATATGAATTGGGATGCAGCTGCATGGGGGCAATCCGCATTTGTCTTAAGAAGTCAACGATGAAAGGCGAGAATGGAGGAATGGCGCCAACCATGCACATCAGTCGAGTAACCGTCATATATCCTTCCAGAGGGTTGTGGGGACGGTCAGAGCGTGAGGGCACTAGAGTGTCCCTTTTCATTATTCCATACTTCAAGCAAATTCTAATAAGTCGGTCGTTGTCAATTGTCGATTCTACGGAATCTGGAGGTGACTCCAATATAGTGGCTGAGTCAAATTCATCGGGTGCTCGATTGTCACCAATCCCTCCTTCCTCCTCAAAGCCTAGGGAAACTTCATTTTCAGAAGACATTTCGTCGCTTTCCCGATGACCAACTCCGTAATCCGGACCCTCGCTGTCCCATTCTGGGTCAGATGAAGAAGATATATCCTCGAGAGTGGTTTTGTTGGAAGTTTCTGTAGCGTCTTTCCTCTCAGCTAAACGAGAAGAGCGTCTGGGCCTCATTGTCATGGAACTATTGAAGAAGCAATAGCACGGATTAGAGTAAATTATCCCGTGTCCCCCTTTTGTGTATGTGTGTGAACTAAAGTGTGTGCAGCAAATGTGGGAAATACAAAATAAAAGTACAGCAACGTAAGACGAAGCTTTAAAGAGAAAGCGATAGTCAGAGTTTTTCTTAATTCTCGTTTATGTTCACAAGGCACTATCCTAACTGTCCGCGAAGCATATTCGTCTAGAATAAGTGTTAGTTGAATTAGTTGGATAGTCTTTATGTGCCAAATTTGATGCGTTCGGTTCGGTTCGGATATGCATGTGATGATTGGCTCAATACAGAAGACATTCGGTTCGGGTGCTTCAGTAAGGCAAGGTTAGTTCAAGACAATAGGAACAGTGGGTTCGGAAGTAGAACTGATCTGATCGGATCGGGTGACCCGATCCGATCCGAATCAGCATCACTCAACCAGTCCGTTCATGTCAGCCTCTTATCTCATCCTCATCTCCGACCCGAGCCGACATTTTCTTTCCTCCCGTCTTTCTAAGATGTGCAATCCGAGCCGATCCCCTTTCCTTCTCCTTCCTTTTTTGGTCCTCCGTCTTCTACCCGAACCGACTCCAGATGGTCACCACGCTCCTCATCTTCTTCCTCTTTCCCTCCTTTCTCACAAACGAGTCCATTTTATCATCAAGGCCATCGTTGAGGATAAAAATTTGCCCTCTCCAGCCTCGCAACGCCTTGAAGCGATAGCGCATCCACCAGCGGCGGCGGGGGGTTCAAGCGAAGCCTACGATTAAACCATCCCAATCCAACACGAATTGAAATCAAGTACGTTTACTACAAAGTTATCCGAGATTAAAAAGCTACCTATGTTCTTGATTTGAAAGACCTACAAGAAATGATTTCGGAATATTGAAGTTTTTAGAGTTTTCAATGTTATGGTTGGGAGCGGCAGCAAAAAAGAAGAAGGAAGGAATGAGGACGATGGCGAGTTTATAAAAGGAATGGTGATGACTCCTCGTCTTCCTATTTTGTCTCACCCGCTCGGACCGGAATGAAGGCCCAGAAGCACAATTCTCTCTGAAAGCCCAATGTCTAAGAGAAAAATCCACGGAAACGCTTCGGATCGGAATCCGAACCGAGTGGAAATTTCACACGCTAATTCAGCATTCGACTCGAATTGAAGAGAAGGAGAGTAAAGAAGGAGCATACCTGCAAGAGGCATTACATGGCGAGACGAGTACCCAAATTTGCTCAGAAATGAAGAAAATGTGTTTGGGTCGGACGCCGAACCGAACAGAAATCTGTGCATTACTCCTGACAATTCTGGTTAAACGACATCAAAGCACGCTTTGTACAACGAAAGCATCCTTTGAGGGGGCAAAATGTTAGCCTACTTTGTGAACTAGGCAACGCAAAGTCAAGAAACCAACCATTGAAGAGTATTTTAAGTTATAAGACTCTGGTTCGGATCGGAAGAAAACACCCCAATTCAGGTTGATAGCAGCATATCGGTTCGGATCGGATAGAGTTTTCTGTTCGGATCGGATGTCTCTTACTGGATAAATTTGCAAAGCTTATCTGATCGGAACGGAAGACGAATGAATCTCGAACGGATCGGAGGTTCATCTGCTCGCCATAGCACAGGAGCGGAGCGGAATAGGTTAGAGACGGAGTGGCGCCCAAACCAATCCGGGTCGGATCGGGTATCCCGATCCGAACCCCTTACCTGCATGTCTCCGACCCGCACCCATGATCTATGTTAATCTCCTATAAAATCGCCTGGAGAACCGGACCGGATATGACTAATTCCTACCCCTAACGTCCATCTCTTTGATGTGTTGTCAGCTTGATAGTTCATCCGAACCCGAAGAGAGTGCGATGGATGACACGTGTTCCGACCCGGATTGAATCTCAGGCAAATTCACACCTATAAATACCCCATCTAGAGACAAAGAGAAGGATCTTTTTTCAGCACTTTTGAGAATCCAAGTACCTCCATCATCCGAACTCCTTTACTCCCGGAGAATCAAAATCATCTTTCATTTCTTGTTTTAATCATTTGAGTGAACAAAAGTGAGTTGTGAGTGAATCTTACATTGCATTTGTAACCGAATTACTGAATATAGTGAAAACCAAGTGGACGTAGGCATTTCTTCGCCGAACCACTATAAATCTTGTGTGTTCATTTTTATTTCTGTTTTATTTTATCTTGCTTCTAATCAATTTGGGTGTTAGAACCACATTTGGGTCTAACATGAACTATATAAAATAATCGTATTTTGAATAAATTGTTTTACAATAAAAATCACATTTCTACTGTACACATGAATTGTTAAAAATAGTGAAGTGTTGAAAGAGAAGACAATTAGATAAAAATATCATTTTTATCAAATGTATGAAAATCATATAGTTTTGAAATCGAAGAATCGAGATATATATATATATATATATATAAATAGAATTGAAATATATCGAATAACGAAGCTGCAGTTCGTATTTTGAAATCGTGATTTCAAACCATTAGTGCGGGAGATCCGACCATCGGATTTTCCCGAAACCGCAACCGTTGGGTTCGCTTTGGAAATATCTTTCCAACGGCACCAACTTTGTAAAGATCCAACGGTTGGATTGTCTGGAATGTTTAATTCAAATATGAAGAAAGACAACGCCAAAATCGATTATATTTATATATATATATATATATTATAAATATAATTATATTGAATCGAATAACGACGCTGCAGTTCGTATTTTGAAATCGAAACTTCAAACGATTATACAAGGAGATCCGACCGTCGGATTTTCCCGAAACTGGAACCATTGGATTCGTTTTGAAAAGATCTTTCTAATGATGTAAAATTTGTGAAGATCCAACGGTTAGATTTTCAGATATGTGTAAATCAAATCTGAAGAAAAACAGCGCCACGGCCGCGTTATGGCCCGAAGCGTCGTTTTGAATAAATTGGCTATTTTAAAATAAATAAAAATAGCGATAATTCATTATAAAATATTATAAACGATATGGATGAGAAATTTAGAAACTAACTGAAGGTTGGCTAAGTCGAATGGTTTCCTGGGTGTTGATCTGATGTTGGTTTCGGCCTTCGGGGTTAATATTTGGGAAATCGTTCTCTTACTGATTTATGGTTAGTGACTAATGAATTGAAATGATGCGTAGTAGTGCTTATGTAACACTTGTTTATTATATACGCGAGTTGCTCAGAAAGACCGGGTTTATCCCATTCTGAATAACTGAATCGACGATAAGAAACCGAAGATGAAGACGGTGGTCGAAGACCAAAGATCTTCACCTCGTTCGGATGGTAACCGAGGTCCTGATTGGGAGGCATCCCGAAATATGTATAATGAGTGGTGATCGTCCAGACGTACGTGGAGATCGATGGGTTTGCGAGGTATATAGTGCCTCCGGTTTCGTTCCGACCCAGAACGGACTTGTAAATGGATTGTGTGTCTGACATTGGAATTTATTCTATGTGATTGATAGCCATCAGTTGCATGGTGTGAATTGCCTGTGTGACATGCTAAGATGCAGTGATCAGGGCTTCTGTTGAAAAGCAAAGTCTTGTGATTGATGATCAAAGCACCGCCTGTGTGGCGTAGCTTTGTGTATAACGTGAATTTGCGAGCCTCACACCCCGGTATGAACCAGAAATGGGAGAAGGACCTCAGGGAGGGCATGCGTTTCTTCCTAGCTAGGAGTTGTGTCAGTGTTTTTACACGGCCTGACATTTTACTTATGTGGATGATGGATAGCGAGGCGCCTCGGTTATATCGGTCGATCCGGGACCGATGGAGTCATTCGTTGGCTCACTTACGCCCCATAGGGCGGGGAAACGTATTGTTCAGGCATAATAATCCACATCGGTGGACCGGCCCTGACGATCTAAGGGGCAGTTGCGGCTGTTCCTGAGGCTCGGGCTAGGCAGTCTCGTATTCAGTAAGGACAATCTTTTGCCTTGGTTCATGATGGAAATCCAATTTCCAAATACGTGACTATGCGGTTTTGAGTGTATATATATATGGCGACATGATATATGGTACCCATGTCGTCTATGATTGATAGTTATGATTTTAAATTGTTTTTGAAACATATAAACACTAGTAATAATATCAAATGCTCTTGTTTTATTCGTATCAAGCATATTTTGGCCATTATAAGGTAAAACTCTATCCTCCGGTTTGCGTTGCATTGTGTGATGGGAACTGAGTCTTATAATGGCTTCATTTTTATAAAAAGCATTGCGATGTTTAAAAGAATTATTTTTTTAAAGCACTGGCGATCCAAAGGAGTAAACCCTTTCCACGAAAGTGGCGTGGTCCTATGATTAGCCATATTTCAAATGTGTTGAGTAGATTTCTCATACCAGTCCCATGACTGACTCGTAGTTTGTTTCACTTTCAAACTCAGGTGCCCCTTTACACTTAGGATAGGCTTTCTGAATGATTTTAAAAGAGTATAGAAATTGATTAGTTATTTTTGAAAAGTTAAAAACAATTTGATTGTTGTTTGTGTTGTGTGATAGTAGATTTGATTAATTAAATTATTAAAACGATAGTTAATTTAATCAATAATGGAATGAATAGTAGAATTTATTCGATTAAATCACACATTGAACTGATTAGAAAATAGATAGAGATATATACTTGTGCATTATATATGTTTGAACAGGAAAATGGATAGCTGTTGATTAAAGATTTTATTTGCGTGCTTGACAAATAGGTAAACCTTAATGAGTTGGATGTGAAATATTATTATATCAACTCTTGTGAATGCCATTGGATGCGGAGTGCTGGTTATTCTGTGTGTAATCATAAACGTCGCCATAGGATAGTAACAATTAATTTTGAACTACATTACATGGCATACTTCTTGAAGATAGGCATACTTCATCATATACCACATAAGCATTTGGAGCTTGTGTGACGAGGTGGAAGATTTACCATACGAATGAGAGCCTTATATGGCGATGACTATATGAACTGATGACTGATATAACCATATAAAATTTGTAACGATAAAATTGCCAGATTATAAAAAAAAACCACACGGGTCTGGAGTTGACAATAATCACGTCTCTCTAGTCATTAGATACGGCACATGGACTATTTATTTCCCACACGGGATGAGGATTTATCCTCTGGAGCAATTAAAATACACACTCCCTCAGGCTTTGACAGGGTGACGAGAATTTATTCTCTGGAGTTATTATCAATACACGCTCCCCTGTAAACACCAGAATATATCACTATAAATATGTGTATGCTTTATAGGATTTATTGGGTACCTAATACAGCCCAATAAATTTCCAAACCTCTCCCCGTACAAAGGAGGTTATGGCGAATTTTTTTTGAAAATTCCGGGTGTTAGCCAAATTTTTGAAGAATTTGAAAATTCTCAGAAACTGAAAAGTTGGAGAATGGAAGCCAGATCGAACGTAGAATTGATTAATCAAACCACTTTCGACTTTGTTCCTTTTCGGGGACGAAAAGTTTTAAGTGCGGGAGATTGTAACGACCCGGAAAATCTGAACCAATTTAAAATTTTTAAATTGGCTATTTTAGTGGATTTTAAATATTTAAAATAAATATTTTAAATAATAGCAATGAAAAGTAAGTTCGAATCGACATTTGAAAACGAATATAATTAATTCTAATTATAAACAAGGCCCGGAATGGCGCGGTAGTTTTAAAATTTGAATTCAAACTTTGACTGACTGTACCGGGTGCAAAACAAAGCGGATTTGAGTGAAACCAAAAATATTTAAATCTGTTAGTGAATAGCTTTCTAACGAATCTGAAAAATCGAAGTTTCATTGCAGAAAGCAAAAGTAATGGCCAAATGAATTTTCAGAAAGGTCGCTATGGAATTTATATAGCCCGTGGAATTGGCCATTTTGCAAACGACCTCGAAATTCGACGAAACCACTTTTGTTGGATCCGGGATGTGAAGTTATTGCTAGGTTTCAAATTTCATAATTTTTGAAGCTATTATGTGAGCGTGGCAAAGAGAAATGTGTTTTGGGTCAATTACAGTTAAATTCGATCGACCAGAAAAATGCCATTTTGCAAACGGTCTCAGAATTCGATGAAACTAGTTTTGTTGGGACCGTATCGTCAAAACATAGCTGGATTTATTTTTCTGGAATTTTTCGAATCAGTTTGTGGCTCTGTTAAATTGAAATGTACGTTCAAATTAAATATTGAATGTTTTATATTTTAATTTGAAGGAAAACTGACTGAAACAGTCGAATGGGCCTACGAAACATATCCCATTGTGTTCGGAATGGGGGTAGAACGCTGGGGACGACACTCGTTGGGTTTGGATTGGTGTTAGTACGTGAAGAGGGGTATTTTTGGATTTTTGAAAATTTATAAATAAAAAAAATCTCATTGGACAGTGGAATTTTCTCTCTCCCCGATCCTCTGAACCACGCACGACGGAAAAACTCCCGACCTTCTCTCCTCGATTCTTCATTATACACTCAGTAAAATCCAACGCCACAGTTAGGGATTTTGTAAAGCTTCAAATTCTCTTCAAATCCATATAAGTATTGGATTTTTTCGTGGCCTATAGGAGGAGAATCACCTCCGGGAAGTTGCGGTCTTCCCAGCGCCGCCGTGAGCAGCCGCCACCACCGAACTGCACCCCACCACCACGCGCGGAGGCGCCCCTCCTCCCCCTTCGACCTCGCGCAACCCGATCGTGGAACCGTTACACCGTTTGATCGAAAATCCAAAACCTAGATTTGAACCTCCTCTGAAAGGTACGGCTGTGAATTTTTAAACTGGTTTTGACATTTTAAAGTGTCGTGAAATTCGACCATCTCTGAAAAATCGTATATTTTTCATGTGTTGACCGATGAAACAGGAAACATCGTGACCGTGTGGACGTCTTCTACATTTTAGAAGAGACCGCATATTTTTCTGAGCCTTCTGCTATTTTTGGTGGAGTGGAACCCAATGTGAGATTTCTAATTTATAAACGATATGGAAAACGACGATGTATAAATTATATAGTCGATGTATGAGTTATATAAGCATTGTACACCTCTTGTATAAGCGTTGTATAAGTTGTACGTTCGATGTATAAGTTGTATATGCGTTGTAAAAATTATATATGTGTTGAAATAGAAGTGAAATGCTATATATATATATATACACGCCCCTCGTCCACAAACCATGGACGATATTTATTGGTTGTGATTGGTGTGAAAATTGATTGATAGCGAATGGTTGATTGAAATTGTTTGTGGTTGAAATTGATTGATTGTGGTTGAAAAATACCAGTTTGTGGTTGAGAAATATTTGGTTGAAACCACATATTAGTTTGTGGAAATGAAAAAAATTTACATGCCGCCTGCGTGCGAACTAGATGCATGATTCCCCATTGTCAAAATCTACGAGGCTTTAAGGTAGAGCGAGGAGCCATACTAGGGACGGTCCCGGTTTTAACTACCCTACCGTTATGCTGCCGAAATTTTGAATAATATTCATGTGTTAGAATTATTTTCCTGTGTTGAAATTATATCCGTCTGTTGAATAGAAAACCTTCATGTGTTGAATCGATATTCATTCGTTGGATCGAAATTCATGTGTTGAATGGTATTCGTGTTTTAAATATAAAAATCACCTTTTTATCTATATATGCAAACTATAGAAAACCTTCATGTGTTGAATCGATATTCATTCATTGGATAGAAATTCATGTGTTGAATTGTATTCGTGTTTTAAATATAAAAATCACCTTTTTATCTATATATGCAAACCATAGAAAACCTTCATGTGTTGAATCGATATTCATTCGTTGGATAGGAATTCATGTGTTGAATGGTATTCGTGTTTTAATTATAAAAATCACCTTTTTATCTATATATATAAACTATAAAAAAACCTTCAGGTGTTGAATCGATATTCATTCATTGGATAGAAATTCATGTGTTAAATGGTATTCGTGTTTTAAATATAAAAATCACCTTTTTATCTATATATATAAACTATAGAAAACCTTCATGTGTTGAATCGAAATTCATTCGTTGAATTGAAATTCATGTGTTGAATGGTATTCGTGTTTTAAATATAAAAATCACCTTTTTATCTATATATGCAAACTATAGAAAACCTTCATGTGTTGAATCGAAATTCATTTGTTGAATTGAAATTCATGTGTTGAATGGTATTCATATTTTTAAGAAATTGTTTTATAACAAAAATCCTATTTTTATCATCAATATGAACTATATAAAATAATATTGTTTTGAAATAAATTGTTTTATAATAAAAATCCTATTTTTATTACCTATATGAACTATATAAAATAATCGTATTTTGAATAAATTGTTTTACAATAAAAATCATATTTCTACTGTACACATGAATTGTTAAAAATAGTGAAGTGTTGAAAGAGAAGACAATTAGATAAAAATATCATTTTTATCAAATGTATGAAAATCATATAGTTTTGAAATCGAAGAATCGATATATATATATATATAGAATTGAAATATATCGAATAACGAAGCTGCAGTTCGTATTTTGAAACCGTGATTTCAAACGATTAGTGCGGGAGATCCGACCATCGGATTTTCCCGAAACCGCAACCGTTGGGTTCGCTTTGGAAATATCTTTCCAACGGCACCAACTTTGTAAAGATCCAACGGTTGGATTGTCTGGAATGTTTAATTCAAATCTGAAGAAAAACAGCGCCAGAATTGATTATATTTGTATATATATATATATAAATATATATATATATATATAATTATATTGAATCGAATAACGACGCTGCAGTTCGTATTTTTAAATCGAAACTTCAAATGATTATACCGGGAGATCCGACCGTCGGATTTTCCCGAAACTGGAACTATTGGATTCGTTTTGAAAAGATCTTTCTAATGATGTAAATTTGGTGAAGATCCAACGGTTAGATTTTCAGATATGTGTAAATCAAATCTGAAGAAAAACAGCACCACGCCCGCGTTATGGCCCGAAGCGTCGTTTTGAATAAATTGGCTATTTTAAAATAAATAAAAATAGCAATAAATCATTATAAAATATTATAAATGATATGGATGAGAAATTTAGAAACTAATTGAAGGTTGGCTAAGTTGAATGGTTTCCTTGGTGTTGATCTGATGTTGGTTTCGGCCTTCGGGGTTAATATTTGGGAAATCGTTCTCTTACCGATTTACGGTTAGTGACTAATGAATTGAAATGATGTGTAGTAGTGTTTGTGTAACACTTGTTTATTATATACGCGAGTTGCTCAGAAAGACCGGGTTTATGCCATTCTGAATAACTGAATCGATGGTAAGAAATCGAAGATGAAGACGGTGGTCGAAGACCGGAGATCTTCACCTCGTTTGGATGGTAACCGAGGTCCTGATTGAGAGGCATCACGAAATATGGATAATGAGTGGTGATCGTCCAGACGTACGTGGAGATCGATGGGTTTGCGAGGTATATAGTGCCTCCGGTTTCATTCCGACCCAGACCGGACTTGTAAATGGATTGTGTGTATGACATTGGAATTTATTCTATGTGATTGATAGCCATCAGTTGCATGGTGTGAATTGCCTGTGTGACATGCTAAGATGCAGTGATCAGGGCTTCTGTTGAAAAGTAAAGTCTTGTGATTGATGATCAAAGCACCGCCTGTGTGGTGTAGCTTTGTGTATAACGTGAATTCGTGAGCCTCACACCCCGGTATGAACCAGAAACAGGAGAAGGACCTCAGGGAGGGCATGCGTTTCTTCCTAGCTAGGATTTGTGTCAGTGTTTTTACATGGCCTGACATTTTACTTATGTGGATGATGGATAGCGAGGCGCCTCGGTTATACCGGTCGATCCGGGACCGATGGAGTCATTCGTTGGCTCACTTACGCCCCATAGGGCGGGGAAACGTATTGTTCAGGCATAATAATCCACATCGGTGGACCGGCCCTGACGATCCAAGGGGCATTTGCGGCTGTTCCTGAGGCTCGGGCTAGGCAGTCTCGAATTCGGTAAGGACTATCTTTTGCCTTGGTTCATGTCGGGAATCCAATTTCCAAATACGTGACTGTGCGGTTTTGAGTGTGTATATATATGGCGACATGATATATGGTACCCATGTTGTCTATGATTGATAGTTATGATTTGAAATTGTTTTTCAAACATATAAACACTAGTAATAATATCAAATGCTCTTGTTTTATTCGTATCAAGCATATTTTGGCCATTATAAGGTAAAACTCTTTCCTCCGGTTTGCGTTGCATTGTGTGATAGGATTTGAGTGTTATAATGGCTTCATTTTTATAAAAAGCATTGCGATGTCTAAAAGAATTATTTGTTTTAAAGCACTGGCGATCCGATGGAGTAAACCCGTTCCACGAAAGTGGCGTGGTCCTGTGATTAGCCATATTTCAAATGTGTTGAGTAGATTTCTCATACCAGTCCCATGACTGACTCGTAGTTTGTTTCACTAAGTCTACAGCGGAAAAAAAAAACATAATGTGCAATAGGAGCTGAACTGTATTTGTACTAAGTATGATCCTGTATACTGTGTAACTCTGATGATTACGTTTATCCAGTATATTCTATTGTGCATTATCTAGTGTATTTATTCATTTCTGTTCTGCATTATCTATTTATGTGTTATATTCCAAGGATTACCCTTGCCACCTTCAGTACGGGGTTCGGGGACGTCTCATTCTTAGTTGCCGCATTCATTCTTTCCAAGCGATTAACCTCAGCTTGTTTGATGGCAAAAATATGAAGAGAGGAAGAGAGGTTGGTTGGTCTTTAATAAGGGAGAGAGGAAGAGAGGCCGGTTTGAAGCATTGATCATCACACATGACGAAACAGTGTACATGGAATAGACTAGTCAGTGCAGAGTTAAAGCAGTGTGCATGTGACGATCCCTTAAACCAACGAGTGATGAATCTCTCCTGATAAGACTAGCAGTGTGCATGTGATGACCCCTTAAACTAAAGTTAATTATGGGGCCAAACTGATATGACTACTCAGATGATAGTTATGGGGCTGAAGTGATAGGACTAATCAGTATGCTCACTTCAGAAATTGTCCCCTTAGGAATATTGTAGCACTTATATAAATTAAATTTAAATATGTATTTATACGCCCTAGTTTTATGCTATGTAACCTCATAATTCGTTTACTCAACATTAAAAATTTGAGCTATAGACAACTGGGAACTTGAAAATGAGGCGGTAGAAATCCAACGACAGGGAAAAGAAATTATAGTTGAAGGGCGCGATGTCGAGCCATTAGGTCAGGGTAGATCCAACCCTTTCTGCCGTTGTGCAGAAGAATCGGTCGTGATAGTTTCCAAAACCCGGAAATGCTGATCGTCGATTTTTTGGTTGTGAATCCTACATGGACCACAAGGTTTTTCCTAATGAAATTGATTGTTGTTACTTTATGCAGTGGATTGACCTCCGATGTGCGAACGTGAATTTCAATATGCACTAAAAGCGCAAGCCAAAATAAGACGCTTGAACAAGATTGTTGCTGAGGCAACTAGAGCTAGATTTATCTGAGCTCCGTGGTTGCTGTATGTGGAAACTATCTTAATGTTTTTTGTTGTACTTTGAATTTGATGTTTGTGTGTTCAGTTGTTGTAGTTCGTATGATTGTAGTTTGCATTTCTTAATGTTGTAATCCTCGTTGTTGTAAGCTTCTCAGTTATGTAATGCAAAATATTAAAATTCCTGGAAGTACAAACATTGCTGATATAAAAAGTAAACCTTGATGAAAACTAAGTAAATAAATATCTCAGTACTTAAAACTAGGATACAACAAGGTAGAAATAACAGCACAGAAATAGCAACATTACATCTAATGTAGAAAATTTAAACTAGGATATCACGCGTCAAAAGTTTAATAGAGTAGACTAGTCAGTGCAGGGTTAAAGCAGTATACATGTGACGACCCCTTAAACCAAGGAGTGATGAATCTCTCCTAATAAGACTAGTCAGTGCAGGTTAAAGCAGTACGTAAAGCAGATTCCCTACAGTATTACGTCAAACGAAACAGTGTCGGGCAGCACGTAAAGTAAAGTTATATCAGTGACCATTCACATCATTCTTTATTTTACCCTTTATTCACTTGTACACTATGCTGCTATATATTTCTGTCAAGTTTCTCACAACTTACCTCACTCCAACAACTTTGTTTCCAACTACTATGTGCTTTCCCACAACTATGCCTTCTTGGCCATCATCTCCAGACTCTGATGAACAGGCATATGACCAGATGCAACTTCACGAGCTTGGAGACGAACTCCAGTTTCTAAACCAAATGAGAGCTTGGGTCGAACCACCGTTTGAATAGCGGAACGTGAAACCTCCACATCAAGCTCAAGTACCAAATGTTCAACATTCGTATGAACAGTCGTTCATTCAAGCACAGCAAAAAGTTGATTCTTATCAAGTACCGCATGTTCCAATTTGTTATGAACAGGAAGTTATTCTTATCAAGTTTGTTGCTACTGCGGCTATCCGACTGGCGTTATGGTTCGAGCAGATAGCAACAATATTGGTCGGCGCATTCAGAAATTTCCATTATGTACGAATGGATGCAATTACTCCGAATGGATAGGCGAACCGTTGTACCCAAAGTGAATAACATATGCAAATGAACTCGAACAAGAGATTAGACATCTCCAAAACGTTATTAGACAGTTGCGGTTTAACCGTAACGATTACGCGACTTAAAATCCTAAGAGCATGAACGTGAGATGTAGTGTGGTAGCACACTATTTTCTTAGTTTGCGTTTGTTGTATCCCAAGTTTTAGTACCTAGTCTCATGTTAGCATCTGTTTTATCCTAAGTTTTATTATCTATTTTTGTGTTAGTATCTGTTGTGTCCTAAGTTTTAGTACTTACTTCTATGTTAGGATCTGTTGTAATCAACTTTTTAGTTAATATTTGTTGTTATTTGGTTTATGAAATTCGCTATATTTGGATGTATAATTTATAATATAATTAAAAACAAGCTCGTAACGTCATAGTAGTTCATATTATTACGTTTCGAACTTTAACTGAATATATATGATTCTTTATACGCTGGATTTCTTTGAGAAAAGAAACGTTCGAATCTACTATATTATATTTTTATAATGGAGGAGAAAAATGAAGATTTCATATTACATATTTTGAGTTGTGTCCAAATCAAATTTTCAGAAAATCGTTGTGGAATCGTTTATAAAGCATAACAATTTATTAACTACATATAAATCGTTTTTACTATAAATCAAACATTGATTTTAATGTAAAAGGAATAGTCGACATAGCACTACGACGTTTTGTTATTCAGAAATTATCTAGAATCGAACAATGTAGGATTGTTCTACGTAAACTTTGTTCAAATGAAGTATTGTTGTTTGAATTTGGGTTTACAAAAGGCGAGTTTTGGGAATTCGCCTTCGTGCGAGTTTCCAAAACTCGCCTTAAGTAAACCCAAAATAGGTCTATTTCTGTAATGAAGTTTGAAACAAGGCTAAATGCGTTATTATTTTTCAAAATAAGCATAGAGGCGTGAATTACCCCAAAAAAATTTATGTTTCCCTTAAAAGAATATCATCTCTATAGAATCCTAAAGTTGCTTCGTCGGCTCTAAAAGAATATCATTTCTTTAGAATTCTGAAGCTGCTTCATCTGCTATCAACATAAAAGATTGCGGGACTATGTTGCATTTAAGAGGTATCACTCTTACTTTCTCCAAGATACATTGTGTCACTTCAATGAAGATGGGAAATTACCTTGAGAAAATGGAGGAGTTATGCCATTGCACTATGGTTAGACGAGCTCCCTCGTCTTATTTTATTGAAAGCGTATCGCCTTGAGTAGCTTTTGAAAATACTTCACCTCTTCTAAAGCAAGCAATTGTACTACCTCATTCACAGTACATACCTACGTCACTCCTTTTGATTTGAAGATCGCACCACCACTCTTCAGTTATCTCCTCACTTGGATAACAAAGTTGTGCTACTTTCACTCATCTAAAAGTCATGACACTCCCTTTTGATTCTAATAGTAGTGTACCATAACACCATTGTAAGCTGGAAGCTATCCAAGAGTCCCCTATAGGTACAATACAAATCAAAATCATAGTAGGCTCATATAGGGATAAAAACAATAAGGAAAATGAGACAATATCCAAGGTAGGATTCTACCAGTATACTCTTTCTGGCTAGCTATAACTCATAATAGCCGACTACATCAATCAATCCAAACAAAAGGGTGCATCTTTCGATTTTCGTCTTGATGATAGTCGCACGAGGGATCAGTGTCACTAAAGGTAGCTAACCTCAGTAGCCAGACCTAGTGTAACAACCTTGGCTTTATGATTACTTGTGATAACGATTAATAAATTACAATGAGTATTATAATTTATTAATTAAGAATTAAATATTTCTTAGGGAGATAACTTAAACAACTATCTAAGTTAAATTGGATTATTGGGTTTGATTTAACTTGAAAATTTGGAGAAATTAGCGGTTTAATCATTTAAACTAATTAAATAAGGAGTTTGGGTATATACATTGAACTTTGTGGTTAAACTATAGCAAATGAATATAAATACGGAGAATAAAGTCTAGAAAATTTTATAATGTGTAAATTGATATAAAGTATAAGTTATAAGATTTTATTATCTTATATCGCAATAAACTGCAATATATATATATATATATATATTTGTGTGTATGCGTGCGCGCGTGTGTGAATGTGCGCAATGAATTTTTATTATAAAATTGTGTCTTCCTAATATAATTGAGATGTAAAAATGAAACAAAATGTAAATATTAATGAAAAGCAAAATTTATGTGTTAAAACAATTTTAATATGACTGTACAATTTATTTGTTACAAAATATTGTGTTTTTACAATTTTAATATAAAAAATGTAAGAACTGTACATAAAAGTGTAAAATGTATAATTTGTTGTCAAATGTTCAAATTTGTGTTAAAAAGGCCTCAAAATATTTTAAATATGTTGTATAGTTTTTTAATAAGGCTAAACCATGCATTTTGATGTTAAAATGGTAATACATAGTGTTAATTAAGTGATTTGTGTGTTAAATAGTCATTCTAACTTAACGTACTCTAAACTAATTACTAATTACCTAATTAGGCTTTGATTAGCTCAAAGTAAGGAAGTTCGGGAGAGGTATTTCTAGAATCTCATTCGAATATGTACTGTTCCTCAGAAATGTTTCTTTCTCCTTGTTAAAACACACAATAAAGAGGAAAATAGAAATCTCTCCTAAAAACCCAAATCTCCACTTCTAGACCAAATTAAAAAGCTGAAACAAGCTATGAAACCAAATTACAAGTAGGTAATCTCTTTAAAACCCTGAATTACCATTCACCATAAATTACTAAAATCACCAAATAGGTGAGTTTAACTCATATGTCTAGTTTATTCAGTTATTAATGATCATATCAAGTTGTTTCAATGAGAAATTGTATCCTTGTAAACATAAAACCGAGTTATATTTTATAGTAGAAAATCGGCTCTCTGTCCAACTTTATAGTGGTGTATCTTATTCTGTTCTTTTGAAATTGTGCCAAACCTTTTCTAAATGATAGTATATTTGCTGGTTTATATGTATATCAAATTTCAAGTCATTCTGAGTTGTATAGCTCACTGAAGCATGTTGTTAAACTTTGAATCGGAGAAGTTGTAAAATTGGGTGTACTTTTCCATCACTCAGGTTGACCTAAGCCTTCTCGAGTTTGACCTATAGGTCGACCCAGAGGCTATTAGGGTTGACCTATGGGTCGATCTATGTAAAAGCATGGGTTGATCCATTTTGTTTTGTGCGAGCATGATTTCCTGTACCTGTTTCCAATAGCTTTCGGGCTATTTTCTAAATATATATTGATGAATTCTTGATGATTTTTAGAGTAGTTTCCGAAGTTGATTTTTTGATGGTTTATCTTGTAATTGATAAAATATTGTCACCAGTTCATACACCAAATTGCTGAAATTTTTTGTTATTTTTGTTATTGCTTCATGATGAGATTTCCGACGTGGTGCACGTTTTATAAGACGATTTCAATAAGGAATTTTCTATGTGTGTATATATATATTGCTTTAAGACGAATGACTTTCTAAGTTTTGTTTTATAAAAATAAAATAGTCTCGAGGCTAAATTAATATACCATATTTTCCAATATACAGTGATTTTTAAAGAAACAATTTAAATGATTTCAAAATTAATTTATAAACTCGATTTCTCAAATCAAGTATTTTCAATATATAAAATTACACATTTTTTGCACATTTTGACAAAGCGAGAACGTGATTTAAGAGATATAATAAATCATGTGCTATGAGATATGTTGATTAGTTATATCGGTTAATTTCAGATGTGTTGATTAAAGCTATTTCTATTTTTGAGTGTGTATAGGATGACTAGTAGGAAATCGATTGGTGAAACGTGCGGTATGGGAAATTTTGGTTCACTTTTCGAGTTACTATTTGGAAGTCAGTGGCACATGATTATTGTTTGTTGTTGTTCCAGTACTTGCTCCAGCAGTGAGCTACACTTGAGGGTGGTCTGTATATGCATATTAACTTGGCTAGAGGGTCAAGTTAAACTCGACAGTGGGGCCGCAGTGATGGGCGGTTGAATATGTATATAGTACTTGGAAAAACTTAGGGGACAGGAGGAGAAGTAAAATATATTACATAGATGTGCTATTTGTTGTTAGGGTCTACTTTTGTTACTATTTGTTGTTTTGGATCCACTACTTTTTGCTATTGTTGATTTTACATCTATTTATTATTTGGATCCATTATTTGATGCTATCATTTTTGTCGTCGTCGATTCATTATGTAGCCTTAGAGCTACCTTGACATTTGTATACCTATAGTGATTTCATAATGTTGTTTGCAACACTCATAGGTGTTCTATACATTGATGTTTTGTTGACTATGTTTTTAATAACACCATTCATGAGACCATTATATAATGTTTAGTTGTACCCTATCTCAAGGCTTCGTATCGCAGTTGAATTCTGAAACAAAAAATAAACATAGACTAATATAAATAATACTATACATCAAAGTATAATATAAGTATAACATCTTATCTAATAGAAATTGTTCCTAATCGTGTCCTTAGCCTTTTCATATCTTTTGAGGGTAGGTATAAATGAGAATATATTTAGGAATAAAATTTTAATTCATTCCGTATTAAATTCAATTATTAATATCTTTCCCTTATGAATAATCCTTATTTGATTTTAGTCTATCAGCTAATGGCATATAAGGACAACGGAGATGTCTCTAGAGCTAGAAAGACCAGCGACCCATGCACAGAGAGGGCCTACATGTCGATTGATCAAAATTTGGACCATATAAGGAGCACTCAGCGTCCACCGCTAGCTCGTTCCTCTCCTTTGTGCAAATACACATTTGCGCATATGTGCAATGATTTTTCTCATCTTGGAGGCAAACTTTTTAAAGGCTCTACATCGGTATTAGATGTTGATACATGGTTTTGCACATGCGAGTCACATAGATATATATGACCATCACTGCGTTCTTGTCGCATGGAGTATGTTGCAAGAATGTGTATTAGACGGTTATGAGTTGCTCATTGCTGAGATCGATGAGTCCACTCTAGAATTGTAATAGTTTAAAGAGCGGTTTGAGCTCAAATTCGTGTCTGAGTCTGAGAAGGCAATCTTACTTGACATTTCCTTGATTTAAAGCAAGGGAAGTCGACCGTTTATGAGTATGTTGCATCCTTTGAGGCCTTATACAAATATGGTCTTGAACGCATTAGTACTTCCTACAAGAAAATCTCAAGTTTATTTCTGGCATTAAGAAGTACTTGAAGAAGTCCCTAATGCTTGAGCTTTATGTAACGACCCATATTCTATGTACTGAAAGATCATAGAATATTTATGTTATTTTTAAATGAGGTCGTATGACTGTATAACTTTGGGAAAGGACTGATAGGGTCATTTCCTACTTTCACCACTTTCATTGAATTTTAGTATGACCATTTTATCCCTAGTGAATCTTGTTTCATCCATAACTTTTGATTGGTAAGGAACTTAAACCTGGAATCACTTCCATTGGATTCAGATAATGGTTTCACATTTTGTAGAGTGGTTACATTAAGCCAATTCTTGGTGGCTTCTCTAGGAAGCCAATTCTTAGTGGCTTCTCTTGGAAGCTGTAACGAGCCGAAAATACGCACCATTTGAGCTGACTGAATACAACTCACGTCCAACCCAAATTATACGAAAATACGAATCATTAATGGAAAGAAGATAGAGGGTGTGAAATAGAAAGATAGAAAACTAGAATAGCGGAAAAATAGATAGAAGATAGAACTAAACAACAACACAAAATCTCACAGTTGCAGCGGAATAAAATATAATATATATCATAACTTTTGCAATACAAACTGTATTTTACTTACATACATCATCAGAATATATCACATATACAACACAGCGGAACAGAACTCTAAATATCTAACGTTGAAGCCTCCTGCCCCAAGCTCCTCCAGCAGATCTGTAAAATCCTGAACTATTGGACTGCCCGTACAAATTTGGGCACCCAAGAGCTTAGGGAAAAATAGAAAATAAACTATGGGTCAGTCACGGGACTGGTGTGAGTAAACGGTTTTTAAAACAACTTGATTAGTATAGGATATCTCATAAGACCACGCCGTAAAAATGAAACGGGTTTTTCTCTTATGAGAATCCAGAAATAACTTGGTTTAACTTTCAAAAACATTTTGGAAGAAAAGATAATTGTAAGACCGACCCACACATAAACATGGATGGGTTTTACCTTACGATAACCCAAAACATTTTGAAATCAATATTATTTTGATATTATGATAGTGTCTAAATACAAATAAATATTAATCTAGCAGAACGCTTGCATCTCACGCTCCACATATATAGTATATAATCAAAACCGCGACGCTTATTGCAGATTGGATTCCGACTATGACAAGGTATGGAACCACCTGCCGATAATGTATCTCTAGAAGCGAATACACCGGGTTCAACAAGAACGTCTTGCAACCCGGCCCACACATGACCGACCACTCATTTCGCTTAAGTGTATCGAATATATTGTCA
The DNA here is from genome assembly GCA_030737875.1 of Allium sativum. Lineage (NCBI taxonomy): Eukaryota > Viridiplantae > Streptophyta > Magnoliopsida > Asparagales > Amaryllidaceae > Allium > Allium sativum. Next base: position 297,605,484 of record CM060924.1, read on the forward strand.
CCAACGGTTGGGAGCTACCCACCGTTTCCCGAAAGGGACAACATCGAAAGATTTAAGAAGTAAAAGGAATTTCTCTAGATAGGTGACAATACACCCTAATAGGAGCGACCCACATAGCCATGCTGCCTGCCCGATTTTTGTCTTCCCGGTTGTGAGGCTTGAGGCTGATACTTACCTTTGGATATAACACGTCTTCATTCACTTAGAATGCCACATCATCAAGCCCGCCAAATCACAAATTGATTTCCCCAAAAATACCACGGGTATAAAGCTAAGAGAAACGAATTCCTCCGTCACCAAACGTAAATACATTTGAAGAGATCAACTTACGCAATTTATTAGGCATACTCTATCAGACATTCATCCATACAAGTTGTCCTAGGACTGGACAAACCGAAGGCACTATTCTGTAAATCCATCTTAGGCAATTTCTACCTAGGATCGACAAAATAGCCCTTGCATAACACCGTCGTCAATGGTCTTCAAAAATCTCTGACTCGTAACGTATATATCGAATCGAAGGGAAATTAGATTCCGGTCTCTTCGAAACGATAACGAATTGGTCCAGATTTGATAGTCGGTGATTTAACTATCAAACATAAAATAAAATAACCAGATTTATTTCTGTTGGATCTGCCAAGCCTTAATTTAAAAAAAACTTTAAATATTTCAACACAATATTAACTTTGTATAAATATTTAAATTGGAAACGTAAGTATTTATTTACTAAGAAAATTCTATTATCAATCTTACGTGTTAATCCCACTCTCGAATATCCGTTTCATAACTGAAATGACATTCAACTCCAGCACCCATTTTGAACACAAACTAATATAATCTATCGGATAATAGTGAAATCGATCAAATTGGGGTATTAATTACCACTCTGACCTTGAATCGAAATCATTCTCATCGCCAAGATTTGTAGAAGTTCGATATACAAAATATCTTCCAAAAACAAGAATTGGTAATTTTAATTTATTTCCAGATCTTAAAAACACTTCAAACAATGTTGTTGTTTGAACCATTGATTTAATTAACTTAGTTTAACTTAAATATTAAATCAAGGAATTTAATCCAAACGATCGACTTGATTTCCTTATCTTATCATAATTAAATTGTCTTTAAACCTTACTTAATTAAGAGATTAATTAAGTTGAAGGCATTATCTTGGATAACTTATCCAATTTTAACTTCTCTATTTAACTGCACCATTTTCCTACCAAATCTTGTTAATACAAAACAATATCAAGTCGCTAAACAACAAATTATAAAAAAACTCTTTTATTAAATAAATTGAACAAATTAATTTAATAGTCAATTCCCATTTAAAACAATTGATTTAAATCAACCTAAACATCCTGATTACCCTATTTATATCAACCTTTCCTTTAAAATTAATTAATAATATAATTAATTAAAAATGAACCATTTAATTGTTTCTTAAAAAAATCTAATCCAATTATTAACTCAAGTATATTTCTGAGTTACTTTAGAGAAAATGGCCTAGTAGTCTCCATGGCATATAACAGTTCTTACAACATATAATATTCAAGTTGTCAATTCCATTTGCACAAACAATTATGTAAACACAATTCTGTATTATCAACTGATAATAACTAAACAACATATATTTACCGATAAAATATAGCAAACTGATACAATAGCATAACGGTGTTTATTTCTACTAACAGGGTGTTCAAACAATTCATTCAATCGAGGTTATAGTGGAACAGTGTTTATTTCTCCTAACAAGGTGTCAAAAAAAATATATATATATTTACAATCCACGTAATTAAACACCACTAAATTAGTCAATCAAATAATTGAATGATTAATTCAGTATTTACTATATTTACAAATCTTATTGATCATTAGTTCACACGTTAATTTAGTTTATGACTAATTTACATTTAGTTTATTTTAAACGGTATTTGGTATTAAAAACACCATTAATTAAATCAATTTAATGAAGGTTGACATTAATACATTATCAAAAGAAACGTGATGTACCACTTAAATTCCCTTTCCATCTTTCTTTGTTTCCTCTAATCCCATTCCTGATGTCCCCTTTCCTTGTCACTTGCATTTATGTCGTCTTGCGTTTCTTTTTGTCTACATACTTTATTATTTTATGATATTTTTTTTTTTATAGAACATGGGCCAAAGCCCAAAACCCAAACCCACCCATGAATACAAGACCTACGCACCCATTTAAATGCCCCAGGCAACAATTCTATGCCAAGCATGCCAACATGCACCTAATTCCCTACTCCCCCATCTTTGTTTTGTTTCCTTTTCTTTTCATACATAGACGGATACCAGGGCCGGCCCTGGGCCCGGGCTGTCAGGGCGACGGCCCAGGGCCCAATTTGAAGAAGGGGCACATTTTGTAATGTTTATACTGTGTGCAGCAAGAATTGTCTTTTACTATGAAAGAGATGTTGGTGTATTGGTAAGGTGTAGCACTTTATAATTGAGCACCGGGGTTCAAATCCTTCCAAGGTTGGCTTTTATGCCAGCAGCCGGTGGCTCAAAGATTTGGGTTACAATGTATTTTTTTCAATTTCATTGTAATCTTAAGGCCCAGTCCAAATCCTTGTCCAGGGCCCAATTTCACTTTGGACCGGGCCTGACGGATACACATTAAATTGTGTTATCATGGAGTAACATTTGAACGGTGCATCACATACCAAATCTGTACACAACCTACATGCACCTAGTTCCCCTCCATATTCTTCCACCACCGTAAGAAAATTCCCACCAAACCTCATATACACGTCTTCACTCCCTTTCTATTTACTGCCTACGTCTTTTTGTCTTCATGTTTTACATTTTGTTTCTTTCGGTTTATTTACATTTAATAAAACACATTTCTTGTTTTACTTCTTTACATTTATATAACACACATTTCCTGTTTTGCTTCTTTTCATTTATATAAAACACATTTCCTGTTTTGCTTCTTTTCATTCTTCCCTTATGTTTCTACTTTATATTCTTAAATTTCGGTTCTTCTTAATACATGCGTTATTCCTATATATACTCTCTTGCATTCCTATTCTCTTGTTTTCTTTTTGTTTATATAAATCTTTTTCCCTTTATGAGCCAAGCCCGTTCAGGCATACGTATAAACAGCATACGGTTCTTACCCTTCCTTCTCATCTGCTTCAACAACTCTCCTCTCTTCTATTTCTCTTATTTGGTTTTCCTTCTACCTTTTAAAAAATAATGGATTCTAAATGATAATCAAAAGGAGCATAAGGGAAATACAGGAGGAGAAACCCATAAATCCACAGTTAGTGATACTACCAATACTATTTAGTGTATTACCATCCAAAGGTTGTGCTACTATTTTCCTACAGCCTTGACACTTAAAAATGCATTACCAGTTTTTCTTGTTTTGGTTTCTTTCCATTTTATGTTTATTTTTTTATTTCAAAATGAATGTCATGTATACTAACATTGTCATCGGACTCAACTAGTGGTAGCTTATCTATGAATAAGAAAACCCGCTTCAAATTTTCTTTTGTCATCGATGTCATGTCCGTGATATCTTTGCTGCAGGTATATATCCATGATTCTTGTAACAACCCGTGTTTTTCGACCATTTGAACCTGAATATTTAAATTAGTTTAAATATTTTATTTGGAATATCGATGGAATTTAATATTTAGTTCGTTATTTAAACGAAGTTCGAACGTTATAATTTATATATAATATAAATCAAGCTCGAAATAGCGCTGCAGTTCGTAAAATGAAGTTTTGAACTTCAACTGAGAATACAGGATCCGATATAAGTCGGATTTCTGTGAAACAGGAAACTTTGGAACCGTATTGACAATAATTTTCATATGAAAGAGAAAAATTCAGATTTCGTGTTATAGTTTGCTATTCATGGCCAAATCAAATTTTGAAAAAACGGTATGGAAATCGTTATTAAAATATAGGCCTTTAAAATGGCCGTTTTGCAAACGGACTCAGATTTCGATGAAATCAGTTTCATTGGAACTGTATCGTTAAATTATTGTACGGTGTTAAATTGCGTGGCAAACCGATGTCGTATGTGACCACGGTAGCCATAAACGCCCAGTTATTTTCTATAGCGCGTATTTAAATAAATAAAGGGATATTTGGGCGTAACTTGAGCAGACGATCGAATTAAGCCACTAAACCAGTCCCGTTGAGTTCGTATCTTCGATTAGATTCAGGATAGGTATATAGTTTGTTATTTTTGGAGACCAGGTAAATTGGCGTTAAAAAGGGTATTGTGGTTGGTGCGCGATAAAAACAGCCTACCGGGGAAACAGTCTCAGAATACGACGAAACTGGTGCCGTTGGGTTCGTATCAACAAATTATTGTAAGATTTCAAGGTTTCAAGTTGATTTGATTTATCTGGTGATCATGAAAAAATTTAACGCGTGTTTATTTCTGGTTTTATAAAGGAAAATTTTTCATACGATGTCGGAATTCGACGAAACTTGTCCCATTGGATCCGGAATATCTTTTTGCACTAAGAATAGCTTTTTGATCAGTAAACGGAAATCGATTATTATTAGTTTTACGTGATAATTTACGGTGAAGTTTCGTTAAACATAAAATAATATTAAAAAAAACTTGCCTAGCTCTTTTTGTTTTGCTTACGTTCTTTTTGTTTTGCTTACGTCCCTCACTTTTTATTTTTTGTGCGCCCCACTCTTTCCAATTCCTTGCAAACCAAGGTTCCGAAATATGTGTATCTTTTCATTCAGCTACACTATATCCTATAACTTAACGAAACACTGTAGATGAAAATAAAACTCACGAGACTTTCCCCTACCCCTGCAAATCTACAAATCCTAAGTCGTGGCCATCAAGCTTGTCCACTCTATAAATATGCATGCCCTGTTACTTTTCTTTTTCATTCCAGGATATGAACTTGCAAATTCCTCTTTTTCTTCTTTTAAAACCAAGTCTCCCCTCAGCTCATTGAAACACGCACGCCTCCTCTCATCTTAAAAATTAAAAAAATATAAACAACGATCTGTTGTATTTTGTTTGGCTCCATGAGCTCGTGCATGGAAGTATGAGGGCCCAAACAAAAACTTTGTTACGGAAAACTAAGGTGGTGCTCGGCAAGGCAGTGACCAGAAAGGTAATGTACGATGTATTTCCAGTGAGCTGTGAGAGTTGGCGAGGCTTCGTGGGTGCGGATTTCAATGTAAGTGGAGCGGTTTATGTACTGCGTGGATATAAGTGAAGTGGAGAAGGTTGTGAAATATGATGGAATGGAGTTTGTGCATGGTGACTGGATGAGAAGTTTTCGTGAGTTGTAAAATGGGAAAATGATGTGCGGTGCAGTGGGTTGCTAATGGGAAGATGGGGACGTAATTTGAAAGCAAGAAGTTCAGTAGTCTTCGGATAACATAAGAAGGGGAACTGGAGGGCGCATGGGTAAAACAGTTCGGGTACAAAGGGTAGAGAAGTGAGTGAAGCGGTGGAGGACTGAATGGTGAATGCGGGTTCAACAGCATGGATACGTGATGAAGATGAACCATAAGTTCATATGCCCAATCGAGTTTTAAGATGATAATAACAACTAGTTCAGTTTAATAATATATTAATGCCCTTAGTTTCATGAAAACGAGCCAAACTACTGATATAGTTTTCCTAGTTAAGTGACATCACCGTGTAGGGTAGAAAATGTGTATTTAGAATTTGCCAAATCCCAAGTTTGTTAAACAGAACAGTAATAATATATATAAGATACTGTAGCATGTCTTATTCATGGCGTTGTACCGTAAATTGCTTTTCTACAGACTTTAAAAATAACGCAGGGGTTATCAAGCCTCGTATTGGTGCTAAGTATAATATATATAGACCGTTAGTATTTTATTTCATTTTGATGACACAACGCAAGTACCAAGAGTTTGAGAAAAAAAGATACAAAATTGTACAATTATTACTAAAGAAATATGATTGTGTTGAAAATTAAAAAAAAACATGTTGTTATGAGACATAATGCAAGGTACATATATTTTGTATCAAATTAACGCAAGCTAAAAATTTAGTTAATAAAATAATTATTCTAAACGTTGGAATAATATAAGTGAAGATCGTATTAAAATTTATGATTGTGTCATACATAGAAGACCAAACAAGAAGCATGGAATTGTGTCGGCAAGCGCAATATGGTAGAGCTGATTGGGACAGAGCTGAACGCTGTTGGAAACAAACCGTTTGACAACGAATGAGAACAAGATGAGTTAAACTCACTCAGTTTTTTTTTCATTTACATTTTATATAAATTGGGTTTTTATTTTGTGTGTTCTGCTTGCCGATAATTGCCTGTTTGCTAGTTATACATTGTTTGTTGATTTAACTGATGAAATTAAACTGTGTTTAATTTCAGTGAAATTACCAAATCGTTATTTTTAACGATTGGTTCCAATAAAGGTAACTTACCTTATTGGTCACGTTTATTTTATAAACGTGTTTAAATTGTTGAATCTTATGGTTGATGTTGAACGGTCGTTATTTAGTGTATCAGTTAAATGAAAACCGAACAATCTGGTTTGTGATAACCGTTTTGAATACAGGGAAGACCAGGTTGGAGGGATCCAACCGGATCCCTCAAATATATTATTTACTTCATATTATCAAATATAAACTGTCATGTTTGGGTGATTGAGTAGATTACTGATTTTTGACTGAGAATTCAACCTTTGTTTTGTTTAAACCAATCGGCGATATTGGTTTAGTATTTGACAGCGTATGGCCTATAAAATTAATCGTTTTATAAATATTGATTCACCATCAGGTGAGTCGATAGAGATAAAGTTATAAAATTTATTTTATAACTAGAGATAGATTTTTGAATATATGGTTTTGAATAAAAGTTATTAAAGAGAAATGAATATTTTATTTATTTAAGAGTTCATTTTGTTAACAATTTATTTTATAAAGTAAAATGCTGATGTTAATCAGATCTACAAGTATGAGAACAAAAATGAATCGAATGGTTAAACTTTGATAATAGTTTTGTAAAGAAAACAATTAATAGGGTTATTTAAATTAATTATATTTTAAATTAATTTAAAGTGAGAATTAATTGGAATCGCGTTTTGAGTTAATTAAATCGACCGTTTTGAATTGGAATTTATTATCAAATTAATGTGTTTTGATTAAAATAGTCAAATGAATATTGTTTAGTTTTAATGAGTTTAAAAAAGGGGATTTACTATTTATTTTAGTAATAAAGAAACTTACTACTGAAGTATTTAATGATTAAAGTAAATTATTATTTTAAATGATAATAATTTAGGAAAGTACCTTTTTAAATGGAAATTTATTTAAAGGGTAATCAAAGTTGAAGCGAAATAGAGTGGAATGGTGATATGAATTTATGAACGGGTTTTATATTTAAAACAAGAATTTTTATATGGAAGTCATAAAGAAATTTCAAGCGAATATAATAGCTTGAAATAAACGTTATTTAATTATTTGAATTAAGAGAAAGGAGTTTACGAAAAGGGTTTAAGATAAACCAAAGCATATAAATGAGTTTCAAAGTGTAAACCGTTAATGTTGAATTAACGTTATTTGAAATGAGATCAATTAAAAAGGGGAGATTTGAAATAAGATTTCAAAAAAAAAAATTGGGGAATGGTTAAATAGATTTGAAAGGAGATTGGTAAAAGTGAAATTGGGTTGAAGAACTAGGTCATGGGTGGTATAACCAAACTCGAGTAAAAATGGGAATCTGTTTTGAGAATAGAATGGAATATTGGTTTTTGATTACAACTTATATTTATCTGAGGATATGAACATTGTTGATCAAGGTCTGAGAGGTAATTAAAATACCCCAACTTAAACGACAACGGGATTATCTGAAGATGATATTAGTTGGTAATCGTAAAAGAAGTTAGTGATAGTTCATTTTTCCATTAGTGAAATAATGCAATGATTGGTGGAAATTTGGAAAGTATATATATAACAAGAGATCGAAGTAAAGGAAATGTAAAGTTAGTTTTATTCTATACTAATCAATGTTAGTTATGATTTCGAGAATGGAATACAAGATATTACATAACGCTATTTAAAGGAAAAATGAGTTAAAAGGATTTTCCATGTTTTAAATAATAAAGAATGGTGTTGAAATGTTTTTGGAAGGAGAATTTAGTGAGAATTGATTATGGTTATAAGTTATTAAGAAATCTATAGCAATGGTGTTGAGAACATTGGTATATTAATTAAGAATTTAATTACCATATTTTTAAAGATTAAAAAGAGTTAGAAAGTTTTTATTTAACAAGAAGTGAACTAGTTTATCTTAAATAAAAGGCCAAGTGATGTTGAATACTGAACCAATGAACTCATTGGAGTGCCATGATTGAAACCCTGTATATTTTGATAGTTAAAACACCGACTATCAAATCTGTCCAATACGATTGTTGGTACGGAAAGACCGGGATCGAATTTATATTCGAAAACCATTCCAACCAACAAATACGTGAAGACGTCAGAAGATAGTCGAGATGGAGCATTGAAGACCGTGGATTTTCATAAATGGAAGAACCACTAATATTCTCTGCCTGGCAAACAGAAATAAGTCGTGTTTCTGTCGTAGTTGGAATCTATGGGTTGCAAGGACTTCTCGCTACTGATCCATGGGATGGTTCCTATATTGGATGCGGTAGGAGAGTGCCTTCGATTCATCATGTTTCTGGATGAATTTTATGGACGAGTGTCTGACAGAGTATTTCCAAAGGATCACGTATGTTGATTTCTTCAAACGTGCTATAGTTGTTGGCGGGGAATTACCGTTCTCTTAGCTTCTAACTAGAGTATTTTTGTGGACGTCAATTAGTGATATCTGACGGATCTGACAATGTGGGATTGAAAGTGAATGGTGATCAGATGTTTCAAAAATAAACTCTGACCTCAAGCCTCATCTACCAGGAAATGACAAAAATCGGGCAGGCAGCATGGCTATGTGGGTCGCTCACATTAGGGTGTATAATCACCTATCTAGAGAAATTCCTATTTGTTCTTAAATCTATATTTCGATGTTGTCCCTGTTCGGGAGACGGTTGCTTATCCCAACCGTCGGTGATATACATTCGATACACTCAAGCGAAATGAGTTGTCGGTCATGTGTGTGCCGGGTTGCAAGACGTTCTTGTTGAACCCAGTGTATTCGCCTCTAGAGATACACTATCGGCAGGTGGTCCCATACCTTGTCATAGTCGGAATCCAATCTCCAATAAGTGCCCGCGGTTTTGATTTAATACTATATATGTAGAGCGTGAGATGCAAGCGTTCTACTAGATTTCTATTTACTTGTATTTAGACATTATTATAATATCAGACAAGATATTAGTTTCAAAAACGCTTCGGGTTATCGTAAGTTAAAAACCGTCTGTATTTATGTGTGGATTTGGTCTTACGATTATCCTTTTCTTTCGAAATGATTTTAACTTTAAAATCAAGTTGAGTGATACCCTTAATACTATGCGAGTTTTTCTCACTCTGGTTCACCAGACAGACCCAGTGTTTTGTAAATGCTCGGGTTAGCCCGGGGTGTAAAGGTTCAGGTTATCGAATGATGTGACGTCCAAAGACGAACTGGAGATGTTCAGACATATGATATTATATAGCTGCTATTCCGCTGTGCATTGTATATGGGAACAGGATATTATAACTGTCCCGTGGTGTGATGTACTCTGGTATTGTAAGTATCTTACAACCCTCAATAAAGATTTATTTCTGTATTATATTTTATTCCACTGCGATGTGAGACTCTGTGTTGTGTTGTTTCTTCTTCTTCTTCTATTCTTATATTTCTTTCTTTCTTATCTCACCCTCTAAATTCTTTCTAGTAACTATCCAGTGTTTTCGGCGCTTGGAGGATCAGCAAGAGTTACGGTAAAGGTATTTATGTCGATTTTCGAGGCCAAAAATCTCTGGGTCGTTACAGTGGTATCAAAGATGAAGGTTAAGTAATTACCTTGGCTCTGTGGCGTAACTTAGTAGAGATGGGGTTAGCAATACCCTAGATTGAGTTAAGTGTAAATATACAAGTGACGTATTTGTAGATTTTATAAAAATTGTTTTATATTGTGGAGATTTATTGGTGGAGTTGTTTATGAGTTCCGGTCGATCAGTTTGATCCACTGTATCGGTAGGGGTTTCTAAACACTCAAGTACAATAAACCGACACTGTACGTTTTGAAAGAGGGTAAAATAATTTTACCCAAATTATATTTTATATAAAGAAAATATATATATTGGAAATATTATGGTATATTGGATGTGTTGTTTGATTATAATTGAAATGGTTATATAAGTAACCAATTAGAATTCGTATAATATAAAAGCAGATTTATTAAATCTGAAATTAAAATCAGAATTAAAATTCCCAAAAGTGGGAAAGTTGTTTGCAAATGAACTTGGATTGAATGTATAAGAATTTTAAATTCCTGGGAGATTTTAAATTGTTCACAAACATTGAGATGGATATTTTGAAATAATTTCAAAAGGAAGTGTTTAAATATTATTTTGAAAAGTTTTATAGTATTGAACTCACTTCGAAAGCTGGGAATTAACTCTGATGATGCTGGCCACACCATCAGTGTTCATTTCCGAGTTCTAAGTGACGGATTACTAACAAAGATTTTGTGTTGAACTGTTTTGAGAAAAATAAGTTGTTTTGAATCCTGAAAAGGAATATTTGATTTTTTTGAAAGAGTTGAACTTTTTAAAAACTCCCAGGGAAATTGTTTGAACAAAAACAAATTTAATAGAAATTTATGAAAGAAAATATGAATTGAATTGAAACCAATTAAATGAAAATTGAATTAGGATATAATATACCAAGTAGGATCAGATTTTGAATTGTGAGACATGAATCTGAAATGGTGATGGACTGGTAAGTTAACAGTTGAAATTGATAATGGATGGAAATTGAGTTAAGAACGGGATTTGGCTTGGACGCGTGAAGGATTTGGTTGTGAGGTTAAGATTGGAATTTTGCTAGGGAATCCATTTGTATATGCTGATAGGGTAGCAGATGGAAAGGATATAATGATATGCCCGACATAAAGGTACACGTTTACTTTTATATGGGTTTGGTGACTTATGAGCCTATTTGGCAAGCCGCTTGGCTGTTTTATTTTCTTTTGGATTGGAGAAGGCCTGGAAAGGCGAGTTGTAGTTGTACCAATTGAGCCGCACAAAGGAGGTGCTGGCGAAATTTTTCGGAAATTTAAGGTGTTAGAAAATTTTTCCATATTTTTGAAAATATTTATACATGGTATTGAAATTGTTTTCTAATTTAAAATAAATTGGATTTGAAAGTTAATGTGTTTATAACGTTCTTTCTTACCTTAGCAATTTCGAGGACGAAATTATTTTAAGGGTGAAGAATGTAACGACCCATGTTTTTCGACCATTTGAATCTGAATATTTAAATTAGTTTAAATATTTTATTTGGAATATCGATGGAATTTAATATTTAGTTCATTATTTAAACGAAGTTCAAATGTTATAATTTATATATAATATAAATCGAGCTCGAAATAGCGCTGCAGATCGTAAAATGAAGTTTTGAACTTCAACTGAGAATACAGGATCCGATATAAGTCGGATTTCTGTGAAACAAGAAACTTTGGAACCGTATTGACGATAATTTTCATATAAAAGAGAAAAATTCAGAGTTCGTGTTATAGTTTGTTATTCATGGCCAAATCAAATTTTAAAAAAAAACGCTATGGAAATCGTTATTAAAATATAGGCCTTTAAAATGGCCGTTTTGCAAACGGACTCTGATTTCGTTGAAATCACTTTCATTGGAACCGTATCATTACATTATTGTATGGTATTAAATTGCGTGGCAAACCAATGTCGTATGTGACCACGGTAGTCATAAACGCCTATTTATTTTCTATAGCGCGTATTTAAATAAATAAAGGGATATTTGGGCGTAACTTGAGCAGACGATCGAATTAAGCCACGAAACCAGTCCCGTTGAGTTCGTATCGTCGATTAGAGTCAGATAGGTATATAGTTTGTTATTTTTGGAGACCAGGTAAATTGGCGTTAAAAAGGGTATTGTGGTTGGTGCACGGTAAAAACACCCTACAGGGGAAACGGTCTCAGAATACGACGAAACTGGTGCCGTTGGGTTCATATCAACAAATTATTGTAAGATTTCAAGGTTTCAAGTTGATTTGATTTATCTGGTGATCGGGAAAAAATTTAACGCGTGTTTATTTCTGGTTTTATAAAGGAACTTTTTTCATACGATGTCGGAATTCGACGAAACTTGTCCCATTGGATCCGGAATATCTTTTTACACTAAGAATAGCTTTTTTATCAGTAAACGGGAATCGATTATTATTAGTTTTACGTGATACTTTACGTTGAAGTTTCGTTAAACATATAATAATATTAAAAAAAACTTGCCTAGCTCTTTTTGTTTTGCTTACGTTCCTTTTGTTTTGCCTACGTCCTTCACTTTTTCTTTTTCGTGCGCCCCACTCTTTCCAATTCCTTGCAAACCAAGGTTCCGATATGCGTATCTTTTCATACAGCTACACTATATCCTATAACTTAACGAAACACTGTAGATGAAAAGAAAACTCACGAGACTTTCCCCTGCCCCTGCAAATCTACAAATCCTAAGCCGTGGCCATCAAGCTTGTCCACTCTATAAATACGCATGCCCTGTTACTTTTCTTTTTCATTCTAGGATATGAACTTGCAAATTCCTCTTTTTCTTCTTTTAAAACCAAGTCTCCCCTCAACTCATTGAAACACGCACGCCTCCTCTCATCTTAAAAATAAAAAAAATAAACAATGATTTGTTGTATTTTGTTTGGCTCCATGAGCTCGGGCGTGGAAGCATGAGGGCCCAAACGACAACTTTGTTTCGAAAAACTGAGGTGGTGCTCGGCAAGGCGGTGACCAGAAAGGTGATGTACGATGTATTTCCGGTGAGCTGTGAGAGTTGGCGAGGCTTGGTGGGTGCAGATTTCAACGTGAGTGGAGCGGTTTGTGTACTGCGTGGATATAAGTGAAGTGGAGAAGGTTGTGAAATACGATGGAATGGAGTTTGTGCATGGTGACTGGGTGAGAAGTTTTCGTGAGTTGTAAAATGGGGTGGAAAATGAAGTGCAGTGCAGTAGGTTACTAATGGGAAGATGGGGACGTAATTTGAAAGCAAGAAGGTCAGTAGACTTCGGATAACATAAGAAGGGGAACAAAATTCAAGAGGGGGGAAGCTATACGTTGTATAAGAATAAGATGGGGGTTCTTGTTTTCTCAAAGAACTGGAGGGCGCATGGGTAAAACAGTTCGGGTACAAAGGGTAGAGAAGTGAGTGAAGCGGTGGAGGACTGAATGGTGAATGCGGGTTCAACAGCATGGAGACATGATGAAGATGAACCGTAAGTTCATATGCCCAATCGAGTTTTAAGATGATAATAACAACTAGTTCAGTTTAATAATATATTAATGCCCTTAATTTCATGAACACGAGCCAAACTACTGATATAGTTTGCCTACTTAAGTGGCATCACCGTGGTGGGTAGAAAATGTGTATTTAGAATTTGCCAAATCCCAAGTTTGTTAAACAGAATAGTAATAATATATATATACATATATAAGATACTGTAGCATGTCTTATTCACAGCGTTGTACCGTAAATTGCTTTTCTACAGACTTTAAAAATAACGTAGGGGTTATCAAGCCTCGTATTGGCGCTAAGTATAATATATATAGACCGTCAGTATTTTTTTCATTTTGACGACACAACACAAGTACCGAGAGTCTGAGAAAAAAAGACATAAAATTGTACAATTTTTACTAAAGAAATATGATTGTGTTGAAAATTAAAAAAAAAGCATGCTGATATGAGACATAATGCAAGGTACATATATTTGTATCAAATTAACACAAGCTACAAATTTAGTTAATAAAATAATTGTTCTAAACGTTGTAATAATATAGGTGAAGATCGTATTAAAATTTATGATTGTGTCGTACATAGAAGACCAAACAAGAAGAATGGAATTGTGTCGGCAAGCGCAATATGGTAGAGCTGATTTGGACAGAGCTGAACGCTGTTGGAAACAAACCGTTTGACAACGAATGAGAACAAGGTGAGTTAAACTCACTCGGATTTTTATCCCCATTTACATTTTATATAAATTGGGTTTTTATTTTGTGTGTTCTTCTTGCCGATAATTGCCTGTTTGCTAGTTATACATTGTTTGTTGAATTAACTGATGAAATTATACTGTGTTTAATTTCTGTGAAATTACCAAATCGTTATTTTTAACGATTGGTTCCAATAAAGGTAACTTACCTTATTGGTCACGTTTATTTTATAAACGTGTTTAAATTGTTGAATCTTATGGTTGATGTTGAACGGACGTTATTTAGTGTATCAGTTAAATGAAAACCGAACAATCTGGTTTGTGATAACCGTTTTGAATACAGGGAAGACCAGGTTGGAGGGATCCAACCGGATCCCTCAAATATATTATTTACTTCATATTATCAAATATAAAATGTCATGTTTGGGTGATTGAGTAGATTACTGATTTTTGACTGAGAATTCAACCTTTGTTTTGTTTAAACCAATCGGCGATATTGGTTTAGTATTTGACAGCGTATGGCCTATAAAATTAATCGTTTTATAAATATTGATTCACCATCAGGTGAGTCGATAGAGATAAAGTTATAAAATTTATTTTATAACTAGAGATAGATTTTTGAATATATGGTTTTGAATAAAAGTTATTAAAGAGAAATGAATATTTTATTTATTTAAGAGTTCATTTTGTTAACAATTTATTTTATAAAGTAAAATGCTGATGTTAATCAAATCTACAAGTATGAGAATAAAAATGAATCGAATGGTTAAACTTTGATAATAGTTTTGTAAAGAAAACAATTAATAGGGTTATTTAAATTAATTATATTTTAAATTAATTTAAAGTGAGAATTAATTGGAATCGCGTTTTGAGTTAATTAAATCGACCGTTTTGAATTGGAATTTATTATCAAATTAATGTGTTTTGATTAAAATAGTCAAATGAATATTGTTTAGTTTTAATGAGTTTAAAAAAGGGGATTTACTATTTATTTTAGTAATAAAGAAACTTACTACTGAAGTATTTAATGATTAAAGTAAATTATTATTTTAAATGATAATAATTTAGGAAAGTACCTTTTTAAATGGAAATTTATTTAAAGGGTAATCAAAGTTGAAGCGAAATAGAGTGGAATGGTGATATGAATTTATGAACGGGTTTTATATTTAAAACAAGAATTTTTATATGGAAGTCATAAAGAAATTTCAAGCGAATATAATAGCTTGAAATAAACGTTATTTAATTATTTGAATTAAGAGAAAGGAGTTTACGAAAAGGGTTTAAGATAAACCAAAGCATATAAATGAGTTTCAAAGTGTAAACCGTTAATGTTGAATTAACGTTATTTGAAATGAGATCAATTAACAAGGGGAGATTTGAAATAAGATTTCAAAAAAAAAATTGGGGAGTGGTTAAATAGATTTGAAAGGAGATTGGTAAAAGTGAAATTGGGTTGAAGAACTAGGTCATGGGTGGTATAACCAAACTCGAGCAAAAATGGGAATCTGTTTTGAGAATAGAATGGAATATTGGTTTTTGATTACAACTTATATTTATCTGAGGATATGAACGTTGTTGATCAAGGTCTGAGAGGTAATTAAAATACCCCAACTTAAACGACAACGGGATTATCTGAAGATGATATTAGTTGGTAATCGTAAAAGAAGTTAGTGACAGTTCATTTTTCCATTAGTGAAATAATGCAACGTTTGGTGGAAATTTGGAGAGTGTGTGTATATATATATATATATATATATATATATATATAACGAGAGATCGAAGTAAAGGAAATGTAAAGTTAGTTTTATTCTATACTAATCAATGTTAGTTATGGTTTCGAGAATGGAATACAAGATATTACATAACGCTATTTAAAGGAAAAATGAGTTGAAAGGATTTTCCATGTTTTAAATAATAAAGAATGGTGTTGAAATGTTTTTGGAAGGAGAATTTAGTGAGAATTGATTATGGTTATAAGTTATTAAGAAATCTATAGTAATGGTGTTGAGAACATTGGTATATTAATTAAGAATTTAATTACCGTATTTTTAAAGATTAAAAAGA
The DNA here is from genome assembly GCA_030737875.1 of Allium sativum. Lineage (NCBI taxonomy): Eukaryota > Viridiplantae > Streptophyta > Magnoliopsida > Asparagales > Amaryllidaceae > Allium > Allium sativum. Next base: position 297,621,684 of record CM060924.1, read on the forward strand.
GTTAGAAAGTTTTATTTAACAAGAAGTGAACTAGTTTATCTTAAATAAAAGGCCAAGTGATGTTGAATACTGGACCAATGAACTCATTGGAGTGTCATGATTGAAACCCTGTATATTTTGATAGTTAAAACACCGACTATCAAATCTGTCCAATACGATTGTTGGTACGGAAAGACCGGGATCGAAATTATATTTGAAAACCATTCCAACCAACAAATACGTGACGACGTCAGAAGATGGTCGAGACGGAGCGTTGAAGACCGTGGATTTTCATAAACGGAAGAACCACTAATATTCTCTTCCTGGCAAACAGAAATAAGTTGTGTTTCTGTCGTAGTTGGAATCTACAGGTTGCAAGGACTTCTTGCTACTGATCCATGGGGTGATTCCTATATTGGATGCGGTAGGAGAGTGCCTTCGATTCATCATGTTTCTGGATGAATTTTATGGACGAGTGTCTGACAGAGTATTTCCAAAGGATCACGTATGTTGATTTCTTCAAACGTGCTATAGTTGTTGGCGGGGAATTACCGTTCTCTTAGCTTCTAACTAGAGTATTTTTGTGGACGTCAATTAGTGATATCTGACGGATCTGACAATGTGGGATTGAAAGTGAATGGTGATCAGATGTTTCAAAAATAAACTCTGACCTCAAGCCTCATCTACCAGGAAATGACAAAAATCGGGCAGGCAGCATGGCTATGTGGGTCGCTCACATTAGGGTGTATAATCACCTATCTAGAGAAATTCCTATTTGTTCTTAAATCTATATTTCGATGTTGTCCCTGTTCGGGAGACGGTTGCTGATCCCAACCGTCGGTGATATACATTCGATACACTCAAGCGAAATGAGTTGTCGGTCATGTGTGGGCTGGGTCGCAAGACGTTCTTGTTGAACCCAGTGTATTCGCCTCTAGAGATACACTATCGACAGGTGGTCCCATACCTTGTCATAGTCGGAATCCAATCTCCAATAAGTGCTTGCGGTTTTGATTTTATATTATATATGTATAGCGTGAGATTCAAGCGTTCTACTAGATTTCTACTTACTTGTATTTAGACATTATTATAATATCAGACAAGATATTGGTTTCAAAAACGTTTCGGGTTATCGTAAGTTAAAAACCGCCCGTATTTATGTGTGGATTTGATCTTACGATTATCCTTTTCTTTCGAAATGATTTTAACTATAAAATCAATTTGAGTGATACCCTTAATACTGTGCGAGTTTTTCTCACTTTGGTTCACCAGACTGACCCGGTGTTTTGTAAATGCTCGGGTTAGCCCGGGGTGTACAGGTTCAGGTTATCGAATGATGTGACGTCTAGAGACGAACTGGAGATGTTCAGACATATGGTATTATATAGCTACTATTCCGCTGTGTGTTGTACATGGGAACAACATATTATAACTGTCCCGTGGTGTGATGTACTCTGATATTGTAAGTATCTTACAGCTCTCAATAAAGATTTATTTCTGTATTATATTTTATTCCGCTGCGATGTAAGACTCTGTGCTGTGTTGTTTCTTCTTCTTCTTCTATTCTTATATTTCTTTCTTATCTCTCCCTCTAAATTCTTTCTAATAACTATCCATTGTTTTTGGCACTTGGAGGATCGGCATGAGTTACAGTAAAGGTATTTATGTCGATTTTCGAGGCCGAAAATCGCTGGGTCGTTACAATTCTCTTGGCATTACGTTTTCTATGCTATCACAACAAAATGGATACAATTTCGACCTTCTGTCCCAGGCGCAATAGCACTTCATGAACATAGCATGACCACGGTTAGATAACACAACCTTGGAATTTGTCTCCAAGCAAATACCGCATTCTTCTTCTCTTTTAGCATCAATTTCGGAGAATTGATTCCGTCCAATATCATATTTCTTTGAGTACCTTTCCATGCACAGTTCCCTCTATTTTTTTTATTTCATCTCAGCTATACCTTTTTGTAATTGCATTAAAGAAGGGAGTATGACATCTTATATATCAGATTCTCCTGGTATAGTTCTTTGTTTACTGGTTTCTTATGTTCTCCAGATTTTTAAGTTATGATGCCATTTATTATATTCAGCTGTATTCTTTTCCAGACTTGGTTCAGTATAAAAACCCACATCAACACACACGCATCTATGTATATGTATATTCCTGACAAGAGGTATATGTACACAACAAGTTATAAATACAAACAAAATATTGAAACACTTTTAAAACAAAATGATACCATGTTATTTAATTGATTTAAATTACGGATATAACCTATATTTACAGTTCAACAAAATCAGTCAGAAATCCGGGACATTACAATCTACCCCCCTTAAAAGAATTTCATCCCCGAAATTAAAGAGCAACGGGAAGGTTCTAGTTATATTCCGAGTCATTGACTCATAGTCAAACATGTAGATAGGTAATCCCTTGACGATCACGACAAACAAAGCAAAAAAATCAAAAAACAAAAAAACATGTTTCCTACCAAAACATCCACAACAAGCAAAACATACAGTACAAACACATTCATCAGTCACTGACCGTAAATCGGGAAGAAAATAATTTTTTTAAGTATCACCCCGAAGACTGAAATCAACATCAAATAGACATTCAGAAAATTATTTAACGCAACCAATCTCCAGTTAGATTTCAATTTCTTAATTCCAGTTAAATTTCAAATTCTAGAATCCAAATTCTTCGGATTTTATCCCAAACCGAATTGGAAATCACATATCTTGATCCTATTGTAAATTCAAAACCTCAAAACATTTTGTTTTACTCAAACAATTCTCCAATTTGACGTATTTGTATATCTCTCTCTCTTATACAAATTAAACTTAGTTTAATATAACCATTTCATTTCAATTTTATAATCATGTTTGGTTATAATAACAACAATCGACACATCCATATATAATAATTTCAGAATTTTTTTTATAACTAAATTATAATTTTGGGCAAAATTATTTCATTTACCCATCTTTTAAACCAATACTGTGTCGAATTACTCTGTTCAAGAGTTTATAAACACTTTTCGATACAGTGTGCACCCTGCATCGACCAGAACTTTTAAACTACTCAACAAATCAATCAACACAACATAAAAAAGTTTTTATATCGATTAACAAATACGCGCTTATACATATATACTCAAACTCAATCTAGGGTATTACTGATCCTATCTCTATCGAGTCACGCCACAGAGCCAAGGTTACTACTCAACCTTCAGCTCTGATACCAACTGTAACGACCCGAAAATCCGCACCATTTGAGCTGACTGAATACAACTCGCTTCCAACCCAAATTGCACGAAAATACGAATCTTTAATGGAAAGAAGTTAGAGGGTGAGAAATAGAAAGATAGAAAATTAGAATAGAGGAAACATAGATAGAAGATAGAACTAAACAACAACACAAAATCTCACAGTCGCAGCGGAATAAAATATAATATATATCATAACTTTTGCAATACAAACTGTATTTTACTTACATACATCATCAGAGTATATCACATATAAAACATAGCGGAATAAAACTCTAAATATCTAACGTTGAAGCCTCCTGTCCCAAGCTCCTCCAGAAGATCTGTAAAATCCTGAACTATTGGGCTACCCGTACAAATTTGGGCACCCAAGAGTTTAGGGGAAAATAGAAAATAAACTATGGGTCAGTCACGGGACTGGTGTGAGTAAACGGTTTTTAAAACAACTTAATTAGTACAGGATATCTCATAAGACCACGCCGTAAAAATGAAACGGGTTTTTCTCTTATGAAAATCCATAAATAACTTGGTTTAACTTTCAAAAACATTTTGGAAGAAAAGATAATCGTAAGACTGACCCACACATAAACATGGATGGGTTTTAACTTACGATAACCCAAAAAAATTTGAAATCAATATTATTTTGATATTATGATAGTGTCTAAATACAAATAAATATCAATCTAGAAGAACGTTTGCATCTCACGCTCCACATATATAATATATAATCAAAACCGCGACGCTTATTGGAGATTGGATTCCAACTATGACAAGGTATGGAACCACCTATCGATAGTGTATCTCTAGAAGTGAATATACTGGGTTCAACAAGAACGTCTTGCAATCTGGTCCACACATGACCGACCACTCATTTCGCTTGAGTGTATGGAATATATTGTCACCAACGGTTGGGAGCTACCCACCGTTTCCCGAAAGGGACAACATCGAAAGATTTAAGAAGTAAAAGGAATTTCTCTAGATAGGTGACAATACACCCTAATGGGAGCAACCTACATAGCCATGCTGCCTGCCCGATTTTTGTCATTTCCCGGTTGTGAGGCTTGAGGCTGAAACTTACCTTTGGATATAACACGTCTTCATTCACTTAGAATGCCACATCATCAAGCCCACCAAATCACAAACTGATTTCCCCAAAAATAACACAGGTATAAAGCTAAGAGAAACGAATTCCTCCGCCACCAAATGTAAATACGTTTGAAGAGATCACTTTACACAATTTATTAGGCATACTTTGTAAGACATTCATCCATACAAGTTGTCCTGGGACTGGACAAACCGAAGGCACTATTCTATAAATCCATCTTAGGCAATTTCTACCGAGGATCGACAAAATAGCCCTTGCATAACACCGTCGTCAATGGTCTTCAAAAATTTCTGACTCGTAACGTATATATCGAATCGAAGTGGAATTAGATTCGGTCTCTTCGAAACGATAACGAAATGGTCCAGATTTGATAGTCGGTGATTTAACTATCAAATATAAAATAAAATAACCAGATTAATTTCTGTTAGATCTGCCAAGCCTTAATTTAAAAAAAAACTTTAAATATTTCAATACAATATTAACTTTGTATAAATATTTAAATTGGAAATGTAAGTATTTATTTACTTAGAAAATTCTGTTATCAATCTTACGTGTTAATCCCACTCTCGAATATCCGTTTCATAACTGAAAATGACATTCAACTCCAGCACCCATTTTGAACACAAACTAATATAATCTATCGGATAATAGTGAAATCGATCAAGTTGGGGTATTAATTACCTCTCTGACCTTGAATCAAAATCATTCTCATCGCCAAGATTTGTAGAAGTTCGTTATTCAAAATATCTTCCAAAAACAAGAATTGGTAATTTTAATTTATTTCCAGATCTTAAAAACACTTCAAACAATGTTGTTGTTTGAACCATTGATTTAGTTAACTTAGTTTAACTTAAATATTAAATCAGGGAATTTAATCCAGATGGTCGACTTGATTTCCTTATCTTATCATAATTAAATTGTCTTTAAACCTTACTTAATTAAGAGATTAATTAAGTTGAAGGCTTATCTTGGATAACTTATCCAATTTTAACTTCTCTATTTAACTGCACCATTTTCCTACCAAATCTTGTTAATACAAAACATTATCAAGTCGTTAAACAACAAATTATAAAAAAAAACTCTTTTATTAAATAAATTGAACAAATTAATTTAATAATCAATTCCCATTTAAAACAGTTGATTTATATCAACCTAAACATCCTGATTACCCGATTTATATCAACCTTTCCTTTAAAATTAATTAATAATATAATTAATTAAAAATGAACCATTTAATTGTTTCTTAAAAAAAATTAATCCAATTATCAATTCGAGTATATTTCTGAGTTACTTTAGAGAAAACGGCCTAGTAGTGTCCACGGTATATAATAGTTCTTACAACATATAACATTCAAGTTGTTAATTCCATTTGCACAAACAATTATGTAAATACAATTCAGTATTATCAACTAATAATAACTCAAGAACATATATTAACCAATAAAATATAGCAAACTGATACAATAGCATAACGGTGTTTATTTCTGCTAACAGGGTGTTCAAACAATTCAGTCAATCGAGGTTATAGTGGAACGGTGTTTATTTCTCCTAACAAGGCGTCAATAAAAATATATATATATTTACGATCCACGTAATTAAACACCACTAAATTAGTCAATCAAATAATTGAACGACTAATTCAGTATTTACTATATTTACAAATTATTATTGATCATTAGTTCACACGTTAATTTAGTTTATGACTAAATTACATTTGGTTTATTTTAAACGGTATTTCGTATTAAAAGCAGCGTTAATTAAATCAATTTAACGAAGGTTGACATTAATACATTACCAAAAGAAACGTACCACTTAAATTCCCTTTCCATCTTTCTTTGTTTCCTCTAATCCCATTCCTGACGTCCCCTTTCTTCTTTCCTTGTCACTTGCATTTATGTCCTCTTGCGTTTCTTTTTGTCTACATACTTTATTATTTTATTATATATATATATATATATATATATATATATATATATATATGTATATATATATATATAACATGGGCCAAAGCCCAAAACCCACCCATGAATACAAGACCTACGCACCCATTTAAATGCCCCAGGCAACAATTCTATGCCAAGCATGCCAACACGCACCTAATTCCCTACTCCCCCATCTTTGTTTTGTTTCCTTTTCTTTTCATACACACAGACGTATACACATTAAATTGTGTTATCATGGAGTAACATTTGAACGGTGCATCGCATACCAAATCTGTACACAACCTACATGCACCCAGTTCCCCTCCGCATTCTTCCACCACCGTAAGAAAATTCCCACCAAACCTCATATACACGTCTTCACTCCCTTTCTATTTCTTGCCTATGTCTTTTTTGTCTTCATGTTTTACTTTTTGTTTCTTTCGGTTATTTACATTTATATAAAACACATTTCTTGTTTTGCTTCTTTACATTTATATAACACATATTTCCTATTTTGCCTCTTTTCATTTATATAAGACACATTTCCTGTTTTGCTTCTTTTCATTCTTCCCTTATGTTTCTACTTTATATTCCTAAATTTCGGTTCTTCTTAATACATGCGTTATTCCTATATATACTCTCTTGTATTCCTATTCTCTGGTTTTCTTTTTGTTTATATAATTCTTTTTCCCTTTATGAGCCAAGCCCGTTCAGGCATACGTATGAACAGCTTACGGTGCTTACCATTCCTTCTCATCTGCTTCAACAACTCTCCTCTCTTCTATTTCTCTTATTTGGTTTTCCTTCTACCTTTTTAAAAAAAAAAATGGAATCTAAATGAGAATCAAAAGGAGCATAAGGGCAGTATAGGAGGAGAAACCCATAAATCCATAGTTAGTGATACTACCAGTATTATTTGGTGTATTACTATCCAAAGGTTGTGCTACTATTTTCCTACAGCCTTGACACCTAAAAATGCATTACCAGATTTTCTTATTTTGGTTTCTTTCCATTTTATGTTTATTTATTTTTTTCAAAATGAATGTCATGTATACTAACATTGTCATCGGACTCAACTTGTGGTAGCTTATCTATGAATAAGAAAACCCGCTTCAAATTTTCTTTCGTCATCGTGTCATGTCCGTGATATCATTGCTGCAAGTATATATCCATGATTCTCTTGGCATTATATTTTCTGTGCTATCACAACAAAATGGACACAATTTCGACCTTCTGTCCCAGTCGCAATAGCACTTCATGAACATAGCATGACCACAGTTAGGCAACACAACCTTGTAATTTGTCTCCAAGCAAATACCGCATTCTTCTTCTCTTTCAGCATCAATTTCGGAGAATTGATTCCGTCCAATATCATATTTCTTTGAGTACCTTTCCATGCACAGTTCCCTCTATATTTTTTTTCATCTCAGCTATACCCTTTTGTAATTGCATTAAAGAAGGGAGTATGACATCTTATATATCAGATTCTCCTGGTTTAGTTCTTTGTTTACTGGTTTCTTATGTTCTCCAGATTTTTAAGTTATGATGCCATTTATTATATTCAGCTGTATTCTTTTCCAGATCTTGGTTCAGTATAAAAACCCACGTCAACACACACGCATCTATGTATTTGTATAATCAAAATATAAATGGGGAAATTTACTCACATTTGGTTCCCTGTTCTTCTCTGTTTTATGGTTTTCCAAGTTTAAGTAAAGATTCAAAAGTGCATGCACCATAATATTAGTAAAAGAGATTTTTTAATGGGAACACAGGGGATGTTTACTCACATTTTTACATTGTTTTTAGTCCAGAGTTTTTCAGATATTAGTCCAATATGAGAATTAATTATAAACATCCATATATACACTATATATCAATATGTATGATCACTAATAAGAGAAAAGGTATACTCACATATTTTATTCACTGGTTCTTGCATACAGGTTCTAGTATTTTTCAAATTCCAGTTTTCACTTTATTCAAGGCACTTGTATATATACTTAGTAAACAAAAAAAAACAAAAATGGATTGTTTACTCACATAAATGTTTATATACTATTCGGTTTCAGATCCTAACATGAAACTTTAATTTAACCAATTTCACATATTCAAGCTAATAGATGCACATATATCCTAACATATATAAAACATGCATACATACTTAAGCCACTTGCATCATTCGATAGAAATCAACAAAATGTTTAAACACGGATTAAACAGTGAATTTACTCACAATTATAGATCCTTTGTTCTAGGCTATTTCCAGTTTTAACACTATCATGTTTGCTGCTACCTTTGCCATTTATTTTGCTCTTGAGTTTTATTGTTCATATTTGTGTGAGTTTATGCTGAAAACACGGTGTATTCATAGATGGGTTCTAGGCTTAAATATTATAACACAAATTGATTAACAGGGGAAAAATAGTTGCAGATGTATGGTCAGTAGCTTCTGCTTTCCCGTTGATTGAAAAGAGAGTGTGAAGTCATTTTCCCTTTTCATTTTCAATCATCCTGAAGTGCATGGCCAACACTCATCTGCATATCTATGTGTACCTATCAATATACTAAAATGATTCAACAGCTAGGCTTAATGGTAAAGGGTGTGTTCTTTGCAACGGAAGCAGAGATTTTAAGCGGAGAATGTTAGCGGAGAATTGTAGTTAGCGGAGAATGTGTTCTACGCGTTAAGCGGAGAATGTGTTCTACGCGTTAAGCGGAGAATTTAAGCGGAGCATTTAAGCGGAGTATTTTTTATTTAGTAATTTAATTATTAAATGATTAAAACTTAACAATATGATTAATGCAAAATAACACATTTAACCATAAATAACAGTTCAGTACATAATAATATTTCAAATCAGTTCACTACGTAATAATAGACACATGCGAGCAACTACCTATTTCAAACCAGTTCACTACAAACTACTACTGTCTGCGGAATCTAGAAAGATGATAACTCATGTACCCCATCAACTCCAAATCAGACAAGGTCTCAACCACCTCTAAAATAGACTTGTCGCGACGAAAAATCTCAATGATCTCCCATTGGCTTACATCACTGATGGGCGAGAGATGGGCATAGCATTTCTCCACTGCCACGGTAAAACGCTCTGTCTGTACGAAGGCCGGTTCGGGAGGAGCGGGTTCGAACGGAGCTGCCCTACTAGATGTGGCGCGTGTCGACTGCCTCCGTGCAGACTGAATCGGTGGTGGACTATCTGAGGCGGCCTCTAGAGCAGGGGGGGTCTCATAACTGCAAGTTCATGTGCCAATGCAGCCCCCTAAAAAGCTTGTCTTGCTCACGAAACTTTAGATGTGGTTGTCTCCTAAACTTCTGGTACAAGCGTGCAGGCTCATGCCACCAGTCGTCTGATCCATCCAAGCGGTCCTGCGAAGCATCCCAAAAACCGCCAGGAATCTATAAAAGTGCATTCCATGAAGTCCATACCCTCTTCAGATTATCCCATTTGTTTTTTATTTGTATCTGCGTCAACTCGTCTTCAAACATCTCATTGAACTCAGCCTACACCGCATTGAGGAATCTGTTGGTTCCTCGAAGACCAATATTGTTGAGGTAAATATCTATAAAAGCCTCCGTGCGATCCACTGGCCATAAAGCATTTGGGGCGTTGGAAGAGCCAGAAGCAGAAGCAGACGAATGTGCAATTAGACTGGAAGAAGGTACCTGATCCTAAGCTGAAAGCAGAAGGAGGAAGAAGTGAGGAGAAAGAAGGAAAGGGGGGGTTATGAAGGCAAGAAGCCAACGGCTCAATTTTGAGCCGTTGGCTCAACGGTCCAAATAGGACCGTTTGCCAACGGACGCCTCCGACGCATCGGAGGCGTTAGTTGGCCAAACGGTCCGTTTGGACCAAAAGAACGCCCCCTAAGTCTTCTCTAGCTTCCTAAGGTTTGTAGTTGCGGCCTACATTGATTGATGTGAAGGGATGTGCTGGCGTTAGCTATGTTGATGGTTTCCATTGTATATATAGGCATGTAAGTCACAGTTTATCACATGTATGCAATGTTCTTGGTTCTTAAGTAACTCAAACTACTAATTTGAATGTACAGGGTGTTTAGTCACTTCATGAAAATCTCCCCAGTCTATACTCTACGACCATGTGCCATTTATTATTTATTTTTAAATGTTTACTTTGTGGCCAAGTTCTTTTGATTGAAATGATAGTATAGCCACATTCCTATGTAGTATTAGTTGTGTACTAGTCTCTTTAGAGTGGGATATAGCTGCTGTGTATGCTTTGATTTGAAATAATGTGCCTAAGGGTATCTTGTCTATTTAATTTCTCATATATGCAAACGGCCTTGTCACAACATTCACATGCACAAGCCATGTGCAAAAAATTGAGTTTTAAATGACCAATATTGCTTTTAAGCAATCAATTTTCATTAAATGTTTTTTTATTTCTCTTTTTATCAATTTCATGTTATGCTTAATAGCCATGTCCTACACACTAATATGTGAAATGGAGATTTAAATTTTCTCATGAGCTATGTATATGTATATTCGTGATAAGAGGTATATGTACACAACAAGTTGTAAATACAAACAAAATATTGAAACACTTTTAAAACAAAATGATACCATGTTATTTAATTGATTTAAATTACGGATATAACCTATATTTATAGTTCAACAAAATCAGTCAGAAATCCGGGGCATTACAGAAGAGAATTCCTAGTGGCTTCTCTTGGAAGCCTAGTCATATCTTAGTGGATTCTCCTGGAAGCCAATTCTTAGTGGCTTCTCTTGGAAGCCTAGTCATATCTTTGCGGCTTCTTTATAAAGCCAATTCTTAGTGGATTCTCTTGGAAGCCAATTCATAGTGGCTTCTCTAAGAATCCTAGTCATATCTTAGTGGCTTCTCTTGGAAGCTAATCCTTAGCGGCTTCTCTTAGAAACCGAGTCATATCTTAGCGGCTTCTCTGGGAAGCCAATTCTTAGTGGCTTCTCTTAGAAGGCTAGTCATATCTTAGTGGCTTTTGTTGGAAGCCAATTCTTTGTGGCTTCTCTAAGAATCCTAAGTGTTAGTAGCTTTTCTTAAAGACAATTTTTAGTGGCTTCTCAAATAAGCTTCATTTCATCTATATATATGGAGTTCATTTGCAAAGAAGCCTATTCTTATTTTGATGGCTTCTCCTATAAGCGTTGTTTTATATACTCTCTATGAATCTCCCTATTCACTTTTCTAACTTCTGATCAACCATTAATGGTTTCTACCTACCATTAATCGATTAAGTGCCCAACTACCTAATTAAGTGCAAATCAATTCAAATTAGCACCATTCAAGATAAAAGCTGCTGCAACACATAAGAATCCAAGCCAAGCACTTTTTCGGATCTAACTTTTTTAGGGTGATTAAGGTGAGTATTAGTATTCTTATTCACTAATTAGGATGGATTAACATATGGGTTTCTATAAAAATATGTAAGAATGCTTATATTCATTTTAAATTATGTTATGACATATATAAGTTTGGTTGATTTGGACTTGGTTTGTGAATCCCAAAATTTGGGGAATTAAGGAAAAATCATGTTTATTGATGTTTTGATCTTGTTGGGTCGATATATATATTATGTTTTGGTTATTTGGTATGCTAAGACATTTCCTAGGAATGTTAGGATGGATGCAAACACTGTCATATGCCGATATAGGACGTTATAAACCATTCTGGAAGTACTACAGGTCCTGACTCGACATTCTTACTCTAGTTGTAGCTGGACTCTTAGAGTAGGATTTCAAATGTCGGATGCGTCGTTATACATCTCCACAACAATGATTGAGCTTATTTGAAGACCAACTCAAATATGACTATTTAAACCCAAGGCGTGAAGAAAGTCTAAGTGGGAATTTTCCACCAAGGATCCAAACGGGAACCAAAGGGGTGACTTCTAGGTTGGACTTCACTACGGGTATGTGTGCAAAGAAAGTCAACGGCATTTGACACTTTGGTGCACCTCTGGAAGAGTAACAAGAGAAGGAGATCAGTGTCGGTTGACGATTTAGACCCGATCTGCTCGGTTGACGTTGTGGACCATGTAAGGAGTATTCACTAAAGTCTGTTGACATTTTGACCTAGTGGCGGGTGTTGAGATAGATTGGTAGAGTCAGTTGAAGTTCAGACCTACCAGTGTTATTTAGAAGTGATGATTGGGGTATCTTATGTCATGAATTCAAAGCACTGATTAAGTGAACGTGAGGATGTTTGCTATGTTAGAATGGTTGATATTGTTATGACACGCACACTTCTATTTACACTCACTATTGTGATTACCACATAGTAGAGTACATGATTATATATGCTAACTCTTTGGATGCAGGTCCAGGTCAGGTATGATTCTTCATACCTATTGCATAGTGATTAAGATTACTATTGCTCATAATAGACTTTGTTTGACTTGGAGTTTTATGCATTGCTTCTTATTACTCTGTGTGCTCGTAAATGAGCGTTAGAGACATGTTGGTGTGCTTGAGTAGCTGACCAGAAAGAGCAGGAGGCTTCTACATATTATTCACTACAAGAAAAAACTGATTTTGCAGCAGCGAAATCCGCTGGTAATCCGTCGCTATATAGGCGTTAGCGACGGATTACCTACGGATCTGAGTGGTCGGTAATTTTTTAGGATGGTATTTGTGTCAAACTTTTGCGATGGATTTTAGCGTGAGTTCTCCGACCATTTTCCATCATTTCTCTCAATATAAAATTTTAATTTTAAATTATTTTAAAATTTATTTACCGATGATTTAGCGACGGATATGTATTTCTGAGAAATTATTATTTATAAATATCCGTCGGTAATCCCTTGCTAATTAGCAAGGGACTTGCGACGAAATATTTTTATTTAAAATATTCGTCGGTAATCCCTTGCTAATTGGCAAGGGATTAGCGACGTATTTTTATTTATGTGAACATTTCATTTAACATCATTAGTTGGCAATCCATCGTTGTTCCCCTTCTAATCTACCTATATATATATATATATATCATCTAATTGTGAATTCTGAAATAAATAGCATATCAAACAAAACAAAGTTAAATTTGCCAACGATATTAATTTTGAACTGAAAAGAACATTCATAATCACATACAAGAAAGAACATCCATAATCCTTCATTAATTCATATGCGAAGTTGAATTATAATCAACAAAACTATTCAGCTGGTGCTAACATTATCCCATATACAAACACATACAATGCTATACTAATTCCACATAACATTATATTTAACACTAAAATAAGTCTTAACATACCTAACCAATCTACGAAGATGACGGCGATGACAAACGCAAAACTCTATCAAAGCCCCTAAGCATTGCCACCATCTTTGTCATTTGTGCTTCAATGCTCTCCCTGTCTTGCTTATTCTTCCTCGAGCCTTTGGGCATGGAAGAAAATGAATAGTACACCATTGAAGGATTGGGAAAAAATTTGATACCTCTTCCGTTCTTTTTCTGAAGGCTTCTGCTTTTCACTCTTGCAAATATTATCGTCATTATGCAAGACAAAAACTTCTGGAAGTAGCAGAAGCCCACTTTTGACATTTCGGGAATGCTAGCTGATGATTTCCAATACAACCTAAAAAAATAAGATCAAGGAAAAAAGTGCAATAAGAAAATTAATCATTTAGTCCAAATGGAAAATGCAAAAGTGTGAGACAAATAAATTTCCACTGAATTGAATTTTACAAAAAATAAACACAACAGTAACAACCCACTGTTAAAGTAAGGCAGAGGTTTAAAATCAAAAATAGCTTATGAAGATGAAAATTAGTTGATTAGTATCACAAATTTGTTACACGACATACACAAACAATGAGTGGCGCACTATGTCCAAATATCTCTCATTTACATTCGATGTGACAAAACATATAATTATAGATACATTACGTAAGGTCATTGACCTTAGTAATTGAACAAGGCATAACCACCACAGGTGGTTGGGGTTGAGTTTATGTTATGTCAATTACACAAGAAAATAATAAAGATAAACGAATTTGTTTAAAAGGTCATTATTTCAGTTCAGACCCCCAGAACAACTATGATTTAAATGAAAACAAGGTTAAGTGGTGGCCCTTTCAGAAGCTTGCATTGCAGAAAATTTAAATACATTAGCTTCAGCCCTTATAAAAACATTGAACATAAAATTATATAACAATCCATTTGCTTTGGAATCTGTTTGTCGTATGAACTAAGCCAGCTCTTGTTACTTGAAGGATCTAAACCATATTCGAATGGAGTTGTCATTCCTATGTTTATTTCCAGGATATAATGCCAATAAAATTTCCATGTGGTGTTGATGTGTTGTGGTATCATCTGTAAAATGAGACCATTCATACTGGTTAAACTATATGTTCAAAGTTCAAAAACAATCTAGAACATTGTGTTCGAAAATCAGTATATGTAAAATTAGTTTAAACTAAGGTCTAAAATTCTGCTGTTATTTCTATTCCGGTCATCGATGATTTTAATTTTTGCGGTTAAGTTCTTTTTTGATTTCAGTTTTCTGATTCCAGTACACATTTCCACTTAAATAGCTAAATAGGATCATTAATATCCAATACTATCTTAAATTTATAATACATTCCCCATACTACATATGAAATACTAGTTTTAAATGAACAAAGTCATGGATTATGATTCTTTTTATTATTATTTGAGATTACCATTTTTTTTTCAATTTCAGTAATTTTGAATTTTTAATTATGATTCCTTCATAAATTGATAAAAGTACATCAAATTTTTATCTTATCTACCTATTTATCATATTAAATTCATTTCCTCTTCTTCTTTTTTTTATATGTTTATTATAGTTTCTTTTTCTGTAATTTTTTTATCTTATCTACCTGTTTATCTTATTAACATTTCCTTTTCTAGTTCTTTATATGTTTATTATAGTTTTCCTGTAATATTTTTTTACTATTTTTCCTAATATATCAACAGAAAATTCAGAATTTTGTCTTAAACCTGAATGTGGACTGGATTTTGTCCCTTAACACCGCCAGTTCTGTCCATTTGGTTTTATTTTAGGAGATGTTAGGTTTATTTTGTGTTTTAAAAACTAATTACAAAAGATAAGAAGAGTTGATGGATGATGGAGTGGACGGAATAATGATGGAGGGGACGATGAAGGGAACGAAGGGATGATGGATGAATAAATTTAACTATCATTCTTTCATTATTTCCGAAAACACGGAAAATAATAAATAGTTGTTTTCTGTTTTGTGTGCTAACTTCATTTCCTAAAATGGTTGTTTTTAATGATGCATATATGTCGTTCTTAGTTTTATATGTACCAAAACCCAAAACTAAAATGCATAAAGCAAATGCAGTCTTAGTTTTTGAGTTTTTTATTATCAGCATTCGCTATATATGCCAAAAATATGAGAAAAACATTTGCAATTCTTGGTCATTAAAACGATCAATGGAAGAGTTGGATAGTTCTTCGTATCTTGTTTATCTCTTAAAAAACGAAAAACAAAATAAATATGTTTTCTATTTTATATGTTAATTTCATATTCCAAAATCATTCTTTTCTGAACAATATATATAATAGATAGTATTTTGATATAGAGAAAAACCCAAAATAAAAAGTTGTCAAATCAAACAAGATCTAAAATTTCCAACTAGAAACAAGCATTTATATTATATTCAGAGTTTACATTTTATTACCCAACTTATCCCACACTATTGTGTATGCTACAAAGATTCAAAATAATTTATAAGCATAGGATGCTACAGTTTCAAAATTTCAATTATTTGTGACGTGGTATTTTACTGAAACTAGTTTGTCTTATTGGTAACTAAATGCAGCTGCTAGAATCAAGAAATTCTATGTAATACCTAAAAATGGTAAGGAATGAAATGCAAGCGATGTTTAATGAAATGTCTTCGTTCTCTTTATATTCGTGCTCTCTATCCTGAATCTTAAGCTTACTCTCCTCTTATATTTTCCTTAAAATGTCTTTATCCATAGCACTATCTCATGGGCCAAGTTGAGTTTTTAGTTCTCCAATAGTCTCAAAACTGGGAGATTATACCAACTCTTGCCAATGCATTTGACTTTATGTTTAGTCATGCTATGTTTTATCCATGACTTTATGTTTTATCTCAAAACTGGAAGCCTTATGATTTATTCTACTAAATATAATGCAAGAAGAAAGGCAAAATTTTCAATGAAAATAAGTAACAGCGATATATAATTATTGCAAAACATAATGAATGAAATAAAATAAAATTTTAGAAAAGCAGTTATCATCTCCAGCAAATATGGAATCGAAACGCGAAGTACTATATTTTTATTATCAATTCAGAAGTAAGATCTCAACCTCATCTGCTTTATAAAGTGTGTCTCAATGATTCTTGGAATGTATTTTCTTATAATAAAAAAAGAAACATCAAATTTTGGTGTCACAAAAATGTTGGCTTTCTGCAATGTTTGCAGTTTATAAGAGCCACGATCTTCCGATACAAATTAATCTTTATGCAATATAAGAAAACAAAGCAAAAAGGCGTACGCATCAGGTTTTTGTAGAGCTTGATGCTATTGGTTGCTCCTTCTCACTGCCAGGAAGAACAGGCTCTTATCGTTGCCCTTTTGTTAATGCCTTTCTTATATCTACAGTTCTCCAAAAAGCATATTTCATCCTTCGACCTTCTGTACAATAATATGAACTACTTAGATTTTCCAATAAAATAACATGTTCTCTTCCATCGAGACATAAGTCAAATTGAAAATTATTGTGGATATTCAATAGAACAGTAAAGGAAGTATTGTGGATAACAGTATTGAAAATTACAGAGAACATGTCCACTATCTCATTTCACACAATCGATCTTCTTTTATTCAATAAAAGTATTGTGGATAAAAGTATTGAAAATTACTAGAGAATAACTCCTAACATTGGCAAAAAAATCGATGGGAGCATATATTCAATAGAACACTAATGAAATGTAAGGCATACCAATCGAATACACGTAGAGATGGTACCACAATCGGATGATGGGTGCAGGCATCGAAATCTGTAATAACCCGTATTTTCAATAACCTGTTATAACGTAAATCGAGGCAGAATTTAATTCAAAAATCTGAATCAAGGGAAACGGGCTATGCCATTGCGTTCGTCTCGGAAAAATACGCGAAATAGAGTCCGAGTTTTCGAAAATCGGAGTCCGTATGACCCGATTAAGGCCCAACGAAGTTTTCAGAAAATTTCCAAGTAAAAACAGATTTCAAATTCAAGTTGGAAATTGAAAATTTGGGTCATATTGGGCCAGGCGGGAAGTTTCCCGCCAGAGCACCCAAGTCGACAGCCCTGTCGACTTGGGAGTCGACTTGGTTGGACCAAGTCGACAGCCCTGTCGACTTGGCTGTCGACTTGGGTCAGACGGGCTGTTTAGCCTGGTGCACCATTTTGAGATTGTGTTGAGCTTAGGGGCCAGATTCGGTTTTGAGGGCTGAGATTGGAACTAGGGTTTAATCCTATGGCCTAAAACACTTGCCTAATCTATAAATAAGACCCTAACCTACCCTAAATCATCATTATTCATTCTAGCAACTAAACTATGGCAAAATCAATCCTCTCATGGCCTCCACTCTCTTCATAAAATTCCTAAATAAATTTCTATGAGATTTTCCATGCATACAAGTGTTTTCAAGCTTGTATGAGCATCATTAGCTTGCATTCAAGTCAAGTTTCTATATTTGCATCATAAAGGAAGAGTTTTGATCATTTTGGCTTAGGGGTTTTTCTATTAAAGCTTGCATTTTGGGGTTTTATTGGTTGCATAAGGGCTTTCTTATATTTGTTATACTCATTTGAGTCCTCATAAGCATTGTAAGCCCTATTCTACTTTCATACTTAAACTCTAAAGTTAAATGTATGATATGCAAGTTTAGATGCAAGTTTACTATGCTATGATATGCAAGTTTATCATGTTGTAATATGCAAGTTTATATGCAAGTATGTCATGTTGTCATATGCAAGTTTATATGCAAGTATGTCATGTTATGATATGCAAGTTTATATGCAAGTATGTCATGTTATGATATGCAAGTTTATATGCAAGTTTGATATGTTATGATATGCAAGTTCATCATGTTATGTTATGCAAGTTTGATATGTTATGATATGCAAGTATGTTATGCAAGTTTGGGTTGAACATTTTGTTCATGCTATCATGTTATGCAAGCTTATCTTGGGTTTATGAACATAAAGCTTCAAGCTTTATGCCAAAGGTTGCATTTTGGCAACATGTAAGTTATCATATCTCTTATGATAACTTGCATGTGAGGCTAGATGCGAACTTGTGGCCATTTTTACATGTCATTTATCACCATGTATCACCAATATGATAAGTTTGGTTTTATGCATGCTTTTGGGGCCTAAAAATGTAATATGCAAGGGTATGAACACATGAACATTTCATATGCTACCATGTTAAACTTGTGGCTTCAACACTCTTATGTCATGATTATACCAAGTTCCCTCTTTCTATCCTTTATGCGCTATTGCGATATGTAAGCGATGGGATTGCGTTTGGGGTTGGGTGAACTTAAAAGACATAAAAACATAAGCTTGGGAATTTACCTATTAAGTTAGGTCTACCCATTGGGAATTTACCTATTAAGTTAGGTCTACCCAATTGCTTGAAAACTTGTAATGTGTTTTGGAAACATGATGGACATGACACTTAGAAAAGATAAGTGTGACCAACTCGAGGTTGGGTTGAGTTTGTAGCGTAAACCTACCCGGAACCGACCGGCTTAACTAGTTGCTACAAACAATAGGACCCAATGTGAGAAGTTGGCCATGTTGTACCTTGGACCCGAGGTTAGACCAAGTTGTGGTGTAAAGCTACCCGGACCCGCCCGGCTTAACTAGTAACCACAACAAAGTCTAATGTGAGAGGTTAAGGTGCATTAATTAATTAATGCCTCATGATTAGGGTTAAGTCATGGTCCATTTAATACTTAACCAATTTGGGCTTGGTAGATTAATCGGGGTTAAGTCGTGAACTCATCGTTACACTTAACCAAGTTAATCCATGATTAGTAAAAGGGGTTAAACCGTACTTAACCCACTAGAAAAATCCTAGCAATGGGGGTCCACTCCAGCAGTAATCCCTAGTTTGTATCATCATGACCCTAGGGACTAGGCTAGGGTGGGGGCACGATTACTGGGCTGGAGGTAAGCGACCAATAAGCGACGGCAGGGTGGTACGCCGGTGTAGTTCCGGGCGGACTCTGGTCGTGCACATAGTCCGGAGCCGGAGAAAACATGCACGGGTACCAGTAGATCGAGACTGTGCACTCATGGTTATGGTGTCCAGGGGTTGACACCCTAGGGCTTGATACACCCGAAGGGTGGACCCGACACAGTTCGACTACAATTATGTTTGGGCCGTATTGACACCAACACGTGACGAGTTAGGCTTAGGGAGCCGATCGACTAGACCGTTTGGTTGGACCTTGTGTTAGGGTCACTTCATGTTATTGGACCTTGTATGAGGGTCACTTCATGTTATTGGGCCAAAGCTTGGGCCAAGGGATCAATACTTGTTTATTCCAGTCATGTTAGTTTGCTAGTACACTTGTGGTGCAAAACCTTAAACATGATTATGCGATGACACCTTTATCTACCTTGTTAGTTAATCATCATGCTAGTATGTTGTTATCCTTATGTTCATCCCTGCTGCTCATGCCAGTTAACTTTATCAGTTTACATTGATTGTAGTAGGGCTTACTCAGTCTTTTTGACTGACCTGTTTTCTTTCGCCTCTTTTTCTTCCGTTCCCTCCCCCCCCCCCCCCCCCAGGTTCTCAGGGAGGGAATACCGGAGCCTAGCTTGGATTTTGGATTGCTTGCTTGTGGGATTTCAGCTCATGTACGTTCCCAACATGAAGCTAGCTATGGTTCTCACTTATTTTGGGGATAGCACTTATGTATTTCAGTTTGATGTTGTTTTATCTAGACTTGTTTATTTGGAAAGTTAACATTGTGTTGTACCAGACTTGTTTTGAAATGGTTTGAAAATCTTCCGCTGTTTTATCTATGTTATTTACTCTGTTTACATATATACATATGTTCTTGTTCTGCCTTGATATATCATTATGCATGTTTACCTGATTCAAACGCCCCTCCAAAGTCAGAGTGCTTGCAAGAGTCACCCTGGCGGAGGTGGGGTGTTACATTTGGTATCAGAGCATATGGTTTAAGAGAAGGAACAAAAAGGTTTTTAAAACTTTTGGAAAACTATTTTCAAAACCAAGTATAAAGTATTTTCCAAAGAAAAGTCTAGTTTATTTTAAAGGCTATTCCCCAAAAACCCATTAGCAAAATTCCTTCGTTTTTCTCTATTCTGAATCTGTCTTTTTCTTCGTTTTCAGTATGGCTGATAACTTTGCTATTCCGGAGGGAGTACACGTACCTGTTTGGTATAGGAGACTTTTGGAGGCTAGGGCGACCGAAGCCGGCCCCGCAGACGTTCCTCCTCCTCCTCCGGTAGTCAATGTCCCTCCTCCTCCTATCGCTAATGTCCCTCCTCCTGTCGCTGAGGTTCCCCTTCCTCCTCCCCCTCAGCATCCTCAAGCTGACTTCGCAAAGACTTGCAAAGATTTCAAAGCAATGGGTGGCAAGAACTTTCAAGGCACTGAGACTTTTGTAGAAGCCAGAAATTGGTTGAAAGAGACCGAGGATTTATTTGCTATCTTTGGGTTAGACGATCAGAGGAAGATCTTGTTGGCGGTTTGGCTTATGAAGGATGAAGCCGCTTATTGGTGGGAAGTCACCAGTGGTACTAGGCCTGTTGAGACTTGGGTCGATTTCAGGGCAAGTTTCATGCTTAAGTTTCTATCTTCTGCTGAGGAGAATCTGCAAATGGAAAGGTTCATAACTTTGAAACAAGGAGATATGTCTGTCAAAGAATATGTGAACAAGTTCAATCAATTAGCTCGTTTTGGCTTGGATATGGTGAATACTCCTCAGAAGAAGGCTCTTCGTTTTGCTAGAGGATTGAACGAGCCGTTGCAGGGATTGGCTATGTCACATATTCCCCATGGGGCCACGTTTGAGAGTTTGGTTGATATGGCATTACTTCAGGGAGATGGCAAGAAAGAGATCAAGGTGAATGATACTCAAGCCAAGAAGACCGATTCCCAGTGGAAAGGAAATCAGGGTAATCCAAGTGGTCAGATCAGTCAAGGTAATCAGAACAAGAACAAGAACAAGAGTCAAGGCAACAAGGGAAACAACAACAAGGGCAAGAACGTCAAGGGGAAGTGCCATTATTGCGGTTCAGTTGGGCATCTTATCAAGGATTGTAAGAAGAGGAAAAGGAAGAATGGTGAATGCTTTTTATGCGGTGAGACTGGACATTTCAGTAAGGATTGCCCGAAGAAGCAAGGGCAAGGCCAGGGTCAGACTCAGCGTGCTGGACCTTCAGGAGGGCAAGTTCATGCTCTCAATACCGCTCCAATTCCCGATCGAGGTAGTATTTCTGTTGAGAGCCTTGTATATATTTTTGATTTTTCAGTTCGTACCTTGTTTGATTCTGGTGCATCGCATAGCTTTATCTCATCTGATCTTGTTGATAGTTTGCACCTTAGTACTAGCTTGGTAGATGATCCCGTCTGTGTCTCAAATCCTATTGGGGGTTCCGCCCATTTGTCTATGATATGTGGGGATTTGAGGATCTCTATACTGGGTGTAGAATTCTTGTGCAGTGCTTATGTTCTTGGTTTTAGGGGATACGGATTGATATTGGGCATGGATTGGCTGTCCAGATATGGAGCCATTCTTGATTGTGAGCATAGGGTTGTGAGGCTCGTGACTCGCCTCGGAAACACCCTAGAGATTTCTTGTGATCCGAGAGGTCCCGTCATGTTTTGCTATCTTGAATCACTCGACTCGTCAATGGAAACTCTTCAGTCTGTGAGAGTGGTTCGAGAGTATCCAGATGTTTTCGATGAAGTTAGGGGGTTGCCCCCTAAGCGAGAGATTGATTTCCGCATTTATCTGGTGGATAATGCAAAGCCGGTTTCTTTGCCCGTTCGGCACATGGCTCCGCGTGAAAGGCGGGAGCTAAGTAAGCAAGTGAAGGAGTTGCTTGAGAAGAACTTCATTAGACGAAGTATATCTGAATGGGGAGCGCCTGTGGTA
The DNA here is from genome assembly GCA_030737875.1 of Allium sativum. Taxonomy (NCBI): domain Eukaryota; kingdom Viridiplantae; phylum Streptophyta; class Magnoliopsida; order Asparagales; family Amaryllidaceae; genus Allium; species Allium sativum. The sequence continues at coordinate 297,644,138 of CM060924.1, forward strand.
TTTGCTACCAAGGCAGATGGTTCTCTCCGACTTTGTGTTGACTATCGAGAGTTGAATAAGCTGACTAAAAAGAACAGACACCCGTTGTCGAGGATTGATGATCTCTTTGACCAGCTTGTCGGTGCTTCTGTTTTCTCTCAGCTTGATCTTGCTACTGGATTCCATCAGCTCAGGGTAGCTGAAGATAGTATAGACAAGACTGCGTTCAGGACTCCAGATGGATTCTTCGAATGGCTTGTCATGTCGTTCGGCTTGACTAATGCACCCGCATATTTCGTGGACTTGATGAGTAGGGTGTTCAGGGAGTTCTTGAACAAGTTTGTCGTGGTCTTCGTAGATGATATTCTGATCTTCTCTAAGGATGAGGAAGGGCACGCAAGGCATCTCGTGGAGGTGATGGATACGCTTAGAGCGCATCAGTTGAAGGCCAAGTTCTCCAAGTGTCACTTTTGGAGAAGGGAAGTTAGATTCCTTGGGCATATAGTATCTAAGCAAGGCTTAGCGGTGGATCCCGCTAAGGTAGTTGCAGTTCAGGATTGGAAGACTCCAAGGAATGCAACCGAAGTGAGAAGTTTTCTAGGGCTTGCAGGCTTCTACCGGAAGTTCATCAAGGACTTCACGAAGATATCCGCCCCTCTCACTAAATTGACGAAGAAGAATTTAGCTTTTGCTTGGAGCATAGAATGCGAGCTTGCTTTTCAGAAGCTCAAGAGAGCTCTTACATCAGCACCTGTTCTAGCTTTGCCCGATGGAGGGAAGTTATTTACAGTATACACCGATGCATGTGGCACGGGGTTAGGAGCTGTTCTGATGCAAGAAGGAAGAGTGATATGCTTTGGCGGTAGACAACTCAAGGTGCATGAGAAGAATTATCCCACTCATGACTTAGAGTTGGCAGCAATAGTATATGCACTCAAGGTTTGGCGCCATTATCTTCTGGGCGAAAGATTTGAGCTTTATACCGATCACAAGTCATTGAAGTATCTCTTTTCTCAGAAGGATCTGAATCTGAGGCAACAAAGATGGATGGAATTCTTGGCGTCCTACGATTTTGAGATAGCTTATACCCCTGGCAAGGGGAATGTGGTAGCTGATGCATTGAGTAGAAGAAGGTTGACCCTAAGTCCTCTATTCGTTGAGATGAAGAATTTAGAGTATGTGGCAACCTTTGATTTCTCTTTGGCGGTTGAGTCGATGACCGGTTCTTTAGCATCTCTGGAACTCAGACCTACCCTTCTTGATCAAGTTGGGGCTTCGCAGAGAGAAGACCCTCAGATAGTTAAGATTATGGATAAGCTGATTCGAGGAGAGGCGTCTAGTCATCTCGCTCAATATTCTATTGATGACAAGGGTTGGCTGAGGAGAGACGGAAGGTTATGTGTTCCAATGGTAGAAGAGTTAGTAAGAAAGGTTCTTGAGGAAGCGCATCGCTCTAAGTTGACTATACATCCAGGCGGAGATAAGATGTATAAAGATATGAAGCGTATTTTCTTTTGGCCTAGGATGAAAAAGGATGTGGCAGAGTTTGTCTCTAGATGTATCATTTGCCAGCAAGTTAAGGCCGAGTCGAAGAAGCCCGGTGGGCTATTGCATCCTCTAGACGTTCCACTATGGAAGTGGGAGAGTATTTCCATGGATTTTATCGATGGGCTACCAAGGTCAAGGAAAGGGAATACGAGCATTTGAGTTATTGTGGATAGACTTACGAAGAGTGCTCATTTCATTCCGGTGAAGAGCAAGAGGACCGCATCTTGGCTAGCGTCTGTATATCTTCGTGAGATTGTGAGACTACATGGAGTCCCTTCTAGTATTGTCAGTGACCGTGACCCAATCTTTACAAGTCAATTCTGGAATAGCTTGCAAGAAGCCATGGGCACGAGGTTGAATCTAAGTACTGCTTATCACCCACAGACGGACGGTCAAACCGAAAGGGTGAATAGGGTACTCGAGGATCTGTTGAGGCTTTGTACTCTGGATTTTGGTGGTACTTGGGAAGACCATCTTCCTCTTGTTGAGTTTGCATATAATAACAGTTATCAGGCAAGCATAGGGATGGCACCATTCGAAGCTTTATATGGGAGGCCGTGCAAGTCGCCTACATGTTGGTGGGAGACTACAGATGAGCTTATACTTGGGCCTGATATGATCAGAGATACATCCGAGAAGATCGAGTTGATTCGGAGACGGATGAAAGCGGCCCAAGACCGACAGAAATCCTATGCTGATAAGCGAAGAACTGATTTGGAGTTTGATGTTGGGGATATGGTTTTCGTGAAGGTTTCTCCTTTGCGGAATGTGGTCCGATTTGGAGCCGTTGGGAAGTTAGCGCCGAGGTTTGTTGGACCATTCCCTATTATAGAGAGGATCGGGCAGATGGCTTATAGAGTGGAGTTGCCCGAGAAGCTTGCCGGAGTACACGATGTTTTTCATGTCTCGCATCTCCGGAAGTGTTTACATGAATCAGCAGAGGTTGTTGAGCCAAGTGTTCTGAAAGATGTGGAAGTGGAGAAAGAGGCTACCTTGAGGAGAGCTCCGATTCGTATCTTGGGGACAGAGACCAAGAAGCTAAGGAATCGAGAGGTCAAGTTGGTGAAGGTTCAATGGGGTGAAGCCGAAGAAGACGCAACCTGGGAAACCGAGGAGAAGATGCGTGGGCTTTATCCATTCCTTTTTGAGGGTACACTCTCAATCTCTTTTCTTTGTTAGCATATCTTTCTCTTTGCTATCCATGTTTATCTAGTTTATCGTGTTAATCTTGTCATGAGAACCTTAGGTAGAAACCCTTTGGATGAAACATGTGTTTGAAACATGTTATGCTTGATGGTTGCAAGTGGTTGCAAGTGTTTGCAAGTGGTTACTCGTGGATGCATTATACATGATTAGGCACTAGATCGGCTCACACACTCCTCATACTGCATATGCATGAGTGTTTATGCTTATTCATGGATGAAAATTTTTGTGTTATCACATGGATGTTGCATATGGATGTATGTGATGAGCACACATATAGATGTTATACATTATGTTAGGAATTGCATACATATGGATTCATTTCACTAACATAATTTGCATTGAGGATATTTGCATTAGATAAGGACATATACACACACCTTTGCATATGTTCATACAACATTTAGAATCTTGTAAGGACAATGATTGCTCGTGGATGATGTTTTGAGTAGATGGATGATTGGATGGTAGGATACGTTCTTCCTAACTTGAAGATTTCGGGGACGAAATCCTTTAAGGAGGGGAGAATGCAACAACCCGTATTTTCAATAACCTGTTATATCGTAAATCGAGGCAGAATTTAATTCAAAAATCTGAATCAAGGGAAACGGGCTATGCCATTGCGTTTGTCTCGGAAAAATACGCGAAATAGAGTCCGAGTTTTCGAAAATCGGAGTTCGTATGACCCGATTAAGGCCCAACGAAGTTTTCAGAAAATTTCCAAGTAAAAACAGATTTCAAATTCAAGTTGGAAATTGAATATTTGGGTCATATTGGGCCAGGTGGGAAGTTTCCCGCCAGAGCACCCAAGTCGACAGCCCTGTCGACTAGGGAGTCGACTTGGTTGGACCAAGTCGACAGCCATGTCGACTTGACTGTCGACTTGGCTCAGACGGGCTGTTTAGCCTGGTGCACCATTTTGAGATTGTGTTAAGCTTAGGGGCCAGATTCGGTTTTGAGGGCTGAGATTGGAACTAGGGTTTAATCCTATGGCCTAAAACACTTGCCTAATCTATAAATAAGACCCTAACCTACCCTAAATCATCATTATTCATTCTAGCAACCAAACTATGGCAAAATCAATCCTCTCATGGCCTCCACTCTCTTCATAAAATTCCTAAATAAATTTCTATGAGATTTTCCATGCATACAAGTATTTTCAAGCTTGTATGAGCATCATTAGCTTGCATTCAGGTCAAGTTTCTATATTTGCATCATAAAGGAAGAGTTTTGATCATTTTGGCTTAGGGGTTTTTCTATTAAAGCTTGCATTTTGGGGTTTTATTGGTTGCATAAGGGCTTTCTTATATTTGCTATACTCATTTGAGTCCTCATAAGCATTGTAAGCCCTATTCTACTTTCATACTTAAACTCTAAAGTTAAATGTATGATATGCAAGTTTAGATGCAAGTTTACTATGCTATGATATGCAAGTTTATCATGTTGTAATATGCAAGTTTATATGCAAGTATGTCATGTTGTCATATGCAAGTTTATATGCAAGTATGTCATGTTATGATATGCAAGTTTATATGCAAGTATGTCATGTTATGATATGCAAGTTTATATGCAAGTTTGATATGTTATGATATGCAAGTTCATCATGTTATGTTATGCAAGTTTGATATGTTATGATATGAAAGTATGTTATGCAAGTTTGGGTTGAACATTTTGTTCATGCTATCATGTTATGCAAGCTTATCTTGGGTTTATGAACATAAAGCTTCAAGCTTTATGCCAAAGGTTGCATTTTGGCAACATGTAAGTTATCATATCTCTTATGATAACTTGCATGTGAGGCTAGATGCGAACTTGTGGCCATTTTTACATGTCATTTATCACCATGTATCACCAATATGATAAGTTTGGTTTTATGCATGCTTTTGGGGACTAAAAATGTAATATGCAAGGGTATGAACACATGAACATTTCATATGCCACCATGTTAAACTTGTGGCTTCAACACTCTTATGTCATGATTATACCAAGTTCCCTCTTTCTATCCTTTATGCGCTATTGCGATATGTAAGCGATGGGATTGCGTTTGGGGTTGGGTGAACTTAAAAGACATAAAAACATAAGCTTGGGAATTTACCTATTAAGTTAGGTCTACCCATTGGGAATTTACCTATTAAGTTAGGTCTACCCAATTGCTTGAAAACTTGTAATGTGTTTTGGAAACATGATGGACATGACACTTAGAAAAGATAAGTGTGACCAACTCGAGGTTGGGTTGAGTTTGTAGCGTAAACCTACCCGGAACCGACCGGCTTAACTAGTTGCTACAAACAATAGGACCCAATGTGAGAAGTTGGCCATGTTGTACCTTGGACCCGAGGTTAGACCAAGTTGTGGTGTAAAGCTACCCGGACCCGCCCGGCTTAACTAGTAACCACAACAAAGTCTAATGTGAGAGGTTAAGGCGCATTAATTAATTAATGCCTCATGATTAGGGTTAAGTCATGGTCCATTTAATACTTAACCAATTTGGGCTTGGTAGATTAATCGGGGTTAAGTCGTGAACTCATCGTTACACTTAACCAAGTTAATCCATGATTAGTAAAAGGGGTTAAACCGTACTTAACCCACTAGAAAAATCCTAGCAATGGGGGTCCACTCCAGCAGTAATCCCTAGTTTGTATCATCATGACCCTAGGGACTAGGCTAGGGTGGGGGCACGATTACTGGGCTGGAGGTAAGCGACCAATAAGCGACGGCAGGGTGGTACGCCGGTGTAGTTCCGGGCGGACTCTGGTCGTGCACATAGTCCAGAGCCGGAGAAAACATGCACGGGTACCAGTAGATCGAGACTGTGCACTCATGGTTATGGTGTCCAGGGGTTGACACCCTAGGGCTTGATACACCCGAAGGGTGGACCCGGCACAGTTCGACTACAATTATGTTTGGGCCGTATTGACACCAACACGTGACGAGTTAGGCTTAGGGAGCCGATCGACTAGACCGTTTGGTTGGACCTTGTGTTAGGGTCACTTCATGTTATTGGACCTCGTATGAGGGTCACTTCATGTTATTGGGCCAAAGCTTGGGCCAAGGGATCAATACTTGTTTATTCCAGTCATGTTAGTTTGCTAGTACACCTGTGGTGCAAAACCTTAAACCTGATTATGCGATGACACCTTTATCTACCTTGTTAGTTAATCATCATGCTAGTATGTTGTTATCCTTATGTTCATCCCTGCTGCTCATGCCAGTTAACTTTATCAGTTTACATTGATTGTAGTAGGGCTTACTCAGTCTTTTTGACTGACCTGTTTTCTTTCGCCTCTTTTTCTTCCGTTCCCCCCCCCCCCCCAGGTTCTCAGGGAGGGAATACCGGAGCCTAGCTTGGATTTTGGATTGCTTGCTTGTGGGATTTCAGCTCATGTACGTTCCCGACATGAAGCTAGCTATGGTTCTCACTTATTTTGGGGATAGCACTTATGTATTTTAGTTTGATGTTGTTTTATCTAGACTTGTTTATTTGGAAAGTTAACATTGTGTTGTACCAGACTTGTTTTGAAATGGTTTGAAAATCTTCCGCTGTTTTATCTATGTTATTTACTCTGTTTACATATATACATATGTTCTTGTTCTGCCTTGATATATCATTATGCATGTTTACCTGATTCAAACGCCCCTCCAAAGTCAGAGTGCTTGCAAGAGTCACCCTGGCGGAGGTGGGGTGTTACAAAATCCGTCCAGTGTTGAATCAAAATCGGAATCGCAATCGTACAGTGTTCACAATCCAGGTAACTCCCCCGGTGAAGAGTCGAAGTGGAAGAATGAAAGTAAAGGCATGTGAGTAATAAAAGGTGGGGTTGAAAAGCAGACCCGCAGGGAAGAAGAACGGTGGTCGGTAGAGTTTAGGTGGAGAAGCAAAACAAAATTAAAGGGGACAGAATGGCTAATGGAGAAGAAAGCAGTAGTTGGGTAGCATAATAATCTCGCAGAGAATAATGGAAAAGAGGAGAAGGTAGGCTAGGGCGTAGGAAAGGAAAAGGTGATGGAAAGGGTTAAGGCGTAAAAGGAAAGAACCAAAGCCGCTAGATCTGGGGATACACACATGGAAGCATCATAATTTTTTTGACAAAATTGAAACTGAAAAGGACTTTGAGAAAGATTAAGCTTTCATGTAAATTAATAAATTAATTGTCATATAACTAACATTAATTATTAGACATTAGTTGCTAAAAGTTAATTTTAAATTATCAAACATGAGGTATAAATAATAGGTTATTATTATTTACTTTGAATTTTTTTTAAATTTTAAATTTTTTAAAATTTTAATTTAACAATTAGTTTTTTATTTTTGTATCTGATTAAAATTTCAAATTTTGTATTCAAAATCAATTTAAAAAACAGTAACTTTAGTTATGAAATATTAAACTATTCATATTAAATAACAGTATGATTATAAAATACTGATAAAAATATTATGTATTAATTATTAAATATTGTTTGCACCGGTTGTTCCATGAATTTTGGAAGAAGTAGACGTACTTGGGTTAGGAAGCGATGCTGGTGAGAGAGGAGTTGGTGAAGTGGAAGAGAAACAGTGGTTTTAAAGTGTACGGAGATACATATAAGCGAACTAGAAGAGATTTAAGGTATAATCGACTCACGACCATTAATTAATTACTATTTCTTTATTGTAATGGTAATTTTAATTATTATATGGTTAAAATCAACTCACAGCCATCGATTATTAAAAATATGTTCAAGAAAAATCAGTTCCTAAAAAATACATAACATTCAATGTGTAATTATAAACTATATTCATCACAATTGAAACCATATTCAATGCTTACTATGTGTGAGAGAAAATAATTATATGTCAATGCATGTAAATGAGCATGGATATAATAACTAGTATGGTAATGTTTGCATTCTTTGAATTTCGAAACTCTTTAATATTTATAAAATTTCTTATTTTAAAATTTTGAACATTTTACAAAATTTTATATTTATTTCAAAATTATGAAAACTTCAAAATTTTATATTTATTTTAAAAAATATGAAATTTCTAATTTTTGAATTAATGCGTATTAAACATAATTATCAATTATAATTATTGAATTTTCGATACTAGATAATAAATTTTACTTTTTAATTATTAAAAGTTACTTATTAATCATATATTATTAAAGATTACATCTTAATATATTTTTTATAATTAATTATTAATTATTAAACATGTTAATAATTATAAAAAATAACACTAAAGCATCTTTTACAAAAATAATATAAATATCTCTTGCGAATACACTGCAAAATACTTCGAAACATATCCATCGGTATTCTGTCTCAATTTGCAGCGGAAAATAGCAACGGAAAATTTTTGTTGGTAAATTGACGCAATTTGCAGCGGATTAGCATGGGATAACACAAGGCGACAATGATAAATGAAAAGGACAAAAATTGAAAAAACAAAAAACTATCCCTCGTAGTTCTCATGGAAATTCGTCGCTAATTAGCGACGGAAATTTCCGCTTCTAAATTTTGATGCAAAATCAGTGTTTTCTTGTAGTGATTTATACTCTCATCCCTGTTTATCTTTGTTGATCACTACTTTGGGCATTTGTAGTGTATATTGTTTAGATACAGTATTTTGGATATGTACCCATATATTTATCTTTTTGGTACTTATGTCGTGATATGGATACACTACTCTGATGTTTATATCCATTCAATTTGCACTGTCTCGCCTGTTTTATATCATGATTTATGTCATTGTTATACCTTGTTCCATGCGCTATGAGATAAATGATAGGTTATATGAGTTTTTCTTATTTCAACCATGGCGACCACCTTGTATTAGTCGAGCATCTTCACAGTGCAACTCGTTGGATGTCGACTGGTACAAGGCAGTCGTCTCACTTTCTTTAAAGGAGCTTATAGACTCGAACTCTTCACCTCAAAGCAGCCGAGAATGAGAGGGAAAATAGTGATGAGACCGAAGTATGAAAGAACCTGCATAAGGCGAAATTTCCTTTCCCAAAGCCACGTCCTTTCCTCAAAAGAAGAATAAGCATGTTGGTTCCAATTCCTAGCCTAATGCAGCACCTCTTGGTGAGAGGCGATATTACAACTGTGGTGTTAGTGGTCATCGGATTCCTGATTGTCCTAGTCCCCACATATGCTGTTATTGCAAGAAGAAGGGGCATTGATTTTCTTCATTCCCTACTGCTCCCACTAAGTTGAGGAAGCTTAATGTAACAGATGCTTCTGATGGTCCATATCAGCCTCGAGGTACATCCCCTTCTATCCTCAAGGGTTCTTTATTATTCCATGATTGATCTATTCGAGTTTTATTCAATATGGGTGTGTTACATTCATTCGTATCGAAAGAACTAATTGATGCTTTATCTTTGGATGTTACATGTTTGATGACTTCATTATGAATTGTTAATCCTATCGAGGGACCCACAAACCTTAGCATGCCATGTGAGGATGTTGAGATATTTATTTGTAGTTTTCCTTTCCATACAAATTTTCATGTGATTCATTTTCTCGGCTTTGATATGATTTTAGGTATGGACCGACTCATGTGATACGAAGCCATAATCTTATGTTCTAAAAGAAATATATATCTTGGACATTTTGACATGCCTAGTCAACTCTCTCTTATACTTTGGGACATTGATTATGAGTCTAAAGCATCTTTATGTGCTCTTGAGTCCCGAGATGAGGATGACATATCTCAGATTTTGGTCATTTATGACTTTACAGATATTCTGAGCTTGTTTCGAGTTTTCCACCTAAGCGGGACATGGAGTTCTGCATCGACCTGATTCTAGGTGCACAACCAGTTAGTAAGCCCTCAATTAGGATGTCGACTAAAGAGAATAAGGAACTTAAAAGGTAATTGTTGGAGCTTAAAGAGAAACATATTATTTTATTCAACTCTTCACCATTTGGTGCCACGGTGGTATATATAAAGAAATCTGATGGCATTCTTAGGATTTGCATCGATTATTACAAGATTAATGAGTTAACCATTAAGAATTGTTATCCATTGCCAAGGATCGATGACATATTTGATCAGTTGAGTAGCACTAAGGTATTTTCTCAGCTCGATCTCACCATGGGATTTCATCAGTTGTGAGTTCACAGAGGACTGCATTCCTCTCACGACATTCCGTACCCGATATGGTTCATATGAGTGGCTCATCATGCTATTCGATTTAACAAATGATCCAGGTTATTTTGTTGATCTTCTGAATCGAGTATTCCCGGAATATCTAAATAAGTTTGTTCTTGTATTCATCGATGACATTCTTGTATATTCGAAATTTGAAGCTAATCACGCTCGACACTTGAGAATTTTGTTTAGTATTCTTCGACTCGAGGCCAAATTCTCCAAGTGCCATTTTTAGAAGAATAAGGTCAAGTTTCTCGGCTACGTTGTATCTTCCTATTGCATCTCTGTTGGTCCTTATAAGATTAAGGTCATCTAGAATTGGAAAAGGCCCGAGAATGTCTCAAAGTTTCACAGTTTCCTTGGATTGATGGATTATTATGGTTGATTCATTAAGGATTTTTCCCATATTATGCTTTCTCTTACTATCCTTACTTGAAATGATATTCGCTTTTGGTCTAACAAATGTGAAGTTACTTTCAGGAATTGAAGGAGCTTCTTGCTCATGCACATATTCTAGTGGTTTTTGAATGGGACCAAGATCTTATCATTATACTGATGCTAGCCATTGCGGCCTTGGTGATGTGGTTATGCAACAAGATTGGGTAGTTTCCTGCACATCCATGAAGTTGCATCCAAACAAGGTTCGGTACGCTACTCACATTTTGGAGTTAGCCGTCATTATCTTTGCACTGTGATGGTTATCTTTTGGGAGAGCATTTTATTCTCTGTACTAATCACAAGTCTCACAAGTAATTATTCATTTAGAAAGAGCTCAACACGCAACAACAACGGTGTCTCTAATTCCTCGCTTCACATGATTTTGGTATCCAATGCATCCTGAGGAAGCGGAATCGAGTTGCTAACGCATTAATCTATAAACAGTCGGCTGTAGTTCCTATGTTGTTCGCAGAGCAGAACATCTTAAAGACTCTATCTTATCGTGACGGTCGAGATCATGCTCTGCCATCAAACTCTTCAATTCTATTATTCGGTATGATGCATGACCCAGTCTATTAGATCGTATTGTCAAGGCATAGTGGCATGATCCCAATTTTTATCACTTATTCAACGGTGCCAGTCGGAATCTCATGATGAGGATTTAAGGGATTTCAATATTGATATGCATGGATGTCTTTGAAAGAAAAACCATTTAGTCGTGATTTTTTTTTATCTTAGGCAGGACATTCTAGCTCAACGTCACCGTACTAAGTATAATATCCAACCAGGTATTAACAAGATGTATTTTGATAGGCATCACTTATATTATTGGGATAACATAAAGCAATATGTAGAAACTTGAGTAAGTAATTACATGACTTTTCAACTCATTAAGGCCAAGCATCAGCGACCCATTGATGTTCTTTAGCCTTTGGAAGTCCCACAGTGGAAGTAGGATCAGATTTAGATGGACTTTATTGATGGGTTATTTTGATCGAGATCGGGCCATAACAGCATCATGGTTATCGTGGATCGTCTTATTAAGTCCAGACATTTCATTCCTATCAAATCTAATAGGATGAGATCTTCTCTTTCGAAGATATATATTAAGGAAGTCATGTGATTGCAAGGTATTCTTAGCTCTAGTATATGTGATCATGATCCATTGTTTACTAGTCATTTCTGGCAAAGTCTCAGGAAGCCTTGGGAACAAAGCTTAACGTCAGTACCACTTACCGCCCACAGTCCGATGGATAGACCGAGTAGGTGAACCGTATATTGGAAGACTTTATTCATGCATATACCTTAGATTTTGTTGCTTTTTGGGAGGATTATCTTCCTTTCGTCGAGATTACTTATAATAACAGGTACTAATATAGTATCGACATGTCTCCTTTCAAAGCCTTATATGGAAGGCTGTGTTGATCTCCTTCATGTTGGTTAGAGTCCGAGAAGGAGTCGATATTAGGCCCTGAACCTGTTCATACAGCATCCTAGAATAGTATCTTGATTCAAAAGAGGATGAAAGAGGCTTAAAGTCATCATAAATCTTACATGGACACCTGTAGGAAGCTTCTTGATTTCCCAACCTGTGATTCTTTACATATCCATGCATCTCCTTTGAAAGGAGTGATATTCTTTAGTTAAACTAGGAAGTTGGTTCCTTGATACATAGGACCATTTCCTATCATTGAGAGTAATGGTCCTATAGCTTTTGAGCATCACTTCCAGATTGGTTTTCTAATGTTCATGACATGTTTCATGTTTCTCAGTTACAGAAGTGTCTACGTAATACGGATTCTGTTGTTGGTACTCATGTATTAGAGGAACTTAAGGTCTCATTTAATCTCGTTTTCATGCAACACCATGTGCGTGTACTTTCTTTGGAGGTTAAATGCCTTCGGAACAGGAATGCACCGCTCGTGAAGATTCAATAGTCCAATAATCCCAGTGACTACATTTGGAATACCAGAGAATTTATCAAGAGATCTTATCCTGATTTCCTATCTTCCTATTGTGGGGGTGAGAAAATTTAACCTCAAGCTTTACTTTTTCGTTGTTTATTTCTTTTGTTGATGGAATAAATTAAGTTGATATAACTCTTTATGAAGGAAATTACACCATACAATTTTTTTTTTAAAAGGGATTTTGTAACAACTCTAGTTTTGTGATTACTTGTAATAACGATTAATAAATTATAATGAGGATCATAATTTATTGATTAAGAAGTAAATATTACTTAGGGAGATAAAACAATTATATAAGTTGAATTGATTGTTGGTTATGAGTTAACTTGGGAATTTGGAGAAATTTGTGGCTTAATCACTTGAAATGATTAAATAAGGAATTTGGGTATATATTGAATTTTGTGGTCAAACTATAGCAGAATATAAATATTGAGAATAAAGTCTGGAAAACTTTATAATGCATAAATTGATATAAAATATGAGATATAAGCTTTTTAATTTGGTATACTATAACAAATTGCAATATATATATATATATATTTGTGTGTGTGTAATGAATTTTTAGTGTAAAATTGTGTCTTTCGAATATAATTGAGATGCAAGATTAAATAAATTGTAAGTATTAATGAAAAATCAATATTTATTTCTCGAAATAATTTTTATATGATTGTACAACTTAATTGTGACCAAATAATATATTTTTGATAAAAAATGCAAGACGTGTACGTAAAAGTGTAAAATGTATTGTTGTAAAGAGTATTTTTTGGGGTCAAAATGTTTAAATTTGTGTTAAAAAGGGACTAAAAATATTTCAAATATGTTGTATAAATTTTTAATAATTCTAAGTTATGTATTTTGATGTTAGAATGGTGAAACCTAGTGTTAATTAAGTGATTTGTGTGTCAAATAGCCATTTTAACTTAGCATAGCCTAAACTAATTATTAGTTGCCTAATTAGGCTTTTATAATGCCAAAACTAAGGTAGTTAGGCAAAAAAATATCTAGAATGTCATTCCAGTATACTCTTCTTTGGTAATATTTCTTCCTCCTTTCTGAAACACAGATGAAGAAGAAAAAAGAAAATATCTCCTAAAAACTCAAAACTCCACTTCTAATCTAAATTAAAAAGCTAAAACAAGATGTAAAATCAAAATACAAGAAGGTAATCTCTTTAAAACTTTGAGGGTTTTTTTCCCTTTTTTGTGGGATTTTTGTTACTGTATGTTGAAATCTATGTTGCATGTTATTGTGAACTTTTCAATGGGTTGCTGAGAGTCAAATTCAAGCCAAAAAGCATAATCTTTACGCAGACCTTTCACTGTAAATTGCTATAATCGCCAAATTGGAGAGTATGACTCATGAATATATATTTTATTTAATTGTTTGTCATTATGCTAAGTTATTTCAATGAGAAATCGTATCTCTATAAACATAAAACAGGGTTTTATGATTATAGTGAAAAATCGGCTCGTTATCCAACTTTGTGATGTTGTATCTTGTTCATTTCTTGCTGAAACCGGGCCAAACTTTTCAAAATGATAGTATCATTGTTGGCCATATGAATGTCAAGTTTCTTGTCATTCTGACCTCTGTATCTCACTGAAATATGTTGATAAACTTTGAATAAGAGAAATTTTAAACTTGAGTAAACTATCGATAACTTAGGTCGAGCTAAGCCTTCTCAGGGTCGACCTATGAATGTGATTTCCTGCACTTATTTCCAATAACTTTGAGGCTATTTTGTGAATATATGTTGATGAATTCTTAATGATATTTTAGAGTAGTTTATGATGTTGACTTCTTAAGGCTTGATCTAGCAGTAAATAAGTCTTCTTTTTGGTTGTGAAGCAGTGTCAAACCAAAATACCCAACAAGCATAAGCATTAGCTCTCCCTGAAAAGGAGGTGATCCAGCCGCACCTTCCAGTACGGCTACCTTGTTACGACTTCACTCTAGTCACTAGCCCCGCCTTCGGCATTCCCCTCCTTGCGGTCACAAGTATGTACATCAAATTGATGATGATTTGTGTGATTTTTATTGTTGAATTTTTGACCTATTTCATGAGACTTTCGACACAGTGCATGTTTTATGAAATAATTTTAATAAGGAATATTCTATGTGTGTGTGTATATATATATATATATATATATATATGCATGTATTTCGCTTTAAGACACATGATTTTCTAAGTTATATTTTGTAAAAATAAAATTGTCATGAAGCTTATTATATATAATATTTTCCAATATAAAGTGATTTTAAAAGAAGCAATTTAAATGATTTATAAACTGGTTTTCTTAAATCAAGTGTTTTCAATGTAATCGACTACTCGTTTTTGCACACTTCGAGAAAGAGAGTATGTGATTTAAATGATATAATAAATCATGTTTTATGGGACATCAAGATTAATTATATCGGCTAATTTCAGACTCGTTGATTGAAGCTATTTCTATTTCGGAGTGTGTTGTAAGCTGACTAGTAGTAAATCAATTTGGCGGAATATGCAGTATGGACGTATTGTTTTCACTTTTTAAGTTACTATTTGGAAATCTATAGCACATGATTGTAGTTTGTTGTCGTGGTAGTACCCACTCCGGAGGGGAGCTGGCCTTGAGACGAGACTCTATATAGATATTCACATGACCCGGGGGGTCAAGTTACACTCTGCCGGGAGGGGGAGGGGTCGTGGTGATGGGCGCTTGAATATGTATATAGTACTTGGCAAAGCTTGGGGGGAGATAAATATTAGATGCACATGTTATATGTTGTTCGAGTCCACTTTAATTGCTATTTGTTGTTTTGGATCCACTACTTATTGTTGTTGTTATTCTATATCTATTTGTTGTTTGGATCCACTATTTGATGCTATCGTTGTTGTTGTTGTCAATTCATTATATAGCCTTAAAGTTACCATGACATTTATATATTTATGGCGATTTCATTATGTTGTTTGGAACACTCATAAATGATCTATACATTGATGTTTTGTGGACTATGTTGTTAATGATATCATTCATGGGAGATGTTTAGTTGTACCCTAACTCATGAACCTTATATTATACAAGGTCAAACCTACTCTTTCTCTGCTTGAGAAGATTTAATGTTATATTCTCCTATTATGATAACCTAATACTGTTTAAACTAGATTGACCTATGTATTTTATTTGCTTGGGTCAGTCCATGTCATTTCAGGTTAGCCTGTGTTTAGATTTCTACTCATCTTGCTTTTGCTTTGGACTACTCGTTAGTCTTTTGATGCTTAGGCATATTTTGGACCAGCCACCAAAATATTTTGTAGCTCACTCTAGTATTTGTGCATATTCTTTTAAGGGAGTTGATGCTTTGTATATTGTGGTTTATCTGGCTACTTATGTATGTCACTTTGTGTTGTAATTGATGTATTCGTATATATGATCGTGTTTACTGCTCTATGGTCTATAATATTTATTATTGTTGTGTTTTATTTTAAGTTGATTCATTAGCCACTGTAGTATTGTATTAGACAAGAATTAAGTATGTCAATCCTCAAGAGGTCAAGCAATAATAATAAGCACTACATTAACGTACTTGATATTTATTTAATACAAGGCTCCCGGATGGTTGTTATCAACCAGTCACATTCTCCGTGTTAGCATACGACATTACTTGTTAATGCTTTCCATTAATATGGGTCTCCGGGTGGAGAATCACATGTAGGCGCATGTTTATGTCTTTTTAATTATGACATAAATGTCAATGCTATCCATCATCATTCTTTAATTTTATTCCAGTAAACGTTCGATAATTTAATCACTATGTTCTAGATAACATCCACTGCATACACGGTTATCAAAGTGGGTCTGAAAATGATAGAGAGTATGTCAATATTCGACCCTTGTTTCTTTAACAATCATTCATTTTACACACCAATTCGTCATTACATTTCATATTTAAGTGAAATGAAATTTATAAATTTTTGAGTCCCCATATGCCAAAATATCAATTTGCATTATCTCATTTCCAAAAAGGTTTTGATTCGATACTAGTTTTTTTTAACTATTCACTCTGGCAAAATCCAGTTTAATTCAACTGTAACGTATATTTCAAAATTATAAGTTTTAACATAAATTCATATATTATATTCCAATGATTTTAGGAATTCTCATTTAAAATTCAATAATTAATATTCCAATAAATTCCAATTCCATATTTTAAAACAAGTTGAGTTCTACTTCGATCAAATTTATATTAAACTCAAATTAAAAATCAAGCATTACTATACCTCATTACATTAGAAATTCTAGTTAATTAAATCAATTAAATATG
The DNA here is from genome assembly GCA_030737875.1 of Allium sativum. NCBI lineage: Eukaryota > Viridiplantae > Streptophyta > Magnoliopsida > Asparagales > Amaryllidaceae > Allium > Allium sativum. The sequence goes on from CM060924.1 coordinate 297,660,719, forward strand.
CTTCAGTTTAACCTTATTATTTTCAAACTATTCCAATCTTCAATTTCGATTGAGTGTATAAATGTATTTCTAAATAAATCAATTGAATCCATTTGTCCATAAATTATAAGATAATTTACAAAATTCTGTTTTTATTTAACAAATCGAGCCCAGTGATAAAATAAAATTAAAACAAATTTCCATAAAAATTCAAATTATTCATTAAAAAAATCAAACAAATCAATTTTTTATAAAATAATTTATTTTGACTAAGTGGTGTTTATTATTTAAATTTTCTACTTTGGCCAAGTAAATCGTTTAAATATGGGTATTATCATTTCAACTCTTTCTAATTTCATAGGGAATGTGTTCAAATACGTCTAATGTCAACGGGGGTTTACAACAAGGGAATTTTTATTTGTATCCACTAATTTTGTTAGTTCATCCACATATTTGACTTTAGTAAGTTAATCCATCAATCTATTTGTAAGTTGATCAATTGTGGATTGACTAATAAATATTGGATTAATTTACCAATTATTACTATTCTTACAATAACCTTGATTCTTACAGTATAGCCAAATCTTATAACACTATTTTATATGCATGTATGCTAATGATCGTCTTCCTAAATCCGATAAAACCAGGAAGAGAATGACAATCAGTCAGATCAAACCTGTTCATAGAAGCAAGTGTTGTCAAATTGGCTTGTTTGATCCACAAACTGTATAAATTCAACAATTCAATTTAATCTCTCCTCATATATGTTGATTTGAATTTTCAAAGAATATGGAATGATGTATTTACATTTAATTTTCGTCAACCATAAGCTGTAAGGGACCATTACTGATGTTGTTTCTATGGTGTAAAGCGAGTTGTCTAGTGATAATGTGGAGTAAAAAAGAAAAGAGAAACAATGATCTTAAGGTAGCAATTTTGAAGAGCGGGAAAAGGAAATAACTAAGAAATGAATTTGAAGACTCAGAAATATGAACGGGAACTTGAGGTGTAAATGGACAAATTGAATTAGATTGCAAGAAGTGGGTGCAGATGAAATTTGCATTGATGAGCAGTTTATCAGTTAATGATTTACGAGGGAAAAGTAGACGAAAATTGACAGGAGATTCAAGTATAGATTAATATCAAATTAAAAAAGAGTGAACTAGAAACGACTAGTTGTTAGAATAACATCTGGATTTTAGTTACACATTAACTGAGAAAGAAACAGGAGATAGAACAATCAAATATCAAGAACTGTATTGAATTTTATGAAGGAAAGAAATGTTAATTTAATTGTAAAGGGGTAGTAATAAAAATTTACATGAATTAGCAGAGAGCATTGTTAATGTCACTCCAAAAACAGTTAAGGGGGTCATTATTTTATTTTATTTTAAAATTTACTAAAGGGAGGATCATTTAATATAGCCCCCCCTTAGCAATTTATAAAATATAGACCAAAATGTCCTTTTATTATTTTATCCTAATTACATTTTACTGTTCGTTAAACCCTAATCGTCTACTTCTTCTCAGAGTAAACAATTAATCCTTTTTTTAATGGAGGAACCAATTTCTAACTTTGAAAGGGAAGACAACACGATTTTTGTAACAACCCGTATTTTCAATAACCTGTTATAACATAAATGGAGGCAGAATTAAACTGTAAAATCTGAATCAAGGGAAACGGGCTATGCCATTGCGTTCGTCTCGGAAAAATATGCGAAATAGAGTCCGAGTTTTCGAAAATCGGAGTCCGTATGACCAAGATATAGCCTCGCGAAGTTTCACGAAAAATTCCCAAATTAAAGTATACTTAATTAAGTGAAATGGGTTGCGCAGAGAAATATATATATATTGATATATATATATATATAATTGAAAATTAAATAAATAAATATGCAAAAATGTTCAAAACAGCGAATTGGGAGAGGGGAATAACCGAACCGACCGATTTTTGAGGTCGACCCGAGCCCGCTGGGTCGACTAGGGGTTAATCCAGGGTGTTTGGCTGTCAACCCGTGGGCCGATTCGCTCAAATGCAGATTTTGCATTTGGATGGTTCTCATGGTTCATCTTTAATCTAAAGGCCCTAGATGGTTCCTACACTTGACTTCTTCCCCAAGACATGCTTTGATGGCTTGGATTGAATCTAGGTTTAATCCTATGGCCTAAAACACTTGCCTAATCTATAAATAAGACCCTAACCTATCCTAAATCCTCATTATTCATTCATGCAACTAAACTATGGCAAAATTTTACCTCTCATGGCCTCCACTCTCTTCATAAAATTTCTAAATGGTTTCTATGAGAGATTTTCCATGCATACAAGTGTTTTCAAGCTTGTATGAGTGTCATTAGCTTGCATTCAAGTCAAGTTTCTATCTTTGCATCATAAAGCAAGGGTTTTGATCATTTTGGCTCAAGGGTTTTTATGTTAGAGCTTGCATTTTGGGTCTATTTGATTGCATAAGGGCTTTGTCATATCTTTTGTGCCTTCATAGCAATGTAAGCCCTTTCCCTACTCTTAGATATTAACTATGAAGTTAAATGTTCATGTTGCAAGTTTGGGTTTGATCATTGAGTATGATACATGCTATCATGTCATGCAAGTTTATGAAGTCATTATCTTGATCTTGTGAGCTAAAAGCTACAACCTTTATGTTGAAATGTTGCATCAGGCAACATGAGAACCCTCATAACCTTTATGTCAACTTGCATATGAAGTCATAACCCTTATATGATGATATATGCGAGTTACTAGTCATCATTCCATATCTTTTGTCACCATGATTCGCTTATGTGCCAAGTTTGGGTTTATGCATGTTTTGAGGCTTAAGAATGTAACATGCAAGTAAATGAACATATTTGTGCCTCATTTGCCACCATGATTAACTTGTGGCTTAATATCCATTTTTGTCATGCCTTTGCCAAGTCTCTTCTTTTAATCCATTACGTTGTCGCGAACGTATATGCGAGTTTAAAAGCGTTGGGTTATGTTATGGGTAATTTCTAATGACATGAAAATACAACTTGAAAACATGACTTGAAATATAACATGGAAGTTGACATGTAAGTATGCATAAAAACATAAGCTTGGGAATTTACCTATTAAGTTAGGTCTACCCTTTGGGAATTTACCTATTAAGTTAGGTCTACCCAAATGCTTGAAAACTTGTAACATATTTTGGGAAACATGATGGACATGACACTTAGATAATATAAGTGTGGCCAACTCGAGGTTGGGTTGAGTTTGCAACGTAAAACTACCCGGAACCGACCGGCCTAACTAGTAGTTGCAAACAATAGGACCCAATGTGAGAAGTTGGTCATGTTGTGCTTGAACCCGAGGTTAGACCAAGTTGTGGTGTAAAGCTACCCGGAACCGAGCGGCTTAACTAGTAACCACAACAAAGTCTAATGTGAGAGGTGAAGGTGCATTAAGTAATTAATGCCACATGATAGGGTTAAGTTAATTTGATTAATGACTCTTAGCCAAATATGACATGGACAAATGGGTTAAGTAATTTGATTAGGCTAATGATACTTAACAAAACATGACAAGGTTGGGTAGGTTAAGTAACTTGATTTGCCTAATGACACTTAACCATTTTTATATGACTAGTGGATGGGGTTAAGTTAACCAACACTTAATCAATCCAACGCGATAACTTGGTAAGGTTAAGTAAGTTTTCTTAATGACGCTTAACCGAAAAATATGGTTAACGAATGGGGTTAAGATTAGACTCAACTAGTCTAAACATGGAAATCGGATGGGGTTAAGTTAGCCTAGACTTAATTAATCCCACTTGGTAGTTTAATGGGGTTAAGTTAAACACTTAACTAATCTAAACATGATGAATTGATGTGGTTAAGTGACCTATACTTATCCAATCTAACTCGTTAATTTATTGTGGTTAAGTTAACCAATACTTAACCAATATAACGTGAAAACATGATAAGGCTAAGTCACGAATCGCTTGAATACACTTGACCGATTTGACTAAGTAAATTGATAGGGTCAAGTTAATATATACTTAACCAATCTAGAATGATAATTGGACGAGGTTAAGTCGTGAATTGCTTAATATACTTAACCAACTTGAGCATGGTTTGTAGGGTTAAGCCAATTTTGACAGGATTTGTAGACGGGTTAAGTCATGAACTTAAGTGACACTTAATCCATTATGTAAACCCTAGTTCTGAGGATTAGGTGGATAACCGTAGTTAACAAGGATAACGGGAACAATGCTAAGTGGTAAACCTTAGTTGAAGAATAACTAAGTAATGATTATTAGTCAAGGAAATTTAGACCAGTTCATAGATAGATGAGTAACCTGATACGGTAGGTCATCGTTTAAGTATACGAGTAGGAGCAAGTATCTGATTTAGATAAAGGCTCCAACGAACTGGGTAACGAAGCAGCGGCTTCGGGGAACGTGAGGATATTCTTGGTATCCCTCTATGAGCTGCCAGGTGATTATACTAGGCTCATGAGAGGTTAAGGTCTGCGTTAGAAGAACCAAGAGTATGCCTTGGTTGCTATACGAGCGACCTAAAGACGGGGATGGATAGGGGATAGTCGACGATACACGGTCGTACCCTAGATAGCATTTCGTCAGGCTACCTACCATCTTTGGTCAAGCGTGTACGTACGGAAAGGCAGAGAACACCCAAAAGACCATAATTGCTATCTAATTATGGTTGCGGTAAGGCTTGGATGTGGGTTGGCCAGTGTTGTGTTCTCATACAGGATTTATCATGTCTTGTCTTTCACTAGTTGAGGGAGTGGTCTCGTGGGACCATAGCCACGTATAAGAAAAACAGACCTTAGCATCTGCATCGGCAGATAAATCGAAAGCTCCCGACCGAGTCCTGTATTTCTTGATTTGCCCTGTGACAGGACTCGGATGGCACGATGTGATACATGTGCATACAGTCATGGAAAAGCGATTCACGATGAATGCGTGGGAAAAAGGGCGCGGTTGGCGGTTAGCGTAATCCCTAGTGGCCTTAGGTGGTTGAACCCAAACCGAGATACGAAAACGTGCAATAGGTAAGCATAATCCCTAGCAGCCCTAGGTAGCATAAGTCCTAGTTGTACAAACAATAATTCATGTTGGAAGACCCTAGCTAGGTTTAGGGTAACAGTCCAAACCGATCTTAAGGATCATGGAACTATGTTAAAGTAATATAGAATCTCATGGGAAAGCCCGTATGGTCTACGGCAAGGGACTGAACATTTACATGGAATAAAACATACAAGTTGAGTAACCTATATATGCGATATATTAGGTTGACATGGACCATTACACGACTTTTGAGTGAGGGTCATTCTTGGTTAACACATGACACGGTGGGGATACTAGTACGGTAGGTGCAGAGCTAAAATACAGGATAGATATCACGGGGCGTTATACGTGACAGATATCTTGGGGATATTATACTTGATAGAAACCTGACGATGTGATACCTTATTTTATCTTGACATCGTAATTTATCATGACACCTTAGTTTATCTGAGTTCAGTAGTTCATCCTGTTATTTTGATTTAGCTTATCTATCTTGTTATCATGCTTATGTTCATCTCAGTTTCTCATGTCAGTTAACTTTACTAGTTTTTATGCTAATAGTAGATAGGGCTTACTCAGTCTTTTTGACTGACCCGTTTTGTTTCGCCTCTTTTCTTCCGTTCCCCCCCCCCCCCCGGGTTACAGGGAGGAAATACTGTTGTTTAGTTCGGACTTCTTCTGCTTGAAGGTCATCATGAATGGCTTGGACTTTTCTTGGCTAATGGCTACTTTACTGTTTTTACTTGGGGAATAATTTATGAAAATGTCTTTATGCTTCTTTACTATTGCAAGACAGGTTTTGATGTACTCTGATGTAAAAGGCTTTAGACCTTATTTATTCATGTTATGAAAGTTTGATTTTACTTCCGCTATTTTATATGTTCTGTCTTGTGATATTTCTGTGCATGTTTACCAATAATGCCCCTCTAAAGCTAGTGCATTCCTTTGCGAGTGACCCTAGCGGAGGCGGGGTGTTACATGTGGTATCAGAGCAGAAGGTTACCACACTGGGCAAAAGTTTTTAAAGACCTTCTGAAAACTATTTGAAAAAAAAACCGTTTACAAAGAAGCATTTTTCAAGAAAATTTTCTTTTAAAAGAAAAAGGCTATTCCCCAAAGGCCATTAGCACTATCCTTGTTTCCTTAATTGAGTCTCTTTTCCTTTCTTTCCTCCATCTGTAGTCACAGTAGTTTTAACTGCGACTAGTCTTTTCTACCTACGAAAGTGCTTTCCATACGATGGAGGTGGTTCTCGAGAGGCCAGTGGCCGCGTTATAAGAAAGGATCGTGAGAAAGAAGGATAAAGGATACGAGCTTAAGGATGAGCAACTTGTTGGTATGGCTTAGTCCTCAAAGGAGGGAGAAAGATGAAAAATGAAACCCATGACGAGAGAGTACCTTTGGCATGGTAAAACGGGGCGGATAGTTAAGTATTATGGGACAAGGACAAGATCATCGGGAGGGCAGTAGTATGCTCTCATTTCTAGAGTACCTCGGAAGGAGGGTAACGATCTTGTTAAAGGTTTAGCTTTTCTTCTCTATCATCCCGTTAGGACTTCGTTGTTCGTATCATTTAAGTCTGCTTCGATAGTTGAGTCTCTGCACCTTAAGTACTAGCGTAATAGAGAATCCCATTTTTGTCTCAAAGTCCTATTGGAGAATCAGTCCATTTATACATGACTTGTTTGGATTTGGGAATGTCTATGCCAAGTGTTGAGTTTGGAAATAATGCTTATGTTTATAAGCTATGGATGGATTCTAGGGATGAAGTGGTTATCCAGTAGGGGGTGCCACTCTCGGTTTTGATAGGAGGGTAGTTAGACCTTTTGACTAGCCTTGGTAATGCCCTCGAAGTATCGGGTAACCTTTTTGAGGTTCTGTCATGACTAGTTACTTAGAATCCCTTGATGCCTTTATTGGAAATTTGAAGCCCGATCGAGTGGTGTTCGCCAATAAGACGGATGGTTTACTTCATTTATGCATGGGTTATAGAGATCACCCTAGTAAGTGCGCATGATAACCTGATTGACATCCGTTTACTTTCAAGAGAAAGTTCTTCTACATGGAATGCCTTATAGTATATAAACGAGATCCAAGATTCACTAGTGAATTTTGGAAAGCTTGCATGAGATCATGAGTACGCAGTCATGTTTGCGTCAAGTATTCTAGGAAAAGGATAAGTGCAAGTGGAACGAGAGGCGACGAAGAAATGAGTTCCAGCTCATGTTATGGAAACAGGAATAAGAAGCTACAAAATCGCGAAGTTAAAAGACGACTTTGATGGTCAAAGACTAGATACGCGCATGATATCTCTTTTTGGGAGTATATCCTTGATCCCTGTTTTCTGTAGAGCTTACTTGTAGGCTATCTTTTGTGGACATCCTCTCGGTCCTATTCTCCGTTACAAACCTTGTAAGGAGTTTGTCCTGTTTATCTTCTCGACCCTGTTTCAGGGAATTCTAGGTAGAATCCTATGGATGTAAACATGTATTTGAAACATGTTATGATTGATATGGTTGCAAGTGGTTGCTCGTGGATGCGCGAATACACATTAGATACTAGCTCGACTCGGTCACATTTCATATTGCATATGCACGAGTATTTATACTTGTTTATGGATGAAATCGAAGGTATTATCATGCGGTTGTTGCATATGAATGAATGATTGTGCACGCATATAGTATCTATATGACTAGGACTATTTGCATACATGTTGGATTCATCGCACTATACATATTTTGCATTAGAAAGATTATTCAGGCCTGATCATTAGCATTAGCTAAGGAACATGTACACACACGTTTTGCATATATTCATACAGCATTAGAAATCATCTAAGGACAATGGTTGCTTGTGGATGATGTTTTGAGTAGATGGATGATGGATGGTAGGATATGTTCTTCCTAACTTGGAGATTTCGGGGACGAAATCCTAAAAGGTGGGGAGAATGTAACAACCCGTATTTTCAATAACCTGTTATAACATAAATGGAGGCAGAATTAAACTGTAAAATCTGAATCAAGGGAAACAGGCTATGCCATTGCGTTCGTCTCGGAAAAATACGCGAAATAGAGTCTGACTTTTCGAAAATCGGAGTCCGTATGACCAAGATATGGCCTCGCGAAGTTTCACGAAAAATTCCCAAATTAAAGTATACTTAATTAAGTGAAATGGGTTGCGCAGAGAAATATATATATATTGATATATATATATATATAATTGAAAATTAAATAAATAAATATGCAAAAATGTTCAAAACAGCGAATTGGGAGAGGGGAATAACCGAACCGGCCGATTTTTGAGGTCGACCCGAGCTCGCTGGGTCGACTAGGGGTTAATCCAGGGTGTTTGGCTGTCAACCCGTGGGCCGATTCGCTCAAATGCAAATTTTGCATTTGGATGGTTCTCATGGTTCATCTTTAATCTAAAGGCCCTAGACGGTTCCTACACTTGACTTCTTCCCCAAGACATGCTTTGATGGCTTGGATTGAATCTAGGTTTAATCCTATGGCCTAAAACACTTGCCTAATCTATAAATAAGACCCTAACCTATCCTAAATCCTCATTATTCATTCATGCAACTAAACTATGGCAAAATTTTACCTCTCATGGCCTCCACTCTCTTCATAAAATTTCTAAATGGTTTCTATGAGAGATTTTCCATGCATACAAGTGTTTTCAAGCTTGTATGAGTGTCATTAGCTTGCATTCAAGTCAAGTTTCTATCTTTGCATCATAAAGCAAGGGTTTTGATCATTTTGGCTCAAGGGTTTTTATGTTAGAGCTTGCATTTTGGGTCTATTTGATTGCATAAGGGCTTTGTCATATCTTTTGTGCCTTCATAGCAATGTAAGCCCTTTCCCTACTCTTAGATATTAACTATGAAGTTAAATGTTCATGTTGCAAGTTTGGGTTTGATCATTGAGTATGATACATGCTATCATGTCATGCAAGTTTATGAAGTCATTATCTTGATCTTGTGAGCTAAAAGCTACAACCTTTATGTTGAAATGTTGCATCAGGCAACATGAGAACCCTCATAACCTTTATGTCAACTTGCATATGAAGTCATAACCCTTATATGATGATATATGCGAGTTACTAGTCATCATTCCATATCTTTTGTCACCATGATTCGCTTATGTGCCAAGTTTGGGTTTATGCATGTTTTGAGGCTTAAGAATGTAACATGCAAGTAAATGAACATATTTGTGCCTCATTTGCCACCATGATTAACTTGTGGCTTAATATCCATTTTTGTCATGCCTTTGCCAAGTCTCTTCTTTTAATCCATTACGTTGTCGCGAACGTATATGCGAGTTTAAAAGCGTTGGGTTATGTTATGGGTAATTTCTAATGACATGAAAATACAACTTGAAAACATGACTTGAAATATAACATGGAAGTTGACATGTAAGTATGCATAAAAACATAAGCTTGGGAATTTACCTATTAAGTTAGGTCTACCCTTTGGGAATTTACCTATTAAGTTAGGTCTACCCAAATGCTTGAAAACTTGTAACATGTTTTGGGAAACATGATGGACATGACACTTAGATAATATAAGTGTGGCCAACTCGAGGTTGGGTTGAGTTTGCAACGTAAAACTACCCGGAACCGACCGGCCTAACTAGTATTTGCAAACAATAGGACCCAATGTGAGAAGTTGGTCATGTTGTGCTTGAACCCGAGGTTAGACCAAGTTGTGGTGTAAAGCTACCCGGAACCGAGCGGCTTAACTAGTAACCACAACAAAGTCTAATGTGAGAGGTGAAGGTGCATTAAGTAATTAATGCCACATGATAGGGTTAAGTTAATTTGATTAATGACTCTTAAACAAATATGACATGGACAAATGGGTTAAGTAATTTGATTAGGCTAATGATACTTAACAAAACATGACAAGGTTGGGTAGGTTAAGTAACTTGATTTGCCTAATGATACTTAACCATTTTTATATGACTAGTGGATGGGGTTAAGTTAACCAACACTTAATCAATCCAACGCGATAACTTGGTAAGGTTAAGTAAGTTTTCTTAATGACGCTTAACCGAAAAATACGGTTAACGAATGGGGTTAAGATTAGACTCAACTAGTCTAAACATGGAAATCGGATGGGGTTAAGTTAGCCTAGACTTAATTAATCCCACTTGGTAGTTTAATGGGGTTAAGTTAAACACTTAACTAATCTAAACATGATGAATTGATGTGGTTAAGTGACCTATACTTATCCAATATAACTCGTTAATTTATTGTGGTTAAGTTAACCAATACTTAACCAATATAACGTGAAAACATGATAAGGCTAAGTCACGAATCGCTTGAATACACTTGACCGATTTGACTAAGTAAATTGATAGGGTCAAGTTAATATATACTTAACCAATCTAGAATGATAATTGGACGAGGTTAAGTCGTGAATTGCTTAATATACTTAACCAACTTGAGCATGGTTTGTAGGGTTAAGCCAATTTTGACAGGATTTGTAGACGGGTTAAGTCATGAACTTAAGTGACACTTAATCCATTATGTAAACCCTAGTTCTGAGGATTAGGTGGATAACCGTAGTTAACAAGGATAACGGGAACAATGCTAAGTGGTAAACCTTAGTTGAAGAATAACTAAGTAATGATTATTAGTCAAGGAAATTTAGACCAGTTCATAGATAGATGAGTAACCTGATACGGTAGGTCATCGTTTAAGTATACGAGTAGGAGCAAGTATCTGATTTAGATAAAGGCTCCAGCGAACTGGGTAACGAAGCAGCGGCTTCGGGGAACGTGAGGATATTCTTGGTATCCCTCTATGAGCTGCCAGGTGATTATACTAGGCTCATGAGAGGTTAAGGTCTGCGTTAGAAGAACCAAGAGTATGCCTTGGTTGCTATACGAGTGACCTAAAGACGGGGATGGATAGGGGATAGTCGACGATACACGGTCGTACCCTAGATAGCATTTCGTCAGGCTACCTACCATCTTTGGTCAAGCGTGTACGTACGGAAAGGCAGAGAACACCCAAAAGACCATAATTGCTATCTAATTATGGTTGCGGTAAGGCTTGGATGTGGGTTGGCCAGTGTTGTGTTCTCATACAGGATTTATCCTGTCTTGTCTTTCACTAGTTGAGGGAGTGGTCTCGTGGGACCATAGCCACGTATAAGAAAAACAGACCTTAGCATCTGCATCGGCAGATAAATCGAAAGCTCCCGACCGAGTCCTGTATTTCTTGATTTGCCCTGTGACAGGACTCGGATGGCACGATGTGATACATGTGCATACAGTCATGGAAAAGCGATTCACGATGAATGCGTGGGAAAAAGGGTGCGGTTGGCGGTTAGCGTAATCCCTAGTGGCCCTAGGTGGTTGAACCCAAACCGAGATACGAAAACGTGCAATAGGTAAGCATAATCCCTAGCAGCCCTAGGTAGCATAAGTCCTAGTTGTACAAATAATAATTCATGTTGGAAGACCCTAGCTAGGTTTAGGGTAACAGTCCAAACCGATCTTAAGGATCATGGAACTATGTTAAAGTAATATAGAATCTCATGGGAAAGCCCGTATGGTCTACGGCAAGGGACTGAACATTTACATGGAATAAAACATACAAGTTGAGTAACCTATATATGCGATATATTAGGTTGACATGGACCATTACACGACTTTTGAGTGAGGGTCATTCTTGGTTAACACATGACACGGTGGGGATACTAGTACGGTAGGTGCAGAGCTAAAATACAGGATAGATATCACGGGGCGTTATACGTGACAGATATCTTGGGGATATTATACTTGATAGAAACCTGACGATGTGATACCTTGTTTTATCTTGACATCGTAATTTATCATGACACCTTAGTTTATCTGAGTTCAGTAGTTCATCCTGTTATTTTGATTTAGCTTATCTATCTTGTTATCATGCTTATGTTCATCTCAGTTTCTCATGTCAGTTAACTTTACTAGTTTTTATGCTAATAGTAGATAGGGCTTACTCAGTCTTTTTGACTGACCCGTTTTGTTTCGCCTCTTTTCTTCCGTTTCCCCCCCCCCAGGTTACAGGGAGGAAATACTGTTGTTTAGTTCGGAATTCTTCTGCTTGAAGGTCATCATGGATGGCTTGGACTTTTCTTGGCTAATGGATACTTTACTGTTTTTACTTGGGGAATAATTTATGAAAATGTCTTTATGCTTCTTTACTATTGCAAGACAGGTTTTGATGTACTCTGATGTAAAAGGCTTTAGACCTTATTTATTCATGTTATGAAAGTTTGATTTTACTTCCGCTATTTTATATGTTCTGTCTTGTGATATTTCTGTGCATGTTTACCAATAATGCCCCTCTAAAGCTAGTGCATTCCTTTGCGAGTGACCCTAGCGGAGGCGGGGTGTTACAATTTTTAATCAAAAAAGGGAATGACATATTGAATTTGTTAAAAAAATCACCGAAAAGGTAACATTTTACTAGAAAAAACAGAGCTCCATTTTCGATCATAAACGATATATTCATTGGCAGCGAGCCAAAATTAAATAATTAAAATGGCATGTACTAGCTGAATTTGGTGAACGCATCAGGTCATGACAATAATACAAATTCGGCGATAGACCACCTAATAAAATCTTGTTTTCCAATGTACGATCGCCGAATATATAGGATATTTTTTTTAGTTAATCTATTTTCGGCATGTTATTTCAAACTTTGTACGGAATTTTTGTATGTCTTTGTCGATTTTTACTGTGTTTGTGTATTTGAATGGAGGGTAAACTTGAGTTCTTTTATTTATTATTACATTGTGTTTGGCCTCCCTTAACAATTTAATTTTTAATGGAGTGAAAATAAAATATGAACCCCATCCCTTTTTGGAGTGACATTAACAATACTCTTAACAGATGAACACATGGACAAACGCAACAAGAATTTGAAATAACAAACCAGAACAAAACTAAGCTAAATTTTGCAGAATTTAAAGGAATCATACTGAATTGAAATGTGTGGGAATCAAGACTGTAAGGAACATCTCAATTTGAATCTAACTATAACTACAAAATTATATACGGTTAACTGGAAAAACTTCTTTAATGACTTTAGTTTGACTCTTATTTAGGTTGCAAATGCTACATATATCGGAGTTGCATGCATAGCCTTCCCGATTCCTACCCTAAATAATAACCACCCAATCACAACAAGAGGAAAATTGGGAGCTAAAGCTCTCACAAGAGCTCCAATGAAATACATCATTGTAGTGACCGTTAGTTCAGGTCTTCTCCCCATGATATCAACAATAGAAATGCTAATACCAAACGATTAAGGCCTCCGTTACTACAGGTGCACACTGATGCATTGACAATCAACAACGGCAAACCTTCTATTTTTTATTTCAAATTTGCATGCAATCCTCTTCCCAGTGCACTATAATGAGAAGAAAAGGGATCAGATTTGGCCATCTTTGTTTTTTCATTTGTATGTATTTCTAGGTTGATCTTAGAAGGAAGAAAGAGAAATGTGAAAAAAAATTGTGGGGATAAATTGATTATCATTTGCATGCCTTACAACAATCATAACTGCAATTGATTATCATAAGTACAATAACCAATACTCAAAATATATAGATGTCACATCATCTAGTTAATATTAACTTCCTACCTATATGCATGCACCATTTTCATATCATATATTATGCATGTATACCATGGCAGCGTGGGCATAATTATCACAACTAAGTCATATTCGTCCAAACTAATTTATAAGTCGATTAAAATCTAGTAACACACATATACGACGAATTAAAATTTATTAACTTATATAGCGATGTTTATAAGTGTGAGTGATTAAACATTCAACTCGATGACATTACAAACACGATTTGATTCATGGAGTAACACGCACATGAGTGCAACAACACAAAGCACAACGGGCAACAACTGTTTCCAAAAGTAGAATGCACAGATTTGAACAACGTAAAACACAATGTCAGAATAGGTAACGACTATAGCCAGGAACTTTTGTTGGCAAGGGCACTGAAGACTACAAATTTGGATCTCTTTCCTAGTATTTGCAAAATTTTATACAATAAAATACTAATGCTATGTAGTTTTCTAGGCTTAATGAAATATGAATATGCTAAAGTTTGAAAATTTAAGGCTTTCATAGTTATATTCAATCAACAAATTTTTATTTGATTTATGAATGTAAACAAATATTGATTTGAAGAAATGAGATTGAAGAGAAAATAATGGCAAGAACTTTATTTCTGTAATTATTGAAATGAACAATCAAATACAGATAATGTTATATGTGCTGCGTATTTATAGTTACACAGACTTAATGCAAAAGGAGCAATTGGGCTTAATACAAAACAGCCCGTTAAGCAGAAATAAAATGGTATAAAGGGAAAGAAATAAATGGGCTCTTAGTAAACTGACTGCAAACCTGTATTCTTTATATTGTAAATATATTAGGTCTGGGTCAGCCACAATCCATTTCTCAACATTTTTCTTAAATCCTGGGGAGGACACGTGCCTTCTCCAGCTTCAATGTGGCTCCGCAACTGGTGAAAGTGGAGATAATATAATGAAGTGGCAGAACACATGGGGTGAACGAACGGTTTTGTAAATGTGTAAATGTTACATTTTTGAAAACGAAGGGTGCACAAATGATCGATCTGACCACTCGCTCCACTCAGTACTAAGAACGTTACTTCTTATATTATTATTTTTAAAAATAAAAATGTGCATCTATCATTCCATGATTGAACTAATGCACAGTCCAAATCGAGGATCCCCAAACATATGAACAAAATATCTTCGAATTCGTGTGTCCATACAAATGAGATAACACATTAAAACTTTATGTTTTATTGCACACATGAAAACTCGTTATTTATGCCAATTTTGTTATTGATAATCATTAACTACCTATATAAATCAATTTAACTGGAGCCATCAAAATCAATGATTGATGAAACTAATGTTTACCTTTTAATTAGAAATTTTTCTAAAAAAAATTCATGTAAAAATAATTTGAACTCGATAACCAAAATTTTTGGTTATATTAATGACTAAATTTACTTGTGTTTCAAAATCCAGTAAAATTTTAGGATTAAATTATCATTTTGAATTCTTTGATTAAACTAATCGTGCGCACCACATATTTAAATTCAAAATTTTAAATTATCAATTAATATAAATTAATCGAATATCGTTAAAATATAATCATTGATTTTTGAGTCGTTACAATCTTTCCTACTCAATACTTCTCATTCACAAAAAGAATGAGACACGCGATGGAAGATGAATAATGAGAAAATAGATTCAAGGTATAAAACATACTTGACACTAGAACAATTCAGGATTGGATGGGAAAATATTATCTTCAGCCTCCCAAGTGCAATCTCGCTAATCACCACTATATTGAAACTTGACGAGATTGATTGATTTCCTTCTTAACTTCTTCATACTCCTATACAAAATACGAAGTGGCTTCCTCTCAACAATAAAGTCGAGGTGGACCTCAAATTCTTGAAGTTTTGTGGGTTGATCTATCGCCAACGGGTCATGAATACAAATGCGGAGATGAGGGACATTGAACACATCATGCATTCCTGATGATTTTTCTGGTAACTCAATCCTATAAGCCAAAGTACCAATCCATTTAGAGATGCGAAAAGGATCAATAAATCTCAGAGCCAACTTCTCTTTCTTTCCAAACCGAATCATGTTTCTCAATGGTGAAATTTTAAGGAACAATTAATCTCCGACTTCAAATCTCAAATCCTTCTTTCTTCTTTAACATACTTCTCTTGCCTATCCTAAGCACTTTCATCCTCCTTTTATTACCTTCGACTTTCACCGAAGAATCCAAGATCATTTCAGGCCCAAGTACAAGTCTGTCACTATCTCAGTTCAAGAAGTTGGAAATTAACATGGTCGTCCATAAATTTCTTCGAATGGCTCCATATCAATGCTACCTGAATCCTAATATTTGATTAATTGAAAGTTTTATCTTATATTTAATTCAAGCTATTTAAATTAATTTATTTTATATCTAACAATTGTATAATTTTTGTTTGATGATAACAAACATATATTTATTATTATAAATGTGTTTGTAATTATACTGTTATACAACATCACAAACAAAATATATTATTTATATTTAAATAGAATACTACTGCACAATAATTTAAATATTCAAACAATATTTTATATAAATATAAATATTTTATTTCAACATCTCAACAATACAAATTTATAACTCCACTATTAAAACAACTCACTGTAACACAATACATTCACATTCAATATTTCATTTGTATACATTGCTCCTCACTACAGTTTATATATACATTAACATACTCAGTTGTACAATCACTCTCTCTCTTATATACAATCACTCATATACATTTACATTCAAATTCTCTCTCACATACACTGACACTATCACTCTTGTCTTCTGTCTACTTCACTATCACAGTAATCTGGAACAAAAATATTTTTATATTCTAGTTGATATAATTTTTATTTTAAAAATTTATTTGCCTTAGAATTTTGGTGTGTTTCTCATCATTTTTCATGACTTGATCTGATCTTTATGGACATCCATCTATGTCTAGACAGCTTGTGATATTCACAGTGATACACTGTAAATACCACAAGATAGACAAATCCTCTAGTGCTCACATATATATATACTACAAGTGCACTATACATGTATACGTATACTTGTGTATGTATATACACATATATTTTGTGTAGGGACAATACAGTCATCAAGGGACAAATATATCATGCGAGTTGTGTTCAGGTGAAGCCTGAAACCCATTCACAGTGCATGGGTTAAGAATCCATGAACACACAGTCAAGTAGCATACATATGTACGTGTGCACGGGTACACGTGTACACTGACACAACATCACGAAAATGTATATGGGGCAGAGTGAGTAACTGAGGAGCGACCACAATGGACCAAGCTACAACTCAGTGCATGACATCAACATACAATCATAAATGCAAATCAATAAGATCAAAGGACAACTCAGCCAACCATGTGCAAAGTTGAACAAAACAAAATTGTGCATACATGTACAATGCAGAGTACAAGACACAAAAAACAAGCGGCGAGTACAAAAAAATGGTATAGCCATGATGGCAAATGTCAAATACAAAATTGCCTTCAAGACAATATGCATCAGTGTATACAAGTGTATAAAAAATAACAAATATGTATACAAGGCAGCATTACTAGAATGATTCATGCAAGCAAGAAATGCACGAGTTCAAAATCAAAGCATACACAAGACAGTTTCAAAGTCGAGCAACTTGAATGCATGTACAAGTTAAAATGGTAGCAGCAGAGCCATTAGCACAAGGCATGTTACATGTTCATGAAATTGTTGAAATAGCAACATACATGGCAAGAAGGCAAAGCAAATTGCAAGCAGTCACTGTAGCAGTTTTTCATATCCAAGCTGAAGCTAAAAATTGACCAATTACATGCAAAAATTGAAGTGAACATGAAATCTTTATGGGATAAGTTTAAATTGCAGCAAGTCAAGAAGCCGGGCAAGGTTGCAACAACAAGGTTATTCCAGGATAAAAAAGATTGCATAAATACTCAACAAAGGATACAAGGAACAACTATGCACATAGTCATGAAACAACAGCAGTACAAGAGTATGATCAAGAATAGTATAGCAACAAAAGTAGTTTTCTTCTCAAACAAATGGTCGAACAAGGCTTTTTAATTTGGATAGTTCGAGTTAAAATTCAGTATGCAAGAATATAATTGGTTTTTAAATTCATGCATTCCAATTTAGGAAAGATTTATTTTCCCAAGAACACTATGTGCTTAAACCATGACCAAATGCATCAAAGTGGATCCTGGAGCAATTTATCAATGTGATTAAGGAATGATTTTGGAAAATTATTTTCCAATCATGCTGAATCAATATATACAGATATTGGTTGATCATTACAGGAAAGTTTCTTATCATTCCAAGAATGGATTGTGACAAATTAGATTTACAGTAGGGCATAAGAATCATTCCAAAATTCAATCAACATTCATGTTGCAATGGGTTTGCTGAATTATGCAAATTATTTTGTCAAAGATCAATTCAAACATTTCCAAAATTAAATCTTTGTCGTGGAAACAAAAACTAACACCTCAGCATCTTTTATTTTTGGCAAAATAATGTTTCACGTGTTCAAAGATTTTGGCACCTGAATTAAATCAGAGAATTCAAGACAACAATTCAAGAATCACGCAAGGGATATTTTTCAAGGGGCCACAATTCCAATTAAATTCGTTTCTTGTTTTCAACCTTAAGATTCACAGCAATTTATAGAGCAACAAGCAAAGCCAAATTCAGCTCAAATCAGATCAACCATTTTTTAGAAATCAGAGATATTACAGGATTATATTATCCTGTATATAACACATTTTTCATAATAGGCAAGTGATCGGAAAAACCAATGAACCAAAATCGAGCATTCACAGGAAATCAAATCATATAACTTATAGAGATTTTGTTTTTCGATCAGAGAAATCAATAGTGTAAAATCAAGGAAGCCTTTCAAGTAAATCGACACCACCAGAACCACGATTTCACAAAACCCTAGTTTTAGTCTGAAGACATCGCCATTTAAGGAAGAAGAAATCGCAAATTAATTGGGAAAAGGGGAAAACCTTAATTTGAAGATCGACCGACATTTCTTGTTCAAGCCAAAGCCAACTAAAATGAAATAATATAAAAGAGGTCGGCTTGTTTTATTAAGGGCTCAGGGTTTTGGTTTATTTCATTTTTTTATTGTTTTGTTTTAATTTCTTTGTAATCAACCGTCTTAACATTTTTCTAATTTTGTCTGTAAAACAAGTGTTTTCTAGTTTGTCTGTAAAACTAGGTCATCTAGTCATAGGATTTCAACTAGCAGTTTTCTAGTGTTTGTAATAACTAGGGTTTGCTAACTACAGGTTTGCAGCTAGGGGAAAAATCTGATCTTAGGGATATAGATCAGTTTAGGGTTTTGAGCATAGGATTAAAATAGGAGCAGGGTTTGCGAGTTTACAGGGTTTTATAAGCGGGATCTGTTTTAATACCTAGTAAAAATCTTGGGATTACAGCAGTAGGCAGGGTTTGCCGAAGCTGGATAAAAACAGTGTTATTTACTTCTGCAATTATATTCTCTGTTATAATATATGCTGTGATATTTTTTAATATATCAAATTAATTTAATAAACCCTATTCGCCCCCTTCTAGGATTAATCTAGATCCAACAAGTGGTATTAGAGTAGGTATTCATTAACTCTAGAGTCATGGTGTTCCCTAGTTGTCAACCTTATGAGAATCAGGTCAGTTGTATTCTAACTATTTTTAATAGTACAGATTTTTTAAATTGGAAATCATAAAAGGAATCCTATTTAAAATCTGTTAATATTAAAAATTGGGACATTATTATGAATGGACATAATGATGCACATAGGAATGACATTGCAATGCATATTATTTATTCTTATATTAATATCGATTAGTTTAATCTTATTTCTTATTGCTTATCTGCACAGGATATCTGGAAAACTCTCGAGGTGTTGTACAGAAGAGATGACAACTGCTCAAAACCCCAAAGCGTCAACTTAGACTTAAAATTGTGCTTAATAGGTCTTACGGAAGAAAACTCAGAAAGATCAGATGATGGAGACTCAACAGACAACAAGACATAAAGTTTCTCATATGAAGATTTAGTTTACATGTTCACTGATTTAACTAAATCTGCTGATAAACTCCAATGGAAAATCAAAACCCAAAAATCTAGAAATTTTGAGTTGACCAGCAAAATTAATGATTTGGAATCACAACTTGAATACTCTAAAAACTCTTCAAATTCGTATTACAAAAGTTGTTTGAAATTTATAACCAATCTTGTTCATCTCTGTAAAAATATTCAAAAGCTTGGGAATAAAATTCTGATCTTAAAAGTGAATGAGATGGAGTTATTAAGTTCGAATAATTTTATGCAAAAGGAATTGGATATTTTAAAAACATATAAAAATTCCAAGCTAAATTTTTTTGAAAAAGAAAGCTTGTTGAAAACTGATTTGATTTTGAAAGAGCTTGAAAATAAGATTGAAAAATTAAAAGATTTTAAAAAACTTGAATTTGAAAAGCTGAAACATTTTGAATTTTAAATTTCTGATACAGAAGTCAAAATCAAATTACTTGAAAATGAGAAATTGGTTTTGAAACAGTCCAATGATGAAAAGAAGATCGCTATAAATCATTGCTCAAATTTGATAAAAGAAAATAGCAATCTTAAAACAAAAATTCAACGACTAGAATCCACTTTGGATAAATTTTCTAATGGGGAAAAATCGTTGAATATGTTGTTACAAAACCAAGTTTCTGTTGTAAATAAATATGGTCTTGGCTTTAGGAAAAATAATGTTTTTGAAAATGTCAATTCAAATGGTTTTAAAAATCCTTCAAACTAGTTCGAAAAGCATCATTTTGAAAATTTATATTCTGGTAATTTCAAAGGAGTTTTGAATTACAAACGAGATGTGAAGTTGTTGTATAATAATCCATTTAAACAATCCTAGATCCTAAAAGGAAATAAAACAATTATGATCAAATTCAGATAGATTTGGGTTCCTAAGGGTACAAAGGTAAATTCAGATGGATTGTTATATAAAGAAGTCAAGGTACCAAAATATGTGAACAAAACTGTGAGTAGTTTTACAAATTTTGTTAAAACACTCGATCCCCTAAACTGTTAGGCACTGGAGGAGGCCGAGGAACTGTTGAACAAAAGAGAATTGATTTCAAGTTGTTCCATATCATTATATCATTCTGTGTTCCTTGGACAAGATTGTCTGAGTTAGAGAAATTTGCTCACATAGCATTCCGATATGATCTCTAGACTCATTTTTTTGTGTATTCTTTGTTCTCTCTTCCTGGCTTTGATCTCCTTTTACACCCTCTTTCTATGTTCTTTTAATTATTCTGATTTGAATAGACACTCCCATATTTTTTATTTTGGGTTTCTTTATTTCCAATTGTCGAATTCTTGGTTATTTGGAAATTCACTTCATTTGAATTAAACTCTCATGTTTTAATCATTTCCAGATCTTGAATTTAAGCCTCTAAATATCTGCAAATGTTTTGAAGTTCATTTTCTTATTTATGAATTCCAAGCAGTGTTAAAGCATACTTGTCATATCTTTAACACTGTTAATTTGAATTCTAAATTTTTGAAGATCTGGAAAATTAATGAAATTTCACACAACTCTATTGTTTTGAGTTTCTTCTAATTCGTTTAGGAAAGACTTGAAAATTTATACTCATTACAACACACTGCTAATTTTCAGTTGTGATGATTTCACCAATTTTTGGATTGGCTTGATTATCTCTGAATTGAAACTTTTGACTTGGATCATTGTGATACATCTTGAGATTAATCTTTATTCATGATTATCTTGGTTGAACATTTGTTTGTTTGTAATCATCTAAAAAAATTGATATTTTGAATCTCACACATTTCTTAGATTTGAAATTATTAATCTAGTGTGATTGATTCGTTGTATCTCAAAACTTGCATCTTTTCAAGTGATTTCAAATAAATTGTTTTTAATTTTGATCATGAATTATCTCTCATACTTGATGTAAATATTATGAAAATTTATCTTGTGCTTGTTAGAAATAAATGTGAAATTTTTTTTGAAGATCTTGTATTGAAACTCATGGTTATTTCAATACCATTTGATTTGAATATTTGTTTGTTTGAAATTATTGATTTATTGAATCCCACACACATATTGGATTTGAAATTTATAATCAGGCGTGATCGATTCATTGAATCTTGAAATTTTCATATTCCTTGAAATGATTTAAAATAAAATGTATTTTTGTTCTTGGCTCATGAATCAACTTTTGTGACTGTCAAAAATAGCTGTGAAATATTCTCTTGATAAATATGCTTTGAAATTGATTGTTATGTTGCTCTGATAAAAGAAATTGTTTTGAAAATGTTTTTTAAATAACTGCTTGTTTTTGGTATCATCTACTGCTCTGATAAAAGATTCAAAAAAATTCCGATTGACTTAACTACTACAAATTGAAAATCTCTTTGACATAGGTTCTTGTGCTACAACCTGAAATCCATTCTGAAATCATGATTATTTACTTGGATATTGTTTTGTTCGAAATCATTTGATTACGTTTAATATCTTCAGTGATCGATTCATTGAATTTTGAAGTTATCACTTCCCTCTAGGTGATTTCAAATAAACCGTTTCTTTAAATCTTGGATCATGATTTGTCTTCTTAGACTTATTGAAAATTTTCTGAAAACTTTTTTGTGAAACTTATTCTGAATGTGTCTTGTTGCTCTGATTGATGGAACTGGATTGTTAGATTTTATTGCTTGGGCTTTGTGATTGGATATTGTTGTCTGAGATACCCTTGTTAGCTATCAGTGTCATATTAAAATTCTCGTCAATGGAGACAAAAAGTTGTATCAGAAGTGTATTATAATTTTCCCCTCATCTATTTTTGATTTTTTTATTTTGGTCTTCATCTTGCATAAATCTTTTTAAATTCATCTTGTCTTGTATAAATCTTTCTGATTCCCTCTTGTAATTGATTATTCAATTTTAAAATCATTTATTGATTATTTATTCAGAAATTGAAATCAATAACCAAAATGAACTGTATTTAGAACTCATCAAAATTATTATCAGATTAGTGAAATTGTAATGAGTTGTGACTATAGTATATTTCACAACAAGAGGAAAATTTATTTAAATTTTCATGATGATTGAACATTTTTTATAATATTTTTGAATTGGCGCTTATTTCACAAACATCTCCTTTATCTACCATTAATCTGCCATCCATCCTAATTTTATATTAAAGTGGAGAATTTTAAATTTTTTTTAAATCATCTTGAATGAATAGTGGAAATATTTGTGATGGAATTATGATTATATTATTTTTCAGAATTAGTGATAATTATTCAATAATCCCGGTACATTTGAGCATATTTCATAATATGGTTAATTTAGAAATTTATTTCACAGCCATTTCTGTACCTACCACATTTCTATCATCCATATTGGTTTTATATACTGAAGAGTTTTTCTTTTGGAACAGAAAATAAATACAAATATAATATTCATCAGTGTTTCTCTAACCTCATTTAAAAATCCAAGCTCTGATTATGCATGGTTATGAAATTACTTATTTTTAAGCAGCAACTGATCTCATTTAAAAATCCAAGATCTAGTTATGTGTGGTCGGTGTGCTCTTAAATAAAAAGAAAAGAAGATGGAAACAAATAAATTTCATATGAAATTTTCCTTGGTGTGTAAAAACCAGCCTATCAATCCATTTTTCTAATATGTGATATTTTATGATATATTATGATTTGTTAATTGATAACTATTGGGATTTGAGATTATTTGATTGCATCACTTAAATTGAATTTATAATCGTTGTCAAAATCTATCACTTATTTGTCTTCATCTTTTTATAAAAATTCTTTTGAAAATAATTGGAAATCATTTGTTTTAAAACTCTCTACATTTTTATAAATTTCACCGTAAATCCATCATCCTATAATGTGAAATTTGCCACTAGTTCGTAGGATATTATGATTATTGTTTGACAGATTGAGATTTATGATGATCGTTCTTCCTCTTAAGCTGATATTATATTTTTAGTTAATTTTTCATCACTATTTTCATTTCTAAATCCTTTTGATGATAACAAAAGGGGGAGAATGGGTTAAGATTTTGATCGGTGAGTGGATATTCTTCAAATATTTTAATATTGAAGTTCAATTATTGTTTTCAATTCATGCACATATCTAGGAAAAGTTTTATTGTAGAGGGGCATACAAATAGGGGGAGTTCAATAAGTCACTGTCAAACACATTTATTGTAATTTTATATTCAAAATCTTATTTTTATGTTTGTCATCATCAAAAGGGGAGATTGTTGTATCTCACAATTCAGTAATTTTTTTAATGATAACAAACATATATTTATTATTATAAATGTGTTTGTAATTGTACTATTACACTACATTATAGACAAAATATAATATTTATATTTAAAATAGAATATTACTGCATAAGAATTTAAATATTCAAACAGTATTTTATTTAAATATACATATTTTATTTCAACATCTCAATAGTAAAAATTTATAACTCCACTATTTGTACAACTCATTATAATACAATACATTCGCATTCAATATTTCATTTTTATACATTGCTCCTCACGATAGTTTATATATACATTGACATACTCAGTTGTACAATCACAATCACTATCTCATATACAGTCACTCATATACATTTACATTCTGATTCACTCTCACATACACTGAAACTATCACTCTTGTCTTTTGTCTTCTGTCTACTTCACTATCAGTCCAGTCTTCTGTTTACCCATCACAGAAAGAAACACACAGTAATCTGGAACAAAAATATTTTTATATTCTAAAAGATATAATTTTTATTTTAAAAAATTATTTTTCTTAGAATATTGGTGTGTTTCTCATCATTTTTCATGACTTGATCTGATCTTTACGAACATCCATCTGTGTCTAGATAGCTTGTGATATTCACAGTGATACACTGTAAATACCACAAGGTAGACAAATCCTCTCGTGCTCACATATATATACCGAAAGCGCACTATACATGTATATACATACTTTGTGTATGTATATACACACATATTTTGTGCAGGGACAATACAGTCAACAACGGACAAATATATCAAGTCAGTTGTGTTCAGGTGAAGTCCGACACATATGCACAGTGCATGAGTCAAGTATCCATGAACACTCAGTGAAATAGCATACATACGTACATGTGTACGGGTACACGTATACACTGACACAACATCCCAAAAACGTATATGGGGCAGTGTGAGCAGCCGAGGAGCGACCACAATGGACCAAGCTACAACCCAGTGCATGATATCAACATACAAGCATAAATGCAAATCAGCATGATCAAAGGACAACTCAGCCAAACATGTGCAAAGTTGAACAAAACAAAACTGTGCATACATGTACAATGCAGAGTACAAGACACAACAACAAGCACCGAGTACAAGAAAATGTACAACCATGATGGCAAATGTCAAATACAAAATTGCCTTCAAGACAGTATGCATCAGTGTATACAAGTGTATACAAAACAACAAATATGTATACAAGGCAACATTACTAGAATGATTCATGCAAGCAAGAAATGCACGAGTTCAAAATCAAAGCATACACAATATAGTTTCAAAGTCGAGCAACTCGAATGCAGGTACAAGTTAAAATGGTAACAGCAGCTACAAATTAGCACAGGGCATGTTACATGTTCATGAAATTGTTGAAATAGCAATATACTGGCAGCAAGGCAAAGCAAATTACAAGTAATCACTGTAGTTGTTTTTCATATGCAAGCTGAAGCTACAAATTGGCCAATTACATGCAAAAATTGAAAGTGAACATGAAATCTTTATGGGCCATGTTTAAACTGCAACAAGTCAAGAAGCAGGGCAAGGATGGAACGACAAGGTTATTCTAGAATACACAATATTGCATGAAGAGTCAACAAATGATACAAGGAACAACTATGCACACAGCCATGAAACAACAGTAGTACAAGAGTATGCACAAGAATAGTATTGCAGCAAAATTAGTTTTCTTTTCAAGAAAATGGTCGAACAAGTCTTTCTTAAACTAGATTGTTCGAATTAAGATTCAGTATGCAAGAATATAATTGGTTTTTAAATTCATGCATTCCAATGCAGGAAAGATTTACTTTCTTAAGAACACTATGTGCTTAAACCATGACCAAATGCATCAAAGTGGATACTGGAGCAATTTATCAACATAATTAAGGAATGATTTTGGCAAATTATATTTCAATCACGCTGAATTAACATTTCCATATATTGGTTGATCATTACAGGAAAGTTTCTTATCATTCCAAGAATGGATTGTGACAAATCAGATTTACAATGGGGCATAAGAATCATTCCAAAATTCAATCAGCATTCATGTTGCAATGGGTTTCCAGAATTATGCAAATTATCTTGAGCAATGATCAATTCAAACATTTCCAGATTTAAATAGTTATCGTGGAAACAAAAACAAATATCTTAGCATCTTTTATTTTTGGCAAAATAATATTTCACATGTTTCAAAGAATTTAGCACAAGAATTAAATCAGAGAATTCAAGACAACAATTCAAGAATCACACAAGGGATATTTTTCAAGGGGCTACATTTGCAATTAATTTTTTTTCCTGTTTTCAACCTCAAGATTCACGGCAATTTACAGAGCAACAATCAAAGCCAAATTCACGCTCAAATTAGATCAACCATTCTTTAGAAATCATAGATATTATAGTGATTATATTATTCTATATATTACACATTTTTTTATCACAAACAAGTGACTGGCAAAACCAACGAAACAAAAATCGAGCATTCAAAGGAAATCAAATCAAATAACTTATAGAGATTTTGGTTTTGATCAGAGAAATCATGTGTGTAAAATCAAGGAAGCTTTTTAAGTAAATCGACACCATCAGAACCACGATTTCAAAAAACCTAAGTTTTAATCTGAAGACGTCGTCATTTAAGGAAGAAGAAATCGCAAATTAATTGGGAAAAGGGGAAGACTCTAATTTAAAGATTGGCCGACATTTCTTGTGCAAGCCAAAGCCAACTAAAATGAAATAATATAAAAGAGGCCGCCTTGTTTTATTAAGGGCTTAGGGTTTTGGTTTATTTCATTTTTTATATTGTTTTGCTTTAATTTCTTTTGTAATCAACCGTCTCAACAGTTTTCTAGTTTTGTCTGTAAAACTAGGGCTTTCTAGTTTGCCTGTAAAACTAGGTCATCTAGTTATAGGATTTTAACTAGCAGTTTTCTAGTGTTTGTAATAACTAGGGTTTACTAGCTACGGGTTTGTAGCAAGGGGAAAATTTGATCTTGGGAATATAGATCAGTCTAGGGTTTTGAGCATAGGATTAGAACAGGAGCAGGGTTTGCAAGTTTACAGGGTTTTGTAAGTGGGTTCTGTTTTAATACCTAGTAAAAATCTTGGGAATGCAGCAGTAGGCAAGGTTTGCCGAAGTGGGGTAAAAACTATGTTATTTACTTCTGCATTTATATTCTCTGTTATAATCTCTGCTGTGATATTTTTTAATATCTCGAATTAATTTAATAAACCCTATTCACCCGCTCTAGGGTTAATGTAGATCCAACAAGTTATACCTGGTAGGTATTTTAGGTGAATTCAATAAGATGGAAATGGTATTTCCAAGAATCACCAAAATCAAGAACATAACCATGAAGAAGTCCTCCAAAATCTGATTAACTTGTTAGGTTTGGTAATCTATTTGCGCTTGATAGGTCATACTCAGATTCAACCATACACCTAGCGAATCCTGGAAAGCTGTCTAACATTTACTGGTGAAGATAAGATCATGATCGTAAATGATACAAAAGTAATTCCATGGATGTGGGTAATTTCCTTCAAATAAATCTCAGCCAGGCTCGAAGCAGGTCGTGTTGATTTCACAGGAGCAAAATAGAAAGACTTACAATCACCCAAATATTCTCATTACATTTCCTCGTTCATGGTAAACCATCCACAAAATCCATAGAAATCTAGTCCTACTTCCACTTTGAGATCTCAAAAAGCTATAATGAATTTGCTACTTTCTGATGATTGACTTTAATATAATGATAAGTAGCACATCTACTCAGATATATAGAGATATCCTTCTTCATTCCGACCTACCAGTATAGCTGCTTCATGTTTTAGAACATCTTCGTTACTTCGGGATAAATGGAGAGTCTGGTTAGTTATTCTCTTTAAGTACTTCCTGTCTCAGTCCATATACAGGCGGAAGATTCGAAATATAGATTCTGCCACTGATCCTAAGAAAACCATCTCATTTACAACTACACCCTACTTCATGTTATCATCCGCTACTTTCCTCAATACTTCCTCCTTCACACTCCTTAAGCTTAGGTCTTTATCCTACTTAGAGGAAATATGGTCCATGAAAGTTGAGGAAACAACAAGTTGATAAAGCATAGCTTTATCTCTACTCAAAGCATCAAACACCACATTTTCTTTTCTCAGGATATTATTACAACCTCCCCATAAATCCTGCACTAAACAAAGGAGAAAGTGCATTTTATGATGTGCTAAGCCAATATGGGATGATCATCAAGGGATAATAATTCGAATAGAACTTTTCAAACAACCCACAGCGCATGGATAACATATGATATAAAATATACAATAGGATATAACAGTAAAGCATAGTAGAACAGAAAACTCAATCTCTATAATGTCTCAGAGTCACAAATATAAAACAGTTGTGTAAATGAATATCTATATATGAAGCCTCACTACATATCTCTCAGAGTATCAACAATCATCAACATACAACAAAATCTACAAGTATTTATATAGTATGGAAACAATATGTCAGCCTCCATCTCGTCGTCGCACAACATCATTAGCACCAAAACTAATCACCTACTATCTCAGTCTACTCACTAACAACATTAATGAGAAACCAAAGATAGTAAGAGGAAACATAAAACCTTGAGTTAGACAACAGTCTTAATGAGCGATAAAATAACAATCAACAGTTACATATGATATATGAGTATAAACTATTCAACCAACTGATCTTTCTCATCAACCAAAGGATCAACACATGGCAGTCATCTATCATATGACACTCCAGAATAGGAATATGACATCCTTCAATCCCACTACTCTTCAACGACCTATAGTGCTATCCTACCCAGAGAAATAGAGAATAGAGAACACAATCAACTATAGCAAACAATATCCTAGTTATCACCGACTAAAGTCTTGAATACGTCAATCATTGAATGACTGGCTGTTTTTGCCTGTCAAGCGCTAATGGAAACCCCGGTTCTAGTATGACCATCATACATCATCGTGCGTATGTTTGCCTCCATCGTGAGACAAATAGATCACTCTTAGAGCTCGATCTAGGGTACACGATCCGACATAATCCTAATGGGTGACCGCACGATAGCCCTACTTTGAGTCTGCTAGAACCTTCGATAATCAACGATTCCTTGGCAGTTTCAATCTATCAAGCATTCCTTCTCGGCGACTTCATCTTTTTAGGTCGATTCATCTCTCAAACCAATTCCATTATCATTTGCGATAAACTCTCATCTGAGTCAATCTATCATCATATTGCATCGTGCATCATCCCACGATCAGCATTACATCAATTCAGCTCTAACTTCTCCGTCTTGAGTTCACAATCGAAACATCAACCATCTTTGATTGCACTATAATTACCCAATGCCCATTGGTCACCAAACTTCACCAGCAACCTCCAAACGACCCTATCATCACACTCCCAACACCTGAGCACTCCATCGTTCACCGTGATTGATCGGTACCAGTCCATCGGCTATGGACCGGTACCGGTCCATACTCTTAGTCGAAAATTGAGTAAGTGTTGGATCCCTCCAATCCTATCCTTAAGCACTTCCTACCGGTCCATTCTAGGGGCCTAATTCACTTTTTGACGAATTCTCCTGCCAGTCCACCAACCAATACTCGCGCAATCATACTTTGACCCATCTAAAGGCTTCAATATTTTACACGTAGTCTTGAATTCATCTCCCAAGTCCACACATAAATGTTCAAAGCCATCCACACAAAGTTGGTGGATCATTACCAGTCCATCGACCATGGACTAGTACTGGTTCATACACTTAGTGTATTTCTCAGTGAAAATTTTCGAGCGTCATTTCGATACTCTCCAAAGATCATCCACCAAGTTTCGCCTGAGTCTGATCATCTGAACCTTTGATTTTCTCTAATCTTCAATCCTAAGATCTATGTCAAAAATTTCTAACAAATAATTCGAGCAATGCATTCAATTTAATAAAAACAAATAACGATTCATCAAATCTTGATTATACAAACATGCACATACATTAAACATATCATTAAACAATGGATCAAACGTAATTTGGATCAAAACATATTCATGAACATGAATAATTTAACTTGTTGCTAGTTTGTATAATTAAATTAGATTATCCTAGAATGTCTAAATATGAATTGAACATATATGATTAGATCTAAGGTGAATTTAACATGTATGATGTGAATCAATCCCAATTTACCCATATAATTCATAGTTTCCTTGTTAGAGATATATATTACTCACCAATTTCGAGATCTAATGTAAACCCAATGAAACCAGATTGGTACAACGATGAAAATCCCCAAAACCTATGCAATATGATGCAATCTAATCTTCCGAAATGATGATCTAGTATCAAGATGTAACTATGAATTAGAATGAAGAAACTAGGGTTTAGGTTAAATCCGGAGAATCATCGACTTAAGCCTAATGTATGAATAAAGGGAGAAAACTCAATTTTCTCCCTAAACCCCTCAATTTATAGTCGCAGATCATTAGCCTAATGGGTTTCACTAATCAGCCCATTAGCAGTTGACTAGTCTGCGTAATAGAAACTAAAACTTAAAATAGTGATTTCTCTCAAATCGCTGAACCAAACCTTTAATGTGACCACTCTACGAAATTGCCAACCGTCCTTTTGGTCCAATGAGACTGATTTTAGCACCTGATTCGATCTCTATAAAAAGTTCTAGTTGGAAAATATTCAAAAGGGTAAAACGATCACAATTAAGTTTGGTAAAAATCGTGGACATGTCTCACATCCTCATGAACAACATATTAAAATCTAAGAACGATCCAACCATATGGGAATTAAATATAATTATTTTACGATCCTTCGATACTTAAAATATAGGTCGTTACAGATATAGTTGATGTTGAGATCATGTGCAACCAAGGACTCCAACTATCTCACTTGCCTTCGAATCAAACCCTTATGGGAGAAAATATATTTTAAGGGTTTGTCATCAGTGTAGAGCTCGAGTTTCATACCCAAAAAATGATTTCTCCACGTTTTCAAAGCAAAGCCACGACCAATGACTCTAAGCCATGCATTGCATAATTGACTTCATAGGGTTTCAATTGTCCAATAAATTACACAATGGCTTTGCCATTCTACATCAAGAGAGCACCAATCCCATTTCTACAAGCATCAATGTAAACCATCAAGCCTCAACTACTATCTAGAATAGTGTAGGGGCTAAATGGCGGTTGAACTCTACAGTGTTGACATAATATAGGGGAGGTCCTACGGAAAAATAGCTCGATGCCAAAATGATAAAAAGCTTAACACCTCTTATTTCACTAAAAAGATGCAAAGGTCCTCTTTTTCAAAACCTCAATTATGATATCTCTTCTCTCCATCTGCACACCTGATAATGCACTTTTCTTATAGAGAGAAACGCACTTCATATCTTCTTAGCCTGAAACGAAATGGCTGAGGACAGGTTCCTTTTTTAGGGTACTTCCGGGAACGGATCCAGTAGAGACATGGTGGGGCATATATCTCAGAGGATTAGAGCACGTGGCTACGAAATGCCTCCTTGCCCACAACCTTCCAAAAGGGAAGGCCCTTCCCTCTAGGGGGTAAGAAAATCATGATCGGGATAGCGGACGCAAAGATATTGAACTTTTTCTTTAATTCGTTAATTGCTTCCTGACACTTTTCATTCCAATGAACTTGGTATTATTCTAAGTCAAACCTATAAGGGGAGGCAATACGAGAAAGATTCTCTATAAATCTCCAATAATAACCGATGAGACCTAAGAAACGTTGAACATTATTGGAGGAGTGCGTTTAGGAATTTCCCAAACCTATAGGTTTAGAAATAAGGTACGAATCAATAGAAGATTTTGATAATCGAACGGAAATAATATACAAAAAGTTGCATTAATCACGATGATCTTTGTTGGAAACACTGAAATGCCATTACTCAAATCCACATGTCCAAGAACTTGGACCTTCTGTTATAAGAAACATCAATTGGTAAACTTGTCTTTTAACTAGTGGCTTCTACATGTCTCGAGCACGAACTCCAAATACTTCTCGTGCCCTTCTTAGACCTAGAAAATACCAAGATATCACCAATAATGTAACATGTTGTCTTTCGTCCGGTTCAAGCCAACAATTAAACTAACTCGGAACGTTTAAAATGACAGAATGTTATTAGCTTATGAGGTAAATAGAGCAAATCATAGAATCAACGATCACAGACATAGAGTAATATAATATCTCGTAGCAGAAAATACAAAATACAATAGTAGTTCATGAAGCTACTAAATAAATTTTTACAACAGAGTCTACATAAATAATACAGTGGAAGTCTAATACAATAAATTATTGATAATAGTCTGAAACACAATTACAGAAGAAACTGGATGACTGGAATAACTAATCAACAGGTAGATATAGGTGAGCAAAATCCAATATAAGCTCCAAACTCCAAGGATAGGTCTCGAAACTGGAATACTCGAACTGACCGAGCAATAATGCAAAACAAAACAACTCGGATCTGGAATAACATTCCCATGGAAGTAAATCAACTCAAATGAAATGTTCGATGAAATGCAATCAGCAACTTAAAGGATGTTTGGGATCACCATCCTCTAAGAATCCATCAAACTAATACTATATAGTATAATACGCTATATACAATTGTGTCTATCAGTAAAGTAAAATATCAAAATAGCGTAAGCGGGATTACCATGATTACCCTTACATCGTTTATATATTCCCATTGTATATACAGTACCGTAATTCCTCTGTAAACTGGAGGTTGATCAGAGGGCACTCCATATAAAACAGTACAAAACAAAGTCGTAGTGGGCTCGTATAAGGCATGTAACAAGGCATGCAAGGAATGCCAGGGTGGATTCACCGTTTGTAGAGCCGGACTGGTGATAACGCATAGCAGCTACTACCTCCCACTTCAATGCACACTCCTATAATCAAAAGGGCCCAATCGAATCTCAACAGTGATAGAATAGTATCGAAGAAGTGTGATCAATAGGAGGTATGACCTCACTTGGTCCGTGCATAGCTCCTGTTTTAGCCACATCAAGCTAACTCAAGGTAGTTAGGGTCTCGTAATTAATACGAAATATAAAATAGAGTCGTTCGCCAAATCATCCCCTTCATTCTGGAACTCCACCGCGTACACAGTTATTAAAGTGGTTTTCGGTATTGGCAGAGAGTATGACAATAGCCGATCCTGGTCTCCTTAACAACCAATCATTTACATTTTTCACACTATGGTCATTATTTTATAAATTCCTTTATGAAATAGTTTAGATGAAATCTCAAATTCGATTTTTGAAATCAAAATTAAATATCTAACTCTTATTATATATAATTTCGAAAACAACTTATTGAAATCACTTGAATCAAATCGATATAGAAAATCACATTGTAAAGGTCTTAAAATATAGTATAAATCGTTACTATACTATTTAACTTCAAATATATTCAATTTCCGAAAAATATTCGCATAACGATTTATAATCGAAAATCGACTTATATAAAATCGTATCTTTAAGGTCTCGATTACCATTTAGATCTAAACTAAAATATTTAACTTCGATAATATTTTAGTTTGATATATATTTGAAAATCAAAAGTTCAAACTATTCAGGAATTCACTTTAAGTCAATTAATTGAACATTTTGGTTTGAATCCAAAATATATAATTCAAGATCAAGACTTATATTTCAAAATAAATCGTATCATGCTTTGAAATTCAAGTCATACCATTCGAAATCATTATTATACATTTAACAATTCGTATAATCAAATTTTCCTTTATATAAATTCGATAAAGTCAATTTGAAAATAATATCACTTAGGTTCAAATTTAGTTTATATAATTCAACTCGAAATCTGATGTTTCAAACCAAGTCATGTCATAAATTAACTCAAATCAAACCATTCAAATTCATCGCTTAAAGATTTGAGTCAAAGCCCTATATTCAATTCAAACAATTTATAAGACTTAAAACCATTATTATAAATCAATTCAACAAATTTCCCAATTCAAAACCAAAAGATTAATAAAATCAACTCTATATAAAATTTAAATATAACCTAGTTCACATTTTAGTCGCTAAAGTAATCGAATTCATTTCATTTTACCTAATTCAAAATTCCTCTCTTCTAAAAAGTTCATAGAAATTTGAATTCATAACCTAATATGAGTTCATTTGTTATTTAGATATTGTTATATAAATTTACATCTTTAAACTTCGAGTTTAAAATCATGAAATCTAACTTATCCATCTGGAGTTTATTATTAAAGTTTACAAAATAAATTTTGAAAAATGTATATATATATATATAAGTTTATAAAATTATAAAATTAATTAGAAATAGATTATAACATATATAAGTTTAAAATAAAATAAAAATGGATTTGAAGGAATATTTATTAAAATAAAATAAAATTAAAATACTTATAGGAATGCATTATATGGTTTAAAATAAATAAATTTATAAGTAAAATCTTAAATAAACATTTAAATCAATATTTACTCATAAAATCATTTTAAAACATATAATTAAAAATTTGTAAAATTTAAGTTTAAAATAAATATAAATATAAAATATTAAGTTATTATTCAAAAAATCAAATTTCCAAATCATTTTACTTCGAAAACATGACCAACGGTGTCCGTATACAGTTTTCTACCCTATGGTCCAGTGATACGGATATTTATCATTTCAACCCGCAATTTATAAAATTCGACGGGTCTACCATTTCAACCTGCGATCCTAAATATAGTAAAAATCGTTCAGGTCTATCATTTCAACCCATAACGATTTTCCTATTCTAATGTCCGTTCGGGTACATATCATTTGAACCCTTAGTGATTTTCCTAAACTGGGGGTATCAACAATCACAAACAACAATCACACAGCAACAAATCACAACATATACCGTCAATGCAACTACGTGTCATGTGAATAAATCGTGTCACATATGAATTGTGCATATATATCAAATCAAACAATTTCTATCAGCAATCCTATACATTCCATATAACAGTTCATTATTGATCTAACATCCATGAAAAATGTAAGTCAGGTGTGAGATAAACTCACCTTTAGTGGCATAGATTGGAGACAGCAAATGGATTGATACAGAATTGAAACGACGATATCTAGGCATAACTCGGAATGGATTCAAATCGGTAACCGCTCAATATGTATTTCATTATACAAGGGGGGTTCAGGCAATTTCTCAATGGATCGGTTCAGATATTGTGTCTTGGACGATACGGTATTGGGTTTTGGAACGGTTTTGGAACTCAATACCAAATCCGACTCAAAAATAAATACGATAAATTCTTTACACAAAATATTATATATACAAATACACCCGAAAAATTATAATATATATATTCTAAAATTCGGTGTACACAAATATATATTTTATAAATAATACATACAAATAAATACAACGCTAAGTATACAGAAATCAAAACCGAAGTATATATCATAATTCACACACCCAAAATGTAAACTAACTCTCGCACACACAGTGAAACATTCACTGAAATACATATACAAATGCACTAACACAACACAGCATACACTCAAAACAAAAAGAACTCCCATGCACAACACAACATTTACTCAAAACAAAAAGAACTCTCACACACACGTGGATGCAATAACACATAACTCATACTTATATTACTATATAATATATATAAAAGAAAAATCATGCAACATACAGTGGAAAAAGGGAAAAATAATTGGTTCAGGGGTGGAGCTCGTACCGGGCTTTGGCGGGAAACCAACGGAGTTTGAATGGGCACAGGCAAGTGGTTCGGATCTAGTAGGAGTTGCAGTGGGGGCTCAGTGAGGGCTGAGGGAGGTTGGAGGACAACTTCTGGTAGCTCGACTAAGTACGCAGGTGGGTGGACAAAATCTAGCTTCGGTATTAGAAACCTAGGTTTCAATCTCCTGGGCTTCTCACGGTCTGGGTCTGGGTCTAGGCCAACACGGAGAATTTGATCATCAGAGTAACCATGGTACAGGGACAGGTAGGCGGCAAGGCTGTTGAGCGGAGCTAGTGTGTGGGCGCAATTTGAGGGGCGGAGAGAAAAGTTGGAGCTCGTCTGTTGTGGTGGTGCAAAGGGGTGAAGCAGCGACGGTCGGCAAGAGAAACGGCGATGGACTTCTTTGGCGATGGGAAGGAAAAACAACGGCTGCTGCTATTTCTAATATATTGAAGCATTAAAATGGAGGTGGTTTCTGAAATATATAACTAAAGGGCGCATTCTTTTGCAAAGGAAATGGTCCATCAGTGCTTTGGATACGGTCATAATGAACAGGTTTATAGGAACAAACCAACACATTGGTTGCGAGAAAGCAATTTACAAATAAAATATATATATAAGAACAAACGGTTTAAAAATTGAACGAATGGCTTTCTATTTATGTATATATTTTCTACATTATAAAAGCACGAAAACGTTTTGTTTAAGGTTGGAGGGAAAAACAAATGGATGCGTGTATAGAAACAAAACGAGATAGATTTGGAAATATGGACATCGTAATGCATGGAAAGTATGGAACAATGAACGCACGCTAGGACATAATGCACATATATTTTAAACCAAATGCATGGCCACTAAGCTTTGCAAATAAAGCGTGTCTTTTGGGATGGAAGAATCGCGTGTAGGGATTTCATGGTTTTGAAAAGAAAGGTGAATGCTTAGGTTTTAGAAATGGAAAAGGATGGTGTAGTTTAAATTCCAACCTTTGAATGTATTCACGCCATGTATGAATTTTCATGTAAGCACATGTCATGTTATTTGAAAACAAGGAAAAATGTGACCGTTTTTTAAAACAAAAAAATATATAGGTAGTTTAATAAAATAAAAGAACAGTTTTTGCAGACCCAAAAAGTCTAGAAAGATATGCACGATCCGGAAAGGGACACGTCGAACTCAAATGACTCTGTTTCAAAAATGAGCTACGCAAGCTTTTTGTCCGTTTCAGCGCAAACCGTACACTGAAACTGGCAAATGAATATATTGCGAAAATCAACGCGACGAGACATACACAACGGTGTATAGTTTGCAGTATCAGGATGCTCCGTTCAAAAACGCGTTATGGACCCCTTTAAACAAAAAATTCGGACAGGAAAACAATTAAACAGAGGTCAAAACATCCGATTTTCGTGAAACGAATTTTGCCGTTAGATTCGTGACAACGAATAGAATATTTTTCATGTTTATCCAAATTGGTTTCAGAGAGATTTAAAAATCGTTAAAATTTGGACTGTTATGTGCAGCTTTACGCTGAAAATTGCGCGATCGACAAACATTCAAATTTTCCGATGAAATTTTCATGACTGCTATATCTCACTGTACGTATTTCAGATTTCAAGTTCCCGTTATGAAAAATCGTAGAATAATTTGAAAATTAAATTAATGGTAAAATTTCATTAATATTGAAAACAAAATATATAACAATATGAGTTTAAATATTAAAATTTAAGAAATAAATTTCAAATCCAAATATATAAACTTGACAAAAGAAACTAAATTAAACAAGAGCAAATATTGATTTGCACTATTAAAACACATTTATATCAAAACAAATTTTATTTGCTATAAAATCCAAAATATTTTACTTTTAAGCCAAAATCAAATAGTTATCTTATAAAATCTAAAGAAATTTAGTTTTAAACGAATAAATTAAATAAAAATTTAAAATTAAATCATTAAATAAAAATACACTAAAATTTAAGGATGTTACAAACAAAGATATGCACAAGTTGGTTATAAACATCCATAAATACTATGTTCATGAGAACCACAAAGTAAGTTGGGGAATAAGACATAACAAGCCATTCACAGAACCATCTTCGGTGCAGAAACTAGTCTTATGAAAGTTGTCCTTAGAAATCCTTAGTTGAAAATTTGAAGCAAGATCGAGCTAGGAAAATGCATGTGCTCTATAAATTTGATCAAATATATCATTTATATGAGGCACAAGACACTTTTTAATGGGTAATCTTATTCAACTCTTTATAGTCCACACACATTATTCGTAAAGAGACATCAGATTTAGTGACAAAGAATACAACTACTCCCCATTCAAAAATACTACACCTAATCAAGCCTCTAGACAAGAGATCATTAACCTAGATTTTCAACTCAGCTCTTTCTTTAAGTGGCATTATTCAAGGATAATGTACAACAAAGGTTTCGCCTAGTCATATGAACTGGAGGAATGGCTGCGAAAGAAGCCGATGGAAAACTATTGGAATAATGCACCTTTTATCATATCAGAAACAAGTGATTTAATACATATTCTTCGGCTTCTTCTGAGGGTACCCCAACCCATGTTAGCTCTTCCACTTCTTATTCTACTTGCCAAAGTTGGACTTCCTCTTACCGGGGTTACTAGAACTAGACTTCGGAGGAGTAGCTGAATCATATGGAACCCTCTTTAAATTCGAAATCTCATATCAGATGGCTAAAGGAATAAGATCAGGGAATGAATTGTGAACGTAGCCAATGAGTTTCTCTTAACAAGATTGGAATTACTAGCTTTGTTAGACATATGTTTTGGTTTTGACCAAAAAAGTACATTTGTGTATTGTAGACAGTGTTATACATTTTCTACTCACCATGAATTATTGTTTTGACCTTCTCCTCATAACAACTCTCAGGTTTATCTCGGCGAAGACAAGACTTAGGCTCTTAGCAAGTATTCAAGTTTGGTTTTCAGTTCTCATTCTCTCATGCTCGATATCAATGTGGTGATGTGCTTTAAGGTAGTAACTTTAGTCGGTATTTTGTTATCTTATTTCGTTACTGTCACGAGATAAATTTATTTTACTCTGATTATGTTCATGCTCATTGATTGCAGGAACCAAATTTATACTCTTCGTGCTTGGATGAGTTTGAGTTTCGATTTTTGTCGAATACGGGCTCAGAAAAGTGTGGGGTGTTACATTGTATTATCAACCTAAATGGTTGGAAATAGGAGGTCATTACAAGGCACACGAAAACAAGGGTTTGATCGATACTGAACTAGGCTAAGTCGACCTAGAACTTGGTCAGGTCGATTGCAAGAATCGACTGTTGTCCTAAAACTGGTTGACCGCCTTTTATTGAGTCAACAGTGAATTTTCATTTTCTATGGCTTGAATCTTATTCTATATAATCTGATAATTAACGCTGCATTACCACTTTATAAATTAGGATCTATGGCTTCATTTCCAGCTTATTATTTTTCTAATGAGCGCCGAAGCGCTTTCTTTTTTTCACCTCCTCTAAAAATTTTAAACACATAAAAATAGATCTAAATTGCACTCAAACACTTCGGTAAAGAAACAAGAGATAATGGAGAATATGACATAAGTTCAAATCAGATGGATATTTCAATTTGAGTCTAATTAATAAATCCAAATCTATTCTTTGTAATTTAATTTCCAATAGATCTATATAAAATATTATTTTTGGGTTTGAATAAGGGGTTAAAAGTACATAATACAAATTATTAGATTTGGATTTAAATTAGATCTGGAGGTTTAAAGCAATAATTAAAGGTGAACGGGAATATTATACACTTTACATACTAATATTACTTTACATTGCTGTGGAATTATTCTTATTTTTCTAGAATATTAAATTATAATTGAATCATAGACTAAATACTAGTGTTATTAAAACCAGACCGGACCGCGGTCCGACCATGAAAAACCGATGACCGTGGAGGCAGCCGGTCCGGAGCCCAATTGAACCGCTCATCCGCACAAGCCGCCGGTGGAACCCTGAAAACGTGGTTGAACCAATGGAAGGAGACCGTTTCAATCGATCTCGCTTCTTAACTCCTTCAATCGTGAATTTTTTTTCAACTGAAGAAAAGGCGGAACCCTAATTCAGTCGGATTCTGGAGCTTCACCATTGTTGCAACCTATTGCCTCCACTTCAGTCACAATCTACAACCTCCAATTCAATTGCAACCCACTGCATCGGCCGCCATCATAACCTGTTTGCTGACAAGATTAGGTAATTGGGATTTTAAGTTTGCTTTGATTTTGAAATAAGGCCAATGATTTGAGATATTGATTTTAAATTGGATGTTTGGTCAATTACTTATACATTATTTTAATCTGCGTTTCACTAAAACCTTGCAAATGAGTAGTGATTATCATTCTGAGTGTGATTCGTTGAATAAAGGAATTAGGAGACGAATTATCTACTGAATTCAAACCTGGTTTGTGTCATACTTTCTTTTTTTAGTTCACTGAGTATGAAAACTTATATGTGTATGATCTACCACACTTGGATCAATTCCATGTTTTTGCATAGTTGGCAGTAACCAGCTTTAGTAGTTTTTACTTTTGATCAAGCGTGTAAAAGTATCTACTTATTTGTTTATTCTACATGATTCAGTTACATGGCTACTGTCCAAGTCATCTTGTTTTGTAACATTTTTTTTGTACATGATGATACTTTATTTTTCAATTTTTATCAAAAAGTAACATGCACGGTTATGACAGTCTGACCGATCGGACCCGGAAAACCTTAAACCTTGGAACATCGTAGTTCGATTGACGATACGGTCATGATAACATTGCTAAATGCACCAAAAAGCTTCGTATGCAGATGGAGGATTGTAAATGGCGATAAGGGAAACATCATGCTTTCTTTATTTCTTTATGCAATCTTTCTTTCTCAAATTTTATGTTATCTCTACATCGATCCACAAAAGTTTCGTCTCCACTCTCCCTTGCTTTCGTCAAGCGTGATTTCTCCTCCATGTACCATAACGTCGTTTTCAGATCTAAGCATTGCTATGTGATAGATATGAGATCCACTAACCCCTAATATCTTCGCCTCATCTCTCCTACTCTCAAATGCGTGGAGTCTTTACCGTAAGTGCTTCTGTCTATGATTTGTAGCCTTTCAGGCAAAGTCTTGCATTCACAAGTGATTCAACTGGAGGTTGCGGTATAAGAAGGAAGAACGACACTGATGTGAAGGCTATAAGGTGAGCATCAACTCCTTTTTTGCTGATTTTCATCGCGTTTCGACTTTATTCGGTGATGGTTCATTTTTGTAAACGGGTCTTCAATGTAAGCAGTGTAGTTAGTCTTGTCGGTTATTCATGTTTACAGTCTGGTTTTTTTGGTCATTTGTTTTAGTTGAGGTGTTTGGTATGTCAGCTTGTTTATTGGAACTCAGCTCTGCTTTTGAAATTCTGCATCATATATTGACATTGTTGGTTCACACTAAGATGTTTTCTTCAAATTATTGGCTATACACAAGAGGCTACGACCCTAATCTTAGCCATATTTGGGTGGGAGATTGCTTGTTTGAAACTTCCAACAGTGGCTTCTTTGTTTAGTGCATGGAAACCTCTGCTTTGATCCTCACTCTTCAAGTTTATATTTTGGTAATCGCAAGTACATTGACATGTTACCTGCTCCTTTTCGCACTGTTCATCTTGGCAGTATGGTCGAGGAGCATGAAATTTCCCATTGCAATTGTTAGTTCACGTCATCACCAATTATGTAAACAGTTTCCATAAAATCAATTGGTAGTCGTGCTTTTGTGTGCCTCGAGATGCAAGTTCACTATGCCCATTTAATCTGTTATTTCTAGACTTATTAGGGGCTCTAGGAACAAGAAAGTGATGCTGCTTTACAGCACTTGAATATGATATGTAATCCATGTATTTTACTGTTTTTTCAGTATATAACTATAGTAGTCTAGTTATATTTGGCTAGCTCATGTGCTATAAGCTTGTAATTTAGAGTGGACGAAACACTATAAATTCCGATAGCGGTGGACGGTCCACCTTAAAAATCGAATTAGTAGTTTGACAACCTGCCACACTCCTGTAAATATTGTAATTATTATTTGTTATAATAATAAGTGTTACGGATCACTATAAAAACTTATCGGCTATGCCAAAAAAAATTGTAACCGAATGACCAGTAAAGACCGCAAATTTTAGATCTAGTCTATCGAAATATTAAACTAGAAGAGTGTAATTGTGGAGTATTTGAAATTAGTAGACTTACATTTGATTATATAATTAAATAAAATGAATTGAGATTTCGTGCTTATTTGATGTTAATGAACAATACCTAAATGTAAAGTTGAATAGAACTTTTGAAATTTTAGTGATATTTTAATTTAATGGAAATATATATTATTGTAAGTGAACGTATATTGTTTATTTTAAGCTCTATAAAAATGCAATATTTTAAATGATAAAAAATAAAATCATATCTATAAAAGAAAGGGATGTACAAAATAAAGATAAGTATTATACTTTGTATTGTCTATTTCAATAAATAAAAAGGAAAGTTTCTTTTAATTACAAATATCGCATA
This sequence comes from Allium sativum, assembly GCA_030737875.1. Classification (NCBI taxonomy): domain Eukaryota; kingdom Viridiplantae; phylum Streptophyta; class Magnoliopsida; order Asparagales; family Amaryllidaceae; genus Allium; species Allium sativum. Next base: position 297,703,139 of record CM060924.1, read on the forward strand.
TATCACCTATTTTGAATAAAGTATGAAAATTTTCTACGCGATAATCAATTGTCTAAATCTTGATTCCAAATTATTAAAATGTTGTAAATCCCAGAAGTAAAACATTGTACAAGAACGTAATTAAAAGAGTAATAAAATGAAAACTAATGTAAAGGGGAAAGTTTGTAATTTAAAAAATAAAAGGAAAAAGCAAGAAACAGAAAAAGAAATGAAAGCCTGGGCTTATTTAAAATAACAATGATATAAATGAAATGAATGTAAGAAATGTAAGCGATAACTGAATTAAATAAAAGATAAATGCATAGAAACACTGTAGACTTAAAGTCTAATATAAAAGACGTTAAGGTAACAAAAAGTAAAAGAAAATTAAGTATATATAAGGCTAAAATATGTATATGAGAACCTTAAATATGAGTTTATAACAAGTGTGACTAATTATATGTAATAAGTAACTTTAACTCATTAAACTTGGTTGGGATGCTGAAAACATGTTCAACCAGTAGGACCCGTGAAAAGGTGTATGCTTAGATATGGAATGGATACCCTCAAGCTTTGTTAGTCTGTTAGTAGTCTGCTTTGAATCTATCTGAAAAGGGTACATTTAGATGTCAGGATCATTTAGACGGCGAAAAGCGCACAAAGATGGGCATATGTGGTACCATATTTGAGTATGCAAAGGTTAGTGTGCTCATGTGAAAAAGCCTAGTGCACGTAAAAGTTGACTGTAAAGATGTTTCGTATGTAGCGAGCCCATTATCGGTCTATTTGCAGTCAACAAGAATGGTAGTATGCCTAAATAAATTAAATTCGCCTATCATAATTTGATTTGTTGGATCATGCACCATCATAGTTGTTTGTTGTCATGGAAAAGCAAATTAAACTATACATAATTTCCTTTAAAATACGAATGAGGTGAAGGTGAGTACGTTATAAATCCATGACAAAGAGAAGACAAGGATAAGCAAAGACTGGCATACGTTGCGATGATCCCAATGAATGCATGATCTCTTAGGATGAAGACTGTGGACCAAAGGTCATACACCATGGACTGGATTGGACTAGAGGTCATATACGCACGATATACGATTACCTCAAATGATATGTTGATCACACCATAGCGAGACGAAAGACCATATGAGATTCCAAGCGACACGCGCACACACACATAGGGTAAACAAGTACGGTTTTTAGTAGTGATGGAAGCGTAATGAAAATAACAAAATCTTAACCTAAAAAGAAATATTGAACAATCAACATGAAATGCTATTATGTATAAGATGGATAGTATATCAGTCACCAGATCGTTCTTATTACCCACTCTTCATTACACCCACAAGACTTGGAAGGGAAGATACTAATATTGACTTGAAGCAGTTGTCTGACATAGAGACTTGACATTTGAGATGTCGATATTTGATCAGTAATTATATTGATCTATTTCATTTTATTTATTTCCACTGTAAGCTATTACCATTAGTACTATGACATGTCTTTCTTATTGTAGGATATCAATCCAAGAATTCCTATTTTAGCGAACTTGGGATTTCGAGTTAACAAAAATCTAGACTCACTTGAATGCAGGTTGTTACATATTATACAAAATGACTTTCAATGGCACACGTTAGGAGCGAGCATCAGAAATTTTAATACAAATAATATAAGTTTCAAAAATGAAAAACCATTTATTTAGTAGGATGACGTGTGATTTGCAAGTGCAAATTCAAATAACCGGTACAAACAATGTGCATGAAGAGGTTATGGACACCCACAAAGAATAATAAACATCAGATAAAAATTGAAAGCAATGATATGCAGCTGCGAATAATGGAAAGAAAAGAACAGCAGAAAACAAAAGAGTGACAAGTGAAGGGGAAAGATGAAATGGCAAGTGGTGAAGAATGACAACTAATCTAGAACGTGAGTGGATATATTAAAGAGCAAAGACACATTATTTTTCTAGATGAGATTTTCTATGATATTCAAAGGATCCATGGGTTTTCTAAAATGTGGTATTTAAGATATAAAGTTTGAATACGCAGATGCGACTAAATCTATGACCATTGTGTGTGTAATTATATATATATATATATATATGTGTGTGTGTGTGTGTGTGTGTGTGTGTGTGTGTGTGTACATATATATATATGTGTGTATGTATATATATCTATGTATGTATGTATGTAATATATATAATAAAAAGGGGAAGCTTGTTAATGGCGATAGCCCTTTTTTTTCGCCTGATTTTGTTGTGCGTGAGCTCTCCCATATCCCTGATTTCATTTTTTTATTTCTATCTAATTTCCTCTAGACAACATTTAATGAATTCCTATTTCATTTTTCGTTGATAACCTATCAGATTATTTTGTTTTCACAATCGAAAAGTCGGATCTTAGATCTACCCCTAACCGCCGAGAAATAAAATTGCCGATTCAAATCTATAGCATCGCCATGATTAAACAACTACTCTTCCCAATCCACCATCTATTCGGATCTGATCAATTATGGAAGATCAAGCCATTGTGGATTTGGGTTATGGCATGCTCCGGCGCAACTATTTCAGTTCCAAACTCCTCCAACGATCTCTCCGTTTTTTCGAATTAGATCTCCAATAGTGAGGGTTTTGGGTAAGATCTAGTATTGGGTTAATTGCTATGTTGATTTGTGTTGGTTTATTTTGACTGTAGATTTATGGTTTACACATTGATCTAGTATGTTGATTCCAGTTCTTCTAGTTTGGATTTAAACGTGCCATTTTAGTTTTTGGCATTGGACTGTGTGAGGAAATCTATGAAGGTTGAAGTTAGATCTGTTCTCCACTCAAACCATATGCTCTTTAACTTGATTTACATGATTGTGAATATGGGTGTAAATCAAAGCCAAGTTTCAGATATTAATGCTGATTTTTGTGCGCCATAGGGATTCAATTCTGGGCTTTTTTGTTAATTGTTTATTGCTTTACAAGTTGATTTACTAAGTTTGGAATCCATTAGAAGCCAGATACTATTTTTACATATGCTGATCGGTTCATGTGTACCCGTTTATGGATTGATAAGTTGTATGTGAAAATGTAATTGGATGGTGTAAGTTTTGTCCTTCAATTTGAATTATGGAGAAATATTAATGGACAGATCCAAGATTGTGTAGCTTTGCAAGTTTACTTCTAGGTTCAGTTTTCATCAAAGGCATACCGATAAAACATTCTACTGGGTATTCGGTACTAGATGATGTTCATTTTTTCTTGTCATCTTCATTTCATGCATTATGTGTGGGATTTCGTTATAATGAAGATGTGTTCTCTGCATTCATGTGCCAATTTTATTTGTTCAAGGGCCTTGCATTTGATTACAAATGGGTGCTATATATTTGGCGCATTTGTGAAAACATATTACACACAGTGATGGGTGATGATCTTTAGTTATATGATCATGCACGTGAGGAGCATTTGGCTCGGGTTTGGTGTAGCGAACTCCACTCTACAGTGGGATAGAGGCCTCATCATTGGCCGATTTTATGTTATTTAGATTTTCATTTTACTTGTATTCCCTATTTTTTTTTTCGCTTTTGGTTTTAAGTTTGCTTGTTTTAGTTTGTACCGGTTAGTATGCTAAGCTGACCTTTGTACTGTTTTTATTAGATAATAAAAGTGAACAAATTTTCAAAAAAAAAATGTATGTATGTGCGTGCACGCGCATGTGCAATTTAAATAATTTCAATCTAGTATACCATAAAATAATCAAATTTGTATTCAAATGTATTTAGAAATAATTATAGGGCGATTTTTCCTGTTTTCATTTGTATCCTGTATGAAATAATAATAAGTTTAACATATTAATTCATACCTAAAGGGCATTTTGAAAATTTCGTGGTCAGACTAATAAAATGGCTTATATACCAACTATTAATTAATAACATAAGGATAATAAAGAAACTTGATTACTATGCCAACAGAAAATGTCTAGGACTTCTATCTCAAGTGGCTAAAGGTAAAACTCTTTCGATAAACATTCTAAGGTTATGGAAAGATTTTAGAGGTTTTGGATTCGAGCCATTAAGATATCATAATGGGCAGAGTGAACAAACATCCGTGTTATTATAAGAAAAGCTAACTAAAAAAATGTTCGAGCATGATTACTTTTGTTGTTGTTTCATTAAGAAAAGCAAAGAAATAATCTGTGCTAATCCTTCCCTATGGAAGACACAAAAATATGCATTTGAGTCACAAAAATATGCACTTATATGCTAACTTTAAATATAATTAGATACGTTATATAACAGCCTGCATTTTACATATGGGAGGATCATAAAATATTTTTACTTTATTCCCTGAGGGTTGGATCATTATCATATTTTGATATGTTGGTTATGTGGATGTGAGGCATGTCCATAATTTTTATTTTTGACCAATTTGCTTCTGTCAGTCTTGTACAGGGGATAACTTTTGACTGGGATCGAATCAGATGTTGAGGTCGGTCTCATTGGAAAGAAAATGGTGTTGCCAATTCTGTAAAGTGGTCACATTAAAGATTTGGTTCAGCGATATGGAAGGAATCGCTGTTTTTGTGTTTCACAGTTTGTTGTTCGGGTTTTTAGAGCCATAGTGTGCTGATTTGGAGAGGCCCGTTAGGGGGTTGGTGGAAGGCTATAAATAGGGGGTAGGAGGCATGGAGAATAGTTTACTTTTTCCATTCTCTCATTTGGTTGAGCTGGCGATTATCCTCGCTCAAGCAAATACACATCTCCACCATTAAAATTCTAGATCTACATAAGAAAATCGAAGATCTACATCGTTTGAATCTAGATCTTCATCAGTCGAAGAGAGAGTTTATTGAATCGAAGAGTTTAGAGCAAATTTGCTGTCCGAAATCGAGATTCATCATTTTTGTGTTATTTTGGAGAATTGGTGAGTGATATGCATCTCTCACGCGGATTCAATCAAGTATATGAGTTTTATGATCATAATTTCATCATTTTTGAGTCATTTTCACCTAGATCTACATCATGGTAAGTCTATTTTTATATGAATCGCTATAGGATCTAATCTAGCAACTTAAAAATGGTAATTTCCATATAATTTCATATGTTTATGCAAGTTAGATCCATTGTTTTGATCATTTATTCATTTATCATGATTTTGGTGAATACTATATGGTTATTAATGAAAATTTATTGTTTTAGTGATTCTTGATGATTAATTTTGATGAATTGCTTAGATCGAGTGTTTTGCCTAAATTTTGAATCAAACTAAAGTTGAATTGGGTGGGAACTCGTATTGATTGGTCATAGATTGGATGGATTGGTCATAGCGTTGCTTACTTAGAGAACAAGACAAGATGGATCGGTCGAGTATGGATCAGTTGTAATTTTAGAGCATGGATCGGTCGTGACTTCAGAAGTATGGATCGGTGTTGAGCACAAGGATGGTTCGGTCAAGACTTCTCGAGTGGATCGGTTAAGACCATGGATCGGGCTTGGATGGATCGGTTAAGTATATGGTTCGGTTGTACTTTTTAATGATGGGTCGGTAGCGAATGATGCGATGGATTAGTCATGGATTTCGAAGATTGGTCGGTCGTTGCGTTCAGGGTATGGGTTGGTCATAATTCTAGATATCATGGGTCGGTTTACTTCTTAGTTATGGATCAGATAGATCGGATGACTGATCCATGATAGGTCGACATGTCCGATCCATAATGAATCTACATGTACAAAGGGTCATGACAGCATTTTGAAACGCTATGGTTGATGGCATAAACGTTGTGGTGTGTTTCCATAGTGAATAAATGAACGCTATGGATTGATGTTGAACCTTATATTGATGTTGTTTGGTTCAGTGATATTTTGACTTCAATGTATATCTAGCTGGTAATGTTCGAAGTGATGTCATGTGTTCGTTGATCGTTGTAAAGAAACGAATGTGAAGACGACTCAAGGGTATTTTGAGTTCCTAGATAATGGTTGCTTGAGGGGGACTTAAGGTTGTGAATGGTCATCGGGGTTGATGGCTAGAGATGTGAAGGCCGAGAGATTATCGTTGTCGCAAGTTCTAGCGGACTCAAAGCAGAGGTACTTTAGGCAGTCGTGAAGGGCCTCGTACCTTGGGCAGTCGTGAAGGGCCTAGTTGTCGAGATTTGAGAAGACAAACATACGAGTCGTGAAGGCATATGGAGTTTTTGTTAGAACTGGGGTTTACCATTAGCCCTTGAAATATGGAAAGGGGCCATCGTACGATTAACGATGGTTTCGAAGCAGGAAAGGCAGTGATAGCCAGGGTCATGAATGTTTGGTTGTTTTGCATGTACCGTCTCACGTAGACCATCTGACATCGAAGGAGATGTTTCTTGGGTGCTTGTCTGATATTGGTTTAGGCCTCTGGAGCTTGTGCTTGATGGATGTTGATCTCGATTAGGATGGTTTACGTGAGTTATAACTAATTACTATGGTTGTTATTATTTGGTTATTTCTGATTGCAATGGATGTATAGTTGTTGGTTGTTCTCTGATTCCCATGGATGAACGGTTGTTTCCAATTGTTTGTTTTGTAAAGGCTATCACTGTCGGATGTGAGAAATACAGGTTTGGGTTCTTCTCTGGTGTGTGGTAGATTGGTTTGTTAAATCTACCTATTCTCATATACTTTATTGATGATGTTAGATAGCTATTTTATCGCTCACTAAGACTGTTGTCTAACTGAAGGTTTTATGTTTCCTTCTTATTACCTTGGGCTGTTCATCCTGTTTTGGATGGGCTGACTAGGTAGCAGGTGAAAGGTGATTAGTGAGGACGATGTTGCTGTGCGGTGGCAAGCCAGAGGTTGGCGTATTACTTTGCTATTACCTAGTATCTTTGTTTCCACTGTTTGATGAGTATTGTAGTGAGGCATCTTGTACAAACTTTGATGTTATATCTAGTTGATGTATGGATGATCATTCAGGATGTTATGAAAGTTTAAAAGTTTTTTATATGATGCTTCACTATTTCTGCCTATTGTATATGTTCTATTATATTTTATCCTTGCGTTGTGAGATGTACGATAGGTTCCGCTTGTGTTTACCTACTATGATCATCGTCCATAGCTACCTGCCACGTCTTTCAGCGCTTATTCTTCTTTTTTAGTGCAGGGGTTATGGGCGGTCGTCACATTTGGTATCAGAGCTCTGGTTAATGATTTTGGCCAAAGTTCGAAGATGTAATTACGTATGAAAGACATATTTGTGGATTTCTGATGGATGTATACTATATTGTAGTGTATAGTATAGTAGTGTTGGAACTCCATTAGCAGTTTTTCTTGTAAGTGGCTAATCATTCTATATCGCAGATTTAGAATGAGTCGATGTACCTCAAGACATTTGGCTAGGGAGGAGGCTGTTCCTGGAGGGGGAAATGGTGGTACATCAGATTACCCAGCCATGTTTGAAGCCATGATTGAGGCAATCACGAGAAGGGTACCCGCTTTAGTGGGAGCCACGGTAGATGTAGTTGTGCAAGTACCTAGGGTTGTGGATTTCGCGAAGCTGTGTAAAGACTTCACATCTCTAGGAGGAAAATAGTTTAAAGGGACTGAGCCAACTGAAGAGGTTCAGAGGTGGTTAGATATTTGTACTCGTGTTTTTGGAGACTTGGGTGATGATGCAACTAAGAGAAAGCTTGCATCAAGGCAGCTGCAGGGCAGAGCCATGAAATAGTGGAATTCTGTTACGCTTGAGACTCCAGAAGAAGAGGTAACATGAGAGTAATTCCAAGTTAAGTTTGAGACAAAGTTTATCTCCACTGCTCAGAAGTCTGTTCTATTCAAGAAATTTGTGAAGCTGAAACAGAATGGTCGGCCTGTGCTTGATTATGTTTCTGATTTTGAGGCCTTGTCGAAGTATGCTCGTTCATATATTGACACTCCTTATCAAAAGAACGAGAAGTTCTCTATGGGTTTGGTCATCTACATAAGGAGACCATTGGTGGATCATCTTGACGATCCATATGAGAAGACTGTGGAAAAAGTTGTGAGACATGAAAGCTTGTTTCCAAAGGAAGGAACCGTTGTTGCTACAACCAAGGAATCTCCAAACCCATAGCAGGGTGGTAATAATAAGAAGAAGAGAAAGAAGCAACAACAAAAAGGAAAGGATGGCAAGAAGAAGCCAAAGAGTGAGGTAGTTTGCTTTAACTACAAACAGAAGGGTCATTTTGCTAATGAGTGAAAGAATCCAAAGTTTGAGAGGAAGTGTCACAATTGTGGCAAGACTGGGCATCTCAAAAAGGAATGTCCAAAACCGACTAAGGGAAAGCAGATAGTGAAGGCTTATGCTTTGGAAGCTGTGACGTCTTCTTCAAGAGCACCTACTGCAGAGGAAAGGGGAAAGGGTGTCATCGTTCAAGGTACTCTTTCAATTAATGGTGTTTCAGTTTGTTTGTTGTTTGATACTGGAGCATCACATTCTTTCATCTGTAATGAGCTTGTGTGCCGCTCGGGTTTGGAACACGAGATTTGTGGTAGACCATTGATTGTGACTAATCCAGTTGGGGGTTCGTCCAGTTTGTGTATGATCTGTCACGGACTAGTGTTGTAGAGTCATAGTTGCTCTTTTTGCAAGTGGGGATTATCTTGGGCATGGATTGGCTCAAGAGGTATGCGGCAAGAGTTAATTGTGAGAAGCTTGAGGTGAGAGTCAGAGATATGGAAGGGCAAAAGGTTTTGATTCGATGTAGCTCGAAGATGGTGTCTTCATGAGTGATCTATATTCGCTTGTGATTCCACAGGAAGACTTGGCATTAGAGTTGATCGCAAATGAGTTTGAGGATGTTTTTGACATGGTCAAAGGGTTGGCGCCGCATTATGAAATTGAGTTTAGAATCGATTTGGTCGAAGTGCTAGACTATTCGTTATGCCTCCTAGGCGGATGGCGCCTAAGTAACAACGAGAGTTAGATGGGCAATTTTGTGACCTTTTGGGAAAAGGATTCATTCAGAGAAGCGTTTCCGAATAGGGTGCACCAGTGGTGTTTGCAACCAAAGCAGATGGCTCGTTGAGATTGTTTGTGGACTATCGTGAGCTGAATAAGGTGACCAAGAAGAACAAGTATCCGTTGCCAAGGATAGATGACTTGTTCGATCAGCTTCATGAGGCCAAAGTGTTTTCTCCTATGGATTTGGCAACGAGATTTCACCAGTTGAGGGTGGCAAAGGATAACATGCCAAAGATAGCTTTTAGGACACCATCCGGTTTCTTTGAATGGTTGGTAATGCCATTTGGGTTGACTAATGCGCCAACGTACTTCGTGGGTCTTATGAATAGGGTTTTCAAAGATTAGTTGAGCAAGTTCGTGCTTGTGTTCGTGGATGATATTCCGGTTTACTCCCGGAATGAGGAAGAGCATAAGACGCACTTGAGAATTGTTTTGGAAATCTTGCGAAAGCATCAGCTGAGAGCTATGTTTTCGAAGTGTCACTTTTGGAAGAGCGAAGTGAGGTTCTTTGGCCATTTTGTTTCTGGAAATGGAATAATGGTTGACCCCGCTAAGGTGCAGCAATCCAGGACTGGGATAGACCTACGAATGTGACGAATGTTAGGAGTTTCCTTGGGGTGGCGGGTTATTACCGACGGTTTATCAAGGATTTCTCCAAGATAGCTGCTCCATTAACAGGACTGACGAAGAAGAACCATGTGTTCACATGGGATGCGAAGTGCGAGCAAGCATTCAGAATCATGAAAGAGAGACTGACGAGTGCTCATGTTTTGATGATTCCAAGTGGGAATGAAGAAATGGGGGTATACACTAATGCAGACTTGGAGGAGTGCTGATGCAGAAGGATAAGATGTGACATACGCGAGTCGACAGCTGAAGTCGAATGAAAGGAACTACCCAACTCAAGATTTAGAGTTGGTAGCAATTGTGTTTGCTCTGAAGATGTGGAGACATTATTTGTTGGGTGTTCGATTCGAGTTGTTCACGGATCACAAGTTGTTAAAGTATCTTTTCTCTCAAAAGGATTTGAATCTTAGTCAACAACGGCGGTTAGAGTTTCTGGCATCATATGATTTTGGTATAGCCTATACTCCAAGAAAAGGTAATGCAGTTGCAGATGCGTTCAGTCGAAGACATGCAGGATTGGGAGCAATGTTTTCGGAATGGAAGAGTCTCGAGTTTTTGGCAGGGTTTGATTTCAGGCCAAGGTGTGAGTTGGAACCTGAAATGCTGGCAAACTTGTCGATAAGATCTACTATTATCGAAAGGATTGGCAAAAGCCAAAAGCGAGATGTAAAACTTATCGAGTTTATCCAAAAGCTAGAACCATATAAAAAAGAGTTCGAGGTCGATCGAAAGGGATGGCTTCGAAAGCAAGGACGACTGGTTGTTCCTGCTACCGATAGACTGAGAGATGAGGTTTTGAGGGAATGTCATCACTCGAATCTAACGATTCTTTCTGGTGGAAATAAGATGTATTAGGACATGAAGCAATCTTACTACTAGTAAGGGATGAAAAGGGATATTGGAAAGTTCGTTTCTAAGTGTATGAACTGTCTATTGGTTAAAGCTGAACAGAAGATGTAACAACCCATATTTTGAATAACAAGTTATAACATAAATCAAGGCATAATTCAATGATAAAATCTGAATCAAGGGAAACGGGCTGTGCCATTGCGTTCGTCTCGGAAAAATACGCGAAATAGAGTCCGAGTTTTCGAAAATCGGAGTCCGTATGACCCAGTTAAGGCCCATGGAAGTTTTCAGAAAATTTAAATTTAAAAACAGATTTCAAATTCAGCAGGGCAGGTAGGCGGGAAAAGATCCCGCCACTCCCCAAGTCGACAGTGGTGTCGACTTGGGAGTCGACACACCCAAGGCTGTGTCGACTGCCCAGTCGACACCCCTGTCGACTTGGGTGGTCGGCCAGTCTGGCCTGGGTGCACCTGACTTGTTTCTCAAAACATGTTTGGAGGCTAGTGACGTGAATTGATGGCCCAGATCTGAATTAGGGTTAATCCTATGGTCTAAACTAAGCTAATCATCTATAAAAAGACCCTAATACCTAGCCTAAGTCATCATAAATCAATCCTACAACTAAACTATGCCAAAATGTTTAATCATGGCCTCCACCCTCTTGTCATAGCCTCCATCTTCATTCATATGAGAGTTCCTAAGCTTGTTTGAGAGTTTCTAAGGCCAAAGTTCAATCTTTCTTCATCAAAGCAAGGATCTTCTTCTAATTTCTCAAGGGTTTTCATTGAAGCTTGCTATTTGTGGGTCTTTAGAGTTGCTAGTGGCTTCGTCTCAATCTTATTTATATTTTATAAGTCTTCATAGCATTGTAAGCCCTATACTACTCTTAGATTCTAACTATGAAGTTAAATATGACATGTTGCAAGTTTGAGTTTGGGCCTAAGTATGATATGTGCTTTGATCCTATCATGTTATGCATAAATTTATTCTATGCATGTTTGTAAAGCTATCACCTTTGCCTTATGCATAGAAAGCTATGAGCTTTGATTAGAAATGTTGCATAAAGCAACATAGAAACTCTCATAAACCTTGTGTTATCTTGCATATGATGTTATATGCGAATCACTAGCCACCATCCTATGTCATTTATGATCATGTTTCACCTATTTGCTTAAGTTTGATATCATGCATATTTTGAGGCTTATGATGTAATATGCAACTTGCTATCTTGCATATGGTGTTATATGCGAATCACTTGCTATCATCCTATGTCATTTATGACCATGTTTCACCTATTTTGCTAAAGTTGATATTATGCATGTTTTGAGGCCTATGATGTAATATGCAAATTTATGAACACCTTTGCCTCATATGCCACCATGTTTAACTTGTGGCCCAAAACCTTATTAATTATGTCATGCTTCTAAGTTTCCCCTTTGAGATCTATTTGCGTTTATGCGAACCTACATGCGATGGGGTTACGTTATGGGTAAACTAAAATGACATAAAAACATGACTTGAAAAGATGACATGAAATATGACATGTGATTATGCTTGAAACATGAATTTGGACATGACTTCTAGAAAACATGAGAATGTCCAACTCGAGGTTGGGTTGAGTTTGTAGCATAAATCTACCCGGAACCGACCGGCTTAACTAGTGGCTACAAGCAATAGGACCCAATGTGAGTAGTTGGTCATGTCGCACTTGAAACCCGAGGTTAGACCAAGTTGTGGTATAAATCTACCCGGACCCGCCCGGCTTAACTAGTAACCACAACAAGGTCTAATGTGAGAGGTTGGGTGCATTAAATTAATTAATGCCACATGATAGGGTTAAGTCATGGACCACTTGAATACTTAACCAATTAAACACGATTGGTTGATAGGGCTAAGTCATGAACCTTGGGTACACTTAACCAACTTGATGGGGTAGAGTTAACCATATTTAACCCGTTAGAAACCCTAGTTACGTGGTCTTTTTCACCAGTAACCCTCTTGATTGTATCATGATACCCTAGGGACTAGGCTAGGGTGGGGCACGATTACTGGGCTGACATGTAAGCGACCAAAACGACGGCTGAGTAGGTGCGCCGGTGTAGGTTCAGGCGGACTATGGTCGTGCACATAGTCTGGAGTTGAAAAAGCAGACACGGGCACCAGTAGGTTTAGACTGTGTGTGCTTGATTTGTGTCCGTGGTTGGCACCCTAGGGCCTGATACACCCTAGGGTGGACCTAGCACAGTTTGACTACACTTCGTGATTGGGCCGTATGACACCGACACTTGACGAGTTAGGCTTTTAGGGAGCCGATCGACTAGACCGTGTTGTTGGACCTTGAACTAGGTCATCTCGGGATATTGGGCCTAGATTGGGCCAATGGATCTTTTCTTGTTTATACTTGACATGGATCGGAATACTAGTACACACTTGGTGCAACTTAACCTTGTATACGCGATGCCACACTTGATCTATCTTGTTAACTTTTCACCATGCCAGTTATCACCCTATGTTTCATCTGTGCTTTACATGTCCAGTTAACTTTATTAGTTTTTATACTAATAGTAGATAGGACTTACCAGTCTTTTAGACTGACCCGTTTTCTTTTGCCTCTTTTCTTCCGTTTCCCCCCCCCCCAGGTTTGCAGGGTGGGAACATTGGTACCTAGCTGGATCTTTAGCTGCTTTTCTGGATAGCTCATGTACGGTTTGGACTTGAGCATGCTATGGCTTTATTCTACTTTGGGGATAGTTACTTTATGTTTTTTTTTTCAGTTTTCAGTTTATGTTCTAGACTTTGTTTTGTGGGAAAATAATGACCAAGTACTTTGATCTAACTTGACTATGGTTTTGAAATGTTAATTTTATCCGCTGCTTTATTACTCTGTTTTACTTATATATTCTGTCTTGTGATATCTGCATGCATGTTTACCTTGTCCAACACCCCTCCAAAGCTAGTGTACTTGCAAGAGTGACCCTGGCGGAGGTGGGGTGTTACATTTGGTATCAGAGCATAAGGTTTACAAGATTTGAGCAAAATTGTTTTTAAAACTTACCTTTTTGGAAAACTATTTTCAAAACCAATTAAGTATTTTCCAAGAAAAGTCTAGTTATTTTAAAAGGCTATTCCCCAAAAGCCATTAGCACTATCCTTCGTTTCCTCGTTCTAAATCTATCTTTTCCTTTTTCAGTATGGCCGATCTTAACCTTCCCGAGGGAGTGACCATTCCCGGATGGTTCCGGAGGTACTTGGAAGCTAGGGACAACGATGCGGGCCCAGCAAATACCCCCACCGTAACTGAGGTTCCTCCTCCTCGGCATCCACAAGCAGATTTCGCAAAGGTTTGCAAGGACTTTAAGGCGATGGGTGGCAAGAATTTCATTGGGACGGAGATTTTTGTGGAGGCACGAAATTGGTTGAAAGAAACTGAAGATCTTTTCGCTATCTTTGATGTGGAAGACCATAGAAAGGTTTTATTGGCAGCATGGTTATTAAAAGAAGAAGCTGCTTATTGGTGGGAGGTCACCAATGCTACTAGGCCTATAGAGAATTGGGCCGACTTTAGGACAAGATTTGGGCTTAAGTTTCTATCATCAGCTGAGGCGAATCTGCAATTGGAGAAGTTTATATCTTTGAAGCAAGGGGACATGACAGTGAGGGAGTATGTGAATAAGTTTAACCAGCTCGCTCGATTCGGTTTGGACATGGTTAATACTCCCCAGAAGAAGGCTTTACGCTTTGCACGAGGGTTGAATGAGCCATTACAAGGTTTAGCCCTATCTCATATACCCATGGGGGCCACTTTTGAAGGCCTAGTAGACATGGCAATGCTTCAAGGAGACGATAAGAATGGCAAGAAGGAAGTCAAGACTAATGAGACTCAAACCAAGAAGACGGACTCCAAGTGGGGAGGAAATCAGGGCAATCAGAACAACAAGAACAACAAGGGCAACAAGGCCAAGGCAAAGGACCCAAGAAATGCAACTTCTGTGGGATTGTTGGGCACATAGCCAAGGATTGCAGAAAGAAGAAGAGGAAGTTGGGCGAATGCTTTAACTGTGGAGAGGCTGGACACCTTAGCAAGGATTGCCCCAAGAAGCAAGGACAAGGGCAAGGGCAGACTCAGCGTGCAGGACCTTCTGGAGGGCAAGTGCATGCTCTCAACACTGCTCCAGTTCAGGACCGAGGTAGTATTTCTGTAGAAAGTCTTGTTTATATTTCTGACTTTCCTGTTCGCACTTTATTTGATTCTGGCGCATCACATACCTTTATTTCTTCTGACATTGTTGAAAGTTTGCACCTAAGTACTAGTCTAGTTGAGGATCCCGTCAGTGTTTCAAATCCAATTGGGAGTTCCGCCCATTTATCTATGATTTGTGTGGATTTGAAGATTTCTATCTTGACCGTAGAATTCACGTGTAATGCTTATGTTCTCGGGTTCACGGGTTACGGGTTGATCTTGGGCATGGATTGGTTGTCCAGTTATGGAGCCATTCTCGATTGTGAGCATAGGGTGGTGAGGCTCATGACTCGCCTCGGTAATACCCTAGAGATTTCTTGCAACCCACTGGATCCCGTCATGTTATGTTATCTTGAACCTCTTGACTCGTCCATCAATGATCTGCAATCTGTAAGGGTGGTTCGAGAATATCCTGATGTCTTTGAAGAGGTTAAGGGGTTACCCCCTAAACGAGAGATAGATTTTCGCATTTATCTTGTCGATAATGCCAAGCCAGTATCATTGCCCGTTAGGCACATGGCCCCGCGAGAAAGAAGAGAGCTCAGTAAGCAAATCAAGGAGCTGCTTGAGAAGAATTTTATTAGGCGAAGCATTTCTGAATGGGGTGCTCTGGTGGTATTCGCTACTAAGGCGGATGGTTCGCTTCGTCTATGTGTTGATTATCGAGAGTTGAACAAGCTGACAAAGAAGAATAGGCACCCGTTACCGAGGATTGATGACCTCTTTGACCAGCTTGTTGGTGCTTCTGTTTTCTCTCAGCTCGATCTAGCCACCGGATTCCATCAGCTTAGAGTGGCTGAGGATAGTATTGATAAGACTGCGTTTAGGACTCCAGATGGATTCTTTGAATGGCTTGTCATGCCATTCGGTTTGACTAATGCACCCGCCTACTTCGTAGATTTGATGAGTAGGGTGTTTAGGGAGATCCTTAACAAGTTCGTGGTTGTCTTCGTGGATGATATTCTGATCTTCTCAAAGGATGAGGAAGAACATGCCAGACATCTCAAGGAAGTGATGGATACGCTTAGAGCTCATCAGTTGAAAGCCAAGTTCTCCAAATGCCATTTCTGGAGAAGGGAAGTTCGGTTTCTTGGACATATAGTTTCTAAGCAAGGCATAGCGGTGGATCCCGCGAAAGTGGTTGCAGTTCAAGACTGGAAGACTCCTAGGAATGCAACCGAAGTAAGAAGCTTTCTCGGTCTGGCGGGCTACTATAGGAAGTTCATCAGGGACTTCGCTAAGATTTCGGCCCCTCTTACTAAGTTGACGAAGAAGAACTTAGTCTTTGCATGGGACTCAGAGTGTGAGCTTGCTTTTCAAAGGCTCAAGAGGGCCCTTACCACAGCTCCAGTCTTGGCATTACCCGATAGTGGTAAGATGTTTACCGTGTACACAGATGCATGTGGCACGGGGTTAGGTGCTGTCCTGATGCAAGAGGGAAGAGTGATATGTTATGGGGGTAGGCAACTTAAAGTTCATGAGAAGAACTATCCCACTCATGATTTGGAGTTGGCGGCGATCGTCTTTGCACTCAAATCCTGGCGCCACTATCTTCTAGGCGAAAGGTTTGAGTTGTAAACTGATCACAAGTCACTCAAGTACCTCTTCTCGCAGAAAGATCTGAATCTAAGGCAGCAAAGGTGGATGGAATTCTTGGCATCATATGACTTCGAGATAGCTTATACCCCTGGCAAGGGTAATGTTGTGGCAGATGCACTAAGCAGAAGGAGGTTGACTTTGAGTCCCTTGTTTATTGAGATGAAGAACTTAGAGTTCTTGGCAACCTTTGATTTCACGACGGCTGTTGAGTCGATGACGGGTTCATTAGCATCCCTTGAGCTTAGACCCACCCTTCTTGATCGAGTAGGGACTTCACAGAAAGAAGACCCGCGGATAGTGGAGATCATGGGCAAGTTGATCCGTGGTGAGACGTCTAGTCACCTTGCTAGATATACTATTGATGACAAGGGTTGGCTAAGGCGTGATGGAAGGCTATGCGTTCCACAAGTAGGAGACTTGGTGCATAAAGTTCTCGAAGAAGCACATCACTCGAAGATGACTATACATCCTGGAGGAGATAAGATGTATAGAGATATGAAGCGCATTTTCTTTTGGGCTGGAATGAAGAAAGATGTGGTAGAGTATGTTTCAAAGTGCATGGTGTGCCAACAAGTGAAAGCCGAGTCAAAGAAACCCGGTGGGCTATTACATCCATTGGAGGTCCCGCAATGGAAGTGGGAGAGTATTTCTATGGATTTTGTGGATGGATTGCCTAGGTCAAGGAAAGGGAACATGAGCATATGGGTCATAGTTGACAGACTTACGAAGAGTGCTCACTTCATTCCAGTAAAGAGCAAGAGGACCGCATCATGGCTAGCATCTATTTATCTTCGAGAGATAGTGCGGTTGCATGGAGTTCCTTCTAGCATAGATAGCGATCGTGACCCAATTTTCACTAGCCAGTTCTGGAATAGTTTGCAAGAAGCGATGGGTACGCGATTGAATCTGAGTACAGCTTATCACCCCCAGACGGATGGCCAAACCGAAAGGGTGAATAGAGTGCTAGAAGATCTTTTGAGGCTTTGTGTTCTTGACTTTGGAGGTACTTGGGAAGACCACCTTCCTCTTGTAGAGTTTGCTTATAATAATAGCTATCAAGCCAGCATAGGGATGGCACCATTTGAAGCTCTGTATGGGAGGCCGTGTAGGTCACCATCTTGGTGGGAGACAACGGATAGGCTCATACTTGGGCCCGATATGATATGGGACACATCCGATAAAGTTGAATTGGTGAGAAAACGGATGAAAGCGGCCTAAGACAGACAGAAATCCTACGCTGACAAACGAAGGACAGATTTGGAATTCGAAGTGGGAGACATGGTTTTCGTGAAGGTTTCTCCTTTGCGTAATGTGGTTCGTTTTGGAGCAATTGGGAAGCTGGCACCAAGGTTCGTAGGACCCTTCCCTATCATAGAGAGAATTGGAAAGATGGCCTATAAGGTGGAATTGCCCGAGAAGCTAGCCGGAGTGCATAATGTCTTTCATGTCTCGCATCTCCGAAAGTGCCTACATGAGTCCGCTGAGGTGGTTGAACCAAGCATTCTTGAAGACGTGGAGGTAGAGAAAGAGGCAACCTTGAGGAGAGCTCCGATTCGTATCTTGGGAACAGAGATCAAGAAGCTAAGAAATCGAGAAGTCAAATTGGTGAAAGTTCAGTGGAGTGAAGCCGAAGAGGATGCAACTTGGGAAACCGAGGAGAAGATGCGTGGGCTTTATCCATTTCTTTTTAGGGTACATTCTCGACCCCTTTTCCTTTTACATGTCTTCCTTTTTGCTATCCATGTTTATCCTGTTTATCTTGTTATCTCATTAACCTTGTCATGAGAACCTTAAGTAGAAACCCTTTGGATGAAACATGTATTTGAAACATGTTATGCTTGATGTTTGCAAGTGGTTGCAAGTGTTTGCAAGTGGATACGCGTGGATGCATGATACACATTAGGCACTAAGATCGGCTCACACACTTTCATATTGCATATGATGAGTGATGATACTTATTCATGGATGAAACTTGTTATACTATCACGTGGATGTTGCATATGGATGAATGTTATGTGCACTCATGTAGAGATTATAAATTATGTTAGGATTTTGCATACATATGGACTCATTTCACTAACATACTTTGCATTAAGGGGGTCTACTGGATCAGTAACCGCCTGATTTTCGCATTAGATAAGTACATATACACACACCTTTGCATATAATCATACAGCATTTAGAATTTGTTAAGGACATTGACTGCACGTGGATGATGTTTTGAGTAGATGGATGATGGATGGTAGGATACGTTCTTCCTAACTTAGAGATTTCGGGGACGAAATCCTTTAAGGTGGGGAGGATGTAACAACCCATATTTTGAATAACAAGTTATAACATAAATCAAGGAAGAATTCAATGATAAAATCTGAATCAAGGGAAACGGGCTGTGCCATTGCGTTCGTCTCGGAAAAATATGCGAAATAGAGTCCGAGTTTCGAAAATCGGAGTCCGTATGACCCAGTTAAGGCCCATGGAAGTTTTCAGAAAATTCAAATTTAAAAACAGATTTCAAATTCAGCTGGGCAGGTAGGCGGGAAAAGATCCAACCACTCCCCAAGTCGATAGGGGTGTCGACTTGGGAGTCGACACACCCAAGGCTGTGTCGACTGCCCAGTCGACACCCCTGTCGACTTGGGTGGTCGGCCAGTCTGACCTGGGTGCACCTGACTTGTTTCTCAAGACATGTTTGGAGGCTAGTGACGTGAATTGATGGCCCAGATCTGAATTAGGGTTAATCCTATGATCTAAACTAAGCTAATCATCTATAAAAAGACCCTAATACCTAGCCTAAGTCATCATAAATCAATCCTACAACTAAACTATGCCAAAATGTTTAATCATGGCCTCCACCCTCTTGTCATAGCCTCCATCTTCATTCATATGAGAGTTCCTAAGCTTGTTTGAGAGTTTCTAAGGCCAAAGTTCAATCTTTCTTCATCAAAGCAAGGATCTTCTTCTAATTTCTCAAGGGTTTTCATTGAAGCTTGCTATTTGGGGGTTTTTAGAGTTGCTAGTGGCTTCGTCTCAATCTTATTTATATTTTATAAGTCTTCATAGCATTGTAAGCCCTATACTACTCTTAGATTCTAACTATGAAGTTAAATATGACATGTTGCAAGTTTGAGTTTGGGCCTAAGTATGATATGTGCTTTGATCCTATCATGTTATGCATAAATTTATTCTATGCATGTTTGTAAAGCTATCACCTTTGCCTTATGCATAGAAAGCTATGAGCTTTGATTGGAAATGTTGCATAAAGCAACATAGAAACTCTCATAAACCTTGTGTTATCTTGCATATGATGTTATATGCGAATCACTAGCCACCATCCTATGTCATTTATGATCATGTTTCACCTATTTGCTTAAGTTTGATATCATGCATATTTTGAGGCTTATGATGTAATATGCAAGTTGCTATCTTGCCTATGGTGTTATATGCGAATCACTTGCTATCATCCTATGTCATTTATGACCATGTTTCACCTATTTTGCTAAAGTTGATATTATGCATGTTTTGAGGCCTATGATGTAATATGCAAGTTTATGAACACCTTTGCCTCATATGCCACCATGTTTAACTTGTGGCCCAAAACCTTATTAATTATGTCATGCTTCTAAGTTTCCCCTTTGAGATCTATTTGCGTTTATGCGAACCTACATGCGATGGGGTTACGTTATGGGTAAACTAAAATGACATAAAAACATGACTTGAAAAGATGACATGAAATATGACATGTGATTATGCTTGAAACATGAATTTGGACATGACTTCTAGAAAACATGAGAATGGCCAACTCGAGGTTGGGTTGAGTTTGTAGCATAAATCTACCCGGAACCGACCGGCTTAACTAGTGGCTACAAGCAATAGGACCCAATGTGAGTAGTTGGTCATGTCGCACTTGAAACCCGAGGTTAGACCAAGTTGTGGTATAAATCTACCCGGACCCGCCCGGCTTAACTAGTAACCACAACAAGGTCTAATGTGAGAGGTTGGGTGCATTAAATTAATTAATGCCACATGATAGGGTTAAGTCATGGACCACTTGAATACTTAACCAATTAAACACGATGGGTTGATAGGGCTAAGTCATGAACCTTGGGTACACTTAACCAACTTGATGGGGTAGGGTTAACCACATTTAACCCGTTAGAAACCCTAGTTATGTGGTCCTTTTCACCAGTAACCCTCTTGATCGTATCATGATACCCTAGGGACTAGGCTAGGGTGGGGCACGATTACTGAGCTGACATGTAAGCGACCAAAACGACGGCTGAGTAGGTGCGCCGGTGTAGGTTCAGGAGGACTATGGTCGTGCACATAGTCCGGAGTTGAAAAAGCAGACACGGGCACCGGTAGGTTTAGACTGTGCGTGCTTGATTTGTGTCCGTGGTTGGCACCCTAGGGCCCGATACACCCTAGGGTGGACCTAGCACAGTTTGACTACACTTCGTGATTGGGCCGTATGACACCGACACTTGACGAGTTAGGCTTTTAGGGAGCCGATCGACTAGACCGTGTTGTTGGACCTTGAACTAGGTCATCTCGGGATATTGGGCCAAGGGATCTTTTCTTGTTTATACTTGACATGGATCGGAATACTAGTACACACTTGGTGCAACTTAACCTTGTATATGTGATGCCACACTTGATCTATCTTGTTAACTTTTCACCATGCCAGTTATCACCCTATGTTTCATCTCTGCTTTACATGTCCAGTTAACTTTATTAGTTTTTATACTAATAGTAGATAGGACTTACCAGTCTTTTAGACTGACCCGTTTTCTTTTGCCTCTTTTCTTCCGTTCCCCCCCCCCCCCCAAGGTTTGCAGGGTGGGAACACTGGTACCTAGCTGGATCTTTAGCTGCTTTTCTGGATAGCTCATGTACGGTTTGGACTTGAGCATGCTATGGCTTTATTCTACTTTAGGGATAGTTACTTTATGTTTTTTTTCCAGTTTTCAGTTTATGTTCTAGACTTTGTTTTGTGGGAAAATAATGACCAAGTACTTTGATGTAACTTGACTATGGTTTTGAAATGTTAATTTTATCCGCTGCTTTATTACTCTGTTTTACTTATATGCTCTGTCTTGTGATATCTGCATGCATGTTTACCTTGTCCAACACCCCTCCAAAGCTAGTGTACTTGCAAGAGTGACCCTGGCGGAGGTGGTGTGTTACAGAAGATGTCGAGTAGATTGCTTCAGCCATTAGAAGTCCCTACATGGAAGTGGGGGCAGATATCGATGGATTTTATCGATGGACTACCTAGAAACAGGGCAGGAAATGAAGGAATTTGGGTCATCGTGGATCGCTTGACCAAAAGTGAAAGGTTTATTCCTGCTAAATCGACTAGGACAACATTGAAGTTGGCTGAGCTTTATATAAAATGGATAGTTCGATTCCATGGTGTCCCAAAGTGCATAGTGAGTGATCGAGATCCATTGTTTGCGAGTGGATTTTGGAAAAGTTTGCAAGAAGCTTTGGGAACCGAGTTGTCTTTGAGTACGACTTATCATCCCCAAACTATGGTCAAACCGAGAGGGTTAATCGAGTTTTGGAAGATCTCCTACGAGCTTGAGTATTAGAATTCGGAGGATCTTGGGAGAGCCATCTACATCTAGTTGAGTTCGCATATTGTTTTCACCAAAAAATGGCTCAAACACCAAGGGTACGAGGATTGAACTTCACCGGCACGGTTAGAAATTGAAAGGAGCCACAATTGCAAAGCAAACAGAAAAAAGTAAGTAAAAAAACCCACGGATTTTTATAATGGTTCGATCTAGAGTAGATCTACATCCACTTTGAAGTGATTCTCATTATCATGGGGGATTTACAAAACTCATCATCTCATATATCTCACTTTTGCCCATTCTCTCTTATACAATTATGTTCCCTCTCTTTACTAACTTGATTTTTCCTCGCCAATATGGAAATGGTTGGATCCTTGTGAATGCAATGAACGTGAGAATGTTGTTCCCCGGTTTGAGCACTTAGTGTGTCCACGGCGGTTGAGGTGTGAATCTAAGCTTTGAGGAAGTTTAGTGGTGGTAGGAGAGAAGTAGAACGGAGCTTGAGAAGATGAAAATAACGGATCTTGGTATGGAATGGTTGGTGAGAGCTTGGATTGATTTCTAATGGAGGAAGAAGGAGATTTGGTTCATTTGGTGATGGAGCAAGATAAAGTGAACTTTGGCGGTCATTAATGGATCTTGAGAAGCTTTAGGATCATGGAGGAAAGAATTTTTGTAGCACTTCGTGGTGGTCCGGACTCCCTCTTTTTTGTGGAAGCCTCGACTTATTTATAGGTGAACCCTTTATGAAGAAACGGGTTGAAATCCATATCTGCAGGCCTCTAGTCGTTCGTCCCTTAATTATAAGAATGCCACTGCTTAGCTGTAGCTGGTTGTCAATAGCTGCTGTCAGCTGTTTTTTACGAGTGATTCTAGAGGAACGAGCGGCTGCATGGTTCTGAATAGATTGAACAGGCAGAGAATGCATGGGTGATTGTTTAAAGTATCAAGGCTGGTAAAAAGACGACCGGGGGTCCATGTTAAAACTTTTGCGGCCGGCTGACAAGTAGGTCCTAGTTGGGCGATCAAGTCTGATTGAACGGGCGATCAGTATCATATCCTTGCTAACTGGATATTATGCGATTTTTTGGTAGTTACTATTTGTCCGTCCAGCGGGCGGTATCTGCCTCAGAGAAGCATATGTGATTGAGTGGAGCAACTTGAGCAAGCGACCATGGGGACGTGTGACCTGCTATAGTACTTGCCCCCTTTCCATGCGAACGACCTGTCCATATAGGCGAGTTAAGCCGTTATGCTCGATCCGGTTCTGATGAGTGGTCGTCCTTACCCAAAGGTGGAGTGAGTTTTTTGTGTGCGAGCGGTTCCCAAATATATACGGGTTATTCTATGTATATACTTTCTAGCGCAGGGAGGTCGCCCCTCTCTCTGGCTTGGTTCTTTATGCCATGCTTGTTCTTGACTTGGGTTCGACCGACATAAATGTTGTTACGTGGCTTTTGATGACAATGGATAAATGTTTTTTGATGACCGATCTTTGATCCATATTGTATGGATTAACATTTGCCCCTCGAATTTTGTATTCACTGAAGATAATGCAAGCTTCGATTTGAACAATTCTGACATGTGTTGGGTCGCTTCATGCTCTAGGTCGTATAGTTTCACGGATTGCTTTTGGACTTTTATCTTAAGTTTGGCCCATTTACCTTCCACCCGTATATTATTCTTCGACTCAAGCCGTCATCCTTTCTTACATTTCCTTTTTTACTTCGAGCTCACTAATGGCGGCTCTTTGAGGTCATTGATTCTTCAGCGAATTCGATCGGCCAAATTACTCAATCTTGGAGCTTCACGATTCAGGTTTTATTATTTTTCCATTTTTTTAATAGGCTCTGAGGGTCTTTGGCTATTTGCAACGCCCTCTGCTAGTGACGATTACACTGAAATGATTATTTTGCGTACTCTTACTATTCACCAGCAATTTTAATCTGTAAATCCATGCCTCGCCATTTCTCTGAAAGTCAGAAACACCTTTATTATTTGTCTCATATTGTTGTACTTTTAACAGTTTGTAGAGGGTACTTTAAATTAGTTTGTTTCCATCCCCTTGGGCCCTGGATCGTAATTTTGTCTTGACTCATCATGATAGTTTAAGACCCGAATACCCAAAACTGGCAGGAGCGATCTAAAATACCCCGGACAAGTAGCTTGAATCTATCCGAGATTGAGCGTGTTTCCATCATTCGGCTAGGATTTCTTAGGTTTGATTACACACATACCAATTTGTAATCATTATTCTTTTCCCTAGGCACGAGGATGAAGCTTTCTTTTCTATAAAGACTGGGGAGGAAAAGGGTGGAGAAAATCTATAAGGAAAGGAAGAAACGGAGGGATCCGAATGGAGGCAATCTTAGGAAATGCCCCAGGCTGGACAAGTCTTCCATGCCACATACTCAAACCAGCTCTCTTCAACCATCTCCGACTTCTCCATTTTCTATTTCAACCTCTGGGATCTTCAAGCAATTGTGCACAGACCTCATTATGCCCCTGATCCATGCAATCCGGTGCTTGCCGCACGATTAGAGGGTTGGTGCTTGCAAGGCATGGCTCTTGATTTGGATGTAGACCCGTATGATAACTGGGTTGTGGCTGACAAGATGGAGGCCATGACAGATTGCTGGCTCAGCTTGACACCATCAAAGATCAAATGAAGGAGAAAATTGATACGGTTAAGAATCATGATGTGAGATGATTGGGTGTCTGGCATATGCTTGCTTGTGATCTCCAAAGATTAAACATGGAGAACATCAGACGGATCCGTACTTTAGAGAATGATAAGATTGAGCTTATCAAAGCCCTTAAATCACTGCATCTTTCCTCTAAGGAAAGGTGAAATCAAGAAGATCTGGTAGTAGGAGGAAATGGAACTGTGGGCAACAATTCACTTGCTTTGTCTTTTATCTTATGCTTTTGACCGGTTGTATATGCGGGTGTCAGCCCTCGCTAACTACTTTTATGTTGGTCTATGTTTGAAATCTCTGTGCTGGACTTGTGATGTGGGGGTGGTAATGCATTTTTCTTGTTGTACTCTAAGCCTTCGCTTTAACTTTGCCGTACTTTTGCTTTGCATTAAGATACAACAACGGTTTTTTGCTAAGACGATCCATGTTTCACGTCATCATCTTTCATCTGTTTCTGACAATGGATTAGACGATTATTAACGATGACTTGCAACAGGTTTTATTTTGAACAGAATAAGACATTTGCACTAAACCAATGGTTTAAAATGAAATCTCACCTATGTCCTAGTTTGGTTGATTCAAAAGAAGTGCCCTGAGAGAGGACTCCAGTTATAACTTTAAAGTTTGTCATTATCGGATCAGATGTTTTTCGATATCGATGATCAATTGAGCGTTTGTTATTCCTCACATTCGAGGTTTTGAATGCTATGCAGACTTATTGATCACTCCTCACATCTGACCCTTTCAGATGTTACGTGAATGGATTGATCATTCTTCACATCTGACTTTCCAGATGTTACGCGAATGGATTGATCATTCTTCACATCTGACTTTCTAGATGTTACGCGAATGGATTGATCATTCTTCACTTTTGACTTTCCAGATGTTACGTGAATGGATTGATCATTCTTCACATCTGACTTTCCAGATGTTACGTGAATGGATTGATCATTCTTCACATCTGACTTTCCAGATGTTACGCGAATGGATTGTGCTTTCCACATCTGGAGATTCCAGATGTTACGCAAGAGAATTGAGTGGCTGTTATATCGTTTTGCGGGGCATTCATTAGGCCCTTTGTCGGATGCTTAACCTGGCAGGTCATTCTGGCTTAGGAACTGGGGCTTAGGTCCTGCAATCTGTGGATGTGCCCTCTCGACGAAGGCTACAGCTCCTGCATTTGTTCGTCATGGCACTTGTTTGTTGTTTTTCATTTGTGTTTATTGATGTTTACAGTTTTTGATACTCGAACTAGTGTTGTTGGGGTCACGATGCTACAAGAACAAGCGCTCGACTAGCGACCTGTAATATGAAATCATTTCTTTTAAGCAAGTTTTGATTTGACATATAATTTGCAAGTAAGAAACTCGTTCAGACAGATATGATCTTAGTTGTAGAGCTAATGTTCAGCGCATCACTTGCAAATTACTACAGACTGTTTACAAGAAGTCTTGAGTGTAACAGAAAGTAAACATGAAGTAAAGCGTGAACTAAAGTAGAAACAAAGCATGAAATAGAGTGATGGAGATGTTGATCGCTTATTCTGAGCTATTGAAATTGAAGCGGCAATCCTTGATCCTTAGTTGATGATTGGCCTTGGATCAATTTGAGCTGGGGCTCTGTTGTTTGGATCAGACTGATTGTTTGATGCCCCTGGCCCTTGAAGAGTTGCCGCGGGATTGATGGTCTAAGGATTCTTGACGTACTGTTGCAGCCTATTCTTCCTGATTAAGTTCTCGATGAGGTTCTTTAGGTGTCGGCACTCATTGGTGTTATGACCAAGTTAGTTGTGAAATCTGCAGAATTTCCCTGAGTTTGCCGCCTTGTCGTTTATTCTCATCGGATTTGGCTCCGCATACTCCTCAGAGTTCTTTGTCGCAAAATAAATATTTTCAGGAGTGTCGTTTAAAGGCGTTAGCTCTGATGAGTTGAAATGGCGAGACTTTTTTGTAGTTTTGCCGCCATTCCCGTTGTTGGCGCGTTTCTGCCCCTGATTGCTCTTCTAATTACACTGGGTAGCAGTATTTGTAGGAGCTTCAAGAAGCGGGTTGGCATCAATAATCTGAAGAGGTACAGGATTAGCGTCAACTCTCATGTATTCCTCGGCCATTTTGTAGAATTTTTCAAGTGTATTCGATTCTTTCATTTTGATCCATCCACCAAACTCGCTCTTTTCAATTATGGCACCGAGTAAAGACATGAGGATTATGCGAGGTTCTGGATTTCTCACTTTGGACAATACGACATTAAATCTTTTGAGAAAAGCTTTAACAGATTCCCCAGGATTATGCTTCATTGATGAAAGCGTTATAGCATCCTTAGCTTTGGTAGCATACAGGCGGAACTGCTCCTTGAACTTTTTGGTTAAGTCAAAGAATCGGCCTATAGATTTAGGTGACAGCTTTGTAAACCATAATGATGCAACACCTTCTAAGTAGAGTGGGAAGTACGTGCATCTTATCTCATCGGTTGCTTTGGCTGCACTCATATGCCATTCGTATTTGAACAGAAAGTAATTTGGATCAACGAGCCCATTGTACGGGGGCAAGGTTGGAGATTGAATTTCTTTGGGCACTCGGCTTCGAGGATTCTCTTAGTGAACAGGGTTCTATCAGGGGAAAAGTCCATTCCTTTTCTTCACCATTGCCAACTTGATTCTTTTTCATAATTTGCTCTATCCTATCCGAGATGTATTCTTCAGTATTACGGTGCTCTGCAAAACTGAGCTCTTTCCCGAATGTTTGTCTAGGAATGTGATTCAGGTTAGAGAATTCTGGTCTTTTACCTTCCCGGCGAAGAGGTGCCCTCGTGATAGGATTGGTAACTCTTTGGCCTTTCTTCTCGGCTCAATTCTTAGCTTCAGGCCTTGAGTTCTCGATGTCAGCTTCATCCTTCTCACTCACCCGATCGTTATCATTTTCCATGTTGTCGTGACAATTAAGATCAGAAGCAGACGAGTTGCCATTTTCTTTGAGGTCATCATGGACTTTCGGAGGGGCTGGATTTGATCGAGCATTAAGGATGGCGTCGAGTTTCTCCATCATAGCTTGGGTAGAAGCATTCATTTACTGGTTCATGTTGGCAATAGCGGTGCTGAGCCCAGCTTTAGTTAAAAGTGATTAAGCAGCGGTAGGATCATGTAGTATGGAGTATAAATATAAAATGGTAAAGTAGTAGCTATAAGTAAAATCACACGGTCGATTTTATACTGGTTCAGACCACTGTCCTGCGTCCAGTCCCAGACCCACTTCTGAAATTTCACTAACACAACAACCCTCCCTTTATCCGGAGGAATAGGTTTACAACTACCCGAACAGCCAAACAGGATTTCTTGCCTCAACTGCTGAAGAGGACTTCCACAATACAGAAAACTTGTTGACTACTTGTGTTCTTGTTAATACGAATATGTCAAGTCGAAGTACACTCTTCCTATAACCTTTCCTTGACTATAGTAGTGTAATTCGTGAAGGAATATAGAAGGTTTAAAAGATTAAAATCTTTAGAGTACGAAGATGAAGTGCTTAGAGATCTTTTAGAAAAGATAGAAAGAATTGTTGTAAGATTCGATGATTTGATCACTTAATCAAGTCTCTATTTGTAATATACAAAAGGATATAACTTATCACGAAGAGATTCGATAAAAAATATGGATTAGAAATTTGTGACTCTTCATTTAAAGTTGCATCTCTTCGTATTCAGATGTCTGAATGAAAATTTCAAATGTCTGTTTTGATTTAAAAACAAAACAGCAAGAAAATAGGCAATTTCGAAGCAGATTCAGATGTCTGAATTTTTTAATTCAGTTGACTGAATTAAAAAAATTCAAATGTCTGTTTTTGAATAAAATTCAAACAGCAAGGAAATAGGCCATTTTGGAGGTTATTCAGACGTCTGAAATTTTTGACTTAGACGTCTGAATATTATGGGAAATTTATTCTTTGCTTCAGTAGACAGACGTCTGAATTAAATAATTCAGACGTCTGTTTTCTGTAACAGACCTATGCCTTGTGCATGTCATATATAAAATCATATATATATATATATATATATTAAAACATGCATGTGTGTATTTCATCAAGGAAAATTTTAACAATTAATACTAATACTAAAAGACTCTAAACATATTTAATCTTCAATTATAGCTCTTGAATCTGTTGTTGAGCATCTTCCTGCAAAAAAAAGTTAGTCGATAATAATATATATGTACATGTATAGTTGTCATAATCAAAACGCCATATAGCGAGATCCAACATTCTCCCCCTTTTTGATAATGACAACTATATATGTAACTCCCCCTATCAATATGCATATATTATCATATATTTCTCCCCCTTTGTCATTGACAACAAGGAGATAGTTATGTAAACAATTCACATGAATATGCACAAACACACAAACAATACGCATACGTAATAAGAACAAACAAATAGACAGATGATAGACATTTTAATCTCATTCAAACGACTGAATTATGGGATAAAATTTTGATCCCATGAATATTCAGACAACTGAATCTGGGATTTAGTCGGCTGAATATATAGTTTTTCTGAGTTATGCATATGATATTCATGTTTATATATAACTTGTAAGTTTATATTCAAGTTCAATATATATTTCATGTCACAAGCTACAATTTGATCATACGAAAGCATATTTACACAATCATTTAGAGATGTATTCATATATAAGTCAAAAGAGAAATTGTAAGCTTTATTTACTTATGAGCTTATGATATATGAAGTATTTCCATAAGAAACTGTATAAAAATGTAGAAATGATATAGTATATCAATTGTCCATTAATATGAAATATGATGTGTAAAAGAATAATTGCACATCAATATAAATATATAAGATTACCAATTTTTCCCATTTATTCTTTTATTTTGAGCTCTATTTCCAAAAATTTCAGAGATATTTGAACAACCTTATTGTTGTGGTGTACCTACAAAAAATATGATAAATACTTTGGTACCCACTTCCTTTATCAGGGTCCAAGGGTTAAATGGAAGGTAACTATACCCAAGAGGGTGCAATGGAACCTTTAAAAATAAAATTTTCATTATTAACTACTGAATCAAAATAATCATCTATATATCTTTCTCTATTTTTCAAATTTACAGGAACCCAAATACTTAAATAATTTATATTGATATTTTCTTTGGTACTTCTAGATTTATTATAGATATCTCTAGTCATAGGAATATTCGAATTTCGATAAAAATTGAATCTTGGATTTATTCGTGCTTTAGTACTAACAGTGATATTTTTATTATACATAAAAGCATAGCTAGTACTATTCCTCTGATTAGTTTTATTATATCCTAAACCACTTTTGTCGTGTAAAGGTCTAGAACTAGATAAAATCACATTTAAATCATTTTTACCTTTATTGAATTTTGTGAACTTATTTGTACATATTTCAAATTTGATTCCAAAGTCACGATTAACACTTTTAAAAGAAATTTTGCTACTTTTTAAATTATCATTTTCCTTATTTAACTTAGAATTCTTCCTTTTCAAAGAACTATTCTCATTTTCAAGATGATAAATTTGAGATTCTGAATTAAAAGACGATTGTAAATTTTCAAAATTTTCTTTTGAGTCACAAATTTCTTTTTGCAAAATATTATTATTAACTTTTAAAAACTCACATTCTTTAGATAATTCTAAATTATTTCCAGTTAAAGCTTCATTCTCTTTTTCAAGAGACAAAATTAAAGAACTAGAATTATTTAAAGAATCTTCAATAGATGCATTTTTATTTTGTAAAAGATCAGTTTCCTTTAAAAGAACATTGTTTTTATCTTCTAGTCGCTCATTTTCTTTTTGAAGGAAATCTTTTTGAAAAACAAGCTCTTCTAAAGTATTTTCGAAGTAATTGGCTTGTTTTACTAAAAAATTATTTTCCTCTTTTAATTTGGAATTTTCTTGCTCATAATATTGAGATTTGGCTAAACTAATTGCATTAAGTTTACCCAAACTTTTAAAATCTTTTTAAAAAAATTCATGGTCTAACAAAAGATCTTTATATAATGAATCTACACATACCGATTGTGATCTGACTTTAGCCATGAGACATTGTTCTTTTGATTCTGCTTTGTTGCTCTTCTTCTTACTAATTCCTTGACTAAATTTCTTTATTGCCATATATTCTAGGATGTTGTTACGATCTCTAGAATCCCTTGCTCCGATACCAATTGAAAGTGACTAAGCAGCGGTAGGATCATGTAGTATGGAGTATAAATATAGAATGGTAATGAAGTAGCTGTAAGTAAAATCACACGGTCGATTTTATACTGGTTCGGACCACTGTCCTACGTCTAGTCCCAGACTCACTTCTGGAATTTCACTAACACAACAACCCTCACTTCACGTGGAGTAATAGGTTTACAACTACCCGAATAGCCGAATGGGATTTCTTGCCTCAACTGCTGAAGAGGCCTTCCACAATACAGAAAACTTGTTTACTACTTGTGTTCTTGTTAACACGGATATGTCAAGTTGAAGTACACTCTTTCTATAACCTTTCCTTGATGATAGTAGTGTAATTCGTGAAGGAATATAGAAGGTTTAAAAGATTAAAATCTTTAGAGTACAAAGATGAAGTGCTTATAGATCTTTTAGAAAAGATAGAAAGAATTGTAGTAAGATTCGGTGATTTGATCACTTAATCAAGTCTCTATTTATAATATACAAAAGGATATAACTTATCACGAAGAGATTCGATAAAAAGATATGGATTAGAAAGTTGTGACTCTTCATTTAAAGTTGCATCTCTTCGTATTCAGATGTCTGAATGAAATTTTCAGATGTCTGTTTTGATTTGAAAAAAAAAAACAGCAAGAAAATAGGCAATTTCTAAGCAGATTCAGATGCTTGAATTTTTTAATTCAGATGTCTGAATTAAAATTCAGATGTCTTTTTTGAATAAAATTCAAATAGCAAGGAAATAGGCCATTTTGGAGGTTATTCAGACGTTTGAAATTTTTGACTTAGACATCTGAATATTATGGGAAATTTATTCTTTGCTTCAGTAGACAGACGTCTGAATTAAATAATTCAGACGTCTGTTTTTTGTAACAGACTTATGCCTTGTGCATGTAATATATAAAATCATATATATATATATATATTAAAACGTGCATGTGTGTGTTTCATCAAGGAAGGATTTAACAATTAATACTAATACTAAAAGACTCTAAACATATTTAATCTTCAATTATAGCTCTTGAATCTATCGTTGAGTATCTTCCTGCAAAACAAAGTTAGTCGATAATAATATATATGTACATGTATAGTTGTCATAATCAAAACGCCATATAGCGAGATCCAACAATAGTTACCTCGGCCCCAGCAATGGAGTTTTCACCGTCCTTAAAGCGACTAGCAGGCGGTGTGGTTTCATTGTTAGCATCATTGGTAGTTTCTTCAACGATCTTACTGGCCGTCTTCTTTGACTTCGCCATTATGTTGGAGAAAGAAGTGGTTTAAAGTTTTAACACAAGGCCTTCAACCTTGCGATAAATTATGAGAAGGAAGCACGACAGGGCCCCACTGTGGGCGCCAAAATGTTTTCACCAAAAAATGGCTCAAACACCAAGGGTACGAGGATTGTACTTCATCGACACGGTTAGAAATTGAAAGGAGCCACAATCGCAAAGCAAACAAGAAAAAGTAAGTAAAAAAACCCATGGATTTTTATAGTGGTTCGATCTAGAGTAGATCTACATCCACTTTGAAGTGATTCTCATTATCATGGGGGATTTACAAAATTCATCATCTCATACATCTCACTTTTGCCCATTCTTTCTTACACAATTATTTTCCCTCTCTTTACTATCTTGATTTTTCCTCGCCAATATGGAAATGGTTGGATCCTTGTGAATGTGGGAATTTATGTTCCACGGTTTGAGCACTTTGAGGATCAATGATGAGTCCACGGTGGTTGAGGTGCGAATATAAGCTTTGAGGAAGTTTAGTAGGTAGGAGAGACGTAGAACGGAGCTTGAGAAAATGAAAATAACGGATCTCGGTTTGGAATGGATGGTGAGAGCTTGGATTAATTTATAATGGAGGAAGAAGTAGATTTGGTTCATTTGGTGATGGAGCAAGATAAATTGAACTTTGGCGGTCATTAATGGAGCTTGAGAAGCTTTAGGATCATGGAGGAAAGAATTTTTGTATCACTTCGTGGTGGCCCGGCCTCCCCCCTTTTTTGTGGAAGCCTCGACTTATTTATAGGTGAACCCTTTATGAAGAAACGGACTGAAATCCATATCTGCAGGCCTTGGGTCGTTCGTCCCTTAATTACAAGAATGCCATTTCTTAGCTGTAACCGGTTGTCAATAGCTGCTACCAGCTGTTTTGTGCGAGCGATTCTAGAGGAACGAGCGGCTGCATGGTTCTGAATAGATTGAACGGGAATGCGCAAGTGATTGGTTAAAGTATCAAGGCTGGTAAAAAGGCGACCGAGGTTCCATGTTAAACCTTTTGCAGTCGGCTGACAAGTAGGTCCTAGTTGGACGATCATGTCTAATTGAACGGGCAATCAGTATCATATCCTTGCTGACTGGATATAATGCGATTTTTTGGTAGTTACTATTTGTCCGTCCAACGGGCGGTATCTACCTCAGAGAAGCATACGTGATTGAGCGGAGCAACTTGAGCAAGCGACCATGGTAAAGTGCAACCTACTGTAATACTTGCCCCCTTTCCATGTGAACGACCTCTCCATATAGGCGAGCTAAGCCATTATACTCGATCTGGTTCTGATGAGTGGTCGTCCTTACCCAAAGGCGGAGCGAGTTTTTTGTGTGCGAGCGGTTCCCAAAGATATATGGGTTATTCTGTGTCTATACTTTCTAGTGCTAGGGCGGTCGCCCTCTCTCTGGCTCGGGTCTTTACGCCATGCTTGTTCTTGACTTGGGTTCGACCAACATGAATGTTGTTACGTGGCTCTTGATGACAATGGATAAATGTTTTTTGATGACCGATCTTTGATCCATATTGTATGGATTAACACATATAATAATAACTACTAGTCGAGCATTGGGATGACACCATACAAGGCGTTGTATGGTAGACCGTGTAATTCTCTGACATGTTGGTTAAAAAATGGAAATAAGTTGATACTTGGGCCGGAGATGATTATGGAGACATCGGATTGTATCGAGATCGTTCGGCAATGAATGAAGGCATCCTAAGATTGTTAGAAGAGTAACGCCAATAAGCATCGGAAATATTTGGAATTCGACGTTGCCAATATGGTTTTCGTGAAGATTTCGCCATTGAGACATGTTGTTCGGTTCGAAAGCAAAGTTGGCCCCTAGATTCGTTGGACCGTTTCCGATAATCAAGCGGATAAGAAAGCTCACGTATAGGTTCGGGTTACCCAAGAAGATGTCAAGTGTGCATAATATTTTCCATGTGTCATTTCTACGAAAGTGCATGCATGATTCAAATGTGGCGGTACTCTAGAACAGTATGAAGACCTAGAAGTAGAGACCGTAGTTACGAGACTTCGTAAGTCGCTTCGTGTTGTGGGGAATGACACGAAACATCTTAGGAGGAAGACGGTTAAGTTAGTCAAGGTACAATGGAGTAAGCATGATGACGATTGTACATGGGAGACAGAAGAGAGTATGAAGGCGACCCATCCAGAACTCTTCGTCGGTATAACACATTGATATCGTGTCATCATTACATCATTGTAACTTGTACTATGATTGTTTTTGTTAGAATTCTGCATGCTAGGATAAGGCTATGGATGCATGGCTTGATGGCTGCTAGATTTGGTGATAGAATTGGCTGCTCATGGATGATAGGCATGTAGAATTGTTTTGGTTGCTTGAGTTTACTGGGGATTTTGGGGGCGAAATTCCTAAAGTGGGGGGAGAGAATGTAACAACCCGCATTTTACGTATCAGAGGATTGTAAAATATTTTTATTTTATTCCCTGAGGGTTGGATCATTCTCATATTTTGATATGTTGGTTATGGGAATGTGAGACATGTCCATAAATTTTACTAATTTTATTTGTGACCATTTTACCCCTATCAAACTTTTACAAGGCATAACTTTTGACTGAGATCGAATCAGGTGTTAAGGTCAGTCTCATTGGAAAGGAAATGGTGTTGCCAATTCCGTAGAGTGGTCATAACAAAGATTTGGTTCAGTGGTTTGGGAGGAATTGTTGTTTTTGTGTTTCACAGTTTGCTATTTAGGTTTTTAGAGCCATAATGGGCTGATTTGGAAAGGCCCATTAGGGGGCTGATGGAAGGCTATAAAAAGAGGGTAGGAGGCATGGAGAATAATTTACTTTCTCCATTCTCTCATTTGGTTGAGCTAGTGATTCTCCTTGCTCAGGCAAATACATCTTTCCACCATTAAAATTCTAGATCTACATAAGAGAATCAAAGATCTACATCGTTTGAAGCCAGATCCGTAAACACCCCACCTCTGTTAAGGTCACTCAAAAGGGAATTCATTAACTTTAGTGGAGTATTATAGGTAAAAGGTACAAGTAATTTACAAGACAGACATATAAACAGCGGAAAACTGAAATTATTTATAAATAGCGTCGCTCAGTCAAAAACATTACAAGCATTGTCTCAAAACTCATCTTCTAAATTATTACAACAAAACATCTATCTTGATTTATTTCTCTTAGTACATAAAGAAGCATAAAACAGAAGTAAAGCAACATAAATCCCCAATAAAAGTGTAACTACAGCCATAGCCCAAGAAGAGAGAATCCAAGCAATACATCTACTCTCTTTAAGCTTGAAAAAGGTCTGCACTAAGCTGAAGTATTCCCTCCCTGCGGACCTGGGGGGGAGGGGGGAGGGAAACAGAAGAAAAGAAGGCAAAAGAAAACGGGTCAGACATAAGTCTGGTAAGTCCAGTGATTATTTAGCATGTAAACAGGTAAAAGGATTATGACATGAATAAACTGAACCTAGGACAATACCCTAGAAATAAGATAACAATAAATAAGGCAAGATAAACTGGATATACTATCGCACTCATTTCTATTTCTCTGCACCTATTAACAAGTGTTTCAACTAGCACCGTGTGTTCATGACAAAATGATCCCTTTTATCGATCGGCTTCTACTCGCATGCATTTATGACTTGTGTCATTCGGCCCCCCTTAATTGTAGATACCTGTGTTGGTCCCACCATGGGGTGTATCAATTCCTATGGTGGCAACCCGACACAAATTCAAGATGCACAGTGTATGCTACTGATGCCCAGTGCCTGATTTGTCCATGCCGGAGTACGTGCATGCCCATACTCCGTCGGAACCTACATTGCTGCACCACCCGCCGTTATTTTGACCGCTTATAATCAGCCCAGTAATCGTGCCCTACCCTGCCTAGTTCAGGGTACCATGATACATCTATGTAGGTTACGGCTGAAATGGGTCCCCTCTACTAGGGTTTCCTAATCAACATGTTAAAATGGTTAAGTGTTCTCAAATTAACCTAACCTCACCCATCAGTTGAGTTAACATGTTGTATTGGTTAAGTGTTGCCTTAATTAACTTAACCTTACCATTCTTAGCCTGTCTTAGCTTTAATTCATTCATTAAAGCACCAACCACTCACATTAGATATGTATTGTTGCAGTCGCTGGATGTGCCGGGCGGTTCCGGGCAATCTTACACCGCAACTCAATCTAACCTCGGGTTTTTCGGGCTTAGTGCGCTAACCTCTCACATTAGATCTATATTGTTACGGTTGCTGGATGTGCCGGGCGGTTCCGGGAAGTCTTACACCGTAACTCAACCTAACCTCGGGTTAGGCACAATCATCTTTTAATTAATTTACATATTTACTATTTATGTTTATATGTAAATTATCCACCAATGTTGTCAACTCACGTCATGTCCCATTTACCCTTCTAAATTTTGTCCATAATTCTTAGGGATACAAATTATACCATTTCATGCCATTAATCATTTACATGATTATGAGCCAACCTATGCCAATAGCATATAATTTAATATTTTTCCCAACGTATCCCCCATTATTCGTTCGCATAAATTACATAGAACGTTAGGCTCGCAAATTAGCCTAACTCATAAACAAAGAAGGAAAAAGAAAAGGGACATGTAACATTCCAACGACATAAAACAGTTTAGATCAACTAAGCATGTGTAATATAAATTTGGCATAGTACTACACAAATTTAATTAAGCGTGTAAATGTGAACTTGCAATTGAGTTGGATCAAATTAACATAGATCTAAACATCTAAGCATGTAGATCTAGACATATAAGCATATATGAACATGACTTAGCTTATGATCTTGCATATAACATAACATAAGGAATCACCAAATTTATATACAACATGATAGGTTCATTGCCAAATTATTATACAACATGATAGGTTCATCACCAATTTAACATACAACATGATAAGTCCATCACCAATTTAATATACAACATGATAGGTTCATCACCAAATTTATATACAACATGATTGGTTCATCACCAAATTATTATACAACATGATAGGTTGTATCAATCACAATAGTCACGTAGGCATAGGTAATTTCAGAATTACAACATGAATCAGAATGAGATCATCTTATAACTAGGCACAGTTCTAGTTCCGCATCATTACAAGTCATGACTTTTATTTGTTCAAATCTAAAGAATAACCGAACTTACAAACAAAAGAACAAATCTTGTTTTTTGGGATCTGATTTCTGAAACTGAAAAGCTATCCTTTGATGCGGACTATGTGATTCTCTAGTTTTGATTTGATTTGGGACTTCCTAACTTGACTTGTAGTTTAGAGAAAATTGGAGGCTACGCTAGTTTAGCCATGGACAGCATGACGGCTTCAGAGAGCCATTTTATGTGGTTTTAGGGTTGAGGGTTGGGGTTGTTTATATAGAAGTTTAGATTAATGAGAGCCGTTAGATCAATCTAAGAGTAATCAGAGCCATCCAGACCAAACAGAGCCAGCCATAAGTCGCCACATATGCCCTAATAACTCAGAAAAATGTCACTGGGCAAAACAGCCCAGATCTGGCCGAGGGGGTCGACCCCAATAGGGTGGGTCGACACCCTCTTGGGGGGTCGACACCTATGTCGACCCCCCTCCCCCCGCGGGGGGAGTCGATCCCTATGGACGGGAATTTTCTTGCCCAGCCGCTTCTCTCGGAATTTTTGAAATTTGAACTGCTTTTGAATTTAATTATTATTTATATTTAATTTCCGTTTAAACTTGAAATCTTTTGAACTCCATAACTTCTTCATACGGAGTCCGATTCACGCAAACTCGGACTCTATCTCAAGCAGAATTCCGTGATGAACGCAATAGCGAAACCCGTTTCCCCTAATTTCCACTTTTAAAATTAAGTATTCTTTAATTTGTTACTTTAATGTTCCTAGAAAATACAGGGTGTTACATTCTCCCCTCCTTAAAGGATTTCGTCCCCGAAATCTTCAAGTCAAGAAGAATGTATATCCTACCATCCAACATCCATCTACTCAACCATTCAATCACACACATCCATTGTCCTTAAAAGGTATCTAATGCTTTTCATGAACATATGCATAGTGTGTGTACATGTCCTTATCTAATGCAAAATCAGGCGGTCTACTGATTCAGTTGACCTCCTTAATGCAAATCATGATAGTACCATGAATCCATTATGTATGCAATTATTCCTAATCATTCTTTCTACATGAGTGCACAATCATTCATACAAACGCAACGTCCATATGATAACACATCAAGTTTCAGTCCATATACAAATACATATATGCATATGCAATATGAAAGTGACTGAGCCGATCTAGTACCTAATGTGTGTGTATATGCATCCACGAGAAACCACTAGCAACCACTTGCAACCATCGATCATAACATGTTTCAAATACATGTTTACATCCATTGGTTTCTACCTAAGGATCGAGAATAGGACCAAGGAGATATACTTAAAAGATAGATATAAGCGTGCATAAACTTATGGAAAGGAGATTAAGGATGTACCCTCAAAAAGAAAAGGGTAGGCTGCGCGTATCTTGTCCTCAGTCTCCCAAGTCGCGTCTTCCTCAGCGTTACTCCATTGAACTTTAACAAGCTTGACTTCACGGTTGCGTAGCTTTTTGACTTCTGTCCTTAAAATATAAGTTGGAACTCTCCTCACCGTCGCTTCTCGCTCCACTTCTTTTTGCTCTAGTATGCTTGGCTCCACAACTTCTGCCGACTCATGTAAGCACTTTCGTATTTGAGAGACATGAAAAACATTATGAACTCCAGCCAATCTTTCGGGCAGCTCTACTTTATAAGCCATCTTCCCAATCCTTTCAATGATAGGAAATGACCCTACAAATCTTGGTGCCAATTTTCCTGTAGACCGAAAGCGAACGACATTCCTCAAAGGAGATACTTTAAGGAAAACCCTGTCTCCAACCTCAAACTCAAGGTCGGTCCTTCTTTTATCAGCGTAGGACTTCTGTCTATCTTGTGCAGTCTTCATTCGCCTTTGTATCAAGTCCACTTTCTCTGAAGTTTCTTTAATCATGTCCGGCCCAAGTACGAGCTTGTCTATAGGCTCCCACCAACAGGTTGGTGATCGGCATGGTCTTCCATATAAAGCCTCGAAGGGTGCCATGCCTATGGTGGCTTGGTAGCTATTGCTGTATGCGAATTCCACCAAAGGAAGATGATCCTCCCATGTCCCTCCAAAATCAAGAATGCACAATCTCAAGAGGTCTTCTAATACTCTGTTCACCCTTTCCATCTGGCCATCGGTTTGAGGGTGATAGGCCGTGCTTAAGCATAGCTATGTGCCTATAGCTTCCTGCAAACTCTTCCAAAACTCGCTCGTAAAGATAGGATCTCGATCACTTACTATGCTAGAGGGTATACCATGCAGTCGAACCACCTCTTTAAGATAAATGGATGCTAACGATGAGGTAGTCCTCCTACTCTTAATAGGTATAAAGTGAGCGTTTTTAGTGAGCCTGTCCACTATTACCCAAATATTGGTATTGCCCCTTCTTGACCTAGGCAACCCATCAATAAAGTCCATCGAAATGCTATCCCATTTCCACTGTGGGACTTCTAGAGGATGAAGCAGACCACCTGGCTTCTTCTACTCCGCTTTGACTTGCTGGCATATCAAGCATTTAGAGACAAACTCAGCTACATCCTTCTTCATGCCGTTCCAAAAGAAAACCCTTTTTATGTCTTTATACATCTTGTCCCCACCTGGGTGTATGGTCAATTTAGAATGGTGTGCTTCTTCGAGAACGGTTTTCATCAAATCTCTTGCTTGTGGGACGCATAGTCTTTCATCCCGTCTCAACCAATCCTTGTCATCGATGGAGTATCTATTGAGGTGACTAAAAGTCTCACTTCTCATTAGCTTATCCATCACATCAACTAGCTGAGGGTCTTCACGTTGCGCGGTTCCTATTGAGTCCAAAAGCGTAGGCCGCACCTCTAGTGCTGCTAACAAACCAGGTACAAATTCGAAGGAGGGTCTAAAGTCAAAGTTTGCTATGTACTCCAAGCTTTGCCTTTCTACAAAGAGAGGACTTAAGGTCAGCTTTTTCCTACTCAAGGCGTCTGCCACTACATTGCCCTTGCCAGGGGTATAAGCAATCTCAAAATCATATGAGGCCAGAAATTCCATCCACCTTTATTGTCTTAAGTTAAGATTCTTCTATGAGAAAAGGTACTTTAATGATTTATGGTCAGTAAACAATTCAAACCTTTCTCCTAATAGGTAATGACGCCATGACTTAAGAGCGAAAACAATGGCAGCTAGCTCCAAATCATGAGTTGGGTAGTTCTTCTCATGTACCTTCAACTGCCTTCCTCTATAACAAACTACTTTGCCCTCTTGCATCAAGACAGCATTCAATCCTGTTCTGCATGCGTCTGTGTATACAGTAAACATCTTACTCCCATCAGGCAATGTCAGAACCGGGGCTGTTGTCAGAGGCCTTTTCAGTTGTTGGAAAACAACATCGCAATCCAAATCCCAAGCAAAAGTTAGGTTCTTCTTCGTCAATCTAGTAAGTGGGGCTGAGATCTTTGCAAAGTCTTTAATGAACTTTCGGTAAAAGCCCGCTAGTCCAAAAAAACTTCGTACTTCGGTTGCGTTCCGGGGGACCTTCCAATCTTGCACCGTAACTACTTTCGCAGGATCTACAGCTATCCCCTCTTTGGACACCACATGTCCAAGAAAACTTTCTTCTCTCCAAAAATGGCATTTGAAGAATTTTGCTTTCAGTTGGTGTGCACGAAGAGTATCCATGACTTCCCTTAAATGCAAAGCATGCTCTTCCTCACTTTTCGAGAAGATCAAAATGTCGTCCACGAAGACCACCACAAATTTATTAAGGAACTCCCTGAACACCCGACTCATCAAGTCAACGAAATAAGCAGGTGCGTTTGTCAAGCCGAAAGGCATGATAAGCCATTCGAAGAAACCATCCGGGGTCCTGAATGCGGTCTTATCAATGCTGTCCTCAGCCACTCTTAGCTGATGAAACCCGATAGCTAGATCTAGTTGGGAGAAAACCGATGCACCTACAAGCTGATCGAACAAGTCGTCTATTCTTGGAAGTGGGTGCCTATTCTTCTTGGTCAGCTTGTTTAGCTCCTTATAGTCGACGCATAGGCGAAATGAACCATCTGCTTTGGTTGCAAACACCACTGGAGCACTCCATTCAGAAATACTCCGCCTTATAAACCCCTTTTCAAGCAACTCTTTAACTTGCTTGCTGAGCTCTTTCCTTTCCCTTGGAGCCATGTGTCTAACGGGTAGAGCAACGGGTTTTGCATTATCAACAAGGTATATGAGGAAGTCTATCTCTTGCTTCGGAGGTAAACCCTTCAACTCTTTAAAGACATCTGAGTATTCACAGACTACTCTAACAGATTGCAGGTTCTCAACAGACGCATCAAGAGATTCTAGGTAACTAAGCATAACAGAGTTCATGGGATTACAAGATATTTCAAGAGTGTTACCGAGGCGAGTCATAAGTCTAACCACTCTCTTTTCACAATAGAGGACGACACCATTACTGGATAGCCAATCCATACCTAGAATCAACCCATAGCCCGTGAAGCCCAAAACATAGGCATTACATCTAAACCCAACGCTTAGTATAGAAATTTCCAAATCCAAACAAATCATTGATAAATAGGCCGAACCCCCAATTGGATTTGAAATAACCAAGGGATCCTCTACTATACTGGTGTCTAGGTGCAGAGATTCAACTAAAGCAGTAGATATAAAATAGTGCGATGCGCTAGAACCAAAGAGAGTACGAACAGGATAATCAAAAAGATAAACTAAACTCTCAACAGAAATATTTCTACCTCGTTCTTGTGGAGGTGCTATGAGAGCATGAACCTGCCCTCCAGAAGTAGATTCAGTCCTCTGCCCTTGCCCTTGCTTTCTTAGGCAGTCCTTAGCCATGTGTCCTGTCTCGCTGCACTGAAAACAACCACCCATCTTCCTCTTCTTCTTTCTGCAGTCCTTAATCAGATGTCCGGGTATGCCACAAAAATTACACTTCCTCTTGTCACGGGGTTTTTTATTCTTCCCGCCTTTCTTGGAATCCGTCTTCTTGTTCTGTGATCCCTCCACTTTCTTGTCTTGAGGTACTTCCCTCTTTGTCTATTCCTTGTCATCCTTATCTTTCTCCTGTAACAGTGCTATGTCCACTAGTCTCTCATAAGTCACACCCATAGGTATATGGGACATAGCTAGGCTATGCGGTGGCTCGTTCAACCCTTTAACGAAACAGAGAGCCTTCTTATGCGGAGTGTTCACTAACACCAATCTGAATCTAGCCAGCTGGTTGAATTGGTTGACGTATTCCTTGACCGATAGGCTTCCTTGTTTGAGAGCTAAGAATTTTTCCATCTGTAGGCTTCGTTCAGCTTGCGAGAGTAACTTCATTTCAAACCTCATTCTGAAATCCTCCCAGGTTTCAACTAGTCTCTCAGCATTAGTAACTTCCCACCAATAAGAGGCTTCGTCCTTAAGTAACCACACAGCCAATTGCATCTTCTTCCTATCATCCACTTCAAAGATAACGAACAAATCTTCTGTTTCCTTGAGCCAGTTTCTTGCTTCCACAAATGACTCTGTCCCATTAAAGTTATTCCCACCCATGGCTCGAAAGTCTCTGCATATCTTCGAGAAAGCATTTGCACGAGGAGGAGGAGGAGGAACAGCTGCAACTGGGGGAGGAGGAACATCTGTTGGGCCTGCGTCATTAGCCCTAGCCTCCAGGTACCTTCTGAACCAACCATGTACCGGCACGCCCTCAGGAAGATTAAGATCCCCAGACATGCTGAAACGAAAAGATTCAAAACAAAGGATCGAAAGATAATGCATATGGCTTTGGAGATTACGCCTTTATAATAAACAACACTTTTCTTGAAAATGCTTCTTTAAACTTCTTTTTGAAAAATAGTTTTCGAAAACTTTTATCTGATCTGGTAAACCTTTGCTCTGATACCAAGGGTAAATACCCCACCTCCGTTAAGGTCACTTACAAAGAGAATGCATTAACTTTGGTGGAGTATTATAGGTAAAAGGTTCAAGTAATTTACAAGACAGACATATAAACAGCGGAAAACAGAAATTATTTATTAAATAGCATGGCTCAGTCAAAACATCACAAGCATTGTCTCAAAACCCAACTTCTAAATTATTACAATAAAACATATGTCTTGATTTATTTCTCCAAGTACATAAAGAAGCATAAAACAGAAGTAAAGCATCATAAATCCCCAATAAAAGTGTAACCACAGCCATAGCCCAAGAAGAGAGAATCCAAGCAATACATCTACTCTCTTTAAGCTTGAAAAAGGTTTGCACTAAGCTGAAGTATTCTCTCCCTACGGACTGGGGGGTGGACGGAAGAAAAGAAGGCGAAAGAAAATGGGTTAGACATAAGTCTGGTAAGTCCAGTGATTATTTAGCATGTAAACAGGTAAAAGGATCATGACATGAATAAACTGAACCTAGGACAATACCCTAGAAATTAGATAACAATAAATAAGGCAAGATAAACTAGATATACTATCACACTCGTTTCTATTTCTCTGCACCTACTAACAAGTGTTTCAACTAGCACCGTGTGTTCATGACAAAATGATCCCTTTTATCGATCGGCTTCTACTCGCATGCATTTATGACCTATGTCATTCGGCCCCCCTCGATTGTAGATAGCTGTGCTGGTCCCACCATGGGGTGTACCAATTCCTATGGTGGCAACCCGACACAAATTCAAGATGCACGGTGTATGCTACTGATGCCCAGTGCCTGATTTGTCCAAGCCGAAGTACGTGCACATTCATACTCCGTCGGAACCTACATTGCTGCACCACCCGTCGTTATTTTGACCGCTTATAATCAGCCCAGTAATCGTGCCCCACTCTGCCTAGTTCAGGGTACCATGATACATCTATGTGGGTTACTGCTGAAATGGGTCCCCTCTACTAGGGTTTCCTAATCAACATGTTAAAATGGTTAAGTGTTCTCAAATTGACCTAACCCCACCCATCAGTTTAGTTAACATGTTGTATTGGTTAAGTGTTGCCTTAATTAATTTAACCCTACCATTCCTAGCATGTCTTAGCTTTAATTCAAATTAAAGCACCAACCACTCATATTAGATATGTATTGTTGCGGTCGCTGGATGTGCCGGGCGGTTCCGGGCAGTCTTACACCGCAACTCAATCTAACCTAGGGTTTTTTGGGCTTAATGCACTAACCTCTCACATTAGATCTATATTGTTACGGTTGCTGGATGTGCCGGGCAGTTCCGGGCAGTCTTACACCGTAACTCAATCTAACCTCGGGTTAGGCACAATCATCTTTTAATTAATTTACATATTTACTGTTTATATGTAAATTATCCACCAATGTTGTCAACTCACGTCATGTCCCTTTTACCCTTCAAAATTTTGTCCATAATTCTTAGGCATACAAATTATACCATTTCATGCCATTAATCATTTACATGATTATGAGCCGACCTATGCCAATAGCATATAATTTAATATTTTTCCCGATGTATCCCTCGTTATTCGTTCGTATAAATTACATAGAACGTTAGGCTCGCAAATTAGCCTAACTCATAAACAAAGAGGGAAAAAGAAAAAAGACATGTAA
Source organism: Allium sativum (assembly GCA_030737875.1). Lineage (NCBI taxonomy): Eukaryota > Viridiplantae > Streptophyta > Magnoliopsida > Asparagales > Amaryllidaceae > Allium > Allium sativum. The sequence continues at coordinate 297,747,858 of CM060924.1, forward strand.
CATTCCAACGGCATAAAATAGTTTAGATCAACTAAGCATGTGTAATATAAATTTGGCATAGTACTACACAAATTTAATTAAGCATGTAAATGTGAACTTGCATTTGAGTTGGATCAAATTAACATAGATCTAAACATCTAAGCATGTAGATCTAGACATATAAGCATATATGAACATGACTTAGCTTATGATCTTGCATATAACATAACATAAGGAATCACCAAATTTATATACAACATGATAGGTTCATTACCAAATTATTATACAACATGATAGGTTCATCACCAATTTAACATACAACATGATAAGTCCATCACCAATTTAATATACAACATGATAGGTTCATCACCAAATTTATATACAACATGATTGGTTCATCACCAAATTATTATACAACATGATAGGTTGTATCAATCACAATAGTCACGTAGGCATAGGTAATTTCAAAATTGCAACATGAATAAGAATGCGATCATCTTATAACTAGGCACAGTTCTAGTTCCACATCATTACAAGTCATGACTTTTATTTGTTCAAATCTAAAGAACAACTGAACTTACAAATAAAAGAACAAATTTTGTTTTCTGGGATCTGATTTCTGAAACTGAAAAGCTATCCTTTGATGTAGACTATCTGATTCTCTAGTTTTGATTTGATTTGGGACTTCCTAACTTGACTTGTAGTTTAGAGAAAAATGGAGGCTACGCTAGTTTGGCCATGGACAACATGACGGCTTCAGAGAGCAATTTTATGTGTTTTAGAGTTGAGGGTTGGGGTTGTTTATATAGAAGTTTAGATTAATGAGAGCCGTTAGATCAACCTAAGAGTAATCAGAGCCATCCAGATCAAACAGAGCCAATCAGAAGTCGCCACATATGCCCTAATGACTTAGAAAAATATCACTGGGCAAAACAGCCCAGATCTGGCCGAGGGGGTCGACCCCTACAGAGGGGGGGGGGTCGATACCCCAGTCGACACCCCTCTTGGGGGGTCGACACCTATGTCGACCCACCCCCCTTGGAGGAGTCGACCACTGTGGGCGGGAATTTTCCCGCCCAACCGATTCTCTCGGAATTTTTGAAATTTGAACTGCTTTTTAATTTAATTATTATTTATATTTAATTTCCATTTAAACTTGAAATCTTCTGAACTCCATAACTTCTTCATACGGAGTCCGATTCACGCAAACTCAGACTCTATCTCAAGCAGAATTCCGAGACGAACACAATGGAGAAACCCGTTTCCCCTAATTTCCATTTTAAAATTAAGTATTCTTTAATTTGTTACTTTAATGTTCACAAAAAATACGGGGTGTTACAAGATCTACATCAATCGAAGAAAGAGTTTATTGAATCGAAGAGTTTAGAGCAAATTCTTTGCTGTCAGAATCGAGATTCATCGTTTTTGTGTTGTTTTGGAGAATTGGTGAGTGATATGCATCTCTCACGCGGAATCAATCAAGCATATGAGTTGTATGATCATAATTTTATCATTTTGGATCTTTTTCACCTAGATCTATATCGTGGCAAGTCTATTTTTATATGAATCACTATAGGATCTAATCTAGCAACTTTAGACTAGTAATTTCCATATAATTTCATATGTTTATGCAAGTTAGATCCATTGTTTTGATCATTTATTCATTTATCATGATTTTGGTGAATATTATATGGTTATGAAAATTTATTGTTTTAATGATTGTTGATGATTGATTTGGATGAATTACTTAGATCAAGTGTTTTGCCTAACTTTTAAATCAAACTGAAGTTGAATTAGACAGGAACTTGTATGGATCGGCCACGGATTGGATGGATCGGTCGTTGTGTGGCTTGCTTGGAGAGCAAGATAAGATGGATCGGTCAAGTATGGATCAGTCGTAATTTTAGAGCATGGATCCGTCGTGACTTCAGAAGTATGGATCGGTGTCGAGCACAAGGATGGTTCGGTCAAGGCTTCTCAAGTGGATCAGTCAAGACCATGGGTCGGGCTTGGATGGATCGGTCAAGTATATGGTTCGGTCGTACTTTTTAATGATGGGTCGGTAGCGGATGATGCTATGGATCGATCATGGATTTAGAAGATGGGTCTGTCGTTGCGTTCAGGGTATGGATGGGCTAGGGTATGGATGGGTCAGGGTATGGGTCGGTCGCAATTCCAAATGTCATGGGTCGGTTTACTTTTTAATTATAGATCAGATAGAACGAATGATCGATCCATGATGGATCAGCATGTCTGATCCATAATGGATCGACATGTACTAAGGGTCATGACAACATTTTTAAACGCTATGGTTGATGGCATAAATGTTGTGGTGTGTTTCCATAGTGAATAAATGAATGCTATGAATTAATGTTGAACCTTATATTGATGTTGTTCGGTTCAGTGATATTGTGACTTCGATGTATATCCAGGTGGGAATGTTCAAGTGATGTGTTCGTTAATCGGTGTAAAGCAATGAATGTGAAGAAGACTCAAGGGTGTTTTGAGTTTGTGGATAATGGTTGCTTGAGGGGGACCTGAGCTCGTGAATGGTCATCGGGGTTGATGGCTAGAGATATGAAGGCTGAGAGATTATCTTTGTCGTAAGTTCTAACAGACTCAAAGAAGAGGTACTTTGGGCAGTCGTGAAGGGCCTCGTACCTTGGGCAATCGTGAAGGGCCTAGTTGTCGAGATTTGGGAAGACAAACATACGAGTCGTGAAGGCGTATGGAGTTTTTGCTTGAACTGGAGTTTACCATTAGACCTTGACATATGGCAGGGGGCCGTCATACAATTAACGATGGTTTCGAAGCAAGAAAGACAGTGATAGCCAAGGTCATGAATGTTTGGTTGTTTTGCTTATACCATCTCACATAGATTGTCTGACGTCAAAGGAGATGTTTCTTGGATGCTTGTCTGATATTGGTTTAGGCCTCTGAAGCTTGTGCTTGAGGGATGTTGATCTCGATTGGGATGGTTTACGGGGGATATAACTATTTGTTATGGTTGTTATTGTCTGGTTACTTCTGATTACCATGGATGTATAATTGTTGGTTGTTCTCTGATTCCGATGGATGAATGGCTATTTCCAATTGTTTGTTTTGTAAAGGCTATCACTGTCAGATGAGGGGAAGACATGTTTGGGTTCTTCTCTGGTGTGTGGTAGATTTAGTTGTTAAATCTACCTATTCTCATATACTTTATTGATGATGTTAGATAGTTGTTTTATCGCTCACTAAGACTATTGTCTGGCTCAAAGTTTTATGTATCCCTCTTATTACCTTGGGCTGTTCATCCAGTTTTCGATGTGCAGACTAGGTGGAAGGTGGCAGGTGACTAGTGAGGACGATGCTGCTGTGCGGTGGCGAGCAGGAGGCTGGCGTATTACTTTGCTATTACCTAGTATCTTTATTTCCGTTGTTTGATGAGTATTGTAGTGAGGTTTCTTCTACAAACTTTGATGTTATATCTAGTTGATGTATGGATGATCTTTCAGGATATTATGAAAGTTTGTTCTATGATGCTTCAATATTTTTGCCTGTTGTATATGTTCTATTATATTTTATCCTTGCGCTGTGAGTTATACAACATATTCCGCTTGTGTTAACTACTCTGATGATCATCCGTAGCTGCCTGACACGTCTTTCAGCGCATTATTTCTCTTCTTTAGCGTAGGAGTTATGGGGGGTCGTCACACGTTAACTCACCACTCCTATTATGAAACTAGTTAAATATTTTTACTTAGGTTATCAATCTCTTTTTTTCCTCATTCATTGTTGGTTGAGAAGACTAAAGGTAATTATATTTAAATTTTATATTTAAGTTTATTTTTACGTTGTTCGGTAATGCATAACCGATCATGTATAAATCCAAATTATTAAAAAAAAATTAGGTGTTTTTTTGAAGTAATTTTACGTTTTAATTTTATTAATATGTTTAAGTGGCGTTAGTAAATATTATCATGTGTTTAGATTGATGCAAATAGTAACATCCAAAATAAATTGTCTAACACTAACGATAAATAAATTTCAGGCATTGTTAATAACGCTCCACATTTGGATGAGAGGAGACCGTATCTAAAAGAATTTCACATAAAATTATATCACTACGCGAGGTATACTAAAAGCTAGAAGAAAATATGCTTTTACCAACTCTATTTTACTTTGTATTTTCACTCAAATTTTTATTTTTTGTCCTTCTCCATTTTATCTTTTTAGAAAAAAAAGGCTAGACAAAGATTTCATCTCGCTTATTGAGAACCAAAAAATTATTAGGCTTTGCTGAAGACTTCGATTATTGGACTCGCTACTAACAAATACAGTTAAACATTAAAAATTTGTTATATTATCATCTTCGTTCATTTGTGCACGTTAAATGCTTTCTTTAGCATGAATCAACTTTGTCTCCTCCTTGTCATTTGTAGATGAATTTGAATTTTCCATTATAGTTACACATTTGAAATTGAAGATTAACCAATGATTATGATAAAAAAAATGAAAAGGGCAATTTGGTCAAATTAATTAAATTTTTAGGAGCAGCCTTACAAGTACCTCTGAGTAATTTTTTTTTGGTTTGTTTTAAAAATGACCTAGAGTGCCATTAAGAATGTTAAATTGAGAAAAAGCCACTAAATACACCATACAATATACTATTTCTTACCCTTTCCTAAAAATACATCACAAATTTGAAAATATCCTTAACACCACCAAATATACACCACAACTTCACTTACCACTTTCACTAAAAACAAACCCAAAATAAAAAAATAAAAATAAAAAGAAGAAAACTACACCGAACATACTTGTTTGACTATTGATTCACATAATCAGATCTTCGAATTGTAAATTTTCATATTCGGCTTGCTTAGTGCTTTGATTTTATGGTCTGTAATAACCATCACTCTAGTCAATTGTATAAAGTGAAGATGAATTTTTGAGTCGACAATTGTCGATTTACAATGGTGAACCGTTGAGGTTGGATGTTGAAAATTTTTCATTTAAAATTTGTTGCATGATTTATTTTTTGGAGATAATAAGAAACGCGTTTGTGTAGCAGGACGTGGTATTTTTAATGGGTGCAAATAAGTGAAGTGTATTGCTAAAAGTACAATGGTTTTCTTCGTAACAACATAGAAAATAACAATGAACGCAATAAAAATTTATATATTTCTTGATATCAAAGTTATTTCACGGGCAATCAACTATCGTGTAAAGTCAATTTACATGGCGAACAATTGTCGACCAATACCATTTCTTAAACACATCAACCATCAAACTACCGTCGTTCAACACGGAGTTCAATTCTTCTATCCCCATTTATGTTGTTCCCATGTGCCCAACGGGTGAGATTTATCTGATTTCTACTTTTTGAAATTAAACCCTTAACATTTGGAGGATTTAACTGTAAAAAATGAAAATCACGGGGCTGTTATTGGTTGGACACACATGTGAACACCTAACATGGAGACAGAACAATTGAATCGTTCAACACGTGGGAGAAAACGATTTTCACATCAAATTAATAAATTGTCGTCCAAAATTGATTCTTTCTTTTACTAATTCTTAAAATCATAGGTAACTTACTAACTTGTAGTGTCGTCAAAAACATCGTATTTTGCACTTTTTGACACTCGAGCTAGAGAACACAAACGAGCATGGTTTCAGTAGCGCACAAGAGTAAAACCTTAAAAGGCCCACGGTGAAACCAAGCAAAGCAAGCTGGCAGAATGGGGAGTTCAAGTGACATGCCATGGTCTCCTTCTCAAGTTCTTCTCAACATAGGTATTTATTTACATCGTACTCCTCTCTGTTTCCCTCATCTGCACTTAGTTCCTCATCTTCTTCATCAGTCGTTCCTAATTCAGCAAAACCCTAAATTTGTCAGTGGTTTTTTCACAGGAGGGAAAAAATACTCAACCACAATCGATACTTTGACTCAGCGTGAGCCTGATTCCATGCTTGCTGCTATGTTTAGTGGCAGACATAGTGTCTCCCAAGATTCCGATAAGGTAATTGTTTTATTGGTTTGCTTGAGTATCGCTATGATCATTTCGAAAACTAAATCTTCTGGTGTAGGTTTGTGTTATTTATTTCCTTATTCAGATAATTAAACTGTCAACTGTCAAGATACTAATCATGAATGAAAACAAAGTACGATATTCAATAAAAAACTATTATTGTATTTATGGAGACCAAATTTAGTTGCGTGATCGTAGTGAACTACTGCAGGGAGCTATATTCATTGATAGGGATGGAAAATATTTCAGGCATATTTTAAATTGGTTGAGGGATGGAGCTATTCCAACACTCAGAGATGCAGAGTATCAAGGAGTATTGCGAGAAGCAGAATACTACCAGCTACTTGTAAGTTGCATGCTACACGCAATGATTGTTGCTTATATGTAAGAATTGATTTGGAAAATGCTATCCTTTGTTTACAGGGATTAGTTGAGCATATAAACAATATGAATAAGGTAAAAAATGACGATGATGATACCACTGCTGAACTAACCAGAAAAGATGTTGTCAAATGCATCCAGTCTGATAAAGTCAGATTTCGAGGAGTGAATCTTTCTGGTCTCAACCTTTCTAAACTCGTATGAGTTTTCCTATAATATTCGGATCGTACTTACAGATTATAGTTTTTTCTTCTTCCTGTTATGGTTTAACTCTTTCTTGGTATGGTTGTTGAGACAAGTCCTACACCGAGGAATTTATAAAATAAATCCAGTATAAACATTTAGAATTCACCCTTCGCATTGACAATTGGTTTTGTGATAACTTGGGAATCTCTAACATGGTATCAGAGCAAGGTTTAATGCTTGTGCACCAAGCCACACTTTTCCACGTCACTCCTAAGATCCACGTGTGAGATTGCCACACGGGCGGAGGGCGTGTTGAGACAAGTCCACACCAGGGAATTTATAAAATAAATTTAGTATAAACATTAAGAGTTCACCCATCACATTGCCAATTCGTTTTGTGATAACTTGAGGTTCTCTAACAATGGTCTATTCCATGCATATAAGTAAGTGTTTTACAGCCACTCTTGGACATATTGAAAGGACTACCTAAACAAGGAAGGTACACTGTTTTACCCTAATGAAATGACATTCTAAACTTGTCACACTGAAAGTTTTCCTGGTTCTGCGTAGTATTTCACAGTGTACATTTTGATTTATCTAACATATTTTGGAAATGTTTCGTTAAAGTATTTTTGAATACATGCAAGTGTAAGGACACATCACATACAAATGCCTTGTTCAAAATTTATTAGTTAAGGCATGTAAAATTTATCATCTTATATGATGGAGAAAAGGCTGGGAATTTAAAGAAAGGAGTGTACTTGGAGATGCAACTGTCATAATTCATAAGGAAATTTGGATCTAACAATCGATTAAAGAGAATGTATGTTCAAGAGTATTTAGTTTTTTCCTCTTATCTTGATTACTTCTAAGTGCTCAGTAAGTTTGAAATTATGGAATTTTTTTAAGGGTGAGAGTTAGTATCATTGCATCGGGTTGCTTAACACATGCATCGATGAAGAGACACCGATGTTGAATATTCAATGCATTCCTTTAGCATTCTTCACAGCAGCATTAGTTGATGCAATGTTTTGTTTTGTATAGAACGAGGATAGTTGTGGCCAAGTTTAAAGGATTGTTGGATTGCTATTGCATTTGTAATGCAGAATATCAACATTCTAGAAGTTATTATTTGAACATATTACATGGGAGCAAATTGCGAAAGGAAACTTCATCCACAGTTTACCTATACATGACCTAACATGGTACATTCAGTATATTCCTACATGCTTATCAGTCCCATCAATCTGAGAACCCTCAATTGATGTGTGTGTGTGTGTGTATATATATATGTATGTATGTATGTATATTAAGGCTTGTTTACGTACTGTGAAGTAGCGAGCAATTTAACACACATCCACTTACATCTGAAGCATTTTACTATATATCCAATTGCTAGTTTCTGGCCAATGATTATGTGGGGCTTGTTGTTGCAACCGTTTGTGGCTCCAAGTTCAAAGTTTAATTGATTGCTGGCGTATGAGTGCCATGTTTACTTTTGGACACATAAACATGTAGAATACCAACAGTGTCAATATTTTTCTGCTTAGTTGATTTGCTTTGAAAACAGTACTAGCCAATATTGTATTGAACAAATAATCTCACTTTTCCATGTAAAACAGGACCTCTCCTTTGTTGATTTCACACATGCTTCTGTTCGGAAAACCATCTTTTCTAATGCTAATCTCCAGAAAGCAAAATTTACGGTAAGTGTTCGTTTCTTTCACTGTAAGTAACCTTGAAACAAAAAAAGTTGAATGCAGTTATGATTAAATATACAAAAAAGATGGCCTTATTATCTTGTTCAGGAATGTGTTAGCTCTGTTAAGATAAGCCCTTAAGATGGCCCCATTGGTTCACATATTTGCATAAATTATGTGGTCCATGCATAAAATTTTGAAATATTTTCGTTTCTATGCCCACTACTGTTTGTATTTTAGTTTTAATTCATTAGTATACCATGTTTTTCTGTACCTTATGTTGTCTATTCTTTAACAGGAAGTGGAAGGAGGTGATTCCATTTTCAAAGATGCAATATTGCGTGAGTAAGATTCATCAATTATTTGCTAACAATTAAAACTGTTTTTACATTTCGATCTGTTAGACATACTAATCAAACGAGGCTGTCTCAATAACTGAAGACTTCAGTGAATTCTAGGCTAAGTTTGAATTTCCTCTTACGAAATGTAATTTAAAAAAAAACAAAATGATATTTAAGAAATGCTCTTATCTTAAAAACAATGAATCAAATCATTGCCCTTCTCCATCAAGTAGCTATCATAGTATTGCACTAGGTTCAATTGCTTTTTAATTTACTTATCATTTTTAGTTTTTTCATGCTGGTCTGCCATGTCAATATATTTTATCATCTACTGCATCGTTGTCTCAGTTAAAATTAAAAAGTGATTTTTTTTTTAAACTCTCTTTGTTTATAATTAAGACTCGAGTAAGAGAAGTTGAATAACTTATGAGTGTTTGGTCTGTTCGAGTTTGATCATGTTCGTAATGACCAATTTAAATACGGTGGAAAGAATTAGAGTTAAAATTGAATCGGATAATACTATCGTTGGTGATCAAATATCAGAAATTCCAGCAATTTACCTTTTGATTCAGAAACTCTTATTTTCTTTCTTTTTCTCTTTCTTTTCCTTTTCCTTTTTTCGGTTTTGTTTTGTTTTGTTAAAAAGCGAGTAGACACAGCTTCAAATTAAATCCTCATGATTAGGAATAATATGGAAGTACAATTGCTACATATCTTCTGCGTTATTCAAAGAACTAGGCTGATTAAATTTAAGAAGATAAAAACAAATCATAGCAACAGAGTCCAAAGCCATAAATAATCAAAATAGTAAAACAATTCTTTACGAAATAATTCATTAAACAAGCATTTAAGTAGGAGGCATTCAATCTCAAAAGCAACAAAATTAATGTTTCTTAATTTATAAAAAAATATTTCAAACTTTCAGGGTAGATGTTCTTACAACTCTTCCTTATCACAAGCATGCATATGAAAATATTGATCATATACTAGTCTTCATATGCTTCACTAGGTAATATAGTATTATATTGAGTTTTATAGATTCCCAATTGCGACCATTTCAACTATATTGAAAAATAATTTATTGGGATTTAATTTTAAGTGTAACATCTATAAAAACGCAAATGAAAATGCGTGACTATCACATATGTAAATGGTTTTTGAAGCGTGGGTTTCAGTCACAAATGTCGCTTATCAGAATGATATTAGTATATATACTTCATACAAAAACTGTTATTATCTGGTTTGTTTTGGATTCGAACTCTATACTGCTATGATGTTCGTTTATATAAAATTTTAATACAAGTCTTTGCAAAAAACTTACTATGGGATTGGACCTCAACAAAAGTTATTATGTAAATATGTCCCTTTTTGACTAGGGTAAAATAACACATGCACCTTCCATAAAGGACGATGTAGCTTGAAGTTATGAAATTGGCACATGCACATTCACAAAATGCACATGTGTTATTTTACCCTAGCCACAAGGCTTAAATATTCACAGTAAGTTTTCTCCAGAGCTCTTCATCCAAAATTTATCATTTCTTTTATCTTTTCACAATTGTACTTCCATGTTTGTTTTGTTTGATGGTCTAATTCAGAGTTGTTTTACTCGTATGTCTTATAATTAAATATTTTTTTCAATTGATAATATTTAAATATTTTTATGTATTAGAACACTTAGTATAATACATTTGGATTAATTTTATAATTAGAAAACATATTTCTATTTTGGGATTTAAAAAATGAAACAAAAATTATAATTTTAATGCAAACTTTACAATCAAAAACAAATAATTATTACATTTGTTTTGATGAGCTAATGTAATAAATTTTACCTATTTATACAATTTTTTTCTTCCTAATTTAGGAATCAAGAAATGAATAAATAATTTTTAAACAAATTTTAAAATCGAAATACAAACAATTAATTATTTTTTGATATTTTGATGTGTTTATACGTACAATGTAATAAATTTTAGTTGTTTATGCAGTTAGAAAAAAAAATTCCGTCTTAAGAATTTCAAAAATAACAATTTAGCAACAAATTTTGAATTTAAAGCATCATTTTAAGATATAAACTTCTTACATCCGACTTAAGACCTTTAAGATGGATGTTGCTTAATACTGAAGCCAAACTCTTAAATTTGAGACTCAAATGCTTTTTTAAAACAATGGCTCAGGCTTACGTTTGACTTGAACTCACATATGTCGTACGTTAAAATTTTTGAAAGCACTTATCTTAGTGTTCAGACCCTAAAATCTGCACCACTGTTGCAAAAAAGAGAGCAACATATATCCAGTGTGCGGCTTTCAAAGATGCATACAAAATATTGAACAAGGGGTCGATTATTAGAACACAAAATAAAGTACAAAATAAGAACTTAATATATATTGGTCATTGGATGTTAGGTTGAATTCAAAGGTAGGTCTAAAGGTTGAAAACTAATGGATTTCACAAAACCAACTTTTTTTTTCTTTTTAGCAACAAAAAATATCGAACGACCAAATATATTGAAGGGCATGCATTTTGCACATTCCAAAAGCACACGTAAACTATGTCGACTGCATTTAGACATGTCTTATTCCTTTCATACTTACATTTGTACGTTCTTTATATTTTTTCATTCTATTTTTTTAATGATAAAACTCGATTTCTTAGGTGTGGACCACCTTAATTAAACCTAACAAGTTCGGGTCATCCAGTTAACAACATATAATATACCAAACATATAATTCAAAAATGATTTGAATTGAAAACAAAACTCAACCATTCTGATGTTAGTGGAAGGATGAAGAGTTATAGGCTTAAACGTATCAATGTTTGAAGAAGTGTTGAAAAAGAATATGAAATTTTAATGGAAGTGGTGAAATATTAGTTTTAAATGCAAATGAAGTTTTTTTTCTTCCAAAATTAGAGAAAGGTAAAAGTTGAATTGAGTGGTGGGCAGAAGATAGTTATGATTTTGATATTTGACTAATTTGGTGGGGTGTCAAAAGCAAAATAAGAGGTTCAAACCAAGGTTCGATATCCCATACATTGTAATTTCGCTATTCCGTTTTGGTTCCGATGTTGATCGGTATGGAATTCACTTAGAATTTTTTTTTGGGGTCAAAACAATGAATAAAATCGTTATATAAAGGTGGATACCCAGTGACAAAGGCTTCCGTACTAAAGCACGAGAGGACTTCCCAGAAATCGAAAATATTCGATAAGAGTTTTGAAGGAAAAAGTAGGTAGCTTTATAAAAATAGAAAGATCATAAATTCAAAGGATAAATCAAATAGAAATATGTGTAACATAAGAATTATCCTAGGGCATAGGGTTGCTTGAATGTTTTGATTGATTAGGGCTTCTCATTCTCATATATTTGACTTTTATCTTTAAGGCTTAGAATCCAACTTTCATCCCATGTTAATATGTGTATCGATTCCGTATGTGGAACGAAAACGAGCACTGAAAATGTTAATGTTGCGAAATGCAATAGGTCAGTGGCAAGGTTTTCAAAATGAGATTTAAATCGTAAATCGTAAAGCTCAAACTATGAATCGAAACGAGATTTAAATCATATGTCGTTGATTCAAAAAATATATATTTTAAAGTTTGCACAAACTTTGAAATTAATTTCAATGTTTAAACTTCTACATCTAAACCTAAAACATCATTTTCTCTCTTGTTCTGATTTTAATATGTTTTTAAGGAATTATAGACCCAAATATGTATATTGAATATATTAATTTGGACTATGGTATTTCTGAAGTGTGGTATTAGCCTGATTTGAATCGGAATATAAATCGAATCGTAAAGGGAGAGATTCGATTTAAAACGGGATTCAAATCGTAAGATTTTAAGATTTTTGACAACAATGATCAGTGGTAACTTAAACAAAGTACTTTTCTAGAATGGATTATGCTCAGCTAGAATGTGGAACGTTCTTGAAAGTGCTCTCTTTACATGCAAATATTTAAAATATTGTTATTCGCTATAAATGGATGAACACAAAGTAAAACATTTTATAAACAAAATACTATTATCGTTCATTTCTAGCTAGTTCTAGAGTATGATTTATAGTAGTAGAAGCCAAATAAAATTACAAAATATCAAAATGTTATGAAAAAAGAGAGGAACCGGTGAGTAACAATGTAGAGCACTTGAGCTCATAAATGTATGCAAGTTACTTTAAATTATTACTACTACCAAGGTTTTCAAAATGAAATTCAAAATCGTAAATCGCAAATATTCAAACTATAAATCAAAATGGGATTTAAATCGTAAATCATGGATTCAAAAAACATACATTTGAAAGTTTGCACACACTTTGAAATTAATTTTATATTTAAACTTCTACATCTAAACCTACAACATTATTTTTCTCTCTTTCTTCAATTTGAATTTGCTTGAAAATGATTGAAATTAGAGTTGTAAACCTAAATAAGCATGCTGAATATATTAATTTAGATTGAATGAGTTTTCCAAAGTGTGGTATTAGCTTGGTTTGAATCGGAATATAAATCGAATCATAATGGGATAGATTCAATTTGAAACGGGATCCAAATCGTAGAATTTTAAGATTTTTGACAACAATGACTACTACCACTACTATAATGGTGGTTAGAACCCAAAAGTAAAGTAGAAAATAAGATTTTATTCTCCTTAAGGTTTGTTTGAAGTCATTCTTAGTTATTTATTTACATTTACTATAAAAATTTATTATTACTTAATTCATATCATTACAATACACTATATCTTCGGAATGAATATTTTGAGAAGTATAATTAAATGTTTTAGTACTTTGAGTTCATCATTTCAGAATATAGGGTTCATTGTTTTAATATATTGAAATTGATATATCTTGTGCATATGCCATTTTGAAATGCTACTGTATTGTATTTTGAATCGTATGTACCAAAATGGAATACTATAATCAAACTATAAATTGTGGTGACATATCTTTCTTCCATTCATGGGCATGACATGGAAAAATGGTGATAATGGTTTTTGTGTGGTGGTGTATGATTTATGTTTATTATATTTGTTGAACAGGCTGTTATGGGCTTATTCGGCTTCAGGGCATGGTATGTTTATTAGGGTATAGACATATTTAGGTGATAAAGAGAAGTTGATCGAGATATATGGCTTTTCGTATGTAGATAAGTGGTATGAAGTGCATGTTCATCATATTTATTCAAGTATTTATATAGATGAGAAGTAATGAAATCTAGAATCAAAAATGAAATTGAAAATCCGAAAGCAAATTGAAACAACAAAATATTTGGACACTAAATGGAATTGAAATCCAGAATTTTGAACCTTGGTTTAAATAGTCCGAGTCTATAAACCATGAACAAAAGCGTAAATTACAAAGGAATTTACGAAGCTAACCCCAAAAGCAAATTTGAATATGTGCAGTACAAAATAAGCATTTTCTGCATTATTTTTGAAAGTGCAATCTTTATTTACATTTTGGAAATATAAATAAATATGTAAATCAACAAACAAAATGTTTGCATGAAGTTCAAGACTAAAATTTGAGTTGTATATATTGAAAACACAAAATGTTATTGACTAGTAATACGTAAAAGTAAATTATTTTTAGAAGTGCAAAACGTTGTGTGCTTCTCTTTTAAAGAAAAATGAATTAATGGTAAGTGTTGTTGTCTTGCATGATTGAAAATTGAAAGACAGTTTGAAAATTTACTAGTCCATTACCACCAGATAACGCGGAAAATTAATGTATAAATATGAGTCGGTAGCTGTGTGGATAAAACTCACGCTAAAGCCCCACAAAATCTTTGCTATAGTTCATAACGTTCTCCGACCGTTACTCAATTAGCGCTATTAAATAATAGGTCCACTTTAGACCTTATTTTTTTATGCTACTACCCTGCTAAATCAAGAATTTTTAGCACCACTTTCGCAAACAATTAATTATACAAAAATTGATTTTATTGATTCTATCTTAAACCAAATAAAAAAGTTACCATAAAGACCTAATTTAAAGCATAAATGCTCAATATAAGTTAGAAATATATTATTGTCATCCAATTTAATTTACGTAAATCATGTTATTCTTCTGTTTCGTTATATAGGATTAAACGGTATTTCTTTTTCTGCATAAATGATGTAAAAATGAGAATATGTTAACTTTAAATATTTGGTTTTAGGGTCCATTTGATACAGGTCCCTATTAAGTTTCAAAATTAGGCTCACATCCGGTCTAACTTTTCATATAAATTAGATCCCTATTTTTTGTAAAATCATCAAAAAAAATCATTATTAAATAAAACACGTTCACGCCAAAAAATTCTGGTGAAAAAACAATCAAAAACCACGTCAAAACCCAAAATTACACAAAATCAGTGAAACAACAGTTTTTTGCATCAAAAGATGCAATTATTCGTAAATAGTTGCATACATCCATGCTTATATTTTAGCGTTGCATCCAACTGCAGTATAAATGCATACATGTATGCAGCTAAACTGAATTATATGTATCCTTTTGTGCATATAATCAAATGTGGTCTGTTTTATCAAGCATTCGCCGTTTTCAGACATTATTGCACGCATTTATGCTCCTGTACAGAATACATGCATGCATTCATGCGCATATTTAGAAGCAGTCGCCCCATTTAAGTTTTTTGCACATATGCATGCATATATACACAGTTGCATTCATGTATGCAACCATTCGTAACACATGAATCTCAGTTCAACTTTGTATGCATACATGTATGCAGTTATTTGGTAATAGTTGCATACATATATGCGTATATTGGTCCAGAATTTCAACATAAATACACTATATGAATATATGCATGTATGTATGCTATTATAGGCAATAGTTGCACAGTAGTATGCAACTTTTTTTTTGGCGATTGCTTCTGGGAATATTCCCTATTTTTTGGATTTTCTTTTAGTGACTAGCGCATTTTTTTTGCTCAAATGGGTAAAAGGCGAAGTGGGCAATGCAACAGGCGAAAGAAGATAAAAAAGGAGCGGCACCTTAATTCTAGGGACCGGATATGCATTGAAAGTATGGGGGGACGTGCGCTTAATTTAAAACTAAAATAGGGATGTGAGCCTAATTTTCACTTGGTTTTATATGCAATGAAGTTTTTTGTGCTTTTGCTATTTTACGCATTATCTCTGCAATAACTTTTTGTATTTCCTCTGTTGCTGAGCTACTAAACACTTTAGGCTAGCAACACATGTTGGTAGACACATAATATTAGGAATTTATTTAATGCATGTCAATTCACATGAAATTTATTTCATGTCGACTCATATTTGAACACCACACGTAGGAGTTGTGAGAGTGCGACCGAGTCATTGAAACTCCTTGCAATATTCGAGCTGAAAATTTCGAACTAGGTTATGAGACCAAGAAAATATTATTCTTAAAATACTTGGATGGGAAGGGAAGGGAATGTGATTCAAGAGGAAATTATTAGAGTTATCTTGTACGGTTGGAATTTGGACTATGGTCTAAAAATATAATGGTCTTCCATTACTAAATATGTATAAGTCATACGTGAAAGATGGGAAAGCTTGATTCAATTGTTGAAACTCTAGGGTCTCTTTTTCAAATTAGATGTAATATTTTATTTATTGTCATATACATGGTGATTTGATCATCAAGTAGTTGATTGTTATAAAAAATAACTACAGACATACTTTTTTCTTTTAAATTACGAGTCCTTGTTTAAGGATATGAGATCAAGATTGGTTCTCAATTTAGTCTTTTCTTTATAATACTTTAATGAATCGAATGAACTTGGTTTGGAGGAATTGAGTTGCATTCTATATATTTTCATTAATTTTGTCTTTTAAAATCTAATTGTGCATGTATCCTAATAATTGATATAAGAGCCAACTATTTGATTTCTTTTAATGCTACTAAAGCGAGCTCTTAGGCACATATAAGGAGCGTGCACGATGCTTGCATCTTTATAGGATCCGAGATGTGTGATCTTTTTATGGTGTCTAAAAAGTGTACCTTTTGTTGAGATGACAAAGCTTCCATTTGTTTGAAATACACATGGAAATACTATGGTCTAAAAATATAATGGTCTTCCATTACTAAATATGTATAAGTCATATGTGAAAGATGGGAAAGCTTGATTCAATTGTTGAAACTCTAGGGTCTCTTTTTCAAATTAGATGTAATATTTTATTTGTTGTCATATACATGGTGATTTGATCATCAAGTAGTTGATTGTTATAAAATATAAATACAACATACTTTTTTCTTTTAAATTACGAGTCCTTGTTTAAGGATATGAGATTAAGATTGGTTCTCAATTTAGTCTTTTCTTTATAATACTTTAATGAATCGAATGAACTTGGTTTGGAGGAATTGAGTTGCATTCTATATATTTTCATTAATTTTGTCTTTTAAAATCTAATTGTGCATGTATCCTAATAATTGATATAAGAGCCAACTACTTGATTTCTTTTAATGCTACTAAAGCGAGCTCTTAGGCACATATAAGGAGTGTGCACGATGCTTGCGTCTTTATAGGATCCGAGATGTGTGATCTTTTTATGGTGTCTAAAAAGTGTACCTTTTGTTGAGATGACAAAGCTTCCATTTGTTTGAAATACACATCTCGATAAAAGTTTACTTTTAAGGTTGAAAAATGAGCTGCCCGACCCAGTTAATTTCAACCCTTTTCTAAACCAAGTCTACAACGATCAGCTTAATTGACTTCGACCGCAATGGGCATAAATCGGCCGGACTGAATCAAATGGAGGTGTGTTTAAATTATGTCATAAATAAAATTGAACCGTACATGGACTGTACGAGATTTCTGCTCATATATATTTTGTTGTCCTAGCTCGTATTCTATATGAAATCTTATGGACATAGACATATTTTTTTGGATAGAAACAGACTGACGTTGCTATTTGTATCAAATTTTGTGCTTTTTAATGGAGTTTCCATCATCTATATGTCAAATTACAAGAAATTCAGAAGAATTCAAACGAACATGGACTAGACGAGATTTTTTTTCTCGTACAAATTTTGTTGTCCTAGCTCGCCTTCTAAATGAAAATCGAATGGACTTGAACGGATATATTTCAGCCATGGACGCGAATGAACATGGGACATTTGTACAAAATTAGCATCCTTATTGACCGCATTAAAATTCTACCAAACTTAGCTATCACTCATAGTTGTCAAGGCGAAAAAGCCCCAGTCCCTCGCCTAGGCTTTTTTTTGCGTCTTGGGCTTTTTTGGGTGCATTGAATGACATTCCCCTTAGTTTTCAACTAAAAAACTGCATTTAAAAAACACAATAAAACATAAATTTTGTTTCAAAAAAGGCATATAAAAGCATTAATAGAACAAAACATCATATAATTAACATAAATCAAATTAAAAATGCACAATGTCATTCAAACTTAAATCTACAAGCAACAAAATACTTAAAATGTAGAGATTACAAACAACATTATGTAAAGTCGTAAATAGAGTTTTAACCTTCCATGAATTATGTATTTTTCTTGGTGGTTCAACGAAAGAAATCTAGGGATTTTTTTTTCTTTTCCAGAGATCGGCGAAAGAAAGCAGCGTTTTTTAGAGAATACGATCTAAATCAACAGTCAAACGATCACATTTTTCTTACCAAGTTGGATATCGAACGATCACATTTTTCTTACCAAGTTGGATATCGAACCCCTATTGGGCCAAATGCTGAAAATTTTAATTTCTATTCAAGTGTTACAAAAGGCGCGCTTTTTGTCGCTTTACAAGGTAAGCGCCTTGGCACCTTTGGGGCTTTTTTGGCGCCTCACGCATTGTAGGCACCTTGAAAGGTAAAAAAGCCCCAGGTTATGGCCTAGGGCTTTTTGGAGATTAGGCAAGGGCTTTGATAACTATGCTATCACCACGTTTGCACCATTCTATTGCCGACGTAGCCTCCTGTCCTATATTATGACTTGGAGCAGGATGATGTTGATAGTTTGGATACTAGAGCTGGGAGTTGAATTAGATTTGAAATGTTGCATTGAACTTGAACATCTTTATGCTTTGTCGTAATTTCCATGTTTACGGTGTTGTAGATTTGAATTTGACATCGTTTTGGTCAAGGTTATCGTTTGTGACCTCATATCTCTTGGCTAGTGCTTTCTTATTTGCTAAAAATTAGTTATAACATGATTCAATGCTAAAGCTATCATTATCATGTTGAGTTTCAACTAGGGTGTCTCCATGTATGCGTGTTTTCGTTGTGTGATGGCGCCGTCTAACGAAGCTTCCCAATTGAAAATCCCTCCATCACCTCTAAATGAACACACACACGGTTTTGGCAACACCTGCTTGTAACAAAAGCAATTTCGTATCTTACATGTCACAAATCCTAGAGCCAAGTTATATGCCATATCTTGCAGTGTGGGACTTATCCGTGCAATCAGCGCACCCACAATGTGAGTCACACCTGATGATCTCTATCTTGGCCAACATTTCCTTAAATCTTTATGGTGAGCTTGCTGAAAAATTGAAGCTCTGCAGTTAGGCCAAGCTGCTTTCATTTCTTTCCATCTACACCTTAAGGTGAGTACCTCCACTTGTCATCTTGGAGACATCAAGTCTTCAATACACTGTAGGCATGCTGCGTATTCACAAGTTCAATTATAGCAGCAAGATCAAATTGTTTAACCGCGTCTCCACCTTTGACGAGTCATTCCTTGCTCAAGCCTCAAGGAGACATGCTACGACCATTTGCATTGTTTAATGGTCCCTCGAACCATCAACTCTGGTACCATGTTGAGTTCCACCATGTCCCCACTTACGCCTGTTTCATTGTGTGATGGTGCCACCTGATGAAGCTTCCAACGTGCCGGCTTCTCAATAGAAATTCCCCTCAGCACGTTTCAACGAATACATACATGGTCTTGGCAACACCTGTAAATGTCACGTGTCACCGATCTCATATATATACCACTTATACGTCATATTTCTTGCATTGTGAGACTTATCCATCCAATTCACTTACCCACAATGCGAGCCACACCCAATATATCAATGTTGATTTATATTGTAGCTATTTTTAATAGCAGAAAAGCCGAAGTTGTATAGGAGGCGCACAAACGGAAGGCACAGAAAAGTCAAAGTGCAAGATTAGTGCCTTTTGCGCCTTAACCAACTTGATTTTTTCTTGTTGAGTCTTATTTATGATGAGATCTGTGGAAAAATTAAATGGAAAAAATTGAGATATTTGGAATGGGATGATGTAAGATTACTTGTATCTCAATTATTTTCATTGGTCACTGAAGAATGAGAGAAAAAAACCAGACAGGATAATGGAGAATAAAAGGGAAACCGGGGATAAAAAACTCGGTGTTACTATATATTTTTTGTCGAATACAATGTTTTATATTGTTGTCAATCAAACATTTGTCTTGAAGATCTAGAAGTTGTAACGAATTAACACAAAAAATTCTGCAACAAACAAAGTTTTGCATATGGGAATGTCGATTAATCCGAATCTAAAGCAAAGTGGACCACGACAACACCTTGACGATTTTCAAGCAATTGTAAGTCTGCCGAAAACAACGAGTTACAAGGTTGATGATGAGGCACAAGCCCTGATGTTGATGAGTTTGTTATAGGAGAACTGAAAAACACTTGTGGTTGTATTGAATAATTCAAATTCGGATCGATTTGTTTCACTGGCTTCAGTGCCTTCTTGATAAGAAGATGCGGACAACGAACCTGATTGTAAGGAAAAATAAATGATCAAATATAGAAAGTGATGCCATCTGCTATTACCATGAAAAGCTACGCTATTTACTGAAATCCTGCGAAAAACATTGAATTGATGTCAAAACACCCAAAAAGAAAATAGCGATGATGAAGCTAACTTTGGAGAGGAAGTATATAACATTCTATATGTACATAAAAATGCAAAAGCGCAAATTGGGCACTATATCTAGGTGCATGTTTATGTATATGCAGACATACGGTGGCATTTACTGGCTATAGAGAGCAAAAGAGCAAAAACAGGATCCGTCAATGGCTGTGACATGGATGCTGTAAGAATAGGTTCAGTTAGGTCTAAGTTGTGCGATGAAAACATGATGGGATTTGTAGGAGTTAAACGCAAAAATTAGAATCTTATTTTAATTGGGAGGTTGAAAGAAAGTGTTTTCAGCTGTTCAACTCAAGGTGGAGTTACATGGCTACGGAAATCAAAGATGGAGGTTCTGTATGCAAAGACAAAATGGCAATAATTTATATGCATTCGTTGGAAATATTGTGAAGAATGTATAAAATTCTCAAATTTGAGTTGTAGATGGACAGTTCTCTACATGAAGGCCTTTGTAGTAATACAAAAAATTTCGAACAGTTTATGGATAAATGCACAATTATGTGGTGAAAGTGTATCGAAGTGATGTGATTTTGCATTAGTATGGAGTGTTGTGATTTTGATACAGAATCACATTTAGAAGAACTAGCAATAAAGAAGGGAAAAAGATACATTGGTGGGGTTTGGAAAGGAAAAAATTGAAAGAATATTTGGTGGTAAGGGGAGAATGAATTATCTGTTGTTGCAGAAATTATAATTATATCTAAAGTTTGGAGGCATGCTAAAATTCTTAGGCAATATAATCAATCTAATTTCTCAAAGTTAAAGGAATCAGACGATTATGTGCTAAGTGGTCCATTGGACTAATTTGGGTATTTGTTTTTTTTGCTCCTTTGTTTTTCTTGTTTCTTTCTTTGTTTCCTATGTATTTTTTGATTATATTGGTCATAAAATGCGGTAAAAGGGTCTTACCTAAAAAATATATATAAAAGAAAAACATATATTTGACTTGTCTAAATTAATATGTATGTTTGGATGTGCATGTTCTAATAAAGATGATGTCTCTCTCAAATTCAAAGCGATAATCTATTTGTTATTATATACATGTTTATTTGATCATCAAGTGCTGTCATAACAAAGGCATAATTTTTTCTTTTAGGTAATGGAAGTTATTGTTTTAGGGTTTTGGATTTCTGATTGATTTTAAATGTAAGCTTTTTAGCAATCTTTTGGTGAATTGAAGAAAATTGGTTTTAATTTTGAGGAATTGATTTGTGTTCTACATATTTTATCTTTTGAATTGATTTGTGTTCTACATATTTTATCTTTTGAATTCTAATTGTGTAGGGATTTTGAGAGAATCTAAATAGTAATTTTATAATACTACAAAAAAGTATGTTGTTAATGTGTAAATATATAGAAAAAGAGTGGTAACATTTTTGTAAATATCTTGAGAAATGTATTAAAAAAAAAGGGACGCCTCATTGATTTTAAAAAAGTCGAATCCTTTAGTTAACACTAATTAATTTGAAGGACTCAACAGTTTTTCCTTGCACTCACTTTTGAGCGACTGTGATTATGGCTATATAAAAACCTGTGGAAATAACCATGACATCAAATTGGATTGATGCATTGTTTCCCACTATTTTATTGTACTATTTTACTGTTCCAGAAGGATGGCACTTGAGTTCCAGTGACATTCACCCTAGTAAAAAGCAATTTCTGGTTAATCAGTTGTTAAATGAAATTCTACCAGTTCTTCCTATCGTGGTTTATTTTTCTTACCTATTTATAAGAAAATTCCTTTGATGTGTAAATTTTCAAATTGAAATGTAATCTTATTTTCCATTTTAATTATCAATGCTTCTCATGTTGCTTCATACTTTCATTTATTAGGTGTGAATTTGTCGGCGCAAACCTTAAGGGAGCAGTATTAGATGGGGCCAATCTTCAGAGCGCAAATCTCCAAGGTTTGCTTACCATATTCCCAATAAACACTTGAATTCTATCGCATTGCGACATTTACGGTTGATTATGACATTCCCTCTTAATTATTGACTAAAACAATGCATATTATCCAATCCCAGCAATAATTAAATGTCAAACGAGGTTCTGTTATGCCTGAATTGTAAATGTGGTGAACCGGTGATACTGAAACTTATGAAATTGAAAGATATACACTGTTCGATATATCGTTTATATTACTTTTTGGTTGGCAACTAGCGCTGAATTTGGTTGTTTTCAGATGCATTCTTGGTTGAGAGTAGCTTATGTGAAGCAGACCTTCGTTCAGCACATCTACAGGTTACCAACATTGTTTTCCAATGTTCTTTTTTCTGTCGTCAGACCTTTAATTGTTTTTTTCCTTGGGAAGGGACACAGGTAGAAAGTAATTTTGTAACAATCCACTAAAGTTTTTCTGCCACCACACCTGGTCGACTAGCATTGTCATCTAAAATTTATTAGCTAATGTACTGCTTATGTCTTTCCCTGGTGTACAACTCAGAGAAAATTGAATCAAAACTAAAGCTAGGCTGAAAAGGAAAATAGTGGTGTAGTTCTACAAAATTAAAATCAAATTCATTGCCACTGTAAGGATGAACATTGGGAATCTGGGATACATACACCTCCTAAAAAATTAAGCACAGCGAATGGTTTATAGTCATCATGCTGATAATTGTGTGTTATCTTATGACCTTCCATTATATGCTGTAATGTTACACGTTTTCTGTTTAGAATGCCAAGCTAACCGGTGCCAATCTTAGAGGAGCTAATCTGGAGGGGGCCAACTTAAAGGTAAATGGTTTGATATGTTTCACCGGTCCGATATATATTGCATTTTAGTATATAGCATATTTATGTTTATTTTGCCTTGGTAAGGATAATACAGTTAGCTGTCAGAAGTGGATTAATGGGACAGTTGCATACATTACTACTTATAATCCATGTATAGATTATGTTCTGTAACTTCCAGGGTGCGAAATTGAGTGGTGCAAATTTGAGAGATACAAATCTTCAACGAGCTTACTTAAGGGATGTTGATTTACGTGACACTGTAAGTTTGTGGTGGTGATGTGTTTTGATCCATATCTTTTTGTACAGAAAACTACTTATTTCTTGTGTGTATATACTCTGTTCTAGTCTTCTAGACGATTAATTCAAAGATTTTTTTTCTTCGGTAAACTTGATTTTTCACGTTTGATGATGGTATTTCTTTTTCTGTGGGAGTGTTATTTTAGTGACTTGGTAGCGTGCGTTAACAAATTTGAGATGCATTTGCACTGACATTTTATTTTTCTTGGTAAAATAGAAATTGGAAGGTGCTAAGCTTGGGGGTGCGAATCTTCTAGGAGCAATCAGATGAAAAGTTTCTTGCTTTTATACAAGGTTGCCAATATAATCAATTATGGTTATATGTACCCTATTATGCATCTTTTTTATCGTCCACATGGGTTACATATGGGGTAGCTTCTAACTACCCATCTTAAATTATATCATGAATATAGCACTGGTTTATGTTTTTGTATCGAACATTGAGGATGTTTATCAGTTGGCATACATAGTTTGATGACAAATATTTTCAGTAGTCACTGATGTATGTTACGCATGATGTATGTACATCTGCATGTGAATAGTTGCAGTAGAATATTAAAAACTTAAAATATGAGTCCTGAACGATTGAGGCTATTTTATGGTGCCATGGTTGAAAATACAGGCATAGCTATTTACGTAGAGAAATATCAGTTGGCTCGAGCGGTTTTTTTTTTTTTTTTTTTTTTTTTTTTTTTTTTTTTTTTTTTTTTTTTTTGCTCTTTTGGAAAAAAGGGAAGAAAGAAACGAGAAAAAGACAGCAACAAAGTACCTGTTAAGCAAGAGCTTTCATCAGTGAGATTCAGTGATCCACTTCTGACTGGAAAGTGGAAACGTTGCGAAATGACTTACGGTTATGATGGTTTTCTTTCATATAAATTAAGAGTTTATACTTTTGAACACAGACAATTTAAACGCTGATAGTTTATATGCGGTTTCACAATTAACAAGAAATCAGTTGGCAAAATGACCAGATAAGTCGATCGTCCTTTTTATTTTTAAACAAGAAATCAGTTGGCAAATTGGTTGTGTAATGCGAGTCTGCATAGCTGATTAATATTAATAAATCAAATAAGTAGTCTCGGTCATCGGTAGCCTCGCCATAGGCTGCTAATTAGAGTTCATAAGGTAATGGTTTCAAATTTAACTTCAACCGTCCTTGAAAAGTTTCAAATTTAACTTTCGTTCCATTATATTAATGAAAAAAAATTTAAAGGACAAACTGTTTATTTTTTTTGAAAAATAGGGCAGGTGTACTTTTATTTTATGGACATATCCAAAACTCAAATTTACGTAAATCATTTTTCTTTTTTATTTCGTTCAAATTCGTCTTTCATCTCACTTTTTCTTGCTGTTAGAATGTTCAAAATCATCACTATTGTCGATCCGTCTTTTTATAAGGCTGTCGCGTTTTGAAATTCTGGCTATTGAAATGCTCAAGACTTGAGTACATATTTGGGAAAACCTGGAGCGACTTGATTGAAGGCGCGGGATTTCGTAAACTCAGAAATTTGGCCAAGTGTTTGGGGATCGGTATGTATCCCCAAAACACTCCCGAGTCGGTACAACTCACAGAAGTATAGAAAATACTCAAGTATTGGGACTGGTATAAAATATTCAAGTGAGACCGGCATTCAGGATTTCGTATACCGGGATCGAGGTACAACATTTTGTATCCCATGAATCATGTGAGAATTTGCCAAACACTTTGGGCATCAATATTTGGTTAACTTCTTTACGATCAGAATCTTCAGGGATTGGTGCTTGTGGCATTCTCCTCGATCGGTGTAAACTCAGGAGCTTTCGCGATCGGTTTTTGTAACTCATATCCCTGGATACGAATTAGGATGGTGATGGGATCGAGAATGCTTCGAAGTGAAGCAAAGATTTTGCTAAGGGGTGTGTGTGTGTGTGAGAGGGAGGGGGGTGGGGGTCGGTACCAATCCCAATGATGATTTTTAGGAGAAAAATCCCACTTACCTTGACGTATAAATAGCCCTGCTGTGTGCTGTTTTCAGGATCTTTTGACTCATTTCCTTTGCACTCGGGATTCTTGGACTTGGAGCTTTATAATGGCTTATCTCATGGCTTCTTCCTTGGAATCATCTTTGAACTTGTGAACTTTCATTCGACATTTGAATTGCTATTTGTATTCTCTTGGACATAGAAGCGTCTTCTTGGATATTAAAGCTTCATCTTCTTGGACGTTGTAGAGGACTTGTTGGCTTTAAGCAAGGACTTTGCTATTACTAACACATAACTTTGTAATCGTACAGTATACATATACGAAGTTACATCGAAGTGGATGTAGGTACACTTGTCGAACCACTATAAATCTCTGGTGTTATTTACTTTTCTTGCGCACTCTGTGTTTGGATTATTTGGATTATTAAGACATCGGATGTTGGCATGTGAAGCGGCCAATTTCCTACGTCAATATTTTGGCATGTCAGGAAGGGGCGAACACAACTTTGGATTGCTCGGGATTTCAACAATGGTAAAAAAGAAGGAGGATGCTACTTTGACTAGTTCTGAAGGAGCTGGAATAGAAGTGTTAACCCACAAAAATTAGAGTTTAAATAATGGGTCGGTATAAAGCAAACGGGTCGGTTCATCTACATTATAACGGGTCGGGTCGGTCAGGATCATCCCATCCTAGGACGGCTTAATTCAAAATATGAATCGGATCAGTTCGTCAATGGGTCGGTTCATCGAACTAGATCGGGTCGTCCTAGCTCGTTGACGGTCGAACTGTCCAAGAAAAAGTGGGTCGGTCTGTTTAAAAGAGAATGGATTGGGTCGGCCTTGTCCACCCGTCATCGGGTCGGTCTGTTCAACTGAGAATGGATCGGTACATTCAAGTGGATCAGATCGATGCATCCATTATTAAGCAAGTTAACTCAATCAGGTCGGTCTAATCCCATCAAGAAGCAGCGGATCGTTTTGGTCATAAAGGAGCGGGTCGGCCTGTTATGTCTGGTTCGGGTCGGTCAAGTCCGCTCTGAGCCGATCGGGCCTATTCTGGATCGGGCATAAGAGTTGGCAGTTAGCTGGCGACAGCTGACAATAACTGGTAGTGACATTTTTGTAAATACAGAATAGCCCGACCTAAAACCTGAAGAGCTATATTTCACTCATTCCTCATTCCTATAAATAGGGGTTCAACTTCACTTCAGGGGGGGGGGGGGCTTTTCATGATCCCGAAGGGCTGCCGAATCCAATTCTCGACCTTTTCTAAGGAATTTGTTCGTCTCCAACCACTTCTAGTTGAAGATCAAACTCTGAATTCATCGTGAAGCCATGGAAATTCATTAAAGTTCATGAGAAAGTCTAGATTCATCTAATTGTCCACCATCTTTGAAGGATACTATCAAATCTCTCGGTAACCATTTCTAATAGATCTAAGAGAGAAGTAGTGAGGCTAATGATGAATGTAATGAGAGGATATGTTTGCTTTGTAACTCTAGATGTGATAATGGAATCACTCTTTAAAGTGGACGTAGATCACACTTGATCGAACCGCTATAAAACGTTGTGTTCTCTATTTGCATTCCTACTATTGTGAGGCTCCATTTCTTCTATTTTCCACACTTTGTGGAGTATTTTCATTACTTTTGGTGTTGATTCTAATTTCGGGTCAACATTTGGCGCCCACCATGGGGCTGATTCAATCTTCCTTTCTCACACTCTCTCACAAGGTTCAAAACTTTGCATTAAGAATCTAAGCCAATCTCATTACGGCCTAATCCAAGTTCTTGCTTAAAATCATGGGTAAACCATCAAAAAGAGTTTATAGTCAAAATGGTGAAGATACCAACGAAGTCGCCAACAATGGGAATACTCCTCTTAGCAACCAATTCGATGTTGGTGAAAGTTCTAAGTTTGGGGCCGCCGTAACAAGATGAGAATTGGATGAAGTTGTCGCGACTTTAACAAACCAAATGGACATTGCAAACAATGCCATGCTGAAGAAACTTGAGTCCATGTTCGCCATGCAAGCCGTTACGGCGAAAGTTACTATGAATATCGCTCGTGCTAAATCCGTTCAAACTAATCACACGGAAAACGTGGGCTCCTCTTCTTCAAGTCCAAACCGAGGAGACTTTATTCAAGAAACTGCAAATTCTAAGGATCCTCGATATAAGGAAGCCAAATCACCCACACGCAACCATACCGATAAAGCGACTTCTCGACAAGCGCTAGGAACCACCAAAGGGGCACCTCCTCAAGTGGAAGGCCCAGGGCCCCGTCATCTGAACCGCGATCGTTTGTTTAGGCAAACATCCGGTAAAGATGACGGTGTCCGCCCCGTGGTCCAGCTCAACGAAGAAGAACGCATAACGGAAATGGTGCGCATAATTATGGAAAAGAACTCGGGGAAGCCGGATAACGAGAAGGACTGGGGATTTGCTCCCACCAAAATCTCACTTACAGAAAGGATAAAGATGGCACCATACCCAAACAAATTTAAACCACCAACAGTCCAGGCTTACAATGGAACAAGTGATCCCAACATGTTTCTGTTCAAATACGACTAGCATATGGACGAGGCACGGGGCACGGGCCACGGACCACTGACGAGTTGAAGTGCTTGTATTTTCCAACTTATCTCGAGGGAATGGCATCGCTTTGGTTCAAAAAACTACCACCCAAATCTGTAGATGACTTCGCTACCTTAGCCAAATTGTTTCGAGAACAATTTAGGCTCCAAACGACGAAAGTACGGGATGTCATGGATTTGAATGAACTTGAACAAAGGCTAGGGGAATCCATAAGGGCTTTTCTCATCCGTTTCAACGCTGCCACGGCTGAGGTTGGAAACTATGAGCCGCGTTTGGTTCTAATGGCTTTGAAGGGAGCTATAAGCAAGAAGACCAAGCTCGGGCGATGGATTAAAAAGAAGAAACCAAGTACTCTTGAGGAACTGTATGACAAAGCCGAGGAATACATAGGTGTGGATGAGGATCCAACCTATGCTATAGATATTCCCGAAAGCAGCACACAGCCTGAAAAGAAGAATGGTAATGCCGAGGGCGGCCAGAAGGATCCCGGTACTCAAAAAAGAGGGAATGATGAAAGAGACAACTGACCAAACAAAAAGCTTCAGTAACGACCCGCATTCTATGCATCGGAGGATTATAGAATATTTATTTTATTATCACAGGAGGTCATATAGTCGTGTAACTTTGGGGAACGATTATTGAGATCATTTCCCATGTTCGCGATTTTTGCCGATTTTTAAATGACCATTTGACCCCTGGCGAATCTTGTTTCATCCATAACTTTTGATTGGTAAGGAGTTTTGACCTGAAACCACTTCCATTGGATTCAGATGATAGTTTACCTTTCTGTAGAGTGGTCACATTAGCAAACGGACTCACCGTTTGCGAGATATGGCTGAAATGAGGTTTGGAAGGTGAAAAACAACTTAACCAGGCCTAATTAGGGTGATTAGCAGCTAGACCCATAACCCATTTCGGGATTAGGGTTATGGGGAGATAGAAATCAGTTAGGAAACAATTTATTTTTCATTTTCTCAACCGCCTAAAACATTTCTTTAACCCTAGCAATGGCCTCTACCTTCCAAATCACCCCCAAATCACTTTCTAATCATGTATTAGCTTAGTCTACATCAAATCAAGGCAAATCAACACCAAATCAGAGTTGGAGCTGTTGTGTTGCATAGGAATTCGACCCAAAACAGTAGTAAAGTTCATATCTATAATTCAATTGTGGCTAAGGTGAGTGATTTGCATTGTTTTCACTAATTACGGCTAATTAAAGGTGATTAGTATTAATTAGCGAAATTATGCATGTTAAAATTTTGGAAAAATATGTAAAAATTCTTAAATATTATTTTAAGGCTCTGATAGAAATTTGGGTTAATTTGGATATGTTTTTCTAATCCTATCATTAGTTATGGTTAAACATGATTAAGGGGAAAACCATGGGTTTTTGGTATGTTTGATCCATATTAACATGTTAGACTGATGTTTTGGTGTTTATGGTCGATTCTCTTTGTTGTTATTACTGTTTGGAATGTTTTGTGGTTGCTTAGTGAAGTTAGATTGGTCGAAAACGCCGTCGTATGACATAAATATCTTGCTGGAAAAGTGCCAGGATTCTGGATCGGATCGGGATAGGGGATCGGATCGGACATATCCGAACCGAACCGGAGTAGCGACAAGTTTTGTGCATGGAAAAAAGGAAGGCCACCTGCGTTGAATTGGAATTGGGATCGGACCGAAGCTTGGCATGAGGATCGGATCAGATCGGATTAGAGCTAGGGAGTAGAATCGAACCAGGATCTGGAGGCAAAGAAGCACCGAACCGAACCAAGGCTAGAGCACTACCCGAACCGAACCGGAGGGAGACGACCGAACCGAACCAAATGAGGGGCCTGAACCGAACCAAATGAGTGACCCGAACCGAACCGATGAGGACTGGAGCATTATGCATATACAAACCAAACCAAGGCGTGGGATATGAGCACCGAACTGAACCGGGTATGGAGTATCGAACCGAACCAGATGTATACTTTTACTTCTACGCGACGACTCTTCTGAAGACCAACTCCAATTCGAACAAAACCCGAGATGCAAAGGAAGTCCAAATGAGAAGTTAGAACTCAAGATCCAGATGGGAACCAACGAGTTAACTTCATGAGTTGGACTTTGCTGCGGGACGTGTGCAAAGGGGTCATCGATGGCTATAGCTTTGACTCACCACTGAGAGACGGATATTGGCTATGGATCAGTGCAGTGGAGTTGTCATAACTCCATGGGGCAAAGTGATCGTAGCAGGGCTATGATCCAGTGCAGTGGGGTTGTCATGACTCCATGGGGGCAGAGTGGACATAGCAAAGTATTAGTGGTTACAGATCAGTGCAGTGGAGCCATCATGGCTCCATGGGGCAGCGTGATCGTAACAAAGAATTGGGTGATCAAAGTGGTGGATATCATATACTTTACGCACTGAGTGAGAGATGTGAGGATGATTTCTATGTTTAATGTCTGCTATCACCATGACATGCACACCCGCTCCCCATTATTTTCACACCATGTGTTAGTGTCAACTTAGAGTATTGTACATCCTGTTGTGCTAACTCTTTCGTTGCAGGTCCAGGTTCAGGTATGAGTATGTATACCTGTTATTGTTCTATTTTTGCTGCTTATTGCTCATACCAGACTTTTGTCTGACCTAGAGTTTTATGTCTCTTCGTATTACTCTGGGTGCTCCTAAAGGAGCAGACTAGAGACATGTCAGCTGGTTATGCCCGAGTAGATATCAAGAGATGAGCAGGAGGCTTACACATACTATTCCCATATATTCTCCCTGTGTTGGTTCTGGTCACTACTTTGGGCATTAGTAGTGTACCTTCCTATTTTGCTTTAGAGACAATTTTAAAAGTTATAATAATGATGGTTTGGATCATAAGCTGTATTTTGAATTTTCCGCTGCTATGATGGTTTAGTTTTCGGCTTATACATTGTCTCTCCTGTTTTATATCAAGTTATGTTATTATTATATATTTTTTCCATGCGCTGTGAGATATACTATAGGTTCTTTGTTGGTTCATAATTTCAAATCCCTTCCTTTTTCCTTTCATTTAACGACCGTCCCGTGCTGGTTAGACATCGGCACAGTGCGTTTCATTGGAAATGTCGGCTGGTGCGGGGTGTCACATTTGGTACCAGAGCTCTAGGTTGCGTAGTTAACCTAGAGAAAGACACCAGGGAGAGATAGTACATATATGAGAGCTCGTATTTGTGATTTTTTTATTTTCAATATATATATATATATATATATATATCATTAGTATATCTAAGGATGGAGTCGCACTGCATTGGCACCACTGAAGAGATGATTAATCATTTTCTCCCTACAGATTGAACGATGAGCCGATATACGAGGAATACTGGTTCAGGAGCCAATAATAGGAATGCTCCTAATATGTGGATGATGTTTACTGAATTCATGAGAGAGATGCTTAGGGATGTTCAGAGGGCAGTTCCTAATGCTGCTAATTGTGGTGGTGCAGCGGTGTAGGCGCCTAGAGCCGATTTTGCCAAGCTCTGCACAGATTATATTAGTCCTGGTGGAAAGCCGTTCCATGGAACGGAATCGGCTACGGATGTTCAAGATTAGCTCAATAGTTGTGAGAGCATCTTCGAGGACTTAGAGAATGATGATGCAATGAAGAGAAAGCTATCATCGCTTCAACTGCAAGGACGGGCTATGAATTGGTGGAATGCTATTAAAGCAGCTACTCCTGAGGATCAAGTTACTTGGAATCAGTTTAAGATTCGCTTCAGTGATAAGTTTATCCTAGCTGCTCAGAAATCAGAATTGTTTAGGAAGTTCTTGGAGCTTAAACAGAATGGTAGGGCAGTCTCGGAATATATTGCTGAGTTCGATACTTTATCGAAGTATGGATTATCTCTTATCGACACTCCCGAGAAGAAGAATGAGAAGTTCATAACAGGCTTAGATCAGTACTTAGGGGAAAGACTTATAAACTATATTGATGAGACTTTAGAATCGATTGTTGGGAAAGCATTGAGATCAGAGAGCCTTTATCCTAAGCCCAAGACTGAAGTCGTTGTTGCATCTGCAGGTGAGCCAAAGCCACAAGCAAGCGGTGAAGGCAAGAATAATTCGCAAAATAAGAGGAAACAAAACCAAGCTAAGGATGGTCAGAAGAAGGGCAAAAAAGATATCGAGTGCTTTAGCTGTGGCAAGCAGAGCCATTATGCTAAAGAATGTTGGGCAAAGCCAGCAGACAGGAAATGCTTCAACTACGGCCAAGTGGGACATCATAAGGATAAGTGTCCACAACCTCCTAAAGAGAAGAAGATTGTGAAAGCATACGCTATTAATGTTGTTCCTTCTTCGTTGAATGCTCCAACTGCGACGGAGAAAGGAAACAATGTCGTCATTCAAGGTATGCTTTCTATTTATGATGTTCCTGTTCGGGTATTGTTTGATACTAGGGCTTCCCGTTCCTTCATATCTAGCGACCTGGTAGATATGTTAGGATTGGAACCCGAGATAGTCGATAGACCTTTAGTTGTGACGAACCCGATTGGTGGTTCGACTAGCCTTAGTATGATTTGTCGAAATTTAGTCTTATCGAGTCATGGATGTGTGTTTGCTTGTGATTGCTTTGTTTTGGGCTTTACTGGGTTTGGCGTTATTTTGGGAGTCGATTGGATCCAAAGATATAGGGTGGTGGTAGACTGTGAGGGATTTTCGGTGACTATTAGGGCGTATGATGGGCGGAGGGTAGTGTTTGGTGGCCCACCTAGTGATGAGGCGATGACTAGTTTTCTAAATTCCCTCGACATCCCGCAGGATGATTTATCAGGGGTTCCCGTTGCTGGCCATTATCCGGATATCTTCGAGGAAGTGATCGAACTTCCACCACACCGAGAGATTGAGTTCCGTATTGATTTAGTGAAAGATGTCAGACCTATAGTGATGCCACTTCGTCGTATGGCACCAAGGGAGCAGCGAGAGCTCGGGGTGCAAGTGAGCGAACTTTTGAAGAAGGGATTTATCAGAAGAAGTGTTTCCGAGTGGGGAGCACCAGTCGTATTTGCCACTGAAGCAGATGGTTCCCTTCGTTATGTTTGGACTATCGCGAGTTGATAAGGTGACTAGGAAGAATAAGTATCGTCTTCCATGGATAGATGATTTGTTTGATCAACTAGAAGGAGCAAGAGTGTTCTCCCAGTTGGACCCCACGACAGGATTTCATCAGCTCCGAGTAGGAGCTGAGAATATTCCTAAAACGACATTTCGGACGCCGTCTGGATTCTATGAGTGGTTGATCATGCCATTTGTGTTGACCAATGCACCAGCATATTTTGTGGATCTTATGAATAGAATTTTCAGAGATCAACTGAATAGGTTTGTTCTTTTGTTCGTAGACGATATCTTGGTTTACTCGAGGACAGAGGAAGAACACAAGGAACATTTGAGGACAGTGATGGAGGTGTTGAGAAAACACCAATTGAAAGCGAAATTTTCTAAGTGTCACTTCTGGAGGAGCGAAGTGAGATTCTTGGGCTATGTTATTTCAGAGAATGGTTTTGCCGTGGACCCTACGATGGTGTCTACCATACAAGATTGGGTTTACGCCCAAGAATGCAACAGACATAAGAAGTTTCTTGGGGTTAGCTGGATATTATCGTAAGTTTATCCAAGACTTCACCAAGATAGAGGCACCGTTAACTCAGTTGACCGAGAAGAATCAAGCTTTCGTTTGGGACGGAAGTTGTGAAAATGCATTCAAGAGTCTAAAGGAAAAGTTGGCACGTGCGCCAGTGTTAGTCATTACTAAAGGGAATGAAGAGATGACAGTATACACGGATGCATGTGGTACCGGACTAGGTGCTGTATTGATGCAAGGAGGTAGGGTCGTAGCTTATGCTAGTCGATAGCTGAAACCGCATGAGAAAAGATATCCTACCCATGATTTAGAATTGGCTGCAATTGTGTTCACATTGAAGATGTGGAGACATTATCCCTTGGGGGAAAGATTCGAGTTGTTTACCGATCATAAATCGTTGAAGTACATTTTCTCCCAGAAGGGTTTAAATCTTAATCAGCAAAGATGGTTAGAGTTCTTGGCTTCGTATGATTTCAATATTGCATATACACCTGGGAAGGGCAATGCGGTAGCTAATGCATTAAGTAAGAGACATGCCAGTTTAGGGGCTATATTTCTTGAATGGAAGCAACTGGAGTATATCGCAGGGTACGATTTCAGACTAAAGTGCGAATTGGATCCGGAGATGTTAGCAAGTTTGACGATCAAGCCCACTTTGATTGAGCGGATTTGTTCCAGTCCGAGGGATGATCCTAACCTATTGGAAATCATCTCCAAGTTAGAGATGGGTATTGACAGTAAGGAGATGAATAAGTATGGCTTGATCGAGAAGGATGGCTTAGAAGGAATGGGAGACTAGTTGTACCCAATGTCAATGGATTGAGAGATGAAGTGCTTAGAGAATGTCATCACTCAAAACTGACTATACATCCTGGTGGTAACAAAATATATCAAGACATGAAGCAGACCTACTACTGGGAAGGAATGAAAAGAGACGTTGGGAAGTTTATATCCAAATGCATGAACTGCCAGCTAGTTAAAGCTGAACAAAAGAATCCTAGTGGTTTGTTGCAACCATTAAAAATTCCCGAATGGAAATGGGAACAAGTCTCAATGGATTTCATTGATGGTTTACCCAGGACTAGATCGGGCCATGATAGTATTTGGGTGATTGTGGATTGATTGACCAAGAGTGCAAGGTGTATACCAGTCAAGTCGAACATAACGACAGCTAAATTAGCAGAACTGTATATAAAGTGAGTAGTGAGATTTCATGGAGTACCCAAAAGCATTGTGAGTGATCAAGATCCGTTGTTTACTAGTGGGTTTTGGAAGAGCTTACAAGAGGCTTTAAGGTCATAATTACATCTCAGTACCGCGTACCATCCTCAACCCAACGGTCAGACAGAGAGGGTGAATCGCATATTGGAGGATCTCTTGTGAGCTTGTATATTGGATTTTGGAGGATCATAGGATGACCATTTGCATCTAGTGGAGTTCACATATAATAATAGTTATAATCCAGTATTGGTATGGCTCCATTTGAAGCTTTGTACGAAAGACCGTGCAACTCACCATCATATTGGTTAGAAACCGGTGAGAAATTTGTGCTTGGGCCAGATGTGATAAGAGAAACCTCAGATAAGATCAAGGTTATCCAACAGCGAATAAAGGTTGCCCAAGATAGGCAGAAGAATTATGCTGACAAGAGATGAAGAGAATTGAAATTCTCCATTGACGACTTGATGTTTTTCAAGATTTCTCCATTAAAGAGCGTGATTCGATTAGGTAGGAGAGGCAAGCTAGCACCAAGGTTTGTTGGTCCGTTCCCAGTTCTCGAACAAGTTAGGAATTTAGCATATAAGGTTAGATTACTTGACAAGATGGCAGGAGTTCACAACGTATTTCTTGTTTCCCAATTAAGGAAGTTCGTACACGACCCTGATATGACTATTTCACTGGATCAGTTGGATGACATCGAAGTAGAACCCGAGGCGGTTGGGAACCGCAAACCGATCCGTATTGTCGAGTACGATACAAAGCAACTTCGAAGGAAGATGGTGCAACTAGTCAAGGTCCAGTGGGGTGATAACGAGAATGACTGTACATGAGAAATAGAGGAGAGCACAAGGAAGTTGTATCCAGAACTCTTTGCCTGGTAGGATTTTAATGACCATTTAGTTATCCCCTTGTTAGTAAACCGCATGCTAGGATTGGCTTGTTATGTTGCTATGTATGTTTGGTTATTTGTAAATGGTTGACAGGCATGCGGGACCCATTGTTGTTTCTTAGTTAAAGAATTTCGGGGGCGAAATTTCTTAAGGGAGGAGAATGTAACGATCTGCATTCTACGCATCGGAGGATCGTGGAATATTTATTTCATTATCATAGGAGGTCATATAGTCGTGTAACTTTGGGGAACGACTATTGGGGTCATTTCCCATGTTCATGATTTTTGCCAATTTTTAAATGACCGTTTTACCCCTGGCGAATCTTGTTTCGTCCATAACTTTTGATTGGTAAAATTTTTTGACTTGAAACCACTTCCATTGGATTCAGATGATGGTTTACCTTTCCGTAAAGTAGTCACATTATCCAAACGGACTTACCGTTTGGGAGATACGGCTGAAATGAGGTTTAGAAGGTGAAAAACAGCTTAACCGAACCTAATTAGGGTGATTAGCAGCTAGGCCCATAACCCGTTTCGGGATTAGTGTTATGGGGAGGCTGAAATCAGTTAGGAAACGATTTATTTTTCATTTTCTCAGCTGCCTAAAACATTTCTTTAACCCTAGCAATGGCCTTTACCTCCTAAATTACCCCCAAATCACTTTCTAATCGTGTATTAGCTTAATCTACATCAAATCAATACCAAATCAGAGTTGAAGCCGCTGTGTTGCATAAGAATTCGACCCAAAACAGTAGTAAAGTTCAGATCTATAATTCAATTGTGGCTAAGGTGAGTGATTTGCATTATTTTCACTAATTACGGCTAATTAGGGGTGATTAGTGTTAATTAGAAAAATTATGCATGTTAAAATTCTGGAAAAACATGTACAAATTCTTAAATATTATTTTAGGGCTCTGATAGAAATTAGGGTTAATTTGGATATGTTTTGCTAATCCTATCATTAGTTATGGTTAAACATGATTAAGGGGAAAACCATGGGTTTTGGGTATGTTTGATCCATATTAACATGTTAGATTGATGTTTTGGTGTTTATGGTCAATTCTCTTTGCTGTTATTACTGTTTGGAATGTTTTTTGGTTGCTTAGTGAAGTTAGATTGGTCGAAAACGTTGTCGTATGGCATAAATAGATTGTTGGAAAAGTGTCAGGATTCCGGATCGGATCGGACATACCCGAACCGAACCGGAGTAGTGGCAAGTTTTGTGCATGGCAAAAAGGAAGGCCACTGCGTTGAATTGGAATTGGAATCGGACCGGAGCTTGGCATGGGGATCGGATCGGATTAGAGCTAGGGAGCGGAATTGAACCAGGATCTAGAGGCAAAGGAGCGTCGAACTGAACCAAGGCTAGAGCACCACCCGAACCGGACCGGAGGGAGACGACCGAACCGAACCAAATGAGGGGACCTGAACCGAATCAAATGAGGGACCCGAACCGAACCGATGAGGACTGGAGCACTATGCATATTCAAACCAAACCAAGGCGTGGGCTCTAAGCACCGAACCGAACCAGGTATGGAGTACCGAACCGAACCAGATGTATACTTTTACTTCTACGCGACGACTCTTCTGAAGACCAACTCCAATTCGACCAAAACCCGAGATGCAAAGGAAGTCCAAATGAGAAGTTAGAACTCAGGATCCAGATGGGAACAAACAGTTAACTTCATGAGTTGGACTTTGCTGCGGGACGTGTGCAAATGGGTCATCGATGTCTATAGCTTTGACTTACCACTGAGAGACGGATATTGGCCATGGATCATTGCAGTGGAGTTGTCATAACTCCTTGGGGCAAAGTGATCGTAGCAGGGCTATGAGTCAGTGAAATGGGGTTGTCATGACTCCATGGGGCAGAGTGGACATAGCAAAGTATTAGTGGTTACAGATCAGTGCAGTGGAGCCGTCATGGCTCCATGGGGCAGAGTGATCGTAACAAAGAATTGGGTGATCAAAGTGGTGGATATCGTATACTTTACGCATTGAGTGAGAGATGTGAGGATGATTGTTATGTTTGATGTTTGCTATCACCACGACAGTACACCCCTCCCCATTATTTTCACACCATGTGTTAGTGTCACCTTAGAGTATTGTACATCCTGTTGTGCTAACTCTTTGGTTGCAGGTCCAGGTTCAGGTATGCTTATGTATACTTGTTATTGTTCTGTTTTTGGTGCTTATCGCTCATACCAGACTTTTGTCTGACCCAGATTTTTATGTCTCTTCTTATTACTCTGGGTGCTCTTAAACGAGCAGACTAGTTACATGTTATCTGGTTATGCACGAGTAGCTGTCCGGAGATGAGCAAGAGGCTTACACGTATTATTTTTTCCATATATTCTCCTTGTGTTGTTGTTGGTTACTACTTTGGGCATTAGTAGTGTATCTTCCTATTTTTCTTTAGAGACAATTTTAAAAGTTGTAATAATGATGGTTTGGATCATAAGCTGTATTTTGAATTTTCCGTTGCTATGATAGTTTAGTTTTCGGTTTATACACTATCTCGCCTGTTTTATATCAAGTTATGTTATTATTATATTTTTTTCCATGCGCTGTGAGATATGCTGCAGGTTCTTTATTGGTTCATAGTTTCAAATCCCTTCCCTTTTCCTTTCATTTAACGACTATCCCGTGTTGGTTAGAAATTGGCACAACGTGTTTCATTGGAAATGTCGGTTGGTGCGGAGTGGGCCATCACAACTTCGTTTCTTTAAGAATTCGGAATTAACTCCTCTGAACGGCACCGTGGAGAACATCTTCATGGCAACCAAAGATACTAAAAATTACCCAGTACCAAAACAAGTGAAGGTCAGTGATGCAGCGGTCAAATCAGGAAGGTTCTGCCGATTCCATAATCGGCCAGGTCACAATATAAACGAGTGTAGACACCTGAAAAGCTTAATTGAAGAACTGATAAGAAAAAAAAACTGTAGCAGTATACAAAGAACCCGCAGAATGCCCAGAATGCTCAAGGCCAAGGGACATCTGCGGGACAACCTAAGCAAAATGAGAATGTTTCGGTCGCTACTATTCCAAGATTGATCATTAATACCATTTCAGGTGGGCGCCCAGCCGGAAGAAGCTGGCATTTCATAAGTTTTCCCCCCTTTAACAAAAAGCTTCAGGTTTCCAGATTTACAGATTACTTAAATTATAATTAAGTACAACTTATCTTATTACATAAGTTATCACATTCCCTCTGTCGTTTATTATCACCTAAGTTATAGTTTCCACTTGTCCCTAGGACAATCCTACTTATTGTCTTTCCTTTTTCCCTTTCAAGTTTATCCATAATGGGTTATTATCATTCCCCGTACATTCCAATTCTTTTATTGTTGTAACTTTCATTCATTTCTATTAATTACAATTAATGCCATTTATTTCTATCCTGTTATATGCATATATTCATATATGTCTTTATGTACCAGACCTCTCACATTAAGCCGACCACTTGTGGATGCTGGATTTGCCTAGTAGTTCCAGGTAGACTTCTACCACAAGTTGAAATTAACCTCGTGTCTTAAAACCATTATATGAATGTTTACGCACTAGACCCTTCATATTAAATTAACCACTTGTGGATGCTGGATTTGCAGGGTGGTTTCGAGCAGACTTATACCATAAGTTGAATTTAACCTCATGTCCAAGTGCGGTTGCTAAATTTTTTGGTTACTCTAAATTTAGGCATATTCATTCTTCCAAATTTTATTGTAATTCTTGTTTACAATCTTTTGGCACAATAATGTTCTTAACAAATGTTCATGTTCATTGTAAATTCCATAATTACAGCATTTACAGTAAATTCCAACACAGATAGATGATTAATGGAAAACAGGTCTTATACAACATCACAATTATTCCCTATTTCACTATAACTTAACTTACAGTATCTAATTAACAAGTTATTTGAACATGTATATATACAACAGTAATCCTTTCCACATATTTTAACAGGTTTTTACATTTCCGCAGATTTACATTTCAGCAGGTTAATCATTTTAGCAGATTTATATTTCAGCAGATTTACTATATTAACGGGAGAATGTCGAACAATAAATATACCATTATCAAAAAGGTATAACTTAAATCCACTCACATTAATTGCTTTCTAATTCTGAAGCTGGTCCAGACCTAGCATTCCATGGCTCTCCTAACTGGATCTAGAATCTAAATTACCATGGATCCACAATCCTCAGACTAAATAAAAGGGAAGAAAGAGGAGAAATTTAAATTGACCAGATCCAAGAATTTACCTTACTCCGAACAGAATTCTGAACACCCTTTTTTGTAAATATACATTCTTTTCCTCTATATCTTGAATCAGAATCTCCTTATACTAATTA
Source organism: Allium sativum (assembly GCA_030737875.1). NCBI lineage: Eukaryota > Viridiplantae > Streptophyta > Magnoliopsida > Asparagales > Amaryllidaceae > Allium > Allium sativum. The sequence continues at coordinate 297,788,002 of CM060924.1, forward strand.
TTCTATTTTCTGAAGAGGTTTGAGGAGGAAGAAGAATGACAAAGTATAGACAGCCTCTCAGAAAATGTGAGATTTAGGCTAGGCTCTGCTAGCCTATTTATAAGTGTTCAAGATCTTACCGTACACACAGCGCTAAGTCAACAACGAATGTGGTTAGAAAAATAGTCCAGATTCATCAAATGAATCTACCCGGATCAAGGGTGGTTCGACCCATAAACCCCCCTGGGTTGACCCTAGGGTCGACCCATCCCTTTTGGGTCCAACGAGCAAAAATAGGGCGCGGTGTTTATATGTTAATGTTTATTGATTAAACGTTGATTAATTTCTTATTATACCTCCTTTAATTTATTTACATATAAACTCCGTATATGTATACAAAACTTCTAATGCCCATTTAACACGTATATATATACGTACAACTTTAATTTCATTTTCAAAATTCAAACGGCGTTATGTATGGAATTATTTAATTCTTACCAGATTTCTTTGATTGCATCCTTAATTTGAACTTTTCTCTTGTATATATATATATATGCAAATATATATGCATATACTTACATATCAATGTATATATATTTTTGTTCTTCCTTATATGTATAATTTTCCTTATATGTGCATATATACTATTTTCTTCTTAGAACATGTTATTATTTTAGTCGTTCCCCTAAAACAAACATATAGCGCCGAGGAGGATCGAACTCGCGCCACTCTAGTGAAGTCACAGGCTCTTACCAACTAGACTACATAGGATTTTGTTAATAAGATTAAAAACAATGGTGGTCATTGTTCTTTTTCTTTTACCTTTTTTCATGTTTATTACAATATTTCATTTAAAGGTATCTCTTTCATCTTAGATCAGTTTTCTGCAATCCATAGGTCTAAATTGACTAGAAAATCACCACGGATGAAATGACTCTAATCCCGTGACCAAATTCTGGAAGCTCTTCAAATTTTATTTTATTTTAATTAATTAAACATGCAGGGTGTTACAACATGTTGGATTTGACGGTCGGATCCGGGCAGACTTCTACCACAAGTGAACTTAACCTCGTGCCTTAGTACATTTATTTTTATGCATTAGACCCCTCACATTAAGCTGGCTACCTGTGGTTACCGGATTTATCGGTCGGTTCCGGGCAGGCTTATACCATAAGTGAGCTTAACCTCGTGTCTAAATGCGATACTAATTCAAATTTCATAACTGGGGTGTACAACATTTATCCTAAATAAATTTTAAGAATTGTAATCATTATCCTATAATATTCATTTTCCCCGGTCAACATTTGGTTACAATTGTTATTTATATATTTGCGGTCCTATTTATAGCAATTAATTATATTGATTGCTACAAATGGTGAACATAAATATATTCATTTAATATGGAATACAATTTACGTTATATGATTCCATAAATGAATACTATACAAACATTCAAACCTTCAAACATTTAATACAATGTATATTTTACTGTTTTACGCTGATTTGGACGGATAATATGTATATTTATTTATTTTACGTTTTCGTTCGGTCATTGTAGTTATCTTTTATTATTATTAATAATAATTTTTATTTACATGATTTGGTTTAATCAATAACCAAACATTCCTTTTTACATTCAGTATTGTCAAAAGATTCCAAAACTTACAAAAAGATCTTTAGCTGCAATCATTGTAAATTAAGCCTAATTTGTAGAATTGTCACATTTCAAATGCACAAGAAATATATATTTATTTATATATTGTAACACCTCGCATTTTTAAGATAATAAAATAAGAATAATTTAATTAGATAATGAGAATTAAGTAAAACAGACTACTCCATCGCGTTCGTCTCGAAATTCTGGTCAAAATAGACACTTGGTTTGCGTAAAATGGATAACGTATGAGGAAGTTATGAGCATTAGAAGTTTGTATATATAAAAGGAACTCATATGTATATACATACATACATACATACATACATACATATATATATATATATATATTAAAAATTAGTCCAGAAATCAAAATTCACGAGCGGGAAAGGCTGGAGGGAAAATAGACTGTTGGGGGTCGACCCACCAACAGAGGGGTCGACCCCACCGTGGATCTGGAAAATTCTTCTGACATGGTCGGTTCTGATGTTTTTGATTTAGATCTAAGGGACTAGGTTTCTCTGATACACCTATAAATAAGTCTGTAGAGCTAACCCTAACCTCATATTTTTGAGGCTACGCTGAAGCTCTGCCGTTTCCTCTCCCTCCTCAAATCTATTTAGAAAATAAAGAATATTAGTCTAGGAAAAATTCTAAATCCAAATATGAAGGAAAGGAACGTATGTTTATAATTGGATGTTCATATCTCTTATCAAAGTGAGGTAATTCTGGGATCTGGTCTATTTTCAAATCTCTTTTCTTCCTTGCCTTTTTCTTTTAGTAAAAGTAATCGTTCCATAGTTGTTAGGTTTTGAATCTGATTAGGGGAAAAAACATGGATGCTAAAACTGGACCAGATCTAGAATTGGGGAAGCGTATGAGGTGAGTGGATTTAAGTAATATATTATCATTTATCATTCCCTTTTTTATTAATTGTGAAATTGTTAGATTAATTATAAATTTCTGTTATAACAAGTTGAGATGTTAATATGAATAATTCATATGTTGAATCAGTTAATGTGTTGGAATGATTACATGTTGAAAAACAAACTTGTTAGAATACGGGTAACGTCTACTGTTGTTATAATTACATGATTCACTGATGGCATATTATTGAGTAAATGACATGTTAACCTGTCATATTTGAACAATTACCCGATTAAATGTTTACATGTCAAAATAGAGTTAAACACATGTTAAAAAGGACATGCGCCATAATATACACATAATTTGATGACATATAAGTTAGATTACAATAAAAAGGATAATATGCCTAAAATGCACATGAATAGGAATAATTGTTGAAGAACGAGCATGCCTAGATTCACAGTAATTTGACACTATAATGCTCTTAGACACGAGGTTAGATTGCACTTGTGATAGAAGTCTGCCTGGAACCGCCCGGCATATCCAGCATTTACAAGTGGTAAATCTAATGTGAGGGGTCTAAGTGCATAATTAAAACATGTAATGGTGCTAAGACATGAGATTAAGTCAACTTGTGGTAGAAGTCTGCCCAGACCCGTCCGACAAATCCAGCATCCACAAGTGTAGGCTTAATGTGAGAGGTCTAATGCATATATATATATATGTATATGTATGTATATTGCATATATATGTATATTGCATATGTATATAACAAGATATGAATAAATGGCAATGATGGTAATTAAATGTCTAAATCAGAAAATAAGAAAGGAAGGGATGTAATGGAGTGAGTTAGTGCGATGCAAAGGAAAAGTGTTGTATTTCCCTAAATGACCAATTTCTGAGAACGTGGTTGCAAGTAAGCCACAGTGAATAAAGTAAGAAAAAGGAAGGAAATTACTTGCCATCATGGAATTAGATGGGAATATGTTATGAAAATAAATCACTGATTCCTTCTATAAATCAAACTGATAAGGTGCATGAAGTATTTTCCTTAATAAAATAAGGAACATATATTGCAGTGAATGAAGAATAATGGATTACAACAGTCAATGATTTGGTATAAACGGGGAATGATAATAACCTATTATAAATAAATAACTTTAATGAAAATGTTGTATAATTAGTAGACTTGTCCTAGGGACAAGTGAAGATTATAACTTAGGTTATAATAAACTAGGAAGGAAATGGGATAACTGGTGAAATGAGATAAGGGACACTTAATTGTAAATTAAGTAATAAGTAAATGGGGAAAACTTGAAACCGGTTGAGAAAAGGGGGAAATATTTGAAATATAAGAAGTTGTACTTAATTATAAATTAAGTAATATGTAAACTTGGAAGTCTGAAAGTTGCTGATAAGAATAAAATGTTTAGACTTGTCCTAGGCACAAGAGGAAATTATAACATAAGTTATAATAAATAGACAAACTTATTAATTGGCCTTAGTTAAGAGAACTAAGTTAATAAGTAAACAACGATAAGTAGTAGTAACAGTGTAAAATGGAATTATGATTAAATGAGAAAGAAGGAGGAAAACTTATGAAGTAAGTTATATTTAATCATAAATAATGACTGACATGTTAAACAGAAAACATGTGAATTGGGATATAATTAATTACAAATTAAGTAGAACATGTTATTGTAATGATGAAATCAAACAAGAATATAAAAGGGATTGAGTATTACAGACCTTAGACAAAATTAAAAAGCAAGAGGAACTTGGTAACTTGATTAAGAATTCAATATGAATGAGAATAACCAAGTTAAATGGAAACCTGATGAGGTAAGGCAAGCGCGTAAAAGAAAGTTTAGATATAGGGTCTAACAACATATTAAAGTGAGGCGCTTGGACTAGTCCGCACGTTTGAGGGTGAATAACCCAACGAGGTAGATCATCGTGGTGTTATAGGGCACGAAGGGAGCGCACATTCATATGATTATTTTGTCGGCTCCGAAGGACGGGAAAGGGAAGCACACGGCTTCCTGAGATACGTAAGGTCACTACAACAATAAAAGCTTTTCATAGAGTTTAGAAAACGCTATTGTATCCTAACATAGAGTTTTAGAGAACGCCATGTAACAACATGCTATGTTATACCTGCTGCCTTAAATAGTAGAAAAAAGCTATGGTAAGTGACTTTTCTATAGCGTTTTACTTTTGCTATCGAACAAAAACGCTATAAATATATCATATATACTTACTTTATATAGCGTTTGTCTGTATGTTTTTAAAGCGTTTGCCTGTATGTTTCTATAGTGTTTACTCAGTGTTTCTATAGCGCTTCTATACAATAACGTTTATAAAACGTTATTGTCTATAATATTAATTTATAGGTTTTATTTACTACCGTTTTAGTTTATTACATATATATGTGCACACAACATATTTTCACAAACAACAAATATATAAATTACAACATAATATTTCATATATATCAATCAAGTAACTTCTCATATACCGAAAACATAATACTTCGTACACGTCATTCAAACAACTCTTAATATACTCAAACTTAATATTTCATACATATTGTTTTATAAATTTTTCCATGTTAATATATCATACAATTTTTCCATCGGCAAATTACTCGCAAAGCGGATAAATGGTAGATCTAATCTTGCTTTTCTTATCATATTTCTTCTTACCATCAACAATAAAGGTCCTGTAAATGTCAACGAAAAAAGGTATTAGTAATTATTATATCATATACTCCCTGAGTAAAAGCAATCTAAAGGAGAAGAAAAAATATTAACATTCCAACATGCAACACTTTTAAATACAAAACTAACCTTTTTGAACAAAACCACCTACAATGGCCTCCAACGCAGCATTGAAGTCTTCATTCACCAATTTATACAGATCCCTGGAAACATTCTAAATCCTAGTTAATATTTATAAAATTAATAGTTAGGTCAAATTTTATAATACTTATTTGATTTTTATGTATCCTAGTTAATTTTTATAAAATTTAGTTAATTTATTACTATTGTTTACAAAATTGATTTAATTTACTGATATTATTATTCTATTATTTTTATTATAAATTTAGTTAATTTAATATAAATCTAGATAATATTTGATAATTTATTATTGTTATTATTATAAACTATGTTAATCATCAGCATTATTGTTATAAATTTTACAAACATAGTTTATTTTTTATTGTGGTTAGTTAATTTTTATAAACTTATTTGATCCAAACGGTTTCTAAAAATGACTCGGAGCAAAATAGCTTTTTAAAATGGAAAATTTTAACATACATTATTATTATTATTTAAAGAACGTTTTAAATCCCTTGTAGTTTTCTTTTATAAGATACATCCCTTTTTTTAAAAAAAAACGACAAAATTCAGAACTGCCCGTAATACACGTCTTGACAGTGATTTCTAAATTTGGAATAGAAGCATGAAAAAAAACTGATGATATAGTTCTAAACAATTAATTTACGGTTTACATCATAGTCTAAACAATTAATTTGATCAATTGATGTAATCTAATTCATTTATTTAAAACTGAAAATGTTTATACGTGTAAATATTCAGTCTCATCTATAAATATAATTCTATGTGTAAATAACTATTTTCTAAGGTAATGTATAATTATAACCGGTTAAGAATAGTGCAACATTTAAGTTTAAAATTACTTGATGGAGAAGTAACATATTTTCTAGTAGCTATCGACTTACACCTCTGTAAAGACATCACCGATGTCACTAAAAGAATAGTGCAACGCTCAAGTTTAAAATTTATCTATTTATAGGATATGTAAAACTGGGTCATTAGATCATGAGAACATACCTTGTGAATTTTGAAAGGATGCAGAAGGTCGAAAGAACGATAATTATTTGCCAACCTTCTGTTAATGTAGCTGATCTTATTTTCTTTGAATCAGAGACAAGTGGGGTTTTATTCTCACTATTAAGAGCACATATGGAAAACGACTCAAGCAACTTCATTACTTTAGTAGTGCACATTAAAACAGAGAAAAACAAGCAGTAGCTTATCTCTGAATCAACTTACCACCATAATGCCAAGTCAATGCGCTTGTTTTGATCTGCATGCATACGTAAAAAGGCTATCCTCCTGTGTTGTCAGATTTTCCAAAGTTGTGACATTCGTCATTTGCAGCTCCATTGTTCAAGAACTTGTTATTTAATTTACCAGGAGTTTTTCTACCATGAAGGGGATTTTGTACAGAAGTGGGTTTCAACTTTTGTGGTTGGCCCTTGATTTCTTTGTCATAAAGGCTTGTACTGAAACCTGGATACGGAGGTGGAGGATCAAGCAAGATCCATAGTTATCGAGGAGCTCCGCTAGTAGATGTATATACAGTGCAGGACAATTTGTTAGCAGAGGTAATAAACTTTCTTGTTACTTCGTGTAATACATATGATATGGTAAGATTTCATATGGCGAATTTAAAACCTTTTATTGTTATGATCATGTTATAAAAATGATCATGTAAAGGTTCAGTATAAAGAAAAAACACTTTGTAAAGGAGACACGAACAAGAACCAAAAATAAGCTGAAATAAGAGAGTTACGACAAGAATACTGTTTTACCATTCAACAAGTGTCACAATTTATGTTCATCAAAAGTGCCAAGTCTGCATTTTCAATGCTTTGAACATCATTTAGTTGATGCTTTTTTAATTCTGTATGAAAGACAAATCCTCGTTATTTTGACGGTTCTTTGAATGCTACTACTATTGCAAGAAGAAATTAACTTGGAAGACTAATGTAAAATCGGCTATTCTTAGCATAACCCACTAATGTTCTGAACATGACTAAGACGATGTGCTAAAAAAATCATCCAAAGTTGCTGCATTTCATGGAATTTAAAGCCTAAGCAACATCCCATTAAGCCTCAGCTAGAACTTGGTCAGCGGCTAGAATTTTCAACTCTTGAGTCCTACTATTTATTTTAAACACGGGTATTCAAGAATTTCATATGTTATTCTACTTTCTTTATATATAAAAAGAAAGTTTAGTGAATTATGAGATCAAATACATAAAACTGTGACATTTAAGGTAAACAAAACATCATAACAAAATATCCAGTCTAATTAGCATAGTAAGAAAAGCACTTCGCCTTAGCACTGCCATGACGATGGGGTGAAATTATGCATGACATTGGTGAAGGAAGGAAGCAAACTTGAAAGTAAATCCCCAGTAGTTCCTAATGGCTTAATGTTGGTTTCACACTTGAACCGCACCTCATTCCTTAATTTTAGCATGTGACCGTTGCTCCTTATTTCAGCATGTGAACATTGGGTCTTTATAGGAAAGTTCCTTAATTACAGCACAAATGTTGCTCCTTGATTTTAGCATGTGACCGTTGAGCAATCTTCTATTTATTCTCTCGTCTTGTATTTCTTTCCCGTATCAGAGAAATTACAATTAATAATATATTTCTACTGCATCTCTCCTCTTTATCTCCATTACTTTTCTTTATACTTTCAATATGGTATCAAAGCACCACCGCCGAAAGGCTTAAACACTGAACTGAAAGTCCTATTTCTCCATTGTCTGTTGCATCACTCTTTTCCTCAGTTTTTCAGCTACAGTTCCGTGCCTTCCAGACCTCTGAACAACCATGGCAAATAACAACGAAGCCACCTCTAATGTCTCTGGTAGCGTGGCCCATGATGCTCCGCCAAACTGGCACAACCTAATCAAACCAAAAAGCCATGTCATTACCACATCTCTGGATGAAGACAATTACATATTGTGGAAATATCAAATTGAAATTGCACTCAAAGGATACGGTTTACAAAATTACATAAAAGGTACGCTATCTATTCCACCTATTATGATTACTGATCAAGGGGGAAACACCATACCAAACCCCGACTACACAAATTTTCAAAAACAAGATAGTTTGCTATCGTCATGGCTCCTATCATCTATTAGTCCGAATCTACTGTCACAAATCGTGGGGTGCAATTCATCATATGAAATATGGACCACTATAGAGCAGATTTTCAGCTCACAATCCGCCGCACGTGTGATGCAATACAGAAGGGAATTACAAAACTCAAGAAAAGAGGAAATGAGCGTGCAAGAATACTTAAGCAAGATAAAAAATTTGTGTGACAAACTGAATGCAGTGGGACATAAAATAAGTGACAATGAACAAATTCTCTTCATTACCGGCGGATTAGACGAAGAGTACGAGTCATTAGTTACGGTTATTGCGACTCAACAAACATTACCTGACTTACAGTTCGTTAGATCTGCGCTCCTCGCCCATGAAGGGAGAATAGACCAAAGGAAAACTGTACAAGGGGTTTTCTCTGCAAATTATGCTACGGCTAAAAACAAGCAAATTCAAAGGAACAATAATTCAAATAAACAAGAAAGCCAGCATCAGAGAGGATACCAACCCCAGAGGGTATATCAACCACAGAGAGGTCGTGGACGAGGCAGATGGAACAACAACAACAGGGTAAAGTGCCAAATTTGTCAAAAATTTGGACACATGGCGAACCGCTGCTATTTCAGATACAATAGCGACCACAGTGAACCACAAACAGACCAAAACAGCCAAACACCAAGAGCAAACATGGCTTCCATGGACAATCAAAACAAAAGCGCTATTGGGGACAAAGGCAAAGGTCAAACCAGCAATGAAGGCAAGACTGATGAGGATGAACTGGACGACTGGTATCCAGACTCTGGAGCCACACATCATGTCATAAACAGGCTTCAGAACTTAAACATTGGAAGCAAAAGCTATACAGGTACGAAATCACTACACATGGGTAACGGCAACACTGCCAACATCACACACATAGGTAAAGGTACCATGCAGGGAAAAAGGCAACTTATGCTAAACAATTTACTTAGAGTTCCCACTATTAACAAAAATTTATTAAGTGTTTCTAAGTTTGCTAAAGATAATAATGTTTTCTTCGAATTTCACCCTAAGTTTTGTTTAGTCAAGGACCTCCTAAGTCGAGAAATATTGCTACAGGGTGACCTTCACGATGGTCTTTACAAATTTGGCAACTTAAAGACTGGGAATGCGTTGAATAAAGAAATATGGTGCAACAACGTAGACATCAGTAGCAGTTGCAATTATGATTCTCTTAATAATAGGAACAATGGATGTAATGATGATAATAATAATATAGTTGATTCTTGGCATATGAAACTTGGTCATCCCAGTTTGGAAACTATTAGAAATTTATTAAATAATAATGGCATTTATTTTGAAAATGTACCTGTGAAACACACTTGCACACACTGCCAACTTGGCAAAAGCCACAAACTGCCTTTTAGTAAGTCTGAAACCACGTACAACAAACCCCTGGAGCTTGTCGCAGCTGATTTGTGGGGACCAGCACCACTAAACTCATATCAAGGACACAGGTACTATCTATCCCTTGTTGATGCTTATTCAAGATACACATGGATATACATGCTAAAAAACAAATCAGAAACATGCAGTACAATCATTCAGTTTATAACTTTTATTGAAAAGCAGACCAACTGTAATGTAAAAGCTATACAAACAGATGGTGGGGTGAGTTCAAACCACTCACAAATTTCTTCATCCAAAAGGGGATAAGACATAGGCTAACCTGCCCCCACACATCTGAACAAAATGGTTTGGTCGAAAGAAAGCACAGACATATAGTTGAAACTGGTTTAACATTGCTATCACAAGGGGCATTACCAATGAATTATTGGAACGAAGCATTCAACACTTCTGTGTATCTCATAAATAAATTACCCACAAAAGTGTTGAACAATAGAACCCCGCATGAAATGATATTCAATGAAAAACCAGACTATAAAATATTGAAAAACTTTGGGTGCCTATGCTTTCCATGCCTAAGGGACTACAACACGCACAAACTTAGCATGAGATCATGCCCATGCACTTTTATTGGTTACCCACAAAATCAAAAGGGTTATAAATGCTTGGCCAAAAATGGAAAAATCTATATATCAAGGCATGTCATATTTGATGAAAATGTTTTTCCACATGCAGACAAACAAGCCACAAAGGAAGAGTGCAGACAAGATCATGGAATCAAAGTTATCAATATGCCACCACTAATGGAGCAAGAGACAAACAATAACAACAACAAAGAGGGACACGACACATGCAACATACACACACATACAAGCAATAATCAAACAAACACAGACGATGGTAACAATGAAGACACTTACAGTAATCAGCAAGAACATGAGAACGAGGAAAGCAACAGTGACAGAATCAGCCCAGACCATCAACCTCAAGCACAAGAAACACAAACCGGACATCATATGGTGACCAGATCAAAGCATGGGATTTTCAAACCCAAGGTATATAATCTATCAATGAATGAGGTTGAACCTGGAAATTATAGTGAAGCAGCCAAATCTGAAAAGTGGAAACAAGCTATGAATGATGAATACGAGGCATTGATGAAAAATAAAACTTGGAGCTTGGTTGCACCACCCACTCACAAGAACATCATAGGATGCAGATGGACTTACAAAATAAAAAGGAAGGCGGATGGGACCACAGACAAATACAAGGCCAGACTTGTTGCTAAAGAATACGCTCAACAGTTTGGATTTGACTTTAACGAGACTTTTTCACCAGTCATAAAACCCACAACCATTAGAATCATTCTGACTATAGCTTTGTGTAAAAAATGGAATATCAAGCAATTGGACGTGAACAATGCTTTTCTAAACGGCGAGTTAACTGAAGAAGTTTATATGCAACAACCAGAGGGATATGAGGTTAACAATGGCGACAAACCTTTAGTATGCAAGCTGCACAAAGCTATATACGGCCTCAAGCAAGCGTCGAGGGCATGGTATGAAAAGTTAAAGCTAACCTTATCTAGAATTGGTTTCTCACAAATAAAATCCGACAACTCCCTATACATGAAAAAGGATAATGAAAATGTCATATACATCCTTGTATACGTGGATGACATGCTAATAACAGGGAGTGACACACGGGAAATCAACATGATCATAAAAGTTCTCGACCAAAGCTTTGCCATCAAAGATCTTGGCGAATTAAACTATTTCTTAGGGATTCAAATCAAAAGAAATGAAAATGAAATGTTCCTATCTCAACAGAATTATATTGCTGAAATCTTACAAAGGACCAACATGCATCAAGCTAAATCGCTACCAACACCTATGATCAGCAGTTCCCGCCTATCTAAATTTAAAGGTGAAGCCATTAATAACGCTACTCAATACAGAAGTATAATTGGAGCATTGCAATATGCAACAATTACACGACCAGACATATGCTATAGCGTAAATAAACTAAGCCAATACATGCAAAATCCATTGTCTGAACATTGGATAGCCGTCAAGAGGTTATTGAGATACTTGCAAGGAACCAGACACCACGGAATAACAATAAGTGCCGATAAAGAAATGAACTTACAAGGATTTAGTGATGCGGACTGGGCTAATGACATTGATGACAGAAGATCCGTATCAGGATACTACGTGTTTCTTGGCACAAATCTTGTCTTATGGTGCACCAAGAAGCAGACAACCACATCGAGGTCAAGTACTGAAGCGGAATATCGTGCCCTTGCTAGCGCCACCGCTGAAATCTCATGGATTGAGTCGCTATTACACGAATTAGGTTTCACTCCTAAAAGAAAACCAGTCATTTGGTGCGACAATAGAGGGACAGTATCCTTGTCTCTCAATCCAACTCAGCTCTCAAGATCAAAACACCTCGAGATAGACCTACACTTCGTACGAGAACGAACCCAAAGTGGAAAGTTAATGGTATGCCACATCCCATCATATTATCAGAGAGCTGATGTGCTTACAAAGCCACTATCGACAAAGAATTTTATGAGATTAAAAGAGGAATTAAGGGTGAGCGACAACGGCGGAATGAAGAAGACAGAAAAACCCAGTTTTGTTTGAGGGGAGCTAATGTTGGTTTCACACTTGAACCGCACCTCATTCCTTAATTTTAGCATGTGACCGTTGCTCCTTATTTCAGTATGTGAACATTGGGTCTTTATAGGAAAGTTCCTTAATTACAGCACAAATGTTGCTCCTTGATTTTAGCATGTGACCGTTGAGCAATCTTCTATTTATTCTCTCGTTTTGTATTTCTTTCCCGTATCAGAGAAATTACAATTAATAATATATTTCTACTGCATCTCTCCTCTTTATCTCCATTACTTTTCTTTATACTTTCAATATGGCTCAATTATGAAGCTGTTGATAACACAGCCTGAGGTAGAAGAGATTAAATTGAATGTAATATCATGAAAATTCATATATGGTACACTAAATAATCTTTGAAGTGTTGTAGGTCATTCTGAACTAAATATATAACCTTGTGGAACATTATATACTAACTTTAGGCTCTAAGCTAAAGGTTTACAATGATTATACTTCTCTCATTCCAATGCATTTTCATGTGTTCAAGCTTAAGGTTCTACCTCATATTTGAATTGGAAATCATAATATTAACTTCAAACTCTAAATCCTCCAGTTTATTCTTTTCTGTAAACCCAAAAAAATTAAAATTATAATAGTCTTCATTAAAGTTAATAACCATGATTAAAGCAGCAAATACAACCTTAGGTTGACTCAAGCTATGTCTGTCATCTAATGTGAATTGTTTCAAATTGTTATTATAACATATGAACTAGCTGTTTTTAGTTTTTTGTTCCTTGCACCTAAATGGACAATTAGAAGAATGGAGGGTGACTTTACATTTCACTTGGTTTATAGCCTCTAAACACATTTCTCTCTAAAGGTTTTAATTACCTACGTTCTTAGTTTGCAATTTTGTATTACGTCAGAATTTCTCCATCTACTACTACTACTTCCCAAGCATTCATCCTTTACTGACTTCATCACCACACAATGAACAAAACCTAATTTTGTCATTAACCAATCAATCACTAACCCCGAAACCAAAACTAAATCACACAGCATCCCCTTCACCGTCCAGTACACTTACCACCTCACTCATCTAACACAACCTCTGCAACTATCTGCCTCCTCCGCAGAACCTGCACTTCATTGCCTACAATTATTTATTTAATAAAATATGGCATCCCTTAGCTTCCTGGTAGAGATATTTACCGCCGTTGATTCCCTTTGTATCTCACCTGCTGGATACCGATGGCAGATGTTTCAGCTGTGAGTAAGACAAGCCTTTTGGGGAATATTTGGAGTCAGGATGGGGACTCCCTGGCGGAGGAGGACGAAAAGAAATAATATGATCAAAATGGAGAGGGAAGCAAAGAGGAATATTTAGGTGGGGCGTATGTAATGGTGATGATGAAAGCATGATTTTTGGCGGGAAGAGTTGGTGGTTGGTATGGTCTGAGGGGAAAATATTCCGTCGGAGCCGCTACGACTACCAGAGAATAAGGTCGGCATCTGATGTGCCTTCACTTCTACAACCTGCCACACAAATACCACAACAGAAATGCACTTCAACATCCCATCACCACTGCAAAACATAAGAACATACTCATGCCACAACTCCTCCGACCAATCACATATTCTACCCTCAACTTCACAAACGTCACTCTGCCCGACCTGATAAACTTCACGAAAAAAACCCATCTCCATCCATAATACTTGACCATCCTTAACCCACCAGCAACTTGCAAATTCCAAAACACATGCCTGCATCAGTGCCATTGTCCCTGCTTTCACAGCTAAACCATTTCCATCTATCTTCCTTTTACATTATTCCACATATTCCATACTATTATCTTCTTTAAGGGTCATAATTTTTTAAACTCAACTAATTTACTTCTTGACATATAGTTAATTCATGACATAGGAATGAATGGAAAAATTCTCATGATGATTTTAGTAAGTAAAAACATAATTCCTATTTATTAAATTTTGAGGAAGATGTCCCAAAATTAATCAGCCATCTGGTGCTTTTGTTAGAGCTATATGTAAATAGATATATTCAACAGGAGGGATAAATTGGATGTTGCTCTTTAAAAATTGTAGCCTTCTCTTCAGAATTGTATTCATTTGTTTTCTAGTTCCTTGATTAGAACAAGTTTTAGACTTAGCAATCTTCGTTTTTTGCAATGCGCTACTACATGAATAATTATACTAACAAAACCATTTATATCCATGCCATCTGCATGAGCTATATACTAGTAGCTTAGATAAATTTTCTAGCATACAAGGATTCCAGGTATTTGCGCCTACCTTACCTAACCAAATGGCTAAATTTGTTTAGATTGTTAGTGGATTCAAATATACAGTTCAATGATTACTTGATACAACTAATATCACCATGTGGATGTCCTAGTGCTATTACTCCTATACTGCATTGGAGTAGTCAAATGCCTTGACTTTACATGTTAAATAAAAATAGTGATGAACGCAACTGGGATTGTTTTTATTTTCATTTTTAGGGACTATTCACCTAGCTTTTTTCATACATCTCTAACTATCATCAACTACTCCACCTTATTTACTTTTAAATTCCTTGTTGGAGCAACAATCAAGTCCACTATACTTACAGACATTTACATGGTGAACTTGATTATCCTTGCATTAAGTCAACATTCATCAAACTCAATTACCCAGGTTTTGAAACTAACACACTACGCGTTGTCTCTATATCTCAAATATCAAAATCAAACTGAACATCCTCATCAACAGTTGATGTATTAGAAATTTCAAATATATCCCTTGTGTCATTCGCTATTGAATGGTTAAATATGTTTTGAAGAAGGTAAGGCTTGAATCTTTTTTATAAAAAAATTGATCGTGAGTCTATTAACCAATTCATTATCATTTGCTATGTTAAAATGAAGACAACTAACATGAACAAAAATGGTTATGTTTTATCATGTTCACTTTCATTAAAACAGTCTATTTATAACAAATTTTATCAGATAGATATGTGGGCAATTTGTCAGTATATATGGGCTGATATATCATTGGGGGTGTTTTAAGCAATATTTCAAATGAAATATATGTTAAAACCCAATACAGGATATATCACCAAAATATGAGTGATATTATCCAATACTAGCTGCATAGCTGTCTAGTTAAAAGAAGCATGACTGTAGTCTGTCGCACATCTTTTATTAAAAAAATACAAAAAATAATTAATGGGGTGCTTATCAAAGAAACAATAAAGACTTCCTGTCACCAGCATGTAGTGATAATGCATGAAAACTACTACAACTATCCAAGTGATAAAATTTTCATACCAAACTAACTCAAATGAAATCATGTAGAACATGGGCTCAAATTGTTTTCCATGTCTTTAGTGCATTGGATAAGTATCCATAGAGTTTTAGAAAAGAAGGTCATCTACGGATTTGTTATGCGTTCTTACTATTACATTATGAGCACTAGCTGATCCAAACAGGACAAACACTTCCTATTATGGTACTACTTACTATATTTTATAATCAACAATAGTTTAAAAAAAAGTCTTATCGTTTCTTAATCTGAGCGTTCATTGTCATAAAGGCCTCTTCAACTTTAGCAAAAAATTTAGCACTAGTCACCGAGGAAGAAATACCAATCTTATCTGCGAAAGCCTTCCACAGGAGCCAAAAATTCAATGCACAGTTATCCTATTTCATTATATAAGGTATGAACCCACAAAAAAAACCAGAAAAATATATGGAATTTACCTTTCTTTCCTCATAGGAAACTACTATTTTATCGGTTAAATCACATTTATTTCCAACTAAAAGCTTGTTCACATTATCACTTGCGTATTGGTCTATCTCATTGAGGCATTGTTTAATGTTGTTGAAGCTTTCTTGATCCATCACATCATATACCCCCTGCAAAATGGTATAATAGGCAAATGTGAAACAATTTACAAAGTTAATATGAGGAGAAAGAGGTAAATCATTTGTGGATATTTGATCATTGGTAATTTACTATCGTGTATAATAAGAACCAAGGCTACTTTGTATCACTAGTTAGGAAATCTAAAAAGGTATAATATCTGGCTAACTTTCAGTTGGCAATATTGCACCATTTGAACTACAGTTCAACATAGCTATGTGCCACCATTTGAGACAACCAGGGGTGCATAAACACCCTTTATATATTACATGAACAAGCTTGAACAATTGATGGTATGTGAACAATTGATACTATATGAAAAAGCAATATAGAACAATGTATCACATTTGAACATTTGCAAATCATACTTGAAAACTTCACAAAATAATACGTGATTGAACATTTGCAAAAAAGTTAAAAATATTCAAATAATAGATTTAAAAAGCACGTTAGAATCACAAGTCATATGCACACATTCAGATATAAACATCTAAAGCATAGTTAACCATTGAGCTAATAGCTTAACCTATTCGAAACAGATTTAACCATTCAGTAAAGTTTGATTCTTGTATTTTTAATCAACAATAACTGTATTAGTTAACCGTTCTACTAACAGCTTTAGCTATTCAAGCACAAAATGATTCTTAATCATTCACACCACATCATCTTTAGCTTAAACTAATGAACCTGACCACTTAAAAAAATATCAGAAAAAAGATCATTGTGCAAACTACTTCTTTTCTCAGATAATATTCCCCTATCCAATGAGTATTGCTATGACTCATCTACATGTAAATATGTTATTTGAAGCATAAATACACTGTTATAGTACTTCATAACCTGCTGTGAAGATAGACCATAAAAGTACAAATAATGCCAAAAATAGGGACAGGCTATAATAGAACAATTGTAAGAAAACCACACAGTATAATAATTAAAATCATATTAAATATGTGTAACAATACCTCCTAGGGAAATTTAGAACGGAGAAGCCTCTCTAGGTTTAGCGAGTGGAAAGGATCGCATAAGGGAAATTCAGAACGGATATGCTTCTCTAGGTTTAGGGACTGGAATGGACTGCATAAGAGAGAGATTGCCGCATCAATCGATTGTTAATTACACGATTGAGATTTCTGGAGGCGACGATGATGATAGTTAATGTTTCTAGAGGTGAAAAATGAAATAATTTTTTTAATTGAGGAATTGACGAAGGAGTACATTCCCGCTCAAAATTGGACTCCCGCTTGCCTATTTGCTTTATAGCGTTGTCCACTAAATTTAGCAAAGTCCAATAGCGTTGGAAACCCTATCTTGAATAGCGTACTAAAGCTGATGAGCGGCAACGCTATTAGCTGCTGCTATTAGAACCCCAATTTGTTGTAGTGGGTGCTCCTTGTCCTCTGTGCGGTGGCAGATGTTTAGGTTGTGCTCTCAGAGGTTGGGTCTGCGCGTAACTACTAGGTGGGTGGGCCATGACTACAAAAGTAGCTATTTAGTCAGAATGCTGTGACGCGGTGACACTAGGGTGATTCGGCGGCCACCTCAATGGGAAGGCGAAGGGTCACGACCAACAATGATAGTAGATCGTCGGATACCTGCCATCGACAGTCAGTGGAATGCAAAAAGACTAGAGCTAAAACCAATAGACCATTCACCTTTCACTATCGGGGTACGGTAGTTGAGAGAAGACGCCAAATGGAGGTTTAGATTGTTTTTTTGGGAAGTCGTTTAACTCTTGTAGTCTTCACTAATTGAGGGAGGGGCCGAGGTGGGACCATAGCCACCGTGAAAACAGAGCCTAGGAATGTCTATATATAGAGCCTCTTAAAGACGGGCCTGCACATATATGGAAAAGCCCCCGACCGAGTTCTGTGTTTCTTGTATCACCCTGCCATGGAACTCAGTGCACATTAGAGGACATGCGGTTAAGGCGTCGAGCTACAATTGACGATACATATGTGGAACACTCTAGATACATGCATGTCGGCTCTAAGTGGTGTATCGTAGACTTGAGTGCATTACTCCGGCATGAAATCTAATTCGATCGACGATGGCAGTCCGTACTCTTACATTACATAGTAATGATAGATATATGTAGAACGTAACATCGTTATGTAGAGATCCGTACATCACTCTGGCGTAGGATGAGGGACTGTGTTCATTTCTGTGGCATTACGGTGGAGACCATGCGAGTGGGGTATCATGGGGGTGTACCTTAGTATTGAGGAGTAGCTACATATATACTATATTAGGTTAATCCACTAGGACGTAAACGGGTACAATGTGTGTGTAAGCCTTGAGTGCTGTTAACCCAACTAACCTAATAAATAATAAAAATATGATTGAATGGTATATGTAGGATTGTCTAAAGTGTATAATTTAAATCCAGTCACTAGAACTTGTGTTCTGACCCCCTCCTCATAACATACTCGCAGGTTAGATTTGTGGCAGAGACATTATAGCTTTGGATACCGGTTAGACAATATTATTAATACGGTAAGGCTATACTTTGATTATATTATATTTTATCCATTCCGCTGTGAGATGTTTTCTGAGCTCTGACATATTTTATGTCTCTGTCTTTTCTGCAGGATACCAGAGCACAACAACTTGAGTTTCGATGGATTGAAATTTTGAAAAAAAAAAATCGTTCTGTCGGAATTCGGGTTGTTACGTTTGGTATTATAGATTAGGTTTAGGATTCCTATATAAATAGTGAGTGAATGTATTTGTATTTTTAAAAATATAAATATATTATATATATACCTAGATCCATAAAGGAACCCACTAAAAAGAAAGAGTATAATATGATAAGAAATGGGATGCTTGTTTTGTACACTAAAGGAATGAATATGGAAATCTAAGACCCTTAGGTAATTTGGGTGGAGAGTGTACAATGTACTTTGTATGGAAGTAAAGGTAATCCCATATGATTAGTATTTTGGGTTAGTGGGCTTGAAAACCTTATAAATTGGAAAAGGTTGAAAAGAGCAAAATGGATTAGGAATATATATAGTTGAGAAAATTGACCTTGGGAGTGTCTAGGAAAGCCTAGAAAAATTAGGAACCCAGTTTGAGTCTAACCCCATTGTTAACTTTTAAGAACTTGAAGTTTCAAAATGTTTTGGGAAAATGGTTTATGGTGTTTTCAAGTTTTTAAAAGGTATAGTTTTAAATATGTAAAGAAGTACATATTGGGTTTTGAAGTAAAATGGGGTATA
This sequence comes from Allium sativum, assembly GCA_030737875.1. Taxonomy (NCBI): domain Eukaryota; kingdom Viridiplantae; phylum Streptophyta; class Magnoliopsida; order Asparagales; family Amaryllidaceae; genus Allium; species Allium sativum. The sequence goes on from CM060924.1 coordinate 297,807,584, forward strand.
TTTTGTAAATAGTGATTTCTTATGAAAACTTTGTCTAAAGTAAAATTCTCTCAGTAAAAGGTGCATATTATAGAGCATGTAAGGCTCGCTAGTTTTTTTGTTATATTTCATACAAGAATTTTTAATAAAGAAAGTTTTGAAGTCTCTATTCTTTTGACAATCATTTTTGATAAATTGTTTAACAAGAGAATTTTGTTGGGTGGACAAAATAAGTTGTAGAAAATGAGCATAGAGTAGATGGTTGCACCTTGTAGTAAGAGACTGAACCGACCTTATAGGTAAAGTCATAAACCCGATTGAGAAATAGTTGTCCTTATCTACTCTAGAGATTTGAAAAAAAAATGATTTATATTTTTTTACATATAACACGTTTTATGGTTTGGCCAAAGTAAGTTTTCATGAGGAAAATAAGTTTTTGGCATTTTTAAATTTTTGGAAGAAAGTTTAAATGAAAAGGCCAGACCATGTTTTAAAGTATGGAGTAGGTGAGGATTAGTGCCTAGGGAAGATGAGAAATGTTTTGAGGCTATGAAGCAGATAACGAGAATTATCTTGGAATAATAGTAAGTTCCATAGAATGTGTAAGCATTTAAAAGCCTAGGGTGTTGCTTGAAATAATTATTGGTACAAGATAGGACTAGTGTTGACTACTAGATAGTAAAAAGGGCAAATAAGTGTTTAGATCCTGTTGCTAATTTTCATGTTAGGGGTAAAACCCGTTACTGCATTTCTGTTGGGGTCGTTCCGTTCTTTTATTCTTTTTGGGTAGTTAACGTAACACATAAACTTGTCGTGGATCCCATAGTTTGGACTTTTCTGTCTGAACGGGACATAGTCCCGAGATTCTTGGCCCTTAGTAGTAGTTGTGTAAGGTTGTCTGTTCTCCTGTTTTAGTTGAAAGACTAGAAGCTTATTTAGATTTAATCTAAGGACATATAATTAAATAAGCTAAGGAAAGAGAAAAGGTACAACTAAAAAGGAAACAAAAAATTCAGTAAGGCAACAAACATAATAAGTTATGAGAAAAGATGGATAAAGATAAAATTTTCCAAGATAAGGCAAAAAAGAAGATCAGTGACAAAAGAAAATTTTCTTATGTGGGCTGTGCTTGGATAGGAAAATAGGAGAATATTTATAAATAGTTTCATAAAATCCAAGTATGGTTGGAAAAAGGTACATAAAAGAAAAGCAGAAGATGCGGAATTTTCCGTTTTCCACCTTTTTGTAACACAAGAAATCGAATTTAGAAAATTAGGTTTTTCTGAAATTAAAAAATAAAGTTGGTTGGTTGGATTATATATGCAACAATTGGATGAACTATGCTCTTACTCAGTAAGAGTGTGGGAAAATTTGGGTGAAAAATCATTTTTGATTTTCAAAATATTGCATTCATGTAGAACTACCTGTATATTTAGGATGTGAGCATCATGTTTTAGAAGGATTTTGTAAAATTGGCATACACATAGGAGGTACTGCTTAGGCATACATGTATTATTATGTTGTATTTCACTTTGCACAAGTGCACGATGTTGCAAAAATTGGATGCACACATGATGGATGGATACTATGCGAGTGGTTATTTGATTTTACCCTTATCAAATTTCAAGGACGAAATTTACTAAAGGTGAGAGAATGTAACACCCCGTGTTTTTAAGATAATAAAATAAGAATAACTTAATTAAATAATGAGAATTAAGTAAAATGGACTGCTTCATTGTGTTCGTCTCGAAATTCTGGTCAAAACAGACACCTGGTATGCGTAAAACGGATAATGTACGAGGAAGTTATGAGCGTTAGAAGTTTGTATATGTATAAGGAACTCATATGAATATATGTGTGTGTGTGTGTATATATATCAAAAATTATTCCAGAAATCAAAATTCACGAGCGGGAAAGTTGGAGGGAAAATAGACCGCTGGGGGTTGGCCAAGGGGTCGACCCACCCGAAGGGGGGTTGACCCCACCGCGGATCTGGAAAATTCTTCTGACGTGGTTTGTTCTGATGTTTTGGATTAAGATCTAAGGGACTAGGTTTCTCTGATACACCTATAAATAAGTCTGTAGAGCTTACCCTAAACCTCATATTTCTGAGGCTATGCTGAAGCTCTGCCATTTCCTCTTCCTCCTCAAATCTATTCAGAAAATTGAGAATATCAGTGTAAGAAATTTTTTGAATCTAGATCTGAAGGAAAGGAACGTATGTTTGTATTTGGGTGTTCAGAACTCTTATCAAAGTGAGATAATTCATATATCTGGTCTATTTTCAATTCTCTTTTCTTCCTCCCTTTTTTCCTTTAGCAAAAATAATCAATCCATGGTTGTTAGGTTTTGAATCTGATTAGGTGAAAAACCATGGATGCTAAAACTGGACCAGATCCAGAATCGGGGAAGCATATGAGGTGAGTGGATTTAAGCTATAGCATTTTAGATAATAATATGTTACCATTTAACGTTCCCCTTTTTATTAATTGTGAAATTGTCAGATTAATTTTAAATTTCTGTTATAATAAGTTGAGATGTTAATATGAATAATTCATATGTTGAATCAGTTAAAGTGTTGGAATGATTACATGTTGGAAAACAAACATGTTGGAGTATGGGTAATGTCTACTATTGTTATAATGACATGATTCACTTATGGCATATTATTGAGTGAATGACATGTTAACCTGTCAGATTTGAACAATTACCCGATTAAATGTTTACATGTCAAATCAAGGTTTTAAATCTCAGATATCGGTCACGTTTCATCTCGGGGTTTTTATAGACTCGGTCTCGTACCGGGGGAGATTTCGGACGAGATGAGTCTAGCTCGGGAGTTCGTCTCGGATTTTCATCTCGGGTCTGAAAGTTCGTATCGGAATAATCTCGGGGTACATGATATGTTAAAAATGATATTTTAACAAAATGATTTCTATGAATGCTATTAAAAACATAGTAACTTAAACTTAAAATGCAAAATAACTTTATTATTCTTTATTTTATGAAAGATCATTTATACTCTAAATCGTAGTATGCTTAAAACATAAATATTGTTGGACAAGAAACATTAGAAGGATCCAAAACATTAAAAATATCAGCATAAATATACCATAAAATAAATAATTTCATTGGTAACATGTATGTTAAAAGACGAATAGGAAAATCTTAAGCATTGTAAAACATATATGAACATACAATATAGTCATTTAACATGCAAGATGTAAAATAACAAAAGATTGATATGGCTAGATTTGAGTTTTTTAATTATAGTTCTAGCTCAGGCACAAATTTAAATTTTAACCAAAAAAACTAAGATCTCGGACGATATTCCAGTATTTCGTCTCGGTTAATATATCGTTCGATATTGCAATATCTCGGGCGATATATTCGAAAGGAGATTTAGAGTGATATTTGCGGTTTCGTTTCGGAAGGAGCCTAAAACGAGATCTTAGAGGAGATCTCGGGCGATATTTGCGAGATTTGAAACAATGGTCAAAATAGAGTTAAACACATGTTAAAAAGGACATGCGCCATAATATAGGCATAATCTGATGACATGCAAATTAGATTACAGTAAAAAGGATAATATGCCTAAAATTCACACGAATAGGAATAATTGTTAAAGAACGAACATGCCTAGATTCACAGTGATTTGACACTGTAATGCTCTTAGACATGAGGTTAGATTGCACTTGTGATAAAAGTCTGCCCGGAACCGCCCGACATATCCAGCATTCACAAGTGGTAAATCTAATGTGAGGGGTCTAAGTGCATAATTAAAACATGTAATGGTGCTAAGACATGAGGTTAACTCAACTTGTGGTAGAAGTCTGCCTGGACCCGCCTGACAAGTACAGCGTCCACAAGTGTAGGCTTAATGTGAGAGGTCTAGTCCATATATATGTATGTATGTATATGTATATAACAAAATATGAATAAATGGCAATGATGGTAATTAAATGTATAACTCAGAAAATAAGAAAGGAAGGGATGTAATGGACTGAGTTAGTGCGATGCGAAGGAAAATTGATGTATTTCCCTAAATGACCTGTTTCTGAGAACGTGGTTGCAAGTAAGCCACAGTGAATAAAGTAAGAAAAAGGAAAGAAATTACTTGCCACCACAGAATTAGATGGGATTACGTTATGAAAATAAATCACTGATTCCTTCTATAAATCAAATTGATAAGGTGCATGAAGTGTTTTCCTTAATGAAATAAGGAACATGTATTACGGTGAATGAAGAATAATGGATTACAATAGTAAATGATTAGGTATAAACGGGGAATGATAATAACCTATTATAATAAATAACATTAATGAAAATGTTGTATAATAGGTAGACTTGTCCTAGGGACAAGTGAAGATTATAACTTAGGTTGTAATAAACTAGCAAGGAAATGGGATAATTGGTGAAATGAGATAAAGGACACTTAATTGTAAATTAAGTAATCATTAAATGGGGAAAACCTGAAACCAGTTGAGAAAAGGGGGAAAATATTTGAAATATAAGAAGTTGTACTTAATTATAAATTAAGTAATCTATAAACTTGGAAGTCTGAAACCCGCTGATAAGAATAACATGTTTAGACTTGTCCTAGGGACAAGAGGAAATTATAACATAGGTTATATTAAATAGGTAGAGAAACTTATTAATGGGCCCTATTTAAGAGAACTAAGTTAATAAGTAAACAACGATACGTTGTAATAACAGTGTAAAATGGAATTATGATTAAATGGGAAAGAAGGAGGAAAACTTATGAAGTAAGTTATTTTAATCATAAATGATGACTGACATGTCAAACAGAAAACATGTGAATTGGGATATAATTAATTACAAATTAAGTAGAACATATTATTGTAATGATGAAATCAAACAAGAATATAAAAGGGATTGATTATTACAGACCTTAGATAAAATTAATAAGCAAGAGGAACTTGGTAACATGACTAAGAATTCAATATGAATGAGAATAACCAAGTTAAATGGAAACCTGATGAGGTAAGGCAAGTGCGTAAAAGAATGTTTAGACGTAGGGTGTAACAACATATTGAAGTGAGGCTCTTGGACCAGTCCGCGCATTTTAGGGTGAATAACCCAATGGGGTAGATCATCGTGGTATTATAAGGCATGAGGGGAGCGCACATTCATTTGATTATTTTGTCGGCTCCGAAGGACTAGAAGGGGAAGCACGCGACTTCCTGAGTTACGTAAGGTGCTCCTAGTAGTCTTATGTGCAGTGGAAGATATTTAGGCTGTGCTCGCAGAGGTTGGGTCTGCGTGTAACCATTAGGTGGGTGGGCCTTGACTGCAAAAGTAGCTATGCAGTCAGAATGTTGTGACGCGGTGATAGCAGGGTGATTCGGCAGTCGCCTCAATGGGGAGGCGAAGAGTCACGACCAACAAGGATAGTAGATCGCCGGATACCCGTCATCGGCAACGAGTGGTATGCGAAAAGACTAGAGCTAAAACTAATAGACCATTCACCTTTTACTATCGGGGTATGGTGTTTAGATTGTTTTTTAAGGAGTAGTCGTTTAGCTTTTGTAGTCTTTACTAGTTAAAGGAAGGTCCAAGGTAGGGCCAAAGCCACCGTGAAAACAGACCCTAGGAATATCTGTATATAAGGCCTCTTAAAGACGGGCCTGTACGGATATGGAAAAGCTCCCGACCGAGTTCCGTGTTTCTTGTAACTCCCTGCCATGGAACTTAGTGCACATTAGAGGACGTGCGGTTAAGGCATCGAGCTACAATTGACGATATGTATGTGGGACAGTTTAGATATATGCATGTCGGCTCCGGGTGGTGTATCGTAGACTTGAGTGCTTTACTCCGGTATGAAATCTGATTCAATCGATGATGGCAGTCTGTACTCTTACATAGCATAGTAATGAAAGATATATGCGGAACGTAAAATCGTTATGTAGAGATCTGTACGTCATTCCGGCGTAGGATAAGGGATTGCGTTCATTTCTGTGGCATTATGGTGGAGACCGTGCGAGTGGGGTACCATGGGGTGTACCTCAGTATTGAGGAGTAGCTACATATATACTATATTAGGTTAATCCACTGGGAAGTGAATGGGTATGACGTGTGTGTAAGCCTTGAGTGCTGTTAACCCAAGTAACCTAATAAATAAGAAAATATGATTGAATGGTATATGTAGGATTATCCAAAGTGTAAAATTTAAATCCAGTCACCAGAACTTGTGTTCTGACCCCCTCCTCATAACAATCTCGCAGGTTAGATTTGTGGCAGAGACATTGTAGCTTTGGATACTGGTTAGGCAGTATTATTAATACGGTAAGGCTATACTTTGATTATATTATGTTTTATCCATTCCGATGTGAGATGTTTTCTGAGCTTTGACATATTTTATGTCTCTGTCTTTTCTACAAGATACCAGAGCACAACAACTTGAGTTTCAATAGATTGGAATTTTGAAGAGAAAAAAATTGGTTTGTCAGAATTCGGGTTGTTACATGTATTTTTTGAATAGTCGATGCAAACTATGTAAAAATATTTATTTTTATATTTACACGTACATTTGCCCCGCTTTTCCTTTTTAATCTTTTTGTCATACCTCTTGTGAATTCAAAATGACATCCTTTTGTCCAAAAAGAAGAAAATGGCATATTTACAATAATTAAGCCAGAACCCAACAATATTGAATACAAACAGGTAAAATTACAATCTCATAATTTAACAATCATATCTTTCCAAATCACATAATTTGCCAATTTCATCTTTTTACCCAAATTCACATATTTTATTTTTCAACATTTAAACTAGAGAACTGGAATGTAACTACATCTAGTTTGTGTTTAATGGGACCGATTTCCAAATCTACAGTGTTATGCAATTTCCATAATACATTCTATAACATAGTTGCAATAAATTTCATGTGATAACTGTAGGAATTGGTGTAAACAAGTTTAAGAAATCCTACAATTTATTTAGTGGAAAGGCTAATGTCCCTATTTTGAAACTTAATTAGTCTCACATCCCCCCTATGTTTCAAATACAAACCTGCCCCTATTTTTGTTTTCCGCCTTTTTTTGTTTTTCTGCAGAAAAAAAAATATGCGCTGGCTCATAAAAAAAATGTAAATTCTGGAAATATTCAGAGAAGTTTACGGTAGTTTAGAAAAAAAAGTTGCATACATGTATGCAACTTTTGGTAATAGCTGCATACATGTATGCAACTATTGCATACGCTGTTTCTTCTGAAAATCTGGACCGGAACTTGCATACATTTGTGCATCCTTTTGAAATACTTGCACACATGTATGCAAGTATTGCATGCAGAAATCTTAACTGATTTTTTGCCTGTACATCATTGCACGGTTATGTGCACCTATAATGTTTTACTGCATGCTTGAATGCAAATTCATGTGAATTGATTTGCATGCGAGTGAATTTTGCACATTTGTATGCATGAAATATGCAATATTTGCACAGATGTATGCATTTAATTGCATTTTCGCTGATTTTTCGTATTTTCTTGGTTTTGATGCTTTGTTTAATGGTTTTTTGATCTGTTTTTTTTGCGTATACATGTTTTATTTAAATACGAATTTACATTATTTTATCATTTTTTTACTGAATTTTCGTAAAATAGGGACTAAATTTACATTAAGTTTATGACAGGATGTGAGCCTAATTTTGAAACTTAATAGGGACCTGTAAAAAATGCACCCTTTATTTTATGCATAGGCACAGTGTACAATTCACAAGCTTTACGCTTTTTGTAACCCGATCGGATGGGTGTCAATCTAGTTACAACAATTTTTTTGCCAGATCTAATAGGAATAAGCATAAAAATATAGATCTAATTCAAACTAAGTAGATAAGTTATTATAACTGTAAATTGTAAATTTCCCACTCACCTTATAGCCTACAAATTCAATTATTTTGAACACTTTAGGCTTACAATCCCCAAATTCTTATAAATCTACAATTTATCTAGAAAGGGGAAAATTCTAGATTTGTAGAAATGTAAGAAAAAGAGAAAAGAGTAAAAAATATGATTTGGAGCATCACTTTACATTCAATTCCACTGGATTTGCTTGCCCTCTCAATTTCATATGAATTGGATTTGATTTGATATGTATGAATATAATTTTATTTTAGAATTTAGGTTTGGAGAGAGAGAGAAATGTAGAGCTCCGCTGCCTTTGCAGATTTAAGTGGAGAAATAATGAGGCTCTACACCTTTATTTATAGGGGTGGAATTGTCCTTGGACCGTCAGATCTATTTTTATTAATGTCCGTCCATTCGTTTTATAAAATATAACAAGAATACCCCTAAAAACCTAGCCGTCACTGGGCTGTGTAGGCGCATAGCAGTTGGCACCCTCCCTTGGAGCGGTCGACCGCCCTTTGGCAAATCAGCCCAGTGAGGGCCGGTTATATAAGGTATTTTATATATCAATTATACTATTTATTTATTTTCGTCCGCTTTTCATATTTCGTCCATAACTTTTTCAGATGGACTCCGTTCATGAAATTCCAAACATGAAAGTTGACCAGAACTCTGATATGAACACAACGGTTAAAATTTCATGGCCAAATTCAATCATTTGAAGAAATTCCTATTTTTGGGCTTCAAATTAAATAACTATTTATTGTCAAAATTCCGGGTTGTTACATGTTGGCATTAATATATATGGCATTTATCCATTTCTTATTTTAGTTTTTCTCGTTGGTGTGAATGTTATTATCTACGTTGGTCTTGTAAGGTAAAAACCTATTCCATGATTGGTGGCGTAGTCTCACAAAATTATTACATTTTTTCTTTTACTTGAGTTCTCTCATGCTGGTTTTCCAAATTTTCCTATGTTATTTCATTATAACACTTAAGTAAGGCCGAGCTTGTTTCCAAGTTGTCGTTAGTTGGATATGGAGCTCATAGAGTAGAGTTGGATGTTCACTTATCTATTATTTTATTTTCGCTATTTGCATTTACCTATCGGCATTTGTAAGGTCAAAATTTTATAATTGTCCAGCTGATAGGATTTATATTAACTCTGATATACATCGTATCTTGGAGTGACAATTCATCTATCATTATTATTTTTATCTATTGCCGCTTCCGTTGTGAGATTCTATGTTTCTCCTTTTTTTCCTTTTCTTGTAACCTTAACAATCAACATTTTCGATGGTTGACTGCTTGATATTTAAATACAATGGTCATATTTTGCATTGACTTTTGATGGTTGGAAATGCTGGTCGTTACAGTTGGTACTAGAGCTAAAGGTTAAGCGAGAACCTTAGCTCTGGTGACCATTAAGATTGGTTAAACGAGACCCTGAGATGAGCTTGACAGTGTATATCATATAAGAGCATACTTGTTATTTTTAGAAAAGCATATTGTATGAGTCATTTATGAATTCTAGTCGAACTGTGGGACGCTACTATGTCAATAGGGATTTATAAAAACTTGGACAAGAGAAACATACATGATATTGATATTTGAAAATTTGGTAAATGAAACATTTTACCTAGAATATATTTTAATGTATAAAGAAACAAATTTTCAAAATTACATAGTTGTTAGTTAATGATAGTATTAAATTATTATCATTATTGTTTATTTTGTCATGCTTAAATAATTTTGGAGCATTGACTACTGTTGGTTGATTATTGATTGTTGATCGATGTTTTATATACATATACTCGTTTATTGACAGTTTTAGGTGTTTTTGAGCCAGACATTTATGAGTTAAGTTTTGCAGTTTGATAATAAGGTGATCTTTGAAAATGTTACATTGAAAACCATCTTTTAATAAAAAAATTATTAATATAATATGTATGGTAGGCAGAACATTTAGAGAGAAAATACTTAAGTAAACCTTATTATAATTAAGGTGACTATATTTGAAATGATAATCATAAAAATATGATTTATGTAGAATGTTTTGAAAAGAGTTCTAATTAATTTAATACTAGTAATGTTTTTGTAACAACCCATAAAAATCAATTAATTAGACAAGGTAATTAATAAATAACAATATGGTAAATTAAACATTAAAATATTATCAAGATGAAAAATGGAATTTTGTAAAATTAAGAATTTGGCCATAAAAATAGCTTAGTTGTGTTCGTGGCGAGAGCCTGGTCCGTTTTGGTATATAATATGTCGAAAACGGGGTCTGTATGAAGAATTCACCTTTAATTGTGTTGTGCATAAATAATATATGCACAACGTTTGAAATTTGAATTAAAACATAAACATATGGAATATAAACATATAATCAATAACTGATTGAAATATTCCATCAATTTCAAATTCGAATTCATGTATATATATATATATATGCATATAAGAAGGGACAGGAATATTTAGTAAAAGGAAAGTAATAAGTAAATAAAGGAATGTTTTAATTAAATCATTTCCACCTTAAAACAAATCAACTGGGCGTTTTGGTACCCAAGGGGTCGACCGACCTCCTAGGGTGGAGTTCAATCGCTTGGGGTCAGCCAGGTCTGGTTTAGGTAGGTCGAGATCAGGTTTCGAGTGATACTTATATAATTGCCCGCTATGATTAAATCTAATTAATCCTATGGATCTAATTTGCCCACACACCACTATAAATATCACCTCATTCCATCTCCCATAATCCTAATTTTCTCCATCACATAACCTCCATTCTGCCATTGAATTCCAGAAAAAAATATTAGGTTTTCTTCTACAACCCTACTAATCTATATTCTTTTTAATCTGTTTTCTTTTAGGGTTTAATATAGATTTGAATCTGGAATTCTAGATTTATATATAAGAATTCTAAATGTTTAATTCTTATATATAGGCTAATACAAAATTGGAGTTCGTATTCTGTTCGAGTTCCTGCGAGGTTTCAGATCTAAAAAGCAAACATCATCGGATTTGTATCATTTCCCTCTACTTAAATCACCGTGAGTGGAAATCTCTTATGTTTGTTGTTCTTTTATTTAGTAGTATTGACTTGGACCAGTATGCATATGAGGATTTGGGATTTCTACGAAAACATTAAAAATAGCAAATCACCCAAATTCCTCTCTTTTATCTTTATTGGAGGATATATACAATTTGTGTAAATTTGTGGTTTGTGATTGTTAAAGCAGTGAAAAAGATGATAGAGTTGTGTTGTATAATTATTATTATGGTCAAATTCATATTTCATATGATGTGATTTTCGTATACTGTTTATTGTCAAACATTAAGGATTTGGATTTTTATATGAATCAAAATAGGTTTAAATATCTAATTTTATAAATGGATTATTTAAACGTATTTATTTATACAATGTTCAAATATTAATGTTTTACACAAAAACGTATTCAAAAGTTGATTTGAACCGTAAAGTGATAATTATATATATATATATATGTTTGGATGCATTTCACAATTGTTATGTTTTGTTGTTGTACCAATCAGTAAATCCTAGGATATAAGTTTTTTATGTTATTATTATTTTTTCCCATTTAGATATACATATGTCTGTACTTGATTGGTGAAATGTGGGAAATTGGCTTGTATGCCTTTCTTTGGTTAGAGATTGACATTTCAACGGGTTGGAAATATTAAATTCGAACGTTTAGTGTACGTTTAACTTACGACATTTATTGTTCCTATATGTATATTAAATAACCTAATTAACGTACAATAAATGCATAATAAATACGATTAATTTAGGAAAGTGGTAATTGGATTTTCAAATGTCCCCTTAGGAATTTGTTCACATGTGTGTGCGTTAATGGCTTTATAAATGGTGATCGATGACACGAAGACATTAGGTTAACCGTTATTTGTAGTAAAAGCCTGCCCGGAATCGATTGACATATCCAGAATCTACAAGTAAGCATGGTTAATGTGAGAGGTCTAGGTGTCATGGGCCATTTTAATTATTACACTAAGGAACGAGGTCAAGCCCACTTGTAGTAGAAACCTGCCCGGAACCACTTGGCAAATCCAGCATATACAAGTAGACGGTTTAATGTGGGAAGCCTGGTGTGTATATATACATACATACATACAAATATATATATCTATGTATGTGCGTGTATGAGTAGGCATGCGTGCCTTAAGGTTGGCCTACCTAATTTGGGTCTTAAGTGGTTCGGACTAGACCTGTTCCCAAGGTTCACTCCTTGGTTTGGTTCAAAATCATCAATCCCCTCTTATTAGGTTCTAAGTGTTCTTTGTGTCATCCTTCTCTAAAATGGACTAAATATAACGGTAACACTAAGTGGGTTAGTTCTCCTGAAGTTGTCCACTTCCTCTAAGAGCTTTGTGTGGTTTTACCTAGAGATATAATAGGTACCCCATGCTGCATGCAATTATAATTAACCGCCTGTCTATGGGAAGTCTTAAATGGCATAGGAGTTCACCAATGATATCAGTTAAGTAGTAACATAGGAGTTCGCCGAAGGGGTCTTAAATGGAAAATTTGGTCTACCCTAAACTGGTATTAAGTGGAGAGTTACTATTTCTCATATTACTATTGGGAGTATATATATAGCGTTTACGTGATAGATAGGGGTCTTAAGTGGCTAGGGTCCGGTATAGGGTCTTAAGTGCATGGATCACCCTAAATTTAATATAGTAGTATGGCCTTAAGAGACTGAGAATGTCCACCTTGTTGGTTCTTAAGTGATCGAGGATCCACCCTAAAGTGTTAATGAAGGTCTTAAGTGACTGTATGAATGTCCACCTTATTAATTATATTGATTGACTTCTGTGTATGCTTGTTCACATAGACATTCGTGAAAAATCTGTCTTGCCAAATATAAGAATAGTTACCTTTCAACGATATGTGATTTTCATTCACTTGGACTTTATGTTCTGACCTCCCTCCTCTTAACATACTTACAGGTCAATCGGTTGGACTTCATGTTCATAGATGAAGTGGTGGGAGCCAAACGGTTGAGGAATTTATCTATTTATGCTCTATTTATTAGTGATGACCCAAAAACTCTCACCCATTGAACCGACTATACAACCACACAAGTCTAATCACAAAAGTAAGAATCATGGGATAAACTGAATTTTCGATCTTCGATAATCTATACTGAACACATCCATGGTGTTCATGTACCGCAAAACCAAATTTCACAAACTCAACTCATCCGGGATTTTATCAGAGTAAACATAGCAGAACATAAACAAAAGAACAGAACATAATCTCATAGCGGAATAGAACAAATATAATAGTCCATATAACTTTACAGCGGAAACTTTTAAAAACGGAACAACATAACATGAATAGTTATAAACACCATCCTCATATAATACAACCATGATATCCATGTATATATAGTATAATACACCCTACCTTCTGGCGAAGAACACCAGCTTCTCTGGAATCGTCTAGGAACTCCTCAAATCCTATATAAACCTGAAATACACTCGAATCTGACCCAAGTGTCAAACACTTGAGTCAGGCTTGGATTAACCAGCTTGAGAACTAGATAACAAGTCATATAAATCTCAAACCATCATCAAAATGGGTTGTAGAAACTTCATGTATGCTTTTTGGAAAATGAATTTGCCATAAGACCCACATCCCATCACATAATGCAAACACACACCATTAGGAGCAGATTTTGCCTTATGATAACCAAATATGCTTGTTACAAGAAAATCGTTTGATATTATCATCAATGTCTATCTTTTAAAACCTTTCAAAATAAACATATCAATCCTAGCAGACGTAGGTACCATATACTATGTCTGCATATATATAGTACAACTAAAACCATAATGATTCGTATTGGAAGTTGGGCTCCATTAATAACCAAGGCAAAGGATCTTCCTTTCCGCGATTTTTTATCGACAAATGCTTCTTTTGTATCGGCAAAGCCGACCTACATATACCAGGTGTAGTTCTGATTTCTTTTGAACATAACGTCCCTAGGCCGATACCGACCGTTATCCGAGGCGCCTCATTCCATCATCCACTAAGAAAATTGCCTAGCTCCATAACATGGCATCACTTTCTCAAATAGAAGGAAACATTAATCCTTATCTTTGTTGTACTTCATCCTGTTTCGACTCATTACTGGTTGTGAGGCTTGAAGTCACGCTTCCACACAAAGCTATGATTTTAAACATAAGCTTTGATCATTAATACCTCATCACTTAGCATGCCACATTGTCAATTCACATCATATAATCAGTGTTTATTAATATGTAACCCTCTGACTACTTAAATCTCAGAGACACCACGGTTTCCACCGCTGTGATACCAACTGTGAAAACCCGTAACTTCCCCGTAAAGGAAAGCGTCGGATAGTTCGAGAACAAACCACAACAGAACACATATAGAAGAACATTTCATTGTATATTACAACAATGCATCAGATTACAAGAATATACAGAGTAAAAATGAATATTACACAGAAATATCAGAGATTTAAATTACATTTAGATACATCGCAGCGGAAAATAATACAATACACAACTAGAAGAGATATACGGATACAAAGCTTTCCGGATATCGTTCCAGCTGTAAACCAGGATCCTGTGAATATAAATCTGCAAAACCAAAACTACTAGCTGCCCGTGTCAAAATAAGGGCACCCAGAGTTTAGGTTAAAACAATAAACTCCAGGTCAGTCATGTGACTGGTGTGAGAACTAAAATAGTTAATCTTTATTTTAAATCATTAGGTAACTCAAGGGACCACGCCGTATAACACGGAACGGGTTTTCCTCCCAAGAATACCAGTGCATAATACAAACAGCGCAATGCTAAATAGAGAAAAATGAAACTGTTATAAGACCCAAGTCCCATCACACAATGCAACGCAGTCGAGGATAGGGTTTTCCCTTATAACAGCCAAAGAATGCTTGATACGGTTAAAACAAATCGTTTGATACTATAATAAGTGTACAGTGTATAAAACAACTTCAAATCATAAGTATCAATCATAGGCGGCATGGGTACCATATATCATGTCGCCATATATAGGTTTACAAATAAAACCGCAAATGTCACGTATTTGGAAATTGGATTTCCGTCTATGAACCGAGGCAAAAGATAGTCCTCAACCGTTTTCGTGACTGCCTAGCCCGAGCCACAGGGTCAGAGCGCATCGACCCTTGGATCGTCAGGGCCGGTCCACCGATGTGGATTAAAATGCCTGAACACTACGTTTCCCCGCCCTTTGGGGCGTAAACGAGCCAACTAAATGACTCCATCGGTTCGAGAACGACCGATCAATCCGAGGCGCCTCGCAACAGCAACAACCACATAAGTCAAACTCGTCAGGGCGTGTAAAACCACTGACGCCACTTCTAGCTAGGAGGAAACGCAGGCCCTCCCTGAGGTCCGTCTCCCGTTTTTGGTTCATACCGGGTGTGAAACACGCGAGGTAAACGTTACACAAAGCTACGCCACAAAGGCCGTGCTTTGATCATCACCACAAGACTTTGCTTTTCAACAGAAGCCTTGATCATTTGCATCTGAGCATGCCACACAGGCAAACCATCCTATGCAACCGATATCAGTCACACAGAATGAAATCCGATGTCAGACACACAGTCCATTTACAAGTCCGTCCTGGGTCTGAACGAAACCGGAGGCACCTAGTACCCCGCATATCCATCGATCTCCAAGTACGTCTGGACGATCACTAACTGTTTCCATCTTCTTGGGTGTACAGCCCAATCAAGATCATCAGTTATCCCCCAAACGACGTGAAGACCTCCGGTCTTCGACCATCGTCTTCATCTTCGACTTATCGTCGTATCAGTTATTCAGAATGGGATAAACCCGGTCTTTCCGAATAACTCGCGTATATGTTATAAAAAGTGTTACACAAACACAACATACGCCTCATTCCAATTCATTAGTCACTAACCGTAAATTAATCAAGAGAATAATTCCCCAAATATTAACCCCGAAGGCCGAAACCAACATCAGATCAATATCCAGAAAACCATTCTGCTTAGCTAACCGACAGTTAATTTCTAAACTTCACATTCATAGGGAAAAGTTCCCATTAATTTTATCCAAGATAAATTTCTTGAATTTATTCTTTAATCTATTTTTGAATATCAATTCAAACTAGTCGGGATTAGCGAACCTTACCGAAGTAATCATTTGTTTTAATTTCCCAATCCCAACCTATTCATCCCATGAAGTAAAACTGGTTATACTTCATATCTAACACCACGGTGTTATCGGTAAATTCAATTACCATTTCACGTTCAAATCTAATTAAAGATTTAACTATCGCCTGGAGCAAAACTGGTGATACTCCATTTCGATCATTTCAATCTAATTAAAGATTCATTAAAACACCACTTAGTTTTAATCGTTAACTGGGTTAAAGAATCAGTGTCATTTAAAACACGGTTCACGATAAACCCAAAATCACATTCATCAATTATCGGGTTAAAGAACAAGTGTTATTTAAAACACTGTTCACGATAAACCCAAAAATCAATATCAATTCAATTCCAATTAAATATTATTTAATTGGTACACTTCATTAAATCTAAATAAAAAGATTTAATCTTTTCTCAACTGGGTTCAAGAATAGTGTTAGTAAAGACACCATTCACGACAAACCCAAATCACATTCGATATTCAATACAAGGCTCTGAATAGAAAATATATCGGCTTATATTCAATATCGAATTCTACGACTAACAAATGTCGTATTGGAAATAACGATATAAATATATATCTTTCAAATTTCCATAACACCACTTGTATAATCACGAATTCCAACATCGAAATATTCCGAAGACAATTTCGATTCAAATCCACCCCAATGCAATCATTGGACATTCTGGTTATTTTTAAAACCCCTTTTTAATTCAATTTATTCATTTAAAAATAAATAGAATTATAATTCTAGTTCAAAACCAGTTCATTTCGATAAAAATCTATTTTTATCTTTTCAAATATGGAGTTTTTCATCCCGAATCTTCACAAATCATTTCTTATGATTTTACACAAATTATTACTATTTTTAATAATTTTATCAAGGCCCGTACAGTCGATTTCCAACAATGGCCATCGAACTGCACTTACAGCGACCTTTTTCGAATTTGATTTGGACGTAACTCCAAATCCAACCGTTAGATTTCAAATTTCTAACATTCATTAGAAAGCTCTTTTCGATACGAACCCAACGGTTCTGGTTTTAGGAGAATCCGACGGTCGGATCTCCCGCAATGTCCGTTTGAAATAAATGGTCAAAATTCACTAACTGCCGCGGCGCGGCGCGTTCTATTCAGGCCATTATATTATATATATAATATATATAATATATATATTTCGTCGATTCCTATTTAAAACGAATTATATAAATAGTTTTAAAATCGTTTCAAAAGCAATTTCAACTTCCATTCCAATTCAAATCAAAATTGAATTCTTCTTTATAAATTTGTTTTAAAATTCATTTCTATTCAATTCAAATTTCAATTCAATTTGAATTCATTTCAATTCGTTTTCAATTCAATTTGAATTCGTTTCAATTCATTTCGAAATCGTTTTCAATTCAATTCATTTCGAAATCGTTTTCAATTCAATTTATTTCGAAATCGTTTTCAATTCAATTCATTTCGAAATCGTTTTCAATTCAATTTATTTCGAAATCGTTTTCAATTCAATTCATTTCGAAATCGTTTTCAATTCAATTCATTTCGAAATCGTTTTCAATTCAATTCATTTCGAAATCTAATAAAATCGATATAAATATCGTTCACGTCGAAATGGCGTCAATCAAATCAACACGGCTTCATATATTCCTTTATTTTCAAATATTCTATTTCAAATATTTCTTTTTCAAAATAGTTGTTATTATCAAAATATTTCGTTCAACACATGACCAATCTCAATGGATGAGTACTGTCAACACATGAACTTTTATTTTATATTATTCTTTGCTTTTCAAATTGGAATGAGGCCCAATCACTTACCATATAAAGTTAATTATATGGATTTCCATACAACACATGTATATAATAGCATTGAAAAATAATCAACCATCTACCAAAGTGCACTACACTGTATAAGCATCAAATATAGATATTCAACGCTTATAACAGCCTGTCAATCAATCGATCGACATATTTAATCAATCAGGATGAGTGAACTTCAAATTTCATCCCAACACCCGTGTGGGGTTTCAAACAATCAAACGCACATTCTATTGGTGCAGTTGGGCGATGTGTAAAATTTATCGACCCAATCAATGTCCTTCAAATAGGTGTACATAAACAAACCGTCCGGTTTGTAAATTAATATTTATTTATTCACATTCACGTTAAAAATTATATTTTTAACGATAAAACATTTTATTCCAACATATGAATTTCTATTCAGTTCATTCTTTAAATAAAATGATATTTTTATTTTTCTAACATATTTTAGAAAATTTCGGCGGCATAACGGCACGATACTAGAAACGGGACGAGGCCTAGCCTTATCCCCGGACTCGTGAAGGCCCACGCCATTCACACATCATCAAATCAATTCATTTCACCACACAATTCAATTTCAATCAAACAATCTCTAATCTATGCAACCAAACAAACAAGTCCATGGTCTGTGGACGGTTGTGTCGGGTGCTACTAAGCACCGTCTGCATCCTAGTATATATATATAACTAGAAAATAAATTGAAAGGTGAGAAATTCTCACATATAGCTATCCTAGCTCCACGGCACTTCTATTGAAGAGATCTTCGTCGTTCCCGCCTTTTTATCACCTTCGTTGTCCGCTTCCACTACCTATGTAAAAATCGAATTTTTACTTCGCTATTCCATATGTAAAAATCATGTTTTTATTTCGAAGTTCAACATATAAAAATCATATTTTTATTTCGAAGTTCAATACATAAAAATCATATTTTTATTTCGAAGTTCAACATATAAAAATCATATTTTTATTTCTAAGTTCAACATATAAAAATCATATTTTTATTTCGAAGTTCAATACATAAAAATCATATTTTTATTTCGAAGTTCAACATATAAAAATCATATTTTTATTTCGAAGTTCAACATATAAAAATCATATTTTTATTTCGAAGTTCAATACATAAAAATCATATTTTTATTTCTTCTACTCAATAAAAATTCCGCCTTTTCTATTTTAAAGTTTAAACCTTTTTTTTTCTATTTCAAAGTTTAAACCTTTAAAATAAAATCAGTTTTAAAACTATTATAAAAGAAACAGTTTTTAAATTCTAAAAAAAACAGTTTTTAAATCTTAAAAAAAAAATCTGTTTTTAAACCTTTTTAAAAAAATCAATTTAGTTTTAAACCTAACTAAATTTTCAGTTTAAACCTAATCTTATAAATTCAGTTTTTTTTATTACGTTTATATAAAAAAAATATAGAAATAAAGTAATAAAAATATAAAGAAATACTTACTGGGGGGGGGGGGAGGAGAATTTCGCAGTTCGTCGGCGGTAAGGCGTTCGCTTCCAGGGGGCGTCGCTGCTTCGGGTCTTCAGGGCGACGGTGGCGCGCAGGGTGGTGCGGCGGTTTTGGGGAAATCGCGGTGGAGGATTTGGGTCGTGGGAGGAGGAGCGATAGGGGAAGGAGGGGTCTCGCGACGTTCTGGGTTTTTGGGTTGTCGGGCTTCAGGGGGGGGGGGTTCTCCGATTCGACGAGGAGGAGGTGGCTTGCCGAAGATCGGCGGCGCCTGGGGGGTTCTCCGATTCGACGATTGTTTTTTTTTTTCTTTGAATCTATCAAATGATAGAAAGGGGGGGGGGGGCAGACGGTTAAAGGGGGAAAGATATTTTTTTTTTATTAATTAATTAATTTATTTATTTTATCCTAAAGAGTTGGCTTTCACATACGACCTCGAAACGAGACCCACCGCCTGCCGTCCCTAGCGTATTACCCCTATTCCGAACACAATGGGATCTGTATCGCTGGCTGATTCGATCGTTTGAATCAGTTTCCGTTGAATTTACATTTAAATCACTATATTGAATTTTAAACGTACATTTCAAATTACTGGGGTCACATACTAACTCTATAAATTGCAGAAAAATATTTTCTAGCTTCGTATTGATGATACGGTCCTAACAAAACTAGTTTCGTCGAATTCTGAGACCGTTAGAAAAATGGCCAATTTCCAGTCGATTAAAATCAACTGAAACTGGTCAAACGCGTTTTCCTTTGCCACACTCACATATTGATTCGAAAAATTATGAAATTTGGAATCTAGCAATAACTTGACACTGCGGATCCAACAAAACTGGTTTCGTCGAAATCCGAGGTCGTTTGCAAAATGGCTATTTTTAAGGGCCTTATATATATAAAAATATATATAAATTCCACAGCGACTATTTCTAATTTTAAACTGGACATATCTTATCATTTCTAAGATGAAATCACAGTTTGTTAACTTCGTTACAAAGATATAGTTATACAGATTCAAATATTTCTTGTTTCGTTCAATTCTGACTTATATTGAATTCTGTATATTCATTTGAAATTAGAAATCGAATTTTCGAACTACCGCGCCATTTTCTATTCCTTTTATAATAATATATAAATATTTATATTCTAACGACGGCGCGCATAATATATACGTTCGAATTATATTCAAAATAAATTTCTCGTCGATTTTATTTAAAATAATTCATTTTAAATAATCAAAATTCGCTAAAATTGCCAAAATAAAAATTTTAAACTGGTCCAGATTTTCGGGTTATTACAATCTCCCCCACTTAAAACTTTTCGTCCCCGAAAAGGAACAAAGTCGAAAGTGGTTTGATTAATCAACTCTACGCTCGATCAGGCTTCCATTCTCTAACTTTTCAGTTTCTGAGAATTTTCTAAAATTTCAAAAATTTGGCTAACACCCTAAATTTTTGAAAAATTTCGCCATAACCTCCCCTGCACCGGGAGCATCGGGGAATTTCAAATAGCTTCCCCGGTCCTTCAGATCTCAAAAAGAAAAAGAAAAAGCCAAGCGGCTAGCCAATAGGCTCACAAAATCATCATCACCCAAACAAAACAGGAAATTATGTAGTAAACATGTACCTATTTGTCGGGCAAACAAATTTTATTCTCTGCTCTAGCCTCCTTGCTATGACCTGTTCAATGATATATATGTATATGCAAGCAAACGCAACCAATTTTCGATACAATTCAATATTTGGTTCTGTTAGGCTAAATGGCTAAAAATTAGCAAACAAATAAACAAACAACACAAACATCAATCAGTTAGTGGATTAGAGTTTCAAATCCATAAATTTGATATATATACAAAAATCAGATTTTTGATGCCAAATCACAACAATAGGCCCTATCTAATTTTGGTTCTCACACCAGTCAATAGGAAATATATAGAAATCACACCTTCGGAGCACGAACATAAATATTGATGATGCCATGGTCATTATCAACATCATCTCCGGGCGACTAGAGTGTGATTCTATATCTATCCAGTATATTAAAATTTCAAACACACGTGGATCAGACGTATACGCAAAATCTTTATATACTGGACTGTCCAACTCAATATAAATAGAAAATCAAATACGAATGATTGATTTAAATTTTCAAAACAAAATTTGTTTTCACTTGAAAAATATACTCTTCACACTCGTTCTAGGATACTACTGATCCCATCTCTAACGAGTCATTCTAATTGGATATTACTAATCCAATATCTGATGAATTCTTTCGTATGGTTCTAATGTGCCTTGTTCTCTGAGCTTTGTAAACCAAAGCTCTGATACCAACTGTGAAGACCCGTAACTTCCCCGTAAAGGAAAGCGTCGGATAGTTCGAGAACAAGCCACAACAGAACGCATATAAAAGAACATTTCACTGTATATTACAACAATGCATCAGATTACAAGAATATACAGAGTATAAATGAATAAATATTACACAGAAATATCAGAGATTTAAATTACATTTAAATACATAGCAGCGGAAAATAATACGATACACAACTAGAAGAGATATACGGATACGAAGCTTTCCGGATATCGTTCCAGCTGTAAACCAGGATCCTGTGAATATAAATCTGCAAAACCAAAACTACTAGCTGCCCGTGTCAAAATAAGGGCACCCAGAGTTTAGGTTAAAACAATAAACTCCAGGTCAGTCATGTGACTGGTGTGAGAACTAAAACAGTTATTAATCTTTATTTTTAAAACTAGGTAAATCAAGGGACCACGCCGTATAACACGGAACGGGTTTCCTCCCAAGAATACCAGTGCATAAAACAAACAGCGCAATGCTAAATAAAGAAAAATGAAGCTGTTATAAGACCCAGGTCCCATCACACAATGCAACGCAGTCGAGGATAGGGTTTTCCCTTATAACAGCCAAAGAATGCTTGATACGGTTAAAACAAATCGTTTGATACTATTATAAGTGCATAGTGTATAAAACAACTTCGAATCATAAGTATCAATCATAGGCGACATGAGCGTCCCATGCCACTATGTCGCCATAAATAGGTTTACAAATAAAACCGCAAATGGCACGTATTTGGAAATTGGATTTCCGTCTATGAACCGAGGCAAAAGATAGTCCTCAACCGATTCGAGACGCTCTAGCCCGCCCCTCAGGCAAGTACTCAGTCAAGCCTTGGATCCTCAGGGCCAGTCCACCGATGTGGATTAAACTTAAACCCTGAACATGCGTCTCCCCACCCTATGGGGTGTAAGTCTGGTCCGTCAGCCGACCAGAATGCATCGGCCGAAACCGATATAACCGAGGCGCCTCGCAACAGCAACAACCACATAAGTCAAACTCGTCAGGACGTGTAAAACCACTGACGCCACTTCTAGCTAGAAAGAAACGCAAGTCCTCCCTGAGGTCCGTCTCCCGTTTTTGGTTCATACCTGGTGTGAAACACGCGAGGTAAACGTTACACAAAGCTACGCCACAAAGGCCATGCTTTGATCATCACCACAAGACTTTGCTTTTCAACAGAAGCCTTGATCATTTGCATCTTAGCATGCCACACAGGCAAACCATCCTATGCAACCGATATCAGTCACACAGAATGAAATCCGATGTCAGACACACAGTCCATTTACAAGTCCGTTCTGGGTCTGAACGAAACCGGAGGCACCTAGTACCCCGCATATCCATCGATCTCCAAGTACGTCTGGACGATCACTAACTGTTTCCATCTTCTTGGGTGTACAACCCAATCAAGATCATCAGTAATTACCCAAACGACGTGAAGACCTCCGGTCTTCGACCACCGTCTTCATCTTCGACTTATCGTCGTATCAGTTATTCAGAATGGGATAAACCCGGTCTTTCCGAATAACTCGCGTATATATTATAAAAGTGTTACACAAACACAACATACGCCTCATTTCAATTCATTAGTCACTAACCGTAAATTAATCAAGAGAATAATTCCCCAAATATTAACCCCGAAGGCCGAAACCAACATCAGATCAATATTCAGAAAACCATTTTGCTTGGCTAACCGACAGTTAGTTTCTAAATTTCACGTTCATAGGGAAAGGTTCCCATTAATTTTATCAAAGATAAATTCTTGAATTTATGCTTTAATCTACTTTTGAATATCAATTCAAACTAGTCGGGATTAGCGAACCTTACCGAAGTAATCATTTGTTTTAATTTCCCAATCCCAACCTATTCATCCCATGAAGTAAAACTGGTTATACTTCATATCTAACACCACGGTGTTATCGGTAAATTCAATTACCATTTCACGTTCAAATCTAATTAAAGATTTAACTATCGCCTGGAGCAAAACTGGTGCTACTCCATTCTCGATCATTTCAATCTAATTAAAGATTCATTAAAACTCCACTTAGTTTTAATCTTCGACTGGGTTAAAGAATCAGTGTCATTTAAAACACAGTTCACGATAAACCCAAAATCACATTCATTAATTATCGGGTTAAAGAAAGAGTGTTATTTAAAACACTGTTCACGATAAACCCAAAAATCAATATCAATTCAATTCCAATTAAATATTATTTAATTGGTACACTTCATTAAATCTAAATAAAAAGATTTAATCTTTTCTCAACTGGGTTCAAGAACAGTGTTAGTGAAGACACCATTCACGACAAACCCAAATCACATTCGATATTCAATACAAGGCTCTGAATAGAAAATATATCGGCCTATATTCAATATCAAATTCTACGATTAACAAATGTCGTATTGGAAATAACGATATAAATATATATCTTTCAAATTTCCATAACAACACCTGTATAATCACGAATTCCAACATCGAAATATTCCGAAGACAATTTCGATTCAAATCCACTCCAATGCAATCATTGGAAATTTTGGTTATTTTCAAAACCATTTTCGAATTCAATTTATTTATTTAAAAATAAATAGAATTATAATTCTAGTTCAAAACTAGTTCATTTCGATAAAAATCTATTTTTATCTTTTCAAATATGGAGTTTTTCATCCCAATTCTTTCACAAATCATTTCTTATGATTTTACACAAATTATTGCTATTTTTAATAATTTTATCAAGGCCCGTACAGTCGATTTCCATCAATGGCCATCGAACTGCACTTACAGCGACCTTTTTCGAATTTGATTTGGACGTATCTCCAAATCCAACCGTTAGATTTCAAATTTCTAATATTCGTTAGAAAGCTCTTTTCGATACGAACCCAACGGTTCCGGTTTTAGGAGAATCCGACGGTCGGATCTCCCGTAATGTCCGTTTGAAATAAATGGTCGAAATTCGCGAACTGCCGCGGCGCGGCGCGTTCTATTCAGGCCATTATATTATATATATAATATATATAATATATATTTCGTCGATTCCTATTTAAAACGAATTATATAAATAGTTTTGAATTCGTTTCAAAAGCAATTTCAACTTTCATTTCAATTCAAATCAAAATTGAATTCTTCTTTATAAATTCGTTTAAAATCCATTTCTATTCAATTCAAATTTCAATTCAATTTGAATTCATTTCAATTCGTTTTAAATTCAATTCGAATTCGTTTTCAATTCAATTCATTTCGAAATCGTTTTCAATTCATTTTGAATTCGTTTTCAATTCAATTCATTTCGAAATCGTTTTCAATTCATTTTGAATTCGTTTTCAATTCAATTCATTTCGAAATCGTTTTCAATTCATTTTGAATTCGTTTTCAATTCAATTCATTTCGAAATCGTTTTCAATTCAATTCATTTCGAAATCGTTTTCAATTCAATTCATTTCGAAATCGTTTTCAATTCAATTCATTTTGAAATCGATCAAATCGATATAAATATCGTTCACGTCAAAATGGCGTTAATCTAATCAACACGGCTTCATAAATTTCTATTTTCAAAATAGTTGTTATTATCAAAATATTTCGTTCAACACATGACCAATCTCAATGGATGAGTACTGTCAACACATGAACTTTTATTTTATATTGATAAAGATGTAAATTTTAATATTAAAATATTTCGTTCAACACATGACCAATCTCAATGAATGAGTACTGTCAACACATGAACTTTTATTTTATAATATTCTTTATTTTTCAAATTGGAATGAGGCCCAATCAATTACCATATAAAGTTAATTATATGGATTTTCATACAACACATGTATATAATAGCATTGAAAAATAATCAACCATCAACCAAAGTGCACTACACTGTATAAGCATCAAATAAAGATATTCAACGCTTATAAAAGCCTGTCAATCAATCGATCGACATATTTAATCAATTAGGATGAGTGAACTTCAAATTTCATCCCAACACCCGTGTGGGGTTTCAAACAATCACACACATATTTTATTTGTGCAGTTGGGCGATGTGTAAAATTTATCGTCCCAATCAATGTCCTTCAAATAGGTGTACATAAACAAACCGTTCGGTTTATAAATGAATATTTTATTTTATTCACTTTACGTTAAAAATTATATTTTTAACGACAAAACATTTTATTTCAACATATGAATTTCTATTCAATTCATTTATTCAATAAAATGGTATTTTTATTTTTCTAACATATTTTAGAAAATTTCGGCGGCATAACGGCACGATACTAGAAACGGGACGAGGCCTAGCCTTATCCCCGGTCTAGTGAAGGCCCACGCCATTCACTCATCAATCAAATCAATTTCATTTTGCAAACCACAAAATTTGGAGTAAGGGTCTAACCTAGCCTTACTCCTACGCCTTATAACGGCGCACGTCTAATCCTAACCAATTTATCGATTCGATTTTTCACACCACAAACCACATTCAAACCAATATCGCAATCAATCACCAAACAGTCAAACAAACAAGTCCATGGTCTGTGGACGATTGTGTCGGGTGCTACTAAGCACCGTCTGCATCCTAGTATAAATATATAACTAGAAAAATTAAATTGAAAGGTGAGAAGTTCTCACCGATAGCTATCCAATCATCTTGACTCTTCTTTGATATAAATCTTCTTCGTTCTCGCCTTCGTTGTCCGCTTTCACCACCTATGTAAAAATCGAATTTTTACTTCGCTGTTCAATATATAAAAATCCTATTTTTCTATCGAAGTTCAATACATAAAAATTCTATTTTTCTATCGAAGTTCAATACATAAAAATTCTATTTTTCTATCGAAGTTCAATATATAAAAATCCTATTTTTCTATCGAAGTTCAATACGTAAAAATTCTATTTTTCTATCGAAGTTCCATACATAAAAATTCTATTTTTCTATCGAAGTTCAATACATAAAAATTCTATTTTTCTATCGAAGTTCAATACATAAAAATTCTATTTTTCTATCGAAGTTCAATACATAAAAATTCTATTTTTCTATCGAAGTTCAATACATAAAAATTCTATTTTTCTATCGAAGTTCAATACATAAAAATTCTATTTTTCTATCGAAGTTCAATACATAAAAATTCTATTTTTCTATCGAAGTTCAATACATAAAAATTCTATTTTTCTATCGAAGTTCAATACATAAAAATTCTATTTTTCTATCGAAGTTCAATACATAAAAATTCTATTTTTCTATCGAAGTTCAATACATAAAAATTCTATTTTTCTATCGAAGTTCAATACATAAAAATTCTATTTTTCTATCGAAGTTCAATATATAAAAATTATATTTTTATATCGATGTCTCCATTATAAAAATTATACTCTTAGACCAATTTTATTTATATATAAAACATACTTTTTACATCGTTGTTAGATATATAAAAATTCTATTTCTAAGACAGTGATTTTATTTTCAAAGCAAATCCATTTCTACTTTCAAAATAAATCTATTTCTATTTTGCTTTATACATTTTATAAAATCAACTTCATATATATTTTATAAAAACAACTTTTTGTATTTTTCAAATCAAAGTATTCTAGATAAAAATTCATAGCAAAGTATTTTATTTTATTTTTTCAAAGCAAACTATTTTATATATAAAAATTCATCTACTTCTAATTTCATAAATAAAATAAACCAAGTAAATAGTAAAAAAAAACTCACGGTTGTCCTTCTTCTTCGTTTACGAATGCCCCAGGACCACAAACCCATTCCTCGACGTCCTCGAATCCACGTCGTACACCAATCAACACGCCGGAGACCCATCAGGTGGCGGCGTCGAAGGGGGGGGGGGGGGGGGGCGACGGGTTGGGGTTGCGATGTATCTTCGAGGGGAGAGATGGCGAACGTCGCGAGGCCACGGGGGTGGAGGGGGGGAAGAACGAGGTCGGAGGGTGCTAGGGCTGAGGCGCGGCGGCGGTGCTCCGTCTAGGGCTTCGATCGTATATTTTTTTTTTTTTAATCTGATTCGATTGAAATGAAAATTAGGGGGGGGGGCAGAGATAAAGGAAGGGGGTTTCTTTTTTTATTTTATTTTATTTTATTTTATTATTATTTAATTCAACCTAAAGTTGACTTTTTCATACGACCTCGAAACGAGGCCCACCGCCTGTCGTCCATAGCGTATTACCCCTATTCTGAACACAATGGGATATATATCGCAAGCTGATTCGACTGTTTGAATCAGTTTCCATTTAATTTACATTTAAATCACTATATTGAATTTTAAACGTACATTTCAAATTACCGGGGTCACATACTAACTCTATTGTAACGACCCAGATTTTTTGACTGTTTAAATCGACAATAAACCACACATGTCGACCCAAACAAATCGCCAACCCAGGTAGTTATTGGGGAAAAATAAGAAAAGAAAAAGAAAGAAGAAAAACAATCACAGAATCTCACAGCGGAAGGATCACATATAATAGACAAATAAATATTCAAAAGCATTTAAACGTATACATTCGAGTTACAACATTTAAATCATCAGAGTTATATACTTACATACAGTAATGCAGCGGAAATAAAATGTAGTGGATACATATATATCAACTCCGTCTTCGATCTCCAAGGCAAAACAATCTTCAATAACTGCAACATCTGCTGACCCGAGCGTATTGCATAAAAAGAAAACACAACAAACACTCGGATCAGCACTAAATCATCTCATATTAGTCCAATTAAAATACAGAATAATATCGGTGTCATGGTGCAGTAACTCAAGAGATGTTACGGGATTTTTCCATCTCTCAAGGATCCGTTAAACTAATACATACATAGTATAATACGCTATTACAATAGTGTTTATTCAGTAAAGTATAATATATCGAAAATAGCGTAAGCAGGATTCCATGGTCCCCTTACACCGTTTATACCATTGCCGTACAGTTTGCATATAACACACCAGTACGTCGGTGGATAGGGATGCGCCGTGATACGACAATGTTAAATCAAAATCGTAAGGGTTCGATCAGGATAATATGACAAGGCACTGAGGAAATACCCCGGTAGGATTCTACCGAATTGCGGACCCAGGCCGGTGGTAACGCATAGCCGCAACTACCGCCCACCTCGAACGACATTCCCATATTCAAAGGTGCACCCGAATCAATCACAACAGTAATAGAGATGGTTTCGAAGGAGCGCGTTCGATCAGAGATGCGATCTCATTAACCTGGGTATGGCTCCTGTTTTAGTCATTTCAATTATGACCCGAAGGTCAAGGCTAATCCATCATCGTTCTCCTTCTTCAAATCCAGTAATCGCCTCCATACCATCCTTCTTCGGTTCTGGAACTTCCACCGCGTGCACAGTTGTCAAGGTGGTATCGACACTGACAGAGAGTATGCCTTATGTCGACTCCGGTCTCCTTGCCAACCGACGTTTACATTTTTCACACCGGTCAGTGCTTTTACTTTTCCAAAGAAGTTCGTACTTCATATCGAAAATATCATGTTCAAAAATCATTTTCATATTCTAAACAGAATATTATTTAAATGGGGTTTTCCATTTATTCATAACAACTCGATCTAATTCCAACTTAATTAATTTTTGAATACCAAAATAATTAACAATATATTAAATACTAAAATATATAATTAAATAGTTTGAGATAATAGTTTGTAATAAAGTTAAAATTTGTCTAGTTTATTAATATATAAATATAATTTAAAACATTGAAATAATTCATAAATAATTAATTCATTAAAATATAATTTATTTAAAATAATTCATAAAATAGATAGTTATAAAAAGAATAAATAAATTACTAAATTAGTTTGAAAAATAAATTTTGAAATACTAAAGTTGGAATTAGGAACGTTCGATCAATTTCGGTCCTACTTGCAGTTATATTTCAACTTCAAGTACATCAATTCAAATTCACATTTCCGATCGACTTCATTTCAAATTTGCCAATTCAGTCCAGATGGTTAACTCTAACCCGTATTCCCATCCCAATAATCTCAATTTATCACGACTAAATCGAATTTGATTTCAATCCATATTCCCATTCCAGATTCGATTTATAACATACATCGAAATTTCAAATTCATTTCACCGTTTCAAAGATTTTTAACATATAACCAATATCGAGTTCAAATTCATATTCAATTCAATTCATGGCTGCTTTTAAGTAAATCTCAAAACATGCAAGACCATTCAAATTCAAATAAATTCGATTTTAAAAAAATCAGCTTACTTTTATTTAACTCTAATTACAACACAAATTCATTTCCCTTTTATTTGTATTTCCAATTTCAAATTCAAAGGAAAATAAATGATAAAACATCGCTTATTGTCGTTAAACAATAAATTTCAAATTCATGATTAAACCAAATTTTATTTAACCGACCGGTGTCCGTATGTAATTTGCTATCCTATGGCCAAGTGATTTTTAAATTTAATTTCTTGATATTTCGGGATGGATCTATCATTTCAATCCAAATCAGGGTCACAGGTATGTATCATTTCAACCTGTGTTCTTAATTCATTAAATTCGATAAACCCCGGGTTTATTCGATGCCCGTAACATCAAGGGTAAATGGGATTTATCGTCACATGGCACACAACATCATATACTGCATAACAGAACAGTCCAAGCAATATTCATCCAGAATCAAATCGATCAAGGCAGCCATCACATCGTTTTATTCAACAGAAAATTGGATCATTTTACTCGTCATCAAGTGTCAGGATTTCAATTTGAAACTTAAATTAAATTCAAATAACTAATTTTCGATTTTTATTGCATGTAACACACTAGCATGTCAAATTCAAGCAATCATTCACCAAATCAAACACAACATGCAACCAATTCATTTCATACTTTAATTCGATAAATATGGAATAAATTTAGTCTTTCGTGAGTGAAGAAACACTCACCTTCGGGTTCAATTCGGATCGAACGTCCAGAAAAGGCCCAAAATTTGACAGTCTCAGATCGCAACCAAACCAGCGCCAAAACGTCCGCAACTCCGCCCCGATCCCAACGCAACAAACCGCGTCCAAATCCGACTTAAAACAAAGAAGTTATGAGTGTTTTTCCATTTGAATAAATTTGAATTTAAAATAATTAAAAATAAAACCCACCCACTCACGCCATGACACGTCAGCAGCCCGCACCCCTTTCTTCCCGCTCCTTTCTTGTTCGCTACAGTAAACCCGTGAGCACAAACCCCAACCGCACCCGAAACTTTGACCACCAATAGCTCGGAGCTCCGACCGCCTGAGGATGCGAGACCACCTCCAATCACCTCGTCAGCCCGAGGCGCACCTCCCTATGCCTGCGCCATCGCTTCCGGCGGCCTCCCTGACCGACGCCGGTCAACCCAAAAACCGGGTTTAAAACCCTTTAAACGCCAAAATCCGATGATCTATTCAACTATAACACCAACGAACGTCATCATTAGGATCGTGTGGACCTCCTCTACAAAACCCAGGTCATTGATTTGTCCATAAACTCCTAAATCAAAAAGCCCCAAATTGAACCCTAAAATTTCGAAAATCTGAACCTTTGACCTCGAATTCCGGCCAACTCCTTCACTGCATGTCAAAACTGATTGTAGATCTGGATTCTACTCGTCGAGATCTTCGATTTGATATATAATTCGATGGGTTTTGGGAAGATTTTATTTTTGAGGTGAATTTTGTTTTTAAAATAAAAATTAAATTTATTTTCAGCCATTAGAAAATAAAATAGATGAGGAAGGAGGAAATGGGCTGATGGGATAAAGTGGGTTTCATTTATATACAATTATAAGGTCCAAACATTAGAGACAACCAATTATCCTATTACACAAATTCCAAATCGCATTTTCTCCCGTACAGTCACATAACAAGTCTGAAAATCCTGAAAACTGGAATCCTGCAATAATTCACCGTTCCGGATCCAATGGCGCTAGTTTCGTCGAATTCCGAGACAGTCGCCAAAACAGCTAATTTCACAATTAAATAAATTAATAAAATATTCAATATTCAATTAACTGTTTAAAATTCAAATTTTAAATATTTATAAATTCATATTTAAATCAAATTTACAATTTAGATAAATTTACAAATTTATTTCACATATATTTTATTCCATATTTAATTATTTTCAAATTTCAACTTGAATATCAAATTAAATATACACAAATAAAATTCCAAATTTAACTTAACTTTCAAATTAAATATCCTTAAAATTCAATTTATAATTTAAATAAACTTTATAAATCAAATTCACGTATTTTATGTTTCCATATATAATTATTTAAAATTTAACAAATCCGGAATTCAAATTTAAATCTCAATTGCTTATAATTTCTTTATATAAATTCCATAGCGATCTTTCGAAATTTTGATTTAGTCATAACTTGCAATTTATTCGGTGAAATTTAAATTTCTTAAATTCTCTGGAAAGATATGATAAATTCGATTCCAACGTTCCCAGTTTTACCCAATTCTGACTTAAAATGAATTTTATATAATTTTCCAAAGTTTGAAATCGAATTTTCAAACTACCGCGCCATTTCAGGCTCGTTATAAAATAAAAATAAATTTATTCATTTTTTTCTTCGATTAAAATAATTTTTCCGTCGTTATTAATTAAAATAAATCACCTTTAATATTCAAAATTCTCCGAATTAACCAAAATGACATTTTTAAATTGGTTCGGATTTTCAGGTCGTTACATTCTCCCCCACTTAAAATCTTTTCGTCCTCGAAAAGAGAACGAAACGATATCAAGCGCATATCAATTCAAATTCATATTTAAAAACAATATTTCCAAACAAGTATAGTCGTAAAATCCGTAAATTTTTCTAACTCCCGAAATCACGAAAAATTTCGGCAGCATCTCCTTTGTACGGAGAGGTCCGGGAAAAATCCCAATACATATATAACCCAAAAATACATCTCATCCAACGATGAGGCATCCCAAAAGTGGGGAAAACAAAATATAAAACCCTCAAAACCATATACCACAAGTACGTACCTCCTTTAGCGTTATATTGCATTTTTATTTACCTTAGCGTTTAGCATTTTAGCGCAAGCGAGCTTCAAAGTCGTAGTGCACACTCCGTACACCTGCCAAATACTTACACATACATGAAAATCAAACATATATACAATATATAACAAATGTATACAACATACATATCCAAATTTCATCGTTTCAATTGCAAAACCATAATATCCGTTACAGGCCAGCGAACAAATCGCTGATTATCACGTATTAAAAGTTGGAATTTGGCAAAAACATACTAGGCGAAAGTTGTTGCTCTCGTTTCAGGCTTCCCGAAATGTCCGGACTCATCAAATTCAGATAATCGGTTTAAAAGTTATGGCAGTTTTACTGAAGGTGAACGCTTCAGCCCGAGCACTGAAAAAATGCAGGTCTGAATGTTCAGGTCAGTTTTCAGCCCTCAAAACCTCAAAATTTTACTTAGCACATTAAAGAAAAGTTTTAGCTTACTCTCTGGCCTTTCCGAATTGTATTCGCACACTAAAATCCGAAGTTTCGTTTGGAGTTATGATCAAAACAACATCGGTGTACACCTCTGTTTTTAATTTCTAGCACATACAACTATGTGTAAAACTTGAATTTCAGCATAGTAAACTTAAGAATTTCAACGGGCGTTATTAACGAAAGTTTTAACTCCATTTCTAAGGTTTCCAAAAAGTCCGGAGTTGTCAGATTCCGATCAGCCCATCAAAAGTTATAATCATTTTAATTTCAGCTTATCGACTATTTTGGATTTTCTCATAACGTTGGTTTATTATTATTATTTTTTTTATTTGAAATTTCAACCTTTCGATTCCAATACTTTTGTAAATCCTTAACACGTAACGTCGTTATCACCTCATTTTCAATAATTGGATCTCCATTCAATTGCTTACTTTATATTCGATATTCTTTCTATTCCATTTC
The DNA here is from genome assembly GCA_030737875.1 of Allium sativum. NCBI lineage: Eukaryota > Viridiplantae > Streptophyta > Magnoliopsida > Asparagales > Amaryllidaceae > Allium > Allium sativum. Next base: position 297,841,236 of record CM060924.1, read on the forward strand.
CGATTTTTTTTTTGTTTCAAGTGTTATATTCCGATTAAACTTGAATTCACTTTAAAATTTTCGACGAACTGGGTTCACTTGACCCTTATTCCATTAACCAAATTATTTATTCGACGTACAAGTCATGATTTGAATTAACGACTGTTCACGACTCAAATTCATACTTAATTCTCAAACTACCATTATTCGATTCACTCTACTTGAATAAGTTATACTTTATCTGATCAAATATTTTCACAATCCCATTTCTAGAGTTCCGTGACGACCCCTCAGTTCTTTAGTCCATTCCAAATTTCGAAGTCTAAAATTTTGAACAAAACAAGCATATTAACTTTGAATCAATGTCGTTAATCAGGACGAACTTAAGTGGCTTGATTCCGGTTTTTTTTTTTTTTTTTCTCTAAGTTCAAAATAACTTGTATATTTATACTATTTTGTATAAGACATGACATAAAATTTTTAACCCAAATATTTAATTACCAACATATAAAATTTTGCAAAAATATGTTTACCATAAATTTCAATTTAAATAAACATATTCTAATTCCTTTATCAAAATTCATAACATATGAACTTAAAATTTGTATCATATGGGATTTAAATCCAAATCCTTTACTTAACAAATTATAATAACATTTGAGCAGTCTCCCCCACTTAGACTCTTCAGAATACACATCGATAATGCGTGCACTCATTACCGAGGTCATTTCTAAGGTCTAAGAAGGGATTACACTCATTTCGTTTTAAAACCCCTTTCAAAACTATTTCCAAAACTACTCTATAAAATAATAGTATTCAAAACTTTGGTAAATTATTATCAAAGCCCGGAATCAATTTCAAGTTCATTTCTACATTCCTTAAATTTTTCTTATTTGATTTACGATTTAATCAACCATAATGGGTAATTACTTTATATTATCACCCACTAAAACAAATACATACATATTTGAACCATAATATATATTTAATATAATTTAAAATATAATCGAAAACCATATTATGTCAAGTCATTCTGTCCGATCATTTAGAAATTCCTATCGATTCTATGGCGTCCCATATATCGACCAGAATCTATAAATATTCAACAGAACAATTAACACAACATAAAATCATTTTTATATTCAAAATACAAATACGCTCTCTCATATGTTCACTCGAACTCATTCTAGGGCGTTACTAACCCCATCTCTAATGAGTTAATTCCCAAACAGAGCCAAGGTTATCGATAACCATCGCTCTGATACCAACTGTAACGACCCAGATTTTTTGACTGTTTAAATCGACAATAAACCACACATGTCGACCCAAACAAATCGCCAACCCAGGTAGTTATTGGGGAAAAATAAGAAAAGAAAAAGAAAGAAGAAAAACAATCACAGAATCTCACAGCGGAAGGATCACATATAATAGACAAATAAATATTCAAAAGCATTTAAACGTATACATTCGAGTTACAACATTTAAATCATCAGAGTTATATACTTACATACAGTAATGCAGCGGAAATAAAATGTAGTGGATACATATATATCAACTCCGTCTTCGATCTCCAAGGCAAAACAATCTTCAATAACTGCAACATCTGCTGACCCGAGCGTATTGCATAAAAAGAAAACACAACAAACACTCGGATCAGCACTAAATCATCTCATATTAGTCCAATTAAAATACAGAATAATATCGGTGTCATGGTGCAGTAACTCAAGAGATGTTACGGGATTTTTCCATCTCTCAAGGATCCGTTAAACTAATACATACATAGTATAATACGCTATTACAATAGTGTTTATTCAGTAAAGTATAATATATCGAAAATAGCGTAAGCAGGATTCCATGGTCCCCTTACACCGTTTATACCATTGCCGTACAGTTTGCATATAACACACCAGTACGTCGGTGGATAGGGATGCGCCGTGATACGACAATGTTAAATCAAAATCGTAAGGGTTCGATCAGGATAATATGACAAGGCACTGAGGAAATACCCCGGTAGGATTCTACCGAATTGCGGACCCAGGCCGGTGGTAACGCATAGCCGCAACTACCGCCCACCTCGAACGACATTCCCATATTCAAAGGTGCACCCGAATCAATCACAACAGTAATAGAGATGGTTTCGAAGGAGCGCGTTCGATCAGAGATGCGATCTCATTAACCTGGGTATGGCTCCTGTTTTAGTCATTTCAATTATGACCCGAAGGTCAAGGCTAATCCATCATCGTTCTCCTTCTTCAAATCCAGTAATCGCCTCCATACCATCCTTCTTCGGTTCTGGAACTTCCACCGCGTGCACAGTTGTCAAGGTGGTATCGACACTGACAGAGAGTATGCCTTATGTCGACTCCGGTCTCCTTGCCAACCGACGTTTACATTTTTCACACCGGTCAGTGCTTTTACTTTTCCAAAGAAGTTCGTACTTCATATCGAAAATATCATGTTCAAAAATCATTTTCATATTCTAAACAGAATATTATTTAAATGGGGTTTTCCATTTATTCATAACAACTCGATCTAATTCCAACTTAATTAATTTTTGAATACCAAAATAATTAACAATATATTAAATACTAAAATATATAATTAAATAGTTTGAGATAATAGTTTGTAATAAAGTTAAAATTTGTCTAGTTTATTAATATATAAATATAATTTAAAACACTGAAATAATTCATAAATAATTAATTCATTAAAATATAATTTATTTAAAATAATTCATAAAATAGATAGTTATAAAAAGAATAAATAAATTACTAAATTAGTTTGAAAAATAAATTTTGAAATACTAAAGTTGGAATTAGGAACGTTCGATCAATTTCGGTCCTACTTGCAGTTATATTTCAACTTCAAGTACATCAATTCAAATTCACATTTCCGATCGACTTCATTTCAAATTTGCCAATTCAGTCCAGATGGTTAACTCTAACCCGTATTCCCATCCCAATAATCTCAATTTATCACGACTAAATCGAATTTGATTTCAATCCATATTCCCATTCCAGATTCGATTTATAACATACATCGAAATTTCAAATTCATTTCACCGTTTCAAAGATTTTTAACATATAACCAATATCGAGTTCAAATTCATATTCAATTCAATTCATGGCTGCTTTTAAGTAAATCTCAAAACATGCAAGACCATTCAAATTCAAATAAATTCGATTTTAAAAAAATCAGCTTACTTTTATTTAACTCTAATTACAACACAAATTCATTTCCCTTTTATTTGTATTTCCAATTTCAAATTCAAAGGAAAATAAATGATAAAACATCGCTTATTGTCGTTAAACAATAAATTTCAAATTCATGATTAAACCAAATTTTATTTAACCGACCGGTGTCCGTATGTAATTTGCTATCCTATGGCCAAGTGATTTTTAAATTTAATTTCTTGATATTTCGGGATGGATCTATCATTTCAATCCAAATCAGGGTCACAGGTATGTATCATTTCAACCTGTGTTCTTAATTCATTAAATTCGATAAACCCCGGGTTTATTCGATGCCCGTAACATCAAGGGTAAATGGGATTTATCGTCACATGGCACACAACATCATATACTGCATAACAGAACAGTCCAAGCAATATTCATCCAGAATCAAATCGATCAAGGCAGCCATCACATCGTTTTATTCAACAGAAAATTGGATCATTTTACTCGTCATCAAGTGTCAGGATTTCAATTTGAAACTTAAATTAAATTCAAATAACTAATTTTCGATTTTTATTGCATGTAACACACTAGCATGTCAAATTCAAGCAATCATTCACCAAATCAAACACAACATGCAACCAATTCATTTCATACTTTAATTCGATAAATATGGAATAAATTTAGTCTTTCGTGAGTGAAGAAACACTCACCTTCGGGTTCAATTCGGATCGAACGTCCAGAAAAGGCCCAAAATTTGACAGTCTCAGATCGCAACCAAACCAGCGCCAAAACGTCCGCAACTCCGCCCCGATCCCAACGCAACAAACCGCGTCCAAATCCGACTTAAAACAAAGAAGTTATGAGTGTTTTTCCATTTGAATAAATTTGAATTTAAAATAATTAAAAATAAAACCCACCCACTCACGCCATGACACGTCAGCAGCCCGCACCCCTTTCTTCCCGCTCCTTTCTTGTTCGCTACAGTAAACCCGTGAGCACAAACCCCAACCGCACCCGAAACTTTGACCACCAATAGCTCGGAGCTCCGACCGCCTGAGGATGCGAGACCACCTCCAATCACCTCGTCAGCCCGAGGCGCACCTCCCTATGCCTGCGCCATCGCTTCCGGCGGCCTCCCTGACCGACGCCGGTCAACCCAAAAACCGGGTTTAAAACCCTTTAAACGCCAAAATCCGATGATCTATTCAACTATAACACCAACGAACGTCATCATTAGGATCGTGTGGACCTCCTCTACAAAACCCAGGTCATTGATTTGTCCATAAACTCCTAAATCAAAAAGCCCCAAATTGAACCCTAAAATTTCGAAAATCTGAACCTTTGACCTCGAATTCCGGCCAACTCCTTCACTGCATGTCAAAACTGATTGTAGATCTGGATTCTACTCGTCGAGATCTTCGATTTGATATATAATTCGATGGGTTTTGGGAAGATTTTATTTTTGAGGTGAATTTTGTTTTTAAAATAAAAATTAAATTTATTTTCAGCCATTAGAAAATAAAATAGATGAGGAAGGAGGAAATGGGCTGATGGGATAAAGTGGGTTTCATTTATATACAATTATAAGGTCCAAACATTAGAGACAACCAATTATCCTATTACACAAATTCCAAATCGCATTTTCTCCCGTACAGTCACATAACAAGTCTGAAAATCCTGAAAACTGGAATCCTGCAATAATTCACCGTTCCGGATCCAATGGCGCTAGTTTCGTCGAATTCCGAGACAGTCGCCAAAACAGCTAATTTCACAATTAAATAAATTAATAAAATATTCAATATTCAATTAACTGTTTAAAATTCAAATTTTAAATATTTATAAATTCATATTTAAATCAAATTTACAATTTAGATAAATTTACAAATTTATTTCACATATATTTTATTCCATATTTAATTATTTTCAAATTTCAACTTGAATATCAAATTAAATATACACAAATAAAATTCCAAATTTAACTTAACTTTCAAATTAAATATCCTTAAAATTCAATTTATAATTTAAATAAACTTTATAAATCAAATTCACGTATTTTATGTTTCCATATATAATTATTTAAAATTTAACAAATCCGGAATTCAAATTTAAATCTCAATTGCTTATAATTTCTTTATATAAATTCCATAGCGATCTTTCGAAATTTTGATTTAGTCATAACTTGCAATTTATTCGGTGAAATTTAAATTTCTTAAATTCTCTGGAAAGATATGATAAATTCGATTCCAACGTTCCCAGTTTTACCCAATTCTGACTTAAAATGAATTTTATATAATTTTCCAAAGTTTGAAATCGAATTTTCAAACTACCGCGCCATTTCAGGCTCGTTATAAAATAAAAATAAATTTATTCATTTTTTTCTTCGATTAAAATAATTTTTCCGTCGTTATTAATTAAAATAAATCACCTTTAATATTCAAAATTCTCCGAATTAACCAAAATGACATTTTTAAATTGGTTCGGATTTTCAGGTCGTTACATCTATAAATTACAGAAAAATATTTTCTAGCTTCGTATTGACGATACGGTCCTAACAAAACTAGTTTCGTCGAATTCTGAGACCATTAGAAAAATGGCCAATTTCCAGTCGATTAAAATCAACTAAAACTGGTCAAACGCGTTTTCCTTTGCCACGCTCACATATTGATTCGAAAAATTATGAAATTTGAAACCTAGCAATAACTTAACACTGCGGACTCAACAAAAGTGGTTTCGTCGAAATCCGAGGTCGTTTGCAAAATGTCCATTTTTAAGGGCCTGAATTCCATAGCGACTATTCAGAATTTTCAACTGGACATATCCTTTGATTCCCGCTATCAAAATTTGATTATTCGGATTCGTTGGAAAGATATTATCAATTAGATCCCATTATTTTTGGTTTCACTAAAATCCGGATTGTTTTGCACCCGATACATTCAATTGAAGTTTGAAATCGAATTATCGAACTACCGCGCCATTTTTATTTCTATTTATAATTATATATAAATATTTATATTCTAACGACGACGCGTATAATATATACGTTCGAATTCTATTCAAAATAAATTTTCCGTCGATATTATTTAAAATAATTCATTTTAAATAATCGAAATTCGCTAAAATTGCCAAAATAAAAATTTTAAACTGGCCCAGATTTTGCGGGTTGTTACAAGGGTGTTTATCTAAGAGGATAAATCCTCTACCACCAGTCTGATATATCATCAATAGAAACTAATCGGTTATGCCGTAAAATACAACGTCGGACACACATCCATTTACAAGTTTGTTTTGGGTTGTGAATGAAACAAAAGGCACTTTATTCCACGACCCCGCCTAGGTGCGAAAGTCCTTGCAATCCGAACTGCTTCAACTACGGTCAGATCGATGTCACAATATAATCCCATAACTGGGTGGCCACCCGAGGCATCAACGAGTAATTCTTCCAATGTGAAGGTCTCCGGTCTTCAATCATAGTCAGTGCCATTTTCATTTGCTCTTATCACTTCTTATAGTTATTCACAATGGGTCGAACCCAGGTCATTCTGAATAACTAGCGCATCTTTAAATCAATAAAGATATACAAGGTTTCATGAGTCTTATTCCATTCACAAATATTCTTTAATTCAAATCATTCTTTATATTGGGAAATACTCCCTTAAATCTTATCAAATATTTGCAATATTTTAAACTCTTGTTTAAATCTTTCTTGGAAATCATTTCAATTGATTATAAAATCTCGTTTCATAAATTTAACCCAAACCAAGGTTTCTACGCTTTATCGGGATTATTGAACCTTATGAAAAAGGTAATTTCTCAGTTCATTATCACATTCCCATCCTATTTAACCCATGGAGAAAACTGGCAATACTCCATATCTATTTGCCCTCATATTTTGGTAACTTTAATTACCTTTATCAATACCATTATTTCAATTCAAATCTTTACTTAAAGATATATTTAAAACACTATCTTAGTTTTAAATCTTCAAAATCATTCTTCAATGATTGCTTAACTTGAATCAAGGGTTAAATTATCCAAATAATCCATAATGATTATTCAGTCTTATCTTTTCGGGAAAACATATTTACCCAGTCCTAACCCAATCATTGATCATTAATTAGGGTAGATTATTTTGTCTTTCATAGATCATATCTTTATCCCAAAATTGTATTTACAATTCTTAATCTTTTTGTTAAGGAAAACTTGCTTATCATTTAAACAATCTTTAAATTATGTTGCTATTTTCGTTTTCTAGCTGAAACTCTTTCATTTAACCTGTATATTTAAATTGAATAAAGGTTAATCTTCAACTCATCCCAGAAAATTATCTTTCCTTTAAATGGTTATAGAACAAATGTTATTTAAGGCATCATTCACGATAAACCTAAAATCATACTTTCATTTTCTATGAAATCTTCAAGGAAATCATATCAGCTCACAATCGATATAAATTCCCATATCCGACTAATACTATAAATGGAATAACAACAAAGCTATTTAGATTCTTCAAATAGTAAAGGTCTTCATCTATAGAGAATTATCTCAACTAGGACCAAATCGATTCCTATTCAATTTAGAAAACTTGAGTTTTGGTTTAAAATTTTCAATTCCAAAGTATATCTTAAAATCTTCATTTTAATCATTTAGGTATTTTTACAAAACCTTTGGATCTCATTGGTTATATTAAAACATTTTAATTTCAAACCGTTCCAAAAACCATCGCAAATAGCGTTGCTGAAAACAACTCATTTTTCACAAAATAGCCTTTTAGCTTTCCAAACTTGGTATATTCAATCAAAATCTTTTCAAAACATCTATTATGATTTATCATAATTTACTCCTATTTTTAATAAATTAAAATAGCCTAATTATATCAAATCCAATTTCGGGTCACTAACGAAACTTGCGCTGTTTTTATTCAAATTTGATTTGAAATATCTCAAAACGTAATTGTTGGATTATAAAACTTTACATTGCATTTGATACCTATTTTTTTATTTGAATCAAACGTTTTTTGTTTCATGAAAATTTGACGGTTGGATCCCCCAGTACGTCAAGTTTAAGTCAATGGTCGAAATTCGCGAAATACCACTGCGCGACTAGTTCTATTCTAATCAAACTTTGGTTTACAATTAAAATCAAATCGAATTACTTCAATATAGTTTTTTAATAATATAATAACTTTCGAAAACTATATTTCCATTATTTAACTTTAAATTCAAATATTCCTTTATTTATATATCAAAATATTATCAAAATAAAATTATTTTTCAAACTTTATCTTTTGAAGTTCAAACTTTTCTAAAATCCATTATAAAAATAAACAAGATGATTTGGATAATAAAATCAAGTTAAAACATTTTATGAATATCCAAACCGAACTTTACTTTTCAAAGTTACTATTCACTTTCAAATTAAAATTTAAAACATGCTTTAATTTCTTGAAAATTTCTTCAAATAAATTTTTGTCTTTATGAAAACTATTCGTAATTACTTTAACTATCTTTTCAAATCATTTCAGAATTAAAATTCAAACTTTTATTTTTCACTTAATATTTTATTAAGAAAATACCATTAAATTCCAACATAGAATAAAACTCAATAAATTACCATATAATTCAATTTATATGGGTTCAATACATCATTAAAATTCGTTAATGATCATTAGCAGTCATTAACTTCCAATTATCACATAATTGCATCGCTAACATAAGCGATAGGGTCATTAACCCTTAATTACTATTTCAAATCACTTTAACTAAATTATTAACCATTGTTAATAATTTATTTGCTATCATTAGCAAATCCAATTATGTCTAATTAATGTTGACACATATCACAACAAGTTGTCAATCAATATCACATCAAAATTCATTGATGTTAATATTCATCCATAGCATAACAATCACGTTATCAACCAAATTAACCGATTATTTATTTCTGGTTTAACTTCATAATCATTAGGGTGTTCACATTAAGTACCAAACTATCAAGTAATTAACTTACTAGCTTCCATTAATAACATTAAACACAAAGTTGCTTAACAACATAGCAATTACTATTCATAACATAATTAATTCAAAACGTGAACTAAGTGTGTTCACTAACTAAACTAATTAACCAAACATGAGCAAAATTAGCTATAACTTATCCACTCCACCAAACTTTTACGTAGAACTCTCTAACTTCTCCACAACTTCCAACTCTGCTATACAACAAAGACCGCGTCTTTTCTACTTCAAACACACCACAAATACTAGATATACTTATATATATACACACTTATGCTTATGTTTAAGAGGAGAAAAGTAAGATTTTTAACGATTTTGAGGGGGTTTAAGGAGGTGGGGCCTATGGCTTGAGGGGGTGATGCTGCATGGGGCCTGCTGCGTGCGGTTAGGTCCACAAGGGGTGGTAGTGGTGGTTGTAGAGGGTGTAGGGGTGTTAGAAGGTGGTTAAGTTGTTAAAGGTGATGTTTTTAATTGTTTAAGGTGGAAAAAAGGGATTTGGAGCTAAAGGGGCCCATTTGGGGGGAGGCGGAAGGGGCTTTCGACGTGGAGGAGGCTGAGGCAGGCATTTGGCCGACGATGGAAGGGTAGATGAGAGAGGAGTTTGAGTTTGTGGAGGAATAAGGAGGAATACAAGAAGTGAAAGTAAAATGGAAAGGTGGTTATATATAGGAAGGTAATCATTTCTCCTTTTCTTATTTTGAGTACTACTTGTTATTTTAAGTGCAAAAGAAAACATTATTGTTAGGTCTCAAGTGAGGTGTCATGGAGAGTGCAATTCTAGGAAGGGCCAAGTAGTAGCGATGTGATTTATTTAATTCAATGTTTAATAAAACAATTGTTATATGTTTTCAACTCGTGCAACCAAACTGTAAGTCTGATCGATATGAAAATTAAAACCTAACTATATTTTATAGATGCGGTTCCAATAAAACTGGTCTCGTCGAATTCATAGACCATTTGCAAAATGGTCTTTTTCTACATTATTATTAGATATCAACTACACGCGTTTATACTACGCATGCTCATATACTAATTCCTATTTATATGAAATTTGGAATCTTACAAATATTTAACATTCCGAATCCGATGGAATTGGTTTCATCGAAATCTGAGATTTTTGCAAACTGTCTATTTTTAGGCTTTCAAGATAATATTGAATTATCGAATCTTTAATATATTTACTTTTAAATCAATTTCAAAAGTTTACTAACCTTATTTTAACATTAGTAAGATATAAAATGAAGTTAGACTTTAATTTCCATTAAGAAAATTCAGTTTAAATTCAATTTTTATTAAAATTTGAAATTCAATCAGAATTATCCATTTAAAAATCCTTTTAATTTTATCTTAAATCCATATTTCAAAGTGACTGGAAATACGGTCGTTGCATTGGTAGTATTATTGCATTTGGGATATTAGTTGATGTATCTGATGTAACTATCTGAAACATGGTTGTAAGCTACATTATTGGTTCTTAATTTAAATGGTATGTTTACTTTCTCATTATTATATTTTATCCCTTCCGCTGTCTGAGATTCCATCTCGCTATATAGCATTGTTATTCTATGCAAATGTAATCCCTTGTAAAAACCAATGACTCATTTAGAGTGGCTCTAAGTTTCTATGGGCCTTTTTTGTATCGAAATTTTGGCCCACTCCGGGCGGGTTGTTACATTTGGTATTAGAGCTTAGGTTATCCGATTAAGGAAAATATACGTATGAGAGATGTATTTGTTATTTGAAAATGGTTTTCAAACTATATACTTATATATATATATATATATATATATATATATATATTTACTACAAAAGACACACGCAAGGAAAATCCTTATCTTTTGGCTTGAATACTATATTAGGAATGTACACTGAAAGCTTCTTCCTTTTTCAGATAGTAGAATGATTGGTAACCCAAACAAACAGGATACCCGGCAAGGCCCAAATACTTGCCTGAATGGTTCCAGCAGTTTCTCAGAATAGTGGAACAAGTCCCTATCATGAATTCTACCCTAGCGGCAGTAGCCCAGCCCACTCCCGAGGCATTCGATTTTCCCTGCCTCTGCAAAAGCTTTGTTCACTTAGGAGGAAAACCGTTCTTGGGTACTGAAAGCTTCCTTGAGGCCCAAGCTTAGATGACAGACTTCGAATGTATCTTTGAAGTCACAGGATGGGATGATCAAACCAAACGGAGGGTAGCGACCTCGTACTTAAAATGACAAACTCTGGAATGGTGGAATGTAGTTTCGGAGGAAAATGTGGGCTGGATATTCACTTGGAAAGAGTTTAAGGCGTGTTTCAAGATGAAGTTCGTGCTAAATGCCGAGATGACTATACTACTGGAAAATTTTATCCACTTAAAGCAAGGAAATATGAATTTAAGGGATTATATAGCCAAAATTCACAGAATTATCGAAGTTTGGTAGGGGTGGTAGATACCCCAATGAATAAGTCCCTAAGGTTTGTTAAGGGGTTAAATTCCCCACTAAAAGATACGTTACTGGCCTAACTCACTTTTGGAGCAACATTTGAAACACTGGTGGAAACAGCTATTCTGTGTACGACCGAAGGAGGAAAGGAAAATTAAAATGAAGACAAAGATGAAGGTAGTTCCATCTCTGTTAAGAATAAGAAGAAAGAATACTAGAAGAACAAGATGAAGGGTGGAAGGTTCAAGAAGGAAGCTAAAGTTTATGCTAGAATCAACCGTAAGGGCCACGAGGCTAAAGATTGTAAAGTTAACTTAACGTAGAAATATTTTAAGGGGAGATGCTTCAACTTCCACGAGGAAGGCCATATGTCTGAGGACTGCCCAAAGGCAAAGGTTGGATATAGCAGCTAAAACTATGCATTGGAAGCAACACAATTTCAAAGTATTCCACCTAGAGATCAAGGACAACATGCATTGGAAGGTATACTTTCTATTTTAGGAAAATTAATGTGTACTCTATTTGACTCCGGACTGACTAACTCCTTTATTGCTAGGAGAATAGTTGAATCGTTGTACCTTCCAATATCTATTGCTTGTAGTCTAATAGAGGTGGCCAACCCTATCGGAGGAGCTAAGCATCTCGTTTATATTTGTAAAGCCTTAGTATTGGAAATCGACAGTGTTGATTTCTTTTGTGGTGCGTATGTGTTAGAATTCATAGGGTATGGTCTTATTTTGTGTATTGATTGTTGGCCATCGTTATATTGGGCCGTCTTTGATTGCGACAATAAGATAGTTCACCTAAGAAGGCATGGAGATTGTCATCTGAGAGTTACGTATAGGATTGGTAATAGGGTTCGACCTTATTATGTTCGTTGTCTGCTAGTTCAGAAGGGCCAATTTTTTCCCCTATTGTTTGTGAGTTCCCAGATGTTTTTGAGGAAATCACGGGACTTCCCCCGTATAAACAAATCTCTTTCAGGATTGACCTAGAGAAAGATGCAAGACCTGTAGCTTTGGCTTTGAGGCACATGGCTCCTAAGGAAAGGAGAGAGTTGGATAAGCAAATAACAGAATTATTGCAGAAAGGCTTTATCCGCCGTAGTACGTCTGAATAGGGAGCACCAGTAGTGTTTTCCACCAAGGTTGATAAATGCCTAGGATTGTGTGTGGATTATAGGGAACTTAATAAGATTACCAAAAAGAATAGATATCCTTTACCAAGGATCGATAATTTGTTTGACCACTTGGGAGGCAACCATGTAATTTATTAATTGGACCTATCGACTGGATTTCATCGGTTGAGGATTGCTGATGAAAGTAAGTATAAGATATCTTTAGGATGCCTGATGGACTATTCCATTGGGAGGTTATGCCTTTTGGTTTGAGAATGCACTCAATTTCTTTGATGACCTTTTGAGTAGAGTTTTTAGGGGCATTTTGAATAAGATTGTAGTCGTATTTGTGGATGGTTTCCTTATATTTTCCAAGGACCATAAAGAACATGAATATCATTTAAGAAAGGTCCTAGGAATTCTAAGAGAGAACCAAGTGAAGGATAAGCTCTTGAAATGTCATTTCTGGAGAGAAGAAATTATATTTCTCGGTCATACCGTTTTGGGGAAAGGAATAGTAGTTGATCCTGACAAGGTCGAAGCCATCAAAGAATGGAGGGTACCCCGAAATACTACAGACCTTAGAAGCTTCCTTGGGTTAGCAGGTTATAATCAAAAGCGTATAAAATGTTTTGCGAAGATAGAAACCCCTCTAACCCAATTAAGAAGAAGAATTTAGAATTCGTTTGGAGTGAGAAATGTGATATTTCTTTTAGAAAGTCGAAGGAATCTTTAACTAGTGCACCTGTTCTTATCATTCCCAATGGATCAAAGATGTTCACATTTTTAACTGATGCATGTGGGACCGAGCTAGGTGCAGTACTCATGCAATAAGGTACGGTAGTTTCCTACCCTAATAGATAGCCAAAGTATCCAGAGAAGAGATATCCCGTTCATGATTTAGAGTTGGCTATGGTGGTATTTGCCTTGAAGATGTGGAGGCATTATCTTCTAGGAGAGAAGTTCGAGATTTTCATGGTTCATAAGTCTTTAAAGTACTTGTTCTCGCAGCATGATATAAATTTTCGACAGCTGCATTGGATGTAGTATATAGACTCTTTTGACTTCGTTATCTAGTATACCCTTGGGAAAGGTAATGTTGTGGCTGATGCCTTAAGTAGAAAGCATGCTGCCTTGAATGTTATTCCTGAATGGAAGCAGTTGGAGTTTATCTCTAATTTTAATTTGCAACTGCCGATTGAAGCGTCTAGTGGGTTTCTTGATGTTCTTACGGTTAGACCTACTTTGATGGAAAGAATTAGAAGTGTTCAAGACCTCGATGATGAATTGAGAAGCTCAAGGGAAAAAATTAGTATGAGGGAATCGTTTCCACATTCGGACAGATAATCTATCAGTGGTGATGAGAGATTGCTTAGGAACGGACGACTTTGCGTCCCTAAGAATAAAGAGTTAAGAAAGGAAAGTTTGGAGGAAAGTCGTAGGTCAAGAATAACCATGCATCTTGGTGGGGATAAGATGTATCGTGATATGAAGAGGAGCTTCTACTAGGAAGGAATGAAGAGAGATATAGCAAAATTCATGGGTATTTGCTTGAGGTGCCAAAAGGATAAAGTTGAACAAGGAAGACCCAAAGGACTATTGTTGCCTTTAAAGGTTCCCATGTGAAATGGGAGCTTATTTTTATGGATTTAATTGACGGACGTTCGAGGAGTCAAAAGGGAAACGAAGCCATTTGGGTCATTATGGATAGTCTTACGAAGAGTGCTCACTTTAGTCCTGTGACACCCCATGTCCGTTAATGGCACTCTTTAAGGGAATGAATTAAGTTTCGTGAAGCGCTATAGGTAAACAGAAACAGAAATAATACAAGACAGATATAAAATAACAACGGAATTTTAAACTTTATTTTAATCTGAAAACAACGTGGTTCAAAACATAGTTACATCACATGTCTGAAATGCATAAAACATCGTACATTAATTTAAAACTTCTATCTTGTAATAAAATCATCAGAGTACAATAAACATGAAAAGAACATAATCCCCAAAACGTTAGCCATGGTAGAGAAGATACAAAATCAAGCAGTACGTCTAGCATCTCCAAGCAGAAGGAAAGAAGAATCCTAATCAAGCTTTTGTATTCCTACCCTAAGAACCTGGGGGAAACGGAAGAGAAAGAAGAGGAAACAAAATAGGTTAGACATAAAGTCTGGCGAGTCTAATTACATTTATCATATAAATAAGTAATAGCATTATGATAGGCATATAAACTGGATAAGAGGGATAACAATATATAAGGCTGGTATGACAAGGTAAACTTGATAAACCAAATAAAACATATATGTATAGTGCTTCTCTAATACTTTTTTCTCTCTCTATGCACCAATACTAGTATACTAGACAAGATGATCCACAACAAGATGGTGGACTTAGGCGTACTTCTAGTGAGAGGTTTCACCCCACACAATAACAAGCAGCCCAACTGATCATACCGGTGTTACTCCTAAGGATAATAACAGGCTCCTAAATAAGCGAGACTAGATGTACGCTAATTACTACCCCAATCGACTGGCTCCCTAACTCCATAGATACCTTGTGCTGGCCCCATAGTAGGATGTATCACTCCCTAAAGTGGCAATCCTTCATTTTCAGGATGTGCACAACCATATCTACTGATGCCACAACATCTTACTTTCCCGGATAGGCGTACCCATGCACGCACATGATCCCGATGGAACGCGCCGTCAGACACCTTTTCCCAAGTGACCTCTTATAATCAGACCTAGTTCGGAGTACTCGTCTGATACCTATATATGGGTTACTGACTAAAACGGATTCCACACACCAAATGATACAAGCTTCCTCCTAGGCTTGCATCCCCACTACTAGGATTTCAACAGGTTATGCCTACCAGTGTAATAAGATTACATAACCCCATAGGTTAAGTTTGTGGTCCTATATAAAAATATTACCCACCATCCCAAGATATACTTAACCCTCCCACTGTTTCAAGCAAGTTTACTTAACCCCTACTCAAGCTAACATGTCCATGTAATCCCTATGGATTCAAACAGGTTAAGTATTACAGGTTCAATACCATTTATTCATTTATGGTTATAATGCGCTAGACCTCCCACATTAAGTCTACAACTTGTGGATGCTGGATATGTTGGGCGGGTCCGGGAAGACTTCTTCCACAAGTCCGACTTAACCTCGTGTCTTAGCACGCTATTTGTTTATGCACTTATACCCCTCACATTAGATTCACCACTTGTGGTCGCTGAATATGCCGGTCGGGTCCGGGCAAGACTTCTACCACAATTGTAATCTAACCTCATGTCTATGCGCGGTTACAGTTTCCAATTACTATAGATCTAGGCATTTTCATTATTTAACAATTATCCCTATTTCATTATAGGTTTCATGCCCCTTTTTCAAGTCATATTCTTCATGTACCATATGCCCCAATTTTGGATCACAATTTTGATTTATGCCCCAAATCCATAATTATGTTTTCAATTCAGGTTATGTCCAAAATTTTCCAATACAAGTTACTCCCCAATTTTAACGTTTTCCTCTCGTTCCCAATTTCAAGCATTCGCATATTTCAGCGGTATGCCTAGGCTGGAAGGTACCTGGCTATAAAATAAAAAGGAAAAGAACATAAATAAGCATAATAACAAGATAGACATATGATGGCAGAAATAGGCATAGCAACAGAATAAGCATATAGTGACAAAATTGGGCATAATGACAAGAGAGGCATATAGGAACAGATCTGATGAACATGTGATAATAGAACTGATTAGGCATAGTGGCATGATTAAGCAACTAGCATAATAGGGACATTATAAACAAGCATGATGAGATCTAAACAGTGAATTAGATGTACAAAAAATGACAGATCTGTTATGATTCAGATTACTCAATAGGCATAGGCTTAGATCCAAACTCGTAGGCATGTCAAGACTACATTTTAATTATTTCTATCTAAAAATAAAATAGACTCATTGTGATTGGATCTAAAGAACAGGAGACTTGATTATAGCTATTGAAGAGCAAATCTCTAAACTTGAATGTTTGTTGAAGAATAATAGGCTATTTTAATCCAGGCAGAGGCATCATCTAGTTCTCCATTGTTTTAGAATGAGTAAAACAATGAGAATGAGGTCTTATTTATAGCCTAGGGTTCGCAAATCTAGTTAGAAAACAAGTCCATATACGCATGAATGTATTAGGCTCGGATCTGAGGGTGTCGACCTGGGTGTCGACACCCCCTTATGGTGTCGACCCATGGGTCGACACCCCTAGGGCAAGGGTCGGCCCCCAACGGTACGGGCCTGATTCTCGCGTTGTCCCGCCTTCGATTTTCGATCTGATTTTGAATTTCTGAAATGTTTATTGTATATATATATAATTAGCTTATATATGTGCAAACTTCAAACCTTAATAACTTCTTCATACGATGTCTGTTTCACGCAAAATCGGAGTCTATCTCAAGCAGAATTCCGAGATGAACGCAATGGCACAGTCCGTTTTATTTAATTCCCAATATTTAATTGAGTATTCCTTAGTTTATCATCTTAATGTGTTATAAAATTATGGGGTATTCCTTAGTTTATCATCTTAATGTGTTATAAAATTATGGGGTATTCCTTAGTTTATCATCTTAATGTGTTATAAAATTACGGGGTATTACAATTCCATTTAAGAAGAGTAGGGCCGCGACTTCGCTAGCTCAGCTATACGTTAAGAAGATTGTCCGATTACAGGGTGTTCCATCAATTATAGTCAATTATTGAGATCCTTTGGTTACAACTGAGTTTTGGAGAGGCCTGCAAATAGCTCCAGAGACGACATTGCGTTTGAGTACAACACATCACCCACAGATGCATGGATATACAGAGAGATTCAACAAAATTATTAAGTATTTACTTAGAGCCTGCATCATTGATTTTGGAGGAGCTTGGGAGCAACATTTGTCGTTAATAGAATTTTCGTTTAATAAAAATTATCAAGCGACGATTGGTATGGCCCCTTTTGAAGCATTGTATGGGTGGCCATGCAAATCTCCTACTTATTGGTGGGAAACTACTGACAACATTCTACTTGGACCAGACCTTATTTATGATTCCTCACATTGATTAGGTAGAGGATGAAGGCAGCCCAAGACCGACAAAAATCGTATGCAGATGGAAGTAAAAAGGAATTAGAGTTCTGTGTGGGTGATTTGGTCTTCATGAAAATTTCACCTCTTCGAAAGACTGTTCGGTTTGGTAAGACTGGGAGGTTAACTCCCATATTCATTGGGCCTTTCAGGATTGTCGAAAGGATTGGGAAGATGGCTTATCATGTGGATCTTCTCGAACACCTATCGAGAGTCCATAACATTTTCCATGTTTCTCATCTGAGGAAATGCCATCATAATTCCTCCTTTAGACTCGAGCTTAATGAGATTGGGGACATAGGAAGGCTTGAGATGAAGTCTACGGTTCCCCGTGCCACCGCAAGGATAGTGGTAGTCGGAATCAAGAGACTCCGCAATAAGAAAATCGCCTCGTCCTAGTACACTGGGGAGATAATCCGAAAGAAAGCACTTGGGAGACCAATGAAAGGATGAGACAAACCCATCCAGAGCTTTTCTCGAGTAATTATTTCCTCTAACATTTTGTTTTTGGTTGCATTGTGGTTATTAGATTAGATGGTAGGAAATGATTGCAACACAATTGCATAACTCATTCATATAGAAATATATGCATATAAGGATGTTTGCGGACATATTGCATCACTTATTACACATAAACGCCATGACTGAGCTCACTTTAACAAGTTTGCAGTACATAATCACTATGAGTCATGGTTATTTTAAATAACATGGATGTATAACATGGCTGTTTAGAGTGAATTGTGTTTTCGCCCCCTTCAGGAAGATTTTTGGACAAATTCTATTTTAAGGGGGAGAGAATGTAATAGTCCATGAAAATCAATTAATTAGAAAAGATAATTAATAAATAATAATAAGATAAATTAAGCATTAAAATATTATTAAGCAAGAAAATGGAATTTTGTAAAATTTGGAACTTAGCCACCAAAATATAGTAGTTGTGTTCGTGGCAAGCTTCTAATCCGTTTCAATATATAATATGTCAAAAACGGAGTCCATAAGAAAAATTAAAATATAAACATATGGAATATAGCGTATAAATAATGATCGATTGGAATATTACATCAAATTTATGTGTATACATATGCATTTAAGAGGGGACAAGAATATTTAGTAAAAGGAAAGTAAAGTATATAAAGGAACATTTTGATTAAATTAAATCCTTTCCACCTTAAAACAAATCAACTGGGTGTTTTGGCACCTAAGGTGTCGACCCCTAAGGGTCGACCTCCCTCTTACGGTAGAAGTAGACCGCTTGGGGTTGGCCAGGTCTGGTTTAGGTAGGTCGAGGTTAGGTTTTAAGTGATATTTATATAATTAACCACTAGGATTAAATCAAATTAATCCTACGACTCTAATTTGCACACACATCTATAAATATCACTCCATTCCATCTCCCCTAATCCTAATCTTCTCCATCACATGACCTCCATTCTGCTATTGAATTTCAGAAAAAAAATAGGTTTTCTTCTACAAACCTTCTAATCTATATTCTTTCTAATCTCTTTTCTTTTAGGATTTATTATAGATTTGAATATGGAATTCTAGATTTATATATAAGAATCCTAATTGTTTAACTATTATATATAGACTAATACAGAATGGAGTTTCTGTTCGTGTAAGGTTTCAGATCTAAAAGTCAAGCATCATCAAATTTGTATCATTCCCTCTAGTTAAATCACTGTGAGCGAAAATCTCTTATGTTTAGTGTTCTTTTATTTAGTAGTATTGATTTGGATCTGTATGCCTAAGAAGGTTGGGATTTCTATGAAAACATTAAAAATAACAAATCAATCAAATTTCTCTCTTTTATATTTACTAGAAGAAATGTACAATCTGTGTAAATTTGTGGTTTGTGGTTGTTAAAGCAATGAAGAAGATGACAGAGTCGGGTTGTATGACTATTATTGTGGTCAGATTCATATTTCATATGTTGTGATTTCCATGTACAGTTTATTGTCAAACATTAAGGGTTTGGATTTTTTTAGAAATCAAAATAGGTTTAAATATCTATTTCTATAAATTGATTATTTGAACATATTTATTTATAAAATGTTCAAATATTAATATTTTACACATAAATGTATTGAAAAGCAGATTTGAACCATAAAATGATAATTATACATATATATATATATATACATGCACACACGTCTGGATGCATTTCACAATTTTTATCTTTTATTGTTGTAGCAATCAGTCAAGCCTAGGAAACAAGTTTTACATGTTATTATTGTTTATTTCCCATTTAGATATATGTTTATATACATGTCTATACTTGATTGGTGAAATGTGGGAAACTGAATTGTATGCGTTTCTTTGGTAAGAGATTGACATTTCAACGGTTTAGAAACGTTGAATTCGAATGTTTAGTATATGTTTAACTTAGGATATTCATTATTTCCATATATATATATATATATATACACATTAAATAACCTAATTAACATATAATAAATGTGTAATAACTGCGTAGTAAATAAGATTAATTTAGGAAAGTAGTAATTTGAATTTCAAATTTCCCCTTGGGAATTTGTTTGTGTGTGTGATAATGGCTTTATCAGTAGTGACTAATGACACAAGACACGAGGTTAACCATTACTTAGTAGAAGCTTGCCCGAAATCGACCGACATATCCAACATCTGCAAGTAAGATTGGTTAATGTGAGAGGCCTAGGTTTCATGGGACATTTTAATCATCACATAAGGTATGAGGTCAAGCCCACTTGTAAGATAAGCATGCTCGGAACCGCGCGGCAAGTCCATCATCTACAAGTAGACGGTTTAATGTGAGAGGCCTGGTATATGTGTGTGTGTATGTGTGTGTGTGTGAGAGAGTAGGCATACCTTCCTTGAGAAGGTCTTAAGTGGATGGCCTACCAAATTTGGGTCTTAAGTGGTTAGGTCTAGGATTGTTCCTAAGGTTCACTCCTTGGTTTGGGCCAAAGTCATGGGATCCTTCCTTATTAGGTTCTAAGTGGTCTTTGGGCCCTCCTTCTCTAAAATGGACTAAATATAACGGTAATGTTGAGTAGGGTAGTTCTTCGAAAGTTGTCCATTTCATCTAGGAGCTGTGTGAGGGATAACCTAGGGACATGATAAGTCCCTATGCTACATGCACCTATAATCAACCGCTGTCTATGGGAAATCTTGAGTGACATAGGAGTTCACCCATGTATCAGTTAAGTAGTAACGTTGGAGTCCACCGAAAGGGTCTTAAATGGAAAACTAGGTCTACCCTAAATCGGTATCAAGTGGCGAGTTACTACTTCCCATACTACTATTAAGAGTATATATATAGCGTTGACACGATAGGATGAGGTCTTAAGTGGCTAGGGTCCGCCATAGAGCCTTAAGTGTTTATAGGGATCAACCCTAAATTTAATTTAGTAGTATGGCCTTAAGTGGCCGAGAATGTCCACCTCGTTAGGTCTTAAGTGATCGAGGATCCACCTTAAAATTTTAATGAAGGTCCTAAGTGACTGTATGAATGTCCACCTCATTAATTAGATTGATTGCCTTATGTGTATGCGTGTTTATGTAGACATATCATGAAAAATATATCATGTCAAATATAAGAATAGTTACCCTTCAAACATATGTGATTTTCATTCACCGGGACTTTATGTTCGGACCTCCCTCCTCTTAATATACTTACAGGAAAGTAGGTTGGACTTCATGCTGAGAGATGAAGTCATGGGAGCCAGACGATGGAGGAATTTATTTATTTATGTTCAATTTATTATTGGCAGTATTATTGTATTTGGGATATTAATTGATGTAACTATCTGAAACATGGTTGTAAGCTACATTATTTGTTTTTAATTTAAATGATACATCTACTTTCTCATTATTATATTTTATCCCTTCCGCTGTGCGAGATTCCATCTCGTTATATTGCTCTGTTATTCTATGCAAATGTAATTCCTTATAGGAACCAACGTCCCGTTTAGAGTTGCTTTAAGTTTCGATGGGCCTTTTCTGGGTCGAAATTTAGGCTCACTCCAGGCGAGTTGTTACATATTGAAATAAATTAAAAAATATTTTGAGAATAGAAATAGTATTATTACTTAAAAATATTTCTAAGTTTAGTTGTTTTAAAAAGATTTTTTAGTTTCATTCTCTTGCTAGTTCGGGAAGAAAATATATTGATTAGTTTTATGGTAATTTGAATAATCTTCTAAGTGACGATCGTATATTAGCTTAGGCGAATGTTATAGTGCACTTAGTAAACTATCCTTTTATCATTGTGGATCGAGATTAGTTCGAATCCATATGAATTCAAGATGGATTTTAGAAAGTAAAGTGTTATGCTATTCTATAAACTTAGAAATAAATAAAGTATGAAAATATTTTTGAAATAAAACTACATATTTAAACTGTAAGTTTCTTCAAAGGAAATTGATTTGAATTAATATCCATTTTGAGTAATAAGGTAATAATTAGAAATTTTAGACTCTTAATTGGCATAGAGATGCCATTAACTCAAGTTTAAATGTGTTAATTTGGATTGAAAGGTACGAAGAAGTCTAATTTTATTAAAACCATAGTTCTGTGTGAACATCTAAGTCTCATATACCCTTTCAAGATATTTGAGACAATGTGCAGACAAATTGGCTTAGACGCTCTAAGGTCAAAATGTTGGAAGATTGACTTAGTTGAAAACACATATTTTTGAGTCACAGTTTTGATTCATGACCCAAAGAACGACAAGAAAGGCGATCAAAAGAGAATATACAACTACAAGGTCTCAAGCTAGTGCACAAGATGAATATTGATACAATCATCTTTAGATAATTCAGAATCTCAAATTGATCATCTCGAGAATATAAATAGTACGTTGAAGAAGGAAATTTCTAAATTAAATAAAAAAATTAATGATTTGGAAAATAGCAAAATTTCTTCTAAAAATGTTCCTTACATACGATGGAAAATGAGCATTTACAGTTAATGGAATGACAACATATTTGGTATATCTAGTTTTTTTTAATCTATTTTGGGGTTGATATTTTTAATATCACAACATTAAAAAAAATGTTGTTTGGTAATAGCCTAAATTAATATGGAACCCAAAAATTCTAAAGAAGCATCTTCTGGTGAAAATTGGATAATTGATTTACAAGAAGAACTAAATCAGCTTGAACGCAATGAAGTATAGGAGTTAGTTCCCAGACAAGTGATCAAGCCATTATTGGAACAAAATGGGTTTTCAAAAATAAAACCAATGAATTGGGTAATATAACTAGAAATAAAGCTAGGTTAATAGCACAATGCTATAGTTAAGAAAAAGGAATTAATTATGAAGAAAAGTTTGCTTTGATCCCTGGACTAAAAGCAATACAATTTTATTGGCTTACACTTGTTTCAATAATTTCAAACTATACCAAGTGAACATTAAAAGTGCATTCTTACATGGATATATCAAAGAAAATGTTTATGTTGAATAACCTCCTATATTTGTTCATGAAAAAAATTCCAAATCATGTTTATGAACATAAGAAAGCATTATATGGACTAAAACAAGCACCACGATCTTGGTATTAACGAATCAAAAGCTATTTAATTAAATCTGGTTTTGAAACTGGAAAAGTTGATCAAACTCTTTTTATACAATGTTATAAAAATGATATTTTAATAGTTCAAATATACGTAGATGATATTATTTTTTGTTCAACTAATGAAAAACTATGTCAAGAATTTTCTGAAATAATGACTAAAGAATTTGAGATGTCTCACATGAGAGAATTATCTTATTTTCTTAGTCTATAACGTAAACAATTACAAAATGGTATTTTTTTTAAATCAAGAAAAATATTGTAATTATTTTATCAAATGATTTGGAATAGAAAATACTTCTAGTAAACCAACCCTCATGGGTACAACAACACATCTAGATAAAGATGAAAACGGGAAAATGTTGATAAAAAACTATATCGTAACATGATAGGATCATTATTATATTTAATAGCAAGTAGACCTGATATAATGATGAGTGTTTTTTATGTGCATAATTTCAAGCCAATCCAAAGGAATCACATGAGCAGTGAAACGTATATTTCGTTATCCCAGCAATACCAAAGGTTTTAGACTTTTTTATTTGAAAGATTGTTCCTTTGAATTAGTATCCTATTGTGATGCTGGTTGTGGAGGATCACAGACACATAAAAAAAGTACTAGTGGTACATGCCACTTTATTAGCAGATCATTAATCTCTTGGTTTAGCAAGAAACAAAATTGTGTCTCACTATCAACATGTGAAGCAGAATATATTTTTGCGGCCTTATCTTGTTCTCAAGTCATTTACATGCAACAAACAACAAAAGATTTTGGAATCAATCTAAATGATTCAACAATTTATCATGATAATTCTAGTGCAATCAATTTATCAAAAAATCCTGTTAACTATTCACGAACGAAACAAATTGAAATTCGACATCATTTCTCACGTGACAATTCTGAGAAATTTTAATAGATTTAAAATTTGTTTCATCAGAAAATCAAATAACTGATATATTTACAAAACCATTACTTGAAAACACATTTACAAAATTACGATGGGAACTTGGTATTATCTTGCTAAAGATATTTGAAATTTTGTTTAAATTTAATTTTTTTTAGCAAAAAATTAAAATTCAGTTTCTGAACATGTCATGACTAGAACTCAATACCTCTTAATTAATACCCAAATGTCTTAACCATTTGAGCTATTAGAGTTTCTTTTTCAAGTCAATTTTAATATATTTATTTCAAATAAAATAACTACTTATATATATTAAATACAAATACATATATATATATATATATATGCAAATGTCAACATATTACTTTTTGATAAAATAAAGATTTCTCACATGTAAGTATTCGTTTCCATTTATTGTAAATATCAAAACTACAATCAATATGAACCATAGTTCTTTTCCTATTTTCTCTCAAACAACTTCTATATATATTCAAACGTTTAGCTCTATTTTAAATCAACCTACTTTTACGTGATTTCTTCATCTTAAACAATGTCATCACCTTCACACTCAACTAGCTCATCTATTAATATCATCACCTGAATCAACTCGAAAAACACCTTGTCATACTCGTACCCGTGCGACTACAACTCATACCGGATGCACATCGGAGAAAAAGAAATCCAAATATGTTTTGTTTGGTGGATCACCATTGACTAAAGCAAAAATAGATGAAATTCACCACTATCAATGAGAGTTAGTTGAGTTACAAAGAGAAATGAATTATGAGCAAAAGGTGAATTCACGACGACTTGAAATCATCGAACACATTGCTATGAAATTTTGCGGATTATCATTTCACTATATTGATGATCAAGTTTTAACCCCAATTCATCAACCATATATTTCTTCTCTAGAACAACCACCGATATCACCTAACTCTTGGGACAAGAATGAAGAGTCAAAGGAAAGAAGAAAGAAGGAATTTAAAACACCAAGTCTAAAAAATTAAATTTGAGGTTTATTTCCTATTATTTCTTAAGATTTTTTGTTGTTTGTTTAAAAATGTATTTTGTTTTGATTTATAATAAAATACTATTTGTATTTATGTAAACACTATTCTAAATAATATAAAAGTTTTATATAAACATATATTACTCGAAAAAGAAGGACCAGAAAAAATATTCCAGGTCAGTCGACTGGACTGGAGGACCAGTCGACTGACCCAAGAAAATAAAAAAATTCTTCTCTAGGGTCAGTCGACTGAACCAGAGGCCCAGTCGACTGACTCAGCACCCGAATGAAAACCTAGATTTTGAAGTAGTCGACTTACCTCCTGGTTCAATCGACTGATTCATGAGTTTCTAGAAACAACTACCCTCATTTACCCCTTTTTACCTCTTAACTCCTCACTTCTTCACTTTTACTCCCTCAGTCCCAAATTCTAAGAAATTACTATAACTTCTACAAACCCTAGATTATCAAAATTTCAATCATTTCATCCCAAATTCACTCAACATGCCACCAAAGAGACAAAGAGTAGCCACTCCCTCCACTCAACCAACATCTGATGCTCAAATTCGTCAGTGGCTCCATAATGAAATGACTATCAAAAGATGGAAGAAGATACAGAACTCTATCTTTGAAGTCTCTTGAAGATTTCTCCGCTTATGGTATTCAAAATATTTCTCATCGAAGTAATCTTGAATCACTATTAACTTAATGATAATAATCTGAAGATAATAACATTATGGTTAAGTTATTTTATGCTAATCTTAACTTGGATCATCAGCAAGTTGCTAATCCACAAGATTGTGTCTGGAGTTTAGTATGTGGAGTACCAAATTTCATATCACTTGACTGAATGACACATATTCTTCACACACCAAATGAAGGCTTACATTTTAACAATGTTGATTACGATATAATTGTTCGCTATGAAGTTAGTCACCGGTTTCTAGATGATGATGTGTGCGAACTTAAGTCAAAATATCTACGATCGGCGGCTAGAGTTCTTTATAAAGCATTAATGCAATCAATAACGCCAAGAACCCGAAACTATGAACTTGTTTACCAACACAATTTCCAGGCTCTCTATGTTATTTACAATAATATATAGATTAATCAACTTCATCTTATCCTTGGTAAATTTTTAAGCTTTAATAATGGTCGCATGAACACTATTAACTATGGCGAATATATCATGCATATGCTCAAACAAAGAAACATTCCCGAACCTGATTCTTCAACAACTCTAGTAAAAATAATGTAATAACCCGGAAAACACGAGCCAATTTAAAATTTTTAAATTGGTGATTACAAAGGAATTTGAACAATTGAAATAGAATATTTCAATAAAATACGGAATTAGAAATAGTGAGTCAGTTTGAAAATTTGAATTCAAACTTTGACTGACTGTGCAGGGTGGAAAATATAACGGATTTTAGCGAAACCAAAAATATTTAAATCTGTTAGTCAATACCTTTCTAACGAATCTGAAAAATCGAAGTTTCATAACGAGAATCAAAAGTTATGGCCGAAGGAATTTTCGGAATGGTCGCTATATAAAATATATAGCCCTGGAAAATTGATATTTTGCATACGACCTCGGAATTCGACGAAACCACTTTTGTTGGGTCCGGGATGTCAAACTATTGCTAGGTTTCAAATTTCATAATTTTTGAAGCTAGTATGTGAGCGTGGAAAAAGAAAACGTGTTTGGTCAATTTCTGTTAAATTGGATCGACCCGAAAATGGCCATTTTTCAAACGACCTCAGAATTCGACAAAACTAGTTTTGTTGGGACCGTAGCGTCAAAACATAGCTAGATTTACTTTTCTGGAATTTTTCGAATCAGTTTGTGGCCCTGACAAATTGAAATGTACGTTCAGAGTTAAAAATTAAATGTTTTATACTTTAATTTGAAAAATAACTGACTGTAACAGTCGAATTGGCCTACGAAACATATCCCATTGTGCCTGGAATGGGGGTATTTAGCTAGGGGCGACAGTCGTTGGGTTTGAAAAGGAGTTCGTTTGAGAAAACACTATTTAAAAATTTAATAAAACCATCGACCAATCATATTTCTCCATTCATAAATTAAAAAAAAAATCAGAAACCCCCCCGACCCCGACATCGACGACGGAAAAGCTTTCCCCCCTTCCCTGGCGATTTCCGATTGCCACAGCCCAAATCAGCCCCTCCCCCAGTTCAACTTTTTGTAGTTCTCCTTCCCCTCTTCAAATCCATATAAGGAGCTCCCCCTATCGTTGCTTCTACGTCGAGATATCCCCCTCCAAAGTTCCGACTTTTAAACCGCCGCTGCCGCCGATCCTCACCATCGAACGCCACCAAACCGCCGCGCGCCTGTAGCCCTCTCCTCCCTCTTCCACGTCCAACTCGCCGATCATCCCCTCGTGCCCCGATTCTCGCAAAAACCGTAAACCTAGTTTAGAACCGTCGTGAAAGGTGAGTTTTTTTTTGATGTTTACACTTTGAAAAATCATATCTTTTTGGTGTGTTGATGGAATTCGATGAAACAGGAAACATCGGGACCGTAAGGAAGCTCTCTACCCAATAGAAGAAGCTGCGGATTTTTTCTGACATCGTATCGATTTTTAACACTCCGAAAACCAAGGTGAGAAATCTAAATTAATATGAAATTGAATAGAAAATGTCGTGTATAATTTATATTAGCGAAATATAAATTACATACGTGTTGTATACCTCATGTACATGCGTAGTGTAAGCTATATAAGCGAAGTATGAATTTTACATGCATAGAATAACTGATATATGTGTTGAAATGCAAGTGAAATATAGCAATTATATATATATATATATGTACTCCCCTCGTCCACAAACCATGGACGATATTTATTGTTGTGAATTGGTGTGAAATATTGGATGAAAAATACGAATGGTTGAATAATTGTTTGTGGTTGACATTGTTTGGTTGTGGTTGAAAAATACCCATTGGTGATTGAAATGAATTGGAAATATTTGTGGAAATAAAAATAAACATGCCGCCTGCGTGTGAATTAGATGTATGAATCCCCATTGTCAAAAACCACGAGGTTTTAAGGTAGAGCGAGGAGCCGTACTAGGGACGGTGCCGGTTTTAACTACCCTGCCGTTATGCTGCCGAAATTTTGAATAATCTTTGTGTGTTAGAATTATTTTCATATGTTGAAATTATCTTCATGCGTTGAAATTAAAGCCATATGTTGAAACTATATCCATGTGTGGAAATGTTTGTGTGTTGAAAAGTGTTGTGTGAAAATTAAATTCATTTGTGAATGAATGAAGTGTTTAAACAATAAAAATCACATTTTTATATATATGAAGTATGAAAAATATTCGCCTTATATAAATAGTTTCAACAATAAAAATCCCATCTTTCTAATATGAACAACATAAATAAAATGTCCATGTGTGGAAATGCTCATTTGTTGAGAAGTGTGTGTAGTGGAAAAGTTCATGTGTTGAATAAAAAGATCGAACAATAAAAATTACATTTTTATTGAAACTATGAAGTGTTGAAAACATCCATTTGTCGAATAAATATTTTAAGTGGTAAAAATATCATTTTTATCATATATGTGATATGCTAAAGGTATGCGGGCGTTGAAATAAATGTTTGTGAAAGAAATATTATTTTTAACATGCATAGGAACCAAATAAAATAGTCATGTGTTGAAATCTATTTTAGTTCGCCAAAATTATCATCTTTGAAATGTGAAGTGTTAAAAATAGCCACTTGTTCAAATAAATGTGCATGAGTTGAAATATACATTAATTAGCTAATGATACGATTTTAGCCTATGCATGCAACATTAGAGTGAATGGTGTTTTTAAACCAAAGTAAATCAAATATGAAATTGAATGGAAAATGATAAGTGATAGAAATTGTATATATGTACATGCATATCTATTGAACAGGTTAAAGCAAAGGGGCTAGAGAAGAGGAATAAAATTTTGTGCCCGACAAATAGGTACACATTTACTGTTTTGTTTGGGTGATGATTTTATGAGCCTGTTAGCTAGCCGCTTGGCTTTTTCTTTTTCTTTTTGATATGAGACACCCGTGTGGCTATTTGGGAATTTTCCCAGACCCTCCCGTACAAAGGAGGTTATGGCGAAATTTTCCGAAATTTAAAGGCGTTAGTGAAATAATTGAAGTGAAAACGATATAGGAACTTTTGAATGAACTATATTTATATAAATATAAATAAAATTAAAACGAAACGTGGCTGTGCAGTTCGTGTTTTGAAACCGTGATTTCAAACGACTAGTGCGGGAAATCCGACCATTGGATTTTCCCGAAACCGCAACCGTTGGGTTCGCCTTGGAAATATCTGTCCAACGGCACCAACTTTGTGAAGATCCGACGGTTGGATTGTCTGGAATGTTTAATTCAAATCTGAAGAAAAACAGCACCAGAAACGATTATATTTATATATATATAAATATAATTAAATTAAATCGAATAACGACGCTGCAGTTCGTAAATTGAAATCGTAACTTCAAATGGCTAGTGTGGAAGATCCGACCGTCGGATTTTCCCAAAACTGAAACCGTTAGAATCGTTTTGAAATGACCTTCCTAATGATATAAAATTTGTGAAGATCCAACAGTTAGATTTCCAGATATGTGTAAAACAAAATTAGTGAAAAGCAGCGCCAGTGCATCGATACGACCTGAAGCGTCGTTTATTTAAATATGGCCGTTTTAAATTAAATAAAAATGGCGATATATCATTATAAAATACTATAGACGACATAGAGTGGAAATAAACCAATTTTGTTGTGTTTGCTTGATATGTGATGGTTGAATGTATTTGACATGAAAATTATAACTAAATAACTGAAATGTGAATGTTGAATAGTCCAACCATGTGATTAATTGATTTGAAAATCTAAATATATGTGGGTTATTTGAAAAGGCCGAGTTTATCTCATTTCAAATAATCGATCGACGTTGAGAAGTCGAAGAGTCGAAGATAGTTGAAGACCGACGATCTTCACATTGGATGGATGGGCGCTACTGATGCTCGTGATTGGAGTAGCTACCATGAACGAACTGAAGTAGTAGCCGTCCAAACATACTGTTGATTGTACGGATATGCGAGGAATTGGTGCCTCTGGTTTCGTTCAGACCCAGAACGGACTTGTAAATGGACTATGTGTCTGACATTGGATTTTGTTCTGTGCTGATTGATCTCTGTTAAATATATATCTGTTTGGCGGTGGAGAATTTATTCTCTTGCTTAACGCCCTTCTCTGAGACGTACGAGCTCAGAGGTTATATATTGATAGAAAGCAGTCGCATAGAGTGGATTGCCTATGTGGCACGCCTAAGTGGCATATGATCAAGGCTTCTGTTGCAAAGCAAAGTCTTGTGGTTGATGATCAAAGCATGGTCTGTGTGACGTAGCTTTGTGTATAACGTGAATTAGCGAGCCTCACACCTCGGTATGAGTCAAAAACGGGAGAGTGACTGCAGGGAGAGCACGACGTTTCTTTCTAGCTAAGGTGGTGTCAGTGACCTACCAGCCCTGACATTATATATACTTTTCACCTGTGTGGTTGTTGGAATGCGAGGCGCCTCGATATAGGTCTGTAAGGACCGGGAAACGTGTGTTTAGGAATAATTAATCCTCAAAAGTAAGAGAGGACCGGCCCTGAAGATCCAAGGATCATAGTGGGGTCCTGGGACATTTGCTAGAGTGTCTCGAATCGGAGAGGAGCTTGCCCCTTGCCTCGACTCATGAAGGAACCCAGTTTCCAATACGAAATATGCGGACGTGATTGTATTACTAGTATGGCGACATAGTGGTATGGGTCATTTATGCTTCCTATGATTGATATTTATGATTGAAATCGCTTTTGAAACATATATACACTAGTAATAATATCAAACACTTTTGTTTTATACGTATGAAGCATTTTTGGCCATTATAAGGTAAAAACTCTATCCTCCGGCTTGCGTTGCATTGTGTGATGGGACCTGAGTCTTATAATGGCTTCATTTTATAAAAAGCATTGCGTTGATTTAACCGTTTACTTTATTTCATGCACTAGCACTCATTGGAGTAAACCCGTTCCGCGAAAGTGGCGTGGTCCTTTGATTTGCCTTATTATTGTTGTTAATAAGTTGAGTACATTTCTCATACCTGTCCCATGACTGACTCGTAGTTTGTTTCACCTTGCAAACTCGGGTGCCCTCATTTTCACACGGGCAGCCTAGTTGCAGGTTTCTGATGCACCTTTTGGCTCATGGCGAGGCTTGACTACACCGTGCTGACTTGGATTTTCTCCGCCATTATTGTATCTATATTATGATTCCGCCATTGGCGATGTAGACTGATATTTCTTTATTTTGAGTACCCTTTACGTATGATTCCGCCTCAGGCGATGGTGACTGATTATGTATCATTATGCACTAAGTTGTATCCTGTACTGTGCTTCTCTGATGTGATGATATCTATATGATTCCGCTGTCATATGTGTGTAAATTATTCTATTTTCTGTTTATGCTATTATCTGTGATCTGCTAATGATGATTAATGTGTTATATTCCAATGATTATCCTTAACACCGTGTCATGGGGTTTTGGGATCGTCACAGCTGGTATCAGAGCTTTGGTTAATCTTAGTTCTGGAGTCTAACACATTAAACACTTCATCAAAATAGAATCAGTAGTATTCTAAGACGAGTCGCTCATTAGAGATAGGACTAGTAAAGTCCTAGAATGAGCCGAGCAGAATAGCAAAAACAATTGATCAGTCCATCGTTATCTTTCCGTAAAATTTTCTGCTTAACTATGCAATAGACTATCATTTCTGTTAGCTGACTTTTTCTTGCTTATACAGAATTTGACAAATGGCTACCAGAGCAGCCACCGCTAGAGGAGGCCGTGCCGGCCGAGGCCGAGGAAGGGGAGAAGTCCCAGCTCAAGAAGGACCTTTGATACAACCTCCGGCAGCTCAATACTTTGAGCTAGACCGCGTAGCCAAGAGATATAAAAACTTAGGAGGCAAGACCTTCTCGGGTACTGGCACAGTAATAGAGGCCCTTGCATGTCTCAAAACATGCGAGAAAATTCTTGAAGGCCTAAGGCTTGGAGATGAAGACAAAGCTATTATGGGCGCCTGGCTTATGCAGGAACAAGCTGAACTATGGTGGGAATCTCTCACCGCCGGGAATAGGGAAGCTGGAAGAACATGGGATGGATTTAAAGAACTCTTCAAGGAGAAATATGTCCCCGAACAAGCTCTAGAAAGAATGCATGATGACTTCGCCAATCTCCAGCAGGGGGATCTTTCGGTGCAGGATTATCTAAATAAATTTATACTGTTGTCGCCCTATGCTCCGGAGCTCGTCGCCACTGCGAAATCCAAAAATAAGAGGTTTATCCTTGAGCTAAGACGACAATATCATGATAGAGCCATGGCCCATGTCAAGCTGGAATTCAACGAGCTGGTGGAAATGACATGCAACTATGAAGACCTTGATCAAAGGCATCTGGATCAGGATCGCGCTAGAAGCCAAGCCGGAAACAAGCGCAAGCCTGCTGTAAATCAAGGCGAGTCAAGCCAAGCAGCATCTTCAAAACCTCAGACTGGCAAGCTGCCAAGAGGAAATTGCTTTAACTGTAGTAAGCCGGGGCACTACTCAAACGTCTGCACAGCTCCGAAGAGGCAGAAGACAAATTCTCAAGGCTCGAGCCAAGGCTCCCAGAACCCTCGCTCGTGCTTCAATTGCCGCAAGACCGATCATCTGGTCAAAGACTGTCCTTTGCTAAAGAAAGCTACCGTAGCTCACGTCTATGACGGGTCGAGCCCGCCAGCTGCTTCCGATGGAGCAGGTAAACTTGATGTTTTGAGAGGTACCCTTACCATTAAAAATATTCCTATTTCTGTATTGTTTGACACGGGTGCGTCGCGTAGTTTTATTGCTAAAAACACAGTCCACAAATTAAAGTTAAAACAACGAAAGCTCAAAGAATCGGTGGAAGTACATAACCCGATAGGGGGTCCTGTTACTCTCAGTTCATGTTGTAAAGTGCCAATCTCTTATTCTTTCTACAAGTTTCCTTTCAATTTAATCGTTATGGATTTTCCCGAATTCGATATCATTCTAGGGCTGGATTGGTTAACGAAGTATGAAGCCGAAGTGAAATGTGCAGAAAGAATCGTTAAAATTCGAACGGAGCTTGGACATATATATATACCTTGTCATGGTTCGAATACGAATAGAGAAAATTTTTGGTCAACATTAGAACTTATCCCCACTTCCATAGAAAAGATTCCGATTGTTAGAAATTATGCGGATGTGTTTGAAGAAGTTGAAAACTTACCTCCGCAAAGAGAAATAGAATTCCAAATCGATCTAATTCCCAATGCCAGACCAGTGGTACATCCAATTCGCAGAATGACTCCGAAAGAAAAAGAAGAATTAGGCGATCAAACTCGTCAACTGTTGTGGAAGGGTCTAATCAGACCTAGTTTTTCTAATTGGGGTGCAGCTGTTGTGTTTGTCCCAAAGTCAGACGGTACTCTTCGATTATGCGTTGATTACCGAGACCTCAACAAACAGACGCTCAAAAATAAATATCCATTACCCTGCATCGATGATTTGCTAGACCAATTGAATGGGGCGAAAGTATTTTCCCGAATGGACCTAGCTACAGGTTTTCATCAATTGAGAATAGCAGAAGAGTGTGTTCCCTTGACAGCTTTCAGAGGTCCGGACATATTTTATGAATGGTTAGTAATGTCGTTTGGCCTATGCAACGCTCCAGCATACTTTGTCGATCTAATGAATAAAGTGTTCAGGGGAGTTCTGAATAAATTTGTCCTCGTCTTCATCGATGATATTTTGATCTACTCCAAATCAAAACCCGAGCATGAAAAACACTTAGAACAAGTATTGGAGATTCTAAGGAAGAACGTCTTCAAAGCCAAATTCTCTAAATGTGTCTTCTGGCAAGAAGAAGTCAAATTTCTTGGCCATGTCGTGTCAGAGAAAGGAATTTCTGTTAACCCAAGCAAAATAATAGCAATTCAAGACTGGAAACAACCCACAACTCCCACAGAAGTTAGAAGTTTTATGGGGTTGGCTAGTTATTATCGAAAGTTCGTTAAGGATTTTTCGAAGATATCCGGTCCGTTAACGAAGCTCACAAAGAAACATGAGAAGTTTAAGTGGACTTCCGACTGTGAAGAAGCTTTCCAGGAATTGAAATCGAAACTAACCACTGCTCCAGTGTTAACCATTATTGATGGCAATCATGATTTAACGGTTTGGACAGATGCTTCTATTAGAGGTCTTGGTGCAATGTTAATGCAGAGAGGCCAAGTAGTCGCTTATGCAAGCCGCCAACTGAAACCGCATGAGAAAAATTATGTGACTCATGATCTTGAGTTGCTAGCCATCGTTTTTGCCTTGAAAATCTGGAAGCATTATTTATTGGGTGAGAAATTTATATTGTACACAGATCATCAATCGTTGAAGTATTTATATACCCAGAAAGATCTGAATCGGAGACAGCAGCGTTGGCTAGAATTTCTTGCAGCGTATGATCTTGATATCCTGTATACGCCGGGGAAGGCTAACGTTGTAGCGGATGCGCTTAGTAGAAAGACCGCAATCGTTGCCTATCTTATAATTACACCCGGATTGATTGATAGAATATCTGTTCTTCAGAAAAGTGAAAATTTTGTGAAAGAGATGGTAAAAAGGATTCAAAGGGGCGAAGGCTCCAGTTTCCAAGTGGATAGTGAGGGAGTTCTGAGGCTGAATAGAAGAATATGTGTTCCCGACATTCCCGAGCTCAAAAGAGAAGTGCTGGATGAATGCCATAAATCCAAATTTTGCATCCATCCCGGTGTGAGTAAAATGTACAAAGATATCAAACGCACTTTCTGGTGGAAGGCAATGAAAAGGGATATTTCTTTGTATGCCCTACTTGTCAATTGGTCAAGAGTGACCAACAGAAGCTAGCTGGACTGTTGCAACCGTTGGAAGTCCCAGGTTGGAAATGGGAACAGATTTCCATGGATTTCATAGATGGATTGCCGCGAACCAGGAAAGGTAATGACAGCATTTGGGTAATCGTAGATCGCTTCATGAAGACTGCCCATTTTATACCTGTCAGATCCAGTAGAACCGCTCAAAGTCTAGCGCATATATACTTCAAAGAAATTGTTAAGCTACATGGAATTCCCATCAGCATAGTCAGTGATAGAGATCCCCTATTTACTAGCAAATTCTGGGAGGCTTTCCAGACAAAATTGGGAACAAAACTGAATATGAGCACCGCTTATCACCCTCAAACAGATGGCCAAACTGAGCGGGTGAATAGAATTCTAGAAGATTTATTGCGGGCTTGTATAATTGATTTTGGTGGGTCATGGGAAGATCACTTACATTTGGCAGAATTCTCATATAACAATAGCTATCAAGCAAGTTTGGGAATGTCGCCATTTGAAGCATTATATGGCAGACCCTGCAGATCTCCAGCATGTTGGGTAGAACCTGGCAACAGACTGGTGTTAGGACCCGATATGATTAGAGAAGCATCTGATAAAGTCGACTTCATCAAAAAGCGTTTGAGAACCGCGCAAAGCCGACAGAAAAGTTATGCAGATTCCAGAAGGAGAGATTTGACATTTGCTGTTGGTGATCATGTTTATTTGAAGGTTTCTCCGATGAGAGGAGTAATCAGATTTGGCAAGACTGGGAAGTTGGCACCGAGATTTATTGGTCCCTTTCCTATACTTGAATGAATTGGAACTCTTGCTTATAGGGTTCAATTGCCAGATTGGTTGCCTGGAGTGCACGATGTATTTCACGTATCTCAACTTAGAAGACATGTGCATGATCCGGATCTTGTTGTAGAAGAAGCAGCGCAACAGGATGTGGACATAACTCCAGAATTATCACTCAGAAGAGAGCCATTAAAGATTGTTGGCAAAGAAACAAGAGAACTCAGAAGCAAAAAGGTTCATTTAGTTAAAGTGCAGTGGAGCAGTGATCCTAGAGACTGTACTTGGGAGACGGAGGAAAGCATTAAGCAAGCTTACCCCAAATGCAGAGTGGATATCTCTGACTAACTCCGGTGCAAGGTACCTTTACAATACTTTGCATTTACATTTTATTTCCTACTTTACTGTTGTTTCCTTTTCGAGGACGAAAAGTTTTAAGTGGTGGAGATTGTAATAACCCGGAAAATACGAGCCAATTTAAAAATTTTAAATTGGTGATTACAAAGGAATTTGAACAATTGAAATAGAATATTTCAATAAAATATGGAATTAGAAATAGTGAGTCAGTTTGAAAATTTGAATTCAAACTTTGACTGACTGTGCAGGGTGGAAAATATAACGGATTTTAGCGAAACCAAAAATATTTAAATCTGTTAGTCAATACCTTTCTAACGAATCTGAAAAATCGAAGTTTCATAACGAGAATCAAAAGTTATGGCCGAAGGAATTTTCAGAATGGTCGCTATATAGAATATATAGCCCTGGAAAATTGATATTTTGCATATGACATCGGAATTCGATGAAACCACTTTTGTTGGGTCCGGGATGTCAAACTATTGCTAGGTTTCAAATTTCATAATTTTTGAAGCTAGTATGTGAGCGTGGCAAAAGAAAACGTGTTTGGTCAATTTCTGTTAAATTGGATCAACCCGAAAATGGCCATTTTTCAAACGACCTCAGAATTCGACGAAACTAGTTTTGTTGGGACCGTAGCGTCAAAACATAGCTAGATTTATTTTTCTGGAATTTTTCGAATCAGTTTGTGGCCCTGACAAATTGAAATGTACGTTCAGAGTTAAAAATTAAATGTTTTATACTTTAATTTGAAAAATAACTGACTGTAACAGTCGAATTGGCCTACAAAACATATTCCATTATGTCCGGAATGGGTGTATTTAGCTAGAGGCGACAGTTGTTGGGTTTGAAAAGAAGTTCGTTTGAGAAAACACTATTTAAAAATTTAATAAAACCATCGACCAATCATATTTCTCCATTCATAAATAATAATAAAATATCAGAAAACCCCCCCGACCCCGACATCGACGACGGAAAAGCTTTCCCCCCTTCCCTGGCGATTTTCGATCGCCACAGCCCAAATCAGCCCCTCCCCCAGTTCAACTTTTTGTAGTTCTCCTTCCCCTCTTCAAATCCATATAAGGAGCTCCCCCTATCGTTGCTTCTACGTCGAGATATCCCCCTCCGAATTTCCGACTTTTAAACCGCCGCCGCCGCCGATCCTCACCACCGAACGCCACCAAACCGCCGCACGCCTGTAGCCCTCTCCTCCCTCTTCCACGTCCAACTTGCCGATCATCCCCTCGTGCCCCGATTCTCGCGAAAACCGTAAACCTAGTTTAGAACCTTCGTGAAAGGTGAGTTTTTTTTTGATGTTTACACTTTGAAAAATCATATCTTTTTGGTGTGTTGACGGAATTCGATGAAACAGGAAACATCGGGACCGTAAGGAAGCTCTCTACCCAATAGAAGAAGCCGCGGATTTTTCTGACATCGTATCGATTTTTAGCACTCCGAAAACCAAGGTGAGAAATCTAAATTAATATGAAATTGAATAGAAAATTTCGTGTATAATTTATATTAGCGAAATATAAATTACATACGTGTTGTATACCTCATGTACATGCGTAGTGTAAGCTATATAAGTGAAGTATGAATTTTACATGCATAGAATAATTGATATATGTGTTGAAATGCAAGTGAAATTTAGCAATTATATATATATATATATATATATATATATATATATATATATATATATATATATATATGTACTCCCCTCGTCCACAAACCATGGACGATATTTATTGTTGTGAATTGGTGTGAAATATTGGATGAAAAATACGAATGGTTGAATAATTGTTTGTGGTTGACATTGTTTGGTTGTGGTTGAAAAATACCCATTGGTGATTGAAATGAATTGGAAATATTTGTGGAAATAAAAATAAACATGCCGCCTGCGTGCGAATTAGATGCATGAATCCCCATTGTCAAAAACCGCGAGGTTTTAAGGTAGAGCGAGGAGCCGTACTAGGGACGGTGCTGGTTTTAACTACCCTGCCGTTATGCTGCCGAAATTTTGAATAATCTTTGTGTGTTAGAATTATTTTCATATGTTGAAATTATCTTCATGCGTTGAAATTAAAGCCATATGTTGAAACTATATCCATGTGTGGAAATGTTTGTGTGTTGAAAAGTGTTGTGTGAAAATTAAATTCATTTGTGAATGAATGAAGTGTTTAAACAATAAAAATCACATTTTTATATACATGAAGTATGAAAAATATTCGCCTTATATCAATAGTTTCAACAATAAAAATCCCATCTTTCTAATATGAACAACATAAATAAAATGTCCATGTGTGGAAATGCTCATTTGTTGAGAAGTGTGTGTAGTGGAAAAGTTCATGTGTTGAATAAAAAGATCGAACAATAAAAATTACATTTTTATTGAAACTATGAAGTGTTGAAAACATCCATTTGTCGAATAAATGTTTTAAATGGTAAAAATATCATTTTTATCATATATGTGATATGCTAAAGATATGCGGACGTTGAAATAAATGTTTGTGAAAGAAATATTATTTTTAACATGCATAGGAACCAAATAAAATAGTCATGTGTTGAAATCTATTTTAGTTCGCCAAAATTATCATCTTTGAAATGTGAAGTGTTAAAAATAGCCACTTGTTCAAATAAATGTGCATGAGTTGAAATATACATTAATTAGCTAATGATATGATTTTAGCCTATGCATGCAACATTAGAGTGAATGGTGTTTTTAAACCAAAGTAAATCAAATATGAAATTGAATGGAAAATGATAAGTGATAGAAATTGTATATATGTACATGCATATCTATTGAACAGGTTAAAGCAAAGGGGCTAGAGAAGAGGAATAAAATTTTGTGCCCGACAAATAGGTACACATTTACTGTTTTGTTTGGGTGATGATTTTATGAGCCTGTTGGCTAGCCGCTTGGCTTTTTCTTTTTCTTTTTGATATGAGACGCCCGTGTGGCTATTTGGGAATTTTCCCAGACCCTCCCGTACAAAGGAGGTTATGGCGAAATTTTCCGAAATTTAAAGGCGTTAGTGAAATAATTGAAGTGAAAACGATATAGGAACTTTTGAATGAACTATATTTATATAAATATATAAATATATATAAAATTAAAACGAAACATGGCCGTGCAGTTCGTGTTTTGAAACCGTGATTTCAAACGACTAGTGCGGGAAATCCGACCATTGGATTTTCCCGAAACCGCAACCGTTGGGTTCGCCTTGGAAATATCTTTCCAACGGCACCAACTTTGTGAAGATCCGACGGTTGGATTGTCTGGAATGTTTAATTCAAATCTGAAGAAAAACAGCGCCAGAAACGATTATATTTATATATATATAAATATAATTAAATTATATCGAATAACGACGCTGCAGTTCGTAAATTGAAATCGTAACTTCAAATGGCTAGTGTGGAAGATCCGACCGTCGGATTTTCCCAAAACTGAAACCGTTAGAATCGTTTTGAAATGACCTTCCTAATGATATAAAATTTGTGAAGATCCAACGGTTAGATTTCCAGATATGTGTAAAACAAAATTAGTGAAAAGCAGCGCCAGTGCATCGATACGACCTGAAGCGTCGTTTATTTAAATATGGCCGTTTTAAATTAAATAAAAATGGCGATATATCGTTATAAAGTACTATAGACGACATAGAGTGGAAATAAACCAATTTTGTTGTGTTTGCTTGATATGTGATGGTTGAATGTATTTGACATGAAAATTATAACTAAATAACTGAAATGTGAATGTTGAATAGTCCAACCATGTGATTAATTGATTTGAAAATCTAAATATACGTGTGTTATTTGAAAAGGCCGAGTTTATCTCATTTCAAATAATCGATCGACGTTGAGAAGTCGAAGAGTCGAAGATAGTTGAAGACCGACGACCTTCACATTGGATGGATGGGCGCTACTGATGCTCGTGATTGGAGTAGCTACCATGAACGAACTGAAGTAGTAGCCGTCCAAACATACTGTTGATTGTACGGATATGCGAGGAATTGGTGCCTCCGGTTTCGTTCAGACCCAGAACGGACTTGTAAATGGACTGTGTTTCTGACATTGGATTTTGTTCTGTGCTGATTGATCTCTGTTAAATATATATCTGTTTGGCGGCGGAGAATTTATTCTCTTGCTTAACGCCCTTCTCTGAGACGTACGAGCTTAGAGGTTATATATTGATAGAAAGCAGTCGCATAGAGTGGATTGCCTGTGTGGCACGCCTAAGTGGCATATGATCAAGGCTTCTGTTGCAAAGCAAAGTCTTGTGGTTGATG
Source organism: Allium sativum (assembly GCA_030737875.1). Classification (NCBI taxonomy): domain Eukaryota; kingdom Viridiplantae; phylum Streptophyta; class Magnoliopsida; order Asparagales; family Amaryllidaceae; genus Allium; species Allium sativum. The sequence continues at coordinate 297,881,934 of CM060924.1, forward strand.
ATCAAAGCATGGTCTGTGTGACGTAGCTTTGTGTATAACGTGAATTCGTGAGCCTCACACCTCGGTATGAGTCAAAAACGGGAGAGTGACTGCAGGGAGAGCACGACGTTTCTTTCTAGCTAAGTTGGTGTCAGTGACCTACCAGCCCTGACATTATATATACTTTTCACCTGTGTGGTTGTTGGAATGCGAGGTGCCTCGATGTAGGTCTGTAAGGACCGGGAAACGTGTGTTCAGGAATAATTAATCCTCAAAAGTAAGAGAGGACCGGCCCTGAAGATCCAAGGATCATAGTGGGGTCCTGGGACATTTGCTAGAGTGTCTCGAATCGGAGAGGAGCTTACCCCTTGCCTCGACTCATGAAGGAACCCAATTTCCAATACGAAATATGCGGACGTGATTGTATTACTAGTATGGCGACATAGTGGTATGGGTCATTTATGCCGCCTATGATTGATATTTATGATTGAAATCGCTTTTGAAACATATATACACTAGTAATAATATCAAACACTTTTGTTTTATACGTATGAAGCATTTTTGGCCATTATAAGGTAAAAACTATATCCTCTGGCTTGCGTTGCATTGTGTGATGGGACCTGAGTCTTATAATGGCTTCATTTTATAAAAAGCATTGCGTTGATTTAATCGTTTACTTTATTTCATGCACTAGCACTCATTGGAGTAAACCCGTTCCGCGAAAGTGGCGTGGTCCTTTGATTTGCCTTATTATTGTTGTTAATAAGTTGAGTAGATTTCTCATACCAGTCCCATGACTGACTCGTAGTTTGTTTCACCTTGCAAACTCGGGTGCCCTCATTTTCACACGGGCAGCCTAGTTACAGGTTTCTGACGCACCTTTTGGCTCATGGCGAGGCTTGACTACACCGTGCTGACTTGGATTTTCTCCGCCATTATTGTATCTATATTATGATTCCGCCATTGGCGATGTAGACTGATATTTCTTTATTTTGAGTACCCTTTATGTATGATTCCGCCTCAGGCGATGGTGACTGATTATGTATCATTATGCACTAAGTTGTATCTTGTACTGTGCTTCTCTGATGTGATGATATCTATATGATTCTGCTGTCATATGTGTGTAAATTATTCTATTTTCTGTTTATGCTATTATCTGTGATCTGCTAATGATGATTAATGTGTTATATTCCAATGATTATCCTTAACACTGTGTCATGGGGTTTTAGGATCGTCACAAATAATAACTACAAAAACCTTATCTTTAATAGGGATACCTAAAACCGTGCCCTTCAGATTACAAAGAGTGGATTCAAAGACAACAAGCTCCATAACAACCCGGCCAAGGAACGTCCCATCCGACTCAACATACTCAATCTACAATTCGTGATGAAGATAAGATAGTGATTACAAACCCAGCCCTTGAAGCACACGAATCAATTACCATCATGTGTTATAATCAACAAATCTTGGATTCACAAATCAAAAAGGTTGACAAGAAGATGGATAAAATTAAAGGTCTCTTTAATACTCTTTGGGGAGCTATTTCTTGAACTTATCAACCATCCATAGCAATTCAAGAAGATCTGGGAAAACATCCAGCCTTCACTTGGTCCACATCGGAGGTACATGAAAGTAGTGATAGCTCGAATGGAGATGGAGTGGCCTATAAGATGTTGGTGTAAAATCTCATGCAGAAAAGGGTAAACAGTTGATGGAGTAAGAATTTAGCATGTTTTCATTTTGCTACTTTTATGTATATAAAACTTATATACAAGGCTTGTACTAAATGGCCTTGTTTGTATGCTTTGTGTTTATTTTGGTTTATATTAAGGATAAGCTATGTTGTTACCATGTATTGTACATTATCTATTTCATGGATATGTTATGTTTCATCTTGTTTATCTTTCAATATCTTCTTTTTTCTGGTTGACAAAGGGGAGAAAATTTTATAATTATCGAGGAATGTAGGATATATATCGCCACATATTCAGAGTAAGTAAGTATAAATATTTATTATTATATGTCATCGAATAGCATCTTAATTTACAGGTTCTCATCAATCAAAAAGGGGGAGAATGTTAAGTCACAGTTTTGATTCATGACACAAAGAACGACAAGAAAGTCGACAAAAAGAGAATATACAACTACAAGATCTCAATCTAGTGCACAAGATGAATATCGAGTCTTGAGTCATAGGTTAAACTTGTAAAAATCCCTCCTTAAGAAATATGTATACATATTATATTTTATTATGTATATATATACATTGAAATTAGTGCACACTACACAAAATTTACAAGGTCGGTCGACTAACCTGGTAGGTCGGTCAACTAGCCTACACAATTTCGTGCATTAAGCACAAATATACAATATATATACGTTTGAATTTTTAGTTAACTGACTTAGAAACTTCAGTCAACTGAATTTTTAGAATGACTATATTTTCTGAAAAGTCGCCATTTTTCGCGAAGAGATACGACCTTATATCAAAAGATTTAGACACCAGTTTTCATTATATCTTTGCCATAGGTTACAAATATTAAACCATTATATATAGATGATTCAACATCAAACAAACTCACCTTTCTCACTTCTGATCTGATTTATCTATATACTTCTAATACTCTGTTATCAACATTGTGAAAATTGCTTGAACGCACTTTCAATCTCAATATTCAAACAATATTTTTCTTCCTTATCTTTTTACACTTAAATTATATATACACATACTCGAGGAGAAGGTTTATTATAAAATGACAATCCGTGTTATCAAAGAACTCATATAGTCTACAAGTTTCTTTTTATTATGAGAAGTCATGTTCTGCTGCTCAGGCGGGTCAAGTCCTCTTCAGCTACCGAGGCAAAATCCTATTATGTTTCTCTGGTCTCTGTTACACTGATCAGGTGCTGTAAAGACCTATTCCTTTGGGTTAAGAGAGAGTTATTGTTTAGCTGAAATTCCAGAATGATTTTGTGACTGGACGTAAGACGATGCTCTGAAACAGTATAAAAATCCCTGGTGTCATTTACTGAATTTACTTTGCTTATTTGTGATATTAGTTTATATAGTTATTCTCATTAGATATTTACTTGCTTAGCTACATCAAGTAAATTATATCACTATCTAGACTTCTGCTTATACAATTAGTTCCATATTACTCAATCCTACTCTTGCAGTCTTTTCAATATTTTGTTTTGGTACCTCTTTGAATTTTGGAATGAAATAAATAAATTATTAAGTAATAATAAATTTGGTGTTGTATATAGGCTCGTAATAATTAAAAGAGTTTGTGAACCAAATAAGGGTAAGTTTTAATTTGATATTTTATAACGATTTATCTTTGTAAAATAAATATAGACTTAGTTGGATATATATTATTAATTCGTAAATATTTAGTATTGAATAAAATATTATCAATACAAGTGAAAGTGAAATAGTAAAGAATTGTATAATCAAGTAACTAATAAAATTGAGTAAGTATGGTACGCGTAAATCGTCTAGTTCGCATAATGTATGATCTGGAGTATGGATACTATTAATGTTATTTTCCGTCAACACCGGAATATAAGATTTGATGGTGGTCCTAGGGGAACCTAGGGATGATCTAGTTTATACGAGTACGACTTAATTCACTGTTTCCTAGATATCAAGACACTTAGTCTGAAGACTAGTTACTCATCCTTCAAAAAAAGGAGAGTATCACGCTTACAAGACTTAAAGATCAACAGTTCTATTTGGATAAGGATTCATAAGCTCGACATGAGTAGAAAGTTATATGGGTCATTGAGGGTAAATGTAAAACCCGCATTTTTAACTTAAGATAATAAAATAAGAATAACTTAATTAAATATTCAGATTTAAGTAAAAACGGACTGCGCCATTGCGTCCATCTTGAAATTCTGGTCAAGATAGATACCTGTTTGCGTAAATCGGACAGCATAAGAAGAAGTTATGAGCGTTAGAAGTTTGTATACATATAAGGAGCATATATGTATATATATATATTAAATAAATATATCCAGAAAATTCGAAAATCAGTTCAAAAATCAAAATTCGCAAGGCGGGAAGTTGAGCGGGAATTTCGCCCGTTGGTGGTCGACCCACCCGCAGATCTGGAACATTCTTTTCTGATGTGGTCGGTTTTGGTGTTTTAGATTTAGATCTAAGGGTCCTGGTTCCCCCTCTACACCATAAATAAGACCCAAGACCCATTGTTTTATTCATATAATTCAATGGCGATGACGAAGTTCTGCTCCAACGTAGTTTGTTCTAGCCTTTTTCTTCTTCTTCAACCTATTAAAGTTATTCATGCTTGGATATATGAGATTCTATATCAGCAATCCCTTTTTCTATTTTCTAGAATGGATCTACGTTAATTTTAGATCTCTTATAGAAGTGAGGTAATTCCTAAATCTGGTCTATTTTTCAATTCCCTTCTCTTTTCTTCCCTTTTTCTTTTAGCAAAAATTATAAAATCCATGGTTGTTAGGTTCTGAATCTAATTAAGGGAAAACCATGGAAAGGCAGATCTAGACTAGATCTAGGATTTGGAAAGCTTACGAGGTGAGTGTATTTAAGCCATATTATTTTAGATAATGGTATATTACCATTTAGCATTTCTCATTATGACAAATTGGAATATGACATGTTAAGATGCCTAAACATATGCTAATAATGATTAAAGTGGTATATGACATGCGGGAATGATTAGCATGATATAACGTTAAATTGTTAATATGAATCAGTTGAAACGTTGGAATGTTTACATGTTATAATATTAATATGAACATGCTGGAAAATTCACATATTGAATTAGTTGAAGTGCTAAAAAGTTTACATGTTATGAACTTGTTAGAATATGGGTACCAACTGTGACTATTCTTGTTACATGATAATTTGTCCCAAATGTATACATGAAATAATTGGAGTAAGTATATGATTATATGGTTTCATGTTAACATAGAATTGAATAAATAGATATGGATTGGGGCATCAACCAAATTATGTTTAAAGATCTGAAATTGGGCTAGTAAATATGACATGGAAAAAAAAGGGCATGAAAACCTATAATGAAATAGGAATAATTATTAAAGAATGAACATGCCTAGAATTATAGTAATTAGAAACTGCAACCGTACTTAAACACGAGGTTAGATTACCACTGGTAGAAGTCTGCCCGGACCCGCCCGACATATCCAGCAACCACAAGTGGTGACACGAAATGTGCCAAGACATGAGGTTAAGTCCGACTTGTGGAATAAGTCTGCCCGGTCCCACCCAACATATCCAGCATCCACAGGTTGTAGGCTTAATGTGAGAGGTCTAGTACATGTTTATATATACATATATATAAATAGTCGGACTGATAAACAATATTAATTGAAATTAATAGTAATAAATGGAATTTAATGAAAGAAAGATACAACAGTAAATGATTTGGAATAAATGGGGAATGATAATAACCTATTATAAATTAATAACATTAATGAGAATGTTGTATAATAGGTTGACTTGTCCTAGGGACAAGTGAAGATTATAACTCAGGTTATGATAAAATAGTAAGAACGTGATATAACTGGTGGAATGAGATAAGTGACACTTAATTTTAAATTAAGTAATTAGTAATTGGGGGACAATTGAAATCAGCAGATTGTAATAAATATAGAAAGGGGGAAAGTTTATGGAAAGTAAGAAGTAGTACTTAATTATAAATTAAGTAATCTATAAACTTGGAAATCTGAAATCTTCTAATAGAATAATATGTTAGGGCTTGTCCTAGGGACAAGTGAGAATTATAACTTAGGTTATAAGAAGGCAATAAGAAAAGGGGGATAACTTATGTTAAGAGATAAACTGGACTTAATTGTAAATTAAGTTATTAGTGAGAACGAGAGTATGAAGTCTACGGATGAGAACAACATAAGTTATGGAAAGAAAAACTTATTAGTGAACCTTAGTTAAGAGAACTGAGTTAATAAGTAAACATAAGTTGTAAAGATGGTGGAAATGAAATTATGATTAAATAAGAAGACAGAGGAAAACTTATGAAATGAAATAAGTTATATTTAATCATAAGTGGTAAGTGACATGTTAATTGGAAAAACTTGTGAACTAAGAGATACTTAATAATATATTAGAACATGTTATTGTGACCTTGAAATCAAACAAGAATAAAAAGGGATTGTGGATTACAGACCTTGGACCACAATCCAGAGAATAACATGTGACGAGCTTATTAATAAACTTTGATGGGTTAAGTTATATGACTGAAATTAATAAGTAAGAGAAACTTGGTAATTTGAAAAAGAATTCAATATGAAAGGGAATAACCAAGTTAAATGGAAACCTAGTGAGGTAAGGCAAGCGCGTAAAAGAATGTTTAGACGTAGGGTCTAACAACATATTAAAGTGAGGCGCTTGGACCAGTCTGTACGTTTGAGGGTGAATAACCCAACGGGGTAGATCATCGAGGTGTTATAAGGCATGAGGGGAGTGAACATTCATCTAATTTTTCTTACGGCTCCGAAGGACTGGAAGGGGAAGCATGTGGCTTCCTGAGGTACGCAAGGTGCTCCTAGTAGTCCTTTGTGCGGTGGCAGATGTCTTAGGCTGTGCTCGCATAGGTTGGGTCTGAACGTAACTACTAGATGGGTGGGCCTTGACTGCAGAAGTATCTATGCAGTCAGAATGCTGTGACTTGGTAACACCAAGGTGATTTGGCGGTCGCCTCAACGCGAGGCGGGGTTAGGACCAACAAAGATAGTGGATCGTCAGATACTCGTCATCTACAACCAGTGGGATGCGAAAGGACTAGTGCTAAACCCAAGAAACCATTCACCTTTTGCTATCAGGGTACAGTGGTTGAGGGGAGACGCCAATTGGATGTTTAGATTGTTTGTTGTTAGGGGAACATCGCTTAGCTCTTGTAGTCTTTACTAGTCGAGGGAGAGGTGGGGCCATAGCCACCGTGAAAACAGACCCTAGGAATATCTGTAGAGGCTCTTGAAGACGGGCCAGTACAGATATGGAAAATCTCCTGACCGAGTTCCGTGTTTCTTGTATCTCTCTTCCATGGAACACAGTGCACATTAGAGGACGTGAGATTGAGGCATCAAGCTACAATTGAAGATATGTATGGTGGACAGTCTAGATACATGCATGTCGGCTCTGGGTGGTGTATCGTAGACTTGAGGGCATTACTCCAGTATGAATTCTGTTTCGAACAAAGGTGGCAGTCCATAGGTTTGCGTAGCATGGTAATGACAGATATATGTGGAACATAACATTGTTATATAGAGATCCGTACATCACTACGGCGTAGGTTGAGGGATTGCGTATATTTTGATAGTGTTACGGTGGAGACCGTGCGAGTGGGGTACCATGGGTGCACCTTAATATTTGGGGTAGCTACATATATACTATATTAGTTTAATCCAATGAGAAGTAAATTGGTACGACGTGTGTGTAAGCCTTGAGTGCTGATAACCCAAGTAACCTAATAAATAAGATAATATGATTGAACTGTATATGTAGGATTATCCAAAGTGTATAGTTTAAATCCAATCAATAGAACTTGTGTTCTGACCCCCTCCTCATAACATACTCGTAGGTTAGATTTGTGGCAAAGACATGATAGCTTTTGGATACTGGTTAGGAAGTATTAATAATACGGTAAGGCTATGTTTTGATTATCCTATTTTTTATCCATTCCACTATGAGATATTTTCTTATCTCTGACATATTTTATGTCTCTGTCTTTTCTGCAAGATACCAGAGCACAACAACCTGAGTTTCGACGGATTGGAATATTGAAAAAAAATCGGTCTGTCGAAATTCGGGTTATCACATCTGGTATCAGAGCTTAGATTTAGGATTACTATATGAATAGTGAGTGAACGTATTTGTATCTTTAAAAATATAAATATATTATATATATACCTAGATCCATAGAGGAACCCGCTAAGTAGAAATAGTATAGTGTGGTGAGAAATGGGATGTTTGTTTTGTACACTAAAGGATTGAATAAGAAAATCTGAGATCCTTAGGTAATTTGGGCGGAGAGTGTACAATATACTTTGTATGGAAGGAAAGTGAATCCCATATGATTAGTATTTTAGGTTAGTGGGTTTGACAGTAAAACCTCATAGATTGGAAAAGGTTAGAAAGAGAAAAATGGATTAGGAATATATATATATATATATATATATATATATATATATATATATAGTTGAGAAATTAATATTGGGGAATGTCTAGGAAAGCCTGGAAAATTGGAAATCCGCTTTGAGTCTAACCCCATCGTTAACTTTTAAGAACTTGAGATTATAAAAGTTTCGGGAAAATGGTTTTTGGCGTTTTCAAGTTTTAATCTTAAAAGTTATAGTTTTAAATATGTAAGGAAGTACACATATTGAGTTTTAAAAAAAATTCTCTCAGAAAAAGGTGCATATTATAGAGCATGTATAGCATGCTAGTTTTCTTGTTATATTTCATACAAGAGTTTTTAATAAAGAAAGATTTGAAATCTCTATTCTTATGTCAATCCTTTTTGGATAAATTATTTTGACCAGATAATTTTGTTAGGTGGACAAAATAAATGTAGAAATTAAGAATAGAGTGGATGTTTGCACCTTGTAGTAAGAGACCAAACTAACCTTATAGGTAAGAACAAGTCATAAACCCGATGGAGAAAATAGTTGTCCGTATCTACTCCAGTTTTGTGATTTGAAAAAAATGATGATTTACATTTTTAAGATGACATGTTTTTATGGTTTAACAAAAGAAAGTTTTCATGAGGAAAATAAAGTTTTGGCCCTTTTAATTTTTGGAAGGAAAAGGGCCAAACCATGTATGAAGTAGGTAAGGATTAGTGCCTAGGAAAGACGGGAAAAGTCTTGAGGCTATAAAGTAAATAGCGAGAATTATCTTGGAATAATAGTGAGTTCCCATAGAATGTGTAAGCATTGGAAAGCCTAGGATGTTGCTTGAAATAATTGTTGGTACACAGCTAGGACTAGTGGCGACTACTAGATAGAAAAGGGGCAAGTAATTGTTTGGACCCTGTATTTTCAGGTTAGGGGTAAAACCCGTTACTACATTTCGGTTGGGATCATTCCATATATTGTATTTGTTGGGAAATTAGGGTAACACTTGAATTTGTCGTGGATCCCATGGTTTGAACTTTTCTGACAGAGGGGGACATAGTCCAGAGATTCTTGGCCCTTAGTAGTAGCTATGTAGGGTGTCTGTTCTTCTGGTTACTCAAAAGACTAGAGGCTTATTTAAATTTAAACTAAGATCGGATGATTAAATAAGCTAAGAAAACAAAAAATAGTACAACTAAAAAGGAAATAGAAAATTCAGTAAAGCAACAAAAATGGAAAATTATGAGGAAAGATAGATAAGAATAAAAATTTCCAAGATAAGATGAAAAATAAAATCAGTAACAAATAAAATTTTCTTTTGTGGGCCGTGCTTGGATAGGAAAATAGGGAATCTTTATAAATAGTTGCATAAAAATCCAAGTGCGGTTAGAAGTAGGTTGAAAAGAAAAACAGAAGATGCAGAGTTTTCCGTTTTCACCTTTTTGTAAAATAAGAGATCAAATTTAGGAAATTAGATTTTTTTGAAATTCGAAAAATAAAGTTGGTTAGTAGGATTATGGATGCAACAATTGGATGAACTATGCTCTTACTCAGTAAGAGTGTAGGAAAACTTGGATGAAAAAGCATATTTGATTTTCAAAATATTGCATTCATGTAGAACTGCCAGTATATTTAGGATGTGAGGATCATATTTTAAAAAAGGATTTTTGAAAAATTTGCATACATATAGGAGGTACCGCTTAGGCATACATGCATTATTATGTTGGACTTCACTTTGCACAAGTGCACAATTTTCGCAAAAATTGGATGCACAAATGATGGATGTATATTATGCGAGGGGATAATTGATTTTACCCTTATTAAATTTCGGGGACGAAATTTCCTAAGGGTCGGAGAATGTAACACCCCGCATTTTTAACTTAAGATAATAAAATAAGAATAACTTAATTAAATATTCAGAATTAAGTAAAACGGACTGCGCCATTGCGTCCGACTCGAAATTCTGGTCAAGATAGACACCTAGTTTGCATAAACCGGACAACATATGAAGAAGTTATAAGCGTTAAAAGTTTTTATACATATAAGGAGCATATATGTATATATATATATTAGATAAATATATCTAGAAAATTCGAAAATCAGTCCAAAAATCAAAATTCGCAAGACGGGAAGTTGAGCGGGAATTTTGCCCGTTGGAGGTCGACCCACCAACAGGGGGGTCGACCCAGGGGTCGATCCACCGTGGATCTGGAACATTCTTTTTTGACGTTGTCAGTTTTGGTGTTTTAGATTTAGATCTAAGGGTCCGGGTTCCTCCGCTACACCTATAAATAAGACCCAAGACCCATTGTTTTATTCATATAATTCAATGGCGAAGACGAAGTACTGCTCCAACATAGTTTTCTCTAGCCTTTTCTTCTTCTTCAACCTATTAGAGTTATTCAAGCTTAGAGATCAGGGATTCTACATCAGCAATCCCTTTTTCTATTTTTCTAGAATGGATCTACGTTAATTTTAGATCTCTTATCGAAGTGAGGTAATTCCTAGATCTAGTCTATTTTTCAATTTCCCTCTTTTTTCTTCCCTTTTTCTTTTAGTAAAAATTATAAAATCCACGGTCGTCAGGTTCTGAATCAAATTAGGGAAAACAATGGAAGGGTAGATCTGGACCAGATCCATGATTTGGAAAGCTTACCGGGTGAGAGGATTTAAGCCATATTATTTTAGATAATGGTATATTACTGTTTAGCTATCCCATTATGACAAATTGGAATATGATATGTTAAGATGCCTAAACATATGCTAATAATGATTAAAGTGGTATATGACATGCGGGAATGATTAGCATGATATAACATCAAATTGTTAATATGAATCAGTTGAAATGTTGGAATGTTTGCATGTTATAATATTAATATGAACATGTTGGAAAATTCATATATTGAATTAGTTGAAATGCTAAAAAGTTTACATGTTATGAACTTGTTAGAATATGGGTATCAAATGTGATTGTTCTTATTACATGATAATTTGTCCCAAATGTATACATGAAATAATTGGAGTAAGTATATGATTATATGGTTTCATGTTAACATAGAATTGAATAAATAAATATGGATTGGGGCATCGACCAAATTATGTTTAAAGATCTTAAATTGGGCTAGTAAATATGACTTGGAAAAAAAGGGCATGAAAACCTATATTGAAATAGGAACAATTATTAAAGAATGAACATGCCTGGAATTACAGTAATTAGAAACTGTAACCGTACTTAGACGCGAGGTTAGATTACACTTGTGGTAGAAGTCTGCCCGGACCCGCCCGACATATCCAACAACCACAAGTGGTGAATCTAATGTGAGGGGTCTAAGTGCATAAACACGAAATGTGCTAAGACACGAGGTTAAGTCCGACTTGTGGAAGAAGTCTACCCGGACCCGCCCGACATATCCAGTATCCACAGTTTGTAGGCTTAATGTGAGAGGTCTGGTACATGTATATATATATAAATATATAAATAGCCGGACTGATAAACAGTATTAATTGAAATTAATAGTAATAAATGGAATTGAATGAAAGAAAGATACAATAGTAAATGATTTGGAATAAATGGGGAATGATAATAACCTATTATAAATTAATAACATTAATGAGAATGTTGTATAATAGGTAGACTTGTCCTAGGGACAAGTGAAGATTATAACTTAGGTTATGATAAACTAGTAAGAACGTGATATAATTGGTGGAATGAGATAAGTGACACTTAATTTTAAATTAAGTAATCAGTAATTGGAGGAAATTGAAACCAGTAGATTGTAATAAATAAAGAAAGGGGGAAGTTTATGGAAAGTAAGAAGTAGTACTTAATTATAAATTAAGTAATCTATAAACCTGGAAATCTGAAATATACTAATAGAATAATATGTTAAGGCTTGTCCTAGGGACAAGTGAGAATTATAACTTGGGTTATAAGAAAAAAAATGAAAAGGGGGGTAACTTATGTTAAGAGATAAATTGGACTTAATTGTAAATTAAGTTATTGGTGAGAACGAGAGTATGAAATCTACGGAAGAGAACAACATAAGTTATGGAAAGAAAAACTTATTAGTGAACCTTTGTTAAGAGAACTAAGCTAATAAGTAAACAATGATAAGTTGTGTAGATGGTGGAAATGGAATTATGGTTAAATAAGAAGAATGAGGAAAACCTATGAAATGAAATAAGTTATATTTAATCATAAGTGGTAAGTGACATGTTAATTGGAAAAACTTGTAAACTAAGAGATACTTAATAACATATTAGAACATGTTATTGTGACCTTGAAATCAAACAAGAAGAAAAAGGGATTGTGAATTACAGACCTTGGACCACAATCCAGAGAATAACATGTGGCAGGCTTATTATTAAACTTCAATGGGTTAAGTTATATAAGTGAAATTAATAAGCAAGAGAAACTTGGTAATTTGAATAAGAATTCAATATAAAAGGGAATAACCAAGTTAAATGGAAACCTGGTGAGGTATGGCAAGCGCGTAAAAGAATGTTTAGACGTAGGGTCTAACAACATATTAAAGTGAGGCGCTTGGACTAGTCCGTACGTTTGAGGGTGAACAACCCAACAGGGTAGATCATCGAGGTGTTATAAGGCACGAGGGGAGTGCTCAGTAGGACTGGAAGGTGCAGCACGCGGCTTCCTGAGGTATGTAAGGTTCTCCTAGTAGTCCTCTGTGCGGTGGCAGATGTTTTAGGATGTGCTCGCAGAGTTTGGGTCTGCGCTTAACTACTAGGTGGGTGGGGCTTGATTGCAGAAGTAGCTATGCAGTCAGAATACTGTGACGCGGTGACACTAGGGTGATTTGGCGGTTGCCTCAACGCGAGGCGTGGTCAAAACCAACAAAGATAGTGGATCGTCGGACACTCGTCATCGACAGCTAGTGGGATGCAAAAAGACTAGAGCTAAACCAAAGAAACCATTCACCTTTTGCTATCGGGATATGGTGGTTGAGGGGAGACGCCAAATGGATGTTTAGACTGTTTTTTGTTGGGGGCACATCGCTTAGCTCTTATAGTCTTTTCTAGTTGAGGGAGGGGCCTAGGAGGGTCCATAGGCACGGTGAAAACAGACCCTAGGAATATCTGTAGAGGCTCTTAAAGATGGGCCTGTACAGATATGGGAAAGCTCCCTCGGTGCACATTATAGGACGTGCGATTGAAGCATCGAGCTACAATTAAAGATACGTATGGTGGACAGTCTAGATACGTGCATGTCGGCTCTGGGTGGTGTATCGTAGACTTGAGGGCATTACTCCGGTATGAATTCTGATTCGAACAAAGGTGGCAGTCCGTACGTTTGTGTAGCATAGTAATGACAGATATATGTGGAACGTAACATTATTATATAGAGATCCGTACATCACTACGGTGTAGGATGAGGGACTGCGTATATTTCGATAGTGTTCGGTGGAGACTGTGCGAGTGGGGTACCATGGGGTGTACCTTAATATTGTGGGTAGCTACATATATACTATATTAGGTAAATCCACTGGGAAGTGAATTGGTACGATGTGTGTGTAAGCCTTGAGTGCTGATAACCCAAGTAACCTAATAAATAAGATAATATGATTGAACAGTGTATGTAGGATTATCCAAAGTGTATAGTTTAAATCCAGTCGCCAGAACTTGTGTTCTGACCCCTCTTCATAACATACTCGCAGGTTAGATTTGTGGCCGAGACATGATAGCTTTGGATACTGGTTAGGAAATATTAAAAATACGGTCAGGCTATGTTTTGATTATACTATATTTTATCCATTGCGATGTGAAATATTTTATGTGCTCTGACATATTTTATGTCTGTGTCTTTTCTGCGGTATACGAGAGCACAACAACTTGAGTTTCGATGGATTGGAATTTTGAAAAAAAAATTGGTTTGTCGGAATTCGGGTTGTCACAGTAAATTGGTAATTATCTCCAAGTAGGAGGCTTGAATTTAAGAAATTTGACGAAGAAAAAGTATAATCAGTAGAGATTGCTAAGTATTTCTCTTTATTGCTCGCTTGATTGAGTACATAGATGATTACATAAGAAATCCCCAAACAATTTAGAAATTAGGGTTTTACCTCTTATAAATGAATGCTAGGTTTTAGAATGAGGAGCGGTCCCTAAATGTGACCCCTGGGGTCTTATTTATTGAAAATTTGATCCCCGTTCAGTAGCAGTCCAGTTGGAAGCCCAGTTGTGCAACAATACTCTAGTATCGGCCCGATTGAAGGTTATTTGGCTTCGATTTCGACTTCTTTGGTTCCATCAACGGTCTTCTTCCGCTTGTATTTCTGGATATCGACCCGCTTTAGGGCTTCTAGGTGCTGCTTTTGTTGCTTCCTTGGTACTGGTATTGATTCCAGGCTCATTGGTACCGCTAACACTCTATTTGCTTCATGTTGTTTGTCGGCCATGCTCCTTTCTTCATAACTTTGGTACGATCTTTGGTACCGGTACCGACGCCAATCTGGATTGCTTGTTGTACGTTGGTATTGGTGTCGTTCCTTCTTGTTATCTTCTTGTATCGTTACCAAGCTTTTTCTCTCTATGTTGGTACTGATAGCATGTTGATCAAATCTTGCCCTTCTTGCTGTTGGTGATGAGTTTTCCTGGTGCTTTGGAATCAACCATAGTCTTTCTAGGCCTTCACTCTAGTGTCAGCTTTATCTCGATACCCCTTCACCTCAATTTGTTTTTGGTATCGAAATCTAGTAGTAACATTCCCCCTGGTGAAGGGGTATTTTCGACTTTTCAAGTCAATATCTTCGGCTTCTGCACTATACTGTCTTGATAGTACAAGATTTCTCTCCTTTTGATCTTTTAGGATTGATCCAGAATGTATATTTTGTAACCGTTTGTACGGTCCTGATGAAACATGCTTTTTAGTATAAAGATTCTTCTTCATCCTTCTTTATTTTCTTGTCCTGCAAGAAATTGAGCTCGAACATAATCAATTTTCTTCGAAATTTCAAATTTTTTAGAACTAGAGATCCGATCCTTTCTCTTTATGTTTTCTATATTGTTTCATGAATCGATTTAAGTTAAGGTTCGAAAATCGTTATCTTCTGAGCTCAATTATGAATTCAATCGAGATTAAATAAATTTGATTTCTCATTAGAATGAAATCGAGTAAACTTCCGTAGACATTATTGGTGAATTATAAGGATCTATCATCTATCATTCCTAACTACTTGAATTTATTTGTTTTTCGGGGTTTAAAATGAATAATTAATCTTTGGGGGAAATGAAGAACCCCAATTTACTACTACGAGGATGGAGCTTTCCTTGATACCCATGGAATCGAATTCAATCATTTCTAGCTTATCTAGGTTTTGGCCTTACTAACATCTAAATCCACTTTTGGTTTTGGTTTAATCGATACCAAAGTCCTATTTTGAATTAGATTAAGTTTGGGATTTTTGTGTCAGTTTGACCTGTACCGTACTAAATCGTTCTTCGTTTCGATTTCAATGATGTAGAACTTCAAATCTCCTTGGTATCAACTATGTCCTAGGTATCAATAGTATGCTGTTTGGTTTTGACATCAACTTCACTAAGAACTTGAGCTTGTTCAAGTTTCGACTCCACCGATACCAAAGACTTGAGTCATTTTTGGTTTCGGCGTTGTCACCACCAATGTAAGACGATACCAAAGGCTTAGTCAATTTTAGTATATACAAAATGCATGATATTTATGATTTTTGTTGAGAGTCTGATTCTAATAACCCATGATATGCTCCAATCTTTTATGAGGATATTTGATAACTAATGTCAATGAGTTCTCATCATGGTTTTAAACTTGCAAACAATCTATACTTACTTTAAGTAAATTTTTTGTTTTATTTTCTTGACTTTTATTAAATCACTGTGCTAATGTGTTTTTATGGAATAATATCACCTTACAACATCATGTCTAAGAAGCAAAGTGTTTTCGAATCGAACCCATCGAGTTCCTCTATTCCCCAGCAATAGACTGAGATGGTTCAACATCATTCTCTCATCCATACTGAAGATAAAGTAAATTTAATCCTTGAAAGCTTTGGTACGACTGGAATAGATGTCATTCCCACCTCTGAAAATGACATTTTTCAGAATTCATGAGAAGGATTCTTTGCATACTCGGCTACTCATATCTGGCATGGTGGCTTCTTTCTCTTGCCAGATTTCATCTTTATGTTTTTGCAACATTTATGACTAGCTTTAATTCAACTGACTGCGAATAAATACACCTTTCTTTTATGTCTCGAGTTACTATCACTTAAGTCAAGGTGATCATCTCTCAATACTTGTATTCTTCATCATTTGCTACGATTATCTAAAGCTAAAGGAGCATATTCGCCTATCCTTCGCGTGAATCCTACAAAGAAACAAATCAGTGATAGTATCAATAAATTTATAGACTGAGAAACGTAATTTTTCTATATTAGGTGCCCCCTTGTATTTCAAGCGTTTTTGCTACTCCTGGTGAGCTTTCAATTTCTTTTCACATTTATTGTGTCATTTCCAAGCTTTGTTTAATTTTTTGTTTACTTCCAGCTTCTACTCCCTCAAAGAAAAGCTTGAGCGATGAGGAGATAAGGATTGTTGAAGCAATTTACAAAGCTTCCGAAGAGTTAGGAAAGCTATCCCTTTTACTAACTCCAGACAATCTTTGTAGGCATGCCCTTCTCCCTTCAGGGCAAAAGATTCTAGGGCAACCATGCCTCCACTTTTCTGATGCTAAGTACTTAACCTTGGGCTTCAACCTATTTTCACCGCTGACCTCTCTGTTTCTGGGCGCTTCAGGTAAGATTTCTTTTCTATATTCAAGTTATCTAACTTTGATTTTTCTATTGCCATTGCTTCGATTAGATACTTAAGCTTATATTGGGAAATCTACCATGGATGCTCTAACCCGATCCATGGCCACTGCTAAGAGAAAACTCGAAACAACTGCTGATGAATCGTCTTGTAAGAGGAAGAAGGATGAAGCTACTACTCCTTCCTCTACTGGTAAGGACATCATTGTTGCGTCCGCTGAGCAACATACTCCTGATCTTACTACTCATCCTATTGGTATTACTTCTGGCGTGGGCTCTTCCTAGACAACAACTATGGGGAGCGATTTTGTTACTAATCTTTTGGTGTCTGAGCCTTTGGGATCTCTAGATTTGATGGAACATGAGCTAAACCCACTCCCATATCCTTAACATGTTAGTCCCTAGAGGCCTTCTTTTCAGACCTAATATTTCGATGCAATTGTAAGGCTCGCTCTTTCTTCTGAAGATATCATTTACTTGTCACTTCCCTCTTCCTCCTTAGACTTAGCGAATTTGTGACAATCTCCTGTCGAGCAATAACTTCCGATACAACCCAATTTCCTTTAATTCCTATTGTCTTTTGTTCTTACATAAATGTTGATTCTACTTTTTCCTTCCAGAATACTAAGAAATGGTTCTCCCTTTAGAAGGTGACTACTTCGTCTTCTTCTAAGGTTGCCAAACTTCATGAAGAGAAGGCTTCTTTGGAGTCCAAAGTTAATGCTCTGAATTTAGCGATGGAGGAGCATGAGAAAGAGAGTGTGGAGTTAAAGAGGTCTCATGAGAAGGCACAGTCAGAGCTCGCAGAGGAGAGAAAGGCTAAAAACCTCCTGAATGGTAGAGTTTTGCCTCTTGAGTTGTCTAAACAAGAGCTCGAGGAAGAAAAGGCAATGATGGTAGTTGACCATGTTGACAGGTTGAAAGAGAAAGACAACTGCCTTTCTAAGGTCTAAGATGCGCTCTCTAATGCTAAGAGAATTATTTATGAAGCCAAAGAAAGGGATCTCTTCATTCTTGGACTCCTTTTTTCCAGAGGTAATGCTGAATTCTTTTGAAGATGCTCTCTTCTTAGTGTACTCTGATAATTTTCAGAAATATCTTGAGTTTGAATTTCCTTCGATTGATTCCTCTATTGTGGGTATAGTTATAAATAAGATTAAGCAAGCCAAGCAGGGAACTCAGGTTTCTAAGAGAAACACAACAAAGGCTGAAGACCTTCTGTATATTGAGGATCTTCCCGACGATTTCGACTCCTACGAAGGAGAGGAGAAAGATGATTATGTTGTTGCCGATGATAACGAGGATGATGATAATGAGGGAAACGTCCCAAAGAGAAAGACCGTCATGATGATTTTGGCGGAGGAAACGACATCCTTCCTCCTCCTACTGGCGGAACCTGTGGTTCTGCGGATACAAACCCTGATTCTTTGGGCACTCCCAACGTCCAGGACCTATTTGAAGCTTCTATTAAGGATATCGGTCCTTCCGACAAAGGGAAAAAAGAAAAGGAATAATTTGTTTAGTCTAGAATCCCCATTTCTTAGGTGTGGCTTTCACTTTTGAAGTGTTTTCTTCCTTCTTGAATTCACAGTGATTGATTCCCTATATTTTCTAGTCAAGGAAATACGTTGCCTTATTTTATAAGGTAGATTTAGATAAGAAACAGAAGGAAGTAATCCGATCTCGTATACAGCAAGATAGGTTGCTAAAAGGTTGTAATGTTTTATCCAAAAAATATTATAATCTTGATAAAAGTTCTTCAAAATTGATGTCTTATAAAGACCATAAAGTCAGGCCAAGGCTAAAGGCAACACGACTCCGAAGAGAAAGAATTCTTAAGGAAAATCAGGAACTGATGACTTTATTTTGGATGTTAATAGAGGATAGGATATTTAGTATATTTTTTATATAAGGTCTATAACCGATTCGAAACAGTAGACTTCTCTTTCTTGGGAGATCTCAGTGGTGGTTTATTTCGTCATCTTCACTGATCGTGCTTAGATGATCGCGGGGTTGACCTCCACCCTCGGTCTTGCTGGAACATATCATGGGTTCATTCAATCCCCAGGAATTTACCCCTAAAAAAGCTTAAATACAATCAGAAAATATTTATCTCTGAGTTTTTCAAAAAATCAACATTGTACGAGCAAGATGGATATCTGTAAAACTATAAAATTATGATTATATGTTTCTGACGATAAATACTTTTATCTATAGTTCCTGATTTTGTCTCATATTATGGTTGAATCTCATCCTCCATAAAGATGTTGTTTCAAAGGATGCTTTACACCCATTTTCTAGATTAAGGAGAGAATTTTCAACAAAATCATCATGTAGATTTGGAAGGGACTATTTTCTAGGAGACCTTCTGTAACACCCCATAATTTTAACAACACTAAAGAGGAGAAATTAAAGAATAATTAATTTAATATTCAAAATTAAGGGAAACGGACTGCGCTTTTGCGTCCGTCTCGAAATTCTGGTCATGAAGACATTTGGTTTGCTTAAAACGGATACTGTATGAAGAAGTTAAGATGGTTTAAAGAATGTATGTGCACAAGATAATTATATATATATATAATTAATTAATCCAGAAAATCAAAAAACAGTTCAAAAATTGAAATTTCAGAGAGCGGCAAAAATCCCGCCCAGGGGTGTCGACCCCTGGGTCGACCCCTCAAGAGGGGTCGACCCCCTTAGGGCAGACGTGGCAGTTAGGGTTTGGGGGTTGGCAGCTAAAATGTGGCTCCATTTCCCTTGTTTTTTACACTGAAAAATAATTGAGGACTAGATGTTTTCAGTGCCCAGACTGAATCAAACCTTTTCCTTCTTTTGCAATCGAGTTATTCAAGTTATTCAAGGGTAGATATGTGATTCAGCCTATGTTATTCTTCTTCTATCTTTCTAGATCCAAACACTATGAGTTTAAGTTACTTTTAGATTTAAATAATTAAAAAGTAAAACATGATATAACTGTAATTTGGATTTATTCCTATGACTGCTTGAATCATATCAGATCTGTAATAACTTGTGAATCCGTGATATTCTGACTTAACTATGACTTGGATCTTAACCTTTAACATGCCAGATCTACCTTTGATTATAGATCTAACTCACTATTTCGATTGCTTTGTATCTACCATGTTTGTGGTTAGATCAGATATGTTGTTAGTTGGACATCTAAATTATTGTTTAGATCTCATCATGCTTGTCCCTATTATATTAGAATCAGTTCTATTATCACTTGTTCATTAGATCTATTCCTGCATGCCTACTACCATTATGCCCCCATATGTTTATGCCTATTTCTGCCATTATATGTCAATTTTGGTAGTATGATCATTTCTGTCCTTTTTCCCTCTTTCTTTTCCTTTTTATTTTTATAGCCATGCTACTTTCGAGCCTAGGCATGCCACTGAAATATGCGATCGCGTTAGATTAGGAATGAAGGAAAAACGTTAGAATTGGGGCGTAACTTGAATTGGGAAATTTGGGCATAACGTGAATCAAATAGGTGAATATGGAATTTGGACATAACTTGAAATTGATTAAAAATCTAAAATTTGGGACATATGGTTCGTTATGAACATAACTTGGGCAAGGGCATGAAAACCTATAATGACATAGGTATAATCGATTAATAATGGTAATGCCTAGAATTACAATAACTGAAATTGTAATCGTGCTTAGACACGAGGTTAGATTACACTTGTGATAGAAGTCTGCCCGGAGCCGCCCGACATAACCAATGATCACAAGTGGTGAATCTAATGTGGGTGGTATAAGTGCATAAACACGAGACGTGCTACGACACGAGGTTAAACCTGACTTGTGGAAGAAGTCTACCCGGAGCCGCCCGACATATCCAACATCCACAGGTTGTAGGTTTAATGCAGGAGGTCTAGTGCATTATGACCAGAAATGGATATATGGTAATGAATTGCAGTAAACAGGGAATGATAGTAAACTATTATAATTAATTACTCTAATAATAATGTTATATAATGGGTAGTCTTGTCCTAGGGACAAATGGAAATTATAACATAGGTTATAATAAAAGGAAAGAAAGCTTATTAGTAAACCTTAGTTAAGAAAACTAAGTTAATAAGTAAACAATGTCAAGTTGTAGTGATACGTTGAACAAAAAACAGGTGAACTGAGATGAAATATACTTAATTTCATATTAAGTAAAATATGTTATTGTAACTATGGAATCAGATAATAAATAATACAAAGGGATTGTAAGATTACTTCCGTTAATTACAATCCAGGGGTGAAAGATTGTAAGATTACTTCCGTTAATTACAATCAAGGGGTGAAAGATTGTAAGATTACTTCCGTTAATTACAATCTAAAGAATAACATGTGATGGGGCTTATTAATAAACTTAAATGGATTAATTTGTATTTATATGAAATTAATAAGCAAGTGGAATTTTGGTAGTTTGTAATACTTAACTTAGTTGAATCCATAGGGATTGTATGAACATGTTAACTTAAGTAGGGGTTAAGTAAGCTTGGTTGAAAACAATGGGAGGGTTAAGTATATCTAGGTTGGGTGGGTAATATTTACATATAGGCCCGCGAAACTTAACCGATTGGGGTTATGTAATTAAAGACAATGTTAGGTAAGCATTACTTGTGGAAATGTTAGGGTTAGGATAATATTTGTATATATCGGCCCACAAACTTAACCGTTAAATAAACATGCTTGAATTAGTGGGAGGGTTAAGTAAAATCTGAGGGGGTGGGTAATATTTATATATAGGCCCACAAACCTAATCTGATGGGGTCATGTAATTAAAGACACCAATAGGTATGCATTACCAGTGGAAATCCTAGTGGGGATACAAGACAAAGAGGAGATCTTGTATCATCTTGTGTGTGGGACCCGTTTCAGCCAGTAACCCATATAACAGTATCGAACTAGGACTCCGCCCTAGGTCGGAGTCGGGGCACATTTACTGGGCTGATTGTAAGAGATCCAAACTTGGAGGATGGTGTGGGCGGCGCAAACCGACCAGAGCATCTGCGTGCATGTCCGGGCAGAGGGGGATAAGACGACCGTGACATCAGTAGATATGGTTATGCACAAGGGTTGCCACTTTAGGAAGTGATACATCCCACAGTGGGGCCAACACATGGTATATATGGAGTAGGGAGCCAATCGATTAGGGTAGTAGTTAGGGTACATCTAGACTCTGGTAAAAGGTTTAGGAGCCTGTTAGGTTGGGCTGCCTTTGGATTGTATGGGGATAAAACCTCTCACCAAAAGTACATCTTTGGATTGTATGGTAATTGTTAGAGAAGCGTATACACTTTATCATGTTTACCTTGTCATACTTGCCTTTTGTGATGTTATCTTTCTTATCCGCTTTATATGCCTATCATGATACTTTTACTTATTCATTTGCTAAAAGTAACTAGACTCGCCAGATTTTATGTCTGACCCTTTTTGTTTCCTCTTCTTTCTTTCGTTCCCCCCTCCCGGTTCTCTGGGTGGGAATACTAGAGGTTGATCAGGATTCTGCTATCATTTTGCTGGAGCTGCTTAGATGTATTGCTCAAGTTTCTATCTTTGCTACTATGGCTAAGTTTTTGTTTGGGGATTATGTTATTTTATTTTGTACTCTGATGTTTAAGTGCAAGACAGAAGTTTTTATGATGTACTGATTTTTATGTAATTCAGACATATGATGTTTTGAACCTCGATGTTTTATGATTAATAAAGTGAGTTTTTATTCCGCTACTATTTTAATCTATCTTGTAGTGTTTCTGTTTACCCATAACACTTCACGAAACTTAATGCATTCTCTTAGTGAGTGATATTAACGGATGTGGGGTGTCACACTTGGTATCAGAGCTGAAGGTTACCAGATCGGATAAAAGATTTTGAAAATTGTTATAAAAAAGGTTTTAAAAGGAAGCATTTTCAAAAGAAAAATCTACTTTCAGAAACATATTCCCTAAAGCCATACAAAATATCTCTCGATTATCCGCTTGGTTCCTTTTTGTCTGGGAAGCCGATTCTTCCCGAAAGGTGTCCCCACCACGGCATGGTTCCGTAGGCATGTTAAAACTACGGCACATGTCGAAGGGAAATGAAGTGCCCAATCTCAATCTGTAGCCGCAGTAGTTTCACCTATGGCTAATTTTCTCGAGCTTTGCAAGGATTTCCGTGCGATGGAGGAAGCTTTCTAGAGATTTGTTAGCTTGTTACGCAAGATAGTAAAAGGGTGAAAAGAAAGGGGCTAAGGTCGAGGAAACACAAAACAAGAAGGTATGGATCAGGAAAGGACAACAACAACATAAGAAGGGCGAAAGGATAAGGATAAGAGGAACTGCCATAATTACGGACGCGAGGGTCATTTAGTAAAGGATTGCAAAAGAAGGAAGAATGCTTGCTTCAGTTGTGGAGAGATCAGACACTCTGCTAAGGAGTTCCCAAAGAAACGGTAACAAGGTCAAAGGGCAAGAGCTTCTGGAGGGCAGGTGCATGCTCTCGCGACCAGTGCTCCAGATAGAGGATGGAAAGTTTCCGTGGAAGGTCTAATTTCTCTTTCCAATCATCCTATTAGAACTATTTTTGATTCTGGCGCTTGACATTTATTTATATCTAGCTCTGTGGTTGAGTCTCTACGCTTAAATACTAGTATGGTAGTGGAGCCCGTTATTGTCTCAAACCCCATTGGTGGTTCGGCTCATTTGTCCATGATTTGTCGAGGTTTGAGAATATCTGTCTTAGGCGTCGAATTTGAGTGTGACGCGTATGTGCTTGGTTTTATGGGCTACGGTTTGATTCTAGGGATTGATTGGCTAGCCATGTACGGTGCCATCCTCGATTGTGATAGCAGGGTCGTTAGACTTTTGACTAGCCATGGGAGGACCCTTGAGATTTCTTGTGACCCAAAGGGGTCTGTTATGCTTAGTTTCCAAGAGTCTCTTGATGCATCTATTGATAATCTGCGATCTGTACTGGTAGTCATAGAATATTCTGATGTTATTGAGGAGGTTCGGGGCTTACCTCCGAGGCATGAAATCAATTTCCGTATATATTTGGTGGACAATGCAAAGCCAGTTGCATTACCTGTGCGCCATATGGCTCCAAGGGAAAGGAGGGAGCTCAACAAGAAAGTAGAGAAGCTACTTGAGAAAGGGTTTTCTTTTGGGTTGGAATGAAGAAAGATGTAGCGGAGTTTGTTTCTCAATATTTGATTTGCCAGCAAGTCAAAGCTTATCAAAAGAAGCCCGGTAGTTTACTTTATCCTTTGGAGGTTCCGCAATGGAAGTGGGAGAGCGTCTCTATGGATTTCATAGATAGTTTGCCTAGATCGAAGAAAGGAAACACCAGTATTTGGGTTGTAGTAGCCAGATTTACTAAGAGCGCTCATTTCATTCCAGCTAAGAGTAAGAGGACGACAGCTTGGTTGGCAGCAGTTTATGTTCGTGAAATAGTCAGTCTTCATGGAGTACCTTCCAACATCATAAGTGATCGTGGCCCCATTTTCACCAATGAATTTTGGAGGAGCTTGCAAGAAGCACTTGGTACACAGTTATGTTTAAGCACTACTTATCACCCTTAAACAGATGAACAGATTGAATGGATGAACAGAGTTCTTGAGGATCTTTTTAGGTTGTGTATCCTAGACTTCAGACGGACTTGGGAAGAGCATCTTCCTTTAGTAGAGTTCACCTACAACAACAGTTATCAAGCTAGCATTGGCATGACACCCTTTGAAGCATTATATGGACGACCCTGTAGATCACCGACTTGTTGGTGGGAATGTACAGAGATACTACTACTTGGACCGGATATGGTTAGAGAAACGTTCGAGAAGATTGATCTTATCCGTAAACGAATGAAGACCGCTCAAAACAGACATAAATCCTATGTAGACAAGAGAAGGACTGATATTGAATTTTAAATAGGAGATATGGTTTTCATTAATGTGTCACCCTTGAGGAATTCGTTCGCTTTGGATCTGTAGGGAGATTGGCGCCAAGATTTGTAGGGTCATTTCCCATAACAGAAAGGATTAGCCAAATAGCCTATAAATTAAAGCTACCAGAGAGACTTTCCGGCGTTCATGATGTTTTCCACGTTTCTCATTTGTGGAAATGCTTGCATGATACTGTAGAAGTAGTTGAGCCGACTATATTCGAAAAAAGTAGAGGTGGAACGGGAGGCAATAGTTCGACGAGTTCCTACATGCGTTCTTGGATTAGAAGTTAAGAAGCTATGCAATAGGAAGGTCAAGTTGATGAAAGTTCAGTGGGGAGATAACCCAGAGGATGCGACTTGGGAGACCGAAGACAAGATTCATGCTTCGTGCCCTTTTCTTTTTGAGGGTATGTTCTTAACTTCCTTTCCAAAGTTTTTATCTATGATTGTTTCTATCATTTGACTATGTCCTATCGATCGAATCTTTGACCTTTAGGTAGGAATCCTATAGATGTAAACATGTGTTTGAGACATGTTATGTTTGATGGATGCAATTAGATGCAAGTGTTTGCTAATGGTTGCTCATGGATGCATATACACACACATTAGGCACTAGATCGGCTCAATCACTCTCATACTGCATATGGATGAGTGTGCATTTTTCTTTTCTTTATGGATGGAAATGGATGTACCATTATATGGATGTTGCATTTGGATGGATGGTTGTGCATGCAAATAGAACTTACATGTTATAATAGGATTGTCGCATACATGTTGGATTCATGGCACTAACATACATTGCATTAAGGAGGTCGACTGAATCAGTAGACCGTCTGATCTTCGCATTAGCGTTGGGACATATACACACACCTTTGCATATGTTCATATAAGCATTAGAAATCTTTTAAGGACAATGGATGTCAGTGATTGGTGGATGAGTATATGGATGTGGATAGTAGGATATACATTCTTCTTAACTTGGATATTTCGAGGACGAAATCTTTGAGTAGGGGAGAATGTAACACCCCATAATTTAACAACACTAAAAAGGACAAATTAAAGAATAATTAATTTAATATTTAGAATTAAGGAAAACGGATTGTTCCATTGCGTCCGTCTCGAAATTCTGGTCAAGATAGACATTTGGTTTGCGTGAAATGGACACCGTATGAAGAAATTATGAAGGTTTGAAGTTTGTATACGCGCACGAGAATTCTATGTATATATATATAATTAATCCAGAAAATCAGGAAGTAGTTCAAAAATCAAAATTTCAAAGAGCGGCAAAAATCCCGCCTAAGGGTGTCGACCCTTGGGTCGACCCCTCAAGGGGAGCGTCGACCCCCCTAGGGCAGACGTGGCAGTTAGGGTTTGGGGGCTGTCTGCTATAAATATGGCTCCATTTCTCTTGTTTTCTACACTGAAAAATAATGGAGGACTAGATGCTGTCGGTGCCCAGACTGAATCAAACCTTTTCCTTCTTCTGCAATAAAGTTAATCAAGTTATTCAAGTGTAGATATGTGATTCAACCTCTGTTATTCTTCTTCTATCTTTCTAGATCCAAACACTGTGAATTTAAGTTACTTTTAGATTTAAATAATTAAAAAGTAAAACATGATATGACTGTAGTTTGGATATATGCTTGTGACTGCCTGAATCATATCCGTTCTGTAATAACTTGTGAATCCATGATATTCTAACATAACTATGACTTGGATCTTAACCTTTATCATGTCAGATCTACCTTTGATTATAGATCTTATTCACTATTTAGATCGCCTTGTACCTATCATGTTTGTGGTCAGATCAGATCCGTTGTTAGTTGGACATCTAAATTATTGTTTATATCTCATCATGCCAGTCCCTATTATATTAGAATCAGTTCTATTATCACTTGTTCATTAGATCCGTTCCTGTATGCCTACTGTCATTATGTCACTATATATTTATGCCTATTTCTGCCATTATATGTCAATTTTGCTAGTATGATCGTTCTGTCCTTTTTCCCTCTTTCTTTTCCTTTATATTTTTATAGCCAGGCTACCTTTGAGCCTGGGCATGCCGCTGAAGTACGGATCACATTAAATTGGAAGCAAGGGAAAACCGTTAGAGTTGGGGCGTAACTTGAATTGGGAAATTTGGGCATAATGTGAATCAAACAGGTGAATATGGAATTCGTACATAACTTAAAATTGATTATAAACCTAAAATTTGGGGCATATGGTTCATTATGAACATAACTTGGGTAAGGGCCTATAATGACATAGGTATAATTGATTAATAATGCAAATGCCTAGAATTACAATAACTGAAATTGTAATCGCGCTTAGGCACGAGGTTAGATTACACTTGCGGTGGAAGTCTGCCTGGAGCCGCCCGGCATAACCAGCGACCACAAGTGGTGAATCTAATGTGGGTGTTCTAAGTGCATAAACATGAGACGTGCTAAGACACAATGCTAAACCCGACTTATGGAAGAAGTCTGTCCGGAGCCGCCCGTCATATCCAACATCCACAAGTTGTAGGTTTAATGTGGGAGGTCTAGTGCATTACGACCATAAATGGATATATGGTAATGAATTGGAGTAAATAGGGAATGATAGTAACTATTATAATTAATCACTCTAATAAGAATGTTATATAATGGGTAGTCTTGTCTTAGGGACAAGTGGAAATTATAACATAGGTTATAATAAAAGGAAAGAAAGCTTATCAGTAAACCTTAGTTAAGAAAACTAAGTTAATATGTAAACAACATCAAGTTGTAGTGATACGTTGAACAGAAAACAGGTGAACAGAGATGAAGTATACTTAATTACTTATTAAGTAAAACATGTTACAAAATGGAATCAGATAATGAATAATACAAAGGGATTGTAAAATTACTTCCGTTAATTACAATCCAGGGGTGAAAGAATGTAAGATTACTTCCATTAATTACAATCCAGGGGTGAAAGATTGTAAGATTACTTCCGCTAATTACAATCTAAAGACTAACATGTGATGGGGCTTATTAATAAACTTAAATGGATTAAGTTATATTTTTATGAAATTAATAAGCAAGTGGAATTTTGGCAAGTGAAAAGAAGTCAATGTGAATGGGGATAACATGTTAGTCTGTAATACTTAACCTAGTTGAATCGTTGTTGAATCCATAGGGATTATATGAAAATGTTAACTTGAGTAGGGGTTAAGTAAGCTTGGTTGAAAACAATGGGAGGGTTAAGTATATCTAGGTTAGGTGGGTAATATTTATATATAGGCCCACAAAACTTAACCAGTTGGGGTTATGTAATTAAAGACACCGTTAGGTAAGCATAACATGTGGAAATGTTGGGGTTAGGGTAATAT
This sequence comes from Allium sativum, assembly GCA_030737875.1. NCBI lineage: Eukaryota > Viridiplantae > Streptophyta > Magnoliopsida > Asparagales > Amaryllidaceae > Allium > Allium sativum. The sequence continues at coordinate 297,910,155 of CM060924.1, forward strand.
TTGTATGTATAGGCCCACAAACTTAACCATTAAATAAACATGCTTGAATTAGTGGTAATGTTAAGTAAAATATGAGGGAGTGGGTAATATTTATATTTAAGCCCATAAACTTAACCTGATGATGTTATATAATTAAAGACACCGATAGGTATGCATAATTAGTGGAAATCCTAGTGGGGATACAAGACAAAGGGGAGAGCTTGTATCATCTTGTGTGTGGGACCCGTTTCAGTCAGTAACTTATATAAAAGTATCGAACGAGGACTCCGCCCTAGGTCGGAGTAAGGGAACACTTACTGGGTTAATTGTAAGAGATCCAAATGTGGAGGACGGTGTGGGCGGCACAAACCGACCGGAGCATGTGCGTGCATGTCCGGGCAGAGAGGGATAAGATGACCGTGACATCAGTAGATATGATTGTGCACAAGGTTTGCCACTTTAGGAAGTGATACATCCCACTGTGGGGCCAGCACAGGGTATCTATGGAGTAGGGAGCCGATTGATTAGGGTAGTAGTTAGGGTACATCTAGACTCTGGTAAAAAGTTTAGGAGCCTGTTAGGTTGGGCTGCCTTTGGATTGTATGGGGATAAAACCTCTCACCAGAAGTACGCCTAAGTCTACCATCTGATAGTGGTCCGGATCATCTCATTCTAAGTTATACTAGTATCAGTGCAGAGTAATCGTTAGAGAAGCGTACACACTCTATCATGTTTACCTTGTCATACCTGCCTTTTGTGATGTTATCTTTCTTATCCACTTTATTTGCCTGTCATGATACTTTTACTTATTCATTTGCTAAACGTAATTGGACTCGCCAGACTTCTGACCCTTTTTCTTTCCTCTTCTTTCTTCTGTTCCCCCCCGGTTCCCAGGGTGGGAATACTCAAGCTTGATCAGGATTCTGCTATCATTTTGCTAGAGCTGCTTAGATGTATTGCTCAAACTCCTATCTTTGCTACTATGGCTATGTTTTTATTTGGGGATTATGCTTCTTTTATTTTGTACTCTGATGTTTAAGTGCAAGACAGAAGTTTTTATGATGTACTGATTTTTATGTAATTCAGACATATGATGTTTTGAACCTCGATGTTTTATGATTAATAAAGTTAGTTTTTATTCTGCTGCTATTTTAATCTGTCATGTAATGTTTCTGTTTCTGTTTCTGTTTACCTATAACGCTTCACGAAACTTAATGAGTGACATTAACGGACGTGGTGTGTCACACCTTCAGCGTATTTATATGAAATATCCTCAACTTTTTTTTTTTTTTGACTTTTTGGGCGATGACCAAGAAATAATTTTAAAGAGACTTAGGACCTGACATGCTGAGTTGTTATGTAACTTAAACAGTAGGTTTTTTGACAAACATGACCAGACTCTATAATTTTTAGTGTGTGTATTACCAAAATGGCTCAAAATTTGATCAGATAGATCTAAAAGTACTTGTATAAGTTCTTATGATAATGGAAAGTATAATTTTATTAGTACTATTCTATTAAAATGGAACCTGTAAATAATTGTATCCTAATTTGTTTGAGGATAGGGAGATCAATTTGAGATTTCACACTCCTAGACCGCGGAAGAATCATTAACAGTTGCAAAGCAGAGGAACACGCCCAAGGAGGTACCTACTATAACTCGAGAGAAAACAGTTTTGCTTTCAAATTTGACTATCAAGAGTTTGAATGAGCAAATGACTGTTCTAGAGGGTTGATTGAAAGAAAAAAATAAAACCATTCTAGAATTTAAGATACAAGTAAAGGCCATTCCCTCTAATGATTGTAATGAAGAAATAAGTGGATTGCACCAGCAGATTTCGGGCTTGGAAGTTGAACTGGATAAAGCAAAAAGTTGTAAAGCTTGGGAATTTACCTTTGGGCATACTCCTAAAATAGCTACGTCAAAGCCTTCCAAGGCCGCAATTAAGTCCAAAGCCTCGGTTGTTGAGAAATATCCAAACTTGGTAAATCCCCCTTGCGAGTTAGATGAACCGGTCGTTTCTTGATGGCGCAGACGGGTCAAAGCATAAATTAAGAATTTTTATGACATAAATCATAATGAGGACATGCTTCGACGTGTTAACTATTACCTTTTCTGAATCAAACAATTACAGGAGGAGAGACATGATTTCTGGAAGTGTGTCTTTGATTTGGAGAAAGAGAACAAGATTCTAAAAGCTATGGGTAGAGATAATAATAGGGCTCTAAAGTTTCATATTAGACCCACAGATAGTTATGATGAGACTAGGAAGAAGGAGCAAACCTTAAAGAGCTTTTATGCATCGCAATCCGTCATGCTAATAAACCTCCTTTAACTGATGATGACACAAGTAAGGAAGTGCAAGATATTTGATGTGGTTGTAATATTAATGTCTAACTTTTGTACTTTGACAATTAATGGAATGACTTTGTAAGTAAGCTTGTAAATTGTATGGATATCACCTGATATGTAATCCTTGTTTGTGTTTTGAACATCCTCAACTAGGAGTTTCACTACATTATTGTGCATAAAATTCAATACACAATCATCCTTGTGTTAGACTTTTCTTAGCATGGACGTGTATGATAATTTACCCCACCTTTGGGTTGAAATCATATAATAGTTAAAGTTTTTGATAGGGTGATACAATCGTTCGTATTCTATATTTTTCCAAAATCACGAATAATGATTTTTGCATAGTATAGGCTCAGAAATCTCCCTGTGTAAGATGTGAGAAACCATGACCTTTCATTTGAGGGTTTTAATGTAGAAGACCCAAGATACCAATCTACGTATTGTTTTATAAATCCTTTTTCGGAGATAAGAATTGTGGTCTCGAGACCCAGATTAGGATACTTTGGAATATGAATCCATAAATCCTCTTTTAGAAGTATAAATAGAAGTTCTATAACCTATATTCATGCATTCATAATAAATGGCCAAAAATCCATCTCTAGCAAGTAATAGAAATTCCGACTCGAAACCCAGATTCAGGTATTTGATAAAAGACCAGAAATCCATATCTGGAAATAATAGAAGTCCCAAACCGAAACCCAAATTTGGGTATTTAACAGAAGACCGGAAACTATGTCTGACAATAATATAAGTCCCAGACCGAAATCCAGATTTGGGTATTTAACATAAGACCAGAAACCCATATATGGCAATAATAGAAGTCCCGAACCAAAATCTAGATTCCGGTATTTAACAGAAATCCAATTCTGACAATAATAGAAGTCCCGAACCAAAACCCATATTCTGGGATTTGATAGTTTTTGCTACCTATTTTGGGTTTATTTTTCAAAGCAGAGGATGTATGTGCTTTGTGGGCCACTCTCTAGGCCTCAAATTGATTTATGAGCCACTGTTGGGCTTTGACTGGCCATTTTATCCTTATGAGCCACTTTATGGGCTTTGTGTGTCCGGTGCGCTTGACTAGCTTATTCTCAAGTAGGGCCCAAGGACTTACTCGATCTCCCTCCAGGAGGTGCCTTACCCTGGCCATATAGGCGGTGATAAGAGCTCAGATGCTTTACCCTTGCCATCGTAGGCGCGGATAAAGGCATACTCTTTTCATGCTCTACCCTGGCCATCGTAGGTGGTGATAGAGGCTTACACATCACCCCCTCCAAGGGTTGCATTAACCTAGCCATCATAGGCGTGGATAAGGGTTTTCAATGCAGTACCCTGGACCTGTCTGATTTGTACGCAGATAAAGGCTTACACTCACCCCATCTGATGGGTGCCTTACCCAGGCCATCGTAGGTGAGAGTAAGGGTTTTAGATGCTCCTTCCCTGGGACAAAGGCTTACTTTTTTTATGCTTTATCCTAGCCCTTTCTGAATTGGACACGACTAAAGGCTTACACATTGCCTCCCTCCAAGAAACACCTTGCCCTAGCCATCTTGGCATAGACAAGTGGTTTCTACCATCGTAGGTAGCTTCATCCGTTTTAGATGGTTCCAAATTTATAAAAGTTTTTCATACTTCTGTCCATATAGACATTCTTTCTTCTAGGAATCCTTTATTAGAACTAGTTTGATCCTCTTACAAATCATTGCAATTGGCCTTGATTAAAGAACTTGATGATCATTCATTCAAGAACCCGATAGTGATTACTTTCATGTCCATTCATTATATGGTAGTGGCAATATGGCCCTCCCGATTTCTTTTCATATTTGGGTTCTTCTTTGATGATGGCCAAAAGTTAAGCTCGTGTTTGGTTAAGAAGTAAATATTTTCAATAGACGTGACAAGATGGAATTCTTTAGGTAGCCTTGATTCAAAGTTTGCCTTTCGACGTTAGAACTTAGCCCTTTCTTTAATCAGCCTTATTGCTTCATCGTGTCTTTAAATTTTCTTTTTAATATACCTTGAGACTGAAGTGCAATTTTCTTAGACCATTTTGATGTAAATCGATTAAAATCCTTAATTATTTCTTTTTCAAATATAGTTCCTTTAGCATGTGCATGGATGACTTCTTTTATGTGAGAGAATAAGTTATATTCCTATGTTGTAGAACCACTTAAAGCAGAAATAAGGATTATTCCTGTATGGAATGGGTTAAAGCTCCAACGGTCAGGGTTTTATTGCTTTACTTCTCTTATCTTACGTATAATTCGTAAAGCTTCCATTCTTAACCTATGTTCTTCAATAACACTTGGATCAATAATGTATGATGTAGCCATTAGAGATTCGGAAGATCCTTGTCGAGACCCTTTATCTGTGGTCTATTTCTTCAATGTCTAACAAATGGGTTGGAATAACTAGGAATGTGGTAGTTTATCCAAAGGAACAGAGGCTGAGGACACCTTCTAGCGCCAAAATGTTAACGTTATTTTTCATCAACACTAGAATATAGGGTTTGGTTGTGGTCCTAGGGGAACCCAAGCATGATATAGTTTATACAAGTACAACTTAATTCACCATTTCCTAGATATCAAGACCCTTAGTCCAGACTATATTTACTCATCCTGCAAGAAGAGGAGAGTATCACGCTTACGAGACTTAAAGATCAACATTTATCATGGGATAAGGGATTCATAAGCTTAACACGAGTAGAAAGCTAGATGGCTTATTGAGGGTAAATTGGTAATTATCTCCAAGTAGGAGGCTTGAATTCGAGAAATTGGACGAAAGACAAGTGTAATCGGTAGAGAATGCTGAGTATTTTTTGTTGCTCATTTGATTTAGTATACAGATTATTACATAAGAAATCCCCAAATCGATTTAGAAATTAGGGTTTTACCTCTTAGAAATGAATACAATGTTTTAGAATTAAGAGCGGTCCCCAAAATGTGACCCTGAGGTCTAATTTATAGACAATTTGGGCCCATTTCGGTATCAGTCCACTTCGAAGCCCGATTCCGCAACAATACTCCAGTATCGGCCTGGTTAAAGGGTATTTGACTTCGATTTCGATTTCTTTGGTTTCGGCTACGGTCTTCTAGAGCTTGTATTTTCCGGGTATCGACTCGGTTCATGGCTTCTAGGTGTTGTTTTTGGTGTCGCCTTAATATTGGTATCGATTCTAAGCTCGTGGGTAACGATAGGACTCTGTTTTCTTCTATGTTGTTTGTCGGTCGTGCACCTTTCTTCATAACTTTGGTACGATCTTTGATAATAGTATCGGTACTAAGTCTATTGGTATCAATAGCATCTTTCTTGCTCCCATACTAGTCTCGTGCTTTCCCTTGCATGCATTTGGTATCGAAATACATGTTTCTAGATTTGGTATCCGGTACTGACACCAGTCTGGATTGTTTGTTGTATGTTGGTATTAGTACCATGCCTTGTTGTTATCTTCTTTGTATCGGTACCAAGCTTTTACTCCCTATGTGTTGGAGAATGGAGTTTTGATGACAACAACCTTATTTCAATATTAATTGATTATAAAATATATACTAAAACCTTTATCTAGAATATTTATATATATATATATACACACACACACACAAACACACATATGTGCAGGATTTGTATACAGGAATTAATATTGAAGACTGTACAGTTCAAGAGAGTCAAGATTCAAGACTCATGACTAATCAAGATTTCAAGAGTTCAAGAGAAATATAGTAATAGAGTCTAGTTTATGTAAGACTCTGAATAGCACTCTAGGTTCAAATTCTATTCTAATTTTCAAATCCTATTCTAATTAATTTTTCTATATTACTTTTGGTTTTAAACTCAAATTTTTAAGTTTATAAGTTTTTTTTATATATTTATATAGTTATATACTTTATGTTTATATAGTTTTAAACTTTATAATTATAAATATGTTCATATGATTTATATTTATGATTTCAACGATTTTATACCTTATAATACCTATTTATATCACTATGTTTTAATTCAACAATTTCCAGAATTATATATATATATATATATATCAAAACACTTGAAAAATACTCAACTTTCAAATTTGAACTAGTATGTGTCGACATATATAGTTCCCTATGTCGACATACAACTGTCACTTTTTTAATTTTGAAGGGAAGTGTCTTTTAACTATTTGTAACATTCCAGAAGCATTGCAACCTTTCAAATCTTATAAATAGGGGCTGATTTCGGATTTTTTTAATCATCATTCTTCTCCATCTTCATCCCCTTCTTTACACTATTAATATTTCATACTTTTTATGGTTTCTACACTTATACTCCGCTGATTTCAATTCTATTTATAAAAAAATTCTTCTCTTCTCACTTTCTACTCATTACTCTCTGAATTGAAGTGTTATTGAAGAGTTATAGGGTTGTTGTAATCGTTTGGTAAGTGCTTAAGAAAAGCGGTGTTCCTTATAGCCTTGAAATTAAGGAAAGGAAACGGTGCTAACTTTGTAGTTGGGGAAATCAAGGGAAATATACTTGACCAAAGGTGTTTGGAATCGATGGTAACCTTTTGTGCTGTGAAATCAAGGAGATTGTACTTGGATATTGATATAGTAATAAAACTTTGAGCAATCCAGCGTTGCATGGGCCTAGACGTAGGAGTAATCCGAACTATTATAAAATTCGATGTGTTCTTTCTTTTTCTGCATTTTATTTCTGTTTATTTTTGAGTTTGTGTATGGTTCTGTATCTGTGATTGTTTCTATGGTGTGTGATTCATATAGTAGATCATATAAGTTTTAAATTTCTAAAATTCCTTTAAAACACCATTCACTCCCCCTCTAGTGTTATTTTTGCCTTAACGATCCATTCTACATTCCCTAACAATTGGTATTAGCGCCTGGTCTTTCAAAAAGTTCATAATCTGATTTTTGAAATTTTTTATAATGACAACCAACATTAGTAATAATAATAGTTCTTTTTGTAGAGGGTCGGTCCATTGTTAGACCACCACTGTTTAATGGTAGTAATTATTCGTATTAGGCATGTAGAATGAAAATTTATTTACAATCAGTAGGATTAGACACATGGAATATCACACAAACTGAATATGTGGAACCCACAACTAATTTTAACAATGAAAAATGAACAAAAGGCTCCTGCACAAAGCAATTCTAGAGCCATAAATATGTTGTTTTGTTCATTAGATAGGAATGAGTTTAATAGAGTGTAAGTTTGTAAATCTACTTACGAAATTTAGAGAACTTTACAAGTTGCTCATGAAGGAACTAGTTAAGTTAAACAAACTAAGATATCAGTGTTAGTTAATCAGTTTGAATTATTCAAAATGAACGAGAATGAGTCTAACTCTGATATGTATTGCAGATTTCAAGAGATAGTGCATTCAGTAACAACACTTGGAATTACTTATTCTAAAGAAGATCAAGTCAGAAAAATATTGAGTTCATTGACTTTAGAATGGGATCAAAAAACTTTGGCGATTGAAGAAGCCCATAATGTCAGTGAAATGATGATGGAGGAGTTAATCTGAAATCTTATGTCTTTTGAAGTTCAATTACAGAAAAGAAAGGAAAATAAGCCAACTCAAAAAAAATCTATAGCATTTAAAGCAACAACAAATGATTCTGACTCGAGCAGTAAGGATGATGAAGAAACAACGATAATGACAAGACATTTTAGAAAATTTCTGAGATATAAAAGGATTTTTTTCAAAATAATAATTAAGGAAATTTAGGAAAAAATAATGGTCGATGTTATAACTGCAATAAATCAGGCCATATAAAGAGAATGTGTCCATATCCAGATAAATTGATTCAACAAACGGACAATAGCAATTCATAAAAGAAAAGAAAGAGAGCATACACAGCAAAATTAGACGATTCAGATTCATCATCAAGTGATGAAGAGCCAAAAATTGGAACTCAAATATGTGCTTCACGGCAATTTAGAATTCAGGAAATTTCGAAGAAAAGGATCTAAAAACTGGGTATGGTTTAATAAGTTTTTAATTCTTGATTGAATGGATGCTTTGTTTGCTTTATTTTTGAAATTTAAAATTTAAAATTCAAACTTAAAATTAAAAATTCATATTTGAATTTTGAATTTTGAAATTCAGAACAATATTAATAGGTAATAAATTAATAAAATAAATTTTGGCTGTTTGATAGGATTAGAATTATTTTAGGAAATAGTTAAACCTGAAATACATATCGATAATTTAAATCAAATGTCACAAAAACCGAAAGTTCTTTGAAAATACACATATACGTCGACGTATATATGTCCATATATCAACATCAGCCTGTAATTTGAATTTCAAATTTTGAATTTCAAAGGTTTAAAACTTTCAAACTTCCCTCCAACTTTTCACCAACTTCCAAGGTCTGAAAATGTGTCATTGATTTCTGAAAAGTTGTGCCTATTCAATTCATATCTATTCAATTTCTATATATACATCTATTCTCTCTACCTTTCATTCACAATTCAAATTATATTCTTCAGATCTATACTCTTCAAAACAATCACTTCAATGGCTTCCTCAAGTTCATCTCAGAAATTGAAGTTAACCAAAACCATCAAAGGTTATCTTCATAATGATAGAAAAGCTATCAAAACCTATGTAGACTATTTAGCAAATGCTAAATTCAATACGGGTGTTTTCGCTGTCTTTGGAGATTTTTCATCCTATAATCTGATCTCTCTTTTCAATCACAACGAAACCTTGAGTCTAATTGACTCTCGGGATAATGACGAAGTGTGTTATCCTAAGCTTGTCAAGATGTATTATGTGAATCTTAATCATGGATTTTTCAAAGTCAATGAAGATCAAATTTGGAGTAGTGTCAAAGGCTTTCTAGATGCCGAAATCTTGGGCAATATCTTTAATTGTAGAAGCATGGGTTCAAATTTTTCGGATTTCAAAATTGATGAAATTAATTTAGAGACTTATAACGACATATTTGAAAGTGATGCTAACATAGAATTAAAAAATCACTTTTTCCGTTCAAAAAAAAGAATCGTAAATCTTGTCCTCCAACATACCATCACTCCTCGTTCCGGAAACTTTAATAATCTAACTCTCAAGGTCCAAAAAGCCCTCTTTGCTATTATTGGTGGCTATGACATCAATTGGGCCAATATAACCATAAGAGAGTTCAAGCCCATAGAAACTTCATCAAGAGAGAACACTCTTTACTATGGAGTTTATCTAACTCGCATTTTCAAATATTTCGGAGTTGATCTTCACTGAGAAGAATTTGTGCCAAGAAACGTGTTTGACTCCACAAATATACACCTTATACAAATTCCTCTCACTTTCAAACTGTATGAGACACTCAAAGACAAACAAGCTCGAATGGAACAACAACAAGAGCCTATGGAAATTGAAGAAGAAGAAACTTCTTTAGAAAGTGTTGAGTGTCCAATCAACACCAGAATCATTTCCAGAGAGATGATTGTTCAAAACCAAGTGAAGATTGCCAACAACCAAAAGGAGCTCAAAAAGAATTTTTCCAAAATGACTAAGTCCATGGTCAAGATAGGAAGAAAGCTTGATATTTCATCTTCCTCATTATCCACTGAAAACTAGCCAATCTAGTTTAATCTATCTTTAATATTTGTTTGTATTCGCTTTCAGATCTCGTATTTAGTGTGACTTAATTAGTTGGATGTATTTGCTTTTTATGAAGTAATGAATGGAGTTTTATTTATGTCAAAATCATCTTTTAGTTATTATAAAAATTTATAATTAAATATAATATAATTGTAACGACCCATATTTTCTGCGATATATAATTAACTTATTTAATTATATAAATAGTGGTTTAGAATTCAAATGGTCATTTAATTAATTTATATTGAATATTTAATTAAAATTATAAAAAAATAATATATTAAATTCTGAAATAACCAGAATTGGCTGAAATGGCGATATGGTGTGAATTGGGAAATTCAAAATATATAATTCAATTTAGAATTGAATTACGATAACGAATATATTTAATTAACGAAGTTTGAACGTATAATTATAATATAATTATAATTGAGCTCGAAATGGCGCGTCAGTTCACGATTTGGCGATTTGAACTTTAAACAAATATATAGAAGCCTTTTTAAATCGGATTTCTGTGAAACAAGAAACGTTAGGAGCTGGTGAAGTATACTTTTCTAGTGGAAGAGAAAAATCGGGATTTCGTCGTGTATATTTTTAGTTATGTCCAAATTAAATATTCAGAAAAACAGCTTTATATTCATTCGTGGTTATAACGGTTATTTAAAAATATTTGAATATCGGGTTTGAATTTAGACAAGGTTCTTTCTGGACATAATGATAATTTAATTTGTAGAATTTTACTGTAATTTTTAATTAATTAAATAAACAACTTTTTATTTGGAGTGTTTTGCACCCTGTATCAGCGATTTTTGGGTTTCACAATATGAGTTAACCTACCGATGTTATTATATTTTTGGGATTTTGGCACATTGTTCTTTACAAAGGTATTTTTATTATTGTCTACTGCAGTTCATATGTGGATCAAAATATACGAGACAAACACCCTTATTGTATAACGTTAAACAAAGATTTATAACAGTATGGACTAAATTCATTTTAGCAAACAAATAAAAGTCCAAGTCTTTCTTTTTGTTTAACCACACAAAAACTCTCGTTCCTCAACACAATTACGTGGACTTCAAACATTCTCACAAAAATCCTATATAAAATCATATCAAACCCCCTTTGTAACCTAACCCGTTGGACTATTCTCCCTTGTTCAGAATTGAGGCCGCCACAAAAAAAAACCGGTTTTCCAATATTCATTAATAATCAAAGGAAAATTCTAAAATGTTGGAGTCTAATGTTTTGAGCTTAGATCGGGTTATTCTTCATCTCAGTATACCATTTGCAATGTGTGATTTGGTTCTGTGAGGCTCTGAGTTTGAACGCAGCAGTGGGTTGCGGGTTTTGACAGATAGCCAGCGCTGGAGTTCATGAGGGAAAGTATCCTGAAGAGGGAAGGAGAGGAGGACGACGGCGAGATCACCGGTGGTGGTTTGACTTGATTTGGGGGTCTGTACTGGTTGCTTTCAACAGATTTAGGGTTTGCAGTCAAATAGTTATCAACATCGATCTGGTCGACGATGGTGGAAGTCGATGGGATTTTCTGGTCGAAGGTGGTCAGACGATGTTCTGGAGAGCAAGGCGCAGTGGTGAACGAGAGTTTCCTCCTGGGTTTTTGCGTTGGAAGTTAACTGGTTCTGGGAAACAACAAGTTTTAGCGATGGGAAAGGTAGTGGGTTAAAACCATAAATTTGGTATGTTATGTTTTGAATGTCTGAATGTTGTTTCTTTGGAGTTGGTCTTGATTTTTAAAGTGGAGGAGGAACTAGGACCGTGAACTGCGTTTTGAGGAGAAGCAGACATGTTCTGCTATGTGAAGTAAAGAAGGGTGGGGTTTTGGAACCAGTAATGTTTGTTTACAGTAAACTATGGAGGTGTACTGGGTTCCGTACCGAGTTCAACAAGAAGGATAGGAACGAGTTTGTTGTGAGGAGATTGTGATGTTAATTCTGGTCGAGGTGGGGTATTGAAATGAGGAGGCTAGTTGAAGTTGAACTATTTGTTCGAACTTAGAGAAGAAAGTCAGGCTCTTTGCAGTTGTTTGGGGATAAAATAAACCATGGAGTTAATCGCTTACTAAAATATGGTAAAGGACCAATGAGTTTAATTAAGAATTTAGTTTTAAATTTTAATTAAATAATGTATAAACTTATGAATGATATATCTCACTCATAAATGGTCAGAATTCTGAACGGTCAGATCCGTTGGGATCATATGGACGAACACTACACACTGGAACTGACTAGGAGTGAATCGAGGCTTGTTACCATTTATAACACAATAAATTGTCCGTCTGAATCAAATCGAGCGATGGTTATCGTTATTAACGATGATCGTCCAATGTGAGTAAAACTCTCCAACTCTGAACAGTTATATTTTTATAACGTATTCTTAGAACTGATAATTATTTATTGATTGCTGTGTGTTAACTGTTTGATTGGATTTCTTATGTATTGGTTGAAATCATTGATAACGATATATATATATATATGTATATATAAATCGTTAATCAAATATTGATTCTGTTTAACAGAATATTTCATATTGAAATGAAATCGATGTTAATGATATTGTTTAACATCTGTGGATGCAAGGAAACAGGTTGGGGGAATCCAACTGGATTCCTCAACATTTATTTTACAGTTTTTCATATATTTTGGTATATGATGTGATATATAATCTGTTATGGATTATGTGTGTTAGAATGATGTTGATCATTGTTATTCGATATTTTTTAATATCATAAGAAACCCAGGGATGTAAAAAGAAATATTTCAATGTAAATTGAAATTAAGGAATTTTATAAAATCAACAAATTTTATAAAAGGAAATATTTTTGAAAATAAAGTATTTATAAAATCATATGATTTTATAATGGGGAATATTTATTTGTTAAATAAATAGAAAGGATAAAAGAAATATTTATTTGTTAAATAAATAGGAAATATAAAAGAAATATTTATTTGTTAAATAAATAGAAAAGATAAAGAAATATTTATTTGTTAAATAAATAGAATTGAAAAAGGGAATAGTTATTTGTTAAGTAAACAAATAGAAAAGGAGTTAATTCAAAGGAATTAATCAAAGGAGTTAATTCAAGGGAATTAATCAAAGGAGATAATTCAAAGGAATAAATCAAAGGAGTTAACCCAAAAGTGTTAATCGAAATGAGTTAATCGAATATTAGTTATTCGATTAGAGTTAATCGATTATAGTTAGAGTTAACCAGTTAGAGTTAATCAGTTAACCAGTTAGAGTTAACCAGTTAGAGTTATTCAAATGGAGTAAATCGAGTAGAGTTGTCAAATATAGTTTACTCGAGAAGAGTAATCGAATATAGTTTATTCGAGAAGAGTAATCGAATATAGTTTACTCGAGTAGAGTTATCGAATATAGTTTATTCGAGAAGAGTAATCGAATATTGGTTATTCGAAGTGAGTTAATCGAATCTAGTTATTCGAAAGGAGTTAATCGAATATTAGTTATTCAAATAGAATTAAATAGAGTTAAATAGAGTTAATCGAATATTAGTTATTCGAATAGAGTTAAATAAAGTTATCGAATATTAGTTATTCGAATAGAATTAAACGGAGTTAAATAGTGTTAATCGAATATTAGTTATTCGAATAGAGTTAAAGGAAAGGGTAATAGATGTTAGTAATCAAAAGGAGTTATCGAATTTAGTTATTCGAATAAAGTTAAAAGGAGTTAATCGAATTTAGTTATTCGAAAGGAGTTATCGAATTTAGTTATTCGAATAAAGTTAAAAGGAGTTATAGAATTTAGTTATTCGAATAAAATTAAAAGGAGATATCGAATTTAGTTATTCGAATAAAGTTAAAAGGAGTTATCGGTTATTAGTTAATCGAAAGGAGTTATCGATTATTAGTTAATCGAAGGGAGTTAATCTAATTTAGTTATTAGAAAGTGAGATTATCAAATATAGTTTATTCGAAAAGAGTTAAATCGAATACAACGTATTTGAAAGAAAGACATCGAATATAGTTTATTAGAAAGAACGAGTTAATCGATTATTAGTTAATCGAAGGGAGTTAATCGAATATAGGTTATTCGAAGAAGAGTTAATCAAATAGAGATTACTCGAAGAAAGCTAATCGGCGAATTCGATTATTTCGAATTCGGGAAAGTACATATACTTTCCGGTGTTTAAATCAAGATTTATTTATTTATAAATCATGTGTTTATTTATTTATTCACATTAAAGAATAAAGGATAAAATTGGAATTAGATATTTCAAAAGGAGGGATTATAACGTTATCATTATACCCAATGTTTCTGCAAAAGAAGTGGATTCGTAAATAGAATCCGAGAGTTACGTACACTACACCAGAATCGCCGATTTGCAACGACTTAGAGCCGTTGCAAAATATGGAGTAGCAAAAATATTGCAACGGCTTTAGGCCGTTGCTAAACTTGTTTTTTGCAACGGCCTAAAGCCGTTGCAATATTTAAGTTTGCAACGGCCTTAATCCGTTGCTAATGTTGTTTTAGCAACGGCTTTTGACCGTTGCTGATTTATAATATATATATATATATATATAAAATTCTGTGCTTTCCACTCCTCTGATACTGCCTATTCAGTACAAATTTGACAGATCTGAATATTATCACAAAAGAAATATCAATAAACCAAATATTTCCAATTTATTCAGCATAAAAACCAAAATTAACAACAAACATCACAATATATTATAAACTTAAAAGTTCTAACAGTTTGTAGCAGCAAAATATTTACCGTGCATTACAAAGTTCAATAGCTGTAGCTAAAATAATATTACAGTGCAATTCAACTTCATCACACAATGATATTACTTGTTCACATATATCATAAACTAGCGTTGCATCATTACTTAATTAGCTTTCTTTTTGAGCTAGAGTCTTCATTACTTCACCTCGCTCCCTGCATAAAAAAAATTCAAACTATTTCAGATCTGCATTACTTCAGCTCAGTGCAGTTTAGAAGGTGAAAGCATATACAGTGAAGAGATAAAATAGTGCCCCAAAGAGACATATACAGTGAGAAGCCAACCACTACTCAAAGGTAGCCAAGTGAACGCAAGAATATCACATATAGATATGACATGGTGAGAAAGGAAGCCAAGGGGAGGAAACCACCACCAATAAATTCATCAAAAAATATTAAAGAGAAAAATGAAAGGAGGGAATCGAAAACAGTTGCTAATTGCTACCCAACCACATGACATACCCAAAGCCTACTTGATAAGGATTAAGCATAAATCGCTAAGACCAACACCAAAATCTCAGAAAAAATACAGACAAACCCCAAACTACAGACCAACGCAACCCTCAAGTCGAAAAGACATAGAACCCCATTCAATATTTTGAACCATGTACACAAATTAATCTTCCAAATAAATGGTCATTAATTTTGAACCCATTCAATATTTTGCAAAATTGAACCTAACGTTACATCCAAGCTATAGTTAATATTATAATGGGTCAATTTCTTGGGCTAATGACATGAGCTAAGTTCCATGATAGTGTTAAACCTTTGGTCAAGAGTCTACTTTAATGATTTCTATAACTGGAAATTACACTGTCTATCAATCAATTGGTTGCATTTCGTAATCTTATCGAATTTTCGAGACAGCGGAAATGTCTAGTTAGTCCAGTCATTCTCGTTTCTCGCGGATAGAAAATTCAAGTTAGCCTAAAGAATATGAGAAGTAGTGTGTCATGTTATACACTTTTAAATACCATATGGTATTGGTATGAAGTGTGAAAAGATGATGTGCTTAGTAATACAGTAATTTTAATTTACATGATGTTTTCTAAAAGAAATCCATCTTAAATTATGTCAAAATATACCTAGTGAAAAGCATTGTAAGGCTACAGGAATCAAAAATCATAATAAGGAAAAAACAGTTTTTTTTCTTTCTTTCTATTTTTATATTGATATGTAATATGTATGTTCTTTCCACCAGGAGGGATTATTGATAGTATATATGCTTGAACTGGTCTCACCGTCACACTGTGAACAATGTGAAGGAGACTAAAATATTGACAAATAAGGCTGATTATTGAACAGGCAATTAAAATTTATTCTTCTTATGTGTATTTGTGTAAGAATGAACTAAAAACAGGTTGATTACATAAGAGTACAATTTCATTAAAGCAGGACAGAACAGAGAGTATGGTCTCTTATGGGCTAACTAAGTAAAACCTGGAGCACAAACTATTGATCCAAGGAAGATATGATCACAAACTCAAAGACTCCAACCTGAGGCATCGGTAAACCTTAGTAATAATATATACACTGAACAGATTAATCTGGGAAATTGATAGTAGTTACAATCTAGGCATTAATCCTACATGAAGAGTCAAATAGTATTGTCTCTAACTTGAGCATATGACTGCATAAGAATTTCCTCAGTTTTGTTTAATTATTTGACTGCATAAGAATTTCCAGTCCAAGTCTGATAAATTGCATTCATGAACGTGTACTCTTACTGATCATTGGAAATATGTATGCACAGGCCCAGTCCTAAGGCAAGACAACCAAAACATTCGCCTAGCGCAACTGACCTGGCAAGGGAAACTGACGGTGATAATTTGTTTTCCAGATTTTGATATAAATATTGTTTTTCACTTGTTTAATAGTTGATATTGTGGTGGAATGGCAACTGAAATAGTCGGACCACCACTGTGTACGCAACTGACCTTTAGCGCTGGACAAATTGGACAGGTAAGACACGTCCGATGCTAAAGGTCCGAATTTGGACCCTGCCCCCTTAATTTGAACCCTTTCCATAATTTAAAACCACCCTCTCCCACGTCATTACCCTGACATCTTAGGTATACGACAAATAGTTCAAGGAGGTCATGAAAATGATTTTTATCTTTCAAGAATCATTATTCGATGATGCTTGTTTTAGAATTTCGACCAAGCATAACGGTTTGCTAATGAATTTTTTACTATGTCATTTGCATTCAAATTCCACCAATTATATGGTGTACCCGTATCGCATGAGACATTATTGTGTCGGGACACTTGCTCCCTAAACCCTCCGCGACCTAACCGGTTAGGTCAATTGCTCTTCAGTGGGGCATTGCCACTATACGTATCTAGATGATTAATGTCTTAATTACTTGTACCTAAAGTTCAAGTTTTATTATTGTCTAAGCAAACTAAAAATGAAAAGGAGTAAAATAATGATAATAATTAATGCTTACATTTTTGGCCTAAGTATGAAAATCAACTTCGAAAATACAAGTTATCAGTAGAAAAGAAGATACAAGTTATTCTGTGTTGTGAACTTTGCATTTAACTGCAATTGTAAGTGCTTACTTAAGATTTGACATTCTTAATAGTCAGTAGAAACTAATAAAATGCATTTGTAAATGCTGAACGACATCACATAACCACCATCTAAAGATATCGAAATAAATCTAAAAGACTGTAATAGCTCATACCTGCTCCTCCATCTAAAGATATCGAATTGAACTCTTTGGGTGACACACATAACCACCGACTCCAACGTCACCAAAGGTCATAGCAAGAGGCTGATTTTGTTTGGCTGTGATCTCATCCGGTAACAGTATATTGTCCACAATCACCTTCTCATGTGTTGGAGGTACGGGTTTTCCATGTATGATGGATGCCGTTGAATCTCTGCATACTAAACCTGTTGCAACAACCTCTAGATTAAAGCTTAACACTTCACATTTTTGATTTGCCGAAAGATGCGAAATCACCGGATTAGCAACAACGTCGTTGTTGGACGTTCTTCCACCACTTTCCTGATGTGTTCCACCACTTCCTCCTTCGTTGGAAGCAATGTCTGGTAACGGGTTTTCTTGACTCGCATATCCTTTTAAAAAGCCGACAATTGAATTCAATGTCCCTTGCATATTACCCAATGTCCCTTGCATATTACCCAATTTCCCCTCCATTGTATCCATCCTTGCTGTCAAAATATCTGAGCTTGCTTTACTCTTTTTGAGTTGTTTATGTGGAATGGTAGAAGCTTTAACTTGTGATTTTGATATCATAGTTCCAACACTTCGAGTTCGTCCCCTTTTATCCTTGCCAAACACTTGTGATAAAATGTCTTCATCCACTGTCAAATTTTGTTCCTCACCATCATTGATTGTTTCCTTCGCTTTTGCAAGTTTATCCTAAAATATGAAAATACTTAAAATATTACATGAATTGATAGGTTACTAAACTAAAATAATATATTGTTTAACTTACAAAGTACGAAGAATTCGAATCTGATATGGTGCCATCCTTTTTTGTATGAGTTTTCTCCCATACTTGACGACGTGTGATTTCTTTTTCTGGGTTCTCACTTGCCTGCAACAATCAAGTATGGTAAAAGAAAACCGCGCAAAAAAATATTGTTTTAAATAAGGCATGAAATAACAAGATGACGAATACCAGATGAACATAATAATACTGAGAAGATAGCAAATGAAAACATAAAAATCAAAGAATTTATTTATTTATTTACATAACTGAGATTTGAACCCATAAACTAAATGGCGGAACTACGATTCCCATCCAACAGGATTGATACAGAAAAAAACAAAATGGTACACTGGATATTGCCTTTGTCTGATATGTTAACAATCAAATCAGATTAATTAGGAACCTCAAAAAATTCACTGGATCGTGACGACTCCTAATTTATCATCCCCAAAAAGGGTTTTATATCAAATTTTGCACTAATAATATTATGAATTAGAACTGCATGTTATAATCCAACACAAATCGATTAAGTGGACCATAGGCTCACAACACCACTTTGGTGGCCTTAATCTACGTGGTCCAACCACTAAAGTTGCAGCAATAGGGCTATATACATAAACAACACTACTGCAAGGTCGACTGAGTCTGTAAAAGTGTAAATATAAAGTCACAGACATGCAGTCATGTTGTTCCCCCAGACGCATTGATATACTTAGGAACATACATAATGCTATAATACTGTTTAATTCATTTTTTCGTAACTAGATTTCATAAATTTATTTAAAAACATTTAATTCATCTTTTCATTATTATTATTTTTATTGTTTTTGGTTAAACATAATCATGTGATTGGAAAAAGATAAAATCAGAAAATTTTAGGGAACATTAAAGGAGGGAGTAATGTAAATAATACGGGAAAATTTTCAGAGAGATATATTTTTTTAGAAACATGTTCCTTATCAATTTTATCTTACAGAATTTGAAAGCTCACATTGAAAAGTCGAACAACATAAGCACATATAAATGGAAATATGGTAGATGCTCGGATCGAATATGTTTGAAGTATAATTATAATATGATATAAAAGAACAATTTTTTTTATATTCTCAGTCACAAGGACAGAATATTCTAACTAGTTGGACCAAAGCAGTAGTAGTTTCAGAAGGACGACCATTTCTACTTTACCAATAATAAATCAAGGATCATTTTTAAATTCAAAAACAGTGAGTGAAGGACCATTCTAAAATTCAAAATCAGTGAATGAAGGGCCATTTTTAAATTTAAACCAAGGACTATATATGGCTATGAATTAGGATAGATCCCAACCAAACATATCAAAACCTATAGATATTCAGTTAAGTCTAAGACTCTAAATGATGAAATGCCATTAGAGTGCAATTCAACTGATCTGACCCGAAAGACCGAAGCAAAAAAACATAAAGATTCGTGTATTTAAGGTGTAACTGCCCAAAGAACTTGTGTCAAACCAGCTCGATCAGATGGGGTCTCGGTTTTAGACCCGACAACACCTAATTCGTTTAGATCCAAGACCCGTTGGGTATGGGTCTAGATCCAATCCTACCCAGGACCATATTTAAGATCATAGGATATATAACATTTTTTTCATGCAACTATTATTCAGTAGTAACATCAAACTTAAAGGAAATACAACTCAAACCTAGGTTTATAACCACACAAACACAGGTGCGCATTTAGCAATAATGTACTCCATGATTGCATGAAAGTCTGCATTAATGTACTCCATGATTGCATGAAAGTCTGCAATGACGATCTGAAAACAGTGCTCTACGGATTGCGTGTATAGACACAAAAGCTCATTGTCAAGGATTTAACGAACACCAAGGATAAATGATCGAAAATGAAACGCCACAAATTTCTTTAAGTATCTGACTTGCCTATGAACTAATAAGAGACTTCACGAAAACAGGAAAACAAAAAATGTGTACCAATTTGTGTTCTACTACGGCATGACTTGTACGACCACTGTGATGACTATAATTGTATTGTGATCTATTTTTTTTGCCTAGCTCCCTTCTTTCGCGTGCACCGGGTTTTGCTTCGTTTTTCAAGAATCCGTCCCAATCTTCTATGCTAACTTTTGGGGGACAGTTTTTCCTTCTTTCTTCATCATTATCAAATTTGTCGTAGTACCCGGTCCTCAATTCGCTTTTGTACCTTCTAAATGATTCGCACATTATTTTTAAATAAAACTCTTTCGCATCTGACTCTACCTCAAAAAATTCCTGTAAATGATGAAGATTAAAATTATGTTAGTGTACTTCAACATGAAAATGAGTTTTAACTGGAAATACATGTAGAAGCGTAAAGGCGAATACTGATGTCAAATTCCAGTAAATTGTTTATCTGAAGTGACACGGCTTTTCAGTTACAGTATTGCTAAAACTAAAATTGAATCCAAGGAATCACCAAATGCAACCAAAGGAAAGACAGGGAAGAGTAACAATGACATCAGTATGTACAGTATGACAGGGAAGAGTAACCAAGATGAAAATTCATTTAAATGTTAATATATTATATTTATTATTACAAATTAAATATACATACAACATTCTATTGATTTTTTGTTGTATAAAACAAGAATAAAATTGTATTTTCTCTTGTCTGTTTATCATATCACTTGGCAGATTATGATCGAACAAGAGCCTAGAAGGCTAGAAGCCATAAAAAAAAAGGAAAAAAAAAGAGAGCAACTCTAATGCTGCTGGTCAGACTTGGTATAACAGCAGCAAATGAAATACTGAAACCATTCTGATACATGTGATATTGCTATGGATCAACATTTGAAGGGAATTAAAATTTACATACTGAAACCATTGTCCTGAGTAGAAATATGTATACAATACAGCTAATCCTACAGCATGCATCTTTATTACAACATGTTTTTGTAACATGTAAGAATAACACCTCAGTTATGAATTGTTTAGTCAGCAAATGTAAAACATATACAACGTACAGACAATAAAACGTGACAAAATCAATTAAAAAAGAAAAGGTTTTTAGTTTATATAATGCAGTGAGAATTGAGAACTGAGGAGGATAAGTTTGAAGCCAGTTTTCAGCAAATAAATGATCCACTGACCATGTCTTCCGAGAATAGATCAGCGCTAGTGTATTTGGTTTTCTGCTAACTGCGGTGCCAGTAATGAAGTTATTATAATTTTTTTCATATTCGGTGGTATAGATAGACCAGTGGCAATTATAAGCAAATAAGAATGCTTGGTAGTTAGCAAATAAATAGATGCTGACATCGTTAGTTTTCATAATCACTACATAATTTTTTACAAATAATCCAACTAGAATAGTAAAATTCAAATCTGGTAAGTTTTTTTAATAAAGCGTGTAGTACATACTATCGCAAGTTTGCAAATGACTTAACAAACATTTTAGCCAATGCATATGATATTACCGTGCAGCTTTGTACACTAGAAGCTTCATGGCATCTTCAAAAAAATTTAAAGGGGTGAATTTTCAAAGTCGAACAGGCATATGTGTTTCCCAACAACTTGCTGTCAATTTTAAATAGCAAGCATATACCACAACATACAGCTATTATATTGGTCAAAATGCTATACACTTGGTAGGCTTACCCGCAATTCATCCCAAACGTCATCTTTATATTTCATGGGAACTTTATCCCAACTTTCATATGATATCGGCACGTGAATTCACACCAATTTACCAATTTTACTGCCTACTTTTCCAGCATTATCTGAAATTGGAACACAATATGTGTTTGCCTCAACTTTCTCGGGTTGTGAGGATGACGAATGTGCGACTGAATGATTCGACGCTTCCGCAGCTTCTGACATTACTGCTGTATAGGGACAAACAAAATGGTAAATGGTTTTTGATTACAAATAAGCATATGGATCATAATAAGCATATGGATCATAATATAAAAAGCTAAATTCATGTTGATTAATTATAAGGTTATCCCAATCAAAAGCTTGCTAGTAGTCACATTATGCCGATTAATTTGAGCTGTGTAACAGCTGGAAGAAATAATTAGAAGGTTGTTGGATGAAAAAGAATGAACCAAAATAAAGCTGGAAGATTCACAAGCAGAAAACAAAAGTACTTGATATTTAGATACTGAACCAGTGTATGTTTTAACATGTAAGAAAGAGAGGAGTTCCCTAAATTCGTTGCCAAAGTAATATATATGTACATTGAAAAGGGATTAATTTGCACTTGCTGGCAGCATGGGTCATGGGATCATATCTAAAGCACATCAAGAACCACTACTGAAATTTTAGCTTTGTGCAGGTATCATTATGTGCCACCATGTCTTGACTGTTGTTCGATTTTACATGAAACAGAAGTTAGAATCATGTAACAGAAAGGAGAAAGATAAATTGCATATGATTCATGTAATTGAAAATAACAGAGAGATAAATGATCTTACCCTTATGTGTGCATAAAGCAATCAGAACTGAAAGCAAAGCCATCAAAAATTGAGACGGGAGAGAAGCAGGAATGGAAACGACATAAATAAAGCAATTTGGGGAAGGCAGGCAGTAAAGCACGATGTTCGAACTAACTACGTAGTGGCTGTCTAATTTAGACGGCGAGTTAACGGAGTACAATATTAGCACAGGTGGCTAAATCTAAACCTCTCTTTGTCCTGCATTATGTTTAATCTGTACCTTTCTTTGTCTTTTAAGGAATTTTATTGTATAGAGTATAGATGGTGAAAAACCATCTTTTGCAACTCACACACAAAGAAAAAGTACCTGGTTAGCAAAAGGAAAGACAACAGAGTGAACTATGATAATATACTAAATATTTGATTAGAACAGCAGAATTGCATGGCTCTGACCTCTGAGAGAACCGTGGTAACAAACATATGATTGTGTTTGTGCCATGTATTATGCAGTGAGATGCATTTGTAGATTGTGCTCTTGGATATGTCTTCGTTTGTACACAATTGGCGAGTGATGTGCAAACAACGTGTGTATACTAGGGTATATACCCTCTAGAGTTATTTTATATCCATTTGCAATCTCATCATTTGGGCTATCCCAGGCCAACTGCAATTATGTTGTCTCTTATTGAATTTTTTTAAAACTGTCAAAATGTTAAATGATTTTTGATTTATTAAATGATTAACACTAATAACTAGCGCACCAACTTTAATAAGGACAAACAAAATGGTAAATAAATTTATCATTTAGTATAGCAACTCTGTTAAAAACAAACATAAATCTGATCTTAAATAAACTCCAGAACATAAATAACTAGACAAGGGTAAGCATCTGAACGTAATAAAAGGGAACTTTCAAGAATAATGGAGACAATCAAGAGCATTAAATTAAACTAGCGGAATGATTTAGATGTTGTTCAGCTGAAAAACAATGAGATGATTGAAAAAGAACAATTATTACTTGTAAATAAATACAAAGACCACATTTACAGAGAGAGCATACACTAGTATATTAGAAACACTACTTGATTATTGTTGGAAAATGATCATTGTCGAAAGCCACAGCAAGCAACTACAGTTATGTGCATGCACAGCTAAATGTGTGCATGTTTTCTGCTACTTGCCTGCCGCATTGCTACTCACAGACTATCATATAGCTTTTCAAGTGATAAATATTTTATCAAATGGCAATTACATATGGACACACCTCCAAATTTCTCATATGCCATACGAAGAAAATAGAAGAAGAACAAACATTACAAACTAATCCACAAACAACAAACATTACAAACGATGATAATATTCAAAGTCGACAAAATATAACCACATATGAAATTCAAATCAATTCAATTAAAATTACATCTTATATTAGCCTATGCATTTGATAAGGTCTACTAATTTTTGGTTATCTTCGAAGGCTGATTGATAAGAAGTAGGAAACTCAACGTCATCCACGGTTGTAGTCAACCGCTTAGGTGTATTTAAAACCACAAACCATCCGCGATTTTTTAAGTCTTTTGAGTACAACACTTGATCCGCTTCCGACGCAAGAATAAATGGCTCATCGTTCATTCTATCCTTGGTCATTAATTTTCCTAAGTTAACTGTAATCAATTTTGAAACAGGATTAATCTTGCAACCATTGACCTTGTCTTCGACCTTTACCCAATCACAATAAAAAACCGTTTGCTTGAAATCTATGTAATCCAACTCAATTATCTCCTGAATAACTCCGTAATACATTGTTTCTGCTTCTTTATAATTTTTGTCTTTACCACTGGCTCTAAATTTTGTAATTGCTCTCATGCATACACCGCTGTCTTGTGTTACCATCCGCTCATCGTAACTTTTTGGGGAAAATGTAAAACCATTTACTTGGTACTTCGTATAACTACGCGCATTGAACTTTGGCCCATTCACAAGCCGCCAAAGAGTTGAATCAACATCCTTTGTTTTCACCAACTAAAAAATAAAATATGTGAAAATATGATTAATACGATGTACGATCCTTTTTAAGTACGCGTGAAATATCAAATAAGCTTTAAGATACCTCGCCACGCATCCAAACAGTAAAGCTTTGGCATGCTTCCACGGATGAAACCCCACTTCGAGACTGAGATTTAGTACTTTTCACATAAATGGCATACCTCCTGCAACAAACACATTTCAAAACATCTATATGAGCTAATTTACTACGGTGGAGATTCAAGAGTTAATCGCGAACTTACTTCTCCCATTCATCCAATCTATCATATTTATTGAGGACCCATCTACGAACTTGTTCGAACTGCACTGAGGTTAAGGTTATGTCTTTACCAATATCTAGAGGCATCTCACCAGCAAACTCATCATCCTCGTCTAAAAAAGTCTCACGAGTATGTTTATGTGTGCCATCGCCTCCTTTTGGCATATACTCCATGCAATAAAGACTAGCTTCTTGTACAATATATCCTTCTGCAATACATCCTTCAATATATCTTTTGTTGCGCACATATCCTTTATATATTTTCATCAGCCTATGAATGGTAATCAATCATAAATAATTAGTACATATTTTAATCAAATGATGTTGAACAAAACTAAATTTAATAGGTTACCGTTCAAAAGGATACATCCACCGATATCTAACAGGACCACAAATCAATGCTTCATCGGCTAAATGAACCATAAGGTGGATGCTGATGTCAAAAAATGCAGGAGGAAAATATTTTTCAAACACACAAATTGCTTCTACCAAACTACTCTTCGCTAATAAGAGATGTACTCTGTTGATCACCTTTGAGCATAAAATGTTAAAGAATAGACTTATACGATGTACAGCATTACGCAAATCCTAATGCTGTGAATAAGAATGCTGAAGCAATACCGGAAGTAATTGTTGCATTATGATGTGGTAATCATGCGACTTCATATTTATTAGTTCGGGAGGATTGATGCTCACATTGTTATTGAAGTTGGAAGAGAATTTTCTAGGCACTTTCAAGCTTTTCAAAATGGCGCAAAATCTAAACCTTTCATCTTTACCCAAGGCAAAAGCTGCATCTGGTATGATTACTTTATTTGTTTCAGGATTTTCCATCACCCACAATTTTTGTTTTATACCCATGATTTTCAAATCCTTATGTGCATTGATGTTGTCTTTAGACTTGTCTTTATGACCCATGATTGTGCTAATGAGATGCTCAGTGGCATTCTTCTCCGTATACATAACATCAATATTATGTCGAACCAAATTTGCTTTCCAATATGGTAAATCAAAGAGGATGGACCTCCTATACCATGCGGGAACATTGACATCTTCTTCTTCAATGATTCTTTTTTTCCGTTTTCGACTGATTTCTGATTATTTTTTACCAACTTTCATTTTGATATTAGCTACCTTCTCTTCAACTTGATAACCAGTCAATGGCTTTGGAGGACGAAGATATTCTTGTTTGTTATCAAAGTTTGTTTTATCGTCTCGAAACTTGTGTTTGGAAGGAAGAAATCTTCGATGTCCCATGTAGCACATCTTCTTACTTTCAGGAAGATAGTAAGAACAAGTGTCCTCCCCACATGTAGGACATGCAAAATAGCCATGAGTTGTGCACCCCGATAAAGTCCCAAGTGCAGGATGATCATGAATTGCCCACAACAACCTAGCTCTCATTGTAAACTCAGATTTATTAAATGAGTCAAATGTAACGACTCCTTCCCATAACTGTTGTAACTCGTCTATCAACGGTTGCAAATAAACATCAATATCCTTTCCTGGTTGTTTTGGCCCAGAAATCAATAATGTCAACATTGAAAACTCTCTTTTCATGCACATGGACGGAGGAAGATTATACGGTACTACAACTACTGGCCAACAACTATAACGGCTACTCAGAGATGCACTTGGATTGAAACCATCCGTTGCTAATCCAAGCGTGACATTTCGTGAATCCACGGCAAACGTTTTGTCAAAACAATCTGCAGTTCGCCATTGAGAAGTGTCACATGGGTGACGCATTACATCTGAATTAGACTTGGCACGACCATGCCAAGTCATAGCATCAGCTATCCGCGGTATAGTATACAATCTCCTCAACCTAGGAATTAGAGGGAAATGTCTCAACGTCTTTTGAGGTACTTTGGTAGCTTTTTTCTCTTCGTTGAATGTTGTCCTATATCTTGGATCTTTGCAAACTGGACAAAAAACTCTATTTGCATCATCTTTCCAATATAAAATGCAGTCATTAATGCATGCATCATAAGTTTTGTAGTCCATCCCAACTTGTTTAATCATCTTCTTCATGTCGGGATACTTTGTTGGTATTGTATTGCCTTCAGGGAGTAATTCCTTTATAAATTCAAGAAGTGCAGTCACACCATTGTCGGAAAAGCTATACTGGGTTTTCAAGCTATTCAACTTGATGATGAAATATAATTTTGTTATCCCTTTTGGACATGAAGGATACAATGCCACTTTTGCATCATCAAAAAGTGATTTATACTTTCTACTTTGATTGGCTTGCCAATCAACATCACCCGTAGGTAATTCCCCAATATTATCTGGCAACGAACTTATAGGTTGAAAATGATGAAATCTATCGGCATCATTGACCAGATCTTCCATCCTAGGAAGTTCAGACTCATCGGTACTTATGGCTTCACTAACTGGTTGTTTTTGCTTCCTCGCCGACTCTTCCCCATGAAAACGCCAAACGGTATATGATTGGACAATTCCCCATCTAAGAAGATGATAATGAATTTCATCTAATTTAATCTTTGATCTCATATTGTTGCACCTTTTACAAGGACAAGAATAGATTTCCTTATTACCACCATTTTCTACAACAAAATCAATAAACTTCTGCACTCCTTCCACATATCGTGCAGTTCTTTGATCGGATTCTTTCATCCACTCTTTATCCATTCTGAAATTACAATAAGAGAATATTTAAATTACATTAAGAGACTATTAATTTCTCTTCGAAGCACATCCAAAAATCATTTATCAAATTAATATTCAACTACAAAAAACAAACATCTAACGGTTCAAACTAACATATAATAGCTTTAGGTAAATTGTTGATTGCTAATAGTAATTTATCAATATAGGATATTAAATTTTAGATAATGATAAAATAGTATATATTTTGTTTTTAATTCTAACTCTATTTATAACATTTTAATTTATATTGGTCTCCGAAGAAACTTATTCAGAATTCAAGAGTCAATTATAAATTAGATCGATATACGGTTAAAGCCATTGGATTCGATCTGTTCTGCATCACTTATTCCACCATCCATTTTTAACTCCTTTATTACTATTAACACCAAGAAAAACATCCACGAGCTTAGGATAAAATCTCCGACCCTAGTTTTGAAAAAAAGATTCATCCAAAGACCCTAGTTCGCACTCGCTGATCAACGTATTTGAAATTATTCGCTATACAATTTATTTTGTCGTCCATTAGCAGGAGGCGGTGTAGATTTTTAATTTTGAATGTTCTCTATCACATTATTTTTTTTATGTTTAACTAAGATCAATAAAAATAATTAGTTTTTTTTAACTAGACAATCTAATGATTGGTTCCCATCATTATGCAGTTGTAATAGGATAATTAATAAAATAATCAAACCAACCTCTAGAAAAGTTAATCTTATCTAACCTATTTCTACTTCAAGTTAACTATGGATAAATGTTGCACAATGGGATCCGACAAAAAACAGCGACCTACGTCCATACGCGGTGGTCTGGGTAGACCAACGCAGCAAATCAACAACCAAAGTGGATTACGACAAGGGTGAAAACCCAGTTTGGGATGAGAAGCTGACCATCGAAGTGCCAGACTACAAGCCAATAGAGGACTGCTCTCTTTAAATTATTTTGTTCTATAACTTTTCGAAGTCACATAAAGAGGATGAACGAAAGCATGAAGATATTTTGTTCTATAACTTCTCCAAAAATACAAAATCAATCTTCTCAAATTTGATTAGTCTCTTGAAAAATTCCCTTGATTGTTTAAAAGAATTTCTTGATTTTTAAGAATGGCAGTCTTAATAGAGATAATTTTTGAAGGCTCGATGAGATAAATCTCCTTATCACTAACGAGACTCCAATCAAGTTCTTTTACAATTTCTTGTTGTTTAGTTTGTTGCACGGTCAATTGATCTTGTGAAGAAGATTGGGTTATGCTCTTTTGAATAATGCGAGCCAAATAAATTTTTTATGGTAGAAGAACATGATGCATGAAAGTTAAGCTGCAGGTAATACAATATCGGTGCATCGTTCTTGTATCACTTTATGCTAAGTTTGTTCTTTATCTAGATTTTTCTTTATGGATGGTTTGTTAAATGGAATTGATTTCAAAAACTAATTTATTTTATATTACAGTTGCCAACATTGCGGAACGAGCAAAGGTTCAACCCCAATGATGCGAAGGGGTCTGAATGGTCCAAGGACGTTATGCAATGCCTATGGACTGATGTGGGCAAACAAGGTTGGTCTCTTCATTTATGTGCTTTTGCAATATTGAAAAATATAGTAACAGAACTACTTCAACATTAAATACTTTAGATCCTATCATCAATTCTTACACATGCCATTTCGAAAACAAAGAAAAATAATAAAATCAAAATGACCATTCAAGAAAGATATAGCGAACCAACTTTGCCTAACAGATGTCAAAGAAAAGATCAAAAGCGCAAGATTGG
Source organism: Allium sativum (assembly GCA_030737875.1). Lineage (NCBI taxonomy): Eukaryota > Viridiplantae > Streptophyta > Magnoliopsida > Asparagales > Amaryllidaceae > Allium > Allium sativum. Next base: position 297,939,484 of record CM060924.1, read on the forward strand.
CTTTAACAGATGTCACTCCTGCTCAACTGTTAGTATTCTTTTAATTTTGATTTTGGTATTTATTTTGAGAATTCCTTTTGAATTGGGTGTTTCTTTAGATTGACTGAAGAAGCAACTAATGGAAATTCATGGGCTCCTGATGCAAAAACCATGGCTTTTATTTCTCGAGCCGCTTTCGAGGTTGATGATTACTGGAGAATTGTGGACATACTGCATAAGAGGTTCGATGACTTTCAGCTACTTATCTTCAGTTGTCTAGTATATTATTCAGTCTTAGTGATAAAAGGCTGAATTTTTTTAATATAATACATACTTCATGATCAAAGTTTGACGATGGAGAATGATCTAAAGTTTTATTACAGTATATGTCTAGAGATCAACATTTGCTTACACAACCAAATGTTTTGCCACTGACTTACCTATGGTTATTGTTGGAAACAAGCACTTATTTTGCTATTCAAACAATTAAAGACTAAACATTGCCTAAGAGGTTTAGTGAAACACAATTATGTATCCTCAATTTTGAAGTATTCTGTATAATCTTTGAGATAAAAGAGGGAATAAATTCAGTAAAATACACATGATCAAAGGCTGGTGATGGAGTATAAGAGCAATATCTTAATCTGATCATTGTATGTATCTTTAACCTTAGCATTCATTTTTTCACTTACAATATATGTTTAGAGATCAGAACATTAACTCTGTATGGACATATCTTAAAGACGTTTTCGTTCAATATCAGATTGTCAAAGTTTGATAGAAAGAGTTGGAGAGAGCCATAACAAGTATTGATAATACTGGAGCATCTGATGACACATGGACCAGGAAGCACAACAGATGAATTTCAAAGTGATGCAGAGATAATACAGGAAATGACCCGCTTTCAACATGTAGATGAAGTTGGTAGAGAGGTGGATAATGGGATCAAACATCAGGGCAATAATGGACAATATAATCACTCACAGTAAATTTAAATCACGAATTTACATTAATTCAACGACATATCAAAAGAGAAAACCACCTAACAATAATCCACTATCACAATCAAATCAACGATTTCTATTTGTATGAAACTAAATTAATGATAAAATAAAGAAAATCAATTTTTCCATACCTAATGTCGGTTTACTTCGACTGGGATCTTGAGGGGGTTTTGCGATCTGGATCCGCTGACGTTATCATTCAAGGAAAAGACCACGATGTCAATCGATCCAGATATAAGCAGATAACCCTAGAAAATATTTTCCGATTGTTAGATCTGCGAAAGTAGATCTGGAACAAAGTTTTAGAACGGCGAAATTACCTTGATTGATTGAAATTGAGTGATAATTTCTAAGAAATCCAAAGGAGAATTGGATCCATTTGAGAGCGTTTTATTTCACTGATCCCGTATGATTGAAGAACGTATGGGAGGAAGGAATGAAAAGGTAAATTATGGAACGGGGGGTGTATGGTAGGGGGTTGGTAATTGTAAAACGGCTTACAACCGTTGTATAATGAAGAACGGACAAAGGCCGTAGTAAGAAATTTTGCAATGGGCTAAACCCATTGCTATTTAGCAACGGCCCAAATCCGTTGCAGATTGTCCGCCTCTGGGGGTTGCAAATTGGCCTGTATGGTATAGTGGTAAGGAAGTTTGTTAAAGATTAAAAGATGAACTTTGATTATTTCGAAGTTAAAACATTGTTCAGTTAAGGTCTGAGAGGTAATTATACCCTAACTTGATTGACTTCCTTCTTAACTAAGGAATGGTAAGGTTTAATAGTGAATGATGGTTAAGTGAATTTAGTTAATGAGTGTAATGGTTTGAATTGGCATCGTGATGTTTTATTTAAACATCTATTTAAACCAAATGAAGAAGCTTTGGAAATGTTTTCCAAATAAGAAACCAGAAATGTTTTCTAATATAGAAAACAAGAAATGGAAATGTTTTCCATTATTAATAACGTATATTTTCTAAATTTAGAAAATAAGAAATGTTGAATATAGGGAAACAAGATATGAAAAATGAATAAGTTAAATAGAGAGATAAATGTTAAATGATGACTGGTCGATATAATTTCCATCTGGAAATAATATAGATGTTTGCACACGTGTTTTTCCTTGATAGTTTACTCACCGACTATCAAAGTTTTTGACCATTATAATGTTGTTAATATGGAGAGACCGGTTGGATTATTATCCGAAGAAGCAGTCTGTATTGGCATAAGCGTTGCAAATCATATATGTCAAAGAAAATTGAAGACGGTGTAAAGTGCAAGGGCTGTTGTATAAATCTTAGGTAAAGATTGCCTAAGATGGTTGTACTGAATAGTGCCTTCGATTTGTCTAGTCCCAGGACGACCTATATGGAAGAATGTCTGACAGAGTATATTTAATAGATCGCGTAAGTTGATCTCCTCAAACGTATTTACGTTTGGGGGCGGAGGTATTCGTTTCTCTTAGCTGTATACCCATGGTATTTTTGGGGAAATCAATTTGTGATTAGGCGGGTATGACGGTGTGACATTCAAAGTGAATAAATTTGTGATCTGTCAGAGATAAGCATGGCCTCTAGCTCACAACCGGGAAATGACATAAATCGAGCAGGTAGCATGGCTATGTAGGTCGCACCTATTAGGGTGTATAATCACCTGATCTTGAGTTTCATTTACTTCTAAAAATCTATTGTCGATGTTTGTCCCATTCCAAAAACGGTTGCTGATCCCAACCGTTGGTGATATACATTCGATACACTCAAGCGAAATGAGTGGTCGGTCATGTGTGGTTGGGTTGCAAGATGTTCTTGTTGAACCCAGTGTATTCCTCTCTAGAGGTACAATAGCGAAACGTGGTTCCATACCTTGTCATAGTTGGAAATCCATTACCCAATATGTGCTTGCGGTTTTGATTATATACTATATATGTAGAATGTGAGATGTAAGCGTTTCTGCTAAATGATTATTATATTATGGTTGATAGACATTATGTAACAACCCGAATTTTTACAACACGTTAAATCAAGAATCAAGACAGAATTAAATTATAAATTCTGAATCAAGTGAAACGGTCTGTGCCATTGCGTTCGTCTCGGAAAAATACGCGAAATAGAGTCCGAGTTTTCGAGAATCGGAGTCCGTATGACCCGTTAAAGGCCCAAAGAAGATTTCTGGAAATTTGAACTTCGGAAATAGCTTTGAAAATCAGATCTGGGGCTAGGCGGGAAGTTTCCCGCCTAGGCCACGTCGACAGGGCTGTCGACAGGCCTGTCGACTTGGGCCCAGACCAAGTCGACAGCACTGTCGACTTGCCTGTCGACAGGGGGTGGCCGGGGCAAGTTGCCTGGCGCACCTGTTTGTCTCACCTGGTCTTGTTCTTGGGCTGGTTCTGGAAGCTTCCGAGATCTGATGGTCCTAATCTATCCTAGATCTAATCCTATGGCCTAAAACACACCCTAATCTCTATAAAACACCCCTAAGGCCACCCTAAACCCTCATAACTCACCCTCTCCACGAAGTGCTGCCCAAATGCCAAGTGATCATGGCCTCCATCCCTTTTTCCTAAAGCCTAAGCACTTAAATCGGGTTCAAATCAAGAGGTGCAAGTTTGCTACACCAAATCGGAGGAAGATTAACGTTGCTATGCGAGTTCCATGACGATTCTTCAACAAAGGAGGCACCTTTCTTAGCCAAGATGATTCATGCTTCTTTCCCTAGGCCTAACTATGTAAGTTCTAGCTACTTTTAGATGGAAACGGTAGTTTTGATAATGACATGAGATAAAATGAGGCTAAACATGATTATGCGAACCTATATGAACCTTACCTTGCCTCTTGTGTTCATGTTTATGATTTTAGGCCATGTGAGTGACTTAATCTTGCCTCTCATGCTATGCATAACCTAGTTTAACTTGCAAGTTTGGATCTTTATGCATGAAATGCTAGCATGAACCTTTAGGAACCACTTTACTTATGAAACATTGGCTAAGGCAAGATTTTGGGGCTTATGCATGTTTATGAACCCAAACCCCTTATGCTATCATGCAAGTTTGTGGCCAAATCCTTTATGAGATTATGCATGCTTGTGGCCAATCCCCTCTTTTAAGTTGTGCATGTTTATGGCCAAACCCTTTCCGATAATATGCATGTTTGTGGCCAAATTCCCTTGTGACATTTTGTGTGTTTGTGGCCAAAACCCCTTTTTATGACACTATGCATGATCGAGGCCAATTTGTAGTCATAGTATTCCTATTATGTTGACTCGTCTATACTTACGTTGGAAACACGTTTTGGGGTTAGGTTAGACGAGCATGAATATGCATGAAAAACTTAACTTGAAGTTTCATAAAAATATGATGTGAAACATGATTTGGGTTAAATGGGTATAACATGACAACATGTAACATTAAATATAACATGGAAGTTGACATGTGAGTATACTTGATAATGGAATTGGGAATTTATCTATTAAGTTAGGTCTACCCATTGGGAATTTACCTATTAAGTTAGGTCTACCCAATTGCTTGGAAACTTGACCATGAACATGACACTAGGCTAAACATGAAAGTGGCCAACTCGAGGTTGGGTTGAGTTTGTAGCATAAATCTACCCGGACCCGCCCGGCTTAACTAGTAGCTACAAACAATAGGATCCAATGTGAGAAGTTGGTCATGTCGCGCCTAAGACCCGAGGTTAGACCAAGTTGTGGTGTAAATCTACCCGGAACCCACCGGCTTAACTAGGTAACCACAACAAAGTCTAATGTGAGAGGTTGGGGTGCATTAAATAATTAATGCCACATAATAGGGTTAAGTTAATTTGATTAATGAGGCTTAACCAAATATGACATGGACAAATGGGTTAAGTAATTTGATTAGGCTAATGATACTTAACAAAACATGACAGGGTTGGGTAGGTTAAGTAACTTGATTTGCCTAACGACACTTGACCATTTTTATACGACGAGGGGACGGGATTAAGTTAACCAACACTTAATCAATCCAACACGATAACTTGATAAGGTTAAGTAAATTTTCTTAGTAACACTTAACCGTTTAATACAGTTAATGGATGGGGTTAAGTCAACTCAGACCTAACTAATCTAAACATGGTAATTGGACGGGGTTAAGTGAATTTACACTTAACTAATCCAACTCGTTAGTTTGATGTGGTTAAGTGACCTATACTTAACCAATCTAACGTGAAAACATGATAAGGCTAAGTCACGAATCACTTGAATACGCTTGACCGATTTGACTCGGTAATTTGACAAGGTCAAGTTAATTTATATAATTAACCAATCTAAAATGATAATTAGACAAGGTTAAGTTATGGATTGCTTAATATACTTAGCCAACTTGACACATGGCTTGTAGGGTTAAGTCTTGGACTTGGATACTTAGCCAATTTTGACATGGTTTGTGGACGGGCTAAGTTATGAACTTAAGTGACACTTAACCCATTAGATAAACCCTAATTCAGAGGATTAGGTAAATAACCATAGTTAACAAGGATTATAGAAATAAGGCTAAGTGGTAAACCTTAGTTAAGGGAAACTAAGTAATAATTCTTAGTCAAGGAAATTTGGACCATTTATTAGATAGATTAGTAACCCGATACGTTAGGTCAACGTTTAAGTATGCGTGTAGGAGCAGGCTATCTGATTTAGATAAAGGCTCCAACGAACTGGGTAACGAAGCAGCGGCTTCGGGGAACGTGAGGATATTCTTGGGATCCCTCTGTGAGCTGCCAGGTCATTATACTAGGCTCACAAGAGGTTGAGGTCTGCGGTAGGAGAACCAAGAATATGCCTTGGTTGCTATGCGAGCGACCTAAAGACTGGGGTGGATAGCAGTGAGTCGACGAATACATAAGGTGCCCGAGATAGCAAGTTCGTCGATCATCTACCATCTTGAGTCAAGCGTGTACGTACGGAAAGGCAGGGAACACCCAACAGACCATAATTTCTATCTAATTATGGGTGAGGTAGGCCGTAGGATGTGGGCTGGCCGGAGTGTAGTTCTCATGCAAGATTTTCTCTTGTGTTGCCTTTCACTAGTTGAGGGAGGGGTCTCGTGGGACCATAGCCACGTGTAGAAAAGCAGACCTTAGTATCTGCATCGGCAGATAAATCTAAAGCTCCCGACCGAGTCCTGTATTTCTTGTTTTGCCCTGTGACAGGACTCGGATGGCACGATGTGATACATGTGCATACAGTTATAGAAAAACGATTCACGATGAATGCGTGGGAAAAAGGGCGCGGTTGAGGGTTAGCGTAATCCCTAGTGGCCTAGGTGGTTTAACCCAAACCGAAATACGAAAGCGTGCAATAGGTAAGCGTAATCCCTAGTGGTGCTAGGTGGCGTAAGTCCTAGTAGTTCAAACGATGATTCATATGGAAGAGCCTAGCTAGAACAAGGGTGACAGTCCAAACGATTTCAAGGATAATACGACATGAGGAAGCCCGTACGAGGTACGGCAAAGGACTGAACTTATATACATGGAAAGAAACATATGATTTGAGTAACCTATATATGCGATATATTAGGTTGACATGGACCATTACACGACTTTGAGTAAGGGACATTCATGGTTAACACGTAACAAGGCTGGGATACTAGTACGGAGGGTGCAGAGCGAATATACACGTAAAAACCAGTAAAGATATATATATATATATATATGAAAAATTCCATAGAACGTTAGACTAAATAGATACCATGGGACGTGATGCTTGATAGGAACCTGACAGCCTGATACCTTGTTTTATCTGACATCGTAATTTATCATGACACCTTAGTTTATCTGGGTACAGTAGTTCATCCTGTTATTTTGGTTCAGTTTATCTATCTTGACATCATCCTTGTGTTTACTTTCAGTTTATGCATGTCATGTCACCTTTATCTGTTTTTATGCTGGAAGTAGATAGGACTTACCAGTCTTTATGACTGACCCCGTTTCTTTCGCTTCTTGTCTTCCGTTTCCCCCCCAGGTTACAGGGAGGAAATACTGTTGTTTAGTTCAGACTTCTTCGGCTTGAAGGTCATCTTGGATGGCTTGGACTTTCCTTGGCTATGGCTACTTTACTGTTTTAATTGGGGAATAATTTATGAAAAAGGTTTCATGCTTCTTTATTTCAGCAAGACAGGTTTTGATGTACTCTGATGTAAAAAGGCTTTTGACCTCATTTATTAATGTTATGAAAGTTTGTTTTTACTTCCGCTATTTTTATATGTTCTGTCTTGTGATATTTCTGTGGATGTTTACCAATAATGCCCCTCTAAAGCTAGTGCATTCCCTTGCGAGTGACCCTAGCGGAGGCGGGGTGTTACATTTGGTATCAGAGCAGAAGGTTACTAGACTGGGCAAAAGTTTTTAAAGACCTTCTGAAAATTATTTGAAAAACCATTTACAAAGAAGCATTTTCCAAGAAAATTTTCTTTTAAAAAGAAAAAGGCTATTCCCCAAAGGCCATTAGCATTATCCTTGTTTCCTTGATTGAATCTCTTTTCCTTTCTTTCCTCCATCTGTAGTCACAGTGGTTTTGACTGCGACTAGTCTTTCTAGCTGCGTAAGTGTTTCCCGTACGATGGAGGTGGTTCTCGAGAGACCGTTGCAGAGTTAGGCATGAAAGGATAGTAAGAACAAGGATAAAGGATACGAGCTCAGGGATAAGCAACATGTTGGTATGGCTGAGTCCTAAAAGGAGGGAGAAAGATGAACAATGAAACCCATGACGAGAGAGTACCTTTGGCATGGTGAAACGGGACGGATAGTTAAGTATCATGGAACAGGGACAAGATCATTCGGAGGGCAATAGTATGCTCTCATTTCTAGGGTACCTCAGAAGGAGGGTAACGATCTTGTTAAAGGTTTAGCTTTTCTTCTCTATCATCCTGTCGGGACTTTGTTTTGATCACCGCATCTTTTAAGTCCGCTTCGATAGTTGAGTCTCTGCACCTTAGTACTAGCATAGTAGAGGATCCCGTTTTTGTCTCAAGTCCTATTGGAAGATCGGTCCATTTACTCATGGCTTGTTTGGATTTGAGAATGTCTATATCAAGTGTTGAGCTTGGAAATAATGCTTATGTTTATAAGTTGTGGATGGATTCTAGGGATGAAGTGGTTATCCAGTAAGGGGTGCCACTCTCGGTTTTAGAAGGAGGGTAGTTAGACTCTTGGCTTGCTTTGGTAATGCCCTTGAAGTATCGCGTAACCTTTTGGGTTCTGTCATGATTAGTTACTTAGAATCCCTAGATGCCTTTGTTGGAAATTAGAAACCCGATCGAATGGTGTTCGCTAATAAGACGGATGGTTTACTTCGATTATGTATGGGTTATGGGAATTACCCTAGTAAGTGCGCACGGTAACTTGTTTACTTTCAAGAGAAAGTTTTTCTACGTGGAATACCTTATGGTACAAGGTCCAGGATTCACTAGTGAATTTTGAGGGCTCGCATGGAATGATGTGTACGCAGTCCTGTTTGCGCCAAGTATTCTAGAAGGAGAATAAGTGCAAGTGGAACGAGAGGCGACGAGGAAATGAGTTCCAACTCATGTTATGGAAACAGGAAATAAGAAGCTGCGAAATCGTGAAGTAAAAGGGGCGGTCAAGGCACGATGGAACTAAGCTCAAGGTAATGCGACTCAGGAGACTGAAGACTAAATACGTGCATGATATCTCTTTTGGGAATATATCCTCGATCCCTGTTTTTCTGTTGAGCTTGCTTGTAGGCTATCTTTTATGGATATCCTTTCGGTCCTGTCTCTGTTACAAACCCCGTACGGAGTTTGTTTTGTTTATCTTCTCGACCCTGTTTCAGGGAATCTTAGGTAGAATCATGTGGATGTAAACATGTATTTGAAACATGTTATGGTTGATATGGTTGCAAATGGTTGCAAGTGGTTGCTCGTGGATGCACGAATTTACATTAGATATTAGCTCGACTTGGTCACATTTCATATTGCATATGCACGAGTATTTATACTTGTTTATGGATGAAATTGAATGTGTTATCATGCGGATGTTGCATATGGTTGAATGTTTGTGCACGCATATAGTGTATATGACTAGGACTATTTGCATACATGATGGATTCATAGCACTAAACATATTTTTGCATTCAAAAGATTTTTCAGGCCTGATCATTAGCATTAGCTAAGGAACATGTACACACACGTTTTGCATACATTCATAAAGCATTAGGAGTCGTCTAAGGACAATGGTTGCTTGTGGATGATGGTTTGAGTAGATGGATGGTAGGATATGTTCTTCCTAACTTTGAGATTTCGGGGACGAAATCCTTTAAGAAGGGGAGAATGTAACAACCCGAATTTTTACAACACGTTAAATCAAGAATCAAGACAGAATTAAACTATAAATTCTGAATCAAGTGAAATGGTCTGTGCCATTGCGTTCGTCTCGGAAAAATACGCGAAATAGAGTCCGAGTTTTCGAGAATCGGAGTCCGTATGACCCGTTAAAGGTCCAAAGAAGATTTCTGGAAATTTGAACTTCGGAAATAGCTTTGAAAATCAGATCTGGGGCTAGGCGGGAAGTTTCCCACCTAGGCCACGTCGACAGGGCTGTCGACAAGCCTGTCGACTTGGGCCCAGACCAAGTCGACAGCCCTGTCGACTTGCCTGTCGACAGGGGGTGGCCGGGGCAAGTTGCCTGGCGCACCTGTTTGTCTCACCTGGTCTTGTTCTTGGGCTGGTTCTGGAAGCTTCCGAGATCTGATGGTCCTAATCTATCCTATGGCCTAAAACACACCCTAATCTCTATAAAACACCCCTAAGGCCACCCTAAACCCTCATAACTCACCCTCTCCACGAAGTGCTGCCCAAATGCCAAGTGATCATGGCCTCCATCCCCTTTTCCTAAAGCCTAAGCACTTAAATCGGGTTCAAATCAAGAGGTGCAAGTTTGCTACACCAAATCGGAGGAAGATTAACGTTGCTATGCGAGTTCCATGACGATTCTTCAACAAAGGAGGCACCTTTCTTAGCCAAGATGATTCATGCTTCTTTCCCTAGGCCTAACTATGTAAGTTCTAGCTACTTTTAGATGGAAACGGTAGTTTTGATAATGACATGAGATAAAATGAGGCTAAACATGATTATGCGAACCTATATGAACCTTACCTTGCCTCTTGTGTTCATGTTTATGATTTTAGGCCATGTGAGTGACTTAATCATGCCTCTCATGCTATGCATAACCTAGTTTAACTTGCAAGTTTGGATCTTTATGCATGAAATGCTAGCATGAACCTTTAGGAACCACTTTACTTATGAAACATTGGCTAAGGCAAGATTTTGGGGCTTATGCATGTTTATGAACCCAAACCCCTTATGCTATCATGCAAGTTTGTGGCCAAATCCTTTATGAGATTATGCATGCTTGTGGCCAATCCCCTCTTTTAAGTTGTGCATGTTTATGGCCAAACCCTTTTCGATAATATGCATGTTTGTGGCCAAATTCCCTTGTGACATTTTGTGTGTTTGTGGCCAAAACCCCTTTTTATGACACTATGCATGATCGAGGCCAATTTGTAGTCATAGTATTCCTATTATGTTGACTCGTCTATACTTACGTTGGAAACACGTTTTGGGGTTAGGTTAGACGAGCATGAATATGCATGAAAAACTTAACTTGAAGTTTCATAAAAATATGATGTGAAACATGATTTGGGTTAAATGGGTATAACATGACAACATGTAACATTAAATATAACATGGAAGTTGACATGTGAGTATACTTGATAATGGAATTGGGAATTTACCTATTAAGTTAGGTCTACCCATTGGGAATTTACCTATTAAGTTAGGTCTACCCAATTGCTTGGAAACTTGACCATGAACATGACACTAGGCTAAACATGAAAGTGGCCAACTCGAGGTTGGGTTGAGTTTGTAGCATAAATCTACCCGGACCCGCCCGGCTTAACTAGTAGCTACAAACAATAGGATCCAATGTGAGAAGTTGGTCATGTCGCGCCTAAGACCCGAGGTTAGACCAAGTTGTGGTGTAAATCTACCCGGAACCCACCGGCTTAACTAGGTAACCACAACAAAGTCTAATGTGAGAGGTTGGGGTGCATTAAATAATTAATGCCACATAATAGGGTTAAGTTAATTTGATTAATGAGGCTTAACCAAATATGACATGGACAAATGGGTTAAGTAATTTGATTAGGCTAATGATACTTAACAAAACATGACAGGGTTGGGTAGGTTAAGTAACTTGATTTGCCTAACGACACTTGACCATTTTTATACGACGAGGTGACGGGATTAAGTTAACCAACACTTAATCAATCCAACACGATAACTTGATAAGGTTAAGTAAATTTTCTTAGTAACACTTAACCGTTTAATACAGTTAATGGATGGGGTTAAGTCAACTCAGACCTAACTAATCTAAACATGGTAATTGGACGGGGTTAAGTTAATTTACACTTAACTAATCCAACTCGTTAGTTTGATGTGGTTAAGTGACCTATACTTAACCAATCTAACGTGAAAACATGATAAGGCTAAGTCACGAATCACTTGAATACGCTTGACCGATTTGACTCGGTAATTTGACAAGGTCAAGTTAATTTATATAATTAACCAATCTAAAATGATAATTAGACAAGGTTAAGTTATGGATTGCTTAATATACTTAGCCAACTTGACACATGGCTTGTAGGGTTAAGTCTTGGACTTGGATACTTAGCCAATTTTGACATGGTTTGTGGACGGGCTAAGTTATGAACTTAAGTGACACTTAACCCATTAGATAAACCCTAATTCAGAGGATTAGGTAAATAACCATAGTTAACAAGGATTATGGAAATAAGGCTAAGTGGTAAACCTTAGTTAAGGGAAACTAAGTAATAATTCTTAGTCAAGGAAATTTGGACCATTTCTTAGATAGATTAGTAACCCGATACGTTAGGTCAAAGTTTAAGTATGCGTGTAGGAGCAGGCTATCTGATTTAGATAAAGGCTCCAACGAACTGGGTAACGAAGCAGCGGCTTCGGGGAACGTGAGGATATTCTTGGGATCCCTCTGTGAGCTGCCAGGTCATTATACTAGGCTCACGAGAGGTTGAGGTCTGCGGTAGGAGAACCAAGAATATGCCTTGGTTGCTATGCGAGCGACCTAAAGACTGGGGTGGATAGCAGTGAGTCGACGAATACATAAGGTGCCCGAGATAGCAAGTTCGTCGATCATCTACCATCTTGAGTCAAGCGTGTACGTACGGAAAGGCAGGGAACACCCAACAGACCATAATTTCTATCTAATTATGGGTGAGGTAGGCCGTAGGATGTGGGCTGGCCGGAGTGTAGTTCTCATGCAAGATTTTCTCTTGTGTTGCCTTTCACTAGTTGAGGGAGGGGTCTCGTGGGACCATAGCCACGTGTAGAAAAGCAGACCTTAGTATCTGCATCGGCAGATAAATCTAAAGCTCCCGACCGAGTCCTGTATTTCTTGTTTTGCCCTGTGACAGGACTCGGATGGCACGATGTGATACATGTGCATACAGTTATAGAAAAACGATTCACGATGAATGCGTGGGAAAAAGGGCGCGGTTGAGGGTTAGCGTAATCCCTAGTGGCCTAGGTGGTTTAACCCAAACCGAAATACGAAAGCGTGCAATAGGTAAGCATAATCCCTAGTGGTTCTAGGTGGCGTAAGTCCTAGTAGTTCAAACGATGATTCATATGGAAGAGCCTAGCTAGAACAAGGGTGACAGTCCAAACGATTTCAAGGATAATACGACATGAGGAAGCCCGTACGAGGTACGACAAAGGACTGAACTTATATGCATGGAAAGAAACATATGATTTGAGTAATCTATATATGCGATATATTAGGTTGACATGGACCATTACACGACTTTGAGTAAGGGACATTCATGGTTAACACATAACAAGGCTGGGATACTAGTACGGAGGGTGCAGAGCAAATATACATGTAAAAACCAGTAAAGATATATATATATATATATATATATATATATGAAAAATTCCATAGAACGTTAGACTAAATAGATACCATGGGACGTGATGCTTGATAGGAACCTGACGGCCTGATACCTTGTTTTATCTGACATCGTAATTTATCATGACACCTTAGTTTATCTGGGTACAGTAGTTCATCCTATTATTTTGGTTCAGTTTATCTATCTTGACATCATCCTTGTGTTTACTTTCAGTTTATGCATGTCATGTCACCTTTATCTGTTTTTATGCTGGAAGTAGATAGGACTTACCAGTCTTTATGACTGACCCCGTTTCTTTCGCTTCTTGTCTTCCGTTTCCCCCCCAGGTTACAGGGAGGAAATACTGTTGTTTAGTTCAGACTTCTTCGGCTTGAAGGTCATCTTGGATGGCTTGGACTTTCCTTGGCTATGGCTACTTTACTGTTTTAATTGGGGAATAATTTATGAAAAAGGTTTCATGCTTCTTTATTTCAGCAAGACAGGTTTTGATGTACTCTGATGTAAAAAGGCTTTTGACCTCATTTATTAATGTTATGAAAGTTTGTTTTTACTTCCGCTATTTTTATATGTTCTGTCTTGTGATATTTCTGTGGATGTTTACCAATAATGCCCCTCTAAAGCTAGTGCATTCCCTTGCGAGTGACCCTAGCGGAGGCGGGGTGTTACACATTATTATAATATCAAAAGGTTTTTGATATAAAGATGTTTTCGATTCTCATAAGGGAAAAACCCGTTCTGTTATACGGCGTGGTCTTATGGGATATTATTTACTTGTTCAAACTGTTTTTAACGGTTGTACTCATACTTGTCCATGTTGCGTGCTTAGTGCATGTGCGCATGATAGGGGGTTCTCGCTTTTTGTTAGGTGGCGAACGAGAGACTCTTACCCCTACATGTCCCAAAAATGAGGGTTGGTTGTGAAGTCGAAAGGCTGGCCGTAATATATGGAATGGGGTACCAATGTAAGCCACAGTAGGGTATTACCTTGCTGCTTTGGGGATTAGAGACGATGGTTGCAAAGCCTACTCAACCTTTTTCCGGGTCATTACAGTTGGTGCCCAATTTTGTACGGGCAGTCAAGTAGTCGGGATTTACAGATACTTGAAGAGCTGGAGGAGGAGGCTTCAGAATTATTTAGTTATGGTTATTTTCCGCTGTGTTGTAAGTGCTGTACTTTGGAAATGATATGCATATTCAAGTACAGATTTATATTTCAAAGTTATGTTATATATTATATGTTATTCGTTTTGTTGTGAGGTTCATGTTACTCTGATGTTGTGTTGTTCTTTTTATTCTATTCTAAGTTTCTATCTTATCTATTCTCACCCTCTAATTTCTTTCATTAACTACTGTTATTTTTCGATGTTTGGTTAGTCGTCATTGAGTTTATGTCAATAACTAAAGTCGTCAAAAAACCGGGTCGTTACAGTTGGTATCAGAGCTTAAGGTTAAGTAATCACCTTGGCTCTATGGCGTGACTCGGTAGAGATGGGTTAGTAATACCCTAGATTGAGTTCGAGTGTATATATATGAGCGCGTATTTGTTATTTGATATAATAAGTTGTTTAATATCGTGGAGCTTTATTGGTCGAGTGGTTTATGAATTCTGGTCGATACAGTAATGCAAACTGTGTTGATATGTGTTTATAAACACTTGAATACGATGAACTAACATGGTATGTTTTGAAAAGAGGGTAAATGGAATAATTTTACCCAATTTATATTTTGGTATCTATATTGGAAATAATATAGCATATTGGTTTTGTTGGTTGTTATTATAATCGATTAAGATTATAAAAGTGAAGTGGTTATAAATAACTAATCAAATTTCGTATAAGTATTACGAAGTGGATAAAATCTGAAGTAAGAATTAGAATTGAAATTAAAACCTGAAAATTTAGAGTGGTGTTTGTAAATGAACATGGATTAAATATACGTGAATTTTAAAATCCTGGGAGATTTTAAATTTTTTTACAAGCATTGAAATGATATTTTGAAATGATTTCAAAATGGGAAAGGTTTAAGTACGAATTTTGAAAAGTGATATAGTATTGAACTCACTTCGATCGCTGGAAAATAGATTCCGATGATGAGCTAGACATCCTCGGTGTTCATTTTCGAGTTGTAAGTGACGAATTACTACCAGCGATACTGTTTTGAATTTGTTTTTGAAAAAACAAGTTGTGTTGAATTTCAAAAATGAAAATTTGATTTTTGAAAAGAGTAAACCGTTTAAAAACTCCCAGGAAAGACTATTTGAATTAAAAACAAATTTAACAGAAATTTGTGAAAGCAAATTGGAATTAAAAATAAAGCCAGTTAAGTGGTAACTGAATTGGATAAGAATGATATCAAGTAAGTTGGATTGATAAGAATTGGGAATCAAGGATAGTACTTGAATTTGAAATGAAGTTTGGCTCGGATAAAACCAAACGATTGAGTTGGAAATGGAATTTGGCTTAGTTAAAACCGAATGGTTGTATTGAGATAAAAGTGATTGGAGTTTGACCGTAAGGACTTTGGTATATGCTAAATTGGTAGCAGGTGTAAAGGATATAACAATATGCCCGACAAAAAGGTACTAGTTTATATTTTATATGGATATGAGATTTTTGAGCCGAATCGGCAAGCCGCTTGGCTATTTGATTTTCTTTTGGGTTGGAGAAGGCCTAGAGAGGCGAGTTGAGGTTTTACCGATAGGGCTGTACAAAGGAGGTTTTGGCGAAATTTTCATAAATTTCGGGTGTTAGAAAATTTTCAGGATTTTTGAAAATATTCGTTAATATAATTAAATTAACAATTTAATAAAAAATAAATTAGTCAGGTGAAACTGAAGTTGAGAAGTGAACAATATAGTCTAGCTAGTTCGATAGGGTTTGTTTTCTACCTTAGCAATTTCGAGGACGAAATTATTTTAAGTGGGGAAGAATGTAACAACCCGTATTTTCTGCGATATATAATTAACTTATTTAATTATATAGATAGTGATTTAGAATTCAAATGGTCATTTAATTAAATTATATTGAATATTTAATTAAAATGATAATTAAATAATATATAAAATTCTGAAATAATCAGAATTGGCTGAAATGGAGATATGGTGTGAATTGGGAAATTCAAAATGTATAATTCAGTTTAGAATTGAATTACAATAACGAATATATTTAATTAATGAAGTTTGAGCGTATAATTATAATATAATTATAATCGAGCTCGAAATGGCGCGGCAGTTCGCGATTTGGCGATTTGAACTTTAAACGAATATAAAGAAGCCGTTTTAAATTGGATTTCTGAGAAACAAGAAACGTTAGGAGTTGGTGAAGTATATTTTCTAGTGGAAGAGAAAAATCGGGATTTCGTCGTGTAGATTTTTAGTTATGTCCAAATTAAATATTCAGAAAAACAGCGTTATATTCGTTCATGGCTATAACGGTTATTTAAAAATATTTGAATATCGGGTTTGAATTTAGACAAGGTTCTTTTGGGACATAACGATAATTTAATTTTTAGAATTTTACTGTAATTTTTAATTAATTAAATAAGCAACTTTTTATTTGGAGTGTTTTGCACCCTGTATCAGCGATTTTTGGGTTTCACAATATGAGTTAACCTACCGATGTTATTATATTTTTGGGATATTGGCACATTGTTCTTCACAACGGTATTTTTATTATTGTCTACTACAGTTCATATGTGGATCAAAATATACGAGACGGACACCCATATTGTATAACGTTGAACAAAGATTTATAACAATATGGACTAAATTCATTTCAGCGATCAAATAAAAGTCCACATCTTTCTTTTTGTTTAACCACACAAAAACTCTCGTTCCTCAACATAATTACGTGGACTTCAAACATTCTCACAAAAATCCTATATAATATCATATCACACCCCCTTTGTAACCTAACCTAATGGACTATTCTTCCTCATTCAGAATTGAGGCCGCCAAAAAAAAAATCCGGTCTTCCAATATTCATTAAAAATCAAAGGAAAATTCTAAAATGTTGGAGTCTAATGTTTTGAGCTTAGATCGGGTTATTCTTTATCTCAGTATACCTTTTGCTACGTGCGATTATGTTCTGTGAGGCTCTGAGTTTGAACGCAGCAGTGGGTTGCGGGTTTTAATGGATAGCCGGCGCTGGAGTTAGTGAGGGGAAGTATCCTGAAGAGGGAAGGAGAGGGGGACGACGACGACATCAACGGTGGTGGTTCGACTTGATTTGGGGGTATGTACTGGTTTCTTTCAACAGATTTAGGGTTCGCGGTCAACTAGTTATCAACATTGATCTGGTCGACGATGGTGGAAGTCGATGGGATTTTCTGGTCGAAGGTGGTCAGACGATGTTCTGGAGAGCAAGGCGCAGTGGTGAGTGAGAGTTTCCTCCTGGGTTTTTGCATTGGAAGTTAACTGGTTCTGGGAAACTACAAGTTTTAGCGATGGGAAAGGTAATGGGTTAAAACCATAAATTTGGTATGTTATGTTTTGAATGTCTGAATGTTGTTTCTTTGGAGTTGGTCTTGATTTTTAAAGTGGAGGAGGAACTAGGACTGTGAACTGCGTTTTGAGGAGAAGCAGACATGTTCTGCTATGTGAAGTAAAGAAGGGTGGGGTTTTGGAATTAGTAATGTTTGTTTACAGTAAACTGTGGAGGTGTACTGGGGTCCGTACCGAGTTCAACAAGAAGGATAGGAACGGGTTTGTTGTGAGGAGATTGTGATGTTAATTCTAGTCGAGGTGGGGTATTGAAATGAGGAGACTAGTTGAAGTTGAACTATTTGTTCAAACTTGGAGAAGAAAGTCAGGCTCTTTGCAGTTGTTTGGGGATGAAATAAACCATGGAGTTAATCGCGTATTAAAATATGGTAAAGGCCCAATGAGTTTAATTAAGAATTTAGTTTTAAATTTTAATTAAATAATGTATAAACTTATGAATGATATATCTCGCTCATAAATGGTCAGAATTCTGAACGGTCAGATCCGTTGGGATCATATGGACGAGCACTACATGCTGGAACTGACTAGGAGTGAATCGAAGCTCATTACAATTTATAGAAAAATAAATTGTCCATCTGAATCAAATCGAGCGATGGTTATCGTTATTAATGATGATCGTCCAATGTGAGTAAAACTCACCAACTCTGAACAATTATTTTTTATAACGTATTCTTAGAACTGATAATTATCTATTGGTTGTTGTGTGTTAACTGTTTGATTGGATTTCTTATGTATTGGTTGAAATCATTGATAACGATATATATATATATATATAAATCATTACTCAAATATTGATTCTGTTTAATAGTACATTTCATTTTGAAATGAAATCGATGTTAATGATATTGTTTAAGATCTGTGGATGCATGGAAATAGGTTGGAGGAATCCAACTGGATTCCTCAACATTTATTTTACTGTTTTTCATATATTTTGATATATGATGTGATATATAATCTGTTACGGATTATGTGTGTTAGAATGATGTTGATCGTTGTTATTCGATATTTTTAATATCATAAGAAACCCTGGGATGTAAAAAGAAATATTTCAATGTAAATTGAATTTAATGAATTTTATAAAATCAACTAATTTTATAAAAGGAAATATTTTTGAAAATAAAGTATTTATAAAATTAGATGATTTTATAAAGGGGAATATTTATTTGTTAAATAAATAGAAAAGATAAAAGAAATATTTATTTGTTAAATAAATAGGAAATATAAAAGAAATATTTATTTGTTAAATAAGTAGGAAATATAAAAGAAATATTTATTTGATAAATAAATAGAAAAGATAAAAGAAATATTTATTTGTTAAATAAATAGAAAAGATAAAAGAAATATTTATTTGTTAAATAAATAAAATTGAAAAGGGAATAGTTATTTGTTAAGTAAACAAATAGAAAAGGAGTTAATTCAAAGGAATTAATCAAAGGAGTTAATTCAAGGGAATTAATCAAAGGAATAAATCAAAGGAGTTAACCCGAAAGAGTTAATCGGAATGAGTTAATCGAATATTAATTATTCGATTAGAGTTAATCGATTAGAGTTAGAGTTAATCAGTTAGAGTTAATCAGTTAAAGTTAGAGTTAGAGTTAACCCGTTAGAGTTAGAGTTAACCAGTTAGAGTTATTCAAATGGAGTAAATCGACTAGAGTTATCGAATATAGTTTATTCGAGAAGAGTAATCGATTAGAGTTTATTCGAGAAGAGTAATCGAATATAGTTTATTCGAGTAGAGTTATCGAATATAGTTTGTTCGAGAAGAGTAATCTGATATTGGTTATTCGAAGTGAGTTAATCGAATTTAGTTATTCGAAAGTAGTTAATCGAATATTAGTTATTCGAATAGAATTAAATAGAGTTAAGTAGAGTTAATCGAATATTAGTTATTCGAATAGAGTTAAATAGAGTTATCAAATATTAGTTATTCGAATAGAATTAAATGGAGTTAAATAGAGTTAATCGAATATTAGTTATTCAAATAGAGTTAAAGGAAAGGGTAATCGATGTTAGTAATCGAAAGGAGTTATCGAGTTTAGTTATTCGAATAAAGTTAAAAGGAGTTAATCGAATTTAGTTATTCGAAAGGAGTTATCGAATTTAGTTATTCAAATAAAGTTAAAAGAGTTATCGAATTTAGTTATTCAAATAAAGTTAAAAGGAGTTATCGAATTTAGTTATTCGAATAAAGTTAAAGGAGTTATCGATTATTAGTTAATCGAAAGGAGGTATTGATTATTAGTTAATCGAAGGGAGTTAATCGAATTTAGTTATTCGAAAGTGAGATTATCGAATATAGTTTATTCGAAAAGAGTTAAATCGAATATAGCATATTCGAAAGAAAGACATCGGATTTAGTTTATTCGAAAGAGCGAGTTAATCGATTATTAGTTAATCGATGGGAGTTAATCGAATATAGGTTATTCGAAGAAGAGTTAATCAAATAGAGATTACTCGAAGAAAGCTAATCGGCGAATTCGATTATATTGAATTCGGAAAAGTACATATACTTTCCGGTGTTTAAATCAAGATTCATTTATTTATAAATCAAGTGTTTATTTATTTATTCACATTAAAGAATAAAGGATAAAATTGGAATTAGATATTCTGAAAGGACGGATTATAACGTTATCGTTATACCCAATGTTTCTGTAAAAGAAGTAGATTTATAAATAGAATCCGAGAGTTACGTAAGGAAGTTTGTTAAAGATTTAAATGATAAACTTTGACTATTTCGAAGTTAAAACGTTGTTCAGTTAAGGTCTGAGAGGTAATTATCCCCAACTTGATTGACTTCCTTCTTAACTAAGGAATGGTAAGGTTTGATAGTGAATGATGGTTAAGTAAATTTAGTTAATGAGTGTAATGGTTTGAATTGGCATCGCGATGTTTTATTTAAACATCTGTTTAAACCAAATGAAGAAGCTTTGGAAATGTTTTCCAAATTAGAAACCAGAAATTTTTTCTAATGTAGAAAATAAGAAATGGAAATGTTTTCCATTATTAATAACGTATATTTTCTAAATTTAGAAAATAAGAAATGTTGAATATAGGGAAATAAGAGATGAAAAATGAATAACTTAAATAGAGAGATTCAAAGTGATTTGGCGGGTATGACGGTGTGACATTCAAAGTGAATAAATGTGTGATCTGTCAGAGATAAGCGTGGCCTCCAGCCTCACAACCGGGAAATGACAGAAATCGAGCAGGAAACATGGCTATGTAGGTCGCACCTATTAGGGTGTATAATCACCTGATCTAGAGTTTCATTTACTTCTAAAAATCTATTGTCGATGCTGTCCCATTCCAAAAACGGTTGCTGATCCCAACCGTTGGTGATATACATTTGGTACACTCAAGTGAAATGAGTGGTCGGTCATGTGTGGCCGGGTTGCAAGATGTTCTTGTTGAACCCAATGTATTCCTCTCTAGAGGTACACTAGCGAAAGGTGGTTCCATACCTTGTCATAGTTGGAAGTCCATTACCCAATATATGCTTGCGGTTTTGATTGTATACTATATATATATAGAACGTGAGATGAAAGCGTTTCTGCTAAATGATTATTATATTGTGGTTAATAGACATTATTATAATATCAAAAGGATTTTGATATAAAGATGTTTTGGATTCTCATAAGGGAAAAACCCATTCCGTTATACGGCGTGGTCTTATGAGATGTTGTTTACTTCTTCAAACTATTTTTAACTGTTTTACTCATACCAGTCCATGTTGTGTGCTTAGTGCATGTGCGCATGATAGGGGGTTCTCGCTTTTCGTTAGGTGGCGAACAGGAGATTCTTACCCCTACATGTCCCGAAAATGAGGGTTGGTTGTGAAGTCGAAAGGCTGGCCGTAAAATATGGACTGGGGTACCAATGTAAGCCACAGTGCGGTATTACCTTGCTGCTTGGGGGATTGGAGAGGATGGTCGCAAAGCCTACTCAACCTTTTTCCGAGTAGTTACAGTTGGTGCCCAATTTTGTACGGGCAGTCAAGTAGTCGGGATTTACAGATACTTGAAGAGCTAGAGCAGGAGGCTTCAGAATTATATAGCTATGGTTATCTTCCACTGTGTTGTAAGTGCTATACTTTGGAAATGATATGTATATTCAAGTACAGATTTATATTTCAAAGTTATGTTATATATTATATGTTATTCATTCCGCTGTGAGGTTCGTGTTACTCTGATGTTGTGTTGTTCTTCTTCTTCTATTCTAAGTTTCTATCTTATCTATTCTCACCCTCTGATTTCTTTCATTAACTACCAGTATTTTTCGATGTTTGGTTAGTTGTCATTGAGTTTATGTCAATAACTAAAGTCGTCAAAAAACCGGGTCGTTACAATAATATAGAAACAAAAGATTCAAAATTTAAAAACTTTCAAAAGTTTCAAACAAGTATGTCGACATACATACTTTGCTATGTCGACGTATAACTGCCATATTTTTCAAAACTTTTCAAAATTTAAAACTAATTAACTAACTCATGTACATTCAAATCCAACATATTCCAGACCATATTTAAGTCTGTTTCTTCCAGAAAAAAATCATCATTTCATTTCTCCTTCTTCCTTATTCATTTCTTATCCAAACTATGGCAAATCCAATTCATAATCTAAGTGAAAATCTTGAAGAAACGTTGAATTCCTTCAAGGACATCCTCTCGATAATACTATGAAATCGGCGTCATCTTGAATTAAGCCAAATAAAGATGTTTGAACAACAAGAGAAGCATTTTGATGTCATTCTTTGACTAATATCATCTATTTTCAGAGATGAAGATAACAATCTCGCTAAGGCACCACCAACAAAAGAAGATAAAGATTGGGAGGTCATCGAGAAGGATCCGGTCTTTAGAGAAGATGGTTGGGTAGAAGTCCCAAGAAACGTTTGATTGTTTGGTATGATTGATTTGATTTGTTTGGATTGTATGACTTGAAACATGTATACATTAAACATATGCAAATATTACTTGGTGTGGTGTTGTTACGACCGGGTATTTAGCTTGATCTGAATCAGTCGCTAAACCGATCAAGACCGTTCGAAACGCTTGATTGTTTTGAGAACATGACAAAATAGAACGTAGACGGAAGAACATTTCATTGTTAATTACAACAATCCCATCAGAATACAAGAACATACAGAGTATGAATAAATATTACACATTCACTAAATATCAGAGATTTAAATTACAATTAAATACATCGCCGCAGAAAAACAATACAAATCACAACAAGAAGTAATACACGGATACAGAGCTTTTCCGAGTATCATTCCAGCTATAAATCAGGATCCTGTGAATATAAATCTGCAAAACCAAAACTACTAGCTGCCCGTGTCAAAATAAGGGCACTTAGAGTTTAGGTTAAAACAATAAACTTTAGGTCAGTCATGGGACTGGTGTGAGAACCAAAACAGTTATTAATCTTTATTTTATAGTTCGGTAAATCAAGGGACCACGCTGTATAACACGGAACGGGTTTCCTCCCAAGAATACCAGTGCATAAAACAAACAGCGCAATGCTAAATAAAGAACAATGAAGCTATTATAAGACCCAGGTCCCATCACACAATGCAACGCAAGCCGGAGGATAGGGTTTTTACCTTATAATAGCCAAGAATGCTTGATACATTTAAAACAAATCATTTGATACTATTATAAGTGCATAGTGTATAAAAACAACTTCAAATCATAAGTATCAGTTATAGACGGCATAGTACCCCATGCTACTATGTCGCCATACTAGGCTCTACAAATAAAACCGCAAAGTCACGTATTTGGAAAATTGGATTTCCATCCGCGAACTGAGGCAAAAGATAGTCCTCACCGATTTGAGACTCTCTAGCCCGAGCCTCAGGACCCAGACTCAGGTGGGCCCTTGGATCGTCAGGGCCGGTCCACCGATGTGGATTAAAATGCCTGAACACTGCGTTTCCCCGCCCTTTGGGGCGTAAATGAGCCAATGAATGACTCCATCGGACCCGGATCGTCCGATCTAACCGAGGTGCCTCGCAACAACAACAACCACATAAGTCAAACTCGTCAGGGCGTGCAAAACCACTGATGCCACTTCTAACTAGAAAGAAATGCATGTCCTCCCTGGGGTCCTCTCCCGTTTTTAGTTCACAACCGGGGTGTGAGGCTCACGAATTCATGTTACACAAAGCTATGCCACACAGGCCGTGCTTTGATCATCAACCACAAGACTTTGCTTTTCAACAGAAGCCTCGATCAATTGCCACTTAGGCATGCCACACAGGCAATTCACTCCATGCGTTTGATATCCATCAATATATAACCTCTGAGCTCGTACGTCTCAGAGAAGGTTGTTAAGCAGGAGAATAAATTCTCCGCCGCCAAACAGATATATATTCAATAGAAATCAATCACACAGAATAAAATCCAATGTCAGACACACATTCCATTTACAAGTCCGTTCTGGGTCTGAACGAAACCGGAGGCACCTAGTACCTCGCATATCCATCGATCTCCAAGTACGTCTGGACGACCACTAACTGATTCCCTCCTCTTTGGTGTACGGCCCAATCAAGATCATCAGTAATTATCCAAATGACATGAAGGCCTCTGGTCTTCAACCACCATCTTCATCTTTGACTAATCGTCGAATCAGTTATTCAGAATGGGATAAACCCGGTCTTTCTGAATAACTCGCGTATGTAGTAAACAAGTGTTACACAAACACAACATACGCCTCATTCCAATTCAGAATATTCTTTTATTCAAATATTCTTACACTTTGGGAAAGGTTCCCATTAATTTTATCAAAGATAAATTCTTTAAATTTATTCTTTAATCTTCTTTTGAATATCAATTCAAACTAGTTGGGATTAGCGAACCACACCGAAGTAATCATTTATTTTATTTCCCAATCCCAACCTATTCATCCCATGAAGTAAAACTGGTCATACTTCATATCTGACACTACGGTGTTATCAGTAAATTCAATTACCATTTCACGTTCAAATCTAATTAAAGATTTAACTATCGCCTGGAGCAAAACTAGTGATACTCCATTCTTGACCATTTCAATCTAATTAAAGATTCATTAAAACCCCACTTAGTTTTAATCTTCACAGAAATCAATATCCTTCTTTTAACTGGGTTAAATAACCAATGTCATTTAAAACACGGCTCACGATAAACCCAAAATCACATTCCATTAATTATCGGGTTAAAGAACCAGTGTTATTAAAACACCATTCACGATAAACCCAAAAATCAATTCAAATTCAATTCCAATTAGATACCATTTAATTGGTACACTTCATTAAATCTAAATAAAAAGATGTAATCTCTTTCTCAACTGGGTTTAAGAACAGTGTTAATGAAGACACCATTCACGGCAAACCCAAATCACATTTGATATTATATACAAGGCTCTGAATAGAAAATATATCGGCTTATATTCAATATCAACTTCTACGACCAACAAATATCGTATTGGAAATAACGATATAAATATATCTTTCAAATTTCCATAACAATATCTGTATAATCAGGAAATCCAACATCGAAATATTCCACAGACAATTTCGATTCAAATCCATTCCAATTCAATTATTGGAAATTCTGATTATTTTCAAAACCATTTCAAATCCAATTTATTTATTTTAAAAATAAATTATTATTCTGGTTCAAAACTAGTTCATTTCGATAAAAATCTATTTTAATCTTTTCAAATATGGAGTTTTTCATCCTAATCCTTCCCAAATCATTTCTTATGATTTTACACAAATTATTGATATTTTTAATAATTTTATCAAGGCCCGTACAGTCGATTTCCATCAACGACCATCGAACTGCACTTACAACGACTTTTTCCCAATTTGATTTGGACATAATTCCAAATCCAACCGTTAGATTTCAAATCTCCAATATTCACTAGAAAGCTCTTTTCAATACGAACCCAACGGTTCCGATTTTAGGAGAATCCGACGGTCGGATCTCCCGCAACGTCGATTCGAAATCAATGGTCGAAATTCGCTAACTACCGCAGCGCGACGCGTTCGATTCAGGCCATTATATTATATATATATAATATATACTTCGTCGATTTCCTTTTAAAATGTATTTTATAAATCGTTTTAAATTCGTTTTCAAAATGATTTCAACTTCCTTTTCAAATTCGAATCAAAATCGAATTTTTCAATATAAATTCATTTTAATTTCATTTCAAATCGATTTCAATTCAATTTCAATTTAATTCGAATTGGTTTCAATTCAAATCAATTTCATTTCAATTTCAATACGTTTTAAATTCAATTCAAAATGATTTCAATTCTATTTCAATCTAATTCGAATTTCAATTCTTTTCAATTTAATTTGAATTTCAGTTCATTTCAATTTAACAGATTTTGAAATCACTTTCGATATTCATTATAAAATGAATAAAATCGATATAAATATCGTTCACGTCGAAATGGCATCAATCTAATCAACCCGGCTTTTATTCAACACATGAAATTATTTTGTTATTTTCCAAATTGAAATGAGGCCCAAGCAATTACGATAGATTTTATTTCTATGGGTTTCCATACAACGCATGTATATATCAACAATGACGAATAATCAACCATCATCCAAAGTGCATTCTACACTGTATAAGCATCAAATATAAATATTGAACGCTTATAACAGTCTGTCAATCAATCGATCGACATACAACTAATTATTGGGATTAGTGTATGTCATATATCACCCCAATACCCATGTGGGGTTTTCAAACAATCAAACACAGATTTTATTTGTGCAGTTGGGCGATGTGTAAAATTTATCGTCCCAATCGATATCAATCAAATGTGTGTATATAAACAAATCATTCGATTTGTTTATAAATATTTATTTCATATGCACGTTAAAAATTATATTTTTAACTATAAAATATTTTCCCCTATAAAATATTTTATTTCATTTCACATCACATCACACAATCAACTACCCATCAAAATCAAACAAACAAGCATACAAGCCGTCCATGGTCTGTGGACGACGGGTGTCAAGTGCTACTAAACACCGTTTGCATCCTAGTATATATTTCAAACTAGAAATAAAAATAAAAGTGAGGAGTTCTCACCTAGAAGCTAAACCAAACGCCGCGACTCTTCATTTGTAGAAAATCTTCGTCGTGCTCGCCTTTCATCACTTTCGTTGCTCGTATTCACTACATCTATAAAAATCACATTTTTATAATTATTCTTTATATAAAAATCATATTTTTACACTGCTACTATATAGATAAAAATTCTATTTTTACACTGCTACTATATAGATAAAAATTCTATTTTTACCCCGCTATTATATAGATAAAAATTCTATTTTTACCCTGCTATTATATAGATAAAAATCCCATTTTTACCCTGCTACTATATAGATAAAAATTCCATTTTTACCCTGCTACTATATAGATAAAAATTCTATTTTTACACCGCTATTATATAGATAAAATTCTATTTTTACCTCGCTAGTAATATAATAAAAATTATATTTTTATTATCTACATGAATGAAAATCCCATTTTTATTCTTCCTATGATATAAAGATTGAATTTTTATTATCTACATAATATAAAAATCACATTTTTAATCTCTACGTTATATAAAAATCATATTTTTAGCTAAATAAAAATCCTCTTTTTACTTCATCCATGTAACAACCCGTATTTTCAATAACCTGTAATAATGTAAATTGAGGCAGAATTTAATTCTAAAATATGAATCAAGGGAAACGGGCTATGCCATTGCGTTCGTCTCGGAAAAATACGCGAAATAGAGTCCGAGTTTTCGAAAATCGGAGTCCGTTTGACCCAGTTAAGGCCCATTGAAGTTTTCAGAAAATTCCTAAGTAAAAACAGATTTAAATTTTAAAATTAAAAACTAGGGATAAGGCAGACTGGCGCAGGCGGGAAAAATCCCGCCCAGGACCCCATGTCGACAGGCCTGTCGACAGGGGTCTTTGCATGTCGACTGCCCTGTCGACATCCCTGTCGACAGGGGGTGCCCGGCTGTTTAGCCTGGTGCACCAATTCTGATTAGGGTTGGGTCTTGTGGCCTGTTTCTAGAGAGTTCCGAGATCTGATGGACCTAATTGAATCTAGGGTTAATCCTATGGTCCAAATCACTAGCCTAATCTATAAATAAGACCCTAACCTACCCTAAATCATTCATTATTCATCCTAGCAACTAAACTATGTCAAAATCAAACCTCTCATGGCCTCCACTCTCTTCATACAATTCCTAAATCAAATTCCTAAGAGATTTCCATGCATACAAGTGTATTTAGGCTTGTATGATCCTCCTTAGCTTGCATTAAAGTCTTGTTTCTCTATTGGCATCATAAAAGAAGAGTTTTGATCAAGTTTGCTTGCATTTTTGGGGTTTTTGGTTGCATAAGGGTTTAATTACATTTGCTATACTCATTTGAGTTCGCATAAGCATTGTAAGCCCTATTCCTTTCATACTTAAACTCTAAAGTTAAATGTATGTTATGCAAGTTTATTGTGATGAGATATGCAAGTTATCATGTTGTAAATATGCAAGTTTGGTTTGCAAGTTATCATATGTTATGTAAGTTTTGTTATGCAAGTTTGGTTTGTAAGTTAACATATGTTATGCAAGTTTATTTATGCAAGTATGATATGTAGGTTAACATATGTTATGCAAGTTTATTTATGCAAGTATGATATACAAGTTGACATATGTTATGCAAGTTTGTTTATGCAAGTATGATATGTAAGTTAACATATGTTATGCAAGTTTGTTTATGCAAGTATGATATGTAAGTTGACATATGTTATGCAAGTTTATTTATGCAAGTATGATATGCAAGTTGACATATGTTATGCAAGTTTGTTTATGCAAGTATGTTATGCAAGTTTGGGATGGTCATATGGTTCATGTTATCATGTTATGCATGCTTTTTGGGCCTAAAAATGTAATATGCAAGTGTGTGAACACATGAACGTTTCATATGCCACCATGTTGAACTTGTGGCTTTAACATTTTTATGTCATGATTATGCCAAGTTCCCTCTTTCTATCCTTTATGCGTTATTGCGATATGTAAGCGATGGGATTGCGTTTGGGGTTTGGGTAAACTTAAAAGACATAAAAATATGAGCTTGGGAATTTACCTATTAAGTTAGGTCTACCCATTGGGAATTTACCTATTAAGTTAGGTCTACCCAATTGCTTGAAAACTTGTAATATGTTTTGGAAACATGATGGACATGACACTTAGAAAAGATAAGTGTGACCAACTCGAGGTTGGGTTGAGTTTGTAGCGTAAACCTACCCGGAACCGACCGGCCAAACTAGTTGCTACAAACAATAGGACCCAATGTGAGAAGTTGGTCATGTTGTACCTTGGACCCGAGGTTAGACTAAGTTGTGGTGTAAAGCTACCCGGACCCGCCCGGCTTAACTAGTAACCACAACAAAGTCTAATGTGAGAGGTTAAGGCGCATTAATTAATTAATGCCTCATGATTAGGGTTAAGTCATGGACCATTTAATACTTAACCAATTTGGGCTCGGTAGATTAATAGGGGTTAAGTCGTGAACTCACCGTTACATTTAACCAAGTTAATCCATGATTAGTGGAGGGGTTAAATCATACTTAACCCACTAGAGAAATCCTAGCAACGGGGGTCCACTCCTTCAGTAATCCCTGGTTAGTATCATCATGGCCCTAGGGACTAGGCTAGGGTGGGGGCACGATTACTGAACTGGAGATAAGGGGCCAAAAAGCGACGGCCGTGGTACGCCGGTGTAGTTCTGGGCGGACTCTGGTCGTGCACATAGTCCGTAGTCGGAGAAAACAAGCACGGGTACCGGTAGACCGAGACTGTGCACTCATGTTTATGGTGTCCAGGGGTTGACACCCTAGGGCTTGATACACCCGACGGGTGGACCCGACACAGTTCGACTACATTCATGTTTGAGCCGTATTGACACCAACACGTGACGAGTTAGGCTTAGGGAGCCGATCGATTAGACCGTTGGGTTGGACCTCGTGGTAGGGTCACTTCATGTTATTGGACCTAGTAAGAGGGTCACTTCATGTTATTGGGCCAAAGCTTGGGCCGTGGGATCAATATTTGTATATCCAAGTCATGTTAGTTTGCTAGTACACCCGTGGTGCAAAACCTTAATCTTGATTATGCGATGACACCTTTATCTACCTCGATAGTAAATCGTCATGATGTTATCCTTATATTCATACTTGCTGCTCATGTCAGTTAACTTTATCAGTTTACATTGATTGTAGTAGGGCTTACTCAGTCTTTTTGACTGACCTGTTTCCTTTCGCCTCTTTTCTTCCGTTCCCCCCCCCCAGGTTCTCAGGGAGGGAATACAGGAGCTTAGCTGGATCTTACCTGCTTTTCTTGGATAGCTCATGTATGCTTTGGACTTGAGGTCGCTATGGTTTTCCTGCCTTGGGGATAGCTACTTATGTTTTTCTGTTCAGTTTCAGATGATGTGTTTTATGTACTAGACTTGTTTTATTTGGAAAAATTGACATTATGATGTACCAGACATGTTTTGAAATGGTTTAAATCTTCCGCTGTTTTATCTATGTTATTTACTCTGTTTACATATATACATATGTTCTTGTTCTGCCTTGCTATATCATTATGCATGTTTACCTTGTTTTAAAAACGCCCCACCAAAGTCAGAGTTGCTTGCAAGAGCCACCCTGGCGGAGATGGGGTGTTACATTTGGTATCAGAGCATATGGTTTACGAGAAGGGATAAAAAGGTTTATTTTTAAAACTTTTGAAAAGAAAAACTATTTTCAAAACCAAGTATTAAGTATTTTCCAAAGAAAAGTCTAGTTATTTTTAAAAAGGCTATTCCCCAAAAAGCCATTAGCACTATCCTTTGATCCCTCGTTTGAACTCTTTTCTTTTCGTTTCCAGCATGTCTGATAATCTCATCTTGCCCGATGGGGTAACAATACCCGATTGGTTTCGTCGGTACTTGGAAGTCACGGCACCGGTCCCGGGTGTCTCTAATGTTGTCTTTCCAGTCGAGGCCGCTGTTCCTCCTCCTCCTCCCGTAGCTGATGTTCCTCTTCTCCCTCAGCCTCCACAAGCGGATTTTGCGGAAACTTGTAAGAACTTTGAGATGATGGGTTGCAAGAATTTCTTTGGAACCGAGACTTTAGTAGAGGCAAGGAATTGGTTGAAAGAGACCGAAGATCTTTTAGCCACCTTTGATATAGGTGACCGCAGGAAGGTTTTATTGGCAGTATGGTTGCTAAAGGAAGAAGCTGCACGTTGGTGGGTAGTCACCACCGCTACTAGGCCAATCGAGACTTGGGATAACTTTAGAGGAAGGTTTGGACTGAGGTTCTTATCACTGAAGCAAGGGGACATGACTATTAGGGAATACATAGATAAGTTTAATCAACTGGCTCGGGTCAATTTAGACTTAGTTAATACAGCTCAGAAGAAGGCCCTACACTTTGCTCTAGGATTAATCGAGCCATTACATGGTTTGGCCATGTCTCATATACCCTTGGGGGGCGACTTTCGAGAATTTGGTGAATATGGCCCTACTTCAAGAAGAAGATAACAATGACAAGAAAGAGGTCAAGGCGAATGAGTCTCAAGGCAGGAGAGTAAATTCCGGGAAACGGGGAAAGAATAACCACAACCGCAAGGACAAGCCAAGAGAGAATATGAAATGTAACTTCTGTGGTAAGGTTGGACATATAGCCAGGGAATGTAGGAAGAAAGAGAAGAGAAAGCGGGGCGAATGCTTTCATTGTGGTGAGTTTGGACATCTCAACAAGGATTGCCCGAAGAAACAAGGGCAAGGTCAGACTCAGTGTGCAGGACTATCTGGAGGGCGAGTTCATCCCCTCAACACCGTTCTTCCAGCTTATGATAGAGGTAGTGTTTCTGTTGAAAGTCTTGTTTACATTTTCTGATTTTCCCTGTTCGTACTTTGTTTGATTCTGGCACATCGCATAGTTTTATTTCATCTGATCTAGTTGAAAGTTGTGCACCTAAGTACTAGTCTGGTTGATGATCCCGTATATGTTTCAAATCCAATTGGGGGTTCTGCCCGTTCGTCTGTGGTCTGAGTGGATTTGGAAATTTCTATCTTGAGTATAGAATTCTCGTGGGATGTTTATATTCTCGGTCTCAGGGGATATGGGTTGGTTTTGGGCATGGAATGGTTGTCCTGTTTTGGAGCCATTCTTGGTTTTTGTATATAGGGGTGTGAGGCTCATGACTCGCCTCGATAATACCCTAGAAATTACTAGCAACCCTATGGGTCCCGTCATGTTATGTTGAATCCCTCGACTCGTCTATCGATAGTTTGCAATCGGTGAGGGTGGTCCGAGAATATCCTGATATCTTGGGTGAAGTGAAGGGGTGACCCTTAGACGTGGGATAGATTTCCGCATTATCTGGTTGGTAATACTAAGCCAGTTTTGTGGCCGGTTAGGCACATGACCTCACGAGATGAGAGTTAAGAAAGAAAGTCAAGGAGTTGCTTGAGAAGAACTTCCTGAGACGAGGCATTTTCGAGTAGGGTGCTCCAGTAGTATTCGTTACTGATGTGGACAGTTTGTTTCGCTCAGGTGTTGATTATCGTGAGAGGAATAGATAACCGTTTCCAAGGATCAATGATTGGTTTGATCAGCTTGTAGGAGCATCTATTTTCTTTTGATCTAGCTACCGGATTCCATCAGCTTAGGATGGCTGAGGATGGAATTGACAAGACTGCGTTTAGGACTCTAGATGGATTTTTAGAATGGCTAGTCATGCTATTTGGTTTGGCTAATGCACCCGCATATTACGTGAACTTGATGGGTAGGGTGTTTAGGGAGTCCTTGAACAAGTTTGTCGTGGTCGTCGTAGACGATATTTTGATCTCCTTAAAAGAACGAGGAAGAGCATGCTATACATCCCAAGGAGGAGATGGATACGCTTAGAGCCACCAGTTGAAGGTCAAGTTCTCCAAATGTCACTTTGGAGGAAAGGAGTTGGATTTCTTGGGCGCATAGTTCCTAAGTAAGGCTTAGCGGTGGATTCCGCTAAAGTGGTTGCGGTTTGAGACCGGAAAACTCTGAGAAGGGCAATTGAAGTAAGAAGCTTTCTCCGTTTGGCTAGTTAGTTAGCATCCCCGGAGCTTAGACTTACTCTTCTGGATCAAGAAGGGGGTTTCACAGGAAGAAGACCCGCAGTTGGTCAAGAACATGGGCCAGTCAATTCGAGGCGAGATGTTAAGTCACCTCGCTAGGTATATTATAGATGACAAGGGATGACTAAGGCACGATGAGAGATTATGTGTTCCTCGGGTGGAAGACTTGGTAAAGAAGGTTCTTGAAGATGCGCATCACTCGAGGAGGTGGCCGAGTTGGTCTCGGGATGCATGTTGTGCCACCAAGTTAAGGCCAAGTCATAGAAGCCCAGTGGGCCATTACCTCTATTGGGGGTTCCGCAAGGGAAGTGTGAAAACATCTCGATAGATTATGTGGATGGACTACCTAGATCGAAGAAAGGGAATACGGGTATGTGGGTCATAATAGGTAGACTCACGAAGAGTGCTCATTTCAGTCCGGTGAAGAGCAAGAGGACTGCGTCATGGTTAGCAATGGTTTACCCTCAAGAAGTTGGCCAGTTTTGGAATAGCCTACAGGAAGCCATGGGTAGGCAGTTGAATCTAGGTATGGCCTATCACTCATAGGCGGATGGTTCATTTCGATTAAGCATGAGTTATAGAAAATCACGTTTATAAGGGCAATTGGCAACGTGGATTGGTATTTTCAAGAAAAGTTCTGTTGCATGGAATACTTTATAGTAAGTAGACGAGATCCAGGATTCACTGGTGAATTTTGGAGAGCTGGCATGAGATCATGAGGTTATGGTATGTTTAAGCCAAGTATACAGAAGGGAGAACAAGTGAAAGAGAAATAAGAGAGGCGATAATGAAATGAGTTCCAACTCGAATTTGGGAGCCAAGGAATCATGAAGTGAAAGATAATCAAAGCACAGTGAAGTTAAGCTCAAGGAAACGTGACTAAGAAGAGTGAAGACTAGATACGCGCATCATATCTCTTTTTTAAGAGTGCATCCTTGATCCTTGTTTTCCTGTGGAGCTTGCTTGTAAGTTATCTTTTGTATATATCCTCTCGGTCCCATTTTCGATCTTATTTCTGTTGTAAACTCCATAAGGGGGTTAAGACTCTTCGGTTAGTACTATATGTCAAAGTTTGAATGGATTTCTTGTAATCCAAAAAGGAGTTTATCTAGTTTATCGTGTCTATCTTGTCATGAGAACCTTAGGTAGAAACCCTTTGGATGAAACATGTATTTGAAACATGTTATGCTTGATGTTTGAAAGTGGTTGCAAGTGTTTGCAAATGGCTACTCGTGGATGCATTATACACATTAGGCACTAGATCGGCTCACACACTCTTCATGTTGCATATGCATGGGTGTTTATGCTTATTCATGATTGAAACTTGTTGTGCCACCACATGGATGTTGCATATGGATGAATGTTATGTGCACTCATATAGATACTATGAATTTAGGAATTTGCATACATATGGATTCATTTCACTGACATACATATGCATTAAGGAGGTTTACTGTATCAGTAACCGCCTGATTTTTGCATTAGGTAAGTACATATACACACAATTTTGCATATGTTCATACCACATTTAGAATCCTTTAAGGACAATGATTGCTCGTGGATGATGTTTTGAGTAGATGGATGTTGGATGGTAGGATATGTTCTTCCTAACTTGAAGATTTCGGGGACGAAATCCTTTAAGGAGGGGAGAATGTAACAACCCGTATTTTCAATAACCTGTAATAATGTAAATTGAGGCAGAATTTAATTCTAAAATATGAATCAAGGGAAACGGGCTATGCCATTGCGTTCGTCTCGGAAAAATACGCGAAATAGAGTCCGAGTTTTCGAAAATTGGAGTCCGTTTGACCCAGTTAAGGCCCATTGAAGTTTTCAGAAAATTCCTAAGTAAAAACAGATTTAAATTTTAAAATTAAAAACTAGGGATAAGGCAGACTGGCGCAGGCGGGAAAAATTCCCGCCCAGGACCCCATGTCGACAGGCCTGTCGACAGGGGTCTTTGCATGTCGACTGCCCTGTCGACAGGGGGTGCCCGGCTGTTTAGCCTGGTGCACCATTTCTGATTAGGGTTGGGTCTTGTGGCCTGTTTCTAGAGAGTTCCGAGATCTGATGGACCTAATTGAATCTAGGGTTAATCCTATGGTCCAAATCACTAGCCTAATCTATAAATAAGACCCTAACCTACCCTAAATCATTCATTATTCATCCTAGCAACTAAACTATGTCAAAATCAAACCTCTCATGGCCTCCACTCTCTTCATACAATTCCTAAATCAAATTCCTAAGAGATTTCCATGCATACAAGTGTATTTAGGCTTGTATGATCCTCCTTAGCTTGCATTAAAGTCTTGTTTCTCTATTGGCATCATAAAAGAAGAGTTTTGATCAAGTTTGCTTGCATTTTTGGGGTTTTTGGTTGCATAAGGGTTTAATTACATTTGCTATACTCATTTGAGTTCGCATAAGCATTGTAAGCCCTATTCCTTTCATACTTAAACTCTAAAGTTAAATGTATGTTATGCAAGTTTATTGTGATGAGATATGCAAGTTATCATGTTGTAAATATGCAAGTTTGGTTTGCAAGTTATCATATGTTATGTAAGTTTTGTTATGCAAGTTTGGTTTGTAAGTTAACATATGTTATGCAAGTTTATTTATGCAAGTATGATATGTAGGTTAACATATGTTATGCAAGTTTATTTATGCAAGTATGATATACAAGTTGACATATGTTATGCAAGTTTGTTTATGCAAGTATGATATGTAAGTTAACATATGTTATGCAAGTTTGTTTATGCAAGTATGATATGTAAGTTGACATATGTTATGCAAGTTTATTTATGCAAGTATGATATGCAAGTTGACATATGTTATGCAAGTTTGTTTATGCAAGTATGTTATGCAAGTTTGGGATGGTCATATGGTTCATGTTATCATGTTATGCATGCTTTTTGGGCCTAAAAATGTAATATGCAAGTGTGTGAACACATGAACGTTTCATATGCCACCATGTTGAACTTGTGGCTTTAACATTTTTATGTCATGATTATGCCAAGTTCCCTCTTTCTATCCTTTATGCGTTATTGCGATATGTAAGCGATGGGATTGCGTTTGGGGTTTGGGTAAACTTAAAAGACATAAAAATATGAGCTTGGGAATTTACCTATTAAGTTAGGTCTACCCATTGGGAATTTACCTATTAAGTTAGGTCTACCCAATTGCTTGAAAACTTGTAATATGTTTTGGAAACATGATGGACATGACACTTAGAAAAGATAAGTGTGACCAACTCGAGGTTGGGTTGAGTTTGTAGCGTAAACCTACCCGGAACCGACCGGCCTAACTAGTTGCTACAAACAATAGGACCCAATGTGAGAAGTTGGTCATGTTGTACCTTGGACCCGAGGTTAGACTAAGTTGTGGTGTAAAGCTACCCGGACCCGCCCGGCTTAACTAGTAACCACAACAAAGTCTAATGTGAGAGGTTAAGGCGCATTAATTAATTAATGCCTCATGATTAGGGTTAAGTCATGGACCATTTAATACTTAACCAATTTGGGCTCGGTAGATTAATAGGGGTTAAGTCGTGAACTCACCGTTACACTTAACCAAGTTAATCCATGATTAGTGGAGGGGTTAAATCATACTTAACCCACTAGAGAAATCCTAGCAACGGGGGTCCACTCCTTCAGTAATCCCTGGTTAGTATCATCATGGCCCTAGGGACTAGGCTAGGGTGGGGGCACGATTACTGAACTGGAGATAAGGGGCCAAAAAGCGACGACCGTGGTACGCCGGTGTAGTTCTGGGCGGACTCTGGTCGTGCATATAGTCCGTAGCCGGAGAAAACAAGCACAGGTACCGGTAGACCGAGACTGTGCACTCATGTTTATGGTGTCCAGGGGTTGACACCCTAGGGCTTGATACACCCGACGGGTGGACCCGGCACAGTTCGACTACATTCATGTTTGAGCCGTATTGACACCAACACGTGACGAGTTAGGCTTAGGGAGCCGATCGATTAGACCGTTGGGTTGGACCTCGTGGTAGGGTCACTTCATGTTATTGGACCTAGTAAGAGGGTCACTTCATGTTATTGGGCCAAAGCTTGGGCCGTGGGATCAATATTTGTATATCCAAGTCATGTTAGTTTGCTAGTACACCCGTGGTGCAAAACCTTAATCTTGATTATGCGATGACACCTTTATCTACCTCGATAGTAAATCGTCATGATGTTATCCTTATATTCATACTTGCTGCTCATGTCAGTTAACTTTATCAGTTTACATTGATTGTAGTAGGGCTTACTCAGTCTTTTTGACTGACCTGTTTCCTTTCGCCTCTTTTCTTCCGTTCCCCCCCCCCCAGGTTCTCAGGGAGGGAATACAGGAGCTTAGCTGGATCTTACCTGCTTTTCTTGGATAGCTCATGTATGCTTTGGACTTGAGCTCGCTATGGTTTTCCTGCCTTGGGGATAGCTACTTATGTTTTTCTGTTCAGTTTCAGATGATGTGTTTTATGTACTAGACTTGTTTTATTTGGAAAAATTGACATTATGATGTACCAGACATGTTTTGAAATGGTTTAAATCTTCCGCTGTTTTATCTATGTTATTTACTCTGTTTACATATATACATATGTTCTTGTTCTGCCTTGCTATATCATTATGCATGTTTACCTTGTTTTAAAAACGCCCCACCAAAGTCAGAGTTGCTTGCAAGAGCCACCCTGGCGGAGATGGGGTGTTACAATCCAAAATCATATTTTAATATATGAGATTTACAACTAAAGATCATATTTTTATTACTCTACATATTTCTTTTAAAACTGAAATCTTTTTCTAAATAAAAATATAATCTTTCTAGCTTATAAAAATTATAATCTTTTATTCAAAATCAGATTTTTAAACATGATTACTACATAGTAAACTGAAAATAAATTAAATAAATGTAAATAAAATAAAATAAAATAAAAGAATGCACCTTAAATTCGATTTTTCGTAGAAGGAAGGGGGGCTGCGGTGTACTGGGCGGAGAGGGGTTGGCGAGGTCGAGCTCAGGTGGGCGGCTATGGTTCGGGAGGGGGGGGGGGGTTTGCGCGTCGCTCTGGTGGATGGGGGGTAGCGCGTCGCTCAGATGGAAGGGGGGGTAGCGCGTCGCTCAGATGGAGGGGGGGTAGCGTGTCGCTCAGGTGGGAGGGGGTAGCGGCTCCGTCGCTCGTTCCTTCCCCTTTTTTTCTTCTGAATAAATGAAACGGGGGGAGGGGGGAGAAAGAGATAAATAATTGGGGGTTGTTGACTTTTATTTTTTTTATTTAATTTCATTCTAAAAAGCAACTTTAAATTTCGACCTCGAAATCGAACCCACCGCCTGTCGTCCATAGCTAACTACCCCCATTCCGAATACAATGGGATATGTATCGCAGACTGATTCGACTGTTTCGATCAGTTTTTGTCAAAATCAACATATAACTCTATATATTGAATTTGAACGCGTATTTCAATTTACCGGGGCCACATACAAACTCTAAAAATTCCCGAAAAATATTTTCTAGCTTCGTATTGACGATTTGGTCCTATCAAAACTAATTTCATCGAATTCTGAGACCGTTTGAAAAATGGCCTTTTCTCAGTCGATTAAAATCAACTGAAATTGGTCAGACACGTTTTCCTTTGCCACGCTCACATATTGGTTCGAAAAATTACGAAATTTGAAATCTAGCAATAACTTGACATCACGAATCCAATAAAAGTGGTTTCGTTGAAATCCGAGCTCGTTTGCAAAATTTCCATTTTTAAGGGCCAGAATTCCATAACGACTATTCTGAAATCTCAACTGGGCATATCTTTTGATTCCCGCTATGAAATTTTGATTTTTCTGATTCGTTGGAAATATATTCTCAATTAGATCCAAATATTTTTGGTTTCACTAAAATCCGGTTTATTTTGCACCTGGTACATTCATTTGAAATTTGAAATCGAATTTTCGAACTACCGCGCCATTTTCAATTCCTTTTACAATTTAAAATAAATATTTATATTCTAACGAAGATCTATATAATATATACGTTCGATTTCTATTCAAAATAAATTTCTCGTTGATATTATTTAAAATAATTCATTTTTAATAATCAAAATTCGCTAAAATTGCCAAAATAAAAATTTCAAATTGGCCTAGAATTTCCGGGTTATTACAGGTGTGCTTGGATTGATTTGTATATATGACATAAAGCATATTTAATTATGATACTTAGACTTGATTGTTGTATAAGCATGAATTTAGGAAGTACTATTATGTTGTACACATAGATTTAGGATTTAGGGGAAGTATTTTTCTTTAGTATAAGGATTGTATAGGATTTATGGGGAGTTTTATACATTAAGATTACCAGTTATACACATATATCTTTAATATAGTCTATATAGATATCGAATTTAGGGGGAGTATTTTTAGAGTTTCTTTTTGATAATGCCAAAGGGGGAGAAATTATTAAATATAATCTTAGTTTAAGTAGAGTATACAGGATCAGCATCAACAAGTATGTACAGGTATGATATTTTATAGACTAAGGTTGACATCATCAAAAAGGGGGAGATTGTTGGAGAATGGAGTTTTAATGACAATAACCTTATTTCAATATTAATTGATTATAAAATATATACCAACACCTTTATCTAGAATATATATATATATATATATGTGTGTGTGTGTGTGTGTGTGTGTGTGTAGATTTGTATACAGGAATTAATACTGAAGACTGTATAGTTCAAGAGTTCAAGAGATTCAAGGTTCAAGACACATGAGTAATCAACATTTCAAGAGTTCAAGATAATTATAGTAATAGAGTCTAGTTTAGCACTCCAGGTTTCAAATTCAAATTCAAATTCTATTCTAATTTTCAAATTTCAAATTCCATTTTCAAATCCTATTCTAATTAATCTTTCTATCTTACTTTAGATTTCAAACTCAAGTTTTTAAGTCTGTAAGTTTTATATATTTATATAGTTATATACTTTATATTTATATATTTTTAAACTTTATAATTTTATAAATATATTCATATAATTTATATTTTTGATTTCATATGATTTTATATCTTATAATACTTATTTATATCACTATTTTTAATTCATGAATTTCCAGAATTATATATATATCAAAACACTTGAAAAATACTCAAATTTCAAATTTGAACTAGTATATGTCGACGTCTATAGTTCCCTATATCGACATATAACTATCACTTTTTTAATTTTGAAAGGAGGTGTCTTTTCACTATTTGTAACGTTCCAGAAGCGTTGCAACCTTTCAATAAATAGGGGATGATTTCGGTTTTGTTATTTTCTTTCTTCTCCATCTTCATCCTCTTTCTTTACACCATTAATATTTTATATTTTTATGATTTCCACACTTATACTCTGCCGATTTCAATTCTATTTATATAAAACTACTTCTTTTCTCACTCTCTAATCATTACTCTCTGAACCGAAGTGTTATTGAAGAGTTATATGGTTGTTGTAAATGTTTGGGAAGTGCTTGAGAAAAGGTGTGTTCCTTGTAGCCTTGAAATCAAGGAAAGGAAACGGTGGTAACCTTGTAACAAGAGAAATCAAGGGAAATATACTTGATCAAGGGTGTTTGGAATCGGTGGTAACCTTATGGCCATGAAATCAAGGAGTTTGTACTTGGATATTGATATAGTAATAAAACTCTGCGCAATCCAGCATTGTATGGGACTGGACCTAGGAGTAATCTGAACCAGTATAAAATCTGGTGTGTTCTTCCCTTTTCTGCATTTTATTTTTGTTTGTTTTTGAGTTTGTGTATGATTTTGTATCTGTGATTGTTTCGGTGGTGTGTGCTTCATATACTAGATCATATAAGTTTTAAATTTTCTTAAATTCCTTAAAAACACTATTCACCCCCCTCTGGTGTTAGTTTTACCTTAATGACCCATTTCGCATTCCCTAACACTATGTTGGTACCGATAACATGTGAATCAAATCTTGCCCTTCTTGTTTTTGGTGATGACTTTTCCTGGTGCTTTGGTATCGACCGTATCCTTTCCTGGCCTTCACTCTAGTGTCAATTTCCTATCGATACCCTTTCTCCTTAATTAGTTTTTGGTATCGAAATCTGGTAGTA
Organism: Allium sativum; assembly: GCA_030737875.1. Taxonomy (NCBI): domain Eukaryota; kingdom Viridiplantae; phylum Streptophyta; class Magnoliopsida; order Asparagales; family Amaryllidaceae; genus Allium; species Allium sativum. The sequence continues at coordinate 297,980,236 of CM060924.1, forward strand.
ACAGATACATAACTTCACGGTAATTTGCATCAATTAGAAAAAGTATTTTTCACTTGATTCTGATATCAAACACTAGATTTGGGCTCTTAGTATAATGCAGAAGGCTACGAAGAAAGATAGATTTAATCAAGAACCCTGACTGAAGTTCACACTATGATAGTCAGATGGGAGGTGCTAGTTTTAAGGTGAAGTTTATGTATTCGAGCAAGTGATTGGATCAAATTTAGCATACGAATTATTTATATATATCATATGGACTTGAATATGATTAAATTTATAATGTGTGACTCGTCCAAAATCTTAATGGTATTTATTTGACATTTTAAGTAATGTCAAGTCTTAGATTTTTCCTTTATGGAATCTGTTTGATTGTGTTAGTTTAATCCATTTAGTAATTTGATTGCTTTGAGTTGGTTGATTTTGTGCTTTTATAGACTACGATTTTTAAAACATTTATTGTTTGTTAGGTCTTAAATCTCGATGAATTTGAAAAAATATGATGTAAATTTTCAAATATCTAATTATGACTAAATTGCGCTTTTGGAAGTTTTCCGATGAAAAGACTTGCAGTTAGATATAATTACTTTAGTTGTTGTTTTTGGAGGACCCAGAATACTGCTGAATGCTTCATGTTTTTTTTTGAGTCATATCTTCCTTCTGTAGAAAGAGCCCTCTGCTTGTCATAATTGATTTTTATTTGATTTTGTTCTATGTGAAGAAATTTTAGAAGTGTGTTTTGAATATAAATTCCTGGGAAAGTAGTTCTTATTTTTTGTGTGGAATATAGGATGCATACTAGTATATTACATGGTACGCTATGTATTGATTTTTTTTTGGTTGTTTATTTCAACATTATTACATATTGCATCATATTACTCTTTTGTTGTTCTAACTTTATTTTGGATTATGTAAGTATAGGAAAGAAAATATTTCTAATTGATTTCTTGCGCACCTATAGTTGCTCAGAGAAAATAAAACGCGTTCTACATAAAATTTAATGCAAAAGAGGTACTTGGTAGTTTAGTATTGGATTTTGATTCGTTTGGTGATTTTATGCACCCAGATATAGGAAGCCACTTGGCATTTTGTTTCCTTTTGAGTTGTTGGAGGCCTTATGTGACATTTGTCATTTTTTCGATCGAGCCGAGCAAAGGAGGTGCTGTTGAAATTTTCTAAAAATTTAGGGGTTAGTCAATTTTGGTGATAAAATTCTTCTAAACGGAGGGGTAAGGGTGAATGTAACAACCCAAAAGTTTAGTTATTGGATTTTAAACATTTAATTGATTCTAAATATTTAAATTATTGGTTTATAGGATTTATTAATTTGAATTTCAATATTAGTAGTTGTAAATAATTGATTATATATCAATTGATTCAATAATTTCCTTTGACTACTTTTAGTTAAATTAATATGGAATATAAATCCATTTTACAAATTATAGATAATAATAAATGGTTTGGGTTTGAATCGATATTTGAATCGTATTATAACATGGAGAATATCGTTTTATCAAACTACATCAAATTTCAATGAAACTAGTTTCATCTGATCTGGAATAGTGAATTATAGTCAAACGTCAAGTTTCACGATGATCGGACTTATCGTGTGATCGTGCGTGATACAAGCGTGTATTGTTAAGCAATTTGATTTATAACATTATAATTTAATTTAATAATGAAATAGCGGCCTTTTAGTGATTTTTCAAAATTTAAAAACTGGTGTATATTATTATTGTTTTGAGATCACATTATTATTCTGCATAGGGTGGTACTTTTGTTTGATCATTGGAGTATGTACGTAAATGAAACGGCCAAACTCGCTCTTACGGGAAAAGCCCGGATTGAGTTGAGAATATGACAAATCAAAACATAAACAATAGAACATTTCATTGCTTATTACAACAGCTACATCAGAGTACAAGAATATAATAGAGTATGAATAAATAATATATATTAGAAAAATATCAGAGATTAAAATACATAACAACGGAAATTTAAATGTATAAATACAATGCATAGCGGAAAATACAATAACTAGCACAACAGAAAGAGATACACAGGTACAAAACCTTCCGAATATAGCTCCGGCTGTAGATTCAGGATCACATGAAAATAATATCTGCAAAACCAAAAATACTAGCTGCGCGTGTGGAAAATATTGGCACCCAGAGTTTAGGTTAAAACAATAAACTCCACAGTCATGGGAGTGGTGTGAGAACTAAAATAGTTATTTAAAATTTTACTTTAGAAATAAAATAAATCAAGGGACCATGCCGTATAACACGAAATGGGTTTTCTCCCAAGAATACCAGTGCATAAACAAACAACGCAATGCTTTTCGGAAAAATAAAGCTATTATATGACTCAGGTCCCATCACACAATGCAACGCAAGCCAGAGGATAGAGTTTTCCCTTATAATAGTCAACCATGCTTGGTACATTTAAAACAAATCATTTTGATATTACTATAAGTGTATAGTGTCAAAATCACTTCAAATATAAATGTATCAATCACAGGCGGAATAGTATCCCATGCTACTATGTCGCCATACTAGTTCTACAACAAAAAACTGAAATGTCACGTATTGGAAATTTGATTTCTGTCATGAGTCGAGGCAAGGGATGTACTCCTTGCCGGCTTTGAGACACTCTAGCAAATGCATCAGGGTTCCCCGCAGTGAACCCTTGGATCCTCCAAGGCCAGTCCATACTTACGTTAGTGGATTGGCAATTCCTGAACACACGTTTCCCAGTCCTATCGGACCTGTCCATCGGCCCCGTAGTGACCGATATATCTGAGGCGCCTCGCAATCCATCATCCATATAGGTAAAAATAAATAAATGTCTAGGCTCCATACCATGACACCACCCATAGCCAGAAGGAAACGTCATTCACTCCCTGGTCCCTTATCCCATTTTGGCTCATACCGAGGTGTAAGGCTCGCAAATTAATGCTATACACAAAGCAATGCTATTTAAAACTGTGCTTCGATCATCAACCACAAGACTCTGCTTTTCAACAGAAGCCTTGATCATTTACATCTCAGCATGCCACACTGACAATTCACGCCATGCAACTGATGTTTATCGATATATAACCTCTAAGCTCATACGTCTCAGAGAAGGGTGTTAAGAAAGAGAATAAATTCTCCGCCACCAAATGGATATATATTTAATAGAAATCAATCAACACAGAATAAAATCCAATGTCAGACACACATCCATTTACTAGTTCGTTCTGGGTCTAAACAAAACCGGAGGCCCCTTGTTCCTTGTCCCATATGTCCAATACAGGAGAGAGGTCCTCGCATATCCGGTCGATCTCCAAGTACGTCTGGACGATCACCACTTATTACATTGTCTTGGGTGTACATTCCAATCATGACATCAGTAATCATCCAAATGATGTGAAGAACTCTGGTCTTCAACCACCGTCTTCATCATCGACTTATCGTCGAATCAATTATTCAGAATGGGTATAAACTCAGCCTTTCCGAATAATTCACGTATCTTATAATCAAGTGCTATGAAAACACAACATATGCCTCATTCCAATCCAAAATATTCTTTTATTCAAATATTCACATCATTAGGGAAAGGTTCTCATTAATTTTATCAAAGACAAATTCTTTAATCTTCCTTTGGATATCAATTCAAGCCAAATTAAGGTTTATCCAAACTAGTCGGGATTAGCGCACCTTACCGAAGTAATCATTTATTTTATTTCTCAATCTCAACCTATTCATCCTATGGAGCAAAACTGGTAATACTCCATATTTATTTTATTTCTCAATCCCAACCTATTCATCCTATGGAGCAAAACTGGTAATACTCCATATCTAACACCACAGTGTTTTTGGTAAATTTAATTACCATTTCATGTTCAAATCTAATTAAAGATTTAACTATCACCTAGAGTAAAACTGGTGGTACTCCATTCTCGATCATTTCCCAAATTTGATAATTTAAAATACCACATTCACATTTCAATCTAATTTAAAGATTCATTAAAACTCCACTTAGTTTTAATCTTCCAACAATCATTATTAATGATTATTTAACTTTGGGAAATCAAACATGCCGCAACGAAAATCTACATTGTACCATTGATTTCTGCCGATATATAACCTCTAAGCTCGTACGTCTCAAAGAAGGGTGTTAAGCAAGAGAATAAATTCTCCGCCACCAAACATATATATATTTAGGAGAGATCAACAATACAGTTCGAAATATAATGTTAGACATGTAATCCTGTCTTTAGCTGGGTTAAAGAACCAATGTCATTTAAAACACAGTTCACGATAAACCCAAAATCACATTACATTAATTATGGAATCTTCACGGAAAACAGATCAATATATAATCGATATCAATTTCCGTATCCGACTAATAATATAAATGGAATAACGACAAAGCCTTTTAAATTCCATATATATTAACAGTATTCCTCCACAGAAGCTCACTTCGATTATTACCAAATCGAATTCCATTCCATTCCAATTTATTTTATTAAATGGGAAAACTTTACTTTGGAAAATTTCCATTAAATCTTAATTAAAAGATTATATATTCCAAATCACATTTCACTATTAATCAGGTTAAAGAACGAATGTTGGTAAAGACAAAGTTCACAATAAACCCAATTCACATTCCATTTTACTCCAATTATTAAATATAATTGGAAACTCTAATAATCTTAGCTAAAAGATTTATTCTATTCACACAGGGTTTAAGAACAGTGTTACTAAAGACACCATCCACAACAAACCCAAAATCCACTTTGATATTAAATATAAGGCTCCAAACAGAAATTATATTGGCTTATATTCAATATCAAATTCTGAAATCAACACATATCGTATGGGGAATAACAATATATATTTATCTTCCAAATTCCACCACAATATCCGTATAGTCACGGAATCCAATATTGAAATCTCCTGAAGATTATTTCTATTCCAATCAATTCCAATTTATACATTGGAAAATTTCTGGTTATTTTTAAAACCCATTTTCAAATTCAAATTATTATTTCTAAAATAATTGGACTTTCTATTCTAGTTATTAACTAGTTCATTTTGATAAAAATATATTTTTATCTTTTCAAAACTGGAAGTTTTCATCCAAAATCCTTCCAAATCATTTATTATGATTTTACACAATTTTTCCATATTTTTAATAATTTTATTAAGGCCCTTTCAGTCGATTTCCATAAACGGTCATCGAACTGCATTTACAACGACCTTTTCCAAATTTGATTTGGACATAATTCCAAATCCAACTGTTAGATTGCAAATCTCTTATGTTCGTTGGAAAGCTCTTTTCGACACGGACCTAACGGTTCCGGTTTTAGGAGAATTTGATGGTCGAATCTCCCGTAATGTCCATTTCGATGTCAATGGTCGAAATTCGCGAACGGTCGCGACGCAGCGTGTTCTATTCAGGCCATTAAATATATATTACATATATTTCATCGATATCCATTTAAAATGTACTTTATAAATCATTTATAAATTCGTTTTAAAACGATTCCCACTTTCATTTCAATTTTAAATCAAAATTGGATACTCCTTATCATTATAAAATTTAAGTGATAATAATTTCAATATATATCAGATTTTGAAATAATTTCATTTGTCGATATTCATTATAAAAATGAATAAAATCGAAATAAATATCGTTCGCGTTAAAATGACGCAAATCTAATCAACACGGCTTCACATATTTCAATATTTTTGTGTCCATCCCAAATCAGACATCAAAATCATATTTTGATCTATACTGAATATTATTTTAAAACTATACAGAATATTAATTTAAAACTATAAAAAATATTAATTCAAAACTATACAGAATATTAATTTAAAACTATTCGTTATTTTTGAATTGGAATCAGACTCAATCAATTACCATATAAATATATTTATATGGATTTCCATACATCGCATGTATTCACAATAATGGTAAATAATCATTAAACATCACCACATCATCCAGTGTGCATTCTACGACTGTATAACCATTAAAATAAATAAATAACGCTTATATAGTCAGTCAACCCATCGATTGACATATAATTAAATTCAGGGGAAGATGTGGACAAATTATCGTCCTCGGACCCGTGTGGGATTTCCAAACAACAGTCTATTTCAATAAATCATTAGTTAATGAATTTAACCAATTCACATTCAGTTTGAATTATTTTTCAAATTAGCCAATTTTCACTATTTAAATTATAAATAAATGTTTATAATTTAATTTTAACTACCACAAAATAATATTAAATTATTTTAATATTTGAACATTTCAGTATAACATTCAACACACAACACAATCAATTATACCACAATTCAATCCAAACAAACATCCATGGTTTGTACAATAAAATAGTGTTAGGAGCTACTAAGCCCCATCTACAACCTAGGATATATTTAACGGTAAAATAATTTGAGTGAGAAGGAGTTCTCACACTGGGATCCACTCCACCGTGCTTTTCTGACGTTTTGATTTGCTGTTATAGTTCCAGAATTTGCAAACGAGCTTCAATCTTCACGCCATCTTTATCTCTAACCTAAACGTGCCATTCCGAACAACTTTCGCCTAATGGACTTTTTCCCGAAACTAGTCCATTTCGTCAGAATTTGCGAAAAGATAGTATTTGGATAGCAGACTTTGGATGCGTTTTCTGAACAACTCTGCAATCCAAAATATGACTTCCATATATCCAAATCGAAGAGAAAAATGAGATCTTTGATTTTAGTATTGTGGAGTTTTGGCCATAGGGGCTCGGGTTGGAAGATATTGGCTATAATAGTTCAGGGTGTTAATTGCAAATACAGAAATTAATAAAAATTGGATTTTTGGATAATGGGGGACCCATGGCCAGAGGTGGTTGGCCAGAGGGGAGCGCTGGGGTTTGGTGGTCAGGGGGGAGGGGCGGTGGTTGGGTCGTGGGCCCAGGGCGTGCGGCGGTGGCTGTTTTCATCGATTTTGGGATAGAAGAGGAAAGAGAGAGAAGGAAGGGTAGAGGAGGAAGGAGGAGGCTGCGGCGGAGGGGGGCCGACGGACCTGGTGGTGACAAGAGGGGTGTATTGGCGGTGCATCGACGGGAATAAGGAGGGCGGGTTTCGGACGACGTTTTTTTATATAAAACTAGGGTTTATTAATGAGCATGAGCATAATCAGAGTAAAGTAAAAACAAACTCATAGTGGAAACAAAATTGGATAACTAATACCAACTAAGGAAACCACCTTAAAGCAGATCGTTACATCGATATCGAATATGAGAGAATGAGAACCAAAAACCGAACTTGAACACTTGCTAAGACCTGTCTTCCTCGGGATAGACCTAAAAGTTGTTATGAGGAGGTGGAAAGAAGAACAAGTCTTGGTGAATAGAAAATGTATAACACTGTCTACAATATACAAATGTATCAATTTTGGTCATAAACGAAACATATATCCAACAAGGCTTGTATTTCTAACCTAACCTTGTAAAGATTTACGTACGATGACTAACTACCTTACCCAAGGTAGCATCCACAAAGATAATGATAACGCAATACTGAGATAGAATGTTTACACAAAGGTATGAAGCTTTTAAACCACCATTCAACAAATTACCAAAGACTAAGAGGTGGGCTCCCAACTACTCACTATTCCATAAGGAGGTTAATTATTCCTATACAGCCACCTAAGACCTCACTATAATATAAGATAAGGGTGGATCCTTTCGTTCGCTTAAGGTCCAGGATGGACCTATTGATCACTTAAGGCCTTACTCGGTGGTTTATTTTGCACTAATTAGAGAACACTAGCTACCAAGTCCTACTAATTTAAGGCTTCCTTCATTCGTGCATATACCCAAAACCTCGCATAAGGCGAGAGATAATAACTAGCCACTTAATACCAAGTTTAGGTATGAGCGCGACACCATTTAAGACCCTCCTTTCGTACCCCCATTTTACTATCTAGATGACCTTATTAGTTAATCCCCTAGCCACTGAAATACTTCCTGCAAGGTAGGAAGACTAATGGTACCTCCTTAACTTCCATTTAATACCAAATCAAAAGGCAGACTCTCACACCAGTCACTTAATACCTAGAGGAAGTGGACCTAAACGGGGATTACCAAACTTGTGCCTAATAGCCATTTAATACCTCTTATTTATGGGGAGCGAGCTATGCGATCACATAATACACTTTTATAGGTGGATCTAACTACTTAATACCTCTAATCCTGAAGTAGGTTACGCTTACGAATTATTCCCTTAATGGTTTCTCTTTTCAAAGAACCTATTTTAGAAAATAATCCTTACTACATAATTAATTATCATCATGGTTCCTACGGTAAATGATATCTCACATCAGTTTTACATACATCCGACTACTGGAAAGTGCAGCCTTTTGCCAAATGAAGCAACTGATCTCGCATCATTAACCAACTAAATCCCACTCTTATTTCTAATTATATTAATTCTAGATTAATTAAAACAAAATAAAGAAAACCAATAACTTCTTATACTATGATGTTTAATTATTTATTTCCTTATTGGACTTAGCATTTACTACGCTAGACAATCCATATTAATCCCCTTTAAATCAATTTATTGCCTTTATTTCAATAATCTATCATTTATGACACTAATGGTCATACTTTCCTAAGGCATCAATCATCCCATTAATGCTAATTATATCAGTCCCATTTAACATTATATTCTAAATATTGTAACTCTCAATTATTACAATACTGATTTAATTTAATTTAGTTCTTATATGTATGTGTATAATTTTTTTATTTTTTTATTTCCCTAGTTGGAGTTATAATCTCTATTCCTAATCACAATTCAAATTGTAACCATTTAGGCATTTATTTTTCCTATTCAATTAATTACGCTGAAACGTTCATGAGTTATTATTTTATTCATAACCTTTATCATAGCAATAAATACCATGTTTATTGCTAAACGGTTACAAACATTAAGTTTCCAATTGTTATGAGAGTTGTTACCATACATTTACTCCCGTTAAATGGAAACCCTTCGAATTCACACATAAAATGATAATAAACATTTATTCAATATAATAGAACATTTACGTAGATTTGGAAGGATAAAATTTATATATATTTATATTTATAATTTAAATGCAGAGTTAACGCATTTGTTAATTTATATTATATTATTATTTATTAACCATGTTCTGGTCTAAACTGGCGGCTAAAACAACAGTATTTGTGTTTAATCTTGTTTTAAGATTCAAATCTTATAAAAGGTTATTTACTATAATTATTGTAAATTTTCCCAAACTACTTAAAAGAGGAAAATTGACATTATTTCAAATCCCAAAGAAATAAGTTAATATTTTGTTTAGAATAAATTTTGCAAACTATATACAAAATTAAGTAAATATGCACATCTCTTCTTATTTGATTTAACCACTTAAGTCAATAATCAAGAAAAACTACAAACAATTTCAAATGCAAACAGTATCATTACTATTTTAACCAATACTGCACAAATTATAAATCAGTACCCAATCCTCTGAATCTGGAATAAAACATTATACTTCTAATCAAAATTTTGGGACTGATTTCCAGATCCAAGGTGTTTACAATAACTACAAACAATTTAAGAATAAGTGTAATGATCTGAAAATTTTGACTAGTTAAATAATTAATTTCGTTGAAATTATAAACTAAATAGGTTGAATATGAATTTACTTTGAATAATAAAATAGTTGTTTAGAATTATAAAATACAACTGGAAAGTATATTGATAAATATACTAGCTTTTGATCATAAACGATGACCTAAACATTGATATTTAACAACACATATAAACGTCGCAAACTTGAAACACCTTAAAAGTGTGACAAAAGTGTTGCATATCGTAGGAAGAAAACCATGTTCTCATGGTCCATGGTTTTGGTTTTGACCCATGATTTTTCCTATGCCTTTTTACCAAAATGCCCTTATTTCTTCCTATACAAGGCCCCCTCCACCCACCCTATTTCCTCACTTCACTCTCTCCTTTCTTTCCTACTTCTTCCTTACATTCTCATCTATGGCTTCCTAACCCTTTCTCCTACCTCCTTCCTCTCTTCCTTTCTCCCCTTCCGCCTCCTCAGTTCGACCTCCCTATTCCTCCTCCTCCTCCCCACTTTGGTCGTGAATCGCCATCCTCCTCCACCTCCAAACCCACCACCAAAACCATCTCCTAGCCACCATCTTTCCTCCTCCTAATTCTACCCTTCCACTTCCTTCTCCATCGGCTGGCCAACACTCCACCACCCCTCACCTCACCCACGGCCCTCACCGCCCATGACCCTAGGCCACACCCCACACCACCCAAAGCACCCCCAAGCTTAACACCAAGTCCACCATCTATGTCCTAAACCCACACCGCCTCGATCATCCCCTTCCAACAACCCTCCTCTTCTTCCTCATAATAATAATAACAATAATATTGTTAAAGAAGTCAGTGGAGGTCAAAAGTCGGTTCGGAACAGTTTGTGTTAGCTAGGCAGTCATACAATAAAGTTAGACGGAGTGAAACCGCAAGATAAGAAATTGTACACTTATATTTGTTTATGATGTATGTTATGTTGATGGATGTGAAATGATAGTTTAGTTGTTAAACATAGTGTAAGCGTTAATTACCGAACACTCGTATGTGTATACCATGATATACATGTTATGTGATGGATGAATGGATGCTATGAATATTGTAATGGTTGTTAATAATTATGCTAGTTTATACTACACATGTTACAGCCCACTATGTGGAGAAATTTGGGTATTGGTTATAAGTCTCACGCTTATCGGGTAATATAAATGAATATTTTATTCATTTAAATTTAGTGAAAATGTAATGACCCGCATTTTCCAGGGGTATAATTAATTAATTTAATTGTTTAAAATAGTGATATAGGGAATTTAATCGTCGTTAATTAAATAATATGGAATATTTAATTAAATTAAATAATATATTTAATTCAGAAATAATCAAAAATATTGGAAATCACAATATAAGGTGAACAAGGTCATCCCCAAGATTTAATTCAGCTTTGAGTTGAATCATATTGACGAATATATTCAATCGACGTCAGTTTGAAACGTATAATTATATTATAATTAAAATCGAGCTAGAAATGGCGCTGCGGTTCGTGATTTGGCGATTTGAACTTCAACTGAATGTACATGATTTGTTTTAAGCCAGATTTCTGTGAAACAAGAAACGTTTGGAGCTGGTGGAGTATATCTTTCTGGTGGAAGAGAAAAATCGGGATTTCGTCGTGTAGATTTTGATTTATGTCCAAATCAAATTTCAGAAAAGTCGCTGTGGAATTCCTTTATAATTTGCAACGCTTTATTTACATTACAAAAGGATTTTCGATATAAAACTGAATATCGATAAATCTAAAATCTTAAATATCAAACTGTAAATTCTGATATGATAGTCTGGAGCTGTACGATATCATATGTGAAGATATACGATAATATAAATTTATTTATATTTAATTTAATAATATTTAAATATATTTATATATTTAAAAGGGTCGTCCAAAGCTTTAAAAATAGCCACTTTTGCAAACGAAGTCGAAATTCGTCGAAACTAGTTTTGTTGGATCCACAATGTCAAATAGTTGTTAGATTTCCAGTTTCGTGATTTTTAGAGTCACTGTATGGTCGTACGGATTTTTAGAGTGAAAAACAGTCAGTATTTTGACGGTTAAAAATACGCTGTGTGGGCATACGAAGTCGGAATTCGACGAAACCAGTTTCGTTGGAATCGTAATGTCGAACTCTAGCAGCATGTCAGTTTTCGTGATTTTTGAGTATCGTGTGTGATCACACGGATTTTTATAAAGCTAAAAAGAATATAAAATGAATATAAAACTAAAATATCTCAACACCAAAAATATCTAGATATTTTGAAAATCTTATAAATCCCCATTACAACCCTAAACCTAAATTCATTTCTTCAGTGGTCAACGGGATTTTGCGCCGTTGCTCATTCTCTTCTCACAGCAAAGTTCGGTTCTTTTGAAATTCCAAATAAATTCAAAACAAAATGTATAAATCCTAAATCCTATATCTTTGAGTCCCTGAAGTGATTCTCTTCATTCCAGTATGGGTCTTGCAAGGCTCGACTGCGGTTTTCTGATGTTCGAGTGTTTCCAGTGAGATTAGGCTTTGAGTTCGGTTGATTTTTAGTTGTGTATTTGCGAAATCGATCTCATATTTGGTTTCAGGAGATAAAACCGAAGGTGTTGGCGGATTTGTGGGTTGATCGATGGTGGTAGGTGTCGATGTCGACACAAGGATGGAGGGTCGGAATTTCCGATGATGACATCGAGTGGTTTAAAATGGTGGTGGGAGTAAGGAGATTGCGAAGAGATGAAGTGTGGTGATTTCAGTTTTGAATTTAAATAAGAATGGTGGAGTTTTGGTAGCTTGAAGGATCGGTTATGGTGTGGAGTACAGGGAGGCCACGGCAGTTAGAAATCGGGGAAGAAGCTTTTGGGGAGCGGGTCGGCTTTGGTAGTGGGCCGATGGGCTTTTAAAGGTTAAGGCCTTTATTTTAAAATAAAAATCCATGTTTGTTTATATAAAGTAATACTCTAACTTGTTATTATCATAACTTGGTCATACGAAAACGAAATTCAGCGAAACTAGTTGCGTTGGGATCGTATGGACGGGAGCAACACAATGAGACTGACCTGGAGAGAAACAGAGCTCGTTACAATTTATGGCAAAATAAATTGTCCTTCTGAATCAAAGACAGTTAATCGTTTTTAACGATAACAGTCCAATGTGAGTAAAACTCACCAACTCTGAACAGTTATATTTTTATAATGTATTTTTAGAACTGTTAATCATCTGTTGATTGCTGGGTGTTGGTTGATTGATTGAACTGCTAGTCAGTTAGTGAAAATTATATATATATATATATATATATATATGTAATTACATATATATATATATATAAACCGTTAAATATTTATATATTGATTCTGCTATCAGAATAATTTATATTGAACTGAAAGTGATGATAATCATATTGTGTAACATTTGTGGATGCAGGGAGACAGGTTGGAGGAATCCGACTGGATTCCTCAATAGTTATTTTATTGTTTTTCATATATTGTTATATGATGTGATATAAAATCTGTAGGCGATTATATGTACTTGGACGATATTGAACATCGTGATTTGATATGATTGAATACCATAACATACCGAAATGTTGATAAGGGGATTTTCAAAGTGATATTGAAAATAGAATATTTATAAAACGGGATATTTATAAATAAGAGATATTTATAAAGTGGAATATTTATAAATAAGAAATGTTTATAAATTGGAATATTTATGAATAAGGAGATATTCAAAAAGGAAATAATTACAAACCATTTTCTTTTTGAATGGAAAGGCCTGTGTGGCGGGTTTGGGGATTTTCCCAATGCTCCTGTTACAAAGGAGGTTATGGCGAATTTTTCAGAGAATTTAAGGAGTTAGAATATTTCAAGAATAAATTTGAAAAGGAAATATTTGTAAACCATTTACAAATAGAATTGAAAAGGAAACGTTATAAAAAGGAAATCATTTTTAAAGTGTAGAACCGTTATTTAAAAGTAAATCTTTTCAAATGAATAAAACGTTGTTAAAAAGGAAATCTTTATAAAGTGAATAAAGTAAATCGAATATGGTATTCGAATGGTGTTAAATCGAATATGGTATTCGAAGGGAGTAAATCGAATATGGTATTCGAAAGTTAGTAAAACGAATATGCTATTCGAAAGGGGTTAGTCGAGTCGAGTTAGTTGAATTGAGTTAACTAGTTCAGTAGAGTTAACCAGTTCAGTAGAGTTAACCAGTTCAATAGAGTTAACCAGTTGGGTTAAGTAAGTCAAGTTAACCAGTGAGTTAAGTAAGTCAAGATAACCAGTGAGTCAAGTAAGTCAAGTTAACCAGTTGAGTTAAGTAAGTCGAGTTAATCAAGTCGAGTTGATCGAGTTAGAGTTAATCGATTAGAGTTAAAACGAACTAGAGTTAATCAAATATAGTTATTTGAGACAGAGTTAGTCAAACATAGTATTCAGGGTAAGTTGCCATCTCGTACGACTGCTAGCGTAATTCGCAGGGCTGTAAATAGCCTAAGGCGGTCGGATGTTACCTAAGGGAATCAGGCGTAACCATTGTGATCGTTGCGATCTAGAGTCAAGCGAATGGAGTTAAATCGAATCTAATTATTCGATAGGAGTTAATCAAGATGAGTTAAATAAGTTAAGTTAATCGAATCTAGTTATTCGATAGGAGTTAATCAAGATGAGTTAAATAAGTTAAGTTGATCGAATCTAGTCATTCGATAGGAGTTAATCAAGTTAAGTTAAACAAGTTAAGTTAATCGAATCTAGTTATTCGAGAGGAGATTATCGAATATAGTTTATTCGAAGGAGTTATCAATTATTAGTTATTCAAAGTGAGTAGTCGAATATTGGTTATTTGAAGTGAGTTAATCGAATATTGGTTTTCAAAAAGGGGAGTTATCAAATCGAATAGATTAAAGGAGTTAATCGAATATAGTTTATTCGAGTAGAGTTAGAGGAGTTATCGAATATAGTTTATTCGACAGGAGTTAAGTGAATAGTTAGATTAATCAAAGTGAATTAGTTAAGTTAAACTAAGTGAATTAGTTAAGTGAATTGGTTAAGTTAACCAAAGTGAATTTGTCGAGTTAATCAAAGTGATTAGTTCAGTTAATCGAGTTGAATTTGTCAGTCGAGTTAATAAATGGAGTTAGTCAAACCAAGTAAAACCAGTTAGAGTTAATTAATTAAGGTTGACCAGTTAGAGTTAATCAATCAGAGTTAATCAAATAGAGTTAAGTAAAATTAGAACTGACTAGAGATTAGTAAATTGAATGGTTTTCTAAGTGTTTATCTGATGTTGGTTTCGGCCTTCGGGATTTATACTTAGGGAATTGTTCTCATACTAGTTCACAGTCAGGGACTGATAGTTGGGGAAGAGTAGTGATTTGTAAATAAGCAAATGGAAAACGTTTTCCAGTGTTAATAACATATATTTTCTAAACATAGAAAATAAGGCAATGTGAATATATATAGATATATGTTGATGATTTACCGATATAATTTCCATCTGGAAATAATATCGTTGTTTGCACACTTGTTTTTCTTTGATGGTTAAATCACAGACTATCGAAGTTTTGACCATTTTAACGTTGTTAATATGGAGAGACCGGTTGGATTATTATCCAAAGAACCACTCTGTATTGGCATAAGCGTTGCGAATCATTTATGCCAAAGATAATTGAAGACGGAGTAAAGTGCAAGGGCTGTTGTATAAGTCTTAGATAACAGTGACTAAGATGGATATACTGAATAGTGCCTTTGGTTTGTCCAGTCCCAGGACAACTTGTATGGACGAAGGTCTGACAGAGTATATCCAATAGATCGCGTAAGTTGATCTGTTCAAACGTATTCACGTTTGGTGGCGGAGGAATTCGTTTCTCTTAGCTGTATACCCGTGTTATTTTTGGATAAGTCAATTTGTGATTTGGCGGGTATGACGATGTGACATTTTAAGTGAATGAAGATGGATGTCTGACAGAGTATTTCCAGAAAGGTCACGTACATTGATTTCTTCAACCGTACCAAGAGTGGAAGCGGAGAAGGAAACTTCTTTTAGCTGACACGTAATGTACTGTTGTAAACGTCAATTAGTGATTTCGATGGATTTGACAATGTAGCATTCGAAGTGAATCTGATGTAATGATAAAGCGTAGCTTCTAGCCTCATCAACCGGTAAATGACAGAAATCGGGCAGGCAACATGGCTAAGTCGGTCGCACCGAAGTAGGGTGTATAATCACCTATCTAGAGAATATTCATTTGTTTCTTAAATCTATCAATGCTGTCCCATATATATACGGGAACGGTTGCTGATCCCAACCGTTGGTGATATACATTCGATACACTCAAGCAAAATGAGTGGTCGGTCATGTGTGGCTGAGTTACAAGATGTTCTTGTTGAACTCCAGTGTATCGTTCCTAGAGTACACTGATCAGAAGGTGGTTCCATACCTTGTCATAGTTGGAAATCCATTATCCAATACGTGCTTGCGATTTTGATTGTATATTATATATGTAGAACGTGAGATGAAAGCGTTTCTGCTAGTTGATATCTATTTGTACATAGACAATATTATAATATCAAAAGGTTTTTGATATAAAGATATTTTGGATTCTTATAAGGGAAAAACCCGTTCTGTTATGCGGCGTGCTTATGAGATATCGTTTACTTGTTCATATACCTGTTTAAACTGTTTTACTCACACCAGTCCCATGACTGACCCGGAGTTTACTTTGTTGTTTTCCCTAAACTCTTGGGTGCCCAATTTTGTACGGGCAGTCAAGTAGTCAGGATTTTACAGATATACTTGGAGAGCTTGGAGCAGGAGGCTTCAAGATCATATAGCTATAGTTATTTCCGCTATGTTGTAAGTGTTGTACTCTGATAAGTGCTATTGTATACATAACTGTTATATTTCAAAGTTATGTTATCTATTATATGTTATTCGTTCCGCTGTGAGGTTCGTGTTACTCTGATGTTGTGTTCTTCTTCTTCTTCTTCTATTCTAAGTTTCTATCTTATCTATTCTCACCTTCTAATTTCTTTCATTAATTACCGGGATTTTTCGATGTTTTGGTTACCGACATCGTGTTTATGTCGATAACCAAAGTCGCTCAAAATCCGGGTCGTTACAGTTGGTATCAGAGCTTAAGTTAAGAATTACTTGGCTCTGTGGCGTGACTCGGTAGAGATAGGGTTAGTAATACCCTAGATTGAGTTTGAGTGTATATATACGAGTGAACGTATTTGTTATTTGATATAAAAATAATTTTTATATTGTGGAGATTCATTGGTTGAGTTATTTATGAGTTCTGGTCGATCAGTTTGATCCACTGTATCGGTAGGAGTTACTAAACACTCGAATACGATGGGTCGTCACGATATGTTTTGAAAAGAGGGTAAATAGAATAAATTTACTCAAACAATATCCTGATATAGAGGAAATATATATATTAGATATATTGGTTGTAATTATAATCGAGTAAGATTATAAAATGTGAAATGGATATATAATAACTAATCAGAATTCATATAAGTAAAGTATATGAATCAAGATGAATTAAATCTGGATTTAAATCAGATTTGGAATTAAAATAAGGAAATTTTAAGTTCCTGGGAGATTTTGAAATGTTTTCAAAATGGAAGTATTTAGTAATGGTTTTGAAAATGATATAGTATTGAAATCACTTGGGTCGTTGGAAAATAATTCCGATGATGACTGCGCAGTATCATCGGTGTGATTTTCAAGTTTCTAAGTGGTGGATTACTACCAAAGATTTTGTTTTTGAATTGTTTGAAGAAACAAGTTATTTAAAAATTCAAAGGTTTTGAATTGGCAGTATGATTCCAAATTGATTTGAAATTTACCCAGGAATTTAAGTTCTAGAAATTAAAATTTAACGGGTGAAGTTAATTCGAATGGGATGGTAAAAGTAAATAATAAACCAGAATTTAACTTGAGATGATAGGTTAAGAAAAACTGGAAGTGATTAGAGAATAATCTGGATTTGGATTTGAAATGATAAGTTGAGAGTTTGGAATTTGAAACACGAATTTGAAATTGAATTCGGCTTGAATAAGCGAATGGTTGTGTTAAGAATAAATTGGTTGGAGTTGATTGGGATGGCATTGGTATATGCCGAGTTGATAACAGATGGTAGGGATATAATGATATGCCCCACAAAAAGGTACAAGTTTATATTTTATATGAGTTTGGAATTTATGAGTCGAATTGGCAAGCCGCTTGGCTGTTTGATTTTCTTTTGGGTTGGAGAAGGCCTAGAGAGGCGAGTTGTGGTTTTACCGATAGGGCTGTACAAAGGAGGTTATGATGAAATTTTCCGAAAATTTAAAGTGTTAGGAAATTTTCAAAAATTTTGAAAATTTTAGTTAGTCGGAATGAATAAATATTTTAGTCGATATTAATCGGTTCAGTTGAAATCAGAAATAAGGGGTAAACAAATCTTAGGATTCCAATAGGTAGGGTCGTCCTCTAACTTAGCAATTTCGAGGACGAAATTATTTTAAGTGGGGAAGAATGTAATGACCCGCATTTTCCAGGGATATAATTAATTTATTTAATTTTTTAAAATAGTGATATAGGGAATTTAATCATCGTTAATTAAATAATATGGAATATTTAATTAAATTAAATAATATATTTAATTCAGAAATAATCAAAAATATTGGAAATCACAATATAAGGTGAACAGGGTCATCCCCAAGATTTAATTCAGCTTAGAGTTGAATCATATTAACGAATATATTCAATCGACGTCAGTTTGAAACGTATAATTATATTATAATTAAAATCAAGCTTGAAATGGCGTTGCAGTTCGTGATTTGGCGACTTGAACTTCAACTGAATGTACATGATTCGTTTTAAGCCAGATTTCTGTGAAATAAGAAACGTTTGGAGCTGGTGGAGTATATCTTTCTGGTGGAAGAGAAAAATCGGGATTTCGTCGTGTAGATTTTGATTTATGTCCAAATCAAATTTCAGAAAAGTCGCTATGGAATTCCTTTATAATTTGCAACGCTTTATTTACGTTGTAAAAGGATTTTCGATATAAAACTGAATATCGATAAATCTAAAATCTTAAATATCAAACTGTAAATTCTGATATGATAGTCTGGAGCTGTACGATATCATATGTGAAGATATACGATAACATAAATTTATTTATATTTAATTTAATAATATTTAAATATATTTATATATTTAAAAGGGTCATCCAAAGCTTTAAAAATAGCCACTTTTGCAAACGAAGTCGAAATTCGACGAAACTAGTTTTGTTGGATCCACAATGTCAAATAGTTGTTAGATTTCCAGTTTCGTGATTTTTAGAGTCACTGTGTGGTCGTACGGATTTTTAGGGTGAAAAACAGTCAGTATTTTGACAGTTAAAAATACGCTGTGTGGGCATACGAAGTCGGAATTCGATGAAACCAGTTTCGTTGGAATTGTAATGTCGAACTCTAGCAGCATGTCAGTTTTCGTGATTTTTGAGTATCGTGTGTGATCACACGGATTTTTATAAAGCTAAAAAGAATATAAAATGAATATAAAACTAAAATATCTCAACACCAAAAATATCTAGATATTTTGAAAATCTTATAAATACCGATCACAACCCTAAACCTAAATTCATTTCTTCAGTGGTCAACGGGATTTTGCGTCGTTGCTCATTCTCTTCTCACAGTAAAGTTCGGTTCTTTTGAAATTCCAAATAAATTCAAAACAAAATGTATAAATCCTAAATCCTATATCTTTGAGTCCCTGAAGTGATTCTCTTCATTCCAGTATGGGTCTTGCAAGGCTCGACTGCGGGTTTATGATGTTCGAGTGTTTCCAGCGAGATTAGGGTTTGAGTTCGGTTGATTTTTAGTAGTGTATTTGCGAAAACGATCTCATATTTGGTTTCAGGAGATAAAACCGAAGGTGTTGGCAGATTTGTGGGTTGATCGATGGTGGTAGGTGTCGATGTCGACACAAGGATGGAGGGTCGGAATTTCCGATGATGACATCGAGTGGTTTAAAATGGTGGTGGGAGTAAGGAGATTGCAAAGAGATGAAGTGTGGTGATTTCGGTTTTGAATTTAAATAAGAATGGTGGAGTTTCTGTAGCTTGAAGGATCGGTTTTGGTGTGGAGTACAGGGAGGCCACGGCAGTTAGAAATCGGGGAAGAAGCTTTTGGGGAGCGGGTGGGCTTTGGTAGTGGGCCGATGGGCTTTTAAAGGTTAAGGCCTTTATTTTAAAATAAAAATCCATGTTTGTTTATATAAAGTAATACTCTAACTTGTTATTATCATAACTTGGTCATACGAAAACGAAATTCAGCGAAACTAGTTGCGTTAGGATCGTATGGACGGGAGCAACACAATGAGACTGACCAGGAGAGAAACAGAGCTCGTTACAATTTATGGCAAAATAAATTGTCCGTCTGAATCAAAGACAGTTAATCGTTTTTAACGATAACAGTCCAATGTGAGTAAAACTCATCAACTCTGAACAGTTATATTTTTATAATGTATTTTTAGAACTGTTAATCATCTGTTGATTGCTGTGTGTTGGTTGATTGATTGAACTGCAAGTCAGTTAGTGAAAATTATATATATATATGTAATTATATATATATAAACTGTTAAATATTTATATATTGATTCTGCTATCAGAATAATTTATATTGAACTGAAAGTGATGATAATCATATTGTGTAACATCCGTGGATGCAGGGAGACAGGTTGGAGGAATCCGACTGGATTCCTCAACAGTTATTTTATTGTTTTTCATATATTGTTATATGATGTGATATAAAATCTGTGGGCGATTATATGTACTTGGACGATATTGAACATCGTGATTTGATATGATTGAATACCATAACATACCGAAATGTTGATAAGGGGATTTTCAAAGTGATATTGAAAATAGAATATTTATAAAATGGGATATTTATAAAGTGGAATATTTATAAATAAGAAATGTTTATAAATTGGAATATTTATAAATAGGATATATTCAAAAAGGAAATAATTACAAACCATTTTCTTTTTGAATGGAAAGGCCTGTGTGGCGGGTTTGGAGATTTTCCCGATGCTCCTGTTACAAAGGAGGTTATGGCGAATTTTTCAGAGAATTTAAGGAGTTAGAATATTTCAAGAATAAATTTGAAAAGGAAATATTTGTAAACCATTTACAAATAGAATTGAAAAGGAAACGTTATAAAAAGGAAATCATTTTTAAAGTGTAGAACCGTTATTTAAAAGTAAATCTTTTCAAATGAATAAAACGTTGTTAAAAAGGAAATCTTTATAAAGTGAATAAAGTAAATCGAATATGGTATTTGAAAGGAGTTAAATCGAATATGGTATTCGAAGGGAGTAAATCGAATATGGTATTCGAAAGTTAGTAAAACGAATATGCTATTCGAAAGGGGTTAGTCGAGTCGAGTTAGTTGAATAGAGTTAACTAGTTCAGTAGGGTTAACCAGTTCAGTAGAGTTAACCAGTTCAGTAGAGTTAACCAGTTCAATAGAGTTAACCAGTTGGGTTAAGTAAGTCAAGTTAACCAGTGAGTTAAGTAAGTCAAGTTAACCA
Organism: Allium sativum; assembly: GCA_030737875.1. NCBI lineage: Eukaryota > Viridiplantae > Streptophyta > Magnoliopsida > Asparagales > Amaryllidaceae > Allium > Allium sativum. The sequence continues at coordinate 298,001,492 of CM060924.1, forward strand.
GTGAGTTAAGTAAGTCAAGTTAACCAGTTGAGTTAAGTAAGTCGAGTTAATCAAGTCGAGTTGATCGAGTTAGAGTTACTCAGTTAGAGTTAATCGATTAGAGTTAAAACGAACTAGAGTTAATCAAATATAGTTATTTGAGACAGAGTTAGTCAAACATAGTATTCAGGGTAAGTTACCATCTCGTACGACTGCTAGCGTAATTCGCAGGGCTGTAAATAGCCTAAGGCGGTCGGATGTTGCCTAAGGGAATCAGGCGTAACCATTGTGATCGTTGCGATCTAGAGTCAAGCGAATGGAGTTAAATCGAATCTAATTATTCGAAAGGAGATAATCAAGATGAGTTAAATAAGTTAAGTTAATCGAATCTAGTTATTCGATAGGAGTTAATCAAGATGAGTTAAATAAGTTAAGTTGATCGAATCTAGTCATTCGATAGGAGTTAATCAAGTTAAGTTAAACAAGTTAAGTTAATCGAATCTAGTTATTCGAGAGGAGATTATCGAATATAGTTTATTCGAAGGAGTTATCAATTATTAGTCATTCGAAGTGAGTAGTCGAATATTGGTTATTCGAAGTGAGTTAATCGAATATTGGTTTTCGAAAAGGGGAGTTATCAAATCGAATAGATTAAAGGAGTTAATCGAATATAGTTTATTCGAGTAGAGTTAGAGGAGTTATCGAATATAGTTTATTCGACAGGAGTTAAGTGAATAGTTAGATTAATCAAAGTGAATTAGTTAAGTTAAACTAAGTGAATCAGTTAAGTGAATTGGTTAAGTTAACCAAAGTGAATTTGTCGAGTTAATCAAAGTGATTAGTTCAGTTAATCGAGTTGAATTTGTCAGTCGAGTTAATAAATGGAGTTAGTCAAACCAAGTAAAACCAGTTAGAGTTAATTAATTAAGGTTGACCAGTTAGAGTTAATCAATTAGAGTTAATCAAATAGAGTTAAGTAAAATTAGAACTGGCTAGAGATTAGTAAATTGAATGGTTTTCTAAGTGTCTATCTGATGTTGGTTTCGGCCTTCGGGATTTATACTTAGGGAATTGTTCTCATACTAGTTCACAGTCAGGGACTGATAGTTGGGGAAGAGTAGTGATTTGTAAATAAGCAAATGGAAAACGTTTTCCAGTGTTAATAACATATATTTTCTAAACATAGAAAATAAGGCAATGTGAATATATATATAGATATATGTTGATGATTTACCGTTATAATTTCCATCTGGAAATAATATCGTTGTTTGCACACTTGTTTTTCTTTGATGGTTAAATCACAGACTATCGAAGTTTTGACCATTTTAACGTTGTTAATATGGAGAGACCAGTTGGATTATTATCCAAAGAACCACTCTGTATTGGCATAAGCGTTGCGAATCATTTATGCCAAAGATAATTGAAGACGGAGTAAAGTGCAAGGGCTGTTGTATAAGTCTTAGATAACAGTGACTAAGATGGATATACTGAATAGTGCCTTCGGTTTGTCCAGTCCCAGGACAACTTGTATGGACGAAGGTCTGACAGAGTATATCCAATAGATCGCGTAAGTTGATCTGTTCAAACGTATTTACGTTTGGTGGCGGAGGAATTCGTTTCTCTTAGCTGTATACCCGTGTTATTTTTGGATAAGTCAATTTGTGATTTGGCGGGTATGATGATGTGACATTTTAAGTGAATGAAGATGGATGCCTGACAGAGTATTTCCAGAAAGGTCACGTACATTGATTTCTTCAACCATACCAAGAGTGGAAGCGGAGAAGGAAACTTCTTTTAGCTGACACGTAATGTACTGTTGTAAACGTCAATTAGTGATTTCGATGGATTTGACAATGTAGCATTCGAAGTGAATCTGATGTAATGATAAAGCGTAGCTTCTAGCCTCATCAACCGGTAAATGACAGAAATCGGGCAGGCATCATGGCTAAGTTGGTCGCACCAAAGTAGGGTGTATAATCACCTATCTAGAGAATATTCATTTGTTTCTTAAATCTATCAATGTTGTCCTATATATATACGGGAACGGTTGCTGATCCCAACCGTTGGTGATATACATTCAATACACTCAAGCAAAATGAGTGGTCGGTCATGTATGGCTGAGTTACAAGATGTTCTTGTTGAACTCCAGTGTATCGTTCCTAGAGTACACTGATCGGAAGGTGGTTCCATACCTTGTCATAGTTGGAAATCCATTATCCAATACGTGCTTGCGATTTTGATTATATACTATATATGTAGAACGTGAGATGAAAGCGTTTCTGCTAGTTGATATCTATTTGTACATAGACATTATTATAATATCAAAAGGTTTTTGATATAAAGATATTTTGGATTCTCATAAGGGAAAAACCCGTTCCGTTCTGCAGCGTGGTTTTATGAGATATCGTTTACTTGTTCATATACCTGTTTAAACTGTTTTACTCACACCAGTCCCATGACTGACCCGGAGTTTACTTTGTTGTTTTCCCTAAACTCTTGGGTGTCCAATTTTGTACGGCAGTCAAGTAGTCAGGATTTTACAGATATACTTGGAGAGCTTGGAGCAGGAGGCTTCAAGATCATATAGCTATAGTTATTTCCACAGTGTTGTAAGTGTTGTACTCTGATAAGTGCTATTTTATACATAACTGTTATATTTCAAAGTTATGTTATCTATTATATGTTATTCGTTCCGCTGTGAGGTTCGTGTTACTCTGATGTTGTGTTCTTCTTCTTCTTCTATTCTAAGTTTCTATCTTATCTATTCTCACCTTCTAATTTCTTTCATTAATTACCGGGATTTTTTGATGTTTTGGTTATCGACATCGTGTTTATGTCGATAACCAAAGTCGCTCAAAATCCGGGTCGTTACAGAAAAAATAAAAGTTGGAATTTTCTATCCGAAATTTGATAGAAATGAAATTGAAGTGATTTTGAATTTTTTTTGTAAAGGTTGAGATTTTATTAAACAAGGTTTTAACAGTAAACAGCGTGTTTACGTTTAATCGACTAAAATTGATTTTGTAATTGAAGTTTTGTTTACTATATAGAAGCTGTTTTAACTCAAACCGGTTGTTCCATATAGCTTATATAATTTTTAATTTGAGTTTCGAAAATTTGGGGTTTAAAAAAATTAGTTTTTGGAAAGTAATAATATTTTAATAATTAAATAATATTTTAACATTAATTAAAAATGAATATTTGAAATTAAAGTTGAAATTATGAAATTTTGTTTTGCGATAGTCTTACATATGTTTTAAATGGATTTCTAAACTATTTCAATGTAAATCAGATTATTTTTAATATAAATACAGAATACAGTTAGAATGGAGCTTATCGCGCTGTGGTAGTTCGTGAATTTCGGCCGTAGATTTTAAACTATTATAACAGATTCATACTTGAATCAGGTTCCCCCAAAACAAAAACATTTTATTTCTTCTAATAATAATTTTCAAATGAAAAAGGACTTTTCCAATTTCAATATATAAATTTCAAATTATGTCCAAAGCATTTTTTAATAAAAATCGCGGTAGTGCAGTTTGGTGGCCTAATTTAGAAATCAACTAATAAGGCTACATAAAAATTATTAAAAATATGGATTTTTTTTGATAAATCATATTAAATGTTTTCAAAGTGATTTGAATGGAAAATAAAAAGTTTTCAAGTTATTTTTATCAAATTAGTTAAATAAGCCTATTTGTAAGGCTTTTACCTACGCTCTTGAAACACTTTTTTGCTTGATAATTGATTTTGAAATGTTTAAACAAAATATTCTTCATCCATACTTTTAAAACCTTTTCAAAAATATAATGAAATGTTTTCAATAATAAATGGATGTTTCAAAAGATAAGATGGGTGAAGACTTAACTAGAATCTGATATACTTATATCGTTTTAAAATGGCGCTTATTATTCGGCAAGTCAGGGATCAGAACTTATGTCCGAAAACCATTCCAAATAATAATGACATAATAGAGAAAATATAAAATATTAAAGACGGTGATTGAAGGTCGGATATCTTCACATCGAAAGGATCGCATGTTGATTTTTCTTCTTCATTAGGTTGCTCTAGTATTGAAATGATATATAATACATTTAGTGGCAGATCCAGACTTATTTGGAGAATTTTCAGAAATACAAGGTCTTCTCCTCTTTATTGGACGAGGAACAAGGTGCATTCGGTTTTGTTCAGACCTAGAACAAAGTTGTATGGATGTGTGTCTGACATTGTATTTTTTAATGTGCTGGTTGGTCTTTACTAAACATATTTCTGATTGGTGGCAAAGAATATGTTCTCTTAGCTTAACACCCTTCTTTGAAACATACAAGCTCAAAGGTGATATGGTTACTGATTATCAATTATATGTTATGCAATGACAATTTGGCATACCAAGTGATTGAGCTATTGATGATCAATGAATGACTTTGGAATAAGCATAGTTTAGTGTCACGAGACTTCGGCAAGCCTTACACCTCAAGAAATAAACAAAATTGGAAAAGACGCAACAAGGTTATGGCGTGTTGTTTCCTTTTAGATAAAAGTGTACTATGGCATAAAGCCTAGGTATTATTTATGCGGCAACTTCTACTTATATGAATTTTGATGTTGCGGGGCCACTGTTAAAGGTTGGCAACAAACGAAAGATGTCTTACTCAGGCGTGCTCTTAATTATCTAGTTAAAGGATAACCTGACCTTGTGGTAATAGAGAGCCAGTTGGTTATCGGGACATCCCTCTAGAGTCGTACCCATCAGATAAGGAATTTTCTTAGCCTGGTCATTTATTGGAAATCCATTCTACACTATGAACCCTTACAGTTTTAGTTGCATACTATATGTCAACATAATAGTATGGGATATTATAATGGCTAGGATTGATGCATTTATTTGCAAAATGATTTTCAACATTAATTATAATATCAAATGGTTTTCACGTATCAAGCATTTTTAGTTGTTATAAGGAGAAACCTCGCCCAAGTCTGTGTTTACATTGTGTTTGTGTCATGAGCCCTTATAGTAGCTTCATTTTCCAAAAAAAAAACATTATGAATTTTTTTGCACATAACAGATATATTGAGTTTCTCACAACAGTCCAATGACTGACCTGGAGTTTATTTTTTTCCTTAAACTTTGGGTGCCCACAATTTCCACATGGACAACCTAGTGGTCAGGTTTTAGTAGAATCATCTTAGAGCTTTTTCGTGGAACTCTTAATAGGAGCATTTTGGAGGTTTCTATGGATCTTTCTTTTGGATTTTGGAGCTTTTGTAGTCTAGAGCTTCTCTGCGGTGAAGATGGATTTTTTTGGATTCACCCAGTATATCTTGGTTGTGTTTCCGTTGTTTCATATTGTATTTGGTAGTTTGTATATCTGGATATGTGCGTACTCTAATGTTGTGATGTAACCTTTGTAATCGTGAAGTTGTATTAACAAAAATGTTGTTTAGTTTCATTGTGTTGTTTCTAATATGTTATAATCCCAGGCGATGCGGATTCTGATGCTTGAAATTTTGACATTGAATACTTGAATATATTATGTAACGACCCGCATTCTATGCATCGAAGGATCGTAGAATATTTATTTCTTTCTCGTACGAAGTCGTATAGTCATGTGGTTTTGGGAAATGACTGCTGGGGTCATTTCCCATGTTCATGATTTTTGCCGATTTTTAAATGACCGTTTTGCCCCTAGCTGATCTTGTTCTGGCCATAACTTTTGATTGGTAAGGAGTTTTGACATGAAACCACTTCCATCGGATTCGGATGATGGTTTACAATTCCGTAGAGGGGTCATATTAGCCAAACAGACTCATGTTTGGGAGATAAGGCTGAAACAAGGTTTAGAAGGTGAAAATAGCTTAACTGGGCCTAATTAGGGTGATTAACAAGAGGGCCCATAACCCATTTTGGGATTAGGGTTATGGGGAGGCTGAGAACAGTTAGGAAACGATTTTTATTTCATTTTTCAGTCGCCTAAAATATCTTCCTAACCCTAACAATGGCCTCCATCTTCTAGAATCACCTTTAATCGCCATTTAATCAAGTTTTAGCCTAATCTACATCTAATCAAGGCAAATTAGCATCAAACTGGGAATAGAGTTGTTGTGTTGTAGAGAGATTCAACCCAAATCAGAGATATTTTCAGATCTAAGATTTATTTATGGCTAAGGTGAGTGATTTGCTTTGTTTTACACTAATTATGGCTAATTAGGGGGTGATTAGTGTTAATTAACGAAATTGTACATGTTAAAAATCTGGGAAAATGTTTAGAAATTCTGAAATATTATTTTTGGCCTCTGTTAGAAAATTTGGTTAATTTGGATATGCTCTGCTAATCATATCATTAGTTATGCTTAAGCATGATTAAGGGTAAAATATGGGTTTTGGGTATGTTTGATCCATTTTATCATATCATATTATTGTTTTGATGATTATGGTTGTATGTTGCTATGACGGTTTGGTATGATTCATGATTGACTAGAAAAGTTAGAATGGTCGAAAGCGCCGTTGTATAGCGTAAAAAAGTCACTAGAAAAGTTGCAGGAAATATACGGAGACCGGATCGGATCGGGTCCCCCGAACCCAACCCGCTCGTGGAGCACCACACGACCACGACTCACTGGCGTCAGAGAACCCCGGACCATGAAGGTTTCCATCCCCGAATCGAACCGTGGAGCTACTCCGACCCGACCCGAAGAGCATAACCCGAACCGTTTTGTGGACCATGAACCATGCTTGCACACTTGAATCGACCCGATGTTCTGGAGCTGGAATCACGAACCGACCTGACCTGGGGAGGAACTCACGACCCGACCCGAATGGGGTTGATGACCATGGACTGAACGAGGAGGAGAGGACCGATCCAAATGGAAGCTTGTTTCCAAACCGATCCGATGATGACCAAACCCCAAGATGCAAAGGTAGTCCAAATAGGAAGTAGAACTTAGATCCAGTTGGGAACCAACGAGTTAGCTTCATGAGTTGGGCTTTGCTGCGGGACGTGTGCTAAGGGGTTATCGACGTCCATAAATTTGATTCACCACCAAGACGGATGTTAGGCTACAGATCAGTGCAGTGTGGTAGTTACTACTCCATGGGGCAGAGTGATCATAGTATGGCTATGAGCCAGTGCAGTGGAGTCATCATGACTTCATGGGGCAGAGTGGACATAGCAAGGGATTAGTGGCTATGGATCAATGCAGTGGAGCCGTCATGACTCCATGGGACAGAGTGATCATAGCAAAGGAATTGGGTGGTCAAAGCGGTGGATATCGTATGCTTTATGCACTGAGTGAGAGATGTGAGGATATGCTTGATTGTTTTCCATCACTATGACATGCACACCCCCACCCCCGTATCTATACACCATATGCTAGTGTTACCTTAGAGTATTGTACATCTTGTTGTGCTAACTCTTTGGTTGCAGGTCCAGGTTCAGGTATGGTTTAGTATACCTGTTAATGTTTTGTTTTGCTGCTTATTGCTCATACCAGACTTTTGTCTGACCCATATTTTTATATCTCTTCCTATTACTCTGGGTGCTCTTAAACGGGCAGACTAGAGACAGGTCAGGTGATTATGCACGAGTAGTTGTACCGGAAACGAGCAGGAGGCTTCCACGTATGACATATATAGATATTCTCCCTATGTCGCTGTTGGTCACTACTTTGGGCATTAGTAGTGTACCTTTATCTTTGCTTTAGAGACAGTATGTTGGAGTTGTAATAAGTTGTATTTTGAATTTCCGCTGCTCTGATGATTATGGTTTAGTTTTCAGCTTATGCACTATCTCGCCTGTTTTATGTCAAGTATGTTATTATTATATTTTATTCCATGCATTGTGAGACATTCTACAGGTTCTTTGTTAGTTCAGTGTATCCTTTCCTTTTTTTCCTTTCTTTGGCGACCGCCCTATGCTAGTTGGGCATTGACACAGCGTACCTTCATTGGAAATGTCGGATGATGAGGGGCGGGCCATCACACTTGGTATCAGAGCTCTAGGTTGCATAGTTAGCCTAGGGAAAGACACCAGGGAGAGATAGTACGTATATGAGAGCGCGTATTTGTGGTATTTTGGTTTTCAAAAGATATGTATATATACTATTAGTATATCTAAGGATGGAGTCGCACTGCATTGGCACCACTGAAGGGATGGATAATCGTTTTCTCCTTACAGATTGAACGATGAGCCGACATATGAGGGGTACTGGTAGAGGAGCTAATAATGGGAATGCTCCTAATATGAGGACAATGTTCACTAACTTCATGAGAGAGATGCTTAGGGATGTTCAGAGGTCAGCTCCCAATGCTGCAAATGGTGGTGGTGCAGCGGTGCAGGCACCTGGGGTCGATTTCGCCAAGCTCTATAAGGACTACATTAGTCTTGGTGGGAAGCCGTTCCACGAAATGGAATCAGCTACAGAAGTTCAGGATTGGTTGGATAACTGTGAGCATATCTTCGAAGACTTGGGTATCGAGGATGCAATGAAGAGAAGGCTAGCATCTCATCAGCTGCAAGGACGGGCTATGAATTAGTGGAATACTATTAAGGCAGATACCCCTGAGGATCAAGTTACTTGGGATCAGTTTAAGGACCGATTTAGTGATAAGTTTATCCCATCTGCTCAGAAATCATAATTGTTTAGGAAATTTCTGGAGCTTAAGCAGAATGGTAGGGCAGTCTCGGAGTACATTGCTGAGTTCGATACTTTATCGAAGTATGGATTATCCCTTATTGACAATCTCGAGAAGAAGAATGAGAAGTTCATAACTGGTTTAGATCAGTACTTGGGAGAAAGGCTTATAAACCATATTGATGAGACTTTTGAATCGATTGTTGGAAAAGCACTGAGATCAGACAGCCTTTATCCTAAGCCCAAGACTGAAGTCGTTGTTGCATCTGCAGAAGGGCCAAAGCCGCAAGCAAGCGGTGGAGGCAAGAATAATTCTCAGAACAAAAGAAAACAGAACCAAGCTAAGGATGGTCAGGAAAAAATCAAGAAAGATGTTGAGTGCTTTAGCTGTGGCAAGAAGGGCCATTATGCTAAAGAATGTCGAGCAAAGCCCGTGGACAGGAAGTGCTTCAACTGTGGCCAAGTGGGACTGTTAGAGTTTATGACCTAGAGGCAATCCATCTGATGTGATATATAACAATGTTGTTGTTATTATTTTATTTGGAATAAAATAATATTCTATAATATTATATTTACTGCGTAACATAAATATTAATATATTAGAAGTCCTTAGAATAATAATACGGAATTATATAGTTCGAGTAAGACTGAACTTGTGATTATATAATGTGATAAGTATTATAATTCTTTAAAGTCCCTAGTCGAGTTTTATTGTTTATACAGGACAACAATAAAGCGTTAAGACTAGTATATTGATTAACTGAAGATCACATCTCATTGATCATTAATATACGTGATATTAAAGTCAAGATATAAATACATATTAGAGAATAACATATTGGGCTGACCCACCATGAGATAACTACATGGAATATAATTAACAGTATCATAAGTTGTTCTCATAGTGACAGTGATGTAGTGGTCCTCAGACCTGAAATTATTATAATTTTATTCGAGGATATTTGTGTTTTGATATCATCTAAAGTTATTTCGTAACAGAGTAATGATAACGGTGATTATTGGATACATCTCGAGTCGAATGAAAATTATGAATGATCTAGATGGAATTTAACCCTACGATATATTCGTAGTGATATCCATGGGCCTCTTGATTGAATGAGACTGTGAAATGCATGGCCGTGCTCAAATATTAATTTGTTTTAAACAGTCTACTCATCGATCGAGAAAAGCAGATTAAATTATAAAGAGGATGATACGATCCATGCCTTGAGTTTTATCCGGGATATATTGGTTAAAAGGATTATATTACATTGTTACACTGGTCACGAAAGGTTGCATCGAATCGTTAATTGATCTTATTATAACTTGGGTAGCAGCGATGTATTACTAGATGCCGCTCACTGTTTATAATTTAAATATGATTTAAATTATTGCCAACGTTGTAATAACCTATAAAACGTCAATTAGTTGATATTTTTTTTGAACTTGGAATTAGTGGATGATTTGGTACCTATTCTATGGTAAACATTTGAATTTAAAAGGAGATATTTACATTTTCCCTTTTAATACATGGGTATACCTAGTCAGTCAGAACGGGTTTTGATAGATATAAAAAATGGCCCAACTTATTCCATTGTTAAAAAACCCTAGAAAATAATGGTGGCGGCTAGTATCGTTCTCCCTCCTCCTCTTCAATTCGATTCAAGAGGAAACCGTTCTCGTGGATCACCTATAGAGGCTCTACACTTGAAGGGCTAAGATTCAAACAACTAGTTCTAAAATCCGATCGATTTGGTAAAATTGGAAGCAACATCAGGTATGACATTCGATTTACTTGAATTCCGCATAAATCTCATTATTATAGGTTTTAATTTGTTTGAATAACACATTGATTAGATCATATTAAAATCTAACAGTGGTATCAGAGCTAGGGTTTGCAGAATTTTGGTATTTTGAACCTTAGATTCAATTTTATATTAATTAGTTTTGTAAATCGAATTGATTATGAATCGTGACTATTTGATTATGAATCCTGACTGTTGATTATGAATCGTGACTACAGATTATAAATAAAGTTCATTTCAAATGGTGAAATTGTTTCAGGTTGAAATGACTTATAATTGATATATAGTGAAATGAATTGTGTATACTTGCGATATTATATATTATAGAAAACACTGATTTAATTTTGATTAAAACGGTGAAATGGGAATTACTCATACAAATCCAGAAAATATTTCTATATATTAGGATTTTGTATTTGATATAAAATATTGATATGAATTAATAGTTGATTTTGTCTTGAGTATCTCATATTTACAATTTTAATTTTGTTTAATATCATTTTACACAGCTTGCCATACAATTGTATTCCTAGCATATAATAGATTTGTGAACTTTGAAATTGTCATGTTAGGGGTTATTTGTTTATCTCTAGTAAACATGTATTACAAATACTATCTAACTGTTAATATGATATTTCTGTTTCTAGCAACTAATTATCTTGTTTCATTACAATTATGCTTAAGTTAATAAATCCGGTTTTGCAATCTAACATGAAGTTTGTACAAACATATAAATGATACGGTTTTACAAGTTACACTGCAATTCCTTTTATTCCGGTCAGACTAAATTTTGTACATGTATGTTACCTTTTAGATTGTATTCTGTTACAATGTATAAAAGGATATCATGGATTGATGTTTGATATTAAGATTAGATCTGCCTTTGTTATATAGAATATGATTCGATATGTTACATTGCTAAAATTATTGTATTAATAATAAAGGTGTTTTTAAATTCGATTATAAAGTGTAAAATGTTTACATGTTAAACTTACAGTAGTTCCAGTTTAATTTAAGCACTTTTGCTTAATAAATAATTACAATGATGATCAAATGTAGGTTCAGTGTTATAATATTCTAAGAAAAATTTTGAATACAAAACCTGTTCTGTAATCACTGACTCACCATTATTATTTTGATCGATGACCTTTGTTGGTTTAATGATTTTGAATCATTTTGTATCTTGGCATTATATATATATACACATAATATATATACATATATATGTATAGGATAAAACGTTTAAACCATCCCATGTTTAATATTCTGGTATGTTATAATTTAATCCACTCTGTGTTTAAATTCAAACATGTATATCAAGTGTACATGTATGTGATATCATTGTATTTGACTTCAGATCAAAATGGTCAATAGGATTGTACAATTTGAATTAGATATTCATATGCAAATTTTCTTGGTTTTGTTTTTTTCATTATATTGATAATGACCATGAATAAGTTCAGATCATAATAATGTTTTATGACTTGATCATTCCATAAAATACATAGTGATGTATTTTAAAAGCAAATATAAATCAACATATATGTGCTTGACATATATGCATAGGTGCAATCTTCTAATCCTATATTTATAATGATAAATATGTAAATAATATAATCTGATATTAAAATCTATAGGTAATATGATATGCTGATTGTTTTTATACTATAAATATAAATAATTGTATCAAGATACAATATTATTTTAAAACCATTTTATATTTTGTTGAAGTGGATAAAATACCAATATTTTTCCATACAAAATAGAAGATTTGCAAAACATCAAGTCATGTAATAACTGCTACTTAAAAATATATTGGAATTGAATGTATCAATATTAAGATACTGAATTGATTTTAGAATCAAATAGCATATGGATGCATGAATTTTCAAATATTGATGAATGCTTAAATCCTGTATTGTGTAAATACATGTACACTGTCATCATATTGGTTTTACTGTATATTTAAATGCAAGAACATATCATGGATTTAAACATTGGGCCTGACCCAATGATTAAAACCAAACACATGATATTAGCTATTACTCTATTTCATTTTCATTGACTATAACATTATGTCTTTTAGAATTTAAAATGATATATGTGTATATTTATATATGCAGTAGCAAATGTGATTTGCCAACTGCATGTATGTATATGTATGTATTTGTTAATCATTCTTAAAATGCAATCAATACTATTAAAATTCTGTAATAGTTTTGATTTTGGGATTTAAAACCCTATTTTGATTAACACTTAAGAGCTATGTATTCTTAGATGCAAACTTGATCTAAATGGAACAATTATGACTTGTTTTAGATGTCTATTTTAAGTGTCTTATTGTTGGTACTAACTTTTTTTCTTGAACATATTTACAGTTTTAACTGAATGATATATTCCTGTTAGACAGGGAATCCAATTACCTAAAAAATATTAACACAATTTTAAAGTTATTTTGGTTCTTTAAGTTTAATCTCAAAGTAGTTTGTAGATTAACCTACTTCCTAGCAAGTCTGTTCTGCAAGTACCCACTGGTTTCATCACTGGAGCATGTATATATTTTTGTTTGATACTAAGTGGATGGCTAATATTCCTGCATAATTGTTTTGGGTCTGAGCTGAATACATTTATATATATATATATATATATATATATATATATATATCATGTCTGAAACATTTTGCTAAGTTTGATACTATGAATTAAACCAATATATGAGTCAAAATGTTGATTCATTGTTTGGCTTGATGGTGTTTATTATCCCAAAATACTCAAATGTATCAGACAATTCAAGTATTATGATAAAGGGAATAATGATTCCTGAATTTTTGAACACCATATTGGAAACCTGTATTCATCTATTAGCATACAAATTTGTTTGTATTGATTATATATATATATATATATGTATGTATGTTTGAATTTGAACAGTGACATATATATATATATATATATGGTTAATATGTATATAATGCATTACTTATTTTCAAATGAAAATCTGCTATCATATATTTATTTATAATTGTTTGCAGATTCCCTTGTGGCTATGCTCAGTATGACTGAACCAATAAGCAAACAGGGATGGACATGGATGCAAAATTACTGAGACTTCCTGAAGCATATGTAGTTTTAATTCTGTGCAGTGTGACTGCGGATAAATGTCATAATGTTGTGTTTATTTTATTGATAAATATGAGAAACTTTTATACATGTATACATATTATATAAAATGGTTTGCACATTTATCTGGATGTCTAGATACAGAATGTTTTGTATTGAATAAATATATAGATGTGTTATTACCATTGTAGTGTTATTATCTTGTTTGATTTATGATAGGTCAATACATGGTAATTATGTCAAGTGTTCATTGCTCATGATCATATGCTTAATTCTTTGGAAGGAATATAGTTTGAACTGAATTATATACATAATAGTATATTGGTCATATGATGCTTGCTTACATATTTGTTTCTCTGTATATCAGTTTACCTATCTTTCACAATGGGCATGTAAGTTTTATTTACATACAATTTTGAAATTTATGTGGATTCAAATGATTTTTTAACTGGTCCTAGAATACCTTTAGGGTGGGTAAACTTATATAATGAAAGTCTATCTGGTTATATAGATTTTATGTATATATGTATAATATATATCAACCATCTCTTTGAAATGTTCAAAGAAGTATAGAGTCGATTTATTAATTTTGAATTAATAAATATATATAAGTATATGATTTATATATTTCATCTAATCCACTTAATATTACAAATATAAAATACATATATTTTGATGTATGTAAATAACTCTAATAATGTTAGTCACTACGAATTATAAATTCCCTTTAAAGAAAATTATTTTGTTACATTAAATCATGGTGAAGTCTTCCAATAGTACACCCATCAATGTCCAAAATCATTGGATGTAGGTAACGCCAAAGCATTGTGCATCCTCTTATTTTGGTTATATGCGGTAGGAGTAATTGTGGTGCTTCGACTGTATTATTGGGTCTGATTTAACTAAGGCTGCATAATAGGATTATGGCCTTAGAGACAAAAGCATGGATTATTCTATATTTTGAGCAAATGAATAATATTGAACAAAATGTTCATCATGCGATCTAAGAATTATATACACGATATAATTGACATAAGATGTCTACCTAAAAGGTTGTGTTTTGGGGATTAGCCAAAGCTAGGTCAAGGCATGACTAGATATGGATCTTGGAACACCATTATATATATATATATACTGATATATTTATATAAACAGAGGGATGATAATTTGAGTCGGAGCGTATTTTAGTTTAAATTACATATTTATGTTAATATAAATTTTGATTGTTAAAATTTTGTATTAAATAAATATTACAGAATCAGTTATTATTTTATTATCTAATGTAGATATTAAATAATAAATAACTCCGATAATTTATATTAATCCTTGATAAGGACAAATTAAATTAATTCAAATTTCTTGACTAACATTAAAATTTATGGATTGTCCTCAAAAAAAATTAAACGTAATTTTTTTAGATATAAAGAGAGCATCTAAAATATGTTAAAGTATGACTTCAACTGGATAAAATGTAAATGTTATAATAATCTACTTATAAATTTCAAGCATTAGATACTAGATATAAATCACATAAATGTATGTTGATTTACAGAAATTGCAGAATAACTAGAAATCTGGTAAAAGAACAAATGGACTTACAATGGAAATGAAGCAAATGTTGATAGATTATCCATAGTAAGTTGATTCTTGTTGCATATACTGGCTTAATTAAATAAATAAAATAATTGTTATTATGAAATTCCACTTAAAATAAATGTTATATCTTGTTTAGACAAGTTTGAATTTCATTTGTAATAAAAGAATAATTGTTATTCATTTTATTTAAATGAAATATCGTATGGAATTTCACAAATAGTTAATGATATTTGTAAATCCTTAACTAGTATGTACTTGACATTAATAATGACTGGATTAAATTTAATGATTTAAATCCAATGTACCTTTAGTATTACCAGTTAGCCCACTAAACAAGAAAGTATATCAAAACTCCATAATGATGGAATTTTGAAATCAATTAATTTCGAATCATATGAAGAATACAGATCTTGTTTATTAGGAAAAATAACTGAATCACCTTTCACTTGGCGTAGTGAATGAGTGATTGTGAAAACCCGTAACTTCCCCGTAAAGGAAAGCGTCGGATAGTTCGAGAACAAGCCACAACAGAACGCATACAAAAGAACATTTCATTGTATATTACAACAATGCATCAGATTACAAGAATATACAGAGTATAAATAAATATTACACAGAAATATCAGAGATTTAAATTACATTTAAATACATAGCAGCGGAAAATAATACAATACACAACTAGAAGTAGATATACGGATACAAAGCTTTCCGGATATCGTTCCAGCTGTAAACCAGGATCCTGTGAATATAAATCTGCAAAACCAAAACTACTAGCTGCCCGTGTCAAAATAAGGGCACCCAGAGTTTAGGTTAAAACAATAAACTCCAGGTCAGTCATGTGACTGGTGTGAGAACTAAAACAGTTATTAATCTTTATTTTAAAGTTAGGTAAATCAAGGGACCACGCCGTATAACACGGAACGGGTTTCCTCCCAAGAATACCAGTGCATAAACAAACAGCGCAATGCTAAATGAAGAAAAATGAAGCTGTTATAAGACCCAGGTCCTATCACACAATGCAACGCAAGCCGGGGGATAGGGTTTTCCCTTATAACAGCTAAAGAATGCTTGATACGTTTTAAAACAAATCATTTGATACTATTATAAGTGCATAGTGTATAAAACAACTTCAAATCATAAGTATCAATCATAGGCGGCATAAGCGCCCCATCCCACTATGTCGCCATATATAGGATTACAATTAAAATCGCAAATGTCACGTATTTGGAAATTGGATTTCCGTCTATGAACCGAGGCAAAAGATAGTCCTCAACCGATTCGAGACGCTCTAGCCCGTGTCTCAGGATCAGAGCTCGAGTGACCCTTGGATCGTCAGGGCCAGTCCACCGATGTGGATTAAACTTAAACCCTGAACATGCGTTTCCCCACCCTTTGGGGTGTCAATGAGCCAACGAATGACTCCATCGGTTCGAGAACGACCGATCAATCCGAGGCGCCTCGCAACAGCAACAACCACATAAGTCAAACTCGTCAGGGCGTGTAAAACCACTGACGCCACTTCTAACTAGAAAGAAACGCATGCCCTCCCTGAGGTCCGTCTCCCGTTTTTGATTCATACCGGGTGTGAAACTCGCGAATCAGACGTTACACAAAGCTACGCCACAAAGGCCGTGCTTTGATCATCAACCACAAGACTTTGCTTTTCAACAGAAGCCTTGATCATTTGCATCTTAGCATGCCACACAGGCAAACCATCCTATGCAACCGATATCAGTCACACAGAATGAAATCCGATGTCAGACACACAGTCCATTTACAAGTCCGTTCTGGGTCTGAACGAAGCCGGAGGCACCTAGTACCTCGCATATCCATCGATCTCCAAGTACGTCTGGACGATCACTAACTGTTTCCATCTTCTTGGGTGTACAGCCCAATCAAGATCATTAGTTATCACCCAAACGACGTGAAGACCTCCGGTCTTCGACCATCGTTTTCATCTTCGACTTATCGTCGCATCAGTTATTCAGAATGGGATAAACCCGGTCTTTCCGAATAACTCGCGTATATTTTAAATAAGTGTTACACAAACACAACATACGCCTCATTCCAATCCATTAGTCACTAACCATAAATTAATCAAGAGAATAATTTCCCAAATATTAACCCCGAAGGCCGAAACCAACATCAGATCAATATCCAGAAAACCATTCTGCTTGGCTAACCGACAGTTAGTTTCTAAATTTCACATTCATAGGGAAAGGTTCCCATTAATTTTATCCAAGATAAATTCCTTGAATTTATGTTTGAATCTCAATTCGAACTAGTCGGGATTAGCGAACCTTACCGAAGTAATCATTTGTTTTAATTTCCCAATCCCAACCTATTCATCCCATGAAGTAAAACTGGTTATACTTCATATCTAACACCACAGTGTTATCGGTAAATTCAATTACCATTTCACGTTCAAATCTAATTAAAGATTTAACTATCGCCTGGAGCAAAACTGGTGATACTCCATTTTCGATCATTTCAATCTAATTAAAGATTCATTAAAACTCCGCTTAGTTTTAATCTTCGACTGGGTTAAAGAATCGGTGTCATTTAAAACACGGTTCACGATAAACCCAAAATCACATTCCATTAATTATCGGGTTAAAGAACAAGTGTTATTTAAAACACTGTTCACGATAAACCCAAAAATCAATATCGATTCAATTCCAATTAAATGTTATTTAATTGGTACACTTCATTAAATCTAAATAAAAAGATTTAATCTTTTCTCAACTGGGTTCAAGAACAGTGTTAGTGAAGACACCATTCACGACAAACCCAAATCACATTCGATATTCAATACAAGGCTCTGAATAGAAAATATATCGGCTTATATTCAATATCGAATTCCACGATTAACAAATGTCGTATTGGAAATAACGATATATATATATATATATATATATATATATATATATATATATATATATATATATATATCTTTCAAATTTCCATAACAACACCTGTATAATCACGAATTCCAACATCGAAATATTCCGAAGACAATTTCGATTCAAATCCACTCCAATGCAATCATTGGATATTCTGGTTATTTTTAAAACACTTTTTAAATTCAATTTATTTATTTAAAAATAAATAGAATTATAATTCTAGTTCAAAACCAGTTCATTTCGATAAAAATCTATTTTTATCTTTTCAAATAGCGAGTTTTTCATCCCAATTTTTCCCAAATCATTTCTTATGATTTTACACAAATTATTACTATTTTTAATAATTTTATCAAGGCCCGTACAGTCGATTTCCATCAATGGCCATCGAACTGCACTTACAGCGACCTTTTTCAAATTTGATTTGGACATAATTCCAAATCCAACCGTTAGATTTCTAATTTCTAATATTCGTTAGAAAGCTCTTTTCGATACGAACCCAACGGTTCCGGTTTTAGGAGAATCCGACGGTCGGATCTCCCGTAATGTCCGTTTGAAATAAATGGTCGAAATTCGCGAACTGCCGCGGCGCGGCGCGTTCTATTCAGGCCATTATATTATATATATAATATATATAATATATATTTCGTCGATTTCTATTTAAAACGAATTATATAAATAGTTTTAAATTCGTTTCAAAAGAAATTTCAACTTCCTCTTCAATTCAAATCAAAATTGAATTCTTCTTTATAAATTCGTTTTAAAATTCATTTCTATTCAATTCAAATTTCAATTCAATTTGAATTCATTTCAATTCGCTTTCAATTCAATTTGAATTCGTTTTCAATTCAATTCGTTTCGAAATCGTTTTCAATTCAATTCGTTTCGAAATCGTTTTCAATTCAATTCATTTCGAAATCGTTTTCAATTCAATTCATTTCGAAATCGTTTTCAATTCAATTCATTTCGAAATCGTTTTCAATTCAATTCATTTCGAAATAGTTTTCAATTCAATTCATTTCGAGATCGTTTTCAATTCAATTCATTTCGAGATCGTTTTCAATTCAATTCATTTCGAAATCGTTTTCAATTCAATTCATTTCGAAATCGTTTTCAATTCAATTCATTTCGAAATCGTTTTCAATTCAATTCATTTCGAAAACGTTTTCAATTCAATTCATTTCGAAATCGTTTTCAATTCAATTCATTTCGAAATCGTTTTCAATTCAATTCATTTCGAAATCGTTTTCAATTCAATTCATTTCGAAATCGTTTTCAATTCAATTCAGTTAGAAATCGTTTTCAATTCATTTCATTTAGAAATCGTTTTCAATTCAATTCATTTCGAAATCGTTTTCAATTCAATTCATTTCGAAATCGTTTTCAATTCAATTCATTTCGAAATCGATAAAATCGATATAAATATCGTTCACGTCAAAATGGCGTCATCTAATCAACACGGCTTCATAAATTTCTATTTTCCAATATTCTATTTCAAATATTTCTTTTTCAAAATAGTTGTTATTATCAAAATATTTCGTTCAACACATGACCAATCTCAATGAATGAGTACTGTCAACACATGAACTTTTATTTTATAATATTCTTTATTTTTCAAATTGGAATGAGGCCCAATCAATTACCATATAAAGTTAATTATATGGATTTTCATACAACACATGTATATAATGACATTGAAAATAATCAACCATCAACCAAAGTGCACTACACTGTATAAGCATCAAATATAGATATTCAACGCTTATAACAGCCTGTCAATCAATCGATCGACATATTTAATCAATCAGGATGAGTGAACTTCAAATTTCATCCCAACACCCGTGTGGGGTTTCAAACAATCAACCGCATATTTTATTTGTGCAGTTGGGCGATGTGTAAAATTTATCGTCCCAATCAATGTCATTCAAATAGGTGTACATAAACAAACCGTCCGGTTTATAAATGAATATTTTATTTTATTCACTTCACGTTAAAAATTATATTTTAACGATAAAACATTTTATTTCAACCTATGAATTTCTATTCAATTCATTTATTCAATAAAATGATATTTTTATTTTTCTAACTTATTTTAGAAAATTTCGGCGGCATAACGGCACGATACTAGAAACGGGACAAGGCCTAGCCTTATCCCCGGTCTAGTGAAGGCCCACGCCATTCACACATCAATCAAATTCACTTTCGTTATGCAAACCACAAAATTTGGAGTAAGGGTCTAACCTAGCCTTACTCCTTCGCCTTATAACGGCGCACGTCTAATCCTAACCAATTTATCGATTCAATTTTTCACACCACAAACCACATTCAAACCAATATCGCAATCAATAACCAAACAGCCAAACAAACAAGTCCATGGTCTGTGGACGATTGTGTCGGGTGCTACTAAACACCGTCTGCATCCTAGTATATATATATAACTAGAAAAGTAAATTGAAAGGTGAGAAATTCTCACATATTGCTATCCTAGCTCCACGGCTCTTCATTTTCAGAAGTCTTCGTCGTTTCGCCTTTTTGTCACCTTCGTTGCCCAAGGCCACTATATATATAAAAATCGAATTTTTACTTCAAAGTTCAATATATAAAAATCATATTTTTCTTTCGAAGTTCAACATATAAAAATCATATTTTTCTTTCGAAGTTCAACATATAAAAATCATATTTTTCTTTCGAAGTTCAACATATAAAAATCATATTTTTCTTTCGAAGTTCAACATATAAAAATCATATTTTTCTTTCGAAGTTCAACATATAAAAATCATATTTTTCTTTCGAAGTTCAACATATAAAAATCATATTTTTCTTTCGAAGTTCAACATATAAAAATCATATTTTTCTTTCGAAGTTCAACATATAAAAATCATATTTTTTTATTTAAACCCCAAGCATAAAAATCTCATTTTTATATTTCTAAAAGTCTCCTCTTCGTTCTTTAAAAATCAAACTTCTCTTGTTTGAAAAATCAAAGCTTTTCTCGTTAGAAAAATCAATGCTTTCTCGTTTGAAAAATAAATGCTTTTCTTTCGACAATATAAAAGATTATATTTTTCTAACTTTACAACATAAATAAAAACCGGTTTTTAAAGTAAATAAAATTTCGTTTTTTAAACAAAATAAAATTCAGATTTTAAATAAAATAAAATTCAGTTTTGTTTTTTTTTTTATTAATATAAATCAAATTCAGTTTTTATATAAATCAATTCAGTTTTTATATAAATCAATTATAAAATAAATAAATTAAAAAAAAGAAGACTCACAGATTTAGGTCGTCGGCAAGAAGTGGAGGGAGAGGAGCGGGACTGGAGGTGCTTGGCTTTGGTCGCCTGCGGCGCGGTGGGGTGCTCCTGACGTGGCGCGGTTTCTTCGATGGGGGGTGGTGGACGTGGAGGTTCGCGCGAAGCGATGGAGAAGAGAAGAAGGGAGAGAATAGGGAGGAGGGGTGCGACGCAGGGGATGAGCGACGTGGGTGGAGGTCTGGCGAGCGTCGCCCCTTTTCCTCGAATTGGGTTTTTTTTTTTTTTTTTTAGGTTTGGGGAAGACTGAGAAAACAGGAGGGGGGGGGCCTATATGTAATTGAGGGGTTTTGTTTTTAATTTTAATTATTTAATTTTCAAATAGTTGACTTTTTATTCGATCTCAAAACGAGGCCCACCGCCTGCCGTCCATAGCTAATTACCCCCATCCCGAACACAATGGGATATGAATCGTAGGCTGATTCGGCTGTTACAATCAGTTTCCGCTAAATTTACATTTAAATCACTATATTGAATTTTAAACGTACATTTCAAATTACCGGGGTCACATAATAACTCTATAAATTGCAGAAAAATATTTTCTAGCTTCGTATTGACGATACGGTCCTAACAAAACTAGTTTCGTCGAATTCTGAGACCGTTAGAAAAATGGCCATTTTCCAGTCGATTGAAATCAACTGAAACTGGTCAAACGCCTTTTCTTTTACCACGCTCACATATTGATTCGAAAAATTATGAAATTTGGAATCTAGCAATAACTTTACATCCCGGACCCAACAAAACTGGTTTCGTCGAAATCCGAGGTCATCTGCAAAATGTCCATTTTTAAGGGCCTGAATTCCATAGCGACTATTCAGAATTTTCAACTGGACATATCTTTTGATTCCCGCTACGAAATTTCGATTCGTCGGATTCGTTGGAAAGATATCATCAATTAGATCCTATGATTTTTGGTTTCGCTAAAATCCGGATTGTTTTGCACCCGGTATATTCAATTGAAGTTTGAAATCGAATTATCGAACTACCGCGCCATTTTCAATTCTATTTATAATTATATATAAATATTTATATTCTAACGACGACGCGTATAAATATATACGTTCGAATTATATTCAAAATAAATTTCTCGTCGATATTATTTAAAATAATTCATTTTAAATAATCTAAATTCGCTAAAATTGCCAAAATAAAAAATTTTAAACTGGCCCAGATTTTCCGGGTTGTTACAATCTCCCCCACTTAAAACTTTTCGTCCCCGAAAAGGAACAAAGTCGAAAGTGGTTTGATTATTCAGCTCTACGTTCGATCTGGCTTCCATTCTCCAACTTTTCAGTTTCTGAGAATTTCCAAAATCTCAAAAATTTGGCTAACACCCTAAATTTTTGAAAAATTTCGCCATAACCTCCCCTGCACCGGGAGCATCGGGGAATTTCAAATAGCCTCCCCGGTCCTTCAGATCTCAAAAAGAAAAAGAAAAAGCCAAGCGGCTAGCCAATGGGCTCACAAAATCATCATCACCCAAACAAAACAGGAAATTATGTAGTAAACATGTACCTATTTGTCGGGCAAACCAATTTTATTCTCTGGCTCTAGCCTCCTTGCTATGACCTGTTCAATGATATACATGTATATGCAAGCAGATGCGACCAAATTCCAATACAATTCAATATTTGGTTGAATTAGGCATAATGGTTCAAAATTAGCAAACAAATGAACAAACAACACAAACATCAATCAATTAGTGAATTTAACGTTTCAAATTCATAACTTTAAAACATATACAGAAAATCATGTTTTTGATGCCAATTCACAACAAAGTGTTCTAGCCATATAAGATTTGGTTCTCACACCAGTCTAATGGAAATATATAGAAAATCACACCTTCGTAACACGAACATAAATACTGGTGATGGCGCGCCATCATCAGAATCATGTCCGGGCGACTAGAGTGTGACTCTATATCTATCCAGTATATTAAAATTTCGAATACACGCGGATCAGACGTATATGTAAAATCTATATATACTGGATTGTCCACATCAATATAAATAGATAATCAACTACGAATAATTGATTTAAATTTTCAAAACAAAATTTGTTTTCATTTTAAAAATATACTCTTCACACTCGTTCTAGGATACTACTGATCCTATCTCTAACGAGTCATTCTCATTGGATATTACTAATCCAATATCTGATGAATTCTTTCGTACGGTTCTAATGTGTCTTGTTCTCTAGCTTTGTAAACCAAAGCTCTGATACCAACTGTGAAAACCCGTAACTTCCCCGTAAAGGAAAGCGTCGGATAGTTCGAGAACAAGCCACAACAGAACGCATACAAAAGAACATTTCATTGTATATTACAACAATGCATCAGATTACAAGAATATACAGAGTATAAATAAATATTACACAGAAATATCAGAGATTTAAATTACATTTAAATACATAGCAGCGGAAAATAATACAATACACAACTAGAAGTAGATATACGGATACAAAGCTTTCCGGATATCGTTCCAGCTGTAAACCAGGATCCTGTGAATATAAATCTGCAAAACCAAAACTACTAGCTGCCCGTGTCAAAATAAGGGCACCCAGAGTTTAGGTTAAAACAATAAACTCCAGGTCAGTCATGTGACTGGTGTGAGAACTAAAACAGTTATTAATCTTTATTTTAAAGTTAGGTAAATCAAGGGACCACGCCGTATAACACGGAACGGGTTTCCTCCCAAGAATACCAGTGCATAAACAAACAGCGCAATGCTAAATGAAGAAAAATGAAGCTGTTATAAGACCCAGGTCCTATCACACAATGCAACGCAAGCCGGGGGATAGGGTTTTCCCTTATAACAGCTAAAGAATGCTTGATACGTTTTAAAACAAATCATTTGATACTATTATAAGTGCATAGTGTATAAAACAACTTCAAATCATAAGTATCAATCATAGGCGGCATAAGCGCCCCATCCCACTATGTCGCCATATATAGGATTACAATTAAAATCGCAAATGTCACGTATTTGGAAATTGGATTTCCGTCTATGAACCGAGGCAAAAGATAGTCCTCAACCGATTCGAGACGCTCTAGCCCGTGTCTCAGGATCAGAGCTCGAGTGACCCTTGGATCGTCAGGGCCAGTCCACCGATGTGGATTAAACTTAAACCCTGAACATGCGTTTCCCCACCCTTTGGGGTGTCAATGAGCCAACGAATGACTCCATCGGTTCGAGAACGACCGATCAATCTGAGGCGCCTCGCAACAGCAACAACCACATAAGTCAAACTCGTCAGGGCGTGTAAAACCACTGACGCCACTTCTAACTAGAAAGAAACGCATGCCCTCCCTGAGGTCCGTCTCCCGTTTTTGATTCATACCGGGTGTGAAACTCGCGAATCAGACGTTACACAAAGCTACGCCACAAAGGCCGTGCTTTGATCATCAACCACAAGACTTTGCTTTTCAACAGAAGCCTTGATCATTTGCATCTTAGCATGCCACACAGGCAAACCATCCTATGCAACCGATATCAGTCACACAGAATGAAATCCGATGTCAGACACACAGTCCATTTACAAGTCCGTTCTGGGTCTGAACGAAGCCGGAGGCACCTAGTACCTCGCATATCCATCGATCTCCAAGTACGTCTGGACGATCACTAACTGTTTCCATCTTCTTGGGTGTACAGCCCAATCAAGATCATTAGTTATCACCCAAACGACGTGAAGACCTCCGGTCTTCGACCATCGTTTTCATCTTCGACTTATCGTCGCATCAGTTATTCAGAATGGGATAAACCCGGTCTTTCCGAATAACTCGCGTATATTTTAAATAAGTGTTACACAAACACAACATACGCCTCATTCCAATCCATTAGTCACTAACCGTAAATTAATCAAGAGAATAATTTCCCAAATATTAACCCCGAAGGCCGAAACCAACATCAGATCAATATCCAGAAAACCATTCTGCTTGGCTAACCGACAGTTAGTTTCTAAATTTCACATTCATAGGGAAAGGTTCCCATTAATTTTATCCAAGATAAATTCCTTGAATTTATGTTTGAATCTCAATTCGAACTAGTCGGGATTAGCGAACCTTACCGAAGTAATCATTTGTTTTAATTTCCCAATCCCAACCTATTCATCCCATGAAGTAAAACTGGTTATACTTCATATCTAACACCACAGTGTTATCGGTAAATTCAATTACCATTTCACGTTCAAATCTAATTAAAGATTTAACTATCGCCTGGAGAAAAACTGGTGATACTCCATTTTCGATCATTTCAATCTAATTAAAGATTCATTAAAACTCCGCTTAGTTTTAATCTTCGACTGGGTTAAAGAATCGGTGTCATTTAAAACACGGTTCACGATAAACCCAAAATCACATTCCATTAATTATCGGGTTAAAGAACAAGTGTTATTTAAAACACTGTTCACGATAAACCCAAAAATCAATATCGATTCAATTCCAATTAAATGTTATTTAATTGGTACACTTCATTAAATCTAAATAAAAAGATTTAATCTTTTCTCAACTGGGTTCAAGAACAGTGTTAGTGAAGACACCATTCACGACAAACCCAAATCACATTCGATATTCAATACAAGGCTCTGAATAGAAAATATATCGGCTTATATTCAATATCGAATTCCACGATTAACAAATGTCGTATTGGAAATAACGATATATATATATATATATATATCTTTCAAATTTCCATAACAACACCTGTATAATCACGAATTCCAACATCGAAATATTCCGAAGACAATTTCGATTCAAATCCACTCCAATGCAATCATTGGATATTCTGGTTACTTTTAAAACACTTTTTAAATTCAATTTATTTATTTAAAAATAAATAGAATTATAATTCTAGTTCAAAACCAGTTCATTTCGATAAAAATCTATTTTTATCTTTTCAAATAGCGAGTTTTTCATCCCAATTTTTCCCAAATCATTTCTTATGATTATACACAAATTATTACTATTTTTAATAATTTTATCAAGGCCCGTACAGTCGATTTCCATCAATGGCCATCGAACTGCACTTACAGCGACCTTTTTCAAATTTGATTTGGACATAATTCCAAATCCAACCGTTAGATTTCTAATTTCTAATATTCGTTAGAAAGCTCTTTTCGATACGAACCCAACGGTTCCGGTTTTAGGAGAATCCGACGGTCGGATCTCCCGTAATGTCCGTTTGAAATAAATGGTCGAAATTCGCGAACTGCCGCGGCGCGGCGCGTTCTATTCAGGCCATTATATTATTTATATAATATATATAATATATATTTCGTCGATTTCTATTTAAAACGAATTATATAAATAGTTTTAAATTCGTTTCAAAAGAAATTTCAACTTCCTCTTCAATTCAAATCAAAATTGAATTCTTCTTTATAAATTCGTTTTAAAATTCATTTCTATTCAATTCAAATTTCAATTCAATTTGAATTCATTTCAATTCGCTTTCAATTCAATTTGAATTCGTTTTCAATTCAATTCGTTTCGAAATCGTTTTCAATTCAATTCGTTTCGAAATCGTTTTCAATTCAATTCATTTCGAAATCGTTTTCAATTCAATTCATTTCGAAATCGTTTTCAATTCAATTCATTTCGAAATCGTTTTCAATTCAATTCATTTCGAAATCGTTTTCAATTCAATTCATTTCGAGATCGTTTTCAATTCAATTCATTTCGAGATCGTTTTCAATTCAATTCATTTCGAAATCGTTTTCAATTCAATTCATTTCGAAATCGTTTTCAATTCAATTCATTTCGAAATCGTTTTCAATTCAATTCATTTCGAAAACGTTTTCAATTCAATTCATTTCGAAATCGTTTTCAATTCAATTCATTTCGAAATCGTTTTCAATTCAATTCATTTCGAAATCGTTTTCAATTCAATTCATTTCGAAATCGTTTTCAATTCAATTCATTTCGAAATCGTTTTCAATTCAATTCATTTAGAAATCGTTTTCAATTCATTTCATTTAGAAATCGTTTTCAATTCAATTCATTTCGAAATCGTTTTCAATTCAATTCATTTCGAAATCGTTTTCAATTCAATTCATTTCGAAATCGATAAAATCGATATAAATATCGTTCACGTCAAAATGGCGTCATCTAATCAACACGGCTTCATAAATTTCTATTTTCCAATATTCTATTTCAAATATTTCTTTTTCAAAATAGTTGTTATTATCAAAATATTTCATTCAACACATGACCAATCTCAATGAATGAGTACTGTCAACACATGAACTTTTATTTTATAATATTCTTTATTTTTCAAATTGGAATGAGGCCCAATCAATTACCATATAAAGTTAATTATATGGATTTTCATACAACACATGTATATAATGACATTGAAAATAATCAACCATCAACCAAAGTGCACTACACTGTATAAGCATCAAATATAGATATTCAACGCTTATAACAGCCTGTCAATCAATCGATCGACATATTTAATCAATCAGGATGAGTGAACTTCAAATTTCATCCCAACACCCGTGTGGGGTTTCAAACAATCAACCGCATATTTTATTTGTGCAGTTGGGCGATGTGTAAAATTTATCGTCCCAATCAATGTCATTCAAATAGGTGTACATAAACAAACCGTCCGGTTTATAAATGAATATTTTATTTTATTCACTTCACGTTAAAAATTATATTTTAACGATAAAACATTTTATTTCAACCTATGAATTTCTATTCAATTCATTTATTCAATAAAATGATATTTTTATTTTTCTAACTTATTTTAGAAAATTTCGGCGGCATAACGGCACGATACTAGAAACGGGACAAGGCCTAGCCTTATCCCCGGTCTAGTGAAGGCCCACGCCATTCACACATCAATCAAATTCACTTTCGTTATGCAAACCACAAAATTTGGAGTAAGGGTCTAACCTAGCCTTACTCCTTCGCCTTATAACGGCGCACGTCTAATCCTAACCAATTTATCGATTCGATTTTTCACACCACAAACCACATTCAAACCAATATCGCAATCAATAACCAAACAGCCAAACAAACAAGTCCATGGTCTGTGGACGATTGTGTCGGGTGCTACTAAACACCGTCTGCATCCTAGTATATATATATAACTAGAAAAGTAAATTGAAAGGTGAGAAATTCTCACATATTGCTATCCTAGCTCCACGGCTCTTCATTTTCAGAAGTCTTCGTCGTTTCGCCTTTTTGTCACCTTCGTTGCCCAAGGCCACTATATATATAAAAATCGAATTTTTACTTCAAAGTTCAATATATAAAAATCGAATTTTTATTTCAAAGTTCAACATATAAAAATCATATTTTTCTTTCGAAGTTCAACATATAAAAATCATATTTTTCTTTCGAAGTTCAACATATAAAAATCATATTTTTCTTTCGAAGTTCAACATATAAAAATCATATTTTTCTTTCGAAGTTCAACATATAAAAATCATATTTTTCTTTCGAAGTTCAACATATAAAAATCATATTTTTCTTTCGAAGTTCAACATATAAAAATCATATTTTTCTTTCGAAGTTCAACATATAAAAATCATATTTTTCTTTCGAAGTTCAACATATAAAAATCATATTTTTTTATTTAAACCCCAAGCATAAAAATCTCATTTTTATATTTCTAAAAGTCTCCTCTTCGTTCTTTAAAAATCAAACTTCTCTTGTTTGAAAAATCAAAGCTTTTCTCATTAGAAAAATCAATGCTTTCTCGTTTGAAAAATAAATGCTTTTCTTTCGACAATATAAAAGATTATATTTTTCTAACTTTACAACATAAATAAAAACCGGTTTTTAAAGTAAATAAAATTTCGTTTTTTAAACAAAATAAAATTCAGATTTTAAATAAAATAAAATTCAGTTTTGTTTATTTTTTTTTTTATTAATATAAATCAAATTCAGTTTTTATATAAATCAATTCAGTTTTTATATAAATCAATTATAAAATAAATAAATTAAAAAAAAGAAGACTCACAGATTTAGGTCGTCGGCAAGAAGTGGAGGGAGAGGAGCGGGACTGGAGGTGCTTGGCTTTGGTCGCCTGCGGCGCGGTGGGGTGCTCCTGACGTGGCGCGGTTTCTTCGATGGGGGGTGGTGGACGTGGAGGTTCGCGCGAAGCGATGGAGAAGAGAAGAAGGGAGAGAATAGGGAGGAGGGGTGCGACGCAGGGGATGAGCGACGTGGGTGGAGGTCTGGCGAGCGTCGCCCCTTTTCCTCGAATTGGGTTTTTTTTTTTTTTTTTAGGTTTGGGGAAGACTGAGAAAACAGGAGGGGGGGCCTATATGTAATTGAGGGGTTTTGTTTTTAATTTTAATTATTTAATTTTCAAATAGTTGACTTTTTATTCGATCTCAAAACGAGGCCCACCGCCTGCCGTCCATAGCTAATTACCCCCATCCCGAACACAATGGGATATGAATCGTAGGCTGATTCGGCTGTTACAATCAGTTTCCGCTAAATTTACATTTAAATCACTATATTGAATTTTAAACGTACATTTCAAATTACCGGGGTCACATACTAACTCTATAAATTGCAGAAAAATATTTTCTAGCTTCGTATTGACGATACGGTCCTAACAAAACTAGTTTCGTCGAATTCTGAGACCGTTAGAAAAATGGCCATTTTCCAGTCGATTGAAATCAACTGAAACTGGTCAAACGCCTTTTCTTTTACCACGCTCACATATTGATTCGAAAAATTATGAAATTTGGAATCTAGCAATAACTTTACATCCCGGACCCAACAAAACTAGTTTCGTCGAAATCCGAGGTCATCTGCAAAATGTCCATTTTTAAGGGCCTGAATTCCATAGCGACTATTCAGAATTTTCAACTGGACATATCTTTTGATTCCCGCTACGAAATTTCGATTCGTCGGATTCGTTGGAAAGATATCATCAATTAGATCCTATGATTTTTGGTTTCGCTAAAATCCGGATTGTTTTGCACCCGGTATATTCAATTGAAGTTTGAAATCGAATTATCGAACTACCGCGCCATTTTCAATTCTATTTATAATTATATATAAATATTTATATTCTAACGACGACGCGTATAAATATATACGTTCGAATTATATTCAAAATAAATTTCTCGTCGATATTATTTAAAATAATTCATTTTAAATAATCTAAATTCGCTAAAATTGCCAAAATAAAAAATTTTAAACTGGCCCAGATTTTCCGGGTTGTTACAGTGATAAGTATTGGGTCTCATACATAATGATGTATATGGAGCAATGGATACATAAGCTAGAAGCAGGTTTTATTGCTTCATTATATTTACTGATGATATCAGTAGATACAGATATGTATATCTTATGAAACACATATCAGAATCCTTTGAAAAGTTCAAAGAATTCAAAGTGGAGATAGAAACCAATTTTAAAAGAAATATAAATACTTTTCGAACAGATCTAAAAGAATATTTAATCCAATTAATGACTATCCATATGAGTTGGAAATTGTTTCATAACTTACTCCACCTAGAACACCATATTGAAATAGTGTGCCTGAAAGGAGTAATCACACCTTATAAGATATGGTACGACCAAGATAAGTCATATAGATCTTCCAATAAATTAAATTTAGAACAATTATAATAAACCCCACTAAAACGATTTAAAGACGCCATATAAGATATCGACCAGGAAATGTCCTAGTGTGTCTAATATAATGATTTGGGTTGTAAGGCGTTTGTTAAGCGTCCTTCCTCTGATAAGATTGGACCCAAATCAAATAACTATTTTGTGGATATAAATTCTTTGAGAATATAATGTTTATTGCTCAATTTGGTATCCTTTTGAAGGAGAGCCAGTCTTTAAGACACCCAGAATTCGAAATGTCTCGGAAACCACAAAATACCATTGAATCTTGTATAGACAAGAAATTGAGTAGGAGTGACACAATAATTCTAATGTTATTTGATAACACATTAATTATTGTAAATAAATTTAGTTTTAAAACAAGATATAAATACTGATTCTGAGAAAGAAAATGTTTGGATTAATAAGTTCATGATTGAACTTAATTCATTGTTGATCCAATGATATACATTGAGATAACAATACGGTTGTTGCTCAAGCTTAAAACTTTGAACTAATTATCGATCCAAACATATATTTAAGAAATATAATTCCTATGTGAAGTTGTTCACAGAGGAAATGAACATATCTGCAAAAGCTACAAACGTTGTAATGTTGCAAACCTACTTAATTAAACTCTGTCGCAGTAGAAGTTTAATAGTTACACTAGTTTCATGAGTATATGATACATAAATGATTGACTCTAGTGCAAGTGGGAGATTGTTAGAGTTTATGACCTAGAGGCAATCCATTTGATGTGGTACATAACAATGTTGTTGTTATTATTTTATTTGGAATAAAATAATATTCTATTATATTATATTTACTGCGTAATATAAATATTAATATATTATAAGTCCTTAGAGTAATAATACAGAATTATATAGTTTGAGTAAGACTGAACTTGAGATTATATAATGTGATAAGTATTATAATTCTTAAAAGTCCCAAGTCGAGTTTTATAGTTTATACAGGACAACAATAAAGCGTTGAGACTAGTATATTGATTGACTGATGATCACATCTCATTGATCATTAATATACGTGATATTAAAGTCAAGATATAAATACATATTAGAGAATAGCGTATTGGGTTGACCCACCGTGAGATAACTACATGGAATATAATTAACAGTATTATAAGTTGTTCTCATAGTGACAGTGATGTAATGGTCCTTAGACCTGAAATCCTTATAATTTTATTCGAGGATATTTGTGTTTTGATATCATCTAAAGTTATTTCGTAACAGAGTAATGATAACGGTGATTGTTGGATACATCTCGAGTCGAATGAAAATTATGAATGATCTAGATGGAATTTAACCCTACGATATATTCGTAGTGATATCCATGGGCCTCTTGATTGAATGAGACTGTGAAATGCATGGCCGTGCTCAAATATTGATTTGTTTTAAACAGTCTACTCATCGATCGAGAAAAGCAGATTAAATTATAAAGAGGATGATACGATCCATGCCTTGAGTTTTATCCTGGATATTTTGGTTAAAAGGATTATATTACACTGTTACACTAGTCACGAAAGGTTGCATCGAATCGTTAATTGATCTTATTATAACTTGGGTAGCAGCGATGTATTACTAGATGCCGCTCACTGTTTATAATTTAAATATGATTTAAATTATTGCCAACGTTGTAATAACCTATAAAACGTCAATTAGTTGATATTTTATTTGAACTTGGAATTAGTGGATGAGTTGGTACCTATTCTATGGTAAACATTTGAATTTTAAAGGAGATATTTACATTTGCCCTTTTAGTACATGGGTATATCTAGTCAGTCAATACGGGTTTTGATAGATATAGAAAAATGGCCCCGACTTATTCCATTGTTAAAAAAAACCTAGAAAATAATGGTGGCGGCTAGTACCGTTATCCCTCCTCCTTTCCAATTCGATTCAAGAGGAAACCGTTCTCGTGGATAACCATAGAGGCTCTACACTTGAAGGGCTAAGATTCAAACAACTAGTTCTAAAATCCGATTGATTTGGTAAAATTGGAAGCAGCATCAGGTATGACATTCGATTTACTTGAATTCCGCATAGATCTCATTATTATAGGTTTTAATTTGTTTAAATAATACATTGATTAGATCATATTAAAACCTAACAGGGACATCACAAGGATAAATGTCCGCAACCACCTAAAGAGAAGCAGATCGTGGAAGCATATGCTCTTAATGTTGTTCTTTCTTCGACGAATGCCCCAACTGCGACGGAGAAAGGAAAGAATGTCATCATTCAAGGTATGCTTTCTGTTTATGATGTTCCTGTTCGAGTACTGTTTGATACTGGGGCTTCCCGTTCCTTCGTATCTAGTGACCTAGTAGATAGGTTGGGATTGGAACCCGAGATAGTCGATAGACCTTTAGCGGTGGCGAACCCGATTGGCGGTTCGACTAGCCTTGGTATGATTTGTCGTAATGTGGTCTTATCGATTCATGGATGTATGTTTTTTTGTGATTGCTTTGTTTTGGGCTTTACTGGGTTTGGCATTATTTTGGGAGTCGATTGGCTCCAAAGGTATGGGGTGGTGGTAGACTGTGAGGGCTTTTTGGTGACAGTTAGAGAGGATGATGGGCGGAGGGTAGTGTTTGGTGGTCTACCTAGTGATGGGGTAATGGCTCGTTTTCCAAAATTCCCTCGACATCCCGCATGATGAGTTGTCAGATGTGCCCGTGGCTGGCCAGTATCTGGACGTCTTCGAGGAAGTGACCGGACTTCCACCACACCGAGAGATTGAGTTCCATATTGATTTAGTGAAAGATGCCAGACCTATAGTGATGCCACTACGTCGTATGGCACTAATGGAGCAGCGAGAGCTCGGGGTGCAAGTAAGCAATCTTATGAAGAAGGGATTTATCAAAAGAAGTGTTTCTGAGTGGGGAGCACCAGTTGTGTTTGCTACCAAGGCAAATGGTTCCCTTCGTTTATGTGTGGATTATCGCGAGTTCAATAAGGCGACGAGGAAGAATAAGTATCCTCTACCATGGATAGATGATTTGTTTGATCAGTTGAGTGGCACAAGAGTGTTCTCCCAGTTGGATCTCGCGACAAGTTTTCATCATCTTAGGGTGGAAGCTGAGAGTATAGCTAAAATGGGCTTTAGGACGTCGTCTGGATTTTATGAGCGGTTGGTCATGCCATTCGGGTTGACTAATGTACCAGCATATTTTGTGGATCTTATGAATAGGGTATTCAAAGATCAATTGAATAAGTTTGTTCTTGTGTTCGTGGATGATATCTTGGTTTACTTGAGGACAGAGGAAGAACATAAGGAACATTTGAGGATAGTGATGGAGGTGTTGAGAAAACATCAATTGAAAGCAAAGTTTTCTAAGTGTCAGTTCTGGAGGAGGGAAGTGAGATTCTTGGGCTATGTTTTTTCAGAGAAAGGTATTGCTGTGGATCCTACGAACGTGGCTACGGTACAAGATTGGTATGCCCAAGAATGCAACAGACGTAAGAAGTTTCTTGGGATTGGTTGGATATTATCGTAAGTTTATCCAAGACTTCTCCAAGATAGCGGCACCGTTAACTCAGTTGACCAAGAAGAATCAAGCTTTTGTTTGGGATGAAAGGTGTGAAAATGCATTCAAGAGTCTAAAGGAAAAGTTGACGTGTGTGCCAGTGTTAGTCATTCCTAAAGGGAATGAAGAGATGACAGTATATACAGATGCATGTGGTACTGGACTAGGTGTTGTTTGATGCAAGGAGGTAGGGTTGTAGCTTACGCTAGTCGGCAACTGAAACCGCATGAAAAAAGATACCCCACCAACTATTTGGAATTGGCAGCGATCGTGTTCGCATTGAAGATATGGAGACATTATCTCTTGGGAGAAAGATTCGAGTTGTTCACTGATCATAGGTCATTAAAGTACCTTTTCTCCCAGAAGGACCTAAATCTCCAACAGCAGAGATGGTTAGAATTCTTGGCTTCCTATGATTTCGATATTGCATACACACCTGGAAAGGGCAATGCGGTAGCTGATGAATTGAGTAGAAGACATGCCAGTTTAGGGGCTATGTTCCTTGAATGGAAGCAACTGGAGTATATCACAGGGTACGATTTCAGACCAAAGTGCGAATTGGATCCAGAGATGTTAGCAAGTTTGATGATCAAACCCACTTTGATTGAGCGGATTGGTTCCAGTCAGAGGGACGATCCTAACCTATTGGAAATCATCTCCAAGTTAGAGATGGGTATCGACAAGGAGATGAACAAGTATGGGCTTGATCGAGATGGACTGCTTAGAAAGAATGGAAGAATAGTTGTACCCAATGTCAATGGATTGAGAGATGAAGTGCTTACAGAATGTCATCACTCAAAACTGACTATACATCTCGGTGGTAACAAAATGTATCGAGACATGAAGCAGACCTACTACTGGGAAGGGATGAAAAGAGACGTTGGGAAGTTTATATCCAAATGCATGAACTGCCAGCTAGTTAAAGCTGAGCAAAATAAACCTAGTGGTTTGTTGCAACCATTAGAAATCCCAGAATGGAAATGGGAACAATTCTCAATGGATTTCATTAATGGGTTACCAAGGACTAGATCGGGCCATGATAGCATTTGGGTGATTGTGGACCGATTGACAAAGAGTGCAAGGTTTATACCCGTCAAGTCGAACAGAACGACAACTAAGTTAGCGGAACTGTATATGAAATGGGTAGTGAGATTTCATGGAATACCCAAAGGCATGGTGAGCGACCGAGATCCGTTGTTCACTAGTGGATTTTGGAAGAGCTTACAATAGGCTTTAGGACCAGAACTACATCTCAGTACCGCATATCATCCTCAAACTGACGGTCAGACAGAGAGTGTGAATCGTGTATTAGAAGATCTCTTGAGAGCTTGTATATTGGATTTTGGAGGATCATGGGATGACCATTTGCATCTAGTTGAATTTGCATATAATAATAGTTATCAGTCCAGTATTGGTATGGCTGCATGTGAAGCTTTGTACGGAAGACCGTGCAACTCACCGTCATGTTGGTTAGAAACCGGTGAGAAATTTGTGTTTGGGCCAGATGTGATAAGATAAACCTTAGATAAGATCAAGGTTATCCGACAACGAATGAAGGCTGCCCAAAATAGGCCGAAGAGTTATGCTGATAAGAGGAGAAGATATTTAAAGTTCTCCATTGGCGACTTGGTGTTTGTCAAGATTTCTTCGTTAAAGAGCGTAATACGATTTGGTAGGAAAGGCAAGTTAACACCAAGATTTGTTGGTCCATTCCCAGTTCTCGAGCAAGTTGGGAATTTGGCATATAAAGTTAAGTTGCCGGACAAGATGGCGGGAGTTCATAACGTATTTTATGTCTCCCAGTTAAGTAAATTCGTGCACGACCTCGATGTGGCTATTTCACCAGACCAGTTGGATGATGTCGAAGTAGAACCTGAGGTGGTTGGGAACCACAAGCCAATTCGTATTGTCGAGCACGATACGAAGAAACTTCGATGGAAATCGGCGAATCTAGTCAAGGTTCAGTGGGGTGAGGATGAGAATGACTGTACTTGGGAGACAGAGGAGAGCATTAATGAGACGTACCCAGAACTCTTTGCCTAGTAAGGTTTTCATTTCGATTTAGTCTTTCTGCAGGCTAGGAAAGATTTGTTTTGTTTGTTTTGTATGTTTGATTTTGAGATATGGCTGGTAGGCATGCGGGACCCATTGGTTGTTTCTTAGTTGAGGAATTTCGGGGGCGAAATTTCTTAAGGGGAGAGAATGTTACGACCCGCATTCTACGCATCGAAGGATCGTAGAATATTTATTTCTTTCTCATAAGAAGTCTTATAGTCATGTGGTTTTGGGAAACTACTATAGGGGTCATTTCCCATGTTCATGATTTTTGCCGATTTTTAAATGACCTTTTGCACCTAGCTGATCTTGTTCCGGCCATAACTTTTGATTGGTAAGGAGTTTTGACCTGAAATCACTTCCATTGGATTCAAATGATGATTTACAATTCCGTAGAGTGGTCATATTAGCCAAACAGACTCACCGTTTGGGAGATATGGCTGAAACA
Organism: Allium sativum; assembly: GCA_030737875.1. NCBI lineage: Eukaryota > Viridiplantae > Streptophyta > Magnoliopsida > Asparagales > Amaryllidaceae > Allium > Allium sativum. The sequence continues at coordinate 298,038,458 of CM060924.1, forward strand.
AGGTTTAGAAGGTGAAATACAGCTTAACCGGGCCTAATTAGGGTGATTAACAGGAGGGTCCATAAACCATTTCGGCATTAGGGTTATGGGGAGGCTGAGAACAGTTATGAAACGATTTTTATTTCATTTTTCAGCTACCTAAAACATCTCCCTAACCCTAACAATGGCCTCCATCTTCTAGAATCACCTTTAATCGCCATTTAATCAAGTTTTAGCCTAATCTTTATCTAATCAAGGCAAATTAGCATCAAATTGGGAATAAAGCTGCTGTGTTGCATAGAGATTCAACCCAAATCAGAGATATTTTTAGATCTAAGATTTATTTGTGGCTAAGGTGAGTGATTTGTTTTGTTTTACGCTAATTACGGCTAATTAGGGGGGATTAGTGTTAATTAACGAAATTATACATGTTAAAAATCTGGGAAAATGTTTAGAAATTCTAAAATATTTTAGGCCTCTGTTAGAAAATTTGGTTAATTTAGATATGTTCTGCTAATCATATTATTAGTTATGCTTAAGCATGATTAAGGGTAAAATATGGGTTTTGGGTATGTTTGATCCATTTTAACATATCATATTGTTGTTTTGGTGTTTGTGGTTGATGTTATATGTTGTTATGACGCTTTGGTATGATTTATGATTGATTAGCAAAGAAATAATAGTCAAAAACGCCGTCGTATGGCGTAAAACAGTCGCTGGAAAAGTTGTAGAAATATACAAAGACCGGATCGGGTCCCCCGAACCCAACCCGCTCGTGGAGCACCCCACGACCACGACTCGCTGGTGTCAGAGAGCCCCAGACCGTGAAGCTTGTCATCCACGAATCAAGTCGTGGAGCTACTCCGACCCGACCTGAAGAGCACAACTCGAACCGTTTGGTGGACCACGAACCGTGCTTGCAAACTTGAACCGACCCGATATTCTGGAGCTGGAATCACGAACCGTCCTGACCTGGGGAGGAACTCACGATCCAACCCGAATGGGGTTTTGACCATGGGCTGAACGAGGAGGAGAGGACCGATCCAAATGGAAGCTTGTTTCCAAACCGATCCAATGATGAACAAAACCTCGAGATTCAAAGATAGTCCAAATAGGAAGTAGAACTCAGGATCCAGTTGGGAACCAACGAGTTAGCTTCATGATTTGGGCTTTACTGCGGGACGTGTGCTAAGGGGTTATCGACGTTCATAACTTTGATTCACCACCAAGACGGATATTAGGCTATGGATCAGTGCAGTGGGGTAGTTGCTACTCCATTGGGCAGAGTGAACGTAGCATGGCTATGAGCCAGTGCAGTGGAGTCGTCATGACTTCATGGGGCAGAGTGGACATAGCAAGGGATTAGTGGCTATGGAATAGTGCAGTGGAGCCGTCATGACTCCATGGGGCAGAGTGATCATAGCAAAGGAATTGGGTGGTCAAAGCGGTGGATATCGTATTCTTTACGCACTGAGTGAGAGATGTGAGGATATGCTTGATTGTTTTCCATCACTATGACATGCACACCCCCACCCCCGTATTTTTGCACCATATGCTAGTGTTACCTTGGAGTATTGTACATCCTATTGTGCTAACACTTTTTTGCAGGTCCAGGTTCAGGTATGGTTTAGTATACCTGTTATTGTTCTGTTTTGTTGCTTATCGCTCATACCGGACTTTTGTCTGACCCAGAGTTTTATGTCTTTTCTTATTACTCTGGGTGCTCTTAAACGGGCAGACTAGAGACAGGTCAGGTGATTATGCACGAGTAGTTGTACCGGAGACGAGCAGGAGGCTTCCACGTATGACATATATAGATATTCTCCCTATGTCTCTGCTGGTCACTACTTTGGGCATTAGTAGTGTACCTTTATCTTTGCTTTAGAAATAGTATGTTGGAGTTGTAATAAGCTGTATTTTGAATTTCTGCTGCTATGATGATAATGGTTTAGTTTTCAGCTTATGCACTGTCTCGCCTATTTTATGTCAAGTATGTTATTATTATATTTTATTCCATGCGCTGTGAGACATTCTACATGTTCTTTGTTAGTTCACTATATCGTTTCCTTTATTTTCCTTTCTTTGGCGACCGCCCTGTGCTAGTCGGGCATTAACACAGCGCACCTTCATTTGAAATGTCGGCTGGTGAGGGACAGGCCGTCACATATTAAGTGTTGATTTTCGAGGGTTGAAAATCCGGGTTGTTCAACGTGGTATTAGAGCTTTGGTTTTTACAAAGCTTATGGATATAAATCATTGGATAACTCATTAGAGATAGCATTAGTAATGCCCTAAAATGAGTAAAACCTAATGGAACGTAACATCTAAATTCTTTGATATTTCCTAAGATACCTCGTTCGTGTGCCTTAATAGCATTTTCGTGCTATTTACAGATAGTTGAAAATGAGTGGAAGACGGGGCAGGAGAGGAAGTAGTACAAATTCAAATGGCCGCGATGCTATGGTAGTTGATGAAGCTGAAATTCAGGATCATCCCCTAATGAATCTTCCAGTCCTGCATAAGCATTATACGAATCAGGGAGGAAAACAATTCAAAGGGTTAGTTGATGTTATGGAGGCCCAAGCCTGGATTAATTCATGTGAGAAGATTTTTAGAGGTTAAGCTTGGAGGACATCCAGAAAAGAATGTTGGCTTCGTGGTAACTACAAAAAGGAGCTTCAACTTGGTGGGATACCATTATTCAAGGGAAATCAAAAGATGAGCTTTCATGCGATCAGTTCAAAGAAGTATTTAAAAAAAATACAGCCTTCAGCAGGGATTTCCAGGATGTATCAGGAGTTTATGGACTTCAAGCAAGGGGGTATGTCATTTGAGGAGTACTTGAATAAGTTTAATGAACTGTCCCATTTTGGATTAGAATTGATCGACGCCCCACTGAAAAAGAACGAGAGGTTTATTAAAGGGATGGAGCAGAAGAATCACGAAAGGATGATAAGACACGTAAAGCAATCATTCATCGACTTTGTGGATATGGTTTATAGATACGCTACTCTAGATCAGCAAAAGGCACCTGAGGAGAAGGAAGGAAACAATAGCAGCAATTAGAAGAAAAGGAAGTTTAGTAGAAAGAAACCTAGGCAGAACATAGGAAAGAAAGAAGCTAAGGAAGATCATCTTAAGAATGCCACATGTTTCAATTGTCAGGAGAAAGGGAATTATTCAACCAACTGAAATAAACCTAAGAAGTCAGGCAAGCTAAGTCAAGGAGTTAGAGATTGCTACAATTGCCATAAGCCAGGACATCTGATCAAGGACTATCCGATTATGAAGAAAGAAGAAGGAGAAAATGTTTATGACATTATTAAAGGTCCTTCATTTGTTAAGGAAGAAAAGGGAAGGGAGCTCCAGAAGGTAATATTTTCATTTCTGATAAATTAGTCCGAGCTCTATTCGATACTGGTACTACACATAGTTTTATTTCAAATCCGAGAGTAGAAGAATTAGGACTTAAACCTGAATTTGTTGATGGATGCCTTTGTGTAAGAAATCCATTAGGAGGTCCCACTATCCTATGTTTGTATTGAAAGAATATTCTTATCTCTCATGTGCATCATAAATTTCCTTTCAACCTATTTGTCCTTGATTTCATAAATTCGAAATTATACTTGGAATGAATTGATTGATTAGAAGCAAATCTAGATTGTTTAATAGAAAGGTATTTGTAAAAACAAATCTTGGGGATTTTATCAAAATATCTTGTGAAGACCCTAGCCCAAAGAGAGAAAACTTGATGTATACCTTGGGTTACCCTAGCACCAACATAGAAACTGTACCCATCGTTAGGGAATTCCCTTATGTATTTAAAGAAGTTAAAAGCCTCCCTCCACATCGAGAAATTAAGTTTAGGGTCGACCTAGTACCCAATATCAGACTTATTGTTCATCCTAGTTGAAGAATGGCCCCAAGAGAAAGATAAGAGTTAAATAAGAAAATCGAAGAACTTTTGGAGAAGGGAATTATTCGACTTAGCTTCTCAAGTTGGGGGTCAGCCATGGTGTTTGTAGCTAACTCTGATGGTGCCTTGAGGTTGTATGTTGATGTAGAGATCTTAATAAGAAAACTCTTAAGAATATATACCTGCTACCTCGAATAGACGACCTATTTGATCAATTGAGTGGTGCCCGATTCTTCTCGAAAATGGACCTAGCCACCAGTTTTCATCAGCTTAGGATCGCCGAAGACTGTGCCTTCAGAGGACCTGATACCTTTTACGAATGGTTAGTAATCCATTTGAATTAACTAATGCCCTCGTCTACGTTTTGGATTTAATGATGTGAGTGTTCCGTGATGTGTTGAAAAAATGCGATGTGTTGAATAAATTTATGTTGGTTTTCATCGACGATATCCTTGTCTACTCCAAAACCGAGGAAGAACATGTGGAGCATTTGAGATTTACTTTGGAAATACTAACAACAAACGTGCTAAAGGAGAATCTGTCTAAATGTCATTTCTTGGAAAACGAAGTAAAGTTCCTTGGTCATATCGTATCCGAGTAAGGAATTTCAGTGGACCCGGGGAAGATTTCTGCTATTCTGGACTGGAAACAACATACAACACCAAAGGAATTCGAAAGATTCTTTGGATTGGCTGGCTATTAAAGGAAGTTCATCAAAGATTTATCGAAGATAGCTTCTCCTCTGACCAAGTTAACAGTGAAGAATGCAAAATTTGATTGGTCCCTCGAGTGTGGAGAAACATTTCAAGAATTGAAGAAAAGGTTAACCACTACCCTAGTTTTGACACTATAAATGGAAATAAAGGGCTGTCAGTTTACATGGATGCATGCAAGGAAGGAGTTGCGCGGTTTTGATGCAAGAAAACAGAGTGATTACTTATGCAAGCAGACAGTTAAGACCTCACGAGAAAAATTATTTAACTCATGACCTGGAATTACAAGTTGTAATATTCGCTTTAAAGGTCTGGAGGCACTATCTGTTGAGGGAAAAAAATCAAATTGTCCACTGACTACAAATCCCCGAAGTATCTATTCACTCAAAAGGATTTGAGTTTGAGATAGCAGCGTTGGTTGGAATTTTTAGCATCATATGACCTGGATATTCACTACACACCTAGAAAAGCCAACATTGTAGTTGATGCTTTAAGTAGAAAATATGTTTCAAATTTACTTAGCTATCCTCCGAACTCTTATCAAGAAGATTTCCCATAAGCAAGGAGAAGATGAATTTCTATGAAGGATTGCTAAGAATATACAATGTGGGAATTCAGGTTTTGAAAATGATGATAAAGGCATTTTGGGATTGAAAGGAAGAATTTGTGTTCTCGATATTAAATAACTCAAGTAATAGTTATTGGATGAGTGCCATAAATCCAAGTTCAACATTCACCCTGGAGCCAACAAGATGTACCTGATGTCAAACCTACCTTTTTATGGAGAACGATTAAGAGGGACATATCCATTTATCGGCCGATGTGGTACATGTCAACAGATTAAGAGAGACCAACAGAAGACGGCAGGTTTACTCCATCCTCTACAAGTGCCAAAGTGGAAATGGGACCAAGTCTTCATGGATTTCATTGATGGATTACCTAAATCTCGCAAAGGAAATGCAGGAATTTGGGTCATTATAGATCGTCTAACCAAAAGTACCCATTTCATCCCGATAAAGTCTACTAGAACCACCGCAAGCCTGATGGAGTTATACATAAAGGAGATTATTTGACTGCATGGAATACCAAGTAGCATAGTGAGTGATAGAGATCTAATCTTCACTAGCCGTTTCTGGGAAACTTTTTAAGATGCTTTGGGAATAAAACTAAAATTCAGCACTGTTTATCACCCTCAAATGGACGGACAAACGAAAAGAGTTAACAAGATTTTTTAGGATTTGTACGAGCATGTGTTTTTGACTTTGGAGGTTCATGGGAAAATCACTTGCCCTTAGTTGAGTTTTCTTATAACAATAGTTACTAAGCTAGCATCAAAATGGCACATTTCAAAGCACTGTATGGTCATCCGTGTAAGTCATCGGCTTGTTGGATAGAGTCATGTCCTTGGACTAGATATGATTAGAGAGGCTATAGAAAAAGTGGATTTGATTAAGAAGAAATTGAAAGTGGCTCACGATCGATAAAAGAGTTATGCTGATTGAAGAAGGAGAGCTTTGGAATTTGCAGTTGGAGATTCAGTATTCCTAAAAGTTTCTCTGATGCGTGGAGTTATACGATTCGGGAAAACGGGAAAGTTAGCACAAAGCTATATTGGATCATTTCCAATTTTAGAAAGAGTTGGACCACTGGCTTATAAAGTTCAGTTACCCGAATGGTTATCAGGTTTGCATGATGCCTTCCGCGTTTCTAATGTGAGAAAGTATGTTCATGACCCAGACCAGATCATCGAAGAAGCCGCTTAACAAGGCTTAGAGATTACCCTAAACTCAGTGGTCAAGAGGGATTATTGCTCGAGACGAAAAGAGATTGAGAAATAAGACTGTTAAGTTAGTTAAAGTACATTGGAGTGGTGACCCAAAAGATTGTACTTGGGGGACCTAGTAGATTATGCATAAATTCTACCTCGACTGCCGAGTTGACATTCAAGCATAACCTAACTTCTCGGCAAACTCATTTCTTTATATATTTCCTTTGGTTATTCCCTTCTTATGCAATTTCGAGGATGAAATTCTTTTTAAAGGGGAGGGGGAGGGGTAAATGTAACGATCTGGAAATTTTGACTAGTTAAATAATTAATTTAGTTGAAATTATAAATTTAAATAGGTTGAATTTGAATTTACTTTGAATAATAAATATTGTTTAGAATTATAAAATATAACTGGAAATTATATTGACAGAATATACTAGCTTTAGATCATAAACGATAACCTAAACACAGACATTTAGCAACACAAATAAGCGTCCCAAACTTGAAACACGTTAAAAGTGTGACAAAAGTGTTGCAAATGGTAGGAAGAAAACCATATTCTCATGATCCATGGTTTTGGTTTTGGTCTGTGGTTTTGCCTTTTGTATTTTCACCAAAATACCCTTACTTCTTCCTATATAATTCCCCATCCACCCTCCTTGTTTCCTCACTTCACTCTCTCCTTTCTTTCCTAATTCTTCCTCACCTTCTCAACTATGGCTTCCTAAGCCTTTCTCCCTCATCCTTCCTCTCTTTCCTTCCCTCTTCCCACCTCCTTAGTTCAGCCTCCCTAGTCCCCCTCCTCCACCCCACTTTAGCTATGAATTACCACCCACCTCCACTTTCACCAAAAACCACCTCTTTTCTGCCCTTCCACCTCCTTCTCCCACGGCCAACACTCCACGACCCCTCGCCCCACCCATGGCCTTAGGCCATACCACCACGCCACCCAAATCGCCCCTAGCTTAGCCCCAAGCCCACCACCCACGACTTAAAACCATGCCAGCTCCATCACCCCCTTGCGCCATCCCTCCTCCTCCTAATATATATAATAATAATAGTGGTAGTGTTATTATTGTTAAAGAAGTCGGTGAAGGTCGAAAATTGGTTCGTAGCAGCCTAGGCTGACTAGGCAGTCTTACAATAAAGTTGAGTAGAGTGGAACGCCAAGGTGAGAAACTCTACACTTATATTTGTTTATTATGTATGTCATGTTGATGGATGTGAATTGATAGTTAATTAGCTATCAAACATAGTGTAAGCATTAATTACCAAACGTTAATATGTATATACTGTGATATACATGTTATGTGATGGATGAATGGATGCTACGAATATTGTAATTGTTGTTAATAGTGATATCAGTTCATACTACATATGTTATACCCACCCGTGTGGAGATATTTGGGTATTGGTTAAGTTTTAGGCTTATCAGGTAATATAAATGAATATTTTATTCATTTATATTTAGTGGAAAAATAAAAATTGGAATTTTCTGTCCAAAATTTGACAGAAATGAAATTGAAGTGATTTAGAAAAACTTTTGTAAAGGTTGAAATTTTAGTAAACAAGGTTTTAATAGTAGACGACGTATTCACGTTTAATCGACTAAAATTGATTTCGATTTTGAAATTGAAGTTCATTTTAGCTATATAGAAGTTGTTTTAACTCAAACCATATATTCCATATATCTTATATAATAATTAATTTGAGTTCTGCAAGTTTGGGTTTCAAAAGATTAATTTTTGGAAAATAATATTTTAATAATTAAATAATATTATAATATTAATTAAAAATGAATATTTTAATTTAAAGTTGAAATTATGAAATTTTGTTTCAAAATAGTATTTTATATGTTTTAAATGGATTTCTTAACTATTTCAAAGTAAATCGGATTATTTTTAATATAAATATAAAATACGGTTAGAATAGAGCTTATCGCGCTGTGGTAGTTCGCGAATTTTGACCTTAAGACATTAAACTGTCATAACAGATTCATTTTAAATTGGATTCTACCGAAACGAAAAACTTTGCTTTCTTATAATAGTTTTCAAATGAAAAGGGAATTTCCAATTGCAACGTACTATTTTCAAGTTATGTCCAAAAGAGTTTTCAATAAAAATCGCGGTAGTGCAGTTTATTGACCGAATTTGTAAATCAACTAATAAGCTATATTAAAATTATTAAAAATATGAAAAAAATAGATAAATCATATTAATTGTTTTCAAAGTGATTTGACTAGAAAATATGAAGTTTTAAAATTATTTTTTATCAAACTAGCTAAATAAGCCTATTTGTAATGCTTTTAGCAACGCTCTTGAAAACACTTTTTTGCTTAATAATTGATTTTGAAAGGTTTAAACACAATAATCTTCATCCAAACTTTGTTAAACCTTTTTAGAAATATAATGAAGTGTTTTCAATAATAAATGGAGGTTTCAAAAGATAAGAAGGGTTGAGAGTTTACTAGAATCTGATATACCCATATCTTTCCAAACTGACGCTTATTATTCGGGAAGTCCGAGATCGGAGTGTCAGAAAACCATTATGAATAATAATACGATGTAATGGAGCATATACGAAATATTAAAGTCGGCAATTGAAGATCGGAAATCTTCACATCGAAAGGATTGCCTGTTGATTTTTTCTTCACTGGGTTTCTCTAGTATTGAGATGATATATAATACATTTAGCGGTAGATTCGGACGTATTAGGAGAATTTTCGGAAATTCAAGGGCTTCTCTCTTTTATTGGATGAGGAATTAAGCACCTTTGGTTTTGTTCAGACGCAGAACGAACTTGTATGGATGTGTGTGTGACATTGTATTTTGTAATGTACCGGTTGATCTTTACTAAACATAATTTTGATTGGTGGCGGAGAATATGTTCTCTTAGTTTAACACTCTTCTTTGAGACGTATGACCTCAAAGGTGATATGGTTAGTGATATTAATTATATGTTATGAAATGAAAATGTGGCATACCAAGTGATTGAGCTATTGATGATCAAAGCATGACTTTGGAATAAACATAGCTTTATGTAACGAGACTTTGGCAAGACTCACACCTCGAAAATGGATAAAATAAGAAAAGATGCCACAAGAATATGGGTTTGTTGTTTCCTTATAGATAAAAAGTGTACCATGGTATGGATCCAAGGTATTACTTATGTAGAAACTTCTACTAATGTTGATGTTGCGGGGCCCCGGTTAGAGGTTGGTAACGACCGAAAGATGAAATACTCAGTTATGCTCTAAGTTATCCAATTAAGGGATAAGTCGACCTTATGTTAGTAGAGATGCACTTGGTTCTCGGGACATCCCTCTAGAGGTGTACCTGTCGGATAAGGAAGTTCCTTAGCCTGGTCGTTTATTGGAAATCCATTCTGCACTATGAACCCTAACGGTTTTTGTTGCATATTATATGTCAACATAATAGTATGAGACATTATGCTAACTAGGATTAATACATTTACTTGCGAAATGATTTTCAAAACTAACGATAATATCAAACGGTTTTCACGTAGCAACCATTTTTTGTTATCATAAGGAGAAGCCTCGCCTAAGTTTGTTTTCCAAACAGCATTGTGAATTTTTATGCACAAAACAAATATATTGAGTTTCTCACACTTGTCTAATGACTGACCTAGGGTTTATTTGTTTATCCCTAAACTTTGGGTGCCCATAATTTCCCACACAGGCAGCCTAGTTGTCAGGTCTTAGTATGAGCATTTTGGAGCTTTTTGTGGAAGTCTTAATAGGATCATCTTGGAGCTTTCCATGGAGCTTTCTCTTGGATTTTAGAGCTATTGTGTTTTGGAGCTTTTCTGAGGTGAATATGGATCTTTTCGGATTCACCCAATATATCTCAGTTGTGTTTCTGCTGTTTCATTTTGTATCCAGTAGTCTATATACCTAAATATGTGCATACTCTGATGTTGTGATGTAACTTTTAGAACCGTGAAGTTGTATTAATAAACGTTATGTTTCATTGTGTTGTTACTAATGTGTTATAATCTCAGGCGATGCTGATTCCGATGCGTGAAATTGTGACATTTTAATTCTTGGATGTATTAAGTATCGATTTTCGAAGGTTGAAAATTTGGGTCGTTACAATAATTGTAGGCAAGATGGTGAAAATAAATTTAAAGGCCCACAAATCCATACTTATCCTATATTCGTAATATTCCAGATTTGAAAAATTAAACAAAGCCGACAACTTTTAGGCATATAATTCAATTTCAACACAAACGAATCATATTAGTTTATTTTAAACAATACATATATATTTCCCACTCACATGAAAGCTATCCAAATCCGAATCTGACACAACTTTTAAGCTTAAAAGTCTAAAATTCTACAGAGCTACAATTAATATCCAAAGCAGGTTTAAAAGCATAGATTTAGATTTGTAGATCTGAAAGAAGAATAGGAAAAGAAGGAAATTCAATAATATAAATTACCAAATTATAGAACCAACTTTTTTGCACAAATTTGGATTCAATAGATTCAATTCTTGTTTGTTTGATTTGAATAGAATTATAATTTATAATTTTAGAAGAGACTGGAGAATTGGAAACGGTGGAGCTTCGTTGCCGCCTCCAGAAATATGAGCAAAAGAATAGGGGCCTAGCCCATTATTTATAGGCATAGAAATGACTCTAGACTATTAGATTTAAATATATAAAGATTCATCTGTTAATATAAAATTTTATAATAAAAATACCCCTCAAAATTAGTCGTTACTAGCTATTTTCGACCAGAGGGGTCGACCCTTAGGTTGAAAATGCTTAGTGAAAGCGGGTTATAAAAGGTATTATATAATTATACATTCTTTTATATTTATTTTCCATCCGTTTTCGTATTTCTCCCTTAACATTTTCATATAGAGTCCGTCCACTAAGTTCCAAACATGAAGTTGACCAGATTTCCATCACGAACGCAATGATGCTAGTTTCATGGTCAAATACTTTCGTTTGCGAAACTCAATTTTTGGAAATCTAATATCTAAATTAACTATGGTCAAAATTTCGGGTGATACATTCTCTCCTCCGTAAAGTAAATTTCATCACAAAATTTTACTAATGACAAAGTCATAGCACTGACGCATAATTATCCTAAACTACACAGCCACTTAGTGTACATCTAATTTCACAACCAACGTGCGTATGTGCATAGTGTACATAATGAGTTACAACCACAAAATATGGATGCATAATGATTTTAACCTATATGCATGCATTTCATTTTGAAAAACTATTGAAAACATGATGTAAAAATCCGAAAATATACTGGAAGTTGTACATGAGTGCAAGTTTTTGAAAAAGAAAATCATCCATAACCCTCACATGACTGCGAATAGAAGTGTGAAGCAACCAATTTTGCATCCAATCCCTACCATCCAACACGTCAACACATCTAAGCCGTTTCCGATTAATTTCTCCTAAGCTGGAAAATGAAGATCAAAGTGAAGAAATTTAACGTTCTTTTCACTTATTAATGTTCCAATTTCCGTCCTACAATGGAATTTTACCTCAACAGCCCCCAAAATACTCCAAAAAATTCCATTTGTAGACTGCAAAGGAGACTTAAAAAAGATCTAAAATTTAAAACGGGTTTATTAATAACTCGCAAGGATGGTCGATCAGGTATGTAAATAAAGTCTCCACAGCTTAAACAGTCTTTCCCTTGTTATCATTAACGTCTTTATGCATCGTCATCCCTAATGCACCGCTAAAACGAGCAAACAAATCATCTAACATCTTCCTACATATGACTATAAAAATTGAAAATTTCCATAATTGTATATTTCCGCTGTAAAATTCTTATGTAAAATTTAAAATTCGTTTTTGGTGTTGTTTTACTTTCTTTATCAAATTTGCATAAAAATAAAATTTTGGAAACGTGCACTTTTTTACTACATTTAAACCACCTATTTTTATACAAAACAGATGTTTAAATATATGCAAACTTATGTACTAATCCATGTTTTCACAAAAATCAGACTAAAATGAAGTAAATAGTCAAAATATAAATTTTAAAAAGGATATTTTTTTCATACCGGATTTGCAAAATGTTTCATATATTTTGCAAAAACTTATGCGATTCAAGTCACATGTTGGCGTGGAAGGAAGTCGATCATGCGGACAACGCAAAAATGTCCATCGCTAAAATGATTCACTACATAATTCAGCATTTTCCAGCTCTAAAACAACTATTAATTGATATGAAGATGAGATTTAATTTCTAATTCAAATACAACGAAGTGTGAAAGACAAATGCACATGAAATCCCATTACATTGTCGTATGATTTATGGGAATGACGACATTATAGTTACAAACATATCTACTACAACAACAAAGATAAAAATGCTGGAAAGGGAAAGATACACATGATACCAGATACATAAGTTATTGCCTATAAGCTATGATAAGGCAAGAACCACGGTTATAACTCGATCCATTGCCACGTCTGCCACAGGAACGTAGTAAGGAAGAGATGCATCCAATCTTGTGCGCCTATCAATGCTGCTCCCAACAAACCTCGCGGAACTCTGTCTGGATCTAACGGCGAGCGGCAAGCTCAGGGCTCTCCTAGCTTGCTACTGTTCAGCTGGAGCGGGAGGTGCAGGAACTGGAACGGGAGCTGGGCAGGAGCAGTGGGCAGTTGGGTGCCTGATGTAATAGATGTCTGTTTAATTTATTATTGTAATAATACATAAGTAATTATAATTAAATTATAATATAAATAATAATAATAACTAAATAGTTGAAAAAAATAATGGTAATTACTATTAAATAATAACAAGTAATTAATAATAGTAACTAATAATTAAAAAATAATAATTGTTTTAAAATAGATAATGTGACGGCCCGCCTCGCACCAGCCTGCATTTCCTCCAAAAGTGCGCTGTACACATGCCCGACTAGCACAAGACGGTCGTCAGAAGAAAGGAAAGAAGGGAATGAACTAATCAAGGAACCTGTAGAATGTCTCACAGCGCATGGGATAAAATATAATAGTAACATACTTGACATAAAACAGGCGAGACAGTGCATAAGCTGATAACTAATAATCAATGTCAACATCAAAGCAGCGGAAATCCAAATACAGCTTATTACAACTTTCCCAATTTACTGTCTCTAAACAAAAGAAAGCTAAAATAGAAGATACACCAACAATGCCCAAGCAGTGATCTTCAACAACACAGGGAGAATATTATGTATATAGTACGTGGAAGCCTCATGCTCGTCTCCGGATCATCTACCCGTGCATCACCAGCTAACCTGTCTCTAGTCTGCTCGTGTGAGCACCCAGAGTAATAAGAAGAGACATAAAACTCTGGGTCAGACATAAAGCCTGGTATGAGCGATAAGCATCTAAACAGAGAAATAACAGGTATACTAAACCATACCTGATCCTGGACCTGCAACCAAAGAGTTAGTACCACATACCGTACAATACTCCAAGGTGCCATAATAAACAGTGTAAGAATACGGGGGTGGGGTGTGCATGTCACAATGATAGCAAACAAATCATCCATAGCGACCATCCTCACATCTCTCACTCAGTGCGTAAAGCGTACGATATCTACCACTTTGGAACACTAGACAACTGAGGCAACGACGAATCCCGACTTGTAGAAACCCTGCTGTGACCAAGCCAAACACTTGGAGTCATGACCAAACATTTCAATGACCCACTTCATTGGTCATAGCCCTTGGTTCTACCAATGCCATAATGGCCCTGAATCCGCCTTCGTACTTCCTACCATAGTGGTCCAAAGCTATAGGTCTCGATAACTCCTTAGCACGCGTCCCGCAGCAAAGCCCAATCATGAAGTGAACTCGTTGATTCCCATCTGAATCTTAAGCTCTAACTTCTCATTTGGACTTCCTTTGCATCTCGGGTTTGGTCGAATTGGAGTGGGTCTTCAGAAAAGTTGTCGTGCAGTAGCAGCTCTAGAATTCGGTTCGGTTCGGTCACCCATGCTCGGTTCGGTTCGGAGTGCCACCTTCCTCTGGGTTCGGGTCCTTCTCCTTGTCTTCTTTCATTCGATTCGGGTCGGGTACTTCGCTCCGGGTCGGGTCGGGGTCCTCCTCCAGGTCGGGTCGGGTGTCCTTCCCTCCAGCGCTCCAATCCCTAGCTTATTTCTTCACGTATTCCGATCCGATCCCTCCTTGCCATCTGATCCGCGTGGCTTTCCCTCTTGCTAGTTCTCCCGAGTGTTTGCTTCCGATCCGAGCCCTGCATCTCCAAGTCGATCCGATCTGGCCTCCAATCACTCTTCCGATCCGATCCGCTCCTTAGCTTACTCCGATCCGATCCCCTTGTCCACCCCAACTCTAAGTGAACAGCCTTCCTTTTTGCCAAGCCTTCTCCAGCGACAAGTTCCAATCCAGTTCGAATCCCCTTGGTCAGTTCACAAATCCGATCCGACCCCCTTTCTCCGATCTGAACCGGTTCGGAACCTGCACACTTCTGCAATTTTCCAGCAAGCTTTCTACGCCATTCGACGACGTTTTCGAGCGATTTAACTATTCTAATCAATCATGAAACATACCACAGAGTCATAGCAACATGTAATAGCAACCACAAACAAAAACCAATAATTCAAATGAATCAAAATGGATCAAAAGTAGCTAAAACTTCACATTTTCCTATAATCCCTCTTAATCATGTTTAAGCATATGATTAGCAAAACACATCGAAATTAACCCAAATTTCTAACAGAGCCTTAAAACATTATTTTAGAATTTTAAGAATTTTTCCAGAATTTATTTACGTATAAATTCGCTAATCTTCACTAATTACCCTTAATTAACCGTAATTAGTGTCAAAATAATGCTATCACTCACCTTGGCCACAAATGAAATTCTCAGAACTGAAACTCCTCTGATTTGGGGCGAATACTGATGTCTAACAGCAGCTCTAACCTTGCTTTGGTGCTTTTTCTCCTTAATTTGGTGTTGCTAAGCCTAATCTTCAATTAGAGAGTGATTTGGGGTGTTTTAGATGTAGGAAGCCATTACTAAGGTCTCAAGGAGGTTTGTGGCGGCTCAAAACTGAAATGAAAGTGATAACCTAACCCTAATCAGATCTCCTATACCTCTAAACCCGAAATTCCCCTTGGGCCTAACTGCTAATCACCCGGTTAAGCCCAATTAAGCTGTCTTTCACCATCTGAAACTTGTTTCAGCCATATCTCCCAAACGGTGAGTCCGTTTGGCTAATGTGACCACTCTACGGGAAGAGAAACCATCATTCAAAGCCAATGGAAGTGGTTTCAGGTCAAAATTCATTTCCAGTCAAAAGTTATGGCCAAAACAGTGATAACTAGGGGTAAAATGGTCATTTAAAAATCGAGAAAAATCATGAACATGGGAAATGACCCCAATAGTCGTCTCCCAAAGTTACATGACCATACGACTTCGTATGTGAAAGAAATAAATATTCTACGATCCTATGATGCGTAGAATGCGGGTCGTTACACTCTCCCCCCCTTAAGAAATTTCGCCCCCGAAATTCCTTAACCCAAAACATACACAGGATCCCGCATGCCTAACACCCACATACAACAATCAAACATGCAAAGCAAGCAAACAAGTCTATCCTAGCATGCGGAAAACTAAATTGCTAATAAAATCTTACCAGACAAAGAGTTCTGGATACTTCTTCCTTATGTCCTCCTCTGTTTCCCAAGTACAATCATTCTCGTCTTCGCCCCACTGTACCTTGACTAGCTTCACCGACTTCCTTCGAAGTTGCTTCATGTCGTATGCGACAATACGGGCCGGCTTGCGGTTTCCAACCGCCTCGGGTTCTACTTCGAAGTCTTCCAACTGATCAGGTGAGATAGTCATATCTGAGTCGTGAACGAACTTCCTTAGTTGGGAAACATGAAATACGTTGTGAACTCCCGTTATCTTCTCTGGTAAGTCAATTCTATATGCCAAATTCCCGACTAGTTCAAGAACAGGGAATGGGCCAACAAATCTTGGTGCTAATTTACCTCTCCTGCCAAATCGTATTACGCTCTTCAACGGAGAAATCTTGACAAACACCAAGTCACCAACGGAGAATTTTAAGTCTCTTCTTCTCTTATCAGCATAACTCTTCTGCCTATCTTGGGCTGCCTTCATTCGTTGCTGAATGATCTTGATTTTTCCTGAAGTTTCCCTCACCACATCTGGTCCAAGCATAAACTTCTCGCCAGCTTCTATCCAACATGATGGTGAGTTGCACGGTCTTCCATACAAAGCTTCAAATGGAGCCATACCGATACTGGATTGGTAACTATTATTATATGCAAACTCTACCAGATGCAAATGGTCATCCCATGATCCACCAAAATCCAATATGCATGCTCTCAAGAGATCTTCCAAAATACGATTCACCCTTTCCGTCTGACCGTCGGTCTGAGGATGATATGCGGTACTGAGATGTAACTCTGACCCTAGCGCCTCTTGCAAGCTCCTCCAAAACCCACTAGTGAACAACGGGTCTCGGTCGCTCACAATGCTTTTAGGTACTCCATGAAATCTCACTACCCACTTCATATACAATTCTGCTAACTTAGCTGCCGTTCTGGTCGATTTGACTGGTATAAACCTTGCACTTTTAGTCAGTCGATCTACAATTACCCAAATGCTGTCATATCCCGATCTAGTTCTTGGTAAACCATCGATGAAATCCATCGAGACTTGTTCCCATTTCCATTCAGGAATTTCTAAGGGCTGTAACAACCCACTAGGCTTCTTTTGCTCGGCTTTAACTAGCTGGCAATTCATGCACTTGGATATAAACTTCCCAACGTCTCTTTTCATCCCTTCCCAGTAGTAAGTCTGCTTCATATTTCGATACATCTTGTTACCACCGGGGTGTATAGTCAGCTTTGAGTGATGACATTCTCTAAGCACTTCATCTCTCAATCCATTGACATTGGGTACAACAAGCTTTCCATTCTTCCTAAGCCATCCATCTCGATCAAGCCCATACTTGTTCACCTCCTCATCGATACCCATCTCTAACTTGGAGATGATTTCCAATAGGTTAGGATCGTCCCTCTGACTAGAGCCGATCTGCTCAATCAAAGTGGGTCTGACCGTCAAATTTGCTAACATTTCTGGATCCAATTCGCACTTTGGTCTGAAATCAAACCCCGCGATAAACTCCAGTTGCTTCCATTCAAGGAACATGGCCCCTAAGCTGGCATGTCTTCTACTCAATGCATCAGCCACCACATTGCCCTTTCCCGGTGTGTATGCGATGTCAAAATCATAGGAAGCTAAGAACTCTAACCATCTCTGTTGACGGAGATTTAAATCCTTCTGGGAGAATAGATACTTCAACGACCTATGATCTGTAAACAGCTCAAATCTTTCTCCCAAGAGATAGTGTCTCCACATCTTTAACGCGAACACGATCGCTGCCAATTCTAAATCATGGGTAGGGTATCTTCTCTCGTGCGGTTTCAATTGCCGACTTGCATAAGCTACAACCCTACCGCCTTGCATCAATACAGCACCCAGTCCGGTACCACAGGCATCCGTGTATACCGTCATCTCTTCATCCCCCTTAGGAATGACTAACACTGGTGCGCTTGTCAACTTGTCCTTAAGGCTTTTAAATGCATTCTCGCACCTTTCATCCCAGACAAAAGCTTGATTCTTCTTGGTCAACTGGGTCAACGGTGCTGCTATCTTGGAGAAACCTTGGATAAACTTACGATAATATCCCGCTAACCCCAAGAAACTTCTTACATCTGTTGCATTCTTGGGCGTAGGCCAATCTTGTACCGTAGCCACCTTTGCTGGGTCCACGGCAATACCACTCTCTGATACAACATGGCCCAAGAACCTCACTTCCCTCTTCCAGAAGTGACACTTAGAAAACTTTGCTTTCAATTGGTGTTTTCTCAACACCCCCATCGCTACTCTTAAATGTTCCTTGTGTTCTTCCTCTGTCCTCGAATAGACCAAAATATCATCAACGAACACAAGGACAAACTTATTCAACTGATCTCTGAATACCCTATTCATAAGATCCACAAAATATGCTGGGGCATTGGTCAGCCCAAATGGCATAACCAACCATTCATAAAACCCAGACGGCGTTCGAAATGCCGTTTTAGCTATACTCTCAGCTTCCACTCTAAGCTGATGAAAACCTGTCGCGAGATCCAACTGAGAAAATACTCTCGCGCCACTCAACTGATCAAACAAATCATCTATCCGCGGTAGAGGATACTTGTTCTTCCTCGTCACTTTATTCAACTCGCGGTAGTCTACACACAAACGAAGGGAACCATCCGCCTTGGTAGCAAACACAACTGGTGCTCCCCATTCAGAAACACTCCTTCTGATAAATCCCTTCTTCAAAAGATCGCTGACTTGCACCTCGAGCTCTCGCTGCTCTCTTGGTGCCATACGACGAAGTGGCATCACTATAGGTCTGGCATCTTTTACCAAATCAATACGGAACTCAATCTCTCGGTGTGGTGGAAGTCCGGTCACTTCTTCGAAAACATCCGGATACTGGCCAACCACGGGCAAACCTGACAACTCACTACGCGGAATGTCGAGGGAGTTTAGAAAACTAGCCAATACCCCCTTACTGGGTAGACCACCAAACACTATCCTCCACCCATCATCCGCTCTAGCTGTCACCAAAAAGCCCTCACAGTCTACCACCACCCCGTATCTTTGGAGCCAATCTACTCCCAAAATAATGCCAAACCCAGTAAAGCCCAAAACAAAGCAATCACAAACAAACATGCATCCATGACTCGATAGAACCACATTACGACAAATCATGCTAAGGCTAGTTGAACCACCAATCGGGTTCGTCACTACTAAAGGTCTATCGACAATCTCGGGCTCCAATCCCAACCTATCTACCAGGTCACTAGATATGAAAGAACTGGAAGCTCCGGTATCAAACAAAACTCTAACAGGAACATCATAAACAGAAAGCATACCTTGAATGACGACATTCTTTCCCTTCTCCGCCGTAGTTGGGGCATTCGACGAAGAAGGAATAGCATTAAGGGCATACGCTTTCACCATTTGCTTTTCCTTAGGGGGCTGTGGACACTTGTCCTTGTGATGTCCCAATTGGCCACAATTGAAGCACTTCCTATCCGCTGGCTTGGCCCGACAATTACTAGCATAATGGCCCTTCTTACCACAGCTGAAGCACTCCACATCTTGCTTATTCTTTTTCTTCTGGCCATCCTTAGCCTGATTCTGCTTTCTCTTATTCTGGGAACCACCTTTGCCTCCACCACTAGCTTGTGGCTTTGGCTCATCTGCGGATGCAACCTCAGTCTTCGGCTTAGGGTAGAGACTTTCTGACCTTAACGCTTTCCCCACAATCGATTCAAACGTCTCATCGATGTGGTTAATAAGTTTTTCCCCCAAGTATTGATCCAAACCAGTTATGAATTTCTCATTCTTTTTCTCGGCAGTATCTATAAGAGATAACCCATATTTTGACAAAGTGTCAAATTCAGCAATATACTCCGAGACAGCCCTGCCATTCTGCTTGAGTTCCAAGAATTTCTTAAACAACATTGACTTCTGAGCAGCTGGGATGAACTTCTCACTAAAGCGAGCCTTAAACTGCTCCCAAGTAATCTGATCTTCGGGAGTAGCTGCCTTTATAGCATTCCACCAATTCATTGCCTGCCCTTGCAGCTGACGGGACGCTAACTTCCTCTTCATCGCATCCTCGATACCCAAATCCTCGAAGATACGTTCGCAACTATCCACCCAATCCTGAACATCTGTAGCCGACTCCGTTCCATGGAACGGCTTCCCACCAAGGCTAGTATAATCCTTATTCAGCTTGGCGAAGTCGACTCTTGGCGCCTGCACTATTGGACCACCACCATTTCCACCATTGGGGGCTGCTCTCTGCACATCTCTAAGCATCTCTCTCATGAGGTCAGTAAACATCGTCCTCATGTCAGCAGTATTCCCATTATTGACCCCCCTACCAGCACCTCTAGTATCTCGGCTCATCGTCAATCTAAAAAAGGAAACGATTAACGACTCCATAGTGGTGCTAGTGCAGTACGACTTCATCCTTATACTACTAATAGTATATATATATATAGCTTTTAAAAACCAAAGTAATCACAAATACGCTCTCTCGTATACGTATATTATCTCTCCCTGATAACTTCCCTAGGTTAACTACGCAACCTAGAGCTCTGATACCAAGTGTGACGGCCCGCCTCGCACCAGCCTGCATTTCCTCCAAAAGTGCGCTGTACACATGCCCGACTAGCACAAGACGGTCGTCAGAAGAAAGGAAAGAAGGGAATGAACTAATCAAGGAACCTGTAGAATGTCTCACAGCGCATGGGATAAAATATAATAGTAACATACTTGACATAAAACAGGCGAGACAGTGCATAAGCTGATAACTAATAATCAATGTCAACATCAAAGCAGCGGAAATCCAAATACAGCTTATTACAACTTTCCCAATTTACTGTCTCTAAACAAAAGAAAGCTAAAATAGAAGATACACCAACAATGCCCAAGCAGTGATCTTCAACAACACAGGGAGAATATTATGTATATAGTACGTGGAAGCCTCATGCTCGTCTCCGGATCATCTACCCGTGCATCACCAGCTAACCTGTCTCTAGTCTGCTCGTGTGAGCACCCAGAGTAATAAGAAGAGACATAAAACTCTGGGTCAGACATAAAGCCTGGTATGAGCGATAAGCATCTAAACAGAGAAATAACAGGTATACTAAACCATACCAGATCCTGGACCTGCAACCAAAGAGTTAGTACCACATACCGTACAATACTCCAAGGTGCCATAATAAACAGTGTAAGAATACGGGGGTGGGGTGTGCATGTCACAATGATAGCAAACAAATCATCCATAGCGACCATCCTCACATCTCTCACTCAGTGCGTAAAGCGTACGATATCTACCACTTTGGAACACTAGACAACTGAGGCAACGACGAATCCCGACTTGTAGAAACCCTGCTGTGACCAAGCCAAACACTTGGAGTCATGACCAAACATTTCAATGACCCACTTCATTGGTCATAGCCCTTGGTTCTACCAATGCCATAATGGCCCTGAATCCGCCTTCGTACCTCCTACCATAGTGGTCCAAAGCTATAGGTCTCGATAACTCCTTAGCACGCGTCCCGCAGCAAAGCCCAATCATGAAGTGAACTCGTTGATTCCCATCTGAATCTTAAGCTCTAACTTCTCATTTGGACTTCCTTTGCATCTCGGGTTTGGTCGAATTGGAGTGGGTCTTCAGAAAAGTTGTCGTGCAGTAGCAGCTCTAGAATTCGGTTCGGTTCGGTCACCCATGCTCGGTTCGGTTCGGAGTGCCACCTTCCTCTGGGTTCGGGTCCTTCTCCTTGTCTTCTTTCATTCGATTCGGGTCGGGTACTTCGCTCCGGGTCGGGTCGGGGTCCTCCTCCAGGTCGGGTCGGGTGTCCTTCCCTCCAGCGCTCCAATCCCTAGCTTATTTCTTCACGTATTCCGATCCGATCCCTCCTTGCCATCTGATCCGCGTGGCTTTCCCTCTTGCTAGTTCTCCCGAGTGTTTGCTTCCGATCCGAGCCCTGCATCTCCAAGTCGATCCGATCTGGCCTCCAATCACTCTTCCGATCCGATCCGCTCCTTAGCTTACTCCGATCCGATCCCCTTGTCCACCCCAACTCTAAGTGAACAGCCTTCCTTTTTGCCAAGCCTTCTCCAGCGACAAGTTCCAATCCAGTTCGAATCCCCTTGGTCAGTTCACAAATCCGATCCGACCCCCT
This sequence comes from Allium sativum, assembly GCA_030737875.1. Taxonomy (NCBI): domain Eukaryota; kingdom Viridiplantae; phylum Streptophyta; class Magnoliopsida; order Asparagales; family Amaryllidaceae; genus Allium; species Allium sativum. The sequence continues at coordinate 298,060,642 of CM060924.1, forward strand.
TTCTCCGATCCGAACCGGTTCGGAACCTGCACACTTCTGCAATTTTCCAGCAAGCTTTCTACGCCATTCGACGACGTTTTCGAGCGATTTAACTATTCTAATCAATCATGAAACATACCACAGAGTCATAGCAACATGTAATAGCAACCACAAACAACAACCAACAATTCAAATGAATCAAAATGGATCAAAAGTAGCTAAAACTTCACATTTTCCTATAATCCCTCTTAATCATGTTTAAGCATATGATTAGCAAAACACATCGAAATTAACCTAAATTTCTAACAGAGCCTTAAAACATTATTTTAGAATTTTAAGAATTTTTCCAGAATTTATTTACGTATAAATTCGCTAATCTTCACTAATTACCCTTAATTAACCGTAATTAGTGTCAAAATGATGCTATCACTCACCTTGGCCACAAATGAAATTCTCAGAACTGAAACTCCTCTGATTTGGGGCGAATACTGATGTCTAACAGCAGCTCTAACCTTGCTTTGGTGCTTTTTCTCCTTAATTTGGTGTTGCTAAGCCTAATCTTCAATTAGAGAGTGATTTGGGGTGTTTTAGATGTAGGAAGCCATTACTAAGGTCTCAAGGAGGTTTGTGGCGGCTCAAAACTGAAATGAAAGTGATAACCTAACCCTAATCAGATCTCCTATACCTCTAAACCCGAAATTCCCCTTGGGCCTAACTGCTAATCACCCGGTTAAGCCCAATTAAGCTGTCTTTCACCATCTGAAACTTGTTTCAGCCATATCTCCCAAACGGTGAGTCCGTTTGGCTAATGTGACCACTCTACGGGAAGAGAAACAATCATTCAAAGCCAATGGAAGTGGTTTCAGGTCAAAATTCATTTCCAGTCAAAAGTTATGGCCAAAACAGTGATAACTAGGGGTAAAATGGTCATTTAAAAATCGAGAAAAATCATGAACATGGGAAATGACCCCAATAGTCGTCTCCCAAAGTTACATGACCATACGACTTCGTATGTGAAAGAAATAAATATTCTACGATCCTATGATGCGTAGAATGAGGGTCGTTACAGATAATAACTAAACGAATAGAAGTTTATATTCATCCATTGTGTATAAATGAAAATTGTTATTATAAAACCATTAATATCAACAATGTTTCATTTCCCTACAAGCCCGCTTTCATTGTGTACCGAAATTTTCGTTCCCCCTCAAGCCCGCTTTCAGTATGGACTGAAATTTTCATCTTCCCTCCATATAACGAAACCCAAATTTAACTCCAGCGAAATCAAAAAGATCACGAGACACAACTGAAAAGAAAAAGAATAAAAAACCGCTCGATCTGGAATCGGTTCCTCGAAAAAACCCTAGCTCTCACGATCTCGAATTACCACCTCGCCTTCATCCTTTCGATGCTGCCTCACCTTGGTCCTTAAGCCACCTTGCTTCGCCTCCATGCAATAATTTTCTCGCCTCCGTTCAACTGTAGATGTCTCAATCTGGAACGGTGATGCTGAAATTTGAAATGTTGTTGTAGATATGATGCTTACAATCGCTGATAAATCTACTCGATAATATATGTGAAAATTTTCTTCCTTAACTGTAATTATTTTTTTATTTTCAAACTTATGCTTGAAATTGAGATGAAGCTGCGAATCTGATGTTTGCTAGGACGTGATCTCCCTATCTGCGTGTTCTAATTTCTACTTTTAATCAGTTTAATCTTATAATGCTTCTGTTTATGGACTTTAATCCTATTCCCAAATTTACTGTGATTAGCAAAATCACACCTGAAACATGAACAGAGTTGTTGTGCGTTATCTGCAGTTCATATTCGAGTTTTGGCTTTTGTAGGTGTTAACGCCTATGTTTGGTGTAAATTTAATAGTTTTTTTGGATATAATAATCAGTTGTGGATGCGCATAAGGCTCTGTGGTTGGTTTGCTTTTGTAGGGGTTAACGCTTGGGTTACATGCTACATTTCAGTGCTTGCTACGAGACATAGCTAGTTGTGCTGGTTGGTTTGCTTGCATGCGCTCTTGCAACTTCTTGCTTCTCCTCGGCGATTTCTCTGCAACAGGGGACTATACTAGAGTTGTCGCGTACTGTGTAACCACCTTACCTCATGTTCCAATGGCTGCTAGCTTTCGTCCTATTAAGTCAAATTTTTGTGTGATTTCAAAGGTAAACTCTTTCTTGTTAGCTTAGGAATGTTGCTTGTGTCAGTTTCTAGTGGAAATGAATATGTCATTCTATGCAGCTAGTGTGCTTTGCATATGTGATGATTGGGGATTGATAGCTTCTAGTTAAATTGAGATATTATATTGTCAAAAAAAAAGCTGTAAACTAGCCAAGTGGCATTACATGGCAAAAGCACATAAAAGGTGTACCTAATTCTTGTGTTCGTTACCATGCAAAATAAATTTAGATTCCATAGAAGCTTCTTCGAATTGTAATGTAGTGCACCTAATTACTTAATTTGCACATGTCCTATATCCTGTTGGTATCACAATTTAACGCATAGGTGTTCTCATAGTCATAGCAGGTGCACTCGTATCAAGTCCATAATATTTACAAGTGAGAAACTTATTATTTCTGCTTCTTTTCTTCAGTCGCCATATTTTTTTAATACAAAGTACTTCCGATTTTACATTGTTTCATGGCCAATGGCTTACATTGTTTGGGTGTATGTCGACGAGATAAAATGTTGGACGTTTTGCGAGTGTTTTGAGTTTTGCTGTTTTACAATTGTTGTTGAAATTCCCTTGCTGGAATTCTGTTGTTTTACCAGATTTGACTAAATTTATTGATGAAGGATTGTCTTTTGCTCAATGCTGCCTTATTGGAAGTGAGATATTTAGATTAACCATTGATGCAATACCAAATTCTAGATACTATGACACTCAATTCTATTAGGATTTGCATATTCTGCCGCCTCGGTCCAAGGCTATTAGGTTGAGCAGAATTACAAAGGTATGGAATTTATAGATAAGTTTTCCATTAGGCACTGCTTTTGAAATATGAATAATAATGTTTTATTGAATAATATAAAATATATAAATCAATGTTTGCTTCTTAACATTGTCATTTTATTTAATTATAGGGACATTAGGGGCGTTTCCACTATATTTGCATGTAGAATATCCATCGTAAGTTCTATTGGGTAAAATAATTCTTTTAGCATCAATAAGCTTTATGCATGTGAAATTGTGGTAAACAACATGTGCTAGTTATTTTAGTAATAACTAAATTTTGTTGTCATTATTATGATTATAATAATATACTGATCTTTATTATTTAAAAAGAAAAGAAAAAATAGTTATACATAAATTATGTATTAGTCAATAATTTGTGTGGGCAGATTCACAGCTAAATACTAATTTTGGAGCTATATCATCATTTGAGCATGGTGATGTTTTTGTGTTATATGATTAAGCTAAGAAAATTATGTTTTCTTTTAGGTTTACAAGTGTGCTAAATTAAAATTATGCTTGGAAATTATGATCTTTTGCAATCATCTTATAAGTTCACTAATTTATTTCAGGTTACTTGTTGTAAATCTGGATGAGTAGATGTCTTTCAAGTGGATGTTAGTTTTTGTAATCATCATTTCTAATGAAGAATTGATATGTATCACTGTGATGATGTATGATTCATTAGATTTGTATTTTGAACATAAAGTCGTAACGTTTTTTGTATGAATGGATACGAGCTTTGAATTTATGCCAATTTGTTTTCTATTTATTCAGCTTTTGTTGCACTTGCAAAATATATTCAATTATAGTTGTAACAAAGTGTATTACAATGGAAAAAAAATTGTAAAAATTATGAAGTCACAACGGTGCATAACAGTTGTAGTACGTATTACAATAATGGTGCATAACAGTTGTAATGAAGTTTATTACAACTGTGAAAAATAGTTGTAAAATATACATATCACAACGGTGTCGCAACAGTGCAAAACAATTGTAAAAGATTTTAGTCTATCACAACTTCTTAATATACGACGGTTACTGTTAGATCAAAATTTGGACCTAACACCCAAATCGTTCTGATTCTTATAGAGTTTTAACTGAAGAATGAAGAAAAAGAAAATAACACACAGAATTTATAGTGGTTCGGCGTTAACGAGCCTACGTCCACTTTATATGTTATTGATTATACTTTGAATGCTAGTACAATCAATGATTTCTCTTTAGCTCACTTTTACAATTGTGATTTCTCTCAGTAATCTAGTAATAAAGCTGATAATAAATGGTAGCATGACAATAATGGCGGAATCAGTCCTCAATATTGCCAAAAGGATCCCAAAAAATGCCAAGCTCCGGGCTATTTATAGCTGATTTTGTCAGGCGGATCGTGGTAACACGTGGCACGAATCCCGAGAACATCAGATCGGATCACAGCCGATGAAGAAATAGTCAAATTAGCTGTTGTGGACAGGTGTCGCGATCCCCTCGAAAATCGGATCGAGCAAAGGGGGAGAATCAGTCAATATGACGGTTGGGGCCACGTGTCGCTGGATCCGTGCATCTCGGATCGCTGAAGACTAGCTCGTGCTTGAACGGGTCAGAGGTTTCGTCGTGCATCAGGGGATCGGATCGGTCTATACTGGGCAGTAATGTATGTACGGATCGAATCGCATAGAGGTGTCGTTTCGCTGATGAAATGGGGGCGATCCGTTGAGGTGCGATCCGATGAGGTGCGATCCGATAAGGGGCGAGTCGATGGTGCGATCCGTTCCTTCATGTACTTAGGGAATGTAGTTTCATGCTTTCTTCTTGTGAATGAACCTGGGTGGCTTGGTCAAAAAGCTAGCCAACATTTTGCCCCCTCGAAGTATGTTTTATCGATGATGGAACATGCCTCGAAGCTACAGAATCGTCTTTTCACAACGAGACGCAAACCCGTGAACAATTCCTTTCCTGGGATCTTTCAGAGTCCTCATCACTGGATCTGTCGGTCATTTATCGATTCGGATCGCATGCGCGAGTCGCGGTCTGTTCGCGAGTCATTCGCCTCGTTCTTTGGTGAGCACTTGGGCCTCTTCGCGGAACGGAACGAGATGGGCTTCTCTTCGAGACGTGGTGGGATTTTGGTTCGCGGCCCGTCTATTTTCACGGTTCGAGTAAAACAAAAATTGGAATATTAACGGTTGCCTCGTGACCTATATAAACCGCACTCCCTCTTCACTTTCCCCCTTCTTCTAGCTTCTGCATCGCGCCGCCGGCTCCATTAAGGAAGAACCCTAGTTTTTCAAACCTCCAAAAATCCGATTGTTTTCCCAACTTTTAGAAAGGTAATTCTACCGAAAGCATCCTTATTCGATATCGCTCTCGTTTTTATGAGTTTTTTCGACTGGTTTGAGGGAAGAAACGATGGAATTTTGTGATTTTTGGGGGGACCAGCGAGGCGCCATGGCTGATGGGTTCAGAGGTTGGAGTTCGGAAATGAGAAGGAGAGGAGAGAAACGGAGGCGGAAGGAGAAGAGGGAAGGCCGGTTTGGATCGTGGGCAAGGAGAGGAGAGGGAGAAGATGAAGGCCAGTGGCGAGACGGAGGGTCGTGGTGACGGCAGAGGCGTGTATCGTGGGGGGCTGCAACGATCCGGCAAAGACCCCGACCATGCAATTTCACGATCCGCAAGAGGGTCGAACCCTACTGTCTCACGATCCGAGAGGAGGGCGATCCCTCTGCCCTGCGATCCGAAGGAGGGCGAACTGTTATACACACCGCGATCCGACTCGTAGTTCACGATCCAAACAAATTTTGAACCTTAGACGATGCCTTGTCATCATAAAATTCTGAACAGTTAGGTTAGGGCCTTGATGTCGGACTTTCTGGACTAAATGACCACATAATTTGACTGCATATGACGACTAATATTTTGATGATCTTGATAACTTTTACGCTTTATCTTTAATGCATGCACAAGCACACACACCGGCACTTGCACACACGGGGGACGGGTAGTTTTAATCTCATTTTTCATGTTTTCTCGCCTAACAGTAATGTCGGATAATCAATCTTCTTCAAGATCCGTTACAGAAACGGAGTCTGAGGTTCCTGAGCAATACAACCCTGATGTCCCTCCAATCAACCCAGGAGGTGAAGATTCTGGTTCTGAATACGAGGCAACGGAATCGAATCTGTCTGAAAGTACTTCATCTAGTGAAGAGTCTGAGATAGACAGGCGAGCTCCCGACGAGATTCCTGGCGCGCTCGGGATAGAGAAATTTTCCGATTCTTTAGCATCTAAGCTCGGTGATATAAAGCTTAAAAGAATCAGCCTGAGACATGGGATCCCTTGGGATGATGTTATGACACCCGGTAGCGAAGATAGACCCCACTTAGCTCTGGAAGGGTATATGGCAATCAGTCGAACCATGTGCTTGGTAGGAGCTATCCCTCTGTTTCCTCCAATCGTCATCGAGACTTTAAAACAACTGGGTATCGCTCCGATGCAGCTTCATCCTAACGCCTACGCATCTCTATACACCCTATATATTGCATACGCGTAGATCCTACATACCGAACTCACATTTAGAGATTTGACATTCTTCTTTCTTTTCAAGCATCGTTCCTCGGCAACCCCAAATTTCTCTTTCTTTGAATCGGTGGCGAATAGGAAGGTTCTGTACGACGGATACAACAATATAGGGGATCCTAAGTCTGATTGGTTTTATATAAAGAAACAGGCCGGATGCTCAAGAAGATGGCTTAAATCAAGTAAACTTTAAGCTTTTGACTAAATATTTTGTTCGAAAAGCCGAAGCATTAACATTCTCCCCCCTTTTTCTTTGTTTTAAACAGATCACGTCTTCCCGAAAACGGAGGGTCCGTTATACAATAATCGATTGTCTATTCTTCTACAAAACAGATCCGACTTTCTAAGGATCAAAAAGTGCATCACTGATGAGAATCTTCATAAGCATCATCTTCTGGATATAAGATTTGGACTTGGCGCTGGCTGCAAACCCTATAGACACATGCCCCCAACGGAGGGAGAGGGAACATCGCAAGCAGTAGAAACAACTAAATTTCGCAAGAGTCTTTCCCCGATAGTCATCCAAGACGATGAGGACCTGAACATATACAGAGGGGATGAGGCCCACGGTGACAAGTCCAAGAAAATCCCAGTTTCTACTCCAATCGAACCCGCTGTTCCCGATGATTTGACAGAAGAACAGTTATTCAACGAGCTGAGCAAAGTTCCTCTGCCCGATGATGTATACACAGAGAGGGACTTTGAAGGGGAGCCATTCTTCCCTGCTTCTGAAGAGACCATCGCTCCAACTAGAGAACAAGAAACTAGTCAGATGAGCCTGTCTTCAGGCCCGGGTCTGTTAGGGGGAATTATATGGGATGCACAAATAACACACACTGTCTGACCCCGCACTTTTATATCGTCAGTATTCAAAGTTTTAATATGCTATTTTCTTTTTTGCAGGAAAGATGTCCCGCCGACGATCTTATTCTTATCGTTCTCTTCGTGAGGGCACACCCAGTCTTCATCCGGGTACTGAGCGCTCTTGCGGCCCTTCTCACAGGCCGACTTCCTCGCAACCCCGGTCTCCACCGAAATCGACATCTGCCATGCTTCCCAGTTATCCGGTAGTTCCTGCAGGGGGAAAGAAACTTCCTAAAGAGTTAACTCCTCCGAAAAGTGCACCTTCTCACAGCAGGTCGTCAAAAAGGCATCACGAGTCTAAGGATAAAGCGAAGGATCCAATCAAAGAGTCTGAAAAGGAGAGGAGTGACATCGTCCCTTCCAACCAGCCAGAGTTGGCTGCCCTCGGGTCACGGGATTACATCCATGGTCCCGAGAATCAAGGTAGGCTGGAAAAGCTGCGGGAACAATTCCCAAACATTTTCTTCGAAAGGATGACATTCGTTCCAGCCTTGGAACCGGTCCCTAAGAACTGGGATAATGAAGTTGTCGGGCATATCTGCCACGTAGCCAGGCAGTATGAGATGATGAAGAAACATGCAGTTAACCTTTCAGAAGTCATTCGAACGCTTGAAATAGAAGCACATAGATCTAAGGCGAAACTTGATAACAACGAAAGGGCCAGGACAAAGATGGAGAAGGACCTGGAAGATGCTCAATCCCAACTTGCTTTAGCGCGGAGAGATGCCAAAAATTATAAGATTGAATTGGAGAATGCAAAGAAACGCTTTCATTCGGAACTTGACTCCAATAGCCAAGAGAAGATGGCTTTAAAGAAGGAAGTAGAAGATCTCAAAATGGCCAACATTGAGTTGAAAACAGCACAAGGCCATTTTGAAGCTGAGAGAGCTGCTTGGGAGGCAGAAAAAGCAAATTTGAAAGAAAGTTTAGCTTTGGCCAAAGAGGAAAAGGTGATTTTGAATGATCAAGTCGCGGATGCGGAGAGACGGGCAGCTCTCGCCGAAAAGAATGTTGAAAGTGCCATCGAAATGGCTACTGCTTCTAACAACAAGCTCCTCGAAAGAGAGAAGGATATCGAGGGGTTTGAAGAGATGATTTTTGACTTCCTTGGCCAAGTCCTCAAAACCCGCAACATCTCGTGGATCCCGGATTACCACGTTACTTTAGCCAATTTATGGGATGCCATTGTTGAGAGTGAGAAGCAGAGATTGGGAGTCGAAGAAATTGATGAAGATGAGTTGATGAAGAGCACTTGAGGGATAACGAGCCCGAGGACCTGGCAGAAGGTCGTCGTCTGATTCAAGCGGAAATAGAAAAAGAGAGGGCCCTAGCTAAGGGTAAAGGCAAAGCTGACGAAGGTTCGAGTTCAGCCGTGGAGCCTAAGACCTCCGAAGTTGAAGAATACCATCCTGATGATCCACTAATCCCTTTGGGCCTAACTCCTGTGGTTGTTGGAGCTCCTGCAGCTACCCAAGAAGGAGGATCTGCGGAAGGTATCTCCCTTTTTTCCCCACAATTTGTCAAAGCAATTGTGAATTGTCGTCGTTTGGTAGAACAACCAATTGAATTAGTAACGTGTGTTCCCCATAATACAGGTGGTGAGCCCGTCGACAAGGGTGTTGAAAAAGGAAAAGAGGCGGAGAAATAGGTTGTCTTGCCAGGTGCCGGTGTTGATATATCGATGCAGACTGAGGATACAACAGCAGAAAAAAGCATACTGGCACCTAGTGCTGATGTCCCCAAGGATGCTGAAACCATCGAGGCCTTGAAAGACATGGATGGGCGCCATGTAGAGGATGAGGAGGATATCATTGGCGCCAAAGAGACCGAAGACGATGACGACGAAACTTTGGCCAGCAGAAAAGCTAGGCAGGAAAAAGAGATGGCTTCGAAGAAGTTGGGACAAGAGCCTTTAGACATAGTCCCTATCACAGAATTTGATCCCAAAACTAGGATGATTTTGAAAATCCAGCCCAAATCCATCAGCAGACAGCTTCATTTTGCGAATCCTGATGATTTCCCGGCTTCCCTTTCTGATAAAAGGAAGAGAAAGGAGGCGGAAGAGGAATCTTCTGAAGAGTCGGACGTTCCTCTCATAGACAAAAGGAAGAGGAAGAAAGGAGATCCATCTGACGCTGACGAGGCGAAGCTGGAGAAACAGAAGCAGGAGAAGAGGTCAAAGCGTAAATAGGATATTGTCGCTGGTTTATATTTTGTCTTTAGGTTTTCCACTGGCCAGGAAGTGTAATTATGAGACTGGCCCTCACTTTTGTTTTCTAGGTTGTTTTTCACTTAGTAGGCTTGCAGTACATAAAGGAAAGTTTATCTCTTTTTGCATCCTTGTGTACCTGTATTCAAATAAGCTTTCCATGTTTAGTCATAGACCATCTAATTATAACTACAAATCAGTCAAACAACAGAAAGAAAATTTTCGTGTTGCATTGCTATATTAAAGTTCATGTGTATATGCATATGGCCCCAAATCAATCGTTAATGTAGCGCTTCACTAGGGCTTATTAAAGATTGATCAGCATTATTCGTAGGTTGCCCCCTATTTCTGAATATGGGGGACTTAGAAAATCTCATAAGATAACTATTCTTGTGGTACTGAATTTCTGGCACCTTTCTCAGTGCTTAACCGGAGACGCTTTTATACTCTCTCTCTCTCTCTGGAGAGTTAGAGTTCGAGCTCAGCAATTCATTCGCTCCCTGATCCTTCAGCGGGGAAGGAGCTCTTTCTCAGCGCTCAATCAGGGACGCTTTTATACTCTCTCTCTCTCTCTGGAGAGTTAGAGTTCGAGCTCAGGAGTTCAATCGCTCCCCGATCCTTCAGCGGGGAAGGAGCTCTTTCTCAGCGCTCAATCGGAGACGCTTTTATACTCTCTCTCTCTGGAGAGTTAGAGTTCCGTCAAGGCGGTTCCGATCATGGTACACCGCCATGACTTATGGATGTCGGCTTCATGTCCGTTAGGCTCTCTCTCGGCTCTATAGAGTTAGAGCGCTATCAACGATATAATTTCCTTTATTGCATCCTCAGAATTTTGATTTGTGATTACATTCCATTCTGATGGAAGGCATTTATGATTATATGCTTCTGGGATCATTGCATGATTCACAGTAATTTTCATAAAGATAGAAAGACAGATAAATAATGCAATAAAGGAAAACGACACACAATATTTTTATAGTGGTTCAGTCGAATCATGACCTACATCCACTTTATAATTTTTTGCTTTAAGGAATCAGACTATTCTAGGCAAGCCGTGCCTTGTACATGGTTTTCAACAAAGCAAAAAAAATAGATTTGAAACTCTTATGTTAAGTATGGCCGTAAATGTTGGGCATTCCACACTCTGGGGATTTCCTTTCCATCTACGGTTGCCAGCTTGAAGGTTCCATTATCAAGCTTGCTCAAAATGGAGTACGGTCCTTCCCACTTCGCTCCCATATGAGTTGGGGGTGGAAAGACATGTTTCAGAACCAAGTCTCCGGGTTCCAAGGTCCGGGCTCGAACCTTTTTGTTGTAGTATCGAGCGACCTGTTGTTTGCATCTCAAGGCACGCAGGTCTGCTTCATCCCTCTTTTCTTCGATCATATCCAGGGATTCAAGGAGCAATTCGTTATTAGTCATCGGATCGTAATAAGTCACTCGGTGAGAAGGTACCTTTATCTCAACCGGGATGACTGCTTATGTTCCAAAAGCAAGGGAGAAGGGGGTATGCCCTGTTGCTGATTTATACGTTGTCCTGTAGGCCCATAGTGCCAAGGGTAATTCATCAGACCACATGGCTCTGGCCCGCTTCAGTCTTCTTTTCAGAATGGATTTAATCACTTTATTTGCCGCTTCGACTTGTCCGTTCGATTGCGGGTGCGCCACAGAGGTGTATCGTTTCTCAATGCGGTATTTCTGGCAGAAGTTTCTGAATTCTGTGCTATCAAACTGAGTTCCGTTATCAGTTATAACAATCTTTGGAATCCCAAATCGACAGATGATGTTTCTAACGATAAAATTGATCACTCGTTTGGTTGTGATTGTAGTTAGTGGTTCAGCCTCGACCCACTTAGTGAAATAATCCACGGCCACAATAGCGAACTTTGCTCCGCCCCTAGCTATGGGGAGACTTCCAATGATATCAATTCCCCACATAGTGAAAGGCCATGGCCTCTTCATTGTTTTTAACTGATTAGGAGGTGCTCTAGGTATTTTTGAAAATCTCTGGCACGCATCACACCGTCGTGCGTATTTTGCCGCATCCTTGTTTATGGTAGGCCAGAAATAACCATGCCGCAACACCTTTTTTGCCAATGTTTGCCCTCCAGTGTGATCGTCGCATTCGCCTTCGTGTACCTCCTGCAGCACACGCTTGATGTCATCGTGGGCTATACACCGGAGAAGGGGCATCGAAAATCCTTGTTTGTAAAGAACTCCGCCTTGCAGAACGTATCGGGCAGCTTTACGAATTACTTTACGCCTCTCGCTTTTCTTGGTTGGAAGCGCTCCATTCATCAAGAAATTCTTTAGAGGGGTCATCCACGACTCCCTTTCTGGTTCCGTCTCTAGTATTGGGTCGATTTCCATTTGATCTATACTAGGGGACCGAAGCACTTCAACGGGGGCTGGCCCGGTCTCTTCAGGATTGTCGGAACTTGCCATCTTTGCCAACTTATCCGCCTGCTGATTCTCTGACCGCGGAATGTGAGATACGCTGTAGTGATCAAAGTCGTTCAGCAACTCCTTCACTTTCTTCAAATATAGAACTAATCTTGCACTTTTGGCTTGGAATTTTCCAGTAACCTGGTTCACAACTAACTTGGAGTCGCAAAATATATTCAGCTTTGTGACTTCTAACTCCTTTGCGATCCTTAGTCCGGCTATCAGGGCTTCATATTCGGAGTCGTTGTTAGTGGCGTGAAACTCCATCCGGATAGCATAGGATATCAATCATTTCTCGGGAGTTTCAAGCACTATTCCAACGTTGGATCTTTCGTCATTCCTAGCGCCATCAGTATACAATCTCCAGGCATTGGGATCGAGAAGCAAATTTGAGGGATCAACTTCTTCGTTTGCTATATCCTCCTCCGGGACGGTAAACTCTGCTATGAAGTCGGCTATTACTTGCCCCCGAATTGACCGTCTGGGCTGAAAGTTCAAATCAAATTGACTTAACTCAATGTTCCATTTGAGTAATCTTCCAGACGCCTCTGGTCTCTGTAGAACTTGCTTGAGTGGATGATCGGTGTATACGGTAATGGGATGCGCCTGAAAATAATGTCGAAGCTTTCTGGAGGCGATCAGTAAACTATACGCCAACTTTTCTATCCTTTGATAATTACGCTCCGCTGCCGTCAATTTTTTGCTCACGTAATATATAGGTCTTTGGACCTTATCTTCTTCTCTTACCAACGCTGAGCTGATCGCGTGGGATGACACTGCCAAGTACACGAATAAGTCCTCGTGATCCATCAGCTTAGATAATATCGGAGGTTTCTCCAGGTGCCTTAGTAAGTTCTGAAATGCTTCTACGCAGTCGGGCATCCATTTGAAGTGGCGTTTTCCCCGCTTTATTAATTCGAAGAATGGGATGCATTTGTCCGTAGCCCTGGAGATAAATCTGCTTAGTGCGACTACTTTTCCTACAAGGCTTTGCACATCCCTAATTTGCCTAGGTTCCTGAATGTATCTGATTGCCGCGATCTGGTCTGGATTAATCTCAATCCCACGGGAACTGACGATGAACCCCAAGAATTTTCCGGAGGCGACACCGAATGAACATTTTGTTGGGTTGAGTTTCATTCCGTACTTTCGAAGAATGCCGAACATTTCTGCCAAGTCCGTAGTGTGATGGGAGGATTGCTTGGACTTAACCAACATGTCGTCGACGTATACTTCCATTGTTTTCCCGATCTGGTTATAAAACATTCTGTTGACTAAACGTTGATATGTAGCACCTGCGTTCTTCAAGCCAAAGGGCATCACTACATAGCAATATAATCCCAGATCCATGATAAAACAAGTGTGTTCTTGATCTGGAACATGCATTGGAATCTGGTTATATCCTGAGTAAGCATCCATGAATGAGAGAAGTTCATGACCCGCCGTCGAGTCCACCAACTGGTCGATCCGGGGTAACGGAAAACTGTCTTTTGGGCAGGCTTTGTTCAAATCCGAGAAGTCGATACACGTTCGCCACTTCCCGTTGGCCTTCTTTACCAGGACTGGATTTGAAATCCAGTCTGGGTAGGTCGAGTCTCTGATAAATCCATTACTCTTTAGCTTTGCAACCTCTTCTTTCAAGGCAGCGGACCTCTCTGGGCCCAGCATTCGCCTTTTTTGCTTTACCGTAGGATGTTTAGGGTTAATGCTTAATGAATGGCTCATGATTGATGGGGATATCCCGCACATGTCTGCGTGGGTCCAAGCAAATACATCCAAGTTATTTTTTAAGAAATCCGTCAGTTCTTTAGCGAGATTCGGATTTAACTGGGATCCAATCTTAAGGACCTTCTCCGGGTCACTATCATCAATCGGTACATCCACAGTTGTCTCGTTGGGAGTCGCCATTCTGCCCCCAGGTTCTTGATCCTCTCTGGGATCTATATCCTCGGGCAACTCTCTGGGCGAATCTCCAACGGTTATCCTCTTTAGTTGCTATAAGGTCTCCGCCCTTGTAGGGGGAGAAGCGCCCTTGGTTTCTATGTCCCCTCCATTGCGAAGTAACTTTAGCTCGGCAACATAACATGCTCGTGCGGCAACCTGATCTCCTCTGACAATACCAACGCCAACTTCTGTGGGGAATTTCAGTAATAAGCACCAGGGGGCTATACAGGCTCTAAACTTTGCGAGGGCCGATCGGCCCAAGAAGGCATTGTAGGGTGATTCAACATCCAAAACCACGAAGGGAAGGATTCTCACTCTATGGCGTTCTCCTTCCCCAAGCGTAACTGGTAACTCTACATAACCCATTGGAGCGGTGGATGCTCTGTTAAATCCACGGATCCATCCCGGACAGGGCTTCAAGTCTTTTATTTCAAGGTTCATCTGGTCGAATGTCCTTTTGAAAAGAATGTTGACGGAACTCCCGTTGTCCACTAAAACCTTATGAACAATGGCTGGTCCAACAGGTACTGTGATTACAAATGGATCTTCAGTCGGAGCATGGACTCCAATGCTTTCTCGTTCGCGGAAAACGACATCGTCGGACATCATCTTTTGTTGCTTTACCGGGATATTGTCCTCGGGATTGCTACACTCCCCTACCTCGAAGTGTTGCTTGGCTGCATTGAGATATTGATCCAATGCCTTGGAACTATGTCCGGCGAGATAAAGTCCTCCGATTACGGTATTGATAACGATGTCCTTTCCCTTTTGCTGGGCAGTTGGCCTGGCAGCAAGTTGATTCTGGTTCTGATTTGGGGCCGGTACGACTTGCCCCCTATCTCTGGGCGTTACTCTGTATTCATCTAATTTTCCTTCTCGAAGAAGCCTCTCGACTACATCTCTTAGGTGACGACATTCATTTGTCGAATGGCCATGAATCTGATGAAAGAGACAAAACTTCCCCGTTTCACGTTCTTTCTCCGTCGACTCTCTGGGAGGTGGCCTCTTATTCCGGAGGACGTTGTACGAATCCATGAATATATTTTCCAGAGTATCATTTATTGGCGTATAACTCTCAAAGGCCCTGGGACGAGTCCTTCTCTGGGAGTCATTCCCTCGGTTCCTCTTCCGGTTGTTGCCATTACTATTATTATCATTGTTCCCTGACTGACGACCACCCTGATTCCGATTTCCGACATTAACTTCGACCTTCCCCGAGCTGTCTCCTGTTTGCTTAATGGCGACATTGCTCTGGATTTCCTCCTTATCGGTCGTTTTTGCCTTTCGGTTATCATATACTTCTTCCCAGCGTAAATGTACGTTAGCTTTTTCGTAGAATAACTCTCTAATATGGGGTGGCTTGCCTGCCAGGTATCTCCCAAATTCAGTGTCTTTATCTACTCCATCAATCAGAGCTGCGACAACGGTTGGCTCATGGGGATCTTTAACTTCAGTAGCGGCCAAGTTGAAACGGTCTAGGTACACCCTCAAACTCTCGCCTGGTCGCTGCTTGATAAGGAACAAGTCAATCACACTCTTTGTCTTTTGTGCATAGATGCGGAATTGTTCTACGAACTTTTCACTCAACTCCCTGAAGCTAGAAATCGATCTTGCTGGTAAACGAGTAAACCATAACAATGCTACATCCTCCAAGAATATGGGAAATGCTTTGCACTTGACAGCGTCAGAAGCTATGGCAGCGGTCATTGACCAAGAATATCTCATCAGATGCTGGACGGGATCAGACCTACCCGCGTATCGGTTCATCTGTGGCATGTTGAAACGCCTCGGGAAAGTCGCATCCAAAATATCATCAGTGAAAGGGGTGTGACTGCGGTCGATTCCCCAATCTTCATTCCGTTGTCCACGGCTATCTGCCAGAATTTGATGGATCATAGCTGCAACATTTGCACTGGTCAGCGGAGGTTCAGGGTCAGTGCTTCTTGCTCGGTGAGGTTCTCTAATCTCTCTTCCGGGAGCAGTCACAAAATCTGGGGCTCGGATTGGGCTTCGTTGCCCCCTGTTGCCATGAGCATTTGCACGACGACGAGGCTGAGGTAGTCTGTTCTGTACAGGACTGTCCGCAGCTCGAGCTCTGGGAGTTGCGGCATGATTGTTCACATTATGGTTTGAGGGCCCAGCACCCAGTGCCTCTTCTTCTCGTGACGGCAGGGTCCCGAACCGAAGCTGCTCTATGTTTTCGGGTCTCTCATATGGTCGCCATGGAGGTCTCGGCGATTCCTCTGACGAAGAATAATATCCTGGAGTGAGCGGACGAGCTGGCGGCGTCCTTTGCCTTACGAGATCATTAAGCCTTCTATCCATAGCGGTCAAATTTTGTCGTAGAACGGAGCTTTCCTGCTTTTGGGCAGCCAATTCATCAAACAGTCTCTCCCACATTTCGGAAAAGCGAGAGAGATCCCCCTCAGTAACGGGAGCAGCAGGGTCATATTGTTCATCATCACTTTCTCTTATGCGCAAAGAGCTTGAGCCAGGTCGAGCGGAGGGGCCAGGACGGTAGGAGCGAGCCATAGGCTCCTTTCCAGGTCGAGTAGTAGTCCGATCATCAATTCGGATCGCTGTGGATCGAGGATGGTGGCTCGCAGCGCCCCCCTAGGATCGGTTCATGGTCATGGTACGCGGAGGGTTCGAGGCGTTATCTCGGGATCGAGTAACAACCCCTTCAGCAGTCCGGATCGCCTCGTTCTCATCGACTCGTAGCGTGGCGTCTTCATCGGATCGGTTCGCCCCCGGCGCTCCGCGATCCAAAGTTCCCTCATTGCCTAGCTCATGCACACTTTCTTCGACTGCTTCATTCGCGGTTTCATTAGTTCGTGAAGCGCGTACTTCCTTAGATCTCTTTCCAGTCATGATATCCGAGTCGCTGGAATCTTCAAAGAACTGAATAGTGAAGCTTTAGGACTGTTCTCTCAGTGAAAGCACCAAAATGTTAGATCAAAATTTGGACCTAACACCCAAATCGTTCTGATTCTTATAGAGTTTTAACTGAAGAATGAAGAAAAAGAATATAACACACAGAATTTATAGTGGTTCGGCGTTAACGAGCCTATGTCCACTTTATATGTTATTGATTATACTTTGAATGCTAGTACAATCAATGATTTCTCTTTAGCTCACTTTTACAATTGTGATTTCTCTCAGTAATCTAGTAATAAAGCTGATAAGAAATGGTAGTATGACAATGATGGCGGAATCAGTCCTCAATATTGCCAAAAGGATCCCAAAAAATGCCAAGCTCCGGGCTATTTATAGCTGATTTTGTCAGGCGGATCGTGGTAACACGTGGCACGAATCCCGAGAACATCGGATCGGATCGCAGCCGATGAAGAAATAGTCAAATTAGTCGTTGTGGACAGGTGTCGCGATCCCCTCGAAAATCGGATCGAGCAAAGGGGGAGAATCAGTCAAAATGACGGTTGGGGCCACGTGTTGCTGAATCCGTGCATCTCGGATCGCTGAAGACTAGCTCGTGCTTGAACGGGTCAGAGGCTTCGCCGTGCATCAGGGGTTCGGATCGGTCTATACTGGACAGTAATGTATGTACGGATCGAATCGCATAGAGGTGTCGTTTCGCTGATGAAATGGGGGTGATCCGTTGAGGTGCGATCCGATGAGGTGCGATCCAATAAGGGGCGAGTCGATGGTGCGATCCGTTCAATCATGTACTTAGGGAATGTAGTTTCATAGTTTCTTCTTGTGAATGAACTTGGGTGGCTTGGTCAAAAAGCTAGCCAACAGTTACCCCCACGTTGTAAAATGTATTTTACAATGGTTTTCCACTGTTGTAAAATTGTCAATTTGTTGTAGTGTGGGGTCTTACTGACTGGCAATTCTCCATGAAGATTGACCAGAGAGTGTCGGAAGACACGGGTGAGAAGATGACTTTACGGGAAATGGGTCCTTGGGGTACCCGTTGAAGGCTCAGAGAGGTGTATCATCACTACGCATGCCCATCTGACGGCAACGTCACCAATAATAGCATAAGTGGCTCGACACACTAAAGGCTAGATGTGCTTGAGGCTTCCCGTTTTGGGAATAATGTTGTGCCCGATGATAATCACAACCACATGACAGGTCGAACTGTGTTCCAAGCACTGATAGCTCCAACAAAGATGCAAGAGAGAATCTGAGGGTTCGTCATCTGAATATCGTCCAAATCTCTCTAGCCGTGGAAATGACCAGATGTTAATACCTTAGCTATTGATTTTCATGATAACAATTATATAACATTACTACTAACATATCTTTGAGTTGTGCGATTACATCAGATATACTATGGAGACATTTATAGAGATAAACTAGAGTACAAAAGAAGAATTCTAAAAGAAGGTTAATTAGAGCAATAGAGGAAGGATAATCAAACCAACTGAAAACCAAAACCTATTAGAGAAGAATGTTGAAGGGCAGAGATGTTTGTAGTGATGAGGACTTGGTTGAACCTTAGAATATCTTGTTAAATATCCCATGGCAATTATACCTAAAGCTCATCAATCATTGACCTCGATCGAATCACCAAAATCCACATATATAGGAGAATTGAAACCATTGGTATGTTGACATATGAAAAAAATATGTTGACTTATATAGGGATATGTTACCATATGATTTTATATATGTTGACATATATAGAGATATGTTGACATATGATTTTATATATGTTGACATATATATAGATATTGTCGACATATGAGTTTATATATGTTGACATATATACGTTTTTCAGAATTTTGAATCCTAAGTTTGCCTCCATCCCTTCACCAAAAGACACATCTCTTCAACCACTATTTAATGGCTTCTGGAAACGAATTTTAACATTAACTTTTATCATTTTCTCTTATTCTTTCTTCACCATACATTTGCACTTCAAATCCATTGAATACTACCCAATTATCCATACAAGTCCACTCTCTTTTACTCCAATTTTTCATTGATTTGCAAGACACATAATATCAAAGAGTTCTATTTGAATTCACATCATTCTCTCTCTGATTTCATACTATCTCCTCAAAAAATTCAAAGATATATTGTCATTAGAGGTCTATAAGATCATTTTACCAATTCCGCAAGAATATGTATTGAAGATACGACTACTTGTCATAGTTTATTGTTGTTGATAAGGAGGTGTAACCTGTAGCCCATGAAATCAAGCTTGTAAAGGTGATCTTGCAACCTGTGAAAAGCAAGTGATAATAGTAAAATTCTGCATGGTGAAATCAATATGAATGTAACATTGGTTAATCCAATCCAGTATAAAAATTCCGGTGTTATTTACTTTATTGCATTTTATTTTATTACTTATTTCATTATATTTTCAATTTTAATAGATATAGGATTAAATTCATAAATACACTTCACCCCTTTAGTGTATGAATAGCCTTAAGATCCATTTACATTGTGTTATAGACACACCAGTTCCCAACAATTGGTATTTGAGCATTGGTTTTCAAAAATTAATCAATTAGTTTTTGGAATGTATAAATGGCTAACGACACTAGTAACACCTTTATTAATAATTTTATAGCAGGGAAATCTACCACTAGACCTCCTCTATTTGATGGTAGTAATTATGCTTATTTGTCTTGTAGAATGAAATATTATTGATGGTAGTAATTATGCTTATTGGTCTTGTAGAATGAAGTATTATTTGTAGTCTAATAGTTTAGATATCTGGACCATTACCCAAATAGAATACATAGAGCCTCAAACTAAATATTCAAAATGGACACTAGACCAAAAGACACAAGCACTTAATAATTCTAAGGCCATAAACATTTTATTTTTCTCTTTAAATAGAAATGAATTTAATCGTGTGTCTATTTGTAATTCTGCATACGAAATTTGGTGAACACGGCAAGTCATACATGAAGGCACCAGTAAAGTAAAATAGACAAAGATATCTATGCTAACTCACCGGTTTCAACTCTTTCAACTGAAACCAAATGAGTTTATTTCTGATATGTATTCTAGATTTCAAGATGTAGTGCATGCCTTGATATCGTTATGAAAGAAATTACTAAAGAAGACCAAGTCAGAAAGATCTTTAATTCACTTCCCAGCGAATGGGATCAGAAGACTCCAGCAATCGAAGAAGCCAATGACATTAGTACTATGGCAATAAAAGAATTAATTGGTAATCTAATGTTCTATGAAGTAAAATTACAGGTTAGAAAAGAGAATCAGGAAAATAAGAAGAAATCACTGGCACTTAATGTTATGATCGACAATTATGAACTATATGATGATACTATTGATTATGATATCAAAATTATTACCAAAAATATTAAGAAATTTTTGAAGTATTGGATAACGAAAAACTTCGAAAAACTAACAACAATAATTCCAGAAATGGAAATGTTGTTAAATGTTTTGAATGTGATAAACCCGGTCATTTAAAAAGAAACTATTCCAACTTGAAGAAACCAAAGCACATCTTTAAATACATTCAATAAGGAGAGGAAACAGGCATTCACTGCAATGTAGGATGATTCAGATACATCATCAAGTGATAGTGATTCAGAAACAGAAAATGCCAACACGTGCTTCATGCCAATGGATGACCATGTATAAAATTTTAATAAAGATATTACTAATGTCTTAAACGATATGGATAAAGGATATAACATGCTTAGGAAAGAGTATGAGGATAGTTTAGCAGAGATAGATAAGTTAAAAATATTTAATGAAAAGTTGAGTAAAGAAAAACAATGTCTACAACATGAAACTGAAAGATTTAATGTTCATAAAAAGGGAAAGGATTTAACACTTGGAAGTTTTGAAAAAACTAAAAAGTGAAAATGAGTCCTTAAAATCATAAAATATTCTACTGAAGTCACTGATCACTGATCCGAATGACAAAATAATATTCTAGACAATGTTATTCTTAATAATAGTAAGGTTTTTGATAAAATGAAAACTGATATTGATAAATTTAACAAAGGGAAGGATAATCTAGAAAATTTATTATCTACATCTAAACACACTAAGAATAAATATGAACTTGGATATATCCCGAAGGCTAAATCAAAGAAAAATAGTACTCAAAGTACTAAGTTTGTTAAGACTACCAAGTTCAAACCTAAACCTAGGAAATTAAAGTTAAATCCTCTAAATAGGTTCATTAATTTATGAGTTCCAAAAAGATTGGATAATATTGAAAAGGAAAATATATTAATAATTTTATTAATAAGGTTCATTCATCTAATGATTATATTTTGAAAGGGTATTCAAACTCTTTATGGCTTTGGCATCCCAAAACTTAACCCCATGGACCCTTAAATATAAAGGATAACAGTGTGCATATTTTTTTAATTTTTCAGGTACCAAATATCATATATTCAAAGAATAGGACAAGAAGTCCACTGAACATTGGAAAATTTGAAAAGGATTTGTTATTAGCATTGGCAAAGCCGGTAGCTCTAAAACTCATCTAATTATTTGAAAAAGTTTATTTTATGTTTTGAATATATTTGATTTCCCCTCTTATGTTTTATTTATATGCATATACAAACTCTACATATTGTCTAGCAGTAAATTAAACAATTCTTTTTACCATTTTTGTTGATGACAAAAGGTTAGACAAAATGATAAGGGGAGTCCATAAAGTTAGGGGAGTCAAATATGAAAGCATTATTTTTAATATTTATAAGGGTATCATCATAAAAAAGGGGAAGATTGTTAATAACCTAGTTATTGATTTTAATGACAACAACCATATAAACATTATTACTAACTTATCATTGAGTCTTATAGTTACATCAGATATATTATGGAGACATTTTTAGAGATAAACTAGAGTACAAAAGAAGAATTAGAAGGATAATCAAAGAAACTAAAGACCAAAACCTATTAGAGACGAATGTTGAAGAAAGGACGTGTTTGAAGTGATGAAGAGTTGGTTGAACCTTAGAATATATTGTTAAAGATCACATGGCAATTATACTTGAAGCTCATCAATCATTGACTTCAATCGAATCACCAATATATATATATATATATATATATATATGTATAGGAAAATTAATACCAGAGGTATGTTGATATATGAAAAAAGTATGTTGACATACATAGGGATATATTGACATGTGATTTTTATTTTGAAATTGGGTATATATTTTATTAAAGCAGTGCAGCCCATATCGGCCCATGATGTATGGGTAAAAAACAACTCAGCCTAACCCGGAAAACACCAGCCGACAACATAATCTGACATAAACAATTAAAACGAAGTGTTCCTTTTCTTAACTAAGAATAAATCCTAAAATCGTGGCGGATGAAAATCCAACCTATTTAGGGTTCCAGAGGCTCTCCCCATTAGATCCTCAAGTGACACACCACCTACATTGCGTGCCAGGGATGATGTAAGTCCTTCTTGCATTTTAAGCTACTTCGTAGCTTCAATTTCATATTTAATCAAGTTGCTGATTTCTTTGACTTATTTGTTGCAATTCTTGAATATACGACGATTTCGTTCTTTCCATAAACACCAAATTGCAGTTGTGGGGGAGATGCCCTATATGTTGCACATCACATCTTTAGGCTTCCATCGATTTCGCAAGAAAGTTAAATTTTGCTCCAAATTTTCGTTCGATTGCATGATTTGATTTCCAAAGATATTACTCATAACTTGGTTGGAGAATAGGCGGTGAAATAATAGATGTGAATGTGATTCCTCCTCTTCGCGGCATAAAACATATGTAGGATCAAATTAATCCCCCATTTACTTAATTTCTCCTTCGTATGTAACCTCTGTAAAACTGTTTTATATGTAGTGTAACACCCCTAAGTCCCACATCGTGGAAGCCTCTGTGAAGTGGGTACTTATATAGTAGAGCCCATCTCTTACTAACACTGAGGCCTAGTGGATGGAAAACCCCACACCTATACGGTGGCTAAGTTGGGGACAATATCTTGCATGAACGGAGGTGCGGGTTGTTACAGTGGTATCAGAGCCAACACCCAGCCGAAATTGTGGCTCCTGTGTGAACCACAACGCTTGGGTGAGGTGTTTGTGAGCCAACGGGGACGTTGGGCTCTGTAGGAAGGGAGAATGTAACACCCCTAAGTCCCACATCGTGGAAGCCTGTGTGACATGGGTACTTATATAGTAGAGCCCATCTCTTACTAACGCCGAGGCCTTTTGAGGAACAAAACCCCACACCTAAACGGTGGCTAAGTTGGGGACAATGTCTTGCGTGAATGGAGGTGTGGCTTGTTACATGTAGTGCATGCCAACTTTGGAACGTTAGCACGATTGCGCACGATATTTGACCAATCAACCATAGGATTATAAATATGTATGTTGTCATAAGCCTTCGCAAGAATGAAGCAATCGTTTTGATTCCAGACCCAAATGTCATTAGATCTGTTATCAAAAACAGGAATTTGCATGATGTCTGCATATCATTCGACACAGGAAATTGATCAAATTGCCATCTACCATTGAGAATGATTTGGTCAATAGTATTGTCTGGACAACCATAAGATGAGAAAGTATCCTATCCCAAACGCTTGATTAGTGATTGACCATGAAACCAGGGGTCATGTCATAGGTTAGTATCTCTACGTGTAGATATCTCTTTCATATAGTTAGATGTTAGTGTATATAGAGTTTATCACTGCTTTCCAAGTGGATGACGAGTTATTATCAACACCCATAGTCTAGAAATTTTCTTTAATATACATTTTCCTTATCTATCCGGCCTACAAGCCCTGTGAGTTAATTATTTTCCAACCTAATTTAGCAGCAAATGTATCTCTCATATTTCTAAGGTTTCTCAAGCCAACTCCTCCTTCTTTCTTAGGTCTACATAGATAAGAGTATTTAATCTTGTGTAACCCCCCTTTCCAGATAAAATCATCGCACACACTTTCAATCTTGCAAATAGTAGCGTCAGGTAATTGAAATGTTTGTACTAGAAATAGATTTTCGCTTTAATCAGTGTATGGACTAATTCAATTCTGCCAGCAAAAGATAGGAGTTTGGAGCTCCAGCTTTGAAGTATGTCTCTGATACTAGCAATAAGAGAGGCACACTCTCTATCAGTAATTTTATTAGATGATAATGGGACACCCAAATATTTAACTGTTAAAAATCCTTCAGAAACATTAAGAGTACGCAGTGTATCTTCTCTTCTAGAGCAAGAAGTATTGAAATAAGATTTAATTTTCTGCTCATTAACTCTTAAACCCATATATTTATCCAATCTATTAGATATGTCCTTAATTTATTTGGTTGCGCACACTTTGATTTTATACAGATAATAAGATCATCAGCATATAACAAATGACTGATTTTAGGGGAGAAATTGTGGATGGTTTGAATAAGCTTGTTGTGGTGGCTATTTCCATCTGGAGGGAGAAATATTCCACTGCAACAGCAAACAAATAGGGGGAAAGGGGTTCACCTTGTCTAATACCCTGATTATTTGAGGTAAAACTCTTCAAGACTCCATTTATCAGGATGAAGAAGGTAGGAGTGGTAATACATTCTTCAATGAGGTCAACGAATTTATCTGGAAAATTTCATGCATTTAAGCATATGAATAATGAATTTTCTACTAATTTTATCCTAAGCTTTCTGAAGGTCCACTTTCAAGCAAAAATTGTCTGCACCTTTCTTATTAAAGTTTTTAATCAATTCATGAGCCAGAAGCAAGTTTTCAGAAATGTGCCTCCCTTTAATGAAAGCACTTTGACACTCTGCAATCAAGACTAGTAGAAATCTTTTCATTCTATTGCATATCACTTTACTCAATATCTTATAAGTAACATTGCAACAAGAGATTGGCCTGTAATCCGCAATACATGAAGGTTTATCCTTTTTCGGAATGAGGCACAGGAGAGTGTTAGACCAAAAAATGGAACTAACACCCAAATGATATGTGAAGTCGTCGCAATCACAAATCTCAGATCATAGAATGTAGTAAAGAGTAAATAACAGGGAACACACGAGGTTTTTATAGTGGTTCGGATGTAGATGTAGCCTACATCCACTTTATAATCTTATTGGTACACTGACAGATTACAGGAATCAGTTACATGCAGACACACAAACCATGTGTTTAATGTAAGTACAAGAATTTATACACGTAATCCACATGTTAAATATGTAGGAAGAGAGGAGTTTATATAAGTGATGGTGCAAAGTCCTTGCATTTTGGTAATGGTAGGAGCTATGGAGATGTAGGAGAAAAGCCTCAGCCAAAATTCCTGAAGAGAGGACAAAAGTACCTTCTTTTGCCTTTAAGTGGTGTATTTATAGCCATTTTGGGGTACCGGCTCGCGGGGCACGTGGCATGTATCCCAAAAATCTCGAAATGCAGTGGAAAACGTGGAGAAATCCTCTTCAAGTCATTCCATGCCATGTGTAAGTTGATCCATGTCCATTAGAGTGAAAATAGCCTAAAGAATAGGGCTAAATCTATGTGTAGCTGCTGCTTCTAGGCGGTTCGCGGTTCGTAGTCTTCAAGCGGCTCGCGGGTGTCTGGCGGTTCGTGGTGTCCATGCGGCTCGCGGTTCGTGGGTGTTCGATGGTTCATGATCCCCAGGCAGCTCGCGGGTGTCAGGCGGTTCATGGCTCGTGGTCGAGACCCGGGGCGGCTCTCATGTTCGATACCCAGTGCGTATCTCGGACATGTTCGAGAGCTGGAGCGGCTCTCATGTCCAAGACCCGGAACGGCTCTCATGTCCAAGACTTGGAGCGACTCTCATGTTCGAGACCCGAGAGCCGAGACCCAAGAGCCGGGATCCGAGAGCCAGGATCCGAAAGCCGGGACCTGAGAGCTGGGGTCCGAGAGCCGGAACCCAAGAGTCGGGGTTCGAGTGCCGGGACCCGAGAGTTGGGACCCAAGAGTCGGGACCCAAGAGCCGGGGTTCAAGAGCCGAGGTATGAGATTTCCTATACTTTGTCACTTCATCCAAGCGAATATTGTTGAACATAAAATTATGCTCAAGTCCTGAGTAGCTTCAACCAAATCGCCTTGTGTCTTCTGCCAATGTTCTCAATGTTTTAGCGCAATGCAAACCAAAAATTCCGTGTGTGAAAGCTTTGACCAAAAAGTGTGTCAACATAAAGTGTGGTTTATTTCTTTAAGAATTTTACCTAATCTGAATGCTTCCCGTATGTCTAACACTACATATTTTTGCAGTTCCCCCCAATGGAGCATATAGAAGGCGGATCCGAACCCATCGTGTCGGGGGGAGGGATCCCTGTGGATGGATTTCAAAGCAATAGTAACCTCCTCATTGATGATTTCATAGAGCATCATCCTCCTCCCGCTGGCATTGATAATAAATCTAGGGATGACACTAGGTAATTTTATGTCATTTGAAACACCATTGTACAGATCATTGAAATTATTGATTGCTTCCTTTTCAAGCACTTCAAAATTGATAGTAGGTTTCCCATCCTGATTAAGAATTTGAAAATTATAGTTAATTTTCGTCTAACAGACATTTTAGTATAAAAGTATTTAGAACAAGTGTCTCCATCAGTGATTAATTTTTCTTTTGTTGCTTTTCGTTTACGTTCAATTGCTTTAATGTGCAAAGCATGTTTGAGCTCCTTTTGATAATCCGCGTAAGATTTCCATGCTTGATCAGAGTTGTCACCATCTTCAATTTTTTTGAGAGAATCTGCACATAATTGTTCCAGTCTTTCAATATTGTTATTGTTTTTGGGTCTTCTTTTGTTCCAGTCTTTGATCTTGCACTTAGTTCTTTTGAGGAATTGCATTAAGTTGTACATGTAGTAGTCCCTAATGAGGATCAGTTCAGATAAACAAATGTTAGCATAATAACTTTCTATGTATTGCCAATGATTTGCATATATAAAAGGTTTGCCCTTTGCATTTTTGTTTCTGCTAATTAATGAAATATGAATTGGGGCAGTGGTCACTAGAGGAAGGGGGTAGTATATTCACTTTCATGTCAGTAAATATAGACATACAATGTAAGTTGACTAAAACACAGTTAAGTCTTCATAAAAATTTCCTATTCTGTCCACCTGACCATGTAAAGTGCAGGCCTCCATGCATCGGTTCCAGTGATCCAGTGGCTAACACACAATTGTTAAATTCAGCTAGCTTGAAGTGCGCAGTGTAAGTCCCCTTGTTTATCATCAGCTTTAAGATATGAATTGAAGTCTCCCATTACCACCCAAGGTAGGTAAGTGTAATCTGCAATGGATTTGATTCTATCCCATAATGCAACGTGTTGATCGGCAAGATTGTGTGCATAAACCATGGTAATTTGCATTTTAAGACCCCTCAAGTTATCTGCATTCATAGTAATTTGTTGTGAGTCCAGTTAATCACTTGAATGTTCCATTTGCGTTTATTCCATAAAATCATTATTCTGCCTTTAACTTCATTACTTTCATTATGCACCAAGTCCCAATCATTAACCAGACTATTTGCTAGAAAACTAATATTATATTTATTTAACTTGTTCTCTGAAACACCCATTAGTGAAGGAAGATATTTCCTTCAAAGATTATAGAGGTCTAAAATGCGGGTGTCATTATTTAGACCTCCAACATTCCATGAAATTATTGACATCTAGTTTTGAGATTTCTCTTCCTTAATTGTGGTGGAGAAATGTCTCTAACCTTAGATGCATCGGTTTTGGTTTTAGGTGCATCATCGCTAGTAAATTGATTGTTGTATTCTTGATTAGCTTTAGAATAAACCCTAGTGTCACTATTTTCTTCTTGAACGCTTTCATTGTCTGAGTTGGAAATATCAACATCCAATTTACTTAAATCATCTGTTGTTTTAGGAACCTCCTTTTCTAAAACCTCCTCTTCTAAAACCTCCTGACGATCTGACTCTGTTGTTAATTCCTTTTCTACCCCCGGGCCATCTGGTACTTATCAATTGGAGGAGCACTCTGCTTTGGATCCACCTGACCAGCTTCAGTAAGATTGTCATCACAAGTAGTAGTTGAATTAGCAGTTTCAAATGTAGATATAATCGTATGTGTAGGAGGATCCACAACAATGACGCTGGAAGCAACATTTTGTTCTGTAATTATTTCATTGTTGTGATCTTTCACTTTGGCACACAAATTTGTCTATTACCATCGTATTGCATTGTGAATCAGTCTGGCCAAAACATTTGCATGTTTTGCATGTAGGGGGAATGTTCTCCTATTCCACTTCCTGTAAATTTAAGTTACCCCTATTGTCTTTTGCTCTTATAGTGTGAATTATTTCGTAGTCTGCTTTCGTGTCAACTAGAACACGTGCATAATTTAATCTTTTAACATTTCTCGTGTTATAGGCTTACCAATCATACTAGCAAGTTTACTTATTCCTTCTGCATTCCATAGAGATAAATCTAGGTGTTTGAGTCTAATCCAAATTGGATGTGATTCTAGCATATCCCGCTCAAGTCTCAAATTAGGTTCCCATATTTTAAATAAAATTAACTTACTATCCATGAACCATGGACCTCCATTAAGATCTCTTAAACAATCATCTTCTCTTTCAAATTTTATCAGGTAAAATCAGTTTTCTCTAGCAAATAAATCCCAACAACTAATAGGTTTCCATTCGCATTTATTGAAAGCATTAAAGAGGACGTAAAATGATCTCCCACTAACCAAGTAGATATACAGGGAGGTCTTCCACATCTCTGTAGCAGATTCAAAAACGTAATCATCTAGTTCAACAAAATTACCTTCTTGATCTGACGTAGTATCAAATTGTTCAATACCACCAGTAATTGTTGTGTTACCTACCACTCCGTTAGCCTATGTACAAGTACCAGATTTGAAAATTAGGCCTAGTTTATTCATATTTGCATTTTTTTGTGAATTTAGTGCGAGCGCATGAATAGATCTGGTAGTGTTGCCCAAATCTGCCATGCGCTTCAAATTGTTTGATTGGACATCATCGTTCCTTACTGTAAGGGAGAAAAGCCATTCTCCACCACTCTAGCTTTTGTTTTTCTCCTAGATCTGAGCTTTATCCAACCTGTGCCTGCATTTTCTCCAATGAGATCAGCGGATCTAGTGTCTTCGGCTGAATTAGGGTTATCATCCGCCATTTTTAACGCTGACATATGATTTTATATATGTTGACATATACAAAAATATGTCGGCATATGAGTTTATATATCTCAACATATATACCATTTTTCAGAATTTTGAATTTTAAATTTGCCTTCATCCCTTCATCAAATGGCACATCTCTTGAACCACTATTTAAAGGCTTCTGGAAACAATTTTAACATCAACTTTTCTCGTTTTCTCCTACTTCTTCTCCATACATTTGCACTTCAAATCCATTGGATACTATCCAATTGTACTTGCAAATCCACTCTCTTTCACTCCAATTCTTCATTAATATGCAAGCCTCGCAATATCAAAGAGTTGTACTTGGATTCACATCATTCTATCTCTGATTTCATCCTATCTCCTTGAAAAATTCAAATATATATTGCCATTGGAGGTTTATAGGATCATTGTACTGAATCTGCAAGAATCTATATTAAGGATATGACTATTTCCATAGTTTGTTGTTGTTGATAAGGAGAAGGTGTATCTTGTAACCCATGAAATCAAGATTTTAAAGGTGGTCTTGCCACCCATGGAAATCAATCTATAATAGTGAAATTTTGCATGGTGAAGTGCAAGACTGGATGTAGGATTGGTTAATCTGAACTAGTATATAAATCTTGGTGTTATATACTTTACTGCATTTTATTTTATTATGTATTTCATTCTATTATCAATTTGAATATATATTGGATTAAATTCATAAATACACTTTACCCCTCTAGTGTCTGAATAGCTTTAAGATCCATTAACAGTATGTTATAAACACAACAGTTCCCAACACCAGAATCTTAGCCAAATCCTGGTCGGTGAACTCAACAAGGGTCCCTTCTACCTCGGACCAAATCAAACTAGAACGCTCATCAAAATTGATGGCCATCTAGGCATCTAATAAACAGATACAGTGCGAATAGTACTCATGCTCGAAAGTGTCGTGGCGTAGGATCGGTGTTGGGCCTATAGCAACAAACAACTCCTCCAGATGAAAAGGGGTGAATTTCACCATATGTCCTTGGCGAAACTCGTTATTTGTCATTTCCAAATAAGTCTCTAGTTTCCTTGGGTTGCGGTCTAATCAAGCTGCCACTTAAGGCGTGAAACCAGGGTGTTGTGCAAGGAAGTTAGAAGCTCGTGGAGGTGCCATTGAGAAATCGGTGAAATCAACAAAGGAAACTACAAATATGGAGTATATGAGGGGCTAGATTTGAGATATAAGGATTTTAGCGGTGATTAGAGGAGGAACAGAGCTCAAAAACTCGATTTTTGGCCTTGGAGGAGATGGGAGAAGTGGGTTGGCTGCTGGAAAGATGAGGAGGGCAAAGGAAATAATGTTTTTGCAGTTGGTGTATATATATATATCGCTGTCCAGGTTTGGGTCGCACCTGATTAGGCGGAGCAGTCGATTGGTCAGAAGGAGGGCGGTCAATCGCTAATTGTCGACCACTTGTCCGATTCGGGGCGCGGCATGAACCTTGGTCCAACGACCCAGTTTGATTACAAAAATTTTAAAATAAATTATAACATAGTTGCGTTGCCTTCCCGACTCCACCGGATATCTCGTGCTAATGTCCACCATTCGTCAAGTTGTGAAATAATTTCCCCAACGCCTCCAAACCACAGCGACCATCAAACGAATTGTCAAAAAGAAAACTCAGCTAGAAATAAAAAATAAAACAAAATGGATTTTTCCCTTTACCTAGCTGCCAAACAACACGAACGATTCACGAAACCAAATACCCCAAGCTAAATAGAAATTTCCTTAATCTTTTCCGAGAGAAAATTTTGAAAGCTTTTCGATATTAATTTATTTTTTAACTGAGGGATCATAATATAAAATTATATTTAGAAATTTTATATTTCAGTTTATACTATGGACTGGAACAATCATTCCATGTTCTGGATAGTCAAGATTTTTAAGTAAAAGGTTGTTTGTGATAATTTCTATAAATCATCCAAAATATTTGAAAAAAGGAAATATTAAAAATCACATGAATCAGGTAGTTATAGTTTTTGAATTTTGAGGCTTATTCCTTATAATTTTCAAATTCCTTATATTTACCAAAATGGAATACTTAATAAAATTATGCAAGACCCAATGATCTAAAAAATGATTAGATTTAAATTTCTAAGATTTTTTTATTTACTCCAGTCTTTATTTATAAAACAATTTATTGAAATAGTTTAAAATTTCTAAAACCCCTTTACATTTCGAAAAAGTTTTAAAAACTGAAATCTCACTGAATATAAGACTAAAGATTCAAATGAATGATTCTATCAAAAGAATATCTGGACTATAATGACACACTAACGTGAATTTCCGGTTTAAGACCAAGGAAAGGTCATCGACTGGAACTCCCAAACAAAACCAAAACAAGAAATCGTGACTATCTCGGTTGTAACTAGCCTTTTGTCCAGTCGCCAAGCTCAAATCCATGATTCACTATATGTCGTTCTCATCCTCTTCAAAACAAAATCGCCAAATGCACCGTGGGGTAAATCGGGGTTGGTCGAATACTCGAACTCAAAATACTTTTAAATCCTTGTCATTCTAAATCCTATCTTAATTGAATAGGCCTACGACTATCTCATCGCCGAAATAACTTATAGTTGAGTAGGAAAGACGAAAGAAAATAGAAAAGAAATCTGAATATGTTTTCTCACTAATCCTAATTCATTAATTCCTCTGATTATTTAAATCTAAGCTCTGATACCAAATGTTACACAACACACTTTTCTGGCTCTAAATTTCGACAAAACTCAAACCCATCCAGGTATAGGGAGTATAAATTTGGTTACTGCAAATAAATGAGCACGAGTGTAATCTGAGTAAAACAAATGTATCTTGCTTGGCTACAATCGAAACATATGTCTAACAAGGTTGGTAATTTTAACCTATAAAGATTTATGCATGATGACTAAATTCCATACACAAGGTAGCATCCCCAAAAATAACGATATCGCAAAACCAAGATTGAATGTTTACGCATAAGTATTGTAACAACCCGTATTTTTGGAAGCAATTTAAAATTTATTTCTACTTGATTTTCAAGAAATTAAATATTTTAGATAAATTACTTTGAGAATAAATGACTCAAAATTTATTTTAATCGAAGTTAGAACATATCAATTTAAAGTTTAATTAAAATGAACTAGAAATGGCATGGTAGTTTGAAAATTCGATTTTAAACTTTGAATGAATGTATAGAATTCAATATAAATCTGAATTTGATAAAACAAGAAACATTGGAATATTTTGAATTGTAATTTTCTAACGAATGTAAGAAATTGAGATTTCACTTTACAAATTGTAAATTTATGTCTAAATCAAAATTTAGAATAGTTGCTATGAAATTTAAATATATTTTAATATTATATATAGCCCTTAAAAATAGCCATGTTGCAAACGACCTCCGTTTTCAGCGAAACCACTTCCATTGAGTTCAAAATGCCTTTTGTGACTTTTAAAACTATAAACATCGATACCTTTGGAGTTGGAGAAATTTGTTCTTTTCC
This sequence comes from Allium sativum, assembly GCA_030737875.1. Classification (NCBI taxonomy): domain Eukaryota; kingdom Viridiplantae; phylum Streptophyta; class Magnoliopsida; order Asparagales; family Amaryllidaceae; genus Allium; species Allium sativum. The sequence continues at coordinate 298,093,215 of CM060924.1, forward strand.
ATCGGAGATATGACCAAAATATCACTTTTTGTATAAGGACGAATTTGGACTCCAAACCACTTTCATTGTGTTCAAAATGTCGTTTACGCGTTCGACAATTATAAACTTCGATATATTTCGAGTTTGTGAAAATTAGGACCTTGTTGGGGCTTGGTTAGCTAACCTATCAAACTCACTTAAGAGCTCCATCATCCCTCTTCCTCTCATTTACATTCAACACTTAGTAAAACTAAGAAAATGGGGAAAGGAATGGGAAATTAGAATTCCTAAGCTAGGTTTTGAAATTGGAAGCTTAATTCTTGAGGAAATCAGGTGTAGAAGCTTTGGTTGGCCTCATCTTCATATACTCCATCTTCTCTAGCTTATCTCCTCTTCTATTTTTGATGATACCTATGACTTAATTCTTAGGAGACTTATTTTTTTTATGTTTAGATTGGAGATTTGCATGCAATATTGGAAGAGAGGTTGATTTTGCTTGCTATTGGATCCATTCCTTTTTTGTAAGCAAGCAAAGGTGAGTTACTCAAGAATTCACAATAACGCCTCAAGCATTATGCTTGTGTAGTGTGCCTAGTGCACGTTTGAATTGTGTATATATTGTGTATGCATTGGGTTAATTGCTTGGGTTGTCGATTTCCTTGCTTTTCTAGTATTGGAAATCTTGGTGTAATCTATATTCGAGTTGTATATGTTATAGGTGAAGTTACTATGTGCACACATGCCCTTATAGTTTCTGTTTAGCATTGCCAAACCATCTTGTTCTAGCTTGAATTGCATTTGATAGATTTTGGTTGGAAAATCTGTTCATTTTATAATATATAATCGAAATCATAGAAATATCATATATGTATGTTCGTGCATGTTCTTGGGCAGCTTTGGCGAGCTAAAGAGGCCTCATTTTCACTAAGAAATCGTTATAAGCCAACGCCATTGATCCGGGCTCATCTGAAACCGTTTGTAAATCATTGCTTAGACAAAATATAGTATTTGCTTCAGTTCAGATGTCTGACCGACACAACAAACGTCTGTTCAGGCTCTATGGAATAAGCAACTGCTTCAGATGTCTGACTGACGCAATAGACGTCTTTCAAATCTCTCTGGAAAGAAATAATTATTTGCTTCAGTTCAGACATCTGAACCGAAGCAACAGACGTCTGTCAAAGCTCTCCGGAAAGAAATAATTATTTGCTTCAGTTCAGACATCTGAACCGAAGCAACAAACGTATGGTCATACTCTCGTGAATTTGTTTTCCTGTAAATAGAAGTCTGGTCAAGAGGGTCAGACATATGTTGGCTATTTTCTGCTATTGACCAATAGAAACCACGGTCAACAGTTTTTGCCCATCCAGGCTCTTTCCCGGTCGAGTTTCGGCCCATTTCACCTTCGTTTGTGGCTTTTCAGTTTCTCTGGTTCGCAGAATTCTGCATTTCTATTTCATGAACTATCGATCTATTCGTGGTGAACGAAATTATAATTGATAGTCGAGAGATTTTATTTACGTTATTGAAACGTGAATTCTTCGTTCGATCGTTATTTTGATTGCTACTACATGAGAATTTCCACTCCGAAACTATATAAAATGGGTTGTTCAAATAATTAAACGATATCGTTTTATAAATCGTTTTCAAATTATTTTAAGCGACTTAGAGGTGTGCAAACCAATTTTGCTTGGTTTGTAAAATAAAAATGGTTAAGTACGATTTGACATGAAAACATATAAATTGAATTATGGATATGTTATGACTTGAGTATTCAATTCGATGACCAAATTAAATTCTCGATTAAACCTTTTTACATAAGGTAATGAATGGTAAATGCCAATGATTTAACCAAGGGAAAGAATTTGATTTGAAATTTTATGTGGGAATTATTTGAAAAGACCGAGTAAAATACCATTTCAAATAATTAAACGACAACTAAAAGTCGAAGATAATGAAGACTGTGCAAGACCGGCAATCTTCACATTGAATGGATTACTACTGATGCCTTGGATATGGGTAGGGGGTTATAGTGGTAGTTGTCCAAACGTACTTGTTGATTGTTTGGATATGTGAGGACCTCTGTCCTGTATTGGACATATGAGAATAAGGTGCCTCCAATTTCGTTCAGACCTGAAACGAACTTGTAAATGATTGCATATCTGACATTGTATTGTGTGTTGTATTCGTTGATCTCTGCTAAATATATATTTGTTTGGTGGCGGATAATTTATTCTCTTGCTTAACACCCTTCTCTGAGACGTACGAGCTTAGAGGTTATATATTGGTTGAAATCAATAGTATAACATGGATTGACAATGTGGCATGCTAAGATGTTGTGATCAAGGCTTTTGTTCGAAAGTAGAGTCTTGTGGTTGATGATCAAAGCATGGCTTTAATATAGCGTAGCTTTGTGTTGTAGCATTAATTCGCGAGCCTCGCACCCTGGTATGAGTATAAAACGGGATAATGACTACAGGGAGTGCATGCGTTTCTTTCTAGCTAGAAGTGGTGTCATGGTATGGAATCCAGACATTTTTACTTGTGTGGTTGATGAATTGCGAGGCGCCTCAGATATAGAGCCGACGAAAAGGCTCGAGTGATAGGTCCGATAGGACTGGGAACCGTTTTGTTAAGGAATAACCAATCCTCAAAAGTAAGAGAGGACAGGCCCTGAAGATCTAAGGGTCACGTGTGTTGATCCTAGGCGTCCTGCTAGAGATGGCCCGAAACTGGTAAGGAGACATCCCTTGCCTTGACTCATGATAGAAATCCAATTTCCAATACGACGTCGTATGGTTTTAGTTGTAAACCTATATGGCGACATAATATATGGTACCTATGTCGTCTACGATTGATACATTTATGTTGAAATTGTTTTTGAAACATCTAGACACTAATAATAATGTCAAATGATTTTTTATGCGTATCAAGCATATTTGGCCTTTAAAAGGTAAAACTCTATCCTCCACCTTGCGTTGCATTGTGTGATGAGACCTAAGTCTTATAACAGCTTCATTTTTCTAAAAAGCATTCGTTGTTTACTTGATTTACTTTATTTTATGCACTGACAATCCAATGGAGTAAACCCATTCCGTAACATACGGCATGGTCCTGTGATTTTCCTCATTCTTAAATAAGTTAAGTAATTGTAGAATTTCTCATACTAGTCCCATGCAAACTCAGGTGCCCATATTTTTACATGGGCAGCCAAGTGAATAGGTGATTGGCTTTCTTTTGGATATGCACCATAGCATTGGTGCTCTTTTGGCTGAAGATGAAGACCTATCTTTTTAGCATTTCTCTTAAACTTTTAAACACTACCTTATGTATGTTTATATTTGATTCCGCTGCAGACTTATTATCAATTTGATGAAACTTGTTATGTACTAAGTAGGATCCTATATCTGTGTAACTTAGATGATGATTATGATTCCGCTGTTATGATATGTTGTAAATTATTCTCTGATTTTATGTATTATGCTATATCCTGTAATTTGCTGATGTGATTAATGTGTTATTTTCCAAAGACCGACCTTGCCACCGTGGAGCGGGGGTTTGGTTCGTGTCGGGCGTGGTATCAAAGCTTTGGTTAACCATAGTTCTGGAAGATAACATATTAAACAACTCGTCAGAGATAGAATCAGTAGTATTCTAGGGATGAGTAGCTTATTAGAGATAGGATTAGTAATATCCTAAAATGAGTACATCAGAATAGCATATAACGTGATCATTACGTCATTATTTATGCATATGTCTATATGCTTCTATCATTCCTTAAGAAATCTTTTCTATTGGCTTGACTCTTTCCTCGCTATCCGCAGAACTGAAAGAAAATGAGTGGACGAGGCAGAGGCAGAAGACGCAAAGGCCGAGGAAGGGGTGATATCCCCACTGTTAATAATCAGCTTGATCTCGATAAAGCTAGATCAATAGCAAATAATGACTCTGTATTGCAACAACGACCACAACAACCTATTGATCTTGATGTAGTTGCCAAGAAATATAAGAACTTAGGCGGTGTGCCCTTCACAGGCATTGGAACCGTAATGGAAGCTCAAGCTTGGTTGAGGTCTTGTGAACGGATCTTCGCGGGCCTAAGTTAGCAGATAACAGGAAAAGATTTTTGGCATCCTGGTTACTTAAAGACGAGGTCCTAATATGGTGGGAAGCTGTGACCGTAGGTGATCCTGAAGTTGACATGACTTGGGCGAGGTTTAAAGAAGTCTTTGGGGAAAGGTTTATTCCACGACAGGAAGTCGAGCGCTTGCATGATGAATTTGCTAATCTTCAGCAAGGAGATAGAACCGTTCATGAGTATGTTAACAAGTTTAGTGCACTCTCTCGCTATGGCCTAGAATTAATCCAGGAATTGATCAGGAAGAACAAACGGTTCATTGACGGTCTTCAGAGAAGGTACCACAGCAGGGTGACAGCCCATGTAGAACTTCCATTTGCTAAGGTTGTGGAGATAGCTTGTAGATATGAGGGTATCAATAAGAGGAATTCTCAAGCGGATAGGGAGAGAAGTCAAGCTTGCAACAAAAGAAAGCTTCCCAACAAAAAGTCTGAGACAAGCAAGAATGAAGCAGCTAAGCCCCAGGAAGATAAGCGAGCAAAGGGTAAATGCTTCAACCGTGACCAGTATGGGCATTGGACTAACCAATGCAATGCTCCTAAAAGGCCAAAACGAAATGAGTCCAGCCCTAGTCAGAAACCTCGGGATACTAGGGAATGTTACAATTGCCATAAGATAAGGCATGTTATCAAGTATTGTCTATTGCTGAAAAAGTCTGGCTTATGTATATAACATAACAGACGCTCCAACAACTTCAACTGGCGAAGGAAGGCCAGATGTGATGGAAGGTACACTTACCATTAAGAATATTCCTGTGAAAGTGTTATTTGATACGGGAGCAATGTGAATTTTTATTTCGAGTAACATAGTTAAGAAGTTAAATTTAAAATTCAGAAATATTGGGGAATTGATTAGCGTCCGTAATCCGATAGGTGGTTCTCTTGTTCTCTGTTTATATCGTAGAGTACCTGTCTTCCATTCTTGTTATCGGTTTTCTATTGATTAGATCATCATGAATCTTTCCGAATTTGACATTATACTTGGGTTAGATTGGTTGACGAAGTATGAGGTCGATGTTAAGTGCTCTGAGAGAATTGTTAAAGTTAAAACAAAACCTAGGAGTACTATTATACCATGCATAGGCTCAAATTCAGATAGAAAAGAATTTTGGTCTGCTATTGAAGTTTCTCCTACTTCTATTGAGAATATTCCGGTTGTTAGAGATTATGCGGATGTGTTTGAAGAAGTTGACAGCTTACCAAATTGATTTCAAAATTGATTTAGTTCTGAATGCAAGGCCAGTTGTGCATGCAATTTGAAGAATGACATTAGAAGAGAAAGAAGAGTTGGGTGATCAAACTTGACAATTGTTATGGAAAGGTCTGATCAGGCCTAGTTTCTCGAGTTGGGGAGAAGCCGTGATATTTGTTCTTAAGCTAGACGGTACTCTCAGATTTTGTGTAGATGACTAAGACTTAAATAATCAAACATTGAAGAATAAAAATCTATTGTCGTGCATTGATGTTTTGTTAGATCGCTTGAATGGAACGAGAGTATTTTCGAAGTTGGACCTCGCTACAGGTTTCAATCAACCGCGATCGCCGAAGAATGTGTTCTTTTGACAGCTTTCAGAGGTCTAGAATTATTTTATGAATGATTAGTAATGTTGTTCGGCTTATGTAATGCTCCTTCTTACTTTGTTGATTTGATGAATTGAGTATTTCGCAGAGTGTTGAATAAATTTGTGCTAGTTTTTATTGATGATATTTTAATCTTCTATAAGTCATCAAGCGAGCATACGAAGCATTTAGAATAGGTTTGGAAATTCTGAGAAAGAATGTGTTAAAAGCCAAATTTTCTAAATGCATATCTTGGCAAGAAGAAGTGAAGTTCCTCGATCGTGTCATATCGAAGGAATTTCAGTGGGTCCAAGCAAGATCACAACCATTAGATATTGGAAGCAACCTAGCACCCCCACAGAAGTTATAAGTTTTCTGCGGTTCGCAAGATATTATCGGAAATTCATTAAGGATTTTTTGAAGTTATCTGGTCCACTGACGAGGTTTACAAAGAAGCATGCGAGGTAGACGACAGAATGCGAGGCAGCCTTCCAAGAGCTGAAAGTAAGGTTGACTACTGCTCCAGTGTTGACTATTATAGAATATAGATGGCATTCAAGATTTGACTATATGTATTGATGCTTCTCATGAAGGAGTAGGTGCAGTGTTAATGCAAAGAGGCCAAGTTGTTGCTTATGCTAGTCGTCAGTCGAAGTCGCATGAGAAGAGGTATGTTACTCACGATCTAGAGCTGTTAGCCGTGGTATTCGCTTTGAAGATATGGAGGCATTATCTTTTGGGTGAGACGTTCAAATTATATACAAATCATAAATCATTGAAATATATGTTCACCAAAAAAGACTTGAATTTGAGACAACAGCGTTGCTTAGAATTTCTTGCAGCATACGATCTAGATATTTTGTATACTCTAAGGAAAACCAATGTTATGGCGAATGCACTTAGTAGAAAGGATGCAATCGTCGCTAATCTAATTATTACGCCTTCATTGGTTAAGAAGATCTCTGTTCTTCAAAAGGAGGACGATTTTATTTAGAAAATTATTAAAAAAAATTAGCCAGGCGAAGTCTCGAGTTTCCAAATTGAAAGAAAGGGAATTCTGAGATTATTAGGTCGAATCTGTGTTCCAAAAATTCCCGAGCTCAGAAGAGAGGTAATGGATGAATGTCACAAATCCACGCTTAGTATTCATCCAGGGGTAACTAAGATGTATTATGATCTTAACCGCACATTCTGGTGGAAGTCGATGAAGAGAGACATTTCTATATATGTTAGTAGGTGTCCAACTTGCCAACAAGCCAAGAGTGATCAACAAAAAGATGTTGTTTTGTTGCAACCTTTGGAGAATCCAGAATTGAATTGGAACCAGATATCCATGGATTTCATTGATGGTTTGCCTAGAACCAAGAAGGGCAATGATAATATTTGGGTTATTGTCGACCGTTTCACGAAGAGCGCACATTTTATTCCAGTGAAATCAACTACAACAGCTCAGAGTCTTGCTCGGATTTATGTGAGAGGGATTGTTAGACTGCATGGAATTCCCAGTAGCATTGGTAGTGATTGTGATCCGATCTTTGCTACTAAGTTCTGGGAAGCATTCCAATCTGAATTGGGAACGAATATTAATCTTGGAACTGCATATCATTCTCAGACAGATGGCCAGACTGAGAGGGTGGATCGTATATTGGATGATTTATTGCGGGCTTGTATTCTCAACTTTGGAGGATCTTGGGAAGATCATATACATTTGTTCGAGTTTTCATATAATAATAGCTTACAGGCAAGTTTAAAAATGTCACCGTTTGAAGCATTGTATGGTAACACATGTAGATCTCCTGCATGTTGGATAGAGTCGGGTAATCGGTTGGTATTGGATCTAGATATGATCCAAGAAGCTTCTAATAAAGTGGATTTCATTAAGAAATGACTGTAAGTGGCACAGAGTCGACAAAAGATTTATGCGGATTCTAAAAGAAGAGATTTAGCATTTTCTATTGGTGATCACGCGTATTTGAGAATTTCTCCGATGAGAGGAGTAATTCGATTTGGGAAGACAGGGAAGTTGGCACCTAGATATATTGGCCCGTTTCCTATACTTGAGAGGATTGGAACTCTTGCTTACGGGGTTCAGTTGCTAGATCTGTTGCCAAGCGTGCATGATGTATTTCACATTTCTCAACTTCTGAAGCATATACATGATCCAGACTTGATTGTGGAGGAGGCGAATAAACCAATATTAGATATTACTCCGAGTTTGACTGTGCATAAAGAGCTAATAAAGATTATTGGTAGAGAAAACAAAGTTCTAAGGAACAAGAAGGTGCATTTAGTCAAAATGCAATTGAGCGGAGATCCTAAAGAGTACACATGGGAAATAGAAGATAGCATTAAACATGCTTATCCCAAGTGCAGAGTGGATATCTCTGATTAGCTCTAATGAGAGGTACATTTATGTTATGTTACATTACTATTTAGTTCCTACTTTGTTGTTGTTTCTTTTTCGGGGATGAAAAAGTTTTAAGTGGGGGAGATTGCAACAGCCCTTATTTTTGGAACCAATTTAAAATTTATTTTTAATTGATTTTCATAAAAATTAAATATTTTAGATAAATTATTTTGAGAATAAACGACTTAAAATTAATTTTAACCGAAGTTAGAACTTACAAATTTAAAGTTTGATTAAAATGAACTCAAAATGGCGTGATAGTTTGAAATTTCGATTTTAAACTTTGAATGAATGTATAGAATTCAATATAAATCCGAATTTGATAAAACAAGAAACATTGGAATATTTTGAATTTAATTTTCTAACGGATATAAGAAATTGATATTTCGCTTTATAAATTGTAAGTTATGTCTAAATTAAAATTTAGAATAGTCGCTATGTAATTTAAATATATTTTATTATTATATATAGCCCTTAAAAATAGCCATGTTGCAAATGTCCTCCATTTTCAACAAAACCACTTCCATTGAGTTCAAAATGTCGTTTGTGACTTTTAAAACTATAAACATAGATACCTTTGGAGTTGGAGAAATTTTGTCATTTCCATTGGATGTATGACCAAAATATCAATTTTGGCATATGGATGGATTTGGACTCGAAACCACTTCCATTGAGTTTAAAATGTCGTTTATGCGTTCGAAAACTATAAACTTTGATATATTTTGAGTTTGGGAAAATTGGGACCTTGTTGGGGCTTGGATAGCCAACCTAGCCAACTTACTTAAGAGCTCCATCATCCCTCTCCCTCTCATTTACCTTCAACACTTAGTAAAAATAAGAAGATGGGGAAAGGAATGGGAAATTAGAGTTCCTAAGCTAGGTTTTGAAATTGAGAGCTCAATTCTTGAAGAAATCAAGTGTAGATGCTTTGGTAAGCCTCCTTTTCATCTTCTCTAGCTTATCTCCTCCTCTATTTTTGATGATTCCTATGACCAAATTCTTAGAAGACTCATTTTTTTATGTTTAGATTGGAGATTTACATGCAATATTGGAAGAGAGGTTGATTTTTCTTCCTATTGGATCTGTTCCTTGTTTGTAAGTAAGCAAAGGTGAGTTATTCAAGAATTCACATTAATGCCTCAAGGTTTATGCTTGTGTAGTGTGCCTATAACACGTTTTAATTGTGTATATATTGTGTATGCATTGGGTTAATTGCTTGGGTTGTCGATTTCCTTGCTTTTCTAATATTGGAAATCTTAGTATAATCTATAGTCGGGTTGTATATGTTATAGGTGAAGTTACTATGTGCACACATGCCCTTATAGTTTCGCTTTAGCATTGCCAAACCATCTTGTTCTAGCTTGAATCACATTTGATAGCTTTTGATTAGAGATGTCCATTTTAGAACATATAATCGAAATCATAGAAATATCATATATGTATGTTTGTGCATATGTGTATGTTCTTTGGCGGTTTTGGCAAGCTAAAGAGGCCTCATTTTCACTAAGAAATCGTTATATGTCATCGCCATTGATCCGGACTCGTTCGAAACCATTTGCAAATCATTGCCTAGGCAAAATATAGTATTTGATTCAGTTCAGACGTCTGACCGACACAATAGACGTCTGTTCAAGCTCTATGGAATAAGTAATTGTTTCAGTTCAAACGTATGACTGATGCAACAGACATCTGACAAAGCTCTCTAGAAAGAAATAATTATTTGCTTCAGTTCAGATGTCTGAATCGAAGCAACAGACGTCTGTCAAAGCTCTCCGGAAAGAAATAATTATATGCTTTAGTTCAGACGTCTGAACCGAAGCAATAGACGTCTGTTCAAACTCTCGGTAATTTGTTTTCCTATAAACAGATGTCTGTCCAAGGGGGTCAGACATCTGTTGTCTATTTTCTGCTGTTGACAAATGGAAACCACGGTCAATAGTTTCGGCCTATCCAGGCTCTTTCCCGGTCGAGTTTCGGCCCATTTCGCCTTCGTTTGTGAATTTTCAGGTTCTCTGGTGCGCAGATTTCTACATTTCGATTTCATGAACTTTCGATCTATTTGTGGTGAACGAAATTATAATCGACAGTCGAGAGATTTTGTTTACATTATTAAAACGTGAATTCTTTGTTCGGTCGTTATTTCGATTGCTACTACACGAGAGTTGCCACTTCAAAACTATATAAAATGGGTTGTTCAAATAATTAAATGAGATCGTTTTATAAATCATTTTCAAATTATTTTAAGCGACTTAGACGTGAGCAAACCAAATTTTTTTGGTTTGTAAAATAAAAATGGTTAAGTACAATTTGGCATGAAAAAGTATAAAATGAATTATGGATATGTTATGACTTGAGTATTCAATTCGATGACCGAATTAAATTCTCAATTAAAACCCTTTTACATGAGGTAATGAATGGTGAAGGCCAATGATTTAACCAAGGGAAAGAATTTGATTTGAAATTTTATACAAGAATTATTTGAAAATACCGAGTAAAATCTCATTTCAAATAATTAATCGGCGACTAGATGTCAAAGATAGTGAAGACGGTGCAAGACCGACAATCTTTACATCGAATGGATTACTACTGATGCCTTGGATATGGGTAGCTCCCGTGAAGGGGTTATAGTGGTAGTTGTTCGGACGTACTTGTTGATTGTTCGGATATGCGAGGACCTCTCTCCTGTATTAGACATATGGGACGATGAATAAGGTGCCTCCGTTTTCGTTTAGACCTAGAACGAACTTGTAAGTGGATAGCATGTTTGATATTGTATTGTGTGCTGTATTCGTTGATCTCTGTTACATATATATCCGTTTGGTGGCGGAGAATTTATTCTCTTGCTTAACACCTTCTCTAAGACGTACAAGCTTAGAGGTTATATATTGGTTGAATTCAATGGTATAGCATGGACTGACAATGTGGCATGCTGAGATATTGTGCTCAAGGCTTTTGTTCAAAAGAAGAGTCTTGTGTTTGATGATCAAAGCATGACTTTAATATAGCGTAGCTTTGTGTTGTAGCATTAATTCGCGAGCCTCACACCTTGGTATGAGGTGGTTTCATGGTATAGAGCCCAGACATTTTTACTTATGTGGTTGATGGATTGCGAGGCGCCTCGGATATAGATCCAACTAAAAGGCTTGAGTGATAGGTCTGATAGGACCTAGAAACGTATTTTTTAGGAATAACCAATCCTCAGAAGTAAAAGAGGACCAACCCTGAAGATCCAAGGGTTACGTGTGTTGATTTTAGGCATCCCGCTAGAGATGGCCTGAAACCAGTAAGGAGACATCCCTCGCCTTGACTCATGACGGAAATCCAATTTCCAATACGACATCGTATGGTTTTAGCTGTAAACCTATATGGCCACATAATATATGGTACCTATGTCGTCTATAACTGATACGTTTATGTTGAAATTGTATTTGAAACATCTAGACACTAATAATAATATCAAATGATTTTTGTTTTATGCATATCAAGAATATTTGGCCCTTATAAGGTAAAACTCTATCCTCCGGCTTGCGTTGCATTGTGTGATGGGACCTGAGCCTTATAACGGCTTCATTTTTCTAAAAAGCATTGCGTTGTTTACTTGATTTACTTTATTTTATGCACCGGCAATCCAATGGAGTAAACCTGTTTTGTAACATATGGTGTGGTCCTGTGATTTGCCTCATTCTTAAATAAGTTAAGTAATTGTAGAACTTCTCACACCAGTCCCACTCTTAGTTTGTTGTTCCCTTGCAAACTCGGGTGCTCATATTTTTACACGGGAAGCCAAGTGAACAGGTGATTGGCTTTCTTTTGGATATGCATTGTAGTGCTCTTTTGGCTGAAGATGAAGACCTATCTTTTTAGCATTTCTTTTGAACTTTTGAACACTACCTTATGTATGTTTATATTTGATTCCGCTATAAACTTATTATCTATTTGATAAAACTTGTTATGTACTAAGTAGGATCATGTATCTATGTAATTCCGATGATGATTATGATTCCGCTGTTATGATATGATGTAAATTATTCTTTGATTTTATGTATTATGCTATACTTTGTAATCTGCTGATGTGATTAATGTGTTATTTTCCAAAGACCAACCTTGCCACCGTGGAGTGGGGGTTTGGTTCGTGTCAAGTATGGAGCCTTAAACCACCATTCAACTAATTACTAAAGACTAAGAGGTGGGCTCCTAACTACTCACTATTCCATAAGGAGGTCAATCACTCCTATATAGCCACTTAAGACCTCACTATCAATATAAGATGAGAGTGCACTACACCAGAAATGCTATTTCGTAAAGGCTTTGAGCCGTTGCAAAATGAGGAGTGGAAAAAAAATTAGCAACAACTTTGAGCCACTGCTAAATTATATTTGCAACGACTCAAAGCCATTGCTAATTTTGATTTAGTAACGGTTTATAGCCGTTGCGAATTTGCATATCTATTTTTATAAACTATATTATTTTTTTGGGCTCTTCTACAATACCAAATTTATTTAATTTTCATACTTAATACAAACATTTACAAATTTAATATAATATCACAAAACAAAGATCATTAAACTAAATATTTTTTCATAGATTCAACACAAAGACCAAACCTAACATGTTTTCATATTACAACGTTCAACAACGATATGTTATGCTTCAAAATTCAGCAGCAATAGCAATAAAAATATTGAAGATACAATACAAAGTTCAACAATGGTATGTTATACTTCAGAGGCTAGAGCTTTTCCGCTATAGGAAGTCCATCGGTCGACGGTCTCAGATCATCGATCTAGTTAATGCATGAAGTGTCAGCTCCAAGTGCCTGCTTCACCTACTTTGATCCATGCACTTTGCTTTCTTCGTCATGAATTCTTTCTGAAGGACCATGCTCTTGTAGTTGATGCTTTTCCTTTTCCCGAAGTGAATCCTTGATGTGTGTATGAATTACTTCACGTTGAGCACCTATCATCTTGCTGCTGTTATTTCTTCGTGTGCACAAATATACAAGGTTGCGCGCCTGGCTCCTTTTTTTTGTTCTTGCATGTTGCATTTTGAAGCTTAGCTTCAGTTTGATAATCCGTCTTTCCTTCTAGCAGCTGCAACACTCCTTGTATTGATTCCAGTTGTGCAAGCGCCTAGGTAACATAACAAATGATCTTAACTGCTATAATAGTATTTACACCTTTATTTTCTTGCGTAGACAGGAGAAAGCATTCTTGCGGCTCACTAATGATGCACCTGCACTAAATTTCCAATTTCAGAACTCATTGGAACACTTGTTATGAAACACCTGCTGAAACCTGACACTTGGACACTGCCCATAATCTATACTATACTATTAATGCTGAGTTGAGATTAGCAAGCTCTGAGGGCCTCTCTATTTTTCACCGTCCATTTTTACGCTGAAACGCGAAAGATCGTGCCAAGTGTACTGCTGTGCACTGAACCGTCCCAACAAAGATTTCGTGTTTTGATTCCTCGCGTTATCTTATTCCCTAACCCTATTTTCAAATTGGGGATTCAACAGAACTAAAAATCTGATTGACAAATGGTGTTCACTGGTAATCGCACTGTTCTTCATCGTACTCTCAGGGGCTGACAAATCCTTCCTCAATGCTATTTTCTGCGGATTTTGTATCTCTTCTCATGTTGATTCTATTGGTCATCCTGCTATTTTGTTGGTCGATTCAGTGCCATGCTTCTTTATTTGTCTGGCTATCTCTCCTATCTGAGGTAAAGAATTCTAATTTCTGTCCATGCTTCCCTATATATATTTCTTTGCTGTTTGACATAGGCGTATTTTATTTGCCTTTTGTTTACTGTTTTTGGGTTCTGTAACATAAAAAAATGTCATGCAATAGGTCCCTTCCTTCATGGGTGCCTTTCTCCTCATTGATAACATACAAATTGGCTAACTGGCTAAGGTTTCATTCCTGGCTAGCTTCTCATTTTTTTATGTTTCTAATTATTGTCCACTATAGTTTACATATATTTGCTTATCAATTATGATGTGGTAAATGGTTAGCCTCTGAATTGGTTATTGCAATAGATGAAATCAGTAAGGTAGTCAAGATAGACATTGGAAAATCGATCATTATAAATGTAAGTCCAAAGGATTATACATGCCAATTTGTATCGCATACGTCAAAAATACAACCTGATATCATTATGTTTTTATTTCCAATTGACCAACGACTTTTTTTTTTAAGAAGCAACAAACTGAAAAAAAAAACTACAATTATTTGGTATGAGATTGACATGAATGTTGTTTTCCTTCCTTTGATCCAATTTCTCATTCGATAGTCGCAATCATCAAACTGATGCTTTGGTATAGGCTTAGAAGCCGATTTGCGATTTAGCTGAGCCGCTTTCAGGTTCTTTCATATATTTTTTCCCAGCAATTCCTGAACCATCTCTTTTCATATGTATCTACTTATGACTATACATGTGTTCATGTTAATGGAGCAGTTGGAAGATTCCATCTTCAGCTTATCTAGACAGAAAGTGGATGGTAAATTCTAATTAAAACAAATGTATTTTTGAACTAAATATGTAGTCCATTGAGTACTAAATCAGAGCATTTGCCTTTTACATATAAGATTATCTTTGGCTAATTTATCTATTTGGCTGAGCCGCTCTCAAGTTCTTTCATGTTTTTTTTTTTTTCAAAGATGCATAAAGCATATCTCTTTTTATATTTATCTATTTATGACAGTACATATATTCATGTTAAGGAGATAGTTTGGCGGATTCCAGATTGAGTTTATTTGGGAAAAAGTGGACTAGAAATGCTAACTAAAACCGATGTTCATTAAATATTTAAAACACACCATTTACTTTTAACATGTAAAACTGGCTTTGGCATACTTGAATAAACATTACCTGAAAGAAGTAGGACCATTTCACTCCACGATACAATATTTTTTATATGTCTTAGTATAAACCAATCCATGTTATCTGCAATTTTAGATACATCAAAAAGTCGAAAATTTGGCAAATGACCATGATATTATACCTGCAGTTTTAACGGTCAATAATTAGCTATCTTTTTCCTTTGTTATTCTCTCTACTTTGATGCATACAAATGAGGAAATAAGTTCAATAATTAACTCCTTACAAATGTAGGATACATGGTTTAGTATAGAATGACTACTACCTTGCAATTTTGTCAACTCATAGGTTAGTGTTTCTCCTGTACCTGTAACCGGAGATAAAACACATGTTTCGTTCGTCATTTTTACACCACATTTGCTTTGACATTTTGTTGTCGATAATATAACATTTTGGGTTTGGATAAACTTTTGGAAAACATTTATTTACGTGACAACATGATATATGGTGCAACTTTTATTAGTGAATACCGAGTTTTCAGCGACTATTTTTGTATTTCTGGGTATTTTCTCTTTTCTCTAAGCTTATTTTTTGCAGGTTCCATTTAGAAGAGAAAAAAGTGTGCACTTTCGTCCTATATATATAACCAAAGTTCAATCTAAAAAAATGTTTATGCATATAATTTTCATCTCCGTATATACAGTGCAGGCTATACAAATATGAATGCATTCTCTTCCAAGCACCCCAACATGTTTATCTAACAACTGTGCTTTGGTTGTCGTTTAATTAGCTCGATATAGGATCAGCAACACCAAAGCCAGCGAAATCTTCAGATTAAACTTGCAACTCATAGCATTAGAGGTAAAGCTTTAAAGCTATGTATATTATCCATGGTTTATATCACTTTGCATTGATTCGTCCTTTATGACTATGCATAGTAATTTTTTTTGGAGAAAGTACATTTTTATACACCTGCCTTACCAAACAGGCTGGTATCGTAGCATTTGTCATCACCATAGTAGTTAAGGCGCTAAGGCGCAAAAAGGCGCAAGCATCGAGCCTAGGGCTTTTTTGAGCCTTGGTCATTTTTGTGTGTCTTTTATTTGAGTTTGATCTGCTATTTTAGGAACTACAAATTAATTTTTAAACCATATTTTATAATTTAACCAATTATTTACGTATTTTATTAATAAGATTTAAATTTTAAACCTAATTTTATAATTTGTTAGACAATCAAATTTTTTATTTAACCATTTATAAAAAAAAATTGAATTTAGCCAAAAAAAGGCCTCAAACTGCAAAAAGGCGCACTCAAAAAGCAAAAAGGCGCAAACCTTGAGCCTTGGGCTTTTTTGCGCTAAGGCGCGCCTAAGCGCGCGCCTTGATAACTATGGTCATCACACACAATATGTCTAATAGTGCAAAACTGGCCTACTTATATATTTTCTTCATTATTATGTCAACTGATAAACATTGAAATGCCAAAAAATAGTTTGGACGACGTACTGACGCATGTAATATAGGAGCTGACAACTGCTCAAATCTGCACAATAGCATGCTTTAAATTTTATTATCATCTTTTCCCGTAAAATTTTATTGGTTTTGAATGCTTTAGTTATATAAAGATTTCAATGCATCATGTATGTGTATGTAGATTAAAAAAGAAATCATACTGCGTGCTTTGTGGTATCCATTGAGAATTCCATTACCCACGAATAAACAGAAAACAAGGATTTAAAGTTAGAGTTTGATCTATATATTCTTACACATACCAAATATATCTTGACTGGATGATGATAACATGAGTATTGAAGGAAAAAATAGCACATTTTTGTTGCACCTATGAACACATCCTAATATCTGGATATTTACACGTATGTAGCTAAGCATTTTCAGACGTTGTCGATTGGTTTTGATATTAATGGCCTACTACTAATCTTGAACTATGAGTTAGTTTATATAAAAAAATACCATCTTCCAACTTCTATATGCAAATACTCATAATGTGCGCTCAATTGTCGTACTTAAATGTCACAAAATTAACATAGCTTTACAATGATTTACAGTTTTACTTTTAATTTCAAAAGGATATTTTACTTGCAATTATTACTGTTGACCATCGCTGTACTTAAAAATCAAATCATTTTGTAGCAGCTCTACTAAAACATGAAGACCTGATCATATTGATCAGATTTCCCAAAATATTTAATTGCAAACTTTCTAAATTTAAGCCAACTAACCAAATAGCATTTATTACAAAGTGTTTGCTTAGACTATACCATGTATTTATTATATTTCCCTTTACTTATACCTTTCTTAAAAGAACAAAAATTTTGTTCTTTTAATTATATTTTTTGCTTATGGCCTGTAATTATCAAAATACAAAATCTCAAAAGAAGGGAATTTTTTTCACTTATGGCTTACTTATAAAGAAAAAATAATTTAATAAGTAAAATAATAATAAATATTAGTAAATCATAGTCTGTACTATACTATTAAAGATGAGTTATGTTTCGATAGCTCACGGCCCCTCTCCAATTTCTGAAAGGATCGCTTCTCGGCATGACACGTGGATCGTTAGCCCAACCGCCTTGCTTTTTTCTAGATCTCGCTCCTGTTTGGTTCTCGCAATTTGTTTTCACGCCCAATTTTTTTTTTTTTTTTGGTCTTCAGATCCGAAATCTCCTTCTCTCCCAAACCCTACCTACCCCATGTTTCCTTCGATTGGCGGCTCTAGAATTTGGCAGCCAGCTCTCATGATTTTCTCGACAGACCAGTTGCTCCTTCCACTGCCAGGTTTTGCATTTTTAGAGCGCAGAGTCGTTCCTGAACTTTAAAATGAAGCATCGCCAATTATTTTTCCGTCTTTGCTCTCCCTCTTTGCCTTTTTTGTTTTCTCCAGATCTAGGTACATTCGTCTTGCCTTTCGTATCTATTCTCCATCTAAATCCAATATGGCCAAAAAATCGCAAGTCCATACCATGATTTTCTGTATCCATCGATAATCGTGCTACGGTGTAGGATCTGACTGCATCTTCGTCGCAGCTGATTCATTTGAGTATCATTTTATTGAGGCCACCGTCAGGTAAATACAATCCTGCATGGAACAGTTTTCTTCCCACTATGTTGCTCTAACAAACTTTTCCCATTTGGTACAAGGAAAAAACAACCTGATTTATTATTATTGTTCTTTTTATCCAACAATGGCACCACAATTAGGATCAATCTTTAAGTTAGACCCTCGCACCTACTGTACAAGGATATGGTAACCTTTACTTGCTGGGAGTGTCCCTGCCATTTTCTCTCTGTCTTATTCAGGTGTGTTTCACTCAATAATGATCTTAATTATTCGACAATTGATAGATCTGAATTTTCCTATGCGTGTATTGATTTGATTATTAAAGAATTAAGTATGATTGGTTTTTGGTTAATCCCTTGCTGTTAGTTATGCTTCTTAGCGATGTTGATCGCATATTGCTAATTTATAACTGTGATATGTTTTTTTATTTTAGAAATAGTCATATAAACAATTTTTTGTCACGACAAGTAAATTATTTTTACTGCATGACTTTGGGTCCCTTGGACCAATAAGCGCTAAGCATAATTGTCATTTTATTTATAAAACTATCACTGTAGAGGTATCAAGTGGGAGTGTCATAGCACCACAAGAAAAACATGCTACTTTTATTTTTAATTAAATCAATGTATTTACGCCATAATGAATACCATATGGAACAAAAAAGAAAAGTTGAATGTTTGAAGAATGTATACCATTTTGTTCCATCCACTGTACTTTTTTTGTAAAAAAAAATCTTTGGAGAAGAAACAAATAAAGATACTGGGGCAAGTTGAAACACTTGAGCCCAAAATGTTACTGAAGTTAAGGCATAAATGAAAAATGTTTGTTGAGATTTTATGTGAGTTGGTGGTCTACTGTCCTTTTGATAATATTATGGTTTTTCCGAAAATGAATGTTAATAGTTGATCGATATCTCCATTCTCAGACTTTAATAATACGGTTATTTTCGTCCAATTGATATGTCTACAGAGTGGTGCATAATGCAAACATGTGTTCTGTAGAATCTTTTAAGTACTCCACATAAACCATTAGAATTACAAGTTAGGTATTACATTGGCAAATGAAAATCTTAGGTTTTTCCATATCATGAGTTCAATATATATGTATATGTATATGTATATATATATATATATATGTATGTATATTTATATATGTATATATATGTGTGTGTGTGTATATATATATATGCATGTACATACATACATGCATACATACTTACATATGTGTGTACATATATGCATGAATGTTGCCAATTTCATTCATTCGCCAAATGTGTAATGGATAGCTAAAATTAATATTCAATTAATAAATATAATAGACTGACCTATATAATTGACAGTTGAATTTGTTTATCTTTTTCCTTCATCAAATTTATTTATTTTTTCATAATGTTTGGGCTAATTCCTAGAAAGGTTCGGTTAATCTTCTAAGCGGTTAAATGTTTGATACTACCATCATGCCATATAACAGTCTTGCTTAAAGTAAATATTATTTTTTTTGCTCGAAACATGCGTAACTGGATTTTATAACAATGATTTAACTATTATCATTCTGCACCCTTCATCTGAATTGTTTGTATAATTTTCCAAAATGAATATAATTGTAATCCTAGCTCATCGTGTCTGCTTCTTATGGGATTGAACTGAGAATTCAAGCTTCTTTGTTGAATTACAATGTTTAACACATTTTTATCTTAATGCTGACCTTTTTGGCATTCAAATATGTTTTTTCTACGTTGTTGCTCCTAAATTTATAAATAACTCTTCCAACTGTGGTTTATTATGCTTCAAAATCATTCCTTTTTCCATCAGGTAAACGATAAACATATGGAAAATTTAAATTTACTGAAAATTCAAAAGGTTAAGCATTATTATTTTTATAATATGTTTTATTAAATTGCACATGATGTTTGACACAAATTCTGGGAGGTGACAAAGATCATGTGATAAAAATTGTGGAATTCTTAAAATGGAGGTAGCTTCAAATGCTTTCGAAGATGAATCATATATACCTATTAAAAATGTTAACCAAATTTATCAAAATTCTGTCTTTATTTATAGTGGCGCGTATTGGTCGAACTTAACCATTCATAGTGATGTTTTATTAGCACATATACCCACGTCCAAACTTTATATGCAGATAACTGAAATACAGAAACTTAATTCTATTCAAATAGGTAATAAAGAGTCAGCAAGCCAACGATAACCTTTGACTATTGCGCAAATTTTGATGTATATGGGAATGTGGACATGTAAATATAACTGTTCAAATCCTTCGATTGTCTGATAATTCTCTCACGTATCAAATTTTGTATAAATTGGACCAGTTTTAAATTTCTCCTTGGACAGTTATATGAAGTACATTATCAATTAATTGATTAATTTTAATTGTTATACTGGATGAACACAAGCAAATAATTAAAAAGAACTAATTGTAAGATTAAGAAGCAATTTGATCGTTCCTATATCTAACAACAATTCAAAGTTTAAAACAATTATGATTAGTAGTTGCATAAGTATTGGGTTTCTATCATGGCAACATCACACTGTCCTATATTTACTATATTATTTCTTCTTTTATCACAATGTCATGGAAATTTTGTTATGTAATGGCGGTCGAACCAAGCTCGCCATTTTCGTCACAGGGCGTACGCATATGACTTTGTGAGTGGCGCCTTTATTTAAAAAAAAAAGGATTCCCTAATGTACGTGTCTATCATACATATTTATCACTACTTCTACAAGTTATTGTAGGAATGAAAAACTGTTCCATTTCCAAATTGTTGCTCATATTTATCACATGTGATGCTACCCTAACAAACTATCTTTTGAATATGTATTTTCTCCCTGATAATGATAAACAATAACTTAATTTTGTTATGATATAGAAATTGATTTTACACAATCGATTTCAACTTCATATTAATTGAATAAGGTCCCCACAACCAATAAACAAGGTAACTCAAATATATTGATAGAAGGAAATAAAATAAAAAGTGTTGTCCTTCAAATATTTCACTTACATTACAATATGACATTTTTAGATGAAAATTGAAAAGAAGTGACAATAAAGTTCCACAGAAGAAGGTTACTATTATATTTGGTTGTTCTGATGTTTTTTAAAGGTAGAACTTAACTGATTTTAATTTATTAGAATCAACTTAAAGTATTAAATATTTTATTCTTCGCCGATTCATTTTAATTTATCCTTATATTACGAAAAATATTGCAACATTGCTTATTAAAGTTCAGTATAAAGTGCGAGCTTATAAATGCTCTTTGTTTCCCCAGATTAATTTCTGAAGACATGCATATATGTGGTTAGGGTAATTATGTACCAAATTGTATACATTAAAAAAATATTCCATTTCAGCGGATTATCACGTGTGCTACATTTTGGTGCTTAGGGAGCATGTAACCATACCAATGCATTCATCTATCATGTTTTATATATCCAACTTACGCGCACTAAAAAAATCCATTTATATCCACGTAATAAGATTATTTTCTAAATGAAGTAAACTATTTATTGATATGTTGTTCAGAGAGATGTATGTGCCGCTTCATTCATGGTATCTCAACTGTGCTATTTTTTCACAAGAACTTAGTTGAATATGCCTGTTTTAGATACTGTTTATTCATTCCTTTAACATGTATATAATTTTATCCTGATGTACATTTCGTGAAGAGTATTATAATACTTTTGATAACATATAAACGTAATTTGATGGAAGAGGAAATTAATGCATTTCCATTTTTATTAATACAGCCTCAATAAATAAAGGTTAGCAGTGACCACTGCCTTAATAGAAGAAGTACCTTAACAGGAGAAGGACACCTTTAATCTATGTTCATCGACTTATTCCCTTAGTTATTAACTTTTGGTCATTTCAGGTTACTGGTGTTTTTGTTTGTATGATTGAGATATGCATCTTGAACTGAAGCTACCATTGTTTTCGTCTAACGGAATATTTGTACGTTTCTCTAAGGAAATATTTGTCTCTTTACCAACTTTACCTTTAATCTAACTTTATGTTATACATAACATGTTAATTTTCTCTTTTTAATATTCGAATACACTTCATTGAATTTACATTAAATTTAGTGTATTTGTTATATCATCCTGACACCGTTAATTGTTGATTAAAACCTATTTGTACAGAGCACTTTAATATGAAAACACATACACTTCATGTGTTGATCTATAAATGAAATGGGCTATTGGAATTAATCCAAAATATGAGATCATTGAGTGTAAATCATGATCTACTTCAGGGAAAAATGTAAAATTTCCGACCCAAAATTTCCAATAGAACTTTGAATAGGTATGTGGATTATAATGGATGTTATAGCCATAAAGAAACAACAACAATAATTTGGTTTTATTATCAGTGTTTAAAGTCTGCTATAATAATGGAAAATAATATTAATTATAATCATGAATGAAAAATAAATTTAGTTATAATAACTAATATTATTAACCACAAAGGTAAAGATTGTGGAAAACAGAAATAATGTTTTTGCTATTAGTAATTGACATTTTTTATGATCTTATGAACTGCCTACCTGTTATTATAATTAGTACTAATCAACATGTATTCTAGAATATAAATTTGTTAGAAAGTAAATTAGAAAAAAAAAAGGTTATACAAATTTTATTAATACTGATAATACTGTAATAATTAATTATGTGACAAAGTAGAAAAATGGCTGACATACTGTGAATGGATGCATCCATTTCGTCTTCCTCTTATAAAATATGCAAATTCTATTTCCTGTGGGGAAATTGCTGATTTGCTCCCTGTTTTGGTGAATAAATCCAGTGAACAAAATGCGCTTTTCTTATTTTCAATCTAAATTTATGTTTTTTTATTCTTTCAGATTTTCTGTCCATTCGAGCACTACGGTGGCACTACGGAGGAGGGTAAGGCATTACGGAGGAGGGGTAATTTTGCTTCCTGTTGTGGATTTTTTCTAAAAGGGGGGCCCTACTCAGCAAGATCATGGGTTTTTCATATTTTTGGGAAATCCGGATGAAAGTTAGTAATTTTTCGAGTTTAAATAGAATTTGCCTATAAAATATTTATAGGATTTTGTACACATATGGAACTTTTTACATCTGTAGGCCACTTGCTAACCACTCTATCTATATTATACGTACATATGCTTTCCACTTGATAATTTCTCACCTACTGCAATTCACGTTGCACATTTTCTGTTTCTACTTTTAGCATCTAATACACCGACCTTTGACAGGAAGAAGGCAGGAGCATTAAGCAGCCTAAAGAATTAGATGTACTCAAGAACGCATTGAAGAATGATACAAACTTTCTACTATGATGATAACTCACAATCAAAGATCTATGGCTTCAGCTTGCAGCTTTTAATCACGCTATTAGTCTGCCTTTTTATTCCAATTGATAATCAACCTGGTACATAGCATGTAGATATTTGGGAGTTCTTTTTTTAGTGTAAACAAATTATATGATGTTCTATCATGGATATTTACGCATTATTCTATCATAGATATGTTCGTTCATTTAAAATTCTGCACATTTTATTACTAAGCCAAAAGCATCTGTCATGTCCATAATCTTGCTTCAGCAGAATATATACACATCAGATTGTAATTTTTTGTTGGCGTACCTACTGCAGTATGCAAATGCTATATCAAATCCGACGTTTTTACATAAACCAACGGCGAAGGACATCCACTACACCTTTTCTGACACGTTAACATTAACAAATTGCCAAATTGCAGTGTGTAAATGTAAAGTTTCACTGATTGTTTAGTATAAATCCGTGTGCGAAGCACGGGTTCACACTAGTAAATAGCCAAAAGAAGCACATAACTCAAATCACTTAAATTACACCCCTGCTTTACTCACTGCCAGCTTCAAAAATATCATAACTTGGAGCAATTTAAACCCAAATAAAAGAGCAAGTGGCATGCCTATCGTGTAAAAGGCAACAATATTTGTCCAACCTACCAAATATTGCAAATCGCAATCTGAAACTACACCTAGACATATTTCAAATCAAAATCATGCAACTGTACTAATTAATTGCAAATCTTATCGAACTGGAAACATTGATGCGTTAAAATAACCAGAAAATATGGAAACATTTAGCCATCACATTATATGCCAACTTATTAATGACATCAAAGGTGGCTATGGCATAAATGATATTTTGAGTGCAGTGGTGATAAGGAAAATCTACAATTTCATGTACTTCCCTATCTTCTAATATTAGGTCAGCATTCTTGTCCGTTGAAATCAAAAATTAACATCTGGCATAATATGCAATACATACAACGATGAATAAATCATTTAAACAACATAAGTAAGGTTTAGAATTAATACGCTAGATTAGTGAGCTGCACCATAGAACTCATTCAGTTATTACTTCTAAATCGGGACCCTTTAAATTTGTATCCACGGAATCCTGAGTGGCATGCAACAAAATGTGAAAAATAATGCAAACTGATAACCACAACATATACGTTAGTGAAATAATAATGTATGATAAAAGTGTTGGTGAAATCTTGGTCTTTCCCGCTTCGTGAAGTTAAGATAGGCACTTTAAGATTAAAAGTAGCAATGGAAGCACAAGAGTTTATAATTCTCCAATATGGAGATTCTTTCACTATACAAGAGAATAGTGAGATTACAAGAATATGATTACAAAAGTAACTCACACTCGGTGGCTCACTCAAGCTTGTGGATAAAGACTTCCTAAGCTATCTCTCTTTTCAAGAAAAGAGGCTTGCTAACTCTCAAGGACTTTTCTCACTCTAAGAAGTGGCTTTTTCCTTAGATTCTTGGATGGATAGTAATAGGGCTCCTCCTCCTGTTTATACCACTCAACCTCTATGATGAATGGTGGAGATTACTTGCATCGAAGGGTGGAGATTGATTCTCTAGAATGCTCCATACTCTCTAGGAATCTCTACATTATTCCATTCCCTTATGCATCCTTCCATACTCTTCCGTAAAGTTCCGGAAGGTTCCACACGTCTCCAGAATATTCCAGAGGGTTCCACATTCTTTCACAAGCTTCTAGAGAGTTTTGTACTTCTCTAGAGTTCTCCGGAACATTCTAGAAAATTCTAGATTTCTCTAGAAAGATCTAGACTTTTCTAAAAACTCTCTAATTAAGGAGGGATCCCAACAAATCTCCCCCTCCCGACCTAATTGGGGGGGTAGTAGTAAACCGACACCTTGACAGCAATCTTCAAACTTCTTTATTGGTATTACCTTGGTCATCATGTCAGACCAGTTCTCATCTGTGTGAACCTTGTCAAGATTTATTTGCTTTTCCTCGAGGACTCCTCGGATTGATGACATCTTTACCATGGGAGAGAATATCTCTTCAAACTCAATACTTTTTTTTGTCTGAATCCTTTGACGACTAACCGAGCTTTGTAGTGAGGCTATAAACAATTCTCTTCGGTCTTGATTTTATACACCCACTTATTCTTCAAATCTCTTCTCTCTTTTGGTAGATCCACTAGTTCATATGTGTTATTCTCATGCAAGGATTGCATTTCTTCTTGCATGGCCATTCTCCACTCTTTTTTATGACAATCACTCATTGCTTCTTTATATCTTTAAGGCTCCCCTTCGTCCATGAGCATCATTATCCTCCATCTTGAACTTACACGAGTTTTATTACGGTTACGAATGAACCTGGCTCTGATACCACTATTGGGGAAATCTCGGTCTTTCCTGCTTCGTGAAGTTAAGATAGGCACTTTAAGATTAAAAGTAGCAATGGAAGCACAAGAGTTTATAATTCTCCAATATGGAGATTCTTTCACTATACAAAAGAATAGTGAGATTACAAGAATGTGATTACAAAAGTAACTCACACTCGGTGGCTCACTCAAGCTTGAGGATAAATACTTCCCAAGCTATCTCTCTTTTCACTAAAAGAGGCTTGCTAACTCTCAAGGATTTTTCCCACTCTAAGAAGTGGCTTTTCCCTTGGATTCTTGGATGGATAGTAATAGGGCTCCTCCTCCTATTTATACCACTCAACCTCCATGATGAATGGTGGAGATTACTTGCATCGAAGGGTGGAGATTGATTATTTAGAATGATCCATACTTTCTAGGAATCTCTACATTCTTCCATTCCCTTATGCATCCTTCCATACTCTTCTGTAAAGTTCTGGAAGGTTCCACACATCTCCAGAATATTCCAAAGGGTTCCACATTCTTTCACAAGCTTCTAGAGAGTTCTACACTTCTCTAGAGTTTTCCAGAACATTCTAGAAAATTCTAGATTTCTCCTGAAAGATATAGAATTTTCTAGAAACTCTCCAATTAAGGTGAGATCCCAACAAAAAGAAATATGAATTTCCATACATACCTATATCCAGTTGTTAGTATCATGTCATCATTCTAATATTGTATGGATTAATTAGACATATTACATAGTAGATGGAGCAA
This sequence comes from Allium sativum, assembly GCA_030737875.1. Classification (NCBI taxonomy): domain Eukaryota; kingdom Viridiplantae; phylum Streptophyta; class Magnoliopsida; order Asparagales; family Amaryllidaceae; genus Allium; species Allium sativum. The sequence goes on from CM060924.1 coordinate 298,119,656, forward strand.
AGTACATATGAACACGTAAAGTTAACTCTACACTGCCACAATAGCATACTACACAAAAGAAAATGAAATCAAAGTAGTTAAGCAATACTCAATTGGACAGTGGTCAGAGATTTTACTATTTATACGAGAGAAATAACCAGCAACGATGACAAACTTAGAATCGTCAACAAACATGTACAAAAGATCAAGAAAGAAAAATAAAAAAATAAATCATATTATAAATGCTTAGACATAAATTTTTGAGACTATGATTGTAATATGTGAATATACTAGAACTTAAAATGACATGCAAAAAAGAGTACATAATCATTGGTATGTAACATTATGTATATTGTCAACAGTAACACACATTGTAAACTAAGAAGAACAAGTAACCTTCTTATGAATAAATGATATGTTATATATGAAAAACTAGGCAAGGTTCTTACATCAGACATCATAATTCAAATTTAACAATATACAAAAACAAAGAAAGCATCAACTATAGCATCCGATGGTGGAAAATTTATGACCATTCCATCAACCATGAAGTCTGCATTACTAATAAAATTGAGATTATACTAAAATATTTGATCATAGTTATAATTAAAACTAAAAATTCAACATTGCTTGTAGAATATGTAGCAAAAATTCAAGTCTAACCTTCTTTTGCAATAAATGTATGAGACAATAAATAATTATCAAGGGGTTACTGCCTAAACCTAGTTCTTTTGAATAATGATTCTCAATGCAAAAGTTTAAATGAAAATAAATTTCTTTAGAAGTGAACAGTATGTTTAGTTGTAGAAGGATTAGCAATGTCTTGCCCAAGATACCATAATATGATTTTTGTCTTACTTCCCAGTCTTGTCCCTAAACTTCAAAGGGATTTCACTTTGGGGATGATACATTATTTGACATATCTAGAGCAATAGTTGTACTTCAATGTAACCTGCTGGGTTATTTTACATTTGTACTTCGGGGGTTAAGTTTGCTAGCAAAAGAGTGCTAATATCAAACAGGCTAGAAATAAAGTCTTTTAATCAGTTTCAGACTTCACTTAAAAGAATAATATACTAATATAGTCATGTTATATCCACGTACAAGAAAACTGGATGTTAAAACAATATTTTTTCTATAATTTAAAACCTCAAAATAGTTGGCTACGGTTCAAATTATTAGCAGCTAGAACAAATTTAAAAATGTAGTACAATAATAAAACTGAGTAATTTCCTAAGATCCAAACAAAAACATCCCATAATAATACTGGTAAATTTCAATTTCAAGTTCTATTTGGAATCAAAGGTAGAGATTACATATGGGATTAAAGGCAAAATGTACAATAATCTAATGCAGACTAGGGTACAAGCGAACGCAGGTTTTTAATCAAAATTCAAATTAATATAATCGATTGATGTAAGAATGTAGATTTTAACATAAAATTAACATCGACTAAAACTGAATAAACAACTCTATTGCACCCCGAAGAATCGGAAAATCTCGAAATGGTACAGAGAGATGATCTGGAGTAAAGGATTCTACAGATACGATAATAGAGGAAGATAGTTCGAACGCGTTAGGGCATTGACCAGTGATGAAAATATGGATTTTCTTTTTTGATTTAGGATAGCATCTCCAATGTATAGAACATATATTGTCTAATTTAATCTGTGTCAACAATGTTAAATCAATGTAAGTAGACAACACATTAAAAAGATGAAAGAACACTCCAATGCAAATGCTACTTAAAACAATAATTTCAATCATGTAGTCAATCAAATTACGACAAATAATGTAGTTATATCAATTATGTATATTTAATTAAGTGTGATTGGCTTCGCATTGTGTAATACAATGTCTACAACTAGACATTATAATTGACAATGTCTTTTATTTTGTTTGCCACATCGTATCAATAATTTATTACACATTAACATTGGAGATAAAATTTCACTTTACATTGTTAAATGAATATGTGTAATGTATTTAACATGACAACCACAATAGCATTGAAGATGCTTTAACCCTGGAAAAGTGATTCTGTCGTAAGACTAGGAAATGGAGTAGGATCAAGGGACATGGAGCATAATATTTCAAGCATGCCAAGGTATTCATCTCTACTACTAATAATGAGAATTTCATCCACTAATTTACTTATGTCTTTCTGAATTTACCAATTTGCCCTTTCCATTTCATTTCACATCCCATCCCATCCCTTCCGTTTAATTTATGTTTCTCTGTGATGTCCCTCTCACTTGCCACCCAAAAAAACCTAAATCGTCTCTCCAACATATTATGGCAAATATACCTGATTTCACCGAAAAAACCTAAATCAAAACAACCTAAGCCGCCTTCCTCCTTATCGTGATTCCATAACACAACTACTGCAATCTCATCCAACATTCTCTTCTGTTTCAACCCCACTTTTGCAACCTGAAGAATTGACGTGTCATTTTTCTGTTTTTTCTTCACATCAGATTTGAAGCACAAACTCCCTTCTCCGATCTAATATATGATTATAGTTTCCTGGTTAGTTATTATTCGTTGTGCCTTCTTTCTTACATATGCATGTTAAGTTATTTATTCTACGCTCTTGGTTTCTCTAATTTCGAAACTATTCTAACTGTTCTATGATGTACTGTTTTCGCTGCTAGGCTGTGTCTGTGATGTGGTAGTCTCAGTTCTACAATTATTATGTGAAATGCTAAACAACAGAAAGTGCGGACCTTCTGTTCTATTCTGAGATGATGAATTTGAGGATTTTTATAGACCAAGGTATGTATAATAGTACTGTAGCTAATGTAAATTTTCCATGGATACACAGTGTCGAGTTGTCATATTAGTTATTTCCTTTTGGAAAAGAGTGCCCTATTTTGGAAGCTTAGTAGGCCTATTTGAATGTTTAGATTATGAAAAGTTTGTACTACAGTATGTACGAATATAAATATGTCTGTAGTGTGGAGAAATATATTTGAGTTTGCTATCTTGATCTTTTGTTAATGATTCACATCACTATGCGTGTATACGAGCAACCTATTTTTTTCCATACTGGTAGTTGAGTTAAGAAACTGCTGATTATTTTTTATATGTGACTGGTGCTATATGAGTGTTATGGACTGAGGGAAATAAAATCAAGACTTGATGAATGGCTGTTGTTAGATTTTGCACGGGTTTGAACATGAATGTTTGATGAAGAGCTGTGGTTTTGTATAAGGCTTATGACTTGAGTCTCAATGTCATTCATTAAAGTTTAAAAGCAACAATGTGAGAGGGGGTTTTATATATAACTCCGTTTGGTATTTCATTAATAAATAACTTATGTTGCTGCATTTTGTGTACATTTCTCCCTATTATACTGCACAGTTCCAGTGTCACAAACTTCTCTTTCGTCATCTTATAAAAGTCGAAGTTTCAAAAAGAATAGTCTCATATTCAAATTTCACTATGCATTCTTATTCTTATATTGGTTTTATTGATCATTGGATACTTTGGTTCCTGAAAGTTTGTGCCATATACAAGTATGGTGCTACTGTATTGATGGTTGCGCAACATTTGTTAAAGATTACAACATTTGTCAAAGATTTAGCACTGTTTTTATCATATACCTTATACAATTATAAAATGCATCCCACATTTCTACTATAACCTCCAACAAAAAATACGTATGCGGTAAGATGTCTCACCTATTTATTATTCTTAGCTTCCTTCTGTGTAGGTAGTGCTATAAATATTTGTACTGAACAAATAAAAAAAGTTAAGCCCAAATTTGTTGTATCGTTTTCACTTTGTTTATAAATCTTTCTACCTTCATAATTTTGTTGTAAAATTTTTTAGCAAAACTATAGCAATTGGCCATAGCCTAACTTCCTCTTATTTCTTCTTTATGCTTGCTGCATGTTATTGTTATAAGCCTTGATTTATTGGATAAGTATCTCTTTTATTAGTCTTCTTTAATGTCATATATACTTTGTGCTACTCTGGTAGCTTAGTCATGTAACGTTGTACAGTATGCTTTGTGTACTATCAAAATTTGGAATATATGATCTTGATTGATTATGACTGCAATATTATAAGTTATTTAAAGAATTCTTTAGTTATTTTATGATTAAAACTTTACTACTTGATATTATAGAATGAATACTAGAAATAGATAATATGATAGACTATGTAAATTATAGTAACTTTAATTGTATTGCTTACAAATGTTATTTCCTTGAAAAAACCTTGGTATTGTCCATATATTTCTTTTCTTCAGGATCTACATTAAGAATTCAAAATTTTCTTTTTTGGGGAACCATAGTTCATATTTATTCATAATCTAATACAAAGGATTTTCGACATTCCAGGATATAAGATATGAAACTAAATTCAAACATTGTTGTGGTTTATCCAAATTTTATGCAATGTTTTAGTACAAAAAGTTTAACTTCTACAAATATATATATGAAGTTTAGCTTATAAGAGTAAAGCCCTATAAGCAAATTGTGTGTAGCATTTCGGTATGTTAATATATTACTGCTTTTATCACATGTAACACAGTGAGTAGAGTATTGTTTAATGATGTTGTAACAACCCGGATTTTTAGAACCAATTTAAAAAATTTATTTTAGCTATTTTAAAGGATTTGAATATTTAAAATGATTTATTTTAAATAATAATGACTAAAAATTTATTTTAATCGAAGTTAGAACGAATAAATTTATTTTAATTATAAAACGAGCCTGAAATGGCGCGGTAGTTTGAAAATTCGATTTTAAATTTCAATTGAATGTACATGATTCAAAATAAATCGGATCTCAGTAAAACCAGAAATATATGAATCTATTTAATTATATCTTTTTAACAATGTGAAAAACTAAGATTTCATAATAAAAATTGAAAGTTATATCCAGTTTAAAATTCAGAATAGTCGCTATGGAATTTATATATATTTTTAATATATATATAAAGCCCTTAAAAATAGCCAGTTTGCAAATGACCTTCGTTTTCAATGAAACCACTTTTGTTGGATCCGGATGTCAAATTATTGCTAGATTCAAATTTTCATAATTTTTGGAATTAATATGTGAGACTGGAAAAAGAAAACGTGTTTTGTCAATTTCAGTTGAATTGGATCGACCAGAAGATGACCATTTTTCAAACGGTCTCCAAATTCGACGAAATTAGTTTTGTTAGGACTGTATCATCAAAGCAAAGTTAGATTTATTTTTCGGGAATTTTTGGAGTCAGTATGTTGCCCAGGTAATTAAAATGTGCGTATAAATTCAATATATATTGTTTTATATTTTAATTTAAAGGAAAACTGGACGAAACAGTTCAATTGGCTTACGGGACGGGACATATCCCATTACATTCGGAATGGGGGTATAACGCTAGGGACGACAGTCGTTGGGTTCGATTTGGAGTTGGAATTAAAAAGTAACTTTTTGAAATAGAAAGCGAATTAAATATTATTATTTATATAAATATAAACCCTTAAACAAATCCCAAACCCTATTTTCCTAGAACCCACCGCCAGGCTTGCTTCAATAACCGTTATTGCTCCAAATTTCGCCCTTAAATCTCTTCCTCCACATCACGAGTTAGATTTCGATTCCAACTAAGAAATTGTTCTACTTAGAGACATCACCACCTTCCCCTGCTAAGATCGGATATGAGTTAGTGAGCTGAACGATTTCGGGCCACATAGGGCAGCCGTTCGTGCCCTGATTGGGCGGTTAGGGCCCACCGAGCTCACCAAGGCTCACGGCGTGGGGAGAGAGGCCAGAGGCGCTTGGGATGACATTCGTTGATTGATGCATGGTGGCTCAAAAGGGGGCGCGATTTCCAGGTGAAGGTAACGATGGGTGTGCATGTTCGGTGGCAGAAAGGCAACGTAGAAGAAGAGATGCACAACAGTGTTTTTTTCCAAATATAATTAAGGTTAATTCTTTTTATTTTATTGTAATTAGTTTATTAAATTTAGTAAATAAGCTATAATCAGATTTTAAAAATAAATAGTATTGATTTTCTTTTCAGATTTTTAAAAATAAATTTGCATTGTTTTTATTTTCAGTTTATATGTATATATAACACATCGGTTTAAAAATGCGATTTTTAAATACATATATATAGAATAAAAATCTGATTATTTTTAAATAAAATAGACTTGTTAAAAATGAGATTTTTTAATATATATATATAATGTTATAGAAATGTGATTTTTATTTATAAATATTTTGTTTTAAAAATATTGTTTTCATATATTAATGTTTAAATATAAAAATGTGATTTTAAATATATAGATATCAAGAATAAAAATATGATTTTTATATATATAATAGCGATATAAAAATATGATTTTTATATATGTAGTAGCGATATAAAAAATGATTTTTATATATATAATAGCGATATAAAAATGTGATTTGTATATATATATAGTAGCGATATGAAAAATGTGATTTTTAATATAAACCGTGTGAACCAGATTGCGATGGAACTGACTGGAAGCGAAACGGAATCCAGAACATCCAATAAAGAATGACGGAGTGGATCCCAAAGGTGAGAACTACTTGTCACTCTAATTTTGTTTACAGTTAAATATATACTAGGATGCAGAAGGTGCTTAGTAGCACCCGACACCTTTGATTGAAATAATGGATGTTTGGTTGTTTGTTTTGATTGATTTATTTGTTTGAATTTGGTTTGGGATGTGAATGGAATTGATTGAATTTGGCATGTCTATGGCTCGAGCTAGTATTATGCGAGGTATAAGGCTAGACCTTATTCCGGTTCTAGTATTGCACCGTTAAGCTGCCAAAATTTTCTAAAATATGTTAGAACAATTAAAATATCATTTTTATTGTATAATTGAACTGTATAAAATATTCATGTGTTAAATAAAATATTTTATCGTTATAAATATAACTTTTAATGTGCATATAAATAAAATAAATATTCATTTACAAATCAGACGATTTGTTTATGTACACCCATTTAATTGATATTGATTGGGACGATAAATTTTACACATCGCTCAACTGCACAAATAAAAATCAGTATTTGTTGGTTGAAACCCCACACGGGTATTGGGATGATATTTGATGTACACTAATCCCAATTGTTTAGTTGTATGTCAATCGATTGGTTGACAGACTGTTGTAAGCGTTAATAATTTATATTTAATGCTTATGCAGTTGTGTAATGCACTCTGGATGATGGATGATTGGTTGTCATTGTTGTTGAGTACATGTGTTATTTGAAATCCGTATAACTAACATTATATGGTAATTGACTGTGTCTGATTCCAATTCAAGAATAATGGATATTTTAAAATAACAAATATTTTAAAATAATGAATATTTTAAAATAATATTCAGTAAAGGATTAAAAATCTGATTTTGATGTCTGATTTTGGATGGACACGAAAATATTGAAATATATGAAGCCGTATTGTTTAGATATGCGCCATTTTGATGCGAACGATACTTATATCGATTTTATTCATTTTTATAATGAATATCGAAAAGGAAATAATTTCAAAATCTGATATTTTGAAAATATTATCATATATATATATTATAATGATAAGGAGTATTCAATTTTGATTTAAAATTGAAAATGAAGTTAAAATCATTTTAAAATGAATTTATAAACGATTTATAAAATACGATTTAAATGGAAATCGACGATATATATATATATATATATATATATATATATATTATATTTAATGGCCAGAATAGAACGCGGCGCGCAACGACCGTTCGCGAATTTCGACCATTAACTTCAAATGGATGTAACGGGAGATCCTACCGTCGGATTCTCCTAAACTGGAACCATTGGGTTCGTATCGAAAAGAGCTTTCCAATGAATATAAGAGATTTGAAATCTAACAATTGGATTTGGAATTATATCCAAATCAAATTTGGAAAAGATCGCTATGGATGCAATTCGGTGGCCATTATTGGAAACCGACTGTAATATTATTAAAAATATGGAAAAATTATGTAAAATCATAATAAGTGATTTGGAAAGATTTTGGATGAAAAATTCCATATTTGAAAAGATAAAAATATTTTTTTTATCGAAATGAACTAGATATTAATTAGAATAATAATCCAATGAATTAAATAAAATAAATTGGATTTTGGGTTTGTCGTGAATGGTGTCTTAAATAACACTGTTCTTATACCCAGTTGAGTAAAGAATAAATCTTTAAATTAAGATTTAATGAAGTTTACTAGTTAATTACTATTTAATTGAAATTAAATAATATAAATTGGATTTTGGTTTTGTCGTGAATGGTGTCTTAAATAACACTGTTCTTAAACCCAGTTGAGTAAAGAATAAATCTTTAAATTAATATTTAATTAAGTTTTCCAATTAATTAATATTTAATTGGAATTAAATAAAATAAATTGGATTTTAGGTTTGTCGTGAATGGTGTCTTAAATAACACTATTCTTAAACCCAGTTGAGTAAAGAATAAATCTTTAAATTAAGATTTAATGAAGTTTTCCAATTAATATTTAATTGGAATTAAATAAAATAAATTGGATTTTGGGTTTGTCGTGAATGGTGTCTTAAATAACACTGTTCTTAAACCCAGTTGAGTAAAGAATAAATCTTTAAATTAAGATTTAATGAAGTTTTCCAATTAATTAATATTTAATTGGAATTAAATAATATAAATTGGATTTTGGGTTCGTCGTGAATGGTGTCTTAAATAACAATGTTCTTAAACCCAATTGGGAAAAGGTTAAATCTTTTAATTAAGATTTAGATAAATTTACCAATTAATTAATATTTAATTGGAACTGAAATGAAAGTTGATTGTGGGTTTATCGTGAACTGTGTTTTAAACGACATTTGTTCTTTAACCCAAGTAACAGTGAAAATATAATTTGGAATTTATAAATCTTTTATTAAGATTTAAAGGGAAATTTTCCAAAGTAAAGTTTTCCAATTTAATATATTAAATTGGAATTGAATGGAAACCGATTGGATAATAATCGAGATGAGCTTCTGTGGATGAAGACTGCTACTATTTTTGAAATTTAAAAGGCGTTGCCACTATTCCATTTATATTATTGGTCTGATACAGGAATTTATATTGATTATATACTGCTATTATTTCCGTGTAGATTCCATTTTGATGGAAGATGAATTTGGGTTTGTCGTGAACACTGTTTTAAATAACATTTGTTCTTTAACCCAGTTAAAGACAGGATTTATTTCCTAAACTTGAGTAATCATTAAATAATGATTTTTGAGATTAAAACTGAATTAGATTTTTAATGAGTCTTTAATTAGATTATAATGAGATAATTAAATTTATCGAATTCATGAAATGATCGAGAATGGAGTACCACCAGTTTTACTCCAAGCGATAGTTAAATCTTTAATTAGATTTGAACGTAAAAGGGTAATTAACTTTACCTAGAACACAGTGGGTGTTAGATATGGAGTGCTACAAGTTTTGGTCCATGGGATGAATAGGTTGTGATTGGAAAATAATAAATGATTATTGTGGTAAGGTTCGATAATCCCGACTAGTTAATAAAATCTTCTGCAATTGATATCCAAAGGAAGATTAAAGAACATATTTAAAAGAATTTACCCTTGATAAAATTAATGGGAACCTTTCCCTAAAGATGTGAATATTTTATTGAAAGAATATTCTTAATTAGAATGAGGCATATGATGTGTTTTAATAGCACTTGATTATTGATTATAAAATACGTGAGTTATTCGAAAAGACCGGGTTTATCCCATTCTGAATAACTGATACGACGACCAAATGTCGACGATGAAGACGGTGGTTGAAGACCGGAGTTCTTCACATCATTTGGATGATTACTGATTTCATGATTGGTTTATACACCCAAAACAGGGTAATAAGTGATGGTCGTCCAAACGTACTTGGAGATCGATGGATATGTGAGGACCTGTCTCCTGTATTGGACATATGAGACGAGGAATAAGGTGCATCCGGTTTCGTTCAGACCCAGAACGGACTAGTAAATGGATGTGTGTCTGACATTAGATTTCATTTTGTATTGATTGATTTCTATTAAATATATATCTGTTTGGTGGCGGAGAATTTATTCTCTTGCTTAACACCCTTCTCTGAGACGTACGAGCTTAGAGGTTATATATTGATAGACATCAGTTGTATGGCGTGAATTGTCAGTGTGGCATGCCATGATGCAAACGATCAAGGCTTTTGTTGAAAAATAGAGTCTTGTGGTTGATGATCAAAGCACAGCTCTAATTAGCGTTACTTTGTGTATAGCATTACTTCGCAAGCCTCACACCCCGATATGAACCAGAAACGGAAGAAGGACCACAAGGAGGACATGCGTTTCTTTCTAGCTAGATGTGGTGTCATGGTATTGAGCCCAGACATTTTTACTTATGTGGATGATGGAAAGCGAGGTACCTCGGTATTGAGTCCCTAGTGGCTCAGATTTTATGCCCCATAGGGAAGGGAAACGTATTGTTCAGGAATTTCCAATCCACTAAAGTATTTGTTGACTGGCCCTGGCGCTCCAAGGTGCAGTTGCGGCTGAATCCTGAGACATGGGCTAGATTGTCTCGAATTCGGTAAGGACGATCCCTCGCCTTGGTTCATGATGGAAACCCAACTTCCAGTACGACATCATGCGGTTTTGATTGTAGAACTAGTATGGCGACATGATATATGGTACTCATGCCGTCTATAATTGATACATTTATATTTGAAGTTGTTTTAAACACTATGCACTTATAATATCAAAATGATTTATTTTATACGTATCAAGCATGTTTGGCTATTATAAGGGAAAAATCTATCCTCCGACTTGCGTCGCATTGTGTGATGGGACCTGAGTCTTATAATAGCTTCATTTTTTTTTCCAAAAAGCATTACGTTATTTTATTTTAAACTAGGATTCATATGGAGTAAACCCGTTTCGTGTCATACGGCGTGTCCCATGATTTCCCAACTTTTAAAGTAAAAAATATAATAACTGTTTTAGTTCTCACACCAGTCACATGACTGACCTGAAGTTTATTGTTTTAACCTAAACTCTGGGTGCCCATTGTAATGACCCATATCCTACGTATCGGGGGATCGTAGAATATTTATTTCTTTCCCGTATGATGTTGTATGGTCATGTAACTTTGGGAAACATCCATTAGAGTCATTTCCCATGTTCATGATTTTTGTCAATTTTTAAATGACCATTTTGCCCCTAGTTGGTACTGTTTTGGCCATAACTTTTGATTGGAAAGGAATTTTGACCTGAAGCCACTTCCATTTGATTCGTTTGATGGTTTACCTTTCCGTAGAGTGGTCACAATAGCCAAACGGACTTACCGTTTGGGAGATATGGCTAAAACAAGGTTTGGAGGGTGAAAAACTGCTTAACCGGGTCAAATCGGATGATTAGTGAGTAGGCCCATAACCCATTTCGGGATTAGGGTTATGGGAGGGCTGAAATGAGATGGAGAATCATTCCATTTCAGTTTTCTAGCCTCCACTTATCAACAAGGATCCCTAAAAATGGCCTCCAACCTCTAAATCACCTCCAAATCATCTTTTGGTCAACGATTTGGCTTAGCAACCCCTAATCAAGGAGGATCTTCACCAAATCAACAAAGGAGCTGCTGTTTGGCATTGAGATTTACATCAAATCAGAGAATCATTTCAGATCTTAGTTTATTTTGTGGCTAAGGTGAGTGATTTGCATAGTTTTACACTAATTATGGCTAATTAGGGGTGATTAGTGCTAATTAGCGAATTTAAGCATGATAAAATTCGGGAAAAATGTTCATAAATTCCTAAATGATGTTTTAGACCTCTGATATGAATTTGGGTTAATTTGGTTAAGTTTTGCTAATCCTATCATTAGTTTCACCTAAACATGCTTAAGGGGAAATATGGGATTTTGGGTATGTTTGATCCATTTTAACCTATGATATTGATGTGAATGATGTTTGTGGTTGATTATGCATGTTGCTATGACTGTATGAAATGCTTTGTGATTGATTTCAATAGTTAGAATGGTCGAAAACGTCGTCGAATGACGTAAACACTTGCTGGAACAGTTTCAGAAAATAGTGCAGAGTTCGGATCGGATAAGGGGGCTCGGATCGGATATGTAGAACTGAGAAAAGAATCTGATCGGATCGGAACCCAACACTTGGGAAAAGTGGCAAAAAGGAAGGCCACGCTAGCTGAACTGGGATCGGATCGGATAGAGGAAAACGGATCGGATCGAGGAGGACGGATCGGATCGGAAGCACGAAGACGAATCAGAGCAGGAGCACGGAAGCGGATCGGATAGGAGCACGAAGACGGATCGAAAACGCGAACCAAGAAGGAGTACCCGACCCGAACCGCACCAGAAGGAGTACCCGACCCGAACTGCACCAGAAGGAGTACCCGACCCGAACCGCACCAGAAGGAGTACCCGACCCGAACCGCACCAGAAGGAGACCCGACCTGAACGGAGGAAGGACACCGACCCGAACCGATGGCTTGAGGAGAAACCCGACCCGACCCAGTATTGACCAATAACCCGAGATGCAAAGGTAGTCCAATAGGGGAAGTTAGAGCTCAGGATCCCTGAACCAGTTGGGAACCAAGGAGTTCACTTCATGGTTGGACTTTGCTGCGGGACGTGTGCTAAGGAGTTGCCGACATTCATAACTTCGATTCACCACCAAGAATGTGTGATGGCTACTTATCAGTGCAGTAGGGTCATTACGACCTGAGGGGCAAAGTGATGGTAGCAAGACTACGTTATCAGTGCAGTAGGGTCATTATGACCTGAGGGGCAAGGTGATGCGTAGTAAGACTATGAGCCAGCGCAGATGGGGTGAATAACTCCATGGGGCAAGTGGACATAGTAAGGATTAGTAAGGCTATGAGCCAGCGCAGATGGGGTGAATAACTCCATGGGGCAAGTGGACATAGCGAGGAATTAGTGGCTACGTTATCAGTGCAGTGAAGCCATTTATGACTTCATGGGGCAAAGTGATCGTAGCAAGGAATGTTGGGTGATCGAAGTGGTGAATATCGTATGCTTTACGCACTGAGTGAGAGATGTGAGGATGGATGCTATGCTTGATTGTTTGCCATCATTATGACATGCACACCTCCCCACCTCCGTATCTTTATACCGTTTGATATGATACCTTAGAGTGTTGTACAGTATGTAGTGCTAACTCTTTGGTTGCAGGTCCAGATTCAGGTATGTTTTAGTCTACCTGTTATTGTTCACTTTAGATGCTTATCGCTCATACCAGGCTTTATGTCTGACCCAGAGTTTTATGTCTCCTCTTATTACTCTGGGTGCTCACACGAGCAGACTAGAGACAGGTTAGCTGGTGATGCGCGAGTAGCTGATTCGGAGGCGGGCAGGAGGCTTCCACGTATTATATATATACACATTCTCCCTGTGTCGTTGGTGGTCGCTACTTGGGCATTAGTAGTGTCCCACATTTATCTTACTTTTGCTTTGAGACAGTTTGAAAGTTGTAATAAGCTGTATTTTGGATTTCCGCTGCTATGATGTTTAGTTCTGATTTTCAGCTTATGCACTGTCTCTCCTGTTTTATGTCAAGTATGTTATTATCATATTTTGTTCTATGCGCTGTGAGACATTCTACAGGTTCTTTGTATGTTCATTTCCTTCTTCCTTTTCCTTCTGGCGACCCGTTCCGTGCTAACTGGACATGTGTACAACGCACTTTTGGAGTAAATGTCGGTTGGTGCGGGGCGGGGCGTCACACTTGGTATCAGAGCTCTAGGTTGCGTTGTTAACCTAGGGAAAGACACCAGGGAGAGATAGTACGTATATGAGAGCGCGTATTTGTGATTATTTTGGTTTTCAAAAGCTATGTATATATACTATTAGTAGTATAAGAATGAAGTCGCACTGCACTAGCACCACTATGGGGTCGTTAATCGTTTTCCTTTTTCAGATTGACGATGAGCCGACATGTTAGAGGTACCGGTAGAGGGGCCAATAATGGGAATGCCGCTGACATGAGGGCGATGTTTACCAACCTCATGAGAGACATGCTTAGAGAAGTGCAAGGGGCAGTTCCTAATCCCGCAGTTGGTGTTGGCCCAGTAGTGCAGGCGCCTAGGGTCGATTTCGCCAAGTTGTGCAAAGATTACACTAATCTTGGTGGGAAGCCGTTCCACGGAACGGAGTCGGCCACGGATGTTCAGGACTGGATGGATAGCTGTGACCGTATCTTTGATGACTTGGGTCTCGAGGATGCGATGAAGAGAAGACTAGCGTCTCGTCAGCTGCAAGGGCGAGCGATGAATTGGTGGAATGCCATTAGAACGGCTACTCCAGAGGATCAGGTTACTTGGGATCAGTTCAAGGCTCGCTTTTGCGAGAAGTTTATCCCAGCTGCCCAGAAGTCAGTGTTGTTTAAGAGGTTCTTGGAACTCAAGCAGAACGGAAGGGAAGTTTCTGATTATATTGCTGAGTTCGACACTTTGTCGAAGTATGGACTGTCTCTTATTGATACTCCTGAAAAGAAGAATGAGAAGTTCATTACCGGTTTGGATGGGTACTTGGGGGAAAGGCTTATCAACCACATCGATGAGACTTTTGAATCGATCGTGGGGAAAGCTTTGAGATCAGAGAGCCTTTACCCTAAGTCAAAGACTGAGGCTGCATCTGCAGAAGGGCCAAAGCCGCAAGCAGGCGGTGGAGGCAAGAATAATTCTCAGAATAAGAGGAAGCAGGACCAATCTAAGGGTGGCCAGAAAAAGAGCCAGAAGGATGTTGAGTGCTTCAGCTGTGGAAAGAAAGGCCATTATGCTAAGGAATGTCGGGCCAAGCCAGCGGAAAGGAAGTGCTACAACTGTGGCCAAGTGGGACATCAGAAAGATAAGTGTCTGCAACCTCTTAAGGAGAAGCAGATTGTGAAATCATATGCTATTGATGTTGTTCCTTCTTCATCGAATGCCCCAACTGCGGCGGAGAAAGGAAAGAATGTTGTTATTCAAGGTATGCTTTCTATTTATGATATACCAGTTCGAGTTTTGTTTGATACTGGGGCTTCCCGTTCCTTCATATCTAGTGACCTGGTAGATAGGTTGGGACTGGAACCCGAGATAGTCGATAGACCATTGATTGTGACGAACCCGATTGGTGGTTCGACTAGCCTTAGTATGATTTGCAGGAATTTGGTCTTATCGAGTCATGGATGTATGTTTGTATGTGATTGCTTTGTTTTGGGCTTTACTGGGTATGGCATTATATTGGGAGTCGATTGGCTCCAAAGATACGGGGTGGTGGTAGACTGTGAGGGCTTTTTGGTGACAGTGAGGGCGGATGATGGGCGGAGGGTAGTGTTTGGTAGCCTACCTAGTGATGGGGTTATGGCTAGTTTTGTAAATTCCCTCGACATCCCGCAGGATGAGTTGTCAGATGTGCCCGTGGTTGGCCAGTATCCGGACGTCTTCGAGGAGGTGATCGGGCTTCCACCACACCGAGAGATTGAGTTCCGTATTGATTTAGTGAAAGATGCCAGACCTATAGTGATGCCACTTCGTCGTATGGCACCAAGGGAGCAGCGAGAGCTTGGGGTGCAAGTCAGCAATCTTTTGAAGAAGGGATTTATTAGAAGGAGTGTCTCCGAGTGGGGAGCACCAGTTGTGTTTGCCACTAAGGCAGATGGTTCCCTTCGTTTGTGTGTGGACTATCGCGAGTTGAATAAGGTGACGAGGAAGAATAAGTATCCTCTACCGCGGATAGATGATTTGTTTGATCAGCTGGAAGGAGCAAGAGTGTTCTCCCAGTTGGACCTCGCGACAGGATTTCATCAGCTTCGAGTAGCAGATGAGAGTGTTCCGAAAACGACATTTAGGACGCCGTCTGGATTTTATGAGCGGTTGGTTATGCCATTTGGGTTGACCAATGCACCAGCCTATTTTGTGGATCTTATGAATCGAGTATTCAGAGATCAGTTGAATAAGTTTGTCCTTGTGTTCGTGGATGATATCCTTGTTTATTCAAGGACAGAGGAGGAACACAAGGGACATTTGAGAATAGTGATGGAGGTGTTGAGGAAACACCAATTGAAATCTAAATTCTCTAAATGTCATTTTTGGAGAAGGGAAGTGAGATTCTTGGGTCATGTTGTTTCAGAGAGTGGTATTGCCGTGGACCCTGCGAAGGTGGCTACGGTACAGGATTGGCCTACACCCAAGAATGCAACAGATGTAAGAAGTTTCTTGGGATTAGCTGGATATTATCGTAAGTTTATCCAAGACTTCTCCAAGATAGCAGCACCGTTGACTCAGTTGACTAAGAAGAATCAGTCCTTCGTCTGGGACGGAGTGTGTGAGGATGCCTTCAAAAGTCTAAAGGAGAGGTTGACGCGTGCGCCAGTGTTAGTCATTCCTAAAGGGAATGAAGAGATGACGGTATACACAGATGCTTGTGGTACCGGACTGGGTGTTGTATTGATGCAAGGAGGTAGGGTTGTAGCTTATGCTAGTCGACAGCTAAAGCCGCATGAGAAGAAGTATCCTACCCATGATTTGGAATTGGCAGCGATTGTATTTGCGCTGAAGATGTGGAGACACTATCTCTTGGAAGAAAGATTTGAGTTGTTTACTGATCACGAATCGTTAAAGTATCTCTTCTCTCAGAAAGATCTGAATCTCCGTCAGCAGAGATGGTTAGAGTTCTTGGCTTCGTATGATTTTGATATCGCATATACACCTGGGAAAGGTAATGCGGTAGCCGATGCCTTGAGTAGGAGACATGCCAGCTTAGGGGCAATGTTTCTTGAATGGAAGCAACTGGAGTATATAGCGGGGTTTGATTTCAGACCAAGGTGCGAATTGGATCCAGTTATGCTAGCTAGTTTGACGATCGGACCCACTTTGATAGAGCGGATTGGTTCTAGCCAGAGGGACGATCCTAATCTATTAGAAATCATCTCCAAGTTAGAGATGGGTATCGATGAGGAGATGAATGTGTATGGGCTTGATCGAGATGGATGGCTTCGAAAGAATGGAAGACTAGTTGTGCCCAACGTGAATGGTTTGAGAGATGAAGTGCTTAGAGAATGTCATCACTCAAAACTGACTATACACCCCGGTGGTAATAAGATGTATCGAGACATGAGACCGACTTACTACTGGGAAGGGATGAAAAGAGACGTTGGGAAATTTATATCCAAATGCATGAATTGCCAGCTAGTTAAAGCCGAGCAAAAGAAGCCTAGTGGGTTGTTACAACCATTAGAAATTCCCGAATGGAAATGGGAGCAAGTCTCGATGGATTTCATCGATGGCTTACCAAGGACTAGATCGGGATATGATAGCATTTGGGTAATTGTGGATCGATTGACTAAGAGCGCAAGATTTATACCAGTCAAATCGACCAGAACGGCAGCCAAGTTGGCAGAATTGTATATGAAGTGGGTAGTGAGATTTCATAGAGTACCCAAAAGCATTGTGAGTGACCGAGACCCGTTGTTCACTAGTGGGTTTTGGAAGAGCTTACAAGAGGCTCTAGGGTCAAGATTACATCTCAGTACCGCATATCATCCTCAGACCGACGGTTAGACGGAGAGGGTGAATCGTATATTGGAAGATCTCTTGAGAGCTTGTATATTGGATTTTGGTGGATCATGGGATGACCATTTGCATCTAGTAGAGTTTGCATATAATAATAGCTACCAATCCAGTATCGGTATGGCTCCATATGAAGCTTTATACGGAAGACCGTGCAACTCACCATCATGTTGGATAGAGACTGGCGAGAAGTTTGTGCTTGGACCAGATGTGGTGAGGGAAACATCGGATAAGATTAAGGTTATTCAGCAACGAATGAAAGCTTCCCAAGATAGGCAGAAGAGTTATGCTGATAAGAGGAGAAGAGACTTGAAATTCTCCGTTGGTGACTTGGTGTTCGTCAAGATCTCTCCGTTAAAGAGCGTGATTCGATTTGGTAGGAGAGGCAAGTTAGCACCAAGATTTGTTGGCCCATTCCCTGTTCTTGAATTAGTCGGGAATTTGGCATATAGAGTTGGCTTACCGGAGAAGATGGCGGGAGTTCACGATGTATTTCATGTTTCCCAACTGAGAAAGTTCGTTCACGACTCAGATTTGACTATTTCACTTGATCAGTTAGAGGACTTCGAAGTAGAACCCGAGACGGTTGAGAACCGCAAGCCGATTCGTATTGTGGGGCACGATACGAAGCATCTTCGAAGGAAGGAGGTGAAGCTAGTCAAGGTTCAGTGGGGCGAGGACGAGAATGATTGTACTTGGGAGACAGAGGAGAGCGTTAGGAAGATGCATCCAGAACTCTTTGTCTGGTAAGATTTACTTTGCGATTTAGTTATTCCGCATGCTAGGATAGACTTATTCTACTTTTTTTGCATGTTTGATTGTTGTTTTATGATTGATAGGCATGCGGGACCCTTGTGTGTGTTTGGATTAGGGAATTTCGGGGGCGAAATTTCTTAAGGGGGGGAGAGTGTAATGACCCATATCCTACGTATCGGGGGATCGTAGAATATTTATTTCTTTCCCGTATGATATTGTATGGTCATGTAACTTTGGGAAACATCCATTAGTGTCATTTCCCATGTTCATGATTTTTGTCAATTTTTAAATGACCATTTTGCCCCTAGTTGGTACTGTTTTGGCCATAACTTTTGATTGGAAAGGAATTTTGACCTGAAACCACTTCCATTTGATTCGTTTGATGGTTTACCTTTCCGTAGAGTGGTCACAATAGCCAAACGGACTTACCGTTTGGGAGATATGGCTGAAACAAGGTTTGGAGGGTGAAAAACTACTTAACCAGGCCAAATCGGGTGATTAGTGAGTAGGCCCATAACCCATTTCGGGATTAGGGTTATGGGAGGGCTGAAATGAGATGGAGAATCATTCCATTTCAGTTTTCTAGCCTCCACTTATCACCAAGGATCCCTAAAAATGGCCTCCAACCTCTAAATCACCTCCAAATCATCTTTTGGTCAAGGATTTGGCTTAGCAACCCCTAATCAAGGAGGATCTTCACCAAATCAACAAAGGAGCTGCTGTTTGGCATTGAGATTCACATCAAATCAGAGAATCATTTCAGATCTTAGTTTATTTTGTGGCTAAGGTGAGTGATTTGCATAGTTTTACACTAATTATGGCTAATTAGGGGTGATTAGTGCTAATTAGCGAATTTAAGCATGATAAAATTCGGGAAAAATGTTCATAAATTCCTAAATGATGTTTTAGACCTCTGATATGAATTTGGGTTAATTTGGTTAAGTTTTGCTAATCCTATCATTAGTTTCACCTAAACATGCTTAAGGGGAAATATGAGATTTTGGGTATGTTTGATCCATTTTAACCTATGATATTGATGTGAATGATGTTTGTGGTTGATTATGCATGTTGCTATGACTGTATGAAATGCTTTGTGATTGATTTCAATAGTTAGAATGGTCGAAAACGTCGTCGAATGGCGTAAACACTTGCTGGAACAGTTTCAGAAAACAGTGCAGAGTTCGGATCGGATCGGATAAGGGGGCTCGGATCGGATATGTAGAACTGAGCAAAGAATCTGATCGGATCGGAACCCAGCACTTGGGAAAAGTGGCAAAAAGGAAGGCCACGCTAGCTGAACTGGGATCGGATCGGATAGAGGAAAACGGATCGGATCGAGGAGGACGGATCGGATCGGAAGCACGAAGACGAATCAGAGCAGGAGCACGGAAGCGGATCGGATAGAAGCACGAAGACGAATCAGAGCAGGAGCACGGAAGCGGATCGGATAGGAGCACGAAGACGGATCGAAAACGCGAACCAAGGAGTACCCGACCCGAACCGCACCAGAAGGAGTACCCAACCCGAACCGCACCAGAAGGAGTACCCGACCCGAACCGCACCAGAAGGAGTACCCGACCCGAACCGCACCAGAAGGAGACCCGACCTGAACGGAGGAAGGACACCGACCCGAACCGATGGCTTGAGGAGAAACCCGACCCGACCCAGTATTGACCAATAACCCGAGATGCAAAGGTAGTCCAATAGGGGAAGTTAGAGCTCAGGATCCCGGAACCAGTTGGGAACCAAGGAGTTCACTTCATGGTTGGACTTTGCTGCGGGACGTGTGCTAAGGAGTTGCCGACGTTCATAACTTCGATTCACCACCAAGAATGTGTGATGGCTACTTATTAGTGCAGTAGGGTCATTACGACCTGAGGGGCAAAGTGATGGTAGCAAGACTACGTTATCAGTGCAGTAGGGTCATTATGACCTGAGGGGCAAGGTGATGCGTAGTAAGACTATGAGCCAGCGCAGATGGGGTGAATAACTCCATGGGGCAAGTGGACATAGTAAGGATTAGTAAGGCTATGAGCCAGCGCAGATGGGGTGAATAACTCCATGGGGCAAGTGGACATAGCGAGGAATTAGTGGCTACGTTATCAGTGCAGTGAAGCCATTTATGACTTCATGGGGCAAAGTGATCGTAGCAAGGAATGTTGGGTGATCGAAGTGGTGAATATCGTATGCTTTACGCACTGAGTGAGAGATGTGAGGATGGATGCTATGCTTGATTGTTTGCCATCATTATGACATGCACACCTCCCCACCTCCGTATCTTTATACCGTTTGATATGATACCTTAGAGTGTTGTACAGTATGTAGTGCTAACTCTTTGGTTGCAGGTCCAAATTCAGGTATGTTTTAGTCTACCTGTTATTGTTCACTTTAGATGCTTATCGCTCATACCAGGCTTTATGTCTGACCCAGAGTTTTATGTCTCCTCTTATTACTCTGGGTGCTCACACGAGCAGACTAGAGACAGGTTAGCTGGTGATGCGCGAGTAGCTGATTCGGAGGCGGGCAGGAGGCTTCCACGTATTATATATATATATATATATATATATATATATATACACACATTCTCCCTGTGTCGTTGGTGGTCGCTACTTGGGCATTAGTAGTGTCCCACATTTATCTTACTTTTGGTTTGAGACAGTTTGAAACTTGTAATAAGCTGTATTTTGGATTTCCGCTGCTATGATGTTTAGTTCTGATTTTCAGCTTATGCACTGTCTCTCCTGTTTTATGTTAAGTATGTTATTATCATATTTTGTTCTATGCGCTGTGAGACATTCTACAGGTTCTTTGTATGTTCATTTCCTTCTTCCTTTTCCTTCTGGCGACCCGTTTCGTGCTAATTGGACATGTGTACAGCGCACTTTTGGAGTAAATGTCGGTTGGTGCGGGGCGGGGCGTCACACCCATATTTTCCACACGGGCAGCTAGTGTTGGATCTAGATTAACCCTAGAGGGGGGTGAATAAGGTTTATTAAAAATAATCGCGAGATATTAAAAATACGCAGATCACATAATATAGCAGAAATAGAAATGTAGAAAGTAAATGACACAAGATATACCCAGCTTTGGCAAAATCCTGCCTACTGCTGCATTCTTAAGGTTTCTACTAGGTGATAGAACAGATCCCGCATACAAGACCATGTACACTCGCAAACCATGCTCCTATTCAAACCCTACGCTCAAAACCCTAGACTGGTCTATATCCACTAGACCAGATTTTCCCCTAGTTTTACAGACACTAGTAAACTGTCAGTTAATCCCTAACTGATTCCCTCTAGATTTTACAGACCTAGAAAAACTATTCAGACGATTTACAATAGAAAATAAAAACAATACAAAATAAAAACAAATAAACCTTAGGAGTTAAATTAAAAAGTTCATCCCCTTTTTCAAATGGAAAACATGGCCAGCCCTTTGTAGAATTGGTGCACCCCTATTTCATTTTATTTTCCCGATCTCTCTTTTGCTCTGGGAAACAAAAACGGCAGTCGTCCTTCTTGAAACTAGGATTTTCAGAAATTCCCAAATTCAAATCGATGCTTGATTGTTGAAAATCTCGTTCTCTGTTGAACTTCAATACGTCAATGGCTTCTGATGTTTGTCGATCAATTTGGGAATTTGCCTTTGATCGAAACCGATAAAAATGTGAGCTTTCTGATTTGCAGTTCTTTTCTTAAATTTGTTGTTTGTGGTTTCGATGGATGATTTGCCAGTGATGATATTGGTGCTTTATGTAGGATTAGAAAATCCTTAAATCGACACTCTGATTTCATATATGACTCGATTTGATTTGGCTCGGTTTCCACTTTTGAAACTTTGATTTAATTTCGACTTGATTGACTTTGGCAAATCTGGAAATATTCGGCCTTGATTTAAAAAAAATTCCTTGGCTTGATAACTTGTTGTGTAATTGTGATATTAACTTGCATGATTAATGTTGATGAATCCAGTCGACATTTTTAACCGATATGCATTTGAAAAGGATATTTGACTCCAGAAATTTTACATGCCCCATTTTAAAAGATTGTTTTCCTTGATTGTCTCTGCTTTGAAATGATATGGCAATTCTGGAAATAAATTAACTTGATAAACATCTGGAAACAATTCGAAAATGAAACTGTGGTCCCTCTGAATAATGTTCCAAAAAGAAATCTTAATTGATTCCAAAATAAACTCTTGTATGCTGAGCTTGCACATTTCCCTGATTTGCTGCATTGTAGTTTTAATCGAAGTCATTTATTATCAACACCATTCATGCACAATCATGTGACTCCACTGATTTCTTCTTGCACAAAATGCACTATGTGATTTCTGAGAACACGTGAATTGTTGAACCATTTATGTCAATACTCAAAACTGGAAACATTTTGAACTATTTAGTCATTTCTGCAGAATTCTTGTGTGATTGAAAAACTGCTGCAAATATAAATGTGTATTCATTGACCTGAGCTCAGTTCATTTTTGAACATGTATATTCTTGTACATGCTGCCACTATTCTCTATTATGCCATAACAAAAAAAAACTGATTGCTCCATTCTATTTTTGTCCATGCATACATGACTTATTTGAGCAACATTATATGCATTAAAGAAAACATAACCTGCTCTGTTTTTGGCTGCTGAGTTCATGTGATATCTGAACTTGATCCTGTCCATTTGTGTATATCTTGAATATATATTGTTATGCCATATATGTTGCTTGTTGCTGTGTGAACTCGACGTGTACATGTCATGCATTTGCTCTGTCCATTTGTCAAAACTGCTATGACTTGTTAGCCTCATTTATTTGTGCATGGCTCGACCCTTGTGCTTGACCACATGCTTCTAGTGTCATTTGTACTATGTTGTTTGTAGCTGAACTTTGCTGCTGAACTTATGACTTCATGTTAGCTAAGCTGAACCACTTTGACACTGTTGAACCATATATACATGTATGTTTGCACAATCATTTGCTATGTGACCCTACCTTGTTCTTGTATATGCTTCGTTGCTACACTATATATGCACATCATGCATTGTTGCTTCACCTGAAATCTTCCATGTATGTTAGTGCAAAAACTGAACTGATCTTGCCTGATTTTGCTGTGATCTTCACTTGAACTGATCTTCACTTGCATATGCGTGATTTGCCATTGTTTTGCTGCTGTTTCACCATGCTTGGATTTGAAAAAATGCAGCACCTATTGCTACTGCATGTCACACATTTTATTTGCACCATTCATGTATGTATACCCATGCGGCCATGATTTTGAATGTGCACTTGCACCATGTTTGTTGTTCGACCACATGATTTTGTAAATGTTGCTTTTCACGTCGTCCATGTATACACGACCATTTGCCTAGATTTGTTGTTTCACTTTGGCTCAACCATGCCATGTTTACTTATCCATTTCACTGTGTCGAGCTTGGTCCATGTGGCTGCTCCACAGCTGCTCACTACTACATTTTGATTGGTGAGGCAGTGCACACGTGTTGTAACGACCCGTATTTTACGGTCGAACAATTAATTAATTTAATTATTTAAAATAATGATATAGAGAATTAAATGGTTGTTTAATTAAATAATAGTGAATATTTAATTAATATAAATAATAGAATAATATATTTAATTTCTGAAATAATCAGAAACAGTGAATTTACAATATAATGTGAACTCGACAATTCAAAATGTATATATTTTAGTTTGGAATTGAATTCGAATATATTATTGAAACAAAGTTTGAACGTATAAATTATATTTTAATTATAATCGAGCTTGAAATGGCGCGGCAGTTCGCTATTTGGCGATTCGAACTTCAACTGAATATACAGGGTCCGTTTTAAATTGGATTTCTGTGAAACAAGAAACGTTCGGAGCTGGTGAAGTATATTTTTCTAGTGGAAGAGAAAAATCGAGATTTCGTCATGTAGATTTTTATTTATGTCCAAATCAAATTTTAGAAAAGTCGCTGTGGAATTCCTTTATAATTTATAACGATATATAAAAGGAATTTCATTATAAATCAAATATCGATTTAATCAGGATTTGAAATATCAAGTTAGAAATTTCATATAGGAATACTCTAGAGCTGTATGATATTCTGTTGTGAATATATACGATAATATTTATTTTCAAATATTAAATTTAATTATTTTTAAATATATTTATATATTTAAATGGGTTATTTGGAGCTTCAAAAATAGCCACTTTTGCAAACGATCTTCGTTTTCGACGAAACTAATTTTGTTGGATCCGCAATATTAAATTATTGCTAGATTTCAATTTCAGTGATTTTTGAAGTTAGTAAGTGGCCGTACGGATTTTTAATGCGAAAAACAGTCAGTATTTTGATGGTTAAAAATACGCAGTGTGAGCAAACGAAGTCGGAATTCGACGAAACCAGTTTCGTTGGGTCCGTGATGTCGAACTGAAGGTATATGTCCAGTTTCGTGATTTTTGGGTATCATGTGTGATCACACGAATTTTTAGAAAGCAAAAATAAATAAAAATAAAATAACTAAAACAAAAATTTGAACATAAAAGGAGCCATGTTCTTCATTATCAACCACCCCTTCCACTATATATTATCGTCATCGTTTTCTCCGATCAAAAGAGGCCGCCTCCTTCAAGTATTCTTCAGAAAATTTTATAAAAATATATACTCAATGAAACTGGACGATGTCAGATCCTTTGAACTCGTCTGAGTTGGGGATACACATTTCTAGCCACGGCTTGAGTTGTGGTGAGGTTTTGTGGAGCTCAAATTTGATACAGGCGGCACTAGGGTTAAGGCACGGCTGAGCTAGAAGGAGCTGGAGGGGAAATAAGGGGTACGGGTTAACTCGGGATGGCCGGAGGAGTGATTTGGTGGTGGCGAGGCACTGTTCGGTGATCTGAGGTGGATTGCGTCATTAGAAGCGACGGGATGAAGGCAGCAGGTCGAGGTTTGACCAAGGACACCGAATTTGGAGCGGACAGGGTGGCGAGTGCGGCTTTGGCCGAGGAGTTTCCTGGTGATAACGGAGGCACCGACGAGTGGCCAAGGTGAGGGCGGTGGGTAGTCAAAAGGGAGGGACAACGATAGGAAATAAAGTCAAATCGCGTTTCCATTTTGGGGGAGAAGAGATTTAAAGCGGGTGGGCTTTTTAAACAATGAATGGGCCAAGTTATTAAGGTAAAAGCCCAATAGAAATTAGGAATTCAGTTTTTCTTTAATTAACTTTATTCGTATAACTTGTAAATGTTATAACTTCGTCATACAAAATCAGAATTTCGCAAATTCAGATCCTTTGGGACCGTATGGACGAGAGCTCCACAATGGAACTAACTGAGAGTGGATTTGAGCTCGTTACAATTTATAGCAAAATAAATTGTTTGTCTGAATCAAGCGATGGTTATCGTTATTAACGATAATCGTTCAAAGTGAGTAAAACTCACCAACTCTGAACAGTTATATTTTTACAACATATTGTTAAAACTGATGATTATCTGTTGATTGTTGTGTGTTAACTGTTTGGTTGGATTGCTTGTGTATTGGTTGAAATTCTAGATAACGATATATATATATATATAAATCGTTAATCAAATCTTGATTATGTTTAGCAGAGTATTTCATATGGAAATGAAATTGATGTTAATTATATTGTTTAACATCTGTGATGCAGGGAAACAGGTTGGAGGAATCCAAATGGATTCCTCAACATTTATTTTTCTGTTTTTCATATATTGTGATATATGATGTGATATATAATTTGTTGTTGGTTATATGTGTATGAATGATATCATTCACTATTGTTTGGTATTTTAAATACCGTAAGAAAACCCGGGGATGAAAAAGGAAAATTTCAATAACTATATTGAAATAAAATATTATATAAAATCGAAAGATTTTACATAGAAGGAAGATTTCAAACTATATTATTGAAATAGAATATTTATAAAATCAAAGGATTTTATATAAAGGAATATTTATAAAATCAAGGGATTTTATAAAGGAAATTATTTGTAAAACAAATATAAAGGAAAATAATTGTAAAACAAATATAAAAAGGATATATTTGTAAACCATTTACAAATAGAAATGGAAAGGGTATATTTGTAAGCCATTTACAAATAGAAATGGAAAGGGTATATTTGTAAACCGTTTACAAATAGATTTGGAAAGGGAATATTTGTAAAAACATTTACAAATAGAGTTGAAAAGAAAATATTTATTTGTTATATAAATAGGATTGGAAAAGATTATTTATTTGTTAAATAAATAGAGTTAAAAAGGAAATATTTATTTAGGAAATAAATAGAGTTATTAAAGGGATTTATTGGGAATGAAAAGAATGTCATATAAAGAAATATTTGGCAAATGAATAGAATTTTACATCAGGAAAGTTTAGACCCGTGCTTCGCACACGGGTCTAACATGATATGGATTTAAAGAAAAGATTTTAAATTGAATCTGTTGTAACCAATAGATTGAGAAGATCAATTTATAAATAACATTTTATAAATTAAATAAAATATTTATCATTGGATAAATAGAATATTTAAGTCAGGACTTATATAGAGAAGTAAGAATCGATTTCAACATCGATATTTGAAACAAAATAGGACGTAGAGTTAATCAAAGGAGTTAATCAAAATGTGTTAATCAAAATGAATTAGAGTTTGAGTTAATCAGTTAGAGTTAACCAGTTAGAGTTAATCAGTTAGAGTTAATCCATTAGAGTTAAATCGAACTAGAGTTATTCGAATAGAGTTAATCGAACAAGAGTTAGTCGAATATTTGTTATTCGAATAGAGTTAATTGAATTAGAGTTAGTCGGATTAGAGTTATTCGAATATAGTTTATTCGAAGAAAAGAGTTGTCGAATAAGGTTATTCGAAGAATAAAATTAATCGAATATAGTTTATTCGAATAGAGAAAGGAGTTAATCGAATATTAGTTTATTCGAAAGGAGTTAATCGAATATTAGTTTATTCGAAAGGAGTTAATCGAATATAGTTTATTCGAAAGGAGCTAATCGAATATAGTTTATTCGAAAGGAGTTAATTGATAAGAGTAAATTAGTTAGTGTTAATGGAATAGAGTTAATCCGGTAGGGTAAATCGAATAGAGTTAATCCGATAGAGTTAATCAAATAGAGTTAATAGAATTGAGTTAATCAAATTGAGCTAACTAATTAGAGTAAATCAATAAGAGTTAATCGAATAGTTTTAATTGAATAGAGTTATTCGAATATAGGTTATTCGAAGAAGAGAGATTATCGAATATAGTTTATTCGAAGGAAAGAGTTATCGAATAGAGATTTATTCGAAAGAGAGTTACGTAAGGAAGTTTGTTAAAGATTTAAAGGATAAACTTTGACTATTTTGAAGTTAAAACGTTGTTCAGTTAAGGTCTGAGAGATAATTATACCCCAACTTGATTGACTTCCTTCTTAACTAAGGAATGGTAAGGTTTAATAGCGAAGGAATGAGTTTTGGAAACGTTTTCCAAATATAATCAGAGATATTTTCTAATCATAGAAAATGACATGTTGGATGGTAAAGAATATTGGAATGACAGTGATACGTGGAAAGGAGATGGAAATTTTTTTCCAATGCTTAATAACGTATATTTTCTAAATTTAGAAAATAAGAATTTCTGTATATATATACGAAAACAGGAAATGGAGAATGGATAAATTAATGGTAAATTAATTTAAGAGATAAATGATGAATGATGATTAATCGATATAATTTCCATCTGGAAATAATATTGTTTTTTGCACACGTGTTTTTCTTTGATAGTTAAATCATAGACTACCAAAGTTTTGACTATTTTCCGTCATCAATACGGAGAGACCGGTTGGATTCTTATCCAAAGAACCACTCCGTATGGGCATTAGCGTTTCGAATCAAATAGATCGAAGACAAATTGAAGATGGAGTAAAGTCCAAAAGCTGTTGTATAAGTCCTAGGTAGAGTTTCCTAGGATGGATGTACGGAATAGTGCCTTTGGTTTGTCCAGTCCCAGGACAACTTGAATGGACGAATGTCTGACAGAGTATATCTGGTAGATCGCGTAAGTTGATCGTTTCAAACATATTTACGTTGGTGGCGGAGGAATTCGTTTCTCTTAGCTTATACCCGTGGTATTTTTGGGGAAATCAATTTGTGATTTGACGGGTATGACGATGTGGCATTTAAAGTGAATGAATGAGTAATCTGTTGAAAGATACATTATGACCTCCAGCCTCATCGACTGGGAAATGACAGAAATCGGGCAGGCATCATGGCTAAGTGGTTCGCAACCAAGTAGGGTATATAGTCACCATATAGAGAATATTCATATTTGTTACTTCTTTCAATTCTGTATCTCCCGGTAATGGTTATGTTGGCTTACCAACTGTAAGGTGACAATATATTCGATACACTCAAGCGAAATGAGTGGTCAGTCATGTGTGGCTGAGTTGCAAGATGTTCTTGTTGAACTCCTGTGTATCGCTTCTAGAGTACACTAAGCGGAAGGTGGATCCATTCCTTGTCATAGTTGGAATCCATTCCCCAAATAAGAGCCCACGGTTTTGATTGTATATTATATATGTAGAACGTTAGATGCAACCGTTTCTACTAGATTGCTAAGTACTTGTATTTAGACATTATTGTAATATCAGAAGAGACTTGATATTAAGAATGATTTAGGTTATCGTAAGGTAAAAACCATCTGTGTTTATGTGTGGATTGGTCTTACGATTATTCTTTCTTTTGAAAGGATTTTTAAAGTTAAACAAATGATTTGAGTTTACTCACACCAGTCACATGACTGACCCGGAGTTTATTTTGTTTTGTTTTCGCTAAACTCTTGGGTGCCCAATTTTGTATGGACAGTCAAGTGGTCGGGATTTACAGATACCTGAAGAGCTGGAGCAGGAGACTTCAGAAATGATATAGCTATGGTTATTTTCCGCTGTATTGTAAGTGTTGTACTTTGGAAATGATGTGTATATTCAAGTACAGATTTATATTTCAAAGTTATGCTATATATTATATGTTATTCGTTCCGTTGTGAGGTTCGTGTTACTCTGATGTTGTTGTTCTTCTTCTCCTATTCCAAGTTTCTATCTTATCTATTCTCACCCTCTAATTTCTTTCATGGACTATCCGGTATTTTCGATGCTTGATTTGTCGACATCGTGTTTGGTGTCGATAACAAGGATTGCAAAATCCCTGGGTCATTACACGTGTATATCTATACACGTGTGTATATGCAGGCATCAGACAAGATTTCCTATCCCTGTGCTATACATATACAAATTGACTAGATACATATGAATCAGATCAACTCATGAAAAATGATGAGAAACACACCAGAAGTCTAAGGCAAATAAAATTTTAAAAGTAAAATTTATATTCACGTGTATTTTGAAAATAATTTCTGTTCCATATACTGTGTGTTTCTGTATATGACAGGCACGAAGATGATGATTGGACTGACTGTGAAGTGTGAAGACAGAAAATCGAAGACAGAGCAGTATTAGTGTTTCAGTGTCGCTGAATATGAGAGAAGCTGTATGAATGTGTCTGTGAATGTAAAAAGAGTGTCTGAGCGTTTTTGTAGTGAGGAGCAGATATGTAAATGAAAAAGATGTGAAATGTATATCAGTGATGTATATACAAATAGTGGAGTTGTAAATTTGTACAGTTTAAATATTGAAATAAAATATTCTATTCAAATAAAACACTGTGTGAATATTTAAACTTCTGTACAGTTGTATTTTATTTAAACAGAAATATTATATTCCAGTCTGTTGTGTAGTATACCAGTACAGTTACAAACACATTTAATAATAACATATATTTGGTTGTTATCATCAAACAAAAATCATATAATTGAGTATACAACACCGTTATATACAACAGCTAGTAGTTTTGGGTTTTGCAGATATTTATTTTCTAGAATCCTGGATTTACAGCTGGAGCTATATTCGGAAAGCTCTGTATCCGTGTATTTCTTTCAGGTGTATTATGTATTATTTTTCCGTTGCATTGTAATTTAAATCTCTGATATTTTTCTGATGTATAATATTTATTCATACTCTGGAATATTCTTGTACTCTGATGTAAAAATTGTTGTAGTAGTAATGAAATGTTATATTGTTTGTGTTCTGATTTGTCGTGTTCTCAAAGTAATCCGGGCTTTCCCGAAAGGGCGAGTTTGGGTTGTTTCAAATGCCACTTTTACAGATAAATAATAAGGTACATCCTATTAGATTATTTATCTCTAATTTTTATCTTTTCTCTAACAAAATTCTACCAGTTTAACTTCTGTACCAATTAACTTATGTTTTGTTATGCTAGACATGTTGTGTATATTTGATACTTCGGTCAACTATTCCTATATAGTCTTAGTCTAAGGGTTTGTATCCACAACTCTTCAAGTTATTTAACACATGTGTCGGAGGAATATGAAAACATAATGTAATATTTTTGTACGAGATGAAGCACCAACAAGAGTTGGTTACCATATGGAAGTTGGTGTCGAGATGAAGTGTGGCTAGAGCTAGCTGCAGTTGATCATTATGAAGATATTTTGTTGCAGTTGGAGCTGGCTAAACATAATACGATTCTGCTAACCAAGACACATGGTATCAAGGGGTAATATGATACGAATCATAGCTTAGTTCATGATGATTTTAACATTTTTTATCTTAATTACGTTACCTGCAGTCCTATGTATACCTCATATGATTATTCATTTATTTTTTCTCTTCATGCATGTATATATTATTACTCCGGTAATTTTTGTGACAACTATGGTATTGACTCTAATTAATCTGCATATACAATTAGGTACCTTCTAATACCTTTAGGAGTATGAGATACTGCCACAAACCGTATACACAATAAACTAATGTTGCTATTGAAACAAACTAATATTTTCTGATTGGAATAGAGAATACATGAAATGTTAGATATTATATGCTTCATTTGGCAATTAGATATGGCAATCTATTAGCTAAAATAATGTGCATATTTTACCATATTTAGCATCAATGCAAACATTTATTTATCCCATCCTATACACAAAATATTAACTGTGTTGCATTTCCTTAACGTTGATCTATATAATTTGATAGTAGATAATAATAAATTCAGAAAGACTATATTATTTATGTATAGAAATTTATTAAAATTAACCCTTTTTACATTGCATTTTATATTAAATATTATGGAAATAAGACCATGATTACACATAGTTTATTGGGTTCTGACATACATTGAGGACATCTATACATAATTGGTATTAGATCACTACATCGTCTTTTAAACATGCATGCACTGTAGGTCTCACATAGAGATGGAAATCACTGATAAAGAGCTTTACAACATGTCGTATGGTTCTTCTTTTATAAAGCATTTGTTATAAAGCAGTTCTTCTTTTACAACATATCATATTGTGTGAATTAGATAGTTTAATTGGATAAGTCCAAAGTGCTATCCATGGTTGACAAATATTGGTTTTGCGAGAAAAGGGTTTAATACACATTTAAATGCAAAAGCTCTATTGCGTTTTAAAGTTTAATAAAACTACATGAAAAATGCTTAAATATGATGACTATTCTCTTAAGTGCATATAAACGTACTCGGCATTTACCATGCTTATTAATTAATATGTACAGGACGAGAATGGTGAAAGTGACGATGAGGACAAGACTGATGATGACCTCAAAGTTCCTTAGAATTCAGCACCTAAATATAAACGTTTAATCACCATCAGGGATGGAAAGCCTAAAGGGCCAATGAAAGAAGCCTTAAAGGTGGATCCAGATAGAGTTAGACGTCTTAGTCTAAGTGAACAGGAGTTTGCAAACGCAGCAGTATCACATGGGGCTGCTATAATAAGGTAAGTTGAGTTTTGGAAACATTCTATTATCGCTTCTCCATTACTGCAGTAAACATCTACTGTTTTTCAATGTTATAATTTGTTTTTTTTTTTTGCAATTATCAACAAAACTGTACTGGAAAGATGAATTACACTATGAAAAATCCCTTCGATATAGTTTATTTGACTTAAATTAAGTGACAAAGTACCTGGAGTCAAGGTTTAACAACTCTGTTTCATCCTTTCATGGATGTATAAATTTCACTTAATTTCATTTGTTCTTAAAGTTTGGTAAATTTTTGATTTCATATTATAATTATTTTTACTATAAATGAAGTAGTATAAATTCGATTATGTTCACAGTTGCTGGAAAACGCCAAGGTAATCCCTAGGATGGACACATGGTTTTATGTTGTTCTTTAGAATTTTCCTCCCTTTTAGGGATACAGATAAATTTGACAACATAAGATATGTTTTATCTAAACACAGTATTCATTCTTTTGTCAAAAATGCAATGCCAGTTTGCAAGATACTGTTATCGCCAACCCGATTTAACATTAAGAAAAATTATGTTACTAACTAATCGAATTAGCCAAGAAAATATAAATCTGAATGATTTTTTGATGACTCCATGTGATTTGTGTTTGAAAAAGCTAAGTTCGTCCTCTTTAGTGTAGACTCATCATAAGTAAGTCGAGTTCATGTTCTATGGACAAGATTTAAACCATGGTTTTGGCAGTCATGTAATGATTATAGTAGTGTCAGCCTTCATATGAGGATATAATACTTCCTTAAAGGCAAAAATGACCTCATCTGAGTTGCTTTTCTTTACAATGGAGGCATCAGCAAACTTCCGATCCTTAGAATCCTTTATCAATTACTTTTATTGTTTAACCGCATTTAGAATGGTTGAAGCAGCGGCAGCTCTTCAGTTCATCTCGCCCTTATCACTTTTTTTGCAACATGAAATTCAGTATCTTGGGCAGAATTCTCTTTACATCATCAGGAATTAGTTAGCTGCAGCCATTCTTCACCTCATCCCATATTTTTGCTTGCATTTGTCCTATGTAGATGCGTTATCTGTTATGTAACGACGGTCGGAACAAGGCCCCTCTTCCTTATACGCATATGAGCTGGCACACAACTCCCATATAACAAAAGGAACCCCTGATGTTACGTGCCTACCAGCTCATATTTGTACACAATTCCTTCAATTTATTCCATGATGTGGGACTATTAATTCCAAACCATCATCCCTCCTTAACAACATGCGAGGTAATCCTAACAGTCTCACCCTTGACTCGCATCCTACGAGTATCTTTTGAGAGCGCTGCCTTACCTGCATGGCCCAGTCCGTAACCTTCGGCTCTGATACCATTGTTATGTAACGATGGTCGGAACAAAGCCCCCCTTCCTTGCACGCATATGAGCTGGCACACAACTCCCATATAACAAAAGGAATCCCCTTATGTTACGTGCCTACCAGCTCATATTTGTACATAATTCCTTCAATTTATTACATGAAGTGGGACTATTAATTCCAAACCATCATCCCTCCTTAACAACATGCGAGGCAATCCTAACATTATGCTCATGACCATGCTCAAGAACATAAAATAGGAGCATATGAATTTTAAATTGAGTATATACGTGTATGTGTGATAAATGTTAGAACTGAAGTGTTAAAAATGATGATAACTTCTATCTTATATTACTCGAAAGAACTTTGGTAAATCTACCGAAATATAAAGATTGATAAATAATTAGTATAATAAGATTGATTTAAACAAAGGAATAAAATAACTGCGTTTATCGTATAAGGTAAATATAATGTATATGACAGAAAATTTATATATAGCTGTATATATATTAACCTAAATCAATCTAATATATAATCATAAAATACCTTAATCAATCTAATATATAACTGATTATATATGTTAGATTATATAATTATATATTATACCTAGGCATGCCTTTATCGAGTATATGTTAGATTATATATGAAATATAATTGTATTTTTTTGGAAATCCAAGTAACCTATTGTTTATGTAATCTTTATTAACCTTGTTATTTTATTACTAACATTAATACACCCACCTAAATCCAAGTAACCTTAAAAATGATGTATATATAGATGATAAATCTCGGTTTAATATTTTTAAAAGTATATCTAATAGTAATTATATATACTATTAGAGTGGAGGAAGTAACATGTAATCAACCAACGATAATTCTTTACAATGGCACAATGTTCTTTTCTGATGCTACTGAGTTTCAGGTTTGTATTATTTCTCCATTTCTTTAGTAATGTTTGCAATTAATTTCTTCATTTTCATATTAAGTGCTTACTTTTATGTATTGCAACTATATAATTTTAGTTCTTCAAACTATCATAATATTTCATTTAACAGTACGTGATCATAATGTCAAAACATATGTTTGTGTCAAACAGGCAAATGCAATAATAAGCAATCCAAATGATCATAAGGCAACAAGTCCTACCAATCAATTTCATTTGATATCTTCGCACCTAAAACCGAGAATGGTCATCAAACCACAACTAAACAGTTCAGGATTGTCAATAAAGAGATCTCCGCAACATTTTCTGCAAAGGAGGAAGAGTAAGAATGGACGGATTATGAATGAAGAATAGCCTGTTGAGTCTACAATTATGTATAGATGTTCATTTTGATGCAACATTGCAATGCGTATATTGTAGTGATTACTAATTGTTGGAGAATGGAGTTTTGATGACAACAACCTTATTTCAATATTAATTAATTATAAAATATATACTAACACTTCTATCTAGAATATATATATACACACACATATGTAGGATTTATATATAGGAAATATTACTGAAGACTGTACAGTTTAAAGATGTTAGAGATTCAGAATTCAGAGATATTTCAAGACTCATGAGTATTCAAGATTTCAAGAGTTTATGATAAATATAGTTATAGAGCCTAGATTATGTAAGACTCTGAATAACACTCCATGTTCAAATTCAAAAAATAATTTCAAATTCTGATTTTCAAATTTTGATTTTCAAATTCTGATTTCAAATTCTATCTTCAATCTCTTCCTTCTCTATTTTATTTTCTATTTTTATTTGATTTTAAACTTAAGTTTTATAGATTTGTACTTTATATATTTATATTTTATATACTTTATATTTATGTAGTTTTAAACTCTATAACTTTATAAATATGTTTATATAGTTTATATTTATGTTTTCATATGATTCTCTACTTTATAATATTTATTTATAGCACTATATTTTAATTCAAGAATTTCCAAAATTATATATATATATATATATATCAAAACACTTGAAAAATATTCAAATTTCAATTTTTTACATATACATGTCGACATACATATCTATACATGTCGACATATAACTGTCATTTTTTCAAATTTGAAAGGAAGTGACTTTTCACTATTTGTGACGGTTCTAAGACGTTGCAACCTTTCACACATTATAAAAAAGGGTTGATTTCGAATTTTTAATCACTTCTTCTTCTCCATCTTTAGTCCCTTTCATTATATCATTATTCTTTATCATTTTTATGATTTCTACACCTATACTCTACCGAATTCAATTCTGTTTTCACTAATCTTCTTCTCTCTACATTTTCTACCTATTACTCTCTGAATAAAGTGTTATTGAAGATTTATAGGGCTATTTGTAATTGTTTAGATTGTGTAAAGTAATTGGTGGTATCCCTTGTAGCTGTGAAATGAAGAACGGGTAATCGGTGGTATCCCTTGTAGCCGCGAAATCAAGGAAGGTATACTTGATCAAGTGCGTGTGTGGAATCGGTGGTATCCCTTGTAGCCGTGAAATCAAGGAGGGTTGTAATTGGAAATTAATATAGTAATAAACTCTGCACAATCCAGCGTTGTGCGGGACTGAACGCAGGAGCAATTCCGAACCAGTATAAAATCCGGTATATTCTTTCCTTTTTTGTACTTTTTTAATCTTTGCATTTGTGTTTGGTTCGGCGTCTGTGATTTTTTTTGTAGTGTTTAATTCATATAGTAGTTCATATAAGTTTAGATTTTGTTTAATTTCTCAAAATACTATTCACCCCCTCTATGGCTTGTTTTGCCTTAACGATCCATTCCACAGTCCCTAACAGTTGGTATCAAAGCAAGGTCTTTCAAAAAGTTCATAATCTGATTTTTGAAAATAGTGATAATGGCAACCAACAATGGTAGCAATAATAGTTCTTTTGTAGAGGGTCAGTCCACTGTTAAACCACCACTGTTTAATGGTGGTAATTATTCATATTGGGCATGTAGAATGAAATATATTTATAGTCAGTAGGATTAGACACATGAAACAGTACACAAAATGAGTTTGTTGAACCGACAACTGCATTTGCACAATGGACAAATGAACAAAAGAATATTGCACAAAGCAATTCTAAAGCCATGAATATGTTTTCTTGTTCATTAGATAGGAATGAGTTTAATAAAGTGTTAGTATATAAAACTCCTACTATTTCTAATGTTTTACTAATTAGTAATTTAAACACAACTTGCTAAGTATAAGTCAACTTTGCGATAAGGGATATAAGATAAACTTTGAAAAGGGTAAATGTTTTATAGAAGATAGGAATTCAAAAGTAATATTCGAAGAAGATAGAAAGAAAAATATCTATATATCGAGTATGAAAATCTCCACCGATAACCAATGTCTTTTGGCCAATACAAGTGACCCTTGGATCTGGCATAAAAGATTTGTCCATATAAATTTTAAACACATTTCTAGGATTTCTAAATTAGATTCAATCAGAGGATTACCCAAAATGAAATTTAAAGTTAATAACTTATGTGACGCTTGTTAACTAGGAAAATTTAAGAAAAATTCATTTAAATCAAAAGAGGAAATCACTACATCAAAACCATTAGAGTTAATTCACATGGATTTATTTGGGCCATCTCAAGTTCAATCAATAAATCATAATAAATATGTTTACGTAATAGTCGATGATTTTTCTAGATTTACTTCGACTTTGTTTCTTAAAAATAAAAGTGATGCTTTTGATCAGTTTAAAACTTTTTCTAAAAGAATTCAAAATTTATTATCACTAAAAATTAAACTAATACGAAGTGATCATGGCGGAGAATTCGAAAACGAAAATTTTGAAAAATATTGTAATAAAAAGGGAATAACCCATAATTTTTCAATCTCGAGAACCACTCAACAAAATGGATTAGTTGAACGTAAAAATAGGACGATATAAGAGTGTGCAAGAACTATGTTATCTAATAGTAATTTACCAAGGAATTTTTGGGCTGAGGCAGTTGCAACAGCTTGCTACATTGTAAATAGAATTTTAATTATACCTTTAACTCATAAAACCCCATATGAACTTTTGTATAATAAGAAACCAAAAGTATCATATTTTAAAATATTTGGAAGTAAATGTTTTATATTTAATACTAAAGATAATCCAGATAAATTTGACTCGAAATCTGATAAAGGAATATTTATTGGATATCAGGAAGAAGTAAAGCATATAAAGTTTTCAATACTCGAACCAATACCATAGAAGAAACTTTAAACGTATCTTTCGACAAAAACTATAAGAGTATAACTCAAAACAATGAAGATGAATGTGAAAATGACACTAATGAAATAAATCATGAAGATAATCAACCAAATAAAAGAATTAGATTACTTAGAGATCATCCTATAGAAAATATATTAGGAGATATAGAATATGTTATTAGAACCCATAATCAACTAAATAGTATGAGTAATACTGAATTTATTTCAACTATTGAACCTAAAAATCCAAAGGAAGTATCTTCGGATGATTCAAGGATACTTGCTATGCAAGAAGAACTGAACCAGTTTACTAGGAATGATGTACGGGAACTTATTCCTAGACCAGAGGATACGACTATAATAGGAATCAAATGGGTTTACAAAAATAAAATGAATGAACACGGTGAGGTCATAAGAAATAAGGCATGACTAGAAGCACAAAGTCATACTCAAGAAAAAGGAACAAATTACGATGAAACTTTTTCCCCCGTAGCAAGATTAGAAGCTATTAGGATTTTACTAGCCTTCGCAAACCATAATAATTTCAAATTATATCAAATGGATGTCAAAAGAGCTTTTCTTAATGGATTTGTTAAAGAAGACATATATGTAGAGCAACCACCTCTATTTGAAGACGAAAAATTACTAAATCACGTACATAAGTTAAAGAAAGCGTTATATGGATTAAAACAGGCTCCTAGGGCTTGGTATGATAGACTAAGAAATTATTTGTCACAATCGAATTTTGAAATAGAAAAATTAGATAATACTTTGTTTATTAAGAAAAGTAATAAAGATATACAATTAGTTCAAATATATGTTGAC
Source organism: Allium sativum (assembly GCA_030737875.1). Lineage (NCBI taxonomy): Eukaryota > Viridiplantae > Streptophyta > Magnoliopsida > Asparagales > Amaryllidaceae > Allium > Allium sativum. The sequence goes on from CM060924.1 coordinate 298,158,235, forward strand.
GATATAACTTTCGCATCGACAAACGATAAGATGAGTAAAGAATTTTTAGGTATTATGATCCAAGAATTTGAAATGAGTCTTATAGGAGAACTAGCATTCTTTCTAGGATTACAAATATGTCAATTAAATAATGGAATATTTATTAATACAGAAAAATACGCAAGAGATCTAATTAATAAATATAATCTAACAACAACAAATGGGAGACCAACACCTATGGCAACTAATATAGCATTAAGTAAAGATGATACATCTAAAGATGTGGATCAAAAACTATATAGAGGAATGATAGGATCGATATCATATATAACTGCTAATAGACCAGATATAATGCATAGTGTATGTCTCTGTGCAAGATATCAATCGCAACCTAAGGAAACACATTAAAAAGCTGTGAAACGTATTCTAAGGTATGTAAAGCATACATCAGACTTTGGATTATTTTACCCTAAGGATGATTTAGTTTCTTACTGTGATGCTGACTACGCAGGATGTAAATCTGATCGTAAAAGTACTAGTGTCTTAGGACATTCACTGGTTTCGTGGTTTAGTAAAAAGGAAAATACTGTATCTTTTTCAACAACTGAAGCAGAATATATCTCTGCTACTTTGTCTTGTTCACAAGTAATATATATGCAACAAACTCTAAATGATTTTGAATTATAAATAAATAAATCACTAATATACTGCGATAATGTGAGTGCTATAAATATTTCTAAAAATCCAACTAATCATTCAAGAACTAAACATACTGATATAAGACATCATTTTCTAAGAGATAATGTAAGTAAAGAGAAAATTTCACTCGAATTTATAGAAATAGATAAACAAATAGCAGATATATTAACAAAACCACTAAACAAAGCAACATTTACTAAATTTAGAAGAGAATTAAGCATATGTTCATTAAGTGAGTTGGAATAATTAAATATACTATTATATATAAAAATAACATAAAAAATCAGAAAAATAAAATTTAAAACATAACTATGTTGACATACATTTATGCATATGTGGACATATAACTGCCAGAATTTTAAATTTAATTCCAACCAAAAGTTAGTTATATCAATTATTTAAACCTTCTACTTCAACTTTTCTTCTTTATTTTCATTTCTCTTCAATGTAAAAATTCTAAACTAAAATAAACAAAGGCCTCCACTAATTTAAACACCCAAATCAATCCCGATTCGTCCGATGGACCATCCAAGGATCCTTTTCAATGATCTACGCTATCTCGGGTCATCAAAATTAAAGAAAAGATGGAGTATGCTCTGCAAATGATGGCCGAAATATAAGTACATCAAAAAGGATGAGCCAAGAACAAAATAGGCAAAGAAAAGTTATAAGAAGCCTCCTTAAGTTAATAATGGATAATCAGGCTAATCCAATTATCATCGAAGATGATAATGAGCCTATAGAAGAAGAGGAGGAACCAGAAGAAGAGGAAGAAGAGATAATGGAGGAAGAGGAACCCGAAGAAGAGCAACAAGAAGTTTCAAACGAAGAGGATCAAGTTGTTTGTGTGGGTGAAGTCCTATATGATCATAACGGAAATATGATTGAAAGGAATGGAGAATTTTGTCTTCATTACCCTAATTATCCTACTCACAAGTCTACTATAGTTAAGGACAAGTAGATTTTAGGTTTTGATTCGATTCTTGTCGTATATTCTCGTTCCCTTTCGATGTATAATATGTATTATCGTTTGTAAAACAATGTTTACATAAATTACTTGTTCCGTATAACATAAATATTCTATTATTTTGTTATACTAGGTTAGGGCCCATGCTACGCACACGGGTTGTTGTTGAAATTGTGATGTTGTCTACCTTTGTTTTCTGTTTTAATTGTGGCATAAAAGTTTGGGAGATAATAAAATTGAGGTAAACATCTACCAACAGCAGGCTGTCACAATGTGATGTTTGTTGTATCAAAAGATAGGTCAATTGCAAATAAACAATAGTCAAGGAGAAACTTAAAATGATACAATGGAAATTTCAGTATATATCACTTGTTATTAGTAGAGAGTAAAATTAATATAATGTAAGAAATCCTATTATATACAAATTAATTCAACAACAAATTATTATTTCAACCTCACATATGCATTGGCAGTGCTAAAGGATCATTGCACACATCAAACGTAAAAGTTGGTGTGTGTAAACTAAAATGAAATTACCATGGTGAGAAGTTATAGAAGAAAAAATTGAATATGATGATTTAAAAAATAGTGATAAGTTGAGGTGGAAAAAATGAATATGATGATACAGCTAATTGTTTAATTTCAAAGGTGATGCCCGGCTTTTAATAAAAGGTAGAGACGCCATCTTCAATTCCAATATGAAATCTCATCTTGTTTTTTCTAGCTCCACTCTCTACAACAACCTAATAGGTTTCTGAACAAAATGCATGCATGCAAGTTAGCAAGTTTTAAATATATAGTTTGACCAAGTTCAAGTAAACGTAGTACACGGATTTTGTTTCAAAAATCAGAGTAGGTTTAATCACATTTATGTTATTGTATTTATGATCAAAGATGGTTGAATCCTGTTTCATAAATATTGTTAAGGTTTGGCTATTTCACAGAAAATATATCAATGATTATATGTATTTGAAATAACAACAGACAGATAGCAAACACAATTTAGTTTCAATTTATTGACGTCTATAAAGCATGCGCAACTTCAAATGGTTATCACCGTCCTAAGGAAATATAACCAAATCATAAAAATAACTTGACTATCACGTGCATAGAGGACGCGTCCAAAAGCTTACATTCTTGTCGGTTTACTGCAACTCAACAGCAATGATGAACTCATTTTGTGACGGCCCGCCCCGCACCAACCGACATTTTCTCCAAAAGTGCGTTGTACACATGTCCAGTTAGCACGGAACGGGTCGCCAGAAGAAAATGAAAGAAGAGAATGGACTAATCAAGGAACCTGTAATATGTCTCACAGCGCATAGAACAAAATATAATAATAACATACTTGACATAAAACAGAAGAGACAGTGCATAAGCTAAAAACCAGAACTGAGCATCATAGCAGCGGAAATCCAAAATATAGCTTATTACAACTTTTCAAACTGTCTCAAAACAAAAGCAAGATAAAGGAGGTACACTACTAATGCCCAAGTAGTGACCACCAACGACACAGGGAGAATATCTATATATCATACGTGGAAGCCTCCTGCTCGCCTCCGAATCAGCTACTCGCGCATCACCAGCTAACCATAACCTGTCTCTAGTCTGCTCGTGTGAGCACCCAGAGTAATAAGAAGAGACATAAAACTCTGGGTCAGACATAAAGCCTGGTATGAGAGATAAGCATCAAAACATAACAATAACAGGTATAATCCAATCATACCTGAACCTGGACCTGCAACCAAAGAGTTAGCACTACATACTGTACAACACTCTAAGGTGCCCTTTCAAATGGTGTAAAGATAACGGGGGTGGGGGTGTGCATGTCATAGTGATGTCAAACAATCAAACATAGCAAGCATCCTCACATCTCTCACTCAGTGCGTAAAGCATACGATACCCACTACCTTGGTCCTCTAATCCTTTGGGCCATGACGGAATCCAATCCCGTGTAACTATCACTACAAGCCCACTATCCATCTCTCAGTGGTGGACCAAAGTTATGAATACCGACAACCCCTTTGCACACGTCCCGCAGCAAAGCCCAATCATGAAGTGAACTCATTGGTTCCCAACTGGGTCCGGGATCCTGAGCTCTAACTTCCATTTGGACTACCTTTGCATATCGGGTTTTGGTCAGCATCTCCTCCGGATCGGTCTTCATCCAGTTCGCGATCTCCTGGTTCGGTTCGTGACTCGCCCCCTCGCATCAGCTCGACTCGCGGATCGTGGTCATTGCCTTCGCTCGGATCGGGTCGTGCCTGTTACGTCATCTCGGGTCGGATCGCACCATTCGTCAGCTCATTCGGATCGCGCCTGCTGCATCGGGTCGGGTCGCGATGCACTCGTGGTCACCATCCCCCTTCGGTTCGGTTCGCAGTCCTCCTTCGCGAATGGTCGGATCACCATCATCGGATCGTGACACCCAAGCTGGAACGGATCGTGGTCTTCAAGCATCGACGGATCGAGTCGTGCCATCGGTTCGGATCGTGGAAGATGGGGCGGATCTGGTCGTCTCGTGGCGCGAGCTTCAATCGGATCGGTTCGCATGGGGTAGGGGCGATCCGGTCCGGGGTATTTCCTGCACTTCATTCCGGCGACTGTTTTTCGCCATTCGACGGCGTTTTTAACCAAACTAACACTTCTAAACAATCACAAAGCATACCATACAGTCATAGCAACATATAGTATCGACCACAAACACCAAAACATAAATCATAGCATGTAAAATGGATCAAACATAGCCAATACCCCATATTTTCCCTTAAGCATACTTAAGCAAATCTAACAATAAGGTTAGCAAATCTTAACCAAATTGAACCAAACTTCTAACAGAGGTCTAAAACAATATTTCAGAATTTCTGAACATTTTTTCCAGATTTTTAACATGCATAATTTCGCTAATTATCACTAATCACCCCTTAATCCCCCAAATTCCGGGATTTACAAAATTAGTCGAAATTAACCCAAATTCATATCAGAGGCATAAAATGATGTTTTAGAATTTTGGGAATTTTTCTAGATTTTTCTGAACCATAATTTCGCTAATCTTCGCTAATTACCATAATTAGCCATAATTAGTGAGGAACTATGCAAATCACTCACCTTAGCCACAAACAAACTTTAGATCTGAAATAATCTCTGATTTGGATCCAATCCCTACGTGTTCCAGCAGCTCTCTCGCTGATTTGGTGAAGATCTTCTTTGATTTGATGTAGATTAGGCCAGAACTTGATTAGAAAGTGATTAGAAGGTGATTAGAAGGTGATTTGGGATGAAATTCGAAGGTGGAGGCCATGACTAGGGTTGAAGAAACTAAGTGGCGGCTGGAAAAATGAGTCTAAAACCGAAATCCAAACCCTAGCAGCCCTTATATACTCCCAAACCCGAAATTACCCAATGGGCCTAGCTGCTAATCACCCGGTTAAGCCCAATTAGCTGAAATTAACCCTTTAAACCTTAATTCAGCCATATCTCCCAAACGGTAAGTTCGTTTGGCTATTATGACCACTCTACGGAAAGAGAAACCATCATTCGAATCCAATGGAAGTGGTTTCAGGTCAAAATTCCTTTCCAGTCAAAAGTTATGGCCAAAACAGTACCAACTAGGGGCAAAACGGTCATTTAAAAATCGACAAAAATCATGAACATGGGAAATGACCCCAATAGTCGTCTCCCAAAGTTACATGACCATACGACTTCATATGTGAAAGAAATAAATATTCTACGATCCCATGATGCGTAGAATACGGGTCGTTACACATTTAGTATCAGATATATGTTATCGAGACCAAATTAAGCTCTCACACACGGCTTAAAAAAGACCTAACATCTCAACAAATAAATGAATACGCTCAAGTATTGCAATTAGCAAAAATATAAATGCAAATTGATAAAAAGTGTCAAGCACATCTCCTATAAATCATTTTTCATGGATGGATCTCAACAAAATGTGTGAACTTAGGGCCTCCGTTGACCCCTAAAAGATGAATCTCATATTCAATTTTGTGTTTTACTTACTGAGCTAGTGGAATATATACTCAGTTTGTCGTTTGCCAGCTAAGAAAAAATGAAAAAGATCATTATAGTTTGAAGTGAGTTGGCTAGAATCAAGAACAATATGATAATAGTTTTCAAAAACCATGTGTCACAACAGGGTTTTAAAAGATTATAAGTAGAAAGATTCAAGGCAACTTGACATTAGTAGGCAAATTGTTGCCTCACATCAAAAGTAGAATTTAAAATTTTGTTATATAGTTTCTTCTAATGACAGATCAATCACAAAGTCAAGTTTAATGCTGCAAACATCATAGTAAAATGCAATATCACATTAAAAAAACTAAGAAAATATGTTATAGGAGGATGAAAATAATACATAGACATACTTGATTGTGTGTGTATCTTGTAGCACATTATTATGGAGGCTAGTAGAGGAAAAATGAGCCATTTAGGTGATATTTTGTTCCATAATTACCTAAAATAGTTGTAATATAGTGAAGTAGCTATTTGAAGGCTTTATCAAACGCTTGTAATGATTTAGATGTAAACGAAGTTATATATGCATTACTATGACACTTGTAAGAAAGCTGGAATGTAACAAAATAAACTATATAAAATATAGCTTGTTACAATCAAACAAACTATTATCAGTCATCAGCTGACCATTTCAAATATATATACATTATATTTACCCGTATCAGCAGGGTTGATAATTGTTTCACGTTTAAAGTTAATGAAAATAATTTTGATTTGATAAGAGTTGCTATGTACCCGTGCTGAAGAGTCACTGATATAAAAACCACGATACCTTCAATTAAGATCGTGCTAACGTAAATCAGTATAAATGTTCATGAAAATTTTGACAATAAAATATTATGTACTTGCTTTATAAAATTTAGTTATAGATGAATCAAACTGACAAAGAAGAATTTTTTTTCTCTCTCTCTCTCTAGATTATGGATATTTTAATATCAGGAAAATCGGTTGAAGGAAATACTTGTCGCGTTTTTTAGTTTATAGGACGCACTAATTATTTTTATAAAAGAAGGACACGCATGTTTTAATATTTGGCTGAAGGAAAATTTTCACAGAAAATTAAATCGTGCGTTTCTTCTTCACCCTCCATTCTAAATTCTGCCGATCAAAAGGCAAAAACAAATCAATCTTCAATTTCAAATCGTGCGCTACAATCTAAAGCCGACACCTTTAAATCCAAATCGATATGAAGTTGTGTTTTTTTCGTTGTCAAATCTGGAGAAGTCTTCAATCTGAAGACGGCGGTTGTAGGTTGAGCTCGTTGCAAATTTGATCGATTGATCTCGAATCAATCAAGCGACTACTTTTCAGATCGATGACTACTTGAGCGATGATGTTGACGACCGATTTCAGATGAACAACGGCAGTGGATATGAGCTATTTTACCCTGATATGCTATTTGTGTATACCATTTTCTGTTTTGTTAATAATAACTGATATTACCTTTGTGAATCAACAAGCTTGCTATCGTTTGTGAATGTTCCACTTGTCTTAGAACGGACTCTTCTTTATTTGAAGTTAATCATGAAATTTGTGAATGTTGGTCGCATCAAGGTATGATTATCATCTTAAATATGGTTTTTAAATTTTATTGTTATTTGTATTCAAATGGTAGGTTTAGTTATCATTTTCTATGTATATTATCATTTAACAGTAGTGGATTGGAGTTGTTTTACCCTGATATGCTATGTGTGTATAGCATTTTCTATTTTGTTAATAATAACTATACACATTTGTTTTGCAGTGATGATATTACCTCTGTGAATCAACAAGCATGCTAGTTGTTTTTTCGTATAATGATAATTCATATTCCACATGTCATATCATGGACTCTTCTTTATTTGAAGTTAAGCATGAAATTTGTGAATGTTGGTCGTATTAAGGAATGATTATCATCTTAAATATGGTTTTTAAATTTTATTGTTATTTGTTTCAAATGGTATGTTTAACTATCATTTTCTGTTTATATTGTCATTTAACGGTGGTTGATTGGAGCTATTTTACCCTGATATGCTATGTGGATATAACATTTTCTGTTTTGTTAATAATAACTGTACACATTTGTTTTGCAATGATGATGTTACCCCTGTGATTCAACAAGCTTGCTAGTTGTTTTTGAGTATAATGATAATTCATATTCCACCTGTCCTAGCATGAACTCTTTTTTATTTGAAGTTAAGCATGAAATTCGTGAATGTTGGTCGCATTAAGGTATGATTATTATCTTAAATATGGTTTTTAAATTTTATTGTCATTTGTATTCGAATGGTATGTTTAACTATCATTTTAGTCCATGATATTAAATAATGAAGAGTCCATGATATTGTCATTTAGTTTGACAGTGGTTTATTTCTTTTAATCTGATGATTATATAATTATTGTTGCATAATGGTAGTTGTACATATCATTTCATACAGTACAATTATGGAGCAAATTGGTAGAAGGGGGAAGAAATGTGCGTTATGGAAAATAGTTTTTTGTCCTATCATGGAGGACCATTTATCAAAATTAGTTGATGATGGTTTTGGTTGGGATGTTTTCAAATCATCAGAGTTTATTTTTGAAGTTAAGTCGTGGAAGTCACAAGTTGTTGATCTTCAAAATCATTCATGTAGTTGTAATCAATGGAGAATTACTGGTTTTTCATGTTCTGCTGCAGTTTAATGTATTATACATTTTGCCATGTAATTCGATTTTTTCAATTGTTTAAATACCATGCAAATATCGACTAATTTTTATTCTACTTGATTTTCTCTATTGATTATGTTTGTGGTTATAGTATCATTTGTTACAGTATAATGCTAGTTGTATATATCGTTTCATTTATACTTTATATTGGTTGTACAGTGCATGCTGTGTGATTTATTTCTTTTTGATTACTCTATTGATTGTGTTTGTGGTTTTATTATTCTTTATTTGAGTATGATACTGATTGTACATATCGTTTTAGTTATATGGTTTCATATTTGTATAGTGCATGATGGCATATATTTGAGAGACGTACTAAATGGTTTTTCACATTTGACAACACTTATTATACAACTATGATATGTATAGACAAATCTGGTTTTGTATTTGCATTTGGTTTAAAGCATTAGTTGTACATGATGCTCCAACATAAAAGTATAGAAACTATAATGCATTTCAGCTAGGGGAGCATATGGAATTTTACAACGGCATCAAGGGATAATCAGCATGCACACCTAATATTAAGATATTAAACATCATTTTTTTATATAATGATAGTTGTATATAGAATTTTAGTATAATACAAACTATCAACATCAATTTTCCCAATTTTCATTCTACTATGATAGTTGAATATAGCATTCTTTCCCTTTCATAATTTTCATACCATGTTGTGTACATATTTTACTTACCACAACTGAAGCTTGTTTGAAGCTAGGAGTTGATGCTTGTGTTGATCTGGTGATTGGTTTATTTTGTACGGATGTCTTTTACATGTCATCAGTACCCGCTCGGTTAATCAATTCCCACTGGGTGCAAATTCGTTGTCTAAGTACCCGATTAGGTCTTGCATTCGGACGTCTTTTATGTGTCATAGTTACCCGATTACGCCTTGCGTCCGGATGGCTTTTATGTGTCATAAGTACCAGCTCGGTTAATCAATTCCTACTGGGTGCAGATTCGTTGCTGAAGTACCCAATTAAATTTTGCGTCCAGACATCTTTTACGTGTCATAGGTACTTGATTAGGCCTTGCATCAGGATGTCTTTTACATGTCACCGGTAGGCGTTCGGTTAATTAATCCCTATTGGGTGCAGATTCGTTGCTGAAGTACCCGATTAGGCCTTGTGTCCGGACATCTTTTACGTGTCATGGGTACTCGATTATGACTTCCGTACGGAAGTCTTTGACGTGTCACCGGTACCTGCTCGGTTAACTAATTCCTACTAGGTGCAGAATCGTTGTTGGAGTACCCGATTAGACCTTGCGTGCGGAAGTCTTTTACGTTTCATAGGTACCCGATTAGGCCTTGCGTGCGGAAGTCTTTTATGTGTCACGGGTACCCGCTCGGTTAACTAATTCCTACTGAGTGTAGAATCATTGCTGGAGTGCCCGATTAGGCCTTGCGTACGAAAGTCTTTTACGTGTCATAGGTACCCGATTAGGCCTTGCGTGCGGAAGTCTTTTACGTGTCACGGTTACCGGCTCGGTTAACTAATTCCTACTAATTGTAGAATCATCGTTGGAGTACCCGATTAGGCCTTGCGTGCTGAAGTCTTTTACGTGTCATGGGTACCCGATTAGGCATTGCGTGCGGAATTCGTTTACGTGTCATGGGTACTCGCTCGGTTAACTAATTCCTACGGGATGCAGAATCGTTGCATCATTACCCGATTAGGCCTTACGTCCGGACATCTTTTACATGTCATAGGTACCCGATTAGACCTTGCATCTGGATGTCTTTTACGTGTCACGTGCGGAAGTCTTTTACGTGTCGCGGGCATCTGCTCGGATAACTAATCCGACTGGGTGCAGAATCGTTGCTTGAATACCCGATTAGGCCTTGTGTGTACCCGCTCGGTTAACTAATTCATCTTGCTTTTGTTATATTTTGTCGATCTTATTTCCTTATCAATTTACAGGTTATTTGCGTTATTATGTCTGATTTGGTTTCAATCAGTAGAGAAGAATAAGGGTATGTTCTTAGATACATTGTTATGATTTTTTTTTTTTAAGATTTTAATGCTATGTGCATTTAACATTTTCTTCCTGTTTAATATTTACTCATATAAATAGCTATTATTTTTTTCTGCAATATAATGCTAGATTAATCTAGCATTTTCATACATTTGTCAAGGGCTCGATCATGCCCTGTAATGCTAGGTTAACCTAGCATTTTCCATACACCGTTGAAGGGCTCGGTCATGCGCCATAATGGTAGGTTAAGCTAGCATTTTCATACATTGTTCAAGGGCTCGATCATTCAGTATAATGCTAGATTAACCTGGCATTTTCATATACTAGTTAAGGGCTCGGTCATGCCCTATAATGCTATGTTTACCTAGCATTTTCATACAATTTTCAAGGACTCAGTCATTCGCTATAATGCTAGGTTAACCTGGCATTTTCATATATTGGTTAAGGGCTCGGTCATGCCCTATAATGCTAGGTTAACCTAGCATTTTCATATAATTTTCAAGAGCTCGATCATTCGCTATAGTGCTAGGTTACCTCGGCATTTCATACACTAAATAAAGATGGATGATAAATTAATGATACAAATATAAATCAATCCATTAAATACAGATCAATGCTATAATGCTAAATTTATCTAGAATATTCTGCACTTAATTAACCTAGCATATTCTGCACTAATTACAATGGATGCTAAATTAATGATATGTATGTCTATCATTACTCAAATGTTATATTAAAATGACTAACATTATAAAATATGATAAATGATAGATAAATATATCGTTACGTTTTCAAAGTGAATTAGCCTGTATATAATATAATGAATGATATTTGAATATAGCATTATAGTTTTAAAGTGGTAAATGATAGTTGAATTTAGCATTGTACTTTTTAAAGTGAAATAAAATATGTACAATATGCTAAATGATAGATGAATATAGCATTGTATTTTTAAAGTGAGCTACCATGGATAAAATATAGTAAATGATAGTTGAATTTATCATTTATATTTTTGAAGTGAGTTAGCACGTGTAGGGTTTGCAAACTAATGTTTGAGTATAGTATTTATTAGTAAAATGAACTATCATGTATAGAATATAATAAATCATAGTTGAATTTAGCATTGTATCTTTTAAAAGGAAGTAGAACGTTTAAATATGCTAAATGATAGTTGAATATGACATTGTATTTTAAAGTAAACTAGAATGCACAAAACATAATAAATGACAATTGATTTCAACATCACATTTTTAAAGTGAACTAGCATGTATAAAACATGTTAAATGATATCTAAATATAGCATTACATTTTTAAAGCGAACTAGCATATATAGTAGTGTGTTTCATAAAGAGAAATAACGTGTATAAATATGATAAAGATAGTTGAATTTAGCATTGTATTTTTGAAAGTGACCTAGCATGTGTATAACATTCTAAATGATAGTTAAATATATCAATGTATTTTTAAGATTCTATAAGATATATTGCATACATGAAATGATAGTTGAATTTAGCATTTTTGATGTTGTTATAAAGTAGAATGATCCTTCATAAATTGGAACTCAAGAATTCTAGAGCATCCTTCGTGCATATGAATTACTTTTGAATAGACTGCACATCACTGATAGATTGATGAATCAGGAAATAGACTATCAATGTTTGTGCATGTTGTGCAATGCAAAAAATGAATCAAGAGGTCATATTTCCTTCAATTAGTATGACATTATCAACGATTGTACAATTTAGTATTTTTGAACTGTAGAAAAACTAATATGACCTTATCATGATTTAATGCTAAGTTGATTTAGCATTTTTGGTATCAATGATTTTTTGTAAAATTTAGATCATCGATGATTGAGTAGTGGACGTGGTACTGTTTTTTTTAAATTCAGATCAATGATGATGAGGGTGCGGACTGCTTCAAAAATGACGACGATTGGGGATTCAATTAGCTTCAGGAAACGGCAGCTTTAGGCTCAGGCGATGGCGACTTCAGACGACGGCGGCGACTTCGGGCGACGGCTTCAGGCGATGGCAGCGGCTTGAAGAGGCGGCGGCTTGGAAGGCGACAGCTATTTTTGGGGGTGCGATGACTTGGCTGTTGATAATCGAGAGCGACGGCGGCTGTTGATAATCGACGGTGGAGGAAATAAAAGAAGAAGGTGAGGACTGTCCTTCCGCCTAAAATCTTAAAGTTGCGTCTTAATTTTAAAAGTTTATTATATGTTTGTCCTTTAAACTAATTTGCTCTTTTAATATTAATAAGGGAGAACATATATACCAATTGCTTTTTTTGTAAAATAATTAAAAAAGGATCTATTTGGCACAGTTTGTTGATATTGTATACCTGCCAATAAATGAACGAAGCACCATTGTACTAAAACCAACTTGATTATAAATATAAGCATTAAAACAAAACGTAAGTCAAAAAGTAATATGAAATTATGAATAACTTCAATGTAGGGTTTGTCAACTGAAGCCCGTAGAGGATACAAATATTTTTAACAGAAAATATGTGTTCAATGAATGAATCACTGCTTAATGTATCTTTATTATGTCTTCTTTACTGTAACCTAACTAAGACTCTATTTAAACTTTTACTTTTCTTCTCAATAATGTCCAGTCTATATGTATTCCAAGTAGCGTGTAATAATCATTGATAGAAAATGTATCAGGTTACAGTTCAAAACTGTAATAGGCATTAGATAATTTACGCCCAAAATTCTGAAAACTAAGCAATGATTATTGCAAAACTATATTTTCGACATGCTATTTGGTAGATGAACTTAGTAATGCAACACTTATGGTCAGCACTAGTAAAAGGTTCAGATTAACTGATTATTCATGACGTATAACAGTATAATACTGCATAGACTTAATAATCTGGAAGGCATGTGTATATGATCAACAACCTTATCCATTGAAAGTGGTTGTAACCAATCACAATCAGATGATGTTTAACCGAACAAATATAGTACATATGCAAAAGAAATAAGTAGTTTAGTAATTCGACGTTGTGAGATTATTGTGAAAGATTGTAATTGAACACGAATAGGAAATATTTTGTATTATTGATATGATGAGATATATACAGATTGACCATGTATATATAGACACGGTAATAAGATACAAAGAATTTTAAATAACGGTTGGGCTTTAGCCCAAGCCTATATACAAAGAATAAAATGAATACACACTTATACACCCGTAAGCTTTCAGTTGTTCATTTTATATCTCCCCGCAAATGAAAGCTAGGGTTTTTCATGTCTCCGCCGCCACAAATTGAAGTGATAAATCTGAGAAAATCTTCAAAATAGAGTCTGAATCAGCTTCGATTCTATTGAAATGGCACTCGATGGCGAGGATTTAGGCCTATAAGGGATTGTTCTTGCTTTGTTTGAGTGGCATCTACTTCAAATTGTTCTCGATTCCTGGTATGTGAGATGCTGAGCCGCTTGCAAGCCTGGATTCTTCAGTAGCCAGATTAGCAGTGTGCTTTGGCCTCCATTCAGGGTTCTTGGACGTTAAAGTTTTCAGATCTGAACTTGTATGCTTTGCTTCCTCTTCAAGGTTTGATCTTTCAGTTACTTTAAGTTCAGATCTAAGCCTGGTAAAGTTTTTACTTGATAATGGCTTTGTAAGTATGTCTGCTATCTGATAATTAGCTGGAACTTGATTTATTTGTAGTTTACCCTTGATTACTTGTTCTTGGATGAAATATAGATCAATTTCCATGCGTTTGGTCCTTGAATGCAATATAGGATTAGATGACAATGATACAGCACTTAAATTATTACACCATAGTGTTGGCGGCTTTTGAATTGATACTTTGAGTTCACTAAGAAGTGACTGAACCCACATAATTTCAGCAGTAGCGTTTGCAATGCTTCTGAACTCAGATTCAGTGCTAGACCTAGAGACTGTAGGTTGTTTCTTAGCACACCAGGATATAAGATTGTTTCCCAAATAGATACAGTAACCTGATGTTGATCTTCTGTCATCAGGGTCAGTTGCCTAGTCTGCATCACTATATCCAGTAATGTTGAGTTGATTGCCTTGTGTAAAATGTAAACCATAGTCCACAGTCCCCTTTAGATATCTTAGCACTCTCTTCATGGCCTTCCAGTGATCCTCTTTTGGTTCCTGCATAAATTGTGAGAGTTTGTTAACACAGTAGGTTATTTCAGGTCTAGTGATGGTAGCATATTGTAATGCTCCAACTAGACTTCTATATTGTCTGATATTGACTATGTTTTCTCCCCTGTGTTTGGACAATTGCTGACTTGTAATCATGGGTGTAGGTAGAGCATTAGCAGCCTCCATTTTTGATCTTACAAGAATTTCATTGATATACTTCTTTTGATTTAGAAATAACTCTAATTTGGATGTTTTTATTACTTCAATTCCAAGGAAATAGTTGAGTTCCCCCAAGTCTTTAATTGAAAACTGTTTGTCCAAAATATGAATGAGTCTTCTGATTTCATCTTCACTGTTTCCTGTAATGATTAGATCATCTACATATATCAAAATAAAAATGGTTATGTTATCAATAAATTTGACAAACAGTGAATGATCTGATTTGGTAGATTGAAACTTTAGTTTTGTCAAGAAAAGTTTCAATTTATCAAACCAGACTCTAGGAGCTTGCTTAATACCATAAATGGCTTTATTTAGTTTACAAACAAGCTCTTTATTTTTCTGATATCCTTGAGGTTGACTCATATACACTTCTTCCTTTAGATCACTGTTCAGGAATGCATTGTTTACATCCAATTGTTGTATTTTCCAGTTGTAGTGTAGGGCTATAGTGAGAATTACTCTTATGGTTGTTGGTTTAACAACGGGAGAGAATGTTTCTTCAAAATCAAAACCATATTGCTTTGTGAAACCTCTTGCAACAAGTCTAGCCTTGTGTCTGTGTATAGATCCATCAGCATTATTTTTTAATCTGTACGTCCACTTGCTATCTATTATATTCTAGTCTGTTGGGGCTTTGACAAGTGTCCATGTTTTATTCTTTATCAATGCTTGATACTCATTATCCATAGCTTGTTTCCAGTTTTGATTACTAATGTCTTGATTGTAATTTACTGGTTCATCAAGATCACTTATGACATTATAAATTTTGGGCTTAAAGATACCCCTTTTTGATCTAGTAATCATTGGATGACCTGTTTGAGCTTGCCCACTCTGCTGTTCATGGGTTTCAATATTATCCTTTTTAGTGTTTGATTGATTACTCCTAACTTCTGAACTTGAGTCATGCTGCAGATTTTCATGTTGTTGATTGGTACTTGGCTGATTGGAAGGCTCAGGTGACTCACTGCTTGATGATGATGTGGGCTGTTGAGATGACTCTGAGCTACCATCACCAGTATCTTTGGTAAAATTGTCAGAGTAGATAGGTATTCCTGGTATTGATTTCCTTGGATTGTAAACTTTTTGTGTGGTAGCAATATCTTTACTATTGAAAGGAAATACCTTTTCATTAAATACAACATGTCTGCTAATGTAGACCTTACCTTTATCGTCGAGGCATTTATACCCTTTCTGGTCACTGGCATACCCTATAAAGGTACATGCTGAGGATCTAAAATTTAACTTATGAGCATTATATGGCCTTAGATATGGATAGCATAGACAGCCACAAACTTTTAGTCTATCATAATCAGGTTTGATATTATACAAGGTTTCTAGAGGACATTTATTATTCAGAGTTTTAGTAAGCAGTCTATTTATTAAATATACAGAAGTATTAAAAGCGTCAGGCTAGAACTTCATACTTAAATTACTTTGAGCTAATAAAGTAAGACCACACTCCACAATATGTCTGTGTTTTCTTTCAACTAAACCATTTTGCTCAGAAGTGTATGGACAACTTAATCTATGAATTATACCTTTCTTTTGAAAGAATTCACTTAGAGGTTTAAATTCTGTACCTCCATCAGTCTGCAAGATCTTTAGATTCTCACCTGTTTGTTTTTCAGCTTGATTAATGAAATGAATAACAACTTTGCTAGTTTCTGACTTTGACTTTAGAAAATATATCCATGTATATCTAGAATAGGAATCAACAAAAGAAATATAGTAGTTGAACCCATAGTCAGAATTTGTTGAAGTAGGACCCCATAGGTCTGCAGCAACAAGCTCAAGTGGTTTAGAATAGTTAGTTAAGGAATTTGTGAAGGGTAACTTGTGGCTTTTGCCCATTTGACAAAAGGTACATACATATGGCATAGGAACATTATCATATGAAATATTATTAGCAGTTAAAACTTTCTTGACAACATTCACATTAGCATGGCCAAGTTTAATATGCCATAGATCAAATACACTGGTCTTATCATTAATTTTTGATAAGTAGCAACTACTTTTCTCTTGATCATTGTTTGTAGAATTCACAACACTGAATTTGTACAATCCTTTGCGTGTTTTACCCTGCAAAATAATTTCATTAGTCAATAAGTCTTTAACCAAACAATGATACGGATGGAACTCAAAGTACACATTATTGTCTTTAGCAAACTGTGATACACAGAGTAAATTGTTTTTTATATGAGGAACCATAAGTAAATTGTTGAGGTATAGTTGCTTTTTACCTTTTATGCTGCCAAAGCCAATATGTGTAATATTTACACTGTCAACATTACCCATGAGTAAAGAATTCATACCTTTGTACTCCCTTTTACTTAGATTGAGATTAATGAGATTATTTGTGATATGATTAGTGGCACCTGAGTCTGGATAACAATTATCATCACCAACATCATCAGTTTGACTATTTCTTGATACATTGCTTTGACTACCAGTTTCAACATTTGCTAGATTTGCTGTAGGATTTGATTTTCTTTGACCGTTTTGTGTCTGACCAGCAACATAGTTGTTGTTAAATCTGAAGTCACACTTCACGGCAGTATGACCCACTTTTTCACAAATTTGACATTTGGGTTCGTTATTATTATTGCTCCATCTTCCTCTGCCTCTACCTCTGCTAGATGAACCTCCTTTTTAATTAAAAGAATCTCCTCTGTTTTGATTCTTGTTTTTGGTTTCAGCAACATTAGCAGATAGTTCATTTAATTGTGACCTTTTTGTTTCAATTCTTGCTTCATGAGCAAGAAGAATAGAGTGTACATCCTCCATAGAACTGGTCACCTTTTGAGATGTAATAACTGCCACAACGGCCTCATATTCATCACCCAGTCCATTTAAAATTGATAAAATGTGCTCAGAATCATTAATTTTTTGACCTACTGCCTCAAGATGATCACAAATGCCTTTAACTTTTATTAGATATTCTCTCATGGACAAGTTATCCTTTCTGGCAGTCTGTAGTTGGTTTCTATAAAACATTGTCTTGGCTGATGATTGGGTATTAAAGGATTTTTCTATGGTTGTCCAAATATCATTGGCTGTTTCGCATCCAATCACTTGAGATAAAATCTTTTCACTTATAGATGACATTAACCATGTACAAATCAGTCTATCCTGTCTATGATATTTGACATACTCATCATTGCTAACTACCCTATTATCAGCATCAGTTATGAACTTAGGTGGAATAGCAATAGTACCAAGAATGTACCCTTTGAGACCATAGCCTTGAATGGCTGTTTCTACTTGCAATTTCCATAGCAAGTAATTATTCTCTTCAAGATGAATGGTAATTAACTGGGTTTGTGGATTTATACCTATTTTGACAAGAAATTCTACACTGGAAATGTTTTGATTCACTGATGTTGTCTGATTTTGATTTGCAGATGAGTTTCCAGGGGGAATTGGTTGATTTCGAGGAGGATTTGTTGAAGAATTGTGATCATCCACCGTGATGATGACAAAATAGTAAAAACTGATTCTTGAAGCTTTAGAATTGAGGAATTCTTGAAAGAATTATACAGCTGACAATGTTGCAACCTGAAGAGCTTCAGGTGATGATTGTTACACCTTTGAGTGGTTGATTTTCTGATGAAGCACTCTGGTATGGCACTTTGTTACAGCTGTTTTTTTTTTTCTTGAACTTCTTGATCGGTTTCAAAAGATTTCAGAGTCCCTTGGCAAGACTTGATATGGTAGTTTGATGCAGCCTACTTGAATTATTATGGCAAGGCACAAACTATTGTGATCAAGTAGCAACTCCTAAATGATGAGATAGAAATTTTGTCTCTAATAGGAGAGATTCAGATGATGAAGAATAAACTGACGAATCTTCTGTTTTGAAAAACAGAATTGCAGTTACTTGATGAGTTTTCTTTCTTTCTTCTCCTTTTTTTTTAAGATCAGGATTCTTGATTGCTGTTAAGTCTTGAATGCTCCGATACCATGTGAGATTATTGTGAAAGATTGTAATTGAACACGAACAAGAAATATTTTGTATTATTGATATGATGAGATATGTACAGATTGACCGTGTATATATAGACACGGTAATAAGATACAAAGAATTGTAAATAACGGTTGGGCTTTAGCCCAAGCCCATATACAAAGAATAAAATGAATACACACTTATACACATTTTATAGACGTAACAATAGAATTTCCAGATAAAGGCAAAAACATATAAAGTTTCATAGAAAAACCACTAAACCCGGCTTGTCTTCTCCATTTTTTTATATATAACGACCGGTTTTCTGCAGTACGGGTAACGCGATTTTTCATCCAAGGGCGCAAATCAGGGGGAGATGAAGTAATCAAGGGGAATCTTGCGGCTGAAATACACTCCGGTGAAATTGACGTAATATACCACCGGTTGAAGTAGCATTAGCGTATTATGTATACTTTGTGACAGTAATGCATTATGTGGTTTTCCCACTTTTTGTATATACATATCTAAGTTTGTATAAAAGAAATTAGTGTTGGGCTGAATTTTACAAGGAAAAAGATGTTCTCAGTATATCGTAGGCAGCGAATTGAAATTTCGTAGATTGTTGACAACAGTTCATGTTTTCAAAAGCAGAAAACAATACAAATATCGTAAGAGAAGAAAAGCAGGTGGATATTTTAATATAAAGTGGATTTCCAATGACTGAAATAGAAAGCTGACAGCACCTATAAACTCATGAGAAATGCTAGGGACAGTCGCTTTAAGGCAACTGTCCATGATACTCGCTCATTGATTGGTCAATATTGTGATAGTGGGGCCAATATATAACATGGAAAACTGCATAAAAATAATTACATAGAATCTTTGACCAATCAATGAGCGAGTATCATGGACAGTTGCCTTAAAGCGACTGTCCCTAGCATTTCTCTAAACTCATTGTCGATGTGATGCAATTCCTAAGGAAGAAGAAGGGTCAGTAGAAAAGGGTCCCCTGATACGAAGCCCGAAGCGTGGATGTGAAGCACAAACGGACTGATTACTGAGGAGTTGGCAAACAAATTAATGTCCGACGAGTTTTGCAATAAAGGTTTAAGTGGATGGATGATAAGAGAATCAGTTTTGAAGACGTTGAGAATTGGTGGAAGCATCCGTGCTTTTAAGTGTACATGGAAAGAAAGCAATTGGATTTTGGAAAAGTAGAGGACCCGGAGGTGGAAGTTAATGCGGTTTTTGAGTGTACAATTTCGCAATTTAAAAGCCCAGCAAAGTGTTTGATTTGAATATCCTCAAAGAAAAGCACAACATCTGTAGAATAACGACACGTCGAAATTTGGATATAAAAAATTGTAACAGTCCCACATCAGTTTATAATAGATTGTGCTTCTTGTTATAAGCAATGGATTTAGAAAGTGGTCCAGCTTATATAGATTTAGAAAGTGGATCAAATAAAAATCACCACATTGAAAATTGAGTAAATTATACAATACCCTAAATTCTTTATAAGTGGTAAGTAAAAAAATTGACAATTGGATACAATGGTAATAAATAATGCAGAAAACTACAGTAATGGTCATGATATTATACTTTATACAACCAAAAATGATTAAGGTTCTACAGTTTTAACTTTTGACGAACAGTTACCTTTCAGATATAAATTCTAATGGTTATATAAACTGAAATTGCCCCCCTATTCAATTTGCATAGATCGAAAGAAATTTGGCAATATCTACCTCAAAGGTGATGGACATGGATTTTTCTTATCATATTTATTTATATATGAGGTGATATATGTAATATAAGCAAGAAGTTGGAGCAGTAGTTTGATTATTATTTAATTGGAAGATAGTTGCATGATGTGTCTGCTAAAGTGTAGATTGATGCCTTTACTGCCAGTTAAACCATACGCTTTCCATATAGGAAATTCTACATGTTAAAGAAGCACTACTCAAATTGCTCATTATGAAGCAACTAAAAGACATAAATTTATTACATAACTCTATGGATAGTGGATTTTTTTTATTTTTTATTTTTGGTGGGGAGGGGGAAAAGAAGGGGGGAGGTGTTTGTAAACCAGTATGGTTGTAGTTTATTTGGAGTTATCATACAGCAGGCGGAACATTCCACATATAAGAAAGAGTGACTAATGAAGCTCAAAGCTATAAATGTGTATTCTTGTAACATTACAATGAAGTATTAGTAAATGCAAACTAATTGGCTTTTTTCCAATACTATCAAACATTTCATTTGCAAAAAAAAGAAAAAAAAAGCCAGTCACATAGTTATCAACTCAATGAAACTATTGTCAAAAACAAAACCAATATAATTAAACGAAAAACATCCATTACAGATTTAACTAAGCAGATTCCTATTATGACTCAAACCATGTTCTAATTTCTTTGTTTACTGAAGACGTCACATCTTTATTATTACCGTGGTTACCATGCCATGAAAATTTATTACAGTATTTCTCTATGAGCATGTCGAGTTCGTCTATTTCTTTGGGATGTTTCGACTTATTCTTCTTTCTTGCCTTTGTGTTTCGTCATCATGTAGTTGCTTCCTCTTCAGGGATGAAACCATAGATTCATGCTGTTGTTTTCCACCAATATCAGATTGCTCGCCATCCTTTGAACCTTTTTGATGTTGGTTTAATATAACTTGTTTCTGTTCGAAACGTATATGAGCCGTGTAGCAAACATTAATGTTTTATAAGAATCAAACACACAAACTCTCTCTTTTATTTCATACAAATACAAAAAAACTACTACTTTCTCTCTTACAAATAAAGAGCTTCAGCTCTTTTTTTTTCTCTCTTACACTTTGTTTCTTCACTTGGTACATTTGGCATACATAGAAGCCACACATATATATAGGCATACATGCATGTTGTTTACATCATTGTAGTTGGTGGTTGCTTCTTCTTTTCATATGTGCAGCCATTTTTGTTTACTCACCTACCAAGTTTCTTTTCCACATGTGAGAGTTTGATAATTCCAACACTCCCCCTCAAACTCGACTTTCCATCCCAAGCTTCTTTTTCATTTTATGAAATATCTCTGCCTTCAACGGCTTCATAAAGATATCTGCTAAATTTTCTTCGGTCCTGCAATGTACTAGCTCCACAATTTTATCGTTCACCTGTTCTCGAATAAAATGATATTTTATGTTGATGTGCTTGCTTCGACTGTGTGACACGAGATTTTTCGCAAGTGAAATAGCAGATTTATTATCCACGTAAATAGTAACTGGATCTTCCTTTGCAAGATTTAATTCGCCCAATATGTAGCCTAGCCACATAGCTTGACATGTTGTTGCTACAACTGCAATATACTCCGCTTCACATGTCGATAGAGCAACTGTCTGTTGCTTCTTTGATGACCACGAAAATATCGCCGAACCGATATGAAAAGCATACCCTGAAGTGCTTTTCCCATCATTCAAATCACCGCCATAATCACTGTCTGAGTAGCCAACTAATTTCGAATTTTGTGAATGAGTGTAAAACAACACATGATCAAGTGTACCTTTCATGTAGCGCAAAATTCTTTTAGCTTCCATGAAATGATCTTGCTTTGGCTTCTTCAGGTACCTACTAACCAATCCAACCGCGTACATAATATCGGGATGAGTGAAAGTTAAATACCTTAAACATCCAACCAAACTTTTGAACAATGTTGAATTTACCAACTCTCGTCTTGAATCAATTCTCAGTTTTATGTTTGCGTCTGTTGGTGTGCTCACTGGTTTGCATTTTTCCATTCTGAATTTACTTAAAATCTCTGCGTATTTTTTCTGTGACATAAAAATCTCATCTTTGTTTTGCTTGACTTCGACTCCAAGAAAGTATGACATTTTACCAATATCTGACATCTCAAATTCGTTAGTCGTAACTTTCTTAAAATCATCAAACATACCAAGGTTGTTTCCAATGAAGATTATGTCATCCACGTACAAGCACACGATCATAATATCTCCCCCTGAATTTGTTTTTGTGTAGAGTGCATGCTCATATGGACTCTTGACAAAACCATTTTTCTGAAAATATTCATCAACCCTTGTGTTCCATGCTTGCGGAGCTTGCTTCAAACCATATAAAGCTTTCTTCAGTTTGTAGACTTTGTTTTCCTGTCCTTTCTGAACATATCCAGGAGGTTGCTCAATGTAGACTTCTTCTTCGAGATAGCCATTCAAGAATGCTGACTTTACATCCATCTGATAAATCTTCCACTGATTCTGTGCTGCAAGTGCTGTTAAAAGTCTTATGGTATCAACTCTTGCAACTGGAGCAAATACCTCATCATAATCAATTCTGTATCTCTGTTTGTAGCCTTTAGCCACCAGTCTTGCCTTATACTTTTCCACTTCTCCATCTTGATTGGTCTTTGTCTTGTTGACACCAATTGCTTTGTGTCCTTCTGGAATATATGTAAGCTCCCAAGTGTCATTCTTCTTTATTGCACCAATTTCTTCATCCAAGGCTTTATTCCATTTGCTTTCTTCACTAGCTTACTCAAATGTCACTGGATCACACTCATCCATTAAACAAAATAATGAGTAATCAAAAGTTGTTTGTACTGGGCTTGTTGCCTCATATATATTATTCAGACTCAGCATTCATCTCGGTACTCCCTCTAAACTATTGCTGCTTATTGAACTTGATGGCATTGAAGCGGGAGTTTGTTGATTAGGGCTTTCTGGAGGAGTCTGATCATCATTTCCATCACCGTTTATATCAGCGTCATCATCGTCATTATCATCATCATTAAAGAATAGACCTGCAACTTTTCTTTCTTCTGCGCTCCATCTCCAGTAATCTGATTCTTCAAATTCAACATCTCGAGAAATGATTAATTTCTTTGTGAGTGGATTATAAAGTCTGTAGGCCTTGCTTCTTTTGTCATATCCGATAAAAATACATTTCTCTCCTTTGTCATCCAGCTTCTTTCTTTTCTGATCGGGAACATGTGCATATGCAACACATCCGAAAATTCGGAGATGTCCAACTGATGGTTTACTACCACTCCATGCTTCATTTGGAGTTCTGTTTCGGACACTTTTTGTTGGATAACGATTCGACAAATAAACAGCGCATGGTACAGCTTCAGCACAAAAACTTCTTGGCATGTGTTTTTCCTTCACCATACTTCTCGCCACGTCAAGAATAGTGCAATTCTTTCTTCTAGCAATGCCATTTTGTTGTGGAGTATAAACTGCTATCAACTAGTGATTAATTCCATGTGTCCTGCAAAATTGTTTAAACAAGTTTGAAGTATACTCGCCTCCTCTGTCAGATCTGAGTATCTTCACATAATTTCCACTTTGCTTTTCTGCCATTGCTTTGAACTCCTTGAATTTACCAAGAGCCTCTGCTTTTTCTTTCATAATATATACCCAACTTTTTCTGCTAAAATCATCAATAAATGTTAGGTAATACCTGCTTTCGCCAAGTGATGTAATATCAAATGGACTAGCTATGTCGGTGTGAACAATCTTTAGTGGCATCCTAGCTCTCCATGATTTTCCAACAGGAAAACTTTCCATGTCCTTCTTTCCTCTGATGCAAGCATCACATAGTTGATTTGGTTCATTGATTTCTGGCAAACCTTCCACCATCTTTGTCTTTGATAATAATTTTAAGCCAGTAAATCTAAGATGACCAAATCTCAGATGCCATAACCATGAATCATTTTTAATGACCGACTTCAAGCATTTTTGCACTTTTGTCTGCATATCAAGTGTGAATAAACGATTCTTCGACATTTCCACATTGGCAATCAACTCTTGAACTTGATTTCTGATAATGAGAGAATTGTCCTGCATCTGTATATTATATCCTTTCTCCACTAGTGGACCATGACCGATGATATTGGTTTTCGAAGAAGGAATATAATAAACGCCATTTATGTATTTTTTTTCTCACCATTCTTTGACACAATCGTAAATGTACCTTTCCCTTTGACTGGAATCTTTGAAGAATCGTCGAACGTTACTTCTCCTTTGATGGTGTCGTCTATCTCCGTAAATAAATATTTGTGGCCAGTCATATGATTGCTAGCGCCCGAATCAAGATACCAAGCATTCTTCTTGCCTTCTTCTTCTCCTTTGTAAGTGAGGAACATAGCAGTTCCCGCATCTTTGTCTTCTTTTGCTGCAGCAAAATGACTTCTTTCTTCTACTTTTGGAGATCTACACTCGTAACTGAAGTGACCATATTTATTGCAATTGTAACATTGTAAATGAGACCTATCACCTCGTTGTTGAAATATGCTTCTTCCTTGGCCTCTGAAATTTTGACCGCGACCAGATTTCTAATAGCCTTCATTGTTTTGACCTCTGTTAAAAGGTTGCCTTCCACGTCCACATCCACCTCGGTACACTACAAAAAAACATTGGATTAAAGACTGAAAATTACAGTCTTTAACCAAGTAATTCAGTCTTTACATTATATTTAAAGACAGATCAAAGACTGAAATTTCAGTCTTTGAGTTTTAAGTCGCAAAAAAATATTAAGACTGATATTTCAGTCTCAAAATGTAAAGACTGAAATTGCAGTCTTAAATGTATTTGAAACTGAATTTTAAAGACAGAAATTCTGTCTTTTATCAGTCTTAAATTTGACACCTACAACTAATAATGACACCTACAACAAATACATATGTAACTGCTATATACACTCATGACTCAGCTTTTCAAAACCGCTATTAACCATAAATTTCATAATATTATAATTAAAACCAATATTACACTAATAACAACAACGATCATTTAAGATATTCAAAAGAACACGAACCGTTAAAATTCATAATAATCGAAAATAATTCGAAGTTTACACCATATTTGAATTTGTAACTCCATTACAAACATAATCCATACCATATAAAAATAAAAGTACATACATGTACTAATCAAAAGAGATAAACTTAAGTTAATGGATCTAGAATCTTCACCTCATATCATTATATCGGCTCTCGTTGCCTTCCAATATACATATGTAGTTACACGTTTGACCTATCTCCATTTTCGTGCTTTCTACTCATTGGTACATAAAATCAATCTTTCTCACCGACGGCTGCTAATCCTGCAATTTTATTTTTATTTTCAGTAGTTGGTAAAAGAAAATGAATAATTAATCTAAACTATGAATGCAACATTTTCAAATAGCCTTCCTTAGTAGTGTAACATTTTTAAATAGCTTATATTGTGCATCTGCAGTAAAATGCAAAGCAAATAATATTTAATCAAGTAAATGAATTATATTACCAAGAATTTACACAAAATGGGGAGACTACAAGACATTGCAAGTACTTTTCATTTTACAACACAAAATCAACATCTAGTCTGTAGTTTGATATGCATTAGCTCACTTTTTTGTTAAAAAAATATAGTGCCACAAATCCAAACTTCAGCCTGCAGGACATTTTTTTATTTTCTATAAGTATCCTAAAAGAAAAGAAAAGTACCTACTGTATTATTAACCTGCATGAGCAGTCAATAATGATAAACGGAAAAGAAGGGCAAAATAATAATACTGTAGTGTGTTAAAAACAACCATACAAAGTATACCATATTTAAAATGATTTAGGACTCCTCGATTTAGAGCTTCAAAACTATAACTCCTTTCAGTGTACTGTTGATATGTCTCTTATTTTGAATGAAATGTTGTAGTCTTGTTCAGATCATGCATTTAGAATCTCAAAGAAACAACCCATCCAAACTCCATAAATGTGTTTTTATATACTAATTCACTTATGTATAACATACCCTGCTTACCATAATAAAATAGTGCTACTGCAATGTAACATTTCAGTATACACATCATAGCATTATAAAACAAGACAAAAAACATTGTTACTTAATTATAGTTTTAACTCTAACATGGTCAGCTCACTTATACATGTTAAAAGCTCGCCTAGATCATTGATCCAACCTAAACGATATAAAAACCAAGTTTAGGACATGCTGAAGCCTATGACAGAAACATAGTGCACAAATATTGCAGCGCATGAAAAGGCACACAAAGACAAAAACTATATTAACTTTACTTTTGTTAACAATTGTTAGTTACATCTTAGTTGTAAATAAGTGGATGAAATATTGCATACAATGCCATGGGACCAGCTGACAAACAAAAGTTGTTTTGTAAGTTAGGTATTTGAAATCTTTCCTAAAATCTTTAATGACATGTTATATTTATAAGTTAGTATAAAATGATTGACGTTAATACCTTAAATGACGTGCTTTCCAAGTGTACAACGATAGTGAGAAGCAGTAGCCTTCTCAATGGAAGCACCCTATTTTCTCCTCTCTTTCTCGTCTCTCTTCTTCCTCTAATATTCTCTGCAACAATAAGAAATACCAGCATTAGTTCATCAAAGAGAAGAGGAAAGACCCATTCTGTTGTGTCCTGCTCCTTGGTACCAACAAAGGATGCTAACGTTCAAAGAAGATATTTTGTTTTGTTTGGGGTCACTACTTCTGCTTCTCTTTTGCTCTCCTTTCGTGCTTTAGGCGCTGAGGTAGAGTCAGCATCAGATGTGAAAATGGCTTTATCAGCGGGTGAGATAAAAGCATACTCTTTTCTTTACCCTCTTGTTCTTCCTAAAAGGAACCGTACTTTCATATGGATTTAAATAAGAAAACTTGAGCCTTATTCATCTGCTGCACCTATTGCACGACAAAGAATTGTATTCGAGTATATTGATATCAGCAATAACCTTGTCATCTCTGTTACGGTAACTTTAATATGACATATTGGACCGCCAAATGCTCATTTCCAACTTCAACTGATAAGAGCACATAAAAATCAAAAGACATTGTTGATTCTATTTTATCCGACAAGTCTTCTCTGCCAATAGCCACAGATAAGTGCAAGTTTGAGATTTCTGTGCTTGACACTCATTCTAGGAGGTAGAAGGTGAGCCTTATTGGTACTATGAGTATCTCGTTCAAAAATCACCAACAAAAGCTGGCCAAGAATTCGAATTTAACATGATTGTGCTGTTTATTTACCACTTTAAGCAAATAAACATGCCTTAGCTAATAGGTACACATCAAAAAACAATGCAGCCTGTTCGATAAATAAAATAAATTTGAAAGTAGGACCGTTAACTGTGAATGAATGCAAAAACATGGATTCAACATATTTGCCACTGCTTAAGCAATCAAAACGGAAGGAGAAAAATCTTACCCATAATTTGATGGTATATGGTAACAAAACAAAATTTCTATTGTAAAAAACAATAATACTTACCAGGATGGAACCGAAATTGGATGTTGAATGCTATTCGGATTTTTTAGAATCAGACAGGGCTTCAATAACATGGGGAACAACGCTTCTTCTTTGGATTTGTCAGGGTGTGATAATCCGAGAGACCATCTAGATCCTCGAAAGCCGTTACAAGGAGATGTTGGATTTGCTAATTATGCGGTAAAGAAATTGGGATTTAGGATCGAGGAAGGTGAAGAGAGAACACGGTGAGTAATTCGTGATTTAGGGGGTGGTTTGTGTAAAAACCCGTAACTTCCCCGTAAAGGAAAGCGTCGGATAGTTCGAGAACAAACCACAACAGAACGCATACAGAAGAACATTTCATTGTATATTACAACAATGCATCAGATTACAAGAATATACAGAGTATGAATAAATATTACACAGAAATATCAGAGATTTAAATTACATTTAAATACATAGCAGCGGAAAATAATACAATACACAACTAGAAGAGATATACGGATACAAAGCTTTCCGGATATCGTTCCAGCTGTAAACCAGGATCCTGTGAATATAAATCTGCAAAACCAAAACTACTAGCTGCCCGTGTCGAAAATAAGGGCACCCAGAGTTTAGGTTAAAACAATAAACTCCAGGTCAGTCATGTGACTGGTGTGAGAACTAAAACAGTTATTCTTTATTTTAATGTTAGGTGAATCAAGGGACCACGCCGTATAACACGGAACGGGTTTCCTCCCAAGAATACCAGTGCATAAAACAAACAGCGCAATGCTAAATAAAGAAGAATGAAGCTGTTATAAGACCCAGGTCCTATCACACAATGCAACGCAAGCCGGGGGATAGGGTTTTCCCTTATAACAGCCAAAGAATGCTTGATACGTTTAAAACAAATAATTTGATACTGTAATAAGTGCATAGTGTATAAAACAACTTCAAATCATAAGTATCAATCATAGGCGGCATGAATGGCCCATAACACTATGTCGCCATATATAAGTTTACAATCAAAACCGCAAGACGACGTATTGGAAGTTGGGTTATCATTTATGGTATGAACCGAGGCTAGGGGCAAGATCCTCAACCGATTCGAGACAATCTAGCCCATGTCTCAGGCAAGCGCGCAGGCAAGCCTTGGATCGTCAGGGCCGGTCCACCGATGTGGATTATTATGCCTGAACACTACGTTCCTCCGCCCTTTGGGGTGTAAGCCTGGCCCGTCAGCCGACCAGAAGCATCGGCCGAAGCCGATATCACGAGGCGCCTCGCTTTTCAGCAAGTAATAATAAGTAACATCCACATGAGTCAAACTCGTCAGCCAGTTCAAGCACTGACGCCACTCCTAACTAGAAAGAAACGCATGCCCTCCCTGAGGTCCGTCTCCCGTTTTTGATTCATACCGGGTGTGATACTCGCGAATCAACGTTACACAAAGCTACGCCACAAAGGCCGTGCTTTGATCATCACCACAAGACTTTGCTTTTCAACAGAAGCCTCG
Organism: Allium sativum; assembly: GCA_030737875.1. Taxonomy (NCBI): domain Eukaryota; kingdom Viridiplantae; phylum Streptophyta; class Magnoliopsida; order Asparagales; family Amaryllidaceae; genus Allium; species Allium sativum. Next base: position 298,187,629 of record CM060924.1, read on the forward strand.
ATCCTTTGCATCTTAGCATGCCACACAGGCAATTCACTCCATGCGATTGATATCCATCAATATATAACCCCTGAGCTCGTACGTCTCAGAGAAGGGCGTTAAGCAAGAGAATAAATTCTCCGCCGCCAAACAGATATATATTTAATAGAGATCAATCACACGGACTAAAATCCAATGTCAGACACACAGTCCATTTACAAGTCCGTTCTGGGTCTGAACAAAACCGGAGGCACCTAGTACCCCGCATATCCATCGATCTCCAAGTACGTCTGGACGATCACTAACTGTTTCCATCTTCTTGGGTGTACAGCCCAATCAAGATCATCAGTAATTACCCAAACGACGTGAAGACCTCCGGTCTTCGACCATCATCTTCATCTTCGACTTATCGTCGTATCAGTTACTCAGAATGGGATAAACCCGGTCTTTCCGAATAACTCGCGTATATTTTAAATAAGTGTTACACAAACACAACATACGCCTCATTCCAATTCATCAGTCACTAACCGTAAATTAATCAAGAGAATAATTCCCCAAATATTAACCCCGAAGGCCGAAACCAACATCAGATCAATATCCAGAAAACCATTCTGCTTAGCTAACCGACAGTTAGTTTCTAAATTTCACATTCATAGGGAAAGGTTCCCATTAATTTTATCAAAGATAAATTCTTGAATTTATTCTTTAATCTACTTTTGAATATCAATTCAAAACTAGTCGGGATTAACGAAACTTACCGAAGTAATCATTTGTTTTAATTTCCCAATCCCAACCTATTAATCCCATGAAGTAAAACTGGTCCTACTTCATATCTAACACCACGGTGTTATTGGTAAATTCAATTACCATTTCACGTTCAAATCTAATTAAAGATTTAACTATCGCCTGGAGCAAAACTGGTGCTACTCCATTCTCGATCATTTCAATCTAATTAAAGATTCATTAAAACTCTACTTAGTTTTAATCTTTAACTGGGTTAAAGAATCAGTGTCATTTAAAAACACAGTTCACGATAAACCCAAAATCACATTCATTAATTATCGGGTTAAAGAACGAGTGTTGTTTAAAACACTGTTCACGATAAACCCAAAAATCAATATCAATTCTATTCCAATTAAATATTATTTAATTGGTACACTTCATTAAATCTAAATAAAAAGATTTAATCTTTTCTCAACTGGGTTCAAGAACAGTGTTAGTGAAGACACCATTCACGACAAACCCAAATCACATTTGATATTCAATATAAGGCTCTGAATAGAAAATATATCGGCTTATATTCAATATCAAATTCTACGATTAACAAATGTCGTATTGGAAATAACGATATAAATATATATCTTTCAAATTTCCATAACAACATCCGTATAATCACGAATTCCAACATCGAAATATTCCGAAGACAATTTCGATTCAAATCCACTCCAATGCAATCATTGGAAATTCTGGTTATTTTTAAAACCCTTTTCAAATTCAATTTATTTATTTAAAAATAAATAGAATTATATTTCTAGTTCAAAACTAGTTCATTTCGATAAAAATCTATTTTTATCTTTTCAAATATGGAGTTTTTCATCCCAATTCTTTCTAAATCATTTCTTATGATTTTACACAAATTATTACTATTTTTAATAATTTTATCAAGGCCCGTACAGTCGATTTCCATCAACGGCCATCGAACTGCACTTACAGCGACCTTTTTCGAATTTGATTTGGACATAATTCCAAATCCAACCGTTAGATTTCAAATTTCTAATATTCATTAGAAAGCTCTTTTCGATACGAACCCAACGGTTCCGGTTTTAGGAGAATCCGACGGTCGGATCTCCCGTAATGTCCGTTTGAAATAAATGGTCGAAATTCACGAACTGCCGCGGCGCGGCGCGTTCTATTCAGGCCATTATATTATATATATATAATATATATAATATATATTTCGTCGATTTCTATTTAAAACGAATTATATAAATAGTTTTAAAATTCGTTTCAAAAGCAATTTCAACTTCCGTTTCAATTCAAATCAAAATTGAATTCTTCTTTATAAATTCGTTTTAAAATTCATTTCTATTCAATTCAAATTTCAATTCAATTCGAATTCATTTCAATTCGTTTTCAATTCAATTCATTTCGAAATCGTTTTCAATTCAATTCATTTCGAAATCGTTTTCAATTCAATTCATTTCGAAATCGTTTTCAATTCAATTCATTTCGAAATCGTTTTCAATTCAATTCATTTCGAAATCGTTTTCAATTCAATTCATTTCGAAATCGTTTTCAATTCAATTCATTTCGAAATCGTTTTCAATTCAATTCATTTCGAAATCGTTTTCAATTCAATTCATTTCGAAATCGTTTAAAATCGATATAAATATCGATCACGTCAAAATGGCGTCCATCTAATCAACACGGCTTCATAAATTTCTATTTTCAAATATTCTATTTCAAATATTTCTTTTTCAAAATAGTTGTTATTATCAAAATATTTCGTTCAACACATGACCAATCTCAATGGATGAGTACTGTCAACACATGAACTTTTATTTTATATCGATAAAGGTGTAAATTTTATTACTAAAATATTTCGTTCAACACATGACCAATCTCAATGAATGAGTATTGTCAACACATGAACTTTTATTTTATAATATTCTTTATTTTCTAAATTGGAATGAGGCCCAATCAATCACCATATAAAATTAATTATATGGATTTTCATACAACACATGTATAATAGCATTGAAAAATAATCAACCATCAACCAAAGTGCACTACACTGTATAAGCATCAAATATAGATATCTAACGCTTATAACAGTCTGTCAATCAATCGATCGACATATTTAATCAATCAGGATGAGTGAACTTCAAATTTCATCCCAACACCCGTGTGGGGTTTCAAACAATCAAACACCTATTTTATTTGTGCTGTTGGGCGATGTGTAAAATTTATCGACCCAATCAATGTCCTTCAAATAGGTGTACATAAACAAACCGTCGGGTTTGTAAATGAATATTTATTTATTCACTTTCACGTTAAAAATTATATTTTTAACGATAAAACATTTTATTTCAACATATGAATTTCAATTCAGTTCATTCTTTAAATAAAATGATAATTTTATTTTTCTAACATATTTTAGAAAATTTCGGCGGCATAACGGCACGATACTAGAAACGGGACGAGGCCTAGCCTTATCCCCGGTCTAGTGAAGGCCCACGCCATTCACACATCAATCAAATCACCAAACAACCAAATTCTAATCAAATCATATAACTAATCTATGCAACCAAACAAACAAGTCCATGGTCTGTGGACGATTGTGTCGGGTGCTACTAAGCACCGTCTGCATCCTAGTATATATATAAAACTAGAAAAGAAATTGAAAGGTGAGAAATTCTCACATTTAGCTATCCTAGCTCCACGGCACTTCATTGATAGAAATCTTCATCGCTATCGCATCCTCGTCATCTTCGTTGCTGTAGCCACTACATATCTAAAAGTCGAATTTTTACTTCAATGTTCAATATATAAAAATCGCATTTTTATTTCGAAGTTCCATATATAAAAATCCTATTTTTATTTCGAAGTTCCATATATAAAAATTCTATTTTTCTATCGAAGTTCAATATATAAAAATCATATTTTTCTATCGAAGTTCCATATATAAAAATTCTATTTTTCTTTCGAAGTTCAATATATAAAAATTCTATTTTTCTATCGAAGTTCAATCTATAAAAACCACATTTTTATTTCGAAGTTCCATATATAAAAATCCTATTTTTATTTCGAAGTTCCATATATAAAAATCCTATTTTTATTTCGAAGTTCCATATATAAAAATTCTATTTTTCTATCGAAGTTCAATATATAAAAACCACATTTTTAAAATATAGATTTCGCATTTTTACATCTAAAAATTTCGCCTTTTCATATTTAAAAACATTAGTATTTTTCATATTTAAAAACATTAGTATTTTTCATATTTAAAAACATTAGTATTTTTCATATTTAAAAACATTAGTATTTTTCATATTTAAAAACATTAGTATTTTTCATATTTAAAAACATTAGTATTTTTCATATTTAAAAACATTAGTATTTTTCATATTTAAAAACATTAGTATTTTTCATATTTAAAAACATTAGTATTTTTCATATTTAAAAACATTAGTATTTTTCATATTTAAAAACATTAGTATTTATATAAATTTTCAGATTTATTAAACTATAATATATATATATATAATTTTCAGATTTAATAAACTATAATATATATATATAATTTTCAGATTTAATAAACTATAATATATATATATATAATTTTCAGATTTAATAAACTATAATATATATATATATATAATTTTCAGATTTAATAAGCTATAATATATATATATATATATATATATATATATAATTTTCAGATTTAATAAGCTATAATGCTATAAAAAAAAAAGTTAAAACCTTTCTTTCTCGACCCCTTCAGTAAACTGAACCCACCGCTACCAAGAAGAACTCCGACACCGCCGTCTCCAGAAGCTTCAAGAACCTGATCAAACCCCCTCACTCGATCCGCCTTCGCCAACTCCCTCATCACCAACCACCGCGGCTAGTTCGAACCTTCCAGTGCCCAGAAAAACGGACCCAAAACTGACGGCTTTAAAGCCTAAATCTGACCGTTACGACGCCTTATAGCTGATCATCACCGTTCATCCTCACCATCTCGCCAAGCCCTTCGATTTCGTGTACTCGGTTTCTCGAATTGCTGCGTGGATTTCGAATGATGGGAGGAAATTAATTCGAGCGATTTTAATCGTCTGTTTCAGAACGCGGCGGCTTGAAAATGTGATTAGGGTTAGGGTTTATAATCATACATATATTAATATTTTGTATTATTTAATTCATTTAATTTCAAAAATTCATGTTTACTCATACGAACTTCAAAACGAACCCAACGACTATCGCCCCTAGCTAAATACCCCCATTTCGAACACAATGGTATCTGTATCGCAAGTTGATTCGACTGGTTCGATCAGTTTCTGCTTAAATTTACATTTAAATCTATATATTCAATTTTAAACGTACATTTCAATTTACTGGGGTCACATACTAACTCTAAAAATTCCCGAAAAATATTTTCTAGCTTCGTATTGACGATACGGTCCTAACAAAACTAGTTTCGTCAAATTCTGAGACCGTTTGAAAAATGGCCAATTTCCAGTCGATTAAAATCAACTGAAAATGGTCAAACGCATTTTCCTTTGCCACGCTCACATATTGATTCGAAAAATTACGAAACTTGAAATCTAGCAATAATTTGATATCACGGACCCACAAAACTGGTTTCGTCGAAATCCGAGGTCATTTGCAAAATGACCATTTTTAAGGGCCTGAATTCCATAGCGACTATTCAGAATTTTCAACTGGACATATCTTTTGATTCCCGCTCCGAACTTTTAATTTTTCGGATTCGTTGGAAAGATATTCACAATTAGATCCTATTATTTTTGGTTTCACTAAAATCCGGATTGTTTTGCACCCGGTACATTCAATTGAAGTTTGAAATCGAATTATCGAACTACCGTGCCATTTTCAATTCTATTTATAATTATATATAAATATTTATATTCTAACGACGACGCGTATAATATATACGTCGAATTCTATATTGAAAATAGATTTCACGTCGATATTATTTAAAATAATTCATTTTCAATAATCAAAATTCGCTAAAATTGCCAAAATAAAAATTTTAAACTGGCCCAGATTTTCCGGGTTGTTACAATCTCCCCCACTTAAAACTTTTCGTCCCCGAAAAGGAACAAAGTCGAAAGTGGTTTGATTATTCAGCTCTACGTTCGATCTGGCTTCCATTCTCCAACTCTTCAGTTTCTGAGAATTTTCAAAATTTCAAAATTTTGGCTAACACCCTAAATTTTTGAAAAATTTCGCCATAACCTCCCCTGCACCGGGAGCATCGGGGAATTTCAAATAGCTTCCCCAGTCCTTCAGATCTCAAAAAGAAAAAGAAAAAGCCAAGCGGCTAGCCAATAGGCTCAGAAAATCATCATCACCCAAACAAAACAGGAAATTATTTAGTAAACATGTACCTATTTGTCGGGCAAACAAATTTTATTCTCTGGCTCTAGCCTCCTTGCTATGACATGTTCAATGTGAGTATATGTATATGCAAGCAAATGCGTCCGATTCTCAATACAATTCAATATTTGATTCAATTAGGCTAAATGGCTAAAAATTAGCAAACAAATAAACAAACAACACAAACATCAATCAATTAGTGAATTAACGTTTCAATTCATAATTTTGATATATATACAAAAAATCATGTTTTTGATGCCAATTCACAACAATGTGTTCTAGCTATATATATAAGTTTTGGGTTCTCACACCAGTCTAATGGAAATATATAGATATCACACCTTCGTCACTCGAAAATAAATGCTGATGATGTTTCGAACCACCATCAGAACATCTCCGGACGACTAGAATGTGATTCTATATCTATCCAGTATATTAAAATTTCGAATACACGCGGATCAGATGTATACGCAAAATCTATATATACTGGATTGTCCATATTCAAAATAAATAAATAATCAAATACGTTTTAAAACGATTTAAATTTTCAAAACAAAATTTGTTTTCACTTTAAAAATATACTCTTCACACTCGTTCTAGGATACTACTGATCCCATCTCTAACGAGTCATTCCCATTGGATTTTACTAATCCAATATCTGATGAATTCTTTCGTATGGTTCTAATGTGCCTTGTTCTCTGAGCTTTGTAAACCAAAGCTCTGATACCAACTGTAAAAACCCGTAACTTCCCCGTAAAGGAAAGCGTCGGATAGTTCGAGAACAAACCACAACAGAACGCATACAGAAGAACATTTCATTGTATATTACAACAATGCATCAGATTACAAGAATATACAGAGTATGAATAAATATTACACAGAAATATCAGAGATTTAAATTACATTTAAATACATAGCAGCGGAAAATAATACAATACACAACTAGAAGAGATATACGGATACAAAGCTTTCCGGATATCGTTCCAGCTGTAAACCAGGATCCTGTGAATATAAATCTGCAAAACCAAAACTACTAGCTGTCCGTGTCGAAAATAAGGGCACCCAGAGTTTAGGTTAAAACAATAAACTCCAGGTCAGTCATGTGACTGGTGTGAGAACTAAAACAGTTATTCTTTATTTTAATGTTAGGTGAATCAAGGGACCACGCCGTATAACACGGAACGGGTTTCCTCCCAAGAATACCAGTGCATAAAACAAACAGCGCAATGCTAAATAAAGAAGAATGAAGCTGTTATAAGACCCAGGTCCTATCACACAATGCAACGCAAGCCGGGGGATAGGGTTTTCCCTTATAACAGCCAAAGAATGCTTGATACGTTTAAAACAAATCATTTGATACTGTAATAAGTGCATAGTGTATAAAACAACTTCAAATCATAAGTATCAATCATAGGCGGCATGAATGGCCCATAACACTATGTCGCCATATATAAGTTTACAATCAAAACCGCAAGACGACGTATTGGAAGTTGGGTTATCATTTATGGTATGAACCGAGGCTAGGGGCAAGATCCTCAACCGATTCGAGACAATCTAGCCCATGTCTCAGGCAAGCGCGCAGGCAAGCCTTGGATCGTCAGGGCCGGTCCACCGATGTGGATTATTATGCCTGAACACTACGTTCCTCCGCCCTTTGGGGCGTAAGCCTGGCCCGTCAGCCGACCAGAAGCATCGGCCGAAGCCGATATCACGAGGCGCCTCGCTTTTCAGCAAGTAATAATAAGTAACATCCACATGAGTCAAACTCGTCAGCCAGTTCAAGCACTGACGCCACTCCTAACTAGAAAGAAACGCATGCCCTCCCTGAGGTCCGTCTCCCGTTTTTGATTCATACCGGGTGTGATACTCGCGAATCAACGTTACACAAAGCTACGCCACAAAGGCCGTGCTTTGATCATCACCACAAGACTTTGCTTTTCAACAGAAGCCTCGATCCTTTGCATCTTAGCATGCCACACAGGCAATTCACTCCATGCGATTGATATCCATCAATATATAACCCCTGAGCTCGTACGTCTCAGAGAAGGGCGTTAAGCAAGAGAATAAATTCTCCGCCGCCAAACAGATATATATTTAATAGAGATCAATCACACGGACTAAAATCCAATGTCAGACACACAGTCCATTTACAAGTCCGTTCTGGGTCTGAACGAAACCGGAGGCACCTAGTACCCCGCATATCCATCGATCTCCAAGTACGTCTGGACGATCACTAACTGTTTCCATCTTCTTGGGTGTACAGCCCAATCAAGATCATCAGTAATTACCCAAACGACGTGAAGACCTCCGGTCTTCGACCATCATCTTCATCTTCGACTTATCGTCGTATCAGTTACTCAGAATGGGATAAACCCGGTCTTTCCGAATAACTCGCGTATATTTTAAATAAGTGTTACACAAACACAACATACGCCTCATTCCAATTCATCAGTCACTAACCGTAAATTAATCAAGAGAATAATTCCCTAAATATTAACCCCGAAGGCCGAAACCAACATCAGATCAATATCCAGAAAACCATTCTGCTTAGCTAACCGACAGTTAGTTTCTAAATTTCACATTCATAGGGAAAGGTTCCCATTAATTTTATCAAAGATAAATTCTTGAATTTATTCTTTAATCTACTTTTGAATATCAATTCAAAACTAGTCGGGATTAACGAAACTTACCGAAGTAATCATTTGTTATAATTTCCCAATCCCAACCTATTAATCCCATGAAGTAAAACTGGTCCTACTTCATATCTAACACCACGGTGTTATTGGTAAATTCAATTACCATTTCACGTTCAAATCTAATTAAAGATTTAATTATCGCCTGGAGCAAAACTGGTGCTACTCCATTCTCGATCATTTCAATCTAATTAAAGATTCATTAAAACTCTACTTAGTTTTAATCTTTAACTGGGTTAAAGAATCAGTGTCATTTAAAAACACAGTTCACGATAAACCCAAAATCACATTCATTAATTATCGGGTTAAAGAACGAGTGTTGTTTAAAACACTGTTCACGATAAACCCAAAAATCAATATCAATTCAATTCCAATTAAATATTATTTAATTGGTACACTTCATTAAATCTAAATAAAAAGATTTAATCTTTTCTCAACTGGGTTCAAGAACAGTGTTAGTGAAGACACCATTCACGACAAACCCAAATCACATTTGATATTCAATATAAGGCTCTGAATAGAAAATATATCGGCTTATATTCAATATCAAATTCTACGATTAACAAATGTCGTATTGGAAATAACGATATAAATATATATCTTTCAAATTTCCGTAACAACATCCGTATAATCACGAATTCCAACATCGAAATATTCCGAAGACAATTTCGATTCAAATCCACTCCAATGCAATCATTGGAAATTCTGGTTATTTTTAAAACCCTTTTCAAATTCAATTTATTTATTTAAAAATAAATAGAATTATATTTCTAGTTCAAAACTAGTTCATTTCGATAAAAATCTATTTTTATCTTTTCAAATATGGAGTTTTTCATCCCAATTCTTTCTAAATCATTTCTTATGATTTTACACAAATTATTACTATTTTTAATAATTTTATCAAGGCCCGTACAGTCGATTTCCATCAACGGCCATCGAACTGCACTTACAGCGACCTTTTTCGAATTTGATTTGGACATAATTCCAAATCCAACCGTTAGATTTCAAATTTCTAATATTCATTAGAAAGCTCTTTTCGATACGAACCCAACGGTTCCGATTTTAGGAGAATCCGACGGTCGGATCTCCCGTAATGTCCGTTTGAAATAAATGGTCGAAATTCACGAACTGCCGCGGCGCGGCGCGTTCTATTCAGGCCATTATATTATATATATAATATATATTTCGTCGATTTCAATTTAAAACGAATTATATAAATAGTTTTAAAATTCGTTTCAAAAGCAATTTCAACTTCCGTTTCAATTCAAATCAAAATTGAATTCTTCTTTATAAATTCGTTTTAAAATTCATTTCTATTCAATTCAAATTTCAATTCAATTCGAATTCATTTCAATTCGTTTTCAATTCAATTCATTTCGAAATCGTTTTCAATTCAATTCATTTCGAAATCGTTTTCAATTCAATTCATTTCGAAATCGTTTTCAATTCAATTCATTTCGAAATCGTTTTCAATTCAATTCATTTCGAAATCGTTTTCAATTCAATTCATTTCGAAATCGTTTTCAATTCAATTCATTTCGAAATCGTTTTCAATTCAATTCATTTCGAAATCGTTTTCAATTCAATTCATTTCGAAATCGTTTAAAATCGATATAAATATCGATCACGTCAAAATGGCGTCCATCTAATCAACACGGCTTCATAAATTTCTATTTTCAAATATTCTATTTCAAATATTTCTTTTTCAAAATAGTTGTTATTATCAAAATATTTCATTCAACACATGACCAATCTCAATGGATGAGTACTGTCAACACATGAACTTTTATTTTATATCGATAAAGGTGTAAATTTTATTACTAAAATATTTCGTTCAACACATGACCAATCTCAATGAATGAGTATTGTCAACACATGAACTTTTATTTTATAATATTCTTTATTTTCTAAATTGGAATGAGGCCCAATCAATCACCATATAAAATTAATTATATGGATTTTCATACAACACATGTATAATAGCATTGAAAAATAATCAACCATCAACCAAAGTGCACTACACTGTATAAGCATCAAATATAGATATCTAACGCTTATAACAGTCTGTCAATCAATCGATCGACATATTTAATCAATCAGGATGAGTGAACTTCAAATTTCATCCCAACACCCGTGTGGGGTTTCAAACAATCAAACACCTATTTTATTTGTGTTGTTGGGCGATGTGTAAAATTTATCGACCCAATCAATGTCCTTCAAATAGGTGTACATAAACAAACCGTCGGGTTTGTAAATGAATATTTATTTATTCACTTTCACGTTAAAAATTATATTTTTAACGATAAAACATTTTATTTCAACATATGAATTTCAATTCAGTTCATTCTTTAAATAAAATGATAATTTTATTTTTCTAACATATTTTAGAAAATTTCGGCGGCATAACGGCACGATACTAGAAACGGGACGAGGCCTAGCCTTATCCCCGGTCTAGTGAAGGCCCACGCCATTCACACATCAATCAAATCACCAAACAACCAAATTCTAATCAAATCATATAACTAATCTATGCAACCAAACAAACAAGTCCATGGTCTGTGGACGATTGTGTCGGGTGCTACTAAGCACCGTCTGCATCCTAGTATATATATAAAACTAGAAAAGAAATTGAAAGGTGAGAAATTCTCACATTTAGCTATCCTAGCTCCACGGCACTTCATTGATAGAAATCTTCATCGCTATCGCATCCTCGTCATCTTCGTTGCTGTAGCCACTACATATCTAAAAGTCGAATTTTTACTTCAATGTTCAATATATAAAAATCGCATTTTTATTTCGAAGTTCCATATATAAAAATCCTATTTTTATTTCGAAGTTCCATATATAAAAATTCTATTTTTCTATCGAAGTTCAATATATAAAAATCATATTTTTCTATCGAAGTTCCATATATAAAAATTCTATTTTTCTTTTGAAGTTCAATATATAAAAATTCTATTTTTCTATCGAAGTTCAATCTATAAAAACCACATTTTTATTTCGAAGTTCCATATATAAAAATCCTATTTTTATTTCGAAGTTCCATATATAAAAATCCTATTTTTATTTCGAAGTTCCATATATAAAAATTCTATTTTTCTATCGAAGTTCAATATATAAAAACCACATTTTTAAAATATAGATTTCGCATTTTTACATCTAAAAATTTCGCCTTTTCATATTTAAAAACATTAGTATTTTTCATATTTAAAAACATTAGTATTTTTCATATTTAAAAACATTAGTATTTTTCATATTTAAAAACATTAGTATTTTTCATATTTAAAAACATTAGTATTTTTCATATTTAAAAACATTAGTATTTTTCATATTTAAAAACATTAGTATTTTTCATATTTAAAAACATTAGTATTTATATAAATTTTCAGATTTATTAAACTATAATATATATATATAATTTTCAGATTTAATAAACTATAATATATATATATATAATTTTCAGATTTAATAAACTATAATATATATATATATATAATTTTCAGATTTAATAAACTATAATATATATATATATATAATTTTCAGATTTAATAAGCTATAATATATATATATATATATAATTTTCAGATTTAATAAGCTATAATGCTATAAAAAAAAGTTAAAACCTTTCTTTCTCGACCCCTTCAGTAAACTGAACCCACCGCTACCAAGAAGAACTCCGACACCGCCGTCTCCAGAAGCTTCAAGAACCTGATCAAACCCCCTCACTCGATCCGCCTTCGCCAACTCCCTCATCACCAACCACCGCGGCTAGTTCGAACCTTCCAGCGCCCAGAAAAACGGACCCAAAACTGACGGCTTTAAAGCCTAAATCTGACCGTTACGACGCCTTATAGCTGATCATCACCGTTCATCCTCACCATCTCGCCAAGCCCTTCGATTTCGTGTACTCGGTTTCTCGAATTGCTGCGTGGATTTCGAATGATGGGAGGAAATTAATTCGAGCGATTTTAATCGTCTGTTTCAGAACGCGGCGGCTTGAAAATGTGATTAGGGTTAGGGTTTATAATCATACATATATTAATATTTTGTATTATTTAATTCATTTAATTTCAAAAATTCATGTTTACTCATACGAACTTCAAAACGAACCCAACGACTATCGCCCCTAGCTAAATACCCCCATTTCGAACACAATGGTATCTGTATCGCAAGTTGATTCGACTGGTTCGATCAGTTTCTGCTTAAATTTACATTTAAATCTATATATTCAATTTTAAACGTACATTTCAATTTACTGGGGTCACATACTAACTCTAAAAATTCCCGAAAAATATTTTCTAGCTTCGTATTGACGATACGGTCCTAACAAAACTAGTTTCGTCAAATTCTGAGACCGTTTGAAAAATGGCCAATTTCCAGTCGATTAAAATCAACTGAAAATGGTCAAACGCATTTTCCTTTGCCACGCTCACATATTGATTCGAAAAATTATGAAACTTGAAATCTAGCAATAATTTGACATCACGGACCCAACAAAACTGGTTTCGTCGAAATCCGAGGTCATTTGCAAAATGACCATTTTTAAGGGCCTGAATTCCATAGCGACTATTCAGAATTTTCAACTGGACATATCTTTTGATTCCCGCTCCGAACTTTTAATTTTTCGGATTCGTTGGAAAGATATTCACAATTAGATCCTATTATTTTTGGTTTCACTAAAATCCGGATTGTTTTGCACCCGGTACATTCAATTGAAGTTTGAAATCGAATTATCGAACTACCGTGCCATTTTCAATTCTATTTATAATTATATATAAATATTTATATTCTAACGACGACGCGTATAATATATACGTCGAATTCTATATTGAAAATAGATTTCACGTCGATATTATTTAAAATAATTCATTTTCAATAATCAAAATTCGCTAAAATTGCCAAAATAAAAAATTTAAACTGGCCCAGATTTTCCGGGTTGTTACAGTTTGGGATTTAGGGTTAATGGAAAGTTGAAGGGTTTGGCGGTGAAGTTAAAATTAGAGCGGGTTCTAAAAATTGGATCTGGCCGCCTTCTGTTTTTATTTTCCCTGTAAAAGGTCGGTTGAATGGTTCATATTAAGTTTTAGGCAACTATAATTTTAGTAATAAATGATTTGATATCTAAATTTGAGGTTTAATCTACAAGGTTTGAGTTTCTAGGAAAAGTTGGTTGGTGAAGGGAATTTAACAAAGGTTGAAAGTTACTTAGAGCTAGATAATTAAACATGTACATGTGAAAAAAGTAGTTACAAAACTTATATTTCAATTTTCTTTAACATATTTAAATTTTATAAAAATTTGAATATTATATGAAACTTAAAATTATTTAAATTTTCTGTCTTTCTTTAATTTTTAACTTCATATATTATTTATGTATTTATTGTATAAGTTATAGGTATACAATGTTATATAGATTATACTATTTACTAATTTCAAGTATAAATTATAAATATATATTATTATTACTTTGTTATTATATATTAGTAATAAATTATTATATATAATTATACCATAACATTGATTATTAAAAATAATCATTACTATAAGTTTATCACATTTAGCATTAAAGTATAGCAGTTAAAAGTATGTTTATTACAACTAGCAAGAACGAGCAATTGTAAAAAATAAGTGTATCGCAGATAAGAGAAAGGTAAAATTGTTAAAATTATGTTTTTCGCAACTGACAGGAAATGCCTCTCATCGAAGATCATCTATTACAACTGGCAAGAAATATATCATTTTTTGCAACTGTCATACGACGTCAGTTGCAAACGATTAGTTACATTACGATATTTTTCTCATCGTGTAAGTAATCGAACCATATACAATATCAAAACAGTAAAATATGAATCATCATAACGAATTTAATATATCAACATCACAATTTCATACATGCAAAAATATATTCAGTATTGTATAAAAATTATATATATATATATATATATATATAATAATAATAATAATAATAATAGCTTGTTAATGGCGACATGTGGATTTCTTTTCACTTGATTTCGTCATGTGTGAGCTCCCCTCGTATCCTTAATTTCATCATTTATTTTATTTGATTTCCTCTAGCCAACCTTCAACGAATTCGTATTTCGATTTTCGTTGATAAGCCATCAGATATTTTGTTTTATTTTCACAATTGAAATCCAGATCTTAGATCTACTTTTAATCGCCGAGAAATTTAATTGTCGATTCAAACCTTATGCATCATCGGGATTTAAACAACTATTCTTGCCAACTTTTCACCGTTTGTTTGGATTTTTTTATTATGGAAGATCAAGCCAATGTAGATTATGGTTTCGTCAAGCTCTGGCACAATTATTTCAGTTCCAAACTCCTCCAACCGATCTATCCGATTAGTCGATTTCGATCTACTCAAAGTGGGTGTTTGTGTAAGATATATTATTGTTTGGTCTTTGGTTTTGTTGATTTGTTGGTTATTTTGACTGCGGATTTAAGGTGTACTCATAGATCTGGTATATGCTGATTCCAGTTCTTCTAGTTTGGATTTAATCGTGTCATATTAGTTTTTGGCACTAGATTGTATGAGGAATCTATGAATGTCGAAATATGATATGTTCTTCCTCTTGAATCAAATGCTCTTCAACTTGATTTACACGCTTGGATTAGATGGGTTTTGAATTTGCTCGATGGTGGTGGAGAAATGTTATTTGGACAGACTCAAGATTGTGCAGTTTGCAAGTGTACATCCAGATTCAGATCTTCATCAAAGGAATTCTTATAAACTATGCTTCTGGATTTTTTGTACTGACTGATGTGCATCTTTGCCATCTTCATTTTATATTTTATTTAAATGAAGATGTGCCTATTGCAGTAAGGTGCCAAGTTCATGGGGATTGCATTAGATCATACATGGCTGCTATATATCTGGATCATTCTTTGCAAACATATTATGCAAAGTTATGGGTGATGGTCTTTATATATTATCATGTACAAGAGAAGCATTTGGCTTGGGTGTGGTGCAGCGAGTTGCACTCAACGGTGCGATGAAGGCATCATCATAGGCCGGATTTATGTTAGTTAGATTTAAATTTTACTTGTATTTCTTGTTTTTTGTATGCTTTTTTTGTTTTAGTTTGTATCGGTTAGTATGCTAACCTTCCTTTGTAATGTTTTTTATTAGTTAATAAAAGCGAACCAAATTTCAATATATATATATATATATATATTAAAGTAATAAAGGCTAATAATGTTTTGGGAATCTTCCATTTCTAAATCACACAATGTTCTCACTTATTGGGTCCTGGTGACTTTAACAATGCTACTTCCCAACTAGATAAAAAGGGTGGTTTTCAACCTTATACAAATTGGACTAATGGAAATAAAACCCTTAGGGTTCATCTACACATTGCGAAGAAGAGCCATTTCCACTCATATTAGCAAAGTATTGGTTAACAATACTTGTCTGAATCAATTCTTAAATATTAAGGCTCTCTCTGTTTCACAACACTTAAGTGATCACAACCCTATCATTCTAGACCTTATCCCCACCTCTCAAACTAAATGATATCCATTTATATTTAATAATGAATGGCCACTACATGAAGGATATGTTGACTGTATACACATGTATACACAGGGGGTGGCAAGCAACTACATGGGGGTCTCAGAGTTATCAATTTATAAACAAACTTGTTGCATGCAAAACATAATTGAAGCATTGGAATAAAACTAGAAGTAGAGGAGACATTTACCTGCAAAATGATGAAGAAAAACTTAAATCTTTAGAGATTACAGTTGACCACAACCTAGACGATCTCCTGCTGTATGATGAGATGTTAGAAGTTAGACAAGTTGTTCAAATGAGGAATAATCTTAAATATTGGAGTTTACAACAGAGTAAGGTAGTGAGGCTACAATAGGGTGATACGAGTTCTAAGTCTTTTACTCCAAGATGTCAGCTAGGAGATTCCAGAATAACATCAGAGCTTTTATAACTTCCACTAGAGAATTACTGCATAACCTTGATTATATTGGACATTAGGCAATTTCATATTTTACCACCTTGTTCAACGATGATCCAGTCACACATTTTCCTCAATTCCAACCTATTACACCCATCAACACACTTGGGAAAATAAATTGCTGCAGTGTATCACCATGGGGGAAGTCAAACAAGCTGTTTTTTCAGTGCACGATGATTCCAGCCCTGGTCAGGATGAGTTTAATGCTAAATTCATGAAGCTTCATCGGGATTTAACCAAACATGACTTGCTATGCAGGATATATTTATTTCTAGAAAAATACCAAAAGAAGTCAATCATACATTTATCACATTAATCTCTAAAATATATAAACCTACTTCTATCTCCCATTGTCGCCCTATTTCATGTTGTAATATGTTTTACAAAGTGTTCACCAAGATTTTATGCAACAAGATTAAGCATTTTCTACCGCATTTGATATCAGAAAATCAATGTGCATTTAGCAAAGGGCATTATGTTGATGAAAATATTCTTTGGGCACATGAATTACTTAAAGACTTTAACAAGGCAAGTGTATCGAGATTTTGTATGAAAATGGATCTTTCAAAAAGCTTATGACATGATTTGCTGAGAATTCATTTGCTATGTAATATCGTGCATGGGTTTTCGTACTTACTTCATTAATTTAATATATATGAATATATTTCATCTGCTACGTTTTCTATCTTGTTTCAAGGCATACCCAAAGGATTCATTCACTCTAGTCGGGGATTAGGCAAGGAGACCCACTGTGTCCTTACCTATTCATGATTATTATGGAATGTTTTTCTTTTCTTCTACATGAGGCCATAGAATTGCAACTCTTTGGCCCTTTTTTTAGATTTCATCCTCTAATCACGCATTTACTTTACGCTGATAACTTGTTAATTTTCAGTAAAGCTACTTTGACTTCCGCTTTCTCTTTACAAGGAATTTTCCAAAAGCTAAAACCATTTGCAAGGCTACCTGTTAATGCAAATAAAACTAAAATTTATTTTAGCCAAGCTACCATGAACATCATGGACATTAAAAATATTCTGGGATTTAAAGAAGGAAATTTACCTATCAAATATTTTGATGTGCCTCTCTCTTCAAATTATCTCCATTATTATGAATGTCAAGCTCTTATTCATCGAATCCAATGGAAAATACAAGGATGGCAGTCCAACTTCTTAAGTTATGCGGGGAGAGCTGAACTTATCGAATTTGATATTACACTTATTATTCTCAATTGGCTAACTATTTACCATATCTTTGAATATACATTAGATAAACTTCAATCGATTTGTGCATATTTCTTCTTGGGGGGGGGGATCAAAACATAAAATTTCTTGGAGTTCCGTATGTGAACCAAAACTAGAAGGAGGGATAAGCATCAGGCTCTTTTCAGAGTTAAGAAATGCTTGCTGCCTCAAACTTTTATGGAATTTCCTAACCAATGAAAGTCTTTAGTGCAAGTGGATAAAGAAGAAATATTATGGAGGCAAACATTTTTGGTCTATGGAAGGTGATAACAATGCTTCAAGCACTCGGAATAATATGTTGTGATTACAAACCAATAGGAAACAATATTTGAACCAGGTTATCTCAAATGGCTCACAAACTTCACTATGGTTTGAATACTGGCTAAACTGTAAATGCCTTGTTGATATACTTGCCATTAGTAGATTTCAGGCTATTGGAAATGAGAATGATACAGTTGACCTTATCATACAGTCTAATATGTTGGATCCATTATTATATCCTTCCACTAGAGAGGTAGCTGAGGATGTCAAATCACTCTTCCGATTTATCTGGTCATTACGAATGGTGTACAGGAAATGAATTCACATTACAGAAGGCATAGGATACAATTAGAGAAACGGGTCACTACAAACCATTTTACAGGGATATTTGGCATAACAGAAATAGTAAGAAAATGTCCTTTATTTCTTATTTCCCTTCATGTGATAAACTGAGTACAAGGTAGAGATTGGCTACATTTGGAGTCACTACATATAGCACTTGTCCATTATGTGAGAAGGAAGTAGAAACAAACCAACACCTATTTTTCAATTGTGAATATTCTGCTTTTGTTTGATGTTCGATGAAATGCAAGCTACTCATTCCATCAAACACATTGCAATCGTTTGATGATGAGGCCAACTTGTTACTATCCAGATTCAACAAGAAATCAAGTTGCAGATCTTGCGCTAGGGGCTTTCATTGCCACTACTTACTTCTATGGCAAGAACGGAATGCAAGAATATTCTCAAACAAGAAGACGCACTGCACAGCTAAAGCGAGACATATAGAGAAAAAGATTATGTACATGGTTCGGGATAATGGCTCTACTTTTGAATGATCAGCGGAGATCATTATGCTGCTTCAGCTTTTGGGCATCAATTTGAATGATAATGGCTAATGGCTTTATTGAAGAAACGGTTTTTATGTGTTTGAGTATTTTGCTTTGGGCCATCGCATGTGATATTTGTTATTCTGATTTATATTCTGACTTTGTATGTTTCTTTAAAATTAATGAAAGGTACCCATTTTCAAAATAAAAAATCTGAATAGTATCAAACAACAATACACAAGTGATAAAGTAATCAATTTACAATAACACTACATTTAGGAAGATGTGTGTATATACAACACTTCAACAAGAAAGTTAAGATTACACGTTCAAAACATATTGCATTTAAAAAAAAAAGATAATTCGACAAGTTCATTACACATGCTACTTCTGAAAGAAAAAAGGTTGTTATTTTGAGGGCAAGCAAGTCCATTGACATATGTACATATATTGTTTCAACAAGGAGAACTACAAAGCGAACAAGTGAAGTCGGAAAAAAAATCAATCAATCATACTCTCATGATGTTAACGCTCTCCAACTGTAACAACCCGAATTGAAAAAAAATCGATCTGTCGGAATTTGGGTTATTACACCAACATTGTGAGGTGATTGATTATAAGGCATAGAAGATCCAGAAATCTACCGCATATGTGATTACTGTTGCACAAACGGTAGTTGTCATTGAATTAGATAAAAAAATGGCATGTTTTGTTTGCAGTCCCGAATGCGTTGGAATATAAAGGTGACTGTTGTGACAGATATACTCCTAGCAATGTAGATCTGTGATCTGTGTAAAATACATAAAAGTGTTATTAAAAATGCATACACCGGCTCACAACTAAACTCAGACTAATCCAGCATGTAGTAGAGATAAATGTATAGTTCGAGTTAATTTCTATTTAGTGTAGTTATAACTCAGAGTAACATGATATTGGGTTTGGGCTAACCAACGTTAAATACAATTTAATTTTTTTTATAAGGACAATGGTATTAAATATATATTATCACGTATAAAGTGAGTTGTTATGTGAACTGTAATAAATTTTAAATGCATTCACATGAATTACCAACACTAATCATAAGATTTTTCTAAGATAGCACCATTAAATTTTTAATTGATTTAAGACTTCCAAGATACCGAATTTAAGACTGAAATAAAGACCGAAGTTTGGTCTCAAATCAGTTTTAATAGTTACAAACCAATTTGAGACTGAATCTTAGTCTTTAGCATTAATTTATAAAGACTACATTTTTCAGTTTTTATTCAGTCTCTATTTAAAGACTGAGTAATTTCAGTCTTTATTTTTCAGTCTTTATATGGATGTTTTTTAGTAGTGGTAGCCACCTTTATAGCCACCTCTTCCGTGAGCATAACTGCTACTATTTGAACTATCACTTATGGACACCTTACTTTGCAAAGCCTTCTCTAAATGACCTGTATATCCGTTGCTCATGTTCTTGAAGCGAACCAACAAGCTCGTCAATCGAGATTGTGGATAAATCTTTGGACTCTTTGATTGATGTAACAACATAACCAAATTTTCTTGTTAACGAACGTAGAAGCTTTTCCATCACTCGAACATCATTGAGACTTTCGCCTTTCTTTTCATTTCATTTGTCATTGTTTTTAAACGTGTAACATTTTCATTGATGCTTTCCG
Organism: Allium sativum; assembly: GCA_030737875.1. Lineage (NCBI taxonomy): Eukaryota > Viridiplantae > Streptophyta > Magnoliopsida > Asparagales > Amaryllidaceae > Allium > Allium sativum. Next base: position 298,208,405 of record CM060924.1, read on the forward strand.
GACTTTTCATTTTTATATTTTCGAACTCGCCACGTAGTACCTAAAGTCGTACATTTTTTACTTTCTCAGCTCCTTGGCATGATTTCTGTAGAATCTCCCACGCATCTTTTGATGTTTTTGCTTTTGAGATTTTTTCGAAGGTCGATTCGTCAACCCCTTGAAAAATCATGAACAAAGTTTTCTTGTCTTTTTTCCGGGATTCTTTCAACGTCGTCTTCTCGTCACTGGATAAACATGCTTCAGCTGTTGCATTTACGGGTTCGATGTACCCTTTTTCGACAATATCCCAATTATCGTAAGATTTGAGTAACACCTTCATTTGGATACTCCAGTTCCCATAATTTGTAGTCATCAACTCTGGGATTTGTTGTTGCATCATATTTGCCATTTTTCACGAACGGAACCTTCGCTCTGATACCACTTTTTGGAAACGTGTATGAGCCGTGTAGCAAACACTAATGTTTTATATGAATCAAACACACAAACTCTCTCTTTTATTTCATACAAATACAAAAAACTACTACTTACTCTCTTACAAATAAAGAGCTTCAGCTCTCCTTTTTTCTCTCTCTTACGCTTTGTTTCTTCACTTGGTACATTTAGCATACATAGAAGCCACATATATATAGGCATGCATGCATGTTGTTTACATCATCTCGTACATCATTGTAGTTGGTGGTTGCTTCTTCTTTTCACATGTGCAGCCATCTTTTGTTTACTCACCTACCAAGTTACTTTTCCACATGTGTGAGTTTGATAATTCTAACAGTTTCTCTTGCTTCAGTGTAAATGTAAAGGATATATTATTCTTTCTTACACTTCTTTTCTTGTTTCTGCTAATTTTATCATCGACATTTTCATTGATGCTTCTTTCATTGACTTCCTCGATCTTTTTTTTTTGTCCCTTCAGAATACTTAATTTTTCCTATTTTGAGTTGCTTCTGGTTTAAAACATTCTCTTGTATTTTCCTATAGCACCATCTTAAAATTTGCCACTACTCTCCTCCAGGGAATCCAATTTGCAATTTCTATGCTTTATTTTGTGGAAATTCTCAGCATCAAATTCAACAATAGGACGATCCTTTAGGTCAAATGTTTCTGGATTATTATTAAGAACTCTTAGAGCCACATGTGCATGTTCATATTCTTTAATATCACCAAAAGCCACAGTATGTTGATACTTTTGGACATCAACTTGTCCTTTCTTATCATCCTTCAACAGTTTTACTATTTGAATGTCAAATTTTTCTTTGATGCTCGGAAAAGAACAGCATCTACACACATCTACTTTATATCTTCTTCGGACATTGATTTAGGAATGTTGTAAATTATAACTCCCGTCTTTGATACACGAAATTTAGGAGACTTGAGCATCTCTGCCTTCTTCTACGCCAACAGTGCACGCTTCTTCATATCAGCTTCTGATCATACACCTTTAGCAATAGGAGTTCCTTCAATAATTTCACTCTTGTTAACTGTTGACCTTCTTTTTAGTCAAAGCAGTCACCTGTGAAGTCTATCTAAACAATACGCTCAAGTATTGGGAACATCGTCAGAAGACATGAAGCGATTTGGTTGAAGTCGCGTCACAATCAAAGATTGGCCCGAAACTCCTATCAGACGACCTCTTTTGGGCCCAAAAATGGCAATTAAGGAGCTGAGCTCCGAAACTCTTGTAGCTCTCTGAATCAGCTTCGAATCGAGCTTTCGTTTGGCAAAAACGGACTTACAGTTTGGGAATTTATGTCCGTTTCCGTGAACGCATGCAGAACCGGAAACTTAGAATTTGGGAATTGGCTTGACCTCTCGGATCGGATGGGAGATGTTGGCTCGGTTTAGGACAAGGAGGACCCGATATCTATGGATGGTTCCAACATAAAGCTGGCTTGGGTCGGATGGGGATAGGCCAAACCGAACACCCCTTGGATTTTGCACAGAAGTGCGCAATGTCTTCAGTTTGAAGACCCTACATCGGTTCGGATCGGAGGGCCGAACCGACCCCCTAGACCTTCTTCTGCACACGAAGTTTAACCGATTCTCTTGCCATAACTGCATCCTACAAATGCGGATCGTATGACACTTGGCCCAACACGACTTGGAAAGGATATTTCCATGTTTTCCACTACTCTTCAAGATTTTCTCTGGGTGTGCCACGTGGCATCCGAACCGGATCACCCAGAAGCTCCTCTACGCCTACAAATACACCACAACACGGCGATTTCAAGGGATCTTTTGACTTTTGGTACTTGTTCTTACTTCACGCAAGGCCATAGCTCAATAAGGAAGCTAAATTCCACATCATAGCATGAGGATTTCGTGTATAATCTCCACTTTTCTCACTTATTTTCATTGTAAACACGAGGATTTCGTGTATAAACCGCAAGCAAACAACATTGTAATAGCTTCTTAGGATTTAAAAAACTAAAAAGTGGACGTAGGCTTAGATTGAGCCGAACCACTATAAAAATCTTGTGTGTCTCCTTTTATTTACTATTTTTCTGCATTTATTCTGTGATTGTGAGGATTTCACACCGTATTTGGGTGTTAGGCCCAGATTTCGGTCTAACATTTTGGCGTGCCAGGTGGGGGGCACACGATACTACTTCAATATCTAGCCTCAAAGGAATCGGATTGCTTGACTATTGGATCAATGGTTAAACGAAAGAAAGATGGAACCTTCTCTCGTACTTAGGACGTTGGTACAGAAGGCGCGAGGAACGAGGCAAGCTAGGAGGCCTCCTCTCATGGTGATCTATCGGCATACTTAACCAGAGACGAAATGGACGTCGTTCTCGCTGAATTGAGAACCCAGATGGCAAGGCAAGACGATCTCCTCCAGAAGCAGCAGGAGATGATGGATGAATTCTTTGCTCGGATGAAACCCAAGCAACAACACTCAATTCGACGGAAATAATGCAACGAACTCAACACCTACAGGTGCACCAAACAGGATCGGATCGGATCGGATCCGATCTGAGCCGTAGGAGCTGGGGGCAATATGCCTCCCATTGGAAATGCGCAGCAAGCATCACTCAATGTTCTGGATGAGAATGCTAGAATCGCGAGGGATTCAGGACAGGTTCGGCCAAACTCCGCTCCAGTTTTGATGGACACCCAGCCGTTAACTTCAGCTCAACGACAATAGGAAGCAACTCGGAGTAGAGAGTTAGGACCGGTTCGGTTCGGAACCTCCGACCCGACGACCACCGATCCGAACCGGATCGCACTCCAAGCGGCCCATGCATTTCCAAACTCTTCTGGAATCAACATTGGGGGCACCAGCTCTGACCTAGGCAACTTGCAATAGCACTTTGAAGGCGACCGACTCACCAATTTGATTGAACGCCTCTCGAGGGGCCGGGCTTATCAGAATGACATGGATGATGTCAATCACAATCCATTCACACAGGAAATCAGGAATTCTCGCAATCCTCCAGATTTCAAACTTCCACAACTGCAGCCCTACAACGGCAGGACGGATCCTACCGTGCATCTGATGCGCTATAAACGACATATGGAAGTTCAATCTGCATTGGAAAACGTAATGGCTAAATGTTTTCCTCTCTTTTTGACCGATATAGCTGCTATGTGGATTCGGCAGTTGGAATCTGAATCAATCAACAGCTGGAACATGTTGGTCGCTCGCTTTATTGAATAGTTTCAGGTCCACATCGCTTGACCCAAGAATGTAATGTCACTCACTACATTCAAGCAGAGGCCCAAAGAAACTCTACGCTCATTTATGGAACGGTTCAACATTGCAGTAGCATCAGTTGATCGACCTGAGCCATCTATGGTATTGATGGTGGCAATATCCGACGTTCTGGACAACTCGGAGTTCAAAAAATCCTTATACCAAGACCCACCATGGAATCTCAGCGAATTCTACCTTAAATCAGATAGATTTCTATGTGAAGAAGACGTAACATCTGAAAAGAAAATTCTTGATGTCAACATGCTTAAAGACAGAGAACCGTCTGACTCTGGAAAAGGCAAAGGGAAAGCTGCTATCAAGAATGACCGCAACGCTTATCCCCGGAGAGAGCCCAGATATGAAAAGTACACCGAACTCAATTCGACCTTGACTGACATCTACATGAACACAAATGGTGACATCTCCTATCCAAAGCCTCCCAGGAGGGAGCCATCGCAAAGAGAACGTGATTCTGGAAAATACTGCATATTTCATGATATGGACGGTCATGACACAAATGACTGTAGGCACTTGCGAGACTTGATTGAGGAACGGGTTAGACGTGGAGAGCTACCCGAGTATGTGAAACAACCTATAGCGCCTGCACCCACGCTGCCACCACCTGCTCCTAGGAGAGGGAACGACCCTGGATCGAGCTCCCGTGGGCTCATCATCAACTGATCTGGATTGGATCACTCTGCATTTCTAGCATTTCTTAAGATTTAAGATATGTCTCTTTGCTTTCTTTAGGTTTTCCGGTTGACTAAATCGGAGTACACACGTTCGGGGTTAGGATTTAACTCCAAAACGTGCTCTACACTCGATGACAAACCAATCAGGATTTGCTTTGGTTTTGTACTTTGAATTGAATAAGGAAGGACTTTCCGAACATGGATTATGTTTGGAAAATTTAAGTGTCTTGCTAGGTTGTGGCAGGATTCTCAATCTTAATTAAAAGTATGGCTTATACTTATCTCGAAACCCTTGGTACGGATTGTGCCTAGGGACGGACTGTCTTGTCAGGCTTTGGCAAGTATAGCTCCATCTCAGCATGAGTATGGATTGTACTCCACTGAATTTATAAGTATGGATTATACTCAGGAACGACGAACAATCTTGTCAGGATTTGGCAAAGGAACTCAATAAAACTCGAGTATGTCTTATGCTCAATTTGAACTTCCTGGTATGGCTTATACCCAGAAGGTTAGGTCCCTCGCCAAGTTTTGGCAGGATGATTCAAACGTCCCCCGAGTATGGTTTATGCTCAACCGGACGCCCAAGCATGGTTTATGCTAGAAAGTGTAATCAGTTTTGTCAGGTTTTGACATACCAATTTGTTTTCTTTTCTTTGCAGGTATGGTTTATACTTGTAGCTGGCAGGCCCAGCGTGGCCTTGGATTTCATGGATTATCCGGAACACATCTTCCTTCATTCAGCAAGATATGTTCCGGGAGGCAAATTGTTGACCTGCTTTTTAGTCAAAGCAGTCACCCATGAAGTCTCTTCTAAACAATATGCTCAAGTATTGGGAACATCATCAGAAGACATGAAGCGATTTGGTTGAAGTCGCGTCACAATCAAAGATTGGCCCGAAACACCTATCAGACGACCTCTTTTGGGCCCGAAAACAACAATTAAGGAGCAGAGCTACGAAAATCTTGTAGCTCTCTAAATCAGCTTCGAATCGAGCTTTCGTTTGGCTAAAACGGGCTTACGGTTTGGAAGTTATGCCTGTTTCCGTGAACGCATGCAGAACGGGAAACTTGGAATTTGGGAATTGGCTTGACCTCTCGGATCAGAACGGAGATGTTGGCTCGGTTCAGGGCAAGGAGGACCCGATAGCTCTGGATGGTTTTAGCATAAAGCTGGCTTGGGTTAGATCAGGATAGGCCAAACCGAACACCCCGTGGATTTTGCACAGAAGTGCGCAACGTCTTCAGTTTGAAGACCCTACATCGGTTCGGATCGGAGGCCGAACCGACCCCCTAGACCTTCTTCTGCACACGAAGTTTGACTGATTCTCTTGCCATAACCGCCTCCTACAAATGCAAATCAGATGACACTTGGCCCAGCACGACTTGAAAAGGATATTTCCACGTTCTCCACTACTCTTCGAGATTTCCTCTGGTTGTGTTACGTGGCATCCGAACCGGATCACCCAGAAGCTCCTTTACGCCTATAAATACACCACAACAAGGCCATTTGAAGGGATCTTTTGACTTTTGGTACTTGTTCATACTTCAAGCAAGGTCATAGCTCAATAAGGAAGCCGAATTCCACATTATAGCACGAGGATTTCGTGTATAATCTCCACTTTTCTCTCTACTTTTCATTGTAAACACGAGGATTTCGTGTATAAACCGCAAACAAACAACATTGTAATAGCTTCTTAGGATTTAAGAAACTATAAAGTAGACGTAGGCTTGGATTGAGCCGAACCACTATAAAAATTTTGTGTCTCCTGTTATTTACTGTTTTTTTTTTTTTTTTTTTTTTTTGCATTTATTCTGTGGTTGTGAGGATTTCACACCGCATTTGGGTGTTAGGCCCAGATTTTGGTCTAACGTTAACCAAATAAAAAAAAACAATCGTGAACTTCATTTTATAGCTTTTCATGCCATTTCTTCTGAGCAGCGGCTTTGTTTAAAGCCTTCATAAGTTTCAGTGATCTTCCTTTCATAACAATTCCTAGTCCCGATGAAGGTTCTGCAGCAGAAACTGTCGTACCAGCTATAACTTCTGTGGAAAACTTTAAAAAATTAGTTCCACTTGGATGCTTTGTGAGCTGATGGAGGACGGAACACAGAAGTGCACTTCTCCATACACCAAGAACCTCTTTTTCACCTCTTCATTGTCAGCATCAAATGGAATAATTGTTTATGAAAATTGTCCTGTTCAAGTCACTTTTGTTATATCCTCGACTTCTACAGCTGTTTGCTCGGATCATTCAGTGACAATGGATTTTAATAGGAATATTCAGATCTTTTGTTGCATAAGCAAGTGCCTTGGTTAATTCATCCGTATTATTAGTTGGTTTTGATTCATTTGTTGGTGAGTCATTGATCGAATAATGCGAAACGTTTTTGGCAAGTTCTTTTTTGTGGTATTTATCATTGTCAGCATCAGAATCATTTAGGACTGCATTATTATTCTCATCATTATTTTGGTATCCTTCTGTATCATCATGCTCATTATCTTCCAAATTTGAATCCACATCAGTGTCTTCACCATCTTCATCGTTTTTTTTTTTCCCCCAGATTTGGTTGCAGCAACATAAATTTTCTTTTCCACAGCCTAGTCAAAAGCAATAGATCGTCTTGCAACCTTTCGACCATTGAATTTTTGGACGGCATTTTCAGCATCCTTCTCACATAACAACCCTTCTTCTTAAACATGTGGAATGTTTATATCCCACACATATCCTGCTTCTGCAAATATATCCCTAATCTTATTTGTTGTTATCTTGAAAGGAAGATTTCAGACTATCAATTTCTACTTTGTTGTTTTTGAGACCTCTCCACCCATTTTTCGGGCCCAAGCATGTCCATCCATTATCGCTATCTGGTGGACAAGTGCTATAGAATTAAGCGCTGAATTGACAACTGCTGCAGCTTCCGGTTTGCCACCATCTCAAGCAAGCCCAAGGAGTCCAAGTTCGCGTGAAAAAGGATAAGTTTTCAAGCTTATTTCTCTAGCCGCAACAGCATGTCGTAACACTTCATTTGCCATGTCAGAAGAATTAAATCCACTAAATACTATTGTTCGAGCAACCATCTACTTATCTGACCCCTTCGATTCGTTAGTTGCTACAATATCATATGTATTTGGTTGATGGTGTTAGTTTTAGCTTCCAAGGTTTCTGAAACAGGTATAACCAACTGATAGGGAAGCGTGCAAATGCATCCATCCAAGTATTGACAGAACACTTCGGATCAACGCACAACGTTTTTGGACCTCCCACGCATATATTTCAAAATTGTTCTCATTTCTTCTATAGTTGTACTACTACTTTGTTTATAACTGGCATTTGGTTATTTTCCTTGCTTATACAACATCTCAGTCAAAATTTACAATTGTCATCAAAACATGAATTCCAAGACAAAAGCCGTACTACAATCCGTAAGTGAAACAACGAATAAAACAGCGAGAACCCAGAAACAGTTATGTGCACGTAAATTCACTACGAATAGGTTAAACTGAAATAAAAATTATGATCTAGTGTCTATTGATATTCGTATTAGTTGAACGCAAACCACTAACAGAAATAATTTACATGAATTAAGGATCCAAAATGATAAAGGACAGAAGTAAAGAAGAAGTACCATCATTGAAGGGCAAACTGTAGCTTTCAGTTATCAGGTAGGGAATTCGAATGCCAGTCAGAAAACGAAATTACGTTGTATTGATTTTCTCGACCCGGTGCCAAATCAACAGTGAATGGGTCGTGAGGGCAGAAGATTGAGGTGAACAATCATCGACGAAAGGAGGTATTGACGTTGCAGGCAACCGAACGGTGGATGGAGGTTAAGGTCAATTGACGAAGTAGGCAGCAGTTGATTAGAAGGAATGAAAAAGTTAGAGGGGGATTTGAGAAGATGGAAAAATTGGGTGGCAAAATAAAGGGAGGGAACGGTTGGGAAGGGTTAAGAAAACAGACGTAGATCTCCGTACGTGTTTGAATTTTAAAATGCTAAGATAACCGTCTAGTTTTCGTTTAGAAAAATAATATTTGAAAAGGGAAGTATCTGCTATTAACGACACGTCAGATTTATGAAAGAAAAAAGGCATCCAACTCAGCTTTTTGCTTATTCTACTTTCTATTATAGGTAATAGATAAGCAAGAATTAAGGGGGAGTATATAAGAATTATAAATGGGAGTACTTTAATTTGATTTAGAACTTACTTATTTACTTATAGGTTTTACTTAGAGAGTTATATGATTTAGGGGGAGTAGTTTTAGAATTTCTTTATGATAATGCCAAAGGAGAAGATATTATAAAATATAGACATAGTTAATAGGATTTATATAGACAGAGGGAGTATTTAAAGGATCATCATCAACAGGTATATACATGCATGATATATTATAAACTAAGGTTGTCATCATCAAAAAGGGGGAGATTGTTGGAGAATGAAGCTTTGATGACAACAACATTATTTTAATATTAATTGATTATACTTTTATCTAGAATACACACACACACATGCAGGATTTATATACAGGAAATATTACTGAAGACTTTACAGTTTAAAGATGTCAGAGATTCAGAATTCAGAGATATTTCAAGACTCATGAGTAATAAAGATTTCAAGAGTTCAAGATAAATATAGTTATAGAGTCTAGATTATGTAAGACTCTGAACAAAACTCCAGGTTCAAATTTCAAATTCTATTTTTCATATTCTTTTTTCAAATTCTATCTTCAATCTCTTTCTTCTCTATTTTACTTTTTTTTTTATTTGATTTTAAACTTAAATTTTATAGATTTATACTTTATATATTTATATTTTATATACTTTATATTTATATAGTTTTAAACTCTATAATTTGATAAATATGTTTATATAGTTTATATTTATGTTTTCATATGATTTTCTACTTTATAATATTTATTTATAACACTATATTTTAATTCAAGAATTTCTAGAATTATATATATATATATATATATATATATATATATATTTCAAAACACCTGAAAAATATTCAAAATTCAATTGTGTACATATATATGTCTGCATACATATATATACATATCGACATATAACTGTCATTTTTTCAAATTTGTTGTGACAGTTCTGAGACGTTGCATCCTTTCACACATTATAAAAGGGGTTGATTTCGAATTTCTTATCACTTCTTCTTCTCCATCTTCATTCCCTTTCATTATATCATTATTCTTTATTATTTTTATGATTTCTACACCTATACTCTGCTGAATTCAATTCTGTTTTCACTAATCTACTTCTCTCTACATTCTCTACTCAATACTCCCTGAATCAAGTGCTACCAAAGAGTTATAGGGTTGTTTGTAATTGTTTGGATTTTGTAAAGTAATTGGTGGTATCCCTTTTAGTCGTGAAAGCAAGGACGGGTAATCGGTAGTATCCCTTGTAGCCGTGAAATCAAGGAAGGCATACTTGATCAAATGTGTGTGTGGAATCAATGGTATCCCTTGTACCCGTGAAATCAAGGAGGGTTGTAATTGGATATAGATATAGTAATAAACTCTGCATAGTCCAGCATTGTTCGGGACTAGACGTAAGAGCAATTCCGAACCAGTATAAAAGCAGGTGTGTTCTTTCCTTTTATGTACTTCATTTTTATTTATCTTTACATTTTTGTTTGATTCCGTGATTGTTTCTGTAGTGTTTGATTCATATAGTAGTCCATATAAGTTTAGATTTTGTTTAATTTCTCAAAAACACTATTCACCCCCTATAGTGTTTGTTTTGCCTTAACGATCCATTCTGCAATCCCTAACACTAATTGATTTGCCATAAAGTTGTATTTAATGGTTTGTGTAAAGAATAGACTATGTATTCATTAAATAACAATTTCATACATTAATAGTCTGTGAATCCATAACCCTCCGCCTTACAAGTTTCATTTGGTTTTTCATTCAAATATAAAACTTAATTCTTCGGTGAATTGCAGTTTGATCATAATCGAAACCGGACTGGAATGGGATAAGCTTCGACATGCCAGTCGAAATAGGAACTTGAAACCATGCTATGAAGTTTTTTTGTTGTTAAAGGAATCAGTCTAAAATTTGAATAAGGGAGAGTTTTGGACAATGCACACACGCCTCTTCCATGTATATTTACAATACAAATACATGAGCGTAAAGGCTTTCTCCTGAATTTAGTTTACAGGGGTGTATGTGAATTTGAAGCGGGGAAATAAGGAAACTGGAATATATTGGTATCACAAATTGAAATTTTGTTACATCTATTATAATTCCTCCTCTAACCATAAAATCTATGTATATTGATCTACACAGATGTATGTAAATGAAAATTGAAATTTGGATTTCCACCCCCAATACCCCTTCTTTTTAAAAAGTTTTGAAAGCTTTCATACTAACATCCTGTGTTTAGATGGATGATTTAATATTATAGTGTAGAAGACATATTAAATTGTTTGTCCAAAAGAATTAATAACTTCAATTATGCAATTATGCAGTAATCATCACAATTGTTTTCTAAAAAAGAGTGGGGTTTACCGCTGGGGTTTTGCATCTTATTATATATATTTAAATATGATAGATTTCTGATATATGATATAGTAATTTATGATCAATTTATTATCAAATAAAGTATGGATGAATAGCAATTAGGTGATTTAACTCCTAAAGAGAGGACAATTGACATGTTATAAATGCATGCATATTGTGATTAGATGTAGGTCCACCAGGACGTGCATATATACTTGTAGGAAATAAAATTTTGATGAAAATAGGAATCAAAACTTTGCAAAATTACAATGGACTTAAGCATTTGCTAATACAGTTATTACGACTTTTATCCGTTGCAAAACTGCAAATTTGGTGTAGTGTGGATCCTTTCGATCACTTAAGACCCAAGACGGACTTACCGATCACTTAATGACAAACTCGATAGTTTACTCTGCACTAATATAAGGTAGAGGACACTAGCAACCAACTCTTATTAAACTAAGGCTTCATTCATTCACGCATATACCCAAAACTACGCATAAGGAGAGAGATAGTAACTAGCTACTTAATACCAGGTTTAGGCAGAAGCTCGACATCATTTAAGACCCTCTTGGCAGACCCCCATATTGCTATCTAGTTGACCCGATAATCCCCGAGCCACTTAATACTCCCTACAGGATAGGACGACTCATGGTACCTCCTTAACTATCATTTAATACCTAATCCCTAGGCGGACACTCGCCGCAGTCAATTAATACCTAGAGGAAGCGGACCTACGTGGGAATTACCAAACTCGTGCCCAATAGCCATTTAATACCTCTTATTTATGGGGAGGAGAACCACACGATCACTTAATACCCTTTTATGGGTGGATAAGTACTTAAAACCTCTAATCCCGAAGTAGGCTATGCTTACGAATTATTCCCCTAATGGTTTCTCTTTTCGAAGAACCTATTTTAGGAAATAATCCTCTCTATGCAAGTAATTATCGTCACGGGTTCCTATTGCATCAAAGGGTGCATATATTTGAAATTCTTGCATACATCTGTGCAACTGTTTCATGTATACATCCGTGTTGGCTTATTTGCATTCATGCATGCAAGTAATACAGAATTCTTGCATACAAGCATGCAATAATTCGTAGGCATGCAAATCAGTTCATAATTATTTGCATACTTGTATGCAATAAAACAGAATATTTGCACACATGTATGCAAGTATCTGCAGGCACGAATATCAGTTCACATTTACTTGCATACATGCATGCAAGTATTCATGTAGATTTTCAACGTGAAATCTTCATGAATTATTTGCATGCATGTATGCAAATATTCTTAATACTTGCATACATGCATGAAAGAATTCATGTAGATTTTCAGTGTAAAATGCTTTAGGAATACTTGCATACGTGTGTGCTACTATTGTTTTTGCTTGCATACAGATATGCAAAACAAAAACAAAAAAAAACCGCGGTCTTCTGGGAATATTTGCATATTTTTGATTTTTTTTATATGGCAACGCATAAAATGTTTTGAAAAACACGTAACATCACAAAGAAGGACCCGCTTTGTATTTTAAACTATGAGTGGATGTTGTATGTCCAGTAATAGGGACCTTAGCCTAATTTCCACTAAAATATTATACATCTAACCAAAATTTTGGGATTGGTTTACAGATCCAAGGTGTTTACAATAACCACAAACAATTTAAGAATAATTGTTGGCAAGATGGTGATAATAAATTAAAAGGCCTACAAATCCATATTTATCCTATATTCATAATATTCCAGATTAGACAAAATAAACAAATCTGACAAGTTTTAGGCATATAATTCAAATTCGACACAAACAAATTATTTAAGTTTATTATAAACAATATATATGTATTTCTCACTTACTTGAAATCTATCCAAGTTTGAATCTGACACAGCTTTTAGGCTTTAAACTCCCAAATCATATAGATATACAATCTACTTCCAAAAATTTAATAACTAAATTTATTATTGTCAAAATGCAGTGTTGTTACATTGGTTATAGCGATTAAAAAATTGATTATTTACCATTTCTTTTTCGTTCTCCTTCTCTTCTAGCCCTCCATCTCTTTCCAATTGTTTCTAGCTTTCTCCATGCCTGAGTAACAGAGCTTGTGCTCAGCACAATAGCCTCTTTTTCTTTGCTCCATCCATCGATTTTTCCTTTTTTTTTCTCAAGCTCACTGTCCTAATGATCTATTAGGGGTTGATTCATGCGCAGTTACACGTAACTTCACTATTTCAGATCGGAATCCTACCCTTGCCTCATACATGACTAGTTTCCAACCGGCGAGGTCTTTTATGATATGTTCTTAGATCTGATTTTGCATCGAGATTTGTTGCTATTCTATGAATATCTTCTTCTGGTTTGCAACTCTCTGGTTTGGGGATTTATGTTTGTTTTCAATGGTACGGTTGGAGTTCCTTCCATTTTTTACGAGGTTTGGGGGTTATTGCTGTGCTTCATAGCAGGAGCATCACCTCCATACCATGCTTATCAGTGATACCATAGCTATGGATTTGCTAGTAGTTTTCGGTGTTGTCTCCTCCTTTTGGAACCGTCTCCTCCTATTGTTATTGTCATATGCTGTGCTACATTGTCAATCCGCGTCAAGTGTTGATCCAATCTTTGTTGTGCTAGTCATTGTTGCTTGGGTAATTGGATTATTTAGAGAATCAATTTGTAATACTTTAAGTCACTTCTTTTCTCTTGTCCAAGATATTGTTTGGGTTCAGCTCCATGTCATATTTTGCTTGGTTCATGTGATGTTTTGGTGATTTGTTGCCATCGTTCATTGACTGAGCAATGTCAAATGTAAAGTATTGAAAGTGTATGCCTTGGCACTGTCTTGGCTTCTTACTTTCTAGATGAAGGCTATGTTTCTTGTTATGTTAAACTAACATTGTCGGGTACCTTTCTCTTCGGCTATGCTTTGCTGAAGATGTGTGGTATAGTTATCATGTCAAATCAACTATGTTAAAGGCAGTGCATGTGCTTTGTGCCAATGTCGGTCATGTAGTTTGGTAATATTGCATTGTGTAGTATACAGTGTCTTGCTGCTATGAAGTTTACAGTGAATTGCAACTGCGTTCTTTGTACATTTCTTGTTGTGTTGTACCTTTGTTGATTAAGTGTAATTTAACTTCAAGTCAAAGTTTGTTATTATTTTTGTTATGTAATTGGAATTCACTCCCTGCATGGAGTTGAGGTCAATTTGTAGTCTAAAAATAGTGCCTAGCTCCAGTTCTGTAATCTATATAGGATGTAGCGGATGATCCACTTTGAAAACCGACTATAGTGGATGGTCCACTTTAAAAACCAAATTGTAGGTTGGCAATCTGTCAAACTCCTATTCTTTATTGTAATTATTATTTTTTATAGTAATAAGTGTTACGAAATACTATAGAAACCAGTCGACTTTGGCAAAACAAAAATCAGAGTTTAAATATATAAAGCAAAAGTGAATTGATTACCTGGTTTAACTAATTACTCACAATAAAATAGATATATATATATAATCACTTTCCACATTTGTATGATATTTATGAATATATTAGATTAAATAAATTTTTATATGCTATAAATTATTAAGAGAATATATTCCAATTAACTTATGACATTTTAGTTATACTGAGAAACTGTTTCAAAAGTATTAGAAATATTACCATATTTTTAACCCTTTTAATGACCACTTTTAAACTATTGAGTTATCTTGGGTTTTATTATGGGTGAAACCTACTGTATTAAATCATGTGTAATTTGGGTTTATATTCTTAAATCCTTGGTCATTTGTTATTTATATGTTTAAGTGAGATAAGTATTTGATAATGGGTTTCCTGTATGAATTTTGAGCATGCACACTTCTTTGTGCATGCGCACATTCAATTTACATATACAGGTACTCAGGCCAACCAATGTCCCTATGCCAAACTTATCAAAGCCAAAGACCTTTCTAAAATTACCAAGCTTCTTTTTAATAAAATAAGATCAACACTTACGTGCATTTTTACACAATGAAAGCAAATAGTAAGCTCAAAGTTTCTAGTACAATTTGTGCTACTTTAATCAAAGTACTTTCTGTATAAACGTAACCCAGTTATGAAATTTTCCTATAAATTCAGGTGTTAAAAACATAGCTTGTACCTTATGCCTATAACATATATTCTATTCACATTAATATATTGTCACATGGGTACTATTTTCATGGAAATAGATCATGTTTCCTGTCGTGCTTCAACCATTCATGTAATTACAATTATATGAATATAAGCATGGGATTTATTTCTATCTTTCAAAAAACATTAATACATGTAATCTCAATTCTGATTTTAACATGTAATCTCCTGGATTTACAAACAAAAGAAATATATAAGCCTTAAAATATATTTTCACTTTAGCAAAAGTACTAGCATGTAATGTCCCGTATTTTCTGGCCAATTATTTGAATTATTTATTATTTAAATATGGTGATTTGAATTTAAATAATCGAATTTAACAATTTTATTTTGAATATGTTATTAATATTAATAATTTAATAATATTTTAATCCCAAAATATTGGGGAAATGTTGAATTTACAGTATAATGAGAATGGGCAATTTAAAATGGTTTTATTATGATTTATATTGAATTATATTTATATATTCGTTTATTAATCGACATTAGAACGTTTAATTTATAATTATATTATAAAACAAGTTGCAGCTGCGCGGTAGTTCGTAATATTTCGTTTTGAACTTTAATCGGCTGTACAGGATCCAATATGAGTCGGATTTCCTTGAAACAAGAAACGCCTGAATCTATTGGATAATATTTTTCTAATGAAAGAGAAAATTCCAGTTTTCATCGGGTAAATTTTGTTTTATGTCCAAATCAAATTTTAAAATAGTCGCTACGGAATTCCTTTATAAATCATAACATTTATTTATATTAGTAAAGGGTTTTTAAATATTTATAATATCGATTTGGCTTGGAATTCAACCGGGATATTTTATTTTGGTAGTGTATGAAATTCTACTCATGTATGGTCGATAACAATATTTTATTGATATTATATTAAGGTATTTTAAATTTGGTTTATTTTAATTTGAATTGGGCGGTTAAAAAGGGCCATTATTCAAACGACCTCTGTTTTCGACAAAACAAGTTTTATTGAGACCGCAACAGCTAATTATTGCTAGATTTCAAGTTGAGCGTCAATTGGAGTTAATTTGTGAGTGTGGCAAAATAAAATGCAAATAAAACAACCATTTGGACGTGAACGAGCGCCGTTTAAGAAAACGGACTTGGAATTCGATGAAATAAGTTTCATTAGGACTGCAACATCAAATTGTACTATGCCGTCCATTTTTATCGCAAACGGGGTTTGTATGTGAGCATATGAGCGAATAAATAGTGTTCGAAAATAGTGATAGGCACGAAAAAAAATATCGCTAGTCAACGTCACAATTAAATAACATTTTTATCATCCTTATATACACCTACGCTTCACTAATCTTCAGCCAACTCGTTCCCAAACAGTCACCAGCAAATATAATTTGCAAATAAGCCCTCCACTAGAAAACAATTTATTTCTCTCGACTGGTGGCGAATCGGAAGGAGGTTCCCAAGGGAGAGATGAAGATCAGAGTGAGATCTAGCTCCACAAAAAGTTGGTGTTGATCAGTCACCTGTGGTGGCCAGAATCTCACGAAAACTGAGAACTACTACTTCCGTTCTTTTCTATTTTAAAGGAGATGTGTTCAATTTCAGGAGCGCAGACCTGTGGGAGGATGAAGAGGAGAGGTTAAGCTTTCTTTTGGCACGAGTGTAGGGTCCTCTGGTGGACAGAGGAGGTCAGAACGAGGAGATGAACGGAGACGTTCAGTTTAGGGGGTTTTCCAAAAGCTGAAACGGATTTGATTGATTTTCTGGCGATTTTGGTGGCTGAGGGGAGTTGCGGTCTGAAGGGTTATTGTAGAGGGAGGCAAGGCGTTGGCGATGGCGAAGGTCCGGTGTCGAATGGTTGTTGGACGGCGTTGAATTTCGTGGTCAAATCAGTTTCGGTCGGAGGTAATTTCTAGTGAAGCGAAGGTCTGACATGTGGCATCATTGAGGGTGGTGAGGCGTCTCGGTCAGGCGATGGCATTGGCCAGCTCAGGCGGGGTTCCGGTGGCCTGTGTCATCGCTAGCGATGGTGAATAGCCATCGTGCTTTCTGAAACGAATGACTATGAGAAGAAAAAGAACATCGGGTTAAGGAATTCAGGGAGAAGGAAAAGACGTGACATAGTAAACCACTGTTGACGTGGCTAAAGTTGGGTTAAGGAATTTAAATCAGTGGGTTAAGGTAATTAGTGATTTTAATAAATAATTAAAACTAATTAATAATCGTATATCATATATATATA
Organism: Allium sativum; assembly: GCA_030737875.1. NCBI lineage: Eukaryota > Viridiplantae > Streptophyta > Magnoliopsida > Asparagales > Amaryllidaceae > Allium > Allium sativum. The sequence goes on from CM060924.1 coordinate 298,225,695, forward strand.
TTTCTCTGGGCCATAACTTATTCACACGATGTCAAAATTTCGTGAAACTAGATCTGTTGGGATCGCAGGGACGACGCCTGGATGATGGTGTTGACTGGGAATTAATTGGAGCAGCTTGGAATTTCATATAATTTTAAACGTTCGTTTAAAATATAATGGAACAAAATATTAACTGTCAACCGAATAAAACTGGTGAGTTAATTCTCATACCTTCTGAAATTCTGTGATGTGTTAAATTCATAGAAAAATATAATTTATTGTTAACAGTAGAAATTGAATGATTGGATGCTATGGATGTTACTGGTCGTTTATTGTTTGATTGGTTATTGTTATTTATATTTCATCATTTTAAATGCATTATATTATTGAAATTTAATTCGTATATTATTATCAAAATGTTATCTATGATGCAGGGAAGGACAGGTTGGAGGGACCCGAACGGATTCCTCAAATAAACTTATTTTATTTATTGTGCATATTATTCATATATGAATTGTTCACCCTGACTGACACTAAAACCCATTTCAATATTGATGGTTGAATGGATATTCACCATGGTTGTGATTATAATCAATCGACGGTATTGAGTGAGTGGTTAGCAGTGAATAGCCTAAAATGTATTGTTTTTAGACGTCGTTCTACCGTTAGGTAAATGGACGTAGTTTTAAAATTATAAATTATTTTATAACTGAATTGAAGTTTTTCAGTCATTTTATATAAATAATTAAATTAGGAATTTATACATATATATTTTAATCGAGTTTATAAAAGAAATTATTTATATGGTTTATATAATAAAATTTTATGATTTATACAAGTTCTACAAGCAGAAAGCCATAGAATTTACATACGGGTTAGTAAAATGGAATAATTGTTTTTAGAACAATTAAATAGTGTTTTTAAATTAATTAAGTTATTTAATTAGTTTAAAAGAGGAAATGACAATGAAAACCAATTAATAGTTAATTGATAATATACGGTTGGCAAAATCAATCGTTTTTAATCAAAATTGATAATTGAATTAATTTGATTTAAATTTTTTGAATATTCGTTAAATTTAACGAATAGTGTTAAATATTAGTTGGTCTCTAATTATCTATTAATTAAGGAAATTATTGAATTGATTAGTGTTAAAAAAGTTAATTTTTATTTTCAAAATGATAATAATTATATTTTTAGTTTATATCAAAGATAACTATTTTTAATATAGTTAATATTAAAGTTAATTATTATTTTGACTAATAATAATTAAAGTGATGATTTTTAATTGGAATTCAATGTGGAAGTAAGTAGCTGACGATAAGTTTGATCAAAGGGACGATAAGAGTTTTATAAAGGGATTTATAATCTAAGTTTTCAAAACGAGATTTGTAAATGGAATTGGTAAGTGGATGTGGAGATTTAAATAAGATTTTACTTAACTGCTAAATTAGGGAAAATGATTTCAATTTAAATGAATTGATTAAGGGAGATGATAAATAGATTAGTACTAGACTGGAATATGGTAATGGTTTTAGAATAAAATATAAGAAGTTGTTAAGATGCTTTACGGATTTTTTGTAAGTCATGTGGTAGCAATCCAAACAAGGTTTTAAAAGGGTTTTTAAACCAAAATGATGACTTAAAAGTCAAAGAATTGAATTAAGCGAAGTACGGTAGTTGAGATGAGGTTTTCAAAAACGAAAAGGAAAATACATATAGTGGTTTTGTTAGGTAATGGATTTTTGAAATAAAAATCCAAGTTAAAAATGTCTTATTGTAAAGAAGGTGGTGAGCATATTTAAGTTATAAAAATCCAAGATAAGCTTTATTATTAAAATGCCCAAACAGATGGAAGCAAATTATTTGACGAGGGATTTTTACTATAAATCAGAATGTGATAAGCGAAATAATGATTTAAGTTAAAAGCTGTATTTTTGTGGACATTTACTTAATCAAACAAATTAAGTAAAGGGATTATATTAAAAGAGGATTTCAAATGTATGAAAAGGTTTATAAAACCAGATTTGAAATCGAGATGGTAATTAAGATTTTTATGGTGGTTTAATATCAGTTGTTAAGTGACAAACTATTATTTATTCTAAGATAAAAATGTTGTCGATCAAGGTCTAAGAGGTAAATAAAATACCCCAACTTGAACGACTTCACTACTATCGAGGAATGGTATTAGTTTGGAATGAGTTAAAGGTGTTGGAATTGGTTTATTATCCCATACGAAGAATATTGAACATGAGTGTGAGATTTTGGAACATAAATAATACTGAAATGTTAGTTACAATAAAAATAAAAATATTTGGTTTATATTATATAATTTGACATTTTCTTTGTTGTATCAGAATCGGTAATTTGTTTAATACGATTAAGTAATATATATAGGTATATATGGAGATGCCGAATTTAAGGAAAATGGGGAAAAGGGTTTTGAAGAATATAACGATATTTCCTATGGTAAAAGAAATGGAAAGTTGGGTATATATACATACATCAAAACATATAAAAGCTTTTGTTAAAATGAAATAAGGATAATATAATGTTTTCAATATATGGGAAGATTTAGAAGTTTATTAACCATCTAGTCAATTATTTTTAAAATAGGACAAGTAATGCCAGTTACTGAAACAATAAACTAATTTTATTTACACGATTGTTATTTGATAGTTAAATCACCGATTATCAAACCTGACCAATACGATTGTTGGTACGGAAAGACCGGGATCAAATTTATATTCGAAAACCATTCCGATCAGCAAATACGCGAAGATGTTGATTGAAGATGGAGCAATTGAAGACCGTGGATCTTCATAAGAGGAAGGGTTACTTGTCGAATATTCTCTGTATTGCACGTGATTGAGATTTTGTGGATTGCAAGGACTACTCGCTACTGATCCTTAGGGTGATACTTATATAAGGATGCAGTAGGAGGGTGCCTTCGGTTCATCCTGTTCCTAGATGACTTGTATGGACGACTGTCTAACAGGGTATTTCCTAAAAACCACGTACATTGATTTTTACAAATATACTGAGTTGGTGGCGAAGAGGGGCATTTCTTTTGTACCTGGAGTATATTTGTGGACGTCAATTAATGACTTGATGGATCTGACAATGTGGCATCCAAAGTGAATGATGACCAGATGTTCTAAGGGTAAATCCTAACCTCAAGCCTCATCAACCAGGAAATAACAAAAATCGGGCAGGCAGCATGGCTATGTGGGTCGCTCCCATTAGGGTGTATAATCACTTATCTAGAGAAATTTCATTTGCTTCTTTAATCTATTTCGATGCTATCCTTTTTTGGGAAACGGTTGCTTATCTCAACCGTTGGTGATATACATTCGATACACTCAAGTGAAATGAGTGGTCGGTCATGTATGGGCCGGGTTGCAAGACGTTCTTGTTGAACCCAGTGTATTCCCCTCTAGAGATACACTATCGGCAGGTCGTTCCATACCTTGTCATAGTCGGAATCCAATCTCCAATAAGCGCCCGCGGCTTTGATTTTATACTATATATGTGGAGAGTGAGATGCAAGCGTTCCGCTAGATTGCTATTTATTTGTATTTAGAGACTATTATAATATTAGAATAAGTTATGATTTCAAGAATGTTTTGGGTTATCGTAAGGTAAAAACCTTCTGTATTTATATGTGGCCTGGTCTTACTATTATCCTTTTCTTTCAAAAAGGATTTTGCAAAGTTAAACAAGATTATTTGTGTTGTGAATTTATCACTGAAAGTATTCCAGACTGACCAGATGTATTTTGCTTTGATTCAAATGTGCTCGGGTCAAACCGAGTATATTCCCAGGATAGGTTTCGCTTGGAATTTCAAGAGTTGGAAGCAGGAGGCTTCAACGTTAATTATATAAAGTTATTTTCCGCTGTGACTGATATATGTTGTATTCTGATGATTGGTTTGTATATATAGTTTCCTTTTATATAAAAGGGATTTGTTATATTACATTTTATTCGTTCCGCTATGAGATTCTGATGGGTTGTTCTTCTTCTTTCTTCTATTCTAATATTTCTTTCTTTCTACTTCTCATCCTCTAACTTCTTTCAATTAACAGTCTGGGTTTTCGATACTTGGATTTTTGGCAAGTAATATGGGTTTATGTATTATTGTCGAAAATTCGAGCATCGAATTTTCCCGGGTCGTTACAGTGGTATCAGAGCTATTGGTTTTGTAATAACCTTAGCTCTGTGGCGTGAATCGATAGAGATCGGGTTAGTAATGCCCTAGATTGAGTATGAGTGTGTATATATATATAAGAGCGCGTATTTGTAATTTGATATAAAATTAGTTTTGAAAATATTTTTGCCTAATTTATTTTATAAAATATTAAAAGTAATGATTTTCATAAATTATTATTATATGGGCAATCATTTAGATTTGCTAATGTAAATTTTAATGATATGTTTGGATTGTGTGCTCGATTTTATGAATATAAACCTAGAAATACATAGACTTGGTTGAACACCAAGTTGAAATGAATATTTTAAAAAAAAATCAAAATTTATGATTCTGAATGGATATTTAAAGGAAGTTTCAAATATGGGATGGGTAAATGGTAATATTAATATTTAATCTAACTTATACTATGTTAAAGTAAACCATATAAGATGTAATCATGCTTGAAATTTTCAGAATTTGACTTGTGTTTGGAAAACAGTAAGTCAATGGAATATTTGGAAATCAATGAATTGTTTGGATTATATGGTTGATTGCATGGATATTGATTTGGAACATGATTAAAGATAATGAATGAATCAAAGTATAATGAATTTGAATGGATATTTAATGATATAATTAAGTCGCTAAGACTTGGTTATTAATAATTAAAATCTCATGTGGATTGAATTGGGTGTTAATTGGTTGGAATGTATGAAATGGATATTTTGAACCTAATTGACATTGTTTTGGGGATTAATGAAATTCATTTGTGTTGAGAACAGGTGCAGAAGAGTCAATTCAACTTTAAAATTCATTCAAGAGAATTCTGGAGTGAATTGATACCAGTTGGCATGCAAAATAAGCAAGCTCATGTATAATATATCGCTTATTGCATAATAATGCTCGCAAAAAGGTACGCTTATGCAAAATATAAAATTTTGGGTTTTATTTGAATTTTTCCGACCATGTTGGTCGATATATATATATATATATATATATATATTGAACCTGCGATATCGCAGATGTCCCTCCATATAGGGGAGACTTTGCCAAAAAAATTCCAAAATTTAAGATGCTAGAAATTTTTGGAAAATTTTGTTATTTGGAAAAAAAATTGGTTTTAAAACCTATTGGGTTAGTTTTGAAAATAAAAATCGAGTTTTAAATTTAAATAATGGGCTGTAGCGTTCTTTCTACCTTAATAATTTCGGGGACGAAATTCTTTTAAGGGGGAAGGAATGTAACGTCTCGTATTTTCTGGCCAATTATTTGAATTATTTTATTATTTAAATATGTTGATTTGAATTTAAATAATCGAATTTAAACATTTTATTTTGAATATGTTATTAATATTAATATTTTAATTCCGAATTATTGGGAAAAATGTTGAATTTACAGTATAATGTGAACGGGCAATTTAAAATGGTTTTAGTATGATTTATATTGAATTATATTTATATATTAGTTTATTAATCGACATTAGAATGTTTAATTTATAATTATATTATAAAACGAGCTACTGCGGCGCGGTAGTTCGTAATATTTCGTTTTGAACTTTAATCGGCTGTACAGGATCCAATATGAGTCGGATTTCCTTGAAATGAGAAACACTTGAATCTATTGGATAATATTTTTCTAATGAAAGAGAAAAATCCATTTTTCATAGTGTAGATTTTGTTTTATGTCCAAATCAAATTTTAAAATAGTCGTTATGGAATTCCTTTATAAATTATAACTTTCATTTATATTAAATAAAGGATTTTTAAATATTTATAATATCGATTTGGCTTGGAATTCAACCCGGGATACTTTATTTTGGTAGTGTATGAAATTCTGCTCTTGTATGGATGATAACAATATTTTATTAATATTATATTGAGGTATTTTAAAATTGGTTTATTTTAATTTGAATTGGGCAGCTAAAAAGGGCCATTATTCAAACGACCTATGTTTTCGATGAAACAAATTTTATTGAGACCGCAACAGCTAATTATTGCTAGATTTCAAGTTACGTATCATTGGAGTTAATTTGTGAGTGTGGCAAAATAAAATGCAAATAAAACAACCATTTGGATGTGAAACGAGCGCCGTTTAAGCAAACGGACTTTGAATTCGACGAAACAAGTTTCATTAGGACTGTAGCGTCAAATTATACTATGTCGTACATTTTTATCGCAAATGGGGTTTGTATGTGAGTAGAGGAGCGAATAAACAGTGTTTGAAAATAGCGATAGGCACGGAAAAAAATCGCTAGTCAATGTCACAACTAAATAACATTCTTATCATCCTTATATACACCTACCCTTCACTAATCTTCAGCCAACCCATTCCCAAACAGTCACCAGCGAATATAATTTGCAAATAAGCCCTACACAACAAAACAATTTATTTCTCTCGACCGGTGGCGAATCGGAAGAAGGTTCCAAAGGGAGAGATGAAGTTCGAAGTGAGATCTAGCTCCTGGAAAATGTTGGTGGTGATCGGACACCTGTGGTGGCCGGAATGGCATGAAAACCGAGAACTACTACTTCCGTTCTTTTCTATTTTAAAGAAGATGTGGTAAATTTTAGGAGCTCAGACCTGTGGAAGGATGAAGAGGAGAGGTCAGGCTTTCTTTTGGCACGGGTGTGGGGTCCTCTGGTGGACAGAGGAGGTCGGAACGAGGAGATGAACGGAGATGTTCAGTTTTAGGGTTTTCAAAAAGCTGAAACGGATTTGATTGATTTTCCGGCAATTTTGGTGGCTGAGGGGAGTTGCGGTTTGAAGGGGGTGGTAGAGGGAGGCAAGGTGCTGGCGACGGCGGAGGTCCGGTGTCGAATGGGTATAGGACGGCGTTGAATTTCATGGTTAAATCAATTTCGGTCGGAGGTAATTTCTGGCAAAGCAAAGGTCTAACAGGTGGCGTCATTGAGGGTGGTGAGGCGTCTCGGTCAGGCAGTGGCATTGGCCAGCTCAGTCGGGGTTCCGGTGGCCTGTGTCGTCACCGGTGATGGTGAATAGCCATCGTACTTTCTGAAACGAATGACCGGAGAAGAAAAAGAACATCGAGTTCAGGAATTCAGGGAGAAGGAAAACGCGTGACACAGTAAACCGCTGTTGATGTGGCAAAAGTTGGGTTAAGGAATTTAAATCAGTGGGTTAAGGTAATTAGTGATTTTAATAAATAATTAAAATTAATTAATAATCATATAACATATATATACTTTTCGGGGCCATAACTTATTCGTACGATGTCAAAATTAAGTGAAACTAAATGCGTTGGGATCGCAGGGACGACGCCTAGATGATGGTTCTGACTGGGAATTGATTAGAGATGCTTGGAATTTCAGATAATTTTAAATGTTCATTTAAAATTTAATGGAACAAAATATCGACCGTCAACCGAATAAAACTGATGAGTTAATTCTCGCACCTTCTGGAATTCTATGATGTGTTAAATTCATAGAAAAATATAATTTACTATTAATAGTAGTAATTGAATGATTAGATGCTATGGATGCTACTGGTGATTGGTTATTGTTATTTATATTTCATCATTTTAAATGCATTATATTATTGAAATTTAATTCGTATATTATTATCAAAATGTTGTTTGTGATGCAGGGAAGGACAGGTTGGAGGGATCCTTAACTGAATTCCTCAAATAAACTATATTTTATTTGTGGTGCATATTATTCATATGTGAATTGTTCACCCTGACTGACACTAAAACCCGTTTTAATATTGTTGGTTGAATGGATATTCATCATGGTTGTGATTATAATCAATCGACAGTATTGATTGAGTGGTTGGCAGTGAATAGCCTAAAATGTATTGTTTTTAGACGTCGTTCTACCGTCAGGTGAATGGATGTAGTTCAAAAATTATAATTATTTTATAACTGAATTGAAGTTTTTCAGTCATTTTATAAAAATAATTAAATTAGGAATTTATAAATATATATTTTAATCGAGTTTATAAAAGAAATTATTTATATGGTTTATATAATAAAATTTTATGATTACAAGTTCTACAAGAAGAAAGCCACATAATTTACATATGGATTAGTAAAATGGAATAATTGTTTTTAAAAAAATTAAATAGTGTTTTTAAATTAATTAAGTTATTTAATTAATTTAAAAGGGGAAATGACAATGAAAACCAGTTAATAGTTAACTGATATGTACGGTTGGCAAAATCAACCGCTTTTAATCAAAATTGATAATTGAATTAATTTGATTTAAGTTTTCTGAATATTCGTTAAATTTAACGAATATTGTTAAATATTAGTTAACTACAATTATCTGTAAATTAAGGAAATTATTGAATTGTTTAGTGTTAATAAAGTTAATTTTTATTTTCAAAATAATAATAATTCTATTTTTAATTTATATCAAAGTTAACTATTTTTAATATAGTTAATATTAAAGTTAATTATTATTTTAACTAATAATAATAAAAGCGATGATTTTTAATTGGAATTCATTGTAGAAGTAAGTAGGTGACGATAACTTTGATCAAAGGGGCGATAAGAGTTTTATAAAGGGATTTATAATCTAAGTTTTCAAAACGAGATTTGTAAATGGAATTGGTAAGTGGATGTGGAGATTTAAATAAGATATTACTTAATTGCTAAATTAAGTAAAATGATTTCAATTGAAATGAAATGATTAAGGGAGATGATAAATAAATTAGTAATGGATTGGAATATGGTAATGGTTTTAGAATAAAATATAAGAACTTGTTAAGATGCTTAACGGATTTTTTATAAGTCATGTGGTAGCAATCCAAACAAGGGTTTAAAAGGGTTTCTAAACCAAAATGATGACTTAAAAGTTAAAGAATTGAATTAAGCGAAGTACGGTAGTTGAAATGAGATTTTCAAAAACGGAAAGGAAAATACATATTGTGGTTTTGTGTAAAATATGGTTTATGGATTTTTGAAATAAAAATCCAAGTTAAAAATTAAAAATTCTGGGAAAAACCAAGGTTCTAGATTTGATATGATACGATAAAAAATTTCTTGATTCATTCCCATCCAATCAAAAAAGGATTTATTTTTTTGTTTTCTATAATTTAGATTTTTGATGTCTTATTGTAAAGAAGGTGGTGAGCAGATTTTAGTTATAAAAATCCAAGATAAGCTTTATTACTAAAATGCCCAAATAGATGGAAGCAAATTATTTGACGAGGGATTTTTATTATAAATCAAAATGTTATAAGCAAAATAATGATTTAAGTTAAAAGTTGTGTTTTTGTGGACATTTACTTAATCAAACAAATTAAGTAAAGGGATTATATTAAAAGAGGATTTCAAATGTATGAAATGGTTTATAAAACCAGATTTGAAATCGAGATGGTAATTAAGATTTTTATGCTGGTTTAATAGCAGTTGTTAAGTGACAAACTGTTATTTATTCCAGGATAAGAATGTTGTCGATCAAGGTCTGAGAGGTAAATAAAATACCCCAACTTGAATTACTTCACTATTATCGAGGAATGGTATTAGTTTGGAATGAGTTAAAGGTGTTGGAATTGTTTTATTATCCCACACGAAGAATATTGAACATGAGTGTGAGATTTTGGAATATAAATAATACTGAAATGTTAATTACAATATAAAAAAAATATTTGTTTTAAATTATATAGTTTATCATTTGCTTTGCTGTATCGGAATCGGTAATTTGTTTAATATGATTAAGTAATATATATATAGGTATATATCGAGATGCCGAATTTAAGGAAAAGGGGGAAAGGGTTTTGAAAAAAATAACGATATTTCCTATTGTAAAAGAAATGGAAAGTTGGGTATGTATACATACTCTAAAACATATAAAAGTTTTTGTTATAATGAAATAAGGATAATCTAATGTTTTCAATATATGGGAAGATTTAGAAGTTTATTAACCATCTGGTCGATTATTTTTAAAATAGGCCAAGTAATGCCAGTTACTGAATCAATAAATTCATTTAATTTCACAATTGTTATTTGATAGTTAAATCACCAACTATCAAACCTGACCAATACGATTGTTGGTATGGAAAGACCAGGATCGAATTTATATTCGAAACCCATTCCGACCAGCAAATACACGAAGATGTTGATTGAAGATGGAGCAATTGAAGACCGTGGATCTTTATAAGCGGAAGGTTTACTTATCAAATATTCTCTGCATTGCAACGCAGAGGTATTTTGACGTGATTCGTTCGTGGCTGAGATTTTGCGGATTGCAAGGACTACTCGCTACTGACCCTTGAGATGATTCCTATATAAGGATGCGGTAGAAGGGTGCCTTCGGTTCATCTTGTTCCTGGATGACTTGTATGGACGAATATTTGACAGAGCATTTCCTGAAAACCACGTACGTTGATTTTTATAAATATACTGAGTTGGTGGCGAAGAGGGACACTTCTTTTCTACCCAGAGTATATTTGTGGACGTCAATTAGTGATTTGACGGATCTGACAACGTGGCATCAAAAGTGAATGATGACCAGATGTTCTAAAGGTGAATTCTAACCTCAAGCATCATCAATCGGGAAATGACAAAAATCGGGCATGCAACATGACTATGTGGGTTGTTCCCATTAGGGTGTATAATCACCTATCTAGAGAAAGTTCATTTGCTTCTTTAATCTATTCCGATGTTGTCCTTGTTTCAGGAAATGGTTGTTGATCCTAACCGTTGGTGATATACATTCGATACACTCAAGCAAAATGAGTGGTCGATCATGTGTGGGTCGGGTTGCAAGACGTTCTTGTTGAACCCAGTGTATTCCCCTCTAGTGGTACACTATTGCCATGTGGTTCCATACCTTGTCATAGTCGGAATCCAATCTCCAATAAGCGCCTGCGGTTTTGATTGTATACTATATATGTGGAGCGTGAGATGCAAGCGTTCCGCTAAATTGCTATTTATTTGTATTTAGACACTATTATAATATCAGAACAAGTTATGATTTCAAAAATATTTTGGGTTATAGTAAGGTGAAAACCGTCCATGTTTATGTGTGGGCTGGTCTTACTATTATCCTTTCCTTTCAAAAAGGATTTTGCAAAATTAAACAAGATTGTTTGTGCTATGAATTTGTCACTGAAAGTATTCTAGACTGACCCGGTGTATTTTGCTTTGCTTCAAATGTGCTCGGGTCAGACCAAGTATATTCCCAGGATAGGTTTCGCTTGGAATTTCAGGAGCTGGAAGCAGGAGGCTTCACCGTTTACTATACAAAGTTATTTTCCGTTGTGACTGATGTATGTTGTACTCTGATGATTAGTATGTATATGCAGTTTCTTTTTGTATAAAAGGGAATTGTTATATTACATTTTATTCGTTCCGCTGTGAGATTATGATGGGTTGTTCTTCTTCTTTCTTATATTCTAATATTTCTTTCTTTCTACTTCTCATCCTCTAACTTCTTTCTATTAACAGTCTAGGTTTTCGATACTTGGATTTTTGGCAAGTAATATGGGTTTATGTAATATTGTCGAAAATTCGAGCGCCAAATTTTCCCAGGTCATTACGTAGCATTTCCCACTCATCTTAGAAGGACATTAAACCAAAATGCATTACATTTAGTATTAAAAATCCAACAAATAACTAAGTTTTCAACATTGATTTAAATAAGTTATTACATCCAAACATACATAGTCTAAATAAACATCTTAGAACTTAACAAATTATTCATCTAAGCATTTTTAGCTTCTTTTCCCAAGCAAACTTTTCAAAGTCGTTTTTCTTAACATCATCATTCCCTGCAGGAGCACCAAAGACCGCCTCATTGAAAATGAGACACCCCATTGATGCCATTAAGCAAACAGGGTCAGACTATATGTTTGGTGCAAGCATAGATTTTTTATATAATTATAAGATATAAAATATATTCAGCAAGGGTTATTTTCACCTATAAACTTGAGCAAGCTATACGGGTGGTACAAGTTAGTAAAGGGAGTCTTATAAAATATTATTTCCAGAGCTAAACATCCATGCATAGCAACTTGTATTCATACATTTTAGCAGGCACAATAAACTACAAACAATTAATCATTGCATTCCCATGCCATCCCTTTTTATTATTTATCTCATGACTCATATCCTCCTAGGCCAGCATTCTCACCTATTTCTTGAATCACTATATTTATTTTAGGGTCTAAACCCTTTAGATTGAACACTTATGTCACATTGACACTGGGACATCTTCACTGTTAACCCAATATGCAAAGACCTATAGGGAATTAACATGCCATATGCATACATGACTTCCTACTTGATGTTGAATAGATCAATGTATTTCATGGTGACATGCACCATCATGTGACCCTTAGATTAGTTATGTGTTTAACTTTCCATACTTATTACTTTTAGCACTTATCCTAAGCATCAAATCTTATTTGCCCATCCATGTTTCCCCTAGGTCATCCATACATTCATGTTTTCATATTCACTAAATAAACTTATATATATATATATATATGTGTGTGTGTGTGTGTACCGAGTTCATGCAGTAAGCAATCATTCATTTAAATCCAACAAGAATAAACATTCATTCACAATCATTTCACAGCAGCAACTTGGTTATTATTAAAACATTTTAACTTCATTCGTAACCAATTTATGCTTATCAGAAAAGCCTCTTATATACATATATTAATAAATTTGTTTGCTTACTTATTATTGTGAGCATATGATTAGAGGTATCAGAGAACTCCTAAGCCCTAATTTTCCTGGTAGAACTCTTCATACGGAAATATTTTAGCTTAGAAAATTACATTGTGGAAGAGGATCATCACATAAACATTGCACCTCCTTCACTCTTTTATAAGGGAATATGCATAAGCATGTAACCTTCTTGTTCATGCTGCCAATTTCCCTCATTAAACACTACCTCACAATAATAGTTTTTCTTAAACCAGTGATTATTTATTTTTATAATATAAAATCATTTTGCTCATAGAAATCATTATCACCCATTAAATATAATATCATGGACATGGTAACTCATCATTTATCTTGCGTCCATGCTTAACTCATACATAAGCAGCAAAATATAAGTATATATATATGAAATTTCCGCCTCATTTAGAACGTAGTGCCTTATATAAAATAGTGTATACTCACAAAAAAACTTTTCCTTTTTAATCCTTGTTTCTTATCTTAACTCAGCTTCATGTTCTCCAAGCTGTTGCTACTGCTATATTCTATTTTAATTTATTTTTTCAAAGAGAAATACTAGTCTATCAAGGCCCACCGTTAAATAATTCATTTGGTTACTCAATTAGGGTTTCTCTGGTTAAGTAATGTAAATTCTACCCTAAGCAAAAATTAAGTTTTAGGCATCGGTAAAACACTTACTCATGTAACCATTCTTCTTTAAATCGTTGGAGAGAAAACTTTTTCCCAATAAAGCCATGATGGCTATCTTTATACAGGAAAGTACTTCTATAAATTACCATTTTTATCCTACTAAGTCATGTTATTTTCATGCTCCTTATTGTCTACGTACTAAAAATTTTTGTTTATATATTTTTAAGTTGTGTACTGCCTAAGATATGCGATCAACTTTGATTCATAATTTTTTTTTTTTGGTATTTCATTTAGCCTTGAATACTCTTTGCATTTTTTTAAATTATTTTATGCAGCAGGTATAAGCATATATCCATAGGTTCTTATATGCACTCACATTATTTCTATTATACAAACATACTTATCTACTATGTAAAACCTATACACTTATATTTTTATCATTAGTTTGTGCATAATTTTATTTTTAGAAAATTCTTTTTCTTAAAACATTCACAGTGTGCACCTATGTATCATGCCCACTGCCTAAGCATCGTTACTTAATCATCATATATTATAGATTTCCAATATAATCATTCTTTAATTTATCCAATTAAAATTAAGAAAATCTAGGGTGATCACATTTACCCCTACTTTTAGAAATTATGTCCCACAATTTCGTCATACTTATTTCAGGCATTCATTCAAAAATCAATCTTAAATCTGATTCAAACCAATTCCAAGCTATTCACTTGACTTACACACATACGCAGAAAAAATAAAGCAAATTATATATATTCATTCGTCATTAAACATCAAAATTCATGCATAACTAATCAAACAACAAACAATTTTGGATAACCGGATTTAATTTTATCCTCTACCTCCCGGGTGCAATCATTAGGTCAAGATTCCACTACACTTTCACTAGCTTAATAGGTTTGTTCCTTAATTTGTTTTCTTCCTTAGAAACAATGCATACTGGCTCTTTCTCATATACAAAATCTGGTTAATTTTCACTTCAGTTGAGGTCTCAAGTATGTTATCTTGTCATGAACCCACCTTCTTAATTGTGATACATGAAATACATTATGTATTACATGCATTTCTTTAGGTAATTTCAGTTTATAAGCTAAATATCCAACCCTCTTAACAATCTCATAGGGTCCAACATATCTAGGAGTCAGTTTTCCTTTCTCAGAATCTTTTTCATAGCTTTAAAAAACACATAGTCTCCTACCTTGTAATCCATAAATTTTCTCTTCTTGCCTGTAGACATTTTATGTCTATCTTGTGTTGTTGCCTATCTTCTTCTTATCAAAGCAATTTTCTCTGAAGTATCCTCCACATGATCAGGACCTAACACCACTCTATCCCTAGCCTCCATCAAACAAGTTGGTGATAAACATGGCCTCTCATACAAATCTTCAAAGGGTGTCATGCCTATACTACTTGGATGAACGTTGTTAACTCAGTTAAGTGTTGGTAATCATCCCAACTTCCCCCAAAGTCTAACACACATGCTCGAAGCAAATCCTCAAGGATTTTACTAACAATCTCTGTTTTCCTATCAAATTGAGGATGGTATGTTGTGCTCATGCATAGCTCAGTCCTCGCTGCTTCTTGAAAATTAGCCCAATTTTTTTAAGTAAATGAAGTATCTTTATCACTCACTATTGACCTGAGTACACCATGCAACCTTACAATCTCTATCACAAACATTTGTGCCAACTTACTTACATTGCTTTCTGACTTGAGGGGTATAAAATGTGTTGACTTAGTTAGACTATCAACCACCACCCAAATAATGGTGTTGCCCCTTCTAGTTCTGGCTAAAGGCCATCAATGAAATCCACATATATTTTCATCCATTTTGGTATTTCCAATGGTTGTAATAAGCCTTGGCTTTTGATATTCGTCCTTAACATGTTGACACACCACACATTTAGATACAGACTTACTTACAGCACTTTTTATACCTCTCCATAAGAATTTCCCTTTTAGGTCATGGTACATTTTAGTGCCATATGGATGGATTGTGTATTTGCATTTATAATGCACATTCAAAGATAACCTTGGTCATCCATCTCAAAATTCTCCACTTCTTCTCCTTACAATAAAAGATTTTTTATCTCATTTAGAAATAAGTCTTGGTCTTGAAATTCTCCCACTTTATCTACCGTCTGATTTGATGGTGGTAAGACTTAACCTTCGTATGTCCATTTGAATACTTTGTTCATCCATATGTATACTGCTAGAGCAACCTATCCCAACATCAGTGTAACACCCCGAATTTTGAATGATCGAATTAACTAAATTTAAGAACACTTAATTTTTAAAAGAGGAATGAAAGGAAACAGGTTGCACCATTGCGTTCATCTCGGAATTCTGCATGGAATAGAGTTCAAGTTTTCGAAAAACGGAGTTCGGACGAAGGAGATATGACCCTCGGAAGATAACAAGAAAATATATATATATGTGTGTGTGAGTAGGCCGACCAGGGAGGTCAACCTCCAAAGTGGGGAGGTCGACCATGGTGTCGACCTGGGTACCCCCAGGTCGACCTGGGTACCCCCAGGTCTACCTGGGGGTCGACATCCCCCTTTGGGAGGTCGAACCTAGTTCGGCCAGTTTTGCTGCTAGTGCGATTTTTGGGCCTGGGACGATTTTTGAAGGTCCAGATCAGTTCTAGGGTTAATCCTAAGGCCTAAATAACTTCCTACGCCTATAAATATGTCATCAACCTAACCCTAATTCATAAAATATTAACTATGACACCATTATGCTGTCAAACTCTCTCCTAAACCCTAGTCGCCGCCTCTAATCAAATCTCAAGTGTTCATACACAATTCAAATCAAAGTTTAGAGCTTCAACAACAATTAAAGAAGATTAATCAACATCGCCGCAACGTTTCTACACCAATTTCAATTCGTTAATCCTTTTCTTAAGCCACGAAAGTTGAGTATAGTTATTTTCACAAATTTAATGGGATTAAAGTAACAAGAAAAAGTTGTAAAAAGGATTCATATATGTTTGTAATGAAAATCTCACCAAGTCTTCACCTTTTTGATTCATGTCATCATATGCCTATGCTTCTATGTAAAGTTCATACCTTTTATCAGCTTATTCATGTTGAATCTTTTATTATGCCTCTATGCCAGTCTATATGCCTCTTTACTTCATGATGATGTTTTATTCCAATTTTCTATGAATTGATTCTCTCTT
This sequence comes from Allium sativum, assembly GCA_030737875.1. Taxonomy (NCBI): domain Eukaryota; kingdom Viridiplantae; phylum Streptophyta; class Magnoliopsida; order Asparagales; family Amaryllidaceae; genus Allium; species Allium sativum. Next base: position 298,242,349 of record CM060924.1, read on the forward strand.
CTTATATCTATTCCTTTTATTTTTGGATCTAGGCTACCTTCGAGCCTATGTTAAAAATACGCGCGAATGCGAATACGTGGGAACGATGGGGATATGTGAAATATGGAAAATTGGATATTATTGGATATTTTCGATAATTGGATAATATGTGAAATTGACATATTTGGGTATGTACATGAAATTGATGAAATTGCCTATAATTTAAAATTTGTAATTGAGGCTAATTAATATGTAATTAGCGTAATTAGTGACAAGTTGGAATAGGCAAAAAAGGTAAATATGATTATATGTTGAATTGGAAACACATGACATGAAAATTGGGGTTTGGGTGAAATACGATAATTAATAAACCTTTGACACGAGGTTAGGCGCAATTGTGGTGTAAGACTGCTCGGAACCGCCCGACAAATCCAGCTGCCACAATTGGACGTCTAATGTGAGAGGTCAAAGGCATGAATTGTAGCCGTAACGATGGGTGACACGAGGTTAGACCCAGTTTGTGGCGTAATACTGCCCGGAACCGCCCGGCAAATCCAGCGGCCGCAAAGTGTTCGGTCTAATGTGGGAGGTCATGCACCATTCGTCATAAGGAATGAATTAAGGAATACTAACCATAATAAGACATGGGTATGGGTAGAGGGTTAAGTGGGGTGACATGTAAATTATGACATGTAAATATGGACTTAACCGGAATAAGATAAGGCATGTAAATTATGACATGTAAGTATGGACTTAATCGTAGCATGTGTAAGACATGGACATTTAAATTAAAAAGGTTAAGTGGGGGAAAAACCTAGTGGGGGCCAAGCATAGGTGGGAGGCTTGTGTCGGATGGGGACCTGTTTCAACCAGTAACCCGTTTGAGTATCTAATTGGGCCCAGTACTAGGCCCGGGTTGGGGCACGCTTACTGGGCTTGAATATAAGAGGTCAAAACGTGAATAGCGGTGGCAACGGAAGTCCAACGGGTTCATGTGTGTGCATGGGTCCGGGCTGGTAGGTAAGACGTTGTTGCATCGTGTAGGTATGGCCGGGCATTTTATGTTGGTATCGGGGTTGCCACTTTGGGGAGTGATACACCCCACTGTGGAGCCAGCACGGGTGCCTACAGGGTTTAGGGAGCCGATCAAATGGGTAGAGTAAGGGTACCTTAGCGATGGTAGGAGCAAGCCGGCACCTACGATAGCTGTTAGGTACAAGTAACTACCAAATTTGTCATGTGGGTACAGTTAGTGGGAAGGGATCAACCTCTAGTAAAAAGAGACTAGTAGAAGTGCGGTGTAATTAAGTAATGTGGTTTAACTTAGCAAAAGTGTGGTGTAACGAAATACATGTTGGTTGAGTTGGATAGTCCTTTGGGTGCTAGTCTGATGTTGACTTCGGTCTTCGGGATTAGTACTTGGAGGGTTGTTCGCTTAGCCAAGGTGTAGGGTTGTCTTAGTACTTAGGAACGAAATCATCTTGTCCATCCTTTTGATCTACCTTATCTATGTTACAGCCATATCATGATGCCTATTTATGTCTTAATCATTTACCTTACCTATTATTTTTTTAAATTACTGGACTCGCCAGACATTATGTCTGACCCGTTTGTTTCCACCTCTTTTCTTTCCTTTCCCCCCTTAGGTTTGCAAGGAGGGAATACTACAGCTTAGTGCCGATTTCTTTCAGTTGCTTGAAAAGAGTAGATGTATCGCTTTGGACTCTCTCATCTTTATGTCTTTGTTTATTCTCAGTGGGGATTTATGCATTTATGTTATTTAAGTATTTGCTTCTTTATGTACTTTGAAGTTTTTGGAAAAGACTATTGATCCTGCTGAAATGGTTTTGGAAACTACTTATGTAAGCTTGTTTTGAATTATGATGCTATGAAATAAGTTTTATCTTCCGCTGTGTTGTTTTATTTATTTATTCTTGTAATTTATCTGTTCTATACAACAATAATGCTTCATGGACATTGATGCATTCCCTTTGTGAGTGACATTAATGGACATGGGGTGTTACACGAGGTATCAGAGCTATGGTGACAAGAACAGATAAAAAGTTTTGAAAAGTGTTTTCAAAAGTATTATTTTCTTATAAAGTATTTTCAAAAACTTGTTTTAAAGAAGCTATTTTCAAGGAAAGTACACTTTAAAGAGCATGATCCCCGCAAGCCATACATCTCTCTTTCGCTTCCCTTGTTTTGAAACTCTTTCCTTTTCTTTTCAGCGTGTCTGGAGCATCTGAGATACCAGAGGTGTTCATGTACCCGGTTGGTTTCGTCAATATCTCGAGGCTAGGGCCGTTGCCGCGGGTCCGGCCGGCGTTCCTCCTCCTCCTCCCTTAGCTCCAGGCATTCCTCCGCATGGAGATGTTTTCTCCAAGATATGTAAGGACTTTCGTTCGATGGGTGGAAAACCTTTTAGTGGGTCTGAAACGTTCGTTGAGGCTAGAAACTGGTTGAAAGAAGTGGAGGATCTGTTTGGCATTTTTGATTTGGACGATTATAGGAAGGTCCAATTGGCAGCTTGATTGATGAAGGACGAGGCTTCGTTTTGGTGGGAGGTTACTAATGGAGAGCGTGCTGTAGAGACATGGGCAGATTTTAGGGGAAGGTTTGAGTTGAAATTCCTTTCTCAAGCTGAGGAGAGTATGTACATGGAGAGGTTCTTGACATTGAAGCAGAAAAACTTGACCGTGAAGGAGTATGTGACCGAAATTAATATGTTTGCGAGATTTGGGCTAGAGTTAGTGAATACGCCTCACAAGAAGGCCTTGAGGTTTGCAAAGGGCCTAAATGAAATGCTTCACAGTTTGGCTATGTTCCACATTCCAATGGGGACTACGTATGAAAAGCTTGTTGATATGGCATACATGCATGAAGAAGAGAAGGGTGTAAGTACTTTTAGGCCGCAAGATAAGAAGGAGGATCCAAAGAAAGCCCAACAACAAAAGAAAGGTGGTAAAGAAAAGAGGAAGTGTCACAACTGTGGGATACCCGGCCATTTGAAGAAAGACTGTAGGAAGAAGAAGAAGTTCGCTTGTTATCATTGTGGTGATGCGGGTCATGCTGTGAAGGACTGTCCTAAGAAGCAAGGGCAGAGGGCAGGTTCTGCTTCGGGAGGGAAGATTCATGCTCTCATTGCTCCGGGACAGGAAGAAGGTAGAAAAATTTCTGTTAAAAGTTTGTTTTTCTTGTTTGATCATCTTGTCCGTACTTTATTCGATTCTGGCGCATCACATTCGTTTATCTTTACATCATTAGTTGAAACACTGCACTTAAATACTAGTCTTATTGTGGATCCCGTTGTAGTCTCATATCCTATTGGTGGGTCGGCTCATTCATCCATGGTTTGTAGGGATTTGAGATTGTCTATCTTAGGCGTTGGTTTCAAATGTAATGCTTTTGTGCTTGGTTTCATGGGCTATGGGTTGATTCTAGGGATGGATTGGCTAGCCAGATATGGTGCCATCCTAGATTGTGAACGAAGGGTAGTAAAGTTGTTGACTCGTAGTGGAAAGACCCTTGATATTTCTTGTGACCCTAGAGGATCGGTGATGGTTAGTTATCTTAAGTCACTTGACGCGTCCAATGATGATTTACATTCTGTTCGTATAGTCCGTGAATATGTTGATGTCTTCGATGAGGTGAGAGGTCTACCCCCAAAACGTGAGATAGACTTTCGTATTTATCTAGTAGACAATGCAAAACCAGTATCTCTGCCAGTACGCCACATGGCTCCTCGTGAGAGGAGGGAGCTCAATAAGCGAGTAGGGGAGTTTCTTAAGAAGGGATTCATAAGACGTAGTATATCGGAGTGGGGTGCTCCAGTAGTATTTGCCACAAAGGCGGATGGGTCCCTTAAACTTTGTATGGACTATAGAGAACTTAATAAGCTTACTAAGAAAAATAGGCATCCACTGCCGAGGATTGACGATCTCTTCGATCAGTTAGTTGACGCCTCAGTGTTTTCGCAGTTGGACTTAGCCACTAGTTTCCATCAGTTGAGAGTGGCTGAGGATAGCATAAACAAGACTGCTTTTAGGACTTCGGATGGTTTCTATGAGTGGCTTGTAATGCCCTTCGGTTTGACAAATGTCCCTGCATAATTTGTTGACTTGATGAGTAGGGTGCTTAGGGAGTACCTTAATAAATTCGTGTTGGTCTTTGTGGATGACATCTTGATCTTTTCTAAGAGTGAGGAAGAGCATGCCCTACATCTTAGGGAAGTGTTGGAGACCCTTCGAACGCATAACCTTAAAGCAAAATTTTCTAAATGTCACTTTTGGAGGAAGGAAGTGCGATTCTTAGGGCACGTGGTTTCCAAAGAAGGGATAGTTGTGGATCCCGCGAAGGTGGTGGCCATCCAAGATTGGAAGGTCCCTAAAAATGCTACCGATGTGAGGAGTTTCTTGGGGTTGGAAGGCTACTATAGGAAGTTTATCAAGGACTTCGCAAGGATATCAGCCCCATTGACACGCTTGACGAAGAAGAACCTAGTTTTCACGTGGGACGTAGATTGTGATGATGCATTCCAACGTTTAAAGAGAGCTTTGACCACAGCCTCAGTCTTAGTGTTGCCAGATGGGAGTAAGCCATTTACCATTTATACTGTTGCTTGTGGGACAGGACTAGGCGCAGTCTTAATGCAAGAGGGGAGGGTAATAGCCTATGGATGAAGGCAGTAGAGACTGCATGAGAGAAATTACCCTACACATGACCCAGAGTTGGCCGCTATTGTTTTCGCACTTAAGTTTTGGTGCCATTATCTTCTTGGCGAGAAATTCGAATTGTTCACAGACCACAAATCGCTAAAATACTTGTTCTCTCAGAAGGACTTGAACTTAAGGCAGCAAAGGTGGATGGAATTCTTAGCGTCCTACGATTTCGAGATAGCATATACCCCTGGCAAGGGTAACGTGGTGGAAGACGCCTTAAGTAGGAAAAGGTTTTCCTTGAGTCCATTGTTTGTTGAGCGACAAAGCTTAGAGTTCATCTCTGCGTTTGACTTTAGACCTTCCATTGACTTTGTACCCGGTTTGCTAGCATCCTTAGAGGTCAGACCTACGCTTTTGGGATGGATTGGTGAGGCACAGCGATATGACCCACAGTTGGATGAGGTAGTAGAGAAGCTCATAAGGGGGGAGTCATCGAGCCATCTCAGTAGGTATACCCTAAATGATAAGGGTTGGTTACGTAGGGATGGTAGACTTTGTGTACCACGAGATGAGAACTTGAGGAAGACCATTCTTGATGATGCACATCATTCGAAGATGACCATTCATCCCGGCGAGGACAAGATGTACATGGACATGAGACGAGTTTACTTTTGGGCCGATATGATTAGAGAGACTTCGGAAAAGATTGATTTGATTCGAAGGAGGATGAAGACGGCACAAATAGGCAGAAATCGTATGCGGACAAGAGGAGGACAGATCTTGAATTTGATATTGGGGACATGGTCTTTATCAAGGTGTCTCCATTACGGAATGTTGTTCGCTTTGGGTCCGTTGGGAAGTTAGCATCAAGGTTCGTAGGGTCGTTTCCTATTAAGGAGAGGATTGGACAGATGGCGTATAGAGTGGAGTTGCCCGAGAGACTCAGTGGTGTACATGACGTATTCCATGTATCACATTTGAGGAAGTGCTTGCATGAGACCGCGGAAGTGGTAGAGCCGAGCTTGCTTAGAGAGGTGGAGATAGAGCGTGATGCGACGATTCGACGAGCTCCTACATGCATTCTTGGGTCGGAGATTAAGAAGTTGAGGAATCGAGAGGTCAAGCTAGTCAAAGTGCAATGGGGAGATGATGAGAGCGACGCTACTTGGGAGACGGAAGAGAAGATGCGTTCATTGTACCCTTTTCTTTTCGAGGGTATGTCTTTTAATTTCTCCTTTGTCGCTTAGCTTGTACTTGTTCTATCTTTAGTATGTCCTCTCGCTAGTATCTTTGACCTTTAGATAGGGTAGTCCTATGGTTGAAACATGTGTTTGAGACATGTTATGTATGGTGGATGCATGTGGATGCAAGTGTTTGCTAGTGGTTGCTCGTGGATGCATATACACACACTTTAGGCACTAGATCGGCTCAGTCACTTTCATATTGCATATTGCATATAAATGGATGTATTTAGTAAAATGTTTGTACGTAGAATGTGTGTATCATATGGATGTTGCATTTAAATGAATGGTTGTGTAATGACCCGCGTTTTCAGCGGTATAATAATTAATTTATTTAATTATTTAAAAGGTGATTAAGAGTATGTAACGATCGTTGAATTAAATAAACTTTGAATATTTAATTAAAACAATAAATTAAATAATATATTTAATTCTGGAATAATCAGAATTGGCTGAAGTGGCGATATGGTGTGAACTGGATCATCTATGATATTTAATTCAGTTTAGAATTGAATTTGAATAACGAATATATTATATAAACGACAGTTTGAACATAGAGTTATAATATAATTAAAATCGAGCTCGAAATAGCGTTGTAGTTCGTAAATTGGCGATTCGAACTTCAACTGAATGTACAGGATTCGTTTTAAGCTGGATTTCTGTGAAACAAGAAACGTGTGGAGCTGGTGGAGTATATCTTTCTAGTGGAAGAGAAAAACCGGGATTTCATCATGTATATTTTGATTTACGTCCAAATCAAATTTTAGAAAAGTCGTTGTGGAATTCCTTTATAATTTATATAGGAATTATTTATACTATAAAAAGGAATTTCAATATATATCGAATATCGGGTTGACCCAGATTGGAAATATCAAGTTATAAATCCCAGTAGAGTTGTATGATATTCTGCTGTGAATATATACGATAATATTTATTTATAAATATTTATTTTAATTATATTTAAATATATTTATATATTTGAAAGGGCTATTTGGGGCTTTAAAAATAGCCAGTTTTGCAAATGACCTTAGAATTCGACGAAACTAATTTTGTTGGATTCGCAATATTAAATTATTGCTAGATTTCAGTTTTCGTGATTTTTAGAGTCACTGTGTGGTCGTACGGATTTTTAGAGTGAAAAACAGTTAGTATTTCGATGGTTAAAAATACGCTGTATGAGCATACGGAGTCGGAATTCGACGAAACCAGTTTCGTTGGGACCGTAATATCGAACTCAAGCTACACGTCCAGTTTGTTGATTTTTGGGTATCGTGTGTGATCACATAGATTTTTAGAATGGTATAATGAATATAAAATAATAAAAGAAAATATCTAAACTTATTTAGATGGCCAAAACAAAGCACCGCACCCTTCCTTTACAACCACACAAAGTTTTCGTGCTCCCTATATAACAAAATTTCAGGCCGCCACCAGTTTTGGGTTAAAAACGTGAAATCATCCTCTTCAAAATTACAAAACAATTCAGAGGAATTCAAATAAATCAAAACTCAAACATTTTTGGACTCCTGGCGTTGTAAGATTTCATCTCGTGTTAGTTTGGTAGGATGCGGCGATGTCTCCCTGATAATCGAAATGAACAGAGCGAACTAGGGTTCAAAGAAAGTTGAGATTTAAGCGTCTATTCGCGATTTGAATGTTGGATTGGGACTCAGGAGTTCGAATTGCATCTCAGCGCATCGTTTTGTGGGAATCCATGACTTAAAGGGTCGCACCTCCCATCGTATGCTGCGCGACAACCTGAACAAGACCATTGGAAGAACGAGCTCGAGTTCGTTAAAGATGGGACGGAGACGAAGAGTCGATGACGATATGAATTTCGGTGGTTGTAATTTGATTTTAAATGAAGTATAAGAGTAGAGCTGATTTTCTGAAGGGACCGAAATGTCTTGAGACGCTGGAGTGAGGAGGTCGCAGGTCATTCGGGGAAGAAGGGGATTTAGAATGCGGGTTTGGGCTTTGGGTATAAGGATGAGCCCAATTTAAAGTTTTAATTTAATTTAAAATGTGTATAAACTTCGAAATTCAATAACTGTATCATACGTTATCAGAATTGGGAAAAACAAGATCCGTTGGGATCGTATGGACGAGCACTACACGATGGAACTGACGGAGAGTGAATCCAAGCTCGTTACAATTTATTGCAAAATAAATTGTCCATCTAAATCAAACCGAGCGATGGTTATCATTATTAACGATGATCGTCCAATGTGAGTAAATCTCACTAACTCTGAACAGTTTATATTTTCATGTTGTATTTTTAGAACTGTTAAAAATTGTCTAATTGATTGTGTGTTGACTGTTGATTGAACTGCTAGTCAGTTAGTGGAAATTATATATATATATATATATATATATATATATATATATAAAAACCGTTAAATCATAATCATATTGTGTAACATCTGTGGATGCAGGGAAACAGGTTGGAGGAATCCGACTGGATTTCCTCAACAATTATTTTATTGTTTTTTATATATTGTGATATATGATATAGTTTATAATATGTGGTTGATTATATGTGTTTGAATGATATTGGTCATCGTGATTTGATGTGTTAAGTACCATAAAATATCGGAATGGGAAAAGGAGACTTTCAAAGTGATATTGAAAACAGAATATTTATAAACTGGAATATTTATAAATAAGAAATATTTATAAATTGGAATATTTATAAATAAGGGATTATTAGGAAAGGGAATGATTATAAAATCAAAGGATTTTATAAAAGAGACAATATTTATAAAATCAACATAAGATTTTATAAATGGAGATAATTTATAAATGGAACTTATTTATAAAGGGAATATTTATAAATAGGGAATATTGTTAAGTGGAAGTATAACTGAAGGGAATTCTTTATAAATGGAATATTTATAAAGTGGATTATTTATTTTGGTTAAATGAATAAGATAAGATAATGAGATATTTATTTGTTAAATGAATAAGATAATATAATGAGATATTTATTTGTTAAATGAATAAGATAAGATAATGAGATATTTATTTGTTAAATGAATAAGATAAGATAATGAGATATTTATTTGTTGAATAAGTAGAATAAGATAAATAGGAGATATTTATTTGTTAAATAAATAGGAGGTATTAAATGAGATATTTATTTGTTGAATAAGTAGAATAAGATAAATAGGAGATATTTATTTGTTAAATAAATAGGAGGTATTAAATGAGATAATTATTTGTTGAATAAGTAGAATAAGATAAATAGGAGATATTTATTTGTTAAATAAATAGGAGGTATTAAATGAGATATTTATTTGTTGAATAAGTAGAATAAGATAAATAGGAGATATTTATTTGTTAAATAAATAGGAGGTATTAAATGAGATATTTATTTATATAAATAGGACATGTTAAGTGAATAATTTATTAATTTAGAAAATAAGAAAATAAAGGGGTTATTTATTTAGGGTAAATAAATAGGATATTTTATAGGAAATATTTGCAAACTATTTGCAAATATAATTGAAAGGGAGATATTTGCAAACCATTTGAAAACAGAATAGAGGAGGAAAATATTTGTAAACCATTTACAAATAGAATTGAAAGGGATATTTATTTGGAAAACAATTAAGATGTGATTAAAGGAAATATTTATCTTTGATAAATAAAGAGATATATAAGTCTGAACTTATATGAAGAAGTAAACAGGAAAATGGGGCATATTAATTTATAAATAATATTTATAAATTAAGTAAATATTTATCATTGGATAAATAGAATATATAAGTCAGGACTTATATAAAGAAGTAAGAATCGATTTCAACATCGATGTTGGAAACTGAATAAGGACAAAGAGTTAATCAGTTAGGGTTAACCAGTTAAAGTAAAACCATTAGGGTTAACCAGTTAGGTTAAACCAGTTAGAGTTAAATCAGTTAGAGTTAATCAGTTAGAGTTATTCGATAGAGTTAAATCGAACTAGGGTTATTGAATAGAGTTAAATCGAACTAGAGTTATTCAAATGGAGTTAATCGAATTTAGTTTATTCTAATAGCATTGAAATAAGTAATCGAATTTAGTTATTCGAAGAAGTGAATCGAATCAGAGATATTCGAAGTGAGATAATCGAATCTGAAATATTCAAAGTGAGTTGATCGAATATAGTTATTCAACAGGAGTTAAATCGAATAAGATTTATTCGAAGAAAGATATTATCGAATATAAGTATTCGAAAGTAAGCAAATCAAATATAAGTTGTTCGAATAAGAGTTAATACAGTAAGAGTTATTAGGTTGGAGTTATTCAAGTAAGGGTCATTAGGTTGGAGTTATTCAAATAAGAGTTATAGATTAGAGTTAACCGAATAGGAGTAAATAAATTAGTTGTCGTTATATTATTCGAGTTAGGAAATAAAAGTCATATTAAAGATAATATATTTCGGATGCAGGAGATTATAACACCATTGTTATAATCACGTAAAACTTGTAAAAGAAGGGGGTTTGTAAATAGAATCCGAGGGTTCGTAAGGAAGTGTTAAAGAGTTAAAAAGGTGAATCTTATCTATTTCGAGATTTGAAAGGTGGTTCAGTTAAGGTCTGAGAGGTAGCTATACCCCAACTTGATTGACTGCGTTTTTAATTAATAAATGGTTATGGTTCGAGGGTGAAGTGGTTAAGTGGATTTAGTAATTTAGTATAGTGGTTTGAGTCGTCATCGCAATATAGTTTTAAACATCTGTTTAAATCCCAATTAAGAAGTTTTGGAAATGTTTTCCAAACGAGAATCAGAAATGTTTTCTAATAATAGAAAATAAGAATTTAGAATATATGGGAACAAGAGATAAGTAAATTAATGAAATAAATAGATAAATGTTGAATGATGATTGATCGATATAATTTCCTCCTGGAAATAATATCGTTGTTTGCACACCTGTTTTTCTTTGATGGTTAAATCACAGACTATTGAAGTTTTGACCATTTTAACGTTGTTAATATGGAGAGACCGGTTGGATTATTATCCAAAGAACCACTCTGTATTGGCATAAGCATTGTGAATCATATATGCCAAAGATAATTGAAGACGGATTAAAGTGCAAGGGCTATTGTATAAGTCTTAGATAACAGTGCCTAAGATGGATGTACTAAATAGTGCCTTCGGTTCATCCTATTCCTGGATGACTTGGATGGATGAATGTCTGACAGAGTATTTCCAGAAAGATCACGTACATTGATTTCTTCAACCGTACCAAGAGTGGAAGTGGAGAAGGAAACTTCTTTAGATACCACGTAATGTACTGTTGTAGACGTCAATTAGTGATTTTCGATGGATCTGACAATGTGGCATTCGAAGAGAATCTGATGTGATGATAAAGCGTAACCTCAAGCCTCATCAACCGGGAAATGACAAAAATCGGGCAGGCAGCATGGCTATGTAGGTCGCACCTATAAGGGTGTATAATCACCTGATCTAGAGTTTCATTTACTTCTAAAAATCTATTGTTGATGTTGTCCCATTCGGGAAACGGTTGCTGATCTCAACCGATGGTGGTATACATTCGATAGACTCAAACGAAATGAGTGGTCGGTCGTGTGTGGCCAGATTACAAGATGTTCTTGTTGAACCCAGTGTATTCCTCTCTAGAGGTACACAAGCAAAAGGTGGTTCCATACCTTGTCATAGTTGGAAATCCATTACCCAATACGTGCTTGCGGTTTTGATTGTATACTATATATGTAGAACGTGAGATGGAAGCGTTTCTGCTAGATGATTATTATATTGTGGTTGATAGACATTATTATAATATCAAAAGGTTTTCGATATAAAGATAATTTGGATTCTCATAAGGGAAAACCCGTTCCGTTATACGGAGTGGTCTTATGAGATATCGTTTAATGGCTCAAACTGTTTTAAACTGTTTTACTCATACCAGTCCCATGACTGACCCGGAGTTTATTTTGTTTTGTTTTCCCTAAACTCTTGGGTGCCCAATTTTGTACAGGCAGTCAAGTAGTCGGGATTTACAGATACTTGAAGAGCTGGAGCAGGAGGCTTCAGGATCATGTAGCTATAGTTTATTTTCGCTGCGTTGTAAGTGTTGTACTTTGATAATGATGTATATTCAAGTACAGATGTATATTTCAAGTTATGTTATATATATTATATGTTATTCGTTCCGCTGTGAGGTTCGTGTTACTCTGATGTTGTGTTCTTCTTCTTCTTCTATTCTAAGTTTCTATCTTATCTATTCTCACCCTCTAATTTCTTTCATTAACTACAGGTATTTTTCGATGTTTGGTTAGTCGTCATTGAGTTTATTTCGATAACCAAAGTCGACAAAATCCGGGTCGTTACAGTTGGTATCAGAGCAAAAGGTTAAGTATTACCTTGGCTCTGTGGCGTGACTCAGTAGAGATAGGGTTAGTAATACCCTAGATTGAGTTTGAGTGTATATATACGAGTGCGTATTTGTAATTTGATATAAAGTGGTTTTATATTGTGGAGATTCATTGGTTGAGTTGTTTATGGGCTCTGGTCGATCAGTTTGATCCACTGTATCGGTAGGAGTTTATAAACACTCGAATACGATGGGTCAACACGATATGTTTTGAAAAGAGGGTAAATTAAAATAAGTTTACCCAAGGTATATCTTGATATAGAGAAGATATATATATCAAAATTATAATATAGTGGATATATTGGTTGTTATTATAATCGAGTAAGATTATAAAATGTGAAGTGGTTATGTAAATAATCGATCAGAATTCATATAAGTGAAATATATGAAATCGAAATGAATTAAATCTGAAATTTTAATCAGAATTGAAATAAAAACCCTGGAAATTGGATAGGTGTTTGTAAATGGATTTGGATTAAAAATAAGGAAAATTTAAGATCCTGGGAGATTTTAAATTGTTTTACAAGCAGTGTGAATTGTATTTTGAAATGAATTTCAAAGTGGAAATGTTTAGAAATGATTGTATAGTATTGAACTCACTTCAATTGCTGGAAAATAGATTCTGATGATGATAGCTGCATCATCAGTTTTCATTTTCAAGTTGTAAGTGACAGATTACTATCGAAAAGATTTTGCTTTTGAATTGTTTTGAGAGAAACAAGATGTTTGAAATCCAAAAAGGAATAATTGGTTTTAGAAAAGCCAAGCTGTTTAAAACTCCTAGGAAGAGACTGTTTGAATTAAGAACAAATTTAAATAGAAATACGTGAAACCAAGCTGGAACTGAATTGAAACCAATTTAACTGAAAACTGAATTGGATTAGAATGATATCGAGACAAATGGGATTTATGAGATTTAAATTTGAAGTGTAATTTATAATCAAGTTAAGAATTTGGAATCGAGAATGAAACTCGAGTTGAAATGATATTTGGCTCGGATATAAACGAATCGTTGTGTTGTGGATAAAGCAGATTGGAATTTGATTGGGACGACCCTTGTATTCGCTGAATTGACAGCAGGTGAAAGTGATAGAGTTGATATGCCCGACAAAAAGGTACAAGTTTATATTCAATATAAGCATGAGATTTATGAGCCGAATTGGCAAGCCGCTTGGCTGTTTTATTTTCTTTTGGGTTGGAGAAGGCCCAGAGAGGCGAGTTGGAGTTTGACCTATTGACCAGTACAAAGGAGGTGCTGGCGAAATTTTTCGAAAAGTTAAGGAGTTAGAAAATTTTCAGTATTTTTGAAAATTTTCGTTGATAAGAATTAATTAATATTTTAATTGAAATTAAATTGGTTTAGTTGAAACTGAAGAATTATAAGTGAACAAATAAGTTCTAACCAATTAATAGGGTTTGATTTCTTCCTTAGCAATTTCGAGGACGAAATTATTTTAAGTGGGGAAGAATGTAATGACCCGCGTTTTCAGCGGTATAATAATTAATTAATTTAATTATTTAAAAGGTGATTAAGAGTATGTAATGGTCGTTGAATTAAATAAACTTTGAATATTTAATTAAAATAATAAATTCAATAATATTTTTAATTCTGAAATAATCAGAATTGGCTGAAGTGGCGATATGGTGTGAACTGGATCATCTGTGATATTTAATTCAGTTTAGAATTGAATTTGAATAACGAATATATTATATAAACGACAGTTTGAACGTAGAGTTATAATATAATTAAAATCGAGCTCGAAATGGCGCTATAGTTCGTAAATTGGCTATTCGAACTTCAACTGAATGTACAGGATTCGTTTTAAGCCGGATTTCTGTGAAACAAGAAACGTGTGGAGCTGGTGGAGTATATCTTTCTAGTGGAAGAGAAAAATCGAGATTTCATCGTGTAGATTTTGATTTATGTCCAAATCAAATTTTAGAAGCCTTTATAATTTATAAAGGAATTATTTATATTTTAAAAAGGAATTTCAATATATATCGAATATCGGGTTGACCCAGATTTGAAATATCAAGTTATAAATCCCAGTAGAGCTGTATGATATTCTGCTGTGAATATATACGATAATATTTATTTATAAATATTTATTTTAATTATATTTAAATATACTTATATATATTTAAAAGGGCCATTTAGAGCTTTAAAAATAGCCAGTTTTGCAAACGACCTCAGAATTCGACGAAACTAATTTTGTTGGTTCCTCAATATTAAATTATTGCTAGATTTCAGTTTTCGTGATTTTTAGAGTCATTGTGTGGTCGTACGGATTTTTAGAGTGAAAAACAGTCAGTATTTCGACGGTTAAAAATACGCTGTATGAGCATACGGAGTCGGAATTCGACGAAACCAGTTTCGTTGGGACCGTAATATCGAACTCTAGCTACACGTCCAGTTTGGTGATTTTTGGGTATCGTGTGTGATCACATAGATTTTTAGAAGGGTATAATGAATATAAAATAATAAAAGAAAATATCTAAACTTATTTAGATGGCCAAAACAAAGCCACGCACCCCTCCTTTACAACCACGCAAAGTTTTCGTGCTTCCTATATAACAAAATTTTAGGCCGCCACCAGTTTTGGGTTAAAAATGTGAAACCATCCTCTTTAAAATTCCAAAACAATTCAGAGGAATTCAAATAAATCACAACTCAAACATTTTTGGACTCCTGGCGTTGTAAGCTTTCATCTCGTGTTAGTTTGGTAGGATGCGGCGATGTCTCCCTGATACTCGAAATGAACAGAGCGAACTAGGGTTCAAACAAAGGTGAGATTTAAGCGTCTATTCGCGATTTGAATGTTGGATTAGGACTCAGGAGTTCGAATTGCATCTCAGCGCATCGTTTTGTGGGAATCCATGACTTAAAGGGTCGCACCTCCCATCGTATGCTGCGCGACAACCTGAACAAGACCATTGGAAGAACGAGCTCGAGTTCGTTAAAGATGGGACAGAGACGAAGAGTGGATGACGAGATGAATTTCGATGGTTGTAATTTGATTTTAAATGAAGTATAAGAGTAGAGCTGATTTTCTGAAGAGACCGAAATGTCTTGAGACGCTGGAGTGAGGAGGTCGCAGGTCATTCGGGAAAGAAGGGGATTTAGAATGCGGGTTTGGGCTTTAGGTATAAGGGTGAGCCCAATTTAAAGTTTTAATTTAATTTAAAATGTTTATAAACTTCGAAATTCAATAACTGTATCATACGTTATTAGAATTGGGAAAAACAAGATCCGTTGGGATCGTATGGACGAGCACTACACGATGGAACTGACGGAGAGTGAATCCAAGCTCGTTACAATTTATTGCAAAATAAATTGTCCATCTGAATCAAACCAAGCGATGGTTATCGTTATTAACGATGATCGTCCAATGTGAGTAAATCTCACTAAATCTGAACAGTTTATATTTTCATGTTGTATTTTTAGAACTGTTAAAAATTTTCTGATTGGCTGTGTGTTGACTGTTGATTGAACTGCTAGTCAGTTAGTGGAAATTATACATATATATATATATAAACCGTTAAATCATAATCATATTGTGTAACATATGTGGATGCAGGGAAACAGGTTGGAGGAATCCAACTGGATTTCCTCAAAGTTATTTTATTGTTTTTCATATATTGTGATATATGATGTAGTTTATAATCTGTGGTTGATTATATGTGTTTGAATGATATTGGTCATCGTGATTTGATGTGTTAAGTACCATAAAATATCGGAATGGGAAAAGGAGATTTTCAAAGTGATATTGAAAACAGAATATTTATAAACTGGAATATTTATAAATAAGAAATATTTATAAATTGGAATATTTATAAATAAGGGAATTTTAGGAAAGGGAATAATTATAAAATCAAAGGATTTTATAAAAGAGAAAATATTTATAAAATCAACATAAGATTTTATAAATGGGGATAATTTATAAATGGAACTTATTTATAAAGGGAATATTTATAAATAGGGAATATTGTTAAGTGGAAGTATAACTGAAGGTAATTCTTTATAAATAGAATATTTATAAAGTGGATTATTTATTTAGGATAAAGGAATAAGATAAGATAATGAGATATTTATTTGTTAAATGAATAAGATAAGATAATGAGATATTTATTTGTTAAATGAATAAGATAAGATAATGAGATATTTATTTGTTAAATGAATAAGATAAGATAATGAGATATTTATTTGTTGAATAAGTAGAATAAGATAAATAGGAGATATTTATTTGTTAAATAAATAGGAGGTATTAAATGAGATATTTATTTGTTGAATAAGTAGAATAAGATAAATAGGAGATATTTATTTGTTAAATAAATAAGAGGTATTAAATGAGATATTTATTTGTTGAATAAGTAGAATAAGATAAATAGGAGATATTTATTTGTTAAATAAATAGGAGGTATTAAATGAGATATTTATTTGTTGAATAAGTAGAATAAGATAAATAGGAGATATTTATTTGTTAAATAAATAGGAGGTATTAAATGAGATATTTATTTATATAAATAGGACATGTTAAGTGGATTATTTATTTATTTAGAAAATAAGAAAATAAAGGGGTTATTTATTTAGGGTAAATAAATAAGATATTTTATAGGAAATATTTGCAAACCATTTGCAAATAGAATTGAAAGGGAGATATTTGCAAACCATTTGCAAATAGAATAGAGGAGGAAAATATTTATAAACCATTTACAAATAGAATTGAAACGGGTATTTATTTGGAAAACAAATAAGATATGATTAAAGGAAATATTTATCTTTGATAAATAAAGAGATATATAAGTATGAACTTATATGAAGAAGTAAACAGGAAAATGGGGCATATTAATTTATAAATAATATTTATAAATTAAGTTAATATTTATCATTGGATAAATAGAATATATAAGTCAGGATTTATATAAAGAAGTAAGAATCGATTTCAACATCGATGTTTGAAACTGAACAAGGACAAAGAGTTAATCAGTTAGGGTTAACCAGTTAGAGTAAAACCGTTAGGGTTAACCAGTTATGTTAAACCAATTAGAGTTAAACCAGTTAGATTTAATCAGTTGGAGTTTATCAATAAAGTTAAATCGAACTAGGGTTATTTAATAGAGTTAAATCGAACTAGAGTTATTCAAATGGAGTTAATCGAATTTAGTTTATTCTAATAACATTGAAATAAGTAATCGAATTTAGTTATTCGAAGAAGTGAATCGAATCAGAGATATTCGAAGTGAGATAATCGAATCTGAAATATTCGAAGTGAGTTGATCGAATCTAGTTATTCGACAGGATTTAAATCGAATAAGATTTATTCGAAGAAAGAGATTATCAAATATAAGTATTCGAAAGTAAGCAAATCGAATATAAGTTATTCGAATAAGTTATTCGAATAAGAGTTAATACAGTAAGAGTTATTAGGTTGGAGTTATTCAAGTAAGGGTCATTAGGTTGGAGTTATTCAAATAAGAGTTATAGATTAGAGTTAACCGAATAGGAGTAAATAAATTAGTTGTCGTTATATTATTCGAGTTAGGAAATAAAAGTCATATTAAAGATAATATATTTCGGATGTAGGAGATTATAACACCATTGTTATAATCACGTAAAACTTGTAAAAGAAGGGGGTTTGTAAATAGAATCCGAGGGTTCGTAAGGAAGTGTTAAAGAGTTAAAAAGGTGAATCTTATCTATTTCGAGATTTGAAAGGTGGTTCAGTTAAGGTCTGAGAGGTAGCTATACCCCAACTTGATTGACTGCGTTTTTAATTAAGAAATGATTACGGTTCGAGGGTGAAGTGGTTAAGTGGATTTAGTAATTTAGTATAGTGGTTTGAGTCGTCATCGCAATATAGTTTTAAACATCTGTTTAAATCCCAATTAAGAAGTTTTGGAAATGTTTTCCAAACGAGAATCAGAAATGTTTTCTGATAATAGAAAATAAGAATTTAGAATATATGGGAACAAGAGATAAGTAAATTAATGAAATAAAGAGATAAATGTTGAATGATGATTGATCGGTATAATTTCCTCCTGGAAATAATATCGTTGTTTGCACATCTGTTTTTCTTTGATGGTTAAATCACATACTATCGAAGTTTTGACAATTTTAACATTGTTAATATGGAGAGGCCGGTTGGATTATTATCCAAAGAACCACTCTGTATTGGCATAAGCGTTGCGAATCATATATGCCAAAGATAGTTGAAGACGGAGTAAAGTGCAAGGGCTATTGTATAAGTCTTAGATAACAGTGCCTAAGATGGATGTACTGAATAGTGCCTTTGGTTCATCCTGTTCCTGGATGACTTGTATGGATGAATGTCTGACAGAGTATTTCCAGAAAGGCCACGTACATTGATTTCTTCAACTATACCAAGAGTAGAAGCGGAGAAGGAAACTTCTTTAGCTACCACGTAATGTACTGTTGTAGACATCAATTAGTGATTTTCGATGGATCTGACAATGTGGCATTCGAAGAGAATCTGATGTGATGATAAAGCGTAACCTCAAGCCTCATCAACGGGGATATGACAAAAATCGGGCAGGCAGCATGGCTATGTAGGTCGCACCTGTTAGGGTGTATAATCATCTGATCTAGAGTTTCATTTACTTCTAAAAATCTATTGTTGATGTTGTCCCATTCGGGAAACAGTTGTTGATCCCACTGATGGTGATATACATTCGATACACTCAAGCGAAATGAGTGGTCGGTCATGTGTGGCCGGGTTGCAAGATGTTCTTGTTGAACCCAGTGTATTCCTCTCTAGAGGTACACAAGCGAAAGGTGGTTCAATACCTTGTCATAGTTGGAAATCCATCACCCAATGCGTGCTTGCGGTTTTGATTGTATACTATATATGTAGAACGTGAGATGGAAGCGTTTCTGCTAGATGATTATTATATTGTGGTTGATAGACATTATTATAATATCAAAAGGTTTTTGATATAAAGATAATTTGAATTCTCATAAGGGAAAACCCGTTTCGTTATACAGTGTGGTCTTATGAGACATCGTTTAATGGCTCAAACTGTTTTAAACTGTTTTACTCATACCAGTCCCATGACTGACCCGGAGTTTATTTTGTTTTGTTTTCCCTAAGCTCTTGGGTTCCCAATTTTGTACAGGCAGTCAAGTAGTCGGGATTTACAGATTCTTGAAGAGTTGGGGCAGGAGGCTTCAGGATCATGTAGCTATAGTTTATTTCCGCTGTGTTGTAAGTGATGTACTTTGATAATGATGTATATTCAAGTACAGATGTATATTTCAAGTTATGTTATATATATTATATGTTATTCGTTCCGCTGTGAGGTTCGTGTTACTCTGATGTTGTGTTCTTCTTCTTCTTTTATTCTAAGTTTCTATCTTATCTATTCTCACCCTCTAATTTCTTTCATTAACTACCGGTATTTTTCGATGTTTGGTTAGTCGTCATTAAGTTTATGTCGATAACCAAAGTCGACAAAATCCGAGTCGTTTCAGGTTGTGCACACATGTAGTAATGATATGTATAGGGTTCTTTGCATACATGATGGATACATGGCACTATCATTAATTGCATTAAGGAGGTCGACTGAATCAGTGGACCGCCTGATTTTGCATTAGTATACGAACATATACACACACTATGCATATGTACATGAAAAGCATTAGAAATCTTTAAAGGACAATGGTTGCTAGTGGTTGATGGTTGAGTAGATGGATGATTGGATGGTAGGATACGTTCTTCTAGACTTAGAGATTTCGAGGACGAAATCCTTTAAGTAGGGGAGAACGAAATACCCCGAATTTTGAATGATCGAATTAACTAAATTTAAGAACACTTAATTTTTAAAAGAGGAATGAAGGGAAACGGGTTGCACCATTGCGTTCATCTCGGAATTCTGCATGGAATAGAGTCCAAGTTTTCGAAAAACGGAGTCCGGACGAAGGAGATATGACCCTCGGAAGATAACAAGAAAAGAAAAATGTGAGCAGGCCGACCAGGTAGGTCGACCTCCCAAGGGGGGAGGTCGACCATGGTGTCGACCTAGGTACCCCCAGGTCGACCTGGGGGTCGGCCTCCCCCTTTGGGAGGTCGAACCTGGTTCGGCCAGTTTTGCTGCTAGTGCGATTTTTGGGACTGGGACGATTTTTGATGGTCCAGATCAATTCTAGGGTTAATCCTAAGGCCTAAATAACTTCCTACACCTATCAATATGTCATCAACCTAACCCTAATTCATAAAATATTAACTGTGACACCATTATGCTGTCAAACTCTCTCATAAACCCTAGCCGCCGCCTCTAATCAAATCTCAAGTGTTCATACACAATTCAAATCAAAGTTTAGAGCTTCAACAACAATTAAAGAAGATTAATCAACATCGCCGCAACATTTCTACACCAATTTCAATTCGGTAATTCTTTTCTTAAGCCACGAAAGGTGAGTACAGTTATTTTCACAAATTTAATGGGATTAAAGTAACATGAAAAGGTTGTAAAAAGGATTCATATATGTTTGTACTGAAAATCTCACCAAGTCTTCACCTTTTTGATTCATGTCATCATATGCCTATGCTTCTACGTAAAGTTCATACCTTTTATCAGTTTATTCATGTTGAATCTTTTATTATGCCTCTATGCCAGTCTATATGCCTCTTTACTTCATGATGATGTTTTATTCCAATTTTCTATGAATTGATTCTCTCTTCTTATCCCTATTCCTTTTATTTTTGGATCTAGGCTACCTTCGAGCCTATGTTAAAAATACGCGAGAATGCGAATACGTGGGAACGATGGGGATATGTGAAATATGGAAAATTGGATATTATTGGATATTTTGGATAATTGGATAATATGTGAAATTGGCATATTTGGGTATGAATTACATGGAATTGATGAAATTGCCTATAATTTAAAATTTGTAATTGAGGTTAATTAATATGTAATTAGCGTAATTAGTGACAAGTTGGAATAGACAAAAAGTGTAAACATGATTATATGTTGAATTGGAAACACATGACATGAAAATTGGGGTTTGGGTAAAATACGATTATTAATAAACCTTTGACACGAGGTTAGGCGCAATTGTGGTGTAAGACTGCCCAGAACCGCCTGGCAAATCCAGCTGCCACAATTGGACGTCTAATGTGAGAGGTCAATGGCATGAATTGTAGGCGTAACAATGGGTGACACGAGGTTAGACCCAGTTTGTGGCATAAGACTACCCAGAACCGCCCGGCAAATCCAGCGGCCACAAAGTGTTCGGTCTAATGTGGGAGGTCATGCACCGTTCGTCATAAGGAATGAATTAAGGAATACTAACCATAATAAGACATGGGTATGGTTAGAGGGTTAAGTAGTGTGACATGTAAATTATTACATGTAAATATGGACTTAACCGGAATAAGATAAGGCATGCAAATTATGACATGTAAGTATGGACTTAACCGTAGCATGTGTAAGACATGGACATTTAAATTAAAATGGTTAAGTGGGGGAAAAACCTAGTGTGGACCAAGCATAGGTGGGAGGCTTGTGTCGGATGGGGACCCGTTTCAACCAGTAACCCGTTTGAGTATATAATTGGGCTCGGTACTAGGCCGGGGTTGGGGCACGCTTACTAGGCTTGAATATAAGAGGTCAAAACGTGTATAGCGGTGGCAACGCAAGTCCAACGGGTTCATGTGCGTGCATGGGTCCGGGCTGGTAGGTAAGACGTTGTTGCATCGCGTAAGTATGGCCGTGCATTTTATGTTGGTATCGAGGTTGCCACTTTGGGGAGTGATACACCCCACTGTGGGGCCAGCACGGGTGCCTACGGGGTTTAGGGAGCCGATCAAATGGGTAGAGTAAGGGTACCTTAGCGGTGGTAGGAGCAAGCCGGCACCTACGATAGCAGCTAGGTACAAGTAACTACCGAGTTTGTCATGTGGGTACAGTTAGTGGGAAGGGATCAACCTCTAGTAAAAAGAGACTCGTAGAAGTGCAGTGTAATTAAGTAGTGTGGTGTAACTTAGCAAAAGTGTGGTGTAACGAAATACATGTTGGTTGAGTTGGATAGTCCTTTGGGTGCTAGTCTGATGTTGACTTCGGTCTTCGGGATTAGTACTTGGAGGGTTGTTCGCTTAGCCAAGGTGTAGGATTGTCTTAGTACTTAGGAACGAAATCATCTTGTCCATCCTTTTGATCTTACTTATCTATGTTACAGCCATATCATGATGCCTATTTATGTCTTGATCATTTACCTTACCTATTATTTGTTAAAATTACTGGACTCGCCAGACTTTATGTCTGACCCGTTTGTTTCCACCTCTTTTCTTTCCTTTTCCCCCCTCGGGTTTGCAAGCAGGGAATACTATAGCTTAGTGCAGATTTCTTTCAGTTGCTTGAAAAGAGTAGATGTATCACTTTGGACTCTTTCATCTTTATGGCTTTGCTTATGCTCAGTGGGGATTTATGCATTTATGTTATTTAAGTATTTGCTTCTTTACGTACTTTGAAGTTTTTGGAAAAGACTATTGATCCTGTTGAAATGGTTTTGGAAACTACTTATGTAAGCTTGTTTTGAATTATGATGCTATGAAATAAGTTTTATCTTCCGCTGTGTTGTTTTATTTATTTATTCTTGTAATTTATCTGTTCTATACAATAATAACGCTTCATGGACATTGATGCATTCCCTTTGTGAGTAACATTAATGGACATGGGGTGTTACAATCAGTAAGTAGTGACAAGGTCTTGAACTCATTTACATCAATATGGACACTCTAGCATGCTGCCTACTCAATGCATCAACTATTTTGTTAGCTTTGCCTGTTGTGTAAAGTATATCCAGTCATAGGCTTTTAGGTACTCAACCCGTCTATAATGCCGCATACTTAGATCTTTTTGTGAAAAAAAATATTTCAGTGATTTATGATCAGTATATAATTCAAACTTGGATCCCAATAAATAGTGTCTCCACAATTTCATAGCATATACTCCTACAACCAATTCTAGATCATGAGTAGCATATCTGGTTTCACTTGATTTCAATTGTCTTGAAGCATAAGCTATACTTGATCCTTTTGCATTACAACAACCCCTATCCCGGACCCACTTGCATCTGTATACACTATCAATCCACCATTCCCTTCAGGAAACTTCAATATATGAGCTTCGCCCATGCCTCTTTCAATTTTACAAATGCTTTCTTACACTTTTTTGTCCAAATGAATGGATAGCCCTTTCTTGTCAATTGAGTCAATGGTATAGTATTTTTCCAAAATCCTTTATAAACTTCTATAATAGCCTACCATTCCCATGAAGGATCTTACTTCAATCACTATTTTGGCCTCTTCCAAGCTTGAACAGTTACCACTTTATAGAGATGCCTTTTTCAGAAACAATATGCCTTAAAAAGCTTACTTCATGTTTTCAGAATGTACATTTAGAGAACTTAGCCTTGAGTTCATACCGCATTAATCTATTTAACACCAAATGTAAGCATTTCTCATGGTCCTCCGTTGTCTTAGATAAAAATAATATGTCATCAATGTAGATCAAGACAAATTTGTCCAAGTAGCCTCTAAACCTACTATTTGTCAAATCAATAATATACGATGGAGCATTTGTGACATGACAAGAAACTCATACAGGCCATATCTAGTATTAAAGGCAGTATACTTGATAATTTCTTCCTCCACCTTCATCTGATGAAAGCTTAATGCTAATTTAAACTTTGAGTAAACCTTTGATCCATTTGATTGATAAAAATGATCATCTATCCTTGGCAATGGGTAATGGTGACTTTTTTGAGCTCTATATAATCTATGAACATTCTTAGTGTTCCATCTTGCTTTTTAACCAACACTACTGGTGATCCCCAGCAAGAAATACTTGGGCTTAATAAATCATTTTTCTTCTAGTTCCATCAGTTGTTTCTTCAATTCAGTTAACTCCGTTATCCCCATCCTTGTGGGCTTTTTGACAATTGGACTGACTTATAAGCCTAATTTTGAACTCAAATGGCATGCGGTGAAGCATTCCATTAACTTCCTCAAATACATCTTTGTATTGGTTTACTATGAGTATTTCTTCCAGTGTTTGCTCTATCTCCTCAATATTTAAATTGCTTAAATATCCAAATTTTCTTTCCTTAATTGCCTCACATAATATTGATATTATTTTGCCTTTGGTAGTTATAGATAAATAACAGAAATCTCCAAATTAATGATGACTTTAATTTTTTTTAACAAATCTACACCTAATATGACTCCTATTCCTTGGTAGTTTAACACATGTAAATCAGAAATGAACACACAACCAACTATATTTAATTCCACTTGAATACACTTCATCTATGGTGCACACGAGATATGTTAACGATATTTTTCGTCAACACCGGAGATAGGTCTAAGGAATTGGACCTAAGGATAGAATGGGATTGTTCAATTCACACAAGTTTGAGTTAGTTCGCTATTTACTAAATATCAAGGTTTAGAGCCCGAGGATTAGTTACTTTTTCCTTAAGGGGTGAGTATCACGCTTATAAGACTCAACAACCAACAGTTACCTTACGACAATGGTTCCCTAAGCGCAACATGAGTTAGGAAGCTAAACGGCTTGTAGAAGGGAATTTTGGTAATCTTGCCGAAGTACCAAGACTTGCACATGAGGAATTTGTTGTAGAGAGGGCATAAGGAAATAAGCCAAAGAAGCAATAAGGAAAATCATAAAAAAATGCTAAGTGTTGGTTTATTCTTTATTGCTCATAGATTTGAGTGCATAAGCGTTTACAAAGGAAATCCCCAAAATGATTCAAAAATTAAAGTTTACTCTATAAGAAAGGAGTACAAGATTGGGGAATAAGAAAAAGTCCACTAAAATGTGACCCCTAGGGTCTTTTTGATAGACAAATAGAGACCCCTTTGTCTTTGGCTCAGCAGTAGCTCTTTTACGATGCGGAAACTTGGTGTCGGTCGCCTCTCACCTTCCGGTTCCGGTTCCCTTGGTTTCGGTCGCCTTTCTAACATTGTTATTGGATATAACTTGGCATTTGGGTGCCAGCTTTAGCTTTCGGAAAACTGGTTCCGATCTTAGGGGATTCTCTTTGACGTTGTTTCTACCTTCCGTATAGATACTTAGCCAGTTGGTATGGATAACTTTGGGGTGGCTTTCGGAAATAGGTTCCGGTTCTGCCTCCAAGTCTTCATAGTTTTTGCTTTCGTGTTACACTTCCTCATAACCTTGGAACTGTCACCCCTTTAGGTATCGATACTAAGCAAATTAGTGCCAATAGCCATTCTTCTTATAAGCTTTGGTTTACTTTCGATGGGTCATGGAAATTAGTTTTGGTCTTACGGAATCATGCTTTTGGTACATCTACGAATGATTTTAAATGTTGTGTCTTGGTATTCGACAAGTTTTGACTCCGATAGTTAGCTTTCGGAGTGTTATCCTTGACTTTAATGTCTTTATTTCCCTTTATATTGGCACTAAGTTAATTAGTGCCGATAGCCCTTCGTCTCACTCTGCTCATGTTTCGGATAATATAGAGTCCCTTCTTTGTTTTGGGTCTTAGGTCATTGGCTCCTAGTTTTTGCTTTTCTTTGCTTGTCTCCAACTCCTCTCACTATGGTTTTGGAACTAAATCATGTTTATTGTTCTCTATGTCGGTATTGCTTTGTCACAATCCCGTTTTTGATCGGTACCGAGCTTTTCTCTTTTATGTTGGTGTTGATAGTTTACTGACCAAAATCACTTCTTTTATGCTTCCGGCTTTAACTTGATTTTGGCTTCATGCTTCCGGATTATTGTTTCATGTTGATTGCGACCCGATATACGTTCACTGGTAGCTGGTTTTGATGTTCAATTTGGTAGTAACATTTGCCCCCTCCCTTGTGAAGGGGTGATTTTGACTTTCCAAGTCAAACTGTCTTTTCGATTCGTATTATGATTTCCCGCCTTTTGGTATTCTTGTGAAAACCCGTAACTTCCCCGTGAAGGAAAGCGCGGATAGTTCGAGAACAACACACAAAGGAACGCAGACGGAAGAACATTTCATTGCTTATTACAACAATTCCATCAGAATACAGGAATATACAGAGCATGAATAAATATTACACAGAAATATCAGAGATTTAAATTACATTTAAATACATCGCAGCGGAAATAATACAATACACAACTGAAGGAGATATACGGATACAAAGCTTTCCGGATATCGTTCCAGCTGTAAACCAGGATCCAGTGAATATAAATCTGCAAAACCAAAACTACTAGCTACCCGTGCCAAAATAGGGGCACCCAGAGTTTAGGTCAAAACAATAAACTCCGGGTCAGTCATGGGACTGGTGTGAGAACTAAAACAGTTATTAATCTTTATTTTAAAGTTAGGTAAATCAAGGGACCACGCCGTATAACACGGAACGGGTTTCCTCCCAAGAATACCAGTGCATATAACAAAACAGCGCAATGCTTTTTTTGGAAAAATGAAGCTATTGTAAGACCCAGGTCCAATCACACAATGCAACGCAAGCCGGGGGATAGGGTTTTCCCTTATAATAGCCAAACATGCTTGGTACGTTTTAAACAAATCATTTCATAATATTATAAGAGTATAGTGTATAAAACAATTTCAAATCATAAGTATCAATCATAGACGGTATGGGTACCATATATCATGTCGCTATACTAGTTCTATAATTAAAACCGCAAATGTCATGTATTTGGAAATTGGATTTCCGTATGTGAACCGAGGCAAAAGATAGTCCTCAACCGATTCGAGACGCTCTAGCCCGTGTCTCAGGAACAGCCGCAACTGCCCCTTGGATCGTCAGGGCCGGTCCACCGATGTGGATTATTATGCCTGAACAATATGTCTCCCCGCTTTTTGGGGGCGTCAATGAGCCAACAAATGACTCCATCGGACCCGGATCGTCCGATCAAACCGAGGCGCCTCGCAACAGCAACAACCACATAAGTCAAACTCGTCAGGGCGTGTAAAACCACTGACGCCACTTCTAACTAGAAGGAAACGCATGCCCTCCCTGAGGTCCGTCTCCCGTTTTTGGTTCACACCGGGGTGTGAGGCTCGCGAAGTAAACGTTACACAAAGCTACGCCACAAAGGCTGTGCTTTGATCATCAACCACAAGACTTTGCTTTTCAACAAAAGCCTTGATCACTTGCATCTTAGCATGCCACACAGGCAAACCACTCTGTGCAACCGATATCAGTCACACATAATGAAATCCAATGTCAGACACACAGTCCATTTACAAGTCCGTTCTGGGTCTGAACGAAACCGGAGGCACCAAGTACCCCGCATATCCATTGATCTCCAAGTACGTCTGGCAATCACCAACTATTTCCATCTTCTTGGGTGTACATCCCAATCAAGATCATCAGTAATCACCCAAACGACGTGAAGACCTCCGGTCTTCTACCATCGTCTTCATCTTCGACTTATCGTCTTATCAGTTATTCAGAATGGGATAAACCCGGTCTTTCTGAATAACTCGCGTATATAATAAATATGTGTTACACAAACACAACATACGCCTCATCCCAATTCATCAGTCACTAACCGTAAATTAACAAGAGAATAATTCCCCAAATATTAACCCTGAAGGCCGAAACCAACATCAGATCAATATCCAGAAAACCATTCTGCTTAGCTAACCAACAGTTAGTTTCTAAATTTCACATTCATCGGGAAAGGTTCCCATTAATTTTATCAAAGATAAATTCCTTGAATTTATTCATTAATCTTCTTTTGAATTTCGATTCAACTAGTCGGGATTAACGAACCTTACCGAAGTAATCATTTGTTTTTATTTCCCAATCCCAACCTATTCATCCCATGAAGTAAAACTGGTAATATTTCATATCTAACACCACGGTGTTATCGGTAAATTCAATTAACATTTCACGTTCAAAACTAATTAAAGATTTAACTATCGCCTGGAGCAAAACTGGTGATACTCCATTCTCGATCATTTCAATCTAATTAAAGATTCATTAAAACTCCACTTAGTTTTAATCTGTGACTGGGTTAAAGAATCAGTGTCATTTAAAACACGGTTCACGATAAACCCAAAATCACATCACATTTCAATCTGTCCCTAACCGAAAATTAGCAAGTGAGCAGTTCCCTGAGTATTAACCCCGAAGGCCGAAACCAACATCAGATCAATACCCCAGAAACCATTCAACTTAACTAACCTCTAGTTAGTTTCTGATTTCCTTAACTTCTTTGGGTCTAAGAACAGTATTATTGAAGATACCGTTCACGACAACCCAAAATCATATTTCATTAATTATCGGGTTAAAGAACAAGTGTTATTTAAAACACTGTTCACGACAAACCAAAAAATCAATACCAATTCAATTCCAATTAAATATTATTTAATTGGTACACTTCATTAAATCTAAATAAAAGATTTAATCTTTTTCTCAACAGGGCTTAAGAACAGTGTTAATGAAGACACCATTCACGACAAACCCAAATCACATTTGATATTAAATACAAGGCTGTGAATAGAAATTATATCGGCTTATATTCAATATCAAACTCTACGACTAACAAATATCGTATTGGAAATAACGATATATAAATATCTTTCAAATTTCCATAACAACATCTGTATAATCACGAAATCCAACATCGAAATATTCCGAAGACAATTTCGATTCAAATCCATTCCAATTCAATTATTGGAAATTCTGGTTACTTTAAAAACCCTTTCAAATTCAATTTATTTATTTAAAAATAAATAGAATTTTAATTCTAGTTCAAAACTAGTTCATTTCGATAAAAGTCTATTTTTATCTTTTCAAATATGGAGTTTTTCATCCTAATTCTTCCCAAATCATTTCTTATGATTTTACACAAATTATTACTATTTTTAATAATTTTATCAAGGCCCGTACAGTCGATTTCCATCAATGGCCATCGAACTGCACTTACAGCGACCTTTTCCAAATTTGATTTGGACATAATTCCAAATCCAACCGTTAGATTTCAAATTTCTAATATTCGTTAGAAAGCTCTTTTCGATACGAACCCAAAGGTTCCGGTTTTAGGAGAATCCGACGGTCGGATCTCCCGCAATATCCGTTCGAAGTCAATGGTCAAAATTCGCGAACTGCCGCGGCGCGGCGCGTTCTATTCAGGCCATTATATTATATATATAATATATATAATATATACTTCGTCGATTTCAATTCAAAATGTGCTTTATAAATCGTTTTAAATTCATTTTCAAAACGGTTTCAACTTCATATTCAATTTCAAATCAAAATTGAATATTCCAATATAAATCCGTTTTAAATTCATTTCAAATCGATTTCGATTCAATTTCAATTTAATTCGAATTTCTTTTCAATTTCAATTTTAATTCAATTCCTTTCGATTTCTTTGGATTCAATTCTATTCAGTTTAATTCGTATTTCAATTCTATTCGAATTTCAAATCATTTCAATGTATTTCGAATTTCCAATCAGTTCAGTTTAATTCGAATTTCAATTCACTTTAAATATAATTCGAATTTCAATTCATTTCAATATAATTCGAATTTCAAATCTATTCAATTTCAAATCTATTCAATTTCATTCGAATTTCAAATCTATTTCAATATTCATTGAGAAATGAATAAAATCGATATAAATATCGTTCACGTCAAAATGGCGTCAATCTAATCAACACGGCTTCATATATTTCTATTCTCAAATATTCTATTTCAAATATTTCTTTTTCAAATATTTCTTTTTCAAATATTTCTATTTCAAATATTTCTTTTTCAAAACTGGAATGAGGCCCAATCAATTACCATATAATGTTAATTATATGGATTTTCTACAACACAGGTATACAATAACAACGATGAATAATCAACCATCATCCAAAGTGCATTCTATGCTGTATAAGCATCAAATATAAATATTCAACGCTTATAAAAGTCTGTCAATCAATCGATCGACATTCAGCTAATTATTGGGGCTAGTATACATCATATATCGTCCCAATACCCGTGTGGGGTTTCAAACAATCAAACACAGATTTTATTTGTGCAGTTGGGCGATGTGTAAAATTTATCGTCCCAATCAATATCAGTCAAATATGTGTATATAAACAAATCGTCCGATTTGTTTATTTTTATTTCATTTTACATACATGTTAAAAATTCTATTTTTAACTATAAAATATTTTCAACTATATAAATATTTTATTTCATTTCACATCACATCACACAAACAACTACACATCAAAATCAAACAAACAAGCATACAAGCCGTCCATGGTCTGTGGACGACGGGTGTCGGGTGCTACTAAACACCGTCTGCATCCTAGTATATATTTTAACTAGAAAAACAAAATTAAAAGGTGAGAAGTTCTCACAAGTTAGCTAATCCAATCCCACGACTCTTCTTATGTAGAAATCTTCGTCGTTTCTTCTTTCATCACTTTCGTCATCCGTATTCACTACATATATAAAAATCGAATTTTTACTTTGCTATTCAATATATAAAAATCGAATTTTTACTTTGCTATCCAATATATAAAAATCGAATTTTTACTTTGCTATTCAATATATAAAAATCGAATTTTTATTTCGCTATTCAATATATAAAAATCGAATTTTTACTTTGCTATTCAATATATAAAAATCGAATTTTTACTTTGCTATTCAACATATAAAAATCGAATTTTTACTATATAAAGATTTTGCCTTTACACATTGAAAAATCTTATCCTTTATATGTTGAAAACCTTATTTTTCCTATGTTAAAAATCTGATTTTTCCTTACATAAAAATCTACTTTATATTATGAATAATAAACAAAGAAAAAAACAGAAAAGAAAATAAACAAAAATAAACAAGTGTTAAACACTTACAGTGTTTTGCCAGCGAAGGGGGGGAAAGGGGATTCACGGTGGGCGGAGCTAGGCGGCAGGGGAGGAAGAGGGGGAGGTCGTGCGATGGAGCTGGGGTGGCGGCGGCTAGGGTTTCGGTGCAGATTGGGCTTGCAGGTTATGGGGGTTGGGGGAAAGAAGAGGCGGAGGGAGGCACGGAGGTCCGGGGGGGGGGGAAGAAGAGGAGGCGGCGGCGTCGACGATGGGGGGTATTCGCGACAGCGCGCCCCTTTTGCTTTTTTTTCTTAATTTGATTTTTGTTGAAAGAAGAGAGAGAAGAGGGGAAGGGGGGCCTAGGTTATATATTTATTTTATTTCTAACAACAAAAAGCAACTTTTTATTTCCAATTCGAAATCGAACCCACCGACTGTCGTCCATAGCTAATTACCCCCATTCCGAACACAATGGGATATGTATTGTAAGCTGATTCGATCGTTTCGATCAGCTTTCGTCAAAATCAACGTATAACTCTATATATTGAATTTGAACACGCATTTCAATTTACCGGGGTCGCATACAGTCTCTAAAAATTCCAAAAAAATATTTTCTAGCTTCGTATTGACGATACAGTCCTAACAAAACTAGTTTCATCGAATTCTGAGACCGTTTGAAAATGGCCATTTTCCAATCGATTAAAATCAACTAAAACTGGCCAAACGCGTTTTCCTTTGCCACGCTCACATATTGATTCGAAAAATTATGAAATTTGAAACCTAGCAATAATTAGACATCCCGGATCCAACAAAAGTGGTTTCATCGAAATCCGAGGTCGTTTGCAAAATGGCTATTTTTAAGGGCCTGAATTCTATAGCGACTATTCAGAATTTTCAACTGGACGTATCTTTTTATCCCCGCTATGAAATTTTGATTTCTCGGATTCGTTGGAAAGATGTTATCAATTAGATTCTAATATTTTTGGTTTCACTAAAATCCGGTTTATTTTGAATCCTGCACATCCATTTGAGGTTTGAAATCGAATTATCGAACTACCATGCCATTTTCAATTCCTTTTATAAAAATAAATAAATATTTATATTCTAACGTCAATTCAAACGAATATATATGTTCGAATTATATTCAAAATAAATTTCTCGTCGTTATTATTTAAAATAATTCATTTAAAATAATCAAAATTCGCTAATATTGCCAAAAAAAAAAAACTGGCCCAGATTTCCGGGTTATTACAATCTCCCCCACTTAAAACTTTTCGTCCCCGAAAAGGAACGAAGCCGAAAGTTGTTTAACAATTCAACTCAACTTCCAGTATTTTGATTAAGGCTTAAGTTCTTCAACTTTTCAGTTTCTAAGAACTTTTCAAATTTTTCAAAAATTTGGCTAACTCCCTAAATTTTCGAAAAATTTCGCCATAACCTCCCCTGCACCGGGAGCACGGGAAAATCCCGAAATTACCATACAGGCCCTCTGATCTCTAAAAGAAAAAGAAAAAGCCAAGCGACTAGCCAATAGGCTCATAAAATCATCATCACCCAAACAAAACAGTAAATTATGGTAAACATGTACCTATTTGTCGGGCAAACAATTTTATTCTCTGCTCTAGCCTCCTTGCTATGACCTGTTCAATGTAAGTACAAGTATATGCAAGCAAATGCGACAAATTTTCAATACAATTTACTATTTGATTCTATTAGGCGTAATGGTTCAAAATTTCAAACAAATAACCAAACAACACAAACATCAATCCATTAGTTGGTTATCATTTCAAATGCATAACTTTGATATATAGTCAAAAATTAGATTTTTGATGCCAAATCACAACAATAGGCCCTATCTAATTTTGGTTCTCACACCAGTCAATAGGAAATATATAGAAAGCCCACTTTCGTCACTCGAACATAAATTCTAATGATGGAGCTCCATCATCAAAATCATCTCCGGGCGATTAGAATGTAATTCTATATCTATCCAGTATATTAAAACTTCAAATACTCGTTTGCAAGGCGTATATGCAAAATCTTTATATACTGGACTGTCCAAATCAATATAAATAAATAATCAAATACGAATAATTGATTTAAATTTTCAAAACAAAATTTGTTTTCACTTTAAAAATATACTCTTCACACTCGTTCTAGGATACTACTGATCCCATCTCTAACGAGTCATTCTCGTTGGATATTACTAATCCAGTTTCTGATGAATTCTTTCGTATGGTTCTAATGTGTCTTGTCCTCTGAGCTTTGTAAACCAAAGCTCTAATACCAACTGTGAAAACCCGTAACTTGCCCGTGAAGGAAAGCGCGGATAGTTTGAGAACAACACACAAAGGAACGCAGACGGAAGAACATTTCATTGCTTATTACAACAATTCCATCAGAATACAGGAATATACATAGCATGAATAAATATTACACAGAAATATCAGAGATTTAAACTACATTTAAATACATCGCAGCGGAAATAATACAATACACAACTGAAGGAGATATACAGATACAAAGCTTTCCGGATATCGTTCCAGCTGTAAACCAGGATCCTATGAATATAAATCTGCAAAACCAAAACTACTAGTTGCCCGTGCCAAAATAGGGGCACCCAGAGTTTAGGTCAAAACAATAAACTCCAGGCCAGTCATGGGACTGGTGTGAGAACTAAAACAGTTATTAATCTTTATTTTAAAGTTAGGTAAATCAAGGGACCACGCCGTATAACACGGAACGGGTTTCCTCCCAAGAATACCAGTGCATATAACAAAACAGCGCAATGCTTTTTTTGAAAAAATGAAGCTATTATAAGACCCAGGTCCTATCACACAATGCAACGCAAGCCGGGGGATAGGGTTTTCCCTTATAATAGCCAAACATGCTTGGTACGTTTTAAACAAATCATTTGATACTATTATAAGTGTATAGTGTATAAAACAATTTCAAATCATAAGTATCAATCATAGACGGCATGGGTACCATATATCATGTCGCCATACTATTCTACAATTAAAGCCGCAAATGTTACGTATTTGGAAATTGGATTTCCGTCTGTGAACAGAGGCAAAAGATAGTCCTCAACCGATTCGAGACGCTCTAGCCCGTATCTCAGGAACAGCCGCAACTGCCCCTTGGATCGTCAGGGCCGGTCCACCGATGTTGATTATTATGCCTGAACAATACGTCTCCCCGCTTTTTGGGGCGTCAATGAGCCAACAAATGACTCCATCGGACCCGAATCATCCGATCAAACCGAGGCGCCTCGCAACAGCAACAACCACATAAGTCAAACTCGTTAGAGCGTGTAAAACCACTGACGCCACTTCTAACTAGAAGGAAACGCATGCCCTCCCTGAGGTCCGTCTCCCGTTTTTGGTTCACACCGAGGTGTGAGGCTCGCGAAGTAAACGTTACACAAAGCTACGCCACAAAGGCCGTGCTTTGATCATCAACCACAAGACTTCGCTTTTCAACAAAAGCCTTGATCACTTGCATCTTAGCATGCCACACCGGCAAACCACTCTATGCAACCGATATCAGTCACACAGAATGAAATCCAATGTCAGACACACAGTCCATTTACAAGTCCGTTCTGGGTCTGAATGAAACCGGAGGCACCTAGTACCCCACATATCCATCGATCTCCAAGTACGTCTGGACGATCACCAACTGTTTCCATCTTCCTGGGTGTACATCCCAATCAAGATCATCAGTAATCACCCAAACTACGTGAAGACCTCCGGTCTTCTACCATCGTCTTCATCTTCGACTTATCGTCGTATCAGTTATTCAGAATGGGATAAACCCGGTCTTCCTGAATAACTCGCGTATATAATAAATACGTGTTAAACAAACACAGCATACGCCTCATCCCAATTCATCAGTCACTAACCATAAATTAACAAGAGAATAATTCCCCAAATATTAACCCCGAAGGCCGAAACCAACATCAGATCAATATCCAGAAACCCATTCTGCTTAGCTAACCGACAGTTAGTTTCTAAATTTCACATTCATAGGGAAAGGTTCCCATTAATTTTATCAAAGATAAATTCCTTGAATTTATTCTTTAATCTTCTTTTGAATTTCGATTCAACTAGTCGGGATTAACGAACCTTACCGAAGTAATCATTTGTTTTAATTTCCCAATCCCAACCTATTCATCCCATGAAGTAAAACTGGTAATACTTAATATCTAACACCACGGTGTTATCGGTAAATTCAATTACCATTTCACGTTCAAATCTAATTAAAGATTTAACTATCGCATGGAGCAAAACTGGTGATACTCCATTCTCGATCATTTCAGTCTAATTAAAGATTCATTAAAACTCCACTTAGTTTTAATCTGTGACTGGGTTAAAGAATCAGTGTCATTTAAAACACGGTTCACGATAAACCCAAAATCACATCACATTTCAATCAGTCCCTAACCGTAAATTAGCAAGTGAGCAGTTCCCTAAGTATTAACCCTGAAGGCCGAAACCAACATAACCTCCAGTTAGTTTCTGATTTCCTTAACTTCATTGGGTCTAAGAACAGTATTATTAAAGATACCGTTCACGACAACCCATGTAACACCCCACCTCCGCTAGGGTCACTCACAAAGGGAATGCACTAGGTTTGGTGAAGCATTATCGAGGTAAACATGCACAGAAATATTACAAGACAGAACATATATAAAACAGCGGAAGTAAAACAAATTTCATTACCTTATGAAATAAGTTCTAAAGCCTTTTACATCAGAATACATCAAAACCTGTCTTGCAATAGTAAAGAAGCACAAAACCTTTTCATAAATTATTCCCCAAAAAAAAGCGGTGAAGCAGCCATAGCCAAGAGAAGACCAAGCTATACATGATGACCTTCAAGCATAAGAGGTCCGAACTAAACAACAGCATTTCCTCCCTGAAAACCTGGGGGGGAGGGGGAACGGAAGACAAAGAGGCGAAAGAAAACGGGGTCAGTCATAAAGACTGGTAAGTCCTATCTACTTCCAGTATAAAAACAGGTAAAGGTAACATGACATGCATAAACTGAAAGTAAACATAAGGATGACTACAAGATAGATAAGCTAAACCAAGATAACAGACTGAACTACTGTATCCAGATAAACTAAGGTATCATGATAGTCTATGGTGCCAAGATAAATCAAGGTATCATATCGTCAGGTTTCTATCGAGTATATTCTCCCAAGGTATCTATCATGTATAACATCCCACGGTATCTATCATGTATAACATCCCAAGGTATTTATCATATATATTTGCTCTGCACCTCTCGTACTAGTATCCCAACCCGCGTCATTTGTTATCTACGAATGTCCCTTGCCCAATGTCATGTAATGGTCCATGTCAACCTAATATATATAGCATATGTAGGTTTTCCCAACTCGTATGTTTCTTTCCATGTATAAGTTCAGTCCTTTGCCGTAGGCCGTACGGGATTTCCCATGTAAATCTATACCACCTCAACGTAGTACCATTTTATCCTTGAAGTTGGTTTGGACTGCTACCCTTGACCTGGTTATGTTTTCTTACCATGAACTATCGCGTGTTCACTTAGGATTTATGCCACCTAGGACCGCTAGGGATTATGCTACCTAATGAACGTTTCCGTAACTTGGTTTGGGTTTTAGCCACCTAGGACCACTAGGGATTATGCCACCCGTCAACCACCCCCTTTGTCCCACGTATACATCGTGAATCGTTTTCCATGTCTAGACGCACATGTATCTCAATGTGCCATCCGAGTTCCGTGCCAGGGCAAATCGAGAAATACGAAACTCGGTCGGGAGCTTTAAGTCGTCTGCTGATGCAGATATCAAGGTCTGTTTTTGTATCCGTGGCTATGGTCCCACGTGACCCCTCCCTCAACTACTGAAAGGCAATCCAAAAAAAATCATGTATGAGAACTACATCCCGGCCCTACTATAGCCCCACTTTCCTATTGGCCAACCTCACCCATAACTCGATAGCAAGTATATGGTCTGTTGGGAGTTCTCTGCCTTTCCGTTCGTACACGATTGACTAAAGATGGTAGGTAGTCGACGACGCGCTATCCAAGGCAAAAACAAGAATCGACGACTCCACGCTAATCCATCCCAGTCTTTAGGTCGCTCGCATAGCAACCAAGGCATACTCTTGGCTCTTCTACCACAGACCTTAACCTCTGTGAGGCCAGGTTTCATGGACCATCTGCCACCTCACAGAGGGATACCAAGAGTACCCTCACGTCCCCCGAAGCTACCGCTTCGTCACCCAGTTCGTTGGATCCTTTATCTAAGTCAGATAATTTGCTCCTCCTCGTGTGTTTAAGCGATGACCTACCGTATCGGGTTACTCATCTATCTGTGAACTGGTCCAAATCCCTTGACTAAGAATTATTACTTAGTTTCCTAAACTAAGGTTTACCACTTAGTCTCCTTTCTCGTTATCCTTGTTAATCCCGGTTTTCCACCTAGTCCTCTGAACTAGGGTTTTGTCTAATGGGTTAAGTATTGTCATTTAAGTTCATGACTTAACCTGTCTACGAATCATGTCAAGATTTGGCTAAGTATTCAAGTCCAAGACCTAGCCCTACAAGTTGGTTAAGTATACCAAGAAGCTCATGACTTAACCCTATTCAATCATCAAGTCAAACTGGTTAAGTATTTGTTTTTCTTAACCCTATCAGATTATCGTGTTAGATTGGTTAAGCATAGATTACCTTAACCTCATAGGATTATCGAGTTGGATTGGTTAAGTATAGGTTAACTTAACCTCATCCACTAATCGTATTACAATGGTTAAGTATATTTAAAAGGTCTTGTGACTTAACCCTATCAGGTCCGCATATTAGATTGGTTAAGTATAGGTTACTTAACCTCATCAAATCATCATGTATAATCGGTTAAGTATAAGTTACTTAACCCCATTAAATTATCATGTTAAGTTGGTTAAGTATTGGTTACTTAGCCTCATTGAATTACCAAGTTTAGATTGGTTAAGTGTTTAACTTAACCCCATCGAATTACCGTGTTTAGATTAGTTAAGTGTAGGTTACTTAACCCCATCTAATTACCGTGTTTAGATTAGTTAAGTGTAGGTTACCTAACCCCATCTAATTACTGTGTTTAGATTAGTTAAGTCTAAGTTACTTAACCCCATCTAATTACCAAGTCGGATTAGTTAAGTGTAAATTACCTAACCCCATCCCCTAATTGTCTTATATGGTTAAGTGTCATTAAGAAATCAAGCCCGGTTCCACTTAACCTACCCATTCGTGTCATATCGGTTAAGTGTCATTAGTCAAAATTATTCAACCTTTCCATGTGGCATTAATTAGATTAATGCACCCCAACCTCTCACATTAGACTTTGTTGTGGTTACTAGTTAAGCCGGGCGGGTCCGGGTAGCTTTACACCACAACCTATTCTAACCTCGGGTTTTAAGTGCTATATGACCAACTACTCACATTGGGTCCTATTGTTTGTAGCCACTAGTTAAGCCAGGCGGGTCCGGGTAGATTTATGCTACAAACTCAACCCAACCTCGAGTTGGCCACTTTCATGTTTGGTCTAGTGTCATATTACACTTACAACCCATACGTGTCTAGTTTCAAGTCCCATGTTTACCCCACATGTCATGTCCACATTTAGGTGTATCATGAGTGCCATATTTTCATGAAATCCCATGTCAAATTATCATGTCATAATCACGCACGTCTATCCTACCCCAAATTGTGTTTCCAACCCAAGTAAAAGCGAGTCAACATAGTAAGGATACTATGCTACCTATTGGCCTCAAAACATGCACGATGTCAAAAAGGAATTGGCCACCAACATGCATGGTATCATAAGGGGTTTGGCCTCAAAATATACATGGCATCATAAGGGAATTTGGCCATAAACATGCATAGTATCATAAGGGAATTTGGCCACAAACATGCATAGTATCATAAGGGAATTTGGCCACAAACATGCATAGTATCATAAGGGGTTTTTGGCCTCAAACATGCATAATGTCACAACGGGATTAGCCACAAACATGCATAGTATCATAAGGCAGTTTGGCCACAAACATGCATAGTATCATAAGGGAATTTGGCCACAAACATGCATGATAACATAAGGGGTTTGGGTTCATTTACATGCATAAGCCCCAAAGTCAAGTCTTTGTCAACGTTTCACAAGTCAAATGGTTCCCAAAGGTTCATGCCAACATTCCATAGATAAAGATTCAAACTTGCAAGATAAACTAGGTTAAACATAAAATGAGTGGCATGATTAAGTCGCTAAAACTTAGCCCAAGGTCATAGATCATAGAAAAGGGGCAAAGTTAGGTTCACATAGGCTAGCATACTTATGTTTCATCGCATTTTATTCCATGTCACATTAGAACCACCGTTAGAATCTACAAGTAGCTAGAACTTACATAGCGTGGCAAGAGGGCTAGGAGCATGAATCGTCTTGACGTAGAAAGGTGGCTCCTTTGTTGAAGAATCGTCATGAAATTTGCGTAGCAACGTTGATCTACCCTCGATTTGATGTAGAAAGCTTGCACCTTTTGATTTGAACCCGATTTGAATGCATAAGCCCTTAGAGTTGGAGATGGAGGCCATGATCAAGATTGATTTTGGCGGCACTTCGTGGCATGAGTGATTTGTGAGTGTTTAGGGTAGGCTTAGGGGTCTTTTATAGAGATTAGGAGTAGTTTAGGCCCTTAGATTAACCCTAGGATAGATCTGAGCCTTTAAAATCCGTCAGAAGCCTCCAAACATGTCTTGAGGAACAAGTCAGGTGCACCCAGGCTAAACTAGCCGACCACCCAAGTCGACAGGGGTGTCGACTGGGCAGTCGACACCACCTGGGGTGTGTCGACTCCCAAGTCGACTCCCCAGTCGACTTGGGGGTGGCGGGAATTTTTCCCGCCTGCTCTGCTTGGCTGAATTTGAATTCTGAATTCAAATTTGAACTGTTTTTGAACTTGAGATTTTCTGAAAACTTTGACGGGCCATAAATTGGTCATACGGACTCCGATTTTCGAAAACTCGGACTCTATTTCGCGTATTTTTCCGAGACGAACGCAATGGAACAGCCCGTTTCCCTTGATTCACATTTTAAAATTAAATTCTGCCTTGATTCTTGTCTTAGCATGTTGTAAAAATCCGGGTTGTCACATTCTCCCCAACTTAAAGGATTTCGTCCCCGAAATCTCCCAGTTAGGAAGAACGTATCCTACCATCCATCATCCATCTACTCAAAACATCATCCACAGGCAACCATTGTCCTTAAACGATTTCTAATGCCATATGAACATATGCAGAACGTGTGTATATGCTCCTTAGCTAATGCTAATGATCAGGCCTGAATGATCTTTCTAATGCAAAATATGTTTAGTGCCATGAGTCCAACATGTATGCAAATAGTCCTAGTCATATAAGTACTACATGCGTGCACAAACATTCATTCATATGCAACATCCACATGACAACACATTAACTTTCAAACAAGTATAAATACTCGTGCATATGCAATGCAAAATGTGAGTGCGTCGATCTAGTATCTAACATGTATTCGCGCATCCACGAGCAACCACTTGCAACCATATCAATCATAACATGTTTCAAATACATGTTTACATCCATAGAGTTCTACCTAAGGTTCCTAAGATAAGATCGAGGAGATAAACAAGACAAACTCCTTACGGGGTTTGTAACAGAAACAGGACCGAGAGGATATCTACCAAGCGATAGCATGCAAGTAAGCTCTACAGGTGAACCAAGGATCAAAGATATACTCTTAAAAAGAGACATGATGTGTGTGTCTAAGCCGCATTTCCATTAGCTTAATTCCATTGTGCCTTGACCGCCTTTGACTTCATGATTTCGTAGGTCCTTGATTCCTATTTCCAAGGTATGAGTTGGAACTCATTTCACTGTCGCCTCTCGTTTCACTTTCACTTATTCTTTCCCTAGTATGCTCGGCTCAACATATTTGCGTACTCATGAAATCTCTCCAAAATTCACTAGTGAATCCTGGATCTCGTTTACCGATGCCAATCCATGTTACCCCGTGCACTTACTAGGGTGATTCCTATAACCCATGCTCAAGCGGAATGAACCATCCGTCTTATTGGCGAACGTTACTCGATTGGTTCAGAGATTTCTGATAAATGCATCAAGAGATTCTAGGTAACTAACCATGACAGAACCCAAAAGGTTACACGAGACTTCGAGGGTATTACCAAGGCAAGTTAAGAGTTTAACTATCCTCCTTTCAAAACCGAGAATGGCATCCATTACTGGATAACCACTTCATCCTTAGAATCCATCCATAACTCAACCATAGAAGCATTGCTTCTAATCTCAACACTTGGCATTTACACTCTCAATTCCAAACAAGTCATGAATAAATGGACCGACTCTCCAACCAGATTTTGGGACGAAAGTGGGATCTTCTACCCTGCTAGTACTAAGGTGCAGAGACTTATCTATCGAAGCAGACTTAAATGATGTGATGATCAATACAAAGTCTGGACGGGATGATAGAAAATAAAGGCTAAACCTTTAACAGAAACGGTACCATTCCTCTTGGGTACGCTAGAAACAAGAGCATACAATTGCCCTCTCGCTGATCTTTTCCTTATCTTCCTTTGTGGATCAAGCCATACCAACAAGTTGCTTATTCTCAAGCTCGTGTCCTTGATCCTTGCTCTTATCATCCCTTCTTATAACTTCGGTAACAGGTCTCTCGAGAACTTCCTCCATCGCACGGGAAAACACTTACGTAGCTAGACAAGGATTAGTCGCAGTTAAAACTATTGTGACTACAGATGGAGGAAAGAAAGGAAAAGAGGTTCAATCAAGGAAACAAAGGATAGTGCTAATGGATTTTGGGGAATAGCCTTTAAAAACAAAATTTTCTTGAAAAATGCTTCTTTGTAAACGGTTTTTCAAATAGTTTTCAGAAGGTTTTAAAAACTTTTGCCCAGTCTGGTAACCTTCTGCTCTGATACCAAATGTAACACCCCACCTCCGCTAGGGTCACTCACAAAGGGAATGCACTAGGTTTGGTGAAGCATTATCGAGGTAAACATGCACAGAAATATTACAAGACAGAACATATATAAAACAGCGGAAGTAAAACAAATTTCATTACCTTATAAAATAAGGTCTAAAGCCTTTTACATCAGAATACATCGAAACTGTAATAGTAAAGAAGCATAAAACCTTTTCATAAATTATTCCCCAAAATAAAGCGGTGAAGCAGCCATAGCCAAGAGAAGACCAAGCTATACATGAAGACCATCAAGCATAAGAGGTCCGAACTAAACAACAACATTTCCTCCCTGAAAACCTGGGGGGGGGGGAAACGGAAGTCAAAGAGGCGAAAGAAAACGGGGTCAGTCATAAAGACTGGTAAGTCCTATCTACTTCCTGTATAAAAACAGGTAAAGGTAACATGACATGCATAAACTGAAAGTAAACATAAGGATGACTACAAGATAGATAAGTTAAACCAAGATAACAGACTGAACTACTGTATCCACATAAACTAAGGTATCGCGATAGTCTACGGTGCTAAGATAAATCAAGGTATCACATCGTCAGGTTTCTATCGAGTATATTCTCCCAAGGTATCTATCATGTATAACATCCCACGGTATCTATCATGTATAACATCCCAAGGTATTTATCTTGTATATTTGCTCTGCACCTCTCGTACTAGTATCCCAACGTGCGTCATGTGTTAACTACGAATGTCCCTTGCCCAATGTCATGTAATGTTCCATGTCAACCTAATATATATAGCATATGTAGGTTTTCCCAACTCGTATGTTTCTTTCCATGTATAAGTTCAGTCCTTTGCCGTAGGCCGTACGGGCTTTCCCATGTAAATCTATACCACCTCAACGTAGTACCATTTTATCCTTGAAGTTGGTTTGGACTGCTACCCTTGACCTGGTTATGTTTTCTTACCATGAACTATCGCGTGTTCACTTAGGATTTATGCCACCTAGGACCGCTAGGGATTATCCTACCTAATGAACGTTTCCGTAACTTGGTTTGGGTTTAGCCACCTAGGACCACTAGGGATTATGCCACCCGTCAGCCACCCCCTTTGTCCCACGTATACATCGTGAATCGTTTTCCATGTCTAGACGCACATGTATCTCAATGTGCCATCCGAGTTCCGTGCCAGGGCAAATCGAGAAATACGGAACTCGGTCGGGAGCTTTAAGTCGTCTGCTGATGCAGATATCAAGGTCTGTTTTTGTATCCGTGGCTATGGTCCCACGTGACCCCTCCCTCAACTACTGAAAGGCAATCCAAGAAAAATCATGTATGATAACTACATCCCGGCCCCACTATAGCCCCACTATCCTATTGGCCAACCTCACCCATAACTCGATAGCAAGTATATGGTCTGTTGGGAGTTCTATGCCTTTCCGTTCGTACACGATTGACTAAAGATGGTAGGTAGTCGACGACGCGCTATCCAGGGCAAAAACAAGAATCGACGACTCCACGCTAATCCATCCCAGTCTTTAGGTCGCTCGCATAGCAACCAAGGCATACTCTTGGCTCTTCTACCGCAGACCTTAACCTCTGTGAGGCCAGGTTTCATGGACCATCTGCCACCTCACAGAGGGATACCAAGAGTACCCTCACGTCCCCCGAAGCTACCGCTTCGTCACCTAGTTCGTTGGAGCCTTTATCTAAGTCAGATAATTTGCTCCTCCTCGTGTGTTTAAGCGATGACCTACCGTATCGGGTTACTCATCTATCTGTGAACTGGTCCAAATCCCTTGACTAAGAATTATTACTTAGTTTCCTAAACTAAGGTTTACCACTTAGTCTCCTTTCCCGTTATCCTTGTTAATCCCGGTTTTCCACCTAGTCCCCTAAACTAGGGTTTTGTCTAATGGGTTAAGTATTGTCATTTAAGTTCATGACTTAACCTTCCTACGAATCATGTCAAGATTTGGCTAAGTATTCAAGTCCAAGACCTAGCCCTACAAGTTGGTTAAGTATACCAAGAAGCTCATGACTTCACCCTATTCAATCATCAAGTCAAATTGGTTAAGTATTTGTTTATCTTAACCATATCAGATTATCGTGTTGGATTGGTTAAGCATAGATTACCTTAAACTCATCGGATTATCGAGTTGGATTGGTTAAGTATAGGTTAACTTAACCTCATCCACTAATCGTATTACAATGGTTAAGTATATTTAAAAGGTCTTGTGACTTAACCCTATCAGGTCCGCATATTAGATTGGTTAAGTATAGGTTACTTAACCTCATCAAATCATCATGTATAATTGGTTAAGTATAAGTTACTTAACCCCATTAAATTATCATGTTAAGTTGGTTAAGTATTGGTTACTTAACCTCATTGAATTACCAAGTTTAGATTGGTTAAGTGTTTAATTTAACCCCATCGAATTACCGTGTTTAGATTA
The DNA here is from genome assembly GCA_030737875.1 of Allium sativum. Classification (NCBI taxonomy): domain Eukaryota; kingdom Viridiplantae; phylum Streptophyta; class Magnoliopsida; order Asparagales; family Amaryllidaceae; genus Allium; species Allium sativum. The sequence continues at coordinate 298,286,885 of CM060924.1, forward strand.
GTTAAGTGTAGGTTACTTAACCCCATCTAATTACCGTGTTTAGATTAGTTAAGTGTAGGTTACCTAACCCCATCTAATTACCGTGTTTAGATTAGTTAAGTCTAAGTTACTTAACCCCATCTAATTACCAAGTCGGATTAGTTAAGTGTAAATTACCTAACCCCATCCCCTAATTGTCTTATATGGTTAAGTGTCATTAAGAAATCAAGCCCGGTTCCACTTAACCTACCCATTCGTGTCATATCGGTTAAGTGTCATTAGTCAAAATTATTCAACCTTTCCATGTGGCATTAATTAGATTAATGCACCCCAACCTCTCATAATAGACTTTGTTGCGGTTACTAGTTAAGCCGGGCGGGTCCGGGTAGCTTTACACCACAACCTAGTCTAACCTCGGGTTTTAAGTGCTATATGACCAACTACTCACATTGGGTCCTATTGTTTGTAGCCACTAATTAAGCCGGGCGGGTCCGGGTAGATTTATGCTACAAACTCAACCCAACCTCGAGTTGGCCACTTTCATGTTTGGTCTAGTGTCATATTACACTTACAACTCATACGTGTCTAGTTTCAAGTCCCATGTTTACCCCACATGTCATGTCCACATTTAGGTGTATCATGAGTGCCATATTTTCATGAAATCCCATGTCAAATTATCATGTCATAATCACGCACGTCTATCCTACCCCAAATTGTGTTTCCAACCCAAGTAAAAGCGAGTCAACATAGTAAGGATACTATGCTACCTATTGGCCTCAAAACATGCACGATGTCAAAAAGGAATTGGCCACCAACATGCATGGTATCATAAGGGGTTTGGCCTCAAAATATGCATAGCATCATAAGGGAATTTGGCCACAAACATGCATAGTATCATAAGGGAATTTGGCCACAAACATGCATAGTATCATAAGGGAATTTGGCCACAAACATGCATAGTATCATAAGGGGTTTTTGGCCTCAAACATGCATAATGTCACAACGGGATTAGCCACAAACATGCATAGTATCATAAGGGAATTTGGTCACAAACATGCATAGTATCATAAGGGAATTTGGCCACAAACATGCATGATAACATAAGGGGTTTGGGTTCATTTACATGCATAAGCCCCAAAGTCAAGTCTTTGCCAACGTTTCACAAGTCAAATGGTTCCCAAAGGTTCATGCCAACATTCCATAGATAAAGATTCAAACTTACAAGATAAACTAGGTTAAACATAACATGAGTGGCATGATTAAGTCGCTAAAACTTAGCCCAAGGTCATAGATCATAGAAAAGGGGCAAAGTTAGGTTCACATAGGCTAGCATACTTATGTTTCATCGCATTTTATTCCATGTCACATTAGAAAAACCGTTAGAATCTACAAGTAGCTAGAACTTACATAGCGTGGCAAGAGGGCTAGGAGCATGAATCGTCTTGACGAAGAAAGGTGGCTCCTTTGTTGAAGAATCGTCATGAAATTTGCGTAGCAACGTTGATCTACCCTCGATTTGATGTAGAAAGCTTGCACCTTTTGATTTGAACCCGATTTGAATGCATAAGCCCTTAGAGTTGGAGATGGAGGCCATGATCAAGATTGATTTTGGCGGCACTTCGTGGCATGAGTGATTTGTGAGGGTTTAGGGTAAGCTTAGGGGTCTTTTTATAGAGATTAGGAGTAGTTTAGGCCCTTAGATTAACCCTAGGATAGATCTGAGCCTTTAAAATCCGTCAGAAGCCTCCAAACATGTCTTGAGGAACAAGTCAGGTGCACCCAGACTAAACTGGCCGACCACCCAAGTCGACAGGGGTGTCGACTGGGCAGTCGACACCACCTGGGGTGTGTCGACTCCCAAGTCGACTCCCCAGTCGACTTGGGGGTGGCGGGAATTTTTCCCGCCTGCTCTGCTTGGCTGAATTTGAATTCTGAATTCAAATTTGAACTGTTTTTGAACTTGAAATTTTCTGAAAACTTTGACGGGCCATAACTTGGTCATATGGACTCCGATTTTCGAAAACTCGGACTCTATTTCGCGTATTTTTCCGAGACGAACGCAATGGAACAGCCCGTTTCCCTTGATTCACATTTGAAAATTAAATTCTGCCTTGATTCTTGTCTTAGCATGTTGTAAAAATCCGGGTTGTCACAACCCAAAATCACATTTCATTAATTATCGGGTTAAAGAACAAGTGTTATTTAAAACACTGTTCACGACAAACCCAAAAATCAATACCAATTCGATTCCAATTAAATATTATTTAATTGGTACACTTCATTAAATCTAAATAAAAGATTTAATCTTTTTCTCAACTGGGCTTAAGAACAGTGTTAATGAAGACACCATTCACGACAAACCCAAATCACATTTGATATTAATTACAAGGCTCTGAATAGAAATTATATCGGTTTATATTCAATATCAAACTCTACGACTAACAAATATCGTATTGGAAATAACGATATATAAATATCTTTCAAATTTCCATAACAACATCTGTGTAATCACGAAATCCAACATCGAAATATTCCGAAGACAATTTCGATTCAAATCCATTCCAATTCAATTATTGGAAATTCTGGTTACTTTAAAAACCCTTTCAAATTCAATTTATTTATTTAAAAATAAATAGAATTTTAATTCTAGTTCAAAACTAGTTCATTTCGATAAAAATCTATTTTTATCTTTTCAAATATGGAGTTTTTCATCCTAATTCTTCCCAAATCATTTCTTATGATTTTACACAAATTATTACTATTTTTAATAATTTTATCAAGGCCCGTACAGTCGATTTCCATCAATGGCCATCGAACTGCACTTACAGCGACCTTTTCCAAATTTGATTTGGACATAATTCCAAATCCAACCGTTAAATTTCAAATTTCTAATATTCGTTAGAAAGCTCTTTTCGATACGAACCCAACGGTTCCGGTTTTAGGAGAATCCGACGGTCGGATCTCCCGCAATATATGTTCGAAGTCAATGGTCAAAATTTGGGAACTGCCGCGGCGCGGCGCGTTCTATTCAGGCCATTATATTATATATATAATATATATAATATATACTTTGTCGATTTAAATTCAAAACGTGCTTTATAAATCGTTTTAAATTCATTTTCAAAACGGTTTCAACTTCATATTCAATTTCAAATCAAAACTGAATATTCCAATATAAATTCATTTTAAATTCATTTCAAATCGATTTCGATTCAATTTCAATTTAATTCGAATTTCTTTTCAATTTCAATTTGAATTCAATTCCTTTCGATTTCAATTCGGATTCAATTCTATTCAATTTAATTCGGATTTCAATTCTATTCGAATTTCAAATCATTTCAGTGTATTTCGAATTTCCAATCAATTCAGTTTAATTCGAATTTCAATTCACTTTAAATATAATTCGAATTTCAATTCATTTCAATATAATTCGAATTTCAAATCTATTCAATTTCATTCGAATTTCAAATCTATTTCAATATTCATTGAGAAATGAATAAAATCGATATAAATATCGTTCACGTCAAAATGGCGTCAATCTAATCAACACGGCTTCATATATTTCTATTCTCAAATATTCTATTTCAAATATTTCTTTTTCAAATATTTCTTTTTCAAATATTTCTATTTCAAATATTTCTTTTTCTAAACTGGAATGAGGCCCAATCAATTACCATATAATGTTAATTATATGGATTTTCTACAACACAGGTATACAATAACAACGATGAATAATCAACCATCATCCAAAGTGCATTCTATGTTGTATAAGCATCAAATATAAATATTCAACGCTTATAAAAGTCTGTCAATCAATCGATCGACATTCAGCTAATTATTGGGGCTAGTATACGTCATATATCGTCCCAATACCCGTGTGGGGTTTCAAACAATCAAACACAGATTTTATTTGTACAGTTGGGCGATGTGTAAAATTTATCGTCCCAATCAATATCAGTCAAATATGTGTATATAAACAAATCGTCCGATTTGTTTATTTTTATTTCATTTTACATACATGTTAAAAATTCTATTTTTAACTATAAAATATTTTCAACTATATAAATATTTTATTTCATTTCACATCACATCACACAAACAACTACACATCAAAATCAAACAAACAAGCATACAAGCCGTCCATGGTCTGTGGACGACGGGTGTCGGGTGCTACTAAACACCGTCTGCATCCTAGTATATATTTTAACTAGAAAAACAAAATTAAAAGGTGAGAAGTTCTCACAGGTTAGCTAATCCAATCCCACGACTCTTCTTATGTAGAAATCTTCGCTGTTTCTTCTTTCATCACTTTCGTCATCCGAATTCACTACATATATAAAAATCGAATTTTTACTTTGCTATTCAATATATAAAAATAGAATTTTTACTTTGCTATTCAATATATAAAAATCGAATTTTTACTTTGCTATTCAATATATAAAAATCGAATTTTTACTTCGCTATTCAATATATAAAAATCGAGTTTTTACTTTGCTATTCAATATATAAAAATCGAATTTTTACTTTGCTATTCAATATATAAAAATCGAATTTTTACTATATAAAGATTTTGCCTTTACACATTGAAAAATCTTATCCTTTATATGTTGAAAACCTGATTTTTCCTATGTTAAAAATCTGATTTTTCCTTACATAAAAATCTACTTTATATTATAAATAATAAAAAAACAAAAAAGTAAATAAACAAAAATATTTTAGACATCTATGCATCTATGCATATTCATATGTGCATTATGTTAAAGGTTTCCACTTTCAAAATTTGTGGCATGCTCCTAACTTTCTATGAGTGTATTGGACGGCTTATACTGATGAATTCATATAGTAATTTTAAACTGGCAAAATTAATATGTTAATATATTTTATGGAATAATATCACCTGGTAATGTTACGTTTGTTAACGCAAAGCTTATTGATCCTGGGTAATTCTCTCCAGATGGAAATCTTTTCGAAATATTCTCTAATGCAGATTCAGGACTAGGTGAGGGCTAATCTCGAGAGTTATGATATGACTGGAGTTAATGTCATTCCTGCTTCCGAAAAGGGTACTATTCAGAGTCCTCCAAAGGGATTTTTTTGCTTATACCGTTGTTCACATTTGACACGGCGGTCTCTTCCCATTCCCAGACTTTGTTGTAAGGTTCTTACAATGTCTGAAGCTATCTCCCATTCAATTAACTCTGGACACATATACTTGCCTTTTATATCTTAAATTTCTAGCATTGGAGTTTGGGAAGCCTTCTCTTAGCCCTCCTCTCCTGCATTATTTGCTACAATTGTTTGTAGTCAAAGGGACTGATCTTCCCCTATTTCACGCCAACCTTTCTAAGAAACTGATTAGTGATAACCTCACCCAGCTCTTGGATTGGGTTACACAATTCTTCTACATCGGATATCCTCTGGGTATCACAGGCATTTTTACTACTCCAGGTGCATTGTACTTCTCAGTATCGGTTACCTTCTTTCATAAGTATTTTTCTTTAACTTTCCGTTTTGTCCTAGTTTATGTTCCCATATGAAAGGACCTAAGCGGCGAGGAGGTTTAATCTGTCAGCGACATGTTTAAAGCTTCCGAGAGGTTGGGTAAACGATCAATCTTATTGGCTTTGAGCAACCTTCAGAAGTATGGTTTTCTTCCTTTGGGACAAAAGATTATGGGAAGGCCACCTTGCATTTTCTCGGATCTACGCATCTATTTCTAGGCTCCAAAGTATTTACCAACTTGTCCCCTATATCTCTTGGATCCATATGGAAGGACTGTTTTTCAATGTGATTTCGAAATATCATCGCACATTAAGTATATTTAACTCTGTGACTGTTTTTAAGTAGCTTCCAAGGCTCTTGATGGGGAATCTTCTTTGGACGCCTTATCCCAATCTAATGTTGCTGCTAAAAGAAATCTTATCAACATTACTGATGAACCAGCTCCAAAAACATGCAAAAATGAGACTTCCACTCCTCTTCTTTCTTACGAAGTTGGTGTTATTGAGTCTAGTGAGTATTGTACCCCTGCTTTTAATACTCCACCTGCTGGTGCGACCCCGAGCTCGACTCCTTTCGGACTACGAATTTGGGTGGCAATTTTATTCATCGCATTTGTGTACCTAACACTCTTGGACTTTAAATCTGATTGAATGTGAGTTAATGACTCATTTTCCAACTAGATACGCCAGTTCCTCTAAGCCACCTCCAACGACTCGAATTTTTGATAAAATCATAAGGCTTGCCCTTTCCTCTGACGAAATGGCCAAATTTTCGCTTTCGTCCTCATCTTCAGATTCAGCAAGTTTGTCGCGATCACTTATTGAACAAAAATTACTAGTATGATGTTATTTTTGGCTCTAATTTTTAATTTTATGTGAGTTTTGACCCCTATTTCCTTTTCCAATATTTCTAAGAGATGGTTCTCTCTTTTAGAGATGCTTACTCCACTTTCTGTGGAAGCTATATCGTTTAAAGGAGAGAAAGAGGCCTTAACTCATGAAGTTGAATCCTTAACAGGGGAATACAAGAAAGAATGTGCAGAACTGAAGATGTCTCTTGAAAAGGTTGGAAAAAAATTGGAGGATGAGGGGAGAGCTAGGTTCCTTCTGAATGACTAGGTTCTAGTGCTTCAATTGTTTAAGCAGAAGGTCGAAGATGAGAAGGCTAGGATGGTGGCTAACCATACTAAAAGACTAAAATGGAAGGACGATCAGCTTTCCTGAGTTTAGAATGCGTTATCCGCTTCTAAGTGCATAATTTATAAGGCCAAAAATAGAATTTTTGAATTTTAGAAAGAGAACTTCCCAAATATTGCACTGGAGTATTACGAGGATGCTCTTTTCTTAGCATTCTCTGGTAATTTCAAAAAGTTTCATGAAATAGAATTTCCTTCTGTCCATCCCTCCATCCAAAGCAGAGTCATGGAAAGGATTGAGTTAGCCAAATGAAGAGTTGAAGTCCTACAGAAGGACAAGACCAAGTTTGAAGGTCTATTATATGTTGAGGACCTTCCAAATGATCTTGACTCAGGTCTGGAGGAAGACGAATCCATGGGTTCGGATTATGACTGGGATGATGATGGTGATTAAATCCCCAAAGGTAAGGAGCTCCTTGAGGACTTGAATGAAGGAAACGTCATTCCTCCTCCTTTTGCGGGGAATGTTCAGATTTCTACAGAACAAGCTTTAGATTCCTTTAATGTTCCTTTTGACTTGGACTTGGTTGAAATTATCCAAAAAGATGGCGATTCCTTAAGCCAAAAGCAGAAAGAAGTGGTGTGTCATGTGCTCGTTGAGGCCTTTGCTGCTTAGGTATAGTTCTTGTATTGTTCTTACCCTGTCATTTCTGGGCTATGGGCTTTCTCTAACAACCTATAGGTAACAGAAAATAATGTTTCAGCAATATGATAAAAAGTTAGATAATAATCAAGAATAGGGTGCAACCTAGCCTTGCTTTCACTAAAATAATTTTTCTTATCATGAATAATTTTGTTTCATTTTGTGTTATGGTAGAATTCCATATTAATTGAGGACGTATTCTCAAGAGATACTCTACGTTAGTATTCTAACTTAATGAATGGAGGTCCGTCCCAGGTTATCTCTCAAGCCACACCTGAACTTGAGAGAGATCCTATAATATGTAACCTTCGTCGTATTTGCATATAATATGGACTTCCCTTAGGTTGTCTAAGTAACAAGCGGGAAGCCGTTCCAAAAGAAACTTAAAATTCTAGTTTGCTAGTTTTAATATATGTAAGATGTACTTTAACCAATGGGAGTACTGCTACAACTCTTGATGTATGCATAACTCTCTATGATGAGAACTATGATTGATTGATATTATCTTTCGGAAGTAGATTTCATAAATGAATGTGTTTTATCCCCTCATGCGAATAGGGAAGTCAACTTAGGGTATTACCTACTCCAACTAAAGGCCAGTCCTTCCACTAATGCAGATGAATAGATAAGTAGGTTACTTCGACGAATAGATGAATTATAATTTGATTTGTAGGGTGCTAAAGCAAGCTAAATCCTAGGAATACGCTCTAAAGAATCCTGACTCAGGTTAAGGGGCCTAGTTATTATGAAACCCTTCTATTTTGCATTCGTAATATAGCGGTAGAATGATGCATGAATGTAAAAATATTTGATGTGGAACATTTTGCATGTGGCGACTTGTTAGATAATTTGGTAAATAAGGTTATGTGAATGTAACTTGACATCTAGTTTTGTACTCTTAATGAGAATATTTACTCCCAGGAGTTATTGCACTACTCTGTGCAAAATTAAAATGCACTGTTTAGTGCTTAACCTTGTAGAGTATGTATGGTAACTAGCCTATGTTATGAAATAACATATGCATTATATTCTCCTAATAAGCACATGTATGGCAGAGCAATGTATTTACTTGTGTTCTATGTTTTGAAAATAACCATCTTGTTCAATAGTAATTCTCCTTGTGTGAAGTGTCAAGGAGAACATAGCCCTTGTCATACTTTCTTGTAATGAAAATAGTATGATTATTTGCACTACATATTTTATTTGAATAATGGGAAGGAAATTCATGCATATGGGTTAAGAAAATCTAGCTTAGCAAGATGGAAGATCACTATCTTTGTTTGAAGGCTTTTAGGAAGACGCATATTTTATTTGAGGCTCATTTGATCCTTCTGCACCTTGATGATGTCTCTTTCTACCATAATTTTCTAAGGATAGTGGTTGTTAAGTTAATTCGACTGCTTGAGTTAAATAAATACATTCAGCCAGACATTCGATATCCATGCAAATTATCCTACCGACCAATGTCATAGTTTAATCACTTGTAGTTGTGTATTTATTAAAACAACTTTGTACCAACTGAGACAACCCCTTAATATTATACTCTTTTTAAGGTTATTTAAGGATAATTTTTTTTCTTCTGTCTGGGTCATCTTCTCCAGGGTCATCCCTTTAATTCAATCAATTTCCAGGATACTTTATTACCAGTATAAAAATACTAGTTTACTAATATGCATTTAACTTATGTATATGATGATACATAAGTCTATTTTGCTTTGAAAATCATAGTAAAATAAATAAAGCAAAAGTAATTTGATTAGCTAGTTTAACCAATTACTCACAACAAAGCAAATTATATATAATCATTTTCCCAATTTGCATGATATTTATGAATATATCAGATTAAATATAATTTTATATGCTATAGGTTATTAGGAGAATATATTGCAATTAACTTGTAACACTTTAGTTATACTAAGAAACTGTTTCAGAAGTGTTAGAAATTGTAACAACCCGTATTTCGATAACATGTTAAAACGAGAATCAAGACGGAATTAAATTATAAATTCTGAATCGAGTGAAACGGTCTGTGCCATTGCGTTCGTCTCGGAAAAATACGCGAAGTAGAGTCCGAGTTTTCGAGAATCGGAGTCCGTATGACCCGTTAAAGGCCCAAAGAAGATTTCTGGAAATTTGAACTTCGGAAATAGCTTTGAAAATCAGATCTGGGGCTAGGCGGGAAGTTTCCCGCCTAGGCCACGTCGACAGGGCTGTCGACAGGCCTGTCGACTTAGGCCCAGACCAAGTCGACAGCCCTGTCGACTTGCCTGTCGACAGGGGGTGGCCGGGGCAAGTTGCCTGGCGCACCTGTTTGTCTCACCTGGTCTTGTTCTTGGGCTGGTTCTGGAAGCTTCCGAGATCTGATGGTCCTGATCTATCCTAGGGTTAATCTAAGGGCCTAAAACTATCCTAATCTCTATAAAAAGACCCTAAACCTAACCTAAATCCCTAAAAATCAAACCTAGCAACTAAGTGCTGCCAAAATCAATTTTGATCATGGCCTCCATCTCCAATCCCTAGAGCCTATGCATTCAAATCGGGTTCAAATCAAAAGATGCAAGCTTGCTACACCAAATAGAGGCCAAATCAACATTGCTATGCGAGTTTCATGATGGTTCTTCTTCAAAGGAGCCACCTTTCTTCGTCAAGATGATGCATGATCCCTTTCCTAAGCCTTGCCTATGTAAGTTCTAGCTACTTTTGGATCAAAACGGTATTTTTAATGTTGACATGGGATAAAATGAGATAAAGCATAAGTATGCATGTATGTGAACCTAACTTTGTCCCTTTTCTATGATCTATGACCTTAGACTAAGATGTAGCGACTTAATCATGTCACTCATGTTATGTTTAGCCTAGTTTATCTTGCAAGTTTGGATCTTTGTCTATGGAAGATTTGCATGAACCTTTGGGAACCATTTGACTTGTGAAACATAGGCAAATACTTGACCTTGGGGCTTATGCATGCATATGAACACAAACCCCTTATGTTTCGTGCATGTTTGTGGCAAAACCTCCTTATGATATTATGCAAGTTTGTGGTCAAATCCTATATGATAGTATGCATGCTTATGGTCAATCCCTATATGACTCTATCATGCATGTTTTAAGGCCAAACCCCCTTATGACGCCATGCATGTTTGGAGCCAATCCCTTTTGTGGCATCGTGCATGTTTTGGGGTCTACATGTAGCCATAGTATACCTACTATGTTGACTCGCTTTGCTTGCGTTGGGAAAACACGATTTTGGGTAGTTAGATAAACATGAACATGTCGCGAAATCTTAACTTGAATATGACATGTGTTTATACTTGAAAATATGACTTGAAAGATAACATGGAAGTTGACATGTAAGTATGCATAAAAACATGAGCTTGGGAATTTACCTATTAAGTTAGGTCTACCCTTTGGGAATTTACCTATTAAGTTAGGTCTACCCAAATGCTTGAAAAACTTGTAACATGTCTTGGAAACATGATGAACTTAGATAATATAAGTGTGGCCAACTCGAGGTTGGGTTGAGTTTGCAACGTAAAACTACCCGGAACCGACCGGCCTAACTAGTAGTTGCAAACAATAGGACCTAATGTGAGAAGTTGGTCATGTCGCGCTTAAGACCCGAGGTTAGACTAGGTTGTGGTGTAAATCTACCCGGACCCGCCCGGCTTAACTAGTAACCACAACAAGGTCTAATGTGAGAGGTTAAGAGTGCATTAATTAAATTAATGCCATATGATAAGGTTAAGTAAATTTGACTAATGACACTTAACCGATATGACACGAATGGGTAGGTTAAGTGGGACCGGGCTTGATTTCCTTAATGACACTTAACCATGCGAGATGATTAGGGGATGGGGTTAAGTAATTTACACTTAACTAATCCGACTGGGTAATTAGATGAGGTTAAGTAATTAAGACTTAACTAACCTAACCACGGTAATTAGATGGGGTTAAGTAATCCACACTTAACTAATCTAAACACGGTAATTCGATGGGGTTAAGTTAAACACTTAACCAATTTAAACTTGGTAATTCAATGAGGGTAAGTAACCAATACTTAACCAACTTAACGTGATAATTTAATGGGGTTAAGCAACTTATACTTAACCAATTATACATGAAGATTTGATGTGGTTAAGTGACCTAAACTTAACCAATCTAACTCGTTAATTTGATGTGGTTAAGTGACCTAAACTTAACCAATCTAACTCGTTAATTTGATGTGGTTAAGTAAACTAAACTTAACCAATCTAACTCGTTAGTTTGATGTGGTTAAGTGACCTATACTTAACCAATCTAACGTGAAAACCTGATAAGGCTAAGTCACGAATCACTTGAATACGCTTGACCGATTTGACTCGGTAATTTGACAAGGTCAAGTTAATTTATATAATTAACCAATCTAAAATGATAATTAGACGAGGTTAAGTTATGGATTTCTTAATATACTTAGCCAACTTGACACATGGATTGTAGGGTTAAGTTTTGGACTTGGATACTTAGCCAATTTTGACGTGGTTTGTAGACGGGTTAAGTTGTGAACTTAAGTGACACTTAACCCATTAGATAAACCCTAATTCGGAGGATTAGGTAAATAACCATAGTTAACAAGGATTATGGAAATAAGGCTAAGTGGTAAACCTTAGTTAAAAGAAACTAAGTAATAATTCTTAGCCAAGGAAATTTGGACCACCTCTTAGATAGATGAGTAACCCGATACGGTAGGTTATCGTTTTAGTATACGTGTAGGAGCAGGCTATCTGATTTAGATAAAGGCTCCAGCGAACTGGGTAACGAAGCAGCGGCTTCGGGGAACGTGAGGATATTCTTGGGATCCCTCTGTGAGCTGCCAGGTCATTATACTAGGCTCACGAGAGGTTGAGGTCTGCGGTAGAAGAACTAAGAATATGCCTTGGTTGCTATGCGAGCGACCTAAAGACTGGGGTGGATAGCAGTGAGTCGACGAATACATAAGGTGCCCGAGATAGCAAGTTCGTCGATCATCTACCATCTTGAGTCAAGCGTGTACGTACGGAAAGGCAGGGAACACCCAACAGACCATAATTGCTATCTAATTATGGGTGAGGTAGGCCGTAGGATGTGGGCTGGCCGGAGTGTAGTTCTCATGCAAGATTTTCTCTTGTGTTGCCTTTCACTAGTTGAGGGAGGGGTCTCGTGGGACCATAGCCACGTGTAGAAAAGCAGACCTTAGTATCTGCATCGGCAGATAAATCTAAAGCTCCTGACCGAGTCCTGTATTTCTTGTTTTGCCCTGTGACAGGACTCGGATGGCACGATGTGATACATGTGCATACAGTTATAGAAAAACGATTCACGATGAATGCGTGGGAAAAAGGGCGCGGTTGAGGGTTAGCGTAATCCCTAGTGGCCTAGGTGGTTTAACCCAAACCGAAATACGAAAGCGTGCAATAGGTAAGCGTAATCCCTAGTGGTGCTAGGTGGCGTAAGTCCTAGTAGTTCAAACGATGATTCATATGGAAGAACCTAGCTAGAACAAGGGTGACAGTCCAAACGACTTCAAGGATAAAACGTTTACATGAGGAAGCCCGTACGGCCTACGGCAAAGGACTGATCTTATACATGGAAAGAAACATATGAGTGGGAAAACCTACATATGCTATATATATTAGGTTGACATGGACCATTACATGACATTGGGCAAGGGACATTCATGGTTAACACGTGACGCGGGTTGGGATACTAGTACGAGAGGTGCAGAGCAAATATACATGTTAGAACTAGGAAGAATATACATAATAGATACCGTGGGATGTTAGACGGGGCAGATACCTTGGGATAATGTACTCGATAGAAATCTGACGATGTGATACCTTGACTTATCATAACACCGTAGTTTATCATGATACCTTAGTTTACCTTGCCACAGTAGTTCAACCGGCTACCCTGGTTTAGTTTATCTATCTTGTAGTTATCCTTATGTTTACTTTCAGTTTATGCGTGTCATGTTACCTTTACCTGTTTTTATACTGGAAGTAGGTAGGACTTACTCAGACTTTTTGACTGACCCGTTTTGTTTCGCCTCTTTTCTTCCGTTTCCCCCCCCCCCAGGTTACAGGGAGGAAACAATGCTGTTTAGTTCGGATTTCTTCTGCTTGAAGGTCATCATGGATGACTTGGACTTTTCTTGGATATGGCTACTTTACTGTTTTATTTGGGGAGTAATTTATGAAAAAGTCTTTATGCTTCTTTACTACTGCAAGACAGGTTTTGATGTACTCTGATGTAAAAGGCTTTAGACCTTAATTATTAATGTTTATGAAAGTTCGATTTTACTTCCGCTATTTTATATGTTCTGTCTTGTGATATCTCTGTGCATGTTTACCTTGATAATGCTTCACCAAACCTAGTGCATTCCCTTTGTGAGTGACCCTAGCGGAGGTGGGGTGTTACATTTGGTATCAGAGCAGAAGGTTACTAGACTGGGCAAAAGTTTTTAAAGACCTTCTGAAAATTATTTGAAAAACCGTTTACAAAGAAGCATTTTTCAAGAAAATTTTCTTTTAAAAAGAAAAAGGCTATTCCCCAAAGGCCATTAGCATTATCCTTGTTTCCTTGATTGAATCTCTTTTCCTTTCTTTCCTCCATCTGTAGTCACAGTGGTTTTGACTGCGACTAGTCTTTCTAGCTGCGTAAGTGTTTCCCGTACGATGGAGGTGGTTCTCGAGAGACCGTTGCAGAGTTATGCATGAAAGGATAGTAAGAACAAGGATAAAGGATACCAGCTTTAGGATAAGCAACTGTTGTTATGGCTTAGTCCATCGAGGAGGACAAGGACAAGATCAGCGGAGAGGGAAATAGTACGCTCTCATTTCTAGGGTACCTCAGAAGGAGGGTAACGATCTTGTTAAAGGTTTAGCTTTTCTTCTCTATCATCCTGTCGGGACTTTGTTTTGATCACCGCATCTTTTAAGTCCGCTTCGATAGTTGAGTCTCTGCACCTTAGTACTAGCGTAGTAGAGGATCCCGTTTTTGTCTCAAGTCCTATTGGAAGATCGGTCCATTTACTCATGGCTTGTTTGGATTTGAGAATGTCTATATCAAGTGTTGAGCTTGGAAATAATGCTTATAAGTTGTGGATGGATTCTAGGGATGAAGTGGTTATCCAGTAAGGGGTGCCACTCTCGGTTTTAGAAGGAGGGTAGTTAGACTCTTGGCTTGCTTTGGTAATACCCTTGAAGTATCGCGTAACCTTTTGGGTTCTGTCATGATTAGTTACTTAGAATCCCTAGATGCCTTTGTTGGAAATTAGAAACCCGATCGAGTGGTGTTTGCTAGTAGGACGGATGGTCTACTTCACTTATGTATGGGTTATGGGAATTACCCTAGTAAGTGCGCATGGTAACCTGTTTACTTTCAAGGGAAGGTTTTTCTACGTGGAATACCTTGTGGTGCAAGGTTCAGGATTCACAAGTAAATTTTGGAAAGCTCGCATGGAATAATGTGTACGCAGTCCTGTTTGCGCCAAGTATTCTAGAAGGAGAATAAGTGCAAGTGGAACGAGAGGCGACGAGGAAATGAGTTCCAACTCATGTTATGGAAACAGGAAATAAGAACCTGCGAAATCGTGAAGAAAAAGGGGCGGTCAAGGCACGATGGAACTAAGCTCAAGGTAATGCGACTCAGGAGACTGAAGACTAAATACGTGCATGATATCTCTTTTGGGAATATATCCTCGATCCCTGTTTTTCTGTTGAGCTTGCTTGTAGGCTATCTTTTATGGATATCCTCTCGGTCCTGTCTCTGTTACAAATCCCGTACGGAGTTTGTTTTGTTTATCTTCTCGACCCTGTTTCAGGGAATCTTAGGTAGAACCCTATGGATGTAAACATGTATTTGAAACATGTTATGGTTGATATGGTTGCAAATGGTTGCAAGTGGTTGCTCGTGGATGCGCGAATTTACATTAGATATTAGCTCGACTCGGTCACATTTCATATTGCATATGCACGAGTATTTATACTTGTTTATGGATGAAATTGAATGTGTTATCATGCGGATGTTGCATATGGTTGAATGTTTGTGCACGCATATAGTGTATATGACTAGGACTATTTGCATACATGATGGATTCATAGCACTAAACATATTTTTGCATTCAAAAGATTTTTCAGGCCTGATCATTAGCATTAGCTAAGGAACATGTACACACACGTTTTGCATATATTCATACAGCATTAGAAATCATCTAAGGACAATGGTTGCTTATGGATGATGTTTTAAGTAGATGGATGATGGATGGTAGGATATGTTCTTCCTAACTTAGAGATTCCGGGGACGAAATCCTAAAAGGTGGGGAGAATGTAACAACCCGTATTTCGATAACATGTTAAAATGAGAATCAAGACGGAATTAAATTATAAATTCTGAATCGAGTGAAACGGTCTGTGCCATTGCGTTCGTCTCGGAAAAATACGCGAAGTAGAGTCCGAGTTTTCTAGAATCGGAGTCCGTATGACCCGTTAAAGGCCCAAAGAAGATTTCTGGAAATTTGAACTTCGGAAATAGCTTTGAAAATCAGATCTGGGGCTAGGCGGGAAGTTTCCCGCCTAGGCCACGTCGACAGGGCTGTCGACAGGCCTGTCGACTTGGGCCCAGACCAAGTCGACAGCCCTGTCGACTTGCCTGTCGACAGGGGGTGGCCGGGGCAAGTTGCCTGGCGCACCTGTTTGTCTCACCTGGTCTTGTTCTTGGGCTGGTTCTGGAAGCTTCCGAGATCTGATGGTCCTGATCTATCCTAGGGTTAATCTAAGGGCCTAAAACTATCCTAATCTCTATAAAAAGACCCTAAACCTAACCTAAATCCCTAAAAATCAAACCTAGCAACTAAGTGCTGCCAAAATCAATTTTGATCATGGCCTCCATCTCCAATCCCTGGAGCCTATGCATTCAAATCGGGTTCAAATCAAAAGATGCAAGCTTGCTACACCAAATAGAGGCCAAATCAACATTGCTATGTGAGTTTCATGATGGTTCTTCTTCAAATGAGCCACCTTTCTTCGTCAAGATGATGCATGATCCCTTTCCTAAGCCTTGCATATGTAAGTTCTAGCTACTTTTGGATCAAAACGGTATTTTTAATGTTGACATGGGATAAAATGAGATAAAGCATAAGTATGCATGTATGTGAACCTAACTTTGTCCCTTTTCTATGATCTATGACCTTAGACTAAGATGTAGCGACTTAATCATGTCACTCATGTTATGTTTAGCCTAGTTTATCTTGCAAGTTTGGATCTTTGTCTATGGAAGATTTGCATGAACCTTTGGGAACCATTTGACTTGTGAAACATAGGCAAATACTTGACTTTGGGGCTTATGCATGCATATGAACACAAACCCCTTAAGTTTCGTGCATGTTTGTGGCAAAACCTCCTTATGATATTATGCAAGTTTGTGGCCAAATCCTATATGATAGTATGCATGCTTATGGTCAATCCCTATATGACTCTATCATGCATGTTTTAAGGCCAAACCCCCTTATGACGCCATGCATGTTTGGAGCCAATCCCTTTTGTGGCATCGTGCATGTTTTGGGGTCTACATGTAGCCATAGTATACCTACTATGTTGACTCGCTTTGCTTGCGTTGGGAAAACACGATTTTGGGTAGTTAGATAAACATGAACATGTCGCGAAATCTTAACTTGAATATGACATGTGTTTATACTTGAAAATATGACTTGAAAGATAACATGGAAGTTGACATGTAAGTATGCATAAAAACATGAGCTTGGGAATTTACCTATTAAGTTAGGTCTACCCTTTGGGAATTTACCTATTAAGTTAGGTCTACCCAAATGCTTGAAAAACTTGTAACATGTCTTGGAAACATGATGAACTTAGATAATATAAGTGTGGCCAACTCGAGGTTGGGTTGAGTTTGCAACGTAAAACTACCCGGAACCGACCGGCCTAACTAGTAGTTGCAAACAATAGGACCTAATGTGAGAAGTTGGTCATGTCGCGCTTAAGACCCGAGGTTAGACTAGGTTGTGGTGTAAATCTACCCGGACCCGCCCGGCTTAACTAGTAACCACAACAAGGTCTAATGTGAGAGGTTAAGAGTGCATTAATTAAATTAATGCCATATGATAAGGTTAAGTAAATTTGACTAATGACACTTAACCGATATGACACGAATGGGTAGGTTAAGTGGGACCGGGCTTGATTTCCTTAATGACACTTAACCATGCGAGATGATTAGGGGATGGGGTTAAGTAATTTACACTTAACTAATCCGACTGGGTAATTAGATGAGGTTAAGTAATTAAGACTTAACTAACCTAACCACGGTAATTAGATGGGGTTAAGTAATCCACACTTAACTAATCTAAACACGGTAATTCGATGGGGTTAAGTTAAACACTTAACCAATTTAAACTTGGTAATTCAATGAGGGTAAGTAACCAATACTTAACCAACTTAACGTGATAATTTAATGGGGTTAAGCAACTTATACTTAACCAATTATACATGAAGATTTGATGTGGTTAAGTGACCTAAACTTAACCAATCTAACTCGTTAATTTGATGTGGTTAAGTGACCTAAACTTAACCAATCTAACTCGTTAATTTGATGTGGTTAAGTAAACTAAACTTAACCAATCTAACTCGTTAGTTTGATGTGGTTAAGTGACCTATACTTAACCAATCTAACGTGAAAACCTGATAAGGCTAAGTCACGAATCACTTGAATACGCTTGACCGATTTGACTCGGTAATTTGACAAGGTCAAGTTAATTTATATAATTAACCAATCTAAAATGATAATTAGACGAGGTTAAGTTATGGATTGCTTAATATACTTAGCCAACTTGACACATGGATTGTAGGGTTAAGTTTTGGACTTGGATACTTAGCCAATTTTGACGTGGTTTGTAGACGGGTTAAGTTGTGAACTTAAGTGACACTTAACCCATTAGATAAACCCTAATTCGGAGGATTAGGTAAATAACCATAGTTAACAAGGATTATGGAAATAAGGCTAAGTGGTAAACCTTAGTTAAAAGAAACTAAGTAATAATTCTTAGCCAAGGAAATTTGGACCACCTCTTAGATAGATGAGTAACCCGATACGGTAGGTTATCGTTTTAGTATACGTGTAGGAGCAGGCTATCTGATTTAGATAAAGGCTCCAGCGAACTGGGTAACGAAGCAGCGGCTTCGGGGAACGTGAGGATATTCTTGGGATCCCTCTGTGAGCTGCCAGGTCATTATACTAGGCTCACGAGAGGTTGAGGTCTGCGGTAGAAGAACTAAGAATATGCCTTGGTTGCTATGCGAGCGACCTAAAGACTGGGGTGGATAGCAGTGAGTCGACGAATACATAAGGTGCCCGAGATAGCAAGTTCGTCGATCATCTACCATCTTGAGTCAAGCGTGTACGTACGGAAAGGCAGGGAACACCCAACAGACCATAATTGCTATCTAATTATGGGTGAGGTAGGCCGTAGGATGTGGGCTGGCCGGAGTGTAGTTCTCATGCAAGATTTTCTCTTGTGTTGCCTTTCACTAGTTGAGGGAGGGGTCTCGTGGGACCATAGCCACGTGTAGAAAAGCAGACCTTAGTATCTGCATCGGCAGATAAATCTAAAGCTCCCGACCGAGTCCTGTATTTCTTGTTTTGCCCTGTGACAGGACTCGGATGGCACGATGTGATACATGTGCATACAGTTATAGAAAAACGATTCACGATGAATGCGTGGGAAAAAGGGCGCGGTTGAGGGTTAGCGTAATCCCTAGTGGCCTAGGTGGTTTAACCCAAACCGAAATACGAAAGCGTGCAATAGGTAAGCGTAATCCCTAGTGGTGCTAGGTGGCGTAAGTCCTAGTAGTTCAAACGATGATTCATATGGAAGAACCTAGCTAGAACAAGGGTGACAGTCCAAACGACTTCAAGGATAAAACGTTTACATGAGGAAGCCCGTACGGCCTACGGCAAAGGACTGATCTTATACATGGAAAGAAACATATGAGTGGGAAAACCTACATATGCTATATATATTAGGTTGACATGGACCATTACATGACATTGGGCAAGGGACATTCATGGTTAACACGTGACGCGGGTTGGGATACTAGTACGAGAGGTGCAGAGCAAATATACATGTTAGAACTAGGAAGAATATACATAATAGATACCGTGGGATGTTAGATGGGGCAGATACCTTGGGATAATGTACTCGATAGAAATCTGACGATGTGATACCTTGACTTATCATAACACCGTAGTTTATCATGATACCTTAGTTTACCTTGCCACAGTAGTTCAACCGGCTACCCTGGTTTAGTTTATCTATCTTGTAGTTATCCTTATGTTTACTTTCAGTTTATGCATGTCATGTTACCTTTACCTGTTTTTATACTGGAAGTAGGTAGGACTTACTCAGTCTTTTTGACTGACCCGTTTTGTTTCGCCTCTTTTCTTCCGTTTCCCCCCCCCCCCAAGGTTACAGGGAGGAAACAATGCTGTTTAGTTCGGATTTCTTCTGCTTGAAGGTCATCATGGATGGCTTGGACTTTTCTTGGCTATGGCTACTTTACTGTTTTATTTGGGGAGTAATTTATGAAAAAGTCTTTATGCTTCTTTACTACTGCAAGACAGGTTTTGATGTACTCTGATGTAAAAGGCTTTAGACCTTAATTATTAATGTTTATGAAAGTTCGATTTTACTTCCGCTATTTTATATGTTCTGTCTTGTGATATCTCTGTGCATGTTTACCTTGATAATGCTTCACCAAACCTAGTGCATTCCCTTTGTGAGTGACCCTTGCGGAGGTGGGGTGTTACAGAAATATTACCTTGTTTTTAACCCTTTTATTAGCCACTTGTAAACTATCGAGTTATCATGGGTTTATTATGGGTAAAACCTGTTATAATAAATCTTGTTTAATATGGATTTATATCCTTAAATCCTTGGTCATTTGCTATTTATATGTTCAAATGAGATAAGTATATTGGGTTTCATGTATGAATTTGGAGCGTGCACACTTCTTTGTGCATGTGCACATTCAGTTTACATATACAAGTACTCAGGCCAGCCCATGTATCTAAGCCTAATATGTCAAAGCCAAAGACCTTTATAAAATTACCCAGTTCCCTTTAATAAAACCAGACCAACACTTAAGTGCATTTTTACATAATGTAAGCAATTAATAAATTCATGGTTTCTAGTATAGTTTGTGCTATTTTAATCAAAGTACTTTCCATAGAAACTTAACCCCGCTATGACATTTTTTATAATTTTGGGTGGTCAAAACATAGCTTGTACCTTATGCTTATAACATATATTCGATTCACATTAATATGTTGTCACATGGGTACTTTTTGCATTGAAATAGAATTATGTTTTCTACCATGCTTTGCCATGCTTCAGCTATTCATGTAAATACACTGATATGAATATAAACATAAGCTTTGTTTCTATCTTTTAAAAACATTAATACATGTAATCTCAAACTACTTTTAACGAGCAATCTCCTGGGTTTACATACAAAAGAAATATGTAAGCCTTAAAATACATTTTTTACTTTAAGTACTAGCGTTTCCCATTCATCTTAAAAGGACATTCAATCTAGAGGCATTACATGATTTAGTATTAAAAATCCAACAAATAAGGAAGTTTTCAATAGCTTATAAAATATGTTGGTGATCTTAGTACGACTATTAAGTTAGTGATTGCCAGAAATGATTCAGGATA
The DNA here is from genome assembly GCA_030737875.1 of Allium sativum. Lineage (NCBI taxonomy): Eukaryota > Viridiplantae > Streptophyta > Magnoliopsida > Asparagales > Amaryllidaceae > Allium > Allium sativum. The sequence continues at coordinate 298,307,945 of CM060924.1, forward strand.
TTAACATGAAACAGTAGCTTGTAAAATATGTTATAAAATAGTTAATGACATTTAATAGGGTTTCAAAAATGTTACGTAAATAATTGTAAATCAGTAAATATATATTGTAACGACCGACATTCTACGCATCGAAGGATCGTAGGATCGTAGGATATTTACTTCTTTCACATACAATGTCGTATGGTCATGTAACTTTGGGAGACGACTATTGGGATCATTTCCTATGTCCATGATTTTTTCCTATTTTTAAATGACCATTTTACCCCTAGCTGATCTTGTTTTGGCCATAACTTTTGATTGGAAAGGAGTTTTGACCTGAAACCACTTCCATTGGCTCCGGATGATGGTTTACCTTTCCGTAGAGTGGTCACACGTGAAAAACGGACTTACCGTTTGGGAGATATGGCTGAAACAAGGTTTGGAAGGCGAAAAACCGCTTAACCGGGCCTAATTGGGTGGTTAGTGAGTGGACCCATAACCCATTTCGGGATTAGGGATGTATAGGGGCTGATTAGGGTTAGAAATCATTTCTTTCAGCTGCCACTTTCATTCTTGGAACCCTAGTAATGGCCTCCAACATCTAAAACACCTCTAAACCACTTTCTAATTGAAGATTAGGCTTAGCAACATCAAATTAAGGAGAGATAGCACCGAATCAGTATTAGGACTGCTGTTAGACATCAGTATTCGTGCCAAACAGAGAATCATTTCAGGTCTGAGTTTTATTTGCGGCCAAGGTGAGTGATTTGCATTGTTTTGACACTAATTACAGTTAATTAGGGTGATTAGTGTTAATTGGTGAATTTATACATTAATAAATTCTGGACAAATATTTATAAAATTCGAAATGATGTTTTAGACCTCTGTTAGAAGTTTGGGTTAATTTGGTTAAGTTTTGCTAACCATATCATTAGATTCGCCTAAACATGTTTAAGGGTTTTGGCTATGTTTGATCCGTTTTAACCTATCAAATTATTTTTTTGGTGTTTGTGGTCAGTTCTATATGTTGCTATGACTGTATGGCATGCTTTATGATTGATTAGAAAAGTAAAATTGGTCAAAAACGCCGTCGTATGGCATAAAACAGTCGTTGGAAGAGTTGCAGGAAAATGAGCAGGACCCGGATCGGATCGCCCCCATGAGTCACAAGTCGACCGGATCGAGTCCACATGCCGCGAGCCGCTAGATGTTCCTCATCCCTTCGAGTTTGGTCACCACAAGCTGCTCACGCCTGAAGCACGATCTGAACCGAAGCTCCACCACGACCCGAACCAATGGGTGCCCACGATCCGAACTGACGGAGGCTCGACCCACGAGCCATGGAGGAGCCGACCCATTGTAGCAGTGCGACCCGACCTGGTGGAAGGAGCATGACCTAGATCCTGACCACGAGCAGAAGGAGGTCAACCCGATCCGTATGTAGCAACCTGATCTGAACCAGAGGAGATACTACGAGCTGAACCAAGAAGCTTGGACACGAGACATGGGTTGCGAACCAAATGAAGACCGATCCGGAGGAGGAGACCAAAACCCGAGATGCAAAGGTAGTCCAAGTGGGAAGTTTGTACTCAGGATCCAGTTGGGAACCAATGAGCTAACTTCATGATTGGACTTTGCTGCAGGACGTGTGCTAAGGGGTTGTCGATGTCTGTAACTTTGGATCCCTATGTGTAGGGGGTACATGAACGGATTCAGGGCCACAGTGGCCTAGGTACGACTAAAGAGCTGTAGACCAATGAAGTGGGGTCATTTGTAAAGATTTGGTCATGACTCCATGGGGTAAGCTTCGTAGTAGCAGTAGTTGTACAAGTTGAACTCCGTCACTACTTCGATGGGTCTAGTGATTAACAGTGGTGGACATCGTATGCTTTACGCACTGAGTGAGAGATGTGAGGATGGTTGCTATGTTTGATTTGTTTGCCATCTTTATGACATGCAAAACCCTACCCCCGTATTCTCTACACCATATGTTAGTGGAACCTTAGAGTATTTGTATGGTATGTAGTGCTAACTCTTTGGTTGCAGGTCTAGGTTCAGGTATGGTTTAGTATACCTATTATTATTCTGTTTAGCTGCTTATCGCTCATACCAGACTTTTTGTCTGACCCAGAGTTTTATGTCTCTTCTTATTACTCTGGGTGCTCTCACGAGCAGACTAGAGACAGGTTAGGTTGTATGCACGAGAGCTGTACCGGAGACGAGCAGGAGGCTTCCGCGTATAATATATAGATATTCTCCCTGTGTCGTTGCTGGTCACTACTTCGGGCATTAGTAGTGTACCTCTTTCTTTTTTCTTTAGAGACAGTATTTTACAAAGTTGTAATAATGGTATTGGATCATAAGCTGTATTTGGATTTTCCGCTGCTATGATGTTTAGTTTTCAGCTTATGCACTGTCTCACCTGTTTTATGTCACATATGTTGTTATTATATTTTATCCCATGCGTTGTGAGACATTCTACAGGTTTTCGATTAGTTCATTCTCTTCTTTCCTTTCTTTGGCGACCGTTCCGTGCTAGTCGGGCATGTGTACAGCGCACTTTCGGAGGAAATGCCGGCTGGTGCGGGGCGGGCCGTCACACTTGGTATCAGAGCTCTAGGTTGCGTAGTTAACCTAGGGAAAGGCACCAGGGAGAGATAATATGTATATGAGAGCGCGTATTTGTGATTATTTTTGTTTTCAAAAGCTATATATATTATTAGTATAGTTAAGAATGAAGTCGCACTGCACTGGCACCACTATGGAGGTGGTTTCTCTGTGCAGATTAAACAATGAGCCGATACGCAAGGGGTACCGGTAGAGGAGCCAATAATGGGAATGCTGCTAATATGAGGACGATGTTTACTGACCTCATGAGGGAGATGCTTAGAGATGTTCAAAGGGCAGCTTCCAATGTTGGTAATGGAGGTGGTCCGATAGTGCAGGCGCCTAGGGCCGATTTCGCCAAGCTGAACAAGGATTATACTAGTCTTGGTGGGAAGCTGTTCCACGGAACGGAATCGGCTTCAGATGTTCAGGATTGGTTGGATAGCTGCGAGCGTATCTTCGAAGACTTGGGTATCGAGGATGCAATGAAGAGAAGGCTAACATCCCGTCAGCTGCAAGGACGGGCAATGAATTGGTGGAATGCTATAAAGGCGGCTACTCCCGAGGATCAGATTACTTGGGATCGGTTTAAGGCTCGCTTTAGCGATAAGTTCATTCTGGCTGCTCAGAAGTCAGTGTTGTTTAAGAAGTTCTTGGAGCTTAAGCAAAATGGCAAAGTTGTCTCGGAGTATTTTGCTGAGTTCCATACTTTATCGAAATATGGGTTATCTCTTATTGATACTGCCGAGAAGAAGAACGAGAAGTTCATAACTGGTTTGGATGGATACTTGGGGGAAAGGCTTATTAACCACATCGATGAGACGTCTGAATCGATTGTGGGGAAAGCTTTAAGATCAGAGAGTCTTTACCCTAAGTCGAAGAATGAGGTCGCATCTGTAGAGGAGCCAAAGTCGCAAGCAAGCGGTGGAGGCAAGAATGGTTCTCAGAACAAGAGGAAGCACAACCAAAATAAGGATGGCCAGAAGAAGAAGAAGAAAGATGTTATGTGCTTTAGCGATGGCAAGAAGGGCCATTATGCCAGTAATTGTCGAGCCAAGCCAGCAGACAGGAAGAGCTTCAACTGTCGCCAAGTAGGACATCACAAGGACAAGTGTCTGCAACCCCCTAAAGAAAAGCAGATGGTGAAAGCATATGCCCTTAATGCAATTCCTTCTTTGTCAAATGCCCCAACTGCAGCGGAGAAGGGAAAGAATGTCATTTTTCAAGGTATGCTTTTTGTTTATGATGTTCCTGTTATAGTTTTGTTTCATACCGGAGCTTCCAATTCTTTCATATCTAGTGACCTGGTAGATAGGTTGGGATTGGAGCCCGAGATTGTCGATAGACCTTTAGTAGTGACGAACTAGATTGGTGGTTCGACTAACCTTAGCATGATTTGTCGTAATGTGGTCTTATCGAGTCAAGGATGCATGTTTGTTTGTGATTGCTTTGTTTTGGGCTTTACTGGGTTTGACATTATTTTAGGAGTCGATTGGCTCCAAAGATACGGGGTGGTGGTAGACTGTGAGGGCTTTTTTGGTGACATCTAGAGCGGATGATGGACGGAGGGTAGTGTTTGGTGGTCTACCTAGTGATGGGGTAATGGCTAGTTTTCTAAATTCCCTCGACATCCCGCATGGTGAGTTGTCATGTTTGCCCGTGGTTGATCAGTATCCGGACGTCTTCGAGGAAGTGACCGGACTTTCACCACATCGAGAGATTGAGTTCCGTATTGATTTAATGAAAGATGCCAGACCTATAGTGATACCACTTCATCGTATGGTGCCAAGGGAGCAGCGAGAGCTCGGGGTGCAAGTAAGCGATCTTTTGAAGATGGGATTTATCAGAAGAAGTGTTTCTGAGTGGGGAGCACCAGTTGTGTTTGCTACCAAGGCAGATGGTTCCCTTCGATTGTGTGTAGACTACCGCGAGTTGAATAAGGTGACGAGGAAGAACAAGTATCCTCTACCACGGATAGATGATTTGTTTGATCAGTTGAGTGGCGTGAGAGTATTCTCTCAGTTGGATCTCGCGACAGGTTTTCATCAACTTAGAGTGGAAGCTGAGAGTATAGCTAAAACGACATTTCGGACGCCGTCTGGATTTTATGAGCGGTTGGTCATGCCATTCGGGTTGACCAATGCACCAGCATATTTTGTGGATCTTATGAATAGAGTATTCAGGGATCAATTGAATAAGTTTATTCTTGTGTTCGTAGATGATATTTTGGTCTACTCGAGGACGGAGGAAGAACACAAGGAACATTTAAGAATAGTGATGGAGGTGTTGAGAAAACACCAATTGAAAGCAAAGTTTTCTAAGTGACACTTCTGGAGGAGGGAAGTGATATTCTTGGGCCATGTTGTTTCAGAAAATGGTATTGTCGTGGACCCTGCGAAGGTGGCTACGGTACAAGATTGGTCTATGCCCAAGAATGCAACAGACATAAGAAGTTCCTTGGGATTGGCTGGATATTATCATAAGTTTATCCAAGACTTCTCCAAGATAGCAGCACCCTTGACTCAGTTGACCAAGAAAAATCAAGCTTTCGTCTGGGACGAAAAGTGCGAGAATGCATTCAAGAGTCTAAAGGAAAAGTTGCCATGTGCACCAGTGTTAGTCATTCCTAAGGGGAATGAAGAGATGACAGTATATACAGATGCATGTGGCACCGGACTAGGTGTTGTATTGATGCAAGGAGGTAGGGTTGTAGCTTATGCATGTCAGCAATTGAAACCGCACGAGAGAAGATACCCATGATTTGGAGTTAGCCGCGATCGTATTCGCATTGAAGATGTGGAGACATTATCTTTTGGGAGAAAGATTTGAGTTGTTTACTGATCATAAGTCATTAAAGTATCTTTTCTCTCAAAAGGATCTAAATCTCCGATAGCAAAAATGGTTAGAATTCTTAGCTTCCTATCATTTCGATATCGCATACACACCAGGAAAGGGCAATACGGTAGCTGATGCATTGAGTAGAAGACATGCCAGTTTAGAGGCTATGTTTCTAGAATGGAAGCAACTGGAGTACATCGCTGGGTATGATTTCAGACTAAAGTGCGAATTGGATCCAGAAATGTTAGCAAATTTGACGATCAGACCCACTTTGATTAAGCGGATTGGTTGTAGTCAGAGGAACGATCCTAACCTAATGGAAATCATCTCAAAGTTAGAGATGGGAATCGACGGAGAGATGAACAAGTATGGGCTTGATCGAGATGGATGGCTTAGAAAGAATGGAAGAATTGTTGTGCCCAATGTTAATGGATTGAGAGATGAAGTGCTTAGAGAATGTCATCACTCAAAACTGACTATACACCCCGGTGGTAACAAGATGTACCAAGACATGAAGCAGACCTACTACTGGGAAGGGATGAAAAGAGACGTTGGGACGTTTATATCCAAATGCATGAATCACCAACTAGTTAAAGATGAGCAAAAGAAGCCTAGTGGTTTGTTACAACCATTAGAAATTCCAGAATGAAAATGGGATCAAGTCTCAATGGATTTCATTGATGGGTTACCAAGGACTAGATCGGGCCATGATAGCATTCGGGTGATTGTGGACCGATTGTGTAACGACCCCGGATTTCGCCGGACCCCAACCGATCGCAAGATCGATCAAGACCGTTCAAAACCCGCGTACGTTAACTTTGGACATACAACACATCAGAACAACAACACAGACTTTTATAACATCAATAATAAATGTTACATCAGAGTACAGAATATATCAGAGTGCATCAATAAATAATACAGCGGAAGATACATTTACAATAAATCAAATACAATGCAGCGGAACTAATCTCAGCGGAAGGCCATCAATATTCTGGACCCAGCTTCAGACTTCAATCCAGGATCCTGCTTAACTATATCTGCAAAAAGCTACTCGACTGCCCGTGTGGAAAGAGGTCACCCGAGTTCGCAAAGTGAAACAAACTACATGTCAGTCGTGGGACTGGTGTGAGAATTCTATACTTAACTCATCTAATAAGTAGGCTAATCACAGAACCACGCCGCTAACGCGGAACGGGTTTACTCCATTGGATTTCCAGTGCATAATTAAAGTAAATCGTCAAATATCGCAATGCTTTTTAAGAAAATGAAACCATTATAAGACCCAGGTCCCATCACACAATGCAATGCACACCAAAGGATAGGGTTTTACCTTATAATGGTCAAAAGATGATAAATACGTAAAAACGATATTATTATTAGTGTGTATATATATATATATATTTAAAACATTCCAATATAAATGTATTAATCTTAGACGGCGTAGTACCCCATCCTACTATGTCGCCGTACTAGTTATACAATCGAAAACGAGATGTCGTATTGGAGATTTGTTTTCCATCATGAGTCAAGGCTAGGGAGGATCTCCTTACCGATTCGAGGCACTCTAGCAAATACCTCAGGATCACACCTATGGGCAACCCTTGGATAGCTGCAGGGTCGGTCCACTCCGAAGGGTCGTGGATTAGTTATACCTGAACACACGTTTCCCGGTCCTTTTGGACCTATAATATGGCCACTAACAACCTATAAAAACACGAGGTACCTCAAAATCCATCATCCACATAAGTAAAATGTCAGGCCGTGTTAAAGCCCAAACATCACTTCTAGCTAGAAAGATAACGTGTGCACTCCCTGCGTTCCCTTCTCCCGTTTTAGACTCATACCGGGGTGTGAGGCTCGTGAGGTTACGCTATACACAAAACTATGCCTAAATAGACTGTGCTTTGATCATCAACCACAAGCCCTGCTTTTCAACAAAGCCTTGATCATTTGCATCTTAGCATGTCACATTGTCAGAACCTACCATATTATTGATCATCTACCAATATACATATAACCTCTAAGCTCATATGTCTTAGAGAAGGGTGATAAGTAAAGAATAAATTCTTCACCACCAAACAGAAATATATAATCAGTAGCGTTCAACAAATACAACAGGAAGGAATACAATGTCAGACACACAATCCATTTACAAGTCCGCTCTGGGTCTGAGCGAAACAACGAGTCCGTCAATCTCCAAATGCGTTTGGACGATCATTGCCAAATACCTTGCCTTGGAAGGCCAATCCCAATTCAAGATACCAGTCATCATCATCCCAACGATGGGAAAACCTTCGATCTTCAGTCACCGTCTTCATCTTCGACTCTTGATCGTCGTGATGATTATTCAGAATGGGTTAAACCCGGTCTTTCTGAATAACTCGCGTATTTTGTGATTAGAAAGCAAATATTGGAAAATCACACATTACGCCACATTCCAACTCCGAGTATTCTTTTAATAAGATATTCGTTTTAAAAGATTCTCATTAATTTTATCAAAGATAAACACTGAAAATAAAATCTATAAATCAATTTCCGAAATATGGAATTCCATAGAAATCAATACATAATCGATATAGATTTATGTATCAGACTAATAATATAAATGGAATAACGGCAAAGCCTCTTAAATTCCACATATAATATCGGTCTTCTTTTACAGAATCCCATTTCGATTATTACCAATCGAATTTCCACTTAATTCCTATTTAATATATTAAATTGGAAAAGCTTGATTTTTAGAAAATGCCTTTTTAAATCTATAAAATAGATTCATAAGTTCCAAATAATAATTTCCATGTAAATTGGATTAAAGGACAAATGTTGTTTAAAACACCGTCCACGATAAATCCACTTCACATCTCAATTTATTTCATATCACAAAATATAATTGCAAATGCTAGTAATCTTTTAAAAACATATTTTAAAATAATCATAAAAATATTCTTTATATAAAGACTCTAAATGAGAAGTATTCTTTATATTACAAATTCTTTCTTTTACAAATATTCTTTGTTTTAACATATAGTTGATTAACAATATATTATGAAAATATATGCACTTTATATAAAAAGGATTTCTAATGTAAACATATTCTTATTTTAAAGAACACCTGAATCGAAATGCGACTCAAACATTTGCCATATAATTTGGATTATATGGATTTCACACACATCATATATATGACAATAATAGTAAAATCATCAAATCATCCATCTACATCCAAAGTGTAATTCCCACTGTGTAAGCGTTAAAATTAAATAATAACGCTCATCGCAGCCTGTCGATCTAACGATCAACATACAACTAAATATTGGGATTAGTGTATGTAAATTTTCATCCTAACACCCATGTGGGGTTTCAACCAACAAACAAATAATAAACTAATTTGTGCACTTGGGTGATGTGTGAAAAATTATTGTCCCAATCACATACACAAGTCGGGTAACTTGTGAATGGAAGTGTAATACACAATACCTATAATGATGACAAGAAAATATCTCTATTGCAATGAATGAATAAGCATAATAACTTTGTCTCTATTGACAATTTCTATTTTTCTAATTCAAACTCTAAACAAAAATGGTTATTTTGTTTTGGCAATTCTAATGAGACAAAATGATAAATATTTTGATTTAACTAACCTATCTTGACAAGTATATATCTTGCCAAACATATATATATATATATTGCTTCAATTAATTCATTTTGACAAAAATGAATATTTCTGACAAAATGTATAATTTGGTTTAACTAGTATAAATTGACTAAAATGAATAATTATTTTTAACTAATGTAAATTAACAAAAATGAACAATCGGTTTTAACTAATATAAATTTACAAAAATGAATAATTTGTGTTTCAATTCTGATAAAATATGTCAATGCTATATTTTGTTTCATTCTTTTAATTTAGACAAAATGAGTGTTTTTGACTATTTTACTTTAATGATAAAAATGTGAATGTTTAGTTATTAAAATGTAACTTTTAAATTCTATCATTAATTTCAAACAATCTTTATTCATATCAAAATTATAAATCAAGAATATAATTTTCAATCCGATGGTTTGTTTGCATTAATGAATTGCAAACAAAGATGAACTTTATTTTAAGGTTTTATTTGCAACAAGGAATGCAAATAACAAATGTAACTTTTATTTTTATTTAAAAGTATATTTGAGTGAATGTAAAAAAAAGAACCTCATTTCCAAAGTGTATTTACATTATTGAATGTAAGTAAAAGAAACATATTTTATTTAAATGAGTATTTGCATAGAATAGTTTTGTTTTTAAATTATATATACATTAGTGAATGTAAATAAAAGAACAAAATTTATTTTCAAAGTATAATTTAAACAAATTCTATTAAATGTATAAAAGTGTGTACATTTGTGTTGGTAAATGTAGATAAAGAAAATAGACTATAGTTTCATTGAATATTTGCATTGATAAATGCAAATAAAAGAATAAACCTTAACTTCAATGCATATATATATATATAGATATATTGATAAATGCAAACAAAGAAATAAACTTTATTTTCAATATATGGGTGTATTTGCATTGGTGAGTGCAAATGAATAATTTGTTTCAATATACATTTGCATTGGTAAATGCAAATAAAAGAACAATTTCTATTTTCTATATATATTTGCATGGCTGAATGTAAATAGAAGTACAAACTTTATTTCAAAACATGTTTACATTTTTGAACACAAAATAAAGAACAAAACTTTATTTTCAATATATGTTTTATTTTCTAGTTTTATTGGTGTTGTCGAACACAAATAAAAATGTACTTCTTATTTTCAAGTTATGTTTGCATTGTGAGATGCAAATGAGAAAAATGAATTTTATTTCATGCTATATTTGCATTGAAAAGTGCAAATGAAAAGCAACCTTTTAATTTCTATGTTTATTTGCGTTGAAATATATGAATAAGATATCTACCCAATTTCTATGTAACTTCTGAAAATAATTTCTTATTTACATAAAAAAAATGTAAACAAAATTGTTACTTTTATTTCAGTAATCAAGTTTTAACAAAAATGATATTTTCAGTTCAAAAATCAGGTCTTGACAAAAATGAAAATTTTCAATTCAATAGTCAAGTTTTGACAAAAGTGATATTTTCATTTCACTAATAAAGTTTTGGCAAAAATGTTCACTAATAAAGTTTGGCCAAAAATATGATCTCTTATTTCAATACTTATGCTTTAACCAAAATGTTATTTTTATTTCAATATTAATTATATTGAAAATATAATCATTCTACTTCAATTTTAATTAGATTGAAAAATGTAATCTTTTTAATTTATTACTAATTACATTAAAATGTAATCTTTTTGATTTATTTCTAATATTTCAACAAAAGCGAATAAAAAGTATAACTTCGTTTTTCTTCGACAATTCTAACATAAACAATTTTCATATGAATAATTCTTTTCATTAAAAATAAGATTTTTAATGTTTCATGTTATTCATTTCAAATAGATGAACATTTTTAATCTATTCTATATATTCGATAAAAATGTAAATTTTATCGCTAACATGGTTTCAATTCAAACAAATGAACGTTTTATGTTTTTATTGTAATTCATAAACCGTGTTCTAAATGTAAACAAACAAAAATAGGATTTTTATTAGTTAGCCAAATTTTGTCGTAATGTAAACAAATAAAAATATATTCTATTTGTTGTTCATATTCTATTGAAAATAAACAAATAAAAAGAATATTTTATTTGCCGTTCAAATCTTATTGCAAAGTAAACAAATAAAAGTAAGGTTTTATTTGTTGTTCATTTTCTATTGCAAAGTAAACAAATAAACAAAAATAAAGTTTTTATTTGTCGATCAACTTCTATTGTAATATAACAAAATAAAAATAAGTTTTTATTTGTCGATCAAATTCTATTGTTCATCTCAGAATAATAAAAATAATATTTTTAAAATAAATTAGAATAACAAGATCTGAATAAAATATGATTTAAATCTAAATTTAGATTTATTTTCTAATCGCAAATAAAACCCAACCATATACGAGATTTCAATGCGGATCTAACATAGCATGACCAACAAACATACCACAAGCAATCATCAACAATTCATCAATCACAGAATATTACAGATTTGATTTGACGTCATTATACAATATTTTTAACGCAAGAAAAATAATTTATAATTGATTAAATAATAAAATTCAGAATTCTCGCATTGATATGGCTGAAAATTCAACTGTCTCGGAATCAGCTCTGGTCTGTGCCATCGCGAAGATCTCGGAAAGACGAGTCTAATGCAACTGACGGTTTGTCAATCGGACCTCGTATGAAAGAGATATTGATTTTTAAAGATTGCATAAATTAAATATTAAATAAATAAAATAATAATATAATATACTCTTCTTCCTCCTTCGTTCAAATCACGGCCGAACCCATATACGTCGTCCAATCCTCTTGCGCACGCCCCCCTACGGTCCACCGTCGACCAATCAGAGACCACCACTCCGAAGCCCCGCCTGCGAGCCACCACCGCCCAGAAGGCCACCGCGCTCGGCCCCCTCCTCGCCTCGAAATCCGAACCCGAACGCGGCCTCTTCCTCGCCAGAATTCGCGAAATCCGTGCACTGAAAACTGATCTTAACCGTATGGATTTGTAGAGCTCTCCGTCCTCTTCGATTTGATATATAGTTTGTAGATTTTCACTGAACGGATTGAGAGAAATTGATGTTTGAAGTTGGGGGATTTCTGGCCATTGAACAGGCATGGCGGCGGCCGCACTTTTCTAGGGTTAGGGTTAAATTTTTGTACTATTTTATTATTAAAAATGTGTTATAAAGGTGAAAATGCGGGCTGTCTCCGAATTGGGCTTGCTTACTGTCGATCTTAACGTTTTGAGGCCTTCTGAACGCAATGGGATGGGTCTCGGGTCCAATTCCAAAATATGTAGAAGTTTTATTTAAAATCCAATTAAAAATTAATTAATTAAATATCGACCGTACATTTGAATATGTCAGGGCCACATACGACCTCAGAAAATTCTAAAAAATAAATATTTTTAGCTTTCTTATAACGATACGGTTCTAACGAGACTAATTTCGTCGAATTCTGAGACTGTTTGAAAAATGACTATTTTTAAGGGCAATATATTATAATATTAAAAATACATTTTTAAACAAATAATTTCCGAAACTCAAAATATATAAGTGTTTATACTTTTTAAATGCAGAAACATCATTCCAGACTCAATGGAAGTGGTTTCGAGTCGAAATTCCTTCATATGTGAAAAGTAGCCTTTCGGGCCATATATAATATATATATAAATTCTATAGCGACCTTTCTAAAAATTGAATTGGCCATAACTTTTGATTTTCGCTATGAAATTTCAATTTTTCAGATTCGTTAGAAAGATATGGTTAAACAGATTTAAATATTTATGGTTTCACTCAATTCTGATTTATTTTGAGTCCTGTACATTCAGTTAAAGTTTAAATCAAATTTTCAAACTACCGCGCCATTTCTAACTCTTTTTATATTTAAATTAAATTTATTCGTTCTAACTTCGATAAAAATGAATTATAGCCATTATTATTTAAAATAAATCACTTTAAATTTTCAAAATTCAAGAAAATTTTCTAAAATAAATTTTTTAAATTGATTCAGAATTTGCGGGTTGTTACAGATTGAGTAAGAGTGCAAGCTTTATACCCGTCAAGTCAAACAGGACGGCAGCTAAGTTAGCCGAACTATATGTAAAGTGGGTAGTGAGATTTCATGGAATACCCAAAAGCATTGTGAGTGACCGAGATCCGTTGTTTACTAGTTGATTTTGGACAAGCTTACAAGAGGTGTTAGGATCAGAATTACATATCAGTATTGTGTATCATCCTCAAACCGACGGTCAGACAGAGAGGGAGAATCGAGTATTAGAAGACCTCTTGAGAGCTTGTGTATTGGATTTTGGTGGATCATGGGATGACCATCTACACCTAGTAGAGTTTGCATATAATAATAGTTATCAATCAAGTATTGGTATGGCTCCATTTGAAGCTTTGTACGGATGACCGTGCAACTCACCGTCATGTTGGTTAGAAACTGGTGAGAAGTTTGTGCTTGGACCAGATGTGATAAGAGAAACTTCAGCTAAGATTAAGGTTATCCAACAACGAATGAAGGCTGCCCAAGATAAGCAGAAAAATTATGCTGATAAGAGGAGAAGATAGTTAAAGTTCTCCATTGTCGACTTGGTGTTTGTCAAGATATCTCCATTAAAGAGCGTGATACAATTTGGCAGGAGAGGCAAGTTAGCACCAAGATTTGCTGGTCCATTCCCAGTTCTTGAGCAAATTGGGAATTTGGCTTACAAAGTTGAATTACCAGACAAGATGGCTGGAGTTCACAACGTGTTTCATGTTTCCCAGTTAAGGAAGTTCGTACACGACCCAGATGTGACTATTTCACCTGATCAGTTGGATGATATCGAAGTTGAACCCGAGGCGGTTGGGAACCGCAGGCCTATGCGTATTGTTGGGAACGATACGAAGCAGCTTCGAAGGAAGGCGGTGAAATTAGTCAAAGTTCAGTGGGGCGAGAATGAGAATGACTGTACTTGGGAGACAGAGGAAAGCATTAGGAAGATGTATCCAGAACTCTTTACCTGGTAAGATTTCAGTTTCGATTTAGTATTTCCGCATGCTAGGATAGGTTTGTTTTTGTTCTGCATGTTTGGTTGTTGTATATGATTGGTAGGCATGTGGGATCCTTTGTATGTTTTGGGTTAAGGAATTTCAGGGACGAAATTTTTTAAGGGGGAGAGAGTGTAACGACTCGCATTGTACGCATCGAAGGATCGTAGGATATTTCTTTCTTTCATACAAAGTCGTATGGTCATGTAACTTTCGGAGACGACTATTGGGGTCATTTCTCATGTCCATGATTTTTCCTTATTTTTAAATGACCATTTTACCCCTAGCTGATCTTGTTTTGGCCATAACTTTTGATCGAAAAGGATTTTTGACCTGAAACCACTTCCATTGGCTCCGGATGATGGTTTACCTTTCCGTAGGGTGGTCACATATGAAAAACGAACTTATTTTTTGGGAGATATGGCTGAAACAAGGTTTGTAAGGCGAAAAACCGCTTAACCGGGCCTAATTTGGGTGGTTAGTGAGTGGACCCATAACCCATTTCGGGATTAGGGATGTATAGAGGCTGATTAGGGTTAGAAAACATTTCTTTCAGCCGCCACTTTCATTCTTGGAACCCTAGTAATGGCCTCCAACATCTCAAAACACCTCTAAACCACTTTCTAATTGAAGATTAGGCTTAGCAACATCAAATTAAGGAGAGATAGCACCAAATCAGTATTAGTACTGCTGTTAGACATCAGTATTCGTGCCAAACAGAGAATCATTTCAGATCTGAGTTTTATTTGAGGCCAAGGTGAGTGATTAGCATTGTTTTGACACTAATTACAGTTAATTAGGGTGATTAGTGTTAATTGGTGAATTTATACATTAATAAATTTTGGAAAAATATTTATAAAATTCGAAATGATGTTTTAGACCTCTGTTAGAAGTTTGGGTTAATTTGGTTAAGTTTTGTTAATCATATCATTAGATTCGCCTAAACATGTTTAAGGGTTTTGGCTATGTTTGATTCGTTTTAACCTATCAAATTATTGTTTTGGTGTTTGTGGTCAGTTTTATATGTTGCTATGACTGTATGGAATGCTTTATGATAGATTAGAAAAGTAAGATTGGTCGAAAACGTCATCGTATGGTGTAAAACAGTCGCTGGAAGAGTTGCAGGAAAATGAGCAGGACCCGGATCGGATCGCCCCCATGAGTCACGAGTCGACCGGATCGAGTCCACATGCCATGAGCCGCTAGATGTTCCTCATCCCTTCGAGTTTGGTCACCACGAGCTGCTCGCGCCTGAAGCACGATCTGAACCGAAGCTCCACCACGACCCGAACCAGTTGGTGCTCACGATCCGAACTGACGGAGGCTCGACCCACGAGCCAATGGAGGACCCCGACCCATTGTAGCAGTGTGACCCGACCCGGTGGAAGGAGGACTACCTGGAGCCTGACCACGAGTAGAAGGAGGCCGACCCGATCCGTATGTAGCAACCCGATCCGAACCAGAGGAGATACTACGAGTTGAACTAAGGAGCTTGGACGCGAGGCATGGGTAGCGAACCAAATGAAGACCGATCGGGAGGAGGAGACCAAAACCCAAGATGCAAAGGTAGTCCAAGTGGGAAGTTTGTACTCAGGATCCAGTTGGGAACCAACGAGTTAACTTCATGATAGGACTTTGCTGCGGGACGTCTGCTAAGGGTTGTCGATGTCTGTAACTTTGGATCACTATGTGTAGGGGGTACGTGAACGGATTCAGGGCCACAGTGGCCTAGGTACGACTAAAGAGCTATAGACCAATGAAGTGGGGTTATTTGTAAGATTTGGTCATGACTCCATGGGGTAAGCTTGGTAGTAGTAGTTGTTGTACAAGTCGAACCCCGTCACTACTTCGATGGGTCTAGTGATTGACAGTGGTGGACATCGTATGCTTTACGCACTGAGTGAGAGATGTGAGGATGGTTGCTATGTTTGCCATCATTATGACATGCACACCCCCACCCAGTATTCTCTACACCATATGTTAGTGGCACCTTAGAGTATTGTATGGTATGTAGTGCTAACTCTTTGGTTGCAGGTTTAGGTATGGTTTAGTATACGTGTTATTATTTTGTTTAGCTGCTTATCGCTCATACCAGACTTTTTGTCTGACCCAGAGTTTTATATCTCTTCTTATTACTCTGGGTGCTCTCACGAGCAGACTAGAGACTGGTTAGGTGGTATGCACGAGTAGCTGTACCAGAGATGAGCAGGAGGCTTCCGCATATGATATATAGATATTCTCCCTGTGTTGCCGCTGGTTACTACTTTGGGCATTAATAGTGTACCTCTTTCTTTTTGCTTTAGAGACAGTATTTTACAAAGTTGTAATAATGGTATTGGATCATAAGCTGTATTTGGATTTTTTGCTGCTATGATGTTTAGTTTTCAGCTTATGCACCGTCTCACCTGTTTTATGTCAAGTATGTTGTTATTATATTTTATCCCACGCGCTGTGAGACATTCTACAGGTTTTCGATTAGTTCATTCTCTCTTTCCTTTCTTTGGCGACCGTTCCGTGCTAGTTGGGTATGTGTACAGCGCACTTTCGTAGGAAATGCCGGCCGGTGCGGGGCGGGCCGTCACAAATATACTATAGCAATATACAACCACTGCGAAATTATATAATAGCAGAATAAAATGCTATAGAAAACCAAAGACAGATGCAAGTATAAATGCCACTATTTTTTTAACTTTTAAAGCAGTAAACAAGAACTACAAAATTAAACTTATCTAGCATTTAAAAAATGCTACAATATGTCAAACTTTAGTACCATTTTTACATCGTTGTCAAAGTTTCGGACTTTTAGTTGCATGTCGTATCGCAGCATTTACTAATACGCTACAAAAAGTTTTAATAGCATTTTTTCAATACTACAAAAAGTCAATTCTTGTGTGGTAATATTTAGACAACATACAATATGTATGAAATGAGACAACACACAATATGTATTAAATGAGCTGATGTATCCATTGGATGTGAAAGTCGATACCTTTATACAGACATATTATGCCTTTCATCAATTATTATATTACACATGCACAAACATAAGTATATGATGCATATACAGACACACATATAGTTAATTCTAAACAAATTAACTCTAATTAAAAATATGAAATTTAAGTAAAATATGTGTTTTTTAAGAAACATTCCGGAATAAATTAGACTTCATAGGCCTAATAAAGATACATTAGGGTAAATTTACTCGAAATTCATCCATAACTTCCACCACGGGCTGACCTAGATTCAATAGAGCGGACCACTAACTAAATTGCACACATATATTTATATGGGAGTATATATATATATATATATTTATATCTTCACTTAAGGTAAATAATAAAAACTTGCATGGCTTAGACGATAAATGCACTTAAACAACATTCACATTATGTACACATTTCATATGTTGGACTTGCACTTACACTTCAAATATTGGTGCATTTGATGTGGTCATTGTAATATACACTTAATTTAACTTAAATTGATTTTTAAATAATTATAATAAAATGAAAAAAAGTCTAAAAGGAAAACTTATAAAAGTTCTAAATGAATTTAGACTATATAGAATCAGCAGGATCCAGTTAATTTAAAAAAAAATGCCTGATTATTCTGCTTTTGACTGGCTTTGATCCATCATAGTTTCGTTAAAGTATAACATATGAATTATATATTATGATGATTATGATAGAGTAATAATTTAGATGCATATGAGACTGATTTTAAATATACCAAGTGACAATGCTCATCAATGTTTATGAAATCATATTAGCAACATATACTTGGTAACATTTTTACTGACTTGACATGCATTTGAACCCCCCCCCCCCCAATACAATATAGGATAATGGAATAATCTTGGATGTGTTGCATTCAAAAATGGTGACTATGAAGACATTTACATATGTTATCCATTTATTATTGTTTATTATGTATGTAGTATGACAATGTGTGCATGTATAATACTTGTGAAGTGTGTGTGTGTGTACACACACATAGAGATAGAGCTTTATATCATATATTTTGATCCATTTCGCTATGAGTTATGAAAGATATAATTGGTTAAATCAGTTATGTATTCTATTGTCTAACAATTATTCAACTTTCAACAACACATGTGACTTGATCTTATAGTCGTGCAAAGCAAGGTTTTTTACATTGTGAATATCTGATTTTGTTATGCAAATTTTCTATCTTCCCATACAACCATTTCCAAGCATCAACACTTCCAATGAACAAATTACTTTTATGTTTTCTTCAGTCTTGAGTAATGATACTGTAACGATCCGTATTTTACATATCGATCGATCATAAAATAATTATATTTTATTCCCTAGTGGTCAGATCATTCTCAAATTTTAATATTTTGTTTATGTGGATCTGAGACATGTCCATGATTTTTACTAAATTCAAGTATGACCATTTTTCCCTTTAGTTTATTGTTTAGACTACAACTTTTCATAGAGATTGAATTAGGTGTGGAGATCGGTCTCACTGGATTGGAATGGTGGTTTACAATTCCGTAGGGTGGTCACATGAAGAGTTTGGTTCAGCGGTTTGGGAGGAATTGTTGTTTTAAGTTTCAGTTGTTGTTTAGGCAGATTGGTTAGCAGCTAATGGGCTGATTAGCCAAACCCATTAGACTAGTGACCTATAGATATAAATAGGGGGACTTGGGGAGAGAACTAGGGTTACTCTCTTCATTTTAAACTTTAGGTTGGGAGTCTGTGATTCTCCGGTTCAACCTTAGTTCTCTATTCTTTTCATATTAATTCATCGTAGATTGCATCTAGAAGATAGATCATCATCAAAAGAAGTTAGGTCACATCAAATTACATCAAATCTGAAGATTTTCAGCGCTGTCTAGATATGATCTCGTTGGATTTACACTGAATTGGCGTTTAGGTGAGTGATATATATCTCTCACCCGGAAACTACGGATTGAACGGGTAAATTAGGATCAAATTCATATGTTATATGTTAAATTCACCCTAGATTTGATCATATATGTTTAACTCAGATTAAGGCATCTTAGGAAAACCTAATTTGATAATGTTAGTTGGATAATTGGTAGAATAATCATGTTTATTCATATATTAAATCCAAATCATGCTAGATCTCATGTTTATGGTATGTTTATGCCACAATTGGGATATGTTCATGTTTGTATGGTCAGTATTGTATGAATTGATGTTTGTTTTGATTGCATTGTTTGTTAGAATTTGTTATCATAGATCTTAGGATTAAAGAACAGAGTAAATCAGAGGTTCAAATGATCCGATTTAGACAAAACTTGGTAGAGGAGCTCTGGAAGACGATATGAGGAGGTTCAAAAAATTTGAGCCAAAAATAAGCTAAGTATATGGACCAATACCGATCCATACGGATCAGTACAGATCACTCACAGTACGATGGATGGCGAAGAAACTTTGTGGGATGCATTGTGGTGGTAAATCGAGTCTACCTATAAATTTCAAGTCATTCAAAGTTGTTTTGAATGGGTTGAAAGTTTGTTACTCGAGAGCGTTGATGGACCAGCAGAAGTTTCAACATGAACGTCGAAATGATTGGAAAATGGACCAGTAGGATGCTCTCAAGGCAAGGATGGACTGGAGACAAACACCTGACAAAATTTCGTGAAGTGTATGGACCGATACCCATCCATATGGACCGACACCCGTCTATATGGATCGGTACCGATCCATTAGAATGTAGTATGAAAGCCTAAGATTTTGTGGACATGATTGTTATGGCTTCAGGAGGTTGTCGTGAAGATTGGATGGAAACGGACTTAAGATTATTGACGTGCAGCTCAAAGATGAATGGTGCTTCAATTGTGAACTCAAGTTGTAGTGGTCGGAGCTGGATTGATGTGATACTGGTCATGACGCGATATATGATCCAGTATGACGATGATTGACTCAGATTGAAGTTGATCAAGGATGATAATGGAATTGGTTATGATCACCAAGAAGAAAGGCTCGACAGATTTGAAGCGCCAAGGAATCGTTGATAATCGAAGTGTTTGCAGACTCAAAGTAGAGGTATTGTGGGGACGCCTATTAGGATTAGAGCATGCCCTAGGAAGTCATGATGGGCCTAGTTGTCTTCGTCGAGTAAGGCAAACATACATAGTCATGATTTCGTATGGTAGTTTGGCTAGAACTGGGGTTTTCCATTAGCCATTTTGATTGTTTAGAGAAAGTTCGATTATCGATGGATTCAAGGCTGTAGACGATGATAGCTAGGATACTGGATGTTATGGTTGATTGTATGATTTCTTCTCTATTATCCACAGGTAGGCTATCATTGTAGGATGACTAAGAGAAGAGGATTTGGGTTTTTTTTCCTATTTTATAATGGCATGTGATGGATGGATTTCACGTGTTAACTTGTTGGTTGTTGGGCAGATCAGATGGTCGACTCGCCTATACTCATATTATCCTATGTAACTGTTGTTAGTTATTTTATCGCTTACTGAGACTGTTGTCTGACTCAAGGTTTTATGTTTCCCTCTTATTACCTTGGGTTGTTCATCACTGTGTTGATGAGCATAGTGAGTAGTATATAGAAGTTTTTGGTGTCATTGATTTTGTGCGATGACGAGGAGGCTGATATACTATTACTACATATATAGTATTTCTTTTCTATTTCTGCTGTATGTTGATGGTCATTGATACTCTAAGAGATGTGGTGAGGCGTATTGTATTTAGAGATTCATGTACTAAGATGTATTGTACTTAAGATTCTATGGTTTTATGAAAATTTAATTTTCTGTTCAGTTATGATTCACTACTATATCCTATTGTATATTTTATTATTATACATTATCCATGCGTTGCGAGTTATGCGACAGATTTTTTCCGAGTTATTATTCCTTAATAATCGTCTGTATCAGCCTGACACGTCATATATTACCTCATTCCTTAGTTCGATGCAAGTGGTACTGTAACACCCCGTATTTTAACAACACTAGAAGATGATAAATTAAAGAATAATTAATTTAATATTCATAACTAATGAAACGGACAACGCCATTGTGTTCATCTTGGAATTCTGGTCAAAACAGACACCTGGTTTGCGTAAAACGGACACCGTATCAAGAAGTTATTAAGGTTTGAAGTTCGTATACGCATAAGAAGAATATATACAAATAAAATAAGTCCAGAAATTCAAAACAGTTCAAAATCACAGAAAGTAGGGGAGCGGGAAAATTCCTGCCCAGGGGTGTCGACCCCTGGGTCGATCCCATAAGGGGGGTGTCGACCCTTGGGTCGACCCCATAAGGGGGCCGACCCCCGTACTGCAGATCTGGGCGGATTAGGGTTTTCTGATAGCTATATATATGACCCCATTTCTCATGTTTTTCTACACCAAAAATAATGGAGAACTAGATGCTGCCTCTGCCCAGATTAAATCAAGCCTTTTTCTTCTTCAGCAATCAAGTCATTCAAGTTTAGAGATCTGTGATTTGATATCCGCAATCTTTCTTCTATTTTTCTAGATCCAATCACAGTGAGTTTACGTTACTTTTAGATCTAATTGATTGAAAGTTAATCTTGACATGACTATAACTTGGATCTAAGCTTATGACTATTTGAATCATACCAGATCTGTTATAACCTGTGTATATAAGTTATTCTGACATGAATATGAACTAGATCTAAGCCTATACCTATTTATTATGTCAGATCTGCCATTATTTATAGATCTAATTCACTATTTAGATCACATCATGCCTATTCCTATTATGTTTGTGGCTAAATCAGATCTGTTATTAGTTGCTTATCTAATTCAATGTTTAGATCTTATCATGCCTATTTATGATGTCCCTATTATGTTAGAACCAGTTCTATTGTCATATATTCATTAGATCTATTCCTATATGTCTATCTTGTCATTATGCCACTATATGTTTATGCATATTTCTGCCATTATATGTCAATCTTGTTAGTATGATCGTTACTGTCCTCTTCTCTTTATCTTTTCCCTTTTATTTTTATAGCTAGGCTACCTTCGAGCCAAGGCATGCTGCTGAAATACACGAACGCGTTAAATTGGGAACGAGGGGAAAACGGTAAAATTGGGGCATAACTTGTAATAGGAAATTCGGGCATAACTTGAATGAAGTATATGAATATGAATTTGGGGCATAAATCAAATTGCGATTAAAGACCTTAATTTGGGGCATACGGTTCATTATGAACATAACTTGGGAAAGGGACATGAAAACCTATAATGACATAGGAACAATTGATTATTAATGGAAATGCCTAGATTACTGTAATTAGAAACTGTAACCGCGCTTAGACACGAGGTTAGATTACACTTATGGTGGAAGTCTGCTCGGAACCGCCCACCATACCCAGCAACCACAAGTGGTGAATCTAATGTGAGCGGTCTAAGTGCATAAAACGAGACGTGCTACGACACGAGGTTAAGCCCGACTCGTGGAAAAAGTCTACCCAGATCCATCTGGCATATCCAGCATCCACAAGTGGTAGGCTTAATGTATGAGGTCTAGCACATTATAACCATAAATGAATATGGTAATGAATTGAAATACTTAACCTGGTTGAATCCATAGGGATTGTATAAACATGTTACCTTGAGTAGGGGTTAAGTAAACTTGTTTGAAACAATGGGAGGGTTAAGTAAATCTTGGGTTGGTGGGTAATATTTATATATATGCCCATAAACTTAACCTGTGGGGTTATGCAATCTTTTACTCTGGTATGACATAACCTTCGGAAAACCTAGTGGGGTTGCAAGTGTAAGGGAAGCTTGTATCATCTTGTGTGTGGGACCCTTTTCAGCATCAAACGGGTACTCCGAACTAGGTCGGAGTCGGGGCACGCTTACTAGGATGATTGTAAGAGATCCAAACATGGGGGACGGTGTGGACAGCACATTCCGATGGGGTCACGTGCGTGCATGAGTCCGGCAGAGGAGGTTTAGATGCTGTGACACCTGTAGATATGGTTGTGCACATCCTGAAAACGAAGGGTTGCCACTTTAGTAAGTGATACATCCTACTATGGGGCTAGGACAGGGTATCTACGGAGTAGTGAGTCGATCGATCATATTAGTAATTAGGGTACATCTAGACTCTAGTATGTTTAGGAGCCCGTTATGATCCTTAGGGGTAAACTCTGATATGTTGGGCTGTCTGTTGATTATATGGGGTTAAAACTCTCACTAGAAGTACGCCTAAGTCTACCATCCTATAGTTGTTGGGATCATCTCATTTTGGTTATACTAGTATTGGTGTAGAGAAATGATTCGAGAAGCGTAATATACTCCATCATGTTTATCCTGTTTACCTTGTCATACCTTCATTTTATGGTGAGATAATCCACTTTATACGTCTATCATGATACTTTTACTTATTTATATGCTAAAAGTAACTGGACTCGTTAGACTTTGTGTCTGGCCCATTTTGTTTCCTCTTCTTTCTCTTTCGTTTCCCCCTCCCCCCATGTTCTTAGGGTGGGAATACTCAAGCTTGATCAGGATTCTGCTTGCATTCTGCTTGGAGCAGCTTAAATGTATTGCTCGAGTTCTTATCTCTTCTACTATGGCTGTGTTTTTTTAGGATTATGCTTCTTTTATTACTGTACTCTGATGTTTTAAGTACAAGACATAAATTTTAAGATTATGTACTGAGTTTATGTATTTTCAGACTTATGATGTTTTGAACCACAATGTTATGTTTTCTGCATTAATAAAATTTTAAATTCCGCTACTATTTCATATCTGTCTTGTAATGTTTCTGTTTCTATTTATCTATTACGCTTCACGAAACTTAATTCATTCTCTTAATGAGTGACATTAACAGACGTGGGGTGTCACACTTGGTATCAGAGCTGAAGGTTACCAGATCTGATAAAGTTTTTGAAAAATATTTTCAAAAAGGTTTTAAAAGAAAGCATTTTCAAAAGAAAAGTCTATTTTTAAAAACATATTCCCCAAAGCCATATGTAATATCTTTCAATCCTTTATCTGAATCCCTTTCCTTTTCTTTTCAGCATGTCTGGGGAACCTAATATTTCTGAGGGCGTTACGATACCAGGCTGGTTCCGTGGGTATCTTGTAACGACCCGCATTCTACGCATCGAATGATCGTAGAATAATTATTTCTTTCACATACGAAGTCGTATGGTCATGTAACTTTGGGAGACGACTATTGGGGTCATTTCCCATATTCATGATTTTTGCCGATTTTTAAATGACCATTTTGCCCCTAGCTGGTCTTGTTTTGGCCATAACTTTTGATTGTAAAGGAGTTTTGACCTGAAACCACTTCCATTGGCTTCGGATGATGGTTTATCTTTCCGTACAGTGGTCATAAGTGAAAAACAGATTTACCGTTTGGGAGATATGGCTGAAACAAGTTTCAGATGGTGAAAAACTGCTTAACCAGGCCAAATAGGGTGATTAGTGAATGGGCCCATAATCCATTTCGGGATTAGGGTTAAGGGGAGGCTGAAATGAGTTAGGTTTTCATTCTATTTCAGTTTTCTAACCGCCACTTACCTCTTAGAAACCCTAATGATGGCCTCCAACCTCTAGAACATCCCCAAATCACTTTCTAATCAAGGATTAAGCTTAGCAACATCAAATCAAGGAGAAATAGCACCAAATCAGAGTTGGAGCTACTGCTAGGCATTGGAATTCGACCCATACAGTAGATTATTTCAGATCTAAGGTTTTATTTGTGGCCAAGGTGAGTGATTTGCATAGTTCCTCACTAATTATGGTTAATTAATGGTAATTAGTGTTTATTAGAGAATTTATACACTAATAAATTCTGGAAAAATATTTATAAATTCTAAAATAATGTATTTGACCTCTGTTAGAAACTTGGGTTAATTTGATTAAGTTTTGCTAATCATATCATTAGTTTTTCCTAAACATGCATAAGGGAAAATATGAGATTTTGGGTAGGTTTGATCCAATTTACATGCTATGGTTGTTGGTTTGATGTTTATGGTTGATTCTCAATGTTGCTATGACTGTATGGTATGTTTTGTGATTGATTAGAACTGTTAGATTGGTCGAAAAAGCCGTCATATGGCGTAGAACAACCGCTGGAAAAGTTGTAGGAAAATGTGCAAGGTTTCGGATTGGATCGGAAAAGGGGACTCGGATCGGATGGTGGACTGGGCAGAGAAGCCAAACCGGATCGGAACTTTGCACTAAAGGGGAATTGGCGAGAAGGAGGGCCATTTGCTTAGAGTTGGAGATGGGCAGAGGATCGGATCGGAGAGATAAAAAGGGGATCGGATCAGTACTAGGGTGTGGGATCGGATCGGCTACCGAACCGAACCGGAGCTGGCATCTTCTGGGGCGTGCAAACGAAAGAGACATCAAGGAAGGTTGGATCAGATCAGAACTTGACACTATAAGGAGGACCTTGGCACTTTACCACCGGACCGGACCGAGCCACATGTGAGAAGCATGGAGGAGATGAACCCGAACCGAACCGAGCATGGGTGATCGAACCGCACCGAGCGTGGGTGACCGAACTGAACCGGATGAGTACTTCTATTTCTAAATAACGAATCTTTTGAATACCAACTCCAATTCGACCAAAACCCGAGATGCAAAGGAAGTCCAAATGTGGAGCTTTGACTCATGATCCAGTTGGGAACCAATGAGTGAGCTTCATGATTGGGCTTTGCTGCGGGACGTGTGCTAAGGGGTTGTCGATGTCTGTAACTTTGAATCACTATGTAAGGGGAGTACGTGAACGAATTCAGGGCCATAGTGGCCTAGGTACGACTAAAGAGCTATAGACCAATGAAATGGGGTCATTTGTAAAGATTTGGTCATGACTCCATGTGGTAAGCTTGGTAGTAGCAGTAGTTGTACAAGTCGAACTCCGTCACTACTTCGATGGGTCTAGTGATTGACAGTGGTGGACATCGTATGCTTTACGCAGTGAGTGAGAGATGTGAGGATGGTTGTTATGGTTGATTTGTTTGCCATCATTATGACGTGCACACCCCCACCCCCGTTATCTTTACACCGTCTGTTCAGTGGCACCTTAGAGTATTGTACGGTATGTAGTGCTAACTCTTTGGTTGCAGGTCCAGGTTCAGGTATGGTTTAGTATACCTGTTATTGTTCTGTTTAGCTGCTTACCGTTCATACCAGACTTTTCGTCTGACCCAGAGTTTTATGTCTCTTCTTATTACTCTGGGTGCTCTCACGAGCAGAATAGAGACAGGTTAGCTGGGTATGCACGGGTAGCTGATCCGGAGACGAGCAGGAGGCTTCCACGTATGATACATATAGTATTCTCCCTGTGTTGTTGAAGATCACTGCTTGGGCATTAGTAGTGCATCTTCTACTTTAGCTTTCTTTTGTTTTAGAGATAATAAATTTGGAAAGTTGTAATAAGTTGTATTTGGATTTTCCGCTGCTATGTTGGTTTAGTTTTCAGCTTATGCACTGTCTCGCCTGTTTTATGTCAAGATTATGTTATTATTATATTTTGTTCCATGCGTTGTGAGACATTCTATAGGTTCCTTGTTAGTTCATTCTCTTCTTTCCTTTCTTTGGCGACCGTTCCGTGCTAGTCGGGCATGTGTACAGCGTACCTTCGGAGGAAATGCAGGCTGGTGCGGGACGGGCCGTCACACTTGGTATCAGAGCTCTAGGTTGCGTAGTTAACCTAGGGTAGTCATCAGGGAGAGATAGTATACGTATATGAGAGCACGTATTTGTGATTATTTTGGTTTTCAAAAGCTATATATATATACTATTAGTATAGCTAAGGATGAAGTCGCACTGCACTAGCACCACTATGGAGATGGTTAATCGTTTTCTCTCTTTACAGATTGAACGATGATCTGATACGCAAGAGGTGCTGGTAGAGGATCCAATAATGGGAATGCTACTGACATGAGGACGATGTTTACTGACCTCATGAGAGAAATGCTTAGGGATGTGCAGAAGGCAGCTCCCAATGGTGGTAATGGTGGTGGTCCAATAGTGCAGGCGCCTAGGGCCGATTTCGCCAAGCTGAATAAGGATTATACTAGTCTTGGTGGGAAGCCGTTCCACGGAACGGAGTCGGCTACAGATGTTCTGGATTGGTTGGATAGCTGCGAGCATATCTTCGAAGATTTGGATATCGAGGATGCGATGAAGAGAAGACTAGCATCCCGTCAGCTGCAAGGATGGGCAATGAATTGGTGGAATGCTATAAAGGAAGCTACTCCCGAGGATCAGATTACTTGGGAGTAGTTCAAGGTTCACTTTAGCGAGAAGTTCATTCCAGCTGCTCAGAAGTCAGTGTTGTTTAAGATATTCTTGGAGCTCAAGCAGAATGGAAGAGCTATCTC
The DNA here is from genome assembly GCA_030737875.1 of Allium sativum. Lineage (NCBI taxonomy): Eukaryota > Viridiplantae > Streptophyta > Magnoliopsida > Asparagales > Amaryllidaceae > Allium > Allium sativum. Next base: position 298,335,405 of record CM060924.1, read on the forward strand.
GGAGTATATTGCCGAATTCGACACTTTGTCGAAGTATGGGTTATCTCTTATTGATACTGCCGAGAAGAAGAACGAGAAGTTCATAACTGGTTTGGATCACTACTTGGGGGAAAGGCTTATTAACCACATCGATGAGACGTTTGAATCGATTGTGGGGAAAGCATTGAGGTCAGAGAGTCTTTACCCTAAGTCAAAGACTGAGGTTGTATCTACAGAGGAGCCAAAGCCGCAAGCAAGTGGTGGAGGCAAGAGTGGTTCTCAGAATAAGAGGAAGCAGAACCAGAGTAAGGATGGCCAGAAAAATAATAAGAAAGATGTTGAGTGCTTCAGCTGTGGTAAGAAGGGCCATTATGCTAGTAATTGTCAGGCCAATCCAGCGGATAGGAAGTGCTTCAACTGTGGCCAAGTGGGACATCACAAGGACAAGTGTCCGCAACCCCCTAAAGAAAAGCAGATGGTGAAAGCACATGCCCTTAATGCAATTCCTTCTTCGTCGAATGCCCCAACTGCGGCGGAGAAGGGAAAGAATGTCGTCATTCAAGGTATGATTTCCGTTTATGATGTTCCTGTTAGAGTTTTGTTTGATACTGGGGCTTTCATTTCTTTCATATCCAGTGACCTGGTAGATAGGTTGGGATTGGAGCCCGAGATTGTCGATAGACCTTTAGTAGTGATGAACCCGGTTGGTGGTTCGACTAACCTTAGAATGATTTGTCGTAATGTGGTCTTATCGAGTCATGGATGCATGTTTGTTTGTGATTGCTTTATCTTGGGCTTTACTGGGTTTGACATTATTTTGGGAGTCGATTGGCTCCAAAGATACGGGGTGGTAGTAGACTGTGAGGGCTTTTTGGTGACAGCTAGAGCGGATGATGGGCGGAGGGTAGTGTTTGGTGGTCTACCCGGTGATGGGGTACTGGCTAGTTTTCTAAATTCCCTCGACATTCCGCATAGTGAGTTGTCAGGTTTGCCCGTGGTTGGCCAGTATCCGTACGTTTTCGAAGAAGTGACCGGGCTTCCACCACATCGATAGATTGAGTTCCGTATCGATTTAGTGAAAGATGCCAGACCTATAGTGATGCCACTTCGTCGTATGGCACCAAGGGAGCAGCGAGAGCTCGGGGTGCAAGTTAGAGATCTTTTGAAGAAGGGATTTATCATAAGGAGTGTTTCTGAATGGGGAGCACCAGTTGTGTTTGCTACCAAGGCGGATGGTTCCCTTCGTTTGTGTGTAGACTACCGCGAGTTGAATAAAGTGACGAGGAAGAACAAGTATCCTCTACCGTGGATAGATGATTTGTTTGATCAGTTGAGTGGCGCGAGAGTATTCTCTCAGTTAGATTTCGCGAGAGGTTTTCATCAGCTTAGAGTGGAAGCTGAGAGTATAGCTTAAACGGCATTTCGGACGCCGTCTGGATTTTATGAGTGGTTGGTCATGCCATTCGGGCTGACCAATGGCCCAACATATTTTGTGGATCTTATGAATAGGGTATTCAGAGATCAGTTGAATAAGTTTGTCCTTGTGTTCGTGGATGACATTTTGGTCTATTCGAGGACAGAGGAAGAACACAAGGAACATTTGAGGATAGTGATGGAGGTGTTGAGAAAACACCAATTGAAAGCAAAGCTTTCTAAGTGTCACTTCTGGAGGAGGGAAGTGAGGTTCTTGGGCCATGTTGTTTCAGAGAATGGTATTGTCGTGGACCCTACGAAGGTGTCTATGGTACAAGATTGGTCTACGCCCAAGAATGCAACGGATATAAGAAGTTTCTTAGGGTTAGATGGATATTATCGTAAGTTTATCCAAGACTTCTCTAAGATAGCAGCACCGTTGACTCAGTTGACTAAGAAGAATCAAGCCTTCGTCTGGGACGAAAAGTGCGAGAATGCATTCAAGAGTCTAAAGGACAAGTTTACATGTGCACCAGCGTTAGTCATTCCTAAGGGGAATGAAGAGATGACGGTGTATACGGATGCATGTGGCACAGGGCTAGGTGTTGTAATGATGCAAGGAGGTAGGGTTGTAGCTTATGCAAGTCGGCAACTGAAACCGCACGAGAGAAGATACCCTACCCATGATTTGGAATTGGCAGCGATCGTGTTTGCATTGAAGATGTGGAGACATTATCTCTTGGGAGAAAGATTCGAGTTGTTTACCGATCATAAATCGTTAAAGTATCTTTTCTCTCAAAAGGACCTAAATTTCCGACAACAAAGATGGTTAGAATTTTTGGCTTCCTATTATTTCGACATCGCATATACACCAGGAAAGGGCAATGCGGTGGCTGATGCATTGAGTAGATGACATGCCAGTTTAGGGGTTATGTTTCTAGAATGGAAGCAACTGGAGTATATCGTTGGGTATAATTTCAAACCAAAGTGCAAATTAGATCCAGAAATGTTAGCAGGTTTGACGATCAGACCCACCTTGATTGAGCGGATTGGTTCCAGTCAAAGAAGCGATCCTAACCTATTGGAAATCATCTCAAAGTTAGAGATGAGAATCGACGGAGAGATCAACAAGTATGGGCTTGATCGAGATAGGTGGCTTAGAAAGGATGGAAGACTTGTTGTACCCAATGTCAATGGACTGAGAGATGAAGTGCTTAGAGAATGTCATCACTCAAAACTGACTATACATCCCGGTGGTAACAAGATGTATCGAGACATGAAGCAGACCTACTACTGGGAAGGGATGAAAAGAGGCATTGGGAAATTTATATCCAAATGCATGAATTGCCAGCTAGTTAAAGCTGAGCAAAAGAAGCCTAGTGGTTTGTTACAACCATTAGAAATTCCAGAATGGAAATGGGATCAAGTCTCAATGGATTTCATTGATGGGTTACCAAGGACTAGATCGGGCCATGATAGCATTGGGTGATTGCGGACCGATTGACCAAAAGTGCAAGATTTATACCCGTCAAGTCGAATAGGACAGCAGCTAAGTTAGCGGAACTGTATGTAAAGTGGGTAGTGAGATTTCATGGAATACCCAAAGGCATTGTGAGTGACCGAGATCCGTTGTTCACTAGTGGATTTTGGAAGAGCTTACAAAAGGCGTTAGGATCAGAACTACATCTCAGTACCGCATATCATCCTCAAACCGAGGGACAGACAGAGAGGGTGAATCGAGTGCTAGAAGATCTCTTAAGAGCTTACATATTGGATTTTGGTGGATCATGGGATGACCATTTGCATCTAGTAGAGTTTGCATATAATAATAGTTATCAATCCAGTATTGGTATGGCTCCATTTGAAGCTTTGTACGGAAGACCGTGCAACTCACCGTCATGTTGGGTAGAAACTGGTGAGAAGTTTGTGCTTGGACCCGATGCAATAAGAGAAACTTCAGCTAAGATTAAGACTATCCAATAGCGAATGAAGGCTGCCCAAGATAGACAGAAAAGTTATGCTGATAAGAGGAGAAGAGAATTAAAGTTCTCCATTGGCGACTTGGTGTTTATCAAGATTTCTCCATTGAAGAGCATAATACGATTCCGCAGGAGAGGCAAGTTATCACCAAGATTTGTTGGCCCATTCCCAGTTCTTTAACAAATTGGGAATTTGGCATACAAAGTTGAATTACCAGAGAAGATGGCAGGAGTTCACAATGTATTTCATGTTTCCCAGTTAAGAAAATTCGTGCCCGACCCAGATGCGACTATTTCACCTGATCAGTTGGATGATATCGAAGTTGAACCCGAGGCGGTTGGGAACCGCAAGCTATGCGTATTGTTGGGAACGATACGAAGCAACTTCGAAGGAAAGCGGTGAATCTAGTCAAAGTCCAGTGGGGCGAGAATGAGAATGACTGTACTTGGGTGACAGAGGAGAGCATTAGGAAGACGTATCCAGAACTCTTCGCCTGGTGAGATTTTACCTTCAATTTAGTCTTTCCGCATGCTAGGATAGGCTTGTTTGTTTGTTTTGCATGGTTGATTGTTGTATATGATTAATAGGCATGCGAGATCCTTTGTATGTTTTGGGTTAAGGAATTTCGGGGACGAAATTTCTTAAGGGGGGAGGAGTGTAACGACCCGCATTCTACGCATCGAATGATCGTAGAATATTTATTTCTTTCACATACGAAGTCGTATGGTCATGTAACTTTGGGAGACGACTATTGGGGTCATTTCCCATGTTCATGATTTTTGCTGATTTTTAAATGACCATTTTGCCCCTAGCTGATCTTGTTTTGGCCATAACTTTTGATTGGAAGGAGTTTTGACCTGAAACCACTTCCATTGGCTTCAGATGGTGGTTTACCTATCCGTAGAGTGGTCACATGTGAAAAACGAACTTACTATTTGGGAGATATGGCTGAAACAAGTTTCAAATGGTGAAAAACTGCTTAACCGGGCCAAATAGGATGATTAGTGAATGGGCCCATAACCCGTTTCAAGATTAGGGTTAAGGGAAGGGTGAAATGAGTTAGGTTTTCATTCTATTTCAGTTTTATAGCCGCCACTTACCTCTTAGAAACCCTAGTAATGGCCTCCAACCTCAAGAACATCCCCCAAATCACTTTCTAATCAAGGATTAAGCTTAGCAACATCAAATCAAGGAGAAATAGCACCAAATCAGAGTTGGAGCTGTTGCTAGGCATTGGAATTCGACCTATACAGTAGATTATTTCAGATCTAAGGTTTTATTTGTGGCCAAGGTGAGTGATTTGCATAGTTCCTCACTAATTATGGTTAATTAAGGGTAATTAGTGTTGATTAGAGAATTTATACACTAATAAATTCTGGAAAAATATTTATAAATTCTTAAATAATGTTTTAGACCTCTGTTAGAAACTTGGGTTAATTTGATTAATTTTTTCTAATCATATCATTAGTTTTGCCTAAACATGCTTAAGGGAAAATATGGGATTTTGGGTAGGTTTGATCCAATTTACATGCTATGGTTGTTGGTTTGATGTTTATGGTTGATTCTCAATGTTGTTGTGACTGTATGGTATGTTTTGTGATTGATTAGAACTGTTAGATTGGTCGAAAACGCCGTCGTATTGCGTAAAACAGCCGCTGGAAAAGTTGTAGGAAAATGTGCAAGGTTTCGGATCGGAAAAGGGGGCTCGGATCGGATGGTGGACTGGGCAGAGAAGCCGAACCGGATCGGAACTTTGCACTAAAGGGGACTTGGCGAGAAGGAGGGCCATTTGCTTAGAGTTGGAGTTGGTCAGAGGATCGGATCAGAGAGATAAAAAGGGGATCAGATCGAAACTAGGGCGTGGGATCGGATCGGCTACCGAACCGAACCGGATCTGGGGCGTGCAAACGAAAGAGACATCAAGGAAGGTTGTATCGGATCGGAACTTGACACTATAAGGAGGACCTTGGCACTTTACCACCAAACCGGACCAAGCCATATGTGAGAAGCATGGAGGAGATGAACCCGTACAGAACCGAGCATGGGTGATCGAACCGCACCGAGCGTGTGTGACCGAACCGAACTGGACGAGTACTTCTATTTCTACGTAACGACTCTTTTGAAGACCAACTCCAATTCGACCAAAACCCGAGATGCAAAGGAAGTCCAAATGGGGAGCTTTGACTCAGGATCCAGTTGGGAACCAATTAGTGAGCTTCATGATTGGGCTTTGCTGCGGGACGTGTGCTAAGGGGTTGTCGATGTCTGTAACTTTGAATCACTATGTGTGGGGAGTACTGAACGGATTCAGGGCCATAGTGGCCTAGGTACGACTAAAGAGCTATAGACCAATGAAGTGGGGTCATTTGCAAAGATTTGGTCATGACTCCATGTGGTAAGCTTGGTAGTAGCAGTAGTTGTACAAGTCGAACTCCGTCACTACTTCGATGGGTCTAGTGATTGACAGTGGTGGACATCATATGCTTTACGCACTGAGTGAGAGATGTGAGGATGGTTGTTATGGTTGATTTGTTTTCCATCATTATGACATGCACACCCCCACCCCCGTTATCTTTACACCGTCTGTTCAGTGGCACCTTAGAGTATTGTGCTGTATGTAGTGCTAACTCTTTGGTTACAGGTCCAGGTTCAGGTATGGTTTAGTATACATGTTATTGTTCTGTTTAGCTGCTTACCGCTCATACCAGACATTTCGTCTGACCCAGAGTTTTATGTCTCTTCTTATTACTCTGGGTGCTCTCACGAGCAGACTAGAGACAGGTTAGCTGGGTATGCACGGGTAGCTGATCCGGAGACGAGAAGGAGGCTTCCACGTATGATACATATAGTATTCTCCCTGTGCTGTTGAAGATCACTGCTTGGGCATTAGTAGTGCATCTTCTACTTTAGCTTTCTTTCGTTTTAGAGACAGTAAATTTGGAAAGTTGTAACAAGCTGTATTTTGATTTTCCGCTGCTATGTTGGTTTAGTTTTCAGCTTATGCACCGTCTCACCTGTTTTATGTCAAGATTACGTTATTATTATATTTTGTTCCATGCGCTGTGAGACATTCTACAGGTTCCTTGTTAGTTCATTCTCTTCTTTCCTTTCTTTGGCGACCGTTCCGTGCTAGTCGGGCATGTGTACAGCGCACCTTCGGAGGAAATGCAGGCTGGTGCGGGACGGGCCGTCACATATCTAGAGGCCACGGCGCCTACCGGTGGTCAAGCTGACGTTCCTCCCCCAGTTGCACCCGTCATTCCTCCTCCTCCTCCGCATATAGATAATTTCTCTAACATTTACAAAGATTTATGTGCCATGGAAGGAAAGCCATTACGTGGAACCGAGATGCTCGTAGAGGCAAGGAATTGGCCCAAAGAGACGGAGGATCTATTTGGAATTTTCGAAGTGGACGATCGTAGGAAGATTCAGTTAGCTACCTGGCTACTGAAAAATGAAGCTTCGTTCTGGTGGGAAGTGATGCAAGCAAGGCATCCAGTGGAGACTTGGGATGATTTTCGGTAATGGTTTGAAATGAAGTTTCTTTCTCAAGCCAAGAAAAACATGCAAATGGAAAGGTTTCTGGCACTCAAGCAAGGAGGCATGAATGTCAAAGAGTATGTTAACAAATTTAACCAACTAGCAAGGTTTGGGTTGGAGCTAGTAGATACCCCGCATAAGAAAGCATCGCGGTTTGCTAAAGGACTGATTGAACCCCTCCATGGGTTAGATATGTCCTATATTCCAATGGGAGCAACTTTTGAAAGGCTCGTTGATATGGCATCGATGCATGAGGAAGATAAAGCTGAAAAGAAGAAAGTTTTGGTTAAGGAAACACAAAACAAGAAAGTATGGCCCAACAAAGGACAACAACAACAAAAGAAGGGCGGAAAGAATGACAAGGCTAAGGATAATAGGAAGTGCCATAATTGCGGGAGCGAGGGTCACTTGGTAAAGGACTGCAAAAGAAGGAAGAATGCTTGCTTCATTTGTGGAGAGGTCGGACACTTTTCTAAGGAGTGCCCCAAGAAGCAAGGACAAGGTCAAAGGGCAGGAGCTTCTGGAGGGCAGGTGCATGCTCTCGTGACCAGTGCTCTAGATAGATGTAGGAAAGTTTCCGTGGAAGGTTTGATTTCTCTTTCCAATCATCCTATTAGAAATCTTTTTGATTCTGGCGCTTCGCATTCATTTATATCTAATTCTATGGTTGAGTCTCTGCACATTAGTACTAGTATGGTAGTGGATCCCGTTGTTGTCTCAAACCCCATTGGTGGTACGACTCATTTATCCATGATTTGTCGGGGTTTGAGAATATCTGTGTTAAGCGTCGAGTTTGAATGCGATGCATATGTGCTTGGTTTCATGGGTTATGGATTGATTCTAGGGATGGATTTGCTAGCCATGTATGGTACCATTCTAGATTGTGAGAGGAGGGTTGTTAGACTTTTGACTTGCCATGGGAGGACCCTCGAGATTTCTTGTGACCCAAAAGGGTCTTTCATGCTTAGTTTCCTAGAGTCACTTGATGCATCTATCGATGTTCTGCGATCTGTATCAGTAGTCCGTGAGTATCTTGATGTTTTTGATGAGGTTCGGGGATTACCCCTGAGGCACGAGATCGATATTCGTATATACTTGGTGGACAATGCAAAGTCGGTTGCATTGCCTGTGCGCTGTATGGCTCAAAGGAAAAGGAGGGAGCTTAGCAAGCAAGTAGGGGAGCTACTTGAGAAAGAGTTTATTAGGCGAAGCATATTTGTATGGGGTGCTCCGGTGGTATTTGCAACTAAGGTGGATGGTTCACTTCGCTTATGTTGAATAAACTTACCAAAAAGAACTGGCACCCACTCCCGAGGATAGATGATCTGTTTGACTAGCTTTTTGGTGCATCAGTTTTCTCTCAGTTTAACCTGGCCACGAGGTCTCATTAGTTGAAGGTGGTCGAGGACAGTATAGACAAGACTTCTTTTGGACTCCAAATGGTTTCTTTGAATGGCTCGTTATGCCTTTTGGGTTGAAAAATGCACCTGCCTATTTTGTTGATCTAATGAGTAGGGTGTTTCGGAAGTTTCTAAATAAGTTCGTCGTGGTCTTTGTTGATGATATCTTGATCTTCTTGAAGAGTGAAGAAGAGCATGCCCAACATTTGAGAGAAGTTTTAAAAAATCTACGTGCGCTTCAGCTCAAAGCGAAATTCTCCAAACGCCATTTTTGGAGAAAAAAATTGAGATTTCTAGGGCATGTGATCTCTAAAGATGGGATAGCAGTAGATCCCGCAAAGGTAGTTGCAGTTCAAGATTGGCAAATCCCAAATAATGCAACAGAGGTGAGAAGTTTTCTTGGATTGGCAGGCTATTATAGGAAGTTCTTCAAGGACTTCGCAAAGATATCAGCCCCACTCACCAGGCCGACGAAGAAAATTTTTACGTTCTCTTGGGATATAGATTGTGATGTTGCTTTCCAACGATTGAAGAGGGCTCTGACAACAACCCAAGTCTTGACCTTGCCCGATGGGAACAAAGTATTCACAGTATACACTGATGCATCTGGTACAGGGCTTGGTGCGGTTCTGATGCAAGAGGGAAGGGTAGTATGTTATGGAGGTAGACAGTTAAGGGTTCATGAGAAGAATTACCCTACCCATGACTTAGAGCTATGTATCATAGTATTCTCACTTAGGACGTGGCGCCATTATTTGCTTGGAGAGAAGTCCGAGTTGTACACTAATCATAAATCTCTCAAGTACTTATTTTCGCAAAAGGATCTTAATTTAAGTCAGCAAAGGTGGATGGAGTTCCTAGCATTTTATGACTTTGAGATTGCTTATACCCCTGGCAAGGGTAATGTGGTGGCAAATGCATTGAGTAGGCAAAGAATGACCTTAAGTCCTCTGTTTGTGGAGAGAAAAAGTTTGTAGATTATATCGGCTTTTGACTTTAGACCCTCCACCGAGTTTTTGCCTGGCTTATTTGCATCAATGGAGGTGCGACCTACTCTTATGGATCAGAAAGGAGTTTCGCACCAAGAGGATCCACAAATTCAGACATCTTGGATAGGCTCAGAAAAGGGGAGACTTCTAGTCACCTCAGTAGATATTCCATAGACGATAGAGGGTGGTTGCAACGAGATGAAAGGCTTTGTGCTCCCCAAGTTGGGAGTTTGTTGAAGACGGTTCTAGAAGAAGCCCATCATTTTAAGATGACTATTCATCCAGGTGGTGATAAGATGTATAGAAATATGAAGAGGGTTTTGTTTTGGGCTGGGATGAAGAAATATGTGGCGGAGTTTGTTTCTCAATGTTTGATTTGTCAGCAAGCCAAAGCTAAGAAAAAGAAGCCCAGTGGTTTACTTCATCCTTTGGAGGTTCCACAGTGGAAGTGGGAGAGCATCTCTATGAATTTTATAGATGGTTTGCCAAGATCGAAGAAAGGCAACACCAGTATTTGGGTTGTAGTAGACAGACTTACTAAGAGCGCTTATTTCATTCCAGTCAAAAGTAAAAGGACGACGACATGGTTGGCAACGGTTTATGTTTGTGAGATAGTCCGTCTTCATGGAGTACTTTCCAGCATCGTAAGTGATCGTGACCCTATTTTCACCAGTGAATTTTGGAGGAGCTTGCAAGAAGCATTAGGTACATAGTTGAGTTTGAGCACTGCTTATTACCCTCAGTCAGATGGACAGACGTAAAAGGTGAACAGAGTTCTCATGGATCTTTTAAGGCTGTGTATCATAGACTTCGAAGTGACTTGGGAAGAGCACCTTCCTTTGGTAGAGTTTGCCTACAGCAACAGTTATCAAGCTAGCATTGGCATGGAACCCTTCGAAGCATTGTATGGACGACCCTGTAGATCACCAACTTGTTGGTGAGAATCTACAGAAAGACTACTACTTGGACCAGATATGGTTAGAGAAACGTCCGTGAAGATTGATCTTATTAGACGGTGAATGAAGACCGCTCATGATAGGAAGAAGTCCTACGCATATAGGAGAAGGACTGACATTGAGTTTGAGGTGGGAGAGATGGCTTTCATTAAGGTGTCACCTTCAAGGAATGTGGTTCGCTTTGGATCTGTAGGGAAATTGGCACCAAGATTTGTAGGGCCATTTTCCATAATAGAAAGGATTAGCCAAATGACCTATAGAGTAAAGCTACCCGAGAGACTATCCGATGTTCATAATGTTTTCCATGTTTCACATTTACGGAAGTGCTTGCATGATACCGCAGAATTAGTTGAGCCGAGTATACTAGAGGAAGTAGAGGTGGAATGGGAGGCGACAGTTAGACGAGTTCCTACCCGCATCCTTGGATCAGAAGTTAAGAAGCTACGCAAACGAGAAGTCAAGTTGATGAAAGTTCAGTGGGGAGATAACCCAGAGGATGCAAAAGACAAGATTCACGCTTCGTACCCTTTTCTTTTCGAGGTTATGTTCTTAACTTCCTTTCCAAAGCTTTTAATCATGCTTGTTCCTATCATTTAAGTATATCCTATCGATCAAATCTTCGACCTTTAGGTAGAAAACCCATGGATGTAAACATGTGCTTGAGACATGTTATGTTTGATGGATACAAGTGGATGCAAGTGTTTGCTAGTGATTTCTCATGGATGCATATACACACACATTAGGCACTAGATTGGCTCAATCACTCTCATACTGCATATTGATGTGTATGCATTTTTCTTTGTTTTATGGATGTATCATCATATGGATGTTGCATTTGGGTGGATGATTGTGCACACATATAGGACTTACATGCTATAATAGGACTATTTGCATACATGTTGGATTCATGACACTAACATACATTGCATTAAGGGGATCGACTGAATCAATAGACTGCCTGATCTTTCGCATTAGTGTAAGGGCATATACACACACCTTTGCTTATGTTCATATAAACATTAAAAAATTAAAAGGACCATGGATGCCCGTGATTGGTAGATGAGTAGATGGATGATGTATATACATTCTTCTTAACTAGGAGATTTCGAGGACGAAATCCTTTGAATAGGGGAGAATATAAAACCCCATATTTTAACAACACTAAAAGATGATAAATTAAAGAATAATTAATTTAATATTCAGAATTAATGAACAGACTACGCCACTGCGTTCATCTCAGAATTCTGGTAAAAATAGAATCCTAATTTGCGTAAAACGGACACCGTATGAAGAAGTTATTAAGGTTTGAAGTTTGTATACACATAAGAAGAATATATATGAATAAAATAAGTCTAGAAATTCAAAACATTTCAAAATCGCAGAAAATAGGGGAGCAAGAAAACTCCCGCCCAAGGGTGTCGACCCCATAAGGGGGGTCGACCCCCCTATTGCAGATCTGGGTAGATTAGGGTTTCCTGACGGCTATATATATGACCCTATTTCTCATGTTTTTCTACACCAAAAATAATGGAGTTGCCTCTGCCCAGATTAAATCAAGCCTTTTCTTCTTTAGCAATCAAGCCATTCAAGTTTAGAGATCTGTGATTCGATATTTGCAATCTTTCTTCTATTTTTCTAGATCCAATCACAGTGAGTTTACGTTACTTTTAGATCTAAATGATTAAAAGTTAATCTTGACATGACTATAACTTGGATCTAAGTCTGTGACTATTTGAATCATATCAGATCTGTAATAACCTGTGTATTTAAGTTATTCTGACATGACTATGAACTAGATCTAAGCCTATACCTATTTATCATGTCAGATCTGCCATTGTTTATAGATCTAATTCACTATTTAGATCACATCATGCCTGTTCCTATTATGTTTGTGGATAAATCAGATCTATTATTTTTTGATTATCTAATTCATTGTTTAGATCTTATCATGCCTGTTTATGGTGTCCCTAATATGTTATAACAAGTTCTATTGTCACATGTTCATCAGATCTGTTCCCATATGCCTATCTTGTCATTATGCCACTATATGTTTATGCCTATTTCTGCCATTATATGTCAATCTTGTTAGTATGATCATTTCTGTCCTCTTTCCTTCATCTTTTCCCTTTTATTTTTATAGTCAGGCTACTTGCGAGCCTAGGCATGCCGCTAAATATGCGAATGCGTTAAATTGGAAACGAGGGGAAAACGATAAAATTGGGGCATAACTTGTAATTGGAAATTTGGGCATAACTTGAATGAAGTATATGAAAATGAATTTGGGGCATAAATCAAATTGCGATATTATGAACATAACTTGGGAAATGGACATGAAAACCTATAATGACATAGGAACAATTGATGAATAATGGAAATGCCTAGAATTACAGTAATTAGAAACTGTAACCGCGCTTAGAAACGAGGTTAGATTACACTTGTGGTGGAAGTATGCCCGGAACCGCCTGGCATATCCAGCGACCACAAGCGGTGAATCTAATGTGAGGGGACTAAGTGCATAAACACGAGACGTGCTAAGACACGAGGTTAAACCCGACTTGTGGAAGAAGTCTGCCCGGATCCAACCGGCATATCCAACATCCATAAGTGGTAAGCTTAATGTGGGAGGTCTAGCACATTATAACCATAAATGAATATGGTAATGAATTGAAATACTTAACCTGGTTGAATCCATATGGATTGTATAAACATGTTAACTTGAGTAGGGGTTAAGTAAACTTGTTTGAAACAATGAGAGGGTTAAGTAAATCTTGGGTTGGTGGGTAATATTTATATATAGGTCCACAAACTTAACCTGTAGGGTTATGCAATCTTTTACTCTGGTATGACATAACATATGGAAAACTTAGTGAGGATGCAAGCACAGGGGGAAGCTTGTATCATCTTGTGTGTATGACCCTTTTCAGTCAGTAACCCATATATAGGTATCAAACGAGTACTCCGAACTAGGTTAGAGTCGGGGCACACTTACGAGGCTGATTGTAAGAGATCTAAACGTGGGGGACGGTGCTGCATGGGTCCAGCAGAGGAGGTTTAGACGCCATGACACTTGTAGATATGGTTGTGCACATCCTGAAAACAAAGGGTTGCCACTTTAGGAAGTGATACATCCTACTGTGCGGCCAGCACAGGGTATCTAAAGAGTAGGGAGCCAATCGATCAGGGTAGTAATTAGGGTACATCTAGACTCCAATATGTTTAGGAGCCCGTTATTATCCTTAGGGGTAAACTCCAGTATGTTGGGCTGCTTGTTGATTGTATGGGGTTAAAACTCTCACTAGAAGTATGCCTAAATCTACCATCTTATAGTTGTTGGGATCATCTCATTCTGGTTATACTAGTATTGGTGCAGAGAAATCACTAAAGAAAAGTAATATACTCTATCATGTTTATCCTGTTTACCTTGTCATACCTGTCTTTTATGATGATATCTCTCTTATCCACTTTATATGCTTGTCATGATACTTTTACTTATTTATATGCTAAAAGTAACTAGACTCGCTAGACTAAGTGTCTAACCATTTTGTTTACTCTTCTTTCTCTCTCCCCCCCGGTTCTCAGGGTAGGAATACTCAAGCTTGATCACGTTGGATCTAGATTAACCCTAGAGGGAGGTGAATAGGGTTTATCACAGTTTATCGCTGATATTTAAAAACAATCACAGTACAGAAATCAACAGGGAAATAAATGCAGTAAATAAATAACACATAGATATACCCAGCTTCGGCAGACTCTGCCTCTGCTGCATTCACTAAGGTTTCTACTAGGTGTTAATAACATATCCCACTTACAGATACTGTAAACTCGCACTCCCTGCTCCTGTACTAACCCTACGCTCAAAACCCTAGACTGACCGATATCCCCTCGACCAGATTTTCCCGAATTACAAACCCGTAATCCGTAACCCTAGATTTTATAGACTCTAGTAAACTGCCAGTTAATACTCTAACTGGTTTCCCCTAGAATTTTACAGACTCTAGAAAACTGTTTTGATCGTTTACAAAAGAAATCGAAAAACAAATTAAAATACAAAGGAAATTAAAACACGAAAACCCTAGTTTTAAATGAAATATAAAACTCCTCTTTAAAACTTCAAACTTGGCTTAGCCAAGCTAAGAAGGCCGACCCCTTTTTCATTTTCTCTGGTCCGATGGTTTTACTTCCTCTAGAAAAAATGGCGGCTTCAAACAAACTTAGGGTTTTCGGAAATCCTCTTCAAATTGAAATGCGTTGATTGATGAATACAGAATTCTCTGATGGCTTGAATATTGTCTTGCTCGTGGTCAACTCGATTTGGAGCTTCTGATCGAAAAAGTGAGTAAATTTCTTTGAAAAGGATTTCTGCCTTTTTATTTGTGTTCTGGGTTTTTCGATCTATATACGCCAGTGATGATAGGTGTTTTAAATAGGGATTAGAGATCCCCAATTTATTCTCTGATTTCACCTTATGACGTGATCTGATTTATTGCATGTTTCCCCTTTTTGATTGTGAAAAAAATTAGCCATGATTTCCTAAAATAAATCCAATAGTTTCTTCTTGCCTTGAATAAAAATGATTTGCTTGGCTTTAAAAAAAACATGAGTGATTTTCTGGTCATTAAAAAACTTGAATTTTTTGGAAACAAATCTTGCCGAGATTGATTGAAGAAAATTTGGGGAAAAAACTTGAAACAACTGATCAATTTTCTTGCCTTGAATTATTTGCAAATTAACACTTGCCAAATAAGTTACCATGGCAATTAAAACAAATTTAAAAGTGAAACATTTTCCAAAAACTGAATTGATCTCTTCCCAAAAATGGCACTGAAATTTCCTTGCCAAAAACTGAACTTGAAATCATTGCATTTGCGTGTAGCATTCTCGTTCACACTGTATTGATACGCTGTAGCTCCACCACTGGTTTGCCTTGATTTGCCATCTTGTATTGAGCTTTGGCTTTACTGCTCCAGTTTGCATATTGTACATGTACATCCATGTTCACATATAAAATATTGTATATATGTGCTGAACAAATCCTTGTATACTCACTTGTATTTCTTGCTGCCTCATGAACCTGGTCTAAACTTTTGCTATTGTGTTTACACCATTTGACTATGGTGTATGTTGTTGTATATCACCATGCATTTTGAAAATTGTTTGTCTTCATGGCTTACATGCACTATTCATAACCCATGCTCCACCGTGGCAATTGAGATTTATCCTGCTTTGTGAAGTTGCATCATACACTTGTCATTGTCCTTAACTCATGAATTCATGATGCGGCCTTTGTTTGAACTTCACTATACTTGTGCAGTTGCTGCTTGTTTTAAGTCGTGGAAAAACACCTCACATTGAAAAAACTGCTTCCTTGTGCATTAAAAATGCTACTTCCACTTTCACTTGTACATGTATCATGCTGAAATATCAATTGCCATGTCATGTCATGCTTTGTGTATCCATTGTGTACATTGCTACTTGAAGTTGGCTGATCATTCCTTCATTGCTCATACTCATGTACATGCTGCATGTTTCTTGCGCCTTGTATTTGCTAAGCTTGTTTCATATGATGACATGTATGTGCTAAACCCTGAAGCACTTGTTCACAATGCTCGTATACATGCTGGTTGATGTATGTGTATATGCCATGAGTGCTTTATGACTTTGTCCATCCTCTTGCATCTTTAAGCTGTCTCGACCAATACTTGAACTTATTTGTAGATGCTGGAAATCATGTATATGATGTTTGAAAATTTGTACACTTGTTCGACATTGTTTGCATACATTTGGGCTGATTTTCATGACCATGGCTCGACCAATTCTGTTGAGCTGTCTCGACAACATTTATTATTGTTATACTGAGTCGAGATGGTCCGCGTGGCTACTCCTCAGTTGCTCGCTGATTGGCGAGGCAGTGCACACGTGTATATTTATACACGTGTGTATATGCAGCCATCAGACAATATTTCCTGTCCCTTTAATATACATATACAAACTGACTAGACATAGATGAATCAGATCAAGTCATGAAAAATGATGAGAAACACACCAGAAATCTGAGGCAAATAAAAATTTTAAAAATAAAAATTTATATTCACATGTATTTTGAAAATTATTTCTGTTCCATATACTGTGTTTGTGTTTCTGTATATGACAGGTATGAAGATGATGACTAGACTGACAGTGAAGATGCTGTGAAGACAGAAGACTGAAGATGACAAAAGACAGTGTATGAAGCAGTGTCAGTAAATGTGTCTGTATATGAAAGTGAAAAAGTTTGTATATATGATTTGTATAGACAAAGTGACTATATGAGTGTTGTAGAGAGAATTGTACTGATATTTGTAGTAAACAAATTTGTTTGAAATAAAATATTATTTTAATTGTTGTCAAACAAACTTGTCTATCGTATTCAGTTTATTTACAAGTACAATCTTCTATGAATGTATATGAAATGTGAAATACTAGTGAAGTGTACAAATAGTGGAGTTGCAAAACTGTACTGTTTGACAAATAAAATATCATATTTAAACAAAATACTGTGTGAATATCTGAATGTCTGTACAATCGTATTATATTTAAATATAAATATTATATTCCTGTATGTGATGTACATATGAAACAGTACAGTAACAAACACATTTATAATAGAAATATATTTGGTTGTTATCATCAAACAAAAATCATATAATTGTGTATATAACACCGTTATATACAACAATCTCCCCCTTTTGATGATGACAAACAAATTTTAAGATATTGAATACAGTAAATGTGTTTGACAGTGAAGAACCGAACCCCCTTATTTGAAAGCTCCCTTTACAACAGAAACTCTCCCTATAACTGTGAATGAGTGAAAATAATGAAATTGAATAGAATTTCAAAATTAAAAATATTTATAAAATATTCACTCATAAATCAAAATCTAAACCCATTCTCCCCCTTTTGTTATCATCAAAGGATGCAAAAATTAAAATATAGATGAAGAATAACTAAAAAAAATATAATTTCAGCTTAGGAGGAAGAACGGTCATCATAAATCTCAATCAGTCAAACAAAAATCATAATATTCTAAGAACAAGTGGCATATTTCACATTATAGAGAATGAATGATTTACGATGAATTTTATATAAAATGGAGAGGGTTACAAAAAATATGAATTTTAATTATTTTCAAAAGAATTTTTATAAAAGTAAAGCACAAAAACAGTGATGGATTTGGACTATAATTATAAATTCAACTTAAGTGACAAAATCAGATAGTCTCAAATCCCAGTAGCTATTAATCAACAAATCATAATACTTCATAAGATATTAACACATTTCACAGATTAGAACATGGATTGATAGGCTGGTTTTTATAAATACCAAGGAGGATTTTAATTTAATTTCAATTTAGCATATTATTTCCTTTTCTTTTATCTTTTATTTAAGAGCACACTGACCACGCATAACCAGAGCTTGGATTTTTAAATGAGGTCAGCCGCAGCTTAAATTATAAGTTGTCTCATAACCATGCATAACAAGAGCTTGGATTTTTAAATGAGGTTAGAGATACACTTATGTATTAATTATATATTTTATCGTTTTCAGCTTCAAAAGAAAAAAACTCCTTGGTATATTAAACCAGTATGAATGATAGAAATGTGGTAGGTACAGAAATGAACTGTGAAATAAATTTCTAAATTAATTATATTATGAAATATGCTCGATTGTACTGGGATCATTAAAAATTTTCAATTGTCACTAATTCTGAAAAAATAACATAGTCCCATTTCTATCACAAATATTTCCACTGTCTATTCAAAAATATTTTTAAAACATATTAACTCTCCACATTAATATAAAAGACATGATGGATGGCAAAATGATGATAGATAAAGGAGATGGTCGTGAAATAATTGCCAGTTCAAAGATATTATAATAAATGTTCAACCATCATGAAAATTTTAAATAAAATCTTCTCTTGTTGTAATATACTGTAATCACAATTCATCACAATTTCAAAATCTGATGCTAATTTTGATGAATTATAAATACAGTTCAATTTGGACATTGATTTCAGTTTCTGAATAAATAATCAATAAATAATTTTAAAATTGAAAATCAATTACAAAAGGGATATTAAGATCTATACAAGACACGGGGATTAAACAAAAAATATATACATGATGAGAATAAACAAATCAACACTTCTATACTGATATCACTTGATGTCTATATTAATGAGGATTGTAACAAGACACAGGAGACAAGCAAGGGTATCACATATAAAAGAAATTCAGTTACATGGCCCAAACAGACAACTCAACAGATTAAAACATATATCAGAGCAACAGACCGATTAAAGCAAGTAGTTATCTGAAACAGTATCAGAGCAGCACAGAAATCAATATCACAGCAGACTTGTCAGAGGATGGTCACATAAGATCATTCATGATCCAAGATTAGAACTGCCGTTTATTTGAAATCATTTGAGGAATATGAAAAACTCAAGATTCAGTGAATCGATCACACCAAATTATTAGTTTCACATGAAGATATGTGTGTGATTCAGTAAATCAATAACTTCAAATGATTTTAAACAAACAAATATTTAAATCAAATCATCATGAAATAACAGTGATTTTCAAAGACCATTTTTCAAAAGAAATTTTCAAGATATTTCTGACAAGTATAAGAGAAATTTCAGATCATTTAAATCTAGTTCGAGAGGTATTCATGATCCAGAAAATTTAGAAAATAATTTATTTCAAATCACTTGAATCAATGTCAAGTTTTGAGATATAATGAATCAGTTACACAAGATTGATAATTTCAAGTTTTAGAGGCGTGTAATATTCAGAATATCAAGAATTTCAGATGATTTCAAACAAATAAATTTCAACAATAATGATCATGAATAAAGACGAGATTCACAATGTATCACTATAATTCAGTACAATTCAAGCCAATCTGAAAATTTCTGAAATTATCACAACTGATAAACAACAGAGTTTTGTAATAAGTATAACATTTTAAGCTTTTCTAAAATGAATTAGAAGAAACCCAGCAGAGGTGTGTGTAATTTCACAAATTTTTCAGATCTTCAAAAAAATTAGAATTCAGATTAACAATGTTCAAGATATGACAAGAATACATCAGCACTATTATGAATTCAGTAAACAGAAAATAAACTTCAAAACAATTACAGAAATATTACACAAACGAATTCAATATCTGGAAGTGATTTATAAACAGCAGAGTTTTATTCTAGATGAAGCGAATTTCCAGAAGATCATGAATTCTGATATTGGAAGTTAAGAAAGCCCAAGAAGAAACAAAAAATATGGCAGTGTCAGGTCAAAAACAAAACAAAAAACAGAAGGAGATAGAAGAAAAAATAAGTAAGAAAATAAAAACAGAGAGAATATACAAAGGTGAGTTTAGAGATCATACCAGAGTCCAATGTAAAACATAATCTCTAACTCAAGATATCTTGGCTAAAGGAACTGTAAATGATACAGAATTATAGACCATCTTGATTTCAAATTTCCTTTCAACACAACAGTTCCTCAGCCACCTTCGGTACCTAACAGTTTATAGAATCGAGTGGTCTAACAAAATTTGTAAAACCACTCATAGTTGTATTCATTTGTTTTGGTACCCAGACTTGTTTATATAACAAACCATTCAAATCTACCATTGTACCCTTCGGGACCCAAATCTGTTTAAACTTAACGAAGCCCGTTTTATTTCCTTTTAGGACCCAAAAATGTTTAAATGGTTTATTATAAAGCATATTCTCATTTCTGTTGTGATTTAAAAACCTTTTAGAATTTTTAAAGTTCAAATTTTCAGAACGACCCTTCCTGAAGTAATTTAAAGGATTTTTAAAATCACTCGAATTCAAATTTTCAAAAGCATTTGTTTTCCCAAAACCAAGAGCACTTTTATTTCCTGAAAAGAGTTGATTTTTCAACAACATATTTAAAGATTTTTCTCCGTTAGAAAATTTGATTAGAGTTGATTCAAGTTGTTGAATTTTAGATTTAAAGTCAGAATTCTCTTTCATCAGATACGAACAACGATTAATGCTTATCTTTCTCCTTTCAGTATCATTCTATTTCAATTTTTTTTTTGTTTTCAAGCAACTTGATTTTGGTCTTGAATTCAAGAATCTCAGATTCAAACTAAATTTGCTTTTCAAATTGTTGTTTTTCAAAAATTTTGAATCTTTCAATTTCGTTTTCAAGCTCTTTCAAAGCAGATTCAGTTTTCAACAACTTATCTGTTTCAAAATTTTCAAAATTGGAATTTTCATATGTCTTGAAATTATCTAATTTCTTTTGCGAAAAATTGTTTCTACGAGTTAGCTCATCCTCATTGTTTTTCAAAATCAAAATTTGGTTTTCAAGCTGTTCAAGGTTTTCATTAAGATGAGCAAAGTTATTTTCCAAATTCAAACAATTTTTGCACATAGAATTAGAAAATTTTCTACTTTCAAATTTCAATTTAAAATCATTACTTTTGCATCGCAACTCAGAATTTTTAGATTTCAAAGTTTTATTTTTAGATTGGAGTTTATCAACAGACTTAGCTAGATCAGCACACATATAAACCAAATCTTCATAAGAGAAATTTTCTGTTTCACCATCTGTTGATTCTCCATCGTTTGATCTACTGTTTCTCCTTTCAAGCATAGATGTGAATCTGAGTTGATATTTCGAGATTTTGAGTAGCTGTTATCAATTTGCCCATACTTCGTATTAAGAGTTGTCCAGATTTCCTGCGCAGTTAAACAATGGGAGATCAGAATGTATTGATCATCATCAAGATAAGAATAAAGAATATGTGTAGCACGAGAATTAAAAACTTTATCTACCATATCGTACCCATTGATAACAACATCCCAACATTTAATATTAACAGATTTTAAATAAGATTCCATTTTGGATTTCCAGTTTAAAAATTCTGTTTCGGTGAAAATAGTTGGAGGTGAACTGGACTGACTCCCGCTAGACTGACAACTAAGGTTACCCATGACTCTAGAGTTAAAAATACCTACTCTGATACCAATTATTGGATCTAGATTAACCCTAGAAGGGGGTGAATATGGTTTATCACAGTTTATCGCTGACATTTAAAAACAATCACAGTACAGAAATCAACAGGGAAATAAATGCAGTAAATAAATAACACATAGATATACCCAGCTTCGGCAGACCCTGCCTCTGCTGCATTCACTAAGGTTTCTACTAGGTGTTAATAACATATCCTACTTACAGATACTGTAAACTCGCACTCCCTGCTCCTGTACTAACCCTACGCTCAAAACCCTAGACTGACCGATATCCCCTCAGCCAGATTTTCCCGAATTACAAACCCGTAATCCGTAACCCTAGATTTTATAGACTCTAGTAAACTGCCAGTTAATACTCTAACTGGTTTCCCCTAGAATTTTACAGACTCTAGAAAACTGTTTTGATCGTTTACAAAAGAAATCTAAAAACAAATTAAAATACAAAGGAAATTAAAACACGAAAACCCTAGTTTTAAATGAAATATAAAACTCCTCTTTAAAACTTTAAACTTGGCTTAGCCAAGCTAAGAAGGCCGGCCCCTTTTTCATTTTCTCTGGTCCGATGGTTTTACTTCCTCTAGAAAAAATGGCGGCTTCAAACAAACTTAGGGTTTTCGGAAATCCTCTTCAAATCAAAATGCGTTGATTGATGAATACAGAATTCTCTGATGGCTTGAATATTGTCTTGCTCGTGGTCAACTCGATTTGGAGCTTCTGATCGAAAAAGTGAGTAAATTTCTTTGAAAAGGATTTCTGCCTTTTTATTTGTGTTCTGGGTTTTTCGATCTATATACGCCAGTGATGATAGGTGTTTTAAATAGGGATTAGAAATCCCCAATTTACTCTCTGATTTCACCTTATGACACGATTTGATTTATTGCGTGTTCCCCCTTTTTGATTGTGAAAAAAATTAGCCATGATTTCCTGAAATAAATCCAATAGTTTCTTCTTGTCTTGAATAAAAATGAATTGCTTGACTTTGAAAAAACATGAGTGATTTTCTGGTCATTAAAAAACTTGAATTTTTTGGAAACAAATCTTGCCGAGATTGATTGAAGAAAATTTGGGGAAAAAAACTTGAAATTGATCAATTTTCTTGCCTTGAATTGTTTGCAAATTAATACTTGCCTAATAAGTTACCGTGCCAATTAAAACAGATTTAAAAGTGAAACATTTTCCAAAAACCGCATTGATCTCTTCCCAAAAATGGCACTGAAATTTCCTTGCCAAAAACTGAACTTGAAATCATCGCATTTGCGTGTAGCATTCTCGTTCACACTGTATTGATACGCTGTAGCTCCACCACTGGTTTGCCTTGATTTGCCATGCTGTATTGAGCTTTGGCTTTACTGCTTCAGTTTGCATATTGTACATGTACATCCATGTTCACATGTAAAATACTGTATATATGTGCGGAACAAATCCTTGTATACTCACTTGTATTTCTTGCTGTCTCATGTACCTAGTCTGAACTTTTGCTATTGTGTTTACACCATTTGACTATGGTGTATGTTGTTGTATATCACCATGCATTTTGAAAACAGTTTGTCTTCATGGCTTACATGCACCATTCATAACCCATGCTCCACTGTGGAAATTGAGATTTATCCTGCTTTGTGAAGTTGCACCATATACTTGTCATTGTCCTTAACTCATGAATTCATGCTGCGGCCTTTGTTTGAACTTCACTATACTTGTGTAGTTGCTACTTGTTTTAACTCATGGAAAAACACCTCACATTGAAAAAAATGCTTCCTTGTGCATTAAAAATGCTACTGCGACTTTCACTTGTACATGTATTATGCTGAAATATCAATTGCCATGCCATGCCATGCTTTGTATATCCATTTTGTACAATGCTACTTGAAGTTGGTTGATCATTCCTTCATTGCTCATACTCGTGTACATGCTGCATGTTTCTTGCGCCTTGTATTTGTTAAGCTTGTTTCATATGATGACATGTATGTGCTGAACCCTAAAGCACTTGTTCACAATGCTCGTATACACGTTGGTTAATGTATGTGTATATGCCATGAGTGCTTTGCGACTTTGTCCATCCTCTTGCATCTTTAAGCTGTCCCGACCAATACTTGAACTTGTTTGTAGATGCTGAAAATCATGTATATGCTGTTTGAAAATTTGTACACTTGTTCGACATTGTTTGCATACATTTGGGCTGATTTGCATGACCATGGCTCGACCAATTTTGTTGAGTTGTCTCGACAACATTTATTATTGTTGTACTGAGTCGAGATGGTCTAGGTGGCTACTCCTCGGTTGCTCGCTGATTGGTGAGGCAGTGCACACATGTATATTTATACGCGTGTGTATATGCAGTCATCAGACAATATTTCCTGTCCTTGTACTATACATATACAAACTGACTAGACACAGATGAATCAGATCGAGTCATGAAAAAAGATGAGAAACACACCAGAAATCTGAGACAAATAAAAATTTTAAAAATAAAAATTTATATTCACATGTATTTTGAAAATTATTTCTGTTTCATATACTGTGTGTGTGTTTCTGTATATGACAGGTATGAAGATGATGACTAGACTGACAGTGAAGATGCTGTGAAGACAGAAGACTGAAGATGAAAAAAGACAGTGTATGAAGCAGTGTCAGTAAATGTGTCTGTATATGAAAGTGAAAAAGTATGTATATATGATTTGTAAAGACAGAGTGACTGTATGGGTGTTGTAGAGAGAATTTTACTGATATTTGTAGTAAATAAATTTGTTTGAAATAAAATATTATTTTATTGTTGTCAAACAAACTTGTCTATCGTATTTAGTTTACTTACAAGTAAAATCTTCTGTGAATGTATATGAAATGTGAAATACTAGTGAAGTGTACAAATAGTGGAGTTGTAAAACTGTACTGTTTGATAAATAAAATATCATATTTAAACAAAATACTGTGTAAATATCTGAATGTCTGTACAGTCGTATTCTATTTTAATATAAATATTATATTCCTGCATGTGATGTATATATGAAACAGTACAGTAACAAACACATTTATAATAGAAATATATTTGATTGTTATCATCAAACAAAAATCACATAATTGTGTATACAACATCGTTATATACAACAGATCAGGATTCTGCTTGCATTCTGCTTGGAGCTGCTTAGATGTATTGCTCGAGTTCTTATCTCTTCTACTATGGCTATGTTTTTGGGGATTAATTACTGTACTCTGATGTTTTAAGTACAAGACAGAAATTTTAGGATGATGTACCGAGTTTATGTATTTTCAGACTTATGATATTTTGAACCAAGATGTTATGTTTTCTGCATTAATAAAATTTTAAATTCCGCTGCTATTTTATACCTGTCTTGTAATGTTTCCGTTTCTGTTTAACGCTTCACGAAACTTAATGCATTCTCTTAATGAGTGATATTAACGGACGTGGGGTGTCATAGGTACTGGGCGGTCGTCACAGATACTTGTTTAGAAAGTTGAATTTATTAAAATTTCTTCACACAATCAATGACATCCTTGAAGATAACGGACGAACAAAAAATGGTGCTTTTGGACTACCATTAGGGATGGGAATAATACACGAGGAGAAACTAGGATAAAAAGAGGGACTTGGATCAGGAAAGCGAAAATCTGTTTCAAAAAGTTTTTTTTCTCATATTTCTTTGATATATAATATCAATAACTAGATTTATCTTCTCATCAATTTTCATTCACATTCTTTTATTATGAACTTTGGAAGATGAGCCTCCACCATACGCTAGTGTAGACTGCCAATTGCATGTTGAGGCCTTTAAGTGAAGCATAAAATCCAATAGATCTACAATATTATATAAAATTGCGATGGTAGTTTATCCTGAAGGAGGAGAACATTGAGTCTTGACCTCTTTTTCAGTGATAATAAGTATGAATGTGTTAGGATTGTCTCGCATGTTGTTAAGGAGGAATGATGGTTTGGATACAATAGTCCCACATCACGGAATATATTGAAGGAATTGTGTACAAATATGAGCTGGTAGGCACGTAACATCAGGGATTCCTTTTGTTATATGAGAGTTGTGTGCCAGCTCATATGCGTGCAAGGAAGGGGGACTTTGTTCCGACCATCGTTACATAACAGTGGTATCAGAGCCGAAGGTTCAGACTGGGCCATGCAGGAAAGGCAGTGCTCTCAAGAGATACTCGTAGGATGCGAGTCAAAGGGGAGACTGTTAGGATTGTCTCGCATGTTGTTAAGGAGGAATGATGGTTTGGATACAATAGTCCCACATCACGGAATATATTGAAGGAATTGTGTACAAATATGAGCTGGTAGCATGTAACATCGGGGATTCCTTTTGTTATATGGGAGTTGTGTGCCAGCTCATATGCGTGCAAGGAAGGGGGACTTTGTTCCGGACCGTCGTTACATAACAGAATGCTCCCTCTCCCATTGCATTGGTACCTTGAAAATGTGTCGTGGTAACTCTAGGGTTATTGGTTGTTACTTATACCCTAGAATTTTGGTGTCAAACTTCTAAAAAGCAAAAGAGCAGGGAAACAAAGCTTAGTGCTAATCCGTAAACAAAAAAGAGAGGACAAAACTACCTTTACATGATCTGCTCACTATTACACACTTTGGTTAACCGTCCCCTTCTCCTCCTGAACCTATTTTGCTATGTAGACTCTGCAATACTGATAACTTTTCTTTAGTTTATCGTACTTGTAGTGAAGTTGATCATCCTTTTCTAATATTTCATTTGGAACGGTCACCAAACTATGTTTAATGATGCCGCAACTTCCTTATGGAACTTTTTTTTCTTGTTATTTCCAACTACTTGATTGATACAACTGCGGTGTAATGCAAGAGTTTTTTTCCCCCAACCTTTTCAGATTAATTTTTAAGATTTCAAGGGAGTTTTTTTTGAAAATTTTTAACTATCACTCAGCTAAAAGTAAAATAAAATGGCCTTGGTGATTTCTGTTCAAGTTCAACGGATGAACGCACGAAAATCACTTATAAAAGACACATTGGACACACTGGTAATTTAAATGGGTATTTTTTTACTATGGATTATAAAAATTGAACCGTCGATATAAAACCTTCTTTGATCCATCACGGTTGGATATGAAGTTTGTTAGCACTAAAAGTTGGTACAACATCAAAAGAGTTTAACAATATACTAAACTATAACAACAAATGGAAAATGGAGATTAATGTAGTAGAAACCAACTAAGTAAGAACATGAAAATTTACAGTGGTTCGGCCTTGTCGCGCCTACGTTCACTTTGAAGGGTTGTATATTTTACTGGTGCTGATTACAAGATCTCGGATTGGCGCGAATCTGAAGCGTACACAACAAAGTAAACAAATGGTCCGCAGATCCATTTCTCTCCACTATAACTGGTATTTATAGAGGTAGATAACTGCCAATATCCCCGAAAAATCGGCGAGACGTTCTAAAGGAGACCAAGGGGCCTAGTCTACCAATTCCTTAAGTAGGAAATCAGTACCAATCCCTCAAATCGAGGAGAGTGGGGATACGATCCCTCCTGTGGGTCCCTCATATTGTCTCTGATTCTTCTTCAAAGTTTCATGCCAGTTGGCCTTGTCGTGGAAGAGATATGCAGTGTTGTTGGTTGAAGTTGAACTATTCTACTAGTTCGACTCGAAATTGTATCGATTCGATCCCTATGCCTGAGGCATGTATGTCGACCCAATCTCTATGGATAAGAGGGATATGTCGATCTGATCTCAATGGTGGAGGAAGGCATGTCAATCCGATCTCTATGGCTGAGATAGAGATAAGTACCAATTCCTTATTTATTGATGGTGAGAATTCACGCTTAGAGCACGTTTGATTATTGTTCTGCAAAGTTCACTTGATTATTATCTTATGGTATGCTTGATGCTTGATATCTATACTTTTGGATCAAAGCTTTGGACTGTATGTTTCGGCAGCCATCCAGTCATGTCTAATCAGTCGCTGGGCCTAAAGACCATGGTTTTCGTTTGGATATTGCTAGAAGGCTCGAAAGTCGGATGTCAAGAAAAGACGGGATTTGGTGAAATTCACGGTGGACGATAGATTTTAACTCTTTTGCCAATATTTCCTAACACAAAAGACTGGCTTTTAAGTTTTTTTTTTTCGATTTCGTTTCTCCATTAAAATATTAGATTTTATTAAATAAATTGGTTAATACATCACCATATAGTTGTTGGGAGGCTCGAACTCGCAAAGTTCACTCGACTGTTTTCTTATGCTTGATGTAGGGCTGTCAACGGATAGCGCTATATCCGTATCCGAAATTATTTTCGGATATCGGATATCCGTATCCGTATCCGCGGATACAGACGGATATCAGATAATTATCCTATCCGTTAATGATCGATAAATCATGAAATATAAATGAAAATTTATAGTTCAACATAATTGTTTTTCAATTTCTTTGATCATTAAAGTGTTAAAAATAAGCATATATGATGAAATTAAATGGATTTGAGTAACTAATACGTATTTAGTGCATATGATATAAACCTTCGACTTAGTAAAACAATAAACAAATCTGATTCATTGTACTAAAATACATATAATTTTGAGTATAATATTAAAAATATTCGAACGGATAATTTTCGGATGCGGATATGTATGTATCCGTATCCGTTTTTTTGGATATCGGATATTTTTCCGCTTTCGGATACGGATGCGGACGAACATGAGATTTTTGGGCTATGCTTTGCCAGCCCTAGCTTGATGCCATCGCGGTTCTTTAAAAAGAAAAGGAGTAAGCCCCGTTTAGTTTTCCGGCAATTGAACTGCCGTAGCCTCACCCCGTTTTATCTGAAATCAAACCAGCTGCGTTTCATAGCACTCTCTGAAAATGTCTACACCTTCCGATGGTTCTCTTGAAGTTCAACAATCCGGAGATTCGGATTCGGATTCTCCGAAATTAAGTTCCTATACCCTGGCGGCACTTAAAGAGTTCTTAGAAGAGCAGCAGCCACAACACTCTGTGGAGGAAATCGAAGATGAAAAGGAAGTGAAATTGGTTACTGAAGATTGGAGGTTGAGTCAGTTTTGGTATGACAAAGAAACAGCAGAAACTGTTTGTGAAGAGATCCGGTATCT
Source organism: Allium sativum (assembly GCA_030737875.1). Taxonomy (NCBI): domain Eukaryota; kingdom Viridiplantae; phylum Streptophyta; class Magnoliopsida; order Asparagales; family Amaryllidaceae; genus Allium; species Allium sativum. The sequence continues at coordinate 298,363,818 of CM060924.1, forward strand.
ATCCGGGTTGGATGGGTTTTCAGTTGTTTGTATCGCTTGCCCAACAATTTATGCTTATCTTAAGGTTATACTTTTAAACTCAGATCAGAGCTGTTTGTCTCCTGCAACTGTAAAACTAGAGAGGATATGTAAAATGTATCTGATATGTAGAAGTTAACATATAATAATTTAGGGATGCTTTCCTGTTACGGGCGACCATAGTAAAGTGCATGACCAAGCTCCACGCTGTATGATATGCTTTGCTGTCAAAGGCTCCATCTAAACTAGCTCCGTCAGACGCTGCCTAAGCTCCATTGTCTGGGCCATGGGCGGAGCCAGGATTTGATACTATCCCGGGCTATATAACATTAATACTTTGATAAAACGGAGAAAACAATAGAAAATAATCACTGAAATAGTACATATTGATTTTAAATAACATATGAGTTTTATATGTGAGTATTATATCAGGTGAGTCAACTTTTATTGGCTAGATGAAAGCTGTATACTTTTATTATACAACAGAATTTACACTAAAGCTTCAACTTTTATATATGAGTTTATTGGCTAGATGTCATTTTCCAACATGAAAGCTGTTTGCTAAGTAATTGAGGACCTAACGTAATTCATAGCAAAGATCTTTTATATCATATAAATTGAGGACAATTTTGGCTTTAAACTATAATCATATAAATATTGCATGTTGGAATTGAGGACCCGGGCAGTAGCCCAGGGTGCCATAGGCACAGATCCGCCCCTGGTCTGGGCGTTTGCCCCCAGCACAAAATATTGTTATAGCTCTTGAGGCCTCTTATTTCATGTTGTCTGTTTATTAATGTTCCGCTTTACGCCTAACAACAAAGACCATTTTAAAAGTTCGAAGCAAAATTGCTTGATTCTTCAGTGACATACTTTACCTCGTATTGATCAATATGAACAAACATTTTATCTTAAAAAAATAACCATGTGACGATATTCAGGCTTAAATGCAAAGTGGAATTAAAATGGTTGATGTTACGTTATGCTTCTTGCCAACAGATCGTTTTTAAATATATAAGGCCATTTCTGATTTTCCATTTGTAGTTTTGGATTTCCATTTAAATAAAAGCATGCACGACACGTGTACTGTTGAAAGACAACCGATTTGAAAAAAAAAAATGAAGTTTAACACTACAAAATAGAAAACAAATTTATTTTGTTTCTCATGTTGCGGAAAATAACGATAGCACGACATATAATCCATTTCCCCCTCGTTCCACCATCGCCATTTGATTTCAAAATATTTCCCTTCTCTCTTTTGACTTTTTGTAATGCTTATTGAAAACACTATACAAAACTCAAAATGAAACCAAATGGGCCATGATATACTCTTAAGATAATGTAAGTCATTATATATCAATTCTGGACAAGTTGGGTGATTACATTTAGCATGCTTTTCTGATTCTCACTTTCAAATGTTTGCTGAATACAAGGAAATGGATCTTAATTTACAATGATAGTGTTAGTGTAGAGATACATACATTATACTCACACATAAAATATGCAAAAAAAAATTGAATTAAACAGGTGGAAGCCTTATTACTTTGAAGGTACGTTGTCCTAATATTAGTTGCTGCTAATAGTTCTTTTATTCATCATCTTTATTTGAACGTCTGATTACAGAAAAATCATCCTACTATCATGGTGCAATTACTTGAATTTGATCAACGCTTTGAGCAATATGGTAATGACTTCACATTCTATGACTACAATCAGCCGGAAGAATTGCCACTTGAATTGAAGCATGCATTTCAGATTGTTGTTGCTGATCCTCCTTACTTGGTAGGGCATTTACAGTGCAGTTGGTTTGTACTAGGAGGCTAAATGCTACGTGAATTGTACATACTTTACTGTTTCTAAGTCCTACTTGTTTTATCTTGTTCTTTTTTTTTCCCTAGAAGTTCAACAAGTTGAATTTGATAAACAAATTTCATACAAAAATAGCTTGAATGAATATGATAAATTTTAAATAAATTTCTATTCTAGAGAATCAAGGATGGAAGCCGAATGTCAGAGAAATGACAAAAATATATCCACAGAATAGTTGATGCATGTATGTTATTTCTGAAACATTACATTCCAAAGATTGAGGCTTGTTGTATGTATACTGTCCACATAATTTTAAGAATGAATAGGAATATAAAAAACACGCCATATGTCAGAAGGTGGTGATGCTCATTTTTGGATATATTTCAAAACATTTAAATAGTTATTAGCAATAAGTTACTTAGAATGATATATTTAAGAAATTAGCAGATGTCAAAGTTGGAAGATTTAGGATGTGTACATATGAATCTATTTACAACTATTTAGAATGTAGATAGCAATAAATAGATGAGAACTTTTTTCTTTTCTTTTTTCGTGCATATTCATCTGTTATACCAGGATGCCAAAGTTGGCTAAATTAAGGTTTTCTTTTACATGGGCATTTGTATTCAATTCGAGAAGGCTCTTTTATACAATAGAGTGGCTTAAGTTTTTGGATATCACATTGCGTTGTTATTGCTGATTATTTTTGAACTTTAACCACCTTTTCCGCAGAGCAAGGAGTGTTTGGAAAAAGTAGCAACAACAATTTCTTTTTTGGCGGATCCAAAAAAATCGCACATGTTACTTCTTACAGGTAATATTTTTACGTTTTTATCTTATTTATTTTAATCAGCATTTTTAAGTTCATGCAATTTGTTCTCTCTTACACATTTCATTCAGATTGTCTTGTTACTTAAATGAGTTTTATTTCTCCTATATTTCGGAGGTATTCAAATTCACAAACTGTGGACCTTTTTCCCAGATGATATTATCATAGATGCCATAAGTGTTTGTTGTAGTTGCTAACCATCTTCCGATGATGATGTGTTTCTCATTTTAGACATGATAAATTTGTAATGTAAAATAAAATAAACAATGGTGGTTTATATGGTAGCTGTAATGAAAGCCAAATCTTGGGCAAGAAAATAATTGATTAAATGCGTAACAATACGATAGGAATTTGGATTTTTGGGTGTAAGGTCACATGCTAACAATTATGTTATTGGATACTTAAGTGCATGTGATTGTTCTCACCTGAGGGCTAAGAGTGTTTAGGGTGTAAGTTTGCATATGCTGCAATTGTTTTTTGATACATCGTTCGACGGTCTCACCGGATGTAGAACTAGTTTTTACAACACTCGTAAGCTTACATGGCTTGTTTTAAGAATTACAAACCATAAATAAATCATAGAGTGGAAATGGAAACATCCTTAACTTTGATGTACTAACAATGCATATGTACCACCCATTCTCTGAATTTTCCGATTTCTTCATTTATTTAATGTCAAAATATCGTCTTTTTTCCCTATTTTGTTCTCTCCGTACTTCAATTTTTCAACCATTTGATCAAAACATATTTGATGTTATTATCAGCGATTTCCCAATATATATGTATTTCATCAATCGTTGAACTGTTAGAATGTTCATAAAAGAGATGCCCTAACTTGCATATTCAAAAACTGAAGATCTACTTGCCTTTTCAGTAACTTTTTCACTGATATCTTCTTGGTTGAATTTTGAAGATCGGATGTGATGAAAGTTGAGGTAACCTGCATTTTCGATACTGCAAATAGTTTTGCGTTTTTATAAAGAAAGATCGATTCCTTCCTCATGTCAGAATTTGGAGATTTATTTGCATAATTTACATTTTTGAAAGGACAGGCTGACATATGCTTTTCATAAACGTACTTCTTGAATTGAACTGATTTTGTTTTCCCACCTTTTGAATTATAACGATTCTCCATGAATTTTCCGCTTTTAAGGATACTTCTTAGTCTGATGCCCCGCTTTTAAGGATACTTAGTCGATTAGTTGGTCTTTCAAGCCTTTTAAAGTGTACTTGGACTTTAAATTAGTTTTAAATTAGTAGTAGGATCTTCAAACATAGCTTAACAGTTGGATCTTTATTTGTATGCTAATTATAGCAAACCTATTCGAGATGGAACGAACGACATGTTACTTCTAAGTACATTCGAAGGGTAGAACTGTGAACCTGGCCTTTAAGAGACATGACTCCTCAAAACACGAGACATGCAAATCTTCCCATTTTCAAGTGATAAGAAAATAGTAGACTGTCCTTATTTTCTATCATGTTTTTCCGAAGTAGAAGCAAGATCAATTCTTTCTCTTCAAACATGGAGAGGAAATGCAGTTAGCATTTTCTTCCGTTTGATTATATCAAAATAGAAGTGAGAAGAGCAATTCCTTGTTAACCATGGAGAGGAAATGAATTCAGACTTGTTCTCTCTTATACTCTTTGATATAGAAGTAATGAGAATAACTTGCTTCCTTGGTGACACTAAAGGTAGCAAAATTGTCTGGTCATGACTCCACAAAGCTCGAAGTTTACGAGTTATTCTTTTGCCTTGAAGCTTTTGGACGACCCATAGTAAGCCTTGCTCTACGTTATTATTGTATGGTCACTTCCCTTTGATAAGATCCCAAATATGTCTTCAAAATACCTGCTTAAGAGCTTGGCCTTCCACCTTTTTAACATTTGTTCGCTCAGTCTTCAAACAACCAAGCTTTATCTTCTTCTACGTTGTCAAAAATCTTAAAATCCTATGATTTAAATCCCATTTTGAATCGAATCTCTCCCTTTACAATTCAATTTACTTTCCGATTCAAACCTTGTTAAAACTGTAGTTACAAAAAATCATTCAATATTATATTGATACATTTAATGTACTTATTTGGATTCACTATTCCAATCCTAATGCTATTTAAATAAATTAAAGATGTAGTAAGAGAGAAAATTGATTTTTAGGTTCAAATGTGGAAGTTCAAACATCAAAATCAATTTCAAATAGTTTACAATCCTTAACATATGAATCTTTTGAAACTACGATTTAAATCCTTTTTGATTTAAAATTTCAACCTTAAGACTTACGGTTTGAACCCTATTTGAAAACCTTGTTCTTCTACTTTACATTGCCCTTTCAGTTTACAAAAGAAGTTAAATAAAACAATCACATGGCAACCACAACTTTCAATTGCAGATCACCATTAATTTCATTTCTTAAAGGAGAAAACTTTGGTTATCAGATCATCCAAACGAGATCTATTTTTCATCTCAAATGACTTGTTCGACATAGTCGAAGGTGTGGTGAAAAAGCAACCGCTACAACAACCGCTTTAAAGAAGTTGGGAAAAAACTGCAAAAGCACTACAGTTCATCTATGGATATGAAAGATTCTTTCAAGGAACGATTAGAGTCTCATCTGTAGTTTTTTTTTTTTTTTTTTTTTTTTTTTTTTTTTTTTTTGAATCCTACATTTTGAATTCTGCATCAAAGTGAATCGCTTCATTTACAGTTCGATTCATATTCCAATTCAAACCTAGCAAATACCGCAGTGTAGAAAAATCATTCAAATCCAAATTGATATGTTCAACATACTTATTAGGATCGACAATTCGAATTCTCGTCATTTCTAAATGAAATTTGGAACAAAAGGAAATAAAATTTTAGGTTTCGATGTATATGTTCAAACATCAAAAATCAATTTCAAAGTGTGCAAACCTTAAAATATAAATTTTTTGGACCTATAATTTACGATTTAAATCTTAATTCAATTCAAAGTTTAAATTTACTATTACGACTTGATTCTCATTTTGAAACATTGAGAAGAGAAATTAGAGCAAATGATGCTTTGTATATCTTGAAAATGCATTTAAAGGCTCAAACATGGTTATCTCCATAAAGCTTCAAACCATGTGGGGAAATAGAGAAAGAATCAAAATATTCAACCCTGGTGTTACAGAAATTCTCAATCAAATTCAAACTTATGGAAACCAAGGTTGTAAAGATAGCCATACGAATGTTATGTGGTAAGCATGAATTAGGGATGATCACTATGGCGAAGATTAATCGGAACTAGTTTTTTTTTTTTTTTTTTTTTTTTTTTTTGAATAACTCGTGCATATTGGATAAACTTTTAGTATTTTTAGTAACAACTTATCTACAATGGTATATCGTGGACTTGGTTGGACCTTGGAGCAACCGTTGAGACAAAATCACCAAAAATAATCAGTTTGATGCTTATAAGAGGCTTCAAGCCTAAGTTGGTGCATATACGGTGCGTATAAACTTGTATATATGCTTATATAATGTAGTATCATCTAGCCGGACAAGTCAAAAATCAAGGTGGTTGTGCTAGCCTATAGCCTAGACGTGGCCTTAGGCGGGAGTCTTGAATGATTTTTAACGCACTAATGAAGACACAATTGAATATAAAAGAGTTACAGAAAAAATGCTCTGTCATTCCATGAACTTTGGGGATCACTTGAAGCTCATGAATTTAGAATGAACCCTTTTACAAATCTACATGTGAACCAACAGTCCAGTTATGGCTTTCTAGTAATGAAGGATCAAGGCAAAATGAGTAATTTTCAAAGAAATCAATTCCCAAAGCAATGAGAAAACAAAACCAATGGAATAGAAGTTATATTAACAAATGATGAGAATATAAATGTTTTATTAGCAATCAAGTGATGCTTGACAATTTTTAGAATGTCATCTAATAGTCTTTTCCTCTTCTCATGTCACACAGTGGCAAGTTTGCATGTAAGTGTGAAAAAGTTGACGAATCTCAGTTATGGCATTTGAGATAGTCACTTAAACTACTAAGATCATTCTCCATTGCAAAAGAATAACATGATGCTTGATTACCTTTAATTGAAAAGACTAACTTATAACCCTTGTTATTCCTACATGAAATCATTATCCTTGTATCAAATATTCAAATATGATAATTTACCATGCATATATGTTGCAAACTATTAAAGCTGAACTACATTGTGTTTGTGAATCATCCAAAATTGTAACCATTGTATGACTATAGGCATAAAGATAGAACGATAGCACTAGGATGCAATCGAAGGAAGGTAAACATTTCTTCTTCTTCTTACATGACGCCCAAACAGACGTGCACTTGACCTAATGGCCTCGTATGCAACTTGCTTTCAAAGACTCGAAGGTAAACATATTTATCACTGTGGAAAACATATCAATATATCATAAAATATGAGCTTCAAAGAAAAATTACAAAATTCCAAGAAAAATACAACATACAAAGGGGAATCAAAGCACATAAAAGAAGAATAACCACTTCCTATTCTTTTTCATTGACGTCAATCCCTTTTAAGTGTACCATTCATCTTCGCGTTCGGTCAGAGCAAATTGGGCCTAACATCTCTCGAGCAAGAGGAAAGCATAATGACACCTATAAGCAACTTAAAACTAAGATCCACATTAACTCCAATGGTAATAACGATAGTTGACAAACATTTAGAAAGTTAATAAGACATGCCAGTGCAAGATAGGAAATCAAAGCAGACTAAAACAAGTGAAGCTTCATAGCATTAACGAACTCAGCAGAAAGCCAACAATCAAAGAAATAAGATTAGTCTTTACTGGCTTAATACCCATTACCACATTATAACATCTCCCCTTGAAATTTGGAGATGAACGCGAATTATGCTATAGTTTTCATCAGAGTTATCTTCCAACTCAGAAAGCGATTTCAGTATAATTTGAAGTAGATAAGCAAATAAAGCAACAAATATAATCATCACATAGCAATTTACTTAAAATTCTTTACAAATACTCTGATCAATATTTCCCGAACACTTGCCCACGTAGTTGTCAAATATTAATAAAAAAACATAACAATGAGTCAAGTCCACATATAAAGATGCGACGTGAGCACGATGGCCCATCGAAAATACAATCTTTATTAGCTAAAGAGCCTTGTGCTTCGTCTTTAGTCCTTGTACTACTAAGTAATAATAAACTCTAAAATAAAATGATTAAGTCACTTACAATTGTACAAGATCATAAGTGGTTCCTAGGCATGCTCTAAGATGATGATTAACCACTCTACTCAGGGATGCAGTATTTAGTTTTTGATTTTTGAATATTAATAACTCAAATCTAATAAATGTATCTTAAACATTTAAATTTGTGTTAAAACGACGAACAAAACATGTCGTGGTTGCCTCGATTGGAGGGATCAGGCGATGACTGCATGTTGCAAGTTCCTTCACTTGGAGAGTGACTTAATGGACTCATACGCCGTGAATAATGACAAGCCCTTGTTCGAAGAGTTGATGCTGGAGAATTGACATTTACATTACGCGCCATCGGAGAGGCGAAGTCAGAGTGCAAGGACGAGTCGCTTTGTTGGAGAGCGATGTGATCGAGTTACTCATCTTTATGTCTCTTTTGCTGGAAAGCGATTGGGCTAGACTTAGCAAGAGTCTGGAGAGATTACCGTCGACTTTGGAAGGTCACGTCGTCGCAATTTGCCCCACCAAAGTGTTGGGATTAAAGCGTAAGGAATAGGCCACTTCGTCGGAGGGAAATATAGTCAATCTATTCATTATTAAATCTAGATTGGGCTTAGCAAGGATTCAGAGAGACTTTGCATCAGCCCAGAAAGGCCACAAACCCATCGGCATAGAGAGACTACATATCCATCTGCCCGAAGAGGCCGTGGATCTTCTTATTAGCTTGGAGATACTATTAACTCGACTATCGATCTGGAGAGACCTTGGATTTGGATAACGATATTGTGAGATCGAAGATTTGGCGAACGACTCAGAGTGGTTACAGATTTGGATATTGACTTTAAATAGTTACGGATTTGGATGACGATCCGGAGAGATTGCAAATATGGTTATCGGCTCGGAACAGTCGCGGATTTCAACTAGATTTGAACTAATGATTCAGAGAGATCAAGGCTTGGACGTTTGTTTACAGATAAGTTCAAAATTGAATCTTATACAAACTTGCCTTTCATCTGCAAGACATGCTTTGGGGTTAAGTGCGAGCTCGTCATTTTGCAAGGTCATAACATCACAGATTTGACTAATTGGGATCACCAGTTAGCATTCTGGAATTGGCTAAGTATGTATTGACATTTCCAGTATGCAGGAGATCGGTACATTCCCCTTCTCCTAGGTAGGAGATCATATTGGATTCTTATAACTCAACAACTTGAATCATCAATTCAACTCAATAGAAATTGATCGATTACTCCAGAAACCACCTAGGCGACTGTTGACGCTTGATTTTGGTCGATCAAGTGCAACACCCAAATTCTATGAAGTCGTCTCCAAGTTGTAGCAGAGCTTTTGCGTGTTCGCAATCTCTCTGGATTGATCCTAAGTTCCACGGTCGTTTTGAGCCGTTACTTGTTAGGATTGCCTCACATGTTGTTGAGGAATGACAGGTTTGAATAAAAAGTCCTACATCACGAAATAAATTAGAGGAGTATAGTACAAACATGAGTTGGTAGGCACGTAACTTCAGCGATTCCTTTTGTTACAAGGTTGTGTGTGCCAACTCATATGTGTGCGCCCTATGCAGGAGGGGAAGCTGTGATCTGATCGTTGTTACGTAACAGTGGTATCAGAGTCGTAGGTCACAGACTGGGTCATGCAGACAAGGCAGTGCGCTCAAAATACTCGAAGGGGATGCGAGTCAAGGAGGAGACTGTTAGGATTGCCTCGCATATTGTTAAGGAGGAATGATGGGTTTGAATAAAAAGTCCCAAATCATGAAATAAATTAGAATAGTGGAATACAAATATGAGTTGGTAGACACGTAACATCAGTGATTTATTTTGTTACAAAGATGTGTGTGTCAACTCATATGCGTGTGCCCTATGTATAAGGATAGAGAGTTTTGTTTCGACTGTCGTTACATAACATTACTGACATTCACGATCTCATCGAATCATTCATATGTTCAATAGTTTCCCCAAGTTAGTGTCGGTAACTTTGCCAAGCCTTTGCCAAGTTCCGCAAACCTCTTCAAGTCGATGTTCAGTGTCCACGACCATGTCGGGTCGATTCCTTGTCAAGCGCCATCCACATTTGATGATCCAAGTCTAGTTGCCAATCGTAATCCACAATTGATGATCCAAGCCTTGTCGGACTTTAGTTGAGCATAACTCATACTTATTGCTTCATAACCTCGTCAGGTATTTGTCATGTATCAACGCTACATGGTTATTTGGAGCCTCGTCGGGCTTCTGCTAAGCATTGGCCATACTTAGCGTTTCATAATTTTGGGTTGATCTCCATCAGGCATCTACCATATTAACGGTTCATAGTTTGGTTGGACTTCTATGCACTAGTCATACTTGACAATCCGTGGTTTTGTTGAATTCCCACCAGGCATCAGCCATACCTGATAGTTCATCATTTTGTTTGCATCCTACCAAGCATCAACCATACTTGATAGTCTGTAGCCTCATTTGGCTCTTGCCGAGCATCATCCACGCTAGACGGTCCAGTCTCGTCGGCCTCTTGCTATGCATCAGCCATACATGATGATCCAATGATTTAAAAAGTTTTATACTTGATGAGCATCAAAATTGTTTTATTAAAGTAGTTCAAAATCAAATTTTGCATCCAATGATCATCAACGATACTCACCAAATGGTTGCTAGAGTTATCCAATTGCAGGTTTCACACATGACGAGCATTAGCCATATTTGCCAGAAGATTATATTAAATTAATAAAATGCAAAATCCATATTTAACTAGCATCATCCATACTTAACAAATAGTTTAATTAGAGTAAACAAACATAAACTTTATTGCAGAAAACTAATAGGTTTGTCATCATCCAGAATTTGTCTAGGGATCTCATCGGTTCCTGTACAAGAGTAAACAAATTAGCATTTTATTACAAATTGATTGAAAACAAAAATGATGAAATTGATTGTTCATCATCGTCCAGGAGCATGCCTAGGACTCTTACCGGTTCGCGCACATGGGTAAGAGACTTAGTCATCACTATTGTGTGATTCCAATTGTCAATCGATGACAATGCCCGACGCGAGCTAGGCTTGCCTCTATTCCTTGCAACTAACGACTCTCCTGTTCCGTTGTTGTAGCTCGATTTTGGATATATTCTTGAAGTTATCCATTCTTCACTTGCTATTCAATTACCTTCAGCAAATGTATGCATTCATTTGTTTTGTGTCCAACAATCTTGTGGAACAAGCAGAATTTCGCGGAAGCTATTTCTTGTTAAGTAGGCTCCCATTCAGTTTACCGTTGAAAGGTGGTCTTTGATGTCGATATAAATTGGCTGCGGACTTGCATTCTGCTTTGTATATGAATCATATTTTGGCCCTTTTTGATTCGATTTCTCGGGCATGAGTTGCCATTAGATTTACACTTTTGTTGTTTCAGAATCGGGCGGCCCTCCGCCTTTGACAATAATGATCTCGAGAGCTTCACGATATGCTTTCATGTCTTCCTGTCTTTGAAATCTGTCAACTTCAAAGTAGAATTCGTCGAGATCCCGTGAGGGATTCCTTTCTAGTGATATTTTGAACTCGAAATTGTTTAAGATGCTAGAAACTGCAGTCATTAGAAATATTGATGGAACTAGTCAATCCACCGAATTCACTGCAGTGCTGAAGCGTTTCAAGAATTTTTGAAGTCTTTTCGGTCCTCTGCTTGATTGTTGTTAAGATAATAACTTTTTTGGACCTTGAGATGTGGACCTAAAATTGTTACGACGAAATTTTCCATTAGATTGCTCTTGCTTTCAATTGAGTCAGATTTTAGCTACCAAAATCACATAGAAGCGATGTCTGAGAGAAACAACGGGAAACACTTGGTCATGACATCGTCAGTTACCCCTAGTACCTCCATATGGCGTGTGTAGTGCACGGGATGGACGATATGATCCTCCCTACTGTCATAAGCTTCCAAGACCGACAACTTGAAGTATGGTGGGTTCCAAGAGTTCTTGATAGCTTGGGTAAAAGCGTTGCGATTGACACAGTCCAAGTCCGATCAAGATAGTCCACCTGTAGAAGCCCTCCTGATCATGTTTATGATCTGACTGTCATCATTCAACAATCGACGTCCATCGCCAAGTCCAACACCCTCAGCTTGAGTGTTTCGAATTTCCAGTAAAGCATCCAAAACCTGAACGCATATGATTTCCACATTCATCTCCTAGATACCGAATTTCATAAGAGTTGAATGCCAAACTAGCATCTTCGGGAGGATTGCCCCTGCATTGGTTGGGTCGTCACTGATCCCCGATGTGGGCTCGGTTAGTTGCCCCCGGTTCCATCCCGAGTTCATACCCGAATGTTCATCGCACATGGGTAGAACAACGTGACAACCTTATTGTGATGTAACAATCTATCAACCTCATTGTTTATCTTTTCATTTCCATTTTAACCTTCTGGCAACCACATTGTGGTGGTCAATCTAACAAGATGGCAACATTACAGTAAGCACCAACCGAGTAAGTAGTAAATACGTATCTAAATCAGAGGATGCAACTACCAACAAAGCAAGGGTGGATGACAAATGGAGGGCTACAGTGATCTGGAGGCCGCACAATGGCCTGCGAAGTGGGGGTGGAGTGCTGACAGGAGCGACTTGCAAGCTTTTGTTGGGTTCTTAAACATGAAAAAAGAGAGTAAGCTACCTTGGCATGAGTGGGCTATTCATCAATCTATATTCACACACAAAAAATTGCATAATAATTTAAACACGGTTCAGTAGTGATCTTGTTTTGAAAATAGGGTAATTCACGCCTTTAGGCTTGTTTTGAAAAATAATAACGCATTTAGCCTTGTTTCAAACTTTATTACAGATATAAACCTGTTTTGGGTTTACTGCGAGTTCCCAAAACTCGCCTTCAGTAAACGCAAATTCAAAATAGAACAAAGTTTACGCTGAACAGTCCTACATTGTTCGCTTCTAGATAATTTCTGAATAACAAAACGTTGTATTGCTATGTCGACTATTCCTTTTATATTTAAAACGATGTATATATATTTAATAAATCGTTATGCTTTATTGCCGGAACTCATCTATCTATTATCCTCTACTTTCTTTTGGCAATCATGTTTGAGTCTGTGTTTGGATATTGTAGCTTGTTCTTTTCCCTATATATATATATATATATATATATATATATATATATATGCGCTCTCCTTCTATTGGAGGATCACACATTATTTTGTTTTCAAAAATAAATAAATCGTTATGCTTTATAAATGATTTCACAGTAATTTTCTAAAGATTTGATTTGGACACAACTCAAAATATGTAATATGAAATCTTCATTTTTCTCCTCCGGTATAAAAATATAATTTAGTAGATTCGAAAGTTTCTTGTTTCAAAGAAATCCGACATATAAAGAATCATATATATTCAGTTAAAGTTCGAAACGTAATAATACGAACTACCGCGACGTTACGAGCTCGTTTTTAATTATATTATAAATTATACATTCAAATATACCGACTTTCATAAACCAAATAACAACAAATATTAACTAAAAAGTTGATTACAACAGATCCTAACACAGAAATAAGTACTAAAACTTAGGATACAACAGATACTAACACAGAAATAGATAATAAAACTTAGAATAGAACATATGCTAACACGAGCATAGTAGGCGTGCGCCTAAGGCGCAGGCGCAAGGCCTGAGCCTTGCTGATGGTCGAGGCGCCTCCGTTAATGGAGGCGCACCTAAAGCGCACCTTTGTGCGCTTATCTTCTAGGCGCGCCTAAGGCGCAGGCGCAAGGCCTGCGCCTTGCTGATGGTCTTCGAGGTGCCAGGCACCAAAAAGCGCGCTTCAAGAAACCCTTCCAGGCTCAACACGAATTTGGACCTGTCCCACGTCGATTTGAGAAAATCGAAACTGCTTTGTTCGATTTTAGAGTTTCCAACTTCAAGACTTTGACGCTTAAAAAAAAACTCGGTACACCCTTTGTCGCCTATGCTACAGCCTTGCCACCGCCGCTGCTACATCCTCTGCCGCGCCTCTCCTTTGTTGCTGATTTTTTTTAATGATATATGTAGTGCGCCTTTTTTCAAAAGTCGCTCAAAAAAGCCCAAGACTCAAGTCGTGTGCCTTTTTGCGCCTTAACTACTATGAACACGAGACTAGGTACTAAAACTTAGGAAACAACAGATGCTAACGAGGAAAATAGTATGCAACAAAACTACATCTCGCGTTCATGCTCTTGGGATTTTAAGTCGCCTTATCATTACGGTTAAATCGCAACTGTTCAATAACGTTTTGGAGACGTCTAATCTCTTGTTCGAGTTCGTTTGCATATGTTGTTCACCTTAGGCACAACGGTTCATCTATCCATTCTGTGTAGTTGCATCCATTTGGATAGGATGGACATTTCTGAATGCGACGACCAATATTGTTGTCATCTGCTCGAACCACAACTTTTACCGGATTACCGCAATGGCAACAAACTTGATAAGAATCAACTTCCTGTTCATAAAGAATTGGAATATGTGGTACTTGATATAACTCTATTTCTTGCCGTGGTTGAACGACCGACTGTTTATATAAATGTTGAACATTTGGTACTTGAGCTTGATGTGAAGGTTGTATGTTCCGCTGTTCGGACGGTGGTTCAACCCGAGGTCTCATTTGGTTTAGAAACTGGAATTCGTCCGCAAGCTGCTGAAGTTGCATTTGTTCATACGCCTGTTCATCAGAGTCTAGAGATGATGACCAAGAAGGCATGGTTGTGGGATGGCGGAATGCACAGAGTAGTTGGAAACAAAGTTGTTGGAGTGAGGTAAGTTGTGAGTAATTTGACAGAGATATATAGCAGCATAGTGTACAAGTGAATAAAGGGTAAAATAAGGAATGATGTGAACGGTCACTGATACAACTTTGTTTTACGTGCTGCCCGACACTTTCGTTTGACGTAATACTGTAGGGAATCTGCTTTACGTACTGCTTTAACCCTGCACTGACTAGTCTTATCAGGAGAGATTCATCACTCCTTGGTTTAAGGGGTCGTCACATGTACACTGCTTTAATTATGCACTGACTAGTTTAATCAGGAGAGATTTACCACTCCTTCGTTTAAAGGATCGTTACATGTACACTGCTTTAACCCTGCACTGACTAGTCTACTCCATGTACACTTTTGATGCGTGATATCCTAGTTTAAATTTCTACGTTAGATGTAATGTTGCTATTTCTTTGTTGTTATTTCTACCTTGGTGTATCCTAGTTTTAAGTAGAGAGATTTATTTACTTAGTTTGCATCAATGGCAAATAGGGTTGAAAAATCGACGACCGGCATTTTTTTCGGTTTTCGAAACAACCACGACCAATTCTTCACCACAACGGCAAATAGGGTTCGATCTAGGTCGTCGATTTGCTGCCGTGTCATCGTCATTTTTCCAGTTGTCTGTAGCTCAAATTGTTAATGTTGAGTAAACGAATTATGAGCTTACAAAGTATAAAACTTGAGCATATAAATACATATTTGAATTTAACTTTATATCAGTCTACAGTGCTCCTAAGGGGACAATTTCTGAAGTGAGCATACTGATTAATCCTATCACCTCGGTCTCATAACTATCATACTGAGTAGTCATATCGGTTCGGCCCATAATTAACTTTAGCTTAAGGGGTCGTCACATGTACACTGCTTTAACCCTGCACTGACTAGTCTAATTAGGAGAGATTCATCACTCCTTGATTTAAGGGGTCGTCACATATACACTGCTTTAACCCTGCACTGACTAGTCTACTCCATGTATACTGTTTCGTCATGTGTAATGATCAACGCTTCAAACCAGCTTCTCTTCCTTATTAAAGACCAACCAATCTCCCTGCCTCTCTTCATCACTCCCTGGTTTTTTGTAGAGTAGTTCACCGTCTAAATGGCTAACTGAGAATTCGATGATGATACCATGTTTCAAATTAGGGTTGCACACAACCCATATCCAACCCGACCCAACCCACCAATCCGACCCAACCCACATAAACCCGACCCAACCCAAAGTAGTTCGGATTAGATATGGATTTCAATTTTTAACCCATACTATATATGGGTCGAGTTTAATTTTTCAATCAACCCAACCCTATATTAACCCAACCCAGCCTCACTTTGAAAAAATAAAAAACATTTCACACTTCTGCTTTGATATCTACACCGAATTAATGAAAATTTATTCATTTCAGGCAACCGCTTTTCCATCTAGCTTGGCCTTGGTCTTCATACATTATTAACTTGCTTATATTTAGTTGGATATGCTTAGGATATTTAGTTATATTGTGTGTTGAGTCTCTTGCGTGGTGTACTAGTGTGAGAAATTGGTTGGTTTTTCCATGAGGTATGTTTTGCATGTCTTAAAACATAAATTATTGTCAAATTTTTTGTTATGGATTAATCATGCATACAACTCAACCCAACCCTATTTAACCCGACCCAACCCATACTTCAACCCAACCCAACCCTATATGAGATTGGGTGCAGGTTCAATTTTCATCAACCCAAACCAATACGGGTCGGATGAAGTATTTGGCTTGACCCGACCCGACCCAACCCAAACTTTGTGCAGCCTTAGTTCAAATGTACGATGAGTACGAACGGGGTAAGCAACCCGCAGAAGATGTCGACTCTGTACCCGAAACGCAAATGGGAGTACAAGTAGATGCCGCAGAGGTCGAGTCCGAACTCTTTAGTGCAATGCAGCCAAACATTGCAGTCCAACGCATCAGACCGGTTCAAAAATCCCTCAATGCTCAGTTGAGGGAAGTTCTTGCTCGACAGAACCCCGATAGGTCAAGCTCGAGCATGACGGGTCGTTCAGTCCTTTGCTATTGCAGAGTCGAATGTAATGTGCTTGTTTCTAAAAGTCAAACTAATGGAGGTCATCGCTTTTATGGTTGCAAAGCGTACATTCATGCACATAATCGTCAAGGGTTGCAGAGTTGTATTTTTTTTTCATGGTACGATTCACCTTTAACAGGGAGGGGTGTCCAGTACACACTTGAGATGCAAGCTGAGGTTAATCGCTTGAAAAGAATGAATGTGGCAATTAAGAATGAAATGCTTCATGGGTGCTATGGTTCATTCCGAAGCTATGGGTTGTAGTTCGTGGTTATATTGTATTGTTGGGTCTAAATTATGTTGTATTGTTGGGTCGTGGTTATGTTGGGTCTTATTTATGTTGTTTTGTAGACTCTTGGTTATGTTGTACAGGGTCGTAGTAATATGTTTTTATCGAATTGGATGAACGCAGTTTCTATGTTGTATGTTGTGCATACATAAATTGTTTGGCATGTTTAAAATGGTTTTTAAATACATCAAAACCGAAGGCGAGTTTTCAAAACTCGCTTTCGCAACTCTACAGATCAAAACAAGTCTATATCCGTAATTATGTTAGAAACATGGCTATATCTGTTATAATTTTCAAAATCAAGCCTACACACGTGAATTTCCCCTCAAAATAGGTAATAAAAGGTTGACGAAGATGAAAAAATTGCAACATCCAAATCATTCAAGTTTCAAGCTTATTGAAAACATGGTTATACTTATATAGCACACTTTTAGGGGGGAAACTACTTTATCTACTTTTTTCAAAATCATTTTTAATGCAACATTACTGCTGCTACTATTATTTTTCTTCTTGTTGTTGTGGTGGTCGTTGTCTTTATCGATTTCTTTTAAAAACATAAAACAAGTTTACATCCATGTTTGTAGTTGTCTTTATCGAAATTATTGTCTTGCTGAGCAGGGGCGGAACTATAGGTAGCCCCCCCTCCCCTCCTCCCCCCCCCCCCCCCTTTAATTCCTAAAATTGTGTACTGAAAGGCAACAATATGAAATAAATTATTTGCTGGTTAGTATATTATGAAGTACCATTATTATCATTGATGTGTATTTCCACTTACTTCAACTTATATATAATAAAACAACTTATATATAATAAAATAGAGATTGAGTTTGTTGACACCATTTTTGATGGTGTCACCATGACTCCAGCTCCTGATTGGTGGAAATCAGGGAGGCTCATATGGGTTCATCTGATTTCCACCAATCAGATGGTGGAGTCACGTTGACACCACCAAAAGTGGTGTTAACAAACTAGTACTGGATAAAACAAGTATGTAATTTAAAGGTTCTACTATTGTTTTGACTGTACAATGATAAGTTGATGATATCATGTGCATGTCATGGGTATAATTGTATTTAAATTCATTGTTAGTTGATTTGATTTGTTTGTTCGTTTAAACGGTTCATTTCATTGTAAATATTTTAGATAAATTTAAGTCGAGTTTCACTTGAATTCTTGACTAATTTGCATTTTTTTTGACTATGTTTATTATGATATATTTTGTACAGTTCACTAAAAAAAATTTGGCCTCTCGTTGTCGAATTCCCGGCTCCGTCTGAGTGTTTCATTCTTCATTATTGCAGGGGAGGTTCAAACAAACATAGCAAAAGAACTGCTAGATCTAATTCCATGTGGATTCAGACCCCAACACTCGAACAAGCTTGGAAATGAGTTCAGACTTTTCACAAATTATGACCCTGAAGGCAGATTAGGTGGTTGGCAAAAAGCTGCCTCATACTAAGCAGTGCGAGATGTATACTACGATTTTAGTGGAGTTATTTGTCTGATTTATCTTTTCTGAATTATGTCAATTTCAGGGGTTTGCTATTGTAGAAGTAGCACTTTTAGATAGGACGCTCCTTACTGTATGCTATACGCCGTGCATTTGCTATGTTATGGCAAAGCACAATTTTTTTTAACTCCATGCTACCATTTTATAAATTGTAATGTAGCCGCATTATATCCTTTTTTCCTGACATTTCATGTTGAAGTCTTCACGCAGTCGACCAATACAAGTTTGTTTGTTGACACCACTTTATGTGGTGTCAAAGTGACCTCACCTTCTGATTGGAGGAAATGAGGAGATCTATATGGATCCTCTTTTCTTTCTCTCGATTTTCTCCAATGAGGAGCCGAGGTCACGTTGACATCGCAAAAGGTGGTGTCAACAAACTCAGTCTTCAGTCGATCATCCTTCATTAGCAAAATTACTTTTATTGATTTCTATGTTTCCAGTTATCGAACTCTACATGTTTAGATAACTTAATCCGAAACTAAGTCTAGGTTTGCTTCACCAGATTGAGTAGCTCCAACATGTTCTTAACACAGCAAGTCATGTGCCCCCGTGTGTATCATGTCTCCTCTTATCGAGCATGTTTGCCGCCATCATCATTGTTAAATGTACAAATTTGCAAACTTCAACTGGTGTCATTACCTTAAATTTAGATCATCCTGCAAGAAGAAATGGTTCAGCTACTTACGAGTTATGATGGTGAATTGGTGATCAATTCTGGTGACCAATTCGAACCTCTCTTGAAGTAGATGATAATTGTGTGCTGCTTTAGTTTACTCTCAACCTAGTATCATGTGCATCGATATGGACTGTCGAACCTTCGTCCCTATTGATGATCTTGAAAACAAGTGCACTAGGTAAACATTCTTTTGTACATAAAAATGATGCACCGTCACTCGTTTTGTGATCTAGGAACAAGTGTGTGTAATCAGTCTAACCGTATCTTGAAGCATAATGTAAGGTTAGATTTTTTTATTCTATAGTACATAAAAATGATAACGAGCCATATTAGCTAAAAAAGTTTATTCAAGATTTTATTCGAATTGGGTCAGTGCAGTTAAAATGCTTAGCAGTTATGTAGCGGTAGGGATGTAAAAAATTATAATGGGATATAGCGGAGGTGCAAATATGTTAATTAAATTTAAAAGATATATAATTAAAATTAATTAATTATCATTCTCGCGTCATTTTTGTAGGAGTATCAATTTATATTATATAACAAAACCAATGAATATCATGGTTATGCAAACTAGATTCGAGGATTACTACAGATTTCTTGTTATATAACGACGGTCGAAACAAAACCCCCTTCCTTCCGCATAGGACGCACACATATCCCTGTAACAAAACGAATCCCTGATGTTACATGCCTACCAACTCATATTTGCATACAACTCCTTCGTTTTATTCCATGATGTGAGACAATATATTCTAACCGTTATCCCTACCTTAACATATGAGACAATCCTAACATTTCTATCTTATATAAGACACTTATGACTTAAAAATAGTTCATTACATTAACTTTTTGATTTATTTTAAACGAGAATTGATCAAATCATCCTCTATGTATTATTATTGCTAAAGCGGTGCTAAATAACTTTGAATTAGCGGATGGAACGGAAAATAGCGGGACTTAAAAAGCTGAACTACCGTTCATCAATGGTAAATTGAATCAGCATAACGACCAGAAAGCAACAGAGATATTGCGGGGCTTTAGCAGAAAACTGTTAGAAGATCTTTTAGTCAATACACAATTGTATTACAAAGTTAGATCCTTTTGTCAATACACAATTGTATTGCAAATAAATAGTAACAATATCAATGTTACTCAATAATGCCACAATTGTCAAGTTAAACTGTGATTGCAGAAAAGACAGTAAGCAAGACCGATTGTGCACTGGATTGGAGCGGTACAGAACCGTCACCAACCGTAATGTCCGAGTCCAGAAATAATTCTGTTTCCTTAAAACAATATTGCCGTCGTATGCACTGATTGACGTGATCGCAATTTGTTTCCCAGGATAAAACGGACCAGCCCCGTAGTGCAGTGCCAGCAAACGGAGCTCCGACGAACTGAAGTAGATTATAGAAACTTGAACATAGGAATGCTTTGAAGAGGGAGTAACAATTGAGAAGAATAATTGATATTTATTCTCTCCTTTTGGGCTATGTATTTATAGGCTGGAGGAAATGCCTATACGAACATTAATGACCTTCGGAAAGGTTGCGACCCTTTAACCAAGCGATGCTTAAATGTGCGTGCGCATTTATGATGAAACGGTTGTATCCTTTCAATAGAAGGGACATACCAGATCATAAACTGATCAAAATAACTCGTTTCAGCACAATAGGCCCAAGCTGAAATCAGCGGCCTATTTAACCATGAGACCTCAAGAGTCCCAAGGTCCAACGCCCAATTATTGACACTAATATCGTGTCATGGACTCCAAGAGTCCCCAAATCACTAAGCCCACATTTGACATCAATATAATATTGTGTCATGGACTCCAAGAGTCCCAAGGCACTAAGCCCACATTTGACATCAATACAATATTGTGTCATGGACTCCAAGAGTCCCAAGGCACTAAGCCCGATTTAACATCAATATAATATTGTGTCATGGACTCCAAGAGTCCCAAGGCATTAGGCCCAAGTTGACATCAATGTAATATTGTGTCTTGGCTTAGCCACACCTGATATGAGCTCTCTTCTCCTTTATTTATATAAGATTGTAGAAGAGTTGGTACTCATATTTCATGATGTGGGACTAAAAGTTGTTTTCCTTTCTCTTCTTCCAAAATCCCTCTTTCTCTTTCTCATTCATTTCCAACAATCCCCCACATGAATGAGAAGTCGTTCTTAGTTTCACGAATCATTTATCGCATTGGTTAAAGTAGCACATGGGCCTTGAACTTTCCTAGTGATTACCTATTTGAATCACAGGCGAATCAGTAGACATTGACTGTCCTTGAACTGTAAGCCTTTTGTGTAATTCCAAAGTAGATAACACACGATAAATGTTTCTTATAACCCTTCGTTCTCTGTATGTGTTCGTTTTTGCCTTGAACACCTGCCTGGTCTCATAAGTGCTTAGAGAATTTGGCCTCATAATTCTCTTTGAAGCGGCGCCTTCGCACTTACGTAGGTGATTCTGTAAAGGGTATTCTCTTAATTCCTCAAATACAGACATCATTAAAAGTACTAATACTTATCCTTATTCAACATATAATGCACTGACTTATCATAGGAATGGTTTGTGTATAACAGTGCCATCAAGTTTCTCTTAAGCTTCGTTGTCCCTTTGAACCTAGATCTTGGGATCTCCAGTCAACTAGGTGGGGTTTCCATTTTAGAGAAACCTTTAGTCTATAGGCCTTAGCCCCATTCCCTTCGATAAGATTTGAACTTTCTCTCTTGGCAAGCCTTTGGTACGTGGATCCGCTAAGTTATCTTTAGATCGAATGTAATCTATCGTGATAACCCCATTAGAGAGAAGTTGTCTTATCGTTTTATGTCTACGACGAATATGCCTAGATTTACCATTGTATAGTGTACTATTAGCTCTTCCAATAGCTGATTGACTATCACAATGTATACATATTGGAGGCACAGGTTTGCTCCAATTAGGAATGTCTTCCAAGAAGCTTGGAATCCATTCTGCTTCTTCTGCAGTCTTATCTAGTGCAATAAACTCTGATTCCATCGTAGATCTAGCGATACAAGTCTGTTTGGATGATTTCCATGAAATCGCTCCATTTCCTAATGTGAACACGTATCCACTTGTAGACTTTGTATCATTTGATCCAGTGATCCAATTTGCATCACTATATCCTTCCATTATTGAAGGATAGTTTGTATAGTATAAACCATAGCTCTGTGTATACTTTAGATATCCTAGAACTCTGATTATCGCTTTCCAATGATGCTTACCAGGATTGCTGGTAAATCTACTTAGTTTGCTTACAGCATATGCGACATCAGGCCTAGTACAGTTCATACATGATACTTCCTAGTATACGAGAGTATTCCAATTGGTAAATACCATCACCAGTGTTCTTTACCCAATTTTGGTTCATATCTACTGGTGATTTTGCAATAGTTACATTATATTGCTTGAATTTCTCAAGTATCTTGGTGATGTAATGCGATTGGGATAATGCATATCCATGTGGTGTTCTCAGAATTTTTACACCCAATATCACATCAGCCAGTCCTAGGTCTTTCATATCGAATCTAGAGGATAACATATCCTTTGTAGATGTTATTATGACCTTGTTATTGCCTAGGATTAATAGGTCATCAACATAAAGACAAACAATGACATATCCAATATGTGTATGTTTTATGTACACACATTTATCTGATTCATTTATTGTGAATCCATTTGATAACATAGTATTATCAAACTTCTCATGCCACTGTTTTTGGAGTTTGCTTAAGCCCATAAAGTGATTTCACCTATTTGCACACTTTATTCTCATTTTTTGAGCTTAGAAATCCTTCAGGTTGTTCCATATAGATTTCCTCCTCTAATTCATCATTCAAGAATACAGTTTTATCATCCATTTGATGTATTTCTAAGTCATGTATGGATGCAATTGCAATGAGCATTCTAATTGATGTTTGTCGAAATAGTCCAGGTCTTCCTTTTGTTTAAATCCTTGGACTACCAGACGAGCTTTGTACTTGTCTATTGAACCATAGGGTTTCAATTTCTTTTTAAATATACATTTATTACCTAAGGTCTTACATCCTTGAGGTAAATCAACTAATTTCCATGTATGATTGGACATAATGGATTCAATCTC
Organism: Allium sativum; assembly: GCA_030737875.1. Taxonomy (NCBI): domain Eukaryota; kingdom Viridiplantae; phylum Streptophyta; class Magnoliopsida; order Asparagales; family Amaryllidaceae; genus Allium; species Allium sativum. The sequence goes on from CM060924.1 coordinate 298,387,126, forward strand.
ATTGTTAATTGCCTCTTTCTAATAAGGGGCATCGCTGGAGGACATAGCTTGTTTGTATTTCAATGGATCATCTTCTAACATAAATGTATAGAAGTCCAGTCCAAAGGTTTAACGTCCTTGACCTTTTACTTTTTCTTGGCTCCTCCACTTGCTGCTCAACACTACTTAGCTGAGTGTTATTTTGTTCAGCATCCTCATTAGAGTAATGAACTTCTTTTTTCCCTTGATCTCTTAGGTGTATGATTTTCAATACCATATTTCAAGGGAAATATATGTTCGAAAAATTTAGCATTTCTCGACTCAATGATGGTATTTTCATGAATATCATCAATTTCAGATTTGTGTACCAAAAATCGATATGCGGCACTGCTTTGTGCACATCCAATAAATACATAATCAATTGTTTTTGGTCCAATTTTGACCTTCTTTGGTTTTGGTACCTCTACTTTGGAAAGACACCCCCACACTTTTAGGTATTTGTAGGATGGTGGTCTGTTTTTCCAAAGTTCATGAGAAGATAGAGATGTTTTCTTTCGGGATATTTTATTTAAAATATGATTTGCCGAAAGAATAGCTTCTTCCCAAAAAATTATCTGGCAAGCCAGGATAAGGTATTCATCATTTCTTTAAGAGTTTTATCTTCCGATCGGCTATACCGTTGGATTGAGGTGAATATGGTGCTGTAATTAGGTGTAAAACACCATGTTCAGCGCAAGATTCTTCAAAAGGGAATACATATTCTCCTCCTCTATCACTTCTTAAAGCTTTGATTTTCTTGTTGAGTTGATCCTCAACTTCCGCTTTGTATTGTTTAAACACATCAAATCACATACATTTGTATGTATTATATCTAGCGGTTCTGTTTCTCGTTCAACATAATGAAACGAGATTCTTGTCAATTTTGCTTCTGCACAAATTTGACATTTAAAAATGGTGTCTAGATTAATCAATTTGTGCAATGTATCAAAGTTTACATCCCCTAATCTAGAATATCACACGTTGGAAGAGTCAACAATATAAACAAAAGATTCACTTTTATTCATATCAGTGTGTGGTACAATAGTGATTACATTTTCTTTAAACGAACCATCACACACATGTCCTCTTCCTACATACACTCCATTCTCAGCTTCAAGGATTAATTTAAATCCATGTTTGCTGAGCAATGATCCTGAAATCAGGTTCTTATGAATTTCTGAAACATAGAGAACTCATTTAAAATTAGTTCCTTTCCAGGTTGCATTCTGATATTACTGTATATAAATTCATATCAGCAATGCCCTTTTGGGGATTTCAGCCATTTTTTTGTTTTTTTGTTTTTTTTTTTTTTTTTTTTAGAGTCAAAAATTTGGCAAGTCCCAATGTTGTTAGACAAAGCAACATTTTTCTATTGTCAGCACTTAATATTGATGACGTTGAACTTCTCTGACCTTTCTCCATGAGGCAAAGTCATTATTGGAACCATTTGGCGCAATCAGAGCGTTGGTCACCGTCCGTGTCGGTGTAAAATTATTGTTGCTATTTTGCGACACAGCTTATTGTCGTCTGCAACAATCAATATTGTTTTAAGATTGTTAGAAGATCTTTTAGTCAATACACAATTGTATTACAAAGTTAGATCCTTTTGTCAATACACAATTGTATTGCAAATAAATAGTAACAATATCAATGTTACTCAATAATGCCACAATTGTCAAGTCAAACTGTGATTGCAGAAAAGACAGTAAGCAAGACCGATTGTGCACTGGATTGGAGCGGTACAGAACCGTCACCAACCGTAATGTCCGAGTCCAGAAATAATTCTGTTTCCTTAAAACAATATTGCCGTCGTATGCACTGATTGACGTGATCGCAATTTGTTTCCCAGGATAAAACGGACCAGCCCCGTAGTGCAGTGCCAGCAAACGGAGCTCCGACGAACTGAAGTAGATTATAGAAACTTGAACATAGGAATGCTTTGAAGAGGGAGTAACAATTGAGAAGAATAATTGATATTTATTCTCTCCTTTTGGGCTATGTATTTATAGGCTGGAGGAAATGCCTATACGAACATTAATGACCTTCGGAAAGGTTGCGACCCTTTAACCAAGCGATGCTTAAATGTGCGTGCGCATTTATGATGAAACGGTTGTATCCTTTCAATAGAAGGGACATACCAGATCATAAACTGATCAAAATAACTCGTTTCAGCACAATAGGCCCAAGCTGAAATCAGCGGCCTATTTAACCATGAGACCTCAAGAGTCCCAAGGTCCAACGCCCAATTATTGACACTAATATCGTGTCATGGACTCCAAGAGTCCCCAAATCACTAAGCCCACATTTGACATCAATATAATATTGTGTCATGGACTCCAAGAGTCCCAAGGCACTAAGCCCACATTTGACATCAATACAATATTGTGTCATGGACTCCAAGAGTCCCAAGGCACTAAGCCCGATTTAACATCAATATAATATTGTGTCATGGACTCCAAGAGTCCCAAGGCATTAGGCCCAAGTTGACATCAATGTAATATTGTGTCTTGGCTTAGCCACACCTGATATGAGCTCTCTTCTCCTTTATTTATATAAGATTGTAGAAGAGTTGGTACTCATATTTCATGATGTGGGACTAAAAGTTGTTTTCCTTTCTCTTCTTCCAAAATCCCTCTTTCTCTTTCTCATTCATTTCCAACAAAAACTCCATGAAACTTAGCTACCCAACATTTCGTAGAAAGACGAAATTGTATACAACACCAAGTCAATATAACGGTAGAACCATGAAAGGTCCATACATCAAAAGCTAGTAAAGTGGCATCATAGTTTATACATAACAGAATGAACATCTAATAAACTTCTTCGTTTAATCGTCTTTTTTGGCTGTTTGTCAAAAACTTGTTATTCTTGAAGCCGTCGACTTAAGTTACTTAAATGAGTACAAAAAACTTTAAGAGAAAAATAATATAAACATCGAATCAAACATGAACCTGTGAATAATACTACCCACTATATTTAATAGTTACAAAATAGTAGAATAGTGAGACCACTCAATAGAGCATGATGAGATTTTCCCATACCGACTTTCTCATATTTTACACACTTAAATACTTTATATATTGAGGTTTCTGTCTCTAGTTCAAATATAAACCTACATACTATATTCAACATAAGATAACCATACCTTCCATAAAGCAAATGCGTCCCCTGCCTACGCAATCTGAACAAAGTCTTACTCATCCTAAGATTATGTTCGTCTCGGTGTTGCAAAACACAGAAATCTTATCATTATTACAACTCAACTATCTTAGTTTTTAATACTTACAAATAAGACTGTCAATTTCCTACACGATCTGAAATCCGATCCGAAACACACACGAAAATTAATGGATTAACTCGACCCGTTTAATTGACGGGTCATTTTCGGGTCAACCTGAATTTGACCCGTTTGTAAACGGGTGGGTTTCGGGTTGATCCGCCAACCCGAACTTGACCCGTTTATAACTCGTTTATATTTATATGGGTTGACCCGACTTATTTACAACCCGTTTGACCCATGAATCCGAATTTGATCCATTTATGACCTGTTTATGATCCATGAACCCGAATTTGACATGTCTATGACCCATTTATGACCCGTTTATATGTTATACGGATTGACCTAACCCGTTTATGACTCATTTATGATCCGTTTATATCTTATACGGGTTGACCAGACCCGTTTATATCTTATACGGGTTGACTTGACCCGTTTATGACTCATTTACGACCTGTTTATATCTTACACGGGTTGATCTGATCCATTTATGACTCATTCACGGTCCAACCCGCCATAACACGTTTACGACCCGACCCAATCAAATTAAACGGGTCGGGTCAGTCCGTTTATAAACGGATCGAGTTTGGGTTGAGTTATTTCTGACCCGTTTAATAAACGGGTTGACCCAACCCGTTTAAATCAACCCGTACCTGACTTGACCTGACCCGAATCCGACTCGATCCGATCCATTTATACCCCTACTTACAAAGAAGGTCCATGTTCATTATACATCTCTCTTGGTATTCAACTCTTATGAAGAATATTATCATTTTTCTAGGCATTACAATTCATTTACCTTGATATATAAATTCTAGGAAGTTTACGGTCGTTCGCCTAGGTATTACCGTTTGCTTACATGATTCGTTGTCATTTGCTTAAGCATTTAGTTCTTATGGAAAGATTTTATCATTCGCATCAATGTTTACTCCCTTACCGTGACAACCATCATTCTCTTTAGTGTGTATCTGATACGTGCATTGCTATGGAAATAGGCTCGAAGGATCATACATCACCAATTGTAATAGCCTAAACCATTATCAAAGAACAATACAACAACATGTTTCTATAATTTAGAAGCACCAGGGACAAACTGGTTGATTACAACATTTTCTTTTTTGTATATTTGCTTATTTGTATTTCGTTTTGCAAGTTGTTACAACTATATTGCTATACAAAAGCTAGCAAATATAATATGGACAGTAAGCATCCAGAAGCTCTGTATTGAAGTCTATTTAGGCAACAGTAAAGAATGAAATAATAGGCTGGAACATTATTTGAATTCTCTTGCTATTCGCACCCCACTTCTTTCTTTCGGCCACCACACCGTTCGATTGTTCAACGCCGAACGGCCTACTTCTCAAAAAATACAGTGTTCGACGGCCGTTTACGGCCGACACACGTGAAAGGAAATGCGTGGTGACCGAAAGAGGAAAATGAGGTGTGAATAGCAGTAAACTTGAATTTCTCTCTTCTTCTTCCTTTTGCTGCTTCTCCAATCTTCTCTTCTCTTCTCTTCTGAAAGCTCTACTATCTTTCATAAACTGTATCACTTGGTGCTTTCATCTTCATTCCCTCCTCTCGCCATGGGTGAAATACTAACACTACAACAACTTTGCAACAACTACCACCACCTCGCCATCTGCGTCTTCCTACTAGCCATCCAAAGCACTCTCTCTTTGCAAGGAACCATGCTCTAATTCCAATATCTTACTTTCACCAAGCTAAAATCCATCACTGCCTCCCAAAATACAATCCCTATGCCACATCACAAAATCTCTCGTCGACAGCCCCAGCTACAATTACTGCTGCAATAGTTTCAATTTCTACTCTAGTTATTTTAACATCACCTGGTATTGTGGCCCCTGCGATTTCTTCAACTTCATCCACAAAAGCGTCTTCCCTTGCCACATTATCGCCTAACTCCATCAATACTTCTTCCCCTCCATCGCAAGTACGCCCTCCTTTTCGCCAAACAAGCATCACTTCAGCTACCTTGAAAACACCTCCCCTTACTTGCCCAACAAGTCCAATTCCTTCAAACCTGTCCTCTGCTGGTCCGTCCAACACAATCAAGTTCCAAACCCTTGTCCTGCAACCCGAATCCAAATCTAAACGCGAGCCCATAACCAACCTAACCAATAGCAGATCTAACCCTACCATCCAGAGTTTCATTAATTTTACCGGTAATTACTCATCTAGAATCATTCAACAATGGAAATCTCATCGTTACGAACATCGAAATGCTAACCACCAGCAATTCCGACCTCGAGGCTTCTCCGATCAAGTCGTCTCCAGACTCGCATAAGGCAATGACAAGGGTTTCACCCATATTGGTGTTGGAAATTTGGATACCAGATCCAAAATCGTTTGGATCCCAACTTTCATGGTTTTAGAGCATTTAGAAATGGGCAACAAGAATATAATTATTGAAATGACAAGCGTGAGGTATTCCTTTTATTTTCCTTTTGAACCCAGTATAAAAGGCCTGAAAAGCCCAATTGAATATATTTTTCCTTCACTTCGGAAAAATATACACCAACAATCTATTGACCTGGAATCTAATTATCAAACCACTTTTACAATGATCATCGTATGCTCGAGATAATGCTTGAAAGAAATGTTATGAGGACTTATGAAAGAAAAGTGTTCATATTTGATGCTAGTGGTGGTTGCCAAAAGAGTCTAAACAAGATGTCAAATGGAAAAATATGAATAGCTGGATGACCAAAATGTTTGAGGAAATTTTCTATAACTACTTGACTGCTTGGAGAATGAAGGGTGGTGACATAATAAATCATGGTCCACCAATGAAACGTTTTGAAATAAATGAATAATTATTGAGGAATGTTTTGTTTAAAAAGGTCCATGTAATGATATTTAGTTTAATAAACATTAAACTCCTTGTAAATGAATTACATTTTTTAGGAAAAATAAAAATTTAATACTTCAGGTTTTAATGAGACATTAAAATATTCATTTTTGAATTCGGTATATTTTAGAGAATTGTCTGAATATATAAATATATAATCATGAAAAAATAACAATAGCATGTAAATGTATTTACTTTGTGTAACTACTAAAATTATACATTTACAAAAGAAATAGCCAAGGAGTAAATAAGGGTAACAAATTAAATAAGTTAGTGTTAGGCTCTAGGATTAGATAAGAATAAGTTGTACAACCTAAATTGGAAATTTTTGTGAAAGCCCCAAACATTTACATTTCAAAGTTGATGTAGAATAACGGTTTCCAGAAATAAAGTTTGGTTGTAAACTAGGTTGCCCTAGACAGTTTAGTGCTTCATAACCCTGCCTAGCGATTAGTGATATATATATATATATATATATATATATATATATATAGGTATAGCGTAAGTTATGCAATTTAGTATTTTCGAATTTAGGATTCATGCATATTAGTTGCAAATTTAGTTGGAAATAAATTTGCAATTTGTAGGAGAAAAAAAGGAATTTAAGGGAACTGATTGGAAAAGAATTAAATTTGGGGAAATTGATATATTCTCAAGAAGGTTAAAGAAATTAAGTAAAAAATTGTTAAATGGTCAAAATTCAACTATTATGGATATATTAATGAGGATTATGGATGCCAAATTGAGAAAGATAAATAGTACTGGAATGGTATGCTAAGCGTGGAATGAAATTATTAAGATGTTAACACTTCCGAAAGAAATTTCTTTTCTTAGGCTCCTGTGATGATTTGGGATTTAAAACCACTTAGTAAAATTTATTGTTAGGAATAAATTTTTACGGGGACACTTAACTAGCAGTTAACCACATGTGAAAGTTAATAACGAAATTAGATTTGCAATCCATAATAAGGAAATATCTTAATCTCAAGGTTTAGCTTCTAGGATTTCATCCTCAAGAATAAAACTTAATATATAGGGTTAAGAAATAGGCATAGACGCTGGATTTGCTGAAAATTCCCTTTTTAGTTTGAATATATCAGTGTTTTGATTTGTTTAAATACATTTGTTTAATTTTTATAAGTTAGCCATTTTGTTATTTTTTACAAAAAAATACTATGTTTGAAATTATAAGGAATGTGCACAAAATATAAAGGAAGGGATATGTAAATTTATCTCTTTACGGGTAGTTTATGCCGTCTATTCCAAATAAAAGAACATTCATTCCTTGTAAATTTAAAGATGTCAATATTCTTCCATATTATTGTTTGGGAAAATTTATGAAAATTATAGCAAAAAACTTTAATAATATTTGAATTTCAACAAATCAGGGCATAGAAGATTGTTCTAGTTATTAGTATGGGCTAAAACATCTATTGGTTAAATTTAGAAAATTAGGTTTATAAAATTGGTTGATTAGGATTTCTCATCAATTGTAGATAGTAGGAATAATATTTACCTTTATTGGATTGACATAGTTAACTTCTTGGTAATTGGTGGGCGCTCTTGAAGTATTCCAATGAGATCATATGAATCACCAAAATTTCTAATCAAACCAAATTTGTGATTAGTGACTTTGGAAAAAGTCAAATTTGATTAGGTAGCTTGTGAAGGTTAGAAAAGTTCGCAATATATTTTTGGGGTTTCCCAATATTTGGAAATAAGAAAGGTTGTTGATGATTGGAGTCCGTGATGTTTTTATACCTTTATATTTGATAAGATATCTTCACACTATGGAAATTTTTTGGTTCGGCCTAATCAGAAATGAGGACTAAGACGTAATTCTTGGCATTTCATGCTACCATAGATATTGTAAAGCATGGAACTAAAAGACTCTGCAACATCGTGGTAGATTGTTTGAATATACTAGAGAGAAATTTGGTGGAAGGCATGAAAATTTTAATTTTTGTAGTCTTTCTACTCTAAACTTTTCTCTTTAAAAATTAGGATTTTATGATTGCATTGTGGTTTCCTGATTAGATGATAGGAATTGATTGTAACACTAATGCACCGAGCACTCATATATAAAATATATGCATAATAGGATGTTTTTCATACATACAACATCATGAATTACATTTCCACGTTATGACTGCACTCACTTTAGCAATCCTGCAGTATATAGCCATACTGAATATGGCTATTTTACAGACATATAAGCAAATAACTTGGTTGCGTACTATGTTTGTTAGAATGAGTTATGTTTTTGTCACATTTAGAAAGATTTCGGGACAAAATCTCTTTCAAGAGGAGAATAATGTAACACTCCATAAGATATAGCCTAATTAGACATATATAACTGAAATAATAATAATAATTAATAATTTAAAATACAAATATTTTATACATAGGAATTTGGTCCTTAAAATATTACCATTATGTTTTATGGCGAGATTCTAACTCGTTTTCATATTTTATTATCAAAAACATAGTCTGTATGAAGAAGATACGCTAATAACAAAGTTTGAATATTAAATAATAATAAATAATAAACATATAGATTTGAAATTAATGGGATAAACATGGAATAAAATAAATACCATTGGTATAACAGAATATTCTGTATTTAAATTCAAAGTCGTGTGTATGTGTGTGTGCGCGTACACACACACACACACACACACACACACACATATATACAACAAGGGGACACCGTTTAAAAGAAAGAAATCGAATCAATTAACATTAATTAACAATTAAAACGAGCGTGTGAAATAAATTCATGGTACCCAGTCCAATAAAGGGGTCGACTGCCCCATTTGAAAGGAGTCGACCGCCCTTTCATGGGTCAATTCTACTGCTTTGGTTTTGAAAGTGATGGTGGCGACCAGGTTTTATTGAGATGTTTTAAGCTTTTGATGTTAATGGATGGTATGGATTTTATATTTCAAATCTGGCGGTTCTTACACACTTTGAGACCTATGAATAGATTCATAGCCCCATCTCCCTCAATTACAGATTCTTAGGCTTTCTGCTTCCATTCTCTTCTTCTTCGTCTCTATCACTGCTAGTATCCAGCCTGGGTAGAGGTTAGTTCATTTTTTCTCGACTCCTATTGTATTATATCTATCCAATTTTATTCTGTTTATTTTATTTTTAGAATTGCGGAATCTAACATCTATAATTTTAAAGGAAGAAGAATTGAAGAGCGTTTGTGCGTGGCTACAATCAAGATCTAGATTAACTCACGATTTTCTCTCTCTTTAAATATTGTGAGTGAGATTTTTTAAGTTTACCTAATTTCTATAACTTGTTAGTATAAACTTGGATTATTTATGCCTATAGGAGTTTGAGATCCATGAAAACAAAATATATAAAATCACCTAAACCTCTAATATTACGGGATTGCCAATCTAAGTTATTTGTTTTGGTTTGTAGTTGCGAGTATAAGTAAAAAGGGATTTTTGCAGTTTTTGATCGTATGCAAATTCATTATTTAGTCTCTTTTTACTTTCTCTTCCTTTCTATTATAATTCCTAAATTAACATAAAAAGTGTGGATTTGGGTTTTGTAATCTATATGTATTTAAATATCTGATTTTAAATAAAATAGCAAATTTAGGTAAAATTAAACTCGTGTGACCAAAATCCTTACTTTTGTGCACAAATCACTCAAAGTGGAAAGATAGTAAAATAGTACTATAAAGAATATACATATAATATTGTTTATTTATCTTGTCATTTTTTGTTTATTGACCTGATCTTAAAATCCTAGGATTACAAGTATATCTTTTGTTATATTATGTTTAGTTCCCTATTGATGCTTTTAATTTTGAAATAATGATTTCTACGCCATGGATTTGAGATATATGACTTGTATACCTTTCATTTGAAGAAAAGATTGACAATTCATCGCTTAATGCGCTTTCTTTTACGTGCGCCACTAATTATGTCTTTATATATGTGTAATTATTAAATATTGTAATCCACGTATCTTTACTGTGTATTTATTACGTTAAATTCAGAAATTTGTATTATATGTCCCCACTAGAAAATTTGTGTGTTGTGTGTAAGTTAATGACCTTTAGAAATATTAAATGGTATGTGGACGTGAGATTAACCTCTTCTTGTATTAGAAGTCTACTCGGACAACCCGATAAATCCAGTAGCTACACGAAATCGGGTTAATGTGAGACGTCTCGCCCCACAAACCATTTAGAGTGTGATAAGCCTGTCTAGAGAAGGAATTAAGCGGTTGATCCACCTTTTGAGGGTATTAAGTGGTTGGACTTGGTCCAATCCTAAGGGTCCATCCCTTGAGTTTGGATTACGGTCTTAGGGTCTTCCCTTATTAGGTATTAAGAGATTTGTGACTCCGCCTTTCTTTAATAATTATAGGGTATTAAATAGTCTCGAATGATTGAGATAGTTCTCCAGAAGTTGTCTGCTTCTTATCTAGGAGCTATGTGAGGGCACACATAGGGATGGACTACTAATAATTTCACCGAGCATGTTAAGGAAACCACTTTTCTAAGGGAAGTATTAAGTGACTAGGAGTTCACCTGTAATGTCAGCTAGGTGGTAACGTAGGGTGCACCAGGATGATTATAAATGACGCTGAGTGTCTACCTAAACTCGATATTAAGTGGTTGATTATTATCTCTTGCATTATGATTAAGAATATATATATATATATATATAGCGTAATCTTTTTTTTAACAAAAAGGATCTATATACCAAATGGGAGAAAACTAGCCTTTCTCCAATAGCATACAAAAATAGATTTGTAGTTAACAGACGACTACAAGATGTGTAATTCAACAACAAAATATACAGAAGCTAAGATAAATGAACAGGGAAAGAAATAAACATTCCTAGATAAAAGCCACTTGAAGAAGCATCGAGGTAAGCAAAACCCACGAGCCGAATAGAAGCCATAGAAGAGCTAAAGGCCACTGAGTGCTGCTAGGTACAATCAACGGAAGATGACACAAGCCGTCGTCCCGCAAGTTCCTATAACGTACATGTCTACAGCCAAGCCTGAAAATAAACGTCAGCCAAAGCCAGCCTACTCCAAGCAAAAGCTCCAATTCCCTCAGCTGAGCCAACCCCTAGAGAAACCTGTAAATCCAGGACCTTCACAACTAGAAAACATCATAAGACGGAAAAAGGGGGTGGAGGTGAATGAGTTGAGAATACACATACAAAAAGTCACTGAGTACCCGCATGTGGAGAAGGCGGGCTTAAAGTAATATCAAAAGTATGAGCCAACCGAATCGAGTGGGTGCCAAATGTTCCCTTAAAACGCCTGCCACGAAAAGCAAGGAACACATCATTTCTTACCTTCCATATGATAGTGGGAGGGTTCAAAGGAGACTCGTCAAAAATGGACTTATTCCGCGAGCACCAAATATGCCAGCAGATAAGACAAGGAATAAGGCGGAAAAAGATGGAACAAATAGATTTTCCTGAGATGCCTCCCCACCATTTTCTCAGTAAATCAGCGAGAGAAGTCGCATTACCTCGGAGACTAGCCAAGTTCCCGAAGTAGTTCCAGAAAGATCTGGCACAAGAGCCGAAGAAAAATAATTGAGCACTGAACTTCAAGTCACCTGCTCGACAGCATCTACAACGGGACATGAACGGAATGCCAATCCTTTAGAGATTCTCGTCTAGTGGTCACCCTTCATGAAGAGTTCTCCACATAAATACATAAATTTTCGGAGGGAGTCGGACATCCCAGACGAAAGAAAAAGGAAGGAGCCTTGAAGATGGGCTTCTCGCTGCACTCCACGTTGCTCTAATCGAGAAAGGACTGCCATCCAATCCGGACCTACCACCATGTGAGTTGAAGAAGGGATTCACGGATTGCATCCGTTTCCATGTCTCACTATCATAAGACGGGACACCATTGAAATTCGTTCCCATAAGTCTGTTGTACTTGGCGCGAAGAAACATCATCTAGAGGGAATCGTTTACTCCAAATTGTATCCACAATTTTCAAGGAAAGGCATGCATATATCCTTAGGATTTCGAAGGACCTAGACCTCCTTCGTTCTTGGGATGACGAACGGTGTCCCAAGAAATCCAGTGAAGCCGATTAGTGTTATCCCTTTTACCCCAAAAAAAGGACGATGCCAAGGAATGCTAAGATCAGAAGAAGCCGATTGCCGTTATCCCTTTTACCCCAGAAAAAGGACGATGCCAAGGCCCAATAAGATTGGAAGAAGTAGGAGTCATAACATCAATAACATGCAATCCTATAGAGTCAAAAACAAACTTTATAAGAGTAAGTCTCCCTTCATAAGAGAGGAGAGTCTCGTTCCACCTAACAATCTTACTCTTGACTTTTCAGTCAAAGGGTCCAATAAGGCGTTAACCTTCCTTCCTCGATAAAGGAATATACCGAGGTAAGGCAAGGGGAGGGAGGCAACCTTGAGCCCAGAGAAGGTTTCTATCCATGAAGACATTACCAGTAATGTAACACCCCGTATTTTCTGAGAATACTAAAAATAAATGGTTAATTATGAAGAAGTTATTAAGCCTTGAAGTTTATATGCATATGAGAGAAATATATATAGATATATAAAAAAAATTAAATAAATAAACATGCAAAAAAGGTTCAAAACAGCGAATTGGGAGGGGGAATAACCGAACCGGCCCATTTTTGAGGTCAACCCGAGCTCCGCTGGGTCGACTAGGGGTTAATCCAGGGTGTTTGGCTGTCATCCCGTGGGCCGATTCGCTCAAATGCAGATTTTGCATTTGAATGGTTCTCATGATTCAGGGTTAATCTAATGGTCCTAAATAACTTCCTACACCTATATATACATCCCTAACCTAAACCTAAATCTCATATACAATTCTCTAGCCTCCATTGCTCTCTTCCTCTCTAAAAATAAATAAATCAATGGCGTCTCTACTCTGCTGAAACCTAAGCGAGGACTTGTGCTTCTTCTTCCTCCAATTCTGATTAGGATTAAAAGAGAACAGCTACAACACCTTTTTCTTTTAGAATCCAACCAAGGCAAGTGCAGTTATTTTCCGATATAAACTTTAATTATAATTGTGACATGATTGTAAATCTGAATTTGAGATTGCGTATGTTCTGTTCTGATCTATTTTATTCTATATCTCTTTCTTCTTTCTGTTCTATAGCCAGGCTACCCAGAGCCTGCGCCAAATCTCATAAGAGATTAACGCACGAACGTTAAACTTTGGGATAAATAATGAATGATGGCATAATTGGACACGGCTAATCTGTGACTAAAAGGACATAGGTTGTAAACTAGATTTAGATCTGTGCATATTCTGTGAATTGGAAGAAGAGGAACCATTGTATATTAACATGTGACTTGAGACATTGGACATAACGCATATTTTTGAATTAAAGATCTGTTATAATTTAAAGTTCTAGATTGTTGGGCATATTGTTTATATAGAAATTCATGATTTGGGATAAAAAGGGAATATGACTTAGGTGTGAAGATTTGTGTTAAGATTTGATAACTATTAAATGTGAATAACACCTAAGTGGGAGATTTTTGAATATATGACATGCATTGAAATCGATGGCTATATTTGGTAAATTATGACCATAATCTGTGCCATGTAAATTCAATGCAAACGTGGGGTATATGACCATAATGTGAATCATGACAACTATTTAGGCATGCAAACTTAGGCCAAATTTATAATTAGGCAAGATATGTTTATGAAACTTTAAGGAATGATTAAATCTGTTATATGGCCTAATCTGCTAGTTCTGTTATATTGCCTAATTTGCTAGTTCTGTTATATTGCCTAATCTGCTAGTTCTGCTATAATCTGCTATATCTGTTCATATACCAAATCTGTCATCTGCTAAATCTGTTGAAGATGCCTAAACTGTTATATGCTTGATCTACTAGTTTGCTTAATCTGCAAAATCCGTTAAGTCGCCTAATCTGAAAAATCTGTTATCTGCAATATCTGTTGAGTTGATATAATTAGTCTGCTATTGACATAATCTGAATTGGCTATAGTTATGAATAATTGACATGTATATTAGGCGTGGGTATACATGGTGAATCATTAATTAATTGGCCGCAAAGATAAACATGGCTAACTCGAGGTTAGAATGAGTTTGCGGCGTAATTCTGCCCGGAACCGCCCGGCATATTCTAGTGGTCGCAAACAATAGGTTCTAATGTGAGAAGTTAGTCATAACGTGCTTGAAACCCGAGGTTAGACTCAGTTTGCGACAGAAACCTGCCCGGAACCAACCGGCCTAACCAGTAGCCGCAAACTGTCAGTCTAATGTGAGAGGTTTGGGCATTAATATTTAATTAACGAAAATCTGAGATAATTATGATGTCTAAAACGTGCTGGGTAAGGCTAAACCAATTGGACCAATGAATCTGATAAACCCGTTTCGTGAATCCGTAGGCCCAATACAAAGTTAGATAATCTGTAACCAGTTAATCTGTAAGTCTGTTAATCTGTAACCAGTTAATCTGTAAGCCTGTTAATCCGAACATCTGATCCGTTAGTCTGAAAACCTGTTAACTTGATTGTCTGATTTGTGAACTAGTTAATCTAAACTTTGTATGTCTGAAACTTGTAGACAAGTTAAGCTGAAATCTGTTAGTCTGGGGACACAAGGTTAGGAGGGGAATTACTTGTGTCATCTGTTGTTTGGGACCCATATTAGTCAGTAACCCTTTCTGGTATCAAAACTTTGACCCAACAGTAAGTAGGGTCCGGGCACGCTTACTGAACTAATTATAAGCGGTTCATTCTGATAATGGCGAGGGGTGTTGATGGTGCGTTCCAACCGGGTCACGTGCGTGCATGGATCCCGGTCTGCCTCTGAGGATGTAAGACGCCGTGACATCTGTAAATAGGTCTGTGCCAATTGGTTGTCACTTTAGGGAGTGATACACCCTACTGTGGGGCCGACACAGGATATTTATGTATTAGGGAGCCGATCGCTTGGGGTAGGGTTTTAGGGTACACTTAGTTCTGTCTGTTTCTGTTGGTACCGTCTTTTTCTGTTGGGTGGTAACACCTATCTGTTTCTGCGTGGTACCGTCTGTTCGGGTGGTAAAGGCCCATTACTAGTGTACACCTAATTCTACATTCTGTTTCCGTAGGGATTAATCTGTTTCTGCTTCTGTCTGTTTCTGATTGAGTAGTAAAGGCCCATTATTAGCATTCTGTTTCGGTTAAATTATTCTGTACCCGTTTCTGTTTCAGTTTAGACATTAGGGTGACACCTAATTCTGTTATACTAGTATTAGTACAGAGAAGTGTAAAGCAATAGCTTATATCATTCTGTTCTTCTGTTATATCTGCTACATCTGTTACAGTTATCTCTCATCTACTTTTATTTTCATGTCATGTTATTATTATCTGTTCATAACTGAAAATCACTGGACTTGCCAGACTTTTGTCTGACCCTTGTTGTTTCGCCTCCTTTCTTCCGTTTCCCCCCAGGTTTTGTAGAAGGAAATACTCTAGCTTGATCCAGATTTCTTCCTCTTGAAGTGCTTAAAGTATGGCTTGTCTTCTTCTGTGGGGATTATGATTTTAAACTATGCATTCTGAAGGCTTTTGTACAAGACTGATATTTTGTACTTGAATTCTGATATTGTGATTTGAAAGGATGTAACCAAGATTCTATTTTGTACTTGAATTCTGATATTGTGATTTGAAAGGGCTGTCGACCTGGTCCAGACCCAGGTCGAACCCAGTCCACCCTGGCTGGCCTAGTCTATGTTGGTCGATTTTCAGAAGCATGCTTTGTCATTAGGGCTAGGTGGCAGGCTCTAATTGGTCTCTCTTTCGAATGAATGGCTACGATCAATCCAAGCAACATCGATGGTCCTAATCAGTTCATAAACTCTATAAAATGACCCTAGACTCTACCTAGGTTTCTTACACAATTCTCTAGCCTCCATTGCTCTCTTCTTCTAAAAAAAATATAAAAATGGCGTCGCTGCTCTGCTGGAATTAAAACTAGAAGATAATCAACATCAGCCTAAGCAACTCAATTCAAACTAGAGACTAAAGTTTCTGCAAAGATTCTACAACAAGTTAAAGTTCTTTCTTTAATCCAATCAAGGCAAGTACAGTTATTTTCCGCTATAAACGTTAATTATAATTTTGATATGTTTTTAATTCTGAATCTGAGATTGTATATATATTCTCTTCTGTCAGATCTGTTTTTCTGTGACTGTTCTGTATCCCTTTTCTTCTTTTCTGTTTCTATAGCCAGGCTACCACGGGCCTGTGCCTAATCTCATAAGAGATGAACGTATGAACGCAAATTATGGGATAAATAATGAATGATGCGAAATTTGACAAGACTGAATTGAATGTATGACTTTAGGTCTGAGGCATAAAATATATTGGACATGTGACTTGGGATTGGATGCATAAATTTGACTATGAACATATAATTTATATATGTTGTATGCATAGTTATGTTGTAATTTAGATCTGTAATTTATTAGAAAAAAAGATGAGCATATGTTATAAACTAGTTTTAGACCTATGCATATTCTGTGATAAAAGAAGAAGAGGAACCACTGTAAGATTACATATGATTTGAGACTTTGGACAAAATGCATATAAAAGTCAAGATCTGATTTGTAGAAGATATGATTTAAAGATTTATATTGTTGGGTATAGTTTGCATAATGATTCATGACTCAAAAAGAAGAAGATATGGAAACTTAGGTGTAAAGATTTACATTAATTAGGATATCTATTATTGTGATTACACCTAAATAGGGATTTTTGGATATATGGCATGCATTGAAATTAATGGTTATATTTGGTATAATTTATATGTGAATCTACTGTAAAATGCTAGTTTAACAAAAATTGGAACATATGTTATATGGCAAATTATGTCCATATTCTGCGCTTATGCAAACATGGAGTATATGTTGTGAATCATGACAATTATGTAGGCATATGAATTTAGGCCAATTTATGATTGGGCAAGGCATGTAAATAGAACCTTTAGAAATATTAAATTTGCTAAATCTGCTAATTTGCCAAGTTGCCTAAACTGCTAGTTTTGTTATATTGCCTAGACTGCTAATTAGATTGAAATGCCTAATCTGTTAAATTTGTCGGTTGAAATGCCTAACCTGTTATATGCCAAAATCTGCTAAGTTGCTAAATCTGTTAAATCCGTTAAGTCATATAAAATCTGTTATCTGCTATGTTGATATAATCATCCTGTTATTGATATAATCTGAATTGGCATATATATTGGGCGTGCGCATAAACGGTAAATTATTAATTAATTGACCGCAAAGATAAACATGGCTAACTCGAGGTTAGAATGAGTTTGCGGCGTAAATCTGCCCGGAACCGCCCGGCACATCCAGTGGCCGCAAACAATAGGTTCTAATGTGAGAAGTTAGTCATAACATGCGTAAGACACGAGGTTAGGTCTGGCTTGTGGCAGAAGTCTGCCCGGAACCGCCCGGCATATCCAGCGGCCCCAAGCTACCGACCTAATGTGAGAGGTCTGTGCATTAATAATTAATTAATGCAAATCTATGATAAGAATGACGTCTAAAACGTATTGGGGAAAATAGGGTTAAACCAACGGGATTAATAGATGTAGTAAAACCCGTCCATGAATCTGTAGGCCCAATACAAAGTTAGACAAATCTGAAAAATCTGTACATCTGACCCGTTAGTCTGAAAACTTATTAACTTAATCTATGAATTAGTAAATCTGAATTCTGCATGTCTGAACTTGTAAACAAGTTAATCTGAAATCTGTTAGTCTGGGGACACAAGGTTAGGAGGGGAATTACTTGTGTCATCTGTTGTTTGGGACCCATATTAGTCAGTAACCCTTTCTGGTATCAAAACTTTGACCCAACAGTAAGTAGGGTCCGGGCACACTTACTGAACTAATTATAAGAGGTTCATTCTGATAATGGCGAGGGGTGTTGATGATGCGTTCCAACCGGGTCATGTGCGTGCATGGATCTCAGTCTGCCTCTGAGGATGTAAGACGCCGTGACATCTGTAAATAGGTCTGTGCCAATTGGTTGTCACTTTAGGGAGTGATACACCCTACTGTGGGGCCGACACAGGATATTTATGTATTAGGGAGCCGATCGCTTGGGGTAGGGTTTTTAGGGTACGCTTAGTTCTGTCTGTTTCTGTTGGTACCGTCTGTTTCTGTTGGGTGGTAACACCTGTCTGTTTCTGTGTGGTACCGTCTGTTCGGGTGGTAAAGGCCCATTACTAGTGTACACCTAATTCTACATTCTGTTTCCGTAGAGATAAATCTGTTCCTGCTTTTGTCTGTTTCTGATCGGGTAGTAAAGGCCCATTATTAGCATTCTGTTTCTGTTAAAGTATTCTGTACCCGTTCCTGCTTCAATTTAGACATTAGGGAGACACCTAATTCTGCTATACTAGTATTAGTGCAGAGAAGTGTAAAACAATAGTTTATATCATTCTGTTTTTCTGTTATATCTGCTACACCTGTTATAGTTATCTCACATCCAGTTTTATGTTCATATCATATTATCATTATCTGTTCATATGCTGAAAGTCACTGGACTTGCCAGACTTTTTGTCTGACCCTTGTTGTTTCGCCTCCTTTCTTCCGTTTCCCCCAGGTTATCCAAGGAGGGAAATACTTTAGCTTGATCCGGATTTCTCTTTGCTTGAAGTGCTTAAAGTATGGCTCGGCTCTGTATAGCTTCCGTTCCATGGGGATTATGATTTTAAACTATGCATTTTGAAGGCTTTTGTACAAGACTGATATTTTGTACTTGAATTCTGAAATTGAAAGGATGTAACCATATTAATTTTCTGTTTCCGCTGTAATAAAGTTAAAATTTTTCAAGTACTGTTTTATCTGTCTTGTAAGTTTCTGTTCTGTTTACTAAAATGCTCCACCAAAGTTAAGGCATTCCCTTTGTGAGTGACCTTAACGGAGGTGGGGTGTTACACTTGGTATCAGAGCTGAAGGTTACCAGATTTGATAAAAAGTTTTTGAAAACTATGTTTTAAAAAGGAAGTATTTTCAAAAGTAAAGCTTATTTTGAAAAAAAAACATAATCCCCAAAAGCCATATATCTTTCTTTCGATTCTTTGTTTCGAGTTCCTTCCTCTTTCCCTTTTGAATCTCTTCCTCCGCGTATAGATGCTTTTTCTAAGATATGTAAGAACTTTCGTGCGATGGGCGGAAAACCGCTTTATGGGACTGAGACGTTGTCGAGGCTAGAAGTTGGCTCAACGGAGTAGAGGACTTGTTGGTACCTTTGAGATAGACGATGGAAGGAAGGTTCAACCAACTGCTTGGTTAATGAAAGATGAAGCTTCATTTTGGTGGAAGGTCACGAATGGAGAACGTACATGGGAGATATGGATAGGACACACGATAAGAAAGTGGATCCAAAGAAGGCCGCTTGCTTCAACTGTGGTGAGATGCGACACTTCATTAGGGACTGCCCGAAGAAACGAGGGCAAGGGCAGAAGATAGGACCTACTTCTGGAGGGCAGGCGAACACTCTCGAGGCTAGTGGATAGGATAGAATTAGGAAAACTTTCTGTGAGAGGTTTAATTTCTTTATCTGATTGTTGAGTTAAAACTCTTTCTGATTCTGGCATTTTGATTCTGTAATCGATACTCTGCACTTTAATACTAGTATCGTTTTTGATTCCGCTGTAGACTCAAACCCATAAGGGTTATGACTCATCTACTTGTGATAAATTGGGGTTTGAGAGATATCTGTGTTAGGCGTCAAGTAGGACGCATACATTCTGGGTTTTCTCATGCTTAGTTTTCTAAGAATCATTTGGTAATCTGATCTGTACTAGTAGTCTGTAAATATCTGAATATCTCTGATAAGGTTAAGATTTCCAGTTTTGACATTGTCTAAAGAGGGTAATCCTCTGATTGTCAATCTGATATTGATTTCGATCTTTGGGGTTGATACTTAGGGGAATTATTCTCTCAACCAATGTCTAATGGGAACCAAGTTTTTGTTTTATCTGTACTTGCTTCCATCGTTCGATTGTATCCTATCGATCGAATCTTTGAACTTTAGGTAGAAACTAATGGGTGTAAACATGTGTTTGAGACATGTTATGTTTGATGGTTGCAAGTGGATGCAAGTGGTTGCTAGTGGTTTCTCGTGGATGCATATACACACACTAGGCACTAGATCGGCTCAAAAACACTCTCATACTGCATATGGATGTGTGTGCATTTTTCAATTTTTGTGGATGCAGAATGATTGACTCCTCACATGGATGTTGCATTTGGATGAATGGTTATGCACTCATATAGAAATGATGTGTATCAAATAGGATTTCTTGCATACATATTTGGACTCATGACACTAACATGATTCGCATTAAGGAGGTCAACTGGATCAGTAGACCGCCTGATTTTGCATTAGATAAGAAACGTATACACACACTTTGCATATGTTCATACGGCATTAGAAACCTTTTAAGGACAATGGATGCCTATGATTGAATGGTTGAGTAGATGGATGTTGGATGTTAGGATACATTCTTCTTAACTTGAAGATTTCGGGGACGAAATCCTTTAAGGAGGGGAGAATGTAACACCCCGTATTTTCTGAGAATATTAAAAAAAATGGTTAATTATGAAGAAGTTATTAAGCCTTAAAGTTTATATGCATATGAGAGAAATATATATAGATATATATAAAAAAATTAAATAAATAAACATGCAAAAAAGGTTCAAAACAGCGAATTGGGAGGGGGAATAACCGAACCGGCCCATTTTTGAGGTCAACCCGAGCCCCTGGGTCGACTAGGGGTTAATCCAGGGTGTTTGGCTGTCATCCCGTGGGCCGATTCGCTCAAATGCAGATTTTGCATTTGAATGGTTCTCATGATTCAGGGTTAATCTAATGGTCCTAAATAACTTTCTACACCTATATATACACCCCTAACCTAAACCTAAATCTCATATACAATTCTCTAGCCTCCATTGCTCTCTTCCTCTCTAAAAATAAATAAATCAATGGCGTCTCTACTCTGCTGAAACCTAAGCTAGGACTTGTGCTTCTTCTTCCTCCAATTCTGATTAGGGTTAAAAGAGAACAGCTACAACACCTTTTTCTTTTAGAATCCAACCAAGGCAAGTGCAGTTATTTTCCGATATAAACTTTAATTATAATTGTGACATGATTGTAAATTTGAATTTGAGATTGCGTATGTTCTGTTCTGATCTATTTTATTCTATATCTCCTTCTTCTTTCTGTTCTATAGCCAGGCTACCCCGAGCCTGCGCCAAATCTCATAACAGATTAACGCACGAACGTTAAACTTTAGGATAAATGATGAATGATGGCATAATTGGACATGGCTAATCTGTGACTAAAAGGACATAGATTGTAAACTAGATTTAGATCTGTGCATATTCTATGAATTGGAAGAAGAGGAACCATTGTATTTTATCATGTGACTTGAGACATTGGACATAACGCATATTTTTGAATTAAAGATCTATTATAATTTAAAGTTCTAGATTGTTGGGCATATTGTTTATATAGAAATTCATGATTTGGGATAAAATGGGAATATGACTTAGGTGTGAAGATTTATGTTAAGATTTGATAACTATTAAATGTGAATAACACCTAAGTGGGAGATTTTTGAATATATGACATGCATTGAAATCGATGGCTATATTTGGTAAATTATGACCATAATCTGTGCCATGTAAATTCAATGCAAACGTGGGGTATATAATCATAATGTGAATCATGACAACTATTTAGGCATGCAAACTTAGGCCAAATTTATAATTAGGCAAGATATGTTTATGAAACTTTAAGGAATGATTAAATCTGTTATATGGCCTAATCTGCTAGTTCTGTTATATTGCCTAATTTGCTAGTTCTGCTATATTGCCTAATCTGCTAGTTCTGCTATAATCTGCTATATCTGTTTATATACCAAATCTGTCATCTGCTAAGTCTGCTGAAGATGCCTAAACTGTTATATGCTTGATCTGCTAGTTTGCTTAATCTGCTAAATCCGTTAAGTCGCCTAATCTGAAAAATCTGTTATCTGCAATATTTGTTGAGTTGATATAATTAGTCCGCTATTGACATAATCTGAATTGGCTATAGTTATGAATAATTGACATGTATATTAGGCGTGGGTATAAATGGTGAATCATTAATTAATTGGCCGCAAAGATAAACATGGCTAACTCGAGGTTAGAATGAGTTTGCGGCGTAATTCTGCCCGGAACCGCCCGGCATATTCCAGTGGTCGCAAACAATAGGTTCTAATGTGAGAAGTTAGTCATAACGTGCTTGAAACCCGAGGTTAGACTCACTTTGCGACAGAAACCTGCCCGGAACCAACCGTCCTAACCAGTAGCCGCAAACTGTTTTTCTAATGTGAGAGGTTTGGGCATTAATATTTAATTAACGAAAATCTGAGATAATTATGATGTCTAAAACGTGTTGGGTAAGGCTAAACCAATTGGACCAATGAATCTGATAAACCCGTTTCGTGAATCCGTAGGCCCAATACGAAGTTAGATAATTTGTAACCAGTTAATCTGTAAGTCTGTTAATCTGTAACCAGTTAATCATTAAGCCTGTTAATCCGAACATCTGATCCGTTAGTCTGAAAACCTGTTAACTTGATTGTTTGATCTGTGAACTAGTTAATCTAAACTTTGTATGTCTGAAACTTGTAGACAAGTTAAGCTGAAATCTGTTAGTCTGGGGACACAAGGTTAGGAGGGGAATTACTTGTGTCATCTGTTGTTTGGGACCCATATTAGTCAGTAACCCTTTCTGGTATCAAAACTTTGACCCAACAGTAAGTAGGGTCCGGGCACGCTTACTGAACTAATTATAAGCGGTTCATTCTGATAATGGCGAGGGGTGTTGATGGTGCGTTCCAACCGGGTCATGTGCGTGCATGAATCCCGGTCTGCCTCTGAGGATGTAAGACGCCGTGACATCTGTAAATAGGTCTGTGCCAATTGGTTGTCACTTTAGGGAGTGATACACCCTACTGTGGGGTCGACACAGGATATTTATGTATTAGGGAGCCAATCGCTTGGGGTAGGGTTTTAGAGTACACTTAGTTCTGTCTGTTTCTGTTGGTACCGTCTGTTTCTGTTGGGTGGTAACACCTGTCTGTTTCTGCGTGGTACCGTCTGTTCGGGTGGTAAAGGCCCATTACTAGTGTACACCTAATTCTACATTCTGTTTCCGTAGGGATTAATCTGTTTCTGCTTCTGTCTGTTTCTGATCGGGTAGTAAAGGCCCATTATTATCATTCTGTTTCAGTTAAATTATTCTGTACCCGTTTCTGTTTCAGTTTAGACATTAGGGTGACACCTAATTCTGTTATACTAGTATTAATACAGAGAAGTGTAAAGCAATAGCTTATATCATTCTGTTCTTCTGTTATATCTGCTACATCTGTTACAGTTATCTCTCATCCGGTTTTATTTTCATGTCATGTTATTATTATCTGTTTATAACTGAAAATCACTGGACTTGCCAGACTTTTGTCTGACCCTTGTTGTTTCGCCTCCTTTATTTCGTTTCCCCCACAGGTTTTGTAGAAGGGAATACTCTAGCTTGATCCAGATTTCTTCCGCTTGCAGTGCTTAAAGTATGGCTTGTCTTCTTCTGTGGGGATTATGATTTTAAACTATGCATTCTGAAGGCTTTTGTACAAGACTGATATTTTGTACTTGAATTCTGATATTGTGATTTGAAAGGATGTAACCAAGCTTCTGTTTGAAATAAAGTTATAATTTTCAAGTACTATTTATCTGTCTTGTAGTATTCTGTTTCTGTTTACTAAAATGCTCCACCAAAGTTAAGGCATTCCCTTTGTGAGTGACCTTAACGGAGGTGGGGTGTTACAGGTAACAAGTCTGTCACGGGGACGAAGCAACTTTTAACAAAGTTAACGAGTTTGCTCAAGCAACTCTCGTACTGCTGAATGAGGCAAAGAAGACGACGGACGGAGCGACAGTTCGCATTAGTAAAATGATAATGTCATCTGCGAAAGATAAGGAAGAAATGAGTGGACAGGCGTGAGGAATGCCAAATCTCTGAATTTGGCCCGCTATCATGAGAGAATGTAATCCTCGCACGAAAGCCTCGGCGGCAATGACGAACAAAGTCGGAGAAAGGGGATCTCCCTGATGAAGACCCTTCCCGACTTAAAAAACCCGAAGGCCGATTCGTTGATGAGAACGAAAAACCAACGGTTGGAAATGATGCTCCAAAGAAGAACGATAAGGGATTCCAGGAAACCAAAGCCCTCAGAACCTAAACGACGAAAACCACGATATACAGTCATAAGCTTTAGCCATGTCCAACTTGACAACCAAGTTAGAACCTCTGACCTTGCAATCAATTTGAGAAATCAGTTCATGGGATAAAAGGACGTTGCTAGTGATCAAATGTCCTTTGATGAACCCAACCCGAGGGGAAGAAATAATACGATCCAGAAAGGGTGTTAAACGAGAAGTTGGCACCTTGGAGGTAACCTTGTTAGAGAAGTTACACAAGTTGATCGGGCTAAAATTCGCACATAAGCGAGGATTTTCATAATTGGGGATAAGGACCAAATTGGTGGAAGTCCATCCCTTAGGGAGAGCTCCACCAGTGAAGAAAATTAAATGGCTATACAAAAATCCACCTGAATGATCGGCCAAATTCTCCTATAAAACACTCCGTTGAATCCATCAAACCCACACACACTGTCCTTGCTGAGAGCGAAGACGCAAGCCTGGATTTTGTTGGAGGAAGGAGCAGCAACAAGGTCGACGTTATCAAATGGTAAGACCAACCTAGAGATATAAGCTAATAGGGACGTGTTAAAGACCAACACCGATGGAACACCTAGAAAAGACTGGAAATGAGACAAAATCGTCTCTCTAACCTCCTTCGGAGTGGAAGCAGAAGATAGAACAGGGGGTTGAATCTGATGAGTCGAAAGGATGTTATCTTCTTACGGATAGAAGAATGGAAGAATTTGGAGTTCGTATCTCCTTCGACTACCCACTTGTTCCTTGCCTTTTGGCTAAGGAAGTCATTCTCAATACGAAGTTTCGAGGAAAAGGCGAGCTGGGCTAGTGCCCACGCCTCTTTATAGCAGTAGAGGGATCCTCATCAAAAGAGGCTTATGCTAGGATAAAAGTCTATTCGGTCATCCTAACACTGTCAAAAATATTCTTGAAAACCTACATGTTCTAAGTCTTAAGGTAAGCCTTGAGACGCTTCAGTTTAGAAGACAACACAACAAAAGGAGAGCCCAGGACAGAAGAGCCCCAGGAATCTTCCACAACCTAATGAAACGTGTGGTGAGTTCTTCGCATACTTTGGAATCGAAAAGAATAAGGATCAGACAGGTCGAAGTGAATGCAAAGAAGAACCATCGGTGCATGATCCAAGAAAATACGGTGCACATGGGCAACAACGAAAGAGAAAGGAAGGCTGAACCAACCTTCCAATTTGAAAACTCTGTCAAGTCTAAAGAGAATTCAGATAGGCCCTTCCTGGTTATTACACCAAGTAAAAGTCGAGCTAACAAAAGAAAACTCCTAGAGACTGGAGCTGACAATGAACGAATTGAAATCCGCAACCACCACCCGATTAACGGAGGAGCTACCCTATTTCTCGGCCTGACAGGCGACAACATTAAAGTCGCCGCCTAAGACCGAAACACCGAAACCTAGATCGGAAAGCGAGAGGATGTCAGACCATTAGAATAATCATTCAATCCGATCACATTTAGCGTAAACCCCCGAAAAATAAAGGGAGAGGGAATAAATGAAGAAGTACAAGCCATGAAGAGATGTTGTATAGAATCAAAAATTGGATGGACCATGACGTCTTTGGACCAAAGGATCCAAATCTTGTTAGAGACATTGGATAAGGCACCACCGAAGCCAATGGAGAGAACAGACTTGGTGACCTCGTCCAAACCCATAAATGACTCCATAAGTGCCATTAGACAAACCTAGTGCTTCTTAACAATCATTACTACAAAACAGGTCATTTGCATCGGTCGTTAACCCCTGTAGCTTAGGTTTTGCGACCGAAGCAAATGAAGACGACGCAATAGAGCAATTTCTGTTGCGTCGGTCGTTTGTCGACAACCGACATATATAATCGTGTACATTGAATCAAATAATTCTCAATCACGTTGGTTATTTGGAAACGGCAGACGCAAATAACTGTCATTTGTGTCGGTTGTTAAACAACAACCGACGCAAATGCTACCTGAAGGAAAAATATTGATATTGTTTTAGGTTTTAAAACCTGAAACGGTATTAAATCACAACTGAGAAATTTGTAAATGTAATATAATAATAATGTCTACATATGCTAAACCACATACTCATAAACCATAACAACATTCAAGTTTCTCTAAAAAATCACTTTTCTGGGGTGTGTGTGTATGTATATATATACTGAAACGTAATGCAAATTATACAATCAAAACGAAACCTATATATACACAATTATACAATCAAAACAAAACCCGAAACATTCAAATGTCTTCACCATGTATGACAACTCAGCAAGCTCCACCTACACAATTATACAATCAAAACGAAACCTATATATACACTGTAAATGAGTTACTAAGCTAAAAGCTTCTCATTTATCTCCGACCTGGGAAAGAAAAAGTTGCTTTAGCTAATGCAAAGATATGGAATACATTACAAGTACATTTCAGTTATCATAACATTTATTATTTTTGTTGTTGTTATTATTATTATAAATTACCTTCTTTCCTCGTCTAGCAATGTGACATGCACTAAATTGAAGTGCCTACTGCTATGCATCATGCGCAACTCACACACATGCTGCTGACATAAAATGAAAGTATATATGTCAAAGAACTAAATCTGCACTAACTTAATATAGAATATTTGAGACAAAGGAAGATATGAATAAACCATGTTCTATCATCTGAAATGGCATCTACGTTGCAGCCCATTCTCACGCATCCAAGGAATTCATAATGCCCCGTAAATAGTAATACATGCAATGTCAACAAAAAAAAGTTATACTTTATACGCACGTTTTCTTTTTACATAACATAATATATCTAAGAAATCAGAAAAATATCACAAATCATGACAATTGGAAACCCAAAGAAATTTCCAATAAAATATATCACAAACATTATTAAAGGGGCTTGCAACAAGAAGTAATGTCAAGATTTAAAGTGATTTACTGGAAACTACCAAGGGTATCACTTAAAAACAGGTTAATCAAAGGGTTGTCCAATATAGTTCATTTCCTAAATACCATAAAACAATATCAATTCGAAAATTTTATATATCTTGAATTTTTTACAACGTTTTATTTGTTATTTGATACCTTGAATTGTAATAGAATTAAAAAAATACTATGAAAGCAAGAAGTTAAACCAATATCAGTTAGGAAATTTTAAACCTTGCCTTGACGAGAAAATCTTTGAAAACTTGATCATCATTATTTGAGGCAAGGCTAATCACATGAGAAGTAGTAAATAAAAGCTACAATAATAAATTAAAGTTGGAATAATATTATCCTTTAACCATACACTTTCTTCATTCATTTTTTTGAATCTTTTATAGCATATGTGGGGCCACCTACACACATAGCCAGATTATTAAATGTAAATTTTTTTTGCCTTAAATTTTCTTATTGTACACCGCATTCATTGAATGGACAACATGTTTGAAGATAAATAAGTTACCAAAAATTTACATTGAAAAATATTTGTTGTTCATTACATGCAGCCGATAATTTTTTATCTTCTATCTTTGCAGGGCAACTGTACATAAGCACATATTAACTGATTAGCTAAGGAAGAAATATCTCAAATCTATGATAATAAGAATTAGAAAATGGTAGGACCAAAACAAGGACTAGCTTATACTTTTGTTAGAATACAAACGGAAATAGTGGACACAGCTATTACAAACTATAGAACAAATGAAATACAGATCTAAAAATTGAAAACATGTGCAAAACATCATAGCATAGATAAAATTTCCGTATGAGCACTATATATTTCTAATTCTTACTCATATGAGCCCTATATCATCATAGCATGGGCAAAACATCATAGATTTTAGAGCTTTAGAATTTGGGAGTTGTTCATTGGTTTATCGATAAAATAATTTTTGATCATTTTGTCAATATTTCAACGAACTAAATATTTCTATGAACATATACCTAAAAAAACTTTACCATCATTAATCATCAACTAAATGGGATGTTAACAATGTTATTACATCAATTTAGTTACATTAAATACAAGATATTTTTTTTATTAATTCATATATTTAAAGTGTAGTGCTAAGGGCACCCCAATATGTTCTTCCTAATACCACAATTAAAAAATAAAACTCATTAAATTTTGTATGCTTCCTAATACCACATTGCCTTTTCATTCCAATATCCCACTCAATCGTTATATGCCGAACTAATTATGTACTAAGCTAATCCAGAAACCCTAATCTCTCGTAATTGTCTTCACATCACTTGCAGGAAAATTCAAATTCGTACGTTAATCTCTTAATTGTTTGGTGATCTGAGAAACCTAATCTCTCACTTTCTCTTTTACTTTGCTTAATTCAAACCTTATTCACGGCTATTGTATATTCCTCGGCATTAATTGCAGCGTCGAATTCGTTGATCGGTTATAGATATAGGGTTTAGCTCGTTGATCGGTTTTAGAAATTATGACGAACGAATATCGAGCGAAATAGAAATAGGCTAAAACAGTGTGGTAGCCCCTATTTTTTAAGTGTGTGATATTAAGAAGAGTGTAATACTAATTCTTGTGGTATTTTTTAGTCGCGGTATTAGGAAGAACATATTGGGGTGCCCTTAGCACCACACTATTTAAATATGAAGCGCTCAGAATCTCAAGTCATTACATTAAAGGATAGGAAATCTAATATGAGTTATTTACCCAAAAAAAATAATGAGTTAGAATGGCCATATACGATGTCATTTAGCACGATGAAACTAATGCCATTACTTATTTTATTGCTAAAAATGATGGGCTTTCTGAAGAGTCTATGTATGTCATAAGTACTTACTTATTGAATTGCTCACGGTCCACTTAAAAGATAAAGCAGTTATACTCGTAAGATTATCCATTGTAGAAGTATTATAACTGTTGAAAAGTCTTTGGTTTATGCCATAGAAAATTGACTTCCATAGTGGTGAAAATGATGTCTACTAAAGATGCTAGCCAAAAGAAAAGTGAAATCTCAACCTAACCAGATACTAAAGTGCATAAATGTAGAATTCGTAAACTAATAATCATAGTATAAGTATGTATATGTTTTTAAGCTTGTATTGATGTAAATATTATATATCAATATACTTATTCTTCTTTTTTAACCGTTTAGTAGCATTAAATTTCTATGTAAGTTATCCATGTTTGTAATTTGGATTTAGCAGGTGCCACTACGCCACAAATTGAATCAAACAACAACGATCACACAACATAAGATAGATTCTTTATTATCCCACTTTTTTGCACAACATAAGAAGAAATTATTTGTTGTCTAGCAAAGCCCATGAAACCATTATGTTATGAAGATTTCATGCATGACATTCAAACAACATTTTATATGTTGTTTGATTGCAGTTATAAAAAAAATTTGGATCTGGCTTCACAAAAATGTTTTTCCCTCCAAAATGTTGGTTAACGTTTTATTTCCTTCTCATATTTTAGATACATGAAAATGATCACAAGGACAAAACTCAAGGTTTTTTTAACCACAAGGACAACCCATTAATATTTTAATCCCAAGGACAAACTTGTTAATAATTTAATCAGAAAGACATTACACCGTTAAACTCCTCTTCCCTAAAAATTTCATCGCACAAAATAAATTCCTCTTCCATAATAAATAATGGTAGAAATCGTCCCTTTTTCATAAAATCAAAACCCAGATCGCCTCTTCCATCAAACCTAGTCGTCTCCAACGATCAACTTCCACCACGTCACTGACCGCCTCTTCCATCAAACCCTAATCGCCTCCGATGATCAACTTCCACCACGTCCCTAATCCTTCGCCGTCTTGCCACCACTCATTGTCGTTGCTTTCTTTTTCTTCATCAATCGTTTATCTCGTCCATATCTCGGTCTTCTCATCGATCTTTAATGCAAATTTTTTTCTTGAATATTTTTTTGTAAAACATTACAGTAGTTTTAAGGTATCATTTTTTTTTAAGTATTGGCTTTACTGTAATTGTTGTTTTATGTTTATGTTCATTTTTTTTGATGTTGTTTTTTTTGTGATCATGTACCGTTGCGTAGCCAGGAATTATACGATGGGAGTGCCAAAAAATTTTAGACATGAAGAATTATGCTGTCAAAATGGTTGTAGTAGATTAGTGAGCTCACGTCTTCTGTGAAATAGATTTAAATGTAACATTATATCTCACTTATATATTTCCTGAATAAATAAGAAGAAAATTTAAATTGGACTGTATAGTTATTAAGCTACATTTTGCAGTATGAAATGTAAATCATATTCAAATAGATTTATAAATTTTCAAAATAGTTGTTTAGGATAAAAGATGATATTAGTTAAGCCTGGTTAAAAACGAAGCTTATTTGTTTAATATAACAAAGGTCGCGCACTAGTTTCAATGGGTGAGGTCACATCGGGGGAGGGGGGGGGGGGGCTATGGCCCCTACTGGTCAACCAGTAGCTACGCCCCTGTTTCAGTGGAAATTAGTTTTCCTTGATCAGTCTTAATGTTATGTACATGGTTCTTGTACTTTTTATATTTAATTACAGCAGTTTGTAGGTATTCGTTTGTTAGTATTTTATATATCAGTTTTACTGTATTAACGTGTTATGCTTTTCTTATTATAATTTTGGTGTTGTATTATTTTTTGTAGTTACATTGTTGCATTAACTATGTAACTCAGCTGAAGTTATTTTGTTTTAATCTAACAACCTGTGCAGTAAACAATTCATGTATCTTTTTTTCTTTAAAAGATTATAGCAGTTTACAGGTATCGGCTTTATATATGTAGATATCAGTTTTTTTACTGTGAGTATCATAACTGTGTTAATTGGGTATCGGTTTTCATTTGTTTGCTTTGCTAATTGAATCTTTTGAATGATTTTCCTCTTCCAGTGGTCAAAACAGTCTTCTTATTGTTGATTCAAGCAATGATGCAGCGATTAGACCACCGGAGGATAAACGTGGAGCTGGGAGACCAACCTTAAAAAGAAAAGTAAGATTTACATATTGTCAACCCAAACAAAATAGACGCGGTGTGTGCAAAGAATATGATTGTAACAAGCGGAATTGTCAAGCTTCAAATAATAAGTGATTTTTATTGCATTTGTTTTAGTGAATACATGTATTTTAAAGTTCTTTTCAAATAAAATTATGTACTATAGCAAATTGGTGTTTGATACATTGGAAATGTGCTTAATATTCTATATTTTTAGTAGAATTTTTTCATAGCTTATTGTCTTTTTATCTTATTTTTACATAAACATGTTGTTGGTATGATAATATATGATGTTGTTATGATTACTTATATGAGATTTGCATGTTGAGTATCAGTTTTAACCTCTTGTATGTATTAATTTACTGGGTTTTTTGTTTGTTTCAGCTACTGGGTATCAGTTATATGCCTCTGTAGGAATCAGTTTTGTGTTATTTTCATGTTTGCAGTTTTAAGGTAGCAATTTCATATCTCGGTAGGTATCAGTTTTAGTGTTATTATTATTTTCAGTTTTTGGGTATCAGTTTTACACTATTGTAGGTATCAGTTTCGTTTTCATTTATTTTGATCAGTGGTTGGATATCAATTCTATATGTTGTAGTTATCAGTTTTTTTTAACTTTTTGTAGATAGCAGTATTTTTATACTACAGTAAGTATCATTTTTTATTATTTTCTTTCTTCATAGTGCTTGGGTATTATTATTTTTTTGGTAAAATTCAGCTGTAAAACATATAATATTTGGTGTAACTTCAATATATTTGGTGTAACTTCAATATAATATTTGGTGTAATATAAGTGATGAATTAATATCAGTGTGTATTATTAAAAGTAAATATCTTTTTTGTGATAATTCAATTGAGATGATTTGTGTTTTTTTTTGGTCAGTGAGTATCAGTTAGAATTAATGTTTTGTATGAAAAAAATCATTTACCAAAGCAAACATCTCAAAAGTGCAACCCCTTGACATAGTTATGATACACAAAATCACAAAACTGATAGCTACAAAAAAATAAAACTAATCGTAAAAACTGCTATAATATTTAAAAGAAAAAACTAATGCAATAAATGTTTATATCACAGTTTGATTGATTAAAATGACATAAGTTCAATTGAGTTATAAAGTTAGTGCAAGAGTACAACTACAAAATTAACACAGCAACAAAATCATATGTATAAAAAACATAACACATTTAAAACTGTAAAATAGATACCTAAAAAAATATATAAAATTACAATCTAAAACTGTTTCCTTTTTAACAAATTTAGAACCCTACAACTAATACCTAAATAAATATAAAACTGCTACCTAAAAAAATGCTCCCGTGTAAACACATTTAAAATTGTAAAATTGATACCTAAAAAATATAAAACTGCTACTCAAAAACTATTACCGTGTTTTAAAAAAAAAAACTAATACAAAAACTATTTCTTCCACTATTTAATCATCAATTCGATTTTGAGCTCCATCTCTTTTCTGTACTTTACGAAATAGGGTTTCGACATTTGGTTGTAATTTTTCATCGCATTCGTTTAGGGTTTCGGTTGCTTTTAAATTCGTGAATCGATTGCATGAATTCGTGAGAGATGATCTCGTGATTGCATTATTGCATGATTTCGTGATTGTGTGATTTCGTGAAAGATGAATTAGTGATGTTTAATTTCGTGATTTCATTATTTCATGTTAGGAAATTGAACGAGAGCTATTTCTGTCCTTTATAATGAAATATTAGATGGGGTTGTCCTTCTGAGTAAAATATTACGCGGCTGTCCTTATGGTTAATTTTTTAGTGCTAATTGTCCTTGTAAATTAATATCCCTTTTAGATATGATTTCAAACCATACTTTTATATTGTTTGATTAGAATTGTAGAAAATTCAGATTTGGTTCCAAAGAAATTTGCTCTCCTTCCAAAAATTGGTCAACAGTTTGAATTTTCCTTTTCATATTTTAATTTTGTATTCAGACCATATTTATTTGTTGTTTGAAGTAGTCAAAAATTTTACTTTATGGTCTGTTTCCACCTTTATGTTTTATCGTTTCCGTTATTTGTTGGGGTTGTGAAAGTATTACGTGTTCAGATCCATATTATACTTAACTTTCCCACTCACCATTTTATTTTCACTCTTCTTCTTATTATTTTTCCCTGTCTCTCTCCCGATAATCGCTCTACCTCAAATCCCAGTCGAACCCTAATCTCGATGATACGGCAGGGAAACCCTCATCTATGCAATGGTAAGGTAAACCCCGATTCTCTTGCCTTTTGTTCATGAAATTATGGTGACAATTTGGTGAATTTTATCGATTGTTATTGGTTGTTCTATTGCTAGGAAAATTGGCTATTGTGCTTACTGTAATTGTACACTTTTATTGTTCCTCTTCTTATTGGTTTGGCTACTCACCGATTGTGGTTTTTATTCAGTGGTTTCAACTCTACTGTCTGTTGTCAGTTAGTACTGAATAAAAAATAGTTTGCACTAAAAATTACTTATTGTGCTTGTGTCATTAAATATA
Organism: Allium sativum; assembly: GCA_030737875.1. NCBI lineage: Eukaryota > Viridiplantae > Streptophyta > Magnoliopsida > Asparagales > Amaryllidaceae > Allium > Allium sativum. The sequence goes on from CM060924.1 coordinate 298,421,073, forward strand.
GAAGTACATAACCATGCTTCCGCAATTAATATACTATCCAGAAATTCTATTGCAACATTTGTGCATTGTTAAATGCCAGCTGATTTTGTAAATTAACATCGGTACTTGGATTGGTATTTTTGTGGAAAAATATAAAGCCAGTACTCAAGAATCAATATGTGCATGAAATGTTCTTACATGTGTTATACTTTAGTAACTTATCATACCTTTGATCTTAGGTTAGTTCAGAACATGTATTTCATAATTTTCTATCTTTTTACATCTCCCATCATTGGCGGCTACGGAAATATGAAATGAATGATACATGTTATCCTTTGGAATCAGTTCTTATTTAATGTTTCAAATTTTTAAATACAAAACAATTGATTGTTATGTATGCAGAAGCTTTATGCATATAGATTACATCACCTAGAGCTTGGGAATGATGCTTGATAAAGTTCTGACTAGAGATGTACTTCATTATGGATTGGTTTCAAAAGATGTTTTATGCATATTTAATAACATTAGAGATAAATAGTGCAACAAATGCTCAGCTTAGTAGAAAGTTTGCATTATTGATCTACTGTGCAACTAAATCTACAATGGAGGCTCGACTTATCAGTTTATTGCTTGAATTTTATATTTTACTAAGATGTATGGTGTATGCTCGTTCTAGATGATAAAGATAAGTTTTCAGGTGAGATTTCTATCGTGGATCTATGTTGAATCAAGATAATTCATTTTTATAATTATGCTCTCAATACTATTTAGCATTTTTTCGTTTTCTTTTATAGTATGTCATGCATTTTATAATTATAAATTATGCAACATGATTGATTCTACAAACTATTTTATGCTACTAATTTTCTTTCCTCAAAATTCTATTTCAGGTGCTTGTTAATTGCGCTATGTCATCAAAAGATGCAGAGCAAGTTTCCAAAGAAGTGAGTTTCATTCCCTCTTCCATATGTTATGTGTTTATGACATTCTTTGTTTTACTTAAGTTTGAGTTGATATTCATATTGGATGAAATTCCATGTATTCTTGTGCTCTTTAAACTCTCTGATGTGTGCAATCTTCTACTTGAATAACTGATTTTTTTAGTTGAACAAGTACAATACTAATGTCAAAAAGATATATTTTTTTTACTTTTACAATTACATAGTGATATAATTTGACCAGCGCTATAGTGTTTAAAAAGTTAGAGAGTGATTATCATTTAATGTTTATATGGGTAACCATCTTACATAATGTATACAATAATACATCATGAAATATAATCGAAAACAAGGTCGATCAGAACAGCCAAAATCTGCTGTCAGAGTTAACTATCAGAAAGCAATAATGTTTTGTACTTCTACATTTGATTACATGTTGTTAATAAAGCATTATGTTATATTACAATGTGATGGTATACTATTGATTAACAAATGAAGGCACCTATATTTTGCAGTTAGAGCTTTCAGTAGTTGAAATATTCATTATTATCTTTTTGGTAAACATGTTCTTGTGAAATTGGTTGTCTAGGTGGTTTGCTTTAGAATGATATATGTGGTAGCGATTATTCCTAACTTTTATCCGGGTTGTCACTTCGATTTGGAAGCATGGTGGTAAGATGAGATTTCACTCATGATTGACTTTAATTTCAAGTTTATTGATTCACACGAATTACTAGATATATAATAGTTGACAGTTTCATTTATGTCTGATTCAGTCCTTCACTAAGTAATAAACATTGATGTTGTCCATAAGTCACTGGGGTCATTACCATGTATTTGGGCATTTTAGTGTGTCATACCTGAGTTCTCTGTTGTGTATTGACCTTATTACATTTAGTGACAATGTGATATATTTGCAAGCCTGGCCATGACTGAGAAAATTTTGTTGCATTTCTTATAACCTAAAATCTTGGGAACTTCCCTTTGTTGTCTTGGACTTGCGTAGTGACCCTGACCTATGCATGATGGATTCAATAATTGATTAATGGTCAAATACTCCTTTTGTATTTTATTGTTATGACAATTTGAACTGTCCAATTTCCATGTCCTCCTTTGTTGTCCAATCCATGCTTTCTTTGTATTTTTGGAACTGACATTGTTTGATTCATGATTATTTCTGTTATAGACCTGACTTCGGAATGTTGTTCAATTTTCTTGGGATTATGGTCATTGTGCATACTGCTAGTCTTGACTGGCCTTGTACGTTGCTAGAACTGCTGGGCATTACAGACTTGAATATCGAGCTTTTATATGAGAGTTTCAGCTCATGCCCGTGTATACGTGTGTGTTGCTGTACGTGTATACATGTACGTAGATGTACAAATTTATTGGTACACGTGTATATTTAGTTGCTTCACTGTGTAAATGCCTGTAGCAAATTGAGGACAACCAGTTAGTCCTGTTTGTAAACCTGAAACACATATGGGCTCACATACACTTGGTTATTTTAAATTATATATGTTCACTAGCATGGATCCATGTAAGTAGCCTACACGCTTGTTGGTGCGCACTGCACATGTTAATCCACTCTAAAAATAAGGTATATAATGATGGATTGGCTAAAGAATAGATTGAAAAAGGCTCTAGACCATATGAATCAAAAGGTGGCACAAGCACACGGATCGCGCCAGCATGAGATAGTGATGGATCGAGTTAAACATTGTATGGATCGTGTGTGCTTAATTATGATGGATCAGTAAATAGCTGGATTGTTGGTTACAACAAATAATCTGATAACGCGACCATTTACTTTAAATAATGTGGATCGCTTACTACGGATCGCTGATATATGGATCACCCGTAGCTGGATCGTGCGCATGCGTGGATCATGGTTCAATTAAAGGATCGACTACATGCACAGATGGATTGCAAGTAACTGATCGGGATGCTGGCAATTGTGGGTCGGCAGGCGTAAAGCGTGGCATAAATATATGGATCGTACTCCGATCCAAAGAGGATCGAGCACGATCAGTTATGGATCGCACATAACATATAAATTGCTGAAGATATATGGATCGTTGACCAATCCATATGGATCGCTGACGCTCCATAACAAACTCCACCATACTTCAACCTCCACCTATAAATACTCCACCCCCTCACACTTAAAACGGGTTAGATTTTCTCCTCTTGAAGGGCTGTCCTTATTGACTCCCGAGCTTCTCCAACACCATTAAATCTTTCCATCATCATAATCATCCAGAAATCACCGAAGATCTTAATCGAGCTCGATTATTGAAGTTCAAGTCCAATCATCGCTTGAGATTCAACTGTTTCTACTCTGGATTTCGAGGATATTCGAGAATTATAGAGAATTGAGAGAGAATCATTATAAAAGATAGAGAAAAGTGTAAATTGAGATTAATATGTACCTTGTAATGACGAAATCAATGAAATCCTCATTCAAAGTGGACGTAGGCCAAAATAGAGTCTGAACCACTATAAATCTGCTCTCTATTTTACTCTTTCTGCTATATTCTTCTTTTAACCTTGTTTTCTGCCGTTTAATGGTGTTTTTACACCTCCTTGGGTGTTGGCATCGATTTTCATTGTTAACATTTTGGCATCCACCGTGGGGCCCAAACCCACCACAAGGTTAAGAGCCTTGCTCCGAAAGATTTGAAGCCTGTTCTTTTACGATAGATCTGCAAGGTCTAAAAGCCAGGCCCGTTGAAAGGTTTTATACGAAGGATAGGAAGTTGTCTGATATCATGGCTCCTTCGAAGAAGAGTAGTAAATCTATGAGAGCTTCTGAAAATGTTGCTAATAATGCTACCACCACTCCTTAAACTAACAATCGAGTTGTTTCTTAAACTCCGAGAGTTGGTGTTACTCAGGGTGAATTGGATGCAGTTGTAGCCAGGTCGAATCAACAAATGGAGGTCTCGAATAAAGCCTTAATGGATAAGCTAGATGCTCTACTTGATGCTCAAGTCAATCCCACAAAGACTAGGGTTGAAATTGACTTAGAAGAGAATGCACATTCATCCACTTCGGATCGCAATCATGATTACTATGTAGAGGAAGTGGATGATTTGTCAAGTGGTAGAGATGACGCCGACACCTTGGATTCCAAGGAAAATGCTAATGCGCTTAAGCAAACCCGGTCGAGGGAGAATCATTTCCAAAAGCATACTTCTCCCAAGGTTGCAAGTCCCACCGAAGGGGCACCTCCCCAAGTTGGAGGTCCAGGGTCCCGGTTCTCTAACCGTGATTGCTTGCCAAGAATAACATCCGCTAAAGGAACTGGCGTCTACTCCGTGGAACAATGCAACGATGAGGAGTACCTCTCGGAGATGATTAATCAAATCATAAAGGAAAGCATGACTAGAAATGAAGATGAGAGAGAAGGGAACTTTGCTCCAAGTAAAACTCCGTTCACGAAAAGATTAAAAAAGTTGAGTTTCCAAAGAAGTTTGTTCCTCCAACTATGCCCGTAACTAACGGAGTTACCAATCCTAATCTATTTTTGTACAAATATGAGTGGCACATGAATAGTGCAAGGGTGACGAATGAAAACAAGTGTTTATACTTTCCCATCTATTCAGAAGAAGTAGCATCGCTATGGTTCTCCAAGCTACCACTGAGATCTGTAGAACAATTTTCTAATTTGGCGACGAAGTTCGGGGAACAATTCAGGTTGTATACTTCAAAACCTAAAGATATTATGTCGCTATCAGGGCTGGAGAAAAATCTGGTAGTGTCGGTGAAGGTTTTTCTTACTCGTTTCAATGCAATTATAACAGAAATTGGAAATCCGGAGCCTTGGATGATATTGATGGCACTGGTCCGAGTTGTAGATAAGAAGACTAAGTTTGGAAAATTTGTGAAGATGAAGGAGACCAATACACTCGACAAATTCTATAAGAAGACCGAGAGTTCATCCGGTTGGAGGTAGATGCTTCTACCCATAATGTTTTGGAAGTAATGCTATGTAGGATAAGAAAAAGCGACAATACTAAAGGCAATAAGAAAGCCGTCGGAGGGATGAAAAGGGGGAATGATGGAAAAGATAACAAGAAGATTCACTCTTCCAAGACCGCAGAATTGACCCCTTTGGCCGATACTTCGGAGAATATCTACTTTTCCACTAAGGATGCAAAATATTATCCAGATCCGTGATCACAAAGAGTGGGAGATAGAGAAGTAAGTTTGAAAGATTCTACCATTTCCATAATCAGCTTGGACATAACACTAGTGAATGTAAATGTTTGAAGAGTTTGAGTAAGGAGTTGATCAGGAAGAACAAGCTGCAACAGTATGTGAGGAAGCCCCAAGCTGCACATCCTTCTCAAACTCCTCAGGGGCTAAATGCACCTGCCAATCAACCAGGTCCAAGCTATAGAGCTCCAGCGCCAACTAACGCAAGGACGGTAATTAATACCATATCTGATGGTCCTCATCCAGCGGCTAGAAGTTAGGGGAGGTTGAGAGATATGCAAATGCCCTAAAATATACTCCAATAAAAGAGAGATGCTTAATCCTCAACAATTCCATTCCCGCAAAGCAGCATAAAATCTCCTATGGAGACATTGTTTTCAGAGAGAAGGATGCAGAAGGTGTGGTAACTCCAACTCTTGATCCAATGGTGGTCACTGTCGGAATAGGTCCAGCTATGGTTAGAAGGGTTCTAGTTGACTGTGGTGCTTCTGTAAATGTCCTCTTCTGAAAGACATTCAATTTGATGAACCTCTAAATGACTAATGTTCAAGCTTGTTGACGAAGATTAAAGGTTTCACGGGAGAGTCGAAGCAACCAATCGGAACAATTGACTTGCTTGTGGAGTTGGGAGAAGGAGAGAAGAAGGCTATCCTGAAGGAAACTTTCGTGCTTGTTGATGAAGTTTCTGCTTATAATGCATTCCTAGGCAGATCTGCTTTGGCTGATTTCAGAATTGTACTAGCACCATGGTGATTGACGATGAAGTTTCCCATGGAAAAAGGCGTTGATGTGATAAAGGGAGACCAGAGTATTGCCAGAGAATGTTACCTCACAGAATTGCGAGAAGCTAAGAAGAAGGATAAAGGGAATAATGTGGAGGTCCCTCTCTGCATTCAAGATCCCATCTTGTAGCAACTAAAGCACGACCCTGCACTGTTGAGCATTATGGGGCTTATAAACAAATGGATCCTCGAAAAATAAACAGTGCAGGGGATAGTCGAGCGGTGCCAGCAGAGATCTCAATTCCTTTGCAGTTCATCCGAAATATCCTAACCGAATGTTGAATATCGGATCTCAGTTAGGCCAGAAGTTGCAGAAAGAGTTGGTTGTTTTTCTTAAAGCTGATTTGGATGTATTCGCGTGGAGTCATGCTGATATGTGTGGCATATCTCCTGAAGTAGCGGTTCATTCATTAATTATTGACCCTCGTGTATAACCTGTAAAGAAAAAGAGAAGAATTCAAGGCCCCAAAAGATTGATGGCTCTTGGACAAATCGGTGGAGATTCGCTTCATAAGAGGTTAACATATGCATATTGGGTGTCCAATCATGTTCTAGTGAAGAAACCCAATGGAAAGTAGAGTGTGTGCATAGACTGTTCGGATCTCAACAAGGCATGTTATAGCTGTCCATTGCCCAAGATTGATCAATTGTTGGACTTGATAGCAGGGTACGAGTTGCTATCGTTTATGGATGCTAATTCGGGGTATAATTAGATAATGATGAATGGGCCACATCAGGAGAATACAAACTTCATCATAGATGTGGGTTTTTACTGCTATAAAATCATGCCATTTGGGTAAAAGAATGCAGGAGAAACTTATCAGCAGCTTTTCAATGCGATGTTCAACACACAGATTGGCAAAACTATGGAAGTTTATGTTGACGACATGTTGTTTAAGTCGAAGAGGGAAGTCAATAACATGGAAAACCTAGATGAAATGTTCGATATTCTTAGAAGATACGACATGAAGCTGAACTCGCTTAAGTGTTCATTTGGGGTCGCATCCGGAAAATTTCCACGGTTCTTGGTGAATGCTAGGGGAATTGAGGCCAGTTCTACTCAGATTTCAGCATTGAGAGAGGTGCAGGGTCCTAGAACAAAGAAGGAGCTTCGAAGTCTGAATGTGAAGAATGTTACATTGAGTTGCTTCATTTTGAAAGCAACTGATAGGTGTATTCATTTCTTCGATGCATTGAGAAAGGGAAAGAAAGACTTCCAATGGACTCTAGAGTGTCAGACGCCTTTGAAGAACTGATCAAGCACTTGGAAACACCCCCGATGCTTTCAAGCCCAGTGATAGAGATGATTTATTTCTATATTTGGTAGTGCCATCCCATTCTTTGAGTGTAGGTTTAGAGTGAGAGGATTCAAAGATTCAGCGACTTGTATACTACGTCAATAAAAGGCTCACCAGGGCAGAATCGAATTATCTGAAGCTAGAGAAGCTCGTACATTGTTTGCTCGTCACCTCAAAGAAGGCTAGGCCATATTTTTAAGCCCATTCCATCAAAGTGCTCATAGATCAGCTGCTAAAGCAAGTCTTGTTTCGCCCTAAAACTTCGAGACGGTTGTTGAAGTGGAATATTGAGCTCCGTCAGTATGATATCACCCCCGAAGCGAGATCAATGGACAAGCCTTAGCAGATTTCATTACCGAGTTCACAGATTGATATGATGAGAAAGAAGAGCCTGTACATGCAGTGGTTCAATGGAAATTGTTTGTCGATGGGGCCATAATTGAGTACTATTCGAGGGCGGAGTAGTTCTAAAGACTCCCAAAGACGATTAGTATGCTATGCTTTGAGACTAGAGTTTCTATTGATGAATAATGAAGCAGAATACAAGGCCTTTGTAGTTGGGCTAAAGATAACAAAGGAATTGAACTTGAAAGCTTTGCAGATTTTCAGTGATTCGCAATCGGTGGTGTGCTAGGTTTGTAGAGAGTTTCAAGCCAAAGGAGAAAACTCACCCACTTATCTATCCAAATCATATGAACTCCTCGACAACCTCGATTATTACACTATCACTAACATTCCCAGAGAAGAGAACACGAAGGCGGACTCACTTGCCAAATATGTCAGCACAAGAGATGCTCAGTTATTGGGGTTAGTTCCAGTGGAAGTTCTCTCGAATCCTAGCACCTATGGCATTGATGTTGATTTAGTCATGGTGACTGCTGAAGAGCCAGCGTCATGGTTGACCCGAATCAAAGAATATCTCCTCAACGGAATGCCCCCAAAGAAGCGAAAGAAGCTTATGCGGAAAGCCCTTTTGTTTCTTATGCCGGATGATCGTTTATATAGGCAGGGCTTCTCTATGCCTTTGCTTCGATGTGTCTTCAGAGAGGAATCCAGAATAATTTTGGCAAAATTACATAAAGGAGACTGCGGAGGACATATGGATGGTCAAACAATAGCCAAAATGATTCTTCGATATGGTTATTTCTGGCCTGAATTAAACCGAGACTCTACACAGTACACCAGAAAATGTGATAGATGCCAAAGGTTCGCAAAGATTCCAAGAGCACCATCCACAGAATTGACTCAAATGGTCAGCCCATGGCCATTTGCTATTTCGAGCATTGATCTGATTGGAGCATTACCAACTGCAAATTCTAACATGAGATACACCATTATCGCCATGTATATTTCACTAAGTGGGCAGAAGCAGAGCCACTAGCCACCATTACCTCAAAGAAAGCTATTAGTTTATGCTGAAAAATGTTATTTGCAGGTTTTGTTTACCTTAGAAATAATAACAAAAAATGGAACTCAGTTAGAGAGTGAGGAATTCAAGGCTTTCTATGCAAAGTACAAGATCCAAAAGTGCTTCGCAGTTGTGGCCCATCCGCAGGAAAACAGGCAAGTGGAAGCAGTCTACTAAATTATAAAATCAACCATCAAAAAGCGTTTAGAGAAGGCAAAAGGTGGTTGGGTAGATGAGATGCCACTTGCACCATGGGCGTATCGGACGACTCACAAATCTTCAACTGGGCACACACCATTCTCTTTGGCATTCGACTCAGAAGAAATGATTCATGTTGAGCTAGAAGTTCTCACTCATCTCACAATTCACTTCAATCAGGCTCACAATGAGAATCTACAATTGGAATCTCTCGATCAGCTTGAGGAAAGAAGAGATTAAGCTGAGCTCCGAATTGCAGCACACCAGAAGAGGATAGCAAGGCACTTCAACACCAAAGTCCGATAGAGATGTTTTGAAGTTGGCGACCTTGCTCTAAGTGGGTGATGATTGGCATTGGAGTATTCGGGCCAAATTGGGAAGGACCGTACATCATCAGCCAAAAGCTCTTAGATGGTACATTCAAATTATCGACAGTTGATGGAATCCCAATACCGAGAGCTTGGAACAATGACCATTTGCGTCGATATTTTACTTAATGCATTGTTTAATTCTTGTAAAAATTGTTGTAATCTCTTTTACAAGTATAAACCATCCATGATTAAAGGGGTAGTGTAATTGAACATCATTGCTATTGATGAGAGCATGCCTGCTTATCTTGATCATATACTTGCAATTTTTGTTAAAATAATTCAAAATTTTCTTAAAATCTATTTGGAATTGTAGGCTACCTAAAGAGCACTTGCTTCCTCGCAGCCCAACAAGATCTGGTGACCCTTATAACACATCCCAACAAAGACAGCTCAAGTGTCGAGTATCATAAGCATCATTCTGCACAAATACCAGGATGTAATGCATCGCCTTGTAGATCAAAATGGGGAGTCACTAAGAGTCAAATGGAGAGAAGCTTGGCAAGCGAACACAACGACAAAGAGTTGCAAGTTTCATTGAAGGGGCATCTCCTAAGTTGGAGGTCCAGGGCCTTGGTTCTCTTACTGCGATCGCTTTCCAAGACAAGCATCCGGTAAAGGAACTGACGTTCTCCCCGTGGAACGATGCATTGACGAAATCTTCCCAAATGAAGCAAAAAGGTTGTAAGTTTCACCGAAGGGGCACCTCCTCAAGTTGGAGATCCAGGGCCCTTGTTCTCTAAGTTGCGATCGCTTGCCAAGACAAGCATTCGGTAAAGGAATTTTCGTCTGCCCCATGGAACGATGCAACAAAAAAGCTTCCCAAGTGATGCAAAAAGGTTGTAAGTTTCACCGAAGGGGCACCTCCCTAAGTTGGAGGTCTAGTGTCCTGGTTCTCTAAGATGGATCGCTTGCCAAGACAAGCATCCGGTAGAAGGACTGGCGTCCTTCCCGTGGAACGACGCAACAACGAAAGTTTCCCAAGTGAAGAAAAAAAGGTTATAAGTTTCACCAAAGGGGCACCTCCTTATGTTAGAGATCCAGGGCCCTGGTTCTCTAAGTTGTGATCGCTTGTTAAGACAAGCATCCGCTAGAAGGACTGGTGTCCTCCCCGTGGAATGACACAACAACAAACGCTTTCCAAGTAAAGCAATAAGTCCTCCCTTGAGTGAGGCAAACGCTTCCCAAGTGAATCGAAAAGTTGCAAGTCCCACCGAAGCGACACCTCCCCAAGTGTGAGGTCCAGGGCCCTGGTTCTTTAAGATGTGATCGCTTGCCAAATAAGCATCTAGTAGAAGGATTGGCGTCTGCCCCATCGAACGATGCAACGATAAACGCTTTCCAGTTAAAGCAAAAAGTCCTCCTAAGAATGGCACCTAAACCCAAGGCCTTTCCACGCAGGGGCACAAGAACTAAATTCTTCTCCAAGAAGAAGCACAAAATCAACCAATACAACCGGGTTCCCTAGATACATTGGCAAGCTCAGAAGCTCTCAATATGATGGAAAAAGCAAAAAGACTTCGCCAAAAAGGTGGAAGATTATAGTGCCTCAATCAAAATCAAAGAAACTCGTCAAAATTGATCACATCTAACTTATGCAATTCGTGATGACCTATGGTATGGGGCAACAAAACCGTACCAGAATGGAACAATGCTGCTTAGAAAGCATACCACAAGTTCATCACGACATCGCGACAAACAATAGACTTGCACTCGAAAGAGATGTGAATATATGGAAGTACGACAAAGCTAAAGCATAAGAGCTAAAGTACAACAAACAAAAAAAGCAATTTTATTTCACTAAGCAAGTCTTTACAAAGTTCAGAAGTGAGGGCCGACACTCAAACAAAATCCAGTCAAAAGAAACTACAAACAAGAAGGCTAAACAGGCAGAATAAGCAATCGAATGCCTCAGTTCTTCTTCTTTCTGCCTTTAGAAGAGCTAACGGGAGATTGTCGGGTTTGGTTGGAGGAGGTGTAATGGAGGGATGACTCTATCTTTATCTTCTTCATCACCTTCTGCAATGTCAAGAGAAGGCGAAGCAAGTGTCTTCTTATGGGAACTGCGCTTCCTCCACGTCTTCTCGTTGGAAACTTAACATCTTTACCTGAACGACCCTTGATATATTTCTTTGGGCTCTCTTCTAGCTCTTCGACATCATCCATTCCCCCTCCTGATAAGCCAGTCGGGTCATCTAAATCACGAAGTGCAACAATCTGCTCTGATTGTGACCCGGGTTGAGAAGAAGAAGTGGGATCGCCTAGTGGAGGAGTAGCAGTCAAAACACTTGTTGTCACCTGAATTGAAGGAATACAGTTGGATTCAATTTCAGTTACTTCACGCATGACTGGAGAAAATTCGGAGTGGCTAGGTCTAATTCAAACGAATAAAACCAACGAACTCATTGTACCCATATGGAGTGAATAAGAGGCCCAAGTTTGATAAGACTGGATCAATGCCGCCTGAGATGAGAGAACTTCTGAGCTTTACTTCATAGGGGCTTGGGTCATCATCGCCTTCCGAATGCTCCTCAACAGCCTCCTTTCTTTTCTTCAAGACTAGCAGTAGGCTCTGTGGAAAGCACAACGAAAGGCTTAGGATCAGAAATGTTAGCATCAATGGAAGTAGCCTCGGCAGTGGTTGCGGATATGTCTGGGACATGCTCCCCAGAAGACCCAGCTCCAACCGTTAGGCCGCACTCTTTCCTAAGTTCTTCTTTTCTTTTGGTAAGGGAAACGCGGGCTTCATCATCCAAGTAATGTTCTAAAAGCTCCTCTTCCATGTAACCGCTGCCATCGAGTCAAGCAAGAACTGACTTCCAAACCTCATCCATAGTGATCAGGTATTTATCCTGTAGGAAATATAACGTCCCGCCTTTTTGACCGCTTCAAGTAGGTATTTAGACCAACTTAAAACATTCAAATCGACGGATCGTTATTTAGCTTACAGGGTTTAAACACATAATCAACACAGAAAACACAGAATAAAGAAAAACATAGTATTTAACAATGAAATAAAACTTTTATATACATATATATCAGAGTTTGAATACAAGATCTTACTTCTTTACAACAGAATATAAAACACAGTTAAATATAGAAAAATATTTACTGGTTTGAAGTCTTCAGAGTGCGCCGCCTCTGGAATCCCCATTTTTGTCAATATTTGAAACCTAAGTTGTAATCTCTAAATCTGTAACGCTCAGGGTCTGACCCGAGCATTCCATGCAAAAACATAAAACACTCGAGTCAGGATTAGATCATAGTTCAAGTAAATTTACTTCAATAAAAATTGAAATATAATAGTTAATTCTAGCTTCAAATCTATGACATAAAGAGAAAACATTCAGGGATGTAACATCTGTTCTATGTCAATGATGAGATCAAGTGTGGTATATGTTCGTATTAGTTATATTTTCAAGGACCGGCGGTTATGAGAGCATGCCTATTCACATGTGTACATGCGTGGATGGCCTCAACTTCTCTAACCAAACATGAGATAATAACGTATATGACTTCAGGGGTTTGCAATACACACACATATATGTATACATGTGTGCATTGCCTCAACACACTGAAAATACACACAACCCGACTAGCGTAGAGATGCAAACTAAAAGACTGCTTGGATTAGGCATATCATGGCTCGTTAGCCATGCATCGAAATGATCAAAAGCAACAGTAATATGGAGGCAAGAGGAGAAACAACCAAGCCAACATCACAATTAAAAGGGAAAAATACACTAGGTTCAAGTAAATACAATAATGCCAAAAACATGTTTGTGTTGACAGTAAACAGTTTCAATTCAGAGCAGTTTGAAGGTTTTTTGCAAAAAGCCAAGGTATAGGTTTCAACATGCGCAAGAGATTCATGTGGGCAAACTTGAATTACAACAACAAGGTGCATGAGCAAGAGAGTTCAGATGATGAGAATACCTACATGCACGTTACTGTGAAATGTATGGTGCAATAATGCTAATGTATTCTATCACACGTTTTCCCATGTACCCACATGTTTTTGGGAAATATATATAACAGAGAAGTGCTTTTAATTTTAGTTCATGCTTGTACCCAAAATAAACTAAAGAGTATTAGGATTCGTCAGTTCCAGTTACATCAACAACAGTTAGTAAAACATGAAATTGTTTACATGATACACTCTAATCAGACAAAACAGTCAGATCTGTTAAACTTATATGTTCTTGCATCAGTCTTAAGATCCAAGCATGAAGTATACCCTTTGCATTCAAATAACCCAAAAATAATAGTAATATCCATTAACTATTCACCAGGAAGAAATACATCAATGGAAAGAACTGAAAACATATGATTGTTAACATACGATTGTTTTATCTAACGAAATTTCACTTATGATCCATAAATTTTCATGTTAACACTAGACTTCATGATACTAGGATAGGAATATATCATAGTCCTAATTCCTATAACATATGTTTTAAGAAGGCATATCTCTATCTGGAATCAAAGTGATATATATACATATATATTGATGGCAATAGGCGAGTCTCTACTACAGAATGACTCTAAACATTATACTGACTACTCAGTAACTCAAGCAAAAATGTACTAACACAACTAGTAGACATGTTTAAATCAATTTTTTTATATGTCTATACATAGTAGCAATGTTCTGAACATAATCATCACGTAAACTTGAAACGCAACAGGTTACCATGATTTACAAAATTCCTGTTTCTCTCATGTTGCATATATGAATATGCTGACAACCTATATATATATATATATATATATATATAAAATAAGAATATGGCAGAATTAGATTTTAAAGCAAATGCAAATGGTAACCGCGATGACAAAATGCAACAGCAAACCCAACAACTACTATCGGACATGGGAATATAAACCAAACAACCAAGATTGGACAAAGTCATGAAAAATTTCACAAATTGCCGAAGATTAGGTACACAAAACAGGTCAAGAGCAAGTAGAACTAAATCTGATAGGTTACCGCAAACAAGCCAAACAAATTGAAGGAAACAGGTTATATAATCCATCAGGTTGTGCAAACTTCACACATCAAATCAACTATTAGAAATCGGTTCGTATTTCAGTTGAAATACTTGAAGCAAGGAAAAATCGTGAGTTGGAAACTCACCTGCAACAATGGAGAAGAACAGGACAAATCTTGGATAGGCTTGGGAGATAGAAGTACTCTCCTGGCATGATGGTTGATGGTTGCGAAGAGAGGAAGCAGCTTGGTGACTAGTTCCGAAAATAATAGCAGCGACTTTGAGGTAGTTCGACTCGATGGAGTTGGCGATTTCGGAAGTGATGCATGGCTTCAGATCGTGAAGGGGCAGCAATTTGGGAAGGCTGGTTTTGGGTATGACAAAATTTATTTTTGAAGTGGAGTTAGGGGTTTGGCTTTGGCCATTTACGATGTTTCTATTGCTGAAGAGAATTTGGGGAAAGAGGAAACAAATTCGACTATTACTGGATTTGGGAAGAGTGGATTTCTGATGTGCAATTTGGGGCTTTTTGCCATGGATTTACAGAAGGAAAAATAGTAGGGCAAATTCTATTTAAACCCATAAACTTGCTGAATATACCCAAATTTTTATTAAAAAATATATGATAAAACTGCCCCTAATCAATAGTATTTTTTTTTTAATTTATCAGCACACCTCATAGGGGAACTACGTTGTGCCTTTAGGGCACCACGTAGGACCACTATGTGGTACCATGAAGGCACCACGTAGGGGCACCACGTGGTATCCTAAAGACACCACATAGTTTCTCTACGAGGTGCCTTTAGGGCACCAAGTAGGGTTCCTACGTGGGAGGGCAAAATTGTTTTTTTTTTAATTATGCACGGGTAAACTCAGCAAAAAAGCTGGGTATTACTTCTTTTTCCATATTTCATGGGTATACTCAGCAAGATTATGGGTTTAAATAGAATTTGCCAAATAGTAGATAAGAACAACGTAACTCAGTAGGTATAAGATAGTTGAGAGTATATAGGAGTAGGTTGGCGTGAGTGTTATCTGAGGTAGGCGATGTATTAGGATATAATTATCTAAGGGAAATTTATTTACGGTTAATTTCTACTGCGAATACCACTAAACGTTCTAAATTGATACCGCCAACATTATTTCCAATTGTGACAAAAATTATACATGCTCTTTCGTTTCAACGGTTTGAACCCAATAAAATTATTATTACTGTAATCCGACTCCGTTTGTATACAATGTTATTTTTATTTTATTTTTAAATATATATATTGGTGCGCCAATTTTATCCCATTTGTTTATTCACAACTCCATTCGCTTCAAGATTCGAACGTTAAATTTAATCTCTTTACAAATACACGTATATTTTATCAAATAAAATCTCCAATCTGTTTAACGTTGAATAACGTTTATTTCAAACTCAAAAATTCATATTCATCAGTCGTATTTCAAATCCAATTCAAATGTCTAGTCAAATTTAATTCCAATAAATATTTGATTCTCAACAAATCATGAAACCATATATATTCAGTTTTTAGCTCCAATATCAATATCAAATGAGTATTAATAATTAATTATTTAATTAACCCTATATTCTGGTTGTCGAAATTTCCGGGACGTTACAGGAAAGATAAACTCCCTTTCCCCATAACGCTGAAAGTGTAAAATTTGAACAAAGTGGAGTTGAAATCAGCCTTAGTGTCAGCATGTGCTTGCTCAATAGTTGCTTTATCTGGAAGATCCTTATTCCTATCTCGCTCATGTTCCTCCACTCTGGCCGTCAAAGAAGATATTTCTGAATCTTAGGAATTAACTTTTCTCTGCAAGCTAACATTGCTCTATCGATAAGTTTCAATAGCTCTCTGCTTCACGGCCAGTCTATCTTCAACATTCTTTTGAGCTGAGTGAACATCCTTAACTTAAGCAGTCAACATGATTTCCTTTTGTTTGTAGGAAGAAGTGGCGGTAGAAACACCCTCTTATTCTCAGCCTCCTGCACATTATTCCACTTGGAAAGAAATTCGTTGTCGGTACCACGGGCCTTGAGAGTTCAGTCACATTCAGCCTTGTTTTCCATAGTGAGCGTTGCCTCATAACACTACAAGAAAATGTGGATATGGTTACTCATGATGGCGGCGTTTACGTTCAAATGCAGCAAACTTTTTTTATTTTCTTCATTTGTAGGGTTCCGTTGCGTTTAACCTTTCCCCCCTTTATTTCATTTTCCCCCCCCAAATTAGCTTCCTCGTTATCCTCTCGTATCGTTTCTTCCATCACAATTTCTGTTCAAATCCACAAATCCCCAACTTCTACTTCAATCGAAAATTTGTGAACGTTTTGTCCTTTTAGATCGGATTCTTACTCTTCCCACGTTCGCTCCTTCTCCTTCAACCATCAAATCCACGTTCGCTCCTTCTCCTCTTCGATTTCATTTAGATCCACGTATGTTTTGCTGCTGTTTTCTAACTATTTTTGTTTTTTGATTCACAGATCTACAGCTTTGCTTTCAAATCGTGATTTTTGTTCAGGCGTTTCAGATTAAGGTAACAAATCGCACTAATTTGTTTAGGTTCTAAAGATAGTAATTTTTGTTTGTGCTGTTAGTTTACAAATCGTGGATGTGTTTAAATGTAAAAGACGTGAAGAACTTGGCCATGGTTAACTCACTTAAAGCTGTGAGTCTTATACGACACACCTGGCAATGTCTGGAAGGGATTAAGTTTAACACACCTTTTACTTTGTACAAATAATATTTAATTGTTTGCTCATTTATCCTTTTGATTAAAACATAAATTTATCAAGTACATTGAATCTTATTACAGATAATATGACTATATGAATGAACATTTATATATGTTATTTCCCTACGGTTTGCTTGATTGAACATTTATCTATGTTATTAGAAGTTAATTACAAACCTGGTATGTCCTGTTATGATTGATGACCATCAAATTAAGTAGACATTAAAAGTAGTTGCGATAGTTATGTATATTAATTATCAATAGGTGTATGCTAATGCCACTACCATATCAACAAGTAATCGATGATGTCGATGACGTTAGAATGCATACCAAATTCGCATAATTAAGTACAATTTATCCACTTATAGGACATGAAAATGAAACCTCACACATTTTCATGTTTTTTTCTTTCTTTTTTTGATAACAAAAATCACTATATTCTGGAATCGCAATGATTAGCAGCACAATGAGTTTTTCAAGTATTATGATTATTATTTGACATAACTAACTATAATATATGGATAATCACAATGATATGCCACTAGCATATCAATCAAATGTTAACTAACTGAAACAGACATCATTCTGTAGTGATTATTGAAATATATAGTTTTAAATTTGTTATTATCTAGTAGTACTAATTAATAGTGAGTAAGAAATGTTTGTTAATGCCAATATTATTTTCTCATCCTTTGATGCATTCAGTTCAGTTTTAATGTATCAGCAAGTGAATGATGGCGAGGCCCCATTGTTCTGTGTGCAAGCTATGCAGTGCAAGCTTTGCATTTCATTGATCAAGATGCATTGTAATAATTTATTACCACAAATTTTAACACTATAAATATATGCAGTTGATTCTGATTTTAAAATTCACCCTTGTAACTGCTGATGTTGTGAGCAGTATTTAACTTCAATATCAATTTTGATTTGACCACCTTCAATATCAATTTTAAAATTCACCCTTGTAATAAGTTTGTAAAGCTCAATGCACCATCAACATTATATATTTAAGCAAGCATTATTTCAAATCATACACAAGAAGAGGCATGGTAGTTAATAATGTATGATTGTCTATGTGCATTTGATATTGTTGGAGGGCCAATAGATTGCAGCGTTGATGTTTAGGATCCCCCACCTCAGTATTGCGTTTACTGAATTTTTTTTCCCTCTTAGAAGTTAGATTAATAATATAACAAATTTTTCCAATGTTATTTATTATTGGAAACGTTTAGGAAACAATATTGGAATTTTGTTTGCTAGCAAGTCTTACTGTATTTGTTGGTTTAATGTTTCCAAATTTCTATAATGATCATGAAATACAAAAATGAAATAAATTTGATGATGATTTTTTAACAATATCTGCGCCTTGCAAGTCTTACTGTGTTTGCGGGCAGATGAATATTAGGTAAACCAATGTGTATTAGTTGAAGTGGCAGCTTAGTAGGGCTGTCGTATGTTAGTGTTATTCCAGTTAGCATTTCATTGATTGTACTTTCGTTTGAAATGAATCATAATGTACAGTATTGTCTGAATGTTATTTGATATTCATTTCAATTATTTATGTGTTTGTTTTAATAACAATCAATTACCATTATTTGAATGTTATTTGATAATTCATGACAAACACTTATTGTTGATTATTAAATGTGTTTACAGGTAATTAGCTTTTCCGGAGTAAACACCATCACCAACAACGGACGTGACTTCAATTGTTATATGTAATATGATATTAGTCGGTAGTTAAGTAAAACTCTTTGAAAATGTTTGTGGTATGTGAACTTGCTCATTTTGTCAAACAATTATTATCTAAATGGTTATGGATAGTAGTTTTGTAATTACTTGTTTTCAATTTTATAAATATGTTGATTATATGATTGGTTGATTGTTGTTTTAAATATGATCTTTATATGATTGTTGATGATTTTGGTATGATTATTATAAAGCTGGCTGCTGAAAACAATGTAAGCCATTACCAGTAGATAGTAGCATTTAAAATATGCTACAAAACAATCAATACATTTCAGCAGCGTTTCTGAAACGTTACTGAAACAAACGTAAAATAATATTTGAATTTACAGTGGCATAAATTAAATGCAACAACAAGTTTTTAGTTACATAAAATAAACGCTACAGAAACTTCAACAAAAGAGCCAAGCACAAACGCAACCAAAATATGTTAGTTTTGGTTGGATTTTTTAAACGCTGCAGAAAATATTTGGTTGCTTTAGTTTGGCAGCGTTTATGGAAACGCAACAGAAAAAATCAGACTTTTAGTTACGTGACCTGTAGTAGCGTTCTCTAAAACGCTACCAAAGTCTTTGGTAGCGTTTTTTTAAACGCTACCGAAGGCTTTTTTGTTGTAGTGTAATTGAGCTTATTAATTCTCTAGAGTTCGTCAACCAGCTTCTGCCAATTGGTCAACCTCTTGACATCGTCTCAAGGTTCCTAAGGATCACCTCCATGCCTAATGAACTTATGTTCAAACCAAAGTGAACTCCTTTCAGAGGTGCAGGCGGGAGAGAGTAGCGTGGCCTTTGGATGATCTGTTGGATGTCGATATGAGGAGAAGTAATAACTGGAGGTGTAATTCGTTGAAGGCTTATGGAAGGTTGAGTAGAAAAAACAGAATTTTTGTCGGTTTAGGAACGTTTCTCATCTCCACCATGATCTTTATCCTTGTCATCCCGCTCCTTCCTTTTCTTCCATTCATCCTCCTGTTGTCTGTCTCGATCATGACGTTTGTCGCGAGCTTTCCTGCTTCACTCATCCTTCTCATGTCGCTCACGTGCCTCTGAGCTTTTCTTAGCCTCCAATTTTCTTCAGTCTCCATCCTATGAGGACGAGGTGGCACATAGCGCCATGGACTATAAAAGCCCGTATAATGGTTGAATTCATCCACATAAGAATGGCTCATGGCTTGACCCGAAACAAAATAAGACGAGAGTTCAACCTTTAAAGCAGGAACCACTAAGGCAAGACAGAATGTGCATGCAAGATATTAAAAGCCCAAAGTCTGCGTTATGTGATCTAACGCTCATCGAACAACAAACCACTCGTCGTTTTCGGAATAAAAAACGCTGCAATCTGAGAAATAGGTTTTCAAGAAGAGGGAGTTTGAGCCAATTTAGAAGATGTCTTTGAAATGGTGTAGTAAGTTGGGAAGTTGCAATATCACCCATGAAAAGCTCGCCAGAAGTTACAACGATGTCAATCAAACCCCCATAAATGTTAGAAAAGTCTTCCTCGGTTGCAACCGGAAGCGTGGGGATGAAAATGCCTATTTCAACAATAGAATCGCCTTTACTCGCCATCACTCCATCCTCAAACTGTTGTAGGAGCTGTTCCCTCGCGGTGCATAATCACTTCATCTACAATGGGAGGTAGTTTAGGTTGGGAAGATAATCCGTCTTCGCTGGCAGGGTCCGAGCACTTCTTTAATATAGACTCCTCGGTAGAACTTTTCAATGTAACATACTCTTAAGAGGCTGGGGAATTCGATGCTCCGGGTATAGAAGCAGAAGAAGTTTCTCTAGAAATAGAAGATTGAGATGGGCCGATAAACCTGAATTGACGAAGAAATTCCTCCTTAATCAATAACTTTTTAACCTTCTCTTTATCATCGACAACCTTCAGAGCCTCAAGAGTAGATTTACAAACGATGGAGTCTTTGACAAGAGATGAAGTTCTGCAAAAGAGCGGAAAAATTTAATGATCAAGACTTAGAAAAGAAATTGGATGTGAAGAGCTCTGAGCTGATGTGTTCGCCTCCCTCCATCCAAATTCCTTAAAAGCTCCCCGGGCACCGAACATAAAAGAATTGGTTCAGGAATCCCGAAGCACTATCTTGCAAGTCAAGGATAAGCCGACAATTTTGAGCGCCTTCGACGAATACAATAGAGGGATGTTCCTTTCTTCTTTTAAAGACACATAAATAGTAGATGTCCTTAAGAGTAGGCGCACAATGCATCGTCCTTGTACGCGTAGCCCTATTAAAATGGCTTAGCGATTTGGGTGTAGCTGAAATGGGGAGATCGCTAAGTGTCGAAGAACCATCTTTAGAAATGGTTAAGGGAGGAATGGAGCCACTCATTAACATATGTTAATTAAATGCAACGAAGGCAAAGGGCGTACGATCAAGAAACTCATCCTTCCCCAGTAATCTCCCAGTAGTTGTAGGAACACCAAATTGAGCATACATCTACTTAAAAGCACGTTGAGTAAGTGTTGAAGGGCATCTCTCTGACGGCGGATATGCAAGAGGATAGGGAACATGAACTGGTTGATTTGCTTCAGACCCAGGAGCTGCAGTCAGTCTAGCTTTATAAACTTATGTAGAAGCTCTGATCCGAGCAGAAGTAGTTGTCTCTTCAGAGTGATGACGAGTCATCTGTCGAATATCCATTCTACACTAGCAACCTTGTTTTTAAATAATATACAAGTGTGTATTTCCTAAAGTATAGAGTGTTGTGCAAAATTATACAAGTTATTGAAAACGAAACTTGAAATCTTCAGCCAGCGTGTGTCAATTAGTGGATCTCAAGCGTTGTTGCGAATTCAATTTAGAGTGTCATGTATATGCAAATGATGTTCAATAAGTTATAAATGGTTGAACGAATTAATCTTTTATGTGCACTTCATTTGAGTCGGGAAATTTGTTGTAATTCGTTTTTAATGATTAAACTAATTTGTTGTTGATGTGGGCAATCGACGACAACATATTCGCCCAACACCATGCAAGTGCCTGTCTTATTACCGGACAACTATCAATCAAAGGCACGTTCAATTTATAAGCTGCAAGTTCTAATTGTTGATAACTTTTCAAATTTGGATCTCTTCAAAAACTCAACAAGCAAAAGATTTCCAAGGCTGATCCACCGTTCAACCAAAAGTCAGTGATCCACGAAGAGGTCGCAATCCATCGTTCAAGCTGGGCGCATGATCCATCGACTGACTAAGGCATGCAATCCATCAATGGATCGTGAGCATGCTATTCACGATGAAAGCGCGATCCAATTAGTTCACGATCCACAGATGATTAGCGATAAAGTTCTAACACTCTAAGACCTAAATCATGACGGTCGATCAAATTGAAGCACTGATCATAAGAAATGCGCGATCAACGAAGAAAAAGCTTGTGCATTACAAAAAAAAACTCTATCGGCCAGTGTGATAAATCGATTCAACATCAACAACAATAGAAAATCGCGCATCATTATCAACTCAAATAATAATTTTTTTAAATCCAGGTCGAAGAACAAAACATCAAAGACAAACAATCGGTAATAAGATTCACAACATCATGCATCATTGTTGAAACCCAATTGGATGAACAATTCATAAAATACAGTCAAACAAAAATCAATTACTCAATGCCTCAAAACCCTAAAGTGGTCAGCACGATTGGAATTGATTTGGCACAAACCTCGTAGAGATTGACACCTACTCTTGCTATTGATGATCGAAATCAGTCAGAAAGTCTAAATCAATCAGGACATTGGAATTACACCAGAAATCGACAAAAGTGAAGGCAACTTGGATCCAAAGGAAACGATGATGGAATTGTTCGAATTGGTCAAAGAAGAAGGTGGAAATTGAATTTGAGAATGGATCTAAGCTCGAGAATGATCGACATGGTGAATCTGGTTAGCGGCGGTCTGGTTCAGGCGGCGACGAGGTGGAGACTTCAGGTCACAGCGAATTTTTCAAAGGAAGCTTTCGACCATTAAACTGTTTTAGCAAGAAAACATGAAGGAAGAATAATGGGTCTGAGACAAAATATATAGTTTCTTCTGAAAAAATGCGCAATCCAGTGACATTAAGTCATTCACGATCCATCTAGTAAAGGGGACTCACGATCCATTAAGATTATCGGGACTGTTAGTTGGAAGCCCATATTTTCTTCGATAATATAAGCTTCAAGGGGCAAATGTTAATCCACTCTAAAAATAGAGTATATAATGATGGATCAACTAAAGAATAGATCGTCAAAGGCTCTGGATAGTATGGATCAAAAGGTGGCACAAGCACATGGATCACGCCAGCATGAGATGGTGATTGATCGGTGTTAACTCCATTTTTCATGCGGGTCAAAAAATAAGGCGTCAACTGTCTAAATGGAGTGATCATGTTAGACACATGCAATAATAATGGTTTGAATCTGTCGTGCTCTTCTAAATTGGGTCGGCCATCCCCGAACTTTCTGGTCTATCGGCAGAATTTACACTGATCGGTTGGTAAGAAAAATATTGGGGTTGATTGGCCACGATATAACTATGGATCGGTTGACCTTAACCTGGATGGATCGGCTAGTTTATAAAGTTGCTGACTGGACCAGACAGTTCTTAAACTATGGGTCAGTCGGTACTATTTTATACTACGGATCGGTCGGTCACTTAATCGAGCTAATGGATCGGCTTTAAACTGAATAGTATAAGTCGGCTCCATGCATGTAGTCATCATGTATACTACATGGGCACCATTTATTCTGAACGTGTGTGGTTCGACAGTCATCTGCGTGAAGAAATATGAGTGCATTGACGTGCATTATTTAATAGTAAACAGTACAAACAAGGCTCAAGGACTTGAAGGATGCAAATAAATTACAAAATACATGTGATCACAAAAGTGTTATCAGCCTTACCTTGTCAGCACGGGTTAGAACGATGTTCATAACAGAACATGCATAGAAGCCTTGCTAGAATCATGGGAACCTGGAAAGAAAACAAGTATGGGTAAAAGACTATTAAGTTATATGTATGGTTTTGCAAAATGGAGCACAATTTGAGACGTGGACAACATGGAAAAAGTACATGGGTCGGTCTTGAGCTAAAAGCAGTGGATCGACTTTATCATGGACTGGCATATTAACAAGGAGTATAAACTGATCATACCATTGTTACATGAACTGCATAGAAAAAGAAGACGACACTTAGTCCATGAATCAGCAGTTTTATTACGTGAGTGATTTGTTTCTTGCAGGACACGTGGATCGGTTATAATACAACTGGAAGGGTCGGCTCTGAAATAAAGCAGTGGCACTCTTGTAAATGTTGTCCCCATATAAAGCAACGTGGTCGGCTCTGAATTAAATCAGTGGCATACTAGTAATATGTTGGATCGGTCAAAGAACTAATACGGGCATATTATAGAAGTGGTCGGTCGGTCATATTTTCACTAAGTGGTCGGTCGGCGAGATTTGTATGGTCGGTCGGCACATTACAGCTGAGTATAGCTGGATGGACCGTTCATGGACCAGTGGCATTTTCATAAATATATTTGTGGACGATCTAAACCCCACACATCATATTTTCAGCTTTGCCACTACCTCCAAACTACACTTATAAATACCTCACTTCTCAACGATTCAATGGACCGAATTTTAGACCCCGAAGGGCTACCATTTTCATTTCTCCACCATCCTAAACTTCTCCAAACTTCTCTAACCTCCATTATTTCTCCCTAAAGCTTAGATCTAACACCAAATCTTCCGTGGAATCTTCAAAAAAAAAAAACATTCAAGTATCTGAGAGATTGAAGTTCTACACCAATATTCCTCGCACTTAAAGAAATTGAGGTAATTCCTTGGCGGATTCAAGTCAAATCAAGATCAAAAGAGAGAGAAAATAAAGGAGATCATTATAGAAGAAAGAAATGAGTGATAACACAGAATTCATGTACTTTGTAAATTCAAAAGTGATAATGAAAGCTCTTCCTATAGTGGACGTATGCTATTTTTAAGCTGAACCACTCTAAAAACTCTTTTTTCTTTACTATTTTGATTTTATTTTGTGTTTGTGGTAATATCAAATTCCACCTTTTGGTGAAGTGTTCTAAGAGCATCTTTGGTGTTGTGGTCATTTTTTGATTTTTACAATCGGGTTAAACATTGTATGGATCGTGTGTGCTTAATTATGATGGATCGGTGAAGAACTGGATCATTGGTTACAACGAATGATCTGATAACGCAACCAATTACTTTACATAATGTGGATCGCGTACAATGGATCGCTGATATATGGACCGCCCGTAGCTAGATCATGTGTGTAACACCCCATGTCCATTAATGTCATTCGCAAAGGGAATGCATTAACTTCCATGAAGCATTATAAGTAAACAGAACAGAATATTACAAGACAGATACATAAAGTAGTACTTGAAAAATTTATAACTTTATTACAACAGAAATAGAAATAAGATTGGTTACATCCTTCAAAATCATAATACCAAAACCCAAGTAAATAAGTATCAGTCTTATACAAAAATCCTTCAGAATGCATAATTTTAAAACCATAATCCCCAACATAAACTGCCATAAGAAGGTAGAGTCAAAGCCAAGTAATACTTCAAGCACTTCAAGCAGAGAGAATACGAATCAAGCTCCTATGTTTCCACCCTGAGCACCTGGGGGGGAGGGGGAACGAAAAGAAAAAGAGGCGAAAACAAATGAGGTCAGACATAAAGTCTGGCGAGTTCAGTAACTTTCAGCATATAAACAGATAGTAGTATCATGACATATAAATAAAGCTGGATGAGAGATTACAGCAACATGAGTAGCAGGTATGCTTAAGTTAAATAGAAGAAACAGAATGATATAGACCAAGATATTCTTCTTACCTATATCTTACTTCTCTGCACTAATACTTAGTATAACAAGATTAGGTGTTACCCTAATGTCTAAACTGAAACAGAAACGGATACAAAATAATCTCTACAGAAACAAAATACTAGTAATGGGCCTTTACCACCCCAGCTAATGGGCCTTTTGCACCCCAACAGAGACAGAAGGTACAGAAGCAGAATCCTAATAATGGGCCTTTACCACCCCAACAGAAACAGAAGGTATACCAATAGAAACAAAAAGAACTAGGTGTACCTTAAATTCTACCCCAAGCGATCGACTCCCTAATACATAAATACCCTGTGCCGGCTCCACCGAAGGGTGTATCATTCCCTAAAGTGGCAACCTATAGACACATACCTATTTACAGATGTCACGGTGTCTTACAGCCTCAGAGCAGACCAGATCCATGCACGCACATGACCCGGTTGGAATGCGCCATCGACGCCCCTCACCATTATCAGAGTGAACCTCTTACAATTAGTTAGTAAGCGTGCCCGGACCCCTCCTAGTGTTGGGTCATAGTTTTGATACCAGAAAAGGATTACCGACTAATATGGGTCCCACATAACAGATGACACAAGTAATTACCCCTCCTAACCTTGTGTCCCCAGACTAACAGATTTCATATTAACTTGCTTACAGATTTCAGATGTACAAAGTTCAGATTAACTAGTTCTTAGATCAGACATATAGGTTAACCAGTTTTCAGACTAACGGATCAGATATACAGATTAACAGACTTACAGATTGTTTCACCTAACCTTGTATTGGGCCTACAGATTTACGAAATGGGTTTATTAGATTCATCCGCCCTGTTGATTTACCCTTATCCACCCAACACGTTTTAGGCATCATATGTATCCTAGTTTTGCATTAATTAATTACTAATGCACATGCCTCTCACATTAGGTCGGTAGCTTGTAGACGCTGGATGTGCCGGGCGGTTCCGGGCAGACTTCTGCCGCAAGCCAGACCTAACCTCGTGTCTAAGCATCTTTTAGTTATGCCTATGACCTCTCACATTAAGCTAACAGTTTGCAGTTGTTGGTTAAGCCGGTTCGGTCTACCGCAAACAGAGTATAACCTCGTGTCTCAGCATTCTTATTTTTAGCTAAAGTATTCATTCACATATTTTGCCAATATCAGACTAATTATGCCAATTCAACAAATTAAACTTCTATACAAGTTACAACAGATTATTCAAAGTTCTATTAACTTGTTTTGCTCAATTTTAGATCTAGCCTACAGATTTTCATACCCCAAATTTACCGTATTCAGTTTCAATAGATTTAGCAGATTAGGCAAATTTAACAGATTTATTCATAAAATTAAGCCTAATTTTATATGCCCAAATTATGGTCATAATTCACAATATAACATATGTCCCAAATTTTAGTTAAATTTACAAAGTACAGAATATTCTCCAAAAACCCCAAATCGTGATATACAATACGAATTATGCCAAATTATAGCCTTTGATTTCAGCGTATGCCTAATATCCAAAATCCCCATTTAGGCATATTCACATTTAATAGTTATCCTATTATAATATAGATCTTTGTGCCTAAGTCATATGCACAATAATTCTCCTTCTTCCAAATCACTTATTATCGTATATAGTATGCCCCAGATCCAAATCTTAAATTACAACATATGTTCTTTTCTCAAATCAGTCACAAATCAGTCATGTCTAATTATGCATCATTCACTATTTTTCCCAAATTTAGCGTTCGTGCATCAATCTTTTATGAGATTTGGCTCAAGCTCGTGGTAGCCTGACTATAGAACAGAAGGAAGGAAGAGATACAGAATAGTTACTATAATATTAAAAAGATAAATCTACACCGAAAAACAGATCTGATGAAAAAGAATATGCATAATCTCATATTCAGATTTATAGCCATGTCAAGATCATAATTAAATTTCATATCTGAAAATAACTGTACTCACCTTGGTTGGATTCTAAAAGAAAAGGGTTGTAGTTGTTCTCTTTTAATCATATTCAGATTGGAAGAAGAAGAAGCACTAGTTCTAGCTTTGGTTTCAGCAGAGTAGAGACGCCATTAATTTATTTTTATTAGAATTGAGGTAGCATAGCGTTACAATGGTTTGGTGTGGAGAGAAAGTGGGGTTTGGGGGTGTTTAAATAGCATAGGGATCATTGAATCTGGTCAGAACGGGCGTCCAAATGTAGAAAAACGAACCGGTCCTCAGATCTGGAAATGGGGGGAGGTTGACCCCCAGATCGACCCCCTGGTCGACCTATGTGACCCAGGTCGACCCCCTGGTCGATCTATGTGACCCAGGTCGACCCCCTGGTCGACCTATTTGACCCAGGTCGACCCCTTGGTCGACCTGGGTCCTAGGCGGGAAATTTCCCGCCCAGCCCGGGTGTGTGATTTGTTTCAAACTTAAATCCGAGCTGTTTTAATTTATTTAAATTCCTGAAACTTCTGAGGGACATAACTTCTTCATATGGTGTCCGATTTACCCAAACTCGGACTCTATCTCAAGAAGAATTCCAAGACGAACGCAATGGCATAAACCGTTTCCCTTAATTCTTCTTTTAAAAATTAAGTGTTCTTTTAATTCATTCTTTTAATATTCTCAGAAAATACGGGGTGTTACATTCTCCCCTCCTTAAAAGATTTCGTCCCCGAAATCTCTAAGTTAAGAAGAATGAATATCCTAACATCCAACATCCATCTACTCAACCATTCAGTCACAGGCGTCCATTGTCCTGAAAAGATCTCTAATGCTTTCATGATCATATGCATAATGTGTGTACATGTCCTTATCTAATGCAAAATCAGGCAGTCTAATGATTCACTTGACCTCCTCAATGCGAATTATGTGAGTGCCATGAATCCAATTATGTATGCAAGAAATCCTATTTGATACACATCATTTCTATATGAGTGCATAACCATTCATCCAAATGCAACATCCATGTGATGAGTCAATCATTTTGCATCCACAAAAATTAAAAAATGCGCACACATCCATATGCAGTATGAGAATGCTTTTGAGCTGATCTAGTGCCTAGTGTGTGTGTGTATGCATCCATGAGCAACCACTTGCATCCACTTGCAACCATCAAACATAACATGTCTCAAACACATGTTTACACCCATTAGTTTCCACCTAAAGGTCGAAGACTCGATCGATAGGATACAGCCGAGTGATAGAAGCAAGTAAAATTAAAACAAAAGTTCTGTTCCCATTAGACATCGGTTAAGAGAAGAAATCTCTAAGTATCAACCCCGAAGACCGAAATCAACATCAGATTGACACTCAGAGAATTACTCCCATTAAACAATGTCAAAACTGGAATCTACTTCACGCTTCGAGTAAAAACCCCTATCCTTTTTAGAAATATTCAGATACTTACAGACTACTGGTACAGATTAGATTATCAAATGATTCTTAGGAAACTAAGCATTATAAAACCCCACCATATCCCACAAAACCCAGAATGTATGCGTCATAGTCAACTTAACGCCTAACACAGATACGCTCAAACCCCAACCTATCACCAACAGATGAGTCGTAACCCTTATGGGGTTTAAGACTATAGTGGGATCAGAAACAAAACTAGTATTAAAGTGCAGAGTCTCAATTACCGAATCAAAATGCCAGAATCAAAAAGATTTTTAACTCAATAATCAAATACGGAAATAAAACCTTTTACAGTAATTTTCCTATCTCGATCCTACCCACCAGCCATGAGAGCATTCACCTGCCCTTCAGAATTAGGTCCTGTCCTCTGCCCTTGCCCTCGTTTCTTCGGGCAGTCCCTAGTGAAGTGTCCCATCTCACCACAGTTGAAGCAAGTGCCCTTCCTCTTTCTGCAATCCTTGTTCAGGTGAGTCAAGCAAGCTTCCATAAGTAAAGCACTTTTTCTCCTTCTTATCTTCATATTTTTCATCCTTCTTTTGTGTTTCCTTTTTGGGCCACGCTTTCTTGTTCCGTGGTACTTCGGGCTTTTCCTCTTTTTTCTCACTTTTGGCTTCCTCTTCATGCATCAATGCCATGTCAACCAATTTCTCGAAGGTAGCCCCCATAGGAATGTGGGTCATGGCCAACCCGTGTAGCGGCTCATTCAAACCTGTAATGAATCTCAGGGCCTTCTTATCAGGTGTGTTCACCAAGTCTAAGCCAAATCTCGCCAACTGATTGAACTTGTTGACATACTATTTAACTGATAAATTCCCCTGCTTCAACGCCAAGAACCTCTCCATGTATAAATTCTCTTCTGCTCGTAAGAGAAATTTCATCTCGAACCTATGTCTGAAATCCATCCAAGTCTCCACTGCTCATTATCCATTTGTGACCTCCCACCAGAATGAGGCTTCATCCTTAAGTAATCATACAGTCAACTGTATCTTTTGCCTATTGTAATGACCCGCATTGGCAGAGGTATTATAATTAATTTACTTAATTATATAAATAGTGATATAGTGAATTAAATGGTGGTTTAATTAAATAATGGTGAATATTTAATTTAAAATAATAAATTAAATAATATATTTAATTCTGAAATAATCAGAATTGGCTGAAATGGCGATATGGTGTGAACTGGATCATCTATGATATTTAATTCAGTTTAGAATTGAATTTGAATAACGAATATATTATATAAACGACAATTTGAACGTAGAGTTATAATATAATTAAAATCGAGCTCGAAATGGCGCTGTAGTTCGCGATTTGGCGATTCGAACTTCAACGGAATGTACATGATTCGTTTTAAGCCGGATTTCTGTGAAACAAGAAACGTTGGGAGCTGGTGAATTATATCTTTCTAGTGGAAGAGAAAAATCGGGATTTCGTCGTGTAGATTTTGATGTATGTCCAAATCAAAATTTAGAAAAGTCACTGTGGAATTCCTTTATAATTTATAAAGGAATTATTTATATTTTAAAAAGGAATTTCAATATAAATCGAATATCGGGTTGACCAGATTTGAAATATCGAATAGAAATTCATATAGGAATATTCTAGAGTTGTATGGTATTCCACTGTGAATATATACGATAATATTTATTTATAAATATTTAATTTAAGTCTATTTAAATATTTAAATATTTAAATGGGTTATTTAGGACTTTAAAAATAGCCACTTTTGCAAACGAAGTCGAAATTCGACGAACCTAATTTTGTTGGGTCCGCAATGTCAAATAGTTGATAGATTTCCAGTTTCGTGATTTTTAGAGTCACTGAGTGGTCGTACGGATTTTTAGAGTGAGAAATAGTCAGTATTTTGATGGTTAAAAATATGTTGTGTGAGCATACGAAGTCGGAATTCGACGAAACCAGTTTTGTTGGGACCGTAATGTCGAACTCTAGCTACATGTCTAGTTTCGTGATTTTTGGGTATCATGTGTGTCCACACGAATGTTTAGAAGTCAGAAATAAATAATTGAAAATAAAAGTAAAATATCTCAAAGCCTTCTAAGGCCTAGAACGAGCCACCCAACCATCTTTTACAGCTACACAAAATATATAATTACCCTATATAATGTCATCAACTCTCTAGCCTAATTCATTTCCGTCGTTCTCCTTTTTCTTCCTACAGTAAAAATTGAGAGAAAATAAATCAATGGAAATTCAAATCAAAGTCCCAAAATCATGATATATATATTTGAATTCCCTAAGGCAAGAGCTTCATTCCTGTACCATTCTGGGTAGGTGCGATGGAGTTTACGGTGTCCCAGTTCTCATACAGTGGAACTAGGGTTTGGGATTTTAGGAAATTAAGGCGATCGAAGGGGGAGTTAATGTCGGATTTGGGTTTCCTAGGCAAAACCGCACTCCCTTGCAAAAAGATGAAGGGTTCGGTGACAGTCCATGGCGTGATGGATACTGGGAGCCGCGACGTTGAATACCAGATCGAGTGGGTTGAGATGAGGATGGTGTGGAAGAGGATGGCTTGAGAAGTTCGGTTGTGTTTTTTTATTTGGATTTAACAAAAGAAATGGTGAAGAAGGAAGGATCAAGGATCGATTTTTGCTGTGTTTACAAGGAGCGACGGGTGGTTTGTTCGTGCAGGAAGAAGAAGGATAAAGGGTGCGGGTGCAGATTGTTATTGGGCCGAAGTATTTTAAGGTGAGGCCCAATTAAGAAGTAAAGGAAAATTTGTTTTTGTTTTCTTATTTAAATCGTATACAAACTTCTAAATTATATAACTTTGTCATACGGAAACGAAATTCAGCGAAACTGGTTGCGTTAGGATCGTATGGACGGTCACTACCCAATGGAACTGACTAGAAGTGGATTGGGGCTCATATGAATTTATGGCAAAATAAATTGTTTGATTCAAATCAAACAACAATTTATCGTTCTTTAACGATGAACTGCCAATGTGAGTAAAACTCACCAACTCTGAACAGTTATATTTTTATAACGTATTGTTAGAACTGTTAATCATCTGTTGATTGTTGTGTGTTGACTGTTTGATTTAACTGTTAGTCAGTTAATAGAGATTATATATATATAAACCGTTAAATCTATATGTGTTGCTTCTATTAACAGAATATATCATATTGAACTGAAATTGATGCTGATTATATTGTGTAACATCTATGGATGCAGGGAAACAGGTTGGAGGAATCCGATTGGATTCCTCAACATTTATTTTACTGTTTTTCATATATTATGATATATGATGTGTTATATAATCTGTTATGGATTATGTGTGTTGGAATGATAGTGATCCTTGTTATTCGATATTTTAAATATTATAAAAAGACCCTGGGATGTAAAAAGAATTATTTCAATGTATACTGAAATAAAGGGATCTTATAAAATCAACAGATTTTATAAAAGGAATTGTTTCGAAAGTAAATAAAAGGGAAAATGTTTATAAAATGAATAGAGTTTTATAAAAGGGAAAAATGTTGATAAAATGAATAGAAAATTATAAAGGAAATATTTATCTTTGGATAAATAGATATATATAAGTCTGAACTTATATATGAAGAAGTAAACATATAAAAGGAGCAGATTGATTTATAAATGATATTTATAAATTAAGTTAAATATTTATAATTTGGATAAATAGAATATATAAGTCAGGACTTATGTAAAGAAGTAAGAATCGATTTCAACATCGATGTTTGCAACTGAATAAGGACAAAGAGTTAACCAATTAGAGTTAATCAATTAGAGTTAAACCAGTTAGAGTTAATCAGTTAGGTTAAACCAGTTAGAGTTAAACCAGTTAGAGTTAATCAATTAGGTTAAACCAGTTAGAGTTAAACCAGTTAGAGTTAATCAGTTAGAGTTAACCCAGTTAGAGTTAATCAGTTAGAGTTAACCCAGTTAGAGTTAATCGATAGAGTTAAATCGAACTAGAGTTACTGAATAGAGTTAAATCGAACTAGAGTTATTCAAGTGGAGTTAATCGAATTCAGTTTATTCGAATAGAGTTGAAATGAGTTAATCGAATTTAATTATTCGAAGAAGTGAATCGAATCAGAAATATTCGAAGTGAGTTGATCGAATCTAGTTGTTTGACAGGAGTTAAATCAAATAAGATTTATTCGAAGAAAGAGATTATCGAATATAAGTATTCGAAAGTAAGCAAATCGAATATAAGTTATTCGAATAAGAGTTAATATAGTAAGAGTTATTGGGTTGGAGTTATTCAAATAAGAGTTATAGATTAGAGTTAACCGAATAGGATTAAATAAATTAGTTGTCGTTATATTATTCGAGTTAGGAAACAAAAGTCATATTAAAGATAATATATTTCAGATGCAGGAGATTATAACACCATTGTTATAATCACGTAAACTTGTAAAAGAAGGGGGTTCGTAAATAGAAATCCGAGGGTTCGTAAGGAAGTGTTAAAGAGTTAAAAGATGAACTTACCCTATTTTCGAGATTTGAAATGTTGTTCAGTTAAGGTCTGAGAGGTAGCTATACCCCAACTTGATTGACTGCGTTTTTAATTTAGAAATGGTTAAGGTTCGAGAGTGAAAGTGGTTAAGTAAATTTAGTAAATAAGTATAGTGGTTCGAGTTGTCATCGCGATGTTGATTTAAACATCTGTTTAAATCCAAGTAAAGAAGATTTGGAAATGTTTTCCAAATAGAATCAGAAACGTAATCAAATATTGAAATTGGAAATAAGGAATAAGTTATGAAAATATTTTCTTGTGCTAATAACATATATTTTCTAAACATAGAAAATAAGGAAATATGAATATATATATATAGATATATATATGATTGATGATTGATTGATAGAATTTCCATCTGGAAATAATATCGTTGTTTGCACACCTGTTTTTCTTTG
The DNA here is from genome assembly GCA_030737875.1 of Allium sativum. Lineage (NCBI taxonomy): Eukaryota > Viridiplantae > Streptophyta > Magnoliopsida > Asparagales > Amaryllidaceae > Allium > Allium sativum. The sequence goes on from CM060924.1 coordinate 298,454,918, forward strand.
ATGGTTAAATCACAGACTATCGAAGTTTTGACCATTTTAACATTGTTAATATGGAGAGACCGGTTGGATTATTATCCAAAGAACCACTCTGTATTGGCACAAGGGTTGCGAATCATATATGCCAAAGATAATTGAAGACGGAGTAAAGTGCAAGGGCTATTGTATAAGTCTTAGATAACAGTGTGTAAGATGGATGTATTGAATAGTGCTTTCTGTTCATCTTGTTCCTGGATGACTTGTATGGACGGATGTCTGATACAATATTTCCAGACGATCACGTATATTGATTTCTCCAACCGTACCAAGAGTGGAAGCGGAGAAGAAAACTTCTTTTAGCTAACACATAATGTATGGTTGAGGACGTCAATCGGTGATTTGATGGATTTGACGATATGGCATTCAAAGTAAATCTGGTGTGATGATAAAGTGTAGCTTCTAGCCTCACATCCGGTAAATGACAGAAATCGGACAGGCAGCATGGCTATGTCGGTCCTCCGAAGTAGGGTGTATAATCGCCTGATCTATAGTTTCATTTACTTCTAAAAATCTATTGTTGATGCTGTCCCATTCAGGAAATGGTTGCTGATCCCAACCGTTGGTGATATACATTCGATACACTCAAGCGAAATGAGTAATCAGTCATGTGTGGCCGGGTTGCAAGATGTTCCTGTTGAACCCAGTGTATTCCTTTCTAGAGGTACACTAGCGAAAGGTGGTTCCATACCTTGTCATAGTTGGAAATCCATTACCCAATACATGCTTGCGGTTTTGATTGTATACTATATATGTAGAATGTGAGATGAAAGCGTTTCTGCTAGATGATTATTATATTGTGGCTGATAGACATTATTATAATATCAAAAGGTTTTTGATATACAGATAATTTGGATTCTCATAAGGGAAAAACCCGTTCCGTTATACGGCGTGGTCTTATGAGATATCGTTTACTTGTTCGAACTGTTTTAAACTGTTTTACTCGTACCATTCCCATGACTGACCTGGAGTTTATTTTGTTTTGTTTTCCCTAAACTCTTGGGTGCCCAATTTTCTACGGGCAGTCAAGTAGTCAGGATTTACAGATATACCTGAAGAGCTGGAGCAGGAGGCTTCAGGATCATATAGTTATAGTTTATTTCCGCTGTGTTGTAAGTGTTGTACTTTGATAATGATATATATTCAAGTACAGATGTATATTTCAAGTTATGTTATATATATTATATGTTGTTCGTTCCGTTGTGAGATTCGTGTTACTCTGATGTTGTATTCTTCTTCTTCTTCTATTCTAAGTTTCTATCTTATCTTTCCTCACCCTCTAATTTCTTTCATTAATCATCCGGTATTTTTCGATGTTTGGTTAAATCATTGAGTTTATGGTGATAACCAAGGTCGAAAAAAACACGGGTCATTACAGTTGGTATCAGAGCTTAAGTTAAGTGAATTACCTTGGCTCTGTGACGTGACTCAGTAGAGATGTGGTTAGTAATACCCTAGATTGAGTTGAGTGTATATATACGAGTGAGCGTATTTGTTACTGATATAAAAATTGTTTTATATTGTGGTGATTTATTGGTTGAGTTGTTTATGAGTTCTGGTCGATCAGTTTGATCCACTGTATCGGTAGGAGTTACTAAACACTCGAATACGATGGGTCGGCGTGATATGTTTTGAAAAGAGTGTAAATGAAAATAATTTTACCCAACATATATTTTGATATATATTGGATATATTGGTTATTATTATAATCAAGTAAGATTATAAATTAAATGGTTATGTAAATAACCAATCAGAATTCATATAAGTGAAATAGTGAAATCAGGTGAGTTAAATCTGAAATTTAAACCAGAAATTTAATTAAAATTCTAGAAAATTGGATAAGTGTTTGTAAATGGATTTAGATTAAAAATAAGGAAAATTTAAGATCCTGGGAGATTTTAAATTGTTTTACAAGTAGTGTGAATTATATTTTGAAATGAATTTCAAAGTGGGAATGTTTAGAAATGGTTTTATAGTATTGAACTCACTTCGATCGCTGGAAAATAGATTCCGATGATGACAGCTGCATCATCAGTATTCATTTTCGAGTTGTAAGTGACAAATCACTACCAGAGATACTATTTTGAATTTGTTTTGGGAGAGACAAGTTGTGTTGAATTTCAAAATGGGATTTATAATATAGAATTTGAATAGAATTTGATATATAGAATTTGAATAATAGAATTTTATATATAGATTTGAATAATAGAAGTGATTTAAAATTTGAATAGAAATTGAATAGAATTAACTAAGTCGAAGAGGAATTAGTTAATCGAGTTTTGAATTTGAAGTTGAACTTTGAAAGGCGAATTGGACTTGTAAATGGATATTCGAAATCGAATATAGAACTTAAATTTGAAATTTGGATTCAAATTAATTAATAAGCAAGTTAAAATATATTTGAACATGTCATGTTCAAATATAAAAGTGAAATAGACTAAAGAGTTAATTAACAAATTAATTAACGAATTGAGTTAAAACGATCAGGTATAGTTAATATAGATTGGGCAGGTATAAATATACATGAGATAGGTATGGATAAGGTATGAAGGTATATAAATAGAATGCTCGAAGAAAAGGTATGTATTTAATTCATATATGAGATTTTGTGCGCCGTATCGGCTAGCCGCTTGGCTTTTTCTTTTGGATTGGTGAGGACCATGGGAGGCTATTTGAAATATCCCGATGCTCCTGGTACAAAGAAGGTTATGGCGAATTTTTCCGGGAACTTAAGGAGTTAGAATATTTTTAAGATAATTTGATAGTTAGAAATAACGTATCGATATATATATATATAGAAGTCGATAAGGAAACGAACTTAGAAATAGAATAGTAAAATCAAAAAGGAAGACTAAGAATAAAATCTAGTAAGAATAGAAAGAGGAAGCGTATACGAGTTTAACAGTGAATAAGTAGTTGCATGGTATTGATTATTCGAGTAAGTAGTCATATCTGTTTTGACGTTATAAATGTTATTCAGTCAAGGACTGAGAGGTAGTTATACCCCAACTTGATTGATTTCATTATTAACAAATAAATAGTAAGATTTTAGGCTCGAAGATCAATGTTGAATAAGAGATAGTTGAATATAGTATTTGGGTTGTCGTAACGATGTTTTATACAACATCCGTTTTAACCCAAATAAGTGTAAGCTTGGAAATATAATAAAGAATATTTCCTAAGTATAGAAATAAACGAGATCGGAAAAGAGATAAGTAATTGGAATATTTTCCAATTATAAATAGCATATATTTTCTAAAGTTTAGAAAATAAAGGAAGGCGATATTCGGAAATGTTTTCCAAATAACATAAAAGGCCAATATGGTTATTGAAAATATTTGGTTAACAAATATTGATAAAGAAATAGAGAAGTGATTTAACTAATGGAATATTAATTAAGGGCTCAGTGACATGTTCAAAAGGAAAATTTGATTTTTGAAAAGAGTAAACTGTTTAAAAACTCCCAGGGAAAGACTGCTTGAATTAAAACAAATTTAACAGAAATTTGTGAAAGCAAAATTGAATTAAAGTAAAGCCAGTAAAGTGGTAACTGGGATTGAATTAGAATGATATCAAGACAAATTGGATTATGAGAGTCAAATTTGAAGTGTAATGTGGTAATCAAGTTAAGAGTTGGGAATCGAGAAGAAACTCGAGTTGAATTGATATTTGGCTCAGATATAAGCGAATGGTTGTGTTGTGGATAAAAGCAGATTGGAATTTGATTGGGATGACCCTTGTATCCGCTGAATTGATAACAGGTGGAAAGGATATAATGATATGCCGACAAAAAGGTATGAGTTTATATTTCTATTGGATATAAGATTTATGAGCCAAATTGGCAAGCCGCTTGGCTGTTTGATTTTCTTTTGGGATGGAGATGGCCTAGAGAGGCGAGTTGTGGTTTTACCAATAGGGCTGTACAAAGGAGGTTATGGCGAAATTTTTCGAAAAGTTAAGGCATTAGAAAATTTTCAGGATTTTTGAAAATTTTCGTTGATAAGAATTATTTAATATTTAATTGAAACTAAATTTGTTCAGTTGAGACTGGAGTTAAAAAGGTGAACAAATGAGTTCTAACCAGTTAGTATGGTCGTTCTCTACCTTAGCAATTTCGAGGACGAAATTATTTTAAGTGGGGAAGATTGTAATGACCCGCATTGGCAGAGGTATTATAATTTATTTATTTAATTATATAGATAGTGATATAGTGAATTAAATGGTGGTTTAATTAAATAATGGTGAATATTTAATTTAAAATAATAAATTAAATAATATATTTAATTCTGAAATAATCAGAATTGGCTGAAATAGCGATATGGTGTGAACTGGATCATCTGTGATATTTAATTCAGTTTAGAATTGAATTTGAATAACAAATATATTATATAAACGACAGTTTGAACGTAGAGTTATAATATAATTAAAATCGTGCTCGAAATGGCGCTGCAGTTCGCGATTTGGCGATTCGAACTTCAACTGAATGTACATGATTCGTTTTAAGCCGGATTTCTATGAAACAAGAAACGTTGGGAGCTGGTGAAGTATATCTTTCTAGTGGAAGAGAAAAATCGGGATTTCGTCGTGTATATTTTGATGTATGTCCAAATCAAATTTTAGAAAAGTCGTTGTGGAATTCCTTTATAATTTATAAAGGAATTATTTATATTTTAAAAAGGAATTTCAATATAAATCGAATATCGGGTTGACCAGATTTGAAATATCGAATATAAATTCATATAGGAATATTCTAGAGCTATATGGTATTCCACTGTGAATATATACGATAACATTTATTTATAAATATTTAATTTAATTATATTTAAATATATTTATATATTTGAATGGGTTATCTAGGACTTTAAAAATAGCCACTTTTGCAAATGAAGTCGAAATTCGACGAAACTAATTTTGTTGGGTCCGCAATGTCAAATAGTTGTTAGATTTCCAGTTTCGTGATTTTTAGAGTCACTGTGTGGTCGTACGGATTTTTAGAGTGAGAAACAGTCAGTATTTTGACGGTTAAAAATACGTTGTGTTAGCATACAAAGTCGAAATTCGACGAAACCGGTTTCTTTGGGACCGTAATGTCGAACTCTAGCTACATGTCTAGTTTCGTGATTTTTGGGTATCATGTGTGTCCACACGAATTTTTAGAAGTCAGAAACAAATAATTGAAAATTAAAGTAAAATATCTCAAAGCCTTCTAAGGCCTAGAACGAGCCACCCAACCATCATTTACAGCCACACAAAATATATAATCACCCTATATAATGTCATCAACTCTCTAACCTAATTCATTTCTACCGTTCTCCTTTTTCTTCCTACAGTAAAAGTTGAGAGAAAATAAATCAATGGAAATTCAAATCAAAGTCCCAAAATCATGATATATATATTTGAATTCCCTAAGGCAAGAGCTTCAATCCTGTACCATTCTAGGTTGGTGCGATGGAGTTTATGGTGTCCCAGTTCTCATACAGTGGAACTAGGGTTCGGTATTTTAGGAAATTAAGGCGATCGAAGGGGGAGTTAATGTCGGATTTGGGTTTCCTAGGAAAAACCGCACTCCCTTGCAAAAAGATGAAGGGTTCGGTGACAGACCATAGCGTGATGGATACTGGGAGCCACGACGTTGAATACTAGATCGAGTGGGTTGAGATGAGGACGGTGTGGAAGAGGATGGCTTGAGAAGTTCGGTTGTGTTTTTTTTATTTGGATTTAACAAAAGAAATGGTGAAGAAGGAAGGATCAAGGATCAATTTTTGCTGTGTTTACAAGGAGCGACGGGTGGTTTGTTCGTGCAGGAAGAAGAAGGACAAAGGGTGCGGGTGCAGATTGTTATTGGGCCGAAGTATTTTAAGGTGAGGCCCAATTAAGAAGTAAAGGAAATTTTGTTTTTGTTTTCTTATTTAAATCGTATACAAACTTCTAAATTATATAACTTTGTCATACGGAAACGAAATTCAGCGAAACTGGTTGCGTTAGGATCGTATGGACGGGCACTACCCAATGGAACTGACTGGAAGTGGATTGGGGCTCATATGAATTCATGGCGAAATAAATTGTTTGATTCAAATCAAACAACACTTTATCGTTCTTTAACGATGAACAAACAATGTGAGTAAAACTCACCAACTCTAAACAGTTATACTTTTATAACGTATTGTAAGAACTGTTAATCATTTGTTGATTGTTGTGTGCTGACTGTTTGATTTAACTGGTAGTCAGTTAGTAGAGATTATATATATATAAACCGTTAAATCTATATGTGTTGCTTCTGTTAACAGAATATATCATATTCAACTGAAATTGATGTCGATTATATTGTGTAACATCTGTGGATGCAGGGAAACAGGTTGGAGGAATCCGACAGGATTCCTCAACATTTATTTTACTGTTTTTCATATATTGTGATATATGATGTGTTATATAATCTGTTATGGATTATGTGTATTGGAATGATATTGATCCTTATTATTCGATATTTTAAATATCATAAAAAGACCCTGGGATGTAAAAAGAATTATTTCAATGTATACTGAAATAAAGGGATTTTATAAAATCAACAGATTTTATAAAAGGAAATATTTCGAAAGTAAATAAAAGGGAAAATATTTATAAAACGAATAGAGTTTTATAAAAGGGAAAAATGCTGATAAAACGAATAGAAGATTATAAAGGAAATATTTATCTTGGGATAAATAGATATATATATATAAGTCTGAACTAATATATGAAGAAGTAAACATATAAAAGGAGCAGATTGATTTATAAATGATATTTATAAATTAAGTTAAATATTTATCATTTGGATAAATAGAATATATAAGTCAGGACCTATATAAAGAAGTAAGAATCGATTTCAACATCGATGTTTGCAACTGAATAAGGACAAAGAGTTAACCAATTAGAGTTAATCAGTTAGAGTTAAACTTGTTAGAGTTAATCAGTTAGGTTAAACCAGTTAGAGTTAAACCAGTTAGAGTTAATCAGTTAGGTTAAACCAGTTAGGTTAAACCAGTTAGAGTTAAACCAGTTAGAGTTAAACCAGTTAGAGTTAATCAGTTAAAGTTAAACCCATTTAGAGTTAATAAGTTAGAGTTAACCCAGTTAGAGTTAATCAGTTAGAGTTAACCTAGTTAGAGTTAATCAGTTAGAGTTAACCCAGTTAGAGTTAAACCAGTTAGAGTTAATCGATAGAGTTAAATCGAACTAGAGTTATTGAATAGAGTTAAATCGAACTAGAGTTATTCAAATGGAGTTAATCGAATTTAGTTTATTCGAATAGAGTTGAAATGAGTTAATCGAATTTAGTTATTCGAAGAAGTGAATCGAATCAGAAATATTTGAAGTGAGTTGATCGAATCTAGTTATTTGACAGGAGTTAAATCGAATAAGATTTATTCGAAGAAAGAGATTATCGAATATATGTATTCGAAAGTAAGCAAATCGAATATAAGTTATTCGAATAAGAGTTAATCCAGTAAGAGTTATTGGGTTGGAGTTATTCAAATTAGAGTTATAGATTAGAGTTAACCGAATAGGAGTAAATAAATTAGTTGTCGTTATATTATTCGAGTTAGGAAACAAAAGTCATATTAAAGATAATATATTTCGGATGCAGGAGATTATAACATCATTGTTATAATCACGTAAACTTGTAAAAGAAGGGGGTATGTAAATAGAAATCCGAGGGTTCCTAAGGAAGTGTTAAAGAGTTAAAAGATAAACTTATTCTATTTTCGAGATTTGAAATGTTGTTCAGTTAAGGTCTGAGAGATAGCTATACCCCCAACTTGATTGACTGCGGTTTTAATTTAGAAATGGTTAAGGTTCGAGAGTGAAAGTGGTTAAGTAAATTTAGTAAATAAGTATAGTGGTTCGAGTTGTCATCGCGATGTTGATTTAAACATCTGTTTAAATCCAAGTAAAGAAGATTTGGAAATGTTTTCCAAATAGAATCAGAAACGTAATCAAATATTGAAATTGGAAATAAGGAATAAGTTATGGAAATATTTTCCAGTGTTAATAATATATATTTTCTAAACATAGAAAATAAGGAAATATGAATATAGATATATATATGATTGATTGATAGAATTTCCATTTGGAAATAATACCGTTGTTTGCACACCTGTTTTTCTTTGATTGTTAAATCACAGACTATCGAAGTTTTGACCATTTTAACGTTGTTAATACGGAGAGACCGGTTGGATTATTATCCAGAAACCACTCTGTATTGGCATAAGCGTTGCGAATCATATATGCCAAAGATAATTGAAGACGGAGTAAAGTGCAAGGGCTATTGTATAAGTCTAAGATAACAGTGTCTAAGATGGATGTATTGAATAGTGCCTTCAGTTCATCCTGTTCCTGGATGACTTGTATGGACGGATGTCTGACAGAGTATTTCCAGACGATCACGTATATTGATTTCTCCAACCGTACCAAGAGTGGAAGCGGAGAAGAAAACTTCTTTTAGCTAACACATAATGTATGGTTGAGGACGTCAATCAGTGATTTTATGGATTTGACGATGTGGCATTCAAAGTGAATCTGGTGTGATGATAAAGCGTAGCTTCTAGCCTCACATCCGGTAAATGACAAAAATCGGGCAGGCAGCATGGCTAAGTCGGTCGCTCCGAAGTAGGGTGTATAATCACCTGATCTAGAGTTTCATTTACTTCTAAAAATATATTGTTGATGCTGTCCCATTCGGGAAACGGTTGCTGATCCCAGCCGTTGGTGATACACATTCGATACACTCAAGCGAAATGAGTGGTCGGTCATGTGTGGCCGGGTTGCAAGATGTTCTTGTTGAACCCAGTGTATTCCTTTCTATAGGTACACTAGCGAAAGGTGGTTCCATACCTTGTCATAGTTGGAAATCCATTACCCAATACGTGCTTGCGGTTTTGATTGTATACTACATATGTAGAACGCGAGATGAAAGCGTTTCTGCTAGATGATTATTATATTGTGGTTGATAGACATTATTATAATATCAAAAGGTTTTTGATATAAAGATAATTTGGATTCTCATAAGGGAAAAACCCGTTCCGTTATACGGTTTGGTCTTATGAGATATCGTTTACTTGTTCGAACTGTTTTAAACTGTTTTACTCATACCAGTCCCATGACTGACCCGGAGTTTATTTTGTTTTGTTTTCCCTAAACTCTTGGGTGCCCAATTTTGTACGGGCAGTCAAGTAGTCGGGATTTACAGATACACCTGAAGAGCTGGAGCAGGAGGCTTCAGGATCATATAGTTATAGTTTATTTCCGCTATGTTGTAAGTGCTGTACTTTGATAATGATGTATATTTAAGTACAGATGTATATTTCAAGTTATGTTATATATATTATATGTTGTTCGTTCCGCTGTGAGATTCGTGTTACTCTGATGTTGTGTTCTTCTTCTGCTTCTATTATAAGTTTCTATCTTATCTGTCCTCACCCTCTAATTTCTTTCATTAAGCATCCGGTATTTTTCGATGCTTGGTTAAATCATTGAGTTTTAGCGATTACCAAGGTCGACAAAAACCTGGGTCATTACACCTATCATCCACTTTGAAGATAACGAATAAATCTTTTATTTCCTTGAGCCAGTTTCTTGCTTCCACGAATGATTCAGTCCCATTAAAGTTCTTTCCGCCCAAAGCTCGAAAGTCTCTACATGTCTTCGGGAAAGTATTCACGCACGGAGGAGGAGAAGGAGCGAAGGGTACAACTGGAGGAACATTTCCTTGGCCTTCGGCAGGTGCCGTAGCCTCCAAATATCTACGGAACCATCCGGGCATGGTGACTCCCTTCGGGATATAATGGATGTTTTGTTCTCCATACATGCTGACACGAAAGAAAAGAGATTCAAAAACGGAGAATCGAAAGACAGATATATGGCATTTGGGGATTATGTCTTTTTTTTTTAAATAAACTCTACTTTTGAAAATACTTTCTTTTTAAAACCTTTTTGTAAATAGTTTTCAAAAACTTTTTATCAAATTTGGTAACCTTCAGCCCTGATACCAAGTGTAACACCCCATGTCCATTAATGTCATTCACAAAGGGAATGCATTAACTTCCATGAAGCATTATAAGTAAACAGAACAGAATATTACAAGACAGGTACATAAAGTAGTACTTGAAAATTTCATAACTTTATTACAGCAGAAACATAAATAAGTTTGATTACATCCTTCAAAATCACAATATCAAAACCCAAGTACACAAGTATCAGTCTTATACAAAAATCCTTCAGAATGCATAATTTTAAAACCATAATCCCCAACATAAACTTCCATAAGAAGGTAAAGTCAAAGCCAAGCAATACTTCAAGCACTTCAAGCAGAGAGAATATGAATCAAGCTCCTACGTTTCCACCCTAAGCACCGGGGGGGGGGGGGGAGGGACGAAAAGAAAAAGAGGCGAAAACAAACGAGGTCAGACATAAAGTCTAGCGAGTCCAGTAACTTTCAGCATATAAACAGATAGTAGTATCATGACATGTAATAAAGCTAGATGAGAGATTACAGCAACAGGAGTAGCAGGTATGCTTAAGTTAAACAGAAGAAACAGAATAATATAGACCAAGATATGCTTCTTACCTATATCTTACTTCTTTGCACTAATACTTAGTATAGCAGGATTAGGTGTTACCCTAATGTCTAAACTGAAACAGAAACCGAAAAAGAATAATCTCTACAGAAACAGAATGCTAGTAATGGGCCTTTACCACCCCAACAGAGACTAAAGGTACAGAAGCAGAATGCTAATAATGGGCCTTTACCACCCCAACTAATGGTCCTTTACCACCCCAACAGAGACAAAAGGTATACCAACAGAAACAGACAGAACTAGGTGTACCTTAAATTCTACCCCAAGCGATCGGCTCCCTAATACATAAATACCCTGTGCCGGCCCCACAGAAGGGTGTATCATTCCCTAAAGTGGCAACCTATAGACATAGACCTATTTACAGATGTCACAGTGTCTTACATCCTCAGAGCAAACCGGATTCATACACGCACATAACCCAGTTGGAATGCGCCATCGACACCCCTCCACCATTATCAGAGTGAACCTCTTACAATTAGTTCAGTAAGCGTGTGTGAAAACCCGTAACTTCCCCGTAAAGGAAAGCGGCGGATAGTTCGAGAACAAGCCACAACAGAATACATACAGGTTCGAACCAGTCGCTAAACCGACCCAGACCGTTCGAAACGCCCTATCGTTTGAGAGCACGACAAGATAGAACGCATACAAAAGAACGTTTCATTGTATATTACAACAATGCATCAGATTACAAGAATATACAGAGTATGAATAAATATTACACAGAAATACCAGAGATTTAAATTACATTTAAACACATCACAGCGGAAAATAATACAATACACAACTAGAAGTAGATATACGGATACAAAGCTTTCCGGATATCGTTCCAGCTGTAAACCAGGATCCTGTGAATATAAATCTGCAAAACCGAAACTACTAGCTGCCCGTGTCAAAATAAGGGCACCCAGAGTTTAGGTTAAAACAATAAACTCCAGGTCAGTCATGGGACTGGTGTGAGAACTAAAACAGTTATTAATCTTTATTTTAAATCATTAGGTAAATCAAGGGACCACGCCGTATAACACGGAACGGGTTTCCTCCCAAGAATACCAGTGCATAAAACATAACAACACAATGCTAAATAAAGAAAAATGAAGCTGTTATAAGACCCAGGTCCCATCACACAATGCAACGCAGCCGAGGATAGGGTTTTCCCTTATAACAGCCAAAGAATGCTTGATACGGTTAAAACAAATCGTTTGATACTATTATAAGTGCATAGTGTATAAAAACAACTTCAAATCATAAGTACCAATCATAGGCGGCATGAATGCCCCATACCACTATGTCGCCATATATAGGTTATACAATCAAAATCGCAAAGTCACGTATTTGGAAATTGGGTTTCCAACTATGAACCGAGGCAAAAGATAGTCCTCAACCGATTCGAGACGCTCTAGCCCGTGTCTCAGGCAAGCGCGCAGGCAAGCCTTGGATCGTCAGGGCCGGTCCACCGATGTGGATTATTATGCTTGAACAATACGTCTCCCCGCCCTTTGGGGCGTCAATGAGCCAAAAAAAAAATGACTCCATCGGACCCGGATCGTCCAATCAAACCGAGGCGCCTCGCAACAACCACATAAGTCAAACTCGTCAGGACGTGTAAAACCACTGACGCCACTTCTAGCTAGAAAGAAACGCAAGTCCTCCCTGATGTCCTCTCCCGTTTTTGGTTCATACCGGGTGTGAAACTCGCGAAGTAAACGTTACACAAAGCTACGCCACAAAGGCCGTGCTTTGATCATCACCACAAGACTTTGCTTTTCAACAGAAGCCTCGATCAATTGCCACTTAGGCATGCCACACAGGCAATTCACTCCATGTGTTTGATATCCATCAATATATAACCCCTGAGCTCGTACGTCTCAGAGAAGGGCGTTAAGCAAGAGAATAAATTCTCCGCCGCCAAACAGATATATATTTAATAGAGATCAATCACACGGACTAAAATCCAATGTCAGACACACAGTCCATTTACAAGTCCGTTCTGGGTCTGAACGAAACCGGAGGCACCTAGTACCCCGCATATCCATCGATCTCCAAGTACGTCTGGACGATCACTAACTGTTTCCATCTTCTTGGGTGTACAGCCCAATCAAGATCATCAGTAATTATCCAAACGACGTGAAGACTTCCGGTCTTCGACCATCGTCTTCATCTTGACTTATCGTCGTATCAGTTATTCAGAATGGGATAAACCCGGTCTTCCCGAATAACTCGCGTATATTTTATAAAAGTGCTACACAAACACAACATACGCCTCATTCCAATTCATTAGTCACTAACCGTAAATTAATCAAGAGAATAATTCCCTAAATATTAACCCCGAAGGCCGAAACCAACATCAGATCAATATCCAGAAAACCATTCTGCTTGGCTAACCGACAGTTAGTTTCTAAATTTCACATTCATAGGGAAAGGTTCCCATTAATTTTATCAAAGATAAATTTCTCAAATTTATTCTTTAATCTGTTTTTGAATATCAATTCAAACTAGTCGAGATTAGCGAACCTTACCGAAGTAATCATTTGTTTTAATTTCCCAATCCCAACCTATTCATCTCATGAAGTAAAACTGGTAGTACTTCATATCTAACACCACGGTGTTATCGGTAAATTCAATTACCATTTCACGTTCAAATCTAATTAAAGATTTAACTATCGCCTGGAGCAACACTGGTGATACTCCATTCTCGATCATTTCAATCTAATTAAAGATTCATTAAAACTCCACTTAGTTTTAATCGTTAACTGGGTTAAAGAATCAGTGTCATTTAAAACACAGTTCACGATAAACCCAAAATCACATTCATTAATTATCGGGTTAAAGAACGAGTCTTATTTAAAACACTGTCCACGATAAACCCAAAAATCAATATCAATTCAATTAAATATTATTTAATTGGTATACTTCATTAAATCTAATTAAAAGATTTAATCTTTTCTCAACTGGGTTCAAGAACAGTGTTAGTGAAGACACCATTCACGACAAACCCAAATCCCATTTGATATCCAATATAAGGCTCTGAATAGAAAATATATCGGCTTATATTCAATATCAAATTCTACGATTAACAAATGTCATATTGGAAATAACGATATAAATATATATCTTTCAAATTTCCATAACAACATCTGTATAATCACGAATTCCAACATCGAAATGTTCCGAAGACAATTTCGATTCAAATCCACTCCAATGCAATCATTGGAAATTCTGGTTATTTTTAAAACCCTTTTCAAATTCAATTTATTTATTTAAAAATAAATAGAATTATATTTCTAGTTCAAAACTAGTTCATTTCGATAAAAATCTATTTTTATCTTTTCAAATATGGAGTTTTTCATCCCAAATCTTTCTAAATCATTTCTTATGATTTTACACAAATTATTACTATTTTTAATAATTTTATCAAGGCCCGTACAGTCGATTTCCACCAATGGCCATCGAACTGCACGTATAGCGACCTTTTCCAAATTTGATTTGGACATAATTCCAAATCCAACCGTTAGATTTCTAATTTCTAATATTCGTTAGAAAGCCCTTTTCGATACGAACCCAACGGTTCCGGTTTCAGGAGAATCCGACGGTCGGATCTCCCGTAATGTCCGTTTGAAATAAATAGTCGAAATTCACGAACTGCCGCGGCGCGGCGCGTTCTATTCAGGCCATTATATTATATATATAATATATATAATATATATTTCGTCGATTTTCTATTCAAAACGAATTATATAAATAGTTTTAAAATTCGTTTCAAAATCTATTTCAACTTCCATTTCAATTCAAAGCAAAATTGAATTCTTCTTTATAAATTCGTTTCAAAATTCATTTCTATTCAATTCAAATTTCAATTCAATTTGAATTCATTTCAATTCGCTTTCAATTCTATTTGAATTCGTTTTCAATTCAATTCATTTCGAAATCGTTTTCAATTCAATTCATTTCGAAATCGTTTTATATTCAATTCATTTCGAAATCGTTTTCAATTCAATTCATTTCGAAATCGTTTTCAATTCAATTCATTTCGAAATCGTTTTCAATTCAATTCATTTCGAAATCGTTTTCAATTCAATTCATTTCGAAATCGTTTTCAATTCAATTCATTTCGAAATCATTTTCAATTCAATTCATTTCGAAATCGTTTTCAATTCAATTCATTTCGAAATCGTTTTCAATTCAATTCATTTCGAAATCGATATAAATATCATTCACGTCAAAATGGCGTCAATCTAATCAACACGGCTTCATATATTGATATTTTCAAATATTCCATTTTGAATATTTCTATTTCAAATATTTCTATTTCTAAACTAGAATGAGGCCCAATCAATTACCATATAAAATTAATTATATGGATTTTCATACAACACATGTATATAATAACATTGAAAAATGATCAACCATCAACCAAAGTGCACTACACTGTATAAGCATCAAATAAAGATATCTAACGCTTATAACAGCATGTCAATCAATCGATCGACATATTTAATCAATCAGGATGAGTGAACTTCAAATTTCATCCCAACACCCGTGTGGCGTTTCAAACAACCAAACACAGATTTTATTTGTGCAGTTGGGCGATGTGTGAAATTTATCGACCCAATTAACGTCCTTCAAATAGGTGTACATAAACAAACCGTCTGGTTTGTAAATGAATATTGATTTATTCACATTCACATTAAAAATTATATTTTTAACGATAAAACATTTTATTTTAACTTATGAATTTCTATTATTCATTTACACAATAAAATGATATTTTTATTTTCTAACATATTTTAGAAAATTTCGGCGGCATAACGGCACGATACTAGAAACGGGACGAGGCCTAGCCTTATCCCCGGTCTAGTGAAGGCCCACGCCATTCACACATCAATCAAATCAATTTATTTCACCCAACAATTCAATTTCAAATCACATCATATAACTAATCTATGCAACCAAACAAACAAGTCCATGGTCTGTGGACGATTGTGTCGGGTGCTACTAAGCACCGTCTGCATCCTAGTATATATATATAACTAGAAAAATAAATTGAAAGGTGAGAAATTCTCACCGATAGCTATCCATTCATCTTGACTCTTCTTTGATATAAAGCTTCTTCGTTCTCGCCTTTTTGTCACCTTCGTTATCTGCTTTCACTACATATGTAAAAATCGAATTTTTACTTCGCTTTTCAATATATAAAAATCACATTTTTAATTCGAAGTTCAATATATAAAAATCATATTTTTAATTCGAAGTTCAATATATAAAAATCATATTTTTAATTCGAAGTTCAATATATAAAAATCATATTTTTAATTCGAAGTTCAATATATAAAAATCATATTTTTAATTCGAAGTTCAATATATAAAAATCATATTTTTAATTCGAAGTTCAATATATAAAAATCATATTTTTAATTTGAAGTTCAATATATAAAAAACATATTTTTAATTCGAAGTTCAATATATAAAAATCATATTTTCTATTCGAAGTTCAATATATAAAAATCATATTTTTAATTCGAAGTTCAATATATAAAAATCATATTTTCTTTTCGCTAATGTATATATAAAAAAAACGTATTTTTATAACACTTTTCATATATATAAAAATTATATTTTTACTTCAAAAGCAAAGTATATTTTTACTTCAAAAGCAAAGTATATTTTTACTTCAAAAACAAATGTATATTTGACTATAAAATATTTGTTTCCAAAAACATTACTCATATATGTATATATATATCTATGAAGTGAAATCATATCTCTTTCTTCTTTTTTTTTCTTGTGTTTCATATTTAAAAATCTGAAATTATACAATATTTTTACATTTAAAAATCTGAAATTTAAAGCAATGTTTTTATTTCTAAAACACTTGTTAATTTTATTTTTTAAAACACTTGTTAATTTTATTTTTAAAACACTTGTTATTTTTTTTTTAAATTGTTAATTTTATTTTTTAAAACACTTGTTAATTTTATTTTTATTTTAAAACAAAAACTGATTTTTTTTCCAATGTATTTATAAATCAAAACAGGTTTTAAACAATATATTTTGCTTAAGTAAAATAAAATAAAATAAAATAAAATAAAATAAAAACAGCACCTTTCTTCTAGGAACACACGGTTCCAGGCGTTCTTCTCCATCGCGAACGATTTCCAGGTGGAAAAACGAACCCAAGCTTCATACGAGAATCCCACAACCGCACCTCCTATGGCCGACCGAACCTGCATCAGAACCTCCCATGTCGAAGAGCTCCGAACCCCCTCCCATCCCCTGGCAGCGCGACGAACTCGCGGGTCCCATCGGCCTGGAGCCTCAATCGGAGTGGAGGAGAGGGAGAGGCGAGGTCTGGTAGGGCGGGCGGCGGTCCGACGATGGGGGTGGCGTGGCGGAGCGTCGGAGATTGGGGGAGGACGGGGTCAACGCGGGATTTGGGGCTTTTTTTCTTTTTTTTCGATCCCGGTGGAAGACTATACGGGGGGGGGGGGGGGGGCAGAAAGGAGTTAGGGGGGGGGGGGGGAGGAAAGAGAAAATTTTCTTTTATTATTTTAATTACCAAAATATTGACTTTTACATATGACCTCTAAACGAGGCCCACCGCCTGTCGTCCATAGCGTTTCACCCCCATTCCGAACACAATGGGATATGTATCGTAAGCTGATTCGATTGTTTCGATCTGTTTCTATTGAATTTACATTTAAATTACTATATTGAATTTTAAACGTACATTTCAAATTACCGGGGCCACATACTAACTCTAAAAATTCAATAAAAATATTTTCTAGCCTCGTATTAACGATACGGTCCTAACAAAACTAGTTTCGCCAAATTCTGAGACCGTTGGAAAAATGGCCATTTTCCAGTCGATTAAAATCAACTGAAACTGGTCAAACGCGTTTTCCTTTGCCACGCTCACATATTGATTCGAAAAATTATGAAATTTGGAATCTAGCAATAACTCAACATCACGGACCCAACAAAAGTGGTTTCGTTGAAATCCGAGGTCGTTTGCAAAATTTCCATTTTTAAGGGCCTGAATTCCATAGCGACTATTCAGAATTTTCAACTGGACTTATCTTTTGATTCCCGCTATGAAATTTTGATTTTTCGGATTCGTTGGAAAGATATTATCAATTAGGTCCTAATGTTTTTGGTTTCACTAAAATCCGGATTGTTTTGCACCCGGTACATTCAATTGAAGTTTGAAATCGAATTACCGAACTACCGCGCCATTTTCAATTCTATTTATAATTATATATATAATTATTATATTCTAACGACGACGTATATAATATATACGTTCTAATATATTCAAAATAAATTTCTCGTCGATAATTATTTAAAATAATTCATTTTAAATAATTAAAATCCGCCAAAATTGCCAAAATAAAAATTTTAAACTGGCCCAGATTTTCCGGGTTATTACAATCTCCCCCACTTAAAACTTTTCGTCCCCGAAAAGGAACAAAGTCGAAAGTGGTTTGATTAATCAACTCTACGTTCGATCTGGCTTCCATTCTCCAACTTTTCAGTTTCTGAGAATTTCCAAATTTTCAAAAATTTGGCTAACACCCTAAATTTTCGAAAAATTTCGCCATAACCTCCCCTGCACCGGGAGCATCGGGGAATTTCAAATAGCTTCCCCGGTCCTTCAGATCTCAAAAAGAAAAAGAAAAAGCCAAGCGGCTAGCCAATAGTCTCATAAAATCATCATCACCCAAACAAAACAGTAAATTATGTAGTAAACATGAACCTATTTGTCGGGCAAACAAATTTTATTCTTCGGCTCTAGCCTCCTTGCTATGACCTGTTCAATGATAAGTATATGTATATGCAAGCAAATGCGACCAAATTTCAATACAATTCATTATTCGATTAAATTAGGCATAATGGTTCAAAATTAGCAAACAAATGAACAAACAACACAAACATCAATCAATTAGTGAATTAGAGTTTCAAATTCATAATTTTGATACATATACAAAAATCAGATTTTTGATGCCAAATCACAACAATAAGCCCTATCTAATTTTGGTTCTCACACCAGTCAATAGGAAGTATATAGATATTACACGTTCGTCACTCGAATATAAATTCTAATGATGGAGCTCCACCATCAAAATCATCTCCGGGCGATTAGAGTGTAATTCTATATCTATCCAATATATCAAAACTTCGAATACACGCTAGCTAGGCGCATACGCAAAAATCTTTATATTTTGGATTGTCCTAATCAATATAAAATAAATAATCAAATACGAATAATTGATTTAAATTTTCAAAACAAAATTTGTTTTCATTTTAAAATATACTCTTCACACTCATTCTAGGATACTACTGATCCTATCTCAAACGAGTCATTCCCATTGGATATTACTAATCCAATATCTGATGAATTCTTTCGTATGGTTCTAATGTGTCTTGTTCTCTGAGCTTTGTAAACCAAAGCTCTGATACCAATTGTGAAAACCCGTAACTTCCCCGTAAAGGAAAGCGGCGGATAGTTCGAGAACAAGCCACAACAGAATACATACAGGTCCGAACCAGTCGCTAAACCGACCCAGACCGTTCGAAATGCCCTATCGTTTGAGAGCACGACAAGATAGAACGCATACAAAAGAACGTTTCATTGTATATTACAACAATGCATCAGATTACAAGAATATACAGAGTATGAATAAATATTACACAGAAATACCAGAGATTTAAATTACATTTAAACACATCGCAGCGGAAAATAATACAATACACAACTAGAAGTAGATATACGGATACAAAGCTTTCCGGATATCGTTCCAGCTGTAAACCAGGATCCTGTGAATATAAATCTGCAAAACCGAAACTACTAGCTGCCCGTGTCAAAATAAGGGCACCCAGAGTTTAGGTTAAAACAATAAACTCCAGGTCAGTCATGGGACTGGTGTGAGAACTAAAACAGTTATTAATCTTTATTTTAAATCATTAGGTAAATCAAGGGACCACGCCGTATAACACGGAACGGGTTTCCTCCCAAGAATACCAGTGCATAAAACATAACAGCACAATGCTAAATAAAGAAAAATGAAGCTGTTATAAGACCCAGGTCCCATCACACAATGCAACGCAGCCGAGGATAGGGTTTTCCCTTATAACAGCCAAAGAATGCTTGATACGGTTAAAACAAATCGTTTGATACTATTATAAGTGCATAGTGTATAAAAACAACTTTAAATCATAAGTACCAATCATAGGCGGCATGAATGCCCCATACCACTATGTCGCCATATATAGGTTATACAATCAAAATCGCAAAGTCACGTATTTGGAAATTGGGTTTCCAACTTTGAACCGAGGCAAAAGATAGTCCTCAACCGATTCGAGATGCTCTAGCCCGTGTCTCAGGCAAGCGCGCAGGCAAGCCTTGGATCGTCAGGGCCGGTCCACCGATGTGGATTATTATGCCTGAACAATACGTCTCCCCGCCCTTTGGGGCGTCAATGAGCCAAAAAAAAATGACTCCATCGGACCCGGATCGTCCGATCAAACCGAGGCGCCTCGCAACAGCAACAACCACATAAGTCAAACTCGTCAGGGCGTGTAAAACCACTGACGCCACTTCTAGCTAGAAAGAAACGCAAGTCCTCCCTGATGTCCTCTCCCGTTTTTGGTTCATACCGGGTGTGAAACTCGCGAAGTAAACGTTACACAAAGCTACGCCACAAAGGCCGTGCTTTGATCATCACCACAAGACTTTGCTTTTCAACAGAAGCCTCGATCAATTGCCACTTAGGCATGCCACACAGGCAATTCACTCCATGCGTTTGATATCCATCAATATATAACCCCTGAGCTCGTACGTCTCAGAGAAGGGCGTTAAGCAAGAGAATAAATTCTCCGCCGCCAAACAGATATATATTTAATAGAGATCAATCACACGGACAAAAATCCAATGTTAGACACACAGTCCATTTACAAGTCCGTTCTGGGTCTGAACGAAACCGGAGGCACCTAGTACCCCGCATATCCATCGATCTCCAAGTACGTCTGGACGATCACTAACTGTTTCCATCTTCTTGGGTGTACAGCCCAATCAAGATCATCAGTAATTATCCAAACGACGTGAAGACTTCCGGTCTTCGACCATCGTCTTGATCTTGACTTATCGTCGTATCAGTTATTCAGAATGGGATAAACCCGGTCTTCCCGAATAACTCGCGTATATTTTATAAAAGTGCTACACAAACACAACATACGCCTCATTCCAATTCATTAGTCACTAACCGTAAATTAATCAAGAGAATAATTCCCTAAATATTAACCCCGAAGGCCGAAACCAACATCAGATCAATATCCAGAAAACCATTCTGCTTGGCTAACCGACAGTTAGTTTCTAAATTTCACATTCATAGGGAAAGGTTCCCATTAATTTTATCAAAGATAAATTTCTCAAATTTATTCTTTAATCTGTTTTTGAATATCAATTCAAACTAGTCGAGATTAGCGAACCTTACCGAAGTAATCATTTGTTTTAATTTCCCAATCCCAACCTATTCATCTCATGAAGTAAAACTGGTAGTACTTCATATCTAACACCACGGTGTTATCGGTAAATTCAATTACCGTTTCACGTTCAAATCTAATTAAAGATTTAACTATCGCCTGGAGCAACACTGGTGATACTCCATTCTCGATCATTTCAATCTAATTAAAGATTCATTAAAACTCCACTTAGTTTTAATCGTTAACTGGGTTAAAGAATCAGTGTCATTTAAAACACAGTTCACGATAAACCCAAAATCACATTCATTAATTATCGAGTTAAAGAATGAGTGTTATTTAAAACACTGTCCACGATAAACCCAAAAATCAATATCAATTCAATTAAATATTATTTAATTGGTATACTTCATTAAATCTAAATAAAAGATTTAATCTTTTCTCAACTGGGTTCAAGAACAGTGTTAGTGAAGACACCATTCACGACAAACCCAAATCCCATTTGATATCCAATATAAGGCTCTGAATAGAAAATATATCGGCTTATATTCAATATCAAATTCTACGATTAACAAATGTCATATTGGAAATAACGATATAAATATATATCTTTCAAATTTCCATAACAACATCTGTATAATCACGAATTCCAACATCGAAATGTTCCGAAGACAATTTCAATTCAAATCCACTCCAATGCAATCATTGGAAATTCTGGTTATTTTTAAAACCCTTTTCAAATTCAATTTATTTATTTAAAAATAAATAGAATTATATTTCTAGTTCAAAACTAGTTCATTTCGATAAAAATCTATTTTTGTCTTTTCAAATATGGAGTTTTTCATCCCAAATCTTTCTAAATCATTTCTTATGTTTTTACACAAATTATTACTATTTTTAATAATTTTATCAAGGCCCGTACAGTCGATTTCCACCAATGGCCATCGAACTGCACGTATAACGACCTTTTCCAAATTTGATTTGGACATAATTCCAAATCCAACCGTTAGATTTCTAATTTCTAATATTCGTTAGAAAGCCCTTTTCGATACGAACCCAACGGTTCTGGTTTCAGGAGAATCCGACGGTCGGATCTCCCGTAATGTCCGTTTGAAATAAATAGTCGAAATTCACGAACTGCCGCGGCGCGGCGCGTTCTATTCAGGCCATTATATTATATATATAATATATATAATATATATTTCGTCGATTTTCTATTCAAAACGAATTATATAAATAGTTTTAAAATTCGTTTCAAAATCTATTTCAACTTCCATTTCAATTCAAAGCAAAATTGAATTCTTCTTTATAAATTCGTTTCAAAATTCATTTCTATTCAATTCAAATTTCAATTCAATTTGAATTCATTTCAATTCGCTTTCAATTCTATTTTAATTCGTTTTCAATTCAATTCATTTCGAAATCGTTTTCAATTCAATTCATTTCGAAATCGTTTTATATTCAATTCATTTCGAAATCGTTTTCAATTCAATTCATTTCGAAATCGTTTTCAATTCAATTCATTTCGAAATCGTTTTCAATTCAATTCATTTCGAAATCGTTTTCAATTCAATTCATTTCGAAATCGTTTTCAATTCAATTCATTTCGAAATCGTTTTCAATTCAATTCATTTCGAAATCGTTTTCAATTCAATTCATTTCGAAATCGTTTTCAATTCAATTCATTTCGAAATCGTTTTCAATTCAATTCATTTCGAAATCGTTTTCAATTCAATTCATTTCGAAATCGATATAAATATCGTTCACGTCAAAATGGCGTCAATCTAATCAACACGGCTTCATATATTGATATTTTCAAATATTCCATTTTGAATATTTCTATTTCAAATATTTCTATTTCTAAACTGGAATGAGGCCCAATCAATTACCATATAAAATTAATTATATGGATTTTCATACAACACATGTATATAATAGCATTGAAAAATGATCAACCATCACCCAAAGTGCACTACACTGTATAAGCATCAAATAAAGATATCTAACGCTTATAACAGCATGTCAATCAATCGATCGACATATTTAATCAATCAGGATGAATGAACTTCAAATTTCATCCCAACACCCGTGTGGGGTTTCAAACAACCAAACACAGATTTTATTTGTGCAGTTGGGCGATGTGTGAAATTTATCGACCCAATTAACGTCCTTCAAATAGGTGTACATAAACAAACCGTCTGGTTTGTAAATGAATATTGATTTATTCACATTCACGTTAAAAATTATATTTTTAACGATAAAACATTTTATTTTAACTTATGAATTTCTATTATTCATTTACACAATAAAATGATATTTTTATTTTCTAACATATTTTAGAAAATTTCGGCGGCATAACGGCACGATACTAGAAACGGGACGAGGCCTAGCCTTATCCCCGGTCTAGTGAAGGCCCACACCATTCACACATCAATCAAATCAATTTATTTCACCCAACAATTCAATTTCAAATCACATCATATAACTAATCTATGCAACCAAACAAACTAGTCCATGGTCTGTGGACGATTGTGTCGGGTGCTACTAAGCACCGTCTGCATCCTAGTATATATATATAACTAGAAAAATAAATTGAAAGGTGAGAAATTCTCACCGAAAGCTATCCAATCATCTTGACTCTTCTTTGATATAAAGCTTCTTCGTTCTCGCCTTTTTGTCACCTTCGTTATCTGCTTTCACTACATATGTAAAAATCGAATTTTTACTTCGCTTTTCAATATATAAAAATCACATTTTTAATTCGAAGTTCAATATATAAAAATCATATTTTTAATTCGAAGTTCAATATATAAAAATCATATTTTTAATTCGAAGTTCAATATATAAAAATCATATTTTTAATTCGAAGTTCAATATATAAAAATCATATTTTTAATTCGAAGTTCAATATATAAAAATCATATTTTTAATTCGAAGTTCAATATATAAAAATCATATTTTTAATTCGAAGTTCAATATATAAAAATCATATTTTCTATTCGAAGTTCAATATATAAAAATCATATTTTCTTTTCGCTAATGTATATATAAAAAAAACGTATTTTTATAACACTTTTCATATATATAAAAATTATATTTTTACTTCAAAAGCAAAGTATATTTTTACTTCAAAAGCAAAGTATATTTTTACTTCAAAAACAAATGTATATTTGACTATAAAATATTTGTTTCCAAAAACATTACTCATATATGTATATATATATATCTATGAAGTGAAATCATATCTCTTTCTTCTTTTTTTTCTTGTGTTTCATATTTAAAAATCTGAAATTATACAATATTTTTACATTTAAAAATCTGAAATTTAAAGCAATGTTTTTATTTCTAAAACACTTGTTAATTTTATTTTTTAAAACACTTGTTAATTTTATTTTTAAAACACTTGTTAATTTTATTTTATTTTAAAACACTTGTTAATTTTATTTTTTAAAACACTTGTTAATTTTATTTTTATTTTAAAACAAAAACTGATTTTTTTTCCAATGTATTTATAAATCAAAACTGGTTTTAAACAATATATTTTGCTTAAGTAAAATAAAATAAAATAAAATAAAAATAAAATAAAATAAAAACAGCACCTTTCTTCTAGGAACACACGGTTCCAGGCGTTCTTCTCCATCGCGAACGATTTCCAGGTGGAAAAACGAACCCAAGCTTCATACGAGAATCCCACAACCGCACCTCCTATGGCCGACCGAACCTGCATCAGAACCTCCCACGTCGAAGAGCTCCGAACCCCCTCCCATCCCCTGGCAGCGCGACGAACTCGCGGGTCCCATCGGCCTGGAGCCTCAATCGGAGTGGAGGAGAGGGAGAGGCGAGGTCTGGTAGGGCGGGCGGCGGTCCGACGATGGGGGTGGCGTGGCGGAGCGTCGGAGATTGGGGGAGGACGGGGTCAACGCGGGATTTGGGGCTTTTTTTCTTTTCTTTTTTTTCTTATTTTTCGATCCCGGTGGAAGACTATACGGGGGGGGGGGGGGGGGGGGGGGGCAGAAAGGAGTTAAGGGGGGGGGGGAGGAAAGAGAAAATTTTCTTCTATTATTTTAATTATTTTAATTACCAAAATATTGACTTTTACATATGACCTCTAAACGAGGCCCACCGCCTATCGTCCATAGCGTTTCACCCCCATTCCGAACACAATGGGATATGTATCGTAAGCTGATTCGATCGTTTCGATCTGTTTCTATTGAATTTACATTTAAATTACTATATTGAATTTTAAACGTACATTTCAAATTACCGGGGCCACATACTAACTCTAAAAATTCAATAAAAATATTTTCTAGCCTCGTATTAACGATACGGTCCTAACAAAACTAGTTTCGCCAAATTCTGAGACCGTTGGAAAAATGGCCATTTTCCAGTCGATTAAAATCAACTGAAACTGGTCAAACGCGTTTTCCTTTGCCACGCTCACATATTGATTCGAAAAACTTATGAAATTTGGAATCTAGCAATAACTCAACATCACGGACCCAACAAAAGTGGTTTCGTTGAAATTCGAGGTCGTTTGCAAAATTTCCATTTTTAAGGGCCTGAATTCCATAGCGACTATTCAGAATTTTCAACTGGACTTATCTTTTGATTCCCGCTATGAAATTTTGATTTTTCGGATTCGTTGGAAAGATATTATCAATTAGGTCCTAATGTTTTTGGTTTTACTAAAATCCGGATTGTTTTGCACCCGGTACATTCAATTGAAGTTTGAAATCGAATTACCGAACTACCGCGCCATTTTCAATTCTATTTATAATTATATATATAATTATTATATTCTAACGACGACGTATATAATATATACATTCTAATATATTTAAAATAAATTTCTCGTCGATAATTATTTAAAATAATTCATTTTAAATAATTAAAATCCGCCAAAATTGCCAAAATAAAAATTTTAAACTGGCCCAGATTTTCCGGGTTATTACAGCGTGCCCGGACCCCTCCTAGTGTTGGGTCATAGTTTTGATACCAGAAAAGGGTTACTGACTAATATGGGTCCCACACAATAGATGACACAAGTAATTACCCCTCCTAACCTTGTGTCCCCAGACTAACATATTTCAGATTAACTTGTTTATAGATTTCAAATGTACAAAGTTCAGATTAACTAGTTCTCAGATCAGACATAAAGGTTAACTAGTTTTCAGACTAACGGATCAGATATACAGATTAACAGACTTACAGATTGTTTCACCTAACCTTGTATTGGGCCTACAGATTTACAAAACGGGTTTACTAGATTCATTCGCCCAGTTAATTTACCCTTATCCACCCAACATGTTTTAGGCATCATATCAATCCTAGATTTGCATTAATTAATTAATAATGCACAAACCTCTCACATTAGGTCGGTAGCTTGTGGCCGCTGGATGTGCCGGGCGATTCCGGCATACTTCTGCCGCAAGCCAGACATTGCCTCGTGTCTAAGCATCTTTTAGTTATGCCTACAACCTCTCACATTAGACTGACAGTTTAAGGTTGTTGGTTAAGCCGGTTGGGTCCGGGCAGGCTTCTACCGCAAACAGAGTATAACCTCGTGTCTCAGCATTCTTATTTTTAGCTAAAGTATTCATTCACAGATTATGCCAATATCAGACTAATTATTCCAATTCAACAAATTAAACTGCTTTACAAGTTACAGTAGATTGTTCAAAGTTCTATTAACTTGTTTTGCTCAATTTTAGATCGAGCCTAAAGATTTTCATACCCCAAATTTACCGTATTCGGTTTTAACAGATTTAGCAGATTAGGCAAATTTAACAGATTTATTCATAAAATTAAGCCTAATTTTACTTGCCCAAACTATGGTCATAATTCACAATATAACATATGTCCCAAATTTTAGTTAAATTTACACAGTACAGAATATTCTCCAAAAACCCCAAATCGTGATATGCAATACGAATTATGCCAAATTATAGCCTTTGATTTCAGCGTATGCCTAATATCCAAAATCCCTATTTAGGCGTATTCACATTTAGTAGTTATCCTATTATAATATAGATCTTTGCACCTAAGTCATTTTTACAATAATTCTCCTTCTTCCAAATCACAGATTATCATATATAATATGCCCTAGATCTAGATCTTAAATTACAACATATGTTCTTTTCTCAAATCAATCACAAATCAGTCATGTCTAATAATGCATCATTCACTATTTTTCCCAAATTTAGCGTTCGTGCGTCAATCTTTTATGAGATTTGGATCAGGCTCGTGGTAGCCTGGCTATAGAACAGAAGGAAGGAAGAGATACAGAATAGTTACTATAATATTAAAAAGATATATCTACACAAAAAACAGATCTGATAAACAAGAATATGCATAATCTCAAATTTATATTTATAGCCATGTCCAGATCATAATTAAATTTCATATCTGAAAATAACTGTACTCACCTTGGTTGGATTTTAAAAGAAAAGGGTTGTAGTTGTTCTCTTTTAATCCTATTCAGATTGGAAGAAGAAGAAGCACTAGTTCTAGCTTAGGTTTCAGCAGAGTAGAGATGCCATTCATTTATTTTAATTAGAATTGAGGTAGCATAATGTTACAATGGTTTGGTGTGGAGAGAAAGTGGGGTTTGGGGTGTTTAAATAGCATAGGGATCAACAAATCTGGTCAGAACGGGCGTCCAAATGCAGAAAAACGAACCGATCCTCGGATCTAGAAATAAGGGGGAGGTCGACCCCCTGGTCGACCTATGTGACCCAGGTAGACCTGGGTCCTAGGACGGAAATTTCCCGCCCGTCCCGAGTGTGTGATTTGAATTTCAAACTTAAATCTGAGATGTTTTAATTTATTTAAATTCCTCAATCTTCTGAGGGTTATAACTTCTTCATACAGAGTCTGATTTATGCAAACTTGAACTGTATCTCAAGCAGAATTCCAAGACGAACGCAATGGCATAACCCGTTTCTCTTAATTCTGCTTTTAAAAATTAAGTATTCTTTTAATTCATTCTTTTAATATTCTCAGAAAATACGGGGTGTTACAATGTGCATGCGTGGATTATGTTTAATTAAAGGATCGACTGCGAACACACACATGGATCGCAAGATACTGGATCGGGTCGTTGGCAATTGTGGGTCGGCAGTCAGAAAGTGCGTCATAAATATGTGGATCGTTCTCCGATCCAAAGAGGACGGAGCACGATCAGTTATGGATTGTATACAAAGATATATGGATCACTGGCCGATCCATATAGACCGCCGAAGTTCCAAAACAAACTCCATCACACTTCAACCTCCACCTATAAATACTCCCCCCCTCACACTTAAAAAGGTTAGATTTTCTCCTCCCAGAGGGCTGCCATTATTGACTCTCGAGCTTCTCCAGCACCATTAAAGCTTCTTCAAGCATCATTTAAGCTTCTCCATCGTAACTCTCGTCTAGAAATCACAAAAGGTCTTCGCCGAGCTCGATTATCGAAGTTCAAGTCCAATATTAATCGCTACTAGTGAGATTCGAGTGTTTCTATTTTGGATTTCGAGGATATTTGAGAATTATAGAGAATTATCAAGAGATTGCTACAGAGTTGATAGATAATCATTGTAAAAGATAGAGAAAAGTGTAAATTGAGATCAATACGTACCTTGTAATGGAGAAATCAATGAAATCCTCATTCAAAGTGTACGTAGGCCAAAATAGAGGCTGAACTACTATAAATCTGCTCTCTACTTTACTATTTCTGCCATATTCTACTTTTAACCTTGTTTTCTGCCGTTTAAAGGTGTTTTTATACCTCCTTGGGTGTTAGCGTCGATTTTCGGTGTTAAAGCATATGTATTTCTAATTTTGTCCAAAGAATAACCACTTTTGTCCAAAATTTCCTATTTCTTGCATAGTGCTACATGTGAAGGTCTATATCATTATTATTCTACCTTAAGGGTTGATTTTATTCCAATATTTCTTGTAGCATATGAAGGTCTAGAACAACTTGTTTATATATATATAATAATAATAATAATAATTGAAAATGGTGACCAGATGCTTCTTTTAATTATACTAAAAGATTACTACTGCTCGAGGCCATAAATTTCTACTAATTAGCCAATATTTTGGAATCAATCGAAGACCTTGCACATGCTAATAGGCCATAAATATGATGCACTAATCCTACAGGTTTGATCATTTCTCCATGCGCTCTATGTGTGCAAAACTTTTACAGAATATCTGAATTTAGTTTCCCCACTGTAGGGTTCTCTCCCAAGCGAAATGCTACCCGAGTTTCTATTTTACTTGGTTTTTTTAAGGTAAGATTCAATTTTCCAGCATTATAGACTATAATAATTAAAGATTTGTTCAAGTTGTGCTTGTATAATAGACATTCCTTCTTTGTGACCAAAACCGGATATTTGATATAATAATTTTAAAAATAGTACAGCAAATCTTGTAATGATATTATCCTGACTTTATTCTTTTTATCGTAAATACTTGGATCCTATTATTATTTTTGTATAATCCTTGGTATTTACCATCTTTTCATCGCTATTGCCCTGTGCTTGTTTTTTCATTTCGCTGGCCTAAGTTCTTATGCATGACCCTTTTGAAATGTACAAGACTTTCACTGCCATTTTGTTGTAGTTGGTCTGTTGTGACCTAAATTTTTGAGTATGACCTGAGCATGTTGTTTGCAATGCCTTAAATTTAGTCTGAGTATTTGATATTTTCTTGGCTTAAGATCTTGCTATGATACGGTAGTATGTCATTGAATTGTTGCATGTCAGGCCTGTAAAAATTTGGTAATATTGTATCCATTTTTCAGTTTCTTTTGCTAGCTTTGGACCTGTAAATGTATTGTTGCCAATGCCTTTGAGCTTCGTTGTTTTCCCTACTTCCACAAATGAAGATCAATTTATCTTGGGAGTTACTAAATTAAGTGACTACATTCAATGGACTGACAATTAACTTTAAACGTAACACTAACACGGTAGGATATCCTATCAAAGTTCATTCACTACACCAAATAAGAAAATTTGAAACATATGATATATTTCACTTGAAACCCTTTTTTACAGTTTCTAAGCTCCAAACAGTTATATAGTGTTTCTATATCTACTAAAGTGTTTCCACTATTTTTTATTATTTTAAATAATATATTCTTGCCTCCCAAAAAATAAATTCCTTTCCTAACTTCTCTATTAAACTAGCGTTCCCTTCTCGGCCCAAGTACCATTCCCTTCTCTCGGCCTGTGTTTCGTAAAGAACTAAAATTAGGCCGTGTTCCTTTTCTTTTTTCCCAAAACCTTTCCTTCTGCGATTTCCTCTGATCTCCCGTTCCAGCACTCGTCAGGTTCGTTTCTGCAGTCTTTGCTCAATAATTTGTATGCAAATTTTGCATTGGTATTTCAGTAATTAGTGAAAATCCATTCTAACCTCTTTATTTGACTCGCAAAATCCCAAAATCAGAAAATCAAAGTCCAAATCGGAATTTGAATTTGGAGATGGAAGCAGGTTTGATAGTTGTGGATTGATTGATGAATTGGGGTGGCGATTCTATTCAACAGGGAAGGTAAGCGATTCTATTCAATGTAAATTTGTTTATGTTGAAAGTTTAAGTTTAACCTTTAATAATTTATTGGATTCTAACTGAGTTATTGAACGGTTCCAATCCGTGGGGAACGTCGCTGCTAGAATTTTTTTTGGGGTCTAGGTTAATTTAGCAATATATGTCATGCCTATTATGACATTTATAACAAGCCAATTAAACTTGTTTTTTTTTTCTTTTTTGTTACTTGGCCATAATTATTTTTTACTAACATTTTATGTTAATTATTGAGATGGCTTTTTATTCTTGAGAAATTATGATATGTTTTTGTAAGTCATTACTTTATAAATGATCCACTTTACAGATTCATCCTTTTTTGTCAACAAATGTGGCTTCATAGAGAAGAAATTCAACTAACGCATTGTGTATAACACATATTATTATTCCTCTGATATACATATATACAGATGGTTTAATTATACAGTATATACTTTTACTATTACACATCTCTGCTGCATATTTGAAACTATTGGCCTTTGTCAAACTTTGGTTTTTGATAAGACCCTTGTCACATGCTTCCACTCTTCAATGAAATACAACACTGAATTTAACAAAATTTACAGTTAGGAACGTCATTTTTCTCTTTTCCTAAGATTTTTTTGTGTGCAAGGAACACCTATTTGGAATATAATAACATAGGTAATAATGAATATTCCATTAGAGTTTCATTATCCATTAATAAGATATATATATTTCTTTATCTAAACTGGAACATCAACCCAGAACAAATTTACAGTGCTTGATGATTTGATCTTCTCAAATGTTTGGTCTGCTTATATGATGTTGCATATCTTTTTTATGAATATTTTCATATGTAAATTTCTGTCTAGTAAAATCAACGTGCAGCATACTTTTTTTTATAGGAATCCTCTCTTCCTACCATGGGTACAACTGAACGGTTTATTTGCATGTCCCTATAAATCATACAGGGTCAACTTCTCATTTAAAAGCTAAACCTGCTATGAAATAATGTTTCAAGTCAGTTTGATGTTAGAGATAAAGTATAACAAAAATCTATAATATGATACATTTTCTCTACTTACGTAGGAAACATCTATATTGATTTCAAGGACAACCTTCAACCAGGCATAAAGCCTGAGGTTGCTGTCGAACAATAATCAACATAAATAGATATAGTTTAAGTTTATATAATCAGGCAAGTTTAAGCGATACACCTTGCAGAGTTCGTACTATTGCATGAAAAACTGTATCTGCTGAGGTATGATTTCATACTTTCTTCTTTGTTTAAACTTTAAGGTATTGTTGGGTATGGTAATTAATTTATGTTCTACATTGGTAAACCAACTGTGTCCAATTCGTTAATATTTTTAACATTCTATATTTTTGCTTGCATGTTGGTAATATTAACTCTGTACATTGCTGAAATACATATAACACATGTTGTTAATCTTTTTTTCTGTTTTTCTTTGCCAGCTGCTACCTTTGTTATTGGTTTGGATCTTCTGTTTAAATTTGTACTTTAGATACATCAAACTTGTTATTTAAATGCTCTCAGAAGGTAGTAATGCTTGAAGAATGAGAAACTACTCAACTAACCATATGTTCTTTCAACTCAGAAACCACAATGTTCAGTTCAATATATTTCACAATTTGGCGACTTGTACTTTCAGAACCCTATTTGCTCGTTATACATGTTCAGATTTGCTTTCCAACATCTTAGTGGAATGCTCACTGGTTAAACTTTGCCTGATTATATAAACTATTACCACTGAACTCATTTCACACGTTGCAGAGTTCAAAGACGAAGAAATTAACCTTATTTTCAGACTTCACAAGCTCTTTGGGTAACAGATATAGTTATTTGGACAATTATAACAGTTATTTGGAAATAATCAAATAAACATACATTGATTAATTCAGTTTCAAAAGCGATTGATGATAAGCAAGCACTATAAAATTTCATTTGGACAACTGTTGATGGATTTTTATTGTGGACAAGCAAGTACTATAAAGTTTAACCCTTCCATGTTTCAGGCAATTCTTGCAAATTGCCATATATTCATGTGTATGTGAGCTATCCCGTGTGCATGCAGTTTCTTTGTGTATGCACTACTATGCGTATGGGTGCAGGTTGATGCATGTATGTTATATTGTGCACGCGTATATGTACAGTTTGGATGTGTGTGATTCTATGTGATTGTGCATGTGATTCATGTAAGTTTTGCCTAGTTTCTTCTTTAACTCCCATTTGATTCTTGAAATAAGAGTATATTCATGTACATCTCTCTCAATTTTAATATTTCTTTAGTTCACCTGCATATATAAGCAGGTTATATGAAAATCACATACTATTTCATGTACTGTAAACATTAGTTATTATATTTTTCACTATCATCGTCTTCAAATCAGATTTAACAATTTCCTGGATAGATGAACGATTCATGACAAGATTTGTATCACATGTTGATGACTATCCTCGTCCGTGTTGCATCGTCATGATGTAGAGAAGAGATGTTATAGATTTATCTAGAGTATTGCAAAAATAATTAGGTACTTATTCTTGTTTTTTATTTATTAGTTTAGTCGTCTTCCAAACTGTAATAACCATGGTGTTATAAGGAAATTCTATTCATAGTTTTCCTTTTTATTTCTTTTATTTTAATAGGATCAGAATCCATCAGGAGAGGACATGATGTGTGTCAATTTGCCTTCAAAATGTCTTATTTTACTAATTGTATTTTGAACATTACTTATTTTATTTTGGTTATTTTAATTTATTTATTTTATAGGTATTTTCTGTTTAAAAAAACAGGGAGTTTGATTCAGAGAAGAGGTTGTCAACAACCTTTTGAAGTCTTTTGCTATATTCCTTCAGCGAGGTATTTTGAAAGATAATATGATGGTAACAGTTATTTGGAAATAACTCAAGCGGATCATATCATTGTTGTGTTGATAATAACTCAAGGGATTTTTATTATAGTTCTTTGTTCATTCTCGCATTTTGATAAGTTTTACTTCAGTTTTTTGATAATTACTAGGTAAACCCCTTTTCTATTTAGTTTAACATTACTGTTGTCTTGACGTCCTTTCGTATCATTCCTAGATGGAAATTTTGATATCTTGTTTTCCAATCCAACAGTAATGCTAAACTTAAAATAAGCTTAAAACCATAATAATGGAGAAAGGGTTTACCTAGTTATTGGATAAACTCCGCTTTGAAGGAAGCAGACCATTCCTTAGAACTAATTATCATTCAGAAGCTTTGTTTACAGTTATTTACTCTATAATAATGAGAAGTAAATTTAATTTCCACTTTTTAGTTTAAACAGGTCCTTAACAATATGAAAAGCAAAGATAATGCTGTCAATGTTAGCCTGGCCCCTGGATGAAGTCCGGTTTCAGTTGTGAAACATATTTACAATTACTTTTTGAAATAAAAGGGTATTTAATTACAAGAGAAGAAACAAAAACCAGGCGTGCCAAAAATAAAATAGTATAACTAAACAAATACCTATCCACAACACAAAAGCATGCCTAGTAAAACAAAAACACAAAGTTCATATAGAACTCGCCTGCAAAACCATATGAAGCTCCAACTATAAAGCCACAAGCAAAAAGTGATCCAGCAAGAAGCTACATGATAAGAAAATAAAACCAAACTTAAAATTATGGATGATATTATATTCTATTAACACGTAGTGTTCAATCAGGATAGATGAAAATTAATTCAGGTTATAGTTTTCTACACAGGATTTAGTTTCATATTTCACTAAATTTTATGTTTCAGGATAGTGTTTTTTTTTACTAAATGGAGTAAACATACTCACCCTGGTACTTGAATACCTCAATAAAGCATTAAGAAAAGTATTGACCATTAATTTAGCACTTAATATTGTGTGCAGTTCACATCATAAAGTGTTTGGATGACGTAGTAAAGTTATTTTCTCTAGTATAAAAGCTAGATTATTGTTGGTAATTACTGTTAAGATGGTAACTAGTTCATGAAATATGATATATTTACCAATATAAACACCTAATGTTGTAATTGGAACATTGGGTGTTTAAATTTCGATAGGCCAGGCATTACATAATTCTTAGTTATTAAGATGTTAGTTTTTGGCAAACTATTGTTCAGGATGTCCTTATTAACACGTAGATGATTGATGAATTTGTCAGGTTGTACATTTTATTGAGATATTCATGTAGGAGGGAGGATCATGAAGTTGTAGATGCTGCTGATATGGGAACTCCATGTGTGATTTTTGTTAAAATTAGCATAGAGGAGGTATTATAAATGCTTATTTTCCAGTCATCTTGCTGCTTCAGTTGCTTAGATATTAAAGAACACCGTTAAATTGACTTGCCTTACTTAAGCAGATAGAGCTTCATTTCTTGCATTTAAGGACTCATTCCGTGATGAAAGTTCAACATTCGAAATTATCATGTTGAGTGGAAGTACAGACCTAAATGTTACCATCTCTAGGAAAAACAATCACAACTCCCTTGCATTACAACGGATCAGTCTGTGCCTTAATGCTGCACTTTAGAGAAGTAAAATAGTGCTTTTAGTAGCCATTTTTATATTCTTCCCCTGCTAACATCGCCTTTTAAAACTTTTGTTCTTGACAATTTCATTTACTAGGAACACTTTTGCTTCTGCATCTGCTGATATGCAGAGAAACTTGATATTTTAAGAGACGAATTCTTGCATAATATGCTGAAAGTATGTGATGAACTTTCTGACTTTATCACGAATGTAGAATATATTTAATCAGTTTGAGACATTTGAAACTTTCTCTACCCTATTTAAAGTTTCTAAAATTTCACTCCAAGCTTTTAATAGATTATTTTATTTATTGTTTAAAAAACTGTTTGAAATTAAACTGCAACTCTTATGGGTAATTGTAACAAAATTATACAAAATACATTAGCTTTGCATCCCGATATATCTGCTTGTAAATAATATGAGATTTCTTCACATATAAAATTACATTTCTGTAAGACCATTTAACTAATGTAATTCATTATCCAGATGATCATGTTTTGTAAATTTAAATAGTTTCCTTGTGTCTTCTCATCAGTTTTTTTTTCACAGCTCACGAAACTGATGCTAAACCTAGTGAATGTAAATTTCTCCATCCTTAATATAATTTGTGTCATATAGGTCCCAACAGAACATTCAGATTCTGAGTAACATAAAGCAGAGTGTTAATACAGTTTACTATAATTTGAGGAAATGTTTATGTACCGCGTATATGTGATATGAAATTTTATAGAGATATTAAAAAACATTCTAGTAGCAGCATTAGATTCTGATACTTTTCAGATATTTTTTGTGCAGGTATGGATTTCAAAAGATAATATAATAATGGTGCATAGAAAGTGCTTACGAGCAAGTTCAATTATCTTTGCCTATTATTTTATTATATTGTCAGACTTTTCTTTGTGTAATATTTGTATTTTTTTTTGTTCCTTTGAAAATATGGTTTATCTTTGTTATATACTAATTTATTTATGGTAAACTTGCTTTCGGAATTTCTTTACAATTTTTTTAGTTTTTAATTTGAAGAATGGTTGAATCTATTTATTTTACTAAACCATTTATTGTATATTATAAAATAATTTCATATTTCAAACTCGAAACACATTAGTGGTGTCATAAATTATCAGTTTGAAATAAGCATTTCCGAGTGTTGTAGATTATGAACTTGAAACACTCACTGAGTGTGGCAAGTTACGAACTTGAAACACCTATTAAGTGTTGCAGATTATGAAATAGAAACACTCATCAAGTGTTGCAGAATATCAACTTGAAACACTTACTAAGTGTTCCAGATTTTCAACTTGAAACACTCATTGAGTGTTGCAGATTTCCAAATTGAAACACCTACTAAGTTTTTCAATTCATCAATCTGAAACACCTGCTAAGTGTTTCAATTCGTCAATCCGACACACCTGTTAAGTGTTTCAATTCGTCAATCTGAAACATAATATAAATGTTTCAAAAATCTGCAACATACTAATCTGCAACACCTCAAAAGTGTTTCTAAAATTTTTAGCAACCGTTTATTACCGTTTCAAAATAACCATTTTGGTGTTGTGATTGTTAGCGTATAATAGTGCTATCAGGATGTATATTTCAGAGCCATGTCGGCAGATGTTTAGTACTTTTAGGATACCACGACTTACTTCCATGAAAATGGAACATTCACATGTCATTAAGAAAGAAATCATGAGTAGTATACGTATACGTGGAGGTAAGAGAGGTATTGACCTAGCTTTCTATGGACTGGTTGAGGAGACACTTCGAAATGATGAAAACTATAAAATAAAGTTTTCAGTCATTAAAGAGCTTTACAATATGCCTAGGGTTTGTTAACCAGACCAATTTAGTACCTCAAGTTCCGAAGATTAAGAAGTTTCAATGGATCAATTTAGTAACTCCGAAGATAAATCTAGGTTATTTGGTTTGTTAACGAAAACTCTTGGGAAGTAATGAAGAACATCCCAAATCATGATGCAAAGTGTTTCCTCAAGCTGAAAATATCTGTCCATATGATCAACTTTATCATTTCGAAGTGTTTCCTCAACCAGCCCACAGAAAGCTTGTTCAGTATCTCTCTTATCTCCAGGTATACATGCATATAACTCATCTTTTAGTACTTAACAAAACATGAATGTTCCATCTTCATGGAATTTGGTCGTAGTATCTTAAAGACACTGAACACCTCATCGACATGGTTCTGAAATGAACTTTCTGGCAGTACTACTTAACAACAAGGACACATCCACTATAGGCCTAGTGGGGTTGGGATCCCCCATTCATACTTTTAGAATGCAGGAATGCCATCACTCATGGCAATGAAGAACAAAAGGAGCAGGTGCATGCAATAAACTAGCGAACCCCACTCAACAACAAAAATACTTGGGCTGATGGCAGCTAAAGCTGAGAATAAAAAGCAGTACACAAGTCTTAAATGCAAGACACGCGCAACTACAGCATGGTAGAAGGCAACACATGGCACTAAGACATGTATCATCACCAAAACTAACGACCATTGCAACGAAAAGAAGGCAACGAAGGTGCATGCAAACACGGTGAGAACACTTGAAGACATAGAGGACAGCTCCACAAGTAAAATAGACTAAGCCATCAGTAGGGTACAAGATTGTATAACATATGTTATGTTTATGACTATATTGTTATATAACTGATACATATCACAAAAATTTCCCTGCAAGCTTAGGAGAAGCATTATGTTATATAGGGCAAGTTAGTTTCTTCTTAACTGATCGCCCAAAGGGGACGAAGACAATTTATTTTTGGCTCTTTCCCCATCAATATCAATAATCGAGATTTCATAATTTCTTGTAGCTTCCTACTGGCACAATTTGTGTTAGGCCATCAATGATCAAGTTAAACCTGAATCGTATTTGCAATCTCGATTATTTATATTAATGTGGCTAGAGTTGAATAAAATAAAAATTGGGAAGATTCCTATTACCAATCCTACAATCAATGGGAACGACAACCCAATCCAATTCATTTCTTATCATTATATATATATATATATATATTTGCTGGTTCGTAAACACGATTTAAAACCGCTGACCTGCATATACACACACACACACACTCAGAAAAATAAAGTCTGAGCTGAAACAGTTATGGTCGTAAATTTTTCCTTAACGTGATTGATTGAATTATATGTTTACTTGATATACATGCATGCTTCAGGGAGCTCCAAAACAGAGAGGTCATTTGACGTGTTGACTATGGGTTATGCGTTACATGAAAGACATCGTAGGAGATAAGAATCAACTATGGGCTTTTAAGGTACTACATACACATACATACATACATACATACATATACATATATATATATATATATATATCTGTGTGTGTGTGTCTTGCATATTGAATCCTTGTGCTTTGAAAAATATACTTCTAGTACACTACAACCTTGTTGTATCCATTGTTATGGTGTGACGCCCCCATTATTGAAGTCATAGTGTGTTCATTGTTGGTGCACCATGTCATTGTGCATTTTTCTCCCGTCCAATATTGCACTTGCATGTAGGTATATTTCGTATATAAATAATTGACATGCACTATGGTCTGTTTATTTAAATGTGAATCATGGTTGTTGCAATGATAGGCGCACCCATTTCAAAATGTCATCCATTAACATGGCGTATACACCTACATGGAACAATTGTTCACATCTAATGTCTTGTGCAAATTTGATTTCCGAAATGCACATTTCTTGCTTACACTTTATGTGATATATAATGTCATCTATTCATTCTCTTTATTGCTCAGGCCTTACCGTTGTTTACTGCACTTATAAGCGCTACTGTCCATTATGCTACTCATTTATGATATGATGTTGGCACAAATCTTTATTGACTTGCTTCTTTGCTGACTGGTCACGACCATTTTCATGTGTCTCCAATCTCATTGTATGACCATGTCAGATACTTTGAAATTGTTGTTGCATGATTAGTTGGGCTTTCCTCGAACATTTGTGTTGGGCTGTTTAAAACTCATGCATTACCATACTTGTATATATGCATGTATCGAGATACATGTCGGGTAAAGTTAACCTCTGCATTTCCTATTTGTTGTAGTGGGAGAAAAGCGTAAACAATAATTTTTCACAAAAGGATATTGATGTCATGTGGGTGGAATGGGCTACACATGTCCGCAACTTTGTATAATCATAGCGCTTGAATTCTATATGTGACTGCCAATTGAACCCTTGTTAGTCAGCTTTACCAATGTTGGTTTTGTTGAATTTTGTGTACACATGGGTTTAGTTGCCTAGTTTATGTATTTCATATAGAACTAACTGATGCTTGTAAGATGTATTTGGATTTGGTGTTGATGTTGATATTTTTCAATATTGTCTATATGTAGTAGAAATATGAACTGCTCTGTGTTGTCTGAACTGTTGTGTTATCTGTGTTGCTCTGTGTTAATTGAGTTGCTTTATCACGTTTCATTTGAGAAGGAACAACACATACAAAAACTGATATGAGTTATGTTCACTGCCTTAAAAAAACATTTATCTATTGTAAGAAGACGATTGTGAAAATTAGCGGAAATGTGCATTACGTTAAGATAACGTAAAAAGGTTATTTTATTAACCTTCATACAACATATAATATTCATCACAACTATCTAAAAACAAGAACACCACATCAATAAACACATGAATATGTTTTTATATGTTACTCTAGTTCAACTTAGACAAGGGGTTATATCTGAAGTCTGATGCAGAATGAGACGACATAGAATTTAACGACAAAGAAATATGCAATCAGACAACGGTGAATATCCGTCGTCTGATTTGATTTCTGGCGTAGTGTGCATTTTCCACGAAATGATACATAATGAAATGCAAAAATATGAATGGAACATATTAATGATTGTGATCAATTTTTTCTAATGAATTTATATCGAGCACTCAGGATACATAACAAATGCAAAAACATGAAGTAATATCTCATCGTTACGACCCTGAGTGCAATTTTTTTTACGTCAGTCGATATTACACAATCCTAATATTTACCGATATAAATTAGAGTTACTATACAATCTCGAGCACAAAAATATTATATAGCTAATAGTTACGTCCTAACATATATTATACACTCTCAAGTTTATACTTCAAATACCTGGTATTATATAGCACTCATAATATTACTTTAAATATGATCATATAGAAATCTAATTAGTCTATTGACATTTTCTCGGATTAATTTGTACGTTAATTAACACTCTTAGCTCTATACATTAAATAACACTCCGTCCAAATTAAATGTATTTCCGTGTATGTTCTCTCTTTTTTCTTACTCACAATAGAAAATTATTTTATCAAAAAAATGATGATCAACTCTCAAATTCCAAAGCTCCAAAATCTCTAAACCAATGAACAATGGACCCATCACGAGATATATATGAGTCTCACCAATTGCAACCACCACTATCCCATAGAATACAAAATTTTAGCTCCAACGGTGTATATACAAAGCGCATGCACTTAGAAATAGTGTTGATACTGAAAATTGGTATAACAACCAAAATGGGATCTCTAAACACGTTACCTAATCGGAGGCAAGATGCTTAGAAAGCACGTCACCTTTTCAGAGGCGGGGCGTTAGAAAACCATTAGAGTTGTGTGAGGCCATATTTAACATTCAAAAGCGTCAAAATACCAAAATAAAGAAAGAAGACAAGAATTTTATAGTGGTTCGACTCTTATTCGAGCCTACGTCCACTTTGAAGATTGGATTTCATTAGTAGCCACAAGATTACAATATTTGCTCCATTATGCATTCATACAAGCTTCTTTGACATGCATTTGTGCTTACAACCAATTGAAAGAATGGATAAAAGCTTGAAGTGTTTTATGCTAATCCCTCCATGAAAGCTATAGATGAAAGCTCCTTAGATGATCAAGAAGAGATGAAGAAGTGCATAGAATGCTTATGCTCGTTCCTCCATGAAAGCTATGCTCCACATGCTCCAAAGCTCCATAGATTTGATAGAGAAGAGATGGGGAAATGCTTGTAGAAATCCCGAAAGCAATTGGACAGCACCTCCTCGTTCTTCCCGAAAAGTCTCCCTAGAATGATGGAGGTAGGGTCCTATTTATAGGCGGAGAAATGGCTGAAATCTTGTATGCAGGGGTCTGGTCGGTTTTTTCGGTATTTACAGAAATGCCACTGCCAGTTGTCACCAGTTGTCTCCAGCTGTCACGCCATCACAGGTTGTTCCTAGTGCTTTGGCTGACCAGGAAGCTAGAATGTGGAGCGGACCGACCAGGAGTCTAAAATGTGGAGCGGACCAGAAAGCCTTGAAGCTTGTTGGCGCGATCAAGAGCTAGTAAACGACCGGATACCTTGTATATTTGGAGCGAGCAGAGATCTTCTGCACTCTGGTGCGACCAGGAATTCTTCAGTATCTTGGATCGACCAAATCTCTTTAGTAGTCTGGAGCGACCAGGAGCCTTTGGCTTCTGGAGCGACCAGCGCTAGAGAGACCAACTTTCTTTATATATTCTGATGCGATCGAGAATCTTTTGTACTTTTGGGATGATCAAGAGCTTTGGTATGTTTAGAGCGACCAACTATCTTGAATATTTGGAGCGATTGGTAATCATTGGCCTCCGGAACGACCAGAAGCTTTTAGTTCTTTGGCACGATCGAAACAACTTCGTGTTCGAAGCGACCTGAAAGCGACCAGCTTTGGGACGACCAGGACTCTTGTGCTACGACCGCCCCCCTTTTATCAATGACAGAACCGACCCCTTCTTCAAAAATGCTTAAAACCGACCCATATTCATTTGGATCGATCAGATGGATAACATTTTGCCCCTCGAAGTTTCATAGTTTTAATAAAAACTGTGGGCTTCGAAACATTAGTGGATCGATCTGCTTTAATTAAGGGTCGGTCTTGGTCGCAGTTCTCATGGGTCGGTTCTGAAATTAGCTTGCGGGGTCGGTTTTAAATATGGCAAGTAGAGGTCGGTCTTTTCTCCAGTTTTGGAGCGCACGAAAAAGCCAAATTCTGGAAGGCGAGGAGACAATTCCTAAAAATCCGGAGAGACCAAATTAAACTTATATAATTAACTTGACCCGTCATTTCCTTCTTCACTTCTTCTCGGTAAAGGTCTTCATTAATGGTAGCTTCCCCTTATTTAAAAAACAAATTGCTCGATCTTTAGCTTACTTCCTTCCCGATTCAAGCTGTTGCTTTACCAACCTGAACTATTCTTCCAAACCTCAGGTACATTGTATGCATTCTAACATTGACTTTGAGTTTGGAGCAATCTCTATGCAGCGATCGCGACTTATTTGTGCAAACGCTTGACTGACTGATGCGTATGAAATCGTTTTGTGATGCATGTTTTGATTTTCCTTCTAGAATCATCTCTTTGTTAATTTGAGAATGATCGACGCCGTCCTTTGAATTTGGATGGATTTTTCGGGGTTAAACTGTATCTGGATTAGTTTTGATGCATGATTGCAACTTGATTGTAAAATCCTTGAATTCGACACTCTTTGCATATTGGAATGCTTAACAGTAAGGTAGAAGCCAATCTTTGCAGTTCTTTCTTATTATGATGATAATCACAATGTAAATGCTTGAATGGCTCGCGCATACTTGATTTCTTTTTTAATCCATCATTCTGCGATATAATGCCTTTGTGTCATATCTAGTTTCTAAGATACAACCTACCTGGTTGATCTTGTGCCGTGTCAATCTTGGATGATTTTTCATGGCCCTATTGGTCAATTTCCGGTTCAGCCAACCATTTTGTGCGGACCAATCAGCTTTATTACCGACCCAAGTTATGACCAATTTAACAACGACCAAGTCTTGTATGACTTAGAATCATCCAGGGCTGAGTTGGTTCTTTGGTCGATCAGGAATTGATCGTTACTAGACCGACTAGGATTGGGGTTATCTTTGGACGATCGGAATTTCGCTAATTTTGAGCGACCAGGGCCTGACCAGCTTTGAGTGACCAGATGCTTTATCCGTTTTAAGCGATCAGGGCTTGACCAGTCTTGGACCGATCAAATCTCTAGACTGCCATGACCGACCCTGCCTGCACTTTGTTTCCTCAATGTACTTGTTTGATGTTCATTTATTAACTTTAAATATACGAACAATGTTTTCTTTTTTACACAGGATGGATTTAAAACCTAACAAGATGAAAAGACGTTTTGATCTGGACGAAGAGAATACTGGCCAGCCCTCAGTGACTTCTCCTGTGCTCGTCGGCCCCACCTATTCAGAAATTCAATCAATTATAAACAGGCCTTCTTATGCACTGAGGGCTTGCAATTCCAAGCTGGCTAAACGGCTCCCTGATTGGGATTTATATGGGGTTTCTTCCAACTATGAGATATCTCATAGTGATCGGCAGATGACATCCTATGATATTATGGTGGCAAAAACCAGGCTGATGGGGCGCATGGACGACGCCTTGTGCCAGTTTGAGAAGCAAATGGATTTGCTCAAAGACCATACTGTGAGGAAAATTCATGATTGGCATGGTTTGGCTGAAGATCTTCAAAGACTTCATCGGGAAAGCCTTGATCGTATTGTTACTCTGGAGGCTGATAAGGTCAAGCTGATCCGTGCTTTGAGGAACCGAGATGTTCTTGTTGC
The DNA here is from genome assembly GCA_030737875.1 of Allium sativum. Lineage (NCBI taxonomy): Eukaryota > Viridiplantae > Streptophyta > Magnoliopsida > Asparagales > Amaryllidaceae > Allium > Allium sativum. Next base: position 298,498,760 of record CM060924.1, read on the forward strand.
TGCCCTTCCAATGGGGAACATTGAATTGGTGGGACCTTCAAAAAGGGGATCGGTTAGTGAAGCTTCCACATCTGGGTCTGCCCCGACGAAAAGGAAGGTAGGACGGCCCAGGAAGAACCCAAAGGCATAGCTTGTTCCCTCTTGACGACTTTTGGCTTGGTGGATTTTATGTCTAGACCGGTTGTATTAAGCGAGTCCCGGTCCTCGCATTTAACTTCTATGTTTATCTTGTGTTGATACACTACGATCTCTATGACTGTGATGTAGGTTGACTTTCTGTGTTTGAATGTGATATGGCAATGCTCTGTGCTCTAGTATTTTGAACCTTGTCGTTACACTTTCTGCATATTCTGGTTTGTACACCATGCTTGCACATCACATTTTACCCGTTTTGCTTGTTTATGGATTTTTCTCATATATATTGTTGTGATGATCTTTTGGTATGTGAGAAATCAAGGAGCTGCTTTTGCTATATGCCCCCGTACCAATGGGATATTTCAACTTTAACACATTGAAAATGGATTTGATATTTGGATGTTTTTAAGCTGTGATCAGAATTTAGAAAGCGTATGTCATTGCATTGTGACATTTGGAGCTTTTTCATTCTTCATACGACCTTCGCATGTGTTACCCATAATCTCCTATCCTTTGTATCTGAATGTATTAGATATCTGAGAGGTGAGGAAGTGCTTCTTGAAGGTGTCTTAAGTTGAAGACTCAGTAATATCGTAGTCAAGTATTATCTGACTTTGATTCATTGACTGAGCACTCCTGGAGAAGACTCAGTTTATTATTCGACTGAAAATCCTCGGAGAGGGTTTGGGTTAAGAAACTCGGTTATAACGCGATCCGATTTTGTCTGACTTTGGGTTATTTGACCGAGCACCCCTGGAGAAGACTCAGTTTATTATTCGACTGAGAATCCTCGGAGAAGGTTTGGGTTAAGAAACTCGGTTATAACGCGATCAGATTTTGTCTGACTTTGGGTTATTTGACCGAGCACCCATGGAGAAGACTCAGTTTATTATTTGACTGAGAATCCTCGGAGAGGGTTTGGGTTAAGAAACTCGGTTATAACGCGATCAGATTTTGTCTGACTTTGGGTTATTTGACCGAGCACCCCTGGAGAAGACTCAGTTTATTATTCGACTGAGAATCCTCGGAGAGGGTTTGGGTTAAGAAACTCGGTTATAACGCGATCTGATTTTGTCTGACTTTGGGTTATTTGACCGAGCATCCCTGGAGAAGACTCAGTTTATTATTCGACTGAGAATCCTCGGAGAGGGTTTGGGTTAAGAAACTCGGTTATAACGCGATCAGATTTTGTCTGACTTTGGGTTATTTGACTGAGCACCCCTGGAGAAGACTCAGTTTATTATTCGACTGAGAATCCTCGGAGAGGGTTTGGGTTAAGAAACTCGGTTATAACGCGATCAGATTTTGTCTGACTTTGGGTTATTTGACCGAGCACCCCTGGAGAAGACTCAGTTTATTATTCGACTGAGAATCCCCGGAGAGGGTTTGGGTTAAAATTGCGCCTTCTTTTGGACCATACTTCTTCAGTAAAGCTATGGCGAGTTTTATGCCGAAAAACAGGATGACGGAGGTATTGTGTCCTGTAACCATAACTGTGCATCTTTTGGATATATGATCAAAGGCATGCGAATATGAAGCTTTGACAGAGTCAGAAGTGCTGCTGTATTTATATTCATGTAATTTCATACAAAGTATTTACTATATTCATAGAAAAATACAAAAGTACTTGAGTAAGAGAATCATTTGAAATAGCGACGAAGGTGGTCACTGTTCCAGGCCCTTGGGAGTTCTACTCCATCTGTAGTTTTGAGCTTAACGGTACCGTCGAGGAGTTTTTGGTCGATGACAAATGGACCTTCCCAATTGGGACCAAAGACTCCTGTTGCGGTCATGATTTTCTTTAACACCAGGTCCCCCATTTCGAATGTTCTATGCCTGACCTTTTGATTGAAGTGTCGAGCAATTCTTCTCTGATGGGCGACCATTCTGATTCGGTCCTTTTCTCCTCGAGTAAATCAAGAGCCTCAAGTTGCAACTTTTCATTCTCTTCTTGGTTAAAATGAATTCTGCGGTGAGTTGGAACCTCTAACTCTACAGGTATCATTGCTTCTGAACCGTATGCCAAGGAGAACGGAGTATGCCCAGTTGCAGTTTTATGAGTCGTACGATAAGCCCATAGGGCGAGTGGCAATTCTTCAATCCAGTTGCCCTTAGCTTTCTCGAGACGCTTTTTGATGGGGGATTTCAGGATTTTGTTGACTGCCTCAACTTGCCCGTTGGCCTGCGGGTGGGCAACTGCTGCAAAGCTTTTCTGAATATGATATTTGTTGCAGAAATCCTTGAATTCATCACTTTCGAATTGTGTGCCATTGTCGGTGATAATTTTTTGCGGAACCCCAAACCTGCATATGATATTTTTCAACACAAAGCTGATTACCTTCTTCGATGTGATAGTTGCCAATGGTTCAGCTTCAGCCCATTTGGTAAAGTAATCCACGGTCACTATAGCATATTTGAAGCTTGATTTTGCGGTAGGTAGTGCTCCAATCAAGTCTATGCCCCAGACAGCGAATGGCCAAGGACTCAACATCTATGTTAACTCAGTTGACGGAGCTCTTGGAATTTTTGCAAATTTCTGGCACCAGTCGCATTTCTTAGTGAATGTCATTGAGTCAAAGTTCACATCGGGCCGAAAATAACCGTATCGAAGGACCTTTTTGGCAAGAGTCTGTCCACCAACATGACCTCCGCAATCTCCTTCATGTAGCTCCGCCAAAATCGCTTTAGATTCTTCCTTTGTCACACACCGTAGAAATGGCGTTGAATATCCTCTCCTGTATAAATGACCGTCTTGGACGAGATATAGGCGAGACTTTCAGAGCAGTTTTCTGCGATCCTTTGGTTTCTCAGGAAGTGTTCCGTGAAGTATATAGTTTTTTATAGGAGTCATCCACGAGTCGGGCTCGTTGGGTGCTTCCATAACCCAATCTATATCGGATTCCTCAATGCTGGAACTAGATAATACTTCCACAGGAACTAGATCGAAGATTTGAGGATCTCCGGTGCTAGCCAGCTTTGATAAGGAATCTACCTTCCAATTTTCTCTGCGGGGAATATGAGAGATAGAATAATATTCCAAGTTGTCGAGAAGTTCTTTGGCTTTAAGCAGATATGTCGGAAGCCTTCCCATCTTAGTCTGAAATTCACCTTTGATTTGAGAAACCATTAGCTGTGAATCACTGAATATTAGTAGACTTTTCAAGCTTAGTTCTTTTGCAACCCGCAATCCTCCAAGTAATGCTTCATATTCGGCCTCGTTGTTGGTGATGGGAAATTCAAATCGCAGAGCACAGCATACATATCGTCCTTCTGGGGTTTCGAATACTATCCCTGCCCCAGCACAATATTCATTCTTAGCGCCATCGACAAAAAGTTTCCACCTAACGGCCAATTCGTTAGTTTCCCCCATTTCCTCTCCCCTGTCAGTGAATTCAGCGATAAAGTCGGCCAGAGCTTGCCCATTTATTGCTTTTCTAGGATAATAAGTGATATCATATTGGCTGAGTTCAATATTCCATTTCAGGAGTCTCCCTGAAGTTTCTGGACGGAACAACACCTGTTTTAAGGGTTGGTCGGTAAGGACTTTAATAGAGTGGGATTGGAAATAGGGTCTGAGCTTTTGTGATGCAATGAGCAAGGCATATGCAAGCTTTTCTATCCTTGGATAATTCATCTCCGCCCCGGTAAACCTTTTGCTGATGTAGTATACTGGCCATTGCACTTTGTCTTCCTCCTTAACGAGTGCTGCGCTCAATGCATGGGATGACACTGCAAGGTACAAGAGCAAGCTTTCTCCATCCCTAGGGTTCGATAGCATCGGAGGGGATTCCATGTGCTTGATGAGATCTTCAAATGCTTGCTGGCATTCAGGAGTCTACTGGAAGCTTTTCTTTTCCTTTTTTAATGCATCAAATAGGGGAATGCACCTGTCCGTTGCCCTTGAGATGAAGCGGCTTAATGCTGCTACCTTGCCGTTTAAGCATTGGAGTTCTTTCTTAGTCCGTGGAGCTTGCATTTCTCGTAAAGCAATCACTTGTGCTGGATTTGCTTCAATGCCCCGAGCATTTACCATGAAACCAAGAAACTTTCCTGATGCTACGCCGAACGAGCACTTAAGCGGATTGAGCTTCATGCCGTATCTCCTCAGGATTTGGAACATTTCATCAAGATCCTCTATATGATTCTTTGCTTCTTTGGATTTTACCAGCATGTCGTCAACATAAACCTCCATAGTCTTTCCAATTTGAGTTTTGAACATCGCGTTCACCAAGCGTTGGTAGGTGGCACCTGCATTTTTCAAACCAAACGACATTACCTTGTAAAAATATAAACCACGATCAGTTATGAAACTGGTACTATCCTGGTCTGGCTCGTGCATCATAATCGAATTGTATCCAGAATATACATCCATGAAAGACAATAGTTCATGCCCCGCCGTTGCATCAACAAGTTGATCAATTCGAGGTAGGGGGAAACTATCTTTTGGGCAAGCCTTATTTAAGTCAGAATAATCAACACACACTCGCCATTTGCCGTTTGGTTTTCTCACAAGGACCGGGTTGGACACCCAATTAGGATAGGTGGATTCTCGAATGAAATTATTCGTCAATAGCCTATCCACTTCATCTTTCAAAGCTTCAGACCTTTCCGGGCCCTGTATCCGTCTTTTCTGCTTCATCGGGCGCACGTTGGGGTCAATATTCAGCTTATGCACTATTACGTCTGGAGGTATCCCGCACATATCTGAGTGATTCCAAGCGAAAACATCCAAATTTGCTTTTAGAAAACTAATCAATTCCTTTTGCAGCATAGGGTCCAATTGGGAGCCTATCTTTATTAGCTTATCTGTATCACTATCATGGATCTCTATGGAAATGGTAGCTTCAGCTGGTGCTACCTTTTCATCCCCTGCACTGATTTTTCGTGGGTCCATATCTTCCTGCATGTCGTTATATGTTCCAGCGCAGGGGATGGTCATTAATTGCTATAAAGGAGCTTCATGGATGCAGAGAGGAGTCTCCGCATCCTTCCGGATTTCGTATTTCCGAGCTTCAATCAACTCTGCCATATAGCATTCTCTTGATTCCTGAGGATCCCCTTTGATAACTCCCACCCCATTTGCAGTCGGGAACTTCATCATCAAGCACCAAGGAGCAAGAGCTATCCTGAAGTCGGCAAGTGCTGGCCTTCCCAAGAATGCATTGTACCCTGAAGGTGAGTCAATTATAATGAAAGATTGTATCATGGAGACTTGCCTCTCTCCCTCTCCTAGCTCTACAAGGAGATCAATCACACCTATTGGCTGAGTTGGTATGCCAGTGAACCCGTGTATTTTGTCTTTGCTAGCTCGCACATTGTCCATGGATAGACCCATTTTAGAGAAAGTACTGTAAAACATGATGTTCACGGATGCTCCGTTATCAATCAACACCTTCTTTACTATTGCTGGACCCAAGCCAATGGTGATCACCATTGGGTCAACAGTTGGAACCAATATTCCGTCGGAATCCCGATCCCGGAAGATAACATCTTCGCAGGACGTTTTAGGCATTTTTCGACGAAGAGAATTATTGCAAACCTCAAAACCGTCTCCTTTTAGAATGCTTCTTGGTTCATTAGTATACCTGATCATATCCTCCCAAGTATCCCCTGCAGGGTGAGGTCCACCACTGATTATATTGATAACATGTCGAGGAATATTCGTAGGTGTTCTTCTGTCTTGACTTGGATGGACCTGCTGCCCCTGGGCAGGCTCGGTATCTGATGAATGCTTTACATACTCCTGGAGACGATTTTGCCTTATCAATTCTTCAATCAAGTTTTTCAGGTGTCGACATTCATTAGTGTCGTGTCCCGGTCGATTGTGAAATTGACAGAACCTCCCTGAGTTTGCAGCTTCTTCGGACACCTTTACTGGCTTCGGGCTCGGATAGCCCTCTGCATCTTTTGTTGCCATATATATATGCTCGATTGTGTCATTCAACGGAGTAAAATCCGTTGGCTTGAAGAAACGCCGTTTCTTGGAATCCTTATCATTTCTAGCATCATTACTGCTTCCTCTCTTTTGACCTTCCCCAAAATTTTCTTGACTATTCTTTTTGGGAGCTTCCTTCCTTTCCGGGACCACCTTAGCTTTGACATTACCAACGGAATAGATAGGATCGTCTTCAAGACACATGTATTCCTCGGCTTTGTCATAACATTTTTCTAGCGTCTCAGGTTTCTTTCTTTTTAGCCACCTTCCGAATTCAGACAGCTTATCAATGCCCCCCTTTAAGGCCATTAGAATTAGCCTTGGCTCTTGGGTCCCTACTTCTGCAGCAGCAGCATTAAAACGATTCAAGAAAGACCTTATCGTTTCACCAGGAGCTTGTTCTAGTTCGTTGAGGGACATGATATCTCTGACCTTTGTTGTTTGGAGGCGGAACTGGTCTCGGAAGCATCTTGCCAATGTGGCAAAGTCATCAATAGATCGGGGAGGCAACCTTGTGAACCATAATGACGCAACCCCTTCCAAATACACCGGGAAGTACAAGCACTTAAGTTCGTCAGTTGCTTGTGCCCCATCCATGTGCTGATCATATCGAAACAAGAACACGTTGGGGTCGCCTGTCCCGTTATAAGCTTGGATTGAAGGAGGTTTGAATTTGCGTGGGAAAGTTGTCTTTTTAATCCTTTCAGTGAGGGGGGTTTTGGACGGTGCGAATTCCCATTCAGCCTCACTATCGTTTCGAGATTGGCTTTCCTTCATAAGCTGTTGGACCATTTTCTTGAGGCGTTCCTTCTCAGGGAGGCTATCTGCGGGGCGGACACCTTTGTCTTGACCGGAGGCTTGCCTGAGCAAACCATCGCGGTTGAGACTTAGGGGCCCTGGTCTTTCTTGGTTGAAAGTGCCCCTTTGGCAGAATTGGCCGCTTGATGAGAAGTGATCCCTGCAGTGCGGTTCCGATCAGCTTGCTTCGAAACCTCATGCTTTCCCTTATTTGGATCGGAGATTTCTTGAAAAGATTTTTCCCGATTTGGACTAGAAGAAGAAGAACCAGCATCCTCTGCACGAATGGGCTTAGAAGCCACCTCTGCCGTAGCGGCCTGAAGAGCAAAGAGAGAATCAAGTTTTGTCAACATGGCTTTGTTAGCTATCTCCAGCTGTTGCGTCAATCCAGCGACAGCCTGATCAAGCTCGCCTCCTGTGACATTCACACCACCATTAGATGTCTCTCCCACTTCAAATCGGTTAGCCACGGGGGTTTCATCCTGATTTTCTCCGTTAGAGATTCTAATTCTAGCTTCCTTATTTGCTTTTGGCGGCATTATTTCAGAAAGCAATTTGAACTTTGCCGAAAATCCGTCAGAAGGTCCAAATTGCAAACTGGAGCGAGCTATTTTAAGGCTTAGCTTCAAGATCTCAAGAACTTCGCAGTATACTTGATGCCAGAAAGTAGATCTGGCCCCACGGTGGGCGCCTAATTGTTGATACCGAAAATTGGTATAACAACTAAAATGGGATCTCTAAACACGTTACCTAATCGGAGGCAAGATGCTTAGAAAGCACGTCACCTTTTCAGAGGCGGGGCGTTAGAAAACCATTAGAGTTGTGTGAGGCCATATCTAACATTCAAAAGCATAAAAATACCAAAATAAAGAAAGAAGACAAGAATTTTATAGTGGTTCGACTCTTATTCGAGCCTACGTCCACTTTGAAGATTGGATTTCATTAGTAGCCACAAGATTACAATATTTGCTCCATTATGCATACATACAAGCTTCTTTGACATGCATTTGTGCTTACAACCAATTGAAAGAACGGATAAAAGCTTGAAGTATTTTATGCTAATCCCTCCATGAAAGCTATAGATGAAAGCTCCTTAGATGATCAAGAAGAGATGAAGAAGTGCATAGAATGCTTATGCTCGTTCCTCCATGAAAGCTATGCTCCACATGCTCCAAAGCTCCATAGATTTGATAGAGAAGAGATGGGGAAATGCTTGTAGAAATCCCGAAAGCAATTGGACAGCACCTCTTCGTTCTTCCCGAAAAGTCCCCCTAGAATGATGGAGGTAGGGTCCTATTTATAGGCGGAGAAATGGCTGAAATCTTGTATGTAGGGGTCTGGTCGGTTTTTTCGGTATTTACAGAAATGCCACTGCCAGTTGTCACCAGTTGTCTCCAGCTGTCACGCCATCACAGGTCGTTCCTAGTGCTTTGGCTGACCAGGAAGCTAGAATGTGGAGCGGACCGACCAGGAGTCTAGAATGTGGAGCGGACCAGAAAGCCTTGAAGCTTGTTGGCGCGATCAAGAGCTAGTAAACGACCGGATACCTTGTATATTTGGAGCGACCAGAGATCTTCTGCACTCTGGTGCGACCAGGAACTCTTCAGTATCTTGGATCGACCAAATCTCTTTAGTAGTCTGGAGCGACCAGGAGCCTTTGGCTTCTGGAGCGACCAGCGCTAGAGAGACCAACTTTCTTTATATATTCTGATGCGACCGAGAATCTTCTGTACTTTTGGGATGATCAAGAGCTTTGGTATGTTTAGAGCGACCAACTATCTTGAATATTTGGAGCGATCGGTAATCATTGGCCTCCGGAACGACCAGAAGCTTTTAGTTCTTTGGCACGATCGAAACAACTTCGTGTTCGAAGCGCCTTAAAGCGACCAGCTTTGGGACGACCAGGACTCTTGTGCTACGACCGCCCCCCTTTTATCAATGACAGAACCGACCCCTTCTTCAAAAATGCTTAAAACCGACCCATATTCATTTGGATCGATCAGATGGATAACAAATAGGGAACTGCAACTCCACTAAACGCTAAAACAGGTAAATGTTGCGTGCTAGACCCAACAAATCATGAATGGAACAAAACTGGCACGTACACCAAAACCATGCATGAAAATCAATAGAAATGATACACTCTGCCACACACAACAGAAAACTAAGCATAACAATAGAAATTGTGGAGATAAGCTAAGGCTCTGTATGCTTAACATCGAAATAGGATTAACATAACAGATGCAACAATACTAAGCATGAGATACTTAGATGCAACATTATTGGTTTTGTATTCAGTATTTCAAAATATGACAAAATTCAATATAGGAAATTCTAGAAGCAGAATAAGACGAACATAAAAAAGTACAGTATATGGTTTTTAATTTTACTAGGAAAAACTAGCCGCTAGCAATTTTGATTAATTACCTGATTGTTTCTCTAACTGCAACACTACTAAAACTGCAGCGATCACAAATGAAAATACTTAACTTGCAAGAGAATTCACACTATTGAAGAAAGTAGACAGATAGGGGCATTTTATCAAACAACTCGCTGGCGTTTAGTCAAACAAGTAAATCAATACTGGAACCTAACATGTCAAGCTAGTAGTCAAAAAATATATTAGTAAGAAGCTAATATAAAACCGATATATTAATAAACTAATAAGGTGTACACATTTTATATTAAATTACAAGATTAATAAATTTACATTTATAAAACAGAGCCTCTGGAAAATGAAGAATGGGTGGGTGCGAGGTAGCTAACATGGGCGGCGGAGTTGCTGACGTGAGTGATGGTAGGTGTGAATGAAGAGAGATGCATGGAGGTATGGAAAGAAAAGAATTGAAAGGAAAAATGCAGTCTCACGTTTTGGAAAAGCTTCATGAAATGGAGTGGAGAAAATGGACAAGCGGCCATGAACGAAGGAAGAACAAAACCAAATAAAAAGGAGGTAGGAAACATGAAATAACAAGCGGCCATGAGTGATGGTCCATCATTTTACCTTTTCTATTTGAACTCTCCGAATTGAACTTTTTGACATGATCGGGAGTTTTCCCTATTCTCATGTTTAATTATTTTTTTGATTACGAAGTTGTTTACAGTTACATTTTGTTTATAAATAAATTTTAAAAAAATTAACATTTAATTTGTATAAAAAAAACTACAACAAGATATGTCGTTATAACCTGCATTTACCAAGAAACTTGCTAATAAAAAATTTCGACTGCAGAGCACCTGAACCCATGCCGCAGTGCAGTACCTCTTAAACATTGATGCCCCCTTTAAATGATTATTAAATAATTAATAATTATTAATAATTATTTTTTAAGACTATTTCCAATTATAAATTATCAAATATAAATAACATTATTTGCTTCTTGATTTTTAAATAAATAAATTATCGAGTATAAAAGACAATTAGTAATTATAGACAAAAATTAGAAAATTTAGGGTATCAAATATTACCTCTTAATTAATATTGATTATTACTTATTACTTCTTAGTCATAATTGAGTACTAATTATGAAAAGTCAATTATTATGTATATGTTTCCAGTTATTAATTATTAAATATTTAGTAACAATAATTAAAATTATTTATTATTTATTAAATAATTATTAATTACTATTTGCTAATTATTAACAATAATAGATTACTGATTATAAATTAACAATTAAATATATTTGCTACTTAATTATTTTCTTTTATTTTGTTAATTAAATTTACTAACTAATGTGTATCTATAATAATAAATATAACTAACAATTATTTACCAATCGCTAGTTCAGTAATTATAATTTACTAATTTACTTCTAGTCTATTATGTTGAGTCAAGGAATTTTGATTTATGCTAAAGTAATGTGCAATAATCGACAAAAAGACGATGATCATTGATCTAAGAAGATAAGGAGCTTCATATGGTATTGGTCATTAGAATTTGATTATTTGGTATGATAATAGTGTTCACTTATGTTAAAATCTATCCTCAAATAATCAAAGTATATATATATATATATATACACACACTCATGTATATGTATGCACATAAATTGTGCAAACTGGGCAATACCGGTCGACCGCCCGAAACAGACCGGTCGACCGTTTTTAACCAGTTTGCACAATGAACGTGCACACATATACGTATAACGTATATATACTTAAATTCCAGTCTACTGGTCCATTTTGACCTATAGACCATTTTTACACAGATGCAACTTTTTGAATAGTCACTTCCATTCCTCCATGAGTTGCTTCTCCTTCCTTTCATGAATGATCAATTCTATTGGTTGCGACTCTTTACCAAAGGTTACAACTACTTATCTTCTACAAATACACTTTGAAATCATCAAACCAAATAACCAATTCTTTCTATCTATTCTCTTTATTGTTGATCTCACTATTGCAATTTCAAAGCACTCAAAAGCTCATATTCTTCACAATATCGTTCTTGAATCCTATAATTTATATATTATTCTTTTGATTCAAACACGATATCATCCTCCAAATCTTCACAAATACAAATTCTACTTGAGGATAAGATTATAGGAAGGTTATACAAGAATTGACAAATTCGTATTATTTAGAACATACATTGTCAAATTATAAGTCTACTCATCTTGTTTGAAGTCCTCCGTATTGTAAGAGGCATGTTGTGAAGTCCTCCGTGTTGTAAGAGGCAAGTTGTGAAGTCCTCGTGTTGATAGAGGCGTGAAATCCCGTTCAGCTGCTCGGGTGTTGTGAACTGTTTCCTCCGGGTTAAGTGAGGTTGTTGATTAGTGAAATTCCAGATAGAAGTCTGGGACTGGACGTAGGACGGTGCTCCGAACCAGTATAAAAATATCTGGTGTGATTTTTCCTTTTACTGCATTTACTTATCTGTGATACTGCTTCTGTGATATCTCATTCCATTTTATATTTACTTGCATAACTATTGCATTAGACAAGTAGTTGTGTGTTATTCCATATTACACGATCCAAGTGTACTTTATACTTGGCAAGTACATGCACACACACTTTCAATTGGTACCGGAGCACGGTTATCTTATAACTAACACAGTTATTTGATATATTCTTGTAATATGGCAAATAGCCCTAGTTCTAGCACTTAAAACGCCACTTACACGGAAGGTCAATCAACACAAAGACCTCCATTCTTCAATGGCCTTAATTATAGTTATTGGGCAACACGTATGTCATTTTACTTGCAGTCAACTAGTTATGATGCTTGGAATGCTACACAAAAAGAAATAGTGAATCCAACAACTGAGTATTCAGAATGGACACCGGCTCAGAAAACGGCAACAGCCGTAAATGCAAAAGCAATAAATATGTTGTTTTGTGCATTACATCAAAATGAATATAATCGTGTTTGCATCTGCACCACTGTCTATCAAATTTGGCAAACGCTAAAAACCACTCATGAAGGTACTAACAGGGTTTAACAAGCCAAAATAGCCATGCTGAAAAGTCAGTTTCAAAATTTCAAAATGAAGTCAAATGAGACTATCAATGATATGTATTCACGATTTCAAACTATTCATCATGCACTTATAGGCTTAGGACAAAAATATTCAGATTTTGATGTTGTCTCGACAGTCCTACATTCTCTGGCTAGTGAATGGGAAGGAAAAGTATTAGCGACTGAAGAAGCTAATGACCTTTCCGTCATGAAGCCAGATGAATTGATAGGAAATCTAATGTCCTATGATGCTAATTTGCAGGCTAGAAAAGAACAGAAAGAAGAAAAGAAAAATATAGCATTTCATGTTGAGAAGGATGAAAATGAATCAAAATCTGAAGAAGAAGACTTAGCTTTTATTGCAAAATTATTCAAAAAATTCCTAAAACATCGAAAAGCTAGTCGATATAATAAAAGAAAAAATGGTTCAAATAAACCTTCATCATCAGCTATAGAATGTTTCAACTGTCATAAGAAGGAGCACATGCACAAAGATTGTCCGAAGCAAAAGAAGAAGTTAGAAAATGCCAAGTTTAAACTCAAGAAGGACAAATCCAAGAAACGAGCTTTCTCAGTTACATGGGATGACTCAGACTCATCTTCTTCAGAAAGTGACAGTGATTCAGAAGATGAACAAGCAAATGTTTGTTTTATGGCAACAGAAGATGAGGTAGAAATTCCTACATTTGATGAAGTTCCTGATATTAATGTTGAATTAATAGTTAGATTCAAAGATATGAAACGACAATGCAAATAAGCCAAAGCAGATTTAAGTAGAGCAGAATTTGAATGTAATATGCTAAGAGATGAGAAGAAAATATTAGAAGAGGAACTTGAAAAGTTCAAGAATCATCATCTAATATTGATTCTCAATTATCTCTTTTGAGTCAAGAAATTGAAACTCAAAAAGAGAAAAATGATGCTTTTACTACTGAAAATCATGAGCTTAAGGCAAAAATCAAAATTCTAGACCTAGAGAAGGCTAGTTTACAAACTAAGTTAGATGACATTACTCAAAATGTTTCTAACTTCAACAAAAGTCGAGAAAATTTGACAAAAATTATTGAAAATTCACAATCTGCTACAAATAAACAAGGTTTAGGATATAAGAAACAAGATACCAAGAAGCATTTTGGTAATAAAAGAAAGAAAAATGTACAAAAAACTAGAGCTAAGAAAAATCTTAGTTTATTATATTCCAAACCAAAGCCAGTTGTGAAATTTCAAAAGAAAAATGTCAAGACTATCAAAATATGGGTTCCTAAAACAAATAACAATTTGATTAGGAACATATATATTTAGAATTTTTTGAATACTGTGCATCATAATTCTAATTATTTACATAAAGGGGATACCGGACCCGTATTGGTTTGGACTCCTAAGACCTAACTCTTAGGACCCTATAAAAAGGTGGGTACCATGAAATTAATTTTAATTTTTGCAGGTACCACTTAAGAAAAGAGGAAAGTGGATATTGGACAGTGGTTGCTCGAAGCATATGACTGGAGACAAGAACTTATTGACAAATATCACTTATTCAGATGGTGGCTCCGTCACTTTTGGAGATAATTCAAAAGGCTATATCATCAGTAAAGGCGATATGAGCAATTGCGGTACATCTAACTTACCTCTTATTACTAATGTCATGCTAGTTAAAAATTTGAAACATAACTTACTTAGTATTAGTCAGTTATGTGACAAGGGCTTTATCATTTCCTTTTCTGATAACAAGTGTAGTATCTTAGATAAAGATCATAAGTTAGTTTTCGAACGATATAGAGACAGAAATATTTATATTCTGAATATGAATGTCAATCACAATTCAGATATGTGTCTTGTAGCAAATGATAATGATCCATGGCTATGGCACATACGCTTTTGTCATATAAACTTCAAAACTATCGATAAGCTAGCTAAAAACGATCTAGTTAGAGGACTACGCAAAATGAGTTTTACAGTTGACAACATTTGTGATGCATGTCAATTAGGAAAATTGACTAAATCATCATTTAAATCCAAGAAAGTCATATCAATATTACAACCACTTGAGCTACTACATATGGATTTATTCGGACCAACACAGGTTCAGTCGATAAGTCATAATCGATATGTGTTTGTAATTGTTGATGATTTCTCTCGTTATATTTGGATGATTTTCTTGAAAAACAAAAGTGACACATTCGATCATTTCAAATCTTTTGTCAAGAAAATTCAAAAATCAAAAGGGCTTAAGGTTAAGAATATAAGAAGTGATCATGGCGGAGAATTCGAAAATAATGAATTTGTACATTTTTGTACAAAGAAGATATATATCATAATTTTTCGTTTCCTAGAACTCCACAACAAAACGGAGTTATAGAACGGAAAAACTGGGCTTTACAAGAATGTGCAAGAACATTATTAAATGGATCCACCTTACCAAAACATTTTTGGGCAGAAGCTGTTGCAACAACGTGTTATGTTTTGAATCGTGTATCTATTCGACCTCTCACCAAGAATAAATCTTATTAGTTATTTAATCAAAGAAAGGTGTTGCAACAACGTGTTATGTTTTGAATCGTGTATCTATTCGACCTCTCACCAAGAATAAATCTTATTAGTTATTTAATCAAAGAAAGACAAATATCTCATACTTCAAAGTTTTTGGTTCTAAGTGCTTTGTTTTAAATACGAAAGACCATCTTGGAAAATTTGATCCAAAATCCGATGAAGGTATATTTGTCGGATATTCGGAACGAAGCAAGGCCTATCGTATATTTAATAAAAGAACTAAAATTATTGAAGAATCACTTCATGTTTCATTCGATGAATTCTATAAGCCATATCATAATATAACAGATGATGACGATATTATAGTCACTGAAAATCCAATCGTCACAAATGCTGATTCTGACTCAGAAATTATTAAGAATATTCCTCAACCAATTGTGATACCCTCTCCACAAAGATTACGATCTCCACCTAGGATATTAAGAGATCATCCGGTTCAAAATGTAATTGGAGAAGTAACATTAATAATTTGAACAAGGAGTCAACTCAACCAAACGGGTCATGTTGCGTTTCTTTCAAATATCGAACCTAAGAATCCAAAAAAAGCTGCTACTGATGATTACTGGATCATTGCCATGCAGGAAAAACTAAATCAGTTCAAGCACAATGATGTCTGGGAACTTGTTCCAAGACCAACTGATCAGTCAGTTATTGGTACGAAATGGGTCTATAAGAATATGGCTAATGAACAAGGAAATATAACCAGAAATAAAGCAAGATTAGTAGCACAAGTATATAATCAGAAAGAAGGTATCGATTACGAAGAAATTTTTGCAACAGTTGCACTACTAGAAGCTATCAGAATCTTGTTATCCTTTGCTTGTCATCATAATTTCAAACTCTATCAGATGGATGTCAAAAGTGGTATTCAAAATGGATTTATCAAAGAGAATGTATATGTCGAACAACCTCCCTTGTTCGTACATGAAAAACATCCTGATTACGTATATAAACTTAAGAAGGCTTTGTACGGTTTAAAACAAGCAGCTCGTGCTTGGTATAAATGATTACACAGCTATCTTACTGATTCAGGATTCAAATTGGTAGAGTTGATCAGACTTTATTCATTAAACATTCTCAAAAAGATATATTGGTTATCCAGATATATGTAGACGATATTATCTTTGGTTCAACAAACGGCAAATTTTGCAAAGAGTTTGCAAATATTATGACCAAAGAATTTGAAATGTCTCATATGGGTGAACTATCATATTTTCTTGGTCTTCAAATCAAACAAATTTCTAACGGTATTTTTATTAATCAAGAAAAATACTGTGGAAATCTTATCAAACGCTTCGGTTTCGAAAATACATCTGGTAAATTTACTCTTATGAGTACAATTACACATCTTGAAAAAGATGGACATGGCAAGAATGTTGACCAGAAGTTATATCGAAGTATGATAGGTTCTCTTCTTTATCTTACCGCAAGTCGTCCTGATATAATGATGAGTGTTTGTCTATGTACACGATTTCAAGCAAATCCTAAAGAATCACATTTATGAGCAGTAAAACGTATAATACGTTATCTTAATAATACCAAAGACTTTGGTCTTTTCTACCTAAAAGATTGTCCATTCGAATTAGTATCCTATAGTGATGCTGATTTCGGAGGCTCTCGTATGGATAGAAAGAGTACAAGTGGTACATGCCATTTTATTGGAAAATCACTTGTCTCTTGGTTTAGTAAGAAACAAAATTGCGTTTCACTATCGACATGTGAAGCTGAGTATATATCAGCAGCTCTTGCTTGTACTCAAGTATTATATATGCAGCAAACATTTCGTGATTTTGATATTCATTTATCAAACTCCATTATATACTGTGATAACACAAGTGCGATTAACTTATCAAAAAATCCAGTAAATCATTCTCGCACAAAGCACATTGACATTCGACATCACTGCTTGAGAGATAATATTGAAAAAGGAAACATATGTCTTGAATATATCCAGACTGAACATCAACTAGCAGACATTTTTACTAAGCCTCTACTTGAATCAAGTTTTATTTCTTTACGTAGAGAGCTTGGCTTAATCTCTAGAACTGAACTTGATGTGTAAATTCTTAAGTTATATACATAAGAATTGTCAAGTTCTTTTCTTAACTGGTGCTTTTACTTTTCATATTTTTTTAGCTATTAAGTAGCTATCGGTATTTTTGGTAAGAAATTATGAGCTATTCATTTTTTCTATGGTATATATTCCTTGAACCTTTTTAACCAGTACTCTATATATTGACAAACCTATATATACGTGTATCACCCATTCTCCTTTTTGCATCCCCTTACTCAGACTCTATATTATTCTTAACCGAGTTCATATATTTCAAAACGGCTCATATCTGCGACGAATGTGCACAAAGGTCACACGCTTCGGTTACTAGTTCTGAACCGGAGGAATACTATTCTCCAGAAACACCGAAAAGTAGACCAAAATGTACTCATACCCCCGGAAATATACCAAAGTCAAAACGTGCAAAGAAAGCATTGTTTTTCTCCCCACGAACTAAAGAAAAGATAAACGAGATTCACCACTACCAGAAACATCAAATGGATCTCCAGCGACAACTCCATTACGAGCAAAAACTTACTTCCGATCGTTTATCTCTCTTAGAACGCATGGCTTCATTTTTCTATAGCACGGACAAACATGGAGTTCATGAACCTATGTCGCATGCTCCTTCTTCCTCTAAGAGTCCAAACTCCTGGGATCGTAACTACAATCGTAATGAAGGTGCGAAATGGTCGCCATGGACACCTCAAATCAACGAGGTTAAGGAAGACTCAACCGAGCATAATTCTGGAACATCTCATTAATTTTTGTTTTCATAAACTTTATGCTTTTATTTCAATCTTTTCTATGCTTATAACATATATGTACTTTGTTTTTTGAAATGATTTCAATATTTTTACGACAGTTCGAAATATAAAAAGTTCAGATCATTCAAAATCAGAAAGAAGAGCAAAAAAACAAGAAAAACAATCATCTGGAACACCAGTCGACCGGTTGAAATGGTCCAGTCGACCGTTTTGCTCTCGGGTTAAAAACGGTCGACCGGCCATCTCTAACCAGTCGACTGGTCCTATACGATATTGTTTTTTAAAGGGTTTCCAGAACCAATCGACCGGTCAATTACCACCAGTCGACCGTTTTGCTCTCGGGTTGAAAACGGTCGACCGGTGATAATTTATTGGTCGACCGGTTTTCGTCTGAAGGGTTTTTAAATACACCCGTACGGTCATTTTTTTCCAACCCATCTCTTCATTTTTACCTTTACCTTTTCAAACTCCAAAACCTCTCTATCCCTATAACTCAAAAATTCCTTTTTTTCCAAATCAATTTCATGGCTCCTCTACAAAAGAAGATGAAGAAAGCTTCTACCTCTCCTTCCGAACTCCAACCAATAGATAGTTCGATCAAGAAATGGCTTGTTGATCCGGTTGCTATCACAAGATGGAATCAAACGAAGGATTTCAAAATTCATCTCGGTTCGTATATCAAATTCCCTGATTTCTTCAACTACAAAGTTCGTCAATTAGCTAGAAATGCTCATATTGGATCTCTAATTGATTTCGATCATGATAATGTTGAAATTAATCATATTATGATCAAGCTTTTCTACGCTTATCTTAATCTCGACAAATATAAACTGGAAAACCCTAATTACTGTCTTTGGTCGGTTGTATGTGGGCAATAAGTTTTTATTTCTTGCGAAAGGATGGCAAGAGTGCTTGGTTTGGATGTTGGCGGAGAAAAATTTTCGAGTACCTTTTGTACTGTTCATATCCGTAATCAAATAAGTCATGAATTCATCGAGGATGATAAGCACAACACAAAATCGATAAAATTGCGTCCTACGGCTAGAGTTCTTCACCATACTTTAATGCATTCTCTTTTCTCTCGAATTGGGAATTTTGACACTGTTTACAAAGAGAATTTCAAAGCTTTATATGCAATTTATGGTGGAATTCGAATAAACTGGATTGAAATGATCTTCGATGAAATTTTACATGTCAATGAGTTGAATAAGCTGCATCTCTTCTACAACGAATATATTATGCGATTCTTAAGTGACTGTGGCATCAATCCACCTCAATCACCTATTACACGGCCAAAGTGCATAAACAAAGCTTCAATCAAACGTATGAAACTTCCTGAACCATATTTTAATATAATGCCTTTCGAACAATGGAAAGAACAAGACCACCAAGGAACCTCCTCTCGACCTTCTCGTCCAAAACCCAAAGACGGGATACTTTTAAGCTCGACTTCCTCAACCAAAGAAAGTCTTGAAACTCTCGCTCAAAATCAATTCCTTCTTGAAGCTCGACTTAAGCGGGTGGACACAAAGATGGATAAGCGTTTTAATAAACTTAAGTCGTTCTTCTCGTCAACATGGGAGGCAATATCTTGTGGAGCTTCCACTTCTTCCATGCAAGCACAGGACCCCGGTAAACGTCCAGCTCCTCCAACCTTTACTTGGACATCTTCGGAAGAGGGCACTAACTCTGACACTAGTCTTGGACGAGGTCGTGGACAATCTCAAATGCTTCAAGTAGAAGAAGAAGAAGGCGAGGAAACAAAATCCGAGTAGCTTGTTTCTTTTATCATTTTATGAACTTATGCTTTTGGTATTTTTCTAGACTTAATCCGACACTTGTACCTAAATGGTGTCGTTGTTTTATTTCGAACTTAGACCTATTGATGTTCGTACTATATGTTATGTGTATGATATTTTAATCTCTGCTTGTATCATTTACATTGTTTATCTGCGTATTTCATTCCTTTTTGTCTATGAAAAAGGGGGAGAAGTATGGTAAGTATGGTACTAACATTATATGCAGGAACAATAGTTATTATACATGCACTATCACGACCAAGAATTTCGCTCGATCCGAATCAGTCGCTAAACCGACCCAGACCGTTCGAAACACCTGATTGTTTTAAGAACACGACAAATTAGAATGCAGTCAGAAGAACATTTCATTGTATATTACAACAATTCATTAGAATACAAGAATATACAGAGTATGAATCAATATTACACAGAAAATATCAGAGATTTAAATTACATTTAAATACATCGCAGCGGAAAATAACACAATACACAACTAGAAGTAATACACGGATACAGAGCTTTCCGAGTATCGTTCCAGCTGTAAATTAGGATCCTGTGAACATAAATCTGCAAAACCAAAACTACTAGCTGCCCGTGTCAAAATAAGGGCACCCAGAGTTTAGGTCAAAACAATAAACTCCAGGTCAGTCATGGGACTGGTGTGAGAACTAAAGCAGTTATTTAAAACTTTATTTTAAATCAGATATATCTAGGGACTATGCCGTATAACACAGAATGGGTTTCCTCCCAAGAACACCAGTGCATAAAACAACAGCGCAATGCTAAATAAAGAAAAATGAAGCAATTATAAGACCCAGGTCCCATCACACAATGCAACGCAAGCCGGAGGATAGGGTTTTTACCTTATAATAGCCAAGAATGCTTGATACGTTTAAAACAAATCATTTTATACTATAATAAGTGTATAGTGTCAAAACAATTTCAATCATAAATATCAATCATAGGCGACATAGCATCCCATGCTACTACGTCGCCAATACTAGGCTCTACAAATAAAACCGCACAATCACGTATTGGAAGCTGGATTTCCTTCTATGAGCCGAGGCAAGGGATCGTCCTCTACCGAATTCGAGACAATCTAGCCCATGTCTCAGGAAAGTACTCAGTCAAGCCTTTGGAGCGACAGGGCCGGTCCACCGATGTGGATTAAAATTCCTGAACACTGCGTTTCCCCTCCCTATGGGGCGTAAATGAGCCAACGAATGACTCCATCGGCTTCACATAGTCACCGATATATCCGAGACGCCTCGCAACAGCAACAACCACATAAGTCAAACTCGTCAGGGCGTATAAAACCACTGACGCCACTTCTAACTAGAAAGAAACGCATGTCCTCCCTGAGGTCCTCTCCCGTTATTGGTTCACAACCGGGGTGTGAGGCTCGCGAATCAACGCTACACAAAGCTATGCCACACAGGCCGTTCTTTGATCATCAACCACAAGACTTTGCTTTTCAACAGAAGCCTTGATCATTTGTCACTTAGGCATGCCACATAGGCAATTCACTCCATGCGTTTGATATCCATCAATATACAACCCCTGAGCTCGTACGTCTTAGAGAAGGGCGTTAAGTAAGAGAATAAAATTCTCCACTGCCAAACAGATATATATTTAATAGAAATCAATCACACAGACTAAAATCCAATGTCAGACACACAATCCATTTACAAGTCCGTTCTGGGTCTGAACGAAACCGGAGGCACCTTGTACCCCGCATATCCATCGATCTCCAAGTACGTCTAGACGATCACTAACAGATTCCCTTCTCTTGGGTGTACAACCCAATCAAGATCATCAGTAATCACCCAAACGACGTGAAGACCTCCGGTCTTCGACCACCATCTTCATCTTCGACTAATCGTCGAATCAGTTATTCAGAATGGGATGAACACGGTCTTTCTGAATAACTCGCGTATATAATAAACAAGTGTTACACAAACACAACATACGCCTCATTCCAATTCAGATTATTCTTTTATTCAAATATTCTTACACTTTGGGAAAGATTCCCATTAATTTTATCAAAGATAAATTCTTTAAATTTATTCTTTAATCTTCTTTTGAATATCAATTCAAACTAGTCGGGATTAGCGAACCACACCGGAGTAATCATTTATTCTATTTCCCAATCCCCACATATTCATCCCATGAAGTAAAACTGGTAATACTTCATATCTAACACCACAGTGTTATCGGTAAATTCAATTACCATTTCACGTTCAAATCTAATTAAAGATTTAACTATCGCCCGGAGTAAAACTGGTGATACCCCATTCTCGATCTTTTAAATCTAATTAAAGATTCATTAAAACTCCACTTAGTTCTAAACTTTAACTGGGTTAAAGAATCAGTGTCATTTAAAACACGGTTCACGATAAACCCAAAATCATATTCCATTAATCATCGGGTTAAAGAACTAGTGTTATTTAAAACACTGTTCACGATAAACCCAAAAATCAATACCAATTCAATTCCAATTAAATATCATTTAATTGGTACACTTCATTAAATCTAAATAAAAAGATTTAATCTTTTTCTCAACTGGGCTTAAGAACGGTGTTAATGAAGACACCATTCACGACAAAACCAAATCACATTTGATAATAAATACAAGGCTCTGAATAGAAAATATATCTGCTTATATTCAATATCAAATTCTACGACCAAAAAATATCGTATTTGAAATAACGATATATATATATATATATATATATATATATATATATATATATCTTTCTAATTTCCATAACCATATCTATATAATCACGAAATCCAACATCGAAATATTCCAAAGACAATTTCGATTAAAATCCATTCCAGTTCAATTATTGGAAATTCTGGTTTCTTTAAAAACCATTTTCAAATCAAATTTATTTATTTTAAAAATAAATAGAATTATTATTCTAGTTCAAAACTAGTTCATTTCGATAAAAATCTATTTTTATCCTTTCAAATAAGGAGTTTTTCATCCCAATTCTTCGCAAATCATTTCTTATGATTTTACACAAATTATTGATATTTTAAATAATTTTATCAAGGCCCGTACAGTCGATTTCCATCGACGGCCATCGAACTGCACTTACAACGACCTTTTCCAAATTTGATTTGGACATAATTCCAAATCCAACCGTTAGATTTTAAATTTCTAATATTCATTAGAAAGCTCTTTCCGATACGAAACCCAACGGTTCCGGTTTTAGGAGAATCCAACGGTCGGATCTCCCGTAATGTCCATCCGAAGTCAATGGTCGAAATTCACGAACTACCGCGGCTCGGCGTGTTCTATTTAGGCCATTATATTATATATATAATATATACTTTGTCGATTTCCTTTTAAAACGTATTATATAAATCGTTTTAAATTCGTTTTCAAAATGATTTCAACTTCCATCTCAAATTCAAATCAAAATTGAATTTTCTAATATTAATTCGTTTTAAATTCATTTCAACTCGATTTCAATTCTATTTCAATCTAATTCGAATTTCAATTCTTTTCAATTTAATTTGAATTTCAATTCTTTTCAATTTAATTCGAAATTCAATTTAATTTGAATTTCAATTCATTTCAATTTAATTCGAATTTCAATTCTATTCAGTTTAATTCGAATTTCAATTCATTTCAATTTAATTCGAATTTCAATTCTATTCAGTTTAATTCGAATTTCAATTCATTTCAGAATATCAGATTTTGAAATCACTTTCGATATTCATTGAAAAAGGAATAAAATCGATATAAATATCGTTCACGTCAAAATGGCGCAAATCTAATCAACACGGCTTCATATATTTCTATCTTCAAATATTTTATTTCAAATATATTTTTTATATATATTCCTATTCAGTTATTCTATTCAAATATTCTATTCAAATATTTCTATTCAAATATTTCTATTCAAATATTCCTATTCAAATATTCTATTCAAATATTTTATTCAAAACTGGAATGAGGCCCAATCAATTACCATATAATGTTAATTATACGGATTTTCTACAACACATGTATAAAATAACAACGATAAATAATCAACCATCATCCAGAGTGCGCCGCACAACTGCATAAGCATTAAATATGAATATTTAACGCTTATAACAGCCTGTCAATCAATCGATCGACATACAACTAATTATTGGGATTAGTGTATGTCATATATCATCCCAGATTCCCAATACCCGTGTAGGGTTTCAATCAATCAAACACAGATTTTATTTGTGGAGTTGGGCGATGTGTAAAATTTATCGTCCCAATCAATATCAGTCAAATGTGTATATATAAACAAATCGTCCGATTTGTTTATATTTATTTCATTTTAAATACTCATTAAAAATTCTATTTTCAACTATAAAATATTTTTAACTATATAAATATTTTATTTCATTTCACATCACATCACACAATCAACTACACATCAAAATCAAACAAACAAGCATACAAGCCGCCCATGGTCTATGGACGACGGGTGTTGGGTGCTACTAAACAACGTTTGCATCCTAGTATATATTTTAAACTAGAAATAAATTAAAAGTGAGGAGTTCTCACTGACTAGCTAATCCAAACACCATGACTCTTCATATGTAGGAAATCTTCATCTTTCTCGCCTTTCGTCAATTTCATCGTCTGTAGCCACTACATATACAAAATTCGAATTTTTACTTCGCTATTCAATATATAAAAATCGAATTTTTACTTCGCTATTCAATATATAAAAATCGAATTTTTACTAACATACCTATATAAAAAATATATTTTTATTACTCTACTTTAACAAAAACCATATTTTTAATACTCTACCTAAGTAAAAATTATATTTTTATTATCTAAATTATATAAAAATCACATTTTTATGATTTCTACTATATAAAAATCAATTTTTTTTTATCCTCGTCTTGTCTACATAAAATCTTCTCTTTTCTTATGTTAACCATACGATAAAAATAACTCCTTTGTTATGATAAAAATCATAATTTTTATAATTAAAATCACTACTTTTATAAACTGAAAATCCTTGAATAATTAAATAAAAGAAATAAATAATTTAAAAACTTACAGTTAGTTAGAAAAGGGGGGAGGCTGTGCGCGTCGGTCAGTAAAGGAGGAGGAAGGGAATCGGGTGCAGGCGGGTGGAGGCGCTGGAGGCGGTGGTGGACTAAGGGGGGGGGGCTCGGCGGTTTTGAAGAGAGGAGGAAGAGGTCGGATGCGGGGGAAGGTCGAGGGGAGGGAGGCGCGAGAGGGAGAGGGGGGGTTCGGCGTCGCCGTTGAGGGGACGGGGCGACGTGATCGGCGCCGCCTTGGGCGACGGCGGGAGGGCTAGGGCACGAGCGCCCTTTTTTTCTGTTGAAAGTGTAATCGGGGGAAGAGAAAGAAAGAGGGGGGGGTTTGTAAATTTTTATATTATTTTATTTATTTTTAATTTCAAAAAGCAACTTAAAATCTCGGACTCGAAACGGGACCCACCGCCTGTCGTCCATAGCTAATTACCCCCATTCCGAACACAATGGGATATGTATCGCAGGCTGATTCGATCGTTTCGATCAGTTTTCATTAAAATCAAAATATAACTCTATATATTGAATTTGAACGCACATTTCAATTTACCGGGGCCACATACTAACTAGAAAAATTCCCGAAAAAATATTTTCTAGCTTCGTATTGACGATACGGTCCTAACAAAACTAGTTTCGTCAAATTCTGAGACCGTTTGAAGAATGACCATTTTCCAGTCGATTAAAATCAACTAAAACTAGTCAAACGCGTTTTCCTTTGCCACGCTCAAATATTGATTCGAAAAATTATGAAATTTGAAACCTAGAAATAATTTGACATCGCGGATCCAACAAAAGTGGTTTCGTCGAAATCCGAGGTCGTTTGCAAAATGGCCATTTTCAAGGGCCGAAATTCCATAGCGACTATTCTGAAATTTCAACTGGACGTAACTTTTGATTCCTGCTATGAAATTTTGATTTCTCGGATTCATTGGAAAGATATTCTCAATTAGATTCAAATATTTTTGTTTCTCTAAAATCCGGTTTATTTTGAATCCTGTATATTCATTTGAAATTTGAAATCGAATTATCGAACTACCGCGCCATTTTCAATTCCTTTTATATATATAAATAAATATTTATATTCTATCGTCGATTTATATAAATATATACATTCGAATTCAATTCAAAATAAATTTCTCGTCATCATTATTTAAAATAATTCATTTTAAATAATCAAAATTCGCTAAAATTGCCAAAATAAAAATTTTAAATTGGCCCAGATTTCCGGGTTATTACAATCTCCCCCACTTAAAACTTTTCGTCCCCGAAAAGGAACAAAGCCGAAAGTTGTTTAACTAATCAATTCGAGTTCCATTATTTTCATCACAGCTTAAGTTCTTCAACTTTTCAGTTTCTAAGAACTTTTCAATTTTTTCAAAAATTTGGCTAATACCCTAAATTTTCGAAAAATTTCGCCATAACCTCCCCTACACCGGGGACTTCGGGATATTTCATATAGCCTCCCATGGCCTTCTTCAATCCAAAAGAAAAAGAAAAAGCCAAGCGGCTAGCCAATCGGCTCATAAAATCATCATCACCCAAACAAAATAGTAAATTATGGTAAACATGTACCTATTTGTCGGGCAAACAATTTTATTCTCTGCTCTAGCCTCCTTGCTATGAACTGTTCAGTGTAAGTACATGTATATGCATGCAAATGCGACCAATTTTCAATACAATTCACTAATTGATTCAATTTGGTTATAGGGTTACAAATTTTAATTAATCAACCAATAATCAACAACACAACCATCAATCAACTAGTTGATTAGCTTTTCAAATTCATAACTTTGATACATAGTCAAAAAATCAGATTTTTGATGCCAAATCACAACAATAAGCCCTATCTAGTTTCGGTTCTCACACCAGTCAATTGGAAATATATAGACATCACACTTTCGATACTCGAACCGAAACGACTGATGCTATACAGTCATCAATAGTTTCATCTCCGGGCGATTAGAGCGTGATTCTATATCTACCCAATATATTAAAACTTCGAATACACGCGGATCAGGCGTATACGCAAAATCTTTATATACTGGATAGTCCAAATCAATATAAATAAATATTCAAATACGAATTATTCGATTTAAATTTTCAAAACAAAAATTGTTTTCAATTTAAAAATATACTCTTCACACTCGTCCTAGGATACTACTGATCCTATCTCTAACGAGTCATTCCCATTGGATATTACTAATCCAATATCTGATGAATTCTTTCGTATGGTTCTAATGTGTCTTGTTCTCTGAGCTTTGTAAACCAAAGCTCTGATACCAAGCTATCACGACCAAGAATTTCGCTCGATCCGAATCAGTCGCTAAACCGACCCAGACCGTTCGAAACGCCTGATTGTTTTGAGAACACGACAAATTAGAACGCAGACAGAAGAACATTTCATTGTATATTACAACAATTCATCAGAATACAAGAATATACAGAGTATGAATCAATATTACACAGAAAATATCAGAGATTTAAATTACATTTAAATACATCGCAACGGAAAATAACACAATACACAACTAGAAGTAATACACGGATACAAAGCTTTCCAAGTATCGTTCCAGTTGTAAATCAGGATCCTGTGAACATAAATCCGCAAAACCAAAACTACTAGCTGCCCGTGTCAAAATAAGGGCACCTAGAGTTTAGGTTAAAACAATAAACTCCAGGTCAGTCATGGGACTGGTGTGAGAACTAAAACAGTTATTTAAAACTTTATTTTAAATCAGATATACCAAGGGACCACGCCGTACAACACGGACCGGGTTTCCTCCCAAGAACACTTGTGCATAAAACAATAGCGCAATGCAAAATAAAGAAAAATTAAGCTATTATAAGACCCAGGTCCCATCACACAATGCAACGCAAGCCGGAGGATAGGGTTTTTACCTTATAATAGCCAAGAATGCTTGATACGTTTAAAATAAATCATTTTATACTATAATAAGTGTACAGTGTCAAAACGATTTCAATCATAAATATCAATCATAGGCGGCATAGCATCCCTTCTACTATGTCGCCAATACTAGGCTCTACAAATAAAACCACAAAATCACGTATTGGAAGCTGGATTTCCTTCTATGAGCCGAGGCAAGGGATCGTCCTCTACCGAATTCGAGACAATCTAGCCCATGTCTCAGGCAAGTACTCAGTCAAGCCTTTGGAGCGACAGGGTCGGTCCACCGATATGGATTAAAATTCCTGAACACTGCGTTTCGCCGCCCTATGGATCGTAAATGAGCCAACGAATGACTCCATCGGCTTCACATAGCCACTGATATATCTGAGGCGCCTCGCAACAGCAACAACCACATAAGTCAAACTCGTTAGGGCATGTAAAACCACTGACGCCACTTCTAACTAGAAAGAAACGCATGTCCTCCCTGAGGTCCTCTCCCGTTTTTGGTTCACAACCGGGGTGTGAGGCTCGCGAATCAACGCTACACAAAGCTATGCCACACAGGCCGTGCTTTGATCATCAACCACAATACTTTGCTTTTCAACAGAAGCCTTGATCATTTGCCACTTAGGCATGCCACACAGGCAATTCACTCCATGCGTTTGACATCCATCATTATATAACCCCTTAGCTCGTACGTCTCAGAGAAGGGCATTAAGCAAGAGAATAAAATTCTCCGCCGCCAAACAGATATATATTTAATAGAAATCAATCATACAGACTAAAATCCAGTGTCAGACACACAGTCCATTTACAAGTCCGTTCTGGGTCTGAACGAAACCGGAGGCACCTAGTACCCAGCATATCCCATCGATCTCCAAGTACGTCTGGACGATCACTAACCGATTCCCTCCTCTTGGGTGTACGACCCAATCAAGATCATCAGTAATCACCCAAACGACGTGAAGACCTCCAGTCTTCGACCACCGTCTTCATCTTGGACTAATCGTCGAATCAGTTATTCAGAATGGGATAAACCCGGTCTTTCTAAATAACTCGCGTATATAATAAACAAGTTACACAAACACAACATACGCCTCATTCCAATTCAGAATATTCTTTTATTCAAATATTATTACACTTTGGGAAAGATTCCCATTAATTTTATCAAAGATAAATTCTTTAAATTTATTCTTTAATCTTCTTTTGAATATCTATTCAAACTAGTCGGGATTAGCGAACCACACCGGAGTAATCATTTATTTTATTTCCCAATCCCCACCTATTCATCCCATGAAGTAAAATTGGTAATACTTCATATCTAACACCACGGTGTTATCGGTAAATTCAATTACCATTTCACGTTCAAATCTAATTAAAGATTTAACTATCGCCTGGAGTAAAACTAGTGATACCCCATTCTCGATCTTTTCAATCTAATTAAAGATTCATTAAAACTCCACTCAGTTCTATACTTTAACTGGGTTAAAGAATCAGTGTCATTTAAAACACGGTTCACGATAAACCCAAAATCACATTCCATTAATCAACGGGTTAAAGAACTAGTGTTATTTAAAACATTGTTCACGATAAGCCCAAAAATCAATACTAATTCAATTCCAATTAAATATCATTTAATTGGTACACTTCATTAAATCTAAATAAAAAGATTTAATCTTTTTCTCAACTGGGCTTAAGAACAGTGTTAATGAATACACCATTCACGACAAACCCAAATCACATTTGATATTAAATACAAGGCTCTGAATAGAAAATATATCGGCTTATATTCAATATCAAATTATACGACCAACAAATATTGTATTTGAAATAACGATATATATATATCTTTCAAATTTCCATAACCATATCTGTATAATCACAAAATCCAACGTCGAAATATTCCAAAGACAATTTCGATTCAAATCCATTCCAATTCAATTATTGGAAATTATGGTTTCTTTTAAAACCATTTTCAAATCCAAATTATTTATTTTAAAAATAAATAGAATTATAATTCTAGTTCAAAACTAGTTCATTTCGATAAAAATCTATTTTTATCCTTTCAAATATGGAGTTTTTCATCCCATTCTTCCCAAATCATTTCTTATGATTTCACACAAATTATTGATGTTTTTAATAATTTTATCAAGGCCCGTACAGTCGATTTCCATTAACGGCCATCGAACTGCACTTACAGCGACCTTTTCCAAATTTGATTTGGACATAATTCCAAATCCAACCGTTAGATTTTAAATTTCTAATATTCGTTAGAAAGCTCTTTTCGACACGAACTCAACGGTTTCGGTTTTAGGAGAATCCTACGGTCGGATCTCCCGTAATGTTCGTCCGAAGTCAATGGTCGAAATTCAGGAACTACCGCGGCGCGGCGCGTTCTATTTAGGCCATTATATTATATATATAATATATACTTCGTCGATTTCCTTTCAAAACATATTATATAAATCGTTTTAAATTTGTTTTCAAAACAATTTCAACTTCCATCTTAAATTCAAATCAAAATTGAATTTTCTAATATAAATTCGTTTTAAATTCATTTCAACTCGATTTCAATTCTATTTCAATCTAATTTGAATTTCAATTCATTTCAATTTGATTCGAATTTCAATTCTTTTCAATTTAATTTGAAATTCAATTTAATTCGAATTTCAATTTAATTCGAATTTCAATTCTATTCAGTTTAATTCGAATTTCAATTCATTTCAATTTAATTCAAATTTCAATTCTATTCAGTTTAATTCGAATTTCAATTCGTTTCAAAATATCAGATTTTGAAATCACTTTCGATATTCATTGAAAAAGGAATAAAATCGATATAAATACCGTTCACGTCAAAATGGCGCAAATCTAATCAACACGGCTTCATATATTTCTATTATCAAATATTTTATTTCAAATATATTTTTTATATATATTCCTATTCAAATATTCTATTCAAATATTCTATTCAAATATTTCTATTCAAATATTTCTATTCAAATATTTCTATTCAGATATTCTATTCAAATATTTTATTCAAAACTGGAATGAGGTCCAATCAATTACCATATAATGTTAATTATATGGATTTTCTACAACACATGTATAAAATAACAACGATAAATAATCAACCATCATCCAGAGTGCACCGCACAACTGCATAAGCATTAAATATGAATATTTAACGCTTATAACAGCCTGTCAATCAATCGATCGACATACAACTAATTATTGGGATTAGTGTATGTCATATATCATCCCAATACCCGTGTGGGGTTTCAATCAATCAAACATAGATTTTATTTGTGGAGTTGGGCGATGCGTAAAATTTATCGTCCCAATCAATATCAGTCAAATGTGTGTATATAAACAAATCGTCTGATTTGTTTGTATTTATTTTATTTTAAATACTTGTTAAAAATTCTATTTTCAACTATAAAATAATTTTAACTATATAAATATTTTATTTCATTTCACATCACATCACACAATCAACTACACATCAAAATCAAACAAACAAGCATACAAGACGTTCATGGTCTGTGGACGACGGGTGTCGGGTGCTACTAAGCACCGTCTGCATCCTAGTATATATTTTAAACTAGAAATAAATTAAAAATGAGGAGTTCTCACCGACTAGCTAATCCAAACTCCATGACACTTCATATGTTGGAAATCTTCATCTTTCTCGCCTTTCGTCAATTTCATCATCCGTAGCCACTACATATATAAAATTCGAATTTTTACTTCGCTATTCAATATATAAAAATCGAATTTTTACTTCGCTATTCAATATATAAAAATCGAATTTTTACTAACATACCTATATAAAAATTATATTTTTATTACTCTACTTTAACAAAAACCATATTTTTAATACTCTACCTAAGTAAAAATTATATTTTTATTATCTACATTATATAAAAATCACATTTTTATGATTTCTATTATATTTAAATCAAATTTTTTTATCCTCGTCTTGTCTACATAAAATCTTCTCTTTTCTTATGTTAACCATACGATAAAAATAGCTCCTTTGTTATGATAAAAATCAGAATTTTTATATATTAAAATCACTACTTTTATAAACTAAAAATCCTTGAATAATTAAATAAAAAAATAAATAATTTAAAAACTTACAGTTAGTTAGAAAAGGGGGCAAGCTGTGCGCGTCGGTCAGCAAAGGAGGTGGAAGGGAATCGGGGACAGGCGGGTGGAGGCGCTGGAGGCGGTGGTGGACTAAGGTGGGGGAGGAGGGGGGTTCGGCGGTTTTGAAGAGAGGAGGAAGAGGTCGGATGCGGGGGAAGGTCAAGGGGAGGGAGGCACGAGAGGGAGAGGGGGAGGGGGGTTCGGCGTCGCCGTTGAGGGGAGGGGGGCGACGTGATTGGCGCCGCCTTGGGCGGAGGCGGGAGGGCTAGGGCACGAGCGCCCTTTTTTTCTTCTGTTGAAGGTGTAATCGGGGGAAGAGAAAGAAAGAGGGGGGGGGTTTGTAAATTTTTATGTTATTTTATTTATTTTTAATTTCAAAAAGCAACTTAAAATCTCGGACTCGAAACGGGACCCACCGCTTGTCGTCCATAGCTAATTACCCCCATTACGAACACAATGGGATATGTATCGCAGGCTGATTCGATCGTTTCGATCAGTTATCGTTAAAATCAAAATATAACTCTTTATATTGAATTTGAACGCACATTTCAATTTACCGGGGCCACATACTAACTAGAAAAATTCCCGAAAAATATTTTCTAGCTTTGTATTGACGATACGGTCCTAACAAAACTAGTTTCGTCAAATTCTGAGACCGTTTGAAGAATGACCATTTTCCAGTCGATTAAAATCAACTAAAACTGGTCAAACGCGTTTTCCTTTGCCGCGCTCACATATTGATTCGAAAAATTATGAAATTTGAAACCTAGAAATAATTTGACATCGCGGATCCAACAAAAGTGGTTTCGTCAAAATCCGAGGTCGTTTGCAAAATGGCCATTTTCAAGGGCCGAAATTCCATAGCGACTATTCTGAAATTTCAACTGGACGTAACTTTTGATTCCCGCTATGAAATTTTGATTTCCCGGATTCATTGGAAAGATATTCTCAATTAGATTCAAATATTTTTGGTTTCCCTAAAATCCGGTTTATTTTGAATCCTGTACATTCATTTGAAATTTGAAATCGAATTATCGAACTACCGCGCCATTTTCAATTCCTTTTATGTATATAAATAAATATTTATATTCTATCGTCGATTTATATAAGTATATACGTTCGAATTCAATTCAAAATAAATTTCTCGTCGTCATTATTTAAAATAATTCATTTTAAATAATCAAAATTCGCTAAAATTGCTAAAATAAAAATTTTAAATTGGCCTAGATTTCCGGGTTATTACAATCTCCCCTACTTAAAACTTTTCGTCCCCAAAAAGGAACAAAGCCGAAAGTTGTTTAACTAATCAATTCGACTTCCATTATTTTCATCACGGCTTGAGTTCTTCAACTTTTCAGTTTTTAAGAACTTTTCAATTTTTTCAAAAATATGGCTAACACCCTAAATTTTCGAAAAATTTCGCCATAACCTCCCCTGCACCGGGGACTTCGGGATATTTCATATAGCCTCCCATGGCCTTCTTCAATCCAAAAGAAAAAGAAAAAGCCAAGCGGCTAGCCAATCGACTCATAAAATCATCATCACCCAAACAAAACAGTAAATTATGGTAAACATGTACCTATTTGTCGGGCAAACAATTTTATTCTCTGCTCTAGCCTCCTTGCTATGAACTGTTCAATGTAAGTACATGTATATGCATGCAAATGCGACCAATTTTCAATACAATTCACTATTTGATTCAATTTGGTTATAGGGTTACAAATTTTAATTAATCAACCAATAATCAACAACACAACCATCAATCAATTAGTTGATTAGCTTTTCAAATTCATAACTTTGATACATAGTCAAAAAATCAGATTTTTGATGCCAAATCACAACAATAAGCCCTATCTAGTTTTGGTTCTCACACCAGTCAATTGGAAATATATAGACATCACACTTTCGAAACTCTAACCCAAACGACTAATGTTGTACAGTCATCAATAGTTTCATCTCCGGGCGACTAGTGCGTGATTCTATATCTACCCAATATATTAAAACTTCGAATACACGCGGATCAGACTTATACGCAAAATCTTTATATATTGGATAGTCCAAATCAATATAAATAAATATTCAAATACGAATAATTTGATTTAAATTTTCAAAACAAAAATTGTTTTCAATTTAAAAATATACTCTTCACACTCGTCCAAGGATACTACTGATGCTATCTCTAACGAGTCATTCCCATTGGATATTACTAATCCAATATCTGATGAATTCTTTCGTATGGTTCTAATATGTCTTGTTCTCTGAGCTTTGTAAACCAAAGCTCTGATACCAAGCTATCACGACCAAGAATTTCGCTCGATCCGAATCAGTCGCTAAACCGACCCAGACCGTTCGAAACGCCTGATTGTTTTGAGAACACTACAAATTAGAACGCAGACAGAAGAACATTTCATTGTATATTACAACAATTCATCAGAATACAAGAATATACAGAGTATGAATCAATATTACACAGAAAATACCAGAGATTTAAATTACATTTAAATACATCGCAGCGGAAAATAACACAATACACAACTAGAAGTAATACACGGATACAGAGCTTTCCGAGTATCGTTCCAGTTGTAAATCAGGATCCTGTGAACATAAATCTGCAAAACCAAAACTACTAGCTGCCCATGTCAAAATAAGGGCACCCAGAGTTTAGGTTAAAACAATAAACTCCAGGTCAGTCATGGGACTGGTGTGAGAACTAAAACAGTTATTTAAAACTTTATTTTAAATCAGATGTATCAAGGGACCACGCCGTATAACACAGACCGGGTTTCCTCCCAAGAACACCAGTGCATAAAACAATAGCGCAATGCTAAATAAAGAAAAATTAAGCTATTATAAGACCCAAGTCCCATCACACAATGCAACGCAAGCCGGAGGATAGGGTTTTTACCTTATAATAGCCAAGAATGCTTGATACGTTTAAAACAAATCATTTTATACTATAATAAGTGTATAGTGTCAAAACGATTTCAATCATAAATATCAATTATAGGCTGCATAGCATCCCATGCTACTATGTCGCCAATACTAGGCTCTACAAATAAAACCACAAAATCACTTATTGGAAGCTGGATTTCCTTCTATGAGCCGAGGCAAGGGATCGTCCTCTATCGAATTCGAGAAAATCTAGCCCATGTCTCAGGCAAGTACTCAGTCATGCCTTTGGAGCGACAGGGCCGGTCCACCGATGTGGATTAAAATTCCTGAACATTGCATTTCCCCGCCCTATGAGGCGTAAATGAGCCAACGAATGACTCCATCGGCTTCACATAGCCACAGATATATCCGTGGCGCCTCGCAACAGCAACAACCACATAAGTCAAACTCGTCAGGGCGTGTAAATCCACTGACGCCACTTTTAACTAGAAAGAAACGCATGTCCTCCCTGAGGTCCTCTCCCGTTTTTGGTTCACAACCGGGGTGTGAGGCTCGCGAATCAACGCTACACAAAGCTATGCCACACAGGCCGTGCTTTGATCATCAACCACAAGACTTTTCTTTTCAACAGAAGCCTTGATCATTTGCCACTTAGGCATGCCACATAGGCAATTCACTCCATGCGTTTGAAATCCATCAATATATAACCCCTTAGCTCGTATGTCTCAGAGAAGGGCGTTAAGCAAGAGAATAAAATTCTCCACCGCCAAACTGATATATATATTAAATAGAAATCAATCATACAGACTAAAATCCAGTGTCAGACACACAGTCCATTTACAAGTCCGTTCTGTGCCTGAACGAAACCGGAGGCACCTAGAACCCCGCATATCCATCGATCTCCAAGTACGTCTGGACGATCACTAACTGATTCCCTCCTCTTGGGTGTACGACCCAATCAAGATCATCAGTAATCACCCAAACGACGTGAAGACCTCCGGTCTTCGACCACCGTCTTCATCCTCGACTAATCGTCGAATCAGTTATTCAGAATGGAATAAACCCAGTCTTTCTAAATAACTCGCGTATATAATAAACAAGTTACACAAACACAACATACGCCTCATTCCAATTCAGAATATTCTTTTATTCAAATATTCTTACATTTTGGGAAAGATTCCCATTAATTTTATCAAAGATAAATTCTTTAAATTTATTCTTTAATCTTCTTTTGAATATCAATTCAAACTAGTCGGGATTAGCGAACCACGCCGGAGTAATCATTTATTTTACTTCCCAATCCCCACCTATTCATCCCATGAAGAAAAACTGGTAATACTTCATATCTAACACCACGGTGTTATCGGTAAATTCAATTACCGTTTCACGTTCAAATCTAATTAAAGATTTAACTATCGCCTGGAGTAAAACTGGTGATACCCCATTCTCGATCTTTTAAATCTAATTAAAGATTCATTAAAACTCCACTTAGTTCTATACTTTAACTGGGTTAAAGAATCAGTGTCATTTAAAACACGGTTCACGATAAACCCAAAATCACATTCCATTAATCATCGGGTTAAAGAACTAGTGTTATTTAAAACACTGTTCACGATAAACCCAAAAAATTAATACCAATTCAATTCCAATTAAATATCATTTAATTGGTATACTTCATTAAACCTAAATAAAAAGATTTAATCTTTTTCTCAACTGGGCTTAAGAACAGTGTTAATGAAGACACCATTCACAACAAACCCAAATCACATTTGATATTAAATACAAGGCTCTGAATAGAATATATATCGGCTTATATTCAATATCAAATTCTACGACCAACAAATATGTTATTTGAAATAATGATATATATATATATATATATCTTTCAAATTTCCATAACCATATCTGTATAATCACAAAATCCAACGTCGAAATATTCCAAAGACAATTTTGATTCAAATCCATTCCAATTCAATTATTGGAAATTCTGGTTTCTTTTAAAACCATTTTCAAATCCAAATTATTTATTTTAAAAATAAATAGAATTATAATTCTAGTTCAAAACTAGTTCATTTCGATAAAAATCTATTTTTATCCTTTCAAATGTCGAGTTT
This sequence comes from Allium sativum, assembly GCA_030737875.1. Taxonomy (NCBI): domain Eukaryota; kingdom Viridiplantae; phylum Streptophyta; class Magnoliopsida; order Asparagales; family Amaryllidaceae; genus Allium; species Allium sativum. Next base: position 298,535,385 of record CM060924.1, read on the forward strand.
TTCATCCCATTTTTTCCAAATCATTTTTTATGATTCTACACAAATTATTGATATTTTTAATAATTTTATCAAGGCCCATACCGTCAATTTCCATCAACGGCCATCGAACTGCACTTACAGCGACCTTTTCCAAATTTGATTTTGACATAATTCCAAATCCAACCGTTAGATTTCAAATTTCTAATATTCTTAGAAAGCTCTTTTCGATACGAACTCAACGGTTCCGGTTTTAGAAGAATCCGACGGTCGGATCTCCCGTAATGTTCGTCCGAAGTCAATGGTCGAAATTCGCGAACTACCACGGCGCGGCGCGTTCTATTTAGGCCATTATATTATATATAATATATACTTCGTCGATTTCCTTTTAAAACGTATTATATAAATCGTTTTAAATTCGTTTTCAAAACGATTTCAACTTCCATCTCAAATTCAAATGAAAATTGAATTTTGTAATATAAATTCGTTTTAAATTCATTTCAATTCTATTTCAATCTAATTCGAATTTCAATTCTTTTCAATTTAAATTGAAATTCAATGTAATTCGAATTTCAATTCATTTCAATTTAATTCGAGTTTCAATTCTATTCATTTTAATTCGAATTTCAATTCATTTCAATTTAATTCGAATTTCAATTCTATTCAGTTTAATTCGAATTTTAATTCATTTCAAAATATCAGATTTTGAAATCACTTTCGATATTCATTGAAAAAGGAATAAAATCGATATAAATATCGTTCACGTCAAAATGGCGCAAATCTAATCAACACAGTTTCATATATTTCTATTTTCAAATATTTTATTTCAAATATATTTTTTATATATATTCCCATTCAAATATTTCTATTCAAATATTTCTATTCAAATATTTCTATTCAAATATTTCTATTCAAATATTCTATTCAAATATTTTATTCAAAACTGGAATGAGGCCCAATCAATTACCATATAATGTTAATTATATGGATTTTCTACAACAGATGTATAAAATAACAACGATAAATAATCAACCATCATCCAGAGTGCACCGCACAACTGCATAAGCATTAAATATGAATATTTAACGCTTATAACAGCCTGTCAATCAATCGATCGACATACAACTAATTATTGGGATTAGTGTATGTCATATATCATCCCAATACCCGTGTGGGGTTTCAATCAATCAAACACAGATTTTATTTGTGCAGTTGGGCGATGTGTAAAATTTATCGTCCTAATCAATATCAGTCAAATGTGTGTATATAAACAAATCGTCCGATTTGTTTATATTTATTTCATTTTAAATACACGTTAAAAAATCTATTTTCAACTATAAAATATTTTTAACTATATAAATATTTTATTTCATTTCACATCACATCACACAATCAACTACACATCAAAATCAAACAAACAAGCATACAAGTCGTCTATGGTCTCTGGACGACGGGTGTTGGGTGCTACTAAACACCGTCTGCATCCTAGTATATATTTTAAACTAGAAACAAATTAAAAGCGAGGAGTTCTCACCGACTAGCTAATCCAAACTCCACGACTCTTCATATGTAGGAAATCTTCTTCTTTCTCGCCTTTCGTCAATTTCATCGTCTGTAGCCACTACATATATAAAATTCAAATTTTTACTTCACTATTCAATATATAAAAATCAAATTTTTACTTCGCTATTCAATATATAAAAATCGAATTTTTACTTCGCTATTCAATGTATAAAAATCAAATTTTTACTAACATACCTATATAAAAATTATATTTTTATTACTCTACTTTAACAAAAACCATATTTTAAATACTCTACCTAAGTAAAAATTATATTTTTGTTATCTACATTATATAAAAATCCAATTTTTATGATTTCTACCATATAAAAATCACATTTTTATGATTTCTACTATATAAAAATCACATTTTTTTATTCCTCGTCTTGTCTACATAAAATCTTCTCTTTTCTTATGTTAACCATACGATAAAAATCAGAATTTTTATATATTAAAATCACTACATTTATAAACTGAAAATCCTTGAATAATTAAATAAAAGAAATAAATAATTTAAAAACTTACAGTTAGTTAGAAAAGGGGGGGAAGCTGTGCGCATCGGTCAGCAAAGGAGGAGGAGGGGAATCGGGTGCAGCGGGTGGAGGCGCTGGAGGCGGTGGTGGACTGAGGGGGGGGGGGGGCTCGGCGGTTTTGAACAGAGGAGGAAGAGGTCGGATGCGAGGGAAGGTCGAGGGGAGGGAGGCGCAAGAGGGAGAGGAGGGGGGTTCGGCGTCGCCGTTGAGGGGGGGGGGGAGGGGCGACGTGATCGGCGCCGCCTTGGGCAGCGACGGGAGGGCTAGGGCACGAGCGCCTTTTTTTTCTTTTCTGTAGAAAGTGTAATCGGGGGAAGAGAAAGAAAGAGGAGGGAGGTTTTGTAAATTTTTATATTATTTTGTTTATTTTTAATTTCAAAAAGCAACTTAAAATCTCGGACTCAAAACGGGACCCACCGCCTGTCGTCCATAGCTAATTACCCTCATTACGAACACAATGGGATATGTATCGCAGGCTGATTCGATCGTTTCGATCAGTTTTCGTTAAAATCAAAATATAACTCTATATATTGAATTTGAACGCACATTTCAATTTACCGGGGCCACATACTAACCAGAAAAATTCCCGAAAAATGTTTTCTAGCTTTGTATTGACGATACGGTCCTAACAAAACTAGTTTCGTCAAATTCTGAGACCGTTTGAAGAATGACCATTTTCCAGTCGATTAAATAAACTGAAACTGGTCAAACGCATTTTCCTTTGCCACGCTCACATATTGATTCGAAAAATTATGAAATTTGAAACCTAGCAATAATTTGACATCACGGATCCAACAAAACTGGTTTCGTCATAATCCGAGCTCGTTTGCAAAATGGCCATTTTCAAGGGCCGAAATTCCATAGCGACTATTCTGAAATTTCAAGTGGACGTAACTTTTGATTCCCGCTATGAAATTTTGATTTCCCGGATTCGTTGGAAATATATTCTCAATTAGATTCAAATTATTTTGGTTTGACTAAAATCCGGTTTATTTTGAATCCTGTACATTCATTTGAAATTTGAAATCGAATTATCGAACTACCGCGCCATTTTCAATTCCTTATATATATATATATATAAATAAATATTTATATTCTATTGTCGATTTGTATAAATATATACGTTCGAATTCAATTCAAAATAAATTTCACGTCGTCATTATTTAAAATAATTCATTTTAAATAATCAAAATTCGCTAAAATTGCCAAAATAAAATTTTCAAATTTGCCCAGATTTCCGGGTTATTACAGGCACAAATTCAGGGGGAGATTATATACAGGGGGGGATTCAGAGGTATATTGTCATCATTCAAAAAGGGGGAGAATGTTGAGTCAATGAATTTTGATTTATGCCAAAGTAATGTGCAGTGATCGAAAAAAAGACGACGTTCATTGATCTAAGAAGATAAGGAGCTTCATATGGTATTGGTCATTAGAATTTGATTATTTGGTATGATAATAGTGTTCACTTATGTTAAAATCTATCCTCAAATAATCGAAGTATATATACACACACACTTATGTATATGTATGCACATAAATTGTGCAAACTGGGCAATACCGGTCAACCGCCCGAAACAGACCGGTCAACCGTTTTTACCCAGTTTGCACAATGAACGTGCACACATATACATATAACGTATATATATATATTTAAATTCCTGTCTACTGGTCCATTTTGACCTGTTGACCGTTTTTACATAGATACAACTTTTTGAATAGTCACTTCCATTCCTCCATGAGTTGCTTCTCCTTCCTTTCATCAATGATCATTTCCATTGGTTGTGACTCTTTGCCAAAGGTTACAACTACTTATCTTCTATAAATACACTTTGAAATCATCAAATCAAATAACCAATTCTTCCTATCTATTCTCTTTATTGTTGATCTCACTATTGCAATTTCAAAGCACTCAAACGCTCATATTCTTCACAATATCGTTCTTGAATCCTAGAATTTATATATTATTCTTTTGATTCAAACACGATATCATCCTCCAAATCTTCACAAATACAAATTCTACATAAGGATAAGATTATAGGAAGGTTGTACAAGAATTGACAAATTCGTGTTATTTAGAACACACATTATCAAATTACAAGTCTACTTGTCTTGTTTGAATTCCTCTGTATTGTAAGAGGCATGTTGTGAAGTCCTCCGTGTTGTAAGAGGCAAGTTGTGAAGTCCTCGTGTTGATAGAGGCGTGAAATCCCGTTCGGCTGCTCGGGTGTTGTGAACCTGTTTCCTCCTGGTTAAGTGAGGTTATTGATTAGTGAAATTCCAAATAGAAGTCTGGGACTGGACGTAGGACGGTGTTCCAAACCAGTATAAAAATCTCTGGTGTGATTTTTCCTTTTATTGCATTTACTTATTTGTGATACTGCTTCTGTGATATCTCATTCTGTTTTATATTTACTTGCATAACTATTGCATTAGACAAGTAGTTGTGTGTTATTCCATATTACACGATCCAAGTGTACTTTATACTTGGCAAGCACACGCACATACACTTTCATATTAGCTATTATTTATTAATTTTTACTAATTTATTCCTAGTTTATTAATTATTAATTATATATATATAAACTATTAATTATTAATTACTAATTGTTACTTCTTTAATAGTCATTAATATGTTTTAATACTTATCAGTAATTGTTTAAATTTAATTATTATAATAATTATCACCTTAAAAGTATTAAATTTAATTATTAATTATTAAATATTAATCTTAATTATTAAATAATTATTAATAATTAATAGTAATTATTAATGAATCGTTAATTAATAATTATTAATTAAATATTATACGTTAAACATTGTTTATTAAATATTGATTACACATTTTTAGTTATTTAGTATTAATTATTTATTTATTTATTAATTATTAAATGTAATTAATAAATACTAATTTTGATTTACTAATTATTAATAATTAACTATAAAAAATTATTAAATTAAAAAACAATTGATTAATTATTATAATTAGTAATTATAAATTATTTATTAATAATCATTGGTTAGAATAAATAATAACATCTGTAAGTGGTTGTTTATAATTATTGATATGTGCATTTTTTTTATATTGAAATAATTTCCAATAGCTTCGGTGCAGTTGCTTCCGCTCATAAGGAACCGACGCAAATAACACTATTTGCTTCGGTGTATTTGCCTTGGTTCCTATGAAGCCGATGCAAATAAAACTATTTGTTTCGTTGCATTTGCATCAGTTGTTTACAAAACTAAAGCAAATGATACTATTTGAATCGATTGTGAGCCCAACCAAACCAACTGCAAATAACATTATTTGCTTCGCTATAGTTGCTTCGATTATTAATACAACCCGAAGCGAATAGTGTCATTCGCTTCGGTTGTGTTATTAACCGATGCAATTGATGTGAAGCAACAGATTTGCTTTGTACTAGTGGATGTGTTTGAGTCTAGCCAAAGACGCATCATTCCCTATACCACGAATGTTCCAGAACAGGAAATTCGCCATCAAATGGAGAGCAGAAAATGACGAAAAGCAACAAAGAAAAGAACACCCCAGAAAAAGGAGAGATCACCAGATCAGATAAGATAAAGCATATGTTGAGTTGATCGAACGATCTGCTCAGACGCCGCTATAAAGCGTGTGCGAATGGTGCAGGGAGTGCGAGGAACTGATTGCGGTCTACGACGCAGAGAGCGGGTAGGGAGAGAAGCGGATTGAACAATTACCTCTCCAATTATGGGGGATCCTGAAACCTTCCCGTAAGTCTGCGCTAGCGGTCTATAGTTCTTAGTAAGGCGAGCTAAGTGGTCAAAATGATTGCAATCTCATCCATACTAAGAAGGGGAATCAACTGAGAATAAGGAGACAGGGGAGACATAAAAGACAAAGGGGGGACATGGGTAACGATGTGGTGTTGCAACAGATTTGTGGCATGCTATGATGTAAGGTATCTCTCAACACCGGGGCTGTCATTATATTGACAACACAGTAAAGAATGGGAGGACCTATAACGGGAGGGAAGAGCAAACCGATTGCTAACAAACCAAAAAACCGAGGACCACAACATAAGCGCTGGCAATCAACCGAGGGTACATGTATTCCTCATATAGCTATCAGCAACAATGATAACTATATCCCGAGTACATATGCCTAACCATAGTTGATGCACTAATGAAGATCTATCTCTCCCAACCAAGCGACAAGGAACAAAAAGTACCGCAAACCAAATGTATAAATTACAAAGAAACTTGTCGTGTGCCTACATATGTATAGTTACAAAGGAGAAAGGCCAGCGCCGCTAGCCGCACAACGAACCAATTGATCATAAAATGCCAAACACATGTTGTTGAAGCCCAATGAAAGCGGCACCAATAATACACCAAGCCAGCACAAGGGCTCAAAAAAGCCCAACCGAGGGTGACAATAAATAGTGGGAACATGGGACGAAAATAAAAATAAGGCAAACGAGGCCACAACCATCCAAGAACTTAACAATTGATACAGAAGCATCCCAATGGGAAGAGAACAAGATATCCAAAGGACCAACAAACACATGACTCGCCACTGGTTTCTCCGAAGAGGCAACCACGGTGGTAGGGAGCACACGCAAATGTGTGTCATGGCTCACTGCAACACGAACAACGAAATCCACAAACAATATTGAAATGCAACAATCCCAATCCAAAGAAATAAAGCAAGAAAAGGGAGAAGAAGATTGAACCTGATCGAAAAACCAAGAAGCCTAATAATCAGCCGGGACCATGCACTGCAATGCCACGGTGGCTGCCGAAGCTCCCACGGCAACCTCCAAGCTTTAAAGGAAAAATTCACAACTTTCCAAAGGCCAAGAAGACGAAGTCCTTGGTTGGAAAAAGAGGACCATCTCAAGATAATCATTGTCTTCCACCACTCCGAACGAATTGGAACAATCCAAACCAGTAAGAGCATGAGCACCTAAAATCAGAACATAACCAATAGCCTCAGCAATATGCGACAAGGAAAGGAGATAGTTGTAACCTTTTTCGCTCTCTTACGTCGTCAAGAAGTATGACGACGTCGAGATCCAGTTGATTGCTTACTTATCCCATTCTTCGGCAATGCAATTTCACCGACAACATACAGTATGGAAGGGACATCTATGGATCGAAATGGGGCGGTCAAATCCCCATCACTGGTAGGCATTGCCGAAAAAAACCTCACAAAAATCATTCCCAAAAATTTCACCAGAGAACCTACCTCAAATCCAGGGACAAACGACAAAGCACTAACTCGCGAGCCTCTGAAACGCAAATGAAGAGCGAATGGAGTGGTGAAATCCCCTTTGTCTCGTTTGCGGAGAGGACAGACGAGACAACCATATCCACCGACAATGCTGGATCGGAAAATCTCCACAAGATGGAAGGATCCGAATAAAGCTCGCCCGAATAGGTAGGGATCAATTCTAAGAAGAAACCCTTAACAATGAGGAATCTGAACCTCGAAAGGTCCACAAAAGAGCACAAATCCGCCATTCGAATCACCACAGAAGACAAGCAAGTGTGTTCGACGTGGAACTGACGAGAGACCACTACCTTAATCGAAGCACATATCGATTCGGTCGAAGGATAGGGAATGGTAAAAGTTCTAGAAATCGAGAAATCATCGTAATTAGAAGTTGAAGACATAAACCTAGATTTTAGGGCAAACCACAAAAGTCAGCAATAAGGGAACTGATCGAATCGCAAGTAAGATTAAAAGAAGTAGAGAAGAAACAACGAAAGCAGTTAAGGAAATTCGATGGAGCAGAGACAGTCACAAATATTCAGAAAGATGAGGCCATTAAAGTAGTCGTTGTTGGATATTATTTTGATCTGTTTATTTATTTAGTTATAGCGTAATCTAATAGGAAATGAGTTCATAGGTGCTTAGGGTCCGTTAAAGAGTATTAAGTAATTTTAGGAATTCGTCCATATTTATGATAGCCTTAAGTTACCAAGAAAGGTTCACCTCTTTACATTAAATGTAGAAATTCTTATATGTGTGTTTATATTCGTCTAGACATAAACCTGATAGGTTTTATACTGTCAAATATAATTAATAGATTTATCGATGCGGGATATTGTTGTAGACGATCTGACCTGCTACATGTTGACTTAGTCTATTCAGAGGTGATAATATTTCTTTTGATTTCTAGGTCAATCTTAGTCTTTCTTCTCACATAAATAAAGTCTTGATGGCTCATTTTAGATATCTTTTATGCTCTACTGCGTGGGTGCTGTGTCATTACCAAACTCCAACTCTTTTATCTCCTCATTTTTGTACTCAGTATATTGCAATTTAACCTTATAAATAATATATTAACTCACAATGAATGTAGATACATTGACAAACTACTGTAAATTTGCTTGTGACTTACTTTCGTTTGCATTCTATGATCAAAATCCATTTTGTTTTCTATGACTTGTCCCGTTTGTTTCACTATTTTTTGGCATGATAAACGAGATTGGGCTAATAGCTCATTTATTATTATTTCTCAGAAACGGTCTAAGTTCTTAAATTGTCATGTTTTCACTTCCCGTTGCGTTGGACGTGTCGAATGTAGAAGCATGACTTTGGACCAGGAACAACACTGAACAATGCTTAAGGTGCGTTTTCTGTAAGCGGAAGCGAAGAATTTTAGCGGAATATTTAAGCGAACCATTTATTTAAGCGGATAATGCATTTGTGGCTTTAACATTTATGCGAACCATTTTTTAAAATTTAAATAGTTTATGTTTAAAACAGAACAATATCATAAAAGCAGAACAATATCATTGAAGAAGAATAATACAGTAAACCAAACAAAACAACCCATTAAATAACAATAATAATAATAATAATAATAATAACACAGAAACTGATAACATAGATAACCAAGCACGTGTCTGTCAGAAAGTACCTTCATCATATCCAAGACAGATGGATCAGTGCGAAAAATCTTCATAATCTCCCACCTCTTAACGTTAGTAACGGTAGACATAACAGAAAAGCTACACGTCATCGCGTTTGTGAAACGCTATGTTTGAGCTAACGAGCGTTCGATAGTATGTCTACTAAAGGTACCGCGTGATGTTTGTCAGCGTCTAGACTGAGAATATCATGATACATAGTTGTATGAACCGCGGTAAAGGTCTGTGGTGACGTGGGAATCTCATAACTGCACGTGTCTTTTCCTATGCAGCCCCCAAAAATTTCATCCTGCTCTTGAAACTTCAGAGATGGATTTCTTTTGAACCTCTGATATGAGCGGGCATGACTGCTCCACCATTCATCTGAGTCGTCAAGGTGGTCGTGAATATCACTTCATTCACCCCTTGGAATTTGCAGTAGTTTGCTACAAGATGTTCACACCCTCTTTTGATTGTCTCATTTGTTCTTCGTTTGTGTATGCGTTAGATCATCGTCGAATAACACGTTAAATTCCTCTGAGTAGCGGTTAGAAATCTTCTAGTGCGTTTGAGATCTAAATAATTAACGCAAATTTCTATGAGCGCTCCCGTTCTATCCATAGTCCAGGTAGGTATGGACATGGACGAAGATCCAGTAGTCATTTAACTGAAAAAAATAACTAAAAATTACAAAAAAAAATGTTGTACATACGAACGTTTAAAGTATATTGATAGAGAAAATTACCTGAAAATAAAGCTTGAATCGACCGAAAATATTTGAGAATGAAGAAAAAATAATTGAATTTGATGAAGAAATGAAGGGACGAGAGACGAATTTACAGGAGGAAAGCGAATTTTAGCCGTTGGGATCGACGTGTTCGACGAGATGAATTTATACGGGAAAGACGAATTTTAGCCGTCAGGAATTGACGCGTCCGATGCGTCGGTCCCCAACGACATCAAACACGTCCGTTGCGTTTGATGCGTCGGTCTCCAACAGCATCGGTCTCCAACAGCTAAAATTTGACTGTTGGGGGTAACGATTCAATTTGTGCTGCCCAAGTCACCCGTAGTTGCATAAGGTAGTTGATTATATTTTACCATGCCATGCAGAATGCCAAAGTTCCCGCTTTCTGAGGCTTACATCTCTCACATCACCATGCAAATAGGAACGAAACACTACTCTAAGTTCAATCCTCAAAATTCCCTTTCGTCCCTTTCTGATTCCATGTGCCAACTGGAGTCCGAGTTTGTTCACACTTTATCCACAAGTGTGAACATAACTCTTGAATCCCATTGGTAGAATTCAGGGGGTCTATCTTATTTTCTTTGATTTCCACAAAAAGATTGGAGGGGCCCTCTGATTTCTATTAATGGAATTTGAGAGTTATGTTTAGATTTGTGGATAAAGTGTGAACAAAATCCTAATGATGCCAACTGTGTCTTCATCTTCCATTTTTATCACCATAAAAGAGTGGACACTGCTACTTCATGCAGATACAGGCAAAGGAAGATTCAGTGCGTACTAACCTGTGACGTGAGACGCTTGTTTTACAAACCGTTTGCTGCCAAATCATACGTAATTACATATCAGCCCATAGCTTCCAAAAACAAATTCTCACATATAATAAATATTATGTACAGGCTCAATCATCAATCACCGAAAACTAACACTACTCCACTAACGGACAAAACTAACGCTGAATCAACCATTCACTCTGCCCTACCTTGCTCGTCATCACCCTGCCATGTCCAAACTATATCCTTCAATCCAGGCCGTACGTCTTCCTCGCAGAACTTCACATATTCAAAGGTATCACCGGAACTTTTACATAACTCAACCACGGCCACCTCATCCGCCACCTCGAACACCTCCGCCGTCACCGCCAGTTTACCTTTCCTCCCCTCCTTCCTCCCTTCCAACCTCACCTTACAACTCTTCCCCTTCTGCACGCAGTACCCCAACCCTTTCCCTACTTTCTCTATCACCTCCACCACCTTCTCCACCGACTTCCTACAAGTGAAAACCGTCCCCTTCCTCTTCCTACTCTCGAACAGACTCGTCAAATCGAAACCGGAAGAGAAATTCGAAATCAACTCAAACGCGTTGTAAAATCTCGGAGAATCTACCTCTTCCAAATCGGAGTTGATTCCCTTACCGTTGTCTGGAATGTAAAACCCGCTAGCTCCACTGAACCCTCTTTTGAACCATGGTACTTCCATTATCTCCGAAATCAAAATTCTCTTCTCAGGATCAGCAACCAGTATCCTATTAATTAACCTTTTAACATCGGGGGAAAACCACGGCGGAATTTGGAAATCGGCTTTGAAGACCTTCGTATACATCTTCATCAAGCATTCATCCTGAAAGGGCAAAAATCCAGCGAGTAAAACGTACAGAATCACCCCACAGGACCACACATCCGCTTTAGAACCGTCGTACCCTTTCTTCCGCAAAACCTCGGGCGCCACGTAAGCAGGGGTCCCGCACTGCGTGTGGAGGAGTCCGTCGTTCCTCAGCTGATCCGGCAAAGCGGATAACCCGAAATCCGAAATTTTCAGATCTCCGTTCTCGTCCAGGAGGAGATTTTCGGGTTTCAGATCCCGATGGTACACGCCTCGCGAGTGGCAGAAATCGACGGCGGAGATCAGCTGCTGGAAGTATTTCCTGGCGTCCTTCTCGGAGAGCTTGCCGCGGGCGACGCGTGCGAAGAGCTCGCCGCCGCGGACGTACTCGACGATGATGAAGATCTTGGTTTTGGTGGCGAGGACCTCTTTGAGGTCGACTATGTTGGGGTGGCGGACGAGTCTCATGACGGAGATCTCGTTGGTGATTTGGTTGATGATTTCTGGATGGTGGCGTTTGGCTTGTTCTTTGTTTATGACTTTGATGGCGACGGGGTTGTTCGTGGTCAGGTCGCGTGCGTAGTAGACTTTGGCGAAGGTGCCCTTGCCGAGGAGTCTGCCCATTTCGTACTTGTCGAAGAGAAGAGTGCGGGATGGGGAATTAGGGTTTTGAACTTGTTCTGAAGCTTCAGATTTCGCCATTTTTGTGGAGTTGGTGATTAGTAAGGCGGTTTTGTTGAAGAAATGGAATGGTTTGCTGTGGGTGGTTATATATGGGTTGAAAATTTGGATGTAGTGGAGTGGCACACTGCATTTGGAAGAAACAAGGAGCGTGAACTGTTTGTTATATTTCGGTTGGTTGTTGGTTAAAGAATTGAAGATAAGGTGCTGGTCAGGTGAGACTATCTATTATTGTGGAAGCTATACCATGTGGCAATGTATTGGAACTTTTCATTTTGGATACACTATATTCCTCTTTTTTTTTATTGGAAATTTTTATTAATATCCCTATTATAGGTTGTAAGTTAATCCACCTTTCAACTTCAATAAGTTAATCCACTAATTATTTATAAGTTAATCCACTTGTGTATTACTAATGAAAATCATTTTTTTTTTTTAAATTGTGAATGTTAAACCTGCATATTTTAACACTTTATAGCATCTTTTACTGCTAAGATTGTTGTCTAAATCTGGAATTTTATAATGACTGAGTTGCTTTTTGATCTTCTTCAATTGTCACTGACACTTCATGTTAGTCTTTTAACGAGAAAGAATGAGTTTGAGTTGTACATGAACAAGAAGCAGAAAATCGATAAATTTCCAAGATGTCAACAGTTTCTCAATATAGAAAGACTATGATAACATGGGAAAAGTTAGTTTCATTTTACTCTTTTGTTAACCTTCCAGTTAGCTACATGTAATTTGTTCATTATTCTTTATTAAGGAAAAAAATGCTTGCTTTTCTTAAAAATATGTAATTCAACATATATTTACCCTTTGGAAACAAATATAGACTCAACAGCTATAATATATAATAGCTAAATGTAAAACTCTTAAACGAAGATGGTAATCTAGATGTATTCATCCACACCTATCATATGATAAAAATCTTACATAATTATGGTTCACAATGGCTGTATCTTATTAACCACTATATTAATTAAAATCACTATTCGTTGTCCATCACAACTCCGAACTCACTTATTATCATTATAGTTGGTTTATAGTCCCGTATCTTTTAATGAAAGCTTAATCAACAACCTCCTTAACCAAATCCCTATTTCATAATATCCTAAAACTTTATCAGAAAAAAATCTCATACGTTAGGCGCCTTCAGAGTGACATTAGTAAAGTAAAAATTTACAAGTTACAAATCATAACGAATGTTCACTTGATTAAGATCTGCATAAACTTCAGAAAATTACTTCACTTTTTTGTTTGATGAGATGTGGACAACCGAAAATTTTTATTTGAAAAAGAAAGTCAATGAATGAAGAATAATGTGGTGTATTAACTAATTAAAATGGTGGATGTAAATAAAATTTACTTTATTTTATTTTGTAAAATGTAATATGTCAGTTCATCATTTGTACACGATAATACATATATTTTTGAAGGACGGTTCTTTTATTTCCATCCATATATATGTATATGTGTATACACACACACACACACACACACACACACACATATATATATATATATATATATATATATATGTGTGTGTGTGTGTGTGTGTGTGTGTGTGTGTGTTAGAATTCAATTTCTTGCCGTTATTTCATTACTCTCTATTCCTTTATATAGGAGTTCAATATTTACAGGAATTTATTGCAAATAGTAGATAAACATCAACATAAATCTTCTGTCATTAATATATATATATATTACCATGCGTAATATATATATAAATAACAAATCTTCTACCATTAGTATATGGTATTTATGTAATATATTATTAACATAAATACCATGTATTAATTATTCTAACACTCCCTCGCAGTCGAAACAGGCTGTTGTCGGATGTTGAGACTGTCCCGAAATTCGTCAAATAGCACACGCGGAAGACCTTTTGTAAAAATATCAGCAATTTGATAACGGGGTGGGACATGGAGGACTCGAACTTCTCCTTTAGCTACTTTTTCACGGACAAAGTGAATATCCATTTCAATGTGTTTTGTGCGTTAATGCTGAACTGGATTACCAGATAAGTAAATCGCACTTACATTGTCACAATAAACCAAGGTGGCTTTTTGAATGGGGACATGCAGCTCTAACAACAAATTTCTGATCCAACATGAGTCAAAGACAACATTAGCAACTCCTCTATACTCAGCTTCTACACTAGAACGAGACAATGTAGGTTGACGTTTAGAGGACCAAGAAATAAGATTATCTCCTAGAAATACACAATAACCTGAGGTGGAGCGTCTAGTATCCAGGCATCCACCCCAATCAGCATCTGTATAGGCGATAAGTTTGTCAATAAAAGACTTGTGCAGATGCAAACCATAAGATAGTGTACCCTGGATATAGCGCAAGATGCGCTTGAGAGCGGTCGTGTGCTCAACTTTTGGATCATGCATATGAAGGCATACCTGTTATACTGCATAAGAAATATCAGGCCTTGTGAAAGTAAGATACTGAAGAGCACCAGCAAGGCGACGATACTTAGTAGGATCCTCATACGGGGCATCCTTAGTAGCACTAAGTTTAGACTTGGTGTCAACAGGGGTAGGGCAAGGTCTGCAGTTAGACATTCCAGCTCTGTCAATTATATCTGCTGCATACTTTTTCTGAGATAGAAATAAGCCATTTGCATGATGAGTAACAGCAATACCCAAAAAAAAAAAAAACTTAACTGACCAAGATCCTTCATAGAAAATTCTGAACTTAAAAGAGTAATGAAAGAATTGCGCAAATAATTTGAAGAAGCAGTAAGAATTATGTCGTCAACATACAACAGTATATATGCCATATATGAACCTTTTCTATAAATGAACAAAGGGTGATCAGATTTACTGTGAGTAAATCCAATGGATGCAACAAAGTTTGCAAATCGCTGATACCAAGCCCGAGGAGCTTGTTTTAAACCATATAGAGATTTTTTTCAGTAAACACACATGATCTAGATGTCTCTTGTCTCGAAACCCCATGGGTTGATGCATATGGACAGTCTCATTAAGATGACCATGTAAAAAGGCATTCTTGACATCCAGTTGATGAATGTGCCAAGATTTTGAAAGAGCGATACTAAGAACTGTTCGTATGGTTGCTGGTTTAACCACTGGGCTAAACGTTTCTTCACAATCAATACCCTGTTGCTGAGTTTTACCATCACCTACAAGACGGGCTTTATGCCGCTCAAAAGAACCATCAGATTTGTACTTGTGACGAAAATCCTCATAGACCGAATTACATTCACATTAGGTGGCTTTGGCACTAAATCCCAAGTCTTGTTATCAATTAAAGCATTAAATTCATCCAACATTGCAGTATTCTAGTTTTGGTCATGAAAAGCACTAATAGGGTCCTTAGATATGGGAGATATGTTTGTGGTGGATGTGTGTAAATTGGTGGTGTATTTGGGATTTTGTTTAAAAATACCATCCATTGATCGGGTTATCATACGATGTATATTGGGTGTTAGGTTGAGGAGAGCTTTGTGGGCTTTGGGTTTGGTTCGTCTGAGCAGTTGAAATGGAGGTATTTGGGGAAAGAGATGTTGCTGACTTAGAGTTGTAAGATTGGGCAGCAGACGTGGGCTGTGTTTCTGGACTGAAAAGAAGAGGAGTGGGTTGTGAACTTAGCTGAGTTTGTCGACCAACCTGAGTGTTGATAGCACATGGAGAGAATTGCTGGGGAATTAAGCCTGTGGGAGCTAGTGGCGCAACATAAGAGGATGCAACTGGGTCCGTTTGAGGTCGTGGACCAGTAAGGGAAGGCTGATTTAATAGGCTAGAATGAGGCTGGACTCAATTATGTTTGGAGGCTTCGAAGTAGAATGCAAATAATTCAATAAAGAATTAGAACTATTGGCAATTAAAAAATCATACGTTTTATTTATGGTTTTGTGAATTTGTGTGAATGGGAATTCGGTCTCAATGAATTTCACATGACGACAAATAATGATTTTGCCACTTGCTATATCGTAACACTTTGAGCCTCTATGGTTGGGAGCGGGACCATGATAAGCACATGTAGTGGATCGAATTTGTAATTTATGGATAGAAGTGGCGGAAACAAAGGAAAACATAGGCAACCAAATACACGCAATGCCGAATATTTTGGATCACATTGGTATAGAATTTGGGTGGGGGACTGAAATCCTAAGACTTTAATTGGAAGTATGTTAAGAAGATATGTGGCCATTTCTAAAGCATGATGCCAAAAAGAAGGTGGCATAGAGGCTTTAGCAAGCAAGGTACGAATGATGTTGTTTGTTGATTTAATGTGTCATTCGGCTTTGCCATTTTGAGGAGAGGTGTGAGCACAAGAAAGACGGAATAACATCCCATTATGATCAAATAATTGTTTAAAGGTGCCATTGATGTATTCTGTACCATTGTCACATTGGAATGTTTTAATGTTTCGTTCAAATTGAGTTTTGATTAGAGCATGAAAAGATTGGAATAAATGTTTGACTTGTGACTTTTTGGCAATAGGGAAAGTCCACAAAAATTTGCTATAATCATCAAGAAAAAGAACATAATAACAGTGGCCAAGAGAACTAACAATAGGCGATGTCCAAAGATCGCTGTGAATAATATCAAAAGGTAGCAAAGTGTGTGACAGAGAATCAAAAAATGGTAATTTAGAATGTTTTCCAAGAGGACAAGAAGAACAATAAGTTTTACGAGACTTATTACAATTAATGAGGTTTTTATGATTTAGTGATCTGAGCACAGCAGCGCCAGGATGTCCTAAGCTGTTATGCCAAAGATCTGGAGAGAGAGCAGTAAAGGCTAACTGATTCATAAAGGGAGTGGTTTGGTTATTGGAGAAGAGAGGATAAAGATGATTCATAAAGGGAGTGGTTTGGTTATTGCAGAAGAGAGGATAAAGATCCCCAGTGCTGTCGCATCTCATTAGTTTGGTTCACGTTTGTAAATCATTAATAGAAAATCCAAATGGATCAAATTCAACAGAAACCATATTATCAGTGGTGAACTTACGAACGAATATCAGGTTTTTAATAAGTTTAGGAGCATGCAAAACATAATTTAGGATAAATGGAGGGTATGGTAAAGGTAAATTAGTGCTACTGTGACCAACGATTGGAATTCGATGACCATTGCCAACAATAATATTATGATAATTATTGTTGGAATTGAAATAAGAAGAAAATACACTTTGATCCACTGTCATGTGAGATGTGGTACCGGTATCCATGTAAAAAAATTCATCGGCATGCATAGCGGCCAGTGGTGGTATTTAATAGGAAAGAGATGGTCGAAGAAGAAGAAACAGAGGAGGATGAGAGAGCAGAGGTTTAGACATTCGAAACCTGCTCTGATACCATGTTAGAATTCAATTTGTTGGTAGAATTCAATTTGTTTCCTTTATTTCATTACTCTCCACTCCTTTATACAGGAGTTCAATATTTACATGAATTTATTGCAAATAGTAGATAAACATCAACATAAATCTTCTGTCATTAATATATATATATTACCATGCGTAATATATATAAATGACAAATCTTCTACCATTAATATATGGTATTTATGTTAATAATATATTACATAAATACCATATATTAATTATTCTAACAGTGTGTGTGTGTGTGTGAGCATTCAATGGCACTCGAAATAGTGTAGCACCCCAAAATGCTCTTTGATTTTCACCACATATCCCGTTTCTTTCTCCTTCACTCATTCTCTCACCCTCCTCTAACTTAAAATAATACAAAAGCTTGGTTTCTGTAAGGGGCCCTTGGGGTACCATTGAACGCTCTTCACACACACACACACACACACACACACACACACACATGGTTCAAGTAGACCACATCTTAATATAATATAACCTTATTATACGAAGGCTCAACCAAAAGTAAAATTCATTTTTCGTGTGTATATGACGCAATTTCTTTTAGTTTACAAATGCGTATATTTATCTAATTCTTGGATGTTTTCTTCGTCAAGGCCTTCATCATCAACGCTACATTTATTTGGCTCACTACAGCAAGCAGGCCATTTTATAGCGTTTAAAACCCGCTATACAAACTTTCTATAATGACTCTATAAAGGTCATAGATCAACATGTTATGAAAAGTCTGGTAGATACTATAGTGTGTAATACTTGCAATGGAAAACGTACTTTTGTTGCTGTCTTAAAAAAGGTCATATTGATGTAACTGCTTTTCCATAGCGTTTTGAAACATGTTATAGAAAATTTATGATGTCATTTCATTGATATAATATGTTGACATGTCATATTAGTATAGCACCTGAACACGTTATGGAATCATCGTATGAAACTTTTATGATGCATTGACTAGAAAACTATTTACTATTTTCTGTAGCATCGTTTTGTGGTTATGGAAACTGATTGCTTCTTGCACATTTACTGATGCATTATGCTAGTGTTATGGAATCATCGTATGAAACTTTTATGATGCATTGACATGCTATATAAACTTCTTTACTATTTACTGTAGCATCGTTTTGTTGTTGTGGAAACTATTTACTGTATAACACTAGCTTAATGTTATAGTATAACAAAGCTATAATAATTTTTCATTTCATTGTATAGTTAGAACGTATAAAAATTCTATTGCATATTTTGCTGCCATAACATCACTACAACAAAAACACCATATTACAACTTTAATTTTACAACGGTGGTAAAAGCACTGTTGTAATAAATGTTTTTTACAACTGTCATTTTCCGAAAGTTGTAATAAACATTTTTTTGACAACTGTGATTTCCTAAAAGTTGCAATAAACATATTTCTAACAACTTTTCTTTTGTGATAGTTGTAATAAATGCTTATTACAACTTTTCACTCTTACCTGTTGTAATAAGTTACAGTTTTAACAATTAACATTTTATAATTAGTAATTAGTATAATAATATTAATATTAATAATTTCTATTAAATAATCAATCATTAGTAAATAATTTTTAATAATTAATATTAATAATTAGATTACTAAATAATAAATTATCAGTATTTTTAAATAATTAGTAATTAATTTTTAGTAATAAATAATTAAGAAATAATCATTAATATTAATAATTAAGAAGTAATATTTAATATTAGTAATTAATTTTGGTAATTAATAATTAAAACGGTTTTATTAGTAAATTTTACAAAATTATTTTCAGCATTTCTTTTTTCTACTAATTGTAATAGAGGCCTATTAAATATTGGTTATACCTAATATTTAAAAATTAATAATATTAATATTTTAATAATAATTAATAACTAATAATAACCTTACAAATAAATAATAAATAATAAATACTATTAAATAATAAATACTTAATACTTTCTAAATAGTAATTATTTTTTAATAATGATTGTTAAGTGTTTAATAATGAGTAGAAACTAATAAATAATAGTTAGCTTATATAATAATTACTATTAAAAGATGCTTTGGTTCCAAAACCAAATCTCGTTTTTGGCTCCAAAACCAAGTCTCGTTTTTGGCTCCAAAACAGAATTTCGGGCGGCAAACCTAAATTTCCCCCCAACCCAAGTATTAACCCAGGTTTACGCTTTTCTCCTTGGTAACCCAAAAATAAGTTTCCCCAAATTTTCATACGTTTCTTCGTATTCCTTCTTCTTCCTCATCGAAAATTCACAACCGGGCCCTACCACTTGAAAATCCGAGCTCCACCTCTGGATTTAGCCTCCGGCTGGCTTCTCCCTCCGCCGTCGAACACCCTCCTCAGCCCTGCGTTGCGTTTTCTGTTGCTCCTCCTGCATCCTTATTCCACCTCATAGCAGATTTGCACCAGAGAGTAAGCCGCCTTTTTGTTTCTAGGTTTGCCTCTGCCTTTTTTTTCATTATCTTGTGCGAACTTTAGATCTGGGACGTTGCTTCTAGGATTTTAGACGAAGTCTTTAGGTTGTGGTGTTTTGTTTTCTGATGGTTGAGTCAGCGCCGTATCAGTTTGTGTTTTGTGGTAGGACGTGGTGTCTAGATGCTCCACTTTGCGCTGACGACACATAACAAGGAAGAGGCTACATGAGCAGATTTTTGCGCTGACTGTCCGTATCTTGGATTTGGCTTCTGGTTGTTGGCATTTGAGGGATGGTCAGTGCAGATTTGTTCATCACTGTGGTGCTCCTGCCTCATGATTTGCTACTGTTTGACTGGTGCCACAGGATGCAGTGCCTCTTCTTGTGTTTTGTGCTTGCCGTGGTTATGCTTTTGTGTCAAGTTGGGAGCTGAACAAGTGTAGTGGCGTTGAATACGCTGCTACCTGATGGTTTCCTTTTGAGTTACTTCGAAATAAGTGAGTTAATCTTGTCATTTTTCCAGACTTCGTAGTTAATCTTGTCATTTTTCCAGACTTCGTGCTGGATTCGAAGTGCCACTTTGTGGTGATGTTACTATTCAATAAGTTAATCCTCCATGGTATTGTGATGCAATGTGTTTAATGCTATTGTATTGGCTCCTGTAGTCCCTTCACTGTGGTTTGTTTTTCATGGCGTGTGATAGTTTATTAGGCTTCGTCTGTATTTTGGTAGTATATAGTTGCTTGGCACTACAGATTTTGGATTATCTCCTTGTTTGCAGATTTGCATTTTCAATCTTTTTGAATGTTGCTATTATATTATTTTGTGTTTGTTTAGGGACTGCATTGCAGCCGATTTCAGAAGATAACCACCAACGGGTAAAAGGCATTGCGGCTTCCTTGGACGGATAAAAGAGATATCCCCAAATATATTAAAGCAGGGGAGATGACCACCACCGGGTAAAAGGCATGTTGAGATTAAATCTTACACTGCATAGAAAATGTGAACTGTGACCCAACTTCATCGGAACATTGCAAGAAATTCTCAAATTCATTGGAAGTCAACTCAAGAATGAAGACCACTGCAAGACCAGCAACATTGCGAGAAAATCTCAATTTCATTATGTTTGTATTATTCCTAGTGATGTATATTTATGAAAAATGACTTCAAGTCATTTGGATTTTGGAGTCTTGGATAATGGACTTTGTAGTTTCTTTACGTACTTGAGATACTTGTATGATTTATAAAAAAATGATGAGAGTCTAGAAATTCTAATGTATTGTTTTTGTTTTTGTTTATGTTTTAAGTTTGTTTGATATCTTCAGTTTTGTAAATAATATGTTTTGAGATGAATTCTTTTAGTAATAATATGTATATAATTTGTTCATATATTACAACTTTAAATAATGCTTTTAACAACAGTTATAAACAGTTGTAATAAAGTTTATTACAACTGTGGAAAAAAGTTATAAAATATACATTTTACAACGGTGTCGCAATGGTGCAAAAAAGTTGTAAAAGATTTTAGTCTATTACAACTTCTTAATAGACGACGGTGGCTCCACCGTTGTAAAAATTCTTTTACAACTTTTTTCCACCGTTGTAATATGGTCAATTTGTTGTAGTGCATTTAAAGCTCATAATTTTCAATTCTATTAATATTTTATAACAATTAAAAAAACCACATTTATCGCAATAATGTAAGTACACAAATGGAGTCATAAGTCAAATCACTATATATATATATATATATATTGGTGGTGGAATATATATATATATACACACACACATATATATATAATATCTAGAAATGGCGTCCACAGTGGAGAAAACCCTATCATGCCTATAACCGCCACCGCCAAAAACACGATTACCGATGAAAACGACTGGACTGAGGTGGGGCGAAAGGGGAAAATGAAAACTATTCCCCACGCGTCAGTTTCTCCGAAAGTCAATCCCCACAAAAAGATCTCCCCATTTTTTAAGGGATGCACGTGTAGCTGGGAAGCCGCTATTGCTGGTAATATGTGTATTAAAGGTGGGGTCTCGCGATCTGATGTTCACAATGATAAGGAAGGTGACTTTGTTGTATTGGACGACGTTATCTTTACAAAAGCAAGTAACCTGTAGAACAACTCTATTTATATTTATTTAACTAGTAAGAGACCCTTTTTTATTCATTTGAATGCATTTATTAAGAGGGAATGGAACCCCATTGGTAGATGGGATGTTTTTGCCAGAGAAAACAATTTTGACCTAATTAAATTTGGTAATGAATCTGACTGCAAGATGGTTCTTGAAGGTGGATCTTGGTTTATGGATAGTAGACTTATTTTTTTTTCAAGAAATAGGAACCTAATCTGCGATTAGAAAGGGATATGCTGGAATCCCTTCCAATTTGGGTCAGATTCCCAAATCTGGACCTGTCTTTGTGGAATGCTCGCCGCATAAGTAAACTAGACAGTTTGATTGGTGCCCCTCTGAAGTTAAATGAGAACACTAAACTGGTTAAGAGACTAAATTATGAACGGGTGTTAGTTGACATTAAAGCTACAACAAATATGAAGAAACAATAAAGGAGCAAAGACAATAGGGGCAAATATACATTCAGAATGTCGAATATGAGTGTTGACTACCTGTATGTGGTCAGTGTATGTGCTGTAGACATTTTGATGCCCCGTGTTCAGTGACTGCACCACCTATTAAACAAGTTTGGAAACAAAAATAAAATGTGACGATAAATTCCCAAACTGAAGTGAGAGGCACGAACAAACCCTAAAGTGGATCCCCTCATCCAAGCTTCATTTAGTATTGCTAGTCAAAGCCAAAAAGCGGACACTTCCAGAATATCAGCCAGCATTACGGTCGACCAGACCCAAAACGAGACTATGTACAGTAACATGTCTGACAACATCATCAAGCCGATCCCCTACCGCGGGTGGGGGGGGGGGGGGAGGTTGTATCCCAGCCCCGAGAAGTATGCACAGTGAAATCCCATTCTGGCCAAGTAGAAGTTCCAGCATAGCTTGTTTCAGATGAGGATATTAATGATCTACATAACGTAAACATAGAGGAAATATCCAAAGACGAAGAAAATAATGGTAGTGCAGTGGGGACAAAAAGCGTAACCAAACCTAATAGTGAGTATGATAAACAATTCAGCAATGAAGAGTGCACTACCAAGTCAAGCAAAGTAAGAGACGTTTCTCCTAGGAAATTGAGGAGCAAGTTACCCCCAAACTCCCATGTCGATCATTAGCTGGAATGTAAGGGGTCTAAACAATGATACTGGACGTTTAGACCTCCTTAATTTTCGAAGGCAATTCATGACTTCGATTTTTAGTATCATTGAGAACAAATTCAAAACTGAAACCGTGAACTTTTTTGCTGAAAACATGGGCAAAGACTGGTTGTTCTTGCATAACAATGACATTGGTAGTAAAGGTAGAATTTTGGTGATGTGGAATAAAGATATACGGATATTTAACCTCATTGATAGAGATGATCAGATAATCACTTTCAGTGCGGTTAATGTTGGGGGTACCAAAATACATGTATCATTTGTCGGTGTCAGTAACCTAGCATCCTATCGCACTAGTCTATGGAAAAACATAATTAACATGGAAAATACTATAGCAGGGCCATGTATAGTTATTGGTGATTTCAATGATGTTCTTTAAACTGAAGATAAGAAGGGTGGTCTTACCCTCAAAGTTTCCCAGTTGGAGGAATTCAATAATTGCGTGGTGGCTGCTGGGCTTGTTGAACCGCTGCACTATGGCCTGAAATTCACATGGAGAAGTGGTAAGTGCAAGAAAATTTCCTACAAGCTAGACAGAGCACTAATAAATGCAATTGTATGAATATGTTTACAGACATCAATATAACCATTCTTCCTAAGTCTACTAGTGATCACATCCCTATCTTGATTAGCCTCATCGAGAAATAGGACAAAACCAAGGATAACCATTTTGATACGCTAACAATTGGCATAAGTTAGATGGGTATCATGAAGCAGTATATGGATACGTGGAAGTTGAAGGTAATTAGTTTTATCAGCTAGTGCATAATATAAAATTGATGAAAGTTGGTCTGAAATTGATGAAAGTTGGTTTGAAAGAATGGAATAGATGTAAGCCGAAAAGTACTGACATGGTTGGCCAACTACAGAAGCAATGTAAGGAACTTCTAAACAGAATTGATAATCAAGTTAACGCAGAAGATCTATGGACCGAATATTATGCAACCCAAGGAAAACTCAAGGAAGCATTGAAAAACAAAGCCATTGAATTAAAACAGAAAGCCAAAGAGAAATGAATAAGTGAGGGGGATGAATGCACAAATTTTTTGTACACCAAGATGTCAGTTAGAAAGAATACTAATTATAATGTTCAATTAATTGATCCAGATGGCTCTAGATGCATGGACATGAACAAAATTGAAGCAGAGGCTATTACTTAATTCACAACAATGTACAATGGGGAGAGTGTCACTAACTTACCCAACATTCATTGCCAGCGATTGGTGAATAGCCGCGGTCGCCGCATGTTGACCAGAGACGTGACTGAATATCATATCTGGACCATCTTGCAGTCCATCCATATTGACGCCAGCCCCAGCCCTGACGGGTTGAGCTCCTTGTTCTACCGGCTTCGCCATGGATGGGGGGCCTAGAACAAAGCATTTTAATGGCCATGAACGAAGCTTTCCATAATTTAAGATTCATCAAAGAGATCAATCACACTTTTATATGCCTGATTCCAAAAACTGATAAGCAATTAGCATTGAAGATTATAGGCCTATTGCATGTTGTAACGTGATTTATAAATTACTTAGAAAAATAATATTCAATATAATGAATTTAATCCTGAACTTATTGCAGAGTGCCAAAGCGCGTTCACCAAAGGGCAGAAGTATTTCAGAAAATTCACTGCTAGCGCATGAACTCATTCAAAGTTTCAACAAGAAAGGCGCTGACAAATTATGTTTCAAGTGGATTTGCACAAGGCATACGACAAAATTAACCATCATTTCATCATTCATATGTTACGATGCATGGGCTTTCCTCGTAAGTTTGTTGACCTAATCAATGAATGCATTACCACTCCAACATTTTCTATATTGATTAATAAGGTGCCGAAGGGGCATGTCAATTCGAACAGAAGAATAAGACATTGAGATCCTTTGTCACCCTATCCATTTGCAGTGGCAATGGAATTTTTCTCTTTACAAATGGAACTTGTTTGCCACAGGAAGTTTGTTCAGCCAATTTATGGTTTTCAGCCAAAAGTTAGTCACTTGTTGTATGCAGACGACTTATTGGTGTGTGTGCGTGAAGGTAAATGTTGAAGTGGCTTGGCACATAAATCAAATATTTCATAAGCTAGAGGAATACGCAGGCCTTAAACTCAATGCCAACGAAACTAAATGCTACTTTAACAAATTTTGCAGAAACAAAGATGTGGTGTTGGAAGCACTTAATGTGCAAGAGGGGGTCTTACCTATCAAATATTTTGGTGTACCTTTGTCATCGAACAAGATAATATATAGGGAATGCATGAAGCTTGTGGCTAAGATCAGGGATAATTACAAGGTTGGAGCTCTCGTTTACTATCTCTAGCAGGTAGAATTGAACTGGTACATACTGTAATTGAAGCTAAAGCAGCGTTTTGGTTGCAAACATTTCAGCTACTAGATGCATCCCTCAATAAAATTGAAAAAGTGTGTGCGGACTTTATATGGAGAGGGGGACTGCATAAAATACAGTATACGACCTATGTAAACCCAAATCTGAGAGGAGGGGGGTGTTGGTCTGCAAAGGTTAAAAGATACGAGAGAAGTATATACTTTGAAACAAGGCTGGAAGATCATTAGCAATAATGGGCTTTGGGCTAGATGGTTGAGGCAGAGATATATACGGGGTAATTTTTGGAAAATGAGGACAAATAACATTGCCTCTAGCACATGGAAAGCCATTAGCGTATTAGAAGCAAATTGGCAGCTTGCTGCGATAGGGAGATTGCGAATGGCAGCTTGCTGGTATGCACACTTTTTCAGACTATGGATGCCTTGACAAAACCGTTCAAGACATAATTCAAGGCAATCAATAGAGCATCTTTGGCACACCCCTCAATCAAGTTCAGCAAGATAAAATCAGATTTATGTCAATTTACACTGATAGGGAGAGTGACAAATGGGCATGGAAACCTACAGGGAACGACTTCACCACCAAATCGACATGGGGTGAAGTCAGAAGGAAGGAACAACCCAAAGTTTGGAGCAGAATTGTGTAGGAGCATGTCAATTGCCCTAAACGGCATTCAATGCATATAAAGCAATTCTGGGTAGATTATCTAGGAGGGACAGGTTAAATCGGTGGGGTATTACAGACGACACTCAATGTGTGCTATGCAATCAAATGGAGGAGTCGCATGCTCACTTATTTTTCGAATGCTCAGTTTCTAAAGCAACCTTGGATTATTGTAACAATACAATGGGTATTACGACCAACTCTAGCAAGATGGAAGACATTGTAAGTTACCTCGTTAGTAGAAGGTCCACGAAAGACCTGGAGTCCAAACACTATACCATTGCCTTCACTGTAGCTGCATGGATTGTGTAGAAAGAAAGAAATAGCATTTTTTTTCAACCAAAAAGCCACAAATTAGTCAGATCTAAAGAGAATCATCCTCGGTGAACTGAAACTAGTTAAATTAAGGTTGCCAGGGAGCGTTACCGGGATGGATACAAGTGCATTTCTTGATGGAGGAGGGGATGCGCTTGCGTTAGGGGAAAGAAACCCACAAAGGTCATTTCAGTTGCCATAAATTGGAAGGAAGAAGAAGGGTTTTGTGTTTTTGTGACACCCCGTATGTTTACATTTTAAAAAGTAAGAAATTTATATACGTATACGATGATACGCAAAGCATATAAACCAGTAAAGCATGAAGATAAAAGATGTTCTGTTTATACTTCTAGAATTAAGGTAAACGGGATTCACCATTGCGTTCGTCTCGGAAAAATACGCGAAATAGAGTCCGAGTTTTCGAGAATCGGAGTCCGTATGACCCGTTAAAGGCCCAAAGAAGATTTCTGAAAATTTGAAATTCGGAAATAGGTTTGAAAACCAGATCTGGGGTTAGGCGGGAATTTTCCCCGCCTAGGCCATGTCGACAGGCCTGTCGACTTGGGCCCAGACCAAGTCGACAGCCCTGTCGACTTGCCTGTCGACAGGGGGTGGTCGGGGGCAATTTGCCTGCCGCACCTGTTTGGCTCACCTGGTCTGGTACTTAGCCTGATTCTGGAAGCTTCCGAGATCTGATGGTCCTAATCTATCCTAGATCTAATCCTATGGCCTAAAACACTCCTAATCTCTATAAAAACACCCCTAAGCCCCCCTAAACCCTCATAACTCACCCTCTCCACGAAGTGCTGCCCAAATGTCAAGTGATCATGGCCTCCATCCCCTTTTCCTAAAGCCTAAGCACTCAAATCGGGTTCAAATCAAGTGGTGCAAGCTAGCTACGCCAAAAGGAAGGAAGATCAACGTTGCTATGCGAATTTCATGACGATTCTTCAACAAAGGAGGCACCTTTCTTAGCCAAGATGATTCATGCCTCTTTCCCTAGGCCTAACTAAGTAAGTTCTAGCTACTTTTAGATGGAAACGGTAGTTTTGATAATGACATGGGATAAAATGAGGCTAAACATGATTGTGCGAACCTATAGGAACCTTACTTTGCCTCTTGTGTTCATGTTTATGGTTTTAGGCTATGTGGGTGACTTAATCATGCCTCTCATGCTATGCATAACCTAGTTTAACTTGCAAGTTTGGATCTTTGTGCATGAAATACTAGCATGAACCTTTAGGGACCATTTTTACTAGAGAAACATTGGCTAAGATTCGGCTTTGGGGCTTATGCATGTTTATGAACCCAAACCCCTAATGTTAACATGCAAGTTTGTGGCCAAATCCTTGATGACATTATGCATACTTATGGCCCATTTCCTTTTCTTCTCATGTTATGCATGCTTGTGGCCAAACCATTATGAATCTATGCATGTTTTGAGCCAAACTCTCATGATACTATGCATGTTTGGGGTCATTGTGTAGCATAGTATCTCTACGATGTGACTCGTCCATTCTTGCATTGGAACACGATTTGGGTTGAGGTTAGACAAGCGTGAATATAGCATGAAAAACTTAACTCGAAGTTGCATGAAAACATGATAGGTGAGCTAAACTCGACATGAACCATAACTTGGGTAAATGGGTATAAACGTGATAACGTGTAACGTTAAATATGACGGGTGTATACTTGAAAACATAACTTGTAATGTAACATGGAAGTTGACATGTAAGTATGCATAAAAACATAAGCTTGGGAATTTACCTATTAAGTTAGGTCTACCCATTGGGAATTTACCTATTAAGTTAGGTCTACCCAATTGCTTGAAAAACTTGACTATGAACATGATACTAGACTAAACATGAAAGTGGCCAACTCGAGGTTGGGTTGAGTTTGCAACGTAAAACTACCCGGAACCGACCGGCCTAACTAGTAGTTGCAAACAATAGGACTCAATGTGAGAAGTTGGTCATGTTGTGCTTGAACCCGAGGTTAGACCAAGTTGTGGTGTAAATCTACCCGGACCCGCCCGACTTAACTAGTAACCACAACAAAGTCTAATGTGAGAGGTTGGGGTGCATTAAATAATTAATGCCACATAATAGGGTTAAGTTAATTTGATTAATGAAACTTAACCAAGTATGACATGGACAAATGGGTTAAGTAATTTGATTAGGCTAATGATACTTAACAAAACATGACGGGGCTGGTTAGGTCAAGTAACTTGATTTGCCTAACGACGACTCGTGGACGGGATTAAGTTAACTAACACTTAATCAATCCAACATGATAACTTGATAAGGTTAAGTAAATTTTCTTAAGTAACACTTAACCCACTAGACAAACCCCAATTCGGAGGATTGGGTAAATGACCATAGTTAACAAGGATAAGGGAAATATGGCTAAGTGGTAAACCTTAGTTAAGGGAAACTAAGTAATAATCCTTAGTCAAGGAGATTTGGACCATTTCTTAGATAGAGTAGTAACCTGATACGTTAGGTCAACGTTTAAGTATGCGTATAGGAGCAGGCTATCTGATTCAGATAAAGGCTCCAACGAACTGGGTAACGAAGCAGCGGCTTCGGGGAACGTGAGGATATTCTTGGGATCCCTCCGTGAGTTGCCAGGTCATTATACTAGGCTCACGGGAGGTTGAGATCTGCGGTAGAAGAACCAAGAATATGCCTTGGTTGCTATGCGAGCGACCTAAAGACTGGGGTGGATAGCAGTGAGTCGACGAATACATAAGGTGCCCGAGATAGCAAGTTCGTAGATCATCTACCATCTTGAGTCAAGCGTATACGTACGGAAAGGCAGGGAACACCCAACAGACCATAATTGCTATCTAATTATGGGTGAGGTAGGCCGTAGGATGTGGGCTGGCCGGAGTGTAGTTCTCATGCAAGATTTTCTCTTGTGTTGCCTTTCACTAGTTGAGGGAGGGGTCTCGTGGGACCATAGCCACGTGTAGAAAAGCAGACCTTAGTATCTGCATCGGCAGATAAATCTAAAGCTCCCGACCGAGTCCTGTACTTCTTGGTTTGCCCTGTGACTGGACTCGGGTGGCACGATATGTTACATGTGCGTACAGTAATAGAAAACGATTCACGATGGATGCGGGGGAAAAAGGGCGCGGTTGGGGGTTAGCGTAATCCCTAGTGGCCTAGGTGGTTTAACCCAAACCGAAATACGAAAGCGTGCAATAGGTAAGCGTAATCCCTAGTGGGGCTAGGTGGCGTATGTCCTAGTAGTTCAAACGATGATTCATATGGAAGAGCCTAGCTAGAACAAGGGTGACAGTCCAAACGATTTCAAGGATAATACGACATGAGGAAGCCCGTACGAGGTACGGCAAAGGACTGAACCTATATACATGAAAAGAAGCATATGATTTGAGTAACCTATGTATGCGATATACCATCACATGACTTTGAGTAAGGGACATTCCTGGTTAACGCATAACAAGGCTGGGATAATGGTACGGAGGGTGCAGGGCAGTTATATCCGTTAGAACTAGGAAGAATACACATAATAGATCCCGTGGAATGTTAGACAGGGCAGATACCTTGGGATAATGTACTCGATAGAGGTCTGATGATGTGATACCTTGACTTATCATAACACCGTAGTTTGTCATGATACCTTAGTTCACCTTGCCACAGTAGTCAACCGGCTACCCTGGTTTAGTTTATCTATCTTGTAGTTATCCTTATGTTTACTTTCAGTTTATGCATGTCATGTTACCTTTACCTGTTTTTATACTGGAAGTAGAAAGGACTTACTCAGTCTTTTTGACTGACCCGTTTTGTTTCGCCTCTTTTCTTCCGTTCCCCCCCCAGGTTGCAGGGAGGAAACAATGCTGTTTAGTTCGGACTTCTTCTGTTTGAAGGTCATCATGGATGGCTTGGACTTTCTTGGCTATGGCTACTTTACCGCTTTATTTGGGGGAATAATTTATTAAAAAGTCTTTATGCTTCTTTACTATTGCAAGACAGGTTTTGATGTACTCTGATGTAAAAGGCTTTAGACCTTATTTATTCATGTTATGAAAGTTTGATTTTACTTCCTCTATTTATATATGTTCTATCTTGTGATATTTCTGTGCATGTTTACCAATAACGCCCCTCTAAAGCTAGTGCATTCCTTTGCGAGTGACCCTAGCGGAGGCGGGGTGTTACATTTGGTATCAGAGCAGAAGGTTACCAGGCTGGGCAAAAGTTTTAAAAGACCTTCTGAAATTTTTTCGAAAAACCGTTTACAAAGAAGCATTTTTTCAAGAAAAACTTTGTTTTAAAAAGTTATTCCCCAAAAGCCATTAGCAATGTCCTTGTTTCCTTAGTTGGAATCCTCTTTTTTTTCTTCTTTCCTTCCCTCTCCCATCGATAGTCATGTCGGCTGTGGTCACAAGTAGTTTTTGAGTTAGAAAAGTGTTTTCTTTATGGTGGGGAAATAGTTCTTGAGAAAATGGAGTAAGTTAGGGGGAAGTAAGGAAATGGAAGGATGGCAGGGCAAGAAAAAAAAAAAATAAGAGCCCGAAGGCCGAGAGCTTCAGCTTATAACCCCCAACTCTCTTCTCCTTTCCTCCCAGCCAAAACCGAAAATTCCCCAACTCCACCACCTCCCATCACCTCGTTTCTCCACCATTCTTCATAAAATTAAACTCAAATCGAAGCGAGAGACCCTCTCCATCCGGATCTATAGTTCCCCTCTTCCAATTCGTGCTTAAATCGCCATGGCCAATCAACCCAATCCCTACGAGCTTTACCCTCAACTAACCGCGCAAGAGGTTGAGTGGTGTGACGAGCAACCAGGGATAATTGAGCACTACATGCAGCTTGCCACTAGGAATTTGCTTCTAGGCCGACCGGTGAGGTTTGCGGATTTTGAGGGAACCGCCGTGGAAAGCTTGTTTGTTAATGCGGGTTTTATTCATATTCTGGATACGCACACAGCCGAGAGGAGAGGCTACAAGCGTATGGTAAGACTTTTTGATGCTCGTTTGCAAATTGATGTGGATGATAATGGGTTGATAACTTATGGTTCATGGGTTAAGGGTACCCATATATTTATGAATGAGGTCCAATTTGGGGAAATTTTGAATATCCGGGGTACGGGACTTGATATAAATGACCTGGAGATGGATGATTTGAATGTGTGGGGAAGGATTTTTTTTAATGGACTGGATAGGCAATGGGATGGTACGCATTTGCGCCCCCTAGCTAGGTTTGTGATCAGGATATTGCAATATAATATTGCGGGGCAAAATCATGGGTTTGACAGAGTCCCAGTAGTTGTTAAGGCCGCTACTTATGCTATTTTTGGGGGCATACAAATAAACTGGGCGAGAACCATCTTTCAGCAGTACCAGATCTTTAGGGCAGCAAGGCACTCCAATATTTGTTTTGGGAACTTATGGACCATAGTTTTCCGCTGGTTCGGGGTGGATTTGCATGATGAGGATTATGTGGCACTCTCTAACCATCCCTCTGTTATCATTACTGAAGCTGCACTAGGGAGAATGAGTATAAATATGCATGAGCTGCAAGAGGAGCCACAACCTATGGAGCATGAGGGATCGGAAGAAGAGGAAGAAGATGAGGGTGAAGAGGAGGAGGAGGAGCAAGAGGAAGAGCCACATAATGGCCAGTTTGGACAGTTTGAGGAGCCCCATCAGGCACCACAGCACGAGGGTGAGCAGGCTGGGGATGGAGCCTGGCCTTATCAGGCCCCGGCACAGGGGGCTCCGGATACAGGTGCCTGAGATCCATGGGCTACTAGGGATCCAGACTGGAGGACCGAGCTGAGATATGTTTCACAGCAGCAGGCTCGCTTGATGAGGAGCCACCAGGATATTATGAGGTCACAGCAGCAGACGCTGGAGTCACAGGTAGCCATGGCTCAGACACAGCAGCAGATGCTTCAGGATATGAGTTCCTCTTATGACCAGTTGGGGGCTGGGATGCAAGACCTACAGTTAGAGCTTAGGCAAGGGAACCGACGGCAGGAAGAGAGGCTTGATATCTTAGAGGAGCTCATCCGTAGCTATTTCCATCAGGATTGACCTCTATCAGTTATCCGTAGGATAGTATTTTATTTTCAGTATTGTTTAGCTGTTCCTTTTGTTGTCTAGTTGTAACGATGTACTAAAACTATCTTAATAAAGTTTGTACGTTGTTTGTTTACGCAATTTGTTGTGTCTAATGTAATTATGAAATATTGAACGATAATGTCTGATAACGAAGAACAATGAAAACAACAAAACGGGATATCTCTCCGTTACATAAAAATTTAGAAAATTAGATTTTTCTAAATTAATAATGGATGGTAGGATTCTGGATGCTCAAATTGGATGAACTTCACTCTTATTTTATAAGGGTGTGGAAAAATTTGGATGAAATTACTTTTTCAAATTTTTGCATTCATATAGAACTGCAAGTATATTTAGGATGAGAGCATCATGGTTTAAAAAAGAAATTTTTAAGAAATTGCATTCATGTAGGTGGTACCACAAGTTAGGCATACATATTTTTCTACGATGTGATTCACTTTTGCACATGTGCACATGTTTGCAACAATTGGCTGAACACTTCTGGATGCTAATATGGGGACATAAATCCTACTACTATTGAATTTCGGGGACGAAATTCTTTAAGGGTGGGAGGATGTGACACCCCGTATGTTTACATTTTAAAAAGTAAGAAATTTATATACGTATACGATGATACGCAAAGCATATAAACCAGTAAAGCATGAAGATAAAAGATGTTCTATTTATACTTCTAGAATTAAGGTAAACGGGATTCACCATTGCGTTCGTCTCGGAAAAATACGCGAAATAGAGTCCGAGTTTTCGAGAATCGGAGTCCGTATGACCCGTTAAAGGCCCAAAGAAGATTTCTGAAAATTTGAAATTCGGAAATAGGTTTGAAAACCAGATCTGGGGTTAGGCGGGAATTTTCCCCGCCTAGGCCATGTCGACAGGGCTGTCGACAGGCCTGTCGACTTGGGCCCAGACCAAGTCGACAGCCCTGTCGACTTGCCTGTCGACAGGGGGTGGTCGGGGGCAATTTGCCTGCCGCACCTGTTTGGCTCACCTGGTCTGGTACTTAGCCTGATTCTGGAAGCTTCCGAGACCTGATGGTCCTAATCTATCCTAGATCTAATCCTATGGCCTAAAACACTCCTAATCTCTATAAAAACACCCCTAAGCCCCCCTAAACCCTCATAACTCACCCTCTCCACGAAGTGCTGCCCAAATGTCAAGTGATCACGGCCTCCATCCCCTTTTCCTAAAGCCTAAGCACTCAAATCGGGTTCAAATCAAGTGGTGCAAGCTAGCTACGCCAAAAGGAAGGAAGATCAACGTTGCTATGCGAATTTCATGACGATTCTTCAACAAAGGAGGCACCTTTCTTAGCCAAGATGATTCATGCCTCTTTCCCTAGGCCTAACTAAGTAAGTTCTAGCTACTTTTAGATGGAAACGGTAGTTTTGATAATGACATGGGATAAAATGAGGCTAAACATGATTGTGCGAACCTATAGGAACCTTACTTTGCCTCTTGTGTTCATGTTTATGGTTTTAGGCTATGTGGGTGACTTAATCATGCCTCTCATGCTATGCATAACCTAGTTTAACTTGCAAGTTTGGATCTTTGTGCATGAAATACTAGCATGAACCTTTAGGGACCATTTTTACTAGAGAAACATTGGCTAAGATTCGGCTTTGGGGCTTATGCATGTTTATGAACCCAAACCCCTAATGTTAACATGCAAGTTTGTGGCCAAATCCTTGATGACATTATGCATACTTATGGCCCATTTCCTTTTCTTCTCATGTTATGCATGCTTGTGGCCAAACCATTATGAATCTATGCATGTTTTGAGCCAAACTCTCATGATACTATGCATGTTTGGGGTCATTGTGTAGCATAGTATCTCTACGATGTGACTCGTCCATTCTTGCGTTGGAACACGATTTGGGTTGAGGTTAGACAAGCGTGAATATAGCATGAAAAACTTAACTCGAAGTTGCATGAAAACATGATAGGTGAGCTAAACTCGACATGAACCATAACTTGGGTAAATGGGTATAAACGTGATAACGTGTAACGTTAAATATGACGGGTGTATACTTGAAAACATAACTTGTAATGTAACATGGAAGTTGACATGTAAGTATGCATAAAAACATAAGCTTGGGAATTTACCTATTAAGTTAGGTCTACCCATTGGGAATTTACCTATTAAGTTAGGTCTACCCAATTGCTTGAAAAACTTGACTATGAACATGATACTAGACTAAACATGAAAGTGGCCAACTCGAGGTTGGGTTGAGTTTGCAACGTAAAACTACCCGGAACCGACCGGCCTAACTAGTAGTTGCAAACAATAGGACTCAATGTGAGAAGTTGGTCATGTTGTGCTTGAACCCGAGGTTAGACCAAGTTGTGGTGTAAATCTACCCGGACCCGCCCGACTTAACTAGTAACCACAACAAAGTCTAATGTGAGAGGTTGGGGTGCATTAAATAATTAATGCCACATAATAGGGTTAAGTTAATTTGATTAATGAAACTTAACCAAGTATGACATGGACAAATGGGTTAAGTAATTTGATTAGGCTAATGATACTTAACAAAACATGACGGGGCTGGTTAGGTCAAGTAACTTGATTTGCCTAACGACGACTCGTGGACGGGATTAAGTTAACTAACACTTAATCAATCCAACATGATAACTTGATAAGGTTAAGTAAATTTTCTTAAGTAACACTTAACCCACTAGACAAACCCCAATTCGGAGGATTGGGTAAATGACCATAGTTAACAAGGATAAGGGAAATATGGCTAAGTGGTAAACCTTAGTTAAGGGAAACTAAGTAATAATCCTTAGTCAAGGAGATTTGGACCATTTCTTAGATAGAGTAGTAACCTGATACGTTAGGTCAACGTTTAAGTATGCGTATAGGAGCAGGCTATCTGATTCAGATAAAGGCTCCAACGAACTGGGTAACGAAGCAGCGGCTTCGGGGAACGTGAGGATATTCTTGGGATCCCTCCGTGAGTTGCCAGGTCATTATACTAGGCTCACGGGAGGTTGAGGTCTGCGGTAGAAGAACCAAGAATATGCCTTGGTTGCTATGCGAGCGACCTAAAGACTGGGGTGGATAGCAGTGAGTCGACGAATACATAAGGTGCCCGAGATAGCAAGTTCGTCGATCATCTACCATCTTGAGTCAAGCGTATACGTACGGAAAGGCAGGGAACACCCAACAGACCATAATTGCTATCTAATTATGGGTGAGGTAGGCCGTAGGATGTGGGCTGGCCGGAGTGTAGTTCTCATGCAAGATTTTCTCTTGTGTTGCCTTTCACTAGTTGAGGGAGGGGTCTCGTGGGACCATAGCCACGTGTAGAAAAGCAGACCTTAGTATCTGCATCGGCAGATAAATCTAAAGCTCCCGACCGAGTCCTGTACTTCTTGGTTTGCCCTGTGACTGGACTCGGGTGGCACGATGTGTTACATGTGCGTACAGTAATAGAAAACGATTCACGATGGATGCGGGGGAAAAA
Source organism: Allium sativum (assembly GCA_030737875.1). Taxonomy (NCBI): domain Eukaryota; kingdom Viridiplantae; phylum Streptophyta; class Magnoliopsida; order Asparagales; family Amaryllidaceae; genus Allium; species Allium sativum. The sequence continues at coordinate 298,571,370 of CM060924.1, forward strand.
GGGCGCGGTTGGGGGTTAGCGTAATCCCTAGTGGCCTAGGTGGTTTAACCCAAACCGAAATACGAAAGCGTGCAATAGGTAAGCGTAATCCCTAGTGGGGCTAGGTGGCGTAAGTCCTAGTAGTTCAAACGATGATTCATATGGAAGAGCCTAGCTAGAACAAGGGTGACAGTCCAAACGATTTCAAGGATAATACGACATGAGGAAGCCCGTACGAGGTACGGCAAAGGACTGAACCTATATACATGAAAAGAAGCATATGATTTGAGTAACCTATGTATGCGATATACCATCACATGACTTTGAGTAAGGGACATTCCTGGTTAACGCATAACAAGGCTGGGATACTGGTACGGAGGGTGCAGGGCAGTTATATCCGTTAGAACTAGGAAGAATACACATAATAGATCCCGTGGAATGTTAGACAGGGCAGATACCTTGGGATAATGTACTCGATAGAGGTCTGATGATGTGATACCTTGACTTATCATAACACCGTAGTTTGTCATGATACCTTAGTTCACCTTGCCACAGTAGTCAACCGGCTACCCTGGTTTAGTTTATCTATCTTGTAGTTATCCTTATGTTTACTTTCAGTTTATGCATGTCATGTTACCTTTACCTGTTTTTATACTGGAAGTAGATAGGACTTACTCAGTCTTTTTGACTGACCCGTTTTGTTTCGCCTCTTTTCTTCCGTTTCCCCCCCCTCCCCAGGTTGCAGGGAGGAAACAATGCTGTTTAGTTCGGACTTCTTCTGTTTGAAGGTCATCATGGATGGCTTGGACTTTCTTGGCTATGGCTACTTTACCGCTTTATTTGGGGGAATAATTTATTAAAAAGTCTTTATGCTTCTTTGCTATTGCAAGACAGGTTTTGATATACTCTGATGTAAAAGGCTTTAGACCTTATTTATTCATGTTATGAAAGTTTGATTTTACTTCCTCTATTTATATATGTTCTGTCTTGTGATATTTCTGTGCATGTTTACCAATAACGCCCCTCTAAAGCTAGTGCATTCCTTTGCGAGTGACCCTAGCGGAGGCGGGGTGTTACAGTTTTGCTTTTTGTTTTTTGTTTTTTATTATTTCCTGCTTTTTCTGATGTAAAGTTATTATTCATTGTGTTCTCGAAAGCTGAGCTTCAACTTTTCGGGTTTGTGAACACGTGTGTAGGTTGTACCGCGTGTACCAGCATTTTAGGCTAAAGGCCTAGTATAAAATTTGACCCATTTCAATATATATACACATAATATTTCATACATGAAGAATTAATTAAACATAAATAATTGTGATAAAAAATAATAATACGTACGACTGTAGCAAACCAAAACGGATTCACGCTAAAAATATTTTCATGAACATTGATAAGCATGAGCAATTTGAAGAAGAAAGAGTGATACCTTGCATCAACCTCGAAAGCATCACACAACGCCTATCAAAAAGAAACATAAACATACGTATGTTAGTCAGTATAAACAAGTATGTATAAGTACAAAAGATGCATCAACCAAAGGCATGCTAATATAAATTTTATGACCATATAGAAAGAAAAATAATAAATCAAACTAAAACCATTTAGGAGTTCCCTGGAGATGTATACAACAAGATGAATCCCATTTCCGGCAATAACTACAGCCATAGAAACACACTTGATACCCAGTATTAACATAATTGAAATAAACTAAGAAAATGCCCGGCTATAACTGCATATCTTATACGTATTGGGTAGAGATAACCAACTCCTTTGTAGTATTATCATCCCTTAGTGTTCAAAAATTTAAATAGAGATTATAAACTTAAAATGAGGTTATTACTCCATTTGTAGTATTGTCTTCTCTCTTCCAGGAGTAGAATATTGCAAAGCACTAACTCATACCAAGAAAACAAAATTTCATTACAATCACATAACATAAAAGACCCAAACTACATGTTTCAACCCTTCAAAGGTAATAAAATCTGACTAACATTAACCACATGGTAAACAACATATACCAACACTTAAAAGAAAATTTCAACTAGTTAAGTCAACTTCCTAATAAACATATGTTTCTACCAGTTTTAGTCAATTCTCACTTAAGATCCGTAGGTAAAATCTAAAAAACTTAGCAAAATAAGGAAGAAAGTTTACCGAATGATATGAAAGAAATTACTGAAAAGTAGATACTAACATAAGGCTAATAATCAAAGGCGTCTGCAACTGGAACTGACAAAGAACGAACAAGTTTTCAGTTAAGTCGAGTTTACAAATCTAAATTTAAGTGAGTCGTGTTGCACTATTGGGTGGTGCAGTGCACCAATATGGTGCATTTGCATACAGCAGTGGTGCAACAGCACCACTATGTAGTGCATCTGCACCATTGCTGTGTGCAAGTGCACCATATTGGTGCACTGTACCACTGTAGCAGATGCACCACAGAGTGGTGCTGCTGCACCATACAGATGCACCACTTCGTGCTGCACTGCACTATTGCGGTGCATTTGCACTACTACAGTGCAGAATACACAACATGCAACAGTGCAGAATACTCAATGCAGAATAAACAACATGCTACTTAGAATTCATGATAACCGAAAACAAAATAATAACAAAGTCAAAGTGTATTACATTTTCTTCATCGTCTGACACATCACGCATCACAAATAACTACTTGCAAGCATTAGTAATGTAGATAGGAGAGAGAAACGCTCTATCGATATTTACGCATATTTATTATATGTATCTGTTATATAACAATATAGTCATACACATAACATAAAAAGATATACGTGGGTTAATTTCTTTCCAGTCTTACTACATATTGACTTTGAAGCAATCATCAAATGGCGAAGGCAGGGAATTTTCGGGGGTATCTGATTCTTCGGACATTAGACAACCTCTTACTACAATCAACTAAATTATTTGAGCAAGAGAAAAAGTTTTATTAGTTGTGGTGCTCTTTTGTGATCACTGAAATATGATATTTACTGGTAATGTATAAAATATATTATGTATCGCACCATACTAATTAACCTTACCTAATTGGTAATGCAAATCCATTTAGTTCTTAAAAAAGATCTTACTATTTTTGACTTTCCATATATTTCTCAGGAAATATCTTAATATATTGTAGATTTAACTAATTAATAATTTTAGAAAACCAAACGCAAAGTATATAGTACTAGACAAAATCAAGGTTATTCTTCAATAACATCATTAGATAGAAGTGAAGCAACAACATATCATAAATGTTCTGCTTATAGAATCAGAAGTACACACCTCAATGGGTGAAAAAAAAGGCAAAAAATTGTTAAGTGAGATGCAGTACCAATATAAAGAACACTAGGTCTCCATGGATAGTTAAATGTTACATCTTTAAGATCTATGTTCCTATAGACTTCATTCGAACATTTTCCATCTTAACATCTTGAGCGATAGAAGGTTTCTGGCATATTAACTTCATCAATTTAAATCCAGATGCATTGCCCTTACTAAAAGCTACAAGAATAGAAAATGATTGCCCTAGACTCCTGCAGGTATAGAAAAATTGAACTATAGTAGGATAATATTTTAGTAATTCTTTGGTATAAGTGTACATAGTGGCAACTCTTTTTTCAAAAAAGAAAGAAGTGAGTCATAAGCTAGGCACGAGAACTGCTTAAAGCACCTATATTCACATGGCAGTGTAGCAATGAACACAAAGAGCTGGTTCGTTCAACAATTAAATGTTGGATGACACAGTCATTTTGATGTTGTATTAAAAAATGATTTGGAGCCTTAAGATCTTTAAATTTTAAATGTTAATACTAGTGTTCTTCTTATCACTCTAAACAAAACTACCTAGATAGATGTTAGCGTGGAAAACTTACGTGCCACCAACAATTGCATAAAAAATAGTAGTAAAAGCTTTTCTGCCATCAGTCAGACAATTTCATATGAAAAAGCCAACATACAAAAATACTAGCTTTCAAGTCCCCTGTACCTAAAATCGACTATCCCCCTGTATCCAACCAATCAGGATTCCTGATTTCCACCATTTTGCAACTAAGCCCCTTTTCTCTTTCTGGCTTAATTGCCAAAAAGTGGAAATCAAGGGTTTTGATTGGTTAGATATAGGTAGATAGGGGATATTGGATACAGACGATTTTCACTCCCATAAGTACATCCCATACTAAGGCCCTTGGCCATGGCTGCCTTGTATTCAAGTGTTAATGAATTTTGAATTGCTTCAGAGTAGGAGTTGAGTGCTTTGGTCTCTCCTATATATGAATACACTGTATGAACTTAGGCTATTGCCTGGTCATTATGAAACATGCACAAATCACACCACCAACAAATAATTAAATTTAACATAATTGCATACACATGGTTACCATACCTCCAACCAAGGTGTAAACTTATAAGTCACATTGTAAATTTGCTGAATTTTTAGATCGTATATGGTTACCATGCCTATAACCAAGGTGTAGACATATAGTCACACTATAAACATATAGGTTGCCACAAGAAAATTTTAAGATTGTATATCGTTAGTTAAAAATTAGACAGTCTAATAATCTAATATCTTTAAAAAGATATTGAAGAGAAGGACCATTCTGATGCATGCATTTTACAAATCAATGAGTATGAAAGCAAAAAAATTGAGACATAATTTCCAAGAATATATGAAAAATGCAATGCATTTTCTTCAACTTAATGTGGGGTATAGAGCCAGTCAAAATTTAATTATGGATTCTACAAAATTTTCTAGCTTATCATCTCACATGGTATTTTGTCAGCATGTCATGATTTTATAATATAAATTCTATAAAACTTAAAGGAGAACACAAAAATGCACATAGCCAAAGAAATCCTATATTCCAAATCAAATCTTACATTTTTATTTCAGTCATATTAACTGCAAAATTTTCTTTTACAATTTTTATCATGCAAACTATTTTGTAGATATCAACCAGATCGACTTGTATCATTGCAGATCTAAATGTACTATGAAAAGAAAAAGCCATAAAATCCTAGTTCATACAATAGTACATAACTTGATGATGTGGGATCATAGAAGTAAAAAAACAAAATAAACATATATCAGATTATTAACGGGAGCGTAAGACTACTAAATTAAAATCATCTTGGTCAATGAAACACAAGGTATACTAAGTTTGATTAGTATAGAAGATACCTGTATATTTTTGTTTGAAAACAAAATCTAATTCTATTAAAAAAATTCTTTTTGAAAAATTCACATGAAGCACGTAATAAAGGTGAACTAGTTTGCAATTGGAAACGTTATTTAGAAATTAGAACCACGTAATAAAGGTGAAGTCATTTGCAAGAATTTCTAATTTGCACTACAAGAAATCCGCAAATAGCGACAGATTTTAAGCAGTGGAAAATTCCATCGCAAATTAATGACGGATTCTCATGGAATCTGTAAAGGGTATTTTCTAGGATTTTTTCTTTTTACTTATTTTAAAATATTACCGTCGAGTTCTAATTTCCATCGCGAAAGCATAGAAAATTGCAACGGTTTAACGTCGTAATTTTTTCGTCGCTGAATTCCATTGCAGTTTGAGGCAATTTACAGTCATATTTTTTTTTGAAGCTATTTTGCAGCAGGTTTTCAAGGAATCTGCAAGGGACTGATATGTGTATTCTTCTTAATTTTTTTTACTTTTATGTTTTTAATAAGTAATTGATAAGTGAAATTAAATTTTAAATAATTAATGTGAACAACAATATACTAGTAACAAAAAATAAATAATTACTATTAATAGTAAATAAAGTTCAATGGTCAGTACTGATTAATTAATAATCACTAAATAATTAAGAGATAATAATTAATAATATAGACTAATAAGTAATTTTTAATAATCAATGATTAATAAGTAATTCTTAATAATTAAGAAGTAAAATTTATTATCTTGTATCTAAAATTTAATAATTATAATTGATAATTATTTTAATATGTAAAAATTCAAAAAATGAGAATTTTCTTATTTTCTAAAATATATATAAATTTTAAATACAAACTTTTGAAGTTTTCATAATTTTAATAAATATAAAATTTTATAAAATGTTCAAAATTTAAAAATGAGAAATTTTATAAGTATTAAAGAATTCCAAAATCAAAAGAATACAAACTTTAAATAATCAATGTTAATAATCACTAAGAATTTCTAATGGTTGTTTTATACATTAAATTTTCAAATACTCGTAAAAATTTATTTTTTTTTGCAAATTTGAAAAAGTAAAACTAAGAAGTTTAGAAAAATTTAAAACTTTATAAAATATTCGAAATTTCGAAAAACTTTTAGTTCTCTCTTCTCCAAATTTTAAAATTAATTTTCTCTTTGTTTTTTCCTGATAAATGAACTTCAATGTTATAACAAATATTAAATGACTTAGCGAAAAGTGGTTAGTACAAAAAAATATTGAACTCTAGCATCTAAACTATAATTACGTACGTTCGTTAGTTCTACTCAAACAAAAAAACAAACTTCAAAATTTGAAGAAGAGCGGCAGCTGAAAGTTTTAGTGAGCTCACCAATAATTTCGTTGTGCCCGCTTTGTTTCCTTTAACTAAATATTTTCCTTCCCGCTCCCTAATTCTATCAATCCCTTCGTTCATCTTCCCAATCAGTTTAGGGTTTTGGTAAAACCCTTAATTTTTTATATACAGCTGTTATGCAAAAATTGCGCGAATGCGGAAGTGCAATAAACAGGATCTAGATTTACAATTGAACATCAATCTAATCAGATAGCAATTAGTCTATTACATCAAGCAAATAACTACAACAGAGAAATAAAGAGACACAATATTTATACTGGTTCCACTATCTTCCATAAGATAGTGTATGTCCAGTCCAAAAGAGGGAGATTTTATTCCACATGAGAGAATTACAAGGGATTACAAAATAAGAGTTTACATATCCAAACCTCAAACAGGCTTAACAAAAAGAGACACTACATTTGGGGATCGCTGGCTCCATGCCAGGATGGGTTTACACTAAAGTCTACCCCTCAATATATATCCAGTGCAAATCCATGTGAGTCATCAATTACATTACCAACCAACATATGGTAATAATATAATGGAGGAAAATTACCATAGCAACAAATGTGCAAAGATAGAAAGTAAATCAATCCATTTCTTTTGCATAGATGGAAGAAATTAATCCCTTCATTTATTTCTCTACCATCTCATCAAATGCAATCAATGCATTCCCATTATCTTTACTAATAATCGGAATAGGTTTGGTGTCACACTTTTTTGGTGTACACCTGAACTGACGAAAATGCCCTTCAAATAATTAATTTACCTATTCAAATAATTAATTGTCCAAAATTTTAGCCAACTTTCCAAATAATATGCATGTGAGGAAAAAACGAATAAGCATATGTAAATATAAATAGAAATAAATAATATAAAGAGAGTGAATGGAGGGAGAGAGACATGGGGAAATAGCATGAAAAAATGAACAATTAATGCAGACAAAAAATGGTAAGGGGAAACAATAAAATGAGGTGGAGTGTAGGTTACTACATTACATAACATAAAGGTAAATCTAGACTATAAATTCACATATTTAAAAATCACTTTTTTGAGCACGTAATCCCAAAATTAATCAATTAATTTATTAAAACCTTCCTTCTACGTTAACATAAACATACATGTTCTTTAATAATAAATCATTGATTACAACTAACATACAATCTTTTTTAAAACTGAAAGATTCCAATCAAGTTGACACAATCAATATCAATTTTAAAATAAACTTATATTATGCATCTTTCTTAATTTAATAGGTTCAGCATTAAATCAAAAGTGAACCTGTAAATATCTAACATAGTGAAAACCCACTGATCTGCCGCAATTTCAGTAATATAGTTTGAAAATTTCCAGCCATTCATACCATACATGTTTTATTCTAGAATCTACTCTATTGTATTATAAATACTGGTGCTTATATGCTTCACCCTTAATTCTTTTGCTTTCCACGTCTGCTTGGAGCATTTCTCCTCCTACATAAATCATGATCCTTCCATATTTGCTTCATATACATTATTGCATAAATATTTTCTTCATATACATTATTATTATTTCACCAAACAATATGATGCTTTTTTCCTCTAATTCAAAGGGTGGAGAGCAGTAACATTTGTAGATGAAGGAGAGGATTCAGAAGGAGGCTTTGATATCGGATAAGCTGCGGAGGCAGGTGCAGGTGGTAGAGATCCAAATATGGTGGTCGACGGAGGTGTGCGAGGGGGGGGGGTGGTGGAGAGGGTGTGGTTGAGTAGGTAGAGGGTGTCGGTGAAGGAGGCTGCAGTAGAGGGCAACCCTGCGGACCTTATAGGAGCGTGCTTGGAAGAGAGGGCGACGAGGTGAGATTAAATATATTACAAAATTGTGTAAAGTTTTCTTAGTTCAAACTGAAGAAAGCTTGCGAAGTAAAACAATTGCATTTAAACATATTCATTCAGCGCTTTTTTCATTTTAAACCATGGATAAGTTTTGAGTTAAAATAATGAATTAACATGAATTGGATTTTTTTTTAATCAAATTTTTTTTATCTTTTTTTTTGAATTGGGAAATCCACGCGTGGAGCGCGTGCCATGATTCTCTTCAACATTAATGTGGCAATCATATTTTTTTAATAACCATGGATTATATGGGACAACCCAACGATTATCAATAGTAAAATCATTATCTACTGCAATCCTTATACCATTATCTCGTCTACGGTATATAGGATATGAATCATTGCCCTGAAGAGTAGTTGGAGAAAAATGTTTTGGATAATCCCTTTTGCATTTTCCATCTTTCATACATGATGCATTTGGTCGATGTCTTCCGCATGGCCCATGAACCATCCATTTTATTACAGAACTGTATAATTCTGGTTCTTCATCGCGGTCTGGGATTTCTGCTCTTACCATGGCATCGTAACAATCCGGGCTGTGAAGTTTATCTTCGTCGTCTAATATGATAAGAATATGAGCATGAGGGAGTCCTCTTTTCTGAAATTCTATAACATGCACATGCGCTGCAACTGAACCAAGAACTTGTTTCTTATAAATGTCATCTTTTAGTTGTTCATATTTTGCATGAAATATTCTTGTCGTAAGATCTGGACGATCTTGAGCTGATTGTCCAGGTAGTAGTTCAGAAGTGATTTCATCCCATGAAGGATTGCATGTCATCATAATGAAAATGTCAGGCTTTCCAAACTTCTGCACCAAAGCCATAGCATCTTGATAGCGTTGGTACATGTTGCGTGGACTTCCGTTAAATGAAGCGGGCAATATTGTTCTTCTTCCGATGTTTCCTACATTTAATTTTCAAGTCATGTTTAGGTTGATGGTGAAAATATATGTGTGTGTGTGTGTGTGTTTCTGTGTAACATATTGCATATATTGATCTTTTTTTTATGGGGACATGTAAATAAATTTTTATATACCAGCATCGTTCTCTCCAACATTCAATGCATCTTGTAAACCAACATATAATTCTGACCTAATATGATGTTGTTTTTCCCGGAACCATCTCATTCTGCTACTTTCAATTTTTACATAATTATCCACAACATACTGCTGCAACAAACGACCACCGAGTAGTAAAGGAGATGTACTCTCTGGTCGAATCTGCAATTATATTAAAGTAGTCTATTTGGTTAGTACTAAAGTTATAAAGAAAAACATTTATAAATTAATTAATGATCAATTTTCATACTTGTAAGAGATATGCATAATACTCTCGGCATGTAACAGGAGTATCATTCTCATTACGACTATTTAGATCCCAACCATTATTTCCATATGGTAATAAAAGCGGATACTGTAAAGGATCACAACAGCCATGTGTCTCTGGTACTCTCATAAGATGTCCAGATAATGTTTGCACAACTATATCTCTACCATTTATGATGCTTCTCTCATCGCCTACCACTATTCCTGCAACTTGCGAAGCTGTTGGAAGTGAATATTGTCGCTGTAATGGTTGTTCCTTAATTATAAATCTACAATCATGAATTGAAGGAAGCTGTGAAACTCGACGGAAATTTTGAGCAAAATTATTATTTTCGTCTAATATATATTGTAACTTTTCCAGTATTCTTCTATTTAGCTCCTCGTTTTCTGCCATACGATTTTCAATTTCATGATCAGTGTCATATATATACAACTGCAAAAACCTTGGCCTACTTCCTTCTGGGGGCAATAAACTACCAATATTGTGATATATACATCCTTGAGCACGGAAAGTGTAGACTCCATCTCTTCCATTTGCCAAATTTTCATCAATATGAACTCCCATTAAAGTGAATGAAAATGCATGATTGTATGATCGAATATTTCTTCTAAAGTGAACACCATCATTACTTGTATCTGTGTAAAGGTTGAAGATCTCAATTGGTGAGTGCAACAGGGGTAGCTTAGTTCGTCCATTCTCGCAGCATAGAGAATATGTTTCATGTTCAAATATTTTTGCTGAGCAGTGCGGACAAAATTTTGGTTATTGTAATGAATGTTTTTGAAATTCAAATATGTTTCGTAGATCTTGTCATGAGAACCTTAGGTAGAAACCCTTGGTTGAAACATGTATTTGAAACATGTTATGCTTGATGGTTGCAAGTGGTTGCAAGTGTTTGCACGTGGATACTCGTGGATGCATGATACACATTAGGCACTAAGATCGGCTCACACACTTTCATGTTGCATATGCATGAGTGCTTATACTTATTCATGGATGAAACTTGTTGAACTATCACGTGGATGTTGCATATGGATGAATATTATGTGCACTCATGTAGAGATTATAAATTATGTTAGGAATTTGCTTACATATGGACTCATTTCACTAACATATTTTGCATTAAGGGGGTTTACTGAATCAGTAACCTCCTGATTTTCGAATTAGATAAGTACATATACACACACCTTTGCATATGATCATACAACATTTAGAACCTTTTAAGGACAATGATTGCTCATGGATGATGTTTTGAGTAGATGGATGATGGATGGTAGGATACGTTCTTCCTAACTTGGAGATTTCGGGGACGAAATCCTTTAAGGAGTGGAGAATGTAACAACCCGTATTTTTGAATAACATGTTATAACATAAATGGAGGCAGAATTAAACTGTAAAATCTGAATCAAGGGAAACGGTCTGTGCCATTGCGTTCATCTCGGAAAAATACGCGAAATAGAGTCCGAGTTTTCGAAAATCGGAGTCCGTATGACCAAGATATGGCCTCGCGAAGTTTCATGAAAAATTCACAAATTAAAGTATACTTAATTAAGTGAAATGGGTTGCGCAGAGAAATATATATATATTGATATATATATATATATATATAATTGAAAATTAAATAAATAAATATGCAAAAATGTTCAAAACAGCGAATTGGAAGAGGGGAATAACCGAACCGGCCGATTTTTGAGGTCGACCCGAGCTCGCTGGGTCGACTAGGGGTTAATCCAGGGTGTTTGGCTGTCAACCCGTGGGCCGATTCGCTCAAATGCAGATTTTGCATTTGAATGGTTCTCATGGTTCAGCTTTAATCTAAAGGCCCTAGATGGTTCCTACACTTGACTTCTTCCCCAAGACATGCTTTGATGGCTTGGATTGAATCTAGGGTTAATCCTATGGCTAATACTATCCTAATCTTCTATAAAAAGGACCCTAAACCTAGCCTAAATCATCATTATTCATTCCTACAACTAAACTATGCCAAATTTGTTCCTCTCATGGCCTCCACTCTCATGCTAAAAATTCCTAAGTCTATTTCTATGAGAGATTGTGAGTTCATACAAGTGTTTTCAAGCTTGTATGAGTGTTCTTAGTTTGCATTCAAGTCAAGTTGCAACATTTCTATTTTAAAGCAAGGGTTTTTCATTTGGAGCTTGCATATTTGGGTTTTTGGTGCTTGCATAAGGGCTTCGTCTCAATCTTTATAATAAATATTAATTTGTGTCTTCATAGCATAGTAAGCCCTTTTCTACTTTCTTTTTATTGAACTCTAAAGTTAAATGAATGATGCAAGTTTGGTTGATCATTATATGCAAGTTTGGTTGATCATTATATGCAAGTTTGGTTGATCATTATGCAAGTTATGTATGACACATGTTATCATGTTATGCAAGTTTGGGTTGATCATTATACACATGTTATCATGTTATGCAAGTTAAACTTGAGTTTATGGCCTTAAAGCTTCAAGCTTTATGTTAAAGATTGCATTTTGGCAACATGAAAGTTATCATATCCCTTATGATAACTTGCATGTGAGGCCAAATGCGAACTTCTAACAACTTCTACATGTTATTTATCACCATGTATCACTCATATGCTAAGTTTGGTTTTATGCATGCTTTTGAAGCCTAATAATGCAATATGCAAGTATATGAACATATGTACATTTCATATGCCACCATGTTAAACTTGTGGCTTCAACACCTTTATGTCATGGTTATGCCAAGTTCCCTATTTTGTCCTTTATGCGTTGTTGCGATTATGTAAACGATGGGATTACGTTGGGGTTGGGTAACATAATGACATGAACATGGTTTTTATAACATAACGTGATATGTTGACTTGTAATTATGTTTTGGAAACATAATGGACATGACACTTAGCAAATATGAGTGTGGCCAACTCGAGGTTGGATTGAGTTTGTAGCATAAATCTACCCGGACCCGCCCGGCTTAACTAGTGGCTATAAACAATAGGACCCAATGTGAGAAGTTAGTCATGTAGTGCTCGAACCCGAGGTTAGACTTAGTTGTGGTGTAAAGCTACCCGGACCCGCCCGGCTTAACTAGTAACCACAACAAAGTCTAATGTGAGAGGTTAAAGCGCATTAAGTTAATTAATGCCTCCTGATTAGGGTTAAGTCATGGTCCACTTAATACTTAACCAATTTGGGCTTGATGGATTAATCGAGGTTAAGTCAGGAGCCTTGGGTACTCTTAACCGATTTAATCCACGTTTGGATCGGGTTAACCACATTTAACCCGTTAAGAAACCCTACTTGCGTGGTCCTTTTCAGCAGTAACCTTCTAGGTAGTATCATAAGACCCTAGGACTAGGCTAGGGTGGGGCACGATTACTGGGCTGATTGTAAGAGACCAAAAGAGACGGCTGAATGATGCCCCGGTTGTTCAGGCGGACCATGGTCGTGCACATCAAGTCCGGAGTTGAACACGGGCACCGGTAGGTTTGGACTGTGCATCCTGTAATGGTGTCAGAGGGTTACACCATAGGGCCTGATACACCCTAGGGTGGACCCTGCACAGTCAACTACATTACATGATTAGGCCGTATGACACCGACACTTGACGAGTTAGGCTTATAGGGAGCCGATCGACTAGACTGTGTAGTTGGACCTTGATTTAGGTCACCTCATTATATTGGGTCAAGCTTGGGCCAAGGGATCAATTCTTGTTTTTACTTGACATGTTAGAATGCTAGTGCACCCGTGGTGCAAAACTTAACCTTGATTATGCGATGTCACCTTTATCTACCTTGTTAGTTAATCATCATGCCAGTATGTTGTTATCCTTATGTTCATCTCAGCTTCTCATGCCAGTTAGCTTTACTAGTTCATAGACAGTTAGTAGTAGGGCTTACCAGTCTTTTTGACTGACCTGTTTTCTTTCGCCTCTTTTCTTCCGTCCCCCCCCCCCCCCCCTCAGGTTCTCAGGGTGGGAACATTGGAGCTTAGCTTGGATCTTTACAGCTTGCTTACTGGATTTGCTCATGTACGATTTTGGACATTGAGCTAGCTATGGTTTACCACTTCACTTTGGGGATAGTACTTTATGTATTTCAGATTTTCAGTTTATGCTTTTATCTAGACTTTGTTTGTTGGAAAATAATGACTAAGTACTTTATTGTAACTTAACTATGGTTTTGGAAATGCAAGTTTTATCCGCTGCTTTACTACTCTGTTTTACTTATATGTTTACCTTGTTTAAACGCTCCTTCAAAGTCAGTGCCCTTGCAAGAGTGGCATTGGCGGAGGTGCGGTGTTACATTCGAGTACTGTGCTGAATAAAGTTTTTCTTTCGGTAGTTTTTATATGTTTTTGTGGTTTCTAGTATTCTACTAGACCGCTTTTGTTAGCCACCAGAGATTGGGTATTATTTCCTTTTTGCTGTTTATATATTTATCCGTTTCTAATTAAAAAAAAGTCATATATAGTGGTTGGATTTATTTGTTACTATGACTAATATACCAATTTTGACGATGCCATGGGTTCGTTTCGTGTTTTTGAAGTATTAACTGGCCAACAAACATACATTTGTATAATTATACTTTGAAGAAGGTTAGATAGATATCATGTTAGGTAGACATACCGTATGTGCATGTTAAACAAAATGGATTGACCATAAACAATAAACATAGTCATTAAATGAAAACTAACTGGTATAAATTTATATTATGGAAAAAGTACAATTTTTTCAATCATCAAAACATAGTTTTGACGACCCCCCCCCCCCCCCCCCCCCCCCACATACAACCAACATGTCATGTTTAGAGGACCGAACATTGATGCAAGGCGGGGACATTAGATGAAGAGGTGTTCTCTTTTATGCTCAACATGGACAAGACGACTGAACATTCAAGGAATTATATTGCAAGCTAGTAGCCTTAATTAATGCATATGTTCTGTTATATACTTTCCAATTTTGTTATAATCATATAATCTCAGTAAAAAGGGTACTATTAAGCAGTGAAACAATAAAAATCAAGCATGAAGTGGTGATAAACTAGTTGAGAAATTTTGCTTGGCATGACATACCATACTGGAAACCAGTTTGGGTAACTATTAACTTGAATGATTGAAAAAAAAATCAATCATATCTTCTCTAACAGAAATATAATTAATCGCCAACTTATTTTTGCGTCGACTGATCATCTAATACGAGATTCCACAACAATTATGGATCACTATTGTAGAATCTGAAAATTGAAATCAAAGATATATTTCACCAACCAAAATCTGAAAAAGCGAAGATATATAGACAGGGAGTATATTCTGGCCGGCCTACTTGTGGTTGTGGGTACCCAGCAATTATCTCGATTCGATGCCCCATGCCTCGTTTATCCTTTTTTATCATGCAGACCTGGCCTTGGCTTTATATCCATCATGGCACAAATTTGTGTATACCAGCAGCGTTCAATGTTTTGATGATACATTGTTTTATTTTTCTTATAGAAAAGCCAGTGGTACTACAGATGCAAATGATGCATGGGGCATGCATACGTTCTTTGCTCAGACACCTTATTCATGCTACATCTTTCTCTGCTAGTAAAACTCTTTTCACTCTTATATTTTGGTAACATGATTCAATGACTGTGACACAAATTAATACAGAAGAATTAGGAAACTTTGGCAATTTTTGTAATACCTCAAGTATCACACCATCAAAGAAGTTTCTCTACAAATATTTAGAAATTTCAGTATCTCATAAGACTAGAATCAAACTGTAAAGCTTTAAATATTCTCCATGCATGAAAATATAATACAACAGTTAAACTTAGTCATTTGTCATCTACCTTGTTGATATCTGTGGCTGTGGGGACACTCCGCGTTGAGTCGACTAACTTGGGAAAACTGTTTGTAGTAGTATAATTGAAGGAAGAGAGCGACATTGTGACTCGGTTAGCTAGTCAATACTTTGGAAGTGAGGATGGCCAATAAGAACATCGCACGTTAAATGAAACCAACCGACCAGTGGATACCTGTTAAAATGAATGAAGCCGTGTGTAAAGCTGAAAGCGCCAATGGGTTCGATAACATGGTGCAGTTGGTTTGTCTACACTAAATATGACACTGCTCCAGTGCTGGGTGTACACGTAGATCATTCCCATTTGTGTCCTCTGGCTTTTTCCTACAGGACATGATAATAATTGAACCATAACAGTGATGTTTAGACGCCATCCATGAGCAACCAGGCCATACCAGATTGCATTATTTGCCTAATTCTACCCAAATAATTCTCCTTTTGAATGCTACTTGTTACTTTTATTTTTTGAGTTTTCTTAAATGCAAGCAATCATACAGCTAGGCCCAAGCTTCGAAAACTCAAAATATATGCGAAATTGGCTTAGGTGATTAACAGGAACTCACTCTAGATGATTTACGGCAATGGTAGTTGTTAAAATATGATTCGTGTGTAGCCTACATGCTTAAATATATGATAATAGTCCATTAACACTAAGTAACGCGTACTTTGGAATTATTTAGGACCAAGGATGATACATTGAATGTGTATTTAATTATAGTAAGCATTGTGCAGTTAAAACACTTAACGGTTTTATAGCAGTAAAAGCGTAAAAAAATATAGCGAGGATAGAGTGGGAAAATAAAGAAATATAGCGTAAACGTAAAAATATTAATTAGATGTTGAAACCAAATATTTAACACATATAATTAATTATTATTATTATTACCACCTTATATGTGTAAAACAAACCAGTTTAAATTAATCTTACGTAACCAAACAAAAAATATCATAATTATGCACAATAAATCCGATGACTATAATAGATTTCTACAATATATTAGATACTTATGCATTAAAATTAGCTTTTTACAATCTTCTTATAAAAAGGACTAGCCAAATCAAACTCTGTGTATTAATATTGCTAAAGCGAATGCAAAAAAATATTGATATAGCGGATGCAGCGGAAAATAACGGAGTTAAAAGCGGATCTAATGTTCATCAGTACTAAACTGAAATAGCATAGCGGTTGAAGAGCGCTACAAGCTATAACGGGAATTTTGTAGGGCCTTATGTAACACCCCACACTTTTCTGAGTCCAAACTTCGACAAAAATCGAAACTCAAACTCATTCAAGCATGGAGCGTGCAAATCTGGTACCTGCAAAAAAATGAGCATTAACATAACTAGAGTACAATAAAATAACTCACAGCGAAAACGAAATAGGATAAATTAGTACTACTACAACAAAAACATCATATTACAACTTTATATTTACAACGATTACCAAGCGCCAGTTGTAATACGGGTCTTTTACAACTTTTTTCCCAGAAAGTTGTAATACGCTTATTTTCAACAACTCTTTAACTGTTGTAAAAGATATATACTACAACTTTTAATTTTTAGCAGTTGTAATAAAGGATTAATAGGAAATTTAAGTAATTATCAATTCAATAAAAATAATTAATAATTAATGATCTAAATTGATAATTTAAAATTAACAAATAATAATTTCTTTTAATAATCAATCAAGATGTAATAATTAATATTAATAGTTAAAAATAATATTTAATAATTAAGAAGAATTACTAGTAAAAATAAAAAAATTAATACTAAATAATTTATTAAATCATTATTACTATATATTTAAAAATTAATATAATATTTTTTTAGTAGGACGGATATGTAGCGCGAGACTACACAGCCGGTTAAAATAATAATAATTAATAAATATAATAATTATTATTTAATAATTATAAATGATTAATAATAATTAAAAGTTAATATTAATAATTAAGAAGTAAAATTAACAAGTATGATCAACATTTAAGATTTACCACTTAAGTGATCTTTCGTAATATAAAGGTAACATTTATCATTAGTATTCAGATGTTCCTAATAATTATATTTAATATTCCATAAAGTTTAAATTTTGGAAATCTCCGAATTTTATTTTAGAATATATATAAAATTTTGAAACTTTCATAAATTTGTAAAAGAAAAAAAAATTAAAGTAAATTTAGAATTTATAAAATAATTAAAATTTATGAAAACTTGTTAATTTCCTCTTTTGCAAAAATTTTACGTTAAACTCTCTCTATTTTTTAGAATGAATGAACTTTAAAGTCGAAGTTAAAATATTTGAGTGGCTTAATTGTAGAATTGATTTAATGGTTAATAGCGCTTAATCAATCAAACAGTTAATGTTATTTAGAGTATAGAAAACCAATGAAATATTAACGGTCATGGACTCATAGCGTTAATTAAAACAAAAGTAACAAGGTCCGAAATTTAAAAGGGAAAAAAGTGGCAAGTAAAAATTTTAGCGGACCATGTCTTCCAGTTTCCTAAAATCTGAAGTCGTTCTCCCCCAATTTATTTCACCTCGCTAGTCGCTAGGTTAATCTTCAATTAAAATTTTTCCTCACCGCCTTCCAGTTCCCCAAAATTAATAATCAAGTCGTTCTCCCCCAATTTATTTCACCACGCAAGGTTAATCTTTAATTAAGATTTTTTCCTCATCGCCGTCCAATCCCCCAAAAACCCTAGTCGTTCTCACCTAATTCACTATAGGATTTCACGAAAGGTGAGAGCAACAACTTAGTCAGGCGCAACACATGATTGACGTGTCTTTGGACGTCGACGACGGTGGCAACTCGAATCAGACGCGAATCCGAGGCTGCGAAGCCTCTAAGACTTCAATTGGAAGAGATTTTGTCTACAAATGTTTTGGTTATAAATTTAGCAACTGATGGTGAGTTACCATCCATATTCTCTATAATATATCTTTCTGTATTGAGTTTAAGGTGGAGAATGTTATGACGGTGATTCTACTTGAATGAACAGTTCCGTTTGTTTGATAACAAAAATAGACTTTTCATCCCTTTGATTATTGAGAATTTGTGTGCAGTTTAGTATAAAATTAGTTAATATGAGGACCACGAAATATCTGTAGATGTATGCTTCTCGTTTTTTTTTTGGCAAGGCTGACGGGGTTGAATGGTCCCCTACCATTTTATTGATACACCGAAGACGAGTACATAGAAACAAGGAGGCTAAAGTAAAAAAAAACATGGAAGACACAGCATATCAATCCTAAAAGAGGCTAAACATCACAAGTATATACAAAGAAACTTAAAAGTTGCGAATTCCCGTGTCAAAAGTGAGCCGCAAGAATTTTACTCCATTTCGAATTTCACGCCAATATTGATTCTGAAGTAGAGCATTTTCAGTTGCTTTCACAGGTTAGAATATACGCAGATTTCTTTCGGTCCAAACCTTATGGAAAAGCTTCTTTATCAGGTAGCTGCATGTCCTAGCTTGCAGGGATTTACCCTTGCAAATCTTCAGAAGAGCATCCCAATCGATAGCAGAATTGCAAGACGTGTTCCCCAGCTTATCCAGAGTAGCTTGCAGTATCGGTTTAGTGACTGCA
Source organism: Allium sativum (assembly GCA_030737875.1). Lineage (NCBI taxonomy): Eukaryota > Viridiplantae > Streptophyta > Magnoliopsida > Asparagales > Amaryllidaceae > Allium > Allium sativum. The sequence continues at coordinate 298,590,511 of CM060924.1, forward strand.
CAATTGAAGAAGAGATGGAAAATGGTTTCTAGTTGCGAATTACAGAATGTGCAGTCCAACTGTACGAGTATTCCTTTTGCCGCCATTTTGTCCTTCGTTAGCAGCGCTTAGTGGTACACCTTCCGCAGGTTTAAGTTCTCATTCGCTGTGTTATCCAATCTCTAGATGATTTTACTCCATCTGCATTTTGACATACTTGTAACATCTTGTAGCTCAAAGTACATTTTACTAATTGTAAACTGCTCACCTTGCCATGACCAAGAATCTTATTTGGGGGGTATATTGAAGACTCTACTGTTGATTATTTGAGCCCAGATGGCATTTATGTTCTGGTTGGAGAAGCTCGGCAAGGCAAACCGGTTACTAACAATAACTTTATCAACTGAGGCATGAAATTTGACTCTAGATTGCAAATTTCAGGTAGGAGACAGAACTCGCAAGGATTTTCCCGTACTGAAGCCAAGGATCATGCCAGAATCTGACCATACTATAAGATTTGTCACCGAATTTAAAATAGGGTAAGAAGTGATACCTGAGCTTTATAATGTTATGTCGTGTCGAGCTGTGATTTTGCTTTTTCTCTAGTGTCCATAAGCTGCTGCTCTTAATTACATGTCTATAAGACCAATTCACCCACAAGCTATCCTTGAAAAACAGGATGTCGTTCATTTGTTTACCTAAAGCCGATATGTTCCACTTGCTCATGTTTATAATACCCAGTCCACCTCTGTCGACGGGTTTATCAAGGTTTATGAAAGAGATCGACGGTAAGTACTTTGAGTGGATGGCCTTTTCAAAGGAACCTCACGAAGGCTATTCTGATCATGTGTATGAATTTTTGAGGTAGGATAAAGGTCCTAGCCCAGAAAACTTGCATTGATACAATAAATCTTTGATTAAAGTCAGTCTACCAGCTTGACTGAGATTCCTTGCGGACCAACATTCTAGTCTGGCAGTAATTTTCTCATATAGAGGTAAGCAGTGACGTATAGTGATTCTAGTCGTGGCAAGCGGTAGGCCCAAATAAGTTATAATTTCATCATTACAAGCAAGGCCTGTTAAATATTAAATTTGCTGCTTAAGCAAATTAGAAATCCCAGCAGCTTTGAATTCAGATTTATTCATGTTAATTTTCAAGCCAGTCATGGAGTAAAACTTTTCTAAAACATTCATAATACCAGACAGAGTGAGCATATCCAGTTTGCAAAATATAATGAGATCGTCAGCAAACATCAGAGAGGTGATTCTAGGGTTACTACACTTGGGATGAAGCTTAAAAAGGTTCTTATCTACAAGTTCATGTATCAATCTAGTAAGAAGTTCAATCACTATTAAGAAAATGAACGCCGATATTGGATCGCCTTGTCGTATACCTTGTCTACTCTAAAAAAAACCAGTCGGTGTACATTGATATTTACTAGTAAACCGAGCGGTACTAATATAAGAGTAGATCCAAGAAACAAAGTAAGGCGGAAAATTCATGTAGCTCATGATTCTAGTGATAGAAGTCCACTGAATTGCGTCAAGCGCTTTCCTAATGTCTGATTTGAACATGATCCTAGGCGAACAATTTTTAGTGTTACAGCTCTTAAGCAATTCATGAGATACTAGAACATTATCAAGGATATTCCTCGAATGTATAAATGCGGATTGGTTCATGAAATGATATCTGGTAAGACCAACTTAAGTCCGGTAGCTATTATTTTAGAAATACATTTATAAATTGCGTTACAACAAGAAATCGGTCTAAAGTCACTCACGTTACAAGCATCCTTAGATTTAGGTATTAATGCAATAGTCGTGCAATTGAAAGTGTTCATCATTAAAACTGGTGAGCAGCTCTATAGACATCATATTTAACTATATTCTAGCAATTTTCATAGAATTGAGCGTTGAAGCCATTAGGCCGTCCACATGAATTTTTGTTTAAAGATAACATTGCTTTTTTAATTTCTTCGTCAGTAATGGTTTCGGAAAGAGTGTTAATATGCAGTTGGTTAAGGACGGGAAGTAACATAGGGTTAATAATGTCAAGATTAGGCTCAAAGTTAACAGGATTACCAAACAGTTTTGTAAAATAGTTCACAAAAGCATTTTGAACAGACGAGGTTAAAGAATGTACCTGACCATTTTCATTAGACACAAAGTGGATAGTTTCTCTAACTTGCTTCGCCTTTAGGACCGCGTGGAAATACGCAGTGTTCCTATCACCTTCATCTTGCCACTTGATTCTTGATTTTTGTCTTCTCATAAGCGATTCGGCATGAAGAGCATCTCTGTATTTGATTGATAAACTGGTCTCCTCCGTGGCAAGGACAGCATTACTCCTGTCATTCTGCATTACAATTTGCACAGCCACAAGCTCTTGTTCTAAGCTTTTAAAAAGATTAGTACCACAACCAAATTTGTTACTAGACTACATTTTAAGAGCCGCCTTATGTTGCCTCAGTTTTCTAGAGAGAACATACATCGGATTGTCGAAAACAACCGCATCCCATTGTTCCTTGACTATGACATTAAACTCAGGTTCCAATAACCAGACATTGAAGAATTTAATGTTTGGAAATCTAGAAGGGGCTATCTCACCAAGCCTTATAACTTGAGGGGAGTGATCCGAGAGTAACGGAGCAAGCAACTCGTTCGAAAGGTTTGGACATATACTATAAGCACTCTTGTTACAAAAGGTGTGGTCGATTCTGGAATAAATACACAGACCATCCCTTTTACTGTTATTCCAAGTAAATGGAAGCCCAATGTAGTTTATTTCTATAAGATCGCAATTACTGATGGCAATGTTAATAGCTGCTATATCAGAAAGAGTGACAGGGTTACTTCCAACTCTGTCAGACAGATTCAGGGGAGGTGTTGAAATCGCCACACAATCCAAGGATGTGTATTCTGTCTAAAGTTGAGGAAATCATTAAAAAGGTTATCCCTTGCCAAATACGAGTTAGAGGCATAGACAAAGGTAATGTAAAAGGATATAGAGATGGAGAATGATAATTATGACAGTGGATATACTGACTAGTTGAAGTTACCGTAGAGAAATTATGGACCGACGAGTCATAAATTAACAGGTTCTACCATGACTAGCATTATTTAAGTTATGTAAAATACTCCAGTTTGGGTTAATGTACATTGCGGCTCGCATGGTTAGAGCTTCATTGAGCTTAGTTTCTAGAATCGCCAAGGCACTAAGTTTGTATTTCTGAATAATATACTTACATTGATCGAGCTTGATATCTTCGTGAGCTCCACATATGTTCCACACACTAATGTTGTAAATCATCGGATAACTCAGCAGGTTGGTTTTGTAAGCTTCTGTTTTCTTTCCCCTTTAACTAAGATAATCTATTTACTTCAAATATTTTAGTTTTTAAACTTCTGTTTGTGCTTAACTACCAAGATAATGTAAACCAGGATAGCAAATCCCCTTAAAAAGACTTGTTCGATTCATTATCAAAGTAAAAACAACTGTCAAGAATGTATTACATGCCCATCGCAGAAAATTTGCTTTTCACAAAGAACAAATGTTAAAAATTCTTATATTAATGTTCAATAAATAGATACGTGAGTTGATGTTTACCGTGTGTGCACTACTTTTACTTATTTCTTATAAGAGCTTAACAGTGTTGCAGTAGAAACTAATATTATTTACCAATTTTATTCAAATGCAAGTTCAACAATAACTACTGGTCAAGGTAGACAAATTTTTTTGGAAGTGTATTTTGTTTCTATATGTAGAAAAGAAGTAGAATTATATTGTTATGCTAGCAATGTAAAAGATTGACAGAACTCATGAATATTCTGAGCAACCAATTCACTTGATATGGCAGTAACTGACTTCTTATGTTAATATTTCTGATTAGTTAATTTAGTAATTATAGAATCTAAAAATCATTTGCCAACTAAGAGAGGAAGACTTCCATATGATTTGGAGGAATGAGCACAAAAACTGGCTCGCACTATCATCTAAAGTGAGTTTTAATTATAGGCTAATGCTGTTGACATATAAAAAATTGTGGAATGTTCACTTGCCAAACTAATCTATTGTAGATGTAATCTGTTACATTGACTGAACACCAAAACTAATTTTGTGTCTTAATTGCTTGTAGTTTAACTTTGTCTACACACATGCTAAATCAGTGTTTTGTCTACACGCATGCTAAACTAGTGTTTGACACACTCCTAATTAATACTGTTATGTACAGGACATCAAATTAGGATTATATGGCCAATATGCAGTGTAGGCTGTTGTGATTTATGACATGAAATCACGTATGTTGATGGAGACGAGGCGTAGATGTGCTTGGCGATAGTGGAGATAGAGCAGAAGAAGAAAGAAGGGAAGGAGAAGCGGTTTTGTGTTGCGTTTCAGCACAGACGTCTGACAGCATTTGGTCAGACGTCTGTTGTCAGGGTTTTGGTAACCCAAGAGCAGGGACAGACGTCTGACATAATTTGGTCAGACGTCTGAGCGAGCTTTCTGCGGTTTTGACTTGGTCTTTCTGTGACTTATTCTGCAAGTAATGAAGGGGCAAATTGGGTATTTGCCTAGGGCTTCTATTCTCCTATAAAAGAAGCATCTAGGGTTGGATTAAAAGTATGGGATGACCGAATAGAGTGGCGGCCGCGTGCCTCTAGGGCTTGGTGCCCTAGAGAGGATTGGTGCCACCAATTAATTCAAGGGTTAGCCGTCTTTCTTCATTGTTCTCCTTCTCCAACAAGAGTTGTAGTCATCTAGATATTCTTTCCCTTTCTCAATAAGGTTATTGATTCTTGTAGTTTGTTTATTGTTGGTTGTTGAACCAGTGTGTAAACAAAATTCGTTTTGAGAATCAATAAAGAGGGTGGTTCGGTGGAATATTCTATGTTTGCGCGTGTAATTTCATATCTGTGTTCGTTACCATATAAATCATCTTTAAGTAATTGGGTGAATAAGATCCTGGACGCTTCTGCAAAGGCGCAGTTTTCATAACAGTTGGTATCAGAGCTAGATCATCGCAAAGCTTAGAGTGATTTTGAATTGAAAAAATTGATTTTTTTTTGACGTCGGATATGATGGCGCTGTTGGTGATGACTAATTTTGATTGGGGATTTGAAGGCTTCAATGGTTTGGTTGATGGAGATGCGGAGAAGCCCTCAGATGTGGATGAGGGAAGATGGAAGAAGACGAAGATGTTAGCAATTGGTTTGGTTTGCCTGTACCTTGGTGATTCGGTTCATGTTTTCGACAGGGGTCTTCACATTGATGATGCCCAAGGGATCAGGAGTGATCGAGGAAGGAGCTCAGGTTAAGTGGTAGACGGGTGTCGATGTGGAAGGCGAGTGACGGTTGAAGAACCTAGTCCACAGCAAGGTGGAGAGGTTAATTTGGTCACTGCTGATGTGTTCGACAGGGGTCTTCATGCTGATGATGCTCGAGGGATCCGGGATGATCGAAGTAGGAGCTCAGATCAAATGTTAGACGGGTGCCGATGGTATTGCAAGCACTTTTAGACCGTTGGTTTATGCATGGTGCAACTCAGGTGGTAGATGTAACACCCCGTATTTTCTGTGAACGTATAAGTAACAAATCAGAGAATAATTAATTTTTAAAATAAGAATCAAGGGAAACAGGTTGCGCCATTCGTTCATCTCTAAATTCTGCTTGGGAACGAGTCCGAGTTTTCGTGAAACGGAGTTCGTATGAGGGAGATATGACCCTCCGAAGTTCCTGAGATTTTCAGAATCGAAAATAGCTCGAAAATTCGAAATCTAATTCAAATTCAAAATCACAGAACAGGCTAGGCGGGAAAATTCCCGCCCATGGACCAGGTCGACCTGGGGGTCGACCATAGTGTCAACCTCCCAGGGGCCAGGTCGACCATAGTGTCGACCTGGGGGTCGACCTGCTCCCGAAACCCAGTTTTTGAACCTGATTCATTCTGATGTATCTGGTCTCATTTTCTGTCTAGATTCGTCCGCCTAATCATATATAAACAGCCCCCTAACCTCATTTTCTCTACACAATTTCATTCTGTCTATACTCTGCCTCTGTTCTAATTAAAAATAAAAATTGCGTCGCTACTCTGCTGGAATCAAAACTTGGACTGATGCATCTTCTTCTAACCTGAATAGAATTAAACGCTAAATCAAATCTCAAATCAAAGTTTAGAGCTTCAACAACAATTAAAGAAGAGTAATTCAGCCTTTCTGCATCAACACTAGTTTATTTCCTTTCTTAAACCACGAAAGGCAAGTACAATTATTTTCCGATATAAATGTTAATTATGATTGTGACATGAATTGTAAATCTGAATCTGAGGTTATGTCTGTTCTGTTCTGTTTAGATCTATCTTATTATGTATCTCTTTCTTCTTTCTGTTTTATAGTCAGGCTACCACGAGCCTGAGCCAAATCTCATAAGAGATTAACGCACGAACGCTAAAATGTTTGGGACAAATAATGAATGATGCATAATTGGACAGGACTGATTCGAGGACATGACATAAAATCTGAGGCGTATAATTGGACATGTGGCATATTTAATATATGACTTGAGATTGAGGCATAAAATATATTGGACATATGACTTGGGATTCGGGGCGTAGATTTAACCGTAAACATGAAACTAATTTAGATACATAGTACATGTTGTAATCTAGATCTGTAGTTAATTTGAGAAATAAACATATGTTAGATCTAGATCTGTTCATACTAGGTACGATGATCTGTGATTTCGGAGAAGGGGAACTATAGGACAACTTGAAACATGGGGACATAATGCATGTTTTAAATCAAGGTCTGATGTTAGAGTTTAAAGATAATTTACACCATGTTATGCATGAATGGTAATGCATGTTGAGGACATACTACATGTTATAGTTTAAAATTCTAGATTTTTGGACATATTCTTTTATGTAAAAATTCATGACTTGAAAAAGGAATATGTGACTTAGGCGTAAAGACCTATACAAAAACATGATAACTATTAATGTGAATGCGCCTAAATAAGGGTTTTTGGATATCTGGCATCATAGGCTATAATTTGGCATAATTCATATTGTTTATCGTGATTTATGGAGAATATTCTGTATTGTGTAATGTTTAACTAAAAATTAGGAGCATATGTGGTATTATAAATTATGACCATGATTTGGCAAGTGAGTTTAGGCTAAATTTATGATTAGGCAAGATATGATATATATAATCTGCTAAATCTATTAAATTGCCTAATCCGTTATCTGCTAAATCTGTTGAATTGCCTAAACTGCTAAATCTGTTATCTGCAAAATCTGTTAAATCGCTTAAACTGCTAGATCTACCACCTGTTGAATTGTCTGATCTGTTGAAAACTAGATAATGGTAATCTGGGAATGGAAATCCATAGGCTCGACCTAAGATTTAGTAAACCATGGAAATTTGATTAATCTGTTGTATCCTGTGAAGAAGTTTAATCTGTTAAATAAACAGAATTAGTCTGATATCTGAAGAATTAGTATTGGAATGAATTGGCTATGACACGAGGTTAGGCTCTATTTGCGGTAGAAGCCTGCCCGGAACCAACCATCTTAACCAGCGACCGCAAACTGCCAGTCTAATGTGAGAGGTCGTAGGCATAACTAAAATATGCTTAGACACGAGGTTAGGTCTGGCTTGTGGCAGAAGTCTGCCCGTAACCGCCCGGCATATCCAGCGGCCACAAGCTACCGACCTAATGTGAGAGGTATGTGCATTAATATTTAATTAATGCAAATCTTGGATAAATATGATGTCTAAAACGTGTTGGGTGGATAGGGTTAAACCAATTGGACTAATAACAAATCGTTTTGTGAATCTGTATGCCTAATTACAAAGTTAGACAAATCTGTAAATCTGTTAAATCCGTATATCTGATCCGTTAGTCTGAAAACTTGTCTGACAAGTGAACTAGTTGATCTGAACTCTGTATGTCTGAACTTGTAAACAAGTTAATCTGAAATCTGTTAGTCTGGGGACACAAGGTTAGGAGGGAAACTACTTGTGTCATCTATTGTTTGGGACCCATATTAGTCAGTAACCCTTTCTGGTATCAAAACTTTGACCCAACAATAGGTAGGGTCCGGGCATGCTTACTGAACTAATTATAAGCGGTTCATTCTGATAATGGCGAGGGGTGTTGATGGTGCATTCCAACCGGGTCATGTGCGTGCATGGATCCTGGTCTGCCTCTGAGGATGTAAGACGCCGTGACATCTGTAAATAGGTCTGTGCCAATTGGTTGTCACTTTAGGGAGTGATACACCCTATTGTGGGACCGACACATGGTATTTATGTATTAGGGAGCCGATCGCTTGGGGTAGGGTTTTAGGGTACACTTAGTTCTGTCTGTTTCTGTTGGTACCGTCTATTTCTGTTGGGTGGTAACACCTGTCTGTTTCTGCGTGGTACCGTCTGTTGGGGTGGTAAAGGCCCATTTACTAGTGTACACCTAATTCTACATTTTGTTTCCGTAGGGATTAATCTGTTTTTGTTTCTGTACCTTCTGTTCGGGTGGTAAAGGCCCATTATTAGCATTCTGTTTCTGTACTTTCTGTTGGGGTGGTAAAGGCCCATTACTAGCATTCTCTTCTGTGGAAATTATTCTGTTCCCGTTTCTGTTTCTGTTTAGACATTGGGGTGACACCTAATCCTGTCATACTAGTATTAGTGCAGAGAAGCGAAAAGTAATAGCTTATATAATTCTGTTTCTTCTGTTTAACCTAAGTATATCTGCTACTCCTGTTACCGTTATCTCTCATCCAGTTTTATTTGCTTGCCATGATTATTATTATCTGTTCATTTGCTGAAAGTCACTGGACTTGCCAGACTTTATGTCTGACCTTGCTTGTTTTCGCCCCTTTTATTCTGTTCCCCCCCCCGGTTATCCAAGGAGGGAATACTTTAGCTTGATCCGGATTTCTTCTACTTGAAGTACTTGAAGTACTTGAAGTTCTAAAGTACGGCTTAACTTCTTATGGCATCTTCTGTGGGGATTATGATTTTAAAGTTTTGTACTCTGATGACTTTTTGAACAAGACTGATATTTATGTACTTGAGTTTTTGGTAAAGATGTAACCATACTGATTTCTGTTTTCCACTGTAATAAAGTTATAATTTCTCAAGTATTGTTTATCTGTCTTGAAATTTTCTGTTCTGTTTACTAAAATGCTCACCAAAGTTAAGGCATTCCCTTTGTGAGTGTCCTTAACGGAGGTGAGGTTTTACACTTGGTATCAGAGCTGAAGGTTACCAGATTGGGTAAAGTTTTTGAAAACTATTTTCAAAAGGTTTTAAAAAGGAAGTATTTTCAAAAGTAAAGCTTATTTTTGAAAAACATAATCCCCAAAAGCCATATATCTATCTTTTGATCCTCTGTTTGAATCTTTGTTTCCTTCTTTCTCCGGGGCTCCCGGCTTTCTAGGAGGTAACCTCATCGCGGCATGGTTCTGTAGGCTTGATAAGACTACGACACCGGTCAAAGGGCAAATAAGCGCCTGACTTCCATCTGTAGCTGCGGTAGTCTCACCTACAGCTAATTTTCTTTCGAGCTTTGTAGGATTTTCCGTGCGATGGAGGCCACTTTCAAGGGACTTGTCAACGTGTTACACACAGATAGTAAAGATGAGAATGAGGGAGTTTGGCTAAGGAGCACAACCCAAGGATGAGAAACTCATGGATATGGACTTGGTTCACAAAGGAGGCTAAAAGGAAACATAAAAGAAGGATGAAAAGTCTGAAGATAAGAAGGAGAAAAAGTGCTTTACTTGTGGAAGCTCGACTCATCTGAGCAAGGATTGCCGAAAAGAGGAAGGAAACTCACTTCAACTGTGGTGAGATGGGACACTTCACTAGGGACTGCCCGAAGAAACGGGGCCAAGGACAGAGGACGTGACCTACTTCGGGAAGGCAGGCGAATGCTCTCATAGTTGGTGGATAGGATAGAAGTAGGAAAATTTCCGTAGAGAGTTTAGTTTCCTTATCTGATTATTGAGTTAGAACTCATTCCGATTATGCATTCTGATTCTGTAGTCGAGTCTCTGCACTTTAATACTAGTCTTGTTTCTAATCTGGTTATAGTCCCAAACCCTATAGGGGTTACGACTCATATGTTGGTGATTGGTTGGGGTTTGAGGGTATCTGTGTTAGGCGTCAAGTCGATTGTAATGCATACATTCTAGGTTTTTGAGGGATTTGGTGGGATTTTCCCATGCTTAGTTTTCTAAGAATCATTCGATAATCTGATCTGTACTAGTAGTCTGTAAGCATCTGGATATTTCTGAAAAGGTTAAGATTTCCAGTTTTGACATTGACTAAAGAGGGTAATCCTCTGGGTGTCAATCTGATGTTGATTTCGGTCTTCGGGGTTGATGCTTAGGGGAATTAGTCTCTCAACCAATGTCTAATGGGAACCAAGTTTTTGTTTTATTTGTACTCGCTTCCATCATTCGACTATATCCTATCGATCGAATCTTCAAACTTTAGGTAAAAACTAATGGGTGTAAACATGTGTTTGAGACATGTTATGTTTAATGGTTACAAGTGGATGCAAGTGGTTGCTAGTGGTTGCTCATGGATGCATGTACACACACTAGGCACTAGATCGGCTCGAAAACACTCTCATACTGCATATGGATGTGTGAGCATTCTCAATTTTTGTGGATGTAAAATGATTGACTCATCACATGGATGTTGCATATGAATGAATGGTTGTCACTCATACAAGAATGATATGGATCAAATAGGAAAATTGCATACATGTTGGACTCATGGCACTAACATAATTCGCATTAAGGAGGTCAACTGAATCAGTGGACCGCCTGATCTTTGCATTAGATAAGGAACATATACACACACTTTTGCATATGTTCATACAACATTAGAAGTTTTCTAAGGACAATGGATGCTTGTGGATGATGGTTGAGTAGATGGATGACTGGATGGTAGGACACATTCTTCTTAACTTGAAGATTTCGGGGACGAAATCCTTTAAGGAGGGGAGAATGTAACACCCCGTATTTTCTGTGAACGTATAACTAACAAATCAGAGAATAATTAATTTTTAAAATAAGAATCAAGGGAAACGGGTTGCGCCATTGCGTTCGTCTCGAAATTCTGTTTGGAAACGAGTCTGAGTTTTAGAGAAACGGAGTTCGTATGAGGGAGATATGGCCCTCCGAAGTTCCACAGATTTTCAGAATCGAAAACAGCTCGAAAATTCGAATTCAAATTCAAATTTAAAATCCCAGAACAGGCTGGGCGGGAAAATTCCCGCCCATGGACCAGGTCGACCTGGGGTCGACCATAGTGTCGACCTCCCAGGGGCCAGGTCGACCATAGTGTCGACCTGGGGGTCGACCTGCTCTCGAAACCCAGTTTTTGAACCTGATTCATTCTGATGTATCTGGTCTCGTTTTATGTCTAGATTCGTCTGCCTAATCCTATATAAACAGCCCCTAGCCTTATTTTCTCTACACAATTTTATCTGTCTATACTCTGCCTCTATTATAATTAAAAATAAAAATGGCGTCGCTACTCTGCTGGAATCAAAACTTGGACTGATGCATCTTCTTCCAACTTGAATAGAATTAAAAGCTAAATCAAATCTCAAATCAAAGTTTAGAGCTTCAACAACAATTAAAGAAGAGTAATTCAGCCTTTCTGCATCAACACTAGTTTATTTCCTTTCTTAAACCAGGAAAGGCAAGTACAGTTATTTTCCGATATAAACGTTAATTACGATTGTGACATGAATTGTAAATCTAAATCTGTGGTTATGTCTGTTCTGTTTAGATCTATCTTATTCTGTATCTCTTTCTTCTTTCTGTTCTATAGCCAGGCTACCACGAGCCTGAGCCAAATCTCATAAGAGATTAACGCACGAATGCTAAAATGTTTGGGACAAATAATGAATGATGGATAATTGGACTGGATTGATTTGAGGACATGACATAAAATATGAGGCGCATAATTGGACATGTGGCATATTTAACATATGACTTGAGATTGAGGCATAAAATATATTGGACATATGACTTGGGATTCGGGGCGTAGATTTAACCGTAAACATGAAACTAATTTAGATACATAGTACATGTTGTAATCTAGATCTGTAGTTAATTTGAGAAATAAACATATGTTAGATCTAGATCTGTTCATACTAGGTACGATGATCTGTGATTTGGGAGAAGGGGAATTATATGACAACTTGAAACTTGGGGATATAATGCATGTTTTAAATCAAGGTCTGATGTTAGAGTTTAAAGATAATTTACAACATGTTATGCATGAATGATAATGCATGTTGAGGACATACTACATGTTATAGTTTAAAAATCTAGATTTTTGGACATATTCTTTTATGTAAAAATTCATGACTTGAAAAAGGAATATGTGACTTAGGCGTAAAGACCTATACAAAAACATGATAACTATTAATGTGAATGCGCCTAAATAAGGGTTTTTGGATATCTGGCATCATAGGCTATAATTTGGCATAATTCATATTGTTTATCGTGATTTATGGAGAATATTCTGTACTATGTAATGTTTAACTAAAAATTAGGAGTATATGTGGTATTATGAATTATGACCATGATTTGGCAAGTGAGTTTAGGTTAAATTTATGATTAGGCAAGATATGATATATATATAATCTGCTAAATCTGTTATCTACTAAATCTGTTAAATTGTCTAATCCGTTATCTGCTAAATCTGTTGAACTGCCTAAACTGCTAAATCTGTTATTTGCAAAATCTGTTAAATCGCTTAAACTGCTAGATCTGCCACCTATTGAATTGTCCGATCGGTTGAAAACAAGATAATGGTAATCTGGGTATGGAAATCCATAGGCTTGACCTAAGATTTAGTAAACCATGGAAATTTGATTAATCTATTGTATCTTGTGAAGAAGTTTAATCTGTTAAATAAACAAAATTAGTCTGATATCTGAAGAATTTGTATTGGAATGAATTGGCTATGACACGAGGTTAGGCTCTGTTTGCGGTAGAAGCCTGCCTGGAACCAACCGGCTTAACCAGCGACCGCAAACTGCCAGTCTAATGTGAGAGGTCGTAGGCATAACTAAAATATGCTTAGACACGAGCTTAGGTCTGGCTTGTGGCAGAAGTCTGCCCGGAACCGCCCGGCATATCCAGCGGCCACAAGTTACCGACCTAATGTGAGAGGTCTGTGCATTAATATTTAATTAATTAAAATCTGGGATAAATATGATGTCTAAAACGTGTTGGGTGGATAGGGTTAAACCAATTGGACTAATGAATTTAACAAACCCGTTTCGTGAATCTGTAGGCCCAATTACAAAGTTAGACAAATCTGTAAATCTGTTAAATCCGTATATCTGATCCGTTAGTCTGAAAACTTGTCTGATCTGTGAACTAGTTGATCTGAACTTTGTATGTCTGAACTTGTAAACAAGTTAATCTGAAATCTGTTAGTCTAGGGACATAAGGTTAGGAGGGAAATTACTTGTGTCATCTGTTGTTTGGGACCCATATTAGTCAGTAACCCTTTCTGGTATCAAAACTTTGACCCAACAGTTGGTAGGGTCTGGGCACGCTTACTGAACTAATTATAAGCGGTTCATTCTGATAATGGCGAGGGGTGTTGATGGTGCGTTCCTATCGGGTCATGTGCGTGTATGGATCCCGGTCTGCCTCTGAGGATGTAAGACGCCGTGACATATGTAAATAGGTCTATGCCAATTGGTTGTCACTTTAGGGAGTGATACATTCTACTGTGGGGTCGACACAGGGTATTTATGTATTAGGAAGCCGATCGCTTGGGGTAGGGTTTTAGGGTACACTTAGTTCTATTTGTTTCTGTTGGTACCATCTGTTTCTGTTGGGTGGTAACACTTGTCAGTTTCTGCGTGGTACCGTCTGTTGGGGTGGTAATGGCCCATTTACTAGTGTACACCTAATTCTACATTCTGTTTCCGTAGGGATTAATCTGTTTCTGTTTCTGTACCTTCTGTTCAGGTGGTAAAGGCCCATTATTAGCATTCTATTTTTGTACTTTCTGTTGGGGTGGTAAAGGCCCATTACTAGCATTCTCTTCTGTGGAATTATTCTGTTCCCGTTTTTGTTTCAGTTTAGACATTGGGGTGGCACCTAATCCTGTTATACTAGTATTAATGCATAGAAGCGAAAAGTAATAGCTTATATCATTTTGTTTCTTCTGTTTAACCTAAGTATATCTGCAACTCCAGTTACCGTTATCTCTCATCCAGTTTTATTTACATGCCATGATTATTATTATCTGTTCATATGCTGAAAGTCACTGGAGTTGCCAGACTTTATGTGTGACCTTGCTTGTTTTCGCCCCTTTTCTTCCGTTCCCCTCCCCCCCCCCCCCCCGCCCCCCAGGTTTTCCAAGGAGGGAATACTTTAGCTTGGTCCGGATTTCTTCTGCTTGAAGTACTTGAAATGCGTAAAGTATGGCTTAACTTCTTATGGCATCTTCTGTGGGTATTACGATTTTAAAGTTTTGTACTCTGATGACTTTCTGAACAAGACTGATATTTATGTACTTGAGTTTTTGGTAAAGATGTAACCATACTGATTTCTGTTTTCTGCTGTAATAAAGTTATAATTTCTCAAGTATTGTTTATCTGTCTTGAAATTTTCTGTTTTGTTTACTAAAATGCTCCACCAAAGTTAAGGCATTCCCTTTGTGAGTGTCCTTAACGGAGGTGAGGTGTTACAGTAGATGCATCTTTTGCAGGCAGTGGGTTGTGTTTGTAATTGAGGTGTAGTCGTAGTCCTTTCAAATCGACTGGGTGTGATTGCTTCCTTGAAATCAATTGAGTCCCTGTACTCGGAACATGTGGGGTGTATCTCGTTGCCTAGAAATCGAGGTTGGTTTTAATTGAGAGAAGGTGTCGTTGAAAGAGCAAGATGACTTATGTGTTGGAAGTTTGTTTGATATGATGTGATTTCATATCAAGGTGGAGTGTTGTGATTTGTGACATGAAATCACGTATGTTGATGGAGACGAGGCGTGGATGTGCTTGGCGATAGTGGAGATGGAGCAGAAGTAGAAAGAAGGCAAGGGGAAGTGGTTTTGTGCTGCGTTTCAGCACAGACGTCTGACAGCATTTGGTCAGACGTCTGTTGTCAGGGTTTTGGTAACCCGAGAGCAGGGCCAGATGTTTGACATAATTTGGTCAGACGTCTGAGCGAGCTTTCTGCGGTTTTGACTTGGTCTTTCTATGACTTATTCTGCAAGTAATGAAGGGGCAAATTGGGTATTTGCCTAGGGCTTCTATTGTCCTATAAAAGCAGCATCTAGGGTTGGATTAAAAGTATGGGATGACCGAATAGAGTGGCGGCTGCGTGCCTCTAGGGCTTGGTTCCCTAGAGAGGATTGGTGCCTCCAATTAATCCAAGGGTTAGTCGTCGTTCTTCATTGTTCTCCTTCTCCAACAAGAGTTGTAGTCATCTAGATATTCTTTCCCTTTCTCAATAAGGTTATTGATTCTTGTAGTTTGTTTATTGTTGGTTATTGAACCAGTGTGTAAACAAAATTCGTTTTGAGAATCAATAAAGAGGGTGGTTAGATGGAATATTCTATGTTTGCGCATGTGATTTCATATCTGTGTTCGTTTTCGTATAAATCATCTTTAAGTAATTAGGTGAATAAGATCCTGGATGCTTCCGCAAAGGCGCAGTTTTCATAACAGTTGGTATTAGAGCTAGATCATCGCAAAGCTTAGAGTGATTTTGGATTGAAAAAATTGATTTATTTTTTATTTTTTGACATCGGATATGATGGAGCTGTTGGTGATGACTAATTTTGATTAGGGATTTGAAGGCCTCAATGGTTTGGTTGATGGAGATGCGGAGAAGCCCTCAGATGTGGATGAGGGAAGATGTAAGATGACAAAGATGTTGGCAATTGGTTTGGTTTGCCTATACCTTGGTGATTCGGTTCATGTTTTCGACAGCGGTCTTCACGTTGATGATGCTCAAGGGATCACAAGTGATCGAGGAAGGAGCTCAGATCAAGTGGTAGACGAGTGTCGATGTGGAAGGCGTGTGACGGTTGAAGAACCTAGTTCACAGCAAGGTGGAGAGGTTAATTTGGTCACTGCTGATGCGTTCGACAGGGGTCTTCACGTTGATGATGCTCGAGGGATCTGGGATGATCAAAGTAGGAGCTCAGATCAAGTGTTAGATGGGTGTCGATGGTATTGCAAGCACTTTTAGACCGTTGGTTTATGCACGGTGCAACTCAGGTGGTATATGCATCTTTTGCAGGCGGTGGGTTGTGTTTGTAATTGAGGTGTGGTCGTAGTCCTTTCAAATCGACTGGGTGTGATTGTTGCCCTGAAATCAATTGAGTCCCCGTACTCGGAACAGGTGGGGTGTATCTTGTTGCCTGGAAATCGAGGTTGGTTTTAATTGAGAGAAGGTGTCGTTGAAAGAGCAAGATGACTTGTGTGTTGGAAGTTTGTTCGATATGATGTGATTTCATATCAAGGTGGAGTGTTGTGATTTGTGACATGAAATCACGTATGTTGATGGAGACGAGGCGTAGATGTGCTTGGCGATAGTGGAGATGGAGCAGAAGCAGAAAGAAGGCAAGGAAAAGCGGTTTTGTGCTGCGTTTCAGCACAGACGTCTGACGACATTTGGTCAGACGTCTGTTGTCAGGGTTTTGGTAACCCAAGAGCAGGGACAGACGTCTGACATAATTTGGTCAAACGTCTGAGCGAGCTTTATGCGGTTTTGACTTGGTCTTTCTGTGACTTATTCTGCAAGTAATGAAGAGGCAAATTGGTTATTTGCCTAAGGCTTCTATTCTCCTATAAAAGCAGCATATAGGGTTGGATTAAAAGTATGGGATGACCGAATAGAGTGGCGGCTGCGTGCCTCTAGGGCTTGGTGCCCTAGAGAGGATTGGTGCCTCCAATTAATCCAAGGGTTAGCCGTCGTTCTTCATTGTTCTCCTTCTCCAACAAGAGTTGTAGTCATCTAAATATTCTTTCCGTTTCTCAATAAGGTTATTGATTCTTGTAGTTTGTTTATTGTTGGTTGTTGAACCAGTGTGTAAACAAAATTCGTTTTGAGAATCAATAAAGAGGGTGGTTGGGTGGAATATTCTGTGTTTGCGCATGTGATTTCATATCTGTGTTTGTTTCCACATAAATCATCTTTAAGTAATTGGGTGAATAAGATCCTGAATGCTTCCGCAAAGGCGCAGTTTTCATAACATAGGCATAATAATCTTACGATGTTATTGCTAAAATGGGGCCAAGGAGTTTTTATCTATATCATTTGCAAAACTGATTCGCAACTTTCTCTTTAAAAATAATGGTAATCGGTTTGTACATGTTTATAGTTTAATTAACCGCTCCCTAGAGATTTGTCTCCCTTCTCTGCTCGTTCACTAAACTCGCTTGTGCAGCCGTACATACCTTCCCTTTTGTGGTATTTCGATATTTGATTTTTACTTGGCATTCAACCATGCTTATATCTATTCATAGGACCTGCAGTAACGTTCTTCCATATATTTCTGGTAATTTGTCCTTTCTATAATTTAGGACTCAATTGTTTCAATGAAGTCGATGCCCAGTCTCAGATTATATATGCAATCTATGATATAAACTTCAAATTTTGTGCTAATAACGAATGATTATATGCAAAATTATCACCATATTTCGACTAAGATTGCATCATTTTTGGATCTTTATCTTTGATTTTAAATGATAAACTGTTTGATAGCCACATGGAATTTGAATCTTAGTAAAATTATGCGTTGCTAAGATTTTCGATTAGTTGGCAAGATTTAAATATTCAGGCCTGCGACACTGGTTGCTTTGTTTTCATAATCTTCTTGTTGTCACCTCAATCCTAATTACATTTCATTAATATAGATTGTTTAAACTAGTATTCCTGATCATTTTCATTGATTCGTGTGTTGCTAATTTTTTACATGCTAGTATACGCAGGGAGCAACTTTGTTGCACAAGACTTTGATTCTATCAGAGGTTTGAAAAGAATTATGACTCATCTCTTTCATGCCCATTTCATCTCTGTCTGTATTCTTTAAGTAAATGAATTAATGCAGTCACATCCAAAATAATATTGAAAATTGTTTGACTGGTGAAATCCACAGTCCTCAGGGGTGCCATATCCAATCAATTTTGATGAGCATTACTATTTTGTTGTACCATAATATATGAAGGATTCATGCTTCAAATGTATCTTTCAAATGTACCTCACATTTAACGTTGTATCCTTTAAACCTGCAAACTACACCAGTGAATCATATAGCTGTTCCAAGTATGTATATAGCTCACGCACGATTATATATGGAATGCAGGACAATGTCATTTTTTATATCTAACCTACAAATAAAAAGCAAGGATATGGATCATGCACAAGCTTTAGAGATGCATGTAACAACCCGTATTTTGAATAACAAGTTATAACATAAATCAAGGCAGAATTAAATGATAAAATCTGAATCAGGGGAAATGGGTTGTGCCATTGCGTTCGTCTCGGAAAAATACGCGAAATAGAGTCCGAGTTTTCGAAAATCGGAGTCCGTATGACCCAGTTATGGCCCATAGAAGTTTTCAGAAAATTCAAGTTTAAAAACAGATTTCAAATTCAGCTGGGCAGCATAGGCGGGAAAAGATCCCGCCACTCCCCAAGTCGACTGGGGAGTCGACTTGGGAGTCGACACACCCCAGGCTGTGTCGACTGCCCAGTCGACACCCCTGTCGACTTGGGTGGTCGGCCAGTCTGGCCTGGGTGCACCTGACTTGTTTCTCAAGACATGTTTGGAGGCTAGTGACGTGAATTGATGGCCCAGATCTGAATTAGGGTTAATCCTATGGCCTAAACTAACCTAATCTTCTATAAAAGGACCCTAATACCTAGCCTAAATCATCATAAATCATTCCTACAACTAAACTATGCCAAAATGTTTAATCATGGCCTCCACCCTCTTGTCATAGCCTCCACCTTCATTCATATGAGAATTCCTAAGCTTGTTTGAGAGTTTCTAAGCTAGATTCAAGGCCAAAGTTCAATCTTTCTTCATCAAAGCAAGGATCATCTTCTTATTTCTCAAGGGTTTTCATTGAAGCTTGTCATTTGGGAGTTTTTATAGTTGCTAGTGGCTTCGTCTCAATCTTATTTTTATTTTATAAGTCTTCATAGCATTGTAAGCCCTATACTACTCTTAGATTCTAACTATGAAGTTAAAAATGACATGTTGCAAGTTGTGTTTGGGCCTAAGTATGATATGT
This sequence comes from Allium sativum, assembly GCA_030737875.1. NCBI lineage: Eukaryota > Viridiplantae > Streptophyta > Magnoliopsida > Asparagales > Amaryllidaceae > Allium > Allium sativum. The sequence goes on from CM060924.1 coordinate 298,609,793, forward strand.
GCTTTGATTTTATCATGTTATGCATAGATTTATTCTATGCATGTTTGTAAAGCTATCACCTAGACCTTATGCACAGAAAGCTATGAGCTTTGATTGGAAATGTTGCATAAAGCAACATAGAAGCTCTCATAAACCTTATGTTATCTTGCATATGATGTTATATGCGAATCACTAGCTATCATCCTATGTCATTTATGATCATGTTTCACCTATTTGCTAAAGTTTGATATCATGCATGTTTTGAGGCTTATAATGTAATATGCAAGTTTATGATCTCTCATAAACCTTATGATCTCTTGCATATGATGTTATATGCGAATCACTTGCTATCATCCTAATTCATTTATGACCATGTTTCATCTATTTTGCTAAAGTTGATATCATGCATGTTTTGAGGCCTATAATGTAATATGCAAGCTTAAGAACACATTTGCCTCATATGTCACCATGATTAACTTGTGGCCCAAACCTTATTAATTATGTCATGCTTCTAAGTTCCCTCTTTGAGATCTATTTTCGTCTATGCGAACTTACATGCGATGGGGTTACGTTGTGGGTAAACTAAAATGACATAAGGACATGACTTGAAAAGGTGACATGAAATATGACATGTAATTATGCTTGAAACATAAACATGAACTTGGACATGACTTCTAGAAAACATGAGAATGGCCAACTCGAGGTTGGGTTGAGTTTGTAGCATAAATCTACCCGGAACCAACCGGCTTAACTGGTGGCTACAAGCAATAGGACCCAATGTGAGTAGTTGGTCATGTCGCACTTGAAACCCGAGGTTAGACCAAGTTGTGGTGTAAAGCTACCCGGACCCGCCCGGCTTAACTAGTAACAACAATAAGGTCTAATGTGAGAGGTTGGGTGCAATAAATTAATTAATGCCACATGATAGGGTTAAGTCATGGACCACTTGAATACTTAACCGATTAAACACGATGGGTTGATAGGGTTAAGTCATGAACCTTGGGTACACTTAACCAACTTGATTGGGTAGGGTTAACCACATTTAACCCGTTAGAAACCCTAGTTACGTGGTCCTTTTCACCAGTAACCCTCTTGATTGTATCATGATACCCTAGGGACTAGGCTAGGGTGGGGCACGATTACTGGGCTGACATGTAAGCGACCAAAATGACGACATAGTTGGTGCGCCAGTGTAGTTCAGGCGGACTATGGTCGTGCACATAGTCCGGAGTTGAAAAAGCAGACACGGGCACCAGTAGGTTTAGACTGTGCGTGCTTAATTTGTGTCCGTGGTTGGCACCCTAGGGCTTGATACATCCTAGGGTGGACCTAGAACAGTTTGACTACACTTCATGATTGGGCCGTATGACACCGTCACTTGACGAGTTAGGCTTCCAGGGAGCCGATCGGCTAGACCGAGTAGTTGGACCTTGATTTAGGTCACCTCATGATGTTGGGCTAGCTTTGGGCCAAGGGATCACTTCTTGTTTATACTTGACATGGATTGGAATACTAGTACACACTTGGTGCAACTTAACCTTGTATATGCGATGCCACACTTGATCTACCTTGTTAACTTTTCACCATGCCAGTTGTCATCCTATGTTTCATCTCTGCTTTATATGTCCAGTTAACTTTATTAGTTTTTATACTAATAGTAGATAGGACTTACCAGTCTTTTTGACTGACCCGTTTTCTTTCGCCTCTTTTCTTCCGTTCCCCCCCCCCAAGGTTTACAGGGTGGGAACACTGGTACCTAGCTTGGATCTTTAGCTGCTTTTCTGGATAGCTCATGTACGGTTTGGACTTGAGCATGCTATGACTTTGTTCTACTTTGGGGATAGTTACTTTACGTTTTTTTTTCCAGTTTTCAGTTGATCTTTCTAGACTTTGTTTTGTGGGAAAATAATGACCAAGTACTTTGACGTAACTTGACTATGGTTTTGAAATGTTAGTTTTTACCCGCTGCTTTATTTACTCTGTTTTACTTGTATGTTCTGTCTTGTGATATTTGCATGCATGTTTACCTCGTTTAACGCCCCTCCAAAGCCAGTGCACTTGCAAGAGTGGCATTGGCGGAGGTGGGGTGTTACATTTGGTATCAGAGCATAAGGTTTACAAGATTTGAGCAAAAAGGGTTTTTAAAACTTACCTTTTTTTTGATGCAAAAAGGTAGTGAATCGCTAGATTCACGCCTTCATTCATTCATTAAACATAAACAAGTACAACGTGATCAGCATGCATAGGGCTAGCTACTAGTTACAAATATTTACATAAATATATACAATCAAAATACATGCACGCAGGCATGTTTACATAGAGCCCAAAAAATATATGAAACAACTACAAACAGCATGCAGACCCAGTAAAATGAAGCATGGCATCATCAAGCTCTGCTACCACGAGCCCTGTCCATCACTCGAGCTCCAATTGTGTCAACAAACTTGATTTCTTCCCTGCCTGACCAAAGAGAAACAAAATTAAGGATACGAACAATAACTGAGTTAGGCCGTTTCATTTTGCATTTAAACTTTCGTGAGTTGCGTTCATGCCAGAGGGTCCAAGCATAAGCAAAGTTCAAAAGAGCAAATATATGGCGCATGTTAGTGTCAGGTAATGTAATAATAGTGCTATTCTAGAAAAGAAATTGATCAGTGATGAAGTGAGACCAGTCTGAGCAGATATTAAGACTAACTAAACACTTCGTCCACACGTAAAAGGCGAAATCGCAATCAACAAAAAGATGTTGATAATCCTCGTCGTCATCAGTGCAAAAAACACATCCCCCAGTAACATGAACACCTTTTTGCCGTAATCTTTTCACTGTATTGAGCTTGTTGTGCATGATCATCCACATATGTATCTTGACCTTAGCAGGTACAGCCTTAAAACTACACATTCTCATGAATCCATCATACTTTCTTCCTGCGAAGTTCATCAACTTATAAAGTGCACTCACGAAAAAGTTACCACCAATCTTCCACACAAATTCATCCTCCTCATTGCTATGAAGATGTACATCTTCTAACAAACAAATCAGGCCACATAGCTAAAGCAGAGCATTACCAGCCACAATGCGACGGAAGGACAGGTTCCATTTAAAATTAACAGAATTCGCATTAAACATTGCACATACTGAAGCACTTTTGTTGCATGCAATAGCAAACAGATCGGAAAATTCATCACGCAAAGGGATAGGGAGCAACCAACAGTCATACCAGAAAGAGACGCTGCGACCGTTTTTAACTACAATCTCTGTCCCAATCTTCATCCAGTGAACATTTGCCATAACACCACGCCAGAATATTGAGCAATGAGAAACGTCCGCATTCCAGTCGAATCTACCATCATAGCAAGTGTTTAAGATCCACTCCTTCCAGAGAACTTTCTTTTCGCTAAGCATAATCCACAGCCATTTACAAAGTAATGCAGAGTTCATGTTTTTCAAGTTGATGACTCCCAAACCTCCTTGATCTTTGGACTTGCACACCTGGTCCCACGACACTAGACAACAGGCTTTAAAACTTACCTTTTTGAAAAAACTATTTTCAAAACCAATTAAGTATTTTCCAAGAAAAGTCTAGTTTATTTTAAAAGGCTATTCCCCAAAAGCCATTAGCACTACCCTTTGTTTCCTCGTTCTTAATCTATCTTTTCCTTTTTCAGCGTGGCCGATCTTAACCTTCCCGAGGGAGTGACCATTCCCGGATGGTTCCGGAGGTACTTGGAAGCTAGGGCCAACGATGCGGGCCCAGCAAATACCCCCACCGTAACTGAGGTTCCCCCCCTCCTCCTCCTCCTCAGCATCCACAAGCAGATTTCGCAAAGGTTTGCAAAGACTTTAAGGCGATGGGTGGCAAGAATTTTATTGGGACGGAGACTTTTGTGGAGGCGAGAAATTGGTTGAAAGAAACTGAAGATCTCTTCGCCATCTTTGATGTGGAAGACCGTAGAAAAGTCCTGTTGGCAGCATGGCTATTGAAAGAAGAAGCTGCTTATTGGTGGGAGGTCACCAATGCTACTAGGCCTATAGAGACTTGGGCCGACTTTAGGACGAGGTTTGGGCTTATGTTTCTACCATCTGCTGAGGCGAATCTGCAATTGGAGAAGTTTATATCTTTGAAGCAAGGGGACATGACAGTGAGGGAGTATGTGAATAAGTTTAACCAGCTTGCTCGATTCGGTTTGGACATGGTTAATACTCCCCAGAAGAAGGCTTTACGCTTTGCACGAGGGTTGAATAAGCCATTACAAGGTTTAGCCCTGTCTCATATACCCATGGGGCCACCTTTGAAGGCCTAGTGGACATGGCATTGCTTCAAGGAGACGATAAGAATGGCAAGAAAGAAGTCAAGGCTAATGAGACTCAAACCAAGAAGACGGACTCCAAGTGGGGAGGAAATCAGAGCAATCAGAACAACAAGAACAACAAGGGCAATAAGGCCAACAACAACAAGGCAAAGGACCCAAGAAAATGCAACTTCTATGGGATTGTTGGGCACATAGCCAAAGATTGCAGAAAGAAGAAGAGGAAGTTGGGCGAATGCTTTCACTGTGGAGAACCTGGACACCTTAGCAAGGATTTCCCCAAGAAGCAAGGGCAAGGGCAGACTCAGCGTGCAGGACCTTCTGGAGGGCAAGTGCATGCTCTCAACACTGCTCCAGTTCAGGACCGAGGTAGTATTTCTGTAGAAAGCCTTGTTTATATTTCTGATTTTCCTGTTCGCACTTTATTCGATTCTGGCGCATCGCATACCTTTATTTCTTCTGACATTGTTGAAAGTTTGCACCTAAGTACTAGTCTAGTTGAGGATCCCGTTAGTGTTTCAAATCCAATTGGGGGTTCCGCCCATCTATCTATGATTTGTGTGGATTTGAAGATTTCTATCTTGGCTGTGGAATTCACGTGTAATGCTTATATTCTCGGGTTCACGCGATATGGGTTGATTTTGGGCTTGGATTGGTTGTCCAGTGATGGAGCCATTCTCGATTGTGAGCAAAGGGTGGTGAGGCTCATGACTCGCCTCGGTAATACCCTAGAAATTTCTTGTAACCCTAGAGATCCCGTCATGTTATGTTATATTGAATCTCTTGACTCATCCATCAATGATCTGCAATCTGTAAGGGTGGTCCGAGAATATCCTGATGTCTTTGAAGAGGTTAAGGGGTTACCCCCTAAACGAGAGATAGATTTCCGCATTTACCTTGTTGATAATGCCAAGCCAGTTTCATTGCCCGTTAGGCACATGGCCCCACGAGAAAGAAGAGAGCTCAGTAAGCAAATCAAGGAGTTGCTTGAGAAGAATTTTATTAGGCGAAGCATTTCTGAATGGGGTGCTCCTGTGGTATTCGCTACTAAGGCAGATAGTTCGCTTCGTCTATGTGTTGATTATCGAGAGTTGAACAAGCTAACAAAGAAGAATAGGCACCCATTACCGAGGATTGATGACCTCTTTGACCGGCTTGTTGGTGCTTCTGTTTTCTCTCAGCTCGATCTAGCCATCGGATTCCATCAGCTTAGAGTGGCTGAGGATAGTATTGATAAGACTGCGTTTAGGACTCCAGATGGATTCTTTGAATGGCTTGTCATGCCATTCGGTTTGACTAATGCACCCGCCTACTTCGTAGATTTGATGAGTAGGGTGTTCAGGGAGTTCCTTAACAAGTTCGTGGTTGTCTTCGTGGATGATATTCTGATCTTCTCAAAGGATGAGGAAGAACATGCTAGACATCTCAAGGAAGTGATGGATACGCTTAGAGCTCATCAGTTGAAAGCCAAGTTCTCCAAATGCCATTTCTGGAGAAGGGAAGTTCGGTTTCTTGGACATATAGTTTCTAAGCAAGGTATAGCGGTGGATCCCGCGAAAGTGGTTGCAGTTCAAGACTGGAAGACTCCTAGGAATGCAACCGAAGTAAGAAGCTTTCTCGGTCTGGCGGGCTACTATAGGAAGTTCATCAAGGACTTCGCTAAAATTTCAGCCCCTCTTACTAAGTTGACAAAGAAGAACTTAGTCTTTGCATGGGACTTAGAGTGTGAGCTTGCTTTTCAAAGGCTCAAGAGGGCCCTTACTACAACTCCAGTTTTGGCATTACCTGATGGCGGTAAGATGTTTACCGTGTACATCGATGCATATGGCATGGGTTTAGGTGTTGTTCTGATGCAGGAAGGAAGGGTGATATGTTATGGGGGTAGGAAACTTAAAGTTCATGAGAAGAACTATCCCACTCATGATTTGGAGTTGGCAGCGATCGTCTTTGCACTCAAATCATGGTGCCACTATCTTCTAGGCGAAAGGTTTGAGTTATATACTGATCACAGGTCGCTCAAGTACCTCTTCTCGCAGAAGGATCTGAATCTAAGGCAGAAAAGGTGGATGGAATTCTTGGCATCTTATGACTTCGAGATAGCTTATACCCCTGGCAAGGGTAATGTTGTGGCAGATGCGTTAAGCAGAAGTAGGTTGACTTCGAGTCCCTTGTTTGTTGAGATGAGGAGCTTAGAGTTCTTGGCAACCTTTGATTTCACAACAGGTGTTGAGTCGATGACGGGTTCGTTAGCATCCCTTGAGCTTAGACCTATACTTCTTGATCAAGTTGGGGCTTCGCCGAAAGAAGATCCGCAGATAGTCGAGGTCACGGACAAGTTGATTCGTGGTGAGACGTCTAGTCACCTTGCTAGATATACTATTGATGACAAGGGTTGGCTAAGGCGTGATGGAAGGCTATGCGTTCCACAAGTAGGAGACTTGGTGCATAAAGTTCTCGAAGAAGCGCATCACTCGAAGATGACTATACATCCTGGAGGAGATAAGATGTATAGGGATATGAAGCGCATTTTCTTTTGGGCTGGAATGAAGAAGAATGTGGCAGAGTATGTTTCAAGGTGCATGGTGTGCCAACAAGTGAAAGCCGAGTCGAAGAAATCTGGTGGGCTATTACATCCATTGGAGGTCCCGCAATGGAAGTGGGAAAGTATTTCTATGGATTTTGTGGATGGATTGCCTAGGTCAAGGAAAGGGAATACGAGCATATGGGTCATAGTTGACAGACTTACGAAGAGTGCTCATTTCATTCCAGTGAAGAGCAAGAGGACCGCATCATGGCTAGCATCTATTTATCTTCGAGAGATAGTGCGGTTGCATGGAGTTCCTTCTAGCATAGTTAGCGATCGTGACCCAATCTTCACTAGCCAGTTTTGGAATGGTTTGCAAGAAGCAATGGGTACGCGATTGAATCTAAGTACAGTCTATCACCCCCAGACAGATGGCCAAACCGAAAGGGTGAATAGAGTGCTAGAAGATCTCTTGAGGCTTTGTGTTCTTGACTTCGGTGGTACTTGGGAAGACCACCTCCCTCTTGTAGAGTTTGCTTATAATAATAGCTATCATGCTAGCATAGGGATGGCACCATTTGAAGCTTTGTATTGGAGGCCGTGTAGGTCACCATCTTGTTGGTGGGAGACAACGGATAGGCTTATACTTGGGCCCGATATGATACGGGACACATCCGAGAAAGTTGAATTGGTGAGAAGACGGATGAAATCGTCCCAAGACAGACAGAAATCCTATGCTGACAAGCGAAGGACAGATTTGGAATTCGAAGTTGGAGATATGGTTTTCGTGAAGGTTTCTCCTTTGCTTAATGTGGTTCGTTTTGGAGCGGTTGGGAAGCTGGCACCAAGGTTCGTAGGACCCTTCCCTATCATAGAGAGAATTGGGAAGATGGCTTATAAGGTGGAATTGCCCGAGAAATTGGCCGGAGTGCATAATGTCTTTCATGTCTCGCATCTCCGAAAGTGCCTACATGAGTCCACTGAGGTGGTTGAACCTAGCATTCTTGAAGACATGGAGATAGAGAAAGAGGCAACCTTGAGGAGAGCTCCGAATCGTATCTTGGGAACGGAGATCAAGAAGCTAAGAAATCGAGAAGACAAATTGGTGAAAGTTCAGTGGAGTGAAGCTGAAGAGGATGCAACTTGGGAAACCGAGGAGAAGATGCGTGGGCTTTATCCATTTCTTTTTGAGAGTACATTCTCGATCTCTTTTCCTTTTTAGCATATCTTTCTTTTTCTATCCATGTTTATCTTGTTATCTCGTTAACCTTGTCATGAGAACCTTAGGTAGAAACCCTTTTGATGAAACATGTATTTGAAACATGTTATGCTTGATGTTTGCAAGTGGTTGCAAGTGTTTGCAAGTGGATACTCGTGGATGCATGATACACATTAGGCACTAAGATCGGCTCACACACTTTCATATTGCATATGCATGAGTGCTTATACTTATTCATGGATGAAACTTGTTATGCTATCACGTGGATGCTGCATATGGATGAATGTAATGTGCACTCATATAGAGATTATAAATTATGTTAGGAATTTGCATACATATGGACACATTTCACTAACATACTTTGCATTAAGGAGGTTTACTGAATCAGTAACCGCCTGATTTTCGCATTAGATAAGTACACATACACACACCTTTGCATATAATCAAACATCATTTAGATTTTGTTAAGGATATTGACTGCACGTGGATGATGATTAGAGTAGATGGATGATGGATGGTTGGATACATTCTTCCGAACTTAGAGATTTCGGGGACGAAATCCTTTAAGGTGGGGGGGGGGGATGTAACAACCCGTATTTTGAATAACAAGTTATAACATAAATCAAGGCAGAATTAAATGATAAAATCTGAATCAGGGGAAACGGGCTGTGCCATTGCGTTCGTCTCGGAAAAATACGCGAAATAGAGTCCGAGTTTTCGAATGACCCAGTTATGGCCCATAGAAGTTTTCAGAAAATTCAAGTTTAAAAACAGATTTCAAATTCAGCTGGGCAGGATAGGCGAGAAAAGATCCCGCCACTCCCAAAGTCGACTGGGGAGTCGACTTGGGAGTCGACACACCCCAGGCTGTGTCGACTGCCCAGTCGACACCCCTGTCGACTTTGGTGGTCGGCCAGTCTGGCCTGGGTGCACCTGACTTGTTTCTCAAGACATGTTTGGAGGCTAGTGACGTGAATTGATGGCCCAGATTTGAATTAGGGTTAATCCTATGGCCTAAACTAACCTAATCTTCTATAAAAGGACCCTAATACCTAGCCTAAATCATCATAAATCATTCCTACAACTAAACTATGCCAAAATGTTTAATCATGGCCTCCACCCTCTTGTCATAGCCTCCACCTTCATTCATATGAGAATTCCTAAGCTTGTTTGAGAGTTTCTAAGCTAGATTCAAGGCCAAAGTTCAATCTTTCTTCATCAAAGCAAGGATCTTCTTCTTATTTCTCAAGGGTTTTCATTGAAGCTTGTCATTTGGGAGTTTTTAGAGTTGCTAGTGGCTTCGTCTCAATCTTATTTTTATAAGTCTTCATAGCATTGTAAGCCCTATACTACTCTTAGATTCTAACTATGAAGTTAAAAATGACATGTTGCAAGTTGAGTTTGGGCCTAAGTATGATATGTGCTTTGATTTTATCATGTTATGCATAGATTTATTCTATGCATGTTTGTAAAGCTATCACCTTGAACTTATGCATAGAAAGCTATGAGCTTTGATTGGAAATGTTGCATAAAGCAACATAGAAACTCTCATAAACCTTATGTTATCTTGCATATGATGTTATATGCGAATCACTAGCTATCATCCTATGTCATTTATGATCATGTTTCACCTATTTGCTAAAGTTTGATATCATGCATGTTTTGAGGCTTATAATGTAATATGCAAGTTTATGATCTCTCATAAACCTTATGATATCTTGCATATGATGTTATATGCGAATCACTTGCTATCATCCTATGTCATTTATGACCATGTTTCATCTATTTTGCTAAAGTTGATATCATGCATGTTTTGAGGCCTATAATGTAATATGCAAGTTTAAGAACACATTTGCCTCATATGTCACCATGATTAACTTGTGGCCCAAACCTTATTGATTATGTCATGCTTCTAAGTTCCCTCTTTGAGATCTATTTTCGTCTATGCGAACTTACATGCGATGGGGTTACGTTATGGGTAAACTAAAATGACATAAGGACATGACTTGAAAAGGTGACATGAAATATGACATGTAATAATGCTTGAAACATAAACATGAACTTGGACATGACTTCTAGAAAACATGAGAATGGCCAACTCGAGGTTGGGTTGAGTTTGTAGCATAAATCTACCCGGAACCAACCGGCTTAACTAGTGGCTACAAGCAATAGGACCCAATGTGAGTAGTTGGTCATGTCGCACTTGAAACCCGAGGTTAGACCAAGTTGTGGTGTAAAGCTACCCGGACCCGCCCGGCTTAACTAGTAACCACAATAAGGTCTAATGTGAGAGGTTGGGTGCATTAAATTAATTAATGCCACATGATAGGGTTAAGTCATGGACCACTTGAATACTTAACCGATTAAACACAATGGGTTGATAGGGTTAAGTCATGAACCTTGGGTACACTTAACCAACTTGATTGGGTAGGGTTAACCACATTTAACCCGTTAGAAACCCTAGTTACGTGGTCCTTTTCACCAGTAACCCTCTTGATTGTATCATGTTACCCTAGGGACTAGGCTAGGGTGGGGCACGATTACTGGGCTGACATGTAAGCGACCAAAACGACGGTTGAGTAGGTGCGTCGGTGTAGGTTCAGGCGGACTATGGTCGTGCACATAGTCCGGAGTTGAAAAAGCAGACACGGGCACCAGTAGGTTTAGACTGTGCGTGCTTGATTTGTGTCCGTGGTTGGCACCCTAGGGCTTGATACATCCTAGGGTGGACCTAGAACAGTTTGACTACACTTCGTGATTGGGCCGTATGACACCGTCACTTGACGAGTTAGGCTTCCAGGGAGCCGATCGGCTAGACCGAGTAGTTGGACCTTGATTTAGGTCACCTCATGATGTTGGGCTAGCTTTGTGCCAAGGGATCACTTCTTGTTTATACTTGACATGGATTGGAATACTAGTACACACTTGGTGCAACTTAACCTTGTATATGCGATGCCACACTTGATCTACCTTGTTAACTTTTCACCATGCCAGTTGTCATCCTATGTTTCATCTCTGCTTTATATGTCCAGTTAACTTTATTAGTTTTTATACTAATAGTAGATAGGACTTACCAGTCTTTTTGACTGACCCGTTTTCTTTCGCCTCTTTTCTTCCGTTCCCCCCCCCCAGGTTTACAGGGTGGGAACACTGGTACCTAGCTTGGATCTTTAGCTGCTTTTCTGGATAGCTCATGTATGGTTTGGACTTGAGCATGCTATGGCTTTGTTCTACTTTGGGGATAGTTACTTTATGTTTTTTTCCAGTTTTCAGTTGATGTTTCTAGACTTTGTTTTGTGGGAAAATAATGACCAAGTACTTTGATGTAACTTGACTATGGTTTTGAAATGTTAGTTTTTACCCGCTGCTTTATTTACTCTGTTTTACTTATATGTTTTGTCTTGTGATATCTACATGCATGTTTACCTCGTTTAACGCCCCTCCAAAGCCAGTGCACTTGCAAGAGTGGCATTGGCGGAGGTGGGGTGTTACACTTAAATATCTAGAAATAATTCAACTTGAAGCTGACTGCAAATAAATTGAAAGGTATGTGTTCCTGTTAAACAAAGAGCTTCTTTCAGAAGCCAATATATTAACATCAAAATCCACATCCATGAAAGGCTTGGATCATAACATCTTTAACCAAGGAGACATTGGTTGTTTGAGACATAGATGCATGACATATGTTCGTAGTAAGTTCAGTTCTGTTATAATATTATATTGCTTACTTTAATTTAGTCCAATTATAATACAATATTACAATCAATATACCTTGTCTTCTAAAATAATAATATCTTCTAGAACTATTTATACTTCACATTATCATATCAGTTCATATTTATTTATAGAAATATTAACATTAAATGCTGCATAGCTTCTGTTACGTTTTATAGCTTAGGTTACTTCATACTTTAATATACTTCATTCTTATTGCTTAATATGTTACTTCATATAGATTAATTCAAGAACACATACAACATTGCGAGAAAATCTCAAATTCATTGGATGTCAACTCAAGAATGAAGACCATTGTAAGTGCAGCAGCATTGCGAGTAAATCTCAATTTCATTATGTTTGTATTACTCCTAGTGATGTATATTTATGAAAGATAACTTCAAGTTATTTGGATTTTGGAGTCTTGGGTAATGGACTTTGTAGTCGCTTTATGTACTTGAGATACTTGTATGATTTATAACAAAATGATGAGAGTTTGAAAATTCTAATACATTATTTTGATTCATGTTTTAAGTTTGTTTGATATCTTCAGTTTTGTAGATAAAATGTTCTGAAATGAATTCTTTTATTAGCAGTAAGTATATAATTTGTTCATATATTACAAATGTAAAATAAAACTTTTAATAAAACATATTACAAAAGTTGTAATAAAGTTTATTACAACTGTGGAAAACAGTTGTAAAATATACATTTCACAACGATGTCGCAACGGTGCAAAACAGTTGTAAAATATACATTTCACAACGGTGTCGCAACGGTGCATATTACAACTTCTTAATAGACGATGGTTGCTCCATCATTGTAAAAAGTCTTTTACAACTGTTTTCCACCGTTGTAATATGGTCAATTTGTTGTAGTGGTATCAACTCAGTTAACTACCTTATAAGTGTAAATCACCTCGTCAATACTGAGAACGAGAACCAAAAACCAAACTTAAACACCTATGAGAACCTAACCTTCTCGAGATAACCTAGGAGATTGTAATGAGGAAGAGGGGTCAAAACAATAAGTTCTGGTGAGCAGAAGGAGTATAACACGGTCTATAATACACAGATGTATCCTATTTGGTTCATCCAGAGACATATGTCTATCAAAGCTAATGATTCTAACCTAACCTTGTAAATACACGCGCACGGCACTAACTATCCTACCCAAGGTAGTATTCCCAAATGATGACAATACTAAGATAGAACATTTACACATAATTATGAAGCCTTTAAATCATCATTCAACCAATTACCAAAAAGTAAAAGATGGGCTATCAACAACTCACTAATCATACAGAAGTTAATTATATATATATATATATATATATATATATATATATATAAACGCACGCACACAATCACTTAAGACCTCAATATCAATAATAGATAAGGGTGTATCCTCTTGATCACTTAAGACCCTTGGCGGACCTATTGGACACTTAATGCCTTTTCAATTCACTACAAGAAAACATAATATACATAGCATTATATCACAGCCTTACATTAAAGTGCTATTATAAAATAATTAAAGAAAAGAAAATAATGCTTAAACTGTGCTATATAAAAGAAACAAAAAAAAATAAGATACAATTTATGCTATATATAAATATATTCCGCTATATTAACTTTTGCCAATTGGGAAAGCGGGAGCGAAAAACAACGCGGGACATAAAGGCCGCGAAAGTAAAAATAGCTCCCTCTTGTCACTTTCATTTGTACCAAATTCATCCTCAAAACCCTAAAATTTTCGATTCACTCCATAGACTTCAGGACCTCTAGAAGGTCTTATCCTCAAATACCTAAAAAAATTCGATTCACTCCATGAACTCCAGGGCCTCTAGCAGGTCAGCCGTCTCAGATTCACTCCAACATCTCGTAAGTGGATCATCTCTGATTCAATTAGTCGTAAATCTAAACAATCCCTGATTCACTAGATTCGTCGAAGTCAACAATAGGGTTGTTTGAAATCGGTAATGTTTTTATTACTTTCTTCCTTTTGTAAATAGACTTCACTCGCTATTTATCTTTTTTTTCCAACTAAATCACTAACGATCAATCCACTATGATGGCAATTAGTTTATCAGGCTCTATCGGAAGATGTCGTTATCAGATTTGTAACCAATTTTGAACTTCTTACCTTTTATTTTGGATATTACTATTTTTAATTTGGCTATTTTCAACTCACAAATTGCTTTTGAAGATAAGAGAAAAACCTTATTGTACATACTGCAATTCACTATGCATATAAATTATAATGCCTAGAATTTAACTGTAATGTCTATCTGTGCTTGTTTAATCTGAGGTATAGTTTGAATCTAATTATCACTTTAGATTGCATTAATTTTTGTTGGATTACATTGATCGCTGGACTCTAATTTTTTTAAAGAGGAGTTGAGTTCATGATTACCATAAATTTACCAATGTAAAGTAAGGGATGCTTTACAGAGATTCATTAATAAAACAAAAGGTTCAATTCCACTGCGGTTTACAGTCTCTTTTCATCCATTGTTATTGTATAAGAATTTGACTCTTTTAATCAACTATGTGTTTCCAAAAATGTTGGTGCGTCAATTTCTGAAGTCTGGTTTTTTTGGGATGTAGTTTATGTGCTTAGTTTGAATTGAATTTAGGATTTATTTGAAAATTTAGATGGTTAAATGGACTAATTTTGAATTGTTTACACTATATAGTGAGGTTTAAAGTTTGAATTGTTTTAACTTTAGAAAACAATGTGCGTCTAGATTATTGGCTTTTTGTTGATTGATTTACCTTTTATTTGAAAATAAATGCGCTACATAGTACCTAGAGTCATACCTAACAGTGCACAAAATATTTATCCTTGAATAATAAAAAATTCATTGCATTGTTTTTTTTAAATTTCATTTAATGTATTTCTCGATGTTTTAGAATCATTTACAATAGTGTAAATTACAAATGTGATTTGACCTTTAATAATAAACTTATTAGATTACAGAAACTGCACTTGTTGTAAAACTTTATTGTTCAAGTGGATACTTCTGATATTTTAATGTTTGTGAGATCATTGACATGTTCTCATAATAAGTGCCTCTGATAGTTAGCAATGCATATAATAAGTAAAACTGATTTTAGACTATTTGCAAATAAATAAGTGTTTCATTCTATGCATAATTTGTTTGCATCCTATTTTACATTTGTCTGTGCATGTTTCTTCATATTCACATAGATATTTAAATTTTGACCAATCACTTTTCATTCTATATTATGGCCACGAAAGCATCGGTACTTTACTGTATGTGCCCATGATAATTATTGCATGTGCACATACGGTAAATCATGGAGATATTTGATGACTTTTTAGAGAATTTGCTTGCACCATAAGAAATAGGTGTTTTAATTGTTTTATTTAGATTTGTTAACAAACTGCTATAAAGATAAACTTGAATGAGTGAGAAAATACTTGCTTAAAATAGTTTTTTACAGTAAACTTCTATTGGAATGCCCGCTTCTAAAATAACTTAAAGGTAAGGTGATAGATTTATTCCTTTTGTTTTGTTTTCCCATACATGTCTAAGGAGTAAATCATAATTATGATGATATTATGAGATTGCACATCTGCAGAGTATATTGTGTGGAACTAAGGTTTAAAAAAACTTGAAGTACAGAAATATAGTTGATTGGTTTATAATTTAACTGGCTGCATGCTATCTCAAATTGTGTGAATTTATGGTGGCCATGTTTCGGTGCACCGTGTGTTGTGGTCTCATTAAAGACCTATACACTACCACTAAGCTTTTTAGTATTCATGAATTTATTGACAAACTAGATTCATATTCATGTTTTTATATATAACTTAAGATTTACATTTTATTTGCTTTCAAATAAAGTTGAAAAGAATATTGGTAGTGGTTTATTTCACATACATGTATGAAAAATTTATAATATTGACCTAAATCAACATCAAATCTAAGAATTTTCAGTTCCATGTACTCTTGACATGGAGTGCAAGTGTCGCAACAGATGCGAATCAGGCAGTCCGCACATGGGATGTCTTCCAAGAAATATGCATGCCTCATCTTGCCTGATAAAACATCCACCTAGACAACATATTATTGCATATAGCATTGCGCCCACTTCATCTACTGCTTTCAACAAATAAATTTAATCAATTGATCCATTTCCTTTATTTTCGCAATAAAACTATGTTTGTAAGGTACTCTCTTTGTTGCTTTTGACCAAAAAAGTTTGAAAATAGTGCAACATCAGTATGTGCAGGTTTTTAATTTTTTCGGATGGAAAATAAGAATTGCATGAATTTTTTTGCTTTATTTCTTGTTAGTTTAAAATGCGTTAGCTTATTAGTATATCAGTTTATCTCTTTATGTGTAGTATGATAGTTTTTATTTGTATTATGATAGTTTTTTTAACAAAGAAATATCAATTGTTCATTTCTGCATCCCACTTTAGTTGTTTGTGCATATATCATCATCCATTTAAGCATCATTTTGCTATTATTATGATGTATTGTGGGTGTAATGCAACTGTGGACATCCTAGAACCCACGTAGCATCTTCTATATTTTGGATAATTGATCAACATGGCAGGTTCTAAATTCACTCACCTGTATTATAATATACATGAGTATATTTTTATATAACATTAGGAAGGTTGGAGTGGTATATGTATATGTTGTATAGAAGCTAATGGCAGCTAGTACTTTTTCACATTGGTACATTTAATAATTTGATGCTAAGGGAACCAAAAGTACTAATAGGCAGTCAAAATCTACCACCTTATATCAAGCATAGTTGTGTTTTCTAATTGAGCAAGCTCTCTTTTTTAGACAAAAGCAGTTCTATTTTCATTTCTTCTATTAGGTCCGTTGTTGGCGATTTCTCAAATGCTTTTGATGTTGGATTGGTTGCATTGTGGTGACTGAGTTTAGAGCTATAACTCATGATTTCTCTGTAATTATGTTTTAGAGCACGAAGGGTTTGGGACAGTGCATAAAGGCTATGTCAATGAGAAGATGTAGGCTCAAGCAGTTGCTGGATAATGGAGATTTGCAAAGACATAGAGAGTGGTTGGTAAGTTTATGGTTTGTTTCTTTACAATATGGTTGGTTATGTGATTTTTTACAATCGATGGAGTATAGAGCTTGTTTTGATTCCAAACAAGGTATTGTCATTAGTTTTCCTTGGCTTAGTTAAATTCAGTTTATTGTTCAAATACTTAGCAAAGTCTGATTGTTTGATGTTTACCTTAAAGGATGCAAGGGAGATAAAGATTAATTATTTTATCTTCATAAGACGAGGTAATTACTCAATGCAGTACAAATACCAGTATATTCTTCCCATAAACAGTACAAATGAAAGACATATTTATTTGTTTATTTATTTAGCCCAAAAGGAGTACAAATGAATGATGGGTGTTGACATGAAATGAATGAGGATACTCTTAAAGTTGATGTAAAGACGCTTGGGGACTTTTGGATATACCAATTCAATTCTTCACCACATTCAATACTAACTAAAGAGAAGTTGGTTAAGCCTAAGGTTATATGATGGTGAATGCATGCACGCCATTTTGTGCTCCTTCTCATCAGGTATCTATTACTAGATTTATATTATATTAGGTATTAGATTAACTGAATTTTACTGCATGTCCAAGAAATAATAAACAAGTTAATTGTGATATTGCCAAAATATAAGATATTGGAGAGACTGAAATCTGTACAATATTTAGTCCATATTTCTTACATAATGGTACATCCATCTATTTATTAGCTACAAGAAAAGTGTAATTTTATTCAATTTCATGCACTTAAGTATGACATCCACAAAGATGCAGATGAACATCCAAAGATTTGCTTATTTTCTAAGCAAATACTCTCTCAATAGTTCTTTTTTATGTTATGTTTTCCAATTTATTTATTTGTCTAAATTCGGTATATAAGCGACTGTATTTCAACAGTAATAAGAGGAAGAGACAGCAGGAGAATAAAAGAGATTTTTTTTCGTATAAGTTTCTGTATTTTTTAGGTATAAACAATATATAAAATTTACATAACCCATTTTTCTTCTTCAGATTTTTTGTTCTCTTCGTTGTACTTACTTGTCAGTCGAAAAGGTTCATTTAATTTGTTGTTTCCTGACTGCATTTAAAATATTCTTAGTGGTCTAATATGTCAAGCCCTGCCTACCTACCTATACTTTCAGTTTGATACCAATTTTTTTACTAGAAAATCACATTTATGTCAATTTTGATTGAGTTTTTTCTCCTTGTTTTTTTGAATATTTTATATATTAACTGTGAGTTGTTTTGTACGATAAGCAGACCAACCTGCTCCATTTCGCTGTTTTAGCTTGAGATTGTTCATCATATTTAAAGTTATTTTTTGAAATAAAAAGGGTACTTATATAACAAGAAACAAAATACATAAGAAAGAGAGAGCAGGTTCCAAATGACAAACTACAGACAAAAACAAATACTATACAAACACAACACAAAGCCAGCTCATTCTGAGAATAGTCAGCAAGACTAACTGAAAATAAAACAACAGGAAAACCAGCATGCCAAAAAAATATCAGCAACCTAGGAAGACACCTTACACCAAATTAGCAGCAAACAAGTAGAGTGCTCGAGCAACAGCTCCAAACCACAAGAACATCAACAAATGAATTAAAATCCTAAAGCTATCGAGAAAGCAAAAGCCTCACCAAGACAACAAACTGGTGCCAACCAGAAAGACTAGTTCCGGAAACCAAGCATTGTAGCACTGACAAGCTCCAAACTTCCATCACAAATCTCCGATCGTCGACCATCACCATCAGCACTACCAAACCAGAGACTAAATCAACAGGGTTCTTAACATGCTTAGGTATTTCCTCTTCTTTGTTAGATACTTCTTGTGACTTTTCACGAGTCTGATAGCTTTCTTCAACTCTAACAGAAAAGCCCTCATCATCCTTATCATGCATATTGTTCACTTCAATATCGTTTCTATATGTCTTGCAATGATGTATAGAAAATTAAGAGCATATGCCAAGCCGTCGTGCTTTTAGATGCTCCTTTTCCGCTTGGTACCAATCAGGAAAAAATATTAGAAAAGTGATTTTTCTCACAGCTGAAGATCCACTGCTACAATTTCAATTTTTTTTCATCATATTTAAAGTTGAGTAGACAAATCCGTAGGTGGATTGATAAATCAAGAAACAAATGATTGATTAATAAATCCGTAGGTGGATTAATAAATAATAAGGTAGCTTGTATATTTATCCTCCATTTTTATCAATTAACCTACATCTAAGTCAATCCACCAAATGTTTTTAATTCAATCCTTAGGTGGATTAATAAATCAAGAAATAAATGATTGATTTTTTTCCCCCTTATCCTCTTCGTGAGCATTAATTTATATCCATGGGAACATGAGTACGATTGTTGTATAAATTGTAATTTACTGCTATGAATCAGCAAATAAAATTTGAACAGTGTGATCATTTTACTGTTGATATTGACTTGTATTAATCGTCTGAGAAGTAAATGCTGCAGTATACCTCTCAATTAATTCATCAAGCTTGTGAACCAAATCTCTTACAAAACGTTAAATTAAAGTCTCAATTAATTCATCAAGCTTCTTACCTTTTTGTTTGTTCATTATTTCCTTATTTTAGCACGTTGAAAAGGAGTATATTTTAAAATTCTTGGCGCTAGAAATTTACAATGATGTACTAAGAGATCTCCTCACCATAGATAACACTCCACTTAGGTTTCGTGATGACCCCCAAATAAAAAGAATCTTTTTTTTTGGAGGTCTAACCGACTAACACACTCAATTATTTGCAGAAAGTAACCGTTGTTGAAAAGTTAACAGAGGTGTTGTTAAGAGACTGGAATCATTTGAAGGAGCTTCTCGCTGTGTGTGAAGATGTGAAAAATGAAGTTTCTGAAAAATGAAATTCTCGCTGTTTCATTATACATGGTGCTGTTTTGATCTAGGTACCATTATTTACTCATTTCTTCTTTTGGGTTTCTGAAAATGAAGTTTTTCTGTAGTTATCAGATTTTGCATGTGGCCCTAGGTTTAAATCATCGTTTTTCAACTTAGTTAACAAGGCAGTAACATAAATACAATTGCGTACTGCTGCGCATGCTTTAGTCTAATAAATTATGACTTTGAATAAGTCCAGTTTTTCTTTAATGGTGAAATTAATATCCAATTCCACCATTGGAAATGGCTTAAATATTTAATGCTCTTTCTCACACTGCTAGCGATGTTTTTTTTTTTTTTTGGACCAACATATAATAATTTAACAAAAGGAGAATCTAGCCATTCATTGGTGGTGTTTATGTTAATAGGGTAAATTGTACCATTCATTGTTACATACTCGTGGCGAGATTACTATTTACGATAAAAAATATGTCGTCCAACAACTCAATTTATTTCACAACTTTAATATTAAAACTGTAGATAGTTTTTAAGCGATGACCTTTTCAAGCCTTAAGTTTAAAAACAAATAACTGTGAATTACGGCCCTAAATTGTGCATAGGCAAGCTGCACTTTCTTACATAAAAGTAAAATACATCTTTCAGTTCTGTGGTTAACCATCTGTATTTAGTTGATGGTTTATTAGTTAAATGATAATGGTTTATTTGACTACCATCTTGATACATTTTCTGTTTGGTTGCTGTTTCCGATTTTTTTTTATGGTGATGGAAAATACACATTTTATAACATATATTAATTAACAGTCGTACATTTCAAGTTTAAGGTACTCATATATTTTACTGCTAACCAATAGGATTTAGCTTTAATAATTACATATATTATCCTTGGTCTAAAATCATCTAATACTTGGGTGATAAGAAGTTAAATTGAACAGTTCTAGCTGGTTACTCTAATTGCTATTTGTCAACATTTTTTTCATTTGAAATACCAAATATTTTCTCTATTGTTACTGGTTATCGTTAAACCATTTGTTCAAATTTTATAATGATATACAAATCTCAATCATATTCATTTATTTAGTCATATTAAAGATAACCCAATCAAGTATAGGTGGTTGGGTCTCTACCATAATTTCAAGAACACATAGTTTCATGTCTAAATTATTTGCTAAAAGCATCTTAAGAGACAAGAACATACTTGCTAATGTCATATCTCATGAATAAGTGATTTAATTGGTAAATGCCATTTGCTTGAAACATTGAAATGTCATAATATTATGAAGAGTACCAAATAGTTTTGGTAATACTATTCAGAATTGACATCATGAGGAGGTTAATTGGAGCTTTCCTTAGATGTTTAGTTATGGTTGGCGTATAATTTTTCAACAATAATTTGACACCTTCTTGCTAGTACTTTATCCTGCTTGATGTATTGCTGGAAGTGAGTACAAAGAAAGAAAATTCTATAGTTTTCTATTACTTATAATTTATTCTATGACTACATGTCACTAAAGAACTTAATGTCATGATACAAAAATTACCATAAATTCTGTTGGATTTGAATTCTCTAAATTCTATTGTATGTATGGGCATGTCAGTTCAAAGTTGTTTCCAAGTTATTCGCTGATACAAAATATCTGTGTTTAATATGTATCTTATTTCAATACACAACAAGTTATTATATATCTTAGTCAAATGTATGTAAGCATATTTTATGCTTCATGCTGAACTTGATTCTTAAATCAATATGATGACAAATGAGAATTTTTGTTGTACATTCCACCTATCCTGTTGAGGATGACTTAAAAATTAAAAATATTTCAGGGACGTTACGAACTTTTTCCTTTTATTAAAAAAGTATATTTAAATCTTTTATTGATCCACTATAGTGTACATGTATACCAATTCTAACAATTTGGGTTTTTAATCTCTAACAGGAGGCAACTGCAGGAAACTCTAACTGCTGGAAATTCTAATTGTTTTTGATATCTTTGAATAATTCCTTTCCAGCAACTGAGTATATGGATTATGGACCGAGGTAAGTTCATGCAAGCTTAATCAGTTGGAGATATAGTTATGGTTGGAAGTGGAGATTATGATACCGAATTTTGTGTACGTTTTGCCCTTTGTACATCAGGTTGTTGTAACTATGTATCAAATTGCAGGTTTTTAACAACCTAAAGACTAATTTTTGTAATTGTAGGTTTTAACAAAGTTAACCTCTGAACTTTCTAATTGCAGGTTCTGGAAAGCAAACAACTTGAAGACTGATTTTTGTAATTTTGTTTTGAAGCTGTGTATCTATGAACCTGAAGATTGACTTTGTAATTTTGTTTCGAAGTATCTAAAGACTGATTTTGTAATTTTGTTTTGAAGCTATGTAAGACTTTGCAATTGAAAAATGCTGATATTAGGTTTTTTCATGTTGATAGTTTGGTATTATGAATTTACTACTGAATTATTTGAATTGGGCACAAATTAAATAAGAGGCTTTAAGATCATAGCTAAAAATGTTGCAAAATTAATAGGGGGAAATATGGAAACAAAAGGGAAATATTTTTCATATCATTGAATATGTGCTATATAAAATGCATTGATAACCGCTATATAAAGTATTAATAGCGGAAAATTAGTGGTGAAATTTTGGAAAACATTTTCAATATCATTGAATATGAGCTATGAAAACAATTAGTAATGCTATTATAAAAACAAGGGAAGATATGAACGCTACCAAACGGAAAGATTAATAATAGCAGAAAAACTAAATTAAACCAGTATGGAATAGCGGTGATTACGTGCTATTAAAATACTGACAATGCTATAATAAAATAAGGTGAGATTTTAGTAAGATATAAAATGAAAGGTTCTAAACGCTATGTAAAACTTTCCATGCTGGTGTATATGTGCTATAAAATGTTTAATAAAATAGCGTTTAAAATTGAGCTATGAGATGTGATTGGGCAATTATAACATGTTGACAT
The DNA here is from genome assembly GCA_030737875.1 of Allium sativum. NCBI lineage: Eukaryota > Viridiplantae > Streptophyta > Magnoliopsida > Asparagales > Amaryllidaceae > Allium > Allium sativum. Next base: position 298,632,453 of record CM060924.1, read on the forward strand.
ATAGCGTCGTCACTAATGCTATGATAAGTTTTTATAGCGTTTTTCACGTGCTATTAAAAGGTAAATCTGTTGTAGTGATTGTTTAGTGTATGGTAATAAGAATTAGAGGATACCAGCTACAAGTCCTACTAATTTAAGGCTTCCGTCATTCATGCATATAAATCCATTCCCCGCACAAGGCGAGAGATAGTGAGCATTCACTTAAGACCAATCGGATAGGTAGACGTGACACGCCATTTAATATATCCCTATGGTGAACCCGCTCATTACTATCTGGCTGGCCTTATTAGGATAATTCCCTAATCACTTAATAATTTCCGCTCAGGATAGGTTGACCTATGGTACCTCTGTAGTGGTCATTTAAAACCTATTTCCGGGTGGACCCTTGACCATAGCCACTTACGATCCAAGGGAAGCGGACTATTCGGGGAGATTATCAAACTCGTACCCAATTAGCCTTTAACGATTTCATTTATGGGAGGTGGGCTATGCGATCACTTAATACCTTTTTAAAGGTGGATCTAACCACTTAAGACCTTTATTCCAAAACCAGGCCATGATGTTGAGATATTCCCATTTGGTTTCTCCTTACGAATTAATCTACATACGCAAACTAACTATCGTCATGGGCTCCTATGTTAGGGTTTCCCCAGGATCTCTACATAATTAGATTTTAAATGAGGGAAGAAGAAAATGATAACAAACAAATTCCTCCAAACAAACCTTTATTATTCACCAATTTATTACAAAGAATTACCTAAAATTGAGAGAATATCTCAATCCCTAAAAAACAAGTTTTTTCTCCCTTCAAAATACAAGTAAATCTATCTCTAACGAGATGTTTATATAAGAAATAGAAAGACTAGGTTAATACCCTAATTGGACCCTAAAATCTTTCAAAAATAAATCCTCCACAAAACTTGATCGAAATAAATCTTTCCATAAATCTTTCCATGTAGATAATTTGTTTCCTTTTCTAATGCAATAAAAGGCAACTAATTACTCCATAAAATCTACCAAATATTTAAAAGATACAATTAACCAATCTTCAAAAATATAGGAAACCTGTAAAAATAGGCAATGAATTTGACTCATAATTCCATATAGACTCAAATATATCCAAGATCTACATAAGTATGGAATGTTGTATCACGGAAAACCTAACAATCTTTTGACGATCGCCCATAACTCCTGCACTAAACAAGAGGAATAATGCGCTGAAAGACATGCCAGGCAGTTGTGGACGATCATCATGGTATGATAACACAAACCGTACCTGTCGTAAACCTCACAGCGCAAGGATAAAATATAATAGAACATATATAACAGGCAGTAATAGTAAAGGATAATTGCACAGAAATTTAAACTTCCACATCATCAAGGAAACATCCACAACATCTTAGGATCACATCAGTAAATGTTTGTACAAATAGGCTCACTACAGCACTCGAGAAAACATGACAGCAGAAACAAAGATTAGATAGTAATAAAGATAATACGCCAGCATTTTGCTTTCCTTCGCACAACAACATCGCCCTCACTAATCACCTGTCACCTGCCACCTTGTCTACCCGCCCAAGGTAATAAGAGGGAAACATAAAACCTTGAGTCAGACAGCAGTCTTAGTGAGCAATAAAACAAGTAACAAACATCAACAGTAAAGTATACAAGAATAGGTAGATTAACAAACCAATCTACTAAGCACCAGTGAAGAACTCAACCCTACCTTCTCCACATCGGATAGTGATAGCCTTTATAATAACATTTCAACTATACATCCATGGAAAGCAGAACACCAATTCAATCATGGCAAAGCACTCATGACATCCAAATTATATATATATCATGTAAATCACCCTAATCGAACTCGATATCCCTCAAACTCAAGCCCTAAAAGCCTAAACTCTACATGAGACGGTACAAACAGATCAACCAATCATCCCTGATTGACTCTGGCTATCACCGCCAATCCTGCTTTAAAACTATTATTAATCGTATGACGGCCAACCTTTCCATATGTCAAGGGCTAATGGTAACCCTGGTTATAGTATAAACTCCATACACCTTTCAATGATACATATGTTCGTCTAACCTTGACAACTAAGCCTTTCAATGATACCCAGGGTACTCGACCAGCAACCTTCCAGTCTTTTGGGTGCCCTCATTGTACCCCTGCTTTGAGCATGCTAGAACTTACGACAACGATAATCTCTCGGCCTTCACATCTCTAGTCATACAACTCGACGACTTTTCATAGCTCAAGCAACCTTCTCAAGCAACCATTATCCACAAACTCAAGACTTTTGAGTTGTCGCCTCATTCGTTATTCTACACATATCAATGAATGCATACAATACTTCAAATATTCGGACTTGAATTTACTTCGAACTCACAACATCATTGAGTTGATGCCCCCGAATATTTTTTTTCAATCTCTTTTGTTTAAATCTGGGTCGTACCCAAAAATATAAATTTTCAGAAATTGAACCTGTGTGACCGACCAGACTGTGACCGACCGACCGACTAGATCAGAAGACATGACCGACCGACCCACTTAAGCCCAACCCTCTCCAGACCAACCCGATCACGTGAGTGCTTGACCGACCCGCCTTACTCGAAAACAAGACTGACCAGAACACTGCTCCATCTGATCGACCAGGCCTATGACCTACCCAACTTCACCACTTTAAACTTCGTGACTGACCGACCCAATTCTTCCATCAAGACCGACCGACCATAACAACCACGACCGACCCAGTCCATTCCAGACTCGATCCCTTCAAGTTCATGCTCCTCGACCGACAAGAACGCTACCGACCGACTAGCTCCAACCCGACCGACCCAGATATAGACCGATCCAAACTCTTGTACTGCATCTTGTACTTCACTTGTACTATACAACCGACTAGAGGTGGAAGTACGACCGACCCAACACGAAGCCGATCGACCAGGACCTGTACAACCCTTATCCAACTCCAATTTCGACCAAAACTTTGCCAAACCATGAATTCGACGAAACCAAGTCATCCAATTCACCATATGCATATCACTCACCGATTCTCTAAATCAAAGCAAAAAAAGTGAAATTAGTTTCCGGACAGCGAAGAACTTGATCCAAATCCTTCGATCTGATGATCTCTCTCTTGGATTTGCATAGATTTAGCCTCAAGCATTGTAGATCTTCGATTCTCTAAGCTCTAATGGTGAAAGGATGAAGAAATGGAGGATCCCTTGGCCCTTCCAAATGAGAGAATGGAGAATGTAAACTATTCTCCATACCTCTACCCCCTATTTATTGCCTTCCACTAGCCCACTAATCACTAATGGGCCTCTCCAAATATTCCCATTATGGCTTTATAAATCTGAACACCCAACTGTTAAATCTTAAAACAATGATTCCTCCAAACCGCTGAGCCAAATCTTTAATGTGACTACTCTACGAAAAGGCAAACATCATTTCCTTTCCAATGGCATAGGTCTCACCACCTGATTCGACCTAAGTCAAAAGTTTCTCCTTGTACAAGACTGATAGGGGGAAAATGGTCTCAAACAAAGTTGGTAAAAATTATGGACATGTCTCACAACCCCATAAGAAACATATTAAAATATGAGAATGATCCAACCCTCATGGAATAAAATAAAAATATTTTACGATCTTCCGATACGTAAAATGCGGGCTGTTACAAATCTCCACCTTGATACTACATTCCATATATGTCATCCAAGCTCCACCTCGATATGAAATCACTACAACAATCACTGATTTCAAACAAATCCACAAACCAAAAACCACCAACAAATGATGCATCTCCCGCATGAGATGCACACTCGAAAAACATCTCAAAATTGTTTGTAATAACACAATGACCTCCATGTAGGCTTTGTGGCTTTACATTGTTGGCTCCACCTTGATTCAGATGAACTTGCCTCTCCCAATAGAGTTTGATAACTCATAAAAATTTCCCTTGTTTTTCCAAGCAATTTATATATGTCATCGTTTCCCCGTTTTGTGCACAGAAGCTCCTTGTTACCCCTCTAAACCCTTGTAACTCCACCTCTAGTCGAAAGATTGCAGCCTTTTTATTCCAACTGTCCTATTGAAGCAAGATTCTTCTTAATTTTTGGGATGTACCTAACTCTTCTTAGCTTCACCAGCTTCACCACCTTTCCATCACTCATCTTCAATCGAACAGAATCTATGCCTTTAACAAGCAAATCTCGACCATCGGCAGATTCCACCTTACTAGTTTGTTCTTCATAATCAATAAATGTTTCATTTTGATGGCATACGTGGAAACAAGCTCCCAGTCAAGTATCCAATCTTTTATTTCGCCTTCATTAACACATAAGACATTGCCTTCAAGTTCCTCACCAAAATTCACCTTATTACCGTTATTATCTTGTTCATCCGACTCTTCTTCCAATGCCTTCATCTTTTCCTTATCCCTTTTAAGTTTATGACAAAATCTCGATCGATGATCGGTTTTGTCACAATAAAAACAAATGTAATCCTTTTTCATGTCTGGTCTATTCGGTTTCCTTCCCATGTTTCGTTGATTAATCCTCCTTGTAATAAAATCTTTTTCGATTGGAGTTCCAATTTTCTTTGCCTCCTCCTTATCTTTTCCTTTTATAAGGCTCGTCCTCCGCATCTCCTTATTAAGTAAGCTACTAACCTCTGACCACATTGAAACAACGCCATCCGAATTTAAGTTATTTAATGCAACTACTGGTGTTTCCAACTCTCCAGTAATGAAGTCATCATCGCTAAGGCTTGTGTTCATCGTCCACCTTGAAATTCACGGCAGCCAATTGATTCACAATTTCCTGAAAATCATGAAGATGCTCTCCAATTGATCCACCTTCCTTAAGCTTTAGATTCACCAATATTCTCATAAGAACAACCTTATTTGTTGTAGAGTTCTTTGCATAAATCGCTTCCAATTTCTTCCATATTGCATAAGAAGATGTTTCATTAGCAACAATATGAAACACAAAATTATCCAAAAAACATCGAATAGACGCAGCAACTGCCCTATCCAAAGTCTCCCATTTTTCTTCGGATAGATTGCTAGGTTTTTCCCCATTATTCTCCAGTGGCTGATGAAGATCATTAAGATAAAGGAAATCTTCCATGTTTTCCCTCTATAATCCCCAATTTCTTCCATTAAGCTTTTCAATAATTATTTTATCCATATTCAAACCCTCTTCAAAAAATTTGTGTAGAAGGCTCTAGTACCAATTGTTAGATTTTCTCCGGGATCTCTACACAATTAGATTTTAAAAGAGGGAAGAAGAAAACAATAACAAACAAATTCCTCTTGTGACACCCCACATCCGTTAATGTCACTATTTATCGGAATTCATTAAGTTCCTTGAAGTGTTATCGGTAAATAGGAATAGAAACATTACAAGACAGATGTAAAATAACAGCGGAATTTAAAACTTTATTAAATAGAAAACATCGTGGTCCATAACATGGTTACATCATAAGTCTGAAATACTGAAAACATAAAACTTTTACCTTGTACAAAAATCATCATCAGAGTACAACAATAAATAAAAGAGCATAATCCCCAAAATATAGCCATAGTAGAGAAGATACAAAATCAAGCAGTACATCTAAGCAGCTCAAAGCAGAAGGAAAGAAGAATCCTGATCAAGCAGTACATGACCCTCGCATCTGCAATGATGACATTTCCTCTTATCTCGAGCTTTGTCATTCTTATCGGCCTTGTTTTGTTGCTGTTGATCTTTCTTGGGCCACACTTTCTTGCTTTGTGTTTCCACAGCCTTAGCCTCTTTCTTTTCACCTTTATCTTCCTCATGAATTAATGTCATATCAACGAGTTTCTCAAAAGTTGCTCCCATCGGAATATGAGACATAACCAACTGATGGAGCGGTTCATTCAATTCTCTAGCAAACCTCAAAGCTTTCTTGTGCGGAGTATCTACTAGTTCCAAACCAAACCTCGCCAATTGATTAAACTTATTAACATACTCTCTAATAGACATGCCTCCTTGCTTAAGCGCAAAAACCTTTTTATTTGCATACTTTGCTCGGCTTAAGAAAGAAACTTTATCTCGAATCTCTGTCGGAAATCATCCCAAGTCACAACCAGATGCCCTGCTTGCGTCACTTCCTACTAGAATGAATCCTCATCTTTCAGTTGTCTAACGACTAACTGAATCTTCCTACGATCGTCTAATTCGAAAATTCAAAACAAATCCTCCGTCTCTTTGAGCCAATTCCTTGCTTCTACAGAAGTCTCAGTTCCTTGGAATGGCTTTCCTCCCATAACACATAAATCTTTGCATATCTTAGAGAAATTATCAGCACGCGGAGGAGGAGGAACAACGGCTGCAACTGAGGAAGGGGCGTCTGCTTGGCCCTCGGCAGGTGCCGTAGCCTCTAGATACATACGAAACCAAGTCAGTATCTGAATGCCCTCTGGAATATTAGGTCCCCGTGCATGCTAAAAGAAAAGGAAAAAGGGATTCAAACAGAGAATCGAAAGATATTTCATATAGCTTTGGGGAATATGTGTTTTCAAAATAGACTTTCCTTTTGAAAATGCTTTCTTTTAAAACCTTTTTGAAAACAATTTTTAAAAATTTTTATCCGATCTGGTAACCTTCAGCTCTGATACCAAATGTGACACCCCACGTCCGTTAATGTCACTCTTTATTAGAATCCATTAATTTCCGTGAAGCGTTATAGGTAAACAGGAACAGAAACATTACAAGACAGATGTAAAATACCAGCGGAATTAAAACATTATTAAATAGAAAACATCGTGGTCCAAAACATGGTTACATCACAAGTCTGAAATACTGAAAACATAAAACTTCTGCCTTGTACAGAAATCATCATTAGAGTACAATACTACATAAAAGAGCATATTCCCCAAAATATAGCCATAGTAGAGACGATACGAAATCAAGCAGTACATCTAAGCAGCTCCAAGCAGAAGGAAAGAAGAATCCGGATAAAGCTTGAGTATTCCCACCTTGAGAACCCGGGGGAGGGGAACAAAAAAGAAAGAAGAGGAAACAAAATGGGTCAGACATAAAGTCTGGCGAGTCCAGTTACTTTTAGCATATAAATAAGTAAAAGCATCATGACAGGTATGTAACTTGGAAAGAGATAACAGTGTCATAAGGCAGGTATAACAAGGTAAATATGATAAACTAAACAGAACGTTCATTGCGCTTCTCTAATACTTTTCTCTGCACCAATACTAGTATAACAAGAACAAGATGATTCTAACAAGTGCAGGATGGTAGACTTAGGTGTATTTCTAATGAGAATTTTTACCCCATACAATAACAGGTAGCCCAATAGAACTGACAGGTGTTAACCCCTCAATGACAATAATGAGCTCCTAAACAAGCATGGTAGATGTACCCTAATTACTACCCCCAATCGATTTGCTCCCTAACTCGTAGATACCCTGTGCTGGCCCCACAGTAGGATGTATCACTTCCTAAAGTGGCAACCCTTTGCTTACAAGATGTGCACAAACCGTATCTACAGATGTCACAACGTCTTATCTTTCCTAGCAAGCGGACCCATGCATGCACATGACTCCGTTGGAACGCGCCATCAACACCCTCACTCAAGTGACCTCTTATAATCAGCTCAGTAAGCGTGCATAGATCCCGACCTAGTGCGGGGTTCCCCATTTGATACAAAGATGGGTTACTGACTGAAAAGGGTCCCACACGTCAGATGTTACAAGCTTCCCCCTAGGCTTTCATCCTCACTACTAGGATTTCAACAAGTTATACCTACTAGTTTAATAAGATTGCATGACCCCAACTGGTTGAGTTTATCGGGTTCATATGTATAACCCGTCCCCACATGTTTAACAAAATTAACTTAACCCTCCCACTGATTCAAGAAAGTTTACTTAACCCTTACTCAAGTTAACAGGTTCTTGTAATCCTTATGGATTCAAACAGGTTAAGTATTACAAGTTCATCACCATTCATTCATTTATGGTAATAATGCACTAGATCTCCCACATTAAGTCTGTCGCTTGTGGATGCTGGATATGCTGGTTGGGTCCGGGCAGAATTCTTCCACAAGTCTGACTTAACCTCGTGTCTTAGCACCGTTACATGTTCATTTATGTACTTAGACCACTCACATTAGATTCACCACTTGTAGACGCGAGATATGCCTGGCGGTTCCGGGCGGGCTTCTACCACAAGTGTAATCTAACCTTGTGTGCAAGCACGGTTACAGTTTCTAATTACTGTAAATCTAGGCAATTTCATTACTAACCAATTACCATGTTCATTATGCCCCCAAATCCCCGTTCGATCTACTATACAAGTTATGCCCTCGATTAAGGTTTAGATCAAGATATAGATTATGCCCCCAAATCCCAAGTTTTGGCTCATGGTAAAATTTATGCTCCAAATTCCCAATCATGTTTACAATATGAATTATACCCCAAATTAATCATTCCCCATCATTCCCAAATTTGTGCATTCACGTATTTTAGCGATAGGCCTAGGCTCGAAGGTAGCCTGACTATAAAAACAAAAAGGGAAAGAGGGAGAGAAGAGAACAAAAATAGGCATAGAAAATAAAACTGGCATATAATGATAGAATTGGTCATACTAACAGAATAGGCATACAATGACATGATTAGGCAAACTAACAGAATAGGGATATCATGAATAGGCATATAGGTGTTAATCAATAGATCAGGTGTACAAGTAATGGAAGATCTGATATGACTCAGGTTACTAACAAGCATAGGCTTAGATCCAAACTTATTGAACATGTCAAGATTACATTTTAGGTGTTTATATCTAAAAGCAACATAAAATCATTTCGATTGGATCTAAAGAACAAAGAATTGATTGTAGATGTCGTAGCACATATCGTATAACTTCTTGTTCAAGAAGAATAGGCTAGATCAAGCTAACTTGGGGAAGCACCTCATTGTCTTCATTGTTTTTGGTGAATAAAAACAATGGGAATGAGGTCTTATTTATAGCCTAAGGTCAACGAATCTAGTCAAGAAACGAGTCCATGTTCATAAGCTTAATTCTGTCCAGATCGCGGGGGAGTCGACATGGGGTCAACATGGGTGTCGACACCCCTGTGTTGGTGTTGACCCATAGGTCGACACCCTTGGGGTTGGGATCGACTCCTAACGGGCCGATTTTCCCCTATTTTCCCGCTTCGGATTTTGATTTTCTAGAACAGTTTTTATAAATAAATGGCTTATATGTATATAAATGTCAAACCTTAGTATCTTCTTCATACGATGTTCATTTTATGCAAACTCGGAGTCAATCTTAAGAAGAATTCCGAGACGAACGCAATGGCGTAGTCCGTTTTACTTAATTCCAAATATTTGTTTAAGTATTCTTTAGTTTATCATTTTAATGTGTTGCACAAATTACGGGGTGTTACATTCCCCCTTCTTAACGTATTTCGTACCCGAAATCTCTAAGTTAAGAAGAATGCATATCCTAACATCCATCACCCATCTACTCATCCATCAATCACAGGCATTCATTGTCCTTAAAAGATTTCTGATGCTTATATGAACATATGCAAAGGTGTGTGTATATGTCCCTTTCATATGCGAAAGATCAGGCAGTCTACTGATTCAGTTGACCTCCTTAATGCAATGTATGTTAGTGCCATGAATCTAACATGAATGCAAATAATCCTAATATACCATGTAAAGGCTATATGCGTGCGCAATCATCTATTCAAATGCAACATCCATACGATGATACACCCATTTCCATCCATTAAAAAGTGAAAAATATGCACATGAATCCATATGTAGTATGAGAGTGATTGAGCCGACCTAGTGCCTAATGTGTGTGTATATGCATCCACGAGAAACCACTAGCAAACACTTGCATCCACCAAACAAAACATGTCCCAAACACATGTTTACATTCATGGGATTCCTACCTAAATGTCGAAAATTCGATTGATAGGATATACTTAAACGATAGAAACTAACATAAATAAAGCTTTGGAAAAGAAAGTTAGGAACATTCACTTGAAAAGAAAAGGGTACAAAGCGCAAATCTTGTCTTCAGTCTCCCAAGTTGCATTCTCTTGGTTATCTCCCCACTGTACTTTCATCAACTTGACCTCTTGGTTGCATAGCTTCTTAACTTCTGATCCAAGAATATGGGTAGGAACTCGTCTAACCATCGCCTCCCGTTCCACCTCTACCTTCTCAAGCATACTCGACTTAAATACTTCTACGGTGTCATACAAACACTTCCTTAAATGAGAAACGTGCAAAACTTCATGAATGCCGAACAATCTCTCTGGTAGCTTTACTCTATAAGCCATTTAGCCAATCCTTTCGGTTATGAGAAATGGCCCTACAAACCTTGGTGCTAATTTTCCTACAAATCCAAAACGAACTACATTCCTCAGAGTTGATACCTTGATAAAAACCATGTCTCCCACCTCAAACTCAATGTCAGTCCTTCTCTTATCTGCATAGGACCTCTGTTTGTCTCGAGTTGTCTTCATGCGCCTGCGGATAAGATCAATCTTTTCTGAAGTTTCTCTAACCATCTCAGGTCCAAATAGAAGTCTTTTTGTAGATTCCCACCAACAATTCGGTGATCTACAGGGTCGTCTGTCCAATGCTTCGAAGGGTGCCATGCCAATACTAGCCTAATAACTATTGTTGTAGACAAACTCTTCTAAAGGAAGATGCTCTTCCCAAGTCCCTCCGAAGTCTAGGATACATAGACTTATAAGATCCTCAAGAACTCTATCCACCCTTTCCGTCTGTCCATCGATCTAGGGGTGATAAGCGGTGCCCAAACACAACTGTGTACCTAATGCTTCTTGCAAGCTCTTCCAAAACTTATTGGTAAATATGGGGTCACGATCACTCATAATACTGGAAGGTACTCCATGCAGATGGACTATCTCACGAAGATAAACTGCTGCCAACCATGTTGTTGTCCTCTTACTCTTAACAGGGATGAAATGAGCGCTCTTAGTAAGCCTGTTGACTATAACCCAAATACTGGTGTTGCCTTTCCTTGATCTAGGCAAACCATCAATGAAATCCATGTAGACGCTCTCCCACTTCCACTGTGGGACTTCTAAAGGATGAAGTAAACCACAAGGCTTCTTTTTCTCAACTTTGACTTACTGGCAAATCAAACATCGAGAAACAAACTTCGCCGCATCTTTCTTCATCCCAACCCAGAAGAAAACCCTCTTCATATCCCTATACATCTTATCATCGCCTGGATGAATAATCTCCCCTCTATCGTTCGCTGAATATCTACTGAGGTGACTAGAAGTCTCCCTTCTACTGAGCCTATCCAAGATATCTGCTAGCTATGAGTCCTCTCGCTGCGAAGTCCCTATTTGGTCCAACATAGTAGGTCGCACCTTTAATGATGCCAGTAAACCAGATGTAAACTTGGTGGAGGGTCTAAAATCAAAAGCCGATATAAACTCCAAGCTTTTCCTCTCCATAAACAGAGGACTACATGTCATCCTCTGCCTACTCAATGCGTTTGCCACCATATTACCCTTGCCAGGGGTATAAGCAATCTCAAAGTCATAGGATGCTTGGAACTCCATCCATCTTTGTTGCCATGAATTAAGATCCTTCTGCGAGAATAAGTACTAGAGAGATTTATGATCGGTGTACAACTCGAACCTCTCGCCAAGTAGATAATGGCACAAAGTCTTAAGCGCGAATACTATAGTAGCTAGCTCTAAATCATGGGTAGGATAGTTCTTCTCATGAACTCTTAGCTGTCTATCTCCATAACATACTACCCTTCCCTCTTGCATCAGAACCGCACCAAGCCCTGTACCACATGCATCGGTGTATATTGTGAATACTTTGTTCCCATCAGGCAAAGTCAAGACTGGGATTGTAGTTAGAGCGCTCTTCAATCACTGAAAAGCATCGTCACACTCTATATCCCAAGAGAATGTCAAATTCTTCTTTGTCAGTCTGGTGAGTGGGGCTGATATCTTTGCGAAGTCCTTAATGAACTTCCTATAATAACCCGCTAACCCAAGAAAACTTCTCACCTCCGTTGCATTCTTTTGGATGTACCAATCTTGAACTGCAACTACCTTCGTGGGATCTACGGTTATCCCATCTTTAGATACCTCATGCCCTAGAAATCTCACTTCTTTTCTCCAAAAATGACATTTAGAGAATTTCGCCTTAAGGTGGTGCGCACAGAGAGTTTTCATAACCTCCCTCAAATGTAGGTCATGCTCTTCCTCATTCTTCGAGAAAATCAAGATGTCATCAGCAAAGACCACAATGAACTTATTTAGGAACTCCCGAAACACCCTACTCATCAGATCAACAAAATAGGCGGGTGCATTTGTCAACCCAAAAGGCATTATGAGCCACTCGAAAAACCACCTAGAGCTCTAAAAGCGGTCTTGTCTATACTATCCTCGACCACCCTCATCTGATGAAACCCCGGAGCCAAGTCTAACTGAGAGAAAACATATGCACCAATAAGTTGGTCAAACAGATCATCTATCCTTGGAAGTGGGTGCCTATTCTTCTTAGTGAGTTTATTCAACTCTCTATAATCCACACGTAAGCGAAGCGAACCATCCACCTTAGTGGCGAATACTACTGGAGCACCCATTTAGATATGCTTCGCCTAATAAACCCTTTCTCAAGTAGCTTCCCTACTTGCTTGCTAAGCTCCCTCCTTTCTCTTGGAGCCATATGGCGCATAGGCAATGCAACTGGCTTTGCATTATCCAACAAGTATATACGGAAATCAGTCTCGTGCCTCGGAGGTAAGCCCCAAACCTCCTCAAAAACATCAGGATACTCACAGACTATTGGTAAAGATCGTAGATCATCGATAGATGCATCAAGTGACTCTAGGAAACTAAGTACGACAGATCCTTTAGGGTCACAGGAAATCTCGAGGGTCCTCTCATGGCAATTCAAAAGTCTAACGACCCTCCTCTCACAATCCAGAATGGCACCATACATGGCTAGCTAATCCATCCCTAGAACCAAGCCACAGCCCATGAAACCTAGCACATATGCGTTGTACTCAAACTCGATGCCTAACACAAATATTCTCAAACCCCGACAAATCATAGACAGATGAGCCGTACCACCAATGGAGTTTGAGACAACAATGGGATCCAAAACCATACTAATACTAAGGTGCAGAGACTCAACCACAGAATCAGATATAAAAGAATGAGAAGCACCAGAATCAAAAAAGTTCCAACTAGATGATTGGAAAGAGAAATCAAACCTTCAACAGAAACTTTCCTACCTCTATCGGGCGCACTGGCCACGAGAGCATGCACCTTCCCTCCTGAAGATCCTCCCCTTCGACCCTGTCCTTGACTCTTCGAGCAATCCTTAACAAGATGTCTGATTTCTCCACAATGGAAACAAGCATTATTTCTTTTCTTGCAATTTTGATCATATGACCCTCACGTCCGTAATGATGACATTTCCTCTTACCACCCTTCTTTTGTTGCTGTTGATCTTTCTTAGGCCACACTTTCTTGTTTTGTGTTTCCTCGGCCTTAGCCTCTTTCTTTTCACCTTTATCTTCCTCATGCATTAATGTCATATCAACGAGTTTCTCAAAAGTTGCTCCCATCGGAATATGAGACATAGCCAACCCATGGAGGGGTTCATTCAATCCTCTAGCAAACCTCAAAGCTTTCTTGTGCGGGGTATCTACTAGTTCCAAACCAAATGTCGTTAATTGATTAAACTTATTAACATACTCTCTAATAGACATGCCTCCTTGCTTAAGCACCAAAAACCTTTTCATTTGCATACTTTGCTGGGCTTAAGAAAGAAACTTTATCTCGAATTTGTCGGAAATAATCTCAAGTCTTGACTGGACGGCCTGCTTGCTTCACTTCCTACCAGAATGAAGCCTCGTCTTTCAGCTATCAAATGGCTAACTAAATCTTCCTACGATCGTCAAATTCAAAATTTCAAAACAAATCCTCCATCTCTTTGAGCTAATTCCTTGCTTCTACAAAAGTATTAGTTCCTTGGAATGGCTTTCCTCCCATAACACAAAAATATTTGCATATCTTAAAGAAATTATCAACACGCGGAGGAGGAGGAAGAACAACAACTGCAGCTGGGGGAGGGCGTCTGCTTGGCCCTCGGCAGGTGTCGTAGCCTCCAAATACATACGAAACCAAGCCGGTATTTGAATGCCTTCTGGAATATTAAGTTCCCCATACATGCTAAAAAGAAAAGGAAAAAGAGATTCAAACTGAGAATCGAAAGATAGTTCATTTGGCTTTGGGGAATACATGTTTTCAAAATAGACTTTCCTTTTGAAAATGCTTTCTTTTAAAACCTTTTTGAAAACAATTTTCAATTTTTTTTATCCGATCTAGTGACCTTCAGCTCTGATACCAAATGTGACACCCCACGTTTGTTAATGTCACTTTTTATCAGAATGCATTAAGTTCCGTGAAGTGTTATAGGTAAACAGGAACAGAAATATTACAAGACATATGTAAAATAACAACAGAATTTAAAACTTCATTAAATAGAAAACATCGTAGTCCAAAACATGGTTACATCATAAGTATGAAATACTGAAAACATAAAACTTCTTCCTTGCACAAAAATCATCATCAGAGTACAATAATACATAAAAGAGCATAATCCCCAAAATATAGTCATAGTAGAGAAGATACAAAAACAAGAAGTACATCTAATTAAGCAGCTCCAAGCAGAAGGAAAGAAGAATCCTGACCAAACTTGAGTATTCTTACCCTGAGAACGTGGGGGGAAACAAAAGAGAAACAAGAGGAAACAAAATGGGTCAGACATAATGTCTAGCGAGTCCAGTTACTTTTAGCATATAAATAAGTAAAAGCATCATGACATGCATATAAGTAGGAGAGAGATAACAGTGTCATAAGGCAGGTATAACAAGGTAAACAGGATAAACAAAACAGAACGTGCATTGCGCTTCTGTAATACTTTTATCTGCACCAATAATAGTATAACAAGAACAAGATGATCCCAACAAGTACAAGATGGTAGACTTAGGTGTACTTCTAGTGAGAGGTTTTACCCCATATAATAACAGGTAGCCCAATAGAACCGGCAGGTGTTAACCCCCCAGCGACAATAACGGGCTCCTAAACAAGCAAGACTAGATGTACCCTAATTACTAGCTCCAATCAATCGGCTCCCTAACTCATAGATACCCTGTGCTGGCCCCACTGTAGGATGTATCACTTCCTAAAGTGGCAACCCTTTGCTTACAAGATGTGCATAAACCATATCTACAAATGTCATAGCGTCTTATCTTCCATAGCAATCAGACTCCTGCACGCACATGACTCTGATTGAACGCGCCGTCAACACCCTCACTCAAGTGACCTCTTATAATAAGCTTAGTAAGCGTGCCCAGACCTAGTTCGGGGTTCCCCGTTTGATACCAAGATGGGTTACTGACTAGAACGGGTCCCACATGTCAGATGATACAAGCTTCCCCCTAGGCTTGCATCCCCACTGCTTGGATTTCAATAGGTTATGCCTACTGGTTTAACAAGATTGCATAATCCCAAAGGGTTGAGTTTCTCGGGTTCGTATGTATAACCCGTCCCCACATGTTTAACAAGATTAACTTAATCCTCCTACTTATTCAAGCAAGTTTACTTAACCCCTACTCAAGTTAACAGGTTCATGTAATCCTTATGGATTCGAATAGTTTAAGTATTACAAGTTCATCACCGTTCATTCATTTACGGTTATAATGCGCTAGACCTTTCACATTAAGTCTGTCACTTGTGGATGCTGGATATGCCGATTGGGTCAGGTCAGACTTCTACCACAAGTCCAACTTAACCTCGTGTCGTAGCACCGTTATGTGCATGTTTATGCACTTAGACCCCTTACATTAGATTCACCACCTGTGGACGCTGGATATGTCGGGCTGTTCCGGGCAGGCTTCTACCACAGGTGTAATCTAACCTCGTGTCCAAGCGCGGTTGCAGTTTCTAATTACTGTCAATCTAGGCATTTTCATTACTAACCAATTACCATGTTCATTATGCCCACAATCCCCGTCCGATCTACGATACAAGTTATGCCCCCGATTAAGGTTTAGATCAAGATATAGATTTTGCCTCCAAATCCCAAGTTTTGGCTTAAGGTACAATTTATGCCCCAAATTCCCAAACATGTTTACAATATGAATTATGCCCCAAATTAATCATTCCCCATCGTTCCCAAATTCGTGCGTTCACGTATTTCAGCCATAGGCCTAGGCTCGAAGGTAGCCTGGCTATAAAAACAAAAAGGGAAAGAGGGAGAGAAGACAACAAGAATTGGCAAAGTAAATAAAACAGGCATATGATGATAGAATCGGTCATACTAACAGAATAGGCATACAGTGACATGATTAGGCAAACTAACAGAATAAGGATATCATGAATAGGCATATATGTACTAATCAATAGATCTGGTGTACAAGTAATGGCAGATCTGATATATGATTCAGGTTACTAACAAGCATAGGCTTAGATCCAAACTTATTAAACATGTCAAAATTATATTTTATGTGTTTATATCTAAAAGGAACATAAAATCAGTGTGATTGGATCTAAAGAACGGAGAATTGATTGTCGTAACATAGATCGTATAACTTGTTGTTGAAGAATAGGCTTGATCAAGCTAAGTGGGGCAGCACCTTGTTGTCTCCATTGTTTTTGGTGAATAAAAACGAGGAGAATGAGGTCCTGTTTATAGCCTAAGGTCAACGAATCTAGTCAAGAAACGAGTCCACGTTCAGAAACTGAATTCCGCCCAGATCTCGCGGGGGGGGGGGGGTCAACTTGGGTGTCGACCCATGGGTCGACACCCTTAGGGTTGGGGTCGACCCCTAATCGGCCGATTTCCCTCTATTTTCCCGCTTCTGAATTTGATTTTCTAGAATATATATATATATATATATATGGCTTATATGTATATAAACTTCAAACCTCAATATCTTCTTCATACGATGTCCATTTTACGCACACTCGGAGTCTATCTTAAGCAGAATTCCGAGATGAACGCGATGACGCAGTCTGTTTTACTTAATTCCAAATATATAATTAATTATTCTTTAGTTTTTCATTTTAATGTGTTGAACAAATTACAGGGTGTTACACCTCCAAACAACCTTTATTATTCCACCAATTGATTACAAAGAAAGACCTAAAACTGTGAGAATATCTCAATCCCTAAAAATAAAAATAAGGTTTTTCTCCATTCAAAATACAAGTAAATCTATCTCTAATGAGATGTTCATATAGAAAAACAGAAAGACTAGGTCAATACCCTAATTGGACCCTAAAATCTCTCAAAAACAAATTCTCCACAAAACTTGGTCAAAATAAATCTTTTCATAAGTCTTCCCATGTAGATAATTTATTGTCTTTCCTAATGCAATAAAAGAGGCAACTAATTACTCCATAAAATCTAACAAATCTTTAAAAGATGTAATTAATCAATCTTCAAAAATATAGGAAACCTATAGAATAGGCAATGAATTTGACTCATAATTCCGTATGGACTTAAATATATCCAAGATCTACATAGATATGGAATGTTGTATCACAGAAAACCTAACATCTTATGGTCAATGATGTCTCAAATGAGTTGGACATATATTCGATTGTTGGAAAGTGCAGTCTTCTATCGAATAAGGCAACTGAACTCACATCATTAACCTACTAAGTCCAATTCTAATTTCTAATTATATTAATTCTAGATTAAATAGAATAAGGAAAACCTATACCTTTCCTATCCTAGGATGTTTAATTAATTTTTTCTGTATTGGACATAGTATTTAAAATGACAACAAACACACATTAATCCCCTTTTAATTCCATTTAGGACAAATTGACACGATTAATCCCAAGTTTTATGTGTTTTTCCATATTAATTCAAAGTTTGGATTATTTTTAGTTAATCCCAAGTATTGGGGGTCCCTTCCCGTATTGATCCTTATTACCTTTAACTTTCTATAGCTGGTTTTATTTATCAAACACGTTCTGCCACCTCTCCACTCTTACTCCTTCCCAACTTTATTTTCACGAAACTGCTCCACCCTTCTTCCCACTTCATCCAACTCGAATATATAATAAAAAAACGAAAACAACAACACTTGGAAAAAAATGGTCTCCCTCTCCTTCCGTCTTCCTTACCTTTCGTTTCATCTTGCCTACAGAAAAAGAAAAGGCTTGCACACCACTCCACTAATTCTAACACAGCCTAACACACTCCACGCTCCTCATAACTAATTTTAACACATTGCACACTACTCCACTACTATCTCCATCAAATACCCATTCACCCATTTAAACTCATTCAACTTCCTGTTGCATTCACACCCATTCAAACACATACTTCACTGCAACCCATCGCAGTTGCATGCCTATCACCAACATCAACTCCTTCACAAGTCAAGCATACAAACTTCTTCAATAATAATCCAAAAATCACTTGCATAAACCAACCATCACCCTACTACTTAAGCTCCATCCAAATTCCAAATAGCTACTATACTGCTTCACCTAACCCATACTATTCACTGTCACAATATCACCAAAGCCACATTCAAACTTCTGTCAAAAAAGTTCCATAACTCAGCAACAAACAACACTTTCGCACAATGCAGTCACCATCCAATCAACCTCAGATTAAACCTGCGGCCCCTCAATTCTCTCATTCCTTCACCAACAACAACCATGACAATCGAAGTCTAGCACCTCACTTCTTGTATGCTCGTCCATTTACTGCTCCTCCATCACAAATTTCTTCCACAAATCCGACTCTATCATCACTGCAACCCAACCGAATAATAACTATGTCACCTGCCACCTCGCATGGACTCACGACGCAAAACCCCGTTGCCGAAACCATAACCTAGAAATCACCTGCAACTTCACAAATTCATCTCGCAACCAAAATCGCTTTCGAGAAAAAAAATTCGATTTGGAAATCAGATTACAAAATGGAGACTAGATTTTGGGTTCGCGATTTGAAAATCAGTTTATGTTTTGATTGAGAGGAAGAAAGGCCTGGGAAAAGAGGTGAAGTCGAACAAGAGGACCAACGAAATCTAAGGCTTGAAACTGGCTATAACAAGTTAAAGGTAATTGGGATCAATATGGGAAGGGACCCCCAATACGTAGGATTAACTAAAATAATCCAAACTCTAAATTAATATGGGAAGACACGTGAAACTTTGGATTAATCGTGTCAATTTGTCCTTCCTTTTATTGTTATTTATTAGGGTTATTGCCATTTGGGACCATAACATTCATATTTTCCTTAGGCACTAATTAACCCCTTAAATACCATTTATTACCATCAATCTTAATTAATGTCATTTATGAACCTAATAGTCATAATTTTCCTAAGACATGCATTAACAATTGAATGTCCTTATTATATCAGCCACTTTTTATTTTCAATCTAATTATTTTAACTCCTTAAACATTTCTATTTTACATTAATTTGATTTATTCTTGTGGATATATATTTTTATATGTTATAAGAATTACTTATTAGGGTTACAATTCCTATCCTAGTCATCATTTTCAATTTGTAACCATTTAGGCAAAACTACCTAATTCTGTTTATTTTTTTCCCAAATCAACGATGGTTGCAATTGTTATTATTCCTTTATGACCTTATTTGTAGCAAATCAATTATATTTACTGCTACAGCGGCCATGATACATATTTCCATATAATATGGATTATACTTCCATATGTAATTGCATAAAATGGAAACAATTCAAACATGTATATACAACAAACATTAATTATAATATATATTTCATTGTTTACGTAGGTTTGGACGGATAATGTGTATGTCTACACATATACATA
Organism: Allium sativum; assembly: GCA_030737875.1. Lineage (NCBI taxonomy): Eukaryota > Viridiplantae > Streptophyta > Magnoliopsida > Asparagales > Amaryllidaceae > Allium > Allium sativum. Next base: position 298,652,362 of record CM060924.1, read on the forward strand.
CATGCATACATATATATATATATATATATATATATATATATATATATATATATATATATATATATATTCGCACAGTTAATACAGTTATTATTCTTTTATTTTTATTATTATTAAATTCAATGTTTTAGTTTAAGCAAACAACCAAAACAATCCTTTTTGTGTTCAATCTTGTAATAAGATTCCAAATCTTACAAAAAGGTCATTAACTGCAATTACTGTAAATTTTGCCTAAGATGTTTAAAAGAGGTATAAATATATTTCAAGTCATAAGAAATATATAATATGTATGGTTTTGGAATGGTTGATGTAAATTATGCACAAATATACATAAATCTCCATTTGTACATGAATTTACACAACCTTTTTCTTCTTGTTTTTGTACATATTTCTTATTGATTTCAAATAATGTCTTTTTATTGAAAAAAGAACAAAAATGCATATTTACAATAACCAAGTTAAACCCAAACAAAACTGAACACAAACAGGCTTACATATTTTTAATAGAATTTACTTGAATTACGAATCAACACCAAAACTACAAATCTGGAATAAAACTACATCTTAACAGTGATTTATTGGACTGATTTCCAACTCTACGTTGTTTACAACGACCACAATCTCTTTAATTATAGTTGTAGGCAATAATATGAACTATCTAACAAGCTTACAAAATAATAACGTTCAAACCACAATTTATCCTTCAGATTTGATAAAAACTACAACAAATCATAGACATATATTTCAGATTTAATATAAACGAAATAATCAAATTATTGTACACTTTGTATATAAATTTCCCACTCACCTGAAAGCATCCAAATCTAAATCTGAATAGTCTTTTAGGCCTACAATTCCTAAATTCTTACAGATCTACAGTTATTCTGAAAAGGGGATATTTTCAGATTTGTAGATCTGTAAGAAAATAAGAAAAGATGGGAGAAATCTAATGAAGAAGAACCTAAACGCCAATCCATACCTTTTTCCACTTGCATCTGATTAATCTTCTCAAATATATATTGTTTATGTTTGTATATGAATATATTTTGTTTTAGAATTTGTTTAAAGAGAAAAGAAAACGGCAGAGTTTCGCTGTAGCTCTCAGAAATATATGGAAAAGAATGAGAGCCTATGTAATAACCCGAAATTTTGAAACCAATTTAAAATTTATTTTCAATTAATTTTAAGGAAAATTAAATATTTTAGATGATTTATTTTGAGAATTAATGACTTAAAATTTATTTAAAACGAAGTTTGAGCATATAAATTTATAATATAATAAAAACGAGCTTGTAAAAGCGCGGTAGTTTGAAAATTCGATTTTAAATTTTGATTGAATGTATAGAATTCAATATAAATTAGAATTTGATGAAACAAGAAACGCTAGGACCGAATCAACTATATTTTTCTAACGGATGTAAGAAATTGAGATTCCATGTTATAAATTGTAAGTTGTGCCTAAATTAAAATTTCAAATAGTCGCTATGGAATTTATTACTATTTATCGTTATTTATACCCTAAAAAATGGTCATTGTGCAAATGACCTCCGTTTTCGATGAAACCACTTTTTTGGATCCAAAATATTAAATTATTGCTAAATTCCAAATTTTGCAATTTTTGGTGCTAGTATGTGGTCGTGCGCAATAAATTGTGAACCGATCAACCATTTGAACCCAAAACAGAGCTTTTTGAGCAAACAGACTCGGAATACGACGAAACGAGTTTCGTTAGTACCGTATTGTCAAAACATAGCAGTATGCCAATTTTCGTCACCAACGGAGTTCGAGTGTGATTGGGGCATTGATAAATGTCTATCAAGGAGAGCGTTAACTAAAGAATTAATAAAAAAATCCCTAAAAACCTATCTATATAAGATTTTTTCTCCCACAATCCATATTTTCTTCTTCTTCCTCTATTTTCACAGCCAACCCCTTCTCCCTCTAAAAACATTTTACAAATAAGTCCCTCCACTTAGAATAATTTATATATTCCAATCCATTAACAATTGGCCAAAAATCATAAAAGGAAAGTTGTAGATCATGATGAGACCTATCTACCACAAAAATTTCATGGCCTGAGGAGTTACGAATTCGTCGGAATCATAGTTTAAAAGCAGAAAATTGCTTTTGGTTTATAAGATATTGTAGTCAAACAAAGAGGAATTAGAAGTTGGCACCAAAGGGAAAGTTGTAGAGGAGAGGTCAGGCTACAACATTGCTTTAGAGTGTTTGAGCTGAAACTGACCGTGGTGGCCAGAAAATGGGTTCAACGTCGTCAACATTGTTTGGAGGAGCAACATCTCCATTTGGGTTCGCCACCGTCGATGGGGGCGACGATGGCTAAGGGTGTAAGTTGGTGGGACCGGACCGGACAGAGGCGTGTTCAGTTTCTGTCCTAAAAAATGTCGGACTAAACACGGATCAGACGAGATTTTTTCTAGGATCAATTTCGTGTCCTAAATAAAACTGGTCGGATACAAACATATATTTTTCGGACACGGACACGAACGGACCCCGTCGGACATGACTATTTATATCACATTTTATTCTTTTTATTAGATTTTCTCTCAACTATATACCAAATTACAAAGAATTTGGACGAATTCAAACGAGCACAGACCTAACATGATTTTTTCTCATACAAATTTTGTTGTCCTAACTTTGTCCTAAATGAAAATCGAACGGACTCGGACGGACGTATTTCGGTCATGGACACGAACGTACATCGGACATTCGTCCAAAATTTACAACCCAAACGATAGCCGATGGTGTCTGAAGGGCGGAGCTTCGTGCTGGCACGGCAAAGGTTTCTGGTGGGGTCCGTGACCGCTACGTGGCCTAAGGTAGCGGGATTTTTGGGTGAATGTGAATTAGGGGTTTCACCAATTTCATGCGGTCGGCGGCGAGCTGGGTCGGGGGGCTGGTGGCGTGGAGGCACGATGGAGCGGGGAAGAGTTAGGTTGTGTCTGGTCGTTGGCGCGTGGGCCCAGGTGGTGGTAGTAGGCAATGGATAGTGGTGAACCTAGGTTGTAGCAATGGAGAAGGTGAGTTGATTTTATAATTATATAATTCATGTATTCAAAGTTCGTGTGTTAATATCTTTTTGCTACGAATTCAGAATTGCGCGAAACTGGATCCGTTGCGATCATGTAGGGCTGTCAACGGATGCTTTCAGATATAGAAAGTGCCATATCCGTATCTGTATCCGAAATCATTTTCGGATATCCGTATCTGCTTAATTCTCGAATATCGGATATCCATATCCGCTTAATTTTCGGATACGGACGGATATCAGATATTTATCCGCTCCGTCAATAATTATAGAATTTTTATGAATATAAATAGAAATGTTTGGATTAACATAAAATAATTTTTATATTAACGTTTATAAATAACCAGAAAATAAAGGAATGTGATGATGAGACATTGTTTTATACTAATACCCATAAGCACTTCCAAAAATATTCCGAAACTAAACATTAAGACTACCATTTTTCACTAAAAATGGACAGAAATTTATATCATAGTAACATCCAACATTTAAAAAATAATTGTTAACTTTATTTTTCTGTTTTGATTTATGTTTATTACATTAATTAGTCAGACATATATTTTTTGGATACAGATACCACTACAACCATATCCGTATCCAAAAAGCTTTTAGGATATCGGATATCCGCTTTTCGAACAATGCCGGATAACGGATATTCCGGATACGGATTCAGACGGATATCGTATTTTTCGGGTATTCATTGACAGCCCTACGATCGTGGAGTCGAGAGATTCACAAGAAAACTAATTTGGTCAAATTTGGAGCAAGTTACATTTTTAGGTCAAATTATACCTAAGTTTAATTTGATTTAAAAATGAAATCGACAATCCAAGTCGATCAATGTGAGAACTCTCTGACTCACTGTTTTGTTAAGTTATTATATTAATATTTAAAAATATATTGATTATATATGCTTATTTTTACCTGTATAATTATCACAAAATGTAGTACATTGCCTGGTTGTAACGACCCGCATTCTACGCATCGGTGGATCGTAGAATGTTTATTTCATTATCATATGAGGTCGTATAGTCATGTAACTTTGGGAAACAACTTTTGGGGTCATTTCCCATGTTCCGGATTTTTGCCAATTTTTAAATGACCGTTTTGACCCTGGTGAATCTTGTTTCGTTAATAACTTTTGATTGGTATGAGTTTTGACTTGAAACCACTTCCATTGGATTCAGATGATGGTTTACCTTTCTGTAGAGTGGTCACATTAGTCAAACGGACTTACCATTTGGGGGATATGGCCGAAATAAGGTTTGGAAGGTGAAAAACAGCTTAACCGGGCCTAATTAGGGTGATTAGGAGCTAGACCCATAATCCATTTCGGGATTAGGGTAATGAGAGGGCTGGTAGGGTTAGGGAATTCAGTTTTATTCATTTTTCCAGCCGTCATTTACATCCTTGAAACCCTAGCAATGACTTCCATCCTCTAAATCACCTTCTAATCACTAATTAAGAGGATCTACACCAAATCAAGGAAGATTAGTGTCAAATCAGAGTTGGAGCTGTTGTGTTGCATTGAAAATGCCCCAAAACAGAAGAGTTTCAGATCTAAAGTTTTATTTGTGGCTAAGGTGAGTGACTTGTATTGTTTTTCACAAATTACGACTAATTATGGGTGATTAGTGATAATTAACAAAAATATGCATGTTAAAATTCTGGAAAAATATGTAAAAATTCTTAAATATTATTTTAGGGCTCTGATAAAAATTTGGGTTAATTTGGATATGTTTTGCTAATCGTATGGTTAAATCATGATAAAGGAGATTAAGGGGAAAACATGGGTTTTGGGTATGTTTGATCCATATTAACATGTTAAATTGTCGTTTTGGTGTTTATGGTCGATTCCATATGTTACTATGACTGTTTGGAGTGTTTTGTGATTGCCTAGAACTGTTAGATTGGTCGAAAACGCCGTTGTATGGCGTAAATTGCTCGCTGGAAAAGTTGCAGGAAATTGGTCATGTCCCGTTCGTGAGACACCCTAGCGACTCGACCCGCTCGCGACTAGAAGATCACGACCAGAAGCCCACGAATGGATGCATCACAAGTCTCTACTGCTTTGCACGAGCCGGTTCCCCTTCTCTTCCCACGAGTCGAGGCTCACGACCCCAATGGCAAGTCGACCACTGATCACGACCAGGACCTACGAGTGGAGCTCATGATCACGGCATGGAAGTCACCGCGAACCGGGAACCGGGAACCAAGGAAGGATCCAAAAACCATGAACCAAAGAAGGAGTCACGAACCGTGAACCTAGGAGGACAACGAGCCAACATGGAGATCACGAACCAGAGCTTTGGAGCACTACGAGTCGCTAGGGAGAATCACGTACTGAACTGAAGAGTCGCGAACCGGGACGATGACCAAAACCCGAGATGCAAAGGTAGTCCAAATAGGAAGTGAGTACTCAGGATCCAGATGAGAACCAATGAGTTAACTTCATAAGTTGGAATTTGCTGCAGGACCTGTGCAAAGGGGTTATCGATTTCTATAGCTTTGATTCACCACTAAGAGATGGATACTGGCTAAGGATCAGTGTAGTGGGGTTGTCATGACTCCATGGGGAAAAGTGATCATAGCAGGGCTACGAGCCAGTGCAGTGGAGTTGTCATGACTCCATGGGGCAGAGTGGACATAGCAAAGTATTAGTGGTTACATATCAGTGCAGTGGAGCCGTATGACTCCATGGGGCAGAGTGATCGGAACAAAGAATTGGGTGATCAAAGTGGTAGATATTGTATGCTTTACGCACCGAGTGAGAGATGTGAGGATGATTGCTATGTTTGATGTTTGCTATCACCATGACATGCACACCCTCCTCCCCATTATTTTCACACCATGTGTTAGTGTCACCTTAGAGTATTGTACATCATGTTGTGCTAACTCTTTGGTTGCAGGTCCAGGTCTAGGTATGGTTATGTATACCTGTTATTGCCCTGTTTTGCTGCTTATCGCTCATACCAGACTTTTGTCTGACCCAGAGTTTTATGTCTCTTCTTATTACTCTGGGTGCTCCTAAACGAGCAGACTACATACATGTTAGCTGGTTATGCACGAGTAGATGTCCGGAGACGGGCAGGAGGCTTACACGTATTATTTCCATATATTCACCCTGTGTTGTTGCCGGTCACTACTTTGGGCATTAGTAGTGTACCTGCCTATTTTGCTTCAAACAGTTTAAAAACTGTAATAATGATGGTTTGGATTATAAGCTGTATTTTAAAATTCTCCGCTGCTATGATGGTTTAGTTTTCAGCTTTTGCACTGTCTCGCCTGTTTTATATCAAGTTATGTTATTATTATATTTTTGTTCCATGCGCTGTGAGATGTACTACAGGTTCTTTGATGATTCATCGTCTTCTTTCTTTTCTTTTGACGACCATCCCGTGCTGGTCGGGCATCGGCACAACGCGTTTCATTGGAAATGTCGGTTGGTGCGGGGCGGGTCGTCACACTAACAGCTCACATCGCTGTTGTTTGTAAACCCATGGATGAATTGTTGATTTCATGTGTTATGTTATGATTGTGATTTTGAGATATTTAACATGTTAAAATAATGTTACTATATTTGTGGTAGTTGAAATTGGATATAAATATCCATTTATAAATGAACAGTGAATTAATTATTACTCGTTTAAGTAAAATTAGTTAGTTAGGAAAATAATTCAAACTGAATTAGAAATGATTAAATTCATGAATCAGTAATGATTTTAAATTGATAGATGTTGGTTGAAAACCCCACACGGGTCCCGAGATGATATTTGATTTACACATCTCCCTTGTACGTAGTTCGTATGTTAATCGATCGATTAACAAAGCAAAATAAGCGTCAATAAATCATTTGAAGCTTATATGAAAATAAATGCACACTGGATGTCCTTTTGGATGTTGATAGTTGTTTGCAACTATTGTTCGATGCATATGATGAATGAAATCCCTATAAATTTCTTTACATGGATATTGGTTGAATTTTATTCCAGTCCAGAATAAAAATGAATATTTCAATACTATAATACTAAAGGAAAAAACAAAGTTTGATTTCGATGTCCGATTTTGGATGGACACAAAAATATTAGAATTGACAGAACAGTGAAGTGTGCAATTTTCTAGCTAAACGACTGAAATGAGCTTTCAAAGATGATTATAATTTTTTTTTGAAAATTAAAGATGATTATATATATATATATATATTGTAACACCCGACACTTTTCTATGCCCAAATTTGGACAAAAACCAAAACTTGAACACATCCAAGCACGGAGCGTGTATATCTGGTACCTGCAATAAATGAGCATGAGCATAATCAGAGTATGATAAAAGAAAACTCACAGCGAAAATAAAATAGGATAAACTAGTATTAACTCAAGTAACTACCTTTTTCAAAGTAGGTCACTCTGCCAATACCGAGCATGAGAGAGAACGAGAACCGAAAGCCAGACAAATACTCGTGAGTACCTGACCTTCTCTAGAAAACCTGGGAGGTTGTAATGAGGAGGAGGTCAGAACAACATGTTCTGGTGACTAAGAAATGTAAACACAGATTATAATACATAGATGCATACCGTTTGGTTTAACCCAAGATGTATGCCTAATAAGGTTAGTGATTCTAGCCCAACCTTGTAAATGTTTACGCACGACTTACTACTCTTCCCAAAGTAGTATTCCAAAAGTATTATACCGAGATAGGACGTTTACACGTATTTTTGCGAAGCCTTTATACCCAAACTGGCTGGTTATTATATCAAGATTAGACCCTAATTACGTGATTTCTATATTCATATACTTTCACTTGCTTATCCTTTATCATTTATTGTCTCACTACCAATGATAGATAAGGTGGATTCTTCCTGATCGCTTAGGACCCTAGGCGGACCGATTTGATCACTTATTATTTCTCGATAATTTACTTAACGTTAATATGAACTAGAGGGCACTAGCTACGGGCCCTACTAGTTAAGGCTTCCATCATTCATGCATATACCCTTGCCCTGCATAAGGTGAGAAATGGTATTTTATCGTTCGCTATACCTTCTAGCTGACCTTATTAGATAACACCCTTAGTCGCTTATTACTTCCCATAGGATAGGTAACCATATCTGACGTTTTTAGTTTCCAGGTTTGGGTAGGCCCACAAACACCTGCCATTTAAGACCCCTAAACTAAAAGGCCTATTCCTAGGTGGACTCTTCAACCCTAGCCGCTTAAGACCCATGAATCAGACTATACGCGAAGGTTATTGGTTCGTACCCCATTAGCCTTCTATACCTTTCCCTATATGGGATAAGGTGGGCTACTTTATTAAGTCGTTCCCGTTTGGTCCCTCTACACAGAAATGCTGCACGATTCATTTTCATTACGGGTTCATATGGTTAATAATAGTTTATATTATTAACCTACTAAGTCCAACTATATTATTATATTATAAGTTCTATTTTAATTAATATAAATAAGGAAGCTTATATCCCCTTTTTCCCTAGGATTTAATTTATTTCTTCCCTAATTTGGACTTAGTATTTAACGACAATCATAAATTCCCTTATGGCACTCATTTCCTTTTATTTCTATTTTTATTGCCCTTTATGACCATAACAGTCAAATTTTCCTAAGGCAACTATTTATCAGTCCCACATCTATTTGTTGTACCCCAATACTATTCTTATTCATTCATTCATTCATTTATTGGTTGACTGTTGTGTGTGTGTATATATATATTTGAAAATTGGTTAACTTTATTTCTAAAAACCAATAGCCCTCCTTTATAAGCCTCGTTAAAACCTTGTAATCCCCCTAACCTAGGTGGGTACCTTACAAGGAAAAAGAGTACTTATAAATTTGGTGAACAAACATATAACCATAAAAAAGCAAAATACATCACAAATAAAAAGAAAAGGCCAAATACAGATCACACGCTAAAGCCCAACCAGGCCCAACCACGGTTTGAAAACATAAAACCGACAGCTCATCAGTCAACCGGTATTAGTAAGCTCGATACCCCATCTACCCAGTATTACTTCACTTCTCCCATGTCTAGAACATTTACTTCCATTATTATTCACCAACCATTTGACTTCCCTTTCAATCTTCCAGAGACACTACGAAGAGATCAAATTTTTGCCATGGAATACTCTCAAGTTTCTCTCTTTCCAGATGGAATAAACAGCGCAAATAAAGGTAGCACACGCCAAGTCCTTCAATTGATCTTTATTTTTGAAATTGTTATACATTAACAAAGCTTCTTCCTTCAGATCTGATATATTTGTGGCAAGATCCAGTTTTTGCTTCAATGATAGCCAAATGAAAGCTGAAAAGTCACACGTAAAGAATAAATGTTGGATAGTCTAAGGTGATTGTTGAAAAGGGGGCAAAGAGGATCCGTAATGTTGTTGAATCTCTGAATTCTGTCCTTCGTGTTCAATCTGCCAATAATAGCAAGGTAAGTGATAAAAGACATTTTTTTTACTATTTTTACCATGCCAAATAACTGAAAAAAATTCTTCCTTTTGATCATGATTTCGCAGATAATCCCAAAATCTATGGAATGAAAACTGACCACCATCACACCATTCGTAAAAGTCATGCCTTTTATTTGGATATGTGGATATTGAGCAGATTTCATCAATCAATTCCCTAGTAGCTGGATGAATTTCAGGTACAAACATCTCATTTCTGATGATGTTATTCACTTTCTGATTTGTATCACCAATTAGATTTAGTCTATCATACCCAAGCAAATCAACCAGACTTTTACAATTTATCCACGGTTCATGCCATAAATAGGTGTCAGCACCATTAGCAATGACTTATTAAACAACTGCTTGGATCTTCTTCTTAACCTTAACATAGATTTCCATGTAGAAGAAGAATTATTGTCTAAAGCCATTGTCCAAAAATAGTCTTTTTTGCAATACTTATTATGGATCCATTTACTCTAAAGTGATGTGTTGGCTAAAAATTTCCAAAGCAACTTCATACAGGCTGCGTTTTTAAGATCTAAAAATTTTTTTAGACCAACACCACCTTCAGCCTTTGGTCTACATAAATTATGCCATGACACCTTATGAGATGAACCCCCCCTTCCCAAGAAAAAATCAACACAGAGTGAATTCAACTTGTCAATAGTAAATTCTGGAATTTGATAAATGAAAATCCAATATAAAATAATGGGAGTGATAACTGTATTTATCAACTCAACCCTCCTTGCAAAACTGAGTAATTTTGTTTCCCAACCATTTATTTTTCCTTGTATCCTTTGAATGAGAGAGTTACATTCAGAATAATGTAAATAATTGGTTGATAGAGGGATCCCCAAATATTTTATAGGAAGAGTGCCTTGCTGAAATTGTAGTATGTGTAGAATCTGTTTAGATTTTGTGACTGAATTGCTGAAAAACACCTTTGTCTTTGAAGCGTTAACATTAAGTCCAGCAAAAAGACTAAGTTCTGAAAAATCTTCTTTAAAACTTGAGCATTCAAACTAGAAGCTTTACCAAAAATCATTAAATCATCAGCATACAATAAGTGAGAAATAATTGGGTTGACTGTATTGCTTGGCTGAAATTTCTTCTGTTGAGTAGCTTCATCCATCATAAAAGAGAAATATTGCATAGCCATAGAAAATAAATAGGGAGACAGAGGGTCACCCTGTCTTATACCCCTGTTTGATGTGATAAAACCTTTAGGAACCCCTTGTATCATAATTGAATAAGTAGCAGTTGACATACATTCAAAAATGATGTTTATGAAATGAATAGGAAATCCCATACAAGACATGATGTAGCAAATGAACTTTCTATTCACACAGTCATATGCCTTCTGCAAGTCAACTTTTACACACATTTTTGGCATCGCTTTTTCTTAAAATCCCTCAATAATTCATGTGCTAGCAATATATTATCACCAATGTATTTATCATATATAAATGCACTCTGATTTTCTGAGATTAAATGAGGCAGAAAGTGTTTAAGTCTATTACATAACACCTTAGAAAATATTTTGTAATAGACATTACAACAGGCAATTGGCCTATAATGTGCAATTTCAGAAGATCTATCATTTTTAGGGATTAGTGTGATAAAAGTGTGATTCAGAGACTTTGGCATTTTACCTGTTCTGAAAATATCAGAAATAGCCATAAGCAACTCATTTTTCAAATTTTCCCAATGAATTTTGGAAAACTTTGCATTAATTCTATCTGGCCCAGGGCTGGAATCATCATGAATAGAAAATAATGCATCTTTTATTTCTGATAGCTCAATATTTTTCAAGAGAAAATGTTGTCCTTCTAAATTGATGGTGGCAATAGGATGAAAGTCAGGAAAATTTGTATTGCTTGGACCATTAAACAAACCTTCAAAATAATTGATAGCTTGAAACTCAATATCCTCAGCTTTATACAATAAATTTCGATTTTGATCAATTAAAGCTCTAATATGATTAAAAAATCTTCTATTTTTCATTCTGGAGTAAAAGAACTTAGAATTTGTGTCTGACTGTTGTAACCAAGAAACTTTAGCTTGCTGTTTAAGCCCATTGAAATGGATTTGTTGCAAATTCTGATATTCTTTTTGGCTGATAGGTAATTCTCATACAAAAGAACGTCCTTTGGATCATTATCAGCAGCTCTTTCTAACTGTAAGGAAATTTCTTCAGCTTGTTTAAGGCTTGCAGAATTTTTATCTCTTAATTTGTTCCAAATCTTCAACTCATTTTTGCAATTTTTGAGTTTTTGCATAAACTGAAAACCATAAAATCCACAAACAGTTGCATTAAGACCCTTATGAATAGCTTCTTTATACCCTTCCAATTTATGCCAATCATTTCGATATCTAAAAGGAAAACCCTTAACCTCTGAAGTAGAAATTAGATCAAGCAAAATTGGATTATGATCACTTGATTTCTATAGGAAAGAAAGAGCTTTCATATGCAGAAATAATTGAAGACAACAATTATTCACCAGGATTTTGTCAATACTAGTAGCAATACCCTTTCTATGCCAAGTAAAATTAAATCCCAATGGTTTAACTTCTGATAATGATGTCTGTATCTGAAATTCTCTAACTTATTGAAAAGGAACTGATGAGCCACCTTTCTTATCATTAGGAGACAAAACATTATTGTAATCCCCCATTAAAATCCAGGCATTATCAATTAAGCTTGAAACATTTGCTAGATATTGCCATAAAGTAATCCTATCTGCAAAAACATTACTTGCATATATGACTGTGAAAACCATCCCAAATCCCCTTTATTGATAACATCTACTGTCAAATGTTGAGAAGAAAATGAAGAAATTGACACATCCCATACATTAGTATCCCATATTAGTAAAATTCTACCAGATGATACTGATGAATTATTAGTTAATGATCTCCAAAAACTAGGCAACATTGAGGCAAACAATGATAGATTATTAGAAGATAATTTTGTTTCAACTAAACCAACAAGAGTTGATTTAGTTAAATTCAGGAGGGATAACACTTCTTTCATACAAAAAACAGTGTTCATCCCCCTGACATTCCACGTAAGTAGTGTCATTTAATTGAAGATGAACTCCTTGTATTTCTTTTAGAAGGAGGATTTGCTATTGATGATGTTGCTGCACTGTCAACCTTTCCATAATTAACATTTTTATCAACCATACTTGACACATCTATTTGTTTGCCTTTGTCTCTGTTCACTTCTTTGTCTTGATCTGAAATTGCATCTGCAATTATGTTTAAATCATCTGGAAACACATTTTCAGGGAGTTTAGAATTCAAAAAATCCAAATCATCAACTGTAGTTGAAAAAGAACCACCAACATCATTTATAGAATTCATATTATCAGTATTAACTTGTTCAGCCTCATATTCTTTAGAATTCTCATTAACATTATCTTGGCAAACAGGTGGAACCCAACGTGGATCCATGGACACTTCATGAAACATGTCTTCATGCCCAAACAGTTTACATTCAAGACATTTAGCAGGCGCAAACTCATATTCCACAGCTATGTTTACTTTTGATCCATTATGCAATATAATAGGAATTTCAGATTTCGGATCTGACATTGTATCAATTGATAATAAAACTCTAGCATACTTTGTATATTTTTTATTTGATGTATTCTCACCTATTAGAACTGGACTTGCTATAAAACTTGATATCATCTGTATTGCATCTAATGTCCAGAACTCCATAGGCAGATCGATTAATCTAATCCAGATCTGGACTGAATCACTTATTTTCTTTGAATAATCATATCCAGGTACCCATTTATCAATCAATAGTAGTCTACAAAAATAAGAATATGTGTTGCTTTCTAAGATCCGAGAATAGTCAGATTGATCCTCAAATTTTACAGCAAAATCAAAAGATGGAGAAACATGAATGTGAAAATTATCAAGTGGTCTCCAAACTTTTGAAATGAAGTCTTTAAGCCTGATTGATGATAAACTGAAATGAATCGTAATTAGTGCTATAGTATTATTCCAAGCTTCAACCGATTTACTGAAAATCTTCTCAGGGATGAAAACATGATCAGCAGATGGCTTCACATATGATAAGCTACGAGCAGATTGATCAAATAAATCCCCTGCTCGATCTGTAATAGGATTTGAAATATTTGATTTAGGTTGAAGCTTTTCAGATTAGAACGGAAAGTAAATCTCGAATTGGGAGCAGACACCATTAAAAGTAAAACTGCTAAAAACTTGAGATACTTATATATATATATATATATATATACACACACACGCGTACACGTACTAGACCTCTCACATTATGTTGACAAGATGTGGATGCTGGATCTGTCGGTTGGTTCCAGGCAGACTTCTACCACAAGTTAACTTAACCTCGTGCCTTAGTACGCTTATATTTATGCATTAGACTCCTCACATTAAGCTGACTACCTGTGGTTGCTGGATTTGCCGGTCAGTTCCGGGAAGGATTATACCATAAGTTGAGCTTAACCTTGTGTCTAAATGCGGTTATAATTCAAATTTCCTAATTTGTGGTTTACAACATTTATCCTAATTAAATTAGGAATTATAACCATTTCCCTATCATTTTCATTTTCCCCAATCAATATTGGCTATAATTGATTTATTGTCCTATTTATAGCAATTAATTATATTTATTGCTACAAATGGTCACCAAAAATATATTAATTCAATATGGATTACATTTACATATAGTTCCATAATTGAACCTTATCTAAACATTCAAACGTTCCAAACAATGCATATTTTATAGTTTTACACTGATTTGGACGGATAATATGTATATATTTATATTTATGTTATTGTGTGGTTAACGTAGTTATTATTTTTATTTCATTATTATAACTTAAAATGATTTTGTTTAAACCAATAACCAAACATTCCTTTTTGTACTCAATTTTGCCAAAAGGTTCAAATTTTATAAAAAGACTTTTTAGTTGTAATCATTGTAAATTGTGCCTAATTAATGGGATTAGCCTATTTCAAAACCACAAGAAATATATGTAAATATATATTTTGGAATAGTTGATGTAAATTACGCACAAATATATATAAATATGTTTATATTTATACGTACATTTGCACCACTTCTCCCTTTTTGATCTTTTTATCGCACCTCTTGTGATTTCAAAATAATGCCTTTTTAAACAAAAGGAGGAAAACAACACATTTACAACAATTAAGCAAAAACCCAACAATATTGAATACAAACAGACATATTTCTTTTAATATTACAATCGCAAAATTTACAAATTTCACATCTTTCCCCAAATTCATATGATTTAAAATTCAACACTGAACTAAAGATCTGGAATGTAACTACATCTAATTGGTGTTTAATGGGACTGATTTCCAGATCCATAGTGCTATACAACATATACCACATATTTCATGTCATAATTGTAGGAACATGTGTGAACAAGTTTAAGAACCCCACAATTGATATTTAACATACCATAACTTAAAATCCACAAGTTTAACCATATTTATAATCAGATCTGATGGTTGTCAATAAATTCATAATACTTAAATGAATAGATCTGATAGGGAATATGCATAAAAATGTAGATCTAATTCAAATGAAATAGATAAGTTATTATACTGTATTCGTAAATTTATCACTTACCTTGTAGCCTCTAAATCCAAAGTTTGAATCTTTAGGCCTACAATCCCCAAATTCTGTTGAATCTACAATTTATCTGGAAAGGGGGAAATTCCATATCCGTAGAGATGTAAGAAAACAGGAAGAGAGGGGAGAATATAATTTTGATCGTCACTTTGTATTCTTTTGCATTAGATTTGCTTATCCTCTCAATTTCATATGAATTGGATTTGATTTTTCATGTATGAATGTATATTTGGATTAAGAAATTAGATTTGGAGAAGGAAAAAATGGCAGAGCTCCGCTGCCACTACAGATTTATGTGGAAAATAATGAGGCCTTATCCCTTTATTTATAGCGGTGGAAATGGCCTTGGACCATTGGATTAGTTTTAAGTTATATCCGTCCATTCATTATATAAATATTATAACCTAACCACTCAAAACCTAGCCGCCACTAGGCAGACTGACGCCCAGTAGGTCGACCGTGGCGGTCGACGGCCTAGGCCTCAGATTGCCCAGGTCGGCTTGGTCTAATAAGGTAAATCATAATTATAAATTCTTATTTATTTATTTTCCGTCCAATTTCGTATTTCATCTATAAAATTTTCATACGAACTCCATTCGCAAAAATCCAGACATGAAAGTTGACCAGAATTCTGAGATGAACACATCGGTTAAAGTTTCATAGTCAAATTCCATCGTTTACAGAAATTCCAAATTTTGAAATTCTAATAATTAATGTATATCGCCAAAATTTCAGGTTGTTAAATATTTTATATAATTTATAAAAATGGGTATGAAGTGTTTCGATTTATAACTAAAATTTATAAATCGAATTCATGCTTAAATAAAATGCCTTGCACAGCAACAATTCGTGCACGTCAACCCGTAACTTCGAATTGACGTACTGGGAGATCCAACCGTCGGATTCTCCTGAAATTTGAATCTTGTAATCGTAATGAAATGAGCTTTCTAAAAAAAAAGAATTTTTGAAATCCAACGGTTTGATTTTAATATAAGTCGAAATCAGTTTTGGAAAAGGTCGCTATGAATGCAGTTCGGTGGCCGATATTGGAAATTGAATGTAAGGGCCTTAATAAAATTATTAAAAATATAAATAAATTATGTAAAATCTTAATTAATGATTTGGAAAGATTTTGGATGAAAGATTCCATATTTGAAAAGATTAAAGATATTTTTACCTGAATGAACTAGTTAATAACTAGAGTAATAATCCAATGATTTTTAAAATAATAAATTGGATTTGTGAATGGTTTTGTCATAACCAGAAGTGTCCAATGTATAATGTTGGAATGGATTTGAATGGAAATTATCTTTGGATATTTTCGATAGTGGGTTCCATGATTATACGGATATCCTTGAGGAATTTGAAAGATATTGATATCGTTATTCCAAAACGATATCTGTTATTTTCAGAATTTGGTATTAAATGTAAGTCGACATGATTTCTATTTAAGATCTTATATTTAATATCAAATTGGGTTTTGGTTTTGTTGTGAATGGTATCTTAAATAAAACTGTTCTTGAACCCAGTTGTGAAAGAAAAAATCTTTTAATTAAGATTTAAGGAAGTCTCCCTGTTTATTTAATTAAATTGGAATTGAATGCAATTCGATTAATAATAATCGAGATGGGCTTCTGTAAAGGAAGGCATTTACTATTTATGGAATTTAAAAGGCCTTTCCGTTATTCCATTCATAGTATTGGTCAGATATATAAATTTATATCGATTATAAATTGTTCAGATTTCCATGAAGATTTCATATAAAATGGAAGATGATTTTGGGATTATCGTGAACGGTGCTTTTAAATGGCAGTTGTTCTTTAATCCAATTAAAGATATGATTAATTTCCTAAAATAGAATAATCATTAAATAATGATTTTTGAGATTAAAACTGAACTAGAGTTTTAATGAATCTTTAATTAGATTAAAATGTAAAAAGAGTAAAGTAAATTTACCGAATTCGAAAAGTGTTCGAGAATGGACTACCACCAGTTTTACTCCATGTGATAGTTAAATATTTAATTAGATTTGAATGCTATATGTTAATTAATATTACCGACAAAATGATTGGTGTTAAATATGGAGTATCACCAATTTTTCTCTGTGGATGAATAGGTTGGGATTGAGAATAATAAATGATTACTTTGGTAAGGCTCGATAATCCCGACTAGTTATACAGACCTTAATTCGGTTTGATTTATGAAAAGATATAATAAAATCTTTTGAAATGATATCCAAAGGAAGATTTAAACCAAATTTTAAATGATATGAGTCTTTGATAAAATTTATGGAAACCTTTCCTAGAGTAAATAATATTTGAATAAAAGAATATTCTGCATTGGGAAGAGATGTGTGTTGTCCTTACTTATCGTTTGATTTTAAGGATGCACCAGTTAATCAGGAAGACCGGGTTTAATCCATTCTAAATAATTGTTATGACAATTAAATGTCGACAATGAAGATGATGGTTGAAGAACGAAGAACTTCACATCGAATGGATGATTACTGATATCCCGATTAGGCGGTATACCCAAGACGAGTTAATAAGTGGTGGTCGTCTAGACGTACATGGAGATAGGCCGGATTTGCAAGAACCTCTCTCCTATATTGGACATATGTGATGACGAATAAGGTGCCTCCGGTTTCGCATAGACCCAGAACGAACTTGCAAATGGGTTGTGTGTCTAACATCGTTGTTTGTGCTATATTAATTTATCTCTACTAAATATATATACCTTTTTGGTGGCGAAGAATTTATTCTCTTTGCTTAACACCCTTCTTTGAGACGTACGAACTCAGAGGTTATATATCGGTAGACATCTGTTGTATGGTACGAACTAACAATGTGGCATGCTGAGATGCAATGATAAAATCTTTTGTTGAAAAGCAGAGCTTTGTGGATGATGATCAAAGCACGGCTTTAAATACATAGCTTTGTGTATAGTGTTAATTCACGAGCTTCAGACCCCGATATGAGTCAAAAATGGGATTAGTGACTACAGGGAGTGCATGCGTTTCTTTCTAGAAAAAAATGATGTCATGGTATGGAGCCCAGACATTTTACTTATGTGGATGATGGATGGTGAGGGCCCTCAGACATGATTGGTCGACATACTAACTAGGTGACAGGTCCGGGGAACGTATTGTTCAAGAATAATTAATCCACAAATGTTAGGTGTGGACCGGCCCTGAAGATCCAAGGGTTACCTTTGGTGTGATCCTGAGGCATGTGCTAAAGTGTCTCGAAACTGGTGAGGAAAATCCCTTGCCTTGACTCATAAATGGAATCAAAATTCTAGTACGTGATTTCTTAGTTTTAATTGTAAACCTATATGGCGACATAATATATGGTACCTATGTCGTCTACGATTGATACATTTACATTCGAAGTTGTTTTCTACACTATGCACTCATAATAATATCAAAATTATTTGTTTTAAAATGTATCAAGCATGTTTGGTTATTATAAGGTAAAACTCTATCCTCTGGCTTGCGTTGCATTGTGTGATGTGACCTGAGTCTTATAATAGCTTCATTTTTCAAAAAGCACTGCGTTGTTTTATTTTTTAAACTGATATTCATGTGGAGTAAACCTGTTCCATGTCATACGGCGTGGTACCATGATTTTTCTTACTTTTATATGTATGTTGTAATAACTGTTTTAAGTTCTCACACCAGTCCCCTGACTGACCTAGAGTTTATTGTTTTCACCTAAACTCTGATTCCCCCTGTTTTCCACACGTGCAGCTAGTAGTTTTGGTTTTGCAGATGTTTATTTAACAGGATTGGGGTTTACTGTTGGAGCTATATTCGGAAAGCTTTGTATCCGTGTATTTCTTTCAGTTGTGTTAGTTGATGTATTTCCGCTGTGCATTATATTTATACATTTTTATTTCCGCTGCTATTTGTTTTATTCTCTGATAATTGTACTTTCGCTGTGTATATTATTTATTCATACTCTGATATTCTTGTACTATGATGTAAATTATGGTAATAGCAATAAAAAATTCTATTGTTCAATGTTCTAATGCATCGTGTTCTCATACAATCCGCGTTCTCGTCTGGTTTAGGCCGCCCGGGGATTTTGGGTCATGTCAGCCTAACCCTTTATTTATAGGAGGTATAATGGTCCCGAACCATTAGCTTTAATTTAATGAACATCCATCCATCCCAGTAGGCCATAGATGGGCTACTGCAATAAAAATCCAAGTTGTTGCTAGCTATAATGTAACAATAGGTATGCCGATTTTTGTCTATTGCAATACACGCTTCAAGGTGTTAGCCTAGAAAATCCAAGGTGTTGCAGTAGCCACGTGAATAAAATTATCAGCCTGGGTGATTACGATCCAACGGTCCATGTTACCTATCCGTGTGAAATAATCTTTTATACTTGACGCAAAAACAAAAAACAAAGCGGCAAAATACTTAGCAAAATATTCAAGGGATTCAATCGAAAACTTAACAAAATGCTCCACCGCTCAACCTCTCAAACACTCTCACTCGCAGGTTCAATTAGGGCTAAAAGTTCAAGTTTATCAGCTTAATTGGGGTTCAATTACGACAAGTTCGAGTTCAAGTTCAATTAGGGCTTCGGTGTTTCAATTAGGTCATCAGTTGAGGTTTGTTTGGATTTCAAATTTCAGTTAGGGCTTCGATTTAATCTACTGCTTAAGGTATCACTAAATGTATATTTCAAATATTTACTAATTTGATTGTTGTGTCGCCTAATTTACTGATACTTGTGCGTTCAGGTGTAATCATATTCCTGATTTTATTATTATGTTTGTCTTTGTAACAAACTTATGTTAAACAATACTTATATCATATTGTTGTATTTTTCCCTTATAGTCATGGCTAAATAATATTTGTGTATGTTTTTTTGTGTGTAAATTAGTGATGAACAAGGAAAAGAATGGGCAGAACTTCCTAAGTTCAGATGACTACATGTTATTTGTGCGTAAATTTAGGCCTTAATTACCAAATAATACATGCATCTCCAAATGACTGCATGCTATATTGGGTAGAAAATAAAAAGGAAAATAATTGCAAAACTTATGGTGTTTCAAAGTGGGCTATACTGGAAAGAATGTACCAAATTTAATAAGAAAATGTTGTTTCTACCTTGATTAAATGTTGTAACTGATGTATCATATTTGTGGCTTCGTTTTGTATCTTTTTTTACTGTTTCTGCCTATATTACATTTTAGTGAAGTTGCTGTTTTATTTTATAATGCACTTGGCTTATTTTATTTTGTAATTATGTCACTATAATGTTAATTTCTCCATTTTGTGTAGGATGGAGGCAAATCTTAGATTCCACCACAAGGGAAAATTTGGTAAGAATGGATATGTTGGTGGAGAAGAGGCTATTGTCAAGGGAGTTGATCTGGATATGTTTTCATACACAATACTAATGGAGTTTGTCAAGGATGAGCTACATTACACCGAAATTGGAGGAGTGTATGCATGGAAAGGTCCAATGAATGGGTGGAAATTGGTGGCCGATGATGAAGAGCTGTTGTTTATGATGCAAGTAAAAAACAATGGTGATTACATTGATTTCTATGTTGACACTGTGGTCTATGATAAAGCTGAGCCAGTGAAACAAATGCAGCCACATATCATCGTACGCCTAAGGAAGAATTTTTTCCAAGTATAGAAATATCTTCTCATTTGTACTATTTTGATGAATTTGGTCATTTTGCTGAATATGTTTTTCATTTTGTTGTTAGTGTACATAAATTTTTGTGCATTTAAGTTTGAATATTAGGACTTGTATGATTTTTAGTGCACTTAGTAGAATAATAAAGAACTTGTATGTTGCAGTTGCAAAATCACAGAAACAGCAGTTTGCCACTGCTCACCATCTGCAATACTGGTAGCAAAAAAGAAGAAGCAGACTGATCAAGTATTTACTCCTAGAAAGTCGGTAGAGCTAAACAATCCACAAGTGATCAACGAAGCTGCTGTGAATCAACCTATCAACAACAAGCAGACTAAATTCTTTACTCTTAGAAAGTTGGCATGCTAAATAATCCAGTTACCAACAATCCAGAAGTGATCAACGAAACTGCCATGAGTCCACCTATCAACAAGAAAAAGGTGTTCAACAAAAAGTAAACTGGTGTCAGTAGTTCGATGAAGTTACCAAAGAAGGAAAATCTAACTGAAGTCAGCGATGCAACTTTGAATATCAACTCAGCAAGTATCAGGAGTAAATTGGATTTCGATAATTCTCCACATGAAGAGGAAAATATGGATGAAAATGAGATTCTGGTAAGAAGAATACAATCTGATATTCTAATATGATCTACATATTTTGCTAATATTTACAGTAATATCTTGTTAAATTACTTTCAGAATGATGATCTATCACCTCCGCCACCTCCACCGCTTACAAAATACGAAAGGGAGAGAGACAAAAATGTCTCATAGAAGAATAGTTTTTTTGAAAAACTTGGGATGCCTAAATTGGTTATTGGACTGAGAAATGAATTTGAAAAAAATAAAAAAAAAATCAAAGATGCCTGCCGAGGATAGCAAAGATTATGTTCAAGAATTTGATGAACGTAGTGAAGATGGTACTTCAAAAAATCAGGCAAAGGTGCGTTATAGCTGAAGATTTAATTTTATGTTGGGAATTATAGACTAGCTTCATTATTTTTTTATTTTATCGTTTTTGTGTGCGTATTTTAGGGAACCAAAAAGGTTACGTTACAAATCCTTAGTCTGGACCAACAACTCGTTCACGAGCCAATGTTGAATCTGCCACTGATAAGAATGCAACTCCGAAGGCAGGGGAAAATCCAGTTCGTACACAATTTGATGATCCACCATGTAGCATTTAGTTACCAAATAATGAAGGAATAGCAACAATGGCTGCTTAACTGGCTATGCAAGAACGCCAGAAGAATAACAGTAGTGGAAGTGCAAGGAATAAGGCTGTTGTCGGAATTTCTCGACAAATATTAAAAACAAAGAAGAAGAAGTTGAAGGTAATATCTAATTGATTTCTGATTTTAATAGTATAAGTTCTCATTTATGTTATGTCTAGCCTTCTCATTACTATTGTATGTACTTTGTAATGGTAGTCGAAGCTCCCATAAGGCTCAGGGGAAAAATAAAGATGGATAACGTTCATTCAAGGCCATATGACAAAAGAGTTATAATCCAATTGAATAATCAGGGCCAACCTATTTCAGACGATGACCAAGTTATGTCTGAACTGAGTTATTTTTTAGGAACACTAAAGAGGAGTGTTCCACTTACTTATAAGTCTTGGTTTGATGTTCCTTTAAGTTTGAAATGCACGCCGTGGAACCATGTCAACGTAATTTGCAAACTTAGCTGAATTTTACTTAAATATATGAAACTTGTCACAAAAGTAGCGCAACAGTTCTTTTTAATGTTTGATTTGTATTTAAGCAATGGTATATTATTCCGGATGAATGTGAATATTGGGCTTTGAGGTCTATTCGTGACGCTTGGAGGAGGTACAAGAGTCGTATTAAAAAGGAACATTATACGGCTTATGAAACTAATGAAGAGAGGCTTGAAAATATGCCAAACGAAATTCCATTTGAGGATTTCAAAGTACTCTTGTTGTTTTGGGGAGATGAAAAAATCAGGTATAACTTTAAGTTTTATCACGGAATTTTTTCCCTTTTATTCATTCAAATCAGGTAGACAAACATCTTTATTTCTTGTTTTTGTAGTCCAAGGCCCTTACAAATTCTGCATATCGAAAATCATATACTGACACACACACACTGATGGTCCAAAACTATTTTCCCAAATTTGGCATAAGATGTTATGTACTTTGCTTATTTTTATGGTTAACTTGTTTAACAATAAATGTCATATGGAGGTATGCTTCTTTAACTCGAATGTAGTATCGTTGTTTAACTTGTGAACAAACTACATATATCGACGAAGATTCAGATGGAGAAGTTTTTTACCGTCTAACTTTTTTAATATTAGTAATATATGTTCTGGAACAATTGGTTTGATATCCTTTTACTGTTTAATGTTTTTCATATTAGTCCAAGGAATCAAATGGAGAAATTTTTGTTAAAACACACAAGCCGAAAGAAGGAAAGGTGTACAAGACTGATGCTTCAGTAAGAATTTTATTTTCTCTTCAACCAGATGTAAAATAAATGCTTCATTTTGCACATGATCAACATTATTATAGAATTAGATCATGTTGTGTTGAAACCAATAGCAGGATATCTACAGGCATTTACTCAGTATACACTTGTATCAGACTGAAGCACGTGTCAGTTTGTAACTGAAGCAATGCCTTGGTTCGCAATCGAAGCAATGGTTGAGTTTGTTCTTGAACGAGTCGTGGCATAGTTATACTATGACATAGATTTGCAACTGAAATGCAACTGAGGTATGCATGCTTCTCATTTTGTGTTGAAACGTAAATGAGGCATTGCCTCAGTTTGTAACCGAGGCAAGCGTGACTTTGGTTGTGTTGAAATAGTGTATTCACTGTGAAAACATTAGTTGTACTAAAGTGTTACTCAAATTTTATTCATTCAACAATGTCACATTTTGAAACTGTTAATTTTGTAGGAGAAGACTGAAAAAGCAATAGGTGAAGGAGGCAGTGATGGAGTTGTTCAAGAACTTGTTTCTGATAGAAGGTCGCACGGTCCATCATGGCTTATAGGACGACACAAAAAGTCTCCAAAAGTTTCAAAAGATACTATAACAACAAGCACATACATACAGAAGATGGCAACGAAGATAAGGGAAGATATAGCTGACGAATTCAAAGCAAAGGTGAACAAGATGTTCCAAGATGAATTTGATGCAAAGGTGAACTAAAAAGTTCAAGAGAACTTGAAAAGGATGCTTAAGAAATTAGGTGAAGCAAACCTGACATGCACGTAGATATTGGGGATCTTTGTGCGATAATTCGCAGTGAAGGCACTGAAACTGAAAGCACTGAACACACTCTTAGTAATTGATATTGGGGATCTTTACGCAACAATTTGCAATGAACACAAATTATTATTTCGTACGTAGTGGTTGTGTTTGTAAGTATGGTCTGTAAACATGAATTTACGGGCTATTTTTGTAAGTATGTTTGTAAGTACTATTTATGTTGCATGTTAATCTGAGATGAAAAGTTATTTTTTTAATTCAATGTGATGTTAAATTCTGTAATGTTGCAGTATGTGATGTAATGTTTCCATAGCTATGATATAATGTTGCAGTATGTGATGTTAAATGTTGCCATTGGATGGTATAAGTGTTTCCATAGGTTAATGCATGTGGGCCCCACAATAGGATTCTGTGATCCCGGGATACAACCACAATAGGATTCCGTGAACCGGGCTACATATTCTAGTGGGCCCAACATTTTTGTAAATTTTGTACCTGTGGCAACACCTGTCTGATGTTGCCTTAGGGTCGCAAAGATGTTGCCTTTGACTCTAAGACAACACGACAAAATGCAGCACCAAGAAAGTGTTGCCACATATCATTATTGGCCTATAGCAACATTTTTTGGCACTTCCTACATTACTTTTCTGGTGTTGTAGTATGCAATCTATGGCGTAGTGTTTGTTTTATATACTATATAATAAAAACCTGTATAACCCTAGTCGTCACTTGGTTGGAATTATCAGAAGCGGTCAACCGCTCCATTCAGGGGTGTCGATCGCCCTTAGGCCAAAACACCTAATGAAGGTAGGTTATAAGTGGTATTAAATATTATATATATTATGTTTTATTATTTCTATCTGTTTTTCGTATTTTGTTCGTAACTTTTTCTTACGGACTCCGTTCGCGAAACTCCAAACATAAAAGTTGACCAGAATTCCATGACGAACGCAACAGTGAAAGTTTCATGGTTAAATTCAATCGTTTGATGAAATTCTTATATTAGAAAAAACTAATTTAATTATTAATTTATCTATTGCTAAAATTCCAGGTTGTTACACTTTAACTGTGAAAATAATATATATACGATGTGAAATATATATATGTATATATGCGATGTATAAAATCTATATATGCGATGTGAAAAATATTTGTTCACTAAAAATATTATTTTTAGCTTATATATGCGATATATAAAATGGTCGTGTATTGAAATAATTATTACATTGTTAAAAATATAATTTTTAATATATACATGCACTGTATAAAATTGTCAAGTAATGGAATATTCAATTTTGATTTAAAATTGAAATGGAAGTTGAAATCGTTTTTGAAATGAATTTAAAACGATTTATAAAATACATTTTAAATGGAAATCGATGAAATATAATATATATATATATTATATATATATATATATATTTAATGGCCTGAATAGAATGCGTCGCGCCGCGGCAGTTCGTGAATTTCGACAATTGACTTCGAGTGGACATTACGGGAGATCCGACCATCGGATTCTCCTAAAACCAAAACCGTTGGGTTCGTATCGAAAAGAGCTTTCCAACGAATATAAGAGATTTGAAATCTAACGGTTGGATTTGGAATTATATCCAAATCAAAATTGGAAAAGGTCACTGTAGGTGCAGTTCGATGATCGTTTATGGAAATCGACTGTACGGGCCTTGATAAAATTATTAAAAATATTAATAATTTGTGTAAAATCATAATAAATGATTTGGAAAGAATTTGGATGAAAAATTCCAATTTTGTAAGGATGAAAATATATTTGTATCAAAATGAACTAGTTATGAACTAGAATTATAATCCAATATTTTTAAATAAATAAATTGGATTTGATATGTTTTTTAAAATAACTAGAATTTCCAATATATGAATTGGAATGGATTCGAATCGAGATTATCTTCGGAATATTTCGATATTGGATTCCGTGATTATACGGATATTGTGGAGAAATTTGGAAGATATATATATATATATATATCGTTATTCCCAATACGATGTCTGTTGATTTCAGAATTTGATATTGAATATAAGCCAGTATAATTTCTATTCAGAGCCTTGTATTTAATATTGAATTAGATTTTGGGTTTGTCCTGAACTGTATTTAAATGACATTAGTTCTTTAACGCGAGTAAAAGCAGGATTAATTTCCAGAAAGTTGAACAATCAATGAGAAATGATTTTTGGGATTAAAACCAATTAGAGTTTAAGTAAATCTTTAATTAGATCGTGAATGAATAAATGGTAATTAATAAATTACCAAAACGTGATTGAACCAAATATAATTGGTTGTTGATATGGATTGGGCTAATTGATTGTTGATATTGATTATTACTGATTGATTGACTGTCGGATGGTGATCGACCAGTTTATGAGCAGAATATGCTTTTACATTTAGCATTGGGTTGGGTAGAAATACTAGCATGCTAACATCTTGTGAAACACTTCACGATTTGACTATGAGATGTGTAGCGATGTTTTTGTGTTCATTTCAAATTTACACTACAATAAAAACACCCTATAACAACGTCTGTTTTACAACGGGCAAATAATGCCCCTCGTAATAGCGATAAAAAACAACGGTTCTCTACCAGACCGTTGTAATAACTGGCCTATAGGAGGACTTTTTGACAACGGGCTTCTGACGCCCCTTGTAATAAATTCTATTACAAGTGTCATTAGCAACCCGTTGTAATAGGCTTCAAGTTTAGATCACCATTTGCATATTTTACAGCGGGCTCTTCATGCCCGTTGTAATAGGATTATTTTACGACGATCTCTAGCCACTTGTAATAGAGTTCTGTGTAATCTCATTTTGACATCGGGATGCTTTTGCCCGTTGTAATAGGGTTCAGTTTGACTACTAGGTTATATATATATATATATATATATATATATATGTATGTATATAAACTTTTACAACCTATTATACCTAACGATAATTAGATGTCCGTTGTAACAAATGTATGCTATCAATTTTGGTAATCAATAATTTATTTTTACAACGCTTTATTAATTTTTTTATTTAATAATTAATCATTAATGATATTATATTAATTAATCATATGCTACTAATTGCTAATTATATTATTTTAGTACTTATTACTAATTATTAATAATATTATATTAATCATAGGTAATTAATCGCTAATTATATTACGTATATTAATCATAGGTTATTAATCATTAATATTATTATTTTATTATTTATTAATATTTTATAATTAATCATTAATGATATTATATTAATCATACATGCTATTAATTACTAATTATAATATTTTAGTACTTATTACTTATCATTAATAATATTATATTAACAAATGTATGCTTTCATAGTTTAATTATGGTGTTAATTAATTTATACTTATAATTAAGTAATACTTAATAAGTAATAATCATATATATATTACTAATTTTAACAGTTTTGTTTGATATCACTGTGGTAATTTTATCAGGTAGGATATATATTTATCAAAGTTTTTACCTAACTATATTTTTATATTTTTATAAGAAACAATACTTAATCAATACTATACAATAATTGAAATTTGGCCCCTTCGCCGCCACTTACAACCACATTACTCATTGCTCAACCTAAAACTTTTCAACTGAGCCTCCCTCCATGCCTTTATAGCCCTTCCCTCATCGCTATCACCACCTCCGATTGCCTTAGTCCCCTTCCGTCCAATCATTGGTCAGTTTCCAAGGCACCGTAAGCTTCTGTTTCATCACTGGACGGTAACGTACCAACATTTGATGATCAAATGTATTTCAATTCTTAGCCTATGCAGTAGCCATCCATTTCAATTCTTAAAATATTATGACATTCTTAATTAATTTACAAATATGATGATCAAATTTTAAGTGATTGTTATTAGTTTGAAAGGTTACACACTTATTATAGTCAATACTTAACATAATTTCGTGCTCGTTACCGTCATTCATTTCCCCATTACTGTCTTTCGATTAACACATACCGTATCCCATTAACCAAAACATAATTTCCTCTCGAAAATCAATCTTCCCACAAAATCGGTCATAGCGGCTCCAGCGTTTTGATTTTTCCATAGCAACCGCATCACTTCTCCGAATCTACGATTCAGATCTACTTTTCTCGCTTCGAAGTTAGGGAAAACGAAATCGGGATCCATATCTACTTCTCTCACTACGAATAGGTATGGTTTTAGTTTAGTTTTCTATCTGTTGATGATGTGATTATGTGATTTAGGTTTTCTATCTGTTGATGATGTGATTATGCGAAAAGTTAGGGTTTCGATTATGTGATTTAGGTTTTCTATCTGTTGATGATGATTCTTGTGCTTTTGATATCGTTTAGCTTGATTTATTTGCATGTGAGTAAATCGAACCAAAACCATTGCATGGAACTATATTACCTTGTCAGCGTTGTACTGCAATTATGTAGCAAATTCGTTGCATGGAAACTAAATTACAAACATGCATTAAGTTTGGGTCGATGTTACCTCGGTGCATCGGATAATCACCCAAAACCCATCAAATCACCACACAGCCGAGAGAACAATATGTTTATTGGATTCATAGTCTTCGAAAATGGCAGAGCTGAGATCTTTAGACTATGAGGCTTTGTCATTTAAGTTGTATGCTTTAGGCCTTCTACCATGTTGGTAGTGTTGATAGTGGCAATCGTGAGCCACTCTTTTAGTTAGGGTTTGGATTTTGATCAAATTAAAGAGGAGTTACGTAATTTTGAGTGTGCAGATGGATTGGTTAATGCTTAGAGCTGTTGTGGCAAGGTTTTGGGTATATCAAAAGAGTGGCAGAGAGGACGAAGGGGAAAACACATAGGAATCTATATATATATATATGATCTTTTCTTCTTTTCTGCTTTAATAATAGCTATAATACAATCAAATTATTCAGTCAATCGTAAAGCTCTCAAAATATCATTGGATTCCAAGTGAAATAAATGGTTCGTATTGAATAGGATCTAGTGACGTTCTTTTTTAAGATGTTAACTTATATTTGTTTCCATGGGTGGAACAGTGATAATAAAGACCAATGGACGCTGCTAATCCCAACAATCAAAATATGATGCTGACTTAATGCCATGAACAATAGTGTTAACGAAATTGAACTCCTTCGTGTACAAGTCAAATTTGAAAATGTTATTCAACGTCATCCGTCTCTATCACTAAAATCAAATCCTAATGACAAAATACAACCGACATAATTAAGTTGAATTTAAAGGTTATATATATTATATAGCAGACGACTTGGAAGACACCGTAAGCTATTAGTGATAATTAAAGCTGAACTAATGAGCTTATAAAATATATATTACAAAACAGTACATATATTGTGAAAATTGGTTCGCACTTTTCCATCTTGCATGCGTATGCAAATCATAATAGACCAGTGTAACTGATCCGTAGAATATCTTAGGGGATACAGTTAAAAATTTGCAGAGAGTTAAGTTGCTGCTGTTCTTTTATGAAGGGGCATATTGTACACAGTCCACCCCTCACGCCAGGTTATTTAAAGTGATATCGATGGGTAGGTTTTGGAAATAAAAGGGCTGTACGCATATATAACAGTAATAAGTTAATTAAAATCTATCATACAAGCCAATGTTAAGTAAACCTCGAAATTGTTAACTTGCATTCCCTAAATGGGCCATTTTATCTTTGCTAGCATGAATTAAACAGCTCCCAGATGCTGGCAGAAGTACTTATCATCGGCTAGTGCAGAAACTTCAGGGTCATAATTAAATGTGGCCCATATTATATTGATTATCAACCAAACCTAGCATTTCTTTACTTGTAAATAGTTGGCAGTACCCACATCCAGCTCTTATTTATCTTTCTATTTATTTACATACTGCACTGACTTTAAATTGCTTTGAGTCTCCAATCTTAGTACAGTATATACATTAATACATATAATACTTACAAAAAAAAAGATAAAGATAAACAAATAAATATCTGGGTTTAAGGATATTCAAGAATTGTCTGAAAATATATGTTGTTGAGTAAGTGAAGGACTTAAACAGGCGTTGCCAATCGACCTTGTAGTTTACAAAAAACAGCACTTGCATCTGGAAATAATTAGCCTAACTGGTATGAATTAAAAAGTTGAGGTCATTTTAGCAGGCATAATTATTAACAAGGTAAAGTTATGTCTTTGTTATAAGACGTAGGTGGTGCATGCTTCCATATATTAGTTTTCATAGAGGGAAAACGTGAGTGAGTTAGGGTAGAGTGAAGATCCCACTCTTTTGGGTTCCAACATGTAGTTTAAAGTCTGCAATGAGAATGATTCAAAGAAGAAAGGTTATAAGAGTAATTAAAAACTAAGTGTAATTAGTGAAATCTTAGTGAAATGATTGTAATTAGTGAAATTTGATATTTAGTATGAAATACCAATTAAAAATATTTTTCAAATAGTTAAACATTTTGTCAGCGTAACAACCATATGTATGATTTGTTCTATATATAATTAAATAATCAACTGCTTATTTGTATGATAAAAAATTTCTAAAAATTTTCAAAAGTTCCAAAAGCATTAGACATGAATAAAAAAATAGCTAATTAGACATGAATATATATATAGGCATTCGCAAAGATTTTTAACCTACGATTATAATGTTGTTAATTCCGTGAAGCATCAACGACTCCAAGTGTAAGAGTTAGAGTGGTGTCTAAAGCGATATTTCGTCATGAGAAAGACTCATATTTTTTTGGACATAACATCTTTTCATTAGGTTTTAACATCAGAGGATTATCAAGATGGACAAAGCATGGATCCACCTACCAAGGTTTTGTCAATTTTGACTATTAGTTTATACTTGTAATTATTTGTATATTGATTAGTGATTTGTTTATGTGTCATAGAATGTCCGAAGAATACAGACAAGCTGTTCGGAATTTTGTTTATGGGCATGCAGAAAGGAAGGGAAATCCAGAAAAAATTGTTTGCCCCTGTTCAAAATGTAGGAATCTTTTCCGCCATCCGTCAAGAGATGTCGTATCACACTTGATTATTTTTGGATTTGACCCAACATATGATGTATGGATTTTTCACGGAGAAGCACGCCGTTCAGAAAATGAAGGTAATGGGGAGACAAATGCATATAAAATGTACTTAGACACACAAATGTGTAATGAAGAAATGGAAGATCATGGTAATGTAAGACATGGGGTAGAGATCAAGGAGATAATAGAAAATTCTAAAATTCCTTTGTACCCTGGTTGTGCAAGCCACACAAAGTTATCAGCGACAATACTTCTTTACAGGCACAAGGCTCGAAATGGTGTATCTGATACGACTTTTACAGAACTCCTTAAACTTCTCAAAGATATGCTACCTATGGAAAACACGCTTCCTGATTCTACATATGTAATAAAGAAGCTGCTCAAATCATTTGGTTTAGGCTATAGACAAATACATGCATGTGTAGATGATTGTTGTCTTTTCAGGAAAGAGCTTGCAGATAGTGATTTTTGCCCAAAATGTGGAAAATCTCATTGGAAAAAAAAAATAAGACGAAGGAAGATGGAAAGCAAACCAAAGTATCTGCAAAAATATTGAGATACTTTCCAATAATACCCAGACTGAAAAGAATGCTTATGTCTTCAGAAACAGCAGAGCAATTAAGATGGCATAGCACTCATAAGAGCGAAGATGGTAAATTACGTCATCCAGTAGATTCTTCTCAGTGGGCTACAATTGATAGTATGTATACTTCATTTGCATCTGATCCACGAAATTTAAGGCTTGGTCTTGGAAGTGATGGCTTTAATCCCTTTGGAGATTGGAATTCTAAATATAGTTGTTGGCCAGTATTTCTTGTTGCGTACAACTTCGCTCCGTGGCTTTGTATGCATAAAGATAATATGATGGTTTCTTTATTAATTCCTGGACCACGACAACCAGGGAATGATATCGATGTGTATCTACAACCGCTTATCGAAGATTTGAAAAAATTATGGAATAAAGGGGTGAAGGCATATGATGCATACACTTGCAACGAATTTAGATTACATGCAGTTTTAATGTGGACAATAAATGATTTTCCAGCTTATGGAAATTTAGCAGGTTGTACCGTAAAAGGTAAGAAGGCATGTCCTGTTTGTGGCGTTAATACATGCTCAATATGGTTACCATTTAGTAAGAAATGTGCATATTTAGGACATAGGCGATTCCTTGATCCTAATCATGAATATCGTCAAAGAAAAAACTTGTTTGATGGAACCATAGAAAATAGACAAAAGCCTCCAATACAAACTGGTATCCAAGTCTTTGATATTGTTAAAGATATTTGTAATGACTGGAGGAAAAAATCAAAGGAGGAAGAGAAAGAGAAGGAAAAAAGGAAAAGTAAAAGGGAAGAAGAGAAGAAAACAAAAGGTCAAATGTGGAAAAAGAAGTCTATTTTCTTTGATTTGCCTTATTGGCAGGTAAAGTTTAATTAGAAATTGCTTCTTTTTTATCGATATAATCATTATTTTATTATTAATTAGTTATAATTTATTTTTGATTTTCTTAGGTACTTCCTTTGCGTCACAATCTAAATGTAATGCATGTTGAAAAAAATATTGGTGAAAGTATTCTTGGTACGTTACTTGATATTAAAGGAAAATCAAAAGATGGCATTAATTCACGTAAAGATCTAGAAGTATTGGGTATTAGGAAGAAGTTACATCTTATAGAGATGGGAAGCAAAGCATTACTTCCAGCCGCCCCATGCACCTTGACTGATCAAGAAAAGGAGATCTTTTACAATAGAATGAAGAATTTGAAAGTACCCAATGGGTATAGCTCAAACATTGGGAAATGTTTTGCTAAAGAAAACAAAATTTCAAATCTTAAGTCTCATGATTATCATGTTTTGATGCAACAACTGTTGTCTGTATCACTGAGAGGACTTCTGCCTAATGGGACAAGGAATGCATTACTACGACTATGTTCTTTTTACCACAACATTTGTCAAAGAGTGCTTGATAAAGATAAATTAGAATCCATCGAGAATCAGATCGCATTAACACTATGCGATCTTGAGAGATTTTTTCCTCCTTCATTTTTCGACATCATGATTCACTTAACAATACATTTATCAAGGGAAGCTAGACTTTGTGGGCCAGTGCAATATCGGTGGATGTATCCATTCGAAAGGTAAAATTTGAAATTAGTACGTATAATAGTTGATAACATATGTGCTTGTGAAAATATTTTACTTACGCATCTTGATTATAGATACATGAAAACACTAAAGGGATATGTAAAAAATCAAGTACGGCCTGAAGGCTGCATAGTTGAGCGTTATTCTGCTGATGAATGCATGAAGTATTGTGCTGGCTATATTAATGGTGCATTAGAAATTGGACAAAGAAAAAATAGAAATGAGGTGGAACGAAGTGATTCCATGCTCGAGGGGCATCCTATTTCTAAAGGAAATCCTATGGTACTCAATAAGGAGGTGATTGATATTGCTCATCGATATGTGTTGTTTAAGATCGAGGAAGTAGAGCCTTATATAAAGTAAGCACAAGTTTAATTCGATTATTTTATATGAAATAAATTAGATTGACTTGTATGATTACGTATATAGGATGCACAATGAGGAGCTGAAACGTTTTTATCCTTGGCTTTCACGGGATGATTTGGAACTTTCAATGTTGCATTCAGAGACTTTTAGTAATTGGTTTAAAAAAAAGGTTGGCAATGTTATATCTTTTAGGACGGATAAGTTCGGCATAGAAGTATATGTTATTGTAATTAGTCTTTATGTATAACATTATGCTTCTTCAGGTTCAAGATGATAGAAAAACATCCGATGTTAGTGAACTAATAAATTGGCTTTCACATGGACCTCGTCATCAAGTAATTTCTTATACTGGCTATATAATTAATGGTCGTCGTTTTCATACTAAAGACAACGATAAATCTACACAAAATAGTGGTGTTTCAATTGAGGCAAGTACTGTTCGCATAGATGGATCCATTGAGAATGTACCATACTATGGTGTTTTGCGTGAGATTTTGTTGTTTGACTACCGCCAGTTTCAAATTGCCTTGTTTAAGTGTGATTGGACAAATATTGACCGTGGAGTTAAGGTCGAAGATGGATTCACGTTAGTCAATTTACATCAATTTCAAAATCAATTTGCAAACGACCCTTTCATCTTGGCGACACAAGCCATACAAGTGTTTTTTTGTAGAGAAAGTAGTTCTTCAAATTGGTATGTTGTGCTAAGAGCACCCGCTAGAGGTTTCCATGAGTTGGAAAGCTTTGATGAGGAGGATGAGTCAACTAGCAAACCGGTAGATGAGTCACTACTTGATGATAGAGATGTCGATGATGGGGACGAAAGTTATATAAGGAAGGATTGTGACGGTATTTTGGTATGATATAAGCACACTTTATTGATATTTGCATTACACGTATTTATAATTTTAAAGAGGGTAATTATACATAGGCTATGCATTGTCATATTAATTAATCATGCATTATTGACCATGAATTTTGATTTTAATTTTAGGAAAAAAAGGTTAAACTTTCTTTTGTGGGTATTGCTATTGTATGTTAGGATTTTCATATTTTGCAATAATGACTAATTAGTATGATGTTCTAATTATTTATGTATATTATGATTTTTTTTCTAGGTTTCTCCCTTAGTCGAAGATAGTTGAACTTGAAACATCTGTGGGTAAAATGGTGCAAGATCAAGGAGAGGTACTTTGCACTTCTATTTTCATAATTTCCTGTTATGTTTTGGCCCTATATGTGCAGTAAAGTTAAGACAACTTACGTAAGTATGCATATGTTTCTAATGTCCATGTGTGCGTTATGATTATGAATACAATTACGCAGTTTACTTAAGTATGCATATGTTTTATTTGGTACTTTTAGACACTTGTTTTTTCAGTCACAAGAACAAACCGTTGATCAAAAATGAAAATTAATTATGTATAAGTGAGATTTCTTTAGATGCATATTTACCCAATCAGCATGAACTCCTTATCCATACTTGGTTAGGCATTTAACTGTTGACACTTTGGTCATGTAGAACTAATCTTGTATCTAGTGTTTATTAGGTAATATGAACAAATTCATCAAAGTTTTTAGCATTTGATACAATTTTGACTCGAGATAACCTAAGGCAATGTATAATTAGGTTAAGGCTCAAAAATAATCAAACATTTAATTGACTGGACGAAATAGCATTATTCAGCCTTTAATCTGAATTTCCTTCCTACCAATTTACCTGTTATTTGCCACATTTAGATGCGATTATAAAACAATGAAAACAAAAATATACGATCGTAACATAATTTAACTATAAGTCAAGCGCAGTATAAATTAACAAGAAAAAAACCTGCCTCTGTAATGGATTTGCTTCAAAGTAAAGAGCTTCCAGACATCAATAAGTAATTACAGACAGTTAATAATCTAACAGGGAGGATACAATGTTATTTTTGCGTTGTATTATACGAAGAAGAAGAAGCAGCTATCGGATTTGGTTTTCTTAGAAAAACTCGTAATGATTTAGAGCCGTGATTAGTGGTAAGATTAGCATGTGTGCTTGAGTTGGTCGTGCTTGCTTTTTCCTTTCATTAATGCGCGACGTTGGTTTTAGTTTTCAAACCATTTAAGTGATTGGCATTGCTTGTATCACTAGTATTATTTTGCTCTTGAGAAGGAGATACTTCTTCTTACATAACTAATGACAACTATATAAACTTTGCTTACATAGTTACATGCTTATCAACACTGTATTATTTTGTTTTATCAAATACCAATCAAATATTACTGGGTTATTTATCATCGAAATTGCGCTATTTATCATCGAAATTGGGCTGTTTATCACCGTACCACTAGAACAACTATTGAAAATAAAATTAAAAACTTTCCATTGTTCATATCCATATACATCCACTTCTTTAATCAAATCAGTGGGCATCTTGATTCATTATTCAAGGTTCATGGTTCATAGACATAAATTTATGTCTGCTTCATGATTCATGGTCTGCATAGAATTTCAGCTTATAAATTAAATTCCTTTTTTTTTCTTCATAAACAGATTACAAAAAAACTAAAACTCAAGCTATATTGCGATTCTAATACACCACTCAGCATATGTAGAATTTTAATACCAAACATATACTGTAACTAAATGTGCATTCCTTATGTCGTTGTTCTGTGCTAAATACATATGTAAATTTTGTGTCGCTTCTATTTCCTTTTTTTTCAACTGTCGCTTTTGTTTCCTTTTATTCAACTATCAGACCTTTATCCGATATATGTTTGTCATTTATGTTAAGAACACGCCCGGATTACCATTAAATTTTGGCACTAAAATATTCTTTTAACCCATTATAGACGTGACGAGGAGCACTTCATCACTTTCATATATCTAGTTTTCTAATGGTTGGACTATAAATTTTGCCTAAATCTTTGCTAAAAATTACCTTGTGTCCTACTTTAGTATGCTGCACAGTTTATTATGCTACACAGTTTAACTTAACTAACTTAATAACCCATCAAACCTATACAAACATTTCAGAACTGTACTAGAATTTATGTTGACTGTGTATGCTAATTTCAGATATCAAAGGTAGCAATGAGATATTTAAAGAGGCAATCTCTAGCTGCAGTTGCAACTTCACATGTAAAAGATAAGACTGCTGGTGTGAAAATCAATGAAAAAAGATGTGCTGATGTTGCTTTTCAAAGTTTAAACAGCAATGTTAGAGGATCTCCTCGGAAGCGTATTGAAATGCAGCCTCTACCCGATAATATTCAGTGTCCGAATCCCAATCCGGTTAGAAGATCCCCTCGCAAGCGTAATGAAATGCAGCCTCCACCTGATAATATTCACTCTCCAAATCTCAATCGGGTTAGAACATCCCCTCGGAAGCGTAAGGAAATGCAGCCTCCACCCGATAATATTCACTCTCCAAATCTCAATCCTGGCCCTAATTCAATCGGATCTACAAATATCACCCCCACAAACATAGATCCACACAACGCCATGGTTGCCTTGAACAATCCAAATTCTAATGATGGTATTCAACAAGAGACGGCAAAAAAAAAGAGGGAGGAAGATGGTGAAAAAAATTTCTTTGACGCTGAATGAGAGGGCTGAAGTTATATTCAACGATCGTGGTCAACTAATAGGCTCCAACTCTAAACACTTATCATCGTATCTTGGTACCTTAGCAAGGGAGATGATACCTTTGACCATTTCAAAGTGGAAAAAGGTTGACATAGACTTAAAGAAAGATGTATGGACTTGTATTCAGGTATGATTTTGATCTGTGCTTTTAGTTTTTGTTTTTTTTTCCTTGGATAAATGTTCTCTTTTTGGGTTTAAACTACACATAGAAGAAATAAATAATGGAAGTTAATCCATCAGAAAGATTCATCTCTTATGATATCGTTTAGCTGTATTGTCCCAAAAGCAGGATAGCACCCCATCAACAAAAAGGCAAATTATAATGTTAAAGGGACACCTTTATTTTTACTTCATTTCATTCCAATGGTTTATCCATCATAATTCCTCAAAAATTACTTTATGCTTTGCCTGTCAACTAATCTTGTATTAGGTAAGAGCTGAAATGTTCTTATTTCTGTTTCCAATATATATAATAGCTAACATGTATAGAACCATACAATTCAATGAAAGGACATAAAAGATCCTGGAATCACCTCGTCTATCCGTCCTTGTCAAAATGGCATACGTGTTTTTTGTTTTAATTGCATTCATCTTAGTTTTGGTTGCTACCATCTCAGCACCGACTCTTACCTTTGCTCTCTCAGTTCAGATTGTCAATGCAGCTCATTTTTTTGGTAGTTGCGTGGCATACTTGTTTTTTTACCGTAATGGGCAGTTCCAACCAATTCATAGTTGTTAGCTAAAAATTAATAATTGTTTGTTGTGCAGTCAAGATTTATGGTGGATGAAGCATATAAGGATCTGTTGCTTCAGATGGTGGGAGTACGATGGAGAGAGGCGAAGTCAAAATTAGTTTCCGCTATTAAAGCAGCTTCTATGTGTTCAGACTCTTCCGCTAAATTGGCGATGCTAAAACCGGATACTACAGAAGATGTTCAAGATGGAACGACTTTGTTAATGAAAAACTATCGGAGAAATTTGGGGTAATAAAAGTTGTATTTTATTCATTATAAATTAAAAGGTAAATTATAGTTTATGAATGAATTTCTCCGATGTAGGAAATTAGCAAAAAATACAAAGCATTAAGAGATAAAAATAAAATTCCACATACAATGAGCAGAAAAGGTTATGCGAGATTAGAAGAGGATATGGTAAGAAATTCATGTACATTTATATCAATAATATCTTTTTTTTTCCTTTGGTTCTTCCTTCTTACCATTTTTATTTGCAGAAAAATGAATCTGGAATATCAAATATTAGCAGGGATGAGCTATGGTGCAAAGTCCATACCCAAAAAAGCGGAGACCCACTGAACTCCGTTGTTGCCGATTGCATTGTAAGTTTTTTATTTATTATCAAATATTTCGCTGGATCTATTTTTACTCCCATTCAAGGTTCGAAATCCCGGTTTCTGGTTCCATTCCGGTCGCGTAAAAATATTAAAAGTCCGGTTCCGTTCCGGAAATTCCGGTTTGATGATTCCGGTATGTTTTCTACAAATACGCAAATAAATATGTACTACTAATCAAGGTTTAGACTTTCGATTTTCGTTTTCATTTCGATCATTGAGAAATTTTGATATTTCAGTTTCATTCTGAAAAACTCAAAGATCCTGTTTCAATTCCGATACTTTTTCTTTCTTAATTTATCTTAAATTCTGTAGAAAATGTATGTTTTGATACAAAAATGTGCATATAACATAACATTTTCCGTTAGTAGCTTTCCAAAATTTTCGTTTTAACGCATCCAGATTTGTCGCTAACAATCAACTGAGATACTATTAAAAGATAAAATACTGCGCTCAGAAATTGCTCAAACAATCAGATAAATTAAATAATATACATTAATCAAATATCCAACATAAGAAACAAAGCCAAATCCAAAGAGAAACCCTAAATAAAAGCCGCTTCTTCTGTGCTACGGCTTCTTTCTTCTACATTGCGGCTTCTTTCTCTGGCGCTTCTTTCTGCATGTTGCTTTAATTTCTTCCTTGCTGCGGCTTGTTCGTTTATGGGTTTAGATTTCTTTTCTTCTTTGTTTTTTTTTTCTTTTTGGGCTTCGGTACCGAAACGGAATTTTCTGCGAATTCAACCCCGGTCATCGCCGGAACCGGACCGGGATGGCCTGAAATCTGGCGTGTCGGGCTGAAATCCGGCATATTTACGGACATATAATCTAATGCACTTGTCTTCAATTGTGCATTGAAATCGGAGGACTGAACTTGATTTCTTAACTTTTGAAGATGCATGCATTTTTATGCGATGTGGTCACCTACACAAAATACATCGGTATACTGTTAATTAAATTATGGAACTCTAATCTTAAAATGCTCCAAATTCAATTTTGCAAGTTTGAAAATCATATATTGTAAAGGTAAATTAAAGCACTTGGTTATCTGGTTGCTGCAGTATTGCATAATACAATGTTAACCATTTCTTCAGAAGAATATTAAGGAACAGTCCTCATACAACTTAAAATTTAATTTGTAGGCTAAGATAAAACAGCACAGTGGTGCTCAGAGCTCAAATGGAACAACATCTATGAGTGGGGATGGAGTGTCACATCTTTTTGGAAATGAACATAGGGGAAGGGTGAGAGGACTAGGTTCTGGTGTTGTACCATGTGACGGCCCGCCCCGCACCAGCCCGCATTTCCTCCGAAAGTGCGCTGTACACATGCCCAACTAGCACGGGACGGTCGTCAGGAGAAAGGAAAGAAGAGAATGAACTAATCAAGGAACCTGTAGAATGTCTCACAGCGCATGGAGTAAAATATAATATTAATAATATACTTGACATAAAACAGGTGAGACAGTGCATAAGCTGATAACTAAAATCAACATCAACATCAGAGCAGCGGAAATCCAAATACAGCTTATTACAACTTTCCAAATTTACTGTCTCTAAACAAAAGAAAGCTAAAGTAGAAGATGCACCACTAATGCCCAAGCAGTGATCTTCAACAACATAGGGAGAATACTATATATATATATTACGTGGAAGCCTCCTGCTCATCTCCGGATCATCAACCCGTACATCTCCAGCTAACATGTCTCTAGTCTGCTCGTGTGAGCACCCAGAGTAATAAGAGGAGACATAAAACTCTGGGTCAGACATAAAGCCTGGTATGAGCGATAAGCATCTAAACAGAATAATAACAGGTATACTAAACCATACCTGAACCTGGACCTGCAACCAAAGAGTTAGTACCACATACCGTACAATACTCTAAGGTGCCATAATAAATAGTGTGAAGAATACGGGGGTGGGGTGTGCATGTCATAATGATAACAAACAAATCAACCATAGCAACCATCCTCACATCCCTCACTCAATGCGTAAAGCATACGATGTCCCCCACTTTCAATCGCTAGACCCATTGAAGTAGTGACGGAGTTCGACTTGCACGACTACTGCTACTACCAAGCTTACCACGTGGAGTCATGACCAAATCTTTACAAATGACCCCACTTCATTGGTTTATAGCCCTTTAGTTGTACCCAGGCCATTGCAGCCCTGAATCCGTTCACGTACTTCCCATGCATAGTGATCCAAAGTCATAGACATCGATAGCCCCTTGGCACACGTCCCGCAGCAAAGCCCAACTCATGAAGTGAACTCAGTGGTTCCCAACTGGATCCTGAGCTCTAACTTCCATTTGGACTACCTTTGCATCTCGGGTTTTGGTCTTCTCCAGATCGCCGGACTTCATCGGATCACTGGACTCTATCGGATCGCTGGACTATATCGGATCGCTGGACTCCATCGGATCACTGGACTCCATCGGATCGCTGAACTCCATCGGATCGCTGGACTTCATCGGATCGCCGGATCGTTGGACTCCATCGGATCGCTGGACTATATCGGATCGCTGGACTCTATCGGATCGCTGGACTCCTTCGGATCGCTAGACTATATCAGATCGCTGGACTCCATCGGATCGCTGGACTTCATCGGATCGCCGGATCGCTGGACTCCATCGGATCGCTGGACTTCATCGGATCGCCGGATCGCTGGACTATATCGGATCGCTGGACTCCATCGGATCGCTGGACTTCATCGGATCGCTGGACTTGGGGCTAACCGTTTTCTGCACAATTTCCCGCGACTGTTTTTACGCCATTCGACGGCGTTTTTGACCAATCTAACACTTCTAGACAATCACAAAGCATACTATACAGTCATAGAAACATGTATAATCATTCACAAACATCAAAACACAATTATGATAGGATAAAACGGATCAAACATAGCCAAAATCCCATGTTTTCACTTAAGCATGTTTAAGCAAAACTAATCATAGGATTAACAAAACTTAATCAAATCAACCCAAATTTCTAACAGAGGTCTAAAATAATATTTCGAATTTTTAGAATATTTTTCCAGAATTTTAAAGTGTAAGAATTCACTAATTATCGCTAATCACCCTGATTAACTGTAATTAGTGTCAAAACAATGCTAACCACTCACCTTGGCCACAAATAAAATTCTCAGAACTGAAACTCCTCTGATTTGGGGCGAATACTGATGTCCAACAGCAGCTCTAACCTTGCTTTGGTGCTTTTTCTTCTTAATTTGATGTTGCTAAGCCTAATCTTCAATTAAAAAGTGATTTGGGGTGTTTTACATGTAGGAGGCCATTGTTAGAGTGTCTAAGGATGAAAGTGGCGGCTGGAAAATGTCTAAAGAAATGTTTTCTAACCCTAATCAGCCCCTATATACCCCTAAACCCGAAATTCTCCTCTGGGCCTAGCTGCTAATCACCCGGTTAAGCCCAATTAAGCTGTTTTTCACCATCTGAAACTTGTTTCAGCCATATCTCCCAAACGGTGAGTCCGTTTGGCTAATGTGACCACTCTACGGAATTGTAAACCATCATTCGGAGCCAATGGAAGTGGTTTCAGGTCAAAATTCATTTCCAGTCAAAAGTTATGGCCAAAACAGTGATAACTAGGGGTAAAATGGTCATTTAAAAATCGAGAAAAATCATGGACATGGGAAATGACCCTAATAGTCGTCTCCCAAAGTTACATGACCATACGACTTCGTATGTGACAGAAATAAATATTCTACGATCCTATGATGCGTAGAATGCGGGTCGTTACACTCTCCCCCCTTAAGAAATTTCGTCCCCGAAATTCCTTAACCCAAACATACAAAGGATCCCGCATGCCTAACAACCACATACAACAATCAAACATGCAAAACAAGCAACCAAGCTTATCCTAGCATGCGGAAAACTAAATCGAAGTCAAAATCTTACCAGGCAAAGAGTTCCGGATAAGTCTTCCTAATGTTCTCCTCTGTCTCCCAAGTACAATCATTCTCGTCCTCGCCCCACTGAACCTTAACTAGCTTCACCGCCTTCCTTCGAAGTTGCTTCATGTCGTGCTCGACAATACGGGCCGGCTTGCGGTTCTCAACCGCCTCGGGTTCT
This sequence comes from Allium sativum, assembly GCA_030737875.1. Lineage (NCBI taxonomy): Eukaryota > Viridiplantae > Streptophyta > Magnoliopsida > Asparagales > Amaryllidaceae > Allium > Allium sativum. Next base: position 298,695,044 of record CM060924.1, read on the forward strand.
ACTTCGAAGTCCTCTAACTGATCAGGTGCAATAGTCATATCTGAGTCGTGGACGAACTTCCTTAGTTGGGAAACATGAAATACATTGTGAACTCCCGCCATTTTCTCTGGTAAGTCAATTCTATATGCCAAACTCCCGACTAGTTCAAGAACAGGGAACGGGCCAACAAATCTTGGTGCCAACTTGCCTCTCCTGCCAAACCGTATTACGCTCTTCAACGGAGAAATCTTGACAAACACCAAGTCACCAATGGAGAATTTTAGGTCTCTTCTCCTCTTATCAGCATAACTCTTCTGCCTATCTTGAGCAGCTTTCATTCGTTGTTGAATGACCTTAATCTTATCTGAAGTTTCCCTCACCACATCTGGTCCAAGCATAAACTTCTCACCAGTCTCTATCCAACATGATGGTGAGTTACATGGTCTTCCGTACAAAGCTTCAAACGGAGCCATACCGATACTGGATTGGTAGCTATTATTATATGCAAACTCTACTAGATGCAAATGGTCATCCCATGATCCACCAAAATCCAATATACAAGCTCTCAAGAGATCTTCCAATATACGATTCACCCTCTCCGTCTGACCGTCGGTCTGAGGATGATATGCGGTACTGAGATGTAACTCTGACCCTAGATCCTCTTGTAAGCTGTTCCAAAACCCACTAGTGAACAACGGGTCTCGGTCACTCACAATGCTTTTAGGTACTCCATGAAATCTCACTACCCATTTCATATACAATTTTGCTAACTTAGCTGCCGTTCTGGTTGATTTGACTGGTATAAATCTTGCACTTTTGGTCAATCGGTCCACAATCACCCAAATGCTATCATGTCCCGATCTAGTCCTTGGTAAACCATCGATGAAATCCATCGAGACTTGCTCCCATTTCCATTCGGGAATTTCTAATGGTTGCAATAACCCACTAGGTTTCTTTTGCTCGGCTTTAACTAGCTGGCAATTCATGCACTTGGATATAAACTTCCCAACGTCTCTTTTCATCCCTTCCCAGTAGTAAGTCTGCTTGATATCCCGATACATCTTGTTACCACCGGGGTGTATAGTCAGTTTTGAGTGGTGACATTCTCTAAGCACTTCATCTCTCAATCCATTGACATTGGGTACGACTAGTCTTCCATTCTTTCTAAGCAATCCATCTCGATCAAGCCCATACTTGTTCATCTCCTCATCGATACCCATCTCTAACTTGGAGATGATTTCCAATAGATTAGGATCGTCCCTCTGACTAGAGCCGATCCGCTCAATCAAAGTGGGTTTGATCGTCAAATTTGCTAACATTTCTGAATCCAATTCGCACTTTGGTCTGAAATCAAACCCCGCGATATACTCCAGTTGCTTCCATTCTAGAAACATAGCGCCTAAGCTGGCATGTCTCCTACTCAATGCATCGGCCACCGCATTGCCTTTTCCCGGTGTATATGCGATGTCAAAGTCATAGGAAGCCAAGAATTCTAACCATCTCTGCTGACGGAGATTTAAATCCTTCTGGGAGAAGAGATACTTCAACGACTTATGATCTGTAAACAGCTCAAATCTTTCTCCCAAGAGATAGTGTCTCCACATCTTTAATGCGAACACGATCGCTGCCAATTCTAAATCATGGGTAGGGTATCTTCTCTCGTGCGGTTTCAACTGCCGACTTGCATAAGCTACAACCCTACCGCCTTGCATCAATACAACACCCAGTCCGGTACCACAGGCATCCGTGTATACCGTCATCTCTTCATTCCCCTTAGGAATGACTAACACTGGTGCGCTTGTCAACTTGTCCTTTAGACTCTTAAATGCATTCTCGCATCTTTCATCCCAGACAAAAGCTTGATTCTTCTTGGTCAACTGGGTCAATGGTGCTGCTATCTTGGAGAAACCTTGGATAAACTTACGATAATATCCAGCTAATCCCAAGAAACTTCTTACATCTGTTGCATTCTTGGGCGTAGGCCAATCCTGTACCGTAGCCACCTTCGTTGGGTCCACGGCAATCCCATTTTCTGATACAACATGGCCCAAGAACCTCACTTCCCTCTTCCAGAAGTGACACTTAGAAAACTTTGCTTTCAATTGGTGTTTTCTCAACACCTCCATCACTATTCTTAAATGTCCCTTGTGTTCTTCCTCTGTCCTCGAGTAGACCAAAATATCATCAACGAACACAAGGACAAACTTATTCAACTGATCTCTGAATACCCTATTCATAAGATCCACAAAATATGCTGGGGCATTGGTCAGCCCGAATGGCATGACCAACCACTCATAAAACCCAGACGGCGTCCGAAATGCCGTTCTAGCTATACTCTCAGCTCCCACTCTAAGCTGATGAAAACCTGTCGCGAGATCCAACTGAGAAAATACTCTCGCGCCACTCAACTGATCAAACAAATCATCTATCCGCGGTAGAGGATACTTGTTCTTCCTCGTCACTTTATTCAACTCGCGGTAGTCTACACACAAACGAAGGGAACCATCCGCCTTGGTAGCAAACACAACTGGTGCTCCCCATTCAGAAACACTCCTTCTGATAAATCCCTTCTTCAAAAGATCGCTGACTTGCACCTCGAGCTCTCGCTGCTCCCTTGGTGCCATACGACGAAGTGGCATCACTATAGGCCTGGCATCTTTTACCAAATCAATACGGAACTCAATCTCTCGGTGTGGTGGAAGTCCGGTCACTTCTTCGAAAACATCCGGATACTGGCCAACCACGGGCAAACCTGACAACTCACTATGCGGAATATCGAGGGAGTTTAGAAAACTAGCCAATACCCCCTCACTGGGTAGACCACCAAACACTATCCTCCGTCCATCATCCGCTCTAGCTGTCACCAAAAAGCCCTCACAGTCTACCACCACCCCGTATCTTTGGAGCCAATCTACTCCCAAAATAATGCCAAACCCAGTAAAGCCCAAAACAAAGCAATCACAAACAAACATGCATCCATGACTCGATACGACCACATTACGACAAATCATGCTAAGGCTAGTTGAACCACCAATCGGGTTCGTCACTACTAAAGGTCTATCGACAATCTCGGGCTCCAATCCCAACCTATCTACCAGGTCACTAGATATGAAAGAACTGGAAGCTCCGGTATCAAATAAAACTCTAACAGGAACATCATAAACAGAAAGCATACCTTGAATGACGACATTCTTTCCCTTCTCCGCCGCTGTTGGAGCAATCGACGAAGAAGGAATAGCATTAAGAGCATATGCTTTCACCATTTGCTTTTCTTTAGGGGGTTGCGGACAATTGTCCTTGTGATGTCCTATTTGGCCACAGTTGAAGAACTTCCTATACGCTGGCTTGGCCCGACAATTACTAGCATAATGGCCCTTTTTACCACAGCTGAAGCACTCCACATCTTGCTTATTCTTTTTCTTCTGGCCATCCTTAGTCTGACTCTGCTTTCTTTTATTCTGGGAACCACCCTTGCCTCCACCACTTGCTTGTGGCTTTGGTTCATCTGCGGATGCAACCTCAGTCTTCAACTTAGGGTAGAGACTTTCTGATCTTAATGCTTTCCCCACAATCGACTCAAACGTCTCATCGATGTGGTTAATAAGCTTTTCCCCCAAGTACTGATCCAAACCAGTTATGAATTTCTCATTCTTCTTCTCGGCAGTATCAATAAGAGATAACCCATACTTCGACAAAGTGTCGAATTCAGCAATATACTCCGAGACAGCTCTTCCATTCTGCTTGAGCTCCAAGAATTTCTTAAACAGCACTGACTTCTGAGCAGCTGGAATGTACTTCTCGCTAAAGCGAGCTTTAAACTGCTCCCAAGTAATCTGATCTTCAGGAGTAGCTGCTTTTATAGCATTCCACCAATTCATTGCCCGCCCTTGTAGCTGACGGGATGCTAACTTTCTCTTCATTGCATCCTCGATACCCAAATCCTCGATACGTTCGCAACTATCCAACCAATCCTGAACATCCGTGGCTGACTCCGTTCCCTGGAACGGCTTACCACCATGGCTAGTATAGTCCTTGTTTAGCTTGGCGAAGTCGACCCTCGGCGCCTGCACTATTGGACCACCACCATTTCCACCATTGGGAGCTGCCCTCCGTACATCTCTAAGCATTTCCCTCATGAGGTCAGTAAACATCGTCCTCATGTCAGTGGCATTCCCATTATTGGCTCCCCTACCAGCACCTATAGTTTCTCGGCTCATCGTCAATCTGGAAAAGGAAACGATTAACGATTCCATAGTGGTGCTAGTGCAGTACGACTTCATTCTTATACTACTAATAGTATATATATATATAGCTTTTAAAACCAAAATAATCACAAATACGCTCTCTCGTATACGTATATTATCTCTCCCTGATAACTTCCCTAGGTTAACTACGCAACCTAGAGCTCTGATACCAAGTGTGATGGCCCGCCCCGCACCAGCCCGCATTTCCTCCGAAAGTGCGCTGTACACATGCCCAACTAACACGGGACGGTCGTCAGGAGAAAGGAAAGAAGAGAATGAACTAATCAAGGAACCTGTAGAATGTCTCACAGCGCATGGAGTAAAATATAATATTAATAATATACTTGACATAAAACAGGTGAGACAGTGCATAAGCTGATAACTAAAATCAACATCAAAATCAGAGCAGCGGAAATCCAAATACAGCTTATTACAACTTTCCAAATTTACTGTCTCTAAACAAAAGAAAGCTAAAGTAGAAGATGCACCACTAATGCCCAAGCAGTGATCTTCAACAACACAGGGAGAATACTATATATATATATATATTACGTGGAAGCCTCCTGCTCGTCTCCGGATCATCAACCCGTACATCTCCAGCTAACCTGTCTCTAGTCTGCTCGTGTGAGCACCCAGAGTAATAAGAGGAGACATAAAACTCTGGGTCAGACATAAAGCCTGGTATGAGCGATAAGCATCTAAACAGAATAATAACAGGTATACTAAACCATACCTGAACCTGGACCTGCAACCAAAGAGTTAGTACCACATACCGTACAATACTCTAAGGTGCCATAATAAATAGTGTGAAGAATACGGGGGTGGGGTGTGCATGTCATAATGATAACAAACAAATCAACCATAGCAACCATCCTCACATCCCTCACTCAATGCGTAAAGCATACGATGTCCACCACTGTCAATCGCTAGACCCATTGAAGTAGTGACGGAGTTCGACTTGCACAACTACTGCTACTACCAAGCTTACACGTGGAGTCATGACCAAATCTTTACAAATGACCCCACTTCATTGCTTTATAGCCCTTTAGTTGTACCCAGGCCATTGCAGCCCTGAATCCGTTCACGTACTTCCCATGCATAGTGATCCAAAGTCATAGACATCGATAGCCCCTTGGCACACGTCCCGCAGCAAAGCCCAACTCATGAAGTGAACTCGGTGGTTCCCAACTGGATCCTGAGCTCTAACTTCCATTTGGACTACCTTTGCATCTCGGGTTTTGGTCTTCTCCAGATCGCCGGACTTCATCGGATCACTGGACTCTATCGGATCGCTGGACTATATCGGATCACTGGACTCCATCGGATCGCTGGACTCCATCGGATCGCTGGACTATATCAGATCGCTGGACTTCATCGGATCGCCGGATCGCTGGACTCCATCGGATCGCTGGACTATATCGGATCGCTGGACTCCATCGGATCGCTGGACTCCTTCGGATCGCTAGACTATATCAGATCGTTGGACTCCATCGGATCGCTGGACTTCATCGGATCGCCGGATCGCTGGACTCCATCGGATCGCTGGACTTCATCGGATCGCCGGATCGCTGGACTATATCGGATCGCTGGACTCCATCGGATCGCTGGACTTGGGGCTAACCATTTTCTGCACAATTTCCTGCGACTGTTTTTACGCCATTCGACGGCGTTTTTGACCAATCTAACACTTCTAGACAATCACAAAGCATACTATACAGTCATAGAAACATGTATAATCATTCACAAACATCAAAACACAATTATGATAGGATAAAACGGATCAAACATAGCCAAAATCCCATGTTTTCCCTTAAGCATGTTTAAGCAAAACTAATCATAGGATTAACAAAACTTAATCAAATCAACCCAAATTTCTAATAGAGGTCTAAAATAATATTTCGAATTTTTAGAATATTTTTCCAGAATTTTAAAGTGTAAGAATTCACTAATTATCGCTAATCACCCTGATTAACTGTAATTAGTGTCAAAACAATGCTAACCACTCACCTTGGCCACAAATAAAATTCTCAGAACTGAAACTCCTCTGATTTGGGGCGAATACTGATGTCCAACAGCAGCTCTAACCTTGCTTTGGTGCTTTTTCTTCTTAATTTGATGTTTCTAAGCCTAATATTCAATTAAAAAGTGATTTGGGGTGTTTTAGATGTAGGAGGCCATTGTTAGAGTGTCTAAGGATGAAAGTGGCAGCTGGAAAATGTCTAAAGAAATGTTTTCTAACCCTAATCAGCCCCTATATACCCCTAAACCCGAAATTCTCCTCTGGGCCTAGCTGCTAATCACCCGGTTAAGCCCAATTAAGCTGTTTTTCACCATCTGAAACTTGTTTCAGCCATATCTCCCAAACGGTGAGTCCGTTTGGCTAATGTGACCACTCTACGGAATTGTAAACCATCATTCGGAGCCAATGGAAGTGGTTTCAGGTCAAAATTCATTTCCAGTCAAAAGTTATGGCCAAAACAGTGATAACTAGGGGTAAAATGGTCATTTAAAAATCAAGAAAAATCATGGACATGGGAAATGACCCTAATAGTCGTCTCCCAAAGTTACATGACCATACGACTTCGTATGTGACAGAAATAAATATTCTACGATCCTATGATGCGTAGAATGCGGGTCGTTACATACCATCTCAAATTGGTGCTTATGCAAGTAATTCAAAAACGGTGATTGCATTGAAAAATCAAGTATCTCATTTGACCGCTAAAGTAGAAGAGCTGACTAATATCGTCATGACGGTAAGTTTACAGTTAATTAGTTATTTGTTAACAAATATGTATTATGTGCTTATGAATTACCAAGTCATCTCTTGTACATTTACAGAGAAAAAATGATACTGTGGCGGATAAGGAGATTCCTCAGGCTCATACACCTCAGGTTAGAATATAAAACTGGATTTTTATTTTTATTTTAAAAACCATATTAGGATATAATACTTAGAAGTATTGTGATTCCATGTTTCTAAAGATTTCGATTTTATTAACACTTTACCATGGTTCAAACATAACCTTTCTATAATTCCATAAGTAGGGTTGATCGTATTAGCGTAATCTCACCTGTTTTTGAATTCTTCGATCAGAACTGGAAGAGTAGCTGACCATTGTTGAGAGTAGTAGTGTTAATATATAAAAACTGCTGATTCCATGTTTCTAAAGATTTCGATTTTATTAATACTTTACCAAGGTTCACACATAACCTTTCTATAATTCCATAAGTAGGGTTGATCGTATTAGCGTAATCTCACCTGTTTTTGAATTCTTCGATCAGAACTGGAAGAGTAGCTGACCATTGTTGAGAGTAGTAGTGTTAATATATAAAAACTGGTGACGTGCTGTTGTTGAGCTACTGTATATAAGCTGGAGAGGAGGAGTAGTAGTATTACCATTTGGTAATTCTCAGCATGCGTCGGCCAGTTAGTCCTTTTGATCATATACACAATAAAACTTCCTCATATTCCTTTAATTACTTGGAATACATAAAAGCACCCGATAGTGGAGACTTGTTTGCAATTGTAATTTTAGTAACCAGTTGAGGAGTTACAGCAGTTGTATTAGCAACGTGCTGGTCATACTCGTTCACTGGAGTCATAACCAAATGAGGAGTCACATCCGAACCACCTTCAAGTTGCACTGGACGAATGCAATCAAGTTGCACTACAGTTTCAGTGGCATTGGTGCCTAAACAAACTACATTAACAACTTGTTTTTCTTTTCTAACACCTAAGTTTTCGGAGAAAGAGAAAGCTTTAGTGAGCATGTCATTTATTTTACAAATCTCTCCTTCCTCATTTTCTTTATTGACATGAATCGATCCGTTCATTTCCTTCATCACTAGGGGCGAGAAAACCAAACTTATTGCCTAAGTAACTGCTAGAACAACCAAAATGTTGAACCTGGTTCTCCACAATTCCATTTTTCTCAATATTTGCCTTATCATTCCTGCTCTGGTTTTTGGGAAGAACAACACTTTTCTTTCTTTTCATCACTTTCTTCTAACTAAATTTCTTCTTAATTAGTTAGGGTACCAGAATTAACTTTCTCACTCACATTCGCATTCTTGACACTAACTGGAATCTCTTTATTGCTAACAGCATCATCCTTAACAAGGCCATTGCACACAACACTAATATTATCACTTAAACTCAGGTAGTTAGCTTTTACATGATCAAATATACACTAGGATTTCAGGTCGACTAATTTTTCTATCTGATTTTCACTGGAAGCTATGGTTAACCTTTTCATAGTGAGAAAAATATTTCAAATTTTTATGCATTACTTTCTGCATTTGGTTAACAACAATTACTATTTGTATTCAAAAATATTATCAGAATTTAGTGCAATGCTGTAAGGTTACAGGCTACAACAATGTTGTATAATAAGTTCTGAATGGTGTATTTGGTTAACAATTTTTCTGCATTTGGTTAGCAATGCTGTAAGATTACAGCAATATATTCTTTCTGCATTTGGGTAACTTTTTTTTTTGCAGTCACACCGTGCTAGTAACAGTATGCAGGCTCAAGATCGACGGGATGGGTTACTATGGACGGTTTGGTGAACAAAAAGTGCAATCTATTAGGTTGGGAGAAAAACATAGTTGCAGAGGGGACGATAGCAAGTACCGGTCCCGATGCTTTGGTACATTTCAAAAAGCTTGGAGCTAATGCTTGGAAGATATGTGTGAATGTAGCGGTGGAACCTGAAGCTTTTTTGTTTAGGCCAAATTCAGAGATGTCGACTATCGGACAGGCCATTGGATCTACCGTCGCGTGGCACAAAGATTACATTTCCTTGGTCTAGTGTTGGTACTTATGAAACTAGTTATGTAATTATGTTAGAACTTAGAACTAGGTGGCTGCTACTTATCTAAATATTTTGGTATGTAAACTTATCTAAATCTTTTGGATCGGATGTAAACTTATCTAACTTTTTGAAACGTGTTGGAATTTTAAGACTTTTGCTTTAGTCTTTTATTATGTGTTGCATCAGCATGTTAAAATATAAATATTATTATTATGAATCAATATGGTTTCAAATGTATATACAAATCTATTATTTCGCAACGGGCAAACCCTATTGTTATATGCTATTGTAGACAGTCTACCAAGTAGTATATTACCATGGTTGAAGACTGTTGTAATTTCGCAACGGGCAAAACCTGTTGTTATATGATATTGTAGACAGTTTACCAACTAGTATATTACCACGGTCATAGATGGTTGTAATATACTGTATTACAACGGGTAGAAGCCGCTTGTAATTAATCAGCTATTACAACGGGTTTATAGACATTGTCATAGAGTCCGTGCACGTGATAGAGGCACGTTATTACAAAGGGTGTTTACGACAGTCATTGACCGTTGTAAACTTGGAAGGGTCTATTACGACGGCTCATATTCGGACGGGCTAAAGCCCGTTGTGAAAAGCATATAACAACGGTTTTTGCCCGTTGTAAAAGGACTGTTTTGTTGTAGTGTTAACGAGTGATTTTGAAATGATATTTTTCTTAAGTGAAAAGAAATGTATTCCCAACTTTGGACAGGGAATGTTTTATAAAAAAAAATTATAAAACAGAAAGGATTTCAAGGCCTAAGCCCGATGATTTCTAAAATGATTTAGAAATGTATTATGGTTTTACATTATGGTTCATCGCGTATCCGATTAGTTGCTATTGATGATGTATCTGTTTGGTGGAGGAGAATTTATTCTCTTGCTTAACACCCTTCTTTGAAACTTATGAGCTCAAAGGTTATGTGATTAATAGTGACTGATCATATGCGTGAATTGTTGATGTAAAGTATTATAGATTTGATTATACTTGTGATTATGTTGTGAAATGATTTTCCCTACTTCGGGATATGAAATGATTTAGTATGTGGCTAAAGATTCGGGTGACCCAAGATTGACTAAAAGTATGGGCTAGATCCAGTGCCTTAGGGTGAGTGGTCAGTAGTGTAGCCTTCTCCATGCGTGGGAGGTGTGTGTGTGTGTATATATATATATATATATATATATATATATATATATCGAGTTGGAGCAGCGCTTACTGCCCTGTCTGAGGGAGAATTCCCGATATTTGGTTGCATACTTGTTTGCATGCATTATTATGTTTTGGAATTCATATTTCCAAACGATTTGGTTTGAGATCCAGAAGTGAAATCTACTTTGATATAAAAGCTAGATATGTATTTCAAATGATTTGAAATAGAAATCGAGAAATTAAGTCCAAAGGAATAATTTCTTTAAATTGAATTGGATTTGGAAAATCTAAGTGAGGTGATTAATCTAAATGGGTGGATTGGGATATTGCATGTTGATTGATGCATAGTAGATCCATAACTCTATTACTGATTATTGTTTATAAACTGGCATTCATGGGGGTAAACCCATTCCGTGTTATACGGCCTGGTCCTATGATTTGTCTTATCATTTAATTAAGTTAATTTTAACGGTAGAGTTTCTCACACCAGTCCCATGACCGACCTGTAGTTTGCTTTTCCTTTGCAAACTCGGGTGCCCTATTTTCCACACGGGCAGTCAAGTGGTTTGTTTTGCAAATATTTATTTATTGAGCAGGATTTTGGATTGAAGCTAAAAGCTATGTCCAGAGCATTGATAGTCTTCCGCTGTATTCGTTTATTTGTTTCCGCTGCATTGCATTACATTTATTGTAAATTAATCTCCCGTTGTATTATTATATTTCGATATACTCTAATATATTCTGTACTCTGATGTAACATTATTACGATGTTTATAAAAGTCTTCTGTTATTCGTTTTGATGTGTTGTACACCCAGAGTTAGTGTATCTGGATTCGAACGGTCTTGGTCGGTCTAGCGATCGATTAGGTTCGGTCGAAATCCGTATCGTTACAGGTTGCAAATTGAAAGCCAGTAAATTTCAAAAGTAAAGATATTGACCGGAAAAGTTAAGTTTATTTCCACAATTATTTTCAGTTGTAGATAATTGCATATATAGTAATTAATTTTACAACATGAGTGGGAGTAAAAAAAGTAAGTAAAATATATTTATAAACACAATATGAAATGATTACAAAATCGTATACAAAAAATTTAACCTTTAATTGAGTGGAAAGAAACTATGGGAAGAAAACAATTTTCAAGCAGGAAAATCAGAATTTAGTTAACCAACATGCTCAAAGTAAGGAAAATGAGAGATTTAACAAATGAAGCTATAAACCAATTATCATTGAGACTGTAGTATTTGGGCTACAATTATTATGGTACATTCATATTATTTCACATTAGATTTAACTGAAGTTCCATAAGGCTCAATAATTACACATGTCATATGTAAACAAGTTTCCAGCAGAGCAGTTTCCTACACAATCACAACTAGAAGCCGCAAAGGAAAACTCAACAAACACAGACCATTCACATAATGAAACCCTGAGAATCAATCACCAAGACGGGTTGCAAGATGTCCGCAACAAACACTAACAAAAGCAATGCTTGCATAAATACCCATTAACCTTCACTAGAAAGCCTCTCAATAAACAACCCAACAAAAACAATAGAAAAGCAGGACAAAGAGTCAAAAATCAGACCACATAACCCAAGATGAAACGTGTAGAGGCAAATCAACAAAAACAGGAATTAAGTGAACAAAAATATACCTTAAGCGACTGAATGGGATTGAAATCGGGATTGAAGTGCCTAAGGTAGATTGAATGTTTCCGAAACCAAAATAATCGCAGATGAATGTTTCAGTATACTCGCATTATTAATTCCTGAAACCCAAATAGACAACAGATTTGAAGGGTTTAATCTTCGACATGCTGCTTTTTTTTCCTCTGAAATCGGGATTTGGATAATCGATTTAGGTGGCAGTTGTTTGCAAAAGCGTTGGGCAAACGAATGAAAAATGGGAAATAGGGTTACGAACGTCAGTTTACGTTTTTACCCTTAGAAATCAGTGCTACCAACATTAATAAGCATTGGCAATAAAAAAAATTAAAACTATGTATTTTAGGTACCACTTTTTTAACATAGCAACGCTTATTCTTGTGACTACAATACAACATGTTAGCCTGCCTTGTGACTAGGCTACCCAAAGCAAAGGACTTGAATATGAACATACATTGATCAGCAATCGCTCGGATGAATTGGCGGAATACAGAACAACTTGGATTTTGGCATTTACGAAGACCTGCTCGCCCCTACCGACTCGCCCCTATCGGTTCGTGACCCCTTCCTGAGAGCGGTTCGTGACCCCTTCCTGAGGGCAGTTCATGACCCCTTCCTGAGGGCTATTTGTGGCCCCCTTCTTGAGGGCGGTTCGTGACCTGCTCCTGAGGGTAGTTCGTGACCCTTTCCTGAGGGCGGTTCGTGACCGTTGGGACCCCGACCCGACCTGACCATAATCACTAGATCCTCACCTCAGCTCACCATCCCGGCTCATGAACTGTGACCACAAACCGCGACCAGGACCTGCTACTGCACATGTAGATCTTGACCTATTCTCGAGGCTATGACCGCTCCTACCATGACCCGGTCTCCACATCAGCTCTCCTACAGTTATAAATACCCCACTGCTGGAAAATTGAAGGGACTTTTTGGCATCTCCTTGTCCATGGCTGCCATGGCCAACACTTCTCCATGAATGATTACCATCTCCTTTAATTAAAATCAATGAATTCGGAGAGAATTATTCATGTAATTCGATTGTTTGAAGGCAATGTTCATTGTAATTGTAATACATGATTGAAATGAGAAAATATGAACTAGATGTAGGCTCACTAACGCCGAACCACTATAAAAATCTCGTTGTCTTGCTTTTTCTCGTATTTTCGCTTATTTCTTCATATGTTATGCTCTAAATATGACAATTTGGGTGTTGGGACCATTTTTTGGTCTAACATTTCGTGCTTTCACTGAGAACGGACTGATTCTCAACCATAAATATTTTCATCTACTAATGGATATCGTAATCCATTGAGGGAAGATCCGTATTTGACTTGAACGATTCACTAAAGTTTTTGCTCAGATGAAGAAGAGCAAAGGGGAGTATCAGAGTTTTAAGGATTGAAACAACGTTTAAAGCGACGTATTATATCATTCCCATTGAAATTGCTAAGTCTATTATATCCTTCGACCGGAATGCAATTGTTTTTTATCACTGCAAAATAAGTCAGCAATGGGACATTTCTACCGTGCTTAAACTGGACATGTATTGGATATCATTCCCATTGGCTCGGCGTGATTGTACTCTGGAAGGAGCATATATGTGCCAAGAAAATGCACTTAGGCATCTAGATGTATGTAAAGAACGGATGAACCATATCATGAATGAACGAACTGAGTGGCACAGCACATCCAACCATGCACATGCACATAATTCGTTGGTTATTGCTAAAGCACAACTTCTTCCTTACTACTAAGGCTAGAAGGGTGCCTGCTATCATGCCTTCCTTAATGTCATATGGAATTACAAGCTGATAGACATGTGGGACATGATTAATTTTAGGAGAGACTGTCGCTAAGCTTGATTCAGCATTATAGTCATGGCATGTGGTGTCCTCTGTGGATTTATCAGTCGTCATCACTGCAACATAACTAAGATGAACCAGACAACTAGGAGGATTGCGGTTCGTAGGGTATGGAAGCAGGACGGCTCGGATCGATTCCATTGGGGTCGAACGGTCCTGGATTGAGAATACCCGATCTGACCAAGAGGCACAACTGACTCGGAGATATGACTCAAACTGATACTCGAGACACCGAACTCGTAGGTGAGTATCACGAACTGACCAATAGTGCCATCACGGACCGACCTGGAGTGAGTGCTCTGACCTAATCTGAGGACATTGATTCAACCTAAACCACGACCCGTAGTGACCTGTTGAATCACGAGCAAATAAATAATATGCAACCAACGAAGTATGTCACGTGCAAACTTGGATAGTTGGTTTGTGGTAAACATGGAATGCCTGGGTCGTTCACATGTTATGAACGTTACAATCTGGGATGTGAAAATCAATGAGGAAAATATGGATTCACACAATTAGACAAGGGGATGACGTGGCAGTCATAACTTATATGGGACGTCCAAGTACACAACACGAAGCAACATATTCATGCACGATTCAGTTATATTAAGGTAAAAAAGATGGCACATGGCAAAGATTAACATCACAGACCGGTCACATATATTTGTATAATACATGGAGCTGCTGCATTTGAAGATGAATGAAGCACGTGTCTGGAGCTATATGGCACATTATGGTGTATGGATTGTTTGTGCAGTTCACAACATCCATGGGTCCATTAAAAAACTGGCCCAAGCCACGAGTCGCGCCTGCCTCAAAATATTTGAACCCGTTTGTAGACGATGCCGTGACCCGCATAGCAACCACGAGCTGAAGAGATATACACGAATTGCAATCCGGAAAAACTATGGTGACCATAGATCACAACCCGACCCAAAAAACTGACAATTTTTGGAAAAAAAATGCATTTTTCTGATCATTTCAAAGAAGGCACGGTCTACCAAATTCGAAAAAACAGTGTGGCCGCACCACCGGCGCTGTGGGGCCCTGAACCCCCACCAGCGCTGCGCCCGGACCCGCTGACGGCTCGCCTTCGGCTCGAAGTATGTTTTGTCCTACAATTATCAACAACCCTTATCAATCGATATTTATTAGATAGTCTGACGATATCGACAGCAAATTGGCAACGACTGGAATTCTCCCTAGAGCCATAACACCTATTTACTGATGTTATTCAATGTGAGTAGCTATTGAAAAGATTCGGCATGCTGGCTGTGACAGTGTACGACATAATGATTGCCTCATAGCAGCCTCCTCTTTTGCAGCTCCGATGGTGTATAGATTTCACCTATGCAACTGATGATTGCTCCCGAACGAGTAGTGATCACTTGATTTATACAACTTAGACATATCCAATCGGCGGAGTCCCGAATGATGGTTATATGAAGTAGTCCGGGCGCTACTCCGAAGCTAGTTCATATGATCCTAGCGATCATGATTCTCAATGATGGGATATCAGAAAGCAAATAAAGATCCTAGCAGTACGAAGCTACACCTCACTTGAATGACTTGGTGAAAGGCATATGTCCTGTGGTTCGCTCCCTGAATAGCTTAGCTAAACTTTGCAATGCCTATTTTCTTTCAACCGTATCGAGGGAGATTAATCCATCGAATAAGGGTTCGATCAACATTTTTTTGGTGCCCAGAGTTAGGTATCAAGTGAATCACCACAGGCTATGATCGGACCTACGGATACTTGCCCAGATGATAACAACATTGACTTCTCACCATCCACCACACGACCTCGGTCAAGAGATGAGAACTCGAGATCAACAAAAATATGAATCGTCCATTAGCTCTCCACTTCATACAATGTAACAGAATGTGTGAACATAATTTGAAGCCTTGCAAGCTATGCTATTGCATTTAAGCTTATCTGATCAAGGTCTTGACCGACCAGCTCTAGCGGAATTCAAAGCTTACCTAGCACCGTGGCATCTACTGTTAAATACCCCAACTGAAGTTGGAGTGGGAATGGTTTGGACAACCAAGTTACTGGCTATTTGGTTGAATGAAATATGTTACACAACAGAGATGGCGTGGAACCCAACGATGCTTCCCCAGCCGATGAGATGGAGTGTGAAGGAGGCATGGGCTTAGCAAGGAAGACGTCACAGAAAGGGTTGCCCGATGATCTACCCGAAGATATAGATCCCAGACAAGATGAAGGTTCGGGATGTAGGAGGGTGACATCTAAGGAAGCAACTGCCCAAAGATGGAAAAACATGCTTACAGCTTGCTGATTGCTTCGAGAAAACTCCGCCGCTATATCCAAGTTCATCTGATTGTGATACACACCGATTAGCTACTACGATAGGTCCTGCAGCGACCTGAGGCATCAGGGAGATTGCTCGAACAGAACATCGAGCTTAACTGGTTTGATCTCAATTCCCTCCTAAAGAAGTCCATACGGAGGCAAACATTAGCCGAATACATCACTGAGTTTACTGTTCCCGAAGAGGATGTTTAGATGAAGAAGATGGCCCCTCAAAATGAAAGACGAAAACAAGCACCTAGAAGCTGTATACAGACGGTGTAAAGAATGATCAATGGTCCGACGTCGGAGTTGAATTGATAACTCTTGAAGGACGGTCAATTTACTATACCTTACGATTGGAATTTTATGTTGCTAACAACAATTCTAGATATGAGGCTCTGATTTCCAGGTTTAAACTCGCTAAGAAGCTAGGAGTGGCAGCGGTGAATATCTTTTGGGAATCTTAGATTGTTGTTTTCCAGATTCGCTGGAAATTCCAGATGAAGGGACCACGACTTGCAGCTTACCTAGAATGAGTAGAGGAGATGTTGGATTGATGGGAACATTACAGCATGTCTCGTATTTCGCACATAGAAAACAAGAAGGCGGATAATCTGGCCAAGTTAGAAAGTTCCAACAATCAAGAAGAAAGATGGTCCCGATCAAGATCCTATAAATTCCGACCATTGATCAGATGGAACTTGATACAATGTTGGAGACCGAACCCGAAAGAAAGTCATGGACAACCCCATAAAGAACTCCCTGCAGCATGAAATGCCTCCAACAAGGAGAAGTGAAAAAAATGCCATCGTTCGTTTTGTCTCAAGATATAACATGCAAGGCGACACTGCTTATTTTCCTTGGAAGGTTGTCTCAAGACAGACACCAACGAGTCCCATTGCTGAATTCACCGCCCTGAATGATATAACAAAATTACTAATCAGCTTCCCGCTAGATGGGAAATATAAATGAATGAAACTTCTAAAGAACAATGTTTTGGAGTTAGAAAGTGAAGACTCACACTTCCACTCCCTTCATCGAATATCTGCCAAGTAACTCATTCCCCAGACGCTAGGGATAATTGGAGATTCTGTGTAGATTGCTTGTGATTACATCATCCAATTCAAAACCGATACATCATAAGCTTGCATGACCAACCGCCTCGATCTTGCCCAAAGATTGACAAGTTAAAAGTTTGGAACACTTAAGCTTGAATGCTGATTGGTTGCCTGTGACGACCACCCATAACCCCCATACTATACAAGAGGAATAATGCACTGAAAGGTGTGCGCGGCAGTTATGGACGATCGTTAGAATAGGTAAACACAAGCGGAACCTGTCGTAAATCTCACAGCGTAAGGATAAAATATAATAGAACATATACTACAGGTAATAATAGTGAAATCCAATTGCAAAGAGACTGAAAAATCTTAAAAAAGTACCAAAAGACCTATACAATCTTAGGATAATATTTCTGTACAAAGGCCCTCACTACATCCCTTAGAGCATGTAGTATTGGTGGAAACAGAAAATACTATATAGTAATAAAATTGGTATGTGAGCCTCCTGCCGTCATCGATCAGCATCATCGTCCTTACAAAAGCATCACATGTCACCCGCTACTCAGTCTGCCCATCCACAACCAGATGAACAACTCAAGGTAATAAGAGGAAAACATAAAACCTTGAGTCAGAAAATAGTCTTAGTGAGCGACAAAATAGCTAACAGACTTTATCAACAAAATATAAGAGAATGGCTAGATTTACCAACAATTACCGAACACTAGAGAAGAACTCACACCCGTCTTCCTCACATCCGACAGTGATAGCCTTTATAATTCATAGCATCCAAGGTAACAACAATTCATCCATGGCAATCAGAACAACCATTGATAACATTCATAACATCCATATTACATAGGTCTCATGTAGATAATCCTGACCGAGTTTAACATCCCTCAAGCACTATCCCCAGAGGCCTAAACCAATATCAGTCAGGCACTCAAGGAACATCTCACT
This sequence comes from Allium sativum, assembly GCA_030737875.1. Classification (NCBI taxonomy): domain Eukaryota; kingdom Viridiplantae; phylum Streptophyta; class Magnoliopsida; order Asparagales; family Amaryllidaceae; genus Allium; species Allium sativum. Next base: position 298,713,123 of record CM060924.1, read on the forward strand.
CGACGTTGAATAATCCAAGTGAGACGGTATAAAAAAACATTCAAGCATCCAAGACAGACTCTGGCTATCACCGCCAATGCTGCTTTGAAACCATTGTTAATCGTATGACGGCCCATCATGACTGCCATGTGTCAAGGGCTAATGGTAACCCCAGGTCTAGCACAACTCCATACGCCATTATGACTCATATGTTTGTCTTATCAAATCTTGACAACTAGCCCCTTCACGATTGCCCAAGGTACGAGGCCCTTCATGACTACCCAAAGTACCCCTGCTTTGAGTCTGCTAGAACTTACGATAACGATAATCTCTTGGCTTTCGCATCTCTAGTCGTCGTCACCAGCGGCTAATCATAAACTCAAGTCCAACTCGAGTAACCATTATCCACAACCCAACACCTTTGAGTTGTCTGCCTATTCGTTGCTTTTCACCGATCAACGAACACCTCTCAGCACTTCGACATTCTCACTTGAACACCCATCGAAGTCACAACATTATGAACTAAAAACATACGTCATCATCTGATCCAGAATTTCCCGGTCCATAATTGCCCGACCTATATTTGCCCGATCGACCACCTTACTCGACCGACCACCTTATGCTCGGCCGACCTATATTTGCGCGACCGACCCTAGCCTGCTCGACTGACCAATAATTGCCCGACCGACCCTGGCCTGCTCGACTCTTCTTGTCTTGTCCCCCAAGCATGAACTCGACCGATGAATAATTGCCCGATCAACCCTGGCCTGATCGCTCCTTCCTGTTTTGTTCCCCAAGAAAACCATCCTACGTGCGAACAACCCACCACGTGCAACCCAAAACATGCACTTCTCCAGTGTGACTCCAATTTCGACCAAAACTTCGCCAATCGACGAAACCAACTCAACCAATTCACTGAATATGATTAAAAACACGGTATGAATCCGCTAACAACATGAAAACAATGGTTTTTACCAGATCGTTCAAATCACTCCAAAAATCATCATGAATGGTCATGTGAACAAAACTATAGATCTAACCTACCTAAACAAATGAAATAACATAGAATCATTGATTTAAACTTACAAAAAGAGATCATTGGGTGACTCATATGAAAATGGACTTAATATGGCATGGATCTATAGAAAGACACTTAAATTAGATGGAAAACATGAACAAGCACTCATATACTTCGTTGAATCCATGTGAGAGATGCAAACCACTCACTAGTTCTCCAAAACAAGCTAAAATGATAGAAATATGAATCTGGATAGCAAGCACCTCACACCAATCCCCTTGATCCGATGTACTCTTGCTTCAATTAATGTAGATCTAGCATCTAACGGTGTAGATCTATGATTTCCCTCTTTAGATTTTGATTTTTAATGGTGGAAAGGTGTTAGAGGAAGGAAGAGCATAAGGCCACCAAATGGGAGAATGGGAAAGTAAACTATTACCCATACCTCTCACCCTCTATTTATAGTTTCCACCAACCCACTAATCGGCCTCTTCTAAATCAGCTCATTAGGCTCCCAAAACTTGGACAACCAACTGAAAAATCTTAAAACGGTGATTTCTCCCAAACCGCTGAGCCAAATCTTTAATGTAACCATTTACGGAAAGGCAATCATCAATTCCTTTCCATTGGCACAGGTCTCACCATTTGATTCGACCTGAGTCAAAAGTTATGCCCTGTACAAAACAAAATCGGTAAAAATTATGGATATGTCTCCCATCCCCATAAGCAACATATTAAAATATGAGAATGATCTAACCCTCAGGGAATAAAATAAAAACGTTTTACGATCTTTCGATACGTAAAATGCAAGCTGTTACATTGCCTGCGCATCAACTTTTATCCCCGACGTGGGAACGAAGTCATATCGAAGGACGGACGAGATATGCCTATCTCTCCAGCAGCCACATCCTGTTTCCTAGCATGGAAAGTGCGATAGTTTTTATAAGCATGGATCCATTGTTCTCCTGCCAATTACTGTCCTAGCACCAATGTGATGATGTGCTACCAATGTGATGACACTCAAATTTTACACTTGACATGGGGGCAATAAGGAGATTCAAATTAGATGCGACCTTGTCACTCCAAGACCCCGATCAAGGTCTGTTTATTCTTGGGACTGCTGCCCCGCAATATTTTGAAAAGACATTCGTCATCAACTAAAGACTTTGGCAGCCCTTCCTTGGCAAAGATGGGACAAGGCAAAATGGACCTGCAAAGAGCATGCAACGCCTTTTTTTTACAGAATGATATTCCATTCCTTTAAAAAGATTATTCTTTAACCATGACTCTTATATTTGCATGCTTCATGAGTTATTGATGTAATTAACTCAGATGAATTAATATGTAGTTGGTGTAGGTACCTAGGATTTGATACCGATTAGACTTCTAACACCCACATCTAGAGTTGTGGAGCAAACGATAACGAGCCTGACTAAAATGCTCGTTTACAAAGTCATGCCCTCCATCTGAGGAAAATTGTATAGCTCAAGGTGGACCATTAACTCCTTAGCTCACACGTGGCAAACTTCAATACAAATGTGCATTGATCTTTGCATTGCAAGGTCGGAATCTTATTCCATTTGGACGCAGTTCAACCATCCACATGGCTTAATCCTATGCTCGACGCCGCCAGATTACATGAATCCGAATAAAGGAAGCAGCACTACCCCCTGATATGCTTACTTTTCAATCATGCGATCTACTTTTACATGCTTCCTGAGTTATTGACATGACTAACTCATGCGATATGAGTAATGCAAGTACCCGATGTTCTGTGCCAGTCACTCCTCCCATTGATTGATCAGAGGAATGCAAAGCTTTGGCAAACATCTTTTGACTGTTTGCCCGACTGACTCTAATCCTCAAGCTTGGATAGAAGTACCAACTTAGGACGAGTGTGATGGATGCGCCATGATTGAAGACCCCTTGATCCATAACTCTAACTCTCATGACTTGAGTGAGAGTGTAAAGGTTGATATTGTGAAGTCCGCCTAAACTCTACCCCACGAGTTGGCAGGACAAGAGAGAATTGATTATTGAAAACGACCACCTCTACCCATGAATCGGAGATTATGAGGCAGTGCCTCAACGAGTGTGATCTGATTGCTTGCCTGAAAAGCTCCATCCGTCAGAGTAAAGCATGGAATAAGGACTAGAATTGAGTTTGAGAACGACACTCGAGATGGCAGAATCCCGCTCTTTTTACTAGAGTGCAAAAGGAGCACCGGGGCAAATGGCACGATCGTTCGCTTGAACCACTCTAACTCTCATGACTCGAGAGAGAGTATAAAGGAAGAGAAGGTAAAGCGTCTGCAAGGTGTGAAGGTGCACCACGATTAAAAGACCGCCTTGATTCCACTCTACCCTTGGTATTCGACGGGAGAGTATAAAGGCGCCAGAGACTGTGCACTACGAATGAACTCCTACTTTACTGAAGGATTTGGGGGCAGACTGAAAGATGAGTTCAAACTCAATCCTGGGCATACGAGAGGAGAGTATAAAGGCATTGCGATTAAATGCCACGAAAGGGTTCCTACCCTGCCGCAGGATCTGGGGCAAGAATGAAAGTTGATCCCGAACCACTCACTTTCGAACTAGGGGGGCATTACATTATCAGTCCTAATCAATCTCGAACAAGCCCTAGTTAGGCACTCTATTCGCAGTTGATTGGGGGAATACACACATCATACCCCCACGATAGCTGCAATATGACATGCTATTTATTTGCAAAAATTTTGATTTGCAGGGACACTGAATTGAAACCCTTATCTGATTTTTGATTTATTGCTTACTACTTAGTGTAGTAATGCTCTGACTACAAATATATTTCATTGAAATATATAACAAACTTTCAAATGTATTATATTGCAGGAATACCACTTTGTTTACTGAATGCAAATTAACAAAGGAATAACTGGTCAAGAACGCGAGGCCCGAGCTCACAACAACAGCAGACCAGCAGAAAACAAATAAAGGTCCACGTCCAGATGGCTGACACTGGTGCCCAATGCTAAGCTTCCAATATGACTCAAGGCGATGACAAAAAAAGGGGGGCATGATAGTGAATTGTTATGCAACATGTCATACGACTTAATACTCACAAATGGAAGGACCCGACGAGGCCCTAAATTTTTTGGATGTCTACCCTGCCTTAATACGATCTTGAGAAATTGTTGGTTTCTGGCCTTAATACGATCTTGAGCGATCGTTGGTTCTCTAGCCTTAATACGATCCGGCGTGATCGTGGAATTCTGGACTTCTACGGATTACAGACTTCTTGTACCATCCCAAACACCTCTTACTTCATACTTGGATAAACGATCACTTGAATTACAAAAAGAAACTTACTCTTCTCATGCATACATGTCTAAATTCGAAATGGAAGTGATCCGACCACATGTCTTTTGCCGTTACCCCAGGAGTGGGGGCATAACTATTGAAAATTTTAACAAATGTCATAGCTTATGTGCCTGTACTTAACTTATGATATGATTTTGATAGGTCACTTGAGGACCATGAAACAAATGCAGAGAAAATGTCTATTTGCTAGTCCTAACCTATTTCAAGACTGGAAAGCTCAAATAAGGTTGGATATATCCCATGCATTAATTGGACGTGATGCAACCATTTTGTCCCGGCCTTTCCCTTGATGCAGAGAGCAAACAGGAGCACTCGAGGCGACTACAATCTGACTTTTCATCGCTTGGTTTCAATCCTTGGAGCTTGGATGGCAGACCAGAGATTAGCATGGGCTGAGTACTAACAATTCATTTTGCATCCAACTCTAACTCGTGACTTGATGAGGGTCTATGAACTTAGAGAAGATGTCGATTTGAAATATACTACTCAGCAAAACCCCCGTGGACGAGGGGCTTGGGATAGGAGACCCAAGTAGCATAGTTCAACTACCCGATGCCTCCGTTCAGAGTTAAATGACAGAAGCCCGAGGCCGACTTTCATCTATTTCAAGACTTCACGCTGGCGGCACCAGCACTAAATCAAAAAGCCGAGCAATAATCATCAACTTGCTAGAAATGATAGAATCAAAGTTCAAGTAGCGACGAATTTGGCTCGGTTTCATCACAACCACCAACTCGGGTTGACCACAAACTGGTCAGCAGGCATGTGAGTTCCATTCAAAACATTGTGGATGGAATTGTGAACAATGGACAGCTACCCACAACATCGTAGATGAGAATGCAAGAATCGCAACAAACCCAGGTCATGCACGACCAACTTCAGCTCCAACTCGAATGGATACTCAATCACCAGAGCACACTCAACTCCAAGATGGTACGCAACAATCTGAAGAACAGGAACCCGATCGGATCGAATGACTCAAATCGCAACTCGGGGGGCAATTTCGACCCGACAACGAGAAATCAACAAAGACCACTTCGTGATCTTGCATTTGACACTAGGGGCATCGGTCGTGATCCTAGAAGTATGCAGCGGATTCTGGGTGACACTTCTCAAGATGATGTGGATAATGACAATCACAGCCCTTTCACACAGGACATTTGGATCTCCTGTTATTCCCCTGACCTTCAAGATTTCTCTGTGACAACATCTACTCAGAAGCTCTGATGAATTCCACCCTGAGGTGGACAAACTTCTATGACAAGAAGGTGCTATTGTCGAGACAAATGATCTTAAAGCTTTTATGATGGAGAATGGAGCACCATCCAACTCCTTAAATGATAAGGACAAAGGAAAAGCCCTGGAAAAGGATGGATGACAAGAATGTGCGGTTTCGGGAGTACCTATTTCACTGATCGAGCCCACGATCTTGGTTGTCAAGCTTAATGAAACCAGGCATGAGAAATAGACTCAACAAGATTTCAATGGTCATTTCGGACTATGCTGGAGCATAAACGAAGGGACTAAGATAACTTTATAACAACATTCATCCTCTTATATCTGATGAGCTTACTTAACTCCGCAACTGATCCGATGAGAGTAATAGAGTTCGCTGACACCCGATGAGGCAATCCTCACCATCTGACTAATGAGAAGAGACATCACCGAAGTAGGTGTAATTCGACCACTTGCGTATACAACACCAACTTTTGCTGACTCAAGAGAGAGCACTAAATGACTTGGGTTGGCTAAGGTTATTAAACCTGCAACTCTTACCCGATGCAGCGACGAGAAGTATAAAGGCTTAAAGGTTGGATGTCCAATTGACTTGACTCAACCCTCACTGACTCTGAGGGTACAAACATAGACCTCGCTTATCCTCCAATGGCATCGAGAGCACAAGCATAAATTCATAGGATGACTTTGAAGATGGCCTTGGCTTGGAGCAAGATTTAAAGCGTATGCACTATATCTTCGGAATTTTACATGATTTGTCCTGTCCATTCAAACGAGCTAGCTTATGAATCAAATGTGACTTTGAAGACTCAAATCTCTACTACATCGGATAGAAGGTGTGACAAACTTCTCCACTACCTTACGATTGGGACGATCATACGAGCATTGGTTCACATGATTATAACAACGTCCCTTACTGACTTGTGTGTGATTATTGGACTATGCAACGATCGTGGATCCCTTTAAATATGGTCCGATTCGACCATGGATTTTTGTTTTTTCATCAATATGATCTAAAGGGATCGTGACTTTCAGATTCCTTATTGTTACGACTCGATGCGATCGTGGAGTCCTAGACTAATATCATGATATCAATAAAGCCCAAAGTTGAGTGCAAGAGACAGATTCATGTGCTAATTCTGACATGCTCTATCCTAACAACTTAGAAGCCAGCTCAGAGCCCAAAGATTCTTAAGTTACCCCATGATTCAGATGGCTACTTCATACGTTGACTTGCATTAAAAGATAGTCTGACACTATAATGCGCTTGATTGCATAGGAAGATGACATCATTTGGTAATGACCTGTGCATGTAGAATCAGACTCGGGAGCCAATGTTCCTGCCTGATTCCTTATAAAGGAATTTGACCGCTTGATCCAACAAGGGTTTAAACAATTACTTGATCATCTCGAATACTCCTTTCATAGAACTTGGCCTGACTAGCTCCCTTGGAAGCAATGCAATAATTGGATAAAGCCTTCTTAAGAATAAATGACGTTCCAGAGATATTTGGCTCAACATATTCAAAGCACATCTCATCTGCGATAAGATGTACTTTGGAGGGCAAAATGTTAGCCTGCTTTGTGATCAGGCTACCCAATGCAAAGGACTTGAATATGAATATACATTGATTAGCAATCGCTCGAATGAAGTGGCGGAATATGGAACAACTTGGATTTTGGCATTTGTGAAGACCTGCTCCCCCCTAACGGCTCGCCCCCTATCGGTTCGTGACCCCTTCCTGAGAGCGGTTCGTGACCCCTTCCAGAGGGCGGTTCGTGGCCCCTTCCTGAGGGCGGTTCGTGACCCCTTCCTAAGGGCCATTCGTGACCCCCGTGACCCGACCTGACCATCACCACGTGATCCTCACCTCAGCTCACCATCCCGGCTCATGAACCGTGACCACGAATCGCGACCAGGACCTGCTACTACACATGTAGATCTTGATCTATTCTCGAGGCTATGACTGCTCCTACTTTTCTGGATCGACCTCCACGTGTCCTACCACGACCCAGTCTCCACATCAGCTCTTCTACAGTTATAAATACCCCATTGGATAGCAAATTGAAGGGATTTTTTGGCATCTCCTTGTCCATGGCTGCCATGGCCAACACTTCTCCACGAATGATCACCATCTCCTTTAATTAAAATCAACGAATTCGGAGAGAATTACTCATTTAATTCGAGTGTTTGAGGGCAATATTCATTGTAATTGTAATGTATGATTGAAATGAGAAAATACGAAGTGGTTGTAGGCTCATTAACGTCGAACCACTATAAAAATTACGTTGTCTTGCTTTTTCTCGTATTTTTCAGTTATTTCTTCATATGCTATGCTGTAAATATGACATTTTAGGTGTTACGACCTTTTTTGGTCTAACATTTTGGTGCTTTCACTGAGAACGGACTGATTCTCAACCATATATCTTTTCATTTACTAATGGATATCTTAATTCACTGAGGGAAGCTTCGTATTTGACTTAAACGATTACTAAATGTTTTGCTTGGATGAAGAAGAGCAGAGGGGCGGATCGGAGTTTCAAGGATTGAAACAACGTTTAGAGCGACATATTATATCATTCCCATTGAAATTGCTAAGTTTATTATATCCTTCGACCGGAATGCAATTGTTTTGGACCACTTCGAAATAAGTCAGCAATGGGATATTTCTACCGTGTTTAAACTGGACATATATTGGATATCATTCCGGTTGGCTCGACATGATTGTACTCTGGAAGGAGCATATATGTGCCAAGCAAATGCACTTAAGCATTCAGATATATGTGGAGAATGGAGAACGGATGGACGATATCATGAATGAACGAATTGAGTAGCACAGCACATCCAACCATGCACATGCACATAGTCCGTTGGTTATTGCTAAAGCACAACTCCTTCCTAACTACTAAGGCTAGAAGGATGCCTGCTATCATGCCTTCCTCAATGTCATATGGAATTTTTTTTATTAATTCAGACTATCAATACAGTACAAATAAGCTTTCTATTTATATATTTCACATGCAGGGCCGGCCTTGACTAAAGCTGGGCCCTAGGCGATTTTTTTTTCCAGGCCCATAGTAGGAGGAACAAAAACAGCAGTGCATGATTTGCACTTTCCAGGAATCGAACCTGGGACAGGCGCTTAGATGACTGTCCGCTCCACCACCTAGACAACTACATTGCACAACTAGGGATGTCAATGGGGCGGGTCTAGGGTCCAAACCCGCTTGATCCGCCCCTGTTTGACCCATTTAGACCCGCCCCATAGGGTCTTTGGGGCGGGTAGACCCGCGACCCGCTTTTGGAGGTCCGGGTTTAGGGTCGGGTCTGGGGCATGCCTGACCCGCCCCAACCCGACCCGCATGACTGAAACGTCGTTAAAACATTTTATAACTATAATGATTACTTGATAATCTTCTTAGGTAAACATGGTTATAACTTCAATGTTATTTTCTTTCAATAAAAAAACTATAAATCTTTCATAGTATTAAGTTGCATCAATGATAATAATATAATAAAAAATGCATAAATCTTGAACTATCATCTTACAACTTATTGTATTATATTTTCTTATCATTGTGAACACATTATAATATGTATATAATTTACCATTTAGTGATAAAAAATATAAGTATATAAATTTGTGTACATTAGAACACAATAACACCGGGTCGTGGGGCGGGTCGGGTCTACCCTGACCCGTACAGGTTCCGGGTACGGGGCGAAATTCCAGACCCGCACCGGGTCTACGGGGCGGGTCTGGGGCGAGGTTTAAAAAGTCCGGGTTGGGTCTGGGGCATAAGAAACCCGCCCCATTGCCATTCCTATGCACAACATGTTTGGTGGAGTGGTTGCTTAGTTATCATGGTAACGTGGACATGAAGTTCAAGCCTTAGCTGCATTTTATGCTTACCCTACTGCATTTACTCTTTCCATTTTAAATCGACTGGCAACCCAAGCAACTGGGAAGTGGTTCGCATCATAAAAAACATTATCCAACCACATGTACTGTGGCCAACAGGGCTGCACTATAACCATAATTCCCGCCTTCCCCTACCATAAAATGATTGATGGTGCGCCGCATGCACCCATCAGTATCAACCTTGACTCCTTTGATTGCCTATACTAAAAACCCTAATTTTTGATTTTTTTTTTTACTAAGCACTAATTAATTCTGACCTCCCAAATGTAAGTTTTCAATCCAATTCCATCATCAACCAGTTTCCGACACTAAACAGCAACCATGAACGTCAAGGTTGGCACCATGATACTGAAATGTTGGTGCTTCAATATTTTACATTTCTTAGTTACATTGTAACTAAATGGTCAAGTATAATAAAATGGGTGTTACCTGGAATATAGTTTTTCTTTATCGAAAATAAAATAAAATCTACATGAATGCATGACTAATTTATATTGTAGTGTGTGTTTCTACATATCTAGGCTTGATCAGATTTGATATATCGAAAATTTACATTCGAATTCATTGCCATACCAATTTACATATGTCAACCAATGTTACCATATATGAGTAACAAGGCACATAAGATTAAGTCTGATGTATGTAATCACTGATCAAGTTGCATTTGTGTCGGCGAAGGCATCCTTTGGCGGTGCAATCTTCGCTATCAGCAAGACATCTCACCTAATCGAAGGAGTTACAGCTGCCCCCGTCGATTGCTTCTCATCCTATCGTAAGGAGCGACAACATGAAAATGATCAGAAGGCAAAGTAAGAGGAAATGATCTAAAATAATGTTAAAAATGAAAAGAAAAACAAAATTATTATATGTCTTTATTAGTTAGTTAGTCACAGTCGAAATTTTGTCCTGTCCAGAAAACCAACATCCCCTTAATTCCAACAACACATCATTATAATCTCGGTCGCAGGCTATCAAGTCAGCATTCCACTTTCATGTCACTCGCATGCACAGTTTCTTCCACACCAATCTGACGAGGCAATTTTATGTGTACAAGTAACCTGTAATAATTGAATTTATATCGACATCACATAAGACTTATGGGCATTCACTTTCTTTCTTACTCAGCATATAACTATTTTCTTAATTGCCAGCTACTCATATGTGCATATACATGGCCATTTGACCAGTGGATCGATATAGTGGAATAATATCCACTAAAAGCATGATATACAACAGCACAATGTGTGACCAGTATATACTTAGTAAGTTAGTGGTGACTAATGTGCAATGCCTTCAATAAAATGAATAGGTTTACCTATTTCTTGTTGAATATGTAACTGTAGTTTTGTATTTTCTAAGGGTATTCAAGTGGATTTCCCTGACTATAAATTTCTGATAACTCTAAGAATGCTTGGAAGCCTCGAAAACAATAGCTAAATACAAAGGGAATGAAGTAAGAGTTTGCACAGAAATGGTTTGTAAAGGAATGAAATAAAATGTCTTTTAAGATTTTACAGAAGTTTGAATAATACATAAAGCTCTACATAGCCCAGCTATTTATACAAGAATGTGTGGGCTTTGGGCTAGATTATGATTGGGTACAAGAATTGTAAAGGATTGAATAAATGAACGGTTAGATGCTGAGATAAAGAACGATGGATGATGCGCTATGTCAGCAGTCCTTGTAAACGATATAATGCTCTGTATTTGTGTTTTTCTCATTTACTCTAATACGCCCTTCTGAAAACTAGGGTTCCAAAACCCTAATTTTCACGAGAATTATGGCGGCGCTTCAACAATCTTCATGTTATTGCTCCAGATCCATGTTTAGTCAATCCAATTTTGCTGTCAGTGTTTAGTATACACTTGTTTCTTCCTTTGATGTTGTGGAGAGTGTCGGTTTGAGCTTCGTCTGCATGAGCGTTGAATCCAGGGTGAATTATGGTGATTTCACTGTCAGATCTTTTGTCTTTGTTATGGATTGGTCCGATCTGGTCCTTATCTTCCTCAACGTTGAATTCAGAGCGAAATCTGGTAAAATTCTTCACGCTTATAGCTTTGGTCAGTACATCTGCCTTCTGGTAGGTTCCAGGTATGTGATTGACTTCTATTTCTCCTCTTTGTACCATTTCTCTGACGAAGTGTAAGTCAATCTCTATGTGCTTTGTTCTGGCATGTTGTATTGGATTTTCAGACATGTACACAGCGCTTTTGTTGTCACACCATAATATTGGTCTTGCTGTAGTCTTAATTTGTAGTTCGTTTAGCATAGACTGGATCCATTTTATCTCTGCCGCTGCATTGGCTATACTCCTGTATTCTGATTCTGTGCTAGATCTGGAAATTGTAGCTTGTTTCTTTAAACTCCAGGAAATTAGGTTTTGACCCACATAGACACAGTAGCCACTTGTAGATCTCCTATCATCTGGATCGAAAGCCCAGTCAGCGTCTGCATATCCCACTATGTTTAGATGATGACTGCTCCTTAGTGTAAGTCCATAATTTATGGTCCCTTTGAGGTATCTTAATATCCTCTTGACTGCCTTCCAGTGTGTATCTAAGGGCTTCTGCATGGATTGTGACACTTTATTAACACTATATGAAATGTCAGGTCTGGTTATAGTAGCATATTGTAATGCTCCTACAACCATCCTATATTCAGTGATGTTTGAGATTGCTTCTCCTCTTAGTTTAGAGTATTGTTGACTAGTTATCATTGGAGTAGGTTGAGGATTAGCATCTAACATTTAGTTTTACTGAGTAATTTAGTGATGTATTTTCTTTGGCATAGAAACATTTTGTTGTTGGTCCTTGTTACCTCTATGCCTAAAAATTAGTTAACATTACCCAGATTTTTGATGGAGAATTGTTTATCTAAGTATTGTGTTAACTCATCTATGTCCTTGATATTGTTACCTGTTATTATCAAATCATCTACGTATATTAATATGTATATTGTAGATGATTGATTAATCTTAGTGAACAAAGAGATGTCTGATTTGGTTGACTGAAACCCTAGATTATATAGAGTGTTTTTCAGTCTATCAAACCATACACGAGGAGACTGTTTCAAGCCATATATGGCCTTGTTCAGTTTACAGACATAGTTTGAGTTAACACTGTACCCAGGTGGTTGACTCATGTAGATTTCCTCTCTAAGTATGTCATTTAGGAAAGCATTATTGGCATCTAAGTGTCTAATATGCCAACCTTTGCTTGCAGCAATAGTAAAAACAAGTCTTATGGTTGTGGGTTTCACCACAGGTGAGAAAGTTTGATTAAAATCAAAATCCATATTCATGTGTGAAACCCTTGGCTATAAGTCTGGCTTTATACTTGTTTTTAGATCCATCTGGATTTCTTTTCAATTTGTATGTCCACCTGCAACCTACTATATTTTTGTTAGCAGGTGGACACACAATGTCCCAAGTATTATTCTTAATTAGAGCATTATACTCTTCATCCATAGCTACTTTCCAGTGTTTGTCTTGAACTTCCTGATCAAAAGAAGTGGGTTCATTAGCATTGGATATAGCAGTAAATATTTTAGGTTTAAAGATACCACTTTTAGATCTTGTGATCATTGGATGACCAGTTTGGACTGGTTGTTCATTTAATGGTGAGCCATTGTTGTCTTCAGTTCTCTCTGGAGTTGTTAGTTGATTGCTGGATTGACTGTTCTCTTGACTATGTGCAGGTGAGTGAGATGTCACACTGGGTGGCTCAAAGCTTTCATGATCATGATTGATTGGTGAGCCTTGAGCATCAGAATGTTGATCACTCTCCATTTGCTGCCAGCTTTCTTGAATGTGGGGCACATCAGGTATAGAAATTTTTGAATTTCTAACTTTGGCTGTAGTACTTATATCCTGTGTGCGGTATGGAAAAAAAATTTCATCAAAAACAACATGTCTGCTGATGTATATTCTTCCAGTGTTATCAATACACTTATATCCTTTTTGATTATTGGTATATCCTAGAAAGGTACACTGTTTTGACCTGAAGTTTAACTTGCTAGTATTATATGGTCTTAAGTAGGGGAAACACAGGCACCCAAACATTTTAAGTTGTTTATAATCTGGTTTCATATTGTATAATTTTTCAAATGGCGAAATGTCCTTTAATACAGCTGTTGGTTGTCTGTTAATCAGATATATAGCTGTGTTAAAGGCTTCTGGCCAGAATTTTAATGGCATATTTGCCTGTGCAAGCAATGTTAATCCAGATTCAACTAGGTGTATGTGTTTCCTTTCTACCAGTCCATTTTGTTGAGAGGTATAAGGACAGGTGGTTCTATGAATAATACCTTTTTGCTGAAAGAATTTATGTAAAATTTTGAACTCACTACCACCATTAGTCTGAATGATTTTAACCTTTTGATCATGTTGCTTTTCAGCCATAGCAATGTAGTTTATTACTGCATTGTAAGTTTCTGACTTGGTTTTTAAAAAATATATCCAGGTGAATCTAGTATATGCATCTACGAATGACACATATTATTTATAGCCATAGTCAGAACAAATTGGTGATGGACCCCAAAGCTCTATAGCAATCAATTGTAGTGGTTTAGTGTAGACTGTGTTAGAAGCAGTAAAAGGTAATTTGTGATTCTTGCCCATTTGGCAAAATTCACAAACATAAGGTAAGGATACAGTATCAAATTTGACATGATTATCATTTAGAATAGTCTGAACAGTTTTAACACTAGGATGTCCTAGTTTGCAATGCCAGAAATCAAATACATTTATACTGCCTTTAGACCTGATATTCAAATTACATGTGGCATAGAAATTTCCCTGGTTAACCTCATACTTGCATTTAACAGAGTTAAATTTGTATAACCCATTTGCCAAGTCACCCTGTAATATGATTTTTCTAGTTAGAATATCCCTAACTAAACAATACTTTGGAAAGAATTCAAAGTAGACTTTGTTATCTTTAGCAAATTGTGATACACTAATTAGGTTTTTGGTGATTTTTGGGACCCTAAGAAGGTTGCATAGATGCAATTGTTTACTGCCATTAATATAGGTGTTACCAACATGAGTAATCTGAATGTTTTTGCCGTTGGCAATAGAAATAAATTTGTTACCTCGATACTCCTTGCATCCAACGTTTAGGTTGTCAAGATTGTTGGTTAGATGGTTGGTTGCACCAGAATCAGGGTACCAACTGTCATCTTGCAAGTGCTCTACTCTAGCAGTCTCATTTCCTTTGTCTTGATTACTTGTTTCCTGATTTATTTGTGCAACATTTGCATTAGGGTTACTGCTGTTCTTTTGATTTTGGTTATTGTTGGAGTATCTGAAGTAACATTTCAGTGCAGTGTGACCAATTTTCTCGCAGATCTGACACTTGGGTTTATTGTTATTGTTCCATCTGCCTCTGCCTCGGCCTCTGTTTGCACCACCACCTCTTTGATATGATGTTTCCGACCTGTTTTTTTGATTTTTGTTCTTACCACCTGTAGCCAAATTAGCATTTAGATCAATTTCTTGAATTCTTCTACTGCTTATTCTTGACTCATGAGATAAAAGAATAGAGTGAACTTCATCAATAGGGAGAACAGTTCTTTGAGTGGTGATAACAGCCACAACAGCCTCATAATCTTCATTTAGTCCATTTAACAGGTATAGTACATGGTCTCCATTTGATACTTTGTTGCCTGTAGCCTCGAGTAGATCACATAACCTTTTTAATTTTGCTATATACTCTCTCATACTCAAGTTTTCCATCCTGATGTTCTGTAGTTGTCGTTTATAGTGCAAGACTTTGGCTGAAGACTGATTATTAAATTCTTTTTCTATAGTAGTCCATATGTCATTGGCTGATGAACATCCTATAACAGTTGGTGATAGATCTTCACTAATGGAAGATAAGAGCCAAGAACTGATTAATCGATCTTGTCTATGATATTGAATGAATGCTTCATTGGCCACTGTCCTGTTATCTTGATTAGTGATAAATTTGGCTGGAATAGGAGTGGTACCAAGGATAAATCCCTCCAGACCATAGCCTTGTATAGCTGTTTCAACCTGTAGTTTCCATAACAAGTAGTTTTCTTCTAGTAGTTGAACTGTAATTAACTGGCTTTGAGGACTTATACCAGTTTTGACTAATTGATTTAATGGTCCATTAGGTGGGTTTGGTGGAATTGGTGGGTTTTCTGGATTGGATCCAGTAGCTGTCCCTATCTCTGTTGCTGATGCTGAAGTGGAATTGTCCACCATGTTGACAAAGAGCACAAGATGCTCAACAAATTTTGAATCAAATATCGTCTCTGATCGAGAGAAAAGAAATAGCTAAGACTCAGACTGAATCAGCCGAGAGTCTTGATGAAAAGGTATGTAACTCTGTTGTAAACTGCTGAGAGACTTTCTGGCGAGGCTTTGGCTGAGTGTTGGTGAGTTTCTTGACTTTCTTGAATTGGATTCTTGGTGATTGATGCAAAATTTCAACAAATATAGTGTGTTTTATTGTGATGCAGCCAGATTCGAGAGAATTATTGGCAAAGCACCAGTATACATACTATATTTGATCTCTTAAGGGATGTGATTAATCACTGATAAGAGATAATATACCCAGATGATGAAATCTAACTGATGGGTATAACCACACTACTGTAGTGCAGGATCTTGATGCCGTTCGACACTGTGATCGCTCTGATACCAAGTAAGAGTTTGCACAGAAATGATTTGCAAAGGAATGAAATAAAATGTGTTTTAAGATTTTACAGAAGTTTGAATAATACATAAAGCTTTACATAGCCCAGCTATTTATACAAGAATGTGTGGGCTTTGGGCTAGATTATGATTGGGTACAAGAATTGCAAAGGATTGAATAAATGAACGGTTAGATGCTGAGATAAAGAACGATGGATGATGCGCCATGTCAGCAGTCCTTGTAAACGATATAATGCTTTGTATTTGTGTTTTTCTCGTTTACTCCAATAAATGATACAAACTAAACAGATTTGTGTGGGCTGGCTTGGGAAACTTGCATGCCATTACAATGTTATAAAGTAACACCAAACTTGGGATGGGGCATCCTTGTCTTTTTATGTATGTAGCGTCCGTTTAGGGTTTTTTTTAGCGTTAAGCTTCAACCAAGGTCATTCTTTCTAACGTCACCATCTCGCCAAAAATCAGAACTGGGCGCTCTTTCAGTGATTAATTAGCGTAGTAATGGGAGCTGAAATCAGAAGAGGTTTGTTCAGCTGGATTTTTATAACAGGCGTGTTGCTTCTTGTAAAGAAGATAATGTACCTCTACAGACATGAATAGTGTCATGCCCTTGCTTATCAAATTGCTTTGATAAAGAGTCTTTCTACTTTGTGGTGACCATAATTCAACCAGTATATCAATTGCTTTTCTACAATTTGCTGAAATTTGTATACCAATATAGCTGAATCTTGACATTTCCGACCTCCAGAAAAAAGAAAAAGAAAAAAAAACTATTTTACAGCAATGGTGGTGTTGCATAATTATGAATACATACCATCCCACCTCCCCTTCTTCTAACTTATTGTTCCTAAATCACTGTCCACTTTGATGATACCAATTTCAGCTATCATATGACCTAGCAAAATGGGACTACGTCATCAGTAATCCGCTTATTTCCCAACCTTACGCATTGTCAGCTCTTCGGATTACAACAATTGCCTACACAGGCATATATCTTCAATACAATCATGTATTTTTTTACATACACCAAACTCAATAATCAATTTTGTTTCAAATAAAATTTGTTTTCTTTCTATTATATATTTTGCAACCTCTTTTTTACAAAATGTAAACATTATTAATTTATCACAATAAAAATTAAATATAATGTTTTAAATGCATCAAAATGCGTAGAGATTGTGTTTGCACCAAAATTTGGCAAAACAACCAAAGTATTGCTTAACGCGTCTCCTAATTGGAGGCGGAATGCTTAGAAAGCATGTCACCTTTTCATAGGCAATGCGTAAGAATACCTTTTTTATTATATGAGGCCATATCTAATATATCAAAACACCAAAATGCGAAAAGAAGACAAGAGTTTATAGTGGTTCGACTCTTATTCAAGTCTACATCCACTTTGAAGATAGAATCTCATTATTCACCAAGAGTTTTACAACATTTTCTCGGTTATACATTCACAAGAGCTCTTTTGAGCATTCATTATTACACTCCTTTGAGAATGGTAGAAAGCTTGAAACACTTATGCTTTTCCCTCCATGGAAGCCATGATCGTATGCTTGATAGATCTTCGATAAAGCATGAAGAAGAGATGTTGAAACGTTTGGAGAAATCCAAGAACCAATTTGGCAGCACCTCCTCTTGTTTCCGGAAAGTCCCCCTCAAATGATGGAGGTGGAGTGCTATTTATAAGCGAAGGAATAGCTGAAATCTTGAATTCAGGGTTCTGGTCGGTATTTTTAGGCATTTACGAAAATGTCACTGCCAGTTGTCACCAGCTGTCATGTTACTTCATGTATCGCAACCGACCAAGAGCTTTTGCTGAAGGACAGAGCGACCAGCTGTTAACGATCGACCAGGAAGCTGGAGCAATAAAGTGGACCGACCAGGTTGAAGGAACATGATGACGCTACCCTCTGGAAATGTGGGCCGACCAGAGATCTTTGACGTAAAGCGGACCGACCCTGAAGCCTTGAAGCTAGTCGGAGCGATCAGGCTATCATGGAGATCAGATCGACCAACTACGATAGGTTGGAGCAATCCAAAGGCTCGTGTTTAAAGCAGAACGACCAGATGTCTTCCATATTTGGAGCGACCAGATGTTTTATTGAGCTTTTTGAGCGAGCTTAGAGGGAGATGGGGACCGATCTGGGTTGAGACCGATCACCCATGTAATCATGCTGAGCTTATTTGGACTGGTGTGTAAAGAAAACCGATCAGCTCGCCATCACAAACTACACCGACCCAAACAAATCCAGACTGACTACTCTGCTTGGAAGAAAAGACGACCAAGGGGCGTGTGAGGAAAAAGGCGACCAAAGGTCTTGCCTACAACGACCGACCCTTCCTTAATTGTCACAGAACCGACCCCTACAAATCTGTTGATAACCCATCGATCGATTTAAGTGGATAACATTTTGCCCCTCGGAGTTTCATAATTTTTTATGAAAAACTATGGACTTCGAAAGATTATACGATAAGCTGATGGACTTTATTAACTCGGGGTCGGTTTTAAACTCAATTCGCAAGGGTCGGTTTTCTCTCTTCAGGCTGATTCGGTCTAGTCAATAGCGAGACGGGCTGGTCGTCCAGGCTATATAACTTCTCCTTGGCCCCTTGGTATTCCCCATTTCTCCAACTTCGATTATCTCATTTTAATGGCGGCGTCTCTTTGAAGAAGATTCTACAATCTCCATTTCGTTCCACCGATTCAATTCAGAAATTCAATCCATCTACGGCTGCTTACCTCGAATCTTCGACAAAGATTTGAATCTCAGTCGCTCGAGCTGAAGCCTGGAAGTCCGATCCAAACTCCTCCACCTAGTTGATCTAATTGCAGGTATACGTCTCTATTTTATTGTTAACTCGGGTATGATCAATGTTGACTTGAATTTGAAATGGATCCCGCCTTGGGTTGAGCTGTATTCGAACTGGTTTCGACGTACAATTGTGATTTGTAGTAGAATCCTTGAATTTGAAACCCTTTGTGTATTGAAATATATTTGACAGTAATGTAGTATTCAACTTGAGTTTGTTGATCATGATTTTGAGATGAGAATCCTTGTAGTTATTCTTTGTTGCGATGATGATCGCAATATGTTTATGTATATGTTTAAATTGGTGGTATTGTAGCAAATGCATACATAATTTTCTGATTAAACCATTATTTCATTTGCATCGAAAAATCTTGTTTACTTTTAAATGTACGATCAGTGTGGTCGATTTTTTGAATAACTGAATTGGGTCGATCTGATACTGCTTTACATAATCCTCCTAGCCAATTTGGCTTAACCGACTAGTTTCAATAAATTACTCAGTGTATAGACCGACCAGCTCCATTTTACTTTGCTTGGCCGACCAGAAGTGTACAGAACTGAGCTCGTTCGAGATTGAACATCTTTACTTGACAGGATCAATCCATTCCTTTACCGACCTGAATTATGATTGATTTAATACCAACCGAGACTTGATTGTCCTAGAATCGACCAGAACTGAATTGGCTCTTTGACCGACCAGAAATTGGCTGGTATCTGACCGACCAAGACTGGTTTGAATCTAGAACAACCAGGATCAGGGTAGGTTTTGAGCGATCAGTTCCTGTTTGGCCTTGAACCGACCTGTCCTTTAGCTTGCCATGGCCGAACCTGCTTGAACTCAAATAATAAGAGCTCTAGTTTTGCTTAGTCTGGGAATGATTTTTCCGACCAAAATAGGGGTTAGTTTTTTGCGACTAGAGCTTTACCAATTTGAGCGACCAGGCCTTGACTAGTTTTTAAGCGACCAGGTATTGAACTCATTTAACATTCTTGTAACTTGTTCTTCAAACATACCTGCTTGCGTAGAAATGACGACCAGGCAAAAAACTCGCAAGAATGCTGAGGGAACTTTATTGGCCAGTGAAGCTGGAACTTCTGACCAGAATATTGAGACCTCTTCTGCCCCTGTCACTGAGAAGAATGTTAATCAAAACTTTCCAAGCCCTCGATTTCTTACTCATACACCAATTGATAGCTACTTGACGACGCTTGAAGTTGACCTGTATCATAAGTTGTGCAAGCAATATGACCTTTCCGACGACGAAGTCAAGTTCCCTGGAAGAGATGGTTTGGCTGACCACCCTCCCCTTGGATACGTTACAGTTAATCGGGGGATGCTCCAGAGTGGAGCGATTCCTCCTTTCAACCGTTTCATAGAAATGATCCTAAAGAATTTGGCCATTGCTCCTTATCAGTTACACCCTAATGGCTATTTTATCCTTATGAGTTTATACGTGTTGTTCATGAGAGTTATAAAACACGAACCAACCTTCAAAGACATATGCTCCTTATACTCTTTTAAGAGACGGAAGAAGGATCGTCCTTCCTTTTTCTTCATGGAAAGCAGGCAATCTAGGGTCATAACTGGCTTGTTCGAGAGTATCAAAGGATTTCCCGGTCATTTTTTCTATGTGTGATGTCCTGACAACTTTCTTGGCCGATGGACCGAAGGAGGTAAATATCCACAAAGATTTCGTTTTACCTCTTACGATCATTTACTGACTCTTCTTCATTTTACAGAAGCTCCTTCTGACCAAGAAACAGATATTAACCAATCTCTTTTGGAATTACTATTATCCGTTAGCGAAACTGAAAGAAGCAGACAATTTTTGCTTTCCGAAGAATTCCTTCGACAATACAATATGCTTCCCTCATCCCGTACTTTGACGGTGAAGAAGACAGCCAAGAAATACATGAAGAAGTGTACACAATCTGGCAGTGGAAGCAAAAAGCCTGTGAGCACCCCTGAAAAACATGAATACACTTCTGAAAAACAGGTTGACACTTCAGCGATCCCGGAGAAAACTGTAGAAACCCCGCCTCCTTCAAACACCGGAGAGAAATTTGTACAGCGGGAGGGTAAACCGCTTGAGGTAGAGGAAACAACTTTAGATAACGAACAGATCATTGAGGATGTTCTTATCGATTCATCTATTCCTAATACCCAGGAGGGAGATTCCACGGGTACCTTTGGCGAACTTCCTGACTTAGATACCATGCGATATCTCAATAAGGACAAAACTCCTACCTCAGGTTCCACAGCCCCCAACGTTCAGCTCGATTCCAACCTTCAAGGGATTCCCGAATCAGTGCCAGATGCAAGGATAGACTTAGGATCAAATCCCGACACACGCTTGCTAGGCATGTTTTTTAGGATTAAGCTCGTTTTCATAGTCGTACTTTTATCTGTTTACTTCGCATGTTGTTTTACTCACATACTTTTCAAGTACTGAAGGAGTCTGTTACTTTTGCAGGAATGGGGCCGCCCTCACTTATTGACAATTTTCGGAAGAGCAGACAGTCTTCCTCCAACCTTCCCCATCCTTCGAAGAAATGCTTTAAGCAAGCCCCTCCTTCAACCAAGACATCTCAACCTCAGAAGTTGCTTGATCATCACCCACTCCCTTCTCATGCTTCTTATGAGCGAGCTGCAGAGCAAAGAGCATGGTTTTATGATCATCTAAGGACAACGGATGACGAGGCAAGGCAAGAAAAAGAGGGCTCTCAGGGAAAGAGAAAAAGTGGAGACGATCTGGGTATGGAGATCCCTCAGAAGTGTGCACGAGGATATGTTCCTCCCTTTCCAACCCCGACCGAGCTTCAAGCCATTATTTCAAGGTCGCGCGAAATACTTGACGTAGAGAAGGAACTTGGAGGTTCTAGTTCTCCTCCTTCTCACAGATTCAGAGATTGGGATATGAGAGGGATAAAATTTGACGTAGATCTCCGCCCCAAAGATAAACGGGACATAATTGAGGATGTGGCAAGAGCAAGGGATCATCTAGAAGGTATCGGCAAAACCATTGACAAGCGTTTTTCAGCGTGGTATCGACTTGGCTATGAATTTCAGAATCTCAACACCAAGCTAATTGAAAGCATCAAAAACTTGGAGGATGAAAAGGCCCAGCTTATTCAAGTCATCAAAGCCCAGGACACTCAGATCTCTTCATTAGAAGGGTCCTAGAGTAAACGATTTGGAATCCGAGATCGAAAGGCTTCATAAGGAACTCGAGGCTGCTAAACATAAGGAAGCTGCACTGAAGAAACAATCTGAAGATGCCTTAAAAGCACAAGAAGATGCTGAGGCCCAGCTAGCCCTAGAAAGAAGGACTTCGTCTGCTCGTGAGTCGGAAATCATATCTCTTC
The DNA here is from genome assembly GCA_030737875.1 of Allium sativum. Classification (NCBI taxonomy): domain Eukaryota; kingdom Viridiplantae; phylum Streptophyta; class Magnoliopsida; order Asparagales; family Amaryllidaceae; genus Allium; species Allium sativum. Next base: position 298,735,501 of record CM060924.1, read on the forward strand.
TTGACAAACTTGCCGTTGAAACTGTCAAAACTTCTACTTTGGAGAAAGAAAAGAAAGAAGCTTTGGACGATGCCCGAAAGATTAAGGAAGAGGAGGAGGCAACCCTCATGGAATTTTATGTTTGCAGCGTTATGTATGGGGGGAGCCTTCGTTTCTTAGGAGAAGGTTATGGGAACATTCTTGCTTATGTTTGGGAAGAGGTATTAAAACGATCTGACGGGGCCGAGGACAGCCAGCTCCAGCTTGATCTACTGGATGAAGAAGATCGAGAGGCCCTAGCTGAAGGTAGAAACTTCCTCAAGAGCCAACATGGTGAATCATTCGGAGCTAAGACTTCAGGTACTATTGTTGATAATACTTTTACCGGGTTGACCGACGACGTTAACATCTCAAGCTTTCCAACTTGTGTAGATGTCACAATTCCTTCCCCTACTGCTGGAAATTCTGCAGAAAACAAACAGCAGGATTCGGATGGAGAAATAAACATTGAGGATTATGAAATCAATGTGAACCCTCCCGTCTTAGGTAAAGATGACATGTGCCAAGTTATGCTAGACTTAGATTATCTTTCCCCCCTCTGGGACATTTTAAGCTCATGGACTATTATAATCATGCAATGAGTTTACTTTCACCATTGCCTTCTGTCAGTGGATACACAGCCATGGTGATGAACGCCATTGAAACCGACTTGCCTTTATTTAATACAGGCCCATTTGTTGATGCTTCCACGGACATAATGCTTTCTCAACCAAGCTCTCAGGAAGAAAGGATTGACATGATTTCCAACCTTGATCGAGACCTCCACAACCTCCAAGAAGAAGACCATGATTCTGAAGAAACTATCGATGATGTGATCGACAATCAAGGGGAAAAGGTCAATTCTTCCACTGGTCGGAAAAACGAAAATGTTCTATCAAAAAGAAGACCACCAGCTTGTCAACCCCTGAGGATTCTGCTTCCAAACCTGCATTGAGATCTGGCGATTTGAAGAAGTAGCGGCTTAGACTCGCTTGTTTTGCATTTACCAGACTTTATCTAGACCGGATGTATATGCGAGTGCCGGCCCTCGCTTACTACTTTGCAATGTTTTGAATTCTGAATAATTTGTACTTTTGACCTTGTTATCACGTTTTTTCCGTATATTATGGTCTGTGCACCACACTTGCACATCTTTCTTCACACATTCTGATTGTCCATGGATTTTTCAATTATATATGGTTGTAATGATCCTTTGGCACGTGAAGAATCAAATAGTTACTTTCGGCTTTTTGATATGATATGCCCCCGTACCAATGGAATATTTCAAGCTTGATATATTGAAAATGGTCTTAAGAATTGGATGCTTTATGTTGTAATCAGAATTTAAAAAGTGTCTATCATTGCACTGTGACATTTGGAGCTTTTTGTCCTTCATACAAACTTTACATGTATTATTTGGAATTCTCCATTTTTTGCATCTGGACGGAGTAGGTATTGAGAAATGAGTGGACACCTCTTGAAGAGGTTTTTTGCCCAATTTGTGACGTTATTTGGTCAGATATTTACAGACCTTTGCAGTCGATCGGGTGCCCCCGGAGAGGTCTTGGGTTAAAGACTCAGTTTGGCAATAACGTGGTCAGTTTTTTGCTGACTTTAAGTTATTTGACTGAGTACCCCCGGAGAGGTTTTGGGTTAAAAACTCAGTTTGGCAATAACGTGGTCAGTTTTTTGCTGACTTTAAGTTATTTGACTGAGTACCCCCGGAGAGGTTTTGGGTTAAAGACTCAGTTTGGTAATAACGTGGTCAGATTTGTACTGACTTTAAATTATTTTACTGAGCACCCCTGGAGAGGTTTTGGGTTAAAGACTCAGTTTGGTAATAACGTGGTCAGATTTGTACTGACTTTAAGTTATTTGACTGAGCACCCCCGGAGAGGTTTTGGGTTAAAGACTCAGTTTGGTAATAACATGGTCAGATTTGTACTGACTTTAAGTTATTTGACTGAGCACCCCTGGAGAGGTTTTGTGTTAAAGACTCAGTTTGGTGATAACTTGGTCAGATTTGTACTGACTTTAAGTTATTTGACTGAGCACCCCCGGAGAAGTTTTGGGTTAAATTCGTGTCTGCCTAGTTCCACGGAGTGGGTATTGATTTTGTTGGACATTTGAGTTGATTAAGATGCCTTGGTTATAAATCCATAACCCTAGGTCGATCCTCTCGAATGATACTCCTTTGGTGGAATTTTAGCGAGTTTTCTTTGACTTTACTCCGTTGGTTTCTCCCGCTAGTTGGCCTTGGTGTTTTGTTCTTCTTTTTTATCTTATGGAGACATTTCTCACTACCGTATTTCGACGGGAGTGCTTTATGGATCCAGGTGCTTAACTTGTCCTTTCGGACTATGCTATGAACTAACACCAGGCTTTCATCGGGGAATGAACCAGCGAATTTTTTCTTTTAATTACGTCCTGTAATCAGAAATCATAACTGAGCATCTTTGAATATATAATCAAAGGTATACAATGTATAATTTAGACAGGAATCAAAAGAGCTACTTTATTCATATTCATGTAATTTCATACAAAGTATCTATTATATTCATAGAAAAACACAAAGGAATATGAGCTAAAAGAGTTATTTGAAATAACGCCGGAGGTGATCACTGTTCCAGGCCCTTGGGACTTCTATTCCGTCTATAGTCTTGAGCTTAAAGGTACCGTCGAGGAGCTTTTGGTCGATGACAAATGGACCTTCCCAATTGGGGCCAAAGACTCCTGTTGCGGTCATGATCTTCTTTAACACTAAGTCTCCCACTTCGAATGTTCTATGCCTAGCCTTTTGATTGAAGTGTCGGGCAACTCTCCTTTGATGGGCGACTATCCTAAGCTCCGATTCAGTCCTTTTTTCTTCGAGTAAATATAGGGCTTCAAGTTGCAGCTTTTCATTCTCTTTCTGGTTAAAGTGAATTCTGCGGTGAGTAGGAACCTCTAATTCCACAGGTATCATTGCTTCCGATCCAAATGCCAGGGAGAATGGAGTATGCCCTGTCGTAGTTTTATGAGTCGTACGGTAAGCCCATAGTGCCAGTGGTAGTTCTTCAATCCAGTTACCCTTAGCTTTCTCGAGACGTTTCTTAATGGTAGATTTCATGATTTTGTTGACTGCTTCAACTTGCCCATTGGCCTGCGGGTGGGCAACCGCTGCAAAGCTTTTCTGAATGTGATATTTGTCACAAAAGTCTTTGAACTCATCGCTTTCAAATTGTGTGCCATTGTCGGTGACGATCTTCTGCGGAATTCCGAATCTGCATATGATATTTTTCAAAACAAAATTGATTACTTTTCTTGATGTGATGGTCGCCAGTGGCTCAGCTTCCGCCCATTTAGTAAAATAGTCCACAACAACTATGGCATACTTGAAGCCGGATTTTGCAGTAGGTAATACTCCAATCAAGTCTATGCCCCAGACAGCGAATGGCCAAGGACTCAACATTTGTGTCAACTCAGTTGATGGAGCTCTCGGAACCTTAGCAAATCTCTGGCATTGGTCACATTTTTTAGCGAAGATCATAGAGTCAAGATTTACCTCTGGCCAGAAGTTGCCATATCGAAGAACTTTTTTGGCTAGAGCTTGTCCGCCTACATTCCCGTCACAATCTACTTCATGTAGTTCTGCCAGGATTGCTTTGGATTCCTCCTTTATTACACATTGTAGCAAAGGTGTTGAGTATCCTCTCCTGTATAAGTGACCATCCTGAACGAGATACAAACGGGACTTTCGGAGCAACTTCTTACGATCCTTCGGGTTTTCAGGAAGTGTCCCTTGGAGTATATAATTCTTGATGGGGGTCATCCACGAGTCTGGCTCATCAGTTGTCTCCATAACCCAATCTATATCAGATTCTTCAACACTGGAACTAGATAAAACTTCAACTGCAACTAGACCGAAGATTTGAGGATCTCCGGTACTAGCCAACTTTGATAAAGAATCGACTTTCCAATTTTCTCCTCTAAGGATATGAGAGATAGAATAGTACTCTAGATTGTCAAGAAACTCTTTGACTTTGCGTAGATATGTCGGAAGATTTCCGCTCTTGGTCTCAAATTCACCTCTTATTTGAGAAACCATCAACAGTGAATCGCTGAAGATCAACAAACTTCTCAGGCTTAACTCTTTCGCAACTCTCAGTCCTCCAAGCAAAGCTTCATACTCAGCCTCGTTGTTTATGACTGGGAATTCGAATCGTAGAGCAAAACATATTTGTCGTCCTTCTGGAGTTTCAAACACTATTCCTGCCCCAGCACAGTATTCATTCCTAGAACCATCAACGAAAAGCTTCCATTTGGTGACCAATTCATTGGTTTCTTCTATTTCCTCTCCTCTATCAGTGAACTCGGCAATAAAATCAGCTAGGGCTTGCCCATTTATTGCTTTCCTAGGGTGATAAGTGATATCATACTGACTGAGCTCAGTATTCCATTTTAGTAATCTCCCTGAGATTTTTGGATGGAACAACACTTGTTTCAAAGGTTGATCTGTAAGGACCTTGATAGATTGAGATTGGAAATAAGGCCTGAGCTTCTGTGAGGCGACAAGCAAAGCATATGCAAGCTTTTCTATCTTCGGATAGTTCAACTCCGCCCCGGTAAACCTTTTGCTGATGTAGTACACCAGCCATTGAACTTTATCTTCTTCCCTGATGAGGGCTGCACTTAGAGCATGGGATGATACTGCAAGATATAGGAACAGACTTTCTCCATCCTTTGGTTTTGACAGCATCGGAGGTGATTCCATATGCTTGATAAGATCCTCAAATGCTTGTTGGCATTCAGGAGTCCACTGGAAATTCTTTCTTTCCTTTTTCAATGCATCAAAGAGGGAAATACACCTGTCTGTTGCCTTTGAAATGAAATGGCTTAGAGCTGCTACCTTGCCATTCAAACTTTGGAGTTCCTTTTTAGTCCGCGGAGCTCGCATTTCTCGCAAGGCAACCACCTGTGCTGGGTTTGCTTCAATGCCCCGAGCGTTGACCCTGAAGCCAAGAAACTTCCCGGAAGCTACACCAAATGAACATTTGAGTGGATTCAGCTTCATGCCGTATCTCCTTAGGATTTGAAACATCTCGTCAAGGTCTTCCATATGACTTTTTGCTTCCTTGGATTTCACCAACATGTCATCAACATAAACCTCCATGGTTTTTCCAATTCGCCCTTTGAACATTGAATTCACCAGACGTTGATACGTGGCACCTGCATTTTTCAAACCAAACGGCATTACCTTATAACAATACAAACCATGATCAATTATGAAACTAGTACTATCCTGGCCCGACTCGTGCATCCTTATCTGATTGTAGCCTGAATATGCGTCCATGAAAGACAACAGTTCATGCCCCGTCGTTGCATCGACAAGCTGATCAATTCGAGGCAGGGGGAAACTGTCTTTTGGGCATGCTTTGTTTAGACCAGAATAGTCAACATACACCCACCATTTGCCGTTTGACTTTTTCACAAGAACTGGGTTGGACACCCATTTAGGATAGGTGGACTCGCGAATGAAGTTGTTCTTTAATAGCCTATCCACTTCATCCTCCAAAGCCTCAGATCTCTCAGGGCCTTGCATCCGTCTTTTCTGTTTCACAAGATGTATGCCAGGATCAATGTTCAGCTTATGCACAATCACTTTCAGAGATGTTCCACACATATCTGAATGGTTCCAAGCAAAGACATCCAAATTCGTCTTTAGAAAAACAATCAATTCTTTTTGCAGCAAAGGATTCAACCGAGAGCCTATCTTTACCACCTTATCTGGATCGTTATCATGGACCTGTATAGAAATGGTAGCTTCAGTCGGTGCTGCCCTTTCCTCCCCTGCACTGGTTTTTCGCGGATCCATATCTTCTTGCATGTCGTTGTACTCTCCAGCACAGGGGGAGGTCATTAATTGCTATAAGGGGGCTTCATGGATGCAGAGAGGAGTCTCCACATCCTTCTTGATGTCATACTTGTGAGCTTCAATCATCTCTGCCATATAGCAGTCTCTTGACTCTTGAGGATCTCCTTTGATTACTCCCACTCCGTTTGCAGTTGGGAACTTCATCGTCAAGCACCATGGAGAAAGAGCTATCTTGAAAGCAGCTAGCGCTGGTCTTCCCAAAAATGCATTATACACTGAAAGCGAGTCTATTATCACAAAAGACTGCATCATGGAAACTTGCTTCTTCCCCTCACCAAGCTCTACGAGGAGATCGACTACACCAATAGGCTGAGTTGGTACACCAGTGAAACCATGTATTTTATTTTTACTTGCTCGCACATTATCCATGGACAACCCCATTTTAGAGAAAGTATTGTAAAACAGAACATTTACAGATGCCCCATTATCAATCAGTACCTTCTTTACTATTGCTGGACCCAAGCCAATAGTGATCACCATTGGATCAATGGTTGGAGTCAATAGTCCACTAGAATCCCGATCTCGGAATACCACATCCTCCTAGGATGTTTTTGGCATTTTCCAACGAAGTGAGTTACTGCAAACTTCGAATCCATTTTCTTTTGAAGCACTGCCTAGTTCATTTGTATACCTGACAATATCCTCCCAGGTATCTCCTGCAGGATGAGGTCCACCATTGATCGTGTTGATAACAGGTCGAGAACCATTTGCAGGTGTTCTTCCGTCTTGACTTGGATAAATCTGCTGCCCTTGAGTAGGCTCAATATCTAACGAATGTTTCACATACTCCTGAAGACGGTTTTTCCTTATCAACTCTTCAATCAGATTCCTCAAGTGCCAACACTAATTTGTGTCATGACCCGGTCGATTATGAAATCGGCAAAACCTTCCTGAATTTGCAGCTTCTTCGGACACCTTTATTGGTTTTGGGCTTGGATAATCCTCCATAGCCTTAGTTGCCATGTATATGTGCTCAAGTGTATCATTCAACGGAGTAAGGTCCGTAGGCTTGAAGAAGCGCCGCTTTTTAAAATCCTTATCGTTCTTGGCATCATTATCGTTTCCTCTTTTTTGCCCCCCACCTGAATTTATTTGATTGGTTTTTGTAGAAGCTTCTTTCTTCTCCAGAACCACATTAGTTTTGGTCTTGCCAACAGAATAAACGGGATCATCTTCAAGACACATGTATTCCTCGGCTTTGTCATAGAATTTCTCTAATGTATTGGGCTTCTTTCTCTTTACCAACCTTCCAAATTCAGAATGTTTATCTATGCCCCCCTTCAAGGCCATTAGAATTAACCTTGGCTCGTGGGTCCCTACTTCAGCAGCGGCAGCATTAAAACAACTTAGAAAAGATCTAATCGTTTCACCCGGGACTTGTTCCAACTCGTTGAGGGACATAATATCTCTAACCTTCGTTGTCTGGAGGCAGAACTGATCTTGAAAGCATCTTGCTAGTGTGAAAAAATTATTAATAGACCTGGGAGGCAATTTAGTGAACCATAATGATGCTACTCCTTCCAAGTACACTGGGAAGTACAAGCACTTAAGCTCGTCAGTTGCTTGGGCCCTATCCATGTGTTGGTCGTATCGAAACAAAAACACATTGGGGTCGCCTGTCCCATTGTAGGCTTGGATTGTAGGTGGCTTGAATTTCCGCGGGAAGGTTGCCTTTTGATTCTTTCAGTGAGAGGGGTTTATGATGGCACGAACTCCCATTCAGCCTCACTATCGTTTCGAGATTTGCTTTCTTTCATAAGCTGTTGGACCATTTTCAGGAGGCGTTCCTTCTCGTGGAGGCTATCTACGGGGCGGATGCTTTTGTCTCGACCGGCAGCTTGCTTAAGCAAGCCATCACGGTTGTGACTCTGGGGTCCTAGTCTTTCATCATTAGAATGTTCCCCTTTGGCAGAATTGGCCGCTTGACGAGAAGTAATCCCCGTGTTATGGTTCCGATCAACATGCTTCGAATTCTCATGCTTTCCTTTATTAGGATCAGAGATCTGTTGGATAGATTTTTCTCGGTTCGGACTAGAGGAAGAAAAACCGGTACCTTCTGCATGAGCAGGCTTTGTGGCTACCTTTGTTGTAGCGGTTTGAAGAGCAAAGAGTGAATCTAGCCTTGCCATTATGGCCTTGTTAGCTATTTCCCGCTGTTGTGTCAGACCAGCGACGAATTGATCAAGCTCACCTCTTGTGACATTCACGCCTCCATTCGATGTTTCGCCTACTTCACGCCAGTTAACAGCGAGGGTTTCCTCTCGATTTCCCTCATTAGATGCTCTAGCCCTTGCTTCCTTATTTGCTTTTGGTGGCATTATTCCAGAAAGTAGCTTGGACTTTGAGGAGAGTTCGTCAGAAGGCCAAACTCGTAGATTCGAGCGGTCTGTTTTGAGACTAGGCTCAAAAACTCCGAGATCATCACAATATATTTGATGTCAGAAAGTAGATCGGCCCCACGGTGGGCGCCAAATTGTTTGCACCAAAATTTGATAAAACAACCAAAGTATTGCTTAACGCGTCTCCTAATTGGAGGCGAAATGCTTAGAAAGCATGTCACCTTTTCATAGGCAAGGCGTAAGAATACCTTTTTTATTATATGAGGCCATATCTAATATATCAAAACACCAAAATGCGAAAAGAAGACAAGATTTTATAGTGGTTCGACTCTTATTCAAGTCTACATCCACTTTGAAGATAGAATCTCATTATTCACCAAGAGTTTTACAACATTTTCTCGCTTATACATTCACAAGAGCTCTTTTGACATGCATTCATCTTTACACTACTTTGAGAATGGTAGAAAGCTTGAAACACTTATGCTTTCCCTCCCTGGAAGCCATGATCATATGCTTGATAGATCTTCGATAAAGCATGAAGAAGAGATGTTGAAACGTTTGGAGAAATCCAAGAACCAATTTGGCAGCACCTCCTCTTGTTTCCGGAAGTCCCCCTCAAATGATGGAGGTGGGGTGTTATTTATAAGCGAAGGAATGGCTGAAATCTTGAATTCAGGGTTCTGGTCGGTATTTTCAGGCATTTATGAAAATGCCACTGCCAGTTGTCACCAGCTGTCATGTTACTTCATGTATCGCAACCGACCAAGAGCTTTTGCTGAAGGACAGAGCGACCAGCTGTAAACGATCGACCAGGAAGCTGGAGCAATAAAGCGGACCGACTAGGTTTAAGGAACATGATGATGCTACCCTTTGGAAATGTGGGACGACCAGAGATTTTTGACGTAAAGCGGACTGACCCTGAAGCCTTGAAGCTAGTCGGAGCGATCAGGCTATCATGGAGATCAGATCGACCAACTACGATAGGTTGGAGCGATCCAAAGGCTCGTGTTTAAAGCAGAACGACCAGATGTCTTCCATATTTAGAGCGACCAAATGTTTTATTGAGCTTTTTGAGCGAGCCAAGAGGGAGATGGGGACCGATCTGGGTTGAGACCGATCACCCATGTAATCATGCTGAGCTTATTTGGACTGGTGTGTAAAGAAAACCGATCAGCTCGCCATCACAAACTACGCCGACCCAAACAAATCCAGACTGACTACTCTGCTTGGAAGAAAAGGCGACCAGGGGACGTGTGAGGAAAAAGGCGACCAGAGGTCTCACCTACAACAACCGACCCTTCCTTAATTATCACAGAACCGACCCCTACAAATCTGTTGATAACCCATCAATCGATTTAAGTGGATAACAAATTGGATATTAATGAAGCTACTGGGACAAAAGTATGTAAGGCTATTCAAATGTAGCGCAATGTATTACAAGTGATGGTTAGGGACAAAAGGAAGTAACGTACTAATAGATATTGGATAACCATGAAATGACTTATTCAATAGTGGAATATAGAGTTGAAAATGTCATTGACCTTCACTATAAAAGCTCTTTTTTTATTATAGTTAAAGCATGACACAACGTCTACCGAGTGACTACAGTTTGATCATTGATACTTTATTTACAATGTTATATGTAGTATATAGTGTATTACATGGCAAACTAAAAGGCAGAAATCGAATCATGATCTGATCTGCACCATGTCCAAGTGTCTTAACCAATTGGACAAGGCGCTTGTTATCAAATAAAAGTATTATAATTGAAGCACTATTCAAGTAAGAGTTCATCTACTCACTTATACTAGGTTAGTATCACGGTACACTTAAGTCAAGTCAAAGTCTCTAAGAGAAGCATGTCAATTGATAATAATTGTTATTATTGAATCACGAATTGTCTTTGGACTATAGAGTTGAAATTTAGATATTAGAAAATTAATCATTACCAAATTTCATACGCTCAAAATGATATAGTTTGACAAACAGAATTGGTGTAAATAAAAGTCTCAACTAGATAACGCTTAACAAAGTGAAATTAAATTTTTATCGAAACCAATTAAGCACAAGGTTTCACAAAAATAGCATAACCCTTGCTAAATAACGTGCGAGTATTAATAATTATACTTTATTAATTACCGAACAAATTTACATATGATAAGTCATACAACCAAAATAATGAATTGTACATTGTCCAAACAGTTTAATTAATTTGTAATTATTATAATTAATGGAATTACTTAATATTTATGCAATATTAATTATAAAAATTGATTTTTATTTGATGAAAAAATATTTTTATATTTTTTAACAGTTGCAAATTATTATTCGATATACAATATTTGACAGAACATGAAAGAAAAAGTAAATTTTGAAGGCTTGCAAAATTTTGATTTATATTTCTGATTTTTTTTTAACCTTACAAAATGCCATACCAAGTTTACATATGTATACTGTGACACATAAATCATGAGAATAATTTTAGGAATGCAAACTACAAGATAACCATTGGACTAGAATGTTAAAAGACACGGTTGACTAAGGCTTTTGATTCAATGTTTCGGTTTACTCCAACACTGCCTCCTCTAAACCAAAACTTCTCCGAACCCCCAATGCAGCAACACTTTTTTTAGAAAATTGGGTCCTCCAAGTGGCTTTGTAAAGATATCAGCAATTTGTTTTTCATCCCGACAGTATTTCAGGTTGATATCTCCTTTGACAACAAGCTCTCTCAATAAATGGAATCGCAAATGAATATGCTTCATTTTTTCATGCAAGACTGGATCTTTTGAGATCGAAATAATAGAACTATTGTCACAATATAAGATGGTAACATTAGCTTGTTTGTAATTCAAATTTTCCAAAATTCCTCTTGGCCATAAGGTTTGACATCCAACCAAATATGTTGCAATGTATTCGGCTTCGGTTGTAGAAAGAACTACGATGGGTTGTTTTTTGAACACCACGATATAATTCCACTTCCAAGGCTGAAAGCACAACCCGAAGTGCTTCTCGAATCATCAATACTTCCACCAAAATCACTATCAGTGTACCTAACAAGCTTCACGGGAACATGAGTTTCATAGAATATACCATAATCAATGGTTCCCTTAAAGTATCGCAAAATTCTTTTGGCAGCTTCTCAATAGTTTGAATATGGTTTCTCTACAAACCTGCTAATCAAACGTACAACATACAAGATATCTCGCCTTGTAGCTGTGAGATACATTAGATTTCAAAGTAGGCTTCGAAGTAGAGTTGGATCTATAAGTTTTCCTTCATCGTTCTTACTTAATTTCAAACCCGTGATGCAAGGAGTTGAAACAAGATTTGCATTTATCATGTTGAATTTTTTAATACTTCTATTGCATGTTTTTCTTGTGAGATGAATATGCCGTTTTTCATTTGCTACACATGAATCCTTAGAAAATGATGTAATTTTCCCAAATTAGTCATCTTGAATTTATTCGTAATTGAATTTTTAATCTCGATAACACCTCCGCATCATCTCGGGTAAAAAAGAGATCAACAACATATAGACTCACTATCATGAAGCCTCCTATTAAATTCTTTTGAAATAAAGGGTGTGTTCAAAAGGACATCTCTCAAAGCCATATTTTATGAAAAAATCGTTGATTCGGTCGTACCATGCTCGGGGGGATTATTTCAACCCATATAGTGTCTTTCGCAGCCTATACACCTTTTCTTCTTCTTCTTCTTTTCTCACAAAACTAGGAGGTTATTCAAGATAAATTTCACCTTGACGAAAGCCATTTAAGAAAGCTGATTTAACATCCATTTGCCATTTTTTCCAACCATTTTGAGCAGCAAGAGAGATTACTAATCGAACTGTATCAAGCCTAGAAACAAAAGCAAATACCTCACTGAAATTTTCATTGTCTTTTTGCTTGTATCCCTTCGCCGCCAATCGAGCTTTGTGCTTGTTAATAGAACCATTAAGATTGGTTTTAGTCTTGAACACCCTCTTCACACCAATGGTAGATTTGTGTGAAGGTAAGGAGGTAAGTTCTCAAGTATTATTTTTCTCAATAGACTTAAATTTCTTCTTGCATTGCATGAACGCATTTTTCATCATGTGATGCTTCATCAAAAGTGACTGGATCTTCTCCAGAAAAGAACGCAAAATATACATGGTCCAATGAAGCCACTTCTTCAGTTGCATCATAAATTTTTTTCGAACTTCTTATTCTTCTCGACGGTGAGTTTTGTTGTTCTTCAGCCCCATTATTTTCGGTTTGATTTTATTCAACACCTACATCAGCATCTTTCTCCAAAGATTCTTCTTCTTCAAGATTAAGAGTTTATCATCCGGGTAATTTTGAAGAGTATGAAAAATCATAGCAGTTACTTTCATCAAAGCAAATGTACTTGCTAATTACAATCTTCTTTGATTTTGGGTAGTAAAGCTTGTATGCTTTAGTTCTTTGGCTATAACCAATAAAAATGCACTTCTCAGATTTTTCATCAAGCTTAGATCTCAAAGCATTTGGAATATGAGAAAATGAAAGACAACCAAAAAAATTCAAATGGTAAACATTTGGTTGTCTCTCGTACCAAATTTCATTTCGAGTAGAATTAGCCAAGTGTCTTGTTGGTGACCTATTAAGCAAGTAAACAGCACAGGAAACCGCTTCAACCCAAAAACATATTGGTAGTTTTTTGTTCTTAAATATACATCTCTCTATATTCATTATTGTCCGATTCTTCCGCTCCGTAACTTTGTTTTGTTGAGGTGAGTACCTAGTAGTTAACTCATGGCGGATTCCATGATTTTGGCAGAAATCTTCATACTAAGAAGACATATATTCTCCTCCACGATCACTCCTTAAATTTTTTATTTGATATCCAGAATACATTTCAACATGAACTTTGAACACTTTGAAGTAAAAGAAGGCCCATGATTTTTCTTTGACACGGTAACCTCCAAATTTTCTTGTGTAATCATCAACAAGAAGTATCTACTGCCTCCAAGTGACGGTACCTGCATTGGTCCACAAAGATCGATATGGACAAGATCCATAGGTGATTGTGAATGCCACTTAGATTTTGATGGGAATGATTCACTGCATTTCTTTCCTAATCGGCATTCCTCCCACACTTCATTAATCACTTAAAGTTTGGGCAAACCTTGCATAATACCTCTAGAGGATAATTCCTTCAAACTTCGAAAATTAAGATGCCCAAACCTATCATGCCATGTCTTGGAAACTTCACTAAGAGCAATAACAAGAAATAACGTACCATTCATAACATCAATCTTGATAGGGAACAAATTATTTGATCCCAAAGCAATCTTTGCAATGTGCTGGTTGTTCTTTCTCATGGTGCACATATCTCCCGCAAATTGGAAATCAAATCTTTTATCTATTAAGTGACCAACACTAAGGAGATTACTTCGCAAACCTGGTACATAAAGTACTTCTGATATTTTCTCAATTTTGGTTGTTTTTGTTTTTAAGGTTATCTCCCTAACACATTGAATTGTGTATGACTTTGCATCTCCAAATCCAGTAGGCCGCCAATTAATATACTCTGGCCTTTCCCCAATACTTGTACATAAAAATATGACACTATTAGCTTCCGCAAGACTAGAGAATAAAGTTTAATTTCCTATCATGTGTCTACTTGCTCCATTATCCAAATACCACTTCCATCACATGCAAGTAGCAAAGTTTCATATTTTTCACCTTCATTTTAATGCATAAAACCAGCCACGGGTTTCTTTTTTGGGTGTTTCTCCCAACAATCATATTCTTTATGTCCAGGCTTATGACAATAGTTACATTAAGAATAAGATTTCGTACCTTTATAAGTACTCCATACTTTGCCTTTCTGAGAATTGTGGAATGATGATTTCTCCTTTCATCTGGGTTTTTCATTTCTCTGATTTTGGATATACTGATTTGAGGAATGTTTTCCTCCACAACCTCTACCGCATCCATGGAAACACCTCTGTCATTTTGTGGGTGTGATTTGAGATTTTAGAGCTTGTTCATGTGAAGAATTTGAATGAGTGCTTCTCTATAGAATTCTAGCCTCATGAGCTTCCAATCTTCCTTGCAAACCCTTAAGAGACATTGAAGAGAAATCACTTGATTCTTCAATGGCAACCACAATATGATCGAATTTAATTCGCAAGCTTTGTCCAACTTTCTCGACCGTCCTTTAAGTCTCCACAACTTCTCTATTCGAAAGCATTTGATTAACAGTGGAAGAGAGAAGGTGAATGTAACGACCTGTATTTTATGTATCAGAGGATCGTAAAATATTTTTATTTAATTCCCCAAGAGTCGGATCATTGTCATCTTTTGTTATGTTGTTCATGACGGAATTTCAACCGATCTAAGCGACATCTAATTCCATAATTTAACAATTCAAACTAGGATCTTAGCAAGGATAGTAAATCAAAAACTTGTATGGATTAAAGTTTTCTTACCTACCACGGTAGATCTTCGAAACATCGAATGAATCTCCAACTCGTAGAAATTGGGATGGATCGAATCATGAGCACGTGAAGCGTCGTGCCTCTAGAGGTATCCATGAACATTCGTTCTCAACATCGTTATGCAAATCGAAAATTAAAAGGTTCGGTACTAGCCGAAAAGAGGAATTAGGGTTTTTCTCGCTCCCATTTTATTTCGTTGTTTTCTGTGTATCGTTCTATAAAAGATAAGGTTGGACCTTATTTTATATATATGTGGAACAAGATAAAATAAAGTAGGTTAACCATGTACCATCCCAAAATAAAAGGAAATATCAACATTTTGATTTAATTTCATTAAAAACGGTTCTTCACCTTTTCAGACATTCTTATATGTGACCCTACAGATTACTATAACGTTGGCAATGATTTAAATTGTATTTAAATCATAAACAATAATTAGCATCTAGTAATACGTTACTGCTACCCATGTTATAATACGATCAGTGATTCGATACAACCTTTTCATGACCAGTGTATCAACGTAACATAGTCCTTTTAACCAATATATCTAGGATTAAAGTCAAGGCACAGAACGTATCACCCTCTTTATAATTTAATCCTTTTATCTTGATCGATGAGTATACTATATAAAACAAATCAATATTTGAGCACGACCATGCATTTCATAGTCTCACTCAATCAAGAGGCCCATGGATATCACTACAAATATATCATAGATTTGAATTCCATCTAGTTCATTCATAATTCTCATTCGATTCGAGATGTATCCAATGATCACCTTTATCATCTACTCGGTTAAAAGTAACTTTTGATGGTATCAAAACACAAATATCTTCGAATAAAATTATAATGATTTCAGATCTGAGGATTATTATATCACTGCCTCTATAAGAATAACTTATAATACTGTTAATTATATTCCGTGTAATTTTTCTCACATTGGTTTAGTCCAAGATGCTATTCTCCAATACGTATTTATGTATTGGCATTAATATCACGTATGTTAATGATCAATGAGATGTGATCATTAGTCAATCAACATACTAGTCTCAATGTTTTATTGTTGTCCTATGTATATAATAAAACTTGACTAGGGACATTTAAGAAATATAATACTTAATATATTATATAATCTCATGTTCATGTCACTTACTTGAACTATATAATTTTGTATTATTATTCTAAGTACTTCTATTATGTTAATATTTATATTACGTAGTAAACATAACACAACATAATATTTTTATTCCAAATAAAACAATAACATCAACATTGTTATTAATCAGATCAAATGAATTGCCTCTTGGGCATAAACTCTAACAATCTCCCACTTGCACTAGAGTCAATCATTCATGTATCGTATACCCATGAAACAAGTGTGACTATTAAACTTCTATTGCGATAGTGTTTGATTCAGTAGGTCTGCTACATTACAACCTTTTGCAACTTTATAGATATGTTTATTTCCTCTGTGAACAACTTCGCATAAGAAACTATATTTCTTAAATATATGTTTGTATCGATAATAAGTTTAAGATTTTAGGCCTGAGCAATAGCCTCATTGTTATCACAATATAAATACTGGATCAACAATGAATTAAGTTCAATTATGAACTTCTTAACCCAAACATTTTCTTTCTCAGAATTAGTATCTATTTCTTGTTTTATAACTAACATTATTCACAATAATTAATGTGTTATCAATATATAACATTAGAATTGTTGTGTCACTCCCACTCAATTTCTTGTCTATACAAGATTCAATGGTATTCAGTGGTTTTCGAGACATTTCGAATTCCATCTCATTCCAATTGGTATCCTAGAGACCGGCACTTTTTTTAAAAGGGATACCGATTCGAGAAATAAACATTTTATTCTCAAAGGGTTCACAGAAATAACATTGTTTTTCTTTTTTGGATATTCCACAAAATAACTATCAGGTTTGGATCCTATCTTATCAAAAGCAAGATGTTTAACAAACGCTTCACATTCCAAACCTTTATA
Organism: Allium sativum; assembly: GCA_030737875.1. Classification (NCBI taxonomy): domain Eukaryota; kingdom Viridiplantae; phylum Streptophyta; class Magnoliopsida; order Asparagales; family Amaryllidaceae; genus Allium; species Allium sativum. The sequence continues at coordinate 298,752,242 of CM060924.1, forward strand.
ATAGACACATTAGGACGTTTTCTGGTTTATACTGTTTTAGTAGGATTACAATTAAATATAAATTGTTTTAAGGTGATAATCCCAAAATTTGGTGGATGATCTGTATGATTCATCAATGATCATACCATATCTTATAAGGTGCGACTTCTCCTCTCAGACACACCATTCCAATATGGTGTTCCAGGTTAAGTGAGTTGTGAGACAATTTCACACTCATTTGGATAGTCATTAAATTACTGGCCTAAATATTCTCTCGATCTGTTAGAAGAGTCTTTATTTCTATCAAAATTGGTTTTGAACATCATTTTGAATTCTTCGAACTTTTCATAGGATTCTAATTTATGTTTCATAAGATACACATATATATATCTACTGATATCACCAGTAAATGTAATGAAGTAATAAAACCTACCTCTAGCTTATGTATTCATTGATCCATAGACATCATTATGTATGAGACCCAATACTTACTAGCCTATTCACTGTGTCAAGTGAAAGGTGATTCAGTTATTTTGATTAATAAACAAGATTTGCATTCAACATACGATTCGAAATCAAATGATTCCGAAATTCTATCATTATAGAGTTTTGATATGCTTTTCTTGTTTATATGGGCTAACTGACAATGTTAAAGCTATGTTGGATCTAAATCATTAAATTTAATCTGCTCAGTATTTAAGTCAAGCACAACCACTACAACAAAAATGCTCTATTACAACGTCCATTTTACAATGGGCGTTGGTTGTCTGTTGTAATATAATGCTACTACAAGGGCCATTTTTGGACCACTGTAATAGATGTCATGTACAACGCCTTTTTTACAATGGGCGGGGAGTGTCGTTGTAATAGAATGCTATTACAATGATCTTTAATGGCCCGTTGTAATATATATCAGTTTTACAATGTTCATTGAATGCCCGTTGTAATTGATGTCTATTTTATATATTAACTAGATATAACATAATAATTAATGATTATTAATAAATAATCACTAATTACTAATTATTATATATAATTAGTATTCCAACAGGCTTAATTTTACTTTTCAGTTATTAATAAGTAATATCGATTAATTAATATCAAATATATAATAATTTATAATTAATAATAAATATTAATAATTTATGATTAATAATATTACTATTAAAAATTAAAAATTAGTAGACTTTGTTTTACTTTCAGAAGTAACAAAAGTATAATACTGATATTGGATGGTATATTTCGATTTTCTTTGTATTTCTGAAATTTGGATGCAAAATTAAATATAAGCACATTTTAGCAATTTTTATTTTTATTTAATAATATATTACTGTTAATTATTCATAACTAGTAAATTATAGTTAATGCTTATTCATTTCATTTAATAATTAATCTTAAATAATTGATATTGAACACTTAATAATTAATGTTTGACATTTAATATTCAATAATTAGGAAGTAATGTCTAATATTTAATAGTTAATTTTTAGTAATTATCAATTAGCAATCGCTATTAACTAGTTAATTTTCATTAATTATGTAATAATGGAATTTGAGTTATGTTTAATAGTTGATAAATGTAACTAATATTTGATAATTAATAATTAGTAAATTAGTAATAATTAATAAATACATTTAGTTGTTAATTATGTTCATTAATATAACTAATAAGCTATAAGTAAATAAGTAGTAATTGGTAAATATTTTTAGTTGTTAGTTGATAATAAATAATTGTTATTATTAATAAATTAGTAGTAAATATATAGCTAATAAATAAGAAACAAACTGAGATAAATAAGAAGCTCCAAAATGCGACTAAGCAATCCAACGGCTCAGTTTAGATCCTATAGTGTTACCCTTCACTTGACATATATAATCGACCCTTGTAAGTCTCTCATGACACTAAACCTTGGATAGCCGTTATACCCATCTTTGATGAACCCTAACTATTCGGCATGGCGTGATCATTGAAGGAATGATGCGCGAATGATTTTGGTTCTAATCGATCTCACTCGTGAATCAGCATGGCCATGGACACGGAATTCCCTAGCATCATATTTCGCTCTATCGGATCCTTCTCCGACACCAATCTAAACCGCCACTTTTTGTTTCGGGTCAAATTCTGAGAGTTCAACCCTTCATGTGACTGATTCGATTGATCTATTCGAGATCTCGGGATCTATTTTGGTAGAAAAAATAAGTAAGGCGCCGCTGTCGTGAAATTTGGGAAGCTTTCGATGTCCTGACAATTCGAGATCGAGCTAAAGGTTAGAGCATCAAAAGAAGGCTGAGCGAATGCAAGAGAAATATGGATATTGGGCTGATATTTGCGGTTGGAAGAGACTATCGAGATTTGGATGACAACTAAGGTTGAAGCAAGCTAATTTGGTAGGTATAACATTATGTTTTTAATCTACACTAAATAAACTTGACTGTTTTCCTATAATTTGGTTTCGTATTGGAAGATAATGACTTGGTATCATGATGAATAAATGTTCACTGTTAACATGAAGCCATTGGCTTAGACTTGATTTATTCGCATGTATATGATTAGACTTTGATTACACAGTTAACTAGTAATATGTGTTTCAAGTTCTTATAGTACGTCACATGCGTAAGCTATTTAGATAGCTGATAGTACATGGTGATAATATATTTTCAAATTGATAAGCTAAGATTTAAATATTTGTTTTAGTTAATGCTCTAAACGTAAGAAATTGATGAAAACATACGATATTTTTAGAGAAAAGTAGAAAATACTTTATCTGAATCGCCGAGATTGGAGTTTTTGAGTGTAAAAAAAATCAGCCTTGTATGGTTCTATCAATAAATTTCGACATAAGTATAATTCTTTTAGTCGTTTTTTTTTTGAAAAACAGGGTACTTAATTACATAAAGGACGGTTACAAACAGTTTGAGTTGGCATAAAATAAAACAACCCATACAACGAATACTGTACAACTGATAGAAGAAGCCAACTCAAACTTAGATACAAGACACATCAACATATACCACGAACAACAGTCCGCACTACAATGGAACACAACATACCACAAAACAAAACACTTCAAATAAACTAAACTAGACCAAACATCAAAGAACCAAGTGCCAGCATCAATGGCAAATGGAAAGCACCACTGGTACCAAAATTCCACCAGCATGATAAAAAAGACATCCCACAAAAAAACAAAACATAAATATATCCAAGGTCAGAAACATGCACCAAGAACCCAGCAACAAGAAGAATAAAGATCATCATGCAGAAAAACAAAATGCCACTGCAACCGATCCACAACAGAATCATCTAAGACCAGTAAAAATAGACAAATATATGACTGCAACAACCACAAAATCACCAACATAGAGTTGAAAAACCAAGCGAACACGCAAAGTGTGGCGGCCCGCCCCGCACCAACCGACATTTACTCCAAAAGTGCGCTGTACACATGTCCAGTTAGCACGGAACGGGTCGTCAGAAGGAAAAGGAAGAAGGAAATGAACTAACAAAGAACCTGTAAAATGTCTCACAGCGCATAGAACAAAATATAATAATAACATACTTGACATAAAACAGGAGAGACAGTGCATAAGCTAAAAACCAGAACTAAACATCATAGCAGCGGAAATATAGCTTATTACAACTTTTCAAACTGTCTCAAAGCAAAAGTAAGATAAATGAGGTACACTACTAATGCCCAAGTAGCGACCACCAACGACACAGGGAGAATGTGTATATATATACCATACGCGGAAGCCTCCTGCCACCTCCGAATCAGCTACTCGCGCATCACCAGCTAACCTGTCTCTAGTCTGCTCGTGTGAGCACCTAGAGTAATAAGAGGAGACATAAAACTCTGGGTCAGACATAAAGCCTGGTATGAGCGATAAGCATCTAAAGTGAACAATAACGGGTAGACTAAAACATACCTGAACCTGCAACCAAAGAGTTAGCACTACATACTGTACAACACTCTAAGGTTCCATGTCAAACGGTGTAAAGATACGGAGGTGGGGGAGGTGTGCATGTCATAGTGATGGCAAACAATCAAACATAGCATCCATCCTCACATCTCTCACTCAGTGCGTAAAGCATACGATATTCACCACTTCGATCACCTAACATACCTTGCTACGATCACTCTGCCCCATGAAGTCATAAATGGCTTCACTGCACTGATAACGTAGCCACTAATTCCTCGCTATGTCCACTTGCCCCATGGGGTTATTCACCCCATCTGCGCTGGCTCATAGCCTTACCAATCTTTACTATGTCCACTTGCCCCATGGAGTTATTCACTTCATCTGCGCTGGCTCATAGTCTTACTACGCATCACGTTGACCCTCGGGTCATAATGACCCTACTGCACTGATAACGTAGTCTTGCTACCATCACCTTGCCCCTCAGGTCATAATGACCCTACTGCACTGATAAGTAGCCATCATTCATTTTTAGTGGTGAATCGAAGTTATGAACGTCGACAACTCCTTAGCACACGTCCCGCAGCAAAGTCCCACCATGAAGTGAACTCATCGGTTCCCAACTGGATCCTGAGCTCTAACTTCCCATATTGGACTACCTTTGCATCTCGGGTTATAGGTCAATACTGGGTCGGGTCGGGTTCCTCCTCAAGCCATCGGTTCGGGTCGGGTATCCTTCATCGGTTCGGGTTTTCTTCTGGTACGGTTCGGGTCGGGTTTTCTTCTGGTACGGTTCGGGTCGGGTGTTTCTCCTCTGGTCGGGTCGGGTACCATCCCCCTCCAGTTCGTGCTTCCGCTCCGATCCGCCTCCTCATCCTTCACGTGCTCCAATCTGATCCATCTTCGTGCTTCCGCTCCGATCCGTCCTCCTTAATCCGATCCGATCCCAGTTCAGTTAACGTGGCCTTCCTTTTTGCCAATTTTCTCTAGTGTCAGGATCCGATCCGATCGAATCCCTTGCCCAGTTCAACATATCCGATCCGAGCCCCATATCCGATCCGATCCGAAACCTGCACTATTTTCTGAAACTGTTCCAGGAAGTGTTTACGCCACTCGACAACGTTTTGAACCATTCCAACTATTGAAACCAATAACAAAGCATTTCTTACAGACATAGCAACATGCATAGTCAACCACAAACATCAAAACATCAATATGATAGGTTAAAATGGATCAAACATACCCAAAATCCCATATTTCCCCTTAAGCATGTTTAGGTGAAACTAATGATAGGATTAGCAAAACTTAACCAAATTAACCCAAATTCATATCAGAGGTCTAAAACATCATTTAGGAATTTATGAACATTTTTCCAGAATTTTATCAAGTTTAAATTCGCTAATTAACACTAATTACCCTTAATTAGCCATAATTAGTGCAAAACTATGCAAATCACTCACCTTAGCCACAAATAAACTAAGATCTGAAATAAATCTCTGATTTGATGTGAATCCCAATGCTAAACAGCAGCTCCAATGTTGATTTGGTGTAGATCTTCCTTGATTAGAGGTTGCTAAGCCAAATCTTTGACCAAAAATGTGATTTGGAGGTGATTTAGAGGTTAGAGGCCATTTTTAGGGTTCCTTGGTGATAAGTGGAGGCTAGAAAACTGAAATGGAATGATTCTCTATCTCATTTCAGCCTTCCCATAACCCTAATCCCGAAATGGGTTATGGGCCTACTCACTAATCACCCGATTTGCCCGGTTAAGCAGTTTTTCACCCTCCAAACCTTATTTCAGCCATATCTCCCAAACGGTAAGTCCGTTTGGCTGTTATGACCACTCTACGGAAAGGTAAACCATCAAACGAATCTAATGGAAGTGGTTTCAGGTCAAAATTCCTTTCCAATCAAAAGTTATGGACAAAACAAGATCAACTAGGGGTAAAATGGTCATTTAAAAATCGACAAAAATCATAAGCATGGGAAATGACTCTAATGGATGTTTCCCAAAGTTACATGACCATACGACTTCATACGGGAAAGAAATAAATATTCTACGATCCCCCGATGCGTAGAATGCGGGTCGTTACACTCTCCCCCCCTTAAGAAATTTCGCCCCCGAAATTCCCTAATCAAAACACACACAAAGGTCCCGCATGCCTATCAACCATAAAACAACAATCAAACATGCAAAACAAGTAAGGCAAGTCTATCCTAGCATGCAGAATAACTAAATTACGAAGTAAGTCTTACCAGGCAAAGAGTTCTGGATATGCCTTCCTAATGCTCTCCTCTGTCTCCCAAGTACAATCATTCTCGTCCTCGCCCCACTGAACCTTGACTAGCTTCACCGCCTTCCTTCGAAGTTGCTTCGTATCGTGCCCCACAATACGAATCGGCTTGCGGTTCCCAACCGCCTCGGGTTCTACTTCGAAGTCTTCTAACTGATCAGGTGAAATAGTCATATCTGAGTCGTGAACGAACTTCCTTAGTTGGGAAACATGAAACACATTGTGAACTCCCGCCATTTTCTCTGGTAAGCCAACTCTATATGCCAAATTCCCGACTAGTTCAAGAACAGGGAATGGGCCAACAAATCTTGGTGCCAACTTGCCTCTCCTGCCAAATCGAATCACGCTCTTCAACGGAGAAATTTTAACAAACACCAAGTCACCAACGGAGAATTTTAAATCTCTTCTCCTCTTATCAGCATAACTCTTCTGCCTATCTTGGGCAGCTTTCATTCGTTGTTGAATGATCTTGATCTTATCGGAAGTTTCTCTCACCACATCTGGTCCAAGCACAAACTTCTCGCCAGTCTCTATCCAACATGATGGTGAGTTGCATGGTCTTCCGTACAAAGCTTCATATGGAGCCATACCGATACTGGATTGGTAGCTATTATTATATGCAAACTCTACTAGATGCAAATGGTCATCCCATGATCCACCAAAGTCCAACACACAAGCTCTCAAGAGATCTTCCAATATACGATTCACCCTCTCCGTCTGACCGTCGGTCTGAGGATGATATGCGGTACTGAGATGTAATCCTGACCCTAGAGCCTCTTGTAAGCTCTTCCAAAACCCACTAGTAAACAACGGGTCTCGGTCACTTACAATGCTTTTGGGTACTCCATGAAATCTCACTACCCACTTCATATACAATTCTGCTAACTTGGCTGCCGTCCTGGTCGATTTGACTGGTATAAATCTTGCTCTCTTAGTCAATCAATCCAGAATTCCCCAAATGCTATCATATCCCGATCTAGTTCTCGGTAAACCATCGATGAAATCCATCGAGACTTGCTCCCATTTCCATTCGGGAATTTTTAATGGTTGCAACAATCCACTAGGCTTCTTTTGCTCGGCTTTAACTAGCTGGCAATTCATGCATTTGGATATAAACTTCCCAACTTCTCTTTTCATCCCTTCCCAGTAGTAAGTATGTCTCATGTCTCGATACATCTTATTACCACCGGGATGGATAGTCAGTTTTGATTGATGACATTCTCTAAGCACTTCATCTCTCAAACCATTCACGTTGGGCACAACTAGTCTTCCATTCTTCCGAAGCCATCCATCTCGATCAAGCCCATACGCATTCATCTCCTCACCGTCGATGTCCATCTCTAACTTGGAGATGATTTCCCATAGATTAGGATCGTTCCTCTGGCTGGAACCAATCCGCTCTATCAAAGTAGGTCTGATCGTCAAACTAGCTAGCATGACTGGATCCAATTCGCACTTTGGTCTGAAATCAAACCCCGCGATATACTCCAGTTGCTTCCACTCAAGAAACATAGCCCCTAAATTGGCATGTCTCCTACTCAAGGCATCGGCTGCCGGATTACCTTTCCCAGGTGTATATGCGATATCAAAATCATACGAAGCCAAGAACTCTAACCATCTCTGTTGACGGAGATTCAGATCTTTCTGAGAGAAGAGATATTTTAATGATTTATGATCGGTAAACAACTCAAATCTTTCTCCCAAGAGATAGTGTCACCACATCTTCAGCGCAAACACGATCGCTGCTAATTCCAAATCATGGGTAGGATACTTCTTCCCATGCGGCTTTAGCTGTCGACTAGCATAAGCTACAACCCTACCTCCTTGCATCAATATAGCACCCAGTCCGGTACCACAAGCATCCGTGTATACCGTCATCTCTTCATTCCCTTTAGGAATGACTAACACTGGCGCACGCGTCAACTTCTCTTTTAGACTCTTGAAGGCATCCTCACACACTCCGTCCCAGACGAAGGACTGATTCTTCTTAGTCAACCGAGTCAACGGTGCTGCTATCTTGGAGAAGTCCTGGATAAACTTATGATAATATCCAGCTAATCCCAAGAAACTTCTTACATCTGTTGCATTCTTGGGCGTAGGCCAATCCTGTACCGTAGCCACCTTCGCAGGGTCCACGGCAATACCACTCTCTGAAACAACATGACCCAAGAATCTCACTTCCCTTCTCCAAAAATGAAACTTAGAGAATTTCGCTTTCAATTGGTGTTTCCTCAACACCTCCATCACTATCCTCAAGTGTCCCTTGTGTTCCTCCTCTGTCCTTGAGTAAACAAGGATATCGTCCACGAACACAAGAACAAACTTATTTAACTGATCTCTGAATACTCGATTCATAAGATCCACAAAGTAGGCTGGTGCATTGGTCAACCCAAATGGCATGACCAACCACTCATAAAATCCAGACGGCGTCCTAAATGCCGTTTTCGGAACACTCTCATCTGCTACTCGAAGCTGATGAAATCCTGTCGCAAGGTCCAACTGGGAGAACACTCTTGCTCCTTCCAGCTGATCAAACAAATCATCTATCCGTGGTAGAGGATACTTATTCTTCCCCGTCACCTTATTCAACTCGCGATAGTCCACACACAAACGAAGGGAACCATCTGCCATAGTGGCAAACACAACTGGTGCTCCCCACTCAGAGACACTCCTTCTAATAAGTCCCTTCTTCAAAAGATTGCTGACTTGCACCCCGAGCTCTCGCTGCTCCCTTGGTGCCATACGACGAAGTGGCATCACTATAGGTCTGGCATCTTTCACTAAATCAATACGGAACTCAATCTCTCGGTGTGGTGGAAGCCCGGTCACCTCCTCGAAGACATCTGGATACTGGCCAACCACGGGCACATCTGACAACTCATCCTGCGGGATGTCGAGGGAATTTACAAAACTAGCCATAACCCCATCACTAGGTAGACTACCAAACACTACCCTCCGCCTATCATCCGCCCTCACTGTCACCAAAAAGCCCTCACAGTCTACCACTACCCCGTATCTTTGGAGCCAATCGACTCCCAATATAATGCCATACCCAGTAATGCCCAAAACAAAGCAATCACATACAAACATACATCCATGACTCGATAAGACCAAATTCCTGCAAATCATACTAAGGCTAGTCGAACCACCAATCGGGTTCGTCACAACCAATGGTCTATCGACTATCTCGAGTTCCAGTCCCAACCTATCTACCAGGTCACTAGATATGAAAGAACGGGAAGCCCTAGTATCAAACAAAACTCGAACTGGTACATCATAAATAGAAAGCATACATTGAATAACAACATTCTTTCCTTTCTCCGCCGCAGTTGGGGCAATCGACGAAGAAGGAACAACATCAATAGCATATGCCTTCACAATCTGCTTCTCCTTAAGAGGTTGCAGGCACATATCCTTATGATGTCCCACTTGACCACAGTTGTAGCACTTCCTTTCCGCTGGCTTGGCCCGACATTCTTTAGCATAATGGCCCTTCTTTCCACAGCTGAAGCACTCAACATCCTTCTTGCTCTTTTTCTGGCCACCTTTAGATTGGTCCTGCTTCCTCTTATTCTGAGAGTTATTCTTGCCTCCATCGCCTGCTTGCGGCTTCGGCCCTTCTGCAGATGCAGCCTCAGTCTTTGACTTAGGGTAAAGACTCTCTGATCTCAAAGCTTTCCCCACAATCGATTCAAAAGTCTCATCGATGTGGTTGATAAGCCTTTCCCCCAAGTACCCATTCAAGCTAGTAATGAACTTCTCATTCTTCTTCTCAGGAGTATCGATAAGAGATAGTCCATATTTCGACAAAGTGTCGAACTCAGCAATATAGTCAGAAACTGCCCTTCCGTTCTGCTTGAGTTCCAAGAACCTCTTGAACAACACTGACTTCTGGGCAGCTGGAATGAACTTCTCGCTAAAGCGAGTCTTGAACTGATCCCAAGTAACCTGATCCTCTGGAGTAGCTGTTCTAATGGCATTCCACCAATTAATCGCTCGCCCTTGCAGCTGACGAGACGCTAGCCTTCTCTTCATCGCATCCTTAAGACCCAAGTCATCGAAGATACAATCACAGCTATCCATCCAGTCTTGAACATCTATGGCCGACTCCGTCCCATGGAACGGCTTTCCACCAAGGTTAGTGTAATCCTTGCACAACTTGGCGAAATCGACCCTAGGCGCCTGCACTACTGGACCACCACCATTTCCGGGATTGGGAACTGCCCCTTGAACATCCCTAAGCATCTCCCTCATGAAGTTGGTGAACATTGTCCTCATGTCAGCAACATTCCCATTATTGGTTCCTCTACCAGCACCCCTCGTGTCTCGGCACATCGTCAATCTGAAAAAGGGAAACAATTAACGACCCCATAGTGGTGCTAGTGCAGTGCGACATCATTCTTATACTACCAATAGGATATATATATAGCTTTTGAAAACCAAAGTAATCACAAATACGCGCTCTCATATACGTACTAACTCTCCATAGTGTCTTTCCCTAGGTTAACTACGCAACCTAGAGCTCTGATACCAAGTGTGGTGGCCCGCCCCGCACCAACCGACATTTACTCCAAAAGTGCACTGTACACATGTCCAGTTAGCATGGAACGGGTCGTCAAAAGGAAAAGGAAGAAGGAAATGAACTAACAAAGAACCTGTAGAATGTCTCACAGCGCATAGAACAAAATATAATAATAACATACTTGACATAAAACAGGAGAGACAGTGCATAAGCAAAAAACCAGAACTAAACATCGTAGCAGCGGAAATATAGCTTATTACAACTTTTCAAACTGTCTCAAAGCAAAAGTAAGATAAATGAGGTACACTACTAATGCCCAAGTAGCGACCACCAACGACACAGGGAGAATGTGTGTATATATATATATATATATATCATACGTGGAAGCCTCCTGCCGCCTCCGAATCAGCTACTCGCGCATCACCAGCTAACATGTCTCTAGTCTGCTCGTGTGAGCACCCAGAGTAATAAGAGGAGACATAAAACTCTGGGTCAGACATAAAGCCTGGTATGAGCGATAGCATCTAAAGTGAACAATAACGGGTAGACTAAAACATACCTGAACCTGAACCTCGACCTGCAACCAAAGAGTTAGCACTACATACTGTACAACACTCTAAGGTGCCATATCAAACGGTGTAAAGATACGGAGGTGGGGGAGGTGTGCATGTCATAGTGATGGCAAACAATCAAACATAACATCCATCCTCACATCTCTCACTCAGTGCGTAAAGCATACGATATTCACCACTTCGATCACCCAACATACCTTGCTACGATCACTCTGCCCCATGAAGTCATAAATGGCTTTACTACACTGATAACGTAGCCACTAATTCCTCGCTATATCCACTTGCCCCATGGGGTTATTCACCCCATCTGCGCTGGCTCATAGCCTTACCAATCCTTACTATGCCCACTTGCCCCATGGAGTTATTCATCCCATCTGCGCTGGCTCATAGTCTTACTACGCATCACCTTGCCCCTCGGGTCATAATGACCCTACTGCACTGATAATGTAGTCTTGCTACCATCACCTTGCCCCTCAGGTCATAATGACCCTACTGCACTGATAAGTAGCCATCATTCATTTTTAGTGGTGAATCGAAGTTATGAACGTCAACAACTCCTTAGCACACGTCCCGCAGCAAAGTCAAACCATGAAGTGAACTCATCGGTTCCCAACGGGATCCTGAGCTCTAACTTCCCATATTGGACTACCTTTGCATCTCGGGTTATCGGTCAATACTGGGTCGGGTCGGGTTCCTCCTCAAGCCATCGGTTCGGGTCGGGTATCCTTCATCGGTTCGGGTCGGGTTTTCTTCTGGTACGGTTCGGGTCGGGTGTTTCTCCTCGGGTCGGGTGTTTCTCCTCGGGTCGGGTCGGGTGCCATCCCCCTCCAGTTCGTGCTTCCGCTCCGATCCGCCTCCTCATCCTTCACGTGCTCCAATCTGATCCATCTTCGTGCTTCCGCTCCGATCCGTCCTCCTTAATCCGATCCGATCCCAGTTCAGTTAATGTGGCCTTCCTTTTTGCCAATTTTCTCTAGTGTCAGGCTCCGATCCGATCGAATCCCTTGCCCAGTTCAACATATCCGATCCGAGCCCCATATCCGATCCGATCCGAAACCTGCACTGTTTTCTGAAACTGTTCCAGCAAGTGTTTACGCCACTCGACGACGTTTTCGACCATTCTAACTATTGAAACCAATCACAAAGCATTTCTTACAGTCATAGCAACATGCATAATCAACCACAAACATCAATATGATAGGTTAAAATGGATCAAACATACCCAAAATCCCATATTTCCCCTTAAGCATGTTTAGGTGAAACTAATGATAGGATTAGCAAAACTTAACCAAATTAACCCAAATTCATATCAGAGGTCTAAAACATCATTTAGGAATTTATGAACATTTTTCCAGAATTTTATCAAGTTTAAATTCGCTAATTAACACTAATTACCCTTATTTAGCCATAATTAGTGCAAAACTATGCAAATCACTCACCTTAGCCACAAATAAACTAAGATCTGAAATAAATCTCTGATTTGATGTGAATCCCAATGCTAAACAGCAGCTCCAATGTTGATTTGGTGTAGATCTTCCTTGATTAGAGGTTGCTAAGCCAAATCCTTGACCAAAAATGTGATTTGGAGGTGATTTAGAGGTTAGAGGCCATTTTTAGGGTTCCTTGGTGATAAGTGGAGGCTAGAAAACTGAAATGTAATGATTCTCTATCTCATTTCAGCCTTCCCATAACCCTAATCCCGAAATGGGTTATGGCCCTACTCACCAATCACCCGATTTGGTCCGGTTAAGCAGTTTTTCACCCTCCAAACCTTATTTCAGCCATATCTCCCAAACGGTAAGTCCGTTTGGCTATTATGACCACTCTACGGAAAGGTAAACCATCAAACGAATCTAATGGAAGTGGTTTTAGGTCAAAATTCCTTTCCAATCAAAAGTTATGGCCAAAACAAGATCAACTAGAGGTTAATTGGTCATTTAAAAATCGACAAAAATCATAAGCATGGGAAATGACTCTAATGGATGTTTCCCAAAGTTACATGACCATACGACTTCATACGGGAAAGAAATAAATATTCTACGATCCCCCGATGCGTAGAATGCGGGTCGTTACACAAAGACATAGAGAAGAAATCCAAAACTCATTTATTTCTTACATACACCTCCATTAGTTACTCCACTTGGATTTCCTCCTCCTGCTTTCACTTTTCTAGTTTTAGCTCGAGTTTGGATTAATGCATAAGATTAGTCCACTCTGGATTATCCTCTACCAATGGTTCTTCCATTACAAACTGGTTACCCTTTTTTAATTACAGTTTAGGTCTGCTGTTTAGGTCTGTTGTTCAATCCCTAGTACCTAGCAGTTTGAATTCTTTTAGTCTTAAATATAGAAAACGGTAGATTTTTATTGGCTTATATAGTTTTGATAATTGAACTATTTATACTTAATATTTTGATATATTTTCTGTAAGGCATTAAGTTATACTTACAAATTTCTAGTGACCAGTTTTCATAAGGGAAGTTCATACCCATATCACATACATGAAAGCGACGACCGTAACACAACTTTCATATTATTTTTACAAGTTTTTTTGGCTATATAATTTGCAAGTTACTACTATCTTGGAAATATAATATCTTCTTATCAAACCAAATTCTGAATCATAACACTCCTTCAAATCTTTTCAGCAACATAACCGATCCTACTTCTACACTTTTACTGCAAACATGTATAGCAGACGAAATATTATTACTTTAAACTTTTGTGAAGACAATAATGATATAAAAAATAGTCAAAACTTTGTAAAATGTGACAGTGCATATTTCATTAATTGGTCAGATGTTCCATCATTTTTTTTACATAGTGGATCATAAAAATAAATTAGAAGGGTACATGACACATGAGGAGTTAACATTATATGATGGCACTAATCAATGCTTGTAAACATTCTCCTGCACTATCATGATTTTTTCTAGTTTATTCTTTTTTTGGACATTTATTGATCAATGGTTAGTGGCAAAAAAGTAGCAGGATATGAATTAGCCTTAGTCCGATGAAGTGACATACTAATACAAATAAATGCAACCGTCAGAACACCTGTGAACAAGGAAGCCAGTAGCGGTTTCTTCCTATATTCACTTCCCTTTGTGTCGTGGTTAGAAACACTACAGTATCACCCTCATTATATGACATTGTTGTGGTTGGAAACATTGCAGTATCACCCTCATTATATAGCAATGCGAGTTACCATAACTTGATTATTATTACCATATTCTACAGTACTCGATATGAATTTTTATCTGAAATTTAGACCATGCTCTCAACTGTTATTAGTTGAAAGAGGTAAGCTATCCCTGATCATTCACTTTATGCACTTGGGTGGGTTGTACACTACAGTGAATCAACCATTTCCATTTGTGGGATATTTCCATACTAGCTTAGATAACATCTCTTCTTCTTTCTCTGAGTATAACTGCATTTCATATTTCATGAATCTTTGATGGAAAATGACCAAACACTAATTAAAATGCTACCATGTTCTCAAGAAATGAATACCAGTTACATGGAATGTACGTCTAGTAAAATTTGTACACAATCTTGATCTAGTTCAGACTTCAGAGTTGTCTAAGTGAATCACATTTTAAAGTTAACAGAACGTAAACCTGTTCGTACAGTAGTAAGTTTGATTTTAGTACGATAGATGGACATCTGAGATTTGGTTTGCAAGATTCTAATACATAAAGAGCATTCATATGTACATACAAGAGATTTCTGTCAGTCATAGCAGCACATAAATAGCATTCATACATTGAAATATTTGACAAAAAACATCCTTTTGTCATGGTATATCATCTTTACTATATTTTCTTTAAATAATTGTAATATTTGATGTTGCAGACACTGCTAAATAACTTATCAGAAGAAGTGGGGTCAACTATTAAAATTGGAGATTTTATAAGAACAGAAGTTTGAGAAGGAATCCAAAGGTAAATTTCATTTGTATAATTTATGCGAGTGAGGTTACATGATATCCTTTTTGTACAGGGTTGAGCAAACTTTCAGCCAAACTAACCTTATTAGTTTATTTCAGTCCAATTGATTTGGTATTGAAACTTGATTGGTTTACGAACAACCTGTAAATTAATTTTGTCTGGTTATCGATTAACCCAATTGACCAAAATTATATTGGTAAAATTAGTCCTGTTTTAATGATATATTTGACTAAATTCATGTCAAAATATACAGGGTGGAAGCAACAAGTGATACGCCTAACGTTGTAGCTCAATCTGCATAAGTGAGTGTTTTCCACTGTGTCCTTGGAATACAACTATTCATGTTATGCACTATATTTCTTTATGTATTTTTTTTCTTCGTGGGGAACATCCCCATTGGAAGTGTAGCTTTGTTCTACAATAATAACGCATTGCGTTAGAATCCTGTATGAACAAATGTAGTGAATAGATGTGTCAGCTAGTTTCAATCTATGTACAATTTTGAGTAAAGTTGTATAAAACCTGGGCTTGAGTTCTGCTTTTTGAAGATGTCATTCCTTGTAAATGTATGATAGTATGTATAAAAAGAAATAAATGTGTGGCTTCATAAATGTTGTGAATGTATAATTTGTATTGATTTTTGATAATTATGAGTACAATTTTTATATATGTTGTATGAATGATTTTTTTTAATTTTGCATTTTTTTAACAATGGGCAGACATAGTTGTAATAGACGTATATTACAGCGGTCACTGCCAGTTGTGGTAAAGATATTACAACAGGCTATGTCTGTAATGACCCGAAATCTCCCCCCTTTAAATCGACCATAAACCATACAGGTCTGATCTAAAAGTTGGAAATCCTCGAATGTATTAACTTTGGGCATACAACACATCAGAACAAATAACAGAAGACTTTTATAAACATTATAATAATCTTACATCAGAGTACATAATATATCAGAGTACATCGAATATAATACAACGGAAAATAAATTTACAATGAATTTAATACAATGCAGCAGAACCAATAAACTGATACAACGGAAGTCTATCTATGCTCTGGACACAGCTTTAAGCTTCGATCCAGGATCCTGCCCAATATATCTGCAAAATAGGCTACTCGACTGCCCGTATGGGAAAGAGGACACTCGAGTTTGCAAAGTGAAACAAACTACGGTTCAGTCATGGGACTGGTGTGAGAAATCTTACTTAACTTATCTAACAATATGGCTAATCATAGGACCACGCCGCTAACGTGGAACGGGTTTACTCCATTGGATTGCCAATGCATAAATTAAATAAATTTTTATTCAAAACAACGCAATGCTTTTTAGAAAAATGAAATCATTATAAGACTCAAGTCCCATCACATAATGCAACGCAAACAGGAGGATAGAGTTTTACCCTATAATGATCAAACATGCTTGATACGTAGAAAATAATATTTTAATATTATTATTAGTGTCTACTCAGTTTAAAAAATACTTCAAAGTAAATGTATCAATCCTAGACGGCATAGTACCCCATCCTACTATGTTGCCATATATAGGTTTACAATCAAAACCGTAATGTCGTATTGGAAGTTGGTTTCCATCATGAGTCAAGGCTAGGGACAATCTCCTTACCGATTAGAGACACTCTAGCAATGTCTCAGGACTCGGACGCTGGCGAGCCCTTGGATCCTCAAAGGTCGGTCCACAAATACTTTAGTGGATTCGTTATGCCTGAACACACGTTTCCCGGTCCTATTGAACCTATCAATTGGTCACTATCGACTAAAATAACCGAGGCCTCGTAATCCATCATCCACATAAGTAAAAATGTCAGGGCTTGTAAACGCTGACACCACTCCTAGCTAGAAAGAAACTCATGCACTCCTTGGGTCCCTTGTCCCGTTTCTGACTCTTACCGGGGTGTGAGCCTTGCGAAGTTACGCTATACACAAAGCTACGCCTAAACAGGCCGTGCTTTGATCATCAACCACAAAGCTCTGCTTTTCAAAAAAAGCCTCGATCATTTGCATCTCGGCATGCCACATTGGCAATCCATGTCATGCGATCAATAACTACCAATATATACCCTCTGAGCTTGTGTGTCTCAGAGAAGGGTGTTAAGCAAAAGAATAAATTCTCTGCCACCAAACAGATATATATTAAATAGAAATCAAATTACATGGAATGGAATCCAATGTCAGACACACATCCATTTACAAGTCCGTTCCGGGTCTGAACAAAACCGGAGACACCTTATTCCTCGTCCCGTATGTCCAATATAGAAGAGAGGTTCTCGCATATCCGGACAATCAACGAGTACATCTGGACAACTACCACTTTAACCCTTTACTGGGAGCTACCCAATGTCGGGCACCAGTAGTCATCCATTCGATGTGAAGATCGTTGGTCTTCAATCACCATCTTCAATATCTTCGACTTTAATCGTCATAGTAATTATTCGGAATGAGTTAAACCCGGTCTTTCCGAACAACTCGTGTATTTTATAATCAAAAGTCAAGTGCTATAAAGACACATCATACGCCTCGTTCCAATTCAGAATATTCTTTTAATAAAATATTCATATTATTAGGGAAAGATTCCCATCAATTTTATCAAAGATAAATTCCTTTAAATTTATTCTTTAATCTTCTTTTTAAAGATTCATTAAAACTCCAATTTGATTTTAATATCAAAATCATTACTTTATGATTATTCTACTTTTAAGAACTTAATCTTGTCTTTAACTGGGTTAAAGAACCAATGTCATTTAAAACACAGTTCACGATAAACCCAAAATCATCTTCCATTAAATATGGAATTTTCACAGAAATCAAATCAATATGTAATCGATATAAATTTCCGTATCAGACCGCTAATATAAATGGAATAACGGCAAAGCATTTTTAAATTCCATATATAGTAATAGTCTTCTTTTACAAAAGCCTATCTCGATTATTATCAAATCGAATTTCCTTTCAATTCCAACTTAATATATTAAATTGGAAAACTTAACTTTGGAAAATTTCTTTCTAAATCTTAATAAGAGATTTATAAATTCCAAATTATATTTTCACTGTTAATTGGGTTAAAGAACAAATGTCGTTTAAAACACAGTTCACAATAAACCCAATTCACATTTCAATTTATTCCCATTACTAAATATAATTGGAAACTCTAATAATCTTAATTAAAAGATTTATTCTTTTCATACAAGGTTTAAGAACAGTGTTATTTAAGACACCATCCACGACAACCCAAAATCCAATTCTTTTATTTAATTCCAGTTAAATATTAATTAATTAGAAGACTTCATTAAATCTTAATTTAAAAGATTTATCTTAGTTAATAACTAGTTCATCTCGATAAAAATATACTTTTATCTTTTGTGTCCATCCAAAAACGGATATAGAAATCATCATTTTATTCTTCGTTGAATATTATTTTAAAATATTCATTATTAAAAAATATTCATTATATAAAAAGATTCTTTATGTAAAAATATTCTTTATATTACAATGTTCTTTATTTTAAGATATTCTTTATTTAAAAGATATTCTGAATTGGAATGCGACCCAATCATTTACCATATAATTTCGGTTATATGGATTTCATACATCATATGTATACAGCAATAATGATAAATAATCATTTAACAATCCATTCACATCCAGAGTAAAATGTACAACTGTGTGAGCATTAAAAATGAATAAATAACGCTCATCGTAGCCTGTCAATCCATCGATTGACATTCAACTAATTATTTGGACTAGTATATGTCAAATATCATCCCAATACCCGTGTGGGGTTTTCAGCCAACAATAGTTCATCTAAATAAATAATTAGTTACTGAATTTAACTAATTTTAATTCCGCTAACATGTTGATGATAGTGAACAAAACATGTTATTATATTCCTAATGCCAAATAAAAATGTAATTTACTCGCATAATTTCCCTACATGTTTCTAATGTCTAATAAAATGTAATTTATTTACATTTCATTATTGCTGATGACAAATGAAAAGATAATTTTCATTTTCCTTTATTTGTATGCAAATTTCTATTTTAAACTTTAACAAATAAAAATAAATATTTTATTTGTATATGGTTTCAATGTATAACCTGACACATAAAAATGTTTATTTTAATTTGCATACAAATTCTAATGTATACATTAACACATAAAAATGTCACTTTAACTTACATACAAATTCTAATGTGTGTTGTGACAATACAAATGATTCTTTATTTAACATACAAATTCTAATGTATGTTTTGCAAATAAATATGACTCTTATATTTGCATACAAATTATATTTCAACAAAACGTATAAAAAGTGATATATCCATTTTGTTGACAATTCTATTTTAACAAAATGAATATTTTTGTTGTAACACAAACCTATTTAACAAAAATGCTATTTGGGTTTAACTCTTTTATTTAACCAAAAATCTAATTTTTGTTTTCAACCATCTTATTTTGACAAAATGTACATTTTTGATTCAACTAATATATATTTTGACAAAAATGTTCTTTTCATCTCAGCTATTTGGTTTCAACAAAAATGATGTATTTGTTTCAACCTATCTTTTTTGACAGAAATGTATATTTTGACAAAAATATATATATTTCTAATTCAACTATTATAATTTGCCAAAAATCTTCATTTTTGTTTCAACAATTATATTTTGACAAAAAGGCAAATTTTGTTTCAACTGTTACATTTGACAAAAGTGACAAATTTGGTTTCAACTATTATAATTCGATAAAAGTGACAAATTTGGTTTCAACTTTTATAACTTGATAAAAGTGACAATTTTAGTTTCAACTTTTATAATTTAATAAAAGTGACAATTTTAGTTTCAACTTTTATAATTTGATAAAATTGGTTCTTTCATTTTTGTTTTTTTGACAAAAATGTAATTTGTGCTTTGACACAAACCTACTTTACGAAAATGTCATTTTTGTTTTGATTATTTTACTTCAACAAAAATGTTCATTTTTATTTTGACAATTTTATTTAAAAAATATATATATATATTTTTGTTTCACTCATTTTATTACAACAAAAATGTTCTACATGTATCAACAATTTGGTTTCAACCAAAAATGGTATTATTGTTATAACTCAAATCTCCTTAACAAAAATGTTATTTTTGTTTTTTACTCTTAGCTAATTAATAAAAATGTAATTTTTGTTGTTCAATCTTTTTATTGAAAACAATGCACAATAAAAATATGATCTTTCATGCTACTTCTCTTTTTATTTAAACAAAGTGAAAATATTAATATGATCTTTAATATCTAATCTTTTCGTTGCAACAAAATTACGGTAAAAATATGTTCTTTAATAAGAAATCTTTTATTGCGATCAAAATGACAATAAAACCACATTTTTCTATTTTATTCTTTTTATTGTAACTAAAATGACAATGAAAATATATCTTTTCATTCTACTCTTTTTATTTTTGTTGAACAAAGTGACAACAAAAATAAAATCTTTTATTATAATCATTTTATTGTAATCATTTTATTATAATCTTTTTATTGAAAACTAAGTGACAATAAAAATGTAATCTTTTTATTATAATCTTTTCTACATATTCTAATGTCAAATAAAAAAGATAATTTATTCACATACTTGTTCTATTCTTGTAATGACAAATTAAAAAGGCAATTTTGTTTACATAATATGTCTCACATTTTAACGAAAAAACAAAAAGACAATTTTGTTCTAACATGACATCCCTAAATAAATGACAATTTTAATATAATGGCATTTCTAATATGATGATATTTCTATACTAAAGTAGCATTTATAACATAAATGATGTTCTTATACTAATATAACAATTCTAACATAAACGACTAATATCACAATTCTAACATAAATGATGTTTCTATACTAATATCACAATTCTAACATAAATGATGTTTTTATACTACAATAACATGTCTAACAAAAATGATATTTCTATTCTAACTAATTAAAGATTAGATTTTTATCTTACAAAAATATAATTCAACAAATCATCATCAACACTGTAAATCAATCAATCTAAATTTTATACGACGCATACATTTAAATATACAATCACAATCAATACATACATACATATATATATATATATATTGTAACAACCTGTATTTTTATAACGTGTTATAACCATAAATCAAGGCAGAATTAACTTTTAAAAGAAGAACCAAGGGCAACGGGTTATGCCATTACGTTTATCTCGAAATTCTGCTTGGAAACGAGTCCGAGTTTTCGAAAATCGGAGTCCGTATGACCAAGTTATGACCCTTCGAAGTTTTCAGAAACTTTCAAGTTCAGAACAGCTCAGAATTCGAATTCAAACCCCAGAACGGACTGGGCGGGAAATTTCCCGCCCAGGACCAGGTCGACCTGGGGGTCGACCATAGTGTCGACCTGCACAGGGCCAGGTCGACCATAGAGTCGACCTGGGTGTCGACCTGGTTGCCTAGCCCATTTTTGAGTCAGAATTCACTCTGATGTTTCTAGTCCGATTTCTGTCTAAATTCGTTGGCCAGACCCTATATAAACAGCCCCTAACTCTAGCCTCTCTACACAAATTCTCTCTGACCTTATGCTGCTAAAACTCTGGTTGAAAAGTTAGAGAAAAGGGATTGCTTCTTCTCCAACAAGGCTACGTGTAAAGTATTGTTGTTTGGGGGATTTCTGTTAGACTCGAGATTCAACATCGCCTCTTTGTTTTCTAGTTCTCTAACCACGATCTGTAAGCCCCAATTACTTTTAGATCTAAACTTTAAACTTAATATGGACATGTTGTAAATCGAGATAGAACCTAAGTATGATAATTATCTTGGATCTATCATTGTATATCTTGGATCTATCATTGTTCATTTTGGATCTACTATTTGTTCACCTTGGATCTATTCATCTTGAATCTTGACTTGTAGGAATATTTGCATGAAATTGATTTGGGGCCTATACATGTTGTAGATCTAAAACCCTTAATGTCCATAATATTCATGCCTGTGATGTTGAAACAATTGTTATTCACACGTTTGGGGTTATTATCTTATGTCAACTGTTACCATGACTATCACCCTATTTTGCTAGATTTGACATTTCAGACCACTATTTCATATGCCAGTATTGTTGTAACCATTTATCTCAAGTTATACCATGCTTGACTTGTCATCACTTTTGCCACCTTATGCCAGTTCTTTCTATGTTATTCCTTAATTAGATTTGTTTGTATCGATTCGAGTTTACGTGCGATGGGAATGCGATTGGGTAGATTAGGCAAAACCTGAATTTACTATGAACTTGAAACATGAGCATTGTTATAACTTGAACTTGGATATGGACATGAACTTGACATGAAAACTTGAACATGGACATGACGCTGGAATGAATTTGAAAATGGCAAACTCGAGGTTGGGTTGAGTTTGCAGTGTAAATCTGCCCGGAACCGCCCGGTGAATCCAGTGACTGCAAACAATAGGATCCAATGTTGGTAGTTGGTCATATCGCACGTAAAACCCGAGGTTAGACTATGTTGTGGTGTAAATCTGCCCGGAACCGCCCGACAAATCCAGTGACCACAACAACTAGTCTAATGTGAGAGGTTGGGGTGCACTAATGAATTAATGCCACATGATAGGGTTAAGTCATGAACCACTTGAATATACTTAACCAATTTGACACGATGATTTGATAGGGTTAAGTCATGAACCGCTTGAACACACTTAACCAACTTGATACATGATTTGGTAGGGTTAAGTCACGAATTTGAATGACCACACTTAACCCATTAGAAACCCTAGTTACGCGGTCCTTTTCAGTAGCAACCCACTTAGATGTATCACGATACCCTGGGACCAGGCAGGGTGGGGCACGATTACTGGACTGATTGTAAGCGACCAGAACGACGGCTGAGTAGGTGCGCCATTGTAGATTCAGGCGGACTACGGTCGTGCACGTAGTCCGGAGTCGAAAAAGCAGGCATTGGGCACTAGTAGGTTAACAATGTGCGTGCTTGATTCGTGTCGATGATTGGCACCCTAGAGCTTGATACACCCTATGGTGGACCTAGCACTGGTGACTACATGATTGGGCCATATGACACAGACATATGGCGAGCTAGAAGCTGTAGGGAGCGGATCGATTAGTAGATCGTATTATAGGACCCCGTAATGGGTCATTTCATGATATTGGTCCAAGGGATCATTTCATGGTTAATACTTGACATGGGTTAGAATACTAGTACAGTTGGTGCAGCGAATCTTGAATATGCGATGCTAGACTTGATTTACCTTGTTATCTTAGTTATCATGCCAGACTTACCATCATCCTTATGTTTACTCTCCGTTTATTCATGTCTGGTTAACTTTACTAGTATTTATACTGAAAGTCACTAGGGCTTATTAGTCTTTATGACTGACCCTTTTTCTTTTGCCCCTTTTTCTTTCGTTTTCTCCCCCAGGTTCTCAGGGAGGAAACTCGAGCTCTTAGCTTGGATTTAGCTTACTTTCTGTCAGCTCATGTACGGTTTGGTCTTGAGCTATGCTATGGCTGCACTTCTGCTATTTTTGGGGAATAATTTACTTTTGTTATTTTAAGTTTATGCTTCTTTATCTAGAACTTGATGTAATTGAATAATGATAATTTGTACTTTGGATATATAAGGTTTTGACTCTTTTCTTGAAAGTAATGAGATTTGGTTTTTAATTTCTACTGCTACTTTATTTATGTTCTGTCTTGTGATATCTTTGTGCATGTTTACCTAGATAATGCTCCACCAAAACTAGTGCATTCCCTTTGTGAGTGACCCTAGCGGAGGTGGGGTGTTACATATGGTATCAGAGCAGAAGGTTACCAGACTGGGCAAGAGTTTCAAAAACCTTTTGAAA
The DNA here is from genome assembly GCA_030737875.1 of Allium sativum. Taxonomy (NCBI): domain Eukaryota; kingdom Viridiplantae; phylum Streptophyta; class Magnoliopsida; order Asparagales; family Amaryllidaceae; genus Allium; species Allium sativum. Next base: position 298,776,376 of record CM060924.1, read on the forward strand.
CTATTTTTAAAAACCATTTATAAAGAACCATTTATAAAAGGCTATTCCCCAAAAGCCATTAGCACTTTCCTTTGTTTCCTCGTTTGAATCTTTTTCTTTTCGTTTTTCAGCATGTCTGACCTTAACCTTCCTGAGGGAGTACCCGTACCTGGATGGTTCCGAAGGTACTTAGAAGCTAGGGCCAACGGCGTGGGCCCGGCAGACATCCCTCCTCCTCCCCCCCAGTGGCCGCGGTTCCTCCTCCTCCTGGTGACGCCTTTGCCAAAATATGCAAAGACTTTAAAGCAATGGGCGGCAAGAACTTCGTTCGAACTGAAACCTTCGTTAAGGCACGTAACTGGCTAAAGGAGACTGAAGACTTGTTTATTATCTTCGATGTGGAGGATCATAGGAAAGTTCAGTTGGCAACATGGTTGTTGAAAGAGGAAGCTGCATTTTGGTGGGAAGTCACCAACGCTATCAGGCTAGTTGAGACTTGGGCAGACTTTAGAGAGAGGTTTGGGCTTAAATTCTTATCGTCAGCAGAAGAGAACCTTCAGATGGAGAGGTTCGTAGCACTCAAGTAAGGGGACATGTCTGTTAGGGAGTACGTGAATAGGTTTAATCAGCTTGCTCAGTTCGGTTTGGACTTGGTCAATACGGCCCAGAAGAATGCTGTATGCTTTGCTCGAGGATTGAACGAGCCACTACACAGTTTGGCCATAACTCATATACCCATGGGGGCGACCTTTGAAAGCTTGTTGGATATGGCCCTACTTCATGAGGAAGACAAGAATAGCAAGAAGTAGGTTAAGCGTAATGAGGCGCAGAATAAGAAGGTTGACTTCAAGAAGGGAGGCAATAAGAATAACAAGAACAACAACAACAATGCTAACAAATCACGTGAGACAAGGAAGTGCAAGTTTTGTGGTATTACGGGACATCTAGCTAAAGACTGTAGAAGGAAGAAGATAAAGTTGGGTGAATGCTTTCATTGTGGAGATACTGGACACTTCAGTAAGGATTGCCCTAAGAAGCAAGGACAAGGGCAAGGGCAGACCCAGCGAGCAGGACCTTCTGGAGGGAAGTTGCATGCTCTCAACACCACTCCAGCTCTTGACCGAGGTAGTAATATTTCTGTAGAAAGCCTTGTTTACATTTCTGAATTTCCTGTTCGAACCTTATTTGACTCTGGCGCATCGCCTACTTTTATTTCTTCTGATATTGTTGAAAATCTGCACCTAAGTACTAGTCTTGTTGAGGATCCCGTTAGTGTTTCAAATCCAATTGGGGGCTCCGCTCATTTATCTACGATTTGTATGGATTTGAGGATTTCGATCTTAAGTGTAGAATTCACGTGTAATGCTTATGTTCTCGGATTTATGGGATACAGTTTGATCCTAGGTTTGGATTGGTTGTCCAATTATGGAGCCATTCTTGATTGTGAACGAAGGGTAGTGAGGCTCATGACTCGCCTTGGTAATTCCCTTGAAATTTCTTGTAACCCGAAGGGTCCGGTCATGTTGTGTTATCTAGAATCCCTTGGCTCGTCCATCGACAATTTGCAATCTGTAAGAGTGGTCCGAGAATATCCAGATGTCTTTGATGAGGTGAAGGGGTTACCCCCTAAACGCGAGATAGACTTCCGAATTTATCTTGGTGATAATGCCAAGCTAGTTTCATTGCCCGTTAGGCACATGGCCTCGCAAGAAAGAAGAGAGCTCAGTAAACAAGTTAAGGAGTTGTTTGAGAAAAATTTCATAAGACGAAGCATTTCTGAATGGGGTGCTCTGGTGGTATTCGCTGCTAAGGCGGATGGTTCGCTTGTGGGAGCATCTGTTTTCTCTTAACTCGATCTAGACACAGGATTCCATCAACTTAGAGTTGCTGAGGATAGCATTGACAAAACTGCGTTTAGGACTCCAGATGGGTTCTTCGAATGGCTCGTCATGCCGTTTGGGTTAACGAATGCACCAGCGTACTTTGTAGATTTGATGAGTAGGGTGTTTTGGGAGTTCCTTAACCAATTTGTGGTGGTTTTTGTGGACGATATTTTGATCTTCTCAAAAGATGAAGAAGAGCATGCTAGGCATCTCAAGGAAGTCATGGAGACGCTTAGAGCAAACCAGTTAAAGGCTAAATTCTCCAAATGCCATTTTTGGAGAAAGGAAGTTCGGTTTCTTGGACATGTAGTTTCTAAGCAAGGTATAGCTGTGGACCCCGCGAAGGTAGTTGCGGTGCAAGATTGGAAAATTCCTAGGAATGCAACGGAGGTGAGAAGCTTTCTCGGTTTGGCGGGCTACTAAAGGAAGTTCATTAAGGACTTCGCTAAGATTTCAGCCCCTCTTACTAAGTTAACAAAGATGAACCTAGCTTTTGCATGGCACATAGAGTGTGACGTTGCTTTTCAAAAGCTTAAGAGAGCCCTTACTACAGCTCCAGTTTTGGCATTACCCGACGGAGGCAAGATGTTTACGGTGTACACAGATGCGTGCGGCACGGGATTAGGCGCTGTCCTAATGCAAGATGGAAGAGTGATATGCTACGGGGGCAGACAACTTAAAGTTCATGAGAAAAACTATCCCACACATGACTTGGAGTTGGCCGCGATCGTTTTTGCGCTTAAGGCTTGGCGCCACTATCTTCTAGGTGAAAAGTTCGAGCTGTACACTAATCACAAATCACTTAAGTACCTCTTTTCGCAAAAAGATTTGAATCTAAGGCAGCAGGGGTGGATGGAATTCTTGGCATCATATGACTTCGATATAGCTTATACCCCGGGCAAGGGTAACGTGGTGGCGGACACGCTAAGTAGAAAAAGGTTGACTTTGAGCCCCTTGTTTGTTGAAAGGAAAAGCCTTGAGTTTATAGCAACCTTTGATTTTACACCTACTGTTGAGTCATTGGCTGCTAAGCTAGCATCTCTTGAGTTAAGACCTACACTCCTAGATCAAGTAGGGACTTCACAGAAGGAAGACCCACAGATAGTCGAAACCATGGACAAGCTGATTAGTGGTGAGACATCAAGTCACCGCGGTAGGTATGCCATAGATGATAAGGGATGGCTAAGGCGTGACGGAAGGCTATGTGTCCCACAAGTGGGAGACTTAGTAAGGAAAGTCCTCGAGGAGGCGCATCACTCGAAGATGACCATAAATCCCAGAGGGGATAAGATGTACAGGGATATGAAACGCAATTTCTTTTGGCCTGGAATGAAAAAGAACGTGGCAGAGTTTGTTTCGAAGTGCATGGTGTACAACAAGTAAAGGCCGAGTCGAAGAAGCCCGGTGGGCTATTACATCCTTTGGAGGTTCCACAATGGAAATGGGAGAGTATCTCGATGGATTTCGTGGGTGGACTGCCTAGGTCAAGGAAGGGAAATACTAGCATTTAATTGAATATTAACTAATTATTATAATTATTTAAATGGATAATTATATTGGTTAAAAGGGGCCGCTTTGTTTATTCTTCTACCTGGAGTGAACCACACATATCGAACCCAACGTTAGAACTTAGGGTACCATTTTTTCCCTTCCACGTCGCGCTAGAGCAGCATCCGCCACCAGTACACCGTCCGGCTACACGAGAGCTCCACGCGCACCCCCTATAGCCTAACTCGAATGCCCCTCCATGCCTAGAAATGCATGAAAACACAGTCACTTCAAGCCTCCCATTCAAACAACTCACTCAACTATAAATCATCGAAGTCGTATGAAACCGAAGATCTAACATTGTTCTAGGATTTTTGTTTATAAATCATGTTTTAATTTGTGGTAGATTAGGAGAATTTTGGATTTGAAAATCGGAGCGTGGTGGCCATTGGTTCATGAGGGTGGCGGCTGCTTGAAGATAGATTAGGGTATGGTTTTGAATTTTTTTATTCCTATTTATAATAAAATAACATTAAATTTCTAGTTTAAGCCTGTTAACCCTTTTCAGGTTCAATTCCAGCCCAACGAAAGTTGTTCCTACCCAATTGCCCTTGTTCCAGACACACTGGGCTAGGTCCTGTTAGCCCAATCGATCGTTTTCAGTCTGTTTTCTTTAATTTAAAATATAAATCATTTATTTATTTAATTCGATCGCACATTTAAATTTACCGGGGCCACATATGGACTCCAAAAATCACAGAAAAATTATATCTAGCTTTGTTTTGACGATACGGTCCTAACAAAATTAATTTCGTCGAATTCGAATATTTGAAAAATGGCCATTTTCTGGTCGATCCATTTGACTGAAATGGACAAAACACGTTTTCTTTTGCCACGCTCACATATTAATTCTAAAAATTATGAAAATTTAAACCTAGCAATAATTTGACATTCCAGATCCAACAAAAGTGGTTTCATCGAAAACGGAGGTCGTTTGCAAAATGGTTATTTTTAAGGGCTATATATAATATTAATATATATAAATTCTACAACGACTTTTCTAAATTTTAAACTGGACATAACTTATAATTTGTAAAGTGAAATTTCAGTTTCTTACATTCATTAGAAAGATATTATTAAACAGATTTAAATATTTCTGGTTTCATCCAATTCTGATTTAAAATGAATTCTGTTTATTAAATTGAAATTAGAAATTGAATTTCCAAACTGCCGCGCCATTTCAGGCTCGTTTTATAATTAAATTAAATTTATATGTTTTAACTTAGATTAAAATAAATTTTTAGTCGTTATTATTTAAAATAAACCACTTTAAATATTCAAAATTCATTAAAATTCCTAAAATAATTTTTTTAAATTGGTTCCACAATTCCGGGTTATTACAATGTCTGTTGTAAAATATGGACTTATTACAACGTGGCCTAATACAACGATCGCATTGCCCATTGTGAAAACCATATTACAACAGACATTGGCCATTGTAAAAAAGCTGTTTTGTTGTAGTGATCATAGTTAAGGATTTATGAATATCACTAACTAATTGTGAAATTCCATAAGATATTTCATTTAAATAAAATGAATAACAATTGTTCTTTTGTTACAAATGAAATTCAAACTTGTCTAAACAAGATACATAATAACATTTATTTTAAATGGAATTTCATAATAATAATATTTTAACTATTCAATTAAGCCAATACAAAAAGCAGCTTCCTATGAATAATCCAACAACATTTTCTTCATTTCCAATCATAAGTCCAATTATCCTTCTATCAAATTTCTACTTGTTTTGCAATTCCTGCAAATTTACATACATCTATGTGATTCGTATCCAGTATCTAATACTAGAGATGTATAAGTAGATTGTTATAACATTTATATCTTATTCGGTTGAAGTCATACTTCAACTTTCATTTTAGATCTTCTATTAAACAATCACGTTTAATTTTGATTGAGGACAATCCTCAAATTACGATGTTAGTCAAGAAATTTGATTTAATTCAATTTATCATTCTTAAGTATTAATTTTAAATTATCGGAGTAATTTGCAGTTTAATATCTAGAATATATAATAAATAATAACTGACTCTTTAATATATATATATATATATATATTTAATATAAACACATATTTTAATAATCAAAATTTATATTAACACAAATGTATATTTAAACAAAAATATGCTCCCACTCAAATTAACATCCCTCTCTGTCTATATATATATATATTAATATACATATATATATGTATGTATGTATGTAATGGTGGTCCAAGATCCATATCTAATCATGCCTCACCTAGCTTTGGCTAATCCCCAAAGCACAACCTTTTAAGTAGAAATCTTATGTTAATTATATCGTATATATAATTCTTGGATCGCATGATGAACATTTTATTCATAGAATTATTTATTTTCTCAAAATATAGAATAATGCACGCTCTTTGTCTCTAAGGCCATAATCCTATTATGCAACTTAGTTAAGTTAGACCCAATATAATACAGTCGAGTATCACAATTACTCCACCGTGTATAACCAAAATAAAAGGATGCACAATGCTTTGGCATTACCTACATCCAATGACACTGTCATTGATGGGTGTATATATCGGATGACGTCACCACGTCTTAATATAACAAAATTTTGCTTTAAAGGAATTTTATATTTGCAGTGGAAAACAATACTAATGTCATTTATACATATCAAAAAATACATATTATACACTGGTAATTTCAATTATATATATATATATATATACACTCATTAGAAATATATATATATAAGCAATATATGTTAATATATCTTAAGTATTACATCATAAGAAAGTGTATTTTCTTTGTATTGAACATTTCAATGTTTTGGTAATTAAAATTACTGCACATCTTATATGTTTCAATGGTGATCCTTTTTCTATTTACCATGAATACATAAAGCCTGGAATATACTCATTTGTGATACAGAAAACGTGACCTTCTACATAACTATATAAGTCCAAGTTTATTAAATTTCCAGAAAAATACAAGACCATGGGTTCTCACAAGCATCATATAAAAAAAGGACTATCACTTATATATATAATATATAAAATACACGCAACCCATACAATCTAGGCCTTATGAGCATCCAGATCATATACATTATTCACTCAGACAAATTCTAATATTTGTATATATTAATACATGTATCCATATATTACAAGATTAATATGCACTATTTACAACATATATTAAATTAGGTAAGTAACTAACCGAAATGGTTGAGCAATGTAACAAACCAGAAAATCAGAACTAATTAAAAAATTTTATTTTGGTAATTTTAATGAATTTTGAATATTTGAAATGAATTATTTTAAATAATAACGACAAGAAAATTATTTTGAATAGAATTAGAACGTATATATTTATATGAATCGAAGTTAGAATATAAATATTTATTCTAATTATAAAAGGAGTTGGAAAATGGCGAGGAAGTTTGAAAATTCGATTTCAAATTTCAAATGAATGTACAGGATTCAAAATAAACCGGATTTTAGCGAAACCAAAAATATTTGAATCTATTTGAAAATATATTTCCAACGAATCCGAAAAATTGAAATTTCATAGCGGGAGTAAAAAGTTATGTCCATATGAAAATTCATAATAGTCATTATGGAAAATATAGACCTTAAAAATGGAAATTTTGCAAACGACCTCCGTTTTCGACGAAGCCACTTTTGTTGGATCTGGGATGTCAAGTTAATGCTAGATTCCAAAATTCATAATTTTTGGGATTAATATGTGAGCGTGGCAAAGTAAAACGTGTTTTAACAGTTTCAGTCAATTTGGATCGAACAGAAAATTACCATTTTTTTGAACGGTCTCCAACTTCGACGAAATTAGCTTTGTTCGGACCAATTCATCAAGACATAACCAGATTTATATTTTTGGAATTTTTGGGGTCTGTATGTGGCCCCGGTAAATTGAAATGTGCGTTCAAGTTCAATAAATAGATTTATATTTTGATTTTTACGGAAACTGATCGAAACAGTCGAATCAGCTTACCGGACATATCCCATTGTGTTTGGAATGGGGGTAACACGCTAGGGACGACAATCGTTGGGCCTCGTTTGGGGTTCAAAAGAAAAGTCAACTTCTTGAAAAATAAAATAATTAAATAAATAAATATATAAATCTCACTCTCTCTCTCTCCCCTCACTTCTACCTCCCGTCGGTTTTCAAGAAAAAGAAAATAAAAAAATCCGCCGAAGCCCTAACCGCGTCACCCCGACCTGTCGCTCACCGCCGCCTCGGACAGGCCGCCACCCCCTCCAGTCAGCGAGCGCCACCCCTCCCCCTCTCTCTCTCCTTCCTACCTCCGACGAGAACAACCCCAAACCGTGCCCCACCGCGAAGCACCGACCTTTGTGACCCCCCTGACCTCCAGCGCCCTGTGCCGCCTCCCCTTAGTCCATCTCCGACCCCACGCCCCTCCCCATTCGCTGAGACATTCGAAAAAGGTGAATTTTCTTTTGTTTTTATTTATTTCATTTTCTATATGACATATAACATTGTTAAACTTCACATTTTTGTGCCTAATGATATGGGAGAAAGGGTTTGATTTTTATATAGATGGTTTTGAAATAAAAATATGATTTATATATTATAGAGATAATAAAAATATGATTTTAATATTATAGAGTAATAAAAATATGATTTCTGTATGAAGAGATAAGAAATAAAAATATGATTTTTATTGTATGAACATCGAAATAAAAATATTATCTTTATAATGTAAACATCATGTTAAGGATGTGATTTTTACACATCTTGTTTTAAAGTAAAAATATATTTTTTAGCGAAGTAAAAATATAATTTTTAGCGAAGTAAAAATATAATTTTTAGAACTGAAATAAAAATGTGATTTTTACTATGAACAGCTTGAAGAAGATTGCGATGGTATTTTGAACAGAATCCAAACCATCGTCCATTAAGGAATGGAGGAGGGGATCCCAAAGGTGAGAACTTCTCACCTTAAATTTTATTTTCTAGTTAAAATATATACTAGGATGCAGACGGTGCTTAGTAGCACCCGACACCCATCGTTCACAAACCATGGACGGCTTGTTTGATTTGATTGTGTTGTGAAAATTAATTGTGTGATGTGGAATGGAATAAAATATTTTATAGTTAAAAATATAATTTTTAACGCGTATATGGATAAAATAAATATTCATAAACAAATTGGACGATTTGTTTATGTACATACATTTGATGGATATTGATTGGGACGATAAATTTTACATATCTCCTAACTACACAAATAAAATTCATTATTTGTTGATTGAAACCCCACACGGGTATTGGGTTGATATATTACATACACTTGTCACAATAATTAGTTGTATGTCGATCGATTGATTGACAGGCTATTGTAAGCGTTATATATTTATATTTAATGCTTATGCAGTGTAGAATGCACTCTGGATGATGGTTGACTGTGTTTGATTGTTGTTGTGTACATGTGTTGTATGAAATCCATATAAATCACATTATATGGTAATTGACTGTGTCTGATTCCAGTTCAGAAAGAATGAATATTTTAAAATAACTAACATTTTAAAATAACGAATATTTTAAAATAATATTCAGTAAAGGATCAAAATCTGATATTGATGTCCGATTTGGGATGGACACGAAAATATTTAAATATATATAGCCGTGTTGATTAGATTAATGCCATTTTGACGTGAGCGATATTTATATCGATTTTATTCATTTTTATAATGAATATCGAAAAGGAATTGATTTCAAAATCTAATGTTTTGAAAATACTATCATTTATATATTAATGATATGGAATATCCGATTTTGATTGGAAATTGAATATGAAGTTGAAATCGTTTTGAAAACTATGTTAAAACGATTTATAAAATATGTTTTAAATGGAAATCGACGAAATATAATATATATATATATATATATATCATATATAATGGCCGGAATAGAACGCGCCGCGCCGCGGTAGTTCGCGAATTTCGACCATTGACTTCGAACGGGCATTACGGGAGACCCGACCGTCGGATTCTCCTAAAACTGGAACCGCTGGGTTTGTATCAAAAAGAGCTTTCCAAGAATATAAGAGATTTGAAATCTAACGGTTGTATTTGGAATTATGTCCAAATCAAATTTGGAAAACGTCGCTGTAAGTGCAGTTAGATGATCGTTTATGGAAATCGACTATACGAGCCTTGATAAAATTATTAAAAATATCAATAATTTCTATAAAATCATAATAAATGATTTGGAAAGAATTGGGATGAAAAATTCCATATTTGAAAAGATAAAAATATATTTTTCTCAAATTGAACTAGTCATAACTAGACTTGAAATCTAATAATTTTTAACAACATATAAATTGGATTTGAAATGGTTTTAAAAATAACCAGAATTTCCAAAATATGAAATGGAATGGATTTGAATCGAAATTATCTTTGAAATATTTTGATATTGGATTCCGTGATTATACGGACATTGTGGAGGAATTTGGAAGATTTATATATCGTTATTCCAATACGATATTTGTTGATTTCAGAACTTGATATTGAATGTAAGCCGATATATTTTCTATTCAGAGCCTTGTATTTAATATCAAATGGATTTTAGGGGTTTGTCATGAACGGTGTCTTCACTAACACTGTTCTTAAACACAGTTGAGAAAATAATAAATATTTTAATTAAAATTATTAGAGTTTCCAATTAATTAAAATTTAATTGGAATTGAAAATGGAATGTGAATTGGGTTTATTGTGAAATGTGTTTTGAATGACATTCGTTCTTTAACCCGATTTACAGTGAAATGTGATTTGAATTTATAAATCTTTAAATCAAGATTTAACAGAGATTATCCAAAGTAATGTTTTCCAATTTAATATATTAAATTGGAATTGAATAGAATTCGATTTGATAATAATTGAAGTGAACTTCTGTGGAGGAAGACTGTTAATAAATATGGAATTTAAAGGCTTTGCCGTTATTCCAATTATATTATTAGTCGGATACGAAAATTGATATTGATTATATATTAATTGTTTTTCCATGAAGATTCCATAATTAAGGAATGTGATTTGGGTTTATCGTGAACTGTGTTTTAAATGACATTAGTTCTTTAACCCAGTTAAAGGCAGGATTACATGTCTGTCATTGTATTTCGAACGGTATGGTTGATCTCTGCTAAATATATATCTATTTGGTGGCGATAAATTTATTCTCTTGCTTAACACCCTTCTCTAAGACATATGAGCTTAGAGCTTATATGTCGGCAGAAATCAATAGTACGGTGTAGATTGCCGATGCGACATGTTTGTGTTTCCAAAGTTAAATAATCATTAATATTGATTTTTGGGAAGATTAATACTAAGTGGAGTTTTAATGAATCTTTAATTGGATTGACATGGGAATTGGTAATTTAAATAATCAAATTTGGGAAATGATCGAGAATGGTGTATCGCTAGTTTTGCTGCTAGCGATAGTTAAATATTTAATTAGATTTGAATGGGAAATGGTAATTAATTTTACCGATAAGAACGTGGTGTTAGTTATGAGGTATTACCAGTTTTGCTCCATGGGATGAATAGGTTAGGATTGGAAAATTAAACAAATGATTATTTTGGTAAGGTGCGCTAATCCCGACTAGTTTGGAAAACCGTAACATGGTTTGAACTGACATCCAAAGAAAGACTAAAGAATAAATTTAAAAGAAATTATCTTTGATAAAATTAATGTGAGCCTTACTTAAATGATATGAGTATTTGAATAAAAGAATATTCTAGATTGGAATGAGGCATATGTTGTGTTTATATCCCTTGATTATAATATATACGCGAGTTATTCGGAAAGGCCAGGTTTACCGAATCTGAATAACTGATTCGACGATGAAGAAGGTGGTTGAAGACCGGAGGTCTTCACATCGTTTGGATGATTACTGATGTCTTGATTGGGCTGTACACCCAAGACAAGGTAATAAGTGGTGATCGTCCAGATGTACTTGGAGATCAACCGGATATGCGAGGCCCTCTCTCCTGTATTGGACATACGGGACGAGTAATAAGGTGCATCCGGTTTCATTCAGACCCAGAACAGACTTGTAAATGGATTATGTGTCTGATATTGGATTTTATTCTATGTTGATTGATTTCTATTGAATATATATCTGTTTGACCACGGAGAATTTATTCTCTTGCTTAATGCCCTTCTCTGAGACGTACGAGCTTAGAGGTTATATATCGATAGATATCAGTCGCATGGCATGAATTGCCTGTGTGGCATGCTGAGATGCAGTGATCAAGGCTTTTGTTGAAAAGCAGAGTCTTGTGGTTGATGATCAAAGCACAGCTTTGATATAGCGCCGCTTTGTGTATAGCGTTGATTCGCGAGCCTCACACCTCGGTATGAGTCAAAAACGGGATCGGACCATTGGGAGAACATGACGTTTCTTTCTAGCTGTGGGTGGTGCCAGCATTTTACATGCCCTGACATTTATATTATTTTTATCTATGTGGATGTTGGATTGCGAGGCGCCTCGGATATATCGGTCTCTACGGAGCCGATGGATAGGTCCGATAGGACCGGGAAACATATGTTCAGGAATAAATAATCCTCAAACGTAAGGGAGGTCCGTCCCAGCCGATTCCAGGGGTTACCCAGAGTGTGTAGTCCTGAGACATTTGCTAGAGTGTCTCGAAGCGGAGAGGAGTCATCGCTGGCCTTGACTCATAGACGGAAATCCAATTTCCAATATGTGACATTTCGGGTTTGATTGTAGAGTCTAGTATTGGCGACATGATAGATGGTACCCATGCCGCCTATGATTGATAAATTTATATTTGAATTTTTTTTGACACTATACACTTATAATAGTTTCAAATGATTTGTTTTAAACGTACCAAGCATGTTTGGCTATTATAAGTGAAAACCCTATCCTCCGGCTTGTGTTGCATTGTGTGATGGGACCTGGGTCTTATAATAACTTCATTTTTCAAAAAATGCATTGCGTTGTTTTTCCTATGCATTAGTATTCTTGGGAGAAAACCCGTTTCATGTTATATGGGGTGGTCCCTTGATTTACTCTCTTTTAAAGTAAAGTTTTAAATAATTGTTTTAGTTCTCACACCAATCACATGACTGACCTGGAGTTTATTGTTTTTACCTAAACTCTCGGTGCCCCTATTTTCCACATGGGTAGCTAGTAGTTTTTGTTTTACAGATTTATATTCACAGGAACCTGGTTTACAACTGGAACGATATTCGGAAAGCTATGTATCTGTTTATCTCTTTCAGTTGTGTATTGTATTATTTTTCCGCTTCTATGTAATGTATTGTTATCTCTGATATTTATTAAATGTATAATATTTGTTCATACTCTGTATATTCTTGTATCTAATGTAAATTGTTGTTATAAGCAATGAAATGTTCTTCTATTTGTGTTCTGATTCGTCTTGTCCTCAAAGCGACCCGTTCTTTCCTTAACGGGGAAGTTCGGGTCATTTCAGTTGGTATCAGAGCTTTGGTTTACAGAGCTGGAGAACAAGACACGTTAGAACCAAACGAATTATCCAATGAGAATGACTCATTAGAGATGGGATCAGTAGTATCCTACAATGAGTATGAAGAGTATATTTTTAAAATGAAAACAAGTTTTGTTTTGAAATTTAAACCATCTTATTCGTATTTGAATATTTATTTTAGATTGATTTGGACAATCGAGTATATGGAGATTTTGAATATACACGTAATTAACGTATATTCGAAGTTTTAATATACTTGGTAGATACAGAATCAAACTCAAGTCGCCCGGGGATGATTCTGATGATGGGGCCACATCATCAGGGTTATTTTCGAGTTTTGGAAGTGGGATATCTATATATTTCCATTAGACTGGTGTGAGAACCAAAATTACATAGGATTATTTGTTGTGATTTGGCCTCAAAAACCTGATTTTTGACTATGTATTAAAGTTATGCATTTGAAAATTAATCAACTAATTGATCGCTGGTTGTGTTGTTTGATTAATTAAAATTTTGAACCAATAAGCCAAACTGTATCAAATATTGAGTTGGATTGAAATTTTATTAGAGTTTCCTATATAAACATGCATATACATTGAACAGGTAAATGGATTTGCTGTTGAGTAAAGAATTTATTTGCGTGCCCAACAAATAGGTAAACCTTAATGAGTTGGATGCGCAATTTTATTTATATATCAACTCCTGTGAATGCCATTGGATGCGGAGTGCTGGTTGTTCTGTGTGAGATTATACATGTCACCATAGGATAGTAACAATTAATTTTGAACTACACTACATGGCATACTGCGTGAAGGTAGCATACTCTATCATATACCACATAAGCACTTGGAGCTTGTGTGACGAGGTGAAGATTTACCACACAAGCGAGAGGCTTGTATGGCGATGACTATATTTCAGGTTGAACTGAAGACTGATATGGACTATATAAAATGTAACAAAAAATTGCCAGATTAATAAAAAAAACCACACGGGTCTGGAGTTGACAATAATCACGTCTCTCTAGTCATTAAGGCACAAAAACTATTTATAGGGTAACGAGAATTTATTCTCCTTAGTTATGATCTATACACACTCCCATGTGGACACTGGAATATATCACTATAAATATGTGTATGCTTTTTAGGATTTATTGGGTGCCTAATACGACCTAGTAAATTTTCAAACCCCTCCCCGTACAAACGAGGTTGTGGCAAAAATTTTAGAAAATTTAGGGTGTTAGCCAAATTTTTGAAAAATTAGAAATTCTTAGAAACTGAAAAGTTAACGAATGAAAGCCAAATGAAAGTTGAGTTGGTTGGTTGAACAACTTTCAGCTCCATTCCTTTTTGAGGACAAAAAGATTTTAAATGGGGGAGACTGTAATAACCCGGAAAATTAGAACCAATTTAAAATTCTTATTTTGGTAATTTTATTGAATATTGAATGTTTAAAATGAATTATTTTAAATAATAATGACAAGAAATTTATTTTGAATAGAATTAGAACGTATATATTTATATAAATCGAAGTTAGAATACAAATATTTATTTTAATTATAAAATGAATTATAAAAATGGCGCGGTAGTTTGAAAATTCGATTTCAAATTTCAAATGAATGTACTGGATTCAAAATAAACCGAATTTTAGTGAAACCAAAAACACTTGAATCTATTTGAAAATATCTATCCAACGAATCCAAAAAATTGAAATTTCACAGCAGGAATAAAAAGTTATGTCCAATTGAAAATTCAGAATAGTCGCTATGGAAAATATAGCCCTTGAAAATGGAAATATTGCAATTTACCTCCGTTTTCGACGAAACCACTTTTGTTGGATCCGGGATGTCAAGTTATTGCTAGATTCCAATATTCATAATTTTTGGGATTAGTATGTGAGCGTAACGAAGTAAAACGTGTTTTGACAGTTTCAGTCAATTTGGATCGACCAGAAAATGAACATTTTTTTGAACGGTGTCCAAATTAGACGAAATTAGTTTTGTTAGGACCGTATCGTCAAAACATAAACAGATTTATTTTTCTAGAATTTTTGGGGTCTGTATGAGGCCCTGGTAAATTGAAATGTGCGTTCAAATTCAATATATAGATTTATATTTTGATTTTGACGGAAACTGATCGAAACAGTCGAATCAGCTTACCGGACATATCTCATTGTGTTCATAATGGGGGTAATACGCTAGGGACGACAGTCGTTGGGCCTAGTTTGGGGTTCGAAAGAAAAGTCAACTTTTTGAAAAATAAATAATTAAATAAATAAATATATAAATCTCCCTCACTCTCTCTCTCCCCTCACTTTTAACTCCCATCAGTTTTCAAGAAAAATAAAAGGAAAAAAATCCGCTGGAGCCCTAACCGCGTCATCCCGACCTGTCGCTCACCGCCGCCTCGGACAGGCCGCCGCCCCCTCCAGTCAGCGAGCGCCACCCCCTCTCTCTCTCCTTCCTACCTCCAACGAGAACAACCCCAAACGCACCCCACCGCGAAGCACCCACCGCCGTGACCCCCTGCCGACCACCATGACCTCCAGCGCCCTGTGCCGCCTCCCCTCAGTCCCGCTCCAACCCCACGCCCCTCCCCATTCGCTGAGACATTCGAAAAAGGCGAGTTTTATTTTGTTTTTATTTATTTCATTTCTGTATGACATATAACATTGTTAAACTTCAGATTTTTGTGCCTAATGATATGGGAGAAAGGGCTTGATTTTTATATAGATGGTTTTGAAATAAAAATATAATTTTCATATTATAGAGATAATAAAATTTTGATTTTTATATTGTAAAGATAATAAAAATATGATTTTTATATTATAGAGATAACAAAAATATGATTTTTATATTATAGAGTAATAAAAATATGATTTCTATATGAAGAGGTAAGAAATAAAATATGATTTTTATTGTGTGAACATCGAAATAAAAATATTATCTTTATAATGTGAACATCATGTTAAGGATGTGATTTTTACACATATAGTTTTGAAGTAAAAATATAATTTTTAGCGAAGTAAAAGTATAATTTTTAGCGAAGTAAAAATATAATTTTTAGCAAAGTAAAAATATAATTTTTAGAATTGAAATAAAAATGTGATTTTTACTATGAACAGCATGAAGAAGATTGCATTGGAATTTTGAATAGAATCCAAACCATCGTCTGTTAAGGAATGGGGGAGTGGATCCCAAAGGTGAGAACTTCTCACTTTAAATTTTATTTTCTAGTTAAAATATATACTAGGATGCAGACGATGCTTAATAGCACCCGACACCCATCGTCCACAAACCATGGACGACTTGTTTGATTTGATTGTGTTGTGAAAATTGATTGTGTGATGTGGAATGGAATAAAATATTTTATAGTTAAAAATATAATTTTTAACACGTATATGAATAAAATAAATATTCATAAACAAATTGGACTATTTTTTTATGTACACACATTTGACGGATATTGATTGGGACGATAAATTT
Source organism: Allium sativum (assembly GCA_030737875.1). NCBI lineage: Eukaryota > Viridiplantae > Streptophyta > Magnoliopsida > Asparagales > Amaryllidaceae > Allium > Allium sativum. The sequence goes on from CM060924.1 coordinate 298,792,766, forward strand.
TACACATTGCCCAACTACACGAATAAAATTCATTAGTTGTTGATTGAAACCCCATACGGGTATTGGGATGATATATAGCATACACTAGTCCCAATAATTAGCTATATGTCGATCGATCGATTGTCAGGCTATTGTAAGCATTAAATATTTATATTTAATGCTTATGAAGTGTAGAATGCACTCTGGATGATGGTTGACTGTGTTTGATTGTTGTTGTGCACATGTGTTGTATGAAATCCATATAAATCACATTATGTGGTAATTGATCGTGTCTGATTCCAGTTCAGAAAGAATGAATATTTTAAAATAACTAACATTTTAAAATAACGAATATTTTAAAATAATATTCAGTAAAAGATCAAAATCTGATATTGATGTGCGATTTGAGATGGACACGAAAATATTTAAATATATATAGCCGTGTTGATTAGATTAACGCCATTTTGACGTGAATGATATTTATATCGATTTTATTCATTTTTATAATGAGTATTGAAAAGAATTGATTTCAAAATCTAATGTTTTGAAAATACTATCATTTATATATCGATGATATGGAATATCCAATTTTTATTGGAAATTGAATATGAAGTTGAAATCGTGTTGAAAACGAAGTTAAAACGATTTATAAAATACGCTTTAAATGAAAATCGACGAAATATGTATAATATATGTAATGGCCGGAATAGAACGCGCCGAGCCGCAGCAGTTTGCGAATTTTGACTATTGACTTCGAATGGGCATTACGGGAGATCTGACCGTCGGATTCTCCTAAAACCGAAACTGTTGGGTTCGTATCGAAAAGAGATATCCAACAAATATAAGAGATTTGAAATCTAACGGTTGGATTTGGAATTATGTCCAAATCAAATTTGGAAAAGGTTGCTGTAAGTGCTGTTCGATGACCGTTTATGGAAATCGACTGTACGGGCCTTGATAAAATTATTAAAAATATCAATATTTTTTGTAAAATCATAATAAATGATTTAGAAAGAAATGGGATGAAAAATTCCATATTTGAAATGATAAAAATATATTTTTATCAAAATGAACTAGTTATTAACTAGATTTGAAATCCAATAATTTTTAACAATATATAAATTGGATTTGAAATGGTTTTAAAAATAACCAGAATTTCCAATATATGAATTGGAATGGATTTGAATTGAAATTATCTTCGGAATATTTCGATATTGGATTTCGTGATTATACGGACATTGTGGAGGAATTTGGAAGATATATATATATATATATATCGTTATTCCAATACGATATTTGTTGATTTCAGAATTTGATATTGAATATAAGCCGATATATTTTCTATTCAAAGCCTTGTATTTAATATCAAATGGATTTTTGGGGTTTGTCGTGAACGGTGTCTTCACTAACAATGTTCTTAAACCCAGTTGAGAAAAGAATAAATATTTTAATTAAAATTATTAGAGTTTCCAATTAATTAACATTTAATTGGAATTGAAAATGGAATGTGAATTGGATGTATTATGAATTGTGTTTTTAACGACATTCGTTCTTTAACCCGATTTACAGTGAAATGTGATTTGGAATTTATAAATTTTTTTATTAAGATTTAACAGAGATTCTCCAAAGTAAAGTTTTCCAATTTAATATATTAAATTGGAATTGAATGGAATTTGATTTGATAATAATCGAAGTGAACTTCTATGGAGGAAGACTGTTAATACATATGGAATTTAAAAGGCTTTGCCGTTATTCAATTTATGTTATTAGTCGGATATGGAAATTGATATCGATTATGTATTGATTTGTTTTTCTGTGAAGATTCCATAATTAATGGAATGTGATTTGGGTTTTTCATGAATCGTGTTTTAAATGACATTAGTTCTTTAACCCAGTTAAAGGCAGGATTAAATGTCTGTCATTGTATTTCGAACGGTATGGTTGATCTCTGCTAAATATATATCTATTTGGTGGCAAAGAATTAATTCTCTTGCTTAACACCCTTCTCTAAGACGTACGAGCTTAGAGGTTTTATATCGGCAGAAATCAATAGTATGGTGTAGATCGTCGATGCGACTTGTTTGTGTTTCCAAAGTTAAATAATCATTAATATTGATTTTTGGGAAGATTAAAACTAAGTGGAGTTTTAATGAATCTTTAATTAGATTGAAATGGGAATTGATAATTTAAATTATCAAATTTGGGAAATGATCGAGCATGGAGTATCACCAGTTTTGCTCCTAGCGATCTTTAATTAGATTTGTACCGGAAATGGTAATTAATTTTACCGGTAAGACCGTGGTGTTAGTTACGGAGTATACCAGTTTTGCTCCACGGGATGAATAGGTTGGGATTGGAAAATTAAAAAAAATGATTATTTCGGTAAGGTGCACTAATCCCGACTAGTTTGGAAAACCGTTACATGGTTTGAATTGACATCCAAAGGAAGATTAAAGAATTAATTTAAAAGAAATTATCTTTGATAAAATTAATGGGGGCCTTACCCAAATGATACGAATATTTGAATAAAAGAATATTCTGGATTGGAATGAGGCGTATGTTGTGTTTATACCACTTGGTTATAATATATACGCGAGTTATTCGGAAAGGTCGGGTTTATACCCAATCTGAATAACTGATTCGACGATACGTCGACGATGAAGACGGTGGTTGAAGACCGGAGGTCTTCACATCGTTTGGATGATTACTGATATCTTGATTGGGCTGTACACCCAAGACAAGGTAAGAAGTGGTGATCGTCTAGACATACTTGGAGATCGATCAGATATGCGAGGATCTCTCTCCTATATTGGACATATGGCGAGGAATAAGGTGCCTCTGGCTTCGTTCAGACCCAGAATGGACTTGTAAATGGATTGTGTGTCTGACATTGGATTTTATTCTGCGTTGATTGATTTCTATTGAATATATATCTGTTTGGCGGCGGAAAATTTATTCTCTTGCTTAATGCCCTTCTTTGAGACGTATGAGCTCAGAGGTTATATATCGATAGATATCAGTCGCATGGCATGAATTGCCTGTGTGGCATACTGAGATGCAGTGATCAAGGCTTTTGTTGAAAAGCTGAGTCTTGTGGTTGATGATCAAAACACAACTTTGATATAGAGCCGCTTTGTGTATAGCATTGATTCGCGAGCCTCACACCTCAGTATGAGTCAAAAACGGGATCGGACCGTTGCGAGAACATGATGTTTCTTTCTAGCTATGGGTGGTGTCAGCATTTTACATGCCCTGACATTTATATTATTTTTACCTATGTGGCTGTTGGATTGCAAGGCGCCTCGGATATATCGGTCTCTACGGAGCCGATGGATAGGTCCGATAGGACCGGGAAATGTGTGTTCAGGAATAACTAATCCTCAAACGTAAGGGAGGACCGGCCCAGCCAATTCCAGGGGTTACCCATAGTGTGTAGTCCTGAGACATTTGCTAGAGTGTCTCGAAGCAGAGAGGAACCATCCCTGGCCTCGACTCATAGGCGGAAATCCAATTTCCAATACATGACATTTCGGTTTTGATTGTAGAGTCTAGTATTTGCGACATGATAGATGGTACCTATGCCGCCTATGATTGATAAATTTATATTTGAAGTTGTTTTGACACTATACACTTACAATAGTATCAAATGATTTGTTTTAAACGTACCAAGCATGTTTGGCTATTATAAGGGAATACCCTATGCTCCGGCTTGCGTTGCATTGTGTGATGGGACATGGGTCTTATAATAGCTTCATTTTTCCAAAAAAGCATTACGTTGTTTATCCTATGCACTAGTATTCTTGGGAGGAAACCCGTTCTGTGTCATACGACGTGGTCCCTTGATTTACTCTCTTTTAAAGTAAAGTTTTAAATAACTGTTTTAGTTCTCACACCAGTCACATGACTGACCTGGAGTTTATTGTTTTAACTTAAACTCTGGGTGCCCCTATTTTCCACATAGGCAGCTAGTAGTTTTGGTTTTGCAGATTTATATTCACAGGATTCTGGTTTACAACTGGAACGATATTCGGAAAGCTCTGTATCTGTTTATCTCTTTCAGTTGTGTATTGTATTATTTTTCTGCTGCTATGTAATGTATTGTAATCTCTGATATTTACCAAATGTATAATATTTGTTCATACTCTGTATATTCTTGTATCTGATGTAAGTTGTAATAAGGAATGAAATGTTCTTCCATTTGTGTTTTGATTCGTCTTGTCCTCAAAGCAATCTGTTCTTTCCTTAACGGGGAAGTTCGGGTCATTTCAAGCAAGCCCAGAAAATGCTTATATAGTAAGTTACCCAATCCATACAGAATTCATATTCTACTTGGTGCATAAGACTTCAGGCAATTAAGATGCATATATAACTCATATTAAGATAATAATAAAATAAACTGAATTCCCAGAAGCAAAAGGTATATAAAATAAATGAATAAACATCATTGCTTCTTTTAATGTCAACATACACAGGGATGATTATCATATACAAACCATCTCAATACAAGTCATACCTGTTTCAGTTTGTACATATCTGTATCCTTTATACAAAATTTATATGTAAATATGCAAATTGCATGTATTACATTCTTATGTACATTTCAACATATATTTTATAAAGCCTGAAAGTATAACAAGTCACACTTCTCCTTTTCATAACTTTATTGCTGGTGAAATCATTTTGAATGCCATTAGCTGACATTAAATACCTATAATTGGAAAAGTGTAGCCTATAAGTTCCATCAAAGAAACAATATCTAATAAATTCTCTCTTTCAAACTGGTTTACCAAATATATCCATTCATGAAATATGTACACTGTTCCAAACATATACATTTAAAGCAGAGTATTTTCAGACTTCTAGTTCATGATTTTGCAGAAACAACAAAGCAAGTAACTATATATGTATGCTGCCATAGTTTATTTATCAACTAAAAGGGGTGTGTTATTATCACATGTAATGTGATTCATGCCCATTTAATGGGTGACTATCAAGTTTAGAACAGTTCAGAGTGTTAAACACTTAAACACACACACACACACACACACACACACACACATATATATATATATATATATATATATATATAAACACACACACATACATACATACATATATAATCGGGTAGGCTGACCAAATGTGGGCTATTATCAAACATGGATACAAACACAGTACATGCCTAAAACAAAGTACACACAAGTGGATAGAGGTTTATGCTTATGCATGTATGTCCAAACGGAAGAAAAGAAAAAGTGATCTATATATCAACAGGAGATATGATCATACATATCAGCAACAGAGCATAGATGTAATATATATATACCAATAGCGATGCTTAGATAATGATGCCTTTACATGTAAGTATACGTATGTGGTAGACCTATTCGCACATGTATAATATAATAAGAAAACCTCATAGTTACATGAAGGTGCTTTCAAACTATGCTATTAGGAATGCACAAACAATTTATATGTTTCCATCCTTATGAAACCATTTTCCAATACCACTGTATATCTTATTAAGTACCCTTTTGTAATAATTCATAAATCGGGGAAAAACATGTTATATGTTTTTTTTGTGTGTGTGTGTATATATATATATATATGTGTGTGTGTGTGTGTGTGTGTGTGGAGGGTTCCGCTGCACCTTTTATATTGCACGTGAACTCTCCCCCCGAATCTCAGACACTCATTCCCCCACTCATTCTCTCTCTTCCCACTAACAAAGAAAATTCAAATGGGAATGGTTGGCTGAGATTCAAGGGGAGGTTTCACATGCAATATAAGAGGTGTAGGGAACTCTCCTATATATATATATATAATAGGTTTCTCTCAAAATAGATATCAAATAAGTTTCTCTCTAAACATTTGGACTAAATGTTTCAGGAATTCTATATTTCTGAACAGTTCAGATTATCAAATTTAATGCAAATTGATAATTATCTATCTGCTTCAAAAGGAATTGCAAAAGAAAATTCTTGCATAAACTAAATGTATACCTTTTAATACCCATACCGACCCATATATATATATATACATATATATATATCATTTTGTTAAATAATTCAACAAACACGTAATTGTTTTAAATATTTGAGGATGACCCATGAGGTAAAATCAAAACAGCTTTTGTTTTTCTAATAATTTAGCCCAACTCTGATAATATAAAGCCAAGCTGAGGTTTTTCAACGTTGCATCAATTACGTACCATTATTCATCTGATAAGAATATGAGTTGAAATTACAAACAAAAATTTGTATCATTCATTTTTTTGATATTATAATATATATATATATATACACAAACACATACATATAGCATAATATCAAATAGCAAATCACATTTATTATGGTCTCATAAAATAGATTTGCAGTACAAATCATTTATTATAATACATAATCCTTGTTGCAACATTAAAAAATTGACTTTAAAACTAATTTGGTATCTTGATACAAATAGTATAAAATTAAAATTAAATAGGAAATCGTATTTCCTATAGTTTTTGAAATCAGATTATATTATATATTTGTCATCATAAATACATAATCATTACATTCAAGTCCAAATACAGTTTTACTTAACAGGTCAATAACATATATGTCACTGTATATACATTATATACACATACAAAACACATCGATATGTTTTTACAGAATTAACAAATCATAGTACATATATTATGATCTGATGCTATTATGTACATTATTTATATAATGTAAATCTAAAACCCATAGGACTTATGTATGATTTTCAAACACTAATATTTTTTTTGAACAAATAGACTAGTGTCAATTTCTGAAATCAAAATAAAGTCAAGCCAACTATTTTATAGGTAAAACAAAATTTTTGTCTTAATATTTATCAATTTTTGTAAATCAAATATTATTAAAAACCAAATATCTGAATGGTCAAATAATTAAAACTGGTCTATGATCAAAATCGAATACATGCATAACTGGTACAAAACATTCATCTCGAGTCAATCAAACATTTTGATTATGGGTTTAAAGTGTTTATGCATGCATATAGATCCATACATCAATTAAAATCATATGGATAATAGACCAATCTATAAGTTTACTATTTAACATTCTAGGATGAAGTAATATCTAAGATGGAATCAATATCTCATATCAACTTATGTTTTAAAAAAAATGAATGAAGCAGTTTTATGTCATAAATAAATCTGCATCATGTTCATTTTTCAAGTTCCATTACTTCATTTATAAATTTGTATCAGTTTCTTGTATTGTTAACTTATATAAACAAATATATTCACTGTATCATACCAAATCTATACACTCATGGTTTAATCACAATTGAAATTTTCATATCCAGAACAAGTCAAACTTGTTCTATCTAAAACCATATTTGCAGCAGTGATTAAACACACACACACACACACACACACACACACACACACACATATATATATATATATATGAGATGACCAGAACATTCACTATTTTAATTAACTGGTCAGATCCAAACTCAGATTTAATGTTTGACTGTGTTGTATTATATAACAGCTAAAAATATTCGGTAGATGATATTAATTTGTGTCAATAATTAAAACAAATTTTATTCCATTCAAAATCTGAGTTACATTCCCTATTTATCAACTTTGAATCAAATTCATATGCCAGTGAATTTCTATGCCAACGGTTATCTAAGAAATCAAACACATACTAATCTAAATCACAGTTTCAAAATACTAATTTTGCCAAACCTTGCTCTGATACCACTAAAGGAATTTCAGTTGATCTTATCGACATCTAATTCTATAATTTAACAATTTAAACTAGGATCTTTGTAAGAATAGTAAATCAAAAGCTTGCATAGATTAAAGTTTTCATACCTACCGCAGTAGATCTTCGAAACACTGAATGAATCTCCGACTCGTACAAATTTGATGACATGAATCGTGAGCACGTCAAGCGTCGCGCCTCTAGAGGTATCCACGAACTTCTGTTCTCGATATCGTCATACGAGTCGAAAAGTAAAAGGTTCAGTACTAGCCGAAAAGAAGAATTAGGGTTTCCCTTGTCCCTTTTTATTTCGTTGTTTTCTGTGTATCATTCTATATAAGATAAGGTAAGAACTTATTTTATAAATATATGGAATGAGATAAAATAAGGTTGGTTAACCATGTACCATTTCAAAATAAAAAGAAATATCAACAGTTTGATTTTATTTGATTAAAAATAGTTCTTGACCTTTTCAGACGTTCTTATGTGTGACCCTATAGGTTACTATAACGTTGGCAATGATTTAAATCGTATTTAAATCATAAACAGTAATTGGCATCTAATAATATTTTACTGCTACCCAGTTATAATAAGATCAATGATTCGATACAACCTTTCCATGACCAGTGTATCAACGTAGTATAATCCTTTTAACCAATATATCTAGGATTAAACTCGAGGCATGAAACATACCACCCTCTTTATAATTTAATCCTATTATTTTGATCGATGAGTAGACTATATAAAACAAATCAATATTTGAGCACAACCATGCATTTCATAGTCTCACTCAATCAAGAGGCCCATAGGTATCACTACAAATATATCGTAGGGTTAAATTTCATTTAGATCATTCATAATTCTCACTCGATTTGAGATGTATCCAATGATTACCTTTATTGTCTACTCGGTTAAAAGTAACTTTTGATGATATTAAGACATAAATATCCTCGAATAAAATCATAATGATGTTAGATCTGAGGATCATTGCATCACTTCCACTATGAGAATAACTTATAGTTTTACTCACATTGGGTCAGTCCAATATGTTATTCTCCAATACATATTTATGTATTGACATTAATATCACGTTTATTAATGATCAATGAGATGTGATCATCAGTCAACCAACATACTGGTCTCAATGTTTTATTGTTGTTCTATGTATACAATAAAACTTGACAAGGGACATTTAAGAATTATAATACTTAATATATTTATAATCTCATGTTCAAGTCACTTACTTGAACTGTATAATTCTGTATTATTATTCTAAGGACTTCTATTATGTCAATATTTTTACGCAATAAATATAGCATAACAGAATATTTTTATTCCAAATAAAATAATAACATCAACAGTGCTATTAATCACATCAAATGAATTGCCACAAGGGCATAATTCTAACAGTTCATGGGGGTGTGAGACATATCCATGATTTTTACCTTTTTGTGACAATTTTACCCCTGTTGTTTCTGTTTAGGGCATAACTGGAGCGAATCGGGAGCTGGAATCGATTTCTTTAGATAGGAAATGGTGTTTCTAGTTCCGTAGAGTGGTCATATTAAAGATTTGGTTGAGCGGTTTCGGAGGAATCACTGTTTTAGTGTTTCTAGTTTTCTAGATAGGCTAATTAGTCATTAGTGGGCTATTAATGAGACCCATTAAGGATAAGGGATGTTGGCTATAAATAGGAAGATAGGGGTAAAGAGAATTGTTTAGTCTCTTCATTTCTCATTTGGTACAGTAACTATGATTCTCCGGCCCAATCAAATACACCTTCACTTCATTTCTTTTTACAGATTTGAGATCTAGCATTGAAGATCAACACCAAGAAAGGGTAGATCACATCAATTGGGTTGATTCGGAGGCCGTTCTTCGTTGTTCTTCGCTGTTCGGATTTAGAGATCGTTGATTTGAAGCTATTTTGTGGATTTGGTGAATGATAAGCATCTCTCACACAGATTCAATAGAGTATATGGGTTTGTTTGATCTTATTTTCATCAATACAATTTATTTTCACCTATATCTAATCAAGGTAAATATATTTTGAATTCGGATCACACCATAGGATCTAATTTTGCAAGTTATAACGATTAAATAATATTTTTATACACATTTAGATCCAATTATCGATTCGTTTATTGTTTATCATGATTTGGTGAATTTAGATAATTGTGTGATGATTATTTATCGTGTTAATGTTTATTCGATGGTTGTTTGTAGTATTGTTGATCGTATTTCGAAATTGGATGATTAGGATGAACTATATGCATATATGAATAATGTACATTGATGGATTAGGTCGTAAATACTTTGGTCGGACGCAAGTGTATTGATCGGTTGGTGCATGGCTTGGCTAGTGCATGGCGATCAATCGCACAAGTTTGGGATCGGACGACTAGTATTGGATCGCATATGCTTGGCTCGTGGGGAATCTTGGATCATGCAAAATGGTTGGATTGTTCAGATCCTAAAAAGGGATGAATTAGCCGGAGTACCAAAAATAGGTCGGTGCAAAAATGGAGGGTGATCCATTAATGGATCGATGATGGAGCGCACGTAGGCAAATGATGGATCGGGTTGATGCGCACTTGATTGATCACTTGGCAAGAGTTGAATCGGACAAAGGTGTTGTATCGGTGAAAAGTGTGGAGCGCACCTGGTGGAAAGTTGGATCGGACAAGAGCGCACTTGATGGATCGTTGCACTTTGATGGATCGGACCACGCATGGATCGGGCTGGCACGCAAGCAGAGGGTTCGTTGGATCAGACCGAGCACAAACCGATGGATCGCTGCAAAATCATGGAGCGCTCAAGGAAAATGAATGGATCGGTTCAAATGCATGGATCACGGATCGGGCAAGAGAAAAACTGATGGATATATCAAGAAAAATCTGGAGTGCGCAGGGTAAATATCAATGGATCGGTCTTTTGCGCACACATGGATCATTGGCAAAAACAGGTTGCGCACGTATGGATCATGTGCGATCCAGGGAGATGGATTGGTGGCTGATCCATTGATGGATCATGAACGATCCATCATATATATATTTTTTCTAACTGAAGTTGATTTTTGGTTCCACGACGAGCGTAGCTTCGATGCGAATTCAGACAAAATGTTCAAACATTGTCGAGTGTTCGTTGATCATATGATGATGCAACGAAGTTGTGAAGATGACTCAAGATGTTATGAGCTCATGGATAATGGTCGCTTGAAAATGCGCTTGAGCTTATTAGTCGTCGTCGATGATGACTAGGGTATTGAAGTGCCAAAGGGATCATTGTTAGTTGGAGGTTCTAGCGGACTCAAAAAAAGGGTATAATCGGGATGCCTAAAAGACTAGATGATTAGTCGAGTACTCTATGCAGTCACGATGGGCCTAGATACAAGTCATGATGGCGTATGGAGTTTTGCTAGAACCCAGTTACCATTAGCCCTTCATGGATGGCGGATGGTCTAGTCATATGATTAATGATGGATTCAAGGCAAGGCAGATGGTGATAGCTAGTGTCATGGATGTTATTGTTGCTTATATCGTCTTGTATGGATTATTTGACGTCAACGAAAATATTTCTTGGGTGCTTGTCTGATGTTGGTTTAGGCCTTTGGGGCTTGTGCTTGGGAGGTGTTGAACTTGATTAGAGTGGTCCATGCTTGATAAATGGTTGCTATGAATATACTGTTTGTTTCTTCTCTAATTGTTTGGGAAGGTTATCACCGTAGGTTGTGGAGGAGATAGGTTTGTGAATTCTTCTCTGTGATATGTGGTAGATTAGATGATTGAACTGCCTAATTCTCATGTACTTTATTGATGATGTTCGATAGTTGTTTTATCACTCATTAAGACTGTTGTCTGACATTATGTAAATACAAAAAACACCAAAATGGTGACTGGCGATTAGGTTATGGGCGATTGCTTTTCTTCACCACCTCCTTGTTACTCCCTCGCATCATCATCGTCCAAACACCCCGCTATCCCTCACCTCCTCTCTTCCTTTCCGCCCTCTTCAATAATCACCCTTACCTCTTTCTATGGTGAAAAAACATCGTTCATATCCCAGATCTGAAATGCATGATTCTAAAACTAGGGAACAGCCTTCCGATACTTCCTCGAGTTCGATGGTTTCTGAAGAAGCTTTTGCTGACTCGAGTCTGCTAGAAATTGCTAATGATGCTACTTCAATACATGATATACCTCTTTCGGGTCTGACATCTCCTGTGCAAACTACGATCTCTGGTCTTCTTTCCAATGCCCCTACGCTGAAATGGTCTGAGGCCGACACCTCTCTTGGAGCTGAAAAGGGTAAAACTCTGGTTTTAGAACCTGACTTGAGGAATTGTAGACAATAAGGAAAATCATAGCGTGGATGCTGAATCTCGTATGGAGTTGAATAAAATACGAGAACTGATGTTACTGTGCCTTCCACTTCAGCCTCTGTTCTCAACCCCTCCGTGCTTCCGAGATGCACTCCAAGTGCTTGTATTAATGCTGTAGTAACTCCAGTTAATGTGAAAAATTCTACCTCTAATAATAGTGGAAAGATCTCACTGTTACCTGCTATGAATACCGAAATGTCGCAAACAAAACCAACATTTTTATCTTTATTTGTTGCTCTACCTCGTTGCGAAGGTAAATACTATCCGCGTGAGTTTGCTTCTGAACCGGATGATCCTTCTCCTCCGGTAGAAATTGTTCTGGAAGGTATTGATATCTGAAAGAATCACCTTGTGGGGTTCTTTCTAGACACGTGTGTTCCATATAATGATGTACTTGAGCACTATCGTAAAGTATGGAATTTGAGAGGTGGGCTTCATGTTAATTATGTGAAAGGTATGCATTATTTCATATTTTTCTGATCTAGAGGAAAGAAGTAAAGTGATTGATCCACCTATCATCGGAGGGAAACCTTTAATCATTACAACGTGGAGTACAATGATTGAGAGTGCCAGAGAAATGGTGCAATCTATCCCGGTTTGGACTATATTCACTAAGATTCCTTCCGCATTACAAACACTACCAAGCTTAAATTGGTTGGCTAGCAGAATAGGTAAATCCAAATGTTTTGATGCTAATATAGAGGCTAGGAAGAATCTATTTTTTGCGAAAGCTATAATTGAAATTACTCCAAATAAACTGCTTCCTACTAAGCTTAAGTCGCAATTGATGGAGTTGACACCTTTGTTGATGTTCAGTACACTTGGAAACAAGATATTTGCTCTAATTGCCAATCATTTGGTCATATCAATGATGCTTGCAAACATACTAACAATTACCCCCCAAACCTAGAATTCCACTTGTGAAACCTTCTTTAAGTAAATGGGTCCCTAAAACCAAAATCGTTGTTACTCCCCATATTCTGGTTGTAGTGGTTGATGTCATCCCTGTTGTTGATGCTGAAGCTGCATAGAGAGCTGTTGATACAACTATTGTTTGGATCTTTCAAGAAAACTCCTTGTTCATCTAGGTTTAGGAATAAGGTATGATCCTCTTAGTAATTAAGGCCTATTATATGTTTGTATCGGATGGTGAAGAAGATGAAAATAAAGAAGTTAGATTTTTGCATTATTTTGATGACAGGAAAGATTTGAAGCTTTATATTGATGGTTCATATGGGGACTACAATGATGGTATTTTGTCTGATGTCTCTTGGGATAGAAAATTTGTATATAACTCATACCATCCTGGTTTTGTGCCTAACCTTCCAAATCCCTTTGCTACATTGCTAAATGACATGGGCCCTAGGTCTTTTTCCTCATCTTCTGCCTCCACTTCATCTTCTCCTCGCTCAGCCACTGGAGACTAGCTGTTAGGTATCATAGTAGTTGAAGCATCCCTGCTTCACTCCTGCTTTTCTTTGTAAAGTGAGATGGACACTTCAATCCAGCATATGTGATGGACGGACCACTTTAAAAACCGTATCTTATAGTCTACTAACAATCACCTGTACTACACTATATTTTATTATTGGTTATAATAAAGGTGTTTGCAGTCACCTTAAAAACTAGTTGGCTTTGCCAGAATAAAAGACTGTCGTCTGATTCAAGATTTTGTGTTCCCTCTTATTACCTTGGGCCGTTCATTCTTGATGTGGATGGGTAGACTAGGTGGCAGGTAGTAGATCTTGATGAGGAGGTGCTGCTGAGCGATAACGAGCTAGAGACTGACGTATTATTTCTACTATACATATATGTTATTTTTGATGATGTATTTACTCTGAGTGAACATGTAGTGAGGCTTATTGTATAGATTCTGATGTTGTATGGATATTTTCATGATGATATGAAAAGTTTAAGATTCTACCCAATTGTGCTTCACTATTATATCCTGATGTATATGTTATATTATATTTTATCCTTGCGTTATGAGTTATACAACAAGTTCCATGTGTGTTATTCTACCCCAATGATCGTCTATAGCTGCCTAGCACGTCTTTCAGCGTACTGTTTTCCTTGTCAAGTGCAAAAGTTATGGGCGTTCGTCACAGTGAAATATTCTGAGATCTTAATTTTCATTTTCTTTCATCTCAAGTTTTTCGAATTCATCCCGCAATGATTGCAAACAGACCTTTTTCACTTGATCATGTCTGAAATATGTCGTATCCAATATTCTCCATGCTTCATGAGCACTATTAACTTTCAAAATTCTCTCATCGACGGGAATTTTGGGTGCTTGGTAGATTTGAAAGAGAGCCTTCCTATGCTTTCGCTTTTTATTCTTCAAGAGATTTTTCTAGGCATTCATGAGTTGCAACTCATCTTCTAGCACACCAACACCTTCTTCAACAACACTCCATAAGTCTTGAGATTCAAGATAGAGCTTCATGAGATTGCTCCAATAATCAAATCTTTCACCGTTGAATCGAGGAACAAGAGACACAAGATTGTCTGACTTTTTTCCAGCTGCTCTTTAATAGCAGCTTGACAGAACATGCAAGAAAAAGTAAATTTTAAAGGCTTACAAAATTATGGCTTATATTTCCGGAAATATATATTTTTTCCTTACAAAATGTCATACCAAGTTTACATATTTATATTGTGATACAGAAATCATAAGCTAATAATTTTAGGAATGCAAACTACAAGATGACCATTGGAATAGAATGTTGAATGACACAATTGACTAAGATTTTTGATTCAATTTTTTGGTTTACTCCGACAACAACAATAAGAATTAAACTGAATTTAACTACAAAGTATTTTGTTCATTGGCTAAATGTTCTTAAAGACCATAAAGGAGGCTGGATAATTCGACCATAATAAGGGCAGTATGCATTCATGTGATGGCGAGATAGAGAACAAAGATGGAAGATAATTGACATGTGATGATATTGGACGTTGATTCTAAAATACCTCCATTTTCTTTATATAAGCGTCTCTACCCTAATACTTTAAAGAACTTTTGAAACCCCTTGAACTCTCATGGATTTGGCTGAAGTTAGCCTTCCCATACCTCTATTGATTAAATCCGAATCAAATCAAATCAATTGCTAGTGAATGATTCAAAAACTAACACTTTATACGATTAGAAATGATTTCAAGGGGACATAATTCATCTTTTCAAAGTATACTTAGAGCCAATTCGATTAGGCATATTTTTAATGTGTTTATACATATTAATTCCAAGTATAACTTTTGTTTGGCAAAGTTGATCGGTTTTTGAAGTGATCCGTAATACTTTTGATTATAACAAATAATAAATACATTTACATGCAATATGCACACTCCCTAATAGTTACAGATGGTTTTTAGAGTAGACCGACCATTTCAACTATCCTAACTAATAGAATAGGAGCCAGATCATATGCCTAAACTACTAAAACCCTTACTCCATGCATTGGGTAACCATAACTTTAGTTACAAAGGATACCAAAGAAAAATTTCAGTAAATAAGACACACCGACATACACCACATTGGTGTGAATTACATAAAACAAAAAGACAAATCACATGCACCACAAAAGGTGCTAAGCACAATGACACTAGCTAACTGCAAACTAAGCAGAACAGCTACACAACCATGGAAGAAGCTTCTCATACAAGAACATATCCTGAAGAAGCAACGAAAAAATGCAGCACCTATCCTAATACACAGATGCTCATATGACATGACAAATCCCCTTCACTACAACAAACTTGATATAGCACAACAACAACCAGCAGTGAAAAACACCAAGCAACTTATCATGGAACAACAAAACCACCTGCCTCTCTAACCATACACTAATGAAACACCTTATTTTAGAAAGAAACAGCAACTAAAACAGAAAGAAATGAATCAACCATCCTGCTTCACCACCAACATCGAAGCACTCCAACCAAATACAAATGAACACAATCAAAGATCACAACACGATCACCATTCTCGACTCAAGTCGAAACACTCTCAACATGCAGCTACAATCTAGCAACACACACGCGCGGAAGAGATAGACCAACCATGTGCAATTCCTTGATCCCATAGAAACAAACACCATAAAACAACAAAGTAGGTCACTCACCAGCACGTCGACAAGAAAATCGTCAACTACAACGGGTCTGCCTTTTGGTGATCTTTGTTGATACCGAAAATTGGTATAACAACCAAAATGGTATTTCTAAACACGTTACCTAATCGGAGGAGAGATGCTTAGAAAGCACGTCACCTTTTCAGAGGCGGGGCATTAGAAAACCTTTAGAGTTATGTGAGGCCATATCTAACATTCAAGAGCATCAAAATACCAAAATAAAGAAAGAAGACAAGAATTTTATAGTGGTTCGACTCTTATTCGAGTCTACGTCCACTTTGAAGATTGGATTTCATTAATAACCAAAAGATTACAACATTTGCTCCATTATACATTCATACAAGCTCCTTTGACGTGCATTCGTCCTTACAACCGATTGAAAGAATAGATGAAAGCTTGAAGTATTTTATGCCAATCCCTCCATGAAAGCCATGGATGAAAGCTCCTTAGATCTTTGGGTGAATGATCAAGAAGAAATGAAGAAGTGCGTGGAATGCTTATGCTTGTTCCTCCATGAAAGCTATGCTCCACATGCTCCAATGCTCCATAGATTTATGATCGATGATAGAGAAGAGATGTAGAAACACTTGGAGAAATCCTGAAAGCAATTAGACAGCACCTCCTCGTAGTTCCCGAAAAGTCCCCCAAAATGATGGAGGTAGGGTCCTATTTATAGGCGGAGAAATGGCTGAAATCTTGTATTCAAGGGCCTGGTCAGTATTTTCGGTATTTACGGAAATGCCACTGCCAGTTGTCACCAGTTGTTTCCAGCTGTCACGCCATCACAGGTCGTTTCTAGCGCTTTGGCCGACCAGGAGCTTCCGCCAGAAGAAAGGACGACCAGGAGGCTAGAATGCGGAGCGGACCGACCAGGATGCTTGGAACAAACGGACCAGGAAGCCTTGAAGCTTGTTGGTGCGATCAAGAGCTAGTAAACGACCAGATACCTTGTATATTTGGAGCGACCAGAGATCTTCTGTATTTTAGAGCGATCAAAGCTCTTCAGTATATTGGAACGACCAGATCTCTTTAGCAGTCTGGAGCGACCAGGAGCTCTTCAGCATTTTAGAGCGATCAAAGCTCTTGAATATTTGGAGCGATCGGTAATCATTGGCCTTCGGAACGACCAGAAGCTTTTAGTTCTTTGGAACGACCGAAACAACTTCGTGTTTGAAGCGACCTGAAAGCGACCAGCTTTGGGACGACCAGGAATCTTGTATTTTTGAGAGCGACTGAAAGCGACCAGCTTTAGGACGACCAGGAATCTTGCGCTACGACCGCCCCCTTTTAATAACGACAGGACCGATCCCTTCTTCAAAACGCTTAAAACCGACCCATATTCACTTGGATCGATCAGATGGATAACATTTTGCCCCTCGAAGTTTCATAGTTTTTATAAAAACTGTGGGCTTCGAAACATTAGTGGATCGATCTGCTTCAATTAAGGGTCGGTCTTGGACGCAGTTCTCATGGGTTGGTTCTGGAATTAGCTTGAGTGGTCGGTTTTAAATGTGGCAAGTAGAGGTCGGTCTTTTCTCCAGTTTTGGAACGCACGAAAAAGCCAAATTCTGGAAGGCGAAGAGACAATTCCTAAAAATCCGGAGAGACCAAATTAAACTTATATAATTAATTCAACCCGTCATTTCCTTCTCCATTTCTTCTCGGTCAAAATCTTCATCAATGGTGGCTTTCCCTTTTTAAAAAACAAATTGCTCGATCTTTAGCTTACTTCCTTGCCGATTCAAGCTGCTGCTTTACCAACCCGAACTATTCTTCCAAATCCCTTGTACATTGTATGCATTCTAACGTTGATTTTGAGTTTGGAGTAGAATGAGTTTGAGGAAGAAATCACAATAATTTTTTGTAAACCTTCGTTGTTGACATCTTTAATCATTTGAGCGCGGTTTCAACCGAGTCACCCTAATGGAATAGGGGAGTGATGATTTCAAAATGAGCAATTTTTATGTCTTTTTCGCAGCGATCATGACTTGTTTGTGCAAATGCTTGACTGACTAATGCGTATGAAATCTTTTTGTGATGCATGCTTTAATTTTCCTTCTAGAATCATCTCTTTGTACCATTATTTTTGATGTTTTTACTGTGCATTCACAACAAAAATTCAAGTTTCCTTTCATTTGTGCGACCAGACTGGTCGTTTTTAGAACAGTGGTATGGTCGGTTTTTAGATGAGCCGATCCTCCTTCGACCGACCAGAACAGGCTATCTTTAGTTTTACCCGATATGAACGATCCGGATGGATTTGAATTTTGACCGACCAGGGTATGATTGTTTTCAGACTAATCGTAGAACGACCGGCCTTGGGATGTTTTTATCGACCCAATCGAGGCTTTGTGCGACCAGACTGGTCGTTTTTAGAACAGTGGTATGGTCGGTTTTTAGATGAGCCGATCCTCCTTCGACCGACCAGAACAGGCTATCTTTAGTTTTACCCGATATGAACGATCCGGATGGATTTGAATTTTGACCGACCAGGGTATGATTGTTTTCAGACTAATCGTAGAACGACCGGCCTTGGGATGTTTTTATCGACCCAATCGAGGCTAGTTTTGTTCGACTAGTACTGGATTAAATTTTGACTGATTTTTAAGCGATCGGTATTGTCTATGTTGGGAGCGACCAGAGTTTTACCCTTTTTGGCATGATCGGATCCTTACCATTTTAGAGCGAACAAGGTTTGACCGATTCAGGTCAGCTTTTGTGTGTGATCCCCCTAAAACCGATCGCCTTTAGAGCTGAGTGAGGCTTTGGTGGAGTTTGGGTCGCGCTATGATGAAGTTTGATATAAACCTACCCAGGCCAATCTTGGGTGACCAGCGTTTTAGCTTTTAAAGCGATCAGCCTTAGATAATCTTCAGGCTGACCATTCTTGTTTGACTAATCATGACCGATCAGCTTAGCTCACAACACTGCTTGAACTTGATTATTGACCAAAAAATTTGTGAAATTTCTGTGCAGGATGACAGGTAAACATGATATGCCAGAAAACCCCCAACAGGAGGATAGTGATTCTAAAAGACAGCGCAGAGCTGGTAAATCTCCTGTGCCTGAAGCTTGTTCTGCAACTAGTGATTCTGCTGTGAGAACCCCTTCCCTAAATGAGCTTCGAGTTATCATAAATAGACCCCAATATTGTGTCTTGCCATGTCACCCTGAGCTTGCTGATCGGTTCAAAGGATACTGCTTGGATGGGGTGTTTATTAATCCTGATATACACCCGTCCGATTATAGAGTCTTTGCTGATGACGTGAACTCTATTCAGCTTGATGGGCTGACTCAGCTTGACAAAGTGAAAGATTGGCTTGAAAGACATTTTGACATGCTTAGCAATTACTTGGCTAAAGACTTGACAAAATGGCATGACCTTGTCAACAATCTTTCGGGGCTGAATCGTGAGCATCTCAAGCGTATAGCTCTTTTGGAGGAAGATAAGGCCCTCCTCATTCGAGCTCTCAAGTCTAGGGATAAGACGATTGTCGAACTTTTGGGCCAGGAAAGCGAGGTCCTTCCCCCTTCCCCTTTGTGATGGGGAGAAATCTCTTGGTAAGAATGCTTGACTTGGGGGTTTCATATCCGGTGTTTGTAGATATTGTATGACTGGATGTATCAAGCGAGTGCCAGTCCTCGCTTCATGACTCTTTTTATCACCTACTTTTGGTTGTGTACGTGACAATGGTAGTTTTATTTTGGTATGTGTATGTGACGATGTTCTGTGTTTTGGTGCTCTTAACCTTGTTATTACTTTCTTCTGCGCATTCTGGTTTGTACATTATGCTTGCACACCACACTTTACACATTTTGCTTATTTATGAATTTCCCACTTATAAACGGTTGAGATGATCCTTTGGTATGTGAGAAATCAAGGAGCTGCTTTTTGTTTTGTGTCGTGATATGTGATATGCCCCCGTACCATTGGATTGTTTCAACCTTTATATATCGAAGGTGGATATTTGGATGCTTTTGATTCTTTGTACGAACCTTGCACGATTTTGTTTGGAATTCTCCATCCTTTGCGTCCTAATGCGTTGGGTATTCGAGAAATGTTTGAATGCCTTTTGAAGGTTTTCCTTGTCAAAGACTCAGTAATATCGTAGTCAAGTTTTTTCGGACTTTGATTTATTGACTGAGCACCCCTGGAGAACACTCAGTTTATTATTCGACTGAGACTCCTCGGAGAGGGTTTGGGTTAAGAAACTCGGTTATAACGCGATCAGATTTTGTCTGACTTTGGGTTATTTGGCCGAGCACCCCTGGAGAAGACTCGGTTTATTATTCGACTGAGAATCCTTGGAGAGGGTTTGGGTTTAGAAACTCGGTTATAACGCGATCAGATTTTGTCTGACTTTGGGTTATTTGACCGAGCACCCCTGGAGAAGACTCAGTTTATTATTCGACTGAGAATCCTTGGAGAGGGTTTGGGTTAAGAAACTCGGTTATAACGCGATCAGATTTTGTCTGACTTTGGGTTATTTGGCCGAGCACCCCTAGAGAAGACTCAGTTTATTATTCGACTGAGAATCGTCGGAGAGGGTTTGGGTTAAGAAACTCGGTTATAACGCGATCAGATTTTGTTTGACTTTGGGTTATTTGGCCGAGCACCCCTAGAGAAGACTCAGTTTATTATTCGACTGAGAATCCTCGGAGAGGGTTTGGGTTAAGAAACTCGGTTATAACGCGATCAGATTTTGTCTGACTTTGGGTTATTTGACCGAGCACCCCTGTAGAAGACTCAGTTTATTATTCGACTGAGAATCCTCGGAGAGGGTTTGGGTTAAGAAACTCGGTTATAACGCGATCAGATTTTGTCTGACTTTGGGTTATTTGACCGAGCACCCCTGGAGAAGACTCAGTTTATTATTCGACTGAGAATCCTCGGAGAGGGTTTGGGTTAAGAAACTCGGTTATAACGCGATCAGATTTTGTCTGACTTTGGGTTATTTGACCGAGCACCCCTGGAGAAGACTCAGTTTATTATTCGACTGAGAATCCTCGGAGAGGGTTTGGGTTAAGAAACTCGGTTATAACGCGATCAGATTTTGTCTGACTTTGGGTTATTTGGCCGAGCACCCCTAGAGAAGACTCAGTTTATTATTCGACTGAGAATCCTCGGAGAGGGTTTGGGTTAAGAAACTCGGTTATAACGCGATCAGATTTTGTCTGACTTTGGGTTATTTGACCGAGCACCCCTGGAGAAGACTCAGTTTATTATTCGACTGAGAATCCTCGGAGAGGGTTTGGGTTAAGAAACTCGGTTATAACGCGATCAGATTTTGTCTGACTTTGGGTTATTTGACCGAGCACCCCTGGAGAAGACTCAGTTTATTATTCGACTGAGAATCCTCGGAGAGGGTTTGGGTTAAGAAACTCGGTTATAACGCGATCAGATTTTGTCTGACTTTGGGTTATTTGGCCGAGCACCCCTAGAGAAGACTCAGTTTATTATTCGACTGAGAATCCTCGGAGAGGGTTTGGGTTAAGAAACTCGGTCATAACGCGATCAAATTTTGTCTGACTTTGGGTTATTTGACCGAGCACCCCTGGAGAAGACTCAGTTTATTATTCGACTGAGAATCCTCGGAGAGGGTTTGGGTTAAGAAACTCGGTTATAACGCGATCAGATTTTGTCTGACTTTGGGTTATTTGGCCGAGCACCCCTAGAGAAGACTCAGTTTATTATTCGACTGAGAATCCTCGGAGAGGGTTTGGGTTAAGAAACTCGGTCATAACGCGATCAAATTTTGTCTGACTTTGGGTTATTTGACCGAGCACCCCTGGAGAAGACTCAGTTTATTATTCGACTGAGAATCCTCGGAGAGGGTTTGAGTTTAGATTGCGCCTGCTTTTGGACCATATTTCTTCAGTAAAGCTATGGCGAGTTTTATGCCGGAAAACAGGATGACGAAGGTATCATGTCCTGTAACCATAACTGTGCATCTTTTGGATGCAAATATAAAGCTTTGACAGAATCAGAAGTGCTGCTGGATTTATATTTATGTAATTTCATACAAAGTATTTACCATATTCATAGAAAAATACAAAAGAATATGAGTTAGAAAATCGTTTAAAATAGCGACGAAGGTGATCACTGTTCCAGGCCCTTGGGAGTTCTACTCCATCTGTAGTTTTGAGCTTAAAGGTACCGTCGAGGAGCTTTTGGTCGATGACAAATGGACCTTCCCAATTGGGGCCAAAGACTCCTGTTGCGGTCATGATTTTCTTTAACACCAGGTCTCCCATTTCGAATGTTCTATGCCTGACCTTTTGATTGAAGTGTCGAGCAATTCTTCTCTGATGGGCGACCATTCTAAGTTCTGATTCAGTCCTTTTCTCCTCGAGTAAATCAAGAGCCTCAAGTTGCAGCTTTTCATTCTCTTCTTGGTTAAAATGAATTCTGCGGTGAGTTGGAACCTCTAACTCCACAGGTATCATTGCTTCCGAACCATATGCCAAGGAGAACGGAGTATGCCCAGTTGCAGTTTTATGAGTCGTACGATAAGCCCATAGGGCAAGTGGCAATTCTTCAATCCAGTTGCCTTTAGCTTTCTCGAGACGCTTTTTAATGGTGGACTTCAGGATTTTGTTGACTGCCTCAACTTGCCCGTTGGCCTGCGGGTGGGCAACTGCTGCAAAACTTTTATGAATATGATATTTGTTGCAGAAATCCTTGAATTCATCACTTTCAAATTGCGTTCCATTGTCGGTGATAATTTTCTGTGGAACCCCAAACCTGCATATGATATTTTTCAACACAAAGTTGATTACCTTCTTCGATGTGATAGTTGCCAATGGTTCAGCTTCAGCCCATTTGGTAAAGTAATCCACGGCCACTATAGCATATTTGAAGCTCGATTTTGCGGTAGGTAGTGCCCCAATCAAGTCTATGCCCCAGACAACGAATGGCCAAGGACTCAACATCTGTGTCAACTCAGTTGACGGAGCTCTTGGAATTTTTGCAAATTTCTGGCACCGGTCGCATTTCTTAGTGAATGTCATTGAGTCGAAGTTTACATCGGGCCAAAAATAACCATATCGAAGGACCTTTTTGGCAAGAGTCTGTCCACCAACATGACCTCCACAATCTCCTTCATGTAGCTCCGCCAAAATCGCTTTAGATTCCTCCTTTGTTACACACCGTAGTAATGGCGTTGAATATCCTCTCCTGTATAAATGACCATCTTGGACAAGATATAGGCGAGACTTTCGGAGCAGTTTTCTGCGATCCTTTGGTTTCTCAGGAAGTGTTCCGTGAAGTATATAGTTTTTTATAGGGGTCATCCACGAGTCGGGCTCGTTGGTTGTTTCCATAACCCAGTCTATATCGGATTCCTCAATGCTGGAACTAGATAATACTTCCATAGGAACTAGATCGAAGATTTGAGGATCTCCGGTGCTAGCTAGCTTTGATAAGGAATCTGCCTTCCAATTTTCTCTGCGAGGAATATGAGAGATAGAATAATATTCCAAGTTGTCGAGAAGTTCTTTGGCTTTAAGCAGATATGTCAGAAGCCTTCCCATCTTAGTCTGGAATTCACCTTTGATTTGGGAAACCATAAGCTGTGAATCGCTGAATATTAGTAGACTTTTCAAGCTTAATTCTTTTGCAACCTGCAATCCTCCAAGTAACGCTTCATATTCGGCCTCGTTGTTGGTGATGGGGAATTCAAATCGTAGAGCACAGCATACATGTCGTCCTTCTGGGGTTTCGAATACTATCCCTGCCCCAGCACAATATTCATTCTTAGCGCCATCAACAAAAAGTTTCCACCTAACAGCCAATTCGTTAGTTTCCTCCATTTCCTCTCCCCTGTCAGTGAATTCAGCGATAAAGTCGGCCAAAGCTTGTCCATTTATTGCCTTTCTGGGGTAGTAAGTGATATCATATTGGCTGAGTTCAATATTCCATTTCAGGAGTCTCCCCGAAGTTTCTGGACGGAACAATACCTGTTTCAAGGGTTGGTCGGTAAGGACTTTAATAGAGTGGGATTGGAAATAGGGTCTGAGCTTTTGTGATGCGATGAGCAAGGCATATGCAAGCTTTTCTATCCTTGGATAATTCATCTCTGCCCCGGTAAACCTTTTGCTAATGTAGTATACTGGCCACTGCACTTTGTCTTCCTCCCTAACGAGTGCTGCGCTCAACGCATGGGATGACACTGCAAGGTATAAGAGCAAGCTTTCTCCATCCCTAGGCTTTGATAGCATCGGAGGGGATTCCATGTGCTTGATGAGATCTTCAAATGCTTGCTGGCATTTGGGAGTCCACTGGAAGCTTTTCTTTTCCTTTTTTAATGCATCAAATAGGGGAATGCACCTGTCCGTTGCCCTTGAGATGAAGCGGCTCAATGCTGCTACCTTGCCATTTAAGCATTGGAGTTCTTTCTTAGTCCGTGGAGCTTGCATTTCTCGTAAAGCAATCACTTGTGCTGGGTTTGCTTCAATGCCCCGAGCATTTACCATGAAACCAAGAAATTTTCCTGATGCTACGCCGAACGAGCACTTAAGTGGATTGAGCTTCATGCCGTATCTCCTCAGGATTTGGAACATTTCATCAAGATCCTCTATATGATTCTTTGCCTATTTGGATTTTACCAGCATGTCGTCAACATAAACCTCCATAGTCTTTCCAATTTGAGTTTTGAACATCGCGTTCACCAAGCGTTGGTAGGTGGCACCTGCATTTTTCAAACCAAACGGCATTACCTTATAACAATATAAACCACGATCAGTTATGAAACTGGTACTATCCTGGTCTGGCTCGTGCATCATAATCTGATTGTATCCAGAATATGCATCCATGAAAGACAATAGTTCATGCCCCGCTGTTGCATCAACAAGTTGATCAATTCGAGGTAGGGGGAAACTATCTTTTGGGCAAGCCTTATTCAAGTCAGAATAATCAACACACACTCGCCATTTGCCGTTTGATTTTTTCACAAGGACCGGATTGGACACCCAATTAGGATAGGTGGATTCTCGAATGAAATTATTCGTCAATAGCCTATCCACTTCATCTTTCAAAGCTTCAGACCTTTCTGGGCCCTGTATCCGTCTTTTCTGCTTCACCGGGCGCACGTTGGGGTCAATATTCAGCTTATGCACTATTACGTCTGGAGGTATCCCGCACATATCTGAGTGACTCCAAGCGAAGACATCCAAATTTGCTTTCAAAAAACTAATCAATTCCTTTTGCAGCATAGGGTCCAATTGGGAGCCTATCTTTATTAGCTTATCTGTATCACTATCATGGATCTCTATGGAAATGGTAGCTTCAGCTGGTGCTACGTTTTCATCCCCTGCACTGATTTTTCGTGGGTCCATATCTTCCTGCATGTCGTTATATGTTCCAGCGCAGGGGATGGTCATTAATTGCTATAAAGGAGCTTCATGGATGCAGAGAGGAGCCTCCGCATCCTTCTGAATTTCGTATCTCCGAGCTTCAATCAGTTCTGCCGTATAGCATTCTCTCGATTCCTGAGGATCCCCTTTGATAACTCCCACCCCATTTGCGGTCGGGAACTTCATCATCAAGCACCAAGGAGCAAGAGCTACCCTGAAGTCGGCAAGTGCTGGCCTTCCCAAGAATGCATTGTACCCTGAAGGTGAGTCAATTATAACGAAAGATTGTATCATAGAGACTTGCCTCTCTCCCTCTCCTAGCTCTACAAGGAGATCAATCACACCGATTGGCTGAGTTGGTACGCCAGTGAACCTGTGTATTTTGTCTTTGCTAGCTCGCACATTATCCATGGATAGACCCATTTTAGAGAAAGTACTGTAAAACAGAACGTTCACGGATGCTCCGTTATCAATCAACACCTTCTTTACTATTGCTGGACTCAAGCCAATGGTGATCACCATTGGGTCAACAGTTGGAACCTACATTCCGTTGGAATCCCGATCCCGGAAGATAACATCTTCGCAGGATGTTTTAGGCATTTTTCGACGAAGAGAATTATTGCAAACCTCAAAACCGTCTCCTTTTAGAATGCTTCTTGGTTCATTAGTATACCTGATCATATCCTCCCAAGTATCCCCTACAGGATGAGGTCCGCCACTGATTATATTGATAACAGGTCGAGGAATATTCGCAGGTGTTCTTCTGTCTTGACTTGGATGGACCTGCTGCCCCTGGGCAGGCTCGGTATCTGATGAACGCTTTACATACTCCTGGAGACGATTTTGCCTTATCAATTCTTCAATCAAGTTTTTCAGGTGTCGACATTCATTAGTGTCGTGTCCCGGTCGATTGTGAAATCGACAGAACCTCCCTGAGTTTGCAGCTTCTTCGGACACCTTTACTGGCTTTGGGCTCGGATAGCCCTCTGCATCCTTCGTTGCCATATATATATGCTCGATTGTATCATTCAACGGAGTAAAATCCGTTGGCTTGAAGAAACGCCGTTTCTTGGAGTCCTTATCATTTCTAGCATCATTACTGCTTCCTCTCTTTTGACCTTCCCCAAAATTTTCTTGACTATTCTTTTTGGGAGCTTCCTTCCTTTCCGGGATCACCTTAGTTTTGACATTGCCAACGGAATAGATAGGATCATCTTCAAGACACATGTATTCCTCGGCTTTGTCATAAAATTTCTCTAGCGTCTCAGGTTTCTTTCTTTTTAGCCACCTTCCGAACTCAGACAGCTTATCAATGCCCCCCTTTAAGGCCATTAGAATTAGCCTTGGCTCTTGGGTCCCTACTTCTGCAGCAGCAGCATTAAAACGATTCAAGAAAGACCTTATCGTTTCACCAGGAGCTTGTTCTAGTTCATTGAGGGACATGATATCTCTGACCTTTGTTGTTTGGAGGCGGAACTGGTCTCGGAAGCATCTTGCCAATGTGGCAAAGTCATCAAGAGATCGGGGAGGCAACCTTGTGAACCATAATGATGCAACCCCTTCCAAATACACCGGGAAGTACAAGCACTTAAGTTCGTCAGTTGATTGTGCCCCATCCATGTGTTGATCGTATCGAAACAAGAACACATTGGGGTCGCCTGTCCCGTTATAAGCTTGGATTGAAGGAGGTTTGAATTTGCGTGGGAAAGTTGTGTTTTTAATCCTTTCAGTGAGGGGGGTTTTGGACGGTGCGAATTCCCATTCAGCCTCATTATCGTTTCGAGATTGGCTTTCCTTCATAAGCAGTTGGACCATTTTCTTGAGGCGTTCCTTCTCAGGGAGGCTATCTGCGGGGAGGACACCTTTGACTTGACCGGAGGCTTGCTTGAGCAAACCATCGCGGTTGCGACTTAGGGGCCTTGGCCTTTCTTGGTTGGAAAGTGCCCCTTTGGCAGAATTGGCCGCTTGATGAGAAGTGATCCCTGCAGTGCGGTTCCGATCAACTTGCTTCGAAGTCTCATGCTTTCCTTTATCAGGATCGGAGATTTCTTGAAAAGATTTTTCCCGATTTGGACTAGAAGAAGAAGAACCAGCATCCTCTGCACGAATGGGCTTAGAGGCCACCTTTGCCATAGCGGCCTGAAGAGCAAAGAGCGAATCAAGTATTGTCAACATGGCTTTATTAGCTATCTCTAGCTGTTGCGTCAATCCAGCGACAGCTTGATCAAGCTCGCCTCTTGTGACATTCACACCTCCATTAGATGTCTCTCCCACTTCAAATCGGTTAGCCACGGGGGTCTCATCCCGATTTTCTCCGTTAGAGATTCTAATTCTAGCTTCCTTATTTGCTTTTGGCGGCATTATTTCAGAAAGCAACTTGAACTTTGCAGAAAATCCGTCAGAAGGTCCAAATCGAAAGCTGGAGCGAGATATTTTAAGGCTTAGCTTCAAGATCTCAAGATCTTCGTAGTATACTTGATGCCAGAAAGTAGATCTGGCCCCACGGTGGGCGCCTAATTGTTGATACCGAAAATTGGTATAACAACCAAAATGGTATTTCTAAACACGTTACCTAATCGGAGGCGAGATGTTTAGAAAGCACGTCACCTTTTCAGAGGCGGGGCGTTAGAAAACCTTTAGAGTTATGTGAGGCCATATCTAACATTCAAGAGCATCAAAATACCAAAATAAAGAAAGAAGACAAGAATTTTATAGTGGTTCGACTCTTATTCGAGTCTACGTCCACTTTGAAGATTGGATTTCATTAATAACCAAAAGATTACAACATTTGCTCCATTATACATTCATACAAGCTCCTTTGACGTGCATTCGTCCTTACAACCGATTGAAAGAATAGATGAAAGCTTGAAGTATTTTATGCCAATCCCTCCATGAAAGCCATGGATGAAAGCTCCTTAGATCTTTGGGTGAATGATCAAGAAGAAATGAAGAAGTGCGTGGAATGCTTATGCTTGTTCCTCCATGAAAGCTATGCTCCACATGCTCCAATGCTCCATATACTTATGATCGATGATAGAGAAGAGATGTAGAAACACTTGGAGAAATCCCGAAAGCAATTAGACAACACCTCCTCGTAGTTCCCGAAAAGTCCCCCAAAATGATGGAGGTAGGGTCCTATTTATAGGCGGAGAAATGGCTGAAATCTTGTATTCAAGGGCCTGGTCGGTATTTTCGGTATTTACGGAAATGCCACTGCCAGTTGTCACCAGTTGTTTCCAGCTGTCACGCCATCACAGGTCGTTTCTAGCGCTTTGGCCGACCAGGAGCTTCCGCCAGAAGAAAGGACGACTAGGAGGCTAGAATGCGGAGCGAACCGACCAGGATGCTTGGAACAAACGGACCAGGAAGCCTTGAAGCTTGTTGGTGCGATCAAGAGCTAGTAAACGACCAGATACCTTGTATATTTGGAGCGACCAGAGATCTTCTATATTTTAGAGCGATCAAAGCTCTTTAGTATTTTGGAACGACCAGATCTCTTTAGCAGTCTGGAGCGACCAGGAGCTCTTCAGCATTTTAGAGCGATCAAAGCTCTTGAATATTTGGAGCGATCGGTAATCATTGGCCTTCGGAACGACCAGAAGCTTTTAGTTCTTTGGAACGACCGAAAAAACTTCGTGTTTGAAGCGACCAGCTTTGGGACGACCAGGAATCTTGTATTTTTGAGAGCGACTGAAAGCGACCAGCTTTAGGACGACCAGGAATCTTGCGCTACGACCGCCCCCTTTTAATAACGACAGGACCGATCCCTTCTTCAAAACGCTTAAAACCGACCCATATTCACTTGGATCGATCAGATGGATAACAATCTTCAAGTCAAATATTGAGATCCAGTGCAGTAGAGGAGAAAAGGATAGGTGGTCGCAATATGACGCAGACGTCTACCAAAGGTCAAACAAAAGATGACCAAGAGGAACGCTGCGAGAAGAAGCGGAGATTGATTATGGATTTCAAAGCCGAGATATAGAAAGGATAATACAAAGGAGGGAATGACAAGGTTGGATTTAGAGTGAATTCAATTTTCGTTGATGAACTTGGATAGGTAAAAGTAGCATACTTCCACAATGACGAAAACTAGGTCAAAGAAAGACAAAGCTGCTACTTCAGCAAGATTAACAGACAAAGCACCATGTCTTCCACTACTAGGACCTTCCATTTTAGGATCCATGTATGTAGCAAATGGATGCAAACATTCTCAGGATAACACTCGAGCTTAGAAGGATATTGTTAAACATAACTAACTTCCAGTTTACACTCTGCTTAGGTATTATGATCCGATTTTTTTTAATAATAGGTCCTATGCTAAAATATATATCGAATTAGCGCAAAAAGGTAGAGAACAATGGGATAATTCTATAGTAATCTATGTTGTTGATTCCAAGCCGTATTACCCTTATTTTAAAGCATATAGTCATAGGGTATGGCAACCATCTGGGGAATTCACTATTTATTCTCAAGATGATGAGTTTGACACAATTAAATTTGATAGAAAGGAATACTGTGATAAGGTTTTAGAAGGTGGTCCTTATGGAAACCTCGAGACAAAAACCTCCTTGCGATCCTCCACCTGTCCCTCCAGATCCATCGCCACCATCCAGAGCTCCAAACTCAATCGCCCCTCCAGATCCTCCCCTGCCTAAGGAGTCGGCCTCTCAAACCCTAGCCTCCTCCCTGCCAGCAAATCCGGCCCCTCAAACCCTATTATCCCCTTTTTTGCCAGCTTCAGCCTCGCTGTCAATTTCCTCCACCTTGGTCCCCTGCACCTCTGCTGTTATTCGTCCGTCCTCTAGCAACTTGGGGGATGTTCCTTCTTCCAGTTATCAAGTGAACCCAGCGCAGTTGAACCACCAAGCTAATAATCAACGCGCTTGGACTTCCTTTTCGCAGCGTCTGCCTCGCAACGCCGGGAAGTACAAGCCCGTTGATCTGAAGCCGTCTTATGAGAATGGAGCTCTAAAACATACTGCTGCTGTTGTTGAAGCGGGAACTGCTGTTTGGAAAGATGCATTGGTTGGTTTCTTTCTAGACAAGCCCCTGTCGTACTCTGCAGTTGATCAGAAATGCAGATCGGTATGGAAACCAAAAGGTGATCTTAAAATCAAGTCTGACGGGGTGCTCTTCTTATTTCAATTCGCTTGTGAGGAGGACAAAGTTAAAGCGCTGATGGGTGAGCCGTTAATTATTCAAAGTAAATTATTCATCATCAAACCGTATGACCCCAATGTTAGCAACATATGTGGTATGATCAAATCGGTTCCCATTTGGGTTTACTTCACCAATATCCCGTTGTTCTCTTGGTCACACTACGGCATCAACTGGTTAGCATGTAGACTGGGTAGGCTGATTTGCATGGATGAAACTACAGAGAGATTAGAGAGATTGCATTGCGCCAAATGTCTTATTGAGATTAAACCGGATAAGCCTCTTATCGAAGAATTTCTGACCACTCTTCCAGAGGGTGGCACTCAGAAGGTTAAAGTTAACTACTACTGGAGACCCCTCATTTGCACTCAGTGCTGTGTTTTTGGCCATAAACTAGAGGAATGTGAAGTGTACAATCAGAAGGACAAAAATCAAGGAAGTAACACTCAAGAG
This sequence comes from Allium sativum, assembly GCA_030737875.1. Classification (NCBI taxonomy): domain Eukaryota; kingdom Viridiplantae; phylum Streptophyta; class Magnoliopsida; order Asparagales; family Amaryllidaceae; genus Allium; species Allium sativum. The sequence goes on from CM060924.1 coordinate 298,823,968, forward strand.
CAGCTAGACAGGAGCGAAGATCAGGTAATGAACAAAGACACAAATAAAGGGAAGACACATGTCAACGACACGACTGCACAAGCAGCCAAAGAGAATGGAGATCAACAAAATAAGAGGAACACAACAAGGAGGGAACCTCCATGGCAAAGAATTGAAAGGAACAAAAGAAAGATTGCATTCAAAACGAATAGAGCTAACAGCTATGCTAGACAGAACAATTTTCACAAGCCCACTTATAAAAGAAAGGAGGTTAGTTTGTCAGATTTCATGCCGCAAAAGGGTGTAACTGTTCTCAGAGGTGCCCAAAATAAGAAAGTTAGCATTTCTGAGAATATACTTCTCTCAAAAAACACCTTTAGTGCACTTGCTGAAGATGCTGTTACAAACAATAACATTGAGAGCACTTGTCAGGAGTCCGCTGTTCGTAAGCAGTTAGCCCCAGCTACAATTCAAAAGAATGCTTCACTTGTTGAATCCTTAACAAATTCTAACGCACAACCTGTTAATGTGATAGCTATTCCTGAGGAAGACTTCAATCCGAATCAGCAAGAATTCAATGAGTATAATGTGAACAATCTCAATGGTTCAGTAGAACAACAAGACAGCAGAGGCAATGGGAACTGTGAAGGAAATGCAACTAAAAACATGCAAGAGGAATCGTGTTTTGACAGGACTAGTTTTTCTATTTTAAACTCTGATGACAACTTTGAGACAACATCACTTGCTGATATGCCACGTCAGCTCACCACTAGCGAGTGCAACCCCAACAGCAGTATTGTAATCCTTTCGGCGGAAGGAGGGAATGTGAATCTCGATACACAAATTGAGTTGACTGTAGTTCTGGAAGCTGCTGAGAGTTCCCTTTCAGGTGAGCTAGCTGCGAATCCATATTCTTCCATTCAACCACCTCCTGGATTTCTAGAGGCAACCAACTCGCATTTGTTCCAAATTGATAAAGAAACAACTGATAAAGGTGAAGTTAGCAATTTTGACTCTCCAACAACAAGTACTAATGGAGGAGACGAGGCGAACAAGATGAAGACCAGATCCATGACAAGGAATTCTGAAAAACATCTTGAGTATAATTAATGATACAAAACATATGTACGTGGAATATAAGAGGTGCTCATAAGCAAATAAAGCTGGATAAATGCAAGTCTATGATTCTGAAATACAATTTGTCGATGATAGCAATTCTGGAAACAAAGCTTTCTGAAGAACTAACTGTCAAAGCAGCAAGGTATGTGAATCCTAATTGGAACTTTTTGCATAACTTAGAACATGCTAGTTTCGGTAGAATCATGGTTATGTTTGATCCCTCTGTTCATCGATTAAGTAAAATTAGTTCGTCTAGCCAATTTTTACACTGTGAAAACATTCATATCCCTTCCTCCACCACGTTTTTTATAACCTTTGTTTATGCTCACAACTATATAGCTGCTAGGGAGAACCTATTTCAAATCATGCCTACCCTTAAACAGGATCTCTTCCCTTGGTTAATTAGTGGGGACTTTAATAATCCACTGAATCTCAATGATAGGGTAGGTGGGAACAGTGTTTCCATAAATGAAATCAGACTTTTTAATACTGCTGTTTTGAACTCTGAGCTTTTAGAAATTAAAGCGACTGGTCCTGAATTTACGTGGAACAACTGCAAGAGAAATGGTGTTCGCACCTTTTCTAGAATTGACTTTTCCTTTTGTAATAACTTTGCGATGAATTTGTGGCCTAGTCTTGTTAATGAGCTTGCATTACCGATCCTATCTGATCATTCTCCGCAAATATTACACTTGGATGAGAATATTATGCATAGGAAACCCTCTTTTAAATTTTTTAATATTTGGACTGTGCAAAGTGATTTTATGAACATAGTATCTAGAGCTTGGGGTGTGAACTGTTACGGTAACCCCATGTACAAACTTTTCAAAAAACATTTAGCAGTTAAGAATGAGCTGAAAGTCTGGTCTGCCAAGCTCTTTGGTAGTGGTAGCTTGAAGTCGCAGACGCTTGAAACTCAACTTCAGCAAATCCAAATCGAAATGTTACGGAATCCTCTCAGTGTAACTCTTCCCACTATCGAACACGACATATCCAATCAGCATCAAGATGCTCTCATTTTGGAGTCCAAGATGAGGAAACAAAAGAGCAGAATCAAATGGTTTGAAGACGGTGACAAGAACACGGCATACTTTCATGCGGTCCTCAAGGCAAAGCAGGTTAGGGAAACTATTCACATTATCACGGATCAACAGGGGCAGGTACATACATCTCTTTCTGATATACAACATGCGTTTGTTTACTATTATGAACAACTTTTTGGTAATAGTGACAACTTTGTGCCTCTTATTGATGATATAGACCCTAAGCTTTTACCTAGAATTAATCAAGACATGAAAAATTACTTGAGTATGCCTATCACTGACGAGGAAATTAAGCATGCGATGTTCTCTCTTAACAAGCAATCTTGTGGTGGCCCTGATGGACTAAATGCAGTTTTTTACACATCATGTTGGGATATAGTAGGTAATGATGTTAGCATAGCTATTAAGCAATTTTTTAGACGAGCTAAGATGTTACAACACGATTTTAGCTCTCATTCCTAAAACTAAGCATGCTAACAATGTGACAGCATTTAGGCCTATCTCATGCTGCAATACTATTTATAAATGTATTTCAAAGATCATAGCGATTAGGCTTAAGCATGTTCTCCCGCAAATAATCTCCATGAATCAATCTGCTTTTCTTCCTAATAGAAACATTCTGGATAATGTGCATTTAGCTCACGAATTACTGAAAGGCTACAATACTCGTAACATATCCCCTAGGGCTATGATCAAACTGGATATTAGGAAAGCGTTTGACACCATTCAGTGGTCTTCAATTATAAGAATTCTTAGTTTCATGAATTTTCCTATTTGCTTCACGGCTTGGGTTTACTCGTGTATTAGTACAGCTAACTTTTCAATCAATGTGAACGGCACTCCTGTGGGATTCTTTGGTAGCAAACAAGGTATCAGGCAAGGTGATCCTATATCTTCTTATTTATTCATTACTGTTATGGAGATGTTAACTAGAATGTTGTATAACCTTGTTGTTCTTGATCTTTTTGATCTACACCCTAAGTGCAAGGATCCATGTATCACATCGCTTATGTTTGCGGATGATCTGATTATCTTCTGTAAACCTACTGATAAGACGTTAACCAGTGTTATGTCTACGCTTCATAAGTTTTATACTTTAACTGGGCTTAAAATTAACTATGAAAAATCCAATATAATGATTGCGGGAGTTTCTCAAACTCGAATCTCCGACATCCAACGTATCACTGGCATTTCTTGTAGTGATACAACGTTATCTTATCTTGGTCTGCCTATGTTATCCTCTAAAATCACTACACAACACTGCCTTCCTTTATTTGAGAGGATTACCAATAGATTTAACTGCTGGTCGAATTTTCAACTTAGTCAAGCCGGTAGACTAACGTTAATTAAATCGGTTATTATATCTATGCAAGTTTACTGGTCGCGCACCTTTATACTACCTAATAAACTGCATAACATGATACGCACTGCATGCATGAGGTTCCTATGGAAAGGAAATATGCATGCTAAGTTCATTGCGCCAATTTCGTATGCTATACTTGCTAGGCCTATAAACAAAGGTGGCTTAGGAATAATCAATACTTGTATTTGGAACAAGGCAGCGTCAGCTAAAAATATTAATGATATTTTGAACATAACCCCCTGCCTTTGGGTCCTCTGGTCCAATAAACACATTCTTAAAAACCATAGTTTTTGGACTCTTAAAGCGCTGCAGGGGTTTAGTTGGACTTGGAAATCTATTATCAATATGAAAAATATAATCTTACCGCATGTTAAATATGGGTTTGCTGCTTTCGATAGAATTAATTTTTGGGAAGATCCATGGCTTCAGCATGGACTTATTTTAAATGATAAAATGAGTTTTCTTGAAAAGTTAGGTTCTAGGGTGCATGCTAAAACTTGTGTTGGTGACTTGCTGATTCATGACAAGCTTCGCCTGCCTCATACTGCTTTTAGGCATGATCATAGCCTATGGAGCAACATTCAAGACATCAACAATAGATCTGACAAACATAGCATCACCTTGTGGAAATGGGAAGGTGAGAGCTTCAAAATTAGCCAAATGTACATTGCTTTATCGGACTTTACTTCTCTTCCTATTTGCAGATGGCATAAGAAGATTTGGAAAGATGACAACAATGCAAAAGAGAACATGCTTTTCTGGAAGGTCCTTAATAAAGCAATTTTAACTATGGATAAACTCATTTGCTTTGGAATGGAGATTCAGAACACATGCAAGCTTTGTGGGATTGAACCTGAACACTACCAACACCTATTCTTCGAGTGTCCAACGGTGAAACACATTACTGAAGAAATGACGCAACAGTTTGGTCTTGGAGACTTCCCTAGCACAAGTCAAGATCAATGGAGCTTCCTCAGAGCCAAAACAGGAACTAAATTGCCGAGACCGAGGTTATTTACCTACTGTCTCAAGAAGTTAGTGCATGCAATATGGTCTGAACGAAACGCCTGCTGCTTTGATAATGAGCATGTCTTCTCTTATGCGCAATGGAGGCTTCAACTTTGGAGAGCTATTAGAGACGGATTGAAATTCCTTCATTATACTTATGATCCGGGAATATTGGGTAACATGTTAAGCGTTCTTGCTTTGTAATTTTTTGTTTATGTCTCCTTTAGTTAGCGGTTGGTATGCTTGTTTCCTCCGTTTTCTGTTTTTGGTCTTTTTCTTCCTTTGTTATCCTGTAATCGTCCTAGCATATCAATAAAAGTGGTAGGGGTTCACTCAACCCCGTCGGCTATGCCAAAAAAAAGAAGGTGGTCCTTATTTCTGTGATAGGAAATTAACGATGATGAATAAAAGGTCAAAGGAATGAAGCTTTGCAAAGATATCTCAAAGACTATTCCTATATGGGTTCGCCTTCCCAGACTACCCCTAGAATATTGGACACAAGAAGGAATCAGTCATATAGTATCTGTTCTCGGAAATCCACTCAAATTAGATAAATTCACAAAAGTAATTAAAAAGATTGCCTACGTTCAGGTGCTTATTGAAGCGTCGAATACTTTCTTTATCCCAAACATGTTCCAATTTTGGCTGAAAGTGATCAACTGGTATGGCAAGAAATTGAATATGAGTGGAACCCCGTTAATTGCTTGAATTGCCAATGCTTTAAACATTCAAAAAATATCTGCCAATTTAAAAAGGTTTGGGTACCCAAAAAGCCAGTACCTCGGTCTGGTCCTTTAAATTTCATGGAAGTGGAACATGCAGCTGCAGTTTCAAATGTTAGAGAGCCCATAAATTATTCCAATAGTAATAGAGAATGTCAGGAACAAGCTCCAATGCAGACCGATAATGTCAGACTTGTCTCAAAAATAGATGATCTGGACTCTAGGGAAACAGAAGAGGGCATAACAGGTTATTAAGATGAGAATATGGGTCATAATGAATTAAAAAAAGTTCGGGTAAGATCTAAAGGGGTGTGTAAAGATAGAGAGGATGAGACTTCATCTAATGTTCAGGTGGATACTGGTTCTGGAGTAACAGATATCCCAGAATGGAAATCCATGATATGCCAGATCAAGAAGAAGAAAGCTAAGAAATTTAAAAAAGTGGCAACTTTAATTGATTCTGGTCCAGATGATTCCCTTGGTACATAGGTTATTAGGTTATTATATTTGGTATGGGAGTTGTTGTCCTGTCTATTAGGATTGTCTAGTTATGTCTTATACTTGGTCTTTTATAGGTTTCGTCTTGTAATGGTCATACTTTTTTGTCTTTGGATTTTATATCTTTAGCATGTACAGTGTCTTTGTACGAGTGAGTTTTTCCAGAGTGAGTAGTCTGTCACTTGTTTGAGTTGTACTACTAAAAATGTAAAATCATATTATGTATATATATAATAAAGTACCAAGTTTCTAAAAAAGGGAAACAAAGAAGAAAAGGGAGAGACCTAGTCGCCATTGAAGAAGAACGCTAATTTCCTTTATCAAACTTGAACCCAGTATAATTTTTTGTTATATTTATGTATTATATATTATTAGTTATATGACATTAAAGTATGTAATTATTAGCCCGTCTTTTTAGAAGGCCGTTGTATAATAAATTCGAATGTGTGGATTACATAGCCATCGAAGGTGGCAGCCCGGAGTGATGGTTGGATCGTTCTGGAGTCGAGCATGGATATATATAGAAGGCTGCAAACAACTGGATTCCCCTGAATATCACTTTGGGATTAGCTGACACAAAATCCAAAATTTGGTTAAGCCAAGGATCAACACTAATCGGAGGAATGGAATTCCAGACTTTAGAAACTCACCCAAGACCCCGTCAATAGTTCAAATTCTATTGGCCAAATAAGAAAACTAAACACATAAAGATGAAGAAAAATGAATGATGCAACGATAGCGCTGTACTATTTGTAGTATTTGACCAAAAAATGAAGGATATTTTCCGTTTTAGCCTCATTTTAACATTTTACTTCACTTTTAGCCTTATTTTTTCAAATATATAACATATAGCCCACTTTTGATCAACTCAGTGCTGAGTTGGCCAGAATGTACGGGCGCATTTCAGGAATGCGCCTGCACACTGACACATTCCTAGAATGCGCCAGTACACGAAAAATATTCTAAAGCATCGGGGCGCATTCCTGAAATGCGCCCCAAAGCTTTAAACATCACCCCCCGTCCTTTTTCCTCCTCATTCTTCAACCTCCGACACTATAATCCGAAAGTCCCAAACTCTAAAAATTCCAAATCCGCGATTTCTTTAGCAAGCTTCAAGTTTAAATTTAAAAATGGCAATCTCATCTTCACACGAACAAGCTACAGGTATGAATTTCTGTCTTTTTACTCTCATTTTTTCAGAAATTAGGTTTAGGGTTTTATGGATTTTTAGGGATTTTATAGATGGTTGTTGAAGTGCTGATTATTGGTGATTTATAGTTGTTTAATCTATGCAATTGTTGATTTCATGAGAGTCATGTTGAGGTTGCAAACATTTTTCATTAGATTTATCTATGAAATTGCTTAGAAATGTCACTTTGGGTTGGCAATTAAGGTTGAATATGAGTGCGTAATGTCATTGAGGTTGGAATTGTAAATGAGGTTGAATTGAAGATTTCTAGTTGTGTATTTGTTTTGGAAAAACATAATGTTGAATTTGTTAGCATTGAATTTTTGTAGAGGATGCGGAGATGTTGCCCAGACCTATAAATGAGAGCGTCCTATATATGCAGGCGCAATATTGGTCGAGCAATGCGACTTTGATGGCGGTAAATATATATCTATTTTGAACACAAATAAGAATATATGTGTGTAATAACTTATTGTAAATCCGATTTTGATATTTTATGGCAGAGCAAAACTCCCCTTTTTACCATCGACCACTCACCTTCCTTAAAGTCCGTCGATTCCAAACATCCAGGCATGCTAGCTCTATTGGAACGAGCTGGCTTTCTTTCGATACATCGCCGCGGATACATACAACTTGACCATCATCTTGTCACTGCTTTGGTTGATCGATGGTGGCCGGAGATGTCCTCATTTCACCATAGATGCGGTGAAATGACAATTACATTGGCTGACATAGCGATATTGCTTGGCATACCCTTTAATGGATGTCAGTTGAGCAATCCTGAACCCGTTGATTATGCATAGATGTATGAAAGACTTCTAGGTTTATCTCCTCTAGGTGATCAGTGATGGGGGAACGAGATGATTAATACAAAGAGTTATAAGGCACAACTAGCTGGGGATATTCCTACGGACGCTTTTCTGGTGCAGATAGAGCAACGTGCACGAGCTATTATACTGCACATTATCACGTCTCGTTTGGTATGCGACCATTCGAAGTCATGTGTATGACTCAGATAGCTACATTTTTTGGAGCGCTTCGTTGAATGTCGTCGGTACGCTTGGGGCAGCGCCGTGTTGGGATTCACATATGCGAAGCTTAATCGGTTAGCTTTACAGCAGAGCACATTGATTGGAGGCTACCTAACGTTGGTGCAGGTATTAAAATTACAAGTTATTCATTTTCATGAATATTATTTATTGTTTCATTTCTTGTTTTATTATATTGATACTCATATGCAGACTTGGTCTTGGGCATATTTCCCGATTGGGAGAATAACTACGAAGCGCTCGGATATTGATGTTTATTTGCCTTTTGTTGGTAGGTACTATTACGAGAACTATAAATTGAAAATATTTATTTTTAAAATGTGGTAAGTAATAATAAATTTTCCTAATAGGTGGGTTGACCTGAAGACCATGTTGGTGTCGCCCAGATGAAATGTTACGTTCTATTGTAACGAATTGAATGTACTTGACAATGATGTTGTTTCATGGACTACTTACACCGAGGCATTACCTTATCTACCACCATTGTGCATTGCATCTATCCAGCTTTGGACAACACACATGCCTCTAATCTGTTTTGGGGATGTTGTGTACCATCTTCCGGATAGAGTGTTGAGATAGTTTGGCTTATTGCAGCGTATTAACGAGAAACCCCCACACTATAAGATTGAGGCCGCGGACCAAGCAGATTATCAAATGGCAATCAATGCATGGAAATAGCGTTTTAGGTACGTTCACGAGCAAAACGATGCGGTTTAACAGACTTGGACTACTACATATGGCATTGGAATATCACTCGCCAGTATTTTCTTATTGTCGTAGACGCTCCTCTAGACGTTCCTCAAGGCGCAGAATCATACATCCCTAGAGCAACGTTTGAGAGGAGTATGGTATGTATATTTTTATTAACATCACACCATATATAATATTACATGCTCATAATGTTTTATTTACAGACTGACGGAATTTATCATGCGGCCGAGTTAGTTGATGAGTTAGCGGGGGAGGTGCTGGAGCAGTCAAAGGCCAAGTGCTTAAGCATTAAACACATTCTCCATTCGATTTTGTGGAAGAACAAGCTTGCAAGAATGCCACCGCCTCTATCTCAACCTCCTGCTACTACACGAAATTCCCCCGTAGAGACAAGGGAAAGGGTTCAGGTTCATCTTCTTAACCGTCCCAAACGGAGTTCGAACACATTCCTACGCAGCCAACTGAGTCACGGGATCCAACTCCAAGGCATCTATGGCCTCGAAAATGGAAAATAGGAGCATGCAAGAACACTGATACTCCAAGAAAGATCAAAAATCTACGTTAGGAGTGGTAGTGGTATTTTGAATTGTTCTAACTAAGTACTTGTGTCAATTTGGTAAGTACGCTGCAGTGTTCTAATTTGGTGGTTGCCTTGTATGCTTAAACATTCAATTGTGGTATGGTTCATGTTGTGGACGGAGTAATGGTTTGATGAATGGTTAAATATTTGGCATTTTGAATGTTCGAATGTATGATTGGTTAGTATGCTGAGTTATGGTTGCGTTGCATTGATCGATTGCACATTATTGGATGTATTTTGGTTGACTGGTCAATATGTTATGAATGTTTGTGTTGAACGGTCAAACAGAGAGCAAAATGCTCTCCTTATTGTGCCTGGGGTGCATTCCAGGAATGCGCTAGTAGGTGCATTTCAGGAATGTGCCAGATAGGTGCATTCCTACTGGCGCATTCCTGAAATGCTCCCCAGACACAGACAGAGAGAAAAATTGCTCTTTGTCTATTAATAGGCACATTTCAGAAATGTACCTACTAATCTGAGCTTGACTCTCATAGTCAAGAGAATGAAGAGCTGCAAAAGTGAAAAAGCGCTACTACTCTGAGCTTCAAAAGCGCTACTACTTTGAGCTTGACTCTCATAGTCAAGAGCGTGCTGCCTTGAAGAAGCAAGTAGAAGATGTGAAATCGGAGAGTACCGATGCAGCTATCTTATTCGCGCCTTAAACAGGAAAAAGCAGAATTGGCGAGGAGGAATTCTGAATTAGAGGCCAAACTAGCAGAGGTTGAAGAAAGGGCAGTCTTAGCCGAGGGGAATGGAAATATTGCTCTTAAGTCCGCCGGTGATGCTAATGTGCAACTTGCTGAGGCCCACAAAGAGTTGGATGAATACAGTGAGCTCGGGATTGAGTTCTCTGCTCAAGTGATTAGACACCGAGATATCTCCAGGATCAAGGTCTATAAGACAACCTTGGTCAATGTATGGGACCAAGTTGTTGATTGGGAAAAGCGGTAGTGTTAGTCCATGAAATATGGCACAAAAATGATAAATATGGTTAGGTTGTCCCCATGAAAGCAACAATAGGTCGTAAGCCTCTAGGCCGTGAAATTAGCATAGCCTTCGGGTCCTCCTCCAATTTGGCTAGCTTCAGTGCTTCAGGACATTTTGATCACTTGGGTCACTATGGCTATTTCGGTCGTTCGAGGATTTAAGTTGTCTGACTCTCTTAGGTCGTCATCCTTCTTGGCTCACTCAAGGTTTAAAGCACGTCAGATCTTCTTAGCTCGCTAGGACTCCAGCCCGAAAAGCTCCTGGGTCGTCAGCTCTTCAAGTCTCAATCCCGCTCTACCTTGCTTCAGCTCTTGCCATCGTGACTTAGCCCGCTCCACATTGCTTTAACCCGCTCCGCCTCGCCTTAGGTCACGCTGCATAATGCTCGAAGCCTTTGGATCGTTGAACGCAGGAATATGAAGTTATAGGTCGCCCAACAGCCTAAAAGGATTATGAGATAATTACAGAACTGCCACCTGGCCTGAATTCCACCTATAAATACCCTCTCATTCCTTCATTGAAGGGGACCGAATTTTATGACCCTGAAGGGCTGCCTAATTATTTCCAAAGCACTTCTAAGTGATTTCCATCCCTCTTAACACCTCCAGTTGAAGATCAAACATGGATTTCATCATGAAATCAACCAAAAGTGATCAAGCATCTTAGAGATTTAAGATTCTCCACCATTCTCCTTGCATATTGTGGAATTCACTTATTTCTCCGCTGATTTATGCTGATTAAAGTGTGCTATTGTGTAATGAGCAATATGAATGTACTTTTGAGTGATCCTAGACTTGTAACTCTTGAACTGATAATGGAAATGGTTGTTAAAGTGGATGTAGATCATTCCTAAGATCGAACCACTATAAAATTTGTTGTCTCTTTATTTTTGTTGTGATTGTGGCCTCTTTCTTACCGATTGGTGAAGTGCAATTGTCGCATCTTTAGTGTTGAGATCTAATTTGGATTTTAACAGGTAGCTTAAGGTAGATGGTATTGACGAGAAACAACTCATGAGAAAATATTTAAGGGGTGATAAGCTTGAGTGCCTAGCTAAAGGGCATAAATTAATCCAAGCGGCTATGGAGGAGGAGAAACACCGATCAAGGGAAAAGAAACTATCGAAGCTGGTTCTGGTTCTTCATTTGTTGCTCCCATGGCTACTGAAGCAAAGAGGTATGAACCCGATCATCCAGGACTCTCTAAGGCAGCTCTCCTATCTCCAATCGCTGAATCGACCCCTGACACTTCTTCTACTCCTGCTGACAAGTTGTACGAAGGCATATCCACCTTTTCTCCCTAATTTGTTAAAGCTATTTCCACTTTCCGTCACATTGTCGGCCAAACGATCGAAGAAACCGAGTTTTCTCCTGAATTAATAATTGTTGCTTCTCGATCTTCAGGTGTAGAGTCTGCAATGGAGACCGAGGAGAAACAAGAAGTGGTTACTGATAAGACTATCGTGCCGCCCAGTGCCTAAATTCCCAAAGATGGGGATGTGATAGAGGCTCTGAATGATTTTGATAGCGATAGAGGAGGAGAGGGAGATGGTGATGTTATTGTGACTGCAAGCATAGGAGAGACCAAGAGCGTGACTTTGGCATAAATTAAGGCAAAGAATGACAAGCTTTTAAAACCCAATGCCGAGGAAAAGCCCCTTAGTATTGATCACCTCCAGGCAGTTGCTCCCTAGTTGGGATTGGTTGTCAAGCTTTCTACTCGATCGATCTCTGGAGGCTTAATTCAGAAATCCTCAACTGATCCAAGTGCAACTCCTTCGGACAAAGGAAGGAAGAAACGTATTCTCATTGATTCTGAACGAGAAGAGAAAGCCAGGCTTAAAGCTACCAATAAGCCCAAAGCTTCCCCAAAGCCCAAGTGAAATGTAGTTTAGTCTTTTCATTTTATTTTCCACTGGCCTCCCGTTGTTGTAGCGAGTGCGGTCCTCTCATCTTTTGATTAGTTACCTTATGTAAACCTACACTTCTGTAAATAAAGTAGTTTGTTTCCCTACAAAATCAAATATTTGCAAGTTTGTCATTTGTTTAAATTAAATAAACTTTCATAGTCAAAACATTGTTAATCTAAGTAACAAACGATAAATCACATCACAGATCAAACAAAAGTTCCAACCCAGCTTCCCTACAAACAATAATCTATACAATATAGGACCATTACTAAACTAAGTCATAAACAACAGGGGGTGTGATGTGTATATATGTGTATGCCCCACATCAATCTTGAATATAGTGCCTGGCCCGGTCTTGTTCGGGATTGATTAGGATCGACATAAAATTTCTCCCCACAAATCTGTGGAAAATGCGAGCTCAGCTTTCATTCTTTCCCTCGATCCTTTAGTGGGATAAGAGCCCATCTTCATTTGCACTTACTCTCAGCGCCTTTATACTCTCCTGTCGTATGTCCAGGTTAGAGTGTGGTCAAGGCGGTTTTTTATCGTGGTGCACCATCACTCCTTAGGGACGTCGCCTTCCCGTCCTTTATACTCTCTCTCGAATCATGAGAGTTAGAGTCTCGAGAGCCTCTACCCATCCTTTATACCCTCTCGAATCATGAAAGTTATAGTTGATCATACAAACGGTCATCCCATTCGCTCCGTCTTTCCTTCTGCACCTTATTTCTTAGGGCGAGATCTCGCCGGTTCTAGAGCCATATCGCTCTTGATGTTAATTCAAGTCCTATGTTTCAAACCCAGAGAAAAATTATCATGGAATATAGAGAGATAAATACAAAAAAGATAAATGACAAGCAATATATTCATAGTGGTTCGGCCAAATCATAGCTTACGTCCACCTTTTAATCTTTTGCATATATTAACTAGACTATTCTAGCAAGTCGTGCCTTTTTACACAGTTTATAAAACAAAAGAATCATACAATCTTAAGTCAAATAATGCTGCAAATACTGCGCATTCCACGCTCTGGGGATTTCCTCGCCATTTACGGTTATTAGCTTAAAAGCTCCTTTATTAAGTTTCCATTGAATGGTACATGGTCCTTCCCATTTCGAACCCAGGAAAACTGGGGTTAGGAAGACACATCACAAGACCATGTCTCCAGGTTCAAAGGTCCAGGGTCGAACCCTCCTGTTGTAGTATCGTGCAATTTAGCGTTTATGCCTCAAGGCACATAAGTCTGCTTTATCTCTCTTTTCCTCGATCATGTCGACGGACTCAAGAAGAAGCACTTTGTTCGTCATTGGAACATAATATGTCATCCTATGAGAGGGGACTTCCAATTCTACTAGAATGACCGCCTCTGATCCAAATGAAAGTGAGAAAGGGTATGACCAGTTGCCGATTTGTAAGTCGTTTGGTAATCCCATAATGCTAAAGGAAATTCATCGACCCGCATGGCTTTTACCTGCTTTAATCATTTCTTTAGAATGGACTTAATGATTTTGTTTACTGTCTTGACTTGTCCATTGATTGTGGGTCAGCTACTGTGGTATATCTCTTTCCAATCTTATATTTCTGGCATAAACTTTTGAACTCGGTGTTGTTGAAGTGGATTCCATTGTCAGTTATGATAACTTTGGGAATCCCAAATCGGCAAATTATGTTTCTAACAACAAAATTAATCACCTGCTTTGTCGTGATCGTAGTTAACGGCTCGTCTTCCGCCCATTTGGCAAAGTAATCTACGACTACAATTGCATATTTTGCTCTTCCTTTAGCGATTGTTAAGCATCCAATGATGTCTATTCCCCACACGACGAACGAGCATGGGATCGCCATTGACTTGAGTTGGCTGGGTGGTGCTCTAGGAACCTTCTCAAATTTCTTGCACCTATCGCATCATCATGAATAATCAACTGCATCCCGATTTATGGTAGGCCAAAAGTAGTCGTACCGTAGTAGTTTCTTTGCCAATGTTTAACATCTAGTGTGATCTTCACATCCATCCTATGCACCTCTCTTAGTACACGTTTGATGTCGTAATTCATTATACATCGGAGTAAGGGCATCGAAGATCCTTGACGGTAAAGAACCTCATCTTGCATGACATATCTTAAAGATTTGTGAACGAAAACGCTCTTCTCACTCCTTTTCGGTGGGAGCACTCTGTTCTGTAGGAAGTTCTTTATCGGTGTCATCTATGACTCCTTTTCGGGTTCAGCTTCTAGCATCGGATCAATTTCCATCCAATCAATGCTTGGAGCGCTCAACTTTTCAATTGGAACCATTTTTGTATCTTGCGGGTTGTTATAGCTAGCTAGCTTAGCCGAACTATTTGCCTTTTTATTCTCGGTTCGTGGAATATGGGATATTCTATAATGTTCCATTCAATCCAATATTTCCTCTACTTTTTCCAAGTAAGCCATGAGTCATTGTCCCTTTGTCTAAAATTCATTTTGAACCTGAAAACCAACAATTTTAGAGTCACAGAAAATGCTCAACGTCGCTACGCCTAATTCTTTGCTATGCCTGATTCTTTAGCAAGTTTTAATCTAGCAATTAGAGCTTCGTATTCAGAGTCATTGTTAATAGCGAAAACAATAGTCGCAAAGCATAGTAAATCGACTGTCCTTCAGGAGTAATTAAAATAACTTCAGCGTCGGACCATCTATCATTTTAGCACCATCTGCGTATAGTTTCCAAAGGCTAAGTTCCAATTTCTGCTCTAAGGGTCCATTCATTTCATCTAACACATCCTCTTCAGGGATCGTTAATTCAGCAATGAAATCAACTAAAGGTTGCCCACTTATCGATTTTCGGGGTTGGAAGTTTAGATCGAATTGGCTCATCTCAATGTTCTACTTGAGCAACCGCTCAGATGCCTCAGGTCCCTGTACGACCTATCGAAGTGGCTTGTTGGTGTATACAATGATTGATGGGCTTGAAAATAGTGGCGGAATTTTCTGGAAGCAATCAACAGGTTATAAGCGAGTTTTTCTATTTTTGGATTGATGCATTTTGTTGCAGCCAACTTCTTACTCACGTAATATACTGGTCTTTGAACCTTGTCCTCCTTACGTACTAATGCCGAGCTAAGTTCATGAGACAATATGGCCAAATACATGAAAAAAATCTTCATGATCCAATGGCTTAAACAATATCATAGGTTTCTCTAAAAAATCCAATAGGTGTTTGAAGGCTTCAATAAAATCCGGGGTCCATTCGAAGCTGTGTTTTCTATGTTTTATCAGGTCGAAGAAAGGAACACACTTGTCCGTGGCCTTGGAAATAAATCTTCTTAACGATGCGATCTTCCCTGCTAAGCTTTGGACATCTTAGATTTTTTACACCAAAATTGGTCTAAACACCCAAGGTACTAAAGCTGTACTTCACCAATATGGTAAGAAATAAATGGAACCGTGTTTAATCAGCAAGTGGAAATTAAAAATGCGAGAAAAAAATAAAGTAGAGACGAGATTTGTAGTGGTTTAGCCATTAATTAGGCCTACATCCACTGTGAAGGTGATTTTCAATCTTATAATGAGGATTACAAAATACATCAATTCTCTCTTTCCATATATCTCTATATTCACTCAATATACCCTCATTTATATATTTCAATCTTAGAATTATACAAGAGAATTGTAGAATTTGAGGAGAAGAGGGATGGATGAATGATTGAGAAGGAGGATGCCTTTGTTTTCCTTGATCACAAGATTGTACTTGATGCCATGGCCGAATTAGTAGTTGAGGATAAAATTTAGCAGCACTTTGTGGTTTCAAAGATTGGATCCCCTTTATGTTGGCAGCCATGGTGAATTTATAGGTGAGCTTCCCCTGGGAAATGATCTGAAATCCATTTACGCGGGATACGAACTGCTCATTCTATTAATTACAATCATGCCATCGGCTAGCTTTAGCCAGCTGTCCAGAGCTGTATTTGGTTGTCATGCGCGAGTGACTCAATAGAGCGAGCGTCTTAAGTAGTTGAGCGGGTCCATAGGAACGGGGGTCCCTGTAAGAGTGAATGCTTTGGGAAACTTGGAAACTTTTATAAGAGCGGAATGCGGGACTGGACCTGACTCTCCCCTGTTCCTTGCCCGACCGACCTTCTTAGTTCAAGGGCGCTCATCCTTTTGCTACCTTTGTATGGCGCTATTTGTCCTTACGGCTATGCTATGAGGTCGCTTCCGCCTATGTTGAATGGACGATTTGCTTTGCTTCTGTGTTCTAGCGGCTTTGCCCCAATATGAACGACTGACCTTTGCTTCTGCACCTGAATCACGATTCGGGTCTACTTTTGGTTGGAGACATGGTCGCATGAGATGTTGCGAGCGCTTGTTTTGCAGTTCCATCCCAGGTTCGGTCTTTTGATGGATAAACATTTGCCCCTCGAAGTTCGTATTTTTTTTAATATTAAAAACTACGAGCTTCGAAGTAACGAGATGAAGTACCGTTGGATGGATTAAGTTCAACGTTCTGCAAAATAGGCGCCCTCACAGATAGCTTATGTTTTTAAAATTTGGATATTTCGACAATTGCTTTTCTTTGGACATTTGGCGGGATATTTCCCAGGTACGTTAAACCGAATCGCTAGATTTTAATTGAGTTGTCATATCATTAAAAGGGGCTTCTAGTCCTCTTAAATATTGTCTCTTCATTTTCCCACTTTTATTTTTCTCCAACAAACTTATTTCAATGGTGAATTCATCGTGGAAGACCTCGCTGTTGCTTCTTGAAGCTTCGATTTTCTTTGCTTGATTGATCGTCTTACCCGACCCTCTTTTGGTTGATGATTTTCCTCAGCTTTGTTTCCAGCTATAACTCTCCTTTCTTTGAATTGAGTTCCTCTTATAAGTGATTTTCCTTCCTTTTACCTCTGATTCTACGTTAATTCTCTTGGTTTTGTAAAAAAAGGGTTCTCAATTGGCAACGTCGAGTTGCTGGAACACATGGTTGTGATGTTTGAGAAGTATTGATTTGACTTGGTACGTACTTGGATTTCACGCAGAGTCCTCTGGTGGTTCTGACTTTTGTGACAAACTTTAGCCTTTTTTATGCTGGTAAGCCATTTACCGAAATGATTATGAAACGACATTTCCTAATTCTTCATGCCTTTTTCAGATGTTTAATGGAAGACTTATATCATAGCGATACTTCTGCTCTTCCCTTCTCACTATTCTTTTGGCAGGTGCGACTAACAGTCGTGATCGACCAAATCAGAGTCTGCGGTTTTCATACTTTTGAATTTATAACCCTTCTTTTATGTGATTATATTATCAGTAAATTGTTTTTATCGGATAGGGCTGATGATCTGGTGTATCTATCCAGAGTTTCCTCCTTTTGATTACTAGCGACTCAATTCGTAATTTCTCTTTAAACATACTTATCTGTGCTGACATGTAACTAACTGCTAATTCATCTTAATCCCAGTTAACTCATCATGTGGGGAAAGAGAGGGTCTGGACCGGGCAATTGAGGCTGCTCCGGCTACTGGTTCTGATTTGATTATTAGTCATATTCATCCTCAACCTCGCTTTTCTAATAGGGTGGCGGCTGGTTGCCGTAAATCGACGCTTTCTTTTGATTAGTATTTACAAATGTGCAATCGCTTTGGGTTTTCAAAATACGAAGCCAGATTTCCCAGAAAGGGAGAATTGGCCGATTGTCCACCCTCTGGCTATGTAGCAGTCAATTATCACATGCTGTCTAGCGGGGTGATTCCCCCCTTTAATCCTTACCTAGAGTCCATTTTGCAGCAACTAGCCATTGCCCCATATCAGCTGCATCCTAGTGGATATCAACTTTTGCTTGGGCTATACATACTTTTCATGGATGTCCGGTAGTAGGAACCCACGTTTGCGGATATTTTTTCTTTATATACTTTTAAGAGGAGGGAAGCAGACGGTCCTTCTTTTTTTATGGAAAGTATGCATGATAGAATTATCACTGGTCTGACGGATGGTGCTAAGGGGTTCCCGGATCAATATTTCTTTGTTCGGTGTCCTTGTAAATTCTATGGAAGATGGGTAGAAGGAGGTAATTTCACCTTTGCTCTTAGAGTTCTTACTCCTTTTCTCTTTCTCATTTGGCTTTCTCTCTGATGATTGTAGTAATTCCTTCTGTTGTGGGTCTTACTTTAGATCAAGCCCTCCTTAATTCTTTAGTTTCTATTGACAAGAAAGAAAGGAGCAGAGTGGTGTTGCTTTCATAGGAAAACCTCCGTGATTATCAGCTAATTCACTCTACACGATCTCTTGAAAAGATTTTGGTTCACTCTCAACGTTCTGCTGGTAAGCCTTTTAAAAAGAAATGTTTAATCCCTGATGTAAGTGGTCGATCTTCGTCGTTGATTACCAAAGGGAATGACAGAAGAGTCGATGAGAACGCATATGGTTCGAGGGCCGATGTAATTTCTGGAACGACCGCCAAAAGTTCTGCTTGCTCTGTTACTTAAGTTCAAATAATACGTGATCGTCCACCTTATAGGATTCCTCCTGGAAACCTAACGCATAAGGATCGCTTTAGCGGTTGGGACTTAAGGGGAATGAATTTTGATCTGGATTTACAATCCAATGATAGACGAGAAGCAGTGAAAAGTTTGGATGCCATAAAAAGTAGCATGACCAATCAGCTTAGTATTGTTAAGAATCAATTTGAGACACAAATGAATCTGGCCATGAAGGATGTTGATAGGCTATTGGAACATTAGGTCAAATTTGGTTATGAATTCCAGAAATTGAACGCTCGGCACCTTGACCATATTGAAGCCTTAGAAAATGACAAAGCTGGCTTGATCCACTTGATTAGATCCCAGGAATCTGAGATTTCTTCTTTAAAGAACGGAAGCATTAAAGTGAATAGATTAGAGGCCAGTAATGTCGAGCTTAGGAATTAGCTGGAGGGTGTGCGAGCGCGGCTTTTAGAAGCTAAGTCTGCTCAAGAACTTGCTGAGTGCTATTTGGCCTTAGAAAAGCAGGTTTCAATTTCTCTAAAATAGGAAAACATGGCTCTCGAAGGCAGAATTGCTTTTCAAGATGAAACCCTTAGAGCCTCTGAAGAGGATAAAATCAGGTTGCGTAGAGATCTTGATGAAGCCCGAATCGATACTAACAATACTTTGTTTCAATCCTATATTTGCAGTGTCATGAATTGAGGAAGTCTAAGTTATTTGAACAAGGATTTTCCACGAACTCTGTCTCTCATTTGGGCATAAGTACTTTCATATTCCAGGGATGTCGGTGATGAGTTCATTCAAGGACGGCTTTTAGGAGAAGAAGACCGCAAGGCTCTGGTTGAAGGTACGAGGATATTGGTGAACGAGCGAGCTCAATCGTTTAGGAGGGAATGTCCAGATGCTACCATTTCTTCTGCCCCACAGAACTGATATTTCGAGCTCTCCTATTCCCCCCGCAGATTGCTCTGCCTTAGATGTTGCAAGAACTCAACATATCATCGAGTATCCAGCTCAAGAAAATGTTGTTACACAGTGTGTGAGTCGTGGCAATACTTCTATGGACGCGAACGACCACGCGACTGATGTTGTATACCCATAAACTCCAGGTAAAATTGATATTTACCAATCTGCCCCGGGTTTGGATTTCCATATTTCTTCACCTGGGATCGCTGAGTTTAGCACTTGTTATTCGTCTGTATCATGTGTGCTTTCACCACCTCCTTCATCTGTTTGTGGCACTACTGCTCGACCTGTCGCCGTTGATTCTGTCCTAATATCTACCGGCACTATCCCCCTCATCACACCTTCATCAGATGACCCATATTTACCTAATGTGTCCGATCTGGAAGATGAGGACGAGATTTGGAATACCAAGGTTGTGTCCACCCTGAAACGCAAAAGGAAGCTAGATGGTTAATAGTCTAAGATCATAAGCTTTGTTCCTTCGACGGCTCTTTTGTATAGATAGATCAGCAAATGCCTGAACAATTGGTTCATCCTCCTCTGTATAAGCAATAGAATTTGTGACTTTTATGGTTTGATTCCAGCCTATTTTATTTTACCTGTTACGTACTTAGATCGGATATTTGTGCGAGTGTTGGCCCTCGCTTAATATTTTATGTTTGTGTACTTAAGTTTGTATCGTTTAGGTGCTATCATAGTTTTATTACTTTCATTCCTATGAGTGGTCGCACTTTTAGTTTGTTGTTCACGCGAATCTTATCGTTCGAATAATTCTCGCAATGAAGTTATAACTAGTCTGTGGTATGTTTTGAGTGGGCATTGGTGATTTTTTACACAATGGTGATGTCCCCATATTAAAGCTCTTTTTAATTTCATAGATTCTGTTAAGTTAAATCATGATTTCATTTGATCAACTCATGATTTTTTTAAAACAACGCGTGGATATTATGTTTCTTCTTTTGGGTGCCCCCATGGGAGGTCTTGGTTTTAATTTCGACCCAAGTTCGGCCTTGTTAGTCTTAATTTTTCTAGGACTGAAAGACCTTGTTGGATACCCCCATACGGCTAGGATTTCTGATTACCCCCTTTCGGCTAGGATTTCTGATTTGCGCTGGTCCTTCCAGCAAGTTTTGTCGGTCCTTCCGACACTAGGACTGATGTTTCCAGCCTAGGTATTTATCCGTGGGACATATTTATCATTTCCCTTGTACCTTTTTTTTTGAAGCTTGATGTTAGTTTCTTCAGCAAATGCTTGCTTAAGGAAGTTCCACCTTTTGGCTTGTTGTTTGCCTTAGTACAGCATGTCTTGTTGAGGTGATGTGCTTATACATCCAATTTGGTTTGTATGCTTTTGTGACGCTTTCAATCCATTTTGCTCAAGATGTGCTTTGAGAACCTTCCCTTTGCAATTAGGATGGGTATGATTAATTACTTATATCTTGCCTACATTTGAAAAAATCAGTTTTTAGCGTGAGGTGATGAGTACAGTACTCAGATAAGCACACAATAATTACCTTTGTACACGACACTTGTAAGTAATTCATTGTCAAACAGGAATATAGCAAGTGGCAAAACAAAGTAAAATGACTACTATTTCTTAAGTAAACAGGATAAAAACGGAGTAGTAAAGCGGAGTCATAGGAACTTTAATTCAAGATTCCGTGATCAGGACACCAGTTACTGATCCTTATCCAAGCATTAGTTCCGAGCTAGTTTTGGCCTTTTCCTCGGAGAATTTGCTGCCCCTTGTTTGTAGAGTAACGGGACAATGGCCTTGTACATATTGTTGCAAATGGTTCTCCCGGACTAACCCCTCGATTAACGATTTCAAGTGTCTATACTCATTAGAATTGTGTCCTGGTTGGCTATGGAATTGACAGAATCTTCTTGATTTCACGGTAGCTTCTCTGACTTGCATCCGTTTTGAGACTGGATATTTTACAGTATTCTTAGTTGCCCTGAAGATATTCTCTATGGTGTCGTCGAGGGGGGTGAATTCAGAATTCTTGAAAAAGCATGGTTTCCTTCTATGCTTCTTGGCTCCACCCCTCGCACCTGAGGTATATCTTTGCTTTTCATTCCGATCCGTGGGACGAGCGCTTTTCTCTTTGCCGGGTCTTTGCTAGGGCCCATAATCATGACATGCAGTTTTCGGAGTGGATCTTTCTAGTTCGGCAGAAAATTCTATTTCGCTTGCATGACTTACTCGAGAGAACGGAGAGTCAGCGATACTTGGTGTGGCTTTTGTGATAGAGGCTTTGATAACGAGTATTGACTCGATCTTCTTTATCAATGCGTTGTTCGCAAAAGTTGTTTGACTCGTTTTCCCCGCCATTGCTTCTTCCAACTCCCTCTTGGTTACGGCTACCTCGACTTTTAACAGTTCCCTGTCTTCGGAATGGATGGTAGGCGATGTGGCAGCGTCGGAGACGCCGTCAATTTTATCAGTAATTTCCCTTGGCGTGCTCATGATTTCAAGCATAGTGCCTCTCAGAAAATCTTATCGGATCTGAAATGGGGAAAGAAGCAAACACGGCCCCACGGTGGGCACCAAAATGTTTACACCAAAATTGGTCTAAACACCCAAGGTACTAAAGCTATACTTCACCAATACGGTAAGAAATAAATGGAACCATGTTTAATCAGCAATTGGAAATTAAAAATGCGAGAAAAAAAAGTAAAGATGAGATTTGCAGTGGTTCTGCCGTTAATTAGGCCTATGTCCACTATGAAAGTGATTTTCAATCTTATAATGAGGATTACAAAATACATCAATTCTCTCTTTCCATACATCTCTATATTCACTCAATATACCCTCATTTATATATTTCAATCTTGGAATTATACAAGAGAATGGTAGAATTTGAGGAGAAGAAGGATGGATGAATGATTGAGAAGGAGGATGCCTTCATTTTCCTTGATCATAAGATTGTACTTGACGCCATGGCCGAATCAGTAGTTGAGGATAAAATTTAGCAGCACTTTGTGGTTTCAAAGATTGGATCCCCTTTATGTTGGCAGCCATGGTGAATTTATAGGTGAGCTTCCCCTGGGAAATGATCTGAAATCCGTTTATGCGGGCTACGGACCGCTCGTTCTATTAATTACAATCATGCCATCGGCTAGCTGTAGCCAGTTGTCCAGAGCTGTATTTGATTGTCATGCGCGAGTGACTCAATGGAGCGAGCATCTTAAGTAGTTGAGCGGGTCCATAGGAGCGGGCGTCCCTATAAGAGTGAATGCTTTGGGAAACTTGGAAACTTTTATAAGAGCGGTATGTGGGACTGGACCTGACTCTCCCCTGTTCCTTACGCGACCGACCTTCTTAGTTCGAGGGTGCTCGTCCTTTTGTTGCCTTTGTATGGCGCTATTTGTCCTTACAGCTATGCTATGAGGTCGCTTCCGCCTATGTTGAATGGACGATTTGCTTTGCTTCTATGTTTGAGCGGCTTTGCCCCAATATGAATGACCGACCTTTGCTTCTGCGCCTGAATCAAGATTCACATTTTATTTTGGTTGGGGCCATGGTCGCGTGAGATGTTGTGAGCGCTTGTTTTGCAGTTCCATCCCAGGTTCGGTCTTTTGATGGATAAACATGGATCTTTCGTGGCTCCTTAATGTTCCTTATCGTTGCAACCTAGTTAGGATTTATCTCGATTCCACGAGAGCTGCCTATGAAGCCGAGGAATTTTCAATATGCAACCCCGAACGAGCCTTTCAGAGGATTAAACTCCATCCCATATCGCCGGAGGATTTCAAACATTTCTGCCAAGTTTGTTGCGTGATCATATGATTGCATGGACTTTACTGGCATATCATTAACATAAACCTCCATTGTTCCCCTAGTTTGATTATAGAACATTCAATTAACTAAGCGCTGGTATGTCGCTCTAGCATTCTTTAATCCGAAGGGCATTACCCTGTAATAATACAATCCCAAGTCTTTGATAAAACTGGTGTGTTCTTGATCTGGTACATGCATGGGAATCTAATTGTAACCCAAATAAGCATCCATGAAAGAGAGAAGTTTGTGCCCTGCAGTTGAATCCACTGATTGGTTAATCCTGGGAAGTGGGAAGTTGTCCTTTAGGAAAGCCGACCTTTCCACTTCTTCTTTTATATATGTCGAGTCTCTTATAAATATGTTATCTCTCAACTTTTCCACTTCTTCTTTTAAGGCAACCGACCTTTCTGAGCCCAACATACGCCTTTTTTGTTTCATAGGACGATGCTTTGGGTTTATGCATAATGAATGACTCATGATCGAGGGAGAAATTCCATACATATTAGCATGGGTCCAAGAAAACACATACAAGTTCGCATGTAAAAGGTTTGCTAACTCCCTCGTTTGGAAAGGATCCAAGTGGGATCCAATCTTTAAGACCTTCACTGGGTCGTTATTGTCGATTGGTACATCTACAGTTTCTTCATTAGGCATTGCCTTGTAAGTAAAATTATGTTTTCAAAAGGGAATTTTGCAGCGGATTACATAAACCCTAAAGGGGATCTATTACGAAAACAGTGAATCGAGGTTAAATCATACCTAGGGTTTTTCCTTTTTCGAATTGATGATAGAATCTAAGTCGAATCCATGCTAATTCAGTTGAATATCAAATCAAAGACGAAGAACGGAGTATCGAATCCCAAAAGCACGACAAAGCGTCGGCTCTCTATAGATTATCCACAAGAACACCTTCCTTCTTTTGATCAAACCAAAAAAGTGAAATTGAAGAGGAAGACGGTGCTAGCCGCCATGATACTTTAGGATTTTTTTTGGGATAAAAACCAGTCGGCTTTATATTATCACATTTATATTTTTTATAAGGTTAGCCAGTTTCATTTATAAAAGGAATTAAATATCCTTTTAATAGCAAAGCTTAACCCAAAAAATAGGATCTTTCTGAATAGTTATTCCAACTACAAATAAAATATTAACAAATTAAAATTTTATTCGTCCAAAATATTTTCTTCTTCATAATGTTCTATATTATGTGATCCTATAGGTTATTACAACGTCGGAAATGTTTTTAAATAGAATTTAAAACATAACAGAGACAGACATCTAGTAACATGTCACTGTTACCTAAGTTATAATAAGACCATCGTTTGATACAACCTTTCTGTGACCAGTGTATCAATGTAATATAATCCTTCTAACCAATATATCTAGGATTAAACTCAAGGCAAGGTTCGTATCATCCTCTTTATAATTTAATCCGTTTATCTTGATTGATGAGTAGAATGTTTAAAACAAATCAATATTTGAGCACGACCATGCATTTCACAGTCTAACTCAATCAACAGGCCCATGGATATCACTACGAATATATCGTAGGGTTAGATTCCATCTAGATCATTCATAATTTTCATACAACTCGAGATGTATCCAATAATCACCGTTATCGTTACTTTTTTACGAATAACTTTAGATGATATCAAAACACTAATATCCTCGAATAAAATTATAATGATGTCAGGTCTGAGGACCATTACATCACTGTCACTATGAGAATAACTTATGATACTGTTAATTATTAACCATGTAGTTATCTCATGGTGGGTCATCCCAATACGATATTCTCGAATACGTATTTATGTTTTGCTTCCTAAAAAAACGTATTTATGTTTTGACATTAATATCACATATATAAATGATCAATGAGATGTGATCATCAGTCAATCAACATACTAGTCTTAACGCTTTATTATTGTCCTATATAAACAACAAAACTTGACTAGGGACATTTAAGAATTATAATACTTATCATATTATATAATCTCAAATTCAAGTCTTACTCGAATTATATAATTCCGTATTATAGTTCTAAGGACTTTTATTATATTAATATTTATATTATGCAGTAAATACAATATAATAGAATATTATTTTATTCCAAATAAAATAAACAACAACATTGTTATCAATCTCATCAAATGGATTGCCTCTAGGGCGTAAACTCTAACAATCTCCCACTTGCGCTAGAGTCAATCATTTACGTATTGTATACGCATGAAACTAGTGTGACTTTTAAACTTCTGCTGCGGTAGAGTTTAATTCAGTAGGTCTACAACATTACAACTTTTGTAACTTTGCAGATATGTTTATTTCTTCTATGAACAACTTCACATGGGAATTATATTTCTTAAATGTATGTTTGGATCGATAATGAGTTTAATGTTTTAGGCCTGAGCAACAGCCATATTATTATCGCAATGTAAATCATTGGATACACAATGAATTAAGTTCAATCATGAACTTCTCAATCCAAACTTTTTCTTTCTTAGAATCAGTATTTATTTCTTGTTTTTAAAACTAACATTATTTAAAACAATTAATGTGTTATCAAATAACATTAGAATTATTGTGTCACTCCTAATCAATTTCTTGTCTATACAAGATTCAATAATATTTTGTAGTTTCCTAGATATTTTGAATTCTATTTCATTTCCATGGGTGTCTTAGAGATGGGCTCTCCTTCAAACGGATACCAAATCGAGAAATAAACATTTTATTCTCAGAGAATTTATATCCATAAAATAGTTATTTGATTTAGGTCCGATCTTATCAGAGGAAGGACGTTTTAACAAATGTCTTTATATCCCAAATCATCGTATTAGACACAATAGGACATTTCCCAGTCCATATCTTATATGGCGTCTTTAAATCGTTTTAGTGGGATTTAACATAATTGTTCTATATTTAATTTATTGGAGGATCTATATGACTTATCATTAATCGTACTATATCTTATAAGGTGCGATGTCTCCGTTCAGACACACCATTGTAATATGATGTTCTAGGTAGAGTGAGTTGTGAAACAATTTCAAACTCATTTTGATAGTCATTATATAGTTGGCTTAAATATTCTCTTTCGATCTATTCGAAAGTTTTTATTTTCTATTAAAATTGGTTTCTAACTTCATTTTGAGTTCTTTGAACTTTTCAAAGGATTTTGATATGTGTTTCATAAGATACATAGATCCGTATCTACTGATATCATCAGTAAATATAATGAGGTTATAAAACCTGCCTCTAGTTTATGTATTCATTGCTCCATATACATCATTATGTACGAGCCCATTCACTTTGTCAAGTGAAAGGTGCTTCAGTTACTTTGCCTAATAAACAAGATTTGCATTATTTATATGATTCAGAATCAAATGATTTCAAAATTCCATCACAATGGAGTTTTGATATGCTTTACTTGTTTATATGGGCTAACTGGCAATGCTAAAGGTATACTGGATTTAAATCACTAAATTTAATCCACTTGGTATTTATGTCAAGTACATTATAGCTAAAGATTTATAAAATTCACTAACTATCTGTGAAATTCCATTAGATATTTCAATTAAATAAAATGAATAACAATTATTCTTTTAGTACAAATGAAATTTAAACTTGTCTAAACAAGATCTATTATAACATTTATTTTAAGCGGAATTTCATAAGAATAATTATTTTATTTATTTAATTAAGCCAGTGTATACAAAAGAATTAACTTCCTACGGACAATTCAGCTACATTTGCTTCATTTCCAATCGTAAGTCAACTTGTCATTCTATCAGATTTCTACTTATTTTGCAATATCTGTAAATTCACATACACTTATGTTATTCATATCTAGTATCTAATACTAGAGATGAATAAGTAGATTTTATAACATTTATATCTTAAATGTTTGAAGTCATACCTAAACTTATTATAGATCCTCTTGATATTTCTAAAACAATTACGTTTAAATTGTTTGAGGACAATCCTTAAATTTCAATGTCAGTCAAGAAATTTGATTTAATTCAATTTATCCTTCTTAAGGATTAATTTAAATTATCGTAGTTATTTATTATTTAATATCTAGAGTAGATACTAAATAATATTTGATTCTTTAATATTTATTTAATATAAACTTTGACAATCAGAATTTTATATTAACGTAAATGTGTAATTTAAACTAAAATACACTCCCACTCAAAATAATATCCCTCTATTTATATAAATATATCAGTATATATATAACGGTGTTCCATGACCCGTATCTAGTCATGCCTTGACCTAGCTTTGGCTAAACCCAAAACACAACCTTTTAGGTAGACATCTTATGTCAATTATATCGTATATAATTCTTGGATTGCATGATGAACATTTTGTTCAGTATTATTCATTTGCTCAAAATATATAACAATTCATGCTATTGTCTCTAAGGCCATAAATACTATTATGCAGCCTTAGTTAAGTCAGACCCAATAATACAGTCGAAGCACCACAATTACTCCTACCGCATATAACCAAAATAAAAGGTACACAACGCTTTGGCGTTAGTTACATCCAATGGGATTGGACAGTAATGGGTGTACTATTGGAAGACTTCACCATGACTTAATATAACAAAATTTCCTTTAAAGGGAATTTATAATTCGCAGTGGCAAACAATATCGGAGTTATTTACATATATCAAATATATGTATTTCATATTCGCAATATAAATTGGATTTAAATAATACACATAAATCAAATATATATATCATATTTAAATTCAATGGTCTATTAATCGGTTGTAAGTTATTCCTTTTGACCATTTCAAGGTAAACGGCCATGAACATTATATCAAAATACCCAGATTTGGAGAATTCAATAAAAGGTGCTGAACATTTCAATGTAAGTTTTAATCATCATATTACATAATCTATATCAACATTTCAATATGAATGTGTAGATCAAGATGCATATAAAAGGTTTACAATATTAATATCAAGCCCATCAAAATAAATTGTAATGCAAACCATGGGCTTTATTTCTAGGCTCAGTCTAAGTTAAGTAGCTAAATTAACTGATTGCGCCAATATACATATAAGGCATTTCTAACAAGTGTTTAGAAATAATTAGCACATGTATATAAACAATAGAACGAAAGAACAAATAACAGAACATCTAAACAAATATCTAGCATATCATTGTAGATGTACATGCATGCATTTCATAGGAAACTCAAATTGAACTGAAACAATTCAGATTAACATAAAACCACTTTTATGCACACGAAGGGTCAAACCATATAATTATACATAGTACATTATACCAGTTCCAAATATTCAGTTCAATTTTAATTGACAAACATCTTGTAACGTGAATCAACACATATACTAAAACATATAATACATGCAGTTGACATTTGCTATGTATCTATATACATGGTTCCATAAATCGAATTTATGTAAAGCTTCCAAGTCGCATTTGGTTTTAAGAATTGCCGTGGATCCTTCAACATGTTTATTCTTGTGCTAAATGGTTCACTCATACTGAGTCCAGCATCAAGATTGAATCTGCATTATTTACAAATAAATAGCAGATCATTATTCAGTTTGAAAAATAAACAATGCATTATTTATTAGTTACCTGTATACATCATATGTATAATTAACATCCATATGCTATGAATAATAGTCTATGTTTCATCGCAGTAATAAGCATTTTGAAATTTCTGTGCATTTGTATAATCCAGGCTTCTAATACAAATAAATCAACACACACACACACACATATATATATATACCCTGATTCATGATTCAAATTAAGAATGTATGATAATAATGGAACATCAGCAAGTCATACTTGCTTTCACAGGTTTATCTCAAACAGAATACTGCATTCACATAAAATAATATTTTGTATACCCTTATGCAAGTATCAGTTGCAAATCAAATATGCAGTGAACTTGTTGAATGAATGTAGTACATTATGAAATTACAATATTATATCAAATATACATATAAAAAATTATGAAAGAACTAAATTTTTTATAAAGAAATACGTTCTAACATATATATAATATATATACATACTAACATGATTGTAAGTTAAATCTGTTATATATAGATTGTGATCTGGACATCATTCCAGATTTTGAAATTCAACTTTAATCCTCAAATTAAAACATTACATGAATACAATGAAGTAAGTCAAACTTATCCAATGTATTAAATCATTTTTGCTCCATATGATTGAATACACAGATTTAAATAGTTAATTAAAATGGGTTTTTGATCCCAAAGTTAAATCAATTTCAGATTTTACATTGGTTTCTAGTAGAGATCTAACATACAATTATATATACAACCTAAGTCAAGTCCTACTTGGCCCAGCGAATACCTAGTACACTTATATATATATATATATATATATATATATATATATATAATAGCACATGTGAATATCATATCAAATTCAAAGTTCAAAAGAAAATCTGCCCATTAAAATTAAACAAAATGTAACTAAATCATGTGTGTGGTGCTCACACTACAACAAATTGACCATATTACAACAGTGGAAAATAG
Organism: Allium sativum; assembly: GCA_030737875.1. Taxonomy (NCBI): domain Eukaryota; kingdom Viridiplantae; phylum Streptophyta; class Magnoliopsida; order Asparagales; family Amaryllidaceae; genus Allium; species Allium sativum. The sequence continues at coordinate 298,853,883 of CM060924.1, forward strand.
TTGTAAAAGACTTTTTACAACGGTGGAGCCACCGTCATCTATTAAGAAGTTGTAATAAACTAAAATCTTTTACAACATTTTTGCACCGTTGCGACACCATTGTAAAATGTATATTTTACAACTGTTTTCCACCATTGTAATAAGCTTTATTACAACTGTTGTAACATATTTTATTAAAAGTATTATTTAAAGTTGTAATATATGAACAAATTATATAAATATTATTTATAAAAGAATCCATTTCAGAACATATTATCTCAAAACTGAAGATATCAAACAAACTTAAAACATGAACCAAAACAATATAATAAAATTTTCAAACTCTAATCATTTTTTTATAAATCATACAAGTATCTCAAGTACATAAAGCAACTACAACAAAGTCCATTAAGCCTCGAATCATTTTCCTTATTTCCTCGACCGAGACAAGTACTTCTTTCATCCCATGCCTAAAAGTTGAGCCTCCATCTTCTGTATCATTGTATTTCAAAGGAATATTGGCACTTCTAGTCTTGATTCATCGGTTCCTCCATTCATCGACTCTACATTCACAAAAAAAGTGCCTATTTTCATTCAGCAATGTCATACCAAGTTGATAAAATGCATTAATTCAAGAGGAAAAAACATTTTCCATGGGCAAATACAACTGTCATACCTCCTCACGCATATTCCCATTTCACTATGATCTGATCCCCAGCACTGTCAATTTCTACTGGATATCGATTTGATCCCTTTCACGTCCACTTAATGACCTGCAATCCTTCATAGGCTAGAACAAAAAAATAAATTAAATGGTTTTAGACAAAACAGTCGGTAATTTTTTTAATAGGAATCAACTTAAACTGTACCTTTCAATCAAACAACTAGAAATAGCTAAAAGGTAATATGATATTTTGAGCGATAATGTGAACCACATAATATCTCTAAAAATAGTTCCAAAATAAACTAACATCTTTTACAAACAAGGAAGCAGATTAATATTTATGTTATTCTGCTCCATCTATATCTAAAGCTTGTGCTAGAACACTCAGACTAACAGAAGAGACTTGACTGACAGAACTCCAAATGCTAAATGTAAAACATAAAATATAACAAGCTACCACTGTTTCATAGTCAATAGGACATCCTCATAACCACAAAACCGCACCAAACAAGAACAATGACATGACTTTAACCTCAAAATCACATTGGCAAAGCACAAAGATGCCAAAAGAAATTACACAACAGACAGACACAGACTGTAACATACACATAACCATGACATGACCATGGGAACGAAGGATTATAAACAGAAACAACCTCATAACTCTCCATCAAAGACCGCCATGCAAAAAGCCATCGCTCTGGTGAAAACTGAGCATGGTGGAGCAACCTAAGAATAGACTACAGACCTACAACAAAAATCCCCAATCTAGAAAATTGAACTCACAAAATTACTGAAATATTTCTCACCAATCAAAGGTGCAACCAATACAAAATACACCAGGACGACCTCGACGTCCACCCAATCACCAGAACGCCAGGTCAGCTGAAATCGGTCTCGATAGGCGATTAAGGAGGATGAGAAGTTCGGCAAGACGACGATAAGGGAGACGCGGATGAAATTGCAGAGCGAACTGAATCAAAGCATGGGCAACTAGGAGGAAGGAGAAAAGCATGATAAGGAGGCGGAAGTGAGCAGAGGACGTATATGATTGGGAAAGAGATGGCGGCGCTGAAACCCTCGTTCCCATTAAAACGTATTTGCTGAGTGCGATTTGTGACTTTGTCAGCGCAAGACCATACCAGTTCACTAATTTTAGAGTTAATTTTTTCGAGATCCCGCTTAAATGAAATCATTCCCGCTACTTCTCGTTTTTGGCGGGTTGGGGCTAAATATTTGTGTCGTGGCCAAAGTTCACTGAAAATTTTGAAAGACAACACTTAAAAATTAGATTTAACAAATAAAATTAAAGTAACTATAATATGAATTCCATTAATTTTTCAAATATTAGTTATTACTATGGAATTATTAAATATAAACATTACTAAGTTTATTATTAATTCCCAAGTTTATTATTACTTATTAGTTATTAGTTATTAACTATAATATAAATAAATATTATTGATTCCTAAGTTAATTATTAATTATTATTAAATATGAATATCATTTATTACAACAATCAAAAAATAAAAGTTGTGATAGGCTTTTATTACAACTGTCAAAATAACACAGTTGTTAAAAATAAGTTTATTACAACTTTTCTGGAAAAAAAGTTGTAAAAAAGCATTTATTACAACAGTGATCTTACCACCGTTGTAAAATTAAAGTTGTAATATGGTGTTTTTGTTGTAGTCTCAACCATTGGGTCGGCCCAAAACTTAAATGCATGATCTGTTTTGACTTTAATATCAAATAAAACCATTAAAAGAATAGGCACATGTAATGATATATATATACACACACTACTTCCTTTATATATGAGTAACAATTGCAAATCAAATTTGCAATAGTATTCATAAAATAAGCAGAAGTACAAAATCGTTCATAAACATATCAACTATATGTATAAATAGTATGCACAAATCTCATATCAAATAATTTGTATATTATATGTATAATATAGGCTGAACATTTCTAATATAAAATATAGTATGTTCATAAACATATCATATCTTTCATGATGTTGGGATGATAGAACATTGTACGTTCTGTGTTCTGGCGGATGTGCCAATGCAGTTTTAAATCATAATTATGTATAAGGCGTTTATGTAAAAATAAATATGCAAATCTCATTTGTTTTTACCCATATATCAACATATATAAAGATAAAATTTATACAATTATGGAGTATGAAAACTTGTAAAACAAATTCACATTATTCATATCTCAATACAAATGATTATTTTACGATAAGATGACATATGTGTGTGTGTGTATATACATATATATATATATATATATATCAAAATAATTTAGATATTACCATTCAATATATATCATATATATATTTAATAAAGTATGGTTATGAACAGAGGTTTGCTCAGTAACGCGTATAACAGAATTGATTTAGCATGACTGATAACATTTAACAGTATTACTAAAATGACCCAATATCAAATCTTAAACAAAATGTAAAAGATCTTAAACTTGTTTAACATAAACAGGTCTGAAAAAGGATTATGTAATGAGTTATGATACAAACTGTTTTATAGCAAATCATCAAAATGAAAATTGATCAGCATTGATTTGATACAAAGATTATACTTGTGGATATCTAACAAGATTTCTGACATCTGATACGATTACTATATTAATCTATACTGTTATAGATTAGCATTAAAATTCTTACAGAATGTGACTAGCTTTAAGATGTTTAGTTTATCAACATAAACTTTAGTAAAAGAAATTGAATCATGTATTGACTCTGTTTCCAAAACAAGATTCAAATATAATTTGGATATGTGTAAAGTTAACAAATTTAACCAACATCCATATTTAATCTCAAATTTCTATTTGATAGGGAAAATTTTGTTTTATCCAGAATTCAAATAGAACAAGGGATACGGTTTTGATCGTATTTTCAACAACAATTGTTGCAAAAAAAAAAAATCATAATTAAACCGAGTCACAAATTTTGCAATTTCAAACATAATTAATCAACCAGATTTAGCGGATGATTCCTCATTATTCCAGAGTGTAACAGGCTACTTAATACTGACTTTCAATAATTAAGTCATATTTACGTCATAATTGACTTTCAATTATTAGACCCATTGTTTAACGGTATCTCTATAATATTCATACATATTCATATCATAATATGTAGAACCAGCAATTAATAAATCAAAACTGATTTTGATTTTATTTGTTGGAGTTCCATAACATATAAACAGGATAATTGTAAATTAAAATTTCAGTTAAAATCCAGACTTAACCTGTAATAAACCGATTACAAAGTTTTATATCAAATACAAGATTTCATTTACAGTAAAGCATTTTAAAGCTTGTATCAAATACAATGTTAAATTTATTGTAAAACAATCGAATATATCAACAGGCCTTGAATTCATGATATTATAATTTCGATTATCCAATAATCTATCACATACAACAATTTACAGTCAATACCGTGAAGTTGTTTGTTAACATCAACTCAGATATAAAATTAAATGATTCACACACGAAACAATTTCAATTATAACTCTATCGATTAATTTCATAAAGCCTGGCCCTGATACCATTGTAAGTAAAATTAGGTTTTCAAAAGGGGATTTTGCAGCGGATTACATAAACCCTAAAGGGGATCTATTACGAAAACAATGAATCGAGGTTAAATCATACCTAGGGTTTTTCCTTTTTCGAATTGATGATAGAATCTAAGTTGAATCTGTGCTAATCCAGATGAATATCAAATCGAAGACGAAGAACGAAGTATCGAATCCCAAAAGCACGACAAAGCATCGGCTCTCTATAGATTATCCACAAGAACACCTTCCTTCTTTCGACCGAATCGAAAAAGTGAAACTGAATAGGAAGACGGTGCTAGCCGCCATGATACTTTAGGATTTTTTTTGGGATAAAAATCATTCAGCTTTACATTATCACATATATATATTTTATAGGGTTAGCCGGTTTCATTTATAAAAGGAATTAAATGTCCTTTTAATAGCAAAGCTTAACCCAAAAAATAGGATCCTTCTGAATACTTATTCTAACTACAAATAAAATATTAACAAATTAATATTTTACTCGTCCAAAATATTTTCTTCTTCATAATGTTCTATATTGTGTAACCCTATAGGTTATTACAACGTTGGCAATGTTTTTAAATCGAATTTAAACGTAAACAGAGTTTGGCATCTAGCAACACGTCATTGCTACCCAAGTTATAATAAGATCATCAATTCAATACAACCTTTCTGTGACCAGTGTACCAATGTAATATAATCCTTTTAACCAATATATCCAGGATTAAACTCAAGGCATGGATCATATCATCCTCTTTATAATTTAATTCGTTTATCTTGATCGATGAGTAGACTGTTTAAAACAAATCAATATTTGAGCACGGCCATGCACTTCACAGTCTCACTCAATCAACAGCCCCATGAATATCACTACGAATATATCGTAGGGTTAAATTCCGTCTAGATCATTCATAATTTTCATTCGACTCGAGATGTATCCAATAATCACCGTTATTGTTACTATGTTACGAATAATTTTAGATGATATCAAAACACAAATATCCTCGAATAACATTATAATGATTTCAGGTCTGACGACCATTACATCACTGTCACTATGAGAATAACTTATGATACTGTTAATTAGATTCCATGTAGTTATCTCATGGTGGGTCATCCCAATACGATATTCTCCAATATGTATTTATGTTTTGACATTAATATTACATATATTAATGATCAATGAGATGTGATCATCAGTCAATCAACATACTAGTCTTGACGCTTTATTATTGTCCTATATAAACAATAAAACTCGACTAAGGACATTTTATAATTATAATATTTATCATATTATATAATCTCAAGTTCAAGTCGTACTCGAATTATATAATTCCGTGATTATAGTTCTAAGGACTTCTATTATGTTAATATTTATATTATGCAGTAAATACAATATAATAGAATATTATTTTATTCCAAATAAAATAATAACAACAACATTGTTATCAATCTCATCAAATGGATTGTCTCTAGGGCATAAACTCTAACACGCCTTCCTACATCCTGGTTCTTCGTCCTCTTTAGGATCGATGTCCTCGGGTAGGTCGTCAGGCGGCTCCTTCGGCGGCATTCTCTTTACTTGCTATGCCGAGCCTTCCCCAACAGGGAAGTACTCTTGGGTTCTATGTCTTTTCCATTGCGTAGCATCTTTACTTTTTCCATATAACAAGCTCTTCCAGTGACTTGGTCGCCGCGAACCATTCCCACTCCTACTTCACTTGGGAATTTCATCAATAGGCACCAGGGTGCAATGTAGGCCCTGAACTCGGCAAGGGTCGGTCGGCCTAAAAATGCGTTGTAAGGAGAATCAATATCCATAATCACGAATGGGAGGATCCTTACTCTTCGTCGATCTCCCTCTCCTAGCTCTACAAATAGGTCTACGATGCCGATTGGATCTATTGACGATCCATTAAAGCCGTGTATCCAGCTTCCATATGCTTTTAAATCCTTCATTTCTAGCTTCATCGGTCAAATGCTTCCTTAAACAAGATGTTGACGTAACTTCCACAATCTACAAGGACCTTCCGTACCAATGTCGGCACGACGTTAGTAGTTATTACCAATCGGTCTAAACTAGGTGTTTCAACTCCTACACTCTCTCTGTCTCGGAAAATAACATCATCCGCCGCTGTCTTTTGTTGTTCACGGAATAGCCTCTTCAAGGTTGCTGCATTCTCCCACCTCTGGGTGTTTGGCAATGTTAACATACTGTTCCATTGTCCTATTACTAGCACTGCAAGAAAACACTGATTTTGCAGCGGAAAAATCCGTCGCTAATGGCTTGTTAGCGACAGATTTGCCGCAGAATAAGGTTATCGCTAAAAAACATGACAGTATTTTAGGAACAATTTTGAAGCGGAAATTAACGTCGATTTTCCTTTACTTCACCGTCGTTTTATGATATATCATAGTTTTATTTTAAAATATTTCACCGACGTATTACCGACGGATATATATAACATAATATAGTCAGCAAATATGTATCTATCGCAAAATTCATGCTATTTAGCAAGGGATTACCGACATATTTATGTAACATAACAAAATAAGCAAATATGTTTCCGTCGTGAAATTCACGCTATTTAGCAAGGGATTATCGACGGGTATATATAACCAAATTTTTTAGTAAATATGTTTCCGTCGCAAAATTCACACTAATTAGCAAGGGATTACCGACAGATATATAAAATCAAACATTTTGCTTCCAGTTTTCCATCGGTATTTCCTTTCTATTCTGGTTATATATTGTTTTTTTATAATCCAGCCATCACTACTAATCGATAGTTACACACACACACACACACATATATATATATATATATAATGAGCGACATTAATTCAACAATATTATGTTATTATACCTAATATTCCATACAAAAAACAATATCGTCCACTATCATCCATCAATCATACATGAACTAGATTGAATTATAACTAACAAAACTATTCAGCTAGTGCTAGTGGTATTCCATAAAAGACATCACCCTTACTCATAATATCCATACAAAAACCACATAAAAGAAGCATCAGCAGAATATATCCAGCTACCATACCCGAGTATCTCATGATGACGATGATGGAGAATGATCTTCGTAATCAGATTCATTATTTCTCTAGAGCATTGCCATCACTTGTTTCATTTGTGCTTGAAAGTTTTCTCTGACTGCATTTTGTTGTTGTGCAAGCCTTGCCTGCTCTTCCTCATGTCTTTGGCAATTATCTCGCTCATGCTCTCTCTCTGCCTCAATCCTTATTCGCTCTGCTCTCTCATTATTGAGCTCTAAGCACATTTCCTCAACGGTTTTTTGTAGCTCATGAACATAATCTTCATTGTCCACACAATGACGCTTTGAACATTGAGAAGAGGGAAGCTGCAAAGAAATTACACAAAAATAGTGTATAAAAACAATAGTATAAAAACATTACGTTTTAACTAAAATATACTAAACAACAGTACAAAAATGCAGCATAAAAACAGCAACAAAAATAGATAACCATTTCCACGTAGGATTGTCTACTACTCTATTTTTTGTTAGTGTAGTTGGAAAGGTCTTGCCAGCTCATGAAAGTATGTAGTGTAGTTTCTATTCCAAAATCAATAACAAGAACAAATATATTTAACTGTATGAAATTTAGAGACAATACGTAACTGAAATCCGAGATTCAAACTTCTTTGCTTAGATTGGTATTATTTTTTAAGAAAATGAGATGTGTATAGTAGTTGTTGATATGCATATATTTAACTGTCAAGCACTGAGAAGTATGCACACTATTTACTAGTATTTTCTCTGGCTTATAATATTGTTGTGGACGTTTATATATTCTTATAACTATTTTGCTATACAAACTATTTTACTTATATCTACTTGACCATTTTCCTTGCAAGTAACCTGTGGTGTTTCATCAACAGAATTGATTATTATATATCTATTGACCTCTTTTTATGTCATGTCCATTTAGATGGTTTCATAGGCTTGGAACTATATGACACCATAGCCAAGAGAATTAAAGGAGATGGGCGATGTTACATATCAACTGTAAGTTCCGTATAAGTTGATTTCATTGCCTAAAGTAATTTAAAACTAGTAAATTCGTACGCAGTCATGTCTGCCTTGTAATTTTACAGATATACACTGAAAACTGGATAAACTCACCAGGGCAACAAGAGGATAATTCATGGCAAGCATTTATTTTTGCACCAAAAGATCAGTGGCATATAGCAAAGGCAAGTTCCTAATGAAACGTCACTCTGGAATAACTCAAAGATTCAAAAGAATGGTTATGCATTTATTATTTTATTCTCACAACCATCACATTATTCTATATCTATCATATTGTAAAGTATGCGTAATTCTTATATCAATTAAGTCCACTCTTCAAAACTTGTAATAAATTTCAATTCATCTCAAAGCATATATAGCAGATATTTGCTGGTTTTTGACTCACCAAATCAAAAGTTAGTACCGGAACACTTTGATGATGCGCCTGTGTATTTCATTTGAAAATTTCGCACTGTTGCAGTTTCAAATTAAGTGGCAGTGAAGATCTTTTTTTCCAAAATAACTTTGGTGCATCGTGTAAGTGCTTCAAAATAGGCTAATGCATTAACATCAAACAAGGTAAATAGGTCAAACATGGAACAATAGTTCAAACATGCAAACCATTTCCAGATCACGAGTTTCCTAATTCAACTAGTATTCTCATTAATGTTTTCAAAATAAAATAAAGTGGAATAAGAGTAAAAATTGAGTTTCACATCTAATTCTCGAAGTGATATTAAAATAGACTTCAAGTCAAGACAAATTTTATGTCTACGATTTACGAATTTTTGTATCTACGATTTACGAATTCCCTTTGAAAACATTGCTCATTTGCACCAACTTTCTATGTTTATTAAGTATTTTGCGGATAAATGAATATGTTTATTAAGAAATAATTCAACTAGATAGTAAATGTAATATTAATGGACCAGAAGCTGCAGACATATCATTTAAATAAGTACATAAACCCACATGCCATTTGAATTAAACATGCTTGTAAATATGCATCTAACAGATTGTTTTCAGCATAAAAGAAGGAAGAAAACGGACTTAACACTCATTGTATTCAAGATATTAACCATTTCTTTTCAACATGATCCAATCCCTTGTATATAACAATACCGGCCACCACAACACCAAGACTCGTGAGTGTCCCAAAGGGTACCCTATAAGGCTTAGAAACATTGGGGAATTAACACTGACTGGTAAAGGACAGGACTTATTTCTTCGCTCGTTTTATGAGAGTATGCAATTGATACAAAATCAAAAGCTTTAGGTTCCTACTGTACATGCAGTGGTAGTTGGGAGCGATATGAATGCTCAAACCAAGTTTGAGATGGAACTTCATAATTTTGTGTTGAAAAAAGGAATACGAGGATATGTTCATTTTGTTAATATAGCACTTGCAGTTGCTCCATTCTTGGCTGCTATCAATGTGCTTGTTCAGAACTCTCCAGTTTTTGAATTTTAGTTCTAAAGCTATTTGTTTGTGGTTTATTTTTTTTATTTTTTTTTATATTCATTTTTTTATTTTAATTTTATGTTTTACTTTCATGATCATTCCCAACTGGTATGAGTGGCAATGCATCAAGACAGTATTGTTTAGTAAATGATTTAGAATGACTTTCTTCTTTCTCTCTTAAGCCTGAATACATCATAGTTAATTTTGGCTCTTACTAGTATTTGTTATCATCTCAAACATGTATTATTGTTAAAAGTTTATGACTAATGCAACTGCTGTTAATGTCAATTCTTTTATTCTCGTTTGACAATCGACTGTCTCTGCTATACTTCTTTAATTCTTGTTGGAAATTCTTCGATGTCATGACAATCAATCTTGGTTTACAGATTAAAAACTACAATTATCATCTGATAAAGCTGATTGTTGAAGCCGGGCATTTTAGTAACAATTTTCATATGGCTCCAGGAATGCAGGGCATGAGAAATTCGATGTGTAAATAGAAAAAAAATCTTTGAAGTACCTCTAGATTCCCAACGGGATAAAATTATTTTTTTGCATTTGGCACCACAAGTGATTTGAATATGTCATCAGCTGTCTCTGGTGGCAGCTCCAATGTGTCGTCACCGGTTGTCTCTCGAAGTGATGTTAGTATCTCTGTGCAAGCTCTTGTGAAATTGTCCTATTAGAAAATACTTCTTTTAGCAATGGTCAAACATGTTTCCTTATAACAAATTATTACTTACGTAAAATGCTGCCTCTTTAGGATCTATCCAAGTAGGTGGAGTGGAGTCATCCTTATTACGCGCTGCAACTTTGATGCGAGTACGCTCAAATACCTCCAGCACATGAGCAGGCCTACCATGCTCCTTACTCTAAAAAAAATAAAATTATTTTGCATTCTTTGAAGTCAAAATAAATAAATATAGTAGTGGTGAAGAAAAAAATTTATTACCAAACTTTCGGCATGCTCCTATGTAGAAATAGATCCATAACTATGCAACGTCGGATTGCAAATTCTATTGGTTGAAGCTTTCTTTGATTTCTCTTTAACTTCTGGAAAATCCCAGTACTGGAGCCATTTGTCCCAAATAGCTTGATTCATGAAGATTGGTTTTGCATTCTTTCCCTTTATATCACTAACCATATCCAAATATCTTTTGCTAGCCTTCTTTTTCCAATATTTTCTTATAGTCTCTATTGGATAAGCATCATAACCATATACTTGACACTGTAATGTATGATATATATTACATATAATGCATTCAAATAATATAATCAAAGCTTGTGACTGTCACCGACATGGAATAACAAAGAAGATGTTAGAAAAAGGTTCATTCTATCACCAACAAACAAGGTTTATTCTGTTAGAAATAGGGATTATTTGTTGTTTCTATAAGGGTCAATTATGTTAACTTTAAAATTATGTATAACTAGATATAAACATGAGTCATGAATACAATTATGTTAGAAACAAGAAAGTCCTATAAAACTGTAAAAACACTAGACCATCCTGAAATGAAGACCCTCCATTTGAATTTATGGCCATTACTGAGAGGGTCATTGATAATTCAGCCTAGTCTGAATTAATCACTCAAGTTAATTCTGATGATTTAAACCAACCATTCATTCTCTAAGATTATTAGTAAGAAAACTCTTACAGATGATGCTAGAAATCAGTGAAGTGCTAAAATTAATCTAGGAGAGCCAATGGCTAGCAAAATCTACTGAAATTTCAACAAAACTAACCATATTTAAAGACAAGACTTATTATAACAATAAGATCAGCCTTATTCATCCAGCATTTCAAACTGTGTCCGCTTTTTAATAAAGTTATCAGACAAATAGTTTTTCCCTTCATTATTTTTTCTTTACGGCTTGTCCCTGTCAATTTTAGTTGGGAGGGGAAGACGATCAATTTGGTGGAAAGTATTGTGCCTCTGGCATAAAAATAGTTCTCTTCGTTAACAATAGTATAGATAACCCACGCTTCTTTCATGTATTTGTTCAAAACAGCACAATATTCCGTGGTATATGGGTGAAAAATAAAGATCGTTTTATCTCGTCAGAACTGAAAACATCATGCATAATTTTCAGTTACGCATGCTTGTTGTGATAATGCATCTGAGTCTCTTAGGCATGCAAATTTCTGAATTTTTACATGAAGGAAACAGATTTGGAGATAAAAGACGATTACATCTAGTAGTTATAGAGCCATTTGATTCTGGATGCCCCATTTTAATTCAAGAATATCATACATAGAGCATTTGATGAATTTAATTTTCTAAAATTGAATGTTCTCAAGCCAACAACTTATCCTGGTATCTGATTTTTAATATTTCAGTACGCTAATATTTAGATCATTTCTTGCAATGATGGCCTAATTTTGTATCTTGTTCTTCGCCTTAAAGTATTAGTAACTAGTATTTATGGACTCTTGCAGTAAAATGACCATTTCAGAACAGTATTAGTAAATGGATCAAATTTATAATGATCATTTTAGAAGAGAATTTATGGACTTTTTATCGTAGGGCTCTACGCACCTTCCTGGAAATTCACATGTAATACATGTACTATCTGAATGGCTAGTATATTTCTTATCTATTCTTGTAGTTCTATATATGAGTTATCAAACACTGCATGTTGTCGCAATTTTGAAGAAAGAGGCAACAAAGTGTAATATCGATTTCTGTGTACCGTCAGAAGCTAATGCGATTACCTTTCTTTCAAAGGAAAAATAACATAAACTAGTCCTTTTTTAAAAAGCTCTTTCCAAAGGCTAAAAGACTGATACATTATTTAGCAAAGCACTTAATGGCTACGGCTGTCAATATTATTGCACCTTATAATACCGTAACCAAAGAGAAAGGTTGATCAACTATTAAACAAATATTAACCTAATCAAACATTCATAAGACCACATAAATAAATCAATTATCGAGCATTTATAATGCAAAATAACCGTTTGTCACTAATACTCTTCACCTTAAATTATTAGTAACTAGTATTAGTAGGCATCTTCTGAAATTTGATCATTTGTGAAGAGTATTAGTAACTAGTATTTGATCAATTAAATAGTATAGATAAATGGATCAATCAGAACTAAAATGCAATATTATAGGCTTGAATGTTGGTGAAGAGTATGCTATAAGGAACGATCTTATTGTGAAAGCTTTCTAAATGTATCATGTCAGACATAGTCAAGGTTATATTATATATTACGTTAAGAAGAAACTGAAGGAGGAAAATTATGATGCAATGATGTCGCGTGATTATTTTTGAATTTACCTTGAGGGTATGGTTTGATAGTATGACTAGGTGGTAAAGTAGACTAAATAAGAGGTGGGTCACTATGTCCCCGTCCCCATCCTCGAATTTTTTTGTCCCAGTTCTTGGTAAGCATAGCGGTGTCCACATGTAGCGCCAACTATATCTGTAAATCATGCACGATACTTCAATAGTTAGACAATCATAACCATTGAAAGATAAAGGGCAGATCCAATTGTCTGCTAATTTTGTTTTTTGTGTTTCTTGTAATATGTTTGTGTTGTCTAATAGAAGTAGGGAGAAGTAACACAACGCTCAACTAACACTTGCAAAGCTCAGTTAACTTAACTTAACAGACGAAGCAACATGCATGAACACAAATGCCTTTTTATAATATTACCATGAAATCAATTCGAACTTCTTCTATTTACACAATTATATAAATAGTTTAGACCCCTTGTATAGTTGGGATAGAGATACCTTTTCAGCCAAAAAATGTATCACAATAAGTTAAATACTTAACAGTACAAATTTAAAGTACAAATTTAAGCGACAGATGCAAAATACATGGTACCTTGTTAAATATACGTTTATAACTAGTATGAATAAATAACCCAGCGATGGTATAATGATACTCCAACATCATATTCCTATGCTTCAAAAGAGCTTGTCCTCAAATTTAGTTCTTCCATTTGTTCCCTATTATACGATGTGATTTTGACATCCAAACATTGATGACTAAGTCTAACACTCAAAGGTGAATGAATTATATGTTTTTTTGGTCAGAAACTGTATTGATAAACTGTAGCCTTTTTTTGGCAAGGCCAATTGATTTTTAAGGTGATCAGAAACACCGTTTATTAATACGTTAAGAACTAATACTCCGCACATGCACGGAGTAACACGACTGGTTTGAAGTGTCCAGGCACTAACAATACAGCAAAATAGCAAGGAGATACAACATATCAGGGTACAAAGGTTAAAAAGCAAAGTAACCTACGGAACATCACCAGCAATGTCGTCATCGTTGATAAAACCAGGTGTAAGGAGTCATAATATGTTTAAAGTTCCAAAAGTGAAGAGCCAAATCATCTACTTTGTTCAGTGCCAATAGACGGTTTTGATCCCATGAAGGGCCCTCTATCATTGTTTTCCCCTACTTCACCATCAAATCTCATAATCAGTTTGTCACCATCAAGTTCGTAGAACAGGCGACTACGATCTTCCACTTTATCATCAATAAAAATGAAGAAAACTTCATTGGTGTCACAATGCATTCCAGAAGGAGAATGGACACAAGCATTCTCATGCTCATTCCAAAAGATGTCCGGATCAGGATGAATATCTGGCAAAATGGTTGCTGGAGGCTCGACCACTTCAATTTCATCCGCTACTTCAGCATGAGCAAACAACCTACTAGTAGGGACCCAAACACATTTACACTACACCAAAACAGGGGATTCCCAACAAGTATAAGTGTTGCAAATAATTTCTGTAACACTTTTATGTGTCACCAACGGCCTATGAAGAATTTCCTGTAACACTTATAAGTGTTACAAACAGAGTAACTGCTAACACTTATAAGTGTTACAAACAGAGTAACTGCTAACACTTATAAGTGTTACAAACATATTCATTCTAACACTTATAAGTGTTACAAACATACTCATTGCTAGCACTTATAAATGTTGGAACTATAAGATATGGTAACACTTATAAGAGTTACAAACATATTCATTGCTAACACTTATAAATGTTGGAACTATAAGATATGGTAACACTTATAAGAGTTACAAACATATTCATTGCTAACACTTGTATTTGCATATAAGATGGCATAAGCTTTATTTAATATGCTTTCAGCCATGATATTATCTCGACATAACAACATGTAACGAAATCCATAAGAAAAAAATTCATATTCGTGACAACAACAAAGTACAAACTAACAAAAAAAAATAATACATAAAGATACTAAATTCAACACATATACAATATCCAATTCCATAGTAAAAACAATACATAATTAACAAAATGTAAGATGTTTTTCAAATTTGAAGTCTACAAGTACCAAATGCGAAACTCTAGCCATATAACGAACCTTACATCCAAAAATTAGCATAGCTTGTACCACCAATATTTATCTCTTTCTCCGTTTCACTTCTTCCTGCATGCATTTAATTAAATAGCATCATTTAAGTTTCAAATAGTGTTAAATCCTATAAGTTCAAAATCATACCTTCTTAATTTTGACACATCTTTTGTCTATTGAACTCGATGAAATCTTGCAATTTAATTTCCTTTCTAAGCCTTCTGTTTTCTTCAAGAACCTCCAACCCAAATTCCACACCAGGATCACATAATGGTTCGTCAATCCAATGGATGAATCCACAATTTTTAAGAGTTCCAGTGTTTGCACATGCAAAATATCGATGCCCAACGTTTTTATTCATATAGCATGTTTTGAATATTGGTTCAATGTTGCAACGACATAGCAACCTTTGATATTGTACTTCTCCAACATTGATTGTTGGCAGGGATGGCAATATTGTTGGTGTTGTCGATATGGTAGGCGGTGTCATATCATTCTGAACACTTAATAATGTCAAATCTCTTTGTAAGCTCGAGTCTATTCTCTCATAGACGCTAAATGGAGTTGTCTCACGAGATTCGGCTGAACAAACAATTTGAGAAGGATCGTTTGAATAGTCTGAATACACTAGGAAGTAATCACGGTAATCAGTCGAAGGTCTTGAGTATGAAGACATCTACAGAAAATAAATAAACAACATAATGATATTCAAATAGAGTTCAATATGTAAATATCAGTTATCAAAAGATTTCTACAACTCTAACTTCTATTTCAAGCCTTTTTTTTCTGTCTCAAGTCTCATTAATAGCTATTAGTGATAAGTGTACATTGTAAGTGTTGAAAATAGTACCTTGCCAATGTAATGACAACAACTCTTCAATAAGAACAAGAACGTTTTGATAGTTCAAATCGATAACAACTCTTCAATAATCTAGAAAATAATCCTAAAAGCAAGAAAGAAATAGATTGAAGATTGCAAATCAATAAAAGATCAATTAAGTGGAGAATATACCATCTTTTATTCTGGTTCAATTTATTAGTATCCAGGTAAATTATATATCATTTGAAAATCTTCAACAGAATATATGACATAAAATGATCACAAATTTCTATTTCAACAAAGAAATAGATTGAAGATTGCAACCAAGGGCAGATCTACTTCTATTACATAAGCTGTGACATAGATTCAATTTTTGAAGCCACTCCATGAATATATTACTGTTTTTCAGTAATAAATCTTACATAAACTAAGAAATGAAATTCATATTTTACTGTAACAATTAATCATTTACTTTTTTTCTTTTTCATATATGTGTATATTAGTGCATTTATTTTTTAGTCATATCTTGTAAATATGATTAAAGGCATGATTATAAGGATGATTGATGCATATTAACATGGATAAGCTTGTAAAAAATGTAGCAATAGGCTGGTAACAGGAAAATTAATATAAATTTACAAATATAATAGTGAATAAGTGATCAATCAGCAAATAACCAATGAGTAGCAAGCTTAAGGTGTAATAAAATAAAATGTGGATTTCTATATAGCCGCAATGTTTGATCGAAACATTGATGTTGAAATTCAATCCAACATACTTTAACACATATACCTGATCAAGAATATAAATAAAGAAAAAAAGAAACTTCACTCCCCACCACCAGCAATGTAAAACCGTTGACGAGGGAGATTTATAATTTGAATTAGGAGGATATCAGGTAAGGAAGATAAATTTGATGCAAGTTTCTTAGTTTGGTTCATCAAATATTAAACAGTTTGGAATATCAGGTAAGGGGAACAATTATGTTTCCGCTTTTTTCAATCTTGTGTGATCTATTGATGCTGCATGTATGTTACGCTTAAAATATATAAAGCATATTACATAAACCTTTAAAAAAGAAGAAAAAGCTAAAGTGATTACAGAATCACTTCAGAATTAAAGTAGCAAAAGAAGCACAATATTGTCTAATAACAAAATTTCGGTTTGCAGTAGCGAAAAAAAGAGGGTAAAATAAATAAAGATAAAACTCAAATGAGGATATATTAGACAATTCAAAGTATGAAATACCTTCTCTTCAAAATGAGATGCATCGGCCGCCTTTGTCGAAACATTCTCCAGAGTGAACTTCACAGGATCAAAAGCCTGAAGAAAGGAATAAAGCAAAATCATGATTCATAAGAAATAATCAGCAACCAGCATCATAGTCAAACTTCTACTGCCTTCTTTCGCACATTCTATTTTCTAAAATTTTGTTCATTTTATTATCCACAAACACCAAGATATCTTGTTGGCATATAACTATGATATAATAAAATTGCATCCTTAAGCTTGCCCCAATTATATTTTTCAATGGAACTATAATCTTCATAAAAATTGCAAGTTGTGTTCTCAATATTAGTCAACTACACTACACAGTTTGCTCCCATTGCCAGTCAACTAAATCAAGCAAAATACCCCTAAACCACTGACTATGCAAATTAATAACAATATCGCTGGGATTCGAGTGAAACATGTAGTCTAACATCATAAAATCATGTTTCATACCTGAGTAACCTCACCTCAAATCGAAGATAATTCGGTTCCCCAAAATCACTACAGTCGGCAGCTCACTCGCACTCCTCAATAAATTCGAACCTCCTTCAATCAATCGCGAATTTGTAACCTCGATTTCTAGATTAATTTTAATTTTAATTGCGTATTTCATGATTTTATCATCGATGGAGGTTTTTTTTCACTGCAGATGGAAAACCGAAAGATTAGGTTTTGATGATAGATCCAAAAAAGGGAAAGATATGCAGCCTTGAGGAATAAGCGATGAGGAATAAGTGTTGAGGCACCTATTAGGTTAAATTGTGAGAACTTGCCCTTTTGCCCTTAGAATATAAAAGTTGACTAGTCATGGCAGCACATAGAAGTGTTGGCACATTTTTGGTGACACATTTTTACTATAGCAACACATATTAGTGTCACTAGTCTACAACACATATAAGTGTTGGCAGTTGAAAAAAAATAAGAGTTGCCAAATGGCCATTATGGTGTAGTGTTAAGCGGCTTAGGTAAGGGTGACTTAACTGGGAGAGGCAGATCCGCATCTAGCAGACATGCATCAGAGCAGTGACCAAAGGATTTGCATCTTGTGCAAATATCGGGTTTCCATCTATACTTGACATCCACATAATACACACGATTGTCTAGGTTAACTTTGATTTGAGTAGGCAATGGTTTATCAGGAGTAATCTCAATCAGGGCCCTAGCATATTCTAAGTTTCTTCTTGCAACAGTATTCGCATAAAAGCATTTGAGTTTTCCTATATGACATGTGATCCATTTAAGGCCAAGAAGTGGTTGTCGCACTGAGGAAATGTGGTTGAACTGTGCCCAGACAGGGATAGAAAGGACCTGTTCATGTACTCTATCAGTCGAAGCACTCCAAGGTGTCACAGTAAAAGGACAACCTTCAATGATTGAAGACTCAGCTTCAAGAACACGTGTCCTCTCAGCAGAAGAGGAGAACTTGAAGTAGTATAAGCCGTTGACAAGCATCATTTTCATGGATGCACGGATCTGCCAAAAGTTACGGCATGTTGTACGCATATCAACAGATGGAGGCTTATATTCCAAAAAGAATCCTACTATACTTTCATTCCAAAAATTTGCAGCTTCTTCATGAATTTCCCTTGGAGGGACAGATCCAGAATTAGCACGAAGTATTTCAAAGTCCACAGGCATGTATTCCCCCGCAACACGAGGAAGAGAGTCAAATAATGTCACCCATTTCTTGGGAGCTTTTGAGATAGGGTTCGTGGCAGTTGAACCAGGTACAGGTTCTCAAACGTGGGAGTTTGGCTACTGTTGTTGTAAGTCGGGGAGTTCGGGGAGTATAGATGAGGAGGTAAGTGGGAAGCTGATGCTATATTCTGGTTGATTGAGTAATTTTGTCGATTAGGCAGTGGGCGCTGGAAATCTTGACAAGCTTCATTCTTGTGGGGAAGAGAGTCACTCAAATCAACCACAAGCCTGATTTCACCATTACTTCCACCATTCTCCAACATACAAGTTCTAGTTGGCAAATCTAGACCCAAACCAGAGTTGCCGGAAGATAGACCCAAATTAGAATTCACAGTCCGCAGGTCATTTAGTTCGTTAGTAGGAGCTGAACGAATTTGAGAACATGTACCAGGAAAAGGCCAAGGTTGAGCAAAATGAGGAGATAGAGGAGTCTTACCTTTGTTGGGAGTAGACGGAACAGGAGAACGAGCACCCTGTATTTCTGAGATCAGAGCATTCAAAGGATGGTTGTCAGGCAGTGTGAAAACTTGCCTCGGAGGTGGAGCGGCTTCAGTTTCTGTGTTAGTTTCGGAATCAGAGGGAGATCGTAGCGTGTTGGTGCAGCTTGCAGATCTCGTCATCATTGAGGAACGAGGCAGAGACTTTGATTTCTTTCCTATGGCCGTGGAGATGAATAGAAGAACAGCGGAGAGATTAGATGTGAAAAAAGAGCGGAGGCGCATATTAAGGGAGACCTAGGGCACAACCGCCATAGAAGAACAACATGACATTTCGCTGAAAAACTGTAGCTTAATTTACATTAAAAAATAAATTATTTTGATAACAAATTTCAAATGTTATATTTAGGATTGCACACACATACATATACACACACATACATGCATATCACTAAATGGAAATTAATCAAAAAGACATAACTAATGAGCAAGAATCCACTTCTTAAATATATTATAAAGTCAGTTAAAACTCCTTTTAAGTAATACGTTTAATCCTCTTTTATTATTAACGTTAAAAACCCTTTCAACCAAAGAACATCATAATTAATTTAATACTTGATGCTGATAGTATCAATCTGAATTTTATAAGATTAAAATTTTAAATGCATAACCTTATTAAACATAGTTTCATAGAATCGATGACTATTCTTGGACCATACTATATAGTATTAACGTATTAATTTCCACCATGTTATTCCTTTAGGTGTCCGTAGTGTTTCTCGCTAATGCTTGTATAGAAACTTCGACATGATACTCAGTTAAAATCATTCGAATAAAAGTTTGCATGCAAAAATCGTCAGGGGTAAGAAATAACTAGTGCAATTAATTAGAGACTTGTGAATGGGCTACTAGAAATTGATAGCTCTATCAGTAAGCATACATATCCCATATGTAAATGTGGTATATGTTTTCAAAAAATATCGAGTTATTTGAGGCAAGTTTCCAATCAGTTTAAGAAACTAAAATTAAAATGCAGTGGATATTCACTACAGAATGAGTAGTTGGACAGTAGATAGACGTAACCCTATTTTTAGGTAAATGATTTTCTCCTCATATTTGTTTAATAGAAACTACAAAAATGACGTCATGTTTAAAAGAAAACATAGCAAAAAATATTGTTTAAAATAGGCATGAGGAAACAAAATGAAGAATGCCAGATGAACAAAATGAAGAATACCAGATGAACTTCATCTAATCGAATTAATACTTGCATTGAGTAACTCATATTTAAATGATGTTAATAAGTTCTACTTCTGATGTTATTATTTTCAAATTTTCAATATGCTTATTTAATCTATGAATAATATACTTTTCAATACCACTTCAACTGTCTAGACAATAATTGAAAATGAAATAGTAGCAAATGGGAATAAAAATTACTTATGACAATAAATGACAAAAGAAAATCAATTATCAATGGGATGGTTGTTGGTGCATGTAACACTGTCGCAACATGAAACAACATATATGTACATCTGATATCCTGCCAACCAAAATGTTTCTCAATTATTTTGTCCTGGCAATTATTATTACAGGAGAGTAGCTAACAGTTGATTTCTTTATGCAATTTGACACCAAACGTTCTAATTAAACACTAACCAGAAAACCAACTTCAGGACTTCACAATTCACTAATTCATACTTGTACAAGGTTTGCTTGTTTTTTCGATGATAGATGTATAAAGAGATTAATAAACTGGACATGATCCATGAATTTTGTTAGTAATTGTAGCTAAAAAGCAAAATAATCACCTAAACGTCCAGCAAGACCCGCAATGTCCCTGATCTTTCACTAGACTAACGATGCCATCCTCTCTCCAGTCTTTCTATAAGGTCAAATTCATCAAACATTAAAAAAGAGTAGAATAACAACTTAGTTATTTAGCAAATTAACCACTACTTAGCCTCATGTCAAGGGGTAACTTAACACTTCCATTTTGCCGAAAGCTATATTTGTTTTAAACATAAGGCATAAGAAAGTAAGATTTTTAATTAAGTTCACAACATGTATATACACACTCTAGCTATTACATTCAGAAGCCATTCGTATGCATACATACAAGGTAGGAATACTGCTAGAGTGAATGGGCTCCAAATGTTGTATTTTAGTAACTTATCGTCTATATATACATATATTTATATGTTAATTACCTACAAGGTATTACTAAACACGGAACCAAGAGGAACTAGTCTATTACGCAACCACAATGTTTAAATAGCAGATTTGAAATAACAAAAGTTATCAATTTGTCTGTGTTGAACAATGATAATATATAATTAAAAGTTACCATTTTTAAGGTTAATTACCTGCAAGAAATTGCAGCTTCATCGAAACCGACCAAGAGGTACCTTTTTGGTTACCTTATATAAAGTAAACGAACTAAACTGAAATACAAAATAACAAATAGAGATACATGAAAACAATGATCATTCAAGAATACTAGCAAAAGCAATGATAACAAATATGCGTGCGAGATCTACAGCTAGAAACGAAATCGCATTAAAAAAAGAACCGTAAAATAAGTTGGAGATGGAAGTGGATTACCAAGACCTCAACTAGAAATGGAGTTTTGAATTCGCTGCCTAAATCGGAATCGGAAGTGGAAACACTGAACCCTTACCCTCCAACAATAATGAGAACCGATAGCAAGCAACGATTGAAAATTAGGGTTTAGGAAAGTTAGTGGAAAATGAGAAAAGATTGAGAGACGGAAAAAACGAAAAGGAAGAAGCAAGCAACGATTGAAAATTAGGAGGGCACAAAAAAAACAAGGAGGGAAGGCCAAATAAATTTACCGTGTTTACATAACACGTTGACGAATTTGAAGAATAAGTAAAGTTTACGAAATAAGCAACATACCATGTTTATAAACTTACCATTTCCAACATATTAATACAAAAGCATCTTTAAATTTACAAAAAAAAATTAATAGGAAAAAACAACTTAACATGATAATAATTATAAAAAATAACACTAAAGCATCCTATCTCCTGCGAATAAATTAGGAAATTTTATTGCAAAACACCTTCGACGCAAATTCGTCGGGTATTCCATCTCCATTTGCAATAAAAAAATAGCAAGGGATATTCTTTGTCGGTAAAGTGACGCAAATTGTAGCGGATTAGCAAGGGAAAGAATAAGACGACAGTGATAAATAAAAATAAAAGAAAATTGAAAAAAGAAGAAAATATCCCTCGTAGATCTCATGGAAATCCATCGCAAATTAGCGACGAAAATTTCAGCTTTTAAATTTGACGCTAAACCAGTGTTTTCTTGTAGTGTAGATACAACTGGATGTGGCCTCCCGACTAAAGTGTTGATGACTATGTCCTTCCCGTTTTGTTGGGCAATAGGCCTAGGGGTAGGCTGTTTCTGATTCGGAGCATGATCTCCTTGCCCCTGTCCTTTGGGGCGACCTTGTACTCATCCAGCTTCCCGGCGCGAACCAATATTTTACAATATCCCTCAAATGATGACATTCATTTGTAGAGTGACCATAAGACTCATGAAACAAACTGAACTTCCCAGTTTCACGCTCCTTTTCAGTCGAATCTATAGGTGGAGGTTCCTTGTAAGTATCTAAATAGATATTTTCCAAAGTATCACTCAGTGATGTGTAATTCTCAAAGGACTGAAACCGATGCCTCATTTTGGATTCGTTTCCTCGATTCCAGTTTCTTTTGCCGCCACTTCCTCTTTGGTTGTCATTCCCTCCATTCTTGTTGCCAACATTCACTTCAACCTTTCTAAAGTTGTCACCGGACTGCTTAATGGTGAGGTTTCTCTGAATGTCCTCTCCCAGGATTTCGTCAAATTTTCTCTTTCAGTTGGCATATATCTCCTCTCGTCACAGATGAATATTCGCCTTTTCATAAAATAACTCTTGAGTTAGTGGTGGTTTTCTGGCTATGTACCTTTCAAACTCAATGTCTTTATCAACTCCGATCCGCCTATGAGTGCCATTACGATGGTCTTCTCATGTGGATCACTTACTTCTGTAATTACCAAATTGAAATGATCTAAGTATGATTTCATAGCCTCCCCAGGAGCTTGTTTGATTACATACAGCTCAATGACACTCTTGGATTTCCGGGCGTGGAGTTGGAACTGATTCATGAAACTCTCACTTAGTTCTCTAAAACTGGAGATGATCGAGGTGGGAGCCGGGTGAACCACATCAACGCAACATCTTCAAGATATATTGGAAAAGTCTTGCACTTTACGGCATAAGGAGCTGCCGTGGCATTCATGTTCCATGAGTATCTCAACAAATGTTGCCTTGGATCGGTTCTTCTTCCATATTGATCCATTATGGGTAGATTGAACCTTCTAGGGAACTGAAAATCCAGAATGTCATCCGTGAAAGGGGTATGGCTGCGATCAATGCCTTAGTCTTCGTTGGTGTAACCCCTGATATCAGCCATAATCTGATGTACCATTGCTTCCACTTTAGCATTGGTTAGCATCGATTCGGGATCTGCACTTCTAGTTCTTCTAATGTATCCAGTACTACATCGGGTGACGTCCTTCTGTCTCTGGCAGCAACTGGAAGGACACAAGACCCCCTACATCGGTAGCAACATTGGTTCTCTCAAGATGAGATCATTTAGTCCCAAGACGCGGGGTGCATCTTCGCGGGATCCCAATGAACCGAATGTCATTTGCTCGAAATTCTCAGGTCTCTCATATGGCCTTCTCTAACGTGGGTGCCTTTCCTACGAAGAAGATGAGTTGTCTACAATGAGACGATGGGTCGGAGAAGGTGTTCTCTACCTACGAAGCTCGTCTATCTGTCTACTCATGGTATTCATGTTTTCTTGCATAGCAGCACTATCACGTCTTTGAGCCTCTAAGGGATCATTAGTTCTATCTAACATATCGAGCAAGCGTGAAAAATCCGTCTGTGAGACAGGAGCAGAAGCAGTAGGTTGATTACTAATTGTCGCGGCTGGCGTTGGAGCATTTGCATTGGCTCGAGTAGAAGCACCAGCCTCAACTACAACAGGTTCGGATCGGATTGCGGTAGTTTCACCGAGTCAGATCGAAAGAATGTCACTGACTTCATTCAAGCTCTCAGATTGGATCGGCCTGCCTCCCCTGGATTGGGTCGGGTTTCCTCCCATTGGATCAGTTCGGATCCGAACAGGACCCCCGTGACCTGGTGACTACATTCGCCTGTTGATCTTCATTTGCATCATTCTCCTGAGAAGTTTGTGATTTCTTTCCTCTTTTAGGAGCCATGAAATTTAAGTCCCTTTGTAATTAACAAAATTTTTAAAAACAACGAAAATGCGGACTAACTTCTTCGGACTTGAAACTCCAAAAAGTAGAATGATAATCCGAAAGGCTGGGAACTCAATTTTCTAACTAAAAGCACCAAAATGTTAGACCAAAAAGTGGTTCTAACACCCAATTGATTACGAATTGCAGAGAAAATGAAATAATAAACAGCAAAAACACATAATTTATAGTGGTTCGGTGTTAATGACTTTATATGTTTCTGATTGACTAATTGATTGCAAATACAAGGTAGGTATCCACTCAATCTCACAAAATACAATAATATCTCTCTCAATTTCTCTCAAATATATTCTACAGTTTAGAGGAAAATCTGAATAAAGTATAAGAAATATTATAATGGAGGAGTTAGGGTACTTCAATTGCCAAAAGATCCTTCAAAATGGTGTGTTTTTGTGTATTTATAGGCAGGAAGCACAGGCGGGTCGGATGCCACGTGGGTCTCATCCCATAGATCTCGAAATTGGACGCACCATGATGAAGACAGCACATCAATATTGTGGGTAAGTGGATAGTAACACCCTCCCCCCCCCCCCCTCTTGAAATTCTAAGGATGTGGAGCAATTGATTCAGTGCGGCAGTTCAACTGGATCGAGTAGCAGGTAAAATGGGTCGGATCGGTGTTCCTACGAACCGATCCACTTTGATAATAATGGGAGGCCACGTCGTTCTGTGCATTGAAGGGGGTGGGGGTCGGATGCTAGATGACCGATCCGAACCGGTATTGCTTTTTGGGGTTGAGTCTCTTGCGCATGTGAGATATCAGGTCTCTATTCCTCCGACCCGAACCGACCTTGCTCAGCGTGATTTCCCTCTTCGACTGGAGATTCTTTTTACGATTTAATCCAACTTCGTTATTTATAAGTGATCATTTGGACTTTGTGTGGCCTAGTCACAAAATATGCCAACACCTACTTATCTACAATATTGGGGCGCATTCCTGAAATGTGCAAGTATATTAAGGTCAATTCCGTTGAGTTGGCCAAAAGTGGGTTGTATGTGATATATTTGAAAAAATAAGGCTAAAAGTGAAATAAAATGTTAAAATGAGGCTTAAAAAAAAAAAAAAAAAATGAATGAATGATATAGCAAGGATGTTGTGCTGTTTGTAGTGTGTGAGGAATGGTGAACAAGTTCCAAACCGTGTAATATTCCGAACGCAGATTGATTGTCACCACCAGCGCATGCCTGAAATAAACAAACTGAGTAATTGTTGTATAATCTTCTGCTAGGGGAATAGTTGATTAGCACAACAAGAAATGTTTTCATGGTCCAACCCTGCTTTAATCGGAACTTGAAAAATCCGGTACTTTGAATCACTGTAATTTGAAATCCAATCACTTAATCATGTATGAATCATGGTGGTAACTCCAAATTGGCCATCAAACCATTATTTTTGCCAAGTTAAGCAAGGCTCTTTTTTCTTTCTATTTTTCATTTTCATATTTTGCATCTCTTATAACAAACAAATTATTTTATATTCTCAAAAATCTTAATTTCCTCTAAAGCTAAAGCATAAACTCTACCCCATCTTAATTTTCACTGTTGCAAACTCTTCAACTTTCACCATAAAATACGCCAAGTTTGTCCTTACTAAACATCAATTCTTTTGCAGTGCTTCATTGTGTGCAAAGGTAACAACACTCTACATTGTTTACCAGCCTTGAAGGCTATCTTATCTATAGCTCGTGTACCTATGTAACATTATCATTTCAGCATTTTCGCACATACTTTGTAGGTTATAAATGCGTGTCCAACCATCAAAATATTAAAATATGAGTTATTACTGGTTCACTCACGGCCCATCTGTGAAAACCGTGGGGTGTAAGTATTGGGGATGAAATTAGAAATCCACTGGTTTTATTTTCTACATCACATTTTACGCCCTAATTAAACTTATGTGGACAGGCAGATGCAACGTATTTAACAAAAATGTTACACAAAGAACCAGCCTGATGTATCTATATAATGACCGAAGTTGCATTTGTGTCGGCGAAGGCATCAATCCTTTTGGCAATACGATCCTTGCCATCAGCAAAACAACTTACCTAAGCAATGGTGGTGTTACAGCAACTCCCGTTAATTGCTTCTCGTCGTACACGGAGCCGAAAACATGTTGAACATATTGTCATGTCGAGAAAACCTACGTCCCTTTTCCAGTAACACATCATTCAGTATATATCTTGGTCGCAGGCTATCTATTCAGCAGTTAAGTTCATGTGACATGCATGCACAGTTTCTTCCACACCGAATCCGACAAGGCAATTTTAAGTAGACAAGTAACCTGTAATAATTGAATTCATATCGGGCATCACACTTATGGGCATGAATATCACTCTCTTTCATACTCAGCATATAACTATTTTCTTAACTGCCAACTAACCATATGCGCTTATAAATGGCCAATCGACCACTGGACAAAATGGAATTTTATCCGATAAAAGCATGATTTACAATCTGTGATCAGTGTACTTAGGATCTCCAAAACTGTGGTGACTAGTGTGCGACCCTTTCAAAACTGTGGTGACTAGTGTACATAACTGTAGTTTTGTGTTTTGTAAGCATATTCAAGTGCGTTTCCCTTGTACGCTTACAGCTAATTAGGTTTCCCTGACTATAAATTTTGAGATAACTGACTCTAAGAATGTTGGAAGCCTTGAAAACAACAACTAAATACGAAAGGAATGATGCAAACAGATTTGTATAGGCGGGCATGGGAGTCACGCCATTACAAATTTATAAAGTAGTACAAACTTCGGATGGGCTTCCCTGTCTTTTCATGTATGCAGCGTCCTTCCAGGGTTTTTCTAGCGTTAAGTTTCCACCAAGGTCATGATTCTTTCTAACGTCACCTTCTAGCCAAGAATCCTAACTGGACGCTCTTTCAAAGATTAATTAGCGTACTAATGGTACGTACCAGAAATCAAAAGCAGTTGGCGTAGCTGGGTTTTTATAATAGATGTGTTTGCTACTTGTAAAGAAGATTATATACCTCTACGGACATGAATAATGTTATATGCCTTTGCTTATCAAATTGCTTGGATGAATAGTCTTCTTCTACTTTGTGGTAACAATAATTCAACCGCTATATCAATTGCTTCTCTTAGATGAATCTTGAACCGGCGGTCTAGCTGAGTTGAGTGCAGAATTGAATGGTGATGGGCAAGGTTCCAGGTTCAAGGCCCACCAATTCCTAGGATGACTATCTTGGTGGTACGAAAACATTGAAAACCGGTTATACACAACTTATGGGGTTTACTAGCACATACAAACTTTGTTTTGAGTGACTTCTTAGGTTCCACACGAAAATCAAAAAAATATGGCTAAATCTTGCCATTTTCGACTTTCAGAAAAATAGAAAAAAAAACTTTATTTTACCGCAATGGTGGTGTTGCAAGATTTTACATGCATTAAAATTAGAAGCCCTGAATTAGATGCTCAGTTAAAATAATGATAATAATAGTCCTAACCAAGCGTGAAAAGTCCAAAATGGTCGTCCGCTTCAAAATTATGATACAGACCGTTGACGTCAAAAAATGGCACCAACACCCAAAGGTTGGGTTCAGAGCATGAAATATGTAATTAAGTCAAAAAAGGAGGAAAAAGCAAGACAACAACATTTTATAGTGGTTGACGTTAACGAATATACATCCAGTTTACAATTCTCTTGATTATACAAGAAAAATAAAGCTACAATGATGGAGATTGTCAGAATCTCGAATACAATGCTATTATTGATGTTAATCTCGAATTACAGTGACTGAAATACTTCATAACTCGAGATAAATGTGTATGGCCACAATGATTATGTTATAGAGATGAAGTTGGAGCCAAAAGTCCTCTTCTTAGAGCCTTTGAGGTCTATTTATAGCGCAGGGTTGCTCTTAGCTCGCCATGACACGTGGCGTCCGCCGGGTTCGGTGGAGGGTTGTGGACCGTGTCTTCAGGCGAGAGAACATGTCTTCTGACCCTGCAGTATCCGGGTTAGTATACCGAGCCGGGTTATACCGATCCGAAAGTATCATTCTGAGCTGGTCGAACTGAAAGTACCATTCCAAAGTCTGAACCAATGTTTGTCGCGTCAAGCCGAGGTAGGGGGAGGGGGTTGAGGAAGTGTTTGCAGCGTCTGGGTCGGTATGCCGAGCCAACTTAATGTTAAGGTGAGGTTGTCTCCACCGTCTTCACTGTCTTTGCCAAGCAAGAAGTAAGCCGAGCCAAGGGCATACCGAGCACGAGTACCCAACACAGAATGGAGCGTTGTATGGCTTAGTCGAGCTGGCCATACCAAGTCGGAGTTTGAGCCAGTAATGTCCAAGTCTTGGAGCTTATTGTCATTTCATCAAGAGATGTCCAGGCTTGTCCAATACATTCTCGAGTCCTAAGTGACTTTGTGATGGGAATCTCATAGGTTGACAGCCTTGCCAAAAGGCAGGTCAACACAGACCATCTCACCTACCCTTCTTCAAACATGTAGTCCGTAAGTCACACTCCATTTCCACAATACCCATCTGAGCTATCATATCACAGAGCAAAATGCGACTACATCACCTAGTACGATCTGGTTGTTTAACCCTTGTCGGCTCTTTGAACCCCAACAATTACGTATGCAATTGTGGGCGAGCCGATAGAGTTAAAGAAAGGTCATATGAACAATCATTTTTTTTTTTGCATGCATCTAACACGATAATCAATCTTTTTCGAAATAAAATGCGTTTTCTTTCTAATATATATTTTATACAACAATCGTATTAATTAATTAATAAGAAATAAATTTCGTAGAAAATCCTTAGATTGTATGTTTTGCGTTAACTGTTGCAAAATGTTGTGAACATGATTAATCTATCACGATAAAAAATAAATATAATATTTTGAATGTTCTTCTTTAAAATGCATAGAGCCTAGAATTCGATGTATGTATTGGGGATAAAGTACATAATGTTATTCAAATGTCGTGCAACGTATTACTTATGACTACCAGATGTACCAAAAGGTTATGTGATGATAGTTATTGGTTGAATGCGTATTGACTCGTTCAATAGTAGAAAATAAAGTTGAAAATACTATTGATCTTCATTGTGAAAGTAGCACTTTGATTGTAGTCAAACCATGACATGACATCCATATGTGACTATAGTTGGGTCATGCGAATCTATTGAAACTAAAACACTATTCAAAAGAGGGTTCTGTGATGACCCCAAATTTCCACGGAATGAAAGTAAAGAATAATCATTTGGAATACAACATAAATACAACAATACAGGTCACAGATACAACATAGCATAGGAAAACTATATAATAACAACATCATAGCAGAGGAAAATATGAATGTCATCAAATACAGAATTCCACAGTCATAGTGTTCTAAATTATTACATCAAGTTTCAGCAAAAAGGAAACTATTTCAACTTCAAAATAGAACGACTGGAAATAAAACAAGTTTGGATGTCTCAAAGTCTAAAGATAAAATGCAATAAAAGATAAATGATAGATAGTCTTCATAGCTCCAAACCATCACCTCAACTAAGCAACGCCAAGAAAGCTCCAAAGACAGCAACTCCAAAGAAAGTGAAACCTGTTATTTGGTTGCCCGTATAGGGAAGAAGGCACCCGAGTTTGCAAAGGTGAAAACAAGCTACGAGTCAGTCATGGGACTGGTGTGAGAATTCTTAACTAATTTTACTGATAGTAATAAGGCAAATCCAAAGACCACGCGCGGAACGGGTTTATTCCAATGGATTGCCGTGCATAATTTAAAGTGACTGAACAACAGATAAGTAAATCGTGAAACAACGCAATGCTTTTGGAAAAATGGAATCACCATAAGATTCAAGTCTCATCACACAATGCAACGCAAACCAGAAGATATAGTTTTACCTTATGATGATTAAACATGCATGGTGCGATAAAAACGAATTTGATATTATTATTAGTGTATATAAAAACATTTCAAAATAAATGTATCAATCCTAGGAAGCATAGCTACCATATACTATGCCTCCATACTAGTAATACAATCAAGTCTGTAGGGTCGTATTGGGAATTTGGTTTCCATCATGAGTGAAGGCTAGGAACGATCTCCTTACCGATTCGAGGCACTCTAGCTAATGTCTCAGGATCCCCCGCAGTGAACCCTTGGAAAGCTGAAGGACTGGTCCGCACATACGATTTTGCGGATTGACAATTCCTGAACACACGTTTGTCAGTCCTATAGGATATAATATCCGAGGCTCCTCATTCCATCATCCACATAAGTAAAATGTCGGGTCGTGTAAAACCCTAACACCACTTCTGGCTAGAAAGAAACGTGCTTCTCTCCCTACATTTCCTTGCTTCGTTTTAGACTCAACTGGGTTGTGAGGCTCGTGAAGCTACGTTATACACAAAGCTATGCCTAAACAGGCTGTGCTTTGATCCTCAACCACAAGGCCTGCAAACAAGAACCTTGATCATTTGCATCTTGGCATGCCACATTGACAATTCACGCCATGTGATCGACAACCATCAATATATAAGAGGGTGTTATGCAAGAAAATAAATTCTCCGCCACCAAACAATTATATATCAAATAGAAATCAATTTAAATACATGAAGTGAATTTCAACGTCGGACACACATCCATTTACAAGTCCGTTCTGGGTCTGAACGAAACCGGAGGCACCTTATTCCTCGCATATCCGAACAAATCAACCAGTAGTCTGGACGACCACCATTATAGCCCCTTCATGGTAGCTACTCCAATCATGAGCGTCAATGATAACTCATGCATTCGACGTGAAGATCATCGTTCTTGTACCATCATCAACTCTTTGACGTAGATCGACGTTTAATCATTTGAAATGAGATTGAACTCAGACTTTTCAAATGATTCTCGCGTATATATCATTTCAAATCATTTCTTATAGTTAATATTAATTCATAACGATTAATCTCTATTCTTATTTATATCCAATATTGATATATATCATAACACACAACAATGTTTTTTTTTTCGATTTCCATACATATCCTATACACAAAGTGTATATTTTTCTTTCAGCTTTCAATTTACACACAAAAATTGTATATTTCATGTATCATTACAATTACAACAAAAATAGGTATTTTTGTGTTTCACTTCCATTACAACAAACATGAATATTTTTGTGTGTCATTTATAATTTAACAAAAATGAGTATTTTTGAGTCATTTCAATTTCGAACAAAAATGCAATATATTTTGGTGTCAACTTCAATTCTACAAAATGAATATTTTTTTGTTTGTTTAATTTCAATGCTGAATTTCAATCTTTTAATTGCACTGTAAAATCTTCCTTTTAATTACAATGTAAATTGTAATTAACATGATAGTGTAAAATTCCTATCTTTTAACTACAATGTGAAATCTCATTTTTAACTACATTAAAAATGTAATTAACATTCCATGTTAAATTTTCTATCTTTTAATTTACAATACAAAATCCTCTTTTTAATTACATTAAAAATGTAATTAACATTCCATGTTAAATTTTCTGTCTTTTAATTTACAATGTAAAATCCTCTTTTTACTTACACTAAAAATGTAATTAACATTCCATGTTAAATTTTCTATCTTTTAATTTACAATGTAAAATCCTCTTTTTAATTACATTAAAAATGTAATTAAAATTCCATGTTAAATTTTCGATATTTTAATTTACAATGTAAAATCCTCTTTTTAATTACATTAAAAATGTAATTAACATTCCATGTTAAATTTTCTATCTTTTAATTTACAATGTAAAATCCTCTTGTTAATTACATTAAAAATGTAATTAACATTCCATGTTAAATTTTCTATCTTTTAATTTACAATGTAAAAAAAATGTAATTTATATTCCAATGCAAAATTATTCTTTTTAAATTAAAAAAAAGTAATTAACATAATGGTGAAAAATTCTATCTTTATAAATTACATTAAAAATGTAATTTTTGATTTCATTGTCAAAATTCTCTTTTTAATTACATTAAAAATGTAATTTTTGATTTCATTGTCAAAATTCTCTTTTTAATTACATTAAAAATGTAATTAACATTATAATGTAAAATTCCTATCTTATAATTCGTCTTTTAATTTACAATATAAAATCCTACTTTGTAATTACATTAATAAATGTAATTAATATTACACGTCAAATTTTGTCTTTTAATTTACAATGTAAATTTCTATACTTTAATTACATATAAATATGTAATTTTATTTACTATACAAATTCTTACTCTTTCCTTACATATAAAAATGAAATTTTATTTTGCATCTAAATTCTTAATCTTTAATTACATATAAAAATGTAATTTTATTTACTATGCAAATTCTTACTCTTTCCTTACATATAAAAAATGAAATTTTATTTTGCATGTAAATTCTTAATCTTTAATTACATATAAAAATGTAATTTTATTTTACCCTGCAAATCTTCTCTTTAATTACATATAAAAATGTAATTTTCTTTGCAGTATAAATTTCATGTCTTTTAATTACATATAAAAATGCAATTTTCTATGCGGTATAAATTTCATGTATTTTAATTACATATAAAAATGTAATTTTCTTTGCGGTATAAATTTCATTTATTTTAATTACATATAAAAATGCAATTTTCTATGCGGTATAAATTTCATTTATAGTGTAAAAACCTAATCTTTTTAATTATAATGTAAAAATCTAATCTTTTTATTTACAATGTCAAAATCTAATCTTTTTATTTACAATGTAAAAATCTAATCTTTTTATTTATGATGTAAATTCATATCTTTAATTACATTAAAAGAAAAATGTAATTTATATTGCATCGCAAAATCATACTTTTATTTATCACCTACAAATGTAATTTTTATTGCGGTGAAAAATTCATGTCCTAATTACATTAAATATAAATGTAATTTCTTTCAAATCATCATTATTTCAATCCTACAAACATCATGTCAATATTATATTTGAACTATAAAGGTCTAGTCAAATCGAATAACAACAAGGTGGCATTGAATTGAAATTTTCTAGTTTAGTTCAAAAACATGAACAAGGTGATATTATACATGATTCATAGAATATCAACAAAACATAATTTGACAAAATTAAAAAAAATGATTATTCAAATTATCCATCACATTCAGATCTGAAATTTTTAACTAGCAGATCTGGAATTATACACACAGATAAACCAAACAATCATTCAGAATAATTTCACATCTCAGATCTACTTCATTCACCATTCAATTATTTAAATAACAAAGTAACATTAATAATTAAATTAATTTAATTATTTAAAATGGAATCTCACCTTGATTGGATCAGTATTAGAAATTCAAACGTGTTCAGAATTTGTCCCAGTTACTTTCAAGAGGTTCTATTCGATGTTACGGTTCAAACGGATCTGAAAATTTTCAGTTTGGAGTTTGTATGAACAAATTATCAATTTCTTTTCACAACTGCAATTGCAACAGATAAAAGCGTGGCAAATCTGATTGAAATTTCATACATTTATTTTCAGTTTTGTTCAATTCTTTGATTTGAATTTTCGGGAGATATGATCGATGGTTTCTAGAACCGATGGCGTGACGTCGGAGAGCTAGGAAGGGGGAGTCGGCGCCTGGAAGGGGGGGTCGCGGCGGCATGTGGTGGGCCCGGTTGAGCACGGCGACGGCGGTCTTCAGGGGGCACGACGGTGGCTACATGGAACGGGGAGGTCCGATTTTGGCATGAGATCGAAGAGAATGAAAATCTCTTCGAAAAGTTGTACTACGGCGAAGAATTTCCTTGAGAAACGAAGGAAGAAGATTTGATGGGAATGGGTTAGGCGGCGGTGAAACGAACGGGAAGAAGACGATGTACAGTGGCCCGTATTTATACTGTATTTGAGCGTATTTTCTATTTTTTAATTTATTTAATTAAATCCAAAATTAGGATTTTTCCGTCTGATCTCCAAACGGAGCCCAACGACTGTCGAACAATATGTTTGACGTCTTCTGAACGCAATGGCGCTAGTATCGAAGTCTAATTCTAAAGTTTACAGCATGTTTCTTTTATTTTAAAATAAATCTTTAATATTAAATTCAAACGTACTTTTTAATTTTACCGGGGCCACATACGAACTCAGAAAAATTATTTCTGGCTTTGTTTTGATGATACGATCCCAACAAAACAAATTTCGTTGAATTTCGAGACTGTTTGAAAAATGACCATTTTTAATATTAAAATATATACAGAAATTCTACAGCGACTATTCTGAAATTTAAACTGGCCATAACTTTTAATTCTCGCTACGAAATTTCGATTTTTCGGATTCGTTGGAAAGATATTTTTAAATAGATTCTAATATTTTTCATTTCACCAAAATCCGATTTATTCTGCATCCTATGCAGTCAGTCAAAGTTCAGATTTGACTTTTCAAACTACCGTGTTATCTCTAATTCCTTTTATAATTAAATTAAATATATTCATATTAACTTCGATTAAAATAAATTTCAAGTTGTTATTATTTAAATATTTAAAATCCCTTAAAATTTCAAAAATAAAAATTTTAAATTGGCCCCAAATTCCGGGTTGTTACAATCTCCCCTGCTTAAGAACTTTTCGTCCTCGAAAAGGGAAAAGGAGAAAATAGAATAGTAGGAACCAACACAGAGAATGTTTTTAACAAAAATAGTACTACCTAAAACATCAGTCTTACCTGCTCCTTCAGAAGAAGTAGGCGCGGAAGAAGGTGGTGACTTGCCCTCTCATACACATGTTCAATCTGAGCTCCTCTCCACAGTGGACAACTAGCCTTGATATGACCCTTTTTATGGCACTTATAGCATTCTCTAGTGTCCTCTCTTCTGGCCTTCTTTGGATTTCTGCTGTCCTTGTTAAAGTTTCCCAACTCTCAGCAGTTATAGCATTGCACCTTAGTCTTATCATGAGTTTTAGCAGCTCCAGAACTGCTTCCTTCAGTCTTCTTTTCGGGTTGCTTCCTTTTATTATTATTGTTGGCCAAGCTCCTTTCTCTATCTTGTTGTGAACTCTTCTTGTCCTTCTCCTCATAGCGACAGGCAAACTCATCATGAGGCCTTTCCACCTCTTGCCTTGCAATATACTCTTCATTAAACAGCTCTTTAAATTTGGTCCAAGTCATATTTTCTTCATCTCCTCCTATATTGACCTCTTCCCACCAATGTTATGCTTCGCCTTGGAGCATCCATGAAGCTATAAATCTCTTCCTTGGAGCATCCATCTAAATTCTTAAAATCCTTCGCTACCCTCATCAAGTCAAAGGGCTGCGGTGGTGGTGGTGGTGGCTGTTGAGCTATGGGCTCCTCAGTTTCAGCAACATTTTGCCTTTTTGCTCTAGCTCTGGCAGCTCTAGCGGCAGCAGTACTCATTTTTAGTTAGTTCTGTACGATCAAGGAAAGAGTCAGAACAACTGTAATGGTGATCATAAGAAAAGATAAAGATAAAAGGATGGACAAAAGGAAAGATGGCTATAAATTGACCAACTATTATGTAACTCTAGTGAACTGTTCGCCATAGAATATTAGTGATTCTATGTTAACGAATTGTTATAAATATGTTATACTCCAAAGCTAAGGTAAACCAAAGCTCTGATACCAACTATGATGACCCCAAACTTCCACGGAATGTAAGTAAGGAATTATCATTTGGAGTACAACATAGATACAACAATGCAGATCACAGATACAACATAGCATAGGAAAACTATATAATAACAACATCATAGCAACGGAAAATATGAATGTCATCAAATGCAGAATTCCCTAGTCACAGAGTTCTAAATTATTACATCAAGTTTCAGCAAAAAGGAAATAGTTTCAACTTCAAAACAGAACAACTGGAAATAAAATAAGTTTGGATGTCTCAAAGTCTAAAGATAAAATGCAATAAAAGATAAATGATAGATAGTCTTCATAGCTCCAAACCATCACCTCAACTAAGCAACGCCAAGAAAGCTCAAAATACAACAACTCCAAAGAAAGTGAAACCTGTTACTTGGTTGCCCGTGTAGGAAAGAGGGCACCCGAGTTTGCAAAGGTGAAAACAAACTACGAGTCAGTCATGGGACTGGTGTGAGAATTCATAACTAATTTTACTGATAGTAATAAGGCAAATCCAAAGATCATGCCGCTAACGCGGAACGGGTTTACTCCACTGGATTGCCATGCATAATTTAAAGTGACTGAACAACAGATAAGTAAACCATGAAACAACGCAATGCTTTTGGAAAAATCGAATCACCATAAGACTCAAGTCCCATCACACAATGCAACGCAAACCAAAGGATAGAATTTTACCTTATGATGATTAAACATGCTTGGTACGATAAAAACGAATTTGATACTATTATTAGTGTATTTAAAAACATTTCAAAATAAATGTATCAATCCTAGGAAGCATAGCTACCATATACTATGCCTCCGTACTAGTAATACAATCAAGTCTGTAGGGTCGTATTGGGAATTTGGTTTCCATCATGAGTCAAGGCTAGGAGCGATCTCCTTACCGATTCGAGACACTCTAACTAATGTCTCAGGATCCCCCGCAGTGAACCCTTGAAAAGCTGCAGGGTCAGTCCGCACATACGATTTTGCGGATTGGCAATTTCTGAACACACGTTTCCCGATCCTAAAGAACCTAATATCTGAGGCGCCTCATTCCATCATCCACATAAGTAAAATGTCGAGCCGTGTAAAACCCAAACACCACTTCTAGCTAGAAAGAAACGTGCTGCTCTCCCTGCGTTCCCTTGCTCCGTTTTAGACTCAACCGGGTTGCGAGGCTCGTGAAGCTATGTTATACACAAAGCTACGCCTAAACAGCCGTGCTTTGATCCTCAACCACAAGGCCTGCTTTTCAACAAGAACCTTGATCTTTTGAATCTTGGCGTGCCACATTGACAATTCACGCCATGCAATCGACAACCATCAATATATAAGAGGGTGTTAAGCAAGAGAATAAATTCTCCGCCACCAAACAATTATATATCAAATTGAAATCAATTTAAATACATGAAGTGAATTTCAACGTCGGACACACATCCATTTACAAATCTGTTCTGGGTCTGAATGAAAGCGGAGGCACCTTATTCCTCGCATATCCGAACAAATCAACTAGTAGTCTGGACGGCCACCATTGTAGCCCCTTCAAGTTAACTACTCCAATCATGGGCGTCAATGGTAACTCATGCATTCGACGTGAAGATCGTCGGTCTTGTACCGTCTTCAACTCTTCGAGTTAGATCGACATGTAATCATTTGAAATGGGATTGAACTCGGACTTTTCAAATGATTCTCACGTATATATCATTTCAAATCATTTCTTATCGTTAATATTAATTTATAACGATTAATCTCTATTCTTATTTATATCCAATATTGATATATATCATAACACACAACAATGTTTTTTATTTTTAATTTCCATACACATCCTATACACAAAATGTATATTTTTCTTTCAGCTTTCAATTTACCCACAAAAATTGAATATTTCATGTATCATTACAATTACAACAAAAATAGGTATTTTTGTGTTTCATTTCCATTACAACAAACATGAATATTTTTGTGTGTCATTTATAATTTAACAAAATTAATGAGTATTTTTGAGTCATTTCAATTTTTAACAAAAATGCAATATATTTTGGTGTCAACTTCAATTCTACAAAAATGAATATATTTTTGTTTGTTTAATTTCAATGTTGAATTTCATTCTTTTAATTACACTGTAAAATCTTCCCTTTAATTACAATGTAAATTGTAATTAACATGATAGTGTAAAATTCCTACCTTTTAACTATAGTGTGAAATCTCCTTTTTAACTACATTAAAAATGTAATTAACATTCCATGTTAAATTTTTTATCTTTTAATTACAATGTAAACTCCTCTTTTTAATTACATTAAAAATGTAATTAACATTCCATGTTAAATTTTCTATCTTTTAATTTACAATGTAAAATCCTCTTTTTAATTACATTAAAAATGTAATTAACATTCCATGTTAAATTTTCTGTCTTTTAATTTGCAATGCAAAATCCTTTTTTTAATTACATTAAAAATGTAATTAACATTCCATGTTAAATTTTCTATCTTTTAATTTACAATGTAAAATCCTCTTTTTAATACATTAAAAATGTAATTAACATTCCATGTTAAATTTTCTATCTTTTAATTTACAATGTAAAAAAAATGTAATTCACATTCTAATGCAAAATTATTCTTTTTAAATTAAAAAAAAGTAATTAACATAACGGTGAAGAATTCTATCTTTATAAATTACATTAAAAATACAATTTTTTATTTCATTGTCAAATTTCTCTTTTTAATTACATTAAAAATGTAATTAACATTATAATGTAAAATTCCTATCTTTTAATTTGTCTTTTAATTTACAATATAAAATCCTACTTTTTAATTACATTAAAAATGTAATTAATATTACACGTCAAATTTTGTCTTTTAATTTACAATGTAAATTTCTATACTTTAATTACATATAAAAATGTAATTTTATTTACTATGCAAATTCTTACTCTTTCCTTACATATAAAAATGAAATTTTATTTTGCATGTAAATTCTTAATCTTTAATTACATACAAAAATGTAATTTTATTTACTATGCAAATTCTTACTGTTTCCATACATATAAAAATGAAATTTTATTTTGCATGTAAATTATTAATATTTAATTACATATAAAAATGTAATTTTATTTTACACTGCAAATCTTCTTCTTTAATTACATATAAAAATGTAATTTTCTTTGCAGTATAAATTTCATGTCTTTTAATTACATATACAAATGTAATTTTCTATGCGGTATAAATTTCATTTATTTTAATTACATATAAAAATGCAATTTTCTTTGCGGTATAAATTTCATTTATTTTAATTACATATAAAAATGTAATTTTCTATGCAGTATAAATTTCATTATAATGTAAAAACCTAATCCTTTTATTTATAATGTAAAAATCTAATCTTTTTATTTACAATGTAAAAATCTAATCTTTTTATTTATAATGTAAATTCATATCTTTAATTACATTAAGAGAAAAATGTAATTTATATTGCATCGCAAAATCATACTTTTATTTATCACCTACAAATGTAATTTTTATTGTGGTGAAAAATTCATGTCCTAATTACATTAAATATTAATGTAATTTCTTTCATATCGTCATTATTTCAATCCTACAAATATCATATCAATATTATATTTGAACTAAAAAGGTCTAGTCAAATCAAATAATAACAAGGTGGTATTGAATTGAAATTTTCTAGTTCGGTTCAAAAACATGAACAATGTGATATTTTTATATATACATGATTCATAGAATATCAACAAAACATAATTCGACAAAATTAAACAAAATGATTATTCAAATTTTCCATCACATACAGATCTGAAATTTTTAACTAACAGATCTGGAATTATACACACAGATAAACCAAACAATCATTCAGAATAATATCACATCTCAGATCTACTTCATTCACCATTCAATTATTTAAATAACAAAGTAACATTAATAATTAAATTAATTTAATTATTTAAAATGGAATCTCACCTTGATTGGATCAGTATTAGAAATTCAAACGTGTTCAGAATTTGTCCCAATTGCTTTCAAGAGGTTTTATTCGATGTTACGGTTCAAACGGATCTGAAAATTTTCAGTTTGGAGTTTGTATGAACAAATTATCAATTTCTTTTCACAACTGCAATTGCAACAGATAAAAGCTTGGAAAATCTGATTGAAATTTCATACCTTTATTTTCAGTTTTGTTCAAATCTTTTATTTGAATTTTCGGGAGATATGATCGATGGTTTCCAGAACCGATGGCGTGACGTCGGAGAGCTAGGAAGGGGGAGTCGGGGCCTGGAAGGGGGGGGGTCGCGGCGGCGTGTGGTGGGCCCTGTTGAGCATGGTGGCGGCGGTCTTCAGGGGGGCACGGCGGTGGCTACAGGGCACGGGGAGGTCCGATTTTGGTATGAGATCGAAGAGCACGAAAATCTCATCAAAAAGTTGTACTACGGCGAAGAATTTCGTTGAGAAACGAAGGAGAAATCGAAGGAAGAAGATTTGATGGGAATGAGTTAGGCGGCGGTGAAACGAATGGGAAGAAGACGATGTACAGTGGCCCGTATTTATACCGTATTTGAGCGTATTTTCTATTTTTTTTAAGTTATTCAATTAAATCCAAAATTAGGGTTTTTCTGTCCGATCTCCAATCGGAGCCCAACGACTGTCGAACAACATGTTTTGACGTCTTCTAAACGCAATGGCGCTAGTGTCGAAGTCTAATTTTGAAGTTTATAGCATGTTTCTTTTATTTTAAAATTAATCTTTAATATTAAATTCGAACGTACTTTATAATTTTACCGGGGTTACATACGAACTCCGAAAAATCCAAAAAAATTATATCTGGCTTTGTTTTGATGATACGATCCCAACAAAACAAATTTCGTCGAATTCCGAGACCGTTTGAAAAATGTCCATTTTTAATATTAAAATATATATAGAAATTCTACAGCGACTATTCTGAAATTTCGGCTGGCCGTAACTTTTAATTCCCGCTATGAAATTTCGATTTTTCGGACTCGTTGGAAAGATATTTTTAAATAGATTCTAATATTTTTGGTTTCACCAAAATCCGATTTATTCTACATCCTGTACAGTCAGCCAAAGTTCATATTTGACTTTTCAAACTATCGTGTTATTTCTAATTCCTTTTATAATTAAATTAAATATATTCGTATTAACTTCGATTAAAATAAATTTCTAGTCGTTATTATTTAAAATATTCAAAATCCCATAAAAATTTTAAAATAAAAATTTTAAATTGGCCCCAAATTTTGGGTTGTTATAATCTCCCCCGCTTAAGAACTTTTCGTCCTCGAAAAGGGAAAAGGAGAAAATAGAAGAGTAGGAACCAACACAGAGAATGTTTTTAACAGAAATAGTACTACCTAAAACATCAGGCTTACCTGCTCCTTCAGAAGAAGTAGGTGCGGAACAAGGTGGTGCACTTGCCCTCTCATAGACATGTGCAATCTGAGCTTCTCTCCACAGTGGACAATTAGCCTTTATATGACCATTTTATGGCAGTTATAACATTCTCTAGTGTCCTCTCTTCTGGCCTTCTTTGGATTCCTGCTGTCTTTGCTATAGTGTCCCAACTTCTGGCAGTTGTAGCATTGCACCTTAGTCTTATCATGAGTTTTAGCAGCTCCAGAACTGCTTCCTTCAGTATTCTTTTCGGGTTGCTTCCTTTTATTATTATTGTTGGACAAGCTCCTTTCTCTATCTTGCTGTGAACTCTTCTTGTCCTTCTTCTCATAGCGACAGGCAAACTCATCATGAGGCCTTTCCACCTCTTGCCTTGCAATATACTCTTCATTAAACAGCTCTTTAAATTTGGTCCAAGTCATATTTTCTTCATCTCCTCCTATATTGACCTCTTCCCACCAATGTTATGCTTCGCCTTGGAGCATCCATGAAGCCATAAATCTCTTCCTTTGATCTTCTAGTTCTAGTGCTCTAAATATCTTTTCACAATTCTTAAGCCATGCCTGAGCCTGTGTCACGGTCTCTGTACCTGTGAATGGAACTCCATCTAAATTCTTAAAATCCTTCGCTAAACTCATCAAGTCAAAGGGATGCGGTGGTGGTGGTGGTGGCTGTTGAGCTATGGGCTCCTCAGTTTCAGCAACATTTTGCCTTCTTGCTCTAGCTCTGGCAGCTCTAGCGGCAGCAGTACTCATTTTTAGTTAGTTCTGTACGATCAAGGAAAGAGTCAGAACAACTGTAATGGTGATCATAAGAAAAGATAAAGATAAAAGGATGGACAAAAAGAAAGATGGCTATAAATTGACCGACTATTGTGTATCTCTAGTGAACTGTTCGCCACAGAATATTAGTGATTCTATGTTAACGAATTGTTATAAATATGTTATACTCCAAAGCTAAGGTTAACCAAAGCTCTGATACCAACTATGATGACCCCAAACTTCCACGGAATGTAAGTAAGGAATTATCATTTGGAGTACAACATAGATACAACAATGCAGATCACAGATACAACATAGCATAGGAAAACTATATAATAACAACATCATAGCAACGGAAAATATGAATGTCATCAAATACAGAATTCCATAGTCATAGAGTTCTAAATTATTACATCAAGTTTCAGCAAAAAGGAAATAGTTTCAACTTCAAAATAGAACAACTGGAAATAAAATAAGTTTGGATGTCTCAAAGTCTAAAGATAAAATGCAATAAAAGATAAATGATAGATAGTCTTCATAGCTCCAAACCATCACCTCAACTAAGCAACGCCAAGAAAGCTCCAAATACAACAACTCCAAAGAAAGTGAAACCTGTTACTTGGTTGCCCGTGTAGGAAAGAGGGCACCCGAGTTTGCAAAGGTGAAAACAAACTACGAGTCAGTCATGGGACTGGTGTGAGAATTCATAACTAATTTTACTGATAGTAATAAGGCAAATCCAAAGATCATGCCGCTAACGCGGAAGGGTTTACTCCAATGGATTGCCATGCATAATTTAAAGTGACTGAACAACAGATAAGTAAACCGTGAAACAACGCAATGCTTTTGGAAAAATGGAATCACCATAAGACTCAAGTCCCATCACACAATGCAACGCAAACCAAATGATAGAGTTTTACCTTATGATGATTAAACATGCTTGGTACGATAAAAACGAATTTGATATTATTATTAGTGTATTTAAAAACATTTCAAAATAAATGTATCAATCCTAGGAAGCATAGCTACCAAATACTATGCCTCCGTACTAGTAATACAATCAAGTTTGTAGGGTCGTATTGGGAATTTGGTTTCCATCATGAGTCAAGGCTAGGAGCGATCTCCTTACCGATTCGAGACACTCTAACTAATGTCTCAGGATCCCCCGCAGTGAACCCTTGAAAAGCTGTAGGGTCAGTCCGCACATACGATTTTGCGGATTGGCAATTCCTGAGCACACGTTTCTCGATCCTAAAGAACCTAATATCTGAGGCGCCTCATTCCATCATCCA
This sequence comes from Allium sativum, assembly GCA_030737875.1. Lineage (NCBI taxonomy): Eukaryota > Viridiplantae > Streptophyta > Magnoliopsida > Asparagales > Amaryllidaceae > Allium > Allium sativum. Next base: position 298,897,635 of record CM060924.1, read on the forward strand.
CATAAGTAAAATGTCGAGCCGTGTAAAACCCAAACACCACTTCTAGCTAGAAAGAAACGTGCTGCTCTCCCTGTGTTCCATTGCTCCGTTTTAGACTCAACCGGGTTGCGAGGCTCGTGAAGCTATGTTATACACAAAGCTACGCCTAAACAGCCGTGCTTTGATCCTCAACCACAATGCCTGCTTTTCAACAAGAACCTTGATCTTTTGAATCTTGGCGTGCCACATTGACAATTCACGCCATGCAATCGACAACCATCAATATATAAGAGGGTGTTAAGCAAGAGAATAAATTCTCCGCCACCAAACAATTATATATCAAATAGAAATCAATTTAAATACATGAAGTGAATTTCAACGTCGGACACACATCCATTTACAAGTCCGTTCTGGGTCTGAATGAAAGCGGAGGCACCTTATTCCTCGCATATCCGAACAAATCAACCAGTAGTCTGGACGGCCACCATTGTAGCCCCTTCAAGTTAACTACTCCAATCATGGGCGTCAATGGTAACTCATCCATTCGACGTGAAGATCGTCGGTCTTGTACCGTCTTCAACTCTTCGACTTAGATCGACATGTAATCATTTGAAATGGGATTGAACTCAGACTTTTCAAATGATTCTCACGTATATATCATTTCAAATCATTTCTTATCGTTAATATTAATTTATAACGATTAATCTCTATTCTTATTTATATCCAATATTGATATATATCATAACACACAACAATGTTTTTTATTTTTAATTTCCATACACATCCTATACACAAAATGTATATTTTTCTTTCAGCTTTCAATTTACACACAAAAATTGTATATTTCATGTATCATTACAATTACAACAAAAATAGGTATTTTTGTGTTTCATTTCCATTACAACAAACATGAATATTTTTGTGTGTCATTTATAATTTAACAAAAATGAGTATTTTTGAGTCATTTCAATTTTTAACAAAAATGCAATATATTTTGGTGTCAACTTCAATTCTACAAAAATGAATATATTTTTGTTTGTTTAATTTCAATGTTGAATTTCATTCTTTTAATTACACTGTAAAATCTTCCCTTTAATTACAATGTAAATTGTAATTAACATGATAGTGTAAAATTCCTACCTTTTAACTACAGTGTGAAATCTCCTTTTTAACTACATTAAAAATGTAATTAACATTCCATGTTAAATTTTCTATCTTTTAATTACAATGTAAACTCCTCTTTTTAATTACATTAAAAATGTAATTAACATTCCATGTTAAATTTTCTGTCTTTTAATTTACAATGCAAAATCCTTTTTTTAATTACATTAAAAATGTAATTAACATTCCATGTTAAATTTTCTATCTTTTAATTTACAATGTAAAATCCTCTTTTTAATACATTAAACATGTAATTAACATTCCATGTTAAATTTTCTATCTTTTAATTTACAATGTAAAAAAAATGTAATTCACATTCTAATGCAAAATTATTCTTTTTAAATTAAAAAAAAGTAATTAGCATAACGGGGAAAAATTCTATCTTTATAAATTACATTAAAAATATAATTTTTGATTTCATTGTCAAATTTCTCTTTTTAATTACATTAAAAATGTAATTAACATTATAATGTAAAATTCCTATCTTTTAATTTGTCTTTTAATTTACAATATAAAATCCTACTTTTTAATTACATTAAAAATGTAATTAATATTACACGTCAAATTTTGTCTTTTAATTTACAATGTAAATTTCTATACTTTAATTACATATAAAAATGTAATTTTATTTACTATGCTAATTCTTACTCTTTCCTTACATATAAAAATGAAAATTTATTTTGCATGTAAATTCTTAATCTTTAATTACATATAAAAATGTAATTTTATTTACTATGCAAATTCTTACTGTTTCCATACATATAAAAATGAAATTTTATTTTGCATGTAAATTATTAATATTTAATTACATATAAAAATGTAATTTTATTTTACACTGCAAATCTTCTTCTTTAATTACATATAAAAATGTAATTTTCTTTGCGGTATAAATTTCATGTCTTTTAATTACATATAAAAATGTAATTTTCTATGCGATATAAATTTCATTTATTTTAATTACATATAAAAATGCAATTTTCTTTGTGGTATAAATTTCATTTATTTTAATTACATATAAAAATGTAATTTTCTATGCAGTATAAATTTCATTATAATGTAAAAACCTAATCCTTTTATTTATAATGTAAAAATCTAATCTTTCTATTTACAATGTAAAAATCTAATCTTTTTATTTATAATGTAAATTCATATCTTTAATTACATTAAGAGAAAAATGTAATTTATATTGCATCGCAAAATCATACTTTTATTTATCACCTACAAATGTAATTTTTATTGTGGTGAAAAATTCATGTCCTAATTACATTAAATATTAATGTAATTTCTTTCATATCGTCATTATTTCAATTCTACAAACATCATATCAATATTATATTTGAACTAAAAAGGTCTAGTCAAATCAAATAACAACAAGGTGGTATTGAATTGAAATTTTCTAGTTCGGTTCAAAAACATGAACAAGGTGATATTTTTATATATACATGATTCATAGAATATCAACAAAACATAATTTGACAAAATTAAACAAAATGATTATTCAAATTTTCCATCACATACGGATCTGAAATTTTTAACTAGCAGATCTGGAATTATACACACAGATAAACCAAACAATCATTCAGAATAATATCACATCTCAGATCTACTTCATTCACCATTCCATTATTTAAATAACAAAGGAACATTAATAATTAAATTAATTTAATTATTTAAAATGGAATCTCACCTTGATTGGATCAGTATTAGAAATTCAAACGTGTTCAGAATTTGTCCCAACTGCTTTCAAGAGGTTCTATTCGATGTTACGGTTCAAACGGATCTGAAATTTTTTAGTTTGAAGTTTGTATGAACAAATTATCAATTTCTTTTCACAACTGCAATTTGTAATACCCCACCTCCGCCAGGGTGGCTCTTTCAAGCGACTCTGACTTTGGTGGGGCGTTTTTAAAACAAGGTAAACAAGCATAATGATATAGCAAGGCAGGACATGACATATATATATATAAATAAACAGAGTAAGTAGATAAAATAGCGGAAGATTCTTAAACCATTTCAAAAACACAAGTCTGGTACATCAAAATGTCAATTTCCCAAATAAACAAGTCTAGTACATGAAATAACATCATCTGAAACTGAAAAAGAAAACATAAAAGTAGCTATCCCCAAAGTGGAAGAAAAACCATAGCGAGCTCAAGTCCAAAGCATACATGAGCTATCCAAGAAAGCAGCTAAGATCCAAGCTAGGCTCCTGTATTCCCTCCCTGAGAACCTGGGGGGGGGGGAAACGGAAGAAAAGAGGCGAAAGAAAACAGGTCAGTCAAAAAGACTGAGTAAGCCCTGCTACGATCAGTCTATAAACTAATAAAGTTAACATCATGATGGAAACTGAGATGATCATAGATAACAACATACTGGCATGATAAATTAACTACAAGATAGATAGAGGTGTCATCGCATAAACATGGTTAAGTTTTGCACCACGGTGTACTAGCAACCCAACATAACAGGTATTGATCCCTTGGCCCAAGCTTTGGCCCAATAACACGAGGTGACCTTAATACAAGGTCCAGCCCAACGGTCTAATCGATCGGCTCCCTATAAACCTAACACGTCAAGTGTTGGTGTCCATATGGCCCACATATGGTTGTAGTTAGACTGTGCTGGGTCCACCTTTGGGTGTATCAAGCCCTCAGGTGTCAACCCCAGACACTTAAGCAATAATGCACAGCCCTAACCTACTGGTACCCGTGCCTCGAGTTTGTCCAACACCGGACTACGTGCACGTCCGTAGCCCGCCTGGACCCGCACCGCTGTACCACTCAGCCGCCACTTTGGTCGCTTACATCCGTCCAGTAATCGTGCCCCGCCCTAGCCTAGCTTCTAGGGTTGTGAATGATACCAAACTGGGATTACTGTTATAACAGACCACGTTGCTAGGGTTTTCTAAGAGGGTTAAGTGTGGTTTAACCCCTCACTAATCATGGATTAAATTAGTTAAGTTTAACCAACAGTTCACCACTTAACCCCATCTAATCCCTCGTATCCCCAAATGGATTAAATTGGTTAAGTGTAACTTAACCCCATTTTCATCCCTTGAATCCCCACATTGGTTAAGTATTAGTGGACCCTGACTTAACCCTAATCACGAGGCATTAATTAATTTAATGCACCTTAACCTCACACATTAGACTTTGTTGCGGTCACTAGTTAGGCCGGTCGGTTCCGGGTAGCTTTACACCACAACTAGGTCTAACCTCGGGTCTTGGCACCACATGACCAACTTCTCACATTGGGTCCTATTGTTTGTACCCACTAGTTAAGCCGGTAGGTTCCGGGTAGAATTACGCTACAAACTCAACCCAACCTCGAGTTGGCCACACTTATGTTTTCTAAGTGTCATGTCCACTTTATTTCAAAACATAATTACAAGTCAACAAATACTTGGGTAGACCTAACTTAATAGGTAAATTCCCAAGTGGTAGACCTAACTTAATAGGTAAATTCCCAATCTTATATTTTCATGTATTTTAAGTTTACCCAAACCCCCCAACGTCATTCTATCGCTTACATATTCGTAATAACGCATAAAGGATAGGAAGAGGGAACTTGGCACAACATACATGATGGACTTGCATATCACAACAAACACACATAACATGTTAGACTTGCACAACTTAGCATCGTGAACTTGCATATTACCATAAACGTGCATAACATGTTAAACTTGCGTAACTTAGCATAGTGAACTTGCATATTGCCATAAACATGCATAACATGTTAAACTTGCCTAACATGGCATAGGGAACTTGCATAAACATGCATAACTTGTCAAACATGCATAACTTGTCATTTTAATCTTTCATAAGCATGCATAACTTATTAAACATGCATAACATGGCATAGTGAACTTGCATAAGCATGCATAACTTGTCAAACATGCACAACTTGTCAAACATGCACAACTTGTCATTTTAAACTTGCATAAATATGCATAACTTGTTAAACTTGCAAATCATGGCTTAGTAAACTTGCATAAACATGCATAACTTGTTAAACTTGCAAATCATGGCTTAGCAAACTTGCATAAACATGCATAACTCAATAAACATACAAATAATGGCTTAGCAAACTTGCATAAACATGCATAACTTATTAAACATGCATAAACCCCAACTTTCATCACACATTAACTTTAGAGTTTCTAAAATGAAGATAAGAGGGCTTACAATGCTTATGCGGACTCAAATGAGTATAGCAAATGTAAGAAACCCCTTATGCAACTAATTAAAACCCCCAAATGCAAGCAAACTTGATCAAGACTCCTCCTTTATGATGCCAATAGAGAAACAAGCCTTTAATGCAATCTAAGGAGGATCATACAAGCCTAAATATACTTGTATGCATGGAAAATCACTTAGGAATTAATTTAGGAATTGTATGAAGAGGGTGGAGGCCATGAGAGTTTTGATTTTGCCATAGTTTAGTTGCTAGGATGAATAATGAATGATTTAGGGTAGGTTAGGGTCTTATTTATAGATTAGGTTAGTGATTTGGACCATAGGATTAACCCTAGATTCAATTAGGTCCATCAGATCTCAGAACTCTCTAGAAACAAGCCACAAGACCAAGCCCTAATCAGAAATGGTGCACCAGGCTAAACAGCCCGGGCACCCCCTGTCGACAGGGCTGTCGACAGGGCAGTCGACATGCTAAGACCCCTGTCGACAGGCCTGTCGACATGGGGTCCTGGGCGGGAATTTTTCCCGCCTGCCCAGTTTGCCCTAACCCTAGTTTCTTAATTTAAAATATAAATCTGTTTTTACTTAGGAATTTTCTGCAAACTTCAATGGGCCTTAACTGGGTCACACGGACTCCGATTTTCGAAAACTCGGACTCTATTTCGCGTATTTTTCCGAGACGAACGCAATGGCATAGCCCGTTTCCCTTGATTCACATTTTATAATTAAATTCTGCCTCGATTTTCATTATTACAGGTTGTTGAAAATACGGGTTGTTACATTCTCCCCTCCTTAAAGGATTTCGTCCCCGAAATCTTCAAGTTAGGAAGAACATATCCTACCATCCAACATCCATCTACTCAAAACATCATCCACGAGCAATCATTGTCCTTAAAGGATTCTAAATGTGGTATGAACATATGCAAAAGTGTGTATATATGTACTTACCTAATGCAAAAATCAGGCGGTTACTGATACAGTAAACCTCCTTAATGCATATGTATGTAAATCAGGCAGTTACTGATACAGTAAACCTCCTTAATGCATATGTATGTCAGTGAAATGAATCCATATGTATGCAAATTCCTAAATTCATAGTATCTATATGAGTGCACATAACATTCATCCATATGCAACATCCATGTGGTGGCACAACAAGTTTCAATCATGAATAAGCATAAACACTCATGCATATGCAACATGAAGAGTGTGTGAGCCGATCTAGTGCCTAATGTGTATAATGCATCCACGAGTAACCACTTGCAAACACTTGCAACCACTTGCAAACATCAAGCATAACATGTTTCAAATACATGTTTCATCCAAAGGGTTTCTACCTAAGATTCTCATGACAAGATAGACACGATAAACTAGATAAACTAGATAAACTAGATAAACTCCTTTTTGGATTACAAGAAATCCATTCAAACTTTGACATATAGTACTAACCGATGAGTCTTAACCCCCTTATGGAGTTTACAACAGAAATAAGATCGAGAATGGGACCGAGAGGATATATACAAAAGATAACTTGCAAGCAAGCTCCACAGGAAAACAAGGATCAAGGATGCACTCTTAAAAAGAGATATGATGCGCGTATCTAGTCTTCACTCTTCTTAGTCACGTTTTCTTGAGCTTAACTCCACTGTGCTTTGACCGTCTTTTACTTCATGATTTCATGCAAGCTCTCCAAATTCACTAGTGAATCCTGGATCTCGTCTACTTACTATAAAGTATTCCATGCAGCAGAACTTTTCTTGAAAATACCAATCCGCGTTGCCAATTGCCCTTATAAACGTGATTTTCTATAACTCATGCTTAATCGAAATAAACCATCCGCATATGAGTGATAGGCCATACCTAGATTCAATTGCCTACCCATGGCTTCCTGTAGGCTATTCCAAAACTGGCCAACTTCTTGAGGATAAACCGTTGCTAACCATGATGCAGTCCTCTCGCTCTTTACCGGACTGAAATGAGCACTCTTCGTGAGTCTACCTATTATGACCCACATACCCGTATTCCCTTTCTTTGATCTAGGTAGTCTATCCACATAATCTATCGAGATGTTTTCACACTTCCCTTGCGAAACCTCTAATGGAGGTAATGGGCCGCTGGGCTCCTATGACTTGGCCTTAACCTGGTGGCACAACATGCATCCTGAGACCAACTCGGCCACCTCCTCGAGTGATGCGTATCTTCAAGAACCTTCTTTACCAAGTCTTCCACTCGAGGAACACATAATCTCTCATCGCGCCTTAGTCATCCCTTGTCATCTATAATATATCTAGCGAGGTGACTTAACATCTCGCCTCGAATCAACTGGTCCATGTTCTTGACCTACTGCGGGTCTTCTTCCTGTGAAACCCCCTTCTTGATCCTGAAGAGGAAGTCTAAGCTCAGGGAATGCTAACTAACTAGCCAAACGGAGAAAGCTTCTTACTTCAATTGCCCTCCCCAGAGTTTTTCGGTCTTAAACCGCAACCACTTTAGCGGAATCCACCGCTAAGCCTTACTTAGGAACTATGTGCCCAAGAAATCCAACTTCTTTCCTCCAAAGTGACATTTGGAGAACTTGACCTTCAACTGGTGGCTCTAAGCGTATCCATCTCCTCCTTGAGATGTATAGCATGTTCTTCCTCGTTCTTTTGAGGAGATCAAAATATCGTCTACGACGACCATGACAAACTTGTTCAAGGACTCCCTAAACACCCTACCTATCAAGTTCACGTAATATGCGGGTGCATTAGTCAAACCAAGTAGCATGACTAGCCATTCTAAAAAATTCCATCTAGAGTCCTAAACGCAGTCTTGTCAATTCCATCCTCAGCCATCCTAAGCTGATGGAATCCGGTAGCTAGATCAAAAGAAAACAGATGCTCCTACAAGCTGATCAAACAAATCATCGATCCTTGGTAACGGTTGTCTATTCTTCTCACGATAATCAACACGCAAGCAAAGCAAACTGTCCACATTAGTAACGAATGCTACTCGAGCACCCTACTCGAGAATACTTCGTCTCAGGAAGTTCTTCTCAAGCAACTCCTTGACTTGCTTTCTTAACTCTCATCTCGTGAGGTCATGTGCCTAACCGGCCACAAAACTGGCTTGGTATTACCAACCAGATAATGCGGAAATCTATCCCACGTCTAAGGGTAACCCCTTCACTTTCCCCAAAATATCAGGATATTCTCGGACCACCCTCATAGATTGCAAACTATCGATAGACGAGTCGAGGGATTTCAAGATAACATAACATGACGGGACCCATAGGGTTGCTAGAAATTTCTAGGGTATTACCAAGGCGAGTCATGAGCCTCACAACCCTATATAAAAAACCCAGAATGGCTCCAAAACAGGACAACCATTCCATGCCCAAAACCAACCCATATCCCCGGAAACCGAGAATATAAACATTCCACGAGAATTCTATACTCAAGATAGAAATTTTCAAATCCACTCAGACCACAGACAAACGGGCAGAACCCCCAATTGGATTTGAAACACATACGGGATCATCAACTAGGCTAGTACTTAGGTGCAAACTTTCAACTAGATCAGATGAAATAAAACTATGCGATGTGCCAGAATCAAACAAAGTACGAACAGGGAAAGTCAGAAAATGTAAACAAGACTTTCAACAAAAACACTACCTCTATCATGAGCTGGAAGAACGGTGTTGAGGGGATGAACTCGCCCTCCAGATAATCCTGCATACTGAGTCTGACCTTGCTCTTGTTTCCTCGGGCAATTCTTGCTGAGATGTCCAAACTCACCACACTGAAAGCATTCGCCCCGCTTTCTCTTCTTCTTCCTACATTCCCTGGATATATGTCCAACTTTACCACAGAAGTTGCATTTCCTATTCCCTCTTGGCTTGTCCTTGCGGTTGTTGTTATTCTTGCCCCGTTTCCCGGAATTTACTCTCTTGCCTTGAGACTTATTCGCCTTGACCTCTTTCTTGTCATGGTTATCTTCTTCTTGAAGTAGGGCCAAATTCACCAAACTCTCGAAAGTCGCCCCCAAGGGTATTTGAGACATGGCCAAACCATGTAATGGCTCGTTTAATCCTAAAGCAAAGTGTAGGGCCTTCTTCTGAGCTGTATTAACCAAGTCTAAATCGACACGAGCCAGTTGATTAAACTTATCTATGTATTCCCTAATAGTCATGTCCCCTTGCTTCAGTGATAAGAATCTCAGTCCAAACCTTCCTCTAAAGTCATCCCAAGTCTCAATTGGCCTGGTCGCGGTGGTGACTACCCACCAACGTGCAGCTTCTTCCTTTAGCAACCATACTGCTAATAAAACCTTCCTGCGGTCACCTATATCAAAGGTGGCTAAAAGATCTTCGGTCTCTTTCAACCAATTCCCTGCTTCTACAAAAGTCTCTGTTCCATTAAAATTCTTGCCACCCATCCTCTTATAGTTCTTGCAAGTTTCCGCAAAATCCGCTTGTGGAGGCTGAGGGGGAAGAGGAACATCAGCTACGGGAGGAGGAGGAGGAACAACGGCCTCAACTGGGAAGACAACATTAGGGACACCCGGGACCGGTGCCGTGACTTCCAAGTACCGACGAAACCAATCGGGTATCGTTACTCCTTCGGGCAAGATGAGATTATCAGACATGCTGGAAACGAAAAGAAAAGAGTTCAAACGAGGAGTCAAAGGATAGTGCTAATGGCTTTTGGGGAATAGCCTTTTTTAAAAATAACTAGACTTTTCTTTGGAAAATACTTAATACTTGGTTTTTGAAAATAGTTTTTCTTTTCAAAAGTTTTAAAAACCTTTTTATCCCTTCTCGTAAACCATATGCTCTGATACCAAATGTAACACCCCACCTCCGCCAGGGTGGCTCTTTCAAGCGACTCTGACTTTGGTGGGGCGTTTTTAAAACAAGGTAAACATGCATAATGATATAGCAAGGCAGGACATGACATATATATATATATAAATAAACAGAGTAAGTAGATAAAATAGCGGAAGATTCTTAAACCATTTCAAAAACACAAGTCTGGTACATCAAAATGTCAATTTCCCAAATAAACAAGTCTAGTACATGAAATAACATCATCTGAAACTGAAAAAGAAAACATAAAAGTAGCTATCCCCAAAGTGGAAGAAAAACCATAGCGAGCTCAAGTCCAAAGCATACATGAGCTATCCAAGAAAGCAGCTAAGATCCAAGCTAGGCTCCTGTATTCCCTCCCTGAGAACCTGGGGGGGGGGGAACGGAAGAAAAGAGGCGAAAGAAAACAGGTCAGTCAAAAAGACTGAGTAAGCCCTGCTACGATCAGTCTATAAACTAATAAAGTTAACATCATGATGGAAACTGAGATGATCATAGATAACAACATACTGGCATGATAAATTAACTACAAGATAGATAGAGGTGTCATCGCATAAACATGGTTAAGTTTTGCACCACGGTGTACTAGCAACCCAACATAACAGGTATTGATCCCTTGGCCCAAGCTTTGGCCCAATAACATGAGGTGACCTTAATACAAGGTCCAGCCCAACGGTCTAATCGATCGGCTCCCTATAAACCTAACACGTCAAGTGTTGGTGTCCATATGGCCCACATATGGTTGTAGTTAGACTGTGCTGGGTCCACCTTTGGGTGTATCAAGCCCTCGGGTGTCAACCCCAGACACTTAAGCAATAATGCACAGCCCTAACCTACTGGTACCCGTGCCTCGAGTTTGTCCAACACCGGACTACGTGCACGTCCGTAGCCCGCCTGGACCCGCACCGCTGTACCACTCAGCCGCCGCTTTGGTCGCTTACATCCGTCCAGTAATCGTGCCCCGCCCTAGCCTAGCTTCTAGGGTTGTGAATGATACCAAACTGGGATTACTGTTAGAACAGACCACGTTGCTAGGGTTTTCTAAGAGGGTTAAGTGTGGTTTAACCCCTCACTAATCATGGATTAAATTAGTTAAGTTTAACCAACAGTTCACCACTTAACCCCATCTAATCCCTCGTATCCCCAAATGGATTAAATTGGTTAAGTGTAACTTAACCCCATTTTCATCCCTTGAATCCCCACATTGGTTAAGTATTAGTGGACCCTGACTTAACCCTAATCACGAGGCATTAATTAATTTAATGCACCTTAACCTCTCACATTAGACTTTGTTGCGGTCACTAGTTAGGCCGGTCGGTTCCGGGTAGCTTTACACCACAACTAGGTCTAACCTCGGGTCTTGGCACCACATGACCAACTTCTCACATTGGGTCCTATTGTTTGTAGCCACTAGTTAAGCCGGTAGGTTCCGGGTAGAATTACGCTACAAACTCAACCCAACCTCGAGTTGGCCACACTTATGTTTTCTAAGTGTCATGTCCACTTTATTTCAAAACATAATTACAAGTCAACAAATACTTGGGTAGACCTAACTTAATAGGTAAATTCCCAAGGGGTAGACCTAACTTAATAGGTAAATTCCCAATCTTATATTTTCATGTATTTTAAGTTTACCCAAACCCCCCAACGTCATTCTATCGCTTACATATTCGTAATAACGCATAAAGGATAGGAAGAGGGAACTTGGCACAACATACATGATGGACTTGCATATCAAAACAAACACACATAACATGTTAGACTTGCACAACTTAGCATCGTGAACTTGCATATTACCATAAACGTGCATAACATGTTAAACTTGCGTAACTTAGCATAGTGAACTTGCATATTGCCATAAACATGCATAACATGTTAAACTTGCCTAACATGGCATAGGGAACTTGCATAAACATGCATAACTTGTCAAACATGCATAACTTGTCATTTTAAACTTTCATAAGCATGCATAACTTATTAAACATGCATAACATGGCATAGTGAACTTGCATAAACATGCATAACTTGTCAAACATGCACAACTTGTCAAACATGCACAACTTGTCATTTTAAACTTGCATAAATACGCATAACTTGTTAAACTTGCAAATCATGGCTTAGTAAACTTGCATAAACATGCATAACTTGTTAAACTTGCAAATCATGGCTTAGCAAACTTGCATAAACATGCATAACTCAATAAACATACAAATAATGGCTTAACAAACTTGCATAAACATGCATAACTTATTAAACATGCATAAACCCCAACTTTCATCACACATTAACTTTAGAGTTTCTAAAATGAAGGTAAGAGGGCTTACAATGCTTATGCAGACTCAAATGAGTATAGCAAATGTAAGAAACCCCTTATGCAACTAATTAAAACCCCCAAATGCAAGCAAACTTGATCAAGACTCCTCCTTTATGATGCCAATAGAGAAACAAGCCTTTAATGCAAGCTAAGGAGGATCATACAAGCCTAAATATACTTGTATGCATGGAAAATCACTTAGGAATTAATTTAGGAATTGTATGAAGAGGGTGGAGGCCATGAGAGTTTTGATTTTGCCCTAGTTTAGTTGCTAGGATGAATAATGAATGATTTAGGGTAGGTTAGGGTCTTATTTATAGATTAGGTTAGTGATTTGGACCATAGGATTAACCCTAGATTCAATTAGGTCCATCAGATCTCAGAAATCTCTAGAAACAAGCCACAAGACCAAGCCCTAATCAGAAATGGTGCACCAGGCTAAACAGCCCGGGCACCCCCTGTCGACAGGGCTGTCGACAGGGCAGTCGACATGCTAAGACCCCTGTCGACAGGCCTGTCGACATGGGGTCCTGGGCGGGAATTTTTCCCGCCTGCCCAGTTTGCCCTAACCCTAGTTTCTTAATTTAAAATTTAAATCTGTTTTTACTTAGGAATTTTCTGCAAACTTCAATGGGCCTTAACTGGGTCACACGGACTCCGATTTTCGAAAACTCGGACTCTATTTCGCGTATTTTTCCGAGACGAACGCAATGGCATAGCCCGTTTCCCTTGATTCACATTTTATAATTAAATTCTGCCTCGATTTTCATTATTACAGGTTGTTGAAAATACGGGTTGTTACACAATTGCAACAGATAAATGCGTGGAAAATCTGATTAAAATTTCATACCTTTAGTTTTAGTTTTGTTTAAATATTTGATTTGAATTTTCGGGAGATATGATCGATGGTTTTCAGAACCGATGGCTTGACGTCGGAGAGCTAGGAAGGGGGGAGTCGGCGCCTGGAAGGGGTGGTCACGGCGGCGTGTGGTGGGTCCGGTTGAGCACGGCGGCGGCGGTCCTCAGGGGGGCACGGCGGTGGCTACAGGGCACGGGGAGGTCCGATTTTAGTATGAGATCGTAGAGCATGAAAATCTCTTCGAAAAGTTGTACTACGACGAAGAATTTCGTTGAGAAACGAAGGAGAAATCGAAGGAAGAAGATTTGATGGGAATGGGCTAGGCGGCGGTAAAACGAACGGGAAGAAGACGATGTACAGTGGCCCATATTTATACTGTATTTGAGCGTATTTTCTATTTTTTAATTTATTTAATTAAATCCAAAATTAGGGTTTTTCCATCCGATCTCCAAACGGAGCCCAACGACTGTCGAACAATATGTTTTGACGTCTTCTGAACGCAATGGCACTAGTGTCGAAGTCTAATTACATGTTTCTTTTAATTTAAAATAAATATTTAATATTAAATTCGAACGTACTTTTTAATTTTACTGGGGCCACATACGATCTCAGAAAAATCCAAAAAAAATATTTCTGGCTTTGTTTTGATGATACGATCCCAACAAAACAAATTTCGTCGAATCCCAACAAGCCAAAGTTCAGATTTGAGTTTTCAAACTACCGTGTTATTTCTAATTCCTTTTATAATTAAATTAATATATTCGTATTAACTTCGATTAAAATAAATTTCTAGTCGTTATTATTTAAAATAATTTATTTCAAATATTCAAAATCCCTTAAAATTTCTAAAATAAAAAATTTAAATTGGCCCCAAATTCCGGGTTGTTACACGTTCGTCCCCTCAGTTATATAAGTTTAATTACATTTTATCACGGTCAGTTCAAGTCAAGTCAAGTCGAAGTCAAAATATATAATCAAAGCATTTCAGTTAATAATAATTGTAATTATTAAACTAGCGACTTGTATTGGGACCATCTAATCATATATGAGCAATATCGAAATTTTGATCATAACCAAATTCCTTAAGCCCAAAATGATTTAGTTTTGATTTAAAAATTATTGTAAATAAAAGTCACAATTGGGTAGCACTTAACAAACTAAAATCGATTTTATCAAAACCAGTTAAATGATAGATTTGGCCAAAATATCACTAAACCTGTAGCATGACATATTAATATTGATATTTATACCATATAATCGCTGACCAAATTTATATGCGACAAGTCACACACAACCAAAATGATCAATTTAACTTTGGCTAAATGATTCAATTAATTTGTAATGATTATAGATTAATTAAATTACTTAATATTTACGTAATATTAATTACAACATCTGATTTTTATACGATGAACAAATATTTTTATTTTTTTAAGTAATTGTGAATATATTTATTGATATATGGTATCAATAAGCATTAAATTGGATTTAATTCTAAAATATTTTGTTTATTCTCTAAATGGGTTTGAAGACCATGTAGGGGATTGAAAAGTTCGATCGCAATATTGTAGTAGGAATTCGTGCCGTGGTGCTAAAGAAGTATGAAGATAGAGGATTAAGATGGAAGAGAATCGATAAGAGAAGCTGTAGAATAATGATACTATGTCCAACTTTTCCTTTGTACATGCATCTTTGTCCCCAAACTTTAAAGGACCTTTAATGCCCTTGAATTCTCATAGATTTGACCGAAATCAACCTATTTTTACCTCAATTGATTGTAGCACAAATCAAATCAATCGCTATTCGATAGTTGTTTGTCAATGGTTTAAAAAATAACACTTTATTAGCTTAGAAATGATTTCAAGGGCAGAGATTATCTTTTCAGAGTGTACAAATAAACAATTGGATGGGCTATGTTTTTAATTAGATTATAGTTATTAATTCTCAACATAATTTTGTATTATATGTATGTATTATATATTGTTATTTATGTGGCAGTTCAGGTATGTAACCGATGTTATCCAAAAGGAATTTGGTAATATCATGTATATGTATGTGTGTATATATGTAATTTTGTAATCATATACATATAAGACCATAACAACTACAGATAAATAAATAAAAACATAATTTCATGTTTTATTAAACAAGTATATTGCTTAGTTATGTGTGTGTATATGTCTCTCTCTCTCTCTCTCTCTATATATATATATATATATATATATATATATATATATATATATATATCTGTGTGTGTGTGTGTGCGCGCGCGCGCGTGTGTGTGAAGTTTATACTTGGTATAAACATTGTATGATAGGTAGAAAAAGTCTTAAAAATTTATATATATATACCATTAAAGCAATCGTAATTTTAAGCACTAAAATATATATTTTTTAAATATTTTATTGTCTTTAATATTTTTTCAATCAATTTATTATCACATAAGCAAATTAAATTAATTCAAACACGTTAGGAAAATTATATTTTGTATTTAAAAATTATATCAATACTAGAATGCTCTCTACAAAAAAAAAATCAATTCTAAATTAGTTACTTCTTTTTGGTAAAATAGACAAAAATTATTTTAAAATTAATTTATACTAAATAAAAACATGAAATTTGCTTTCAAAGCAAAGAATGTTATTTAGGATTTGCTAGAAATATATAATTTATGAAGTTAGTTAAATTAATTAAGCTCCAAAAATATTTTTTTGCCAAGCAATGGAATTTTATCACAAAACTTTCACCACATTGCAAAATCTCGAGCAACTTTTATATCGGAAGTTTCGTGATCGGGATCAAACTAATAAGTTAAGTATGAAAAAAAAATGAAAATAATAATTATTAAAAATTAACATAAATATACATAATCATCTTTGGTCAAGAGGTCGACCTATTTACAGGGGCAGCGACCTGGGACTGTTGACCCCTTATAGGAGCTATCGACCACTCTATGCCTTTAGGTCAAGTTTTTGTTGGGCCTAAAAGTTCGGTATATGGTATTTTCAATCTAATGACTGTAGTTGATTCTTGCGCCTATAAATGAAGGTATATCACTTTCGTCTCTTCTTATATTTTCTAAAAAAGCAATGAAGGTCTATCATTTCTTTTTCTTTACTTCTGTTTAGTTATAAAAAGATATTTATATCTATTTAAATATAAACTAGAGAAGAACATAAATCAAATAAAAGAAGAATAGAAGAGAATCAACACTACACTATAACTTGTTATATTATTCTTGGATCTATATTTATGTTCACTTCCTATCCTAATTCTCTTCTCAGATTGCAATTCTAATGTATGTATGTATGTATGTATATATGTATGTATGTATGTATGTATGTATGTATGTCTTTTATACATATTTCATTAATTTCAAAAGGATTTGGAGTTAAATAAAATGTTTTACTTCAAATCTACATGGTTTTGAAAGGAGAGCGGAAATTTTATGAAATGTTTATAGTATTAAAATTATTCCAATGGTGTACGTTCGATTTTTATGCCAAAATCAATTGATAATCTAGGTGGATTATTGGCTCAAATTAACATATAAAAATATCTCCTGCATATTCTTGCATTAAACCTGATTTGAAATTCGTATTACACTCTGATTTGGAAATTAGTCCCAAAGATTTTAGAATTTGAATAGTGTACAGTTTTACTCCAGATCCATACTTGGGGGTAGATCACATGTTTTGTACTTTTACTTTGACTACTTTGAATTATGGATTTTCCACAGTTTAATTTGTAGGAATAATATTTGTTGACTTTTATAAATTTGTTTACATTTTTAAATTACATAGAAAAAACAACGGTTGATTTAATAAGGAATAGTTCAAATAAAAAGAAAGTGATGTGTAGTGTACATATTTATTAGCCATAGTTTCCACCGCATGTTACAAATAAAAGTAAAATAATCATTCCTTGTAACTTCAAATGGAGTAGATCTTTCATTTTATTTTTAATATAATGTTTTGGTTCTAACCTGACCAATGGAAATCCTAATGGTTTTGCTAAGAAATCTAATTTCATCAAATTTAATATGGAAAAATATAGTATATACATGTGCTTTAAATATATTTGGTAGGATTTGTAGCTAAGCATATTTATTATGCTAACAAATAATAACAATACCTTATTAATAATGATGAATTACGCATAAAGTTTGCTTAGCATAAAAATTAAATTTGGGTTTGAATCATGTAGCCATCAAGGGAAATAGGAAAGATAGTAAATTTTAAAATGAGCAATAAAATTAGGAATTGCTAATAGTTAATAGGGTATAAAACTTTGTAACTCCAACTAACAAGAAAAATGAGAATCATAAATTAATGGGGGAAAAAGGACTTATAAGAATGATAATTATGGAGATTTGGGTCATAAGACTCATGACCATGGAATAATCAGAAAATTTTACTATTACACCCGCTTTTCGCCTCAAGCAGAAGTAGATTCTTGCATTTGACCTAGCCAAAACACCGCAAACCAAAGTTCCATACGAAAAGGTGGGTACTCCATCCACCATATAAAACAACGACCACCCAGCCTATGCTTAACCCTTCATCTTAGGAATTTTGGGAATTCCTCATTCAATATGACATGGAGAAAATTCATAACCATAAGACCAAAGGAGTACAGGGAGGAAAAGAATACCACTCCAAAGTGCCAGTCACAAGACGTGTTAGGATGGATTGATTGTAACATCCTTATGGCTCAAGCATTATGGAAATCATTACACTGCCCTTACCATTGCATCCAATAAGCCTTTGGTAAAGCCCAATATGCATAACAATCTACTTAGCACTTCAAGTCTTAGAAGACAGCAATAAATGACAGAGAAGTACTACAGTACGCGAATCAGTTTTTGTTAAAATACCCGAACAGTTCAATTTTTTTCCGGATTTCAAGGCAGAAATTAGGGAGCATCAATAAGTTGTTATATTTCAGGAAGAAACAAGCAATTCAAGGATGGTGATTGTTGCCTCAATTTTTGACAAAATTACTTTCGGGCAAAGTAGCAATTTTGTAAATGACATGCATAAACTTAATGCTTAAGGCAAATTAAGCATCTTGCCCAAATTTCTAGAATTCCTACCTGACCATGGTCTCCTACCTAAAAACATTTCACTGATTTGGGAAGGATAAAAACACCGTAGGTTATTAACAAGCGGAAAAATATAAAGGTTTGGATAAAGGCGGGAAATAAAGAGCAAAGTTAAAAATCTACCAAAAATCTACTACGCTATAAAAAAATCCAATGTAAAATGTGCTAAAAAGACATTTTCGAGAGGGTAAAATCATCCCCAAAAAAATGATATAATAATGATTGTTTGGGAATGTGTGTACTTGTAATACAAAACCTAATATGGAGTAATGATTACCCTTGGAGATATGATTATTTAAAATCAAAACACATTAAAAAAATTGGTCTTTCATTTCTAAATTTCCCCCTTTTCATGGTGTAATAATAGTCTTTGCCTCTTTAGTCCATGTAAAGGTGTGCTACGAAGATTGGACAAGAATTTAGTAGCGTAACTTATTTCTCATGGTGAATTATGACCACTTAGATTCATTGCTTTGAAGAAGGAATAACAACAGTCGAGGTGAAACCTCGACACATTCAGTCTGTCTTCTTCCTTAATTCTTGCATGTTTCAAAATTTTTGCCTTGTTCCATTAACAAAATTCTATAGAACCAAAGGTACATCATTGTGCTTAAGACACAAGCCAAAGTCCAAAAATGGCCCATCGTACTAATGTAAAAGGGTACAAATGTATTTAAATCCTTAGAGCAACTCCAACAGCACAACATTCGTGTATTGAATTCATAATTTTGAGTTGTTTTGGTCCCCAACAAAAGTTCTTTATCGTAATATTCAGCTATATGTTACGGGATCAATTCAGGATCCTGAATTGGGTTCGTGCGCCGACTTTATCGGCTCCTCATGTGGCGCGCGCCAAAAAAATCGGCTCGTCACATGAGGAGCCGATAAAGTCGACGCGCCACACATTTTGATTTTTAATATTTATTTTCCTACCCTATCTTATACTATAATATGACAAAATATAATAGTTATTATTTTCATACACAATAGTTATGTTTAGAAACACTGAAATAAACTAATTTAGATTCAGAACTTAAAAATAGCTGGTTTAGAACCTGTAGAAATACAGTACAACCCCTAGGGTAAAATAAAAAACTACAACATCATTATTGCATAAAAGATCCATAAGCTAGGACCATCAAAAAATAAAACACGAGTTCGGATAATCAAGCAAGCTTCATAATTAGGTATCGCCATATTGGTTCCATAAATGATCCATAAGATCTTTCTGCAATCGGATGTGGAGTTGTGCATCTCTAAAAATTACCTGACGACTCAAATGAATGTTGAAGTCGTCTTCTGTTATCGGTGTGTTATGTCGGAATACTTGCGGTGGTTGCGAAGCACCTTCATATTCGATGTGGCATTGCCCTTCATCCATATCTCTTTCGTCTTCTATAATCATGTTGTGTAGAACAATGCAGGCAAACATGATTGTAGAGATCTTTTTCCTAGACCAAAGACAACATGGATTACTTATCATTGCAAATCTAGATTGTAAAACACCGAAAGCACGTTCTACATCTTTCCTTTGTCCCTCCTGCATCGCCGCGAATTTGACTTGTTTAGGAGTCAATGGAATTTGGATATGTTTTAACAATGGTGCTCCATTTTGGGAAAATGCCATCACCTAGGTAATAGCCATGGTCGTAAGTATTTACGCCTAGGTTAAATGATAAAGGAGGTACCTGGCCTTGAGCAAAATCATTGAACATATGAGATCTTTCTATAACATTTAAGTCATTATTGGAACCGGACATTCTGAAGAAAATGTGCTATATCCATAGATCGTACGATGTCATAGCTTCCAAAATGATGGTTGGTCGCATTTCTTTCCTGTTGTATGCAGCTTGTAATCCCATAGGGCAGTTCTTCCATTCCTAATGCATACAGTCCAGACTCCCTAACATTCCCGGTTATCCCCTTCTTTCGTGCATCTCTCTGATTCGCACTACATCTACTTCGTTCGGAGACCTTAAGTATTCTTCTCCGTAGACGTCCACCACAGCCTGACAGAATTTTTCAAGTGTGTCAAGTGTTGTGCTCCCTGCTATTCGGTATGCATCATTAAAAGTATCAGCAGGAGTGCCATAAGCTAACATTCACATAGCGGCCGTCATTTTCTGAAAATCGGACAACCCCTGCATCTTCGATGCATTTTGTTTGTACTTAAAGTAATCATTATTACCTTTAATACCCGCCAATATCCGAAGAAATAGATTTCTCCGCATCCTGAAACTTCTACGAAACATATCAGGCCCGTAAGTGTAGTTGTCATTGAAGTAATCTTGCATCAGAGACTGCACACCTTTACTGGACATAGCGCCCCTTTACTGGGTAGAGCGCCCCTTTATTGGACATAGTGCCACCTTATTGGTATGAGTGCTCCAATATCGGTACATGTCTTGGTGTAGTTCATACACTACAACAAAAAACACTTTTCGCAACAGGCAATATCTGTTGCAATAGACCAATTGCAACAGGCCCGCGCCTGTTGGTATAGCCGGAGTTGTAAAAAGTCTTGCAACATTTTCCCCCTATTGCAAAAAGATGTTGCGGTATATTATTTTTTTTGCAACAGGTCTTAGTTGTTGCAACCGATTCTTTTGCAACAACAAATGACAGTTGCAAAATAGTCTTATACATTTTGTAAGGCCTGTTGCAAAAGAATTTTTCACAACTGTTTTTGTCAATTGCAATTGAATCTTTTACAAAATGTTTTGGGATTAGGCAGTTGCAAATAACTTAATTGCAATTGTTTAGACAGTTGCAATTTGATTATTTGCAAAAATCCATGATCATTGCATATGACTAGACTACCACCATTTATATATCAAGATTCTACTTATATATCATAATTTACTATTACCAGCATGAAATAGTATATACAACAATAATTATCATTGATTATAATTGAAGTAATAACAAATTCCAAAATATAGTCTAATAATCCAAATTAAAAAACTTACAATATCCAAATAACATCACCAAATAAAAACATCACTCGTATAATCAAGACAAACTGGTAAACATGGAGGTCACTCACTACTACCATCAATAGATGTTCCAGTTGATGTGAAACTTTTCCAGGCCTTCTCTTTTCTTTTCGTTGCTCTCGAATCTGTAGTTGTTATTGTAACTTTTCTCCATTTCAATGAAACGCCTTATTTGTTTTGTGTTCCTTCAAAAATAACGTGTTCCTTCACAGGTAAAACAAGAGGATGAAACTATTGTTAGAATTTTATGGCTTAAACATAAAAATAAACATCAAGTGGATATCATCCAAACAAGAACCTGTAAAGAATAGGTACTGAAAGAGAAAAGACCTGTAAAGGCACTATGGTTATTAATATTTCAAATCAGGCACCTGTAAATGATGCTTGATGCTTCAGGTGCAATTTCTTTGATACAAATACAGGAAGGAATGAAAAAAATTGGAAGTTGAAAACAAGGAAGAAAATCTGTTGAAAACAATGGAACATAAAAAAGATGAATTGAAGTTGAACCGAGAAGAACATAGAATGTAGATGATAGAGAATAGAAATACTAGCTAGCATAATATTTCAGGTGTACCTGTACAGGAGGATTGAACAAGACCAAGCGGCTCTTGAACTAAAGCAGCATGAGCTATTAATGAATTGCCAATGGTCATCCAAACTGCAATTGCACTGGCATATGAACATATCACAGGTTGACATGGCTGCATTACAACAACAAACAACTGATATTATAAACAAAATTTGGTAAAATAAAACGTGATTTTGTAATTTCCGTTTTGCTTACACTAGGAGCACTGAGATAAGGATATGGTGATATTGTTTTATCATCGTTTCCATCTTATATAAGTTACTTACAAAGCAATCAAACGATTGATTTAATCTTGCTATGTTTCTGACATAATCTCCACAACATAAGCAGTATTGGTCCTGTTACAACAAAGATAAGCAATATTCAATTAAAACTATTTAAGTTTTGCACATACATATATGCATAGGCCATATTAATAAAAACATGCAGTGCAACAAAGATAAATAGGCTGATGAAATGCTAGCAATGCTCAGTTTTTCTGATTTTACATCGTCTGATCAAAGTAGACCATGAAACAACATTGTCTGATGTTAACCTTTGCAAGTAAGAAAGACCAGCAATGCACAGTTATACTCATTTTACATCAAAGGATATTATAAAATATTTGCACAACTTAGACTGTCTCATTCAGACTTTATACAGAACGTAACTACAAAGATGAAGAAACACAAGTATAATAGCAGTGTGATAATTAAAACTTTGATTGAAGACCTAAGCAGCTGGTGCTAGTATTTAACAATAATAACCTAATAATTAGAACACCAATCAATGACCTAAGAAGTTCCTACATTCAAAAATAAAGAAAAATAATTACAATGGAACTGAAATACATTGGGATTTCTTCCACTTTCTTGTTGCCTTGCATAAGAGTTATTTTTGAAAATTCACCAAGAGCCTATAAATGGTTAGAACATTCAATGAACCACCAAGAATGAATTTTGCTTCTACACGTCTACACGTTGTATCTTCATTCAACTACTACGCCAGGTACCAACGCAAAATTTTGCATCACAAGATCACCAATAATAAAACATATATGAAATAAATATTCGAATTGAAATATGAAGAATTCTAGCGTGTTAGGCAACTTACTTTATTAGAAATAGAAAGAAAGAATATCAGACGAAGAATCCCAAAAAAGCTGCTTCTCAGTGACCTGATGCTGACTGTACAATGTATTGGAGTAAACATAGAAAGCCTATATGGAACATTTATTCATAACGAAACACAGTTATACATTTTTATTCAAACAGAAACAAAATGCATGAAGGTTTATACTGTGTACATGGGTGCTGTTCCAAAGAGTGGGCTAGTTGCAGCCTCAACAATGCATAAGTCTATGCTCCTAAATGTAATTATGCTGAGGATGTACCTGAAAATTTTCAACTGCGATCATCATGTTCTTTGTGGAGAGATTAAAAACTACACTGGAAAAAGCAAACAATTTTAGCTGACTGGGCTTATTAGAAAGAAAAATATAGTTAAATTATGACAGAAATGTTTACTCTTCAAAAAGAGGTGGAAACTGGCCTCGAAATCCAAGCCAACCAAACCAAGACCCATTGCAAAAATACTACATATAAAAAAAAAATTGTTCTCTGAAAATTAGCCAAAAAGATACATATAATATTGCATGAAAGTCAAGCTTGCAACAATAAACCATCTAAATGGAAAAAATATAGGATAGACAATTCAGATATCAAAGTGCTAAAATATGTAGACACCTTTCTAGCCTCCTATTTGGATGGCACTAATCCTTTTTTTGGCTCAAGGGCACTTGAAAGTAGGTACCCTTTGTTTTCATATTCAAACCAATTGACGTAATCCTACATAAAGTTATCATTTCTTATTCTAAATTTAATAGCAGATACTGGAAAACTGAAAGTCCTGCATACAGATCAACTTCAGCGTAAGGAGTCATTTTGCCTTCCATCAATCTCTAGATGACACGAATCTCCTCCTTTGTTAACTCAATTTCCTCGTATCTATATTCATTGTATATTTTCCTCCTAATATACATAAAAACAAGAGTTGAGGAAAAAGAACATATTCTTCTACTTTGTATTACTATAGTTAACTACCAAATGCTACTTCTTCACACAGCTAATGAAATTACTAGTTGATAACATGATTTGTATGGTTAATCAAAAATTGGTATACATCATACATGATAAATCATAACTGCAAACAGGAAAAATATTCAAGCATAAGTTGTGGGTAATATAAAGGGAAGCTAGTGTTAATTTCCTTTTCCTACAATATGTGGAAAATACTACAGGTTCATAGTACCAAAAAGAAATCATATAACAGAAGCACACCTCTATCTTCGTTTTGTTTGGGAGCTTTTTTAAAGAAAGAGATTGAATGTCTTAAACAGAACTAGCCTTCTTGAAAAAGTGGAAGAGTGAGCAAACATGTAGCATTTACACTAATAAATAAAAATAATACTGAAAGCATTGGATCGACTCCATATGCATAATTGACTAACAATCTCCATACTGATTTTCAGAGAATGGATTTTTTTCATACAATGCTCACAGGAACTTCGAAACTGAACTCTTTACCCAAATTTATGAAACTGATGAAAATTTTCAAAATTGTGAAAGAACAAAATCAATACTAAATCCAAGTTCTCAAACCTCGATTAAGATATGTTCTAAATTAATTTATGAAGAAACTGAATGAAGTAGCTGAGACAAATCATATAATTTTATTCTTTATTAGCAACACTGTGCATCCAAGCAAACTTCTGTCACTGGTTTTGTTTGAAACCAGATATTGTCAACCCCATTTAACTGCAATCAATAGCTTTACTACTGGATGACTTGTAGTGGGCTAATAAAATTGCAAACAGTGGATTATAGTTCATTTGCATACAGAACCAATGAAAAAAAGGCAAGTTACTGGTTATCACTAGAGATACAAATGTTCAGGCATTGCAAATCTACACTAAGATATTTTAGCTATTTGAAAAATATTGAAATGATAGTACAATCTTAACATAGTTGTAGTCAGACAGTTCAATCTTCAATGTACATGGTCTTGGACAGAAAATCAATACCAATGGTAACCTATCTCCAAAATACTAAATTAAACATACTCAAATTAAAAGGATGGTTTGAAAAGAACACTATTTCCAAACTGACCTATAACGAAAACACAAAGTAGTTTCATTGAATAAATAGTATATTCTGGATCAACTGGGGATTAAACAACCATTGCTAGGGTTCGTAACTTTCAGCCACCTTATTCGACTAATCAAAAAAGGTAGTAAAAAGCATAAACAATTTGAGTAAAAAAGTTTAAATACCTGAAAATGGACTCTAAATATGTTTAAACCCCCTTTTAGGCAGTCTCCTTCTAAGCGAGTTTGCTGGCCTTCAAACCAAAACTTCATTGTCCCTCTCGCCTTCTAAGTGGAGGGGATTTGCTTGCTGGAGACGAAAGAACAGGCACGAGGAGCAACAAGTCGGAGCTCAGAAGGAGGCACTCAAACGACTACAAATAGAAACTAAGCGGGTTCAATCAGTATTCCATGCTATGGATTTGTTAGATCGAAATGGGCGAACAGGAAGCATGGAGAGAATAACAAGGAGAAGGTCTGAAAAAACGATATATGAGAAGAGAGAGAGATGGAACGGACGATGAAAAGGGGGCGGAGAGCTTAGAAGCAGGAAGACGAAAAGGAGATCTAGAGAGGAAGAAGGTGGCGACAGCTCAAAACCTAGCCTCCATTGAGAAGACTCAAAACGACAATTAGACACCGAAATGGCGGGTTAGCGTGAAATTTTAGCGAGCGCCAGTGAATTATTAGTTATCGAGAATCAATCACGGGGAAAGGATACAGACTAACCTAGATTATTATGTGTATATATATAATAAAGTATTAGCAGTAATTGTTATAAATCCATTATGAATTATTAACTGTTAAAAATTAATATTAATTATCAAATACAATTATTATATATTTGTCTTAGTTATTAATTATTACTTTTAATTATTTAATAATCATTATTAATTATCATATAATCAATATTAATTATTTAACAATTAATTACCTATTTAATTATGTACGTATTAATTAGTAGACATTAATTTTTAATTATTTGTTTAATGTTAATTATTATTTAATTATAGAATTATTAACTGTAAATATAACATTATAATAATTAAATTTTATTATCAGTTAATAACTATACTAAATTGTAATCTAATTTCATGTAATTATTAATAGTTAATTATTTAGTAATTATTATGAATATTTTATTAATTATTTAGTTAATTAATAGTTCTTAAATATAATTTACACACTATTAATAACTAGCAATGAAAATTCATTAAAGTATTAGTTTATATTAATTAATTATTATTATTACTTAATAGTTATTATTAAAGTATTAATTCATAAAAATACCTTTATCAAACACAACTTATAATTAATTCATACAAGATTTAATTATTAATTATTAATTACTCCTTAATAGTAATATTAATCAATTATCGTTTATTTATTTATTATGAATTTATTAGTTATTTAATTATATATTATATATTTAATATTTAAACACACATATTTCAAATTAATTATTAAATATTATCTATTAGTTTTTTATTAATTTATTATTATTAATTTATTTTATTATTTTTAAATGTTAACTATTAGTTATTATTTTTTAATTATCGGTTATAAATATCACTTTATAATACTTAAATTTTATTATTAATTAATAACTATTAAATATTAACCGTAATTATCATATAATTACTAGCAGTTGATCATTTCATGGTAACTATTTAAAATTAATTATTAAAAGTTAATCATTAAAAGCTAATACTTATTTTTAATAGTATGTTTTCGCAACTGGCATACCAGTTGTAAAAAAATACAGTTATTGCAAGTGGCAAAAACAGTTGCTAAAGATATTTATTTGCAACTGGCTTGGAACCGCAGTTGCAAATAATATGTTTGTTGCAACTGTTATGGAAGTACAATTGCTAAAAGTATGTTTTTGCTATAATAGGTCTGTTGCTAAATATCATTTACTGCAACTGTCATGTGTTTCCTGTTGCAAATAGCTAGTTGCAATAGAGTATTTTTCTTGTAGTGATAGTGTGTAGGGTCATCCACGTAATTGCAGCTCAGGAATTTATGTGTGCAGAGTCGTCCACGTTATGTAGCCATGAAATTTAACAAGTAGGGTCGTCCATGTCATATTTTTTTGAGAAATAAATTAGGTTTCAACGTTTCTCTATCACAACTACAATGGGCAGTGATTAGTGCATAGTTTAGATTCTCTTTCATGGCATTAACAGTGTCCAATGCCAGTGTATAGTGTAGATTCCCTATAATGGCTACAGTGGACAGTGACTAGTGCATAGTGGAGATTCTCTATCACGGACGTTTAGAGCATTGTACTATGCGTAATATTTGTATTATTAAAGTGCATATTCATACATATCCGAGTTTATAGTAATGAACACAACAATAGGATAGTTTCCACATAACTACAATATTACGACATTAAGAAATGCCAAACTACAATCATATGAACCACATCAACTGAACACATAAACATCAAATTCAAAGTATAATAAAACACGATAAGATAGCTTCCACGTAGGCCTACCACGGACGGGGGAAAAATCCAGCTCTGGTTGCATCAGCAACATTCTTGTTCAAGCGTCTAATTTCAGCTTGCGTTTCTAGTGCATATTGAACTCCACGTTCGCACATCGTAGGGTCAATCCATTCCTTAAAGTAACAGCAATCAATTTCGTCGAGGAAAAATTTGTGGTTCTCGTAGGCTTCACAACCAAAAAATCGAGGACCAACCTTTTTTTTCAGTTTTCGAAACAACGACCACCGATTCTTCTCCACAACAGCATAAAGGGTTTAGCCCACTCAAACCTAGTGGCTCGACAACGCGCTCTTCAACTACCCGTTCTTTTCCAGGTCGATGATTTGATATCGCCTCATTGTCATTTCCCAAGTTGGCCAATGTGGAGCTTACACTTTCTTTTCCCTGTTTCGACATACACCAATAAGGCAACTATACTTTTTTCTTTTCAAGTGGAATGCAGGAATGGGAAAAGAGGAAGGAGTAGGAGGCTGGAAGAAAAAAATTGTGAATGAGGGTTTAGCCTGCTTCGGAGAAGCCACTATATATAGCGAAAAACAAGGTCGTCCCCACCTATATAAAGCCAATGGAGTAGTAGGGACACCGTGTACCATGTGAGCAGGTGGGTAGACAATAGGTAGGGACAGCTGTGTACCACTGAGAAGGTAAGAAGGTGGTTTGAATATATCACTTTTTGCCCTTGTTACCATATGATGTCGATTCTGCACCTGATTATCTATGTTGTTTACCTCTTTCTGGATGTTTGCTAAGCTGTCAGTATTTTCATTGCTCACGTTCCTATCTTGTAAGTCAGTATCATCATCACTTGTAGTAGCTCCAGGCTGTTCACCTGATTCAGTGCTGAGTTGTGTGTGTTGTGATATGTTTGAATTTTTTGTGACTTGTGTTATGTGGTCATTTGAAGTTGGCATGTACACAATATCATTGACTTGTTCAAGAACAGTGGGTATAGAGTATCTAGGATTGTAAATCTTTTTAGTAGGTTTCATTCATGATTTTTGAACGGGAAAACTTTTTCATCAAATGTTACATGTCTAGAAATATAGATTTTCCCATTTTTGTCCAAACAGTTAAACCCCTTGTGACTTGTAGTGCACTCTAGGAAAGTGCAGGGTGTAGATCTAAAATCAAGTTTGTGCTTATTGAATGGTCTATTGTAAGGAAAACACAGACAGCCAAATATTTTAAAGTCACTATAATTTGGCTTTGTTTGAGTTAATACTTCAATAGATCATTTCATCTCAAGTACCTTTGTTGGAAGTCTATTTATTAAGTAAACTAAGTTGCAAAGGCATCTGGCAAAAAATTTAGTGGCAAAGATGCATATGCAAGTAGTGTCAATCCAGTCTCCACTATATGTCTGTGTTTTCTTTCTATTAGGCCATTCTGCTCTGATGTATATGGACATGTTAGTCTATGAGTGATACCATTTTTGCATAAATAATCTTTTAGGGGTAGAAATTCTTTACCACCATCACTTTGAATAATTTTCACATTATGACTTAATCGATTTTCTGCATTAGTTATGAACTTTATGAATACATTGCATGTGTCAGACTTTGATTTCAAAAAATATATCCAAACATATCTTGAGTGTGCATCAATAAATGAAATATAATACTTGTCCTTTTCCCATTTGACAGTAAGTACATATAAAGTTGTTTGGAATATCAATACTAATACCATCATTATTTAGAATTTTTTGAACAATTTTAGGGCTTGGGTGACCAAGCTTGTAATGCCACATTTCAAATGTCAAACAGTCATTGTTTTCATCAGATTCAGAAATATTACAAAAATTATTCTCTAAGTCATTTTTTCTTGAATTTCTAGAGCCAAACTGGTACAGCCCATTTTGTTCTCTACCCTGCAATAAGATATTCCTAGTCAGCATGTCCCTAACTACACAGTGTTTAGGGTAAAATTCAAAAGACACTTGATTGTCTTTTGCACACTGTGACACACTGATTAAGTTCTTTCTTATATGTGGTGCACATAGTAAATTGTTTAGGTAAAGTTGTTTTGCACCCTTAATGCTAGCATGTCCAGTGTGTGAGATGATTATAGAATTACCATTACCCACAATTAGAGACTTTTTACCTTTGTATTCACGGTTGCCAAGATTCAGATTGCTTAAGTTGTTAGTGACACGATGAGTTGCTCCTGAATCTGGGTACCATGCATCATCTTGAATATCATCAATGGTAGCTGTATTTGATATAGAATCTTGACTGTTTTTGCTTTCTGTTTGACTGTTGACCAAATTTGCATTTGGATTGTTATTCCTGTTGTTGTTGTTGCCTTGTTGATTGACATTGAAATTGTTGTTGAATCTGAAATAACATCTGTTGGCTGTATGGCCAATTTTCTCGCATATTTGGCACTTTGGCCTATTATTGGAATTCCATCTCCCAGCTCTTCCACGTCCTCTGCCTGATTGTCCTCCTCACTGTTAAGAATTTTGGTATCTTGAATTGCTTTGCTAATTTTTTTTCTTTACCAGTTGTGGTATAATTGATAGAAGCATCTGTTACTTGATCTTTCTTCTGTAAAAATCTTCCCTCATGTGCCAATAGCATAGAGTACACACTCTGCAGTGAAGGTGTTGGTTCAATTGACGTAATGAATGCTATTACAACTTCATACTCGTCTTGTAATCCTCCAACAATATATAACACATGTTCTTTTTCCTCAATTTTGTTCCTTGTACATGCTAGTTGATCGCATAAGTTTTTCACCTTCACTAGATAGTCATTCATACTTGAATTATCCTTCTTTATATTCTGTAGTTGCTTCTTGTAATGTAAGACTCTGGCAGAAGATTGGCTTGTAAATGATCTTTCTAAGGAAGTCCATACATCATCAGTTGTTTTGACTCCAATTAACTGTGGCATAAGAGATGCACCCACTGTAGACATTAGCCAGGCACTTACGAGATTGTCTTGTCTTTGACATGAATTGTATTCTTGATTAACAATAAGACTGTCTTTATTGTCTCTGATATATTTGGCTAGAACAGTCTTTGTACCTTAAAGATAATCTTCAAGTCCATAACCTTTTGCCGTTGTTTCTACTTGCAATTTCCACAGAAGATAGTTCGATTCATCCATTTGAATCAAGAATATTTGGCTTTGGGGTTTTATGAAGGACTTGATAAGGTCTTCAGTGCTTCCAGCACTTGTCTGATTTGATCTTGAAGATGATCTTGGTGAGGTTGGTGGATCGCCTTCAACCATGGTTGCTTGATATCAGAAAATTGATGATAACTTGCGAGAACTAAGGTAAGTATCTCAAGAACTCTGATTCTTGAATTGAATTTTCTGAATGATTTCTTTGGTTGATTTTGAGAGCAACCAGAAGTGTCAAAGTGATGATTTCAATAACTTTCTTTGATATGAATTTCTGATTGACTTTCTTCGATGGCTTTTGATTTCAGCTGAATGATTTCTTCAGATTTTTTGATCGGATTGGAGTTTTAGAAATATTTTTACCACCAAGCTTGTGAGATTGAAAACTGTTGTAGCCACGCAAAACTGGCGAGGCACTGTTTTTCAGATCACAGCCTCAACTCTCAAGTGATGTGATTGAATAAATCTCAGATGAGAGGTACCCACGTGATGAAATTACTCTGATGGGTAATCTATCTTTAGATAGATTTATAGAGGCACAGCAAATTGGATTGAAATCTTGATGCAGTTAGCAATTCTGCTCTGATACCATATAAGAAATGAAGAAGTTGCTGAAGAGAATTTTATTACTAAAGTTACTGAATTAATTATTCTGTACATAGGATGCTGATTATATAGCCAAGAGGTATAACCGTTGGGCTGCAAGCAATATTACAAAATATTGTGTAATTGGGCTAAGCCCACTTAAGACATATTGTAAAAAGATATCTGAACTATCTGGACGGGATACGTTATGTATTATTTTCCAATACACTTCATAAAGTTTGTATGGTATAGACAGCTACTTGAACTTTGTATAACTCTATTCAAATTATTCTTAACATTGATAGTATTGTCCTTATATCAAAGAATTCAAACTGAAAGAGTTATAACCATGAAGCTGTTAAATTTAGCCTTAAATACATCTAAAAATAGAAAGTGTGAGTCATTATTTTGGAAAAAATGTACAATCATTGCGTAATTGTGTGAATGATTTATGTTCAGAGCATCCATGGATAAAAGATGTCGGTGCATCTGATAAGCTTATAGATATCGCAGTCCTCTCAAAATGAAGCAGTTTAGAGCAATGAACAAGCTTAAGAAGATGGCCCTTAAAGTTAGTATTTTTAACAAAAAGTCTGCAAAATTTTGTTTTTTGTTGTGCTTCTTAATATGTCTGACACGGTAATTTTTTTTATAGGTTATTCACCTTCTCACTGGATGCATCATAGGATATTGTTTTACACAGGGCTGGTTTCAGGTCTATGCTACAGACATGTATTCTAAAGCAACCTCCGGGATGAGAAGCTATAACGGGGAGGTGAACATAAGGTTAAAATGGCTTAATGTTTCAATAGTATTATTGCATTTATCATTAAGAAGTTTACCTTTTGATCTTGCACCCATATATTTAAATTATAGGCACATAAGTTTTGACCATCTAAAAAAATTGTAAATTAAGATGAACTGTTAAACAATCACTAAACCAATATATTCTTTTCAAAGTGATCAATATAGAATCGTGATTGTAGTTTATATGGAACACTAACTTGGATACACGAACTGAAACTTGTAATGGGATTTTAGTGAGAAAGAAGCAAACTGGTTGGATCATACTTATCAAGAAGTAGAGCGTTAATTTGTAGTTTGTGGATGTATATGTGTGTATGTGTGTATGTGTGTGTGTATATATATATATATACACACGTTAGTTTTTCTTTAGTTGTATTGATTATCATTATGCCTTTTATGACCTATCTCGTTATTTCCATTCTCAATCATAATTTGATAAATACCTGATATATTTTTAGTCCAGGTGACTTATAGTGCATGGAGGATAATACTTGGCAATTTATAGTGCAGATAGATGTAGAAAAACCCATGTATTAGCATATCTTACTATTTTAATCAATCTCACCTTGCAAAGAATACTAAGAATCACGGTCAATGGTGTATTAATGTACAATAATTTTTAGTAGTCAAAAGTAAAACTAGATTTATATCCTATAAAGTCAACAGAAATCCTTTTTTATTAATATGATTATGTGCTGCAAAATTTATATTATTATCAAAGGAAAGGACAAACATTGGATTCGTATTCTGATCATAATCAATCCATTGCCACACGGTAAAGAGAAATAAACTTGTTTGATAACTTTATATGATTCACTGAATACATAAGGTATTTCTTTTGATTGTTGATTTTTTACATCAGTTTAGGTTCGAAAATTAGCAATAGATGTTAGGAAACTTGCATCTTCACTTGTAACCGTTACCCATGGAAATTATAGTGTATAATTGTATATTTCATATTATACATTGATTTTTCCTATTTAGATCGGTGTTAGAGGTATTCTCATAACTCAGATGTTGACTTTATGACTTTCCACCTTTGTAGTTAATCAGTTCAAACCTTACTTTCAACTTCGAAGAAAGTAGAAAGAACTTTTTATACTCATTTGGTGCTTTTATATTTTAGTTGAGGTCATCTCAAAAGTCCAGATGGTGTTTTCAGTAGCACAGTTCACTTCAAATTCAAAGAAAACACTGGTGGTTGCAACTAGCCATCAGAAAAGTCCGGATGGTGCATGCACATATGACATAGAGCGGACGAGTCAAGAAAAAAAATAGATCCACGTTCTAAAATTCTCACCAAATGTTGTGCTTGGAGGAGACATGAACTACAGTGGACAAGCTCAATATGGTGTGGTATGTATGAAATAAATTGTAAGAGCAATTTTCATCAAGTCATCATGCGATCTTTCCATTTTAAACCATTTGACTATCCTAGTACTAAGTACAAGGAATGTTTATGTCATTATATGTGCATGCACATATATATGAGCAAAGCAATTTTGTTTAGACTTTCTATATGTATCGATCAAGAATCATATGCAATATATATTATATGAATTTGCAGTCTACCATACTCTACTTTGATGTAATGGAGCAGTTAATTGTATTATTATTTTTAAATTTGATACGGCTCATGGTCGTATCTAATTTTCAAATAGATACGGCCATGAGCCCTATCTCAATATCAATTAGATACAGCCATGAGTCGTATCAATTTGAAAATTAGATACGGCTCAAAGTTGTATCAATCCATGAATTTGATATGGGCCATATGGCTTTGAGCCGTATCAAACCATGAATTTGATACAGTTTTAAGTCGTATCAATCTATGAATTTGGTACGGGTTAAACTCGCATCTAAGTAACAAAGACGCCATTTTTTGATACAACCCAGAGCACTGCCAAATCAATTTAGATACGGCTATGAGCACTGCCTAATTGGTATTTCTGGTGTAGTGACATTTTATTGCATTAGCACAAGGAAATCCTGTGACTTTCCATTGATTACAACTGCAACCAACTCCTTGAGGTCAACAGGATGAGAGATTGGAGACTTCACTTCAAAACAAAATTCAGGAGATTTGTAAACATCCCATGTGAAACCTTATTCAACCGATTTTCCATAGTCGGGCTTAAAATCATATTCCATAAATGGAATTCCTCTCTCCTTTTAGTCATTTGCTCCATAATTTTAATACGTATTCCATACAAGCACGATGTAATAGGTAATGCCCTCTCATCTAAATCCAACTATTAAGACTTTTAGCCACGTTAGAGTTGTACTCTCCATACCGTTTACCACGAAAAAACAACTCAGCCCACTTATCAAATAATTTGTCTTTCAAAAAATTCACAGCTGCATTACCACCAATTTACAAAAATTTAGAATGTGCATCATTAAATTCAAACACATTAGATACTCTAGAACATATCTTAAATAATTCAACAATTGAAGTGTTTGCATTTCTGGACTTAACTGCTGAGAGAAAATTTTGTTCCATATGAAGGTAACAATAACTATGAAATGACGTTGGAAAAACCTCATGAATGTCAGAAATTAAACTTGATGATGATCCGACATAAAAACCAAAATACGATCTTCTTGAAGCATTTCCTTCAAATGACTTAAAAACCATCTCCAATTGTCCACATTTTCTATTGAAACTACAACCATTGCTAAAGGAAAGAAACATGCGAAACATATTCTAGAATAAAAAATAAAATAAAAATTAAACAAAATTCATGATCATAATAAAAAACTGCTACCATCTGAAATTAAAAATTGATACCTACTAGATGCAACAATAAAATCGATATCTTCGGACAAAGAAAATTGCTATCTTATAGCTGAAACATTAAAATTAATACCTTCACACATATAAAACTGCTACCTACTAGCTATAGACTAAAAACTGATATGTTCAGACACACAAGTGCTACATACCAGCTATAGAGTACAAACCGATACCTTTAGACATACAAAAGTTCTACCTACCAACTTGAACACTAAAAACTAATATCATAAATAATATAAAATTGATACCTAAAAATTGTAACAAAAAAAAAATTTATACCCTCCAACATACAAAACTGATACCTTACAAATAATACTAATAAACTGATACTACAACATACCTTGGTTGTCATTCTTTGTAGCAGAATCCATCAATACACCTGGCATCCCCTTCAAATGAGTCGCATCTAAAAATATCATAGGTCGACAATACTTGAACCCAAGAATACAAGCACCTAAGACAACAAACACTCTCACAAATTGATTTGTAGAAGAATTAACATCCATGTCAACATAAGAACCTAGGTTATGATTTTTTAATGCACCTAAATACCAAGTCAAATTATTATAAGGTATCACATCATTACCATACAGTTCCGTTAAAGCAAGTTGCTTCCCACGGTAAGCAAAAGAGTAAGACAATTAAAGATTAAACTCTCTACGAAAAACCAGTCATAATATCTTTTGGGTTGTCTTTATGCACTAAATAACATTAATTTTTCTCCTTATAAATATTTTTCTGTTAATTTTTTTTTTTTTAATTTGAAGAACCGTGAGACCTAAAGATGTCGGTCTAGGGATTTTAAAAGATTTCGAGGTTAAACTACGGGTCTGTGCACATGCAAGATTATTTTATTTTCAGAGACGTGACGTTTCAAAATCGAATATAAACCGTGGTCGAATCGAGGTTGGGTTGGGCCTTCAAAATACTGAATTTAAGTCAGTTTGACTCATGGTCGATTAAGTCTGATATAACTATGTAATGACCGAAGTTGCATTTGTGTCGGCAAATCCATCATTTGGCAGTACTATCTTTTCCATCAGCAAGACATCGATCTCACACTCAGCAATCCGACGAGGCAATTTTATGTATATAAGTAACTTGTAATAATTGAGTTACTATCGGCATCGTACTTATGGGCGTTTATTCTCTCTTTCATACTCAGCATGTAACTATTTCCTTAATTGCCAACTTATCATAGGCGCTTATAAATGGCCAACTGACCAGTGGATAAAATGGAATTATGTCCACTAAGAGCATGATTTACAACATCATTATCCGTGACCAATGAACTTAGGATCTCCAAAACTGTTGTGACTAGTGTGCGACCCCTTCAATAAAATCATGGATGGGCTTCCCTGTCTTTTTGTGTACGTAGCTTCCAATTAGGGTTTGGGTTTTTGACAAAACCAAGGTCGCTCTAAGTTTCCACCCAGGTTCATTCTTTCTAACGTCACTGTATAGCCAAAAAATCCTAACTTCATTGATTAATTAGCGTCTCAATGGCAGCTGAAATCAAAATTATAAAATAAATATAGCATTGTTAACTCCGTCAAAATGTATGAGACCGGATATCAATGTATCTATTGAAACCAATGTAAGTAAGGCTCTTCAAATGTTGCGCAATATATTACTTGTGTGATGGATGGAGCGTCTGAATTGAGCACCCTGAGACACTCATCTGGTCTCGAGAACTTGAAGAAGTACATGGGAATTTTCCAGGGATTCCCACATTTCTCTTTGACTATAGAATATGGTGGGTTAGAATCTAAGAAAAAACCAACTAGATAATCCTTCCAAAATTCAGCCCCAGCTAGCAAAACTTCCAAGGGGCATCCATAATTCCATCACGACCTACAATCTGATCAAATTCTTGTGGCTCATAAGAACTTGCATTTAACAGATTATTCTGGAAAATTAAAGCATAGGATAGAGCAACAGGAGGACTATGTGCGGTTGCATTTGACACAATATATGTAACATTAGGCGTTGCATTGAAAATAATGTTAACATTATTAGAGTGTAAAATTAAAAACTTTATCCCCACAAGCAACTTCAGTAATTATACCCACCTAAAGTGGCGTTAGATTTCAGTTCACTCACCATTTCAACATATCTTTCACTCATTAAAGCACCTCTCATCACCAAATTAGGATTCGACCCAGAAATTTCCAACACATATCAGTATTAACCCAACGAGATTCAATATTAGAAGCTGCTAGGAGGGGGAATAGGAATATATAAAGATCACCTGCTGTGGATAAGATCAGACGTTGTACCGATACCGAGGCGAGCGGGAAGGGCATCCATGTCTACCAGTAAAGTCGAAAAAGTGTCAATGGCATCCATGTCTACGAGTTTTTAGAGTATTTATTCTTATGTATAATATCCATGCAAGCATATATTATTAGTTTATGAAGGCATATAATATCAATATACAAGTCATTCCTTTGACTTAATTACCAATTTTTATATTTGAATGTTAAATATTGTATGAAACAATCACGTATGTTTAACCATAATAATCAAAATTTTCAACCATTAACATAATTAACCATTATCGATATAACTGACAACTGCGTAAATGGTTTGTGCGTTGAACAGTTGATGGTTCAACCGTAACCGTAACAATTCTACTCATAACAATTAGGACTTGTTGTTCTGATCCTCTCCTCATAACAATTCTTAGGCTTATCTTGGAGAAAACAAGTCTTTGGAAGTGTTTCAAGTTTGGTGTTCCGTTCTCGTTCTTGTGCCCAGTATTGATTCACTATTAAGATAGTTGGCTTAGTTGATACTTGTTATCCAATTTTGTTTCCGCTGCAAGTTTGTTTTATTATACTCTAATTATGTGTATGGTCATAATTTGAACGTAGCAGAATTACAAGATCTAGGCTTGGACGGATTTGAGTTTAAATTTTGTCGAAATTCAGGCTTAGAAATGTATGGATTATTACATTATCCTTATCAAATAAGAATTTGGTAATCTATATGTCATTTTATTAGACAAAAAACAAATTATTTGATTTTTATTACCATATCATTGTTATTGACAATCTTCTTCTTATGTCATAAAGGAACGTGTTGGAACAAATTAAATTTAACTTAGCAGCTATTCAGATCACTATTTCTCTTTGTAATCGGTATGAATTAGCATATTTTCTAAAATATTTTTTTTTTAAACAATTTATTTGTTTGTTTAATGAATGGGTTCTAAATAGTCAATCCATTTTAAAGTTTCAAAACTTCACCTAGAAATCAAAACGATGAAAGTTAGAACTTGGATTTTTGCAAAAATGAAAATTTAAACGTCTAAATTCTAGAATCCAATCTTAAATAAGAGAATTCAATTTTGTATCTGAAAATTTGCGGATCTAAATTTTAAAATCTTTAATATTATAGTTTGAGTCGTGGTTTTCAAACTTTTACAAATCTGAATCTATTAGAATTTTACAAAGAAAACAACACAAGTAGGTCATTGTCCCAATTTAGATATATAATGGGTTTTAATAGTTATTTCGTTAAATGAGCGAGTGCATTGAAATGGTTGAGTTTGTTTGTCTTACTTCATAAAAGGGTGAAATGTATCGATCAAAAAAGGGTTTGTTCAATTTTGATCTCACGCAATTATGATTCGACTTGGATCGTCTAACAGGTCTAAAATCAAGAATATCAGTCTTTAACATTAACATGAGAATAGTTAATTCGTGTCATGATGTAAAGTCGTATAAATGTTGTAGACTGAGGTCGAGCTACAAAAAAATACAACTAATATTAGCCTTAAAAAGCAGATAAATCAAATTTGACACATCAGTACATAAGTTTTTCAACATAGCAATTAGTAGAAGACTTATCATTATTTACATAAAATGTTTACTGAAAAATGCTTTTTCACGTGTGACGGTATTTACCTTTATCATAATAGCCTACCGCAGTGGGAATCAAGAAATAACCCACAATAGAAATGAAGAAAATAAACCGTCAACAAAATTAATATGCATGGGTGACTTGGGCCCGTTCGACGGTCTAAAGCGGACCGTCAGGACAACAGATGCGTCGGACGCTTCCGTTGCCCAACGATCCATTTTGGACCGTTGGCTGCCGACGCGTTGAACGCATCTGAGTCCAATGGTTGGATTTCCAGCCGTTGGCTTTCCCTCCCCTCCCCCTATAAATTTTGCCCCCTTCTTCTTCTCTTCACACTTCTGCTTCTCTGTTTCCAGCTCCCTCCTCCTCTTCTGCTTCCAGTTTCCAGTCCATTACAACTAAGTTTCAGGTAATTTTCTTCGTTATTATATTTTAAACGTTCATATATTCGACTTATATATGTTTTCCAATTTTTTTGTTTATTCTTTTCTCAGTCAAATGACACACTCTTATGCCTCTGTTTCAGGGTCTTCTAACGCGCCCATCGCTTCTCGGCCACAGGATCGAACTAAGGCTTTCATTTAAATTATTCTCAACAATAGTTACCTTAGAGGAACAAATAGATTCTTGACCGCGGTTCAGAATGAATTCAATGAGCAGTTCGAGGAAGATTTAACGCAGACATAGATGAAAAACAAATGGGATAATCTAAAGAGAGTCTGGACATCTTGGAACGCTCTACTTCAAATTCCAGGTGGTTTTTGGGATGTTGCTCAGGACCGCTTGGACGACTCAGACGATTGGTGGAGCGAGCATGCACGCTTGTACGAGAGGTTCAGGAGACAACCTCCTATGAAGTTTCGAGAGCAAGACGAGCTTTCCGGGGGCTACATAGGGAAAGACTCCTGCAGTTACCAGATACCTTCTCCACCATAACCCTTTACCGCGGTCGATGCATCTATGTATCATGATTTTCTGAGTGGAGTTAGTCCACCGCCAGCTCAGTCTACACCCAGATAGACATCGCACACCACGTCTAGTAGACAACCTACCATACAACCCTCCTTCTTTCAATCAGATCGTTTCACAACTGCGGTGGAACAGTGCTTCGCTGTTCTCTCGACCGTTGCAAATGTTGAGAAGTGGAAGATTATTGAGATTTTTCGCATCGATCGGTCAATTTTGGAGGTGGCGGAGATACTATCTGACCGAGACTTACTTGGTTATATAGGTTATCAACTAAGAAATTTCCGTAGACATTAGTAATTTGTTGTATTTCTTCGTTTTTTTAGTTTATGCATTATTGTTATTTAATATTATTATGTAATGAACTATTATATTTGGTTAACTGTATTATTTTGCAATAATGATGCTGTTATGTTTTAATCGTTATTTAATGAAATTATAAAACAAATATAAAATGGTCCGCTTAATGCTCTGCTTAAAGCGCCTAATGCATTCTTCGCTAAATGCAATTCTTCACTTAAATTTTCCGTTTAAATTCTCCGCTTCCGCCTGCGCCGAACACACCCTTAATAATATTGCGACATTGACTAAACCCAACAACAGCGCTTGCCAAGACAAGATTATTGACTAAATTCAATTTATAGCACTGCACCCACAACTTTCCAAAACAGGCTATGCCCATGTTATGGGAACCATGTAATAACGAAGCCATACTCCCAGTACCCCACTTGTTTGCATATTTAAATTTAATGCATTAAATATTTGGATTATAACGAATTAAAATTTTCTAAAATTATGGCGAGGGGCTCCATTCATGTAACCTTTTGGTTGGCTACTTAATAGCAGGGTTGTTACGGCCATGGTTGAACCATCAACTGTTCAACACACAAATCATTTACGCAGTTATCATTTATAACGGTAATGGTTATGTTAATGGTTGAAAATTTTGATTATTACGGTTAAGCATACCAATTATTAGTGAATGTTTCATACAATATTTAACATTCAAATATAAAAATTGGTAATTAAGTCAAAGGAATGACTTGTATATTGATATTATATGCCTTCATAAACTAATAATATATGCTTGCGTGGACATTATACATACAACTAAATACTCTAAAACCTTGTAGACATGGATTTTCAATTAGCTCCTTAAACTTCTTGAATACTCTAAAAACTTCTATTTTTTTCTTTGATGAAAGAGACCCATGTCATTTTGAAAAAAATCGCCAATGATAAGATAAAATACCAGTATTATTAAGTGAGGGTATCCTCAGTGGTCCTCAAACATCAGTGTGAATCAAATTCAATAAGTCTTTTGCTCCTCATGTGTTTCAGTTGGGAAATGACGATTGGTGTTGCATTCCAAGAAGACATTCTACATATGCTTCATTATTTTCTTTTAAGCCTGGTAGATCTCACATTGTATTCTTTTAATATAACAACTTTGAAGCTTGCGTCTTGAAGTGGCTAAATCTTCGATGCCATAATCATGAGTCATCAACATGAACTTTAACAGCGATGTTGGTAGGCTATTTAAAGCTTATTGAAAAGTTTCTAAATTTTTTACTTTGGCCATCTTTAATATTTTGTTATTTTTATCATAATTTTGCACATGTCTCCATTAAAGTGTAAAACATAACTTTTATCTATCATTTTGACCAATATTTAACAATTTATTTTGAAGATTGGGAATTAGTAAAACATGGTTTATAAATTTTGTATTTTTCTTTGTTTCTACCATAACGTTGTCTTTGCCATGCAATTCTACAAGAGTGTTATTTCCCGGTTGTATTTTCACTTTAACAGCATCTTCAAGACCTGTGATGATGCTTTCATCTTTTATCATGTAATTGCTACAACCACCATTTAAGTATTCATTTGCAGCTTTTTCATTATTTGAGTCTTGGCTAGCATAAAAAAGATGTTGGTCATAATCATTTTCGGACTACTTATGATTGGTTTCTTTAATGAAATTTGCTTGATGCTTATTTTTGTAGAAGCAGTTCTTCTTCACATGTCCAAATTTTTTGCAGTGCCTACATTGTGACTTCATATGATGCAAAAAAAAAAAAAAAAAAAAAAAATCAAATGTTTTTCCATTTTACAAATTTCGCATGAATGATATTTTTCTTTAAGGTTCAAGGTGAAATCTCTAGGAGTTTCTTTGATTTTAGAATTTTCTCATCTCTTTTATATTTCTATGTTTTTTATTTTGATTTAGTAATCTGAGCTTTGATTGAAAGGTTTTTTCCATCGAATCTGCATCATGCCTATTCAATTTTTGTTCAAATGCTTCTAATGAGCTCATTAATCTAGTTACCTGATGAAGTAGAGAGATCTTTATTTTTCTCAACTATTGTCTTTTTTTTTGAATTTGTTCAAGAGGAAAACCGACCGGAGCCGTAAAACCCTCCCTAGTGCACCTAGTCTGATCTGCGAGCACCACACAAGTGACTGACCTTAGCGTATGCACATGGTAAGCTCTTAACATGTCATTCCGGGTTTCGAACTCGCGCCACTGTTACCATGACGCAAAGTCCTTAACCGCTGGGCTATTGCTGCAGTAATCCTTTACAGTTTCGAACTTCTTCATTTTTATTAATTCAAATTCATGCCTTAAAGATTGTAGTTGGATGGCGATACCTTTATATTTTATTGAAACTCCTCATGTAGTGCACTCCATGCTTGCTTTGTTCTTGTAACTCTCATTATTATTGGAAAGACTGTGTCAGCAACTGCTCGTGGTAAAATAAATAATGCTTTTGAAATTTTTTGTTTATTTTTTCAACTTATATTTTGGGCTTGACAAAGAGTCGTTGCATTTATAGGAGCAATAAATACTTTTCTATAATATCCCACAGGTCTTAAAAGCTGAAAAATCCCTTTATTTTTATGCTTAAGAAATCATATTTTCCACCCAATAAAATGGTGACTGGAATAGATGAGTATGGATGATATTTTAGGGTAAAAGAAAAAGAAAAGAAGATATTTTTTTTAATATAGAAATGAAAGAAACTTTAGCACCCAAGCGTAAGTGAACATTGCACCGATACAAGTAGTAGAATTTTATTTTTATAATTTTAAGAACTACTTTCTCGTTTAGAAATCAACTGATCAATGTGAATAATAATCTCTTAGTATTTATCAATGATATGAGTTATATATTCCTCAATGTGGGACTTATATTTTCAACACGAAGTGCTTTGGTTTATTAAAACATTAATTAAAACAAACATTTCAACGTTAACTCTAATCATTCAAACAATCAAATTAATGAAGAAGAGTTAGAGATTACCTTATTGCTGGTTGGATCTTCTCTCTTATCGTCTCTCTCCACTTCTTTGTCATGGTTTTCAAATGTATATAATGGGAAAATAGTAAATCTGAAACAAAAGGAAGAAGCGAAGGAAAATAGAGAGTAAAAGTAAAGAACAATAATGTAAGAAACATGGTGGGTAAAGAGAAAATAGATGAGTATTTTATTTTGAACGCAGCGAGTAGGAAAGCCATTATTTATGTGAGAACTGACTAACTAAAATATAATGGTATGGAAATATGGCGAATACAATGGCAAGAACAGTCGCTCTATTCATTTTTTGAAAATGTACTTTATATATGCTAATAAGAAAATTGTTATAAACATTGTTGAAACAAGTCCCCCATCGGGGAATTTATAAAATAATTATTGCACACTCTCTAGCTATCTCAATAACCAATGAGTAACGCACTTAAATACAAAAAAGGAAAAACCGACAACTAAAAGATATTGACTTGTTATCCTTGTGTAGTGAAGAACACAGATTGAACTACATTAACTCCAAATTATAACAACATTGATTGACAAGTCAAATTCTACCTCCTCCCTTATTTTCACTTGTTTTTTCCATATATTTTCCTCTAGTGTTTATTTGAGAAATTATATCATGTCATACGGGGTTGTGGATGACATTCAAAGAATTTGAAGTAGAGACATCATACTCGATATCTGGTAGATGTTTTATCTTACGATGCTCTAGCATGGGAGATCAACGATTTATTTGGTTAAATACTAGATGTGTTCTGCTAAGCTCGTTGGTCTTTATCTTCTTCATCCATAATATTTTCACATTTTTATTGAGTTGTCTATGGCAATTGATTCATTATCTATTTT
Organism: Allium sativum; assembly: GCA_030737875.1. Classification (NCBI taxonomy): domain Eukaryota; kingdom Viridiplantae; phylum Streptophyta; class Magnoliopsida; order Asparagales; family Amaryllidaceae; genus Allium; species Allium sativum. The sequence continues at coordinate 298,941,630 of CM060924.1, forward strand.
TTGATTGAATTCATTGATATTCAATGCATTGTATGGACTCGTTTTGTAAAAAACTGGACTAGATAATAAGAAGTAAACTGTTAATTTTTTTAGTTTTTTGGCTTGCACTTGTGCTATATATGTTTCGAATTGGCTACGCTCTGTGTTATTTTGATTATCTTAAGGTAGCTAAGGTAGGTGAATGTTGGTATTATCTTTACCGAAGTTTCCCATTATAGAGAGATTTTAGCATTTAGATCATTTATATTGTGTGAATAATCCACCTCTATGTGCGCATTACTTAGTAAAAGTTGTTATTATTGATAGGCATCCATACTTTGCTGAATTGGAAAATTGTTTCCACGTGTCCAAAACTCAGATAATTTTGATAGCTAACCGGTTTCCATTTCTGTTTCAAGTCTTGCATAAAAGTTAACAATTTTCATTAAGAATTAGGATTTGCATGGCGTAGAAAAAATGAGTTAGAACCTTCCACTAGTGTTCGAACATAATAAATTTTTATGATTCCTCTAGTCGTCTTGTCTAGTTTTATTGATTTTACAATATCTTATACATAATAAGAATACCTCATTATGAAGCTTTTGAAATGAAAAATTATCCCATTCGCAGCAGCAAAGGCCCAAGGTCATAATCATCAATCGATCACAATTCCTTCCCACTACTCCCATTTAGAGCATCTCCCACAAGGTTACGGGTCGTAACATTTTGACCCGTAACATTCAGGGAGATATCTCGGATATCTCCCAACAGTCGCGCGCCGATTTTATCGGTATGCCCTGATTTTAACATGGCGCGCCAATAAAATCGGCTCCCGACCTCACAAGCCGATTAAATCGGCTCGTGAGGTTATTATTTTAAAACATGCATACTTTTAAGTTTGATACACAATGTTTGAATGTACGAAAACAAGTTGTTATGGTCAAAATGATTCAACTAATATTTTGCTTAATGATAACACTAATAAAACATACAGATACGACCGGTCATTAAAGGTACAACAACTAACGATAGTAGATACCAACTAAAACATCAGAGCAAGCGTAGATGTTATGCGTTCAATCTCAAGGGAGTCTCGTAATGTTCAATCGCAACTGTTCAATATCATTTTGGAGACGTCTAATCTCTCATTCGAGTTCGTTTACATGTGCTATTCCCTTTGGGCACAATGGTTCCTCTATCCATTCCGTGTAATTGCATCCGTCTGGATAGGATGGACATTTCTGCATGCGTCGACCTATATTGTTGCCCTCTGCTCGAACCACAACTTCAATCACATAACCGCAGTAGCAACGTACTGGATAAGAATCAACTCCCTGTTCATACGGTGGTACTCGATAGAACTCTACTTCTTGTTGTGGTTGAGTGACCGCCTGTTCATACGATAGTTGAACATGTGGTACTTGAGCTTCATGTTGAAGATTTACGTACCCCTGTTCATCCGATGGTTCATCCTGGGGTCTTATTTGGTTTAGAAACTGGAATTCGTCTTCGAGCTGCTGAAGTCTCATTTGTTCGTACGCATGTTCATCAGAGTCAGTATCTGATGGCCAAGAAGGCATTTTGAATGAGTGATAAAAGGAGGAGGTAGTACAAGAATGGAAATAAATTTGTTTGAGTGAGGAAAGTTGTGAGTAATTTGACAGAAATATATAGATGCGTAGTATAAATCAATAAAAGAAATAATGATGTGATGTAACCGGTCACTATTACGACTGTGCTTTACGAGATGCCCGACACTGTTTCGCATGACGTAAAAGTGTAGGGAATCTACTTTTCATACTGCCATGATGTGAACAGTCACTGTTTCCACTTTTGCTTTACGTGATGCGATTTTCAAAGCATTTGTCAGCAATAATGCTCAAGTGGATGAGTATGACCCTATTTTCTAAATCCTTTGCGTATTGAAATGTTCAATTCACACGGGGATGACCCTAGTTTTTAACTCATTAGCATTCATAAATATAAACAATACCTATTAACCTGCGTACAAACTACGTTCAATATAACAAAATAGAAGATACATGGTACAGTGCATGTTCAACCCACCATACAACTATGATAAAGCACGACTTAACTTGGATTACATATAATTAAGACGTAGTACTATATAATTAAGATCCTAGTTTCGGACCGAACCGTTGAACCCATACAACATTTTAGCCTTTGCTGCAACAATGACCCTTTCCAAGCGACTTACCTCCGTTTGTATCTCTAGAGCGCGCGGGACACCCCTCTCCATTAGTGGTGGGTCGATCCATGAGAAAAAATTACAACGTTCCAACCCCTACGGTTTAGTGCAGTAATGTACGCTTTGCACCCATAAAAGCGACGACCTGCGTTGCTCTGGCTTTTAGACACAACCACATTACATTTCACTCTGCAGTAGCAAAGTATTGAATGACCTGTCATGCTAGAGCTTGATCTATCTGGGTTCTCCCAAGCAATTACTTCCCTTAATCGAGCATTGTGGGTTTTTTGAAGAGGCCCAATACGTGGGATGGCAACGTTAGGTTGCGTGGCACTGAAGAGCTCAAACTCCACTTCTCCAGCTTCCACTTGATCATCCAATTGCGTTTCGGGAACAAACTCGACTGGTTGCTTATTTCTTTCATATTGATCGTAAATTTCGACCATGGTTTCATCATCGTATTCCTAAGAAGACATGTTGGACTACTTAAAAAGTGGTAGGTAGTTAAAATAAATAATTTAACAAGCCTAAGTCTTCAAACGTGCTGAATTTAAAGGTAGAGGGCGGAGATTTAGTAATGGTCGACAAGTCACCTGATTTCTAGCTTTGCTTTATTAAAGCAGCGGTCAAGTCATCTTTATTCAGTACGAGTTGTCAAGTTATGTTGTTTCTATTCATTGAACAACCTATTGCACGTTACCCGAGTGTTGTAGAGTGTAGTAACATCAACTGATCTAAGGCAGAGCCATAGCAACTCAACTGTTGAGGACAGAGGGTAATCCTGTCATATGTCTCTATCCTACTACTCAACTAATGATGACAGAGCTTTACCAAAAAGAAACCCCCTTATTTAAATAGTTTAGACTTCGTCCCCCAACCATATCAGGTTCTATATCAACCCCGACATTAAGGTGAGAAAATAATAATCCTGTCATATTTTTTCCCGTTGTTTAAGCACTTCTTCGTGTATGTAACACGTTTCTTGTTTATGTGTAGCTTAAATGGACGATTGGGTAACAAGTGAACTTGTAGATAAAATGTTTGATGAGTTTGAAAGGAACAAGGAGGAGGAGAAAGAGGGAGGATTTGTTCCAGATACACAAGTAGAAGAGGCGGAAGAACCTGCTCAAAATGAAATTGTTCGTGGTACTCAATAAGTAGTTGAAGTTCAAAAACCAAAACCACGTCCACGCAAAAACATAAAGAGGCAAGTGGTTAACCGTAATCATCACAACCAAAGTAATGCTAGCTGCAGTACTACTACAACAGAATTATCTCCTAAGGACTTACTTATACTCGTGAAATCCTATATCGAAGTTGATAAAAGAGAATTGCTGCTGATGCAAAATGGAGGAGGTATAACCCATGAAGAATTTTGGTCCATGATAACAAGATTACATAACAATAATCGTAACTGCACCACTACACGAACTTCTTGTGAAGTTCATATGGCTCATCGGCGTTTCGTTAAAACTTTGGAACGATACCAAATGATTATACAAACAGTTGAAGATGAAGACATATTTAAAACGACTCGGGCAACTTTTGATTCTCATTACCTTGTAGAGTATGGCACTGATTTTGTTGGGTACGAAGCCTACAAATTGCGTTATAGTTGGCTAACCCGATATGGTGCTGAATAGGCTAACGGTTTTGCTTAGTGCTGGTTGAATCTTTCAGTTATTTGATGCTTCTATGTAAAAATTTTGAGATTTCGTCTAATTTGATACTTTATTTAAGTTATAAAACTATCAGCTTAGGAAAACAATAGCGATATAAATAAAAGCACACATTCCATTAATATGAAAATCGTTACTACAGCAGGGAATATAAGATTAGTACAACATCATAATACAAGCAACTAGTAATACAAATAGTGGTGAACAATCAACTTATAAGTGATGAAAACGTGACGTTATAATACAGTGTTTCATTCCCATCCACAATTCCTGCTCCAATTGAGGCATTCAACTCAGATCTTTGTTCATGATAGCAATCTCGTCTTGATCTTTCTTATACGCATCTTGCTCTTTCTTATACACATCTTGCTCTTTCTTGTGCGCTAATTCCTCCACTAGAATTTGTAGCTTCTTCTCTTCCAGATCAGCAATCCTTTTCATAACTTCTATTCTTTCCTTGGCTTCTACAAATCTTTTTTCAGCTCTATGACTGTGTTCTTCGTGGCGTGCGTTCACTTTTGCTTCAAGCTCAACCGCTATTTTGCCCTTTCCTTTCGTAGATTTGACTCCTTCGGGTCTAAAATCTTCGTCCATCGTGGCATTAAACTCATTGAGTAGGTTTTCCCCTTCATATTGAGAAATTTTGGCAGTTGAATCGCTTGGACTGGAAGAATACCCAGATTTAGGAGCTTTTTTCTTACTCTTGCTAGCGGAATGAACATCGCGGAGGCTCTTAGCAAGTCCGGAGTTCCATTTTGGTTGACAAGTAAGTAGATCATAACAATGCATAAACTGATAATATTGTGGCATTTTCGTTCCGTTTTCTCTAGGAAAAAGTTTCTTGAACTCCTCGTTTGCCATTCGTTTCTGTTTAAAAAAGGGAATATGAATCATAAAAACAACTGCCAAACACTAATATAAGTAGTACAAAAATATAACAGATTATCTTCCCCTCCCATGCCGCTTGGATTCGCTATCTTTATTTTGTATTCTTGTGACTCATAAAACTGGGTTTGACAGCTTATTTTGCCAAAACTGCCTTGAATCGCCGATAACGTCCGTCCGCACTCTGGATGCTTCTCAACGAACGTGGTCTTAATTTTTTTTCAAAACGTAACGACTGATTGGTCAATCCCCGTTGTCGGATCTTGTGAGAAATGACAATAAATGCTGCATAGATCGATGTCCTCTTGGTTTGTCCACGGCATGATTCCTTGTCTGCTTGACTGAGTTCCCATAAAATTGCTCGTGTTTCCTTGGGAAAACTGGCTTCCTTCCAATGTCGGATGTGAGATATCTCCAAATGGTGACGCCATTACAGAGTTAGAGTTTGTTTTGATTGTAGAGATAGAAGAGAATTATGAATAGGTTGGGATGTAAAATGGTAGAATGGAACCATTTTATAACTGAAAATATTGCTGTTTGAAAATTTATGACTGTTTTATAGCCGTTGGTGGAATTTGACTGTTTGAAAAATTAGGACAGTTTGTAGACGTTGGTGTTGAGGAGCTGATTTTTTTGGCGCACACCGAAAAATTCGGCTCCCCGTGTGAGGAGCCGAAAAAATCGGTTCCTCGGGCCAATTCCTGATTCAGATTAGCCCCGTAATAGTCCCCTTACTATTACGCTACGTAGTGTCTATTATGGACAAAATTCATCCCTTATTACGAATGACGGATACAAATATGCTTCTGTTGGATTTCCTCTTACGGAACACCGCCAACATATACTTCATGATTTTCTTTTCTTCTTCCCACCAAATGGATATCGTTCCTTAACTTTCTTTTTCCATACCAATTCCTTCTCCTCTGTATTTCGAACTCGATTTGGAGATTGCGCTCCTAGAGTCAGCCCATCCATGCTTTGTTTCGTTGAAGATTTTGGTAAATCTCTGTAAATGATTACCAATTTTGATTAGCGATTTTGGGACTTGATTTGCTCATCCTTTGGAGTTTCGAATTTCATTCTTTCAGAAGTGTTTTGATTTGATTTCGCACATGAATTTTCGTCCTACCACACACACACATAGTTCATACGTCTTTGTTTTGATATCTAATTATCACTGTTCGACTATTATATGTGTTAATTTTCAAAGTTTGGAGTCCTACTATGATTCATTGTTGTTATCTTCTAGGGATCACCTATTGTAACGCATTGTTATCGTTGTGGTATTTGGTACCGTACAGTTTTTTAATGTAAGGTCAAGATGTGAGACGACCCGAAATTCCCCGTGAAGGAAAGCCCGGATTGAATTGAGAACACGACAAATCAGAACACAAACAGAAGAACATTTCATTGTTTATTACAACAATTCCATTATAATACAAGAATATACAGAATATGAATAAATATTACACATTTAATATACATCAGAAAAATATCAGAGATTACAATTTACAATCCAGCGGAAAATAATACAAAACACAACTGAAAAGAATATACGGATACAGAGCTTTCCGAATATCATTCCAGCTGTAACAGGATCCTGTGAATATATATCTGCAAAACCAAAACTACTAGCTGCCCGTGAGGAAAATAGGGGCACCCAGAGTTTAGGTTAAAACAATAAACTCCAGGTCGGTCATGTGACTGGTGTGAGAACTAAAACAGTTATTAAAACTTTACTTTAAATCAGATATATAAAGGACCACGCCGTATAACACGGAATGGGTTTCCTCCCATAAATACCAGTGCGTATATCAAAACAGCGCAATGCTTTTTGGAAAAATGAAGCTATTATAAGACACAGGTCCTATCACATAATGCAACGCAAGCCGAGGGATAGGGTTTTCCATTATAATAGCCAAACATGCTTGATACGTTAAAACAAATCATTTGATACTATTATAAGTGCATAGTGTATAAAACAACTTCAAATATAAATGTATCAATCCTAGACGGCATGGGTACCATATATCATGTCGCCAATACTAGGCTCTACAATCAAAACCGCAAATGTCATGTATTGGAAGTTGGATTTCTGTCTGTGAACCAAGGCAAGGGATCGTCCTTACGGCTTTGAGACAATCTAGCCCATGTCTCAGGAACAAAACGCATCGTCCCTTAGAAGCCACAGGGCCCGTCCACTCATGTGGATTAAAATGCTTGAACACTGCGTTTCCCCGCCCTATGGGGCGTAAATGAGCCAAATGACTCCAACGGCCCGGGATCGACCGATATAACCGAGGCGCCTCGCTATCCATCATCCACATAAGTAAAATATCCAGGCGTGTAAAACCCAAAACACCACTCCTAGCTGGAAGGAAACGCATGCCCTCCCTGGATCCTTCGCTCGTTTCTGGTTCACACCGGGATGTGAGGCTCGCGAATTAACGCTACACAAATCTATGTTGTGTTAAAGCCGTGCTTTGATCATCAACCACATGACTCTGCTTTTCAACAGAAGCCTTGATCATTTGCATCTCAGCATGCCACACAGGTAATTCACGCTATGCAACCGATATCTATCGATCACACAGAATGAAATCCGATGTCAGACACACGTCTATTTACAAGTCCGTTCTGGGTCTGAACGAAACCGGAGGAACCTTATTCCTTGCATATCCATCGATCTCCAAGTACGTCTGGACGTTCACCAACTGATTCCCTCCTCTTGGGTGTACAGCCCAAACAAGATCATCAATAGTTATCCAAACGATGTGAAGACCTCCGGTCTTCAACCACCATATTCATCTTCGACTTATCGTCGATTCAGTTATTCAGAATGGGATAAACTCGGTCTTTCCGAATAACTCGCGTATATAATAAACAAGTGTTACACAAACGCAACATACGCCTCATTCCAATCCAGAATATTTCTTTATTCAAATATTCTTATCTTTTGGGATAGGTTTCCATTAATTTTATCAAAGATAAATTCTTTAAAATTTATTCTTTAATCTTCCTTTGGATGTCAATTCAAACCATATTATGGTTTATCCAAACTAGTCGGGATTAGCGAACCTTACCGAAGTACTCATTTGTTAAATTTCCCAACTCCAACCTATTCATCCCACGAAGTAAAACTGGTAATACTTCATATCTAACACCACGGTGTTATCGGTAAATTCAATTACCATTTCACGTTCAAATCTAATTAAATATTTAACTATCGCTTGGAGCAAAACTGGTTATACTCTATTCTCGATCATTTCTTGAATTTGATAATTTTAGTTAGCAAATTCATCTTTCAATATATTTAAAGATTCATTAAAACTCGAATTCAGTTTTAATTTCCAAAATTCATTACTTAATGATTATTCAAATCCATTAAATAAATCCTATCTTTAACTGGGTTAAAGAACTAATGTCATTTAAAACACAGCTCACAATAAACCCAAAATCACATTCCATTAACAATGGAATTTTCACGGAAAACAGACCAGTATATATAATCAGTATAAACTTCCATATCCGACTAATAATATAAATGGAATAACGGCAAAGCCTTCTAAATTCCATATATATTAGCAGTCTTCCTCCACAAAAATTCACTTTGATTATTACCAAATCGAATTCCATTCCATTCCAATTAATTTTATTAAATTGGAAAACTTTACTTTGGAAAATCTCCTTTAAATCTTATCAAAAGATTTATAAATTCCAAACCACATTTCACTGTAAATCGGGTTAAAGAATGAATGTCGTTAAAACATAATTCACAACAAAGCCCATTCACATTCCATTAATTATCGGGTTAAAGAACAAGTGTTATTTAAAACACCGTTCTCGATAAACCCTAAAATCAATTCCAATTAAATATTATCTAATTGGTATACTTCATTAAATCTAAATAAATAGATTTAATCTTTTTCTCAACTAGGTTTAAGAACAGTGTTAATGAAGACACAATTCACGACAAACCCAAATCCCATTTGTTATTAAATACAAGGCTCTGAATAGAAAATATATCGGCTTATATTCAATATCAAATACTATAACCAACGAATATTGTATTGGAAATAACGATATAAATATATCTTTCAAATTTCCATAACAATATCTATATAATCACGAAATCCAACATCAAAATATTCCGAAGACAATTTCGATTCAAATACATTTCCAATCTATATATTGGAAATTTTGGTTATTTTTAAAACCATTTCAAATCCAATTTATTTATTTAAATAAAATAAAATAAATAAATGGATTATAATTCTTGTTCAAATCTAGTTCATTTCGATAAAAAACTATTTTTACCTTTTCAAATACGGAATTTTTCATTCTAAATCATTTCTTTTGATTTTACACAAATTATTGATATTTTTAATAATTCTATCAAGGCCCGTACAGTCGATTTCCATAAACGGCCATCGAACTGCACTTACAACGACCTTTTCCAAATTTGATTTGGACATAATTCCAAACCCAACTGTTAGATTTCTAATTTCTCATATTCGTTAGAAATCTCTTTTCGATATGAACCCAACGGTTCCCGTTTTAGGAGAATCCGACGGACGGATCTCCCGTAATGTCCGTTCAAAGTCAATGGTCGAAATTCGCGAACTACCGCAGCGCGGTGCATTCTATTCAGGCCATTATATTATATATATGTAATGTATATTATATATATTTCATCGATTTCCTTTTAAATCTTATTTTATAAATCGTTTTAAATTCGTTTTCAAAACGATTTCAACTTCATATTCAATTTCGAATCAAAATGAAATATTCTATATCATCGATATATAAATGATAATATTTTCAAAACATTATATTTTGAAATAAATTCCTTTTCGATATTCATTATAAAAATGAATAAAATCGATATAAATATCGTCACGTTAAAATGGCATTAATATAATCAACACGGCTATATATATTTAAATATATTCGTGTCCATCCCAAATCGGACATCAAAATTAGATTTTTATTCTTTTCTGAATATTATTTGAAAATATTCGTTATTTTAAAATAATCGTTATTTCAAAATATTTATTCTTTCTGAACTGGAATCAGACACAGTCAATTACCATATAATTTGATTATATGGATTTCACACAACAAATGTGTATAACAACAATGAAAACAACAATCCATCATCCAGAGTGCATTCTACACTGTGTAAGCATTAAATATAAATATTTAACGCTTATAACAGCCTGTCAATCAAGCGATCGACATCCAACTAATTATTGGGATTAGTGCATATCATATATCATCCCAATACCCGTGTGAGGTTTCAATCAACAAATAATGAATTTTATTTGTGCAGTTGGGCGATGTGTAAAATTTATCATCCCAATCCATATCAGTCAAATGGGTGTACATCAACAAATCGTCTGATTTGTAAACGAATATTCTTTTTATTCATATACACGTTAAAAATTTTATTTTTAACGATAAAATATTTATTCGGTTCATTTACTCAATAAAAAATGATATTTTTATTATTTTAATATATTTTAGAAAATTTCGGCGGTATAACGGCATGATACTAGAAACGGGATAAGGCCCAGCCTTATCCCCGGTCTAATAATGGCCTGCGCCGTACACATACCAATCTAACCAATTCCATTTCAACCAAACAACCCAATCAAACCAAGTAATCCCATCAACCAAAGAACCAAACAAACAAGTCGTCCATGGTTTGTGGACGACGGGTGTCGGGTGCTACTAAGCACCGTCCGCATCCTAGTATATATTTCAACTAGAAAATAAATTAAAAGTGAGGATTTCTCACCTTGGGGTTCCACTCCTCCATTATCTATTTCTGAACTTCAGAATAGCCTGGATTTGCCTGTACTTCCAACGTAGTCTTCTCCACAATGTTCATATTAAAATCACATTTTTAATATGATGTTCATATATTTAAAAATCGCTATTTTTATACCGCTACCCACATAAAAATTATATTTCTATAACGCCCTCTTCAGAATAAAAATTATATTTTTATTTCAAAATAACATATATAAAAATCGAAATTTTATTTCGCTACGGATTATATTTTTACTTCAAAACCATATGTGTAAAAATCACATCTTTAACACGATGTTTACAGTATAAAGATAATATTTTTATTTCGATGTTCATACAATAAAAATCATATTTTTATTGTTTCTCTAATATAAAAATCATATTTTTATTATCTCTATGACATAAAAATCATATTTTTATCATGTAGAAAAATCATATATTTTCATATCTTAAAAGTCCGTTCTTTTATCAAATAAAGATCCGTTCTTTTATGATTAAAAATCACAACTCCATGCATATAAAAATCTCAACTTTTTATAGATAAAAATCATAGCCTTTTGTTCATTTTAAAAATCACATCTTGTTCTTTTTTTCAAAAATAAAAATCAGTTCTTTTAAAAATCACATCTTGTTCTTTTTAAAAAAATAAAAATCAGTTCTTTTTTATGAAGAAAAAAAACTAAATTAAAATAATACCATGTTATTTAAAAACAGAAAGGGAAGAAAGAACTCACAGTTTTTGGTGGAGGGAGCGGAGCGCAGGGGATGTCGTGGGTGGAGGCGCGGCCAGGCGTGGTGGACGGGGTTCATCGAAGTGGTGTGGTAGGGGTTGGGTGAGCTACTGACGGTCGCGGGTTTTCTTGGGTTAGAAGAGGGAGAGAGTGACGAGAAGGAAAGGAAGGGGGGAGTCACCGCGGCGGTGGCGCACGCTGGCGGACGGGCGGACAGAGGCGGCTATCGGCCTGGAGGACGGCAATGTAGAGCGATGGGGGAAATCGATTTGAAAAAGTGGGGAGCGTTTTGATTTAGGTTTAGAGAATAAATTTGGGGGGGGGGGGGGGTGCATATATATATAATTTAACTAATTTATTTTATTTTATCCTCTAAAGAGTTGGCTTTTTATTCGAACATCGAATCAAACCCACTGACTATCGTCCCTAGCTATCTACCCTTATTCTTAATGCAATGGAATATGTCTCGTAAGCTGATTCGACTATTTCGACCAGTTTCCTTCAAAATAAAAATATAAATCTATATACTGAATTTGAACACACATTTCAATTTACCGGGGCCACATACGAACTCTAAAAATTCCTGAAAAATATTTTCTAGCTTCATATTGACGATTCGGTCCTAACAAAACTATTTTCGTCAAATTCTGAGACCGTATGAAAAATGACCATTTTCTGGTCGATCGAAATTGACTAAAACCATCAAAACACGTTTTCCTTCGCCACGCTCACATATTGATTCAGAAAATTACGAATTTTGGAATCTAGCAATAACTTGACATCCCGGATCCGAAAAAAAGTGGTTTCGTCGAAAACATAGGTCGTTTGCAAAATTTCCATTTCTAAGGGCCAGAATTCCACAGCGACTATTCTGAATTTTCATCTAGGCATAACTTTTTATCCTGCTATGAAATTTCAATTTTTCGGATTCGTTGGAAAGATATTTTCAAATAGACTCTAATATTTTTGGTTTTGCCAAAATCCGATTTATTTTGAATCCTGTACATTCATTTGAAATTTGAAATCGAATTTTCGAACTACCACGCCATTTTCAATTCCTTTTATAATTAAAAATAAATATATATATTTTAACGTCGATTCAAATAAATATACACATTCTAATTCTATTCAAAATAAATTTCTCATCGTTATTATTTAAAATAAATTATTTTAAATATTCAAAATTCATTAAAATTGCCAAAATAAAAATTTTAAATTGGCTGGGATTTTCGGGTTGTTACAGTCTCCCCCACTTAAAACTTTTCGTCCGCGAAAAGGAACGAAGCTGAAAGTTGTTTAACTAATCAACTCAACTTTCATTATATTCATTATGGCTTAAGTTCTTCAACTTTTCAGTTTCTAAGAACTTTTCAAATTTTTAAAAAATTTGGCTAACACCCTAAATTTTCGAAAAATTTCACCATAACCTCCCCTGCACGGGAGCACCGGGAAAATCCCGAAATTTCCATATAGGCCTTTCCAATCCAAAAAGAAAAAGAAACATCCAAGCGGCTAGCCAATCGGCTCATAAAATCATCAAAAACCCAAAGAAATACAATAAGCATGTACCTATTTGTTAGGCAAACAATTTTATTCCTCTGCTTAGCTTCTCTGCTATGACCTGTTCAATGGATACACATGTATATGCATGCAATTTCAAACAATTTTCAATTCAGTTCAACATTTGACTTGATTTGGCTAAATTTACCTTTCATATACCTATTAATTTCAAAAATCTCATTAGTTAAACTAATAATCAAACAAGACAGCCAACAATCAATTAGTTGATTAACGTTTCAAATTCATAAATTTTATATGCTCAAAATCATGTTTTTGATGCCAATTCACAACAATATATTCTAACTATATTTTGGTACTCACACCAGTCAATTGGAAATATATAGATATCTCACTTTCCAAACACGAACAAAAATTCTGATGATGTACGTACTATAGCGATCATCAAAACCATCTCCGGGCGACTAGAGTGTGATTCTATATCTATCCAGTATATTAAAACTTCAAATACACGTGAATCAGACGTGTATACAAAGTCTTTATATACTTGATTGTCCAAATCAATATAAAAATAATATTCAAATATGAATAATTGCTTTAAATTTTCAAAACAAAAATTGTTTTCAATTTTATTTTAAAAAACATCACTCTTCACACTCATTATAGGATACTACTGATCCCATCTCTAACGAGTCATTCTTATTGGATATTACTAATCCAATCTCTGATGAATTATTTCGTTCGGTTCTAACGTGTCTTGTCCTCGAGCTTTGTAAACCAAATCTCTGATACCAGCTGAGACGACCCGAACTTCCCCGTGAAGGAAAGCCCGGATTAAATTGAGAACACGACAAATCAGAACAAAAACAGAAGAAAGTTTCATTGTCTATTACAACAATTCCATCAGAATACAAGAATATACAGAGTATGAATAAATATTACACATTTAATATACATCAGAAAAATATCAGAGATTACAATTTACAATGCAGCGGAAAATAATACAAAACACAACTGAAAAGAATATACAGATACAGAGCTTTCCCAATATCATTCCAGCTGTAACAGGATCCTATGAATATAAATCGGCAAAACCAAAACTACTAGCTACCCGTGTGGAAAATAGGGGCGCTGTAACACCCCACCTCCATTAAGGTCACTCTCAAAGGGAATGCCTTAGCTTCGGTGGAGCGTTTTAAGGTACAAGATACTAATAAATTACAAGACAGATAATTAAAGCAGCGGATAATTAAAGCAGCGGAAAAGAAACCAGCTTCATTCCATAAATACTTGTTCAATACAACATTTCAACAAACAGTTTCAATCTTCCAAATTATTACATCTGTCTTGAAAACATAAAGAAGAAATCTTGAAAATAAAATGACATAAATCCCCAACATGTCATTGACCATAGCCATATCCCAAAAAAAGAAAGTCCAAGCCTTACATCTATGGTTTTCAAGCTTTGATTTGATCCGGTCAAGCAGAAGTGTTCCCTCCCTTCGGACCGGGGGGGAAACGGAAGAAAAGAGGCGAAAGGAAAATGAGTCAGACATAAGTCTGCTAAGCCCAGTTATTTAATAGCATGTAAACAAGTAAAAGACTGTGACATGAATAAACTGAACTTAGAATGATACCACAAGGAAAGGGTAGTCCTAAAACAAGATAAGGTAAGACTTAACTAGATTTGGCTATCGCACCCACTTTTACTTCTCTGCACCCACTAAGAACTTGTTTAACTAGCAATGTATGTTCATGATAAAGTGATCCCATTCATGTATTGATCGGCTCCTACTCGAATTCATGTATTCTCGATGTCATGCGGCCCCACGTGATTATAAAGTACTTGTGCTGGTTCCGTTATAGGGTGTATCAATTCCTATAATGGCAACCCCTGACACGATTCTAGATGCACAAGTGTACGCCTAGTGCCCAGTGCCTGCTTTTTCCACTCCGGAGCCCGTGCATGCCCGTACTCCGTCGAAACCTACACTGAAGCACCTAACCGCCGCCCTTTTTTACCGTTTATATTCAGCCCAGTAATCGTGCCCCACACTGCCTAGTTCAGGGTACCTTGATACGTTCATGCGGGTTACTGCTGAAACAGGTCCCCATTACTAGGGTTTTTCTAGCCAACATGTTAAATTGGTTAAGTGTTCTTGACCTGACTTAACCCCTATCAATCTTGCCTTGTTCACATGTTAAGTTGGTTAAGTATTTTCTTAATTACTTAACCTCACCACTTCTAGCTTGATTGTTCATGAGCTTTAACTAATTAATTAGTTAAAGCACCAACCACTCACATTAGACATGCATTGTTGTGGTTACTGGATGTGCCGGTCGGTTCCGGGCAGGTTTACACCACAACTCAGTCTAACCTCGGGCTTTTCTGGGCTTGATCCACTAATCTCTCACATTAGACAGGTATTTTTGTGGTTACTGGATGTGCCGGTCGGTTCCAGGCAGGTTTACACCACAACTCAGTCTAACCTCGGGTTAGGCATATTCTTCTTTTCTAGATTTACATTTTATATATGCAAATTTCTACAAGTATTTCATGTCATATGTTTTAATTCAAGACTAATGGTATATAAATTATACCATTCATGGCCTTAACCAATTACATGGTTTTGGGCCCACCTACATATTTACATGTTTTGGTTTAATAATTACCCCCAACGTTACCCCCGTTTGTTCATTCACATTAATCACATAAAGACATTGAGCCCGCTAATTGTCCTAATCTATAAACGAGAGATAAAGGAGGGAACATGCATAACATAGGTTCAATCAACATATATCATGTAATTTGGCATAAACATCACTTATAGACTAACATGTGACATAATCATGACACGTCCAATTCCAAAACATGTATGATTATAACATTAACATATAAGTGTAAACTAGATCTAATAAGGTGAACTTGCATAAATTCACTTCACAAACTTGCATATAAATAAGGATCTAGTTTAGGATCTAACATGTAACTTGCATATGACATATATATATATAATTAGATCGTAACTTGGGTCTATCATAAATTATATAACTTGCATTAATCATATGAACCTAAATAGTTCTTGACATGGATCCAATCATAAAGTTTATAACTTGCATATGGACATATGAACATAGGCATGTGGATCTAACATAAAACTTGCAACTTACAAATGAACATATGGATCTAACATAAAACTTGCAACTGCATATGAACATATGGATCTAACATAAAACTTGCAACTTACATATGAACATATGGATCTAACATAAAACAAAGGAATATGTACATGTAGATCTTGACTTGGATCTAATATAAAACTTACAACTTGCATAAAAACATATACATGTAGATCTTTACATGAAACACATAACTTGCATATGATATTGATAGTTTCAAATAGATCCAATACCAAATCCAATAATCCACAATCATTCCAATTCATGATAAAATCATCACAATCAATCGATATGAATTAACATGGTATAATTCTAATTTCACTTTATATCAAATCACGTCTTAGATTTATCTACGTCTAAAAGATAACTGCACTTACAACGAACGAAGGTCTTGATTTCTGGATTCTGAATTCTGGAGTTGAAATGCTCGCCTTTGATGTAGACAATCGTTGTTTTGATTTAGTTTGGTTCATCTCTATGTTAGCTTCAAGTGGCGGCTACTCTAGGTTTTCTAATGGCAACATGACGGCTCTAGGTTCAATTTTTTATATGATTTAGGGGTGAGGTATTAGGTTGCTTTTATAGAGATTAGATTGAATAGGAGCCGTCAGATCATCTCAGAATAAATCAAGACCATTAAGACAAGATAGAGTTATCTAGAACAACCAACTCAGCCCCTAATGACTCGGTAGTGAGTCATAATTCGTCTTTTCTAAATTCACATATTTTCTGTATATGTCTAATTATATACGTAAATTAATGTTAATTTAATCATGTCATAATTATTCCTTTAGTTATGCTCACAATAAATGGTATACCAAATATACCATTTCATGAACCAATCTATGGCAAGAAATTTTCATGTTTTCCCTTGATTCTCGCATTTATAATTAAGTATTCTTTAATTTGTTATTACAACATTAACAGAAAATACGGGGTGTTACATTCTCCCCTCCTTTAAGGATGTCGTCCCCGGAATCTTCAAGTCGAGAAGTACGTATATCTTACTATCCAATCGTCCATCTACTCAACCATCAAACACAGGCGTCCATTGTCCTTAAAAGACTTCTAATGCTTCATGATCATATGCATAGTGTGTGTACATGTCCTTACCTAATGCAAAATCAAGCGGTCTACTAATTCAGTCGACCTCCTTAATGCAAATTATGTCAGTGTCATGAGTCCATTATATATGCAATTTTCCTATCCAAAATTCTATATGAGTGCACGATCATTCATATAAATGCAACGTCCATATGGTAGCACATCAAGTTTCAATCCATATACAAATACATATATGCATATGCAATATGAAAGTGACTGAGTCGATCTAATTCCTAACGTGTGTGTATATGCATCCACGATCAACCACTAGCAACCACTTGCAACCATCAACCATAACATGTTTCAATTACATGTTTTCTACCTAAGGATAAAGGATAGGATCGAGAAGATATACTCAAAAGGATAGGTACAAGCATAAACTTAAGGAAAAAAAAGGGATCAAGGATGTACCCAAAAAAATGGGTAGGTTATGTGTATTCTGTCCTCAGTTTCCCAAGTTGCGTCTTCCTCGGCGTCGCTCCATTGAACCTTAACAAGCTTGACTTCACGGCTGCGTCGCTTTTTGACTTCTGTACCCAAGATACGAGTTGGAACTCTCCTTACAGTTGCTTCTCGTTCAACTTTTACTTCCTCTAATATGCTTGGTTCCACCACTTCCGCAGACTCATGTAAGCACTTTCGCAGGTGAGAGACATGAAAGACATTATGAACTCCAGCCAATCTTTCGGGTAGCTGTACTCTATAAGCCATCTTCCCAATCTTATCAATGATAGGAAACGGCCCTACAAATCTTGGTGCTAACTTTCCTGTGGATTCGAAGCGAATGACGTTCCTCAAAGGGGATACTTTAAGAAACACCTTGTCTCCAACTTCAAACTCAAGGTCGATCCTTCTTTTGTCTGCGTAGGACTTCTGTCTATCTTGGACAGTCTTCATTCTCCTTCGTATTAAGTCTACTTTCTCTAAAATTTCTCTGATCATGTCTAGTCCACGTATGAGCTTATCTGTAGACTCCCACCAACAAGTTGGTGATCGGCATGGTCTTCCATACAAAACCTCGAAGGGTGCCATGCCTATGGTGGCTTGGTAACTATTGTTGTAAGCGAACTCCACTAAGATGATCCTCACATGTACCTCCAAAGTGAAGAATGCACAGTCTCAAGAGATCTTCTAGTACTCTATTCACCCTTTCCGTCTGACCATCGGTTTGCGGGTGATAGGCCGTGCTTAAGCATAGCTGTGCGCCCACAGCCTCTTGCAAACTCCTCCAGAACTCGCTTGAAAAGATAGGGTCTCGATCACTTACTATGCTGGAGGGTATCGCATGGAGTCGAACTATCTCTTTAAGATATATGGATGCTAGAGATGAGGCAGTCCTTCTACTTTTGACAGGTATAAAGTGAGCGCTTTTTGTGAGCCGGTCCACTATTACCCAAATACTGGTATTGCCCTTTCTTGACCTAGGCAACCCCTCAATAAAGTCCATCGAAATGCTATCCCATTTCCACTGTGGGACCTCTGGAGGATGAAGCAAACCACCAGGCTTCTTTTGTTCCACGTTGACTTGTTGGCATATTAAACACTTAGAAACAAATTCAGCTACGTCTTTCTTCATGCCATTCCAAAAGAAAACTCTTTTGATGTCTTTATACATTTTGTCTCCGCCTGGGTGTATGGTCAGCTTGGAATGGTGTGCCTCTTCTAGAACCGTCTTTACCAAACCCCTTACTTGTGGGACACATAGTCTTCCATCTCGTCTCAACCAGCCCTTGGTATCAATGGAGTATCTATTGAGGTGACTAGAAGTCTCACCCCTAATTAACTTGTCCATCACATCGGCTAGCTGAGGGTCTTCTCTTTGCGCGGCTCCGATTGAGTCTAATAGAGTTAGCCGCACTTCTAACGTTGCTAGCAAGCTAGGTACAAAGTCAGAGGAGGGTCTAAGGTTAAAGCTTGCTATGAACTCCAAGCTTTGCCTTTCCACAAAGAGAGGGCTTAAAGTAAGCTTCTTTCTACTCAAGGCGTCTGCCACTACATTTCCCTTACCAGGGGTATAGGCAATCTCAAAATAATATGAGGAGAGAAATTCCATCCACCTTTACTGCCTCAAATTAAGATCTTTCTGAGAGAAAAGGTATTTTAGTGATTTATGATCTGTAAATAATTCGAACCTTTCTCCTAGCAGATAATGACGCCATGATTTAAGGGCGAAAACGATGGCAGCTAGTTCTAAATCATGAGTTGGGTAATTCTTCTCATGAACCTTCAACTGCCTTCCTCCATAGCAAACTACTTTGCCTTCTTGCATTAGGACAGCGCCCAATCCTGTTCTGCACGCGTCTGTATGTACTGTGAACATCTTGCTTCCATCAGGCAATGTCAGAACTGGGGCTGTTGTCAGAGCCCTTTTTAAACGTTGGAAAGCAATGTCGCAATCCGAATCCCAAGCAAAAGCCAAGTTCTTCTTTGTCAATCTTGTCAGCAGAGCTGAGATCTTCGCAAAGTCCTTAATGAACTTTCGATAATAGCCTGCCAGCCCGAGAAAGCTTCAGACTTCGGTTGCATTTCGCGGAATCTTCCAATCTTGCACCGCGACTACTTTTGCGGGGTCTATGGCTATCCCCTCTTTGGACACCACATGTCCAAGAAACCTTACTTCTTCTCTCCAAAAGTGGCATTTGGAGAATTTTGCTTTCAGCTGATGTGCTCGAAGGGTATCTAACACTTCCTTTAAATGCACAACATGTTCTTCCTCACTTTTTGAGAAGATTAAGATGTCATCTACGAAGACCACTACAAATTTATTGAGGAATTCCCAGAAGACCATACTCATCAAGTCTACAAAATAGGTAGGTGCGTTTGTCAAGCCAAAAGGCATGACAAGCCACTCGAAGAAACCATCCGGGGTCCTAAATGCGGTCTTGTCAATGTTATCCTCAGCCACTCTTAGCTGATGAAACCCAGTAGTCAGATCAAGTTGGGAGAAAACGGATGCACCTATGAGTTGATCAAACAAATCGTCAATTCTTGGGAGGGGGTGCCTATTCTTCTTAGTCAGATTGTTCAACTCCCTATAATCTACGCATAGGCGGAGTGAACCATCAGCTTTGGTCGCGAATACTACTGGAGCACCCTATTCAGAAATACTCCGTCTTATGAACCCCTTTTCAAGCAGCTCTTTAATTTGCTTGCTGAGCTCCTTTCTCTCCCTTGGGGCCATGTGCCTAATAGGTAAAGCAATGGGCTTTGCATTATCAACAAGTTATATGCGGAAGTCTATGTCCCGCTTCGGAGGTAAGCCCTTCACCTCTTCAAACACATCTGAGTATTCATGGACTACTCTAACGGACTGCACATTCTCAACAGACGCATCAAGTGATTCAAGATAACTAAGCATGACAGAGTTCATGGGATTACAAGAGATTTCGAGAGTGTTACCGTGGCGAGTCATGAGTCTAACCACTCTCTTTACACAATCAAGGATGGCACCATTACTGGATAGCCAGTCCATGCCTAGAATCAGCCCATAGCCCATGAAGCCTAAAACAAAAGCATTACATTTAAACCCAACACTTAGAATAGAGATTTCCAAATCCAAACAGACCATTGAAAAATAAACTGAGCCCCCAATTGGATTTGA
The DNA here is from genome assembly GCA_030737875.1 of Allium sativum. NCBI lineage: Eukaryota > Viridiplantae > Streptophyta > Magnoliopsida > Asparagales > Amaryllidaceae > Allium > Allium sativum. The sequence goes on from CM060924.1 coordinate 298,962,330, forward strand.
AACAACCAAGGGATCCTCTACTATATGGGTTTCTAGGTGCAGAGATTCAACTAAAGCAGTAGATATAAAAGAGTGCGATGCACTAGAATCAAAGAGAGTACGAACAGGATTATCAAACAGATAAACTAAACTCTCAATAGAAATACGACTACCTCGTTCCTGTAGAGGTGCTTTGAGAGCATGAACCTGCCCTCCAGAAGAAGCTCCAGTTCTCTGTCCCTGCCCTTGCCTTTTGGGGCAGTCCTTAGCCAAGTGTCATGTTTCCACACAATGGAAACAAGCGCCCAACTTCCTCTTTTTCTATCTGCAGTCCCTAGCAAATGTCCAGGTATGCCACAGTAATTGCACTTCAGCTTCTTACAGGATTTATTATCCTTCCCGCCTTTCTTGAGGTCCGCTTTCTTGTTTTGAGATCCCTCTCCTTTCTTATTTTGAGGCTCTTCCTTGTTCACCTCCTTCTTGCCATCTTTGTTCTCCTCTTGTAACAGAGCCATGTCCACCAGCCTTCCATAAGTTGCTCCCATGAGTATATGGGACATTGCCAGGCCTTGAAGTGGCTCATTCAGTCCTTTAGCAAAACGGAGAGCCTTCTTGTGTGGAGTGTTGACTAAATCCTGTCCAAATCAGGCAAACTGATTGAATTTATTGACATATTCTTTGATTGATAGGTTGCCCTACTTAAGTGATAGGAACTTCTCCATTTACAGACTTTGCTCAGCTTGTGAGAGGAACTTCATTTCAAATCTCGCCTTGAAGTCCTCCCAAGTCTCTATCGGTATTTCAGCATTAGTGACCTCCCACCAGAAGGAGGCCTCATCTTTGAGCAACCACACCACCAACTATAGTTTCTGCCTCTTATCTACTTTGAAGATAACGAATAAGTCTTCAGTTTCTTTGAGCCAGTTTCTGGCTTCTACGAAAGATTCACTACCTTTGAAGTCTTTTCCACCCCTGGATCTAAAATATCTACAGATCTTTGAGAAAGCATTTCCTCTCGGAGGAGGAGGAGCAGCAACTGGGGGATGCGGAGGAACGCCTGCTGGGCCTGCTTAATTGGCCCTAGCTTCAAGGTACCTTCTAAACCAACCAGGGATCGGCACGCCCTCAGGTAGGTTAAAGTCCCCAGACATGCTGAAACAAAAGGAAAGAAACAAAACGAGGGATAGAAAGATAGTGCATATGGCTTTGTGGATTATGCTCTTTTTTTAATTTAAAACAACACTTTTCTGAAAATGCTTCTTTGTGACTTCTTTTTGAAAAATAGTTTCAAAAATTTTATCCAATCTGGTAACCTTTAGCTCTGTTACCAAGTGTAACACCCCACCTCCGTTAAGGTCACTCTCAAAGGGAATGCCTTAACTTCGGTGGAGCGTTTTAAGGTACAAGATACTAATAAATTACAAGACACATAATTAAAGCAGCGGAAAAGAAACCAAATTCATTCCATAAATACTTGTTCAATACAACATTTCAACAAACAGTTTCAATCTTCCAAATTATTACATCTGTCTTGAAAACATAAAGAAGCAATACTGAAAATAAAATGACATAAATCCCCAACATGTCTTTAACCATAGCCATAGCCCAAAAAAAGAAAGTCCAAGCCTTACATCTACGGTCTTCAAGCTTTGACTTTATCCGGTCAAGCAGAAGTGTTCCCTCCCTGCGGACCTTGGGGGGAAACGGAGGAAAAGAGGCGAAAGGAAAATGAGTCAGACATAAGTCTGGTAAGCCCAGTTATTTAATAGCATGTAAACAAGTAAAAGACTGTGACATGAATAAACTGAACTTAGAATGATACCACAAGGATATGGTAGTCCTAAAATAAGATAAGGTAAGACTTAACTAGATTTGGCTATCGCACCCACTTTTACTTCTCTGCACCCACTAAGAACTTGTTTAACTAGCAATGTATGTTCATGATAAAGTGATCCCATTCATGTATTGATCGGGTCCTACTCGCATTCATGTATTCTCGATGTCGTGCGGCCACACGTGATTATAAAGTACTTGTGTTGGTTCCATCATAAGGTGTATCAAGTCATATAATGGCAACCCATGACACGATTCTAGATGCACAAGTGTACGCCTGGTGCCCAGTGCCTGCTTTTTCCACTCCGGAGCCCGTGCATGCCTGTACTCCGTCGGAACCTACACTGAAGCACCTAACCACCGCCCTTTTTGGTTGCTTATATTCAGCCCAGTAATCGTGCCCCACCCTGCCTAGTTCAGGGTACCTTGATACGTTCATGCGGGTTACTACTGAAAAGGGTCCCCGTTACTTGGGTTTTTCTAGTCAACGTGTTAAATTGGTTAAGTGTTCTTGACTTGACTTAACCCCTATCAATCTTGCCTTGTTCACATGTTAAGTTGGTTAAGTGTTTTCTTAATTACTTAACCTCACCACTTCTAGCTTGATTGTTCATGAGCTTTAACTAATTAATTAATTAAAGCACCAACCACTCACATTAGACAGGTATTGTTGTGGTTACTAGATGTGCCGGTCGGTTCCGGGCAGGTTTACACCATAACTCGGTCTAACCTCGGGCTTTTCTGGGCTTGATGCACTAACCTCTCACATTAGACAGGTATTGTTGTGGTTACTGGATGTGCCGGTCGGTTCCGGGCAGGTTTACACCACAACTCAGTCTAACCACGGGTTAGGCAAATTCGTCTTTTCTAGATTTACATTTTTATATATGCAAATTTCTACAAGTATTTCATGTCACATGTTTGAATTCAAGACTAATGGTATATAAATTATACCATTCATGGCCTTAACCAATTACATGGTTTTGGGACCAACTACATATTTACATGTTTTGGTTTAATAATTACCCCCAACGTTACCCCCGTTTGTTCATTCACATTAATCAGATAAAGCCATTGGGCCCGCTAATTGGCCCAATCTATAAACGAGAGACAAAGGAGAGAACATGCATAACATAGATTCAATCAACATATATCATGTAATTTGGCATAAACATCAGTTATAGACTAGCATGTGACATAATCATGACACGTCCAATTCCAAAACATGTATGATTATAACATTAACATATAGGTGTAAACTAGATCTAATAAGGTGAACTTGCATAAATTCACTTCACAAACTTGCATATAAATAAGGATCTAGTTTAGGATCTAACTTGTAACTTGCATATGACATATATATATAAAAGATCGTAACTTGGATCTATCATAAATTATATAACTTGCATTAATCATGTGAACCTAAATGGATCTTGACATGGATCCAATCATAAAGTTTGTAACTTGCATATGGACATATGAACATAGGCATGTGGATCTAACATAAAACTTGCAACTTACATATGAACATATGGATCTAACATAAAACTTGCAACTTGCATATGAACATATTGATCTAAAATAAAACTTGCAACTTACATATTAACATATGTATCTAACATAAAACATAGGAATATGTACATGTAGATCTTGACTTGGATCTAATATAAAACTTACAACTTGCATAAAAACATATACATGTTGATCTTTACATGAAACACATAACTTGCATATGATATTGATAGTTTCAAATAGATCCAATACCAAATCCAATAATCCACAATCATTCCAATTCATGATAAAATCATCACAATCAATCGATATGAATTAACATGGTATAACTCTAGTTTCACTTTATATCAAATCATGTCTTAGATTTATTTACGTCTAAAAGATAATTGCGCTTACAATGAACGAAGGTCTTGATTTCTGGATTCTGAATTCTGGAGTTGAAATGCTCGCCTTTGATGTAGAAAATCGTTGTTTTGATTTAGTTTGGTTCGTCCCTATGTTAGCTTCAAGTGGCGGCCACTCTAGGTTGTCTAATGGCAGCATGACGGCTCCAGGTTCAATTTTTAATATGATTTAGGGTGAGGTTTTAGGTTGCATTTATAGAGATTAGATTGAATAGGAGCCGTCAGATCATCTCAGAATAAATCAAGACCATTAAGACAAGATAGAGTTATCTAGAACAACCAACTCAGCCCCTAATGTCTCAGCAGTGAGTCATAATTCGTCTTTTCTAAATTCACATATTTTCTATATATGTCTAATTATATATGTAAATTAATCTTAATTTAATCATGCCATAATTATTCCTTTAATTATGCTCACAATAAATGGTATACCAAATATACCATTTCATGAACCAATCTATGCCAAGAAATTTTCATGTTTTCCCTTGATTCTCGCATTTATAATTAAGTATTCTGTAATTTGTTATTACAACATTAACAGAAAATACGGGGTGTTACAGGCGCCCATAGTTTAGGTTAAAACAATAAACTCTAGGTCAGTCATGTGACTGGTGTGAGAACAAAAACAGTTATTAAAACTTTACCTTAAATTAGATATATCAAGGGACCACGCCGTATAACACGGAACGGGTTTCCTCCTAAGAATACCAGTGCATATATCAATACAGCGCAATGCTTTTTGAAAAAATGAAGTTATTATAAGACCCAGGTCAAATCACACAATGCAACGCAAGCTGGGGGATAGGGTTCTCCCTTATAATAGCCAAACATGCTTGGTACGTTAAAACAAATCATTTGATACTATTATAAGTGCATAGTGTATAAAACAACTTCAAATATAAATGTATCAATCCTAGACGGCATGGGTACCCTATATCATGTCGCCAATACTAGGCTCTACAATCAAAACCGCAAATGTCACGTATTGGAAGTTGGATTTCCGTCTGTGAACCAAGGCAAGGGATCGTCCTTACCGCTTCGAGACAATCTATCCCATGTCTCAGGAATAGAACGCATCGTCCCTTAGGAGCCACAGGGTCGGTCCACTCGATGTGGATTAAAATGCCTGAACACTGCGTTTCCCCGCCCTAAGGGGCGTAAATGAACCAAGTGACTCCATCGGCCCTGGAGCGACCGATATAACCGAGGCGCCTCGATATCCATCGTCCACATAAGTAAAATGTCCGGGCGTGTCAAACCCAAAACACCACTCCTAGCTAGAAGGAAACACATGCCCTCCCTGGATCCTTCGCTCGTTTCTGGTTCACACCGGGATGTGAGGCTCGCGAATTAACGCTATACAAAGCTATACTGTGTTAAAGCCGTGCTTTGATCATCAACCACAAGACTCTGCTTTTCAACAGAAGCCTTGATCATTTGCATCTCAGCATGCCACACAGGCAATTCACGCTATGCAACCGATATCTATCGATCACACAGAATGAAATCCGATGTCAGACACACGTCCATTTACAAGTCCGTTCTGGGTCTGAACGAAACCGGAGGAACCTTATTCCTCGCATATCCATCGATCTCTAAGTACGTATGGACGATCACCAACTGATTCCCTCCTCTTGGGTGTACAGCCCAATCAAGATCATCAGTAATTATCCAAACGATGTGAAGACCTCCGGTCTTCAACCACCGCCTTCATCTTCGACTTATCGTCGATTCAGTTATTCAGAATGGGGTAAACTCGGTCTTTCCGAATAACTCGCATATATAATAAACAAGTGTTACACAAACACAACATATGCCTCATTCCAATCTAAAATATTCCTTTATTCAAATATTCTTATCTTTTGGGATAGGTTCCCATAAATTTTATCAAAGATAAATTCTTTAAAATTTATTCTTTAATCTTCCTTTGGATGTTAATTCAAACCATATTATGGTTTATCCAAACTAGTCGGGATTAGCGAACCTTACCGAAGTAATCATTTGTTAAATTTCCCAACCCTAACCTATTCATCCCATGAAGTAAAACTGGTAATACTTCATATCTAACACCACGGTGTTATCGGTGAATTAAATTACCATTTCACGTTCAAATCTAATTAAAGATTTAATTATCGCTTGGAGAAAAACTGGTGATACTCCATTCTCGATCATTTCTTGAATTTGATAATTTTAGTTAGCAAATTCATCTTTCAATCTATTTAAAGATTCATTAAAACTCTAGTTCAGTTTTAATTTCCAAAAAATATTACTTAATGATTATTCAAATCTAGGAAATAAATCCTATCTTTAACTGGGTTAAAGAACTATTGTCATTTAAAACACAACTCACAATAAACCCAAAATCACATTCCATTTACAATGGAATTTTCATGGAAAACAAACCAATATATATAATCGATATAAACTTCCATATCCGACTAATAATATAAATGGAATAACGGCAAAGCCTTCTAAATTCCATATATATTAGCAGTCTTCCTCCACAGAAATTAACTTCGATTGTTACCAAATCGAATTCCATTCCATTCCAATTTATTTTATTAAATTGGAAAACTTTACATTGGAAAATCTCCTTTAAATCTTATCAAAAGATTTATAAATTCCAAACCACATTTCACTGTAAATCGGGTTAAAGAACGAATGTCGTTAAAACATAGTTCACAACAAACCCCATTCACATTCCATTAATTATCGGGTTAAAGAACAAGTGTTATTTAAAACACCGTTCACGATAAACCCTAAAATCAATTCCAATTAAATATTATTTAATTGGTATACTTCATTAAATCTAAATAAATAGATTTAATCTTTTTCTCAACTGGGTTTAAGAACAGTGTTAATGAAGACACCATTCACGACAAACCCAAATCCCATTTGATATTAAATACAAGGCTCTGAATAGAAAATATATCGGCTTATATTTAATATCAAGTACTATAACCAACAAATAATGTATTGGAAATATCAATATAAATATATCTTTCAAATTTCCATAACAATATCTGTATAATCACGAAATCCAACATCGAAATATTCCGATGACAATTTCGATTCAAATCCATTTCCAATCTATATATTGGAAATTTTGGTTATTTTTAAAACCATTTCAAATCCAATTTATTTATTTAAAAAAATAAAAAAATAAATGGATTATAATTTTATTTCAAAACTAGTTCATTTTGATAAAAAACTATTTTTATCTTTTCAAATATAGAATTTTTCATCCCAATTCTTTCCTAATCATTTCTTTTGATTTTACACAAATTATTGATATTTTTAATAATTTTATCAAGGCACGTACAGTCGATTTCCATAAACGGCCATCGAACTGCACTTACAACGACCATTTCCAAATTTGATTTGGACATAATTCCAAATCCAACCATTAGATTTATAATTTCTCAAATTCATTAGAAATCTTTTTTCGATACGAACCCAACGGTTTTAGTTTTAGGAGAATCGACGGTCGGATCTCCCGTAATGTCCGTACGAAGTCAATGGTCAAAATTCGCGAACTGCCGCAGTGCGGCGCGTTCTATTCAGGCCATTATATATATATATATATCGTCGATTTCCTTTTAAATCATATTTTATAAATCGTTTGAAATTCGTTTTCAAAACGATTTCAACTTCATATTCTATTTCCAATCAAAATTAAATATTCTATATCATCGATATATAAATGATAATATTTTCAAAACATTATATTTTGAAATAAATTCCTTTTCGATATTCATTATAAAAATGAATAAAATCTATATAAATATCGTTCACGTCAAAATGGCGTTAATCTAATCAACACGGCTATATATATTTAAATATATTCGTGTCCATCCCAAATCGGACATCAAAATTAGATTTTGATTGTTTTCTGAATATTATTTGAAAATATTCATTATTTTAAAATAATCGTTATTTCAAAATATTTATTCTTACTGAACTAGAATCAGACACAGTCAGTTACCATATAATTTGATTATATGGATTTCACACAACAAATGTGTATAACAACAACGAAAACAACAATCCATCATCCAGAGTGCATTCTAAACTGTATAAGCATTAAATATAAATATTTAATTCTTATAAATACCTGTCAACCAATCGATCGACATCCAACTACTTATTGGGATTAGTGTATGTCATATATCATCCCAATACCCGTGTGGGGTTTCAATCAGAAAAAAATAAATTTTATTTGTGCAGTTGGGCGATGTGTAAAATTTATCGCCCCAATCCATATTAGTCAAATGGGTGTACATCAACAAATCGTCTGATTTGTAAATGAATATTCTTTTTATTCATATACACGTTAATAATTATATTTTTAACGATAAAATATTTATTGGTTCATTTACTCAATAAAAAATGATATTTTTGTTGTTCTAATATATTTTAGAAAATTTCGGCGGCATAACGGCACGATACTAGAAACGGGATAAGGCCCAGCCTTATCCCCGGTCTAATAATGGCCTGCGCCATACACATACCAATCTAACCAATTCCATTTCAACCAAACAACCCAATCAAACCAAATAATCCCATCAACCAAACAACCAATCAAACAAACAAACAAGTCGTCCATGGTTTGTGTACGACGGGTGTCGGGTGCTACTAAGCATCGTCTGCATCCTAGTATATATTTCAACTAGAAAATAAATTAAAAGTGGGGAGTTATCACCTTGGGGTTCCACTCATCCATTATATGTTTCTGAACTTCAGAACAGCTTGGATTTGTCCGTACTTCCAACGTATTCCTCTCCAAAATGTTCATATTAAAATCACATTTTTAATATGATGTTCATATATTTAAAAATCGCTATTTTTATACCGCTACCCACATAAAAATTATATTTCTATAACGCCCTCTTCAGAATAAAAATCATATTTTTATTTCAAAATAACATATATAAAATCGAATTTTTATTTCGCTACCGATTATATTTTTACTTCAAAACCATATGTGTAAAAATCACATCTTTAACGCGATGTTTACAGTATAAAGATAATATTTTTATTTCGATGTTCATACAATAAAAATCATATTTTATTATTTCTCTAATATAAAAATCATAGTTTTATTATCTCTATGACATAAAAATCATATTTTTATCATGTAGAAAAATCATATATTTTCATATCTTTAAAGTTCGTTCTTTTATCAAATAAAGATCTGTTCTTTTATGATTAAAAATCACAACTCCATGTATATAAAAATCTCAACTTTTTATAGATAAAAATCATAGCTTTTTGTTCGTTTTCAAAATCACATCTTGTTCTTTTATTCAAAAATAAGAATCGGTTCTTTTTAAAAATCACATCTTGTTCTTTTTTCAAAAGTAAAAACAGTTCTTTTTCATGAAGAAAAAAACTAAATTAAAACAATACCATGTTATTTAAAAACAGAAAGGGAAGAAAGAACTCACAGTTTTTGGTGAAGGGAGCGGAGCGCAGGGGGTGTCATGAGTGGAGGCGCGACTAGGCGCGGTGGACGGGGTTCATCGAAGTGGTGCGGTAGGGGTTGGGTGAGCTACTGACGGTCGCGGGTTTTCTTGGGTTAGAAGGGTGAGAGAGCGACGAGAAGGAGAGGAAGGGGGGAGTCACCATGGCGGTGGCACACGCTGGCGGAGGGGCGGACAGAGGCGGCTATCGTCCTGGAGGACGGCGATGTGGAGCGAAGGGGGAAATCGATTTGAAAAAGGGGGGCGCGTTCTGATTTAGGTTTAGAGAATAAATGGGGGGTGCATATATATAATTTAACTAATTTATTTTATCCTCTAAAGAGTTGGCATTTTATTCGAAAACCGAATCAAACCCACTGACTGTTGTTTCTAGCTAACTACCCCCATTACGAATGCAATGGGATATGTCTCGTAAGCTAATTCGACTATTTCGACCAGTTTCCATCAAAATCAAAATATAAATCTATATATTGAATTTGAACGCACATTTCAATTTACCAGGGCTACATACGAAATCTAAAAATTCCCGAAAAATATTTTCTAGCTTCATATTGACAATACGGTCCTAACAAAACTATTTTCGTCAAATTCTGAGACCGTTTAAAAAATGGCCATTTTCTGGTCGATCGAAATTGAATAAAACCATCAAAACACGTTTTCCTTCACCAGCTCACATATTGATTCAGAAAATTACGAATTTTGGAATCTAGCAATAACATGACATCCCGTATCCAACAAAAGTGGTTTCATCGAAAACAGAGGTCGTTTGCAAAATTTCCATTTTTAAGGGCCATAATTCCACAGCGACTTTTCTGAATTTTCATCTGGGCATAACTTTTTATCACCGCTATGAAATTTCAATTTTTTGGATTCATTGGAAAGATATTATCAAATAGATTCTAATATTTTTGGTTTCGCCAAAATCCGGTTTATTTTGAATCCTGTACATTCATTTAAAATTTGAAATCGAATTTTCGAACTACCACGCCATTTTCAATTCCTAAAAATAAATACTTATATTTTAACGTCGATTCAAATAAACATATACATTCTAATTCTGTTCAAAATAAATTTCTCGTCGTTATTATTTAAAATAAATCATTTGAAATATTCAAAATTCATTAAAATTGCCAAAATAAAATTTTTAAATTGGCTCGGATTTTCGGATTGTTACAAGATGATTGTAGGAGCCTAAAGAGGTAATATTTATGTGTTTTTAAAGTTTGTTTAAACTAAAATAAAAAACTACATCCTTATTTATTTGGTTCTGTATTGATTCAACCAGTGTTGTTAACTGTTTAAAGTTTGGCTGCATTGTGAATAATGTACTACAAAAATTAAGAGAACCATTTGGAAATCAGAGGTATGTAAACCAATTTACCTTGGTTTTTTCAACTTATTATTATTGTTTTTGTAATTGGAAACAATTACAACTTGATGGTAGATGGGTTTTCACACGTCGTTATTCATGAAACTCAAATCTAGCTAATAATGCAAGCATATGCATATGAATCCATGATCAGAGCACTTTGCTTTTCTCAATCTCTGGAAGGTTTATATATAATATAATGTTCGGCCATGTACTTTACTATTGTACATATTTGCTTTTATTTGGGATTTGGTACATTGATTGTTAAGGTTTGATTTCACAAGAGGAGTGGTTGCGGTTATGTCTTCTTATTTGTTTCTTATGCATGGTGCACGTATTTTGCAGGTTCGCAAGGTGATTTCAAGGGCATTGCTCGGGAAGACCGAAAGGTATAACTGCTTATATCCACCTTTCATTGTAAGTGATTGGTTAATGCATAATGTTATTAACAATATTTTACCATATTGCATTTGGTAAAGTTCAAATGCAATTTCTCTTTTAACTATATTCAAAATAAATATTATGATGATGCTAAGCACACATATGAATGAGAATTAATATGTTCTAGGTATTTATATGAATGAGCAAGTTCTTAAAACGATTCTCAAATGGACTACAATACAACCTGTGTACTTATCATGCTATATTTCTGCTTTGCTACAATGAGTTTGCATAAAACGTGTTACTTATGTAATCACTATTGTATATTCAAAAGGAAAAACAAGATGATGAAGTGGCATTTAATTTAGGGCACCTGGATGGTTTGGCCATTGACATGGACATTGAAAGAAGATAATGAATTGTTACCACACCATATACCTCGGATCCCTTACCTGCTAATGGCTCACTAACTCAGGTGCTTTCCTATTTTTTCACTTCCATACCCTAAACCCTGAAACTATCCAGAGATCTTGGAAAAATGGGGAATTTCCCTAAGGTTGGTACAAATAATGTACAGGAAAATATTCACAAGGACAAAATTAAGGGTTTTTTTATTCGTAAGGACAGCCCATTAAAAATTTAACCAAAAGGACAATACACTAATTATGAATTTTTATCCGTAAATCACACGCGCTATTTCCTTCTTTCATCAACAATCTCTCATCGAAGAAAATCTGTATCTCGCCGCCATTGATCACGATTCTTATTCTTCCATATTTTCAAATCAAATTTTTTTACTGATTGCGTAAATCAACAAGATCGAAATTAATAATTGAGTGCATAATCCTGAACGTAAAATCGATCTCTCAAGGATCATACAGGAAAATTAATTGCACATTAGGTTTATTTTTGATTTTATCGATTCAATTTGTGTTTATCATACGATTCCTTCACTGTTTCCGATAGGTTTTTACCGCTTCTATCAGTGATTCATGGATTTTACTGGTAATTCAGGAAGGTATTAGTTTTTAATTTTTTCAGATTTCAGTTTTTTTTATTTTAGTTCTTTACTTTTTTTTTTTTTTTTGATGTTGTAATTTTTTGTAAATGCATTGTTGAATTAAATCTGTTTTAGATTAAAACTTGTTTTGCTTCAACTAGTATAAATGTTACTTTGATTGTATCAGTTTCTACCCTTTCTTTTGAACGTACAACAATTTGTAGGTATCATTTTAGTATTTTTTTTTAGGTATCATTTTTAATGCATTACCCATGCTTTATTGTTTTTTGGTATTTGTTTGCATCTTTTTCCTTGGCTAACTGTTTTTTTTTACATTTCTTATTTCTTCCGGTGGTGAAGGTACTCTTCTTATCGTAGTTGTCTTCAACGAACCTCTTTCAGTACTCGGTTGTCGGTTAATTGCTCATTGTATGACTTGCAAAATGAAATATGTGAGTATTGGTCTCAACTTACTCCTAAGTCAATTGAAATTAGCTATGTGCTTAAGGATAGAACTAAAATTGTTGAGAGTGACTCTGATCTTCAAAGTATCGTTTTACTTCAATTACATAAGAAGACTGTTTTTTTTTCTGTTTTGATGTTAAGTTGAAGGAATTTCCGTTGGAAAATGTGATTGACGGTTCTTCTGCACTTTCTACTAATGTATCAATTCCTTCAACTTCTGAGCAATGTTTGGGTGCGAACATTGTCGTTCATAGGAAGTGTTGCTTAAAAGATTTGATGAAAAAAGGCTTTACATTAAAATTTTCTGATTTTATAGGTTTTTGTTTCGGAGGTGCCAATGAGTTTAGAGAATTCTTAATGGCCTATCAAATTAAATCAGGTCATGAGTTACATTAAAATCTTCTGGTTGTCTGTTTAAAGTGCATGCTTCTTGTGATGTTGGCCAACTTAGTAGGTTTTTCCTTAGAAATTTGGTTGTTGAACATTCTTGCGGAGGTGGTCTGATAAATTTGAATAACCCAAATCTATCTAGCTCATTTGTTAAATCATTGATAATAGATGAAATTTGAGATCATCCGAGTAAAAAACTGAAAGAAATAATGGTTGATTTTCGAAGAGAGTTTAATCTAAGTTTGTCTTACTCTTATGCTTACAAAGGAAAGCACATACGGCAACGATGCAATGTCGTACAATGATTTGTCTTGGTATTTAGCTGCACTACAGACTCACAATCCGGGTTCTTATGTCGCTATGAATGTTAACTCTTCTACAAATCAGATTGAATGAGTGTTTGTCGGTTTAGGTGCTTGTATTCTTAGCTTCAAACATTGCCGGCCTATGATATTTTTGATGGTACCCATTTGAAGGGGAGGCCAGGAGTCTTGATGGGTGCCACAGTGAAGAATGGCAACCAAGGTATTATTTTAAAATAATTTTCGATTTTGCCGAAATATATATGGTACCATTTGAATTCTATGCGATCAGTTTTCTCTACTATATTTTCTTGGGTATCAATTTATTATTTTTTACAGTATCATTTTTTAATTCTACTGGTATTAGATATCAGTTTTTTAGGCATTAAGGTATCAGTTTGTTCTCTGTTTTTAATGTACAGTTTGTAGGTAGCATTTTAATTCGTTTGTAGGTTTCGGTTTTAACAAACAGTTTTTAAGCATCAGTTTTGGTTGTTTGCAGGTATCAGTTTGTATTATACAGTATTTATTTAGCTTTTTTGTACGTCTGAAGTTATCAATTTTTTTTCACTCATGAATTATTTTTGAATTTTTATTTGTAATTTGTTTGCAAATTTCTTCCCTCTAGCTATGGCCATAGTTTCAATAGAAAATGTTGAGAACTGGAGTTGGTTTTTAACTATTTGAAGGAAATGCTTAACGAATATCGTAATTTGGTTTTTATGTCCGATCGACATCAAGGTTTGATTTCTGGTTTTCACGATGTTTTTCCAACTTCATACTACAGTTATTGCTACCTTTATATGGAACAAAATTTTCATTCTGCTGTTAAGTCAAAAAATGCACACATTTGGATTGTGGAATTGTTCCAGACATGTTCTCGAGCGTCTAGTGTTTATGAGTTTGAAGTAGCTCATTCTAAGTTTTTACAAATTGGTAGTCCTGCAGCGGCTAATTTTTTGAGAGACAAACCGTTCGATAAATGGTCTGACTTGTTCTTTCGAGGTAAAAGGCATGGTGAGTATAGCTCTAATGTGGCTGAAAGTTTCAATATTTGGATTTTAGATGAGCGGGCATTACCTATTACATCTTGTTTGGATGGAATACAAAAAAAAATCATGGAGCAAATGGATAAACGTAGAGAGGAATCCCGTTTATGGACTACCATTTTATGTCCAACCACGGAAAATCGATTAAAAGATTTAGTTGAAGAAGGTTTTGGTTGGGATGTATTCAAGGCTTCTGAATTCCTTTATGAAGTGAAATCACGAATTTCTCATCGTGTTGATCTTAAAGATTGGACATGTAGCTGTAATCAATGGAAGGTGATGGGTTTCCCATGTGCTCATGCGATAAAATGCTTTAATAAAGTGAAATTAAATGTATATGATTTCATTGAGAACTATTTCACTGTGCAAGCTTACTGATCTTCGTACAGTAATACAATTAATCTTATACCTATATTTGACAAATCTGATGTTGATTCAAGTAATGATGCAGTAATTAAACCATCCAAGGATAAACGTGGAGCCGGGAGACCTTCGTCAAAAAGAAAAGGAGGATTTGCATATTTCCAAAACAAGCAAAACAGATGTAGAGTATGCAATGAATATGGCCACAATAAGCGCAATTGTCAAGCATCCAAAAATGAAAACTGACTTTCATTTCATTTGTTAAAGGGATAATATGTATTTGCATATATTCTTTTCAAGTAAACCTGTATATGTTAGCAAATTAGTGTTTGATACTTTGCAAATGTGCACAATAATCTACATTTTTAATAACAATTCTTCCTAGCTTACTTATTTCCTGTTTTATTTTTGCATTGATGTGTTGTTGATATGATGTGATATCATGTTGTTATGATCAACGAAATTCGATCTGCATGTTGAATATCACTTTTAATCTTTTGCATGTATCTGTTTAATGAGTTATTCTTTATGTTTCAGTTATTGGTTATCAGTTGTATGTCTCTGTAAGGTTCATTTTTGTTCTGTTAACATGTGTAGAATTTTTTTGGTATCTGTTTTACAATTTGTTAGGGGACAGTTTAATTTTTCTCATCTTCAAAGTCCATGGGTATCTGTTTTTGTATATTGCAGTTATCAGTTTTGTTTTACATTTTTAACATCAATTTCTGGTTATCAGTTTTTATTTATTGTAGGTATCAGTTTTAAATTTTTACCACTATACAGTTTGTAGTTATCATTTTTTTGAATTGTAGTTATCAGTTTCTTATTTTTCTTTAGTTCACAAGATTTCTGCACAATTACAAATTACTGACAAAAAAATTGTTGTCAGTTCATTATTTAATCATCCAATTTAGTGATTAAATTCTTGCATGTAATGATTTAATGTTTTATTCTTTCTGATTTAATGTGCTAAGTATTTATCATCTTCAAAGTCCATGGGTATCAGTTTTTGTAAAATGCAGTTATTAGTTTTGTTTTACAAATATATATTCAGTTTATGGTTATCAGTTTTTATATATCGTAGGTATCAGTTTTTGATTTTTTTTTTCCACTGTACAGTTTGTAATTATCATTTTCTTACTGTTATAGTTATCAGTTTTATACATTTTGTTTGCTCACAGCACTTCTGCTCAAATAAAAATTACTGGAAAAAAAATTTGATATCAATTCAGTAATTTCTCATCCAATTTAACAATGCATCCATATGAAAATTAACCATTATGTATATAACCCACATTAGTATTTCACATATCAATCCAATCATTACTGAAATTCAAAACATTATCAGCTGCTTAAATTTAAATCTAAAATAAAAAATACTGTTCTCAAATCAAATACAATATACGACATCGTTTTAGTCATATTTTTCAATCAATTTCTTTTCATCTTTTTGCTCAGTCCAGTGATGAATCTAACCAAATTCCAGCAGCAAGCATGATTGGCTATGATTTCATGCACAATCAGCTCTCTTATTTTATCCATGTTCTCTTTTGTGACCTTCAACAGAATTTCAGCTCTGTTGTTCGATATCATATTTATGATGACGAATATCTCGCAGTCATCTGTATGAATTAAAAATAACGATGTTTAAAAAAAATAAAGTAGAAAATTCAGTTAATTTTCTTGTGAAATGAATACTGATTTTTGTCGGTTACAATCAAATATCAGTAGAAACTGATACTACTTTTGATTTACCCAAAAAAAACAAAGATAAATTTACCTGTTCGAATGCTGCTGTTCGCATGGACCTTGAAAATTTTCTCCTTCTTCAATCTTCTTATCTTCAATTTTATTCTCGACCCAAAGTTGTTGCAGAATTTGTTCAACTTTATTTCGCTGTAATGAACATACTTTAGTACAACATTACAGAAAATAAAGACATTACAATTTCCTTTACCACTTCATATGCTTCCCTTAAATGAAGATCATTTAATTCGGTTGATCTTCTTGGTCTTAAAGAATCATAGTGCGCCCATTGCATGTTTGGATATGCTAATGTCAACAACGTCCAATGATTGTTAAAATGTATTCGGAAGTAGATCATTTCTTTAAAATTGTTCAACGCTGCTTCTTTTAAGAAAGGAGTGACCAAACTTGTAATAATTGAACTCCTTCCTTCAATAATGCCTTGCTGTGCAGTTCAAATTTTATTTGAATAAATATTAAGGACATGAATAATAAAAACAACACTTTTTTAAAATTGTAATTGAACTTATTGCCATCAGTGTAGACATTGCATAATTGTTTTCTACTAAATCACATTTAAGGCTGCACCAGTCGATAATCAGATTACAAAATGAAAACAATATATTACATAAACTAAATTATCATGTTATAAAATGGTATACATTAGGTTTTGTATTTATTATTGATAGATATGTTTTTATCATGTTTACGGTATCAATTTAATATTACTTCCAATTAATATGTTACAGTTTTTTATAATTTACACTATCATTTTTTTAAATAGAATAACTAGTTAGCAAATTTATGTCTATAAAAGTATTATTTTTAGCACGATGCATTTTGAATCAATATGTTCCAGTTTCTCAGTATCATTTTGACATTTTCTTAGGTATCAGTATCCTATTCATTATACTTATCACCTAAAAAACATCAATTTTAGTTACCATTTTTTAATTTACATGGTTATCTTTACTAAATTCTATTAAATATGTTTACCTGGCCATCTGTTAATGAACCTCGCAGCATTTCCGTCAGTATATCTTTCGTAATAATACATCCTCCTGTTGCACGATCATCATCTCGCCAAGCGACTGGACTGTTAATTATTTAAAAGTCAAACAGTTAATATATTTATTAGTACGTTCTACAAGTACAGATGAAAATATTATACTTACGTTTCTTCAGTATTGACATTGAATAAAATTTCCTTACAATCCTTCCTTCCTCATCATTTAGATGTTTTGTCACCTTTTTGCATTTCGACAATTGTAAGTCTTTCCATGAAGGTTCTTCAACATTTATTGGCTCTAATGGTTTTACGTTTTGTTCTTGCTCTCTGTCATCTTCATTTATCTATTTTTTTCCACATTTTTCTTCATCTAATCGAATCAAAGAAAGTTGAAGTTCTTCCTCTTTTCCTTCGCATGAAACTTCATTTTCCTTCATCTTTGTTTCTCGTGCTTTCTTCCTTGTTTTTAGAAAATATTCATACTCCTCGTTCCTGTTTTGTGTTCTTCTTCTTTCTCTCATTTTCAGTATGTAAGAAGGTGGTTTGGCACTTGTTGGCTTAGCAGATGATTTTTTAACTCTTTTTTTACTAATTTTTTTTCAATTTCCTTCATCGACTTTTAACTTTGAAATTTCTGCAGTCATATTGAGATAAAGTACGGAGGATCGATGTCTTCAATTGATTGTACACCCTTTTCTATTCTCCCACTATCATTAACATTATCAGTAACCCTGATCGACGTTGTTTCATTTTCTTTTCCAAGTGACTTGTTTTTTTCTCCAGAAGACTTTTCATCATCATTCGTAATGCTTTCCATTATTTTATCTTGGTCTGCATACTCATTATTCAACTCATTTTTAGTTATTTCATTACTTTCCATGTTTTCAACTTTTTGTGAATCAATCATAGTCGCTTCTGAATCAACTCTATCATCCATTTTCTCATGTTCAATGTCAGCTTTCTGCTCTTTCATATGTTATTTAAGTTTACATAGCTCCTCTTCTGCTTTTCTTCTCAATTTTATTTCTTCCTTCCACTTCCTTTTTAGTTCTTTGTTTTTTTTCTCAATTTCAGTGATGCGATAGTTTAGAACTCTATTTTCCACGTCTTTATCAACTTTTTCCACTTCTTCAACCTGCTAACCACGCTTTCTTTTTCTGGTTTGCGCAGTTTTCCTTTTGTTGTAGATCATCTTGCCAAACTTTCCTTATTCTATAAAATAACTGCCTCGTGCGTCACAATATTTGCTATATCCTTTATCTGTAAATGTTTGCACATTATATGAATTAGTTTTCATATTGATACATTGCTGAATTGGATGAGAAATTACTGAATTGATATCAATTTCTTTTTCTAGTAATTTGTATTTGTGCAGAAGTGCTGTGAGCAAACAGAATGTATAAAACTGATAACTACAACAGTAAGAAAATGATAACTACAAACTATATAGTAAAAAAAAAATCAAAAACTGATAACTACAATATATAAAAACTGATAACCAGAAACTGAATATATATTTGTAAAACAAAACTGAAAAGTGCATTTTACAAAAACTGATACCCATGGACTTTGAAGATGATAAATACTTAGCACATTAAATTAGAAAGAATAAAACATTAAATCATTACATGCAAGAGTTTAATCACTAAATTGGATGATTAAATAATGAACTGTCAACAATTTTTTTGTCAGTAACTTGTAATTGTGCAGAAATCTTGTGAACGAAAGAAAAATAAGAAACTGATAACTACAATTCAAAAAAAATGAGAACTACAAACTGTATAGTGGTGAAAATTAAAAAACTGATACCTACAATAAGTAAAAAATGATAACCAGAAATTGAAGTTAAAAATGTAAAACAAAACTGATAACTGCAGTATACAAAAATAGATACTCATGGACTTTGAAGATGAGAAAAAATTAAACTGGCCCTTAACAAATTATAAAACTGATACCAAAAAAATTCTACACTTGTTAACAACAAAAAAATGAACCCTACAGAGATATAGAACTGATAACCAATAACTGAAACATAAAAAAAACTCATTAAATTGATACATGCAAGAGATTAAAAGTGACATATTGAGAATTGTACCTGTCCAGGCTTGAACATGTCTAAAAATTCATTCTTTGCTATGGTCTTCAATTTCATCAGATCCCACCTCGCAAATCGTGGGATTTTGTTCTCAAAGTTTCTCCTTTGCACAATTAGAGATATCTTCTCGCACATCACATACTGCATATACAGAAAAACCAAAGTTATAACTTGTTAGACCAAAAAGTGGTTCTAACACCCAAATTGACTAAAATCAGAATAAAATAAGATCAAAAGTAAAATGGAGACACAGAATTTATAGTGGTTCGGCGTTGAAAAGCCTACGTCCACTTGTCAATCACTATTCTCGATGATATAGTTGCAATTACAATGAGATATTCACTCAATTTCACTCACAACTCACATACATTCACTCAATTGTCTCAAAACAAATGTTGAAAGATGATTTGGATTATCTGGGAGTGCTGGATTTCGGTTTATGAAAGTGGTTCCCTTTAATTGTCTCCAGGCAAGGTATTTATAGGTGAAAATTTAGTCAGAACCCGATCCGGATCGGAGCCACGTGTCTTCCATCCCATCGTCCTCGGGTTCGGATGGACTCCAGTGCTGACAGCGCATCAGAATATAGATTATCGTGGGTAGGAACTAGTCATAACCGCTCCGCATCTTCAGGCGATCGTGGGGGGAAGTGACATGGATTATAGGTTCGGTTCGGAGGAGCCTGCAAAGGGGGTTCGGATCGGGGTATCCGATCCGACCCGGATTAACCTAAAACTAAGTCCTTATCCATTTTGCTCTGCTCCGTTCTGACTTGGTAGTAGGTAGCCCTCCGATCCGACTGATAGTAGGTAGCCCTTCGATCCGAATAGCAGCGTCTCTTCGATCCAAATAGTAGCAGCTCTCCGATCCGAACAGCAACATCTCTCTGATCCGAATAGCAACATCTTTCTGATCCGAACAGCAACATCTCTCTGATCCGATCCGCTATGATGCTTTCTAAGTTCTTCAACGTTTTACATCTCGACTTTGTGTTGCCTGGTTTACAAAGTAGGCTAACATTTTGCCCCCACAAAGGATGCTTCTGTTGGAAATGGAGCATGCTTTGATTATCATTGCATATTGCCTTCTAGGTAATCTTTCCTTTGACTTTCCTTGTGCTTTCATCCTCTTCTTCAAAATTTAATTTAATTCACATGCCATGCTGAGATATGACATTCTGTTCGGTTCGGTTCGGATTCCGACCCGAACGGATCCCCCTCTTCTTCTATTTCGCATTGGACTAGTGAGCCAAGCTACGCTACTGGGCCTTCGAGCCGGTTCGAACGGGGAGACGAATAGTCACCATGTTTTCATATAAATTCATCCTTCATCTTCCTCCCACTTTCTTTTTACTTTATCGTTTTACAAGTTCTGCTCTGAAACTCTAGGATTCAAAAGAGAGAAAAAACTCTTTACCATTCTCGTGCGAATCTCCAGCTTATCCACCTTGGTAGGTCTAAATCCCTGATCGACCTCATGATAATAGGTTTTAATTGAAATTTATGGTCAATTCGATCGATCTGAATGTGATTTCCACGCTACAGCATCCTCTTCCTTCGTTATTGTCGTTGGTGGCTTCGTTGCTACTTCGAGACATTGGAAGAGGGAGTCGTAGTTTGTTCGGTCATGACAAGGGCGTCGGAGATGATATTGGGTCTAAGACTAAAGAAGAGGAATAAAAAGAAGATCACAGGGAGTCGGTTCGGGCGATGGAGTATGGAAAGTGGAGGAAGGGAAGAAGAAGAGAAACCCAGAAGGTCGGATCGGGTCGGGGCAAGTAGTTAAAGAAGGGGGGAATGGAGCTTACCTAACCGGATCGGGTCGGACTGTAAGATAAAGGAGGAGAGGCATGACTGCGTGATCCGACCCGAACCGTTCGGGGAATCTACTTCCAAGCCGATCCGATTTTGATTCCTGAGCTTCAATGTTTATCCGAGCCCAAGGCAGGGCTACGCACCCGATCTGATCCCACTGAATACGCCCGAACCGAGCCGAAGGGCAGTCCATCTTAAGGCATAAAAAATCGTTTAACTGGCCCAATCAACTCTTGGCATAATCTTCAACTTAATGGACAGTTAGGATAGTGCCTTGCGAACATAACTGGACATCAAGAACTGCCTTGATCCTTATTACTTTGCCAAAATTTTGCGTCGCACTTTCAAACATTAACTTTACACTTTCCGCATACATTGTTTACACTTTAGTTTGCACACATGCATGGGGGGATACGGACTAATTTACTCTAACTTGTGCTATTGCTTCTTCAATAGTTTTGTGACCATGAGACCCAGACGCTCTTCTAGACTAGCCGGGAAGAAGGAGGCCCCGGAGACATCCAACAAAATTACTCTTGATGACATATCTTCTTCCTCGGATCCAGAATGGAATGATGAGGGCTCAGACTACGAGGTTGGAACTCGCGAAAGCGACAATATTTTTCGGAGGGTGGAGTTTCCCTAGGTTGTGAAGAGGAAGGAGGGATTGGCGACGACCGAGCTCCTGATGAGTTTGAATCTGCCGTCATATTGGAATCACCCCAAGATTCTGTTGAATCGACGATCGACAATGACATACTTATCCGAATTTGTCTAAAATACGGGATACTAAAAAGGGACACCCTGGTGCCTTCGAGAACTGACCGTCCCCACAACCCTCCAGAAGGGTATATGGCAATTACTTGGTTGATGTGCATGGTCGGTGCTATCCCTCCATTTTCTCCTTTCATCGTTGATTTTCTAAGACAAATGCGGATTGCCCCTATGCAGCTGCACACTAATTCTTATGCTTACTTGTACACCTTATATGTAGCGTACCGTGAGATCGTAGGCATAGAGCTCACTTTTGATGACGTTCATTTCTTCTATAACTTCAAGCATCAGACTCGAGAGACTCCTTCTTTCTGTTACTTTGAGTCTGTCCCTAAGAGGAAAATAATTCCAGCGCCATTCAGTAGTAAAGCTAGGGATTCCAGGCTGGAATGGTAAAGAGTTTTTTCTTTTTGTTCGCAGTCGATAACCCAAAACAAATATCAGACCAAGTGTTCTTTGACCGGATGCACCAGCTCCTTAATGGCGATCAGAAGTTTTTAACTATTGATGAAGTCCTTAAGGACGAATATCTTCATTTTCATGGGTTGCTATCTGTTACTCGTAGCATTGGTCATGGGACGGCTCCATATGTATATATTCCCCCAGTGGACGTGATCCCTGAAATGGGTGAAGGTTCGAGAGCCCCTACAGTGCCTCTCCAGGCTTCACCCTCTCCTTCTTCTACCCAAGATGATGAATTGGCTAACATGGCCGAAAAGCATCGCGAAGGGTACACTGTTCCCGAGGATGCCATTTCTCCGGAAAGGTCAACGTCTTCCAAAGAGTCACCGATCGATGCTTCTGAGGTAGATGTCCCTAGCACTGATGACCCACTATTTCAGGGTTTGGGGGATCTCCCCTTACCTGAAACTATTTACACTTCAGAGGATTTCAGGAAGAATCCTTTAGTTTTCACTTCTTCCGAAGAGACCACTCCTACTAAGGCCAAAGAGCCCGCTCGTACTAGTCTAGCTTCGGACTCTGGTTTGTCGGGGGAAAACACCACTTAGGACGCACTTTACACAATAACACCACACTTCACAGCATCTCTATTTGTGAAAATATTGATCCTGAACTTCATTCGTTTTGTTGTGTAGGCACGATGTCCCGATCTTACTATGATATCAGGAAACTTCGCCGCAGCATGTCAAATCCGCCCTATGATACTGAGCATGA
This sequence comes from Allium sativum, assembly GCA_030737875.1. Classification (NCBI taxonomy): domain Eukaryota; kingdom Viridiplantae; phylum Streptophyta; class Magnoliopsida; order Asparagales; family Amaryllidaceae; genus Allium; species Allium sativum. The sequence goes on from CM060924.1 coordinate 298,985,474, forward strand.
TCGCCGTGAAGATCGCAGTAAGGTGGACAGAAGGCCCTATGATCCTCATCATTCGCGAACCTCGCGTTCTCGCTCTCCTGTCCGGATAGACCCAGAACGATATAAAGGTTACCAAGGTCGTCGGGAAGAGGACAGGCCGCAATCAAAAGATTCAACCTCTTCTCAAGAAAAACGCGGCAGGGAGAGGAGTCCGCCAAAAGATACTGAGTCACGAAGCAAGCGTAAGGTCCCTGCTACACGGTCGAGAACGGATAAAGAGGCTATTGAGTCTTCCACACACAGGGATACTGAGCTGACAATTCCTGCCCCTCCGCCGCTAGACGCTGAAACTGCAGTTAAGCGGGCGTATCTGGAGAAGCAATTTCCTGAACATTTCTTCGAAAACTTGACTTTTTTACCTGCCCTTGAGCCTATTTCTTCAAGGTGGGCAGATGAGGCCAAATAAAAGATAGATGCGGTCGAGAAACAGTATTCTGAAATGTTCAAGTATTCATGCAACCTTTCCAGAATCATCCGCACTTTAATCACGAATGCTGACTCGATGCAAAAAACCGCAGAAGACGATGCAAAGGCCTTAAAGAAACTAGGAAAAGACATGGAGGATACACAGGCCCAGCTTGCTGTTGCTCAACGGGATGCTACTAGCTTCAAACAACAATTTGAAGATATGAAAAAAAGCTATCATGATTTGCTTGAGTCCCATACCCAAGAGCGTTCGGAGCTGAAAAAGCAAGCCGAAGATGTCAAGTCAGATGCTGCCAAAACGCGACTTGCATACGCTGACCTTGAGCGGAAGAATGCCGAGTTAGCAAGAAGGAACACTGAACTAGAAAAGAAAAATGCTGACTTGGCTTCTAAGCTAGTGGAGGCGGAGAACAGGGCTGCCCTAGTGGAGGGTAACGTTGAATGTGCTATCAAATCCGTTGAAGAAGCCCGCAAACAACTATCGGAGGCTGAGGGAGAGGTTCAGAGTTTCGGCGAATTAATGATTGAATTCTTTGCGCACATCATCCGCCGCCGAAACATTTCTTGGATTGAAGATTATCCATCTACTCTAGTCCAAGTATGGAGTCAGATCGTTGAGTGGGAGAAAGAGGAGCTCAATGTTGACTCCATTGACGAGGACAAGATGATGGAGAAATATTTACGAGATGATGAACCAGACCGCCTAGCCGAAGGGCGCCGCCTCATTGCTGCTGCTATGGACGAAGATAAGTTGAAGGCTAAACAAAAGAACATTCCCGAGGATGGTTCCTATTCTACTGCTCCCGCAACTTCTGAAATAGAGGGATATGATCCTGAAAACCCGGGGATCCCTCGAACAAATCTTTTATCCCCTATTCCCGAAACAGCATCGGAGACAGCAGTTACTCCAGCCGAGAAGTCTTCGGAAGGTATCTCTACATTTTCGCCTCAATTCGTCAAGGCTATCTCTACCTTTCGCCACGTGATTGAGCAATCGATGAAAAACCCATTATTTTCTCCTGAGTTGATAACTGTTGCTTCTCACTCTGTAGGTATTGAGCCGTCCGGAAAGACAGATGTGTCCCAGGGAACCGCCTCTGGGGCGGAGCCTACGGAGAAGGCAAAAAGGGGGAAAGGACAAGGCTGCTCCCATAGATTTGGGAGAAGGAAGCGAACCGTCTAAGGCTGACACTCCTCGTGATGACGAAATGATAGATGCCTTAAAGGACGATTGCGGCGATGGGGGACATGAGGAAGATCCGGAGGTGGCAATCGTTGGGGAGTCGAAAAGCGCTGATGATGTTACCTTAGCTGCACTGAAAGCTGACCAAGATAAACGCATGCAGCTTAAATCTAAAGACTTAGACCCTGAAAGCCTTAAGCCCCTCGCAGTAGTGGATGCGGGATCAAGGTTAGTTGTTAAGCTTTCGACTAGATCCATTACAGAGGAACTTGCTAAAAAGTCTTCTCTTGATTCCAGCGCTCCGCCTTCCGGGAAGAAGTCGACTGATTCAAGCACTTCAGCTTCAGGGAAGAAAAAGTCAAAGCGCATCCTGACAGAGGCCGAGAAAGAGGCGAGAGATGCGGAGAAGGCTGCTAAGAAGTCCAAGCCCTCTTCAAAGTCCAAATGATGAAATGTCTTGCGTTATTTTAGCGTTTGATTGACCAATAATTGTTGCTGTAAGGGTGGCCCTTGCACCTTCTTTTTGCCTGTTTTCCTGTACAAATTCATTCATTTGTAAATAAAAAATAATTCATTTTCTGCAAAGTCTGTTAGTCATTAGTTTTGCACTTATGTAAAAATGCATGTCTTACTATAGTTGTGTAATGAAGTTATGGTGGGGAGGAATATGTGTATACATATATGCCCCCAGTCAATTTCGAAAAACTATTCAAGACTTAGTCAAGTAGTCAGAATGTTCCCGAATTTTTCGACGGGATTGCATTCTCTGTGCCGTCAATGCCTGTTGTTTTTTCTGGCATTTTTTATACTCTCCTGTCTTATACTCAGGTTAGAGTTCTTACTGAGGCGGTCTCTTGTCTGGGTGCACCTTCACGCCTCAGAGGACGTCGTCTTCCCGTCCTTTATACTGTCTCTCAATTCTCGAGAGTTAGAGTTAAGAATGTCGTCTTCCCATTCTTTTATGTCTTATCGCACAAACAGTCGTTGTGCTTTTTCTTGCGTATAAACCGTTTTCAACCTTTCAGGTTTTAAATCATCTTATATTCCATAATCGCAACATAATAGTAGATGAAGGTATATATATAATGCATGAAAGTAAATGACACACGATATTTTTATAGTGGTTCGGCTAAGTCATAGCCTACATCCACTTTATAGTTCTTTATTCATATCATCAGACTTTCCTAAGGCAAGTCGTGCCCTTTTACAGAGTTCATAAGAAAAACAGCAAAGAGTACAACATTTCTACTTCAAATATCGCATCAAGTGTTGGGCATTCCATGCCCTAGGCACCTCTTCGCCATCTACGGTCGTTAACTTGAAGGTTCCTGTTTCAAGTTTCCATTGGATGACAAAGCGTCCTTCCCACTTTTACCGCGGTGAGGAAGGGACGGGAAGACTCTCTTTAGCACCAAATCTCCTGGTTCAAAAGTCCTAAGACGAACTTTTTTGTCGTAATAGTGTGCCATCTGACGTCGATGTCTTGCCGCGCGCAAATTTGCTTCGTCCCCTTTTTCTTCGATTTCATCAAGTGACTCGAGTAAGAGCGCCCGATTCATCATCGGGTCATAATACGTCACCCGGTGAGAGGGAACCTCAAGCTCTACTGGAATTACTGCTTCTGAACCAAAAGAGAGAGAGAAAGGGGTATGACCAGTAGCTGTCTTAAATGTTGTTCGATATGCCCACAAAGCTAAGGGCAATTCGTCAACCCATTTTGCCTTTGTGCGCTCTAACCGTTTCTTGAGGATGGATTTTATAACTTTGTTTATTGCTTCTACTTGCCCGTTCGACTGCGGATAGGCAACCGCAGTGTACCGTTTGTCGATCTTATATTTCTGGCAGAAATTTCTGAATTCAGCACCATCGAACTGGGTTCCGTTATCAGTTATAATGGTCCTTGGGATCCTGAATCGGCATATAATATTTCTAACCACAAAACTTATCACCTTTCTCGCCGTAATCTTGGTTAGGGGCTCAGCTTCCACCCACTTCGTAAAATAGTCCACAGCGACTATTGCATATTTCGCTCCTCCTTTAGAATTGGTAGAACTCCGATGATATCAATTCCCCACATGGCAAAAGGCCAAGGACTCACCAACGATTTGAGTTGGGTCGACGGTGCTCTGGGGATTTTGGCAAATCTCTGGCACTTATCGCAGCGTCGTGAATAATCAGCCGCATCTTTATTAATTGTGGGCCAGAAGTATCCATACCGCAATATCTTTTTCGCTAAAGTCTGACCTCCTGTATGATCTCCACACTCACCTTCGTGTACTTCTCTTAGTACACGTTTGATGTCGTCGTGTGCTATACATCGTAACAGGGGCATAGAAAATCCTTGTCTATAACGAGTATCATCTTGAAGGGCGTATCTGGTAGCCTTGCGAACTATAGCCCGTCTCTCACTCTTCTTTGATGGGAGTGTCCCATTCTTAAGGAAGTTCTTAATTTAGGTCATCCACGACTCCTTCTCTGGTTCCACTTCGAAAGCGAACTCAATTTCCATCGACTCAAAGCTTGGCGATTCCAACGTTTCAATTGGAATTATTTCAGTTTCTTCCGGGTTGTCGGAACTAGCTAGCTTTGCCAGCCTGTCTGCCTTCTGGTTTTCGGCTCTTGGGATATGCGTTATGTTGTACCGCTCCAGTTTGCTCAACAGCTTTTCCACTTTCCCGAGGTAGGCGATGAGTCGAGGTCCCCGAGCCACAAATTCCTTTCGCACTTGGCAAACAACGATTTTGGAGTCGCAGAATATGTCCAACGTTTTTATTCCGAGATCTTTAGCAAGCTTCAACCCGGCAATCAGGGCTTCATATTCAGAATCATTGTTAGTCGCCGAAAATTCTAATCGTAGAGCGTAATATAATGAACGTCCTTCAGGAGTGATTAAGACGATTCCAGCTCCGGACCTTCGGTCGTTCTTGGCTCCGTCAGTGTATAGCTTCCATGGATCTAATTTTAACTCATCTTCGGACTTGACCACTTTGTCATCGATTATCTCTTCCTCTGGGATTGTGAACTCTGCTATAAAGTCAGCCAGAGCCTGCCCCCTGATCGACCTCCGCGGCTGAAAATTTAAATCAAACTGACTTAATTAAATATTCCATTTGATCAATCATCCTGATGCTTCGGGTCTCTGCAACACCTGCCTTAGAGGTTGGTCAGTGTATATGGTTATTGGGTGAGCTTGGAAATAGTGGCGAAGTTTTCGGGAGGCGATTAGGAGGCTGTAAGCGAGCTTCTCAATTTTTGGGTAGTTGCGTTCTGCCGCTGCCAATTTCTTACTTACATAATATACTGGCCTTTGCACTTTGTCTTCTTCTCGAACCAAGGTATGCTAACAGCGTGAGCCGAAACTGCTAAGTAAACAAATAACTCTTCGTGATCCACTGGCTTTGACAAAATCGGCGGTTTTTCTAGCAATTCCAATAAATTTCGAAAGGCCTCAACACAGTCCGGAGTCCACTCGAAGTTCTTCTTTCCCCTTTTAATCAAATCAAAAAATGGGACGCATTTGTCCGTGGCTTTGGAGATAAACCTACTCAACGCGGCTACTTTCCCCGCAAGACTTTGGACATCTTTAATTCTCCTCGGTTCTTCAATGTTTCTAATCGCTGCTATTTGGCTGGGATTGATTTCAATCCCTCGGGAGCTCACAATGAAGCCTAGAAACTTTCCCGATGCCACTCCAAATGAACATTTCAAAGGATTCAACTTCATCTGATACTTTCGCAGGATACCGAACATTTCTGCCAAGTCTTGCGTATGGCTGGAGGACTGTTTCGATTTGACAAGCATATCATCCACATAAACTTCCATAGTCTTCCCTATTTGATTATAAAACATCCTGTTCACCAAGCGCTGATAAGTGGCTCCAGCGTTTTTCAATCCGAACGGCATGACTACGTAACAGTATAACCCCAAATTTGTAATGAAGCTCGTGTGTTCTTGATCTGGCACGTGCATGGGAATTTGGTTGTACCCGAAATATGCGTCCATGAAAGAAAGAAGTTCGTGTCCCGCTGTCGAATCTACAAGCTGGTCAATCCTGGGAAGTGGGAAACTATTTTTCGGGCAAGCTTTGTTCAAATCTGAAAAAGCAATGCAAGTCCGCCACTTTCCATTCGGCTTCTTTACTAAGACGGGATTCGATATCCAGTCGGGATATGTCGAATCTCTAATAAATCCGTTCTGTTTCAGCTTCTCCACTTCTTCTTTCAGAGCGGTCGACCTCTCTGGGCCCAGCATATGTCTCTTTTGCTTTACAGGCGGGTGTTTCGGGTTTACATTTAGTGAATGACTTATGACGGATGGCGATATCCCACACATGTCGGCGTGGGTCCAGGCAAACACGTCCAAGTTTGCCTTCAGGAAGTCAGTTAGCTCTTTGGCCCGACGTGGATCCAACTAGGATCCAATCTTCAAAACTCTTGTTGGATCAGCTTCATCAATGGGAATGTCCACTGTCTCTTCATTAGGAGTTGCATTTCTTGTCTCTGGTTCCTCGTCTTTTCTGGGATCCAGGTCTTCAAGCGTTCCTTTGGGAAACTCCTTCGGGGCCGAACCCTCTAATTGCTACGCCGAGCCCTCCTTTGGAGGAGGCGAGGCACCTTTACTCTCGATGTTAAGTCCCTTCATCAACATCTTTAATTCGGCAACATAGCAGGCCCGTCCGGAGACTTGATCTCCTCTCACTACTCCGGTTCCGGCTTCAGTTGGGAACTTAAGCAATAAACACCAAGGGGCGATGCAAGCCCTGAACTCAACAAGGGCAGGCCTTCCCAAAAATGCATTATAAGGCGAATCTACGTCCAATACTACGAACTGAAGCATCCATACTCTTCGGCGTTCTCCTTGCCCTAAGGTTACGGGCAATTCTATGTACCCCATTGGAGCTGTCGATGCTCCGTTGAAGCCTCAGATCCAACCTTCGCATGGCTTCAAATCTTCAGATTCAAGCTTCATCTGATCGAATGACTTTTTAAATAAAATATTAACAGAGCTTCCATTGTCTACTAACACCTTATGAACCAAGTCCGGCCCAATGGTGGTGGTAATGACCAACGGATCGTCGGTGGGTGAATGGATCCCGGTATTATCTCTGCTACGGAATACCACGTCGTCAAACATTGTCTTCTGTTGCTTTATGGGGGCAATATCTTCCAAATCATCACATTCATCCACATCTACGTGCTTAGCTGCATTTACATATTGATCCATTGCTCTAAAACTGTGGATCGCTGGGTGGGGTCCACCCACTATGGAGTTGATAACAATTCCCTTGCCTTTCTGCTGCGTTGTAGGCTTAGGAGCAGATTGGATCTGTTTTGGAGCCTATTCTCCTTGCCCCCTGTCTCTCGGGGCAACCTTATATTAATCCAATTTCCCTTCGCGCAGCAGCTTCTCAATCACGTTTCTCAAATGTCGACATTCATTGGTTGAATGCCCATGAGTTCCATGAAACAAACAAAACTTTCCAGTTGCCATTTCTTTCTCCGTTGAGTCGCGAGGTGGCGGTCTTTTATATTGCAAAACATTGTATGTATCCAAGTAAATGTTCTCCAGAGTGTCGTTCAACGGTGTATAATTCTCATAAGTCTGGAACCGGGGTCTTTTGTTAGGATCACTTCCCCTATTTTTATTTCTTCTGTTACCATTCGTGTTACGGTTGTTGTTGTTGCCCCCGTTTCCATGATTGTCGTTTCCACTCTTGTTTCCCACATTCACCTCAACTTTTCCGGAACTTTCTCCAGACTGCTTCACGGCGACATTACTCTGAACATTTTCTTTTGAAGCCGCTCCAGACTTTCTCTTTCGGTTTTCCCTGGCCTCCTCTTATCTTAACTGAATATCGGCCTTTTCATAGAACAACTCTCTCGTGGGAGGTGGCTTCCCAGAAAGGTAATCTCCAAATTCGGAGTCAGGATCGACTCCTTCCATCAAAGCCATCAAGATGGTGGGCTCGTGCGGGTCACTAACTTCAGTCACAGCTAAGTTGAAACGGTCGAGATATGACCTCAAAGACTCTCCCTGCGCCTGCTTAATTCTTGATAATTCAATAACACTCTTAGACTTTCGGGTATGGAGTCGGAACTAATTCATAAAACGTTCGCTCAATTCCCTATAATTCGATATCGACCGAGGGGGAAGTCTGGTAAACGATAGCAACGCCACATCTTCTAAATAGATCGGGAATGCTTTACACTTCACTGCGTCAGGAGCAGCAGCAGCATTCATGAGCCATGAGTATCGCATCAAATGCTGTCCCGGATCGGTTCTCCCATTGTACTTGTCCATCTACGGCAGGTTAAAACGTCGGGGAAATTGAAAGTTGAGGATGTCATCAGTGAAAGGAGTATGGCTTCGCTCAATGCCATAATCTTCATTGGTGTAGTTCCGGCTTTCGGACATAATATGGCGTACCATTGCCCATACGTCAGCATTAGTCAGGGGTCGTTCAGGCTCCCTGGCCCTGGTATCCGGGTTCCTTCTGGGCTCTTGTTCAGGAGATGCCCTTCTTCTGATGTTTGGGTTTCCTCTGGGCTCTTGCTCAGGGGACGCCCTTCTTCTTTGAGCTGCTTCTGCTCTGCTTCGTTCCCTACGTTCTCGGTCGATCTCGGGAGGAAGGGGCTGGAGCATCTGCCCTTGAGTGGGATTGGTAAGGTTAGGGTCTTGTAACACCCCACGCCCGCTAGGGTCACTCACTAAGGGAATGCCATAGCATCGGTGGAGCATTTTAGTGAATATAGAACAGAAAAATTACAACAAGACAGATATAAATAGTACTTGAAATTCTAAAACATCATCTCATAACAGCGGAAATAAACATGTCTGGTTACATCATAAAACCATGATAAAAGTCAAGTACAACATCTGTCAAAATAAAGAAGTACATAATCCCACTCTCATATACAATAGCCATACGAAAAGAAAAGATAACTGGATAACTGGAGCTTTACATCTACCCAAGCTCCTCAAGACTGGAACAGCAATCCGATCAAGCTCTACTACCGCTAGGATCCACCGTAGGACCTGAGGGTTGGGAAAAAGGTAAAAACAACGGGGTCAGACATAAGTCTGAGTGAGTCCTATAACTTTAACAATACAATCATTAAAGTAACCAGAGAAGACATAAACTTGACCACGGTAATATCTGGGGATGAATGGCTACACTAAGCAGCTTGGTAGACTTAGGATAAACTAAGATAATCGTTAGGACGCATCTACCCATCCAAGGATAATTACTAACTGCACCACACCAGTCATTCCTACTTAAAGGTTGATCCCTTCCAAGGACTTAGAAAATTTCCCCAGTAGTTCCATGTACCCCTAGCCCACTACATAGGTGCCGTCTGCCCCTATCTCTACTAGGTGTACCCAGTAATTCTTACCCAGTAGTTTCGTGTACTCCTACATAGGTGCCGTCTGCCCCTATCTTTACTAGGTGTACCCACTACTCCCCATCGATCGGCTCCCTACCATAGATACCCGTGCTGGTCCCACAGTGGGGTGTATCACTCCCCTAAAGTGGCTACCCAAATACTAACGGTGCACGGCTTTATATCTACACGATGCAACAACGACTTATTTACCAGCCCGGGCCCACACACGCATATGAAGCCCGTTGGACTTGCGTTGCCACCGCTAACCCGTTTTGGCCTCTTATAATCAAGCCCAATATGCGTGTCCCGTCACTCGACATGGGTCGAGCCCACAAAGATACGTTTTGGGATATTGGTTGAAATGGGCCCCCACAAGCTACCCACTTAAGCTTGTCAAATATCTAGTGTATCCCACTTAACCCTTTAATCATGTTTAATTACATGTTTCCACTTGGTTAAGTATTCTAATCGTATTTTCTATTGCCACCCAAGGCAACCCACTAGATTCCCCATGCCACCCAAGGCAACCACAAAATTTCCTCATGCCACCCAAGGCACCCACTTAACCCCTCATGTCCCACTACATGCTATTATGGTTAAGTGTTTCTTAATTAATTAAGACCGTGATCTCCCGTAAAGACCTCCCACATTAGACTAGCTGTTATGACCGCCTGGTTAAGCCGGTAGAATCCGGGCAGTCTTACGTCATAACAGAGTCTAACCTCGTGTCTTTACCTTAATCACGTATTTAATTTATGGCTAAGACCTCTCACATTGGGCTGACATTTGTAGCAACTGGTTAAGCCGGTCGGGTCCGGGCAGTTTTACACTACAAATGAGTCCAACCTCGTGTCTTAGTCGATTAATTACACCTAATTAATCACCCCCATATTAATTATCCCTAATTAATATCAAGTTTTCCATAACATGGGTAGACCTAACTCAATAGGTAAATTCCCATGGGGTAGACCTAACTCAATAGGTAAATTCCCACTTATGGTAATTTATTTTTTTATGGTATGCTTAATCATACTCAAACATTCATTTATTAACATATTTACCAACCCCATCGTTCCCCACGTAAATCGTTCTCGTTACATGACATAATAAGGGGGAAGATCATCACAAATATCATGGGTTTAACATACAACTTTGTCATGGGTTAAGGGGATGTCAACTTGCATATATGAGCATATTAACCCAACTACATATAACCCAAACTTGCATATTATCATACTCATGATTTGCATAACATGTTGCATATGAGCTTGCATATTATCATATACATATCTTGCATAACATGTTAAAACTTGCATATAGGCATTCACATACTTGCATAACTTGCATATCATGTTATTTAAGCATATACATATCTTGCATAAGTATTCATATACTCGCATAAGCATGCATAACTTGCATATCACATAAATCTTGCATTTAACCATATACATGACTTGCATAAGTATCCATACACTTGCATAAGCATGCATAACTTGCATATCACATAAATCTTGCATTTAACCATATACATGACTTGCATAAGTATCCATACACTTGCATAAGCATGCATAACTTGCATATCACATAAATCTTGCATTTAACCATATACATGACTTGCATAAGTATCCATACACTTGCATAAGCATGCATAACTTGCATATCACATAAATCTTGCATTTAACCATATACATGACTTGCATAAGTATCCATACACTTGCATAAGCATGCATAACTTGCATATCACTTTCAACTTGCATTTAAACATACACTTAACTTGCATATCTCACTTTGCTAAACATGCATAATTCTACTTATTAAACATGCATATATCAACTTGTTAGACATGCATAAATCAACTTATTAAGCATGCATAAACCAACTTATCACATATATGCATAAACATAAAACAACATAGAGTAACATATCATTATTCATGTTTTAAACTCACTAATCCGCATTTAAGACCATAAGTCTCATTACACCCAATCTACTTACTTTAACAACTAATGTTAAAGTGATAGAAACTCACCAAAACACAATTAGCAAGCTAATGAAGAAGATTAAGATACTTAGAATGGATTAGAGAATGATTTGAGAGGGATTTGCTTGCAACTCCTTCATGAACTAGTGGAGGCCATGCTCAAATTTCAATTTGCCATAGTTTAGCTACTAGATTTAATTATGAATGAATTAGAGTAGGGTTAGGGTCTTATTTATAGGATTAGGTGAGTGTTTTAGGCCCTTAGATTAACCCTAGATTAGGTTAGGACCCTTAGATTTAGGAAATCTCTAGAACCAGCCCTCCTAGCCAGCCTGAAACCCAACCTGGTGCAACCTGGTGCACCCAGGTTCACTGGGCGCCTGGACCCTGTCGACAGGCAAGTCGACAGGCATGTCGACACCCCTGTCGACAGGCCTGTCGACAGGCCTGTCGACAGCCCTGTCGACATGGGCTGGGCGGGAAGCTTCCCGCCTGACCCCGCCTGGCCCATTCCGAATTTGAATATTTTGAATTTTTAAATCTGTTTTAGTTTTTAAATTTTCTGCAAACTTCATTGGGCCATAACTGGGCCATACGGACTCCGATTTTCGAAAACTCGGACTCTATTTCGCGTATTTTTCCGAGACGAACGTAATGACGCAGCCCGTTTCCCCTAATTCCCACATCTGAGATTATTTATCCTGTAATTAGTGAATTTTAGTATTAACTAAAATTCGGGGTGTTACATTCTCCCCTCCTTAAAGGATTTCGTCCCCGAAATCTCTAAGCTAAGGAGAATGCATATCCTACCATCCAAACAACCATCTACTCAAACCATCAACCACGGCATCCATTGTCCTTAGAATAATTTCTAATGATGTATGAGCATATGCAAAGAGTGTGTGTATATGTTCCCTATCTAATGTATGAACATATGCAAACCATGATAGTGCCATGCATCCATTATGTATGCGAAAAAAAACCCTATCGACACATACAATATCTACATGAGTGCACAGCCATTCACCAAAATGCATCATCCATGTGATAACACATCCATTATTCATCCGTAAATATATCTTCCTACACACAATTTCATGCAATATGCAATATGAAGTGACTGAGCCGATCTAGTGCCTAGAGTGTGTGTATATGCATCCACGAGCAACCTCTAGCAAACACTTGCATCCACTTGCATCCATCAACCATAACATGTCTCAAACACATGTTTCAACCATAGGTTTACCCTATCTAAAGGTCAAAGGTACTAACGAGAGGACATACCAAAGATAAGATAAGTACTAGACAAGCGATAAAGGAGAAAGTAAAGACATACCCTCAAAAAGAAATGGGTACAATGATCGCATCTTCGCTTCCGTCTCCCAAGTCGCGTTGCTCTCATCTTCTCCCCATTGCACCTTGACTAGTTGAACCTCTCGATTCCTCAATTTCCTAGTCTCTGACCCAAGGATGCGAGTAGGAGCTCGTCGAATCGTCACATCACGCTCAACCTCTACATCTCTAAGCAAGCTCGGCTCTACCACCTCTGCGGTCTCATGTAAGCACTTCCTCAGATGTGATACATGGAATACATCATGAACACCACTAAGTCTATCGGGCAACTCCACCCTATAAGCCATCCGTCCAATCCTTTCCTTGATAGGAAACGGCCCGACAAACCTCGGTGCTAACTTCCCAACGGATCCGAAGCGAACAACATTTCTTAACGGAGATACCTTGACAAAAACCATATCCCCAACTTCAAATTCAAGATCCGTCCTTCTCTTGTCCGCATAAGATTTTTGCCTATCCTGCGCTGCTTTCATCCTTCTCCGAATCAAGTCAATCTTCTCAGAAGTCTCCCTAACCATATCAGGCCCAAGCAAGATCTTATCCGTAGATTCCCACCAACATGTAGGTGATCGACAAGGCCTTCCATAGAGAGCTTCGAAAGGAGCCATACCAATACTGGACTGAAAGCTATTATTATATGCGAACTCCACCAATGGAAGATGCTCTTCCCATGTACCTCCAAAATCTAAGATACAAAGCCTCAGAAGGTCTTCTAGAACACGATTCACCCTCTCAGTCTGGCCGTCTGTCTGAGGATGATATGCGGTGCTCAGACACAATTGAGTCCCCACTGCTTCTTGCAAACTTCTCCAGAACTCGCTAGTGAAGATAGGATCTCGATCACTTACTATGCTAGAGGGTACCCCATGCAATCGAACTATCTCTCGAAGATATACAGAAGCTAACCATGGAGCAGTCCTCTTACTCTTCACAGGTATGAAATGGGCGCTCTTAGTAAGTCTATCTACCACCACCCAAATTCCTGTATTACCCTTTCTCGATCTGGGTAACCCGTCAATAAAATCCATCGAGACGCTCTCCCACTTCCATTGCGGAACTTCCAATGGGTGAAGCAACCCACTTGGTTTCCTTTGCTCCGCCTTCACCTGCTGACATACCAAGCATCGAGCTACATATTCGGCCACATCTTTCTTCATACCGGCCCAGAAGAAAACCCTCTTCATATCTTGGTACATCTTATCCCCACCGGGATGAATGGTCATCCTAGAACGGTGTGCATCATCAAGAATAGCCTTCCTCAACCCTTCATCTAGCGGTACACAAAGTCTACCGTCTCTGCGCAAGCACCCTCTATCATCTAGGGTGTACCTACTCAAATGGCTGGACGACTCTCCCCTTATGAGCTTCTCTATCAACTCAACCAACTGTGGGTCGTCCCTCTGTGCTTCTCCAATCCGCCCCAAAAGAGTAGGTCTAACTTCCAAAGAAGCTAGCAAACCGGGTACATAGTCAACGGAAGGTCTGAAATCAAACATCGAGATAAATTCCAAGCTTCGTCGTTCCACGAACAATGGACTCAAGGACAACCTCTTCCTACTCAAGGCGTCCGCCACCACGTTACCCTTGCCAGGGGTATACGCTATCTCGAAATCATAGGATGCTAAGAACTCCATCCACCTTTGCTGTCTCAGATTCAAATCTTTCTGAGAAAACAAGTACTTCAATGATTTATGGTCAGTGAACAACTCGAATCTCTCACCAAGAAGATAATGGCGCCAAATCTTAAGCGCAAAAACAATAGCGGCCAGCTCGAGATCATGGGTAGGGTAATTTTTCTCATGTGCCCTCAACTGCCTTCCACCATAGGCTATTACCCTTCCCTCTTGCATTAAGACTGCACCAAGTCCTGTCCCACAGGCATCGGTATAGACAACAAATGGCTTGCTCCCATCTGGCAACACTAAAACTGGAGCAGTGGTTAAAGCTCTTTTTAACCGTCGGAACGCATCATCACAATCTACGTCCCATGCAAAAACAAGATTCTTCTTCGTTAAGCGGGTTAATGGGGCTGATATCTTCGCGAAGTCTTTGATAAACTTCCTATAATAACCCGCCAACCCCAAGAAACTTCTTACTTCGGTAGCATTCTTTGGAACCTTCCAATCCTGAATTGATACTACCTTCGCGGGATCCACAGCTATCCCTTCCTTGGAGACCACATGCCCCAAGAACCGCACCTCCTTCCTCCAGAAGTGACATTTAGAGAATTTAGCCTTAAGGCTATGTGCTCGAAGAGTCTTCAACACTTCCCCAAGATGTAGGGCATGCTCTTCTTCACTCTTAGAAAATACTAAGATATCATCTACAAAGACCACCACAAATTTATTAAGGAACTCCCTGAACACCCTACTCATCAAATCAACAAAGTATGCAGGGGCATTCGTCAACCCAAATGGCATCACCAGCCACTCATAGAAACCATCCGGAGTCCTAAAGGCAGTCTTGTCTATGCTATCCTCAGCCACCCTCAACTGATGGAACCCCGTGGCTAAGTCCAACTGAGAAAATACTGAAGCGCCAACCAACTGATCGAAAAGATCATCAATCCTCGGCAATGGGTGTCTATTCTTCTTTGTGAGCTTGTTGAGTTCTCTATAATCTACACAAAGTCTAAGGGACCCATCCGCCTTCGTAGCAAATACTACTGGAGCACCCCACTCCGATATGCTCCGTCTTATGAACCCCTTCTCAAGCAACTCACCTACTTGCTTATGGAGTTCCCTCCTCTCACGAGGAGCCATGTGGCGCACTGGTAAAGATACCGGTTTAGCATTATCCACCAAATATATTCGGAAGTCAATCTCCCGCTTCGGAGGTAAGCCCTTCACCTCCTCAAACACATCCGGATATTCCCGGACCACTCTAACAGATTGCAAACTCTCGACCGAAGCGTCAAGTGATTCAAGATAACTTAGCATAACAGAGTCCCTGGGGTTACAAGAAATCTCGAGAGTGTTACCCAAGCGGGTCATGAGCCTAACAACTCTCCTTTCGCAATCAAGAACGGCACCATTACTGGATAACCAGTCCATGCCCAAAATCAACCCATAGCCCGTGAAGCCCAACACGAAAGCATCACATCTAAACTCAATGCTAAGTATAGAAATCTTCAAACCCAAACATATCATGGACAAATAAGTGGAGCCCCCAATTGGGTTTGAAACAACCAAGGGATCATCTACCAGACTGGTGTCTAAGTGCAGTAACTCAACTAATGATGATGAAATAAACGAATGCGATGCGCCTGAATCAAACAATGTACGGACAGGATGGTCAAATAGAAAAACCAGACTTTCAACGGAAATAGTTCTACCTCTCTCCTGAATCGGTGGAACCGCGAGAGCCTGTACTTGCCCCCTAGCCTGACCTGGTGCCATAAGAGCTTGCACCTGTCCTCCTGAGGTAGATCCCGTCCTTTGCCCTTTCTTAGGGCAATCCTTCACTAAGTGCCCTGCTTCACCACAGTGGAAGCAACCGGTCTTCTTCTTCTTGCGACAATCCTTGCTTAGGTGACCAGGTGTCCCACAATTGAAACACTTCTTCTTCTTGCCCTTGCCACCGTTGCCTTTCCCACCTTTGCTTTGTTGTTGTTGTTGAGGTCTCTTTTGATCTCCCTTCTTCTCGGGTGCCTTATTAGCATTAGGACCCTTCTCTTCCTCATACATGAGTGCCATGTCAACTAGCTTCTCAAAGGTGGCCCCCATAGGGATATGAGTCATGGCCAACCCATGCATTGGTTCATTCAAGCCTTTCACGAACCTCAAAGCCTTCTTCTCCGGTGTATTCACCATGTCTAGGCCAAACCTTGCCAATTGATTAAACTTGTTAACATATTCCTTCACCGAAAGGTTTCCTTGCTTCAGAGTCAAGAATCTCTCCATATACAAGTTTTCCTCCGCCCTTGAGAGAAACTTTGCCACAAATCTTTGCTTAAAATCCGCCCAAGAGTCAACGGGGCGTTCTCCATTAGTAACCTCCCACCAGAATGAGGCCTCTCCCTTCATTAACCAAGCAGCCAACTTGACTTTCTTCCCTTCTTCCATCTCAAAGATATCTATCAACTCTTCCACCTCCTTAAGCCAATCTCTAGCCTCCACAAAGGTTTCAGATCCTTGAAAAGGTTTCCCTCCCATAGCTTTAAATTCCTTGCAAGTCTTAGCAAAAGTATCCGTGCGAGGAGGAGGGGGAGGAGGAAGATCGGGTGCTACGGTTGGTGGAGGAATATTTGCTGGACCCGCAGTGGTGGCCCTAGCCTCCATCAATCTCCTATACCATCCTGGTACCGTCACACCCTCCGGAAGATTAGGATTCTCGGCCATACTGAAACGAAAAAGGAAAGATTCAAAACGGAGAATTCGAAGGATATAGATATGGCTATTGGGGATTATGCTTTTCTTTCAAAAACTTTTCTTTTAAAAGACATGTTTTTGAAAATACCTTTTCCAAAAAATGTTTTAGAAAAATAGTTTTCTAAAAATTTTATCTGTTCCGGTAACCTTTGCTCTGATACCACGTGTAACACCCCACGCCCGCTAGGGTCACTCACTAAGGGAATGCCATAGCATCGGTGGAGCATTTTAGTGAATATAGAACAGAAAAATTACAACAAGACAGATATAAATAGTACTTGAAATTCTAAAACATCATCTCATAACAGCGGAAATAAACATGTCTGGTTACATCATAAAACCATGATAAAAGTCAAGTACAACATCTGTCAAAATAAAGAAGTACATAATCCCACTCTCATATACAATAGCCATACGAAAAGAAAAGATAACTGGATAACTGGAGCTTTACATCTACCCAAGCTCCTCAAGACTGGAACAGCAATCCGATCAAGCTCTACTACCGCTAGGATCCACCGTAGGACCTGAGGGTTGGGAAAAAGGTAAAAACAACGGGGTCAGACATAAGTCTGAGTGAGTCCTATAACTTTAACAATACAATCATTAAAGTAACCAGAGAAGACATAAACTTGACCACGGTAATATCTGGGGATGAATGGCTACACTAAGCAGCTTGGTAGACTTAGGATAAACTAAGATAATCGTTAGGACGCATCTACCCATCCAAGGATAATTACTAACTGCACCACACCAGTCATTCCTACTTAAAGGTTGATCCCTTCCAAGGACTTAGAAAATTTCCCCAGTAGTTCCATGTACCCCTAGCCCACTACATAGGTGCCGTCTGCCCCTATCTCTACTAGGTGTACCCAGTAATTCTTACCCAGTAGTTTCGTGTACTCCTACATAGGTGCCGTCTGCCCCTATCTTTACTAGGTGTACCCACTACTCCCCATCGATCGGCTCCCTACCATAGATACCCGTGTTGGTCCCACAGTGGGGTGTATCACTCCCCTAAAGTGGCTACCCAAATACTAACGGTGCACGGCTTTATATCTACACGATGCAACAACGACTTATTTACCAGCCCGGGCCCACACACGCATATGAAGCCCGTTGGACTTGCGTTGCCACCGCTAACCCGTTTTGGCCTCTTATAATCAAGCCCAATATGCGTGTCCCGTCACTCGACATGGGTCGAGCCCACAAAGATACGTTTTGGGATATTGGTTGAAATGGGCCCCCACAAGCTACCCACTTAAGCTTGTCAAATATCTAGTGTATCCCACTTAACCCTTTAATCATGTTTAATTACATGTTTCCACTTGGTTAAGTATTCTAATCGTATTTTCTATTGCCACCCAAGGCAACCCACTAGATTCCCCATGCCACCCAAGGCAACCACAAAATTTCCTCATGCCACCCAAGGCACCCACTTAACCCCTCATGTCCCACTACATGCTATTATGGTTAAGTGTTTCTTAATTAATTAAGACCGTGATCTCCCGTAAAGACCTCCCACATTAGACTAGCTGTTATGACCGCCTGGTTAAGCCGGTAGAATCCGGGCAGTCTTACGTCATAACAGAGTCTAACCTCGTGTCTTTACCTTAATCACGTATTTAATTTATGGCTAAGACCTCTCACATTGGGCTGACATTTGTAGCAACTGGTTAAGCCGGTCGGGTCCGGGCAGTTTTACACTACAAATGAGTCCAACCTCGTGTCTTAGTCGATTAATTACACCTAATTAATCACCCCCATATTAATTATCCCTAATTAATATCAAGTTTTCCATAACATGGGTAGACCTAACTCAATAGGTAAATTCCCATGGGGTAGACCTAACTCAATAGGTAAATTCCCACTTATGGTAATTTATTTTTTTATGGTATGCTTAATCATACTCAAACATTCATTTATTAACATATTTACCAACCCCATCGTTCCCCACGTAAATCGTTCTCGTTACATGACATAATAAGGGGGAAGATCATCACAAATATCATGGGTTTAACATACAACTTTGTCATGGGTTAAGGGGATGTCAACTTGCATATATGAGCATATTAACCCAACTACATATAACCCAAACTTGCATATTATCATACTCATGATTTGCATAACATGTTGCATATGAGCTTGCATATTATCATATACATATCTTGCATAACATGTTAAAACTTGCATATAGGCATTCACATACTTGCATAACTTGCATATCATGTTATTTAAGCATATACATATCTTGCATAAGTATTCATATACTCGCATAAGCATGCATAACTTGCATATCACATAAATCTTGCATTTAACCATATACATGACTTGCATAAGTATCCATACACTTGCATAAGCATGCATAACTTGCATATCACATAAATCTTGCATTTAACCATATACATGACTTGCATAAGTATCCATACACTTGCATAAGCATGCATAACTTGCATATCACATAAATCTTGCATTTAACCATATACATGACTTGCATAAGTATCCATACACTTGCATAAGCATGCATAACTTGCATATCACATAAATCTTGCATTTAACCATATACATGACTTGCATAAGTATCCATACACTTGCATAAGCATGCATAACTTGCATATCACTTTCAACTTGCATTTAAACATACACTTAACTTGCATATCTCACTTTGCTAAACATGCATAATTCTACTTATTAAACATGCATATATCAACTTGTTAGACATGCATAAATCAACTTATTAAGCATGCATAAACCAACTTATCACATATATGCATAAACATAAAACAACATAGAGTAACATATCATTATTCATGTTTTAAACTCACTAATCCGCATTTAAGACCATAAGTCTCATTACACCCAATCTACTTACTTTAACAACTAATGTTAAAGTGATAGAAACTCACCAAAACACAATTAGCAAGCTAATGAAGAAGATTAAGATACTTAGAATGGATTAGAGAATGATTTGAGAGGGATTTGCTTGCAACTCCTTCATGAACTAGTGGAGGCCATGCTCAAATTTCAATTTGCCATAGTTTAGCTACTAGATTTAATTATGAATGAATTAGAGTAGGGTTAGGGTCTTATTTATAGGATTAGGTGAGTGTTTTAGGCCCTTAGATTAACCCTAGATTAGGTTAGGACCCTTAGATTTAGGAAATCTCTAGAACCAGCCCTCCTAGCCAGCCTGAAACCCAACCTGGTGCAACCTGGTGCACCCAGGTTCACTGGGCGCCTGGACCCTGTCGACAGGCAAGTCGACAGGCATGTCGACACCCCTGTCGACAGGCCTGTCGACAGCCCTGTCGACATGGGCTGGGCGGGAAGCTTCCCGCCTGACCCCGCCTGGCCCATTCCGAATTTGAATATTTTGAATTTTTAAATCTGTTTTAGTTTTTAAATTTTCTGCAAACTTCATTGGGCCATAACTGGGCCATACGGACTCCGATTTTCGAAAACTCGGACTCTATTTCGCGTATTTTTCCGAGACGAACGTAATGACGCAGCCCGTTTCCCCTAATTCCCACATCTGAGATTATTTATCCTGTAATTAGTGAATTTTAGTATTAACTAAAATTCGGGGTGTTACAGGTCTCTAGGTAATACATGGGATCCTTGCATCGGTAACAACATAGGCTCTCTCAAGCTTGGATCATTGGGTCCTAGTACTCGTGCAGCATCCTCGCGGGACCCCAAAGATCCAAACGTCAGCTGCTCCAAATTCTGAGGTCGTTCGAGCGGCCTTCTTTCACGGGGTCGTTCTTCCTCGGGAGAACAAAGTCTTATCCATTGGAGTTTGACGAACCGGGGATAGGGTTCTCTGTCTACGGAGTTCTCTAATTTCCCTACTCATGAGTCTCATGTTTTCTTGCATCATGAGATTGGTGCGCTCGTGGATTTTCATAGCCTCCCTAGTACTCTCAAGCATGTCAAGTAGGCGTGAGAAATCTCCTTGAGTAATAGGCGCAGATGGATTGACCTGATCATTGACCCTGGTGGCTGGAGTCGGAGCATTTGTGGGGGCTCGAGTAGAGGTTCCAACATCACTAAGTGTCGGGTCGGTTCGGAGATTTGCACTCAGGTCGGGTCGGAGCTGGGAAGTCAAGTCGGATCGGTGTAGTGCGAGTTGCTCGGGTCGGTTCAGGTTGGGGGAGTGCACTGCTTCAGATTCTCCTACCCGGATCGGATCGGAGCTCTCCCCTTGAGTGCGGTTCAGATTTCCTGTATCAGTCCGTTCCACTGCCGAGCTCTGCCCACGAGACCTTGTCACAACCGCATTTTGCTGATCTTCACCAACTCCGTTCCCTCGACTAGTTTGAACTTCCTTGCCTTTTCCTTTGGCCATAGTTCTTCAACAATCAATCAACAAATATTCGAGAGCGTCGAAACTTGAGGATTAACTTCTTTGAACTCAACGGTCCAAAAAGTAGAACGATAATCCCGAAAAACAGAGAATTCAGATGTCTCTCAATGAAAGCACCAAAATGTTAGACCAAAAAGTGGTTATAACACCCAAATTGACTAAAATCAGAATAAAATAAGATCAAAAGTAAAATGGAGACACAGAATTTATAGTGGTTCGGCGTTGAAAAGCCTACGTCCACTTATCAATCACTATTCTCGATGATATAGTTGCAATTACAATGAGATATTCACTCAATTTCACTCACAACTCACATACATTCACTCAATTGTCTCAAAACAAATGTTGAAAGACGATTTGAATTATCTGGGAGTGCTGGAATTCGGTTTATGAAAGTGGTTGAACTCTCAAAGTGCCAAAAAAAGATCCCTTTAATTGTCTCCAGGCAAGGTATTTATAGGTGAAAATTTAGTCAGAACCCGATCCGGATCGGAGCCACGTGTCTTCCATCCCATCGTCCTCGGGTTCGGACGGACTCCAGTGCTGACAGCGCATCAGAATAGAGATTATCGTGTGTAGGAACTAGTCATAACCGCTCCGCATCTTCAGGCGATCGTGGGGGAAGTGACGTGGATTATAGGTTCGGTTCGGAGGAGCCTGCAGAGGGGGTTCGGATCGGGGTATCCGATCCGACCCGGATTAACCTAAAACTAAGTCCTTATCCATTTTGCTCTACTCCGTTCTGACCCGGTAGTAGGTAGCCCTCTGATCCGACTGATAGTAGGTAGCCCTCCGATCCGAATAGCAGCGTCTCTTCGATCCAAATAGTAGCAGCTCTCCGATCCGAACAACAACATCTCTCTGATCCGAACAACAACATCTTTCTGATCCGAACAGCAACATCTCTCCGATCCGATCCGCTATGATGCTTTCTAAGTTCTTCAACATTTTACATCTCGACTTTGTGTTGCCTGGTTCACAAAGTAGGCTAACATAACTGAATTCTTTAATTTATGTTTACATATACAGTAAAAATGCAGTGAAAAAAATTTAACCAAAGGAAGCATCAAACAACCGGTCATATCCCTCAGATTATTTATGTAACTTTTTAAAAACTTTGTAAAACTCGAATGAATGGTGTTTGGCCATGAAACTGAATTCATCTTCTTCACATCCACGATGAACGGAATAAAACCGCATCTAAATTTCTGTTGGTTATTGGGAAAGAAAAAGGTAAAAAGTATTAACATAATAAGAAGGAGTGGCAAGTCTTCTTCAAACTGCTTCTTTTTCTTCCCTACTTCGTCTTTAATTCTTTTTTCTGTTAAATTTCCTGTAATGACAGTCTCTTTTCCAAAGTTTCTTGAGACGAAATCCTTGCACTCGATTGGTATAGTTCTACTAGCCATTTTCTGTGTGTTGTCTATATCAGTACCTTCCAAAGGCATGTAGAATAATAAACTTATATCTTCTGGACAAATTTTCATTCTACTTTCACCAAGCAGAAAAGAATCTTCCTCCACTGAGTAGCAAGAATACACTACATCCAAATTCTCTGCTTTTTTCTTGCACTCTTTCAATGAAATCTTTTTCTCATAAAAAACACAAAAGAAATCATAAAATGGCGTTCGTTTCATAATCTCAATTTGCTTATTTATCAACGCTTTCTTCTCTCTTATCATACATATCATTTTGTAAGACACTTGCAAACCGCATTTGTAAGTCGTCTCACGTTTGGTTTTGTCATCTACAACTAACTCTTCTCTACTCTCTATTAATATACCCAATTTAATTTCTCTTGGCCTTGGATTGAAAAAAATCATCATCCTAGTTAACAAATAAAAAAACATTAATTAATAGAATAATAAGATTTGAGTATCATAATTCAATGTAATGCATTAAAAAACAATAATCTAATTAACAATTACATTTACAAATTTCATTAGCAGTTTTTCAATATTCAATGTATTTGTTTTTACTTGTGAACTGAGTGGGAATCATTTTAATATCAAATTACAAATCAGTTTCCAGAGTCAAAGTATCAATTTTAATGCATTGAAAGTATCATTTTTATTACTTAGCTCTTTTCAAATTATCAGTTTTATATCATTAAAGTTATCAGTTTTAACTTACAGAATTTTCTTCAATGTTTCCAGCATCCTTAACTTCAATTTTTTTTTTCGTTTTCCTTCTTCTTTATCCTACACAATTCAACCATTATTGTTAGACAATATAAACAAACATTACTAAATTTTCTTACTATGAATATCAATTACCTTATTTTTGTCAACTCTTCTTTTCTTCTTTAACTTTTCTGCTACAAATTTTGGATCATTTAACCATTTCGAATGTGTCTCCTTACTTATTAGTCTATCGCGTTACCTCACTTTTTTTTTCAACATTTTTGGCATCCAGAGTATCACTTTCTATTCCAAATTTCCCTTGTACTTTATTTCCCTTGTTCTTCATTTCCAGTGCTAATAGTATCATTTTTATTTCCCAACTACACTTCTTCATCATTTTTACCATCAATTGTATTAGTCTACTTCTCTACCACACGTCGTTCCTCTGTTTCTTATTACCAGTATCATTTTTTCTGTCATTTGCTGTTTGATCAACAAATTGGCTATCAACGGTATCAGTTCTGCTGTCTATTGTGATTTTCTCTATTACTTGATTCTCAATTTGATTCTAACCATCAATTATTTGTTGATTTTCAGTACCTAGGGTTTCTACTTCAGCTTGTGAAATTTCGGCAGCTTCAACTAGGATTTCCAAATTTTTTTCCACTACCTTTTCCATTAGATCGCTGTGAGTAGTGATGCTAGGGTTTTCGTCTAAATTAGAGTACTCTACAGGCGGAGATTGTGTTGATCGCAATTCGTTCGCCATTTTCATTTTACGATGGAGGAAAAAAAGATTAAAATGATCAAGAAAAAATAATCAAATAAAGGGTTTATGTTGGGCTGGTCTATTAGTTGCCCTTTTGGAAAAAAATATAAATGCGTTGTCCTTATGGATAAAATATTTAATTAATTAGTCCTTATAAAATTTTTTCCTCCCAATAATGTATTGGTTACAAGATTATTTATTAGATCGTAAAAAGTAGTAAATACAAATGTTTTGTTACTGTATTATTTACTAAAGGAAAGTAACAAATCGAACTTGGTGATGTTCGGCGCTCGAATTTGGAAGATTGCTGAAGTTCGATTGTGGTGGTTGTATAATAGTTAACTCCATGCTCTTCCCGAGTAATTGATGCTGCAATTACGAGTTACGCGCATTGTTAGGCTGTTATATAATATTTAACCCATGCTCTGCCCAAGTTATTGATGCTGCAATTGTGAGCTGTCAGCAACGTAAGGCATTACAGATATGTATTCTGGACATTTAATTAGTTCTACATGCAGATGAAAGTTCATATCATTCTTGATTCATTTTTCTTTTACGTTTGCTTTTTGTCATATCAATTGAATTTTAGTACAATATCACTTACGGTAAAAAATATAGTTTTATTGGTTATCAATGTTACGATACTTGACTTTCTATGATGATAAAAAATTTGAGGCTAAAGAATGAACTATTTAGTAAGAATAATCACCGTAAATAATTTTGAAAGTTAAAAAAGGTAACAAGTGGAAAATTACCCAATATATTGTTGCAAGATTATTAACCTTTTGACAGATCATTAGTTTAAGACATTATTTTCTACGGGAGGGCCTTATTAATGAATTTTTCAACTGAGGAATAATTCCCTATAATTTCCTTTACTGGGGCATTAAATTATTTTCTTCCTTGTTGGACTTGGTATTTACTACTCGATTTGAAGTTTTAGAAATACTTAAACTAACCGCTAATATTTCTGCTAAATGATGACAATACTTTGGTCATTCATATTTTTGTCTGTTAATCTATCGTTGAGTCCATTCATTTCACTCTCAGATTTCATTCACTCACTCAAGATTGCTTTGATTTACAAACTCCTAAGTGACATTGTTATCTCCTAAGTGACACACACAACCAAGTTTAAGTGCAGCAATAGGGTTTTGATTAATAAACTCTTACTTAACTAATTTAGTATAAATACGTCCATGGAACTGATTTCATAACTTTTTTAGTATAATCACAAATAATTTCATGTAGTTATGTTTAGACAACAATAAAATACTCACCATTTGTCCTAGTTATTGCAACACATTTGGAAAAATATTATGATGTTAAAATATTTTGATATATACATATAAATGATAGGTTTTTGATGGGTAGTTTGTTCAAATATACATGGGAATGGGAAAACAATTATCTAATATTATCAGGTGCGAGCTTCTAGAAAACTGCTAAAGTATGGTAAGGTGAATCCATTTGTCCATTTTCTTAAATTTGACTGCCATCAAATATATGTTTAATTTGTTTTACAGAATGCTACTCTGATATGTAACTCTATTTTTACTTCAATTTATATTCATTCAGTTGTTGTCTTTCATTTGTTCTCCAGATGGTTTCAAAGGAATCAACCAAACATAAGATGTTGGTAAGGTTTCATTTAAAAAGATTTTTATGACTTTAGTTACTGAGCTGCTTGATTGTCTTTTCTTTTAATCGATTTTCACCATTGAAGTAAGTATAATATTACATCATTACTGTATTGTAACTATTTATAGCCATTTACATGCTATATTTTTAAAATCAGTTGTACATAAGGTTTGACATTTGGGCGTACCCATCCAATCAAAATGCTTTAAATTTTTACAGAAGTCCTTAGTTTGCGGCTGTGGCACAAAATGATTAATTTAATGATTTGCTGGATGAAACTTGAGTGTGCCTGCTATAATATTTACATTGATTTGTAATAAAGCAAGTATGTCATAAAGCTGAAATTATGCATGCATGTTACCTGAGAAATAGTTGTTGTATCGTAATAGTGAATTGACAACTCTACTTATGTTATTAGCTATATTTGACTGTTGGCAACACTTTATGATTTAGTTAACAGATAATGAATGGAGCATCAACGTTTTGGTTCAGTGATGTGGAAACATAGAAAGTACTAGGACATTTTCTGGAGTTGCTGCCTTTACAAATGGTGGAGATAAATCCATTCAAACTAGAGAAGATCTACAACAAACTTTGAAAAGAGTAGCTGCAGCTGTATGCGTGAAGTAGTTCCAGTCAAGCCAGAGCAAGACTAAGGTATGCATGATTCGGTCTACTTCATCACAACGGTTATACCATTTGAACACGAAGATTAGTACTTCTTGGAGTATAGTTTTGAAAGAAAGAAATTATGCAAAAAGAAATCCTAAAGAAACCCAAATTTTGGGTTCTTAATTTCTTAGACTTTGTTGATCCATTTACATCATTAGATAAGTTGTCTTCCACATTATGTTTTGACACAAATACTACCAAACTTTATCTTATTGAGCCACAAAGGAAATCAAGATGGTTGTAGATAAGGAAGTTATTCTTTGAATAATGATGCTTATAATGAAATTGTGAGCTAGAACTTCCTTTAAGTTAGGGTGTCTGAGAGGAGTATATGGAACACCATTCTTCTTTGTCAACGGGTTTCCATCGCCTAATGTTGGATCTGCTCTTTCATATAAATCATGGAAGGAGATCATTGATCCACTCTTATTGAAGCAAGGGATAAGATTGGAAATTTCTTCTTCATAAATGTAATGTGTTATTTAATGCCATAATGTAGGTAGAACATAAGTATTGCTATAACCTGTTTGTATTCTGTTTACACCAAAAATGGTCTAAACACCCAAGGTACTAAACTGTACTTCACCAATTCGGTAAGAAATAAATGGAACCTTATTTAATTAGCAATAAAAAGTAAAAATGCAAGAAAAAGTAAAGTAGAGACAAGATTTAGAGTGGTTCAGCCGTTAATGAGGCCTACGTCCACTATCAAGATGATTTCCTGTCTTATAATGAGAATTACAAGGTACATCGACTTTTTAACCTCATACATCTCTATCTCCACTCAATATACCCTCGTTTATGTATTTTGATCTAGAGAATTATAAAAGAGAATAATGGAGTTTGAGGAAAAGAAGGGTGGTTGAATGATTGAGAGAGAAGATGCCTTCATCCGAAGATGGTACTTGACGCCATGGCCAGATCTGTGGTTGAGTACGAAGTTTAGCAGCACTTCGTGGTTTTTCCAAAAAGCCCCACTTAAATGTTGGTAGCCGTGGTGTATTTATAGGTGAATTCCTCTTGGTAAACGATCTGGAATCTGTTTATCCAGGCTATGGGTCATTCATTCTGCTAATTACAACCATGCCACTGGATAGCTGTAGCAAGCTGTCTGTGTCGTATTCAGTGTTATGCACGGAT
The DNA here is from genome assembly GCA_030737875.1 of Allium sativum. NCBI lineage: Eukaryota > Viridiplantae > Streptophyta > Magnoliopsida > Asparagales > Amaryllidaceae > Allium > Allium sativum. The sequence continues at coordinate 299,012,919 of CM060924.1, forward strand.
GACTTGCTGAGTGTCTTGAACAGCTGAGTGGGTCCTTAAGTGCGGGCGCAGATGCTTTGGGAGATTTTTGTAAGTGCGGAGCCGAGATCGATCCTCCTTTGTTCCTCTCGTGACCGTTCTTCTTGAACCAAGGGCGCTCGTCCTCTTGCTGCCTTTGCATGGTGCCGCTTGGCTTTATGGTTATGCTATGAGGTTGCTCTTGCTTGTGCAAAACGGGCGACCTATTCTTATTTCGGTGTTTGATGGTGAAATGAAGGAACGAGTTGGCCATAACACCTCAATGCAATTATGACCGATTTGGTGGGCGAGCGATAGTGTTACGATCGACCAGGTGTGCGGTTCTAAGATGTATATATTCCTTTTCCGTAGGTTGGTGTATGACCAATCAACAGGCTTCGGGTCTGAACAATGAGCGATAGGTGTCGCCATCTATGAGTGATTGTTTGGATATGTATGCGACCCAGATCTCTGCCCTGATATGCGCGGCCGAACTTTGATGTAAGATTGAGCGCTCTTGATGATTATCTCATGCCGCCATCTTCGGTCGTGATGGTGGACCTGGCATGTCTTGGGTATGATATTCGGGTCTTGTTTTGTGTGGTTGCATCGTGCACGAGCGACCCTGGCGATATCCCTCTTGTATCCTTTACTCAATGCGCGTATGGACTTTTTAGGGATTAACACTTGCCCTTTGAAGTTCGTGATTTCTTTTTTAGTAATGAATTACGGGCTTTGATATGCTTGATCGCGCATTGTTTGGTAGATTTATCCTGGCTTGGTGAGAAGTCGTTCGTGCAAGGGATGAGGCCGCTTTGTTGTAGCTGACTGGTATTGTCTTTCCCTACGGGCGAGAGGCTCGTTGCACTTTCGTGATCACTGCGCGAACGACTGAATCTTGGGATGCCAATTAGGACTTGATGAGACACTTTCGTGTAGTCAGATACTAAGCTGACGTGGCGTAAATTCTCTGGATGAATGCCCTTAGGTCTCCCTTATTTACCTTTAACCTGCTTTATTTAATTTTTGCATTTCAAAAGAAATCTTCTGTCACGGCTGCGCTTCCTTAAGGGTTTTCAATCAGGTAATCTACGTATGACATTTCTGCCTTGATTCTTCTTCAGCAGGCTTTGGCTTTCTTATTTTATCACTTTGCTCTTTGCCTGCAGTAGCATCTGTTTATCTTGAGTGATCTTCTCCGAGACGCCATGATCTTTTTAGGTAAAAAATTTATAAAGCGTGAATACCCTTTCGGTACTTATCTTTAAAAGACATGAGCCATCCAGTGCTTTTTTTTGGGATATCGACGCTTGGTATTTGCTCATAAATTGTTTGGCGAAATGCCCCAGGTTTCTCTGGTTGAAACATTTCATCTATGCTTGAGTCTGACCAAATTGTTTCTCTTTCCATAGTTGTTATTTGTGTCCATACTGATCCTTTCTGAAGCAGGTCACCCAAGGATGGAATTTCTTATGTCTAGGAAGCTCAGGAAGAAAACGATGAGGAAGGCTGGTAGCAAAAAGACGTCCCGGGGTAAGGATATCTCGAGTGCGAGCGGTGCTCATAGTTATTGTTCGTTGAACAGACTTTCTGACTCAGATATTCAGACTGCTGTTAGTCGCATGGTCTCTTCATCCATCACGTTAGATCCTGCATCTGTACTGGAGCCTCTTCCTGTTCCCAACCGTTGTCATCCTGATCTTACAGAGGACTTTGTGGTCCAGTGTCCAGCTAGTTTGCACTCTGGTGTGTACATAGACCCTTTGATAGATGGATCATTACAGATAAGATGGATGTCATGAAGGATACCATATTGGTCGAATTCAATCAGCTGGAGCCACGTCCGCATTTGGTTGAAGGTCTCACCGTGACAGTCAGAGACTACATAGTGGAGAAAATGGGTGGTTGGCACTCCCTGGTCGAAGATCTTCCGCAGTCAAATAGGGAGAATCTTGAACGACTTCATGCTTTGGAGGGAGATAGGCACAAACTTGTCGAGGCCCTGGAGTCTAGGGATAGGATCATTTCATATCTTATCTGAGTATTTGTGGCCTGCCAATGCTTTACCTATTCGGTTACTTTGATTTTGATTTTTAGATGATACTTCTTATTCTGGTTTGTATATGCGGGAGATAGCCTCGCTTATTCTCGTACTTTTTAGTATGTGACTCTTTTGGGTTTGTTTTTTGGACTTTATCGTACTACGGTTCTCTGCTACGGAATTTATTTATCTACGCGCGGGTGCGTCGTAAGCTGCACCTTCGTTTTTTGATTTACACATTCGTCCGGGCGCTTTGCTAATCATTCGGTTGCGCCCGATTTTCTATTATTATTATTATGGTTAGGATTTAGTTATCCTTTTAGTTTTTTCGCTTATCAAAGGCTGTTACGCATTTATGTTATTATAAGCGCGTTTGGTGTCTTTTATTCATTATTACTCAATCCTGAGATTGGTTTTGAATACGTGCCCCCGGGGAGGGCTTGGGTTAAAAAATTTCGATCCAGTTTAGGCCCCATTTGATTGTTTTAGTTATTCAAATGAGTTCTAGAAAGGATATCCCCGCATGGCTAGGATTTCTGATACCCCCTGTCGGCTAGGATTTCTGCTGTTGTAGTCCATCCTTGGCTTTGTTTGACTTGGTTAACAACAAAGAAAAAGGATGGCCACCTTCCTTTCGGTCGGGTTTTTGTTTTGTGCTGGTCCTTCCAGCATGTTTAATCCTTCCCAATTTTATGCTTCATTCGAGGAGCGAACACTAATTCATCTCATCGATCTTTTGACTCAGAAGGAAGAATTCGTGTTTTTTCCTACCAAGGTAGGCCCTTTTGAAATCGATAATTTTTTCCGTTTCGGGACATGTCGGTTTTTTCGACTTTTTGCCTTACCTTAGGACGCAGACAATGGTTTACCTCATTGAGTTTTTTTTTCTCAAGTTGGAAAATTCGTGTCCAGCACCTAAGAAGGTGCTTCTTCGGTGGGCTTAGCAATTTTAACCGCTGGACTTTTACCGTGGGACGTTTTGAGTTGCTCCCTCTTCAGTGTTGATTCCTAGGAGATGGGCATCAATCCTTGCTACTAAATTCAACTCTGGTTTTAAGGAATTCATGTCATGTTCCTAGGAGAACACTTCTTTGGGATTAGCAACTTCATCCGAGGGACAGATTTGGTGATTTTTCTGTATCTTCAAAGAGATCTGGAGGCAGTTCTTTGAATGAGTGTTTGCTAAGCATTCAACATATTCCATAATAAAAGGCGCACTCCTTCTTTTTGGCTGTTTGTCTCCGAACATCTGGTTCCTTCTAAGGCGATGAATCTATTCCTCTTGTTTGACCTTACTCGATGTTTGCAATTCCCAAACTGCTTCGTTTAGTGTATGGCTTGGGATTTTGTGCTACAGCCCCGCTGCATATGGCGGATTGCTCTCATTTCACCTACATTTCGAGGAATAATTCTCCCTTTAGCATAGATCAATAAGTATGTCATTCAAGTAGGCACGTAATTGATTTCTGATGCACACAATTTTTTGTAGGTAAACCATTACTTAACATAGACATAGTGATCAATAAAGCAAGTTAAAAGAAAAGTTTCAATAACAAGATAAAATCAGGGAAGTGAGGTAAGATAATGAGAGCTTTAGGTTTAATGCTCCATTGTTGAGGTATTAGCAGTTGGTCCCTCTGATGAGCATCCTCTTTGAACTGGTCTGAGCCCTTTCCTTTCTAAGGTGTGTCCCCTTGTTTGAGAAGAGTCGGGATAGCTCTTATGATCCCGTACATATTGTTGCAACCAGCCCTTCCTGATCAACCCCTCGATTACCGATTTTAAGTGCCTGCATTCATCGGTATCATGCCCCGACTGTTTGTGGAAATAACAAAATTTTCCTGACCCCATGACGACATTATTGACGTGTCTTTGTTTCGAGACTGGATATCTTTCGGTGCCTCTAGTTGCCATGAATATATTGCCCACGGAATCGTTAAGGAGGGTGAATTCAGAGTTCTTGAAAAAGTGTAGCTTCTACCTTTCTCGACCGTCTTCTTCTTCGCTGCTCCTTTTTTTATTATTCAAGTTGCCTTGCACCTTTCCATTCTTCTCTGCATGTGCGTTTCTCTCTTCAGTACTTGCATATTTTTCGGCTTTGCTAAGTAACCGTTCGAGTGTACTTGGCTTCTTTTTCTTGATCCATCGTCCTAACTTGGTTTTCCTGCATATGCCCTTTTTGAGAGCCATTAAGATCAGGCTGGGTTCAGGATCCTTGATTTTAGCCAATGCAATATCAAAGCGAGTGAGAAAAGCTCTGATGGGCTCTCCTGGTCCATGTTGTAGTCCGCTTAGCTCCGTAGCATCCTGAGCTTCTAACGCCTGGGATCTGAACTGCTCATTGGATAGCTTAGCCAATGTCACGAAATCCTCCACAGACCGCGGTGGCAGCTTTGTGAACCAAAGATAAGCCACTCCTTCTAGGTAAGTCGGAAAATATAGGCATTTGATTTCATCGGTAGTGCCTGCTTCATTCATGTACTGGTCATATTTACACAAAAATATATTGATGTCAGTTGTCCCGTCGTAAGGCTGCAACGATGGAGGTTCGAATCTTCGTTGGTATACAGTTTTCTTAATCCTCTCACCGAGTGGGGTTTTAGCTGGGAAAGATTCCCATTCTTTCTGGTCATCCTTCCTCTTCAGGCTTTTTTCCACAATTGCTTGCACCATTCCTGAGATCTACTTTCGTTTGTTGGATGGATCCATGAGTTGACCACCTTTTTCACCACCAACCCTCTATCTAGATGCGCCATCGTGGACTGAGGATAAGGAATCTTGGAATCCTTCCGGTAGGGACGTCTTGATGGCGGCAAGATTGTCTTCCCGCTCCGCGATTGCATCATCAAAGTAATCGTTCGCAGGTGCTTTGCCCCCTTCGTAGTTCGGATTGGTGCGACGCACAACTCTTGGAATGGAATCCCATTGTCTTGAGTGTGAAGCGGGGAATTCTGTTTCTGATCCGTGATTCGTCCGAGTCAGCGAGGAATAAGCGGCGCTTAGAGCGGCTTTTGCGGTAGCGGCTTGGATAGCGAGTATCAACTCGAGCTTCTTCATCATCGTGTTGCTTGCGATGGTTATCTGACTCGTTAATCCTGTCACCGCTTCCTCCAACTTTTCCCCAGTTACAATCTATTTGATTTCCGGTGGTCCCCTTCATTGGAGTCGCCATCTAGTGGCATGACGGTGTTGATGCCACTACTGGGGTTGTCGGCTTCATTAGCGGTTCTCCTTAGCATGATCATGATTGTAAGCACGGTGTCTCTTAGAAAATCTTGTCAAATCTGAAATGGAAAAAAGCAAAACACGGCCCCATGGTGGGCGTCAAAATGTTTACACCAAAAATAGTCTAAACACCCGAGGTACTAAACTGTACTTCACCAATTCGGTAAGAAATAAATGGAACCGTGTTTAATTAGCAATAAAGAGTAAAAATGCGAGAAAAAGTAAAGTAGAGACAAGATTTAGAGTGGTTCAGCCGTTAACGAGGCCTACGTCCACTATAAAGATGATTTCCTGTCTTATAATGAGAATTACAAGGTACATCGACTTTTTAACCTCGTACATCTCTATCTCCACTCGTTATACCCTCATTTATGTATTTTGATCTAGAGAATTATACAAGAGAATAATGGAGTTTGAGGAAAAGAAGGATGAATGATTGAGAGAGAAGATGCCTTCATCCGAAGATGGTACTTGACGCCATGGCCAGATCTGTGGTTGAGTACGAAGTATAGCAGCACTTCGTGATTTTTTCAAAAAGCCCCACTTAAATGTTGGTAGCCGTGGTGTATTTATAGGTGAATTCCTCTTGGTAAATGATCTGGAATCTGTTTATCCAGGCCGTGGGTCGTTCATTCTGCTAATTACAACCATGCCACTGGACAGCTGTAGCCAGTAGTCTGTGTCGTATTCAATGTTATACGAGGACGACTTGCTGAGTGTCTTGAACAGCTGAGTGGGTCCTTAAGTGCGAGCGCGGATGCTTTGGGAAATTTTTGTAAGAGCGGAGTAAGGAACCTAGATCGATCCTCCTTTGTTCCTTGCGTGACCGTTCTTTTTGAACCAAGGGCGCTCATCCTCTTGCTGCCTTTGCACGGTGCCGCTTGGCTTTATGGTTATGCTATGAGGTTGCTCTTGCTCGTGCAAAACGGGCGACCTGTTCTTATTTCGGTGTTTGATGGTGAGATGAAGGCACGAGTTGGCCATAACACCTCAATGCAGTTATGACCGATTTGGTGGGTGTGCGACAGTGTTACGATCGACTGGGGGTGCGGTTCTAAGATGTATACATGCCTTTTTCGTAGGTTGGTGTATGACCAATTAGCAGGCTTCAGGTCTGAACAATGAGCGATAGGTGTCGCCGTCTATGAGCGGTTGTTTGGATATGTATGCGACCCAGATCTCTGCCCTGATATGCGCGGCCAATCTTTGATGTCAGATTGAGCGCTCTTAATGATTATCTCGTGCCGCCATCTTCGGTCGTGATTGTGGACCTGGCTTGTCTTGGATATGATATTCGGGTCTTGTTTTGTGTGGTTGCATCGTGCACGAGCGACCCTGGCGATATCCCTCTTGTATCCTTTACTCAATGCGCGTATGGACTTTTTAGGGATTAACATATCCTGTTTGGAAAATAATTGTTAGTCACACATGTATATGTATCTCATGGCTCAATTTTTTATAGTGTATAAATATCCATCATATAGATTGTGGCAAGAAAAATAGCTTATGTCATGATGTACAACAAAGGTGCATTCTACATGCTATAAACATACATTTCAGAAGGCATATTTAGATTGGGTTATGAAAAAATTGTGAACTTTTAAAGTGTAAATATATATATATATATAAATTCAATATGTACAGTGGTATCATAACCATGAATATTATATATTTTATGCTTGAATCCTTCAATAATGCTTCTATATATTATGTGCACGTTCACGTAACACATTTATGTAATATGTAAATTTTGATTTTTGAAACAAAATATGAACAAAGATATAATATTTAAGAAGGAAATGGATACAAAAAAAGAGTTATCCATTTTTGTTTCTCAATACTTTGGAGTAAATAATTCGTTATCTTACATTTCACTTTACCACATCTATTTCCATGTTAGTTCAGTAGGTGTTAGTGGTTCTCATGACTAATACTATTTTGATTGGATTAATGAATTTTGTGCACAATAATAATCTTTTCCTCATCGCTATTTACATGAGAACTAAATTTAAGAACATAATGAATCCATTGAGTTTGGTGCGCGTTTGTACATGTTTTGGACTAAAAAGTAGCTAATTCATGTTTTCTTTGCTCACGTCCGACTAACGTGCCTTACGTACTGGTCAAGATAATATGTCTTTACTGTCTAGCAGTTTAACAAAAGATTAGACGGCCTAATCCAAATAGGAAATGATAACAAATTTTTTTGGTTTAAGCGTATGCATTTAGTCTACCGTTTCCTCATTGTAAAGATTTTACCATACAAGTATGGATCTTCCTCGAGAGTTTCATGGAATCCTTTTTAGAAAAATACTTTATAACATAAAAATCATTTTCTTTAGAATAAATGATAAAATTATATGATTGTTCTAAATACATTATGAATATAAGTTTTGAAGAATGGAAAATATGGTTTTGAACCAATAACATAAATAATAATTGCATTGTTCCATTGATTTCTCAGTTCACTAGCAATATTTATTGTCTGTTATGGAAATTGCGCCTTGTAGAAGCGACCAGGATCTTATTCACCCAATTATTTAAAAATGATTTCTATGGAAGAACAACACTGATATGAAATTACACACACAAATACAAGATATTCCACCCAACCACCCTCTTTATTGATTTAACAAAATAAATTTTGTTTACATACAATGGATTAACAACCAAAAATAAACATAATACAAAGAATCAATAACCTTATTGAGAAAGGAAAAGAATATCTAGATGACTACAACTCTTGTTGCAGAAGGAGAACAATGAAGAACAACATCAAACCCTTGGATTAATTATCTCGGTCTCAATTCCATGTTTTAAATCCAACCTTAAATGATGCTTTTATAGGAGAATAGTAGGCCTAGGCAAATATCCAATTTGTCCCTCAGAAATATATCCAGAATATAATTATTCATTTTTTCCTTCTATAATAAAATCAATCAATCAATCACCCAGTCAATCAATCGACCAATAAGTCAATTAATCAATCAATCAAATAATTAAATCAATCAACCGATTACATCCTCTTCATTAACATATGTAATTTCATGTCACAAATCACATAACTCCACCTTGATACGAAATCACATCATCAATTGAACTTTCAACACACAAGTCATCTAGCTCTTTTAATGATACCTACTCTCAATTAAACCATTACAAACACAACCAACCGCCCGCAAAAGATGAAATTTCCTTCCGAGATGCACCACGCAACACTAATAGTCTAAAAGTGCTTGTAATACCACAAGGATATCCACCTTGTGGATTTTCCACATCGACACCTGTCTACCACTTGATCTGAACTCCTTTCTCGATCACCCCAGATCCCTTGAGAATCATCAACGTGAAGATACCTGTCCAACAAATCAGCAATTACCAAATTAAACTCTCCACGTTGTTGTGGACTAGGTTCTTCAACTGTCACTCGCCTTCCACAGTTGTCCACAGAACCAACCAATCTATACAGGTTACCCACCTCCAAGACACATCTTATCATAACATGACCACCCTTCTTCACTCTTAAAACTCCACCTCGAGTATCATAATGCAACTGCGGCGATCCAACTGACAGAGAGAAATGAGGTTATGCGAACTAACGGGTACATGTCTGACTCCAGAGACTTCCCTCACCACGCCATCATGCATACGAAACCGGATAGATCCAATACCACAAACTGGTAGCTCTACTCCATTTGTTATTCTAATCACGTCAACATTTTTCTCATAAGAGGAAAAACACTTTACATCCTTACAAATGTGAAAACTGGCTCCCAAATCCATCTTCCAAGGATTAACTTTGCTAAATAGGACATCACAAGAAGCATCATTAGTGGAACCTGCAGCAAGACCTGTATGTGCATCATCACTACTACTATCACCATCCGCAACCTTCTTCTTATCCCTCTGATAAGAATAACATTCTTTGCGTATGTGACATTGCTTACCACAATAATGACAAGTGACAACACCTCTACCATTAGCCCCTTTCTTCTTCCTTCTTGTATCTTTCTCCAAGTCCCTTGCTACCATAGCCTCACCTTGAACTGATTTCAAACCCGACCCTTTTCTCTTTTGTCCCTCGTTCAAAAGGCTGCTTCGAACGGTTTCCAAAGAGATTGCACCACTAGAATTGGAACTCAATGAAACAATGAAAATCTCCTAACTTTCTGAAAGCAAACTCATCAAAAAAAAAGTCCGCAACTCATCATCAAAATTGACCTTCAGATTTGTCAATTGATTGATCACATCTTGAAATTCATTCAAGTGTCCTGCAACAGACTTCTCCTCATCCAATCTCAGCTGAACAAGCTTTCGAACCAGAAAGTCTTACTTGTAGCACTACTTGACTCATACAAAGGTACCAACTTGTCCCACAAACCCTTCGCGTATTCACAACTAGCCACATGATGGAATACCGAATCATTAAGAAACTGCTGAATCAAAGCAATCACCTTCTTATTATCTTCTTTCACATTCCCTCATCCACACCTAAGGACTTCATCCCACCTCCATCAGTCGGATCATGAAGATCATTGAGTTAAAGCACATGCTCCATCTTAGACTTCCAAATCCTCCAATTTCTTCCATAAAAAACAGTCATCTTCGGAAATGCCATCATATCCGACATAAAAAAAAACAATTTTTTTATATTTCAAAATCACTCTAAGCTTTGCGATAATCTAGCTCTGATACCAATCGTTATGGAAATTGCACCTTTTGCGGAAGCGACTAGAATCTTATTCATCCAATTACTTAAAAATGATTTCTATGGAAAAATAACACTGATAAGAAACTACATGCACAAATGCAAGATATTCCATCCAACCACCCTTTTTATGTATTCAACAAAACAAATTTTGTTTACATACAATGGATCAACAACCAAAAATAAACAAAATAAAATGGATCGATAACCTTATTGGGAAAGGGAAAGAATACCTAGATGACTACAACTCTTGTTGGAGAAGGAGAACAATGAAGAACAGCGGCAAACTCTTGGATTAATTATCTCAGCCATAATTCCATGTTTTTAATCCAACCCCAGATGTTGTTTTCATAAGAGAACACAAGACCTAGGCAAATTTCCAAATTGCCCCTCAGAAATCTATCCAGTATATAATTATTCATTTCTTTTCTTCGATGATAAAATCAATCAACCAGTTAGTCAATTAATTAATCAATCAATTAATCAATCAATCAAATCAATCAATCAATTAACTGATTACATCCTCTTCATTAACATATGTGATTTCATGTCACAAATCACAACATTATCATTTTGGTGCAATGCATGAAATTGAACAGAGTTGAATGTGAAAGAAACAATGACAAAAATAGTCACTTTATGTATTGAAACTTTAAGGGACATTTTTGAACGACTCAAAGACTTCAATTGAGGCTTTGCTCATTATGTGTGTATGAGCATTCAATGACACCTCAAATTGTGGAACACTCTAAATGTTCTATGATTCACACTATATATTTGTTTTTAAACGGTGGAGTTAGTGTAAATACTAAACAATGTTATTTAAATAGAAAGTTGTGGTAGAAATCACGGAACGATCAAGGTTCAATGATAGGTTCTTGTATTAGAGACACACGATATTTTATGTTTATTCATAGGAGAGTGGTTAATTTGAACATATTAATGTTGGGCATTAAAATAAAATTTTGCTTGTTTTATATTCTACGTCTCCATATTTTATGTACCAAATAAACTTAAGTGAAAGGGTAAATGGATTCGTATTCAGACAAATGTCGACGAATGTGACCATGTAAGTAACACGGCACATAAGATTAAGTTTGATGTAAAAGATTCATTTGTGTCGGAGACGGCACCACTGGTAACATCTCACCAAATCAAAGGAGTTTCAGGTGCTCCCATCTATTGCTTCTCATCTAATCGAATTGACAACATGAAAATGAGAACCAGAAAGTGAATGAAAGTGAGGGGAAAAAAGATGAAAAGTGAAAAGAGAAAAGAGAAACCAGATTTTAGTTTTGTGCTCATGAATTATTCCTAGTCCAGCATTTCACTTCATGTCACTTCTCACTTACGCACCATTCCTACGAGGCAATTTTAGGTGTCCAAGCAACCTGTACGTAATAATTGAACTGACATCACACTTATAGCCATTTATTCTCTTCCATACTCAGCATACATGAAATGAACTATTTACTTAACTGCCAACTAATTATACATACACGCATGCATGCATGCATACATACATGCATGCATATGTATGGATGTGTGCGCGCGCGCGCGTGTGTATATATATATATATATATATATATATATATATATATATATATATATATATATATATATATGGCCAGTTGACCAGTGGATAAAATGGAATTGTGTCCACTAAGAGAATGATTTACAACAGCGTCATCTGTGACAGATATACTTAGAATCTCCAAAACTGTGGTGGCTAGTGTGCGACCCCATCAATAAAACGAATAGGTTTGCCTACTTCTTGTTGAATACATAACTGTAATTTTGTATTTTGTAAGCATATTCAAGTGGGTTTCCCTGACTAAAAATTTCAGAAAACTCTAAGAATGTTAGGAAGTCGTGAAAAACAATAGCTAAATACAAAAGGAATAGGTTTGCACAGGCTGGCTTGGGAGTCATGCCATTACAAGTTTATAAAGTAACGCAAACCTCGGATGGGCTTCCCTGTCTTCTTATGTATGTAGCTTCCGTTTAGGGTTTTTGAAAAAACCAAGGTCGCTTTAAGATTCCACCCAAGTTCATTCTTTCTAACGTCGCTGTATAGCCGAAATTTCTAACTAGCTCTTTCATTGACTGTTTAAAAGAGAAATGACAAACAGACTCGTTATGTACATGTATGTAACTGATGAAGAGTGGTGGGAGATAAAATACTGTACGAAATTAGGTAAATATGAGTGTGATTGTGAGACTCCGATGAATTTGTGTCCTAGCGGTAGCTGAAATCAAAAGTGGTTTGCGTAGCTAGATCTTCATAACAGGAATGTAGAAACTTGTAGACAAACATTATATGCCTTTACAAACATGAAACTTTAGTTATGTTATGTCTTTAATAATCAAACTGCCCGTATTAAGAGTCATCTGGTTTGTGGTCAGGCCCCGACAGAGCAAGGCACACATGACATTTGTCTAGAGCAACGCCGCTGAAGGTGGTGCAAGGGAAGCAGTGGTGACTGTTTCTTTAGGAAAAAAAAAAGGTTATATTTGGAAGTGGAAGGGTAACATGTTAAGTAAAGATTATGTGATGCAGGGGTTTGTAGTGTGACTGTGACTTTACTGTGGGTTGGGCACAGTTCGAGTGTTGTGGGTTAAATATAAATTGCATTAGCATGCATTGGTGGACTTCTACATGCATTCAATTAACATGCAAATACAGATGGAACTATTTCAAAAAATAACACAAACTCTAACAAATTAACAGCTAAAGATTAATTTAAATTAGAGTTGTCAACGGATGTTTTCAGATGCGTACAGTGTGATATCATCATTTACATTCAAAATCATTTTCAAATATCCACGGCATCCGCGGATACGGACGAATATCGGATAAATATTTGATCCGCCGATGATTGGTAGATCATGATATATAAATGGAAAATTTTAGTTTAACATTTTTTTCAATTCAATTGATTCAGCACTAAAAATAAATAAATATGATGATAATAAATAATTTAAAAAAATTAACATACGTTTAGTGTATTTTATATAGACTTTCAACTTAATAAAATCATAAATTAACATATTTCATTATGCTAAAATACACATAATTTAAATTATAATCATGAAAGAAAACGGATGGATAATTTTCAGATACGGATGTTTCAATATCCGCATCTCCATCTGTTTTTCGAATATTGGTTATTTATTCGTTTTTCAGAAGCGAACGGAATTTGGAATTTTTTGGGTATCCATTGACTGCTCTAATTTAAACAAGCAATTATGTTTGCACAAATTCAACGACGTCAAGTTAAGTGCAACAACCTCCCTCAAATTTAGACTTTCTTACATCAGATTGTTGTCTCCCAACAGCACACATATGTCTTCAAACTTAACTATGGCTATAGCCGTTGCGTGTATATTAACACAAACTCTAATAAACTAACAACCAAAATTAATTTAAACTAGAGCTGTCAACGGATGCGAATAGTTCGATATCCGCCTCTACATTCAAATCATTTTCGAATATCTGCATCCGCGAAATCGGACGGATATCGGATAAATATTTGATCTGCCAACGATTGATAGATCATGATACATAAATGGAAAAATTTAGTTTAACATAATTTTATTCAATTTAATTGACTAAGTACTACAAATAAATAAATATGATACTAATAAATAATTTTAAGAAATTAACATATGTTTAGTGTGTATAATATAGGCTTTCAACTTAATAAAATCATAAGTTAACATATTTCATTATGCTAAATTACACATAATTTAAATTATAATCATGAAAAAAAAACGGATGGATAATTTTTGGATGCAGATGTTTCTATGTCCACATCTCCATTTGTTTTTCAAATATCGGATATTTAATCGTTTTTCTGATTCGAACGAATTTCGGAATTTTTTTGGGTATCAATTGATCGCTCCAATTTAAACAAGCAATTATGTTTACAGATTCAACAACGTCAAATTAAGTCCAACAACCTCCCTCAAATATAGACTTGCTTACATCAGATTGTTGTCTCCCAACATCACACGTATGTCTTCAAACTTGACTATGGCTATAGCCGTAGTGTGTATATAAACCCATTGTTAAATAGTGCACACATGCTTGACTATGATTTTCCCTCTTTCAATACATTCTCATATAAAATGGAAACGGATGACAATATGCTTTCTCTTGCCATTAAATACTAGGTTCTTAATCAAGGTAATTGTTGATTTGATATAAACATACACTTCTCCAAAAAGCAGTTTTAGCTACTTTACATATGATACGGTTGTTAGTCGTATCAAATATAATATGGTCATACCACGTATTAATGTACATCGATACGGCTACGAAAAGCTTTCCCGCCGAATAATCCGCATTCCCTCTCATTTAGGTGTAGATAGTGGCCGAATCAGATTGGATATGGCTAATAGCTATATCCAATTTAGTGCCTATTTTTGGTGCGCACACAAACTATCATCACTACTACAAAACTGGTCTGTTGCTTCTGTAGTTTACCCCCTGTTGCTTCGGTTCTACAACCGAAGCAACGGCAGACGATGCAATAAGCCAAAATGTGTTACTTCGCCTGGAAAACCGAAGCAAAAACACTTTTTTTTTTGCTTCGGTATCTTACCCCCTGTTGCTTCGGTTCAACATCCGAAGCAATTAAAGATGACGCAACAGACCAATGTTTATTGCTTCTGTTGTTGAAACGAAGCAAAAAAGTGTTTTTGCTTCCGTTGTTAAACAGAAGCAACATGATATAAATAACCGAAGCAAATGCTAACCAAAGTAAATTATAAAAAATGGCACCATTTCAAGATTCAAATCCTGAAACGATATCAAAGCACAACGACAGACAACTCTGACCACAAAAACCAATGTATTATTTGCACACTAAATGTTTACAGTAATATATACTCAAAATACCAAATTACAATAATATGTGCTTATATATAATTAAATATCAAACAATATATTCATACATTGAATACATAAGAAGATATTTGTACTTCAATTAAAGAACAAATTTGTACTGTCCACCTTTTCAAGTTGGAGCATATGATCAAATTTGCATTGTCCACATTTTCCAGTTGGAGCAACATGGAACCTTCTAACCATATCCTGATAAATGAAAGTATTAGTGGGTAAGAAGAAGCAAATATATTATATACGCACAAATTTCACATTTCAATACAATAATAAAGCAAATAACATATATAATTAAATATGATGAACATATTAGTAGACAAGCAGTGCATATAAAAAGCATAATAGTGCCAAATAGTTCTTTAGAGGAGGATCAGACATGTTTATTCAACCAAAAGCTATAAGTACCAACCGTGAATCTAGCCCAGGGGAATGAATGAGGTTCAAAAATACATGCTATACTAAAATGCTCACAACGAAGACAATGGTACTACTCAACATGTTATTAAACAAAGTTGTTTCTTTACAAAAAATGCAGGTATAATAAGTTCGCAAATTGCTGCTACAACTTTTACGTGGGGAAACATTACAGTCCTTCCTTTATACGCATTAATGGTCGTTAGATTAAAATACAGTACGTTTTCTTATTGGTTTGCATGTGTGAAGAAGATGTGTAATATGTCGATAAGTAGGCCGACTAGGAATTATTATTGATGGTGGATGAATGGTTATTTTGAAAATGAACTAATGAAGTAAAAAATTAGTCTACAGAGTTGAAGAAAAGGAAAAAGATAGTATTTATCATCATCTAGACAATTCATGACATGAATACTTTGGAGGATAAGGTTTGAACTCATGAATATATAAGTACTTTTTCTTACTTTCTTCAGATAAGAAGCATGCTAAGCTAAAAGATCCATAATTTTTGGGATGTGGATCTAGCTTTCTGTCTCTCTATCCCACCGATACTTACATCCGGTCTGTGAGATCTACACAACATCATAACACAGTATAATCTACACAACATCGTAAAACAATATAAACATCCGGCATGTGAGATCTGCAATTAATCTTAACAGCATAAGAACATTACAAATTAGTATAAGAACATCGTAAACCGTCTAATCCACACAACACCATAAACCTTTCATATATTAATCTTAACCTGCAAAAAAAAAAAAAAGTTTTGAATCATAAAGGCAACATCATAACAATATAATCTACGCAACATCAAACCCAGGGCCGGTTCAGACAATTGCGTTGCCCTAGTCGAGAAACAATTTTATTGCGTAAATTTTTTTTTCAAAGAAAGAAATAAATAAAGAAGATATCACCTTATGTCACTGTAATCAAATCTGAAAACAAAATGGCTGTAAAGCTGATTGCATTTGAAGAAGGAGCATTACTTAGCACTGTAGCACTAAAAATTATCACTCAAAAAGAAACTATCAATAAACAATACTAATATGCAGATATAAGTACTACATATCTATAAAATCAATTGTATTAATTAATATTGTAAACTCAGTTTGCATTATGTAAACTCATTCAACATTACAATCACGGTGCAAACTGTATATGAAGATTCCACTATTATTGCATGGTAGGACCCACAAAAGATAGATGCATAACTTCCATTATCTTTTGAAATCCAACCTATTCCAGCATAAGCAAGAATCGACTTTGAAATCTACTGTAAAAGAGAGGCTTGGATACCAAGGAATTTAAAGTTTAATAATAAATTCATAATTGCATGATTAATGAAGTTGGCATTTGAATTAACGGTTTAATTAATAAATTCTTGTTAATTCACTAATTTATTTCATCCATAATCAGTGCCGGCCTTTCACACAAGCAGCAGAAGCCGCTGCTTGGGGCACCGAAATTCCAAGGGCACCAGTTCATGTCCGCTAATTCTGCCGAATATATATAAAAAAAAAAAGGAAAGAGATCGTGATCCGCATCTTCTAATTGCTTAATTATCGCATCGCGCATTTTCTAATCGCGATTGTTTTCCAAAATTAACCAAATTCGTGATTTTAATTCGTTTCCTGTTTTATCTTCGTCAGTTCATTTCCCGTATTATCACGATTTTAATCCAAAATACCGAATTAAGTAATTCTCTGTATTATCTTCCGGCTTCGTCTCCTCCAGATGAATCAGAACCATCTCGACAGGCGACAACTTGTAAATTCTAATCGCGGATTTTAATTCGTGAAAGCTGCTTATACTGTGAAGCTGCATACTTCAAAGCCTCAAAGGGTGGTCTTCTTCTTCCTTCAGTCAGGTAACTGCTTAGTAATTCAATTTTTTATATATTATGCAGTTATGCGAAAATTTTATTTAATAACTGCGTTTTCACTTTTTATACATACTGAATTAGAGAATAACTTGACTTACTGAAGTCTGAATCAGTGAATGCGATTGTTATTTGGTGAATTGTTGTAAAACTATTAACTGTTATGCTATAGAGATGTTATTTGATGATTCGGTGCATCGGTGAATTGATAAATTGTTTATGCAGTTATGTTGAAAAGCTTCTAAGTTCTATTTGGTGAATTGGTGTGATTATAGAATTACCGAATTAGTGAATAGTGACAATACAATTTATGTACTATTTTCCTTTATTTGATTTCATTATTTGATTGAAAATTAAGTGCATATACCCTACTTAAAAAGTGAAAGTTTGTTAAATATTTGAAGATTTTGCATTGTTGGATTTGGAAGTGCTATAAAATTTGAATATCCGTATTTCCATTTTTCAAATTTAATAATTATGATTAATTCAAAATCATTAGCACTTTATGAATTTTTAATGGCTGGTTAACATACAATTAATCGATAAATAACTATGGTTTTTATATAATAATCATTAATATGTGTTATTATTCAATGTTAATTTTGTAGTGTTTCAAAATGCGTAAACAAGAATCTGGACACGCGAAAAGGGTTAGGAAAAGAAGGTTAGAGGAACTTACAAATTCGCAGAAAGGTGCTCTTAATAAATTTTTCATCAAAAGTAGTGCAGAAGATGGTTCGAGTTTGAATGTGGATAATACCCATATTACTAATGGAAATGATGATAACATCGATGATGATATTTTAATGCACGAACATGACAGTGAAACTATAAGCAAAGAGGAAGGAAACATTGATTCATCGGCACCTATGGAGAATGTTAGTGTGGTTTTAAATGACCCTGGCACGTGGAAAAAAATTGATCAAAATTTAAGAGACTTGCTAGTTGAAAGGGGTCCTTTTCGAGTAATAAAGAATAGTGATTCCGATTTTCCAAAAGACGCTATTAATAGACATTTTTCCTCCACATTATATGTCAGGCATTTGCCTAATGGGGATAAACAAGACAGAAAATGGTTGGTATATTCAAATTCACTTGATAAAGTATTTTGCTTTTGCTGCAAGTTATTCACGAACCAAATGACGGCCAGTTATCTTGCTACTGAAGGAATTAATGATTGGCGCAATCTTAGTTCTAAGCTGAAACAACATGAAAGTAGTAAAGATCATCTTTTGAATATGAGCAGTTGGATTGAGTTGGAAACAAGATTGAAAGTCAAAACAACCATAGACCAGAGTGTATTAGATCAAATAAATAAATAAAGAGAACGATGGAAGAAAGTATTGATAAGAATAATTGCTGTTGTGAAAACGCTTGCTTCCAATAATTTAGCATTTCGTGGAAAAAATGAAAGGCTTTACGAAAAAAATAATGGTCTTTTTTGCAAATTAATTGAAATGATAGCAGAATTTGATCCAGTAATGCAGGAACATGTTCGACGGGTTGAGCAAAAAGAAATTCATATACATTACCTTGGGCATAAAATTCAAAATGAGCTAATACTTACCTTGGCTGTAACACCCCGAATTTTCTATTAACACTAAAGTTGCTAAAATATTAATAAGTGTGTAAGAGGGGGGATGTATCTAATATGAATATAAAAGTGTGTAAGAGAGGGGATGTATCTAATATGAATATAATAATATTAATAAGTGTGTAAGAGAGGGGATGTATCTAATATGAATATAAAAATATTAATAAGTGTGTAAGAGAGGGGATGTATCTAATATGAATATAAAAATATTAATAAGTGTGTGAGAGAGGGGATGTATCTAATATGTATATAAAAACAATAATAAGTAAAGGGGGATGTATCTAATATGTACATTGTAGAAAATATATATATATTTATGACATGAATAGAAGTTTATTAATATGCTGAGCGTTTGCTGAGTCACTTCTGACTCATTGCTGAGTCAACAAGATAAACCCCATCTTGTCTGAACGGCTGCGGTTATTTCTAGGTTAAATCTAATGGCCTAAATGCATTCTAAAATCTATAAATAAGTGGGTAGACCCTAGACCTAAATCACTTGTAAAATTAGAGAAGCTACCGTCATGCTGCTGCCATGGAGTTCAGCATAGCCGTCACAAACTAAGAAGAGGAAGCCTAATCATCTACAACTAAATCTACACAAATCAAATCAAAAGATCTCTCTTTCTCTAATTCTTTTCTTTTGTTGGTGAGTATGATGATTCTCACAAGACTATTACAAACTAATTTGACTCAGTTATGAATGGATCACAAGAAAGTGATGTGATTTGTAATTGTAAATTCTATATATTGTGGATCTCTTATTATGTTATTATGTTGTCGTATGATGTAAATTATATATGATATGTCATGCTATGTTGTAAATTCTCTTATGCTATGTCGTGCTATGTTGAGAATCATGTCAAGCTATGTTATACTATCATACTATGCCATGTTATAAATCATGCTATATTATGTTGAAAAATCATGCTGTTGGATCATGCTTAAAGTTATGTTTTTTTTTAATTTAAATGGATCTTGTTTATGGGAATTTGCCTATTAGGTTAGGTGTACCCATAAACTTGAAACTATAATTAAATAAAACTTGATTATGGGAATTTGCCTATTGAGTTAGGTGTACCCATATAAAACCATGTTGTTAAAAAAATTAGATGATGTTGATGCACACATGTTCATATGTAAGTTTATGAAAATTGATTGAGATTATATTAGGTGAATTTTGAACAAGTTGACACCTTTTGGTCCATGACATGTATAATCTATGCAAGTTGGACATATGCAAGTTTCACCCCTTATTATGATTCATTTGGTCACATATACATGTTGTTGTTATGATAATCTCTTTTATGCTATGAGTTAGGCTATTCGAGTCTAACATATATTTTGCGAATAAACGTTCAAACGTGGGGTAGGGGTAATATTAGGAATTAATAAATTGGGTGCAATTTTGTAAGATGTTGCATACCATGAATGAATGTCCATAATTGAGTCAATTATGGACATTGTTAAAAATTGGAAGTAATTAATAATTCAAGTAGGGAATTATTAAAATTGGGGGAAAGTGGATTATTATTAATAATCAATGCTTAGGACACGAGGTTGGACCCGTTTGTGATGTAAATCTGCCCGGACCCGCCCGGCAAATCCAGTAGTCACAAATGTCGGCCCAATGTGAGAGGTCCTAGGCCCAAACTAAAGCATAACAGTTGTAAAGACACGAGGTTAGACTCTTTTATGGTGTAAGACTGCCCGGACCCGCCCGGCAAATCCAGCTTCCATAAATGCCAGTCTAATGTGAGAGGTCTTTATGAGGTTATGGCCTTAATGAACTAAGAAATACTTAACCAGATAATCATGTAAGGTGGGACATGGGGGTTAAGTAGGTGCCTTGGGTGGCATGAGGAATCTGGTGGTTGCCTTTAGAGGCATTTGAAATACGATTAGACTTAACCAAACACACATGTAAATGAACATGACTAAGTGGGTTAAGTGGGATGGACTAATGGGGACAAGCTTAGGTGGAATGCTTGTGGTAAATAGTGGGGGCCCATTTCAACCAGTATCCCAAAACGTATCTTTGTGGGCTCGACCCAAGTCGAGGACGGGACACGCATACTGGGTTTGACTATAAGAGGCCGAAACAGGGAGCGGTGGCAACGCAAGTCCAACGGGTTTCATATGCGTGTGTGGACCCGGGCTGGTAGGTAAGACGTTGTTGCATCGTGTAGGTATAAGCCGTGCATGTCCGTTGTATCAGGTTGCCACTTTAGGGGAGTGATACACCCCACTGTGGGGCCAGCACGGGTATCTACGAGTTAGGGAGCCGATCGAATAATGGGAAGTAGGGTACACCTAGTGGAGATAGGGGCAGGCGGCACCTATGTAGTCAGCTAGGGGTACGTAAAGCCATTGGGAAAGTTTCTAAGTGAAGCTAAGTGGGATGAATCTTTAGGGTGACTGGTGTGGTGCAGTATAGTGTTTATCCTTTAGTATTTAGGAGCGCCTATAACGTTGCCTTTAGCGATTGTCTATGTCCTTAATCTGCTCTTCATAGACATTTTCTTGTTTTCCAGCTTATGCCTTAGTCCAGTTATTTTGGTAATAGTATTGTAGAATTATCATATTCACCAGACTTTATGTCTGACCCCCTCTTTTCCATCCTTTTTCTCCCTTCAGGTCCGCAGGTTGGGCCAAGTTCTAGTGGAGTCTAGTTGGATCGCTTATCTTCTGGAAAGCTTGGACTGCTGAAGTAAAGTCCAGCTTGTTATCTTTCTTTTTAATGGCTATTCGTGTAATGGGATTATGTACTTGTTTTATCAAGATAGATATTGTACTTGACATTGAATATGGTGTTATGATGTAATCAAACATGTTTTGACTTCTGCTATAATGAAATAAAGTTTTTGAATTTCCAAGTACTATTTTATATCTGTCTTGTTGTAATTTTACTGTTCTATATTCACTTAAAACCTCCATGGAAGTTAATGCATTCCCTTTGTGAGTGACATTAATGGACGTGGGGTGTTACACGTGGTATCAGAGCATAAGGTTACCAGAACAGATAAAAAAAAAAATTTTTAGAAAAATATTTTTTTTTCTAAAGTATTTTTGGAAGAAGTGCTTTCAAAAAAAAAAACATGTTATTTAAAGAGAGTTTTTCTGAAAAACATAATCCCAAATAGCCATATCCTTATCTTTATCTTTCGAATTCTCCATTTTGAATCTTTCCTTTTTCGTTTCAGCATGGCTGAAGATCTTAATCTCCCAGAAGGTGTGACGATTCCAGGGTGGTTTAGGAGATACTTGGAGGCTAGGGCCACCACTGCAGGCCCAGCGGATACTCCTCCACCCCTAGTTGCACCCATTCCTCCTCCTCCTCCTCGTGTTGACACTTTTGCAAAGACGTGCAAGGAATTCAAGGCTATGGGAGGAAAAACTTTTCAAGGGACTGAGACGTTTGTGGAGGCCAGAGATTGGCTTAAGGAGACTGAGGAATTGTTGGATATCTTTGAAGTGGAAGATGGGAGGAAAGTCCGTTTAGCTGCTTGGTTAATGAAGGGAGAGGCCTCGTTTTGGTGGGAGGTCACTAACGGGGAACGTCCAGTTGATTCATGGGCGGATTTCAGACGAAGGTTTGAGGCAAAGTTTCTTTCAAGGGCAGAGGAGAACTTAAATATGGAAAAATTCCTGGCACTAAAGCAAGGGAGCTCATCAGTAAAGGAATATGTCAATAAATTTAATCAGTTAGCAAGGTTTGGCTTGGAGTTGGTGAACACGCCAGAGAAGAAAGCTTTGAGGTTCGTTAGAGGCTTGAATGAACCGTTGCAAGGGTTGGCTATGACCCACATCCATATGGGAGCCACCTTTGAAAAGCTAGTAGAAATGGCACTTATGCATGAGGATAAGGCAGTTGAAAAGAAAGGGGATCAGAAGAAACCCCAACAGCAAAATAAGAAGGGTGGTAAAAACAATAATGGCAAAGGGAAGAAGAAATGCTTCAATTGTGGGACGCCTGGCCATCTCAGCAAAGATTGTAGAAAGAAAAAGAAGACTGGTTGTTTTCATTGTGGAGATGCGGGACATTTAGTGAAGGACTGTCCAAAGAAGGGGCAGAGGGCAGGGTCTACCTCGGGAGGACAGGTGCAGGCTCTTATGGTACCAGGGCAGGCAAGGGGGCAAGTTAAGGCTATTGCGGCCCCACCGCTGCAAGAAAGAGGTAGAACAATTTCTGTTGAAAGCTTAGTTTTTCTGTTTGATCATCCTGTCCGTACCTTATTCGATTCTGGCGCATCTCATTCGTTTATCTCTGCATCATTAGTTGAATCACTGCACTTGAACACCAGTTTAGTAGAGGATCCCTTGGTCGTTTCAAATCCAATTGGGGGTTCGGCTCATTTGACCATGATATGTTTGGATTTGAAAATCTCTATACTTAGCGTTGAATTTAGATGTGATGCTTATGTATTGGGCTTCACGGGCTATGGGCTAATTTTAGGAATGGATTGGTTGTCTAGAAATAGGGCCATTCTTGATTGTGAAAGGAGAGTAGTTAGGCTTGTGACTCGCCTTGGTAATGCTCTCGACATCTTTTGTAATCCCATAAATTCCGTTATGCTAAGTTATCTTGAATCGCTTGACGCGTCTGTAGAGAACCTGCGATCGGTAGAAGTGGTCCGGGAATATCCGGATGTGTTTGAGGAGGTGAAGGGCTTACCTCCAAAGCGGGAGATAGACTTTCGAATTTATCTTGTGGATAATGCTAAACCCGTATCTTTGCCAGTGCGCCACATG
The DNA here is from genome assembly GCA_030737875.1 of Allium sativum. Lineage (NCBI taxonomy): Eukaryota > Viridiplantae > Streptophyta > Magnoliopsida > Asparagales > Amaryllidaceae > Allium > Allium sativum. Next base: position 299,036,438 of record CM060924.1, read on the forward strand.
GCTCCTCGTGAAAGGAGGGAACTCAATAAGCAAGTAAAGGAGTTGCTTGAGAAGGGGTTCATAAGACGTAGTATATCGGAGTGGGGTGCTCCAGTAGTTTTTGCCACAAAGGCGGATGGGTCTCTTAGACTTTGTATGGACTATAGAGAACTAAACAAGCTTACTAAAAAGAACCGACACCCACTGCCGAGGATTGACGATCTCTTTGATCAGTTAGTTGGCGCCTCAGTGTTTTCGCAGTTGGACTTAGCCACTGGCTTTCATCAACTGAGAGTGGCTGAGGATAGTATAGATAAGACTGCTTTTAGGACTCCTGACAGATTCTATGAATGGCTAGTGATGCCCTTTGGTTTGACAAACGCCCCTGCATATTTTGTTGATTTGATGAGTAGGGTGTTTAGGGAATACCTTAACAAATTCGTGGTAGTCTTTGTGGATGACATCTTAGTCTTTTCTAAGAATAAAGAAGAGCACTCCCTACATCTTAGGGAAGTGTTGGAAACCCTTCGAGCGCATAACCTTTAAGGCAAAATTTTCTAAGTGTCACTTCTGGAGGAAGGAAGTACGGTTCTTAGGGCACGTGGTTTCCAAAGAAGGGATAGCAGTGGATCCCGCAAAGGTGGTGGCCATCCAAGATTGGAAGGTCCCTAAAAATGCAACCGAAGTAAGAAGTTTCTTGGGGTTGGCTGGCTATTATAGGAAGTTTATCAAAGACTTCGCAAAAATATCAGCTCCATTAACACGGTTAACGAAGAAGAACCTGGTTTTTACGTGGGACAAAGATTGCGATGATGCGTTCCAACGTTTAAAGAGAGCCTTAACTTCAGCCCCAGTCTTAGTGCTGCCAGACGGGAATAAACCGTTTACCATCTATACTGATGCTTGTGGGACGGGACTTGGCGCGGTCCTCATGCAAGAGGGAAGAGTAATAGCCTATGGTGGAAGGCAGTTGAGGGTTCATGAAAAGAATTACCCCACGCATGACTTAGAGCTAGCCGCAATTGTTTTCGCGCTTAAGTCTTGGCGTCACTATCTTCTTGGTGAGAAATTCGAACTGTTCACTGACCACAAATCATTAAAATACTTATTCTCTCAGAAGGATTTGAATTTAAGGCAGCAACGGTGGATGGAATTCTTAGCCTCCTACGATTTTGAAATAGCATATACCCCGGGCAAGGGTAACGTGGTGGCAGACGCCTTAAGTAGGAAAAGGTTGTCCTTGAGTCCGTTGTTTGTTGAACGACAAAGCTTAGAATTCATCTCTATGTTTGACTTTAGAACCTCCGTTGACTTAGTACCCGGTCTGTTAGCATCCTTGGAGGTTAGACCTACACTTCTAGGACGGGTTGGTGAGGCACAGCGAGACGACCCACAGTTGGTTGAGATAGTAGAAAAGCTCAAAGGGGGGGAGTCGTCAAGCCATCTTCGTAGGTATACCCTAGACGATAAGGGTTGGTTACGAAGGGATAATAGACTTTGTGTACCACAAGACGAAGACTTAAGGAAGGCCATTCTTGATGATGCTCATCGCTCAAAAATGACCATTCATCCCGGCGGGGATAAGATGTACAAAGATATGAAGCGGGTTTTCTTTTGGGCCGGTATGAAAAAGGATGTGGCCGAGTACGTCGCTAGATGCTTGGTGTGCCAACGAGTTAAAGCAGAACAAAAGAAACCCGGTGGGTTGCTTCACCCATTAGAAGTTCCACTATGGAAATGGGAAAGCATCTCAATGGATTTTGTGGATGGATTACCAAGATCAAGGAAGGGTAACACGGGGATTTGGGTTATAGTAGATAGACTTACTAAAAGCGCCCATTTTATTCCCGTGAAAAGTAAGAGGACTGCTCCGTGGTTGGCTTCTGTATACATTAAGGAGATAGTTCGTTTGCACGGTATTCCTTCTAGTATAGTAAGCGACCGTGACCCCATCTTTACTAGCGAATTTTGGAAGAGTTTACAAGAGGTGGTAGGGACTCAGCTATGTTTGAGCACCGCATATCATCCTCAGACAGACGGCCAGACCGAGAGGGTGAATCGCATTCTAGAGGATCTTTTAAGGCTTTGTATCCTAGACTTTGGGGGTACACGGGAAGAGCACCTTCCGTTAGTAGAATTCGCATATAATAATAGCTTTCAGTCTAGTATTGGCATGGCACCTTTCGAAGCTCTTTATGGAAGGCCTTGCTGTTCGCCTACATGTTGGTGGGAATCTACCGATAAAATCCTACTTGGGCCCGATATGGTTAGGGAAACCTCGGAGAAGATTGAGTTGATTCGAAGGAGGATGAAAGCAGCACAAGATAGGCAAAAATCGTATGCTGATAAGAGGAGAACAGATCTTGAGTTTGACATTGGGGACATGGTTTTTATCAAAGTGTCTCCGTTACAGAATATTGTTCGCTTTGGGTCCGTGGAGAAATTAGCACCAAGGTTTGTAGGGCCGTTTCCTGTAAAAAACAGGATTGGGAAGACGGCATATAGGGTGGAGTTGCCTGAGAAACTTAGTGGAGTACACGACGTATTCCATGTATCACATTTGAGGAAGTGTTTGCACAAGACCGCGGAGGTGGTAGAGCCGAGCTTGCTTAAAGAGGTGGAAATAGAGCGTGATGCAACAATTAGACGAGCTCCTACATGCATTCTTGGGTCGGAGATCAAAAAGTTGAGGAATCGAGAGGTCAGACTGGTTAAAGTGCAATGGGGAGATGATGAGAGCAACGCAACTTGGGAGACAGAAGAGAAGATGCGTTCGTTGTACCCTTTTCTTTTTGAGGGTATGTCTTTTAATTTCTCCTTTATCGCTTAGCTTATCTTATCTTATCTTTAGTATGTCCTCTCATTAGTATCTTTGACCTTTAGTTAGGATAATCCTATGGTTGAAACATGTGTTTGAGACATGTTATGTATGATGGATGCAAAATGGATGCAAGTGTTTGCTAGTGGTTGCTCGTGGATGCATATATACACACACTTTAGGCACTAGATCGGCTCAGTCACTACATATTGCATATTGCATATATATGGATGTATTTAGTAAAATGGATGAACGATGGTTGTATTATCATGTGGATGCTGCATTCAGATGATGGTTGTGCACGCATATAGAAGTATTATGTAGCATTAAGAATCTTTTGCATACATAATGGATGCATGGCACGATCATAGTTGCATTAAGGAGGTCAACTGAATCAGTGGACCGCCTAATTTTGCATTAGATACGGACATATACACACACTGTGCATTTAAACATGAAAGCATTAGAAGTCTGTAAGGACAATGGATGCCTGTGTATGATGGATGAGTAGATGGACGTTTGGATGGTAGGATATACATTCTTCCAGACTTGAAGATTTCGGGGACGAAATCCTAAAAGGAGGGGAGAATGTAACACCCCGAATTTTCTATTAACACTAAAGTTGCTAAAATATTAATAAGTGTGTAAGAGGGGGGATGTATCTAATATGAATATAAAAGTGTGTAAGAGAGGAGATGTATCTAATATGAATATAATAATATTAATAAGTGTGTAAGAGAGGGGATGTATCTAATATGAATATAAAAATATTAATAAGTGTGTAAGAGAGGGGATGTATCTAATATGAATATAAAAATATTAATAAGTGTGTGAGAGAGGGGATGTATCTAATATGTATATAAAAACAATAATAAGTAAAGGGGGATGTATCTAATATGTACATTGTAGAAAATATATATATATATTTATGACATGAATAGAAGTTTATTAATATGCTGAGCGTTTGCTGAGTCACTTCTGACTCATTGCTGAGTCAACAAGATAAACCCCATCTTGTCTGAACGGCTGCGGTTATTTCTAGGTTAAATCTAATGGCCTAAATGCATTCTAAAATCTATAAATAAGTGGGTAGACCCTAGACCTAAATCACTTGTAAAATTAGAGAAGCTACCGTCATGTTGCTGCCATGGAGTTCAGCATAGCCGTCACAAACTAAGAAGAGGAAGCCTAATCATCTACAACTAAATCTACACAAATCAAATCAAAAGATCTCTCTTTCTCTAATTCTTTTCTTTTGTTGGTGAGTATGATGATTCTCACAAGACTATTACAAACTAATTTGACTCAGTTATGAATGGATCACAAGAAAGTGATGTGATTTGTAATTGTAAATTCTATATATTGTGGATCTCTTATTATGTTATTATGTTGTCGTATGATGTAAATTATATATGCTATGTCATGCTATGTTGTAAATTCTCTTATGCTATGTCGTGCTATGTTGAGAATCATGTCAAGCTATGTTATACTATCATACTATGCCATGTTATAAATCATGCTATATTATGTTGAAAAATCATGCTGTTGGATCATGCTTAAAGTTATGTTTTTTTTAATTTAAATGGATCTTGTTTATGGGAATTTGCCTATTAGGTTAGGTGTACCCATAAACTTGAAACTATAATTAAATAAAACTTGATTATGGGAATTTGCCTATTGAGTTAGGTGTACCCATATAAAACCATGTTGTTAAAAAAATTAGATGATGTTGATGCACACATGTTCATATGTAAGTTTATGAAAATTGATTGAGATTATATTAGGTGAATTTTGAACAAGTTGACACCTTTAGGTCCATGACATGTATAATCTATGCAAGTTGGACATATGCAAGTTTCACCCCTTATTATGATTCATTTGGTCACATATACATGTTGTTATTATGATAATCTCTTTTATGCTATGAGTTAGGCTATTCGAGTCTAACATATATTTTGCGAATAAACGTTCAAACGTGGGGTAGGGGTAATATTAGGAATTAATAAATTGGGTGCAATTTTGTAAGATGTTGCATACCATGAATGAATGTCCATAATTGAGTCAATTATGGACATTGTTAAAAATTGGAAGTAATTAATAATTCAAGTAGGGAATTATTAAAATTGGGGGAAAGTGGATTATTATTAATAATCAATGCTTAGGACACGAGGTTGGACCCGTTTGTGATGTAAACCTGCCCGGACCCGCCCGGCAAATCCAGTAGTCACAAATGTCGGCCCAATGTGAGAGGTCCTAGGCCCAAACTAAAGCATAACAGTTGTAAAGACACGAGGTTAGACTCTTTTATGGTGTAAGACTGCCCGGACCCGCCCGGCAAATCCAGCTGCCATAAATGCCAGTCTAATGTGAGAGGTCTTTATGAGGTTATGGCCTTAATGAACTAAGAAATACTTAACCAGATAATCATGTAAGGTGGGACATGGGGGTTAAGTAGGTGCCTTGGGTGGCATGAGGAATCTGGTGGTTGCCTTTAGAGGCATTTGAAATACGGTTAGACTTAACCAAACACACATGTAAATGAACATGACTAAGTGGGTTAAGTGGGATGGACTAATGGGGACAAGCTTAGGTGGAATGCTTGTGGTAAATAGTGGGGGCCCATTTCAACCAGTATCCCAAAACGTATCTTTGTGGGCTCGACCCAAGTCGAGGACGGGACACGCATACTGGGTTTGACTATAAGAGGCCAAAACAGGGAGCGGTGGCAACGCAAGTCCAACGGGTTTCATATGCGTGTGTGGACCCGGGCTGGTAGGTAAGACGTTGTTGCATCGTGTAGGTATAAGCCGTGCATGTCCGTTGTATCAGGTTGCCACTTTAGGGGAGTGATACACCCCACTGTGGGGCCAGCACGGGTATCTACGAGTTAGGGAGCCGTTCGAATAATGGGAAGTAGGGTACACCTAGTGGAGATAGGGGCAGGCGGCACCTATGTAGTCAGCTAGGGGTACGTAAAGCCATTGGGAAAGTTTCTAAGTGAAGCTAAGTGGGATGAATCTTTAGGGTGACTGGTGTGGTGCAGTATAGTGTTTATCCTTTAGTATTTAGGAGCGCCTATAACGTTGCCTTTAGCGATTGTCTATGTCCTTAATCTGCTCTTCATAGACATTTTCTTGTTTTCCAGCTTATGCCTTAGTCCAGTTATTTTGGTAATAGTATTGTAGAATTATCATATTCACCAGACTTTATGTCTGACCCCCTCTTTTCCATCCTTTTTCTCCCTTCAGGTCTGCAGGTTGGGCCAAGTTCTAGTGGAGTCTAGTTGGATCGCTTATCTTCTGGAAAGCTTGGACTGCTGAAGTAAAGTCCAGCTTGTTATCTTTCTTTTTAATGGCTATTCGTGTAATGGGATTATGTATTTGTTTTATCAAGATAGATATTGTACTTGACATTGAATATGGTGTTATGATGTAATCAAACATGTTTTGACTTCTGCTATAATGAAATAAATTTTTTGAATTTCCAAGTACTATTTTATATCTGTCTTGTTGTAATTTTACTGTTCTATATTCACTTAAAACCTCCATGGAAGTTAATGCATTCCCTTTGTGGGTGACATTAATGGACGTGGGGTGTTACATTGGCGAATGAAATTAAAAATGAAATTCTTAAGAAAATAAAAAAAGCCAAGTATTTTTCAGTTATATTAGACTGCACTCCAGATATTAGTCATGTTGAACAAATGTCTCTTGTAATAAGATGTGTTGATGTTTCGACTAATCCTGCAAAGGTAGAAGAATTTTTTATTGAATTTTTGAAAGTAGATGATACCACTGGACTTGGACTTTTTAACAAGCTTAAAGAAGTATTAGAAGATATTAAGCTTGATATCTACGATATTAGAGGACAAGGTTATGATAATGGATCAAACATGAAAGGAAAACACAAAGGAGTGCAACAAAGACTATTAGAAATTAATCCAAGAGCTTTCTACACACCTTGTGGTTGTCATAGTCTTAATCTTGTGTTATGTGATATGGCTAAATCTTGTCCAAAAGCATCAAACTTTTTTGGGGTGATCCAACGGATATTTAATATATTTTCTTCATCTACACAGAGATGGCAAATTTTTAAAGATCATGTATCGGGTTGTACTGTTAAACCATTATCAGACACATGTTGGGAAAGTCACATTGAAGCAGTAAAATCTATAAGATATCAAAGTGTGAAGATAAGAGATGCTCTAATTTCTTTATCAAATTGCACTAAGGATTCTATGGCGAAAAGTGAAGCAAGAAGTCTTGTAACAAATGAGATCGAAAATTTTGAATTTTTATTCGGATTGTGCATTTGGTATGAAATTTTGAAAAATGTAAATACCGTTAGCAAAATTCTTCAAACTGAAGATATGCAAATTGATGTTGCTATTACAAGATTACAAGAACTTATTGATTTTTTTGAAGATTTTAGAAACACGGGTTTTGATTCTACGATGGTTGATGCTAAAGAGATAGCCCAAATGTTGGATGTTGAACCAGTTTTTGTTCAGAAAAGAATTATTCATAGAAAGAAACAATTTGATGAAGATGTGAATATTGAAGAACTAATGCAAACACCAGAAGAATCTTTTCGAATCAATTATTTTCTGCAAGTTGTGGATAAAGCTCGTGTTTCGTTAAAGGCCCGATTTGAGCAATTCAAAGAATATGATGATAGATTTAGCTTTTTATTTGATTTAAAAAAAATTCACTTCTTTAGATGATGAGAAATTGAAGGGGAATTGTTTACAACTTGAGGAATATTTGAGACATGATTTGCACTCTGATATTGATGGAAGAGAGCTATTCTCAGAATTAAAAGTATTGAAAGTTATCTTGCCAAAGGAAAAAACAAAAGCAATTGAATTGTTGAATTTCATAAATTCTTGTTCGAGAGAGTTTAATTTTCCTAATGCTTGGATTGCATATAGAATAGTTCTAACTATACCAGTTACAGTTGCCTCAGCTGAAAGAAGTTTCTCAAAGCTAAAGTTGATAAAGTCTTATCTTCGTTCCACTATGTCACAAGAAAGACTAAATGGTTTGGCACTTTTATCGATTGAACAAGATATGGTCAATGAACTTGAATATGATAACATTGTTAGCAATTTTGCAAGTCAGAAGGCTAGAAAAATGTTCATAAGTAATTAGTATATTTTTGTTATATAACTTGGATTGTTATTACGAATAAAGTTATTTGCTTTTCTTATCTTTTCGTTATTTTTAAACAATGTAAATTGTTTTAATGTCATACATTAACATCTGTAGAAGGGCCTCTTTTTCACTTTTCGCTTTAGGTACCAAAAGTCCTAGGACCGGCCCTGTCCATAATGATTAACTTAACAACATAGTTAACTAATCTGTTCATGCTAAAAACAAAACAAAAAACTGACATGTTCACGAAAAAAATCAAAAGAACTACCATGTTTATTAAAAGAAACGACACTATTTTGCTTTCCCTTAACCTACAAGTTTCTAGAGAAGAATCACTCAATAAATGAAATAAAAAACTATGCTAACTAAAAGTTCTTCAATGCGCAAACGACAAACCTGATTATGAAATTAGGTTTCTTCCTTGACGCGTTATGCATGAATCTCCCCTGTGCTTGGATCGGCCCTATGCCTGAATCCCTAATTAAGAAATTAGTTTTCTTTCTCGCATTTCTGCCTATTGGCGAATCTACGATTCATGATTTCTGGAGTTTCTGTGAGTCGCTCGCAGTTGCCAGCAAAATCAAAGGGGTCCAGATAAATTTTTGATCAGCAAACATTGGAAATTTGGTCTCCAAATCTGACGTAACAGAGTTGATGGGTTAGGAACCGATCGCCAAGCGAAAGCAAGGTCGGAGAAGAGAGGATCGATTATAGATTTAAGCTGCCATGATTTCTTCAGAACTAGGGTTAAGAAAACGAATATGGTGGCGGCTAGGTATTTACTCTTAACTACTTCGGGCAGGTTCATTTGAGTTTGGGCCGCTTCATTTGGGCCTAGGGTGGTTCGATTGTGATATTTTCATTGTTTGTTAACCATTTTCAAGTAAAAAAAGTAAACACTAAAAAAGTATGATATATCTTTAGTTATTATCTAATTTTTAGACCAAGTATAATTCATTTTTGGTTAGTTGAAAAATGTAACCTACTTTTTATTATCGCATGTAAATCGTTATATAATAAAAGTGAATTTAAAGTTAGTAATCATTATTAATGAATTATCATTAATTAATTGTCGAGTATAAATTAGTATTTTTAGAAATTTGAATGTCCTATTAAAATTTAAACTTATACAAAATTTAAATTCATAACTTCTATACTATACGACAATTACAAAGTTTTGTTTTTAGATTTTATGAATATTATGAAAATTATTAGTTATTAATAAAAATTATAATTTATTTATTAATTATTAATCTAGTTTATTAATTATTAAAAAAAATATTGATTATTAACTTACAACTAAATACATTCACCAATTATAATTTATTTATTTCTGGCTTATTAATTATATTAATTAACTGTTACATATTTAAAAATGAACATAATTGATAATTAAATATGTTTATTATTTATTACTTATGTATTGATTATTAATAATTTATTAATTATTAATTATGTATGAATTATACATAACTTATTAAATATAATAAAATTTTAAAATGTCTAAGTTCCCATTTCATTTAGTTTGGAACTTTTGATTTTTTTTTAATAAAAAAAATTTAGAATAGCTTTATATTTATAACATAAAGTTCTAAATTTATCACATAAATTTAATTATTGGTGAAAATTAATTACTACATACTAAATATCACTTCATAAGTATTAATTTTAGTAGTAACTAACAGTATTAATTATTAAACAATTATTGAAAATTAATTATTTAATAATAATTATTAACATATTTTTTTAGAATTAATTAATATTTATTATTATTAATCGATAATGACTAAATACTGATTATTGAATTCTGAACATTTATTCCTAATTAATAAATATAATTGTTGATTTAATATTAAATGTCAAACATTATTTATTAAGTACTAATTGTCAATTATTCAATAATAATTAAATATGGATTATTATTTATTAAATGTAATTAAAAAGTATTAATATTAATTGTAATATACTATTAAATGAAAATAATAGTTATCGATTAATTACAATATTTAATAATTTTAAATTTCTTGTTGCTATTCATTAATTAGAATAAATTGTTTATTGTTATAATGCATTTGCTTCTGTTCTTTGGGAACAAAGCAAATAACATTATTTGCTTCGCTGCGTTTGCTTCGGTTCATAAGGAACCGATACAAATAACATTATTTGCTTCGGTGCATTTGCTTTAGATTTTAACACAATGGAAGAAAATGATACTATTTGCTTCCATTGTGAGCACGACGGAAGCAATTAACACTATTGCTTTGGCACATTTGCTTCTGTTGTGTGAAAAACCGAAGCAACAAACATGTTTTGTAGTAATGCATATCCCTCCGCCTATCCTTATTCTACAAATCATTTTTATTTTCTAGGGCAAACAAACCGATGCCAAATAAAAGAAAATGGCAGCAACTTCCAGCACCGACCCTCGGTGGCAACCTTCAACAACCTCCAACAACCTCCGGCAACCTCCAGGAACCTTCGGCAACTTCCAACACCAAGCCCCGACGACAGTGGTAGCACCAACATGCACAACGTCCATCACCTCGTCGACAACCTTCATCACCTTGTCACCAACCTCCAGCACCTCGTCGCCATCCTGCCGTCATCACCAAATCACCAAGGTGAGATTTTGAACTGTTATATTTATCTCTTCTCTTTTGGTTGTGAACTTTAGTTATATTTAAGTGTAAACAGTCGTCTTGCATATTGGAACCATTTATGCTTAAACATATATAAGTGAGTGTTTAGTTGCATCTGTCATCTTTTGAGTAGGTTGTTGGGTTTGTGGTAAGTGTTTAGTTGCATGTGTCATCTTGTGAGCTGAAGGCGGTGTCTTTACATGGTTGTTAAGTTTAATCAATGAAATCTATCTGCATTGAGCTTATATCCAAGCGAGTTCCAGTTCAGTCAGGTGATGAATGTAGAGTTGCTATGTACCACACATGTGTAACTTGTTTGATCATAGAGGTATAACTTGAATTTATCTCCCGATAAAGTTTGGTAAAATTGTATAACTTGTGTCTTATAAATAGGTATTTTGGTAGATAACAAAGTCTGTCGTCCTAGGAACTACGATTTCTACCTCTTAAGCAAGGATGGCCCAGCCTTAACCGAGACCATATCAGGATGGGCTGAGCGAGTCCCGGTTCAATCAGGTGATGAATTAGAGTTGTTATGTACCACACGGGTATAACTTGTTTAATCATAGAGGTATAACTTGAATTTATCTCCTGGTAATGTTTTATTAAATTGTATAACTTGTGTCTTATAAATAGGTATTGTGGTAGATAACAAAATCTATCATCCAAGGAATTATGATTTCTACTTGTGCTCTCATGCAAGGATGAGGCATAAGTAATAATTTCCAAAAGATCAAAATTTCCAAAGGTGTGGTTCGTTACACAAGTTATTACTTGTGCAAGCAACAACACCTTTGAAAATTTTGATCTTTTGGAAATTATTACTTATGCTTGAGGTTTCGGTGGAGCTGTTTGCAGCAATGGGAACACCGTCTAAGTTGGTGGGATAAAGCTAGTCAAAAGGGGTGCTTTTGATTACTCTAGTCCCACGACTTCTGACAATGTTCCTATTGTTGTCAGACAACTTTACATGAACCATAATTAAGCCTCACCCCAAGATTTAAAAGGAACACCACTACTGCAGGTATGTTAGACCCCTTATATATGAATCTCTGCTTTACGTTACGTTCGAAAGCTACTGGCCGATCACCTTGTTTACTATGAGCATAGACTATGATACACTTGATAACACGTGGTATCACTTGGTATTATAAGATAATCATGAACCCAGATTTGGACTTGACAATTTTGAATCAAAGTTCATTTACATGATGTTAGGTATACATTTTTTCCTGTGACCTTTGTTTTGTCTTGCTGTCCATTTTGTTTTGTACTTAGACTGTCTGCTTTGCCATGCCATAAACAATGTGCGTTTGAATTTGAAAGCAATGGAAGATTATTAACGTTAACATATTGGCAGTGTGACAACCCCAATTCCGACAGACCGAATTTTTTTCAAAATTCCAGTCTGTTGAAACTCAGATTGGTTTGCTCTGGTACCCTACAGAAAAGACAGAGACATAAAATATGTCAAAGCTTAGAAAATATCTCACAGCGGAATTGATAAAATATAATATAAATCAAAGTATAGCCTTACCGTATTAATAATATTGCCTAACCAGTATCCAAAGCTATAATGTCACATGTTTCTACCACAAATCTAACCTGCGAGTATGCTATGAGGAGGGGGTCAGAACACAAGTTCTGGTGACTGGATTTAAACTGTACACTTTGGATAATCCCACATATACCGTTCAATCATATTTTCTTAATTATTAGGTTACTTGGGTTATTAGCACTCAAGGCTTACACACACGTTGTACCCGTTTACTTTCCAGTGGATTAACCTAATGTAGTATTATGTAGCTACCCCCAATAATAAGGTACACCCCGTGGTATCCCACTCGCACGGTCTTCAACGTAACACCATCGGAATATACGCAATCCCTCATCCTACTTCGTAGTGACGTACGGATAACAATATTACGTTCCACATATATCTATCATTACTATGCTACGTAAACGTACTGATTGCCACCTTTGCTCGAATAATACTCTATACCGGAGTAATGCCCTCCAGTCTACGATACACACCCAGAGCCGACATGCATGTATCTAGACTGTCCACCATACGTATCTTCAATTGTAGCTCGATGCCTCAATCGCACGTGCTCTAATGTGCACCGAGTTCCGTGGCAGCTACAAGAAGCACGGAACTCGGTCGGGAGCTTTTCCATATCTATATAGGCCCGTCTTTAAAGAGCCTCTACATACAAATATACCTAGGGTCAATTTTCATGGTGGATATGGCCCTACCTCGGCCCCTCCCTCAACTAGTAAAGACTACCAGAGCTAAGCGACTGCCCCTATGCAAACAATCTAAACATCCATGTGGCGTATCCCCTCAACCCCTTACCTCCGATAGTGAAGGGTGAAATGGTATCTTGGGTTTAGCTCGAGTCTTTCTGCATCCCACTGGCTGCCGATGAGGGGTGTCTGATGGTCTACTGTCCTTGTTGGTCCTAACCCTCTGCCTCCTCATGAGGCAACCGCCGAACCACCCTGGTGTCACCTTGTCACAGCATTCTGACTGCATAGCTACAACTGCAGTCAAGGCCCACCCACCAAGTAGTTACGCGTAGACCCAACCTCTGCGGACACAGCCTAAGACATCTGCCGCCGCACAGAGGACTACTAGGACCACCTTACGTACCTCAGGAAGCCGCGTGCTTCCCCTTCCAGTCCTTCAGAGCCGTCAGAACAATTATATGAACGTGCGCTCCACCTCATGCCTTATAACACCACGATGATCTACCACGTTGGGTTATTCACCCTCAAACGTGCGGACTGGTTCAAGCGCCTCACTTTAATATGTTATTAGACCCTATGTCTAAACATTATTTTACGCGCTTGTCTCACCTCATCAGGTTTCCAGTTAACTTGGTCATTCCAATTTATATTGAATTCTTATTCAAATTACCAAGTTCCCTTGCTTATCAATTTCAGTTATACAACTTAATCCATTTAAGTTTATTAATAAGCCCACAACATGTTATTCACTATATTGTGGCCCAAGGTCTGTAATGCACAACCCCTTTTTATCTTCTTGCTGATTTCATCATTTCAATAACATGTTTTACTTAATATGTAATTAAGTATATCCAATTCACATGTTTTCTAATTAACATGTCACTTACCATTTATGATTAAATATAACTTATTTCATTTTATAAATTTTCCTCATTCTTTCTCATTTAATCATAATTCCATTTTACATTGTCAATACAACTTATCGTTGTTTACTTATTAACTTAGTTCTATTAACTAAGGCTCATTAGTAAGTTTCTCTACCTGTTTATTATAACCTACGTTATAATTTTCCCTTGTCCCTAGGACAAACCTAAACATTCTTATCAACGGGTTTCAAACTTCCAAGCTTACAGATTACTCAATTTTTAATTAAGTACAATATATTTTACCCCTTTTCTTAACTGGTTTCAGGTTTTCCCCTTTACAGATTACTTAATTTACAATTAAGTGTCCCTTAACTCAATTCACCAGTTATCCCATTCTCTTACTAATTTATTATAACCTAAGTTATAATCCTTACTTGTCCATAAGACAAGTTTTCCTATTATACAACATTTTCATTATGTTACTTATTTATAATAGGTGATTATCATTTCTACAAGTTATGCTTACCCTAAAGGTTTCTTTAATTACATAACTTAATTATTTCTACTGGCTATGTATACCCATAGGTGTTTTTAATTACATAACCTTATAGGGCTAACTTTGCTAGCCTATATGTAAATATTACCCACCGCCTCAGATTTGCTTAACCCACCCACTGTCCAACCAATTTTACTTAACCCTAACTTTAGTTCATATTCATACAATCGCTAAGGATTAGATTAGGTTAAGTAGTCCAATTCATTACCATGTCCATTTACGGCTTATAATGGGCTAGACCTCCCACATTACGCCTACATCTTGTGGATGATGGATATGCCGGTCGGGTCCGGCCAGACTTCTTCCACAAGTTGGGCCTAACCTCGTGTCATAGTCCATCTCGTATTTGTGCACTTAGACCTCTCACGTTAGGTTCAACATTAGTGGATGCTGGATATGCCGGTCGGGTCCGGGAAGACTTCCACCACTAATGCAACCTAACCTCATCTCAAAAGTGCAATTACAAATTTTAATTGTAATTCTAAGCATTCATTATTAATCAATTATTTAAACCTATGCCTTTATAGGTGTTAATGCCCATTTACCTAATTATATTCATGATGGGTTATACGTCTAAATTCTTATTATTCAAATTATGCAAATTCATATTTTATATATGATCCCATTTGCGTCCAAATCATTTTTCTATACTTAAGATCCAATTTAAGATCCTTTAACATAATTTGGTTGATGCCCCAAACCCATATTTATTTATTTAATTCTATGTTAACATGAATCCATATAATCATATACTTACTCCAATTATTTCCTGTATATAATTGGGACAAATTTACATGTAAACTTTTTAGCACTCCAACAAATCCAATATATTAATTATAACATGTAAACATTCCAATATTTCAACTGATTCAATATACGAATTATTCATATTAACAATTTGAAGTTATATCATGCTAATCATTCCCACATGTCATTTACATCACTTTAATCATTATTAGCATATGTTTAGGCATCTTAACATATTAACTAATTGAACATATTATCCATTTTAGCACAATAATGTACTTCATCAAATCAAACCATACAATATGTTCACTATGGGGAATGTCAAACGAAAGATGTACTATTATTCAAAAAGTATATTTTAAACCCGCTCACCTTCATGCTTTCCCCAAATTTTGGATCTGATTCGCTCTATCAGCCATGGTTTCCCTTTTAATTGGGTTTACAACCTATCGACCATGGCTTTATTATTTTCATGAAAAGAGAAGGGAAAGAGAAATAATTTAAATAGATTGGTCTTAGAAGTTTACCTTGCTTTCAATAATCTTTTATTAACATTGACTCTCTCCTCTAGATATGGATTTATAATCTTCCTAGGCTAACATTTTAATTTCAAAATAGATTTGAGAAGAGAGAGAGAGTGCCATGGCAGAGTTTTGGCGTCGCCTCAGAAATTATGAGGACGGAGTAAACCTAGCCATCTTATTTATAGGCGTGCTAAATGAATTTGGTGCTTTAGATTTAAATAAAACTCCATCAGAGCTAACTACGTCATACGACCAATAAAAATGGCCACGTTGCAACAAAAACAAATGTTCACCAATCAAAACACGCCACATGTGCTGTGTGATGCGCAGGGGTGACACCACTGCTTGGGTGTCGACACCCCTATGGTGGTGTCGACACCTTCGCCGTATTTATATATTTTTTTCTTTTGATTTGAAATTTGATTTGTTTATAATACATATAATTCTTGCACATAAATCAAATTTCAAGCATCCCTTTTGTTCGCGCGCAACCCTCCATTTGAATTATGTTCATTTATATTCAACTCTTATGCGTATGCAAAGCTTTTGTACTCGAACTAGACCTCTTATTAACCCTTTTCACACTAAGCCACTTTTTAATTAAACTGCTTTCACACTAAGCCACTTTTTAGCCATTCCCTTAAAAAAAATATGGCGCTGGCGCGGATCAAACTCTGTATTTCTTGTATGCAAGTCACATGCTCTAACCAACTGAGCAACTTAGGCTATTGTTAACAAGGCTTAGAACAGTGCTAGACATTATTCTTTTCTCAATCCTCTTTTTCATGTTTTGTTACAATATTTAATTTAAAGATATCTCTTTCATTTAAAATCAGTTTTCTACAACCCATAGGTCTAAATTGACTACAAAATCGCCACGAACGCTTTGACGCTAATCTCGTGACCAAATTCTGGAAGCTCTTCAAATTTTCCTTTTAAATGTTCGCTTGCAATTTCAATTAAATTGCATGCATTTCTTCTCGTTTTATACATTGCATGTAGTTTCTTTTATTAATCTTCTTCTTCATCTCAATGCATGGACTTATTACATGCAATTATATTATTATTTAATTTTTCTTTTAAATTTATATATGCATATAATATATATACATATATGCATATTTTTA
Organism: Allium sativum; assembly: GCA_030737875.1. Lineage (NCBI taxonomy): Eukaryota > Viridiplantae > Streptophyta > Magnoliopsida > Asparagales > Amaryllidaceae > Allium > Allium sativum. The sequence continues at coordinate 299,053,097 of CM060924.1, forward strand.
TTTTTATTTGTATTTAAAATGCAGGGTGTTACATTCTCCCACTCTTAGGAAATTTCGTCCCCGAAATTTAATAAGGGTAAAATAAATAATCCCTCGCATAATATCCACCCATCATCTGTGCATCCAATTTTTGCAGTGAAATACATCATAGTAATGCATGTATGCCTAAGCGGTACCTCCTATGTGTATGTAAGTTTTTCAAAAATCCTTTTAAAACATGATGCTCACATCCTAAATATACTGGTAGTTCTATATGAATGCAATATTTTGAAAATCAAAATCTTTTTTTTCATCCAAATTTTCCCACACTCTTACTGAGTAAGAGCATAGTTCATCCAATTGTTGCATCCATAATCCTACCAACCAACTTTATTTTTCGAATTTTAGAAAAAAATCTAATTTTCTAAATTCGATTTCTTATATTACAAAAAGGTGGAAAAAGGATAATTCTGCATCCTTCGTTTTTATTTTCCAACCTTTTTCTAACCGTACTTGGGTTTTTATGTAACTATTTATAAAGATTCCCTATTTTCCTATCCAAGTACAACCCACATAAGAATATTTTCTTTTGTTACTGATCTTCTCTTCATCTTATCTTGGAAATTTTCCATTCTTATTCATCTTTTCTCAATTGGGTGTATGACTTGTTCTTACTATAAGGTCGGTTTAGTCTCTTACTATAAAGTGTCAACATCCACTCTATTCTTATTTTCTACAACTTATTTTTCCAGCCACATAATTATCTTAAAATAATTTATCAAAAAGGGTTGTCATATGAACAGAGATTTCAAATCTTCCTTTATTAAAAATTCTTATATGAAATAGAACAAGAAAACTAGCGAGCTATACATGCTCTATAATATGCAACTTTTTACAGAGAGAATTTTACTTTAAAACTCTATATGTACTTGTTTGCATATTTTAAAACTATAACTTTTAAGATTAAAACTAGAAAACTAGAAAACACCATAAACCTTTTCCCCAAAACTTTTACAGTTTCAAGTTCTTAAAAGTTAAAAATGGGATTAGACTCAAAGTGTGTTTCCAATTTTCTTCTAGGCTTTCCTAGACACCCCTCCAAGGTCAATTCTCTCAACTATATATATTCCTAATCCATTTTTCTCTTTTTAACCTTTTCCAATTTATAAGGTTTTCAGGCCCACTAACCCGAAATACTAATCATATAGGATTCACTTTCCATCTATACATTGTACACTTTCCACCCAAATTATCTAAGGGTCTCAGATTTCCATGTTCATTTCTTTAGTGTACAAAACAAACATCCCATTTCTTACCAAATTATACTCTTTCTATTTAGTGGGCTCCTATATGGATCTAGGCATATATATAATATATTTATATTTAAAAAAAATACAAATACGTTCACTCACTATTTTTATAGGAATCTTAAACCTAAGCTCTGATACCAGATGTGACAACCCCAATTCCGACAGACTAATTTTTTTTTCAAAATTCCAATCTGTCGAAACTTGGATTGGTTTGCTCTGCTATCCTGCAGAAAAGACAGAGACATAAAATATGTCAGAGCTCATAAAATATCTCACAGCGGAATGGATAAAATATAATATAAATCAATGTATAGCCTTACCATATTAATAATACTGCCTAATCAGTATCCAAAGCTATAATGTCTCATGTTTCTGCCACAAATCTAACCTGCGAGTATGTTATGAGGAGGGGATCAGAACACAAGTTCTGGTGACTGGATTTAAACTATACACTTTGGATAATCCTACACATACCGTTCAATCATATTTTCTTAATTATTAGGTTACTTGGGCTATCAGCACTCAAGACTTACACACACGTCGTACCCATTTACTTTCCAATGAATTAACCTAATATAGTATATATGTAGCTACCACCAATATTGAGGTACACCCCATGGTACCCCACTCGCACGGTCTCCAACGTAACACCATCGAAATATAGGCAGTCCCTCATCCTACGTCGTAGTGACGTACGGATAACAATATTACGTTCCACATGTATCTATCATTACTATGCTACGTAAACATACTGATTGCCACTTTTGTTTGAATCAGACTCCGTACAGGAGTAAGGCCCTCAATTCTATGATACACCACCCAGAGCCGACATGCATGTATCTAGACTGTCCACCATACGTATCTTCAATTGTAGCTCGATGCCTCAATCGCACATCCTCTAATGTGCACCGAGTTCTGTATCTGTATAGGCCCGTCTTTAAAGAGCATCTATATACAGATATACCTAGGGTATGTTTTCGTGGTGGATATGGCCCCACCTCAGCCCCTCCCTCAACTAGTAAAGACTACCAGAGCTAAGCGACTTCCTCAACGCAAACAATCTGAACATCTATGTGGCGTCTCCCCTCAACCCCTTACCCCTTTAGTGCAGGGTGAAACGGTATCTTGGGTTTAGATCGAGTCGTTCCGCATCCCACTGGCTGCCGATGATGGGTGTTCGAGGTCTGCTATCCTTGTTGGTCCTGACCTTCTGCCTCCTCATAAGGCAACCGCCGAACCACTCTGGTGTCACCTCGTCATAGCACTCTGACTGCATAGCTACATCTACCGTCAAGGCCCACCCACCTAGTAGTTACGCACAGACCTAACCTTTGCGGACACATCCTAAGACATCTACCGCCGCACAGAGGACTACTAGAAGCACCTTACGTACCTCAGGAAGCCACGTGCTTCCCCTTCCAGTCCTTTGGAACCGTCAGAACAATCAGATGGACGTGTGCTCCCCCTCATGCCCTATAACACCACGATGATCTACCCCGTTGGATTATTCACCCTCAAACGTGCGAACTGGTTAAAGCGCCTCACTTTAATATGTTATTAGACCATATGTCTAAACTTTCTTTTACGCGCTTGTCTCACCTCATCAGGTTTCCAGTTAACTTGGTCATTCCAATTTATATTGAATTCTTATTCAAATTACCAAGTTCTCTTGCTTATTAATTTTAGTCATACAACTTAATCCATTTAAGTTTATTAAAAAGCCCACAACATGTTATTCTCTAGATTGTGGCCCAAGGTCTGTAATCCACAACCCCTTTTTATCTCCTTGTTGATTTCATCATTTCAATAACATGTTTTACTTAATATGTAAGTATATCCAATTCACATGTTTTCTAATTAACATGTCACTTACCATTTATGATTAAATATAATTATTTCATTTCATAAGTTTTCCTCATTCTTTCTCATTTAATAATAATTCCATTTTACATTGTCAATACAACTTACTATTGTTTACTTATTAACTTAGTTCTGTTAACTAAGGCCCATTAATACGTTTCTCTACCCATTTATTATAACCTATGTTATAATTTCCCCTTGTCCCTTGGACAAACCTAAACATTTTATCAATGGGTTTCAGACTTCCAAGCTTACAGATTACTCAATTTATAAATAAGTACAATATATTTTCCCCCTTTTCTTAACTGGTTTCAGGTTTTCCCCTTTACTGATTACTTAATTTACAATTAAGTGTCCCTTAACTCAATTCGACAGTTATCCCATTCTCTTACTAACTCATTATAACCTAAGTTATAATCCCTACTTGTCCCTTGGACAAGTTTACCTATTATACAACATTTTCATTAATGTTACTTATTTATAATAGGTGATTATCATTTCTACAAGTTATGCTTACCCTAAAGGTGTCTTTAATTACATAACTTTATTATTTAACCCGGCTATGTATACCATTAGGTATCTTTAATTACATAATCTTATCAGGCTAAGTTTGCTGGCCTATATGTAAATATTACCCACCCCCTCGGATTTGCTTAGCCCACCCACTGTCCAACCAATTTTAATTAACCCTAACTTTAGTTCATATTCATACAATCCATATGGATTAGATTAGGCTAAGTAATACAATTCAGTACCATGTCCATTTATGGTTTATAATGGGCTAGACCTCCCACATTAGGCCTACAACTTGTGAATCACTACACCATAACAGCCGATTTGACACACCAGGATGCAGACATAAAATACGATTTAAAGCCGTATCATATTTGATAGTGCTAAGATCCGTATCAAACTACATTTTGCGATCTGCACCACCCCGAACACCCTAAATCTAACCGTCCATCAACGAAGCTCCAGATCAGTTAATTTGATACGGCTTGTGGCCAAATCGAATGTGTATCATATTGTGTACCCCATTAGGCACTCCGAATTAAAATTTTGGCCGCTCCCTTTTCCCTTTGTTTACTTTAATGGTGACCGAAAACCCAAATTAGAGTTTTCGGTCACCAAATCGTGCCTCCACCTTTCTCTGGAATCTACCCTATCGATAGAGATGAACAACCCTCTCCTTCGACGCAGCAATCCTTATTTCGTAGCCTTCCGTTGCCCGCAGTTATTTGTTTCAATTGGATTGTGTTTTACATGCCTGATAGTGGGGATTAGGGAACAAGTTGAAGTCTTTGTGTATTACTGACCCTTACTTTGTGTTAGTTTGTTAGTTGTTTCAATTGAATCGTGTTGTGCAAGCTTGATAGTAGGGACTAGGGAACAAGTTGAAATCTTTGCGTGTTAGCTGATTGCTACTTTGTGTTAGTGTGTTAGCTGTTTCAATTGAATTGTGTTGTCCATGCCTGATAGTAGGGATTAGGGAACAAGTTGAAGTCTTCGTGTGTAAGCCATTTGCTACTTTGTGTAAGTGTGTTAGCTATTTCAATTGAATTGGTATGTACTAGTGTGTCAGTTGGTTGTTATACCCTGGAATCAGAAATGTATGGTACTAGCGTGTTAACTGGTTGTTAGTGTGTCAGCTATTTCAATTGAATTGAATTGAAACATATATGGTATAATTTTAAATTGCGGTATATATATCCATGAAACAAAGAAATAACAATGAGTTTAGCAGGTTTGTTGATATGTTCTTTAGATCGCTTGCCACGCTGAATCTGAAATGTAATAACCACATTCATGTACAAGTTGTCACTGATTTATAGTTTAACTATTTAGAACTAAAAGTTGTCCATTTCTTAAACTGAGCAAATGGATAATTCTATAGTTCAATATTAAACCATGATTTCATCGTCATTTGAATGTTTGTTTGCCTTATGGTTGAAATTTAAATTGGGTTGTCTTATAAAAAGTTTACTCTATCTTGAGAGATAACAAGTGTACTAAAAATATTTTAATTGGTTTATTGAAAATTTTGGTAGATGGTTGATTATTAGACTTTATGGTTAATATTTTACTAGGCGATCCACCAGGTGGATGCATTTTAGCTCACACGTAGGGTCGGGTATCCATGCTAATTAGCTTCATCCAAATGAATGATGCTACTGCACTTAACCTCAGTAAAAACCTGCTTTCACTAGCAACTTTCCCCTACTTTGTAGCAGAGTCTGTTGTGTAAGTTACCTTGCACTACATAGTCTGCTTCAAAGAAACTGAAAGTTGCAAGTGAAAGCAGCTTTTTCCAAAGGTTAATTGAAGCAGCATTCGACATTTGAATGAAACTAATTAGCATGCATTACTGAACCTGCGCGTGAGCTAAAGTGCAGCCACCGGGTGGATCGTCTAATAAATTCTTAATCAGAAAGTCGAGTATGTGTGTCATCCGAAGATGATGGTTCGATATCTTTAGCCCCTAGAGCAGGTATATATTATTTTACACTGTTAAAATGTACTGACTTGTTTCAATTTAGTGACTGAGACATATACCTAGTGTAATTTGACTTAAACTTAGCCAGTACATAATAACAGAAGACATTTCAGTCTACATATCATTTCTATATATATATATATATATATTGTTAAACAAGTTCCATTTAAGCTCATTTCTGTATGCTTTAGTGAGTTACAATGTCGACCTCCTATCCAGTGAAGTATTTGTAACTTGTTTCATGAATTTATTTGCAGTTCTGTTGGAGAAAACAGAAAAAGTGGGGAGGTGTATCGGCTATATACGATGTTGCAGGTCACGTTAAACCACAAAGCTTGTGAGATGCTGGTATGTAGGTTACATGTTCATGAAATCATGTCATTAGAATTACATAAACATGTTATACATATAATTGACTAATATGCACACACGAACACAAAGACACGATATGCCCTTCACTATTATCCGTACGAACATAAAGACACGATATTTTGTGTGCAATCAGGCATAAAATTACTTCTTTTTTCCTATAGAGCCAATCATTAGGTTGGCCTTTTAAGCTTTTGTTTTAAACTGTGTATATATACAAATATTTATGCTGTTATAAAACTTTATCACCATCAGCTAGCTTATTCTCATATTGGTTTGATTTACAGCAAACACATGGATTTCATCGGCATGATCAGCACGTATGCTCAATCTTCCCGGCCTCGACTGGAGTTGTGTTAGGCTGATCATATGTTTATTCATTTTTTTGTTAGTTCGTACTGTTATGAAAATCTTTGACAGTTTCCTTTGTATATGTTTGTATATTATACATTGTGTTCATGTTATGAAAATTTTTGTAATGCTTTGAGTATGTATATGTATATGTGTATATATATAGTGTTATTCTTGTGTATAAATTGTGATATATGTTGTGTTATGACAAATATGTGCTACAGTTTCTGTTTATATATATATATATATATATATATATATATATATATGCACGTATATAAATATGTGCACACACAGATATAATTAGATACGGTTAAAGGTCGTGTCTGAATATGATTTAGATACGGCTAGTGGCCGTATGTTATCACTAGTGAGATACGGTATGTAGCCGTTAACACGCTGTTTTTTTATGTGGCTTTTTTCCATGTTTAAGAGCTTTAGATACGTCTAAAAACACGGCTTAATTAGCATATGTGGTATAGTGGATGCTGGATATGCCGGTTGGGTCCGGGCAGACTTCTTCCACAAGTTGGGCCTAACCTCGTGTCATAGTCCGTCTCGTATTTGCGCACTTAGACCTCTCACATTAGGTTCAACATTAGTGGCTGCTGGATATGCCGGTCGGGTCCGAGCAGACTTCCACCACTAATGCAACCTAACCTTGTATCATACGTGCAATTACAATTTTTAATTGTAATCCTAGGCATTCATTATTAATCAATTATTTAAACCTATTATTTATAGGTGTTAATGCCCATTTACCCAGTTATATTCATGATGGATTATACGTCTAAATTCCTATTATGCCAATTCATATTTTACATATGATCCCATTTGCACCCAAATCATTTTTCTATACTTATGATCAAATTTAAATCTCTTAACATAATTTGGTCGATGCCCTAAACCAATATTTATTTATTCAATTCTATGTTAACATGAATCCATATAATCGTATGCTTACTCCAATTATTTCCTGTATATAATTGAAAAAATTTACATGTAAACTTTTTAGCACTCCAACAAATCCAATATATGAATTATAACATGTAAATATTCTAACATTTCAACTGATTCAATATATGAATTATTCATATTAACAATTTGAAGTTATATCATGCTAATCATTCCCACATGTCACTTACACCACTTTAATCATTATTAGCATATGTTTAGGCATCTTAACATATTAACTAATTGAACATACTATCCATTTTAGCATAATAATGTACTTCATCAAACCAAACCTTCCAATATGTTCATTATGGGAAATGTCAAACGATCGATGTATTATTATTCAAAAAGTATATTTTAAACCCACTCACCTTCATGCTTTCTGTAACAACCCAGTGATTTTCGTCACCGAAAATCGACATAAATACGATTCCATATCCATGCTGATCTTCCAAACCCCGAAAACATTAGATAGTTATTAGTAAGAAATTAGAGGGTGAGAAAAGAAAGAAAGAAATACTATAATAGAAGAAGAACCAACACAACACAGAATCTCACGTCGCAGTAGAACAAAAAATAATACAGAAATAAATCTTTATTGAGAGATTTAAAAAATACTTACAATATCAGAGTACATCACACATCTGGACAGTGATGATAACCTGTCCTCATATACAATCACATAGCGGAATAAGAACTAAATACAATACGTCTGAACAACTCCAGCTCGTCTCTGGACATCGCAGCATCCGATAACCTGAACCTGTACAACCCGGTCTAAGCCGAACATTTACAAAACACCAGGTCAGTCTGGTGAACCAAAGTGAGAAAAACTCGCACAGTATTAAAGGGGATCATCCAACTTGATTTTAAAGTTCAGAAACCTTTTTGAAAGAAAAGGATAATGATCAGACCAAATCCACACATAAATACGGATGGTTTTTACCTTACGATAACCAAAACTTTTTTGAAATCAATATCTTTTCTGATATTATAATAGTGTCTAAATACAAGTAGATATCAATCTAGCGGAACGCTTGAATCTCACGCTCCACATAAATAGTATACAATCAAAACCGTGGGCGATTATTGGAGATTGGACTCCGACTATGACAAGGTATGGAACCACCTGCCGATAGTGTATCTCTAGAAGGGAATACACTGGGTTCAACAAGAACGCCTTACAACCCAGCCCACACATGACCGACCACTCATTTCTCTTGAGTGTATCGAATGTATATCACCAACGGTTGGGCTCAAACCATCGTCTCCCGAAAGGGACAGCATCGAAATAGATTAAAGAAGCAAAAAGAATTTCTCTAGATAGGTGATTATACACCCTAATGAGAGTGACCCACATAGCCATGCTGCTTGCCCGATTTTTGCCATTTCCCGGTTGATGAGGCTCGGGGTTTGAATTTATCTTTGAAACATCTAACCACCATTCACTTTGAATGCCACATCGTCAGATCCATCAGATATCACTAATTGACATCCATAAAAATACTCTAGTTGATAAGCTAAGAGAAAGGCCTTTTCTCCGCCACCAACTATGGTACGTTTGAAGAAATCAACGTACGTAATCCCTTTGGAAATACTCTGTCAGACATCCGTCCGTACAAGTCATCCAGGAACAGGATGAACCGAAGGTACCCTCCTACTGCATCCTAGGAATCACCTTATAGATCAATAGAAAGCAGTCCTTGCAATCCATCGATTTCAACCACGACAGAACCACAACTTATCTCTGCTTGCAAGGCAGAGAATCTTAGTGATTCATCCGTTTACGAAAATCCACGGTCTTCAATGCTCCATCTGGATCATCTTCTGATATCTTACGTATTTGTTGATCGGAATGGTTTTCGAATATAACTTCGATCCCGGTCTTTCCGTACAAACAATCGTATTGGACGGATTTGATAGTCGGTGATTTAACTATCAAAATAAAAAGTAATTCAATCATGAAAATTCAATCAGTTTACTAGTTCGGTATTCAGCATCACTTGCCCTTTTAATTAAAGCAAATGTAAATTTAAAACTCTTAAATATTCCGATATTATAAATATAGTTTTTTTTCGCTTCTAATTTAACATAAGGTTATTCTTTAACAAATTCATTGATTACTCAGGAAAATCCCATATCATATCCAGTTTCTATTTTCCCTTTCAAAACATTGGCCACATTATTAACTAATATTGGGAAATCAATTCAACTCATTACTCATAAAACAATGTTACGAAATAATTTTTATTCATTACTTGAAAATAATAACCATTGCTCATAGAATAGAACCCAACTCTTACATTTCCTTTCCAACTCTAAATTGTCGTTATAATTCACGCAATCCCCTTTTTAATTCGCTTTTACTTTGGAATCCTCACTATATATATATATATATTTCTCACATCTTTTAAATTTCCTTTACTTCAAAACTCTCGTTATATATTCTCCAAACTTCCACCTGACACTGCATTATTATTTCACTAATAGAAATAAGAAATTATCACTAACCCCTTATTACCATTACAACTAATATCATCTTCAGATAATCCTGATGTTGTTCAAGTTGGGGTATTTTAATTACCACTCAGACCTTGATCAACAATGTTCTTATCCTCAGATAAATATATGTTGTAATCCAAAAACCAATATTCCATTCCAGTCTCAAAAATAAATTCCATTTAACTATTTTATTCAAAATACAGTTTTATAAACCTTCTTACCTTTGGGAAATCTCTTTCTCGAATATAACACTTCTTTCTTAATTCCATAATTAAGTAATTTCTTATAAATAACACCTTTTTAACTCTGCCTCTTTAAACAAATTCCTTTATTTTTGGGATTTGTTTATACAACTCTCTGACCCACTTCTTTACCCAAATTCACTTTTACCAATCTCCTTTTCAAACTGATTCTACCATTTCTTGCTTGAAATTCTCATTTCAATTTCCCACTTTGGCTTAATCCCACTATTAAGTAATTTTAATGCAAAATTTACTCTTATACACTTTAAATCTCATTTATATAACCTTGGTTTATTTTAAGCCCTTTTATCTTAATTTCCTTTGAATTAATTCAAATGTTAAGTCCACCTAAATTAAGTGATCGTATTCACTTAAATTCCTTTATAACTTCGTTATCAAAAATTTGGGTTTTAAATATAAAACCTGTACGTAAACTCCTTTTCACCATTCAACTAGATTACATTCACCTTCGATTATTCCTTAAATGAATTTCCATTGAAAGTAATGTTCTAAATTATTATTAATTAAATAATAATTTACTTCGATCAATAACAGCTTTAGTAATTAATTCCTTTATTAACAAAAATAAATAGTAAATTCCTTTTTAAAATCTTATTAGAATTAGAACAATATTCGTTGAACTATTTTATTCAAAACTCACTAATTCGAAAATCAATCCCAAATAAACACGGTCTATTTAGTCAACTCAAAACACGGTTATCATGTTAATCGCCATTCCAATTCATTTTCCCTTTCAATTAATTATCAATATAATTAATTTAAATAATTCCGTTTAATTGTTTCTTTACAAAACAATTATCCAATTTTAATCGTTAGATTAATTTCCATTCACTTGTTTATAAATCTGATTAGCATCAGAATCTGCTTGATAAAACCAGATGATAATTATTTATAAATTTAAATCATAAATAAATATTTATTTCCTTTTAATGAACTATTATTCTAAATATTATATTTCAAAATCTTTTTAGCTATAAAATAAATTTTATAACTTCAGTTCTATCAATTCACCTGACGGTAAATCAATATAAATAAAACAATTTATTTTATAAGCCATATGCTGCCAATTACTTAACCAATATCGCTCGTTGGTTGAAACCAAACACAGGTTGAGTTTCCAATAAATGATCAATCATCAAATTAATCACCCGAACAGGACAGTTCATATATGATAATATTAAAACAAATAATATATTTGAGGAATCCCGTTGGATCCCTCCAACCTATTCTTCCTTGTATTCAAATTGGTTAGCTCAAATCAGATCATTTAATCCCATCTAACTGATATATAATAGTAAACAACAACTATTTCACATCAACTAATTAGCAAAACAACAAAATTAGATCAAAAAATTCAAACCATTAAACACGTTTATTTTATAAACGCGACCAATAAGGTAAGTTACCTTCATTGGATCCAATCGTTAAAATAACGATTTGGTTTTAATACTGAAATTAAACAATGGTTTAATTCCATTAATTAAATAAACAAATAAATATATAACTAATAAACAATCAACCATTAGCGACCAGAGCACACAAAATTAAAACCCAATTTATATAGAATATAAATGGGGAGAGCTGAGTGAGTTTAACTCACCTTAATTCCGTTTATTTCTGAAAAGATTCAAATACAACTAAATTAAACAGTCGTTTAATCTAACTGTAAATTCCCACTGTATCCAACTCTATCTAGATTTGTTCCATAATATTTTTCTTGTCAAGCCGACCCCATAATTTATTTCGTTCCCTTCTGATAACGAAATAAAAAGATATTAACATTTAAACGGTTCAATTATTATTAAAAATAAAAATTCCCTTAATTATATTTACTAAAAATTAATTACGTTTTTAATCAGTCGTTACTCTGTCCAATACTGTTCTCCTTTGTTCATGTATGCCCAGGCTTCTTCAGACATCCTCCAGTAATGCCTGAACAAAATTCCACGATTTAGGTTACTACACTTTTAATTAAAATAGATTATTTCCTAAACTTAGTTTTAATATGGAACTAATTAAATTTAAACCCTTTTAAACTAATAGCTTTACCGTCAACCCAGATTTCAACACAAGAAAATAAACTCCATCATGGTTTACCCAGTTTCTACCATCTTTTGATCAAACTGTTAAACTCCTAATTAGGGTTTAGACAATAATTATATGTTAATCACATAATTACATTTAAGAAAATAAAGGCCGGTCCATTACACTTTTCCCGCGTCTGTTGTTTTCTCCCGTTCTTCATCTTTGGACCAGTTCGATACCCCACTATCGCCCTTCAACTCACTGCTGCCCCCACAATTCCTTTACTGGCCGATGATCAGCAACCCGCAGAAGAACCACCCATGGCCCTCGTCGACCGCCAGGAGTATTGAATAGTTTGATCCCTTCTGTCGCCAGCAAGACCTACTCGGACGCCGCACCTTCTAGGACAAAATCCGGTCACTGTAGAGCTTCAGATCCGATCATAGCGGGTTAAATCAGAGCTCTCGAGAGATAGATGAATTTGTATAAGGGAGTTTATGATTTCAGTTAATGATTTGAGAGATAAAGTGGAAAGAATGTGGGAGCTTATCGTTCCGTTCATGGTTTGAGTAGCGGCATCGAAGAAGGTCAGTTGACCGCACTGTATACGCTGACCGAAATTAGGGCATTAGTTGGGCATATTTATAAGGGCGGATGCATATTATATTATTTAATTTGAACGAAACTTAGCGGCGAAGTATCATGTTAAAACTAATACATACGATCTTCATTTTTCACAAAATAAGCTAATCCTAGCATAAAAAATATATTCTGGACCTAATGGGATAAGTTTCGTTAAATTCCGAGGTCGTTTATGAAAAGTCCTTTATAATTATCGGTGAAAAATCAAGCATTTAAAATTCCTAAAATTACAGGAAAAAATCCAATAAATTTGAAACCTTAATATTTTACTAGACCTCTTCTTTACGGATCCAAAGAAATTTGTTTCGTTCAAATCGGAGTTCATTTGGCCAGTCGTTTATTCGATAAAAGTTACCCCTGTCTGAATTGACTAAAACAATATAAATGATCAGGGCCTTTATCGTTGCCACGATCAAACGGTAAGTCCGATTGACACGAAAATTGAAAATTGTACAATAATTAATTGTAACGTCTCGCATTTTTGTCGGTTTGTATTTGAATATTTAAATCAGTTTAAATATTGAATTTGTAATATAAGTGGATTTATATATTAATTAAAACGAAGTTGAACGTATAAAGATATATATTAATTATAATCGAGCCCATAACGACGCTGTAGTTCATAATTTAACGTTCTGAACTTCAACTGAGTGTACCGGACTCGTTTTGAATCGGATTTCTTCGAAACGAGAAATGTTGGAATCTGTTGAACTGTATCTTTCTAACAGAAGTGAAAAACCAAGATTTCGTTGGGTAGATTGCAAGATATGTCCAAATCAAATATTCAGAAAGTCGCTGTGAAATCGTATATCGACCGTAACGGTTATTTGAATATAACTTGACATCGGTTGCAAATAGGGACAAGGTTCTTTTGCGGCACAGCGATAATTTAATTTTTAGAATTTTACTGTAATTTTTAATTAATTAAATATGCAACTTTTTATTTGGAGTATTGTGTACCCAATATCGGTATTTCGGGTTTTCAAAATATCAGTCAAACTACCGGTATTATTATATTTTCGGAATCATGACACCTCATAGAGCACGTCTGTACTCTTACTTCTGTCCATAGCGATCAATATAAGAAGACGAACTTTTACGCAATAAGCTGCTCTTAAGAAATATACATTTCTTCTGAATCCTTAAATGCCGCTAATATAAACACTTCGCCCATGCCCTGATAGTACAACTAAGAGGAGAAAATCGAAGCCTATTGTGTACAGCCTAAAAGCTAATTCCCCTTGTCCGTATGTTTCTAACTCCATACCCAAAACAGTGGCGAATTATATTTTGTTTCTTGTACAATATGCAGACCATACCTCGTCATGGTCTAGTTTGAAAATATGTGTTCCCTAGCATGTAGTAGTTGAAAGGAAACAACGTCCTTGTCCTTTTCCCATGGTCTACAAAGCTCCCTTCACTAGCAAATAGATGTCGCAAGTTTAACATTCCACCACAAATCAAAATATAGATACTAGATTTCCAAGAATCCGTGGTTTCAGAGATGACATGGTCACATGAAGACAACTACTATCTGCAAATATGGCATGATTCAAATATATACCTACGTCACGAAATCCATACATCATTACTGCATAGTCTACCTACCCCTAATTTGTCTAACACTAGGGAATGGACTACCATACTTTAGAACACTTTAAATAATTATAAACATAAAAATCTCTGACAAGAACCATGCTGTAACCATGTGTACCTCTCCTCTATTTAAACACTCTCTCGTTCCTCGTTTTAAGCGATCAGCAAGAAAACAAAAGCTCATTTCCTTCAACCCATAATAACTCGAACAACTCAACATTTGGACCTCATGACATAGAAACGTGGAAAAGAAAGACTTAAAAAGCTGCCATGGCAACCAAAGAAATAGCGATAGCTCCGCCAAGAACAGCACTAACCTTGAAGGCAGCAGACCGGTCAGTAGCAGGAGCATCAAAAGGAGACTAAGACTGATCAGGAGCATCAGCTACTCCACCTGGCTGGAGCAGCCACGACGGCATCGGAAAGGGAAGAAGCAAGCACATTAATTTGTGTCTTCATTTTCTGAGATTTTTAAACAATAGTGGTGTTATAGTTGCTTGCGGATAGTGATTTGATGAAGTAAAGGGTGCAGTTCTTTGATGAAGATGAACTCGGGTATGGGTGTACGGTTAACAGGAGCTCTAAATTAGTTTAAACTTGAAGACAGTATGAAGGACTTGCGTGTATTCTTGAAAACGGAAGTAAATAAGGTGGTGATGTATGTGGGAGCAGCTCTCGTATTTTAGTGGAGAGATTCAATGTTGGCGACGGGGTTCTGGAGTCAAGGCGAGGGACACGGCAAAAGTTGATGGGTTTTCGAAGCGGAAAAAGTCGCTGACTTTGTCGGAAGTAGTGACTGTAGGGTTTGAGTTCAAACGGTCGGCCATCACTGTGTTCGGAGGAGGTCAAGGGTGATGCATACACGAGCTGGTTGGATGGGAGTATAGAGCGGGACATGTTATTATAGGAGTAGGAGCGAGTTTGTACGTGAAGCAATGAGGGGGATCGATGGGTGCATGGATGTAGAGATGAAGGAAGAATGGTGACAGTTCGCGTTTGCAAGGAAGAAAATGGAAAGTTTCATAAGAAAAGAAGAATCGGTGCTATGACAGTTCGGATATGCTGTGTGTATTGTGGTCAGTACGTTGTCAGTAGAAGATTTATAAGTGTAAACGTTATTGAAGGCAAAAGCACTATAAAGTAAGTGTAGTCTCAGTTTGTAGGTAGGAGAGAGCATGTCATTTTGGCCAGCGTGAGTTCGTGTATTGCCTGATTCAAACAGGGAAGAAGAAATGAGAGAGAAATGGTGTGTTCGTTGTTGAGAATGGTGATGGTCTTAGATGGTTGCATGCAGTAGGGTGTATGAAGTGTATGGCATGGTGAAGATGGCCGCGGCGGAAGAGTTGTGAAGAAACACGTGGGTATGGATGGTAACATTGGTGCGTGGATTTTGAGTTTAAGTAGGTATCAGGTGGGGAATTGAGGTGTGGCTGGCGAAGGAATACATTAAAAGAAGAAGAAGGCACTATTCCAAACAGACCGACGGTTTTGAATAGGAGATGGGCGGATAACAAGGGATCATATGAACACAAGCTATACAATCAGTTTGGAGCGAATTGAACGCCTGGTTTAATCAGCCAACGCAAATCGTTTTTACGGTTAACGCGACAAGGTGAGTAAAATCACTAACTCTGATCTATTTTAAAATATTGCAATTATATTTTAATGTTGTTTGAATGTTGTGTGATAGTTGATTAGGTTGATTACAATTAATTTGGTTGAATATTATATACCGTTATATATATGTACACATCATCAGTTGGACACTGATTCCACCGATTAGAATACCCCCTAGTATAGAGTTAGTGTAAATTGTGTTGACTGACATCTGTGGATGCGGAAACCGGTTGGAGGAGTCCGACCGGATTCCTTGATAATTATATGTACTGTTTGTTTTGTATGAACCCGAATTATATTTAAACCCCACATGAATATTGATGTTGAACCGAAATTCAACACCTGTTTCGATAAATCAATAAACGATATCAATTTAGAAGGTGACGTCAGTCGACCGTAAACCCATCGTTTGTTAAGGAGTTGATTGGCCGTCAGGCAAATCAACGAAGTTAATTATAAAAATTATATTTTTATAATTAAAACGAAGTTTTAAATTTATAATAGAAGTTCTATTATAAACTAGCATTCTAAAGTTTGTTTTTATAAAATAAATAAAAACGATTGTCAATATTTAAAGAAGTTTATAAAGCAGAAATTATCCGACGATTAAATATTTGGATAATTATATTTAGAAAATATTATTAGATTAATTATATTAATCTAATGTTAAGAAGTAATTTGAAATCAGTTAACGAAGTTACTGATGAAATGAAGTTGATTTAATCAACTGTTATTTGGGAAAATGATTTTTAGATTAATTGGTCTTTAATTAATCTAATGAAACAGTTTAGAAATAAATTAATCCAAATTAATGAGATTTAATTACCTTTGGTTAAGAAATCATAAATAGAACTGTGGGATGGAGAAAGCGAAATATAAATGATCATAAACACCAGATATTTTAAAGTAAGGATATGGTGTTATAAAACCATAGTTAAAAATAAACATGAAAATACGATCTGATAGGTATTATAAGTAATAAGGAATTAGAGTGCAGACTTGTATCGGTTCTAAGGTAAGAACGTTGTCGATCAAGGTCTGAGAGGTAAATAGAATACCCCAACTTGAACGGCTTCACTATTATCGAGGAACGATAACAGTTGTAACGGAAAGAGATGTCAAGATTTTTGTATAAAAGGAATATGGCAGCGTATGCAAGTCTTAGAATTATAGCGATAAAATAACGCTGTTGATAAGATGAGTGTGACTGTTATGTCAACATTAGTTATAACAAAGAATATTACAGCGTATGACAAGTTGAACTATAGCAATAAAATAACGCTGTTGATAAGGTAAGTGTGACTGTAATTAGTTATAAGGAGAATATTACAGCGTATGACAAGTTTAGAACTATAGCGACAAATTAACTGCTGTTGATTTGACTTAAGCATGACTTTTATATATAGCAGCACTTCCTAGGAAATGTAACAGTTTGGTTTGAAATCCAATTATTCTAGAGTAATAAGTAACGACGTTTGTTCAAAGAAATATAAGAAAGAGTTTAGAAAAAGAATTGGGGAATCGTATTAGAAACTGATGACAGCATTTCGATGTTCGAAATGTGATTAGAATTAAACCATTAGGATTTGTAACTAGAATTTGACGATGTCGAATGTATTAAAAGTAAACTATTTTTAGGGATTATAATCTGATATAATAATTAACATTTAGTTGTAAACAAATAAATGTTAAAGAGGATAGGAGTCAGTATTTAGTTATAAACTTGATATCGATTGATAAGAAGCTGACCTAGAAACAGGGTGTATAAAGTGGAATAGGAATATAAAGGTATGAAAGAGATTTCGATAAACAAGATAAGGGGAATTATTACGTAAATAAAGAGTATATGATAAAGATGTTTAGATTTCTATAAGAAGGGATGGTATTCCCATTTCAAAGGGAATAATGTTTTAAAAGGGAACGTTGGGCCGATTAAAAGGTTAAGATGAATTTGGAAATATTTTCCAATATAAATAGGGTAGATTATCCAAGTGTAGAAATAAAGAAAGAATGGAAATGTTCCGAACGTTAATTGACGTATATTTTCTGGAACATGAAAGAATAAGATTTTATAATAACTGGAAATGTTTTCCAAGAAGTGTAAAAAGGCTAAAATGGGATTTGAGAAATATCTGGTAAGATATGCAAATTCGAATAATAAAACGAATGTTAAATAAAAGTGACCATGGTATGTGTGTTAGTTGATCATTTAAATGGATGTTATTTTTACTGCGATAGTTAAATAACCGACTATCGAAGTGTTTGACCATTGTTGTCAATACGGGGAGACCGGTTGGATATGTTATCTGAAAACCACTCCGTATAGGCATAAGCGTGCGATTAGATATGCTGAAGACAATTGAAGATGAAGTTAAATACAAGGGTCGTCCAGCTCCAGAATGATGCGTTCTGTTTGTCCAGTCCCAGGACAACTTGTATGGACGAGGGTCTGACAGAGTATTTCCAATTGTCACTCCGTTTGATTTTACAAATATACCAAGTTGGTGGGGAGAAGGTAACTTCTCTTTGTTCTACACCCAGTGTGCATTTGTGTAATCAATATGTGATTACGGATCTGACGATGTGGCATTCAAAGTGAATGGCGATCAGATGTTCTGAAGATAGACGTAGCCTCTAGCCTCACAACCAGGAATGACAGAAGTTGGGCTAGGCAGCATGGCTAGTTGGGTCATCCCCAAGCAGGGTGTATTGTCATCGATCTAGAGAAAATTCATATTTATACTTCTTTTCGATTCTGTATCTTCGGATGACGGTTGGATGGCCTACAACCGTGGTGGCAATATATTCGCGACACTCAAGCTAAATGAGTGAGCGGTCATGTGTGGCCGGGTTGCAAGACGTTCTTGTTGAACCCTGAGTGTATCCCCTCTAGAGTACACTGATCAGAAGGTGCTCCCATACCTTGTCTGTTGAAAACCATTCTCCGATAAACGCCCTGCGGTTTATGATTTTATACTATATATATGTGGAACGTGAGATGCAAGCGTTCTGCTACTTGGATATTTATGTGCTTAGACATTATCATAATATCACTGGTTTTGTTATCAAGAATATTTCGGGTTATAGTAAGGTAAAAACCGTCCATGTTTATGTGTGGGCTGGTCTTACTATTATCTTCTTGTTTTGAAAATGATTTTCAAAGTAAAACAGTATGGTTGGAATTTACCCACACCAGTCCCATGACTGACCCAGAGTTTATTTTGTTTGTTTTCCCTAAACTCTTGGGTGCCCAAATTTGTACGGGCAGTCAAGTGTTTCAGGATTTTACAGATTCACTTAGAGGAGCTCAAATCAGAAGGCTTCACCATTAGTTATGTAGAGATTATTTCCGCTGTGATATGATGTATTGTACTCTGATAATGGTATGTATATACAATACAGTTTTGTATTCAAAGTTATGTTATATAATACATCTTATTTTGTTCCGCTGCGAGTTTCGTGTTACTCTGATTCTGTTCAGTTGTGATCTTCTTCTTCTTCTATTCTATTAGTTCTATCTTTTCTTTCTCACCCTCTAAATTCTTCTATTAATGTCCCGGTATTTTTCGATGCTTGAATAGTCAACAATGTGTTTTTATGTTGATTTTCTGGGTCGAAAATTCCCGCCGTTACAGATGGTATCAGAGCTGAAGGTTTAGTGATTACCTTGGCTCTGTGGCGTAACTCAATAGAGATGGAGTTAGTTGTACTCTAGATTGAGTTTGAGTGTATATAGATGAGCGCGTATTTGTGAATTAATATAAAAACTGTTTTATATTGTGTTGACTGGTCAGTCGAGTGGTTTATGAATTCTGGTTGAAACAGTAATGCAAACTGGATCGATAGGTGTTTCTAAACTCTTGAACAGAGTAATTCGACATGATATTGTTTTGAAAGCGGGGTAAATAAAATAATTTTACCCAAAGTATATTTTGATATAAAAAGAAGTGTATATCTTGATATTAATATAATATATTGGATATGTGATCATTATTATGATCGAACAGGATTATAATTAAGTTGGTTATATAAACTACCAATCGAAATATTATATAAGTATGATATGCAAAATCAGATGAGCTGAATCTGAATTAAAGACCAGAATTGAAATAAAAACTCTAGAAACTTAGAAAAATGTGGTTTGAATTAAATATATGGAATTTTAAGATCCTGGGTGAATTTAGAAATGTTTTCTAAAACTTTGTGAAGTATATTTTGTAGTGATTTCAAATTAAAATGTTTGAAATAAGTTTCGAAAGTGATATAGTATTGAACTCACTTCGATGGTTGGAAAATAAATTCCGATGATGATCGCGACATTATCGGTGTTCATTTTCGAGCTGGTAAGTGACAGATTACAACCAAAGATTTGTTTTGTATTGTTTGAGAAACAAGTTGTCAGAAATTCAAATGTTTTGAATTATATATGATTTCAAACTGATTTGAAATAAATCCCAGGAATTTGAATTCTGAAATAAAAATTTAACTTATGGAGTTAAAATGGTAAAAATGGAATTTAAACAAAGATAACAAAATTGGATTGAATTTGGAACGATCCAGAATGGAAATTGTAAAAGAAAAATATTGGAGATTCGAGTTATTAAAAATGAATTGATTCTTGGAGAATAAGAATCGAATTTTGAATTAGAGATGGAAATAACTGATTTGAGAAATAAATCAGTAAATGGAATGTCGTAATAAAACTTAACAAGGTTAAGAACTGAGAGTGGAATCGGAGTTGAAATAGAAATTTGGCTTAGTAAAAGCGAAAGACTGGTTTGAGAACGGATTGATGGGAGATCAACCAAGGATGCTTGGATATGCCGGTTTGATAGCAGATGGCAGAGATAGAGTTGAATGCCCAACAGAGAAGGTACACGTTTATATACGAGTATGAGATTTTTTATGAGTCAGTTTGGGAAAGTCGTTTGGCTGTTTGATTTTCTTTTGGATTGAAGAAGGCCCGGAGTGGCAAGTTGTTGTAGTACCGAGTGAGCCGTGCAGAGGAGATGCTGGCGAGATTCTCTAAAAATTTAAGCTGTTAGGAAATTTTCAGAAATTTTGAAAATATTCGAAATAATAAGGAATTAATATTTTAATTGGAAATAATCAGTTCAGTGGAAACTGGAATTATGAAGTAAACCAAAAAGATTTTTAACCAGGTTATAACAGAGATTGTAGCATTTTCCCTATCTTAGCAATTTCGAGGACGAAATTATTTTAAGGGGGAAGGTCTGTAACGTCTCGCATTTTTGTCGGTTTGTATTTGAATATTTAAATCAGTTTAAATATTGAATTTGTAATATAAGTGGATTTATATATTAATTAAAACGAAGTTGAACGTATAAAGATATATATTAATTATAATCGAGCCCATAACGACGCTGCAGTTCGTAATTTAACGTTCTGAACTTCAACTGAGTGTACCGGACTCGTTTTGAATCGGATTTCTTCGAAACGAGAAATGTTGGAATCTGTTGAACTGTATCTTTCTAACAGAAGTGAAAACCCAAGATTTCGTTGGGTAGATTGCAAGATATGTCCAAATCAAATATTCAGAAAGTCGCTGTGAAATCGTATATCGACCGTAACGGTTATTTGAATATAACTTGACATCGGTTGCAAATAGGGACAAGGTTCTTTTGCGGCACAGCGATAATTTAATTTTTAGAATTTTACTGTAATTTTTAATTAATTAAATATGCAACTTTTTATTTGGAGTATTGTGTACCCAATATCGGTATTTCGGGTTTTCAAAATATCAGTCAAACTACCGGTATTATTATATTTTCGGAATCATGACACCTCATAGAGCACGTCTGTACTCTTACTTCTGTCCATAGCGATCAATATAAGGAGACGAACTTTTACGCAATAAGGTGCTCTTAAGAAATATACATTTCTTCTGAATCCTTAAATGCCGCTAATATAAACACTTCGCCCATGCCCTGATAGTACAACTAAGAGGAGAAAATCGAAGCCTATTGTGTACAGCCTAAAAGCTAATTCCCCTTGTCCGTATGTTTCTAACTCCATACCCAAAACAGTGGCGAATTATATTTTGTTTCTTGTACAATATGCAGACCATACCTCGTCATGGTCTAGTTTGAAAATATGTGTTCCCTAGCATGTAGTAGTTGAAAGGAAATAACGTCCTTGTCCTTTTCCCATGGTCTACAAAGCTCCCTTCACTAGCAAATAGATGTCGCAAGTTTAACATTCCACCACAAATCAAAATATAGATACTAGATTTCCAAGAATCTGTGGTTTCAGAGATGACATGGTCACATGAAGACAACTACTATCTGCAAATATGGCATGATTCAAATATATACCTACGTCACGAAATCCAGACATCATTACTGCATAGTCTACCTACCCCTAATTTGTCTAACACTAGGGAATGGACTACCATACTTTAGAACACTTTAAATAATTATAAACATAAAAATCTCTGACAAGAACCATGCTGTAACCATGTGTACCTCTCCTCTATTTAAACACTCTCTCGTTCCTCGTTTTAAGCGATCAACAAGAAAACAAAAGCTCATTTCCTTCAACCCATAATAACTCGAACAACTCAACATTTGGACCTCATGACATAGAAACGTGGAAAAGAGTGACTTAAAAAGCTGCCATGGCAACCAAAGAAATAGCGATAGCTCCGCCAAGAACAGCACTAACCTTGAAGGCAGCAGACCGGTCAGTAGCAGGAGCATCAAAAGGAGACTAAGACTGATCAGGAGCATCAGCTACTCCACCTGGCTGGAGCAGCCACGACGGCATCGGAAAGGGAAGAAGCAAGCACATTAATTTGTGTCTTCATTTTCTGAGAGTTTTAAACAATAGTGGTGTTATAGTTGCTTGCGGATAGTGATTTGATGAAGTAAAGGGTGCAGTTCTTTGATGAAGATGAACTCGGGTATGGGTGTACGGTTAACAGGAGCTCTAAATTAGTTTAAACTTGAAGACAGTATGAAGGACTTGCGTGTATTCTTGAAAACGGAAGTAAATAAGGTGGTGATGTATGTGGGAGCAGCTCTCGTATTTTAGTGGAGAGATTCAATGTTGGCGACGGGGTTCTGGAGTCAAGGCGAGGGACACGGCAAAAGTTGATGGGTTTTCGAAGCGGAAAAAGTCGCTGACTTTGTCGGAAGTAGTGACTGTAGGGTTTGAGTTCAAACGGTCGGCCATCACTGTGTTCGGAGGAGGTCAAGGGTGATGCATACACGAGCTGGTTGGATGGGAGTACAGAGCGGGACATGTTATTATAGGAGTAGGAGCGAGTTTGTACGTGAAGCAATGAGGGGGATCGATGGGTGCATGGCTGTAGAGATGAAGGAAGAATGGTGACAGTTCGCGTTTGCAAGGAAGAAAATGGAAAGTTTCATAAGAAAAGAAGAATCGGTGCTATGA
Organism: Allium sativum; assembly: GCA_030737875.1. Taxonomy (NCBI): domain Eukaryota; kingdom Viridiplantae; phylum Streptophyta; class Magnoliopsida; order Asparagales; family Amaryllidaceae; genus Allium; species Allium sativum. The sequence goes on from CM060924.1 coordinate 299,076,475, forward strand.
CAGTTCGGATATGCTGTGTGTATTGTGGTCAGTACGTTGTCAGTAGAAGATTTATAAGTGTAAACGTTATTGAAGGCAAAAGCACTATAAAGTAAGTGTAGTCTCAGTTTGTAGGTTGGAGAGAGCATGTCATTTTGACCAGCGTGAGTTCGTGTATTGCCTGATTCAAACAGGGAAGAAGAAATGAGAGAGAAATGGTGTGTTCGTTGTTGAGAATGGTGATGGTCTTAGGTGGTTGCATGCAGTAGGGTGTATGAAGTGTATGGCATGGTGAAGATGGCCGCGGCGGAAGAGTTGTGAAGAAACACGTGGGTATGGATGGTAACATTGGTGCGTGGATTTTGAGTTTAAGTAGGTATCAGGTGGGGAATTGAGGTGTGGCTGGCGAAGGAATACATTAAAAGAAGAAGAAGGCACTATTCCAAACAGACCGACGGTTTTGAATAGGAGATGGGCGGATAACAAGGGATCATATGAACACAAGCTATACAATCAGTTTGGAGCGAATTGAACGCCTGGTTTAATCAGCCAACGCAAATCGTTTTTACGGTTAACGCGACAAGGTGAGTAAAATCACTAACTCTGATCTATTTTAAAATATTGCAATTATATTTTAATGTTGTTTGAATGTTGTGTGATAGTTGATTAGGTTGAATACAATTAATTTGGTTGAATATTATATACCGTTATATATATGTACACATCATCAGTTGGACACTGATTCCACCGATTAGAATACCCCCTAGTATAGAGTTAGTGTAAATTGTGTTGACTGACATCTGTGGATGCGGAAACCGGTTGGAGGAGTCCGACCGGATTCCTTGATAATTATATGTACTGTTTGTTTTGTATGAACCCGAATTATATTTAAACCCCACATGAATATTGATGTTGAACCGAAATTCAACACCTGTTTCGATAAATCAATAAACGATATCAATTTAGAAGGTGACGTCAGTCGACCGTAAACCCATCGTTTGTTAAGGAGTTGATTGGCCGTCAGGCAAATCAACGAAGTTAATTATAAAAATTATATTTTTATAATTAAAACGAAGTTTTAAATTTATAATAGAAGTTCTATTATAAACTAGCATTCTAAAGTTTGTTTTTATAAAATAAATAAAAACGATTGTCAATATTTAAAGAAGTTTATAAAGCAGAAATTATCCGATGATTAAATATTTGGATAATTATATTTAGAAAATATTATTAGATTAATTATATTAATCTAATGTTAAGAAGTAATTTGAAATCAGTTAACGAAGTTACTGATGAAATGAAGTTGATTTAATCAACTGTTATTTGGGAAAATGATTTTTAGATTAATTGGTCTTTAATTAATCTAATGAAACAGTTTAGAAATAAATTAATCCAAATTAATGAGATTTAATTACCTTTGGTTAAGAAATCATAAATAGAACTGTGGGATGGAGAAAGCGAAATATAAATGATCATAAACACCAGAGATTTTAAAGTAAGGATATGGTGTTATAAAACCATAGTTAAAAATAAACATGAAAATACGATCTGATAGGTATTATAAGTAATAAGGAATTAGAGTGCAGACTTGTATCGGTTCTAAGGTAAGAACGTTGTCGATCAAGGTCTGAGAGGTAAATAGAATACCCCAACTTGAACGGCTTCACTATTATCGAGGAACGATAACAGTTGTAACGGAAAGAGATGTCAAGATTTTTGTATAAAAGGAATATGGCAGCGTATGCAAGTCTTAGAATTATAGCGATAAAATAACGATGTTGATAAGATGAGTGTGACTGTTATGTCAAGATTAGTTATAACAAAGAATATTACAGCGTATGACAAGTTGAACTATAGCAATAAAATAACGCTGTTGATAAGGTAAGTGTGACTGTAATTAGTTATAAGGAGAATATTACAGCGTATGACAAGTTTAGAACTATAGCGACAAATTAACTGCTGTTGATTTGACTTAAGCATGACTTTTATATATAGCAGCACTTCCTAGGAAATGTAACAGTTTGGTTTGAAATCCAATTATTCTAGAGTAATAAGTAACGACGTTTGTTCAAAGAAATATAAGAAAGAGTTTAGAAAAAGAATTGGGGAATCGTATTAGAAACTGATGACAGCATTTCGATGTTCGAAATGTGATTAGAATTAAACCATTAGGATCTGTAACTAGAATTTGACGATGTCGAATGTATTAAAAGTAAACTATTTTTAGGGATTATAATCTGATATAATAATTAACATTTAGTTGTAAACAAATAAATGTTAAAGAGGATAGGAGTCAGTATTTAGTTATAAACTTGATATCGATTGATAAGAAGCTGACCTAGAAACAGGGTGTATAAAGTGGAATAGGAATATAAAGGTATGAAAGAGATTTCGATAAACAAGATAAGGGGAATTATTACGTAAATAAAGAGTATATGATAAAGATGTTTAGATTTCTATAAGAAGGGATGGTATTCCCATTTCAAAGGGAATAATGTTTTAAAAGGGAACGTTGGGCCGATTAAAAGGTTAAGATGAATTTGGAAATATTTTCCAATATAAATAGGGTAGATTATCCAAGTGTAGAAATAAAGAAAGAATGGAAATGTTCCGAACGTTAATTGACGTATATTTTCTGGAACATGAAAGAATAAGATTTTATAATAACTGGAAATGTTTTCCAAGAAGTGTAAAAAGGCTAAAATGGGATTTGAGAAATATCTGGTAAGATATGCAAATTCGAATAATAAAACGAATGTTAAATAAAAGTGACCATGGTGTGTGTGTTAGTTGATCATTTAAATGGATGTTATTTTTACTTCGATAGTTAAATAACCGACTATCGAAGTGTTTGACCATTGTTGTCAATACGGGGAGACCGGTTGGATATGTTATCTGAAAACCACTCCGTATAGGCATAAGCGTGCGATTAGATATGCTGAAGACAATTGAAGATGAAGTTAAATACAAGGGTCGTCCAGCTCCAGAATGATGCGTTCTGTTTGTCCAGTCCCAGGACAACTTGTATGGACGAGGGTCTGACAGAGTATTTCCAATTGTCACTCCGTTTGATTTTACAAATATACCAAGTTGGTGGGGAGAAGGTAACTTCTCTTTGTTCTACACCCAGTGTGCATTTGTGTAATCAATATGTGATTACGGATCTGACGATGTGGCATTCAAAGTGAATGGCGATCAGATGTTCTGAAGATAGACGTAGCCTCTAGCCTCACAACCAGGAATGACAGAAGTTGGGCTAGGCAGCATGGCTAGTTGGGTCATCCCCAAGCAGGGTGTATTGTCATCGATCTAGAGAAAATTCATATTTATACTTCTTTTCGATTCTGTATCTTCGGATGACGGTTGGATGGCCTACAACCGTGGTGGCAATATATTCGCGACACTCAAGCTAAATGAGTGAGCGGTCATGTGTGGCCGGGTTGCAAGACGTTCTTGTTGAACCCTGAGTGTATCCCCTCTAGAGTACACTGATCAGAAGGTGCTCCCATACCTTGTCTGTTGAAAACCATTCTCCGATAAACGCCCTGCGGTTTATGATTTTATACTATATATGTGGAACGTGAGATGCAAGCGTTCTGCTACTTGGATATTTATGTGCTTAGACATTATCATAATATCACTGGTTTTGTTATCAAGAATATTTCGGGTTATAGTAAGGTAAAAACCGTCCATGTTTATGTGTGGGCTGGTCTTACTATTATCTTCTTGTTTTGAAAATGATTTTCAAAGTAAAACAGTATGGTTGGAATTTACCCACACCAGTCCCATGACTGACCCAGAGTTTATTTTGTTTGTTTTCCCTAAACTCTTGGGTGCCCAAATTTGTACGGGCAGTCAAGTGTTTCAGGATTTTACAGATTCACTTAGAGGAGCTCAAATCAGAAGGCTTCACCATTAGTTATGTAGAGATTATTTCCGCTGTGATATGATGTATTGTACTCTGATAATGGTATGTATATACAATACAGTTTTGTATTCAAAGTTATGTTATATAATACATCTTATTTTGTTCCGCTGCGAGTTTCGTGTTACTCTGATTCTGTTCAGTTGTGATCTTCTTCTTCTTTTATTCTATTAGTTCTATCTTTTCTTTCTCACCCTCTAAATTCTTCTATTAATGTCCCGGTATTTTTCGATGCTTGAATAGTCAACAATGTGTTTTTATGTTGATTTTCTGGGTCGAAAATTCCCGCCGTTACATTAATTAATACGAATCCAATGGCACTAGTTTCGTCGCATTCCGAGACTGTTTCCTGATACGCTATTTTTATACGCACCGCAATGGCATTTTAGACACCAAATTACCCGGTCTTCAAAAATAACAAACTATATACCTATCCTGACTCTAATCGACGATACGAACTCAATGGAACTGGTTTCGTGGCCTAATTCAATCGTCTGCTCAAGTTACACTCAAATATTTCTCTATTGAATTAAATTAATTTAATTACGCGCTATAGAAATTGATTGGGTGTTTACGGCTATAGTGGTCACATACGACATCGGTTTTCCACACAATTTGATTTTCATACAATAGTTTAATGATACGGTTCCAATGAAACTAATTTCATCGAAAACGGAGTCCGTTTGCAAAATCGTTATTTTAAAGGCCTATATTTCAAAAAATGATTTCCACAGCGACTATTTCAAAATTTGATTTGGCCAGAAATAACAATCTGTAACAAAATCTAGATTTTTCTCTTTCATATGAAAATTATCATCAATACGGTTCCAACGTTTCTTGTGTCACATAATTCCGACTTATATCGGATCATGTTTATCCAATTGAAGTTCATAACTCCATATTACGAACTGCCGCGTTATTTCGAGCTCGATTTATAGTTATATAAATATATAACGTTCGAACTTCATTTAAATAATGAATTAAACATTAAAATCCATTAATATTCCAAATAAAATATTCAAAACAAATAAATTAAATTAAGTATTTGACTGCAAAAAATATGGGTCGTTACACTTTCCCCAAATTTTGGATATGATCTACTCTGTCATCCATGGTTTCCATTTTAATCGGATTTACAACATATCGACCATGGATTTATTACTTTCATGTAAAGAGAAGGGAAAGAGAAATATTTTAAATAGATTGATCTTAGAAATTTACCTTGCTTTCAATAATCTTTTATTTACATTGACTCTCTCCTCCAGATATGGATTCATAATCTTCCTAGGCTAACATTTTAATTTCAGAATAGATTTGAGCAAGGAGAGAGAGCCATGACAGAATTTTGGCATCGCCTCAGAAATTATGAGGACGGAGTAGACCTAACCATCTTATTTATAGGCGTGCTAAATGAATTTGGTCCTTTAGATTTAAATAGAACTCCATTAGAGCTAACTACGTCATACGACCAATAAGAAATGGTCATGTCGCAACAAAAAAATGTTCACCAATCAAAACGCGCACGTGTGCTGAATGATGCGCAGGGGTAGACACACCTACGTGGGTGCCGACACATGTCTCGATACCCCTATGGTGGTGTCGACACCCCCGCCGTATATATATATATATTCTTTTTCTTTGAAATTTTATTTATTTATAATACATATAATTCTTGCACATAAATCAAATTTCAAACATCTCTTTTGTTCGCATGCAACCCTCTATTTGAATTATGTTCATTTATATTCAACTCTAATGCCTATGCTAAGCTTTTGTACATGAACAATTATTTATTTTGTTCCTGTTTTATCTTATTATATACATATATATAAGCTTTAGACCTCTTATTAACCCTTTTCACACTAAGACACTTTTTAATTAAACTGCTTTCGCACTAAGCCACTTTTTAGCCATTCCCTTAAAACAAAAATATAGCGCTGGCGGGGATCGAACTCTATATCCCTTGTATGCAAGTCACATGCTCTAACCAACTAAGCTACTTAGGCTATTGTTAACAAGCCTTAGAACAGTGCTAGACATTATTCTTTTCTCAATCCTGTTTTTCAGGTTTTGTTACAATATTTAATTTAAAGATATCTCTTTCATTTAAAATCGGTTTTCTACAACCCATAGGTCTAAATTGACTAGAAAATCACCACGAACGCCATGACGCTAATCCCGTGACCAAAATCTGGAAGCTCTTCAAATTTCCCTTTTTCTTTTAAATGTTCGCATGCAATTTCAATTACATTGCATGTGTTTCTTCTCATTTTATACATTGCATGTAGTTTCTTTTATTAATCGTCTTCTTCATCTCAATGGATGGACTTATTACATGCAATATATTATTATTTAATTTTTCCTTAAAATATATCTATGCATATATTATATATACATATATGCATATTTTTATTTTTATTTGCATTTGAAATGCAGGGTGTTACAGACAGACTTAACCGTTCAATAAAATAGGAAAACAAATGTGTGTGATAGAAAGGGTTAAATCAAGGAAGGGAGAATAATTAATATTAAAATGGCAATATTTCCCTGAAGTTGACAATGCATTCATAAAGAAAAATAAAGAGGAATAATGGATACAATGTTAAAATTTGAAAACATATAACTAATTCTGAAATGTGAACACACATATAGTTATATTTAATATAAATATATTTAGACATAGATTGCAGAAATAACACACAAAATAAACGTGCATCGTAAATGGTATAAAATCATGTAATAGAAGGAAGTTAAAATGATGCTCATTAAGTAACGTTTTAATTTAAGATGGACATGCATGTATTAAAAGTACGCACTTGAAATTTGAAAATAAAACATGTCTTAAGATAGAAGGAATAAACGTTAAAAATAGCGTTCATGGAATTCAAAGAACTAAACACGCAAGAATGTAAAAAAATAAATTAATGCGCACATTGATTACGTGTTTAAATTTGAAATAAGAATGCATGTCAAAATAGGAAATAGAATTCATAAACTAATTAAAATAGATACGAGTTAACAAACGTTAATAATATCGTTAAACACAACTAAAACCACGCATCTGGATTGGTCTAACACATATTATAAAAGCACGGATGGGTCGACCCATATTTGGAGTGGGTCGACCCATGGGTTAACCTAGAAACAGTAAGGGTCGACCCATAACGGGTCAAGGATGAGGTGATATTTTTATTTATACAATAAGGAATTAATTCTTTTGAATCACATGGACGTGGTTCTTCTGGGAGCTATAAATAAACCCGTAGGGCATAGCTTCTAACTCATATTTTCTAAGAGGGCACCAGAGCTCTGTCATTTTCTTTCTTCTCCAAACACTCTGGAAAAAAAAGTATATTTTTAAATTTATTATTTCTGATTCAAGAATTAGAGGAAAATATAGTAGATTCAAGGTGCAGATGCCCAAATCCCAAAGATCTATGAATCTCAATTGAAAGTAAACAATAAATAAATGTAGATCCGAATCAGATCCAAAACTTGGAGCTTAAATCCCAGGTGAATGGATTTAAATTATATCTTCTCATAATATTATATGATATTGTTTGATTCCTTTAAGAATTCATAATATATATGTTCTCTTCTTCCTCTTTTCCTCCTTTCTACACGAGAATATATATAGTTTATGTTGAATTCTGGTTATGCGCAAAATATACATAAACCTAAGATGTTTACATATATATAACTGAATTATGCGCCTACTTTACACGACTAATTATAATCCTTTTTGTTTGTGCATGTTGCAAAACATAATTTAATTGGAATTATGAATGAAAGAGGATGTAATAAATTATGGGCTTGACATAATTAATATTATAGACAGTAAATTTGTAATTAAATGGTAAATCTGATAATCTCTATGTTAGCTGAAAAGATTACCTTTAAAATTTAGACTGGAATGAATATAGAAATTGTTGGGATTGAAAAAGGAACATAACCCAATTTTATCCAAATTTACTATAATTAAGTAAAAAGGAGAAAGTAAGTTGAAAACAAGAACTAATGTATACAAATTAAAATAGAAAGTCAGAAATATCCTAGATAGATTGGTTAGGAAAGAGGGAATATATTTTCATAGTTTAGTTTGAAAAAGAAGTAGAAAACATAATTTCAAGTTTAAAAATAAATAAAGGCGTGGATTAGTGCAAAATAGGAATTTGGTCGTATTGCGCACTATTTATTAGTCTAAAATTAATTGAAAGAGATGCCCTGCAATTATGGGTTTCTGTTCTAGTAATTACCTTAAGCTATGGAAATGATTTTTTTATACAATTTTAATAACCAATCAATTAGGAATAGATCTAATTTCCTAAAAAGTAAATTGTAAAGATAGAAAGAAAAAGAGTAACATAATTGAAAGACGTTATGAAAGGTAAAAGGAATGTGTCAGGTTTATTATAAACCTAGAAACGCTACTTATATTTGCATAAATATGAAAATTGGGGGAAACCATAATAAATAGATATGATTCATTTGCAAATATGAATAAGAAAAGAATTGGTTAAAAGGACAATCAAGGCCTTAATATTAACATATTAACTTAAGTGGATTGAGTTACAAACCGAAAAGGCGTTAGGGTTTAATAAAAACATATTGATCTACAAAATGTAAGGTACAAGCCTAAAATTTTATGGTAACTAGTAATGTTGGTTTATAAATAAATAATATTCGATTAAATTGGTTAAGAATGTTGTAGACTAACCAAAGGGATAATAAGTGGAACCTATAATCAAGGTTTTAAATCTCGGATTTTGGCCAATATCTCGACTATCTTGGGCGATATTTGAAACACTTATAACTAAACTAGCTACCAAATCTCGGATTTTGGCTAATATCTCAGATTTTCATCTCGATGATCTTGGGGAGATATAAAAGCCTGCCTATAATAGTAAATAATATATCGGGTCTAACTAATATAATGATATGCATTTGGACTAGTCCGTGGGGAAGAAGAGCCAAACAGGAAAAATCATCATAGGTATTTGTAGACGGGGTAGAAGAATGTCCAACTTATTCGACAGGACTGGAAGGAAGTGCAATACTTCGACCGGACGTGAGTATACTCTATGATGACCCATTATGGTAAGCCTAACGAAGCTGTACCCACAGAGGTAAGGTATGTACGGCCCCAACCGGTGAGTATGCCTTGGTTGCATCTATCATTGTGGGCAACCGAAAGTCTGACTAAGATGATTTTGGGATGATTCGGAGGCAGCCTCGGCAGGGAGGCTTCGTGGTCAAGACCTTACAAAGGATATTAGGTTATCAGAACCTGTCATCGCTAGTCGTAGCGAGTACAGAAAATATTAGAGCTAAACCAAGAGGCCAATGATTTTTTACTATTGGGTCATTGGATGAGGGACCACGTGAATGTTTAAATTGGTTGTTGGGGGCAGTCACTTAGTTCTTTGAAAGGTCTTCAGTAGTTAGGGGTTCGGGTGCGGCCATAGTCACCAAAAGAGATCGATCAATCTTTGATATCTGTATTGTGGGCCGAACAAAGCCATTTGTGACAGACACAGAAAGCCTCTGATTGAGTTCTTGGAAGAACTCAGATTTTGGGCACCTTTATGGTGCAGCGGTAGGAGCTCATTCATTTTTGTAGCGTAGCTTAGTACGCTTTCATGGCGTAGTCATGGAGACATAACGCACTTTCGTAGTATGGTCTACTATGTTTTCGCACCACTACAATGGTGACCACTCGAGGAGGGTACTATGGGGAGTATCTTGATATATTTGGCATATATCTATATATATATGATTTATTATGTTAATCTAGTGGGAAGTAGATGGGTACGATTTATGTGTAGAATTGGAAGGTAATGTGCAGAAACCCAAAATAACTTAATAAAGGTAAACCAATGAAAGAACGATATATGCAACGTTATTTATAGAAAGTATAATTTATCCACTCACCAGAACTTTTGTTATGACCCCCTCCTCATAAAAAACCCGCATGTTAGACAGGTGGTGTAAGGACCTATAACTTCCCCGTGAAGGAAAGCGCAGATACTTTGAGAACAGGACAAAATAGAACGCAAACAGAAGAACATTTCATTGTTTATTACAATAATTCCATCAGAATACAAGAATATACAGAGTATAAATGAATAAAATACATTCGATAAATATCAGAGATTACAATAAATTACATAGCAGCGGGAAAAAAAATACAAAACACAACTAGAAGTGATACACGGATATAGAGCTTTCCGAGCATCGTTCCAGCTGTAAATCAGGATCCTGTGAATATAAATCTGCAAAACCAAAACTACAAGCCGCCCGTGTGGAAAATAGGGGCACCCAGAGTTTAGGTTAAAACAATAAAATCCAGGTCAGTCATGTGACTGGTGTGAGAACTAAAACAGTTATTAATCTTTATTTTTAAAGTTATTTAAATCAAGGGACCACGCCGTATAACACGGAACGGGTTTCCTCCCAAGAATACCAGTGCATAAAACAAACAGCGCAATGCTAAATAAAGAAAAATGAAGCTGTTATAACCGTGTAGAAAATACGGGCACCCAGAGTTTAGGTTAAAACAATAAACTCCAGGTCAGTCATGTGACTGGTGTGAGAACTAAAACAGTTATTAATCTTTATTTTTAAAGTTAGGTAAATCAAGGGACCACGCCGTATAACACGGAACGGATTCCCTCCCAAGAATACCAGTGCATAAAACAAACAGCGCAATGCTAAATAAAGAAAAATGAAGCTGTTATAAGACCCAGGTCCCATCACACAATGCAACGCAAGCCGGAGGATAGGGTTTTTACCTTATAACAGCCAAAGCATGCTTGATACGTTTAAAACACATTATTTGATACTATTATAAGTGTATAGTGTCAAAACAATATCAATCATAGGCGGCATGAATGACCCATACCACTATGTCGCCATACTAGGCTCTACAAATAAAACCACACTATCACGTATTGGAAATTGGATTCCATCATGAGTCGAGGCAAGGGGCAAGCTCCTCTCCGCGTTCGAGACACTCTAGCAAATGCCTCAGGACCCCACTATGATCCTTGGATCTTCAGGACCGGTCCTCTCTTACTTTTGAGGATTAATTATTCCTGAACACACGTTTCCCGGTCCTTACAGACCTATATCCGAGGCGCCTCGTATCCAACCACACAGGTGAAAAGTATATAAATGTCAGGGCTGGTAGGTCACTGACACCACCCTAGCTAGAAAGAAACGTCGTGCTCTCCCTGTAGTCACTATCCCGTTTTTGACTCATACCGAGGTGTGAGGCTCGCGAATTCACGTTATACACAAAGCTACGCCACACAGGCCGTGCTTTGATCATCAACCACAAGACTTTGCTTTTCAACAGAAGCCTTGATCAATTGCCACTTACGCGTGCCACACTGGCAATTCACTCCATGCGACTGATGTCCATCGATATACAACCTCTGAGCTCGTACGTCTCAGAGAAGGGCGTTAAGCAAGAGAATAAATTCTCCGCCGCCAAACAGATGTATATTTAATAGAGATCAATCAACATAGAATAAAATCCAATGTCAGACACACAATCCATTTACAAGTTCGTTCCGGGTCTGAACGAAACCGGAGGCACTTTCCTCGCATATCCATCCATCTCCAAGTACGTCTGGACGATCACCAACTGTTTCCCTCATCTTGGGTGTACAGCCCAATCGAGATCATCAGTAATCACCCAAATGATGTGAAGACTTCCGGTCTTCAACCACCGTCTTCATCTTCGACCTCTCGTCAAATCGGTTATTCAGAATGTGTAGAAACCCGGCCTTTCTGAATAACCCACGTATATAATAATCAAATGTTACACAAACACAACAAACGCCTCATTCCAATTCGGAATATTCTTTTATTCACAAAATCACATTCTTAGGGAAAGGTTCCCATTAATTTTATCCAAGATAAATTCTTCTAAATTTATTCTTTAATCTTCCTTTGGATATCATTTCAAACTAGTCGGGATTAGCGAGCCACACCGAAGTCATTATTTATTTTATTTCCTAATCCCAACCTATATATCCCATGGAGAAAAACTGGTAATACTCCACATCTAACACCACGGTATTATCGGTAAAATTAATTACCATTTCACGTTCAAATCTAATTAAAGATTTAACTATCGCTTTGGAGCAAAACTGGTGGTACTCCATTCTCGACCACCTTTTAGATTTGATAATTTAAATAATCAATTCACTTTTTAATCTAATTAAAGATTCATTAAAACTCCACTTAGTTTCAATCTTTTCAAAAATCAATATCCTGCCTTTAACTGGGTTAAAGAACCAATGTCATCTAAAACACGATTCACGACAAACCCAAATCATATTTGATATTAAATACAAGGCTCTGAATAGAAAATATATCGGCTTATATTCAATATAAAATTCTGAAACCAACATATATCGCATTGGAAATAACGATATAAAATATATCTTTTAAATTCCTATAACAATATCTGTATAGTCACGAAATCCAACATCGAAATATTCCGAAGATAATTTCGATTCAACTCCAGTCCAATTCACGTATTGGGAATATTGATTATTTTTAAAATCACTTTCAAATTCAATTTATTTATTTCAAAAATAAATTGATTTTAATTCTAGTTCAAAACTAGTTCATTTCGATAAAAATCTATTTTTATCCTTTCAAATGTGGAATTTTTCATCCCAGTTCTTTCCAATTCACATATTATGATTTTACACAAATTATAGATATTTTTAATAATTTTATCAAGGCCCGTACAGTCGATTTCCATCACCGGCCATCGAACTGCACTTACAACGACCTTTTCCAAATTTGATTTGGACATAATTCCAAATCCAACCGTTAGATTTCAAATTTCAAATATTCATTGGAAAGCACTTTTCGATACGAACCCAATGGTTCCGGTTTTAGGAGAATCCGACGGTCGGATCTCTCGCAACGTCAATTCAAAGTTAATGGTCGAAATTCACGAACTGCCGCGGCGCGTTCTATTCAGGCCATTATATATATATATAATATATATATTATATATATTTCGTCGATTTCCTTTTAAAACGTATTTTATAAATCGTTTTAAATTCGTTTTCAAAACCATTTCAACTCTACATTCAATTTCAAATCAAAATTGAATATTTCGTATCATTTATATAAATGATAATATTTTCAAAACGTTATATTTTGAAATCACTACCTTTTCAATATTCATTTTAAAAACGAATATAATCGATATAAATATCGTTCACGTCAAAATAGCGCAACTCTAATCAACACGGCTTTATATATTTCAATAATTCGTTATTCTATTCAACAAATAAATATTTATTCTATTCAACACATGAATCTATATTTTTTTCAACACACGACTAATCTCAACACATGAGTACTGTCAACACACGACTAATCTCAACACATAAGTACTGTCAACACATGACTATTTTTATATTCAACACATGAATTTTGTTTTATAACATTCATTATTTTCCCAATTGGAATGAGGCCCAATCAATTACCATATAACGTTAATTATATGGGTTCCATACAACACATGTTTATAATAGCAACGATAAAAAGATCAACCATCATCCAAAGTGCACCACACAACTGCATAAGCATCAAATATAAATAATCAACGCTTACACAGTCTGTCGACCAATCGATCAACATACAATTAAATAATTGGGATTAGTGTACCCAAATATCATCCCAACACCCGTGTGGGGTTTCAAATCAACAAACACAGATTTTTATTTGTGCAGTTGGGCGATGTGTAAAATTTATCGACCCAATCAATATCAGTCAAATCAGTGTATATAAACAAATCGGCCGATTTGTTTATAAATATTTATTTATTCGCTTTCACGTTAAAAATTATATTTTTAACGATAACTAATTTATTTCAACCATCTACATTTTATTATCGATTTCACATCAACAACACAAACAAATTTCACAACACATCAAACAAGCATACAAGTCGTCCATGGTCTGTGGACGACGGGTGTCGGGTGCTGCTAAGCACCGTCTGCATCCTAGTATATATATATATATATAACTAGAAAAAGAAATTTAGAGTGAGGGGTTCTCACAAATAGCTAATCCAAACGCCACGACTCTTCTTGTGTAGAAATCTTCGTCGTTCTAGCCTTTTGCCACTTTCGTTGCCCGTATTCACTACATACATAAAAATCACATTTTTATATTGTTGCTATGTATATAAAATTCATATTTTTATAATTGCCTCATATGGATAAAAATTCTATTTTTATACCACTAATATATAGATAAAAATTCTATTTTTATACCGCTACTATATAGATAAAAATTCTATTTTTATACCGCTACTATATAGATAAAAATTCTATTTTTACAACGATGTTATATAGATAAAAATTCTATTTTTATCACGCTATTCTTCATATAAAGATTTCGCCTTTTCAAATATAAAGATTTCGCCTTTTCAAATATAAAGATTTCGCCTTTTCAATTATAAAGATTTCGCCTTTTCAATTATAAAGATTTCGCCTTTTCAAATCCAAAAATCTAATCTTTTCTATTTTAAAAATCTAATCTTTTCTGTTTTTAAAAATCTAATCTTTTCTATTTTAAAAATCTAATCTTTTCTGTTTTAAAAATCTAATCTTTTCTATATCAAAAATCTAATCTTTTCCCTATCAAAAATCGTATATTTTCCTAGCATAAAAATCAGATTTTTATTGAACAAAATAAAACAAAATCAGAAAACTTACTGATTTTCGAAAGGGGGGAGGGTTTCACGTCGGGTCCGTGGGCGCCGGAGTTCTTCAGGCGAGAGGGGGGGATGGGTGCTGACGGCAGTCTCCAGCAATCGGTGGTGGGCTTCAAACGATGGGGCTAGGTTTTCTTCGATTTGGGGTCCACGGTTTGTGCGATGGAGCGGAGGAAGATAGTGAAGGCTAGGGGGGTCTCGACGGACCTTGGGGGGGGGGGGTAGTGGTGGCGGCGCTGCACCGCCACCTGTGGCGTGCGCGGTGAGATCGAGGGAGGGGGGTCCGTGGTTTCTTTTTTTTCTTCACTGAATGAAAGTAACGGGAGGAAAGAAAAGGTGGAGGGGCTTATATGTTAATTTATATATATATTTTTTTATTTTCTCTAAAGAGTTGACTTTTATTTTGAACTCAAAATCGAACCCACCGACTGTCGTCCATAGCGTATTACCCCCATTCCGAACACAATGGGATATGTATCGCAAGCTGATTCGATCGTTTCGATCAGTTTTCATCAAAATCAACATATAACTCTATATATTGATTTTGAACGCACATTTCAAATTACCGGGGTCACATTCTAACTCGAAAAATTCCAGAAAAATATTTTCTAACTTCATATTGATGATACGGTCCTAACAAAACTAATTTCGTCGAATTCTGAGACCGTTGGAAAAATGGCCATTTTCCAGTCGATTAAAATCAACTGAAACTGGTCAAACGCGTTTTCCTTTGCCACGCTCACATATTGATTCAAAAAATTATGAAATTTGAAATATAGCAATAATTTGACATCACGGATCCAACAAAAGTGGTTTCGTCGAAATCCGAGGTCGTTTGCAAAATTCCCATTTTTAAGGGCCTGAATTTCATAGCGACTATTCAGAATTTTCAACTGGACATATCTTTTGATCCCCGCTATGAAATCTTGATTTTTCAGATTCGTTGGAAAGATATTCCCAATTAGATCCTAATGTTTTTGGTTTCACTAAAATCCGGATTGTTTTGCACCCGGTACATTCAATTGAAGTTTGAAATCGAATTATCGAACTACCGCGCCATTTTCAATTCCTTTTATGATTATATATAATTATTTATATTCTAACGACGACGTATATAATATATACGTTCGATTTCTATTCAAAATAAATTTTTCGTTGTTATTATTTAAAATAATTCATTTTAAATGTTCAAACTTCGCTAAAATTGCCAAAATAAAAATTTTAAACTGGCCCAGATTTTCGGGTTGTTACAATCTCCCCCACTTAAAACTTTTCGTCCCCGAAAAGGAACAAAGTCGAAAGTGGTTTGATTAGTCAACTCTACGTTCGATTTGGCTCCCATTCTCCAACTTTTCAGTTTCTGAGAATTTTCAAATTCTTCAAAAATTTGGCTAACACCCGGAATTTTCGAAAAATTTCGCCATAACCTCCCCTGCACCGGGAGCCACGGGAAAATCCCGAAATTGCCATATAGGCCTTCTGGTCTCAAAAAGAAAAAGAAAAAGCCAAGCGGCTAGCCAATAGGCTCATAAAATCATCATCACCCAAACAAAACAGTAAATTATGATAAACATGTACCTATTTTTCGGGCAAACAAATTTTATTCTTCTACTCTAGCCTCCTTGCTATGACCTTTTCAATGTAAGTACATGTATATGCAAGCAAATGCGACCAATCTCAATACAATTCAATAGTTGGTTCAATTATGCTAAATGGTTCAAAATTATCAAACAAATAAACAATCAACACAAACATCAATCAATTAGCGAATTAGAGTTTCAAATTCATAATTTGATATATATGCAAAAACCATGATTTTGATGCCAAATCACAACAATAAATTTATCTATATATGTTTTGGTTCTCACACCAGTCTAATGGAAATATCACACCTTCGAAACACGAACATAAATACTGATGATGTGGCCACATCATCAGAATTATCCCCGGGTGTCTAGAATGTGATTCTATATCTATCCAGTATATCAAAACTTCGACTATACGTTCATGACGCATATACACGAAATCTTTATATACTCGATTGTCCAAATTCAATATAAATAAATATTCAAATACGTATAAAACGGTTTAAATTTTAAAACAAAATTTGTTTTCATTTGAAAAATATACTCTTCACACTCGTTCTGGGATACGACTGATCCTATCTCTAACGAGTCATTTTGATTGGATTTTACTAATCCAATATCTGATGAATTCTTTCGTAGGGTTCTAATGTGTCTTGTTCTCGAGCTCTGTAAACCAAAGCTCTGATACCAACTGTAAGGACCCGTAACTTCTCCGTGAAGGAAAGCGCGGATACTTTGAGAACAGGACAAAATAGAACGCAACCAGAAGAACATTTCATTGTTTATTACAACAATTCCATCAGAATACAAGAATATACAGAGTATAAATGAATAAAATACATTCGATAAATATCAGAGATTACAATAAATTACATAGCAGCGGGAAAAAATATACAAAACACAACTAGAAGTGATACACGGATACAGAGCTTTCCGAGCATCGTTCCAGCTGTAAATCAGGATCTTGTGAATATAAATCTGCAAAACCAAAACTACAAGCTGCCCGTGTGGAAAATAGGGGCACCCAGAGTTTAGGTTAAAACAATAAACTCCAGGTCAGTCATGTGACTGGTGTGAGAACTAAAACAGTTATTAATCTTTATTGTTAAAGTTAGGTAAATCAAGGGACCACGTCGTATAACACGGAACGGGTTTCCTCCCAAGAATACCAGTGCATAAAACAAACAACGCAATGCTAAATAAAGAAAAATGAAGCTATTATAACCGTGAAGAAAATAGGGGCACCCAGAGTTTAGGTTAAAACAATAAACTCCAGGTCAGTCATGTGACTGTTGTGAGAACTAAAACAGTTATTAATCTTTATTTTTAAAGTTAGGTAAATCAAGGGACCATGCCGTATAACACGGAACGAGTTTCCTCCCAAGAATACCAGTGCATAAAACAAACAACGCAATGCTAAATAAAGAAAAATGAAGCTGTTATAAGACCCAGGTCCCATCACACAATGCAACGCAAGCCGGAGGATAGGGTTTTTACCTTATAACAGCCAAAGCATGCTTGATACGTTTAAAACACATTATTTGATACTATTATAAGTGTATAGTGTCAAAACAATTTCAATCGTAAATATCAATCATAGGCGGCATGAATGACCCATACCACTATGTCGCCATACTAGGCTCTACAAATAAAACCGCACTATCACGTATTGGAAATTGGATTCCATCATGAGTCGAGGCAAGGGGCAAGCTCCTCTCCGCATTCGAGACACTCTAGCAAATGCCTCAGGACCCCACTATGATCCTTGGATCTTCAGGGTCGGTCCTCTCTTACTTTTGAGGATTAATTATTCCTGAACACACGTTTCCCGGTCCTTACAGACCTATATCTGAGGTGCCTCGTATCCAACCACACAGGTGAAAAGTATATAAATGTCAGGGCTGGTAGGTCACTGACACCACCCTAGCTAGAAAGAAACGTCGTGCTCTCCCTGCAGTCACTATCCCGTTTTTGACTCATACCGAGGTGTGAGGCTCGCGAATTCACGTTATACACAAAGCTACGCCACACAGGCCATGCTTTGATCATCAACCACAAGACTTTGCTTTTCAACAGAAGCCTTGATCAATTGCCACTTACGCGTGCCACACTGGCAATTCACTCCATGCGACTGATGCCCACCGATATACAACCTCTGAGCTCGTACGTCTCAGAGAAGGGCGTTAAGCAAGAGAATAAATTCTCCGCCGCCAAACAGATGTATATTTAATAGAGATCAATCAACACAGAATAAAATCCAATGTCAGACACACAATCCATTTACAAGTTCGTTCTGGGTCTGAACGAAACCGGAGGCACTTTCCTCGCATATCCATCCATCTCCAAGTACGTCTGGACGATCACCAACTGTTTCCATCATCTTGGGTGTACAGCCCAATCGAGATCATCAGTAATCACCCAAACGATGTGAAGACTTCCGGTCTTCAACCACCGTCTTCATCTTCGACCTCTCGTCGAATTGGTTATTCAGAATGGGTAGAAACCCGGCCTTTCTGAATAACCCACGTATATAATAATCAAATGTTACACAAACACAACAAACGCCTCATTCCAATTCGGAATATTCTTTTATTCACAAAATCACATTCTTAGGGAAAGGTTCCCATTAATTTTATCCAAGATAAATTCTTCTAAATTTATTCTTTAATCTTCCTTTGGATATCATTTCAAACTAGTCAGGATTAGCGAGCCACACCGAAGTCATTATTTATTTTATTTCCCAATCCCAACCTATATATCCCATGGAGAAAAACTGGTAATACTCCACATCTAACACCACGGTGTTATCGGTAAAATTAATTACCATTTCATGTTCAAATCTAATTAAAGATTTAACTATCGCTTTGGAGCAAAACTGGTGGTACTCCATTCTCGACCACCTTTTAGATTTGATAATTTAAATAATCAATTCACTTTTTAATATAATTAAAGATTCATTAAAACTCCACTTAGTTTCAATCTTTTCAAAAATCAATATCCTGCCTTTAACTGGGTTAAAGAACCAATGTCATCTAAAACACGATTCACGATAAACCCAAATCATATTTGATATTAAATACAAGGCTCTGAATAGAAAATATATCGGCTTATATTCAATATCAAATTCTGAAACCAACATATATCGTATTGGAAATAACGATATAAAATATATCTTTCAAATTCCCATAACAATATCTGTATAGTCACGAAATCCAACATCGAAATATTCTAAAGATAATTTCGATTCAACTCCATTCCAATTCACGTATTGGGAATATTGATTATTTTTAAAATCACTTTCAAATTCAATTTATTTATTTCAAAAATAAATTGATTTTAATTCTAGTTCAAAACTAGTTCATTTCGATAAAAATCTATTTTTATCCTTTCAAATGTGGAATTTTTCATCCCAGTTCTTTCCAATTCACATATTATGATTTTACACAAATTATAGATATTTTTAATAATTTTATCAAGGCCCGTACAGTCGATTTCCATCACCGGCCATCGAACTGCACTTACAGCGACCTTTTCCAAATTTGATTTGGACATAATTCCAAATCCAACCGTTAGGTTTCAAATTTCGAATATTCATTGGAAAGCACTTTTCGATACGAACCCAACGGTTCCGGTTCTAGGAGAATCCGATGGTCGGATCTCCCGCAACGTCAATTCGAAGTTAATGGTCGAAAATCACGAACTGCCGCGACGCGGCGCGTTCTATTCAGGCCATTATATATATATAATATATATATATATATTATATATATTTCGTCGATTTCCTTTTAAAACGTATTTTATAAATCGTTTTAAATTCGTTTTCAAAACCATTTCAACTCTACATTCAATTTCAAATCAAAATTGAATATTTCGTATCATTTATATAAATGATAATATTTTCAAAACGTTATATTTTGAAATCACTACCTTTTCAATATTCATTTTAAAAACGAATATAATCGATATAAATATCGTTCACGTCAAAATAGCGCAACTCTAATCAAACGGCTTTATATATTTCAATAATTCGTTATTCTATTCAACAAATGAATATTTATTCTATTCAACACATGAATCTATATTTTTTTTCAACACACGACTAATCTCAACACATGAGTACTGTCAACACACGACTATTTTTATATTCAACACATGAATTTTCTTTTATAATATTCATTATTTTCCCGATTGGAATGAGGCCCAATCAATTACCATATAACGTTAATTATATGGGTTCCATACAACACATGTATATAATAGCAACGATAAAAAGATCAACCATCATCCAAAGTGCACCACACAACTGCATAAGCATCAAATATAAATAATCAACGCTTACACAGTCTGTCGACCAATCGATCAACATACAATTAAATAATTGGGATTAGTGTACCCAAATATCATCCCAACACCCGTGTGGGGTTTCAAATCAACAAACACAGATTTTTATTTGTGCAGTTGGGCGATGTGTAAAATTTATCGACCCAATCAATATCAGTCAAATCAGTGTATATAAACAAATCGGCCGATTTGTTTATAAATATTTATTTATTCACTTTCACGTTAAAAATTATATTTTTAACGATAACTAATTTATTTCAACCATCTACATTTTATTATCGATTTCACATCAACAACACAAACAAATTTCACAACACATCAAACAAGCATACAAGCCGTCCATGGTCTGTGGACGACGGGTGTCGGGTGCTGCTAAGCACCGTCTGCATCCTAGTATATATATATATATAAATAACTAGAAAAAGAAATTTAGAGTGAGGAGTTCTCACAAATAGCTAATCCAAACGCCACGACTCTTCTTGTGCAGAAATCTTCGTCGTTCTAGCCTTTTGCCACTTTCGTTGCCCGTATTCACTACATACATAAAAATCACATTTTTATATTGTTGCTATGTATATAAAATTCATATTTTTATAATTGCCTCATATGGATAAAAATTCTATTTTTATACCACTAATATATAGATAAAAATTCTATTTTTATACCGCTACTATATAGATAAAAATTCTATTTTTATACCGCTACTATATAGATAAAAATTCTATTTTTACAACGATGTTATATAGATAAAAATTCTATTTTATCACGCTATTCTTCATATAAAGATTTTGCCTTTTCAAATATAAAGATTTCGCCTTTTCAAATATAAAGATTTCGCCTTTTCAATTATAAAGATTTCGCCTTTTCAATTATAAAGATTTCGCCTTTTCAATTCTAAAAATCTAATCTTTTCTATTTTAAAAATCTAATCTTTTCTTTTTTAAAAATCTAATCTTTTCTATTTTAAAAATCCAATCTTTTCTATTTTAAAAATCTAATCTTTTCTATATCAAAAAATCTAATCTTTTCCCTATCAAAAATCGTATATTTTCCTAGCATAAAAATCAGATTTTTATTGAACAAAATAAAACAAAATCAGGAAACTTACTGATTTTCGAAAGGGGGGAGGGTTTCACGTCGGGTCAGTGGGCTCCAGAGTTCTTCAGGCGAGAGGGGGGATGGGTGCTGACGGCGGTCTCCAGCAATCGGCGGTGGGATTCTAACGATGGGGCTAGGGTTTCTTCGATTCGGGGTCCACGGTTTGTGCGATGGAGCGGAGGAAGATAGTGGAGGCTAGGGGGGTCTCAACGGACCTTGGGGGGAGTGGTGGCGGCGCTGCACCGCCACCTGCGGCGTGCGCGGTGAGATCGGGGGATGGGGGGTCCGTGGTTTCTTTTTTTATTTCACTGAATGAAAGTAACGGGAGGAAAGAAAAGGTGGAGGGGCTTATATGTTAATTTATATATACTTTTATTTCGAACTCAAAATCGAACTCACTGACTGTCGTCCATAGCGTATTACCCCCATTCCGAACACAATGGGATATGTATCGCAAGCTGATTCGATCGTTTCGATCAGTTTTCATCAAAATCAACATATAACTCTATATATTGATTTTGAACGCACATTTCAAATTACCGGGGTCACATACTAACTCGAAAAATTCCAGAAAAATATTTTCTAGCTTCGTATTGATGATACGGTCCTAACAAAACAAATTTCGTCGAATTCTGAGACCGTTGGAAAAATGCCCATTTTCCAGTCGATTAAAATCAACTAAAACTGGTCAAACGCGTTTTCCTTTGCCACGCTCACATATTGATTCGAAAAATTATGAAATTTGAAATCTAGCAATAATTTGACATCACAGATCCAACAAAAGTGGTTTCGTCGAAATCCGAGGTCGTTTGCAAAATTCCCATTTTAAGGGCCTGAATTCCATAGCGACTATTCAGAATTTTCAACTGGACATATCTTTTGATTCCCGCTATGAAATCTTGATTTTTCGGATTCGTTCGAAAGATATTCCCAATTAGATCCTAATATTTTTGGTTTCACTAAAATCCGGATTGTTTTGCACCCGGTACATTCAATTGAAGTTTGAAATCGAATTATCGAACTACCGCGCCATTTTCAATTCCTTTTATGATTATATATAATTATTTATATTCTAACGACGACGTATATAATATATACGTTCGATTTCTATTCAAAATAAATTTTTTGTCGTTATTATTTAAAATAATTCATTTTAAATGTTCAAACTTCGCTAAAATTGCCAAAATAAAAAATTTAAACTGGCCCAGATTTTCGGATTGTTACAGGTGGCATAGATTATGCAGCTTAGAAAAATTTGTTTGACAGTGCCATTATTAGGGTAAGTGTTTACTCACTATTTTAATATATTTGTTCCACTATGAGATATTTTATTATGAGCTCTGATATATTTTATCTTTGCCTTTCTGCGGGATACCAGACAAACCAACTTGAATTTCAGTAGACTTTGATTTTTATCATTTTACAAGAAATTCAGATCTGTTGAAAATTTGGGTTGTTATACCACGAACATAAAATAATACAATACAATGTAATAAACACAAGAATACACATAATTCTTCAACTCATTGTCTTCTTTCTATATTTGACCATCTTCTAAAAGTTTCACTTTCCATGTTCGTTTTTCCTTCTACTTAAAAGGCGTCCTGACATATACCTAGTGTAAAAATCAATGAAGTGATGCTAAGAAGAATTATTGAGAATGTTCCAATACAAGATTTTATTTTCTATGTCAATGTCAATCTATAAAGAAATTTACTTGAACTAGTTCCTTTCTTCTTATTATCAAATCATTATATTGTTAATATTTCGTAATCTAGAAGTTATAAAAAGTGAATCAACTCAATGATAAACTTTTTTGTTCCTTGTTATGATTTCACCAATCTAGGGAATAGACATGTCTGATGGTAAGTGTTAATACCCAAGACCAAAAACCTAAAATCAAGGTTCCTGACTTAAAATTAAAAAGAACTGGGAGAAAAACCTAAAAAGAAGCTTTACTTGTTCGAACTGTTTTAACTGTTTAACTCATACCAGTCCCATGACTGACCCGGAGTTTATTTTGTTTTGTTTTCCCTAAACTCTTGGGTGCCTAAATTTGTACGGGCAGTCAAGTAGTCGGGATTTACAGATATATTGGAAGAGCTTGGAGCAGGAGGCTTCAGGATCATATAGCTATAGTTTATTTCCGCTGTGTTATAAGTGTTGTACTCTGATAATATTATTGTATACATATCTGATTTTATTTCAAGGATATGTGTTATCTATTATATGTTATTCGTTCCGCTGTGAGGTTCGTGTTACTCTGATGTTGTGTTCTTCTTCTATTCTAAGTTGTTATCTTATCTTTCCTCACCCTCTGTTTTCTTTCTATTAATTTCCTAATTTTCAGTTTAATTTGGGGTTGGATTTGTGTTTTTGGTCAGCTCAAATTGGACCGGATTTTCGGGTCATTACAATTGGTATCAGAGCTTAAGTTAAATGAATTGCCTTGGCTCTGTGGCGTGACTCAGTAGAGATAGGGTTAGTAATACCCTAGATTGAGTTTGAGTGTATATATACGAGTGAACGTATTTGTAAATGATATAAAAATAATTTTATATTGTGGAGATTTATTGGTTGAGTAGTTTATGAGTTCTGGTCGATCAGTTTGATCCACTGTATCGGTAGGGATTTTGTAAACACTCGAATACGATAAACCGTCATGGTATGTTTTGAAAAGAGGGTAAACGAAATAATTTTACCCAAATTATATTTTGATATAAAGGGTTTATATTGGAATGATTATAATATATTGGATATATTGGTTGTGATTATAATCGAGTAAGATTATAAATTAAATGGTTATGTAAAGAACCAATCAGAATTCATATAAGTGAAATACATGAAATCAGATGAGTTGAATCTGAAATTTTAAACTAGAAATTGAGTTAAAACTCTGGAGAATTGGATAAGTGTTTGTAAATGGATTTGGATTAAAAATAAGGAAAATTTAAGATCCTGAGAGATTTTAAATTGTTTTACAAGCAGTGTGAATTTTATTTTGAAATGAATTTCAAAGTGGAAATGTTTAAAAATGGTTTTATAGTATTGAACTCACTTCGATCATCAGTATTCATTTTCAAGTTGTAAGTGACGAATTACTACCAGAGATACTGTTTTGAATTTGTTTTGGGAAAGACAAGTTGCGTTGAATTTCAAAATGGGATTTATAATATCCAATTGAATATAGAATTTGATTAAAGAGAATTCAAGTAGAATTGAATATAGAAATTCAAAGGGAGTTTGAATATATGAAACTCAATGGAATTGAAGTAGAATTGAATATAGAAATTCAAAGGGAGTTTGAATATATGAAATTCAATGGAATTGAAGTAGAATTGAATATAGAAATTCAAAGGGAGTTTGAATATATGAAATTCAATGGAATTGAAGTAGAATTGAATATAGAAATTCAAAGGGAGTTTGAATATATGAAATTCAATGGAATTGAAATAGAGTTTGAATATAGAAATTAAAATGGAATTTGAATATAGAATCCAAATGGAATTCAAATATAGGATTTGAATATATAGAATTTGAATAAAGAATTCAAATGGAATCTAAACCATAGAATTTGAGTAGAATTTGAATAGAATTTGATATATAGAATTTGAATATATAGAATTTGAATAAAATTTGAATAGAAATTGAATAGAATTAACTAAGTCGAAGAGGAATTAGTTAATTGAGTTTTGAATTTGAAGTTGAACTTTGAAAGGTGAATTGGATTTGTAAATGGATATTCGAAATCGAATATAGAACTTAAATTTGAAATTTGGATTCAAATTATTTAACAAGCAAGTTAAAATATATTTGAACATGTCATGTTCAAATATAAAAGTGAAATAGACTAAAGAGTTAATTAACAAATTAATTAACGAATTGAGTTAAAACGATCAGGTATAGTTAAAATAGATTAGGCAGGTATAAATATACATGAGATAGGTATGGATAAGGTATGAAGGTATATAAGTAGAATGCTCGATGAAAGGTAGGTATTTAATTCATATGTGAGATTTTATGCACCGTATCGACTAGCCGCTTGGCTTTTTTTCTTTTTTCATTTGAATTGGTGAGGGCCATGGGAGGCTATTTGAAATATCCCGATGCTCCTAGTACAAAGGAGGTTATGGCGAATTTTTCCGGGAATTTAAGGAGTTAGAATATTTTTTAAGAAAATCTGATAGTTAGAAATCAATGTATCGATATATATAGAAGTCGATAAGGAAACGAACTTAGAAATAGAATAGTAAAATAAAAAAGAAAGACTAAGAATAAAATCTAGTAAGAATAGAAAGAGGAAGCGTATACGTGTTTAAAGGTGAATAAGTAGTTATATGGCATTGATTATTCGAGTAAGTAGTCATATTGTTTTGACGTTATAAATGTTATTCTGTCAAGGTCTGAGAGGTAGTTATACCCCAACTTGATTGATTTCATTATTAACAAATAAATAGTAAGATTTCAGGCTTGAAGATCAGTGTTGGATAAGAGTTAGTTGAATATAGTATTTGGGTTGTCGTAACGATGTTTTACACAACATCCGTTTTAACCCAAATAAGTGTAAGCTTGGAAATATAATAAAGAATATTTCCTAAGTATAGAAATAAGCGAGATCGGAAAAAGAGATAAGTAATTGGAATATTTTCCAATTATAAATAGCATATATTTTCTAAAGTTTAGAAAATAAAAGAAGGCGATATTCAGAAATGTTTTCCAAATAACATAAAAGGCCAATATGGTTATTGGAAATATTTGGTTAACAAATATTGATAAAGAAATAGAGAAGTGATTTAACTAATGGAATATTAATTTAGGGCTCAGTGACATGTTCAAAAGGAAAATTTGATTTTTGAAAAGAGTAAACTATTTAAAAACTCCTAGGGAAAGACTGTTTGAATTAAAAACAAATTTAACAAAAATTTGTGAAAGCAAAATTGAATTAAAGTAAAGCCAGTAAAGTAGTAACTGAGATTGAATTAGAATGATATCAAGACAAATTGGATTGTGAGATTCAAATTTGAAGTGTAATGTGATAATGAAGTTAAGAGTTGGGAATCAAGGTGAAACTAGAGTTGAAATGATATTTGGCTCGGATTTAAGCGAATGGTTGTGTTGTGGATAAAAGCAGATTGGAATTTGATTGGGATGACCCTTGTATCTGCTGAATTGATAACAGGTGGAAAGGATATAATGATATGGCGACAAAAGGTACAAGTTTATATTTCTATTGGATATAAGATTTATGAGCCGAATTGGCAAGCTGCTTGGCTGTTTGATTTTCTTTTGGGATGGAGATGGCCCAGAGGGGCGAGTGGTGGTTTGACGTATTGACCAGTACAAAGGAGGTGTTGGCGAAATTTTTCGAAAAGTTAAGGAGTTAGAAAATTTCCAGGATTTTTGGAAATTTTCGTTGACAAGAATTAATTATTATTTAATTGAAATTAAATTGGTTCACTTGAAACTGAAGTTAAGAAGTGAACAAAGAAGTTCTAACCAGTCGATAGGGTTGTTCTCTACCTTAGCAATTTCGAGGACGAAATTATTTTAAGTGGAGAAGATTGTAATGACCCGCATTTGCAGAGGTATTATAATTAATTAATTTAATTATATAAATAGTGATATAGTGAATTAAATGGTCGTGGAATTAAATAATGGTGAATATTTAATTAAAATAATAAATTAAATAATATATTTAATTCTGAAATAATCAGAATTGGCTGAAATGGCGATATGGTGTGAACTGCATCATCTGTGATATTTAATTCAGTTTGGAATTGAATTAAAATAACGAATATATTATTTGAACGAAGTTTGAACGTATAATTATATTATAATTAAAATCATGTTTGAAATGGCGCTGTATTTCGTAAATTGGCGATTCGAACTTCAACTGAATGTACAGATTCGTTTTAAGCCGGATTTCTGTGAAATAAGAAACGCGTGGAGCTGGTGGAGTATATCTTTCTAGTGGAAGAGAAAAATCAGGATTTCGTCGTGTAGATTTTGATTTACGTCCAAATCAAATTTTAGAAAAGTCGCTGTGGAATTCCTTTATAATTTATAAAGGAATTATTTATACATTAAAAAAAAGGAAATTCATTTTTAAATCGAATATCGATTCAATCGGGATGTGAAGGATCAAGTTATAAATCCCAGTGGAGCTGTATGATATTCTGTTGTGAATATATACGATAATATTAATTTATTAATAATTTATTTATTTATATTTAAAAATATTTATATATTTAATTGGGTCATCCAGAGCTTTAAAAATACGCTGTGTGAGCAAACGGAGTCGGAATTCGGCGAAACCAGTTTCGTTGGGATCGTAATGTCAAACTGAAGCTGCATGTCCAGTTTCGTGTTTTTTGGGTATCGTGTGTGATCACACGGATTTTTAGAGTGCAAAAATGGATATAAAATTAATAAATAAAAATATCCTAATCTGATTTGTGGTCAAAGCGAAGCCACCGATCATCCTTCTCAACCACACAACACAACAACCCTCATCTATAAACACGAGAGCAATTTTCTAAGCCGACACTTCCTCTTTGTTTTTCAGCTAAAAACGAGATCATGAAAAAATCAAAATAAAACTGAAATAAATTCCACAAATCACAAAGTAACTATGTTTGGAGTCCTAGTGTGTTTCTCATCGTTCTGGTATGGGTTTCACCGCGTTCGACGTTGCTTTTGTACACTGGAATTGAGGCAGCGGGTGCTAGGGTTTACGATTCCTAGAGGTTTAAGCCTCGTTGTCTGGATTCAAGGTTTGGTTTCGAGATTTGTTCGATGATTCGCACCTGGCACCAAAAAGTTGAGTTGGATTTGGTGACAAAAGTGTCGCTCGTGTACATCACTGAGCATTTGTTCCATGTTCGACGCGATGGGAACCTGTTGTGCGAGTTCGACCAAGATGGTCTGAGGTGAAAGGGTATTCGAAGAGGAGAATTATGGTGATTTTATTATGATTTATAGTTGAGAGGAAAAGAAGGTAGGAGCAAGGGAAGGATCGGTGATGGTGATACAGGAAATCGCAAATGGGAATTTGGGGAAGAAGGATACAGTGCGAGTTGGGTTTTTTAATGGATGGGCATTGGGCCGTGTAGGAGAAGGGGTAATGCCCGTTCGAGATATATTCTAGTTAATTTAAATTAAAATAGTGTATTTGTTTGTAAAATTCATATCTTGGTCATACGTTATCAGTTTTTCGAACGGTCGAATCCATTGGGATCGTATGGACGGACACTACACGATGGAACTGACTAGAAGTGAATCCGAGCTCATTACGATTTATGGCAAAATAAACCGTTTGATTCAGATCAAATAACAGTTTATCGTTCTTTAACGATGAACTGCCAATGTGAGTAAATCTCACTAACTCTGAACAGTTTATAATTTCATGTTGTATTTCTAGAACTGTTAGAAATTGTCGGATTGACTGTGTGTTGACTGTTTAATTGAACTGCTAGTCAGTTAATGGAAATTATATATATATATATATATATATATATATAAATCGTTAAATCTATCTAGATAGATTCTGTTTAACAGAATATATCATATGGAACTTAAAGTGATGTTGATTTTATTGTGTAACATCTGTGGATGCAGGGAAACAGGTTGGAGGAATCCGACTGGATTCCTCAACAGTTATTTTATTATTTTTCATATATTGTGATATATGACGTGATTTCTAATCTTTTGTTGATTATATGTGTTTTAACGATATTGGTCATCATAATTTGATATGTTAAACACCATAACATACCGGGATTTGGAGAAAAGCGAAATTTGTCAAAGTGAATACTGGAAAGAGAATACTTATAAAATCAGAGGATTTTATAAAAGAGAATATGTATAAATAGAATATTTATAAATAGAAATTTGTTTATAAATGGATTATTTATA
This sequence comes from Allium sativum, assembly GCA_030737875.1. Taxonomy (NCBI): domain Eukaryota; kingdom Viridiplantae; phylum Streptophyta; class Magnoliopsida; order Asparagales; family Amaryllidaceae; genus Allium; species Allium sativum. Next base: position 299,106,071 of record CM060924.1, read on the forward strand.
AATAGAAAATACTTAGAAATAAAACCCTAAAGGAATTTTTTGGAAACCATTTTGCAAATAGATTAGAAAGAGAAATGTTTGTAAACCATTTACAAATGAGACTGAATAGGGAATATTTGTAAAACCTTTACAAATGAAATCGAAAAGGAGATATTTGTAAAACCATTTACAAATAGAATTAAAAAGGAAATATTTAGAAAATAAATAGAGTTATAAAAAGGAAATTTGTTTATAACCGAATAGGATGTTATAAAAAGGAAAACGTTATAAAAAGGAAAATATTACTAAAAAGGAAATCATTTGTAAAGTGAAGAACCGTTACTAAAAGTAAATCTTTATAAATGAATAGTTTATTCGAATATAATCAAATGAGTTCATCGAATATAGTTTATTTGAATAGAATCAATTGAGTTAATCGAATATTAGTTATTCTAATAAGAGTTAAATAGAGTTATCGAATATTAGTTATTCGAATAGAGTTAAATGGAGTTAAAGGAATAAATCGAATATAGTTTATTCGAATGGAATTAAAGGAGTTAATCGAATTTGGTTATTTGAATAGAGTTAAAGGAGTTATCGACTAGAGTTAAATCAAATAGAGTTAATCTAATAGTGTTAGTCCAATAGAGTTAATTGATAAGGGTTAACCGAATAGAGTAAATTGAATAGAGTTATCCAATATACCTTATCGAAGGAAAGAATTATCGAATAGAGATGATTCGAAAGAGAGTTACGTAAGGAAGTTGTTAAAGAATTAAAAGCTGAACTTTGTCTATTTCAAGGTTAGAATCGTTGTTCAGTTAAGGTCTGAGAGGTAGTATTACCCCAACTTGATTGCCTTAATTTTTAACTAAGTAATGGTTAAGGTTCGATAGTGAAGGTGGGTTAAAGGAATTTAGTTTATAAGCGTAATGATTTGAGTTGGCATCGCGATGGTTTGTTTAAACATCTGTCTAAGCCCAATGAAGGAGTTTTGGAAATGTTTTCCAAATAAGAACCAGAAATGTTTTCTGATATAGAAAACAAGAAATGGAAATGTTTACCAAGGGTAATAACATATATTTTCTAAATTTAGAAAATAAGAAATGTTGAATATAGGGAAACAGGAGATGAAAAATGAACTAAGGAGATAAATGTTAAATGATGTTTGATCGATATAATTTCCACACCTTCACTATCGTTGTTTGCACACGTATTTTCCTTCGATAGTTAAATCACAGACTATCGAAGTTTTGACAATTTTAACGTTGTTAATATGAAGAAACCGGTTGGATTTTTATCCAAAGAACCACTCTGTATTGGCATAAGCGTTGCGAATCATATATGCCAAAGATAATTGAAGACAGAGTACAGTGCAAGGGCTATTGTATAAGTCTTAGATAACAATGTCTAAGATGGATGTATTGAATAGTGCCTTCGGTTCATCCTATTCCTGGATGACTTGTATGGACGGATGTCTGACAGAGTATTTCCAGACGATCACGTATATTGATTTCTCCAACCGTACCAAGAGTAGAAGCGGAGAAGGAAACTTCTTTTAGCTAACACATAATGTATGGTTGAGGACATCAATCGGTGATTTGATGGATTTGACGATGTGGCATTCGAAGTGAATCTGGTGTGATGATAAAGCGTAGCTTCTAGCCTCACATCCGGTAAATGACAGAAATCGGGCAGGCAGCATGGCTAAGTCGGTCGCTCCGAAGTAGGGTGTATAATCACCTGATCTAGAGTTTCATTTACTTCTAAAAATCTATTGTTGATGTTGTCCCATTCGGGAAACGGTTGCTGATCCCAACCGTTGGTGATATACATTCGATACACTCAAGCGAAATGAGTGGTCGGTCATGTGTGGCCGGGTTGCATGATGTTCTTGTTGAACCCAGTGTATTCCTTTCTAGAGGTAAACTAGCGAAAGGTGGTTCCATACCTTGTCATAGTTGGTAATCCATTACCTAATACGTGCTTGCGGTTTTGATTGTATACTATATATGTAGAATGTGAGATGAAAGCGTTTCTGCTAGATGATTATTATATTGTGGTTGATAGACATTATTATAATATCAAAATGTTTTTGATATAAAGATATTTTGGATTCTCATAAGGGAAAAACCCGTTCCGTTATACGGCGTGATCTTATGAGATATCGATTACTTTTTCGAACTGTTTTAACTGTTTTACTCATACCAGTCCCATGACTGACCCAGAGTTTACTTTGTTTTGTTTTCCCTAAACTCTTGGGTGCCTAAATTTGTACGGGCAGTCAAGTAGTTGGGATTTACAGATATACTGGAAGAGCTTGGAGCAGGAAGCTTCAGGATTGTATAGCTATAGTTTATTTCCGCTGTGTTGTAAGTGTTGTACTCTGATAATGTTATTGTATACATATACTGATTTTATTTCAAGGATATGTTATTTATTATATGTTATTCATTCCGCTGTGAGGTTCGTGTTACTCTGATGTTGTGTTCTTCTTCTTCTATTCTAAGTTTCTATCTTATCTTTCCTCACCCTCTGTTTTCTTTCTATTAATTTCCTGGTTTTCAGTTTAATTTGGGGTTGGACTTGTGTTTTTGGTCAGCTCAAATTGGACCGGATTTTCGGGTCATTACAATTGGTATCAGAGCTTAAGTTAAGTGAATTACCTTGGCTCTATGGCGTGACTCAGTAGAGATAGGGTTAGTAATACCCTAGATTGAGTTTGAGTGTATATATACGAGTGAACGTATTTGTAGATGATATAAAAATAATTTTATATTGTGGAGATTTATTGGTTGAGTAGTTTAAGAGTTCTGGTCGATCAGTTTGATCCACTGTATCGGTAGGGATTTTGTAAACGCTCAAATACGATGAACCGTCATTGTATGTTTTGAAAAGAGGGTAAACGAAATAATTTTACCCAAATTATATTTTGATATAAAGGGTTTATATTGGAATGATTATAATATATTGGATATATTGGTTGTGATTATAATCGAGTAAGATTATAAATTAAATGGTTATGTAAATAACCAATCAGAATTCATATAAGTGAAATACGTGAAATCAGATGAGTTGCATCTGAAATTTTAAACCAGAAATTGAGTTAAACTCTGGAGAATTGGATAAGTGTTTGTAAATGGATTTGGATTAAAAATAAGGAAAATTTAAGATCCTGGGAGATTTTAAATTGTTTTACAAGCAGTCTGAATTTTATTTTGAAATGAATTTCAAAGTGGAAATGTTTAAAATTGGTTTATAGTTTTGAACTCACTTCGATCGCTGGAAAATAGATTCTGATGATGACAACTACATCATCAGTATTCATTTTTGAGCTGTAAGTGACGAATTACTACCAGAGATACTGTTTTAAATTTGTTTTGGGAAAGACAAGTTGCGTTGAATTTCAAAATGGGATTTATAATATAGAACTGAATATAGAATTTGAATAAAGAGAATTCAAGTAGAATTGAATATAGAAATTCAAAGGGAGTTTGAATATATGAAATTCAATGGAATTGAAATAGAATTGAATATAGAAATTCAAAGGGAGATTGAATATATGAAATTCAATGGAATTGAAGTAGAATTGAATATAGAAATTCAAAGGGAGTTTGAATATATGAAATTCAATGGAATTGAAGTAGAATTGAATATAGAAATTCAAAGGGAGTTTGAATATATGAAATTCAATGGAATTGAAATAGAGTTTGAATATAGAAATTAAAACGGAATTTGAATATAGAATTATTCAAATATAGGATTTGAATATATACAATTTGAATATAGAATTCAAATGGAATTTAAACTATAGATTTTGAGTAGAATTTGATTAGAATTTGATATATAGAATTTGAATATATAGAATTTGAATAAAATTTGAATAGAATTAACTAAGTCGAAGAGGAATTAGTTAATTGAGTTTTGAATTTGAAGTTGAACTTTGAAAGGTGAATTGGATTTGTAAATGGATATTCGAAATCGAATATAGAACTTAAATTTGAAATTTGGATTCAAATTATTTAATAAGCAAGTAAAAATATATTTGAACATGTCATGTTCAAATATAAAAGTGAAATACACTAAAGAGTTAATTAACAAATTAATTAACGAATTGAGTTAAAACGATGAGGTATAGTTAAAATAGATTGGGCAGGTATAAATATACATGAGATAGGTATGGATAAGGTATGAAGGTATATAAGTAGAATGCTCGATGAAAGGTAGGTATTTAATTCATATGTGAGATTTTATGCGCCGTATCGGCTAGCCGCTTGGATTTTTTTCCTTTTCTTTTGGATTGGTGAGGGCCATGGGAGGCTATTTGAAATATCCCGATGCTCCTAGTACAAAGGAGGTTATGGCGAATTTTTCCGGGAATTTAAGGAGTCAGAATATTTTTAAGAAAATCTGATAGTTAGAAATCAACGTATCGATATATATAAAAGTCGATAAGGAAACGAACTTAGAAATAGAATAGTAAAATCAAAAAGGAAGACTAAGAATAAAATCTAGTAAGAATAGAAAGAGGAAGCGTATACTTGTTTAAAGGTGAATAAGTAGTTGTATGGTATTGATTATTCGAGTAAGTAGTCATATCTGTTTTGACGTTATAAATGTTATTCAGTCAAGGTCTGAGAGGTAGTTATACCCCAACTTGATTGATTTCATTTATAACAAATAAATAGTAAGATTTTAGGCTCGAAGATCAATGTTGGATAATAGTTAGTTGAATATAGTATTTGGGTTGTTGTAACGATGTTTTACACAACATCCGTTTTAACCCAAATAAGTGTAAGCTTGGAAATATAATAAAGAATATTTCCTAAGTATAGAAATAAACGAGATCGGAAAAAGAGATAAGTGATTGGAATATTTTCCAATTATAAATAGCATATATTTTCTAAAGTTTAGAAAATAAAAGAAGGCGATATTCAGAAATGTTTTCCAAATAACATAAAAGGCCAATATGGTTATTGGAAATATTTGGTTAACAAATATTGATAAAGAAATAGAGAAGTGATTTAACTAATGGAATATTAATTTAGGGCTCAATGACATGTTCAAAAGGAAAATTTGATTGTTGAAAAGAGTAAACTATTTAAAAACTCCCAGGGAAAGACTGTATGAATTAAAAACAAATTTAACAGAAATTTGTGAAAGCAAAATTGAATTAAAGTAAAGCCAGTAAAGTAGTAACTGAGATTGAATTAGAATGATATCAAGACAAATCGGATTGTGAGATTCAAATTTGAACTGTAATGTGATAATGAAGTTAAGAGTTGGGAATCGAGGAGAAACTAGAGTTGAAATGATATTTGGCTCGGATATAAGCGAATGGTTGTGTTGTGGATAAAAGCAGATTGGAATTTGATTGGGATGATCCTTGAATCTGCTGAATTGATAACAGGAGGAAAGGATATAATGATATGCCGACAAAAGGTACAAGTTTATATTTCTATTGGATATAAGATTTATGAGCCGAATTGGCAAGCCGCTTGGCTGTTTGATTTTCTTTTTGGATGGAGATGGCCCAGAGGGGCGAGTGGTGGTTTGACGTATTGACCAGTACAAAGGAGGTGCTAGCGAAATTTTTCGAAAAGTTAAGGAGTTAGAAAATTTCCAGGATTTTTGGAAATTTTCGTTGACAATAATTAATTATTATTTAATTGAAATTAAATTGGTTCACTTGAAATTGAAGTTAAGAAGTGAACAAATATGTTCTAACCAGTCGATAGGGTCGTTCTCTACCTTAGCAATTTCGAGAACGAAATTATTTTAAGTGGGAAGATTGTAATGACCCGCATTTGCCGAGGTATTATAATTAATTTATTTAATTATATAAATAGTGATATAGTGAATTAAATGGTCGTGGAATTAAATAATGGTGAATATTTAATTAAAATAATAAATTAAATAATATATTTAATTCTGAAATAATCAGAATTGGTTGAAATGGCGATATGGTGTGAACTGCATCATCTGTGATATTTAATTCAGTTCAGAATTGAATTAGAATAACGAATATATTATTTGAACGAAGTTTGAACGTATAATTAAATTATAATTAAAATCATGCTTGAAATGGCGTTGTTGTTCGTAAATTGGCGATTCGAACTTCAACTGAATGTACAGGATTCGTTTTAAGCCGGATTTCTGTGAAACAAGAAACGCGTAGAACTGGTGTAGTATATCTTTCTAATGGAAGAGAAAAATCGGGATTTCGTCGTGTAGATTTTGATTTACGTCCAAATCAAATTTTAGAAAAGTCGCTGTGGAATTGCTTTATAATTTATAAAGGAATTATTTATATTTAAAAAAAAAGGAAATTCATTTTTAAATCGAATATCGATTCAATCGGGATGTGATGGATCGAGTTATAAATCCCAGTGGAGCTGTATGATATTCTGTAGTGAATATATACGATAATATTAATTTATTAATATTTTATTTATTTATATTTAAATATATTTATATATTTAAATGGGTCATCCAGAGCTTTAAAAATACGCTGTGTGAGCAAACGGAGTCGGAATTCGACGAAACCAGTTTCGTTGGGACCGTAATGTCAAACTGAAGCTGCATGTCCAGTTTCGTGATTTTTGGGTATCGTGTTTGATCACACGGATTTTTAGAGTGCAAAAATGGATATAAAATTAATAAATAAAAATATCCTAATCTGATTTGTGGTCAAAGCGAAGCCACCGATCATCCTTCTCAACCACACAACACAACAACCCTCATCTATAAACACGAGAGCAATTTTCTAAGCCGACACTTCCTCTTTGTTTTTCAGCTAAAAACGAGATCAAGAAAAAATCAAAATAAAACTGAAATAAATTCCACAAATCACAAAGTAACTATGTTTGGAGTCCTAGTGTGTTTCTCATCGTTCTGGTATGGGTTTCACCGCGTTCGACGTTGCTTTTGTACACTTGAATTGAGGCAGCGGGTGCTAGGGTTTACGATTCCTAGAGGTTTAAGCCTCGTTGTCTGGATTCAAGGTTTGGTTTCGAGATTTGTTCGATGATTTGCACCTGGCACCAAAAAGTTGAGTTGGATTTGGTGACAAAAGTGCCGCTCGTGTACATCACTGAGCATTTGTTCCATGTTCGACGCGATGGGAACCTGTTGTGCGAGTTCGACCAAGATGGTCTGAGGTGGAAGGGTATTTGAAGAGGAGAATTATGGTGATTTTATTGGATTTATTGTTGAGAGGAAGAGAAGGTAGGAGCAAGGGAAGGATCGGTGATGGTGATACAGGAAATCGCGAATGGGAATTTGGGGAAGAAGGATACAGTGCGGGTTGGGTTTTTTAACGGATGGGTATTTGGCTGTGTAGGAGAAGGGGTAAGGCCCGTTCGAAATATATTCTAGTTAATTTAATTTAAAATAGTGTATTTGTTTGTAAAATTCATATCTTGGTCATACGTTATCAGTTTTTCAAACGGTTGAATCTGTTGGGATCGTATGGACGAACACTATACGATGGAGCTGACTAGAAGTGAATCCGAGCTCGTTACAATTTATGGCGAAATAAACTGTTTGATTCATATCAAATAACAGTTTATCGTTCTTTAACGATGAACTGCCAATGTGAGTAAATATCACTAACTCTGAGCAGTTTATAATTTCATGTTATATTTTTAGAACTGTTAGACATTGTCTTATTGACTGTGTGTTGACTGTTTGATTGAACTGCTAGTCAGTTAGTGGAAATTATATATATATATATACATATATATATATGTATATAAATCATTAAATCTATCTAGATAGATTCTGTTTAACAGAATATATCATATGGAACTGAAAGTGATGTTGATTTTATTGTGAAACATCTGTGGATGCAGGGAAACAGGTTGGAGGAATCCGATTGGATTCCTCAACAGTTATTTTATTGTTTTTCATATATTGTGATATATGACGTGATTTATAATCTGTTGTTGATTATATGTGTTTGAACGATATTGGTCATCGTAATTTGATATGTTAAACACCATAACATACCGGGATTTGGAGAAAAGGGAATTTTGTCAAAGTGAATACTGGAAAGAGAATATTTATAAAATCATAGGATTTTATAAAAGAGAATATTTATAAATAGAAATTTATTTATAAATGGATTATTTATAAATAGAAAATACTTAGAAATAAAACCCTAAAGGATTTTTTTGCAAACCATTTTGCAAATAGATTACAAAGAGAAATGTTTGTAAACCATTTACAAATGAGATTGAATAGGGAATATTTGTAAAACCTTTACAAATGAAATCGAAAATGAGATATTTGTAAAACCATTTACAAATAGAATTAAAAAGGAAATATTTAGAAAATAAATAGAGTTATAAAAAGGAAATTTGTTTATAACTGAATAGGATGTTATAAAAAGGAAAACGTTATAAAAAGGAAAACGTTATAAAAAGGAAAATATTACTAAAAAGGAAATCATTTGTAAAGTGAAGAACCATTACTAAAAGTAAATCTTTATAAATGAATAGTTTATTCGAATAGAATCAAATGAGTTCATCGAATATAGTTTATTCGAATAGAAGTAAAAAGGAGTTAATCGAATATAGTTTATTCGAATAGAATCAATTGAGTTAATCGAATATTAGTTATTCGAATAATAGTTAAATAGAGTTATCGAATATTAGTTATTCGAATAGAGTTAAATGGAGTTAAAGAAATAAATCGAATATAGTTTATTCGAATGGAATTAAAGGAGTTAATCGAATTTGGTTTATTTGAATAGAGTTAAAGTAGTTATCGACTAGAGTTAAATCAAATAGAGTTAATCCAATAGCGTTAGTCCAATAGAGTTAATTGATAAGGGTTAATCGAATAGAGTAAATTGAATAGAGTTATCGAATATACCTTATCGAAGGAAAGAATTATCGAATAGAGATGATTCGAAAGAGAGTTACGTAAGGAAGTTGTTAAAGAATTAAAAGCTGAACTTTGTCTATTTCAAGGTTAGAATCGTTGTTCAGTTAAGGTCTGAGAGGTAGTATTACCCCAACTTGATTGCCTTCTTTTTTAACTAAGGAATGGTTAAGGTTCGATAATGAAGGTGGGTTAAAGGAATTTAGTTAATAAGCGTAATGGTTTGAGTTGGCATCGCGATGGTTTGTTTAAACATCTGTATAAGCCCAATGAAGGAGTTTTGGAAATGTTTTCCAAATAAGAACCAGAAATGTTTTCTGATATAGAAAACAAGAAATGGATATGTTTTCCAAGGGTAATAACATATATTTTCTAAATTTAGAAAATAAGAAATGTTGAATATAGGGAAACAGGAGATGAAAAATGAACTAAGGAGATAAATGTTAAATGATGTTTGATCGATATAATTTCCATCTGGAAATGATATCGTTGTTTGCACACATATTTTCCTTCGATAGTTAAATCACAGACTATCGAAGTTTTGACCATTTTAACGTTGTTGGTATGGAGAGACCGGTTGGATTATTATCCAAAGAACCACTCTGTATTGGCATAAGCGTTGCGAATCATATATGCCAAAGATAATTGAAGACGGAGTAAAGTGCAAGGGCTATTGTATAAGTCTTAAATAACAATGTCTAAGATGGATGTATTGAATAGTGCCTTCGGTTCATCCTGTTCCTGGATGACTTGTATGGACGGATGTCTGAGAGAGTATTTCCAAACGATCACGTATATTGATTTCTCCAACCGTACCAAGAGTGGAAGCGGAGAAGGAAACTTCTTTTAGCTAACACATAATGTATGGTTGAGGACGTCAATCGGTGATTTGATGGATTTGACGATGTGGCATTCGAAGTGAATCTGGTGTGATGATAAAGCGTAGCTTCTTACCTCACATCCGGTAAATGACAGAAATCGGGCAGGCAACATGGCTAAGTCGGTCGCTCCGAAGTAGGGTGTATAATCACATGATCTAGAGTTTCATTTAATTCTAAAAATCTATTGTTGATGCTGTCCCATTCGGGAAACGGTTGCTGATCCCAACCGTTGGTGATATACATTCGATACACTCAAGCGAAATGAGTGGTCGGTCATGTGTGGCCGGGTTGCAAGATGTTCTTGTTGAACCCAGTGTATTCCTTTCTAGAGGTACACCAGCGAAAGGTGGTTCCATACCTTGTCATAGTTGGAAATCCATTACCCAATACGTGCTTGCGGTTTTGATTGTATACTATATATGTAGAACGTGAGATGAAAGCGTTTCTGCTAGATGATTGTTATATTGTGGTTGATAGACATTATTATAATATCAAAAGGTTTTTGATATAAAGATATTTTGGATTCTCATAAGGGGAAAACCCGTTCCGTTATACGCGTGGCCTTAGAGATATCGATTACTTGTTCAAACTGTTTCAGCTGTTTTACTCATACCAGTCCCATGACTGACCCGGAGTTTATTTTGTTTTGTTTTCCCTAAACTCTTGGGTGCCTAAATTTGTACGGGCAGTCAAGTCGTCGGGATTTACAGATATACTGGAAGAGCTTGGAGCAGGAGGCTTCAGGATCATATAGCTATAGTTTATTTCCGCTGTGTTGTAAGTGTTGTACTCTGATAATGTTATTGTATACATATACTGATTTTATTTCAAGGATATGTTATCTATTATATGTTATTCGTTCCGCTGTGAGGTTCGTGTTACTCTGATGTTGTGTTCTTCTTCTTCTATTCTAAGTTTCTATCTTATCTTTCCTCGCCCTCTGTTTTCTTTCTATTAATTTCATGATTTTCAGTTTAATTTGGGGTTGGACTTGTGTTTTTGGTCAGCTCAAATTGGACCGGATTTTCGGGTCATTACAATACATAAAACAATTAATCACTGAAAATTTATCGAAGCCGGGTTAAAAACAAGTATTCAAGCATATCTATACCAAACTTTCAATCGCAAAGCAACTGGACATGTGAAGCAACCGCAACCAGCAACAATAAATTAATCCAATGAATCAACTGATAAAGAGGGCAAAGAGGTATGATGTCAGCAATCATTTTCAAAGTTTGTAGCATCCAAATTTGGAAAACTCTAAAAGATGATAACAAAGGATAAACAATGGCTAACTTTCTTTGATCATCCATGAACCCATATCAAACAACCTATAATTATCTTTATCCTAATATATGGCTTCCTTCATCCATAACAACCTCAACAATTGAAGGCTAGACACATCTCAATAGCAATAAATACTTTTGTCAAGGTTCTAACTAGCAGTAGTAGTGGTGAATTAATGGAATTAGAAAGTGTCGAAAGAATGTGATAGTTACTAACAGATCTAAAAATGTGGAGAGATGAAGAAAGCGGTGCTTGAAATTATGAAAGGGAGGAAGCAACAAAGTTAATAAAGGATCAAAAAATACATAAATAATCAAAGAAGTTGGTTGGAGCCAATATAAATAGTAATATTAAAGAAAGCCAAAGTTAAGAAACAAAATCTCAAGTCAGATATGAAAATAATACTTTGTGTTAAACAAAAATTTCATTATTTTATGTCATACACAATTTGATTATTTTAGCATCTCCAAATTTTCTAGAATTTTAATTTTTTCTTGAATTTTGTGAGAACTCCAATTTTTTGTTCACATGTTTTTAATGATTATTTTCTAATTTATTTAAGAAAATTCCAGAATACATATTTTTTGGTAATATTAAATACTAAATATAATTGAATACCAGTTATCCAATTTTAATTACTATAGATATACTCTTAACCATTAATTATTCAAAGTAATTACTAATTATTTGGTATTAATTAATTTTTAGTAATTATAAATTCCTAAATTTTTGTTATTATAATATTATAAAAAAAATTGTAGGTCTCTATTACACCTGATAAAAATACAATCGTTAAAAATACATTTATTATAGTTATAAGGAAAAAAGAGCTGCTAAAAATACAATTATTGCTACATAAAAAAATCGAGTTATTAATAATACATTTATCGTAGCTATCATAGAAAAGTACAAGATAATAGCGGTTGTGTTTATTGGTCTATCTCCATTTGATACCTCACTGTACATAAATGGGCCAATTATTGCTAAGCCAAGTATTCTAAATCTATCATTATATAAATCGCAATCATTGTAACATTATTCATTCCTGAAATAAAGCATTTTCATGTTAGATCTTTCAAATAAAATCTCTGAACTAGTAATCAATTTAAATACTATACAATATTATCTTGGTACCAGAGCTATTTCAAGCCTAACAACAATTCGATCAATTGGGAGAAACATTTAAAAGACAGCTCATCAGATTTTGTTATCATCATATGAGCTCTTTTCTTTCCCCTTAGGAAAACTTCATCTGGGGTGAGAAATATTTGACTAGAACCGAATTAACTGACCAAACCGGTTATTTTAATCTGTTCGGTTTTGAAATTAAATCAAATTAAATTGGTTTGAGTTTAGTTTGATTTTTTTGTTATCAGTTTAACCAAAATAATCGAAATTTTAATGTATTAACCAATTTTATGCTTTTGCAATATTTTAATTAATTGGTTTGGTTATAAAATACAAGATTATTTGTTACAAATAAGTCAAATTTTATAATAAACATAAAAGATACAAGATAAAATACCTTCAAACATAAATTTAAGTTATCCTTTGATAAATTTATATCATTAGCAATGACGTCTCTTTGTATTTCTGTTAAATTGATTACCGATCGAATTAACCGAAACTAATTCGATTCGGTTCAGTTTTGAAATTTTTTGGTTCTAATTCGGTTTGGTATATTTTACCCCAAAACCAACCAAATCGACCGAATGCTCACCCGTAATTTCATCATCAAGGAAAGAAAAGTTGACTCAAATCATTTATGCCAAGCCAGTATATCTATACCCGGCTGCATCATGAAATTAGTGCCATGCTAGCGTATAATTCATTACTACATCAGACAGTCATCCTCAACTTTCGTTTTTTGATTCAGGAATCAAGAAAAACTTCCAAGAACTCAAAAGAATCATCAAAACATAAACTGTACTATAATAGTAACTCAATCAGGAAGAAAATCATCATATTGAATTACTTGGTTACAGTTGTTTGTTCAGAAAGACTTTCTTTCCTACCTATATAGTTTTATTGACTTCTTCTAGCCTTATTACTTCCCAATTCATCTTGCTTTTACATCAAGGCAAATGACAACACACCTGCAGCTTCAGATAATATGACCGGTCACTAAAAAATGTTACTATAGCGGATAAACTAATCAAGACTGTAATTTGTTCTCAATCACAACAAATTGCAGTCCGGTTAGATGAAAACAACTATCTTTTATTGAAGCTTCATATTGAAACTACCATACAAGGAGATGTCCTTGAAGGTTCTTTTCATGGGCACACTGGTAATTCCACCTGAATTCACGATAGATCAAGAAGGCAGAGTCATTGTGTAACAACCTGCCAGGAGTGAGCCTAAATCCCGACTTAGAAAAGGATCGTCGGAACTTATAGCCATTCTAAACGGTCGTCAGTTCCTCTAAGGAATACATAAATAGAGCCAAAATAAAAATGAAATCAGAATCTCACAGCGGAAGGAATAAAACATAATAACTGAAAATAGATGTACCATTATACAAAACCACAATAATATCAATCTAATCAAATTTCAACTATCATATCATGGTACATCAATAATAATATTCCATGATTATAATAAACTGCCAAACATGATAAAGCGCCAGCGACAACTTTACCCTTCCTTAGGGCACAATGAATAACAAAATCGAATGAAGCTATATACTCCATCCACCTTTGTTGCCTAAGGTTCAAATCTCGTTGAGAAAACAAGCACTTAAGAGACTTATGATATGTAAAAAGCTCAAACTTTTCCCCTGATAGATAATTCCTCCACATCTTTAGGGCAAATACCACGGCTGCTAACTCCAAAGCATGCACATGGTACCTCTTCTCATGATCCTTTATTTTCCTACTCGCATAGGAGACTACCTTACACTTGTGCATGACCACTACTCCTAATCATGTTCCACAAGCATCGGCGAAAACTGTAATCATCTTAGTACTTTTTGAAATAATAAGGACAAGCGCACTGGTAAGAGACTATTTCATTTTATCGAATGTAAAGATACACTTTTTGCTCCAAACAAACTCATAGTTCTTCTTAATTAGATAGGTTAGAAGTGCAGCAATACTTATGAAGTTCTTAATAAATTTCCTGTAACAGCCTGTTAACCCTAGAAAACTTCTAACCTCTACAGAATTGCGGAGAACTGTGACAACCACGGGACTCAAATCCCCGACCTCCCATAAAGAAACACCACGCACTGACCACTATGCCAAAAGATATTTGTGTTATCTTTTCGACAGAGGTGTTACAAATTACCCCCCTCCCGCCCTTAAAGAGTCCAACATCCTCGTTGGCTCATATCACTCACCACCCAGGCGTTGTGCATGTAACTCAGATTAGTAACACACCGACTGACATCTATAGCATTGCACACACAATGCCAACTGGGTATAGGATTTGATACCATCTGTCACAACCGCAGGACTCGAAACTCTGACCTCTCATAAAGCAACACCACACACTTAGCACTTTGCTAAAAGATTTTTGTGTTATCTTTTCGAGAGGGATGTTACAAGAACCTTCCATTCTTGAACAACTTCTACCTTTTGTAGGGTCCATAGATAATCCTTTCCCCGAAAATATGTGTCTAAGAAACTTACTTCCCTTCTCCAAAAATGGCATTTTTAAAACTTTGTCTTGGGTCGATTCTCCCTCAAAATCCATTAGACCTTCCTCATGTGATCTTTATGCTCTTTGACGTCCTTGGAAAACATGAGAATGTTGTCAATGAGTATCACGACTATCTTGTTGAGAATGCCTCTAAACACTCTACTCATCAAAACTACAAAGAAGGCCGGGTCATTCTTCAATCAAAAAGGGCATAATTTCCCACTGAAATAAACCATTAGGCATCCTAAAGTTTATCTTTGGTTTGATTTTCCTTAGCAATTCATAACTGTTGAAATCCTATTGCTAGGTCCAGTTAGGAAAAAAATTGGGCACCTCCCAAAGTGTCAAATAGGTCGTCTATCCTATGTAACGGGTACTATTCTTCTTGGTTAACTTATTCATCTCCCTATAATCAACGCATAGTCGAAAGATCCATTGGCCCTAATGGAGAAAATAACGGGAACTTCTCATTAAGAAGTACTTTGTTGAAAAATCCTTTTTGTAGAAATTCAAAAATTTTCTTATCAGCTCTAGCCTTTCCTTAGGATCCATATGTCACAACAGAAAAGCTATAGGTCTAGTGTCATAACTTCTTCAAAGACATCCAGAAATCCACATACAATGGGCACTGCGGATGACCCCTCCGAATTAGAAGATAAAGAATGCAACAAAGCCAAATACCATATATGCCCTTTCTTACATGGGACTACTAAACTACGACCTCCATGGCTTTTCAATAGGACGACCTTTCTATCATAATCGAGGATGACCCATAATAAGATAGCCTATCCATACCTAAGATAAGTTCATACCCTCGAAACTTAGGACATACACATCACATGAGAAATTGACATCGTCCACGTCTAGTATTTGGTATTTACAGATTGATAAGAGCCGCTTAACTCTCCTAATAGGGTTGGACACAATTATCGGAAAACTGCAAACAAAAATTGGAAATTTCAAGCAATCAACAATGCTTCTAGATACAAAAGAATGAGATGCTCCAGAATCAAACAAGGTACAAATAGAAGTCCTTAGAATTGAAATCATACCTTCTACGGCTGGTTGTCCTTGGTCCTTCATTGGTTGACTCTGAAGACGTGTTAATTCCAAGGCATAATTTTTCCCTCTCGATCCTCCTTTAAGCTTCAGGAAGATCCTAGAAAGATGTCTCTCTTCATGAAAGTTATAACCTTTTCCTTTGAATTCCAGCTTCGTCGTATTGACCCTAAAGTCTTTAGCCTCATAGCCCTTCTTATAGCATCTCCTACATACTTTAGCCTCTTAGTTAAACTTCTCGTTCTTCTTCTTTAGCCAAAAGTTTTTCTTCTTTGGCTAAATCTTCTTGTTCTTTCCAAATCCATAAGTACCTTTAATTTTCTCACTCTCAGTCTCCTTCCTTTCCTCTATAGCACGTAAGATAGTGATCTCCATAGGCTCCTCTGCTCCAAAAGTCATTTGAGCTAACAATATCTCTCTCGAAGGGGGACTAAGTGCTTTCACGAATCCTAATGCCTTATTTATAAGTGTCTACAAGACCTCTTTCAAATTTAGACAACCCCATAAACCTTACAATGTACTCCCTTAAACCTAACTCTCCTTGTTTAAGTTGGATAAACTTCTCCATTTGTAGACTCATCTCAGCATTTGGCTAAAACTTAACTTCAAATCGAGCCTTGAACTTATTCCAAGTAAATACCTTGCCCACGTTCTCCTCGTAAATCGTATGCCATCATTCCAATGCTTGCCTTTAAGATGTCAAGAGGTTTTCTTACTTTTCAGCAGGTCATCTCGTTTTATAGCTTTGAAGATACAATCACACTCAGATATCCATGCCTTAGCTTCAAGAAAGCCTTCAGTTCTGAGAAAGGGCTTGCATCTGAGATTAATGAAGTCCTTACATATATGAGGAAAGTTGAGACCCACATCAGCAGGTTGAGCTGCTGGTTCCGCTAGGGCTGGAGGACAGAAGGGAACTTGTTTCGTAGTCCATAAGTACTATTGGAACCATTCGGGCAAGTAATGAGGCTTTGCCTGATTCCCTAGCTCAGGTTAATTATCGGCCATTTCGACTATCTAAAAAAGTAAAGATCTTTACTGGAAATTTCTAGCATAGCATTTAAGCTAAAAGCAAATAGGAAGAAAGATAGAGATTGCCTAGTATAATCGTGTTTGTATTTGGGGTATAGTGTGTGTGTGTATATAAATATATAATATTTGAGAACCTTTTCAAATGACAAGTACGTCTCTCATACGTTTATTTCCCTGTAATCGGGTAACCTATGCTCTGATACCATATTTAAAGCCCATTCGGAATAGGCCTAAATCGCAATCCAGAAAAGACCCATCAGACATTAAAGCCATTCTAAATGGATCGTTGGTTCGTATAAGAGCCAAACTAAAAAAAAGAATCTCACGAAAATAGATGTACCATTAAATAAAACCATAATAATGTCAATTACATCATATTCCAATTGTTATATCAAGGTACATCAATAATAATGTCCCATGATTATAATAAATAACCAAACATGATGATGATAATAATAATAAGCTATAGAATTTCCTTCACTATGCTCCACACTTCATGACTTCAGCACTCAAGTGTTCCCACTTACTAACCTATTTAATTGTTATGAGGAAGGAGGTCAGAACAATAATTTTTGGTGAATGAAAATCACATAAGTTTAAGGAATGTCTATTTCCCCTACTTGGATGTATGAATTCATCAAATTATGTCTATGAAATTACAACACAAAAATACAAATACTAATTGGGTAGACTACTTTAAAGTCACTAAAAGCCCACATGCTTATGTAAGTGTGGACGTCTATTATTACTTAATCACCCTGCGAGGCAAAATATCATTTGTTCACTTAAGACCATTACATATATTTAATTATGGAAGGGTTCCTACTATCACTTGATACCCTATGGAAGACTCTAATCACTTAAGATCTCGTCTTAACATTATCAAATAATCTCTCTTTTGTGATAGCGGACATAGTATTCTGCAACTAAATACTGGGTGCAAGCAGACATTCTTTTCAACTTAAGACCTCTTTGGCGGACCTATGTGTTACTCTTCAATAGGTATTACATGTGAACTTCTAGATACTTAACCCTTTCCTTCAACAGGTGGTTCCTTAGGAACTTTTCTACTGCCCATCCCTAGGTATGCCTCACATATCCCCTAAATAAGAAGCATACGACTTCCGGAGAATTACCCTTCTAATACATCAATATTTTTAATTAATGCCATTTAATACCTTATACGAGAAAGCTCGTCCCAATGACCATTTTAAAACCAAATAAGGGTGGATCCCATGACTTTGGTCCATAATAAAGGAGTGAACTTTAGGAATATACCTAATCCTAATCATTTAATACCCAAAAAGGGTAAGTAAGCCACTTAATTCCTTCTCGAGGTAACCCTACTTCATGCAAATATGTATATATACACACACGCATAAACATACTAGATTTCCTACATTAAACCTATTGCTTGTAGATGCTGGATTTGTCGGGAGGTTCCGAGCAGACTTCTACTACAAGTTGGGCTTAACAACACATCTTTGTGCACTTATTATAATGGCACATGACACCTAAGTCTATCACATTAACCTGACTTACTTGCCGAGGTAGGATATGCTCGTTGGCTCCATGCAGGCTTTTACTACATGTTGGGGTTGACCTCGTCTCTATGTGTCATTAATATTAATTAATAGCCATTAATACTCACACACATAAAAATTTCATGTGGGGACATTTAAAATTCTAATTTCCCAATTTAACATATTTAGTATGCATTAATATGCATTTGTAATACGTTAATTATGCTATAAATAGTAATAAATAAAACATAAGTAGAGCACACGTAAAGAAACATCCTAAAATATAGAAATGTCAATCTAACTATAAGAGTAAGGTTTACAACTTTATTTCTATAACTTCATCAACACATCACAAAAATGTATATTCACATTCAATCAATAACAGAGAAAAAACAAACCTATATAGAATAACTTGTTACCTAGGTTCAAAAGACTACTTCAATAATAAAAGGAAGACAAGGTATAATATGTCAAATATATGTATAATCCCTTTTTAATACTGCTTCACTTTCCATATGATCTTTATATAAAAACTTAAGACTTAGGTGAATTATGTTATAATACTTTCAAACTACATATTTAACAATAGATTCTTAAACATATATAAATTACAAACACCCAAATCTTATGCTTATGTACATATATGAGATTTACAACTTACAAGAAAGTGAATCAAATCATTATCAAAACTATACAGCATCCAAAAGTCTAAATTTTATTACATTCATAACCAACTCCCGATATATATCAAAAAATTGACCATTTCCATAAATTATAAGGGATTGGGAGGACTTGTATATATTTGAGTTCTTGCAAATCCGAACTCCTTTAGGCATAACAATCCAAATCTATACTATCAGGATATATAAAATAGTAAACTTATACAATTTCCGCTCACAATAGAACGAGAAGGAGGATGAAGATGTTGTCAGTTTCTGGGTTGTTTCCTCGTGATTACAGTTTTTCAAACTTCCTCCTAGTCCAATATATATAAGAATTTTATTAAACTCTTATACATATATGTATATATATTCTAATTCTAGAATATTCGAAGAAAAATAGATTAAAAAGGTAGATAATTAGGTTAAGGAAGAAGAAGAATCCTAACTTGTCAAATTTCTAGAAGTAAGAATAATGGTGGAGAAGCAAAGTGGAGGCACAGAAGAGAATGAATGTAGGGTTTAGGGGAGAGGTTGAGGTATTATTTATAGTTGTTAGAGTGTGTGTAGCCGAAGGATTAGTTATAATAGATCTGGACAGTCCATTCGAGCAATAATAGATAAAAACCCTTAATAAAAGCTGCCTTCCTCTCACCCTCAACCAGGAGGGCGGTCGACTGGCCAGTCGACTCCTCCATTTTGGAGCGGTCAACCCACCCCTCTTGGGTCGAGTGCAGAGATTTATTTCCCTTACATTCCCATTTTATTAATTACAATAATTAATTTTGGTTGATTAATTATTTTATTTCTTTATCCTTGTCCCCTCATGTATACTACTTATACACACAAAAATTCAAATTCCTAATGAATATTACTTTATGCTAAAAGAATATTATTTTATGCTTGGTTTATATTCTTGTAGTTTGAATTTAAAATCCTGTGTGTATACAATTTTCATACAACTTGTTTTATTAATAACTTTTTCATACAACACTGTTTTCGACATTGTTTTCGAAAAAACATGAAAAAGGGCTAAAATCATGCCACTAATACATCGTAATATTTTCTTGGTCCTATTCTCAATTATTCAAAATTCTTATTCTCGGGTAATTAATATTTTATTAATTTATTATTCTTTATTATATGTTTAATTATCTATGTCTATTTGGGATATATTTTACAGGGTGTTACACATCGATAATGAAGAATACATCAAGTACCTTAGACAAAACAGACTTATTAGCTCATGGCTATTATCATCAATTAGTCAAATCATTTGCCATAGACCATTGGGTTCAAAACTGCCAATGTTATACGACTAACTATTAAGAAACTATTTCAACAATCAGTCTGTAGAAACACTAATGTATTATAAAAGACAACCTCAAAAGATCAGAAATGGTAACATAACAATGGAAGAGAAGTTGAGTAAAATCAAATATATATGTGATATGTTGGAAGCTGCTAGACACAAGTTAGCATAATTTGAACAAGTTCTAGTTATTCTAAATGGATTGAGTGATGAATATGAGGCAGTGGAGGCAATCGTTTCATCTTAGAAAAATTTTCTGATCAGTAAATGATGTACACTCAATTCTTTTGTCTCACGAAGCAAGAGCTGAGAGCAAAAGAGCATAAAAAAATTATTTCAGTGTTAACTGTGCTGCCAACAATAATAAGAATAGAATTCGAGGAAATAATAATTACAAGACTGATCAAACCTTTTAGAGAGGTAGCACTTCCAACAGATCCAAAGGAAAAGGAAGGTAGAACGACAACTACAATATACCAAAATGTCATATTTGCGAGAAAGTTGGACACACTACTCCAAAGTGATACTTTCAGTTTTAACCCAAATTATGCAGTAAACCATAACCACAATAATTAAAGAAATCCAAATTCCACTGTCAACATTTCCCATCCTCAAAATGATTCAAAACACCCAAACAAGATCAATAAGAAATCAGAATGAAAATGCCATGTTGAAACATATTCAGGATAAATGTTGGTATCTAGACTCAGGGGCAACCAAACAAGCAATCTATTTAATTTGAATCTCGGCAACACAGAATACAATGGTAATCAGACTGTAAGCATGGGCAATGGTAAGTGTATCAAAACATCTCATGCTGGTAATGCTAGCATAAAAGGCAAAAGATTATTTTCATACGCAACTTACTGAGAGTTCCTATAAATAAGAAGAACTCAATTAGTGTGTCCCAATTCGCTAAGGATAATAATGAGTGTTTTGGATTTTACCCTAAGAATTGTCTAGTTAGAGATATAATAACTAGAGAATTTTTTTTATAAGGTAATGTTGTAAAGAGATTGTAAAAGTTCAATTTTGATAACTACAATAACACCGTGAAAGATCTATTATGCTAATATATATCTGATATGAATGATGGAAATCACGACGGGAGTATTTTTGGCTTGTGGCTTTATAAACTTGGCCATCGAACTGCCAGTATTTTAAAGAAAATTCTTCTTGATAATAAAACAGCTTTTCAAAATGTCAAATTACCATAGGTTTGTACTTATTGTCAAATTTGTAAGAGTTATAAGCTAGCAATCAATGAATGATTAGCTCGATACTCTGAGCCACATGAGTTAATTACAACAGACCTATGGGGTCTATTCCAAACATGTAATAACTTTGGTTATAGATATTATATATCATTTGTTGACGCTTGTACTAGATATTCTTGGATATATTTCTTAAAAACCAAATATGCAACATACATTCCTATTGTAATCTTTATTAGAATGGTTGAGAATCAAGTTAACTCTCAAGTCAAAATAATTCAGTTTGATGGAGTAACCAAATATAAACTCATAAATGATTATTTTTTTCAAAAAAAGTTATAATTCATAGAAGTACACGCTCACGTACATTAGAAAAAATGGCTTAGTTGAGAGAAAACATAGACATATAATTAAATTTGGTTAGGCATTATTGGTTCAGACACATAGTTTTCTTAGAAATTTTGGCTAGCATCATTTAATTCTGTTCTTTACTTAATGAACAGAATGCTAAGTAAGGTATTGAGTGGAATAAGTCCATTAGAATATTAACAAGTGCCAAACCTGATTACCAAAATTTAAAGACATTTAGTTGTTTATGTTTTCCCTATCTAAGACCATACAATAGTAATAAACTTGATTACAGATCAAGACCGTGCACTTTTATCGACTATAGTGTTAATCAAAAGGGATATAAATGTGTTGATCAACATGGGAGTAAGCAGACATGTTATTTTTAATGAAAATGTTTTTCCATATAGTAAATCTGATTAAAAAAATTTAGAAGTAACGTCTACAATCCAAAACTGTTTATCTGTTTTATTTAGTTTTACTGAAGTGTGGTAACAAAAAGATGGTACTGAGGCTGCTAATGCTCAGAGTGATTATTAGTAAGCGCATAATCAGCCAAATCAAGAACCAACTGGGACCCCCCAGCCATGCCTATCAATCACCTATAGCAAGTGAACATGATAGTATTAATAGATCAGATGAGCATATTAAAGATAAGAGTAGCAAAAACTATTAAGGATACATTTTAAGTGATGATACAAGTCAAATAAGATAGAGGGAGTTTCCATCGGATTCACCAAATATTTATACTGCTCACCCAATAATAACCGGAGCCAAAAGAGGAATTTAAAGAAAAAAACTTATACTTCTACCATTGCTTTGGATGAAACAAAAAACTACAGTCAAGCTGCAAGAAGCAAGGATTGGAGAACTGCTAGGATGAAGAGTATAAGTCTCTAATCAACAATGATACTTGGGAACTTGTTTATCCTCCAAACAATAGTATGATTGGATGTAAGTGGACATAAAAATTGAGAAAGAACTAAAATGGTTCAATCAACATACATAATGCAAGACTTATTGCAAAAGAATTTACTCATGGATTCGATTTTAAGAAACATTATCACCATTGGTCAAGCCCACAACTATTAGACTCCTACTCACAATAGCTTTGAATAATAACCGGAGGATCAAACATTTGAATGTTAATAATGCCTTTCAAAAGGGTATATAACAGGAAGAAATCAACATGCAACAACCACAAGGATACAATCAAAATAAAGAATTAGTTTGCAAGTTAAACAAAGATATACGTAGACTTAAGCAAGCACCAAGTGTATGGTTTGATAGACCTAAGTCAACCATAGCCCCTATGGGTTATTTAACAATTAAATCTGACAATTCTTTTTTCATTAAAATCAGCAATTCATCTATTATATACATACTATTATACGTGTATGATTTGATTATTACAGGTAACAATGAAGCTGAAATTAGTCAATTAAAGTATCTGGATAAACAGTTCTCAATCAAAGACTTGGAAGAACTATCATAATTTTTAGGCATACAAGTAAAGAGAATGTCAAATTCTAAGATACAACTTTTCCAAATAAAGTATATTTCAGAATTGCTAACCAAAACAAACATGAATGATGACAATGCTCAACCTACACCCATGATGTCTAATCAATATTTCTGTAAAACAGGGGAAAATCCATAGTTAATATCAATCAATATAAAGTGTTGTGGGTGCATTATAATATGCAACTATAAGACAACCTGAAATTTCATTCAGTGTTAATAAAGTATCACAATTTTAGAAAGATTCTAGAGATGAACACTATAAAGCAGTTAAAAGGATCCTCAGATACTGAAAGGAGACAATCAACTAAGGTATATAACTCAAAGCTCGCAAGCACCTAAATATAAAAACCTATACAGATTTAGACTGGGCTACATACCCAAATAATATAAAATCTATCATTGGGTGCTATATCTATACTGGATAAAACTTATTTCTTAGTATTCTCAAAAGCAAATAAGTTTTTTAAGATCAAGTACAAAGGCAGAGTATCAAAATGTGGATAGTGCTACGATAGAAGTAATATAGTTACAGTAAATCTTAAGGGAACTAAATCTATCAACTGAAAGAAAGCCCATAATATAGTGTAACAACCACATAACAATTTATATGACTGCTGACCCTATTCAACATTACATGATGAAACATACAGAGGTTGATATATAATATGTTCGTGAACAAGTACAAAAGAAAAGCTTGCAAGTAAATCATATTCCTACTTCTCATCAAAGGGCAGACATGCTTATTAAGGCATTATCCACCAGAAACTTCCATCGATTCAAAGAGGAATTGAAAGTCACAGGGTAATAGCTACTGACCTTAATTCAAGTTTCACTCATCATACCTGAAATACGTGCATTCAGTTTATATCTGAAGCCTCTTTACATCCATATAGTTCAACAAATGTAGATATGAAATAGCGAATCTCATATTTATGCTTTTGTGGCTCGTAATTTGATGTTTCATGAAGATCTTCTAATTCCCTAGATCTTTGAAATGCATCTAATCTGAATTCAAAAGTTGATTCAAGTTTTTTCTTCATGGATCGATGAAGAGAAAAAATTAGGGCTTCGTGAAACCCCAACCCTAATTTGGGAGGGGAAAGAAAAGAATGTGATAACAGCGGCTATGTTTTTATGGTTATCTCTGTTATATATCTCACTGTACATATACTACAAGAAAATGGGGTCCTTACTTACCAATTGTAAGCGTAGGTAAAACTAACATAATGATAGGTAATATATTTTAGCTACCAATGTTGAATTGGTAGGTAAAGGTTAGTAGAGAAAGATCCTTTACCTACACTTATTTATATTGGTAGGTATAGGAATCAATGGACCCCACTATATTATGACTCAAATGATGAGTCATCAACTGATGTATTTGATGATGTGTCATACTATATGACTGATGATGTGTCATCCTATATGGCTGCTGACATGGTTGTCATAGTAGTATACACATGGCATGCATTAATGCCGACACTTGGCATTTAATGGTTGGTTCATGTGCCAAACAATAATTTGTCCATGTGTCATCAATTGATTAGTGTATATGACATCATTTTTTAGGCCACATGGCATTATTTACTATAAATAAATGTTTATAAGAATTGAATATTTACACAGAATTTATTTTTCTACAAATAACAAATATTTATTACACTTTTGAATAGTACACATACTGTTTCTTCACTATCACACAATCACTTATATATACACTTCCTCACTATATTTCACTCTTATACATTGGCTCCTTACTACATATTCATTCACTCATATACATGTACACGGTTACTCACACTCTCACTATGTATAGTTAAAGCGCTTAGCGGTTCTATAGCGGCGGAGGTGAAAAAAGGTGTAGCGGGGATAAAGTAGGGAAATAACGGATGAGAAAAAAGGTTAATTAGGCATAAAATCAAAATTTTGAAAATTAAATAATCATCTTTATCACATTTTACGTGTACATGAAACTAATATTAATTAATCTTATCTAATAAAATCAAAGAATATCGTAGTTATGGATGCTGAATTTGATGAGTGTAATTGATTGTTACCATATCACTGCACCAAAAATGCCAATTAGGCAGTGCTCATGGCCGTATCTAAATCAATTTGGCAGTGCTCTGGGCCATATCAAAAAATGATGTCTTTGTCAATTTGATACGGCTTTAGGCCGTATCAAATGCATGTATTTGATACGGCTTTAGGCCGTATCAAATACATGCATTTGATATGGCCATTAGCCTTATCAAATTGACAATTTGATATGGCTAATGGTCGTATCAAATTTTAAATAAAAATTCACAATTTGTTGGCATACATCAATTCTGCTTTCATCATCACACAATATGGTGACAAGACTAGTCATTCATAAACTCAGCTTACATAATTTGTTTGCAAAACCTTACAATAAGCATTTGTCTACAACATTACAGTATGAAAATTAATGCCCATTACATGGAAAATTTTATGGAAATGGAACATATACATCTAGTAGTTATAGCAATCTGGGATAAATGATGGTTTGCTTCTAAATCTGCAAAAATCCTGTCAATTTCTTCAATCGGAAAAAATATGGGAAATATGATGGACATTTGAGAAGGTTATGATCAACAAAACCATGTGTGTATATACATATACACATGTATACACGCACACAGATATATGAGTATGATGACTTAAGCTTATTTGTATAAGTGATAATATATAGAAGTGAAAGCAAAGTAGGGAATGAAAGAATCAAAATTAACTAACAAATTAGGGAAAAGAGAGCTTATCTTATGCCGCTGAAAAGAAGAGTCCATCTATTTTGATACATTTAGGCAAATAGTTTACCAAGGTTTACTTCATCAGCCCCCAATTTCTTTTTCCAAACCTATATTCTGTTAATCTGTAAATTTAATATAAAAGCTGTGCAATAAATAAATCAATAAACCACTTAAATTTGGAACTGTAAGCCTATATCAGCTGACTTTGTAGTCATGTTTTCACCACATCAAAAGTATTGTAAAGGGAACAGTAGTTGATCTAAAAAAATTTCAGTAGGTCGACATATTATTATAAACCCATAAGAGCTGTTGATGTAGACTTCACTCCACCCAAAACTATTGCACTGTTGACACATGGTTTAAGTATAAAATATCAATATTTTTAGGTAATAAAAAACGTATGTAACATATACAATTATCTTATTAAAAGTCATATGGATGATTTTTGAATGCGGACACCATCATATTCACATTTGTGCCTGTTTTCATGAATAACAGGTAGTTTCTCATTTTTATGGGTTAGGATATCTATTGAGAGGCCTAACATGAACATTTACAAATCAATACTTAAATAAAAATTGGATCTTTTGGGGAAAGAAAGGTATGGGGTTGCAATAGACTAGCCAAATTACAAATTGTGCACAACATATATTGAGTTATACGTTTTTGTATTAACAGTATCGACCAAATTTGAAATTAAGCATAGCCTTCATTTAACAGTTGATAGAGTGCGGATACTTTCTTGATACTAACACAGCACCAGTAACATAAATATACCAGAAGTGCAAAAAAGTACAAGTCTTGCAGGTTTTCATACACATGAATTTAGTAAGTTGTCCATCTTAATTGAATAGTATACATATATGTTTGGATATGAATTAAATAATTGTGCAGTGATTGCTTATGCTTGAGATCAGCACATAAAACTTAGTTGAACTAAGTTCCTTTCTTGGCGAAAATAATAATAATACAAAAGATAATAAATTTAGTTTAACTGCAGTCTAGCCTCAAGTGACAAAAGGTATGCTTCAATGTTCCCTAAATTACTTATAATTTGTCAGTGTGCTAGAGTATTTAAAACAGTAGAGTAAAATCAAAATAAGCTTAAAGGAAAAGCTATAGACCAATTTTACCATCTTTGCATTAATTTGGAGTTTAAGACGAGAATCCAAAAATAGCATCTTCCCATTAATAAGCATTCAGTACCACTGTCGAGGTTAAATAAGCGCAAGAGCAGTGACAACCGCATCCATCAATCGAAATTGAATTTTTCATGTAGAAGGAGCACCTTAAAAATACCACTGTGAAAACAGATCTGTTAGGGTTTCGATAGGACTGGGACCGACGATAGTTAGGGTTTCGATGAGCAGCTCCGTGAATTGTTGACGAGAATCGCAGCAGCTTGTTGATGGGAAGGAAAAAAGCAAAATTAGGTTTAAGATTTTAGGAACTGAATTCGAGAATAGGAAAATAAACGAAGGGGGGGTAATGGAGAAGCGAAAATAGGATGCCTGTTTTGTATGGCTCAAAGCTGTATGAATTGTAGTGATCTGCGAGTTTGCAGATGTATGGTTAGATCTTAGATGTGGGGGGAGGTGCGGATCGGTTGAGTTGTAGCAAAAGAAATTTGATACGGTTAAAAATTGTATCAAATTTGATATGGCTTAAAGCCGTATCAAATTTAAGCATCCTGACGTGCCAAATTTATTGTTTTGGTGTAGTGTATGTTTGGCATTTATGCCTTAGATGTATCCCTTTACGCAATATTTATTGAATTTTTTAAAAAGAGAACTAGTCAAATCAAGCTCTATATATTAATACTGCTAAAGCGAACGCTAAAAAGACTTGATTCAGAAGATGCAACAGAAAATAGCGAGGCTAAAAGCAGATCTATTGTTCATCATTGCTAAATTGAAATAGCATAGCGGTTGAAGAGTGCTATAGGTTATAACAGGGATATTATAGAGCTTTAGCGGGGATTTAACTTCATAGGTTTTCGCCGTTGGCTTCTTGCTCCAAAATTTGTCTAGTCGTCTGTCGTACCTGTCATAATAACATAGCACAATAAATTGAAAAAGAAACAATTTAATTCGCAAATATAAATTTGATTTAGATTTGATTTGCCTTAGTATGTTGGTTGTTTCTCATCATTTTTCCAAACAGGGTCAAACGAGTGTGTGTATATATATTTATATATATACACATACACTCGAACAACGTAAATATGTATAATACTTACAGTGATGGATATACCGGCAGAAATGACCAAGTTTCTAGAGCGCCAGTTTGCTTTGTTACAGAAGTTTGAGGATACTGAAGTGGAGACAACAGCACAAAGTGCTATAAAGTTATGAGCTCAACAACAAACATCAAATGCATTGGTTGTAACTGGTCAAAGACCTACAAATGGATCTCTACCAGTCAATAACATAAATCTTGTGAAGATACCAAGTCAAAACATGGAAACACAACCTGATCAGAAGATTACCAAGGAAAATGGTTTTATTGTTTTAGCTGATCAAGATTCTGCACCTAAACCATCACCAGATCTCCTTAGCGATCTTTTAGGTACACTTGCTATTGAATGCTCTTCACCGTCTAGTGAGAAAAATCCAGCCACTGTCACGGAACCCTCTCCATCTGATGCAATCGGTGCTGTTGCATTAGCTATAGTTGGTGAAGAGTCAAACTCAGTTCAACCAATTGGTAACATTACCGAAAGGTTTAACGCACTTTGTCTGAAAGACAGTGGAAATTTGTACGAGGACCCTTATATAGAGATTGGAGTGAAGGCTGAATGGAGATCCCACTATGGACTTCTTGTTTCATGCTTAGGAAACAAAAATAATTCTCCTCTTATTTCAGTAAAAGAGGATATATTACCTCCTGCTAATCTGAAGTGGGAGCTTGCTTTGATGCCAAATACCATCCCACAAGGAGCTCAAGTGCAATGCCTACTAGAAGTAATTAATCTCCAAGCAAGCAGAGATGTTGCGATTCTTGACTTCTCTTATAAATTTAGAACAGAGGCAGTTTCTGCCAAATTAAAGTTACCAGCCGTATTGAATAAGTTTTTGCAACCTCTGACGGTCTCTGCTGAAGAGTTTTTCCCTCAGTTGAAATCTATACCTGGACCACCTTTGAAGCTACAAGAAGTGGTTTGAGGTGTAAAACCATTGTCTCTTCCAGAAATGGCCAATTTGTTCACAAGCCTTCGTGTGGGAATCACTCCAGGGCTGGATACAAATCCTAATAATCTTGTTGGAAGCACTTCATTTCATTCAGAGACAACTCATGTTGTGTTTTGTTTGATAATAGTTGAAACTAACCCAGCAGATCGAACACAACTAAGATTAACAATAGCAACCAAGTATCCGACATTGACATTCGAGATGAAGGAGTTAGTAAAAGAGCATTTGATTGATATACCTGTACGAGCGACACCTACGACAGTTTCCCCACCGCCTCCTCAGCCGCAATCTCCACCTGTATATAATGATCTCGGTGCCATGATTCTTGACCTTCTCTAGAAAACAATACATATACTTGTATCCGGTTCATTTTCACAGTATTCTGTGGGATACATATGGAAAAAAAATTATATTCTAATACATTAGGGTAAAAAGTATTATTCTTTTGGGTTGCAGTGTCCCTTTTGCTAAGTAATACTTGTGTTAATTTTTTCTGTCCTCCCTACCTCCTATTTTCATGTAATTTTTTGTGGCTTGAGGTTCATGTATAGTGTGGAAATAAATTCTGCATTTGTCTGGTTCAAGTAGGAAGGTTTCTATAGAAGTTCTAGTTTTCCAACCAGTTTATTATCAAAAAAAAAAAAAGCCAGAAACACAAACTGCATATTTACATACCAAACAACAATTTCATGATATAATCTATTTCTGATAGTTGAATTGAATTAATATTTGGTAAATTTTAGAACCAAAATTTACCAGAAATCCAACCAAATACAGACATAAATTACCAATTTCGAATTACTATTTGGTAAATTTACAGGCCAAACATCAAATTTCAACTTCCAGAAATTTAAACTGCAAATTTACAAAATAAACATCAATTTCATGATATAATCTATTTCTGGAAGTTAAACTGAATTAACGTTGGCAAATTATATAAGAAAAATTCACCATAAATTCAACTGAATACAGATAAATATTACCGATTTCGAATTGATGTTGAATCTTTCGAAGAACGATTGTATTGAATCTTTCAAATATCCAAGATCCGCAAATCCTACGCAAACAACAAGCATCGATCGACAACATTGAATACCAATTATCAATTTCATCTCGATCGAATCCAAAGAGGAAGCACTAGATTCGATCGAATTAACTAGAGCCTCTTTCGCTTGCCACTTCTAGGATTTTGGCTTTTGGGTTTTGTGAATATGTTCAGCGTGTTAGTTTATGTAGGGTTTGATCTGGGTGAAACACCGTTTATTGGGTGGACCTTGGTCCAACAATATTTGTTGCAGCAAAAATGTTAACTTTTTTCATCCGAATACAACAAATCTCAACCATGCAAGCTATGGATCCAACACATGATAATGATTAACCTATCACTCCTGAATTACAATTATCAATTTATTCTAATTGCTAAACAATTAGTATGTGATTAATGCAAGCAACATATGTTCAGTATTGTGTAAAATAGTAAACAAAAGCAGTTAAAGGCGATAATATAAGTTATATAACAAATGCAGTTATACTAGTATTACCGCACAACGGTGGGAAAACCGACCGTTGAAATACATAATATAAAATAAAAAATATTAGATAAATTTTTATTTTAAGTCAAATTTTAATGAAAAAAATATAATGTAATTTAACAGAAAAATGAAATACACGTAAATCAACTTAAGACCAAAAATATGATATTAAAGTACTGAATTTATTTTCATACTTTTTTTGGTATCAATAACTGTTGATGTCAAAAGTTGGTCACTAGTGACGATCAACCCCCAATCGCGTGATCTACACACGAAAAAAGATAAAATACGCAATAAAAAGTAAAAGAACGGGGAGCACACACAGAAATTTTATAGTGGTTCGGCAAAGACAATGCCTACGTCCACTTTATATATTATCTATCTCTTTTTTTGATTACAAATACAATGCTTTTTCTGTTTGGAGAAAACAAAGAAAATGACTATTTTCCTTTCTTCCTTTTGAGAGATTGAGATTCTGGAGGAGAGTAGGGATGAAAAGTCTGAAGAAAGCCGTCTGGCCAAAAGAAGTCGTCTTTCTCTTTAAGCTTAGAGGTATTTATAGGTGGAAAATGCTGCTTGGGCTGTTGCGAAATGGTCTGGCCATTTCAGGAAGGTTCAGACACGTGGAATCCATTCATTGGCTCGAATTGCGGCTGGAAGACTGATTCCACTGCTCATAAATAGTATCCTCGAAAGTTGTGGCCGACGTGGCATCCGTGGAGAGGTATATCAAAAGCAGAGCTTTTCCCGCATATGGTTGACCGCCTTTATCTCCTTGGAAGTCGGGATATTAAGTGGACTAGCTCTGTAGAAATCTTCCACGCTGGCCCGAGATAATCGGTCGACGAGTTCTTTCTGGAAGCGAGAAACTCGGTCGTCCTGGTGAGCTATTCTTCAGGTAATGCGCAGTCAATCTGACTGAGTTGGATTTGGGCCGATATACCATTGCTTGATGTAGCGCCCCTGATAGGCCTCTTGGAGCGCGACTTGTGCGTTTGGGCTTTGGTTTTGTCCCGATGAGATTAGTGCCAAAACGAGGGCTAACACTTTGCCCCTCAGAATATATCTTCATCGACAGAGGGAGATGTATTCTGAAATCTGAACTGAAGCACAAACGCTCGAGCTGCTATGGTCGCGTTGGACCATATTAAGGCCAGAAAACCGATGGTCCGATGTTGTATTAAGACCAGAAATCCGACGACCATGCCAGGTCGTATTAAGGCCAGAAAACCAACAACTATCGAAGACCGTATTAAGGATGAGTTGATGATCGCCACTAGTACAAAAGTTGGTTCCTGCAAATACAAAACAAACCATGGGTCGAGCATTTTATTCCACTTGGCTTTAGAGGGTGGCGAGCATAAACCTTGCTCGGCTTAGTGGCGAGCATAAACCATACTCGGCTTAGGGGCGAGCATAAACCATGCTCGGCTTAGGGGCGAGCATAAACCATGCTCGGCTTAGTGGCGAACATAAACCATACTCGGCTTAGGGGCGAGCATAAACCATGCTCGGCTTAGTGCAAGTGTTTCTCATGCTCAAATCATGTTGGATTAGTTAGTTTAACGAGCTATGCACGCTCGTGGTGTGAAGAAAGAGAGTGTGATCCACACTCGTGTTTAAGAAAAAGCGACCTCTCTCAATTGAAAGGGTAGGTGTTTGAAGTGGTGGTGGGCTTTCGCGCTAACCACATAGAACAGGGGGTCGAGCATTAACCATGCTCGGCTTAATGGCGAACACTAATCTGGTTCGACTTAGAAATTTTACAATAATCGATCTACTTTTGCAAAAAGTAAAGTTCATAACTGCTAAGCAACTATTACAAAGAAAATCTATGGGGACATCGATTGATTACATAGCATCATCGCGTCCCTATTTTTGAAAGAAATATGTCGAGAGAAAAGATAAAAAATCTAATTAATGATAATGCCGCGAGTGCTAGTCTTAGGGTCCTTTCCATTTCTACGAGATTGCGGACCAGCCTGAGGATCTTGGGCAGAAGGTTGCGGCGGCATGGCCGGGGCGCGATTTTTGATATACTCAGCAAGTTCCCTTTTTCTGACTCGCCCTTCGATGAGATCGCGCAGATGTCGGAAATCATTTGTATTATGTCCAGCTACGTTGTGGAATATACAATGCTTGCCAGAGTCAAGTTCCATCTAGGTCGGTTCTCGTTGAGGTGGCCTTGGAGTGGGGAAGGACTCGCGCATATCAAGATAGATATCGAGAAAAGTGGAATTAAGCTCGGTGTACCAATTATATTTGTTTTCATTTCGAGGTCGTACATTGCGTTTATCCTTTTCCGGGGCCGTTCCTCTTCCTTTATTCTGGCCATTTCCGTTGAGCGGACCTTGTTGTTTGGCTACTAAAAATTCAAGGCTCTCCATCTCAAGGCTGGCATCCTCTTGTCGGAGGAATCTTTCGGCCTCGGAATAGAAATCATCTATATTTTTGGGAGGATCCCTAGTTAAGGAGTTAGAGAATTCTAATCTCTTCTGGACTCCCACGATGGCTGCCATCAACACCATCGATGGCTCGGGCCGATCAACAGATGCTACGGCTGCGTTAAACCTTTCGAGGAAGGATCTTAGCGTCTCTCCGGATTGCTGTTTGATGTAGATAGAAACATGACACTTTTCGGTCGAGAGATATGCACTCGAAACTGCTAGATGAAGCGGGTGACCAGAGTATTCCAACTACTGATCCACTCCGTTGTTAGCTGCCGAAACCACATACCGGCTATATCTGTGAGAAAGAGTGGAAAGCACTTAGCCATGAAGCTGGTAGATGCACCAAGTACTTCCATATGTCGCATGTATCGCATAAGATGAATGGTCGGGTCAGTACGACCGTTATATGGTTCGATGGCGGGGAACCTGAAGTCCGGAGGGTTTCGAGAATTTCTAATGTCTCTAGTGAAGGGGCTGCGATTGACATTGTCTATGTCTTGCTGCGAAGAATTGTCGCGAGTGAAACGTCGGATGATGCTTGCAAGCTGACTCCCATCTCCGAGGAGTCGTTGCCATGAACTTAACTCTACATCCTGAGGGGGTTCTGTACGAGGATCCGACAAAAGCATGCTCGGAAGAGTGGCCGTTGGCTGGGCTCGACCTCCGAGAGTTGAGTGAAGATGTGAGGGAAGGTGAGATCTGGCGGGTGGTTCTGGGTAGAATGACCCCTCTGGAACCTGATGAGTTGTGGATCGAGCCATATTTGTAGCTAAAGGTCTAGATTGATCCAGCATAGCATGTGATGTTCGAGGGCGAGGGTTGCCCCCGTTTAAAGCGAGGTTAGGAGGGTCTATGGTAGCGTTTTCTTCTGCTACGGTGAGGACCGGCATGGTAGGGTGGCTTCCCTCATTTGAAGGGAAGGTTACTCCAACTCTTCGTTGAAGAGGTAGAGTGGTTAGACTGGTCTGCGACAAGATCCCGGGTTGTAATGGGAATGGCGTTGATTCTGAGGGACCCAGGGGTAGCTCGACTGATTCGATAGGTCGAGATATTCCAAAGAGTGGAGGCATATTTGCCAGATGACCTAGATCTTGATCGCCTACCTCCTGAGGTTCTGTTGTTGCAGCCGCACTGGTTGCTGGAAGCGATATTCTCGGCTGGGATCGATCGGTTGGTGGAACCAAACCAGGATGAAATAAAGGTGTAGCCGGATCAGTGGCCTGATTCCGTGCAGACCGAAGATCGGTTATTGCCCCAGCTTCGGTCGATGGAGGAATTGATGTTGAAATGTTCAACCCTATTTCCAGTCGACCGAGAAGGTGATCCATCAACTGCTGTTGTCGTTCGAGGACTTTACCCTGAGATGTCATATGGTCTTTGAGTTCGACCATGATTTTATCCATGTCGTCCCGGGTAAGGAATCAGGACATGTTGTCATGAGAGGAAACTTCGTGGCTTGCTTCTACAGCATCAGCATTAGCTGCATCGGCGTTTGCGGGATGAGAGGATGTTGCATCTTTCTTTCGTTTGTTCGCCATGACCTGGGATAAGCAGGAGCTCGATGGCGGTGTCAGTGCGCTTTCCCCTTCCTGGCATGCCAAAGTGTTGACGTCAAAAGTTGGTCACTAGTGACGATCAACCCCCAATCATGTGATCTACACACGAATAAAAATAAAATATGCAATAAAAAGTAAAAGAACGGGGAGCACACACAAAATTTTATAGTGGTTCAGCAAAGACAATGCCTACGTCCACTTTATATATTATCTATCTCTTTTTTTGATTACAAATACAATGCTTTTTCTGTTTGGAGAAAAGAAAGAAAATGACTATTTTCCTTTCTTCCTGTTGAGAGATTGAGATTCTGGAGGAGAGTAGAGATGAAAAGTCTGAAGAAAGCCGTCTGGCCAAAAGAAGTCGTCATTCTCTTTAAGCTTGGAGGTATTTATAGGTGGAAAATGCTGCTTGGGCTGTTGCGAAATGGTCCGGCCATTTCAGGAAGGTTCAGACACGTGGAATCCATTCATTGGCTCGAATTCCGGCTGGAAGACTAATTCCACTGCTCATAAATAGTATCCTCGAAAGTTGTGGCCGACATGGCATCCGTGGAGAGGTATATCAAAAGCAGAGCTTTGCCCGCATATGGTTGACCGCCTTTATCTCCTTGGAAGTCGGGATATTAAGTGGACTGGCTCTGTAGAAATCTTCCACGCTGGCCCGAGATAATCGGTCGACGAGTTCTTTCTGGAAGCGAGAAACTCGGTCGTCCTGGTGAGCGATTCTTCAGGTAATGCACAGTCATTCTGACTGAGTTGGATTTGGGCCAATATACCATTCCTTGATGTAGCACCCCTAATGGGCCTCTTGGAGCGCGACTTGTGCGTTTGGGCTTTGGTTTTGGCCCGATGAGATTAGTGCCAAAAGGAGGGCTAACAATAACAATGACATTACATATTACGGATACAAAGCCACAATAGTACTCAGACACTAATACATGGCACAGTCAAACAATCCACATTGAAAGTTCATATTAATACATGATGGTGTTCATTAAGTTCGTAACATTACTGTCACCATTTATCATATTAGCAGCCAATCCATATAGCACCATAGCAAGCACATCCAATCTACCAAATCCATATAGCAACGTCAACTAGAAAGGCGTCAACAACTAGCAAGGCAGCAAAAAGAAGAAGTCATACTCTCTAGTCGTTAACCAATTAGCCATGTTTTCTTGTTTCTCGGCTAGATCGTCGGGTTGAACATTGCATCATGTTGCTGCCTTCTTAAGCACAGTAATCATCATTCTTGCACTATGAGCTCATTTGGCTCTTCTGATCCGAAGATCAAAGTAAAGATGCAATTCAATATGCATGCGTATTTTCAATTATATCACAGACGGTGTGGCGTGGAATTCAAGGAGAAGAATAAACATGATTAGAATAACATGTATTTTATTACAAACAGCAAACTGAATATTATTACGAACAGCGTAAACAGCATACAACATAAGATGGAACATAAACATCATATTATTATAAACAACATGAACATAGCAAATTGTGGTGCTAAACAGCATAGAAATGAGGTGCTCCGCTGTTTAGAAGAACTGGGGTGTTTAAAAAACGCAAGCAACATGAATATTGTTACAAACAGCAGTCGAATTCCATATAGGTAGCATCGAAGAAGTAACAAACAGTATTACGAATAAAATAGCAAACTATGGAAGAAGTAACAAACAACAGTCAAAGCATGAGTCAAACTGCAATACAAACCATACTATTTCCCGTAATAAATGGTTGTTCATGGCAGGTGGAAGTAAAGGGTAGCCGAATTTCATATAGAGCGGATCCATGGTACCTTCAACCTGATTTCCAAAATTAAAGCTGAAGTCTTGTTGTTGCATGATGCTAACCAGTTTTACCTCTGTTACCAGTCATCAGTATTCCATGTCAGTGTTTGCAACTTTGAGGACACATTAGCTTCTTGAACTCCAAACCCCTTCGATATGAACAAATATTTAATTTCATATTAACTCAAACACAGCATTAATAAATTTCTGTTTGACCACCATATCCAAAAATGACCCATCTTTTTATCCAGGTGATTTTCATAAATTTCAGTTTCATAAATTTCAACTGTCAATATATTTATACCAGTTTGCATGTTGGTTAACTTGCAAATTGATGTTTGTAGTCATACAATGTTATCTTATTTGTACGCTAGTTTCTTATGTTTTCCTTTTTTCATGCCATGTTTGGTATTACCTTATTTGTTGGTATATAAAACTATTTCAAAGCCAGAGCTACCATAATCAACATAAAGAGATGGAAGGGTAACAAAAGCAGCAAAATGCAATTGTTAACGTGGTAAATGCAGTTCGAATTGAATAATCCCGATAAGATGTCTATTAATAGCTCAGATAACAATGGAAAAAGTAATCAAAAAAATTTAAAGATTCCAAATAGCTAAAATAACAATTCAGTCATAAAATATTTAAAGGCACACACCTTTTTTTTATATACGTGGATAAAACAATTCATGGGTGTGAGTAAGTATGAACAAACGGTAATTATGCCTAGCACTACACATGGTTTATCATCGATTATTCCAAAGCATATTCTTAACATAAAATAAAATTGCTAAAAATGACAATTTTTTGATAAAATACTTATATAAAATGATTATCTGTTTTACTGACAGTGGTATTTAGTAATCATTTTAAACCGACACACATAGTTATCAAACAAATTAATTCACTTGTAAGGGATTCAATATTTTTTATTTATTTTTGGATTATATAGCATGACAAACGGTGATTGCCCAACAAATTACTATGATGACCATAATTTATGAAACCAAAGGAGAAGCTTTCTAAAAATGTAAAATATAAGTATGCCCAGCACCACCTATGTGCATACATTATTCGAACCCGCATGAGAGACATAAAAAAAATCAATGTTTACTTAGTGAATTCTTTTTCATTTGAAAATAAAAACATTGTTGTTACCTTCATAATGGCGCGCATATAATTAGACACCTCAATTGAGTTTTCGAAAAAATTGAAAGGAACGGCACCGTATATGTATGTAGCTTATCTTCTAACAAAAAATTATTATGTGCGCAAAAAATAAAAGTATCAAATGAAACACTTTGCCTTGCCTTCTTGATAATCTCATAATTAGTTCTTTCAAAAAAGATTTTCTTGAATCTAATCCATGTGTGATACAAAACCCATCCTTGTTTTCCAAATAGAGCTTGATATTTTTCCTACAATTGTTTTCTACTATTTAAACTTACACATCATCTATAATATAACATCGACAATATTGCCATTAATTTGACGCTCAAACTGATGTACCACCATACTGGTCCCATTTAAAACGAGTTTCAAATTTTGTTTCCTAAAGAATTTGACTGTTGCGGAAACTTTTTTCTTTTACTACTTCATTTATTTGTTTTAACATTGCTATTATCTTTGACGATTTTTCCACTACATACTCCAGTAATTACAATCATTCTCTTCCTGTGAGTACGTAAGTAATTAGCTAAGTTTCTGACTTTCACTAAATTTAGTGTTGTGAGCAGTGAGCTCAATGAAGAAAATATGGGTATGACCTTTTTGCACAGTTGAGGTTTAAACAGACTTGATGTCCAGACAACATGTAATTTTTCAGCATCGTCTTATTTTGTAGGAACAGTAGCTTACGCAATATTTACCCTCTCTGCCTATCTATAGATTGCTAATGCTATCTACAAAGCATCCCACTAAACCGGTTTACCAAACCAAATGTATAAAAATACAGGCTAATGTTTTGATAAAGCATTTGCTTCATGTTAAATGGTGACAAAAAAAAATCAACATATTGTAAGATAATATAGGTATATTAATTAAATTAAAATTAGTTTACTTAACACTTAAATGTATAAAAAATAAATATTTCATACACATTACATGTAAACATGGTCTCAATACTGCATTATATATAAAGTTTGACAACTCCAGCCAAAAAAAACTCACTCATATGCTAAAAATATGACCTCGACAGAAAATAAGAAAATCCAAATTCAGCATAAATCAAGTAATAAATACCATATTGACAAAAACTCAGTAATTACATAAAATAAAATTTGAGAAGATTGATGTTAATGATGATATGCCCTATAGCCATTAAGTTTTTTTGGCAAGTAAATTTGACTATATCTAAATATACAGTTGTAGAAGCATGAACAGAATACAGTACGATTCAAACTTATTTTCTAACCAATATGTAAGCATATTTTATGCCAAGAATGTCATTACAGCTGAACAGAAGGAAATATTTTAGCATAATATTGTTGGCATTTTTTTTATAACTTTAGAGAGCTATATAGTTTGTTCACAAAACCAATTGGTTAATGTGAACTATAGCCTCTTAGTATTTATCCAGGATCTTAGTTGATTTTTTTCCGGTATGGGACTATTATTTTCATCACTCCCCCTTCACGTGTGGCGTATTTGAGCCATCTACGTGAACATAGTATTTTGGATGGAGTGGGGAACGTATGGCGGTTAAGCACATACGTATTTTTTGCATTGGCTCTAATCCTGAGCTCTGATACCATGTTGGCATTTTTTTTTTATAACTTTAGAGAGCTATATAGTTTGTTCACAAAACCAATTGGTTAATGTGAACTATAGCCTCTTAGTATTTATCCAGGATCTTAGTTGATTATTTTCCGGTGTGGAACTATTATTTTCATCAAATATTTTATTGAATACACCTATTTTAGTATAATATTTTATGTGAGGGGGGGTATCCACGTATTTTATTGAATACACATTTGTTAATTGTACAGGAATAAAACTACCCAAGAAGGCAATAGTTTAAACATGTCATAAATGGGTAAAACAAAAGATAAGAAACACATCCCTCTCTTAGGTTGTCAGACTTTGGATGTGATAATCATGTTTTATGTATAGAATCATATAACATAAAAGTTGGGTCTGTCAAAATATACTAGTAAAGCATTCAAATAATAACGACATTCATTTTCTTTAACACAAGCAGCAGAATCTACCTATTGAAATACCTTGAGATCAGGATACTGAGAATCAGATTGACCAATTTCATAAGAGCACAAGCATAATACATGTATAATGCCCAAATGTCAAAGAAAAATTAACAATATAAAATGTGGAATTAGAAATGAAAACTTAGTTTTGGATCTTACCTTCAACGAAAGCAGATAAATTTAACGCCAGGTTATGCGACTCTTTTTCTTCCCCTCCTTTTATCCGGTTGTATCAAAAAAATTTAGGGTTCTAGCAAAAAAATAATAATCGAAAATCACCATGACCATTTATCAGAAAATTGAAAGTATACCTGCTTGTGACAATCGTTGGTTAATCGGTTGGATGCTCGAGGTTTCCTCTAAATTGATAATTCACACGGTTGTGATTGAGATGGAAAAGAAAGTAAAACAAATTTGATCGTATTTAAATAGGAAGAACCGAAACGAGAATCGGTAAATATGGAGAATTAACAAGATCGTAGAATGGTAGAGAAGAAAGCGAAGCGAGAAATGGTAACGAAGATGAAACGACCCGAAATCCCCCTTACGGGAAATCCCGGATTGAGTCGAGAACAAGCCACAACAGAACGCAGACGGAAGAACATTTCATTGTATATTACAACAATTCCATCAGAATACAAGAATATACAAAGTATAAATGAATATTACACAAAAATATCAAATACCAGAGATTACAATACATTACATAGCAGCGGAAAATAATACAAACACAACTGAAGGAGATATACGAATAAAAAGCTTTCCGGATATCGTTCCAGTTGTAAACCAGGATCATGTGAATATAAATCTGCAAAACCAAAACTACAAGCTGCCCGTGTCAAAATAAGGGCACCGAGAGTTTAGGTTAAAACAATAAACTCCAGGTCAGTTATGGGACTAGTGTGAGAACTAAAACAGTTATTAATCTTTATTTTAAAGTTAGGTAAATCAAGGGACCACGCCGTATAACACGGAATGGGTTTCCTCCCAAGAACACCAGTGCATAAAACAACAGCGCAATGCTAAATAAAGGAAAAAGAAGCTATTATAAGACCCAGGTCCTATCACACAATGCAACGCAAGCCGGGGGATAGGGTTTTCCCTTATAATAGCCAAACATGCTTAGTACGTTTAAAACAAATCATTTGATACTACTATAAGTGTATAGTGACAAAACAATTTCAAATCATAAGTATCAATCATAGATGGCATGGGTACCATATATCATGTCGCCATACTAGTTCTACAATTAAAACCGCAAAATCACGTATTGGAAGTTGGATTTCCATCTGTTAACCAAGGCAAAAGATAGTCCTTACAGATTCGAGACAATCTAGCCCATGTCTCAGGTCAGAGCTCAAGTGACCTTGGAGCGACAGGGCCGGTCCACCGATGTGGATTAAACGAAATCCTGAACACTGCGTTTCCCCGCCCTTTGGGGCGTAAGTCTGGTCCGTCTGCCGACCAGAATGCATCGGCCGAAACCGATATAACCGAGGCGCCTCGCAACAACAACAACCACATAAGTCAAACACGTCAGGGAGTGTAAAACCACTGACGCCACTTCTAACTAGTAGGAAACACATGCCCTCCCTGAGGTCCTCTCCCGTTTCTGGTCCACTACCGGGGTGTGAGGCTCGCGAATCAACGTTACACAAAGCTATGCCACAAAGGCGGTGCTTTGATCATCACCACAAGACTTTGCTTTTCAACAGAAGCCTTGATCATTTGCATCTTAGCATGCCACACAGGCAAACCACTCTACGCAACCGATATCAGTCACACATAATGAAATCCGATGTCAGACACACAGTCCATTTACAAGTCCGTTCTGGGTCTGAACGAAACCGGAGGAACCTTATTCCTCGCATATCCATCGATCTCCAAGTACGTCTGGACGATCACCAACTGATTCCCTCCTCTTGGGTGTACATCCCAATCAAGATCATCAGTAATCACCCAAACAACGTGAAGACCTCCGGTCTTCTACCACCGTCTTCATCTTCGACTTATCGTCGTAACAGTTATTCAGAATGGGATAAACCCGGTCTTTCCGAATAACTCGCGTATATAATAAACAGGTGTTACACAAACACTACATACGCCTCATTCCAATTCATCCGTCACTAACCGTAAATTAACAAGAGAATAATTCCCCAAATATTAACCCCGAAGGCCGAAACCAACATCAGATCAATATCCAAGAAACCATCCAACTTAGCTAATCTCCAGTTAGTTTCTAAATTTAACTTTCTTAGGGAAAGGTTCCCATTAATTTTATCAAAGATAAATTCCTTTAAATTTATTCTTTAATCTTCTTTTGAATATCAATTCAAACTAGTCGGGATTAACGAACCTTATCGAAGTAATCATTTGTTTTAATTTCCCAACCCAACCTATTCATCCCATGAAGTAAAACT
The DNA here is from genome assembly GCA_030737875.1 of Allium sativum. Taxonomy (NCBI): domain Eukaryota; kingdom Viridiplantae; phylum Streptophyta; class Magnoliopsida; order Asparagales; family Amaryllidaceae; genus Allium; species Allium sativum. Next base: position 299,148,336 of record CM060924.1, read on the forward strand.
GGTAATACTTCATATCTAACACCACGGTGTTATCGGTAAATTCAATTACCATTTCACGTTCAAATCTATTTAAAGATTTAACTATCGCCTGGAGCAAAACTGGTGATACTCCATTCTCGATCTTTTCAATCTAATTAAATATTCATTAAAACCCCACTTAGTTTTAATCTTTGACTGGGTTAAAGAATCAGTGTCATTTAAAACATGGTTCACGATAAACCCCAAAATCACATCACATTTCAATCAGTCCCTAACCGTAAATTAGCAAGTGAGAAATTCCCTAAGTATTAACCCCGAAGGCTAAAACCAACATCAGATCAATACCCAAAAAACCATTCAACTTAACTAATCTCCAATTAGTTTCTGATTTTCTTAACTCCTTTGGGTCTAAGAACAGTATTATTGAAGATACCGTTCACGACAACCCAAAATCACATTCCATTAATTATCGGGTTAAAGAACAAGTGTTTTTTAAAACACTGTTCACGATAAACCCAAAAATCAATTCCAATTCAATTCCAATTAAATATTATTTAATTGGTACATTTCATTAAATCTAAATAAAAAGATTTAATCTTTTTCTCAACTGGGCTTAAGAACAGTGTTAATGAAGACACCATTCACAACAAACCCAAATCACATTTGATATTAAATACAAGGCTCTGAATAGAAATTATATCGGCTTATATTCAATATCAAACTCTACGACTAACAAATATCATATTGGAAATAACGATATATATATATATATATCTTTCAAATTCCCATAACAATATCTGTATCATCACGAAATCCAACATCGAAATATTCCGAAGACAATTTCGATTCAAATCCATTCCAATGCAATTATTGGAAATTATGGTTATTTTTAAAACCATTTCAAATCTAATTAATTTATTTTAAAAATAAATAAATTATTATTCTACTTCAAAACTAGTTCATTTCGATAAAAATCTATTTTTATCTTTTCAAATATGGAGTTTTTCATCCCAATTCTTCCCAAATCATTTCTTATGATTTTACACAAATTATGGATATTTTTAATAATTTTATCAAGGCCCGTACAGTCGATTTCCATCAACGGCCCTCGAACTGCACTTACAGCGACCTTTTCTAAATTTTATTTGGACATAATTCCAAATCCAACCGTTAGATTTCAAATTTCTAATATTCGTTAGAAAGCTCTTTTCGATACGAATGCAACAGTTCTAGTTTTAGGAGAATCCGACGGTCGGATCTTCCGTAATGTCCATTCGAAGTCAATAGTCGAAATTCACGAACTACCGCGGCGCGGCGCGTTCTATTCAGGCCATTCTATTACATATATATAATATATACTTCGTCGATTCCCTTTTAAAACGTATTTTATAAATCGTTTTTAAATTCATTTTCAAAACGATTTCCACATCATTTCAATTTCAAATCAAAATTGAATTTCTCCTTATAAATTCGTTTTAAATTCATTTCAAAATGATTTCAATTCAAATCGATTTTTATTTCAATTCCAGTTCATTTTCAATTCAATTCAATTTTAATTCGAATTCCTTTCTATTCAATTTCAATTCGAATTCATTTCTATTCAATTTCAATTCGAATTCATTTCTATTCAGTTTCAGTTCGAATTTCAATTCTTTTCAAAATATCAGATTTTGAAATCACTTTTGATATTCATTATAAAATGAATAAAATCGATATAAATATCGTTCACGTCAAAATGGCATCAATATAATCAACACGACTTCATATATTTCTATTTCCAAATATTCTATTTCAAATATTTCTATATCAAATATTTCTATTTCAAATATTTCTTTTTCAAATATTTCTTTTTCAAATACGAAATGAGGCCCAATCAATTACCATATAATGTTAATTATATGGATTTTCTACAACATATGTATACAATAACAACGATGAATAATCAACCATCATCCAAAGTGTATTCTACACTGTATAAACATCAAATATAAATATTCAACGATTATAACAGTCTGTCAATCAATCGATCGACATACAACTAAACAATCGGGATTAGTGTACGTCAAATATCATCCCAATACCCGTGTGGGGTTTTCAAACAATCAAACACAGATTTTATTTGTGCAGTTGGGCGATGTGTAAAATTTATCGTCCCAATCAATATCATTCAAATGTGTGTATATAAACAAATCATTCGATTTGTTTATAACTATTTATTTCATTTTAAATACATGTTAAAAATTCTATTTTGAACTATAAAATATTTTAACTATATAAATATTTTATTTCCATTTCACATCACACAATCAACTACACAGCAAAATCAAACAAACAAGCATACAAGCCGTCCATGGTCTGTGGACGATGGGTGTCGGGTGCTACTAAACACCGTCTGCATCCTAGTATATATTTTAACTAGAAAAAGAAAATTTAAGGTGAGAAGTTCTCACCGATAGCTAATCCAATACCACGACTTTTCATTTGTAGAAATATTCGCTGTTCTCGCCTTTTGCCACTTTCGTTGCCGTAGCCACTACATATATAAAAATCACATTTTTATATTGTTGCTATGTATATAAAAATCACATTTTTATACTACTACTATATGGATAAAAATTCTATTTTTACATCGCTACTATATAGATAAAAATTCTATTTTTACATCGCTAATATATAGATAAAAATTCTATTTTTACAACGATGTTCTTATAATAAAAATTATATTTTTATCACGTCTTTTCAAATATAAAGATTTCGCCTTTTCAAATATAAAGATTTTATCTTTACTATCTATATAATATAAAAATCATATTTTTATTTTACACACCTAATAAAAATCATATTTTTAATATGCCACTAGTATAAAAATTATATTTTTAACTTTTCTATATTATATAAAAAAAAATATATACCGTTCTATACATTTTTATCGCTACTCTACATAGATAAAAATCGAATTTTTATTGTGCTAAGCATATGAAAACCATATTTTTAAAACAAATAAAGATCATATTTTTAATATCGTTCCCCATACAAAGATTATATTTTTATCATCGAAAATCTTTTCTATTGAAAATCATAACTCATATAAACGAAAATCAGAATTTATAGAAATAATTAAAATCAGTTTTTATATAAATAAAAATAAATAAAGAAAAAAGCTCACCTTTGTTCAACGGAGAGGGAGAGAAGAAGGAAGAGGGGTGGTGGCGAGGTCGGGGGTTGGTGGCGAGGTCGTGGTCTTCTCTGGTGGTGGCGGTAGGAGGTGTGATGAGGAGGGGGATAGGCGGCGACGATTTTCAAAAAAAAGGGGGGGGGGCTTTGTCATCAGGGGCGGAGGCTCACCAGTGCACGGCGGAGCGACGCCAGGCGGAAGGCGATCCCCGATGGCGCGGTGGCGGACTAAGTATAGGAGAAGGTTGCGCGATGGAGGGTTCCATCGTCGGGGTTGCGCGTTTATTTTTCTTCTTCTTTTTAATCAGTGTGAATGAATGAGGGGGGGGGGGGGGGGCAGAGAGGAAATAAGGGGAGAGGTTTTTTTCTTTTTTTTTAATTATTTTAATTTCAAAAAGTTGACTTTTTTATTCGACCTCTAAACGAGGCCCACCGCCTGTCGTCCATAGCTCATTACCCCTATTACGAACACAATGGGAAATGTATCGTAGGCTGATTCGACCGTTTCGATCAGTTTTCGTCAAAATCAACATATAACTCTATATATTGAATATGAACGCACATTCCAATTTACCGGGGCCACATACTAACTAGAAAAATTCCAGAAAAATATTTTCTAGCTTCGTATTGACGATACGGTCCTAACAAAACTAACCTCGTCAAATTCCGAGACCGTTTGGAAAATGACCATTTTCCAGTCGATTAAATTCAACTAAAACTGGTCAAACGCGTTTTCCTTTGCCACGCTCACATAGTGATTCGAAAAATTACGAAATTTGAAACCTAGCAATAATTTGACATCACGGACCCAACAAAAGAGGTTTCGTCGAAATCCGAGGTCGTTTGCAAAATTTCCATTTTTAAGGGCCGAAATCCCATAGCGACTATTCTGAAATTTCAACTGGACATATCTTTTGATTCCCGCTATGAAATTCCAATCTTTCGGATTCGTTGGAAAGATATTCACAAATAGATTCTAATATTTTTGGTTTTGCTAAAATCCGGTTTAGTTTGCATCCTGCACATTCATTTGAATTTTGAAATTGAATTATCGAACTACCGCGCCATTTTCAATTCCTTTTATAATTGTAAATATTTATTTATATTCTAACGTCGATCTATATAAATATATACGTTCGAATTCTATTCAAAATAAATTTCTCGTTGGTATCATTTAATTAATTCCTTTTTAATATTCAAAATTCACTAAAATCACCAAAATAAAAATTTTAAATTGGCTCGGATTTCCGGGTTATTAAAATCTCCCCCACTTAAAACTTTTCCCCTCGAAAAGGAACAAAGCCAAAAGTTGTTTAACTAATCAACTCAATTTTCATTATTTTCTTTATGGCTTAAGTTCTTCAACTTTTCAGTTTCTAAGAACTTTTCAAATTTTTCAAAAATTTGGCTAACACCCTAAATTTTCGAAAAATTTCGCCATAACCTCCCCTGCACCGGGAGCACCGGGAAAATCCCGAAATTTCCATACGGGCCTTCTGATCTCAAAAAGAAAAAGAAAAGGCCAAGCGGCTAGCCAATTGGCTCATAAAATCATCATTACCCAAACAAAACAGTAAATTATGGTAAACATGTACCTATTTGTCGGGCAAACAATTTTATTCTTCTGCTCTAGCCTCCTTGCTATGACATGTTCAGTGTAAGTACATGTATATGCATGCAAATGCGACCAATTTTCAATACAATTCACTATTTGATTTAATTTGGTTATAGGGTACAAATTTTAATTAATCAACCAATAATCAACAACACAACCATCAATCAATTAGTTGATTAGCTTTTAAAATTCATAACTTTGATACATAGTCAAAAAATCATATTTTTGATGACAAATCACAACAATAAGCCCTATCTAGTTTCGGTTCTCACACCAGTCAATTGGAAATATATAGAAATCTCACTTTCGTCGCTCGAAAATAAATACTGGCGATGGTGCCTCGTCACCAGAATTATCCACGGGCACTAGAGGGATTCTATATCTACCCAGTATATTAAAACTTCGAACACACATTTGCAAGACATATATGCAAAATCTCTATATATTGGATTGTCCAAATTCATATAAATAAATAATCAAATACGAATAATTGATTTAAATTTTCAAAACAAAACTTGTTTTCATTTTCAAAGATATACTCTTCACACTCGTTCTAGGATACTATTGATCCTATTTCTAACGAGTCATTCCCATTGGATATTACTAATCCAATTTCTGATGAATTCTTTCGTAGGGTTCTAATGTGTCTTATTCTCTAAGCTTTGTAAACCAAAGCTCTGATACCACGCTGAAACAACCCGAAATCCCCCATACAGGAAATCCTGGATTGAGTCGAGAACAAGCCACAACAGAACGCAGATGGAAGAACATTTCATTGTATATTACAACAATTCTATTAGAATACAAGAATATACAGAGTATAAATGAATATTACACAGAAATATCAAATACCAGAGATTACAATACATTACATAGCAGCGGAAAATAATACAAACACAACTGAAGGAGATATACAGATACAAAGCTTTCCGGATATCGTTCCAGCTGTAAACCAGGATCCTGTGAATATAAATCTGCAAAACCAAAACTACTAGCTGCCCATGTCAAAATAAGGGCACCCAAAGTTTAGGTTAAAACAATAAACTCCAGGTCAGTCATGGGACTGGTGTGAGAACTAAAACAGTTATTAATCTTTATTTTAAAGTTAGGTAAATCAAGGGACCACGCCGTATAACACGGAACGGGTTTCCTCCCAAGAACACCAGTGCATAAAACAACAACGCAATGCTAAATAAAGGAAAATGAAGCTATTATAAGACCCAGGTCCTATCACACAATGCAACGCAAGCCGGGGGATAGGGTTTTCCCTTATAATAGCCAAACATGCTTAGTACGTTTAAAACAAATCATTTGATACTATTATAAGTGTATAGTGACAAAACAATTTCAAATCATAAGTATCAATCATAGACGGCATGGGTACCATATATCATGTCGCCATACTAGTTCTACAATTAAAACCGCAAAATCACATATTGGAAGTTGGATTTCCATCTGTGAACCAAGGCAAAAGATAGTCCTTACCGATTCGAGACAATCTAGCCCATGTCTCAGGTCAGAGCTCGAGTGACCTTGGAGCGACAGGGCCGGTCCACCGATGTGGATTAGACGAAATCCTGAACACTGCGTTTCCCCGCCCTTTGGGGCATAAGTCTGGTCCGTCTGCCGACCAGAATGCATCGGCCAAAACCGATATAACCGAGGCGCCTCGCAACAGCAACAACCACATAAGTCAAACTCGTCAGGGCGTGTAAAACCACTGACGCCACTTCTAACTAGAAGGAAACACATGCCCTCCCTGAGGTCCATTCCCGTTTCTGGTCCACTACCGGGGTGTGAGGCTCGCGAATCAACGTTACACAAAGCTATGCCACACAGGCGGTGCTTTGATCATCACCACAAGACTTTGCTTTTCAACAGAAGCCTTGATCATTTGCATCTTAGCATGCCACACAGGCAAACCACTTTATGCAATCGATATCAGTCACACATAATGAAATCCGATGTCAGACACACAGTCCATTTACAAGTCCGTTCTGGGTCTGAACGAAACCGGAGGAACCTTATTCCTCGCATATCCATCGATCTCCAAGTACGTCTGGACGATCACCAACTGATTCCCTCCTCTTGGGTGTACACCTCAATCAAGATCATCAGTAATCACCCAAACAACGTGAAGACCTCCGGTCTTCTACCACCGTCTTCATCTTCGACTTATCGTCGTAACAGTTATTCAGAATGGGATAAACCCGGTCTTTCCGAATAACTCGCGTATATAATAAACAAGTGTTACACAAACACAACATACGCCTCATTCCAATTCATCCGTCACTAACCGTAAATTAACAAGAGAATAATTCCCCAAATATTAACCCCGAAGGCCGAAACCAACATCAGATCAATATCCAAGAAACCATCCAACTTAGCTAATCTCCAGTTATATAGTTTCTAAATTTCACTTTCTTAGGGAAAGGTTCCCATTAATTTTATCAAAGATAAATTCCTTTAAATTTATTCTTTATTCTTCTTTTGAATATCAATTCAAACTAGTCAGGAATAACGAACCTTATCGAAGTAATCATTTGTTTTAATTTCCCAACCCCAACCTATTCATCCCATGAAGTAAAACTGGTAATACTTCACATCTAACACCACGGTGTTATCGGTAAATTCAATTACCATTTCACGTTCAAATCTAATTAAAGATTTAACTATCGCCTGGAGCAAAACTGGTGATACTCCATTCTCGATCTTTTCAATCTAATTAAAGATTCATTAAAACCCCACTTAGTTTTAATCTTTGACCGGGTTAAAGAATCAGTGTCATTTAAAACACGATTCACGATAAACCCCAAAATCACATCACATTTCAATCAGTCCCTAACCGTAAATTAGCAAGTGAGAAATTCCCTAAGTATTAACCCCGAAGGCCGAAACCAACATCAGATCAATACCCAAGAAATCATTCAACTTAACTAATCTCCGATTAGTTTCTGATTTTATTAACTCCTTTGGGTCTAAGAACAGTATTATTGAAGATACCGTTCACGACAACCCAAACTCACATTCCATTAATTATCGGGTTAAAGAACAAGTGTTATTTAAAACACTGTTCACGATAAACCCAAAAATCAATTCCAATTCAATATTATTTAATTGGTACACTTCATTAAATCTAAATAAAAAGATTTAATCTTTTTCTCAACCGGGCTTAAGAACAGTGTTAATGAAGACACCATTCATGACAAACCCAAATCACATTTGATATTAAATACAAGGCTCTGAATAGAAATTATATCGGCTTATATTCAATATCAAACTCTACGACTAACAAATATCATATTGGAAATAACGATATATATATATATATATCTTTCAAATTCCCATAACAATATCTGTATCATCACGAAATCCAACATCGAAATATTCCGAAGACAATTTCGATTCAAATCCATTCCAATGCAATTATTGGAAATTCTGGTTATTTTCAAAACCATTTCAAATCTAATTTATTTATTTTAAAAATAAATAAATTTATTCTAGTTCAAAACTAGTTCATTTCGATAAAAATCTATTTTTATCTTTTCAAATATGGAGTTTTTCATCCCAATTCTTCCCAAATCATTTCTTATGATTTTACACAAATTATGGATATTTTTAATAATTTTATCAAGGCGCGTACAGTCGATTTCCATCAACGGCCCTCGAACTGCACTTACAGCGACCTTTTCCAAATTTTATTTGGACATAATTCCAAATCCAACCATTAGATTTCAAATATCTAATATTCATTAGAAAGCTCTTTTCGATACGAACCCAACGATTCCGGTTTTAGGAGAATCCGACGGTCGGATCTCCCGCAATGTCCATTCGAAGTCAATGGTCGAAATTCACGAACTACCGCGGCGCGGCGCATTCTATTCAGGCCATTCTATTATATATATATATATATATATATATATATGTATGTATGTATGTATGTATAATATATACTTCGTCGATTCCCTTTTAAAACGTATTTTATAAATCGTTTTTAAAATCATTTTCAAAACGATTTCCACTTCATTTCAAATTCAAATCAAAATTGAATTTCTCCTTATAAATTCATTTTAAATTCATTTCAAATTGATTTCAATTCAAATCGATTTTTATTTCAATTTCAGTTCATTTTCAATTCAATTCAATTTTAATTCGAATTCCTTTCTATTCAATTTCAATTCGAATTCATTTCTATTCAGTTTCAGTTCGAATTTAAATTCTTTTCAAAATATCACATTTTGAAATCAATTTTGATATTCATTATAAAATGAATAATATCGATATAAATATCGTTCACGTCAAAATGGCGTCAATATAATCAACACGGCTTCATATATTTCTATTTCCAAATATTCTATTTCAAATATTTCTATTTCAAATATTTCTATTTCAAATATTTCTTTTTCAAATATTTCTTTTTCGAATACGGAACGAGGCCCAATCAATTACCATTTAATGTTAATTATATGGATTTTCTACAACACATGTATACAATAACAACGATGAATAATCAACCATCATCCAAAGTGCATTCTACACTGTATAAGCATCAAATATAAATATTCAACGCTTATAACAGTCTGTCAATCAATCGATCGACATACAACTAAACAATCGGGATTAGTGTACGTCAAATATCATCCCAATACCCGTGTGGGGTTTTCAAATAATCAAACACAGATTTTATTTGTGCAGTTGGGCGATATGTAAAATTTATCGTCCCAATCAATATCAGTCAAATGTGTGTATATAAACAAACTGTTCGATTTGTTTATAACTATTTATTTCATTTTAAATACACGTTAAAAATTCTATTTTGAACTATAAAATATTTTAACTATATAAATATTTTATTTTCATTTCACATCACATCACACAATCAACTACACAGCAAAATCAAACAAACAAGCATACAAGCCGTCCATGGTCTGTGGACGACGGGTGTCGGGTGCAACTAAACACCGTCCGCATCCTAGTATATATTTTAACTAGAAAAAGAAAATTTAAGGTGAAAAGTTCTCACCGGTAGCTAATCCAATACCACGACTCTTCATTTGTAGAAATCTTCGTTGTTCTCGCCTTTTGCCACTTTCGTTGCCGTAGCCACTACATATATAAAAATCACATTTTTATATTGTTGCTATGTATATAAAATCACATTTTTATATTACTACTATAGGGATAAAAATTCTATTTTTACATCGCTACTATATAGATAAATTTCTATTTTTACATCGCTACTATATAGATAAAAATTATATTTTTACAACGATGTTCTTATAATAAAGATTATATTTTTATCACGCCATTTCAAATATAAAGATTTCGCCTTTTCAAATATAAATTTTTTATCTTTACTATCTATATAATATAAAAATCATATTTTTATTTTACACACCTAATAAAAATCATATTTTTAATATGCCACTAGTATAAAAATTATATTTTTAGCTTTTCTATATTATAAAAAAAATATTTTTATACCGTTCTATACATTTTTATCGCTACTCTACATAGATAAAAATCGAATTTTTATTGTGCTAAGCATATGAAAACCATATTTTTAAAACAAATAAAGATCATATTTTTAATATCGTTCCCCATACAAAGATTATATTTTTATCATCGAAAATCTTTTCTATTAAAAATCATAACTCATATAAACGAAAATCAGAATTTATATATATATAATTAAAATCAGTTTTTATATAAATAAAAATAAATAAAGAAAAAAGCTCACCTTTGTTCAACGGAGAGGGGGAGAAGACAGAAGAGGGGCGGTGGCGAGGTCGGGGGTTGCTGGCGAGGTCGCGGTCTTCTCTGGTGCTGGCAGTAGGAGGTGTGATGAGGAGGGGGATAGGCGGCGGCGGTTTTCAGAAAAAAGGGGGGGCTTTGTCATAAGGGGCGGAGGCTCGCCAGTGCACGGCAGAGCGAAGGGGGAGCGACGCCAGGCGGAAGGCGATCCCCGATGGCGCGATGGAGGACCAAGTGGAGGAGAAGGTTGCGCGATGGAGGGTTCCATCGACGGGGTTGCGCGTTTATTTTTTTTCTTCTTTTTAATCGGTGTGAACGAATGGGGGGGGCAGAGAGGAAATAAGGGGAGAGGTTTTTTTTCTTTTTTATTTATTTATTTTAATTTCAAAAAGTTGACTTTTTTATTTGACCTCTTAACGAGGCCCACCGCCTGTCGTCCATAGCTCATTACCCCCATTCCGAACACAATGGAATATGTACGTAGGCTGATTCGACCGTTTCGATCAGTTTTCGTCAAAATCAACATATAACTCTATAAATTGAATTTGAATGCACATTTCAATTTACCGGGGCCACATACTAACTAGAAAAATTCCAGAAAAATATTTTCTAGCTTTGTATTGACGATACGGTCCTAACTTCGTCAAATTCCGAGACCGTTTGGAAAATGACCATTTTCCAGTCGATTAAATTCAACTAAAACTGGTCAAACGCGTTTTCCTTTGCCAGGCTCACATATTGATTCGAAAAATTACGAAATTTGAAACCTAGCAATAATTTGACATCACAGACCCAACAAAAGAGGTTTCGTCGAAATCCGAGGTCGTTTGCAAAATTTCCATTTTTAAGGGCTGAAATCCCATAGCGACTATTCTGAAATTTCAACTGAACATATCTTTTGATTCCTGCTATGAAATTCCAATCTTTCAGATTCGTTGGAAAGATATTCACAAATAGATTCTAATATTTTTGGTTTCGCTAAAATCCGGTTTATTTTGCATCCTACACATTCTTTTGAATTTTGAAATTGAATTATCGAACTACCGCGCCATTTTCAATTCCTTTTATAATTATAAATAATTATTTATATTCTAACGTCGATCTATATAAATATATACGTTCGAATTCTATTCAAAATAAATTTCTCGTCGATATCATTTAAATAATTCCTTTTAAATATTCAAAATTCATTAAAATCACCAAAATAAAAATTTTAAATTGGCTCGGATTTCCGAGTTATTACAGAAGAATCGGGATTGGATAGATTTGGAGAAAGAAAACGCACATGAAGTATGTGATGCGCAAAAGTTAGGCCGAAATTGATTGGCTCAGACAATTTGTTTTTTCCTCTTACAGTAGGGAAACCTCCTTAACGGTCGGTATGATAATGTGTGTGAATAAATGGATAATTAGTAAAGATTTAGTGCAAATTTTATCGAAAGATTAATTTGTGTGAATATGTTATCGTAGCCAGTATTATTAGGCAATAACTATTTACTGATCATATATAAGATTGACAGTCTGTAATACTTAATAGGAATCCTTCAAATACTTTGAGCACAAAGGAAACGATTGAAATATTCCATTTCTTTGAATATTATAGGTTAAAATGATCGAAATCCACTTTATGCCCAAATTTGTTTATTCATTATTAGTGCAATTTAATGTCATCTTTGCTTTTAATATCCTTTCTGCAGGTGGTATAGCAGAATACAGCTTTTTTTTTTTTTTTTTACCTTCTCATAGTGAAATATTCCACTACCATTTATCCACTTCATCTTTGCTGATAACTGATATTCATATTTTTGACATAGACCTAAACTATCAAAAATATCCACAAATTTTGCATATGACATTATACGAGTTTGAGTCACTTTTAAAAAAATTACTTTATGAACTTTTTATGAACACGCACTTTTAAAGAAAATACATTTTCATTTATTTAAAGTCATAGGTTGAAATCTCAGCTCTTTTAAAGAAACAGAAAAAAAAATCCTATATTTGAAAGAAAAGAAAATTTCTTAGTACCACAAAATGGTACATACCCTTTAAATGCATATTGTTTATGGTTTTTATTACAAAAGTAAGTCTGATATTATGTTGTCTAACATTCTATTTTATAAATTGTATTTTCGTTTTTAGAAAAAATTCCTAATTAATCATCATTGAGATAGAAATTATAAAAAAATTATTTTAAGCATAGGTTGGCATCAAGATTATTGGTATTTATTTGTAGTGGCAGTTTTTGTGGCTTATACTGTGGCCAATCAAAAGAGACTACGTGGACTGAGGCCACAAAAGAGATCACGTGAATTGTGATTTGTACCGTTAGATTTGATTTAAAATAAGTCATTAAATTTATAGCCGGAGAGGATGGTATGGATTGCGTCTCTGCAATAAACTAGAGCAAATATGTTTTAGTCATTTCAGATGATAACATATTAGTGTGAAATTGTGAAACATTTAAAAAAAATTAAAAGTTAAAATTTTGTAGACAATTATTTGGAAAAATATAACAATGTACGATAAGTTATTAATGCATGAATATTTAATATTAATTATTTACAATTTAATTATTGTTTATCAATTCATTAACCATTAAGTATTTCATATTTTAAAATAATTATTAGTAATTAATAAAGAAATGATTTTACAAAAAATATTGTTAGGATATGTAAACGAAACCTTCAATTCAAAAAATTGCTAGAATATACTTTTTTGACACATCATCACACAACTTAGCATTATTTTCAACGAAATTTAAAATGATATGAGAAAAGTGTAGGAGATAATCGTAAAAAAACTTTCTCTTCTGTATATGTATAGATAACATATTTTACCTACGCATAATTATTGGTAGATAATCATCCTTCAACAATTTTATAACATTGACAATATTTACCTACCAGTAAATTTTACCATTAAATATTGGTACCTACCCATATTTATTGGTATGTAAAATATTGGTAGGTAAAGGTCAAAGTTCTTGTAGTGATAAATGGGCCGATCATTGATAAGCCCACTATTATATTTGTATCATTATATAAACCACTACTAAATCATTGCAACATTATTCAATTCTAAAATAAAGCATTTTCATGTTGACCATTTCTATTACCATCCCACTTTTTACCGTTCCCACCCCGCTATTTTAAAAAAGTCAATTCCACCTTAATTTTTATCGTTCCCACCCCGTTTTCCCTTCTAATTAATTAAGGGCAAAATGGTCAAATAATTTTAAAATAGTTTGCTGGGGTGAGAACGGTAAAAAACGGGGTGGTAATAGAAATGGTCTTTCGTGTTACATCTCTCAAACATAATCTCTAATTAAATAATAATAATTTGTTCAAATACTTTACATTTCTATCTACCACGAAAATTAAATTGCTAAACTCATTATCATAACTTTTAGGAAAAACCGATTGTTAAAAATATTTTATTACAACTATCCAATTATGACCGTTTTAAATATCTAGTTGTAACAATGTCGTTTCCTTGTAGTTATAGGATCAACATTATCTCAAATATTAGTTTTGTTTTCTTCCTGATGAGAATAAAATGGCTTTAGTCGCTTGTGTTCTCGATATTGAGCAGATGCAAGAGCTCATGGGTTCGATGTCATCGTACCCCCTTGTCATGATAGTGTGATTCGTACTATCCAAATTTATATAGAAGTGTTCAATTTTTTTTAAATAAACTCACTGGATTCTAATAGCAGTTGTAGTTGAAAAATTCTTTTCTTCGAATTCATTGAATAATTGAGTCATCGTTTTTGTTTGAATATATAATTATTGGGGTGATTTTATCGTCTAGTTTACATAGATGATCAAATACAACGATTTAATATTTAGTAAGTTATACTTTGAAATATTTTAGGAAGATTGGATCAAAAATTTAGGGTGCGTTCTCTTTCTATTTTCTTGTTTTCAGTTTTCACACGTATAAAAGTACGAACAACGTGCGCACACATATCGTGGAAAATGATCATTTTACAAAACGATGTTAATACACAAAACAAAAAACAATTTTTTTTTATCATTTTCCATATTTTAAGTAACAACGGAAGAACGACGTAAAATTCATCTATCTACATCCTCCATACCCTCTATCATTCTCTCAGTCTTTAGTCCGTCACCTTTGTTACCCTTTAAATCTTTGCATCTTTCGAAATTAACGTTGAAAACTCAAAACATAAAATAAACCAAATACTACCTTGTCTTTTTTAGCAGATAGGGGTTTACAAAGATAATATTTGTTAATTTTGCATACTTCAATAACCAACGTGATTAGCAAAGATTTATATTAGACTTAATTTTTGATTATTTATGTTTTATTAATTGATTGTCAGTGGATATAATCAAATATGGATGCTTATACGACGTTGTCCTTGTCCGAAAATATCCGTTAGCGATTCAGTCAAAGTAGCTGATATGAGAAGCTTTATGGCACCTGTGTCATGATTCTATGGCAATTTCTGTGCAGGTAGCCAACACCATGGTACAATGGACTTTTATCAACTCAGTAAATGTGATGTTAAAGACATTGTTGGGTAAAATGAAGCTACCCAAATCTAGTCTAGCACGGTCGCACCATTCAAGTCTCCTGGCGTTTGGTTTTAAAGGCAAAGGATTCAAATCTGCTATCTTCAAAGCCTTACACGCCTAGGGTTAAGGACATTGGCCTTACAACTTATCACATTTCTGTTCACTTCTCCATTATGAAAATTTCTTAGAGCCTTTGAAAACTCAACTGCATGCACAATAATTGTATCTGAAAGGAAAGAAGAAGAAAAGTAGTAGTAGTTATAACTTCCTTGAAGTACAAGTTATGCTGTTCTAAATTTTGTAGCAACCAGTAAGTGGTCCTGTTCACACAGACTGTTTGTGGATTTCAAAAGTACGAATATATCATGTAAATGAGTGTATGCTACATGCTTAAACTTACACAGTTGCTTGTGGATATGAAATTTTCTCGAACATGACGTTCCTAATTTTGTGTATCTGCGTACTCTTTATATTTTCTTATATACCTCGCATAATATTTATCAATAATTCAACTGGAAGCACAAGCTTTTGACCAGATTGCGGAATTTCGAAAATATTCTCATTTATATTTATTTTTACGTATCACTTAAAAATAAATTCTAATAGTTACCCTTTTTAACAAATTCTAATTCCATTTTTACAAAGGGGTAACTAGGGAGAAGGACAGATTTTTTTTTTAAAAAAAAATTAGCTTGAAAACATCAAGTTGCAATTTTAGATTGAAGAACAAAGTTTGAAGAAAATTAATCTGAAAGAAAATATTAAATACAATTACCATTATATTCAGTTTTTACACTATACCGAAATGCTAGTTACAACTAGCATTAATTATATTCAATTTTACATTGTAAAAAATGCTAGTTTAATTCAGTATAGTCTTTCATTCGAAAGGCAATTTATTATATTCACCCATATTTGGCAAAGTTTAATATTATGCATTAATTCGAAAGGCATTAATTATATGGGTGAATTCAGTATAGTCTTTCAGTCTAATATTTGGCAAAGTTGATCTTTTAGCCTAAAAATAAAACTTGGTGTCATTCAATCTAAAAATGTATTTTGGTGTCCTTCAATCTAAATTTTTCAAAGTTTGTTCTTGTGCCTATATATTCCACTTTTACAAATATTAAAAAAAAAGTTAATATCACTTTAAAATATGATTTAATAAATAAATAAAACTTTACAATAACATTTTTTATTGATTAACACTCACAAAAAGCGAGCATTTTCTTTTAAAGGACAAACTTAGCAAATTCTTTGATCAAAAGTATGCAAGTTTGTTTTTTAGGCAAAAGTCCACATTTTAGTGCAAATGTGGAATTCAAGGGGTCCACTGTCATTTTCAATTTTGCACTAAAATGTGGAATTCAGAGCGCCCACTGTCATTTTTCATTTTGCACTAAAATATGGAATTTTAGCTAAAAAACAAACTTTTGGCCAATTTTTTTGCTAAATTTGGCCTTCTCCCTATTTTCAACATGCTGCCTTCCCAAAAAAAAAAAAAAAAAAAAAAAAAAAAAAAAAAAACTCACAAAAATTAAAACTAATAAAAAATTAGATAGTGCAACTTAAAAATAAAAAAAATCAAACTAATTACAAATAATTTAAAATATCAACATATAACTGAATGCTTATGCAAATCATTTTCTTTTCCATGTGCTAATCTTATACAGTTTTTAAAACATAATTCACATACAAAACATATATCATGCATGAAACACATACCGTAACATTCGTAATTTGCAAAAACAATTGTTGTTTATATGATGTGCACGGAGGCTAACTATGCATGGACACGACGTAATTTTGTTATGGAATGTTCAGATTAGTAGTAAAATATCACTGCAATATTTGCATTTAATTATATTTTGAAACTCTACCATTCTCAAATTCTAATTTCAGATGAACTTTTTTTTTTTTAAAAAAAGTCATTTATATTGGGATAGGCTAACCCATAATTTTGTGGGTATTGTGTTAGGGACTGCGGAATGGATCGTTTAGGCAAAGCAAACACTAGAGGTAGGGGGAATAGTGTTTGTAAGAAATTAAACAAAACTAAAAATCTAAAGTGAACTACGGGATGAATCAAACAACACAAACACAATCACAAACACAGATTCAAACACAAAAGCAAAATAAACAGAAAATAAAATGCAGAAAATGAAAGAACACACCGAATTTAATACTGGTTCGAATCACTACTACATCCGGTCCCGCACAACGCTGGATTGTGCAGACTTTTATTACTATTTCCAATAGTCAAATACAATCTCCTTGATTTCACGGCTCAACAAGGAGACACTGACTCCTATCCCTTGATTTCACGGCTCAACAAGGGTACACCGACTCCTATTCCTTGATTTCACGACTACAAGGATACACCGATTACTCTTTTACTTACAAACAGGATTTATTCAACCCAAGCAATTACAAAACAGCCCTATAACTCTTCAATATCACTTGATTCAGAGAGTAGAGAATGTAGATAGAAGAAGTTTGATCAATTCAGAAGTGAATTCGACAGAGTATAAGTGTAAAAAACATAAAAAAGATTAAGAGTAATGGAGGGATGAAAGAGGATGAAGTTGGAGAAGAAGATATGTTAAAAAATTCGGTTTTAACTTCTTTTTATAAAGTATGAAGAGTTGCAACGGTTCTGAAGCGTTTCAAATGAAAAGACACTTCCCTTCAAAATTAGAAAAATAGCTGTTATATGTCGACATGTTCTTTTTGCTATGTTGACATATCTATGTACAATTTTGATTTTCAAAGCATTTTCAAGTGTTTTGATATAAAACTAATTCTGGAAATTCTTAAATAAAATTCTAATGTTGTAAATCAATATCGTATGATAGAAAATCATATGAAAACATACTTTTAAACTATATAAAATTATTTATAAAATTATATGGTTTTAAACTATATAAATTATAAATATAAAGTATAAAAAATTAAGTTTGAAAAACAAAGAAGAATAAAAATAGAAACATATAGAAAAACAAAATAGAGAGGATTGAGGAAAAAAATTGAAAACCAAAATAGAGTGGATTGAGGATAGAATTGAAAATCAGATTTTGAATTTGAACCTGGAGTGCTATTTAGATTCTTACAAAATCTAGACTCTATAACTATATTAATCTTGAACTCTTGAAATCTTGATTACTCATGAGTCTTGAAATTTATCTGATCTTTGAATCTCTTATTATCTTTATAACTATACAGTCTTCAGTAACATTTCCTGTATATAATTCTTGTGTGTGTGTGTATGTATGTATATATATATATATATATATATATATTCTATACAAAAACTGTTAGCATATATTTTATAATCAATGATAATTGAAATAAGGTTGTTGTCATCAAAACTCCATTCTCCAACAATCTCCCCCTTTTTGATGATGACAACCTTAGTTTATAAAATATCATACCCGTATATACCAGTTGATGATGATCCTTCTAACACTCCCCCTGTCTATATGAATCCTATAAACTATGTCTATATTTTATAATTTCTCCCCCTTTGGCATTATCAAAAAGGAATTCTAAAACTACTCCCCCTAAATCCTATAATCTAACTAATTCCTATACTAAAGTAAAATACTTCCCCTGAATTCTAAATCTATTTATACCTTATAAAATACTCCCCCTAAATTTATGCCTATACAATATCCTAATTCTGTATATTACTTTCTCTAAATCTGTAACTCTCCGCTAATATATAATTCTCTATAAATTTCTATAACTCCCCCTTAATCTACAACTACTCTAGTCTGATAAACTAAATAGAAGGATAATAACCTAATCAAACCAATCAATTCAAACAAGCAAATCAATCCAAAAGATAAATTTCAAACAATCAAGCAATTAAACCAAACAAGCAATTCAAATATTCAAGCAATTCAAACAAGTAATCTTAAACAATTAAATCAACCAAAGCATTCTTGAACCTTCAACTAATCCTTAGAAACTCTAAAACTCCCCCTTAATCTAATACAAGACGACTAAACCTATCCTAAACTCTAATTCCCTTAAAACTATAATGAGACCTTAATCTAGACTAAGGATTAACTCTGATAAAGTATTATTCAAATTATGATATAAGTAAAGAAATTAAATCCAATCAATATTTATTTATGTTTTGTTGTCACAGAAAATCAATTCAAACAAGAAACCAAACATTTCTTGTAACTTCGTTTATCCTAAAACCTATAAATCTCCTATAAATACTTTAAGTATATTTCTAACAAACCTACCAACCACTAATGAAATTTAACCATGTTAAGTAAGTTAATCAAGTTATTTAAGTTAAACAAATCAAAAAAAAACAAATAAGTCAATCAATTCAATCAAGCCAATCAATTTAATCAAGACAAAGTAAATATGTTATATGTTTTAAGACAATAATTCCCCATATACTATACTTGTTATATGTGGAGTTAAAGGTTAATATATAATATAGTGTGTTGGTAATAATGCAGTATGGCATATACAAGATTATATAAAGTGATATATTGAATGAAATGCAACTAGTGATGTAAATGATTATAATTTAAGATGTAGTTTAATGATGTATGATATGCAATAAGATGTGTAATGGTAATAATATATAGAATAATTTGATGATGAGATGGATTTCCATAAAAGATACTTAAAGTAATATCTAACTATTATGCATATAATAAATTATTTGAATCAAACAAGGATAATGTTAATTTCTAGACTTAGGTTAATTATACTAATGAAAGTGATTAAAATAATAATAAAGATAAGAGTTTTTAAAAAATATTCATGATAAGTAGTCAAATATTCAAAATAATTATGGAGTTAAATAATATTAGTAGGGTAAATATAGTAAGAAGTGAAGATCTTTTTAGAGAGAATATAAAATTATATAAAGTAAACTATAAACATATTCATAATTGTATATAAAAATTGATTTAAAAAGACTTAAAATTTAATTTATTATTTATCTGTTGATACAAATCAATTTTTCATTTAAACTTTAGAAATCAAAAATATATTAATTGTTAAAGAACATTTATATGTTAAAACTATAAAAGAAATTTATAGGTATAATAGAATTATTTTAATTAAATAAAGTAAACTATAGAACTATAAGTTCCTATATTATATATTTAAGTCATACAAATCATTTATTATATATACCAAAATATTAAGTTAGAAAATACAAGTTTCATAAATCTTAATAAATCAAGAAATCAAAATTAGCATTTAGTTTCAAATAATATCTATGATAATGTAACCCAAAAATTGTTATGAAAATATAAGTTTAAATTATGAATGTTTAAACTACATATAAAAGATATATAAACTTATATTTTATAATAATATCAAAAAGTTATATTAACATGTTTATATAATTAATTTATATATATATAATTAGAAACAAGGTATAAGAAAATAAGTAGACAGATAAAGTTAATAACCAGAATTTGAATTGACATTTTCTTATTGAAAGAATGGAGGGAAGTTTGAAAATTCAAAATTTATTTTATTATTTTATTAATAATTTGAATTTCAAATTACAAATTTGAATTTTAAATTTCAACTTTTGAATTTTAAATTTCAAGTTTGAATTTTAAAGTTTTAAATTTTAAATTCAGAGCAAACCAAACAAATCATCCATTCAACCAAAAATTTAAAAATTAGTTAAAGCGTACCCGGTTTTTAGATCCATTTCTTCGATATTCTCTGAATTTTGAATTGATCTTCTGGAATTTGATGATGAGATCTGCTCTATTGCGATGGGCTCGTTTTTTTGATTAGGATAGTGTATTCATTTGCTGAATTTGAACACTATCTGAGAAAGATATTGAAGATTTATAGTTCAACAATCTTGTCGCCAAAATTTGAATTTGAATTTTTGAATTTTGAATGAATAGACATTTCAACTACTATATAAATGTCCAAAAGTCATGTCTCTTCACAACCACTTCTCTTCTTCTTCTCGTTTTCCATTTTCAATCACACTTTCAGGAGGCATAACTTCTTCGTTTCTTGACGGAATTGGACGAAATCGACGGCAAATCAAAGAGGAATTCAAGGACTATAATCCAATAGCAGTTTGGGGATGAATTTGGATGGTATTGGGGTGCAGAAAGTCGAAACACTAAGAGGTATGAATAAAATCCCGCAACAGTTTTCAGTTTTGAATCGCAAACTTCAAACTGCCATATCTCACTCAATTTTGATCGGAATTTGACGATCTACCTATCAAATCGACCGCGAGAACAAGAATTACAATCTTGAATAGGATTTGGGGGCAACATAGCCTAACCCGTGGATGAAATTTGAAGATATTTGTCGATAGTTTTGGTTTCCTTCTCTCTTTATTCACCAAAACTTTATTTGATCATTACATGATCTATTCTTGATGGAATCTCATGAAACTAGCGACATTACGAAACAAATGAAGAGAAGTACAGTATAAAGATAAGTTGTAGACGAAAATCCAAAGTTATAAAGTGATCTGGTACCAATTTCTTTATTGATTTATATTATATATATATCCATTTCTTCTTGATGTTACTTCACCAACCGTCGTTACTCTTCACCTCTTTTTAATTTCTTTTCAGAATTTGAATTTTCAATAGCCACCGTTTTGGAATTTGAATTCCCAATAGCCACGTCAACCATCTTTTCAGAGTTTGATTATCCAATAGCCATCTAACACATCTTTTCCTGTAAAACAACACAATTTTTCAAATAATCAAATAACTTTTCAAATAATTCAAATATCTTTTCAAATATTCAAATGACTTTTCAAATAATCAAAGGACTTTCCAAAATAACAAACTACAATTATATCATGATGGTTTTGTAACATATCCAAGATTTCAAAATTTCAAAATTCGAAAATCAAATAGTAATTTGATTTTTCAATAAAATTGAATGCAGACTTATCTAATACATATGCAATATATAAATTTAAACTAGTGTTATAAATCATTCCAAAATTTGCCATTTATAATTTTCAAAAATCATATTATGAACTTCTAAAAGACCTTGCTCTAGTACCAATTGTTAGGGACTATGGAATGGATCGTTCAGGCAAAGCAAACACTAGAGGAGGGGGTGAATAGTGTTTGTAAGAATTTAAACGAAAATAAAAATCTAAAGTGAACTAGGGGATGAATCAAACAACACAAACACAACCACAGACGCTGATTCTAACACAGAAGAAAAATAAACAGAAAATAAAAGTGCAGAAAAGGAAAGACCGGATTTTATATTGGTTCGGATCACTCCTATGTCCAGTCCCGCACAATGCTGGATTATGCAGAGTTTTATTACTATTTCCAATAGTCAAATACAATTTTCTTGATTTCACGTCTCAACAAGGAGCCTCCAACTCCTATCCCTTGATTTCACGGCTCAACAAGGGCACACCGACTCCTATTCCTTGATTTCATGGCTACAAGGATACACCGATTACTCTTTGACTTACAAACAGGGTTTATTCAACCCAAGCAATTACAAACCGCCCTATAACTCTTCAATAGCACTTGATTCAAAGAGTAGGGAGTGTAGATAGAAGAAGTTTGATCAATTCAGAAGTGAATTCGGTAGAGTATAAGTGTAAAAACCATAAAAATTATTAAAAATAATGTAGGGATGAAAGAGGATGAAGTTGGAGAAGATTATACGTTAAAAAATTCGGTTTTAACCTCATTTTATAGTATGAAGGGTTGCAACGGTTCTGAAGCATTTCAAATAATGAAAAGACACTTCACTTCAAAATTAGAAAAATAACCGTTATATGTCGACATGTTCTTTTTGCTATGTTGACATATCTATGTACAATTTTGATTTTCAAAGCATTTTCAAGTGTTTTGATATAAAACTAATTCTAGAAATTCTTGAATAAAATTCTAATGTTGTAAATCAATATCCTATGATAGAAAATCATATGAAAACAAACTTTTAAACTATATAAATATATTTATAACATTATATGGTTTTAAACTATATAAAGTATAAATATAAAGTATAAAAAATTAAGTTTGAAAAACAAAGAAGAATAAAACTAGAAACACATAGAAAAACAAAATAGAGAGGATTGAGGAAAAAATTGAAAACCAAAATAGAGAGGATTGAGGAAAAAATTGAAAACCAAAATAGAGAGGATTGAGGATAGAATTGAAATCAGATTTTGAGTTTGAACCTGGAGTGCTATTTAGATCTTACAAAATCTAGACTCTATAACTATATTAATCTTGAACTCTCGAACTCTTGAAATCTTGATTACTCATGCATCTTGAAATTTCTCTGATCTTTGAGTCTATTATTATCTTTATAATTGTACAGTCTTCAATAATATTTCCTGTATATAATTCCTGCACATACATATATATATATATATATATATATATATATATATTCTATACAAAAAGTGTTAGCATATATTTTATAATCAATGATAATTGAAATAAGGTTGTTGTCATCAAAACTCCATTCTCCAACAAATTGAAATTTTCGTTTATATTAAATATTATCGTTAAAGCTTCCTCTTTGCTTCCTTATCTTCTTTTCTTTCTCTTCAATTAATTTTTACCAGAAATGAGGTTGAAACTACTACAAGTAAAAGCATCTTTTATATGAGTAAATAGAACAATAAACCTCTATCATTGCTCATTACATTGAAGAAAACACAACTCTAACGTCGAAGGAAACAAAACTAAATGTCAAACAGTGTGATTTTAAAACTCTAATAAACTAGTTTTCCTAAACTATAATTAAACAAATCTTTTTGACATAATTTTTTCATTATTTGGAATCCTATTTTAATCAACTCAACTGCACTGATTATAGTTGGAAGATAGTTTTAAAATATTTCGACTGGGAAATGATTAACATGTCGTTATTTCATTGTCCATAAGTTGATCAAATATTGCCTTAATTTTCATCCAAAAATTAAATGATTTTTCATTGTATTTTCTTAATTCACTGTATGATTTTACTAAATTCACGATAAAATTTATCATAGTTTCTAATTTGATATGACATCATGTCTTTCTTCAAATGACAATTAATGAACCTAATCAAGATTTCGCTCATGATAGCTAAGAATTGATATATTGATATGCAGAAAGTGTAGCAGAATATTTGTGAAATAGAAGTAAAAGAGAGAACTGAAATATTGTATTGATTATCTCTTTTGTATTGCAGTCGTGTGCAACATATTTATATATAGTTACATGGCCTTAAAGAGAGAATTAGGCCCAAGCCAATCAATCAATATAACACAATATACACAGCCGAAACATAGTAGTACACGTCATTATATTTTATTTCAAATACGCCTCCTCAAACCTAATTCTAATGTTTTCTTCGATGTAGAAAAATGTTGGTTAATCATGGCAATTCTCCTGAGAAATTGCAGACTGATTACTGAAAACACATTGAAGGATGCGATTTATGTATCAGCATCAGGATCGATGCTAAATGATGGAGAAACTAGGGTAGAACTAGAGAAAACTTTATATCTATTCTAGTAAAAAAAAATGCTTTCGATCAGAGATCGTTGTCGGCTTCATCCACGTTGAGCTCATGCTTGAATATACTGAAGAATGACCTGGATAGCGACTTTGTAAGTATATCTTCCTTTTGATGGGTTTATGGTATGTATTTGATTCTTTGCTTTCCTTGAATTGTTCTTTCTCTGATGAAGTGTAAATCCAGTTCTATATGCTTAGATTTTGAGTAAAAAACACGATTAGCTGTTAGAGCAATTGAACTCGTATTATCACACCAGATTGTTGTCTATCTGTTGGTTTGTACTTTGATCTCACTTAGTAATGACTCTATCCATATGACTTCAATAGTAGCACTTACAACACTTATAAACTCTGCTTTAGTGCTAGATCTGGACACAATGCACTATTATTATTATTTTGCACAACATGATACTGAATTATTTTTTAAAAATATATAGTACCCAGTTGTTGATTTCCTGTCTTCTTAATCTGACCCCCAGTCAGCATCACAATAAGCATTTAGATTAAGTATCTTGCTGGTTTTCAGTATAACTCCTTGATTGATGGTACCTTTTAGACACCTAAGAATTTTTTTCATTGCGCTCCAATGTTCATCCATAGGTATTTTTCATGTATTGACTTGCTTTGTTGACACTGTAGGAGATGTACGATCTTGTAATAGTCACATATTGTAGGGCTCCCACAATGCTTCTATACATTTTTTCACACCGAATAGCTTCCCCTTTATTCTTTAATAAGTGTGGGTTGATGATCATTGGTGTTGGCGGACTTTTTGCTTCACTCATTTTGGCTTTAGACAAAATTTCAAAGATCCTTTGATTAAGATGCACCTCTGAAGTTGTTTTTTTGACTTCAATGCCAAGGAAGTAATTTAGATCGCCCAGATCTTTTATGGAGAATTCATGGTCTAGCAAGTGATATTTTGAATTTCTGCTTCACTATTACTTGTAGTAATAATATCATCAACATAAGCCAGTATATATGTTACAGTATTATCAGTAAATTTTGTAAATACTTAGTTGTCAAATTTTGTGTGATTGTAGCCATGTTTGTGTTGTATATAACAATACGATTTTTGTTTGATGATAACAAATATATATATATATATTATTAATGTGATTGCAATTGTACTATTATACTACATCACATACATAAATAAATATTTATATTTGAATAGAATACTACTACCCAAGAATTTAAATATTCAAACAATATTTTATTTAAATATAATATTTTATTTTAATATTTGAATAGTACATATTTCTAAATCCATTATTTGTACATCTCACTATAATACAGTTCATTCAATCTTATTTATTACATTGTCTCCTCACTACATTTCTCTCAGTCACTCAGTTACATACATTCATTCACTCACATACTTTCACTCATATACATTCACTCTCTCTGACACACACTGACACACTTGTCTTCAATCTGCTTCTGAGTGAGTCTAGTCACCTGCATACCTGTCATAGAAACACACACAGTAAATTGGAACAAAATAATTTAAATTCTAGCAAATATAAATTTATTTTAAATTTTATTTGCCTTAGAATTTTGGTGTGTTTCTCATCATATTTCTTGACTTGGTCTGATATGTATATACATTTATCTATGTCTAACTTCTTGTGATATTCACTGTAAATACCATAAGGCAGACTGTATCTCTAGTGCTCACAAACTGTCTGTTATTCAAATAGCTCACATATATAAACTGCACATGCACGATACAAGTATACACATACATGCATGTATATACACATACATGTGTATGTATATACACATACCAATGTATGCATATACACATATATTTTGTGTAGGGGCAATACGGTCAAATATCAGTGAATGCTCATGAACCAAGAAATTCAATGCAAGCTTCAATGCACCTGTGAAGCATCAATTATGTACAAACATATATACACACACATATGTGTATATATACATGTATGTATACATGGAGTACAAGGAAGCTTGCATGATTCATGGACAAAAATACGAATAAGTTAGGGCAAGATCAAGTGCACACATTCAAGATACTACAACAATAGTTCATGTACAACAGTTTTAAAGTATGATGCAACATGGCAGTGAACAACAAGAACAAGTTTCAGTGAACAAGTCAACAGCTTTATAATGCACATACCAAAACAAATGTGGTGTAACAAGTCAGTTTCAAAGATATAGCATGCTCAAGCAAATTACATAGGTGTACATAAGCATGCTACAATAGTTTTCAAGGCTATGGACAAATTAATAGATCTGCAGTTTTTAAGTATGGTACAACAAGCAGGATAGGGTGTAAGCATGAAAATTGGCTCAAATCAGTGAAGCACAAGTCATAACTTTCAAGTTTAAGCCAATGCCAAAGTACACCATCCATGAAAAAAAATTGGTTCAGTATCATAGTACTACAAACACAAGTCTGGTTCGAGCATGCATATTACATATACATAGAATCACAAATATTAAATTTAAGTGGCAACACAATGGTTTCATGCAATGTACCAACGGTAGAAGCATAAAAGTCAGAGAAGTGGCATAGCATGGTCCGGGGGACATGATCTCATTGCAGACTTACAAGATAAATCAACTACACAGATAACCCGAAATAGCAACATGGACAAGCAATTCAGACTCACAAGCATAGCAGTAGTGTAATGGTTAACACATGAGCATATATGAACAACAACACCATTACACATATTTGTGTGTGTGTATATATATATATATATATATGTATGTATGTATGTATGTATGTATGGTAGCATTATCAAGAACTTTACAAGTGCCAAGTTTCAAATTCAAGTGTCACAAATCATGTACAAGTCGTGCATGACAGAGCATCAAGGCAATTGTGCACACATGTGTACACAACATAGAGGGAAAACACTCACAGGTAAACAAAGCACAAGACGACATGATTCGAACATGGCAGTGCACAAACTGGTTCAGCATATCAAAAGCAAAGTTCAGGTCAGTGCATGAAATATAGTACACCAGTGACACTGGGCTCAAATTATGGTGCATACATACAACAACCAAGATACACACATATATACATGTGTGTGTGTGTGTGTGTGTACATGGTACAACAGGCAAGTGCAAGCTCCAGGGTGCAACTCATGTAAACAAGTCAAAGCACAATGCAGGCAAGTGAATGAGCATAGAGAAGTTCAACAATACACAGCAGAGATCAAGAATGTATTTGTTCTTATTAGTGAAGTACTACTGAAGGTGGCAGAAAGACGTAAAATGGTTCACGAACACAAAACAATGGAAAAAGCATGAAGCAGATCCCACACAAACCAGAGATCCCAAAAATAAAGGAGTGCAAATAACATGGAGTTTGTTAAAATACAAACTATTTGGTTTTTGGCAAAATTCCAGAAATTAAGCAAGAGGAATTTCCAGAGATAAACTACAGAAAATTTATTTGAATATTTGTTATTGCCAAATCAATGCTTCCAGATTTACACTGTATTATAAAATAGACATGCATGAAATTGGGAAGGAGATTAAATTTACAATCTTGGCAAATGTTAATATGTGCAAGAAATAATTCGATTGTTTCCTGAAATTAACAATTCAAACTCAGCAAGAACAATTTTAATTATTTCCAAACAATCAACAGGGGATTCATGGCCGGTTAAATCAACCAACAATCACGCAACAATCAAACCAAGCCAATTAATGAAATTAGAGTGAATTTAGGGTTTATACCCTATATATTCTAAACAAATCATCACAAGAAAGTATAGAAAATTCAAGTAGTAAATCGAAGAAAGAAAATTCAGTAGATTTTCGATCAACTGAAAAGCCAAATCGTTTCGACCACGAGCATGCAGTAATCAAGCATCAAAGAACAAATTTTTGAAGCATTGGGTGTCACGATTTTGATTTGGGAAGCAAAACCCTAGGCCTCCATCGAAGAGATAAATAAAGAGGACATATTGAATAGGGAAAATAAAAGGAGGGCTTTTTTATACTAAGTTTTTTTTCTTAGGATTTTGTTTTTAATTGTTTTCAAGTTTTTTTTATTCTTGTAATTCAATCTACAGTTTCTAGTTTACTATAAACTAGGTGTTACAGGTTTGTAACTCGGGGAAAATCTAATCTTGGGGATAAAGATCAGTCCAGGATTTTGAGCGTAGGATTAGAGCAGTAGCAGGATTTGCAAGTTTACAGGGTTTTGTAAGCGGGAATCTGTATTAATACCTAGTAGAAATCTTGGGAGTGCAGCAGTTGGCAGGGGTTTGCCGAAGCTGGGTAAATCTGTGTCATTTACTTTCCACATTTAATATCTTTGCTGAAATCTGTGTTGTGATATTTTTAAATCTCGTAAAAATAAAATAAATCCTATTCACCCCTCCTCCAGGGTTAATCTAGATCATACAAGTGGTATCAGAGCCTGGTATTTTATTAACTCTAGAGTCATGGATTGTTCTAATTATCAGTATAGCAAGAGTCATTCAAGTAACATTCCAACTATTTTTAATGGAACATATTTTTTAAAAAAATTGGAAATCAAAAATGGAATCTTATTTAAAATCGGTTAATATTAAATGTTGGGATATTGTTATCAATGGATATGATAGGGTAGATAGGAATGATACTGGATTCAATTCTCGTGCTACATATATTTTATATTCACATATTGATGATGATCAGTATAACCATATCTCCCCATGTTTAACTGCGCAGGAAATCCGTAATACTCTCAATACGAAGTATGGAAGAATTGACAACAACTGCTCAAAACCCACAATTGCCAACTAAGATTCAAATTTGTGCTTAATAGGTCTTACAGATTAAATTTCAAATGGATCAGACAATGGAGACTCAACAGACGATGAGACAAAAAATATCTTATATAAAGATTTAGTTTATATGTGTATAGATTTAACTAAATCTTTTGATAATCTCCAACGGATAAACAAACTTCTTAAATATGAAAATCGTGAGTTGGTTCGCAAAAATAATATGTTAGAATTAAAACTTGAAAATTCCGATGGCAAAAATTGTATGAAATTGAAAACTGATTTAGCTCATCTCAATGAAAACTTTCAAATGCTTGAAAAAGAAATTATGAGTTTAAAACAAAATGAGGATAAGCTAATTCGTAAAATTGATGCTTTGCAAAAGGAGTTGGATAGGATTAATTCCAAAAATAAAAAATTTGGAAAAGCGAAATTGCTGAAAACCAAATCAATTTTGAATGAGATTGAGAAAGAAATAAAAAAAATCAAAGAATTTGAAAACCTTGAGTTTGAAAAACAAAAACCTTTTGACTGTGAGATTTTCGAGTCAAAGACAAAAATTAAATTGCTCGAAAACAAAAATTAATTTGGTTTTGAAACAATCTGATGCAGAAAAGAAGATGACTAATCGTTGTTTAAATTTAACGAAAGAAGATAGCAAACTCAAAAAAACGTATTCGTAGAAATATTTGGAAGGAAAAGGGAAATTTACCTCCATGTGATATCTGATATCACGCAACAGGAGAATCTTCAGAACCCCCTTACACGAAAATAATAATAATATCCCCAGTATAAATTCAACGACTTGAAACAACTTTGGATAAATTCTCTAATGGGGAATATCGTTGAATATGTTGTTGCAAAACCAAGTTTCTGTTGGAAATAAATGTGGTGTTGGCTTTGGGATAATAAATGATTTTGAAAAGCAGAATTCTAGTGATTTTAAAAATCCTTCAAATTGCTTTGGAAAAGATCGAATTGAAAATATGAAATCTAAAAATTTCAAAGGATTCTTAAATCACAAACGAAATGAGTACTTGTTTTATAACAATCCATTTAAACAATTTTAGTTCCCAAAAGATAACAAAAAAAAATCGAGAAAATGAAACGGATTTGGGTTTCTTTAGGCACAAAAGTAAATTCAGATGGATTGTTATACAAACATGCTTGGGTACCAAAGTTACATACACAGTTAAGAGTGGTTTTACAAATTTTGTTAGACCACTCGATCGTAAAAATTCTTAGGTACCCGAGGAGGCTAAGGAATCTCTTTGCGAAAGAGAAATGGATTTCAAGTTATTACACATCTTTGATTTATTCGGGGTTCCTTAGCCAAGTTTGTTGAGTAAGAGATTCATTGGCTTACATCGAAATCCGGTACTCTAAAATCACATTTTCTTCTTTTTCTTTTTCTTTTTATTCCTCCTTTTACTCCTTTTATTCTTCATTCTGTTTATCCTGATTCTATTTGACATTGTGATATCATTTGAAACATTTCTTATGCTTTCTTAACTTCAAATTGCAATATTCATGATTTTCTGGAAATTAGCTTCCTTTGTATAAATCTTCCATGTTTTGATGATTTCCACATCTTGAATTTAAAATTGTATATATTTTGCAATTCTTTTAAAGTTTAATTTTTTTTATAAATTCCTAACAATGCTGAAGAATTCTTATCATATCGTGAACACTGTTAATTCGAATTCTAAATTTTTGAATATCTGTAAAACTAATGGAACTTCACACACCTTTGTTGTTTTGAGATTCTTCTAATTCATTTTGGAAAGACCTGAAAAAGTACATTCATTACAGCATACTACTATTTTTCAGTTATGATAATTTCATTGGTTTTTGGATTGGGTTGACTATTCTGAATTGAAAATCACTTGGCATGAATTATTGTGTTGCATCTTAAAACTCATTTTTTAAATCATGATCACTTAGCCTGGATATTTGGTTCTTTTTTAAATCATTTGAAATTGTTGATATCTTGGATCTCACACACTTCTTGGATTTGAAATTTATAATCTTGTGTGAGCGATTAATTGAATCCCGAAATTTACTTATCTCTTCATGTGATTTCAAATGATCTGTTGTTAATCTTAGATCATGATCTATTTCTTGTGCTTGTTACAAATAAGTGTGAAAAATTCCCTTATGAATTATGTTTTGAAATTGAAATATTTCTGCTATGATAGAAGGAACTGAATTGTTAGATTTGTCTGCTTGGTCTTGGTGATTGAATATTCTTTTTGATATATTGTAAAAAGCATTTAGGAGCTCAAGTGGTATTAGTCTTAGATGTCTTGTAATATTTCACATTCAGTTGATTGGTTTGATTTAAACTGGTTCTCATTTGGTATAGATCTTTCTAAATCCCTCTTGTAATTGATATTTTCAATTTTAAAATCATTTTTGGTTATTTATTGAAAAATTGAAATCATTGACCAAAATTGAAGTTTATTTGGAATTCATCAAAATTATTATCAGATTTTTGAAATTGTGATGAGTTGTGACTATAGTATACTTCACAACAAGAGGATTTTTTTAATTCTCATGATGTTTTGAATGGACTTTATAATATCTTTAAATTGATGCTTATTTCACGAACATCTTCTTTTACTACCATACTTCTGTCATCCATCATGGTTTTATTTAATGTGGACAACTTATTTTTTAAATCATCCTAAATATACAGTTTCAAAACTTGTGATGGAAATGTGATTATATTATTTTTAAGAAAAATAGATAATTTAAAATTTTCAAAAATCCCGATAAAGTTGAGCACATTTCATAATATAATTAATTTAGAAATTTATTTCACGACCATTTTTGTACCTACCATATTTCTATCATCCATTTTGGTTTATATACCGAGGAGATTTTGTATAATAAATGTTTCTCTGACCTCATACAAAAAACCTAGGTATGGTCATGCGTGGTTAGAGATTTCTTATAATTTAAGTTGCGACTGATCCCATTTAAAAGTCCTAATATGCTATGTGTGGTTAGTGTGCTCTTAAAATAAAGAGAAAAGAATATATACATACATATATATGTATATATATATATATATATATATGAAATCCTCCATTGTTATGTAAAAACCAACTGTCAAACCATTTTCCAATTTGTGATTTGTGAAATGTGTTAATATTTTATGATATATTATGATTTGTTGATTGATAGTCACTGGGATTTAAGATTCTTTGATTTTGTCACTTGATTTAAATTTATCACCATAGTCCAAATCCATCGCTATTTTGTGCTCATTTTAAAATTTGTTTGAAAATAATTGGAATTCATATGTTTTATAACTCTCTCCATTTTATAAAATTCATTGTAAATCCATTATTCTACAATGTGAAATTTGCCACTAATTTGAAAAATATTATGATTTTTTGCTTGATTAAATGAGATTTATGATGAACATTCTCTCTCACCCTCTCTCTCTCTTGCTATAATTTTATATTTCTTGTCTATATTTCGTCACTATTTCGATTTCTATATCCTTTTGATGATAACGGAAGGGGGATAATGATTAAGATTTTGATGGATGAGTGATTTTTTCTTGAATATTTTAATATTGGAAATTCAATTATTTATTCTTCTCACTCATATACACATATTTAGGGGGAGTTCTGTTGTAGGGGGAGCATACATATAGGGAGAATTCTACACTTCATTGTCAAACACAAAAAACTTATTATATGTTTGTCATCATCAAAAAGGGGAGATTGTTGTATATTACAATATGATTTTTCTTTGATGATAACAAACATATATATTATTATTAATGTGTTTGCAATTGTACTATTCTACTACATCATATCTAGAAATAAATATTTATATTTAAATAGAATACTACTACACGAGAATTTAAATATTCAAACAATATTTTATTTAAATATAATATTTTATTTCAACAATTAAATAATACAAATTTAACTCTACTATTTGTACATCTCACTGTAATACAGTTTACTCAAATTCATTTATTACATTATCTACTCACTACATTTCTCTCAGTCACTTAGTTACATACATTCATTCACTTGCATACTATCGCTCATTTACATTCACTCTCTCTGACAGCACATTAACACACTTATCTTCAATCTGCTTCTAAGTCAGTCAAGTCACCTGCATACCTGTTACAGAAACACACACCGTGAACTAAAACAAAATAATTTTAAATTCTAGCAGATATAAATTTATTTTAAATTTTCCTTGCCTCAGAATTTTTGTGTGTTTTTCATCATATTTTTTGAATTGGTCTGATATGTATATACATCTATCTGTGTCTAACTGCTTATAATATTCACAATGATTCACTGTAAATACCATAAGACAGACTGTATCTCTACTTCTCATAGACTTTTGTCATTCAAATAGCTCACATATATAAACTGCACAT
This sequence comes from Allium sativum, assembly GCA_030737875.1. NCBI lineage: Eukaryota > Viridiplantae > Streptophyta > Magnoliopsida > Asparagales > Amaryllidaceae > Allium > Allium sativum. The sequence goes on from CM060924.1 coordinate 299,182,100, forward strand.
GCATGATACATGTATACACGTATATGTGTATGTATATACACATATATTATGTGCAGGGGAAATATGGTCAAATATCAGTTAATGCACATGAACCAAGAAATTCAATGCAAGCGACAATGCACATGTAAAGCATCAATTATGTACAAACTTATATATACACACAATATGTTTATATATACATGTATGTATACATGGAGTACAAGGCACCTTGCATGATTCATGTACAAAGATACGAATAAGTCAAGGCAAGATCAAGTGCACACATTCAAGATGCTGTAGCAACAGTTCATGTACAACAATTTTAGAGTATGATGCAACTTGGCAGTGAAAAGCAAGAACATGTTTCAGTGAACAAGTCAACATTTTTTCAAATGCACAGACCAAAGCAAATATGGTGTAACAAGTCAGTTTCAAATGTATAGCATGCTCAAGCAAATTACATAGGTGTGCATAAGCATGCTACAACACTTTTCTGGGCCATGGAGCAAATTAACAGACCTGCAATTTTTAAATATGGTGCAACAAGCAGGAAAGTGAGTAAGCATGAAAATGGGCTCAAATCAGTGAAGCATAAGTAATAACTTTCAAGTTCAGGCCAGCGCCAAAGTACACCATCCATGAAAACAAAATGGTTTAGTATCGCAGTACCATGAACACAAGTCTGGTTCGAGCATGCATATTACATATACATGGAACCACAAATATTAAATTCAAGTGACAAAACAATGGTTTCATGCAATGTGTATCAGCAGGAGAAGCACAAAAGTCAGGGAAGTAGCATACCATGGTCAAGGGGAACATGCTCACATTCCAGACTTGGTTTCATGCACTGTGCAAGATAAAGCAATGCAATGGTTAACATAAGAGCATATATGAACAACAGCACCATTACACATATGTGCACACATATTTATGTATATATAAGTATGGTAGCAGTATCAAAAACTTTACAAGTTCCCAGTTTCAAATTCAAGTGTCACAAATCATATACCGGCTATGCAAAACAGAGCACAAAGGCAACTGTGCACAAATGTGTGCACAACATAAAGGGCAGATATACACAGGTGAACAAACAAAGCACAAAGATGACATGAATATGGCAGTGCACAAGCTGGTTCAACATATTAAAAGCAAGGGTCATGTCAGTGCATGAAATATAGATCACCAGTGACACTGAACTCAAATTATGGTGCATAAATACAGCAGCCAAGATACACACACACATATATTTATTTGTGTGTGTGTACATGGTACAACAAGCAAGTGCAAGCTCCAGGGTGCAACACATGTAAATAAGTCAAAGCACAATGCAGGAATGTGAATGAGCATGGAGAATGTAACAACCCGGAAAATCAAAACCAATTTAAAATTTTTATTTTAAGAATTTTGGATAGAAAATGTGCCAGAATTTAAAATTTTCATTTTAAATAATATTAAAGCTATTAAAAATAGACATTTTACAAACGACCTCCGTTTTCGACGAAACCATTTTTGTCGGATCCAGAATGTCATATTATTGCTAAGTTTAATTTTCCATAATTTTTGGAATTAATATGTGAGCGTGGTAAATTAAACTGTGTTCGATAATTTCTGTTGAATTTAATCGACCGTTAAAAATGTCATTTTTCAAACAGTCTCCAAATTCAAAGAAATTAATTTTGTTAGGACTGTATCATCAAAACATAGCTAGGTTTATTTTTTGGGAATTTTCGGAGTCCGTATGTGGCCCTGGTGAATTTAAATGTACGATCGAATTAAATAAATAAATGATTTAAATTTTAATTTAAAGAAAACGGACTGAAAACGATCGATTGGGCTGACGGGACCTAGCCCATTGTGTCTGGAACGGAGGAATTTGGGTAGGAACAACTTTCGTTGGGCTGGAATTAAAGTTGTTAAGAAGTAACGGGTTTATTTGCAAAATTACGAATTAAATATTATTTTATTATAAATAGGAGATTAAACCATAACCCTAGCCATCGTTATACAGCCACCGCCTCCATTCATGAACGATGTATATTGTTCCTCCCTTTCTTCTCCAACTACTCTCAGATCATTCAACTAAATTTAAGGCTTCTTTAGGGAATTCGGTAGAGGATTTTCCAAGCTTCAATTCCATATAAATTTTGGTAATTATCGTGGAGTATTGTGGCTGAATCACCTTCCTGAAGTCGACGCCTTTAAACCACCGCCGAGGTCACCTGCCGTCGTCGCACCCGATCGCACCACCACCTTCTGGTGCGTGCCTCCTCCCTCTTCCACGTGCCTGATCGTCGCGGAGTTGAGCAGCTTGATCGAAAAGTGGAACCCTAAATCTGAACGAAACTGAAATCACGTCGGCTCTGTTTCAGAAAGGAGGAAGAAGGGTATTTTCCCTTTTTATTATTTAGTTAATTATTTTAAAAAATTTATTTACGTTAATTAATTCATAACTAATGCATACGATCTCGGAATTGAAAATTTTCAGAAGCGTTGCGATCGTGAGTCCGAGATCTACATTTCTGGACTAATTAGAACAGATTCGTAGCAGATCAGATTTTGGACAAAACTCAATTATGAATTATTCAAAATTAAAAGCACATTGAGAAATTATACCCTTTTATATATATATATAATTAAATTTAATTTATCATAATTGTGGTATTACTCATACGCTGCAATATTTTGTGGATTGTCATACGTGGTTTCATCTGTGAATGATGTGTTATGTAGATCTGTTGAAATCAACATATTTGTTAATTAGAAAATAGTTAAACAAAAATTATCATTTTTGTTTATTAGATTTGTTGAATCAAAAATTAACTTTTTTGTTAATTAGAAAATAGTTAAACAAAAATTATCATTTTTGTTTATTAGATTTGTTGAATCAAAAATTAACATTTTTGTTAATTAGAAAATAGTTAAACAAAACTATCATTTTTGTTTATTAGATTTGTTGAATAAAAAATATTAACATTTGTGTGAATTAGAAAATAGTTAAACAAAAATTATCATTTTTGTTTATTAGATTAGTTGAATCAAAAACAAAAATTAACATTTTTGTTAATTAGAATTGAGTTAAACAATAATTAACATTTTTGTTAATTAGAGTTGAGTTAAACAAAAATCATCATTTTTGTAAATTAGAATAGTTGAATCAAAAATTATCATTTTTGTCAAATTAGAATATTGTAATTAAAATTATAATTTTTGTCAAAATATAATTATTGGATCAAAATTGACATTTTTGTCATAATATAATTGTTGAATTAAATTTGTCATTTTTGTCAAATCAAAATAGTTGAAATAAAAAGGACATTTTTGTTGTAACAAAATAGTAGGAAATAAGAAAAGACATTTGGTTGCAAGGAGACAGTGAAACAAAAATTATCATTTTTTTATAGCTGAATCGAAGTATACATTTTTGTCAAAGTAGTTTAGTTGAACAAAAATATACATTTTGTCATATTAGAATAGTTGAAACAAAAATGTACATTTTTTTCAAAACATAATCGTTGAAACAAAATATACATTTTTGTAAAAATATAATTGTTGAACAAAAATTTACATTTTTGTCAAATTATAATAGAAATGAACTTTTTGCCAAATTAGAATGGTTGAAACAAAATTATATATTTTTGTCAAATTAGAATTGCTGAAATTGGAGCTGAAAAGAGTTAATAGGCTTAAAACTATTAATTAAGAGAATTTAATATTATTATATTATAAATAATAGATTAATCAAACCCTAACACTATTCTACAGCCACCACCCTTATATTTCCATGGCCGAGATCGTTCTTTCTTCCTCCACTAATTTCTTCTAATCCATACAATAAAATCCTTCAGTCCTTTGGAAGATTTTGTAAAGAATTTCTTCCTCTCCACATCCATACCCGGTTCGTTACCTATAGTTGCACGTACCTCGAGAACCGAGCCCCTAAACCCGCCGCCGTTCGTCTCCTGTACCCCCACCAGGCCGCCACCGAGCTCGACCAAAGGACCACCGTCCAGTGCGCCTCCCCTAGCGCTCTGACGTGGTCGCGCCTGATCGGCCTCCCCTACACCAATCGCAAGTTAAACGGAGACCTAGTTTTGAACAAAGTTTGAAAGGTGCGGCATCGATCTGTAGGTGGAAGAGAAAGGGTATTTTTCCCTTTATTATTTAATTAATTTATTTTAAAAATATTATCAACATAAATTAATTCATAAACTGCATAGCTCTTCTGTCGGCTCTGAGCAGTCAGTAGGCGTTTCTTAATAAAATCAACTTTATCTGATGCTTCACGAATCATGTCGGGACCCAATATTAATCGATTGCCTGGTTCCACCCAACATGCGGGAGATCTGCATGGCTTGCCATATAATGCTTCAAATGGCGACATCTGCAAGCTTAGTTGGTAACTGTTATTATAAGAGAACTCAACCAAATGCAAGTGATCTTCCCATGACCCGCCAAAATCAAGAATGCATGTTCGCACCAAGTCTTCTAATATGCGGTTCACCCTCTCAGTCTGGCTATCTATCTGAGGATGATAAGCGGTGCTTAGATTCAACTTGGTCCCAAGCTCCTCTTGGAATGCTTCCCAGAAGTTACTAGCGAATATCGGATCATGATCACTAACAATGCTACTGGGAACTCCATGTTGTCTGACAATCTCTCCGAAATAAAGCTGCGCCAGACTTCGAGCTGTTCTATTAGATCTGACAGGGATAAAATGGGCGGTCTTCGTGAAGCGATCTACAATCACCCATATACTATCATTCCCTTTTTTGGTTCGGGGCAAGCCGTCAATGAAATCCATAGAAATTTGGTCCCGCTTCCAACTTGGAACCTCTAGCGGTTGCAACAATCCTGCGAGCTTTTGTTGATCGCTTTTAACTTGTTGGCAAGTGGTACATCTGCTAACATATATGGAAATGTCCCTCTTCATAGATCTCCACCAAAATGTGCACTTGAGGTCATGATACATCTTGCTTACCCCTGGATGAATACTAAGCTTAGATTTGTGACATTCATCCATTTCCTGAGCTCAGGAAGGTTCAGAACACAAATTCGGCCTAACAGCCTCAGAACCCCTTTGTCGTCAATCTGGAAACTCTTGGGTTCGCCTTCCCTAACTCTTTTGCTAATTCTCTGAATAAATTCATCATTCTTCTGAAGAGCAGAAATCTTATCAATCAAGGAAGGTGTAATAATGAGATTGGCGATGACAAGATTGGTGCTGGCCGCATTCTTCCTGTTGAGCGCATCAGCTACAACATTGGCTTTCCCTAGAATATATAAAATGTCCAAATCATAGGCCGCAAGAAATTCTAACCAACGTAGCTGCCTCAAATTCAAGTCCCTTTGGGTGAACAAATACTTCAAGGATTTATGATCTGTATATAATTCGAACTTCTTACCCAAAAGGTAGTACCTCCATATTTTTAGAGCAAACACGATGGCCAACAATTCAAGATCATGAGTAGGATATCTCTTCTCATGCGGCTTCAACTGACGGCTAGCATATGCAACTACTTTGTCTCTCTGCATTAACACCGCGCCAATACCTTCAATAGAAGCATTTGTCCAGACTTTCAAATCTTGATTGCCTTCAATAATGGTCAACACGGGAGCAGTGGTCAACCTCAATTTCAGCTCTTGGAAAGCTGCCTCACATTCATGTGTCCAATTAAACTTTGTATGCTTGTTAGTAAGCTTAGTCAATGGACAAGACAGTTTCAAAAAATCTTTAACGAATTTCCGATAATAGCCAGCCAATACTAGGAAACTTCTGACTTCTGTAGGAGTGCTAGGCTGCTTCCAATCTTGAATGGCTGAGATCTTGCCTGGGTCTACTGAAAAGCCTTTCTTTGATACAAGATGACCGAGGAACTTCACTTCTTCTTGCCAGAATATGCATTTAGAGAATTTGGCATTCAACACATTCTTTCTCAGAATTTCCAAAACTTCTTTCAGATGCTTTTCATGCTCAGCAGTGGATTTAGAGAAAATTAAGATACCATCGATGAAAACCAGCACGAATTTATTCAAGACATCCTGGAATACTCTGTTCATCAGATCGACAAAGTAGGCAGGTGGGTTACATAGGCCCAACGACATTACTAGCCACTCATAGAATAAGTATGGACCTCTGAAAGTTGTCAAAGGAACACATTCTTCGGCAATGCGCAATTGATGGAAACCTGTAGCTAGGTCCATCCTAGAGAATACTTAAGCTCCATTCAAGTGGTCCAATAGATCATCGATACGCGACAATGGATATTTGTTTTTTAGCATTTGCTTATTGAGGTTACGGTATTCCACACATAGTCTGAGAGTACCATCTGACTTTGGGACAAACACCACTGCTGCACCCCAATTTGAGAAGCTAGGCCTGATCTGACCCTTCCACAAAAGCTGTTTAGTTTGATTGCTCAGCTCCTCTTTTTCTTTCAGTGTCATTCTCCGAATAGGATGCACAACTAGCCTTGCATTTGGAACTAAGTCAATTCTGAAGTCAATTTCTCTACGCGGAGGTAAGCTATCAACTTCTTCAAACACATCCGCATAATCTTTGACGATAGGAATATCCTCAATAGAAGCAAGAGTAACTTCTAGAGAAGACCAGAATTCTTTCCTATCAGTAACTGCGCCATGGCATGGTATAATAATATTTCCAAGCTTCGTTTTAACTTTGACAATTCTTTCGGTACATCTAACTTGGGCCTCATGTTTTGTTAACCAATCCAGCCAAAGAATAATATCGAACTCACAAAAATTCATCACGATCAGATTAAAAGGAAACCGGTAAAAAGAATGGGAGATGGGCACTTTGCAAAATAACTCGAGAACAAGAGAACCTCCTATCAGAATATGGACACTAACTGATTCTTTAAGATTTCTTGTTTTCAAATTTAACTTTTTAATTGTGTCACTAGAAATGAAACTATGTGATGCACTAGTGTCAAATAATACGGTAATAGGAATATTCTTAATGGTAAGAGTACCTCCCAAGACATCAGGTTTACTTGCTCCTTCGGAAGAAGCTGGTGCAGCCGCTCCATCGTATACATGAGCCACCTCGGATTTCTTCAGCAGTGGGAAATTCTTGATAAGATGCCCTGGCTTGTGGCAATTAAAGCATTCTCTGGTGTCGCGAGAATTCTGGCTGGGCCCTAACTTGTTCCTTCTTGGTTTCTTTGGAGCTTGGCATTCGTTATCAAAGTGTCCCATCTTCTGGTAGTTAAAGCATCTCACCTTGGCCTTTTTACTTCCTTGAGGCTTGGGGGCTGAAGAGTTGATCGCCTCTGGTTTCTTGTCCGCCTGCTTCCTCTTGTTGTTATTTTGATTCTTCTCCCAATCTTGTTGAGAATTTCTGTCATTATCTTTATATCGACAAGCCATCTCGACCACCTCATTAAATGGAAGCTTAATGTATGTTGTCACTCTGTTCAGATACTTCCTTGAAATACCATTAATAAATCTCTTATTCTTCTGGAATGGGTCCCGAATTAATTCAGGAGCGTAACGTGAGAGCTCTTCAAACTTCCGCACATACTCTGAAACAGTCTTATCTCCTTGCTGCAAGTTGGCAAACTGATTGTGAAGACGCTCTACTTCTTGCGAAGGAATAAATTACTCGTTAAAGAGTTCCTTGAATTTCGTCCAAGGCATGTCGGCCTCATCATTTCCAATTATGACAGTCTCCGACCAATTCTCAGCCTCATCCTTCAATAGCCAAGATGCCATAAAACGCTTACGGTGGTCTTCAAGTCCCAAGCCTCCCAATATCTTCTCACAAGTCTTTAGCCATGCTTGAGCTTCCATCACTGTCTCTCGGCCAGTGAACGATACGCCACCCAAATTCCTGAACTTCTTAGCTACCTTGTACAGGTCAAAAGGCTGTGGGGGGTGGAGGTGGTGCTACAACCTCGAGATCGGGCTAGTTCTGAGCAATGGGGGTTTTACCCCCTTCCCGCTCCTCTGGCTCCACCTCTGCCTCTCGCTCTAGTGCTCATTTTCAGTTAGTTCTGTACCATCAAGGAAAGAGTCAGACCAACAGAAATGAAAATTTAAAAGGAAAGGTAAAAGTAAGGACATATGGAAAGATGATGATGTAATGACTGATTAATATGTGTTATTCTGATGTGCTCACTCTAGTACATTACTAACCCTATCTCTAATGAGCTACTCGCCTTAGAATACTGCTAATTATATCTAGACGAACTGTTTTTAAATATGTCATACTCCGAAGCTAAGGTTAACTATTAGCTCTGATACCAACTGTGATGACCCCAAACTTCCGAAGTACGAAAGCAAGGATAATCATTGGAATATAACGTATTTACAACAACAACAGATCTCAGATAACAGCATAACACATAAATCATTGCAGCGAAAATGGAAATGTCATCAACATCATAACATCAGAACATCAGAGTGGCACAGTTACAGGATACAACTTAGCAAATAGAAAGTCTCAGCAAATAGAAATAAGTCTAAACTCCATCAAGTACAACATAGAAAAATGATGTCTAAAATGTCTCAAATAGAAATAAAAGATAAACATGATCTTCGTCTTCCTTCCATAAGCATACTCCAATCCAGCATACGTCCAAAATAACCTGAACCTGTCACTTGGCTGCCCGTGTGAAAAGAGGGCACCCCAGTTTGCAGAGTGAAACAAACTACGAGTCAGTCATGGGATAGGTATGAGAAATCTTTCCTAACTTATCTAATAATATGGCTAATCACAGGACCATGCCACTAACGCAGAACAGGTATACTCCATTGGATTGCCAGTGCATAAAATAAATAAATTTTTAATAAAAAACAACGCAATGCTTTTTAGAAAAATGAAATCATTATAAGACTCATGTCCCATCACACAATGCAACGCAAACCAGAGGATAGAGTTTTACCTTATAATGACCAAACATGCTTGATACGTAGAAAATAATATTTTAATATTATTATTAGTGTCTAATCAGTTTTAAAATACTTCAAAGTAAATGTATCAATCCTAAACGGCATAGCTACCATATACTATGTCGCCATATATAGGTTTACAATCAAAACTGTAATATCCTGTTGGAAATTGGATTTCCATCATGAGTCAAGGCTAGGGATGATCTCCTTACCGATTTGAGGCACCCTAGCAAATGTCTCAGGACTCGGACGCTGGCGAGCCCTTGGATCCTCCAAGGCCGGTCCACAAATACTTTAGTTGATTAGTTATGCTTGAACACACGTTTCCTGGTCCTATTGGACCTAACAATTGGTCACTATCGACCAATATAATCGATGTACCTCATAATCCATCATCCACATAAATAAAATGTCAGGGTTTGCAAAACTCTGATACCACTTCTAGCTAGAAAGGAACACATGCACTTCTTGGGTCTCTTATCCATTTTCTGACTCTTATTGGGGTGTGAGGTTCGCGAAGTTACGCTATACACAAAGCTATGCTTAAATAGGCTGTGCTTTGATCATCAACCACAAGATCCTGCTTTTCAACAAAAGCCTCGATCATTTGCATCTTGGCATGCCACATTGACAATCCATGCCATGCGATCGATAACTACCAATATATAGCCTCTGAGCTCATGCGTCTCAAAGAAGGGTGTCAAGCAAGAGAATAAATCCTCGGCCACTAAACAGATATATATTAGATAGAAATCATTTTACATGGAATGAAATCCAATGTCAAACACACATCCATTCACAAGTCCGTTCTGGGTCTGAACGAAACCGGAGACACCTTATTCCTCGTCTTGTATGTCCAATGCGGAAGAGAGGTGCTTGCTTATTCGGATAATCAACAAGTACGTCCGGACAACAACCACTTTAACCCTTTACTGGGAGCTACCCAATGTCGGGCATCGGTAGTCATCCATTCAATGTAAAGATCGCCGATCTTCAATCACCATCTTCAATATCTTCGATTTATATCGTCGTATAATTATTTGAAATGAGATTGAACTCGGTCTTTTCAAATAATTCTCGCATATATATAACTTAAACCATTTCATATCGTTAATATTATTTTATAACGAGTTATCGCTATTTTTATTTATATAAAAATAGCCCAATTTAATTTAACGACACTTCGGGTCAATACGCTGCCCTTACGCTGTTTTATCAAAATTTGATTTTCACATATCTCGAAATCTAACCATTGGATTTTAACAAAATCTATATCGTTGGAAAGATCTTCCCAAAGCGGTCCTAACGGTTCCAGTTTTGGGAATCTCCGACAGTCGGATCTTTCGGTATAATCGTTTAAAGTCACGATTCTAAAACACGAACTACCGCGCGCGATTCGTTTAATTTTAATTTATATATAATTATATATAAATATAAACCATTCGACGATTCCACTAACGTGTTTAATATGCCAAATAAAAGAATGTTTTAGTGGCACAACACATCTACATGTTCGTACTATCAAATAAAATGTATTTTATTTACATGACAATTTAGCTAATGACAAATAAAAAGATAATTTTTATTTGTGTTTCTATTTTTAACTCTAACAAATAAAAAGAAAATATTTTATTTGTATATAGTTTCAATGAATGTTTTGACAATAAAATTAATTCTTTTATTAACATACAAATTCTAATATATGTTGTGACAATAAAAATGTTTCTTTAATTAACATACAAATTCTAATGTATGTTTTAACAATAAAAATGATTTTTTATTTAACATACAAATTCTTATGTATGTTTTGACAATAAAAATGATTGTTTAATTTAACTTACAAAATTCTAATGTATGTTTTGACAATAAAAATGATTGTTTAATTTAACATACAAAATTCTAATGTAACAAATGCATAAAAGTGATACATTCATTTTTGTTGACAATTCTAGTTTAACAAAATGATTAAAAAGTGATTATTTCATTTTGTTGAAAATTCTAGTTCAACAAAATGATTAAAAAGTGATTATTCATTTTTGTTGACAATCTAGTTCAACAAAATGATTAAAAAGTGATTATTCATTTTTGTTGACAATTCTAGTTCAAAAAAATGACTAAAAAAAATGATTATTCATTTTTGTTAACAATTCTAGTTCAACAAAATGACTAAAAAGTGATTATTCATTTTTGTTGACAATTCTAGTTCAACAAAATGACTAAAAAGTGATTATTCATTTTGTTGACAATTCTAGTTAAACAAAATGACTAAAAAGTGATTATTCATTTTTGTTGACAATTCTAGTTCAACAAGATTAATATTTTTGCTCAAACACAAATTTATGTAACCAAAATATTATTTTTGTCATAACTCCAATCTATTTAATAACAATGCACTTTTTGTTATAACTCAAATCTATTTAACCAAAATGCATTTTTTTTTTCAACCATCATATTTTGACAAAATGTAAATCTTTGTTTCAACTAATATATTTTGACAAAAATGTACATTTTGTTTCAACTAATATGTTTTGACGAAAATGTACATTTTGTTTCAACTAATCTAATTTAACCAAAAAATAAAATAAAAATTGATTCAACTAATGTACTTTGGCAAAAAGGTTCATTTTTGTTTCTATTACTCTTTTTGACAAAGATGTATATTTTGGCTCAACTAATCCATTTTATCAAAATATGATGGTTTAAAACAAAAAAAAATTACAATTTGGTTAAATAGATTTGAGTTATAACAAAAATTGCATTGTTATTAAATAGATTGGAGTTATGACAAAAATAATATTTTGGTTAAATAGATTTATGTTTGAGCAAAAATATTAATTTGTTGAACTAGAATTATCAACAAAAATGAATAATCACTTTTTAGTCATTTTGTTGAACTAGAATTGTCAACAAAATGAATAATCACTTTTTAGTCATTTTGTTAAACTAGAATTGTCAACAAAAATGAATAATCACTTTTTAGTCATTTTGTTGAACTAGAATTGTCAATGTTGAACTAGAATTGTCAACAAAAATGAATAATCACTTTTTAGTCATTTTGTTGAACGAGAATTGTCAACAAAAATGAATAATCATTTTTTTAGCCATTTTGTTGAACTAGAATTGTCAACAAAAATGAATAATCACCTTTTTAATCATTTTGCTGAACTAGAATTGTCAAGAAAATGAATAATCACTTTTTAATCATTTTATTGAACTAGAATTGTCAAAAAAATGAAATAATCACTTTTTAATTATTTTGTTGAACTAGAATTGAAAACAAAAATGAATGTATCACTTTTATGCATTTGTTATATTAGAATTTTGTATGTTAAGTTAAACAATCATTTTTATTGTCAAAACATATATTAGAATTTTGTATGTTAAATTAAACAATCATTTTTATTGTCAAAACATACATTAGAATTTGTATGTTAAATAAAAAATCATTTTTATTGTCAGAATATACATTAGAATTTGTATGTTAATTAAAGAATCATTTTTATTGTCACAACATACATTAGAATTTGTATGTTAATAAAAGAATTAATTTTATCGTCAAAACATTCATTAAAACTATATACATATAAAATATTTCCTTTTTATTTGTTAGAGTTAAAAATAGAAATAAAAATTATCTTTTTATTTGTCATTAGATAAATTGTCATGTAAATAAAATACATTTTATTTGACAGTATGAATACGTAGATGTATTATGCCAATAAAACATTCTTTTATTTGGCATATTAAACACGTTAGTGGAATCGTCGAATGGTTTATAATTATATATAGTTATATATAAATTAAAATTAAACGAATCGCGCGCGGTAGTTCGCGTTTCGGAATCGTGACTTTAAACGATTATACCGAAAGATCCGACTGTCAGATTTTCCCAAAACTGGAACCGTTAGGACCACTTTGGGAAGATATTTCCAATGATATAAATTTTGTTAAAATCCAACGGTTAGATTTCGAGATATGTGTAAATCAAATTTTGATAAAAACAGCGCCAAGGCCGCCTATTGACCCGAAGCGTCGTTAAATTAAATTGGGCTATTTTTATATAAATAAAAATAGCGACAACTCATTATAAAATAATATCAACGATATAAAATGGTTAAAATTATATATATGCGAGAATAATTTGAAAAGACCGAGTTCAATCTCATTTCAAATAATTATACGATGATTTAAATCGAAGATATTGAAGACGGTGATTGAAGATCGACGATCTTCACATCGAATGGATGACTACTGATGCCCGACATTGGGTAGCTCCCAGTAAAGGGCTAAAGTGTCAGTTGTCTGGACGTACTTGTTGTTTCTCCGGATAAGTGAGCACCTCTCTTCCGTATTTGACATACGGGACGAGGAATAAGGTGTCTCCGGTTTCGTTCAGACCCAGAACGGACTTGTAAATGGATGTGTGTCTGATATTGGATTTCATTCCATGTAATTCTAATATATATCTGTTTGGTGGCGGAGAATTTATTCTCTTGCTTAACACCCTTCTCTGAGACGCACGAGCTCAGAGGTTATATATTGATAGTTATCGATCACATGGCGTGGATTGTCAATGTGGCATGCCAAGATGCAAATGATCGAGGCTTTTGTTGAAAAGTAGGGCCTTGTGGTTGATGATCAAAGCACAGCCTATTTAAGCATAGCTTTGTGTATAGCGTAACTTCGCGAACCTCACACCCCGGTAAGAGTCAGAAACGGGATAAGGAACCTAAGGAGTGCATGCGTTTCTTTCTAGCTAGAAGTAGTATCAGGGTTTTGCAAGCCCTGACATTTTACTTATGTGGATGATGGATTATGTGGTACCTCGGTTATTTTGGTCGATAGTGACCAATTGATAGGTTCAATAGGACCGAGAAACGCGTGTTCAAGCATAATTAATCCACTAAAGTATTTCTGGACCGGCCTTGGAGGATCCAAGGGCTCGCCAGTGTCCGAGTCCTGATACATTTGCTAGAGTGTCTCGAATCGGTAAGGAGATCATCCCTGGCCTTGACTCATGATGGAAACCCAATTTCCAACACGACATTACGGTTTTGGTTGTAAACCTATATATGGCGACATAGTATATTATAGCTATGCTGTCTAGGATTGATACATTTACTTTGAAGTATTTTAAAACTGATTAGACACTAATAATAATATTAAAATATTATTTTCTATTTATCAAGCATGTTTGATCATTATAAGGTAAAACTATATCCTCCGGTTTGCATTGCATTGTGTGATGGGACTTGAGTCTTATAATGATTTCATTTTTCTAAAAAGCATTTCGTTGTTTTTAAGTAAAAATTTATTTAATTTATGCATTGGCAATCCATTGGAGTAAACCCATTCCGTGTTAGCGGCGTAATCATGTGATTAGCCATATTGTTAAATAAGTTAGGAAAGATTTCTCATACCAGTCCCACGACTGACTCATAGTTTGTTTCACTTTGCAAACTCGGGTGCCCTCTTTTCACATGGGCAGCCAAGTTACAGGTTCAGGTTATTTTGGACAGATGCTGGATTGGAGTATGCTTATGGAAGGAAGACGAAGATCATGTTTATCTTTTATTTCCATTTGAGACATTTTAGACATCATTTATCTATGTTGTACTTGATTTAGTTTAGACTTATTTCTATTTGCTGAGACTTTCTATTTGCTAAGTTGTATCATGTAACTGTGTCACTCTGATGTTTTGATGCTGTGATGTTGATGACATTTCCATTTTCGCCGCAATGATTTATGTGTTATGCTGTTATCTGAGATCTGCTGTTGTTGTAAATATGTTATATTCCACTGATTATCCTTGCTTTCGTACTATGGAAGTTTGGGGTCATCACAGAGAAGTTCAACATTACATGGCAGAGATCAAGAATGTATTTGTTTTTATCGGTGAAGTACTACTCAAGGTGGCAGAAAGTTGTAAAATGGTACACGAACACAAAACAGTGGAACAAGCATGAAGCAGATCCCACACAAACCAGAGATGGAAAAAACAAGGAGTGCAAATAACATGGAATTTTTTTAAATACAAACAATTTGGTCTTTTACAAAATTCCATAAATTAAGGGGAATTTCCAGAAATAAACTACATCAAATATATTTGGATATTTGTTATTGCCAAATCAATATTCCCAAATTTACACAGTATGACAAAATCGGCATGCATGAAATTGGAAAAGAGATTAAAATTCAAATCTTGGTGAATGCTAATATAGACAAGAAATAACTCGATTGTTTCCTGAAATAAACAATTCAAACTTGGCAAGAACAATTTTAATTGTTTCCAGGAATTCAAACAATCACAGTGGATTCACGACCAATTTAATCAACCAAACAATCACGCAAAAATCACACAACAATCAAACCAAGCCAATTCGTGAAATCAGAGCGAATTAAGGTTTCTATACCTTATATATTCTGACCAAATCATCACAGGCAAGTATTGAAAATTCAAGCAGTAAATCGAAGAAATAAAATTTAGAGAACTCACAAGAACTCAGAGATTTTCGATCAATTGAAAAGCGAAATCTTGACTTGAATATGACATGAAAACTTGACTTGAGGTTACATGTGAACACGACATGTAAGTTGAACCAAAATGGGGGCATGACACGTGGGGGTAAACATGGGACTTGAAATTAGACACGTATGGGTTGTAGGTGTAATATGGCACTAGACCAAACATGAAAGTGGCCAACTCGAGGTTGGGTTGAGTTTGTAGCATAAATCTACCCGGACCCGCCCGGCTTAACTAGTGGCTACAAACAATAGGATCCAATGTGAGAAGTTGGTCATGTCGCGCTTAAGACCCGAAGTTAGACTAGGTTGTGGTGTAAATCTACCCAGACCCGCCCGGCTTAACTAGTAACCACAACAAGGTCTAATGTGAGAGGTTGAGAGTGCATTAATTAAATTAATGCCACATGATAAGGTTAAGTAAATTTGACTAATGACACTTAACCGATATGACACGAATGGGTAGGTTAAGTGGGACCGGACTTGATTTCTTAATGACACTTAACCATACAAGACAATTAGGGGATGGGGTTAAGTAATTTACGCTTAACTAATCCGACTTGGTAATTAGATGGGGTTAAGTAATCCACACTTAACTAATCTAAACACGGTAATTAGATGGGGTTAAGTAACCTTCACTTAACTAATCTGAACACGGTAATTCGATGGGGTTAAGTTAAACACTTAACCAATCTAAACGTGGTAATTCAATGAGGTTAAGTAACCAATACTTAACCAACTTAACACGATAATTTAATGGGGTTAAGTGACTTATACTTAACCAATTATACGTGATGATTTGATGAGGTTAAGTAACCTGCACTTAACCAATCTAATACGTGGGTCTGGTAGGGTTAAGTCACAAGACCTTTTAAATTAGGCTTAACCATTGTAATATGATTAGTGGATGGGGTTAAGTTAACCTACACTTAACCAATCCGACTCGACAATCTGATGGGATTAAGATAATCTATGCTTAATCAATCTAACATGATAATCTGATAGGGTTAAGACAAATAAATACTTAACCAATTTGACTTGATAGGGTTAAGTCATGAGCTTCTTAGTACACTTAACCAACTTGTAGGGCTAAACCTTGAACTTGAGTACTTAGCCAATCTTGACATGATTCGTAGGTGGGTTAAGTCATGAACTTGGATAACAACACTTAACCCATTTGGCAAAACCCTAGATCAGGGGGCTAGGTTGGAAATCGTGGTTAACAAGGATAGCGGGAAGAGAAGCTAAGTGGTAAACCTTAGTTAAGGGTAACTAAGTAATAATTCTTAGCCAAGGACATGGGACTAGTTCAGAAATAGATGAGTAACCTGATACGGTAGGTCATCGCTTAGTATACGAGGAGGAGCAACTTATCTGACTTAGATAAGGTCTCCAACGAACTGGGTGACGAAGCGGTAGCTTCGGGGGACGTGAAGGTACTCTTGGTATCCCTCTGTGAGGTGGCAGGTGGTACATGAAACCCGGCCTCACAGAGGTTAAGGTCTGCGGTAGAAGAGCCAAGTGTATGCCTTGGTTGCTATGCGAGCGACCTAAAGACTGGGATGGATTAGCGTGGAGTCGACGATACTTGATTTTGCCCTGGATAGCATGTCGCCGACTACCTACCATCTTTAGTCAATCGTGTACGTACGAAAAGGCAGGGAACTCCTAATAGACCATATACTGGCTATCGAGTTATGGCTGAGGTTGGCTATCTGGAAGTGGGCGTCGATGGGCCATAGTGTAGTTCTCATACATGATTTTTCTTGGATTGCCTTTCAGTAGTTGAGGGAGGGGTCACGTGGGACCATAGCCACGGGTACAAAAACAGACCTTGATATCTGCATCAGCAGACGACTTAAAGCTCCCGACCGAGTTCCGTATTTCTTTATTTTCCCTGGCACGGAACTCGGATGGCACATTGAGGAACATGTGCATCTAGACATGGAAAACGATTCACGATACATACGCGGGATAAAGGGCGCGGTTGACGGGTGGCATAATCCCTAGTGGCCCTAGGTGGCTAAACCCAAACCGAGACACGGAAACGTTCATTAGATAGCATAATCCATAGTAGTCCTAGGTGGCATAAATCCTAAGTGAACGCGCGATAGTTCATGATAAGGAAACATAACTAGATCAAGGGTAGCAGTCCAAAATAACCTCAAGGATAAAACGTTTACATGGAAAAGCCCATATGGCCTATGGCAAAGGACTGAACTTATACATGGAAAGAAACATACGAGTTGGGAAAACCTACATATGCTATATATTAGGTTGACATGGACCATTACATGACATTGGGCAAGGGACATTCATAGTTAACACATGACGCGGGTTGGGATACTAATACGAGAGGTGCAGAGCAAATATACATGTCAGAACCATGAGAAATATACATGATAGATACTGTGGGATGTTATACAGGATAGATACCTTGGGATATTATACTTGATCGAAACCTGACGATGTGATACCTTGATTTATCATGACACCGTAGTTTATCATGATATCTTAGTTTACCTTGCTACAATAGTTTAGCCTGTTAACCTGGTTTAGTTTATCTATCTTGTAGTTATCCTTATGTTTACTTTCAGTTTATGCATGTCATGTTACCTTTACCTGTTTTTATACTGGAAGTAGATAGGACTTACCAGTCTTTATGACTGACCCTGTTTTGTTTCGCCTCTTTGTCTTCCGTTTCCCCCCTAGGTTTCAGGGAGGAAACAATGTTATCTAGTTCGGATTTCTGCTTGAAGGTCACCACGCATGGCTTGGACTTTTCTTGGCTATGGCTACTTTACTGTTTTACTTGGGGAATAATTCATGAAATGGTTTTATGCTTCTTTATTATTGCAAGACAGGTTTTGATGTATTCCGATGTAGAAGGCTTTAGACCTTATTTTATAAGGTAATGAAATTTGTTTTACTTCCGCTGTTTTATATATGTTCTGTCTTATAATATTTCTGTGCATGTTTACCTCGATAATGCTTCACCAAACCTAGTGCATTCCCTTTGTGAGTGACCGTAGCGGAGGTGGGGTGTTACAAAACCCAAGCACCAATCAAATTTCCACAAAAACGAATGGAGAACACCAGCAGCAGAAGAAACTCGCTCCTAAGACCATGGAAGAAGGGCCCAACACATGGCAAGGGAGACCCGCAGAACTCAACCTTCGATTACTGTGCAGTGCACAGCGCACATGGAGCAAATGGGTGGCAGAGATCCGGGAGCCTAAGAAAAGGGCTCATTCTTCATTGCCGAAGAGGCAGCCTTGGCCTACGATGAGGCAGCTCGTCGCCTGTACGGGCCCAAGGCCTAACTCAGTCTGCTTCACCTCGCCATGACCTCGACCTCTTCGTCTCTTGTGAGCAATTACAGCGGTGGCTCGCATTGGAACAAGTCCTAGTGGTTTCCTTTGAGGAACTGCTCGGGCTCCATTCTAAACCTTAGCGCATAGCAAAACATGCATGCCATATACCAGCGGCTTCAGGAGTTGAAGAAGCGCAAGAAGCGAGTGGTGATGGCTAAGGAGAATAAATTGGAGGTGGTAGAATATCCGCAGATAGATTTGAGGGGATTTTTGCAACCTATGGTAGTCATCAAAGACGATGGTGATGTAGGTAAGAGCGACCAGTCGATGCCATTGATACCGGAAATGGATGAAAACGTTCAAAACGACAATGCTATGAGTTTTGATGAGAGTGAGGATTTCAACTGGGATGTATTGGTTGAAAATCTTGATATGAGGGATGTTAATGGAGTTGGTGAGATGGATGATTTGCATGGAGAATTTGATTTGCCTATTTCACTTTGGGATTTCTGATTTATGTATGTGTCATTCTATTATAATTCTTAATGTGTTAGTGGTTTTATATGATTTTTTATGTTATTTTGTTTTCCTGTTGTATGGCTCTCCTAATGCAATGTGATGCTACACTTTTATTTATTTGTGTTTGGTAAAACTATTATATATTTTTCTGCCTACAACAATTTATTTTCTTTTCATTTTTTGTTTATTTCTGCTATATGAGTACAAAACATGATGATAATTTTGAAAGTAAAAGAAAGATGTTCATTAACTTAAATAATACAGAAGTTGGATAAAACTGAAATTCGAAGAACTGAGGAAAGATCCAATCAAACTACACACCTTATAGTTATTCATTTGAAAGTGCATAGGAAAGAACTGGGACATAAGACCTTACCATCTAGTAGTTAACCTCAAATGATGGGAAAAAAAGTAGCTAGGTTATTGTAGTAATCAATTCTGGTTTCAAAAAATTACTTGATTTCCTACTCTATCAAAAGTTCCAATTAAACTCCTTTATATATTTCTATAACTCATAATAATTTAAGATTCAATGTCACAACGTAAGTAAAGTAAAAAAAATAAATTAATTACTATCAATCGATTAAGGTGATTAGCAACAGTACGTGAAACAAATAAACAATATAAAATACACAAAATATGATCAGTAGTGATAAATGTCTTGATTTAATTGCACAAAAATAACAAACAAGACTTCCTTCTTGCACGAAGTTAAGAAATTCAATATTGGAACAACCGCTTATTACTTGATGAGATTCCTATATC
The DNA here is from genome assembly GCA_030737875.1 of Allium sativum. NCBI lineage: Eukaryota > Viridiplantae > Streptophyta > Magnoliopsida > Asparagales > Amaryllidaceae > Allium > Allium sativum. The sequence goes on from CM060924.1 coordinate 299,202,113, forward strand.
TAACCATCTTATCTTTAGATTTTGATATTTTTCTACAGAACATTTTGATAGATCTTTAACATCTAATTTTAAAACATCTACTGATATTACCATCTAACATCAACACGTCCTTTGAACAAAACTGAAACCTCCTCAGTTCCTTCCAGTAAATTTTCCGCATGCAGAAAAAATCGTTCATTGAATTTCTTTTCTTTTTCCATAAGCATTATTAGTAATTCCAAATCATTGCTTAGAAGAAGGTTTAAAACATAAAGTTAGTCCAAAATATACAAATGGAGTAGATTTCAATTTTTGCATTTACCTCCGCCAAGGGCTAATAATAACTCCTCACCAGAATCAGACGAGCGGAAATTTGTATTTGATGCTCGTATACGATTGATGACATGGCGCTTGATGGTGCTAACAACGGCAATTTTTCTCCTATGCTGGAAGCCAAAAGGTGGACGTTAGAAAATTGAGATGCGAGAGAACTTTTTTGTCTAGGGTTTCTTGATCTGTCGTGGGTACAAGAGATAATGTTCACTATTTAGGAGCGACTTGGCTGCTTTTGGGAGATGAAAAGGAAACTAAAATATTCGGGAAGGAAACATGAGGATAAAGAAAAGGCGGCTAGAATGAAATTGACCCGCCATAAAATTTAAGATTCTACAGCAGGTATATCGCGTTGTACGAAAATACTTTTACCTTCCGATAAACTAGATAGCATCTGACGCTGAAACACCGAGAATGATTGATGTTAATTAATAGTTTTGTTGTAGTGTTAATGAATCTATACATACCGATTGTGATTTGACTTTAGCCATAAGACATTTTCTTCCTTGCTCTTTTGATTCTGCTTTGTTGCTTTTCCACTTTCTAATCCCTTGACTAGACTTCTTTATTGCCATTTGATCTACGATGTTTCTACGATCTCTAGAACGCCAGGCTCTGATACCAATTGAAAAGTCATGTGACTTTGTGTAGGATATTTATATGGAATAAGGCGGAAGTGACTGTGATATACTAACTTGTCTAATACAATAGTTATGTAGGTAAAAATAACTAATATAAGATATCACAAATAAGTAAATGTAGTAAGTAAAGTGACGCCAGGAATTTTATACTTGTTCGGACTTCCCGTCCTACGTCCAGTCCCAGACTCCTTCTGGAATTATACTATCAACACCCTTTCTTCACCTGGAGGAAAAGGTTCACAACAATCTGAGCCCCTACAGGGATTTTCCTGCCTGAGCACCGACACAAGACTTTTAATAATTACAAGAGTTTGACTTCTGCTTGTGTTATTGAAACACTAAATAGCCAATGATTGGGTACACCCTTCCTATAGTCTTATCCTTAAAAATATAACATGTATGTGAAGATTGAAGGAAGTATATTACTTATTGAATCAAGAGATATGAAATAATTTCAATGATTTAACAAGTAAATTGAATATATGAAAGCTTTTAAGAATGCAAGAGTATGGAAATGTAGATCAGAAAAAAGAATAGATTTTGTAAGAATCGATGATTTGGAAGTGAAGATTATGATGTTTATATAATAGTAGAAGAGCAGCAACCATTCACAAATAATTACAATGAAGATATGTAGCCATTTCTATTCGGAAATGAATAGAAATCTACTCATGAAAGAAGATGACTCTTCATATAAATGGCTGTTGTTTCGAATCAGTCAACTGGTTGAAAATACTGAAAATCGTTTATATTTAAAAATACATAGAAACTAGCCATTACTTGGCAAAATAAGCTTGACCAGTCGACTGGTTCGCCAGTAACCAGTCGATTGGTTGAGCATATTTTGTCCAGTCATGGCTGTTTATAGCCATTTACATATATATATTATTTGTGCATTCGTGTTATACTATGAGGATAGATTTTAACAAATATCTAACACGACCAAACATACATATATATATAAACTTAGCTCTTCGATATGTTCTTCATTTCCTCGTTATCTTTAATCAAAAATCTTGTGAATCAACATTGTATTCCTTCCACATGGTTGTTCTCCACAAGCTGTAGTGAATGGCCTCCTGATAGGAGGTTGGTTCTTCTATAGTTATGTTGGTGGTGTATGCTTTAGGCTTGAATATGCCATACTGTAACAACCCGAAAATTCTGAACTAATTTAAAATTTTTATTTTAGCTATTTTAATGGATTTTGAATATTTAAAATGATTTATTTTAAATAATAACATCTAAAAATTTATTTAAATCGAAGTTAGAACGAATAAATTTATTTTATATATAAAAGGAGTTAGAAACGGAGCGGTAGTTTGAAAATTCGATTTTAAATTTCAGTTGGATGATATAGAATTCAAAATAAATCAGATTTCAGTAAAACCAGAATATTTGAATTTGTTTAATTATATCTTTCTAACGAATGTGAAAAATTCAGATTTCATAATGGGAATAAAAAGTTATGTCCAGTTTAAGATTGGAATAGTCGCTATGGAATTTAATTATATTTTAAAGTGAAAATTAGGCACACATCCCTAAAGAAAACTTAATTAGGCTCACATCCAGTCATAAACTTATTATAATTTAGGTCCCTATTTTTCAAAAGTTGCTCAAAAAATGAATAAAAAATATGAAAATTATTATTTAAATAAATAATGCATTCAATAAAAAAATCGCTCAAAAAAAAACATGAAAAAAACAGCAAAAAAGCGAAAAATGCAGTTAAATGCATAATTTTATGCAAGAATTCCAATTTCTTGCATATATATATATGTGCAAGTATTCAAGTGTTGCATCAGTCTTTGATTTTTCTCCATATTTATGTGCAAGTATTGCATCATTCTTGAATAAAAATATGCAATATTTCATAACAGTGCAATTTAGTTCATTTTTATTTGCTGCGCAATTAAATTTGAAACATGCATAAATGTATGCAACATATCTGCAGGCAAACCGTTAGCACAATTTCCTTTATGCAATAATTGCATATATGTATGCAAGTATTGGCAATACTTGCATATATATATATGCAATTTTTTTTTTGTTGGCGGGACTTCTGGGATTATTTCCAGATTTTAGAATATATTTTTTAATCATGGCCGCACTTTTTTCTGGAAGAAATTGAAGGAAGCGTAAGTAAAAAAGCAAAAGGCGATTGCATAAAAGTAGGAAGCGGATTCTACTTTACAGGAGGCGCCAATTCAATAATGGGGGGCGGGTTTATATTTTAAACTATGACCGGATGTGAGCCTAATTTTGAAACTTAATAGGGACCTGTAAAAAACGCACCCTATTTTAAATATCTCTACTAATAAAGAAAATCTTTTAGGGATGGTGAAGCTTTTTTGGAGTTCCAATAAAGCCCTTTATGCTCTTACGACGTAATACAAAAAACTAACGTACGAGGGTAAACCGGTCTTTCCCCCTCCTATCGCTTCCCACTAACGCATTTACGGTTTGTCAACCATCCTGTCTCCCACGTCTCATTTTATTTCCTCCGATTCTTTGGTGCAGTCTTCATGTTTTCCTCCATTTCCACCTAATTTCTTCCCCATTCGCCATCAGCTATCTAAATCTTCACCATATTCGCCCCGTAACTGCTTCCACGTTCATCAGTTGGTGCCTTCTTCTTCTCCAATCAAGTCGCTTCCTTCGTACTGCTCCATCCCCACAATCTGCGCTTATACATGTCACTGAACTACCCATTTTCCTTAGATCTGGCAGTGGACGAGCTGTCTTTCGCGTCTACATCGGTAAAAGTCTTAGGTGTTAGTTTTATTTTTGTTTTGATTTCGTCTTTAATTTCCACCTTCTTGAATCAGATTCAATCTGCTGATGAGATTCTGCTTTTCCTCAGATTTGTTGCTCCTCCACATCTTCCACTCGATTAACTATCTTTCGCCTCGCGTACGACATCATCGGTAAAAGTATTATGCGATAGTTTTATTTTTTTCTTCTTCCTTCTTCAATCAGATTCATTGTATTTTCATTTTCATCTCATATCTTGGGTTAAATTGCTTAATGTTCTAGCAATTATGCAGATTAATTGACTGTCGATGTTTTACTGCGTCTGCGTCATACATGATCCGCATCAGTATATAAATTTAATCTTGTTCAAACGATGGTTAAAATTTGTTTGCACTAAAACTTAAAATTCTGTGTTCTGATAATATATTGTCTGCCTTATTATGTCCGTAATCATAATATTTTTATTTATTTTTTTGCTTTTTTTTTTGTTTTAGCATATGTTTTTTGTAGTTGTTTATTCAGATCTGCCACCCCTCTTCACCTTTGGCGGTGGACGAACCTTTCTCCTGCGTCGTCGGTATGTTTTATTAGTTTTTTCGTTCGTTCGTTGAACTTAGTCTATTTTTTTTCTGTTGTATGCTCCGATCTGGCACTGTTGTTTATCTACGGTCATCGAAGAACCTTTCTTCATCCTCCATCAGGCTGTTGTAGGTAAAATCGATTTACCGGTTAAATTTGTATACTGTATATTAAAATTTTCCTGTTATACGTTCACATTTTTACACTTTGTTTGTTAAACCTGTTGTTGTATGTGCCGAATTAGGATTCCGGATATTTTCCTCACATCTGTTGATTGATACAATGAATATTGTTATATATTTTACACTCACGTTAATTTTTACTCTGTATAGTTCCATTGTGGAGACATGAGAGTAAGTATGTCGGCACATGAAGTGGAGGCTGACAAATATTATGTTAGGGTACAGTGCTGTAAACAAGATAGAGCAGTAGCACCTATTTATAGCGTGATTGAGCTTATTGAATGTTTGCATATTGATGATTCTATTCTCTTTGAAGTATCTAACAGATTTGTACTAACAATGACCCTAAATGTAAATTTCAGATTTCGTACCTTTGTTTTAAATTTAATTTTAAGTTGATGGTATTGATGGGTACATGTGAAATGCAGGTAAAGGGAAACATAGAGGTGATGAATGCATCGTCGGTGAAGTTTTGGTTAGTAACTGCTTTATGTTGTAAATCACGCATCATGCGCATAAAAAGATTAGATTTTTCATAATAGGCATCAATAAATGATATACCTGAGGAAAACACAAAACCTTACGTTCTCTCAAATTTGGTTGTGTTATACCAAAGTTGATCAAATCATTTATAGCTTTTATGCTTGGATTTATGTGTCTAGAACATTGCTGGAAAGTTTAATGCAATTGAGGCAATTAAAAAAAATATTCAATTTGTAAAAAAAAATTGTGCTAAGAGTCTTGCGATCTCCATTTTGTTAACATATATTGTAACGTACAAAAAGAAAATGGATGTTGGTAAATTAGTGGAGCCATTTATAACCTTTATGCATGATTTTATTAATCACAAGAATATTTTTTGGCAAGTTCAATGTAAGATAATATGTAATTTAGGAATAATATAAATATGATGTTTGTTCACCTTTGTTTACATATCCATTAGTTTAATAAATCTCCATTTGCATCATCATCGAATTTCAATTGTTAGAAACAAATTAACGACTGTTGGCCTATTAATTTTATGTGACATTGTCTTTTATATTGAAGATGCATCTGACTCTGGGTTCAGGTTACAATTGCTAGCTTATTAGTCCTGCACTTGAACTTACTACATTCCTCAATATGTTTTCTGTTCCGTGCGAAATACTCTATATTTTGTGAATGGTATGTCTAAGGTGGCTGGCAGTCAGTTCTTACATGCAGGAAAATGACATTGCTTACGTGGACATCTCCTACCTCTTTATTTCAAAATAGAACGATTCTATCGCATACTCTCTTTTTCCATCTTCATTGCAAGGTATTTTACTACACCTTGGCTCTCTATTTTGACTTTCCTGTATACCTCATATCTCCTAGCACATTGCAAGTGTTGGTTTGAGCGTTCCTTTCTTCTGATTTCTTTATTATGTTAATGACTTCTATTTAGTTTAGCTGACTGGACATTTTTCAGGTTTACAAAAAAAAGGAGTTAATTGATTCATTTATTTATTTTTTAACATTACATTACTGTTACAAGGTCGATCTGTTAGTGCCAATCCTATGCATTTCGGTGTCTCTTTTCAATTTTTTTCCAGTTCAACTGTTACAAGGTCATTTAATTATACTCTTACATGCTATAGTTTTAGAGTTTGTTGAAAGTGATTGGATTTGATAACTGTTCGATGATTGGGACAGCCATCCGCCCTACATGTGTAATAATCTTTTTTAACCATTTAGGGTGGCATAGGTTGCATCGTAGTACAGTGGACGCGTTAGTACAACCATCATCTCTATTGTCGTCTTCATTATGGGACATTATTAACAAAACTTAGCTCTTGATTCTTACTATCAGCCCTGCTTCATTTATCCTTCGTGTTTTGCAAGGTATTGCAACGTGCTTTCTATCTTGGTTTTTTTATTATGATAATGTTGTATGTTGGGTTTATTTGATTGGTGGGCTTTGCGGAAAAAAAAGAATTTATTGGTTCGTTTTAATGAATATAATTATTTTTAAATGTTACATTAGCGTTACAAAGTCGGTAGATCGCAATCCATTTATTCGATGATCCTAGCATGAGTGACATATATGTACAGTACTTGAAATTTACTTTGAATACATTATGGGGATATTGACTGTATCTCTATTCGAACATCTGAGCTAACTCCAACAGATTAATATACTAGCTGTATGTTTTTTTACAAGCCATATTATATTATATGTTTGCTGTATACAGCGCTAACAAATGATATAAATCTATTTTCAAGTTCTCTGTTGATTTTTTTTCTTTCTCTGTACTTTAGCCTTGACCCATCACATGTAACTTCTAAATATAAGCACAAGAAATTACTCCAATCATAGAAAAGGACTACTTTTCTAATCTTGAAACTTAATATGGCATCTGTGTTGATCTACTTTGAGCTTCCATTCACTCCTATTGGTACAAGGTTGTTCCAGCTGAGTTTGCTGTCTGTTTGTGTTCATTTTTTTCTCAATTTATGTGCGTGCTAGCTAGGATCCCTTTGACGCGTGTTTTTTTATAAGTAGGTTGATAAATTTATGCAATGCATTCACTATGCTTTTGCCTGTGCTGTTTAATTTCCTACTCTTATTTTTTTCTCGAATTTTGTTGTCTTTTCTCAGATTTCCACGCTACAAATTTCCTTTCAATTCTTCTGTTGCATTTCCTGGCGGCTCCAATTTGTGCTACTATCGGCCACCATATCCTCTGTGCAATTATGAATTTGTATATAGTTTTTATTAACACTCTTATAATTGTTTTTTGATCAGAAGCTAGAAGTTAGAGTAAATAATTTTTGTGCCAGACTCTTGAGTCAGTTGTCGTTAGGGAGCTGAAATTATCTTTATCTTTCTTGGATACTTATGTCGGAATTTACAGCTCAAGCCATCAAATTCTATATATGTTTTGAGAATGGTCCTCTTCCTTCATAAATCAAGGGTTCACTTAGATGGAACCAACTATTTTTGCTCCGGCTATGGCCTCATGCCTGAACATCCGATAAACATGTAACGACCAACTAATTATCTGTTCTAATCTGTCTTTATGAACTCTTAAACTAGGTTAAAAAGTATTGAGATATGGTATCTGCAAGGCGCAAACATAGCTTTAGCAGGAGCTTATGGCCATTGTCACTACAAGGAAGGTTGAATTTGGCTACGGTGTTTAGCGACGGCTGGTGACGGCTAAAAAAGCGGCCGTCACCAGCCGTTGCTAGCCGTCGCCTAAATGAAATAAAACCCGAGCCTACAGGAAACAATCTCATTTCCACCGCGAGCCCCAATTTCCCCGTGAAACCCAAATTCCCCAATAAAAAAAACCCTACCCCAGCCCTTCCGTCGCCCGCCGCCGCCGCCCGTCTCTACCCCGCGCCAGCCGTATAAAGCCTACTACACCCCTCTCAACCAAGTATTGCTGCTTCCTCTCTAAGGTATGATTTTTAATCTAATTTCATGAATTAATTACTTCATAATGATTTAAATGTATATGTTATGTGATTATACAATGATTGTTGAATTAATTTAGTTGATTTAGTAATGATTGAAACACTAAATCGTGGACTTAGTTATTTATCGGTTTGGTGGTTGATTGTTCATTGTGCGTTGAAAATGAATTGTGTTAACACCGTCGTCCACAGACCATGGACGATTTATTTGATTGTATTTTGTTTTAAATGATTGATTGTTCATTGTGTGTTGAAAATGAATTGTATTGTGGAAAATTATTGGAATGGAATGACTATGTATGGCGCAAGCTAAGGCCTAGGTTAGTAGAGGAGTCGTGCTGGACACGGTGCCGGTGCTACCCACCCTGCCGTTGTAATGCCGAAATTTTCTGAAATGAACTATGAAAAATATTTATGTGCTGAATAAATTCTTTGAACAATAAAAATCACATTATTATTTTATGTATGAACCACTAAAAATATTCATGTGTTGAATAAATTCTTTGAACAATAAAAATCACATTTTTATTATATGTATGAACCACACTAAAAATGTTCATGTGTTGAATAAATTATTTTAACAATAAAAATCACATTTTTTGTATGTATGAACAACTTAAAATATTTATATGTTGAATAATTTGTTTGAACAATAAAATTATTTATTGTATGCATGAACCACTGAAAATATTCATGTGTTGAATAAATTTTTTGAACAATAAAAATCACATTTTTATTGTATGTATGAACCATTAAAAATATACATGCATTGAATAAATTCTTTGAACAATATATGTTTGTGTTATCGAAATCACTGACATATATTTTTGAATCAGGAAAAATGTTCGATTATTACATTGACCGCAGTTGGATGTATGAAGTTAGAATTGGAATGAAAGACTCGGTGAAAGAACATTTCTATAATGGTGTAAATGAATTTATTAGATTTGCAATATCTAATAATCGAAATTACGAGGAGCTTCGTTGTCCATGTAGTAAGTGTAAACTGATTAGGTTTCATAAACCAGACATCGTTAAAGTACATTTGTATAAATCATGTTTTGTGCCAAATTATTATTTATGGGATCGTCATGGAGAAATTGTTGCGCCTACAGTAAATCCTGTAGTGTTGAAGGTCGAATTAGTTATGACGAATCCAATAGAAGATATGGTGGAAGATGCAGCACGGTCAATGTTCCCTACCGGTCAGGTTGACGACGATGACGTCGATATTGAAGAAGAACCGAACACGAAAACCAAAAAAATATATGATTTATTGGCTTCAGCTAAGCGGCCATTGTGGAATGGTTGTGAAAGTGGAATTAAATTATCGGTAACCGCTGAGTACATCACCTTGAAATCAAAATTCAACCTTACAGAAGCTGCATGTACAACGTTGTACAAGCTGCGAAAAGACATATGCCACCCGATAATCTGATGTGCGATAGTCATTACAAAGTGAAAACACTAATGTCGTCTTTTGGTTTGTCGTACCAAAAAATAGATACTTGTGTTAAAGGTTGCATGTTGTATTGGAAAGATGATATTAATCTTAGAAACTATAAAAAATGTGGCTGAGAAAGGTATAAACCTAGAAAAAAAAAGGTAAGGAAGTTACGTATACGAGAATGCATTATTTACCAATCATCCCCAGACTACAACGGTTATATGCATCTACAGTCACTACATGTCATATGCGATGGCATAGTGTGCGAACACAAGAAGATGGAACTTTGACACATCCATCGGATGGAGAAGCATGGAAACATTTTGATAGGACATATCCTACATTTGCCGCAGAGAGTCGTAACGTTAGACTTGGTTTATGTACAGATGGGTTTTCACCATTTTCTCAGTTTGGTAGTAAATATTCATCTTGATCTATTATCGTTACTCCTTATAATTTACCTCCGTGGATGTGTATGAAAACTTCATATATGTTTCTCACCGTTGTCGTTCCTGGTCCTAATGATCCAAAACAAGGCATCGATGTTTATCTACAACCATTAATCGAAGAGTTAAAAAAACTATGGGATGATGGAGTTGAAACATACGACATTTCAAAAAAAAAAAAAAGAATTTTCGTAAGTTCGCTTCTTTGTTATGAACGATTAGTGATTTTCCTGCATATGGGATGCTTTCAGATTGGAGTACCGCCGGTCGTCTATCTTGTCCTTTATGTATGGAAGAAACACAAGCATTTTTCTTTTGGTATGGAAGGAAGCATTCGTGGTTTGATTGTCACAGTTGTTTTCTGCATACCAATCATACTTAAAGCTAACAGCGGAATGACTGTGCAAGCACCCAAAATTTGGACAAGTGAAGAAATATACGATATTGTAAAGGATTATCCCAAGATCCATGAGACTGGAGAGCAGACCGAAATCTGGGTAAATCTGACATTCATAATTGGTGTAAACAAAGCATATTCTGAGAGCTACCTTATTGGAAAGATCTCAAACTTCGACATAATATCGACAATATGCACAATGAAAAAAAGTGTATTTAATAACGTGTTTAATAATCTTTTGAATGTCAAAGGAAAAAACAAAGACGATATATATTCGAGACGTGACATAGAAGAATATTGTAAACGCCCAGAATTTCATATGAAGCCCAATGACAATAAAAAATCCAAAGCGTGCTATGAACTAGAAAAAAACAAATAAAACTTGTACTGAAATGTGTTGAGGGACTGAAATGTCCGGATGGGATTTCTTCTAATCTTCGTAGATGTGTTGACTATAAAAACAATAAACTGAGTGGAATGAAAAGTCATGATTGTCATATCATGATGGAATATTTATTACCAATGGTGTTCAAATAATTATTGCCTGTAAAAGTGTGGGGTGTTTTAATAAAGTTAAGCTTATTCTATAAATAGCTTTGTTCGGCAACGTTAAAAATTGATCGTCTCCGTAAACTTGAAGTAGAAATTCCGATATTGATTTGCAAATTAGAGAAAATCTTCCCTCCGGTATTTTTTAATGTAATGGAGCACTTACCTATTCATCTTCCATCCGAAGTAATTCTTCGAGGTCCAGTGCAATATGTACATGTATCCTTTTGAAAGGTAAAATTTATGCTTACAAATCAAAGTGACATTAGTGCATATAAATTGAATTAATTTTATTTTAGGTATTTGAATCATCTGGAAAAAAAAGCTCGACAAAAAGCACGAGTTGAAGGTTTGATTTGCAAATCTTATCTTGAAGAAGAAGCTTCGTTCTTTTTTTCATTACTTCAGTGATCATGTGAACCTATCATTTGTAAGTGGTCCTCGTAATGATGAAACCGTGGAACCCAATTTTTGTCCGACAATGTTATTTGTTTTTAGACAACAAGGACGATCTTCTGGAAAATGTATAGAAACATGGTTCGATGATAGAGATCACCGTGTAGCACACACATATGTTCTTCTAAATTGTGCTGAAGTTGCACCATTTGTTAGGTACTAATTTTTTAACTTTATTACAGTTATGTGTACATAAATTGTTTGCTAGTAATAAAATCATTTATATTTGTAGTATTTACGAATCAGAAAATCCAAATGGCGATCTCAGTAAAGATTTTGCTAAATGGTTCTCGAAGTACGTTTTCGATCCAATAAACTGCGTCAATGACGAGCATTTGCAACATCTTGCACTTGGACCAAAAAGAAATGTTAAGACTTATCCAATATTCTTCGTCAATGGATTTAAATTCAACACCATAGACCATGGTACTGACAGATTAACATATAACAGTGGTGTATTTGTCAAAGGTAGTGATGATCCCGAAGAGTGTATAAAATACTTTTATGGCGTCTTGACATAGATTTTAGAGTTGACATATTATATACAACCCGTTGAAAAAGTTGTTCTATTCAAGTGCAACTGGTTCAACAATGTTCCTGGTACTGGAATCAACGTGCATAAAGATTATAAGCTAATAGAAATAAAGCACATCGCATTACTCTAAGTACGATCCTTTTGTATTGGCAAAGCAAGCATTACAAGTTTACTTTGCTCTGTATCCGTCCTTAAAAAGAGATAAAGCAGATTGGTCTGTCATAATTAAAACAAAGGCAAGATTTACATTTGATGGAATTGCTATTCCATACGATGCAGCATATCAAACGGATGCAAATCAAAACGATGAAATAATAATTACTAATGATGTCCATTTAGAGTTTTTAAATGATGAATCAAATGAATTAATAGAAGCTTTTGAGAGTACAGAGGACAACGATATAGAGTATGAGACCGAGACTGAATCAGAAAATGAAGAAGAATAATATTATTTGTATCGTTAGTTGTTTACATACGTACATACAATGTTGTGAACTTATATGATGTGCTATGTTGTGAACTTATATGACGTGCTATGTTGTGAACTTATATGATGTGCTATGTTGTGAACTTATATGATGTGCTATGTTATCTATTATCTGGTTCTTCTTCTTTTACGTAAATGAGTCTTGTAGTTGCATTTGATAATATATGTTGTATGAGTTTATTTGATAATGGATGTGCATAATGATATACGAGTTTTTAATTTCGTGATAAATATGCCTCCTAGACGCCGACCTACCCACAGTTCAGAGGCAGGTGCGAGCGGTACAGCACCGGATAGAGCTCGTGCCCAAGTCCGTAGGGTAAGTTTTTAATTTAGTAAATGCTTAGTATTCAAAAGTTATTAAATGCTAATATCGTACTTTCTGCAGGGGGTTTGATATTATTCCAGGAGAGCTTGTTTTATGTGTGTCTAGACAAGCATATGTCGCTAGGTGGACAGAGGCATGGCCTCACTGGGACGATATTCCTGTGCAGATTAGGAATGCCATCCTCGCGGAGGTTCTTGTAAGTATAAATATATTTCTCATTTGCAAAATTATATAAAATATGTAATACAATTTGTTTGTTAATTTATAGTGTTCTGTACTTGTCCGGGATGAAAATATGGATGTTTTCCTCACCGCATGGAACCAGAAGATGAGGAAAAATTATTCAGGCAATGTAGACAAGGACAAAAAAGGCAAAAAAAGGCCTCAGTGGATGAGCGAGGAGGTCTACGCCGATTTCCAGAAATTGTTGGCCACGGAAGCTGCGATGGTAAATTATTTAAGCTTGTTTTAAAATTTTATTTTGTATATCCATCAATTAATCATATAATTAAATTTACAGGAGCTTTCAGAGCGAAATCGAGCAAACTTGCTCAAAAATCCTGCTTTGCATCGTGCTGGGTCTAAGTCCTTCTCCCAGCATCGTCGCGAATTGGTACGAACGATAAATTACATTTACAAATAGTTCTAAACTTTTTAAATCATATTGATTAATTCCAAATATATATTTTATCATTTCAGATGTCGACTCTCCAATGGGAGCCTACACTTGCTGAGGTGTTTACACAGACTCATGTCGTCGAGCGGGCAGGTGAGGAGGGTAACATCACATATACCTGGACGAACCCTAAGTCCTGTGAAACGATGGTTAGCATTTGTAATAATTTGTATTTCACATTGTTATTTTGAATTGAGTATTTAATGTATTCCATAATTGTCCGATATCGCAGGACAAATACAGGACGACCTTAGATGCTCGAGCGACGTAGTTAGGTAACGAGCCGGAAGTGGAGGAGTGCAATCGCATTTGGAACAGAATCATCGACCCGCCTACCAGGGGTAGACGCTACGACTTTGGAAACATAGAGGTAAAGCATTTTATTAAAGGATTTAAACATATCCAAATGCTATTACTTAATATCACTTAGGTACTCAATCCACGTAAACAAATATTAATTATTGGCATGAATAATTACTACAAATTGGTTCTATTAGTTGGTGTGCATTTTATATCGACAACTCTATTACAATAATTGTATAAACCATGTATAGTATCCAACTTTTGACTATGGTTTCTAACTATTTTAATATAATTACAGACGACGGGGACTCAGGCCTCTTATACGAGGCGTCAGGATGAGGAGGAGATCCACATGCTTCGACAACAGGTTGCAGCTTTAGAGGATTTTTAGAAGAACAGGCTTGAGACCATGGTGGATGCGCGGATTGCTGCATATCTTCAAGAGCATGGTGTGATGCCGCCGAGTGAGCCCGTGGAGGAGGATGAGGAGGATGAGCAGAACGGAGAGGATGAGGATGATGATAATGATTAGGTAGGTACTTTTGTCTTTTTTTTATTGTGGACTTGTTTTGTAAATACAAACTAGTTGTTGGTGATGGACTTGAGATGTTTGTGTTGTTTTGTTAAGACGATGATGGTATTTTGGACTTCGTTTGTTTGATGTGGACGTGTCGATGGTTTTTCAATTGTTTATCATTTATATTTATGGTTTTTGGACATGTTGATGGTATGAGTTAATTTATAGCATTTATTGGGTTAATGAATGTGAAATTGATTGTATCTGAGTTGCAGATGAACTGCGTTTTGAGTTTGTGTGGTTTGATAGCTTGTTAGCTGCTGTAATATAAAAAAAAAGTTTCAGTTTGGCGACGACTAGCGACGGTTTTCTGGTCACGCATGGCGACGGCTAGCGTGGGTTTTTTGCCCAGTTTTGCCACGTATAGCGACGGTTGGCGACGACTCTTTTGCACTGTCTTGTGTCGGTTGGCGACGGCTTGCGAGGGCTTGTTGGTGACGGTTTGTGACGGCTTTTAACCGTTCGTAGGAAATATAACTGTTTGTCCACGTGGCACTTTTGCCGTCGCTAACCGTCGCAACAATGGTGTCCACTGCCGTCGCCATGGCCGACGCTATATGCTTAGCGTCCACATAATTGGCGACGGCTAATGGCGACGGTTGCCGACGGCTGACGACGGTTTTTTGCCGTCGCTAATTGAGCCGACTCTTGTAGTGTGTATGCGATTGATTTTCCAAAGTGAACACACGCACCATACAAACACCGACACAATCTAATACTTTATATTATATATGTCATTACAAAATTTGTAAACATTGCACAACAGGTCTGTATTACTATTTTTAACTGTATAACACATTAACAATAACAATTTGTGATTGTCATTAGAAATTAGTTAGTTTAGTTATCTGTTCAATTAAAAACTTCAAGTTGGCTAGCCATAAAAAATGCATTATCTTCACTACATCTAAGAATAAATATTAGACTTTAAGATGTTAAAGTTGCTACGAGTTTCATATATAAGCCAATGCCATTGAGTTCTATACAATTCAGTTCATTAATATATCAAATTATCTATAAGACTTTATTAATATTTTTCTTCTCAACTTTGCGTTCATGTATTAAAAAGTTTATGTAAGGGAAAATTTATTATCAATGCTCATAGCAGACCAGTGCCACTGAATTCCATGCAAACTTGTTGTGGATTAAAATGAATCAAGCAGGTTTACACATAAAGCATGACATTCAAACTTGTTGGACTGTTTGTTGCTGTAGATCCAGTAGGATGTTATGTCAACCTCCAGGTACATGTGAAGCACGCCTATCACTAGCCAATAATTTTTTTTTTTGCTCCTTTCTCCAATTTGTTTTGTTCTGCCTGTACCATGATTATTCATTAATATAGCCTTTTTATACATTTAAATAAGTTTACTGCATTTCGAAGACATCATTGTATTTTGTAGTAACATAATTATTTGCACACAGCTGTTCTTTTTATTACTGAGATATATCTTGAGTTGTTTGTCTGTATGATGTTGGCTTGATGTGCGTTACTAAGTGTGGTTTTTGTACTACCGTATATCCTTTTTTCACTATACTGCATCTTCATAAATGCTAATTTTTGTACTGTTTTTCCTTCTTACTTATCCACCGGATTCTGCACATAACCCATCTTTGCTTTGCCCATCTATGCACACGTCCAGCGGACGTGCCTTCGTACTAGTATATAAAGCCCTTAAAAATAGCCATTTTGCAAATGACCTCCGTATTCGACGAAACCACTTTTATTGGATCCAGAATGTAAAATTATTGCTAGATTCCAAAATTCATAATTTTTGGAATTAATATGTGAGCGTGGCAAAAGAAAACGTGTTTTAACAAGTTTTAGTCAATTTGGATCGACCAGAAAATGGCCATTTTTCCAATAGTCTCCAAATTCGACAAAATTAGTTTTGTTAGGACCGTATCGTCAAGACATAACTAGATTTATTTTTGGGAATTTTTGGAGTCAGTTTGTGGCCTCGGTAAATTAAAATGTGCATTCAAGTTAAATATATACTGATTTATATTTTAATTTTGATAAAAACTGATCGTCGAATTGGCTTATCGGACATATCCCATTGTGTCCGGAATGAGGGTATTTATCTAGGAGCGAAAGTCATTGGGTTTGATTTGGGGTTCGAATGAAATTTCACCTTTTGAAAGAAAATAATATTAAATTATTATATATATATATATATATATTGAAAATCGTTTAAACCTAAATCCAATTTTCCCCAATACAAATTCGACTCTCCGGATAAGGAAAAAAAAGGAAAAATGGTGGCCATCGAATCCGCTCCTCCCATCGTCGGCCACCGCTCCACATCCGCCTCGGTCAACGACGTCGACCCCCCTTCCCTCGCAAACCCACCCCTCTTGAACCCTCATCGACCCAGACCTCTAACGCGTTGCTCCACCCTGGTCGCACGCCGCCACCTCGAGACCGCGAGCACCTCCTTCCCCTATCACTAGCCACCGCGACCACCTCTTACTCCAGCCTCCCGCGAGCAGGAAGAACCCACCCCCTCTCAGTTCAGCATCGAACACCCCAGATCCGGCGGCGATCAACTCCAGTGGCAGCGACGAGGCGATTTCGATTTTTAGCGATGTTCCAGGTGGGTTTACACGGGGAAGAAAGTAAATAACTTCGAATTTATTTTTAATTTTAATGCAAATAGGATAGTTTTAAAATCTGAATTTTTTTTATATATATTATTGTTATAAAAATAGGATTATTATACATAAAACTGATTTATAAAGATATGTTTTTTTTTATAGAAAACTGACTTATAAAAATATGATTTTTACATAGAAAGCCAATTTATAAAAATTGATTTTTTTATAAGGAAATTCAATATATAAAAATATGATTTTTATTTATAAAGTAGCAATATAAAAATGTAATTTTTTATAAATAAATACCATAGATAAGAATGCGATTTTTATTTATATGGTAGCAGGATAAAAATTTGATTTATATATATATATATATATATATATATTGTAGCGATATAAAAATATGATTTTTATTATATGATTAACGAGATAAAAATATGATTTTTATCATATGTATACTATTTATGAAATAGTTAAGCTATGAAAATATTTTTAGAAAGATAAACATATGATTTTCACAATATAGATTTGAATTAGAAATATGATTTTATAATATAGATTTGAATTAAAAATTTGATTTATATATATATATATGATAGCATTATAAAAATGGGATTTTATTTAACATATATAGCGTTGTTTAAAAATGTGATTTTTAAAATGTAAACATCATATTAAAAATGTGATTTTTAATATAAACTGCGTGAAACAGATTACGTTGGGATCACGGTGAAGAACACAATGCGCTGGAACAAATCCAAATCCAAACTGTCTAATAAATCACGGCGGATTGGAAACCAAAGGTGAGAACCCCTTCTCACTCTAATTTTGTTTCAGTTAAATATATACTACGATGTAGACGGTGCTTAGTGTAACCCGACACCTTTGATTGAAACCACGGATGTTTGGTTGTTTGTTTTATTTGATTGATTATGGTTTCAACAAAATTGAATGTGTATGTGGTAAATTCATTGTGTTGCAAAAATGAATTGTATTGTGGACATTATTGAAATGAAATCATTGTAATGCTGCAAGGCCTAGGTTAGCAGAGGAGCCGCGCTCAGACGCGGTGCCAGTGCTAAATACCCTGTCGTTGTAATGCCGAAATTTTCTAAAATAAAATGTGTTAGTTAAAAATAACATTTTTAATGTGTATATGAAGCAAATAAAATATTCACGTGTTGAATAAAATGTTGAACAGTAAAAATATCATTTTTATTGAATATATGAACTATTATAAATATTCAGGTGTTGAAATAAAATATTTTATCGTTAAAAATATAATTTTTAACGTATATATGAACGACATAAAATTCTCCTGAAATGAAAATGAATATTCATTTACAAATCGAACGATTTGTTTATGTACACCCATTTGACTGTATTGATTGGGACGATATATTTTACACATCGCCCAACTGCACAAATAAAATCTGTGTTTGTTGATTGAAACCCCACATGGGTATTGGGATGATATTTGATGTACACAAATCCCAATTGTTTAGTTGTATGTCAACAGATTGGATGACAGACTGTTGTAAGCGTTAATTATTTATATTTGATGCTTATGCAGTTGTGTAATGCACTCTGGATTATGGATGATTGTTTATCAGTGTGGTTATATACATGTGCTGTATGAAATCCATATAAATAAATTATATGGTAATTGATTGGGTCTTATTCCAGTTCAAAAATAACGAATATTTTAAAATAACAAATATTTTATAACGAATGTTTTAAAATAATATTCAGTAAAGGATTAAAATGTGTGAAGCCGTATTGCTTAGTTATGTGCTATTTTGACACGAACGATATTTATATCGATTTTATTCATTTTTATAATGAATATCGAAAAGGAAATTATTTCAAAATCAGATATTTTGAAAATATTATCATTTATATTATAATGATATAGAATATTCAATTTTGGGTTAAAACTGAAAAGGAAGTTGGAATCGTTTTTAAAACGAATTTATTAAAATACATTTTGAACGAAATATATATATATACGTATATATTAAATATGTTAAATGGTTTGAATAGAACACACTACGCAACGACCGTTCGCGAATTTCAACCATTGACTTCGAATTGACATTTACGGGAGATTCGACTGTCGGATTCTCCTAAAACTGGAACCGTTGGGTTCATATCGAAAAGAGCTTTCAAATGAATACAAGAGATTTAAAATCTAACAGTTGGATTTCAAGATATGTCCAAATCATTTTTGGAAAAGATCGTTATGGATGCAGTTCGGTGGCCGTTATTGGAAACCAACTGTACGAGCGATATTAAAATTATTAAAAATATGGAAAATTTATGGAAATTCATAATAAGGGTTTTGGAAAGATTTTGGATGAAAAATTCTAAGTTTGAAAAGATAAAAATATATTTTTATCGAAATGAACTAGTTATTAACTAGTATAATAATCCAATGTTTTAAATAAATAAATTGGATTTGAAATGGTTTTAATCTAACCAAGATTTCCAATGTATGAATTGGAATGGATTTGAATAGAAATAATCTTCGGAATATTTCGATATTGGTTTCCGTGATTATATAGATATCGCTGAGGAATTTGGAAGATATATATATCGTTATTCCCAATACGATATTTGTTGGTTTCAGAATTTGATATTGAATATAAGCCGGTATAATTTCTATATCAGAGCCTTGTATTTAATATCAAACTGGATTTGGGGTTTGTCGTGAATGGTGTCTTAAATAACACTGCTCTTAAACCCAGTTGAGAAAAGAATAAATCATTTAATTAGAATTTAGAGAAGTTTACCAATTAATCAATATTTAATTGGAATTGAAATGAAAGTTGATTGTGGGTTTATCGTGAACTGTGTTTTAAGAGACATTTGTTCTTTAACCCAATTAACAGTGAAAATATAATTTGGAATTTATAGATCTTTTATTAAGATTTAAATGGAAATTTTCCAAAGTAAACTTTTCCAAATTAATAAAAGAAATTGGAACGGAATGGAATTCTATTTGGTCATAATCGAGATGAGCTTCTGTGAATGAATATCGTTACTATTTATGGAATTTAAAAGGTCTTGTCGTTATTCCATTTATAGTATTGATCCGATATGAAAAGTTATAGTGATTATATACTGTTATGATTTCCATGAAGATTCCAATGTCGATGGAAGAAGAATTTGGGGTTTATCATGAACTGTGTTTTAAATGACATTGGTTCTTTAACCCAGTTAAAGACATGATTTATTTTCCTAATGTTGAATAATCATTAAGTAATGATTTTTGAGATTAAAACTGAACTAGAGTTTAAATGAATCTTTAATTAGAATTAAATTAGAATGGGATAATTAAATTTATCGAATTCATGAAATGATCGAGAATGGAGTACCACCAGTTTTACTCCAAGCGATAGTTAAATTTTTAATTAGATTTGAACGTAAAAGGGTAATTAATTTTACGCAGAACACAGTGGGTGTTAGATATATAGTGATACCGGTTTTGCTCCATGGGATGAATAGGTTAGCATTGGAAAATAGTAAATGATTATTGCAGTAAGGTTCGATAATCCCGACTAGTTAATAAAATCTTTTGAAATTGATATCCAAAGGGAAGATTAAAAAATAAATTTAAAAGAATTTACCTTTGATAAAATTAATGGGAACCTTTCCCTAATAATGTGAATATTTTATTAAAAGAATATTCTGAATTGGAATGAGGCATATGATGTGTTTTTATAGCACTTAATTATAAAATATGCGAGTTATTCGGAAAGACCGGTTTTAACTCATTCTGAGTGATTACTACGACGACTAAAAGTCGACGATGAAGACGGTGGTTGAAGACCGGAGTTCTTTACATCATTTGGACGATTACTGATGTCTTGATTGGGCTGTACACCCAAGACAAGATAATAAGTGGTGATCGTTCAGACGTACTTGGAGATCGATGGATGTGCGAGGGTCTCTCTCCTGTATTGGACATATGGGATGGGTCTCTCTCCTGTATTGGACATATGAGATGAGGAATAAGGTGCCTCCGGTTTCATTCAGACCCAGAACGGACTTGTAAATGGATGTATGTCTGACATTGGATTTCATTCTGTGCTAGTTGATTTATATTAAATATATATCTGTTTGGTGGCGGAGAATTTATTCTCTTGCTTAACACCCTTCTCTGAGATGTACGAGCTTAGAGGTCATATATTGATAGACATTAGTTGCATGGCGTGAATTGTCAGTGTGGCATGCTAAGATGCAAATGATCAAGGCTTTTGTTGAAAAGCAGAGTCTTGTAGTTGATGATCAAAGAACAGCTTTAATTAGCATACATTTGTGTATAGCGTTAATTCGCGAGCCTCACACCCCGGTATGAGTCAAAAACGGGATAGTGAATGTAGGAAGTGCATGCATTTCTTTCTAGGTAGAAGTGGTGTCATGGTATGGAGCCCAGACATTTTTACTTATGTGGATGATGGATTGCGAGGCACCTCGGATATTGAGTCCCCAGTGGCTCAGATTTTATGCCCCATAGGGCAGGGAAACGTGTTGTTCAGGAATTACTAATCCACTAAAGTATGTGTGGACCGGCCCTGAAGATCCAGGTGTAGTTGCGGCTATATCTTGAGGCACGGGCTAGAGTGTCTCGAATTCGGTGAGGACGATCCCTTGCCTCGACACATAGATGGAAATCCAACTTTCAATACGACACCATACGGTTTTGATTGTAGAACTAGTATGGCGACATGATATATGTTACCCATGCCATCTATGATTGATACATTTATATTTGAATTTGTTTTTAAACACTATGCACCTATAATATCAAAATAATTTTTTTTATAGCGTATCAAGAATGTTTGGCCATTATAAGGTAAAACTCTATCCTCCGGCTTGCGTTGCATTGTGTGATGGGACATGAGTCTTATAATAGCTTCATTTTTCAAAAAAAAGCATTGCGTCAGTTTATTCCTAAACTGAGATTCATGTGGAGTAAACCAGTTCCGTGTTATACGGCGTGGTCCCATGATTTCCCCACTTCTAAATTAAAGATTAATAACTGTTTTAGTTCTCACACCAGTCCCATGACTGACTCGGAGTTTATTATTTCTACCTAAACTCTGGGTGCCCATATTTTCCACATGGACAACCAGTAGCTTTGGTTTTCGCAGATATTTCTTTTAACAGGATCCTGGATTACAGCTGGAGCTATATTCGGAAAGCTTTGTACCTATATATCTCTCTCAGTTGTGTCAGTTGTTATTTTCCGTTACATATTATACTTATGTATTATTTTTCTGCTGCTATGTAATTTTAAATCTCTGATATTTTATTTCCAATGTGTAATAATTATTCATACTCTGGAATATTCTTGTACTCTAATGTAATTACTGTAATAGCAATGAAATGTTCTATTGTTTATGTTCTGATATGTCATGTTCTCAACTCAATCCAGGCTTTCCCGAAAGGGGAAGTTTGGGTCGTTTTACATACTTTGTGTAACGACCCGCCTTCTCAACCTTCGAGAATCTACACTTCATGCATCAACAATATTTATGTGTCGAAACCCAAGCACCGAAAAGGAAGATTGTTTGGGGGAAATAACACGTTAAAACAGAAATAAAAGAATTTTTATCAATATAACAATATTTACATTAGAGTTTACAAAAGATATAGCAGAGTACAACAACTACACAACGTAAAATACTAAAGTTTCAGCAGAAGAATCCAAAATGCTCCAAATACAACTCCATCCTTATTCAGCAAGTGCGCCATGAAATAACTCAGAGACTAACTGCAAAACCATAACTACTAGGCTATCTGTGTGGAAAAATATAGGAACCCAAAGTTTAGGAAAGGAACAATAAACTTCGGGTCATTCATGGGACTGGTGTGAGAACTAAAAAACAATTGTTTATGTAGAAAATTGTACTTGCTTTCTAGAAAATAAAGCTATCATAAGGTCTCATGCCAACACACACAATGAATCGCACACATTAGGCGAAGTTTCTATTTATGACAACCAAAAATGCCTTTGATACGCAAAATCATTTAATATTATTAGTGCATAGTGTTAAAAACCTTTTGCAAATAAATGTATTAATCTTAGCCAGCATAGATACAACACCCTATTATGTCGATGGCTATTGTCTAGACAAAAAAAATGTAAAGGCTCTATTGAAAATTGGATACCAACATTGGACAAGGCTTAGGATCTTCCTTAATCCGATGGGAACACCTTTAAGGGGATGCACCCTTGAGAAAAACTCATGATTTCTCTACTACACAAAGCTGAACCATCTCTATATGCTAACCTGTTAGATGGCAACATGAATATGACATTCCCCGATCGTAACGGAACTTTAACCGAGCGCCTGTTTCCATCATCCACAAAAACAAAATATCTAGGCTCCATATCACGATACGACTTTTTATCTAGAAGGGAATGGCTATACCCTAATGGGTCCTAGCTGCTATAATCCTGTCTGAGGTCATTACAGGTTGTGAGGGCCGAAGTCTCGTTAAACACAAAGCTATGCTTTAATTATGTCATGCTTTGATCATCTACAACTCATTCACTTCGCATGCCACATTGTCATTTCATAACATATAATTGATAATTACTAACCATATCACGTTTGAGCTCATACGTCTCAAAGAATGGTGATAAGCTAAGAGAATAATTCTCTGCCACCAAACAGTGATATGTTTCGCTCTAGGAGTGAACAAAACTGAAGGTGCTTTATTACTCGATCCAAACTGGGTATGAAACCCCTTGCAATC
Organism: Allium sativum; assembly: GCA_030737875.1. NCBI lineage: Eukaryota > Viridiplantae > Streptophyta > Magnoliopsida > Asparagales > Amaryllidaceae > Allium > Allium sativum. The sequence continues at coordinate 299,225,589 of CM060924.1, forward strand.
CCGAATCTCTTCAAGTACGTCGGGACCACTGCTATAAATAATATCATTATTGGTGTGTAGTCCAATAGAAACATCAACAAGCAGTCCTTCCTATGTGAAGATCTTCGATCTTCCCCCATAATCTTCAAGGTCTTCATTTGCTCCAATTCATCCTATGATTATTCAGAATGGTTTTCAGATAGGAAGTTCCAAATCCAATCCCAATCTTTCCGAATAATCAGCGCAATTTAAAACCATATGGACTTATACAAAATTTTAATTAAGTCTCTTCCATCTTAAATTGGTTAATTTAACCTTTTTATTAACCACCCTTAATCGTTTATTCCTTAATTTAGGAATTAATTTATAAATTCACTTCACTTAATCTTTAATCCAAAAGGTCCATTCTTTAAATCAAGCCTTTCATCTACTTAAACAAATTACTCCATTGTTTAAATTCATAAATACAATTCATACCCTTAATTCTTTAAACCAAGATTAAATCCATCCTAAATATCTATTCCTTTTAAACCCATATCCCAACCCCATTCATTAAATCTTAATTAAAAGAAGTATTAACCATTAATCCCCCATTTCCAATTATATCTTTTAATCCAAAGTTAATTCATTTAACCTCCATAACACTACAAGAAAAATAATTATTAATTGCATTGAAATTTGGTTATTAATGATGGTTTTTTAGTGTTGTAAAATTTGAGTTTTACTGCAATAGATACAATATAAACATTGTCTTCCTGTAAACTAACAAATTACAAAGGCGGGTTCCCAGATTATTTTGATTTTTTCTTCTTTCCTAATTATTTTAGCTTTAGGTCCTCATTATCTTTCTCCTTCTTCCCCTCGATTGAAAATGCTAGAAAACCGTCGATTATTCATCTCTCATGACTCTCATCTAGACCTCCATCTTCACCTACTTTCGCCTTTGCCAGCATCCAACTTTATCGACTTCAACACCTTGTCTTTTTTTTTGGAAACCCTATCCATTATAAGATCATAGCTGGAAGCATCCGCCTTTGCTACTGAAACCTTCTAACGTCAACGGCAGATCGAGAGCTCTAAGGAATCAACCGGATCATTTCTCACTTTTAATTTTGGGTAATTCTAATTTGCTTTTCTTAATTTACTAGAATTAATTTTTCAAAATTTCTACCCTTGCAATCAAGTGCATAATAATTTGTTAATTTTCTGATTGTTTTGTTAATTTAAATAAATGGTGTACATTTCATGCTTACTAGTCTTGATTAGACTCATTTAACCTTAAATCTAATTAAATGGATGATACCTGGTGCCTTCTAAATGTGATGACTTCAAGCTTTGTTAGCAGGAAGATTTTCTCTCCTTCCATAACATTTTGGAAAAATTTCTCTAATTTGATAAAGTAATTATATAGTATAATTTTTGGCTTATTAGTACATATGAAACACATTAATACTATAATCTATTTAGGTGTACCTTGAGCGATATTTTTCCTATGACGATTTTATCGTTTTTAGGTGGTTGATTATATCCTTAGTTTACTAAAAACATAAAAAAACCTGAATTATGTTATCTATAATACAAGTGAGACGTAAATATTACTGCTTCAGATTTAACTAGTATAATTGATGTTGTATATAGAAACGTTTCCAAATGATGTTGAACAAGTACCATAAGTTTTTATCATTCTATTTAGTTTTCAAGAGTAGTTATATCAGATCTTATGAAGTTCATGCGATTTCCAAACTTGTTACCTATGGTTTTTAAGATGAAGTGCCCATATTTTGAACTAAAAAAAATATATTTTAATGCATACAATGAGACATACCAATCCTAATTATCATACTATAAACGTTCTTATTGCATTAAGGCCAGCATTTATAACTTTTTAAAAAAAAATAGAAAAGCTGGTTGAAGCAAAATTTCCAAAAGCTTTTTTATTAGGATTAGGAAATGGTTTTATTTCTTTGCCAAAAATTAATGGTTAAAGTTTATAGAACACACATTACATTTGATTCTCTTTTTGCTATATGCAATAGATATGTTGTTTAGTACAATATATGAACAACTTTTCCTCCTTGACATACATAAGAATCTTGAATTGCTTTTTAAAAACTTTATTGGTTGGTTATGGTTGCATGCTTATATTATTCTATTTTGAATATAGGCATAATTGCCTAGGTCATGCTCTTAGCTTGAGTTATCTAAGAAGCTATAAGTTTCCTTCCATTTTCTTTGATAGATGTAAACTTATACAAACATTATTGTAAGGTTGTCTCCAATAGTTTGAAAACTACACACACATATGATTTATTTAGAAGTTATTTTGTAATAATAATGCGCAAATGAGCAGAAAATTGAATCCTAGTGTCATTTTTTGAAAATGATGTCACGTATGTGGATAACTATAAGAATGTTAAAATATTGTCTTTAAAATTCTAATTACAGAATTAAATTATGTCTTACATAAACTACATACCCAAAAAGGAAAAAAAGGAGATAATACTTTAAAATTAAACCTTATATGAGTACAATTTTGACATAACATATTAATCTAATATATTTTTCCTCCTACTCAAGCTTTCTGAGTTTCCATGTTAACAAGTTAATGATATGATGACTTATGACTTGTAGGAAATACAAAACCTAGTGAACATAGAAACATAGGACACATTTTATTTTATTTGAAATTTCAATGCTCGATATCTTTCTTTTTCCTTCTTAACTTACACCTTTTTATATCCTTTTCATCCTCCTCTGCAAAATTGAGTTAATAGAGCCAAGTTGGTCCTGTGGAATGGTTGAGGCCATATAATAATGTGATAGTAGTTAAACATGAGCAAAAGGGAGTTAAAAATCCTAAGTGATGATAGAGAAATACTAGAACAAACAGATGTATTTATGTAAAATCTCGCTGACGCTGAATTAAAAGACTCCTCATACGCTGTCAGTGTGTCCAATCTCGTGGATGATAAGGTTGTAACACCCCACCTCCATTAAGGTCACTCTTAAAGGGAATCCCTTAACTTTGATGGAGTGTTTTAGTAGACAGAACAGAAATTTACAAGACAGATAAAACAGTACATGAAAATTTTATAACTATATTACAACAGAAACCGAATTAAGTTTGGTTACATCTTTTCAAATCACAATATCAGAATTCAAGTACAAAATATCGGTCTTGTACAAAAGCCTTCAGAATGCATAGTTTTTAAAGTCATAATCCCCAACATAAACTGTCATGGAAAGATAGAGCTAAGGCCAAGCGATAATTCAAGCAGAGAAAATCCGAATCAAGATCCTATACTTCCAACCTAAAAACCTGGGGGGAGGGGGAAACAAAAGAAAAGGGGAGAAAACAAGCAAGGCCAAACATAAAGTCTGGCAAGTCCAGTGACTTTCAGCATACGAACAGATAATAATATCACGACATGAAAATAAAGCTGGATAAGAGACAACAGCAATAGTAGTAACTGCTATACTTAAGCTAAACAGAAGAAACAGAATGATATAGCCCAAGTTATGCTTCTTACTTATATCTTACCTCTCTGCACTAATACTAGTATAACAGGATTAGGTGTTACCCTAATGTCTAAACTGAAACGGAAATGGAACAGAATAACCTATACAGAAACAGAATGCCAGTAATGGGCCTTTACCACCCCAACAGACAGAAGGTACATAAACGGAATCAGAGACGAAAACAGAATAATCCCTACGGAAACAGAATAATCCCTACGAAAACAGAATGTTAGAATTAGGTGTACACTAGTAAATGGGCCTTTACCACCCTAATAGACAGTACCACGTAGAAACAGACAGGTATTACCACCCAACAGAAATAGTCGGTACCCCAACGGAAACAGACAGAACAAAGTGTACCATAAATCTACACCAAGCGATCGGCTCCCTAATACATAAATACCCTGTGCCAGCCCCACAGAAGGGTGTATCACTCCCTAAAATGGCAACCTTTAAAAGACACAGACCTATTTACAGATGTCACGGCGTATTACATCCTCAGAGGCAGACCGGGATCCATGCACGCACATGACCCAGTTGGAACACACCATCAACACCCCTCGCCATTATCAGAGTGAACCGCTTATAATTAGTTCAGTAAGCGTGCCCGGACCCTACCTACTGTTGGGTCATAGTTTTGATACCAGAAAGGGTTACTGACTAATATGGGTCCCAAACAACAGATGACACAAGTAATTTCCCTTCTAACCTTTTGTCCCCAGACTAATGGATTTCAGATTAACTTGTTTACAAGTTTTCAGACCTACAAAGTTCAGATCAACTAGTTCACAGATCAGAAAATCAAATCAACAGGTTTTCAGACTAACGGATCAGATGTACAGTTTTAATAGACTTACATATTGTCTAACTTTGCATTGGGCCTATAGATTCATGAAACAGGTTTATTAATTCATCATTCCGGTTGGTTTAGCCCTATCCACCCGACACGTTTTAAACATCATATTTATCTCAGATTTGCATTAATTAAATATTAATGCGCAGACCTCTCACATTAGGTCGGTAGCTTGTGGCCGTTGGATAAGCCGGGCGGTTCTGGGCAGACTTCTGTCACAAACCAGACCTAATCTCGTGTCTAAACATATTTTAGTTATGCATACGACCTCTCACATTAGACTAGCAGTTTGCGGTTGCTGGTTAGGCGGTTGGGTCCGGGCAGGCTTCTACTGCAAACATGAGTCTAACCTCGTGTCTCAGCATTTTTATTATAATTAGTTTATTCTATTACAAATTATACAAATATCAAACAATTTAACAGATTTGACTTCTTTTCAAGTCGCAGCAGATTAATCATATTAACATGTTTTACTCAATCTCATATCGAGCCTACGGATTTTCAAACACAAATTACAATCATTCATCCTTTCAACAAATTTAACAGATTTAGCATCTCAGGCGGTTCAACAGATTTAGCAGATTAGGCAACTCAACAGATTTAGCAGATTAGGCATAATTAGCAGATTAAGCGATTCAACATATTTAACAGTTTAGGCAATTCAACAGATTAAACCGGTAACAGATTTAGCAGATAAGGCAAATTTAACATATTAAGCAGATAACAGTTTCAGCCGATTTAAACATTCCTTAAAGTCCTATTCACATATCTTGCCTAATTCATAAAGTAAGCCTAAACTTATATGCCCAAATTACGGTCATAATCCACCATATAACATATGTCCCACATTTTAGTTAAACTTGCATAGTTTAGAATATTCTTCTAAACCCTAATCGTGATTCACATATAAGTTATGCCAAATATAGCCATTGATTACAATGCATGTCACATATCCAAAAACTCCATTTACTTAGGTGTATACACACTTAATAGTCATCAAATCTTAATATAGGTTTTTACACCTAAGTCATATGCAAATTAATTCTCCTACTTCCAAATGACAAAATATGCCCAGATCCAGATCTAAAATTATGAAATATGTTCTTTATGTTCTAAGTCACTATAATCCTCTTCTTCCAAGTCATAGATCATCTTATGCAATATGTCTCAAACTTATGTCCAGAATTACAACATGCGTTGTGTCTTCAAATTAGTTACAAATCGATTTTGCCCAAATATGCCACATTCAATATTCTTCCCTAATTTAGCGTTTATGCGTTTGTCTCTTATGAGACTTGGCTCAGGCTCGTGGTAGCCTGGCTATCAAACAAAAAAAGAAAGAAAGGAGGAAGAAATACAGAACGAACAGAATAATAAAACAGAGGAACATATCTGATAAATAGAAAAAGGGCCTAGTCTTAGTTTCAGATTTATAATTATGTCAAGATCATGATTAAATTTCATATCGGAAAATAACTGCACTTGCCTTGGTTGGATTATAGAAGAAGGGTTGCAGTTGTTCTCTTTTAATCTTATTCAGATTTGGAAGAAGATGCACTAGTTCTAGTTTTGATCCCAGCAGAGTAGCAACGCCATTATTTTATTTATTTATTTCTATTATTTCAGAGGCAGCATAAGGAGAGAAGAATGGTGTAAAGAGAATGGGGCTGTTTATATAGGATTAGGCGGGTGAATCCAGACTGAAAACGAGACCAGATACATCAGAATGAACCCAGGCTCAAAACTGGGTTCTGGCACCAGGTCGACCCCTAGGTCGACCATTGGGTCGACCTGGTCCCTGGGAGGTCGACCATAGTGTCGACCATTGGGTCGACCTGGTCCTGGGCGGGAAAATTCCTGCCCAGTCCGTGCTGAGGTTTGAATTTGAATTCAGATTTCGAGCTGTTTTCGATTCTAAAAATTCCTTAAACTTCGGAGCGTCATAACTCCCTCATACGGACTCCGTTTCTCGAAAACTCGGACTCGTTTCCAAGCAGAATTTCGAGCAATGGCGCAACCCGTTTCCCTTGATTCTTATTTATGGTTTTAACATGTTATAAAATACGGGTTGTTACATTCTCCCCTCCTTAAAGGATTTTGTCCCCGAAATCTTCAAGTTAAGAAGAATGCATCCTATCATCCAATCATCCATCTACTCAACCATCATCCACAAGCAACCATTGTCCTTAAAAGATTTCTAATGCTGTATGAACTTATACAAGAGTGTGTGTATATGTACTTATCCAATGCAAAGATCAGGCGGTCCACTGATTCAGTTGACCTCCTTAATGCTAATTATGTCAGTGCCATGAGTCCAACATGTATGCAATTTTCCTATTTGATACATATCATTTCTATATGAGTGCACAACCGTTCATTCATATGCAACATCCATGTGCTAAGTCAACCATTTTGCATCCATAAAATTGTTTTTAAAAAAAAATTGCACACACATCCATATGCAGTATGAGAGTGTTTTTGAGCCGATCTAGTGCCTAGTGTGTGTATATGCATCCACGAGCAATCACTAGCAACCACTTGCATCCACTTGCAACCATCAAACATAACATGTCTCAAACACATGTTTACACCCATTAGTTTCTACCTAAAGGTCAAAGGATAAAGTCGAGTGATAGAAGCAAGTATAATTAAAACTAGAGCTAGGTTCCCATTAGACATCGGTTTGAGAGAATAACTCCCTAAATATCAACCCCGAAGACCGAAATCAACATCGGATTAATACTCAGAGAATCACTCCCATTAAACAAATGCCCAACTGGAAATCTATTTCACACTTTGAGTAAAAACTCCTATCCTTTTTCAGAAACCTACAGACTACTGATACAGATAAGATTACCAAATGATTCTTAGGAAACTCATCATGATTAAAACTCAGAATGTATGCATCATGGTCAACTTAACGCCCAACACAGATGCCCTCAAACCCCAACTTATCACAAACAGATGAGTTGTAGCCCTCATGGGGTCTAGACTATAACGGAACCAGAAACAAGACTAGTATTAAAGTGCAGAGTTTCAGTTACAGAATCAAAATGCCAGAATCAGAAAGAGTTTTTAACTCCTCAATCAGATAAGGAAATTAAACCTTCTACATAAATTTTCTTATTTCTACCCTATCTACCAGTCACTTGAGCATTTGCCTATCCTCTAGAAGTGGGTTCATCCCTCTTCCCTTGCCCCGTTTCTTTGGGCAGTCCCTTGTGAAGTGCCCCATTTCTCCACAGTTGAAGCAAGTGCCCTTCCATTTTCTACAATCCTTGTTCATATGGGTCGAGCTTCCACAAGTAAATCACTTCTTCTCCTTCTTGTCTTCAGTCTTCTCATCCTTCGTTTTTGTTTCCTTTTTGGGCCCCGCCTTCTTGTTCTGTGGTCCTTCAAGCTTTTCCTCTTTCTTTTTACTTTCGGCTTCCTCTTTATGCATTAACGCCATGTCCACAATTTTTCGAAGGTTGCCCCCATAGGAATGTGGGACATCGCCAATCCGTGTAGCGGCTCATTCAAACCTTTAGCAAACCTTAGTGCCTTCTTATGCGGTGTATTTACCAATTCTAAGCCGAATCTTGCTAACTGATTAAACTTGTTGACGTACTCTCTCACTGATAAATTCCCCTGCTTCAACGCCAAGAACCTTTCTACATATAGACTCTCTTCCGCTCGTGATAGAAATTTCATCTCGAACCTATGCCTGAAATCCATCCATCTCTCTACCGGTCGCTCTCCATTTGTGACCTCCCACCAAAAAGAAGCTTCGTCCTTAAGCAACCATACCGCCAACTGTATCTTCTGCCTATCGTCCACCTCCAAGATAACGAACAAATCCTCAGTTTCTTTGAGCCAGTTCCTTGCTTCCACGAAGGATTCAGTTCCATTAAATTTCTTCCCACCCATGGCTCGAAAGTCTCTACATATCTTCGGGAAAGTATTCACGCGCGGAGGAGGAGGAGGAACCGCTGCAGCTGGAGGAGGAGGGACATTTGTTAGGCCCGCATCATTAGCCCTAGCTTCTAGGTACCTCCTGAACCAGCCAGGTATCGGTACGCCCTCCCGAAGGTTAAGATCCCCAGACATGCTGAAACGAAAGAAAAAGGAAAGATTCAAAACAAAGGACAGAAAGATAGGCTATGGCTTTGGGGATTATGTTTTTCAAAATAAACTCTACTTTTGAAAATACTTCCTTTTTAAAAATCTTTTTGAAAATAGCTTCCCAAAAACTTTTTATCAAATCTGGTAACCTTCAGCTCTGATACCAAGTGTAACACCCCACCTCCGTTAAGGTCATTCACAAAGGGAATGCCTTAACTTTGATGGAGCGTTTTAGTAGACAGAATAGAAATTTACAAGACAGATAAAACAGTACTTGAAAAATTTATAACTTTATTACAACTGAAACCGAAATAATTTTGGTTACATCTTTTCAAATCAGAATATCAGAATTCAAGTACAAAATATCGGTTTTGTACAAAAGCCTTCAGAATGCATAGTTTTTAAAGTCATAATCCCCAACATAAACTGCCATGGAAAGATAAAGCCAAGGCCAAGCGATACTTTAAGCAGAGAAAATCCGAATCAAGCTCCTATACTTCCACCCTAAAAACCTGGGGGGGGGGGATGAAAGAATAGGGGCGAAAACAAGCAAGGTAAGACATAAAGTCTGGCAAGTCCAGTGACTTTCAGCATATGAATAGATAATAATATCATGACATGAAAATAAAGCTGGATAAGAGACAACAACAGGAGTAACTGGTATACTTAAGCTAAACAGAAGAAACAGAATGATATAGCCCAAGTTATGCTTCTTATATCTTACCTCTCTGCACTAATACTAGTATAAAAGGATTAGGTGTTACCCTAATGTCTAAACTGAAACAGAAACGAAACATAATAATCTATACAGAAACAGAATGCCAGTAATGGGCCTTTACCACCCCAACAGACAGAAGGTACATAAACGGAATCAGAGACAGAAACAGAATAATCCCTACGGAAACAGAATGTTAGAATTAGGTGTACACTTGTAAATGGGCCTTTACCACCCCAACAGACGGTACCACGCAGAAACAGACAGGTGTTACCACCCAACAGAAACAGACGGTACCCCAACGGAAACAAACAAAACTAAGTGTACCCTAAATCTACCCCAAGCGATCGGCTCCCTAATACATAAATACCCTGTGCCAGCCCCACAGAAGGGTGTATCACTCCCTAAAGTGGCAACCTTTGAATGACACAGACCTATTTACATATGTCACGGCGTCTTACATCCTCAGAGGCAGATCGGGATCCATGCACGCATATGACCCGGTTGGAACGCACCATCAACACCCCTCGCCGTTTTCAGAGTGAACCACTTATAATTAGTTCAGTAAGCGTGCCCGTACCCTACCTACTGTTGGGTCATAGTTTTGATACCAGAAAGGGTTACTGACTAATATGGGTCCCAAACAACAGATGACACAAGTATTTTCCCTCTTAACCTTGTGTCCCTAGACTAATGGATTTCAGATTAACTTGTTTACAAGTTTTCAGACCAACAGAGTTCAGATCAACTAGTTCACAGATCAGAAAATCAAATCAACAGGTTTTCAGACTAACGGATCAGATGTACAGTTTTAACAGACTTACAGATTGTCTAACTTTGTATTGGGCCTACAGATTCACGAAACAGGTTTATTAATCCATCAGTCCGGTTGGTTTAGCCTTATCCACCCAACACGTTTTAGACATCATATTTATCTCAGATTTGCATTAATTAAATATTAATGCGCAGACCTCTCACATTAGGTCGGTAGCTTGTGGCCGCTAGATAAGTCGGGCGGTTCTGGGCAGACTTCTGCCACAAGCCAGACCTAACCTCGTGTCTAAACATATTTTAGTTATGCCTACGACCTCTCACATTAGACTAGCAGTTTGCGGTTGTTGGTTAGGCCGGTTGGGTCCGGGCAGGCTTCTACCGCAAACATGTGTCTAACCTCGTGTCTCGGAATTTTTATTATAATCAGTTTATTCTATTACAAATTATACAAATATCAGACAATTTAACAGATTTGACTTCTTTTCAAGTCGCAACAGATTAATCAAATTAACATGTTTTACTCAATCCCAGATCGAGCCTACGGATTTTCATACACAAATTACAAGCATTCAGTCTTTCAACAAATTTTACAGATTTAACATCTCAGGCGGTTCAACAGATTTAGCAGATTAGGCAAGTCAACAGATTTAGCAGATTAGGCATAATTAGCAAATTAGGCGATTCAACATATTTAACAGTTTAGGCAATTCAGCAGATTAAACTGGTAACAGATTTAGCAAATTAGGCAAATTTAACATATTAAGCAGATAATAGTTCCAGCCGACTTAAACATTCCTTAAAGTCCTATTCACATATCTTGCCTAATTCATAAAGTAAGCCTAAACTTACATGCCCAAATTATGGTCATAATCCACCATATAAGATATGTCCCACATTTTAGTTAAACTTGCATAGTTCCGAATATTCTCCAAAAACCCTAATCGTGATTCACATATAAGTTATGCCAAATATAGCCATTGATTACAATGCATGTCACATATGCAAAAAAAAAACCCTTTACTTAGGTGTATTCACACTTAATAGTCATCAAATCTTAATATAGGTTTTTACACCTAAGTCATATGCAAATTAATTCTCCTACTTCCAAATGACAAAATATGCCCAGATCCAGATCTAAAATTATGAAATATGTTCTTTATGTTCTAAGTCACATAATCCTCTTCTTCCAAGTCATAGATCATCTTATGCAATATGTCTCAAATTTATGTCCAGAATTACAACATGCGTTGTGTCCTCAAATTAGTTACAAATCGATTTTGCCTAAATATGCCTCATTCAATATTCTTCCCAAATTTAGCGTTTATGCGTTCCTCTCTTATGAGACTTGGCTCAGGCTCGTGGTAGCCTGGCTATCAAACAAAAAAAGAAAGAAAGGAGGAAGAAATACAGAACAAACAAAATAATAAAACAGAGGAACAGATCTGATAAATAGAAAAAGGGCCTAGTCTCAGATTCTGATTTATAATTATGTCAAGATCATAATTAAATTTCATATCGAAAAATAACTGCACTTGCCTTGGTCGGATTATAGAAGAAGAGTTGTAGTTGTTCTCTTTTAATCTTATTCAGATTTGGAAGAAGATGCACTAGTTCTAGTTTTGGTCCCAGCAGAGTAGCGACGCCATTATTTTATTTATTTCTTTTATTTCAGAGGCAGCATAAGGAGAGAAGAATGGTGTAAAGAGAATGGGGCTAGGGGGCTGTTTATATAGTATTAGGCGGGTGAATCTAGACTGAAAGCGAGACCAGATACATCAGAATGAACCCAGGCTCAAAACTGGGTTCTGGCACCAGGTCGACCCCCAGGTCGACCATAGGGTCGACCTGGTCCCTGGGAGGTCGACCATAGTGTCAGCCCCCTGGTAAACCTGGTGCTGGGTGGGAAAATTCCCGCCCAGTCCGCGCTGGGGTTTGAATTCGAATTTCGAATTTGAATTTCGAGCTGTTTTGATTCCGAAAATTCCTGAAACTTCGGAGGGTCATATCTCCCTCATACGGACTCCGTTTCTCAAAAACTCGGACTCGTTTCCAAGCAGAATTTCGAGATGAACGTAATGGCGCAACCTGTTTCCTTTGATTCTTATTTTAAAATTTAATTCTGCCTTGATTTGTGGTTTTAACATGTTATAGAAATACGGGTTGTTACAAAGGTACTCTACCCTAAAGTGTCATGTGTTAAGTAGTATTTAAATGTATCAAGTTCAACTGTAATAATAAAGAAAGATGAGACAATATCCATACAAAATAATTGTAAATATATTACTGCCATGTAAAAGATAAGATGAGTAGTCAATGTGCTTGGTTTTTATAATATTTTATTTGCTTTGGAACATATATAATTTCCAGGCCAACAATAAAACAGTCGATGTAATGTTATGTAGTTTTATCAAACTTTGTGTTGTGCAAAGTGAATAGCAACCGAAGTAGTGGAATGTCTTTTTTTCACATTAAAATGCCTAGAATAAAGGCGAGACACATGGTTTCTCTATGATACAAGGAATGATTGGTTGTTCTTAAGTTTAGGTGAAGTAGGTAGGTGTAAAATCAGTTTGGAATCACATACATCTTTGTATTTGTATGAAAGTATGTCGGATGTGAAATTGTCATATTGTTATGAAACACAGTTTGCTCAATTTTGGTGCAGCTCATATTTGTTTCCAGTTCGTTATAAAAAGCATGCTAAAAGGCATAGCATGAGATTGGTTTTTTTCTTCTAAAAATGAGTAAACCAACTCATTAAAAGCCTGAGCTAGATCTTAGTGTGAGAACTAGACAGGAAAAAAGTGGGCGATGCTTTATTGACAACACATTCAAAAATGTACAAACTAGTACAACTAGCCACCAAAACATACAATAACATGCTGCATACCTAATACAAAACATACCACATTCGGTCAAAAAGGAAATAATAAGGTCACATAGTAGAACCGACACATGCCATCAAAAAAAATCCACAACCCAAAGAACTCGTTAAGTAACTAAACAAACAGAGGGGGACCTCCATTTGTAATCTCAACAAAAATCCCCAAATTGCTCCTCTTCTAAGACCAAATGTCATCTATAACGACCCATTTTTTTCCATACAATTTAAGCCTACATTTAACTACACATGTCAACTCAAAATGCATAGAAAATGCAGATAGTTAAGAGAAAGTAGTTAGAGGATGAGAAATAGAAAGAAGAATTAGAATAGAAGAAGAAGAATATAACACAGCATCAAAATTAGAGTAAATACAAATCTCACAGCGGAATGAATAAAATATAATATATTAATGCTCTTTACTCGAAGAGAAAACTAGTGTATATACATAATACAACATCAGAGTATATCACTCAATCAGCCTATACAATGCTGATAAACACAACACACAGCGGAAATAAACTAATATGAGAAAATACGAGAATATGTCTCGACCCCAGCTTCTCTTCTGAAGCTCCAAACAAATCCAGTGCTACCTGGAAAAGATACTCGGTCTGACCCAAGTATTACATACACGGATCAGTTTGGGATCGATGAAATCACCATAACCAACTTGCTTAACTTTTGAAAACCTTTTGAAAGAAAGGAACTCTCGTAAGACACGACCACACATAAACATGGCACGTGTTTTTATCTTATGATACCCAAATCACTTTTATATAAAAATCTGATGATATTATAATAATGTCTAATCCAAATATAATATAAGAAAATAGCCGTAAAGCTTGCATCTCACTTTTCGACAATACTATGTTTGAAATCTAAAGTTGTATGAGCTCTTATTGGATATTGGATTTCCAACTATGACTAGGTATGGGACCACCTTCCGATCAGGGTCCTCTAGAGATGGAACACTAGGATTCAACCAGAACATCCTGTAACCCGGCCAAACATGACCGACCACTCATTGAGCTTGAGTGTATCGAATATATCATTACCACGTTTGTTGTCCTTCCAACTGTACTCAATCTAAAGCATATAAAAAGAAAGGGCATTAATTTCGTAGATCAGTGATGATACACCCTAATGGGTATGGCCCACTTAGCAATGATGCCTGCCCGATTTCAGTCATTTCCCGGTTGATGAGGCTTGAGGTCACGATTACTTTCTAGAACAACACCTTCAAACTTTGAATGCCACATTGGTAGGTACATCCAAGCAATAATTGATTTGCACAAATATACTTTGTTGGAGTACATGTTCGTTCTCGGACTGAACCAAACCCAAGATACCTCATAACATGAGGTTTGCTGTCATGAGTTTAATCTCAGTAATTAACTAGAGACATCAGGGAGCAACCCTCTCGCCGTGAAGATCAATGTCTTCAACTTATTTCATCCCTGCAAGTTAGTTTTCGAACGCAAAGTCGGTTCGAAGTGGATTTGGTTCCAGTTCCTATCCCGGTCTCTTCGAACTAACTCGTTATAGGCCAAAAGAATTCATTAATAGTCGGTTATTTAACTATCGAACCAAACAATATAATTAAGTACACCGGCAACATAAGTCCTTTTTACAATAAAAAACAATCATTAAACCATTCCATCGATTCTTATAAATCGATTCCATAATTTTAGATTACTCATTTTCGTTACTTTGAAAATCACAGCCATACACTTATCCCTTCTAAATAAGCATATTCCCAAAACCATATTATTTTCATTATTTTAAAATATCTCAATATCTTTACTTAATAGTATATGGGTTATCGCTCTTCTTCTTGGATCTACGATGTTATATTATACATTGTTTATTATAAAACCCAATGATTTCAATTCGTTTCTATATTATTCCTTTCCATTTATTTATTTAAACTTCACTTTTACATGCCTTTCTTAGGTTTATAAATCAAATTATAAACCTATTTCGATAGCTGAAATCATATATAACTTATTCATTTTAAAATTTTTGTTTTTATAGGTTTGCTCAGTTTGGATTTTTATAAAACCTTTAAAAAAATCTTTATAAGAATTTAATTTAATAGCTTAACTTACATTCATCTTAACTCGCTTATGCTCCATTCCCAATATTTAACACTTTACACTTTTAAATCCTATACTCCAATACCTATTTTGTACGAGTCTTACAAGTTTCACAATCTAATGTACACTGGTTCAAATATGGCTGAAATTACTTACAAATTTATCAAATTTCAAAAAGGGACTTATACCTCCCTCTATCTTTGTTAAATGAATTCCAAAATTTAAGGCCATTACTTTTATTATTATTATCAACTTAATGATAATAATTATTTTGACATCAACTAAATAAAAGTAGTTGATTTCCATTATTTAAAAATAGATATCCTTCTCTTAAGTTATCTAATCAATACCTAACAACTCATTAATCATCTTTACTTGTAATTAATTAAGAATTAATTAATTACTCAAGAACAATTTTAAACAGCTATTTGTTTTATTAAATCAGTTGGAACAACTTAGTGTAATATTTAATTCCAATTTAGAACATTGACTTAGTTAACTGATTTCAATTAATCCTTCGTTCTTTTTAAATTATTTAATTTAAATAATCCCGCTAATTTATTTTCTTAAAACAATTAATTCTAACTAGTAAATCTAGGTTAATTTCGAACTTACATGTTTATAAAATTTGTTTAAACACAAGGATTTGCTTTACAAAATCAATAAAATAAAATAATAAATATTGATTTCCTTTAAACAAAACTTATATTAAAAATAATTTACATAAAATACATTTAAAAATCTAACTTCAATTATAAAATAAATTTTATACTTTTTAGTTCAGTCGATTCACCTAACGATAAATCAATGTCTATAAATGATGAATTTTTAGACCAAAGCTGTTAATCACTTAATTAATCAATATTGTATACCGATTAATAATATAAACGTTAAATTTCCAATTCAACAATCAACATTCAAACAAGTTTCAATATTAGCAATGTTAGACGACTCACATATATAAATAATATGAAAGCGAATAATATTTAAATTAATTGAGGAATTCATTTGATCCCTACAACCTTTTTTTTCGTGCATTACTGTTAAAAAATAGTTTATATACATATAAAACAGATAATTCAACCAATTTATCTAAAATGACTTTTCTACTTAATAATAGGTAGTGTTAAGGTTTAATCCGTTTATAAACGGAAATTGTTTAACCATAATAACCAATCAACAATCATTCATTCAATCAATCAATTCATTTCAAACAACTATTTCAACCATCCAAAACAAACAAACAATTATATCACATAATTAAATATCAATTTGAAAATAGATATTTATAACGTGATATAATTTAAATCGGTATTCCAGAAAGTGTGAGTTGATTACTCACCAATCATTTAATCGATGATTCAACATTGTTTTATTTAATTTTAAACAGATGTTTAAAGTAAATAAAATTCCGATTTGCTCTAGACCATTCCAATTCCTTATGTACTTGTAGTACTCATCACTGCGATCCCAATGCCGCTTGTTTCATCGAATTCTGATAATGTATGAATCATATTTAAGCATTACAAGTTTTATATATTTAAATGGTCATTAATAATTAATTAAATTAAGAATAAACTTTTACCCTTATTCGCTTTCTTTTAATCACGGCTATAAGTAATCCTTCTTCCTCGTTTATAAAATACAATCCCCCTGTAGCCTCCTCTCCTCATTGCCGCAACTTCCGTTCACCTTAACTTCTCCACCGGTCAACTAAAATTCAAACGAGCTGCTTCATTCTTCTTCTCATCACATGTGCTCCAACCCCATCACCAATATGTCGAACTCGTGGCCCCCTACACCCTCGTGGCTACAGTCCGACACTACGTCATGGTACAGTAGCCATCAGACCTTTTATTCACGCAACACCTCAAAAAAATTATAGCGAGGTGCACATCGCTGTCGCTAGCCCCAAACCAAAGTCCATTTCTCCCATCTCCTTTTCGAATCACCGCCCACATAACTTTAGGTTCGTTGCCTCCTTGTTGAGCTCCAAGAAATGAGGCCGAACCAAATGGAATGGTGCCGACGTGAAGTAGCTCAGTGTACGAACTCAATAATTCCACTCTCACGTGATTCCATTAGAATTTCAATTCTTAAGTAATTTTTGAAGGGTCGGTTTACATACGTTTTGTAACGACTGCGAAATTTTCGACCTAGAAAATAAACATAAATACCACGTTGACTATTCAAGTATCGAAAATTCTGGGTCATTTATAGAAAGAAGTTAGAGGATGGGAAGTAGAAAGATAGAACTAATAGAATAGGAGAAGAAGAAGACGACGAACACAAGTGAACAGAATCAGAGTAAACACGAATCTCACAGCGGAACGAATAAAATATGATATATAACATAACTTTGAAATACAAACCTGAATTTGTATAAACATATCATATCAGAGTATAACACATGTACATCACAACGGAATTAATCTCTAAATAACTAATGGTGAAACCTCCTGCTTCCGAGCTCCTCCAAGTTTATCAGTAAAAGCCTGAAACACTTGACTGCCCGTACAAATTTGGGCACCCAAGAGTTTAGGGAAAACACAAAAAATAAACTCTAGGTCAGTCATGGGGCTGGTGTGAGTAAACTTCAACCATATTGTTTAACTTTGAAATCCTTTTGGAAGAAAAGGATAATAGTAAGACCAGCCCACACATAAACATGAACGGTTTTTACCTTACTGTAACCCAAAATATTTTGATATCAAAATCCAGTGATATTATAATAGTGTCTAATCAATATAAATAACCAAATAGTAGAACGCTTGCATCTCACGCTCTACATATATAGTATACAATCGAAGACTGCAGGGTGCTTATTGGAGATTGGATTCCAACAGACAAAGTATGGGATCACCTTCCGATCAGTGTACTCTGGAGGGTATACATTGGGGTTCAACAAGAACGCCTTGCAACCTAGCCACACATGATCGCCCACTCATTTAGCTTGAGTGTAGCGAATATATTGTCACCCACGGTAGTTGGCTATCCAACCGTAATCCGAATATACAGAAACGAAAAGAAGAAAAATATGAATTTTCTCTAGATCGATGATAATACACCCTGCTTGGGTATGACCCAACTAGTCATGCTGACTGCCCGTTTTATGTCATTTCTCGGTTGTGAGGCTAGAGGCTACGTCTATATTTTCAGAACATCTGGCCACCATTCACTTTGAATGCCACATCGTCAAACCCGTCAATTCACTAATCGATTTCCAAAAATATCACGGGTATAAAAAGCTAAGAGGAACGAAATCCTCCGCTACCAGACATAATACCTTTAAGAGACCAACTGTACCTTATTTATTAGGTATACGCTGTCAGACACTCGTCCATACAAGTTGTCCTGGGACTAGACAAACATAAAGCACCATTCTGGAATAGAACGACCCTTAGATTTCACTTCGTCTTCAATTATCTTCAGCATAATCTAATTCGCAATGCTTATGCCTATACGGAGTGGTTTTTGGATAATATATCTAACCGGTCTCTTCATATTGACAACGATGGTCAAAAATTCTTTGATAGCCGGTGATTTAACTAACAAAGAAAAACAAACATTCATTCAAATTTCAACTATGTATCCAACAAACACTGGCCCCCTTTTAAATACATTAATATTAAATTCCTAGCTTCCCATATCTTCTCAGATTTTCTCCAAACCCGTTTAGCTGTTCACTTCTTGGAAAACATTTCCGATTACAAACTCTTCTTAAAAATGTACGTTATTAACGTCCGACAACATTTCCATCTTTTTCACATTTCTTATCTTCTATATTTAGGAAATATAAGTTATTATCATTGGAAAACATTTCCAATTTCCATTTCTAAACTTCTAATTAATCAAATCGTTCCATCTTTTATACTTAGACAATATCTTTGTTTTCATTTGGAAAAATGTTTCTGAAACCTTTTTATTTGATTAAACCGATGTTATAAAATCATCGTTACTATATTTAACTCATTAATCATTTCTTTATTGTATCACTTACAAATCTCGGTATTGAACCTTAACCATACCTCAGTTAATCATGATGTCAATCAAGTTGGGGTATAATTACCTCTCAGACCTTAACTGAACAACATTCTCAACTTCGACATAGTCAAAGCTCACAACTTCAAATAGAACATTGCTTACGCGACTCTTAGATTCAAAATGTCACTTAATTTCATTAATTTAAACAATAAATAATTTAATAAATAAATAAATCCTAATTAAAAATGGAAAGTAAATAGTACTTTCCCGAATTCGATATAATCGAATTTCAAAGTATAACTCTCTTTGGAATAATTTCCATTCAATTATCGTTTCGAACTTCGCAATAAATTTCCCATTTTAGGTTAACTTCATTTCAAATTTATCTTTGAATTTATCACTTCATATATTTACTAATCTCCTTTATAACTAATTTAATTTGCACAACATTTGTTGTTAAACCATTATTCACCTTACAATACGGATATTATTTCTTTAGAGAAATCTATACTCATTTATTGAATAAATCTTCATGTTATAAATAATTACTCTTACAGGTTCAATCCTGTTTACCGCGTTATCTTATAAATTCATATTCTCATTCTATCTCATTACGTTGTTTATAAGTCAACTTCTGGTTAAGTAATATCAAGTTTATACTTAACCTCAATTACATATTCTATTATACACTATTGGTTTTAAACCAAATATTTACTATCTTATCCAATTCTAAATTATATAATATACAATTTCAAAAAATAAATTAGTTTTAAAGATTCGACATAGTCGCATTCTAGTTATAAATCCTTATGGATTTCATTCCAATTCTACTTACATTTGGAACGTTAAAATAAAATTCATCGTTTCCTTTGAAATAATTTCTCCTTTACTCTTTTGAATTCATTCCTATATTTCCAAAATATTTAATAGTAACTATTCCAAATAGTCTTAGATATCGTTTATAAATCAACTACTTGATTTAATATAATTAAAACAAGATATCATATTCTAGCTCACTCAAGATTAAACTCTATTATTTAGAAATAATAAATAATAAATTTCTATGTTTAAACATCAACACCGCATATTATAATTTCTCGTGTATATTTATTTATTTTACTTATTACTAAATATATATATATATATATATATATATATATATATATATATATAACCGGTCTCACCAATATTTACCAGCACAACCCAATCTCCACATCCGCAGTTGTCTTCCTTCTTAAATTACAAATGAAGCTCCATAATTTCTAACGGTGCTTATTATTTCCGAACACTCCCTTTATCTCCTTTGTTTAACATGGGCCTCATATTAAAACTAGCCCAATAGCCCACCCATTCTGATCTGCACAGTAGCATCTTCTTTGAACAACCCTACCGTAAGCTCCTGTATTAAATTTTCTCCACCACATTTATTTACATGAACTTCTCTTAATATATATATATATATATATATATATATATATATATATATCACTGGTCTTCACGATGACCATACGACCCATTTTACATGCTTCTTCCTTGTTAAGAAACATAAGCCTCCTCCCGGTATCAGTAAAGCCATTTCCAATTTTTAAATCCTTCTACTGATATAGCTCGTTCTTGCTTGAAACGAATTAGTGATAAGGAATCATTACATGCCTCAAAAGCCAATGAAACTGCCTACAGCATCTCCAGTACCTTAAAACCAGTCTTTTCCCCCATCGCCTTCCTCCTGTTAACTCCAAGTTCAACAACACCTTCATGTTCTGTCTTCACAACTGCAAACACCATCGCCATGTTTCACCTACACCCACTGCAGTACTTTGAGCTGCCACCGTGTTGATGCAATCCCTCTCACTTTGCAACTAAACCCGAACTGAAACTACCATTTAAACCCATCGCAGCAGCTCCATGTTGGTGACGCAGACCAACGAACAAAACCAACCCCAAAACCCGACAACTCCTTGAGTCACGTTTCCTTCATGTTTCCATGTACTGGCTCGATACTTTATGCATGACGTTTGAAGCCAAACAGCCCCGGATTCCTTCGATCGCATCTGTCTACCCTATACCCCACGCCGACCTTTTAACGGTCTCTTGTCTCCTCAATAGCCGACAATCTCCTGGACCATCTTCTCCAACTCGCAAGACCCGAACTTGTCAGCCCAACTTCCCTTCATGCTGATTCACCACGCCTGCTTTATTTTAGATCATATTATTTAGCATGCTGAAAATTACAAGAACTTCCCATGCAAACACTCCAAGGCGCATGTATCTCCAACCTTCACTGATCCCGTTTAACTCACCAAACCCATCAAAACTCAGCATGTGCTTCCTCCTCTTCGTCAAACTCCGTACAAACCCATCACTATTGGACTGAGTTCGGCCTCCCTCCACAACCGCACACAACTGTGCGTGAAAACCCCTACCGCGTTTATCCCTAACGCTGCTTGCTTTTTCCCTATTTTATTTGAAGAGTTTGGATTTTATATTATTTTTGTTTTTATTTTTATTTTTATTTTTAGAAGCCTTGCGGGTACAAGCCTTGCTGCTGAAGCTTCATCAAACTTAAAGATTAAGGAACCTAGGGGATGTACAACATCAGCGTTAGAATAGGCATAGGTGAATGGGCAGTGGTGACCATTCATTCATGTGGGTATACTGTTTGCGCAAATACTAGGGTGAAGGTTGGCATTGATTTGAAATTACAACTCTGTGTGATTTTATTGATTTGGAAATACAGGCGTAGGGTGGTAGGGATGCCCTCGATTTTGCTTGCAAACCATTCTACATGTGCCTTGTTGGGTTCTTCTAATTTTGAATGTAATATATTCACAGTAATTTCCAACTACGAAGATGTCCTAATAACTTCGTGACAGTTATCATTGCTATCTCTATGCATAGGCATAATTGTTATCGTTGGCAATAAAATTATCAAACAAAGAATAAATGAAGCTGTATGAATGTGATGACCATATATGAAATATCATGGTTGTACTTTTTTTTCTATTTCTATGAAATATAGAACATGATGAATATTTGTACGGTATTAATGCGACTATGAATGCCTTGAGTAGTTACCGCATAATTAACAGTTGAGTACAATTTGAATTTAAACGATGGATGGTTCAACGTTCGGAGATCGTTATGCAACTAAAAAGTTAACCCACCTATATAATATATGCCAAAGCCACTTCTTAGTGTTTGCGTGCACAGAAGTGTGTATAAAAATCCAACTATATTCCAATTATTTCAAAAATTGAATTTATTATTCCACACTTGATATTAATTAAATATTCAAAATATTTAAATTCAAACCATTTAAATTGTCGAACCAATACATTAACAAATTTTATTATTAAATTGCTAAAATTCCGGGATGTTACATTCCTTCCAATTTAAAAGAATTTCGTCCCCGAAATTACTAAGGTAGGAAAATGCTATATTCCCTATTAATTTCGTAAAAAATCATTTGTATTAATTCTTAACTTCTGATTAAACTGAATCAATTGATTAAGATATAAATTAATTTCCACTTATTTTCAAAGTTCAAAAAATATTCTAACACCTTAAAATTTCGAGAAATTTCGTCAGCATATTCTTTTGCAGGGCTCAATCGGTACAACTACAACTTGCCTCTCTGGGCCTTCTCCAATCCAAAAGAAAGTAAAACAACCAAACGGCTTGCCAAACAGACTCATAAATATCTCATACTCGTATAAAATATAAACATGTACCCTTTTGGTTGGGCATCCAATTCTCACTCTTCCATTTGATATTCCATTAGCATATACCCATGCATTCCAAATATTGATCTCCAATCCACTTGTCCACACCCAATCATTCTCTAGTACCCAAGCCAAATTCCAGTTCAAACTCCAATTCAAATTCCAAATTCTTACTTAACAATTCAATTCCAAAACCATATTAAGTTCCATTCCAAAAATCATATTTCACAAGTTCAATTACTTTGCGAAGTTAAATTCTATTCCAATACGATTTCCATTTAACTGGCTTCAATTCATTTCCAATTTTATTCCAGTACCATTTTCCATCAAATTTAATTTCTCCTTAACTGTTTTTGTTAATCTCCATTTGCTTTGACAATCTTTACTTAACTTCTTAAGTAAAATTTATTTCCATTATTACAAATTCAACATCGTCCTGGGAGTTTTTAAACAGCTTTGCTTTTCTAAAATCAATATCCCTTTTCAGGATTTAAAATAATTTGTTTTCTCAAAACAATTCAAAGACAATATCTTTGGTAGTAATCTGTTACTTAGGACTCGAAAATGAACACTGACGATGGCGCGCTTCATCAGTGGAATTTATTTTCAAGTGACCGAAGTGATTCAAAACTTATTTCAAACACTTCTATTATGAAAATTATTCCCAAACATCTTTCAAAATACTTAGAAAACATTTCAAATCTCCCAGGATTTTATATTTTCCATACATTCACTTCAAAATTCATTTACAACACCTTTCCAAGTTTCTAGAGTTTTATTTCAATTCTGGCTTTAAATTCAGATTTAATCCATCTGATTGTAGATATTATATTACAGTTATATGAATTCTGATTGGTTATTTATATAACCATCTCAATCATAATCTTATGCGATTATAATAGCAACCAACACATCCAATTTATATAATAATGATTCCAATATATTTACTTCTTTTTATATTAGAATATATTTTGGGTAAAATTGTTTCATTTACCCAGCTTTTTGAAACAATACTATGTCGAATTTTCTCTATCCAAGCGTTTATAAATCCCTATCAACCACGTTAGCTAAACGCGTTGATCTGGAATTTATATACCACTTAACAGATTAATCAACACAATATAAAATGGTTTTTAAACTAATTTACAAATACGCGCTCATATATATACACTCAAACTCAATCTAGAGTATTACTAACTCCATCTCTATTGAGTTACGTCACAGAGCCAAGATAATAACTTATCCTTCAGCTCTGATACCAACTGTAACAACCGCGAAATTTTCGACCTAGAAAATCAACATAAATACCACGTTGACTATTCAAGTATCGAAAATTCTGGGTTATTTATAGAAAGAAGTAAGAGGATGGGAAGTAGAAAGATAGAACTAATAGAATAGAAGATGAAGAACACAAGTTAACAGAATTAGAGTAAACACGAATCTCATAGTGGAACGAATAAAATATGATATATAACATAACTTTGAAATACAAATCTGAATTTGCGTATACATACCATATTAGAGTATAATACATGTACATCACAGCGGAATTAATCTCTAAATAACTAATGGTGCAACCTCCTGTTTTCGAGCTCCTCCAAGTGTATCTGTAAAATCCTAAAACACTTGACTGCCCTTACAAATTTGGGTACCCAAGAGTTTAGGGAAAACACGCAAAATAAACTCTGGGTCAGTCATGGGACTGGTGTGAGTAAACTTCAACCATATTGTTTAACTTTGAAATCCTTTTGAAAGAAAAGGATAATAGTAAGACCATCCCACACATAGACATGAACAGTTTTTACCTTATTATAACCCAAAATATTTTGATATCAAAATCCAGTGATTTTATAATAGTGTCTAATCAATAAAAATAACCAAATAGTAGAACGCTTGCATCTCACGCTCTACATATATAGTATATAATTGAAGACCGCAAGGCGCTTATTGGAGATTGGATTCCAACAGACAAGGTATGGGATCGCCCTCCGATCAGTGTGCTCTAGATGGTATACACTGGGGTTCAACAAGAACGTCTTGCAACCCGACCACACATGACTACCCACTCATTTAGCTTGAGTGTAGAGAATATATTGTCACCCCCGGTTGTTGGCCATCCAACCGTAATTCGAAGATACGGAAACGAAAAGAAGAACAATATGAATTTTCTCTAGATCGATGTCAATACACCATGCTTGAGTATGAGCCAACTAGCCATGATGCCTGCCCGTTTTCTGTCATTTCCCGGTTATGAGGCTGGAGGCAACGTCTATATTTCAGAACATCTGGCCACCATTTACATTGAATGCCACATCGTCAAATCCGTCAATTCATTAATCGATTTCCCAAAATATCACGGGTATAAAGCTAAGAGGAAGACGTAATAACTTTAAGAGATCAACCGTACGTGATTTATTAGGTATACTCTGTCAGACACTCGTCCATACAAGTTATTCTGCGACTGGACAAACAGAAAGCGCCATTCTGGAATAGAACGACCCTTGGATTTCACTCCGTCTTCAATTATCTTCAGCGTAATCTAATTCGCAACGCTTATGCCTATAAGGAGTGGTTTTTGGATAATATATCCAACCAGTCTCTCCGTATTCACAACGATGGTCAAAAACTCTTTGATAGCTGGTGATTTAACTATCAAAGAGAAACAAACATTCATTCAAATTTCAACTATGTATCCAACAAACGTTGGCCCCCTTTTAATTAATTTAATACTAAATTCCTAGCTTCCCATATTTTCTCAGATATTTCTCCAAACCCGTTTAGCTTTTCATTTCTTGGAAAACATTTCCGATTACAAACTCTTCTTAAAAATTTACGTTATTAACGTCCGACAACATTTCCATCTTTTCACATTTCTTATCTTCAATATTTAGGAAATATAAGTTATTATCATTGGAAAATATTTCCAATTTCCATTTCTAAACTTCTAATTAATCAAATCGTTCCATCTTTTATACTTAGACAATATCTTTGTTTTCATTTGGAAAAATGTTTCCGAAACCTTTTTATTTGATTAAACCGATGTTATAAAATCAACATTACTATATTTAACTCATTAATCATTCCTTCACTGTATCACTTACCAATCTCGCTATCGAACCTTAACCATACCTTAGTTAATCATGATGTTAATCAAGTTGGGGTATAATTACCTCTCAGATCTTAACTGAACAACATTCTCAACTTCGACATAGTCGAAGCTCATAATTTCAAATAGAACATTGCTTACGCGACTCTTAGATTCAAAATGTCACTTTAATTCATTAATTTAAATAATAAATAATTTAATAAATAAATAAATCCTAATTAAAAATGGAAAGTAAATAGTACTTTCCCAAATTGGATATAATCGAATTTCAACGTATAACTCTCTTTGGAATAATTTCCATTCAATTATCGTTTCGAACTTCGGAATAAATTTTCCATTTTAGGTTAACTTCATTTCAAATTCATCTTTGAATTTATCACTTCAAATATTTACTAATCTCCTTTATAACTAATTTAATTTGCACAACATTTGTTGTTAAACCATTATTCACCTTACAATACGACTATTATTTCTTTAGAGAAATTTGTCCTCGTTTATCGAATAAATCTTCATGTTATAAATAATTACTCTTACAGGTTCAATCTGGTTTACCGCGTTATCTTATAAATTCATATTCTCATTCAATCTCATTACGTTGTTTATAAGTCAGCTTCTAGTTAAGTAATATCAAGTTTATACTTAACCTCGATTACATGTTCTATTATAAACTATTGGTTTTAAACCAAATATTTACTATCTTACCCAATTCTAAATTATATAATATATAATTTCTAAAAATAAATTAGTTTTAAACATTCGACATAGTCGAATTCTTGTTACAAATTTATATGGATTTCATTTCAATTCTACTTACATTTCTAACGTCGAAATAAAATTCATCGTTTCCTTTGAAATGATTTCTCTATTCCTACATTTCCAAAACATTTAATAGTAACTATTCCAAATTATCTTAGATATCGTTTATAAATCAACTACTTGTTTTAATTTAATTAAAACAAGATATCGTATTCTAGCTCAATCAAGATTAAACTCTATTATTTAGAAATAATATATTTCCTTTTTAAAACTCGAATTCTTATCCAATATATTTTACGATATTTCAATATCAGTTATTCTAGGGCCAGTGTGATTCTACATCCCGAACAAACAATAATCAATAATAGATTATTTATCACATCATATAATGCAATATATGAAAAACACAATATAATTGTTAAGGAATCCATTGGATCATTCCAACCTGTTTCCCTGCATCCACAGACGTTAGTTGACACAGAAAACACCAATTCCATATCGGTATAATGGTAAACAATATCAGTATTCAATAGACGGTGTATATATATACCGATGTATATTATTTTAACCAAGTAAATCATCCAAACAACCATCGCACACAACATTCAACCATTATTTAAAATATAATTATAATATTTTAAACTGAATAGAGTTAGTGAGTTTACTCACCTTGCTCGTTAACCGTTAAATAACGATTTGCCATAAAATTTGCCATAAAATTATAACATTCAACCATCAGCCGTTAAATTTGCCAAAAAATTCAACCAAGTTCCAACCCACTCCGAATCGACTTCAGCACGTAGCCCGCGACCCTATGATTTCAACGTGACGGACCGTCCGTAATTTCGGTCCACCCCGCAACAGACCCGCGATAAATAATATTACATCTCCCTTCTGCTTTAACATGCCGCTCTAATGGACACACCATCTCCATGTCTTGGATTTCCAACATCTCCTTCCATATAAAACAATCGCCATTATTTTTATTTAATATGGGCCTCACCCCTTTTTATAAACCGGTCCACTACCCCTTCAATCCCGCAATCCACGGTTTCCTTAATTCGAAGGAAAACCCGCTGCCTCCTTTATATCCATGTTTAAACATCAACACCGCATATTATAATTTCTCGTATATATTTATTTATTTTACTTATTATTAATATATATATATATATAAAGCAGGTCTCACCTATATTTACCAGCACAACCCAATCTCCAAGTCCGCAGTTGTCTTCCTTCTTAAATTATAAATGAAGCTCCATAATTTCTGATGGTGCTTATTATTTCCGAACACTCCCTTTTTCTCCTTTGTTTAACGTGGGCCTCATATTAAAACTAGCCCAATAGCCCACCCATTCTGATCCGCACAGTAGCATCTTCTTTGAACAACCCTGCCGCAAGCTCCTATATTAAATTTTCTCCACCACATTTATTTACACGAACTCCTCTTAATATATATATATATATTCATATATATATATATATATGTGCGTGTGTGTGTGTGTGTATCACTGGTCTTCACGATGACCATACAGTCCATTTTACATGCTTCTTACTTGTTAAGAAACATAAGCCTCCTCCCAGCATCAGTAAAGCCATTTCAAATTTTTAAATCCTTCTACTGACATAGCTCGTTCTTGCTTGAAACGAGTTAGTGATAGGGAATCATTACATGCCTCAAAAGCCAATGAAACTGCCTACAACATCTCTAGTACCTTAAAACCAGTCTTTTCCCCTATCGCCTTCCTCCTGTTAACTCCAAGTTCAACAACACCTTCACGTTCTGTCTTCACAACTGCAAACACCATCGCCATGTTTCACCTACACCCACTGCAGTACTTCGAGCCGCCACCGTGTTGATGCGATCCCCCTTACTTCGCAACTAAACCCAAACTGAAACTACCGTTTAAACCCATCGCAGCAGCTCCATGTCGGTGACACAGACCACCGAACAAAACCAACCCCTAAACCCGACAACTCCTTGAGTCACATTTCTTTCATTTTTCCATGTACTGGCCGATACTTTATGCATAACGTTTGAAGCCTAACATGCCCGGATTCCTTCGTTCGCATCTGTCTACCCTATACCCCACGCCGACCTTTTAATGGCCTCCTATCTCCTCGATAGCCGATAATCTCCTGGACCATCTCCTCCAACTCGCAAGACCCGAACTTGTCAGCCCAACTTCCCTTCATGTTGATTCACCACGCCTGCTTTATTTTAGATCCTATTATTTAGCATGCTGAAAAATACAAGAACTTCCCATGCAAACACTCCAAGACGCATGTATCTCCAACCTTCACTGATCCTGTTTAACTCACCAAACCTATCAAAACTCAGCATGTGCTTCCTCCTCTTCGTTAGACTCCCTAAAAACCTTCACTGCTGGTCTGAGTTCAGCCTCCCTTCACTACCGCACACAACTGTGCGTGAAAACCCTTGCTACGTTTATCCCTAACTCTTCTGGCTATTTCTCTATTTTATTTGAAGAGTTTGGGTTTTAAATTATTTTTATTTTTATTTTTAGAAGCCTTGCGGGTACCCTTTTCCTTCATGCGAGAAGACGAAATGGAGTTACGGGGAAGCACATGTTTATGCTGAGACAAGCCTTGCTGCTGAAGCTTCATCAAACTTAAAGATTAAGGAACCTAGGGGATGTACAACATTAGCGTTAGAATAGGCAAAGGTGAATGGGCAGTGGTGACCATTCATTCATGTGGGTATACTGTTTGCGCAAATACTAGGGTGAAGGTTGGCATTGATTTGAAATTACAACTCTGTGTGATTTTATTGATTTGGTAATACAGGCGTAGGGTGGTAGGGATCGATGTCCTTGATTTTGCTTGCAAACCATTCTACATGTGCCTTGTTGGGTTCTTCTAATTTTGAATGTAATATATTCACAGTAATTTCCAACTATGATGATGTCCTAATAACTTCGTGACAGTTATCATTGCTATCTCTATGCATAGGCATAATTTTTATCGTTGGCAATAAAATTATCAAACAAAGTATAAATAAAGCTGTATGAATGTGATGACCATATATGAAATATCATGGATGTATTTTTTTTCTATTTCTATAAAATATAGAACAGGAAGAATATTTGTACGGTATTAATGCGACTATGAATGCCTTTGGTAGTTACCGCATAATTAACAGTTAAGTACAATTTGAATTTAAACAATGGATGGTCCAACGTTTAGAGATCGTCATGCAACTAAAAAGTTAACCCACCTATATAATATATGCCAAAGCCTACAGTTCATACGCATGAAGTTAACGTGAAACAAATGCTAACTTCACTTCTTAGTGTGTTTGCGTGCCCGGAAATGTGTATACAAATCCAACAATATTCCGATTATTTTGAAAATTGAATTTATTATTCCACTCTTGATATTAATTAAATATTCAAAATATTTAAATTCAAACCATTTAAATTATCGAACTAATACATTAACAAAATTTATTATTAAATCGCTAAAATTTTGGGACGTTACACGTTTGGAAGGAGATGAAGTTTCGAAAAGGAAGAAAAAGCTTGTTCTTTTATAATTGCTGAATGGAGATGGCTTTGCTTTCAAGTGTGTAAAGAATGAGACTGAAACAATTTATATTATTATTTTTGTCAAAATATTTAGCCGTATTGTTCGAATGGGGAAATCTTATCCTTTAGGGCTTTTGTACGGCAATGAGAATGTAATAGATACACACTAAGATTACTTAATGGAAAAAAACAAAATTGTGTTTAGATGTTGCCAGCACATCTTATTTTTAAACATATCAAAGATTTTGTTAGATTTGGATTTACACACGGCTTGTGCAAATATGCTGCACCCAAAGATTTTCTGAGATACAGGTTATGAATTTTACGAAAAATTTAAAAAAAATGGGTTTATTTTTATTTTTCTTTCTAACAAATGGGATGAATCAGCATAATGTAGCCGACAGAACTAAGAATGGGGAGGACTGGAAAAATATATGGGTGTAGAGAAGAGAACGATAGAATTTCAGTGAAATTAAATGAAGTGTACAGCATGGGATAATGACAGTAACATAGTAAATCCATGCATTTCTTAACCGAATTCAATATGGTCATAAGTTAAAAGAAGATCATTTGCAAGTTATGTTGGTGAATGGAGTTTTGATGACAACAACCTTATTTCAATTATCATTGATTATAAAATATATACTAACACTTTTTGTATAGAATATATATATATACACACACACACACACACACATATGCAAGAATTATATACAGGAAACATTACTAAAGACTATACAGTTTAAAGATGATAGAGATTCAGAATTCAGACAAATTTCAAGACTCATGAGTATTCAAGATATCAAGAGTTCAAGATTAATATAGTTATAGAGTCTAGATTTTGTAAGACTCTAAATATCACTCCAGGCTCAATATTCAAATTCTGATTTTCAAACTCTGATTTTCAAATTCTATTTTCTATCCTCAATTTTCTCTATTTTATTATTTTTATCTTTTCTATTTTTTTTCTTTGTTTTTCAAACTTAAGTTTTATATATTTATGTTTTTATACTTTATATTTATATGGTTTAAAACCTTATAATTTTATAAATATGTTTATATAGTTTAAATTTATGTTTTCATATGTTTTCTACTTTATAGTATTAATTTACAACACTATTTTTATTCAAGAATTTCTAGAATTATATTTATATCAAAACACTTGAAAATGTTTAAAATTCAAATTTACACTAGAGTATGTTGACATACATAAAACATTATGTCGACATATAACTTTCATAAATTTAAATTTGAAAGGGAGTATCTTTTCACCATTTGAAACGTTTCAAAAATGTTGCCACCTTTCACATACTATAAAAAGGGCTTGAATTCGAATTTTTAATCATCTCTTCTTCTCCACTTTCACCCTCTTTCATTATATAATTATTCTTAATCATTTTTATGATTTCTACACTTATACTCTGCCGAATTCAATTCCGTTTTGATCAAACTTCTTCTCTCTACACTCTCTTCTCATGTCTCTCTAAATCAAGTGTTATTGAAGAGTTATAGGGCTGTTCGTAATTGCTTGGGTTGAGTAAAGTAGGAATCGGTGGTATTCCTTGTAGCCGTGAAATCAAGGAAGTAGAAATTGGTGTTTTACTTGTCGCCATGAAATCAAGGAAGTAGGAATCAGTGGTATCCCTTATAGTCGTGAAATCAAGGACGTTGTACTTGACTATTGATATAGTAATAAAACTCTGCGCAATCCAGCGTTGTGCGGGACTTGACGTAGTAGCAATCTGAACCAGTATAAAATCTTGTGTGGTCTTTCCTTTTATGCATTTTTATTTCTATTTATTTTGCATCTGTATTTGAATCTGTGTCTGTGATTGTGTTTGTGGTGTTTGTTTCATTCTGTTATTCACATAAGTTTAAGATTTTGTTTAGATTCTCACAAACACTATTCAACTCCCCTCTAGTGTTTGTTCTTCCTTAACGATCCATTCCACAATCCCTAACAATTGGTATTGAAGAAAGGTCTTTCAAAAAGTTCATAATCAGATTTTTTGAAATTTTTAAAAATGGAAAATTTTAGAATCTCTGTTAATACTAGTGTCAAATCATGCATTGTATCAATGTTGAAAGAGTCTGCATATAGTAATGTTAAAGGGGCATGTGATCTACTAAAATATTGTTCAATTCAAAAAAGGACAAGTTCTATAACTTTTGAAAATTCAAAAGTTGAAAAGATGGGTAAAGTGGCAGTTCGCAATTCAAATCCTAAAAAGGTGGCTGTTGGAAATTTAAATCCCGAACTGGTGTGTTACATGGCTGTTGAAAATTCAAATTTTGGAAAGCAATTTGTGAAAAAAAAAGGAAAAATGGATTATGGATAGTGGCTGTTCGAGACATATGACTGGAAATCCAGAGCTACTCAATAATTTGAAGTATGAAGATGGTGAAATGGTGAACTTCGGAGATAACTCTAAAGGATACATTATTGGAATCGGCAATGTCAGAAATTCTGAAACTCCTACTATTTCTGATGTTTTATTAGTTAGGAATTTAAAACACAACTTTCTAAGTATAAGTTAACTTTGCGATAAGGGTTATAAAATAAATTTTGAAAAGAATAAATGTTTAATAGAGAACAGGAATTCAAAAGTTATATTCGAAGGAGAATGAAAGAAAAATATCAATATATTAAGTAGGAAAATCTCCATCGATAATTTATTTCTTATGGTCAATACAAGTGATCCCTGGATCTGGTATAAGAGATTTGGTCATACAATTTCAAACACATTTCTAGGATTTCTAAATTAGATTCAGTTAGAGGATTACCTAAAATGAAATTTAAAGTTAATAATTTATGCGATGCTTGTCAATTTGGAAAATTAATGAAGAGTTCGTTTAAACCAAAAGAAGAAATTACTACTTCAAAACCATTAAAGTTAATACATATGGATTTATTTGGTCCATCCCAAGTTCAATCGATAAATCATAACAGAAATGTGTATGTAATAGTTGACGACTTTTCTAGATTTACTTGGACTTTGTTTCTTAAAAATAAAAGTGATGCTTTCAATCATGTAACAATCCAGAATTTCTAAACTAATTTAAAAAAAAATTATTTTTGCTATTTTAATGGATTTTAAGAATTTAAAATGATTTATTTTTAAAAATAACGACTAAAAATTTATTTAAATAAAAGTTAGAATGTATAAATTTATTTTAGTTATAAAACGAACTCCAAATGGCGTGGTAGTTTGAAAATTCGATTTTAAATTTCAATTGAATGTATAGGACTCAAAATAAATCGGATTTCAACAAAACCAAAAATATTTGAATCTGTAGAATAATATCTTTCTAACGAATGTGAAAAATTCAGATTTCACTTTATAAATTAAAAGTTATGTCCAGTTTAAAATTCAAAATAGTCGATATGGAATTTATATATATTTTAAATAATATATAGCCCTTAAAAATAGACATTTTGCAAATGACATCCGTTTTCGTTGAAACGACTTTTGTTGGATCTGGAATGTCAAATTATTGTTATATTCCAATTTTCATAATTTTTGGAATTAATATGCGAGCGTGGTGATTTTAAATGTGTTTGGTAATTTCAGTTTGAATTAAATCGACTGGAAAAAGGCCATTTTTCAAACGGTCTCCAAATTCGATGAAATTAGTTTGTTAGGACCGTATCGTCAAAACATAGCTAGATTTATTTTTCTGTAATTTTTGGAGTCAGTATGTGGCCCCATAAATTAAAATGTACGTTTGAATTCAACATATATGGATTTATATTTTAATTTAAAGAAAAGCTAATCGAAACAGTCGAATTGGCTTACGAGACATATTCCATTGTGTCTGGAATAAGAATATTTGGCTAGGGCTAACAGTCGTTGGGTTTGATTTTGAGTTCGGATCAATAAACAAGTATTAATTGAATTAAATATTAAAATAAATGGTATAAAAGGATTTCAAAACCCTAATTTCATTTCCAGCCAATAAAACTTTTTTCAACCGTTGTTCTCTGTGAACGGACAAAAAGCTCTGATTTTTCTTCCTCCCGATCTCCAAATCCGCACAGTAAATTTCGAAAATCACAAAGAGAAAATTGAATAGCAACGTGAGATCAACATTTTCAACGTCGGGAACGGTTATACTATCCTGGATTGCTCGAATTTCGTGCCTAAACACATGACCGTCGCTAGCGATTTAGGGTTTCATTGGGGCGTCGATCCTGATGCTGCTCACGGCAGAAGGGACTCTGGCCAAAGCCGATGTGGTGGCGCCCCTCGATCGTGCTCTGGTGTAGTGGATTGTCATCCGCAGGGGATGAGAAAGAAGTGACGATGGGTTTGATGAATGTGCTGATAACGATGAAGGAGTGGTGAATTTTTATAATTAATTAATTAATTTAATATCTCGTTTAATTATTCAATGTGTTTAATAGCGTATCTTCTTCATTTGAGGTCCGAATCCAACGATTTTAGTTGCTTTGGAATCCTCTTGTCAAACACTACGCAATGAAACTGACTGGAACAAATTCGGAGCAAATCAGCATTTGAAGTGAATTTAAATTCAAACAGAACTGAAATCATCAAATAAAGAATGGCGGAGTGGAACCCAAAGTGAGAACTCCTTCTCACTAAATTATATTTTATCCTGTCAT
Source organism: Allium sativum (assembly GCA_030737875.1). Classification (NCBI taxonomy): domain Eukaryota; kingdom Viridiplantae; phylum Streptophyta; class Magnoliopsida; order Asparagales; family Amaryllidaceae; genus Allium; species Allium sativum. The sequence continues at coordinate 299,260,253 of CM060924.1, forward strand.
GAATTCATGTATAAAAAAAATATAGAATTGCCAGTGTAGATTTTTACCACTTTTAAACATCATAAAATGTATACGGTGCCTGTTAGCTCACCTCCCTCGTCCACCGACAATGGACGATTTAAATTGACTGTATTGTGTTTTGGTTGTGATGTTGTGATGTTTAACATATTAAAAATAATGTTAACATTAATGCGGTGATTGAAATTAAATTATAAATAATTATTTATAATTTAAACAGTGAAAATTGGTAAATCAAAAAAATAATTCAAATCGAATTAGAACTGGTTAAATTAATTAACCAATGATTATTTTGAATAGACTGTTGTTGTTTGGAAACCCCACATGGGTCAGGGGATGATAATTTATTCACATCTCCCCTGAATTTAATTAAATGTCAATCGATGGGTTGACAGACTATGATGAGCGTTATTTATCTATTTTAACGCTTGTATAGTGATAGAGTGCACTTTGGATGATGTGTGGATGTTTAATGATTGTTTATCATTATTGTGAATACATGCGATGAATGGAAATCCATATAAATATATTTATATGGTAATTGATTGAGTCTGATTCCAATTCAAAAATAACGAATAGTTTTAAAATATTATCCAGTATAGTTTCATAATATTATTCAGTATAGTTTTATAATAATATTCATTACAGTTTTAAAATAATGTTCAGTAAAGGATCAAAATATGAATTTTGATGTCCGATTTTAGATAGACACGAAAATATTGAAATGTGAAGCCGACTTGAGTTGTTAACGCTATTTTAACCCGAACAGGTTTATCGATCGATTTTATTTATTTTATAATGGATATAGAAAAGAATTCATTTCAAAATCTAATATTTTGAAAATATTATCATTTTAATATTAAAATGATGTAGAATATTTGATTTTGATTTAAAATTGAAAATGAAGTTGAAATCATTTTAAAACGAATTTATAACCGATTTATAAAATACGTTTTAAATGGAAATCGACGATATATATATATATATATATATATTATATTTAATGGCCTGAATAGAACGCACAGCGACCGTTCGCGAATTTCGACCATTAACTTCAAAGTGGCATAACGGGAGATCCGACAGTCGGATTCTCCTAAAACCAAGACCGTTGGGTTCGTATCGAAAAGTGCTATCCAGATGATAAGAGATTTAAAATTTAACTGTTAAATTTTGAGATATGTCCAAATCAATTTCAGAAAAGGTCGTATGAATGCAGTTCGGTGGCCGTTATTGCAAACCGGTTGTACAGGCCTTAATAAAATTATTAAAAATGTGGAAAAATTGTGTAAAATCATAATTATTGATTTGGAAAGATTTTGTATGAAAAATTCAAAGTTTGAAAAGATAAAAATATTTTTTTTTATCAAAATGAACTAGTTGTTAACTAGTGTAATAATCCGATATTTTTAAAGAAATAAATTGGATTTGAAATGGTTTTAAAATAACCAGAGTTTTCAAATGAATAAATTGGAATGGAAATAATCTTCTAAATATTTCAATATTGGATTCCGTGATTATACAGATAATATTATGGGAATTTAGAAGATACAAATATCATTATTCCCTATACAATATCCGTTAGTTTCAGAATTTGATATTGAATATAAGCCGATATAATTTCTATTCAGAGCCTTGTATTTAATATTAAATTGGATTTTGGGTTTGTCGTGAATGGTGTCCTCATTAACGCTGTTCTTAAACCCAGTCGAGTAAAGGATAAATCTTTTAATTAAGATTAATGAAGTTTACCAATTAATTAACATTTAATTGGAAATGAAATGAAAGTTGATTGTGGGTTTATCATGAACTGTGTTTTAAATAACATTTTTTCTTTAACCCAATTAACACTGAAGATATGATTTGGAATTCACAAATCTTTTTATTAAGATTTAAGGGAAATTTTCTAAAGTGAAGTTTTCTAATTCTAATATATTGAACTGGAATTGAATAGAATTCGATTTGGTAATAATCGAGATGAGCTTCTGTGAAGGAAGACCGTTACTATATATGGAATTCAAAAAGGCTTGGTCGTTATTCCATTTATATTATTAGTTTGATATGGAAATTTATATCGATTATATATTGATTTATTTTCCGTGAAGATTCCATAGTTAATGGAAGATGATTTTGGTTTATCGTGAACTGTGTTTTAAATGACACTGGTTCTTTAACCCAGTTAAAGACAGGATTTATTTTCCGAAAGTTGAATAATCATTAGGTAATGATTTATGAGTGGAACGCCCTGCCTTTTTGAATGCTTCAAATTGGTAATTAAACCAACTTAAAACGTCCAAATTGACGGATCGTTATTTAGTTCACCGAGCTTATAAACAGAATCAACACAGAAAAATACAGAATAAATAACACAGTATCGAACAACAAAATAAAAAATTATATATTTATCAAAAAAAATTATACAAAGAATTTCTTGTACAGCGGAATTTAAAATGAACGGTTTAAACTACAAGAAATTTTTACTGTATTAAAATCTTCAGAGTGCGTGTCTCCTGGAATCCCCAGCTTCGCAAATCTTCGAATCCTAAGCTGAAATCTTTAAATCTGCACGGCTCGGGTCTGACCTGAGCATTCCATGTAAAACACAAAATACTCGAGTCAGGATTAATCATTTGGTCAAGTAAAATAATTTTAGTATAAACTGAAATATAATTATTAATCCCATCATCGATGTCTTATATAAAATAAACAGCGATGGTATCTATTCATATCAGTTTATCTAGGCCAAGTGTGGTATTTGTTCATATTAGCGTATCTAGACCAAGTGTGGTATTTGTTCATATCAGTATTTATTCCAGGGACAAATGGTTATAGAAGTCTGCATGTACGCACGTGTACAGACACACGTGTGTACTGTCCCAACATTTCACAATCACAAATAATGAGTATAGCCAAGATCACATGAATGGGACATGGTATATATGGTAGCGATATTGCCGAAACAAAACACACAGAAATCATTTGGTATGCAACAGCCCAAAAGCAATGGGGTTCAAAGGTTCACAAACAAGATCAATATCTATGCAGAAAAACCATAGTGCGGTGCCAAAAAAATGCTGTACACAATATATGGTGTACCCATTTCAGCTTTCAACTTATAAACATGCACAACATTAAGGGAATACCAGTATACAAAACATTATAGAAACAAGCAAAGTGCCATAAAAATACTCAAGGTTGTGAATAGTCGAGACAACACATTTTTCCCAGGTTAATCATACAAAAGTTCGGGGCTCTTCTCAATTTTAAAAACTTGCTAATGCATGTCGAAAATTCTTATTTGTTAAAACATGCCAAAGCAGCAAAAGGATAAAGATATACACCCAATTATTGTTATAGCTATCTTGATTTACCTATCAAACTAAATGTCAAAGGTGTTCTTGCCATTGCTCTAACTTGCATATTTCTATTCGTTGTACATTACTACTTAGTCTCTAATTTTCTAATGCAGATTAACACATTTAAGTGTGGGTGAACCAACATTTGAGTGAGTCTAAAATACAGAATAGTTTGGCTAATGAATCACATTAGTTTTGGACACAGTTATGGGTAAAGAATAACACCGTTTTGGGTAAATGTATAACATATTTTTGTAACAACGGGTTCCTCTTTAACACAAGATAGAATGAAAGTTTCCAGGGTCCCCAAATAGATTCGGCTGTCAACACTATTCAAGATATTCATATGAAATTTACTAATGCATACATGTCCCAGGCATCAAAGTGTCCAACAATAAACCATTACGGGGTTTCCAATTTTATATGCATATATATATATATACACACACACACACACAACATATGAGACATTTGTTTAAAATCATATAGCTTTAAAACAGGAGTGAGTAATAACAAAAAAATATCATTTTATCAGTATTATATTTGACATTACTAGCAACCAATGTGAGACATTTATTTTCATAATATGATCAGTGACATAAGACCAGACCATTATATGATCATTATAACATGTTATAATAATATCTACATATTATTACTTTAAGAACAGAAGGTAACTTTAAACCTAAACCAAATGCATGAATTTTTAAAAAAAATCCCAGGTTATAAAATTCAAATACATATATTTATGCTTATGCATACTTTAGGATTCTAAATAAGGTAAGATATAAGATCAAATATGGGTTTTAGAGTTGACCAAACAAAACAAATATGTACAGGCTTGGTAAACAAACTACAACGCAATTATACGAATCCAGTATGGTTTTGGACAACCAATAACATATGTTGTAAATCCTATGTATTGAATTAAGGTAGGTATCTTTAAATTATATAGACAGACAACATGTATAATATTGTTAGACCAAAAAATGGCACTAACACCCAATTGATCTGGTTTTGTAGAGAATAATAAGAAATCCTGTACGAAAAAGCAAGAGAAATCAATCAACACGCAAGATTTGTAGTTGTTCGGCGTTAATGAGCCTACATCCACTTTATAGTTCCTCATTTCATTCCGGAATTACAATTACACTGAATATTTACATTCAAACACTCAAATTCAATGAATCATTCTCCCCGAATTCATTATTTTCATTGAGAATAAGGTGTTTATTTATGGAGGAATTCAGCCATGCTGCCATGAATAAATGAAGTGCCAAAAAGTCCCCCCAAAATGATGCATTGTATATGTATTTATAGGTAGAAATTCGGTTAGGGTTGAGTGGCCACGTGGCAGCTTTAGAGTAAATCCCAAAAGTAGTGGAGAACATAGGGAAATGGTCTTTAAATGCCCAAAATTCGGTTAGGATGAGTGACCCGATCCGGATGGCCCGATCTGGGTGACACGATCCGGTTGACCCGATCTGGTTTGGTCGGTCAGAAATATTCGCTTTAGCTTGATTCAAAATGGTGGAATCCAACCCAAAGCTTATATGTGTAGAAATACGAGTTTTCCCATCCTTTGTTACTTCATCCAAGAAGATGCTGATCTCTGCCAGTTCATACTCAAGCCCTGAGTGGCCTTCCTGATAGAGTTCTTGGCCTTTGGATAGTTTGATCACAAAGCAGGCTAACATTCCCCCCCCAAAGTACATCTTATTGCAAATGAGATGTGTAAATAAGTCGAGCTAAATCTTTTTGGAACGTCATCCACCATTAAGGAGGCTTTATCAGACTGTTGTGTCCTATTGAGTACTGAGTAATTCCATTGTATGGATCTTTTCCTGTATAAATGGCTTGTCATATACCACACTGCTTCCATTGATGTTTATCAGGCCAAATTCCATGGCTAGATTGGTCAAGATGATCAAGTAATCGTTTAGACCTCGTCGAATTCCTTTATCATAGGTCATGTAATATCGTTGGCTTTCGAGTGAGATCATACATGCACAAGTTAATGCCATACGACACTGTCTTCCTAAAAAAGTCAAGTGCATTACTAAGCTAGTATTTCTTTTATGTATAAGTCAATGTATAAAATAACCATCCAAGTCATAGGGTGGTGTCAGAATCTTCGTATTTTGAGCTAGCATCTAGACCATTGGGACAAAGCGCATCAGAGTTGGCATATGAATCTGTCACTTTTTCTTGGATTTGGATTATCTCGATATCAGGATATTAATCTAGTACTCCATGATTGCTTCTAATCGTAACAATAGGGTATCCGAAAGCCATGATCACTCCGGATCGTTTTATAATCACGTGATCACATACGAGTCAATACGAGATGTTATTGAAAACATGCAAGCCAATAGCTGGTAGGATTATCACAATCGTAAGGCAGTAGAGGAGTTCATCATACTCTACATTTGATGCAGTTACGGATTAAGTCTTTGGATTTATGTTTGATTCGTTAGTTAGCTCACTTAGATGGTCGAGATGAATCATGTCATATTCTAAAGATATAATGTACACGTTCTGAATCATGCATTGAGTTAGTGTCATGTTCAAAGTCAATCTGTCGGTTGAAGGTGATGCTCCTAGCATCAGTGGAGGCAAGCGATATTAGTGCTTATGCCCTCAGCATCGGTGGGGTTTGTGCAAAGTCAATCGGACATCCAGTCTTTTAGCCTTTATACTTTTTTCCGCCGCATCGGGTTAGAGATGCAAGTTCAGCAATCTCAGTCACCCTGTGCCATTTTGTGCACTTTCCCAAGTCATCAAGGGTTGGAGTTATATATGCGAATGGTCGAATTACATTCGTGTCGGGGTCATCCCATCTGTTTAGTCAGAAAGCAGTGATCGCCTTATTGAGTATCAGCGAACTTAGATACTCTCCTTGCATCAACCACAAAGTTGAGTAAGCTCGTCAATCTTGCAAGCAAGCGAATGTTGTTAGTGAGTTATTCAAGCTCTTTCGTTCATACTTTGGCATGATCTGAAATAGCCATCATAGTCTTGTTGAGTCTATCTCCTATGCTTGGTTCCATTAAGCTCGACAGTCAAAATCGTGGGCCCGATTAACAAAATTGGTCTTCTTCGGAATTGTAAATTATTGTCAGTCATTCCTGGGGCTTTTCTTTTACCTTTATCATTTCAAGAGTCGGATAGTGCTCCATTTTGTCGTGAAGACATTGAGATCATCCATTTCATCATTAGCACCCTCTTGTTGCATGAATCTGTCTGTCTGAGGATAGGATTTTCAAACGTTTCTAGGAAAATCTCATGGTAGAGAGATATCGAGGTTTGTTTCAGCGGTGAATCTGCCAAGTCCTCTTGGTGGGTCTCGTTGTAGATAGATTTTGAAGTTTGAGATATCCAGAATGTCAGATACTGCTGCGATCAACACCATATATGGTCCAGGTCGATTTACCGATGCCACTGCGGCGTTGAATCTTTCAAGGAATGCATGCAGGGTCTCGTCGGAACTTTATTGAAGCATCAATTAATGTTGTCAATCTGGCCGTCGTCTTTGAGAAGTTGTCTCCAATTGTCCAATTTAGCGCTGGTGCCCCTGGTATGAAGTCTTGAAGTGGTTGGAAGTCAGTCTCTGGCTTCTTGGTTGCGCATATGTAATAGCCGTCAATCAGGCTTCTGTCTTTTAATTGTGGATGGTGATCCGCTACTCGGATGTATGAAGGTAGTCCTTAAGGAGCCATTCTTTTGGTTATAGTCTGGGATCTTGCGGAACTCCGATAATAGAAAATGTGCCTAAAGTTGGCAAATAGTCAAATTATGGTGCTAGAAGCTTGTATCCCGCACTCCCCATCCACGGGGATTTTACTAAACGATAATCATCAAATCCACGTATTCTCTAAATTCATACTCCCTCATCAAGCTATGAGTTAGAGATTGATACAAAATGATTTGTTCGTGTCCATTTCATGTTAGTCTTCGATCCCCCATCCAATTTCTGAGGTTCGGAGTCGGGTAGCGATAAAGTCAGATTATAGTTGTCTCAAATGCGCTCGTTTGCCCCCTACATAGGGAGCCTCATGTTGAGGTTGAGCTGGATTTTAAACATTCATCTGAACTGGATAAAAGGTTGGTCGAGCTCCGTTTAAGTTCTCAGTGACTCTTGCATATCCATCGTTTTCATTCAAAATGTTATGGTCAGAAGTTGCATGCTACAAATGCCTGGGAGGAGGTTGGTTGCATCTTGTTTCATTAAAGACGACTATGCCAACTTGCCCTAGGGCCTCATATGATCTGGACCACGGAGCAGGGAGTGTTTGAGCCAAGTTCATTGTCGCTTGAATTTCCACAGTGCTCGCTCCAGCGAGTAAGTCGTAGTTACTCGGCCTTCCATCTATCCAAGTAAAGAAGTTATCCATCATTTTCTATCGTTTCCGGAGAAGTTCATCTCGCTGAACCATTCGAGTTCTCAAATCATCAAGGGTACCATCCATTTCATATCTAGCTTGACATGTTGAGGGATCATCGTAAGAAGAAATCAGCTGACTTCATTTGTTCCTAGCGCCTTCTGCGCCAATATCCTCAGCACGAAAGAAATTTATATGTTCCTTCTTCTTAGCCTTTGAGTCGGAGTATCAAGTAGATCGTTTCCTTGCAAGCTAGAAGTAAAAGTAATGGCGTGCCCCCTTATCCAGGGTCTTTCAATCAGGAAGTTGGTTAGGACTAGCAAATGATCGTTCAGTCTGCATCCATTCCATGGTCCTCGAGTGGCCTGTCAAGATCGAGGTACAAATTAGACACAGACATATAAATTATGCCATTTGTAAATATTTTCAATAGTATGACCCCAGTCCAGGGGTAATTGTGAAGGATCGGCAGTTGTATCACATCCCTTTAAAATTTAGACATGGATGCATGGAAGAGAGACATTGCTTTCAAAGATCAAGTGATTGAGTTATCCAAGTGCTCGAGTCGACGCGTTTTCCAGTCAGTGTATTTGCAAGGTGGCACTCATCATTGCATTTGTGCTATGGTCAGTCACACATAGGCGTGTACGTTGATTTGATACATCACTCTTAGGGCCTCCTTTCGGTTGTTGCCTTAAGTCATGTGATACGTCATTAAACAATTCACTCTCAAGGCCTCCTTTCGGTCATCGTCTTGATTCGCATGGGAAGTTTAGTATTGGGCATCAGTGTCAGCCTTTTGGACGTGGCCCTTTGTTTGTTTTCCACTGGCCTGCTATGGTTATCGCGAGTGCGGCCCTCACATTCTTGTCATGTTATCTTGTACAAGCCTGTACTCTGTAAACAAAGCGAATCTCTAAGTAGTAGGTAATAAAACATATAACAATCAAATAAGGGTTTCAATTCAGAATCCCTACAATCAAATAGTATCTAACAAATCACATAGAATTTATCTAAGGGGTGGTGATGTATGTGTGCCCCCAATCAATCATGGATAAAGTGCCCAGTCAGGGCTTGTTCGACATTGTGTTGCCCCCAATCCTTCCGCAGGGGACATCGGCTCAGCTTTCAGTCTTATCCCCAATCCTTCAGTGGGGTAGGAGCATGTTATCTTCGGTACTTAATCTTAGTACCTTTATACTCTCCTAACGTATGCCCTGGTTAGATTGTAATCAAGGCGGTCTTTAATCGTGGCGCACCATCACGCCTTGAGGACGTCGTCTTCCCATCCTTTATACTCTCTCTCGAATAATGAGAGTTAGAGTTAATTAGGGGAACAGTCGATTCACCCCGGCGCTCCTTCCACACTTTATTTCCAAGAGTGGGAGTCCACCGTGTCGAGTGTCGTTCTCAAACTCGGTTTTAGTCCTTACTCCATGCTTCACTCTGGCGGATGGAGTTTTTTGGGCAAGTGGTCGGACCACACTCGCCGGGGCGCTACCTCATAATCCCTGATTCATGGGTAAAAGTGGCCATTTGCAATAATCAAGTCTCTCTTGTCCCGTCGACTCGTGTGATGGAGTTTGGTCGGACATTGCAGTATCATCCTTTAAACGCTCTCTAAAATCATGAGAGTTAGTGTCATGTATCGATTGGTCTTTAATCCTGGGGTGCCCCTCACACCCGTCCTAGGTTCATACATCTATCCTAGCTCTGAGGATTAGATTTAGTCGGGAAAATAGTCAAAAAATGCTTACCAAGGCTCTGCGTTCCTCTGATCAATCCATGTGAGGAGTGATTGGCACCGAACTTTGGGTACCTGCATCATTCATATTGCATGAGTTAGTTATGTCAATAACTTGGGAAGCATGTAAGAGTAAATTGCATGATTGAAAAGTAATCATATCAAGGGGCAGTGCTGCCTCCTTTATTTGGATTCATGTAATTTGGTTGCGTCAAATATAGGATCGGGCCATGTGGACGGTCGAACTGCATCCATCTGAAATCAGATTTCAACTTTGAAATGCAAAAGTCAATGCATGATTATCGTTAGCTCTGCCACGTATAAGCCTAGGAGTGAATGGTCATCTCAGATCCACCTTGAGCTATACAACCTCTTTCAGGCGGAGGCCGTGGCTTTGTATACGAGCAGTTCAGTCAAGCCCATTATAGGTTTATTCCATAATTCCATATGCGAGTGCTAGAAGTCTGATCGATGTCAAAACCGAGGTACCTAATCTCTGCCAGGGGATGGTTTGATTGGGGTCTTGGACGGACAAAGGCAGCTAGGTAAACACTGTAAGCGAATGACGAGGTTGCATCTCCTTTGAATCGTCTTCTTGCCCCCATGCCAAAGGCAAGGATTGAGTGTCAGGGAGTCACGTCTGTACCGCTAATAGTAGCATATCATCATATTGGTTCTAGGACGGTGGTTGGCAGGAAACAATAGATCTATGGTTAAAGGAACTTTGCACTCTCCATGATATGAAGTAGGACGTGGCTGAAAATGGGTCCATGCTTAAAGGATTTTTGCCCCTGCCATGTCAAGAAGTTGGTTCGGGAGCCATAAGGATAAATATGTCTCATTCGTTTGTAGATATGCTTTCGATCCCATGCCGAAGATAAAAGCTTGTACACAAACAATCAATCAGCATCCAGGTTTAAGTGTTCCAAATCCTCAACTCGCCACTCTTCCAGAAAGACTAAGGCAATTGGTCATGCAGGGTTATGATGTACCAACATTGAATTAGATGATGTAATCATGAGCAATCCACGCTTGAGTCTCCTATTGCCCCCGCCATTTGGAGCATGAGTTACTTGGCAGATAATCGATCAATGGGGTGGAATTTTGAATCTTTATTTTCTAACTCCAAGATGTCTTTCGTCAGAAGCTTCATTCGTGTACATCTCCCATCTAGTGGGAAGTTGATGAGTGCTTTTGTCTAATCATTCAGGTTGGTTTATTTAGCAATAGGACTCGTTGCTGTCAATCTTAGGACAACCTTTCAAGGGAAATAAGCAATGTTGCCTTGCTGGATGCAGTCCGTGCCGTAGGAAATTCTTTATAGGCGTTGTCCACGAATCTCTTTCGGGTCCGGTCTCCAACACTGGATCAATTTCCATCAGATCAATGGTCGCAGTTTGTAATGTCTTGATTGGGATTATCTTCATCTCTTCTGGATTGTCGGAACTTTCTAACATGGCCAGGTAATTTGCTTTCTAATTTTCTGTGTGCGGAATTCGAGACATGTTGTAATGTTCCCATCCATCTAACAGCTCTTCTACATATATGTAAGCAGCGAGTCGTAGTCCCTTCATTTGGAACGTCCTTCGAATCAATACAACTCCAATGTTGGACTGTCAATTATTCTTTGCACCGTCTGTATACAACATCCATGTGCTTGGTTTTCATCTTTCATTTTGAGGGCCCATTTTCTTCATCTATTACGCCCTCTTTGGGAATTGTAAACTTAATGATGAAGTCGGTTAATACTTTCCTCCATATGGACTTCTATAGGAGGGAATTTTGATCAAACTGGCTCAATTTGATGTTTCGTTCAAGCAATCATCCAGATGCCTTGGGTCGTTGTAGGACCTGTCGTATTGGCCAATCAGTATCACAATTTGATGAACTTGGAAATAGTGGTGGAGTTTCCTCGAAGCAATCATCAAACTGTAAGAAAACTTTTCGATCTTTGGGCAGTTGCTTCGTTATATGTCGCCCTCCTATACCCTGAATCTTCATCTTATCTAAGATCCATGTCTTCGGACAGATCATCCGGAAACTCTTTGTGTGATGTTTCCTTAGCTTGCTAAGCCAATGCCTCCTTTACACTCCATCTCATCAGGAGGGGAAGTGTATTTGGGTACTGTCTCTGATGTGTAGCAAATTCCATCTCGTTCCCACTCCAGTTTCGGTTGGGAATTTTGAGCAATAGACATTAGGCTACAGTTTAAGTTCTGAATTTTATTGGAGCTGGTCGGTCTAGACCTTGATCAGATAAGCTTGAATACGACAGCATATTTTGCAAGACTTTAGTAATATTCATGCGTTATGTCACAACGGAAATAAGAAGTAGAGAGCTGATGGTTGATTCATATTTGCTTTAATCTCGAGCTCTGATTACTTGACCAAGGTCGTATGGTGACTGGTGAGCAGTCAAGTTGTTATAATCCGAGAAAGGATCCATAGGTCCAATCATAGCGTGTGGTGGTTCAACTAGTACCTAACTCTGGGCACCAAAGTATGTTGACCCCTTATTCGATGGAAATCAGTCTTTGTCGATGCGGTTGATAGCAAATAGCCATTGCAAAGGTTAGCCGAGTTTTTCGGGAGGTGAACTGCATGACATATGTCATTCATCACATCTTACAACTGAAACGTAGCTTTGGGATGTTTGGATCCTTAGCTGCTTTCTAGTATCCCATTATTGACAATCATGGTCACTAAGATCATATGAATCATCTTTGAAGCAGTGCTCGGACTGTTCTATATAACCGTCATTCGGTGCTCCGCCGATTGGACAGGTTTAAGTCACATAAATGAGGTGGTCACTACTCATTAGGGAACAACATCAGTTGCATTGCAGAAATCTATACACAATTGGAGTTCCAAAAGAGGAGGCTACTATTAGACAATCATTTTCTCATATACAGTCATTGATAGCAAGCTGAATCTGATCTCCTCAGATTGAATAACATTGGCAAATAGAGGTTATGGCTTCTGGAGGAATCCCAGTCGTTTCCATTTAGTTGTCATATTCTTTGACTATCCGTCTAATCTTCATTGACAAGCTTTGATGAGTACTATTAGCCAAAATATACGTCGAGCCGAAGGCGAGCCGTGCTCCGAGCCGAAGGCGAGGCAGTCAGCGGGTCCGGGCGCAGCGCCGGTGGGGGTTCGGGGCCCCACAGTCTCGGCGGCGATCGACCTAACTGGTTAGGTCGAAAATGTAGGCACCGCACGATTTTTTCGATTTTGGTAGATGGAGCCTTTTCTGAAATGATTTGAAAAATGCATTTTCCCCCAAAAACAGCAATTTTGGATCGGGTCGGAACTTACCTTCAAGTTGCGGTTCGAGTCATGTGTCATGATTGCGGTTCGGGTATGTCATCGGATCGGGTCGGGGGAACGTCTTCAGCAGGCGGCTGGTTCAGATCTCCCCTCTGATTCGGGTCGGATTTGTTCGGGTCGGATAGGACCTGATCCGACCCCACAGGGATATTGGCCTACACTTCATCTACATCTGATCCGAGGACTCAATCTGCATCCGACCCGGTCCTTTCATATGCATCCGATCCGGAGCTCATTCGAGCTAGAAACATATCTAATCCGATTCGAAGTTGAGGGCCACGCGGGAACGTTGCTACTGTGCCGGACGGATCGTTTCGAACCTATTGCTTTGTTCCAGAGACATCAATGCTTTGGGTAAAAATGCATCTTTGGTTGTCGGATTGGATCGGATACGACCCGAACACACTTAATCCAGAGCCCGATCTGCTGTCGTGAACTGTTTGTCACCTGGATGCTCTCCATCGGCTTTGCTTCTTCGAGAAACGAGTCGGTTACCATCTCTTCTTGGAGCCGCAATATACAGAATTGCTGAAATCATCGAAAGCTTCAAAAGTGATGAGAATACGGATTATCTCTTCGGACTTGGAGATCCAACCAGTAGATAAATAATCTGAAAAGCAAAGAATCTTCATTTCTCAGTGAAAGCACCAAAATGTTAGACCAAAAAATGGCACTAACACCCAATTGATCATGTTTTGCAGAGTAATAAGAAATCCTGTACGAAAAAGCAAGAGAAATCAATCAACACACAAAATTTATAGTGGTTCGGCATTAATGAGCCTACATCCACTTTATAGTTCCTCATTTCATTCCGGAATTACAATTACAATGAATATTTACATTCAAACACTCAAATTCAATGAATCATTCTCCCCGAATTCATTATTTTCATTGAGAATAAGGTGGTTATTTATGGAGGAATTCAGCCATGCTGCCATGAATGAATGAAGTGCCAAAAAGTCCCCCCAAAATGATGCGTTGTATATGTATTTATAGGTAGAAATTCGGTTAGGGTTGAGTGGCCACGTGGCAGCTTTAGAGTAAATCCCGAACGTAATGGAGAACATGGGGAAATAGTCTTTAACCGCCCAAAATTCGGTTAGGATGAATGATCCGATCCGGATGGCCCGATCCGGATGACCTGATCCAGTTGACTCGATCTGGATGACCCGATCCGGTTACCCGATCTGGTTTGGTCGGTCAGAAATATTCGCTTTAGCTTGATCCAAAATGGTGGAATCCAACCCAAAGCTTATATGCATAGAAATACGAGTTTTCCCATCCTTTGTTACATCGTCCAAGCAGATGCTGATCTCTGCTAATTCATACTCAAGCCCCCTGAGTGGCCTTCCTGATAGAGTTCTTAGGCTTTGGATAGTTTGACCACAAAGAAGGCTAACAAATAGTGTATCATATAAAGCGGTTGACATACATTTTCGAAGTCCATGGGTATAGATATAAATCAATGGGTATAGATTTAACAATATATATGTGTATGCATTTTTAATTAACAAGTGTATTGATGTTTTATACTCGTAGGGCAGCCACATGAATTCATACAATAATGTCGTCTTGCTCACTTAGCTATGTAAGAGAATTTGTTAAAAGGAAAGAAAAGAAACAGAAAAGAAAAAGTCAATACTGATATCAAAATCTTAGTCATCCTTATTTATTATCAACTATATGTGTGATCAAAATTCAACTCAAGGTTAAAAATTTAAGAATGTGCTATTAGTGTTAATGTACTGAGTTCATGATAAATATCCTATATCATTAGCAACAAGCAGATATTAACGTGCATTTCAAGAAGTAAAATCAGAACAACAGGGGACAGACAAATCAATATAAATTTTCGAAATGGCTAGGGTCTGAAGACATTCTCTTATAACCTTATTTTGTTGACTGTTATATTGTTCAAGTTAACAAAGGGTATAAGTATAACACATATGCAAGTTAACAAACTCATATGCAGGTTACAGTTGTGTTTGTTCAAATTTGAGACATTACAAAATGCATGTTAAGTCAATCAAATTTTCAATAATATGAACATGTAAAATACAGTAATATAATCCAATTTAAGGTCAACTAAAAATAATATTATTTGGATAAACGAGTACACTGCACAAATTAACATCATGCCAAATACTATTAGGATAAACTTTTTTACCATTCACGCTCATAAGTTATATTTTTATTAATATGCTTCCAATATAGTAGTTTATGAAATAGCACGTATAGTTGTAATGATATCGTATAGGGAAAAATAGATGACAACTTACCCACAATCAATTTCAACATAACTGACCGTAAATCACAGAAGTAATTTTTTTTTGATAAAGCTATTTTGTTTTAGAATATTGTAATATGAATGGAAGCACTCTATTTGAAAAATGTTTGCTTGTCTCCTCCATAGAGCAAAAGCCTTAGGAATTGTGATGTATGAGTAAAGCGTATGAATATGGACAACTTACCAATATCTACAGGTTTATGCAAATGTAAGTCTTCAGGTTTTACAAATCTCAAGGCAAATAATCACTGTCCAGACTTCAGGATAAAGGAACAAAGTTCTGGTAGCAAGGAACGCAAAATAACAAAGTGCTCAACAATCAGGTAAACCATCCATATAATCATGACAATCAAAACCAAGTGGAACTCGTGAGATTTCCAATTTAATACTGAAACTAAATACTTGGCCCAAGTTAATCGTGAGTTTTAAATAAAACTCACCTTAACTCAGTAGCGCCAGTTTTAGGGTTGTAGCAGCTTCGATTCGAGATGATTTACGGCTCGATGTATTGCGATGATTAGCGCTGGCATCTTCCAAGTGGGTGACTTGAGATGATCGACGCGACGGCCAAGAAGAGGAGGCGACCGATTTGTTAAAAGGAACAAGTCTGGATTTTGGGAAGGAATGGTTTTCAATTCATGCGGCGGTGAAGTGGAAGGCGAAGATAAACAACGGAGGGGATGATGCGGTTTTTGGGTGAACAGAGGACACCATTGATTTGCAGAAGGAGGCAACGAACGATGATTTAGGGAAAGAAGGCCAAAAAAAAAAAAAAAGGAAAAAGATTTTTAATTATGGGAATTTGGTTCTATTGAGGGAAAAAGGAACGAGGTTGATTTTTATAGGAGAAAATGAAGAGGATAAGAACAACGTTAACTCCATAGGCTGGTAGGTTAGCACGATATTTTTCAGTATAGGACTGCGCAAATGTACTGATGTAGGTGATATATGTTTTAATTAAATAATATGTCTACCGCTAATTACCATGTAATGCTTCTCCAAATACGTACCGCCAACACGACTCCCAAAGCGACAAAAATTATATGTATCCCTTCGCTTTCGCGTTCTGAATCCAATAAAAATTAGCCTGGTTGTAATCGGACTTCGTCTATATACAGCGTTATTTTAAATTTTAAACTATTTATCGGTTCACCGATTTTATTCTGTTTATTCACCGATAACTCCTGTTTGATTCCAAATTTGAAATGTTAAATTGTAATGTCTTTATATACACATATCTAAGTCAATTTCCAAAATAAAATTCCTAATTTGTTTAACGTCGATACGTTTTATTTTTCAACCATTTATATTTTCCATCAAACTCCAAATCCAATTCAAATATTCATCCAAATTCAATTCAACTATTCAACAATACATATTTGATTTCCAACTAACAATTCTGAATTAAGTATTCAATTCAATTCATACTCAAAATCATATATTCGATTTTCAATTTCTAATCAGATCATCAATATAAAATTAATTATTCAAATTAAATCTATAATAAATCTCACATTTTACTAGTTGAAATTTCTGGGTCGTTGCATTCTTCCCCCCTTTAAAACTTTTCATCCTCGAAGAGGGGAGATCGTTATAGTTATACTAATTTATACTTCAAATTTTCATATTTGTGTGAGATCCTTCCACAACTAAATTAAATATTGATATTTAAGCCATCGATCATATTGAATTAACTCGAAAAATTGGACTTTCTTTCTTATAACACAATTTCCTTTATCTTTCGAATTGGGTTTTATTTATTTCCCATGTTTTCTAACTATATTCAAATTTCTTAGACCAATTTCCATCTCAAATTATTTGAGATATTTTCCCAATTTTCATTTTATCCAACTTCTGAGAGATCCAAAAATCATATAATTTCTTTTTAAAACCAATCTCATTTTAAATCCAATTTCTGCATAAGTTAGATTTATACATCTTAAACAAGTCCAAATTCCATTACAAACATCCTTTGTCAATGTTACCTATCCATCATCGCAACTGTACTGGGTCTAGGGTCAGCAACTATTAATCCAATCTCCTTACATTCAATTCATTTAATCTTCCCATCACTCATCGAAGAGTGTAAATAACATTCTCTTTCCAAGTCGCAAATTTGTCGGCTTGAAAATTTCCAAAATCCTAAATTGTTTATAACTTTAATATATAACACTGAAGTCGTGCAGAAAATACTTTGAAATCCTCTCTTAATTTATTTAATTAGGTACATTTTTAATTTCAAATTATTAATTTGAAAGTATTTTGATAACTCGAAGCTTGACAAGTCTATTGTCGTTCTCACAGATGTTAGGTATACGCTGGCCAGGCGCACGACTAAAATCTCCAAGTACTAAATATTCTTGCTTCAACTCCCAGTGAAAATTATTTCAAAAATTCCTTTAAAAACAGATACGGAAAGTACCAATGTGATATTGTTATGCTGATTGTTCATGAATCGTAGATACACAATGGTTCCGTCTGGATCCCCCAGAAAGCATCTGTATCTATAGGAAATCACTTCCCTGCGAATTTCATCATGGACAAATCAGCAGAAGATATTTAAGAATCAAAAGACAATCTGAGGTCATTGAGCGTTAGTTGTTCTATCTTAGGGTCACGAAATCAAATCATCAAGTGAAATTAACTGAAGTCACGAGGACCAATCAAGTTACGAAGACAAACTGCTGCATTAAACAGGTGGCTTACTATCACTAAGATATCTCAAATACTCGCACGGCTCATCATACTACCTTTAGTAACTCTAATGGTTACATCTCTTTCACCGGTAGACAATTTACCGTGTGGACTGCAGGTACACAATGGTTACGCCTGGGTTCCCCAGGAAACATCCATACCTGTACGCTTTCACAGCTCTGCGGATTACGCCCTTACAATTCGACTGTAGATCGTAACAGTCACAATGGTTACGTTTGGTTCCCCCAAGAAACATCCGTCCGCCGTAGGCCATCTACAGCCCTACGAATTTCGCCACACGGTCGAATTCCAATGACTCTAGATCGCAGCGATCACAATGGTTGCGCCCGATTCCCTTAGGATACATCCGATCGCCGTAGGCTATCTGCAGCCCTACGAATTACGCTAGCAGTCGTACTCAACGGCAACTCATGAGTTTTATGTCCTGACAACCTACTACCACCAGCAGCATATCTCAACCAAGCTCGAAATTCAAGGCGAAGGAAGGTACTTTCCTTATCATAATTTGAAAACATACAATACTATATACATATAGTATTTTATTTCATACTTCTCATAATTCATATTTATATCAATATACATTAGATTTCCAAATCACGTTTTTCAACCCATCGTCCTTATATAAATTCTGTTATATATGATTTCACTTCAAATTGATTACCATCCAAATCAGTGGCTTTCGACTTCGCTATACTTTTATGCATTTCTCATATAGGTTCCGAATATTTCTTTATCCACTATCTCAAATCGAATATTCTAAAATTTCCATTCAAATTGCAAAATTTCAGTTTTGACCTCTTAATCAATTCAGATATCTAATATCAACTCAGATTGATGAATCTATTGGTTATAAACACTTTTTATTTTTCCCAAATTTCCAATTATTAAGTTCGTCGCTTCATTTACAACTTTATATTCTTAAAATTTCTAAATTTTCCATTCTCAAACTAAATTTCTCATTCACGCTTTATTTCTCTTCCATATTCACATCCTTTGACCGTTAATTATCAAGCCAACAACTCCCTAAGTATCAACCCCGAAGGCCAAAACCAACATCAAATCAATACTCAGAAAGTCATTCAACTTGACTAACCTCTAGTCAGTTTCTCATTTCATTAATTTCATTTATTAATCACTGATTAAATCATTTCTTACACGATTCTCGAATTCAGTTTATACATCCACTTCTCTTACATTCTGTCGTCCTTCGTTCTCAACGTGTAGCTCTTTGCTCTTCAGTTCTTACTATTCTGATTTATCAAAAATCATTAGCCACTCACGTTTTTGTTTTTTGTTTTGTTTTTTGATATCCCTCGATAAAGGATTCGAGATTCAAATCTAAGAGGGACCTTGTCAGAGATTAGCTCTCGTAAAGCTAGATTCGAAGACTGGGGATTCCGGAAAAAAATTAAATCTCAAAATAACCTTTGTTTCCACTGTATTAGTTTAAAATACTAATTTTCCACAACACTTGATATTTCCAAAATAATTTATCTTTCAAATTTTTTTTCAAACATTATTTTTCGAAAACCCTTTTTATTTCCAAGATCTATTTTTAAACCCAATAAGCTAAGCTTTGAATAAACCAAAGCTCTGATACCACTTGTAACGTCCCGCCTTTTTGAACGCTTCAAATTGGTAATTAAACCAACTTAAAACGTCCAAATCGACGGATCGTTATTTAGCTCACCGAGTTTATAAACAGAATCAACACAGAAAAATACAGAATAAATAACACCGTATTGAACAACGAAATAAAAATTTATATATTTATCAAAAAAAATTATACAAAGAATTTCCTGTACAGCAGAATTTAAAATGAACGGTTTAAACTACAAGAAATTTTTACTATATTAAAATCTTCAGAGTGCGTGACCCCTGGAATCCCCAGCTTCGCAAATCTTCGAATCCTAAGCTGAAATCTTTAAATCTGCACTGCTCGGGTCTGACCCAAGCATTCCATGTAAAACACAAAATACTCGAGTCGGGATTAATCATTTGTTCAAGTCAAATAATTTCAGTATAGACTAAAATATAATAGTTAATCCCATCATCAATGTCTTATATAAAATAAACAGTGATGGTATCTATTCGTATCAGATTATCTAGGCCAAGTGCGGTATTTGTTCATATTAGCGTATCTAGACCAAGTGTGGTATTTGTTCATATCAGTATTTATTCCAGGGACAAATGGTTACAGAAGTCTGCATGTACGCACATGTACAGGTGTACGTGTGTACTGCGCCAACATTCCGCACTCACAAATAACGAGTATAGCCAAGATCACATGAATGGGACATGGTATATATGGCAGCGATATTGCCGAAACAAAACACATAGAACTCATTTAGTATGCAACAGCCCAAAAGAAATGGGGTTCAAATGTTCACAAACAAGATCAATATCTATGCAGAAAAACCATAGTGCAGTGCCAAAAAAATGCTGTACACAATATATGGTGTACCCATTTTAGCTTTCAACTTATAAACATGCACAACATTAAGGGAATACAAGTATACAAAACATTATAGAAACAAGAAAAGTGCCATAAAAATACTCAAGGATGTGAACAGTCGAGATAATACATTTTTTCCAGGTTAATCATACAAAAGTTCAGGGCTCTTCTCAGTTTTAAAAACTTGCTAATGCATGTCAAAAATTCTTATTTGTTAAAACATGCTAAAGCAGCAAAAGGATAAAGATATACACCCAATTACTGTCATAGCTATCTTGATTTAGCTATCTAAACTAAATGTCAGAGGTGTTCCTGCCATTACCCTAACTTGCATATTTCTATTCGTTCTACATTACTACTCAGTCTCTATTTTTCTAATGCAGACTAACACATTTAAGTGTGGGTGAACCAACATTTGAGTGAGTCTAAAATACAGAATAGTTTGGCTAATGAATCACATTAGTTTTGGACATAGTTATGGGTAAATGAATAACAATGTTTTGTGACAACGGGTTCCTCTTTAACACAAGATAGAATGAAAGTTTCCAGGGTCCCAAATAGATTCAGCTGTCAACACTATTCAAGATATTCACATGAAATTTACTAATGCATACATGTCCCAAGCGTCAAAGTGTCCAACAACAAACCATTATGGGGTTTCCAGTTTTATATGCATATATATATATATATATATATATATATATATATATATATATATATATATATATATATATAGCATATGAGACATTTGTATAAAATCATATAGCTTTAAAAAAGGAGTGAGTAATAGCAAAACAATATCATTTTATCAGTATTATATTTAACATTACTAGCAAGCAATGTAAGGCATTTATTTTCATAATATGATCACTGACGTAAGACCAGACCATTGTATGATCATTATAACAAGTTATAATAATATCTACATATTATCACTTCAAGAACAGAAGGTAACTTTAAACCCAAGCCAAATGCATGATTTTTAAAAAAAAATCCCAGGTTATAAAATTCAAATACATATAATTATGCTTATGCATACTTCAGGATTCCAAATATGGTAAGATATAAGATCAAATATGGGTTTTAGAGTTGACCAAACAAAACAAACATGTAGAGGCTTGGTAAACAAACTACACCACAATTGTACGAATCCAGTATGGTTTTGGACAACCAATAACATATGTTGTAAATCCTATGTATTGAATTAAGGTAGGTATCTTTAAATTATATAGACAGACAGCAAGTATAATATTGTATCATATAAACCTGTTGACATACATTTTCGAAGTCCATGGTTATACATATAAATCAACGGGTATAGATTTAACAATATATATATGTGTATGCATTTTGAATTAACAAGTCTATTAATGTTTTATACTCGTAGGGCAGCCACATGAATTCATACAATAATGTCGTCTTGCTCACTTAGCTATGTAAGAGAATTTGTGAAAAGGAAAGAAAAGAAACAGAAAAGAAAAAGTCGATACTGATATCAAAATCTTAGTCATCCTTATTTATTATAAACTATATGTGTGATCAAAATTCAACTCAAGGGTAAAAATTCAAGAATGTGCTATTACTGTCTAATGTACTGGGTTCATGATAAATATCCTATATCGTTAGCAACAAGTAGATATTAACGTGCATTTCAAGAAGTAAAATCAGAACAGTAGGGGACAGACAAATCAATATAAATTTTCGATATGGCTAGGGTCTGAAGACATTCTTTTCTAACCTTATTTTGTTGACTGTTATATTGTTCAAGTTAACCAAGGGTATAAGTATAATACATATGTAAGTTAACAAACTAATATGCAGGTTACAGTTGTGTTTGTTCAAATTTAAGACATTATAAAATGCATGTTAAGTCAATCTAAATTTTCAATAATATGAACATGTAAAATACAGTAATATAATCCAATTTAAGGTCAACTTAAAATAATGTTATTTAGATAAACGAGTACACTATACAAATTACCATCATGCCAAATACTATTGGGATAAACTGTTTTACCATTCATGCTCATAAGTTATATTTTTATCCATATGCTTCCAATATAGTTGTCTATGAAATAGCACGTATAGTTGTAATGATATCGTACGGGGAAAAATAGATGACAACTTACCCACAATCAATTTCAACATAACTGACCGTAAATCACAAAAGTAATTTTTTTTTGATAAAGCTATTTTGGTTTAGAATATAGTAACATGAATGGAAGCACTCTATTTGAAAAATGTTTGCCTATCTCCTCTGTAGACCAAAAGCCTTAGGAATTGTGATGTATGAGTAAAGCTTATGAATATGGACAACTTACCAATATCTACAGGTTTATGCAAATGTAAGTCTTCAGGTTTTACAAATCTCAAGGCAAATAATCACTGTGTGATACACTTCCAGACTTCAGGACAAAGGAACAAAGTTCCGGTAGCAAGGAACACAAAAAAACAAAGTGCTCAACAATCAGGTAAACCATCCATATAATCATGACAATCAAAACCAAGTGGAACTCGTGAGATTTCCAATTTAATACTGAAACTAAATACTTGACCTAAGTGAATCGTGAGTTTTAAACAAAACTCACCTTAACTCAGTAGCGCTAGTTTTAGGGTTGTAGCAGCTTCGATTCGAGATGATTTAGGGCTCGATGTCTTGCAATGATTAGCGCTGGAAGCTTCCAAGTGGGTGACTTGAGATGATCGACGCGACGGCCAAGAAGAGGAGGCCACCGATTTGTTAAAAGGAACAAGTCTTGATTTTGGGAAGGAATGGTTTTCAATTCATGCGGCGGTGAAGTAGAAGGCGAAGATAAACAGAGGAGGGGATGACGCAGTTTTTGGATGAACAGAGGACGCCGTTGATTTGCAGAAGGAGGCAACGAACAATGATTTAGGGAAGGAAGCCAAAAAAAAAGGAAACAATTTTTAATTAGGGGAATTTGGTTCTGTTGAGGGAAAAAGGAACGAGGGGTGATTTTTATAGGAGAAAATGAAGAGGATAAGAACAACGTTAACTCCATAGGCTGGTAGGTTAGCACGATATTTTTCAGATATAGGACTGCGCAAATGTACTAATGTTGGTGATATATGTTTTAATTAAATAATATTTCTACCACTAATTACCATGTAATGCTGCTCCAAATACGTACCGCCGACATGACCCCCAAACGCGACAAAAATTATATGTATCCCTTCGTTTTCGCGTTCTAAATCCAATAAAAATTAGTCTGGTTGTAATCTGACTTCGTTTATATACAGTGTTATTTTAAATTTTAAACTATTTATCGGTTTACCGATTTTATTTTGTTTATTCACCGATAACTCGTGTTTGATTTCAAATTTGAAACGTTAAATTATAATGTCTTTATATACACATATCTAAGTCAATTTCCAAAATAAAATTCCTAATTTGTTTAACGTCGATACGTTTTATTTTTCAACCATTTATATTTTCCATCGAATTCCAAATCCAATTCAAATATTCATCCAAATTCAATTCAACTATTCAATAATAAATATTTGATTTCCAACTAACAATTCTGAATTAAGTATTCAATTCAATTCATACTCAAAATCATATATTCGATTTTCAATTTCTAATCAGAGCATCAATACAAAATTAATTATTTAAATTAAATCTATAATAAATCTCACATTCTAGTAGTCGAAATTTCTGGGTCGTTACAATGAGATTAAAGACGAACTAGAGTTTTTATGAATCTTTAAATAAATTGAAAAGTTAATGTGGTAATTAAATTTGCCAAATTTGAGAAGTAATCGAGAATGGAGTATCACCAGTTTTACTCCAGGCGATAGTTAAATCTTTAATTAGATCTGAGCGTAAAACGGTAATTAAATTTACCAATAACACCATGATGTTAGATATGGAGTACTGCCAGTTTTTTTTGGGATGGGATTAATAAATAATGATTACTTCGTTAAAGTTCGCTAATTCTGACTCGTTGATAAACCTTAATTTGGTTTAAAATTGATAAAAGATAAAACCAGATCTTTTGAAATGATATTCAATGGAAGATTAAAGAATAAATTTCAAAGAATTTATTTTTGACTAAATTAATGGGAAAATTAATGGGAACCTTCCCCTAAAGAAGTGAATATTTAAATAAAAAGAATATTCTGAATTGGAATGAGGCATATGATGTGTTTTTATAGCACTTGATTATTGATTATAAAACACACGAGTTATTCGGAATGACCGGCTTTAACCCATTCTGAACAATTAATACGACAACTAAAAGTCGACGATGAAGACGGTAATGACCCAGATTTTTTGGCTATTTGATTTCGTATATTTAAACTTGTTTAATATTATATTTGGAAATATTAGTGAATTTAATATAGAATTTTTTATTAAACAATGGTAGAATTTAAACCTATTAATCGTAATAATAATATAATAAAAACATAGGTACACTTAAGCAGTCTGATCTTCCATATGTTTAAACTGTAGCCTACCTAAACTCTACACGCTTAGAACTTCATCTAAACATTTAAAATGTATACACCATGTCCTTCGTATTTTTCCCCATAACCTACCCTGCATAAACCCCGTGCTCATACAACAGACTTCACAAGTAAGGAATGACAAAGCCGAAATTGTGTACAGCCTAAGCTCTTCTCCTACCCTATGCTACATTTGATGAGTCCCATCTCCATTTAAACGAAGCAAGGCCACCCTAAGCTAGAAGTGTACAGTCCACCCATGTCAAATTGTATGTTTTGAAGACAACACATACCTATCCCTTACCCCTAGCATCTACAAATATATATATATATATATATATATATATATATATATATATGCGTGCGTGTGTGTGTGTTAAATTTTCCTTGGCTGCCAAGTGTATGTACAGTTTTTTCCAAACACAGCAAAAAATTGTACCAAGCCAGCTACTTCGAAATGAAAGAAACATATATATAAATCGGTTGCCTGCACATGAATACATCTATTCAAACTGCCAGGGGAGAAAAATTAGAACAACTATCCTGCCACCTATATACACAGTCTTACCTAAACGATTACGTGAGTGCCAAACTGCATCACCGTGCCAACCAATCCATCTTCCATTATAAATACTCACGATTTCCAGATTTTTTTACGGTGTAGAAAAGAATGGTGGATCCTCCTTGATATCAAAATCATTCCACCTTGAATACTTAGCTAAAAATCTTTAAGACAATATTCAACAAATTTGTGTGCTTATCCTCTTAAATCTGGTATTGGCTTCATTGGGTTTCATAGCATTTTTGTTCAATGGCTTTTGAATGGCGTGGGGGTTATGGCTTCGGGTTGAGGCCGGCGCAGAGCAAGTCTGGGCGAATGGAGAGCGTAGAAATGATCAGGGCCGGATATAAGCCGATCACATGGGAAAATTTTTGGGTTTTCTTACGCTAAAACTGTCTGCGTTTGGACAGTAGAGTTCAGCGTCAGTTGGAGATAAGGAGCGCCGGAGGTGGAAGTGAGGTGATTGGCTAGTTGGAGGATTGAACAGAGGTTGATTAGTGGAGTTTGCAGGTTTATGGGCACTGTGTTGAACAGCAACAGGGGGTGCTTTGGAAAATGACTGAGGTCAGTTTTGTGAAGTGGCTTCGACCTTCCAAGGTGAGAACGACGGACTGGAGAATGCTTGAAGTGGGTTGATGATGGAAGTCGGGTGTTTGGGCTGAAGTAGCGTTGGCACAACGACTGAAGTGGGCACTTTTTGTGCTGCCTTTAAGGAGTTACGTTATGGGAAGAAAAACATAAAGTGGGGACGGCTGAGAGAGCATGTGAATGGAAGGGAGGGGAGTCTGGGTAAGTGCTCTCAAAGAAAAAAAAATATAAAGGGGGAATCCAAAACAAATCCGGAAGGAGTTGGGTCTTGAGAGGCTTGCCTAGACGTGAAAACACAAGCAAATGCTAGACGAACCGAAACATTTGCGGTTAACTGGACCGAATGTCCAAATGAATGACCAGAAATTCATGGGAGGAAAATTATCTAACTGGGAGGAAAGGTATCTAACGGCTGAACAGTTGCCGCATTATTTGACTAACGCACTCCTGGTCCATATAGCATTATTGAAGCAACAAATGGGGTTTAAAATGAAACAATGGGAAGTTGGGTTACAAATGGAAATTGCATGCAAGTAGCGTGGGTGAAAGCTAACATGGGAAAGAAGCTGTAGCAGGGTATTGGTTAGGGTATTGGTTAGGGCCTAGGGGATGTGGGTCATTGATGATGGACATTGGGGCCGTAACTTATTAAAAAAAAGTATATACAAAGAGGACCGTGAAACATGGACGCAAGGGGACTGGCGCATGGTTCAAACAGACGCATGAATTAGGAGAGAATCAAAAGGAAGGCCAACCACATTTATTTACTTCATGCCCGATTATAAACTGGTCAGGTATGTATGAACCCAATTTGTTTAATCAAATTTAACACGTCCAATTTGGCCAAATCATAGTTTAATATATTTAATAATTAAGGTATGAATATACATACATAATTCACAGTTGATTTATATACGCATCGAATAATTTTCATTCCTAATAGAATAATATGCCGATCTAACCAAAAAAGATAACGGCCTAATTATTTAAATACGAGCTAAGACTTAATTAAGATTTAATGAAATTTAAATTAAAACCGTGATAGTATAATGATATATTGTGTTCGTATATTGTCAGAATTGGGCAAACCCAGAGACGTTGGAATCGCCTTGACGAGCGTTTCCTCCTGGAACAGACTTAAGCGTGTTTGGATGAAGCTGAAGTTCTCAGTAAATTGAACGCATGGTCAATTTAACTGAAATCAGTCGTTATCTCGACAAACAGGAATCAAGGTGAGTTAAACTCACTCAGTTCACCCACTTATAATTATTATAAGTCGGGTTTATTATTGTATGCTATGGTTGCTAATTGATTGGTTGATTTGATTATTGTTTGGATGTTGATAAATATTGTTATATCGATTATTTAAATTAAATGGTTGTTTAATTTAAATAAAATGACATCGTTATTTTTTTACGATGATTTCCAAACAAGGTAACTTACCTAGTTAATTATGTTTATAATAATATAAACGTATTTAAATTAAATTAGATGCTTGAATTATGGGTTGACCGCTATTAGTTGAACTGATTATTTATCGGTATATTGTAACGACCCGGATTTATGGTCGATTAATTTTGAATATTTAATTTTTGTTTTAAATATTGTGTTGATAATATAAATGATTTTTTTTATTTATGTTATTAATTTAAATATCGATTTCGATTTAATATCGTATATATATATTAAATTATCAAGATAAGGAATCAACGAATAACTGAATTCGAAGTTAAAACTGATTTGAAAACAGTTCAGTTGATTGATACAAACTTCTGTTTAAATTGGAATAATAATATTAATTTATTATCGAAGAAATTAATGGTTTTGAATTTAATTTATATCTGTTTAAATTAATATCTTCTACAGACGATCAAATGAGACATCGAAACCTGTGTCAGTGGGTTCAAAATGATGGTATAACTCTAGGATTGTCGGTTTTTATGTTCAAACAGGAGTTCTAAATCACAAGATATTTTACGTTTAGTAAAATCACATCAGTTCACCTCACACTAAAATATATAATAGTAATATCCCTTCGGCTTGTTAAACACTCTTTAATAGCCTATGAGATACGGTTCACACTCTTCCTTCCACGTGAAGCCTTCTTGTCCTTAATTTAAACAGATCGTGGTTCTTTTCTTCCCATTCATTGTGAATCAAATACGAGAGCCTCAAAAATGACCACGTCTTCCTCTTCAAAACCGCATCCCTTCCTCTTTAAAACCGCTCCTCACATCCACTAAAACTCAGATACCTCCTTTTCATTTCTAAACTGAAACTCGAAAGCTTCAATACAAAATAAATGGAGACTTTGAGGCCAAGAGCTATAGTAAGAAGAGAAGCAGGAGGTGCGATCATTGTTTGGAGGTTCAGCGAATGCTCAGTGCGATTAGGGTTCATCGTTGCAAGTGGAATTCTGGAACCTCGATTTCATTCCAGTTGATCTAGGGTTTTCGGTTTTGGGTAAAAATGATGCTGGAAGGGAAAACGAAGTCCACCAGCGAACTGAGCATGGCAGAGAACATTGTTTGGCAGAGTTTGGCATAGTTCAAAGAAAATTAAGTTCGATCCTGTCTTTGTAGCAATCGGGATGGAGTTCAGCTTGGCAGTTTTGGTTTTTGTAGAAGGGAAGGCTGGTTCTGCATATTCAATCCAGGAAGAAGTCATCGATTATGTATGTGGCGAATAGGTAAATGCAAGTACGGTTTTTGGAAAGGTCGAGCTTGGCTTCGGTGATGGAAAGCAATGAAGGGTTCAGGAAAAGGGTCGACGAAGTTTTTGGATGGTAAGCAGTGGATGGCAGGTGCGCTGATTTTGAAGGTGCAGGGCTTTCGAATGTTAAAGAAGAGGTTGATGTAGTTTGTGTTTTAATGGCCTAAGGGAGGTGACAGGCAACGACGTATAGCGCTACTATGAACGGGGTAAGGCAGACTTGGGCAAACTTCATTAAAGGGTCTGATAACACTAGAAGTTGCAGCGGCTATTGGTAATTGGATATAGGTTGGCAAAGGTGGAAACAACCTTTGTTGTTCAACTTCATAGAAGAGGAGCTGTTCGGGGAATTATTTTATGAAGTGGTCGAATAAAATGGTAGTAACAGTAAGGTATAATTTAATAATTTATTTTAGTAATTCAATTTTTTGTCATTCACAATTTAAAGAATATTAGCTCATAATGAAATTTTAATTTATATAAGGTTCAGAAAAAATATACTAAACTCAAGGAGGCATTGGGAGTGTTTGGGTAGGTGGCCAAAATGGTTAGATGGAAATGGCAGCACCTCCGACAAGGATTGTGGAAGCAACTGTGGTTAGATCGACTTCAAGTTGTTTTGCATGTTTAGCTGTGGAACGAGAGAACTAAAACACGGATTTAAGGTGAGGTTAATTAACTTAATTGGGTAACTAAGTTAAAATCTAGTAACCAGGAAATTTATGTTTTATTTCAATTTAAATAAAACTCTTAATAATTATACCCTGGTCATACAATAACAGATTTCAACGAAATAAAGTGTTTCAGAGTCATTGACGAGCTATGTAGTCGAATTGGATTAAAAATCAATGTGAGTAAATCTCACTCATCTGTTATTTAGAATTATTTTTATTGGTAAAAATAATTGTTGTTGCTTGTTTGAATGCTTTCTAGTTGATTTAAATATATTAGTTATTTAGGGTTGACTATTATATATATATATATATTGGGTTGATGGTTGGATTGATTCTCGCAGTCTCATAGGCGGATGCCCGCAGTTTCATAGCGAATGATTTCCCTATGCTCCCCATAAATATATATTAGTGGATGACCTTCATACCGCGATATCCTGCCTCGAAGCAGGATGGGTATTACTATGTTGACTAACGTCTGTGGATGCAGGAAAACAGGTTGGAGGAATCCAACTAGATTCCTCAAAAAAAATATTATCTGTTTGTTTATTTGTTTGCATATATACTATCAAATATGATGTGTTAAAAAACCTGTAATAAATAATTGATTGTTTGTGTGTTTAAATACCACTGGGCCTAAGGGTGGATTTATAAAAATATCATGAAAAGGTTATTTGAGATTTAAAAGGGAAATTTCTATTTTTCTAAAAAGAATTTGAATTTCGAATGGACTAGAAGTATTAAATAAAAAAAACAAGTAGTTCATTTATAAACGAAGTTCATAAAGGAAGTGAAATGGATTATCATTGGATAATTCAGGAAATATAAATACAAGTGTTAATTCGAAAAGGGAAATTTATTTTTTCCAAAGGAAAATTTCAATTTCAAATGGATTTGAAATTAATACTTGTTTAAATTTTTTATAAACAAGTATATAAACGATGTTTGTAAATAAAGTAAAAATTAGTTAATTAACTTTAAGATTTGAGTTCAACTTTGAATAAGTAAATTAAACTTGTGAATTCATATTCAAATCGAATATGAAACCTGAGTTTGAAAAGTGGAATTGGATTAGTTTATAAGTAAGTTGAAATATATTTGAACATGTTATATTCAAATAAAAAGGTGAAATAGGCAAAACAGTTAATTAGCAAATCAATTAACGAATTAAGTTAAAAAGATTGGATTAAGTTGAAATGAATTAGAAATGTATGAATATAAATGAGATAGGTTTGGAATAAAGTATCAGAAGAGATATAATTAGAGTGCTCAACAAAAAGGTATGTATTTAATTTGAATATGAGATTTTATGCACCGTATAGGCAAACCGCTAGGCTTATTGATTTTCTTTTTGAATAGAGAGGCCTATGTGGCAGTTTGGGAGTTTTTCCAATGCTCTCGTTACAAAGGAGGTTATGGCAAATTTTTTGGAAATTTAAGGAGTTAGAATATTTTTAAGAAAATCTTGGTAACTAGAAATTAATGTATTGATATATGTAGAAGTCGATAAGGAAACAAACTTAAAATAGAATAGTACAA
This sequence comes from Allium sativum, assembly GCA_030737875.1. Taxonomy (NCBI): domain Eukaryota; kingdom Viridiplantae; phylum Streptophyta; class Magnoliopsida; order Asparagales; family Amaryllidaceae; genus Allium; species Allium sativum. The sequence continues at coordinate 299,291,076 of CM060924.1, forward strand.
ATAAAAAGGAAATCTTTGTAAAGCAAATAAACTTAGTTGAAATAGTGTTAAAGAAATAGAGTTAATCAAGAAAGGAGTTAATCGAATTTAGTATTCGAAAGGAGTTAATCGAATTTAGTTATTCGAAAGGAGTTAATCGAATATAGTTATTCGAGTCGAGTTAGTCGAAGATGGTTAGTCTAGTCGAGTTAATCAGGCATGGTTAGTCAAGAGGAGTTAGTCAATTTTAATTAATCGAAAGGAGATATTATCGAATATAGTTTATCCGAGAGAGAGAGTTAATCGAATAGAGATTAATCGAAAGAGAGTTATACGTCGAATTCGATTATTTCGAATTCGGGAAAGTACTATTACTTTCAGGTTTTTAAACCAATATTTATTTATTTATAAATAAATTAGTTGTTAGGTTAATTATTCGAAGTAAGGAAAAAAGTTAGGTTTTAAGTTAGATATATTTCAGAAGTAGGGTTTATAACGTTAACGTTATAATAAATATTTTTCATAAGAGAAGTGGATTCGTAATCTGAATCCGATAATTTGCATAAGCAAACGATTGTAGAAATTGGTGCGGTGAGCTTTGTCTATTGTAAGGTTAAGAACGTTGTTCAGTTAAGGTCTGAGAGGTAATTATACCCCCAACTTGATTGACCTCCTTACTTAACTAAGAAATAGTTGAGGTTCGATGGCGAGAGTTAGTTAGAAATACATTTAAGTAATAAGCGATTTATAGATTGATCGGTTGTAACGATGTTTTAGACAGCGTTAATTTGAAGTCCACATAAATGAGTTTTGGACTCCAAATATAACCAAAGATGTTTTCTAAACGATAGAAAATAAGGGAATATGAATATATATATATATATATATATTTGATGATTTGATCGATAATTCCATATGGAAATAAGATCGTTGTGTGTACACGGACATTTTTCATTTTGATAGTTAAATCACTGACTATCAAAGTTTTTGACCATTTTAAAGTTGTTCATATGGAGAGACCGGTTGGATTATTATCCGAAGAACCACTCCGTATTGGCATAAGCGTTGCAAACCAAGTATGCTGAATATATTGAAGACGGAGTAAAGTGCAAGGGCTGTTGTATAAGTCCTAGGTAGAGATTGCCTAGGATGGATGTACTGAATAGTGCCTTTGGTTTCGATGTTGTCCCATTCGGGAAACGGTTGCTGATCCCAACCGTTGGTGGTATACATTCGATACACTCAAGCGAAATGAGTGGTCGGTCATGCGTGGCTGAGTTGCAAGATGTTCTTGTTGAACTCAGTGTATTCTCCTCTAGAGATACACCAGCAGTAGGTGGTTTCATACCTTGTCATAGTTGGAAATCCATTACCCAATAAGTGCTTGCGGTTTTGATTGTATATTATATATGTGGAACGTGAGATGCAAACGTTCCACTAGATTCTATTTATTTGATTTAGACACTATTATAATATCAAAAGAGTTTTGATATAAAGTTTACCAATTTCTTTCAAAAGGATTTGAAAGTTAAATCAAATGTTTTGGATTCTCATAAGGGAAAAACCCGTTCCATGTTATACGGCGTGGTCTTATGAGATATCATTTAGTTTCTGAAACTATTTTCAATTGTTTGCTCATAAAAGTCCCATGACTGACCCGGAGTTTATTTTGTTTTGTTTTACCTAAACTCTTGGGTGCCTAAATTTGTACGGGCAGTCAAGTAGTTCAGGATTTTTCAGATTCATCTGAAGGAGTTTGGAGCAGGAGGCTTCAACGTTATCTAATTATTGTTATTTCTGCTGTGTAGTAAATGTTGTACTCTGATAAGTGTATGTTATACAGTTAAAATTTTGTATTTCAAAAGTATGATGTATTATATTTTGTTCCGCTGCGATGTGAGATTCTGTGTTGTTATTTCTGTTCTTCTTCTACCTTTTTCTTCTAAAAAAAATGATTCGTATTTTCGTGATATTTGGGTTGGATGTATGATGTGTGTAGTCAACTCTGATATTACTGATTTGTGGGCCATTACAGTTGGTATCAGAGCTTAGGTTGAGCGAACACCTAGGCTTTGTAGGGATTGTGCTCATTAGAGATAGGTTCAGTAGTACCCTAGAATGAGTTGAGTGTATATATATACGAGAGCGCGTACTTGTTAATTGATTAAAACAATTGTTTTATATAGTGTTGACTTGTCTGTTGGGTGATTTACGAATTCTGGTCGAATCGTGGGACGCCACGACGTCGATAAGAGTTTGTAAATACTTGAACAGAAGATTGAACACGATATTGTTTTAAGTGGGTAAATGAAATAATTTGACTCGAAATTCTATTTTTGATAGGAAAAGAATAATTTTCTAAAATTATTATAATATATGGATGTGTTGGATGTTAATATTATAATCAAATTAGATTATAAAAATTGGAATGGTTATATATAACCAAATAGAATTTGTATGAATGAAATATACAAAATGTGATGAATTAAAATTGAATTCAAAACAGAATTTGGAATTTAAATCCTAGGAAGTTGGAAATTATTTTCTGAAGTATATTAAAGTAATATAGCATTACTTTGAAAGGATTTAAATAAATATCATTTTAGATGGATTTTGAAAGTGGTAAAGCACTGAACTCACTTCAGTGGCTGGAAAATAATTCTGATGATAATTGCAACATCATCAGTGTTCATTTTCGAGTTTCTAAGTGATGGATTGCTACCTTAGAAAAGTTTTTGAGGAAAACAAGCTTGTTTAAAATTCAAATATTTTGAATTGAAAATAAATATATGTCTATATGTATGGGATTTCAAAAAGGGCTTGAAATGAAAACCCGGGTATTTGAATTCTGGAATTTAAATTTAACTTAAGAAGTTAAATAAATCGAAGTAAATGAGTTGATTGTAAATCATTTGGATTAATTGAAACCAAAAGTTTTGGTAAAACTAAAATTGTTGAAATATAAAGTGTAGAGTTTTAACATAAGTGAATTTTGAAAGGTTAATGGGTTTGTAGCAGTTTTCCTACCTTACTAATTTCGGGGACGAAATTCTTTTAAGAGGGGAAGAATGTAACGACCCGGATTTATGGTCGATTAATTTTGAATATTTAATATTTGTTTTAAATATTGTGTTGATAATATAAATGAATTTTTTATTTATGTTATCAATTTAAATATCGATCTCGATTTAATATCGTATATATATATTAAATTATCAAGATAAGGAATCAACGAATAACTGAATTCGAAGTTAAAACTGACTTGAAAATGTTCAGATGATCAATACAAACTTCTGTTTAAATTGGAATAATAATATTAATTTATTATCGAAGAAATTAATGGTTTTGAATTTAATTTATATCATTTTAAATTAATATCTTCTACAGACGATCAAATGAGACATCGAAACCTGTTCCAGTGGTTTCAAAATGATGGTATAAATCTAGGATTGCCGGTTTTTGTGTTCAAACAGGAGTTCTAAATTACAAGAATTTTACGTTTAGTGAAATCACATCAGTTCACCTCACACTAAAATACATAATAATAAGATCCCTTTGGCTTATTAAACACACTTTAATAGCCTATGAGATACGGTTCGCACTCTTCCTTACACGTGAAGCCTTCCTGTCCTTAATTTAAACAGATCATGGTTCTTTTCTTCCCATTCATTTTGAATCAAATACGAGAGTCTCAAAAATGACCATGTCTTCCTCTTCAAAACCACATCCCTTCCTCGTTAAAATCGCTCCTCACATCCACTAAAAATCGGATACCTCCTTTTCATTTCTAAACTGAAACTCGAAAGCTTCAATACAAAATAAATGGCGACTTTGTGGCAAAGAGCGATAGTAAGAAGAGAAGTAGGAGGCGCGATCATTTTTTGGAGGTTCAGCGAATGCTCAATGCGATAAGGGTTCATCGTTGCGAGTGGATTTCTGGAACCTCGATTTCGTTCCGGTTGATCTAGGGTTTTCGGTTTTGGGTCAAAATGATGCTGGAAGGAAAAACGAAGTCCACCAGCGAACTTAGCATGACAGAGAACGTTGTTTGGCAGAGTTTGGCATAGTTCAAAGAAAATTAAGTTCGATCCTGTCTTTGTAGCAATCGCGATGGAGTTCAGCTCGATAGTTTTGGTTTTTGTAGAAGGGAAGGCTGGTTCTGCATATTCAATCCAGGAAGAAGTCATCGATTATGTATGTGGCGAATAGGTAAATGCAACTACGGTTTTTGGAAAGGTCGAGCTTGGCTTCGGTGATGGAAGGCAGTGAAGGGTTCAGGAAAACAGTCGATGAGGTTTTTAGATGGTAAGCAGTGGATGGCAAGTGCGCTGATTTCGAAGGTGTAGGGCTTTCGGATGTTAAAGAAGAGGTTGATGCAGTTTGTGTTTTAATGGTTTATGGGAGGTGACAGGCAACGACGTATAGCGCTACTATGAACGGGGCAAGGAAGACTTGGGCAGACTTCACTAAGGGGTCTGATAACACTGGAAGTTGCAGCGGCTATTGGTAATTGGATATAGGTTGGCAAAGGTGGAAACAACCTTTGTTGTTCAACTTCATAGAGGAGGAGCTGTTCGCGGAATTATTTTATGAAGTGGTCGAATAAAATGGTAGTAATAGTAAGGTATAATTTAATAATTTATTTTAGTAATTCAACTTTTTGTTATTTACAATCTAAAGAATATTAACTCGTAATGAAATTTTAATTTATATAAGGTTCAGAAAAATATACTGGACTCAAGGAGGCACTGGGAGTGTTTGGGTAGGATGCCAAAATGGTTAGATGGAAATGGCAGCACCTCCGACAAGGATTGTGGAAGCAACTGTGGTTAGATCGACAGCAAGTTGTTTTGCATATTTAGCTATGGAATGAGAGAACTAAAACACGGATTTAAGGTGAGGTTAATTAACTTAATTGGGTAACTAAGTTAAAATGTAGTAACCAGGAAATTTATGTTTTATTTCAATTTAAATAAAATTCTTAATAATTATACCCTTGTCATACAATAACAGATTTCAACGAAATAAAGTGTTTCAGAGTCATTGACGAGCTATGCAGTCGAATCGAATTAAAAATCAATGTGATTAAATCTCACTCATCTGTTATTTAGAATTATCTTTATTCGGTTAAAATAATTGTTGTTGCTTGTTTGAATGCTTTCTGGTTGATTTAAATATATTAGTTAATTAGGGTTGACTATTTTATATATATATATATATATATATATTGGGTTGATGGTTGGATTGATTCCCGCAGTCTCATTAGCGGATGCCCGCAGTTTCATAGCGTATGATTTCCCTATGCGCCCCACAAATATATATTAGTGGATGACCTTCATACCGCGATATCCTACCTCGAAGCAGGATGGATATTACTATGTTGACTAACGTCTGTGGATGCAGGAAAACAGGTTGGAGGAATCCAATTGGATTCCTCAAAAAAAAAATCTGTTTGTTTATTTGTTTGCATATATACTGTCATATATGATGTGTTAGAAAACCTGTAATAAATAATTGATTGTTTATGTGTTTAAATACATCTGGGCCTAAAGGTGGATTTATAAAAATATCATGAAAAGGATATTTGAGATTTAAAAGGGAAAATTCTATTTTTCTAAATAGAATTTGAATTTCGAATGGACTAGAAATATTAAATAATAAAAACAAGTAGTTCATTTATAAAAGAAGTTCATAAAGGAAGTGAATTGGATTATCATTGGATAATTTAGGAAATATAAATACAAATGTTAATTTGAAAAGGGAAGTTTATTTTTTCCAAAGGAAAATTTCAATTTCAAATGGATTTGAAATTAAGACTTGTTTAAAAAATTTATAAACTAGTATATAAATGGTGTTTGTAAATAAAGGAAAAATTAGTTAATTAAGTTTAAGATTTGAGTTCAACTTTGAATAAGTAAATTAAACTTGTGAATTCATATTCAAATCGAATATGAAACCTGAGTTTGAAAAGTGGAATTGGATTAGTTTATAAGTAAGTTGAAATATATTTGAACATGTTATATTCAAATTAAAAGGTGAAATAGGCAAAACAGTTAATTAGAAAATCAATTAACGAATTAAGTTAAAACGATTGGATTAAGTTGAAATGAATTAGAAATGTATGAATATACATGAGACAGGTTTGGAATAAAGTATCAGAAGATATATAATTAGAGTGCTCGACAAAAAGGTATGTATTTAATTTGAATATGAGATTTTATGCGCCGTATCGGCAAGCCGCTGGGCTTTTTGATTTTCTTTTTGAATAGAGAGGCCTGTGTGGAGGTTTGGGGATTTTCCCGATGCTCCCAGTACAAAGGAGGTTATAGAGATTTTTTTCGGAAAATCAATGTATCGATATATATTGAATTTGATAAGGAAACGAACTTAAAAATAGAATAGTATAAATAAAAAGGAAATCTTTATAAAGCAAATAAAGTTAGTTGAAATAGAGTTAAATAAATAGAGTTAATCAAGAAAGGAGTAAATCGAATTTAGTATTCGAAAGGAGTTAATCGAATTTAGTATTCGAAAGGAGTTAATCGAATTTAGTTATTCGAAAGGAGTTAATCGAATATAGTTATTCGAGTCGAGTTAGTCGAACATGGTTAGTCAAGTCGAGTTAATCAAGCATGGTTAGTCGAGAGGAGTTAGTCGATTTTAATTAATCGAAAGGAGATATTATCGAATATAGTTTATCCAAGAGAGAGAGAGAGAGTCAATCGAATAGAGATTACTCGAAAGAGAATTATACGTCGAATTCGGGAAAGTACTATTACTTTTAGGTTTTTAAATCAAGATTTATTTATTTATAAATAAATTAGTTGTTAGGTTAATTATTCGAAGTAAGGAAAAAAGTTAGGTTTTAAGTTAGATATATTTCAGAAGTAGGGTTTATAACGTTAATGTTATAATAAATATTTCATAAGAGAAGTGGATTCGTAATCTGAATCCGATAATTTGCATAAGCAAATGATTGTAGAAATTGGTGCGGTGAGCTTTGTCTATTGCAAGGTTAAGAACGTTGTTCAGTTAAGGTCTGAGAGGCAATTATACCCCAACTTGATTAACTTTCTTACTTAACTAAAAAATAGTTGAGGTTCGATGGCGAGAGTTAGTTAGAAATACAGTTAAGTAATAAACGATTTATGGATTGAGCGGTTGTCACGATGTTTTAGACAATGTTAGTTTGAAGTCCACATAAATGAGTTTTGGAAACGTTTTCCAAACGTAACCAAAGATGTTTTTTAAACGATAGAAAATAAGGGAATATGAATATATATATATATATATATGTATATATATATATATATATATATATGAGTATATATATATATTTGATGATTTGATCGATAATTCCATGTGGAAATAAGATCGATGTGTGTACACGGGCGTTTTTCATTTTGATAGTTAAATCACCGACTATCAAAGTTTTTGACCATTTTAACGTTGTTAATATGGAGAGACCGGTTGGATTATTATCCGAAGAACCACTCCGTATTGGCATAAGCGTTGCAAACAAAGTATGCTGAATATATTGAAGACGGAGTAGAGTGAAAGGGCCGTTGTATAAGTCCTAGGTAGAGATTGCCTAGGATGGATGTACTGAATAGTGCCTTTGGTTTCGTTCCGTCCCAGAACGAACGTATATGGACGAATGTCTGACAAGATATTTCCAATGATCGCATTTTGGACTGTACAAATATATATGGTGGCAACGGATTTATTCCCTTAGCATAATATCCAGAATATTTGTGTAAACCCAATTAATGATTAACAATTCTGATAATGTGGCATTCAAAGTGATCGTGTTATCAATGAATGGAAAGCAATCATAGCCTCAGGCCTCAAAAACCGGGAAATGACAAAATCGGGCAGGCCGCATGGCTATGTGGTTAGATCCCATTTGGGTGTATCATCATCTATCTAGAGATTCATTTAATTCCTTATTTTATTCGATGTTGTCCCACTCGGGAAACGGTTGCTGATCCCAACCGTTGGTGGTATACATTCGATACACTCAAGCAAATGAGTGGTCGGTCATGTGTGGCTGAGTTGCAAGATGTTATTGTTGAACTCGGTGTATTCTCCTCTAGAGATACACCAGTGGCAGGTGGTTCCAAACCTTTTCATAGTTGGAAATCCATTACCCAATAAGTGCTTGCGGTTTTGATTGTATATTATATATGTGGAACGTGAGATGCAAACGTTCCACTAGATTCTATTTATTTGATTTAGACACTATTATAATATCAAAAGAGTTTTGATATAAAGATTATCGTTTTCTTTCAAAAGGATTTGAAAGTTAAATCAAATGTTTTGGATTCTCATAAGCCGTTCCGTGTTATACGGCGTGGTCTTATGAGATATCATCTAGTTTCTGAAACTGTTTTAAATTGTTTACTCATACCAGTCCCATGACTAACACGGAGTTTATTTTTTTTGTTTTACCTAAACTCTTAGGTGTCTAAATTTGTACAGGCAGTCAAGTAGTTCAGGATTTTTCAGATTCATCTGAAGGAGTTTGGAGCAGGAGGCTTCAACGTTATCTAGTTATTGTTATTTCCGCTGTGTCGTAAGTGTTGTACTCTAATAAGTGTATGTTATACAGTTATAATTTTGTATTTCAAAAGTATGATGCATTATATTTTGTTCCACTGCGATGTGAGATTCTGTGTTGTTATTTCTGTTCTTTTTCTACCTTTTTCTTCTAAAAAAATGATTCGTATTTTCATGATATTTGGGTTGGATGTATGATGTATGTAGTCAACTCTGATATTACGGATTTGCGGGCCATTACATATATAATCATTACATAAACTGTTGAACCCATATGATTGGGTTATTGAATTGGTTATTGATTGTTAAACCCAAATACAACATTTCTTATTAAGTAGTGGGTAATATTGGTTGAGGAATTTATAGCGAATGGCCAAAATACAAACTGTTTTTATAAAGTTCGATTTACCGTCAGGTGAATCGATAATAATGCAGTTATGAAATTTAGTTTATAAATGAATATAGCTTGTTGAATATATTCTTTTTTTTATAAAGTTTAAAAGGAAATAAACCGACCATATATATATATCGTTTGTTTTAACCGCTATTTTTGTACCAAAATCTACCGTGTGCGAAGCACGTGCTCCATCGTAATTACTGAATAATCTTATAAAACTGATTTTTATTATAATAAGATTGATGAGCAAGTGGGAAGGAATTAGCGACGATTAATAACCGGGATTTATTGTTTTTAAGAACAATTAAAGTCAGATTATTTAGAAACAGATTATTGTTTATTTAATAGTAAATGAGATTATTTAGAAATAAATTCTTGTTTAATAATAATCGAAGTAAATGAGATTATTTAAACTAATAATGTTATTTATTAATTTAAACGAAAAGACAAGTTTGATTTGATCAATAAGTTAATAATGTTGACCTAGCCAACTGTTTTAAATGAAACTGATTATTAAATTAAATTAAATTATTTTGATTAATCTAATGAAGTAATTAAGCGAATAGCTGCTTAACTTAATGAGATTTTAAAAAGGAAATTTAATTCCAGTTAATGATGAAGTAAATCACAATTTAATTTATGGAATTATTTCTTAAATGAAGTTCATTTAAGTAAGAAATTGAAGTTAGAAATGAAATATAATTGAGTTTCAAAGGAAGTTTATGAACGGGTTTATATCCAAACCGAATTTGGTAAATGAAGTTATAAAGTGATCTTAAGCGAATGCTGTAAGCTTAAATTAAATGTTAATTTAAGTAAAGGAAATCGAGATGGAAAAGGGTTTCATATTGAACCAAAGATGTGTAAACGAGTTGTGAATAAGGAGATGGGGAGTAAAGCGTTAAATTGTAAATTGACGTTACCTAATAATGACCTTAAGTGTAATGGATGAGAATGAAGTAAGATTTCCCAATGGAATGATTTAAAGAAATAGAAAAGGGATTTCTATAATGGAATTTGGTAAAATGTTTGGTAAGGCGATTTGTGATAAAAATACAGACAATGAAACAAATAAATTTAAAGCCGTTAAAGTTTAAAAGTTGATGTTTTGTTAATCATGTACTAAATCAATAAATTTTGTAATAATAATATATTTAAAGGAGAGATTTCAAAATAAGAAGGGCTGTAAAACCGTATGTTAAATAAAATAGTGAAATGCTAGTAGTTGGTATTAGAACGAATACGAGTTTTTGAATTACAATTCATATTTATCTTAAGATAAGAATGATGTTGATCAAGGTCTGAGAGGTAATTAGAATACTCCAACTTGAACGACTTCAGGATTATCGAAAGATGGTACTAGTTGTAATGGGGGAAATGTCTTGAGAAATAATAATATAACGTTTTTTTGAAAATGATGGAAATATATATATAATGGGATTCCTGATTAAAAGGAATTAAAAAGTGGTTTGAGAAGATAAAGTGACGTTTCCATAACAAAAAGAATAAAAGAAGATTTGTGAAAATATAATGATATTTTCAAAAGAATAAAGAGATGAGATTTAGAATGGATATTCTAAAAAGATAAGTGACAAATTATGGTGTTCAAATAACGAAAACAAAGGAGATATCGTAACGATGGTTTAAAAAGGATAAGTTGAATCGGGTTCCCAATTATAGACAATAAGTAATGTGTTGCAATTGTTTGAAAGGATAGTTAATGGAAATTTGGATATGAAATCAGATATGATTTTAAGATATTTTTCCAAGTATATAATAAAATAATTTGAGAATTTTTATATATTAAAACTAATATATTATCTTTAGTATTACAAGTGATATATTATTTTAATGGTCAAGTGATGCTGTGTAATAAACCAATGGATTTATTTTATTTTTATGATTGTTTAACCGACTATCAAAATCATGTCCAATGCGCTGTTGGTACGGAAAGACCGGGATCGAATTATATTCGAAACCCATTCCGACCAATAAATACGAATACATGAAAGATGCTGAGTGAAGATGGAGCATTTGAAGACCGTAAATCTTCATGAGCGGAAGAACTATTGTTAAATAACTCTGGCTGATCCCTAGGGTTAACAATGTTTCTGTCGTGATTGGAATCTACGGATTTCAAGGACTGCTTGCTACTGATCTATAGGGTGATTCCTAGGATGTAGTAGGAGAGTGTCTTCTGTTTGTCCAGTCCCAGGACAACTTATATGGACGGATGTCTGACGGAGTATTTCCAAAGGAATCACGTACGTTGATTTCTTCAAACATACCAAGTTGTTGGCATAGTAGGGAAACTTCTTTATCTTAACAACTAGAGTATTTTTGTGGACGTCAATCAGTGATATCTGATGGATATGACAATGTGGCATTCAAAGTGGATGGAGACATGCTATGCTGAAGAATGCGTTTAACTTCTAGCCTCATCAACCAAGAAATGACAAAAATCATGCAGGCAGCATGGCCATGTGGGTCGCACCCATTAGGGTGTATAATCACCTATCTAGAGAAATTCCTTTTGCCTCTTTAATTTATCAAGGTTGTCCCTTTCGGGAAACGGTGGTTTGAGCCCAACCATTGGTGATATACATTCTATACACTCAAGCGAAATGAGTGGTCGGTCATGTGTGGGCCGGGTTGCAAGACGTTCTTGTTGAACCCAGTGTATTCCCCTCTAGAGATACACTATCGGCAGGTGGTTCCATACCTTGTCATAGTCGGAATTCAATCTCCAATAAGCGCCCGCGGTTTTGTTTGTATACTATATATGTGGAGCGTGAGATGCAAGCGTTCTGCTAGATAATATTTATTCGTATTTAGGCACTATTAGAATATCAGAAGATATATATGATTTCAAAAAAAATGTTTTGGGTTATAGTAAGGTAAAAACCGTCCATGTTTATGTGTGGGCTGGTCTTACTATTATCCTTTTCTTTCAAAAGGATTTTGAACCTTAAAATCAATATGGGTGTTATTTAAACTTAGCGAGTTTTTCTCACTATGGTTCACATGACTGACCCGGTATTTGTAATGCTCGAATTAGACCGGGTTGTACAGGTTCAGGTAATCAGATGCTGTGAAGGCCAAAGACGAGTTGAAGGAGTCCAGACGTATGATGTTATACCGTTATGATTCCACTGTGTGTTGTATGTGAGGACAGACTATTATAACTGTCCACATGTATTGATGTACTCTGATGTCGTAAGTATTATTTCAAAGCTCTCAATAAAAGTATTTTTTATATTATATTTTGTTCAGCTGCGATGGGAATTTCTTTGTTGTGTTGCTTCTTCTTATTCCTCTATTCTTAACTTTCTTTCTTTCTTATCTCCCCCTTTAATTTCTTTTTAATAACGTTCCGGTGTTTTCGGTGCTTGGAAGGTCGGCATGAGATACGATTATTGTATTTATGGCGATTTTCGGGGCCTAAAATTCCTGTTCGTTATAAAGACGGTGGTTGAAGACCGGAATTCTTCACATCGTTTGAATGATTACTGATGTCTTGATTGGGCCGTACACCCAAGACAAGGTAATAAGTTGTGAGCGTCCAGACGTACTTGGAGATCGACCTGATATGCGAGGATCTCTCTATGGCATTGGACATATGGGAGGAATAAGCTACCTCCAGTTTTGTTCAGACCCAAAACGGGCTTGTAAATGAATGTGTGTATGACGTTGGATTTCATTTTATGTGGATTGATTTCTATTAAATATATATCTGTTTGGTGGAGGAGAATTTATTCTCTTGCTTAACACCCTTCTCTGAGACATACGAGCTTAGAGGTTTTGTATTGATAGACATACATTGTATGGCATAAATTGTCAGTGTGGCATGCTAAGATGCAAATGATCAAGGCTTTTTTTGAAAAGCAGAGTCTTGTGGTTGATGATCAAAGCATGGCTTTAATTATCATAGTTTTGTGTATAACGTTAATTCGCAAGCCTCACACCTCGGTATGAGTTAAAAACGAGATAAGTGATGCAGTGAGTGCACACGTTTCTTTCTAGCTAGAAGTGGTGTCATGGTATGGACGCGGGACATTTTTACTTATGTGGGTGATGGATTACGAGGCGCCTTAGATTTGAGTCCCTATTGGCTCTTGATATGGTCGACGTATTGACTATTTTAGAGGTTTGATAGGACGGGAAAACGTGTGTTCAGGAATAACCAATCCATTAATGTAAGTGTGGACCGACACTGCAGAATCCAAGGGTTAGCTGTGGGGGGATCCTGGGTCATTCCGCTAGAGAGGGCCCGAATCGGTAAGGAGTGCGTCCTTGCCTTGACTCATGATGGAAATCCAATTTCCAATATGACATTCTTCGGTTTTAGTTGTAGAACTAGTATGGCGACATGATATATGGTACCCATGCCGTCTATGATTGATACATTTATATTGAAGTTTTTTTTGACACTGTGCACTTATAGTAATATCAAAATGATTTGTTTTAAACGTGCCAAGCATGTTTGGCTATTATAAGGGAAAACTCTATCCTCCAGCTTGCATTGCATTGTGTGATGGGACCTGAGTCTTATAATAGCTTCATTTTTTCAAAAAGCATTGCGTTGTTTCATGTTTTAAACTAAGATTCATGTGGAGAAAACTCGTTCCGTGTTATACGACGTGGTCCCATGATTTCCCAACTTTTAAAGTAAAGATTTAATAACTTAGTTCTCACACCAGTCCCATGATTGACTCGGAGTTTATTGTTTCTACCTAAATTATAGGTGCCCATATTTTCCACACGAGCAACTAGTAGTTTTGGTTTTCGCAGATATTTCTTTTCACATGATCTTGGATTATAGATGTAGCTATATTTGGAAAGCTTTGTATCTGTATATCTCTTTCAGTTGTGTCAGTTGTTATTTTCCACTATGCATTATACTTATGTATTATTTTCCGCTGCTATGTAATTTTAAATCTCTGATATTGTATTTCCAATGTGTAATAATTATTCATACTCTGGAATATTCTTGTACTCTGATGTAAATTGTTGTAATAACAATGAAATGTTCTAGTATTTGTGTTCTGATGCGTCGTGTTCTCAACTCAATCCGAGCTTTCCGGAAAGGGGAAGTTTGGGTCATTTCATTTTGGTATCAGAGCTTTGGTTTACAAAGCTAGAGAACAATACTGTTAGAACCAAATGAAAGAATTCATTAGAGATAGGATCAGTAATATCCTATGAGAATAACTCGTTAGAGATAGAGTTGGTAATACCTTAGAATGAGTTTGAAGAGTGTTATTTTTAAAAATGAATTTAGTTTTGAAAATTAAATCTTATTATACGTATTTGAGTATTTTATTTTATATTGAATTTGGACAATCTAGTATATGAATATTTTGCATACATGCGTCATGAACATATATACGAAGTCTCAAATATACTGGATAGATATAGAATCACACTTTAGTCGCCCGGGGATGATTCTACTGATGACTGTACAACATCAGTAGTTTATTTTCGAGTTTCGAAAGTGGGATATCTATATATTTCCAACTAACTGGTGTGAGAACCAAAACTTAATTAGAATTTATTGTTTGTGATTTGGCACTAAAAATATGTTTTTGACTATACATATAAAAGCTATATATGTTTGAAAAGCTAATCAACTAATTGATTGCTGGTTTTGTTGTGTGACTATTAGTTTAATTAATAATATTGGAACAATAAAACCAATAAGAGAATTAAAGGTAAATTTAGCCAAATCGAATCAAATATTGAACTGAATTGAAAATTGATTGGAGTTGCATACATATACATGTATATATGAACAGGTCATAGCATAGGAGCTAAGAAAAGGAATAAAATTGTATGCTCGACAAATAGGTACATGTTTACTGTATTTCTTCGGTTTTGATGATTTTATGAGCTGATTGGCTAGCCTCTTGACGTTTTCTTTTCTTTTTGGATGATGAGGGCCCTGTGAGACAAGTTGCGGTTTTACCGATCAGCCCGTACAAAGGAGGTTATGGCGAAATTTTTCGAAAATTTAGGGTGTTAGCCAAATTTTTGAGAAATTTGAAATTTCTTAGAAACTGAAAAGTTGAAGAATGAAAGCCAGAATGAAAGTTGAGTTGGTTAGTTAAACAACTTTCAGCTCCGTTCCTTTTTGAGGACGAAAAGATTTTAAGCGGGGGAGATTGTAACAACTCGGAATTTCTGAACCAATTTAAAAAAAATTATTTTTGCAATTTTAATGGATTATAAGAATTTAAAATGATTTATTTTAAATTATAACAACTAAAAATTTATTTAAATCAAAGTTAAAATGTATAAATTTATTTTAATTATAAAACGAATTCGAAATGGCGCAGTAGTTTGAAAATTCGATTTTAAATTTCAATTGAATGTATAAGATTCAAAATAAATCAGATTTCAATAAAATCAGAAACATTTGAATGTGTTTAGTAATATCTTTCTAACGAATGTGAAAAATTTAGATTTCACTTTATAAATTAAAAGTTATGACTAGTTTAAAATTCAAAATAATCACTATGGAATTTATATATATTTTAAATAATATATAGCCCTTAAAATAGACGTTTTGCAAACAACTTTTGTTTTTGAAGAAACCACTTTTGTTGGATCCGGAATGTCAAATTATTACTATATTCAAATTTTCATAATTTTTGGAATTAATATGCGATCATGGTGAATTTAAATGTGTTTGGTAATTTCAGTTTGAAATAAATCGACTGGAAAAAGGCCATTTTTCAAATTGTCTCCAAATTCGACGAAATTAGTTTTGTTAGGACCGTATCGTCAAAACATAGCTAGATTTATTTTTCTGTAATTTTTGGAGTCAGTATGTGGCCCCGGTAAATTAAAATGTACGTTTGAATTCAACATATATGGATTTATATTTTAATTTAAAGAAAAACTGATCGAAACAGTCGAATCGACTTACGAGACGTATTCCATTGTGCCTAGAATAAGGATATTTGGTTAGGGCCGATAGTCGTTGGATTTGATTTTGAGTTCGGATCGATAAACAAGTATTAATTGGATTAAATATTAAAATAAGTGGTATAAAAGGATTTTCAAAACCCTAATTTCATTTCCAACTAATAAAACTTTTTTTCCGCCATTCTTCTCTATGAATGAATGAAAAGCTCCGATTTTTCTTCCTCTCGATCTCTAAATCCACGCAGCAAATTTCAAAAATCACAAAGACAAAGTTGAAGAGCGACGTAAGATCAACATTTTCAACGGTCGAGATCGGTTATACTATCCTGGATTGCTCGAACTTTGTGCCTAAACACACGACCGTCTTTGGCGATTTAAGATTTCATGGGGGCGTCGATCGTGATGCTGCTCACGGCGGAGGGGTTTCTGGCCATGGCCGACATGGTTGCGCCCCTCGATCGTGCTCCGGTGTATTAGATTGTCGTGCGCAGGGGTTGAGAAAGAAGCGACAATGGATTTGATGAATCGGGCGATAACGATAAAGGAGTGGTGAATTTTTATAATTAATTAATTAATTTAATAGCTCGTTTAATTATTCAATGTGTTTTATAGCGTATCTTATTTATACAAGGTCCAAATCCAACGATTTCAGTTGCATTGGAATTCTCTTATCGAACATTACACAATGAAACTGACTGAAACAAATTCGGAGCAAATCAGAATTTGAGGCGAATTTAAATTCGAACAAAACTGAAATCATCAAATAAAGAATGGCGGAGTGGAACTCAATGTGGGAACTCCTTCTCACTAAATTATATTTTATCATGTTTTTGAATTCATGTATAAAAAAAATAGAATTGCCGATGTAGATTTTTACCAGTTTTAAACATCGTAAACAGTATACGGTGCCTATTAGCTCACCTCCCTCGTCCACAGACCATGGACGATTTAAATTGACTATATTGTGTTTTGGTTGTGATGTTTAACATATTAAAAATAATGTTAACATTAATGTGGTGATTGAAATTAAATTATAAATGTTTATTTATAGTTTAAACAGTGAAAATTGATAAATCAAAAAAATAATTCAAATCGAATTAGAACTAGTTAAATTAATTAACCAATGATTATTCTGAATAGACTGTTGTTGTTTGGAAACCCCACACGGGTCAGGGGATGATAATTTATTCACATCTCCCCTGAATTTAATTATATGTCAATCGATGGGTTAACAGACTGTGATGAGCGTTATTTATTTATTTTAACGCTTATATAGTGGTAGAATGCACTCTGGATGATGTGTGGATGGTTAATGATTGTTTATCATTATTGTGAATATATGCGATGTATGGAAATCCATATAAATATATTTATATGGTAATTGATTGAGTCTGATTCCAATTCAGAAATAATGAATAGTTTTAAAATATTATCCAGTATAGTTTTATAATTTTATTCAGTATAGTTTTATAATAATATTCATTATAGTTTTAAAATAATGTTCAGTAAATTATCAAAATATGAATTTTGATGTCCGATTTTGGATGGACACAAAAATATTGAAATGTGAAGCCGAGTTGAATAGTTAAATGCTATTTTAACCCGAACAGGTTTATCAATCGATTTTATTTATTTTATAATGGATATCGAAAAGAATTGATTTCAAAATCTAATATTTTGAAAATATTATCATTTTAATATTAAAATGATATAGAATATTCAATTTTGATTTAAAATTGAAAATAAAGTTGAAATCATTTTAGAACAAATTTATAAACGATTTATAAAATACGTATTAAATGGAAATCGATGTCATATATATTATATGTTTAATGGCCTGAATAGAACGCGCCGCGCATCGATCGTTCGCGAATTTCGACCATTAACTTCAAATTGGCATAACGAGAGATCTGACCGTCGAATTCTCCTAAAACTGGAACCGTTGGGTTCGTATCGAAAAGTGTTTTCCAGTGATGATAAGAGATTTGAAATCTAACAGTTAGATTTTGAGATATGTCCAAATCAATTTCAGAAAAGGTCGCTATGAATGTAGTTCGGTGGCTGTTATTGGAAACCGACTGTACGGGCCTTAATAAAATTATTAAAAATATGGAGAAATTGTGTAAAATCATAATAATTGATTTGGAAAGATTTTGGATGAAAAATTCCAAGTTTGAAAAGATAAAAGTATATTTTTATCAAAATGAACTAGTTATTAACTAGTATAATGATCCAATATTTTTAAAGAAATAAATTGGATTTGAAATGGTTTTAAAATAACTAGAGTTTTCCAGTGAATAAATTGGAATGGATTGGAATGGAAATAATCTTCAGAATATTCCAATATTGGAATCCGTGGTTATACGGGTATTTTTATGGGAATTTGAATGATACATATATCGTTATTCCCAATACGATATTTGTTAGTTTTAGAATTTGATATTGCATATAAGCCGATATAATTTCTATTCGGAGCCTTGTATTTAATATTAAATTGGATTTTGGGTTTGTCTGAACGTTGTCTTCATTAACGCTGTTCTTAAACCCAGTCGAGAAAAGAATAAATCTTTTAATTAAGATTACCAATTAATAAACATTTAACTGGAATTGAAATGAAAGGTGATTGTGGGTTTATCGTGAACTGTGTTTTAAATAACATTTGTTCTTTAACCTAATTGACAGTGAAGGCATGATTTGGAATTAATAAATCTTTTTATCAAGATTTGAGGGAGATTTTCCAAAGTAAAGATTTCCAATTTAATATTTTAAATTGGAATTGAATGAAATTCACTTTAGTAATAATCGAGATGAGCTTCTGTGAAGGATGACCGTTACTATATATGGAATTTAAAAAGGCTTGGCTGTTATTCCATTTATACTATTAGTCTGATACGGAAATTTATATCGATTATATATTGATTTGTTTTTCCGTGAAGATTCCATAGTTAATGGAAGAGGATTTGGGTTTATCGTGAATTGTGTTTTGAATGACATTGGTTCTTTAACCCAGTGAAAGACAAGATTTATTTTCCTAAAGTTGAATAATCATTAAGTAATGATTTATGAGATTAAAAACGAAGTAGAGTTTTAATGAATCATTAATTAGATTGAAAAGTTAATGTGGTAATTAAATTTTCCAAATTTGAGAAGTGATCGAGAATGGAGTACCACCAGTTTTACTCCAGGCGATAGTTAAATCTTTAATTAGATTTGAGCATGAAACGGTAATTAAATTTACTGATAACACCATGGTGTTAGATATGGAGTACTACCAGTTTTGCTCCATGGGATGAATAGGATGGGATTGGGATTAATAAATAATGATTACTTCGGTAAAGTTCGCTAATCCTGACTCGTTGATAAACCTTAATTTGGTTTAGAATTGATAAAAGATAAAATCAAATCTTTTGAAATGATATCCAAAGGATTAAAGAATAAATTTCAAAGAATTTATCTTTGATAAAATTAATGGGAACCATTCCCTAAAGAAGTGAATATTTGAATAAAAAGAATATTCTGAATTGGAATTAGGCGTATGATTTGTTTTTATAGCACTTGATTATTGATTATAAAATACGTGAGTTGTTCGGAAAGACCGGGTTTAACCCATTCTGAATAATTAATACGACAACTAAAAGTCGACGATGAAGACGGTGGTAGAAGACCGGAGTTCTTCACATCGTTTGGATGATTACTGATGTCTTGACCGGGCCGTACACCCAAGATAAGGTAATAAGTGGTGATCGTCCAGACGTACTTGGAGATCGACCAGATATGCGAGGACCTTTCTCCTGTATTGGACATATGGGATGAGGAATAAGGTGCCTCCGGTTTCGTTCAGACCCAGAACGGACTTGTAAATAGATGTGTTTCTGACATTGGATTTCATTATGTATGGATTGATTTCTGTTAAATATATATCTGTTCAGTGGTGGAGAATTTATTCTCTTGTTTAACACCCTTCTCTGAGACGTAGAGCTTAGAGGTTATATATTGATAGACATCGGTAGTATGGCGTGAATTGTCAGTATGGCATGCTAAGATGCAAATGATCAAGGCTTTTGTTGAAAAGCAGAATCTTGTGGTTAATGATCAAAGCACGGCTTTAATTAGCATAGCTTTGAGTATAGCGTTAATTCACGAGCCTCACACCTCGGTATGAGTTAAAAACGGGATAAGGGACGTAGTAAGTGCACACGTTTCTTTCTAGCTAGGAGTGGTATCATGGTATGGAGCCCAGACATTTTTACTTATGTGGATGATGGATTATGAGGCGCCTTAGATTTGAGTCCCTAGTGGCTCTTGATATGGTCAACATACTGACTATTTTAGAGGTCTGATAGGACCAGGAAACGTGTGTTCTAGAATAACCAATCTCACACTACAGGATCGAAGGGTTCACTACGGGGGATCCTAGGTCATTCCGCTAGAGATGGTCCGAATCGGTAAGGAGCATATCCCTTGCCTTGACTCATGATGGAAATCCAATTTCCAATACGACATTCTTCGGTTTTAGTTGTAGAACTAATATGGCGACATGATATATGGTACCCATGCGGTCTATAATTGACACATTTATATTGAAGTTGTTTTTGACACTATGCACTTATAGTAATATCAAGATGATTTGTTTTAAACGTACCAAGCATTTTTGGCAATTATAAGGAAAAAATTTATCCTTCGGCTTGCGTTGCATTGTGTGATGGGATCTGAGTCTTATGATAGCTTCATTTTTTCAAAAAGAATTTCGTTGTTTCATGTTTTAAACTAAGATTCAAGTGGAGAAATCCCGTTCTATGTTATACAGCGTGGTCCCATGATTTCCCAACTTTTAAAGTAAAGATTTAATAACTGTTGTTGTTCTCACACCAGTACCATGACTGGCTCAGAGTTTATTGTTTCTACCTAAACTCTGGGTGCCCATATTTTCCACATGTGCAGCTAGTAGTTTTGGTTTTCGTAGATATTTCTTTTCACAGGATCTTGGATTATAGTTGCAGATATATTCGGAAAGCTTTGTATCCGTATATCTCTTTCAGTTGTGTCAGTTGTTATTTTCTGCTACGCATTATACTTATTTATTATTTTCCACTGCTATGTAATTTTAAATCTCTGATATTGTATTTCCAATGTGTAATATTTATTCATACTCTGGAATATTCTTGTACTCTGATGTAAATTGTTGTAATAACAATGAAATATTCTAATGTTTGTATTCTGATGCGTCGTGTTCTCAACTCAATCGGGGCTTTCCCGAAAGGGGAAGTTTGGGTCGTTTCAGAACAGTTTAAAACTTTTTCTAAAAAAATTATAAATTTATTATCACTAAAAAATAAAATAATACTTAGTGATCATAGAGGAGAATTCGAAAATGAGAATTTTTAAAAATACTGTAATAAAAAGGGAATAACCCACAATTTTTTAAATCCAAGAACCCCTCAACAAAACAGAGTAGTTGAATGTAAAAATAGAACAATACAAGAATGTGCAAGAACTATGTTATCCGATAGTAATTTACCAAGGAATTTTTGTGCTGAGGCAGTTGCAACAACTTGATATATTATTGATAGAATTTCAATTAGACTTTTAACTCAAAAAACACCATATGAACTTTTGTATAAAAAGAAACCAAAAGTATCATATTTTAAAATATTTGGAAGTAAATGTTTTATACTAAATACAAAAGATAATTTGGACAAGTTTGATTCAAAATCTTATGAAGGAATATTTATTAGATATTCAGAAAGAAGCAAGGCTTATAGGTTTTCAATACTCAAACCAATACTATAGAAGAAACATTAAACGTATCTTTCGATGAAAACTATAACAGTATAACTCAAAACAATGAAGACGAATGTGAAAATGAAATTAATGAAATAAATTATGAGGATAATCAACCAAATAAAAGCATTAGATTACTTAGAGACCATCCTGTAGAAAATATCTTAGGAAGCTTCTTCCTATGATTCATGGATACTTGCTATGCAAGAAGAACTAAATCAATTTACTAGGAATGAAGTATGGGAACTTGTTCCTAGACCAGAGGATAAAACAATAATAGGAACCAAATAGGTCTATAAAAATAAAATGAATGAACAGCGTGAGGTAGTAAGAAATAAGGCACGACTAGTAGCACAAAGTTACACTCAAGAAGAAGGAATAGATTACGATGAAACATTTGCCCCCGTATCAAGTCTAGAGGTTATTAAAATTTTACTAGCTTTTGCGAACTATAATAATTTCAAATTATATCAAATGAATGTCAAAAGTGCCTTTCTAAATGGGTTTGTCAAGGAAGACGTATATGTAGAGCAACCACCCCTATTTGAAGATGAAAAATTACCAAATCACGTATATAAGCTGAAGAAACCTTTATATGGATTAAAACAGGCTCCTAGTGCATGGTATGATAGGTTACGAAATTATTTGTTATAATAAAACTTTAAAATAGGAAAATTAGATAATACTTTGTTTATCAAGAAGAATAATAAAGATATACAACTAGTACAAATATATGTCGATGATATAATTTTTGGGTCAACAAATGATAAAATGAATAAAGAATTTTCAGATATTATGACCAAAGAATTTGAAATGAGCCATATGAGAGAATTATCATTCTTTTTAGGATTACAAATTCGACAATTAAAGAATTTAATATTTATTAATCAAGAAAAATATGCAAGAGATTTAATTAACAAATATAATCTAACAACAACAAATGGTAGACCAACACCTATGGCAACTAATATTGCTTTAAGTAAAGATGATACAAAAGAAGACGTTGATCAAAAATTATATAGAGGAACGATAGGATCATTATTATATATAACTGCTAGTAGATAAGATATAATGCATAGTGTATGTCTATGTGTAAGATATCAATCACAACCTAAGGAAACACATTTAAAAGCCGTAAAATGTATTTTGAGGTATGTAAAGCATACATCATATTTTGGATTATTTTATCCTAAGAATGATTCATTCGAT
This sequence comes from Allium sativum, assembly GCA_030737875.1. NCBI lineage: Eukaryota > Viridiplantae > Streptophyta > Magnoliopsida > Asparagales > Amaryllidaceae > Allium > Allium sativum. The sequence continues at coordinate 299,313,928 of CM060924.1, forward strand.
TTAGTTTCGTACTGTGACGATGACTATGCAGGATGAAAATCCGATCGTAAAAGTACTAGTGGAACATGTCACTTCCTAGGACATTCTCTTGTACCATGGTTCAGTAAAAAGAAAAATACCGTATCATCGTCAACAACTAAAGCAGAATATATCTCTGCTGGTTTGGCTTTTTCACAAGTAATATATATGCAACAAACTTTAAACGATTTTGGTTTAAATATAAATAAATCACCTACATACTACGATAATACAAGTGCTATAAATATTTCTAAATACCCAAGTCAACATTCGAGAACTAAACATATCGATGTGAGACATCATTTTCTATGAGATAAAGTAAGTAAAGAAAAGATTTCACTTGAATTTATAGAAACAGATAAACGAATAGCAGATATATTAACTAAACCATTAAGTGAAGCAACATTCACTAAATTTAGGAGAGAATTAGGCATGTATTCATTAAGTGAGTTAGGATAATTAAATGTATTAAAATATATAAACATAACATAAGAAATTAAAATAATAAAATTTAAAACAAGAGTACGTCGACATAGAGTTTTTGGTATGTCGACATATAACTGCCAGAATTTCTAATTAAATTCCCACCAAAAGTTAGATATTTCAATTATTTAAGCCTTCTATTTCGACTTTTCTTCTTCATTTTCATTCCTCTTCTTTGTAAAAACTCTAAATTAAAAAATATAATGGCCTCCACTAATCTAAATACTCAAATCAACTCCGATTCATACGTTGGACCATCTGAGAGTCCTTTTCAATGATACACGTTATCTCGGGTTATCAAAATCGAAAAAATGGAATACGTTCTACAAATAATGGTTGAAATGAAAGTACTCAGGATAAGGATGAAGCAAGAACAAAACAGGCAAGGAAAAGTAGTAAGGAGTTTAATTACATACATAATGGACAATCAGGCTAATCCGATTATCATCGATGATGATAATCAAGCCATGGAGGAGGAGGAAGAACCAGAAGAAGAAGAAGAAATGATAGAGGAGGAAGAACAACAAGAGACTCAACCAATGATTACGGAAGAAGACGATAAGGTTGAATGTGTAGGAGAGGTTTTATTTGATCAAAATGGGAATGTGATTAAAAAGAATGGAGAATTTTGTTTCCATTATCCAAATTGCCCAATTCACAAATCTCGCATTGTCAAATGATTAAGTGTTTAAGGATTTTCTTGTTTTTTCATTTTATTGCGCTTCTAAAACGTATTTGTATAAATTTGTTTATTTGTAAAAATTCATGTTTAATAAAATTGTCATTTATGTTTATGGTTTAATTAGTTATAACTCTCTAAACAAAAAATATGGATATAAGATTAAAGGGGGGGGGGGTAACTTTATTGGGTTAGTTACTTATGTTCTGTTCATAAGGTTATACAATTTAGGGGGAGTACCTTTAGAATTTTCTTTTTGTTAATGCCAAAGGGGGAGAAATTACAAATATAGACATAGTTTATAGGATTCTTGCAGACATGGGGAGTATTAGAAGGATCATCATCAACAGGTATATACAAGTATAATATTTTATAAACTAAGGTTGTCATCATCAAAAAGGGGGAGATTGTTTGAGAATGGAGTTTTGATGACAACAACTTTATTTCAATTATCATTGATTATAAAATATATACTAACACTTTTTGTATAGAATATATATATACACATATGCAGGAATTATATGCAGGAAACATTACTGAAGACTGTACAGTTTAAAGATGATAGAGATTCATAATTCAGACAAATTTCAAGACTTATGAGTTTTCAAGATTTCATAAGTTAAAGAGTAATATAGTTATAGAGTCTAGATTTTGTAAGACTCTAATTAGCAATCCATGTTCAATATTCAAATTCTGATTTCCAAACTCTGATTTTCAAATTCTATTTTCTATCCTCAATTCTCTTTTTTTTTATCTTATCTATTTTTTTATCTTTGTTTTTCAAACTTAAGTTTTATATATTTGTGTTTTTATACTTTATATTTACATAGTTTAAATTTATGTTTTCATATGTTTTTCTACTTTATAATATTAATTTACAACACTACTTTTATTCAAGAATTTAGAGAACTATATTTATATCAAAACACTTGAAAAATGTTTAAAATTCAAATTTACACTAGAGTATGTCGACATATAACTGTCAGAAATTTAAATTTAAATGAAAGTGTCTTTTCACCATTCGAAACGTTTTAGAAACGTTGCAACCTTTCACACACTATAAAAATAGTTTGAATTCGAATTTTTAATCATCTCTTCTTGTCCACGTTCACTCTCTTTCATTATATAATTATTCTTAATCATTTTTATGATTTCTAAACTTATACTCTGTTGAATTCAATTCTGTTTTGATCAAACTTCTTCTCTCTACACTCACTTCTCATCACTCTCTGAATCCAGTGCTATTGAAGAGTTATAAGGCTGTTTGTAATTGCTTGGGTTGAGAAAAGTAGGAATCGGTGGTATTCCTTGTAACCGTGAAATCAAGGAAGTAGGAATCAGTGTTTTCCTTGTAGCCGTGAAATCAAGGAAGTAGGAATCAGTGGTAACCCTTGTAGCCGTGAAATCAAGGAGGTTGTGCTTAACTATTGATATAGTAATAAAACTCTGCGCAATCCAGCATTGTGCAGGACTGGACATAGGAGCAATCTGAACCAGTATAAAATACGGTGTGTTCTTCCCTTTTCTACATTTTTATTTCTATTTATTTTGCATCTATGTTTGAATCTGTGATTGTGTTTGTAGTGTTTGTTTCATTTTGTTATTCACGTAAGTTTTATAATTTGTTTAGATTCTCACAAACACTATTCACCCCCCTCTAGTATTTGTTTTACCTTAACGATCCATTCCGCAATCCGTAACAGGTTTGGTTGATCACGTGAAAGCTGAGGCCTCTTTCAAGGGAAAATAACAAGATTACGGGTTGCTCTTCTAATACGAGAGTCCGCACTTGCATGTTGTGCTTTCGGTGGAGGAGAACCAGTAGAGATATCAGTTACTTGAATTACTTAATATATTTGGGTGCATATTAATAATTAAATTAAGAAAATATAAGTGTCTTGTTACATAAGATTCCGTTCATATTCAAACGACAAACGAAATATAAAAATACCACCTCTCACCGTATTGTTTCATGACCACTAAAACTATAAAAAAAAAGACAAGTTACTTTTTTTTGTAAAATCTCAAAGATGCAAATATAGTGTGTTAGACACGTTAAACAAAAAGTCATTTATTTTTTCCAAAATAATAATTACGGAAAAATCCTATAAATTTCATTAACACTACGTCATCTAAAATCTTATCCAAATTTGAAATCAGTGTTTTATTAAACTTAAATCCAAATCTGAATTATTAAATAAATGAAGTATTAAATTTCGAAGCTCAAAATTTTATTTAATAAATCGTTATGGTTTATTAAGGATTCCATAGCGACTTTCAAAAAATTTGATTTGACATAACTCAAAATATATGAGATGAATTCTCGAATTTTCTCTTCTATTAGAAAATTATAATCCAATAGATCCGGATGATTCTTGTTTCAAAGAATTCCGACTTATATTGGATCCTGTATACTCAGTTGAAGTTCTAATCGTCAAAGTACGAACTACCGCGCCGTTGCGAGCTCGTTTTTAATTATATTATAATTAAAACGTTCAAACTTTGTTTAATTAATAAATTCTTTGTTATAATTCAAATCTGGACTTGATTAAATCTTATGAATTACCCAATTCACATTATATTGCAAATCCAACTTATTTCTGCCTATTTCAGATTTTAATTTATTATTTCACTATTTATATTATTTAAATATTCAAAATTATTCCATTCAAGTTGTTTTAAATTGCAAATATCAATATTTAAATAATTAAATAAACTAATTATTTAATTTTTTAAAATCTGGGATGTTACATTCCTCCTCCCTTAAAATAATTTCGTCTTTGAAATTACTAAGGTAGGAAAAATGCTATGAACCCAACAATTCACAAAAATCTATTTTTGTTAAAAAACTTCTGTTTCACTTCAAAATTTTAATTTCAACTAATCTGGTTAGTTTTTAGTCGAAAACCAATTATCAAAAATTTTGAAAAAATAAAGATTCTAACATATTAAATTTAGAGAAAATTTGGCAGAATCTCCCCTGTACGGAGGGACTTTTGCAATATTGCTGGTTCAATAAAAATATATACATCGATCCACACAGTCGATAGATAAAATTCAAAACCCAAATTTTGTATTTTTGTGTAAGCGTACCTTTTATGAGTGTTATTAAGCGAACTTGCTTCATATTTAAGTAATCTATGACAGCAAACCGAGCTGTTCAGTTCCATATACTTGTACTTACTTGATTCAAGCACATAAGTCTCAATATATGAATTTCGACAATCATTCAGTCCCTCAACATGAATAATCACATAATTGCCAATCAATATTTTGCACTCAATTCTTATTCTTTTCAATTTGGTTATAAACCAATTTATTTATTTCCCATAGGTTCACATAATTTTATTTGCTTCGGTTTATATCAAACAACAGCCCAATTCATAATATTTACTTATGAATCATTTCAAAAATTTATTTGACCATGTTTCCATCCAATTTCAACTAGATTTCATATCTATGGATTTCAAACAAAATTTAGTTTCCTTAAATCCTTCCTTTTCATTTAACTTAAGATAAATTGTAATCCAATTAATTCACTTATATCATTTCAATTCATTTAACTTACATAAGTTAGTTAAGATTCAGAATTCAAATTCTTGACTTTTATTTCCAAATCGGTTTGGAATCATATAGTTATATACATATATTTACAACTAGTTCAATTCAAAACATTTGAATTTCTAAAACAACTTTGTTTTTTTTTTCAAACAAATTTCCGTTGTCAAATTTACTATGGTAGCGATCCGTCACTAAGAAACTCGAAAATGAATACTGATGATGCTCAGTCATCATTCAGAATTATTTTCCAGTGACTGAAATGAGTTCGTGCTCTATCACTTTCGAAAATCCGTTTAAAGTAGATCTTATTCAAAAATTCCTTCAAATAATACTATATTCCTTATAAAATTTTCAAAACATCTGGGATTTTAAATTCTCAATTATGTTCCGAATCTAATTTTAATTTTAGCGCATTTGTATGTTCTATTCTTATATAAATTATATTTGGTTATTTATAACCGTCTCAATATTATGATCCCATTTGATTATAATAACAACAAATCACATCATAACTTCAAAAAAAAAATTATATCAAAAATATAAATTTAGGTAAATATATTTCATTTACCCACTTACAAACAATATTATGTCAAATTGCTATGTTCAAGTGTTTAGAAATCCCTATAGACCACGTCGACTAAACGCGTTGATTTGGAATTTTTATACCACCCAACAAATCAATCAACACAATATAAAATATTTTTTTATAACATTAACAAATACGCCCTCTCATATATATACTCAAACACAATCTAGGGTATTACTAACCTCACCTCTATTGAGTTACCCCATAGAGTCAAGGTTACTACTCAACCTTCAGCTCTGATACCAAATGTAACGGTCCACTTTTTTCCATACAAATTAAACCGACACTTAACTACACATGTCAACTCAAAATTCATATAAAATGTAGATAGTTAAGAGAAAGAAGTTAGAGGATGAGAAATAGAAAGAAGAATTAGAATAGAAGAAGAAGATGACTATAAAACAACATCAAAAAAAAGTAAATACGAATATCACAATGAAATGAATAAAATATAATATATCAATGCTCTTTACTCAAAGAGAAAACTAGTGTATATACATAATACAACATTAGAGTATATCACTCAATCAGCCTATACAATGCTGATAAATACAACACACACAACTGAAATAAATTAATATGAGAAAATACGAGTATACGTCTCAACTCCAGCTTCTCTTCTGAAGCTCCAAGCAAATCCAGTGCTACCTGGAAAAGATACTTGGTCTGACCTGAATATTACATACACGGATCAGTTTGGGATACTTTTAGCGATGAAATCACCACAAACAACTTGCTTAACTTTTGAAAACCTTTTGAAAGAAAGGAACTCTCGTAAGACACGACCACACATAAACATGGCACGTGTTTTTACCTTATGATACCCAAATCACTTTCTTATAAAAATCTGATGATATTATAATAATATCTAATCCAAATATAATATAAGAAATTAGAGGAAAAGCTTTCATCTCACTTTCCGACAATACTTAGTTTGAAATCTAAAATCGTACGGGTTCGTATTGGATATTGGATTTCCAACTATGACTAGGTATGGGACCACCTTTCAATCAGTGTCCTCTAGAGATGGAACACTGGGATTCAATAAGAACATCTTGCAACCTGACCACACATGACCGACCACTCATTGAACTTGAGTGTATCGAATATATCATCACCACGGTTGTTGGCCTTCTAACCGTACTCATTCTAAAGCATATAAAAAGAAAGGGCATTAATTTCTCTAGATCAATGATGATATACCCTAATGGGTATGATCCACTTAGCCATGCTGCCTGCCCGATTTCAGTCATTTCTCGATTGATGAGGTTTGAGGTCACGATTACTTTCCAGAACAACACCTTCAAACTTTGAATGCCACATTGGCAGATACATCCAATCACTAATTGATTTGCACAAATATACTCGGTTGGAGTACATGTTCGCTCTAGGAATGAACCAAACCCAAGATACCTCATAACATGAGGTTTACTGCCATAAGTTTAATCTCGGTAATTAACCAGAGACATCCGCGAGCAACCCTCTCACTGTGAAGATCTATGTCTTCAACTTATTTCATCCCTGCAAGTTAGTTTTCGAATGAAAAGTCTGTTCGAAGTGGGTTTGGTTCTGGTTCCCATCCCGGTCCTTCGAACTAACTCGTTATAGACAAAAAGAATTCATTGATAGTTGGTTATTTAACTATCAAACCAAATAGTATAATTAAGTACACCGGCAGCATAATTCCATTTCACATTCAAAAAAAATCATTAAACCATTCCATCGATTCTTATAAATCGATTCTGTAATCTCATATTACTCATTTTAGTTACTTTGAAAATCACAGCCATATACTTATCACTTCTGAATAAGCGTAATCCCAAAACCATATTATTTTCATTATTTGAAAATATCTCAATATCCTTACTTAATAGTATATTAGTTATCGCTCTTCTTCTTGGATCTACGATGTTATATAATACATTGTTTATATAAAACCCAACGATTTCAATTCCCTTCTATATTTTTCCTTTCCATTTATTTATTTATTTAAACTTTACTTTTATAGGCCTTTCTTAGGTTTATAAATCAAATTATAATCCTATTTCGATAGTTGAAATCATAAACAACTTATTCATTTTAAAAACTTGGTTTTTATAAGTTTGCTCAATTTGGATTTTTATAAAACCTTTAAACTGAACTCTTTATAAGAAATTATTTTAAAAGCTTAACTTCACATTCATCTTAAGTAGCTTATGCTCCATTCCAGATATTTAACCCTTTATACTTTCAAATCCTAAACTCCAATACCAATTTGTACGAGTCTTATAAGTTTCGCAAACTTATATAGTGATGGCAAAAAAATCTGTACCCACGGTTATCTGCGGGTAAAATCCGTCACGGATATGAAACGGATAGTTGAATGGGTATCCATGGGTAAAATAAACGGGTATTTTTAATATCCGTTAATTAATGGGGTGGGTACGGATAATAAGATATCCATGTCCGTGGGTACCCGCAACTATATTGAATGTGATTTATTATCAATAGTCAATACAAAAAACATTGTTGTTGGTTGTTCGGTATTTGCGTACATGCCTTTACTCAACAATTTATAACCGGCTGTTGATATTTTGATGGATACTTCTGTTGTTGTCTATTCTTTTCTGGATGTTGGGGTTTAAATATGTATTGGTATTTTGAGGTTAGCATTTGAGTGTTGGTCTAATTTGTTTTTTTAACCAAATGAACTTTTGAATTATTTCAATAAATGACTAAAAAATAAATTGAATAAATATAACGGATACCCATGAATACCCGTCATTACCCACAACTTGTTTAAAACCCGTTTAATGGGTACCCGTGCGGGTATGGGGCGGGCATGGGGCAAAAAATCACCCAATGGGGCGGATGATGGGGAGGTACTACCCGCGCCTGCCCCGCCCCATTACCATCCCTAATCTAATATACACTGGTTCAAAAATGGCTTAAATTACTTACAAATTTATAAAATTTCAAAAAGGGTCTTATATCTCCCTAGATCTTTGTTATTTCTAAAATTTAAGGCCATTACTTTTATTATTGTTATCAACTTAATGATAATAATTATTTTGACATCGGCTAAATAAAAGTAGTTGATTTCCATTTTTTAAAAATAGATATCCTTTTCTTAAGTTATTTAATCAATACCTAACAACACATTAATATTCCTTACTTGTAGTTAATTAAGAATTAATTACTCAAGAATAATTTTAAATAGCTATTTGTTTTATTAAATCAAGTGGAACAACTTAGTGAAATATTTAATTCCAATTTAGAACAATTGACTTAGTTAACCAATTTCAATCAATCCTTCTTTATTATTCAATTTATAATCCCGCTAATTTATTTTCTTAAAACAATTAATTCTAACTAGTAACTCAAGGTTGATTTCGTACTAACATGTTTATAAAAATTGTTTAAACACAAGGATTTGCTTTACAAAATCAGTAAAATAAAATAATTAATGTTGATTTCCTTTAAACAAAACTTTTATTAAAAATAATTTATATAAAATACACTAACTTTAGTTATAAAATAAATTTTATACTTTTTAGTTTAGTCCATTCACCTAACGGTAAATCAATGTTTATAAACGATGAATTTTTAGAACATCTGTTGTTAATAACTTAATCAATACCGTATGTCGGTTAATAACATAAACGTTGAATTTCCAATTCAACAATCAACATTCAAACAAGTTTCAATATCAGCAACGTTAGACGATTCATATATATAAATAATATGAAAGCGAATAAAATTTAAAATAATTGACGAATTCGTTTGATCCCTATTCTTCCATGCATTACTATTAAAAAAACAGTTTGCATACATATAAAACAGACAACTCAACCAATTTATCTAAAATGAATTTTATACTTAATAACAAGTAGTGTCAAGGTTTAATCTGTTTATAACGGAAATTGTTTAACCATAATCAACAAATCAACAATCATTCAATCAATCAATTCATTTCAAACAACTATTTCAATCATCCAAAACAAACAAATAATTATATCACATAATTAAATATCGATTGGACAATAGATATTTATAACGTGATGTAATTTAAATTGGTATTCTAGAAAGTGCGAGTTGATTACTCACCAGTCGTTCAATCGACGATTCAACATTGTTTTATTTAGTTTTAAACATATGTTTAAAAGTAAATAAAATTCTGATCTGCTCCAGACCATTCCAATTCCTTATGTACTTGTAGTAATCGTCAGTGCGATCCCAATGCCGCTTGTTTCATCAAATTCTGATAACGTTTGAATCATATTTAAGCATTACAAGTTTTATATATTTAAATGATCATTAATAATTAATTAAATTAATAATAAACTTTTACCCTTAATCACTTTCTTTTAATAATGGTTATAAGTAATCCTTCTTCCTCGTTTAGAAAATACGATCCCCCTGTAGCATTCTTTCCCATTGCTGCAGCTTCCGTTCACCTTAACTTCTCCACCGATCAAACAAACTTCAAACCAGCTGCTTCAATCTTCTTTTCATCGCACGTGCTCCAACCCTATCACCAATATGTCGAACTCACGGCCCCATCACCCTTGCAGCTACAGGCCGACACCATGTGATGGTACAGTAGGCATCAGACCTTTTTTTCATGCAATACCCAAAAAAATTACAACGAGGTGCACTTCGCTATCGCGAGTCCCAAACCAAAGTCCATTTCCCCCATCTCCTCTCTGAATCACCACCTACATAACCTGAGGTTCACTACGTCCTTATTGAGCTCTAGGAAATGAGGCCTAACCAAATGAAATGTGCCAGCGTGTCAGTGTACGAACTCAACAAATCCACTCTCATGTGATTCCATTAGACCAAAACCAACCATCCGTTCTGTTCAGTTATTCTCTCTCATGTTCTGCAACTGGTCCAACGAGCAGAGTACCCAGAAAGGGCGAACCAGCCACGGACTGGTTTTGGGAAGGGGGTTACAACGGCAAACTCTTTGCCGTTGTAACGTTATAACGGCAAACTCTTTGTCGTTATAACTTATAACGACAAAGAGTTTGCCGTTATAAGCAAACCATCAAAAACCTCTCCCAGCCGCCTCCTGCTTCATTATCCCCTTCCTCCATTTTCCTAACCCGAAAACCATCTTCCAAACCCCATTTTTCACCTAAATTTTACCTTCAATTCACCAATCCGTCAGCTTCTAACCAAATTAAATACCGTATTTGAAATATTCGTTCGAAAATATGGCTAGATTACTAAAAAAAATCGCCAAAAAATTCATGTACGGCGACGATCGTGGCACCGGGGGAAGTGGTGCAGGCGGGAGTGGTGCAGGGGGTAGTGGCGAACAACCAGTGCTCGGAATAGAAGACTTGCTTGTAGCCGCCGAGAACATGGATAACGAAGAAATAGGGGCGCACGAGGAAGGCGCCCATCGGGGACGTGGCGGGCGTAGAGGCCGACGAACAGGCAGGGCACGTAGGGGTGTTGGATCGGTTTCCGCTAGACAGGTCGATCTCGATGGCTATGTGGATATGAAACTCAGCGCGGCGAAGCTTCCTATGCTATCCAACTTTCGCATTCTTCCAGATGACGATGTACACGTTAGCACGCAGTCGAGTTTGGCTGTAAGTATTTTTAGTAATATTTAAATAGTATTCTTTGAGTGTTAGATATTGGGTAGATAGTATAACATTTTGTTGAACCGTTAACAATCGCGGAATATACGTCCACGTGGTTCGTTAGCGACCACACTTAGATATTATCATGCACACTTGGCGAGTAAGGAGGGGGTCGCAGGACTGTTACATGCTCTTAGATTTCAATTTTTTCTAGGTAATATTATAGACTTTTTAATGAAATAAGTGGATAATTTAGTAGTCATATTTTATCTTATTGTGCTCTTTGCTATTTTAGGAATAAATCATGTTATAAATGCCGATGTGCAATTGTGTGCGGTCATTGCTCTACGGTGGTACAAAACCACCCACACATTTCACTTTCCTTGTGGTGAGTTAGGACTTACACCGCTTGATTTCTCCATGCTTACTGGTATTAGCATTGGAGTAGGTGCTTATCCCCCACTGCCTTATGATGATGGTCGATGGCATGATCGTGCACTTGTTCATGATCTACTGCCTCATGTGGATGTTTCTGCTATGTCATATCAGGCAGAAGGCGCTATTAGAGTGAGCGCGATCCGTGCGGCTATGGACCGGATACTCGATCACTACTCTGTTGATGACGACTTGGAGCTTGCTCGATTATTTATGTTATATCTTATGGGTAACCTTTTCTTTAGTTCTTCGAGCAGTAGCGTTCCTGTGGGGTTTTTTGCGGTCGCGGCTGAGATAAATGTCGATGGGGCGATTTTATATGATTAGGGCACACCTATCCTTGCATACCTATACAGATGTCTCGACATGCAATGCACCATCACTGATTCTCAGGTTTCTTTATTTGGATTCTGGGAGTTTATACAGTATTGGTACTTTGAGTACTCTAGGAACTTTCATTTTATCACCCGTACTGCAGACACATCGACCTTTTTCCCCCGTATATGCTTTTGGACTGCGGACAACCGGGGGTCCAGAGATAATGAGTCACGCCACGTGTATCCCGTTGCCCATAACCAGATCGAGCTGAGGATGTATAGGGATCAGATTCTATGGCATCCATTTGAGCAGAGTACATCCATCGATCTTGAGATCATACAGATTGCTAGGATGCTTGCCGGACGGAGATTTCCACTTATATCTTCTCCCGTGGCGCTAGGTGCTTATTGGTATCTTGGTGAGAGGTGCTGGAGACAGTTGTATGACTTCTATGCTATTCCGAATGATCCACACCCACATACTTATCGATGTATGATTTACCCGACGGAGCAGCTAGATATAGCCAGGGCAGCAGGCTGGTGGACGGGTGAGAGCTTTGTTATTATCGGGGAGTGTTACCTTACCTTCTGGCGTAGATTTTTCACCGGGTCCACAGACACGATTACGCATGCAGCATCGATTGATTTAGTAGGCCATCTGCTATACGACATGGCATACGTCCACCTGTTGTCGAGAATATTACCCAGCCCAGCCAGAGTTTTCGTGTAGTTGATCATGTGGCGGCCGCCAGTCATTTTGGATGGACCATGGCAGTGCCCACCATTGGACCGGATCGTTACGTTGACGTGTTTCATCCTCCGGCCCATCATGATTACCCGGATCCTACACAGATATCATATCATGATTATTATGATATGCAGATGGGGATTAGGCATACGGGCTATATAGAGCATAAGCGTAGCCTAGATTACTATAATGTTGAGCTACGTCGTGTTGCAGAGGAGGCACGACAGCAGCAGACGCATTTAGAGGCCCAACTTGAGGCAGAGCGCAAGAGACTTCAGGACTTGCAGATGTATTACCACCATAGGTCTAGTGCTGGGTCCAGTCAGCCTCCAGATGTTGGTGATGATGAGAGACGTCATCGGCGCCGCACACGTCCACGTACACATTCAGATGACTCGGACGACCGAGTTACTACCACTTTTATGTACTTTCGCAGTTGTCAGTTGTATGGTCCTACTGTTGGAGTTGACATTCTGCATTTGTTGACTACCACTGTTATGTACTTTTGTTGTATTACCACTATTATGTACTTTTGTTGTATTACGTTTTCCTAGTTGATAGTTGTATGTTCCTGTTGTTTGAGTATGCGTTCTGTATTTGTTGACTACCACTATTATGTACTTTCGATGTATTTTGTGTACGTTTTGATTATGTTTCTATGTAGAGACTGCATTTGGTTATGTGGAGAGACTGTATTTCTGTGTAGAGAATGTTTTTGTGTATAGCCGGTATGTTATGTTGTTCTAGTTCCTATAAGTGTTGTTTGGAATGTAATAACGCTTGAATTTGATGTTGAACAAGGTTTCCCTCTTCTCGTGTATAAATGCAAAATTCTTAAATAGCACGCCAACATAACAAGGTTTGAAGATAACTCCATAGTCTACGCACAAACATCAAATTAAATAGACAGTAAAACAACAATAAAATCACAATACCATAAGTCTACTCAGTTCCATAGCGGGTCAACCAACTGTAGCGGAGTTTATACGCTTTGTAACCAACGAACTCCTCACCATACTCGAAAAGGTAACGAGAATCATATGTTGCTTGATTTGTTTTAAATATGTTCTCGTCTTCAACAGTTTCGATAATCTTTGTGTACCGATCACAAGCGTCTGCAAAATGACGATTGGCCATTTGGATTTCAACCGATGTTCGTGTAGTGGGTAGGGAACGATGGTTGTTGTATAGCCTCGTGATCATTGCCCATCTTTCTTCATATGTTAAACCCCCTCCAGTTTGCATTAGCAACTCATCCCTCTTTTCAACCTCAATATAGGATTTAACGAGGGCCAGCAAATCCTTAGAAGAAAATTCTGAAGTTGGAGAATTCAATGTTCGAGCTCTATTACTAGGTCGTTGATTTGATGGGGAAGGACGCGGAGCTGTAACCGCTCGATGCTGAATAGCGGCAGGCACCTCTTCAACTTGTGTATCATGAACTAATCCAAATTCGTTATCATTCACTAAGTTTCGTTCGTACTCATCAAAAATCCTTCCCATTTCTTCATCACTTATTTCTGAATCGTCCATGTAACCTGTGCATCAGTAGAATAAGTAGAGTTACTAGGAGTATGAATTTTGTTGATAATAAACGTTACCTATAAGACAACAAGAAAATAATTTTTCTCACTTTAGTCTAAATGTTGCTGCTTGAAGCTGTAGAAGGTATGAGATGGATTATCAGATATGGAGTACTTATAAGGGCAATGTACGAACAACAGTTACAATTCAACATACTAGAATACCCATTATAGGGTTCTCGTGATATTATGGGTGATTCTGTACAATGACCGGTCACATCATTGCAACACGAAAAATGGTGCCATCACATGAAATGTTGGCATGTACTATTAATCTCGTGATATTACGTTAGATTCCCTACAGTGACTTTTCACATCACAACAAATGTGGGCAGTTACTATTAATTTCGTGTACTATTGTCATTTAATTCGGAAGAGACTACTCAATGCAGTGAGCGAAAGATGGAGACTTTTAATGGAATCTCAGCTACGAAAGATGGAGACGCGTCTTTAATTTTTTCTTCTCAGTGACTGGTCCAATCATGCGGTACGTGCATGTGAAAGGGTACACTCTACATACACGTGACTCGTATTAAATTCACAGTGATATTGCATTATGTAATATTGTTGTATGACTCAATGTCTAGTCATTTCATTGACTGTAGCAGCCTTTGGAAGCATTATTCGTAATTGTTTTGTCATGGTGGTAATTTTGTGTATATGTAGGAGTTTAAAAATAGGGGTCGTCCACCAGTGCTTTAACAATTTCAATTCACGAAAGAGTTACAAAAAATGGACCATTCCCAGGTGCCTTATTTCTGCTTGCGATAGAATGAAATGCCAAACCATAATCACTGAAACAACGACAACTAGTACAACAGAAGGAAATGCCAAACCATATTCATACAAACTTCAACAACTAGTACAACTATTGAGCAATTATAACAACTGAAACAACGACAACTAGTACAACAGAAGGAAATGCCAAACCATAATCATAAAAACTACAACAACTGAGCACACAAGCATCAAATTCAAACACGTACATCTACCATGGTCTAGGGAAAGGACCATCTCTTGTCGTACCCGCCTTAGTCTTGCTCAAGCGTCTTATTTCTGCTTGCGCTTCGAGTGCATACTGACGTCCACGTTCGCAAATGGGAGGGTCAATCCACTCCTTAAAGCAACAACAATCAATGTCACCAGGATAATTCATGTGGTCGTTGAAGGCTTGATAACCGAAAAATCGACGACCGGCATTTGTTTCGGTCTCGTCAACAACAACGACCGACACTTGTCCACAATGGCAAATAGGGTTGTATCTAATCATCCCTAGTGGCCCGGATACCTTCCCTGCGAGTACAATCTCTTTTCCAGATCTTTGATGAACGGAAGAGGCATCTTCGTTTGAATACGGTGAGTATCCGTATTCGTGAGTTGGGCAAAACGATTGCTGGTCTTGTACCGGACGTTGCATGGCATACGATGATGAGTGCGATTGGGCCATGGGTTTCTTGCTTGTAGATTTTTTGCCGGTACACTTCGGTTCAGACGAAGTCATTTTTCTGGTTGTCAAAAAAGAATTTGAGAAGGTGGTCTGGTTGTGTGGAACAAGGAGGAGGTAGGTTGGTATATAAAGGGAGGGAATGCGACCGATTAAGTAGCCACTGTGGTGCCACGACAAAAAAATATAACGGGAAACAGTTTGCCATTATATTTTAATACAGGATATATATTTTCCTAGTGTGTAGGCCGGTCACTCTATTTCTACAGTTTTCAGACCAGAGTGTGGTCATGTCACTCTTTTTCTAAAGTTATGAACGCATTTTCCAACGTAGCTATAGGAAACAGTGCACAGTGTACAGCATACAGTGGACAGTGTGCAGTAAATAGTGCACAGTATACAGAGCACAGTCCAACGGTTGCAATTACCCGTTGTCAATTTGTTTTCACATTCCGTGTCTTTTGAAAACGGGAAGTAATTTCCTTATGCAGTGGTAACTAAATCTCCTCCTATATATAGCTAACATTGCTTAAGCAATACCCGATCCATACGGACTGGAAACTGTATCTCAAATAAGAAAAATGCCAATATCGTATCCATCTTCTTACAATTACATGGACCTTCTCTCAGGACCATCAAACCCTAATCCGTCCACACCCAGAGAACCAACAGAGTGGTATATCGAAATGGAAGAGCGACACAATGACGAGGTGCGACAATTAGAACTTGAAGCAGGAATGCATGAACTGGAAATACGACATCAGCATGACAATCGTAATCGACAACGTGAGCGCAGGTCTAACCTTGTAATTCCTCGCGTTAGAGCCACGGTAGAAGAAGGTGAGGTTGAATCCGCAAATATTGTATGCTTTTGTGGATTCGAAGCACCGTAATTAGTGGTCCGTCATGGAAACGACGTTGGACGTCGATATTATAGTTGTCCAGTATGTGGCAATGGATGCGAGTTTGGACAGTGGATAGATGACCGTTTTCCCCGTCGAGCAATTACGTATGCTTTGGAACTAGAGGAAGAAATAAGAAAGCTGCGAAATCAAGTAAACGACCTAAGCAATGCAAATTATCGCCTGCAACATGGGTTAAATTAGGATTTAAATATTTTATGTTATGCGTACTATGTACTGTATCGTTATGTGTCGTATCACTTTTATCTTTCTGCTTTATTTTAGTTCAAAACCATCACTGTGGTTCGAACGAAGTATGTATCCCAAGAGCTGTGTAACGTTTAGGTTATGTAGGCTGAATTTATATATGGAACCTAGTGTTTGTCTAATCTACCGTTCGTGTAATTTATCATTATTTGTAACTTATTATCACATTTTCGAGATTACGAGTTAAAAATAGGGGTCGTCCGTGGGTGCATTAACCTTTTCAATACATGTAGGAGTTTAAAAAAAGGGTCAGCATACTTTACGTCAAACATTTTACGGAAACGGTCAAACAATGCACAGTGCAAACAGTGATACACTATACATTGATACGGTACCAGTAATTATGTTACTGAAAAAGTTGATGCATTAAATATCAAAACCATAAATTTATCATGGGTATCACCTACTTTGTGTTTCTGTTGGGAAGTTCAACATTTCTTTTTACAAATCTAGCCCTGCTTTTTGTGTAAACGCAGCAATAAATATGCACTAGGTTAATATCTCTAACAGAACAAAAATTCCATACACTTGCCATCCAATTCAATTGATTAACGATTTGTTTTGTATTGAAGCTATGGACAACTTGGAGATTGACGATGAAACAATGAATAAGTGTTATGAAGAGTTTGAACGGTCAAGGAATAGTGTACAACACAACAAGCCTAGGGTGGAATTCGGTGAAGGAGCACAAGTTCATTCTAAATCAGTGAAGCCGAGAACAAAATCTTTCAACGCTCGATTGCGCGAAGTTTTAGCAAATCAAAGACCTGGTAAGCAGATCGTATACGAAGGACAAGAAATCGAGCCCCTACATCCGATCGGTCCAACACTACCTAGTGGAGCTTACCCTATTTGCTGTTGTGGAGATGAATCAGTTGTTGTTGTTGCCAAAACAGAAAAAAATGTTGGACGTCGATTCTTCGGATGTCCTGCCTTCGAAGACCATAGGTATTACCCCAATTATATTCACTGTTGTAATTTTATGCAGTGGATAGACCCGCCAATGTGCCAACGTGGACTTCAATATGCACTAGAAGCGCAAGTAGAAATAAGGCGGTTGAACAAGATTGTTGCGGATGCACCTAGATCTGGCTATCTCAGAAATCGTTAGGATTTAGTTTTTCTTGAATCGAAGATTTATTACTCTACTTTGAATTTGATGTTGCTATGTTCTGTTGTTCTGGTTCCTGTAAGTGTGGTTTGGAATGTATTACTGTTTCAATTTGATCGTGAACAAGATTATCGTCTTCTCGTTTACAAATGCAAAATTCTTACATAACGCGCCAACATAACAAGGTTTGCAGATAACTCCATATTCTACGTAAGAACGTAATGGGTCAACCAACTGTAGCGCAATGACTGGTCAAGTCTTGCATACTTCGCATAGTGCAGTCATGTCATCTGCCAGATTCCATTTAGTGTTCCCTACAGTGTAGCTTTTGACTGTTCATACCATTGCCCATCTTCCAGCTATATATACATATGTTAATTTACTCACAACATGCAAAACTCAAACAACTTCTTCCCCATTCTTAGAGCACATCCTTTGATTCGCACTCACTGAAAATGTCTTCGTAGGCAACATCTACAGATTCCAAGGAACAAGCTTATGAAAACATGAGGCTACAGGAGATTGAAGACGAACTTCAGTTCCTAAACCAAATGAAACCGCAAACTATACCGCCGTACGAACAAGTGAACGTTCAAACACCACATGAAACCCCAGTACCCCCTGTTCAAGTTCCATCTCAACAAGAGGTCACTCAATCAACGCAAGAAGAAGAGTTCTTTCGTGTACCACTGCATGAACATGTAGTGGATTCTTATCCAGTTCGTTGCTATTGCGGGTATACGGTTGAAGTTGTCGTTCAAGCAGAGGGCAACAATATAGGTCGGCGCGTGCAGCGATGTCCAGCCTATCCAAATGGTTGCAATTACACGGACTGGATAGACCAACCTTTGTGTCCTCGGGGAATAGCATATTGTAACGAACTCGAATGCGAGAATAGACGTGTTCGAAGTGAAAATGCCCAGTTGCGATTGAACATCCTGCGATTCCCATAAGACTAAAACATAAAATAAAGTTTACTCAAGTTGGTAATTTTCACTTCATACTTTGACGAAGCTAGTTCGCATGTTATGTCGGCAGTTGTTGTACCTTTATAAACTATTGTATCTTTATGCTTATTGTTGTATCTTTATAAATTGTTGTATCCCCGTATCCTACTCCACTGGTTGGATTTAGTGGAGATTTTAAACATATTTGGATATCACTTTATATCACATCATCTGTCCGAATTGACAACTCAAGGCAGAGATATTATCCAAACCATTATAAAGGAATTTGACTACTCAACGCAGAGATATTATCCAAACCATTATTGCCTACTCAATCTGCCAACCATTAGTGCCAACCGTTCACAACACAACAACTTTCTGAATTGACTACTCAATGACAGAATCATTACTATCCCAACCTTTATGTCGGAACCATTATTGCCAACCATTAGTGCCAACCGTTTACAACACAAAAACTTTCTGAATTGACTACTCAATGACAGAATCATTACTATCTCAACCTTTATGTCAGAACCATTATTGCCAACCATTAGTGCCAACCGTTCACAACACAACAACTTTCTGAATTGACTACTCAATGACAGAATCATTACTATCCCAACCTTTATGTCGGAACCATTATTGTCAACCATTAGTGCCAACCATTCACAACACAACAACTTTCTGAATTGACTACTCAATGACAGAATCATTACTATCCCAACCTTTATGTCGGAACCATTATTGCCAAAATATATATTTAAAATATGTTAACTGTTATCCATCCGATCTATCCAAGTGAATATGGGTCGATTTTAAGTGTTTTGAAGAAGGGATCGGTCCTGTCGTTATTATAAGGGAGCGGTCGTAGCGCAAGATTCCTGGTCGTCCTAAAGTTGGTCGCTTTCAGATCGCTTCAAACACGAAGTTGTTTCGGTCGTTCCAAAGAACTAAAAACTTCTGGTCACTCCGAAGGCCAATGATTACTGATCGCTCCAAATATTCAAGATAGTTGGTCGCTTTAAACATACCAAAGCTCTTGACCATTCCAAAAGTACAGAAGATTCTTGGTCGCATCAAAATATATAAAGAAAGTTGGTCTCTCTAGCGCTGGTCGCTCCAGAAGCCAAAGGCTCCTGGTCGCTCCAGACGGCTAAAGAGATCTGGTCGTTCCAATATACTAAAGAGTTCCTGGTCGCACCAGAATGCAGAAGATCTCTGGTCGCTCCAAATATACAAGGTATCTGGTCGTTTACTAGCTCTTGATCGCACCAACAATCTTCAAGGCTTCCTGGTCTGTTTGTTCCAAGCATCCTGGTCGGTCCGCTCCGCATTCTAGTCTTCTGGTCGTCCTTTCTTCTGGCGGAAGCTCCGGTCGGCCAAAGCACTAGAATCGATCTGTGATGGTGTGACAGCTGGAAACAACTGGTGACAACTGGCAGTGGCATTTCCGTAAATACCGAAAATACCGACCAGGCCCCTGAATACAAGATTTCAGCCATTTCTCCGCCTATAAATAGGACCCTACCTCCATCACTTTGGAGGACTTTTTTCGGGAACTACGAGGAGGTGCTGTCCAATTGCTTTCGGGATTTCTCCAAGCATTTCTACATCTCTTCTCTATCATCGATCATAAATCTATGGGGTATGGGAGCATGTGGAGCATAGCTTTCATGGAGGAACAAGCATAAGCATTCCACGCACTACTTCATTTCTTCTTGATCATTCACCCGAAGATCTAAGGAGCTTTTATCCATGGCTTTCATGGAGGGATTGGCATAAAATACTTCAAGCTTTCATCCATTCCTTCAATCGGTTGTAAGGACGAATGCATGCCAAAGGAGCTTGTATGAATGTATAATGGAGCAAATGTTGTAATCTTTTGGTTATTAATGAAATCCAATCTTCAAAGTGGACGTAGACTCGAACCACTATAAAATTCTTGTCTTCTTTCTTTATTTTGGTATTTTGATGCTTTTGAATGTTAGATATGGCCTCACACAACTCTAAAGGTTTTCTAATGCCCCGCCTCTGAAAAGGTGACGTGCTTTCTAAGCATCTCACCTCCGATTAGGTAACGTGTTTAGAAATACCATTTTGGTTGTTATACCAATTTTCGGTATCAACAATTAGGCACCCACCGTGGGGCCAGATCTACTTTCTGGCATCAAATATACTACGGAGATCTTGAGATCTTGAAGCTAAGCTTTAAAATAGCTCGCTCCAGCTTGCGATTTGGACCTCCCAACGAACTCTCCTCAATGTTCAAGTTGCTTCCTGAAATAATGCCGCCAAAAGCAAATAAGGAAGCTAGAATTAGAATCTCTAACGGAGTAAATCGGGATGAGACCCCCGTGGCTAACCAATTTGAAGTGGGAGAGACATCTAATGGAGGTGTGAATGTCACAAGAGGCGAGTTTGATCAAGCTGTCGCTGGATTGACGCAACAGCTAGAGATAGCTAACAAAGCCATGTTGACAAAACTTGATTCGCTCTTTGCTCTTCAGGCCGCTACGACAAAGGTGGCCTCTAATCCCATTCGTGCAGAGGATGCTGGTTCTTCTTCTTCTAGTCCAAATCGGGAAAAATCTTTTCAGGAAATCTCCGATCCCGATAAAGGAAAGCATGAGACTTCGAAGCAAGCTGATCGGAACCGCACTGCAGGGATCACTTCTCATCAAGCGGCCAATTCTGCCAAAGGGGCACTTTCCAACCAAGAAAGGCCAGGGCCCCTAAGTCGCAACCGCGATGGTTTGCTCAAGCAAGCCTCCGGTCAAGACAAAGGTGTCCGCCCCGCAGATAGCCTCCCTGAGAAGGAACGCCTCAAGAAAATGGTCCAACAGCTTATGAAGGAAAGCCAATCTCGAAACGATAATGAGGCTGAATGGGAATTCGCACCGTCCAAAACCCCCCTCATTGAAAGGATTAAAAAGACAACTTTCCCACGCAAATTCAAACCTCCTTCAATCCAAGCTTATAGCGGGACAGGCGACGCCAATGTGTTCTTGTTTCGATACGATCAACACATGGATGGGGCACAAGCAACTGACGAGCATAAGTGCTTGTACTTCCCGGTGTATTTGGAGGGGGTTGCGTCATTATGGTTCACAAGGTTGCCTCCCCGATCTATTGATGACTTTGCCACATTGGCAAGATGCTTCCGAGACCAATTCCGCCTCCAAACAACAAAGGTCAGAGATATCATGTCCCTCAATGAACTAGAACAAGCTCCTGGTGAAACGATAAGGTCTTTCTTGAATCGTTTTAATGCTGCTGCTGCAGAAGTAGGGACCCAAGAGCCAAGGCTAATTCTAATGGCCTTAAAGGGGGGCTTTGATAAGCTGTCTGAGTTCGGAAGGTGGCTAAAAAGAAAGAAACCTGAAACGCTAGAGAAATTTTATGACAAAGCCGAGGAATACATGTGTCTTGAAGATGATCCTATCTGTTCCGTTGGCAATGTCAAAACTAAGGTGGTCCCGAAAAGGAAGGAAGCTCCCAAAAAGAATAGTCAAGAAAATTTTGGGGAAGGTCAAAAGAGAGGAAGCAGTAATGATGCTAGAAATGATAAGGATTCCAAGAAACGGCGTTTCTTCAAGCCAACGGATTTTACTCCGTTGAATGATACAACCGAGCACATATATATATGGCAACGAAGGATGCAGAGGGCTATCCAAGCCCAAAGCCAGTAAAGGTGTCCGAGGAAGCTGCGAACTTTGGAAGGTTTTGTCGATTTCATAATCGACCAGGCCATGACACGGATGAGTGTCGACACTTGAGGAATCTGGTTGAAGAATTAATAAGGAAGAATCGCCTCCAAGAGTACGTAAAGCGGTCAACAGATGCCGAGCCTACTCAGGGGCAGCAAACTCGTCCGGCTCAAGATGGAAGAATACCTGCAAGTGAATCCCGACCAATAATCAATACGATTAGTGGTGGTCCTCATCCTGCAGGGGATGCTTGGAAGGATATGATCAGGTATACTAATGAACCAAGAAGCATTCTAAAAGGAGACAGTTTTGAGGTTTGCGGTAATTCTCTTCGTCGGAAAATGCCTAAAACATCCTGTGAAGATGTTATCTTCCGGAATCGGGATTCCAACGGAATGTTGGTTCCAACAGTTGACCCGATGGTGATCACTATTGGCTTGGGTCCAGCACTAGTAAAGAAGGTGTTGATTGATAACGGAGCATCCGTGAACGTTCTGTTTTACAATACTTTCTCTAAAATGGGTCTATCCATGGATAATGTGCGAGCTAGCAAAGACGAAAAACACGGGTTCACTGGCGTACCAACTCAGCCAATAGGAGTGATTGATCTCCTTCTAGAGCTAGGAGAGGGAGAGAGGCAAGTCTCTATGATACAATCTTTCGTTATAATAGACTCACCTTCAGGGTATAATGCATTCTTGGGAAGGCCAGCACTTGCCGACTTCAGGATAGCTCTTGCTCCTTGGTGCTTGATGATGAAGTTCCCGACCGCAAATGGGGTGGGAGTTATCAAAGGGGATCCTCAGGAATCGAGGGAATGCTATATGACAGAACTGACTGAAGCTCGGAAATACGAAATTCAGAAGGATGCGGAGACTCCTCTCTGCATCCATGAAACTCCTCTATAGCAATTAAAGACCTCCCCCGCGCAGGAGCATATAACGACATACAGGAGTCTTTGGCCCCAATTGGGAAGGGCCGTTTATTGTCAATCAAAAGCTTCTGGACAGTACCTTTAAACTCAAAACTACAGATGGAGTAGAACTCCCAAGTGCTTGGAGCAGTGATCATCTTCGTCGTTATTTCAAATGATTTTCTAACTCATGTTCTTTTGTATTTTTCTATGAATATAGTAAATACTTTGTATGAAATCACATGAGTATGAATCCAGCAGCACTTCTGATTCTGTCTAAGCTTTATATTCGCGTGTCTTTGATCATATATCCAAAAGATGCACAGCTATGGATACAGGACACGATACCTCTATCACCCTGCTTTCCGACATAAAACTCGCCATAGCTTTACTGAAGAAATATGGTCCAAAAGCAGGCGCAATCTTAACCCAAATCCTCTCCGAGGATTCTCAGTCGAATAATAAACTGAGTCTTCTCCAGGGGTGCTCGGTCAAATAACCCAAAGTCAGACAAAATCTGATCGCGTTATAACCGAGTTTCTTAACCCAAATCCTCTCCGAGGATTCTCAGTCGAATAATAAACCGAGTCTTCTACAGGGGTGCTCGGTCAAATAACCC
Organism: Allium sativum; assembly: GCA_030737875.1. NCBI lineage: Eukaryota > Viridiplantae > Streptophyta > Magnoliopsida > Asparagales > Amaryllidaceae > Allium > Allium sativum. Next base: position 299,337,827 of record CM060924.1, read on the forward strand.
AAAGTCAGACAAAATCTGATCGCGTTATAACCGAGTTTCTTAACCCAAACCCTCTCCGAGGATTCTCAGTCGAATAATAAACTGAGTCTTCTCCAGGGGTGCTCGGTCAAATAACCCAAAGTCAGACAAAATCTGATCGCGTTATAACCAAGTTTCTTAACCCAAACCCTCTCCGAGGATTCTCAGTCGAATAATAAACTGAGTCTTCTCCAGGGGTGCTCGACCAAATAACCCAAAGTCAGACAAAATCTGATCGTGTTATAACCGAGTTTCTTAACCCAAAACCTCTCCGAGGATTCTCAGTCGAATAATAAACTGAGTCTTCTCCAGGGGTGCTCGGTCGAATAACCCAAAGTCAGACAAAATCTGATTGCGTTATAACCGAGTCTCTTAACCCAAACCCCCTCCGAGGATTCTCAGTCAAATAATAAACTGAGTCTTCTCCAGTGGTGCTCAGTCAATAAATCAAAGTCAGATAAAACTTGACTACGATATTACTGAGTCTTTGACAAGGAAAACCTTCAAAAGGCATTCAAACATTTCTCGAATATCTAACGCATTAGGACGCAAAGGATGGAAAATTCCAAACAAAGCATGCAAAGTTCGTATAAAAACATCCAAATATCCACCTTCAATATATAAAGGTTGAAACAACCCATTGGTACGGGGGCATATCACATATCACGACACAAAGCAAAAAGCAGCTCCTTGATTTCTCACACACCAAAGGATCATCTCAACCGTTTATAGGTGGGAAATTCATAAATGAGCAAAATAGGCAAAGTGTGGTGTGCGAGCATGATGTATAACCCAGAATATGCAGAAGAAAGTAAGGACAAGGTTAAGAATGCAGAAACACAAAGCATCACCACACTACATTCAAACACAGAATCAAGTCACAACATTATTAAGTGCAAATGGTTCAAGTCATAAGCGAGGGCCGGCACCCGCATATACATCCGGTCTGAATGAAAGATTGATAAATGCAAAGCAAGGATCCAAGCCACTATTTCTTTGGGTCTCCAGATCTCAATGAAGGACCCCTAAGAGTTGGCGAATCAACGGTCTTCTTCTTCTTGACAGCACACTTATGATGTTTCCGCTTAGAAGGAGAAGCATCCTCTTTACCTGAATCAACAATGATGTCGTCGATAGTTGCCTCAGAATCATGCTCTTCTTCCTCACGAAGCTTACTAATATCTCGGTCAAGGGTTTCGATAGCATCAATTCTCTCCTCCTGCGAACCTGGTTGGGAGAATGTTAGTCCTTTGGAAACACCAACAAGTAAGCCTGTATTGAATAAAGGCAAGTCAGTTTCAATGGCATCCATCACCATAGCAGTATACCCGCCAACAGGAGGTGATGGTGAAAGCGAATTCGTTGCATAATTATAGCAACTCATGAGATTAGAATACTCCAAAGAAGCAAAAAAGTAATCTAAATCTAGTATCACTTCATCCATATCATCTCTACCTGGAGCAGGAGGATGTGTGCTGATTTCATAATCATCGAGGTTTATTGTTTCCTCCAAATCACTGTTTCCTCCATCTGCAGAGGGAGGAATTGCAACATCTGCATGGAATACAGGGCTTGAGATTATGGCACCATCAGTTAATTTGGTGAAAGTATCCTCAATAAATATACCTGAAGATTTAACCCCGGATGATTCCCCCCGATGGATCCCAAGAGAATTTCTTCCCTCAGCTAAGGCCTCTCGATCATCCTCATCTAGCAACTCGAGTTGGAGCTGGTAGTCATCGGAATCTTTGTAACGCTTCAAAACCTCCTCCCAAACACGAGCAAGTGTATCTCCATAGCCTTCTCCTAGGAAGCGGAGGCTTCCCCCATACATAACACTGCAGACATAGAATTCTAGGAAGGTTGCTTCATCTTCTTCCTTAATTCTGCGGGCTTGGTTCAGAGATTCTTGCTTCTCTTTTTCTAAGGAGGAGGACTTGGCAGTTTCGACTTCAAGCTTATCGCGAAGAGAGGCGATTTCAGATTCACGAACAGACACAGTCCTTCTGCTCAAAGCCAGCTGAGCTTCAGCTTCTTCTTGTGCTTTTACAGCATCGTCAGCCCGCTTAGTAAGCTCGACCTCTGTATTCTTGGCATCTCCGAGCTCCTTACGAAGCTTTTCAATCTCGGATTCTAGCTCGTTAACCCTGGAGCCCCATTCTAAAACAGAAATCTTCGTATCCTGATCTTTCACAACTTGAATAAGTTGAGCCTTTTCGTCCTCCAGGGTTTTAATGCTTTCAATCCATTTGGTGTTAAGATTCTGAAAATCATAACAAAATTGTTCCCATGCTTTGAGGCGTTGATCAACGGTTTTGCCAATATCATCCAGGATTCCCCGAGCTTTCGCCACCATCTCTGTCATGTCCCGTCTATCTGCGGGATGGACATCCACATCAAAGTTCAAACCCCTCAAATCCCAATCTCCAAATATATGACTAAGAGGGGGGCTGGGGCATCCAAGTTCCCTTTCCACATCAAGTATTTCATGCGGCCTCGACATGATAGCTTGAAGCTCGACCTGGGTTGGATAAGGAGGAACGTATCCTGGGGCACGCTTCTGGGGGATCTCCGTAAGAGGGTCATCTCCACTCCTTCGTCTTCTCCTTTGAGGCTCCTCCCTTTTCTGCCTTGCCTCCTCCTCTGCCGATTGTTCATAATCATCAAGCCAGGCTCTTTGCTCTGGAAGCTGTTCATAAGAAGGATGAGAAGAAGTGGGATGTTGGCCGTGTGATTTTTGGGGTTGAGGAGGAGCTTGCTTAATCTTTTTCTTTGGCCGAGCAAGTATATCAGAACTTTGCCTCCTTTTCCGAAAATCGTCAATGAATGATGACTTCATTCCTAAAAAGAAAAATAATAATGAGTTCATTTAGCACTTGAGAACATGGAAGTAAACCAAGATATAGAGTAAGAAGTTAAAAGTGCAACTCTGAAAGCAAGCTTAGTCCTAAAAGAAAAAAGAAAAACATGCCTAATAAGCCTGTGTTAGACTCCGATCCTAAGTTTATTCTCGTATCTGGAACTGGTCCAGGAATCTCCGGAATGTTGGGATCAGATTGAACATTAGGAACTGCGAAACCTGAAACAGGGTATCATCTTTGCTAAGGTATCGCATAGACTCTAGATCAGGAAGTTCGCCAAAATTACCCGCGGAGTCTCTATCTTGAGTACTTGCCATAGTCGGATCCTCAAGAACATCTCCAATGTTCTGTTCAACATTTAAGGTAGTTTCTCCTACCGCGAGTTGCTTACCCTCACGTTGAACAAGTTCTTCTTCAGTATTTGAGGGAGGCTGATCCCCCGTGGTTTTCTCCGGGATTTCCGGGATGACAGCTTGTTTTTCAGAAACGGCCTCTGTGGCTCTCTCCGAAATCGTCAAGACATCGGCCTGCTTTTTAGGAGAATCTTTATGTTCCTTAAGGGCACTCGAAGGCTTTTTACTACCACTACCACTGCCGACTTGTGCACATTTTGTCAAGTATTTCTTAGTCGTTCTTTTAGCCGTCAGGGTACGGGATGGGGGAAGCAGCTAGTATTGTCGAAGGAACTCGTCGCAAATTAAAAACTGTCTACTTCTTTCAGTTTCGCTCACGGATAACAATGATTCCAGCAGAGGCTCATTAATGTCTGTGTCTTGATCAGAAGGAGTCTCTGTAAAAAAAAGAGAAAAGTAAAATCAATACATAATCATCGGAGGTAAAATAGAATTCCTATGAACATTTACCTCCTTCGGCCCATCGACCGAAAAAGTTGTCGGGACACCGCACATAGAAAAATTGGTCAGGAAATCCTTTGATACTCTCAAATAAGCCAGTTATAACCCTGGATCTCCTGCTTTCCATGAAGATAAAGGAGGGACGCTCCTTCTTTCGTCTCTTAAAAGAGTATAACGAGCATATATCCTTGAAGGTGGGCTCGCGCTTTAAAACTCTCATAAACAGCACATATAAGCTTGTAACAATGAAGTAGCCATTGGGAGCCAGTTGATAAGGAGCGATAGCCAAATTTTTCAGAATCATTTCTAAGTAAGGATTGAAGGGAGGGATCGCTCCACTCTGTAACATCCCCTTACAAACTGTTACGTATCCAACGGGGGGGCGATCAGATAAATCGTCTCTTTTTGGGAATTTGACTTCATCCTCGGAAAGGCTAAATTGTTTGCATATTCTATGATACGCATCAACGCCAAGTTTTGACGCACAACTATCAGCAGGTGTATAAGAAAGACATCGAATGGTTGGGGAGTTCTGATCAACATTCATCTCAGTGGTAGCAGCAGAAGAAGTTTCAATATTTTGATCAGAGGTCCCAGCTTCTCTAGTTGGAGAGGTTCCCTCAACAAAATGGCGAGATTTTCATTTGGTCGTCATTTCTACACAAACAAGTATGTTGGAAAAACAAACTACAGGAATATCAATAAAGCTCAAAAATAAGGTCGGCGTTGGCTGGTCAAAACTAGAAATCCTTGATCGCTCAAAAACTGGTTAAGACCTGGTCGCCCGAACCCCGTCAAGGGTCAGTCGTTCAAAACTGGAAAAGCGCTTGGTCGCTCTAAAAACAGCCAAGCCCCGGTCGCTCAAAACCAGCAAAGCGTCTGATCGCTCCAAGCCAGTCAAACCCCGGTCTCTCAAAAGCTGATAGAGCACCTGGTCGTTCCAAGCCAGTCAAAACCTTATCTCGCAAAATTAGCCTCTTCTGGGTCGGTAAAAACATCCTAAGGCTGGTCATTATAAAATTAATTCGAAATCAGTTTCAACCTGGACGGTCAAGGTTAAAATTCACCTGGGTCGGTCCTGTCAGATAAAGTTGATTCAAGCCAAACTGTTCTGGTCGGCCAAAAAAGAGGGCTACTCGTCTAAAAAACCGACCACCCAGTTGGTCTAAAAACAACCAAGTTGTTCGCATAGAGGAAAAGAAGCATGATTTTTTGTTGAAAATACATAGCGATTCAAGTAAAAATCATACATGTTCGAATCATTCAGACATATACACAAGCATATCGTGATCAATATCGCAGCAAAGAAAAACATGAGTGTTCTCATTTCAAAATCATCACTTACCAATTCAAATTGGATGCTACTTTGCAAGTAAAAATTTCAATACACGCAGGGATTCATGTTCACAAATTCAATCATAGGTTACAATTATACATCCAAGACCGGTTCGAATTCACAGGTTTAATCACATATTACCATACTGCATCTAAAACTGATCCAAATACAATCCAAACCCAAGAATGTAGCCAAATCCAGAAGACAATGTTGGTTCTACACGAATAAACCAAAAAGTAAGAGCGTATACCTGAGATCGGATTAGCAAGTTGAAAAAGCTTCGATCGAATTTCCAAACTCCAGCGATATGCAAAGTTGAACGATCGTGATTTGAATTATTTGCAGATGGATTGAAGTCTTGATTCAAACCGGTAGAAACGGGATGGAGATCGAAGAATTCTTCTTCAAAGGAGTGCCGCCATTAAAGTGAAGAATTATGGGGTCGAGAGAGTGAGGAACACCAAGGGTCAAAAGAGTTTTATATAGGCAGGACGACCGGCCTCTTCACATTTAAGACCGACCGCTCAAGTTAATTCCAGAACCGACCCATGAGAACTGCATCCAAGACCGACCCTTAATTGAAGCAGATCGATCCACTAATGTTTCGAAGCCCACAGTTTTTATAAAAACTATGAAACTTCGAGGGGCGAAATGTTATCCATCTGATCGATCCAAGTGAATATGGGTCGATTTCGGTCCTGTCGTTATTAAAAGGGAGCGGTCGTAGCAAAATATTCCTGGTCGTCCTAAAGCTGGTCGCTTTCAGATCGCTTCAAACACGAAGTTGTTTCGATCGTTCCAAAGATCTAAAAACTTCTGGTCGCTCCGAAGGCCATTGATTACCGATCGCTCCAAATATTCAAGATAGTTGGTCGCTTTAAACATACCAAAGCTCCTGGTCGCTCCAGACGGCTAAAGAGATCTAGTCGTTCCAAAATACTAAAGAGTTCCTGGTCGCACCAGAATGCAGAAGATCTCTGGTCGCTCCAAATATACAAGGTATCTGGTCGTTTACTAGCTCTTGATCACACCAACAATCTTCAAGGCTTCCTGGTCTGTTTGTTCCAAGCATCCTGGTCGGTCCGCTCCGCATTCTAGTCTCCTGGTCGTCCATTCTTCTGGCGGAAGCTCCTGGTCGGCCAAAGCACTAGAATCGATCTGTGATGGTGTGACAGCTGGAAACAACTGGTGACAACTGGCAGTGGCATTTCCGTAAATACCGAAAATACCGACCAGGCCCCTGAATACAAGATTTCAGCCATTTCTCCGCCTATAAATAGGACCCTACCTCCATCACTTTGGAGGACTTTTTTCGGGAACTACGAGTAGGTGCTGTCCAATTGCTTTCGGGATTTCTCCAAGCATTTCTACATCTCTTCTCTATCATCGATCATAAATCTATGGGGTATAGGAGCATGTGGAGCATAGCTTTCATGGAGGAACAAGCATAAGCATTCCACGCACTACTTCATTTCTTCTTGATCATTCACCCGAAGATCTAAGGAGCTTTTATCCATGGCTTTCATGGAGGGATTGGCATAAAATACTTCAAGCTTTCATCCATTCCTTCAATCGGTTGTAAGGACGAATGCATGCCAAAGGAGCTTGTATGAATGTATAGTGGAGCAATTGTTGTAATCTTTTGGTTATTAATGAAATCCAATCTTCAAAGTGGACGTAGACTCGAATAAGAGTCGAACCACTATAAAATTCTTGTCTTCTTTCTTTATTTTGGTATTTTGATGCTTCTGAATGTTAGATATGGCCTCACACAACTCTAAAGGTTTTCTAACGCCCCGCCTCTGAAAAGGTGACGTGCTTTCTAAGCATCTCGCCTCCGATTGAGTAACGTGTTTAGAAATACCATTTTGGTTGTTATACCAATTTTCGGTATCAACATTAACCATCATTTCTTATATATATCTATCGTACGTCTACACTTAGGCAGAACAACGAAACTCAATTTATAAAAAAAGCAAGCAATGAATCCAAATCTACGTCACCATTGCTACCACATGAATCAAACTGAAGATTACGACCTAGAAGATGAGGAAGAGACGGAGGAGAAGCTGGAGCAACACATAATGGTTGGGTATTCCAATAATTTCGCTGAAAGCTCAATTAGTAACCATCGAGGTAGTATGCCTGGCCAGCGTGACCGGCGGTATAAGAGAGACTACAGGATTGGACATGAAAGACTAATGAGAGATTACTTCATCGACAATCCAACCTACAATATAACTTTGTTCCGCCGTCGTTATCGTATGAGTCCGACAATCTTCTCTAAAATTTATCTTAAACTTAATCAGTCAAATCCATATTTCACTTATAGACTGAACGGAGCACAAGAAATTGGCCATTCGCCCCACATCAAAATTTCAACGGCATTGAGGATGTTAAGCTATGGAACAGCTGGTGACCAAATGGATGAATATTTCAGAATTGCAGCATCAACAACAATAGAGTGTCTGAAAGAATTCTGTAAAACAGTTGTTCAAGAGTTCGGGAACGAGTATCTACGGACACCTAGACCAAACGATATAAGCAGGATACTACGCAGGGGAGAAGCTAGAGGATTTCCAGGTATGCTTGGAAGTTTAGATTGCATGCACTGGCCTTGGAAAAACTGCCCAACGGGATGGAAAGGAATGTTCACCGGACATAAGAAAGTGCCATCAATGATCCTTGAAGCAGTAGCAATAGACGATTTATGGGTTTGGCATGCTTTTTTTGGAGTCCCAGATTCATTGAATGATATAAATGTTTTAAAACAATCATATCTTTTCACAGAGCTTGCTAACGGACTGTCAACATATGTTTCATATAACGTTGGTAATATCGAACACAAAACTGGATACTATCTAGTGGACGGAATATACCCAAAGTGGAGAACTTTGATTCAAGGATACAGAGTACCATCAAATGACAAAGAACGTTATTTCACTAAGAAAGTAGCTAGCTACAGAAAGAACATCGAACGTACGTTTGGTGTTCTACAAGCCCGATTTCATGTTTTACGCAATCCTGCTCATTTTCATGATGCAAGAGTGCTTTCGGAAATCATGTATGCTTGTATAATATTACATAACATGATTGTGGAGTCTGAAAGAGGTGGGTATAAGAATCAAAAGTCTAATTATCTTGACATGTTTACGGGGTCAAATGCAAAACCCCATAAAGATGTAAACTCAATGGACGAGTATGTTGATATGGTTCAACATATTGAAGATCAAGCTGCACACTTCCAATTGCGTGACCAGTTAGTGGATCATTTGTGGGCGCATAAACGAAGAAATAGACGGAGTCAGTAGTTGGTACTAGAACTATGTATCGGTTTGCACTCGTGCACTATGTATCAGTGTGTATGTTGGGTCAATAAATCTAGTTTCCAATCATATTATCGATTGTATCATTGTTTCAACAACCAGTACATAAATACTAAAAACAGATCACAATCATATTACAATTCAACCCAACATATATAGCTACTACATAAACAACTACTGCATACATACTACAAATAGGACACAATCATATTACAACTAAACCCTAGCTAGTACATAAATACCCACTAGAATGTAACTACTACAAACAGTTCAAAGTCATATTACAACTTAACCCTACATACATAGCTAATCCTCAAACGAGCCACTACAGCTTCCGCCTTCGCTTCCTTTGCTTCTTATGTACTCTGCAATCTGCTCTTTTACTAGTTCTTGCTGTAAAGGGGAAAGCTTACTAAAATCACATGTAATCATTTTAACATAATTGCTCTCCTGCACCAGTGCTTCCTTCTTCTCCAGCCTTGCTCGTAACAGGGCTTGTTTCTCCGTATGTTGTTGTCTGCGAAGCTCTCTATCAACACTAACTGCTGTGTGGAACTCTTCGTCGCTGCGGTTTCTTTGCTTCGAAAATCGAAGTCTATGCTCTTTTGTCTCCGTAGCTGAATTCTCTACTGTTTCAATAAATCTAGAGAACTCTGCACCGCGTTGCTCCGGCTGAATTGACTTGGCTCTGCCAATAGGCCATCCGTCACTAGTTCCAAATAAAGGGTTTCTTTCTTGCGAGCTCGGGTCACTTCCTGGACTAGATTCAGAGTAGTTCATCCTTCTAGCTTTGTTCTGCTGTTCAACCATGAAGTTGCTTGGGTTCTTCCACTTAGGCAACCTAGATAGAAGCTCGAAACAGTCGTTAAATTTAAATGGAAGTCCATACTTTCATTGGTAGTCCTTTCATGACTCTTCAATCTGTAACATGAAGTCGAAATTGTATGAGTGTATGACATTTCTAACTAATCAAGCATAGTATACTAACTTATTTTTAAAAGTAATCTACGATACTTACAACGTCATAAGGTGCAGCACCGCTTTGCTTCCTGTTCTGCAAGCCTGTCAGTATTGCCAGATAGTTCTGACATGCAGCATTCATAACTCTATAACTGCCTCTAAGTGATCCCCATGTTCTACTCCTCGTTTCCAACGAATTGTAAAAATCTGCAACTCTTTCCCAAAATTTCTGACCTTTCATATTATTCCCAACAATGCTATCTTGTGAAATGCGTATCCACGATTTAGCAAGTGAAACGTACTGCTCGGAGGTAAACTTACATTGTTTTCTTCTTCCATCCGCTGCTATTTCTTCCTCTTCAGCATGATCATCCTCAACATCTTCTATTCCGGGATCCGACTCCGATTCAACTTCGGTTTGGTGTCGTTTACTGAAAATGCCACTTAAAGACTTCCACTTCTTCTTCTTTTGGTTATATTCGGGACTGACAGGTGCAGTGTATTCTTGACTAAATTCTTCAGAATTTGTAACATTCGCATCCTCATTTGCATCTTCGTCCTCCGGATCCTCCGGTGATGTTTCAACATTTTCTTCGTTACTAGGAGAGACAAACCCGTACGAAAACTGTCTTTGCAGATTTTGTGTACCTTCGCGGTCACGAACCTCGGTCTATTGCGGAGGTAGGTGAGGTTGTTGACTTTGATCAGTCTGCATCATCATTGACATATATGACGAATGATCATCGTACACGCCTGGCACGGGCGGTCGTTGGTAAAAATGTGGCGGGGCGGACGAATGGACGGGAGGAAAGTTAGGAGGAGCGAGCGGTTGGTACGATGGTCGATATGGATAATTTGAATACGGCGAGTAGCCATATTCATGAGATGGCTGCAACGATTGATGTTGTTGGACTGACCGTTGCATGGCATACGATGAAGAGGGCGGTTTGGACATGGGATTCTTGTTTCCGCATTTTTTGATGCTTCGCTTGGGTGTGGAAGAAGACATTTTTGTTGTTGAAGAAGTTGAAGTTGAGAAGGTGGAGTGGTTGTATGGAAGAAGGAGAAAGGTTGGTGTATTAGAAGGGAAAATGGGGTAGCCGTTGGAGTGTAACGGCTATGTATTATAACGGCAAAGAGAAAGCCGTTATAAGCTTATAACGGCAAACTCTTTGCCGTTATAAACTTATAACGGCAAAGAGCTCTTTGCCGTTATAAGATTATAACGGTATTCTCTTTGCTGTCATAAGCTCTAGCCTCTGTTCAGTGAACCAGCCACGAAGGAGCTCAAAACTAGCCACAAACCAGCCACGGATGAGTGAACAAGCCACACCTGATTGCTCCGTGACTTGTTTAGTAACCGAACAAGCCATGGTTGGTTGTGCTTTTAGAATTTCAAATTTTAAATAATTTTTGAAGGGTTGGTTTACATACGTTTGGAAGGACCTGAATTTTCGAAAAGGAAGAAAAAGCTTGTTCTTTTATAATTACTGATTGGAGATGGCTTTGTTTTCAAGTGTGAAAAGAATGAGACTGTAACATTTTATATTATTATTATTTTCAAAATTTTAGCCGCATTGTTTGAATGGGGAAATCTTATCCTTTAGAGCTTTTGTACGGCAACGAGAATGTAATAGATACACACTAAGATTATTAATGGGAAAATCCGAAACTGTGTTTAGATGTTGCCAGTGCATCTTATTTTTAACCATATCGAAGATTTAGTTAGATATGGATTTACATATGGCTTGTGCAAATATGTTGCACCCAAAGATTTTCTGAGATACGGGTTTTGAATTTACAAAAAAATTGAAAACGATGGGTTTGTTTTTATTTTTATTTTTCTTTCTAACAGATGGATGAATCAACATAATGTAGCCGACAGAACTAAGAAAGGGGGGACTGGAAAAATATATGGGTGTAGAGAAGAGAACGAGCGAATTTCAGCGAAATTAAATGAAGTGTACTGCACGGGATAATCACAATTGTTGGAATTAAAGAGGAGGAGGATAACTAAATTTTTTTGCAATATTTCTTACAATATTTCTTGCATTACTTGCATTTCTTACAACAAAATATGACAACCCTTATATAGTAGACTAGACACACCCTTACACATACCAATAGACACCAATTGATTAATAGACACAACATTAAACGAAGCGACATGAAACTTAAACTAATAGACACAACAAACTACGAGAGAATAATAAATTGGGTTTAATTTCCAATAACAATAACACAGTAAATCCATCCATTTGTTAACCTAATTCAATATGGTCAGATGTTAAAAGATCGTCACCTGCAGGTTAGGTCGATCATGTGAAAGCTGAGGCCTCTTTCAAGGGAAAATAACAAGATTACGGGTTGGTCTTCTAATACCAGAGTCTTCACTCTTATGTTGTGCTTTTGGTGGAGGAGAACCAGTAGAGATACCAATTACTTGAATTACTTAATATATTTAGGTGCATATTAATAATTAAATTAAGAAAATATAGGTGTCTTGTTACATAAGATTTAGTTCATATGCGAACGACAAACGAGAAATAAAAATACCACCGCTCACCGTATTGTTTCACAATCACAAAAACTATATTAAAATAATACAAGTTGCTTATTTTCGTAAAATCCCAAAAATGTTAGTATAGTGCGTTAGAAACGTTAAACGAAAAGTCATTTTTTCCAAAATAACAATTACGGAAAAATCCTATAAATTTCATTAACACTACTAAAATCTTATCTAAATTTAAAATCAACGTTTTATTAAATTGAAATCCAAATCTAAATTATTAAATAAATCAAGTATTAAATTTCGCAGTCCAAAATTTTATTTAATAAATCGTTAAGGTTTATTAAGGATTCCATAACGACTTTCTAAAAATTTGATTTAGACATAACTCAAAATATATGAGATGAAATCTCGAATTTTCTCTTCCATTAAAAAATTATAATCCAATAGATCCGGACAGTTGATGTTTCAAAGAATTCCGACTTATATTGGATCCTGTATACTCAGTTGAAGTTCCAATCGTCAAATTACGAACTACCGCGCCGCTGCGAGCTCATTTTTAATTATATTATAATTAAAACATTCAAACTTTGTTTAATTACTAAATTTGTTATTATAATTCAAATTTGGACTTGATTAAATCTTATAAATTACCCAATTCACATTATATTGCAAATCCAACTTATTTCCGCCTATTTCAGATTTTAATTTATTATTTCACTATTTATGTTATTTAAATATTCAAAATTATTCCATTTAAGTTGTTTTAAATTGCAAAAATCAATATTTAAATAATTTAATAAACTAATTATTTAATTACTAAAAATACGGGATGTTACATCATCCCGCATCAAGAAGGTTAATACCCTATCCATCTCCAATCAAGGCATCAGTAAGGCTGCTATTCTTCAGTTTCCTTTATTTCTTCAGTAAATATCTAATTTCGATTTCAATATAATCCCGTCTACGTAATTTTTCCCACTTTTGATTACCGTGTAATCTTAAATTTCTTTCGTTCCATATGTATCACACAGTTGTTGCAATGCTGCAAAAAGCAACGTCTTGACTAAAGGAGGCAGTGGTGAAAGAATCTTTCAGCAAGGCTAATTCATCTTCCAGAATCACTACGCCATAGATGGCATATCACAACGAAAATGCATGGTGTTGCTAGCTACAATGTTGCCACTGCTATGCTGTTTTTTGTCTACTGCAACGCACACTTAAATGTGTTAGCATATATATCAACATGTGTTGCAGTAGCCTCGTGAATAAAAGTAAGAAAGGGGAGGACCCGAAAAATATATGGGTGTAGAGAAGAGAACGAGTGAATTTCAGCGAAATTAAATGAAGTGTACTGCATGGGATAATCACAGTAACACAGTAAATCCATCCATTTGTTAACCTAATTCAATATGGTCAGAAGTTAAAAGATCGTCACCTGTAGGTTAGGTCGATCATGTGAAAGCTGAGGCCTCTTTCAAGGGAAAATAACAAGATTACGGGTTGGTCTTCTAATACCAGAGTCTGCACTCTTATGTTCTGCTTTCGGTGGAGGAGAACCACTAGAGATATTGTTAGCCCACTTTGTGAACTAGGCAACACAAAGTCGAGATGTAAAGCGTTGAAGATCTTAGAAAGCATCACATCGGATCGGATCGAAGAGCTGCTGCTAGTCGGATCGGAGAGCTGCTGCTAGTCGGATCGGAGAGCTGCTATCAGTCAGATCAGAGGGCTGTTACCAGTTCGGAACGGAGCAGAGCAAAATGGATAAGGACTCAGTTTCAGCTCAGGTCGGGTCGGATCGGATGTCCCGATCCGAACCCCTTCTGCTTTCTCCTCCGAACCGGACCCACATTCCATATCACTTCGCCCTTCGATCGCCTGAATATTCGGAGCGGTTATGACCATTTCCTACCCACGATGACCACTACTCTGATGCGCTGTCAGCACTGGAATCCATCCGAGCCCGAGGACGATGGGATGGAAGACACGTGGCTCCGACCCGGATCGAATTCTGAGTAAATTTTCACCTATAAATACCTCGCCTAGAGACAATTAAAGGGATCTTCTTTTTGGCACTTTGAGAGTTCAAACACTTTCATAAACCGAATTCCAACACTCCCAGATAATCCAAATCGTCTTTCAACATTTGTTTTGAGACAATTGAGTGAATGCGTGTGAGTTGTGAGTGAAATTGAGTGAATATTTCATTGTAATTGCATCTATATCATCGAGAATAGTGATTACAAAGTGGACGTAGGCTTTTCAACGCCGAACCACTATAAATTCTGTGTCTCCATTTTACTTTTGATCTTATTTTATTTCGATTTTAGTCAATTTGGGTGTTAGAACCACTTTTTGGTCTAACATTTTGGTGCTTTCACTGAGAATCATATGAATTCTCTGTTTTTTCGGATTATCGTTCTACTTTTTGGACCGTTGAGTTCAAAGAAGTTAATCCTCAAGTTTCGAACCTCTTGAATATTTGTTGGTTGATTGTTGAAGAACTATGGCCAAAGGAAAAGGCAAGGAAGTTCAAACCAGTCGAGGGAACGGAGTTGGTGAAGATCAGCAAAACGCGGTTGTGACAAGGTCTCGTGGGCAGAGCTTGGGAGTGGATCGGATGGATACAGGAAATCCGAACCGCACTCAAGGAGAGAGCTCTGATCCGATCCGAGTAGGAGAATCTGAAGCAGTGCACTCCCCCAACCTGAACCGACCCGAACAAGCTTCCCAGCTCCGACCCGAACAAGTCTCCCAGCTCCGATCCGACCTGATTGCTCAGCTCTGATCCGATCCGTCGCTTGGTGATGTTGGAACCTCTACTCGAGCCCCTCCAAATGCTCCGACTACAGCCACCAGGATCAATGATCAGGTCAATCCATCTGCGCCTATTACCCAAGGAGATTTTTCGCGCCTTCTTGACATGCTTGAGAGTACTAGGGAGGCTATGAAAATCCACGAGCGCACCAATCTCATGATGCAAGAAAACATGAGAATCATGAGCAGGGAAATTAGCGAACTCCATAGACAGAGAACCCCATCCCCGGTTCGTCACACACCAACGGATCGGTCTGCTTCTTCCGAGGAAGAACGGCCCCGTGAAAGAAGACCGCTCGAACGACCTCAGAATTTGGAGCAGCTGACGTTCGGATCTTTGGGGTCCCGCGAGGACGCTGCACGGGCACTAGGACCCAATGATCCAAGCTTGAGAGATCCTATGTTGTTACCGATGTAGGGATCCCATGTATTACCTAGAGACCCTAACCTTACCAATCCCACTCAGGAACAAATGCTCCAGCCCCTTCCTCCCGAGATCGACCGGGAGCGTAGGGAACGAAGCAGAGCAGAAGCGGCTCGAAGAAGGAGGGCGTTCCCTGATCAGGAGCCCAGCGGAAACCTGAACATCAGAAGGAGGGCATCTCCTGATCAAGAGCCCAGAGGGAACCTGGATGCCAGAGCCAGGGAGCCTGAACGGCCCCTGACCAATGCTGACGTATAGGCTATGGTACGCCAGATCATGTCTGAAAGCCGGAACTACACCAATGAAGATTATGGCATTGAGCGAAGCCATACTCCCTTCACTAACGACATCCTCAACTTTCAGTTTCCCCGACGTTTTAACCTGCCGCAGATGGACAAGTACAATGGGAGAACCGATCCGGGACAACATTTGATGCGATACGCATGGCTCATGAATGCTGCTGCTGCCCCTGACGCAGTGAAGTGTAAAGCCTTCCCGATCTATTTAGAAGACGTGGCGCTGCTATGGTTTACCCGACTTCCCCTTCGGTCGATATCGAATTTTAGGGAATTGAGCGAACGTTTTATGAATCAGTTCCGACTCCATGCCCGAAAGTCTAAGAGTGTTATTGAATTATCAAGAATTAAGCAGGCGCCTGGAGAGTCTTTGAAGTCATATCTCGACCGTTTCAACTTGGATGTGACAGAAGTCAGCTGCACGAGCACACCATCTTGATGGCTTTGATGGAAGGAGTCGATCCTGATTCCGAGTTTGGAGATTATCTTTTTGGGAAGCCACCTCCCACGAGAGAGTTATTCTATGAAAAGGCCGATATTAACTTAATATGAGAGGAGGCAAGGGCAAATCGAAAGAGAAAGTCTGGAGCGGCTTCAAAAGAAAATGTTCAGAGTAATGTCGTCGTGAAGTAGTCTGGAGAAAGTTCCGGAAAAGTTGAGGTGAATGTGGGAAACAAGAGTGGAAACAACAATAATGGAAACGGGGGCAACAACAACAACCGTAACGCGAATGGTAACAGAAGAAATAGAAATGGAGGAAGTGATCCTAACAAAAGACCCCGGTTCCAGACTTATGAGAATTATACACCGCTGAACGACACTCTGGAGAACATTTACTTGGATACATACAATGTTTTGCAATATAAAAGACCGCCACCTCGAGACTCAACGGAGAAAGAAATCGCAACTGGAAAATTTTGTTTGTTTCATGGAACTCATGGGCATTCAACAAATGAATGTCGACGTTTGAGGGACGTGATTGAGAAGCTGCTGCGCGAAGGAAAATTGGATGAATACAAGGTTGCCCCAAGAGATGGGGGCAAGGAGAACAAGCTCCCAACCAAAATCAATCCGCTCCCAAGCCTACAGCGCAGCAGAAAGGCAAGGGAATTTTTATTAACACCATAGTAGGTGGACCCTACCCAGCGATCCACAGTTTTAGATCAATGGATCAATACGTAAATGCAGCTAAGCACGTAGATGTGGATGAATGTGATGATTTGGAAGATGTCGCCCCTGTGAAACAGCAGAGGACAATGTTAGACGATGTGGTATTCCGTAGCAGAGACAATACCGGAATCCAGTCACCCACCGACGATCCGTTGGTCATTACCACCACCATTAGACCGACATTGGTTCATAAGGTGCTAGTAGACAACGGAAGCTCTGTTAATATTTTATTTAAAAAATCATTCGATCAGATGAAACTTGAGTCTGAAGATTTGAAGCCATGCGAAGGTTGGATCCGAGGCTTCAACAGAGCATCGACAGCTCCGATGGGGTATATAGAATTGCCCGTAACATTGGGGCAAGGGGAACGCTGAAGAGTACGAATGCTTCAGTTCGTAGTGCTGGACGTAGATTCGCCCTACAACGCATTTTTGGGAAGGCCTGCCCTTGCAGAGTTCAGGGCTTGCATCGCCCCTTGGTGTTTATTGCTTAAGTTCCCAACTGAAGCCGGAACCGGAGTAGTGAGAGGAGATCAAGTTTCCGGACGAGCCTGCTATGTTGCCGAATTAAAGATGTTGATGAAGGGACTCAACATCGAGAGTAAAGGTGCCTCGCCTCCTCCGAAGGAGGGTTCGGCGTAGCAATTAGAGGGATCGGACCCGAAGGAGTTGCCCAAAGGAACGCCCGAAGACTTGGATCCCAGAAAAGATGAGGAACCAGAGGCTAGAAATGCAACTCCTAATGAAGTGACAATGGACATACCCATTGACGAAGCTGATCCAACAAGAGTTTTGAAGATTGGATCCCAGCTGGATCCACATCGAGCCAAAGAACTAACTGACTTCCTGAAGGCAAACCTGGATGTGTTTGCCTGGACCCACGCCGACATGTGTGGGATATCTCCATCCGTCATAAGTCATTCACTAAATATAAACCCAAAACACTCGCCTGTAAAGCAAAAGAGACGTGTGCTCGGCCCAGAGAGGTCGGCAGCTCTGAAAGAAGAAGTGGAGAAGCTGAAACAGAATGGATTTATTAGAGATTCGACATATCCCGACTGGATATCGAATCCCGTTTTAGTAAAGAAGCCAAACGGAAATTGGTGGACGTGCATTGATTTCTCACACTTGAACAAAGCTTGCCCGATAGATAGCTTCCCACTCCCTAGAATTGACCAGCTTGTAGATTCGACGGCGGGACACGAACTTCTTTCTTTCATGGACACATATTCCGAGTACAACCAGATTCCTATGCACGTGCCAGATCAAGAACACACGAGCTTCATTACAAATTTGGGGTTATACTGTTATGTGGTCATGCCGTTCGGATTAAAAAACGCTGGAGCCACTTATCAACGCTTGGTGAACAGGATGTTTTATAACATAAAAGGGAAGACTATGGAAATTTATGTGGATGATATGCTTGTCAAATCGAAACAGTCTCCAGTCATACACAAGACTTGGCAGAAATGTTCGATATCCTGCGAAAGTATCGGATGAAGTTGAATCCTTTGAAATGCTCATTTGGAGTGGCATCGGGAAAGTTTCTAGGCTTCATTGTGAGCTCTCGAGGGATTGAAATCAATCCCAGCCAAATAGCAGCGATTAGAAACTTTGAAGAACCAAGGAGAATCAAAGATGTCCAAAGTCTTGCAGGGAAAGTAGCCGCGTTGAGTAGATTTATCTCCAAAGAAACGGACAAATGCATCCCATTTTTTGACTTGATAAAAAGGGGAAAGAAGAACTTCGAATGGACTCCGGACTGTGTTGAGGCCTTCCGAAATTTATTGGAGTTACTAGAAAAACCACTGATTTTGTCAAAGCCAGTGGATCATGAAGAGTTATTTGTTTACTTAGCGGTTTCGGCTCACGCTGTTAGCACAGCCTTGGTCCGAGAAGAAGACAAAGTGCAAAGGCCGGTATATTATGTAAGCAAGAAATTGGCAGCGGCAGAACGCAACTACCCAAGGATTGAGAAGCTCGCTTACAACCTCCTAATCGCCTCTCGAAAACTTCGTCACTATTTCCAAGCTCACCCAATAACCATATACACTGACCAGCCTCTGAGGCAGGTGTTGCAGAGACCCGAAGCATCGGGGCGTTTGATCAAATGGAATATTGAATTAAGTCTGTTTGATTTAAATTTTCAGCCGCGGAGGTCGATCAGGGGGCAAGCTCTGGCTGACTTTATAGCAAAATTCACAATCCCAGAGGAGGAAGTGATCGATGACAGAGTGATCAAGTCAGAAGACGAGTTAAAATTAGATCCATGGAAGCTGTACACAGACGGAGCCAAGAACGACCAAAGGTCCGGAGCTGAAATCGTCTTAGTCACTCCTGAGGGACGGTCGTTATATTACGCTCTACGATTAGAATTTTCAGCGACTAATAATGACTCTGAGTATGAAGCCCTGATTGCCGGGCTGAAGCTTGCTAAAGACCTCGGAGTAAAGACATTGGACATATTCGGCGACTCCAAAATAGTTGTTTGCCAAGTGCGAAAGGAGTTTGTGGCCCAGGGACCTCGACTTATCGCCTACCTCGGGAAAGTGGAAAAGCTGTTGAGCAACCTAGAGCGGTACAACATAACGCATATCCCAAGAGCTGAAAACCAGAAGGCAGACAGGCTAGCAAAGCTAGCTAGTTCCGACAACCCGGAAGAGACCGAAATAATTCCAATTGAAACATTGGAATCGCCAAGTTTTGAGTCAATGGAAATTGAATTCGCTCTCGAAGAAGAACCGGAAAAGGAATCGTGGATGACTCCAATTAAGAATTTCCTTAAGAATGGGATACTCCCATCAAAGAAGAGTGAGAGACGGGCTATAGTTCGCAAGGCCACCAGATACATCCTTCAAGATAGTATTCTTTATAGACAAGGATTTTCTATGCCCCTGTTACGATGTATAGCACACAACGACATCAAACGTGTACTAAGAGAAGTACACGAAGGTGAGTGTGGATATCATACAGGAGGTCAGACTTTAGTGAAAAAGATATTGCGGTATGGATACTTCAGGCCCACAATTAATAAAGATGCAGCTGATTATTCACGACGCTGCGACAAGTGCCAGAGATTCGCCAAAATCCCCAGAGCACCGTCGACCCAACTCAAATCGATGGCGAGTCCTTGGCCTTTTGCCACGTGGGGAATTGATATCATCGGAGTTCTACCAATTGCTAAAGGAGGAGCGAAATATGCAATAGTCGCTGTGGACTATTTTACGAAGTGGGTGGAAGCTGAGCCCCTAACCAAAATCACGGCGAGAAAGGTGATAAGTTTCATGGTTAGAAATATTATATGCCGATTCGGGATCCCAAGGACCATTGTAACTGATAACGGAACCCAGTTCGATGGTGCCGAATTCAGAACTTTCTGCCAGAAATATAAGATCGACAAACGGTACACTGCGGTCGCTTATCCGCAGTCGAACGAGCAAGTAGAAGCAATAAACAAAGTTATAAAATCCATCCTCAAGAAACGGTTAGAACGCACAAAGGCAAAATGGGTTGATGAATTGCCCTTAGCTTTGTGGACATATCGGACAACGTTTAAGACAGCTACCGGTCATACCCCTTTCTCTCTCTCATTTGGTTCAGAAGCAGTAATTCCAGTAGAGCTTGAGGTTCCCTCCCACAGGGTGACATATTATGACCCGATGACGAATCGAGCACTCTTACTCGAGTCTCTTGATGAAATCGAAGAAAAAAGGGACGAAGCAGATTTGCGCGCGTCAAGACATCGACTTCAGATGGCACGCTATTATGACAAAAAAGTTCATCTTAGGACTTTTGAACCGGGAGATTTGGTGCTAAAGAGATTCTTTCCATCCCTTCCTCACCTCGATCCAAAATGGGAAGGACCCTTTGTCATCCAACGGAAACTTGAAATAGGAACCTTCAAGTTAACGACCGTAGATGGCGAAGAGGTACCTAGGGCATGGAATGCCCAACACTTGATGCGATATTTGAATTAGAAATGTTGTACTCTTTGCTGTTTTTCTTATGAACTCTGTAAAAAGGCACGACTTGCCTTAGAAAAATCTGTTGATATGAACAAAGAACTATAAAGTGGATGTATGCTGCGACTTAGCCGAACCACTATAAAAATATCGTGTGTCATTTACTTTCCTGCATTATATGTACCTTCAACTTCTATTCTGTTGTGATTACGGAATATAAGATGATTTAAAACCTAAAAGGTTGAAAACAGTTTATACGCAGGAAAAAGCGCAACGACTGTTTGTACGATAAGACATAAAAGAATGGGAAGACGACATTCTTAACTCTAACTCTCGAGAATTGAGAGAGAGTATAAAGCATGGGAAGACGACGTCCTCTGAGGCGTGAAGGTGCACCCAGACAAGAGACCGCCTTAGTAAGAACTCTAACCTGAGTATAAGACAGGAGAGTATAAAAAATGCCAGAAAAAACGACAGGCATTGACGACACAGAGAATGTAACCCCGTCAGAGAATCGGGGACATTCAGATTACTTGACTAAATCTTGGATAGTTTTTCAAGATTGACTGGGGGCATATATGTACACACATATCCCCCCACCATAACTTCATTACACAACTATAGTAGGACATGCATTCTTACATAAGTGCAAACTAATGACTAACAGACATTGCAGAAAATGAATTATTTTTTATTTACAAATGAACGAATTTGTACAGGAAAACAGGCGAAAAGAAGGTGCAAGGGCCACCCTTGCAGCAACAATTATGGGCCAATCAAATGCTAAAATAACGCAAGACACTCCATCATTTAGATTTCGAAGAGGGCTTGGACTTCTTAGCAGCCTTCTCCGCATCCCTCGCCTCTTTTTCGGCCTCCGTCAAAATGCACTTTGACTTTTTCTTCCCTGAAGCTGAAGTGCTGGAATCAGTTGACTTCTTCCCAGAAGGCGGAGCGCTGGAATCAAGAGAAGACTTTTTAGCAAGTTCCTCTGTAATGGATCTAGTCGAAAGCTTAACAACTAACCTTGATCCCGCATCCACTACTGCGAGGGGCTTAAGGCTTTCAGGGTCTAAGTCTTCAGCTTTAAGCTGCAAGCGTTTATCTTGGTCAGCTTTCAGTGCAGCTAAGGTAACATCATCGGCGCTTTTCGACTCCCCGACTATAGCCACCTTAGGGTCTTCCTCATGTCCCCCGTTGCCGCCATCATCCTTTAAGGCGTCTATCATTTCGTCATCATGAGGAGTGTCAGCCTTGGACGGTTCAATTCCTACCCCCGAATCTATGGGTGCAGCCTTGTCTTTTCCCCCTTTAGCCTTCTCCGTATGCTCTGCTCCAGAGGCGGTTCCCTGGGGCACATCTGTCATTTCGGACGGTTCAATACCTACAGAGTTAGAAGCAACAGTTATCAACTCAGGAGAAAATAATGGGTTCTTCATCGATTGCTCAATCACGTGACGGAAGGTAGAGATAGTTTTTACGAATTGAGGTGAAAATGTAGAGATACCTTCCGAAGACTTCTCGGCCGGAGTGACTGCGGTCTCCTTCGGGTATAGGGGATAAAAGAGTTGTCCGAGGGATTCCTGGGTTTTCAGGATCATATCCCTCTACTTCAGAAGTTGCAGAGGCAGTAGAGGAAGAACCAGCCTCGGGAATGTTCTTTAGCTTAGCCCTCCGCCTCTCTTCGTCCATAACAGCAGCAATGAGGCGGCACCCTTCGGCTAGGCGTTCTGGTTCATCATCTCGTAAATATTTCTCCATCAGCTTGTCCTCGTCAATGGAATCAACCTTGAGCTCCTCTTTCTCCCATTCAATGAACTGACTCCATACTTGGACTAGGGTAGATGGATAATCTTCAATCCAAGAAATATTTCGGCGGCGGATGATATGCGCAAAGAATTCAATCATTAATTGGCCGAAACCCTGAACCTCTCCCTCAGCCTCCGACAGTTGTTTGCGGGCCTCCTCAGCGGACTTGATAGCACATTCGACGTTACCCTCCGCTAGGGCAGCCCTGTTCTCCGCCTCCGCTAACTTAGAAGCCAAGTCAACGTTTTTCTTTTCCAATTCAGCATTCCCCCTTGCTAACTCGGCATTCTTCCGCTCAAGGTCAGCGTAAGCAAGTCGCGTTTTGGCAGCATCTGACTTGGCATCTTCGGCTTGCTTTTTCAATTCCGAATGCTCTTGGGTATGGGACTCAAGCAAATCATGATAGCATTTTTGCAGATATTCAAATTGTTGTTTGAAGCTAGTAGCCTCCCGTTGAGCAACAGCAAGCTGGGCCTGTGTATTCACCAAGTCTTTTCCTAGTTTTTTTAAGGCCCTTACATCGTCTTCTACGGTTTTTTGCATCGAGTCAGCATTCGTGATTAAAGTGCGGATGATTCTGGAAAGGCTGCGCGAATACTTGAACATTTCTGAATACTGTTTCTTGACCGCATCTATCTTTGCTTTGGCCTCATCTGCCCACCTTGAAGAAATAGGCTCAAGAGCAGGTAAAAAAGTCAATTTTTCGAAGTAATGTTCAGGAAATTACTCCTCCAGATACGCCCGCTTAACTGCGGTTTCAGCATCTAGCGGTGGAGGGGCAGGAAATTTCAGCTCAGTATCCCTGTGCGTGGAGGGCTCAATGGCTTCTTTATCCGTTCTAGGCCGTTTAGTGGGAACCTTACGCTTGCTTCGTGATTCGGTATCTTTTGGAGGACTCCTCTCCCTACTGCGCTTTTCTTGAGAAGAGGTTGAGTCTTTTGATTGCGGCCTGTCCTCTTCTCGACGACCTTGGTAACCTTTATATCGTTCTGGGTCTGTCCGGACAGGGGAGCGAGAACGCGAGGTTCGCGAACGATAAGGATCATAGGGCCTTCTATCCTCCCTACTGCGATCTTCACGGCGATCATGCTCAGTATCATATGGCGGATTAGACATGCTACGGCGGAGTTTCCTGATGTCATAATAGGATCGGTACATCGTGCCTGCACAACAAGACAAATGAAATTCAGGATCAATATTTTCACAAAGAGAAAGATGCTGTGAGTTGTGGTGCTATTGTGTAAAGTGTGTCCTAAGTGGTGTGTGCCCCCGACAAACCCGAGTCCGAAGCTAGATTAGTACGAGCGGGCACTTTGGCCTTAGCAGGAGTGGTCTCTTCGGAAGAAGTGAAAACTAAAGGATTCTTCTCAAAATCCTCTGAAGTGTAAATAGTTTCAGGTAAGGGGAGATCCCCCAAACCCTGAAATAGTAGGTCATCACTACTAGGGACATCTCCCTCGGAAGTATCAATCGGTGACCCTTTGGAAGACATTGATCTTTCCGGAGAAATGGCATCCTCAGGAATAGTATACCCTTCGCGATACTTTTCGGCCATGTTAGCCAATTCATCATCTTGAGTAGAAGACCGAGAGGGTGAAGCCTGAAGAGGCACTGTAGGAGCTCTCGAACCTTCGCCCGTTTCTGGGATTACGTCCACTGGAGGAATATATACATATGGAGCTGTCCCGTGACCAATGCTACGGGTAATGGACAGCAACCCATGAAGATGAAGATATTCGTCCTTAAGGACTTCATCTATAGTTAAAAACTTCTGATCACCCTTAAGGAGCTGGTGCATCAGATCAAAGAATGCTTGGTTCGATATTTGTTTTGGGTTATCAATTGCAAACAAAAAGAAAAACGAATTAATGCGGTGGTTTGAATGTACAGAGTCAGGATTTAGAAAACCAATGCTTTACTTGATTTCGTCCACCTCCTAGCACACCCTGGTTGTTGCTTTACATAAAGCTATTCCAGCCTGAAGTCCCCAGCTTTACTACTGAATGGTGCTGGAATTATTTTCCTCTTAGGGACAGACTTGAAGTAACAGAAAGAAGGGGTTTCTCGAGTCCGGTGCTTGAAGTTATAGAAGAAGTGAATGTCGTCAAAAGTGAGCTCTATGCCTAAGATCTCACGGTACGCTACATATAGGGTGTACAAGTAAGCATAGGAATTGGGATGCAGCTGCATGGGGGCAATCCGCATTTGTCTTAGAAAATCGACGACGAAAGGAGAAAATGGAGGAATAGCCCCGACCATGCACATCAACCGAGTGATTGCCATATACCCCTCCGGAGGGTTGTGGGGACGATCATATTTTGATGGAAACTAGGTATCCCCTTGGAGTATCCCGTACTTTAGTCGTATTCGGACAAGTTTGTAATTGTCGATCGTCGATTCAACGGAATCTTGAGGTGATTCCAATATGATGGCAGACTCAAATTCATCAGGAGCTCGGTTATCACCAATCCCTCCTTCCTCTTCACAACCCAGGGAAACTCCACCCTTAGAAAACACATTGTCACTTTCGCGAGTTTCAACCCTGTAGTCTGAGCTCTCATCATCCCACTCTGGATCCGAGGAAGAAGATATGTCTTCAAGAGTAATTTTGTTGGATGTCTCTGGGACCTCCTTCTTCTCTGCTAATCTAGAGGAGCGTCTGGATGTCATGGTCACAAAACTATTGAAGAAGCAATAGCACAAGTTAGAGTAAATTAGCCCGTATCCCCCCGTGCATGTGTACAAACTAAAGTGTGAGCAGTGTATGCAGAAAGTGTAAAGTTAACGTTTGAAAGTGCGACACAAAATCTTGGCAAAGTAATAAGGATCAAGGCAGTTATTGATATCCATTTATGTTCGCAGGGCACTATCCTAACTGTCCATTAAGTTAAAGATTATGCCAAGAGTTGATTGGGTCAGTTAAACAAGTTCTTATGCATTAAGTTGGACTGCTCTTCGGTTCGGTTCGGGTGCATTCATTGGGATCGGATCGGGAGCGTAGCCCTGCCTTGGATTCGGACAAACATTGAAGTCCAGGAATCAAAGTCGGATCGGTTCGGAAGTAGATTCCCCGAACAGTTCGGATCGGATTAGGCAGTAGTCGGATCGGTTCGGAAGTAGATTCCCTAAACAGCTCGGATCGGATTAGGCAGTCATGCCTCTCTCCTCCTTTATTTTACAGTCCGACCCGATCCGGTTAGGTGAGCTCTATTTCCCTCTTCAACTGCTTGCCCCGACCTGATCCGGCCTTCTGGATCTCTCTTCCTTTTCTTTTCTTCCATTTTCCATACTCCGTCGCCTGAACTAACCCCTTGTAATCTCCTTCTTCTTCCTCTTCTTTAATTTTAAACCCAATCTCGTCTCTGAAACCCCAGTTATGATCGGACAAGCTAAGACTCCCTCTTCCAATGCCTCGAAGTGGCAACGGAGCCACCAACGACGATAGCGAAGGAAGAGGATGCTGTAGCATTGAAGCCACACCCAAATCGGTCGAATTGACCGTAAATTTCAATTGGAACCAATTATCATGAAATTAATCAAGGATTTAAACCAACCAAGGTGTTTAATTTGGAGAGTAGCATGAGAATTGTAAGAGTTTTCCTTTTTTGAGACCTAGGGTTTCGGAGCGAAGCTTATAAAACGATGAAAGATAAAGAAAGTGATAGGAAGATGAAGGCTGGATTTATATAGATACATGGTGACGATTCGTATCCCCGCTCGGACAGGCTCGAAAGCCCAGCAGCACAGCTTGGCCCACTAGTCCAATGCGAAATAGAAAAAGAAGAGGATCCGTTCGGGTCGAAACCCGAACCGAACAGAATTTCGTATGTCAACATGACATGTGAATTAAACTAAAATTCGAAGAAGAAGATGAAAGCACAAGGAAAATCAAAGGGAAGATTACCTAGAAGGCACTGTGCAATGATAATCAAAGCATGCTCCGTTTCCAACAGAAGCATCCTTTGAGGGGGCAAAATGTTAGCCCACTTTGTGAACTAGGCAATACAAAGTCGATATGTAAAGCGTTGAAGAACTTAGAAAGCATCACATCGGATTGGATCGGAGAGATGCTGCTAGTCGGATCGGAGAGCTGCTGCTAGTCGGATCGGAGAGCCGCTGTCAGTCAGATCGGAAGGCTATTACCAGTTCGGAATGGAGCGGAGCAAAATGGATAAGGACTCAGTTTCAGCTCAGGTCGGGTCGGATCGGATGCCCCGATCCGAACCCCTTCTGCTTTCTTCTCCGAACCGGACCCACGTTCCATATCACTTCGCCCTTCGATCGCCTGAATATTCAGAGCGGTTATGACCATTTCCTACCCACGATGACCACTACTCTGATGCGCTGTCAGCACTGGAATCCATCCGAGCCCGAGGACGATGGGATGGAAGACACGTGGCTCCGACCCGGATCGAATTCTGAGTAAATTTTCACCTATAAATACCTCGCCTAGAGACAATTAAAGGGATCTTCTTTTTGGCACTTTGAGAGTTCAAACACTTTCATAAACCGAATTCCAGCACTCCTAGATAATCCAAAGCGTCTTTCAACATTTGTTTTGAGACAATTGAGTGAATGTGTGTGAGTTGTGAGTGAAATTGAGTGAATATCTCATTGTAATTGCATCTATATCATCTAGAATAGTGATTACAAAGTGGACGTAGGCTTTTCAATGCCGAACCACTATAAATTCTGTGTCTCCATTTTACTTTTGATCTTATTTTATTTCGATTTTAGTCAATTTGGGTGTTAGAACCACTTTTTAGTCTAACAGATATCAATTACTTGAATTACTTAATATATTTAGGCACATATTAATAATTAAATTAAGAATATATAGGTGTCTTGTTACATAAGATTTAGTTCATATGCGAACGACAAACGAGATATAAAAATACCACCGCTCACCGTATTGTTTCACGATCACAAAAACTATATTAAAATAATACAAGTTGCTTATTTTCGTAAAATTCCAAAAATGTTAGTATAGTGCGTTAGAAACGTTAAACGAAAAGTCATTTTTTTCAAAATAACAATTACGGAAAAATCCTATAAATTTCATTAACATTACTAAAATCTTATCCAAATTTTAAATCAACGTTTTATTAAATTGAAATCAAAATCTAAACTATTAAATAAATCAAGTATTAAATTTCGCAGTCCAAAATTTTATTTAATAAATCGTTAAGGTTTATTAAGGATTCCATAACAACTTTCTAAAAATTTGATTTAGACATAACTCAAAATATATGAGATGAAATCTCGAATTTTCTCTTCCATTAAAAAATTATAATCCAATAGATCCGGAAATTGATGTTTCAAAGAATTCCGACTTATATTGGATCCTGTATACTCAATTGAAGTTCCAATCGTCAAATAACGAACTACCGCGCCGTTGCGAGCTCATTTTTAATTATATTATAATTAAAACATTCAAACTTTGTTTAATTACTAAATTCGTTTTTATAATTCAAATTTGGACTTGATTGAATCTTATAAATTACCCAATTCACATTATACTGCAAATCCAACTTATTTCCGCCTATTTCAGATTTTAATTTATTATTTCACTATTTTATTATTTCACTATTTATGTTATTTAAATATTCAAAATTATTCCATTTAAGTTGTTTTAAATTGCAAAATCAATATTTAAATAATTTAATAAACAAATTATTTAATCACTAAAAATACGGGATGTTACATCATCCCGCATCAAGAAGGTTAATACCCCATCCATCTCCAATCAAGTCATCAGTAAGGCTGCTATTCTTCAGTTTCCTTTATTTCTTCAGTAAATATCTAATTTCGATTTCAATATAATCCCATCTACGTAATTTTTCCCACTTTTGATTACCGTGTAATCTTAAATTTCTTTCGTTCCATATGTATCACACAGTTGTTGCAATGCTGCAAAAAGCAACGTCTTGACTAAAGGAGGCAGTGGTGAAAGAATCTTTCAGCAAGGCTAATTCATCTTCCAGAATCACTACGCCATAGATGGCATATCACAACGAAAATGCATGGTGTTGCTAGCTACAATGTTTCCATTGCTATGCTGTTTTTTGTCTACTGCAACGCACACTTAAATTTGTTAGCATATATATCAACATGTGTTGCAGTAGCCTCGTGAATAAAATTATCAATCCGCGTCAACACGATCCAACGGTCCAGGTTAGCGATCCGCATGAAGAAATGTTTAGTCTAGATTAGCAATCCGCACGTGAAATAATGTCTAGGGCGGGAAGCAAAAACAAAGGGGGGGAGACTAAAAAAATATTGAAAATTTCAATCGAACTTTACCAAAGTACTGCTCAACCTCTCACACACCCACTCTTAGGTTTAATTAGGGCTAAAAGTTCAATTTTACAAGCTTAATTAGGGTTCGAGTAGGGCAGGTTCGAGTTTAAGTTCAATTAGGTCTTCAATTGGGGTTCGTCTTGGGTTTTAGATTTCAGTTAGGGTTCGATTTAATCTACTGCTTCAGGTATCACTCAATTTATGTTTAATTTTTTTATGATTTGATTGTTGTGTTGCATAATGTACTGCTCTACTTGTGCCTAATTTACTGCTTTAAGGTATCACTCAAAGAACGACGAGGAAAAACTATGGGTAGAACTTCCTAAATTCAGTGAAGGGTACATCAGTGGAGTGAAACTTTTTATTCGAAATACTTTTTCTATATTTGCGGTAGGTGATGAAATTAATGCCCTTGCAAAAAGGTTCATAATCGCAAGTGGCATTGTCAAGAAGTAGTCTACAACCATCTGATTTGGAATGGTCCATCTGAATTGTACATGAAATGGATTTGTGAAGTTCCTGTTTAGATCCTGAAAGGAGCGATAATAATATGGATTGTGAAGCAGGAATAAATTTTGGAGATAATCTCGATGAGATGTTGCGACGTACTTATGGAAATATGTAGAACAATGAAGATGGGTCTTCTGATGGGTCAAATGGAATAGATGTCGATGCTAGAAAATTTCATCAACGTGTTGAAGAGGGAAAACAACCATTATATCCCGGGTGTAATAAATTTTCGCGATTAAGTTTCATTGTCAAGCTTTATTCTTTAAAATGCCTACATAGAATCACTGAGTCTGCATTCAGCGATTTATTAGAGTTGATGAAAGAAGCTTTTCCAGAAGCGCACATCCCTTTATCTTTCAATGCAACAAAAAATATCAATAAAGATTTAGGCCTCGATTACCAAAGAATACATGTATGTCCAAATGACTGCATGCTATATTGGGCAGAAAATGAAAAGGAAAATAACTGCAAAAGTTGTGGTTTTTCAAGGTGGGTTATACTGGAAGAGAAAGTGGGTATTGACAAAGATTCAGAGAAGTGGATTCACAAAATACCAGCAAAAGTGATGCGTTGTTTTCCACTAAAACCAAGGTTGCAAAGGATGTTCATGTCGAAGGAATACGCAGAACTTATGTTATGGCATGTAGTGGGACGAAAAAACGATGGCAGACTTCGACATCCAGCTGATGGCGAGGTATGGAAGACTATGGATGCCAATTATCCTCATTTTTCATCGGATAACAGAAATATCAGGTTAGGATTAGCATCTGATGGATTCAGTCCTTATCGTACAATGACTACACAACATAGCACATGGCCGATCGTATTGGTAAATTATAACCTTCCACATTGGTTATGCATAAAGACAGAAAATTTGATATTTTCAACTATTATCCCTGGTCCAGAGTCTCCTAACAATTACATTGATGTCTACATGTAGCCTCTTATCGCAGAATTGAAAGAATTATGGGATCTTGGCATACAAACTTATGATGCCTTCACTGGTGATGATTTCACATTACGTGCAAGCGTGTTATGGACGATCGGCGACTTTCTAGGCTATGCAATGTTATCCGGCTGAAGCACGAAGGGTTATTTAGCTTGTCCCTTATGCCATTTCGAGACTTCTTCAACTTACTTAAAACATAATAGAAAAATGTGCTACATGAATCATAGGAAATTTTTAGACCTGGGACACAAGTGGAGGTTTGATAAGAAAAGGTTCAGTGGTGAAATTGAAATGGTAACACCTCCCGGTATTTTATCCGGGACTGACTTCGAAGAATTGTTGGCTGGTTATGAAAATAATTTTGGGAAGAAAGAGGTGATCAAGAAGCATAAAAATGAATCTCCTTTTAAAAAAAAGTCATTATTTTTTAATTTACCATATTGGAGTCAAAATGTACGTCGACATAACCTTGATGTTATGCACATAGAGAAAAACATTTGTGATAACATACTTGGTACTTTACTAAATATTGATGGGAAGTCGAAAGACCATTTAAATGCTCGGTATGATTTACAAGAGATAGGAATCAGGGAGGTCCTTCATCCGGTTTTATCAACTGATGGGAATTACCTTGAGATGAGGGCTGCCATATTTGAAATGACGAACAAGGAGAAAGAACTATTCTGCCCGGTGTTGGAGAATGCTTAACTGCCTTATGGTTGTGCAGCTAATATCAGCCGGTATGTAAACAAGAAAGAGAGGAAAATTGCAGGGTATAAGAGCCACAATGCTCATTTTCTTCTCCACTACTTACTGCAGTTTGCCGTGAAGAAATCTGTAAAACCTGAAGTTGCAATACCTATGATAAGATTAGGTGCATTTCTAAGAAGTGTTTGGAGTAAAAGTATCGATTTGGCTGATCTCAAGAGGCTACAAAAGGAAATTATGGAAATTCTTTGTCAATTTGAGATGATATTCCCAAATGCTTTCTTCGATACAATGGTGCACTTGCTAGTTCATTTATGCAAGGAACTTGAATATGGTGGACATGCACATGTTCGTTGTATGTTTCCTATTGAGCGTTATCTTTGTAAATTGAAATCATATGTTCGCAACAAAAGTAAACCCGAGGCGTCCGTTGCTGAAGGTTATCTTGCAGAGGAATGTTTGATATTCTGTTCAAGGTTCTTAGGTGGCGATGGAGTAGGAAAAATGCAATTTGAAACATGTCCACAAAATCTGGAATATCCTATTGGCACAAGAAGAAACAAAGATGGAAAAACTATTCATCTTAAAAACTCTCAATGGAAGGAATGTCACCGTTACATTCTATTCAATTGTGGTAACAAGGAAATAGAGAGTTTACTTGGGTAAGTATTTTTATTTTAGTAAGTATTGAAGTATTATCCCTATCTTTATGAATCCTTTATTAGTTATTTTGTTCCTTTTTTCATAATTAATAATGTTTTCCTTTTTGAACCTGATAGATGGAATTTTATGCTATTAAAGTTTACAATGGTTTATTCAATTAGAAAAGTGGCCAAGTTCGGTTAACATCAGTAATTATATTCTTCGCGTAGCTTGTGAAATGATGTCAACTATTAAAAAAACTATTTTTGATGTCATCCTTTTATCAGAAAAATCAGTTCTTTTAAACAATCTACAAACATGTTATTGATTCTAGCCTCACGTAGTGTTAGTTGTAAATTCCAAGTTTCAGCACTTTCAGGGATTTCAGGCATGATTTGTAGTTAAGCTATGTTCTCATTCATACAGAATTGTTTTCGGTATGGTCAGTTTCAGCTTTAATAATAGATCCAGCCAAATTTGTTTCTATCTTTTACTAACCTGGTCTTTATTTTAGGGAACATCGAGCTTTAATTGATGGTCATGCATCATCAAAAAAATATAAAAGAGAGAGAAAACACAGGGAAGAATTTTGGAAGTGGTTAAAGGAAGAGGTCGGGAAAAAGGAGGACATTTCAAAAGAAGTACAACTGCTTGCAATGGGGCCTCTTCCAACAGCTAAGCGGTTTACTGGATATGTTATCAATGGATACGGATTTTATACAAGGTTCAGAGATGCCAAATGTACAACACAAAACAGTGGTGTATTTTTGACAGCCTTGACTACTAGCTTTGCAAGTTCGGAAGATCAAAATCCATTGGTTGGTGAAATTAATTACTATGGATCAATTGAAGAAATATTATAACTAGATTATTAGGGAGAATTTAGTGTGGTTTTATTTAAGTGTCACTGGTACCAAGAAGAGAAAGATTTATATGGGCTGACTCGTGTCAATTTTAATCGATTGTGCCAGTAATCTGATCCTTATGTTATGGCTTCACAGGTAAAACAGGTGTTTTATATAGCAGATCCAATTGATAAGATGTGCCACAATGTTATCAAGAAACTGCCGAAAGACTGGTGTGAACTCGAAAGAGAATATGAAAATGAAGATTTGAATGACATCTAGCCTGCTTATGGAATGGGAAATCAAGATTTTGATGTTCGTTGGTGTAGAGATGGTGTCCCAATAAGACGAATCCACCTTCCACCTAGCAAAGTGAAAAACACGGCTTCTTAATTTCATGTTTTTGTAGTCCAAGGCCCTTACAAATTGTGCAAATCAGAGATCGTATAAGGACATACACTGCTGGTATGTATTTTTGCTTATTTTTATGGTTGGCTGGTGGTATGCTTCAGAATTCTTACAATTTCCGCTTGCTGAAGCATCAATCTAATTCTTACAATTCTGTAGTTCAATGCTTGTATGTAACTGACCATGTACAAGGCTGATGCTTCAGTAATGAACTACAGAATTTTAAGAATTTTATTTTCTCTTCAATCAGTAATGATCGTGTCAGTTCGTAATTGATGCAGTGGTTGAGTTTGTACTTGAACGAGTCGTGGCATGTCTAAATTTTTAGTGCCTCAGGCATTCTGTTGCATTCCTTGATATCGTAAATGCTCTGGACAAGCTGAGTCATCGCATCAATTTGCAACTCAGCCATAGATTGTGAAATGCAATTCTATGCTGAAAAGCAACTCTGGTCATAGTTTGTGCTGAAATGTCTTTGTGCTGAAGTGCAAGTTAGTTATACTATGGCCATAGTTTGTGCTGAAACGCAACTGAGGCATGCATGTCTTCCATTTTGTGTTGCAATGTAAACAAGGCATTGAATCAGTTTGTAGTCGAGGCATGCATGCCTTTGATTGTGCTGAAATGCATTAGTTGTACGAAAGGCTTTTGCTGAAATGCATGACTTTTGAAACTGCTTTATTTTGCAGGTGAAAGAGGAAGTAGAGAGGTACTGAATGCACTGAAGGCTCGGGATTTATTAATTTGAAACTATTTTAGTTTGATGTAAACATGAATTTAGTACCGGCTGTTTTTGTTAAGTACTCTGTAAAACAGAATTTATTGGCTATTTTTTGTTATTCTGTAGTTGACTAACTAGTATTTGTGTTATTGGTTATTAATTTGAAATGAAAAGTTGTTTATTAATTTCAGTGTGTGATGGTAATTGCTGTTATGTTGCAGTATGTTATATAATGATGCAATAGCTATGATATAATGTTGCAGTATGCAGTGTTAAATGTTGCCATAGCTATGATATAGTGTTGCCATAAATTTACATAAATGTTGGCCCCACAATAGGATTCCGTGAAATTGGCTACAGAATTTAGGGGCGCATCAGGATTATGTGATCCCGGGATTCAGAATTTAGTGGGCCTTACATTTATGTAAATTTAGTGCCTGTAGCAACACCTGTAGCAATGTTACCTTAGGATAGTAAAGTCGTTGCCTTTGACTCTAAGGCAACGCGACAAAAGGCAACCCCAAAAAAGTGTTACCAGAGATCATTTTTGGCCTATACCAACATTTTTTTGCACTTTCTGCGTCACTTCTCTGGGTTGCCATATGCAATCTATGGCGTAGTGAATCAACGGTATATCACGGGAAGGAGTTAGGCCAAGTTTGAGTCTACATTTTACCTATGAACACACAGAGTAGGAACACTGGAAGAAAAGGTGATTTTTGGACTTTGATTCTTCATTGCACAACACACATATATGATCAATGTCATAGCCCCAATTATGTCCTTAGCACTTAAATGATTCAGAGTAGCTTTTTATATGCATAAAGACATCTTAGGACTGTTAATGTAGTGCCACACAATTTTACACCATTTAGGTTCACGTGATTTCTTGATACATCCCACACCGAGTAAAACCTAAAACCCTTTGGTTTATCGTTCCGGCTCCAATAGTCGAAGTCCCCATTAGACAGAATATGAATTTCATTTATCCGAGTTGATATTAGTCTCGCGACATGTATACAATTAGGTTAAACTCCACATTATGAATAATGTTATTCACCGTAAGTTCATTCTCTCCAAAGAGACTTAGTTGGTCCCAACCAAGCAATTTAACGATGATACTGTTATTTAGCCATGGATCAAACCACAGCAGTGTGTCATGTCCATTCACGATACAACGTTCGATACATTGAAGTCCTTTTTTGTCTATGTCTAAGGATAGTTTTCCTGATATCCGAGCTATTATTACAAATGTCCATAACCCTGAAAAGTTTTCCAAAACAATATCTATTAAGCATCCAATTTTTCCATATATTATTACCATTAATGAAGTGTTATAGAAGTTTAAGGGTTGCCACAGTTTTAATGCCTTTAAAATTATGCAAACCAACTACTTCTTTACACAACGTGTCCCAAGCTATATTGTGTATATTCCCACCTTAGATAAATTTTGCACATAGTTTGTTGATTTTCCCAATCGTTGCCTCCGACAGTTGGTATGTCAACAACCAGTACATGACCATAGAGGTAATAACTGAAAGAATCAATTCTATTTTTCCAGCCATCGATAGCAGTCTATAGTCCCAAGTGTCCATCTTTCCTCTAATTTTATTTAATAACCCACTACAATTAGAAAAATGGAGGTAATTGTTAGAAAGCGGGACACCCAAGTATTTTACAGAAAGTCTACCTTCTTCCATGTTAAGCTCCCGAAACACCTGATATTTATTACCTACCTCTTTACTGAAAACACTTTTGATTTCAAATTATTTATTTTAAAACCAACGAACTACTTTAATTGGTATAAAATGAAATTAATCAACTTTACACCATTAACCTTGGCTTTAGAGAAAATCATCAAGTCGTCTGCATAAATCAAATGAGTAATTTTTGGCTTTTAACCATAGAAAGGCTGAATTAGTCCTACATTCACTGCATTGAACATAAGGATAGGAAAAAACCATAGCCACACAAAACAAAATAAGGTGAGAGGGGGTTACCCTGCCTAAGACCTCTATTTCTGTATAAGAACCCTTGGGGGCTACCTTGAACCAAAATTGAGATTGTAGGGGTTGTAATGCAGGTTTTGAAAATGCGAACTATCTTTCTAGGAAAACCCAATAACATATGACAAATGAACTTCCTATTAACCAGATCATATGCTTTTTGTAGATCTATTTTGATGTAAACTTTACTGCTACGCTTAATATTAAACTATCTTATTTGTTCACGTGCCAACATGATATTTTCAGCAATGTATCTTCCCGGTATAATGGAAAGCTGGTTATCTGAGATCAAGTGCTTAAGGTATGGCTTAATTTTATTGCATAGAACTTTAGAAATAATCTTATAAATTACATTGCAACATGTTGGGTCTGTAATCAGAAATATCTCTAGGTTTAGCAACTTTTGGGATCAGGGTTATAAAAGTATGATTAATACACTTAGCAAGTTTACCGATACAGAAAACCACTTGAATCATCTCCTGAATGCACTCTTTAAGCTCCTACCAAAGAATTTTAAAAATATTAGCAGTGTAACCATTAGGCCCCATACTTCTATCATCATGAATAGAGAAAATAGCTAATCGAATTTCCTTTAAGATCATATCCGCAGTCAAATGTCTTCTTTTCCTGTCACTAATAACATTAATATAGTTAATTTCTGGAAAGGAATTAGTCATAAGAGTAATTAAATTAAATATTCCAGAAAAATGATAAATAGCCGCCCTTTCAACAATGTTTGCATCATGCACTAGTTCACCATTCGACATAAGTAAGTTTCACTAATTATTGATATGTTTCCTCAACGACATTTTAGCATGGAAAAATTTATTGCACAAATCCCCCTTGGTAAACCAATTAAATTTAGCTTTCTTCTTAGCATTACAAGCTCCAATAATGCTCTGGCCTTTCCAATTATTATAGGCTTCTCTAATTTTATCGAAGTTGTTCAAATCAGTATGATTATCATCTATATTAGCAAGAATATTATTGTATTTCTCCTCTAACAGCTTGAGGCAGTCACCATCTTTCACTACTATAATTCCATCCTTTCAAATAGAATTTGCATATCTTCAAAAACATTTGAAACTTATAAATCTTAGATCCCTGAATGTTGGAAAAAACCAACGTATTAACTGCTTGGTTCATAGTATCCCTATACCCCTCCTTATAGGTCCAACGATTTAAATATCTGAATGACACATTTATAGTCACATTGCTTTTTTTCTTATTAAAACTGATACAAATAAGAATATGATTGCTAATAGGATTAGCAACCCCAAAAGTATTTTGCTCAGGGAAAATGTCAAGGAAAAGGTGATTGTAGAATACATTTTTAATTTTAGTGGCAACACCCTTCTTTCACCATGTATACTTAAATCCAACAATAGGAACGCCCATCAAGCCAGCAGGGGAAATGCAGTGAATAAGGCCTGAATATGTCTGAATGAAACTGTGGAAACCCTTTTCTTGTCATTAGGAAATATTATATTATTAGAATCCCCAAGAACCAACCACGGTATGTTAACACTGTGAGATTCATTAATAAGCTCAAGTCACAGCTTTTCTCCATCGAATAGGAAGTTACTAGCATAGATAAACGTAATTTTATAAGAGAAACCTCCTACATTATCTGTCATAATCGAAATATGTTGATAAGACAAAGTTCCACATTAACAATCCATATATTAATGTCCCATAACAAAAGAATTTTTTGTTTACACCCACTGCCATTATTACCATAACATCTCACTTTCTATGTAGCTTTTTAAAAAAAAAAATATTAATCATATCATTATTCAACTTGTTCTCCAAAAGGCCCATCACAGATGGCTTAAATTTGTTAAGGAATTTAAATACTTCAAACTCTTTGTTTGTAGAATTTAATCACCTAACATTTCAAGCTACGATATTCGTTTAATTTTACTTTGGCTCCTTGTCGACACTTATCAGGAGCATGGGGAACAGTTTTACTGATTTTCTTTTCGTTCTGTCTATTTAAAAGTTTTGGTTTTTCTCTATATGGTCTGACACATAAATCCCTTTAGCAGGTTGGCTCGGATTTTCCTCGGAGGTGGCAATTTGATCGATGAGATTCTCTTCCTCCGAGTCCATCCAGTCTTCAGTTATACTATCCAAATTCAATTGTTGTTTTCATCAGAGGCTACTAAACTCAGAGTTTCATTAGAGGCAACTATGCTCGGATCATGCAACTCCTAGAATCCATTAACAAAACTCACAGTAGACTCATTAGATTTATTAATATTCTGTTGTATAACAGGGTTATCAGAACCCCTTTGATGTATGGCATCATCTTTAATTTGGTTATTATTGCTTCCCTCAACATTACCATTATTAGTAGAATATTTACCAATATTATAAGTGTCATTCTCGTTGGCATCGAAAATAATAGTTACCACTGAATTACTTTGTGCTTTTGGATCAGTATTGTTTTCTATATTATTTGTGGTGTTATTATTTGCTTTATTACATGACTCTATTAATTCATTATTATGAACATTTAATGTGTTGTGTGTTGCTATAACTTCGCTACTCCTGAGCAATTCAAATACGTTGTTGCTGATGTTGACTTCACTTGTCTTAGTGGTAACGTTTTAATTCCTTTCTTCAGAGTCTCCAAGTGGATTACAAGAATTATCATCCCCTACATCATTTATAACTTCACAGGTACCTTGAGACTTTGGGACCCATGATTCCATAGGTTTAGCTTTGCATTGTGCATGTGAATTCCCAAATACACCTGTTGGAATTTAGATATAGAGAGGTGGAGAGAGATAAAACGAAGAATAATTGAATGACTACATTTTTATTACTTCACTTTTGCTTCATTCATTCTGATTACAAATGAGAGAGTACAACCCTTTTATAACATAGCCAAGTATCTAGAGTCTTCTTATTTTAGAAATTTCTTTAATTCTCTAATTTCTACTTTCCTCAACAAATCAATTCTAGAATTCTCCATTTGATAAATCTAAAATTTCTTACCATATATTTTAACCTTCCCTTAATACAATAATTAACTTTATTCCATAGTGTTTCCTATTAAAACCAAATTTATTTGTTTCCTTAAAACCAAGTTTATTTCCAACATTCCCCCTTAAACTTGGTTTTATTACTCCAAGCAGATTCCTTACACTTCTCTTTCATTTGTGATGCACTTCTCATCACCTTCAATTGTTGAAGCACGTCTCTTCAACTCTTTTCTTCTTCTTCTTTTTTTCGATTTGTGATGCACTTCTCATCACCTTCAATTGTTGAAGCACGCCTCTTCACTTCTCTCTCTCTCTTTGAATATTGGAGCACTTCTCTCCATGGTGCACTTATCACCCACAACTCTAAAATAAATTTTCTTCCATAGCCACTTGTGATATGTTCTCTTGCTCTTCATCTTATGTTGTACCATTCGATGACCATTTGCCTCCTTATGCATCTCCTTCGTGCATTGTCACCCTGCTCGTTGTTTTCTTCAGATCTCAAAGCATCCACATCCAGATCTCGAAATTTGCAGATGCGTTAGCAATTTTCATCGGCTTTATTTTTTTTATGAAACAAAGCAATAAAATAAAAAAACTCGTTGAGACTCTTTTCTCCCTCTCCTCTCTAATCTAGCTCCAATACCATGTTGGAATTTAGATACAGAGAGAAGGAGAGAGATAAAACGAAGAGTAATTGAATGACTACATTTTTATTGCTTTACTTTTTCTTCATTCATTCTGATTACAAATGAGAGAGTACAACCCTTTTATAACATAGCCAAGTATCTAGAATCTTATTATTCTAGAGTTTTCTTTTATTCTCTAATTTATACTTTACTCAACAAATCAATTCTAGAATTCTCCATTTGATAAATCTAAATTTTTTTACCATATATTTTAACCTTCCCTTAATACAATAATTAACTTTATTCCATAGTGTTTCCGATTAAAACCAAATTTATTTGTTTCCTTAAAACCAAGTTTATTTCCAACACACACTTTACCGAACAAAAGCTTTTATAGGTATTCCACGTTAACCTTCAACTCTTCTCTTGTATATATTAGCATTTCCACTTCTTTTGGAAAACATGATCCCGCATCTATCACGAATTAATATCTTAGCGAAGGCAATTCTAGATTCGTCTGCAGTAATTATATCCATCTTTATAGGTCTTCCCAAAACACTGGCTATGGCACCCAGTGCTTCCTTGTCCCATAATTTCACAGATGCATGAATGAAATACTTACACAAATGTATGCATGAAATTCTTCAAATTACCTGCATACTAGTATGCAATTAACTGCAGTTTCATTGATTTTCTATAATTTTGGTTTTTGACATGTTTTTTGATGGTTTTTTGATCTGATTTTTTTTACATTTTCTTGTTTTATTTTAATATGAATTTACGTGATTTTTTTTAAGAATTTTCGAAAAATAGGGACCTAATTTATAATAAGTTTAGGACCAGATGTGAGCCTAATTTTGAAACTTAATAGGAACCTGTGCCTAATATTCACAAAACAAAATGTAATTTGTATATGTCACACATTGTTCATTATCTAAGATAAAAATGTCCATCTAGCACCCCTCCAACAAATAAAAGTGAAAAATAGTGCTTACATATTGCTAAGTTTCTTTTTAACACCAATTGAATGAAAATAAAATTATATGTTGATAAATGGTATTTTATCTTTACTGGGTTAAATATTAACTTCATTTTTACTATTCCCATCAACTAACGCACAAAATTGTACCAAATACACCACTTGGTAAACGTAGAAAATACTTTATTGGAAATCACAAAGAAATAGAAAATAGACGTCAACTTTTTTGGTTTGTAATCTTCTTGATTTGTTTATAATGTACTACCATTAAAGTTTATTGGCGTATAATATTTTGTTTCATCATCTATTTCAAATAAATTATATGATGATACCAAAACCAAATTAATAATGATACCACTTTAGCAACATAACCTTTAATTTAATTCTTCTACAAATAATTGGTTGCAATCCCCGTTTTCATCGTGGGAAAAATGGAAATGTCCTAATGTCAACAACTGCTGCAAATTTCTTTAAGAATTTGATTTGGAATTGAATGTATAAATGACAAATAATGAAGCAACCTTATGGAATAAAAATAGCACATAGAAAAGGTGTGCTTATAAAAAAAATCCTAGTGATCGAATAATGAGGCCATCGTTCATATTTGTTCGGTCGAAATGATAATTTAAAGAGAAGCCTTTACTTACTAGGTAGCTGGAACAACCCGCTAAAATATGCAAAGGCCCTTGTACAATTGAAAATGCAAGATTAAGCTTTCTTTTCGATCAACAATACTAATTTAACAACTGAAAGATCAAAAGAGAGAAACAATAAACATGCACAGAGAAAAAACAAAGCTGGAATTGATCAAATGAGCTATAGCCAAGTTAAACTCTTGCATTATCTACACTTCTACTTGAAACGTCCATGCATAAAATAAAACAAATAATTAGTTTGAACCTTGCCTTATCAACCCAACATTCTCATGTGACAAAAACTGCACAGGACAAAGCAAGCCTATAGCAATATAGTATTGCTAACAAAAATAAAAATGTAAAGAGCCTAGAAAGATATATTATGATACTATGATTATATTCATAAATCATTTAAAACATGTACAATAAAACAAATATTTAGTTGAAAATGTGATACCACTGTTTGCATGTAGTAAACGGTAATGAACTAAGTAAACCATTTTCAATATTGTATTGCCGAAAAAAAAACATGAATGTAGAACAACAACAAAGAAATAGAAAATTTTATTTAGATGTATTCATATTAATATGCAGTTGTATTCATATTAATTTGTAGTAAAATGGAAAATTAATGTTTAAAAGTTGTAAATTAAATAATATGGTATTATCCCTTATACGTTCAATGATTCCTTTGATCATACTCATAAATCATTCAAAGCCCATAATCAGGCATCAACAGAAACAGAGAAGAAGAATATTTAAATGCAGTTCCAATGCCTATATCTAGTTTCCATCTCTAATACTCCAAAATGATATGTACATACTACAACAAAAATCTTTAATTGAGATATATGGATTGGATTAAACGTTTTACTCAGAATAATGCCTAAATGGATTGGATCAGACATATGTAGATCCAACTGCATTAAACCTGATGTTTCACGCCTATAATTTTCTAACAGGTGACCAACTTTCATAATGGCCATCATATAATATTACACACTATTTGATTTTTGATAAAACTTTCCATGAATAGTTCTAGTGATGTTAAGTAACTTAAGGAGGTCAAAGTTTGATGATTGATGTCATTTTCATTTGTACAAACAGAAAGACGACTCACATATCATTTTCATTTAATGGCCAAAGGTAATGTTTTGGTTCCTGATATGGAATGACCAAATGATTCGATACTAATAGCAAACAATCTTAAACTTTGATGGTTGTTTATGATAATAAACATGGGTTTTTTGTTTTCAATTTAATGATTTCAGCGAGTATTTTTTTCTTGGATTGGGCCCTAACACTAAGTTCATTTATTTATCTCACAAGGCAGTTACCCGACACAAAAAAAACTAAAACAGTTATAGTCTGAACTTGTTTATATGCTTATTCATTATATAATTCCTCTATTGCACTTGAACTAGCGTAATTGCTTGACTAATCTTTGAATAATATGTCATATCTCCATTGATAACCATTTGAGCCACATTATGTTATTCGGTTGGCTTATAATGGTGCAAATATTTGAAGTAGAAAATTTTGTACATGTTTGGCTGGTTAAGCAAACATTGAGGATCTTTCAACATTTGTTATACCCCATGTAATGTCCTAGAATTTTAACGATTAAATAATTAATTTATTAAATTATTTGAATATTGATTTGGCTATTTAAATGGCTTGAATTAAATATTTTGAATATTTAATTAATATAATTACTGGAATAAAAATTTTAATTCCTAAAATGGTCGGAATCAGTTTATTTTGCAATACTATGTAAATTAGATAATATAAGATATTTAATTCAGTTTAGAATTGAATTATAATAACGAATTTATTAATTAAACGACGATTGAGCATATTAATTATAATATAATTATAAATGAGTCCATAATATCGTGGTAGTTTATAATGTTGAGTTTTGAACTTCAATTGAATATACAATATTCGTTTTAAGTTGGAATACTGTGAAATAAGAAACGTTTGAATCTATTAGATTATATTTTTCTAATGGAAGAGAAAAATCAAGATTTCGTCTTTTAAATTGTAAGTTATGTCCGAATGAAATTTTCAAAAAGTTGCTATGGAATGGTTTATAAATTTTAATGATTATTTAAATAAATAAAAAGGGTTTTAATATGAAATGAACGTCGTTTTGACTTGAAATTGAAATATCAACTATATATCACCATTGTGTTTTTTTTTGAAGCTGTATATATTCTGTCTGGATATAAATATGTTTGATAATAATAATATTTTATTATTAAATTAAATTATTTCAATTGATTTATATTATATCAACTAAATATGGATCTTAAGAATAACGAATTTTCAAACGACTTCTGTTTTCGACAAAACCAATTTTATTAAATTCGTAGTGATTAGTTTTGGTAAGAATTCCAGTTTGGAGTCAATTGGATTTATTTTGTGACCATGCGCAGTTTAAACGCGTATCAATTCATGGTGTGTAATTATAAAGGTACTTTTACAAACGATTTCGGAATTCGACGAAACCACTTCCATCGTGTCCGGAATATTTGAATATGTTACGGTCTCAATTTTCGTTTCACCCAGGCTAGTTTTTGGGTGAAGCTTACAGCATAAGTTTCGTAATAATTAAATAATATTATTTTACAACTATAAGTAGCATATCCATAAACCTAATTCTCGTCATTGCTGTGTGCATTGTCAACCCACAATAGCCGCCTCCACATATTAAATGAATGGACCATATTCACAAACTTCTTCCTCAAATTTCCACCTAATCCGATCATTATCCATGGGAACTTTCAACTACATATTTGTGCGACCTGCCAAGCTATTCCATCTAAGCGGTTGCAATCAAGATTAGAGCATGGTGGAGGCCTAGATCTCGTCTGAATGGCGTTAGAGTTGAGATCATTTCTAGAGAAAAGGGGCAACTGAATTTAACGTGGGTCCAGGCGTTGGTCAAGAGCCCTGAGCGCACTCGCCGTCAGTACCGATCGAGCTCTGATCAACCTAGGCAGGCACAACGGTATGTTATTTATTTGCGTGCGTGATGTTTCGAACATGAGTAGAGGATCGAAAGGGGAAAGATACAGGAGAAATCAGCCTAGACAAGTGGATAAGTTTAATTATAAATTCATTGAGGAAACTAATCATATTTGTAAATTTTGGACAGACGTATGATACTTAAACCGGTTTACAGGTTAGGTATTGAATGGCATAGATTCCTGGAATTCGCGATACCAA
Organism: Allium sativum; assembly: GCA_030737875.1. Classification (NCBI taxonomy): domain Eukaryota; kingdom Viridiplantae; phylum Streptophyta; class Magnoliopsida; order Asparagales; family Amaryllidaceae; genus Allium; species Allium sativum. The sequence goes on from CM060924.1 coordinate 299,381,724, forward strand.
GGAGGCAGCTCTTAACAAAGAAGTCGGTCCTTATTTTGATTTAATCTAAGTAATTAATTTTATAATTAGGGTAATTTAAAATTTTATTTAATTTAATTTAATTTAAATCATATATGCTTACGATGAATATAACTTTCACACATGTTAACAGAACTGGACAAAATTGGATATGTTGTAATCGTGTGGACGTAGGCTACACAATGAAACTAGTTTGGAGTCATTTGGAGCATGTTAGAAATTCAATGAAATTAAAATGCCTGGTTAAATCAATAGACGTTAATCGCAATTTAACGATTAACGATCAAGGTTAGTAAACTCACTAACTCTGTTCAGTTCTAAAATTTTATAAATATATTTTAGCACCGATAAATAATGGTTTAATGTTTTATGATGGTTGTTTGGGTAAATTGCAAATAAATTGGTTGAATAATATATATATCGTTATATATATAAATCATTGGTTTACTACTAATTCCATTGATTATAATATTCCATATTGATATAAAGATTGTGTTATTTATGTTGATTAATATATGTGGATGTAGGGAAACAGGTTGGAGGGATCCAACTAGATTCCTCAACAATTATATTGTTGTGTTTCCATATATTGTGTTATATGATGTGACAAATAATCTGTGGTTAATTATTGTGTGTTTGGTAGGTTTGAATAACATTGACCCAGAAATAATTGGTATTTAAATACCATAAAAATATATTGGATAAGAATTTGGGTTTGTGAAAAAGGAAAATCTATTTTTAAATAGAAATTGAATTTCGATTGGGTTGGAATATAATAGCTTGTTTTTAATTATATAAAAACAAGTAGTTTGTTTTATAAACGATGTTTATAAATGGAATGAAATAATTAGTAATAAATAATTAGGAAATGTAAATTCAAGAATGAATAATAAAAGGGGAAACTGGGAATCGTTAAAAAGGAAATGATGGAATTTATTTCGATGTTCGAAATGTAAACAAAATTTAAATAAATCCATAAGGATTTGTAATTAGAATTCGACGATGTCGAATGTTATAAAAATAATCTATTTTTAGAAATTATATATTTTATAATTTAGAATTTTATAAGATGGTTAATATTTGGTTTAAAACCAATAATTTATAATGCAATATGAAATCGAGATTAAGTTATAAACCTGAGATATAATTAACAAGAAGTTTACTCGTAAACGGAGTTTATGAAGTGGAATACGAACACAAATTTAAAAAATAACTCGATAAATGAAATTTTAACCTGCAATGGTATTTATAAGTAAAAATCAAGATTTGATTTGATAAAACGAGTCCAATTTTTGTAAAGGAATAATATTCACATTTTGAAGTGAATAATGATTTAAAAGAAAATGTTTTACAAATTTTAATGGTTAAAAGAGGGAAATTGGTAAATGTTTGGAAGTGATAAATTCAAAGGAGAATTTAGAAATTGAGTGAACCTAGAACGGTGAATTTATTCCGAAGTTCGGAACGTTAATCGAAGGAGAGTTATTCGTTGAATTTTGGAGAGTAATATATACTTTCCGTTTTTAAATCAAGATAAATTATTTATTTACTTATTTATTTATTTAAAATAACGAATCCAAGTTACATTTTAAAATTAAATATTTTGGAAGTAGGTATTTTAACGCTATCGTTATAATCGATGTTTTCTGTAAAAGAAGTGGATTCATAAACTGAATCCGAGAGTTGCATAAGCAGTGATTTGATTAGAAATTAAGAAATGGAGTTAAGAAAATCAGAAAATGACTGGGGATTAGTCAAGTTGAATGGCTTCTTGAGTGTCGATCTAATGTTGGTTTCGTCCTTCGAGGTTGATACTTAGAGAGTTGTTTTCTTGCTAGTTTACGATTAGGGACTAATGGATGCGGAAGAATGGTGATGCATGGATAAAAAACGGAAATGCTTTCCAAGGTTAATAATGTATATTTTCTAAATTTTAAAAATAAGAATTTGAGAATATATGGAAATATTTTTCGATGTTAAATAAAAATATTTTCTGGAATATAGAAAATAAATAGTTTAAAATAGATGGAAACGTTTTCCAAGAATCGTGAGAGGCTCAACAAGTTGGAGAAATATTTGGGTAAAGACATTGAAAGGAAATTAGGAAACAAATAAATTATTGTTAAATTAATTTAAAGGGGCTCAGAGTTGATTGATGGTTGATCGATATAATTTCCATTTCTAACTTTGTTTCTTTCTATTTCTCACCTTTAACTTCTTTCTATTAATGATCTGGTATTTTTGATATTTGAATAGTCGACATGGTGTTTTTGTGTCGATTTTCAGGGTCAAAAATTTTGCCGGTCGTTACACCCCATGTACTAGATTAGTACCTAAATTGTTCTATTATACAATATTAAAATAAAAGGAAAATTGTAAGAATAATTGGTTTTGAAGGTGTTGCTTTATTCTTTAGAAGAAACAACATCCTTACTGGTGACTATTTCCTGCAGCCAACATGTTTCTCTTTATTAGATTACAACATTTATCTCCTTTTACTCCTTTCTTTACATTTATCAGTAGCTCCTCAAATTCTTTCATCCTAATTTGTTTCTTTATTTTATCTAGCAAGGAGTTGACACATTTCCAATGCTTGATTGGACCAGTGACGTGGCTAATACTGTCAAAGTTTAGTAAGGAAGTCAACAAATATTTCTCTGCATTCTCTCTTCTTCTAACTATCCTTTCTGCCAGTAGGTAAAGAATGCTACAAAATTTCTAGTGCAATAGTTTTTTCAATTAAAACAGTAACTAAACCAGTTGTTCATTGATAGAGAAGCTACTTTCTGAGTTGAAGGCAACTGTTGCTTCATGGATTCAATTTGATCGATCTATTCCTATTTTGGATATTGAATCTCATCAATATAAGGCTTTCACTAAAGCTTACAGTAAACTTGAACCATGTTTCTCTAGAATGAATGTGCATATCAAAACCTACTTTGTTGACGTCCCACTGTAGCATACGAGTTAGTTAAATTCTTTATAATATTTATACCATACCAATTTGTGTGATGCGCATGTTTGCATGCATGAACACACGTTAATCTTTTTTATACGTTCGAATTTAATTATATTTATTCTATTATTGGTTATTTTAGGACCATCACATTTCTATGCACCATAGGTTTTCGTTTTGACCTTGTATAAGGAAAAAAGACTTAGTCAAAAGCACTTTCATATTCGGAAATATTTATTTGCTTGAGAAGTTGATGGAAGAAACATCTGGACTAAGGACTCGATGCATGCCTCAGTACTCTTATATCAACAACTAGAAGGTAAAATTGATTTACGATAAACCAAAAATTACATGTTTGATTGGTTTTTGGTTTTAAAAAATATCAATTCAGTTTGGTTAAAATTTCTTGAGTGCTTGTTTTGATTTTAACATTTTTAAACGGTTTCAAACTGAACCAATCATTTGCCTACCCCTAATTGTACCCAACATTTTGGCTAGTTAAATTAAGAAACTACAACTAAAAAGCGCTTAAAATCGCTACAAGCTATTTTAGCCTAATTAACGTTGAGTAATTATTTAAACTAGTCTAATGTGCGTTGTCAAGTATTTGTGTAAGTTAATATCTCATGCATGAGCTATGTTTATTACCACTTGGCTGAAATGTTCTTGCACATAATCTGTAGAATCTTAGCATAAAGCATTGTACAATTTTACATTTGAGCTTTCATTTTTCCAACATTTGGGCATTTTTATATCATTGATTATTATTATTGTTTTTGTTATTAGGGAAATTCTATTTAAACATAATATTTTGACAAAATTGGTGACACAATTGATCTCCACCAATAGATCATCCCATGAATTGCAACACTTCATATAAAGACAAAAAGATCCAATGGTCATGGCTTATTGTCTCTAGGTTTGTATCTAATTTTGTGTCCAAATAGCCGCCCCTTTATTATTATTATTATTATTATTATTATTATTATTATTATTATTATTATTATAACATCCATGTAACCTAGATGCATGTGCTTTTAGTACATCACTAAAATTTAATATATCATTTGCAGGTATTCTTCTCTATAAATGCAGCTATCCAAGCCTCAAAGAGATCATCACCGAGCGACAAATAAAGAAGTATAGGAAATGTGATTTTACCTTAGTAATTAATTTATAGGTCAAATAGAATGTATTTGTTACAACCTACCACATACTATAAAATCAGGTTGTTGCATTGAAAAGATCGAATCACCGCAGAGTTACAAATATCTGTACAAGATTAGACGTAAAGAAAAAGAAATTAAATCTTCTACTTCTCCATTGGTCCATTCCTTCAGGTGATTGAGTTCATAAGAGTTTACTGTGAGTACAAAGCAAATAAGTAAGTGTTTTCATAACCATTATTTGATGATGATATATGCATTAATTTTTATAATGAATACTTTTCTTGGCATAGAATCTTCGAGGATGATATTTCAGCTCCATGGAAGAAGAAAATCAACGAAGTGGCCAAGCTCGAAGAAGTGCTTGATATTGACGTTATTGTCTATGGAGAGCCCGAGGTTGCCAACATCTTTATTTTTTGAATTTGTTCAGGAGGGAAACCGACCGGAGTCATAAAACCCTCCTTAGTGCACCTAACCGGTCCGCGAGCACCACATAAGTGGATGATCTTAGTTTATGCACATGGTAAGCTCTTAGCCTGCCATTCCGGGTTTTGAATCCATGTCACTGTTACCGTGGCGTAAAGTCTTTAGCCACTGGGCTACTACTGCGGACATGGCCAACATCTTTATATTATAACTATAGTCTAATTTTCTAATATAGTTTTGACACAGGTAGTTTTCCGATTACCCTAGGAAGTTACTTAGAATAGAAACAATGCATATTTTTTCATAGCATGGTTTATAAAATAAGATTAGATAGAATTTTTTTAGGTTATTTTTTTTTCTTATTGAAACATGATTTTACTCATGAACCTTGGATTCAAATGTAGTGCGCATGTGTATGTATGTGTGCGTATAAGACTGACAGTGCCAAGTTTTGGTGTGCTTACCATAGGGGTCCTTTGACATGTGTATGCCTATTGGGATGATATGAATTTTGTGAAACACCTAAGGTTGTGGTAAGTTTGGCATTTTTAGTTTTTGATATTGTAACAACCCGTATTTCGATAACATGTTAAGACAAGAATCAAGGAAGAATTAAATTATAAAATCTGAATCAGGATAAACGGGTTCCCCCATTGCGTTCGTCTCGGAAAAATACGCGAAATAGAGTCCGAAATTTCGTAAATCGGAGTCCGTATGAAGAAGATATGGACGAACGAAGTTAAGCAGAAAAACCGAAAACAAGCCAGAATGCACTGGCGCACTTGTGAAGTGCGCCAGCACAAAAATACACTGGCGCACTTGGGAAGTGCGCCCGTGTCGAGCCAGAAACCTGCACAGCCTTCTGGCTTGACCCTGGCTGGCCTGGTGCACCTGTTTTGGCCCTTGGTCTTGTTTTGGAGGCTTGTGACGATTTTTGAGGGCTGGGATCTATCCTAGGGTTAATCTAATGGCCTAAACTACCCCTAATCTCTATAAAAACACCCCTAAGCCTACCCTAAACCCTTATTATTCATTCATGCAACTAAACTATGGCAAAATTGCTCCACTCATGGCCTCCACTCAAAATCCTAGCCTCCACTTCATTTCTATGAGAGGTTTCATGATTATGTGAGTCTTAGAGAGTTCATATGTTAGTATTAGAGCTTCTCAAGTTGATTTCAAGGCTAAAGCTTTGATCTTTGTTCATAAAGATGGGGTTTTTATTGATTTGGAGCTTTTATCTTTGGGTTTTTGGATGAAGGCATGCATAGGCTTCATCACAATCTTTGTTTTGCATTTCGATTTGTGCCTTCATAGCAATGTAAGCCCTTCCCTACTCTTAGATATTAACTATGAAGTTAAATGTTCATGTTGAAAGTTTGGGTTGATGCATGTTTTTGAGGCTTAAGAATGTAACATGCAAGCTAATGAACACATTTGTGCCTCATTTGCCACCATGATTAACTTGTGGCTTAATACCCATTTTTGTCATTCCTTTGCCAAGTCTCTTCTTTTAATCCATCACGTTGTTGCGAACGTATATGCTAGTTTAAAAAGCGTTGGGGTCACATTATGGGAAAACATAATGACATGAACATGATTTGGGTAAATGGGTATAAACATGACAACATGTAATGTTAAATATGACATGTGTTTATACTTGAAAACATGACTTGAAGTATAACATGGAAGTTGACATGTAAGTATGCATAAAAACATAAGCTTGGGAATTTACCTATTAAGTTAGGTCTACCCATTGGGAATTTACCTATTAAGTTAGGTCTACCCAATTGCTTGAAAACTTGACTATGAACATGACACTAGACTAAACATGAAAGTGGCCAACTCGAGGTTGGGTTGAGTTTGCAACGTAAAACTACCCGGAACCGACCGGCCTAACTAGTAGTTGCAAACAATAGGACCCAATGTGAGAAGTTGGTCATGTTGTGCTTGAACCCGAGGTTAGACCAAGTTGTGGTGTAAAGCTACCCGGAACCGACCGGCTTAACTAGTAACCACAACAAAGTCTAATGTGAGAGGTTGGGGTGCATTAAGTAATTAATGCCACATGATAGGGTTAAGTTAATTTGATTAATGACTCTTAACCAAATATGACATGGGTAAATGGGTTAAGTAAATTGGTTAGGATAATGATACTTAACAAAACATGACAAGGTTGGGTAGGTTAAGTGATTTGATTTGCCTAATGACGCTTAACCATTTTTATACGACTAGTGGACGGGGATTAAGTTAACCAACACTTAATCAATCCAACATGATAATTTGGCAAGGTTAAGTAAGTTTTCTTAATGACACTTAACCATACAAGATGATTAGGGGATGGGGTTAAGTAATTTGCACCTAACTAATCCGACACGGTAATTAGATGGGGTTAAGTAATCCACACTTAACTAATCTAAACACGGTAATTCGATGGGGTTAAGTTAAACACTTAACCAATTTAAACTCGGTAATTCAATGAGGTTAAGTAACCAATACTTAACCAACTTAACGTGATAATTTAATGGGGATAAGCAACTTATACTTAACCAATTATACATGATGATTTGATGGGGTTAAGTAACTTACACTTAACCAATCTAATACGCAGACCTGATAAGGTTAAGTCACAAGACCTTTTTTATATACTTAACCATTGTAGTACGATTAGAGGATGGGGTTAAGCCAACCTATACTTAACCAATCCGACTTGATAATTTGATGGGATTAAGATAATCTATGCTTAATCGATCTAGCAAGATAATCCGATAGGATTAAGGTAAGCTAGTACTTGACCAATTTGACTTGATAGGGTTAAGTCATGAGCCTCTGGGTACACTTAACCAACTTGTGGGACTAAGTCTTGAACTTAAATACTTAGCCAATCTTTGACGTGATTCGTGGGCGGGTTAAGTCATGGACTTGAATGATAACACTTAACCCAATAGACAAACCCTAGCTAGAAGAACTAGGTAGAAAACCGTGGTTAATCAAGGATAACGGGAAAGGAAGCTAAGTGGTAAACCTTAGTTAAGGGTAACTAAGTAATAATTCCTAGCTAAGGACATAGGACTAATTCTCAAAACGATGAGTAACCTGATACGGTAGGTCATCGCTTAGTATACGAGGGGGAGCAAGTTATCTGACTTGGATAAAAGCTCCAGCGCACTGGGTGCCGAAGTGGAAGCTTCGGGGGACGTGAGGATATTCTTGGGATCCCTCTGTGGGCTGCCAGGTAATTATACTAGGCCCATGAGAGGTTAAGGTCTGCGTTAGAAGGACCAAGAGTATGCCTTGGTTGCTATGCGAGCAACCTAAAGACTGGGATGGATTAGCGTGGAGTCGACGATTCTTGTTTTTGCCCTGGATAGCACATCGCCGACTACCTACCATCTTTAGTCAATCGTGTACGTGCGGAAAGGCAGGGAACCCCGAACAGACCATGTGCTTGCTATCGAGTCATGGGTGAGGTTGGCCCGTAGGAAAGTGGGCTATAGTGGGGCCGGGGAGTGGTTCTTATACATGATTTTTCTTGGATTGCCTTTCAGTAGTTGAGGGAGGGGTCACGTGGGACCATAGCCACGGGTACAAAAACAGACCTTGATATCTGCATCGGCAGACGATTTAAAGCTCCCGACCGAGTTTCGTATTTCTTGATTTGCCCTGGCACGGAACTCGGATGGCACATTGGGGAACATGTGCATCTAGACATGGAAAACGATTCACGATACATATGTGGGATCAAGGGCGCGGTTGACGGGTGGCGTAATCCCTAGTGGTCCTAGGTGGCCAAAACCCAAACCGAGACATGGAAACGTTCATTAGGTAGCATAATCCCTAGCGGTCCTAGGTGGCATAAATCCTAAGTGGACGCGCGATAGTTCATGGTAAGGAAACACAACTAGATCAAGGGTTGCAGTCCAAAACAACTTCAAGGATAAACCGTTTACATGGGAAAGCCCGTACAGCCTACGGCAAAGAACTGAACTTATACATGGAAAGAAACATATGAGTTGAGTAACCTATATATGCGGCATATTAGGTTGACAGGGACCATTACACGACTTCTGAGTAAGGGTCATTCACGGATAACACGTAATACAGTTGGGATACTAGTACGGTAGGTGCAGAGCAGATATACAGGATAAATACCATGGGACGTTATACGTGATAAATATCTTGGAATATTATACTTGATAGGAACCTGACGATGTGATACCTTGTTTTGTCTTGACATCGTAATTTATCATGACATCTTAGTTTATCTGAGTTCAGTAGTTCATCCAGTTATTTTGATTTAGCTTACCTATCTTGTTATCATGCTTATGTTCATCTCAGTTTCTCATGTCAGTTAACTTTACTAGTTTTTATACTAATAGTAGATAGGGCTTACTCAGTCTTTTTGACTGACCCATTTTGTTTCGCCTCTTTTCTTCCGTTTCCCCCCCCCCCCCAAGGTTACAGGGAGGAAACACTGCTGTTTAGTTCGGACTTCTTCTGCTTGAAGGTCATCATGGATGGCTTGGACTTTTCCTGGCTATGGCTACTTTACTGTTTTTATTTGGGGAATAATTTATGAAAAAGTCTTTATGCTTCTTTACTATTGCAAGACAGGTTTTGATGTACTCTGATGTAAAAGGCTTTAGACCTTATGTATTCATGTTTATGAAAGTTCGATTTTACTTCCGCTATTTTATATGTTCTGTCTTGTGATATTTTTGTGCATGTTTACCAATAATGCCCCTCTAAAGCTAGTGCATTCCTTTGCGAGTGACCCTAGCGGAGGCGGGGTGTTACAGATATTCATTCGCATAAAAAGTGTACAATGGATGTTTATCGCGAAAGAAGGCCAAAGAAATTAACTTTTCATTCTTCGAAAAAATAGTGGAAGCATAATTCGATCCATTATTTCGTCTTCTCTCCATCACCTTTGTCGTTTCCTCCATTTCCCCTTTATTATCTTTGCTGTCCATATATTATTCCCATATATTGTAATGGATGCAGAAAACACAAAATAAACCAATTGTTTTTTCTTAACATAATAGTAATTTATACTACTGAAATTGATTTTGATGTTGCTTGCTAAACCATAAAGCTTACTTTAATGATTTTGCCTTTATTTTGGTGTTGGAGAATTTGAAAACTTAATACACGCTTTTGGAAAGGAAGAAAACTGAATAAATTTGATAATGGTTTAGAAAAAGAACATTTTTTTCTAATAGAAATACATTGGAATAACAACTACACATGTGTAAAATTCAACTCAAACTTTCTAAAAAAACATGTTAACTTGCGCTTTAGCTGCTTTCTTTTCTTTCTTTTTTTAAGTAAAACAAAAGATCTTGTTTACATAACCAATGTTACAATCTCTGCTTAAATTCTATAGAAAGGCATGATTGAGTACAAAGCTTGCATGCACATAAGAAAAGGATGGTGGTTAGATTTTAGTTAAGGGTGTCCTATGGAAGTAAGTTTTGCTATATTATATTTTAAATTTATTTGGATATAGGGAAGACCCTTTTTGTTCTTGTTGGTTTGATAGACTGAGAAGATATAATGTTAGTGTGTAAGGTGATGCTTTGCTACTTGAGTTTCTCCCTAGATTTTAATCTTTTATTCTAGGTGTTATTTTCTTTGGATCATTGTCATGACTAGTGTGCTAAATTTAATGAATGTAATTAAGCATGCTTTTTTCAGTTGTATTATGAGTAACAGATACTTTTTACATTGTTCTTCTAGAAATGACAGAGAGATATTTCATTTTCTACATGAAATTTTTCTGTTACCTAGCTATATGTTGAATTTTATATTGTACTATGATTTTTCATTGCTCTATGATGATCCTTAAACACTGCGTAACTGCGATTATATGTTGCATTTCCTATTTTAACTGCTTAACAATGACACCATATTATTTGTTAGAGCACAACTTACACTATATGTCGTTGCATCTCCTATTATTAATGACTGATTTCAAACATCATGCATGGTCTCAAGTGTTGTACCAGAGACCTATAATTTATCATTAATAAATATATTTCAAAGACTTACTTGAGATTGTTAGTGAGATCTTTTTTATTTTTGAGAAAAATATTTTTTGTTTCTATTTGTTTAGAGACCTGAATTTAAATACAACATTATTTGTCTCAAGTGGGTCTCAAATATAAATTATTGACAAAATCTTTTATTTAGAGACAGTATAAAGGAGTTTCAAATAACCTTTTTTTTGTTGTAGTGATATAAAATATGTTTGAATAATCTACTAAAATAATATCTGCATATAGACCATGTACTCTAAACAAACACACTTTATATTGTACACAATTGTTTGTTAGTTCAACATCAAGATTTTATTTCCATGAATACAAGCTTCGGTGATGTTTGCGAATTGAAAATTTATCTTCAATAATGATTCGGTTTTCTTTTTTACATATTAACTTTTTTTACCAAACATACCTCAAAATATAATGGAAAAAAAATCCTAAAGACGTACAGAAATATAAACTACTTGCATTGAAATTCCACACTCCAGCTCCACCTCTGAAGTAAAAGGTACAGAGATGGAAGATTCAAGCGGTATATTAAAAAAATAAAAAGTATATTATATTGTCTCTTCCACTTCCATTTCCTTCGATAATTGACATTGCCATCTTCAACTATATTTATCAAGGCTAAATATATTCACACCCCAACTATTGTCTTTCCCACCCCACAAATTAAACAAAATTTATCACACTCCATTTTTTTTTCTCACTCCAGAATATACCAAAACTACCCTTTGTTTTATACGTAAGAAAATAACTTAAACTTAATAATGAAATGAAAGATAAGATGGAATCCCAAAACAACCGATTTCGTAATTACTTTTTTCATCAATAGCATTATCTAAAAAATTGTATTTCAGTTTAATTAAAAAAACGCTTGAATTGTAAATCAAATTCTAAAAAAAAATCTAAAATATAACATTATTTTCCTGTAAATCATAATTATCTTCTTTAGTCTTATGATTATTCTTATCTTATTTTGTCATTTCACTATGATTAAAATGCATAAGAAAATAAAATGATGAACATGTCAAGTTAAATAAAAAATTAAGGTAAATAGTTCATTTTAATTTTTTAAACATGTAATAGGGTGCCAAAAGCAAAACGAGGGGTGTTAATAGAATTAGCCAGGCTGAATCTATTCACACCCCAACTATTGTATTTCCCAACTCACTAATTAAACAAAATTTATCACACCCCATTTTTTGTTTTTCTCACCCTAGAATATACCAAAACTACAGTTTGCTTTATATATAAAAAAATAACTTAAACTTAATAATGAAATGAAAAAAGAGATGAAACCCAAAAATAATAGAATTCATAATTGCTTTTTTATTTTTTTCCATCAATAGCATTATCTAAAAAATTATATTTCAATTTAATTAAAAAATCGGTTGAACTGTAAATCAAATTCTTAAAAAAAAGATATTAAGCAAAAAAATCAAATATAAAATATAAAAATATTTTCCTGTAAATCATAATTATCTTTTTTACTCTTTTGATTTTTCTTGTCTTATTTTTTCATTTCACTATGATTAAAGTGCATAATAAAATGAAATGATAAACATGTCAAGTTAAATAACAAATTATGGGAAATAGGTCATTTTATTTTTTAAACTTGAAGTGGGGTGGCAAAAGCAAAACGAGTGGTGTTAATAGAATTATCTTAACTTCATATTCTCCTCCAACTCCTCTGTAGCAAAAGGTGCTCTTCAAATTACTCTAGATACAATAAATAGCCCCGACTTTTTCCTATCAAACAAATCAGGACGCGTATTCTACAAGGACCCCTACATAATATTTGACAATTCAAAAAACCCAAAAATTCGTATTTTTCAACGCCACATTCAAGATAAACAACAATCATGTGAACAACATATTGGGCGAAGGATTCTCCTTTGTCATTGCTCCAAACGCAGACGAGCCTCTGCTCGGCAGTCACGGTCAGTATCTCGGTTTAACGAACAACAGCATAGACCATAATGCATTGAATCATTTCGTAGCGATCGAGTTCGACATAGTGAAGCAGTCGTTTGACGTTGATGATAATCATTTAGGACTCAATATAAACAGTATTAAATCAACAGCTGCTAAATCCTTAACGCCTTTCGGAATCAAGATATCGCCAGCGATCGGTACGATCTATCACTTCTGGATCGATTACAAAGGAGGTAAGAGATACACATGGGTGTATATGGGATTTGCAAATCAGTCCAAGCCGAAGTCTGCTGTACTCGATTATCCTCTGGATCTAAGTAAGTATGTATTGCAAAGTTCTTATTTTGGATCCGTTGCTTCAACTGGGTTTGCGGAATTCGAACTTAACTGCGTGAAAGCATGGAATCTGATGGTTGAGTGGCTACCAGACGACGACAAAAGGAAAAACACCTCAACATTAACATTAGCGATTTTCATTTCGGTAGTATTGGTAGGTATTTCGTTTGCGGCTATGGCATGGTTATTTTGCCGGAAGAAGAAAAGAGGGGATGAGATATGTAAGTTGGATGGCAGGTTGAGGACGCTGCCAAGGACGATGAGAGAGTTCGAGTATAAGTTGTTGAGAAAAGCAACGGATAATTTCGATGAAAAATTGGAGTTGGGAAAAGGAGGTTATGGAGTTGTGTATAAAGGTGTGATTCCAAGAGAGAATACCAAGGTGGCGGTGAAGAAATTTTCTAGAATGAATATGGAGGAAGATTTCTTGGCTGAGCTTTGCATCATCAAGAGGCTTAGGCGCAAACATCTAATTCGCCTAAACGGTAAGTATTTTGACCTTAATAGTATTATTATTTATAAACAGAAATCACAAAAAACTTTATGCTAATTCTATTAACACCCCTCATATTGCTTTTGCCACCCCACTACAAGTTTAAAAAATAAAATGACCTGTTTACCCTTATTTGTTATTTAACTTGACATGTTCATCATTTCATTTTATTATGCAATTTAATCATAGTGAAATGACAAAATAAGACAAGAATAATCAAAAGACTAAAGAAGACAATTATGATTAACTGGAAAATAATGTTGTATTTTAGATTTGATTTTTTTTCTTTAGATCTTTTTTTTTTAAGAATTTGATTTAATTTCAATCGTTTTTTTAATTAAACTGAAATAATTTTTTTTTGGATTATGCTATTGATGAAAAAAATAAAAGGCTAAATCAATTCAATCCCCAACTATTGACTTTCCACTCCACTTGTTAAACAAAATTTATCACACCCCATTTTATTGTTTTCTCACCCCATAATATACCCAAACCACCCCTTGTTTTATACATAAAAAAACAACTTAAACTTAATACTGAAATGAAAGAAGAGATGAAATCCAAAAACAACAGAATTTGTAATTGCTTTTTTGTTTTTTTCATCAATAGCATTATCTAAAAAATTATATTTCGGTTTAATTAAAAAACAATTGAACTGTAAATCAAATTCTTGAAAAAAGATCTTACGAAAAAAAATCTAAAAATATAACATTATTTTCCTATAAATCTTAATTTTCTTCTTTAGTCTTTTGATTATTCTTGTCTTATTTTTTCATTTTACTATGATTAAAGTGCATAATAAAATGAAATAATGAACATCTCAAGTTAAATAACAAATTAGGGTAAATAGGCCATTTTATATTTTTAAACTTGTAGTGGGGTGAAAAAAGCAAAACGAGGGGTGTTAATTGAATTAGCTAGGCTAAATCTATTCACACCCAACTATTGTCTTTCCTACCCCACTAATTAAGCAAAATTTATTACATCCTAATTTTTGTTTTTCCCACCCCAGAATATACCGAAACTACCTTTTGTTTTATACATAAAAAACATTTTTAAACTTAATAATGAAACGAAAGAAGAGATGAAATCCGAAAACAACAGAATTCGTAATTGCTTTTTTATTTTTTTCATCAATAGCATTATCTAAAAAATTATATTTCAGTTTAATTAAAAAAACGATTGAAATGTAAATCAAATTCTTAAAAAAGATCTTTAGAGGAAAAATAAAATTTAAACTATAACCTTATTTTCTTGTAAATCATAGTTGTCTTCTTCAGTCTTTTGATTATTCTTGTTTATTTTGTCATTGCACTATGATTAAAGTGCATAATAAAATGAAATGTGAACATGTCAGGTTAAATAAAAAATTAGGGTAAATAGGTCATTTTATTTTTTATACTTGTAGTGTGGTGGCAAAAGAAAAACGAGTGATGTTAATAGAATGAGCCGAGCTAAATCTATTCACACCCTAACTATTGTCTTTCCCGTCCCACTAATTAAACAAAATTTATCACACCCCATTTTTTGTATTTTTCACTCCAGAATATACCGAAACTACCCTTTGTTTTATACATAAAAAACAACTCAAACTTAATGATGAAATGAAAGAAGAGATGAAATCCAAAAACAACAGAATTTGTTATTGTTTTTTTATTTTTTTCATCAATAGCTTATCTAAAAAATTATATTTTAGTTTAATTAAAAAAACGATTGAACTGTAAATCAAATTCTTAAAAAAAGAACTCAAGAAAAAATTCAAATCTAAAATATAACATTATTTTCCTATAAATAATAATTGTCTTCTTTAGTCTTTTGATTATTCTAGTCTTATTTTGTTATTTCACTATAATTAAAGTGCATAATAAAATGAAATGATGAAAATGTCAAGTTGAATAACAAATTACGGTAAATTGGTCATTTTATTTTTTAAGCTTGTAGTGGGGTGGCCAAAGAAAAATGAGGGGTGTTGATTAAATTAGCCGGGCTAAATCTATTCACACCCCAACTATTATCTTTTCCACCCCACTAATTAAACAAAATTTATCACACCCCAATTTTTTTTCCTCACCCTAGAACATACCGAAACTACCCTTTCTTTTATACATAAAAAAACAACTTAAACTTATTAATGAAATGAAAGAAGAGATGAAATCCAAAAACAACATAATTTGTATTTGCTTTTTATTTTTTTCATCAATAGCACTATCTAAAAAATTATATTTCAGTCTAATTAAAAAATGATTGAACTGTAAATCAAATTCTTAAATAAATGATCTTAAGAAAAATAAATCAAATATAAAATATAACATTATTTTCCTGTAAATCATAATTGTCTTCTTTGGTCTTTTGATTATTCTTGTCTTATTTTGTCATTTCACTATAATTGAAGTGCATAATAAAATGAAATGATGAATATGTCTAGATAAATAACAGATTAGGGTAAATAGGTAATTTTACTTTTTAAACTTGTAGTGGGGAGGCAAAAACAAAACTAGGGGTGTTGATAGAATTAGCCTAACTTCATATTCTCCTCCAACTCCTCCATAGCACAAGGCGCTCTTCAAATAACTCCAGATAGCATAAACAGCCCTGACCTTTTCCTATATAACAAATCAGGACGCATATTCTACAAGGACCCCTATAGAATATTCGAGAACTAAAACAAAAATCGTATCTTTCAACACCACATTCATGATATACATCTATCGTGTGAACAACACACCGGATGAAGGCTTCTCCTTCGTCATCACTTCAAACACAGACAAGCCTCCGCTTGGCAGTCACGGCCAGTATCTCGGTTTAACGAACAATAGCATAAATGGCAATGCATCGAATCATTTCATAGCGATTGAGTTCGACAAAGTGAAGCAGTCGTTTGACATTGATGATAATCATGTAGGACTCAATATAAACATTGTTAAATCAATAGTTGCTAAATCCTTAATGCCTTTCGGAATCAAGATATCACCAGCCATCGGTACGATCTATCGCTTCTGGATCGATTACGACAGAGGTATGAGATACATATGGGTGTATATGGGATTTGCTAATCAGTCTAAGCCAAAGTCCGTTGTACTCGATTATCCTCTGGATCTAATTATGTATGTAGTGCAAAGTTCTTATTTTGGATTCGTTGCTTCAACCGGGTTTACATAGTTCGAACTTAACTGCGCGAAAGCATGGAGTTTGACGGTTGAGTGGCTACCGGACGACGGAAAAAGGAAAACCACCTCAACACTAACATTAGCGATTTGCATTACGGTAGTATTGGTAGGTATTTCGTTTGCGGCTATGGCATGGTTATTTTGCCGGAAGAAGAAAAGAGAGGATGAGATAAGTAAGTTGGATAGCAGGTTTAGGACGCTGTCGGGGACGACGAAAGAGTTCGAGTATAAGTTGTTGAGAAAAGCAACAGATAATTTTGATGAAAAAATTGAGTTAGGTAAAGGAGGTTATGAAGTTATGTATAAAGGTGTGATTCCTAGAGAGAATACCGAGGTGGCAGTGAAGAAATTTTCCAGAACGAATATAGAGGACGATTTCTTGGCTGAGCTTAGCATCATCATTAGGCTCAGGCATTAACATCTAGTTCGCCTAAATGATAGTATTTTGACCTTAATAGTATTACTATTTATAAATAGAAATCACAAAAAACTTTAGGCTAATTCTATTAATGCCCCTCGTTTTGCTTTTGCCACTCCACTACAAGTTTAAAAAATAAAATGAACTATTTACCCTAATTTGTTATTTTACTTGACATTTTCATCATTTCATTTTATTATGCACTTTAATCATAGTGAAATAACAAAATAAGACAAGAATAGTCAAAAGACTAAAGAAGACAATTATGATTTATAGGAAAATAATGTTATGTTTTAGATTTTTTTTCTTAAGATCATTTTTTAAAGAATTTGATTTATAGTTCAGTCGTTTTTTTAATTAAACTGAAATATAATTTTTTAGATAATGTTATTGATGAAAAAAATAGAAAAGTAATTACGAGTTCTGTTTTTTTTGAATTTCATCTCTTATTTCATTTCATTATTAAGTTTAAGTTGTTTATTATGTATAAAACAAAGGGTAGTTTCGGTATATTCTAGGGTGAGAAAAACAAAAATGGGGTGTGATAAATTTTGTTTAATTAGTGGGGTGGTAAAGACAATAGTTTGGGGTGTGAACAGATTTAGCCCTTAATATATTATAATGCTAATGTTCATGCTCTTTACACATGTTCTATTACTTTGAACCGTAAACTTCATACTAAAGCCTTTTGTGTTCGCTAACAATAATTGATAAATAAAAAGAAGATCTGTATGGATGGAATGGAAATATATATTCATAGTTTCGTCCTAGAGTATAAGATGAAGTTTAAAACTGTCGGGTTATTTCATACAAAAAATATGAATAGTTTGTAAGAACCTATAGGAAATTTCACACTATAGAGACAAGACGAATGGACTGAGCTTCAACTTCAGAAACCTAATTTTCATATTTCTTTTGTCTTTTCTCGTCTACAAATTGAACCAGTAGAAGTGATAACTCCTAGTTTCTTAAATTTGAAATACTTCTTTTTAGTTTTTTTTTTACTATAACATTATAGTAAGGGTTTTTGCACTCTTAACTAGATTCAAGATTGTGAAATTTATCATATTATGGAAATACACGCCTTTTGCGGAAGCGATTTACCCATAAAAAATTTTCATCCGAATCATAAAAAAAAATTAACAATGATACAAAAACAACACGAATACAAACACAAACACAAGATATTCCACCCGATCACACTCTTTATTGATTCACCAAAAACGAATTTTGTTTACATTTATTGATATAGGTCAAAAATAAAAAATTACAACTGAATCAATAACACATATGAGAAAAGAGAAAGAATATCTAGATGCCTAATATTGTTAGAGAATTAGAGAAGAAGAAACATGAAGAACGACAATAAACCTTGGATCACATTTGATTTCTATTAACCCAATTATATGGCACTTGGGAGCACAAACTACTTCAATCAGCATTAAATATGAATAGCTTCTCTCAGCCCTAATTCGTTCCTTCAGACTTTCTTTTGATCTAATCTTGAATACTGCTTATATAGGAGAATAGAAGACCTAGGAAAATACTCAACTTGCTCCATTAAAATATCACAGATCCATAATGAGAAAAAACAGGTCAAAAAACAAATATTCTCCGATTAAGACGTCTATGGTAATGGACCAGACATCTGACCCGAGGCTTTGGAAATTTTAGACCCTACGCTCAAATGTCCGAGTTGAAACCACTCAGTTATCTCCTCTGATCTATGAACCACCTCCTCCACTACTAAACTACTTCTAGAACACAAATTACCGACTTCAACATACATGTGATTTAATATCACAAATAACAACACTACACCTTGATATTAAATCATATCATCATTCTAAAAATCACCAAACAAGTCAACCTAGCTCTTTCACACATTACCAAATATCAATAAAAAATCCACATCATAAACTCAATCACGCCTATAATTGATGCATCTCCCTTATGAGGTGCGCCACACAAAAACTAATGGTCAGAAAAACATTTGTAATACCACAAAGTTCTTAATCTTCGGGATTTTCTTATCGACACCCTGATTTCTATCGATCTCTCGAGCATCATCAACGTGAAGACCCTGGTTGGAAACATGAACTGTATCATGAATCAAAGCAATCGCCTTCTCATCCATATTGTTACATTTCCCCTCTACCATATCAAAGGTCTTCTTCTCATCTTCTTCAACTAGATCATTAAGGTATGAAACATCCTCCATCTTCGACTTTCAAATCCCCCATTTTTTTCCATTAAAAATAGCCATCTTTGAAAACGACATCATATCTGACATAAAAACGTTTTTTTCTAGTCTAAAACTACTTTAAGATTTGCGATGATGTAGCTCTAATACTGAATGTTGTGGAAATATGCGCCTTTTGCCAAAGTGATTAACCTACCAGAAACTTATTTAACCAAATCATAGAGAGATAACTTTGATAGAAAAACAATATAAAAAAACATAAGATACTCCATCCAACCTCCCTATTTATTGATTCAACCAAAATGAATTTTATTTATGTTTATTAGAAAATGACAAAATTAAACAAATTACAACTGGACCAATAACCTAATTGAGAAAAGGGAAAGTGTATCTGGATGACTGATATTGTTAGAGAAGAAGAAACATGAAGAACGATGGCAAACCCTTGGATCATATTTTTGATTTTATCAACCCAATCCGGTCACACCAAAGGAACAAACTGCTTCTGTTAGCACTAATTAGGAATAGTTTCTTTCACCCCTAATTACTTCCTCTAGACTTTCTTTTTGATCTAATCCTGAAAGCTTCTTATATAGGTGAATAACAGACCTAGCCAATATTGGAAATCGGGGTGTCTAAAACATAGTTTTGGATAGATCTTAAAGAGACTTTAGAAGTGGTGAAATTTATATTAACTACTTACTTATGAATATAAAATAATATTTACTCCAACTGCAACAAGAAACAAGTAATCAGAGAATAAGCAAGCAATAAAGTAAAATGCAAAAAGGTAAATATCACCTGGATTTTTTTATTGGTTCAGATTACCAATCCTACAACCATTCCTGCACCCCACCATGCATAATTTCACTATAATTACTTTCTTTCTTGGGTGGCAAGAACACTTTTACAATCCTGATTTCATGGGGCCACAAGATACACCTTCTCCTTAGCAACAACAACAAACTATAGCAAGTTGCCGTGTAACAACCTAAATTTTAATCTACAATAGTTAACTAACATATTAAATAATAAGATGTATTTTGTAATTTAACAATGGGATTGCGCCATTGGATCCGTAATGATTTTCTGGTTCAGATACACATATGGTTTACACCAAATGAACTTAAAACGAAGGAGCTATGGCGATTCGAAGATCGAAATTTAGATCTGAAAATAGAAGAAAAAATATATAACATAATACGACTGTTGCCAGGGATGACCCAACACTAACCATGTTGACCCATAGGTCGACCTAGGTTGTATATGGGTCGACCCGTATGTCGACCCAGTGAGTGTCTAGGTCGACTCAAATGTGCACGTTTACTTGCCAAGCATGTATATAAAGGAACGAATGGGATTTTTTGCAAGATATTCAAACTGACATATTTGCTTTTAATGAACTGACACGACAAATTCGGATTGATTCAAGGATATGGTTGTTAGATTTAAACCCTAACTCTAACAGTTGAGGATCTTTTCCTCCACCTATAAATAAACCTCCAACCCCTCCTCATTTCTTTACAACACGTCTCTTCCCCGCCTAGTTTTGTCTCCTTTTTGAGAGACGGGGACAACCTAAAATTAAATTTTAAGCGATTGAGTTTAAATAAAAATATTTTCTATTTTATTGTAACACTCCGTAATATTAACAACATTAAAGATGATAAATTAAAGAATACTTAAATAAATATTTAGAATTGAGTGAAACGGACTACGCCATTGTGTTTGTCTCGGAATTCTTCTTAAGATAGACTCTGGGCTTGCATAAAACGGACACCGTATAAAGAAGTTATTAAGGTTTTAAGTTTGTATACATATAAGCCAGTTATGTGTAAATAAAATCATTCCAGAATTTCAAAATCACGCGGAGGGCCTAGGCAGGAAATTTCCCGCTCTAGGTGTCGACCTAGGGGTCGACACCATTATAGGGATGTCGACACCCATGTTGACACCAACACAAGGGGGACGACCTCCATGTCGACACCCCCCAGATCCGGGGCAAATTCCTGCTTCTGAACGTGGACTGATTTCTGGTCAAGATTCATACATTAATGGCTATAAATAAGAACCTATATCAATTTTTTTATTCATCTAAATCAATGGCGACGGTGAAATGCTGCTTCAGCTCAGATTAAATCAAGTCCTTCCTTCTTCAACAATCAACTAGAGTTACTCAAGTTTAGAGATCTGTGATTCAACATCTGCCATCCCTCTTCTGTTTCTTAGATCCAATCACAGTTAGTCTATGTTAATTATAGATCTAATGACTTAAAAGTTAATCCTGACATGACCTTAACTTTGATCTAAGCCTGTGACTATTTGAATCATATCAAATCTGATATAACCTGTGTATTTAAGTTATTCTGACATGACTTTAAACTATATCTAAGCCTATACCTATTTATCATGTCAGATCTGCCATTGTTAGTTGATCTAATTCATTGCTTAGATCTCATCATGCCTGTTTATGATATCTCTATTATGTTAGAATCAGTTCTACTATCACATGTTCATCAGATCTGTTCCTATATGCCTATCTTGTCATTATGACCAACTTGGTCACTGTATGTTTATTAGCTGTTATGCCTATTTCTGCCATTATATGCCAGTCTTGTTATTATGATCATTTCTGTTCTCTTTCCTTCTTTTCCCATTTTATTTTATAGTCAGGCTACCTTTGAGCCTAGGCATGCCGCTAAAATATGCGAACGCATTAAATTGGTAACGAGGGGAAAACATTAAATTGGGGCATAACTTGTATTAGGAAATTTAGGCATAAATTTAATGTAATACATGAATGTGGATTTGAGGCATAAATCGCAATCGTGATTAAAAATCTTAATTTAGGGCATATGGTTCATTATGAACATGATTTGGGAAGGGACATGAAAACCTATAATGACATAGGAATAATTGGTTAATAATGAAGATGCCTAGAATTACAGTAATTAGAAACTGTAACTGCGCTTAGAAACGAGGTTAGATTACACTTGTGGTGGAAGACTGCCCGGAATCGCCCGGCATATCCAGCGATCACAAATGGTGAATCCAATGTGAGGGGTCTAAGTGCATAAACACGAGATGTGCTAGGACATGAGGTTAAGCCCGACTTGTGGGAAGAAGTATGCCCGGACACAACCAGCATATCCAGTATCCACAAGTTGTAGGATTAATGTGGGAGGTCTAGTACATTATAACCATAAATGAATATGGTAATAAAATTGAATACTTAACCTAGTTGAATCCATAGGGATTGTATATCTTAAGTTAAGTAGGGGTCAAGTAAACTTGTATGAAACAGTGCGAGGGTTAAGTATATCTTGGGTTGGTAGGTAATATTTGGATATAGGCCCATAAACTTAAATTGTGGGGCTATGCAATCTTTTACTCTCGTAACCTGCGGAAAACCTAGTAGGGATGCAAGCGTAGAGGGAGCTTGTACCAACTTGTGTGTGGGACCCGTTTCAGTCAGTAACCCATATATAAGTATCAAACGAGTACTCCGAACTAGATCGGAGTCGGGGCACGCTTACTGGGCTGATTGTAAGAGATCCAGAAGTAGGGGACAGTGTCTGATGGCGCATTCGATCGGGCTTATGTGCGTGCATGGGTCCGCCTGCCCGGGAAAATATGATGATGTGGCGTTGGTAGATATGGTTGTGTACATCCTGAAAATGAAGGGTTACCACTTTAGGAAGTGATACATCCTACTGTGGGGCCAGCACAGGGTGTCTACGGAGTAGGGAGCCAATCGATTAGGGTAGTAATTAGGGTACATCTAGAATCCGGTATGTTTAGGAGCCCGTTATTATCCTTAGGGCTAACTCTGGTATGTTGGGCTGCCTGTTGATTATATGGGGTTAAACCTCTCACTTGAAGTACGCCTAAGTCTACCATCTTATAGTTGTTGGGATCATCTCATTCTAGTTATACTAGTATTGGTGCAGATAGAGAAAGGGAAAGTACTAGAGAAGCGCAATAAACTCTATCATGTTTACCATGTTTACCTTGTCATACCTACCTTTTTTGATGTTATCTCTCTTATCCACTTTATATGCATGTCATGACACTTTTACTTATTTATATGCTACAAGTAATTGGACTCACCAGACTTTATATCTGACATGTTTTGTTTCCTCTTCTTTCTCTTCCACCCCCCCCCAAGGTTATTTGGGTGGGAATACTGAATCTTGATTAGGACTCTGCTTTCATCTTGCTTGTAGTTGTTTCAGATGTATGACTTGATTTCATATCTCTCTACTATGGCTATGTTTTGGGGATTATGCTTCTTTTTATTAATGTACTCTGATGTTTTAAGTGCAAGACAGAAGTTTTGATGATGTACTGGGCTTTATGCATTTCAAACATATGATGTAACCATGTTTTGAACTATGATGTTTTCTATTTAATAAAATTTTAAATTCCGCTGCTATTTTATATTTGTCTTGTATTGTTTCCATTTCTGTTTACCTAACGCTTTACGAAACTTAATGCATTCTCTTAGTAAGTGACATTAACGGACGTGGAGTGTCACACTTGGTATCAGGCCTAAAGGTTACCAGATTGGATAAAAGATTTTGAAAATTATTTTCAAAAAGGTTTTAAAAGGAAGCATTTTCAAAAGAAAAGTTTGTTTTGAAAAACATATTCCCCAAAGCCATATGTAACATCTTTCGATTCTTTGTTTGAATCCCTTTTCCTTTTCTTTTCAGCATGTTTGGGGAACCTAATATTCCATAGGGCGTTACGATACCAGGCTGGTTCCGTAGGTATCTAGAGGCCACGGCGCCGGTGGCCAAGCAGCCGTTCCTCCCCAGCTGCACCTGCTATTCCTTATCCTCCTCCTCCGCGAACAGATAATTTCACTAAGATCTACAAAGATTTCTATGCTATGGGTGGAAAGTCATTCTGAGGAACTGAAACTTTCATAGAGGCAAGGAATTGGATTAAAGAGACGGAGGATTTGTTTGGAATTTTCGAAATGGACGATCGTAGGAAGATTCAGTTAGCCGCTTAGCTACTGAAAGATGAGGCTTCATTCTGGTGGGAAGTGACGCAAGCAGGGCATTCAGTGGAGACTTGGGATGATTTTTGCTAGAGGTTTGAAATGAAGTTTATTTCTCAAGCTGAGAAAGGCATGCAAATGGAAAGGCTTCTGGCACTCAAGCAAGGAGGCATGACTGTCAAAGAGTATGTTAACAAGTTCAACCAACTGGCAAGGTTTGGGTTGGAGCTAGTGGATACCCCCATATAAGAAAGCTTTGCGGTTTTCTAAAGGACTGAATAAACCCCTCCATGGGTTAGCTATGTCTCATATTTCGATGGGAGCAATTTTTGAGATGCTCGGTGATATGGTATTAATGCATGAGGAAGACAAAGGCGAAAAGAAAGAAGCTAAGGTGGAGAAAAAACAAAACAAGAAAGTATGGCCCAAGAAGGGACAACAACAACAACAAAAGAAAGACGGAAAGAACGACAAGGCTAAGGATAAGAGGAAGTGCCATAATTGCGGACGTGAGGGCCATTTGATCAAGGACTTCAAAAGAAGGAAGAATGCTTTCTTCAGTTGTGAAGAGGTTGGACACTTTTCTAATGAGTGCCGGAAGAAGCAAGGACAAGGTCAAAGGGAAGGGGCTTCTGGAGGGCAGGTGCATGCTTTCGTGACCATTGCTCCGGATAGAGGTAGGAAAGTTTCCGTTGAAGGTTTGATTTCTTTTTCCAATCATCCAGTTAGAACTCTTTTTGATTCTGGCTATTTGCATTCATTTATATTTGATTCTGCGGTTGAGTCTCTGCATCTTAGTACTAGTATTGTAGTGGATACCATTGTTGTCTCATACCCCATTGGTGGTATGGCTCATTTATCTATGATTTTCCGGGGTTTGAGAATATTAGTGTCAGCCGTCAAATTTGAATGCAATGCATATGTGCTTGGGTTCATGGGCTATGGATTGATTCTAGGGATGGATTCGATAGCCATGTATGGTGCCATTATGGATTGTGAGAGGAGGGTCATTAGACTTTTGACTTGCCATAGTAGGACCCTCGAGATTTCTTGTGACCCAAAGGGGTCTGTCATGCTTAGTTTCCTAGAGTTACTTGATGCATCTATCGATGATCTGCGATCTGTACCAGTTGTCCGTGAGTATCCAGATGTTTTTAATGAGGTTCGATGCTTACCCGCGAGGCGCGAGATCGGTTTTCGTATATACTTGGTGGACAATGCAAAGCCAGTTGCATTTCCTGTGTGCCATATGGCTCCAAGAGAAAGGAAGGAGCTTAGCAAGTGAGTAGGGGAGCTACTTGAGAAAGGGTTTATTAGGTGTAGCATATCTGAATGGGGTGCTCCAGTGGTATTTACAACTAAAGCGGATGGTTCGCTTCGCTTATGTGTGGACTATAGGGAGTTGAATAAACCCACTAAGAAGAACAGGCACCCACTCCCGAGAATAGATGATCTGTTTGACCAGCTTGTTGGTGCATCAGTTTTCTCTTGATTAGACTTGGCCATGGGGTTTCATCAGTTGAGGGTGGCTGAGGACATTATAGACAAGACTGCTTTTAGGACTCCAGGTCATTTCTTTAAATGGCTCGTTATGCCTTTTGGGTTAACGAATGCACCTGCCTATTTTGTTGATCTGATGAGTAGGGTGTTTCGGGAGTTCCTAAATAAATTTGTTGCGGTCTTTGTTGATGACATCTTAATTTTCTCGAAGAAGAGGGAGAGCATGCCTTACATATAAGGGAGGTTTTGGAAACTCTGTGTGCACTTCAGCTTAAGGCAAAATTCTCCAAATGTCATTTTTGGAGAAAAGAGGTGAGATTTCTGGGCATGTGGTCTCTAAAGATGGGATAGTAGTAAATCCTGCAAACGTAGTTGCAGTTCAAGATTGGAAAATCCCAAAGAATGCAACAGAGGTTAGAAGTTTTCTTGGATTGGTAGGCTATTATAGGAGGTTCATTAAGGACTTGGCAAAGATATCAGCCCCACTCACCAGGCTGAAAAAGAAGAATTTGACGTTTTCATGGGATATAGATTGTGATGTTGCTTTCCAACGATTGAAGAGGGCTCTGACAATAGCCCTAGTCTTGACCTTGCCCGATGGGAACAAAGTTTTTACAGTATACACTGATGCATGTGGTACAGGTCTTGGTGCGGTTCTAATGCAAGGGGGAAAGGTAGTATGTTGTGGGGGCCAGACAGCTAAGAGTTCATAAGAAGAACTACCCTACCCATGATTTAGAGCTAGCTTACATAGTATTCGCGCTTAAGACTTGGCGCCATTATTTTCTGGGAGAGAAGTTTGAGTTGTACATCTATCATAAATCTCTCAAGTATTTATTCTTGCAGAAGGATCTTAATTTAAGGCAACAAAGGTGGATGGATTTCCTAGCATCTTATGACTTCGAGATTGCTTATACCCCTGGCAAGGGTAATGTTGTAGTAGACGCACTAAGTAGGCAGAGGATGGCCTTAAGTCCTCTGTTTGAGGAGAGGAAAATCTTGGAGTTTATATCGACTTTTGACTTTAGACACTTCATCGAGTTTTTGCCTGGCTTATTAGCATCACTGGAGGTGCGACCTACTCTTATGGATCAGATAGGAGCTTCACAGCGAGAGGATCCACAGATTTCAGATATCTTGGATAGGCTTAGTAAAGGGGAGACTTCTAGTCACCTCGCTAGATATTGCATAGACGATAGAGGGTGGTTGCGATGGGATGGAAGGCTTTGTGTTCCCCAAGTTGGGAGTTTATTGAAGACATTCCTAGAGGAAGCACATCATTCTAAGATGACTATTCATCTAGGTGGTGATAATATGTATAGAGACTTTAAGAGGGTTTTCTTTTGGGCTGGGATGAAGAAAGATGTGGCAGAGTTTGTTTTCAATGTTTGATTTGCCAACAAGTCAAGGATGAGCAAAAGAAGCCCGGTGGTTTACTTCATCCTTTGGAGGTTCCACAGTGGAAGTGGGAGAGCGTCTCTATGGATTTTCATCGATGGCTTGCCTAGATCAAGGAAGGGCAACACCAGTATTTGGGTTGTAGTAGACAGACTTACTAAGAGCGCACATTTCATCCCAGTTAAAAGTAAGAGGACAGCGACATGGTTGGCAGTAGTTTACGTTCATGAGATAGTCCGTCTTCATGGAGTACCTTCCAGTATCGTAAGCGATCGTGACCCCATTTTCACCAGTGAATTTTGGAGGAGCTTTTAAAAAGCAATAGTTACACAATTGTGTTTGAGCACCGCTTATCACCCTTGGACTGATGGACATACGGAATGGGTGAATAGAGTTCTCGAGGATCTTTTAAGACTGTGTATCCTAGACTTCAGAGGGACTTGGGAAGAGCATCTTCGTTTAGTAGAGTTCGTCTACAACAACAGTTATCAAGTTAGTATTGGTATGACACCCTTCGAAGAATTGTACGGACAACTTTGTAGATCACCGACTTATTGGTGGGAGTCTACAGAAAGACTGCTACATGGACCAGATATGGTTAGAGAAACTTCCAAAAAGATTGATCTCATTAGATGGCAAATGAAGACAGCTCAGGATAGGCAGAAGTCATATGCTGACAAGAGGTGGACTGACATTGAGTTTGAGGTAGGAGACATGGTTTTCGTCAAATTATCACCTTTGAGGAATGTGGTTCGCTTTGGACTTGTAGGAAAATTGGCACTAAGATTTGTAGGGCCATTTCCCATAACAGAAAAGATTGGCCAAATGGCCTATAGTGTAAAGCTACCAGAAAGTCTATCTGGTGTTCATGATGCTTTCCATGTTTCTCATTTGCGGAAGTGCTTGCATGATACTACGGATGTAGTAGAGCTGAGTATACTTGAGGAAGTAGAGGTGGAATGGGGGGCGACAGTTAGTCGAGTTCCTACTCGCATTCTTGGATCAGAAGTTAAGAAGCTACGCAACCAAGAAGTCAAGTTGATGAAAGTTCAGTGACGAGATAATCTTGAGGATGCAACTTGAGAGACCGAAGACAAGATTCGCGCTTCGTACCCTTTTCTTTTCAAGGGTATGTCTTTAACTTCTTTTCTAAAGCTTTTGTTTATGCTTGTTTCTATCATTTAAGTATAACCTATCGATCGAATCTTCGACCTTTAGATAGAAATCCCATGAATGTAAACATGTGTTTGAGACAAGTTATGTTTGATAGATGCAAGTGGATGCAAGTGTTTGCTGGGTGGTTGCTCATGGATGCATACACACACTTTAGGCACTAAATCAGCTCAATCGCTCTCATATTGCATATGGATGTGTGTGCATTATTTTTCTCTTTTTATGGATAGAAATGGATGTATCATCATATGGATGTTGCATTTGGACAGATGATTGTGCACACATATAGAACTTAAATGTTATAATAGAATTATTTGCATACATGTTGGATTCATGGCACTAACATACATTGCATTAAGGAGGTCAACTGAATCAGTAGACCGTCTTATCTTTCGCATTAGTATTGGGACATATACACACACCTATGCATATGTTCATATAAGCATTAGAAATTTTTAAGGACATTGGATGCTATGATTGGCGGATGAATGGATGCTTGATGGATGTTAGGATATACATTCTTTTCAACTCAGAGATTTCGGGGACGAAATCCTTGGAGTAGGGGAGAATGTAACACCCTATAATTTTAACAACACTAAAGATGATAAATTAAAACTACTTAATTAAATATTCAAAATTAAGTGAAATAGACTGCGCCATTGCGTTCATCTCAGAATTCTTATTAAGATAAACTCTGAGTTTGCGTAAAACGGACATCGTATGAAGAAGTTATTAAGGTTTTAAGTTTGTATACATATAAGCCAGTTATGTATAAATAAAACCATTCCAAAATTCCAAAATCATGCAGAGGGCCTAGGCGAGAAATTTCCTGCTCTAGGTGTCGACCTAGGGGTCGACACCATCATAGGGGTTTCGACACCCATGTCGACACCTACACAGGGGGGTCGATCCCCTTAGATCCGGGGCAGATTCCTGCTTCTGAACTTGGACTGATTTCTGGTCTAGATCCATAGGCTGATGGCTATAAATAAGACCCTATACTTATTGTTTTATTCATCTAAATCAATGGTGATGGTGAAATGCTGCTTCAGCTCAAATTAAGTCAAGTCTTTTCTTCTTCAACAATCAACAAGAGTTATTCAAGTTTAGATATCTATGATTCAACATCTGCAATCCCTCTTCTATTTCTTAGACCCAATAACAGTGAGTCTATGTTAATTTTAGATCTAAAAACTTAAAAGTTAATCTTGACATCACTATAACTTGGATCTAAGCCTATGACTATTTGAATCATATCAGATCTGGTATAACATGTGTATTTAAGTTATTCTGACATGACTATGAACTAGATCTAAGCTTATACCTATTTATCATGTCAGATCTTCCATTCTTAGTTGATCTAATTCATTGCTTAGATCTCATCATGCCTGTTTATGATATCCCTATCATGTTAGAATCAGTTCTACTATCACATGTTCATCAAATCTGTTCCAATATGCCTATCTTGTCATTATGCCCAACTTGATTACTGTATGTTTATTAGCTGCTATGCCTATTTCTGCCATTATATGTCAGTCTTGTTATTATGATCATAACTGTTCTCTTCCCTTCTTCTTTTCCCTTTTTATTTTATAGTCAGGCTACCTTCGAGCCTAGGCCTGCCGTTGAAATATGCGAACGTGTTAAATTGGGAACGAGGGAAAAACATTAAAATTGGGGCATAACTTGTATTGGGAAATTTGGGCATAAATTGAATGTAATACATGAATGTGGATTTGGGGCATAAACCGCAATTGTGATTAAAAACCTTAATTTGGGGCATATGGTTCATTATGAACATGATTTGGGAAAGGGGAATGAAAACCTACAATGACATAGGAATAATTGGTTAATAATGAAGATGCCTAGAATTACAGTAATTAGAAACTGTAACTACGCTTAGACATGAGGTTAGATTACACCTGTGGTGGAAGTCTGGCCGGAACCACCCGGCATATCCAGCGACCACAAGTGGTGAATCTAATTTGAGGGGTCTAAGTGCATCAACACGAGACGTGCTAAGACACGAGGTTAAGCCCGACTTGTGGAAGAAGTCTGCACGGTGGCATATCCAGCATCCACAAGTTGTAGGATTAATGTGGGAGGTCTAGTACATTATAACCATAAATGAATATGGCAATAAACTTGAAAACTTAACCTAGTTGAATCCATAGGGATTGTATATCTTAACTTGAGTTGGGGTCAAGTAAACTTGTATGAAACAGTGCGAGGGTTAAGTATATCTTGGGTTGGTGGGTAATATTTTGATATAGGCCCACAATCTTAACCTGTGGGGATATGCAATCTTTTACTCTTGTATGGCATAACCTATGGAAAACCTAGTGGGGATGCAAGCATATGGGAAAGTTTGTATCATCTTGTGTGTGGGACCTGTTTCAGTCAGTAACCCATATATAGGTATCAAATGATCACTCCGAACTAGGTCGGAGTCGGGGCACGCTTACTGGGCTGACTGTAAGAGATCCAAAAGTGGGGGACGGTGTCCGACGACGCGTTCCATCGGGCTCATGTGCGTGCATGTGTCCGCCTGCCCAGGAAATAAGACGTTGTGGCATCGGTAGATACGGTTGTACACATCCTGGAAATGAAGATTTTCCACTTTAGTAAGTGATACATCCTACTGTGGGGCCAGCACAGGGTATCTACGAAGTAGGGAGCCGATCGATTGGGGTAGTAATTAGGGTACATCTAGACTCCGGTATGTTTAGGAGGCCGTTATTATCCTTAGGGGTAACTCCGGTATGTTGGGCAGCTTGTTGATTGTATGGGGTTAAACCTCCCACTAGAAGTACGCCTAAGTCTACCATCTTTTAGTTTTTGGGATCATCTCATTCTGGTTATACTAGTATTGGTGCAGAGAGAGAAAGGGAAAGTACTAGAGAAGAGCAATAAACTCTATCATGTTTACCCCTAAAACCTTGTCATACCTGCCATTTTTGATGTTATCTCTCTTATCAACTTTATATGCATGTCAAGATACTTTTACTTATTTATACGCTAAAAGTAACTAGACTCGCCAAAATTTCAATCTGACCTATTTTGTTTCCTCTTCTTTCTCTTTCATTTCCCCCTTAGGTTCTCATGGTGGGAATACTTAAGCTTGATCAAGAATCTGCTTTCATCTTTCTTGGAGTTGTTTTAGATATACGGCTTGATTTCATATCTCTCTACTATGGCTATGATTTGGGTATTATGCTTCTTTTATTATTGTACTCTGATGTTTTAAGTATAAGACATAAGTTTTCATGATGTACTGGGTTTTATGCATTTCAAACATATGATATAACCACGTTTTGAACTACGATGTTTTCTGTTTAATAAAATTTTAAATTCCGCTGCTATTTTATATCTGTTTTGTAATGTTTCTGTTTCTGTTTACCTATAACGCTTCATGAAACTTAATGCATTCTCTTAATGAGTGACATTAATGGACGTGGGGTGTCACATTTATTTTCTTCTAGAGGTTCTTCCGAGGACACAGCGGATGCGTTTCTAGTGAGTTTTATGATTATTGAGATTTTTGATTAAGTTTAGGTAAATAGGTATAATAGTAGTTGCAGCCTATTTTTGTTTATAGTTCTTTTGCTTACAGTTTATTTACAGTTTCCGTTTGTTCCTATTTTTCTGCAATTTCTTTATGTACGTAGTTTCTGTAATCTATCTGTCTTTCCTTTAAATTTTGTTTAATTAATATTCAAATTATTGTAAGTTATGCTCTTAATCTTATTTCCCCTACTTCATCGGTTTTTACATGTTTTTGTGGTTATGCCCAAATATGCCTAAAAAGCATATATATATATATGATTGATTTAGGCATACTTTATATGTCTAATTTCCTACGACTGATTATTATCCTTTTATTCTGCGCGCATTTGGGAAATCTGATTAAATTGTAATAATAGAAACATGATTGGAAAGTTTAGGGCCAATTTGACATGTATTATGAAACTAAAATAAATAAGGACATTTGACTGATAATAGGCAAAATTGAGAGAAAGTTTGTAAAATGACCATGGTACAGGTTATGATAGAAGAATGGGCTGTAACATATATTTGCATAAATATGATGAATCGGGGAATCATAATGAATAAAAATGATTTATTTGCAAATATGAATGTGACTTGAAACTATAAAAGAATAATTAGGCTTAATGTGAAATATTGACTCGAAATTATGTTAAGTTACAAGCCTCAAATTTTACAGTTATTCTATGGAAGTGTTGTGGCTAGGCAATACTATTGTTCTATGGTAGCGTTATGATTAGGCAGTTCTATAGTGGTCTTGTGATTAGGAAGTTCTATGGTGGCCTTGTGATTAGGCATTCTTATTTTATGATGGTATTGTGATTAGGCAATTTTATTCTATGGTAGCCTTGTGATTGAGCAATTCTATGGTGGTCATGTGATTAGAAAATCCTGTGGTAGCCTTTTGACTAGGCAATTCTATGGCTATGGTTTCTACGTAAATAAATGGATAGTCAGCTTAATAAATATTGAACGTAAAATGACATTAAGTTAAAAGCCAAATTATGTGGTTAATCCATGACAATGGTTTTTAGGGGGGTCCTAATGAATGGGGATTGGACTAAGTATTATTTGTTGGGGATCCATACCAAAAAACATACCATTTTTATCACATACAGTCTCAGACTAAGAGGAAAGAGCACACTATGTTGTGCTAGGTTCTAAGTTGATTGAAATTGAGGTGAGTACAAATGCATTCAGGTGGTTCGATGTGCGTGCATCAAAGCGATTAGGGAAGATAAGACATTGTAACGCCTATGGTAATTCAATGTCTTTTTGCTGATGGGTCAAGCCTGATAAGCCCAAGACCCATAGTGGCATAAGTTATCACTTTGTTGTATTAATAGCTGATCGATGGGTAGTATTAGGGAAAATTTTCTTAATTATATTATGTTTTTTAATTTGTACGAGGAAAAACAGTCAAAGTTCTATGAAATGAGAAAAGTTAACTCTATTTGTAAACTTTTAAGTCATCCTATAATGTTCACTTTTGTTGTACATAGACACTTATCCTATCTGAAACTAGAACTATTGTTATATCTATTTTATTTGCTTATCAATCGTGCAAGTAATCAGAATAGCTTACTAGACTTTATGTCTGACCAACTTTTCCTTCCTTCTTTCCTTTTTCTTTCCCCACAAGCTCGTAGGATGGAAGTGTAAGGTTCGTATTGCTCAGTAGATTCTATCTTAGAGGATATTCTTTGTAGTAGATGTATTTCTCTTTGTTGTTTCATTTCCACGGTTTTGTTGTATCTATGACAATTTGAGGGATATGATTTATGTAATATGATAATTTATATCTGAGATTTTCTTTCCATGAGACATGGTATTTGGTTTCTTAAATAAAATGTAATGTTGCGTTTTAAACTGTCTTCTTCTTCCGCTGTGACCTAATTATTTATGTCTTGTGAATCTTAGTATTTGTGATGTTTTCTATATCCTTATACCTATAATGCTTCATATTCTTTAGTGGGATCCTACTTTGGGTAATGTTAAAGGGGTGTGAGGTGTTTCATTTGATATTAGTGCCAGGTTAAAAGGTCATTAAAATTTTGTTTTAAAAGAAAACATTTTGAAAGAAAACATATTTTCAAAATTAAAGTTGTTATAAGAAAATAACAGAATAACCCCTTAAGTCAGTTATAACCTTCTTTGACTCTGTTGGATTCTAAAATCTCTATATTCTCTCTCTTGTGCAGCATGTTAGGAGCCTTTAATCTTCTGGAGGGCGCCCCTATTCCTGGTTGGTTTCGTACATATTTATAGGCTACGAGACTAGCCGACGAATAAGAACATGCGCAGGCTGCAGCACCCGCCATGGTGGTTCCTCCTAATCTACCAGCAGCTACTGACTTTTCTAAGCTTTGTAAGAATTTCACAAATATAGAAGTAAAGACTTTTTCAGGCACATAAACTTTTATGGAGGCTCACACTTGGCTCAGGAATACAGATTAAATTTTTGAGTTATTAGAGTTTAAGGATCGGTATAGGGTTCGATTGCCTGCTTGGCAGCATAAAGGAGAAGCGTAATTTCGGTGGGAAATTATTGAGACTAAAGGAAGAGTTATAGATTAGGCAGGATTCCGTGTTAGTGTAATGACCCACATTGGCAGAGGTATTATAATTAATTTGTTTATTTATATAAATAGTGATATAGTGAATTAAATGATTGTGGAATTAAATAATGTTGAATATTTAATTTAAAATAATAAATTAAATAATATATTTAATTCTAAAATAATCAGAATTGGCTGAAATGACGATATGGTGTGAACCGGATCATCTGTGATATTTAATTCAACTTGGAATTGAATTTGAATAATGAATATACTATATAAACGACAGTTTGAACATAGAATTATAATATAATTAAAATCGAGCTTGAAATGGCGCTGCAGTTCGTAAATTGGCGATTCGAACTTCAACTGAATGTACAGGATTCGTTTTAAGCCGGATTTCTGTGAAACAAGAAACGTGTGGAGCTAGTGGAGTATATCTTTCTAGTGGAAGAGAAAATCGGGATTTTGTCATGTAGACTTTGATTTATGTCCAAATCAAATTTTAGAAAAGTTGCTGTGGAATTCCTTTATTATTTTTAGAGGAATTATATATATTTTTAAAAGGGAATTTCATTTTAAATTGAATATCGATTTAATCGGGATTTGAAATATCAAGTTATAAATTCCAGTAGAGCTGTATGGTATTCCACTGTAAGAATATACGATAATATAAATTTATTTGTATTTAATTAAATTATATTTAAATATATTTATATATTTAAATGGGTCATCCAGAGCTTTAAAAATAGCCACTTTTGCAAACGAAGTCGGAATTCGACTAAACTAATTTTGTTGGATCTGCAATGTCAAATAGTTGTTAGATTTTCAGTTCCGTGATTTTTAGAGTCACTATGTGGCCGTACGGATTTTTAGAGTGAAAAACAATCAGTATTTCGACGGTTAAAAATACACTGTGTGAGCAAACGAAGTCGGAATTCGACAAGGCCAGCTTTACCGGGTTCGAAATGCTGTAGTGTAGCAGCATGACAAATTTCATGGAAATCAGAATTGATATGAAGTCAAACGGGTTAAAAAGCTCGAATGGATTTAAAACCAATATACTAATAGAAAATATCCTACCAAAATATCTAAACTAAATCCCCTATAAATAACCCCCTTTTTTTCTCTTAAGACCTAAAGTCATCGTTCAATCCTCTGAAGAAAAGGAGCCGCCACTCTTGTTAATCCTTCTTCAAATTAAAACAAATGTTTTACTCAATTAAACCAGACATGGTTGGATCCGTTGAACTGCCGTACTCGAGCGCTACACTTCTGTAGTCATGGTTTCTGGTGCAATGGAGTTTTGCTGGACTTCACATCTTTCCAGCGATTAGCTAGGGCTTGGAATCGCAAGGAGTAGGGGCCGAACTGGGTTGAGCTAAGGCTAGGGTTGTGTGCATTGAGGGATTTGGCACTCGCTGAGGAATTTTGGGCAAAAATGGCAGAGAAATGTGTCGATGGCCTTCTGGTTTGTTGTGAGTGGGGAGTTCAACACACTGCAGGTTGTGAGATCGAGTTCTTTGAAGTGGATACGGTGTTGAAGCTTTTGAGAAGAGAAGTACGATGGAATGTTTTGTTGGGTGGATAGGGGATTGGGTAGTAAGCGGCATCGGGTTGAGTTTGGCAATGTCGGTGAAGGGCTAGAGGTACTGCAAATTTCGGGGAAGAAGGTATTGGAAGTAGGTTACAAGCCAAAGTATTGATTTTTGAATTTACCATGTAACTAAAGTTATGGTGGAAATGGTGTTGACCAAATGGAGAAGTGTTGAGGATGTATGATACTGTTGCGTGTATTTGAGAAGGAGGAAAGCAATCTCAAGCTATACAGGAGGGAGATGGGTGGTAATTTGTGGTGACATGGATTTCGAGGGACATTTAAGGACCTGACGAAAAAAAGTGTCGATGAGACCGTATCAGAAAATACTACACAATGTGTAACACCCCGAATTTCAGTTAACACTGATATTCACTAATTGCAGAATAAATAATCTCAGATGTGAGAATTGGGGGAAACGGGCTACGTCATTGCGTTCATCTCGGAAAAATACGCGAAATAGGGTACGAGTTTTCGAGAATCGGAGTCCGTATGGCCCAGTTATGGCCCAATGAAGTTTATAGAAAATTCAAAGTTTAAAACAGATTTAAAATTCAGGTTCAAATTTCGAAATTGGGGCCATTGGGCGCAGGCGGGAAAATTCCCGCCTAGCTACCCAAGTCGACAGCCCTATCGACTGGCCAGTCGACTTGGCTGGGACCAAGTCGACAGCCCTGTCGACTTGGGTGTCGACAGGGGGTGCTCGGCTAGTCTAACCTGGTGCACCATTTTAGGGTTTGGCTGTGTTTTGGGGCTGTTTTCTGGAAGCTTCCGAGATCTGATGGTCCTAATCTAATTTAGGGTTAATCTAATGGCCTAAAACACTTGCCTAATCTATAAATACACCCTAAGCCTAACCTAATTCATACTAAAAATAGAATCTATGCCATCATGCCGCCAAAATGCAACTTGGAAGGAGCCTCCACTAATTTGTGAAGAGGATTGCAAGCTAATCAACTACTAATCCACCTCTACTTCAACTCTAGCAACTAGCTAAGGAGCTAATCTTGGAGTTTGTGAGTTTCTATCACTTTAATAACCAATTGCTAAACTAAGTAGATGAGATATGATGAGATCATATGGTTTTGCTTGCGGATCAATGGGTTTTAGGTCATATGTTATGATGCTAGTTTGCTAATCACTATGTTCAACACTTATTCATGATGACACTATGTTTATGCAAGTTAAGTGTTTGGGGTTATGCATGTTAAGTGGTGGGTTTTATGCATACTAAGTGTTTGGTTTTATGCATGCTAAGTGGTTGGTTTTATGCATGCTAAGTGTTTGGTTTTATGCAAGTTAAATGCTTGGTTTTATGCTAGAATCATGTGTGAAATAAGTGACATGACATGCAAGTTTAACCTATGAGTTTGGATCTATAATATGCATAATCTATGCAAGTCGTTTGGATTAGTGATATGCATAACATATGCAAGTTTATCTCTTTTTATGATATGCATAACATATGCAAGTTTATCTCTTTATATGATATGCATAACATATGCAAGTTTGCCTCTATGTATGACATGTTATGCAAGTTCACATGGAAGTTTATATGCAAGTTCATATGTAACATGTAATGCAAGTTATGTGTTTGATTATATGCAAGATATGTGCATGATTATATGCAAGTTCATATGTAACATGTTATGCAAGTTATGTGTTTGGTTATATGCAAGTTAACATGTGACATGCTATGCAAGTTTACCCCTTTGTATGACATAAGTACATGTGCAAGTTCATCCCTTTAGACCTATGACATGTATGCAAGTTGACACCTTTATGATAGGTCTATGACATGAACATTTATGCAAGTTACCATCTTTATGACATATGTGATTCATGCAAGTTTGGGTTGGTTATTTATGCAAGTTGGGTTTATGGCCATATATGCAAGTTGACACCTTTTAAACCCATGATAATGTTAATGATATGCTAAGTTGAACCCATTGTGAGTATGATGAATCTTCTCTTTTGAGGTATGTCATGATAACGTATTTACGTGGGGACGATGGGGTAAATATTAATGAACACATAAAATTGTGTGAAGTGGGTATGATTAAACATACCATAAAGTGGATGGACATAATTGGGAATTTACCTATTAAGTTAGGTCTACCCATATTATGGAATTGGGAATTTACCTATTGAGTTAGGTCTACCCATATTCTTAAATATTTGTAATTAATTAGGGAAAATTAATACAAATTATGGGGTGATTAATTAGGTGTAATTAATCGACGAAGACACGAGGTTGGACCCTTTTGTAGCATAAGACTGCCCGGAACCGACCGGCAAATCCAGCGGCTACAAATGATGGGCCCAATGTGAGAGGTCTTAGTCATAAACTAAATACGTGACAAGTGTAAAGACACGAGGTTAGACTCTATTATGGTGTAAGGCTGCCCGGAACCGACCGGCATATCCAGCTGCCATAAAAGACAGTCTAATGTGAGAGGTCTTTACAAAAGGTTACGATCTTAATTAATTAAGGAACACTTAACCAAATTAGCATGTAGTGAGGCATGAGGGGTTAAGTGGGTGCCTTGGGTGGCAGGTAGTAACTAGTGGGGGTGCCTTGGGTGGCATGAGGAAACTAGTGGGTTGCCTTGGGTGGCAATAGAAAATACGATTAGAATACTTAACCAAAGTGCAACATGTAATTAAACATGATTAAAGGGTTAAGTAAGTGCCTTGGGTGGAATGTGGGAATCAAGTAAGTGCCTTGGGTGGCATGTGGAAATCTAGTGGGTGCCTTAAGTGGCAATTGAAATATGGTTAAATGACAAGCTTAAGTAGTAGCTTGTGGGGGCCTTGAGTGGCAATTAAAATATGATTAGATGACTTAACCAAACCTTAACATGTAAGTGGGCATGATTATAAAAAGGGGTTAAGTGGGATGCACTAGATAAAATGACAAGCTTAAGTAGTAGCTTGTGGGGGGCCATTTCAACCAGTAACCCATATGTATCTTATTGGGCTCGACCCATGTCGAGGACGGGACACGCGTACTGGGCTTGACTATAAGAGGCCAAAACGGGGTAGCGGTGGCAACGCAAGTCCAATGGGTTTCATATGCGTGTGTGGACCCGGGCTGGTAAGTAAGACGTTGTTGCATCGTGTAGGTATAAGCCGTGCACCGTTGATATTATCAGGTTGCCACTTTGGGGAATGATACACCCCACTGTGGGGCCAGCACGGGTATCTACGTTAGGGAGCCGATCGCTTGGGGAGTAGTGGGTACACCTAGTGGAGGTAGGGGCAGACGGCACCTATGTAGTCAGCTAGGGGTACACGAAACTACTATTAAAAATTACTAAGTACACTTAGTGGGATCAACCTTAAGTAGGAATTACCCTTGGGTGGGTAGAACTGGTGTGGTGCAGTGTAGGAATTACCCTTGGGTGGGTAGATCTGGGGTGGTGCAGTGTAGTAATTATCCTTGGGTGGGTAAATGCGTCTTTACGGTTATCTTAGTTCATCCTAAGTCTAGTTGGCTGCTTAGTGTAGCCATTTATCCCCAGTCGTTACCCTATATCAAGCTCATGTCTTACTCTGGTTACTTTAATGATTGTATTGTTAAAGTTATAGGACTCGCTCAGACTTATGTCTGACCCCGTTGTTTTTATCTTTTTTCCCAACCCTCAGGTTATCAGAGTGGGCCTAGCACTAGTGGGCTTTGATCAGACTGCCTTATCTATCTTTTGGAGCTTGGACCGTGGATGTAAAGCTCAGTTATCTTTTCTATTATGGCTATTAAGTTATGTAGTGGGATTATGTACTTTTGTTTTATCAGGATGGATATTATGTACTTGACTCTTGTTTATGGTTTTGGTGTAACCAAACATGTTTTACTTTCCGCTGCAATGAAATGATGTTTTAAATTCTCAAGTATTACTTATATCTGTCTTGTTGTAATTTTTCTGTTCTATATTCACTTAAAATACTCCACCGATGTTATGGCATTCCCTTAGTGAGTGACCGTAGCGGGTGTGGGGTGTTACACGTGGTATCAGAGCTTAAGGTTACCAGAACAAATAAAATTTTTAGAAAAACTATTTTATAAGAATATTTTTGAAAAGAGTATTTTCAAAAACATGTCTTTTAAGAGAAAAGTTTTTGAAAGAAGAGCATAATCCCCGATAGCCATATCTATATCTTTCAAATTCTCCGTTATGAATCTCTTCCTCTCTCGTTTTGAGTTTCCCCTCCGTGTATAGATGATCTTTCTAAGATAGATAAGAATGAAAAACCACTTCAAGGGACTTAGACGTTAGTCGGATTAGAAGTTGGTTCAAGAAGGAGGAGGACTTGTAGGTACCTATTGGATAGACGATGGGAGGAAGGCTCAAATAGTTGTTGTTTAATGAAGGACGAAACCTCATTTTGATGGGAGGTTACGAGTGGAGAATGGGAAGAAGAGGGCTAGTAGTTATCCTTTTGGAGGAATAGGACACCTTATTAGGATTGTCCATAGGGGCATGAGCAAGGTATGGAATCTCCTGGAGGGTAGTTGTATTCCCTCACCGCTAGTGTACCAGATGGGGATAGGACCGTCTAGGTTGGAATTTGGATTTCTTTATTATCCGGTTCAAACTTTATTTGATTCTGACGCATCAAGTTTGTTTATCTCATCATTTTTAGTTGAG
Organism: Allium sativum; assembly: GCA_030737875.1. NCBI lineage: Eukaryota > Viridiplantae > Streptophyta > Magnoliopsida > Asparagales > Amaryllidaceae > Allium > Allium sativum. Next base: position 299,422,321 of record CM060924.1, read on the forward strand.
TCACTGCACTTAGACACCAGTTTAGTAGATGATCCCTTAGTTGTTTCAAACCCAATTGGGGCTCCATGATGTGTTTGGGTTTGAAAGTTTCTATACTTAGCGTTGAGTTTTGATGTAATGCTTCTTGGGCTGCACGGGCTATGGGTTAATTTTGGGCATGGACTAGTTATCCAGTAGGGGTGTCGTTCTTGATTTTGAAGGGAGAGTTGTTAGGCTTATGACCCGCTTGGGTAACACTCTCGAGATCTCTTGTAATCCCATGGAATCTGTTATGCTAAGTTATCTAGAATCGCTTGACACGTCGGTCGAGAGTTTGCGATCTGTTAGAGTGGTCCGGGAATACTCGGATGTGTTTGAGGAGGTGAAGGGCTTACCTCCGGAGTAGGAGATTGACTTCCGAATATATCTGGTAGACAATGCCAAACCAGTATCTTGGCCAGTGTGCCACATGGCTCCTCGTGGGAGGAGGGAACTCCCTAAGCAAGTAGGTGATTTGCTTGAGAAGGGGTTTAGAAGACGAAGTATATCGGAGTGGGGTGCTCCAGTAGTTTTTGCTACGAAGGCGGATGGGTCCCTCAGACTTTGTGTAGGCTAAAGAGAACTAAATAAACTCACAAAGAAGAATAGACACCCATTGCCGAGGATTGATGATCTCTTTGATCAGTTGGTTGGCGCCTCAGTGTTTTCGCAGTTGGACTTAGCCATGGGGTTTCGTCAGTTGAGAGTGGCTGAGGATAGTATAGAGAAGACTGCCTTTAGGACTCCGGATGGTCTTTATGAGTGGTTGGTGTTGCCATTTGGTTTGACGAACGCCCCCGCATACTTTATTGATTCGATGAGAAGGGTGTTCAGGGAGTACCTAAATAAGTTCGTGATGGTCTTTGTAAATGACATCTTGGTCTTTTCTAGGAGCGAAATAAGTTTTCGTATGTGCTCAATAGGTTGAGCAAAGCCAGTTATGGGATAAACGGTGGTTTTGGAGCGAGACTGGCAAGGACATCCAGAGTTGGACAAGGGCTTAATTATTTAGCCGTTTTTACTAGTATCATCTCACGTAGGTCGTCTGAATTCGAAGGAGGTATCCCTTGGGTGTTTGTCTGATATTGGTTTAGGCCTTTGGGGCTTGCATTTGGGGGATGTCGAGTTCGACTAGGGTGGTCTGCGTGAGAGATGGACAGTTGTGATGATTTTGGATGGGATTCTTAGCATCATATGAGTTTGAGATAGCGTATACCCATGGCAAGGGTAACGTGGTAGCGAACGCCTTAAGTAGAAAAAGGTTGTCCTTGAGTCCATTGTTCGTTGAACGACGGAGCTTAGAGTTTATTTCTATGTTTGACTTTGGACCTTCCGTTGACTTTGTACCCGATTTGCTAGCTTCCTTGGAAGTTAGACCTACTCTTTTGGGACGGATTGGTGAGGCACAGCGAGACGACCCACAGTTGGTTGAGTTAGTAGAGAAGCTCATAAGGGGGGGGATTCGTCCAGCCATTTGAGTAGGTACACCCTAGATGGTAAGGGGTGGTTGCGTAGAGACGGTAGACTTTGTGTACCGCAAGACGAGGGTTTAAGGAAGACTATACTTGATATTGCACATCGGTCGAAGATGACCATTCATCCCGGTGGGGACAAGATGTACCAAGACATGAAGCGAGTTTTCTTTTGGGCCGGTATGAAGAAAGATGTGGCCGAGTATGTCGCTAGATGCTTGGTGTGCTAGCAAGTGAAAGCAGAGCAGAAGAAACCCGGTGGGTTGCTTCACCCATTGGAGGTTCTGCTATGGAAGTGGGATAGTGTCTCGATGGATTACCGAGATCGAGGAAGGGTAATACGGGAATTTGGGTTGTGGTAGACAGATTTACTAAGAGCGTCCATTTTATACCCGTGAAGAGTAAGAGAACTGCTCCATGGCTAGCTTCAGTTTACATTCGAGAGATTATTAGATTGCATGGTGTACCTTCCAGTATAGTGAGCGATCGAGATCCTATCTTCACTAGAGAGTTTTGGAAGAGTTTGCAAGAGGCGGTAGGGACTCAGTGGTGTTTGAGTACCGCCTATCATCCTCAGACGGACGGCCAGACCGAGAGGGTGAATCGTATTTTAGAAGACCTTTTGAGGCTATGTATCTTAGATTTTGGAGGTACATGAGAAGAGCATCTTCCATTGGTGGAGTTGCCCGACAGGCTTAGTGGTCTACATGATGTATTCCATGTGAGGAAGTGCCTACATGAGACCGCAGAGGTGGTAGAGCCGAGCTTGCTTAGAGAAGTAGAGATAGAGCGTGATGCGACTATTCGACGAGCTCCTACATGCATCCTTGGGTCAGAGATTAAGAGGTTGAGAAACAGGGAGGTTCTACTAGTCAAAGTGCAATGGGAAGAAGATGAGAGCATTGGGAGACGGAAGCGAAAATGCGTTCATATACCCATTCCTTTTTGAGGGTATGTCTTTTAACTTCTCCTTTATCGGTTGTCTAGTACTTATCTTATCTTTAGTATGTCCTCTTGTTAGTACCTTTGACCTTTAGATAGGGTAAACCTATGGTTGAAACATGTGTTTGAGACATGTTATGATTGATGGATGCATGTGGATGCAAGTGTTTGCTAGTGGTTGCTCGTGGATGCATATACACACACTCTAGACACTAGATCGGCTCAGTCACTTCATATTGCATATTGCATATAATTGTGTGTAGGTAGCTATATTTATGGATGTATAATGATTGTGTTATCATATGGATGATGCATTTTGGTGAATGATTGTGCACTCATGTAGATATTGTATGTGTCGATAGGGTTCTCTCGCATACATAATGGATGCATGACACTATCATGGTTTGCATATGTTCATACATTAGGTAGGGAACATATACACACACTTTTTGCATATGCTCATACATCATTAGAAATTGTTTTAAGGACAATGGATGCCCGTGTTTGATGGATTGAGTAGATGGTTGTTTGGATGGTAGGATATGCATTCTCCTTAGCTTAGAGATTTCGGGGACGAAATCCTTTAAGGAGAGGAGAATGTAACACCCCGAATTTCAGTTAACACTGATATTCACTAATTGCCGAATAAATAATCTCAGATGTGAGAATTGGGGGAAACGGGCTACGTCATTGCGTTCGTCTCGGAAAAATACGCGAAATAGGGTCCGAGTTTTCGAGAATCGGAGTCCGTATGGCCCTGTTATGGCCCAATGAAGTTTACAGAAAATTCAAAGTTTAAAACAGATTTAAAATTCAGGTTCAAATTTCGAAATTGGGGCCATTGGGCGCAGGCGGGAAAATTCCCGCCTAGCTACCCAAGACGACAACCCTGTCGACTGGCCAGTCGACTTGGCTGGGACCAAATCGACAGCCCTGTCGACTTGGGTGTCGACAGGGGGTGCTCGGCTAGTCTAACCTGGTGCACCATTTTAGTGTTTGGCTGTATTTTGGGGCTGTGTTTTGGGGCTGTTTTCTGGAAGCTTCCGAGATCTGATGGTCCTAATCTAATTTAGGGTTAATCTAATGGCCTAAAACACTTGCCTAATCTATAAATACACCCTAAGCCTAACCTAATTCATACTAAAAATAGAATCTATGCCATCATGCCGCCAAAATGCAACTTGGAAGGAGCCTCCACTAATTTGTGAAGAGGATTGCAAGCTAATCAACTACTAATCCACCTCTACTTCAACTCTAGCAACTAGCTAAGGAGCTAATCTTGGAGTTTGTGAGTTTTTATCACTTTAATAACCAATTGCTAAACTAAGTAGATGAGATATGATGAGATCATATGGTTTTGCTTGCGGATCAATGGGTTTTAGGTCATATGTTATGATGCTAGTTTGCTAATCACTATGTTTAACACTTATTCATGATGACACTATGTTTATGCAAGTTAAGTGTTTGGGGTTATGCATGTTAAGTGGTGGGTTTTATGCATACTAAGTGTTTGGTTTTATGCATGCTAAGTGGTTGGTTTTATGCATGCTAAGTGTTTGGTTTTATGCAAGTTAAATGCTTGGTTTTATGCTAGAATCATGTGTGAAATAAGTGACATGACATGCAAGTTTAACCTATGGGTTTGGATCTTTAATATGCATAATCTATGCAAGTCGTTTGGATTAGTGATATGCATAACATATGCAAGTTTATCTCTTTTTATGATATGCATAACATATGCAAGTTTATCTCTTTTTATGATATGCATAACATATGCAAGTTTGCTTCTATGTATGACATGTTATGCAAGTTCACATGGAAGTTTATATGCAAGTTCATATGTAACATGTAATGCAAGTTATGTGTTTGATTATATGCAAGATATGTGCATGATTATATGCAAGTTCATATGTAACATGTTATGCAAGTTATGTGTTTGGTTATATGCAAGTTAACATGTGACATGCTATGCAAGTTTACCCCTTTGTATGACATAAGTACATGTGCAAGTTCATCCCTTTAGACCTATGACATGTATGCAAGTTGACACCTTTATGATAGGTCTATGACATGAACATTTATGCAAGTTACCATCTTTATGACATATGTGATTCATGCAAGTTTGGGTTGGTTATTTATGCAAGTTGGGTTTATGGCCATATATGCAAGTTGACACCTTTTAAACCCATGATAATGTTAATGATATGCTAAGTTGAACCCATTGTGAGTATGATGAATCTTCTCTTTTGAGGTATGTCATGTTAACGTATTTACGTGGGGACGATGGGGTAAAAATTAATGAACACATAAAATTGTGTTAAGTGGGTATGATTAAACATACCATAAAGTGGATGGACATAATTGGGAATTTACCTATTAAGTTAGGTCTACCCATATTATGGAATTGGGAATTTACCTATTGAGTTAGGTCTACCCATATTCTTAAATATTTGTAATTAATTAGGGAAAATTAATATAAATTATGGGGTGATTAATTAGGTGTAATTAATCGACCAAGACACGAGGTTGGACCCTTTTGTAGCATAAGACTGCCCGGAACCGACCGGCAAATCAAGCGGCTACAAATGATTGGCCCAATGTTAGAGGTATTAGTCATAAACTAAATACGTGACAAGTGTAAAGACACGAGGTTAGACTCTGTTATGGTGTAAGGCTGCCCGGAACCGACCGGCATATCCAGCTGCCATAAAAGACAGTCTAATGTGAGAGGTCTTTACAAAAGGTTACGATCTTAATTAATTAAGGAACACTTAACCAAATTAGCATGTAGTGAGGCATGAGGGGTTAAGTGGGTGCCTTGGGTGGCAGGTAGTAACTAGTGGGGGTGCCTTGGGTGGCATGAGGAAACTAGTGGGTTGCCTTGGGTGGCAATAGAAAATACGATTAGAATACTTAACCAAAGTGGAACATGTAATTAAACATGATTAAAGGGTTAAGTAAGTGCCTTGGGTGGCATGTGGGAATCAAGTAAGTGCCTTAGGTGGCATGTGGAAATCTAGTGGGTGCCTTAAGTGGCAATTGAAATATGGTTAAATGACAAGCTTAAGTAGTAGCTTGTGGGGGCCTTGAGTGGCAATTAAAATATGATTAGATGACTTAACCAAACCTTAACATGTAAGTGGGCATGATTATAAAAAGGGGTTAAGTGGGATGCACTAGATAAAATGACAAGCTTAAGTAGTAGCTTTTGGGGGCCCATTTCAACCAGTAACCCATATGTATCTTATTGGGCTCGACCCATGTCGAGGACGGGACACGCGTACTGGGCTTGACTATAAGAGGCCAAAACGGGGTAGCGGTGGCAACGCAAGTCCAACGGGTTTCATATGCGTGTGTGGACCCGGGCTGGTAAGTAAGACGTTGTTGCATCGTGTAGGTATAAGCCGTGCACCGTTGATATTATCAGGTTGCCACTTTGGGGAATGATACACCCCACTGTAGGGCCAGCACGAGTATCTACGTTAGGTAGCCGATCGCTTGGGGAGTAGTGGGTACACCTAGTGGAGGTAGGGGCAGACGGCACCTATGTAGTCAGCTAGGGGTACATGAAACTACTATTAAAAATTACTAAGTACACTTAGTGGGATCAACCTTAAGTAGGAATTACCCTTGGGTGGGTAGAACTGGTGTGGTGTAGTGTAGGAATTACCCTTGGGTGGGTAGATCTGGGGTGGTGCAGTGTAGTAATTATCCTTGGGTGGGTAAATGCGTCTTTACGGTTATCTTAGTTCATCCTAAGTCTAGTTGGCTGCCTAGTGTAGCCATTTATCCCCAGTCGTTACCGTATATCAAGCTCATGTCTTACTCTGGTTACTTTAATGATTGTATTGTTAAAGTTATAGGACTCGCTCAGACTTATGTCTGACCCCGTTGTTTTTATCTTTTTCCCAACCCTCAGGTTATCAGAGTGGGCCTAGCACTAGTGGGCTTTGATCAGACTGCCTTACCTATCTTTTGGAGCTTGGACCGTGGATGTAAAGCTCAGTTTATCTTTTCTATTATGGCTATTAAGTTATGTAGTGGGATTATGTACTTTTGTTTTACCAGGATGGATATTATGTACTTGACTCTTGTTTATGGTTTTGGTGTAACCAAACATGTTTTACTTTCCGCTGCAATGAAATGATGTTTTAAATTCTCAAGTATTACTTATATCTGTCTTGTTGTAATTTTTCTGTTCTATATTCACTTAAAATACTCCACCGATGTTATGGCATTCCCTTAGTGAGTGACCGTAGCGGGTGTGGGGTGTTACACAATGGAACTGACCGTGAGTCGATTGGGGTCCGTTACAATTTATAGCAAAATAAATTGCCCGTCTAAATAAAGCGATGGTTATCGTTATTAACGATGATCGTCCAATGTGAGTAAATCTCACTAACTCTAAACTGTTTAAAATTTCATGTTGTATTTTTAGAACTATTAAATATTGGCTGATCGACTGTGTGTTGACTGTTTGATTGAACTGCTAGTCAGTTAGTTGAATTTCTATATTGATTCTATTTAACAGAATATATCATATGGAACTGAAAGTGATGTTATCTATATTGTTTAACATCTTTGATGTAAGGAAACAGGTTGGAGGAATCCGACTGGTTTCCTCAACATTTATTTTACTGTTTTTCATATATTGTGATATATGATGTGATATATAATCTGTTGTCAATTATATGTGTTTAGACGATACTGATCATCGTGATTTGATATGTTGAATACCATAACATACCGAAATGTTGATAAGGGAATATTTTCAAAGTGATATTTGAAAATAAAATATTTGTAAATGGAATATTTATAAATGAGAAATATTTATAAATTGGAATATTTATAAATAGGAGATATTTAGAAAATGAATAAACGTTATAAAATGGAAACTGTTATAAGAAGGAAATCATTTGTAAAGTGAAGAACCGTTACTAAAAGTAAATCTTTATAAATGAATAGTTTAATCGTATTAAAAGGAGTTAATCAATGTTAGTTTAATCGAAAGGAGTTAATCGATGTTAGTTTAATCGAAAGGAGTTAACCGATGTTCGTTTAATCGATTAGAGTTAAAGCAAATGAGTTAATCGAATATATAGTTATTCAAATAGAATAAATGAGTTAATCGAATATATAGTTATTCAAATAGAATAAAGGAAGTAATCGAATATATAGTTATTCAAATAGAATAAAGGAGTTAATTGAATATATAGTTTATTCAAATAGAATAAAGGAGTTAATCGAATATATAGTTTATTAAAATAGAATAAAGTAGTTAATCGAATATATAGTTTATTCAAATAGAATTAAAAGAGTTATCGAATATAGTTTATTCGATAAGAGTTAAGTGAATAGAGTTAAAGTTAAATCAAAAGAGTTAAGTGAATAGAATAAATTGAATAGAGTTATCGAATATACCTTATCAAAGGAAAGAATTATCGAGTAGAAAAGATTTGAAAGAGAGTTACGTAAGGAAGTTTGTTAAAGAATTAGAAGGGTGAACTTTGTCTATTTCAAGGTTAGAAACATTATTCAGTTAAGGTCTGAGAGGTAGTATTACCCCAACTTGATTGACTTCATTTTTAACAAAGGAATGGTTAAGGTTCGGTAGTAAAGGATGGTTAAGTGAATTTAGTAATCAAAGTAAATGGTTTGAGTTGGCATCGCGGTGTTTTGTTTAAACATCTGTCTAAGTCCAATGAAGAAGCTTTGGAAATGTTTTCCAAATAAGAAACCAGAAATGTTTTCTAATAAAGAAAACAAGAAATGGAAATGTTTTCCATTGTTAATAACATATATTTTCCAAATTTTGAAAATAAGAAATATTGAATATAGGGAAACAGGAGATAAGTAAATTAATGAAATAAAGAGATAAATGTTGAATGATGTATGATCGATATAAATTTCCATTTGGAAATAATACCGTTGTTTGCACACCTTTTTTTCTTCGATAGTTAAATCACAGACTATCGAAGTTTTGACCATTTTAACATTGTTAATATGGAGAGACCGGTTGGATTATTATCCGAAGAACCACTCTATATTGGCATAAGCGTTTCGAATCATATATCCCAAAGGAAATTGAAGACGGAGTTATGCAAGGGCTATCCTGTTCACGGAATAGTGCCTTCGGTTCATTATGTTCATGGATAACTTGTATGGACGGATGTCTGACAGAGTATTTCTAGACGGTCATTGATTTCTCAAACCGTACCAAGAGCGGAAGCGGAGAATGAAATTTCTTTTAGCTAACACATAATATATGGTTGAGGACGTAAATTGGTGATTTGATGGATTTGATGATGTGGCATTCAAAGTGAATCTGGTGTGATGTTAAAGCGTAACTTCTAGCCTCACATCTGGTAAATGACAGAAATCGGGCAGGCAGCATGGCTAAGTCGGTCGCACCGAAGTAGGGTGTAAAATCACCTGATCTAGAGTTTTATTAACTTCTAAAAATCTATTGTTGATGCTGTCCCATTCGGGAAATGGTTGCTGATCCCAACCGTTGGTGAGATACATTCGATACACTCAAGCGAAATGAGTTGTCGGTCATGTGTGGCCGGGTTGCAAGATGTTCTTGTTGAACCCAGTGTATTCCTCTCTAGAGGTACACTAGCGAAAGGTGGTTCCATACCTTGTCATAGTTGGAAATCCATTACCCAATACGTGCTTGCGGTTTAGATTGTATACTATATGTAGAACGTGAGATGAAAGCGTTTCTTCTAGATGATTAATATATTGTGGTTGATAGACATTATTATAATATCAAAAGATTTTTGATATAAAGATAATTTGGATTCTCATAATGGAAAAACCCGTTCCGTTATACGGCGTGGTCTTATGAGATATCGTTTACTTGTTTAAACTGTTTTACTCATACCAGTCCCATGACTAACCCGGAGTTTATTTTGTTTTGTTTTCCCTAAACTCTTGGGTGCCTAAATTTGTACGGGCAGTCAAGTAGTCGGGATTTACAAATATACTGGAAGAACTTGGGGCAGGAGACTTCAGGATCATATAGCTATAGTTTATTTCCGTTGTGTTGTAAGTGTTGTACCCTGATAATGTTATTGTATACATATAATGATTTTATTTCAAGGATATATTATCTATTATATGTTGTTCGTTCCGCTGTGAGATTCGTGTTACTCTGATGTTGTGTTCTTCTTCTTCTTCTATTCTAAGTTTCTATCTTAACCTTCCTCACCTTCTAATTTCTTTCATTTATGACCGGTATTTTTCGATGTTTGGTTAGTCATCATTGAGTTATGGCAATAACCAAAGTCGTCAAAATCCCGTGTCATTACAGTTGGTATCAGAGCTTAAGTTAAGTGAATTACCTTGGCTCTGTGGCGTGACTCGGTAGATATGGGGTTAGCAATACCCTAGATTGAGTTGAGTGTATATATACGAGTGAACGTATATGTTATTGATATAAAAATTTGTTTTATATTGTGGAGATTCATTGGTTGAGTTGTTTATGAGTTCTGGTCGATCATTTTGATCCACTGTATCGGTAGGAGTTTATAAACACTCGAATACGATGGGTCAACACGATATGTTTTGAATAGAGGGCAAATTAAAATAAGTTTACCCAAGGTATATCTTGATATAGAGAAGATATATATGTATATCAAAATTATAATATAATGGATATATTGGTTGTTATTATAATCGAGTTAGATTATAAATTAAATGATTATGTGAATAACCAATCAGAATTCATATAAGTGAAATACGTGAAATCAGATGAGTTAAATCTGAAATTTAAGCCAGAAATTGAATTAAAACACTGGAGAATTGGATAAGTGTTTGTAAATGGATTTAGACTAAAAATTAGGAAAATTTAAGATCTTGGGAAATTTTAAATTGTTTTACAAGCAGTGTGAATTATATTTTGAAATGAATTTCAAAGTGGAAATGTTTAAAATGGTTTTATAGTATTGAACTCACTTTGATCGCTGGAAAATAGATTCTGATGATGACAACTACATCATCAGTATTCATTTTCGAGTTGTGAGTCACGAATTACTACCAGAGATACTGTTTTGAATTTGTTTTGGGAAAGGCAAGTTGTGTTGAATTTCAATATGGGATTTATAATATAGAATTTGAATACATGAAATTCAATGGAATTGAAATAGAATTGAATATAGGAATTCAAAGGGAGTTTGAATATATGAAATTCAATGGAAGTGATATAGAATTTGAGTATAGAAATTCAAATTGGGTTTGAATATAGAAATTCAAATGGAATTCAAATATAGAATTTGAATATAAAAAATATAAAGGAATTCAAATATAGGATTTGAATATCGAAAGTGAAATGGAATTTGAATATAGAAATTCAAATGGGGTTTGAATATAGAAATTCAAATGGAATTCAAATATAGAATTTGAATATAGAAAATATAAAGGAACTCAAGTATATGATTTAAATATCGAAAGTGAAATGGAATTTGAATATAGAATTCAAATGGAATTTAAACTATAAAATTTGAATATATAGAATTTGAATAATAGAATTTGATATATAAATTGGAATAATAGAAGTAATATTAAATTTGAATAGAAATTTAATAGAATTAACTAAGTCGAAGAGGAATTAGTTAATCGAATTTTGAATTTGAAGTTGAACTTTGAAAGGTGAATTGAATTTGTAAAGGAATATTCGAAATCGAATATAGAACTTAAATTTGAAATCTGGATTCAAATTAGTTAATAAGCAAGTTAAAATATATTTGAACATGTCATGTTCAAATATAGAAGTGAAATAGACTAAAGAGTTAATTAACAAATTAATTAACGAATTGAGTTAAAATGATCAAGTATTGTTATAATAGATTGGGCTGGTATAAATATACATGAGATAGGTATGGATAAGGTATAAAGGTATGTAAATAGAATGCTCGACGAAAAGGTATGTATTTAATTCATATATGAAATTTTATGCACCGTATTGGCTAGCCGCTTGGCTTTTTCTTTTTCTTTTGGATTGGTGAGGGCCATGGGAGGCTATTTGAAATATCCCGATGCTCCTGGTACAAAAGTGGTTATGGCGAATTTTTCCGGGAATTTAAGGAGTTAGAATATTTTTAAGATAATTTGATAGTTAGAAATCAACGTATCGATATATATATATATATATAAATCGATAAGGAAACGAACTTAGAAATAGAATAGTAAAATAAAAAAGGAAGACAAGGAATAAAATCTAGTAAGAATAGAAAGAGGAAGCGTACGTGTTCAAAAGTGAATAAGTAGTTGTATGGTATTGATTATTCGAGTAAGTAGTCATATCTGTTTTGACGTTATAAATGTTATTCAGTCAAGGTCTAAGAGGTAGTTATACCCCAACTTGATTGATTTCATTATTAACAAATAAATAGTAAGATTTCAGGCTCGAAGATCAATGTTGAATAAGTGTTAGTTGAATATAGTATTTGGGTTGTCGTAACGATGTTCTACACAACATCCGTTCTAACCCAAATAAGTGTAAACTTGGAAATAGAATAAAAGAATATTTCCTAAGTACAGAAATAAACGAGATCGGAAAAGAGATAAGTAATTAGAATATTTTCCAATTATAAATAACATATATTTTCTAAAAGTTTAGAAAATAAAGGAAGGCGATATTCGGAAATGTTTTCCAAATAACATAAAGGGGCAATATGGTTATTGAAAATATTTGGTTAACAAATATTGATAAAGAAATAGAGAAGTGATTTAACTAATGGAATATTAATTAAGGGCTCAGTGACATGTTCAAAAGGAAATTTTGAATTGTTTTTGAAAAGAGTAAACTGTTTAAAAACTCCCAGGGAAAGACTGTTTGAATTAAAGACAAATTTAACAGAAATTTGTAAAAGCAAATTTGAATTAAAGTAAAGCTAGTAAAGTGGTAACTGAGGTTGAATTAGAATGATATCAAGACAAATTGGATTGTGGGATTCAAATTTGAAGTGTAATGTGATAATCAAGTTAAGAGTTGGGAATCGAGAAGAAACTCGAGTTGAAATGATATTTGGCTTGGATATAAGCGAATGGTGGCATTATGGATAAAAGCAGATTGGAATTTGATTGGGATGACCCTTGTATCCGCTGAATTGATAACAGGTGGAAAGGATATAATGATATGCCGACAAAAGGTAAAAGTTTATATTTCTATTGGATATAAGATTTATGAGCCGAATTGGCAAGCCGCTTAGCTGTTTGATTTTCTTTTGGGATGGAGATGGCCTAGAGAGGCAAGTTGGAGTTTGAGCTATTGTCCAATACAAAGGAGGTGCTTGCGAAAAATTTCGAAAAGTTAAGGTGTTAGAAAATTTTCAGAATTTTTGAAAATTTTCATTGATAAGAATTGATTAATAATTAAATTGAAATTAAATTGGTTCAGTGAAACTAAGAATTAGAAGTGAACAGATAAGTTATAACCAGTCGATAGGGTTGTTCTCTACCTTAGCAATTTCGAATACGAAATTATTTTAAGTGGGGAAGATTGTAATGACCCGCATTGGCAGAGGTATTATAATTAATTTATTTAATTATATAAATAGTGATATAGTGAATTAAATGATCGTGGAATTAAATAATGGTGAATATTTAATTTAGAATAATAAATTGAATAATATATTTAATTCTAAAATAATCAGAATTGGCTGAAATGACGATATGGTGTGAACTGGATCATCTGTGATATTTAATTCAGCTTGGAATTGAATTTGAATAACGAATAAATTATATAAACGACGGTTTGAACATAGAATTATAATATAATTAAAATCGAGCTTGAAATGGCGATGTAGTTCGTAAATTGGTGATTCGAACTTCAACTGAATGTACAGGATTCGTTTTAAGCCGGATTTCTGTGAAACAAGAAACGTGTGGAGCTGGTGGAGTATATCTTTCTAGTGGAAGAGAAAAATCGGGATTTCGTCGTGTAGATTTTGATTTATGTCCAAATCAAATTTTAGAAAAGTCGCTGTGGAATTCCTTTATAATTTTTAAAGGAATTATTTATATTTTTAAAAGGGAATTTCATTTTAAATCGAATATCGATTTAATCGGGATTTGAAATATCAAGTTATAAATTCCAGTAGAGCTGTATGGTATTCCACTGTGAGAATATACGATAATATAAATTTATTTTTATTTTATTTAATTATATTTATATATATATTTATATATTTAAATGGGTCATCCAGAGCTTTAAAAATAGCCACTTTTTCAAATGAAGTCGGAATTCGACGAAACTAATTTTGGTGGATCTGCAATGTCGAATAGTTGTTAGATTTTTAGTTCCGTGATTTTTAGAGTCACTATGTGGTCGTAAGGATTTTTAGAGTGAAAAACAGTCAGTATTTCGACGGTTAAAAATACACTGTGTGAGCAAACGAAGTCGGAATTCGACAAGGCCAGCTTTACCGGGTTTGAAATGTTGTAGTGTAGCAGCATGACAAATTTCATGGAAATCAGAATTGATATGAAATCAAATGGGTTAAAAAGCTCGAATGGACTTAAAACCAATATAATAATAGAAAATATCCTACCAAAATATCTAAACTAAATCCCCTATAAATAACCCTTTTTTTCTCTTAAGACCTAAAGTCATCGTTCAATCCTCTGAAGAAAAGGAGCCGCCACTCTTCTTAATCCTTCTTCAAATTAAAACAAAAGTTTTACTCAATTAAACAAGACATGATTGGATCCGTTGAACTTCCGTACTTCTGCGCTACACTTCTGTAGTCATGAATTTTGGTGCAATGGAGTTTTGCTGGACTCCAAATCTTTCCAGCACTCAGCTAGGGCTTGGAATCGCAAGGAGTAGGGGCCGAACTGGGTTGAGATAAGGCTAGGGCTGTGTGCGTTGAGGGATTTGACAATCGCTGAGGAATTTGGGGCCAAAATGGTGGAGAAAAGTGTCGATGGCCTTCTGGTTTGTTGTGAGTGGGGAGTTCGACGCACTGCAGGTTGTGAGACCGAGTTCTTTGAAGTGGATACGGTGTTGAAGCTTTTGAGAAGATAAGTACGATGGAGTGTTTCATTGGGTGGATAGAGGATTGGGTAGTAAGCGGCATGGGTTTGAGTTTGGCAATGTCGGTGAAGGGCTACAGGCATTGTAAATTTCGGGGAAGAAGGTATTGGAAGTAGCTTACGAGCCAAAGTATTGATTTTTGAATTTACCATGTAACTAATGTTATGGTGGAAATGGTGTTGACCAAATGGAGAAGTGTTGAGGACGTATGTTACAGCTGCATGTATTTGAGACGGAGGAAAGCGGTCTCGAGCTATACAGGAGGGAGATGGGTTGTAATTTGTGGTGACGTGGATTTAGAGGGTCATTTAAGGATCTGACAAAAACAAGTGTTGATGAGACCGTATTAGAAAATACAACACAATGGAACTGACCATGAGTCGATTGGGGTCCGTTACAATTTATAGCAAAATAAATTGCTCGTCTGAATCAAGCGATGGTTATCGTTATTAACGATTATCGTCCAATGTGAGTAAATCTCACTAACTCTGAACAGTTTAAAATTTCATGTTTTATTTTTAGAACTGTTAAATATTGGTTGATTGACTGTGTGTTGACTGTTTGATTGAACTGCTAATCAGTTATTTGAATTTCTATATTGATTCTGTTTAACAGAATATATCATATGGAAATGAAAGTGATGCTATCTATATTGTTTAACATCTGTGATGTAGGGAAACAGGTTGGAGGAATCCGACTGGACTCCTCAACATTTATTTTACTGTTTTTCATATATTGTGATATATGATGTGATATATAATCAGTTGTCAATTATATGTGTTTAGACGATACTTATCATCGTGATTTGATTTGTTGAATACCATAACATACCGAAATGTTGATAAGGGAATATTTTCAAAGTGATATTTGAAAATAAAATATTTATAGATGTAATGTTTACAAATAAGAAATATTTATAAATTGGAATATTTATAAATATGAGATATTTAGAAAATGAATAAACATTATAAAATGGAATCTGTTATAAGAAGGAAATCATTTGTAAAGTGAAGAACCGTTACTAAAAGTAAATCTTTATAAATGAATAGTTTAATTGAGTTAAAAGGAGTTAATCGATGTTAATTTAATCGAAAGGAGTTAATCGATGTTAGTTTAATCGAAAGGAGTTAATCGATGTTAGTTTAATCGAAAGGAGTTAATCGATGTTAGTTTAATCGAAAGGAGTTAATCGATGTTAGTTTAATCGAAAGGAGTTAATCGTTGTTAGTTTAATCGAAAGGAGTTAATCGATGTTAGTTTAATCGATTAGAGTTAAAGCAAACGAGTTAATCGAGTACATAGTTATTCAAATAGAATAAATGAGTTAATCGAATATATAGTTATTCAAATAGAATAAATGAGTTAATCGAATATATAGTTATTCAAATAGAATAAAGGAGTTAATCGAATATATAGTTATTCAAATAGAATAAAGGAGTTAATCGAATATATAGTTTATTCAAATAGAATAAAGGAGTTAGTCGAATATATAGTTTATTCAAATAGAATAAAGGAGTTAATCGAATATATAGTTTATTCAAATAGAATTAAAAGAGTTATCGAAAATAGTTTATTCGATAGGAGTTAAGTGAATAGAGTTAAAGTTAAATCAAAAGAGTTAAGTGAATAGAAAAAATTGAATAGAGTTATCGAATATACCTTATCGAAGGAAAGAATTATCGAATAGAAAAGATTTGAAAGAGAGTTACGTAAGGAAGTTTGTTAAAGAATTAGAAGGGTGAACTTTGTCTATTTCAAGGTTAGAAACGTTGTTCAGTTAAGGTCTAAGAGGTAGTATTACCCCAACTTGATTCACTTCATTTTTAACTAAGGAATGGTTAAGGTTCGATAGTAAAGGATGGTTAAGTGAATTTAGTAATTAAAGGAAATGGTTTGAGTTGGCATCAAGATGGTTTGTTTAAACATCTGTCTAAGTCCAATGAAGAAGCTTTGGAAATGTTTTCCAAATAAGAAACCAGAAATGTTTTCTAATAAAGAAAACAAGAAATGGAAATGTTTTCCATTGTTAATAACGTATATTTTCCAAATTTAGAAAATAAGAAATATTGAATATAGGGAAACAGGAGATAAGTAAATTAATGAGATAAAGAGATAAATGCTGAATGATGTTTGATCGATATAAATTTCCATTTGGAATTAATATCGTTGTTTGCACACTTGTTTTTCGTCGATAGTTAAATCACAGACTATCGAAGTTTTGACCATTTTAACGTTGTTAAAATGGAGAGACTGGTTGGATTATTATCCAAAGAACCACTCTGTATTGGCATAAGCGTTGCGAATCATATATGCCAAAGGAAATTGAAGACAGAGTTATGCAAGGGCTATTCTGTTTACAGAATAGTGCCTTCGGTTCATCCTGTTCTTGGATGACTTGTATGGACAGATGTCTGACAGAGTATTTCCAGACGATCACGTATATTGATTTCTCCAAACATACCAAGAGTGGAAGCAGAGAAGGAAACTTCTTTCGGCTAACACATAATGTATGGTTGAGGACGTAAATCGGTGATTTGATGGATTTGACGATGTGGCATTCAAAGTGAATCTGGTTGATGTTAAAGCGTAGCTTCTAGCCTCACATCCGGTAAATGACAGAAATCCGGCAGGCAGCATGGCTAAGTCGGTCGCACCGAAGTAGGGTGTAAAGTCACCTGATCTAGAGTTTTATTTACTTCTAACAATCTATTGTTGATGCTGTCCCATTCGGGAAACGGTTGCTGATCCCAACCGTTGGTGAGATACATTCGATACACTCAAGCGAAATGAGTTGTCGGTCATGTGTGGCCGGGTTGCAAGATGTTCTTGTTGAACCCAGTGTATTCCTCTCTAGAGGTACACTAGCGAAAGGTGGTTCCATACCTTGTCATAGTTGGAAATCCATTACCCAATACGTGCTTGCAGTTTTGATTGTATACTATATGTAGAATGTGAGATGAAGGCATTTCTGCTAGATGATTAATATATTGTGGTTGATAGACATTATTATAATATCAAAAGGTTTTTGATATAAAGATAATTTGGATTCTCATAAGGGAAAAACCCGTTCCGTTATACTGCATGGTCTTATGAGATATCGTTTACTTGTTTAAACTTTTTTACTCATACCAGTCCCATGACTAACCCGGAGTTTATTTTGTTTTGTTTCCCTTAACTCTTGTGTGCCTAAATTTGTATGGGCAGTCAAGTAGTCGGGATTTATAGATATACTGGAAGAGCTTGGAGCAGGAGGCTTCAGGATCATATAGCTATAGTTTATTTCAGCTGTGTTGTAAGTGTTGTACTCTGATAATGTTATTGTATACATATAATGATTTTATTTCAAGGATATATTATCTATTATATGTTGTTCGTTCCGCTATGAGATTCGCGTTACTCTGATGTTGTGTTCTTCTTCTTCTTCTATTCTACGTTTCTATCTTATCCTTCCTCACCCTCTAATTTCTTTCATTTTTTACCGTTATTTTTTGATGTTTGGTTAGTCATCATTGAGTTATGGCGATAACCAAAGTCGTCAAAATCCCGGGTCATTACAGTTAGGTTTGAGAGGAAGTTTCTGTTGTAGGCAGAAGATGGTATGCAATTAGAGCGGTTCCTTAATCTGAAGCAAGGAGACCTTTCTGTCAAAGAGTACATCAATCAGTTTAACGAATTATCGAGGTTTGGGATGGACTTGGTCAGCACAACTACCAAGAGAGAAGTTAGATTTCCAAGAGGAAAAAAATCAACTTCTCCATGGTTTAGTGATGACTCATATTCCGACGAGAGCTACTTTTGATGCTTTGGTTTAGATGGTTTTGATGACGAGGAAAAATAGGAAGAAGTCAAGGATGCTTAGGAAGGAGTCCCAAAGTTTGCCCGTTCTAGGAAGAAATGGTGGGAAAACAAGAAAGGCAAGAAGAACAAAGCTGATAGTTATCATAAAGGGCAGATTAAGTCAAAAATCAAGTGTCATGGTTGTAGGATGACATGACATTTCACCAAGTATTGCAAAAAGATGATGATGAAAGGAAAGCGCTTCAACTGTGGGCAGCATAGGCATCTTAGTAGGGTTTGTCCACAGAAGTCTAGACAGGGGACGGGTACATCAAGAGCACATGTTCATGCGTTGGAGGCAGTGTAATGAATAGCATTTTTAACCATTCAAATCAACAATAATCCTCACATGTCGACTTAAACAAATCTGAAATATAGATAGTTATTGGGATTAATATAAGAAAAAGAAGAAAGAAGAAAGAAGAAAAACAATCACATAATCTCACAACGAAAGGAAAAAATATATAATAATCAAATAACAGTTCATGAAGCTGTTGAATTATACATTTGACTACACATTACAACAATACATTAGAGTTAACTATCATAAAATATTCCAATATATGCAATGTTATAATACTAATAAGTACACCAGTCAGGCTCTATCCTCGTTTTCAGAATGAGGTCTTTGCTAACTGAAAACTCAGGCTGACCCGAGCACCATTGATAAAACAAAAATACTCGGATTAGAACAAAAATATACACATATCAGTCAAATCAAACCATGTAACAATATGAGTGTCATGGTGTCAGAGATGCTTGCGGTAATTCACATCACCTATTCAATGTGTTTGTGAGTGAAATAATTTAAGAGATGTTACTGGAATTTCCATCTCTTAAGGATCCCTCAAACTAGACACTATATGATTTCGCTACTATATAGTGTTTATTCAATAAAGTAAAAAAATTAAAATAGCATAAGTGAGATTATCATTATTACCCTTGCATCGTTTATATATTTCCATAGTATATACAGTACTGTAAGCCCCTAAAAACTAGCAGGATACTCAGGGAGTACTCCATATGTACATTATAAAACAAACTCGTAGTGAGCTCATATATGGCATGTGACATGTCACAAAGAGTAATGCCAAGGTGGATACACCGTTTGTAGAGCCGAACTGGTGGTAACGCATAGCAGCTACTGCTGCCCAACTCGAGACGTACTCCCATAATCCAACTCAAAGGGTGGCCACCAATCACATCACAAAAGTAATAGAAGGGTATCAATGAAGTATGCTCGATAGGAGGAATGACCTCACCTGGTCTTGGCATAGCTCCTGTTTTAGTCATATCAAGCTGAATCACGTGAGTTAGGGTCACGTTAGTACCTCATATCAGAATCATCCGCTAAACCATCATACTTCATTCCATATTCTCCATAACATGCATAGTTGCTAAAGCGGTTTTCGCTATTGACAGAGAGTATGACAATATCTAATTCCGTTCCTTTTAACAACAAAACGTTAACAATTTTCACACCGGTTGGCTTTTTAGATTTCAAAGTGGTTCGTACTTCATATCAAAATATCAGAATTTTCTTTCAAATAATTTTATATTCAAATATAATATACTTTCTAGTAAAATCTCTATTTAAATAAAACTCAGAATCCTGAAATGATTCCAATCATAAAATAATTTAAATATTAAATAGTTAAATATGTGTACATATATTGGAATGGTTAAAATATAAATTTGAACAAGTTTGAAAACAAATAGTTAGGAAAATAAAAGTTTAAATAAATAGTTTGAATATGAAAATATAATTTGTCAAAATTAAGTTAAGTATATATAGTTTTTGGCACGGTAATGCCGGTTTTTGTAGTGGTCGTACCACTTTTATTAAGAAGTGCAAAGAAAGGAAGTGGAGTACTGCACAGGCACTATAACTCCAACTGGTTTAAAGTGCAAGAACACTGGCTATATAGTACAAGATAAGAAACACTGTGTTTTGACTACTATCATGGACCTAACAGCTACTCTCCAGTACAAGAGGAATAGCTGGAAGTATAAGTACTATAACATTAACATACTCAGACAAAGTTATAGCAAGGTTAGGGCAAAACACGGGTTATGACAACAAAACTCGCACTCCCAATCCCAAGTCGAATCCTGGAACAGTGACTTGTTCTTCTCACCTAGCTCACCCACAAGAATAAGCTCAAAATCATTTCCAACAATATGATATATCAGTCTTCTAATATCATCATCTCTCTCTCTCTGATACATATTTGTAACAACCCGTGTTTTTATAATGTGTAATAACCATAAAATCAAGGCAGAATTAATTTTTGAAATAAGAATCAAGGGAAACGGGATGCACCATTGCGTTCGTCTCGAAATTCTTCTTGGAAACGAGTCCGAGTTTTCGAAAATCGGAGTCCGTATGACCAAGTTATGACCTTTCGAAGTTTTCAGAAGTTTTCAAGTTCAAAACAGCTCAATTCGAATTCAAAATTCGAATTTCAAACCTCAGAATGGACTGGTCGGGAAATTTCCCTCCTAGGACCAGGTCGACCTGGGGGTCGAATATGTAGTCGACCTACCTAGGACCAGGTCAACCATAGTGTCGACCAGGGGGTCGACCTGGTGCCTGAGCCCACTTTTGAAGCTGGATTCACTCTGATGTTTCTAGCCACGTTTCTGTCCACATTCGTTGACCTGACCCTATAAATACAGCCCCTAACACTAGTCTCTCTACACAAAATTCTTTCTGACCTTATGTTTCTTTAATTCTGGTTGAAAAGTTTGAGAAGGGGACTGCTTCTTCTACGTTGAGACTGCGTTAAGGAAATTGCTGATTTGGGGATTTCTATTAGGACTTGACTAAGCATATAAAGATTCAACATCGACTCTCTGTTTTTAATTTTTGAAACACGATCTATAAGCCCCAGTTATTTTTAGATTTAAACTGTAAATGTAAAATGAATATGATGTAAATTGAAATTGGACCTATGTATGATGACTGTTTTACATTCATTCTTATTCACCTTGGATCTTGACTCTTGGATATTACTATGACATGGATTTGGAGCCTATTCATGTTGTAAATCAAAAAGAGAAACCCCTCATATTATCATGTTGAATCTGCTATTAGTCACAAGTTTATGACTATCACCTTATGTCAATCGTTACCATGACTATACTATTACCTTATGTCAATCGTTACCATCACTATTCTATCACCT
Source organism: Allium sativum (assembly GCA_030737875.1). NCBI lineage: Eukaryota > Viridiplantae > Streptophyta > Magnoliopsida > Asparagales > Amaryllidaceae > Allium > Allium sativum. The sequence continues at coordinate 299,443,818 of CM060924.1, forward strand.
TATGAGAAGTGTTGTCTTGACTAGTACCTTATTTTGCTAGAATTGGAATCTTTATGTTGGAGGCCAATATTCCATATGCCAGTAATGTTTTAATCTTTTATTTCAAGTCATACTATGCTATGCTAGTAATCACTTTTGCCACCTTATACCCGTTCTTTTTTTATGTTATTCCTAATTAGATTTATTTGTATCGATTCGAGCTTACGTGCGATGGGAATACGATTTGGGTAGACTAGGTAAAACATGAATTAGCTTTAAACTTGAACATGAACGTTGTTATGACTTGAACCTGAATATGGATATGAACTTGACACGATTTGACATGAAACATGACCTGAAAATTGGACATGAATCTAGACATGAAAACTTGAACGTGGGCATGACAATTAGATAAACTTGAAAATGGTCAACTCGAGGTTGGGTTGAGTTTGCAGTGTAAATCTGCCCGAAACCGCCCGACAAATCCAGTGGCTGCAAACAATAGGATCCAATGTGGGTAGTTGGTCATATCGCACGTAAAACCCAAGGTTAGATTATGTTGTGGTGTAAATCTGCCCGGAACCACATGGCAAATCCAGTAACCACAACAGTTAGTCTAATGTGAGAGGTTGGCGTGCACTAATGAATTAATGCCACATGATAGGGTTAAGTCATGAACCACTTGAATATAATTAACCAACTTGACACGATGATTTGATAGGGTTATGTCATGAACTGCTTGAACACACTTAACCAACTTGATACATTATTTGGATAGGGTTAAGTCACGAATTTGAATGACAACACTTAACCCATTAGAAACCCTAGTTACGCGGTCCTTTTCAGCAGTAACCCACTTAGATGTATCACGATACCCTAGGACTAGGCAGGGTGGGGCATGATTACTGGGCTGATTGTAAGCGACCAGAACGACGGCTAAGTAGGTGCGCCATTGTAGGTTCAGGCGGGCTATGGTCGTGCACGTAGTCCGGAGTTGAAAAAGCAGGCATTGGGCACCCGTAGATTTACACTGTGCGTGCTTGATTCGTGTCGGTGGTTGGCACCATAGGACTTGATACACCCTATGGTAGACCTAGCACAGGTAACTACATTTCAGGATAGGGCCGTATGATACAGATACATGACGAGCTAGGATTTATAGGGAGCCAATCGATTATTAGATCGTACCGTAGGACCCCGTAATGGGTCACTTCATGATACTGGGCCAAGGGATCATTTCATGGTTAATACTTGACATGGGTTAGAATATTAGTACAGTTGGTGCAACGAATCTTGAACATGCGATGCTAGTCTTGACTTATCTTGTTATCTTAATTATCCTACCAGTTCTGTTATCACCCTTATGTTTAATTCCAGTTTTCACATATCATGTTACCTTTACTATATTTCATACTGAAAGTCGCTAGGGTTTACCAGTCTTTATGACTGACCCTTTTTCTTTCACCTCTTTTTTTTCGTTTTTCCCCCAGGTTCTCAGGGAGGAAACACTAGCTCTTAGCTTGGATTTAGCTTGCTTTCTAACAGCTCATGTACGATTTGGTCTTGGGCTATGCTATGGCTGCTTCTGCTATTTATGGGGAATATTTTACTTTTGTTATCTTAAGTTTATGCTTCTTTGGAACTTGATGTAATGGAATAATTTGTATCTTGGATATATGAGCTTTTTGACTCTTTCTTGAAAGTAATAAAAAGTTGGTTTTTAATTTCTACCGCTGCTTTATTTATGTTCTGCCTTGTGATATCTCTGTGCAGGTTTACCTAGATAATACTCTACCAAAACTAGTGCATTCCCTTTGTGAGTGACCCTAGCTGGGGTGGGGTGTTACATTTGGTATCAGAGCAGAAGGTTACCAGGCTGGGCAAAAGTTTTAAAAACCTTCCGAAACTATTTTCAAAACCATTTATAAAGAAGCACTTTTCAAGAAAAGTTTTATGTTTAAAAAGGCTATTCCCCAAAAAGCCATTAGCACTTTCCTTTGTTTTCTCGTTTGAATCCTTTTCTTTTCGTTTTTCAGCATAGCCGATCTTAACCTTCCTGAGGGAATACCCGTGCCTGGGTGGTTCCGAAGTTACTTAGAAGCCAGGGCCAACGACGCGGGCACGGCAGACATCCCTCCTCCTCCTTCCCCAGTGGCCGCGGTTCCTCCTCCTCCTGGTACCGCCTTTGCCAAAATATGCAAATACTTTAAAGCAATGGGTGGCAAGAACTTCGTTGGAACTGAAAACTTTGTTGAGGCACAAAACTGGCTAAAGGAGACAGAAGACTTGTTCATTATCTTTGATGTGGAGGACCATACGAAAGTTCAGCTGGCAGCATGGTTGTTGAAAGAGGAAGCTGCATTTTGGTGGGAAGTCACGAACGCTACCAGGCCAGTTGAGACTTGGGCAGACTTTAGAGAGAGGTTTAGGCTAAAATTCTTATCGTCAGCAGAAGAGAACCTTCAGATGGAGAGGTTCCTAGCCCTCAAGCAAGGGGACATGTCTATTAGGGAATACGTGGTTAAGTTTAATCAGCTTGCTCGGCTCGGTTTGGATTTGGTCAACACAGCCCAGAAAAAGGCTGTATGCTTTGCTCAAGGATTGAACGAGCCACTACACAACTTGGCCCTAACTCATATACCCATGGGGGGGACCTTTGCAAGCTTGGTGGATATGGCTCTACTTCATGAGGAAGACAAGAATAGCAAGAAGGAGGTTAAGCCTAATGGGACTCAGAATAAGAAAGCTGATTTCAAGAAGGGGAACAACAAGAATAACAAGAGCAACAACAAATCACGTGAGACGAGGAAGTGCAACTTCTGTGGTATTACTGGACATCTAGCTAAAGACTGTTGAAAGAAGAAGAAGTTGGGTGAATGCTTCCATTGTGGAGATACTGGACACATCAGCAAGGATTGCCCTAAGAAGCAAGGGCAGGGGTAAGGGCAGACCCAGCGAGCAGGACCTTCTGAAGGGCAGTTGCATGCTCTCGGTACAACTCCAGCTCTGGACCGAGGTAGTAATATTTCCGTAGAAAGCCTTGTTTACATTTCTGACGTTCATGTTCGAACCTTATTTGACTCTGGCGCATCACATACTTTTATTTCTTCTGATATTGTTGAAAATCTGCACCTAAGTACTAGTCTGGTTGAGGATCCTGTTATAGTTTCAAATCCAATTGAGGGCTCCGCCCATTTATCTATGATGTGTGTGGATTTGAGGATCTCTATCTTAAGCGTAGAATTCACGTGTAATGCTTATGTTCTCGGATTCATGGGATACGGTTTGATCCTAGGTATGGATTGGATGTCCGATTATGGAGCCATTCTTGATTGTGAACGAAGGGTAGTGAGGCTCATGACTTGCCTTGGTAATACCCTTGAAATTTCTTGTAACCCTAAGGGTCCGGTCATGTTATGTTATCTTGAATCTCTTGACTCGTCCGACAATAATTTGCAATCTGTAAGAGTGGTTCGAGAATATCCAGATGTCTTTGATGAAGTGAGGGGATTACCTCCTAAACGCGAGATAGAGTTCCGAATTTATCTTGTTGATAATGCCAAGCAAGTTTCATTGCCCGTTAGGCACATCGCCCTATGAGAAAGAAGAGAGCTCAGTTAACAAATTAACGAGTTGCTTGAGAAAAATTTCATAAGACGAAGCATTTCTGAATGGGGTGCTCCGGTGGTATTCGCTACTAAGGCGGATGGATCGCTTCGTCTATGCGTAGATTATCGTGAGTTAAACAAGATGAAAAAGAAAAATAGGAACCCACTACCAAGAATCGACGATCTGTTTGACCAGCATGTGGGAGCATCTGTTTTCTCTCAACTCGATCTAGCCACAGGATTCCATCAACTTAGAGTGGCTGAGGATAACATTGACAAAACTGCGTTTACGATTCCAGATGGGTTCTTCGAATGGCTCGTCATGCCATTTGGATTAACGAATGCACCTGCGTACTTTGTAGATTTGATGAGTAGGGCGTTTCGGGAGTTCCTTAACAAGTTCGTGGTAGTTTTCGTGGATGATATTTTGATCTTCTCGAAAGATGAAGAAGAGCATGCTAGACATCTCAAGGAAGTCATGGAAACGCTTAGAGCACACCAGTTAAAGGCTAAGTTCTCCAAATGCCATTTTTGGAGGAAGGAAGTTCGGTTCCTTGGACATGTAGTTTCTAAGCAAGGCATAGCCGTGGACCCCGCAAAGGTAGTTGCGGTACAGGACTGGAAAATTCCTAAGAATGCAACGGAGGTGAGGAGCTTTCTCGGTTTGGCGGGCTACTACAGGAAGTTCGTTAAGGACTTCGCCAAGATTTCAGCCCCTCTTACTAAGTTAACAAAAAAGAACCTAGCTTTTGCATGGGACATAGAGTGTGACGTTGCTTTTCAGAGACTCAAGAGAGCCCTCACCACAACTCCAGTTTTGGCATTACCCGATGGAGGTAAGATGTTTACCGTGTACACAGATGCGTGCGGCACATGGTTAGGCACTGTCCTAATGCAAGAAGGAAGAGTAATATGCTACGGTGGCAGACAACTTAAAGTTCATGAGAAAAACTATCGCACGCATGACTTGGAGTTAGTCGCGATTGTTTTTGCACCTAAAGCTTGGCGCCATTATCTTTTAGGGGAGAGGTTCGAGCTGTATACCGACCACAAATCGCTTAAGTACCTCTTCTCACAGAAAGATTTGAATCTGAGGCAACAGCGGTGGATGGAGTTATTGGCATCATATGAATTCGATATAGCTTATACCCCTGGCAAGGGTAATGTGGTGGCGGACGCGCTAAGTAGAAAAAGGTTGACTTTGAGCCCCTTGTTTGTTGAAAGGAAAAGCCTTGAGTTTATAGCAACCTTTGATTTTACACCTGATGTTGAGTCATTGACTGCTACGTTTGCATCTCTTGAGTTAAGACCGACACTTCTAGATCAAGTACGGACTTCATAGAAGGAAGACCCGCAGATAGTCGAAATCATGGACAAGCTGATTAGGGGTGAGACGTCAAGTCACCTCAGTAGGTACGCCATAGATGACAAGGGATGGCTAAGGCACAATGGTAGGCTATGTGTCCCACAAGTGGGAGACCTAGTAAGGAAAGTTCTCGAAGAAGTGCACCACTCGAAGATGACTATACATCCCGGAGGGGATAAGATGTACAGGGATATGAAACGCATGTTCTTTTAGGCTGGAATGAAAAAGGACGTGGCAGAGTTCGTTTCGAAGTGCATGGTGTGCCAACAAGTAAAGGCAAGAGTCGAAGAAGCCTGGTGGGCAATTACATCCTTTGGAGGTTCTGTAATGGAATTGGGAGAGTATCTCGATGGATTTTGTGGATGGACTGCCTAGGTCAAGGAAGGGAAATACTAGCATATGGGTCATAGTTGATAGACTCACGAAAAGTGCTCACTTCATTCCGGTGAAAAGCAAGAGAACCGCATCAGGGCTAGCGTCTATTTACCTTCGAGAGATAGTATGATTGCATGGAGTTCCTTCTAGTATAGTTAGTGATCGTGACCCAATTTTCACTATCCAGTTCTGGAATAGTCTGCAAGAAGCAATGGGAATACGACTGAACTTGAGCACGACCTATCACCTACAGATGGATGGACAAACCGAAAGGGTAAATAGAGTACTAGAAGATCTCCTGAGGCTATGCATTCTTGACTTTGGTGGCACTTGGGAAGACCATCTTCTTCTCGTGGAGTTTGTATATAATAACAGTTACCAAGCTAGCATCGGAATGGCACTGTTCGAAGCCCTGTATGGAAGACCGTGCAAGTCGCCAACTTGTTGGTGGGAGATGACAGACAGACTTATACTTGGCCCAGATATGATAAGAGACACTTCTGAGAAGATTGAGTTGATACGAAGACGGATGAAAACGGCCCAAGATAGACAGAAATCTTATGCGGACCAGAGAAGGACAGACCTAGAGTTCGAAGTCGGGGATATGGTCTTTATAAAGGTTTCTCCGTTACGCAATGTAGTTCTTTTTGGGGTAGTTGGAAAGCTTGCACCAAGGTTCGTAGGACCTTTCCCTATCACATAGAGGAATGGACGGATGGCCTATAAGGTAAACTTACCCGAGAATTTATCTGGAGTACACAATGTCTTTCACGTCTCGCATCTCCGGAAGTGCTTGCATGAGTCAGCCGAAGTGTTGAGCCAAGCATCCTTGAAGACGTAGAAGTGGAAAAAGAAACAACATTGAGGCGAGTTCCAATTCATATCTTAGGAAAGGAGATTAAGAAGCTAAGGAGTCGAGAAGTCAAGTTAGTTAAACTGCAGTGGAGTGAAGCCTAAGAAGACGCAACTTGGGAAACCGAAGAGAAGATACTCGCGCTTTACCCATTTCTTTTTTAGGGTACATTCTCGATCTCTTTTTCCTTGAAAACCTTTTCATATCATGCTTCTAATATCTACGTTTGTCTTGTTATCTTCTTGATCTTATCTTGAGAACCTTAGATAAAACCATATGGATGTAAACATGTGATTGAAACATGTTATGGTTGATGTTAGCAAATGATTGCAAGTGGATGCTAGTGGATGCATGACACACATTAGGCACTGGATCGGCTCAGTCACATTTTCATGTTGCACATGAGTGCTTATACTTGTACATGGATGGAAACTTGTTATGCTATCACTTGGATGTTGCATATGGATGGATGTTTGTGCACTCATGTAGAGATTATGAACTATGCTAGGAATTTGCATACATGTTGGATTCATGACACCAACATATTTTGCATTAAGGAGGTTTACTGAATCAGTAACCGCCTGATCTTTTGCATTAGATAAGTACATATACAAACACTTACTGCATATGTTCATACAGCACTAGAAATCTTTTAAGGACATTGGTTGCCTGTGGATAATGCTTTGAGTAGATGGATGATGGATGGTAGGACACATCCTCCTCAACTAGAGATTTCGGGGACGAAATCCTTTAAGTGGGGGAGAATGTGACAACCCGTGTTTTTATAACGTGTAATAACCATAAATCAAGGCAGAATTAATTTTTAAAATAAGAATCAAGGGAAATGGGATGCGACATTGCATTCATCTCGAAATTTTGCTTGGAAACGAGCCCGAGTTTTCAAAAATCGGAGTCCGTATGACCAAGTTATTACCTTTCGAAGTTTTCAGAAGTTTTCAAGTTCAAAACAGCTCAATTCGAATTCAAAATTCGAATTTCAAACCTCAGAATGGACTGGGCGGGAAATTTCCCGCCTAGGACCAGGTCGACCTGGGGGTCGACTATGTAGTCGACCTACCCAGGACCAGGTCGACCATAGTGTCGACCAGGGGGTCGACCTGGTGCCCGAGCCTACTTTTGAAGCTGGATTCACTTTGATGTTTTTGGCCTCGTTTCTGTCCACATTCTTTGACCTGACCCTTTTAATACAGCCCCTAACACCAGTCTCTCTACACAAAATTCTTTCTGACCTTATGCTGCTCTAATTCTGGTTGAAAAGTTTGAGAAGGGGACTGCTTCTTCTACGTTGAGACTGCGTTAAGGGAATTGTTGATTTGGGGATTTCTATTAGGACTTGACTAAGCATATAAAGATTCAACATCGACTCTCTTTTTCTAATTCTCGAACCACGATCTGTAAGCCCAAGTTATTTTTAGATTTAAACTGTTAATGTAATATGAATATGATGTAAATTGAAACTGGACCTATGTATGATGACTGTTTTACATCCATTCTTGTTCACCTTGGATCTTGACTCTTGGATATTACTATAACATGGATTTGGGGGCTATTCATGTTGTAAATCAAAAACAGAAACCCCTTATATTATCATGTTGAATCTGCTATTAGTCACAAGTTTATGACTATCACCTTATGTCAATCATTACCATGACTATACTATCACCTTAAGATAACTGTTATCTTGACAAGTACCTTATTTTGCTAGAATTGGAATCTTTATGTTTGAGGCCAATATTCCATATGCCAGTAATGTTTTAATCTTTTATTTCAAGTCATACTATGCTATGCTAGTAATCACTTTTGCCACCTTATACCCGTTCTTTTTTTTTATGTTATTCCCTAATTAGATTTATTTGTATCGATTCGAGCTTACGTGCGATGGGAATACGATTTGGGTAGGCTAGGTAAAACTTGAATTAGCTTTAAACTTGAACATGAACATTGTTATGACTTGAACCTGAATATGGACATGAACTTGACACGATTTGACATGAAACATGACCTGAAAACTGGACATGAATCTAGACATGAAAACTTAAACATGGGCATGACAATTAATTAAACTTGAAAATGGCCAGCTCGAGGTTGGGTTGAGTTTGCAGTGTAAATATGCCCGGAATCGCCCGGCAAATCCAGTGGCTGCAAACAATAGGAACCAATGTGGGTAGTTGGTCATATCGCACGTAAAAACCGAGGTTAGACTATGTTGTGGTGTAAATCTGCCCGGAACCGCCCGGCAAATCCAGTAACCACAACAGTTAGTCTAATGTGAGTGGTTGGCGTGCACTAATGAATTAATGCCACATGATAGGGTTAAGTCATGAACCACTTGAATATACTTAACCAACTTGACATGATGATTTGATAGGGTTAAGTAGTGAACTGCTTGAACACACTTAACCAACTTGATACATGATTTGGATAGGGTTAAGTCACGAATTTAAATGATAACACTTAACCCATTAGAAACCCTAGTTACGCGGTCCTTTTCAGCAGTAACCCACTTAGATGTATCACGATACCCTGGGACTAGGCAAGGTGGGGAACGATTACTGGGCTGATTGTAAGCGACTAGAACGACGGCTGAGTAGGTGCGCCATTGTAGGTTCAGGCGAGCTATGGTCGTGCACGTAGTCCGGAGTTGAAAAAGCAGGCATTGGGCACCCGTATATTTATACTATGCGTGCTTGATTCGTGTCGGTGGTTGGCACCATAGGACTTGATACACCCTATGATGGACCTAGCACATGTAACTACATTTCAGGATAAGGCCGTATGACACAGACACATGACGAGCTAGGACTTATTGGGAGCCGATCGATTATTAGACCGTACCGTAGGACCCCGTAATGGGTCACTTCATGATACTGGGCCAAGGGATCATTTCATGGTTAATACTTGACATGGGTTAGAATACTAGTTCAGTTGGTGCAGCGAATCTTGAACATGCGATGCTTGTCTTGACTTATCTTATTATCTTAATTATCCTACCAGTTCTGTTATCATCCTTATGTTTAATTCCAGTTTTCACATATCATGTTACCTTTACTAGTTTTCATACTGAAAGTCACTAGGGCTTACCAGTCTTTATGACCGACCCTTTTTCTTTAGCCTCTTTTTCTTTCGTTTTCCCTCACAGGTTCTCAGGGAGGAAACACTAGCTCTTCGCTTGGATTTAGCTTGCTTTCTGACAGCTCATGTACGATTTGTTCTTGGGCTATGCTATTGCTGCTTCTGCTATTTATGGGGAATATTTTACTTTTGTTATTTAAGTTTATTATTCTTTGGAGCTTGATGTAATGGAATAATTTGTATCTTGGATATATGAGCTTTTTGACTCTTTCTTGAAAGTAATAAAAAGTTGGTTTTTAATTTCTAGCGCTGCTTTATTTATGTTCTGCCTTGTGATATCTCTGTGCATGTTTACCTAGATAATACTCTACCAAAACTAGTGCATTCCCTTAGTGAGTGACCCTGGAGGAGGTGGGGTGTTACATGTTTATAATATTCGTTGTCAAATGGATCAAATCTTGTCCTGGAAGCAACGTGGACCCAAGAGCGATCGTCTGAATACCAGTAAATGCCATCATCTTCAGTTTCCCCATCTGATGTATCTACTTCCTTTTCTTTTTGTCCTTCATTATTTGTATTATCATTACTTAGCGATTATTTTTCTTAACTCGATTCTTCTTCGACTAATTTCTCAACAACTTTGGACTTTTGAACCCAAACACTAAAAGGAGGCTTCATGAGAGGAGATCTTACCTTTGTAGGTCCCGTAAGCATACAAGTTTCTTGAAGATATCCAAAGGATTGGCAATTGGTGCATATTTCTATATTTTCTTACCTTGGCAATTTGTACTGAACATCGACGAAGAAATCATAACCGTCGATAGAGGCATTGATCTTCTTTGGTAATGTCTTATTTGGTTTTATTTCAATTAATGCTTTTGCAAAGACAAGATTTTTCCTGGACTCCGTATTCATATATAAACATTTAAAATTACCAATTCTACTAGCTAATCAATTCAAACTTGTAAGTGCCTGCAGGACAGGAGGAATTTTGGCAAAAAATAGTCCAAACCGGAATGGATGACACACGCTCTCTAGCACTCTCAACAGATGTACTCCAAGATGTTATAATAAAAGGTTTCCCTCCTATTATTGCGGGATAAGATTCCAACACTTTCCTTGTCTCCTCCATAAGCGACAATTTAAAATAGAACATTCCATTTACATCATTAACACGTAGGCCACCTCTCAAATTCATGGCCTTACGACAGTGGGTTCGAACATCAAGATACGGTACTTCTGAATCAAGGAAGAATCCTACCAAGTGATTTTTCTAATAATTGACTCCCTCATTAATTATCTAAGTTGGAGGAAATGAATTTTCTAGGGATGAAGTGAATACTCAAGGTGTGTACACTCCAGAACATCTCGGTAAGGAGGAAAATAATGATGAATAACTTGGTTTGGTGTGCATATTAGGAGAGTTTACATATGGAGAGGGACAGGGCTGTTCAGGAGAAAGGACAACAGTATTCAATGTATTATTTAGCACAGAAGGTGGAACAACTTATTTATTATTGGCATTTTCCCGAATAACTTGCTTGTTGTTTACGTCAATTGTGTGAAATGGGATGACCTTATCATTGGGAGCCACTTCAACTGAATTTACACAGCTCGTATCTACTGATTTGGAGAGTACATCATCATCATTCTCTCTTGCCATAATTAGGATAATCACATTGCCCTCTTTTTTCATTCACATCCTTGTTGGAGAATGGAGTTTTGATGACAACAACCTTATTTCAATATTACTTGAATATGAAATATATACTAACATTTTATCTTGAATATATATATATATATATATACACACACAAATATGCAGAATTTATAAATAGGAATAATGCGGGAAGTGCTATTGAAGAGTTATTGGGCTACTGTAATCATGCGGGAAGTGTTTGGGCACTCAATGTTTTCCTTATAGCCGTGAAATCAAGGAACAAGAGCAGTGTTACCCTTGTATCCGTGAAATCAAGGAGAGTATACTTGATCAAGTGTGTGGAATCGGTGTTAACCTTGTAGCCGTGAAATCAAGGGGGTTGTACTTGGATATTGATATAGTAATAAAACTCTGTGCAATCAAGCGTTGCGTGGGACTAGACGTAGGAGAAATTCCGAACCAGTATAAAATCAAGTGTGTTCTTTCCTTTTTTGCATTTTATTTCTGTTTATTTTTGTGGTTGTGTTTGATTATGTGTCTGTCATTGTTTCTGTGGTGTGTGATTCGTATAGTAGTTCATATAAGTTTTAGAATTTGTTTAAATTCTCAAAAATGCTATTTACCCCCCTCTAGTGTTAGTTTTGGCTTAACGATCCATTCTGCAATCCCTAACAATTGGTATCGGAGCAAGGTCTTTCAAAAAGTTCATAATCTGGTATTGAAAATAGTGATAATGGCAACCAACACTGGTAGCAATAATCATTCTATTGTAGAGGGCCAGTCCACTATTGGACCCTCAATGTTTAATGGTAGTAATTATTCATATTGGACATGTAGAATGAAAATATATTTACAATCAACAGGATTAGATACATGGAATAGTACACAAAATGAGTTTGTTGAACACACAACTGCTTTTGCACAATGGACAAATGAACAAAAGTCTGCTGCACAAAGCAATTCTAAAGCCATGTATATGTTATTTTGTTCATTAGATATAAATGAGTTTAATGGATTGTTAGTATGTAAAACTGCTTATGAAATTTGGAGAACTTTACAAGTTACTCATGAAGGAACTAGTAAAGTTAAACAAACTAAGATATCAATGTTAGTTAATTAGTTTGAGTTGTTCAAAATGAACGAGAATGAGACTATCTCCGATATGTATTGCAAATTTCAAGAGATAGTGCATTCATTAATGGCACTTGGAAAAACTTATTCTAAAGAATATCAAGTTAGAAAAATATTGAGTTCATTGACTCCAGAATGGGATTAGAAAACTTTGGCAATTGAAGAAGCCAATAATGTCAGTGAAATGAAGATTGAGGAGTTAATCGGAAATCTGATGTCTTTTGAAGTCCAATTACAGAAAAGAAAGATAAACATGTCAACAAAGAAGAAATCCATTGCATTTAAAGCAACAACAAATGATTCCGACTCGAGTACTGAAGATGATGAAGAAACAACCCATATGATGTAACATCCCGTATTTTTAACGGTTTAATAATTAATTTATTTAATTATTTAAATGTTGATTTAGTAATTTAAAATGACTTGAATTAAATAATATTGAATATTTAATTAATATAAATTATAGAATTTGCAATAATGTGTGAATTTGATAGTATTAGAAATTTGGTTAAGTTTAGATTCGAATTTTAATAACGAATATATTTAATAAACGACGGTTGAACGTATAATTATATTATACTATAAAAGGAGCTCAAAACGACGCAGTAGTTCGTAATTTGGCGATTCAAACTTTGATTATACAGAATCCATTTTAAATCGGATTTATGTGAAACAAGAAACGTTCGAATCTGTTGAACGATATTTTTCTAATGAAAGAGAAAATTTGAGATTTCGTCTATTAGAGTGTGACTTATGTCCAAATCAAATTTCTAGAAAGTCGCTATGTAATTCGTTTATAATTTATAAGGATTTTATTATGTATTTAATATTGATTAACTTGAATTTTTAAATTTCAAGTTACAAATCCACATATGTTTATTTTGGAGATATGATATTCTATGTGAATATATATATATGATAATATTAATTTATAAATATTTAATTAATTTGTTTTAAATATATTAATATTTAATTGGTTTATTTAGACATTAGAAAATAACCATTTTTGCAAACGACCTCCGTTTTCGACGAAATTAATTATGTTGGATCTGGAATATTAAATTATTGTTAGATTTCAATTTCCGTAATTTTTGGAGTCAGTTGTGGCCATATGGGATTTTAATGTGAAAAACAGTTGATAGTTTGACTTTAAAAATACGCTGTTTGAGCAAACAGACTCGGAACTCGATGAAACAAGTTTCGTTGGGTCTGTAAAGTCGAACCATAACTGTATGTCCAGTTTCACCGAAATTGGATATCATATGTGAGCATACGAATTTTTAATTAATAAATGGAACAAACGATATTAATTAAAAAAACATAAGTGAATAAAAAATTAGTATACTTGTCTTATAAATACCACTCAACCTTTTAACCCTAAACTACTTCCTACCGTGGTCAACATTCATTGCCGCCACTTTTATTCCTTATCTCAGCAAAAGGCAAGTTAGGGAAATCCAAATAAAATAAAGTAAAATCGTATAAATCCAAAATCATATATATCTAAGATCCTGGAACTTTTCTCTCCATTCTGTTGTAAGTTTTGAAGCCTTCGAGCCCTTTTATTTTCGCTGTATTGTACAGTTCGACACCTAGGGTTTATGAAACCGAGTTATGGAAGCATCGATTCTAGTTTTAAAGGTTATATGTAGGATCATGATGGAAGATAGCATATGTTTGCAAACTTTGGGGGAATTCCGTGAAGATCGAGTTTGATACTGAATTGTGTCTCGCGTGTTCTGGGCCACTGGACACAAAACCAGTCAGAGTGACGAGCTGGAAGTAACGAGGTTAAGAAGATGGAGTTTTCGATGGGAAGAATGAGGGTGTAGTTGGTTTTGAATTTCATGTTATTAAAAGGGAGAGGTGACGGGAGATGTTTACAGTAATGGCCGGTTTTGTTTTGTCCAGCAGTTTGAAAAAAATAGGATCGGGAAAGAATGTTTTAAATGGCTGGCTTGTGAATGCATGTGGGCCGATGAAACATAAGACCCATCTTCTTTTTATTTATTTATTTAGTTTAAATCTAGGTTTAATAATGTACTAACTTTGTTAATATCATAACGTATGCATACGATGTCCAAATTCAACAAAACACGATCCATTGGGATCGTATGGACGAGGGCTACACCATGGAACTGATTCGAAGTGAATTGGAGCTCGTTACAATTTATAGATAAATAAATTTCCTGATTTTAATCAACGACAGTTTATCGTTATTTAATGATAAACGTCCAGAGTGAGTAAAACTCACTAACTCTGTCCAATTTATTATTTTTTAAATGTAATTTAGTATTGATAAATGATGATTGATTTCTGTGTGATGGATGTTTGAGTGAATTGTTAATTAATTGGCTGAAATATAGATATAGTTATATATATAAATCGTTAATTAAATTGGGTTTCTGTTTATCAGAATATTTCATATCGATATAAAATCGTGTTATTTATGTCGATTAACATCTGTGGATGCAGGGAAATAGGATGGATGGATCCAACTGGACATCTCAACATTTATCTTACTGTTTTTCATATATTATGATATATGATGTGATATATAATCTGTTATTGATTATGTGTGTTTGGATGGTACTGGTATTTTAAATACCACAAGTAATATTATTATGGGTGCATTTTTTAGAGGGCCCTATTAAGTTTCAAAATATAAAAAAAACCCGGTCATAAACTTATTGTAAATTAGGTCCCTGTTTTCAAAACTTATAAAATAATAATTAAAAAAAAATTAAAAAAATTCGTAAATTAGTAATAAAATATATTACGCATTATAAAAAAAATTCAGTTCAAAAAACAACAAAAATAATGTCAGAAAGAAGAAAACAGCAAAAAAACAGAAAAAACTGCAGTTAAATGCATAATATTATGCACCTTTTTGATTTTATTGCATGCATATATGCAATTATTGCAGTTCTTCCAGCGGATAGATTTAACTTAATATTTCAGTTCGTTTTTATTTGCATCCAAATGTGCAAATTTCTCAAAAAAATGCACATATGTGTGCAACATTTTTATAGGATAAAAAGTAGGGACCTAATTTATAAAAAAAAAACAAAGTTCTGAAAATTTTTAAACCCGCCCCCTATTTTATTTTTTCCGCCTTTTTGTATTTTTTTTTTAAAAAAATGTGCGTACGTTCATAAAAATTTTTTTTTCTAAAATATGGAAATAATGTCAGGAATCTACGGAAATCGAAAAAAAATAGTTGCATACATTTACGCAATTATTACTGATAATTGCATATATGTATGCAACTTTTCTGTAAGCTTTTTTCAGATTAAAATCTGAAAATAAACCTGCACAAATGTATGCAAGTATTTGAAATTTTTGCGCACATGTATGCATTTATTTGCATGAATAAAAATCAACGAAGATGTATGTAGTGAAAAATATGCACGGATGTATGCAGGAAAGTGATATATGTGCATACTATTATGCATTTAACTGGAAATTTCGTTTTTTTCTGTTTTTTTATATTTTTGATGCCTTCTTTGATGGTTTTTTGTTCTGAATTTTTTAGTGTTTACATGTTTTATTTAAATACGAATTTACGTGATTTTTTTATATTTTTTTGATGACTTTTCAGAAAATAGGGACCTAATTTACAATAAGTTTATGACCGGATGTGAGCCTAATTAAGTTTCAAAATAGGGATGTGAGCCTAATATTCACTTATAAAAAGTGATTTTTGAGGTGGATACTGAATTTAAAATTTATATAAAATCAATAGATTTTATAAAAAGTAAATGTTTGGAAAATAAATAGAATTATAAAAAGGGAATGGCGAGATATAAAAGAACTATGAGATATGGATTTAAAGTAGATATTTTAAAAGAAATCTATTTTTAACAAATAAATTGTGAAGAATAATTTGTAAGCGATGTTTTATAAATTAAGTAAAATATTTATCATTTGATAAAAGGAATATATAAGTCTGAATTTATATAGAGAAGTAAAATCGGTTTTAACACCGATATTTGAAATTGAATGTGAACGTATCAGTTATTAAGGGAAATATCAATGAGATTATAAGAGTTGGAAATAAAAATATGTTTTGTATGAATAATTCTATAAATAGAAGTGTAAATAGAATTTGGAAATGGGATATTATTTTTAAATATGAAATCATACTGAATTGATTATACAAAAGAAATATTATTTATATTCGATGTGAATAATGGATTTAAGTAAATATTTTGCAAATAAAACTTTAATAAAGGAAATTGGGTTTTGAAATAGGAATTAAAATGGAGATAAAGGAATTAGAAAATGTCTGAAGATTAGTTAAGTTGAATGGTTCCTGAGTGTCGATCTAATGTTGGTTTCAGCCTTCGGGGTTGATATTCAGGGAACTGTTCTCTTACTAGTTTACAGTTAGAGACTGATATGTGTGGGAAGATAGTGATGCGTGAATAAGAAGTGGAAACGTTTTCCAATGTTAATAACGTATATTTTCTAAATTTATAAAATAAGAAATTTTGAATATATGGAAACAAGAAAGGGTGAAATGAATAATTTAATGATAAATTAAATTAAAGGGGATCAACGTTGATTGATGATTGATCGGTAAGATTTCCATTTGGAAATAAGACCATTGTTTGTATGTATATTTTTCTTTGATAGTTAAATAATAGACTATCAGTGTGCTTCACCCTTTTTTCGTTGTCAATACGAAGAGACCGGAATCAGATTTAATATATGAAAACCACTCTGTATGGCATTAGCGTTGCAAATCAAATATGATGAAGATAATTGTAGACGGGGTTTATGAAAGGGATGTTCTGGCAAATCCTAGGTGAACTTGCCTTAGATGGGATTAATGAATAGTGCATTCGGTTTGTCAAGTCGTAGGACAACTTGTATGGAAGAATGTCTGACACAGTATATGTAGCGACCCGAACTTCCCAGCCGGCCTAAACCGAACAACAAGGCGGACTTCTTTGAGAACAACACTCATCAGATGCAAACGACAGAACATTTCGTTGCTATTACAGCAATTTACATCAGAGTACAAGAATATTACAGAGTATGAATAAATATTACACATTGAAAAATACCAGAGATTTAAATTACAAAGCAGTGGAAAAAGAATACACAACACAACAGGAAGAATATACAGATACAGAGCTTTCCGGATATAGCTTCAACTGTAAATCCAGGATCATGGGAAAACAAATATCTGCGAAAACCAAAACTACAAGCTGTTCGTGTGGAAATTATGGGAAGCTAGAGTTTAGGTAGAAACAATAAACTACTAGTCAGTCATGGGACTAGTGTGAGAACTAAAACAGTTATTTAAAACTTTACTTTAGAATTAAAGTAAATCAAGGGACCACGCCGTATAACATGGAATGAGTTCTCTCCCAAGAATACCAGTGCATAAAATAAACAGCGTAACGCTTTTTGGAAAAATGAAGCTATTATAAGACTCAGGTCCTATCACACAATGCAACGCAAGCCGGAGGATAGAGTTTTCCCTTATAATAGCCAAACAAGCTTGGTACGTTTAAAACAAATCATTTTGATATTACTATAAGTGTATAGTGTCAAAACAACTTCAATATAAATGTATCAATCCGAAAAGTCACGTACTGGAAATTGGATTTCCGTCACGAACCAAGGCAAGGGATCGTCCTTACCGAATTCGAGACAATCTAGCCTATGTCTCAGGCTCAGCCGCAACTGCACCTGAATTGTCAGGGTCGGTCCACCCTTACGTTTGTGGATTATAATTCCTGAACAATATGTTTCCCTGCCCTATGGGGCGTAAGTCTAGTCAGTATGTTGATCATATCCATCCATAGGCCCCGTAGTGACCGATCTATCTGAGGCGCCCCGCTTTCCGTCATCCACATAAGTAAAATGTCTGGGCTCCATACCATGACACCACTCCTAGCTAAAAAGAAAAGCATGTCATCCCTGAGGTCCTCTCCCGTTTCTTGTTCACACCGGGGTGTGAGGCTCGCGAATTAACGCTATACACAAAGCTATGCTATTTAAAGCCGTGCTTTGATCATTAACCACAAGACTCTGCTTTTCAACAAAAGCCTTCATCACCGCATCTCAGCATGCCACATTGACAATTCACGCCATGTGACTGATATCTATCAATATATAACCTATAAGCTCGTACGTCTCAGAGAAGGGTGTTAAGCAAAAGAATAAATTCTCCGCTACCAAATAGATATATATTTAATAGAGATCAATTAACATAGAACGAAATCCAATGTGAGACACATCCATTTACTAGTTCGTTCTAGGTCTAAACGAAACTGGAGGCACCTTATTCCTCGTCCCATATGTCCAATACAGGAGAGAGGTTCTCGCATATCCTGTCGATCTCCAAGTACGTATGGACGATCACCACTTATTACCTTGTCTTGGGTGTATAGCCTAGTCAAGACATCACTAATCATCCAAACGATGTGACGATCTCCGGTCTTCAACCACCGTCTTCATCGTCGACTTATCGTCGTATTAATTATTCAGAATGGGATAAACCCGGTCTTTCCAAATAACTCGCGTATCTTATAAACAATTGCTACACAAACACAACATACGCCTCATTCTAATCCATAATATTCTTTTATTCAAATATTCATATCTTTAGGGAAAGGTTCCCATTAATTTTATCAAAGATAAATTATTTTAAAATTAATCTTTAATCTTCCTTTGGATATCCATTTCAAAAGGTTTTATATCTTTTCACAATTCTAAACCAAATTAAGGTTTATCAACTAGTCGGGATTAGCGAACCTTACCAAAGAAATCATTTATTTTATTTCCCAATCCTAACCTAATCATCCTATGGAGAAAAACTGGTAATACTCCATATCTAACACCACGGTGTTATTGGTAAAATTAATTACCTTTTCCTGTTCAAATCTACTTAAAGATTTAACTATCGCTTGGAGCAAAACTGGTGGTAATCTATTCTCGATTATTTCCCAAATTTGATAATCTAAATTATCATATTCACATTTCAATCTAATTAAAGATTCATTAAAACTCCACTTAGTTTTAATCTTCCCAAAAATCATTATTAATGATCATTTAACTTTAGGAAATCAAACATGTCGCATCGACAATCTACACCGTACCATTGATTTCTACCGATATATAACCTCTAAGCTCATACGTCTCAGAGAAGGGTGTTAAGCAAAAGAATAAATTCTCCGCCACCAAACAGATATATATTTAGCAGAGATCAACAATACAATTCGAAACACAATGTTAGACATGTAATCCTATCTTCAACTGGGTTAAAGAACCAATGTCATTTAAAACACAGTTCACGATAAACCCAAAATCACATTCCATTATTTATGGGATCTTCACGGAAAATAGATCAATATATATAATCGATATCAATTTCTATATCCGACTAATAATATAAATGGAATAACGATAAAGCCTTTTAAATTCCATATATATTAATAGTCTTCCTCTACAGAAGCTCACTTCGATTATTACTAAATCGAGTTTCATTCAATTCCAATTTAATATATTAAATTGGAAAACTGTACTTTGAAAATTTTCCATTAAATCTTAATAATAAGATTTATAAATTTTAAATCATCTCTTCACTGTTAATCGGGTTAAAGAACAAGTGTTATTTATAACCCCGTTCACGATAAACCCAAAAATCTAATTTCAATTCAATTCCAATTAAATATTAATTAATTGGTAAACTTCATTAAATCTTAATCAAAAGATTTATTCTTTTCTCAACTGTGTTTAAGAATAGTGTTACTAAAGACACCATTCACGACAAACCCAAAATCCATTTTGATATTAAATACAAGGCTATGAATAGAAAATAATATCGGCTCATATTCAACATAAAATTCTGAAACTAACAGATATCATATTGGGAATATCGACGTATGTATCTTCCAAATTCCCATAACAATATCCGTATAAGCATGGAATCCAATATCGAAATATTTCGAAGATTATTTCCATTCAAATCTGTAACACCCCGTAATTTCTGAGAATATTAAAGTACCAAATCAAAGTATACTTAATTTTTAAGAGAAGAATTAAGGGAAACGGGTTACGCCATTCGTTCGTCTTGGAATTCTACTTGGAATAGAGTCCAAGTTTGCGTAAATCGGACTTCGTATGAAGAAGTTATGGCACTTAGAAGTTTCAGGAATTTAAAATAAAAACTATCCCGAATTCAAAATTTAAAGTTCGAAATTCAAAACACACACCCGGGCTGGGCGGGTAGGTCGACATAGGTCGACCAGGGGGTAGACCTCCTCCCTATTTCCAAATGCGAGGACTTGTTCGTTTTTCTGCATTTGGACGCCCGTTCTGACTAGACTCGTTGATCCCTATGCTATATAAACACCCCTGAGGCTACAGTTTTCTCTACACAACTTCATTACGCCTATACTCTGCCCTAATTCATGTCAAAATAAATCAAAGACGGGGTTATGCTTCTCAAGTTCTTTGTGGAATCAAGTTAGAATTCAAGTAGGGAATGAAAGGCTAATTCAACAAATTCAACAACTATTTTCTAAGAATCAAATCAAATCTAAATTAGAAGAACAAATAGTCTACATCAAAGAAGAGCTATTCAGTTTCAGAAAACGGATCCCAGAAAACAAGAATTGTCTTTGTTTTTTAAGTTCAAGTTATTTCAGATGTGAATTCTTAATTGAAATTCTTGGCATGTAATAATCTGAATTAAAGCTATACATGATTATGAGATAATCCTTTTTAGATTTATCAGATTTGTGCCTGCAATGTTATTCAAATCTATTCTATCAGATTTGTGCCTGTGATGTTATTCAAATCTGTTCCATCAGATTTGTGCCTGCGATGTTATTCAAATCTATTTTATCAGATTTGTGCCTGCGATGTTATTCAAATCTAATCTATTAGAATTATGCCTGCGATGTAATTTTATTCAGGCTTATACCTCTTTATGTTCTTGATATTGCTATTATCAAATCTAGCGTCGTATGTCTATTGTATGCCTAATCTTTTATGTTTCATCTTCTTCCCCTTTTATCATGGATATGGGGTGTCTCGAACCTAGATGAAATCTTGTTCTATATACAATTGAAATACGGGGGAATTGGGCCTAATTTAATGTATGCACTTTTAGGCGTAACTTGAAATTGAGATCAGGATAGAACTTGTAATTGATATTGGGGTATTATATTCATTATAAACTACAAGTTGGGTTAATTGGCATATATATCAAGTTTTGGGCATAATTGTTATTGTTGCGAACTTGGGGTAACTTGAGCATTAAATCTAGATTGGGCATAAAATGTAAATTGGAACATTAAATCTAGATTGGGTCTAACTATTGATTTGGGACACCAAGTATAATGAATATTGTAAATTTAGGGGCATGATTATTATTGCAAATTTAGGGAAGATTGGGTATAGCCAATTTTGATTAATAACTTGAAAATTGGAATTTGTTGGGCATAACTTGGGAACTAGAACATGACTAGTTTTGGTGAATTTGGTAATTAGCATGTAAAATCTAGATTTGGGTATATATGGTAAATGTGTAAATTAAAGATGAACATGCCTAACCCGAGGTTAGATTGAGTTGTGGTGTAAAACTGCCCGGAACCGCCAGGCACATCCAGTAACCACGACAACACCTATCTAATGTGAGAGGTTAGCACATCATGCCCAAGAAAAACCCGAGGTTAGATTGAGTTGTGGTGTAAAACTACCAGGAACCGCCCGGCACGTCTAGTAACCGTAACAACACATATCTAATGTGAGAGGTTGGTGCATTAATAAATCAATTAATGCTAACGACACATGCTAAGTATGGGAGGGTTAGGTTAATGACACTTAACCAATATGACATAGGTGGGTTACGTTAAATGGGCAAAGGACACCTAACCAACATGGCATGATGTATGGTAGGGTTAAGTTAACTAAGGGAACACTCAACCAATATAATAACATGAATGACTAGGGTTAAGTTCATAGGAACACTTAACCAATATAACATGAATGACTAGGGTTAAGTTAATGAGAAACACTTAACCAATATAACTTGATTTGTGGTAAGGTTAAGTTAAAACAAGAGGGCAACACTTAACCAATATAACTTGATTTGTGGTAATGTTAAGTTAAAACAAGAGGGCAACACTTAACCAATATAACTTGATTTGTGGTAAGGTTAAGTTAAAACAAGAGGGCTACACTTAACCAACATAACTTGATTTGTGGTAGGGTTAAGTTAACAAAAGAAGGCAACACTTAGCCAAAGTAACATGACAAGTAGGTGGGTTAAGTTAACATGAATTGATTGATGACACTTAACCAATACAAACACGTGGGGTTAAGTTAACATGAAACGCTTGACCGATATAACTTGATGAACGGACGAGGTTAAGTTAATAGGAAACACTTAACCAATCCAAAGTGATAATTGAGGAGGGTTAAGTTAATAAGAAACACTTAACCAACATAACACGGTGAATGGGTGGGTTAAGTTAACATGAATGGACAACACTTAACCAATATGACATAATGCGCGGGAGGGTTAAGTACATATCGGGTTGGTTGGTAATATTAGTAAATATAGGCCCACAAATTTAACCGTTAAATAAACATTCTTAAATCGATGGGAGGGATAAGTACATCTCGTGTAGATGCGTAATATTTGTATATATAGGCCCACAAACTTAACCAATAAGGAACCCTAGTAACGGGGACCCATTTCAGCAGTAACACACATAGATGTATCATAGTACCCTGAAATTAGGCAGGGTGGGACACGATCACTGAGCTGATTATAAGAGGTCAAAACAGCGGCTGGGTGTATGTCAGTGTAGGTTCCGACGGTTTATGGGCATGCACGTACTCCGGAGTGGGAAAAGCAGGCACTGAGTACCAGTAGTTATACACTGTGCATCTTGAACCATGTTGTGTTGCTACCATAGGGATTGATACACCTTATGGTGGGACTAGCGCAGGGTATCTACACACAAGAGAGGGCCGGTTGACACAGACACAAGAGAAATTAATACAAGTAGGGAGCCGATCGATAGGGTAGTAAGGGTACATCTAACACATTCATGGAAATTAGGCAGATTGAGGTGGAATCCTCATAATAGATGTACACCTGAAGGCTACCACAAATTGCGAGGATTGGGATCATGCTATCATATTATCATTTTATACATATTACTAGTTCGGACACTAGTTAGGTGGTGCAGAGACGTAGATATCGGAATAACAGGGTAGTAGCAACGCAGAGAAAGAGTAGAAGCGCATTCAGTTTATCTTGCCTTATCATACCTTTTGCTTATCTTATGTTATCATGTTATCCCTATTATCACGGTATTGTCTTATATTCAGTTTATTCATGTCATGTTACTTTTACCTGTTCACATGCTGAAAATCACTGAGTTTACCAGACTTATGTCTGACCTCGCATGTTTTTGCCTCTTTTCTTCCGTTTCCCCCCAGGTAGTCAGGGAGGGAATAGCTCAGCTTAGTTTGGACCGTTTCTCTTTCCAAGCTTGAAGATTAGTTGGTGTATTGCTCTGAACTCTCTTTTCCACTGCTATGCATGGCTCATGCTTTATTGGGGAATATCATTGTCATTTTATGCTTCTTTATTTTTTTAAACAAGACAGATACTTTGGTATTGGAAAACAATCTTTGTACAAGCCAGTTTATCAATGAAGTAAAGTTCTATTTATTTACCGCTGCTTTATTTGTCTGTCTTGTAATTTATCTGCACCTTTGACCTAAAACGTTCCACCGAAGTTAAGGCGTTCCCTTTGTTAGTGACCTTAATGGAGGTGGGGTGTTTCACTTGGTATCAAAGCTGAAGGTTACCGGATCAGATAAAAGATTTGAAAAATTATTTTCAAAACGGTTTTAAAAGAAGCATTTTCAAAAGAAAAGTTTTGTTTTAAAGGCATATTCCCCAAAGCCATATGCACTATCTTTTGATCCTCAGTTTGAATCCTTGTTTCCTTCTTTCTTGAGTCTCCGGGGCTCTTGACTTTCTGGGAGGTAACCTCATCACGGCATGGTTCCGTAGGCTTGACGAGACTAAGACACCTGTCAAAAGGCAAATAAGCGCTCAACTTCCATCTATAGCTGCAGTAGTTTCACCTACGGCTAATTTTCTTTTAAGCTTGGCAGGGCTTTTTGTGCGATGGAGGCAGCTTTCGAGAGACTTGTCAACGTGTTACACAAGGATGGTAAAGATGAGAATGAAGTAGCTTGGCTAAGGAGCACAACCCAAGGATGGGAAACTCATGGATATGGACTTCGTTCACAAAGGAGGTAAAAAGAAGGAGGAGTAAGAATCACAGGACAAGAAAGGAGGAAGGAATAGTAAAACCTAAGACAAGAGGAAGTGTCTTTACTATAGTATAACGGGTCATAGAATTAAGGACAAGGGCAAGAACAGAGGACATAATTTTCAGGAGGGCAAGTGCATGCTCTCACCGCCAGTGTACCTGAAAGAGAGGTAGAGCTTAGTTTATCTTTTGATCATTCAATTCCAATTTAATATATTAAATTGGAAAACCTTAATTTGGAAAATTTCCATTAAATCTTAATAATAAGATTTATAAATTCCAAATCATCTCGTCACTGTTAATCGGGTTAAAGAACAAGTGTTATTTAAAATACCATTCACGATAAACCCAAAAATCCAATTTCAATTCAATTCCAATTAAATATTAATTAATTGGTAAACTTCATTAAATCTTAATTAAAAGATTTATTCTTTTCTCAACTGGGTTTAAGAACAGTGTTACAAAAGACACCATTCACGACAAACCCAAAATCCAATTTGATATTAAATACAAGGCTCTGAATAGAAAATAATATCGGCTTATATTCAATATCAAATTCTGAAGCTAACGGATATCGTATTGGGAATATCGATATCTGTATCTTCCAAATTCCCATAGCAATATCTGTATAACCACAAAATCCGATACTGAAATATTCCAAAGATTATTTCCATTCCAATTTATTCATTGGAAAATTCTGGTTATTTTAAAACCATTTCAAATCTAATTTATTTATTTGAAAACATTGGATTATTATTCTAGTTCATAACTAGTTCATTTTGATAAAAATATCTTTCATCTTCATAAACATGGAATTTTTCATCCAAATTCTTTCCAAATCATTTATTATGACTTTACACAAATTATTAATATTTTTAATAATTTTATCAAGGCCCGTACAGGCGATTTCCAATAACTGCCACTGAACTGCATCCATAGCGACCTTTTCCAAATTTGATTTGGACATAATTCCTAATCCAACTATTACATTTCAAATCTAATATATTCATTTGAAAGCTCTTTCTGATACGAACCTAACGGTTCCGGTTTTAGGAGAATCCGACAGCCGGATCTCCCATTACGTCCATTTGAAGTTATTGGTCGAAATTCGCGAACGGTCGCTACGCGGCGCGTTCTATTCAGGCCATTATATATATATATATAATATATTTCATCGATTTCCATTTAAATCGTATTTTATAAATCGTTTTGAATTCGTTTTAAAAACGATTTCAGTTTCATTTTCAATTTTAAATCAAAATTGAATATTCCATATCATTATAATATTAAAATGATAATATTTTCAAAATATTTAATTTTGAAATCTATTTCCCTTTCGATATTTATTATAAAATAAATGAATCGATTGATAAACCCGTTCGGATTAAAATGGCGTTTAACTACTCAACTCGGCTTCATATTCATTACAATTATGAATATTTCAGTATTTTTGTGTCCATCCAAAATCGAACATCGAAATCATATCTGAATTCTTCACTGAATATTATTTTAAAATATTCGTTATTTTAAAATATTCGTTATTTTAAAATATTCGTTATTTTAAAATATTCTTTATTTCTGAATCGAAATGCAACTCAATCAATTACCATATAATTTCAGTTATATGGATTTCATACATCGCATGTATTTACCATAATGATAAATAATCAATTAACATTAAAATATTATCTAGAGTGCAATTTACAACTGTACAAGCATTAAAATAAATAATTAATGCTCATCACAACTTGTCAACCCATCGATTGACATATAATCAAATTCAGGGGAGATGTATATAAATTATCATCCCCGGACCCGTGTGGGGTTTCAAACATCAAACAAATATTATTGTACCTTGGGCGATGTGAAAAATTATTGTCCCAATACCCGTGTGGGGTTTACATCACAGTCCATGTGAATTTATTTATTATTTATAAATATTAATAATCACAATTTAATAATGATACATCAAACTGTAAACAATCATCAATCAATACATCCATGGTTTCAAACAACAGTGTCAGGAGCTACTAAGCCTTGTCTGCAACCTATTATATAATAACTGTAAAATAATTTGAGTGAAACAGTTCTCACTGCTGGTTTCTGCTCCATAAGTTTTTATTCCTAAATTCAGTACAGTTTGTATCTGAATTTGCTTGAAATTCTAACGTGCTTTGTTTCTGTTGTGGTCAGTTTCATGTTGTAGAGCTCTTCAACACGATTCCGACGCAAGTGAAGTCATCGGATTTGGACCTCATATGTAAAAGATATGATATTTTAAGCGTTAATGACATTATTAAGTTAATTAATAAATTAATTAACCAAGTAATCACCTTCTTCCATCGCCTAATCCAGGAAAACCTCCGAACCCGTGCTCAACCCCTAGGGTTCCAATTTTCACGCTTTACGAGGCACGAGGCCTAGATCGAAGACCATCACCTAGAGCGGCGCGACGCTCTCCTCCAACCTCTATGACAGCTCGCAACTCGATGGGGCCCTCTTCCCAGAAATCAATGGAGAACGACGGTTGTTTGAGGGAGGGATTCGAACAAAACACGATATGAAATCTAATCATGGCCGTATGGATTTAAAGCTCTCACCGAGCTCTATAATATTCCTTCATAAATCACCTAGAACCATTGAGCGGATTGAATGTTTGTGAGGGAGAAAGGTTTGAAGATTTTCCGCGTTGAATTGGTGGAGCTGACGGCGGATTCTTTAACAAATAGGAAAATTAGGGTTTTAATTTTATTTTATTTATATATATACTATGTTATTTCCAAAAATGCCCACGTAACCATACGAACTCCTAATCAACCCCAACGACTGTAGTCCCTAACTAAATACCCCTATTTCAGACACAATAGAATAGGTTTCGTAAGCCAATTCGACTTTTTCGATCAATTTTCTTCAAAATTAAAATATAAATCAATATATATTGAATTTAAACGTACATTTTAATTTACTGGGGCCACATACTAACTCCAAAAATTACAGAAAAATAAATCTAGTTATGTTTTGATGATATGATCCTAACAAAACTATTTTCGTCGAATTTGGAGACCGTTTGAAAAATAGTCATTTTCTGGTCGATCCAATTCAAACTGAAATGACAAAACATGTTTAAATTCACCACGCTCACATATTAATTCCAAAAATTATGTAAATTGGAATCTAGCAATGATTTGACATTCCGGATCCAACAAAAGTGGTTTCGTCGAAAACGGAGGTCGTTTGTAAAATGGCTAATTTTAAGGGCTTTATATTATATTAAAATATAAATAAATTCCATAGCGACTATTTTGAATTTTAAACTGGATATAACTTTCAATTGCTAAAGTGAAATCTCAGTTTCTTACATTCTTTAGAAAGATATTATTAAACAGATTCAAATATTTCTTGTTTTACTAAAATCCGATTTATTTTGAATTATATACATTCAATATAAATTTAAAATCAAATTTTCAAACTACCGCGCCATTTCAGGCTCGTTTTAAAATTTAAATGAACTTATACATTCTAACTTCGATTTAAATAAATTTTTTGTCGTTATTATTTAAAATAAATCATTTTAAATATTCAAAATACATTAAAATTGCTAAGATAAATTTTTTAAATTGGTTCAGAAATTCCGCGTTGTTACAATATATTTAATAGATCGTGTAATTTGATCTCATGAAACGTATTTAGTTTGGTGGCGGAGGAATTCGTTTCTCTTAGCTGTATACCCGTGGTATTTTTGAGGAAATCAGTTTGTGTTTTGGCGGTATGACGATGTGGTATTCAAAGTAAATAAAGGTGTGATCTGTACGTTATGGCCTTGAGCCTCACAACCAGGAAATGGTATAAAATCAGGTAGGTCACATGGCTAAGTTGGTAGCTTCCAATTAGGGTGTATTGTCACCTGATCTAGAGAAATTTCATTTACTTCTTTAACCTATTTTGATGATGTCCCTTTCGGGAAATGGTTGCTGATCCCAACCGTTGGTAATAATACATTCGGTACACTCAAGCGAAATGAGTGACCGGTCATGTTTAACCTGGGTTACAAGATGTTCTTGTTGAACCCGGTGTATTCCTCTCTAGAGATACACTGTTGGAAGGTGGTCCCATACCTTGCCAGTTGGAATCCATTACCCAATAAGCGCCTGCGGTTTTTGGTTATATATTATATATGTGGAACGTGAGATGAAAGCGTTCCACTAGATTGCTATTTATTTGATTTAGACATTATTATAACATCAGAAGTGTATGTATTTTTAATAGATTGTTTTTGGTTATCGTAAGGTAAAAACCATCCATATTTATGTGTGGATCGGTATTACGATTATTCTTTCCTTTTAAAGGATTTTAAAAGTCAAACAAATGGTTGGAGTTTACTCACACCAATCACATGACTGACCCAGAGTTTATTTTTTCGTGTTCTCCCTAAACTCTTGGGTGCCTAATTTTGTACGGGCTATCAAGTAGTCGGGATTTTACAGATATACTTGGAGAGCTTGGAGCAGGAGGCTTCAAAATTATAAAGCTATTGTTTATTTCCGCCTTGTTGTAAGTGTTGTACCCCGATAATTGTATTGTATATAGATACTAGTTTTATTTTAAAGTTATGTGATATAATATATTTATTCGTTCCGCTGTGAGATTCGTTTTACTCTGACTCTGTGTTATATTCTTCTCCTTATTCTATTCTATTTTTCTATCTTGTCTATTCTCACCCTCTAATTTCTTTCTATTATTGATCTGGCATTTCCGATACTCGAATAGTCGACATTGGTATTTGTGTTGATTTTCGGAGTCGACAACACCAGTTCATTACAGTGGTATCAGAGCTGAAGGTTAAGTGATTACCTTAGGTCTGTGGCGTAACTCGATAGAGGTATGGTTAGTAATACCCTATATTGAGTTTGAGTGTATATATATGAGAGAGAGAGCATATTTGTAGATTTAAAAAAAATGTTTTATATTGTGGAGATTTATTGGTTAAGTTATTTTTGAGTTTTGGTCGATCAGTTTGATCCACTCTATCGGTAGGGGTTTCTAAACACTTGAATACGACAAACTGACACGTTATGTTTTGAAAAGAGGGTAAATGAAATAATTTTACCCAAATTATATTTTGATATAAAAGATGATTAATATTTGAAGTATTATAGTATATTGGATGTGTTGGTCATTTTTATAATCGAATAAGATTATAATTGAAATGATTATAAATAACCAATTAGAATTCATTTTTAGTGTAAAATATAAATCAGATGGATACAATCTGAATTTAAACCAGAATTTGAATTAAAAACTCTGGAAATTTGAATAAGTGTTTGTAAAATGGATTTGGATTAAATATGTGAGAATTTTAAAATCCTGGGAGACTTTAAATTGTTTTACAAGCATTGTGAATGATATTTTGGAATAAATTTCAAAATGGAAGTGTTTAAGAAATGGTTTTGAATAGTGATAGTATTGAACTCACTTCGATTGCTGGGAAATAACCCTGATGATGTTGGCCACATCATCAGTGTTCATTTTCGAGTTCTAAGTGATGGATTACTACCAAAGATATTCATTTTAAATTGTTTTGATAAAAACAAGATGTTTGATTCCGAAACAAAGATATTTGGTTTTTTAAAAGCTAAGCTGTTTAGAAACTCACAAAAACAGTTTGTTTGAATTAAAACAAATTAAAAAGGAATTTATGAAAGCAAATTGGAATTGAATTAAAGCCAGCTAAGTGGGAACCATGTTGAAATGGAGTACTATCAAGTAAAATTGGATTTTGAAATATAATTGGACTCAGGTGAGTATGTGGTTTGATGCTTGAAATAAAAAGCAGATTAGAGTTCTAAGATAAAGATAACTGGTTAAAAAAATTAATTAGTTAATGAAATGTGAAATTGTAACTTAACATGGTTAAGTATATTTTGTTTGTGAGTTAAGAACTTGAAATCGAAAATGGAATTGGAGATTGAGAATGAGATTTGGTTTGGGTATATAATGATCCGATTTAAGGACGGATGATTGGAGATTGATTGGGATGACATTGGTATATACTGAATTGGTAGCAGAAGGAAATGATATAATGATATGATCGACAAAAAGGTACAATTTTATTTTTATATGAGTTTGGTGATTTATGAGCCTATTTAGCAAGCCCTTGGCTGTTTGATTTTCTTTTGGATTGGAGAAAGCCTAGAGAGGCGAGTTGTAGTTGTATCGATTGAGCCGTACAAAAGAGACGCTGGCGAAATTTTCCGAAATGTAAGGTGTTAGAAAATTTTCAGAATTTTTGAAAATTTTAGTGTTCGTAGTGAATTAATATTTTAATTGAAATAAACTGGTTCAGTTGGCACTGAAGTTAATAAGTAAAACCAGTAATTTTTAATCTAGTTAATAGAGTTGGTTACATTTTTCTACCTTGGTAATTTCGGGGACGAAATTCTTTTAAGGGGAGAAGAATGTAACATCCCGTATTTTTAACGGTTTAATAATTAATTTATTTAATTATTTAAATGTCGATTTGGTAATTTAAAATGACTTGAATTAAATAATATTGAATATTTAATTAATATAAATAATAGAATTCGCAAGAATGTGTTAATTGGATAGTATACGAGATTTGGTTAAGTTTAGATTCGAATTTTAATAACGAATATATTTAACAAATGACGGTTGAGCATATAATTATATTATAATTTAAAACGAGCTCGAAACGATGTTGTAGTTCGTAATTTGGCGATTCGAACTTTAAATGAATATACAGGATCCATTTTAAGTCGGATTTTTTGTGAAACAAGAAATGTTCGAATCTATCGAACGATATTTGAAAGAGAAAAATCATAATTTCGTTTATTAGACTGCGAGTTAGGTCCAAATTAAACTTCCAGAAAGTTGCTATGGAATTCGTTTATAATTTATAAGGATTTATTTATATATTAAAAGAATTTTTATTATGTGTTTAATATCGATTAACTTGAATTTTTAAATATCGAGTTATAAATCGACATATGTTTATTTTGGAGCTATATAATATTCTATATGAATATATATACGATAATATTAATTTACAAATATTTAATTAATTTGTTTAAATATATTAATATTTAATTAGTTTATTTAGACCTTAGAAAATAGCCATTTTTGCAAATGACCTCCGTTTTTGATGAAATTAATTATGTTGGATCCAGAATATTAAATTATTGTTAGATCTCAATTTCCATGATTTTTGGAGTCAATATGTGGCTGTACGGGACTTTAATGTGAAAAAAAGTTGATAATTTGACTTTAAAAATACGTTGTTTGGCAAACGGACTTAGAAATTCGACGAAACAAGTTTCGTTGGGTTAGTAAAGTCGAACTATAATTGTATGTCCAGTTTCACCGAAATTGGATATCATATGTGAGCATATGTATTTTTAATTAATAAATGGAATAAATGATATTAATAAAAAAACATAAGCGATCAAAAAATTAATATACTTGTCCTATAAATACCAGTCAACCTTCTAACCCTAAACTACTTCCTACCATGGTCACTCATTGCCGCAACTTCTATTCCTTATCACAGCAAAAAGCAAGTTAGGGAAATCCAAAGAAAATAAAGCAAAATCGTTTAAATCCAAAATCATATATATCTGAGATCATGGAACTTTTCTCTCCATTCTGGTGTAAGTTTTGAAGCCTTCGAGCCCTTTTATTTTCACTGCATTGTACAGTTCGATACCTAGGGTTTGTGAAACCGAGTTATGGAAGCATCGATTCAAGTTTTAAAGGTTGTATGTAGGATCGTGATGGAAGATAGCATATGTTTGCAAACTTTAGGGGAATTCCGTGAAGATCGAGTTCGATATTGAACTGTATCTCGCGTGTTCTGGGCAAACGGATGCAAACCAGTCAGGGTGACGATTTGGAAGTAATGAGGTGAAGTAGATGGAGTTTTCGATGGGAGGAATGAGGGTGTAGTTGGTTTTGAATTTCATGATACGAAAAGGGAGAGGTGACGGGAGATGTTTGCTGTAATGGACGATTTTGTTTTGTCCAGGAATTTGAAAAAATAGGATCGGGGAAGAAGGTTTTAAATGGGCTGCGTGTGAATGCATGTGGGCCGATGAAACGTGAGGCCCATCTTCTTTTTGTTTATTATTTAGTTTAAATCTAAGTTTAATAAAATACTAACTTTGTTAATATCATAACCTATGCATACGATGTCCAAATTCAACAAAACAAGATTCGTTAGGATCGTATGGACGAGGGCTACACCATGGAACTGATTCGGATTGAATTGGAGCTCGTTAAAATTTATAGCGATAAAAATTTCCTGATTTGAATCAATGACAGTTTATCGTTATTTAACGATAAACGTCCAAAGTGAGTAAAACTCACTAACTCTGTCCAATTTATTATTTTTTAAAAGTAATTTAGTATTGATAAATGATGATTGATTTCTATGTGATGGTTGTTTGAATGAATTGCTAATTAATTGGCTGAAAGTATAGATATAGTTATATATATAAATCGTTAATTAAATAGTGATTCTGTTTATCAGAATATTTCATATCCGTATTAAATCATGTTATTTATGTCGATTAACATCTGTGGATGGAGGGAAACAGGTTGGAGGGATCCAACTAGATTTCTCAACCTTTATGTTACTATTTTTCATATATTGTGATATATGATGTGATATATAATATGTTATTGATTATGTGTGTTTGGATGGTATTGGTGTGGTATTTTAAATACCACAAGTAATATTAGAATATAAAAAGGGATTTTTGAGGTGGATACTGAATTTAAAATTTATATAAAATCAATAGATTTTATAAAAAGGAAATATTTGGAAAATAAATAGAATTATAAAAAGGTAAATAGCGAGATATAAAAGAACTATGAGATATGGATTTAAAGTAGATATTTAATAGAAATATGTTTTTAACAGATAAATTGTGAAGAATAATTTATAGACGATGTTTTATAAATTAAGTAAAATATTTATCATTTGGTTAGTGGAATATACAAGTCTGAATTTTATAGAGAAGTAAAATCGGTTTTAACACCGATATTTGAAACTGAAAGTGAACGTAGCAGTTATTAAGGAAATTATCAATGAGATTATAAGAGTTGGAAATAAAAATATGATTTTGTATGAATAGTTCTATAAATAGAAGTGTAAATATAATTTGGAAATGGGATATTATTTTTAAATACGAAATCAAATTGAATTGGTTATATAAAAGAAATATTATTTACATTTGATGTAAATAATGGATTTAAGTAAATATTTTGCAAATAAAACATTTATAAAGGAAATTGGGTTTTGAAGTAGGAATAAGAATAGAGTTAAAGGAATTAGAAACTGACTGAAGATTAGTTAAGTTGAATGGTTTCTTGGGTGTTGATCTGATGTTGGTTTTGGCCTTCGGGGTTGACATTCAGGGAATTGTTCTCTTACTAGTTTAGAGTTAGAGACTGATATATGTGGGAAGATAATGATGCGTGAATAAGAAATGGAAACGTTTTCCAATGTTAATAACGTATATTTTGTAAATTTAGAAAATAAGAAATTATGAATATATGGAAACAGGAAAGGGTGAAATGAATAATTTAATAATAAATTAAATTAAAGGGGATCAGCGTTGATCGATGATTGATTGGTAAGATTTCCATTTGGAAATACGACCGTTGTTTGTATGTGTGTTTTTCTTTGATAGTTAAATAACCGACTATCGAAGTGTTTGACCCTTTTTCCGTTGTCAATATGGAGAGACCGGAATCAAATTTATTATCTGAAAACCACTCCGTATGGCATTAGCGTTGCAAATCAAATATGATGAAGATAATTGAAGACGGAGTTTATACAAGGGCAGTTCTGGTAAATCCTAGGTAGAAATTGCCTAAGATGGGTTTATAGAATAGTGCCTTCGGTTTGTCCAGTCCCAAGACATCCTGTATGGAAGAATGTCCGACAGAGTATATTTAATAGATAGCTTAAGTTGATCTCTTTAAACATATTTACGTTTGGTGGCAGAGGAATTCGTTTCTCTTAGCTGTATACCCATGGTATTTTTGGAGAAATCCATTTTTGATTTGGCGGGTATGACAATGTGGAATTCAAAGTAAATAAAGGTGTGATCTGTACGTTATGACTTTAACCCATAGAACCAAGAACTGGTATAAAATCGGGTAGGTCGCATGGCTAGGTGGGTAGCTGCCAATTAGGGTGTATTATCACCTGATCTGGAGAAATTTCATTTACTTTTTTAACCTATTTCGATGCTGTCCCTTTCGGGAAATAGTTGTTGATCCCAACCGTTGGTGATAATACATTCGGTATACTCAAGCGAAATGAGTGACCAATCATGTTTAGCCTGGGTTACAAGATGTTCTTGTTGAACCCAGTGTATTCCTCTCTAGAGATGCACTGTCGGAAGGTGGTCCCATACTTTGCCAGTTGGAATCCATTACCCAATAAGCGCCTGCGGTTTTTGATTATATATTATATATGTGGAATGTGAGATGAAAACGTTTCACTAGATTGCTATTTATTTGATTTAGACATTATTATAAAATCAGAAGTGTATGGATTTTCAAAAGAATGTTTTTGGTTATCGTAAGGTAAAAACCATCCGCATTTATGTGTGGATCGTTCTTACGGTTATTCTTTCCTTTAAAAGGATATAAAAGTTAAACAAATGGTTGGAGTTTACTCACACCAGTCACATGACTGACCCAGAGTTTATTTTGTTGTGTTTTCCCTAAACTCTTGGGTGCCCAATTTTGTACGGGCAGTCAAGTAGTCGGGATTTTACAGATATACTTGGAGAGCTTGGAGCAGGAGGCTTCAGGATTATATAACTATTGTTTGTTTCTGTTGTATTGTAAGTGTTGTACCCCAATAATGATATTGTATACAGATACTGGTTTTATTTCAAATTTATGTGATATAATATATTTATTCATTCCGCTGTGAGATTCGTGTTACTCTGATTCTGCGTTATGTTCTTCCCCTTCTTCTATTCTAATTTTCTATCTTATCTATTCTCACCTTCTGATTTCTTTCTATTAATGATCTGGTATTTCCGATAGTCGAATAGTCGACATTGGTATTTGTGTCGATTTTCGGAGTCGAAAAACCTAGCTCATTACATATGACAAGATATTTTAGAAAATTTCTAAAATATAGAAAGAAAAATTATTTTCAAAATAATAACCAAGGAAATTCAAGAAGAAATGATGATCGATGTTATAACTACAACAAACTAGGCCATATGAGGAGAATGTGTCCATATCGAGATAAATCGACTCAATAAACAGACAACCACAATTCGTCAAGGAAGAGAAAGAAAGCATACGCAGTAACATTAGATGATTCAGATTCATCATCAAGTGAGCTAGAAATCGGAAATTCAAATATGTGCTTCACGGCAATTCAGAATTTAGAAAATTTCGAAGAAAAGGAACTAAAAACTGTGTATGCCTTAATTAATTTTTAAATTTACTTTGGTTAAATGGTTGCTTTATTTGTTTGCTTTGTTTTGAATTTAAATATTAAAACTTTAAAATTCAAACTTGAAATTTGAAATTTGAATTTTAAAATTCAAAATAATAATATCATAATAAATAAAATAATAAAATAATTTTTTTGGATGTTTGTTAGGATTAGAATTATTTCAGGAAATTGTTAAATTTGAAATATAAATCGATAATTTAAATCATATTTCACAAAAGTCAAATTTCCTTTCAAAATAGGTACATATGTCGACATACATAGGCCTATATGTCGACATATCTGACTAGTAATTTGAAATTTAAAATTTGAATTTCTAAGGTTTAAGCTTTCAAACTTCCCTCCAACTTTTCACCGACTCCCAAGATCTGAAAAGGTGTCATTTATTTCTGAAAAGTTGTTCCTATTAAATTCATATCCATTCAATTTCTATATATATGCCTATTCTCTCTACCTTTCATTCACAATTCAAAACGATATTCTTCATATCTATTCCCTTCAAAACTATCAATTCATTGGCTTCCTCAAGTTCAACTCAGAAATTGAAGTTAACCAAAACCATCAAAGGATATCTTCATTATGACAAAGAAGCTATCAAAACCTATGTTAACTATGTAGCAAATGCTAATGTTAATACGATTGCTTTCGCCATCTTTAGCGATTTTCCTTCTTATGATCTCATCTCTCTCTTTCAACACAATGAAGTCTTGAGTCTAATTGACTCACGGGATAATGACCAAGTTTGTTATCCTATGCTTGTCAAGATGTCCTATGCGAATCTTAATCGTGGATTTTACGAAGGCAATGAAGACCAAATTTGGAGTAACTTCAAAGGCATACAAATTGTTCTCGATGTCGAAGTCTTGGGCAATATCTTAAATTGTAGAAGCATAGGCTCGGACTTTTTGCATTTCATTATCGATGAAAATGATTTAGAGACCTATCACGACATATTTGAAAGCGATGCTCAAATAGGTTTCAAAAATCACTTTTTCCATTCAAAAACAAGAATTGATAACCTTCTCCTCTAAGATACCATCACTCCTCGTTTCGGAAACTTTAATAATCCAACTCTCAAGGTCCAAAAAGTCCTCTTTGCTGTTATGGGTGGCTATAACATAAATTGGGCCGATATGATCTTAAAAGAGATTAAACCCATTGTCATCAAGAGAAAACACTCTTTACTATGTTGTTTATCTCACCTGCATTTTCAAATACTTTGGAGTTGATCTTCACGGAGAAGAATTTATGCCTAGAAAATTGTTTGACTCCTCAAACATACATCTCATGCAAATTCCTCTCACTTTCCAACCATATGAGACATTCGAAGCCAAACAAGCTTGAATGCAACAAGATCAAGCACCTATGGAAGTCGAAGAAGAAAAAGAAACTTCTTTAGAAAGTGTTGAGTGTCCAATCAACACTAGACATATTTCCAACGAAATGATTGTTTAAACCAAGTGAAAATTGTCAACAGTCAAAAGAAGCTTAAGAAGAACTTTTCCAAAATGACCAAGTTCATGGTCAAGATCAGAAGAAAGCTTGGAATTTCACCTTCCTCGTCATCATCCTCTAAAAACTAGTCTATCTAGTTTAACTTATCTTTATGTATTCGCTTGTACTTGCTTATATTTGCTTTCGAATCTCGTATTTAATGTGTCTTATTTAGTTGGATGTATTTGCTTTCTATGAAGTAATGAATGGAGTTTTATTTATGTTAAAATTGTCTTTAAGTTACTTTAAAAACTTTAGAATTAATTATAATACAATATAAGATCAAAAGATTCGAAATTTGAAAATTTTCAAAAAAAATAATGGGTATGTCGACATACATAATTATATATGTTGACATATAACTGCTAGATTTTCAAAACTTTTCATATTTTAAAATTAAATAACTAACTCATATCCATTCAAAATCCAATGAATTCCAGACCCTATTTAAGCCTATTTCTTGCAGAAAAATTCATTTTTCCATTTCCCCTTCTTCTCTATTCATTTCTTATCAAATCCATGGCAAATCCAATCCAAAACTTAAGCGAAAATCTTGAAGAAACGTTGAATTACTTCAAGAACATTCTCTCTATAATTCTACGAAACCAACGTCATCTTGAATTAAGCCAAATAAAGACGTTTGAATAGCAAGAGAAGCATTTTGATATATTTCGATGGCTAATCTCCTCTTTTTTCAGAGATGAAGATAATAATCTCGCTAAGGCACCACCAACCAAAGAAGATGAAGATTGGGAAGTCATTAAGAAGGATCCAATCTTTAGAGAAGACGGTTGGGTAAAAGCCCTAAGAAACGGTTAACTGATTGATATGGTTGATATGTTTGATTTATTTGAATTTGTTTGATTTCGATTCTATGACTTAAAACTTGTATATATTAAACATATGGTGTGGTGTGCTAGATTTGGTTTGTATACATATAACTCATGACATATGTAATTATATTACTTGATAAGTTTGTTTATATAATTAGTATTGAGTATTGTATAATCATAAATTTAGGGAGAGTATTCTTCTTTAGCATAAGGATCATATACATTTATTTAGAATTAAGGAGAGTAATTTACTTTAAGTGTAGGAACTATTTAGATAATTATAGGATTTAGGGAGAGTAGTTTTAGAATTTCTTTTTCATAATGCCACGGGGAATAAATGATAAAATAGAAAATTAGTTTATAGGATTCATATAGACAGGGGGAGTATTAAATTGATCATCATCAACAGGTATGAAAAGGTATGAATATATATTTTATAAACTAAGGTTGTCATCATCAAAAAGAGGGAGATTGTTGGAGAATGGAGTTTTGATGACAACAACCTTATTTCAATAGTAATTGATTATAAAATTTATATTAACACTTTTATCTAGAGTATATATACACACACATACATATATGCAAGATTTATATATAGGAATTATTGTTGAAGACTGTACAGTTAAAGATATTAGAGATTCAGAATTCAGAGATGATTCAAGACTCATGAGTAATCAAAATTTCAAGAGTTCAAGATAAATTTAGTAATAGTGTAACACCCCGCGAATTCTATACCTGTGAAATTCACAAATTAAAGTATAATCAATTTGAAATCAAAGAACTAAGGGAAACGGGATACGCCATTGCGTTCGTCTCGGAAAAATACGCGAAATAGAGTCCGAGTTTTCGAAAAACGGAGTCCGTATGAAGAAGATATGGCCTTCGGAAGTTTCTGAATTAAATTTAAAATTCAAACAGAATAAAACAGTTTAAAATTCCAAAATCGGGCCCAATGGGCCAGGGCGGAAAAACACCCGCCTAACGCACCCAGGTCGACTGGGCTGTCGACCTGGTCTAACCAGGTCGACAGGGCTGTCGACAGGGCTGTCGACCTGGTCCAGAGCCAGGTCGAACCCAGTCCAACCTGGCTGGCCTATTCTATGTTGGTCGATTTTCTGTAGTCTGCTTTGTCATTAGGGCTAGGTGGCAGGCTCTAATTGGTCTCTCCTTAGGATGAATGGCTACGATCAATCCAAGCAACATCAATGGTCCTAATCAGTTCATTACCCCTATAAAAAGGACCCTAGACTTAACCCTAATCTATTCATTCAAAAATAAGAACAAAGCCGCCATGTTGCTGAGGAACGACTAGGGGTAGCCACCAATTGGAGAGAGGATTAGGAGGCAAATTCTAAGGCATAAAGCAACTCAATCAAATCAAACCGCATCTTCAAATCCCTAAATTTGAGAATTCGCCTCACCATTTAAGTAGAGTATTATTTTGGTATGAACAAATAATTGTGTTGGTTTGTAAACTTGATTTGTGGCGATAAAGTAATTCCTATTTGTGCGTTACTATGATTCTTATCGATTTGGAATATTGTATACGTTTGGATATTCTTGAATTATGTTATTCAATTATGAAAAACTACATGCGGTAGTTTTATGCAAGTATACGTTTGGAATATTCGCAAATTATGTAATCCATATTGAAGCTACATGTATGTAGTTGATTAATTGAAACTCATGTAAGTTTGGGGTTTTGCTACTATGCCATCATAATGTGTATTTTTATACAAACATCATTTTTGTGAAGTAATTGGAATAAGTTTGGGTTATCTTAGTCCATATGAAATTATGTTGAAAATTTGGCATCATGATCTATGTATTAAGTCGTGCTTTTGTACTAGAAAACCTATTTGCAAACTTATGAATATGACTAGGCTATGATTGATATTTTGCATAATTAAGTCTATATTGTTTACAAGAATTATATGATGACATATGTGGTACATAGCTAGGTTAGATTCAAAATCCCTTTTTGCAAGTTTGCATGACTAAAGTAAAAATCATGATTTCATGTTAGAAATATTTATGCCATGGTTATGTGAACAAATTTAACTATACTTTTGTATTAGTCACAAAAGTAGACACCTTTGTAAACATGTAGTACTCTTATGAACATGCTTTGCTTATGCTTGACATTATGCCTGAATAAAAATATAGGTTTATGTTGTAGTTAAAGCCTATGTGTCGATAGTGATATTCTTAACTTAACTACAAGTTTACATGCTTTGATTCATGTCACTTATGCTTTATGACCAAAGTATATGTCACTACTATGCAAGTACACCAGTTTCTATTTTGTATTTCCAAACGTCATATTGCAAGTTCATGCGTTCACATTCCCCTTTTTGTGTATGTAATCACGCTTTAAGCCTCCCCTTTTCGCATGGCTAAGTTGGGCTTTAAAAAAAGTCTAAGCCCAACATATATATAATAAACGGACGTGTTAAACGGGGGAAAACAACATTGGGTTAAAATTACTAATGAATGAAAATATAAAATAGAAGGGCCCAAATTCAAGTATGGGTTGGGCCCATGATTGGTGTAACCTTTACACCATTAACTTAATAATGGGCCGCAAATATTTACATATAAGAAAATAAAGAAGAAAGACAAAATATGTAAATGTAGAACATACGATGTGTTTAACCCGAGGTTGGATTGAGTTGTGATGTAAACCTGCCCGGAACCGCCCGGCTGTCCAGTAGTCACAACAATACCTATCCAATGTGGGAGGTTAAACATGGAGCCCAATAAGGACCCGAGGTTAGACTGAGTTGTGGCGTAAGACTGCCCAGAACCAACCGGCAATAGGCAGCCACAACAATACCTGTCTAATGTGAGAGGTCAAGGCTTTAATAAGACAATTAAGGCTGAGTCAGGATTGTTAGGATTAAGTGAACCAAAGACTTAATCAAAATGGAACATGCTAAACTAAACGGACTGGTGAGGGTTAGGTTAGAAAACACTTAACCAACTTAGCATGTTGGCTAGAGAAAGAAAACCTAGTAACGAGGGACCCTTTTCAGCAGTAACCCAAGGGGGGGGGGGAACGGAAGAAAAGAAGACGAAAGAAAAGTAGAGTCAGACATAAAGCCTGAGTAAGTCGAGGACTACTCTGTCTATGAATAAAGAACTGGGTATGATAAGTATAAACTAGAAATTGGGAAAGCACTATAAACTTGGTTAAGTTGTCTAGGGTCGAATATACTATCGTACCCTATATTAATCTCTGTACCCATATAAACTAGTTCCCAATAGGCACCCCATAACCAGGGTGAAGTGATCCATTTTACGATGATCGGCTCCTACTCGCATAGTTACATGTGTCTTATGGCCCCCGATGTTGTAGTTACCTATGCTGGTCCCACCATGGGGTGTATCAAGTCCCATGGCGGCGACCCGACACAACCCTAGAATGCACAGGTATGCTACTGGTGCCCAGTGCCTTATTTTTCTGCGCCGGAGTGAGTGCACGCCCACACCCCGTTAGAACCTACACTGCTGCACCACCGCCGTCGATTTGACCTCTTACATTCAGCCCAGTAATCGTGCCCCACCCTGCCTAGTTTCAGGGTATCATGATACACCTTATAGGGTTACTGCTGAAAAGGGTCCCCCGCTACTAGGTTTTCTACTTCTAGCCAACATGCTAAGTTGGTTAAGTGTTTTATGAACCTAACCCCCAGTCAGTCTGTTTAGTTTAGCATGTCCCATTTTTGATTAAGTCTTTAGTTTACTTAATCCTATCAGTCCTGACTCAGCCTTAATTGTCTTATTAAAGCCTTGACCTCTCACATTAGACAGGTATTGTTGTGGCTGCCTATTGCCGGTTGGTTCCGGGCAGTCTTACGCCACAACTCAGTCTAACCTCGGGTCCTTATTGGGCTCCATGTTTAACCACCCACATTGGATAGGTATTGTTGTGACTACTGGACAGTCGGGCGGTTCCGGGCAGGTTTACATCACAACTCAATCCAACCTCGGGTTAAACACATCGTATTTTCTACGTTTACATATTTTGTCTTTCTTCTTTATTTTCTTATATGTAAATATTTGCGGCCCATTATTAAAAATCAATGGTGTGAAGGTTACACCAATCATGGGCCCAACCCATACTTGAATTTGGGCCCCTTTACTTTATATTTTCATTTATTAATTAATTTGGCCCAACTCTATTTTCCCCCGTTTAATACGTTCGTTTATTATATATATATGTTGGGCTTAGCCTTTTCAAGCCCAACTTAGCCATGTGAAAAAAGGGGAGGCTTAAAGCGTGATTACATACACAAAAAGGGGAATGTGAACGCATGAACTTGCAACATAACGTTGGAACTACAAAATAGAAACTGGTGTACTTGCATAGTAGCAACGTATACTTTGGTCATAAAGCATAAGTGACATGAATCAAAGCATGTAAACTTGTAGTTAAGTTAGAATCTAAATTGGATATCATTATTGACACATAGTCTTAACTACAACATAAACCTATATTTGTCTTTAGGCAAAATGTCAAACATAAGCAAATCATGTTCATAAGGTTACTACATGTTTACAAGGGTGCTTACTTTTGTTACTAATACAAAAGTATAGTTCAACTAGAATTATTCCAACTTAATCATGATTTTAA
Organism: Allium sativum; assembly: GCA_030737875.1. Lineage (NCBI taxonomy): Eukaryota > Viridiplantae > Streptophyta > Magnoliopsida > Asparagales > Amaryllidaceae > Allium > Allium sativum. The sequence goes on from CM060924.1 coordinate 299,486,672, forward strand.
ATCTATTCACATAACCATGGCACACATATACTTATGGCATAAATATTTCTAAACATGAAATCATGATTTTTACTTTAATCATGCAAACTTGCAAATGGGATTTTAAATCTAACCTAGCTATGTACCACATGTGTCATCATATAATTCTTGTTAACAATATAGACCTAACATGTTTTTCAATTATGCAAAATATCAATCATAGCCTAGTCATATTCATAAGTTCGCAAAGAGGTTTTCTAGTACAAAAGTATGGCTTAATATATAGATCATGATGCCAAATTTTCAACATAATTTCATATGGATTATAATAACCCAAATTTGTTCCAATTACACACAAAATGATTTTTGTACAGAAATACACATTATGATGGCATAGTAGCAAAACCACAAACTTGCATGAATTTCAATTAAAGAACTACATACATGTAGTTTCAACATGAATTACAAACTTTGCGAATATCCAAACGTATATTTGCATAAAACTACCGCAAACATGTAGTTTTTATAATGAATAACATACTTTGCGAATATCCAAACGTATACTTGCATAAAACTACCGCAAACATGTAGTTTTTTATAATGAATAACATACTTTGCGAATATCCAATCGTTATACAATATTCCAAATCGATAAGAATCATAGTAACGCACAAATATGAATTACTTATCACCACAAATCAAGTGTACAAACCAACACAGTTATTTATTCATAACAAAATAATACTCTACTTACAATCGTGTGGCGAATTCTCCAATTCAGGAAATTGGAGATGCGACTCCTTTTGACGTAGGCGTTGATTTGATTTGTTTAAGTTGCTTTATGCTTTAGAATTTGCCTCCTAATCTTCTCTCAAATTGGTGGCTACTCCTAGTCGTTCCTCAGCAGCATGATGGCCTCATTCTTATATTTTTGTGTGAGTTTAGGTTAGGTTTGAGTTGTATATATAGAATTTTAGGATTAATTTAGGCCGTTTGATTAATCCTAGAAATGACCATAACCGTTCAGTCAGGATAGAGTTATCCTATTGACTCAGCCATGAGTCAGAAATGACTCAGCATTGACTCAGCGATTTGTATCCAAGTGTAACACCCCACCTCCGTTAGGGTCACTCTCAAAGGGAATGCCCTAACTTTGGTGGATGTTTATAAGTATAAGTCACAGATATACAAGACAGATATAAAAACACATATTTGTAAACAGCGGAAAAACAACAAACTTTTATTTCATGAAAGCAAATATGTGCTACAACAACATTACCATAATTGTCTTACATCTTTTCCAAAACATAACATTTTCATAATCTGTCTTGATTACATTATTTAAAGAAGCATAAATAAAACATAGATAAACTGCAAAGGCCCCCATAGAGTTTGTCCAAAGCCATAGTTTCAAACGAAAAGGTCCAAGCAATACATTTCTCTTCTTCAAGCTGGATGTTAAGGTCGGTCAAGCTGCTGTGTTCCCTCCCTGTGGACCTGGGGGGGGGGAACGGAAGAAAAGAAGACGAAAGAAAAGTAGAGTCAGACATAAAGCCTGAGTAAGTCTAGTACTATTCTGTCTATGAATAAAGAACTGGGTATGATAAGTATAAACAAGAAGTGGGAAAGCAATATAAACTTGGTTAAGTTGTCTAGGGTCGAATATACTATCGTACCCCATGCTAATCTCTGAACCCATATAAACTAGTTTCCAACTGGCACCCCATAATCAGGGTGATGTGATCCATTCTATGATGATCGGCTCCTACTCGCATAGTTACATGTGTCTTACGGCCCCCGATGTTGTAGTTACCTATGCTGGTCCCACCATGGGGTGTATCAAGTCCCATGGCGGCGGCCCGACACAACCTTAGAATGCACAGGTATGCTACTGGTGCCCAGTGCTTTATTTTTCTGCGCCGGAGTGTGTGCACGCCCGCACCCCGTTAGAACCTACACTGCTACACCACCGCCGTCGATTTGACCTCTTACAATCAGCCCAGTAATCGTGCCCCACCCTGCCTAGTTTCAGGGTATCCTGATACACCTTCTAGGGTTACTGCTGAAAAGGGTCCCCCGTTACTAGGTTTTCTATCTCTAGCCAACATGCTAAGTTGGTTAAGTGTTTTCTAACCTAACCCCCACCAGTCCGTTTAGTTTAGCATGTTCCATTTTGATTAAGTCTTTAGTTCACTTAATCCTAACAATCCTGACTCAGCCTTAATTGTCTTATTAAAGCCTTGACCTCTCACATTAGACAGGTATTGTTGTGGCTGCCTGTTGCCGGTTGGTTCCGGGCAGTCTTACGCCACAACCCGGTCCAACCTGGCTGGCCTATTCTATGTTGGTCGATTTTCTGTAGTCTGCTTTGTCATTAGGGCTAGGTGGCAGGCTCTAATTGGTCTCTCCTTAGGATGAATGGCTACGATCAATCCAAGCAACATCAATGGTCCTAATCAGTTCATTACCCCTATAAAAAGGACCCTAGACTTAACCCTAATCTATTCATTCAAAAATAAGAACAAAGCCGCCATGTTGCTGAGGAACGACTAGGGGTAGCCACCAATTGGAGAGAGGATTAGGAGGCAAATTCTAAGGCATAAAGCAACTCAATCAAACCAAACCGCATCTTCAAATCCCTAAATTTGAGAATTCGCCTTACCATTGTAAGTAGAGTATTATTTTGGTATGAACAAATAATTGTGTTGGTTTGTAAACTTTATTTGTGGCGATAAAGTAATTCTTATTTGTGCGTTACTATGATTCTTATCGATTTGGAATATTGTATACGTTTGGATATTCTTGAATTATGTTATTCAATTATGAAAAACTACATGCGGTAGTTTTATGCAAGTATACGTTTGGAATATTCGCAAATTATGTAATCCATATTGAAGCTACATGTATGTAGTTGATTAATTGAAACTCATGTAATTTTGGGGTTTTGCTACTATGCCATCATAATGTGTATTTTTATACAAACATCATTTTTGTGAAGTAATTGGAATAAGTTTGGGTTATCTTAGTCCATATGAAATTATGTTGAAAATTTGGCATCACGATCTATGTATTAAGTCATGCTTTTGTACTAGAAAACCTATTTGCAAACTTATGAATATGACTAGGCTATGATTGATATTTTGCATAATTAAGTCTATATTGTTTACAAGAATTATATGATGACATATGTGGTACATAGCTAGGTTAGATTCAAAATCCCTTTTTGCAAGTTTGCATGACTAAAGTAAAAATCATGATTTCATGTTAGAAATATTTATGCCATGGTTATGTGAACAAATTTAACTATACTTTTGTATTAGTCACAAAAGTAGACACCTTTGTAAACATGTAGTAGTCTTATGAACATGCTTTGCTTATGCTTGACATTATGCCTGAATAAAAATATAGGTTTATGTTGTAGTTAAAGCCTATGTGTCGATAGTGATATTCTTAACTTAACTACAAGTTTACATGCTTTGATTCATGTCACTTATGCTTTATGACCAAAGTATATGTCACTACTATGCAAGTACACCAGTTTCTATTTTGTATTTCCAAACGTCATATTGCAAGTTCATGCGTTCACATTCCCCTTTTTGTGTATGTAATCACGCTTTAAGCCTCCCCTTTTCGCATGGCTAAGTTGGGCTTTAAAAAAAGGCTAAGCCCAACATATATATAATAAACGGACGTGTTAAACGGGGGAAAATAACGTTGGGTTAAAATTACTAATGAATGAAAATATAAAATAGAAGGGCCCAAATTCAAGTATGGGTTGGGCCCATGATTGGTGTAACCTTTACACCATTAACTTAATAATGGGCCGCAAATATTTACATATAAGAAAATAAAGAAGAAAGACAAAATATGTAAATGTAGAACATACGATGTGTTTAACCCGAGGTTGGATTGAGTTGTGATGTAAACCTGCCCGGAACCGCCCGGCTGTCCAGTAGTCACAACAATACCTATCCAATGTGGGAGGTTAAACATGGAGCCCAATAAGGACCCGAGGTTAGACTGAGTTGTGGCGTAAGACTGCCCGGAACCAACCGGCAACAGGCAACCACAACAATACCTGTCTAATGTGAGAGGTCAAGGCTTTAATAAGACAATTAAGGCTGAGTCAGGATTGTTAGGATTAAGTGAACTAAAGACTTAATCAAAATGGAACATGCTAAACTAAACGGACTGGTGGGGGTTAGGTTATAAAACACTTAACCAACTTAGCATGTTGGCTAGAGATAGAAAACCTAGTAACGGGGGACCCTTTTCAGCAGTAACCCTAGAAGGTGTATCAGGATACCCTGAAACTAGGCAGGGTGGGGCATGATTACTGGGCTGATTGTAAGAGGTCAAATCGACGGCGGTGGTGTAGAAGTGTAGGTTCTAACGGGGTGCGGGCGTGCACACACTCCGGCGCAGAAAAATAAAGCACTGGGCACCAGTAGCATACCTGTTCATTCTAAGGTTGTGTCGGGCCGCCGCCATGGGACTTGATACACCCCATGGTGGGACCAGCATAGGTAACTACAACATCGGGGGCCGTAAGACACATGTAACTATGCGAGTAGGAGCCGATCATCATAGAATGGATCACATCACCCTGATTATGGGGTGCCAGTTGGAAACTAGTTTATATGGGTTCAGAGATTAGCATGGGGTACGATAGTATATTCGACCCTAGACAACTTAACCAAGTTTATAGTGCTTTCCCACTTCTTGTTTATACTTATCATAGATCATGATAAGTATAAACAAGAAGAGGCCGAAGTCCACTTCAGCATGGTTAAGTTGTCTAGGGTCGAATATACTATCGTACCCCATGCTAATCTCTGAACCCATATAAACTAGAGCTACCCGAGAAGTTGGCCGGAGTCCACAACGTTTTTCAGGTTTCACATCTCCGAAAATGTCTACATGAGTCTGCTGAAGCGGTAGAGCCAAATATCCTCGAAGAGGCCGAAGTGGAACGCGAAGCAACCATAAGAAAAGTTCCAACCCGCATCTTAGGAACGGAAGTGAAGAAGCTACGCAACCGTGAAGTCAAGCTCGTCAAAGTACTGTGGAGCGACGCCGAGGGAGACGCGACTTGGGAAACTGAAGCTAGAATACGCACCGCCTACCCTTTTCTGTTCGAGGGTACATCCTTGATCTTTCCTTTTCCTTAAGTTGCGCTTTTATCTATCTTTTTAGATATATTTCCTCGACCTTATCTTTTAGGTAGAAACCCTTTGGATGGAAACATGTAATTGAAACATGTTATGGATGATGGTTGCAAGTGGTTGCAAGTGATTGCTAGTGGTTGCTCGTGGTTGCATACACACACAATCTAGGTTTTAGATCGGCTCAGTCACTTCATATTGCATATGCATATATGTTTGCATTCGTATATGGTTGAACTTTAATGTGTTGTCATGTGGATGCTGCATTTGTATTGAATGATTGTGCACTCATGTAGGATCAAGAATAGGAAAATTTGCATACATAATGGATTCATGGCACCTACATAATTCGCATTAAGGAGGTCAACTGAATCAGTAGACCGCCTGATTTTGCATTAGATAAGTACATGTACACACACACTTCGCATATGATCATGAAGCATTAGAAGTCTTTTAAGGACAATGGTTGCTCGTGTTTGATGGATGAGTAGATGGATGATTGGATGTTAGGATATACATTCCTCCTAACTTGAAGATTTCGGGGACGAAATCCTTTTAAGTGGGGGAGAATGTAACACCCCGCGAATTCTATAACTGTGAAATTCACAAATTAAAGTATAATCAATTTGAAATCAAAGAACTAAGGGAAACAGGATACGCCATTGCGTTCGTCTCAGAAAAATACGCGAAATAGAGTCCGAGTTTTCGAAAAATGGAGTCCGTATGAAGAAGATATGGCCTTCGGAATTTTTTGAATTAAGTTTAAAATTCAAACAGAATAAAACAGTTTAAAATTCCAAAATCGGGCCCAATGGGCCAGGGCGGAAAAACACCCGCCTAACGCACCCAGGTCGACAGGGCTGTCGACCTGGTCCAGAGCCAGGTCGAACCCAGTCCAACCTGGCTAGCCTATTCTATGTTGGTCGATTTTCTGTAGTCTGCTTTGTCATTAGGGCTAGGTGGCAGGCTCTAATTGGTCTCTCCTTAGGATGAATGGCTACGATCAATCCAAGCAACATCAATGGCCCTAATCAGTTCATTACCCCTATAAAAAGGACCCTAGACTTAATTCTAATCTATTCATTCAAAAATAAGAACAAAGCCGCCATGTTGCTAAGGAACGACTATGGGTAGCCACCAATTGGAGAGAGGATTAGGAGGCAAATTCTAAGGCATAAAGCAACTCAATCAAATCAAACCGCATCTTCAAATCCCTAAATTTGAGAATTCGCCTCACCATTGTAAGTAGAGTTTTATTTTGGTATGAACAAATAATTGTGTTGGTTTGTAAACTTGATTTGTGGCGATAAAGTAATTCCTATTTGTGCGTTACTATGATTCTTATCGATTTGGAATATTGTATACGTTTGGATATTCTTGAATTATGTTATTCAATTATGAAAAACTACATGCGGTAGTTTTATGCAAGTATACGTTTGGAATATTCGCAAATTATGTAATCCATATTGAAGCTACATGTATGTAGTTGATTAATTGAAACTCATGTAAGTTTGGGGTTTTGCTACTATGCCATCATAATGTGTATTTTTATACAAACATCATTTTTGTGAAGTAATTGGAATAAGTTTGGGTTATCTTAGTCCATATGAAATTATGTTGAAAATTTGGCATCATGATCTATGTATTAAGTCGTGCTTTTGTACTAGAAAACCTATTTGCAAACTTATGAATATGACTAGGCTATGATTGATATTTTGCATAATTAAGTCTATATTGTTTACAAGAATTATATGATGACATATGTGGTACATAGCTAGGTTAGATTCAAAATCCCTTTTTGCAAGTTTGCATGACTAAAGTAAAAATCATGATTTCATGTTAGAAATATTTATGCCATGGTTATGTGAACAAATTTAACTATACTTTTGTATTAGTCACAAAAGTAGACACCTTTGTAAACATGTAGTAGTCTTATGAACATGCTTTGCTTATGCTTGACATTATGCCTGAATAAAAATATAGGTTTATGTTGTAGTTAAAGCCTATGTGTCGATAGTGATATTCTTAACTTAACTACAAGTTTACATGCTTTGATTCATGTCACTTATGCTTTATGACCAAAGTATATGTCACTACTATGCAAGTACACCAGTTTCTATTTTGTATTTCCAAACGTCATATTGCAAGTTCATGCGTTCACATTCCCCTTTTTGTGTATGTAATCACGCTTTAAGCCTCCCCTTTTCGCATGGCTAAGTTGGGCTTTAAAAAAAGGCTAAGCCCAACATATATATAATAAACGGACGTGTTAAACGGGGGAAAATAACGTTGGGTTAAAATTACTAATGAATGAAAATATAAAATAGAAGGGCCCAAATTCAAGTATGGGTTGGGCCCATGATTGGTGTAACCTTTACACCATTAACTTAATAATGGGCCGCAAATATTTACATATAAGAAAATAAAGAAGAAAGACAAAATATGTAAATGTAGAACATACGATGTGTTTAACCCGAGGTTGGATTGAGTTGTGATGTAAACCTGCCCGGAACCGCCCGGCTGTCCAGTTATCACAACAATACCTATCCAATGTGGGAGGTTAAACATGGAGCCCAATAAGGACCCGAGGTTAGACTGAGTTGTGGCGTAAGACTGCCCGGAACCAACCGGCAACAGGCAGCCACAACAATACCTGTCTAATGTGAGAGGTCAAGGCTTTAATAAGACAATTAAGGCTGAGTCAGGATTGTTAGGATTAAGTGAACCAAAGACTTAATCAAAATGGAACATGCTAAACTAAACGGACTGGTGGGGGTTAGGTTAGAAAACACTTAACCAACTTAGCATGTTGGCTAGAGATAGAAAACCTAGTAACGGGGGACCCTTTTCAGCAGTAACCCTAGAAGGTGTATCAGGATACCCTGAAACTAGGCAGGGTGGGGCACGATTACTGGGCTGATTGTAAGAGGTCAAATCGACGGCGGTGGTGTAGCAGTGTAGGTTCTAACGGGGTGCGGGCGTGCACACACTCCGGCGCAGAAAAATAAAGCACTGGGCACCAGTAGCATACCTGTGCATTCTAAGGTTGTGTCGGGCCGCCGCCATGGGACTTGATACACCCCATGGTGGGACCAGCATAGGTAACTACAACATCAGGGGCCGTAAGACACATGTAACTATGCGAGTAGGAGCCGATCATCATTGAATGGATCACATCACCCTGATTATGGGGTGCCAATTGGAAACTAGTTTATATGGGTTCAGATATTAACATGGGGTACGATAGTATATTCGACCCTAGACAACTTAACCAAGTTTATAGTGCTTTCCCACTTCTTGTTTATACTTATCATACCCAGTTCTTTATTCATAGACAGAATAGTACTAGACTTACTCAGGCTTTATGTCTGACTCTACTTTTCTTTCGTCTTCTTTTCTTCCGTCCCCCCCCTCCCAGGTCCACTGGGAGGGAACACAGCAGCTTGACCGGTCTTAACATCCAGCTTGAAGAAGAGAAATGTATTGCTTGGACCTTTTCGTTTGAAATTATGGCTTTGGAAAAACTCTATGGGGCTTTTGCAGTTTATCTATGTTTTATTTATGCTTCTTTAAATAATGTAATCAAGACAGATTATGAAAGTGTTATGTTATGTTTTTGGAAAAGATGTAAGACAATTATGGTGATGTTGTTGTAGCACGTATTTGCTTTCATGAAATAAAAGTTTGTTGATTTTCCGCTGTTTACAAATATGTGTTCTTATATCTGTCTTGTGTATCTGTGACTTATACTTATAAACCTCCACCAAAATTAGGGCATTCCCTTTGAGAGTGACCCTAACGAAGGTGGGGTGTTACACTTGGTATCAGAGCATAGGTTTACCATATAAGATAAATAGTTTTGAAAAATTATTTTCAAAAAGGAAATTTAAAGAAGCATTTTTAAAAGAAAATATTATTTTATTTTAAAAAGGCAAAGTCCACTCCCCAAAGCCATAGGTACTATCTCTTATCCTTCGTTTTGAATCTATCCTTTTTGTTTCAGCATGTCCGAAGATCTTAACTTGCCGGAAGGGTTGCCAATACCCGGTTGGTTTAGACGGTTCTTAGAAGCAAGAGCCACTCAGCCAGGTCCTACCATTCCTCCCCCAGCTGCCGGAAATCATCCAGCTGCTGCGGCACCTTTTCCTCCACCTCCTCCTCGGGGAAACACGTTTGCTAAGATATGTAAAGATTTTAAAGCTATGGGAGGAAGGGATTTCCATGGAACTAAGTCCTTCGTGGCAGCTAGGAATTGGCTGAAAGAAACTGAGGACCTATTCATCATCTTTGAGGTAGAGGATAGACAAAAAGTACAATTGGCAGTGTGGCTATTGAAGGGCGAGGCTTCCTACTGGTGGGAAGTCACTAATGCTGAAAGACCAGTGGAGACATGGGAGGACTTTAGGGCAAGGTTTGAGACTAAATTTCTCTCAGATGCGGAAAGAAGTTTGCAGTTGGAAAAATTCTTATTTCTTAAACAAGGGGACAAGACAGTCAGAGAATATGTGAATCAGTTCGATGAGCTGGCTAGGTTTGGGCTTGGCCTAGTCAACACCCCGCACAAGAAGGCTCTCCGGTTCGTCAAAGGGTTGAATGAGCCATTACACAGTTTGGCCATGACCCATATACCCATGGGAGCCACGTATGAAAGATTGGTGCAAATGGCATTGCTGAATGAAGAGGATAAGGGCAAGAAGGAGACAAAGGCAGAAAGCTCTCAAGGGAAGAAAGAGTGTTTGCAGCCTAAGAAGACAGACTTTAAGAAGGGCGGGAAAGGCAACAAAGAGAAGAGGAAGTGCAATTTCTGTGGCAAAGTGGGGCACTTAGTAAAGGACTGCCGGAAAAAGAAGGCCAAGGAGAATGGTGGGTGCTTTTCTTGCGGTGAGACAGGCCACAGGGCTAAGGACTGCCCAAAGAAACGAGGACAGGGGCAGAGGGCTGGATCCACCCCAGGGGCACAGGTTCATGTGCTGGAAGCGCCACCTCTGCAACAGCGAGGTATAAATACTTCTGTAGAAAGTGTAGTTTATCTTTATGATCACCCCGTTCGCACTTTATTTGATTCTGGCGCATCACACTCCTTTATCTCGTCTGCTCTAGTAGAATCTCTGCACCTAAAAACTAGCATGGTAGAGGACCCCTTAATTGTTTCAAACCTAATTGGGGGCCCAGCTCATTTGTCCATGATCTGTTTGGGATTGAAAATTTCTATTCTAAGTGTAGAATTTCAATGTAGTGCCTTTGTTTTGGGCTTTTCGGGTTATGGTTTGATTTTGGGTATGGATTGGCTATCCAGTAATGGGGCCATCCTTGATTGTGAGAAAAGGGTTGTTAGGCTCCTAACCCAGCTCGATAATACTTTGGAAATTTCTTGTAATCCCTCGTATGCGGTTATGCTTAGTTATCTTGAATCGCTAGATGCCTCCGTTGAAAATTTGCAATCAGTTAGAGTGGTCCGGGAATATCCGGATGTCTTCGAAGAGGTGAAGGGCTTGCCTCCGAAGCGGGAAATAGACTTCCGTATATATCTTGTAGATAATGCAAAGCCCGTTGCGTTGCCCGTTAGACACATGGCTCCACGAGAAAGGAAAGAGCTCAGTTAACAGATTAAAGAGCTTCTAGAAAAGGGGTTCATTAGGAGGAGCATTTCAGAATGGGGCGCTCCGGTGGTGTTCGCTACAAAGGCGGATGGTTCACTCCGTCTATGTGTTGACTATAGGGAGCTCAACAAGCTAACGAAAAAGAATAGGCACCCTCTCCCTAGAATTGACGATTTATTTGACCAGCTTGTAGGAGCGTCTGTTTTCTCCCAACTCGATTTAGCAACCGGTTTTCATCAGCTAAGGGTGGCTGAAGATAGCATCGATAAAACGGCGTTCAGAACCCCAGACGGCTTCTTTGAATGGCTTGTCATGCCTTTCGGCTTGACAAATGCACCTGCTTACTTCGTGGACCTGATGAGTAGGGTATTTAGAGATTTCCTCAACAAATTCGTAGTGGTCTTCGTAGATGATATCCTTATCTTCTCAAAGAGTGAAGAGGAACATGCTCAGCACTTAAGAGCAATCATGGAAACTTTGCGAGTCCATCAACTAAAAGCCAAATTCTCCAAATGCCACTTTTGGAGAGAAGAGGTGAGGTTCCTTGGGCACATAGTATCCAAACAAGGGTTAGCAGTGGACCCTGCTAAGGTAGTGGCGGTACAGGATTGGAAGACACCAAGGAATGCAACTGAGGTTCGAAGTTTTCTAGGACTAGCAGGTTTCTATCGAAAGTTTATAAGGGATTTTGCGAAAATCTCAGCTCCGCTCACGAAATTGACTAAGAAGAATCTAGTGTTCAATTGGGACTTGGATTGCGAGTTTGCTTCCCAACGACTGAAAAGGGCTCTCACAACAGCCCCAGTTTTGACGCTGCCAGATGGGAGCAAGATGTTCACTGTTTATACGGATGCATGTGGGACAGGGCTAGGCGCCGTCTTAATGCAAGAAGGAAGGGTAGTAGCTTATGGCGGGAGGCAGTTGAAAGTGCACGAAAAGAACTACCCAACCCACGATCTTGAGTTAGCCGCCATCGTCTTTGCACTCAAGTCTTGGCGACACTATCTCCTAGGTGAGAAGTTCGAACTTTACACTGACCATAAATCGTTGAAATATCTTTTCTCGCAGAAGGATCTTAACTTGAGGCAACAAAGATGGATGGAGTTTCTTGCCTCGTACGATTTCGAAATCTCCTACACTCCGGGCAAAGGCAACGTAGTAGCAGACGCGTTGAGCCGAAAGAAATTGACCCTAAGCCCGTTGTTTGTTGAAAGACAAAGCTTAGAGTTTATAGCCAGCTTCGACTTTAGGCCTTCCTCCGATTTCGTACCAGGCTTGCTAGCATCTCTCGAAGTGCGCCCAACTTTAGTGGATTCAGTAGGGACAGCACAACGCGAAGACCCTCAGCTTGTGGAAACAATTGATAGGCTAATTAGGGGTGAGACTTCAAGTCACCTCAACAGATACTCCATCGACGATAAGGGTTTGCTAAGGCGAGACGGAAGACTATGCGTCCCACAGACAAAAGATTTAATAAAGAAGGTTCTCGAGGAAGCACATCACTCCAAGATGACGATACACCCAGGCGGAGATAAAATGTACAAAGACATAAAAAGGACTTTCTTCTGGAACGGCATGAAAAAGGACGTGGCAGAGTTCGTTTCTAAGTGTATGGTGTGCCAACAGGTTAAGGCGGAACAGAAAAAGCCTGGCGGACTACTACATCCTCTGGAGGTCCCGCAGTGGAAGTGGGATAGCATCTCAATGGACTTCATCGATGGGCTGCCTAGGTCTAGGAGAGGCAACACTAGCATTTGGGTAATAGTGGATAGGCTTACTAAAAGCGCCCACTTTTTACCTGTCAAAAGTAAAAGAACTGCCTCATCCCTAGCATCACTTTACCTCAAAGAAATCGTTCGACTCCATGGAATACCATCTAGCATTGTTAGTGACCGAGACCCCATCTTCACCAGTGAGTTTTGGCGGAGTCTGCAAGAAGCAGTAGGAACACAGTTATGCTTGAGCACAGCCTATCATCCCCAAATCGACGGCCAAACAGAGAGAGTGAACAGAGTTTTGGAAGACCTTTTAAGGCTATGCGTCCTTGACTTCGGAGGGACATGGGAAGACCACCTTCCTTTGGTGGAATTTGCCTACAACAACAGCTATCAAGCAACCATCGGAATGGCGCCCTTCGAAGCTTTATATGGAAGACCGTGCCGATCGCCCACTTGTTGGTGGGAGTCTACTGATAAGCTCATACTTGGACCAGATATGATCCGAGAGACTTCGGAGAAAGTAGACTTAATACGAAGAAGGATGAAGACGGCCCAAGACAGACAAAAGTCCTATGCCGACAAGAGAAGGACCAACCTTGAATTTAAGGTTGGAGACAGAGTTTTTCTCAAGGTATCACCGCTAAGAAACGTTGTTCGTTTTGGGACCACAGGAAAACTGGCACCAAGGTTCGTAGGGCCATTCCCTATCATCGGGAAAATTGGGAAAATGGCCTATAGATTAGAGCTACCCGAGAAGTTGGCTGGAGTCCACAACGTTTTTCACGTTTCACATCTCCGAAAATGTCTACATGAGTCAGCCGAGGTGGTAGAGCCAAATATCCTCGAAGAGGCCGAAGTGGAACGCGAAGCAACCATAAGAAAAGTTCCAACCCGCATATTAGGAACGGAAGTGAAGAAGCTACGCAACCGCGAAGTCAAGCTCATCAAAGTTCAGTGGAGCGACGCCGAGGGAGACGCGACTTGGGAAACTGAAGCTAGAATCCGTACAGCCTACCCTTTTCTGTTCGAGGGTACATCCTTGATCTTTCCTTTTCCTTAAGTTGCGCTTTTATCTATCTTTTTAGGTATATTACCTCGACCTTATCTTTTAGGTAGAAACCCTTTGGATGGAAACATGTAATTGAAACATGTTATGGATGATGGTTGCAAGTGGTTGCAAGTGATTGCTAGTGGTTGCTCGTGGTTGCATATACACACAAAATCTAGGTTTTAGATCGGCTCAGTCACTTCATATTGCATATGCATATATGTTTGCATTCGTATATGGTTGAACTTTAATGTGTTGTCATGTGGATGCTGCATTTGTATTGAATGATTGTGCACTCATGTAGGATCAAGAATAGGAAAATTTGCATACATAATGGATTCATGGCACCTACATAATTCGCATTAAGGAGGTCAACTGAATCAGTAGACCGCCTGATTTTGCATTAGATAAGTACATGTACACACACACTTCGCATATGATCATGAAGCATCAGAAGTCTTTTAAGGTCAATGGATGCTCGTGTTTGATGGATGAGTAGATGGATGATTGGATGTTAGGATATACATTCCTCCTAACTTGAAGATTTCGGGGACGAAATCCTTTTAAGTGGGGGAGAATGTAACACCCCACGAATTCTATAACTGTGAAATTCACAAATTAAAGTATAATCAATTTGAAATCAAAGAACTAAGGGAAACGGGATACGCCATTGCGTTCGTCTCGGAAAAATACGCAAAATAGAGTCCGAGTTTTCGAAAAACGGAGTCCGTATGAAGAAGATATGGCCTTCGGAAGTTTCTGAATTAAGTTTAAAATTCAAACAGAATAAAACAGTTTAAAATTCCAAAATCGGGCCCAATGGGCCAGGGCGGAAAAACACCCGCCTAACGCACCCAGGTCGACTGGGCTGTCGACCTGGTCTAACCAGGTCGACAGGGCTGTCGACCTGGTCCAGAGCCAGGTCGAAACCAGTCCAACCTGGCTGGCCTATTCTATGTTGGTCGATTTTCTGTAGTCTGCTTTGTCATTAGGGCTAGGTGGCAGGCTCTAATTGGTCTCTCCTTAGGATGAATGGCTACGATCAATCCAAGCAACATCAATGGTCCTAATCAGTTCATTACCCCTATAAAAAGGACCCTAGACTTAACCCTAATCTATTCATTCAAAAATAAGAACAAAGCCGCCATGTTGCTGAGGAACGACTAGGGGTAGCCACCAATTGGAGAGAGGATTAGGAGGCAAATTCTAAGGCATAAAGCAACTCAATCAAATCAAACCGCATCTTCAAATCCCTAAATTTGGGAATTCGCCTCACCATTGTAAGTAGAGTATTATTTTGATATGAACAAATAATTGTGTTGGTTTGTAAACTTGATTTGTGGCGATAAAGTAATTCCTATTTGTGCGTTACTATGATTCTTATCGATTTGGAATATTGTATACGTTTGGATATTCTTGAATTATGTTATTCAATTATGAAAAACTACATGCGGTAGTTTTATGCAAGTATACGTTTGGAATATTCGCAAATTATGTAATCCATATTGAAGCTACATGTATGTAGTTGATTAATTGAAACTCATGTAAGTTTGGGGTTTTGCTACTATGCCATCATAATGTGTATTTTTATACAAACATCATTTTTGTGAAGTAATTGGAATAAGTTTGGGTTATCTTAGTCCATATGAAATTATGTTGAAAATTTGGCATCATGATCTATGTATTAAGTCGTGCTTTTGTACTAGAAAACCTATTTGCAAACTTATGAATATGACTAGGCTATGATTGATATTTTGCATAATTAAGTCTATATTATTTACAAGAATTATATGATGACATATGTGGTACATAACTAGGTTAGATTCAAATTCCCTTTTTGCAAGTTTGCATGACTAAAGTAAAAATCATGATTTCATGTTAGAAATATTTATGCCATGGTTATGTGAACAAATTTAACTATACTTTTGTATTAGTCACAAAAGTAGACACCTTTGTAAACATGTAGTAGTCTTATGAACATGCTTTGCTTATGCTTGACATTATGCCTGAATAAAAATATAGGTTTATGTTGTAGTTAAAGCCTATGTGTCGATAGTGATATTCTTAACTTAACTACAAGTTTACATGCTTTGATTCATGTCACTTATGCTTTATGACCAAAGTATATGTCACTACTATGCAAGTACACCAGTTTCTATTTTGTATTTCCAAACGTCATATTGCAAGTTCATGCGTTCACATTCCCCTTTTTGTGTATGTAATCACGCTTTAAGCCTCCCCTTTTCGCATGGCTAAGTTGGGCTTTAAAAAAAGGCTAAGCCCAACATATATATAATAAACGGACGTGTTAAACGGGGGAAAATAACGTTGGGTAAAAATTACTAATGAATGAAAATATAAAATAGAAGGGCCCAAATTCAAGTATGGGTTGGGCCCATGATTGGTGTAACCTTTACACCATTAACTTAATAATGGGCCGCAAATATTTACATATAAGAAAATAAAGAAGAAAGACAAAATATGTAAATGTAGAACATACGATGTGTTTAACCCGAGGTTGGATTGAGTTGTGATGTAAACCTGCCCGGAACCGCCCGGCTGTCCAGTAGTCACAACAATACCTATCCAATGTGGGAGGTTAAACATGGAGCCCAATAAGGACCCGAGGTTAGACTGAGTTGTGGCGTAAGACTGCCCGGAACCAACCGGCAACAGGCAGCCACAACAATACCTGTCTAATGTGAGAGGTCAAGGCTTTAATAAGACAATTAAGGCTGAGTCGGGATTGTTAGGATTAAGTGAACCAAAGACTTAATCAAAATGGAACATGCTAAACTAAACGGACTGGTGGGGGTTAGGTTAGAAAACACTTAACCAACTTAGCATGTTGGCTAGAGATAGAAAACCTAGTAACGAGGGACCCTTTTCAGCAGTAACCCTAGAAGGTGTATCAGGATACCCTGAAACTAGGCAGGGTGGGGCACGATTACTGGGCTGATTGTAAGAGGTCAAATCGACGGCGGTGGTGTAGCAGTGTAGGTTCTAACGGGGTGCGGGCGTGCACACACTCCGGCGCAGAAAAATAAAGCACTGGGCCCCAGTAGCATACCTGTGCATTCTAAGGTTGTGTCGGGCCGCCGCCATGGGACTTGATACACCCCATGGTGGGACCAGCATAGGTAACTACAACATCGGGGGTCGTAAGACACATGTAACTATGCGAGTAGGAGCCGATCATCATTGAATGGATCACATCACCCTGATTATGGGGTGCCAATTGGAAACTAGTTTATATGGGTTCAGAGATTAACATGGGGTACGATAGTATATTCGACCCTAGACAACTTAACCAAGTTTATAGTGCTTTCCCACTTCTTCTTTATACTTATCATACCCAGTTCTTTATTCATAGACAGAATAGTACTAGACTTACTCAGGCTTTATGTCTGACTCTACTTTTCTTTCGTCTTCTTTTCTTCCGTTTCCCCCCCCCCCAGGTCCACAGGGAGGGAACACAGCAGCTTGACCGGTCTTAACATCCAGCTTGAAGAAGAGAAATGTATTGCTTGGACCTTTTCGTTTGAAACTATGGCTTTGGACAAACTCTATGGGGCTTTTGCAGTTTACAGTTTATCTATGTTTTATTTATGCTTCTTTAAATAATGTAATCAAGACAGATTATGAAAGTGTTATGTTATGTTTTTGGAAAAGATGTAAGACAATTATGGTGATGTTGTTGTAGCACGTATTTGCTTTCATGAAATAAAAGTTTGTTGATTTTCCGCTGTTTACAAATATGTGTTCTTATATCTGTCTTGTATATCTGTGACTTATACTTATAAACCTCCACCAAAATTAGGGCATTCCCTTTGAGAGTGACCCTAACGGAGGTGAGGTGTTACAAATAGAGTCTAGTTTATGTAAGACTCTGAATAACACTCTAGGTTCAAATTCAAATTCTGTTTTCAAATTCTATTTTCAAATTCTATCTTCAATCTCTATCTTCTCTATTTTACTTTGATTTTAAACTTAAGTTTTATAAGTTTATACTTTATAAGTTTATACTTTATAAGTTTATACTTTATAAGTTTTTATATTTTAACTGTATATACTTAATATTTATACAGTTTTAAACTCTATGATTTTATAAATATATTTATATAGTTTATATCTATGTTTTCATATGATTTTATATTTTATAATATTCATTTACAACACTATGTTTTAATTAAAGAATTTCCAGAATTATATATATATATATATCAAAACACTTGAAAAATGCTCAAAAATCAATTTTGAACACGGATATGTCGACATACATTATTGCCTATGTCGACATATAACTGTCTTTTTTTCCAAAATTGAAAGGAAGTGTCTTTTCACTATTTGTAACATTCCAGAAGCGTTGCAAACTTTCAAATCTTATAAATAGGGGCTGATTTCGAATTTTTTCATCATTCTTCATCTCCTTTCTTTAAACCATTATATTTTCTCATTTTTATGATTTCTACACCTATACTCTGCCAAATTCAATTCTATTTGCATAAAACTTCTTCTCTTTTCACCCTCTTCTCATTACTCTCTGAATCGAAGTGCTATTAAAGAGTTATAGGGTATTGTAATCATTTGGGAAGTGTTTGGGTAATCAGTATTTCCTTGTAGCCATGAAATAAGGGAACGAAAGCGTTGTTACCCTTGTAGCCGTGAAATCATGGAGAGTATACTTGATCAAGTGTGTGGAATCGGTGTTAACCTTGTAACCGCGAAATCAAGGGGGTTGTACTTGGATATTGATAAAGAAATAAAACTTTGTGCAATCCAACGTTTCGTGGGACTGGACGTAGGAGCAATTCTGAACCAGTATAAAATCCAGTGTGTTCATTCTTTTTCTGCATTTTATTTTTGTTTATTTTGGTGGTTATGTTTGATTCTATGTCCGTCTTTGTTTCTGTGGTGTGTGATTCATATGGTAGATCATATAAGTTTTAGACGTTGTTTAAATTCTCAAAAACGCTATTCACCCGCCTCTAGTGTTAGTTTTGCCTTAACGATCCATTCCGCAATCCCTAACAATTGGTATCAGAGCAAGGTCTTTCAAAAAGTTCATAATTTGATTTTTGAAAATAGTGATAATGGAAACCAACACTGGTAGCAATAATAGTTCTTTTGTAGAGAGCCAGTCCGCTGTTAAACGGTCACTGTTAAATGGTAGTAATTATTCATAGTGAAAATTAGGCACACATCCCTAAAACGAAACTTAATTTGGCTCACATCCGGTCCTAAACTTATTGTAAATTAGGTCCCTATTTTTCAGAAACATATAAAAAAATATAAAAAAAATCACGTAAATTCATAATTAAATAAAACATGTTCACGCCAAAAAAATCAGGTGGAAAATCAATCAACAAACACGTCAAAATCAAAAAATACACAAAACAGCGAAAAATGCAGTAAAATGCATAAAAACATGCACATATTTCAAATAGTTGCATACATGTATGCATCTATTTCAATTCCGCATCATACAGCAGCATATATGCATACATGTATGCAGATTTTCCGAAATACATGCATGATTTCATGCATCTATTCGATTTCTGCATGGAAAACACGCATGCTTGCATATGTGCATACGAGTATGCAGTTATGCAGAAAATATGCATTCAAGTATGCATATATTGTCACGCCTTCGGCTTTCAACACATTACTGCATACATGTATGCAGCTATTTTGAATAACAGCATACTTGTATGCAATTATTCAGCAGGCTTGCGGATCTTTTTTGCATGTGTATTTAAAAAGTTGCATACATGTATGCAACTATCAGTAATAGTTGCATACATGTATGCAGTTTTTTTTTTTGATTTGCGTGGGCTCCTGGGATTATTTCCAGATTTTAGAATTTTGTTTTATGCATGAGCGCATTTTTTTTGGCCAGAAATTGAAAAAGGCGAAGGGGACATGAGGAGCAGGCGAAGGGATCAAAAATTTTGGGCGGCATCTAATTTTAGGGACCAGAAACATATGGAAAACTTTGGCTGGACGTGGCTTTAATTTAAAACTTAAATAAGGACGTGAGACAAAAGTACCCTTATTCATATTGGGCATGTAGAATGAAAATATATTTACAATCAATAGGATTAGACACATGGAATAGTACACAAAATGAGTTTGTTGAACACACAACTGCTTTTGCACAATGGAGAAATGAACAAAAGGATGATGCACAAAGCAATTCTAAAGCCATGAATATGTTATTTTGTTCATTAGATTGGAATGAGTTTAATAGATTGTCAGTATGTAATACTGCTTGTGTGATGACCCCAAACTTCCGTAGACGAAAGCTGAGATGATCATTGGAATACAACATAAATATAGCAACACATAACACAGATTACAGCATAAATATAAGAAACTATAAAACAACAACATCAACATAGCAGCAGAATATGGATGTTATCATAACACAGAATCCCAGTCATAGAGTCCTACTTATTACAACAAAATCCCAACAAAAGGAAACAAGTACATAATGTCAAAAGTACAGTTTGAAATGAAATGGAATACGATCAAAATGTCTCAAAGTCTAAGCAGAAATAAAGATAAAGATGAGGGTCTGCATAGTCCAGCAAAGCACCTCGATAAGCAGCAACACCAAAGCAAATAAGCAAGCTCCAAGATCAGCAACTCCAAGGAAGCAAACTAACAACCTATCAATTGGCTGCCCGTGTGGAAAGAGGGCACCCGAATTTGCAAAGTGAAACAAAATTCGAGTCAGTCGTGGGACTGGTATGAGAAAGCTTTCTATACTAACTAATCATATGGCGAATCACAGGACCACGCCGCTAAGGCGGAACGGGTTTACTCCATTGGATTGCCAGTGCATAATTAAGTAAATCGTTTAAATAACAATATGCATTTAGAGAAAAAATGAGATCGTTATAAGACCCAAGTCCCATCACACAATGCAACGCAAACCAGAGGAAAGGGTTTTTCCTTATAACGATCAAAAGATGATAAATACGTCAAACGTATTACTATTAGTGTGTGTACGTTTTCATAAATCATTCAATATAAATGTATTAATCCTAGACGCCATAGGTACCATATATTATGCCGCCGTATATAAGTATACAACTAAAATCGTAATGTCGTATTGGAGAATTTTTTTCCATCATGAGTCGAGGCTAGGGGCAAGCTCCTCTCCGATTCGAGACACTCCAGCAAATGCCTCAGGATCCCCCGCAGTGAACCCTTGGATCTTCACGGCCGGTCCACACATATGTGTATGGATTAGTTATGCCTGAACACACGCTTCCCGGTTCCTTTGAACCTATAATTTGACCACCAACGTCCTATAAACAATGAGGTACCTAAAAATCCATCATCCACATAAGTAAAATGTCAGCGCTGGTAGGTCCCTGACATCACTCTCGCTAGAAAGAAACGTGTGCACTCCCTGCAGTCCGTATCCCGTTTTGACTCATACCGGGGTGTGAGGCTCGTTAGGTTACGCTATATACAAAGCTACGCCTAAACAGGCCGTGCTTTGATCATTTTTCACAAGGCCTGCTTTTCAACAAAACCTTGATCATTCGCATCTTAGCGGGCCACATTGACAATTCCGTCATGCTATCGATAACTACTAACATATACCAGGGTGTTAAGCAGAGAATAAATTCTCTACCACCAAACAAGCATACATTAATAAAAATTGATTTAGTTACACAAAACGAATTCCAACGTCAGACGCGCGTCCATACAAGTCTGTTCTGGGTTTGAACGAAACCGTAGATACTAGAGAGGTTCTCGCTTATCCGGACAATCAACCCATACGACCGGCCAACTACTACATCAACCCCTTCCTGGGAGCAAGTCAGTCCAAGGTCTCAATCATCGTTGACCGTTCGACGTGAAGATCGCCGGTCTTCAACATTGTCTTCTATTATTTCGATTTAAATCATCGTTTGATTATTTGAAATGAGTTAAACTCGGCCTTTTCAAATAATCATCGCATAATTATCATATAAAACATTTCACGTCGTTCATATTTATTTATAGCGATTTATTTCTATTTTTATTTATTTAAAAATAGTGCGAATAGACTATACGACGCTTCGGGCCGATGGGTGACCCTGGCGCTGTTTTCACCAAAATTTGTTTTAAACATATCTCAAAATCTAACCGTCAGATTTTGGTAAATTTTATGTCGTTGGAAAGCATTTTCCAAGACGGTCTTGACGGGTCCAGTTTTGGGAAAATTCAACGGTCGAATCTTTCGGTACAACCGTTTAAAGTTATGATTTCAAAACGCGAACTACCGCGCGTGTTTCGCTTAGTTTTAATTTATATTATATATATATATATAAATCAAACCTTTTAGCGATTTCCATTATTTCAAAATCCATTCTTTTATTTATAAAATGATATTTTTGGCTGCCAATTCTAATGCGACAAAAATCATATTTTCTACAATGTGTCTTTTGTCCGCCAATTCTAATGCGACAAAAACAATGATTTTAACTATGTATATTTTTATATTAAATAAAAATAATATTTTTGTTCGCCAATTCTAAAGCGACAAAAATTATGTTTTACTAAGTATATCTTTATGAAAAGAATATTTTTGTCCGCTAATTCTAATGGGACAAAAATTATGTTTTTAAGTATGAACATTTTTTTAAAAATAATATTTTTGTCCGCCAATTCTAATGCGACAAAAATAATGTTTTACTAAGTATATCTTTATGAAAAGAATATTTTTGTCCGCTAATTCTAATGCGACAAAAATTATAGTTTTTAAGTATGAACATTTTTATAAAAATAATATTTTTGTCCGCCAATTCTAATGCGACAAAAATAATGTTTTACTAAGTATATCTTTATAAAAAAAATATTTTTGTCCGCTAATTCTAATGCGAAAAAAATTATAGTTTTTAAGCCTGAACATTTTTATAAAAATAAACATGATATTTTCCTTTTATCCTTTTATCTACATATACAATGTAAATGTCTTTTACTTTACATTGAAAATGTAAATTCTTTCTTTTATTTCTTTACATTGAAAATAATGTTTTCTATTCTTTTCTTTATTATCTTTACATAGAAAATGTTTCTCTTCTTTATTTTCTTTTCATAGAAAAATGTTTCTTTTCTTTGTTTTCTTTTCATAGAAAAATGTACATATTACTTTTATTTTCTTTTTACATTAAAAATGTACATACTACTTTTATTTTCTTTTTACATGAAAAATGTACATACTACTTTTATTTACATTTTACATTAAAAATGTACATACTACTTTTATTTACATTTTACATTAAAAATGTACATACTACTTTTATTTACATTTTACATTAAAAATGTACATACTACTTTTATTTACATTCGAAATGTTAATGTTTTCTTTTACATAGAATCAACATTACAAAAAGGACTATATTTCCTAATGCCTATATTTGATTCATTTCAATTATAAAACATGACAGTGAAATTTTTTTATGTCATTCAAATAAACTAACACAATGGTGATATTTGTGTCATAATTCTTAACAGTGAAAATTTGGATGTCACCACAACAATGTTAACACAACCATATAAATTTTGTGTCATTAACATAATAGTGAAATTTTGGATGTCACTACAACAATATTAATACAACCATATAAATTAACATAATAGTGAAATCTTGGGTGTCACTACAACCATATTAACACAACCATATAAATTAACATAATAGTGAAATTTTGGGTGTCACTACAACAATATTAACACAACCATATAAATTAACATAATAATGAAATTTTGGGTGTCACTACAACAATATTAACACAACCATATAAATTAACATAATAGTGAAATTTTGGGTGTCACTACAACAATATTAACACAACCATATAAATTAACATAATAGTGAAATTTTGGGTGTCACTACACAATATTAACACAACCATATAAATTAACATAATAGTGAAATTTTGGGTGTCACTACAACAATATTAACATAATAGTGAAATTTTGGGTGTCACTACAACAATATTAACACAACCATATTGGATTGGGAATATAATTCCCATGAATCAAAATAAAGGTCTCATCTTTATTTTATTTGTAAATCAAATAAAATATATGTCAAAATTGTCTTTTAATTTACAAAGAAAATAACATAGAAGAAATTGTCTTTGTCTTATGTTAACAAAATGAAATGTTACATTTTGTTTTTAATTTGTAAACAAAATAAACAAAACAAGATTGAATGTTTTAATTTTATTTAGGAAAATAAAATGAAAATAAAAGTAATAAAGATGAGAACTTATAAGGATTACATTAGAATTAATAGATCTAAACATGTCTATAACACGACATACAACATATCTCAACCACAATTCAAGATCACAACAAAGCAGATCAAAATCACTAACATACAGTCGTGATTTCGCAATTAAAGTTAATCTATAATTTATTTAAAATAAATCAGAGTTCTCACATGCATTGGAGATTTAGTCCAAATTTCAAACAATTCAGAATGGTCTCGTTTCAGTCCAAGAATGTAGATCTGATCTCTACGATCACACAGCTTCTGAAATCATTAAATTTTGTTGATGTACGCATTAGTTATGGTCAGAATAAGATTGGAAATAAATTTAATTTATTAATTAAATTAAAAATATACCCTCTTCTTCTTGTTCAAAGTCACGACCGTGGCTTTCAACTATTGTTCAAAACTTCACTTTCAGTTTTCGGGAGCTTGGATGCACGAAACGAGGCGCCGTCAGTTGGAGGAGGTGCGGCCAGGAGAGGCGCACGTGCGCCTGGGGTGTTGGGGGGTGCGACTCAGCTATGTGGGCCCGGCGACGGTCCAATTGCGGCGCCTTTGGGGGTTCGGGGCGAGGTCTACGGGCGACTATAGGGGTGGTGGCGGGTATGGTTGGAAAGAGGAGAGAAAGCTCTCCGAAACGAGCTATGGTTTTGATTCTAATTCGAAGGGAGGTGAGAGGAATTGGGAGAGAATGATTCGAACTGAAATAGGGGTAGCGGCGGCCTGTTTTTGAAGATGAACAGTAGCATCTGAATTAGGGTTTAATTTTCTTGTTTTTATAATATTTAAGTGTAATTTTACATTTAAATCCAAATCTTTCAAACCAAACCAAATTTAGTCCAGACAAAGTTGACCCTAGCTAATAGCCTATGTTCCGGACCCAACGGACCAGGTCCCGTCAGCCCAAGAGTTCGTCTCGACCCCCAGTTTCTCAGTTTTAAATATAATTCATTTATTTTTAAATTCAACCGCCTATAAAAATTCACCGGGGCCACATACGGACCCGGAAAAATCCAAAAAATATATATATTTGTCTTTGTTATGACGATACAGTCCTAACAAAATTAATTTCGTCGAATTCTGAGACCGTTTGAAAAATGGCTATTTTTCAGTCGATTAAATCCTAACTGAAAATAAACAGAACACTGTTTCTTTTGCCACACTCACATATTAAGTCGAAAAATTCCAGAAAATTAAACTTAACAAATAAACGGCATTCCGGTTCCAACAAAATTGGTTTCGTCGGAAACGGAGTTAAACAGAGTTACATTTTTGTGGGTTGTCCCTGTTCTGTTTTAAAATAAATTAACTTAAATATCCAATTTCCTATTGGAATTTCTAAAATAATTTTTTAAAAAAAAAAAAAATTGGCCCTAAAATTCCGGGTTGTTACATTCTCCCCCACTTAAAAGTTTTTCGTCCTCGAAAAGGAAACAAAGTAAAGTAGGGAACAAACGGAATTGTAAATTGTGCTAAATGTACCTTAACACAAGAATCATCCGGTGATATCTTCTCTGCAATTGGGGTAAGCCCTTTTGAAGCTATCCTCTGTCTCCCAAGTACAGTCTCTAGGATCCCCACTCCACTGCACCTTGACTAGGTGAATCTTCTTGTTCTCAGCACCCGGGTTTCTTTGCCAATAATCTTCATCGGATCCTTCCTCACTGTCAGGTTTGGAGTAATATCCAAGACCTGTTAATTCAATTCATCCTCAATCAAATCAGGGTCACGCACATGCTTGCGGAGTTGAGACACATGAAAGACATCATGCACCCCAGGCAACCAGTCGGGCAACTGCACTCGATAAGCAAGCGTACCAATCCTTTCGAGAATAGGAAATGGACCAATGAACCTTGGCGCCAATTTCCCAGTCTTCCCAAAACGAATCATGCCCCTTAATGGAGAAACATTCAAATATACTCGATCACCAACAGAGAATTCTAAGTGTCTTCTTCGCTGATCTGCATAACTCTTCTGTCGGCTCTGAGCAGCCAACAGGCGCTTCTTAATCAAATCAACCTTGTCCGATGCTTCACGAACCATGTCGGGACCCAAGACTAATCGATTGCCTGGCTCCACCCAACATGCCGGGGACCTGCATGGTCTATCATATAGTAACTCAAACGGTGACATTCCCAAGCTGGCTTGGTACTATTATTGTAAGAGAACTCCACCAAGTATAGATGGTCCTCCCATGAACCACCATAGCCAAGAATGCACGCTCGCAACAAGTCTTCTAAAATGCGGTTCACCCTCTCAGTCTGGCCATCTGTTTGAGGGTGATAAGCTGTGCTCAGATTCAACTTAGTACCGAGTTCTTCTTGGAAGGCTTCCCAAAACTTGCTCGTAAATATTGGATCCTGATCACTGACAATGCTTCTTGGGATCCCATGCAGTCTGACAATCTCTTTAAGATAAAGCTGCGCCAAACTCCGAGCTGTTCTGTTGGTCTTGACAGGGATAAAATGGGCAGACTTTGTTAAGCGGTCAACAATTACCCATATGCTATCGTTCCCTTTTCTGGTACGGGGCAAACCATCAATAAAGTCCATAGAAATTTTCTCCCACTTCCAGCCTGGAACTCCTAGCGGTTTCAATAGACCTGCTAGCTTCTGTTGATCACTTTTGACTTGCTGACAAGTGGGACATCTAGAAACATAAATAGAAATATCTCTCTTCATGGATCTCCACCAGAATGTGCGCTTGAGGTCTTGATACATCTTGCTCACCCCTGGATGAATACTGAGCTTGGATTTGTGGCTTTCATCCATAACTTCCCTTCTGAGCTCAGGAATGTACGGAACACAAATTCGGCCAGATAGCCTCAGAACCCCTCTGTCGTCAATTTGGAAGCTAGTGGATTCGCCATCCTGAATTCTTTTGATAATCCTCTGAATAAATTTATCATCCTTCTGGAGAGCAGAGATTTTATCAATCAGAGTAGAAGTTATAATGAGGTTGGCGAGAAGGAGTTTGTCGCCCTCGGCATTCTTTCTACTGAGCGCATCGGCTACAACGTTGGCTTTCCCTGGAGTATATAGGATAACAAAATCATATGATGCAAGAAATTCAACCTAGCGTTGCTGCCTTATATTCAAATCTCTTTGGGTAAAAAGATGCTTCAAGGATTTGTGATCCGTGTATACTTCGAACTTCTCACCCAAGAGATAGTGGCATAATTCTTTTCATGCGGTTTCAATTGGCGACTAGCATATGCGACCACCTTGCCTTACTGCATCAGCACCGCACCAATACCTTGAATCGATAAAGGAATAAAATGTTAAAATGAGATTTGACATTAAAAGGAAATGTTATCTC
Source organism: Allium sativum (assembly GCA_030737875.1). NCBI lineage: Eukaryota > Viridiplantae > Streptophyta > Magnoliopsida > Asparagales > Amaryllidaceae > Allium > Allium sativum. The sequence goes on from CM060924.1 coordinate 299,513,779, forward strand.
TGACATGTTGATTTATATAAAAGAAACAACCTTGCCTAGAAGCGTCGGTCCAGACTGTCAAATCCGGATTGCCATCTATAATGGTCAACACAGGAGCATTGGTCAACCTCCCTTTTAGATCTTGGAAACCTTTCTCGCATTCAGGTGTCCAAATAAATTTTGTATGCTTCTTGGTCAGGTTTGTCAATGGACAAGCTATCTTCGAAAAATCTTTGACAAATTTCCGATAATAGCCAGCCAGCCCTAAGAAACTTCTGACCTTTGTGGGAGTTCGAGGCTGCTTCCAGTTTTGGATGGCTGAGATTTTTCCTGGATCAACTGAAATGCCTTCTTTTGATACGACGTGTCTAAGGAATTTCACCTCTTCTTGCCAGAATATGCACTTGGAGAATATGGCTTTTAGCACATTTCTACGCAAAATCTCCAAGACTTCCTTCAGATGCTGTTCGTGCTCAGCAGTGGATTTAGAAAAGATGAGGATGTCATCGATGAACACGAGCACAAATTTATTTATAACATCTCTGAAAACCCTATTCATTAGATCAACAAAATATGCTGGAGCATTACATAGACCGAAAGGCATTACCAGCCATTCATAAAAGATATCCGGCCCTCTGAAAGCAGTTAGAGGCACACATTCTTCTGCGATGCGAAGTTGATGGAAGCCTGTAGCTAAGTCCATTCTAGAGAAAATTCGCGCCCCATGCAAGCGGTCGAGCAAGTCATCAATACGAGGCAGTGGGTATTTGTTCTTCAGAGTTTGTTTGTTGAGATCACGGTAGTCCACACATAACCTGAGGGTACCGTCTGATTTTGGGACGAACACCACTGCTACGCCCCATTCTGAGAAGCTAGGCCTGATCAGACCCTTAAACAAAAGCTGCTTGGTTTTATTTCTCAGCTCTTCTTTTTCTTTGGGTGACATTCTCCGAATAGGATGTACGAAAGGCCTTGCATTCAGAGCCAAGTCAATTCTGAAGTTGATTTCTCTGCGTGGGGGTAAGCCTTCAACTTCCTTGAACACATCAGCATAATCTCTGACAATAGGAATTTCTTCAATAGAAGTAGGAGTGACTTCTAGAGAGGACCAAAATTCTTTTCTATCAGTGGCTGAGCCGTGGCAGGGTATGGTGATATTGCCAAGCTTAGTTTTGACATTGATAATCCTCTTAGCACATACCAACTCAGCCTCAAATTTGGTTAGCCAATCCATTCCCAATATAATGTCATAACTAGAGAAATCCATGACAATCTGATTAAAGGGGAACTGATAACAAGAATAGGAGATCGGCACTCTACAGTATTGATCTAGAACAAGGGAACCTCCTATCGGACTATGAGCTCTAATTAATTCCTTAAGTTTCCTTGGATTAAATTTTAGCTTTTTAATGGTGTCAGAAGAAATAAAACTATGTGCTGCACCGGTGTCAAATAGGACGGTTATAGGGATATTTTTAATGTTAAGAGTGCCACTTAAAACATCAGGTGTACCTGGGCCCTCGGTAGGAGCTGGTGTAGTCGTACCCTCATAGACATGTGCCACCTGAGCATTCTTTAACAATGGGAAATTCGGCTTGATATGCCGCTTCTGGTGGCAGTTGTAGCAATCCAGGTTGCGGTGAGGATTCTGGCCACTATTCTGAGAATTCTGACCCCGATTCTGCGAGCTCTGACAACGGTTCTGACTGGGGCCTGAATCATTTCTCTTGACTCTTTTAGGCGCTTTACACTCGTAATCAAAGTGCCCGGTCTTGCCACAATTAAAGCATGTCAACTTGCTCCGGTCTCTCTTCTTCCCCTGTGGCTTTGCAGCTAAAGAATTTCCTGTCTCTGATTTCTTGCTAGTCTGCTCCTTCTGGTTATAATTCTGATTCTTTGCTCTCTCTTGTTGGGCAGACTCATCATTTTCTTCGTAGCGGCTGGCAAAGGTGATAACTTCATGGAAGGGAAGATCGATATGAGCTGTGACCCTATTCAGATACTTTGTAGCGAGGCCCTTAATGAATTTCTTGTTCTTCTCAGTTGGGTCTTGAATTAGGTTAGGGGTATAACAGGAAAGCTCATCAAATTTCATCGCATATTCAGCAACTATCATATTTCCTTGTTTCAGATTGACAAATTGTTCACGAAGGCGTTCTCTTGCTTGTGGAGGGATGTATTTCTCATTGAAAAGTTCTTTGAATTTTGCCCAGGACATGTTGGCTACATCATTTCCAATCTTAACGGTGTCCCACCAGTGCTCAGCTTGATCTTTGAGTTGCCATGCTGCCAGGAAACGCTTTCTCTGATCCTCAAGTTCCATCCCTTCTAAGATCTTCTCACAATTCTTGAGCCATGACTCTGCTTCAACAGCAGACTCTCTACCAGTGAAAGGAACTCCACCCAAGTTATTGAATTTCTTTGACATCCGTTCTAGGTCGAATGGCTGTGCGACCCTGGGGTCGGGCTGCTCATGAATGGGCTCTTCTCTGGGTGGCCCTTTAGCTCCACCTCTCCCTCTTCCACGGGTTCTAGCTCTAGTACTCAAAATGAATTAGTCTGTAACATCAAGAGGAGAGTCAGATCAACAGAAATGAAAATTTTTCAAAGTAAGGGGTAAGAGGTGAAAATGATGTAACGACTGATAAATATGTGCTATTATGTTATGCTCACTCTAGGACTTTAGTCCTATCTCTAATGAGACTTATTGCTATAAATATGTTATATCCCAAAACTAAGGTTAAACCAATGCTCTGATACCAACTGTGATGACCCCAAACTTCCGTAGACGAAAACTGAGATGATCATTGGAATACAACATAAATATAACAACACATAACACAGATTACAGCATAAATATAAGAAACTATAAAACAACAACATCAACATAGCAGCGGAATATGGATGTTATCTTAACACAGAATCCCAGTCACAGAGTCCTACTTATTACATCAAAATCCCAAAAAAAGGAAACAAGTACATAATGTCAAAAGTACAGTCGAAATGAAATGGAATACGATCAAAATGTCTCAAAGTCTAAGAAGAAATAAAGATAAAGATGAGGGTCTGCATAGTCCAGCAAAGCACCTCGATAAGCAGCAACACCAAAGCAAATAAGCAAGCTCCAAGATCAGCAACTCCAAGGAAGCAAACTAACAACCTGTCAATTAGCTGCTCGTGTGGAAAGAGGGCACCCGAATTTGCAAAGTGAAACAAAATTCGAGTCAGTCGTGGGACTGGTATGAGAAATCTTTCTATACTAACTAATCATATGGCGAATCACAGGACCACGCCGCTAAGGCGGAACGAGTTTACTCCATTGGATTGCCAGTGCATAATTAAGTAAATCGTTTAAATAACGCTATGCATTTAAAGAAAAAATGAGATCGTTATAAGACCCAAGTCCCATCACACAATGCAACGCACACCAGAGGAAAGGGTTTTTCCTTATAACGTTCAAAAGATGATAAATACGTCAAACGTATTACTATCAGTGTGTGTATGTTTTCATAAATCATTCAATATAAATGTATTAATCCTAGACGCCATAGGTACCATATATTATGCCGCCGTATATAAGTATACAACTAAAATCGTAATGTCGTATTGGAGAATTTTTTTCCATCATGAGTCGAGGCTAGGGGCAAGCTCCTCTCCGATTCGAGACACTCTGGCAAATGCCTCAGGATCCCCCGCAGTGAACCCTTGGATCTTCAGTGCCGGTCCACACATATGTGTATGGATTAGTTATGCCTGAACACATGCTTCCCGGTTCCTTTGAACCTATAATGTGACCACCAACGGTCTATAAACAACGAGGTACCTCAAAATCCATCATCCACATAAGTAAAATGTCAGCGCTGGTAGGTCCCTGACATCACTCTAGCTAGAAAGAAACGTTTGCACTCCCAGCAGTCCGTATCCCATTTTGACTCATACCAGGGTGTGAGGCTTGTGAGGTTACGCTATACACAAAGCTACGCCTAAACAGGCCGTGCTTTGATCATTTTTCACAAGGCATGCTTTTCAACAAAACCTTGATCATTCGCATCTTAGTGGGCCACATTGACAATTCGCGTCATGCTATCGATAACTACTAACACATACCAGGGTGTTAAGCAGAGAATAAATTCTCTACCACCAAACAAGCATACATTAATAAAAATTGATTTAGTTACACGAAACGAATTCCAACGTCAGACGCGCGTCCATATAAGTCCGTTCTGGGTTTGAACGAAACTGGAGATACCAGAGAGGTTCTCGCTTATCCGAACAATCAACCCATACGACCGGCCAACTACTACATCAACCCCTTCCTGGGAGCAAGTCAGTCCAAGGTCTCAATCATCGTTGACCGTTCGACGTGAAGATCGCCGGTCTTCAACATCGTCTTCTATTATTTCGATTTAAATCATCGTTTGATTATTTGAAATGAGTTAAACTTGGCCTTTTCAAATAATCATTGCATAATTATCATTTAAAACATTTCACGTCATTCATATTTATTTATAGCGATTTATTTCTATTTTTATTTATTTAAAAATAGTGCGAATAGACTATACGACGCTTCGGGTCGATGGGCGACCCTGGCGCTGTTTTTACCAAAATTTGTTTTAAACATATCTCAAAATATAACCGTTAGATTTTGGTAAATTTTATGTCATTGGAAAGCTCTTTCCAAGACGGTCCTGAAGGGTCCGGTTTTGGGAAAATTCAACGGTCGGATCTTTCGGTACAACTGTTTAAAGTTATGATTTCAAAACGCGAACTACCGCGCGTGTTTCGCTTAGTTTTAATTTATATTATATATATATATATATATATAAATCGAACCTTTTAGCGATTTCCATTATTTCAAAATCCATTCTTTTATTTATAAAATGATATTTTTGGCCACCAATTCTAATGCGACAAAAATCATATTTTCTACAATGTGTCTTTTGTCTGCCAATTCTAATGCGACAAAAACAATGATTTTAACTATGTATATTTTTATATTAAATAAAAATAATATTTTTGTTCGCCATTTCTAATGCAACAAAAATTATGTTTTACTAAGTATATCTTTATGAAAAGAATATTTTTGTCCGCTAATTCTAATGCGACAAAAATTATGTTTTTAAGTATGAACATTTTTATAAAAATAATATTTTTGTCCGCCAATTCTAATGCAACAAAAATAATGTTTTACTAAGTATATCTTTATGAAAAGAATATTTTTTTCCGCTAATTCTAATGCGACAAAAATTATAGTTTTTAAGTATGAACATTTTTATAAAAATAATATTTTTGTCCGCCAATTCTAATGCGACAAAAATAATGTTTTACTAAGTATATCTTTATGAAAAGAATATTTTTGTCCGCTAATTCTAATGCGACAAAATTATAGTTTTTAAGTATGAACATTTTTATAAAAATAAACATGATATTTTCCTTTTATCCTTTTATCTACATATACAATGTAAATGTCTTTTACTTTACATTGAAAATGTAAATTCTTTCTTTTATTTCTTTACATTGAAAATAATGTTTTCTATTCTTTTCTTTATTATCTTTATATAGAAAATGTTTCTCTTCTTTATTTTCTTTTCATAGAAAAATGTTTCTTTTCTTTATTTTCTTTTCATAGAAAAATGTACATATTACTTTTAATTTCTTTTTACATTAAAAATGTACATACTACTTTTATTTTCTTTTTACATGAAAAATGTACATACTACTTTTATTTACATTTTACATTAAAAATGTACATACTACTTTTATTTACATTTTACATTAAAAATGTACATACTACTTTTATTTACATTTGAAATGTTAATGTTTTCTTTTACATAGAATCAACATTACAAAAAGGACTATATTTCCTAATGCCTATATTTGATTCATTTCAATTATAAAACATGACAGTGAAATATATTTTTTATGTCATTTAAATAAACTAACACAACAGTGATATTTGTGTCATAATTCTTAATAGTGAAAATTTGGGTGTCACCACAACAATGTTAACACAACCATATAATTTTGTGTCATTAACATAATAGTGAAATTTTGGATGTCACTACAACAATATTAATACAACCATATAAATTAACATAATAGTGAAATTTTGGGTGTCACTACAACCATATTAAAACAACCATATAAATTAACATAATAGTAAAATTTTGGGTGTCACTACAACAATATTAACACAACCATATAAATTAACATAATAGTGAAATTTTGGGTGTCACTATAACAATATTAACACAACCATATAAATTAACATAATAGTGAAATTTTGGGTGTCACTACAACAATATTAACACAACCATATAAATTAACATAATAGTGAAATTTTGGGTTTCACTACAACAATATTAACACAACCATATAAATTAACATAATAGTGAAATTTTGGGTGTCACTACAACAATATTAACATAACCATATAAATTAACATAATAGTGAAATTTTAGGTGTCACTACAACAATATTAACACAACCATATTGGATTGGGAGTATAATTCCCATGAATCAAAATAAAGGTCTCATCTTTATTTTATTTGTAAATCAAATAAAATATATGTCAAAATTGTCTTTTAATTTACAAAGAAAATAACATAGAAGAAATTGTCTTTGTCTTATGTTAACAAAATGAAATGTTACATTTTGTTTTTAATTTGTAAACAAAATAAACAAAACAAGATTGAATGTTTTAATTTTATTTAGGAAAATAAAATGAAAATAAAATTAATAAAGATGAGAACTTATAAGGATTACATTAGAATTAATAGATCTAAACATGTCTATAACACGACATACAACATATCTCAACCACAATTCAAGATCACAACAAAGCAGATCAAAATCACTAACATACAGTCGTGATTTCGCAATTAAAGTTAATCTATAATTTATTTAAAATAAATCAGAGTTCTCACATGCGTTGGAGATTTAGTCCAAATTTCAAACAGTTCAGAATGGTCTCGTTTCAGTCCAGGAATGTAGATCTGATCTCTACGATCACACAGCTTCTGAAATCATTAAATTTCGTTGATGTACGCATTAGTTATGTTCAGAATAAGATTGGAAATAAATTTAATTTATTAATTAAATTAAAAATATACCCTCTTCTTCTTGTTCAAAGTCACGGCCGTGACTTTCAACTATTGTTCAAAACTTCACTTTCAGTTTTCGGGAGCTTGGATGCACGAAACGAGGCGCCGTCAGTTGGAGGAGGTGCGGCCAGGAGAGGCGCACGTGCGCCTGGGGTGTTGGGGGGTGCGACTCAGCTATGTGGGCCCGGCGGCGGTCCAATTGCGGCGCCTTTGGGGGTTCGGGGCGAGGTCTACGGGCGACTATAGGGGTGGCGGTGGGTATGGTTGGAAAGAGGAGAGAAAGCTCTCCGAAACGAGCTATAGTTTCGATTCTAATTCGAAGGGAGGTGAGAGGAATTGGGAGAGAAAGATTCAAACTGAAATAGGGGTAGCGGCGGCCTGTTTTTGAAGATGAACGGTAGCATCTGAATTAGGGTTTAATTTTCTTGTTTTTATAATATTTAAGTGTAATTTTACATTTAAATCCAAATCTTTCAAACCAAACCAAATTTAGTCCAGACAAAGTTGACCCTAGCTAATAGCCTATGTTCCGGACCCAACGGACCAGGTCCCGTCAGCCCAAGAGTTCGTCTCAACCCCCCGTTTCTCATTTTTAAATATAATTCATTTATTTTTAAATTCAACCGCCTATAAAAATTCACCGGGGCCACATACGGACCCGGAAAAATCCGAAAAAAAATATTTGTCTTTGTTATGACGATACGGTCCTAACAAAATTAATTTCGTCAAATTCTGAGACCGTTTGAAAAATGGCTATTTTTCAGTCGATTAAATCCTAACTGAAAATAAACAGAACACTGTTTCTTTTGCCACGCTCACATATTAAGTCGAAAAATTCCAAAAAATTAAACTTAACAAATAAACGGCATTCCGGTTCCAACAAAAGTGGTTTCGTCGGAAACGGAGTTAAACAGTGTTACATTTTTGTGGGTCGTCCCCGTTCTATTTTAAAATAAATTAACGTAAATGTCCAATTTCCTATTGGAATTTCTAAAATAATTTTTTTAAAAAAAAAAAAAACTGGACCTAAAATTCCGGGTTGTTACACCTTGTGAAATTTGGAGAACTTTACAAGTTACTCATGAAGGAACTATTAAACTTAAACAAACTAAGATATCAATGTTAGTTAATCAGTTTGAGTTGTTCAAAATGAACGAGAATGAGTCTATCTCCGATATGTATTGCCGATTTCAAGAGATAGTGCATTCATTAATGGCATTGGAAAAAAATATTCTGAAGAAGATCAAGTCAGAAAAATATTAAGTTCATTGACTCTAGAATGGGATCAGAAAACTTTGGCAATTGAAGAAGCCAACAATGTCAGTGAAATGAAGATTGAGGAGTTAATTGGAAATATGATGTCTTTTGAAGTCCAATTACAGAAAAGAAAGGAAAACAGGTCAACTGAGAAGAAATCCTTTGCATTTAAAGCAACAACAAATGATTCTGACTCGAGTAGTGAAGATGATGAAGAAATAGCCCTTATGACAAGATATTTTAGAAAATTTTTGAAATATAGAAGGAAAAATTAGTTTCAAATAATAACCAAGGGAATTCAAGAAGAAATGATTATCGATGTTATAACTGCAACAAACCAGGCCATATGAGGAGAATTTGTCCATATTCATATAAATTGTCTCAACAAACGGACAACAGCAATTCGTCAAGGAATAGAAAGAAAGCATATGCAACAACATTAGATGATTCAGATTCATCATCAAGTGATGAAGAGCCAGTAACCAGAAATTCAAATATGTGCTTCACGGCAATTCAGAATTCAGAAAATTTTGAAGAAAAGGAACTAAAAACCGAGTACACCTTAATTATTTTTTAAATTTTCTTTGGTTAAATGGTTGCTTTGTTTTTTTTTTGTTTTTGTTTTGAATTCAGCGATTCTTTTTCTAAACTCAATTCTTCTTCGACTAATTTCTAAACAACTTTGGACTTTTGAACCCAAATTGTAATGACCCGCATTTTCAGAGATAATAATTAATTTATTTAATTATTTAATAAGGGTGATTAAGAGGATTTATTGGTCGTTGAATTAAATAACTTGAATATTTAATTAAAATAATAATTTAATAATATATTTAATTTAGAAATAATTAGAATTAGTGGAATTCACAATATGGTGTGAACTAGATCATTATGATATTTAATTCAGTTTGGAATTGAATTTGAATAACGAAATATTATATAAACGATAGTTTGAACGTATAATTATATTATAATTAAAATCGAGCTTGAAATGGTGCTGCAGTTCGTAATTTGGCGATTCGAATTTTAAACGAATATACAGAAGCCGTTCTAAGTCGGATTTCTGTGAAACAAGAAACGTACGGAGCTGATGAAGTATATTTTTCTGATGGAAGAGAAAAATTGGGATTTCGTTGTGTAGATTTTAGTTATGTCCAAATTAAATATTCAGGAAAACAACGGTATATTCGTTCGTGGCCATAACAGTTATTTAAAAATATTTGAATATCGGATTCGAATTTAGACGAGGTTCTTTTGAGACATAACGATAATTTAATTTTTAGAATTTTATTGTAATTTTTAATTAATTAAATAAGCAACTTTTTGAATAGAGTACTTTGCACCCTGTAATCAACATTTCGTGGTTTCACAGGATGAGTTAACCTACCGGTATTATTATATTTCTGGAGTCGGGACACCTCACTCATCACGATGGTGTTTTTATTTCTGTCCGTAGAGAAACATACATATGCAATTGTACGTTTCTGAACACTAGACATATATGAATCCCTATAACGATCAAAGAGAGGCCACGCCTCGTTTAGTTTCAGCCACTAATTCTCTTGGACCTCAAAGCAAGTTTCCATCTTGTTGTACACTTCATAACCAAGCAAACGAAATACTATAAATAACCCATTTTTCCCTTAAAACCTAATTGATCATTTCCTTCTGCTCGAAAACATTCCGCCGCCATCGGTCTTTCATCCCAAAAATAGAAATCGTCAGTTTTAATTCCAAATAAAAATTAGGGAAAATACTATAAATCTCAAAACTTGTTTTCTGAGTTCGTTAGGGGTTGTCCTTCCATCTGTCTGAATCGTGTGAAGCCTGCGATGCTTTCTTGAGGAGCCTGACCTTTTATAGCAAAGCTAGGGTTGAAATCGAAGGCTGAGAAGGGAGGTGCGAGTTCAAAATGGAGGGTATAGGGAGAAGCGGTTTTGGAAGAGGAGTTTCATGGTATTGCTCGTTGGAATTTTCATTGAAGAAGTGAGGAGGGGTGAAGGTATAAACGTCGGCTGTGGTGAATGTTTTGAGGAGCAGAATATGGTAAGGAAGAAAGGGGGAGACAAAGCAGTGAGTATATCTACATTGGGAATGATATTGAGCAAAGGAGTTTGAAGGCAATTAATTGATGAGGTGATCCATGGAGATATTGCAGCAGGTAGGGGGGTCGGTCTGTTTTAGCTAAAACTGGAATGGTGGGTGAGCTGCGCAGCATTTACGGATGGTTGTAGAAGAAGGAGTCACAACATTTAAAACCGTAAGGATGGAGAAGTCGTATTCAAATTGTATTGCAGACTCGTTCCGAAGGGAAGATTAACGTTAAACACAGCTTTAAGGGTAATTAATTCAACTGAGTAATTAAGGAAAACTAAGTATATTATGATTTATAAAATAACTGTGTAATTTAATTCAGACAACCTAGGAATTCAACTCGTTCAAAATGTCCCAAGACTTGTCCACATCTATATCCCTTTCACGAGGGAAAGAAGAGGAGAAGACCAATAATTTCATGTCAATATTTAGTACAGCATAACCAAACAAATGAATGAGGAATATTTGATGATTGCTAGGTAGAAGTCTGTACAAAGAAGCGGAAGTATTGGGTATGTAATGAGATAAGGGAGAAGTTGGGTTGTTTTACTGATGTGAAGGAGGACATGAGGTATAAGTATGCCGCATTGGCTTTTGTGTTGTTCTAGGAATTCGTTGTACTTTAGAAAAGAAGAGGAAGGCTTAGTCTTGTAAAATCATGATTAGAGAAGTTAGTTAGGAGGATGATGAAAGGCAATTTGCTTCTGAGTTGTTTCCTTCAATGGTGGGTTCGAAATAATATAGATACAGAAGAAGGAATTTATTTGGACTGAACTCAGTGAAGAAGCTGATGTTGGGATCATATCAGAGATTACCACGAATGCAAATTGGTTTAGCGCGATTAGGAAATCGTTGGAATTTATGGAAAAGGAAAATGCCTGAATGGAACTACCGACAGTTATCGTTATTTAACGATGATCGTCCAATGCAAGTAAAACTCACCAACTCTGAACAGTTATATTTTTATAACGTATTTTAGAATTGTTAATCATCTGTTGATTGTTGTGTGTTAACTGTTTGGTTGAATTGCTTGTGTATTGGTTGAAAATATAGATAACGATATATATATAAATCGTTAATCGAATATTGATTTTGTTTATCAGAATAATTTTATATTCTTGTTGTTTAACATTTGTGATGCAGGGAAATAGGTTGGAGGTGTCCAACTGGACTCTTCAATATTTATTTTACTATTAATCATATATTGTAATATATGATGTGATATAATCTGTTGTTAATTATGTGTGTTTGAATGATATCGATCATTGTGAATTGGTATTTTTAATATCATAAGAAACCCTGGGGTGTAAAAAGAAATATTTCAATGTATATTGAAATAAAGGAATTTTATAAAATCAACCGATTTTATAAAAGGAAATATTTTTGAAAATATAATAAAGGATTATTTATTTAGAAAATAAATAGGACAAAGGATTATTTATTTAGAAAATAAATAGAATAAAGGATTTATTTATTGGGAAAATAAATAGAGGAGTTAATCGAATTGAGTTAATCGAAAGGAGTTAATAGAACATAGTTAATCAAAAGGGAGTTAAACACAAATTGGAAACTGACTAGAGATTAATAAGTTGAATGGTTTCCTGAGTATCAATCTGATGTTGGTTTCGGCCTTTGGGGTTTATACTTAGGAAGTTGTTCTCTTGTTAGTTTATAGTTAGAATCTAATAGATGTGGAAGAATAGTGATACGTAATTAAGCCATGGAAATGTTTTCCAATATTAATAACGTATATCTTCTAAACATAGAAAATAAGGATATATATATATATGTTTGATAATTGGATCGATAATTCCATGTGGATATAAGATCGTTGTTTGCACACTGACATTTTTCTTTGATAGTTAAATCACAGACTATCAAAGTTTTGACCATTTTAACGTTGTTAATATGGAGAGACCGGTTGGATTATTATCCAAAGTGTTGTATATAACAATGTTGTATACATAATTATATGACTTTTTGTTTGATGATAACAACCAAATATTTATTATTTGAAATGTTTTTGTTACTATACTGTTCTATATATACATCAAAGACAGGAATACAATATTTATCTTTAAATCGAATACGACTATACAGACATTCATATATTCATACAGTATTTTATTTAAATTGAATATTACATTTCAACATTCAAACAGTACAGCTATTTAATACTCTACTATTTAAATACATTCACAGAATATTTGTACTTGTAAATTGACTAGATAAAATACACAAGTTTGTTTGACAACAATAAAATGTTATTTTATTTCAAACGAATTTGTTTATTACAAATAACTTTACAATTCATATATATATATATATATATATATAGCTCTTCACTGCAACTCTCAAACATTCACGCAGTTTACATTTCAGTATACGGATTTTTTTTGTTGACACATTCATACAGACTTCTATACTTTCACCAACACTGTCCCTTCTGCCTACTGCCTTCTTGTCCTTTGTCTTCACAACTTTCAGTCCAGTCACTTCAGTCTAGTCTCATCTTCTAACCTGTCATATACAGAAACACACACAATATCTAGAACAGAAATAATATTTTAATTCTAGCGAATATATTTAAAAAAAAATATTTGCCTTAGAATTTCGGTGTGTTTGTCATAATTTTTCTGACTTGATCTGATTTGTTAATCTGACTGTGTCTAGACAGTTTGTATAGTACAGGGACAGGAAATCTTGGCTGATAGGCTGCATATACACACATGTATAGATATACGCGTGTGCACTGCCTCGCCAATCAGTGTGCAACTGAGGAGTAGCTACGTGGACCATCTCGACTCAGTGGAGCATGATCGAACAGCAATGTTCAGCAATAATTTAGGCAATTACTAAGTTCAAAGCTCAGTGTATACATGGATCAATATTATGGCAGATCAGTTAAGTAGCAGCAAAGATGGTACAAAGAATGCAAGTACAATGTTCATAGCAGCATAGACATAAGGGGCTTGAGCATGTCAAGTTCAAAAGTGCATTATCAAGACAGTTCAATATGGACACAACAAACAAGTATATAGCAATCAAGTTAACATGATCAAGATTGTGAACACAGCATGGTTGAGCCAGCATGGCTTATGTCAACACTGTCATAGATGCTTCATTATAAACTGGTTTATGGAAACATCTATTTCACACAAGCAATGCATGCGACATGGCAGAATACTGGAGTTGTTTCAAGTGTGCGGCTAGTCCTACATGCAAGGTAAAATATGCAATAGCAGTAATGTGCAGATGGACAAAAACAGTGGTGTACTTTCATGGGTCAAACATAGTAAATAAAGCATGGTGAATGATAGCAGCATGAAAATGAATACACAATTGTATACAAAGTTTTCAACATAGTATTGCAGAAAGTCAGCAAGTAACCAATAGTGTTCAGTGCAACAGTGAAGCAAGTTCTTAAACATGACCAAGGCAGTTTAATGAAATGGCAAGTTCATGTTCAAATCATACTCAAGAATGCTCAGCATTCACAAGTATAGCCGCAAAGAGGAGCAACAGTTTTTTAAATGGGTATATACAGAGCAATGATCAACGGTAAAGTGGTGTGACATTTTAGTTTGGTCTAGAACAATAAATACATGCATGAAAGTGCAGCTCAAACATTACATACATGGCAGGATACTCACACAGCAGTACAAAGATCAAGTGTCCAGTTTTGTATGCAAATTTATGTCAAAACTGTGGGATGGCACTATTAATAGTGAAGCACAATTTTTGGCAAGAGAAAATCAAAATCATGCAGAAATTTGTTTCTGCTCAATCTGTTTTGGTAAGAAGATTAGTGCTCTTATTTTTTGGTAAGTATGTATTTGATTTACATTCCTAAAATCAAATAACATGTCACAACAATCAAGAGTTCAAGGCAGATTTAAATTGAGGCACAAAAGGAAAAATTTTACACGCAACAATATTAATGCTGAGTAAATCATGGATCAATTCAGAATTCATTTCAAGTAACAAGTCAGCAAGAATTTGTTTGGAATTTTTTTATGGGGCCAACAATGGTTTTGGCAAGATGCATTTCCCATTCTGGACAGCATGTTTTTGGCAAGCAATTAATTTGCAGATATATCTATTCATCTCTCGGCAAGAAATCAATTTTTGGGGCAAAATGTTTTCAGACGGCAACAAAAATTTCCATAAATTTATTTCCTGAAATGGTCATTGAAAAGGGGCAGAAAATCGCATCAATGTCTTTGGCAACAATTTTATCTCGGCTAATTTACAGACCATTCAAAAGGTGGGAACACAAAATCAGGCCAAGCCATAAAATTCAAAATCAGAGATTTTAAGGATTATATATAATCTTATTTTAACACCATATCATCACTGGCTATTAAGAATCGAGATCGAAAAACTCACAAAATCAATTCAAGTATTTCAAAGAAAGAATTTTTCAGAAAAACTCACAATTTCGATCGAGCCAGAGAACAATCCCTAATCAGAAAGTGAGAGAGAGCGCAATCGTAAATTGTAGCATCAGCAAGCATTCAGTTTTGAACAATCCACAGAGAATCCATTCATACATCAATCTATCGATAAAGGGCTAAAGCAAACCCTATATGGGCCGCCATTTTCTTTCTCCAAAGAATAAAAGGAATCGAGACAAAGTGAAAGGGTGCAACCAGTTTGTGAAGTGGCCGACCATGTGTTTGAAGAGAAATGGGGATGACCCTTTACCATTTTAACTCCTAGTGCTCTAATTGTTTTTCTTTTTGTGTTGTTCTAATTTTCTTTTGTAAAATCATTCGAGCCGAATCAGTTCTAGGTCTGTAAAATCTAGGGTGAATCCGTCAGGGTGTTAACTGTCAGTTTCAAAGTCTGTAAAATCTGGGTTACAGATTATTAGGTTGTAATTCGGGGAAATCTGATCTAGGGGATATCGATCAGTCTGAAGTTTTGAGCGTAGGGTTAGAATAGGAGCAGGGTTTGCGAGTGTACATGGTCTTGTATGTGGGATATGTTCTATCACCTAGTAGAAACCTTAGAAATGCAGCAGTAGGTAGGGTTTTGTCGAAGCTGGGTATATCTGTGTGTGATTTATTTTCTGCATTTCTGTTTCTGCTATATTATGTGGTCAGTTTATTATTATATATCTCGTTAGAGTTTTAATTCTTGTTAAAAACTGTGATAAACCCTATTCACCCCCCATCCCCTCTAGGGTTAATCTAGATCCAACAAGTGGTATCAGAGCAGGTATTCTGTTAACTCTAGAGTAATGGTGATCCCTAGTTGTCAGTCTAATAAAAGTCAGTCCAGTTCATCTCCCACTATTTTCAATGGAACAGATTTTTTAAACTAGAAATCCAAAATGGAATTTTATTTAAAATCTTTTAATATTAAATGTTGGGATGTTGTTATCAGTGGGTGTGATAGTGTAGATATTAATTTCAATGGTCGTTCTATGAAAATTATATTTGATTATCTTAGTACTGAACAGTTTAATCTTATCTGCCATTGTTTATCTGCACAACAAATCTGGGATACTCTCAATACAAAGTATGGAAGATCTGACAACGGTAGCTCAAAACTCGAGAAAGTCAACTCAGATTTAGAGTTCTGTTTGACCGGATTTACAAATGAAAATTCAGAAGGATCAGATGATGGAGAATCAATAGATGCTGAAACAGAAAATTTCTCATATGAAGATATAGTTTATATGTGCATTGATTTGACTAAATCTGTTGATAAACTCCAATCTAAAAACAAATCTCTGAAATCAAAGAATTCTGAGTTGACCAACAAAATGGAAGATTTGGAATTACAACTAGAACATTTTAAAAATTCTTCAAATTCAGATTGCAAAAGTTGTTTGAAATTGAAAACCAATCTTGTTCATCTCAATAAAAATATTCAAAAGTTTGAAAAAGAAATTCTGATCTTAAAAGAGAACAAGATTGAGTTATCAAGTTTGAATAATTTGGTACAAAAGGAATTTGAAATTTTTAAGACTGATATATATTCCAAATTTGAAATTGCTTAAAAGGAGAATTTGTTGAAATCCGATTTGATTATGAAAGAAATGGAAAACGAGATTGAAAAATCCAAGAAATTTGAGTTTGAAAAACAAAAACTTTTTGAATCTGAGATTGCTGGGTCCCAAACCAAAATTAATTTGCTTAAAGATGAAAATTTGTTTTTGAAATCTATTTTTGAAAAATGTAAGATCACTAAAAATCATTGTTTAGATTTATTGAAAGAAAATGGTGATCTTAAAACAAAAATTCAACAACTTGAAACAACCCTAAAAAAAATTTCAAACGGTGAAAAATCTTTAAATATGTTGTTGAAAAATCAATTTTCATCGGGAAATCGAAGTAGACTTGGTTTTGGGAAATCTGAGTTTTCTGAAAGGAGAAGCTCAAATGATTTTAAAAATCCTTCAACTTTCTTTGAAAAGAATCATCTCGATAATTTGAACTTTGTTAATTCCAAAGGATTTTTGAATCAAAAGCAAAATTTGAATTTGTTTTGTGATAATCCATCTAACCATCCTGGATACCAAAAAGAGATAAAACAAACTTCGTTAAATTCAAACAAATATGGGTTCTCAAGGGGACAAAGGTAAATTCAGATGGATTGTTATATAAACAAGTCTGGGTACCAAAACATTTGAATACTACTGTGGGTGGTTTTGCAAATTTTGTTAGACCACTCGATCTCTTAAATTGTTAGGTACCGAAGGAGGCTGAGGAACTGCATTGCTAAAGAAAAACTGGATTCAAACCGCTTCATGTCACTAAATCATTCACAGTTCCTTAAGCCACATCTGTTGAGTTAGAGATTCTACTTTACATTGGATTCTGGTATGATCTCTAAACTCACCTTTGTATATTCTCTTTGTTTTTTTATTTTCTGTGTTTATTCCTTCCTCTATCCTCTCTGTTTTTTTTTTGTTTTTGATTTGACACTGCCATATTCTTCTTTGACTGTACTTCTTAAACTTCCAGTTGCAGAATTCATGATTTTCTAGAAATTTGCTTTATTTGTATAAAATCATCGTGTGTTAATCTTTTCCATATCCAAAATTTGGACTTGTATATATGTGCAATTGTTTTGAAGTTTAGTTTTCTGATTTCTGAATTCATAACAGTGTTGATGTATTCTTGTCATATCTTGAACACTGTTAATTAGAATTCTAAATTCTTGAAGATCTGAAAATTTGATGAAGATTCACAAACCACTGTTGTTTTGAGTTTCTTCCAATTCATTTTAGAAAAGCTTGAAATATTATACTCATTACAACACACTGCTACTTCTCAGTCGTGATAATTTCATTGATTTTCAAATTGGCTTGAACATGTTAAATTGTCTTGAATCGGTGATACATCTCGAAATTCATAGTTATTCATGATTATTATGATTGAAATTAGTTTTGTTTGAAATCATCTGAGATTTTAGATATTTTGAATATCACACACCACTTAAATTTGAAATTAGCATCCTTGTGTGAATAATTCATTATATCTCAAACCTAACATTGATTCAAGTGATTTCAAATAAATTATTTTTAAATCATGAATACCTCTCAAACTTAATGTATATCATCTGAATTTACTCTTGTACTTGTCAGAAATTCTTGTAAAAAATTGTTCGAAAATCCGGTCTTAAATCTCACTGTTATTTCATGATGATTTTATTTAAATATTTGTTTGTTTAAAATCATTTGAAATTATTGATTTACTGAGTCACACACATATCTTGAATGTGAAATTAGTAATCTGGTGTGATCGATTCATTAAATCTTGATATCTTCATATTCATCAAATGATTTTAAATAAACGGTATTTTTAATCATTGGATCATGAATCATCTTCTATGATCAACATCTTAACAAGTCTGATTTGAAACTGTTTCTGCTGTGCTGCTCTGATACTGTTTTCAAATAACTGCCTGCTTTAATCTGACTACTGCTTTAATAATTGTGCCAAATTTGTTATCTTGTCTGTTTGGGCTTAGTGTTCGAATCTTTAATCTGAGATATCTAGGGTGTGAATAAATTCCTCGATAAAGGAGACTATAATTGGTATCATCTTTTTCATCCATCTAGTTTTGAATTTTCACCTTGTATAGACACCATACACATTTTTTTCTTTGTATAAATCTGTTTAATTTCCTCTTGTAATTGATTTTCAATTTTATAATTATTTATTAATTATTCATTCAGAAATTGAAATCAATATCCAAATTGAACTATATTTATAATTCATCAAAATTGTTATTAGATTTTGAAATTGTGATGAATTGTGACTACAGTATATTTCACAACAAGAGGAGATTTTATTTAGATTTTCATGATGGTTGAATATTTATTATAATATCTTTGAATTGGTCATTATTTCACGATCATCTCCTTTATCTATCATCTTTCTGCCATCCATGGTAGTTCTATATTAATGTGGAGATTTGATATTTTTAAAAGATAATCTTGAATAAACAGTGAAAATATTTGTGATGGAATTGTGACTATGTTATTATTATTCAGAATTAGTGATAATTGAAAATTTTCAATAATCCCAGTACAATCGAGCATATTTCATAATATAATTAATTTAGAAATTTATTTCACCGACCATTTGTGTACCTACCGCATTTCTATCATCCATTTTTTGGTTTTATATTCTGAGGAATTTTTCATTTTGAAACTGAAAATTATAAATATATAATAAATATATAAGTGTGTCTCTAACCTCATTTAAAAATCCAAGCTCTGGTCATGCATGGTTAAGAGATAACTTATAATTTAAGCTGCGACTGACCTCATTTAAAAATCCAAGCTCTGGTTATGTGTGGTCAGTGTGCTCTTAAATAAAATAAAAAGAAAAAGAAATATTGTGCTATAAATTGAAATTATTCTGAAATTCTCCTCGGTGTATAAAAATCAGGCTATCAATCCATCTTTCTAATCTGTGAAATGTGTGGAAATCTTATGACGTATTATGATTTGTTGATTGATAGGCATTGGGATTTGAGATTATACAATATTGTCACTTGAGTTGAAATTATAATAATAGTCCAAATTCATCATTGTTTTTGTGCGTCAATTTATAAAATTCTTTTGAAAATAATTGGGAAATATTCATATTTTTTTATAACTCTCCTCATTATTATATAATTCATCGTAAATCCGTCATTCTCTACAATGCGAAATATGCCACTAGTTCTCAGTTTATTATGATTTTTGTTTGACTGATTGAGATTTATGATGATCGTTCTTCCTCTTATGCTGAAATTATATTTTTAGTCATTATTCTTCTAAATTTTAAATTCTGTATCCTTTTGACGATAACAAAAGGGGGAGAATGGATTGAGATTTTGATTTATGAGTGAATATTTTATAAATATTTTAATTTTGAAAACTCATTTCACTCATGCACAGTTATAGGGGGAGTAGTCTGTTGTAGGGGGAGCTGATAAATAGGGGGAGTTCAATTTTCACTATCAAACACATTTATTGTGCTCAAAATCTTTTATTTGTTCGTCATCATCAAAAGGGGGAGATTGTTGTATATAACAATGTTGTATACACAATTATATGATTTTTTTGTTTGATGATAACAACCAAATATTTATTATTTGAAATATGTTTGTTACTGCATTGTTCTATATATACATCAAAGATAGGAAAATAATATTTATATTTAAATAAAATACAAATGTACAGACATTCATATATTCATACAATAATTTATTTAAATTGAATATTATATTTCAACATTCTAACAGTACAGCTATTTAATACTCCACTATTTAAATACATTCACAGAATATTTTACTTGTAAATTGACTGCATAAAATAGACAAGTTTGTTTGACAAAAATAAAATAATATTTTATTTCAAACGAATTTGTTTATTACAAATAACAGTACAATTCATATATATATATATATATAGCTCCTCACTGCAACACTCATACATTCACGCAGTTTACATTTCAGTATACAGACTTTTATACTTTCACCAACACTGTCCCTTCTGCCTTCTGTCTTCTTGTCCTTTGTCGTCACAGCTTTCAGTCCAATCACTTCAGTCCAGTCTCATCTTCTAACCTGTCATATACAGAAACACGCACACAGTATCTGGAACAGAAATAATATTTTAATTCTAGCGAATATAATTAAAAAAATATTTGCCTCAGAATTTCGGTGTGTTTCTCATCATTTTTCTGACTTGATCTGATTTGTTAATCCGACTGTGCCTAGACAGTTTGTATAGTACAGGGATAGGAAATCTTGGCTGGTAGGATGCATATACACATGTGTATAGATATACACGTGTGCACTGCCTCGCCAATCAGCGCGCAACTGAGGAGTAGCCACGTGGACCATCTCGACTCAGTGCAGCATGATCAAACAACAATGTTCAGCAATAATTCAGGCAGTTTCTAAGTTCAAATCTCAGTGTATACATGGATCAATATTATGGCAGATCAGTTAAGTAGCAGAAAAGATGATACAAAGAATGCAAGTACAATGTTCATAGCAGCATGGACATAAGGGCTCGAGCATGTCAAGTTCAAAAGTGCATCATCAAGACAGTTCAATATGGACACAACAAACAAGTACATAGCACTCAAGTTAACATGATCAAGATTGTGAACACAACATGGTCGAGTCAGCATGACTTATGTCAACACTGTCATAGATGCTTCATTATAAACTAGTTTATGGAAACAGCTAATTCACACAAGCAATGCATGCAACATGGCAAAATACTGGAGTTGTTTCAAGTGTGCGGCTAGTCCTACATGCAAGGGAAAATATGCAATAGCAGTAATGTGCAGATAGACAAAAATAGTGGTGTACTTTCATGGGTCAAACATAGTAAATGAAGCATGGTGAATGATAGCAACATGAAAATGAATACACAATTGTATACAAAGTTTTCAACATAGTATTGCAGAAAGTCAGCAAGTAACCAACAGTGTTCAGTGCAACAGTGAAGCAAGTTTTAAACATGACCAAGGCAGTTTAATGAAATGGCAAGTTCAAGTTCAAATCATACTCAAGAATGCTCAGCATTCACAAGTACAACCGCAAAGAGGAGCAGTAGTTTTTTACATGGGTATATACAGAGCAATGATCAACGGTAAACTGGTGTGACATTTTAGTTTGGTCCAGAACAACAAATACATGCATGAAAGTGCAGCTCAAACAATACATATATGGTAGGATACTCACACAGCAGTACAAAGATCAAGTGTCCAGTTTTGTATGCAAATTTATGTCAAAACTGTGGGATGGCACTATTATTGGTGAAGCACAATTGTTGGCAAGAGAAAATCAAAATCATGCAGAAAATCTTTTGTGCTTAATCTGTTTTGGTAAGAAGATTAGTGCTCTTATTTTTTGGTAAGTTTGTATTTGATTTACATTCCTGAAATCAAATAACAAGTCACAACAATCAAGAGTTCAAGGCAGATTTAAATTAAGGCACCAAAGGAAACTTTTTACACACAACAATATCAATGCTGAGTAAATCATGGATCAATTCAGAATTCATTTCAAGTAATAAATCAGCAAGAATTTGTTTGGAATTTTTTTAAGGGGCCAACAATGGTTTTGGCAAGATGCATTTCCGGTTCTGGGCAACATGTTTTTGGAAAGCAATTAATTTGCAGATATATCTATTCGTGTCTCGGCAAGAAATCAATTTTTGGGGCAAAATGTTTTCAGACGGCATCAAAAATTTCCACAAATTTATTTCCTAAAATGGTCATTGAAAAGGGGCGAAAAATCGCATCAATGTCTTTGGTAACAATTTTATCTCGGCTAATTTACAGACCATTCAAAAGGTGGCAACACAAAATCAGGCCAAGCCATAAAATTCAAAATCAGAGATTTTAAGGATTATATATAATCCTATTTTAACACCATATCATCATTGGCTATTAAGAATCGAGATTGAAAAACTCACAAAATCAATTCAAGTATTTCAAAGCAAGAATTTTTCAGAAAACTCACAATTTCGATCGAGCCAGAGAACAATCCCTAATCAGAAAGTGAGAGAGAGCGCAATCGTAAATTGAAGCATCAGCAAGCATTCAGCTTTGAAGAATCAACAGAGAATCCATTCATACATCAATCGATCGATTTAGGGCTAAAGCAAACCCTAGTCGCGCCGCCATTTTCTTTCTCTAGAGAATAAAAGGAATCGGGACAAAGTGAAAGGGTGCAACCAGTTTGTGAAGTGGTCGACCATGTGTTTGAAGAGAAAAGGGGATGACCCTTTACCATTTTAACTCCTAGTGCTCTAATTGTTTTTCTCTTTGGGTTTTTTTAAATTCCTTTCGTAAAATCATTCGAACCGAATCAGTTCTAGGTCTGTAAAATCTAGGGTGAATCAGTCAGGGTGTTGACTGTTTGTTTCAGAGTCTGTAAAATTTGGGTTGCGGATTACGAGGTTGTAATTCGGGGAAATCTGATCGAGCGGATATCGATCAGTCTAGAGTTTTGAGAGTAGGGTTAGAATAGGAGCAGGGTTTGTGAGTGTACATGGTCTTGTATGCTGGATCTGTTCTATCACCTTGTAGAAACCTTAGAAATGCAGCAGTAGGCAGGGTCTTGCCGAAGCTGGGTATATCTGTGTGTGATTTATTTTCTTCATTTTTGTTTCTGCTATATTCTGTGGTCAGTTTATTATTATATATCTCGTTAGAGTTTTAATTCTTGTTAAAAAATGTGATAAACCCTATTCAGCCCCCCTCTAGGGTTAATCTAGATCCAACACAAAGAACCACTCTATATTGGCATAAGTGTTGCGAATCATATATGACAAAGATAAATGAAGACGGAGTAAAGTGCAAGGGCTATTGTATAAGTCTTAGATAACAGTGCCTAAGATGGATGTACTGAATAGTGCCTTCGGTTCATCCTGTTCCTGGATGACTTGTATGGATGAATGTCTAGCAAAGTATTTCCAGAATGGTCACGTACAATGATTTCTTCAACCGTACCAAGAGTGGAAGAGGAGAAGGAAATTTCTTTAGATAACACGTAATGTACTGTTACAGATGTCAATTAGTTATTTTCGATAGATCTGACAATGTGGCATTTGAGGTGAATCTGATGTGATGATAAGGCGTAACCTCAAGCCTCATCAACTGGTAAATGACATAAATCGAGCAGTTAGCATGGCTATGTAAGTCGCACCAATTAGGGTGTATACTCACCTGATCTTGAGTTTCATTTACTTCAAAAAAAATCTATTGTTGATGATGTCCCATTCGGGAAATGGTTGTTGATCCCAACCGTTGGTGATATACATTCGATACACTCAAGCAAAATGAGTGGTCGGTCATGTGTGGCCGGGTTGCAAGATGTTATTGTTGAACCCAGTATATTCCTCTCTAGAGGTACACTAGCGAAAGGTAGTTCCATACCTTGTCATAGTTGGAAACCTATTACCCAATACGTGCTTGCGGTTTTGATTGTATACTATATATGTAGAACGTGAGATGAAAGCGTTTCTGCTAGATGATTATTATATTGTGGTTGATAGACATTATTATAATATCAAAAGGTTTTTTGATATAAAGATATTTTGGATACTCAAAAGGGAAAAACCCGTTCCGTTATACGGCGTGGTCTTATGAGATATCGTTTACATGTTCGAACTGTTTTAAACTGTTTTACTCACACCAGTCCCATGACTGACCCGGAGTTTATTTTGTTTTGTTTTCCCTAAACTCTTGGATGCCCAATTTTGTACGGCAGTCAAGTAGTCATGATTTACAGATACTTGAAGAGCTGGAGCAGGTGGCTTCAGGTTCATATAGCTATAGTGTATTTCCGCTGTGTTGTAAGTGCTGTACTTTGAAATGATATGTATATTCAAATACAGATTTATATTGCAAAGATATGTTGTCTATTATATGTTATTCGTTCCTCTATGAGATCCGTGTTTACTCTGATGTTGTATGTTCTTCTTCTATTTTAAGTTTCTATCTTATCTTTCCTCACCCTCTTCCTTCTTTCTATTAGTTTCGTGGTTTCTAGTTTAAATTTGGGGTTGGACTTGTGTTTTTGGTCAGCTCAAATTGGAGCGAATTTTCGGGTCACTACATAAACACTAGGAGGAGGCTTCATGAGAGGAGATCTTACCTTTGTACGTCCCGCAAGCTTACAAGCTTCTTGAAAATGTCTAAAGGATTGGAAATTGGTGCATATTTCTGGCTACCATGAGTACTGAACATTGACGAAAAAATCATAACCATCGATAGAGGCTTTGAGCTTCTTTCGTAATGTCTTGTTTGGTGTTATTTCAATTAATGATTTTGCAAAGACAAGATTTTTCCTGGACTCCGTATTCATATCAAAACATTTAAAATTAGCAATTCTACTAGCTAACCAATCCAAACCTATAAGTGTTTGTAGGACAGGAGGAATTCAGGTAAAAATAGTCCAAACTGGAATGGATGACACACGCTCTCTACCACTCTCAACAGATGTACTCCAATATGTTATAATAAAAGGTTTCCCTCTTATTATCGCGTGATAAGATTCCAACACTTTCCTTCTCTCCTGCATAAGCGAAAATTTAAAATAGAACATTCCATATACAATATTAACATGTAGGCCACCTCTCAAATTCATGGCCTTACGACAGTGGGTTCGACCATCAAGATACAGTACTTCTGAATCAAATGGATGAATTGAATATTCGAGGTATGTACACTCCAACATATCTAGGTAGGGAGGAAAATAATGATGAATAACTTGGTTTGGTGTGCATATTTTGAGAGTTTACATGTGGAGACGGAAGGGGCTGTTCAGGAGAAAGGACATCAGTATTCACTGTATTATCTGGCATAGGAGGTGGAACAACTTATTTATTATTGGCATTTTCTCGAATAACGTGCTTGATGTTTGCGTCAATTGTGTGAAATGGAATGACCTAATCATATGGAGCCACTTCAACTGAATTTACATAGCTCGCATCTACTGATTTGGAGAGCACATCATCATCATTCACTCTTGCCGTATTGAGAATAATCTCATTGTTCTCTTTTTTTTCATTCACATCCTTGTTGGAGAATGGAGTTTTGATGACAACAACCTTATTTCAATATTATTTGAATATAAAATATATACTAACACTTTTATTTAGAATATATATATATATATACACACACATACGCAGGATTTATATATAGGAATTATTACTGAAAACTGTACAGTTTAAAGATATTAAAGATTCAGAATTCAGAGATGATTCAAGACTCATGATTAATCAAGAGTTCAAGATAAATTTAGTAATAAAGTCTAGTTTATGTAAGACACTGAATAGCACTCCAGGTTCAAGTTCAAATTCTGTTTTTTCAAATTCTATTTTCAAATTCTATCTTCAATCTCCATCTTCTCTTTTTTACTTTGATTTTAAACTTAAGTTTTATAAGTTTATACTTTATAAGTTTTTATATTTATCCTTTATATACTTAATATTTATATAGTTTTAAACTCTATAATTGTATAAATATATTTACATAGTTTATATTTATGTTTTCATATGATTTTCTACTTTATAATATTCATTTACAACACTATGTTTTAATTCAAGAATTTCCACAATCATATATATATACATATATATATATATATATCAAAACACTTGAAAAATGCTCAAAAATCAATTTTGAACGCGGATATGTCGACATACATAATTGCCAATGTCTACATATAACTGTCATTTTGTCAAAATTGGAAGGAAGTGTCTTTTCACTATTTGTAACGTTCCAGAAGCGTTGCAACCTTTCAAATCTTATAAATAGGGGTTGATTTCGATTTTTTTCATCATTCTTCTTCTCCATCTTCATCTCCCTTCTTTACACCATTATATTTTCTCATTTTTATGATTTCTACACCTATACACTGCCGAATTCAATTCTATTTACATAAAACTTCTTTTCTTTTCACCTTATTCTCATTACTCTCTAAATCAAAGTGCTATTGAAGAGTTATAGGGTTGTTGTTACCATGTGGGAAGTGTTTGGGTAATCGGTGTTTTCCCTGTAGCCGTGAAATCAAGGAACGAGAGTGGTGTTACCCTTGTAGCCTTGAAATCAAGGAGAGTATATTTGATCAAGTGTGTGGAATCGGTGTTAACCTTGTAGACGTGAAATCAAGGGGGTTGTACTTAGATATTGATATAGTAATAAAACTCTACGCAATCCAGCGTTGTGGGGGACTGGACGTAGGAGCAATTCCGAACCAGTATAAAATCCGGTGTGTTCTTTCCTTTTTTGCATTTTATTTCTTTTTATCTTTGTGGTTTTGTTTGATTCTGTGTCTGTGATTGTTTATGTGGTGTGTGATTCATATAGTAGTTCATATAAGTTTTTGATTTTGTTTAAATTATCAAAAAGACTATTCTCCCCCCCCCCCTCTAGTGTTAGTTTTGCCTTAACGATCCATTTTGCAATTCCTGACAATCCTCATATTTTCCGTAGTCAAAATCTATTTTTTCCGTTTTACTACCGGTTTGCATGGACGTATTGTCTGACTCGGAGTTAGTGGAGACATTGACATCAGTGCATCGCTCAGTATTCGGAGAGCCATTCGCAAGCAAGGGAGAAATTGGCGATGCAATAAGATCTGCGATTCCATACAACGGTGCTCCAGGTTCTGACATGGCTAGTTCTGCTGCTATCGAAAGCATAGAAGTGGTGTTGATCAGATTTTGAGAGGTAGCTTCAACGTTCGGATCCGAACAAAAAGGCTTTCCAAATCTTTTAAGGATGTTAGCAAAGCAAGCTTTTGATTTCTTATTCTTAGCCACAGGAGGAAAGGTAGGAGGAAGGAGAGGAGACGAGCAGACGATTGCGAGGAATGGAGGAAAAGTGATGAACGGACGTTAATGGTAAAGAGGTGTCTGATGAGGCGAGAGGCAGAATCGCCTGAATAAGGCCGCCATTTCCAATCACTTGAAAATTATTATTGATGAGCTTGAATTCTCTGTTAAGTATATATAGTTAATTAATAAAGAAATTTATAAAATAGATAGTTAATTGTTAAAATAGTTGAATTTAAATTATCAATATATATATAAGTTAAAACAAAATAGTTTATAAAGTAAAATAGTTGTTTATTCAAGTAATTTAAAATAGTTACAATTTTTATATAAGTTAAAAAATAGTTTATAAGTGAAATAGTTTATAATGGTTTAAAATACTATACTTAGCGTTATAAATGTTTCTTCTAAATTTCCACTAAACTTGAAGTCATGTTTCCTTTTCAAATCAAATCAACTCCATTTTGACATTTCAATTCGGCTTAACTTCCAATTTAAATTCAACTCAAACCATTTGATTCAATTATTTGAAGTTTTCAGTTAGAATTCTCTCTTAAATTACTTCAATCTATAATAATTTCGAGTTCACAATTCAAATATCACTTTAAATTAAGTTAATTTAAAGTAAATTTCAAAGATGGACAAACAATTCAATTTCGATAGATTCAGTTAATTTTCAATTTCATTTTTAAGTTCAGTTTACGGCATTAAATAATTTTCTTTAGCTTTTATATTTCAAAAACCAAAGTTCAAGTTCAAAGGAAATTGATTTATAAAACATCATCTATATTGTCTTCAAAATAATATCTCAAGATTTAAGGTTAAAACAATTTTTATTTAACCGACCGGTGCCCTTTTTTTTTATTCGATGGCCAAGTAATACTTAAAAATAAATTTTATTATTTTTGAAATGGATATATATCATTTCAATCCAAATCAGGGGTCATAGGTATTTATCATCTCAACTACATTCTTAATTCATTTTAATAAATAATCCTGGTTTTATTCGATGTCCGTAACATCTAGAGTAAATGATTTGGATTAATCAACACAAACAGTGGTCATGTAAAATTAAGGTGAATAATGGGTAAATTCTCAGAATTAAACATCAATATATTAATAATATCAATCCAAATCATCCATCAAATTAATACATCCAAACAGTTCAATATCGTATAAATATACTATTTAGTAGATGTCGGGTTTTAAACTAGCAATTAAATATCGAATTTTAACTTAACTGTAAAATTTAAACTAATAGTCAAATTAAATTACACTATCGACGCCAATCAACATAAATATGCAATTTTAAATACCAAACAACAATCATTACAATCATATCATAACATGATTTAAATTTAACTAACAATCGAATATTTTAGTTAAGTGTGTGTGAGTTTGATCACTCACCTTTGATTTCGAATGCATTTGAAATCCAAGTGGAGGCCTAAAATTGAATAGTCTCCAAATCTAACCAAATCATCTCCACGCTGTACAAAACTTCGATACGATCGCAACGGAGAAAACAGCGCGGGAATCTGACTTCCCTTGACAAAGTTATTCATCTTAACGCACTGGAATTTCAAATATATACAAAAACAAGGAAAATGATTCTCACTTAATTATACAAATCCACGTCATCACCCTCTCTTATCCTTTCTTCTTCTCCATTTTCAAACTCCACTCACCCCTTGTACACGCCTAACCCATACACGTTGTGCACTATTGTAAGTGTTACCCAAAACCGCTCGATGATTTTACGAATCATCTGCACCGTCGATCTACTCTTTGTGAACACCACCTGCTCACCAACTCATCAAACCCACGTGCCCCTCTGCAATGCATCCTCTAGCCATCCACCATGCCATAAAGTAAGTGTGCGACATATATTATTGGTAAATTCACCTAATAATCCAACTCTGATGTTAACTTCCATGGCGAATCTGAGTGTAATCTCCAATTCATAAATCACTACCTATATTGAACATCAATCCGAATCCTAGCCACGTTAGCCGAAAATCAATCCCAGTCAATCTCAGTCGCACCTCCCATGAGACAAACTAACGTGAAGCCTACGCTCATGCGAGTTCAACGAATCAAACATGGGTTGATTTTATAGAGTATTTATTTTTTATAAAAATATTGAAGAATGGAAAATGGTGGCAGCTTTCTTAAATTGGTTATACGAAAGAGAGAAAGTAGAGGATTAGGTTTGGAAAGAACGTAGATCAATTTATAGGAAAGATATTTTGGACATTTTCAAATTTATTTTCACTTATATTCATTTCGAACGTTTTAAACTCGCACGACCATGTCGAATATCCAATCACCAAAAAACTTCAGATTCTACTGTAATTCAATATTCCAGACCCAATCAAATAGGTTTCGTCGAAATCCGAGGTCAATTGAAAAATGTCTATTTTAAATCTCAAATCTCAAATCGATACGCGTTTATATTGCGTACGATCACACAACTCTGATTGACACAAAATTTGAAATCCTACAATAATTACAATTTCGTATCCAATGAAACTGATTTCTCAAATTCCAAGATCATTTGTAAAATGATCATTTTAACGGGTTAATTAAAATATAATATTTTCAATTTTCGTTTATACACTTTTTAATCTAGTCCAAAAATTTATTGACTTTATTCAAATAAAAAATAATTAAATTAATTTTATTAATCCAATTCCATATATATTTAATTCCAATTCTTAATTCTTTCCCAAATTCATTTGACTTTCAATTATAATTTTTTATCTCAATTTCAATCATATACTTTAATATTAAATTTCAATTAATAATACAAGACAAAACATAGTTTTAATTACAACTGATATAAATTATCACTGTTATAACTAACTAAAATTCATTACTTAATCAATTTAATTAAGTTTACATCATAAAGTTACATAATTAAATCAATAAATTTTATTTATGACCATAATAATAATAATCAAAAATCATATTAAATCAAATAATTTAAATAGCCTAAAAATATGGTTTGTAACAGGCAGCTCCAACTAGAAGTGGTCCTGATCGTGGTAGGAAAGCGATTGTAGAAGATTAGATTTCTATTTCAAATTTTCCTATTCGTACTCTTTTTAATTCGTGATCTTCTCATTCGTTTATTTCTAGCACTTATGTTGACTGTTTGCATTTAGATATCTATCATGTTACCGATCTCATAGTAGTTTCAAACCCCATAGGTGGTTCAGTGCAATTATCTATTGTTTGTAGTGGTTTGAAAAATTCTATTTAAGGCATTCAGTTTGATTGTGATGCCTACGTGTTGGGATTCTCAGGGTACGGTATGATTTAAGGAATGCACTGGTTGGTTATGTACAGGGTTATCCTTGACTGCGAGAAGAGGGTCTTTCGATTGATGACTTGTAGTGGTGGGACCCTTGAGATTTCTTGTAACCCACGGGGGTTAGTCATGTTGAGTTTTTTTATTTCTCGGACTCTTCTATCGAAGATATTGATTTTTTACCCATTTTGTGTGAGTTTCCGGATGTATTTGAAGGGGTGAGTGGATTGCTATCTGAGCGAGAGATTGATTTTTTGATATATATCAATGGGAATACGAAGCTTGTAGCATTGCCTATACGTCATATGGCTCTGAGGGAATGGAGAGAGCTTAGCAATCAAGTGGGTAAGCTTTTAAAAAAGGGATTCATTAGGTAAAGTATTTCTGAGTGGGGAGCATCGGTTGTCATTGCTACTACGGCTGAAGGTTCCTTTTGGCTGTATGTGGATTATAGAGAATTAAATAAGCTCATAAAGAAAAATTGTTACCAACTGCCCTTGGATTGGTGTATGTTCGACCAATTAGTGGGTGCATTAGTATTTTCTCAATCAGATTTAGCCACTGCTTTTCGTTAGCTATGTATGGCAGATGATATAATGATCAAAACATCATTTCAGAATCTGGATGGTTTCTTCGAGTGGTTGGTTATGCCATTTGGACTGACCAACGTACCGACTTGTTCATGGACCTGATGAGCAAGGTATTCAGGGATGTTCTGAATAAGTATGTGGTTGTATTTATGGAAGAAATTCTTGTATTCTCAAGTAGTGAGAATAAGCATGCTTTACATCTAGGAGAGGTTCTCCGTACTCTTCGAGCACTTCAGCTTAAGGTAAAGTTCCATTTTTGGCGAAGAGAGGTACGCTTCTTGGGGTATATGGTTTCTAAGGATGGATAAGCTGTGGATCCCACCAAGGTGGTGGCGGTGCAAGATTGGAAGACCCCTAAGAACACAACTGAGGAGAGGATCTTTCTTGGTCCAGTGGATTACTATAGGAAGTTCATTAAGGACTTTGTGTGGGTTTCGACACTGCTTACCCGGCTTACTAGAAATAATTTGGAATTTCCTTGGGATGCTGACTATGAGGACTCTTTTATGAGATTAAAGAAGGCTATTACTAGTGCACCGGTATTGGTACTTCCTGACTACTGTAAGATATTTACAATATATACTGATGCATGTGGACTAGCTTGGGTGCAGTGTTGATGCGGGAGAGTAGGGTTGTGTGCTACGGGAGCAAAAATCTTAGGATTAATGAGAGAAATTACCCTATTCACAATTTGGTGTTGCCTGGTATAGTGTTTGCTCTTTAGTCTTGGAGACATTATCTACTATGCGGTAGATTTGGGCTTTTAGCGGATCATAAGTCTCTGAAGTATTTATTCTCGCAGAGTGACCTCAATCTGACGCAGCATCGGTGGATAGAGTTCTTAGCATCATTCAACTTTGAGATTGCTTATCCCACAGACAAGGGGAACATATCAGCGGATGCTTTTAGTTGGCAGAGGGAATTGTTGAATCCTTTGTTCATATAGTGGCAGAGCTTGGAGTTCATATCTACGTCTGATTTTAGACCATCTATAGATTATACTCCAAGAATGTTGGCATTTTTGGATGTATAACCTACCTTATTAAAGCATATTAGATTGAGACAATGAGAGAATCCCGAGCTATTAGATATCTAAGATAGGCTTGGTAGAGGAGTGGCTTCGGGAAACCTTCTCATATATTTTATGAATTGTAAAGCTTAGTTACAACGCAACAATAGACTTTGTGTTCCCCGTCGAGGTGACTTGACGAGTGCGGTATTGGCTGAGGCACATCACTCTTAGATGACTATCCATTCAGGTGGTGATAAGATGTATAGAGATATGAGACAGGTCTCCTACTGGATTGGTATGAAGAAATATGTGGCCGAGTTTATGGCGAAAGGTATGACATGTAGGATAGTAAAGGCAGATCAAAAGAAGCCTGGTGGATTGTCCAACCTTTAGATGTGCCACTCTGGAAATGGGAGAGCATATATATGGATTTATTGGTGGGTTGCCGAGATCTCAGAAAGGCAACACTAGTATTTAGGTTATAGTAGACCGACTGACGAAGAGTGCTCATTTTTTCCCAATTAAGTGTAAAAAGATAACCACATGATTATATTTTATGTATGTACAGAATATAGTCCGACTCTATGGTATTCCCGTGAGTATTGTGAGGGATAGAGACCCGATTTTCACTAGTGATTTTTAGAGGAGTTTTCACGATGCTTTAAGGACACAACTCATATTGAGCGCAGTTTGTCACCCTCAGACCGGTTGAAGGGACATGAGAGAAGCATTTACCCCTTGTGGAGTTTGCATTTAATAATAATTTCTAGACTAGCATCACCCTTTGAGGTGTTATATTGACGGCCTTGCAAATCTCTCTCATATTGGTGGGACTCGACAGATAGATTACTTCTGAATTTGGATATGATTAGAGAGACCTTTAATGAGATTGATTTGATAAGGAGGAGAATGAGGATAGCACAAGACATGTAGATAAGAGGGGGACTGATCTAGAGTTCGCTATGGGAGACTTGGTTTTTGTTAAGGTATCGCCTCTAAGGAATGTTGTAAGATTTGGCTTGGCAGGCAATTAAGAACCAAGGTTCGTTGGGTTGTTTCCTATCATAGAGAGAGTGGGGTAGATGGCATATAGGGTTCAGCTACTTGAGAAACTTTCTGATGTTCATGGCGTATTTCAGGTTTTAAACTAGCGAAAGTTCCTACATGACTCAGTAGTGGTAGCGGAGTCTACTATTTTAGAGGATATAGAGATTGAGTAGGAGGCATCCATTCGACGGGTACCTATGCGGATCCTAGACTATGAAACCAAGAATCCAAGGAATAAGGAGGTGTGGCTTGCAATGGTTCAGTGGGGAGATGATTTTGGCGAAGCCACTTGGGAACTAGAGGAGAACATGCATGTTTCATATCCATATCTTTTTGAATGTACGCTTTGATCTATTCCATCGTTAGTTTTTGAATAGGTTCTACCTATCCATTCCATTGAATCTATAATCTTAACAGATGCCATGGATGGTAGTATATGGTTGAAACATGTTATTATAACATGTCATGATTGGTGGTACAAATGGATGCAAGTGTTTGCAAGTGGATGTAGTGGATGCATATACATACACTAGGCACTATTGAGGATCGGCTGGTAGGACACTTACATATGCATATGCATGTCTGCACATTTTATCTATTTCTATGGTTGTAATATATGGATGTTATCATGTTTGTTGCATATGAATGATGGTTGATGCACACATATAGAACTATCTGTTATCATTAGGATTTTTGGCATACATTTGGAAGCATTGCACAAACATAATTGCATAAAGTGGGAGGTCGACTGAATCAGTAGATCGCAGAATCTTTTGCATTAGTTAGGGTCGTATTCACTACACTATCACATGAGAAAATAAATCAAATTAGAAAAAAAAATTAAGGTCAATGAATGCTAGTGGATTATGTTTGAGTATATAGTTGTAGATATTTGTATGTTAACACTTATCTTGTTCCTCTACCGTAAATATTTTGGGAACGAAACCCTTCAAAGAGGGGAGAAAGTAAAAACCCAAATTTTAGTATGCAATGTTTAATTGAAATATTAAATAAAAAGTAATAAAATTATATGAATTTAACAACAGGGATTGTAACGACCTGGTAGGAATTCGACGCATGAATTTTCGAGGGTAATACATAAACCCACATTATTTGCCAAAACTCAAGTATCGAAAACACCAGATAGTTAATAGAAAGAAATTTGGGTGAGAAAATAAAGAAAGAAATATTAGAACAGAAAAAGAAGAACCAACATGACACAAAGTCTCATATCGCTCTGGAATAAAATATAATATAGAAATAAATCTTTATTGAGAGCTTGACATAAAACTTACAATCATTAGAGTACATCAACACATCTCGGTAGTTATAACAATCTGTCCTTACATATAATCACACATCAGAATAATAACTATATAATATCATATGTCTGAACTCTTCCATATCCTCTCTTTATATCATCCGATAACGTGAACCTATAAAACTCGGTGTGAACCGAGCATTGCAAATGTAGGGATCAGTCTAGTGAAATAGCATGAGAAAACTCACTAAGTTTAAAGATATCGTCCAACTTGATTTTAATGTTAAAATCATTCCAAAAGAAAAGGATATTCGTAAGACCGATACACACATAAATACGAATTGTTTTTACCTTACGACAACCCAAAACGTTTTTGAAATCAATACTATTCTGATATTATAATAGTATCTAAATCAAGTAAATAGCAATCTAGCAGAACGTTTGCAGCTCACGCTCCATATACATAGTATACAATCAAAACCGGGGGCTCTTATTGGAGAATGGATTTCCAACTATGGCAAGGTATTAGACCACCTTCCAATAATGTACCTCTAGATAAAATACACTAGGGTTCAACAAGAACATCTTGCAACTCTAGCTAAACATGACTGGCCATTCACTTCGCTTGAATGTTCTGAATATATTGTCACCTACGGTTGAATCGACCTTAACCATTCCTGCAAGATAATGAAGTGAAAGAAGAACAAATTGAAATTTCTCTAGATGGTGAGAATACACCCTAATTGGGAACGACCCACTTAGCCATGCGACCTACCCGATTTTATACCATTTCCCGATTGTAGAGGCTAAAGGTTAAAATTACCTTTAGAACACCTGGTCACCATTCACTTTGAGTGCCACATCATCAGATCCATCAAATCACTAATTGAT
The DNA here is from genome assembly GCA_030737875.1 of Allium sativum. Taxonomy (NCBI): domain Eukaryota; kingdom Viridiplantae; phylum Streptophyta; class Magnoliopsida; order Asparagales; family Amaryllidaceae; genus Allium; species Allium sativum. The sequence goes on from CM060924.1 coordinate 299,549,142, forward strand.
GTTTATAAAAATTCTCTGGGTGTCTAAGTAACAAGAATGATTTCCACTGCCACCAATAGAATATGTTAGCAGAAATCAATGTACATGATTCTTTGGAAATACTCTTCCAGACATTCGTCTATACAAGTTGTCCTGGAAATGGACAAACCAAAGGCAACCTCCTACCACATCCTAAGGAATAACCATACAGATCAGTAACGAGTAGTCCTTGCAATCCGTAGATTCCAACCATGACAAAATTACTGTCAAATATCTTCAAAAGCTCACCAGAGAAATTTAACAAGTAGCCCTTCAACTCATGAAGATCAACGGTCTTCGATTGCTCCATCTTCAATCAGCATCTTCCTTCTTCCACGTATTTGCTAGTTGTAATGGTATTCGAATATAAATTCGATCCCGATCTTTCTGTAGCAACAATCGTAAAGTCGGATTTGATAGTCGTTTATTTAACTATCAAATAAACAACCATTCATTCATAAAAAGAAAATAAATTCATTGATTTAGTACCCAACATCATTTAGCTTCTTTAATTAACCATTCGTTAATTAAATATTAAAACTTCTAACTGGAAAATGTTCCCCTTTTCTTATTTAATATAAGAATATTCAATTATCATTCCATTTCTACTCATTGGCTCCTCAATGTAAATTGATAAGTGATTAAATCTCTAAGTATACAATCCCGAAGGCCGAAACCAACATCAGATTGATACCTCGAAAGTTACTCAACTCAACCAACGTACAACAGGTTCCAGTTTCATAAAACCACATCATATTCTATTTTTACCATTTTTAAAACGATTATATCCCTTTATAATCTCACAAATCATTTCAAATTTTATTTTAAATACCATTTCATAAAATTAACTAAATATTTTAGCTTAACCTCTATAAAATAAATGATACATATCCCATTTCAAAAAACGTTCACCTTTCATTTACAAAATCATTAACTTTTCATTTACGAAGTCGTTAACCTTTCATTGATAATTTCCTTTCTTATTCGCAAAAATAAATTCAACTCTTCCCATATAACTTAGTTTATACGTATTTCCATTTATAACTCCTTTTTGTAATCTTGCCTTGAAAACTTAATTGTTAAGTATTTATCTCAAATCCAGTTACATTCCAAATCAATATCCCATCCCCAATTCTATATTTTCGCTATTCTCATTTACTAAATGTTATTTAATCACGTTTCGTATATTTATAAACAATGATTGCAGAAAAACATTCATTTATTTACGGGAAATCACTTTTCAAATTTTAAATCAATTCCTGTACATTTCCAATTTTATTAGTCCATTTCAACATATTAAAATCTTATAAATTTCCATTTACGCTACTTAAAACCTTCTTCGCAATCATTTTAACATTCCCATTTAGTTTATACCATTTATTTATTTATATCTGGAATTCCATTAATTTATAATTTAAATAGATATAAAAACATAAATAAAACTTCGACGTTTATTTTTCTTTTTAAAACAAACATCGTATTTCAAATAAATACATAAATAAAATTTTGAAAACAATCAGAATCATTTCAACATCGATTCTAAAATATTTTATTTTATGGTAGGTACTAAAGAGGTAAATATCTACTAAAGTACCAAACTGTGAAATATTAATGAACAAAACAAATCATATTGATAAACTTTATCAATATTAGTGAGGAATCTTGTTGGATTCCTCCAACCTGTTAATTCCTGCATCACGGATTAATTATCTCAACATATATAATAATATAATAAAATTTAACAACTACTGGTGAGAAAAATAGTTGGATCCGTCCATACCTGTCATTCCCTACATCCAAATAGGTTACCTCAAATAAAATCATTCAATAAGAATTATCCAATTTGAACTAATAATTTCTATAACAGTCAATAGTAATAATTTAACACAACAATAACAATTCATTAAATTAAACAAGTTTATTTTATAAATGTGACGAACAAGGTAAGTTACCTCAATTGGTTCTAATTGTTAAAATAACGATTTGGTTTTTCACTGAAATTAAACAAACGTTTAATTTCATCAGTTCAATCAATATATAAATATAATTAACACACATTCAATAATTAGTAGCCATAGCACACACAATAAAAACCCTACTTATATAAAATATAAGTGGGAAAAACTGAGTGAGTTTTACTCACCTTGAGTTGATTCACTGTTTAAACGGCTCGTTTCAGTTAAATTAAACAAGCGTTTAATTTAACTAAAAAATCCCTTTGATACTAATGCATCCACTTCTATTCCATGACGTACTACTCGTCGATGTGATTCCAATGCTACCTGGGTTGTCCGATTTCACTCATATATGAATGAGTTATTGATATTTGTGGTTGACGTAATTTAAATAAATTAATTAGTTCCTTAATCTAATATATACATCTGATAAAAAAGAATGAATATCTATTAAAATGCTTAAGAAAAAAGAAAGGGGTAATTAAATTAATTACATTTAATCACACTGGGCAAGAATAAAATGCGGCCAATAAATTGTTCCTTCCTTTCCCTTCGTTCTCTGTCTAGTTCGTATACCTATGATACCACGCATGCTCCATCATCACTGCTGTGCCCTCACCAGTGATTGGAGCTTCATCCGACCGTGTTAAAGCCTATGCCAAGACCTGCTCAACCTTCGACTCAAACCCCGTCAGCCCCACCTCTGTCGTTTTCCACCAGTTCATCCACGAAGGTTGCGCTTTTCAACGCCATTTTCGATAACCTCGGCCAACTACACACAATCACCACCGGTCGTTATGAAGATCTTGCCTAGCTTAACGATTTTGTAGTTGGAATGATTTGGAATCGAAGCATGGATAGGGAGTTAGGGAGGAAAGAAGGTTGGATACTCTCAGCCACCGAACACGAATATGGAGCTGTGAATATCGGTTGACCAAGGAAACGAGACATTAGGGTTGTTGACCCTTATATAGGGAACCAAAATGAATATAATATTATTATCGAAACTTAGGTACAAAGTAACGCACTAAAAACGCTTCATATGACCTCGTATTGGGATGAAATTTTAAATCCATAAAACAATATTCTAGACATAATGGGAAAGGGTTCATCGAATTCTGAGATCGTTTGTGAAAATTCCTTTATAACTCACACACGTGAATCGACACGCTTTTAAATTGCGTACAATCACAAATTAAATCCAATTAGCTTGAAAATTGAGATACTACAATAATAAATCAATACAGATTTAATAAAATTAATTTAGTCAAAAATAGAGTTCGTGAGATAATCGATTATTCTAAATTTCCAAATTTAAATCGATGAAACGATTAAATAAAATCTTTGGTGTTTACTACTCTCATAATCAAATATTAAATTCGATTGACACAAAAATCGAAATCCTACAATAACCCGCTAATACTAATCCACCAGCACAAATTTCATCGCATTACGAGTCTGTTTTGCCGAAACGCTATTTTATATGCCAAACAACGCTGTCTTGGACACTAAAATACTTGGTCTCCAAAAATACCGAACTACCTACCTATCTTGACTCTAAATGTCAATACATATCTAATGGAATTGGTCTCGTAGCTTAACTCGATCGTTTGCTTAAGTTATACATAAATACCCATCTATTAAATTAATTTAGTTACACGCTATGTGAAACGACTAAGCGTTTATGGCTACCGTTGTCACATGCGACATTAGATTGCCACGAAATTTGCTTTCATATAATTATTTAATGTTGCGGTTCCAATGAAACTAATTTCATCGAAAAACAAGGCCATTTGCAAAATGGTCGTTCTTTAAGCTTATAATAATATCGATAAAAGATATATAAATTCCAAAGCAGTTCAATTAAATAATAATAAGTTATAATTATTGTCACATATATCCGAATGAAATATATGTATAGCTTCATATATAATCCAATATTGATTTATAATTCAACATCATTAATTTTGAGTTAAAACAATATCCAAAACCCTTTTAAAATTTATTAAATAAATGTTATAATTTATAAACGATTCCATAACGACTATTTGAAAATTTGATTTGGACATAACTAACAATCTATAACATGAAATCTCCAATTTTCTCTTTCATTTGAAAATTATTATCAACTAGATTCGAACTTTTCTTGTTTCACTGAATTCCGACTTATATCAGATCCTGTATATTCAAATGAAGTTCAAAACTCAATATTACGAACTACAGCGACGTTATGAGCTTGTTTTAAATCAAATATAAATTTAACGTTCAAACTTCGTTTTATAAACGAATTCAATATTAAAATCCATTAATATTCCAAATATAATATTTAAAACATATTTAAATATTAAGATTCAAATGGTCGAAAAATTTGGGTCGTTACATTCTTCCACCCTTAAAAGAATTTCATCCCCGAAATTACCAAGGTGGGAAAATGCTACAAATCCATTAATTTTTAAAACTGCAGTTTATTTCAAATCGAAAAGCAATTCATTAGTTTTCTCAAAAATATCAAAAAATTTCTAACATCTTAAATTCTCAAAAAAAATCGGTAGAGTCTCCCCTGTACGGAGGGACTTCCATGGTATCACAAGAACAAATAATATATATACATCGACCCACACTATCGGAAATCAAAACTTAAATACCAAAATTTATATTTTTGTGTAGACATACCTTATACAAGTGTTGTTGAGCATACTTGCTCAACTTACGTGTAGTCTACGCAACCAAAATCAATCCTCATGGCTTTCTGCTACTTGTACTTATCTCAGATTATCATGTAAGTAACAAACACATGAAATATTTAAATAAAACTTCATTTATTAACAAGTATAACTATACATATTTCCAAAATCAAATAGGTAGCATGAGTTCATTTGCCAATACTGGGTTAAATCATTAATTTCAATTCACAAGCAGTTTCATTCCGGTTTCTTATGCTGGAATTAATTTTTCAATTTATTCAACTCTATTTTACATCGTTAATGAATTATATTTGTCTAATCCAACAAACAATCAACAATCAATCAATATCCAATGCACAACCAACTCAATCAAATCAACTGAATTTACATTCAATATTAATATTTACTGTGGTTTAACATATTTGAACATTTGTCGGTTAATATTCGAATTTCTATTTAATTATCATTCATCCAATTCCAAATTACAAATCTATTTTATTTAATTTCTCTTAGCTCCACTTAGTTAAGTTCCAAATCCAAATCCAATTAACTAACTGAATTTTCAAACCAAATTCTGATTCATTCAATCTCATATTAAAATTCTTATTCACAAACTCTATATGTGAAATTTCTTCTGGTTATATTAAACCATTCCAATTCATAATCCAATTTGAATTTTATTCATATCAAACAAACAAACCAATATCTCAATAATTGAATAAAATTATTCCTTTTCTATACAAAAATATAGTTTGGGTAAAATTATTGCATTTACCCTCTTTACAAAACAATATTGTGTCAGAGGCTAGTTCAAAATTGAACCGATCAGATAATACAATACAAAACATTTGTATAAAATATATAAATACGCTCTTATATATACACCCAAACTCAATCTAGAGCATTACTAACTTCATCTTTTTCAAGTTACGCCACAAAGCCAAGGTTATTACTAAACCTTATGCTCTGATACCACTTTCACGACCCGATAGGAATTCGATTCCTGAATTTCAGACAATAATACATACACCCGTATTACTTACCAAAACTCAAGTATCGTAAACACCAGATAGTTAATAGAAAGAAATTATAGGGTGAGAAAAGGGAAAAAGAAATATTAGAATAGAAGAAGAAGAACCAACACAGTGTCTCACATCGCAGTGGAACAAAATATAATAAAGAAATAAATCTTTATTGAGAGTTTGAAATAAAACTTACAATCATCAGAGTACATCAACACATCTGGATAGTTATAACAACCTGTCCTCATGTACAATCACACAACGGAATAATAACTATATAATATCATATGTCTGAACTCTTCCAGCTCGTTTCTTCACAGTATCCGATAACCTGAAACTGTAAAACTCGGTCTGACTTGAGCATTGCAAACGCTAGGATCAGTCTAGTGAAACAGCATGACAAAACTCACTAAGTTTAAAAGTTTCATCCAACTTGATTTTAAAGTAAAAATCTTTTCGAAAGAAAAGGATAATCATAAGACCGGTCCACACACCAATACGGATGGTTTCTACCTTACGATAACCCAAAACATTTTTAAAATCAATACCATTCCGATATTATAATAGTGTCTAAATAAAGTAAATAGCAATCTAGATGAACGCTTGCATCTCACGCTCCGCATACATAGTATACAATCAAAACCACGGGCTCTTACTGGAAAATGGATTTCCAACTATGGCAAGGTATGAGACCACCTTCCGATAGTGTACCTCTAGAGAAAATACACTATGGTTCAACAAGAACATTTTGCAACCTTGGCTAAACATGACTGACCATTCATTTCGTTTGAATGTTCCAAATATATTGCCACCTATGGTTGGATCCAACATAACCGTTCTCAGAAGATACAGAAGTGAAAGAAGAACAAATAGAAATTTCTATAGATGGTGACAATACACCTAAATTAAGGGCGATTCACTTAGTTATGCGAACTACCGATTTTATACTATTTCCCAATTGAAGAGGCTTGAGATTTAAATTACCTTTTAGAGCATCTGGTCACCCTTCACTTTGAGTGGCACATTGTCAGATCCATCAAATCACTAATTGATGTTTACAAAAATACCCTGGCTATCTAAGCAAGAAGAATGAATTCCTCTGCCACCAACAGTGTATGTTTACAGAAATCAATATACGTGATTCTTTAGAAATACTCTATCACATTCATCCATACAACTTGTCCTCGGACTGGACAAACCGAAGGCACCCTTCTACCACATCCTAGGAATCAACATATAGATCAGTAGAGAGCAATCCTTGCAATCCATATATTCCACTCACAACAGAATTACTATCAAATATCTCTGGGAGCTCACCAGAGAAATTCAACAAGTAGCCCTTCTGTTTATGAAGATCAACGGTCTTCAATTGCGCCATCTTCAATCACCATCTTCCATCTTCCACGTATTTGCTAGTCGGAATGGTATTCGAATATAAATTCGATCCCAGTCTTTTTATAATTGTATAAGCCTGATTTGAAAGTCAGTTATTTAACTATCAAAAAAACAACCATTCATTCATAAAAAGAAAATAAATTGATTTAATACTCAGCATCATTTAGCCTCTTTAATTAACTAGTCGTTAATAAAATATTAAAACTTCTAATTTGGAAAACAATCCCCTTTTCTTATTTAATATAAGAATATTCAATTATCATACCACTTCTACTCATTGGCTCCTCATTGTAAATTGGTAACTGAATAAATTTCTAAGTATACAACCCCGGGGGCTAAAACCAACATCAGATTGACACCTTGAAAGTTACTCAACTCAGCCAATGTACAACCGGTTTTAATTTTATAAAACCACATCATATTCACTTTTTACCATTTTCAAGACGATTATATTCCTTTATAATCTTACAAATCATTTCCAATTTTACTTTAAACACCATTTCATAAAATTTACTAAATAGTTTAATTTAACCTCTGTAAAATAAATGATACATGCCCAATTTCAAAAACTATTCACCTTTCATTTAAAAAATCATTAACTTTTCATTTACAAAATGGTTAGCTTTTCGTTTATAAATTCCTTTCTTATTCGCAAACATAAATTCAACTCTTCCGATATAACTCAGTTTATACGTATTTCCATTTATAACAACTTTTTGCAATCTTGCCTTTAAAACTTAATTATTAAATATTTGTCTCAAATAAAGTTACATTCCAAATCAATATCCCATTTCCAATTCTATTTATTCGCTAATCTCATTCATGAAATATTATTTAATTACATTTCATATTTATAAACAACCTTTACAGAAAAATGTTAATTTATTTATAGGAAATCACTTTTCAAATCTTTTAAATCAATTCCCATACATTTTCAATTTTATCAGTCCATTTCAACATTTTAAACTCTAATAAAATTTCCGTTTGCGCCACTTAAACCCTTCTTCGCAATCATTTTAACATTCCTATTTAGTTTATACCGTTTAGCCATTTATTTATTTATATCTTAGGATTCCGTTAATTTCTAATTTAAATAGATATAAAAACGAATAAAACTTCGACATTTTTTTTAAAACAAACATCGTATTTCCAATAAATATATAAATAAAACTTTTGAAAACATTTAGAATCGTTTTGTCATCGATTCTAAAATCTTCTATTTTATCGTCAGTACTAAGGAGGTAAATATCTACTAAAGTACCAAACCGTGAATTATTAACTAATTTCACATCCAAATGAATAAAACAAATCATATTGATAAACATTATCAATATCAGTGTCGAATCTTGTCAGATTACTTCAGCGTGTCAAGTCCTGCATCACAGATTAATATCTCAACATATATTATAATATAATAAAATTTAACAACTACTGGTGAGGAATCCAATTGGATCCCTCCAACATGTCATTCCATGCATCCAATAAGTTGCCTCAAATAAAATCATTAATAAGAATTATCCAATTTGAACTAATAATTTCGATAACAGTCAATACTAATAATTTAACACAATTCAAACAATTCATTAAATTAAACACGTTTATTTTGTAAACGTAACAAACAAGGTAATTTACTTCAATTAGTTCCAATTGTCAAAAATACGATTTGGTTTTTCACTAAAATTAAACAAATGTTTAATTTCATCGGTTCAATCAATATACGAATATAATTAACACACATTAAAAGCAGCCATAACACACACAATAAACATCCAACTTATATAAAATATAAGTGGGACGAACTGAGTGAGTTTTTCTCACCTTGAGTTGATTCGCTCTTTAAACAACTCATTTCGGTTAAATTAAATAAGTGTTTAATTTAACTAAAAAATCCATTTGATTCCAATTGCGTCCACTTCTTTTCCATGATGCCGTGCTTGTTGGTGCGATTCCAATGCTACCTGGGTTGTTCGATTCCGATCATATATGAACGAGTTATTGATATGTTGATTAACGTAATTTAAATAAATTAATTAGTTATTTAATTCAATATATATTAATTAAATTAGTTACATTTAATCACAACAGTTAAGAATAAAATGCGGCCGATCAATTGTTCCTTCCTTTCCCATCGGTCTCTGTACAGTTCGTATTCCCATAATACCATGCATTCATTCTACATCATCACTGTTATGCCTTCATCGGTAATAAGAGCTTCACCAGACCCTGCAAGAGCCCGCGCCAAGACCAGCTCAACCTCAACTCAAACCGCGTCAGCCCCACCTCTGTCGTTTGCCACTAGTTCATCCATGAAGGTTGCGCCTTTCAGAGCCGTTTTCGATTACCTCGGCCAGCTACACACGAACACCACTGGTTGTTACGAAGATCTCGCCTAGCTTAACGATTTTGTAGTTGGAATGATTTGGAATCAATGCATGGATAAAGAGTTAGAGGGGAAAGAAGGTTGGCTATTCTCAGCCATCGAATGCAAATATGGAGGATGTGAATATCGGTTGACCAAGGAAATGAGATATTAGTGTTGTTGACCCTTATATATGGAACCAAAATGAATATAATATTAATATCAAAACTTGGGTATGAAGTAATGCACTAAAACTGCTTCATACGACCTCTGATTTGGATGAAATTTTAAATCTTAGCATAAAACAATATTCCAGACACAATGGGAAAGGTTTCATTGAATTCCGGGATCGTTTGTGAAAATTCCTTTAAAACTCATATACATGAATCGACGCTTTTAAATTTTGTATGATCACAAATTAAATCTAATCAGCTTAAAAAATAAAATACTACAATAATAAATCATCATAGATTTAATAAAATTAATTTCATCGAAAACAGAGTTCCTTAGATAATCGGTTATTCACAAAATTTAAATCCATAAAACAATCAAATAAAAAATGAGGCATTTACTACTCCCACGATCAAACTGTAAATCTGATCAATAAAAAATCAAAACCCTACAATAACTCGCTAATACGAATCCAACAGCACAAGTTTCATCGCATTCTGAGTCTGTTTTCCGGAAACGCTATTTTATATGCGAAACAAAGCTATCTTAGACACCAAAATACCTAGTCTTCAAAAATAACGAACTACCTACCTATCCTGATGCTACACGTCAATACGAATCCAATGGAATCGGTCACGTAGTTTAATTTGATCGTTTGCTCAAGTTATACACAAATACCCATTTTTTAATTTAATTTAATTACGTGCTATATAAAACTACTGAGTGTTTATGGCTATCGTTTTCACATACGACATCGGATTGCCACGAAATTTGGTTTCGTACAATAATTTAATGTTACGGTTTTAGTGAAACTAATTTCATTGAAAACCGAGGCCATTTGCAAAATGGCTATTTTTAAGGCTTATAATAATACCGATAAAATATATATAAATTCCAAAACTATTCAACTAAATAATAATAAATTATTATTATTGTCACATATGTCCAAATGAAATATATGTAGAGCTTCAAATATAACCCAATATGGATTTATAACTCAACATCATCAATTTCGAGTTAAAACTGTATCCAAATTGTATAAAAAATCTTTTAAAATTTGTTATATAAACATTATAATTTATAAACGATTCCATAACGACTATTTGAAAATTTTATTTGGATATAACTAACAATATATAGGATGTAATTTCCAATTTTCTCTTTCATTAGAAAATTATAATCAATAAGATTCGAACGTTTCTTGTTTCATAGAATTCCGACTTTTATCATATCATTTATATTTAAATGAAGTTCAAAACTCAATATTACGAACTAGCGGGACGTTACAAGCTCATTTTAAATTAAATATAAATTTAACTTTCAAACTTCGTTTTATAAACGATTTCAGTATTAACATCCGTTGATATACCAAATATAATGTCTAAAACTGAATTAAATATTCAAATTCAAATAACCAAAAATCTTGGTCGTTACAAGGATTGCGCCTTTAGGTCCATTATGATTTTTTTGGTTTGAATACACATACGGTTTTGCGTAAATGGACTTAAAACGAAGGGGTTATAGCGATTCAAAGTTCGAAATTTAAATTAAGAAATAAAAAGAAACAAATATATTATAATACGACTATTGCACGGGATGACCGAGCACAAACTAAGTCGACCTGTGGGTCAACCCAGGTTGTATGTTGGTCAACCCATGTGTCATCCCAATGAGGGTCCTGGTTGACTCGAACGTGCCTGGCACGTTAACTTGCCAGGCATGTATTCGAAGGAATGGACGGTACGAGATTTTCTGGCTGACATATTTGCTTCTGATTCGCTGACGTGGCAACTCTGGATTAATCCAAGGATATGGTCGATTCTTGTTTAGTCCCTAAGTCTAAAAATTGAGGATCTTTTGACTACCTATAAATAAACCTCCAACCTCTCCCCATTTCGTCACAACACATCTCTTCACCGCCTAGGCTAGTCTTCTTTTTGAGTGACAACACTAACCTAAAATTAAATTTTAGGGGATTGAGATTTAATAAAAATATTTTTGATTTTATTTTCTTCTATAGGTTCTTCCAGGTTCGAAGCGGAAACTTTTTTGGTCAGTTTTATGATTATTTAGATTTTAATTAAGTTTAGGAAACTAGGAATAATAGTAATTGTGGTCATACTTTTGTTTATAGTTCTTTTACTTACAGCTTATTTATGGTTTTTGTTTCTTCCTACTTTCTATAATTACTTTCTATAAGTAGTTTCTGTAATCTTTTTGTCTTTCCTTATAGTTTTGTCTAATTAATATTTAAATTACTGTAAGTTGTGTTCTTAATCCTCTTTTCCATACTTTATCGGATTTTTTACATTTTATTGTGGTTATATCCAAGTATGCCTAAAAGGTATATGACTGATTTAGACATATGTTTAGGTGCCTAATTGCTTATGACTGTTTATCATCCTTTTATTCTACGCATGTTTGGGAAATTTGATTAAATTGGAATAATGGAAATAGTATCTGTATAATTTGAGGCTAATTTGACATATATTATGAAATTGTAATAAAATGGGGCATTAGACAGAAAATAGACAAACTTGAGAATGTTTGTAGAATTGCCATGGTACAGGTTATGACAGAAAAATGGGCTGTAACATATATTTTCATAAATATGATAAATTAGGAATCATAATAAACATGCATGGTTTATTTGCAAATATGAATATGACATAAAACTATAAAAGAATAATTAGGTTTAATATGAAATATTGACTTACGATGATGTTAAGTTACAAACTTAAAATTTTATAGTTATTCTATTGTTAACTCTGTTCGAAAACATAGTTAGAGCATAATAATTTAGAATGCAAAAAATGGACTGGAGACGTTTTAAGTCATGAATCGGTGGGGGTGTTATAATGTGTTTGCACCATGGGACGAGCAACATTACAAAAGGATGGATCATGCGTAAATCAAAGTGGTGTGTGGACTTTATTGCAATGGATCGGTTGCGATCCATGTTTGCTTCTCTTTAATAGATGGGTTACACTCCATTCTGATGGATCAGAGCTACCTTAAGCCCATGGATCGGTGATAATTTAACAGCGTGGGTCAGAGGCAACTTAAAAGGATGGATTGCTCAGCCTTGCTCTTATGGATCGATTTCGATCCAGGCAATAGGTCATTCACGCACTACGTCAATGGGTCGAAGACATCACAAAGTTATAGAGTGGTTGAGATCCGGTTTTCCTTACTGGATCGGTTACGATCCAATACAATGGATCAGTTGGCATCTGAACACTGATGTGGGTCTGCAGCAGCTAAGTGGATCGGTCGCACTCCATCTAGTGGGTCAAGCAAATGTTAAAAGCACTTCAGAGCAATGGATCAAATCTGATCCATGGGATGGATCGCAACTGATCCATGGTATGGATCAGTTTTGATCTAGTGGCCTGCGCACCACTATTTTTCCCGCTTCCAATCCACTTGCCATTTTGCTTATAAATATTCTTTGTCTTCTTACATTTTGGAGGAGGGAATTTTTTGACCCCGAAGGGCTGCCATTTTCATGTTTAAACAACAAGGAATCGTCTCAAACTCTATTAGAGCTCCATCAAGCTTTGATCAAGCTTCTCCATCATCATCGTGAAATTAACAAAGATCATTAAAATGCTTGATTATTGAAGATCTACTTCAATAATCTTCGCAACTAGAGAGAACTAAGCGTTACTGCGGTGAATTCAAGAGATCAAAGAGAAGAGATAGAGAATTGTAAAAGAAATAAAAGATGTATAAAGTGAAACGATTATGTACCTTGTAATGATGAGAATAGTAATGGAATCGTCGATTAAAGTGGACGTTGCCCAAAACTGAGGCCGAACCACTATAAACACTCTCTCCTTTACTTTTTCCTGCACTTTTTAGCTCTTAACTTTGTTTGATCAATTGTGAAGTGTTGAAACACACCTTGAGGTGTTAGTACAATTTTTTGCATTAACATTTTTGGCACCCACCATGGGGCTCGAACCCATGACCACAAGGTGAAGAGCCTTGCTGAAGGAAGTTGTTAGAGCTTGATTCTTCACTATCGGTCCACAAGATCTAAAAGTCAAGCCTGTCGAAGGAATTTCTACGAAGTTTATAAGTATATTTGAAATCATGGCATCATAGAAGAAGGGTAGTAAGTCCAGTAGAGGTTCAGATAATGTTGTTAATGATGCTCCAACTCCGCAAATCAATCATCCAGCTAATTCTCAAAACTCGGGAGCAGGTTTGTCTTAGGAAGAGTTGGATATTGTCGTTGCAAGCTTGACTCAGCAAATGAAGGCTTCAAACAAAGCTATGATGGATAGTCTAGAAGACTTTTTCGCTGCTCAAGCCAATGCGAAAAATCAGAAAGTTGAAATTAATCTCGAAAGAATGCAAACTCTTCCTCTTTAGATCACAACCATCAGTACTTTTTTGAAGAGGTTGACGATTCGGATGATGGTATTAAAGATTCTAAGCCTAATGACAAGACTCATTCTGAGAGATGTACTTCGCGCAAATGGCTAGTCCCACCATAGGGGCACCTTCCCAAGCGAGACGCATAGGGCCACGGATTCCTAACCGAGATCGCTTGCCCCGTCAAGCATCCGGTAAAGGTAATGGCATCCTCCTCGTGGGTCGACACGATGATGAAGAACGCCTTTCGGAGATGGTGAGGCAGGTTATGAAGGAGAATATGGAAAGGAATGACAATGAGCGAGAATGAGATTTTTCTTCAAGCAAGAGTTCCCTTACTGAGAGAATCCCAAAAGCTGAATTTCCGAATAAATTTTCTCCTCCAACTATGATAGCTAATAGCAGAACTGGTGATCCTAACTTGTTTTTGTACAAGTATGACCAGCACATGAATAATGCACGAGCCACATATGAGATAAAGTGCTTGTATTTCCCTATTTACTTGGAAGGGGTAGCATCACTTTGGTTCACTGAATTGCCGCCAAAGTCTATGGATAATTTCTCTATTCTGGCAAACAAGTTCACGGAGAAGTTTAGGCTGTACACAATGAAAGTCAAAGATGTGGTTTCGTTGAATGATGTGGAGCAAAGGCCGGGCAAGTCAGTCAAAGCCTTTCTTACTCACTTCAATGCTGCCGTAACTAAAGTGGGGAATCTAGAGCCCCATATGGTGTTGATAGTGTTATACAAAGCTATGAATAAGAGTCTCCACTCAGGAGATGGATGAAAATTAAAGAGCCTAATACTCTCGAGAAGTTCTATAAGAAAGATGAGGAATTTATCAGAGTAGAAGATGATTCAGCTCATTGCTGAGAGTAGTTTTGTGCCAGAGAAGAAGGACAATAGCGCTCAAGGTAGTCAAAAGGGAAATGAGGGGTAGAAGAGAGGAAATGATGGGAAGGAGAACAGGAATGGCAAGAAGCTCCGATTCTTCAACCTCTCTGAGTTGACTCCTCTGACAAATACCCCAAAAAATATCTTCACGGCCACTAAAGACACGGAGGATTATTCGAAACCAAAACCGTAGAAGATTGGAAAACAGTAGATGAAGTCTGGAAGGTTTTACTGTTTCCTTAGTCAGCCTGGCTACAACACAAACGAGTGCAGACATATCCAGAGCTTGATTGAAGAATTTATAAGGAAGAATAGATTGCAATAATATGTGAAGAGGTCTCAGACTGCAGATCCTCAGGGGCAGAGTGCACCCGCTAATCAACCTAGTTCAAGCAGTGGAGCCCCAGTGCAAGTGTAACGACCCGGATTTTTGGTCGGTTAATTTTAAATATTTAATATGGTTTTAAATATTTATTTGATAAAATAAATTAATTTTTATATTGAGTTATGGATTTAATAATCGAAATACGATTTATTTTGATTATATAACATCGTCGTAATATGAAAATGAATTTAATTGAATCCAAGATTTAAAACTGAGCTGAAAACAGCTCAGATAATCAATACAAACTTCTGTTTGAATTAGAATTATAATATTAATTTATTTCGAAGAATTAATTGTTTTGAATTTAATTTAGATCAAATTAAATTCACATCTTCCGCATATGATCGAATTGGGCTTCGGAGTTCGGAAAACACGTGTTATTTCAAATTAAATAAATCATACTGGTTCTAATTTAAAATAAATAAAATAAAATTATTATAAAACCTTTCCTTCCCTCCTAAGCTAATTAAACAAGTACTCTAAAAACCTATCACCTATGATGTAACAACACATACGTTTATTCCTTAGCTCCTAAGCTTCTTCATCTATAAAACCACTGGCACCACTTTAATTCTTTTTAGCAGTTCGAGCTTCAGAATCAAATGAGAAAATCACCGTCCACATAAATTAAAAACTAGATGTTCCTCTTTAAATCCCTCATAAAGCAAGCAAAATAAAAGAACCACTTTCCTCTGTTTGTTTTCGGAAATTCGAGTTTACTGGAAACCAAATCAAAGCTACGAATGAAAATATAAATGGCTATGACCGCTTCAAATAAAACGAAAATCAAATCCCTAACCAGAAATAAATGAAATGAGTTTGATTCCTATGGTCTAAGACCTAATCTCGAGTGCAAACAATCGCAGAATAGAATTGGAATTGGAATTTAGGCTGGGCATTCTAGGTTTGCGCGAACAAAGGGGTCGAGTGAAATCAAGTGGGCGCTATGGGAGTTTTGAACCGGAGCAAGGATCGTCTCACGTCATAAGCGAATTGAATGAAGTGTCGTGATTGGATTTTTCTGGAGTACAAGAAGTTGACCATAACGTGAATAAGGTGCGTGTACTGTTTATTAAGTGAAAGGGGAACTGTCGTGATTTGGGGAAAACAGTCAGGGTGATGAAGTTTTAAGCGAGGAAAAAAAATGTTGTGATCCTATACTATCTCACGGCAGAGCCTAGAAGTTGAGAAATTGGAGATGATGTCAAGATTTTGGGGTTAACTGAGAGGATCATAAATTGAACAACGTGAGGCTGGAGATCATATAAATGGTGCGAACTGGAGTTTGATCGAGCTAGTGTGGTGATCGATCTAGGAAGGTTTTGTGGGTTTTGACGCTTAATGACATTGCTTTTTGAACTTGGGTAGTTTACTGGGAACAACCAGTTTGAATTTGGGAAGAAGGCTGTGTACAAGGTGGGTTCGAACTGTTTAAGTGAAACAGTGAAGAAGGCTTGGCTATGGTTTCTATTAGCTATAAGGAAGGAGATTGTTTATTACAGGGTATTAAGGTAATATCATTTTTTAATTTTGATTAGTATATCATTTAAAAATATTAGTACTCAGTTGGAAAGAAATATCATTTTCAGGTAATTTGAATTTAGAAACTAAATGGAAAAATTTAGTTAGAGTATTAATATATAAATTTTAAATTAGAAGAGTGAAATATTTAAAACATAAAATCCTTAGCTGTTCAAAACTAGGAAGTGTAGAATAGAAAAAATAAATTTTTATACAAGACCTTGTTAAAGAAAATTCATTAACTCATTTATAGAATTCAGATTGTTACTTAGGCGAGGATAAATCGAATGGAATCTTTCGTGAGGAGTTCAGAGCCTCAAAATCGATGAAAGAATTTGGAACTAGTACAAGTGAAAAATAAAATCCCAGTGAGTAAACTCACTTTCTGGATTCGTTATAATTTATTATAACGAATATTTATTTAATATAATATGTTGTTTGTTGGTTGTTTGGATGCATTAAAATATTATTGTGGTTATTATATATATATATATATTAGTTATTTAGGCTTGGTGTTTGTGGCTATTATATATATACATATATATATATATGTATTGGTGGTTGGATATTTCCCACAGTACCATTAGCGGATGCCTGTAGTATCATTAGCGGATGACCTATGCGCCCCACGTTATGATAGTGGATGACCTTCTATACCGCGATATCCTGCCTCGAAGCAGGATGGGTATTATTCATGTTGGCTAACGTCCATGGATGCAGGAGAGCAGGTTGGAGGGATCCAACTGGATCCTTCAAAAATATTATTATTTGTTTGTTTCATATATATTATCACATATGATGTGTTAGAAAACCTGTGATTGATAATTGGGTGTTTTGGGGTGTTTAAATATCACTGGGGCCAAAATATTGATTTATAAAAATATCACGAAAAGGGATTTTGAGATAAAAAGGAAAAATATATTTTTCAAAAATAGAATTTGAATTTAAAATGGGCTAGAGATATTAACTTGTTTGAATAAATAAAACAAGTATTGAATTTATAAACGATGTTTATAAATTAAACAATTTACTAGGAATGAAGTATGGGAACTTGTTCCTAGACCAGAGGATAAAACAATAATAGGAACCAAATAGGTCTATAAAAATAAAATGAATGAACAGCGTGAGGTAGTAAGAAATAAGGCACGACTAGTAGCACAAAGTTACACTCAAGAAGAAGGAATAGATTACGATGAAACATTTGCCCCCGTATCAAGTCTAGAGGTTATTAAAATTTTACTAGCTTTTGCGAAATATAATAATTTCAAATTATATCAAATGAATGTCAAAAGTGCCTTTCTAAATGGGTTTGTCAAGGAAGACGTATATGTAGAGCAACCACCCCTATTTGAAGATGAAAAATTACCAAATCACGTATATAAGCTGAAGAAACCTTTATATGGATTAAAACAGGCTCCTAGTGCATGGTATGATAGGTTACGAAATTATTTGTTATAATAAAACTTTAAAATAGGAAAATTAGATAATACTTTGTTTATCAAGAAGAATAATAAAGATATACAACTAGTACAAATATATGTCGATGATATAATTTTTGGGTCAACAAATGATAAAATGAATAAAGAATTTTCAGATATTATGACCAAAGAATTTGAAATGAGCCATATGAGAGAATTATCATTCTTTTTAGGATTACAAATTCGACAATTAAAGAATTTAATATTTATTAATCAAGAAAAATATGCAAGAGATTTAATTAACAAATATAATCTAACAACAACAAATGGTAGACCAACACCTATGGCAACTAATATTGCTTTAAGTAAAGATGATACAAAAGAAGACGTTGATCAAAAATTATATAGAGGAACGATAGGATCATTATTATATATAACTGCTAGTAGATAAGATATAATGCATAGTGTATGTCTATGTGTAAGATATCAATCACAACCTAAGGAAACACATTTAAAAGCCGTAAAATGTATTTTGAGGTATGTAAAGCATACATCATATTTTGGATTATTTTATCCTAAGAATGATTCATTCGATTTAGTTTCGTACTGTGACGATGACTATGCAGGATGAAAATCCGATCGTAAAAGTACTAGTGGAACATGTCACTTCCTAGGACATTCTCTTGTACCATGGTTCAGTAAAAAGAAAAATACCGTATCATCGTCAACAACTAAAGCAGAATATATCTCTGCTGGTTTGGCTTTTTCACAAGTAATATATATGCAACAAACTTTAAACGATTTTGGTTTAAATATAAATAAATCACCTACATACTACGATAATACAAGTGCTATAAATATTTCTAAATACCCAAGTCAACATTCGAGAACTAAACATATCGATGTGAGACATCATTTTCTATGAGATAAAGTAAGTAAAGAAAAGATTTCACTTGAATTTATAGAAACAGATAAACGAATAGCAGATATATTAACTAAACCATTAAGTGAAGCAACATTCACTAAATTTAGGAGAGAATTAGGCATGTATTCATTAAGTGAGTTAGGATAATTAAATGTATTAAAATATATAAACATAACATAAGAAATTAAAATAATAAAATTTAAAACAAGAGTACGTCGACATAGAGTTTTTGGTATGTCGACATATAACTGCCAGAATTTCTAATTAAATTCCCACCAAAAGTTAGATATTTCAATTATTTAAGCCTTCTATTTCGACTTTTCTTCTTCATTTTCATTCCTCTTCTTTGTAAAAACTCTAAATTAAAAAATATAATGGCCTCCACTAATCTAAATACTCAAATCAACTCCGATTCATACGTTGGACCATCTGAGAGTCCTTTTCAATGATACACATTATCTCGGGTTATCAAAATCGAAAAAATGGAATACGTTCTACAAATAATGGTTGAAATGAAAGTACTCAGGATAAGGATGAAGCAAGAACAAAACAGGCAAGGAAAAGTAGTAAGGAGTTTAATTACATACATAATGGACAATCAGGCTAATCCGATTATCATCGATGATGATAATCAAGCCATGGAGGAGGAGGAAGAACCAGAAGAAGAAGAAGAAATGATAGAGGAGGAAGAACAACAAGAGACTCAACCAATGATTACGGAAGAAGACGATAAGGTTGAATGTGTAGGAGAGGTTTTATTTGATCAAAATGGGAATGTGATTAAAAAGAATGGAGAATTTTGTTTCCATTATCCAAATTGCCCAATTCACAAATCTCGCATTGTCAAATGATTAAGTGTTTAAGGATTTTCTTGTTTTTTCATTTTATTGCGCTTCTAAAACGTATTTGTATAAATTTGTTTATTTGTAAAAATTCATGTTTAATAAAATTGTCATTTATGTTTATGGTTTAATTAGTTATAACTCTCTAAACAAAAAATATGGATATAAGATTAAAGGGGGGGGGTAACTTTATTGGGTTAGTTACTTATGTTCTGTTCATAAGGTTATACAATTTAGGGGGAGTACCTTTAGAATTTCTTTTTGTTAATGCCAAAGGGGGAGAAATTACAAATATAGACATAGTTTATAGGATTCTTGCAGACATGGGGAGTATTAGAAGGATCATCATCAACAGGTATATACAAGTATAATATTTTATAAACTAAGGTTGTCATCATCAAAAAGGGGGAGATTGTTTGAGAATGGAGTTTTGATGACAACAACTTTATTTCAATTATCATTGATTATAAAATATATACTAACACTTTTTGTATAGAATATATATATACACATATGCAGGAATTATATGCAGGAAACATTACTGAAGACTGTACAGTTTAAAGATGATAGAGATTCATAATTCAGACAAATTTCAAGACTTATGAGTTTTCAAGATTTCATAAGTTAAAGAGTAATATAGTTATAGAGTCTAGATTTTGTAAGACTCTAATTAGCAATCCATGTTCAATATTCAAATTCTGATTTCCAAACTCTGATTTTCAAATTCTATTTTCTATCCTCAATTCTCTTTTTTTTTATCTTATCTATTTTTTTATCTTTGTTTTTCAAACTTAAGTTTTATATATTTGTGTTTTTATACTTTATATTTACATAGTTTAAATTTATGTTTTCATATGTTTTTCTACTTTATAATATTAATTTACAACACTACTTTTATTCAAGAATTTAGAGAACTATATTTATATCAAAACACTTGAAAAATGTTTAAAATTCAAATTTACACTAGAGTATGTCGACATATAACTGTCAGAAATTTAAATTTAAATGAAAGTGTCTTTTCACCATTCGAAACGTTTTAGAAACGTTGCAACCTTTCACACACTATAAAAATAGTTTGAATTCGAATTTTTAATCATCTCTTCTTGTCCACGTTCACTCTCTTTCATTATATAATTATTCTTAATCATTTTTATGATTTCTAAACTTATACTCTGTTGAATTCAATTCTGTTTTGATCAAACTTCTTCTCTCTACACTCACTTCTCATCACTCTCTGAATCCAGTGCTATTGAAGAGTTATAAGGCTGTTTGTAATTGCTTGGGTTGAGAAAAGTAGGAATCGGTGGTATTCCTTGTAACCGTGAAATCAAGGAAGTAGGAATCAGTGTTTTCCTTGTAGCCGTGAAATCAAGGAAGTAGGAATCAGTGGTAACCCTTGTAGCCGTGAAATCAAGGAGGTTGTGCTTAACTATTGATATAGTAATAAAACTCTGCGCAATCCAGCATTGTGCAGGACTGGACATAGGAGCAATCTGAACCAGTATAAAATACGGTGTGTTCTTTCCTTTTCTACATTTTTATTTCTATTTATTTTGCATCTATGTTTGAATCTGTGATTGTGTTTGTAGTGTTTGTTTCATTTTGTTATTCACGTAAGTTTTATAATTTGTTTAGATTCTCACAAACACTATTCACCCCCCTCTAGTATTTGTTTTACCTTAACGATCCATTCCGCAATCCGTAACAGGTTTGGTTGATCACGTGAAAGCTGAGGCCTCTTTCAAGGGAAAATAACAAGATTACGGGTTGCTCTTCTAATACGAGAGTCCGCACTTGCATGTTGTGCTTTCGGTGGAGGAGAACCAGTAGAGATATCAGTTACTTGAATTACTTAATATATTTGGGTGCATATTAATAATTAAATTAAGAAAATATAAGTGTCTTGTTACATAAGATTCCGTTCATATTCAAACGACAAACGAAATATAAAAATACCACCTCTCACCGTATTGTTTCATGACCACTAAAACTATAAAAAAAAAGACAAGTTACTTTTTTTTGTAAAATCTCAAAGATGCAAATATAGCGTGTTAGACACGTTAAACAAAAAGTCATTTATTTTTTCCAAAATAATAATTACGGAAAAATCCTATAAATTTCATTAACACTACGTCATCTAAAATCTTATCCAAATTTGAAATCAGTGTTTTATTAAACTTAAATCCAAATCTGAATTATTAAATAAATGAAGTATTAAATTTCGAAGCTCAAAATTTTATTTAATAAATCGTTATGGTTTATTAAGGATTCCATAGCGACTTTCAAAAAATTTGATTTGACATAACTCAAAATATATGAGATGAATTCTCGAATTTTCTCTTCTATTAGAAAATTATAATCCAATAGATCCGGATGATTCTTGTTTCAAAGAATTCCGACTTATATTGGATCCTGTATACTCAGTTGAAGTTCTAATCGTCAAAGTACGAACTACCGCGCCGTTGCGAGCTCGTTTTTAATTATATTATAATTAAAACGTTCAAACTTTGTTTAATTAATAAATTCTTTGTTATAATTCAAATCTGGACTTGATTAAATCTTATGAATTACCCAATTCACATTATATTGCAAATCCAACTTATTTCTGCCTATTTCAGATTTTAATTTATTATTTCACTATTTATATTATTTAAATATTCAAAATTATTCCATTCAAGTTGTTTTAAATTGCAAATATCAATATTTAAATAATTAAATAAACTAATTATTTAATTTTTTAAAATCTGGGATGTTACATTCCTCCTCCCTTAAAATAATTTCGTCTTTGAAATTACTAAGGTAGGAAAAATGCTATGAACCCAACAATTCACAAAAATCTATTTTTGTTAAAAAACTTCTGTTTCACTTCAAAATTTTAATTTCAACTAATCTGGTTAGTTT
The DNA here is from genome assembly GCA_030737875.1 of Allium sativum. Classification (NCBI taxonomy): domain Eukaryota; kingdom Viridiplantae; phylum Streptophyta; class Magnoliopsida; order Asparagales; family Amaryllidaceae; genus Allium; species Allium sativum. Next base: position 299,572,015 of record CM060924.1, read on the forward strand.
TTAGTCGAAAACCAATTATCAAAAATTTTGAAAAAATAAAGATTCTAACATATTAAATTTAGAGAAAATTTGGCAGAATCTCCCCTGTACGGAGGGACTTTTGCAATATTGCTGGTTCAATAAAAATATATACATCGATCCACACAGTCGATAGATAAAATTCAAAACCCAAATTTTGTATTTTTGTGTAAGCGTACCTTTTATGAGTGTTATTAAGCGAACTTGCTTCATATTTAAGTAATCTATGACAGCAAACCGAGCTGTTCAGTTCCATATACTTGTACTTACTTGATTCAAGCACATAAGTCTCAATATATGAATTTCGACAATCATTCAGTCCCTCAACATGAATAATCACATAATTGCCAATCAATATTTTGCACTCAATTCTTATTCTTTTCAATTTGGTTATAAACCAATTTATTTATTTCCCATAGGTTCACATAATTTTATTTGCTTCGGTTTATATCAAACAACAGCCCAATTCATAATATTTACTTATGAATCATTTCAAAAATTTATTTGACCATGTTTCCATCCAATTTCAACTAGATTTCATATCTATGGATTTCAAACAAAATTTAGTTTCCTTAAATCCTTCCTTTTCATTTAACTTAAGATAAATTGTAATCCAATTAATTCACTTATATCATTTCAATTCATTTAACTTACATAAGTTAGTTAAGATTCAGAATTCAAATTCTTGACTTTTATTTCCAAATCGGTTTGGAATCATATAGTTATATACATATATTTACAACTAGTTCAATTCAAAACATTTGAATTTCTAAAACAACTTTGTTTTTTTTTTCAAACAAATTTCCGTTGTCAAATTTACTATGGTAGCGATCCGTCACTAAGAAACTCGAAAATGAATACTGATGATGCTCAGTCATCATTCAGAATTATTTTCCAGTGACTGAAATGAGTTCGTGCTCTATCACTTTCGAAAATCCGTTTAAAGTAGATCTTATTCAAAAATTCCTTCAAATAATACTATATTCCTTATAAAATTTTCAAAACATCTGGGATTTTAAATTCTCAATTATGTTCCGAATCTAATTTTAATTTTAGCGCATTTGTATGTTCTATTCTTATATAAATTATATTTGGTTATTTATAACCGTCTCAATATTATGATCCCATTTGATTATAATAACAACAAATCACATCATAACTTCAAAAAAAAAATTATATCAAAAATATAAATTTAGGTAAATATATTTCATTTACCCACTTACAAACAATATTATGTCAAATTGCTATGTTCAAGTGTTTAGAAATCCCTATAGACCACGTCGACTAAACGCGTTGATTTGGAATTTTTATACCACCCAACAAATCAATCAACACAATATAAAATATTTTTTTATAACATTAACAAATACGCCCTCTCATATATATACTCAAACACAATCTAGGGTATTACTAACCTCACCTCTATTGAGTTACCCCATAGAGTCAAGGTTACTACTCAACCTTCAGCTCTGATACCAAATGTAACGGTCCACTTTTTTCCATACAAATTAAACCGACACTTAACTACACATGTCAACTCAAAATTCATATAAAATGTAGATAGTTAAGAGAAAGAAGTTAGAGGATGAGAAATAGAAAGAAGAATTAGAATAGAAGAAGAAGATGACTATAAAACAACATCAAAAAAAAGTAAATACGAATATCACAATGAAATGAATAAAATATAATATATCAATGCTCTTTACTCAAAGAGAAAACTAGTGTATATACATAATACAACATTAGAGTATATCACTCAATCAGCCTATACAATGCTGATAAATACAACACACACAACTGAAATAAATTAATATGAGAAAATACGAGTATACGTCTCAACTCCAGCTTCTCTTCTGAAGCTCCAAGCAAATCCAGTGCTACCTGGAAAAGATACTTGGTCTGACCTGAATATTACATACACGGATCAGTTTGGGATACTTTTAGCGATGAAATCACCACAAACAACTTGCTTAACTTTTGAAAACCTTTTGAAAGAAAGGAACTCTCGTAAGACACGACCACACATAAACATGGCACGTGTTTTTACCTTATGATACCCAAATCACTTTCTTATAAAAATCTGATGATATTATAATAATATCTAATCCAAATATAATATAAGAAATTAGAGGAAAAGCTTTCATCTCACTTTCCGACAATACTTAGTTTGAAATCTAAAATCGTACGGGTTCGTATTGGATATTGGATTTCCAACTATGACTAGGTATGGGACCACCTTTCAATCAGTGTCCTCTAGAGATGGAACACTGGGATTCAATAAGAACATCTTGCAACCTGACCACACATGACCGACCACTCATTGAACTTGAGTGTATCGAATATATCATCACCACGGTTGTTGGCCTTCTAACCGTACTCATTCTAAAGCATATAAAAAGAAAGGGCATTAATTTCTCTAGATCAATGATGATATACCCTAATGGGTATGATCCACTTAGCCATGCTGCCTGCCCGATTTCAGTCATTTCTCGATTGATGAGGTTTGAGGTCACGATTACTTTCCAGAACAACACCTTCAAACTTTGAATGCCACATTGGCAGATACATCCAATCACTAATTGATTTGCACAAATATACTCGGTTGGAGTACATGTTCGCTCTAGGAATGAACCAAACCCAAGATACCTCATAACATGAGGTTTACTGCCATAAGTTTAATCTCGGTAATTAACCAGAGACATCCGCGAGCAACCCTCTCACTGTGAAGATCTATGTCTTCAACTTATTTCATCCCTGCAAGTTAGTTTTCGAATGAAAAGTCTGTTCGAAGTGGGTTTGGTTCTGGTTCCCATCCCGGTCCTTCGAACTAACTCGTTATAGACAAAAAGAATTCATTGATAGTTGGTTATTTAACTATCAAACCAAATAGTATAATTAAGTACACCGGCAGCATAATTCCATTTCACATTCAAAAAAAATCATTAAACCATTCCATCGATTCTTATAAATCGATTCTGTAATCTCATATTACTCATTTTAGTTACTTTGAAAATCACAGCCATATACTTATCACTTCTGAATAAGCGTAATCCCAAAACCATATTATTTTCATTATTTGAAAATATCTCAATATCCTTACTTAATAGTATATTAGTTATCGCTCTTCTTCTTGGATCTACGATGTTATATAATACATTGTTTATATAAAACCCAACGATTTCAATTCCCTTCTATATTTTTCCTTTCCATTTATTTATTTATTTAAACTTTACTTTTATAGGCCTTTCTTAGGTTTATAAATCAAATTATAATCCTATTTCGATAGTTGAAATCATAAACAACTTATTCATTTTAAAAACTTGGTTTTTATAAGTTTGCTCAATTTGGATTTTTATAAAACCTTTAAACTGAACTCTTTATAAGAAATTATTTTAAAAGCTTAACTTCACATTCATCTTAAGTAGCTTATGCTCCATTCCAGATATTTAACCCTTTATACTTTCAAATCCTAAACTCCAATACCAATTTTGTACGAGTCTTATAAGTTTCGCAAACTTATATAGTGATGGCAAAAAAATCTGTACCCACGGTTATCTGCGGGTAAAATCCGTCACGGATATGAAACGGATAGTTGAATGGGTATCCATGGGTAAAATAAACGGGTATTTTTAATATCCGTTAATTAATGGGGTGGGTACGGATAATAAGATATCCATGTCCGTGGGTACCCGCAACTATATTGAATGTGATTTATTATCAATAGTCAATACAAAAAACATTGTTGTTGGTTGTTCGGTATTTGCGTACATGCCTTTACTCAACAATTTATAACCGGCTGTTGATATTTTGATGGATACTTCTGTTGTTGTCTATTCTTTTCTGGATGTTGGGGTTTAAATATGTATTGGTATTTTGAGGTTAGCATTTGAGTGTTGGTCTAATTTGTTTTTTTAACCAAATGAACTTTTGAATTATTTCAATAAATGACTAAAAAATAAATTGAATAAATATAACGGATACCCATGAATACCCGTCATTACCCACAACTTGTTTAAAACCCGTTTAATGGGTACCCGTGCGGGTATGGGGCGGGCATGGGGCAAAAAATCACCCAATGGGGCGGATGATGGGGAGGTACTACCCGCGCCTGCCCCGCCCCATTACCATCCCTAATCTAATATACACTGGTTCAAAAATGGCTTAAATTACTTACAAATTTATAAAATTTCAAAAAGGGTCTTATATCTCCCTAGATCTTTGTTATTTCTAAAATTTAAGGCCATTACTTTTATTATTGTTATCAACTTAATGATAATAATTATTTTGACATCGGCTAAATAAAAGTAGTTGATTTCCATTTTTTAAAAATAGATATCCTTTTCTTAAGTTATTTAATCAATACCTAACAACACATTAATATTCCTTACTTGTAGTTAATTAAGAATTAATTACTCAAGAATAATTTTAAATAGCTATTTGTTTTATTAAATCAAGTGGAACAACTTAGTGAAATATTTAATTCCAATTTAGAACAATTGACTTAGTTAACCAATTTCAATCAATCCTTCTTTATTATTCAATTTATAATCCCGCTAATTTATTTTCTTAAAACAATTAATTCTAACTAGTAACTCAAGGTTGATTTCGTACTAACATGTTTATAAAAATTGTTTAAACACAAGGATTTGCTTTACAAAATCAGTAAAATAAAATAATTAATGTTGATTTCCTTTAAACAAAACTTTTATTAAAAATAATTTATATAAAATACACTAACTTTAGTTATAAAATAAATTTTATACTTTTTAGTTTAGTCCATTCACCTAACGGTAAATCAATGTTTATAAACGATGAATTTTTAGAACATCTGTTGTTAATAACTTAATCAATACCGTATGTCGGTTAATAACATAAACGTTGAATTTCCAATTCAACAATCAACATTCAAACAAGTTTCAATATCAGCAACGTTAGACGATTCATATATATAAATAATATGAAAGCGAATAAAATTTAAAATAATTGACGAATTCGTTTGATCCTTATTCTTCCATGCATTACTATTAAAAAAACAGTTTGCATACATATAAAACAGACAACTCAACCAATTTATCTAAAATGAATTTTATACTTAATAACAAGTAGTGTCAAGGTTTAATCTGTTTATAACGGAAATTGTTTAACCATAATCAACAAATCAACAATCATTCAATCAATCAATTCATTTCAAACAACTATTTCAATCATCCAAAACAAACAAATAATTATATCACATAATTAAATATCGATTGGACAATAGATATTTATAACGTGATGTAATTTAAATTGGTATTCTAGAAAGTGCGAGTTGATTACTCACCAGTCGTTCAATCGACGATTCAACATTGTTTTATTTAGTTTTAAACATATGTTTAAAAGTAAATAAAATTCTGATCTGCTCCAGACCATTCCAATTCCTTATGTACTTGTAGTAATCGTCAGTGCGATCCCAATGCCGCTTGTTTCATCAAATTCTGATAACGTTTGAATCATATTTAAGCATTACAAGTTTTATATATTTAAATGATCATTAATAATTAATTAAATTAATAATAAACTTTTACCCTTAATCACTTTCTTTTAATAATGGTTATAAGTAATCCTTCTTCCTCGTTTAGAAAATACGATCCCCCTGTAGCATTCTTTCCCATTGCTGCAGCTTCCGTTCACCTTAACTTCTCCACCGATCAAACAAACTTCAAACCAGCTGCTTCAATCTTCTTTTCATCGCACGTGCTCCAACCCTATCACCAATATGTCGAACTCACGGCCCCATCACCCTTGCAGCTACAGGCCGACACCATGTGATGGTACAGTAGGCATCAGACCTTTTTTTCATGCAATACCCAAAAAAATTACAACGAGGTGCACTTCGCTATCGCGAGTCCCAAACCAAAGTCCATTTCCCCCATCTCCTCTCTGAATCACCACCTACATAACCTGAGGTTCACTACGTCCTTATTGAGCTCTAGGAAATGAGGCCTAACCAAATGAAATGTGCCAGCGTGTCAGTGTACGAACTCAACAAATCCACTCTCATGTGATTCCATTAGACCAAAACCAACCATCCGTTCTGTTCAGTTATTCTCTCTCATGTTCTGCAACTGGTCCAACGAGCAGAGTACCCAGAAAGGGCGAACCAGCCACGGACTGGTTTTGGGAAGGGGGTTACAACGGCAAACTCTTTGCCGTTGTAACGTTATAACGGCAAACTCTTTGTCGTTATAACTTATAACGACAAAGAGTTTGCCGTTATAAGCAAACCATCAAAAACCTCTCCCAGCCGCCTCCTGCTTCATTATCCCCTTCCTCCATTTTCCTAACCCGAAAACCATCTTCCAAACCCCATTTTTCACCTAAATTTTACCTTCAATTCACCAATCCGTCAGCTTCTAACCAAATTAAATACCGTATTTGAAATATTCGTTCGAAAATATGGCTAGATTACTAAAAAAAATCGCCAAAAAATTCATGTACGGCGACGATCGTGGCACCGGGGGAAGTGGTGCAGGCGGGAGTGGTGCAGGGGGTAGTGGCGAACAACCAGTGCTCGGAATAGAAGACTTGCTTGTAGCCGCCGAGAACATGGATAACGAAGAAATAGGGGCGCACGAGGAAGGCGCCCATCGGGGACGTGGCGGGCGTAGAGGCCGACGAACAGGCAGGGCACGTAGGGGTGTTGGATCGGTTTCCGCTAGACAGGTCGATCTCGATGGCTATGTGGATATGAAACTCAGCGCGGCGAAGCTTCCTATGCTATCCAACTTTCGCATTCTTCCAGATGACGATGTACACGTTAGCACGCAGTCGAGTTTGGCTGTAAGTATTTTTAGTAATATTTAAATAGTATTCTTTGAGTGTTAGATATTGGGTAGATAGTATAACATTTTGTTGAACCGTTAACAATCGCGGAATATACGTCCACGTGGTTCGTTAGCGACCACACTTAGATATTATCATGCACACTTGGCGAGTAAGGAGGGGGTCGCAGGACTGTTACATGCTCTTGGATTTCAATTTTTTCTAGGTAATATTATAGACTTTTTAATGAAATAAGTGGATAATTTAGTAGTCATATTTTATCTTATTGTGCTCTTTGCTATTTTAGGAATAAATCATGTTATAAATGCCGATGTGCAATTGTGTGCGGTCATTGCTCTACGGTGGTACAAAACCACCCACACATTTCACTTTCCTTGTGGTGAGTTAGGACTTACACCGCTTGATTTCTCCATGCTTACTGGTATTAGCATTGGAGTAGGTGCTTATCCCCCACTGCCTTATGATGATGGTCGATGGCATGATCGTGCACTTGTTCATGATCTACTGCCTCATGTGGATGTTTCTGCTATGTCATATCAGGCAGAAGGCGCTATTAGAGTGAGCGCGATCCGTGCGGCTATGGACCGGATACTCGATCACTACTCTGTTGATGACGACTTGGAGCTTGCTCGATTATTTATGTTATATCTTATGGGTAACCTTTTCTTTAGTTCTTCGAGCAGTAGCGTTCCTGTGGGGTTTTTTGCGGTCGCGGCTGAGATAAATGTCGATGGGGCGATTTTATATGATTAGGGCACACCTATCCTTGCATACCTATACAGATGTCTCGACATGCAATGCACCATCACTGATTCTCAGGTTTCTTTATTTGGATTCTGGGAGTTTATACAGTATTGGTACTTTGAGTACTCTAGGAACTTTCATTTTATCACCCGTACTGCAGACACATCGACCTTTTTCCCCCGTATATGCTTTTGGACTGCGGACAACCGGGGGTCCAGAGATAATGAGTCACGCCACGTGTATCCCGTTGCCCATAACCAGATCGAGCTGAGGATGTATAGGGATCAGATTCTATGGCATCCATTTGAGCAGAGTACATCCATCGATCTTGAGATCATACAGATTGCTAGGATGCTTGCCGGACGGAGATTTCCACTTATATCTTCTCCCGTGGCGCTAGGTGCTTATTGGTATCTTGGTGAGAGGTGCTGGAGACAGTTGTATGACTTCTATGCTATTCCGAATGATCCACACCCACATACTTATCGATGTATGATTTACCCGACGGAGCAGCTAGATATAGCCAGGGCAGCAGGCTGGTGGACGGGTGAGAGCTTTGTTATTATCGGGGAGTGTTACCTTACCTTCTGGCGTAGATTTTTCACCGGGTCCACAGACACGATTACGCATGCAGCATCGATTGATTTAGTAGGCCATCTGCTATACGACATGGCATACGTCCACCTGTTGTCGAGAATATTACCCAGCCCAGCCAGAGTTTTCGTGTAGTTGATCATGTGGCGGCCGCCAGTCATTTTGGATGGACCATGGCAGTGCCCACCATTGGACCGGATCGTTACGTTGACGTGTTTCATCCTCCGGCCCATCATGATTACCCGGATCCTACACAGATATCATATCATGATTATTATGATATGCAGATGGGGATTAGGCATACGGGCTATATAGAGCATAAGCGTAGCCTAGATTACTATAATGTTGAGCTACGTCGTGTTGCAGAGGAGGCACGACAGCAGCAGACGCATTTAGAGGCCCAACTTGAGGCAGAGCGCAAGAGACTTCAGGACTTGCAGATGTATTACCACCATAGGTCTAGTGCTGGGTCCAGTCAGCCTCCAGATGTTGGTGATGATGAGAGACGTCATCGGCGCCGCACACGTCCACGTACACATTCAGATGACTCGGACGACCGAGTTACTACCACTTTTATGTACTTTCGCAGTTGTCAGTTGTATGGTCCTACTGTTGGAGTTGACATTCTGCATTTGTTGACTACCACTGTTATGTACTTTTGTTGTATTACCACTATTATGTACTTTTGTTGTATTACGTTTTCCTAGTTGATAGTTGTATGTTCCTGTTGTTTGAGTATGCGTTCTGTATTTGTTGACTACCACTATTATGTACTTTCGATGTATTTTGTGTACGTTTTGATTATGTTTCTATGTAGAGACTGCATTTGGTTATGTGGAGAGACTGTATTTCTGTGTAGAGAATGTTTTTGTGTATAGCCGGTATGTTATGTTGTTCTAGTTCCTATAAGTGTTGTTTGGAATGTAATAACGCTTGAATTTGATGTTGAACAAGGTTTCCCTCTTCTCGTGTATAAATGCAAAATTCTTAAATAGCACGCCAACATAACAAGGTTTGAAGATAACTCCATAGTCTACGCACAAACATCAAATTAAATAGACAGTAAAACAACAATAAAATCACAATACCATAAGTCTACTCAGTTCCATAGCGGGTCAACCAACTGTAGCGGAGTTTATACGCTTTGTAACCAACGAACTCCTCACCATACTCGAAAAGGTAACGAGAATCATATGTTGCTTGATTTGTTTTAAATATGTTCTCGTCTTCAACAGTTTCGATAATCTTTGTGTACCGATCACAAGCGTCTGCAAAATGACGATTGGCCATTTGGATTTCAACCGATGTTCGTGTAGTGGGTAGGGAACGATGGTTGTTGTATAGCCTCGTGATCATTGCCCATCTTTCTTCATATGTTAAACCCCCTCCAGTTTGCATTAGCAACTCATCCCTCTTTTCAACCTCAATATAGGATTTAACGAGGGCCAGCAAATCCTTAGAAGAAAATTCTGAAGTTGGAGAATTCAATGTTCGAGCTCTATTACTAGGTCGTTGATTTGATGGGGAAGGACGCGGAGCTGTAACCGCTCGATGCTGAATAGCGGCAGGCACCTCTTCAACTTGTGTATCATGAACTAATCCAAATTCGTTATCATTCACTAAGTTTCGTTCGTACTCATCAAAAATCCTTCCCATTTCTTCATCACTTATTTCTGAATCGTCCATGTAACCTGTGCATCAGTAGAATAAGTAGAGTTACTAGGAGTATGAATTTTGTTGATAATAAACGTTACCTATAAGACAACAAGAAAATAATTTTTCTCACTTTAGTCTAAATGTTGCTGCTTGAAGCTGTAGAAGGTATGAGATGGATTATCAGATATGGAGTACTTATAAGGGCAATGTACGAACAACAGTTACAATTCAACATACTAGAATACCCATTATAGGGTTCTCGTGATATTATGGGTGATTCTGTACAATGACCGGTCACATCATTGCAACACGAAAAATGGTGCCATCACATGAAATGTTGGCATGTACTATTAATCTCGTGATATTACGTTAGATTCCCTACAGTGACTTTTCACATCACAACAAATGTGGGCAGTTACTATTAATTTCGTGTACTATTGTCATTTAATTCGGAAGAGACTACTCAATGCAGTGAGCGAAAGATGGAGACTTTTAATGGAATCTCAGCTACGAAAGATGGAGACGCGTCTTTAATTTTTTCTTCTCAGTGACTGGTCCAATCATGCGGTACGTGCATGTGAAAGGGTACACTCTACATACACGTGACTCGTATTAAATTCACAGTGATATTGCATTATGTAATATTGTTGTATGACTCAATGTCTAGTCATTTCATTGACTGTAGCAGCCTTTGGAAGCATTATTCGTAATTGTTTTGTCATGGTGGTAATTTTGTGTATATGTAGGAGTTTAAAAATAGGGGTCGTCCACCAGTGCTTTAACAATTTCAATTCACGAAAGAGTTACAAAAAATGGACCATTCCCAGGTGCCTTATTTCTGCTTGCGATAGAATGAAATGCCAAACCATAATCACTGAAACAACGACAACTAGTACAACAGAAGGAAATGCCAAACCATATTCATACAAACTTCAACAACTAGTACAACTATTGAGCAATTATAACAACTGAAACAACGACAACTAGTACAACAGAAGGAAATGCCAAACCATAATCATAAAAACTACAACAACTGAGCACACAAGCATCAAATTCAAACACGTACATCTACCATGGTCTAGGGAAAGGACCATCTCTTGTCGTACCCGCCTTAGTCTTGCTCAAGCGTCTTATTTCTGCTTGCGCTTCGAGTGCATACTGACGTCCACGTTCGCAAATGGGAGGGTCAATCCACTCCTTAAAGCAACAACAATCAATGTCACCAGGATAATTCATGTGGTCGTTGAAGGCTTGATAACCGAAAAATCGACGACCGGCATTTGTTTCGGTCTCGTCAACAACAACGACCGACACTTGTCCACAATGGCAAATAGGGTTGTATCTAATCATCCCTAGTGGCCCGGATACCTTCCCTGCGAGTACAATCTCTTTTCCAGATCTTTGATGAACGGAAGAGGCATCTTCGTTTGAATACGGTGAGTATCCGTATTCGTGAGTTGGGCAAAACGATTGCTGGTCTTGTACCGGACGTTGCATGGCATACGATGATGAGTGCGATTGGGCCATGGGTTTCTTGCTTGTAGATTTTTTGCCGGTACACTTCGGTTCAGACGAAGTCATTTTTCTGGTTGTCAAAAAAGAATTTGAGAAGGTGGTCTGGTTGTGTGGAACAAGGAGGAGGTAGGTTGGTATATAAAGGGAGGGAATGCGACCGATTAAGTAGCCACTGTGGTGCCACGACAAAAAAATATAACGGGAAACAGTTTGCCATTATATTTTAATACAGGATATATATTTTCCTAGTGTGTAGGCCGGTCACTCTATTTCTACAGTTTTCAGACCAGAGTGTGGTCATGTCACTCTTTTTCTAAATTTATGAACGCATTTTCCAACGTAGCTATAGGAAACAGTGCACAGTGTACAGCATACAGTGGACAGTGTGCAGTAAATAGTGCACAGTATACAGAGCACAGTCCAACGGTTGCAATTACCCGTTGTCAATTTGTTTTCACATTCCGTGTCTTTTGAAAACGGGAAGTAATTTCCTTATGCAGTGGTAACTAAATCTCCTCCTATATATAGCTAACATTGCTTAAGCAATACCCGATCCATACGGACTGGAAACTGTATCTCAAATAAGAAAAATGCCAATATCGTATCCATCTTCTTACAATTACATGGACCTTCTCTCAGGACCATCAAACCCTAATCCGTCCACACCCAGAGAACCAACAGAGTGGTATATCGAAATGGAAGAGCGACACAATGACGAGGTGCGACAATTAGAACTTGAAGCAGGAATGCATGAACTGGAAATACGACATCAGCATGACAATCGTAATCGACAACGTGAGCGCAGGTCTAACCTTGTAATTCCTCGCGTTAGAGCCACGGTAGAAGAAGGTGAGGTTGAATCCGCAAATATTGTATGCTTTTGTGGATTCGAAGCACCGTAATTAGTGGTCCGTCATGGAAACGACGTTGGACGTCGATATTATAGTTGTCCAGTATGTGGCAATGGATGCGAGTTTGGACAGTGGATAGATGACCGTTTTCCCCGTCGAGCAATTACGTATGCTTTGGAACTAGAGGAAGAAATAAGAAAGCTGCGAAATCAAGTAAACGACCTAAGCAATGCAAATTATCGCCTGCAACATGGGTTAAATTAGGATTTAAATATTTTATGTTATGCGTACTATGTACTGTATCGTTATGTGTCGTATCACTTTTATCTTTCTGCTTTATTTTAGTTCAAAACCATCACTGTGGTTCGAACGAAGTATGTATCCCAAGAGCTGTGTAACGTTTAGGTTATGTAGGCTGAATTTATATATGGAACCTAGTGTTTGTCTAATCTACCGTTCGTGTAATTTATCATTATTTGTAACTTATTATCACATTTTCGAGATTACGAGTTAAAAATAGGGGTCGTCCGTGGGTGCATTAACCTTTTCAATACATGTAGGAGTTTAAAAAAAGGGTCAGCATACTTTACGTCAAACATTTTACGGAAACGGTCAAACAATGCACAGTGCAAACAGTGATACACTATACATTGATACGGTACCAGTAATTATGTTACTGAAAAAGTTGATGCATTAAATATCAAAACCATAAATTTATCATGGGTATCACCTACTTTGTGTTTCTGTTGGGAAGTTCAACATTTCTTTTTACAAATCTAGCCCTGCTTTTTGTGTAAACGCAGCAATAAATATGCACTAGGTTAATATCTCTAACAGAACAAAAATTCCATACACTTGCCATCCAATTCAATTGATTAACGATTTGTTTTGTATTGAAGCTATGGACAACTTGGAGATTGACGATGAAACAATGAATAAGTGTTATGAAGAGTTTGAACGGTCAAGGAATAGTGTACAACACAACAAGCCTAGGGTGGAATTCGGTGAAGGAGCACAAGTTCATTCTAAATCAGTGAAGCCGAGAACAAAATCTTTCAACGCTCGATTGCGCGAAGTTTTAGCAAATCAAAGACCTGGTAAGCAGATCGTATACGAAGGACAAGAAATCGAGCCCCTACATCCGATCGGTCCAACACTACCTAGTGGAGCTTACCCTATTTGCTGTTGTGGAGATGAATCAGTTGTTGTTGTTGCCAAAACAGAAAAAAATGTTGGACGTCGATTCTTCGGATGTCCTGCCTTCGAAGACCATAGGTATTACCCCAATTATATTCACTGTTGTAATTTTATGCAGTGGATAGACCCGCCAATGTGCCAACGTGGACTTCAATATGCACTAGAAGCGCAAGTAGAAATAAGGCGGTTGAACAAGATTGTTGCGGATGCACCTAGATCTGGCTATCTCAGAAATCGTTAGGATTTAGTTTTTCTTGAATCGAAGATTTATTACTCTACTTTGAATTTGATGTTGCTATGTTCTGTTGTTCTGGTTCCTGTAAGTGTGGTTTGGAATGTATTACTGTTTCAATTTGATCGTGAACAAGATTATCGTCTTCTCGTTTACAAATGCAAAATTCTTACATAACGCGCCAACATAACAAGGTTTGCAGATAACTCCATATTCTACGTAAGAACGTAATGGGTCAACCAACTGTAGCGCAATGACTGGTCAAGTCTTGCATACTTCGCATAGTGCAGTCATGTCATCTGCCAGATTCCATTTAGTGTTCCCTACAGTGTAGCTTTTGACTGTTCATACCATTGCCCATCTTCCAGCTATATATACATATGTTAATTTACTCACAACATGCAAAACTCAAACAACTTCTTCCCCATTCTTAGAGCACATCCTTTGATTCGCACTCACTGAAAATGTCTTCGTAGGCAACATCTACAGATTCCAAGGAACAAGCTTATGAAAACATGAGGCTACAGGAGATTGAAGACGAACTTCAGTTCCTAAACCAAATGAAACCGCAAACTATACCGCCGTACGAACAAGTGAACGTTCAAACACCACATGAAACCCCAGTACCCCCTGTTCAAGTTCCATCTCAACAAGAGGTCACTCAATCAACGCAAGAAGAAGAGTTCTTTCGTGTACCACTGCATGAACATGTAGTGGATTCTTATCCAGTTCGTTGCTATTGCGGGTATACGGTTGAAGTTGTCGTTCAAGCAGAGGGCAACAATATAGGTCGGCGCGTGCAGCGATGTCCAGCCTATCCAAATGGTTGCAATTACACGGACTGGATAGACCAACCTTTGTGTCCTCGGGGAATAGCATATTGTAACGAACTCGAATGCGAGAATAGACGTGTTCGAAGTGAAAATGCCCAGTTGCGATTGAACATCCTGCGATTCCCATAAGACTAAAACATAAAATAAAGTTTACTCAAGTTGGTAATTTTCACTTCATACTTTGACGAAGCTAGTTCGCATGTTATGTCGGCAGTTGTTGTACCTTTATAAACTATTGTATCTTTATGCTTATTGTTGTATCTTTATAAATTGTTGTATCCCCGTATCCTACTCCACTGGTTGGATTTAGTGGAGATTTTAAACATATTTGGATATCACTTTATATCACATCATCTGTCCGAATTGACAACTCAAGGCAGAGATATTATCCAAACCATTATAAAGGAATTTGACTACTCAACGCAGAGATATTATCCAAACCATTATTGCCTACTCAATCTGCCAACCATTAGTGCCAACCGTTCACAACACAACAACTTTCTGAATTGACTACTCAATGACAGAATCATTACTATCCCAACCTTTATGTCGGAACCATTATTGCCAACCATTAGTGCCAACCGTTTACAACACAAAAACTTTCTGAATTGACTACTCAATGACAGAATCATTACTATCTCAACCTTTATGTCAGAACCATTATTGCCAACCATTAGTGCCAACCGTTCACAACACAACAACTTTCTGAATTGACTACTCAATGACAGAATCATTACTATCCCAACCTTTATGTCGGAACCATTATTGTCAACCATTAGTGCCAACCATTCACAACACAACAACTTTCTGAATTGACTACTCAATGACAGAATCATTACTATCCCAACCTTTATGTCGGAACCATTATTGCCAAAATATATATTTAAAATATGTTAACTGTTATCCATCCGATCGATCCAAGTGAATATGGGTCGATTTTAAGTGTTTTGAAGAAGGGATCGGTCCTGTCGTTATTAAAAGGGAGCGGTCGTAGCGCAAGATTCCTGGTCGTCCTAAAGTTGGTCGCTTTCAGATCGCTTCAAACACGAAGTTGTTTCGGTCGTTCCAAAGAACTAAAAACTTCTGGTCACTCCGAAGGCCAATGATTACTGATCGCTCCAAATATTCAAGATAGTTGGTCGCTTTAAACATACCAAAGCTCTTGACCATTCCAAAAGTACAGAAGATTCTTGGTCGCATCAAAATATATAAAGAAAGTTGGTCTCTCTAGCGCTGGTCGCTCCAGAAGCCAAAGGCTCCTGGTCGCTCCAGACGGCTAAAGAGATCTGGTCGTTCCAATATACTAAAGAGTTCCTGGTCGCACCAGAATGCAGAAGATCTCTGGTCGCTCCAAATATACAAGGTATCTGGTCGTTTACTAGCTCTTGATCGCACCAACAATCTTCAAGGCTTCCTGGTCTGTTTGTTCCAAGCATCCTGGTCGGTCCGCTCCGCATTCTAGTCTTCTGGTCGTCCTTTCTTCTGGCGGAAGCTCCGGTCGGCCAAAGCACTAGAATCGATCTGTGATGGTGTGACAGCTGGAAACAACTGGTGACAACTGGCAGTGGCATTTCCGTAAATACCGAAAATACCGACCAGGCCCCTGAATACAAGATTTCAGCCATTTCTCCGCCTATAAATAGGACCCTACCTCCATCACTTTGGAGGACTTTTTTCGGGAACTACGAGGAGGTGCTGTCCAATTGCTTTCGGGATTTCTCCAAGCATTTCTACATCTCTTCTCTATCATCGATCATAAATCTATGGGGTATGGGAGCATGTGGAGCATAGCTTTCATGGAGGAACAAGCATAAGCATTCCACGCACTACTTCATTTCTTCTTGATCATTCACCCGAAGATCTAAGGAGCTTTTATCCATGGCTTTCATGGAGGGATTGGCAAAAAATACTTCAAGCTTTCATCCATTCCTTCAATCGGTTGTAAGGACGAATGCATGCCAAAGGAGCTTGTATGAATGTATAATGGAGCAAATGTTGTAATCTTTTGGTTATTAATGAAATCCAATCTTCAAAGTGGACGTAGACTCGAACCACTATAAAATTCTTGTCTTCTTTCTTTATTTTGGTATTTTGATGCTTTTGAATGTTAGATATGGCCTCACACAACTCTAAAGGTTTTCTAATGCCCCGCCTCTGAAAAGGTGACGTGCTTTCTAAGCATCTCACCTCCGATTAGGTAACGTGTTTAGAAATACCATTTTGGTTGTTATACCAATTTTCGGTATCAACAATTAGGCACCCACCGTGGGGCCAGATCTACTTTCTGGCATCAAATATACTACGGAGATCTTGAGATCTTGAAGCTAAGCTTTAAAATAGCTCGCTCCAGCTTGCGATTTGGACCTCCCAACGAACTCTCCTCAATGTTCAAGTTGCTTCCTGAAATAATGCCGCCAAAAGCAAATAAGGAAGCTAGAATTAGAATCTCTAACGGAGTAAATCGGGATGAGACCCCCGTGGCTAACCAATTTGAAGTGGGAGAGACATCTAATGGAGGTGTGAATGTCACAAGAGGCGAGTTTGATCAAGCTGTCGCTGGATTGACGCAACAGCTAGAGATAGCTAACAAAGCCATGTTGACAAAACTTGATTCGCTCTTTGCTCTTCAGGCCGCTACGACAAAGGTGGCCTCTAATCCCATTCGTGCAGAGGATGCTGGTTCTTCTTCTTCTAGTCCAAATCGGGAAAAATCTTTTCAGGAAATCTCCGATCCCGATAAAGGAAAGCATGAGACTTCGAAGCAAGCTGATCGGAACCGCACTGCAGGGATCACTTCTCATCAAGCGGCCAATTCTGCCAAAGGGGCACTTTCCAACCAAGAAAGGCCAGGGCCCCTAAGTCGCAACCGCGATGGTTTGCTCAAGCAAGCCTCCGGTCAAGACAAAGGTGTCCGCCCCGCAGATAGCCTCCCTGAGAAGGAACGCCTCAAGAAAATGGTCCAACAGCTTATGAAGGAAAGCCAATCTCGAAACGATAATGAGGCTGAATGGGAATTCGCACCGTCCAAAACCCCCCTCATTGAAAGGATTAAAAAGACAACTTTCCCACGCAAATTCAAACCTCCTTCAATCCAAGCTTATAGCGGGACAGGCGACGCCAATGTGTTCTTGTTTCGATACGATCAACACATGGATGGGGCACAAGCAACTGACGAGCATAAGTGCTTGTACTTCCCGGTGTATTTGGAGGGGGTTGCGTCATTATGGTTCACAAGGTTGCCTCCCCGATCTATTGATGACTTTGCCACATTGGCAAGATGCTTCCGAGACCAATTCCGCCTCCAAACAACAAAGGTCAGAGATATCATGTCCCTCAATGAACTAGAACAAGCTCCTGGTGAAACGATAAGGTCTTTCTTGAATCGTTTTAATGCTGCTGCTGCAGAAGTAGGGACCCAAGAGCCAAGGCTAATTCTAATGGCCTTAAAGGGGGGCTTTGATAAGCTGTCTGAGTTCGGAAGGTGGCTAAAAAGAAAGAAACCTGAAACGCTAGAGAAATTTTATGACAAAGCCGAGGAATACATGTGTCTTGAAGATGATCCTATCTGTTCCGTTGGCAATGTCAAAACTAAGGTGGTCCCGAAAAGGAAGGAAGCTCCCAAAAAGAATAGTCAAGAAAATTTTGGGGAAGGTCAAAAGAGAGGAAGCAGTAATGATGCTAGAAATGATAAGGATTCCAAGAAACGGCGTTTCTTCAAGCCAACGGATTTTACTCCGTTGAATGATACAACCGAGCACATATATATATGGCAACGAAGGATGCAGAGGGCTATCCAAGCCCAAAGCCAGTAAAGGTGTCCGAGGAAGCTGCGAACTTTGGAAGGTTTTGTCGATTTCATAATCGACCAGGCCATGACACGGATGAGTGTCGACACTTGAGGAATCTGGTTGAAGAATTAATAAGGAAGAATCGCCTCCAAGAGTACGTAAAGCGGTCAACAGATGCCGAGCCTACTCAGGGGCAGCAAACTCGTCCGGCTCAAGATGGAAGAATACCTGCAAGTGAATCCCGACCAATAATCAATACGATTAGTGGTGGTCCTCATCCTGCAGGGGATGCTTGGAAGGATATGATCAGGTATACTAATGAACCAAGAAGCATTCTAAAAGGAGACAGTTTTGAGGTTTGCGGTAATTCTCTTCGTCGGAAAATGCCTAAAACATCCTGTGAAGATGTTATCTTCCGGAATCGGGATTCCAACGGAATGTTGGTTCCAACAGTTGACCCGATGGTGATCACTATTGGCTTGGGTCCAGCACTAGTAAAGAAGGTGTTGATTGATAACGGAGCATCCGTGAACGTTCTGTTTTACAATACTTTCTCTAAAATGGGTCTATCCATGGATAATGTGCGAGCTAGCAAAGACGAAAAACACGGGTTCACTGGCGTACCAACTCAGCCAATAGGAGTGATTGATCTCCTTCTAGAGCTAGGAGAGGGAGAGAGGCAAGTCTCTATGATACAATCTTTCGTTATAATAGACTCACCTTCAGGGTATAATGCATTCTTGGGAAGGCCAGCACTTGCCGACTTCAGGATAGCTCTTGCTCCTTGGTGCTTGATGATGAAGTTCCCGACCGCAAATGGGGTGGGAGTTATCAAAGGGGATCCTCAGGAATCGAGGGAATGCTATATGACAGAACTGACTGAAGCTCGGAAATACGAAATTCAGAAGGATGCGGAGACTCCTCTCTGCATCCATGAAACTCCTCTATAGCAATTAAAGACCTCCCCCGCGCAGGAGCATATAACGACATACAGGAGTCTTTGGCCCCAATTGGGAAGGGCCGTTTATTGTCAATCAAAAGCTTCTGGACAGTACCTTTAAACTCAAAACTACAGATGGAGTAGAACTCCCAAGTGCCTGGAGCAGTGATCATCTTCGTCGTTATTTCAAATGATTTTCTAACTCATGTTCTTTTGTATTTTTCTATGAATATAGTAAATACTTTGTATGAAATCACATGAGTATGAATCCAGCAGCACTTCTGATTCTGTCTAAGCTTTATATTCGCGTGTCTTTGATCATATATCCAAAAGATGCACAGCTATGGATACAGGACACGATACCTCTATCACCCTGCTTTCCGACATAAAACTCGCCATAGCTTTACTGAAGAAATATGGTCCAAAAGCAGGCGCAATCTTAACCCAAATCCTCTCCGAGGATTCTCAGTCGAATAATAAACTGAGTCTTCTCCAGGGGTGCTCGGTCAAATAACCCAAAGTCAGACAAAATCTGATCGCGTTATAACCGAGTTTCTTAACCCAAATCCTCTCCGAGGATTCTCAGTCGAATAATAAACCGAGTCTTCTACAGGGGTGCTCGGTCAAATAACCCAAAGTCAGACAAAATCTGATCGCGTTATAACCGAGTTTCTTAACCCAAACCCTCTCCGAGGATTCTCAGTCGAATAATAAACTGAGTCTTCTCCAGGGGTGCTCGGTCAAATAACCCAAAGTCAGACAAAATCTGATCGCGTTATAACCAAGTTTCTTAACCCAAACCCTCTCCGAGGATTCTCAGTCGAATAATAAACTGAGTCTTCTCCAGGGGTGCTCGACCAAATAACCCAAAGTCAGACAAAATCTGATCGTGTTATAACCGAGTTTCTTAACCCAAAACCTCTCCGAGGATTCTCAGTCGAATAATAAACTGAGTCTTCTCCAGGGGTGCTCGGTCGAATAACCCAAAGTCAGACAAAATCTGATTGCGTTATAACCGAGTCTCTTAACCCAAACCCCCTCCGAGGATTCTCAGTCAAATAATAAACTGAGTCTTCTCCAGTGGTGCTCAGTCAATAAATCAAAGTCAGATAAAACTTGACTACGATATTACTGAGTCTTTGACAAGGAAAACCTTCAAAAGGCATTCAAACATTTCTCGAATATCTAACGCATTAGGACGCAAAGGATGGAAAATTCCAAACAAAGCATGCAAAGTTCGTATAAAAACATCCAAATATCCACCTTCAATATATAAAGGTTGAAACAACCCATTGGTACGGGGGCATATCACATATCACGACACAAAGCAAAAAGCAGCTCCTTGATTTCTCACACACCAAAGGATCATCTCAACCGTTTATAGGTGGGAAATTCATAAATGAGCAAAATAGGCAAAGTGTGGTGTGCGAGCATGATGTATAACCCAGAATATGCAGAAGAAAGTAAGGACAAGGTTAAGAATGCAGAAACACAAAGCATCACCACACTACATTCAAACACAGAATCAAGTCACAACATTATTAAGTGCAAATGGTTCAAGTCATAAGCGAGGGCCGGCACCCGCATATACATCCGGTCTGAATGAAAGATTGATAAATGCAAAGCAAGGATCCAAGCCACTATTTCTTTGGGTCTCCAGATCTCAATGAAGGACCCCTAAGAGTTGGCGAATCAACGGTCTTCTTCTTCTTGACAGCACGCTTATGATGTTTCCGCTTAGAAGGAGAAGCATCCTCTTTACCTGAATCAACAATGATGTCGTCGATAGTTGCCTCAGAATCATGCTCTTCTTCCTCACGAAGCTTACTAATATCTCGGTCAAGGGTTTCGATAGCATCAATTCTCTCCTCCTGCGAACCTGGTTGGGAGAATGTTAGTCCTTTGGAAACACCAACAAGTAAGCCTGTATTGAATAAAGGCAAGTCAGTTTCAATGGCATCCATCACCATAGCAGTATACCCGCCAACAGGAGGTGATGGTGAAAGCGAATTCGTTGCATAATTATAGCAACTCATGAGATTAGAATACTCCAAAGAAGCAAAAAAGTAATCTAAATCTAGTATCACTTCATCCATATCATCTCTACCTGGAGCAGGAGGATGTGTGCTGATTTCATAATCATCGAGGTTTATTGTTTCCTCCAAATCACTGTTTCCTCCATCTGCAGAGGGAGGAATTGCAACATCTGCATGGAATACAGGGCTTGAGATTATGGCACCATCAGTTAATTTGGTGAAAGTATCCTCAATAAATATACCTGAAGATTTAACCCCGGATGATTCCCCCCGATGGATCCCAAGAGAATTTCTTCCCTCAGCTAAGGCCTCTCGATCATCCTCATCTAGCAACTCGAGTTGGAGCTGGTAGTCATCGGAATCTTTGTAACGCTTCAAAACCTCCTCCCAAACACGAGCAAGTGTATCTCCATAGCCTTCTCCTAGGAAGCGGAGGCTTCCCCCATACATAACACTGCAGACATAGAATTCTAGGAAGGTTGCTTCATCTTCTTCCTTAATTCTGCGGGCTTGGTTCAGAGATTCTTGCTTCTCTTTTTCTAAGGAGGAGGACTTGGCAGTTTCGACTTCAAGCTTATCGCGAAGAGAGGCGATTTCAGATTCACGAACAGACACAGTCCTTCTGCTCAAAGCCAGCTGAGCTTCAGCTTCTTCTTGTGCTTTTACAGCATCGTCAGCCCGCTTAGTAAGCTCGACCTCTGTATTCTTGGCATCTCCGAGCTCCTTACGAAGCTTTTCAATCTCGGATTCTAGCTCGTTAACCCTGGAGCCCCATTCTAAAACAGAAATCTTCGTATCCTGATCTTTCACAACTTGAATAAGTTGAGCCTTTTCGTCCTCCAGGGTTTTAATGCTTTCAATCCATTTGGTGTTAAGATTCTGAAAATCATAACAAAATTGTTCCCATGCTTTGAGGCGTTGATCAACGGTTTTGCCAATATCATCCAGGATTCCCCGAGCTTTCGCCACCATCTCTGTCATGTCCCGTCTATCTGCGGGATGGACATCCACATCAAAGTTCAAACCCCTCAAATCCCAATCTCCAAATATATGACTAAGAGGGGGGCTGGGGCATCCAAGTTCCCTTTCCACATCAAGTATTTCATGCGGCCTCGACATGATAGCTTGAAGCTCGACCTGGGTTGGATAAGGAGGAACGTATCCTGGGGCACGCTTCTGGGGGATCTCCGTAAGAGGGTCATCTCCACTCCTTCGTCTTCTCCTTTGAGGGTCCTCCCTTTTCTGCCTTGCCTCCTCCTCTGCCGATTGTTCATAATCATCAAGCCAGGCTCTTTGCTCTGGAAGCTGTTCATAAGAAGGATGAGAAGAAGTGGGATGTTGGCCGTGTGATTTTTGGGGTTGAGGAGGAGCTTGCTTAATCTTTTTCTTTGGCCGAGCAAGTATATCAGAACTTTGCCTCCTTTTCCGAAAATCGTCAATGAATGATGACTTCATTCCTAAAAAGAAAAATAATAATGAGTTCATTTAGCACTTGAGAACATGGAAGTAAACCAAGATATAGAGTAAGAAGTTAAAAGTGCAACTCTGAAAGCAAGCTTAGTCCTAAAAGAAAAAAGAAAAACATGCCTAATAAGCCTGTGTTAGACTCCGATCCTAAGTTTATTCTCGTATCTGGAACTGGTCCAGGAATCTCCGGAATGTTGGGATCAGATTGAACATTAGGAACTGCGAAACCTGAAACAGGGTATCATCTTTGCTAAGGTATCGCATAGACTCTAGATCAGGAAGTTCGCCAAAATTACCCGCGGAGTCTCTATCTTGAGTACTTGCCATAGTCGGATCCTCAAGAACATCTCCAATGTTCTGTTCAACATTTAAGGTAGTTTCTCCTACCGCGAGTTGCTTACCCTCACGTTGAACAAGTTCTTCTTCAGTATTTGAGGGAGGCTGATCCCCCGTGGTTTTCTCCGGGATTTCCGGGATGACAGCTTGTTTTTCAGAAACGGCCTCTGTGGCTCTCTCCGAAATCGTCAAGACATCGGCCTGCTTTTTAGGAGAATCTTTATGTTCCTTAAGGGCACTCGAAGGCTTTTTACTACCACTACCACTGCCGACTTGTGCACATTTTGTCAAGTATTTCTTAGTCGTTCTTTTAGCCGTCAGGGTACGGGATGGGGGAAGCAGCTAGTATTGTCGAAGGAACTCGTCGCAAATTAAAAACTGTCTACTTCTTTCAGTTTCGCTCACGGATAACAATGATTCCAGCAGAGGCTCATTAATGTCTGTGTCTTGATCAGAAGGAGTCTCTGTAAAAAAAAGAGAAAAGTAAAATCAATACATAATCATCGGAGGTAAAATAGAATTCCTATGAACATTTACCTCCTTCGGCCCATCGACCGAAAAAGTTGTCGGGACACCGCACATAGAAAAATTGGTCAGGAAATCCTTTGATACTCTCAAATAAGCCAGTTATAACCCTGGATCTCCTGCTTTCCATGAAGATAAAGGAGGGACGCTCCTTCTTTCGTCTCTTAAAAGAGTATAACGAGCATATATCCTTGAAGGTGGGCTCGCGCTTTAAAACTCTCATAAACAGCACATATAAGCTTGTAACAATGAAGTAGCCATTGGGAGCCAGTTGATAAGGAGCGATAGCCAAATTTTTCAGAATCATTTCTAAGTAAGGATTGAAGGGAGGGATCGCTCCACTCTGTAACATCCCCTTACAAACTGTTACGTATCCAACGGGGGGGCGATCAGATAAATCGTCTCTTTTTGGGAATTTGACTTCATCCTCGGAAAGGCTAAATTGTTTGCATATTCTATGATACGCATCAACGCCAAGTTTTGACGCACAACTATCAGCAGGTGTATAAGAAAGACATCGAATGGTTGGGGAGTTCTGATCAACATTCATCTCAGTGGTAGCAGCAGAAGAAGTTTCAATATTTTGATCAGAGGTCCCAGCTTCTCTAGTTGGAGAGGTTCCCTCAACAAAATGGCGAGATTTTCATTTGGTCGTCATTTCTACACAAACAAGTATGTTGGAAAAACAAACTACAGGAATATCAATAAAGCTCAAAAATAAGGTCGGCGTTGGCTGGTCAAAACTAGAAATCCTTGATCGCTCAAAAACTGGTTAAGACCTGGTCGCCCGAACCCCGTCAAGGGTCAGTCGTTCAAAACTGGAAAAGCGCTTGGTCGCTCTAAAAACAGCCAAGCCCCGGTCGCTCAAAACCAGCAAAGCGTCTGATCGCTCCAAGCCAGTCAAACCCCGGTCTCTCAAAAGCTGATAGAGCACCTGGTCGTTCCAAGCCAGTCAAAACCTTATCTCGCAAAATTAGCCTCTTCTGGGTCGGTAAAAACATCCTAAGGCTGGTCATTATAAAATTAATTCGAAATCAGTTTCAACCTGGACGGTCAAGGTTAAAATTCACCTGGGTCGGTCCTGTCAGATAAAGTTGATTCAAGCCAAACTGTTCTGGTCGGCCAAAAAAGAGGGCTACTCGTCTAAAAAACCGACCACCCAGTTGGTCTAAAAACAACCAAGTTGTTCGCATAGAGGAAAAGAAGCATGATTTTTTGTTGAAAATACATAGCGATTCAAGTAAAAATCATACATGTTCGAATCATTCAGACATATACACAAGCATATCGTGATCAATATCGCAGCAAAGAAAAACATGAGTGTTCTCATTTCAAAATCATCACTTACCAATTCAAATTGGATGCTACTTTGCAAGTAAAAATTTCAATACACGCAGGGATTCATGTTCACAAATTCAATCATAGGTTACAATTATACATCCAAGACCGGTTCGAATTCACAGGTTTAATCACATATTACCATACTGCATCTAAAACTGATCCAAATACAATCCAAACCCAAGAATGTAGCCAAATCCAGAAGACAATGTTGGTTCTACACGAATAAACCAAAAAGTAAGAGCGTATACCTGAGATCGGATTAGCAAGTTGAAAAAGCTTCGATCGAATTTCCAAACTCCAGCGATATGCAAAGTTGAACGATCGTGATTTGAATTATTTGCAGATGGATTGAAGTCTTGATTCAAACCGGTAGAAACGGGATGGAGATCGAAGAATTCTTCTTCAAAGGAGTGCCGCCATTAAAGTGAAGAATTATGGGGTCGAGAGAGTGAGGAACACCAAGGGTCAAAAGAGTTTTATATAGGCAGGACGACCGGCCTCTTCACATTTAAGACCGACCGCTCAAGTTAATTCCAGAACCGACCCATGAGAACTGCATCCAAGACCGACCCTTAATTGAAGCAGATCGATCCACTAATGTTTCGAAGCCCACAGTTTTTATAAAAACTATGAAACTTCGAGGGGCGAAATGTTATCCATCTGATCGATCCAAGTGAATATGGGTCGATTTCGGTCCTGTCGTTATTAAAAGGGAGCGGTCGTAGCAAAATATTCCTGGTCGTCCTAAAGCTGGTCGCTTTCAGATCGCTTCAAACACGAAGTTGTTTCGATCGTTCCAAAGATCTAAAAACTTCTGGTCGCTCCGAAGGCCATTGATTACCGATCGCTCCAAATATTCAAGATAGTTGGTCGCTTTAAACATACCAAAGCTCCTGGTCGCTCCAGACGGCTAAAGAGATCTAGTCGTTCCAAAATACTAAAGAGTTCCTGGTCGCACCAGAATGCAGAAGATCTCTGGTCGCTCCAAATATACAAGGTATCTGGTCGTTTACTAGCTCTTGATCACACCAACAATCTTCAAGGCTTCCTGGTCTGTTTGTTCCAAGCATCCTGGTCGGTCCGCTCCGCATTCTAGTCTCCTGGTCGTCCATTCTTCTGGCGGAAGCTCCTGGTCGGCCAAAGCACTAGAATCGATCTGTGATGGTGTGACAGCTGGAAACAACTGGTGACAACTGGCAGTGGCATTTCCGTAAATACCGAAAATACCGACCAGGCCCCTGAATACAAGATTTCAGCCATTTCTCCGCCTATAAATAGGACCCTACCTCCATCACTTTGGAGGACTTTTTTCGGGAACTACGAGTAGGTGCTGTCCAATTGCTTTCGGGATTTCTCCAAGCATTTCTACATCTCTTCTCTATCATCGATCATAAATCTATGGGGTATAGGAGCATGTGGAGCATAGCTTTCATGGAGGAACAAGCATAAGCATTCCACGCACTACTTCATTTCTTCTTGATCATTCACCCGAAGATCTAAGGAGCTTTTATCCATGGCTTTCATGGAGGGATTGGCATAAAATACTTCAAGCTTTCATCCATTCCTTCAATCGGTTGTAAGGACGAATGCATGCCAAAGGAGCTTGTATGAATGTATAGTGGAGCAATTGTTGTAATCTTTTGGTTATTAATGAAATCCAATCTTCAAAGTGGACGTAGACTCGAATAAGAGTCGAACCACTATAAAATTCTTGTCTTCTTTCTTTATTTTGGTATTTTGATGCTTCTGAATGTTAGATATGGCCTCACACAACTCTAAAGGTTTTCTAACGCCCCGCCTCTGAAAAGGTGACGTGCTTTCTAAGCATCTCGCCTCCGATTGAGTAACGTGTTTAGAAATACCATTTTGGTTGTTATACCAATTTTCGGTATCAACATTAACCATCATTTCTTATATATATCTATCGTACGTCTACACTTAGGCAGAACAACGAAACTCAATTTATAAAAAAAGCAAGCAATGAATCCAAATCTACGTCACCATTGCTACCACATGAATCAAACTGAAGATTACGACCTAGAAGATGAGGAAGAGACGGAGGAGAAGCTGGAGCAACACATAATGGTTGGGTATTCCAATAATTTCGCTGAAAGCTCAATTAGTAACCATCGAGGTAGTATGCCTGGCCAGCGTGACCGGCGGTATAAGAGAGACTACAGGATTGGACATGAAAGACTAATGAGAGATTACTTCATCGACAATCCAACCTACAATATAACTTTGTTCCGCCGTCGTTATCGTATGAGTCCGACAATCTTCTCTAAAATTTATCTTAAACTTAATCAGTCAAATCCATATTTCACTTATAGACTGAACGGAGCACAAGAAATTGGCCATTCGCCCCACATCAAAATTTCAACGGCATTGAGGATGTTAAGCTATGGAACAGCTGGTGACCAAATGGATGAATATTTCAGAATTGCAGCATCAACAACAATAGAGTGTCTGAAAGAATTCTGTAAAACAGTTGTTCAAGAGTTCGGGAACGAGTATCTACGGACACCTAGACCAAACGATATAAGCAGGATACTACGCAGGGGAGAAGCTAGAGGATTTCCAGGTATGCTTGGAAGTTTAGATTGCATGCACTGGCCTTGGAAAAACTGCCCAACGGGATGGAAAGGAATGTTCACCGGACATAAGAAAGTGCCATCAATGATCCTTGAAGCAGTAGCAATAGACGATTTATGGGTTTGGCATGCTTTTTTTGGAGTCCCAGATTCATTGAATGATATAAATGTTTTAAAACAATCATATCTTTTCACAGAGCTTGCTAACGGACTGTCAACATATGTTTCATATAACGTTGGTAATATCGAACACAAAACTGGATACTATCTAGTGGACGGAATATACCCAAAGTGGAGAACTTTGATTCAAGGATACAGAGTACCATCAAATGACAAAGAACGTTATTTCACTAAGAAAGTAGCTAGCTACAGAAAGAACATCGAACGTACGTTTGGTGTTCTACAAGCCCGATTTCATGTTTTACGCAATCCTGCTCATTTTCATGATGCAAGAGTGCTTTCGGAAATCATGTATGCTTGTATAATATTACATAACATGATTGTGGAGTCTGAAAGAGGTGGGTATAAGAATCAAAAGTCTAATTATCTTGACATGTTTACGGGGTCAAATGCAAAACCCCATAAAGATGTAAACTCAATGGACGAGTATGTTGATATGGTTCAACATATTGAAGATCAAGCTGCACACTTCCAATTGCGTGACCAGTTAGTGGATCATTTGTGGGCGCATAAACGAAGAAATAGACGGAGTCAGTAGTTGGTACTAGAACTATGTATCGGTTTGCACTCGTGCACTATGTATCAGTGTGTATGTTGGGTCAATAAATCTAGTTTCCAATCATATTATCGATTGTATCATTGTTTCAACAACCAGTACATAAATACTAAAAACAGATCACAATCATATTACAATTCAACCCAACATATATAGCTACTACATAAACAACTACTGCATACATACTACAAATAGGACACAATCATATTACAACTAAACCCTAGCTAGTACATAAATACCCACTAGAATGTAACTACTACAAACAGTTCAAAGTCATATTACAACTTAACCCTACATACATAGCTAATCCTCAAACGAGCCACTACAGCTTCCGCCTTCGCTTCCTTTGCTTCTTATGTACTCTGCAATCTGCTCTTTTACTAGTTCTTGCTGTAAAGGGGAAAGCTTACTAAAATCACATGTAATCATTTTAACATAATTGCTCTCCTGCACCAGTGCTTCCTTCTTCTCCAGCCTTGCTCGTAACAGGGCTTGTTTCTCCGTATGTTGTTGTCTGCGAAGCTCTCTATCAACACTAACTGCTTTGTGGAACTCTTCGTCGCTGCGGTTTCTTTGCTTCGAAAATCGAAGTCTATGCTCTTTTGTCTCCGTAGCTGAATTCTCTACTGTTTCAATAAATCTAGAGAACTCTGCACCGCGTTGCTCCGGCTGAATTGACTTGGCTCTGCCAATAGGCCATCCGTCACTAGTTCCAAATAAAGGGTTTCTTTCTTGCGAGCTCGGGTCACTTCCTGGACTAGATTCAGAGTAGTTCATCCTTCTAGCTTTGTTCTGCTGTTCAACCATGAAGTTGCTTGGGTTCTTCCACTTAGGCAACCTAGATAGAAGCTCGAAACAGTCGTTAAATTTAAATGGAAGTCCATACTTTCATTGGTAGTCCTTTCATGACTCTTCAATCTGTAACATGAAGTCGAAATTGTATGAGTGTATGACATTTCTAACTAATCAAGCATAGTATACTAACTTATTTTTAAAAGTAATCTACGATACTTACAACGTCATAAGGTGCAGCACCGCTTTGCTTCCTGTTCTGCAAGCCTGTCAGTATTGCCAGATAGTTCTGACATGCAGCATTCATAACTCTATAACTGCCTCTAAGTGATCCCCATGTTCTACTCCTCGTTTCCAACGAATTGTAGAAATCTGCAACTCTTTCCCAAAATTTCTGACCTTTCATATTATTCCCAACAATGCTATCTTGTGAAATGCGTATCCACGATTTAGCAAGTGAAACGTACTGCTCGGAGGTAAACTTACATTGTTTTCTTCTTCCATCCGCTGCTATTTCTTCCTCTTCAGCATGATCATCCTCAACATCTTCTATTCCGGGATCCGACTCCGATTCAACTTCGGTTTGGTGTCGTTTACTGAAAATGCCACTTAAAGACTTCCACTTCTTCTTCTTTTGGTTATATTCGGGACTGACAGGTGCAGTGTATTCTTGACTAAATTCTTCAGAATTTGTAACATTCGCATCCTCATTTGCATCTTCGTCCTCCGGATCCTCCGGAGATGTTTCAACATTTTCTTCGTTACTAGGAGAGACAAACCCGTACGAAAACTGTCTTTGCAGATTTTGTGTACCTTCGCGGTCACGAACCTCGGTCTATTGCGGAGGTAGGTGAGGTTGTTGACTTTGATCAGTCTGCATCATCATTGACATATATGACGAATGATCATCGTACACGCCTGGCACGGGCGGTCGTTGGTAAAAATGTGGCGGGGCGGACGAATGGACGGGAGGAAAGTTAGGAGGAGCGAGCGGTTGGTACGATGGTCGATATGGATAATTTGAATACGGCGAGTAGCCATATTCATGAGATGGCTGCAACGATTGATGTTGTTGGACTGACCGTTGCATGGCATACGATGAAGAGGGCGGTTTGGACATGGGATTCTTGTTTCCGCATTTTTTGATGCTTCGCTTGGGTGTGGAAGAAGACATTTTTGTTGTTGAAGAAGTTGAAGTTGAGAAGGTGGAGTGGTTGTATGGAAGAAGGAGAAAGGTTGGTGTATTAGAAGGGAAAATGGGGTAGCCGTTGGAGTGTAACGGCTATGTATTATAACGGCAAAGAGAAAGCCGTTATAAGCTTATAACGGCAAACTCTTTGCCGTTATAAACTTATAACGGCAAAGAGCTCTTTGCCGTTATAAGATTATAACGGTATTCTCTTTGCTGTCATAAGCTCTAGCCTCTGTTCAGTGAACCAGCCACGAAGGAGCTCAAAACTAGCCACAAACCAGCCACGGATGAGTGAACAAGCCACACCTGATTGCTCCGTGACTTGTTTAGTAACCGAACAAGCCATGGTTGGTTGTGCTTTTAGAATTTCAAATTTTAAATAATTTTTGAAGGGTTGGTTTACATACGTTTGGAAGGACCTGAATTTTCGAAAAGGAAGAAAAAGCTTGTTCTTTTATAATTACTGATTGGAGATGGCTTTGTTTTCAAGTGTGAAAAGAATGAGACTGTAACATTTTATATTATTATTATTTTCAAAATTTTAGCCGCATTGTTTGAATGGGGAAATCTTATCCTTTAGAGCTTTTGTACGGCAACGAGAATGTAATAGATACACACTAAGATTATTAATGGGAAAATCCGAAACTGTGTTTAGATGTTGCCAGTGCATCTTATTTTTAACCATATCGAAGATTTAGTTAGATATGGATTTACATATGGCTTGTGCAAATATGTTGCACCCAAAGATTTTCTGAGATACGGGTTTTGAATTTACAAAAAAATTGAAAACGATGGGTTTGTTTTTATTTTTATTTTTCTTTCTAACAGATGGATGAATCAACATAATGTAGCCGACAGAACTAAGAAAGGGGGGACTGGAAAAATATATGGGTGTAGAGAAGAGAACGAGCGAATTTCAGCGAAATTAAATGAAGTGTACTGCACGGGATAATCACAATTGTTGGAATTAAAGAGGAGGAGGATAACTAAATTTTTTTGCAATATTTCTTACAATATTTCTTGCATTACTTGCATTTCTTACAACAAAATATGACAACCCTTATATAGTAGACTAGACACACCCTTACACATACCAATAGACACCAATTGATTAATAGACACAACATTAAACGAAGCGACATGAAACTTAAACTAATAGACACAACAAACTACGAGAGAATAATAAATTGGGTTTAATTTCCAATAACAATAACACAGTAAATCCATCCATTTGTTAACCTAATTCAATATGGTCAGATGTTAAAAGATCGTCACCTGCAGGTTAGGTCGATCATGTGAAAGCTGAGGCCTCTTTCAAGGGAAAATAACAAGATTACGGGTTGGTCTTCTAATACCAGAGTCTTCACTCTTATGTTGTGCTTTTGGTGGAGGAGAACCAGTAGAGATACCAATTACTTGAATTACTTAATATATTTAGGTGCATATTAATAATTAAATTAAGAAAATATAGGTGTCTTGTTACATAAGATTTAGTTCATATGCGAACGACAAACGAGAAATAAAAATACCACCGCTCACCGTATTGTTTCACAATCACAAAAACTATATTAAAATAATACAAGTTGCTTATTTTCGTAAAATCCCAAAAATGTTAGTATAGTGCGTTAGAAACGTTAAACGAAAAGTCATTTTTTCCAAAATAACAATTACGGAAAAATCCTATAAATTTCATTAACACTACTAAAATCTTATCTAAATTTAAAATCAACGTTTTATTAAATTGAAATCCAAATCTAAATTATTAAATAAATCAAGTATTAAATTTCGCAGTCCAAAATTTTATTTAATAAATCGTTAAGGTTTATTAAGGATTCCATAACGACTTTCTAAAAATTTGATTTAGACATAACTCAAAATATATGAGATGAAATCTCGAATTTTCTCTTCCATTAAAAAATTATAATCCAATAGATCCGGACAGTTGATGTTTCAAAGAATTCCGACTTATATTGGATCCTGTATACTCAGTTGAAGTTCCAATCGTCAAATTACGAACTACCGCGCCGCTGCGAGCTCATTTTTAATTATATTATAATTAAAACATTCAAACTTTGTTTAATTACTAAATTTGTTATTATAATTCAAATTTGGACTTGATTAAATCTTATAAATTACCCAATTCACATTATATTGCAAATCCAACTTATTTCCGCCTATTTCAGATTTTAATTTATTATTTCACTATTTATGTTATTTAAATATTCAAAATTATTCCATTTAAGTTGTTTTAAATTGCAAAAATCAATATTTAAATAATTTAATAAACTAATTATTTAATTACTAAAAATACGGGATGTTACATCATCCCGCATCAAGAAGGTTAATACCCTATCCATCTCCAATCAAGGCATCAGTAAGGCTGCTATTCTTCAGTTTCCTTTATTTCTTCAGTAAATATCTAATTTCGATTTCAATATAATCCCGTCTACGTAATTTTTCCCACTTTTGATTACCGTGTAATCTTAAATTTCTTTCGTTCCATATGTATCACACAGTTGTTGCAATGCTGCAAAAAGCAACGTCTTGACTAAAGGAGGCAGTGGTGAAAGAATCTTTCAGCAAGGCTAATTCATCTTCCAGAATCACTACGCCATAGATGGCATATCACAACGAAAATGCATGGTGTTGCTAGCTACAATGTTGCCACTGCTATGCTGTTTTTTGTCTACTGCAACGCACACTTAAATGTGTTAGCATATATATCAACATGTGTTGCAGTAGCCTCGTGAATAAAAGTAAGAAAGGGGAGGACCCGAAAAATATATGGGTGTAGAGAAGAGAACGAGTGAATTTCAGCGAAATTAAATGAAGTGTACTGCATGGGATAATCACAGTAACACAGTAAATCCATCCATTTGTTAAACTAATTCAATATGGTCAGAAGTTAAAAGATCGTCACCTGTAGGTTAGGTCGATCATGTGAAAGCTGAGGCCTCTTTCAAGGGAAAATAACAAGATTACGGGTTGGTCTTCTAATACCAGAGTCTGCACTCTTATGTTCTGCTTTCGGTGGAGGAGAACCACTAGAGATATTGTTAGCCCACTTTGTGAACTAGGCAACACAAAGTCGAGATGTAAAGCGTTGAAGAACTTAGAAAGCATCACATCGGATCGGATCGAAGAGCTGCTGCTAGTCGGATCGGAGAGCTGCTGCTAGTCGGATCGGAGAGCTGCTATCAGTCAGATCAGAGGGCTGTTACCAGTTCGGAACGGAGCAGAGCAAAATGGATAAGGACTCAGTTTCAGCTCAGGTCGGGTCGGATCGGATGTCCCGATCCGAACCCCTTCTGCTTTCTCCTCCGAACCGGACCCACATTCCATATCACTTCGCCCTTCGATCGCCTGAATATTCGGAGCGGTTATGACCATTTCCTACCCACGATGACCACTACTCTGATGCGCTGTCAGCACTGGAATCCATCCGAGCCCGAGGACGATGGGATGGAAGACACGTGGCTCCGACCCGGATCGAATTCTGAGTAAATTTTCACCTATAAATACCTCGCCTAGAGACAATTAAAGGGATCTTCTTTTTGGCACTTTGAGAGTTCAAACACTTTCATAAACCGAATTCCAACACTCCCAGATAATCCAAATCGTCTTTCAACATTTGTTTTGAGACAATTGAGTGAATGCGTGTGAGTTGTGAGTGAAATTGAGTGAATATTTCATTGTAATTGCATCTCTATCATCGAGAATAGTGATTACAAAGTGGACGTAGGCTTTTCAACGCCGAACCACTATAAATTCTGTGTCTCCATTTTACTTTTGATCTTATTTTATTTCGATTTTAGTCAATTTGGGTGTTAGAACCACTTTTTGGTCTAACATTTTGGTGCTTTCACTGAGAATCATATGAATTCTCTGTTTTTTCGGATTATCGTTCTACTTTTTGGACCGTTGAGTTCAAAGAAGTTAATCCTCAAGTTTCGAACCTCTTGAATATTTGTTGGTTGATTGTTGAAGAACTATGGCCAAAGGAAAAGGCAAGGAAGTTCAAACCAGTCGAGGGAACGGAGTTGGTGAAGATCAGCAAAACGCGGTTGTGACAAGGTCTCGTGGGCAGAGCTTGGGAGTGGATCGGATGGATACAGGAAATCCGAACCGCACTCAAGGAGAGAGCTCTGATCCGATCCGAGTAGGAGAATCTGAAGCAGTGCACTCCCCCAACCTGAACCGACCCGAACAAGCTTCCCAGCTCCGACCCGAACAAGTCTCCCAGCTCCGATCCGACCTGATTGCTCAGCTCTGATCCGATCCGTCGCTTGGTGATGTTGGAACCTCTACTCGAGCCCCTCCAAATGCTCCGACTACAGCCACCAGGATCAATGATCAGGTCAATCCATCTGCGCCTATTACCCAAGGAGATTTTTCGCGCCTTCTTGACATGCTTGAGAGTACTAGGGAGGCTATGAAAATCCACGAGCGCACCAATCTCATGATGCAAGAAAACATGAGAATCATGAGCAGGGAAATTAGCGAACTCCATAGACAGAGAACCCCATCCCCGGTTCGTCACACACCAACGGATCGGTCTGCTTCTTCCGAGGAAGAACGGCCCCGTGAAAGAAGACCGCTCGAACGACCTCAGAATTTGGAGCAGCTGACGTTCGGATCTTTGGGGTCCCGCGAGGACGCTGCACGGGCACTAGGACCCAATGATCCAAGCTTGAGAGAGCCTATGTTGTTACCGATGTAGGGATCCCATGTATTACCTAGAGACCCTAACCTTACCAATCCCACTCAGGAACAAATGCTCCAGCCCCTTCCTCCCGAGATCGACCGGGAGCGTAGGGAACGAAGCAGAGCAGAAGCGGCTCGAAGAAGGAGGGCGTTCCCTGATCAGGAGCCCAGCGGAAACCTGAACATCAGAAGGAGGGCATCTCCTGATCAAGAGCCCAGAGGGAACCTGGATGCCAGAGCCAGGGAGCCTGAACGGCCCCTGACCAATGCTGACGTATAGGCTATGGTACGCCAGATCATGTCTGAAAGCCGGAACTACACCAATGAAGATTATGGCATTGAGCGAAGCCATACTCCCTTCACTAACGACATCCTCAACTTTCAGTTTCCCCGACGTTTTAACCTGCCGCAGATGGACAAGTACAATGGGAGAACCGATCCGGGACAACATTTGATGCGATACGCATGGCTCATGAATGCTGCTGCTGCCCCTGACGCAGTGAAGTGTAAAGCCTTCCCGATCTATTTAGAAGACGTGGCGCTGCTATGGTTTACCCGACTTCCCCTTCGGTCGATATCGAATTTTAGGGAATTGAGCGAACGTTTTATGAATCAGTTCCGACTCCATGCCCGAAAGTCTAAGAGTGTTATTGAATTATCAAGAATTAAGCAGGCGCCTGGAGAGTCTTTGAAGTCATATCTCGACCGTTTCAACTTGGATGTGACAGAAGTCAGCTGCACGAGCACACCATCTTGATGGCTTTGATGGAAGGAGTCGATCCTGATTCCGAGTTTGGAGATTATCTTTTTGGGAAGCCACCTCCCACGAGAGAGTTATTCTATGAAAAGGCCGATATTAACTTAATATGAGAGGAGGCAAGGGCAAATCGAAAGAGAAAGTCTGGAGCGGCTTCAAAAGAAAATGTTCAGAGTAATGTCGTCGTGAAGTAGTCTGGAGAAAGTTCCGGAAAAGTTGAGGTGAATGTGGGAAACAAGAGTGGAAACAACAATAATGGAAACGGGGGCAACAACAACAACCGTAACGCGAATGGTAACAGAAGAAATAGAAATGGAGGAAGTGATCCTAACAAAAGACCCCGGTTCCAGACTTATGAGAATTATACACCGCTGAACGACACTCTGGAGAACATTTACTTGGATACATACAATGTTTTGCAATATAAAAGACCGCCACCTCGAGACTCAACGGAGAAAGAAATCGCAACTGGAAAATTTTGTTTGTTTCATGGAACTCATGGGCATTCAACAAATGAATGTCGACGTTTGAGGGACGTGATTGAGAAGCTGCTGCGCGAAGGAAAATTGGATGAATACAAGGTTGCCCCAAGAGATGGGGGCAAGGAGAACAAGCTCCCAACCAAAATCAATCCGCTCCCAAGCCTACAGCGCAGCAGAAAGGCAAGGGAATTTTTATTAACACCATAGTAGGTGGACCCTACCCAGCGATCCACAGTTTTAGATCAATGGATCAATACGTAAATGCAGCTAAGCACGTAGATGTGGATGAATGTGATGATTTGGAAGATGTCGCCCCTGTGAAACAGCAGAGGACAATGTTAGACGATGTGGTATTCCGTAGCAGAGACAATACCGGAATCCAGTCACCCACCGACGATCCGTTGGTCATTACCACCACCATTAGACCGACATTGGTTCATAAGGTGCTAGTAGACAACGGAAGCTCTGTTAATATTTTATTTAAAAAATCATTCGATCAGATGAAACTTGAGTCTGAAGATTTGAAGCCATGCGAAGGTTGGATCCGAGGCTTCAACAGAGCATCGACAGCTCCGATGGGGTATATAGAATTGCCCGTAACATTGGGGCAAGGGGAACGCTGAAGAGTACGAATGCTTCAGTTCGTAGTGCTGGACGTAGATTCGCCCTACAACGCATTTTTGGGAAGGCCTGCCCTTGCAGAGTTCAGGGCTTGCATCGCCCCTTGGTGTTTATTGCTTAAGTTCCCAACTGAAGCCGGAACCGGAGTAGTGAGAGGAGATCAAGTTTCCGGACGAGCCTGCTATGTTGCCGAATTAAAGATGTTGATGAAGGGACTCAACATCGAGAGTAAAGGTGCCTCGCCTCCTCCGAAGGAGGGTTCGGCGTAGCAATTAGAGGGATCGGACCCGAAGGAGTTGCCCAAAGGAACGCCCGAAGACTTGGATCCCAGAAAAGATGAGGAACCAGAGGCTAGAAATGCAACTCCTAATGAAGTGACAATGGACATACCCATTGACGAAGCTGATCCAACAAGAGTTTTGAAGATTGGATCCCAGCTGGATCCACATCGAGCCAAAGAACTAACTGACTTCCTGAAGGCAAACCTGGATGTGTTTGCCTGGACCCACGCCGACATGTGTGGGATATCTCCATCCGTCATAAGTCATTCACTAAATATAAACCCAAAACACTCGCCTGTAAAGCAAAAGAGACGTGTGCTCGGCCCAGAGAGGTCGGCAGCTCTGAAAGAAGAAGTGGAGAAGCTGAAACAGAATGGATTTATTAGAGATTCGACATATCCCGACTGGATATCGAATCCCGTTTTAGTAAAGAAGCCAAACGGAAATTGGTGGACGTGCATTGATTTCTCACACTTGAACAAAGCTTGCCCGATAGATAGCTTCCCACTCCCTAGAATTGACCAGCTTGTAGATTCGACGGCGGGACACGAACTTCTTTCTTTCATGGACACATATTCCGAGTACAACCAGATTCCTATGCACGTGCCAGATCAAGAACACACGAGCTTCATTACAAATTTGGGGTTATACTGTTATGTGGTCATGCCGTTCGGATTAAAAAACGCTGGAGCCACTTATCAACGCTTGGTGAACAGGATGTTTTATAACATAAAAGGGAAGACTATGGAAATTTATGTGGATGATATGCTTGTCAAATCGAAACAGTCTCCAGTCATACACAAGACTTGGCAGAAATGTTCGATATCCTGCGAAAGTATCGGATGAAGTTGAATCCTTTGAAATGCTCATTTGGAGTGGCATCGGGAAAGTTTCTAGGCTTCATTGTGAGCTCTCGAGGGATTGAAATCAATCCCAGCCAAATAGCAGCGATTAGAAACTTTGAAGAACCAAGGAGAATCAAAGATGTCCAAAGTCTTGCAGGGAAAGTAGCCGCGTTGAGTAGATTTATCTCCAAAGAAACGGACAAATGCATCCCATTTTTTGACTTGATAAAAAGGGGAAAGAAGAACTTCGAATGGACTCCGGACTGTGTTGAGGCCTTCCGAAATTTATTGGAGTTACTAGAAAAACCACTGATTTTGTCAAAGCCAGTGGATCATGAAGAGTTATTTGTTTACTTAGCGGTTTCGGCTCACGCTGTTAGCACAGCCTTGGTCCGAGAAGAAGACAAAGTGCAAAGGCCGGTATATTATGTAAGCAAGAAATTGGCAGCGGCAGAACGCAACTACCCAAGGATTGAGAAGCTCGCTTACAACCTCCTAATCGCCTCTCGAAAACTTCGTCACTATTTCCAAGCTCACCCAATAACCATATACACTGACCAGCCTCTGAGGCAGGTGTTGCAGAGACCCGAAGCATCGGGGCGTTTGATCAAATGGAATATTGAATTAAGTCTGTTTGATTTAAATTTTCAGCCGCGGAGGTCGATCAGGGGGCAAGCTCTGGCTGACTTTATAGCAAAATTCACAATCCCAGAGGAGGAAGTGATCGATGACAGAGTGATCAAGTCAGAAGACGAGTTAAAATTAGATCCATGGAAGCTGTACACAGACGGAGCCAAGAACGACCAAAGGTCCGGAGCTGAAATCGTCTTAGTCACTCCTGAGGGACGGTCGTTATATTACGCTCTACGATTAGAATTTTCAGCGACTAATAATGACTCTGAGTATGAAGCCCTGATTGCCGGGCTGAAGCTTGCTAAAGACCTCGGAGTAAAGACATTGGACATATTCGGCGACTCCAAAATAGTTGTTTGCCAAGTGCGAAAGGAGTTTGTGGCCCAGGGACCTCGACTTATCGCCTACCTCGGGAAAGTGGAAAAGCTGTTGAGCAACCTAGAGCGGTACAACATAACGCATATCCCAAGAGCTGAAAACCAGAAGGCAGACAGGCTAGCAAAGCTAGCTAGTTCCGACAACCCGGAAGAGACCGAAATAATTCCAATTGAAACATTGGAATCGCCAAGTTTTGAGTCAATGGAAATTGAATTCGCTCTCGAAGAAGAACCGGAAAAGGAATCGTGGATGACTCCAATTAAGAATTTCCTTAAGAATGGGATACTCCCATCAAAGAAGAGTGAGAGACGGGCTATAGTTCGCAAGGCCACCAGATACATCCTTCAAGATAGTATTCTTTATAGACAAGGATTTTCTATGCCCCTGTTACGATGTATAGCACACAACGACATCAAACGTGTACTAAGAGAAGTACACGAAGGTGAGTGTGGATATCATACAGGAGGTCAGACTTTAGTGAAAAAGATATTGCGGTATGGATACTTCAGGCCCACAATTAATAAAGATGCAGCTGATTATTCACGACGCTGCGACAAGTGCCAGAGATTCGCCAAAATCCCCAGAGCACCGTCGACCCAACTCAAATCGATGGCGAGTCCTTGGCCTTTTGCCACGTGGGGAATTGATATCATCGGAGTTCTACCAATTGCTAAAGGAGGAGCGAAATATGCAATAGTCGCTGTGGACTATTTTACGAAGTGGGTGGAAGCTGAGCCCCTAACCAAAATCACGGCGAGAAAGGTGATAAGTTTCATGGTTAGAAATATTATATGCCGATTCGGGATCCCAAGGACCATTGTAACTGATAACGGAACCCAGTTCGATGGTGCCGAATTCAGAACTTTCTGCCAGAAATATAAGATCGACAAACGGTACACTGCGGTCGCTTATCCGCAGTCGAACGAGCAAGTAGAAGCAATAAACAAAGTTATAAAATCCATCCTCAAGAAACGGTTAGAACGCACAAAGGCAAAATGGGTTGATGAATTGCCCTTAGCTTTGTGGACATATCGGACAACGTTTAAGACAGCTACCGGTCATACCCCTTTCTCTCTCTCATTTGGTTCAGAAGCAGTAATTCCAGTAGAGCTTGAGGTTCCCTCCCACAGGGTGACATATTATGACCCGATGACGAATCGAGCACTCTTACTCGAGTCTCTTGATGAAATCGAAGAAAAAAGGGACGAAGCAGATTTGCGCGCGTCAAGACATCGACTTCAGATGGCACGCTATTATGACAAAAAAGTTCATCTTAGGACTTTTGAACCGGGAGATTTGGTGCTAAAGAGATTCTTTCCATCCCTTCCTCACCTCGATCCAAAATGGGAAGGACCCTTTGTCATCCAACGGAAACTTGAAATAGGAACCTTCAAGTTAACGACCGTAGATGGCGAAGAGGTACCTAGGGCATGGAATGCCCAACACTTGATGCGATATTTGAATTAGAAATGTTGTACTCTTTGCTGTTTTTCTTATGAACTCTGTAAAAAGGCACGACTTGCCTTAGAAAAATCTGTTGATATGAACAAAGAACTATAAAGTGGATGTATGCTGCGACTTAGCCGAACCACTATAAAAATATCGTGTGTCATTTACTTTCCTGCATTATATGTACCTTCAACTTCTATTCTGTTGTGATTACGGAATATAAGATGATTTAAAACCTAAAAGGTTGAAAACAGTTTATACGCAGGAAAAAGCGCAACGACTGTTTGTACGATAAGACATAAAAGAATGGGAAGACGACATTCTTAACTCTAACTCTCGAGAATTGAGAGAGAGTATAAAGCATGGGAAGACGACGTCCTCTGAGGCGTGAAGGTGCACCCAGACAAGAGACCGCCTTAGTAAGAACTCTAACCTGAGTATAAGACAGGAGAGTATAAAAAATGCCAGAAAAAACGACAGGCATTGACGACACAGAGAATGTAACCCCGTCAGAGAATCGGGGACATTCAGATTACTTGACTAAATCTTGGATAGTTTTTCAAGATTGACTGGGGGCATATATGTACACACATATCCCCCCACCATAACTTCATTACACAACTATAGTAGGACATGCATTCTTACATAAGTGCAAACTAATGACTAACAGACATTGCAGAAAATGAATTATTTTTTATTTACAAATGAACGAATTTGTACAGGAAAACAGGCGAAAAGAAGGTGCAAGGGCCACCCTTGCAGCAACAATTATGGGCCAATCAAATGCTAAAATAACGCAAGACACTCCATCATTTAGATTTCGAAGAGGGCTTGGACTTCTTAGCAGCCTTCTCCGCATCCCTCGCCTCTTTTTCGGCCTCCGTCAAAATGCACTTTGACTTTTTCTTCCCTGAAGCTGAAGTGCTGGAATCAGTTGACTTCTTCCCAGAAGGCGGAGCGCTGGAATCAAGAGAAGACTTTTTAGCAAGTTCCTCTGTAATGGATCTAGTCGAAAGCTTAACAACTAACCTTGATCCCGCATCCACTACTGCGAGGGGCTTAAGGCTTTCAGGGTCTAAGTCTTCAGCTTTAAGCTGCAAGCGTTTATCTTGGTCAGCTTTCAGTGCAGCTAAGGTAACATCATCGGCGCTTTTCGACTCCCCGACTATAGCCACCTTAGGGTCTTCCTCATGTCCCCCGTTGCCGCCATCATCCTTTAAGGCGTCTATCATTTCGTCATCATGAGGAGTGTCAGCCTTGGACGGTTCAATTCCTACCCCCGAATCTATGGGTGCAGCCTTGTCTTTTCCCCCTTTAGCCTTCTCCGTATGCTCTGCTCCAGAGGCGGTTCCCTGGGGCACATCTGTCATTTCGGACGGTTCAATACCTACAGAGTTAGAAGCAACAGTTATCAACTCAGGAGAAAATAATGGGTTCTTCATCGATTGCTCAATCACGTGACGGAAGGTAGAGATAGTTTTTACGAATTGAGGTGAAAATGTAGAGATACCTTCCGAAGACTTCTCGGCCGGAGTGACTGCGGTCTCCTTCGGGTATAGGGGATAAAAGAGTTGTCCGAGGGATTCCTGGGTTTTCAGGATCATATCCCTCTACTTCAGAAGTTGCAGAGGCAGTAGAGGAAGAACCAGCCTCGGGAATGTTCTTTGGCTTAGCCCTCCGCCTCTCTTCGTCCATAACAGCAGCAATGAGGCGGCACCCTTCGGCTAGGCGTTCTGGTTCATCATCTCGTAAATATTTCTCCATCAGCTTGTCCTCGTCAATGGAATCAACCTTGAGCTCCTCTTTCTCCCATTCAATGAACTGACTCCATACTTGGACTAGGGTAGATGGATAATCTTCAATCCAAGAAATATTTCGGCGGCGGATGATATGCGCAAAGAATTCAATCATTAATTGGCCGAAACCCTGAACCTCTCCCTCAGCCTCCGACAGTTGTTTGCGGGCCTCCTCAGCGGACTTGATAGCACATTCGACGTTACCCTCCGCTAGGGCAGCCCTGTTCTCCGCCTCCGCTAACTTAGAAGCCAAGTCAACGTTTTTCTTTTCCAATTCAGCATTCCTCCTTGCTAACTCGGCATTCTTCCGCTCAAGGTCAGCGTAAGCAAGTCGCGTTTTGGCAGCATCTGACTTGGCATCTTCGGCTTGCTTTTTCAATTCCGAATGCTCTTGGGTATGGGACTCAAGCAAATCATGATAGCATTTTTGCAGATATTCAAATTGTTGTTTGAAGCTAGTAGCCTCCCGTTGAGCAACAGCAAGCTGGGCCTGTGTATTCACCAAGTCTTTTCCTAGTTTTTTTAAGGCCCTTACATCGTCTTCTACGGTTTTTTGCATCGAGTCAGCATTCGTGATTAAAGTGCGGATGATTCTGGAAAGGCTGCGCGAATACTTGAACATTTCTGAATACTGTTTCTTGACCGCATCTATCTTTGCTTTGGCCTCATCTGCCCACCTTGAAGAAATAGGCTCAAGAGCAGGTAAAAAAGTCAATTTTTCGAAGTAATGTTCAGGAAATTACTCCTCCAGATACGCCCGCTTAACTGCGGTTTCAGCATCTAGCGGTGGAGGGGCAGGAAATTTCAGCTCAGTATCCCTGTGCGTGGAGGGCTCAATGGCTTCTTTATCCGTTCTAGGCCGTTTAGTGGGAACCTTACGCTTGCTTCGTGATTCGGTATCTTTTGGAGGACTCCTCTCCCTACTGCGCTTTTCTTGAGAAGAGGTTGAGTCTTTTGATTGCGGCCTGTCCTCTTCTCGACGACCTTGGTAACCTTTATATCGTTCTGGGTCTGTCCGGACAGGGGAGCGAGAACGCGAGGTTCGCGAACGATAAGGATCATAGGGCCTTCTATCCTCCCTACTGCGATCTTCACGGCGATCATGCTCAGTATCATATGGCGGATTAGACATGCTACGGCGGAGTTTCCTGATGTCATAATAGGATCGGTACATCGTGCCTGCACAACAAGACAAATGAAATTCAGGATCAATATTTTCACAAAGAGAAAGATGCTGTGAGTTGTGGTGCTATTGTGTAAAGTGTGTCCTAAGTGGTGTGTGCCCCCGACAAACCCGAGTCCGAAGCTAGATTAGTACGAGCGGGCACTTTGGCCTTAGCAGGAGTGGTCTCTTCGGAAGAAGTGAAAACTAAAGGATTCTTCTCAAAATCCTCTGAAGTGTAAATAGTTTCAGGTAAGGGGAGATCCCCCAAACCCTGAAATAGTAGGTCATCACTACTAGGGACATCTCCCTCGGAAGTATCAATCGGTGACCCTTTGGAAGACATTGATCTTTCCGGAGAAATGGCATCCTCAGGAATAGTATACCCTTCGCGATACTTTTCGGCCATGTTAGCCAATTCATCATCTTGAGTAGAAGACCGAGAGGGTGAAGCCTGAAGAGGCACTGTAGGAGCTCTCGAACCTTCGCCCGTTTCTGGGATTACGTCCACTGGAGGAATATATACATATGGAGCTGTCCCGTGACCAATGCTACGGGTAATGGACAGCAACCCATGAAGATGAAGATATTCGTCCTTAAGGACTTCATCTATAGTTAAAAACTTCTGATCACCCTTAAGGAGCTGGTGCATCAGATCAAAGAATGCTTGGTTCGATATTTGTTTTGGGTTATCAATTGCAAACAAAAAGAAAAACGAATTAATGCGGTGGTTTGAATGTACAGAGTCAGGATTTAGAAAACCAATGCTTTACTTGATTTCGTCCACCTCCTAGCACACCCTGGTTGTTGCTTTACATAAAGCTATTCCAGCCTGAAGTCCCCAGCTTTACTACTGAATGGTGCTGGAATTATTTTCCTCTTAGGGACAGACTTGAAGTAACAGAAAGAAGGGGTTTCTCGAGTCCGGTGCTTGAAGTTATAGAAGAAGTGAATGTCGTCAAAAGTGAGCTCTATGCCTAAGATCTCACGGTACGCTACATATAGGGTGTACAAGTAAGCATAGGAATTGGGATGCAGCTGCATGGGGGCAATCCGCATTTGTCTTAGAAAATCGACGACGAAAGGAGAAAAT
Organism: Allium sativum; assembly: GCA_030737875.1. Classification (NCBI taxonomy): domain Eukaryota; kingdom Viridiplantae; phylum Streptophyta; class Magnoliopsida; order Asparagales; family Amaryllidaceae; genus Allium; species Allium sativum. The sequence continues at coordinate 299,616,422 of CM060924.1, forward strand.
GGAGGAATAGCCCCGACCATGCACATCAACCGAGTGATTGCCATATACCCCTCCGGAGGGTTGTGGGGACGATCATATTTTGATGGAAACTAGGTATCCCCTTGGAGTATCCCGTACTTTAGTCGTATTCGGACAAGTTTGTAATTGTCGATCGTCGATTCAACGGAATCTTGAGGTGATTCCAATATGATGGCAGACTCAAATTCATCAGGAGCTCGGTTATCACCAATCCCTCCTTCCTCTTCACAACCCAGGGAAACTCCACCCTTAGAAAACACATTGTCACTTTCGCGAGTTTCAACCCTGTAGTCTGAGCTCTCATCATCCCACTCTGGATCCGAGGAAGAAGATATGTCTTCAAGAGTAATTTTGTTGGATGTCTCTGGGACCTCCTTCTTCTCTGCTAATCTAGAGGAGCGTCTGGATGTCATGGTCACAAAACTATTGAAGAAGCAATAGCACAAGTTAGAGTAAATTAGCCCGTATCCCCCCGTGCATGTGTACAAACTAAAGTGTGAGCAGTGTATGCAGAAAGTGTAAAGTTAACGTTTGAAAGTGCGACACAAAATCTTGGCAAAGTAATAAGGATCAAGGCAGTTATTGATATCCATTTATGTTCGCAGGGCACTATCCTAACTGTCCATTAAGTTAAAGATTATGCCAAGAGTTGATTGGGTCAGTTAAACAAGTTCTTATGCATTAAGTTGGACTGCTCTTCGGTTCGGTTCGGGTGCATTCATTGGGATCGGATCGGGAGCGTAGCCCTGCCTTGGATTCGGACAAACATTGAAGTCCAGGAATCAAAGTCGGATCGGTTCGGAAGTAGATTCCCCGAACAGTTCGGATCGGATTAGGCAGTAGTCGGATCGGTTCGGAAGTAGATTCCCTAAACAGCTCGGATCGGATTAGGCAGTCATGCCTCTCTCCTCCTTTATTTTACAGTCCGACCCGATCCGGTTAGGTGAGCTCTATTTCCCTCTTCAACTGCTTGCCCCGACCTGATCCGGCCTTCTGGATCTCTCTTCCTTTTCTTTTCTTCCATTTTCCATACTCCGTCGCCTGAACTAACCCCTTGTAATCTCCTTCTTCTTCCTCTTCTTTAATTTTAAACCCAATCTCGTCTCTGAAACCCCAGTTATGATCGGACAAGCTAAGACTCCCTCTTCCAATGCCTCGAAGTGGCAACGGAGCCACCAACGACGATAGCGAAGGAAGAGGATGCTGTAGCATTGAAGCCACACCCAAATCGGTCGAATTGACCGTAAATTTCAATTGGAACCAATTATCATGAAATTAATCAAGGATTTAAACCAACCAAGGTGTTTAATTTGGAGAGTAGCATGAGAATTGTAAGAGTTTTCCTTTTTTGAGACCTAGGGTTTCGGAGCGAAGCTTATAAAACGATGAAAGATAAAGAAAGTGATAGGAAGATGAAGGCTGGATTTATATAGATACATGGTGACGATTCGTATCCCCGCTCGGACAGGCTCGAAAGCCCAGCAGCACAGCTTGGCCCACTAGTCCAATGCGAAATAGAAAAAGAAGAGGATCCGTTCGGGTCGAAACCCGAACCGAACAGAATTTCGTATGTCAACATGACATGTGAATTAAACTAAAATTCGAAGAAGAAGATGAAAGCACAAGGAAAATCAAAGGGAAGATTACCTAGAAGGCACTGTGCAATGATAATCAAAGCATGCTCCGTTTCCAACAGAAGCATCCTTTGAGGGGGCAAAATGTTAGCCCACTTTGTGAACTAGGCAATACAAAGTCGATATGTAAAGCGTTGAAGAACTTAGAAAGCATCACATCGGATTGGATCGGAGAGATGCTGCTAGTCGGATCGGAGAGCTGCTGCTAGTCGGATCGGAGAGCCGCTGTCAGTCAGATCGGAAGGCTATTACCAGTTCGGAATGGAGCGGAGCAAAATGGATAAGGACTCAGTTTCAGCTCAGGTCGGGTCGGATCGGATGCCCCGATCCGAACCCCTTCTGCTTTCTTCTCCGAACCGGACCCACGTTCCATATCACTTCGCCCTTCGATCGCCTGAATATTCAGAGCGGTTATGACCATTTCCTACCCACGATGACCACTACTCTGATGCGCTGTCAGCACTGGAATCCATCCGAGCCCGAGGACGATGGGATGGAAGACACGTGGCTCCGACCCGGATCGAATTCTGAGTAAATTTTCACCTATAAATACCTCGCCTAGAGACAATTAAAGGGATCTTCTTTTTGGCACTTTGAGAGTTCAAACACTTTCATAAACCGAATTCCAGCACTCCTAGATAATCCAAAGCGTCTTTCAACATTTGTTTTGAGACAATTGAGTGAATGTGTGTGAGTTGTGAGTGAAATTGAGTGAATATCTCATTGTAATTGCATCTATATCATCTAGAATAGTGATTACAAAGTGGACGTAGGCTTTTCAATGCCGAACCACTATAAATTCTGTGTCTCCATTTTACTTTTGATCTTATTTTATTTCGATTTTAGTCAATTTGGGTGTTAGAACCACTTTTTAGTCTAACAGATATCAATTACTTGAATTACTTAATATATTTAGGCACATATTAATAATTAAATTAAGAATATATAGGTGTCTTGTTACATAAGATTTAGTTCATATGCGAACGACAAACGAGATATAAAAATACCACCGCTCACCGTATTGTTTCACGATCACAAAAACTATATTAAAATAATACAAGTTGCTTATTTTCGTAAAATTCCAAAAATGTTAGTATAGTGCGTTAGAAACGTTAAACGAAAAGTCATTTTTTTCAAAATAACAATTACGGAAAAATCCTATAAATTTCATTAACATTACTAAAATCTTATCCAAATTTTAAATCAACGTTTTATTAAATTGAAATCAAAATCTAAACTATTAAATAAATCAAGTATTAAATTTCGCAGTCCAAAATTTTATTTAATAAATCGTTAAGGTTTATTAAGGATTCCATAACAACTTTCTAAAAATTTGATTTAGACATAACTCAAAATATATGAGATGAAATCTCGAATTTTCTCTTCCATTAAAAAATTATAATCCAATAGATCCGGAAATTGATGTTTCAAAGAATTCCGACTTATATTGGATCCTGTATACTCAATTGAAGTTCCAATCGTCAAATAACGAACTACCGCGCCGTTGCGAGCTCATTTTTAATTATATTATAATTAAAACATTCAAACTTTGTTTAATTACTAAATTCGTTTTTATAATTCAAATTTGGACTTGATTGAATCTTATAAATTACCCAATTCACATTATACTGCAAATCCAACTTATTTCCGCCTATTTCAGATTTTAATTTATTATTTCACTATTTTATTATTTCACTATTTATGTTATTTAAATATTCAAAATTATTCCATTTAAGTTGTTTTAAATTGCAAAATCAATATTTAAATAATTTAATAAACAAATTATTTAATCACTAAAAATACGGGATGTTACATCATCCCGCATCAAGAAGGTTAATACCCCATCCATCTCCAATCAAGTCATCAGTAAGGCTGCTATTCTTCAGTTTCCTTTATTTCTTCAGTAAATATCTAATTTCGATTTCAATATAATCCCATCTACGTAATTTTTCCCACTTTTGATTACCGTGTAATCTTAAATTTCTTTCGTTCCATATGTATCACACAGTTGTTGCAATGCTGCAAAAAGCAACGTCTTGACTAAAGGAGGCAGTGGTGAAAGAATCTTTCAGCAAGGCTAATTCATCTTCCAGAATCACTACGCCATAGATGGCATATCACAACGAAAATGCATGGTGTTGCTAGCTACAATGTTTCCATTGCTATGCTGTTTTTTGTCTACTGCAACGCACACTTAAATTTGTTAGCATATATATCAACATGTGTTGCAGTAGCCTCGTGAATAAAATTATCAATCCGCGTCAACACGATCCAACGGTCCAGGTTAGCGATCCGCATGAAGAAATGTTTAGTCTAGATTAGCAATCCGCACGTGAAATAATGTCTAGGGCGGGAAGCAAAAACAAAGGGGGGGAGACTAAAAAAATATTGAAAATTTCAATCGAACTTTACCAAAGTACTGCTCAACCTCTCACACACCCACTCTTAGGTTTAATTAGGGCTAAAAGTTCAATTTTACAAGCTTAATTAGGGTTCGAGTAGGGCAGGTTCGAGTTCAAGTTCAATTAGGTCTTCAATTGGGGTTCGTCTTGGGTTTTAGATTTCAGTTAGGGTTCGATTTAATCTACTGCTTCAGGTATCACTCAATTTATGTTTAATTTTTTTATGATTTGATTGTTGTGTTGCATAATGTACTGCTCTACTTGTGCCTAATTTACTGCTTTAAGGTATCACTCAAAGAACGACGAGGAAAAACTATGGGTAGAACTTCCTAAATTCAGTGAAGGGTACATCAGTGGAGTGAAACTTTTTATTCGAAATACTTTTTCTATATTTGCGGTAGGTGATGAAATTAATGCCCTTGCAAAAAGGTTCATAATCGCAAGTGGCATTGTCAAGAAGTAGTCTACAACCGTCTGATTTGGAATGGTCCATCTGAATTGTACATGAAATGGATTTGTGAAGTTCCTGTTTAGATCCTGAAAGGAGCGATAATAATATGGATTGTGAAGCAGGAATAAATTTTGGAGATAATCTCGATGAGATGTTGCGACGTACTTATGGAAATATGTAGAACAATGAAGATGGGTCTTCTGATGGGTCAAATGGAATAGATGTCGATGCTAGAAAATTTCATCAACGTGTTGAAGAGGGAAAACAACCATTATATCCCGGGTGTAATAAATTTTCGCGATTAAGTTTCATTGTCAAGCTTTATTCTTTAAAATGCCTACATAGAATCACTGAGTCTGCATTCAGCGATTTATTAGAGTTGATGAAAGAAGCTTTTCCAGAAGCGCACATCCCTTTATCTTTCAATGCAACAAAAAATATCAATAAAGATTTAGGCCTCGATTACCAAAGAATACATGTATGTCCAAATGACTGCATGCTATATTGGGCAGAAAATGAAAAGGAAAATAACTGCAAAAGTTGTGGTTTTTCAAGGTGGGTTATACTGGAAGAGAAAGTGGGTATTGACAAAGATTCAGAGAAGTGGATTCACAAAATACCAGCAAAAGTGATGCGTTGTTTTCCACTAAAACCAAGGTTGCAAAGGATGTTCATGTCGAAGGAATACGCAGAACTTATGTTATGGCATGTAGTGGGACGAAAAAACGATGGCAGACTTCGACATCCAGCTGATGGCGAGGTATGGAAGACTATGGATGCCAATTATCCTCATTTTTCATCGGATAACAGAAATATCAGGTTAGGATTAGCATCTGATGGATTCAGTCCTTATCGTACAATGACTACACAACATAGCACATGGCCGATCGTATTGGTAAATTATAACCTTCCACATTGGTTATGCATAAAGACAGAAAATTTGATATTTTCAACTATTATCCCTGGTCCAGAGTCTCCTAACAATTACATTGATGTCTACATGTAGCCTCTTATCGCAGAATTGAAAGAATTATGGGATCTTGGCATACAAACTTATGATGCCTTCACTGGTGATGATTTCACATTACGTGCAAGCGTGTTATGGACGATCGGCGACTTTCTGGGCTATGCAATGTTATCCGGCTGAAGCACGAAGGGTTATTTAGCTTGTCCCTTATGCCATTTCGAGACTTCTTCAACTTACTTAAAACATAATAGAAAAATGTGCTACATGAATCATAGGAAATTTTTAGACCTGGGACACAAGTGGAGGTTTGATAAGAAAAGGTTCAGTGGTGAAATTGAAATGGTAACACCTCCCGGTATTTTATCCGGGACTGACTTCGAAGAATTGTTGGCTGGTTATGAAAATAATTTTGGGAAGAAAGAGGTGATCAAGAAGCATAAAAATGAATCTCCTTTTAAAAAAAAGTCATTATTTTTTAATTTACCATATTGGAGTCAAAATGTACGTCGACATAACCTTGATGTTATGCACATAGAGAAAAACATTTGTGATAACATACTTGGTACTTTACTAAATATTGATGGGAAGTCGAAAGACCATTTAAATGCTCGGTATGATTTACAAGAGATAGGAATCAGGGAGGTCCTTCATCCGGTTTTATCAACTGATGGGAATTACCTTGAGATGAGGGCTGCCATATTTGAAATGACGAACAAGGAGAAAGAACTATTCTGCCCGGTGTTGGAGAATGCTTAACTGCCTTATGGTTGTGCAGCTAATATCAGCCGGTATGTAAACAAGAAAGAGAGGAAAATTGCAGGGTATAAGAGCCACAATGCTCATTTTCTTCTCCACTACTTACTGCAGTTTGCCGTGAAGAAATCTGTAAAACCTGAAGTTGCAATACCTATGATAAGATTAGGTGCATTTCTAAGAAGTGTTTGGAGTAAAAGTATCGATTTGGCTGATCTCAAGAGACTACAAAAGGAAATTATGGAAATTCTTTGTCAATTTGAGATGATATTCCCAAATGCTTTCTTCGATACAATGGTGCACTTGCTAGTTCATTTATGCAAGGAACTTGAATATGGTGGACATGCACATGTTCGTTGTATGTTTCCTATTGAGCGTTATCTTTGTAAATTGAAATCATATGTTCGCAACAAAAGTAAACCCGAGGCGTCCGTTGCTGAAGGTTATCTTGCAGAGGAATGTTTGATATTCTGTTCAAGGTTCTTAGGTGGCGATGGAGTAGGAAAAATGCAATTTGAAACATGTCCACAAAATCTGGAATATCCTATTGGCACAAGAAGAAACAAAGATGGAAAAACTATTCATCTTAAAAACTCTCAATGGAAGGAATGTCACCGTTACATTCTATTCAATTGTGGTAACAAGGAAATAGAGAGTTTACTTGGGTAAGTATTTTTATTTTAGTAAGTATTGAAGTATTATCCCTATCTTTATGAATCCTTTATTAGTTATTTTGTTCCTTTTTTCATAATTAATAATGTTTTCCTTTTTGAACCTGATAGATGGAATTTTATGCTATTAAAGTTTACAATGGTTTATTCAATTAGAAAAGTGGCCAAGTTCGATTAACATCAGTAATTATATTCTTCGCGTAGCTTGTGAAATGATGTCAACTATTAAAAAAACTATTTTTGATGTCATCCTTTTATCAGAAAAATCAGTTCTTTTAAACAATCTACAAACATGTTATTGATTCTAGCCTCACGTAGTGTTAGTTGTAAATTCCAAGTTTCAGCACTTTCAGGGATTTCAGGCATGATTTGTAGTTAAGCTATGTTCTCATTCATACAGAATTGTTTTCGGTATGGTCAGTTTCAGCTTTAATAATAGATCCAGCCAAATTTGTTTCTATCTTTTACTAACCTGGTCTTTATTTTAGGGAACATCGAGCTTTAATTGATGGTCATGCATCATCAAAAAAATATAAAAGAGAGAGAAAACACAGGGAAGAATTTTGGAAGTGGTTAAAGGAAGAGGTCGGGAAAAAGGAGGACATTTCAAAAGAAGTACAACTGCTTGCAATGGGGCCTCTTCCAACAGCTAAGCGGTTTACTGGATATGTTATCAATGGATACGGATTTTATACAAGGTTCAGAGATGCCAAATGTACAACACAAAACAGTGGTGTATTTTTGACAGCCTTGACTACTAGCTTTGCAAGTTCGGAAGATCAAAATCCATTGGTTGGTGAAATTAATTACTATGGATCAATTGAAGAAATATTATAACTAGATTATTAGGGAGAATTTAGTGTGGTTTTATTTAAGTGTCACTGGTACCAAGAAGAGAAAGATTTATATGGGCTGACTCGTGTCAATTTTAATCGATTGTGCCAGTAATCTGATCCTTATGTTATGGCTTCACAGGTAAAACAGGTGTTTTATATAGCAGATCCAATTGATAAGATGTGCCACAATGTTATCAAGAAACTGCCGAAAGACTGGTGTGAACTCGAAAGAGAATATGAAAATGAAGATTTGAATGACATCTAGCCTGCTTATGGAATGGGAAATCAAGATTTTGATGTTCGTTGGTGTAGAGATGGTGTCCCAATAAGACGAATCCACCTTCCACCTAGCAAAGTGAAAAACACGGCTTCTTAATTTCATGTTTTTGTAGTCCAAGGCCCTTACAAATTGTGCAAATCAGAGATCGTATAAGGACATACACTGCTGGTATGTATTTTTGCTTATTTTTATGGTTGGCTGGTGGTATGCTTCAGAATTCTTACAATTTCCGCTTGCTGAAGCATCAATCTAATTCTTACAATTCTGTAGTTCAATGCTTGTATGTAACTGACCATGTACAAGGCTGATGCTTCAGTAATGAACTACAGAATTTTAAGAATTTTATTTTCTCTTCAATCAGTAATGATCGTGTCAGTTCGTAATTGATGCAGTGGTTGAGTTTGTACTTGAACGAGTCGTGGCATGTCTAAATTTTTAGTGCCTCAGGCATTCTGTTGCATTCCTTGATATCGTAAATGCTCTGGACAAGCTGAGTCATCGCATCAATTTGCAACTCAGCCATAGATTGTGAAATGCAATTCTATGCTGAAAAGCAACTCTGGTCATAGTTTGTGCTGAAATGTCTTTGTGCTGAAGTGCAAGTTAGTTATACTATGGCCATAGTTTGTGCTGAAACGCAACTGAGGCATGCATGTCTTCCATTTTGTGTTGCAATGTAAACAAGGCATTGAATCAGTTTGTAGTCGAGGCATGCATGCCTTTGATTGTGCTGAAATGCATTAGTTGTACGAAAGGCTTTTGCTGAAATGCATGACTTTTGAAACTGCTTTATTTTGCAGGTGAAAGAGGAAGTAGAGAGGTACTGAATGCACTGAAGGCTCGGGATTTATTAATTTGAAACTATTTTAGTTTGATGTAAACATGAATTTAGTACCGGCTGTTTTTGTTAAGTACTCTGTAAAACAGAATTTATTGGCTATTTTTTGTTATTCTGTAGTTGACTAACTAGTATTTGTGTTATTGGTTATTAATTTGAAATGAAAAGTTGTTTATTAATTTCAGTGTGTGATGGTAATTGCTGTTATGTTGCAGTATGTTATATAATGATGCAATAGCTATGATATAATGTTGCAGTATGCAGTGTTAAATGTTGCCATAGCTATGATATAGTGTTGCCATAAATTTACATAAATGTTGGCCCCACAATAGGATTCCGTGAAATTGGCTACAGAATTTAGGGGCGCATCAGGATTATGTGATCCCGGGATTCAGAATTTAGTGGGCCTTACATTTATGTAAATTTAGTGCCTGTAGCAACACCTGTAGCAATGTTACCTTAGGATAGTAAAGTCGTTGCCTTTGACTCTAAGGCAACGCGACAAAAGGCAACCCCAAAAAAGTGTTACCAGAGATCATTTTTGGCCTATACCAACATTTTTTTGCACTTTCTGCGTCACTTCTCTGGGTTGCCATATGCAATCTATGGCGTAGTGAATCAACGGTATATCACGGGAAGGAGTTAGGCCAAGTTTGAGTCTACATTTTACCTATGAACACACAGAGTAGGAACACTGGAAGAAAAGGTGATTTTTGGACTTTGATTCTTCATTGCACAACACACATATATGATCAATGTCATAGCCCCAATTATGTCCTTAGCACTTAAATGATTCAGAGTAGCTTTTTATATGCATAAAGACATCTTAGGACTGTTAATGTAGTGCCACACAATTTTACACCATTTAGGTTCACGTGATTTCTTGATACATCCCACACCGAGTAAAACCTAAAACCCTTTGGTTTATCGTTCCGGCTCCAATAGTCGAAGTCCCCATTAGACAGAATATGAATTTCATTTATCCGAGTTGATATTAGTCTCGCGACATGTATACAATTAGGTTAAACTCCACATTATGAATAATGTTATTCACCGTAAGTTCATTCTCTCCAAAGAGACTTAGTTGGTCCCAACCAAGCAATTTAACGATGATACTGTTATTTAGCCATGGATCAAACCACAGCAGTGTGTCATGTCCATTCACGATACAACGTTCGATACATTGAAGTCCTTTTTTGTCTATGTCTAAGGATAGTTTTCCTGATATCCGAGCTATTATTACAAATGTCCATAACCCTGAAAAGTTTTCCAAAACAATATCTATTAAGCATCCAATTTTTCCATATATTATTACCATTAATGAAGTGTTATAGAAGTTTAAGGGTTGCCACAGTTTTAATGCCTTTAAAATTATGCAAACCAACTACTTCTTTACACAACGTGTCCCAAGCTATATTGTGTATATTCCCACCTTAGATAAATTTTGCACATAGTTTGTTGATTTTCCCAATCGTTGCCTCCGACAGTTGGTATGTCAACAACCAGTACATGACCATAGAGGTAATAACTGAAAGAATCAATTCTATTTTTCCAGCCATCGATAGCAGTCTATAGTCCCAAGTGTCCATCTTTCCTCTAATTTTATTTAATAACCCACTACAATTAGAAAAATGGAGGTAATTGTTAGAAAGCGGGACACCCAAGTATTTTACAGAAAGTCTACCTTCTTCCATGTTAAGCTCCCGAAACACCTGATATTTATTACCTACCTCTTTACTGAAAACACTTTTGATTTCAAATTATTTATTTTAAAACCAACGAACTACTTTAATTGGTATAAAATGAAATTAATCAACTTTACACCATTAACCTTGGCTTTAGAGAAAATCATCAAGTCGTCTGCATAAATCAAATGAGTAATTTTTGGCTTTTAACCATAGAAAGGCTGAATTAGTCCTACATTCACTGCATTGAACATAAGGATAGGAAAAAACCATAGCCACACAAAACAAAATAAGGTGAGAGGGGGTTACCCTGCCTAAGACCTCTATTTTTGTATAAGAACCCTTGGGGGCTACCTTGAACCAAAATTGAGATTGTAGGGGTTGTAATGCAGGTTTTGAAAATGCGAACTATCTTTCTAGGAAAACCCAATAACATATGACAAATGAACTTCCTATTAACCAGATCATATGCTTTTTGTAGATCTATTTTGATGTAAACTTTACTGCTACGCTTAATATTAAACTATCTTATTTGTTCACGTGCCAACATGATATTTTCAGCAATGTATCTTCCCGGTATAATGGAAAGCTGGTTATCTGAGATCAAGTGCTTAAGGTATGGCTTAATTTTATTGCATAGAACTTTAGAAATAATCTTATAAATTACATTGCAACATGTTGGGTCTGTAATCAGAAATATCTCTAGGTTTAGCAACTTTTGGGATCAGGGTTATAAAAGTATGATTAATACACTTAGCAAGTTTACCGATACAGAAAACCACTTGAATCATCTCCTGAATGCACTCTTTAAGCTCCTACCAAAGAATTTTAAAAATATTAGCAGTGTAACCATTAGGCCCCATACTTCTATCATCATGAATAGAGAAAATAGCTAATCGAATTTCCTTTAAGATCATATCCGCAGTCAAATGTCTTCTTTTCCTGTCACTAATAACATTAATATAGTTAATTTCTGGAAAGGAATTAGTCATAAGAGTAATTAAATTAAATATTCCAGAAAAATGATAAATAGCCGCCCTTTCAACAATGTTTGCATCATGCACTAGTTCACCATTCGACATAAGTAAGTTTCACTAATTATTGATATGTTTCCTCAACGACATTTTAGCATGGAAAAATTTATTGCACAAATCCCCCTTGGTAAACCAATTAAATTTAGCTTTCTTCTTAGCATTACAAGCTCCAATAATGCTCTGGCCTTTCCAATTATTATAGGCTTCTCTAATTTTATCGAAGTTGTTCAAATCAGTATGATTATCATCTATATTAGCAAGAATATTATTGTATTTCTCCTCTAACAGCTTGAGGCAGTCACCATCTTTCACTACTATAATTCCATCCTTTCAAATAGAATTTGCATATCTTCAAAAACATTTGAAACTTATAAATCTTAGATCCCTGAATGTTGGAAAAAACCAACGTATTAACTGCTTGGTTCATAGTATCCCTATACCCCTCCTTATAGGTCCAACGATTTAAATATCTGAATGACACATTTATAGTCACATTGCTTTTTTTCTTATTAAAACTGATACAAATAAGAATATGATTGCTAATAGGATTAGCAACCCCAAAAGTATTTTGCTCAGGGAAAATGTCAAGGAAAAGGTGATTGTAGAATACATTTTTAATTTTAGTGGCAACACCCTTCTTTCACCATGTATACTTAAATCCAACAATAGGAACGCCCATCAAGCCAGCAGGGGAAATGCAGTGAATAAGGCCTGAATATGTCTGAATGAAACTGTGGAAACCCTTTTCTTGTCATTAGGAAATATTATATTATTAGAATCCCCAAGAACCAACCACGGTATGTTAACACTGTGAGATTCATTAATAAGCTCAAGTCACAGCTTTTCTCCATCGAATAGGAAGTTACTAGCATAGATAAACGTAATTTTATAAGAGAAACCTCCTACATTATCTGTCATAATCGAAATATGTTGATAAGACAAAGTTCCACATTAACAATCCATATATTAATGTCCCATAACAAAAGAATTTTTTGTTTACACCCACTGCCATTATTACCATAACATCTCACTTTCTATGTAGCTTTTTAAAAAAAAAAATATTAATCATATCATTATTCAACTTGTTCTCCAAAAGGCCCATCACAGATGGCTTAAATTTGTTAAGGAATTTAAATACTTCAAACTCTTTGTTTGTAGAATTTAATCACCTAACATTTCAAGCTACGATATTCGTTTAATTTTACTTTGGCTCCTTGTCGACACTTATCAGGAGCATGGGGAACAGTTTTACTGATTTTCTTTTCGTTCTGTCTATTTAAAAGTTTTGGTTTTTCTCTATATGGTCTGACACATAAATCCCTTTAGCAGGTTGGCTCGGATTTTCCTCGGAGGTGGCAATTTGATCGATGAGATTCTCTTCCTCCGAGTCCATCCAGTCTTCAGTTATACTATCCAAATTCAATTGTTGTTTTCATCAGAGGCTACTAAACTCAGAGTTTCATTAGAGGCAACTATGCTCGGATCATGCAACTCCTAGAATCCATTAACAAAACTCACAGTAGACTCATTAGATTTATTAATATTCTGTTGTATAACAGGGTTATCAGAACCCCTTTGATGTATGGCATCATCTTTAATTTGGTTATTATTGCTTCCCTCAACATTACCATTATTAGTAGAATATTTACCAATATTATAAGTGTCATTCTCGTTGGCATCGAAAATAATAGTTACCACTGAATTACTTTGTGCTTTTGGATCAGTATTGTTTTCTATATTATTTGTGGTGTTATTATTTGCTTTATTACATGACTCTATTAATTCATTATTATGAACATTTAATGTGTTGTGTGTTGCTATAACTTCGCTACTCCTGAGCAATTCAAATACGTTGTTGCTGATGTTGACTTCACTTGTCTTAGTGGTAACGTTTTAATTCCTTTCTTCAGAGTCTCCAAGTGGATTACAAGAATTATCATCCCCTACATCATTTATAACTTCACAGGTACCTTGAGACTTTGGGACCCATGATTCCATAGGTTTAGCTTTGCATTGTGCATGTGAATTCCCAAATACACCTGTTGGAATTTAGATATAGAGAGGTGGAGAGAGATAAAACGAAGAATAATTGAATGACTACATTTTTATTACTTCACTTTTGCTTCATTCATTCTGATTACAAATGAGAGAGTACAACCCTTTTATAACATAGCCAAGTATCTAGAGTCTTCTTATTTTAGAAATTTCTTTAATTCTCTAATTTCTACTTTCCTCAACAAATCAATTCTAGAATTCTCCATTTGATAAATCTAAAATTTCTTACCATATATTTTAACCTTCCCTTAATACAATAATTAACTTTATTCCATAGTGTTTCCTATTAAAACCAAATTTATTTGTTTCCTTAAAACCAAGTTTATTTCCAACATTCCCCCTTAAACTTGGTTTTATTACTCCAAGCAGATTCCTTACACTTCTCTTTCATTTGTGATGCACTTCTCATCACCTTCAATTGTTGAAGCACGTCTCTTCAACTCTTTTCTTCTTCTTCTTTTTTTCGATTTGTGATGCACTTCTCATCACCTTCAATTGTTGAAGCACGCCTCTTCACTTCTCTCTCTCTCTTTGAATATTGGAGCACTTCTCTCCATGGTGCACTTATCACCCACAACTCTAAAATAAATTTTCTTCCATAGCCACTTGTGATATGTTCTCTTGCTCTTCATCTTATGTTGTACCATTCGATGACCATTTGCCTCCTTATGCATCTCCTTCGTGCATTGTCACCCTGCTCGTTGTTTTCTTCAGATCTCAAAGCATCCACATCCAGATCTCGAAATTTGCAGATGCGTTAGCAATTTTCATCGGCTTTATTTTTTTTATGAAACAAAGCAATAAAATAAAAAAACTCGTTGAGACTCTTTTCTCCCTCTCCTCTCTAATCTAGCTCCAATACCATGTTGGAATTTAGATACAGAGAGAAGGAGAGAGATAAAACGAAGAGTAATTGAATGACTACATTTTTATTGCTTTACTTTTTCTTCATTCATTCTGATTACAAATGAGAGAGTACAACCCTTTTATAACATAGCCAAGTATCTAGAATCTTATTATTCTAGAGTTTTCTTTTATTCTCTAATTTATACTTTACTCAACAAATCAATTCTAGAATTCTCCATTTGATAAATCTAAATTTTTTTACCATATATTTTAACCTTCCCTTAATACAATAATTAACTTTATTCCATAGTGTTTCCGATTAAAACCAAATTTATTTGTTTCCTTAAAACCAAGTTTATTTCCAACACACACTTTACCGAACAAAAGCTTTTATAGGTATTCCACGTTAACCTTCAACTCTTCTCTTGTATATATTAGCATTTCCACTTCTTTGGGAAAACATGATCCCGCATCTATCACGAATTAATATCTTAGCGAAGGCAATTCTAGATTCGTCTGCAGTAATTATATCCATCTTTATAGGTCTTCCCAAAACACTGGCTATGGCACCCAGTGCTTCCTTGTCCCATAATTTCACAGATGCATGAATGAAATACTTACACAAATGTATGCATGAAATTCTTCAAATTACCTGCATACTAGTATGCAATTAACTGCAGTTTCATTGATTTTCTATAATTTTGGTTTTTGACATGTTTTTTGATGGTTTTTTGATCTGATTTTTTTTACATTTTCTTGTTTTATTTTAATATGAATTTACGTGATTTTTTTTAAGAATTTTCGAAAAATAGGGACCTAATTTATAATAAGTTTAGGACCAGATGTGAGCCTAATTTTGAAACTTAATAGGAACCTGTGCCTAATATTCACAAAACAAAATGTAATTTGTATATGTCACACATTGTTCATTATCTAAGATAAAAATGTCCATCTAGCACCCCTCCAACAAATAAAAGTGAAAAATAGTGCTTACATATTGCTAAGTTTCTTTTTAACACCAATTGAATGAAAATAAAATTATATGTTGATAAATGGTATTTTATCTTTACTGGGTTAAATATTAACTTCATTTTTACTATTCCCATCAACTAACGCACAAAATTGTACCAAATACACCACTTGGTAAACGTAGAAAATACTTTATTGGAAATCACAAAGAAATAGAAAATAGACGTCAACTTTTTTGGTTTGTAATCTTCTTGATTTGTTTATAATGTACTACCATTAAAGTTTATTGGCGTATAATATTTTGTTTCATCATCTATTTCAAATAAATTATATGATGATACCAAAACCAAATTAATAATGATACCACTTTAGCAACATAACCTTTAATTTAATTCTTCTACAAATAATTGGTTGCAATCCCCGTTTTCATCGTGGGAAAAATGGAAATGTCCTAATGTCAACAACTGCTGCAAATTTCTTTAAGAATTTGATTTGGAATTGAATGTATAAATGACAAATAATGAAGCAACCTTATGGAATAAAAATAGCACATAGAAAAGGTGTGCTTATAAAAAAAATCCTAGTGATCGAATAATGAGGCCATCGTTCATATTTGTTCGGTCGAAATGATAATTTAAAGAGAAGCCTTTACTTACTAGGTAGCTGGAACAACCCGCTAAAATATGCAAAGGCCCTTGTACAATTGAAAATGCAAGATTAAGCTTTCTTTTCGATCAACAATACTAATTTAACAACTGAAAGATCAAAAGAGAGAAACAATAAACATGCACAGAGAAAAAACAAAGCTGGAATTGATCAAATGAGCTATAGCCAAGTTAAACTCTTGCATTATCTACACTTCTACTTGAAACGTCCATGCATAAAATAAAACAAATAATTAGTTTGAACCTTGCCTTATCAACCCAACATTCTCATGTGACAAAAACTGCACAGGACAAAGCAAGCCTATAGCAATATAGTATTGCTAACAAAAATAAAAATGTAAAGAGCCTAGAAAGATATATTATGATACTATGATTATATTCATAAATCATTTAAAACATGTACAATAAAACAAATATTTAGTTGAAAATGTGATACCACTGTTTGCATGTAGTAAACGGTAATGAACTAAGTAAACCATTTTCAATATTATATTGCCGAAAAAAAAACATGAATGTAGAACAACAACAAAGAAATAGAAAATTTTATTTAGATGTATTCATATTAATATGCAGTTGTATTCATATTAATTTGTAGTAAAATGGAAAATTAATGTTTAAAAGTTGTAAATTAAATAATATGGTATTATCCCTTATACGTTCAATGATTCCTTTGATCATACTCATAAATCATTCAAAGCCCATAATCAGGCATCAACAGAAACAGAGAAGAAGAATATTTAAATGCAGTTCCAATGCCTATATCTAGTTTCCATCTCTAATACTCCAAAATGATATGTACATACTACAACAAAAATCTTTAATTGAGATATATGGATTGGATTAAACGTTTTACTCAGAATAATGCCTAAATGGATTGGATCAGACATATGTAGATCCAACTGCATTAAACCTGATGTTTCACGCCTATAATTTTCTAACAGGTGACCAACTTTCATAATGGCCATCATATAATATTACACACTATTTGATTTTTGATAAAACTTTCCATGAATAGTTCTAGTGATGTTAAGTAACTTAAGGAGGTCAAAGTTTGATGATTGATGTCATTTTCATTTGTACAAACAGAAAGACGACTCACATATCATTTTCATTTAATGGCCAAAGGTAATGTTTTGGTTCCTGATATGGAATGACCAAATGATTCGATACTAATAGCAAACAATCTTAAACTTTGATGGTTGTTTATGATAATAAACATGGGTTTTTTGTTTTCAATTTAATGATTTCAGCGAGTATTTTTTTCTTGGATTGGGCCCTAACACTAAGTTCATTTATTTATCTCACAAGGCAGTTACCCGACACAAAAAAAACTAAAACAGTTATAGTCTGAACTTGTTTATATGCTTATTCATTATATAATTCCTCTATTGCACTTGAACTAGCGTAATTGCTTGACTAATCTTTGAATAATATGTCATATCTCCATTGATAACCATTTGAGCCACATTATGTTATTCGGTTGGCTTATAATGGTGCAAATATTTGAAGTAGAAAATTTTGTACATGTTTGGCTGGTTAAGCAAACATTGAGGATCTTTCAACATTTGTTATACCCCATGTAATGTCCTAGAATTTTAACGATTAAATAATTAATTTATTAAATTATTTGAATATTGATTTGGCTATTTAAATGGCTTGAATTAAATATTTTGAATATTTAATTAATATAATTACTGGAATAAAAATTTTAATTCCTAAAATGGTCGGAATCAGTTTATTTTGCAATACTATGTAAATTAGATAATATAAGATATTTAATTCAGTTTAGAATTGAATTATAATAACGAATTTATTAATTAAACGACGATTGAGCATATTAATTATAATATAATTATAAATGAGTCCATAATATCGTGGTAGTTTATAATGTTGAGTTTTGAACTTCAATTGAATATACAATATTCGTTTTAAGTTGGAATACTGTGAAATAAGAAACGTTTGAATCTATTAGATTATATTTTTCTAATGGAAGAGAAAAATCAAGATTTCGTCTTTTAAATTGTAAGTTATGTCCGAATGAAATTTTCAAAAAGTTGCTATGGAATGGTTTATAAATTTTAATGATTATTTAAATAAATAAAAAGGGTTTTAATATGAAATGAACGTCGTTTTGACTTGAAATTGAAATATCAACTATATATCACCATTGTGTTTTTTTTTGAAGCTGTATATATTCTGTCTGGATATAAATATGTTTGATAATAATAATATTTTATTATTAAATTAAATTATTTCAATTGATTTATATTATATCAACTAAATATGGATCTTAAGAATAACGAATTTTCAAACGACTTCTGTTTTCGACAAAACCAATTTTATTAAATTCGTAGTGATTAGTTTTGGTAAGAATTCCAGTTTGGAGTCAATTGGATTTATTTTGTGACCATGCGCAGTTTAAACGCGTATCAATTCATGGTGTGTAATTATAAAGGTACTTTTACAAACGATTTCGGAATTCGACGAAACCACTTCCATCGTGTCCGGAATATTTGAATATGTTACGGTCTCAATTTTCGTTTCACCCAGGCTAGTTTTTGGGTGAAGCTTACAGCATAAGTTTCGTAATAATTAAATAATATTATTTTACAACTATAAGTAGCATATCCATAAACCTAATTCTCGTCATTGCTGTGTGCATTGTCAACCCACAATAGCCGCCTCCACATATTAAATGAATGGACCATATTCACAAACTTCTTCCTCAAATTTCCACCTAATCCGATCATTATCCATGGGAACTTTCAACTACATATTTGTGCGACCTGCCAAGCTATTCCATCTAAGCGGTTGCAATCAAGATTAGAGCATGGTGGAGGCCTAGATCTCGTCTGAATGGCGTTAGAGTTGAGATCATTTCTAGAGAAAAGGGGCAACTGAATTTAACGTGGGTCCAGGCGTTGGTCAAGAGCCCTGAGCGCACTCGCCGTCAGTACCGATCGAGCTCTGATCAACCTAGGCAGGCACAACGGTATGTTATTTATTTGCGTGCGTGATGTTTCGAACATGAGTAGAGGATCGAAAGGGGAAAGATACAGGAGAAATCAGCCTAGACAAGTGGATAAGTTTAATTATAAATTCATTGAGGAAACTAATCATATTTGTAAATTTTGGACAGACGTATGATACTTAAACCGGTTTACAGGTTAGGTATTGAATGGCATAGATTCCTGGAATTCGCGATACCAAGGAGGCAGCTCTTAACAAAGAAGTCGGTCCTTATTTTGATTTAATCTAAGTAATTAATTTTATAATTAGGGTAATTTAAAATTTTATTTAATTTAATTTAATTTAAATCATATATGCTTACGATGAATATAACTTTCACACATGTTAACAGAACTGGACAAAATTGGATATGTTGTAATCGTGTGGACGTAGGCTACACAATGAAACTAGTTTGGAGTCATTTGGAGCATGTTAGAAATTCAATGAAATTAAAATGCCTGGTTAAATCAATAGACGTTAATCGCAATTTAACGATTAACGATCAAGGTTAGTAAACTCACTAACTCTGTTCAGTTCTAAAATTTTATAAATATATTTTAGCACCGATAAATAATGGTTTAATGTTTTATGATGGTTGTTTGGGTAAATTGCAAATAAATTGGTTGAATAATATATATATCGTTATATATATAAATCATTGGTTTACTACTAATTCCATTGATTATAATATTCCATATTGATATAAAGATTGTGTTATTTATGTTGATTAATATATGTGGATGTAGGGAAACAGGTTGGAGGGATCCAACTAGATTCCTCAACAATTATATTGTTGTGTTTCCATATATTGTGTTATATGATGTGACAAATAATCTGTGGTTAATTATTGTGTGTTTGGTAGGTTTGAATAACATTGACCCAGAAATAATTGGTATTTAAATACCATAAAAATATATTGGATAAGAATTTGGGTTTGTGAAAAAGGAAAATCTATTTTTAAATAGAAATTGAATTTCGATTGGGTTGGAATATAATAGCTTGTTTTTAATTATATAAAAACAAGTAGTTTGTTTTATAAACGATGTTTATAAATGGAATGAAATAATTAGTAATAAATAATTAGGAAATGTAAATTCAAGAATGAATAATAAAAGGGGAAACTGGGAATCGTTAAAAAGGAAATGATGGAATTTATTTCGATGTTCGAAATGTAAACAAAATTTAAATAAATCCATAAGGATTTGTAATTAGAATTCGACGATGTCGAATGTTATAAAAATAATCTATTTTTAGAAATTATATATTTTATAATTTAGAATTTTATAAGATGGTTAATATTTGGTTTAAAACCAATAATTTATAATGCAATATGAAATCGAGATTAAGTTATAAACCTGAGATATAATTAACAAGAAGTTTACTCGTAAACGGAGTTTATGAAGTGGAATACGAACACAAATTTAAAAAATAACTCGATAAATGAAATTTTAACCTGCAATGGTATTTATAAGTAAAAATCAAGATTTGATTTGATAAAACGAGTCCAATTTTTGTAAAGGAATAATATTCACATTTTGAAGTGAATAATGATTTAAAAGAAAATGTTTTACAAATTTTAATGGTTAAAAGAGGGAAATTGGTAAATGTTTGGAAGTGATAAATTCAAAGGAGAATTTAGAAATTGAGTGAACCTAGAACGGTGAATTTATTCCGAAGTTCGAAACGTTAATCGAAGGAGAGTTATTCGTTGAATTTTGGAGAGTAATATATACTTTCCGTTTTTAAATCAAGATAAATTATTTATTTACTTATTTATTTATTTAAAATAACGAATCCAAGTTACATTTTAAAATTAAATATTTTGGAAGTAGGTATTTTAACGCTATCGTTATAATCGATGTTTTCTGTAAAAGAAGTGGATTCATAAACTGAATCCGAGAGTTGCATAAGCAGTGATTTGATTAGAAATTAAGAAATGGAGTTAAGAAAATCAGAAAATGACTGGGGATTAGTCAAGTTGAATGGCTTCTTGAGTGTCGATCTAATGTTGGTTTCGTCCTTCGAGGTTGATACTTAGAGAGTTGTTTTCTTGCTAGTTTACGATTAGGGACTAATGGATGCGGAAGAATGGTGATGCATGGATAAAAAACGGAAATGCTTTCCAAGGTTAATAATGTATATTTTCTAAATTTTAAAAATAAGAATTTGAGAATATATGGAAATATTTTTCGATGTTAAATAAAAATATTTTCTGGAATATAGAAAATAAATAGTTTAAAATAGATGGAAACGTTTTCCAAGAATCGTGAGAGGCTCAACAAGTTGGAGAAATATTTGGGTAAAGACATTGAAAGGAAATTAGGAAACAAATAAATTATTGTTAAATTAATTTAAAGGGGCTCAGAGTTGATTGATGGTTGATCGATATAATTTCCATTTCTAACTTTGTTTCTTTCTATTTCTCACCTTTAACTTCTTTCTATTAATGATCTGGTATTTTTGATATTTGAATAGTCGACATGGTGTTTTTGTGTCGATTTTCAGGGTCAAAAATTTTGCCGGTCGTTACACCCCATGTACTAGATTAGTACCTAAATTGTTCTATTATACAATATTAAAATAAAAGGAAAATTGTAAGAATAATTGGTTTTGAAGGTGTTGCTTTATTCTTTAGAAGAAACAACATCCTTACTGGTGACTATTTCCTGCAGCCAACATGTTTCTCTTTATTAGATTACAACATTTATCTCCTTTTACTCCTTTCTTTACATTTATCAGTAGCTCCTCAAATTCTTTCATCCTAATTTGTTTCTTTATTTTATCTAGCAAGGAGTTGACACATTTCCAATGCTTGATTGGACCAGTGACGTGGCTAATACTGTCAAAGTTTAGTAAGGAAGTCAACAAATATTTCTCTGCATTCTCTCTTCTTCTAACTATCCTTTCTGCCAGTAGGTAAAGAATGCTACAAAATTTCTAGTGCAATAGTTTTTTCAATTAAAACAGTAACTAAACCAGTTGTTCATTGATAGAGAAGCTACTTTCTGAGTTGAAGGCAACTGTTGCTTCATGGATTCAATTTGATCGATCTATTCCTATTTTGGATATTGAATCTCATCAATATAAGGCTTTCACTAAAGCTTACAGTAAACTTGAACCATGTTTCTCTAGAATGAATGTGCATATCAAAACCTACTTTGTTGACGTCCCACTGTAGCATACGAGTTAGTTAAATTCTTTATAATATTTATACCATACCAATTTGTGTGATGCGCATGTTTGCATGCATGAACACACGTTAATCTTTTTTATACGTTCGAATTTAATTATATTTATTCTATTATTGGTTATTTTAGGACCATCACATTTCTATGCACCATAGGTTTTCGTTTTGACCTTGTATAAGGAAAAAAGACTTAGTCAAAAGCACTTTCATATTCGGAAATATTTATTTGCTTGAGAAGTTGATGGAAGAAACATCTGGACTAAGGACTCGATGCATGCCTCAGTACTCTTATATCAACAACTAGAAGGTAAAATTGATTTACGATAAACCAAAAATTACATGTTTGATTGGTTTTTGGTTTTAAAAAATATCAATTCAGTTTGGTTAAAATTTCTTGAGTGCTTGTTTTGATTTTAACATTTTTAAACGGTTTCAAACTGAACCAATCATTTGCCTACCCCTAATTGTACCCAACATTTTGGCTAGTTAAATTAAGAAACTACAACTAAAAAGCGCTTAAAATCGCTACAAGCTATTTTAGCCTAATTAACGTTGAGTAATTATTTAAACTAGTCTAATGTGCGTTGTCAAGTATTTGTGTAAGTTAATATCTCATGCATGAGCTATGTTTATTACCACTTGGCTGAAATGTTCTTGCACATAATCTGTAGAATCTTAGCATAAAGCATTGTACAATTTTACATTTGAGCTTTCATTTTTCCAACATTTGGGCATTTTTATATCATTGATTATTATTATTGTTTTTGTTATTAGGGAAATTCTATTTAAACATAATATTTTGACAAAATTGGTGACACAATTGATCTCCACCAATAGATCATCCCATGAATTGCAACACTTCATATAAAGACAAAAAGATCCAATGGTCATGGCTTATTGTCTCTAGGTTTGTATCTAATTTTGTGTCCAAATAGCCGCCCCTTTATTATTATTATTATTATTATTATTATTATTATTATTATTATAACATCCATGTAACCTAGATGCATGTGCTTTTAGTACATCACTAAAATTTAATATATCATTTGCAGGTATTCTTCTCTATAAATGCAGCTATCCAAGCCTCAAAGAGATCATCACCGAGCGACAAATAAAGAAGTATAGGAAATGTGATTTTACCTTAGTAATTAATTTATAGGTCAAATAGAATGTATTTGTTACAACCTACCACATACTATAAAATCAGGTTGTTGCATTGAAAAGATCGAATCACCGCAGAGTTACAAATATCTGTACAAGATTAGACGTAAAGAAAAAGAAATTAAATCTTCTACTTCTCCATTGGTCCATTCCTTCAGGTGATTGAGTTCATAAGAGTTTACTGTGAGTACAAAGCAAATAAGTAAGTGTTTTCATAACCATTATTTGATGATGATATATGCATTAATTTTTATAATGAATACTTTTCTTGGCATAGAATCTTCGAGGATGATATTTCAGCTCCATGGAAGAAGAAAATCAACGAAGTGGCCAAGCTCGAAGAAGTGCTTGATATTGACGTTATTGTCTATGGAGAGCCCGAGGTTGCCAACATCTTTATTTTTTGAATTTGTTCAGGAGGGAAACCGACCGGAGTCATAAAACCCTCCTTAGTGCACCTAACCGGTCCGCGAGCACCACATAAGTGGATGATCTTAGTTTATGCACATGGTAAGCTCTTAGCCTGCCATTCCGGGTTTTGAATCCATGTCACTGTTACCGTGGCGTAAAGTCTTTAGCCACTGGGCTACTACTGCGGACATGGCCAACATCTTTATATTATAACTATAGTCTAATTTTCTAATATAGTTTTGACACAGGTAGTTTTCCGATTACCCTAGGAAGTTACTTAGAATAGAAACAATGCATATTTTTTCATAGCATGGTTTATAAAATAAGATTAGATAGAATTTTTTTAGGTTATTTTTTTTTCTTATTGAAACATGATTTTACTCATGAACCTTGGATTCAAATGTAGTGCGCATGTGTATGTATGTGTGCGTATAAGACTGACAGTGCCAAGTTTTGGTGTGCTTACCATAGGGGTCCTTTGACATGTGTATGCCTATTGGGATGATATGAATTTTGTGAAACACCTAAGGTTGTGGTAAGTTTGGCATTTTTAGTTTTTGATATTGTAACAACCCGTATTTCGATAACATGTTAAGACAAGAATCAAGGAAGAATTAAATTATAAAATCTGAATCAGGATAAACGGGTTCCCCCATTGCGTTCGTCTCGGAAAAATACGCGAAATAGAGTCCGAAATTTCGTAAATCGGAGTCCGTATGAAGAAGATATGGACGAACGAAGTTAAGCAGAAAAACCGAAAACAAGCCAGAATGCACTGGCGCACTTGTGAAGTGCGCCAGCACAAAAATACACTGGCGCACTTGGGAAGTGCGCCCGTGTCGAGCCAGAAACCTGCACAGCCTTCTGGCTTGACCCTGGCTGGCCTGGTGCACCTGTTTTGGCCCTTGGTCTTGTTTTGGAGGCTTGTGACGATTTTTGAGGGCTGGGATCTATCCTAGGGTTAATCTAATGGCCTAAACTACCCCTAATCTCTATAAAAACACCCCTAAGCCTACCCTAAACCCTTATTATTCATTCATGCAACTAAACTATGGCAAAATTGCTCCACTCATGGCCTCCACTCAAAATCCTAGCCTCCACTTCATTTCTATGAGAGGTTTCATGATTATGTGAGTCTTAGAAAGTTCATATGTTAGTATTAGAGCTTCTCAAGTTGATTTCAAGGCTAAAGCTTTGATCTTTGTTCATAAAGATGGGGTTTTTATTGATTTGGAGCTTTTATCTTTGGGTTTTTGGATGAAGGCATGCATAGGCTTCATCACAATCTTTGTTTTGCATTTCGATTTGTGCCTTCATAGCAATGTAAGCCCTTCCCTACTCTTAGATATTAACTATGAAGTTAAATGTTCATGTTGAAAGTTTGGGTTGATGCATGTTTTTGAGGCTTAAGAATGTAACATGCAAGCTAATGAACACATTTGTGCCTCATTTGCCACCATGATTAACTTGTGGCTTAATACCCATTTTTGTCATTCCTTTGCCAAGTCTCTTCTTTTAATCCATCACGTTGTTGCGAACGTATATGCTAGTTTAAAAAGCGTTGGGGTCACATTATGGGAAAACATAATGACATGAACATGATTTGGGTAAATGGGTATAAACATGACAACATGTAATGTTAAATATGACATGTGTTTATACTTGAAAACATGACTTGAAGTATAACATGGAAGTTGACATGTAAGTATGCATAAAAACATAAGCTTGGGAATTTACCTATTAAGTTAGGTCTACCCATTGGGAATTTACCTATTAAGTTAGGTCTACCCAATTGCTTGAAAACTTGACTATGAACATGACACTAGACTAAACATGAAAGTGGCCAACTCGAGGTTGGGTTGAGTTTGCAACGTAAAACTACCCGGAACCGACCGGCCTAACTAGTAGTTGCAAACAATAGGACCCAATGTGAGAAGTTGGTCATGTTGTGCTTGAACCCGAGGTTAGACCAAGTTGTGGTGTAAAGCTACCCGGAACCGACCGGCTTAACTAGTAACCACAACAAAGTCTAATGTGAGAGGTTGGGGTGCATTAAGTAATTAATGCCACATGATAGGGTTAAGTTAATTTGATTAATGACTCTTAACCAAATATGACATGGGTAAATGGGTTAAGTAAATTGGTTAGGATAATGATACTTAACAAAACATGACAAGGTTGGGTAGGTTAAGTGATTTGATTTGCCTAATGACGCTTAACCATTTTTATACGACTAGTGGACGGGGATTAAGTTAACCAACACTTAATCAATCCAACATGATAATTTGGCAAGGTTAAGTAAGTTTTCTTAATGACACTTAACCATACAAGATGATTAGGGGATGGGGTTAAGTAATTTGCACCTAACTAATCCGACACGGTAATTAGATGGGGTTAAGTAATCCACACTTAACTAATCTAAACACGGTAATTCGATGGGGTTAAGTTAAACACTTAACCAATTTAAACTCGGTAATTCAATGAGGTTAAGTAACCAATACTTAACCAACTTAACGTGATAATTTAATGGGGATAAGCAACTTATACTTAACCAATTATACATGATGATTTGATGGGGTTAAGTAACTTACACTTAACCAATCTAATACGCGGACCTGATAAGGTTAAGTCACAAGACCTTTTTTATATACTTAACCATTGTAGTACGATTAGAGGATGGGGTTAAGCCAACCTATACTTAACCAATCCGACTTGATAATTTGATGGGATTAAGATAATCTATGCTTAATCGATCTAGCAAGATAATCCGATAGGATTAAGGTAAGCTAGTACTTGACCAATTTGACTTGATAGGGTTAAGTCATGAGCCTCTGGGTACACTTAACCAACTTGTGGGACTAAGTCTTGAACTTAAATACTTAGCCAATCTTTGACGTGATTCGTGGGCGGGTTAAGTCATGGACTTGAATGATAACACTTAACCCAATAGACAAACCCTAGATAGAAGAACTAGGTAGAAAACCGTGGTTAATCAAGGATAACGGGAAAGGAAGCTAAGTGGTAAACCTTAGTTAAGGGTAACTAAGTAATAATTCCTAGCTAAGGACATAGGACTAATTCTCAAAACGATGAGTAACCTGATACGGTAGGTCATCGCTTAGTATACGAGGGGGAGCAAGTTATCTGACTTGGATAAAAGCTCCAGCGCACTGGGTGCCGAAGTGGAAGCTTCGGGGGACGTGAGGATATTCTTGGGATCCCTCTGTGGGCTGCCAGGTAATTATACTAGGCCCATGAGAGGTTAAGGTCTGCGTTAGAAGGACCAAGAGTATGCCTTGGTTGCTATGCGAGCAACCTAAAGACTGGGATGGATTAGCGTGGAGTCGACGATTCTTGTTTTTGCCCTGGATAGCACATCGCCGACTACCTACCATCTTTAGTCAATCGTGTACGTGCGGAAAGGCAGGGAACCCCGAACAGACCATGTGCTTGCTATCGAGTCATGGGTGAGGTTGGCCCGTAGGAAAGTGGGCTATAGTGGGGCCGGGGAGTGGTTCTTATACATGATTTTTCTTGGATTGCCTTTCAGTAGTTGAGGGAGGGGTCACGTGGGACCATAGCCACGGGTACAAAAACAGACCTTGATATCTGCATCGGCAGACGATTTAAAGCTCCCGACCGAGTTTCGTATTTCTTGATTTGCCCTGGCACGGAACTCGGATGGCACATTGGGGAACATGTGCATCTAGACATGGAAAACGATTCACGATACATATGTGGGATCAAGGGCGCGGTTGACGGGTGGCGTAATCCCTAGTGGTCCTAGGTGGCCAAAACCCAAACCGAGACATGGAAACGTTCATTAGGTAGCATAATCCCTAGCGGTCCTAGGTGGCATAAATCCTAAGTGGACGCGCGATAGTTCATGGTAAGGAAACACAACTAGATCAAGGGTTGCAGTCCAAAACAACTTCAAGGATAAACCGTTTACATGGGAAAGCCCGTACAGCCTACGGCAAAGAACTGAACTTATACATGGAAAGAAACATATGAGTTGAGTAACCTATATATGCGGCATATTAGGTTGACAGGGACCATTACACGACTTCTGAGTAAGGGTCATTCACGGATAACACGTAATACAGTTGGGATACTAGTACGGTAGGTGCAGAGCAGATATACAGGATAAATACCATGGGACGTTATACGTGATAAATATCTTGGAATATTATACTTGATAGGAACCTGACGATGTGATACCTTGTTTTGTCTTGACATCGTAATTTATCATGACATCTTAGTTTATCTGAGTTCAGTAGTTCATCCAGTTATTTTGATTTAGCTTACCTATCTTGTTATCATGCTTATGTTCATCTCAGTTTCTCATGTCAGTTAACTTTACTAGTTTTTATACTAATAGTAGATAGGGCTTACTCAGTCTTTTTGACTGACCCATTTTGTTTCGCCTCTTTTCTTCCGTTCCCCCCCCCCCAAGGTTACAGGGAGGAAACACTGCTGTTTAGTTCGGACTTCTTCTGCTTGAAGGTCATCATGGATGGCTTGGACTTTTCCTGGCTATGGCTACTTTACTGTTTTTATTTGGGGAATAATTTATGAAAAAGTCTTTATGCTTCTTTACTATTGCAAGACAGGTTTTGATGTACTCTGATGTAAAAGGCTTTAGACCTTATGTATTCATGTTTATGAAAGTTCGATTTTACTTCCGCTATTTTATATGTTCTGTCTTGTGATATTTTTGTGCATGTTTACCAATAATGCCCCTCTAAAGCTAGTGCATTCCTTTGCGAGTGACCCTAGCGGAGGCGGGGTGTTACAGATATTCATTCGCATAAAAAGTGTACAATGGATGTTTATCGCGAAAGAAGGCCAAAGAAATTAACTTTTCATTCTTCGAAAAAATAGTGGAAGCATAATTCGATCCATTATTTCGTCTTCTCTCCATCACCTTTGTCGTTTCCTCCATTTCCCCTTTATTATCTTTGCTGTCCATATATTATTCCCATATATTGTAATGGATGCAGAAAACACAAAATAAACCAATTGTTTTTTCTTAACATAATAGTAATTTATACTACTGAAATTGATTTTGATGTTGCTTGCTAAACCATAAAGCTTACTTTAATGATTTTGCCTTTATTTTGGTGTTGGAGAATTTGAAAACTTAATACACGCTTTTGGAAAGGAAGAAAACTGAATAAATTTGATAATGGTTTAGAAAAAGAACATTTTTTTCTAATAGAAATACATTGGAATAACAACTACACATGTGTAAAATTCAACTCAAACTTTCTAAAAAAACATGTTAACTTGCGCTTTAGCTGCTTTCTTTTCTTTCTTTTTTTAAGTAAAACAAAAGATCTTGTTTACATAACCAATGTTACAATCTCTGCTTAAATTCTATAGAAAGGCATGATTGAGTACAAAGCTTGCATGCACATAAGAAAAGGATGGTGGTTAGATTTTAGTTAAGGGTGTCCTATGGAAGTAAGTTTTGCTATATTATATTTTAAATTTATTTGGATATAGGGAAGACCCTTTTTGTTCTTGTTGGTTTGATAGACTGAGAAGATATAATGTTAGTGTGTAAGGTGATGCTTTGCTACTTGAGTTTCTCCCTAGATTTTAATCTTTTATTCTAGGTGTTATTTTCTTTGGATCATTGTCATGACTAGTGTGCTAAATTTAATGAATGTAATTAAGCATGCTTTTTTCAGTTGTATTATGAGTAACAGATACTTTTTACATTGTTCTTCTAGAAATGACAGAGAGATATTTCATTTTCTACATGAAATTTTTCTGTTACCTAGCTATATGTTGAATTTTATATTGTACTATGATTTTTCATTGCTCTATGATGATCCTTAAACACTGCGTAACTGCGATTATATGTTGCATTTCCTATTTTAACTGCTTAACAATGACACCATATTATTTGTTAGAGCACAACTTACACTATATGTCGTTGCATCTCCTATTATTAATGACTGATTTCAAACATCATGCATGGTCTCAAGTGTTGTACCAGAGACCTATAATTTATCATTAATAAATATATTTCAAAGACTTACTTGAGATTGTTAGTGAGATCTTTTTTATTTTTGAGAAAAATATTTTTTGTTTCTATTTGTTTAGAGACCTGAATTTAAATACAACATTATTTGTCTCAAGTGGGTCTCAAATATAAATTATTGACAAAATCTTTTATTTAGAGACAGTATAAAGGAGTTTCAAATAACCTTTTTTTTGTTGTAGTGATATAAAATATGTTTGAATAATCTACTAAAATAATATCTGCATATAGACCATGTACTCTAAACAAACACACTTTATATTGTACACAATTGTTTGTTAGTTCAACATCAAGATTTTATTTCCATGAATACAAGCTTCGGTGATGTTTGCGAATTGAAAATTTATCTTCAATAATGATTCGGTTTTCTTTTTTACATATTAACTTTTTTTACCAAACATACCTCAAAATATAATGGAAAAAAAATCCTAAAGACGTACAGAAATATAAACTACTTGCATTGAAATTCCACACTCCAGCTCCACCTCTGAAGTAAAAGGTACAGAGATGGAAGATTCAAGCGGTATATTAAAAAAATAAAAAGTATATTATATTGTCTCTTCCACTTCCATTTCCTTCGATAATTGACATTGCCATCTTCAACTATATTTATCAAGGCTAAATATATTCACACCCCAACTATTGTCTTTCCCACCCCACAAATTAAACAAAATTTATCACACTCCATTTTTTTTTCTCACTCCAGAATATACCAAAACTACCCTTTGTTTTATACGTAAGAAAATAACTTAAACTTAATAATGAAATGAAAGATAAGATGGAATCCCAAAACAACAGATTTCGTAATTACTTTTTTCATCAATAGCATTATCTAAAAAATTGTATTTCAGTTTAATTAAAAAAACGCTTGAATTGTAAATCAAATTCTAAAAAAAAATCTAAAATATAACATTATTTTCCTGTAAATCATAATTATCTTCTTTAGTCTTGTGATTATTCTTATCTTATTTTGTCATTTCACTATGATTAAAATGCATAAGAAAATAAAATGATGAACATGTCAAGTTAAATAAAAAATTAAGGTAAATAGTTCATTTTAATTTTTTAAACATGTAATAGGGTGCCAAAAGCAAAACGAGGGGTGTTAATAGAATTAGCCAGGCTGAATCTATTCACACCCCAACTATTGTATTTCCCAACTCACTAATTAAACAAAATTTATCACACCCCATTTTTTGTTTTTCTCACCCTAGAATATACCAAAACTACAGTTTGCTTTATATATAAAAAAATAACTTAAACTTAATAATGAAATGAAAAAAGAGATGAAACCCAAAAATAATAGAATTCATAATTGCTTTTTTATTTTTTTCCATCAATAGCATTATCTAAAAAATTATATTTCAATTTAATTAAAAAATCGGTTGAACTGTAAATCAAATTCTTAAAAAAAAGATATTAAGCAAAAAAAATCAAATATAAAATATAAAAATATTTTCCTGTAAATCATAATTATCTTTTTTACTCTTTTGATTTTTCTTGTCTTATTTTTTCATTTCACTATGATTAAAGTGCATAATAAAATGAAATGATAAACATGTCAAGTTAAATAACAAATTATGGGAAATAGGTCATTTTATTTTTTAAACTTGAAGTGGGGTGGCAAAAGCAAAACGAGTGGTGTTAATAGAATTATCTTAACTTCATATTCTCCTCCAACTCCTCTGTAGCAAAAGGTGCTCTTCAAATTACTCTAGATACAATAAATAGCCCCGACTTTTTCCTATCAAACAAATCAGGACGCGTATTCTACAAGGACCCCTACATAATATTTGACAATTCAAAAAACCCAAAAATTCGTATTTTTCAACGCCACATTCAAGATAAACAACAATCATGTGAACAACATATTGGGCGAAGGATTCTCCTTTGTCATTGCTCCAAACGCAGACGAGCCTCTGCTCGGCAGTCACGGTCAGTATCTCGGTTTAACGAACAACAGCATAGACCATAATGCATTGAATCATTTCGTAGCGATCGAGTTCGACATAGTGAAGCAGTCGTTTGACGTTGATGATAATCATTTAGGACTCAATATAAACAGTATTAAATCAACAGCTGCTAAATCCTTAACGCCTTTCGGAATCAAGATATCGCCAGCGATCGGTACGATCTATCACTTCTGGATCGATTACAAAGGAGGTAAGAGATACACATGGGTGTATATGGGATTTGCAAATCAGTCCAAGCCGAAGTCTGCTGTACTCGATTATCCTCTGGATCTAAGTAAGTATGTATTGCAAAGTTCTTATTTTGGATCCGTTGCTTCAACTGGGTTTGCGGAATTCGAACTTAACTGCGTGAAAGCATGGAATCTGATGGTTGAGTGGCTACCAGACGACGACAAAAGGAAAAACACCTCAACATTAACATTAGCGATTTTCATTTCGGTAGTATTGGTAGGTATTTCGTTTGCGGCTATGGCATGGTTATTTTGCCGGAAGAAGAAAAGAGGGGATGAGATATGTAAGTTGGATGGCAGGTTGAGGACGCTGCCAAGGACGATGAGAGAGTTCGAGTATAAGTTGTTGAGAAAAGCAACGGATAATTTCGATGAAAAATTGGAGTTGGGAAAAGGAGGTTATGGAGTTGTGTATAAAGGTGTGATTCCAAGAGAGAATACCAAGGTGGCGGTGAAGAAATTTTCTAGAATGAATATGGAGGAAGATTTCTTGGCTGAGCTTTGCATCATCAAGAGGCTTAGGCGCAAACATCTAATTCGCCTAAACGGTAAGTATTTTGACCTTAATAGTATTATTATTTATAAACAGAAATCACAAAAAACTTTATGCTAATTCTATTAACACCCCTCATATTGCTTTTGCCACCCCACTACAAGTTTAAAAAATAAAATGACCTGTTTACCCTTATTTGTTATTTAACTTGACATGTTCATCATTTCATTTTATTATGCAATTTAATCATAGTGAAATGACAAAATAAGACAAGAATAATCAAAAGACTAAAGAAGACAATTATGATTAACTGGAAAATAATGTTGTATTTTAGATTTGATTTTTTTTCTTTAGATCTTTTTTTTTTAAGAATTTGATTTAATTTCAATCGTTTTTTTAATTAAACTGAAATAATTTTTTTTTGGATTATGCTATTGATGAAAAAAATAAAAGGCTAAATCAATTCAATCCCCAACTATTGACTTTCCACTCCACTTGTTAAACAAAATTTATCACACCCCATTTTATTGTTTTCTCACCCCATAATATACCCAAACCACCCCTTGTTTTATACATAAAAAAACAACTTAAACTTAATACTGAAATGAAAGAAGAGATGAAATCCAAAAACAACAGAATTTGTAATTGCTTTTTTGTTTTTTTCATCAATAGCATTATCTAAAAAATTATATTTCGGTTTAATTAAAAAACAATTGAACTGTAAATCAAATTCTTGAAAAAAGATCTTACGAAAAAAAATCTAAAAATATAACATTATTTTCCTATAAATCTTAATTTTCTTCTTTAGTCTTTTGATTATTCTTGTCTTATTTTTTCATTTTACTATGATTAAAGTGCATAATAAAATGAAATAATGAACATCTCAAGTTAAATAACAAATTAGGGTAAATAGGCCATTTTATATTTTTAAACTTGTAGTGGGGTGAAAAAAGCAAAACGAGGGGTGTTAATTGAATTAGCTAGGCTAAATCTATTCACACCCAACTATTGTCTTTCCTACCCCACTAATTAAGCAAAATTTATTACATCCTAATTTTTGTTTTTCCCACCCCAGAATATACCGAAACTACCTTTTGTTTTATACATAAAAAACATTTTTAAACTTAATAATGAAACGAAAGAAGAGATGAAATCCGAAAACAACAGAATTCGTAATTGCTTTTTTATTTTTTTCATCAATAGCATTATCTAAAAAATTATATTTCAGTTTAATTAAAAAAATGATTGAAATGTAAATCAAATTCTTAAAAAAGATCTTTAGAGGAAAAATAAAATTTAAACTATAACCTTATTTTCTTGTAAATCATAGTTGTCTTCTTCAGTCTTTTGATTATTCTTGTTTATTTTGTCATTGCACTATGATTAAAGTGCATAATAAAATGAAATGTGAACATGTCAGGTTAAATAAAAAATTAGGGTAAATAGGTCATTTTATTTTTTATACTTGTAGTGTGGTGGCAAAAGAAAAACGAGTGATGTTAATAGAATGAGCCGAGCTAAATCTATTCACACCCTAACTATTGTCTTTCCCGTCCCACTAATTAAACAAAATTTATCACACCCCATTTTTTGTATTTTTCACTCCAGAATATACCGAAACTACCCTTTGTTTTATACATAAAAAACAACTCAAACTTAATGATGAAATGAAAGAAGAGATGAAATCCAAAAACAACAGAATTTGTTATTGTTTTTTTATTTTTTTCATCAATAGCTTATCTAAAAAATTATATTTTAGTTTAATTAAAAAAACGATTGAACTGTAAATCAAATTCTTAAAAAAAGAACTCAAGAAAAAATTCAAATCTAAAATATAACATTATTTTCCTATAAATAATAATTGTCTTCTTTAGTCTTTTGATTATTCTAGTCTTATTTTGTTATTTCACTATAATTAAAGTGCATAATAAAATGAAATGATGAAAATGTCAAGTTGAATAACAAATTACGGTAAATTGGTCATTTTATTTTTTAAGCTTGTAGTGGGGTGGCCAAAGAAAAATGAGGGGTGTTGATTAAATTAGCCGGGCTAAATCTATTCACACCCCAACTATTATCTTTTCCACCCCACTAATTAAACAAAATTTATCACACCCCAATTTTTTTTCCTCACCCTAGAACATACCGAAACTACCCTTTCTTTTATACATAAAAAAACAACTTAAACTTATTAATGAAATGAAAGAAGAGATGAAATCCAAAAACAACATAATTTGTATTTGCTTTTTATTTTTTTCATCAATAGCACTATCTAAAAAATTATATTTCAGTCTAATTAAAAAATGATTGAACTGTAAATCAAATTCTTAAATAAATGATCTTAAGAAAAATAAATCAAATATAAAATATAACATTATTTTCCTGTAAATCATAATTGTCTTCTTTGGTCTTTTGATTATTCTTGTCTTATTTTGTCATTTCACTATAATTGAAGTGCATAATAAAATGAAATGATGAATATGTCTAGATAAATAACAGATTAGGGTAAATAGGTAATTTTACTTTTTAAACTTGTAGTGGGGAGGCAAAAACAAATCTAGGGGTGTTGATAGAATTAGCCTAACTTCATATTCTCCTCCAACTCCTCCATAGCACAAGGCGCTCTTCAAATAACTCCAGATAGCATAAACAGCCCTGACCTTTTCCTATATAACAAATCAGGACGCATATTCTACAAGGACCCCTATAGAATATTCGAGAACTAAAACAAAAATCGTATCTTTCAACACCACATTCATGATATACATCTATCGTGTGAACAACACACCGGATGAAGGCTTCTCCTTCGTCATCACTTCAAACACAGACAAGCCTCCGCTTGGCAGTCACGGCCAGTATCTCGGTTTAACGAACAATAGCATAAATGGCAATGCATCGAATCATTTCATAGCGATTGAGTTCGACAAAGTGAAGCAGTCGTTTGACATTGATGATAATCATGTAGGACTCAATATAAACATTGTTAAATCAATAGTTGCTAAATCCTTAATGCCTTTCGGAATCAAGATATCACCAGCCATCGGTACGATCTATCGCTTCTGGATCGATTACGACAGAGGTATGAGATACATATGGGTGTATATGGGATTTGCTAATCAGTCTAAGCCAAAGTCCGTTGTACTCGATTATCCTCTGGATCTAAGTATGTATGTAGTGCAAAGTTCTTATTTTGGATTCGTTGCTTCAACCGGGTTTACATAGTTCGAACTTAACTGCGCGAAAGCATGGAGTTTGACGGTTGAGTGGCTACCGGACGACGGAAAAAGGAAAACCACCTCAACACTAACATTAGCGATTTGCATTACGGTAGTATTGGTAGGTATTTCGTTTGCGGCTATGGCATGGTTATTTTGCCGGAAGAAGAAAAGAGAGGATGAGATAAGTAAGTTGGATAGCAGGTTTAGGACGCTGTCGGGGACGACGAAAGAGTTCGAGTATAAGTTGTTGAGAAAAGCAACAGATAATTTTGATGAAAAAATTGAGTTAGGTAAAGGAGGTTATGAAGTTATGTATAAAGGTGTGATTCCTAGAGAGAATACCGAGGTGGCAGTGAAGAAATTTTCCAGAACGAATATAGAGGACGATTTCTTGGCTGAGCTTAGCATCATCATTAGGCTCAGGCATTAACATCTAGTTCGCCTAAATGATAGTATTTTGACCTTAATAGTATTACTATTTATAAATAGAAATCACAAAAAACTTTAGGCTAATTCTATTAATGCCCCTCGTTTTGCTTTTGCCACTCCACTACAAGTTTAAAAAATAAAATGAACTATTTACCCTAATTTGTTATTTTACTTGACATTTTCATCATTTCATTTTATTATGCACTTTAATCATAGTGAAATAACAAAATAAGACAAGAATAGTCAAAAGACTAAAGAAGACAATTATGATTTATAGGAAAATAATGTTATGTTTTAGATTTTTTTTCTTAAGATCATTTTTTAAAGAATTTGATTTATAGTTCAGTCGTTTTTTTAATTAAACTGAAATATAATTTTTTAGATAATGTTATTGATGAAAAAAATAGAAAAGTAATTACGAGTTCTGGTTTTTTTGAATTTCATCTCTTATTTCATTTCATTATTAAGTTTAAGTTGTTTATTATGTATAAAACAAAGGGTAGTTTCGGTATATTCTAGGGTGAGAAAAACAAAAATGGGGTGTGATAAATTTTGTTTAATTAGTGGGGTGGTAAAGACAATAGTTTGGGGTGTGAACAGATTTAGCCCTTAATATATTATAATGCTAATGTTCATGCTCTTTACACATGTTCTATTACTTTGAACCGTAAACTTCATACTAAAGCCTTTTGTGTTCGCTAACAATAATTGATAAATAAAAAGAAGATCTGTATGGATGGAATGGAAATATATATTCATAGTTTCGTCCTAGAGTATAAGATGAAGTTTAAAACTGTCGGGTTATTTCATACAAAAAATATGAATAGTTTGTAAGAACCTATAGGAAATTTCACACTATAGAGACAAGACGAATGGACTGAGCTTCAACTTCAGAAACCTAATTTTCATATTTCTTTTGTCTTTTCTCGTCTACAAATTGAACCAGTAGAAGTGATAACTCCTAGTTTCTTAAATTTGAAATACTTCTTTTTAGTTTTTTTTTTACTATAACATTATAGTAAGGGTTTTTGCACTCTTAACTAGATTCAAGATTGTGAAATTTATCATATTATGGAAATACACGCCTTTTGCGGAAGCGATTTACCCATAAAAAATTTTCATCCGAATCATAAAAAAAAATTAACAATGATACAAAAACAACACGAATACAAACACAAACACAAGATATTCCACCCGATCACACTCTTTATTGATTCACCAAAAACGAATTTTGTTTACATTTATTGATATAGGTCAAAAATAAAAAATTACAACTGAATCAATAACACATATGAGAAAAGAGAAAGAATATCTAGATGCCTAATATTGTTAGAGAATTAGAGAAGAAGAAACATGAAGAACGACAATAAACCTTGGATCACATTTGATTTCTATTAACCCAATTATATGGCACTTGGGAGCACAAACTACTTCAATCAGCATTAAATATGAATAGCTTCTCTCAGCCCTAATTCGTTCCTTCAGACTTTCTTTTGATCTAATCTTGAATACTGCTTATATAGGAGAATAGAAGACCTAGGAAAATACTCAACTTGCTCCATTAAAATATCACAGATCCATAATGAGAAAAAACAGGTCAAAAAACAAATATTCTCCGATTAAGACGTCTATGGTAATGGACCAGACATCTGACCCGAGGCTTTGGAAATTTTAGACCCTACGCTCAAATGTCCGAGTTGAAACCACTCAGTTATCTCCTCTGATCTATGAACCACCTCCTCCACTACTAAACTACTTCTAGAACACAAATTACCGACTTCAACATACATGTGATTTAATATCACAAATAACAACACTACACCTTGATATTAAATCATATCATCATTCTAAAAATCACCAAACAAGTCAACCTAGCTCTTTCACACATTACCAAATATCAATAAAAAATCCACATCATAAACTCAATCACGCCTATAATTGATGCATCTCCCTTATGAGGTGCGCCACACAAAAACTAATGGTCAGAAAAACATTTGTAATACCACAAAGTTCTTAATCTTCGGGATTTTCTTATCGACACCCTGATTTCTATCGATCTCTCGAGCATCATCAACGTGAAGACCCTGGTTGGAAACATGAACTGTATCATGAATCAAAGCAATCGCCTTCTCATCCATATTGTTACATTTCCCCTCTACCATATCAAAGGTCTTCTTCTCATCTTCTTCAACTAGATCATTAAGGTATGAAACATCCTCCATCTTCGACTTTCAAATCCCCCATTTTTTTCCATTAAAAATAGCCATCTTTGAAAACGACATCATATCTGACATAAAAACGTTTTTTTCTAGTCTAAAACTACTTTAAGATTTGCGATGATGTAGCTCTAATACTGAATGTTGTGGAAATATGCGCCTTTTGCCAAAGTGATTAACCTACCAGAAACTTATTTAACCAAATCATAGAGAGATAACTTTGATAGAAAAACAATATAAAAAAACATAAGATACTCCATCCAACCTCCCTATTTATTGATTCAACCAAAATGAATTTTATTTATGTTTATTAGAAAATGACAAAATTAAACAAATTACAACTGGACCAATAACCTAATTGAGAAAAGGGAAAGTGTATCTGGATGACTGATATTGTTAGAGAAGAAGAAACATGAAGAACGATGGCAAACCCTTGGATCATATTTTTGATTTTATCAACCCAATCCGGTCACACCAAAGGAACAAACTGCTTCTGTTAGCACTAATTAGGAATAGTTTCTTTCACCCCTAATTACTTCCTCTAGACTTTCTTTTTGATCTAATCCTGAAAGCTTCTTATATAGGTGAATAACAGACCTAGCCAATATTGGAAATCGGGGTGTCTAAAACATAGTTTTGGATAGATCTTAAAGAGACTTTAGAAGTGGTGAAATTTATATTAACTACTTACTTATGAATATAAAATAATATTTACTCCAACTGCAACAAGAAACAAGTAATCAGAGAATAAGCAAGCAATAAAGTAAAATGCAAAAAGGTAAATATCACCTGGATTTTTTTATTGGTTCAGATTACCAATCCTACAACCATTCCTGCACCCCACCATGCATAATTTCACTATAATTACTTTCTTTCTTGGGTGGCAAGAACACTTTTACAATCCTGATTTCATGGGGCCACAAGATACACCTTCTCCTTAGCAACAACAACAAACTATAGCAAGTTGCCGTGTAACAACCTAAATTTTAATCTACAATAGTTAACTAACATATTAAATAATAAGATGTATTTTGTAATTTAACAATGGGATTGCGCCATTGGATCCGTAATGATTTTCTGGTTCAGATACACATATGGTTTACACCAAATGAACTTAAAACGAAGGAGCTATGGCGATTCGAAGATCGAAATTTAGATCTGAAAATAGAAGAAAAAATATATAACATAATACGACTGTTGCCAGGGATGACCCAACACTAACCATGTTGACCCATAGGTCGACCTAGGTTGTATATGGGTCGACCCGTATGTCGACCCAGTGAGTGTCTAGGTCGACTCAAATGTGCACGTTTACTTGCCAAGCATGTATATAAAGGAACGAATGGGATTTTTTGCAAGATATTCAAACTGACATATTTGCTTTTAATGAACTGACACGACAAATTCGGATTGATTCAAGGATATGGTTGTTAGATTTAAACCCTAACTCTAACAGTTGAGGATCTTTTCCTCCACCTATAAATAAACCTCCAACCCCTCCTCATTTCTTTACAACACGTCTCTTCCCCGCCTAGTTTTGTCTCCTTTTTGAGAGACGGGGACAACCTAAAATTAAATTTTAAGCGATTGAGTTTAAATAAAAATATTTTCTATTTTATTGTAACACTCCGTAATATTAACAACATTAAAGATGATAAATTAAAGAATACTTAAATAAATATTTAGAATTGAGTGAAACGGACTACGCCATTGTGTTTGTCTCGGAATTCTTCTTAAGATAGACTCTGGGCTTGCATAAAACGGACACCGTATAAAGAAGTTATTAAGGTTTTAAGTTTGTATACATATAAGCCAGTTATGTGTAAATAAAATCATTCCAGAATTTCAAAATCACGCGGAGGGCCTAGGCAGGAAATTTCCCGCTCTAGGTGTCGACCTAGGGGTCGACACCATTATAGGGATGTCGACACCCATGTTGACACCAACACAAGGGGGACGACCTCCATGTCGACACCCCCCAGATCCGGGGCAAATTCCTGCTTCTGAACGTGGACTGATTTCTGGTCAAGATTCATACATTAATGGCTATAAATAAGAACCTATATCAATTTTTTTATTCATCTAAATCAATGGCGACGGTGAAATGCTGCTTCAGCTCAGATTAAATCAAGTCCTTCCTTCTTCAACAATCAACTAGAGTTACTCAAGTTTAGAGATCTGTGATTCAACATCTGCCATCCCTCTTCTGTTTCTTAGATCCAATCACAGTTAGTCTATGTTAATTATAGATCTAATGACTTAAAAGTTAATCCTGACATGACCTTAACTTTGATCTAAGCCTGTGACTATTTGAATCATATCAAATCTGATATAACCTGTGTATTTAAGTTATTCTGACATGACTTTAAACTATATCTAAGCCTATACCTATTTATCATGTCAGATCTGCCATTGTTAGTTGATCTAATTCATTGCTTAGATCTCATCATGCCTGTTTATGATATCTCTATTATGTTAGAATCAGTTCTACTATCACATGTTCATCAGATCTGTTCCTATATGCCTATCTTGTCATTATGACCAACTTGGTCACTGTATGTTTATTAGCTGTTA
This sequence comes from Allium sativum, assembly GCA_030737875.1. NCBI lineage: Eukaryota > Viridiplantae > Streptophyta > Magnoliopsida > Asparagales > Amaryllidaceae > Allium > Allium sativum. Next base: position 299,657,479 of record CM060924.1, read on the forward strand.
TGCCTATTTCTGCCATTATATGCCAGTCTTGTTATTATGATCATTTCTGTTCTCTTTCCTTCTTTTCCCATTTTATTTTATAGTCAGGCTACCTTTGAGCCTAGGCATGCCGCTAAAATATGCGAACGCATTAAATTGGTAACGAGGGGAAAACATTAAATTGGGGCATAACTTGTATTAGGAAATTTAGGCATAAATTTAATGTAATACATGAATGTGGATTTGAGGCATAAATCGCAATCGTGATTAAAAATCTTAATTTAGGGCATATGGTTCATTATGAACATGATTTGGGAAGGGACATGAAAACCTATAATGACATAGGAATAATTGGTTAATAATGAAGATGCCTAGAATTACAGTAATTAGAAACTGTAACTGCGCTTAGAAACGAGGTTAGATTACACTTGTGGTGGAAGACTGCCCGGAATCGCCCGGCATATCCAGCGATCACAAATGGTGAATCCAATGTGAGGGGTCTAAGTGCATAAACACGAGATGTGCTAGGACATGAGGTTAAGCCCGACTTGTGGGAAGAAGTATGCCCGGACACAACCAGCATATCCAGTATCCACAAGTTGTAGGATTAATGTGGGAGGTCTAGTACATTATAACCATAAATGAATATGGTAATAAAATTGAATACTTAACCTAGTTGAATCCATAGGGATTGTATATCTTAAGTTAAGTAGGGGTCAAGTAAACTTGTATGAAACAGTGCGAGGGTTAAGTATATCTTGGGTTGGTAGGTAATATTTGGATATAGGCCCATAAACTTAAATTGTGGGGCTATGCAATCTTTTACTCTCGTAACCTGCGGAAAACCTAGTAGGGATGCAAGCGTAGAGGGAGCTTGTACCAACTTGTGTGTGGGACCCGTTTCAGTCAGTAACCCATATATAAGTATCAAACGAGTACTCCGAACTAGATCGGAGTCGGGGCACGCTTACTGGGCTGATTGTAAGAGATCCAGAAGTAGGGGACAGTGTCTGATGGCGCATTCGATCGGGCTTATGTGCGTGCATGGGTCCGCCTGCCCGGGAAAATATGATGATGTGGCGTTGGTAGATATGGTTGTGTACATCCTGAAAATGAAGGGTTACCACTTTAGGAAGTGATACATCCTACTGTGGGGCCAGCACAGGGTGTCTACGGAGTAGGGAGCCAATCGATTAGGGTAGTAATTAGGGTACATCTAGAATCCGGTATGTTTAGGAGCCCGTTATTATCCTTAGGGCTAACTCTGGTATGTTGGGCTGCCTGTTGATTATATGGGGTTAAACCTCTCACTTGAAGTACGCCTAAGTCTACCATCTTATAGTTGTTGGGATCATCTCATTCTAGTTATACTAGTATTGGTGCAGATAGAGAAAGGGAAAGTACTAGAGAAGCGCAATAAACTCTATCATGTTTACCATGTTTACCTTGTCATACCTACCTTTTTTGATGTTATCTCTCTTATCCACTTTATATGCATGTCATGACACTTTTACTTATTTATATGCTACAAGTAATTGGACTCACCAGACTTTATATCTGACATGTTTTGTTTCCTCTTCTTTCTCTTCCACCCCCCCCCCCCAAGGTTATTTGGGTGGGAATACTGAATCTTGATTAGGACTCTGCTTTCATCTTGCTTGTAGTTGTTTCAGATGTATGACTTGATTTCATATCTCTCTACTATGGCTATGTTTTGGGGATTATGCTTCTTTTTATTAATGTACTCTGATGTTTTAAGTGCAAGACAGAAGTTTTGATGATGTACTGGGCTTTATGCATTTCAAACATATGATGTAACCATGTTTTGAACTATGATGTTTTCTATTTAATAAAATTTTAAATTCCGCTGCTATTTTATATTTGTCTTGTATTGTTTCCATTTCTGTTTACCTAACGCTTTACGAAACTTAATGCATTCTCTTAGTAAGTGACATTAACGGACGTGGAGTGTCACACTTGGTATCAGGCCTAAAGGTTACCAGATTGGATAAAAGATTTTGAAAATTATTTTCAAAAAGGTTTTAAAAGGAAGCATTTTCAAAAGAAAAGTTTGTTTTGAAAAACATATTCCCCAAAGCCATATGTAACATCTTTCGATTCTTTGTTTGAATCCCTTTTCCTTTTCTTTTCAGCATGTTTGGGGAACCTAATATTCCATAGGGCGTTACGATACCAGGCTGGTTCCGTAGGTATCTAGAGGCCACGGCGCCGGTGGCCAAGCAGCCGTTCCTCCCCAGCTGCACCTGCTATTCCTTATCCTCCTCCTCCGCGAACAGATAATTTCACTAAGATCTACAAAGATTTCTATGCTATGGGTGGAAAGTCATTCTGAGGAACTGAAACTTTCATAGAGGCAAGGAATTGGATTAAAGAGACGGAGGATTTGTTTGGAATTTTCGAAATGGACGATCGTAGGAAGATTCAGTTAGCCGCTTAGCTACTGAAAGATGAGGCTTCATTCTGGTGGGAAGTGACGCAAGCAGGGCATTCAGTGGAGACTTGGGATGATTTTTGCTAGAGGTTTGAAATGAAGTTTATTTCTCAAGCTGAGAAAGGCATGCAAATGGAAAGGCTTCTGGCACTCAAGCAAGGAGGCATGACTGTCAAAGAGTATGTTAACAAGTTCAACCAACTGGCAAGGTTTGGGTTGGAGCTAGTGGATACCCCCATATAAGAAAGCTTTGCGGTTTTCTAAAGGACTGAATAAACCCCTCCATGGGTTAGCTATGTCTCATATTTCGATGGGAGCAATTTTTGAGATGCTCGGTGATATGGTATTAATGCATGAGGAAGACAAAGGCGAAAAGAAAGAAGCTAAGGTGGAGAAAAAACAAAACAAGAAAGTATGGCCCAAGAAGGGACAACAACAACAACAAAAGAAAGACGGAAAGAACGACAAGGCTAAGGATAAGAGGAAGTGCCATAATTGCGGACGTGAGGGCCATTTGATCAAGGACTTCAAAAGAAGGAAGAATGCTTTCTTCAGTTGTGAAGAGGTTGGACACTTTTCTAATGAGTGCCGGAAGAAGCAAGGACAAGGTCAAAGGGAAGGGGCTTCTGGAGGGCAGGTGCATGCTTTCGTGACCATTGCTCCGGATAGAGGTAGGAAAGTTTCCGTTGAAGGTTTGATTTCTTTTTCCAATCATCCAGTTAGAACTCTTTTTGATTCTGGCTATTTGCATTCATTTATATTTGATTCTGCGGTTGAGTCTCTGCATCTTAGTACTAGTATTGTAGTGGATACCATTGTTGTCTCATACCCCATTGGTGGTATGGCTCATTTATCTATGATTTTCCGGGGTTTGAGAATATTAGTGTCAGCCGTCAAATTTGAATGCAATGCATATGTGCTTGGGTTCATGGGCTATGGATTGATTCTAGGGATGGATTCGATAGCCATGTATGGTGCCATTATGGATTGTGAGAGGAGGGTCATTAGACTTTTGACTTGCCATAGTAGGACCCTCGAGATTTCTTGTGACCCAAAGGGGTCTGTCATGCTTAGTTTCCTAGAGTTACTTGATGCATCTATCGATGATCTGCGATCTGTACCAGTTGTCCGTGAGTATCCAGATGTTTTTAATGAGGTTCGATGCTTACCCGCGAGGCGCGAGATCGGTTTTCGTATATACTTGGTGGACAATGCAAAGCCAGTTGCATTTCCTGTGTGCCATATGGCTCCAAGAGAAAGGAAGGAGCTTAGCAAGTGAGTAGGGGAGCTACTTGAGAAAGGGTTTATTAGGTGTAGCATATCTGAATGGGGTGCTCCAGTGGTATTTACAACTAAAGCGGATGGTTCGCTTCGCTTATGTGTGGACTATAGGGAGTTGAATAAACCCACTAAGAAGAACAGGCACCCACTCCCGAGAATAGATGATCTGTTTGACCAGCTTGTTGGTGCATCAGTTTTCTCTTGATTAGACTTGGCCATGGGGTTTCATCAGTTGAGGGTGGCTGAGGACATTATAGACAAGACTGCTTTTAGGACTCCAGGTCATTTCTTTAAATGGCTCGTTATGCCTTTTGGGTTAACGAATGCACCTGCCTATTTTGTTGATCTGATGAGTAGGGTGTTTCGGGAGTTCCTAAATAAATTTGTTGCGGTCTTTGTTGATGACATCTTAATTTTCTCGAAGAAGAGGGAGAGCATGCCTTACATATAAGGGAGGTTTTGGAAACTCTGTGTGCACTTCAGCTTAAGGCAAAATTCTCCAAATGTCATTTTTGGAGAAAAGAGGTGAGATTTCTGGGCATGTGGTCTCTAAAGATGGGATAGTAGTAAATCCTGCAAACGTAGTTGCAGTTCAAGATTGGAAAATCCCAAAGAATGCAACAGAGGTTAGAAGTTTTCTTGGATTGGTAGGCTATTATAGGAGGTTCATTAAGGACTTGGCAAAGATATCAGCCCCACTCACCAGGCTGAAAAAGAAGAATTTGACGTTTTCATGGGATATAGATTGTGATGTTGCTTTCCAACGATTGAAGAGGGCTCTGACAATAGCCCTAGTCTTGACCTTGCCCGATGGGAACAAAGTTTTTACAGTATACACTGATGCATGTGGTACAGGTCTTGGTGCGGTTCTAATGCAAGGGGGAAAGGTAGTATGTTGTGGGGGCCAGACAGCTAAGAGTTCATAAGAAGAACTACCCTACCCATGATTTAGAGCTAGCTTACATAGTATTCGCGCTTAAGACTTGGCGCCATTATTTTCTTGGAGAGAAGTTTGAGTTGTACATCTATCATAAATCTCTCAAGTATTTATTCTTGCAGAAGGATCTTAATTTAAGGCAACAAAGGTGGATGGATTTCCTAGCATCTTATGACTTCGAGATTGCTTATACCCCTGGCAAGGGTAATGTTGTAGTAGACGCACTAAGTAGGCAGAGGATGGCCTTAAGTCCTCTGTTTGAGGAGAGGAAAATCTTGGAGTTTATATCGACTTTTGACTTTAGACACTTCATCGAGTTTTTGCCTGGCTTATTAGCATCACTGGAGGTGCGACCTACTCTTATGGATCAGATAGGAGCTTCACAGCGAGAGGATCCACAGATTTCAGATATCTTGGATAGGCTTAGTAAAGGGGAGACTTCTAGTCACCTCGCTAGATATTGCATAGACGATAGAGGGTGGTTGCGATGGGATGGAAGGCTTTGTGTTCCCCAAGTTGGGAGTTTATTGAAGACATTCCTAGAGGAAGCACATCATTCTAAGATGACTATTCATCTAGGTGGTGATAATATGTATAGAGACTTTAAGAGGGTTTTCTTTTGGGCTGGGATGAAGAAAGATGTGGCAGAGTTTGTTTTCAATGTTTGATTTGCCAACAAGTCAAGGATGAGCAAAAGAAGCCCGGTGGTTTACTTCATCCTTTGGAGGTTCCACAGTGGAAGTGGGAGAGCGTCTCTATGGATTTTCATCGATGGCTTGCCTAGATCAAGGAAGGGCAACACCAGTATTTGGGTTGTAGTAGACAGACTTACTAAGAGCGCACATTTCATCCCAGTTAAAAGTAAGAGGACAGCGACATGGTTGGCAGTAGTTTACGTTCATGAGATAGTCCGTCTTCATGGAGTACCTTCCAGTATCGTAAGCGATCGTGACCCCATTTTCACCAGTGAATTTTGGAGGAGCTTTTAAAAAGCAATAGTTACACAATTGTGTTTGAGCACCGCTTATCACCCTTGGACTGATGGACATACGGAATGGGTGAATAGAGTTCTCGAGGATCTTTTAAGACTGTGTATCCTAGACTTCAGAGGGACTTGGGAAGAGCATCTTCGTTTAGTAGAGTTCGTCTACAACAACAGTTATCAAGTTAGTATTGGTATGACACCCTTCGAAGAATTGTACGGACAACTTTGTAGATCACCGACTTATTGGTGGGAGTCTACAGAAAGACTGCTACATGGACCAGATATGGTTAGAGAAACTTCCAAAAAGATTGATCTCATTAGATGGCAAATGAAGACAGCTCAGGATAGGCAGAAGTCATATGCTGACAAGAGGTGGACTGACATTGAGTTTGAGGTAGGAGACATGGTTTTCGTCAAATTATCACCTTTGAGGAATGTGGTTCGCTTTGGACTTGTAGGAAAATTGGCACTAAGATTTGTAGGGCCATTTCCCATAACAGAAAAGATTGGCCAAATGGCCTATAGTGTAAAGCTACCAGAAAGTCTATCTGGTGTTCATGATGCTTTCCATGTTTCTCATTTGCGGAAGTGCTTGCATGATACTACGGATGTAGTAGAGCTGAGTATACTTGAGGAAGTAGAGGTGGAATGGGGGGCGACAGTTAGTCGAGTTCCTACTCGCATTCTTGGATCAGAAGTTAAGAAGCTACGCAACCAAGAAGTCAAGTTGATGAAAGTTCAGTGACGAGATAATCTTGAGGATGCAACTTGAGAGACCGAAGACAAGATTCGCGCTTCGTACCCTTTTCTTTTCAAGGGTATGTCTTTAACTTCTTTTCTAAAGCTTTTGTTTATGCTTGTTTCTATCATTTAAGTATAACCTATCGATCGAATCTTCGACCTTTAGATAGAAATCCCATGAATGTAAACATGTGTTTGAGACAAGTTATGTTTGATAGATGCAAGTGGATGCAAGTGTTTGCTGGGTGGTTGCTCATGGATGCATACACACACTTTAGGCACTAAATCAGCTCAATCGCTCTCATATTGCATATGGATGTGTGTGCATTATTTTTCTCTTTTTATGGATAGAAATGGATGTATCATCATATGGATGTTGCATTTGGACAGATGATTGTGCACACATATAGAACTTAAATGTTATAATAGAATTATTTGCATACATGTTGGATTCATGGCACTAACATACATTGCATTAAGGAGGTCAACTGAATCAGTAGACCGTCTTATCTTTCGCATTAGTATTGGGACATATACACACACCTATGCATATGTTCATATAAGCATTAGAAATTTTTAAGGACATTGGATGCTATGATTGGCGGATGAATGGATGCTTGATGGATGTTAGGATATACATTCTTTTCAACTCAGAGATTTCGGGGACGAAATCCTTGGAGTAGGGGAGAATGTAACACCCTATAATTTTAACAACACTAAAGATGATAAATTAAAACTACTTAATTAAATATTCAAAATTAAGTGAAATAGACTGCGCCATTGCGTTCATCTCAGAATTCTTATTAAGATAAACTCTGAGTTTGCGTAAAACGGACATCGTATGAAGAAGTTATTAAGGTTTTAAGTTTGTATACATATAAGCCAGTTATGTATAAATAAAACCATTCCAAAATTCCAAAATCATGCAGAGGGCCTAGGCGAGAAATTTCCTGCTCTAGGTGTCGACCTAGGGGTCGACACCATCATAGGGGTTTCGACACCCATGTCGACACCTACACAGGGGGGTCGATCCCCTTAGATCCGGGGCAGATTCCTGCTTCTGAACTTGGACTGATTTCTGGTCTAGATCCATAGGCTGATGGCTATAAATAAGACCCTATACTTATTGTTTTATTCATCTAAATCAATGGTGATGGTGAAATGCTGCTTCAGCTCAAATTAAGTCAAGTCTTTTCTTCTTCAACAATCAACAAGAGTTATTCAAGTTTAGATATCTATGATTCAACATCTGCAATCCCTCTTCTATTTCTTAGACCCAATAACAGTGAGTCTATGTTAATTTTAGATCTAAAAACTTAAAAGTTAATCTTGACATCACTATAACTTGGATCTAAGCCTATGACTATTTGAATCATATCAGATCTGGTATAACATGTGTATTTAAGTTATTCTGACATGACTATGAACTAGATCTAAGCTTATACCTATTTATCATGTCAGATCTTCCATTCTTAGTTGATCTAATTCATTGCTTAGATCTCATCATGCCTGTTTATGATATCCCTATCATGTTAGAATCAGTTCTACTATCACATGTTCATCAAATCTGTTCCAATATGCCTATCTTGTCATTATGCCCAACTTGATTACTGTATGTTTATTAGCTGCTATGCCTATTTCTGCCATTATATGTCAGTCTTGTTATTATGATCATAACTGTTCTCTTCCCTTCTTCTTTTCCCTTTTTATTTTATAGTCAGGCTACCTTCGAGCCTAGGCCTGCCGTTGAAATATGCGAACGTGTTAAATTGGGAACGAGGGAAAAACATTAAAATTGGGGCATAACTTGTATTGGGAAATTTGGGCATAAATTGAATGTAATACATGAATGTGGATTTGGGGCATAAACCGCAATTGTGATTAAAAACCTTAATTTGGGGCATATGGTTCATTATGAACATGATTTGGGAAAGGGGAATGAAAACCTACAATGACATAGGAATAATTGGTTAATAATGAAGATGCCTAGAATTACAGTAATTAGAAACTGTAACTACGCTTAGACATGAGGTTAGATTACACCTGTGGTGGAAGTCTGGCCGGAACCACCCGGCATATCCAGCGACCACAAGTGGTGAATCTAATTTGAGGGGTCTAAGTGCATCAACACGAGACGTGCTAAGACACGAGGTTAAGCCCGACTTGTGGAAGAAGTCTGCACGGCGGCATATCCAGCATCCACAAGTTGTAGGATTAATGTGGGAGGTCTAGTACATTATAACCATAAATGAATATGGCAATAAACTTGAAAACTTAACCTAGTTGAATCCATAGGGATTGTATATCTTAACTTGAGTTGGGGTCAAGTAAACTTGTATGAAACAGTGCGAGGGTTAAGTATATCTTGGGTTGGTGGGTAATATTTTGATATAGGCCCACAATCTTAACCTGTGGGGATATGCAATCTTTTACTCTTGTATGGCATAACCTATGGAAAACCTAGTGGGGATGCAAGCATATGGGAAAGTTTGTATCATCTTGTGTGTGGGACCTGTTTCAGTCAGTAACCCATATATAGGTATCAAATGATCACTCCGAACTAGGTCGGAGTCGGGGCACGCTTACTGGGCTGACTGTAAGAGATCCAAAAGTGGGGGACGGTGTCCGACGACGCGTTCCATCGGGCTCATGTGCGTGCATGTGTCCGCCTGCCCAGGAAATAAGACGTTGTGGCATCGGTAGATACGGTTGTACACATCCTGGAAATGAAGATTTTCCACTTTAGTAAGTGATACATCCTACTGTGGGGCCAGCACAGGGTATCTACGAAGTAGGGAGCCGATCGATTGGGGTAGTAATTAGGGTACATCTAGACTCCGGTATGTTTAGGAGGCCGTTATTATCCTTAGGGGTAACTCCGGTATGTTGGGCAGCTTGTTGATTGTATGGGGTTAAACCTCCCACTAGAAGTACGCCTAAGTCTACCATCTTTTAGTTTTTGGGATCATCTCATTCTGGTTATACTAGTATTGGTGCAGAGAGAGAAAGGGAAAGTACTAGAGAAGAGCAATAAACTCTATCATGTTTACCCCTAAAACCTTGTCATACCTGCCATTTTTGATGTTATCTCTCTTATCAACTTTATATGCATGTCAAGATACTTTTACTTATTTATACGCTAAAAGTAACTAGACTCGCCAAAATTTCAATCTGACCTATTTTGTTTCCTCTTCTTTCTCTTTCATTTCCCCCTTAGGTTCTCATGGTGGGAATACTTAAGCTTGATCAAGAATCTGCTTTCATCTTTCTTGGAGTTGTTTTAGATATACGGCTTGATTTCATATCTCTCTACTATGGCTATGATTTGGGTATTATGCTTCTTTTATTATTGTACTCTGATGTTTTAAGTATAAGACATAAGTTTTCATGATGTACTGGGTTTTATGCATTTCAAACATATGATATAACCACGTTTTGAACTACGATGTTTTCTGTTTAATAAAATTTTAAATTCCGCTGCTATTTTATATCTGTTTTGTAATGTTTCTGTTTCTGTTTACCTATAACGCTTCATGAAACTTAATGCATTCTCTTAATGAGTGACATTAATGGACGTGGGGTGTCACATTTATTTTCTTCTAGAGGTTCTTCCGAGGACACAGCGGATGCGTTTCTAGTGAGTTTTATGATTATTGAGATTTTTGATTAAGTTTAGGTAAATAGGTATAATAGTAGTTGCAGCCTATTTTTGTTTATAGTTCTTTTGCTTACAGTTTATTTACAGTTTCCGTTTGTTCCTATTTTTCTGCAATTTCTTTATGTACGTAGTTTCTGTAATCTATCTGTCTTTCCTTTAAATTTTGTTTAATTAATATTCAAATTATTGTAAGTTATGCTCTTAATCTTATTTCCCCTACTTCATCGGTTTTTACATGTTTTTGTGGTTATGCCCAAATATGCCTAAAAAGCATATATATATATATGATTGATTTAGGCATACTTTATATGTCTAATTTCCTACGACTGATTATTATCCTTTTATTCTGCGCGCATTTGGGAAATCTGATTAAATTGTAATAATAGAAACATGATTGGAAAGTTTAGGGCCAATTTGACATGTATTATGAAACTAAAATAAATAAGGACATTTGACTGATAATAGGCAAAATTGAGAGAAAGTTTGTAAAATGACCATGGTACAGGTTATGATAGAAGAATGGGCTGTAACATATATTTGCATAAATATGATGAATCGGGGAATCATAATGAATAAAAATGATTTATTTGCAAATATGAATGTGACTTGAAACTATAAAAGAATAATTAGGCTTAATGTGAAATATTGACTCGAAATTATGTTAAGTTACAAGCCTCAAATTTTACAGTTATTCTATGGAAGTGTTGTGGCTAGGCAATACTATTGTTCTATGGTAGCGTTATGATTAGGCAGTTCTATAGTGGTCTTGTGATTAGGAAGTTCTATGGTGGCCTTGTGATTAGGCATTCTTATTTTATGATGGTATTGTGATTAGGCAATTTTATTCTATGGTAGCCTTGTGATTGAGCAATTCTATGGTGGTCATGTGATTAGAAAATCCTGTGGTAGCCTTTTGACTAGGCAATTCTATGGCTATGGTTTCTACGTAAATAAATGGATAGTCAGCTTAATAAATATTGAACGTAAAATGACATTAAGTTAAAAGCCAAATTATGTGGTTAATCCATGACAATGGTTTTTAGGGGGGTCCTAATGAATGGGGATTGGACTAAGTATTATTTGTTGGGGATCCATACCAAAAAACATACCATTTTTATCACATACAGTCTCAGACTAAGAGGAAAGAGCACACTATGTTGTGCTAGGTTCTAAGTTGATTGAAATTGAGGTGAGTACAAATGCATTCAGGTGGTTCGATGTGCGTGCATCAAAGCGATTAGGGAAGATAAGACATTGTAACGCCTATGGTAATTCAATGTCTTTTTGCTGATGGGTCAAGCCTGATAAGCCCAAGACCCATAGTGGCATAAGTTATCACTTTGTTGTATTAATAGCTGATCGATGGGTAGTATTAGGGAAAATTTTCTTAATTATATTATGTTTTTTAATTTGTACGAGGAAAAACAGTCAAAGTTCTATGAAATGAGAAAAGTTAACTCTATTTGTAAACTTTTAAGTCATCCTATAATGTTCACTTTTGTTGTACATAGACACTTATCCTATCTGAAACTAGAACTATTGTTATATCTATTTTATTTGCTTATCAATCGTGCAAGTAATCAGAATAGCTTACTAGACTTTATGTCTGACCAACTTTTCCTTCCTTCTTTCCTTTTTCTTTCCCCACAAGCTCGTAGGATGGAAGTGTAAGGTTCGTATTGCTCAGTAGATTCTATCTTAGAGGATATTCTTTGTAGTAGATGTATTTCTCTTTGTTGTTTCATTTCCACGGTTTTGTTGTATCTATGACAATTTGAGGGATATGATTTATGTAATATGATAATTTATATCTGAGATTTTCTTTCCATGAGACATGGTATTTGGTTTCTTAAATAAAATGTAATGTTGCGTTTTAAACTGTCTTCTTCTTCCGCTGTGACCTAATTATTTATGTCTTGTGAATCTTAGTATTTGTGATGTTTTCTATATCCTTATACCTATAATGCTTCATATTCTTTAGTGGGATCCTACTTTGGGTAATGTTAAAGGGGTGTGAGGTGTTTCATTTGATATTAGTGCCAGGTTAAAAGGTCATTAAAATTTTGTTTTAAAAGAAAACATTTTGAAAGAAAACATATTTTCAAAATTAAAGTTGTTATAAGAAAATAACAGAATAACCCCTTAAGTCAGTTATAACCTTCTTTGACTCTGTTGGATTCTAAAATCTCTATATTCTCTCTCTTGTGCAGCATGTTAGGAGCCTTTAATCTTCTGGAGGGCGCCCCTATTCCTGGTTGGTTTCGTACATATTTATAGGCTACGAGACTAGCCGACGAATAAGAACATGCGCAGGCTGCAGCACCCGCCATGGTGGTTCCTCCTAATCTACCAGCAGCTACTGACTTTTCTAAGCTTTGTAAGAATTTCACAAATATAGAAGTAAAGACTTTTTCAGGCACATAAACTTTTATGGAGGCTCACACTTGGCTCAGGAATACAGATTAAATTTTTGAGTTATTAGAGTTTAAGGATCGGTATAGGGTTCGATTGCCTGCTTGGCAGCATAAAGGAGAAGCGTAATTTCGGTGGGAAATTATTGAGACTAAAGGAAGAGTTATAGATTAGGCAGGATTCCGTGTTAGTGTAATGACCCACATTGGCAGAGGTATTATAATTAATTTGTTTATTTATATAAATAGTGATATAGTGAATTAAATGATTGTGGAATTAAATAATGTTGAATATTTAATTTAAAATAATAAATTAAATAATATATTTAATTCTAAAATAATCAGAATTGGCTGAAATGACGATATGGTGTGAACCGGATCATCTGTGATATTTAATTCAACTTGGAATTGAATTTGAATAATGAATATACTATATAAACGACAGTTTGAACATAGAATTATAATATAATTAAAATCGAGCTTGAAATGGCGCTGCAGTTCGTAAATTGGCGATTCGAACTTCAACTGAATGTACAGGATTCGTTTTAAGCCGGATTTCTGTGAAACAAGAAACGTGTGGAGCTAGTGGAGTATATCTTTCTAGTGGAAGAGAAAATCGGGATTTTGTCATGTAGACTTTGATTTATGTCCAAATCAAATTTTAGAAAAGTTGCTGTGGAATTCCTTTATTATTTTTAGAGGAATTATATATATTTTTAAAAGGGAATTTCATTTTAAATTGAATATCGATTTAATCGGGATTTGAAATATCAAGTTATAAATTCCAGTAGAGCTGTATGGTATTCCACTGTAAGAATATACGATAATATAAATTTATTTGTATTTAATTAAATTATATTTAAATATATTTATATATTTAAATGGGTCATCCAGAGCTTTAAAAATAGCCACTTTTGCAAACGAAGTCGGAATTCGACTAAACTAATTTTGTTGGATCTGCAATGTCAAATAGTTGTTAGATTTTCAGTTCCGTGATTTTTAGAGTCACTATGTGGCCGTACGGATTTTTAGAGTGAAAAACAATCAGTATTTCGACGGTTAAAAATACACTGTGTGAGCAAACGAAGTCGGAATTCGACAAGGCCAGCTTTACCGGGTTCGAAATGCTGTAGTGTAGCAGCATGACAAATTTCATGGAAATCAGAATTGATATGAAGTCAAACGGGTTAAAAAGCTCGAATGGATTTAAAACCAATATACTAATAGAAAATATCCTACCAAAATATCTAAACTAAATCCCCTATAAATAACCCCCTTTTTTTCTCTTAAGACCTAAAGTCATCGTTCAATCCTCTGAAGAAAAGGAGCCGCCACTCTTGTTAATCCTTCTTCAAATTAAAACAAATGTTTTACTCAATTAAACCAGACATGGTTGGATCCGTTGAACTGCCGTACTCGAGCGCTACACTTCTGTAGTCATGGTTTCTGGTGCAATGGAGTTTTGCTGGACTTCACATCTTTCCAGCGATTAGCTAGGGCTTGGAATCGCAAGGAGTAGGGGCCGAACTGGGTTGAGCTAAGGCTAGGGTTGTGTGCATTGAGGGATTTGGCACTCGCTGAGGAATTTTGGGCAAAAATGGCAGAGAAATGTGTCGATGGCCTTCTGGTTTGTTGTGAGTGGGGAGTTCAACACACTGCAGGTTGTGAGATCGAGTTCTTTGAAGTGGATACGGTGTTGAAGCTTTTGAGAAGAGAAGTACGATGGAATGTTTTGTTGGGTGGATAGGGGATTGGGTAGTAAGCGGCATCGGGTTGAGTTTGGCAATGTCGGTGAAGGGCTAGAGGTACTGCAAATTTCGGGGAAGAAGGTATTGGAAGTAGGTTACAAGCCAAAGTATTGATTTTTGAATTTACCATGTAACTAAAGTTATGGTGGAAATGGTGTTGACCAAATGGAGAAGTGTTGAGGATGTATGATACTGTTGCGTGTATTTGAGAAGGAGGAAAGCAATCTCAAGCTATACAGGAGGGAGATGGGTGGTAATTTGTGGTGACATGGATTTCGAGGGACATTTAAGGACCTGACGAAAAAAAGTGTCGATGAGACCGTATCAGAAAATACTACACAATGTGTAACACCCCGAATTTCAGTTAACACTGATATTCACTAATTGCAGAATAAATAATCTCAGATGTGAGAATTGGGGGAAACGGGCTACGTCATTGCGTTCATCTCGGAAAAATACGCGAAATAGGGTACGAGTTTTCGAGAATCGGAGTCCGTATGGCCCAGTTATGGCCCAATGAAGTTTATAGAAAATTCAAAGTTTAAAACAGATTTAAAATTCAGGTTCAAATTTCGAAATTGGGGCCATTGGGCGCAGGCGGGAAAATTCCCGCCTAGCTACCCAAGTCGACAGCCCTATCGACTGGCCAGTCGACTTGGCTGGGACCAAGTCGACAGCCCTGTCGACTTGGGTGTCGACAGGGGGTGCTCGGCTAGTCTAACCTGGTGCACCATTTTAGGGTTTGGCTGTGTTTTGGGGCTGTTTTCTGGAAGCTTCCGAGATCTGATGGTCCTAATCTAATTTAGGGTTAATCTAATGGCCTAAAACACTTGCCTAATCTATAAATACACCCTAAGCCTAACCTAATTCATACTAAAAATAGAATCTATGCCATCATGCCGCCAAAATGCAACTTGGAAGGAGCCTCCACTAATTTGTGAAGAGGATTGCAAGCTAATCAACTACTAATCCACCTCTACTTCAACTCTAGCAACTAGCTAAGGAGCTAATCTTGGAGTTTGTGAGTTTCTATCACTTTAATAACCAATTGCTAAACTAAGTAGATGAGATATGATGAGATCATATGGTTTTGCTTGCGGATCAATGGGTTTTAGGTCATATGTTATGATGCTAGTTTGCTAATCACTATGTTCAACACTTATTCATGATGACACTATGTTTATGCAAGTTAAGTGTTTGGGGTTATGCATGTTAAGTGGTGGGTTTTATGCATACTAAGTGTTTGGTTTTATGCATGCTAAGTGGTTGGTTTTATGCATGCTAAGTGTTTGGTTTTATGCAAGTTAAATGCTTGGTTTTATGCTAGAATCATGTGTGAAATAAGTGACATGACATGCAAGTTTAACCTATGAGTTTGGATCTATAATATGCATAATCTATGCAAGTCGTTTGGATTAGTGATATGCATAACATATGCAAGTTTATCTCTTTTTATGATATGCATAACATATGCAAGTTTATCTCTTTATATGATATGCATAACATATGCAAGTTTGCCTCTATGTATGACATGTTATGCAAGTTCACATGGAAGTTTATATGCAAGTTCATATGTAACATGTAATGCAAGTTATGTGTTTGATTATATGCAAGATATGTGCATGATTATATGCAAGTTCATATGTAACATGTTATGCAAGTTATGTGTTTGGTTATATGCAAGTTAACATGTGACATGCTATGCAAGTTTACCCCTTTGTATGACATAAGTACATGTGCAAGTTCATCCCTTTAGACCTATGACATGTATGCAAGTTGACACCTTTATGATAGGTCTATGACATGAACATTTATGCAAGTTACCATCTTTATGACATATGTGATTCATGCAAGTTTGGGTTGGTTATTTATGCAAGTTGGGTTTATGGCCATATATGCAAGTTGACACCTTTTAAACCCATGATAATGTTAATGATATGCTAAGTTGAACCCATTGTGAGTATGATGAATCTTCTCTTTTGAGGTATGTCATGATAACGTATTTACGTGGGGACGATGGGGTAAATATTAATGAACACATAAAATTGTGTGAAGTGGGTATGATTAAACATACCATAAAGTGGATGGACATAATTGGGAATTTACCTATTAAGTTAGGTCTACCCATATTATGGAATTGGGAATTTACCTATTGAGTTAGGTCTACCCATATTCTTAAATATTTGTAATTAATTAGGGAAAATTAATACAAATTATGGGGTGATTAATTAGGTGTAATTAATCGACGAAGACACGAGGTTGG
The DNA here is from genome assembly GCA_030737875.1 of Allium sativum. Taxonomy (NCBI): domain Eukaryota; kingdom Viridiplantae; phylum Streptophyta; class Magnoliopsida; order Asparagales; family Amaryllidaceae; genus Allium; species Allium sativum. The sequence goes on from CM060924.1 coordinate 299,673,934, forward strand.
ACCCTTTTGTAGCATAAGACTGCCCGGAACCGACCGGCAAATCCAGCGGCTACAAATGATGGGCCCAATGTGAGAGGTCTTAGTCATAAACTAAATACGTGACAAGTGTAAAGACACGAGGTTAGACTCTATTATGGTGTAAGGCTGCCCGGAACCGACCGGCATATCCAGCTGCCATAAAAGACAGTCTAATGTGAGAGGTCTTTACAAAAGGTTACGATCTTAATTAATTAAGGAACACTTAACCAAATTAGCATGTAGTGAGGCATGAGGGGTTAAGTGGGTGCCTTGGGTGGCAGGTAGTAACTAGTGGGGGTGCCTTGGGTGGCATGAGGAAACTAGTGGGTTGCCTTGGGTGGCAATAGAAAATACGATTAGAATACTTAACCAAAGTGCAACATGTAATTAAACATGATTAAAGGGTTAAGTAAGTGCCTTGGGTGGCATGTGGGAATCAAGTAAGTGCCTTGGGTGGCATGTGGAAATCTAGTGGGTGCCTTAAGTGGCAATTGAAATATGGTTAAATGACAAGCTTAAGTAGTAGCTTGTGGGGGCCTTGAGTGGCAATTAAAATATGATTAGATGACTTAACCAAACCTTAACATGTAAGTGGGCATGATTATAAAAAGGGGTTAAGTGGGATGCACTAGATAAAATGACAAGCTTAAGTAGTAGCTTGTGGGGGGCCATTTCAACCAGTAACCCATATGTATCTTATTGGGCTCGACCCATGTCGAGGACGGGACACGCGTACTGGGCTTGACTATAAGAGGCCAAAACGGGGTAGCGGTGGCAACGCAAGTCCAATGGGTTTCATATGCGTGTGTGGACCCGGGCTGGTAAGTAAGACGTTGTTGCATCGTGTAGGTATAAGCCGTGCACCGTTGATATTATCAGGTTGCCACTTTGGGGAATGATACACCCCACTGTGGGGCCAGCACGGGTATCTACGTTAGGGAGCCGATCGCTTGGGGAGTAGTGGGTACACCTAGTGGAGGTAGGGGCAGACGGCACCTATGTAGTCAGCTAGGGGTACACGAAACTACTATTAAAAATTACTAAGTACACTTAGTGGGATCAACCTTAAGTAGGAATTACCCTTGGGTGGGTAGAACTGGTGTGGTGCAGTGTAGGAATTACCCTTGGGTGGGTAGATCTGGGGTGGTGCAGTGTAGTAATTATCCTTGGGTGGGTAAATGCGTCTTTACGGTTATCTTAGTTCATCCTAAGTCTAGTTGGCTGCTTAGTGTAGCCATTTATCCCCAGTCGTTACCCTATATCAAGCTCATGTCTTACTCTGGTTACTTTAATGATTGTATTGTTAAAGTTATAGGACTCGCTCAGACTTATGTCTGACCCCGTTGTTTTTATCTTTTTTCCCAACCCTCAGGTTATCAGAGTGGGCCTAGCACTAGTGGGCTTTGATCAGACTGCCTTATCTATCTTTTGGAGCTTGGACCGTGGATGTAAAGCTCAGTTATCTTTTCTATTATGGCTATTAAGTTATGTAGTGGGATTATGTACTTTTGTTTTATCAGGATGGATATTATGTACTTGACTCTTGTTTATGGTTTTGGTGTAACCAAACATGTTTTACTTTCCGCTGCAATGAAATGATGTTTTAAATTCTCAAGTATTACTTATATCTGTCTTGTTGTAATTTTTCTGTTCTATATTCACTTAAAATACTCCACCGATGTTATGGCATTCCCTTAGTGAGTGACCGTAGCGGGTGTGGGGTGTTACACGTGGTATCAGAGCTTAAGGTTACCAGAACAAATAAAATTTTTAGAAAAACTATTTTATAAGAATATTTTTGAAAAGAGTATTTTCAAAAACATGTCTTTTAAGAGAAAAGTTTTTGAAAGAAGAGCATAATCCCCGATAGCCATATCTATATCTTTCAAATTCTCCGTTATGAATCTCTTCCTCTCTCGTTTTGAGTTTCCCCTCCGTGTATAGATGATCTTTCTAAGATAGATAAGAATGAAAAACCACTTCAAGGGACTTAGACGTTAGTCGGATTAGAAGTTGGTTCAAGAAGGAGGAGGACTTGTAGGTACCTATTGGATAGACGATGGGAGGAAGGCTCAAATAGTTGTTGTTTAATGAAGGACGAAACCTCATTTTGATGGGAGGTTACGAGTGGAGAATGGGAAGAAGAGGGCTAGTAGTTATCCTTTTGGAGGAATAGGACACCTTATTAGGATTGTCCATAGGGGCATGAGCAAGGTATGGAATCTCCTGGAGGGTAGTTGTATTCCCTCACCGCTAGTGTACCAGATGGGGATAGGACCGTCTAGGTTGGAATTTGGATTTCTTTATTATCCGGTTCAAACTTTATTTGATTCTGACGCATCAAGTTTGTTTATCTCATCATTTTTAGTTGAGTCACTGCACTTAGACACCAGTTTAGTAGATGATCCCTTAGTTGTTTCAAACCCAATTGGGGCTCCATGATGTGTTTGGGTTTGAAAGTTTCTATACTTAGCGTTGAGTTTTGATGTAATGCTTCTTGGGCTGCACGGGCTATGGGTTAATTTTGGGCATGGACTAGTTATCCAGTAGGGGTGTCGTTCTTGATTTTGAAGGGAGAGTTGTTAGGCTTATGACCCGCTTGGGTAACACTCTCGAGATCTCTTGTAATCCCATGGAATCTGTTATGCTAAGTTATCTAGAATCGCTTGACACGTCGGTCGAGAGTTTGCGATCTGTTAGAGTGGTCCGGGAATACTCGGATGTGTTTGAGGAGGTGAAGGGCTTACCTCCGGAGTAGGAGATTGACTTCCGAATATATCTGGTAGACAATGCCAAACCAGTATCTTGGCCAGTGTGCCACATGGCTCCTCGTGGGAGGAGGGAACTCCCTAAGCAAGTAGGTGATTTGCTTGAGAAGGGGTTTAGAAGACGAAGTATATCGGAGTGGGGTGCTCCAGTAGTTTTTGCTACGAAGGCGGATGGGTCCCTCAGACTTTGTGTAGGCTAAAGAGAACTAAATAAACTCACAAAGAAGAATAGACACCCATTGCCGAGGATTGATGATCTCTTTGATCAGTTGGTTGGCGCCTCAGTGTTTTCGCAGTTGGACTTAGCCATGGGGTTTCGTCAGTTGAGAGTGGCTGAGGATAGTATAGAGAAGACTGCCTTTAGGACTCCGGATGGTCTTTATGAGTGGTTGGTGTTGCCATTTGGTTTGACGAACGCCCCCGCATACTTTATTGATTCGATGAGAAGGGTGTTCAGGGAGTACCTAAATAAGTTCGTGATGGTCTTTGTAAATGACATCTTGGTCTTTTCTAGGAGCGAAATAAGTTTTCGTATGTGCTCAATAGGTTGAGCAAAGCCAGTTATGGGATAAACGGTGGTTTTGGAGCGAGACTGGCAAGGACATCCAGAGTTGGACAAGGGCTTAATTATTTAGCCGTTTTTACTAGTATCATCTCACGTAGGTCGTCTGAATTCGAAGGAGGTATCCCTTGGGTGTTTGTCTGATATTGGTTTCGGCCTTTGGGGCTTGCATTTGGGGGATGTCGAGTTCGACTAGGGTGGTCTGCGTGAGAGATGGACAGTTGTGATGATTTTGGATGGGATTCTTAGCATCATATGAGTTTGAGATAGCGTATACCCATGGCAAGGGTAACGTGGTAGCGAACGCCTTAAGTAGAAAAAGGTTGTCCTTGAGTCCATTGTTCGTTGAACGACGGAGCTTAGAGTTTATTTCTATGTTTGACTTTGGACCTTCCGTTGACTTTGTACCCGATTTGCTAGCTTCCTTGGAAGTTAGACCTACTCTTTTGGGACGGATTGGTGAGGCACAGCGAGACGACCCACAGTTGGTTGAGTTAGTAGAGAAGCTCATAAGGGGGGGGATTCGTCCAGCCATTTGAGTAGGTACACCCTAGATGGTAAGGGGTGGTTGCGTAGAGACGGTAGACTTTGTGTACCGCAAGACGAGGGTTTAAGGAAGACTATACTTGATATTGCACATCGGTCGAAGATGACCATTCATCCCGGTGGGGACAAGATGTACCAAGACATGAAGCGAGTTTTCTTTTGGGCCGGTATGAAGAAAGATGTGGCCGAGTATGTCGCTAGATGCTTGGTGTGCTAGCAAGTGAAAGCAGAGCAGAAGAAACCCGGTGGGTTGCTTCACCCATTGGAGGTTCTGCTATGGAAGTGGGATAGTGTCTCGATGGATTACCGAGATCGAGGAAGGGTAATACGGGAATTTGGGTTGTGGTAGACAGATTTACTAAGAGCGTCCATTTTATACCCGTGAAGAGTAAGAGAACTGCTCCATGGCTAGCTTCAGTTTACATTCGAGAGATTATTAGATTGCATGGTGTACCTTCCAGTATAGTGAGCGATCGAGATCCTATCTTCACTAGAGAGTTTTGGAAGAGTTTGCAAGAGGCGGTAGGGACTCAGTGGTGTTTGAGTACCGCCTATCATCCTCAGACGGACGGCCAGACCGAGAGGGTGAATCGTATTTTAGAAGACCTTTTGAGGCTATGTATCTTAGATTTTGGAGGTACATGAGAAGAGCATCTTCCATTGGTGGAGTTGCCCGACAGGCTTAGTGGTCTACATGATGTATTCCATGTGAGGAAGTGCCTACATGAGACCGCAGAGGTGGTAGAGCCGAGCTTGCTTAGAGAAGTAGAGATAGAGCGTGATGCGACTATTCGACGAGCTCCTACATGCATCCTTGGGTCAGAGATTAAGAGGTTGAGAAACAGGGAGGTTCTACTAGTCAAAGTGCAATGGGAAGAAGATGAGAGCATTGGGAGACGGAAGCGAAAATGCGTTCATATACCCATTCCTTTTTGAGGGTATGTCTTTTAACTTCTCCTTTATCGGTTGTCTAGTACTTATCTTATCTTTAGTATGTCCTCTTGTTAGTACCTTTGACCTTTAGATAGGGTAAACCTATGGTTGAAACATGTGTTTGAGACATGTTATGATTGATGGATGCATGTGGATGCAAGTGTTTGCTAGTGGTTGCTCGTGGATGCATATACACACACTCTAGACACTAGATCGGCTCAGTCACTTCATATTGCATATTGCATATAATTGTGTGTAGGTAGCTATATTTATGGATGTATAATGATTGTGTTATCATATGGATGATGCATTTTGGTGAATGATTGTGCACTCATGTAGATATTGTATGTGTCGATAGGGTTCTCTCGCATACATAATGGATGCATGACACTATCATGGTTTGCATATGTTCATACATTAGGTAGGGAACATATACACACACTTTTTGCATATGCTCATACATCATTAGAAATTGTTTTAAGGACAATGGATGCCCGTGTTTGATGGATTGAGTAGATGGTTGTTTGGATGGTAGGATATGCATTCTCCTTAGCTTAGAGATTTCGGGGACGAAATCCTTTAAGGAGAGGAGAATGTAACACCCCGAATTTCAGTTAACACTGATATTCACTAATTGCCGAATAAATAATCTCAGATGTGAGAATTGGGGGAAACGGGCTACGTCATTGCGTTCGTCTCGGAAAAATACGCGAAATAGGGTCCGAGTTTTCGAGAATCGGAGTCCGTATGGCCCTGTTATGGCCCAATGAAGTTTACAGAAAATTCAAAGTTTAAAACAGATTTAAAATTCAGGTTCAAATTTCGAAATTGGGGCCATTGGGCGCAGGCGGGAAAATTCCCGCCTAGCTACCCAAGACGACAGCCCTGTCGACTGGCCAGTCGACTTGGCTGGGACCAAATCGACAGCCCTGTCGACTTGGGTGTCGACAGGGGGTGCTCGGCTAGTCTAACCTGGTGCACCATTTTAGTGTTTGGCTGTATTTTGGGGCTGTGTTTTGGGGCTGTTTTCTGGAAGCTTCCGAGATCTGATGGTCCTAATCTAATTTAGGGTTAATCTAATGGCCTAAAACACTTGCCTAATCTATAAATACACCCTAAGCCTAACCTAATTCATACTAAAAATAGAATCTATGCCATCATGCCGCCAAAATGCAACTTGGAAGGAGCCTCCACTAATTTGTGAAGAGGATTGCAAGCTAATCAACTACTAATCCACCTCTACTTCAACTCTAGCAACTAGCTAAGGAGCTAATCTTGGAGTTTGTGAGTTTTTATCACTTTAATAACCAATTGCTAAACTAAGTAGATGAGATATGATGAGATCATATGGTTTTGCTTGCGGATCAATGGGTTTTAGGTCATATGTTATGATGCTAGTTTGCTAATCACTATGTTTAACACTTATTCATGATGACACTATGTTTATGCAAGTTAAGTGTTTGGGGTTATGCATGTTAAGTGGTGGGTTTTATGCATACTAAGTGTTTGGTTTTATGCATGCTAAGTGGTTGGTTTTATGCATGCTAAGTGTTTGGTTTTATGCAAGTTAAATGCTTGGTTTTATGCTAGAATCATGTGTGAAATAAGTGACATGACATGCAAGTTTAACCTATGGGTTTGGATCTTTAATATGCATAATCTATGCAAGTCGTTTGGATTAGTGATATGCATAACATATGCAAGTTTATCTCTTTTTATGATATGCATAACATATGCAAGTTTATCTCTTTTTATGATATGCATAACATATGCAAGTTTGCTTCTATGTATGACATGTTATGCAAGTTCACATGGAAGTTTATATGCAAGTTCATATGTAACATGTAATGCAAGTTATGTGTTTGATTATATGCAAGATATGTGCATGATTATATGCAAGTTCATATGTAACATGTTATGCAAGTTATGTGTTTGGTTATATGCAAGTTAACATGTGACATGCTATGCAAGTTTACCCCTTTGTATGACATAAGTACATGTGCAAGTTCATCCCTTTAGACCTATGACATGTATGCAAGTTGACACCTTTATGATAGGTCTATGACATGAACATTTATGCAAGTTACCATCTTTATGACATATGTGATTCATGCAAGTTTGGGTTGGTTATTTATGCAAGTTGGGTTTATGGCCATATATGCAAGTTGACACCTTTTAAACCCATGATAATGTTAATGATATGCTAAGTTGAACCCATTGTGAGTATGATGAATCTTCTCTTTTGAGGTATGCCATGTTAACGTATTTACGTGGGGACGATGGGGTAAAAATTAATGAACACATAAAATTGTGTTAAGTGGGTATGATTAAACATACCATAAAGTGGATGGACATAATTGGGAATTTACCTATTAAGTTAGGTCTACCCATATTATGGAATTGGGAATTTACCTATTGAGTTAGGTCTACCCATATTCTTAAATATTTGTAATTAATTAGGGAAAATTAATATAAATTATGGGGTGATTAATTAGGTGTAATTAATCGACCAAGACACGAGGTTGGACCCTTTTGTAGCATAAGACTGCCCGGAACCGACCGGCAAATCAAGCGGCTACAAATGATTGGCCCAATGTTAGAGGTATTAGTCATAAACTAAATACGTGACAAGTGTAAAGACACGAGGTTAGACTCTGTTATGGTGTAAGGCTGCCCGGAACCGACCGGCATATCCAGCTGCCATAAAAGACAGTCTAATGTGAGAGGTCTTTACAAAAGGTTACGATCTTAATTAATTAAGGAACACTTAACCAAATTAGCATGTAGTGAGGCATGAGGGGTTAAGTGGGTGCCTTGGGTGGCAGGTAGTAACTAGTGGGGGTGCCTTGGGTGGCATGAGGAAACTAGTGGGTTGCCTTGGGTGGCAATAGAAAATACGATTAGAATACTTAACCAAAGTGGAACATGTAATTAAACATGATTAAAGGGTTAAGTAAGTGCCTTGGGTGGCATGTGGGAATCAAGTAAGTGCCTTAGGTGGCATGTGGAAATCTAGTGGGTGCCTTAAGTGGCAATTGAAATATGGTTAAATGACAAGCTTAAGTAGTAGCTTGTGGGGGCCTTGAGTGGCAATTAAAATATGATTAGATGACTTAACCAAACCTTAACATGTAAGTGGGCATGATTATAAAAAGGGGTTAAGTGGGATGCACTAGATAAAATGACAAGCTTAAGTAGTAGCTTTTGGGGGCCCATTTCAACCAGTAACCCATATGTATCTTATTGGGCTCGACCCATGTCGAGGACGGGACACGCGTACTGGGCTTGACTATAAGAGGCCAAAACGGGGTAGCGGTGGCAACGCAAGTCCAACGGGTTTCATATGCGTGTGTGGACCCGGGCTGGTAAGTAAGACGTTGTTGCATCGTGTAGGTATAAGCCGTGCACCGTTGATATTATCAGGTTGCCACTTTGGGGAATGATACACCCCACTGTAGGGCCAGCACGAGTATCTACGTTAGGTAGCCGATCGCTTGGGGAGTAGTGGGTACACCTAGTGGAGGTAGGGGCAGACGGCACCTATGTAGTCAGCTAGGGGTACATGAAACTACTATTAAAAATTACTAAGTACACTTAGTGGGATCAACCTTAAGTAGGAATTACCCTTGGGTGGGTAGAACTGGTGTGGTGTAGTGTAGGAATTACCCTTGGGTGGGTAGATCTGGGGTGGTGCAGTGTAGTAATTATCCTTGGGTGGGTAAATGCGTCTTTACGGTTATCTTAGTTCATCCTAAGTCTAGTTGGCTGCCTAGTGTAGCCATTTATCCCCAGTCGTTACCGTATATCAAGCTCATGTCTTACTCTGGTTACTTTAATGATTGTATTGTTAAAGTTATAGGACTCGCTCAGACTTATGTCTGACCCCGTTGTTTTTATCTTTTTCCCAACCCTCAGGTTATCAGAGTGGGCCTAGCACTAGTGGGCTTTGATCAGACTGCCTTACCTATCTTTTGGAGCTTGGACCGTGGATGTAAAGCTCAGTTTATCTTTTCTATTATGGCTATTAAGTTATGTAGTGGGATTATGTACTTTTGTTTTACCAGGATGGATATTATGTACTTGACTCTTGTTTATGGTTTTGGTGTAACCAAACATGTTTTACTTTCCGCTGCAATGAAATGATGTTTTAAATTCTCAAGTATTACTTATATCTGTCTTGTTGTAATTTTTCTGTTCTATATTCACTTAAAATACTCCACCGATGTTATGGCATTCCCTTAGTGAGTGACCGTAGCGGGTGTGGGGTGTTACACAATGGAACTGACCGTGAGTCGATTGGGGTCCGTTACAATTTATAGCAAAATAAATTGCCCGTCTAAATAAAGCGATGGTTATCGTTATTAACGATGATCGTCCAATGTGAGTAAATCTCACTAACTCTAAACTGTTTAAAATTTCATGTTGTATTTTTAGAACTATTAAATATTGGCTGATCGACTATGTGTTGACTGTTTGATTGAACTGCTAGTCAGTTAGTTGAATTTCTATATTGATTCTATTTAACAGAATATATCATATGGAACTGAAAGTGATGTTATCTATATTGTTTAACATCTTTGATGTAAGGAAACAGGTTGGAGGAATCCGACTGGTTTCCTCAACATTTATTTTACTGTTTTTCATATATTGTGATATATGATGTGATATATAATCTGTTGTCAATTATATGTGTTTAGACGATACTGATCATCGTGATTTGATATGTTGAATACCATAACATACCGAAATGTTGATAAGGGAATATTTTCAAAGTGATATTTGAAAATAAAATATTTGTAAATGGAATATTTATAAATGAGAAATATTTATAAATTGGAATATTTATAAATAGGAGATATTTAGAAAATGAATAAACGTTATAAAATGGAAACTGTTATAAGAAGGAAATCATTTGTAAAGTGAAGAACCGTTACTAAAAGTAAATCTTTATAAATGAATAGTTTAATCGTATTAAAAGGAGTTAATCAATGTTAGTTTAATCGAAAGGAGTTAATCGATGTTAGTTTAATCGAAAGGAGTTAACCGATGTTCGTTTAATCGATTAGAGTTAAAGCAAATGAGTTAATCGAATATATAGTTATTCAAATAGAATAAATGAGTTAATCGAATATATAGTTATTCAAATAGAATAAAGGAAGTAATCGAATATATAGTTATTCAAATAGAATAAAGGAGTTAATTGAATATATAGTTTATTCAAATAGAATAAAGGAGTTAATCGAATATATAGTTTATTAAAATAGAATAAAGTAGTTAATCGAATATATAGTTTATTCAAATAGAATTAAAAGAGTTATCGAATATAGTTTATTCGATAAGAGTTAAGTGAATAGAGTTAAAGTTAAATCAAAAGAGTTAAGTGAATAGAATAAATTGAATAGAGTTATCGAATATACCTTATCAAAGGAAAGAATTATCGAGTAGAAAAGATTTGAAAGAGAGTTACGTAAGGAAGTTTGTTAAAGAATTAGAAGGGTGAACTTTGTCTATTTCAAGGTTAGAAACATTATTCAGTTAAGGTCTGAGAGGTAGTATTACCCCAACTTGATTGACTTCATTTTTAACAAAGGAATGGTTAAGGTTCGGTAGTAAAGGATGGTTAAGTGAATTTAGTAATCAAAGTAAATGGTTTGAGTTGGCATCGCGGTGTTTTGTTTAAACATCTGTCTAAGTCCAATGAAGAAGCTTTGGAAATGTTTTCCAAATAAGAAACCAGAAATGTTTTCTAATAAAGAAAACAAGAAATGGAAATGTTTTCCATTGTTAATAACATATATTTTCCAAATTTTGAAAATAAGAAATATTGAATATAGGGAAACAGGAGATAAGTAAATTAATGAAATAAAGAGATAAATGTTGAATGATGTATGATCGATATAAATTTCCATTTGGAAATAATACCGTTGTTTGCACACCTTTTTTTCTTCGATAGTTAAATCACAGACTATCGAAGTTTTGACCATTTTAACATTGTTAATATGGAGAGACCGGTTGGATTATTATCCGAAGAACCACTCTATATTGGCATAAGCGTTTCGAATCATATATCCCAAAGGAAATTGAAGACGGAGTTATGCAAGGGCTATCCTGTTCACGGAATAGTGCCTTCGGTTCATTATGTTCATGGATAACTTGTATGGACGGATGTCTGACAGAGTATTTCTAGACGGTCATTGATTTCTCAAACCGTACCAAGAGCGGAAGCGGAGAATGAAATTTCTTTTAGCTAACACATAATATATGGTTGAGGACGTAAATTGGTGATTTGATGGATTTGATGATGTGGCATTCAAAGTGAATCTGGTGTGATGTTAAAGCGTAACTTCTAGCCTCACATCTGGTAAATGACAGAAATCGGGCAGGCAGCATGGCTAAGTCGGTCGCACCGAAGTAGGGTGTAAAATCACCTGATCTAGAGTTTTATTAACTTCTAAAAATCTATTGTTGATGCTGTCCCATTCGGGAAATGGTTGCTGATCCCAACCGTTGGTGAGATACATTCGATACACTCAAGCGAAATGAGTTGTCGGTCATGTGTGGCCGGGTTGCAAGATGTTCTTGTTGAACCCAGTGTATTCCTCTCTAGAGGTACACTAGCGAAAGGTGGTTCCATACCTTGTCATAGTTGGAAATCCATTACCCAATACGTGCTTGCGGTTTAGATTGTATACTATATGTAGAACGTGAGATGAAAGCGTTTCTTCTAGATGATTAATATATTGTGGTTGATAGACATTATTATAATATCAAAAGATTTTTGATATAAAGATAATTTGGATTCTCATAATGGAAAAACCCGTTCCGTTATACGGCGTGGTCTTATGAGATATCGTTTACTTGTTTAAACTGTTTTACTCATACCAGTCCCATGACTAACCCGGAGTTTATTTTGTTTTGTTTTCCCTAAACTCTTGGGTGCCTAAATTTGTACGGGCAGTCAAGTAGTCGGGATTTACAAATATACTGGAAGAACTTGGGGCAGGAGACTTCAGGATCATATAGCTATAGTTTATTTCCGTTGTGTTGTAAGTGTTGTACCCTGATAATGTTATTGTATACATATAATGATTTTATTTCAAGGATATATTATCTATTATATGTTGTTCGTTCCGCTGTGAGATTCGTGTTACTCTGATGTTGTGTTCTTCTTCTTCTTCTATTCTAAGTTTCTATCTTAACCTTCCTCACCTTCTAATTTCTTTCATTTATGACCGGTATTTTTCGATGTTTGGTTAGTCATCATTGAGTTATGGCAATAACCAAAGTCGTCAAAATCCCGTGTCATTACAGTTGGTATCAGAGCTTAAGTTAAGTGAATTACCTTGGCTCTGTGGCGTGACTCGGTAGATATGGGGTTAGCAATACCCTAGATTGAGTTGAGTGTATATATACGAGTGAACGTATATGTTATTGATATAAAAATTTGTTTTATATTGTGGAGATTCATTGGTTGAGTTGTTTATGAGTTCTGGTCGATCATTTTGATCCACTGTATCGGTAGGAGTTTATAAACACTCGAATACGATGGGTCAACACGATATGTTTTGAATAGAGGGCAAATTAAAATAAGTTTACCCAAGGTATATCTTGATATAGAGAAGATATATATGTATATCAAAATTATAATATAATGGATATATTGGTTGTTATTATAATCGAGTTAGATTATAAATTAAATGATTATGTGAATAACCAATCAGAATTCATATAAGTGAAATACGTGAAATCAGATGAGTTAAATCTGAAATTTAAGCCAGAAATTGAATTAAAACACTGGAGAATTGGATAAGTGTTTGTAAATGGATTTAGACTAAAAATTAGGAAAATTTAAGATCTTGGGAAATTTTAAATTGTTTTACAAGCAGTGTGAATTATATTTTGAAATGAATTTCAAAGTGGAAATGTTTAAAATGGTTTTATAGTATTGAACTCACTTTGATCGCTGGAAAATAGATTCTGATGATGACAACTACATCATCAGTATTCATTTTCGAGTTGTGAGTCACGAATTACTACCAGAGATACTGTTTTGAATTTGTTTTGGGAAAGGCAAGTTGTGTTGAATTTCAATATGGGATTTATAATATAGAATTTGAATACATGAAATTCAATGGAATTGAAATAGAATTGAATATAGGAATTCAAAGGGAGTTTGAATATATGAAATTCAATGGAAGTGATATAGAATTTGAGTATAGAAATTCAAATTGGGTTTGAATATAGAAATTCAAATGGAATTCAAATATAGAATTTGAATATAAAAAATATAAAGGAATTCAAATATAGGATTTGAATATCGAAAGTGAAATGGAATTTGAATATAGAAATTCAAATGGGGTTTGAATATAGAAATTCAAATGGAATTCAAATATAGAATTTGAATATAGAAAATATAAAGGAACTCAAGTATATGATTTAAATATCGAAAGTGAAATGGAATTTGAATATAGAATTCAAATGGAATTTAAACTATAAAATTTGAATATATAGAATTTGAATAATAGAATTTGATATATAAATTGGAATAATAGAAGTAATATTAAATTTGAATAGAAATTTAATAGAATTAACTAAGTCGAAGAGGAATTAGTTAATCGAATTTTGAATTTGAAGTTGAACTTTGAAAGGTGAATTGAATTTGTAAAGGAATATTCGAAATCGAATATAGAACTTAAATTTGAAATCTGGATTCAAATTAGTTAATAAGCAAGTTAAAATATATTTGAACATGTCATGTTCAAATATAGAAGTGAAATAGACTAAAGAGTTAATTAACAAATTAATTAACGAATTGAGTTAAAATGATCAAGTATTGTTATAATAGATTGGGCTGGTATAAATATACATGAGATATGTATGGATAAGGTATAAAGGTATGTAAATAGAATGCTCGACGAAAAGGTATGTATTTAATTCATATATGAAATTTTATGCACCGTATTGGCTAGCCGCTTGGCTTTTTCTTTTTCTTTTGGATTGGTGAGGGCCATGGGAGGCTATTTGAAATATCCCGATGCTCCTGGTACAAAAGTGGTTATGGCGAATTTTTCCGGGAATTTAAGGAGTTAGAATATTTTTAAGATAATTTGATAGTTAGAAATCAACGTATCGATATATATATATATATATATATATATATATAAATCGATAAGGAAACGAACTTAGAAATAGAATAGTAAAATAAAAAAGGAAGACAAGGAATAAAATCTAGTAAGAATAGAAAGAGGAAGCGTACGTGTTCAAAAGTGAATAAGTAGTTGTATGGTATTGATTATTCGAGTAAGTAGTCATATCTGTTTTGACGTTATAAATGTTATTCAGTCAAGGTCTAAGAGGTAGTTATACCCCAACTTGATTGATTTCATTATTAACAAATAAATAGTAAGATTTCAGGCTCGAAGATCAATGTTGAATAAGTGTTAGTTGAATATAGTATTTGGGTTGTCGTAACGATGTTCTACACAACATCCGTTCTAACCCAAATAAGTGTAAACTTGGAAATAGAATAAAAGAATATTTCCTAAGTACAGAAATAAACGAGATCGGAAAAGAGATAAGTAATTAGAATATTTTCCAATTATAAATAACATATATTTTCTAAAAGTTTAGAAAATAAAGGAAGGCGATATTCGGAAATGTTTTCCAAATAACATAAAGGGGCAATATGGTTATTGAAAATATTTGGTTAACAAATATTGATAAAGAAATAGAGAAGTGATTTAACTAATGGAATATTAATTAAGGGCTCAGTGACATGTTCAAAAGGAAATTTTGAATTGTTTTTGAAAAGAGTAAACTGTTTAAAAACTCCCAGGGAAAGACTGTTTGAATTAAAGACAAATTTAACAGAAATTTGTAAAAGCAAATTTGAATTAAAGTAAAGCTAGTAAAGTGGTAACTGAGGTTGAATTAGAATGATATCAAGACAAATTGGATTGTGGGATTCAAATTTGAAGTGTAATGTGATAATCAAGTTAAGAGTTGGGAATCGAGAAGAAACTCGAGTTGAAATGATATTTGGCTTGGATATAAGCGAATGGTGGCATTATGGATAAAAGCAGATTGGAATTTGATTGGGATGACCCTTGTATCCGCTGAATTGATAACAGGTGGAAAGGATATAATGATATGCCGACAAAAGGTAAAAGTTTATATTTCTATTGGATATAAGATTTATGAGCCGAATTGGCAAGCCGCTTAGCTGTTTGATTTTCTTTTGGGATGGAGATGGCCTAGAGAGGCAAGTTGGAGTTTGAGCTATTGTCCAATACAAAGGAGGTGCTTGCGAAAAATTTCGAAAAGTTAAGGTGTTAGAAAATTTTCAGAATTTTTGAAAATTTTCATTGATAAGAATTGATTAATAATTAAATTGAAATTAAATTGGTTCAGTGAAACTAAGAATTAGAAGTGAACAGATAAGTTATAACCAGTCGATAGGGTTGTTCTCTACCTTAGCAATTTCGAATACGAAATTATTTTAAGTGGGGAAGATTGTAATGACCCGCATTGGCAGAGGTATTATAATTAATTTATTTAATTATATAAATAGTGATATAGTGAATTAAATGATCGTGGAATTAAATAATGGTGAATATTTAATTTAGAATAATAAATTGAATAATATATTTAATTCTAAAATAATCAGAATTGGCTGAAATGACGATATGGTGTGAACTGGATCATCTGTGATATTTAATTCAGCTTGGAATTGAATTTGAATAACGAATAAATTATATAAACGACGGTTTGAACATAGAATTATAATATAATTAAAATCGAGCTTGAAATGGCGATGTAGTTCGTAAATTGGTGATTCGAACTTCAACTGAATGTACAGGATTCGTTTTAAGCCGGATTTCTGTGAAACAAGAAACGTGTGGAGCTGGTGGAGTATATCTTTCTAGTGGAAGAGAAAAATCGGGATTTCGTCGTGTAGATTTTGATTTATGTCCAAATCAAATTTTAGAAAAGTCGCTGTGGAATTCCTTTATAATTTTTAAAGGAATTATTTATATTTTTAAAAGGGAATTTCATTTTAAATCGAATATCGATTTAATCGGGATTTGAAATATCAAGTTATAAATTCCAGTAGAGCTGTATGGTATTCCACTGTGAGAATATACGATAATATAAATTTATTTTTATTTTATTTAATTATATTTATATATATATTTATATATTTAAATGGGTCATCCAGAGCTTTAAAAATAGCCACTTTTTCAAATGAAGTCGGAATTCGACGAAACTAATTTTGGTGGATCTGCAATGTCGAATAGTTGTTAGATTTTTAGTTCCGTGATTTTTAGAGTCACTATGTGGTCGTAAGGATTTTTAGAGTGAAAAACAGTCAGTATTTCGACGGTTAAAAATACACTGTGTGAGCAAACGAAGTCGGAATTCGACAAGGCCAGCTTTACCGGGTTTGAAATGTTGTAGTGTAGCAGCATGACAAATTTCATGGAAATCAGAATTGATATGAAATCAAATGGGTTAAAAAGCTCGAATGGACTTAAAACCAATATAATAATAGAAAATATCCTACCAAAATATCTAAACTAAATCCCCTATAAATAACCCTTTTTTTCTCTTAAGACCTAAAGTCATCGTTCAATCCTCTGAAGAAAAGGAGCCGCCACTCTTCTTAATCCTTCTTCAAATTAAAACAAAAGTTTTACTCAATTAAACAAGACATGATTGGATCCGTTGAACTTCCGTACTTCTGCGCTACACTTCTGTAGTCATGAATTTTGGTGCAATGGAGTTTTGCTGGACTCCAAATCTTTCCAGCACTCAGCTAGGGCTTGGAATCGCAAGGAGTAGGGGCCGAACTGGGTTGAGATAAGGCTAGGGCTGTGTGCGTTGAGGGATTTGACAATCGCTGAGGAATTTGGGGCCAAAATGGTGGAGAAAAGTGTCGATGGCCTTCTGGTTTGTTGTGAGTGGGGAGTTCGACGCACTGCAGGTTGTGAGACCGAGTTCTTTGAAGTGGATACGGTGTTGAAGCTTTTGAGAAGATAAGTACGATGGAGTGTTTCATTGGGTGGATAGAGGATTGGGTAGTAAGCGGCATGGGTTTGAGTTTGGCAATGTCGGTGAAGGGCTACGGGCATTGTAAATTTCGGGGAAGAAGGTATTGGAAGTAGCTTACGAGCCAAAGTATTGATTTTTGAATTTACCATGTAACTAATGTTATGGTGGAAATGGTGTTGACCAAATGGAGAAGTGTTGAGGACGTATGTTACAGCTGCATGTATTTGAGACGGAGGAAAGCGGTCTCGAGCTATACAGGAGGGAGATGGGTTGTAATTTGTGGTGACGTGGATTTAGAGGGTCATTTAAGGATCTGACAAAAACAAGTGTTGATGAGACCGTATTAGAAAATACAACACAATGGAACTGACCATGAGTCGATTGGGGTCCGTTACAATTTATAGCAAAATAAATTGCTCGTCTGAATCAAGCGATGGTTATCGTTATTAACGATTATCGTCCAATGTGAGTAAATCTCACTAACTCTGAACAGTTTAAAATTTCATGTTTTATTTTTAGAACTGTTAAATATTGGTTGATTGACTGTGTGTTGACTGTTTGATTGAACTGCTAATCAGTTATTTGAATTTCTATATTGATTCTGTTTAACAGAATATATCATATGGAAATGAAAGTGATGCTATCTATATTGTTTAACATCTGTGATGTAGGGAAACAGGTTGGAGGAATCCGACTGGACTCCTCAACATTTATTTTACTGTTTTTCATATATTGTGATATATGATGTGATATATAATCAGTTGTCAATTATATGTGTTTAGACGATACTTATCATCGTGATTTGATTTGTTGAATACCATAACATACCGAAATGTTGATAAGGGAATATTTTCAAAGTGATATTTGAAAATAAAATATTTATAGATGTAATGTTTACAAATAAGAAATATTTATAAATTGGAATATTTATAAATATGAGATATTTAGAAAATGAATAAACATTATAAAATGGAATCTGTTATAAGAAGGAAATCATTTGTAAAGTGAAGAACCGTTACTAAAAGTAAATCTTTATAAATGAATAGTTTAATTGAGTTAAAAGGAGTTAATCGATGTTAATTTAATCGAAAGGAGTTAATCGATGTTAGTTTAATCGAAAGGAGTTAATCGATGTTAGTTTAATCGAAAGGAGTTAATCGATGTTAGTTTAATCGAAAGGAGTTAATCGATGTTAGTTTAATCGAAAGGAGTTAATCGTTGTTAGTTTAATCGAAAGGAGTTAATCGATGTTAGTTTAATCGATTAGAGTTAAAGCAAACGAGTTAATCGAGTACATAGTTATTCAAATAGAATAAATGAGTTAATCGAATATATAGTTATTCAAATAGAATAAATGAGTTAATCGAATATATAGTTATTCAAATAGAATAAAGGAGTTAATCGAATATATAGTTATTCAAATAGAATAAAGGAGTTAATCGAATATATAGTTTATTCAAATAGAATAAAGGAGTTAGTCGAATATATAGTTTATTCAAATAGAATAAAGGAGTTAATCGAATATATAGTTTATTCAAATAGAATTAAAAGAGTTATCGAAAATAGTTTATTCGATAGGAGTTAAGTGAATAGAGTTAAAGTTAAATCAAAAGAGTTAAGTGAATAGAAAAAATTGAATAGAGTTATCGAATATACCTTATCGAAGGAAAGAATTATCGAATAGAAAAGATTTGAAAGAGAGTTACGTAAGGAAGTTTGTTAAAGAATTAGAAGGGTGAACTTTGTCTATTTCAAGGTTAGAAACGTTGTTCAGTTAAGGTCTAAGAGGTAGTATTACCCCAACTTGATTCACTTCATTTTTAACTAAGGAATGGTTAAGGTTCGATAGTAAAGGATGGTTAAGTGAATTTAGTAATTAAAGGAAATGGTTTGAGTTGGCATCAAGATGGTTTGTTTAAACATCTGTCTAAGTCCAATGAAGAAGCTTTGGAAATGTTTTCCAAATAAGAAACCAGAAATGTTTTCTAATAAAGAAAACAAGAAATGGAAATGTTTTCCATTGTTAATAACGTATATTTTCCAAATTTAGAAAATAAGAAATATTGAATATAGGGAAACAGGAGATAAGTAAATTAATGAGATAAAGAGATAAATGCTGAATGATGTTTGATCGATATAAATTTCCATTTGGAATTAATATCGTTGTTTGCACACTTGTTTTTCGTCGATAGTTAAATCACAGACTATCGAAGTTTTGACCATTTTAACGTTGTTAAAATGGAGAGACTGGTTGGATTATTATCCAAAGAACCACTCTGTATTGGCATAAGCGTTGCGAATCATATATGCCAAAGGAAATTGAAGACAGAGTTATGCAAGGGCTATTCTGTTTACAGAATAGTGCCTTCGGTTCATCCTGTTCTTGGATGACTTGTATGGACAGATGTCTGACAGAGTATTTCCAGACGATCACGTATATTGATTTCTCCAAACATACCAAGAGTGGAAGCATAGAAGGAAACTTCTTTCGGCTAACACATAATGTATGGTTGAGGACGTAAATCGGTGATTTGATGGATTTGACGATGTGGCATTCAAAGTGAATCTGGTTGATGTTAAAGCGTAGCTTCTAGCCTCACATCCGGTAAATGACAGAAATCCGGCAGGCAGCATGGCTAAGTCGGTCGCACCGAAGTAGGGTGTAAAGTCACCTGATCTAGAGTTTTATTTACTTCTAACAATCTATTGTTGATGCTGTCCCATTCGGGAAACGGTTGCTGATCCCAACCGTTGGTGAGATACATTCGATACACTCAAGCGAAATGAGTTGTCGGTCATGTGTGGCCGGGTTGCAAGATGTTCTTGTTGAACCCAGTGTATTCCTCTCTAGAGGTACACTAGCGAAAGGTGGTTCCATACCTTGTCATAGTTGGAAATCCATTACCCAATACGTGCTTGCAGTTTTGATTGTATACTATATGTAGAATGTGAGATGAAGGCATTTCTGCTAGATGATTAATATATTGTGGTTGATAGACATTATTATAATATCAAAAGGTTTTTGATATAAAGATAATTTGGATTCTCATAAGGGAAAAACCCGTTCCGTTATACTGCATGGTCTTATGAGATATCGTTTACTTGTTTAAACTTTTTTACTCATACCAGTCCCATGACTAACCCGGAGTTTATTTTGTTTTGTTTCCCTTAACTCTTGTGTGCCTAAATTTGTATGGGCAGTCAAGTAGTCGGGATTTATAGATATACTGGAAGAGCTTGGAGCAGGAGGCTTCAGGATCATATAGCTATAGTTTATTTCAGCTGTGTTGTAAGTGTTGTACTCTGATAATGTTATTGTATACATATAATGATTTTATTTCAAGGATATATTATCTATTATATGTTGTTCGTTCCGCTATGAGATTCGCGTTACTCTGATGTTGTGTTCTTCTTCTTCTTCTATTCTACGTTTCTATCTTATCCTTCCTCACCCTCTAATTTCTTTCATTTTTTACCGTTATTTTTTGATGTTTGGTTAGTCATCATTGAGTTATGGCGATAACCAAAGTCGTCAAAATCCCGGGTCATTACAGTTAGGTTTGAGAGGAAGTTTCTGTTGTAGGCAGAAGATGGTATGCAATTAGAGCGGTTCCTTAATCTGAAGCAAGGAGACCTTTCTGTCAAAGAGTACATCAATCAGTTTAACGAATTATCGAGGTTTGGGATGGACTTGGTCAGCACAACTACCAAGAGAGAAGTTAGATTTCCAAGAGGAAAAAAATCAACTTCTCCATGGTTTAGTGATGACTCATATTCCGACGAGAGCTACTTTTGATGCTTTGGTTTAGATGGTTTTGATGACGAGGAAAAATAGGAAGAAGTCAAGGATGCTTAGGAAGGAGTCCCAAAGTTTGCCCGTTCTAGGAAGAAATGGTGGGAAAACAAGAAAGGCAAGAAGAACAAAGCTGATAGTTATCATAAAGGGCAGATTAAGTCAAAAATCAAGTGTCATGGTTGTAGGATGACATGACATTTCACCAAGTATTGCAAAAAGATGATGATGAAAGGAAAGCGCTTCAACTGTGGGCAGCATAGGCATCTTAGTAGGGTTTGTCCACAGAAGTCTAGACAGGGGACGGGTACATCAAGAGCACATGTTCATGCGTTGGAGGCAGTGTAATGAATAGCATTTTTAACCATTCAAATCAACAATAATCCTCACATGTCGACTTAAACAAATCTGAAATATAGATAGTTATTGGGATTAATATAAGAAAAAGAAGAAAGAAGAAAGAAGAAAAACAATCACATAATCTCACAACGAAAGGAAAAAATATATAATAATCAAATAACAGTTCATGAAGCTGTTGAATTATACATTTGACTACACATTACAACAATACATTAGAGTTAACTATCATAAAATATTCCAATATATGCAATGTTATAATACTAATAAGTACACCAGTCAGGCTCTATCCTCGTTTTCAGAATGAGGTCTTTGCTAACTGAAAACTCAGGCTGACCCGAGCACCATTGATAAAACAAAAATACTCGGATTAGAACAAAAATATACACATATCAGTCAAATCAAACCATGTAACAATATGAGTGTCATGGTGTCAGAGATGCTTGCGGTAATTCACATCACCTATTCAATGTGTTTGTGAGTGAAATAATTTAAGAGATGTTACTGGAATTTCCATCTCTTAAGGATCCCTCAAACTAGACACTATATGATTTCGCTACTATATAGTGTTTATTCAATAAAGTAAAAAAATTAAAATAGCATAAGTGAGATTATCATTATTACCCTTGCATCGTTTATATATTTCCATAGTATATACAGTACTGTAAGCCCCTAAAAACTAGCAGGATACTCAGGGAGTACTCCATATGTACATTATAAAACAAACTCGTAGTGAGCTCATATATGGCATGTGACATGTCACAAAGAGTAATGCCAAGGTGGATACACCGTTTGTAGAGCCGAACTGGTGGTAACGCATAGCAGCTACTGCTGCCCAACTCGAGACGTACTCCCATAATCCAACTCAAAGGGTGGCCACCAATCACATCACAAAAGTAATAGAAGGGTATCAATGAAGTATGCTCGATAGGAGGAATGACCTCACCTGGTCTTGGCATAGCTCCTGTTTTAGTCATATCAAGCTGAATCACGTGAGTTAGGGTCACGTTAGTACCTCATATCAGAATCATCCGCTAAACCATCATACTTCATTCCATATTCTCCATAACATGCATAGTTGCTAAAGCGGTTTTCGCTATTGACAGAGAGTATGACAATATCTAATTCCGTTCCTTTTAACAACAAAACGTTAACAATTTTCACACCGGTTGGCTTTTTAGATTTCAAAGTGGTTCGTACTTCATATCAAAATATCAGAATTTTCTTTCAAATAATTTTATATTCAAATATAATATACTTTCTAGTAAAATCTCTATTTAAATAAAACTCAGAATCCTGAAATGATTCCAATCATAAAATAATTTAAATATTAAATAGTTAAATATGTGTACATATATTGGAATGGTTAAAATATAAATTTGAACAAGTTTGAAAACAAATAGTTAGGAAAATAAAAGTTTAAATAAATAGTTTGAATATGAAAATATAATTTGTCAAAATTAAGTTAAGTATATATAGTTTTTGGCACGGTAATGCCGGTTTTTGTAGTGGTCGTACCACTTTTATTAAGAAGTGCAAAGAAAGGAAGTGGAGTACTGCACAGGCACTATAACTCCAACTGGTTTAAAGTGCAAGAACACTGGCTATATAGTACAAGATAAGAAACACTGTGTTTTGACTACTATCATGGACCTAACAGCTACTCTCCAGTACAAGAGGAATAGCTGGAAGTATAAGTACTATAACATTAACATACTCAGACAAAGTTATAGCAAGGTTAGGGCAAAACACGGGTTATGACAACAAAACTCGCACTCCCAATCCCAAGTCGAATCCTGGAACAGTGACTTGTTCTTCTCACCTAGCTCACCCACAAGAATAAGCTCAAAATCATTTCCAACAATATGATATATCAGTCTTCTAATATCATCATCTCTCTCTCTCTGATACATATTTGTAACAACCCGTGTTTTTATAATGTGTAATAACCATAAAATCAAGGCAGAATTAATTTTTGAAATAAGAATCAAGGGAAACGGGATGCACCATTGCGTTCGTCTCGAAATTCTTCTTGGAAACGAGTCCGAGTTTTCGAAAATCGGAGTCCGTATGACCAAGTTATGACCTTTCGAAGTTTTCAGAAGTTTTCAAGTTCAAAACAGCTCAATTCGAATTCAAAATTCGAATTTCAAACCTCAGAATGGACTGGTCGGGAAATTTCCCTCCTAGGACCAGGTCGACCTGGGGGTCGAATATGTAGTCGACCTACCTAGGACCAGGTCAACCATAGTGTCGACCAGGGGGTCGACCTGGTGCCTGAGCCCACTTTTGAAGCTGGATTCACTCTGATGTTTCTAGCCACGTTTCTGTCCACATTCGTTGACCTGACCCTATAAATACAGCCCCTAACACTAGTCTCTCTACACAAAATTCTTTCTGACCTTATGTTTCTTTAATTCTGGTTGAAAAGTTTGAGAAGGGGACTGCTTCTTCTACGTTGAGACTGCGTTAAGGAAATTGCTGATTTGGGGATTTCTATTAGGACTTGACTAAGCATATAAAGATTCAACATCGACTCTCTGTTTTTAATTTTTGAAACACGATCTATAAGCCCCAGTTATTTTTAGATTTAAACTGTAAATGTAAAATGAATATGATGTAAATTGAAATTGGACCTATGTATGATGACTGTTTTACATTCATTCTTATTCACCTTGGATCTTGACTCTTGGATATTACTATGACATGGATTTGGAGCCTATTCATGTTGTAAATCAAAAAGAGAAACCCCTCATATTATCATGTTGAATCTGCTATTAGTCACAAGTTTATGACTATCACCTTATGTCAATCGTTACCATGACTATACTATTACCTTATGTCAATCGTTACCATCACTATTCTATCACCTTATGAGAAGTGTTGTCTTGACTAGTACCTTATTTTGCTAGAATTGGAATCTTTATGTTGGAGGCCAATATTCCATATGCCAGTAATGTTTTAATCTTTTATTTCAAGTCATACTATGCTATGCTAGTAATCACTTTTGCCACCTTATACCCGTTCTTTTTTTATGTTATTCCTAATTAGATTTATTTGTATCGATTCGAGCTTACGTGCGATGGGAATACGATTTGGGTAGACTAGGTAAAACATGAATTAGCTTTAAACTTGAACATGAACGTTGTTATGACTTGAACCTGAATATGGATATGAACTTGACACGATTTGACATGAAACATGACCTGAAAATTGGACATGAATCTAGACATGAAAACTTGAACGTGGGCATGACAATTAGATAAACTTGAAAATGGTCAACTCGAGGTTGGGTTGAGTTTGCAGTGTAAATCTGCCCGAAACCGCCCGACAAATCCAGTGGCTGCAAACAATAGGATCCAATGTGGGTAGTTGGTCATATCGCACGTAAAACCCAAGGTTAGATTATGTTGTGGTGTAAATCTGCCCGGAACCACATGGCAAATCCAGTAACCACAACAGTTAGTCTAATGTGAGAGGTTGGCGTGCACTAATGAATTAATGCCACATGATAGGGTTAAGTCATGAACCACTTGAATATAATTAACCAACTTGACACGATGATTTGATAGGGTTATGTCATGAACTGCTTGAACACACTTAACCAACTTGATACATTATTTGGATAGGGTTAAGTCACGAATTTGAATGACAACACTTAACCCATTAGAAACCCTAGTTACGCGGTCCTTTTCAGCAGTAACCCACTTAGATGTATCACGATACCCTAGGACTAGGCAGGGTGGGGCATGATTACTGGGCTGATTGTAAGCGACCAGAACGACGGCTAAGTAGGTGCGCCATTGTAGGTTCAGGCGGGCTATGGTCGTGCACGTAGTCCGGAGTTGAAAAAGCAGGCATTGGGCACCCGTAGATTTACACTGTGCGTGCTTGATTCGTGTCGGTGGTTGGCACCATAGGACTTGATACACCCTATGGTAGACCTAGCACAGGTAACTACATTTCAGGATAGGGCCGTATGATACAGATACATGACGAGCTAGGATTTATAGGGAGCCAATCGATTATTAGATCGTACCGTAGGACCCCGTAATGGGTCACTTCATGATACTGGGCCAAGGGATCATTTCATGGTTAATACTTGACATGGGTTAGAATATTAGTACAGTTGGTGCAACGAATCTTGAACATGCGATGCTAGTCTTGACTTATCTTGTTATCTTAATTATCCTACCAGTTCTGTTATCACCCTTATGTTTAATTCCAGTTTTCACATATCATGTTACCTTTACTATATTTCATACTGAAAGTCGCTAGGGTTTACCAGTCTTTATGACTGACCCTTTTTCTTTCACCTCTTTTTTTTCGTTTTTCCCCCAGGTTCTCAGGGAGGAAACACTAGCTCTTAGCTTGGATTTAGCTTGCTTTCTAACAGCTCATGTACGATTTGGTCTTGGGCTATGCTATGGCTGCTTCTGCTATTTATGGGGAATATTTTACTTTTGTTATCTTAAGTTTATGCTTCTTTGGAACTTGATGTAATGGAATAATTTGTATCTTGGATATATGAGCTTTTTGACTCTTTCTTGAAAGTAATAAAAAGTTGGTTTTTAATTTCTACCGCTGCTTTATTTATGTTCTGCCTTGTGATATCTCTGTGCAGGTTTACCTAGATAATACTCTACCAAAACTAGTGCATTCCCTTTGTGAGTGACCCTAGCTGGGGTGGGGTGTTACATTTGGTATCAGAGCAGAAGGTTACCAGGCTGGGCAAAAGTTTTAAAAACCTTCCGAAACTATTTTCAAAACCATTTATAAAGAAGCACTTTTCAAGAAAAGTTTTATGTTTAAAAAGGCTATTCCCCAAAAAGCCATTAGCACTTTCCTTTGTTTTCTCGTTTGAATCCTTTTCTTTTCGTTTTTCAGCATAGCCGATCTTAACCTTCCTGAGGGAATACCCGTGCCTGGGTGGTTCCGAAGTTACTTAGAAGCCAGGGCCAACGACGCGGGCACGGCAGACATCCCTCCTCCTCCTTCCCCAGTGGCCGCGGTTCCTCCTCCTCCTGGTACCGCCTTTGCCAAAATATGCAAATACTTTAAAGCAATGGGTGGCAAGAACTTCGTTGGAACTGAAAACTTTGTTGAGGCACAAAACTGGCTAAAGGAGACAGAAGACTTGTTCATTATCTTTGATGTGGAGGACCATACGAAAGTTCAGCTGGCAGCATGGTTGTTGAAAGAGGAAGCTGCATTTTGGTGGGAAGTCACGAACGCTACCAGGCCAGTTGAGACTTGGGCAGACTTTAGAGAGAGGTTTAGGCTAAAATTCTTATCGTCAGCAGAAGAGAACCTTCAGATGGAGAGGTTCCTAGCCCTCAAGCAAGGGGACATGTCTATTAGGGAATACGTGGTTAAGTTTAATCAGCTTGCTCGGCTCGGTTTGGATTTGGTCAACACAGCCCAGAAAAAGGCTGTATGCTTTGCTCAAGGATTGAACGAGCCACTACACAACTTGGCCCTAACTCATATACCCATGGGGGAGACCTTTGCAAGCTTGGTGGATATGGCTCTACTTCATGAGGAAGACAAGAATAGCAAGAAGGAGGTTAAGCCTAATGGGACTCAGAATAAGAAAGCTGATTTCAAGAAGGGGAACAACAAGAATAACAAGAGCAACAACAAATCACGTGAGACGAGGAAGTGCAACTTCTGTGGTATTACTGGACATCTAGCTAAAGACTGTTGAAAGAAGAAGAAGTTGGGTGAATGCTTCCATTGTGGAGATACTGGACACATCAGCAAGGATTGCCCTAAGAAGCAAGGGCAGGGGTAAGGGCAGACCCAGCGAGCAGGACCTTCTGAAGGGCAGTTGCATGCTCTCGGTACAACTCCAGCTCTGGACCGAGGTAGTAATATTTCCGTAGAAAGCCTTGTTTACATTTCTGACGTTCATGTTCGAACCTTATTTGACTCTGGCGCATCACATACTTTTATTTCTTCTGATATTGTTGAAAATCTGCACCTAAGTACTAGTCTGGTTGAGGATCCTGTTATAGTTTCAAATCCAATTGAGGGCTCCGCCCATTTATCTATGATGTGTGTGGATTTGAGGATCTCTATCTTAAGCGTAGAATTCACGTGTAATGCTTATGTTCTCGGATTCATGGGATACGGTTTGATCCTAGGTATGGATTGGATGTCCGATTATGGAGCCATTCTTGATTGTGAACGAAGGGTAGTGAGGCTCATGACTTGCCTTGGTAATACCCTTGAAATTTCTTGTAACCCTAAGGGTCCGGTCATGTTATGTTATCTTGAATCTCTTGACTCGTCCGACAATAATTTGCAATCTGTAAGAGTGGTTCGAGAATATCCAGATGTCTTTGATGAAGTGAGGGGATTACCTCCTAAACGCGAGATAGAGTTCCGAATTTATCTTGTTGATAATGCCAAGCAAGTTTCATTGCCCGTTAGGCACATCGCCCTATGAGAAAGAAGAGAGCTCAGTTAACAAATTAACGAGTTGCTTGAGAAAAATTTCATAAGACGAAGCATTTCTGAATGGGGTGCTCCGGTGGTATTCGCTACTAAGGCGGATGGATCGCTTCGTCTATGCGTAGATTATCGTGAGTTAAACAAGATGAAAAAGAAAAATAGGAACCCACTACCAAGAATCGACGATCTGTTTGACCAGCATGTGGGAGCATCTGTTTTCTCTCAACTCGATCTAGCCACAGGATTCCATCAACTTAGAGTGGCTGAGGATAACATTGACAAAACTGCGTTTACGATTCCAGATGGGTTCTTCGAATGGCTCGTCATGCCATTTGGATTAACGAATGCACCTGCGTACTTTGTAGATTTGATGAGTAGGGCGTTTCGGGAGTTCCTTAACAAGTTCGTGGTAGTTTTCGTGGATGATATTTTGATCTTCTCGAAAGATGAAGAAGAGCATGCTAGACATCTCAAGGAAGTCATGGAAACGCTTAGAGCACACCAGTTAAAGGCTAAGTTCTCCAAATGCCATTTTTGGAGGAAGGAAGTTCGGTTCCTTGGACATGTAGTTTCTAAGCAAGGCATAGCCGTGGACCCCGCAAAGGTAGTTGCGGTACAGGACTGGAAAATTCCTAAGAATGCAACGGAGGTGAGGAGCTTTCTCGGTTTGGCGGGCTACTACAGGAAGTTCGTTAAGGACTTCGCCAAGATTTCAGCCCCTCTTACTAAGTTAACAAAAAAGAACCTAGCTTTTGCATGGGACATAGAGTGTGACGTTGCTTTTCAGAGACTCAAGAGAGCCCTCACCACAACTCCAGTTTTGGCATTACCCGATGGAGGTAAGATGTTTACCGTGTACACAGATGCGTGCGGCACATGGTTAGGCACTGTCCTAATGCAAGAAGGAAGAGTAATATGCTACGGTGGCAGACAACTTAAAGTTCATGAGAAAAACTATCGCACGCATGACTTGGAGTTAGTCGCGATTGTTTTTGCACCTAAAGCTTGGCGCCATTATCTTTTAGGGGAGAGGTTCGAGCTGTATACCGACCACAAATCGCTTAAGTACCTCTTCTCACAGAAAGATTTGAATCTGAGGCAACAGCGGTGGATGGAGTTCTTGGCATCATATGAATTCGATATAGCTTATACCCCTGGCAAGGGTAATGTGGTGGCGGACGCGCTAAGTAGAAAAAGGTTGACTTTGAGCCCCTTGTTTGTTGAAAGGAAAAGCCTTGAGTTTATAGCAACCTTTGATTTTACACCTGATGTTGAGTCATTGACTGCTACGTTTGCATCTCTTGAGTTAAGACCGACACTTCTAGATCAAGTACGGACTTCATAGAAGGAAGACCCGCAGATAGTCGAAATCATGGACAAGCTGATTAGGGGTGAGACGTCAAGTCACCTCAGTAGGTACGCCATAGATGACAAGGGATGGCTAAGGCACAATGGTAGGCTATGTGTCCCACAAGTGGGAGACCTAGTAAGGAAAGTTCTCGAAGAAGTGCACCACTCGAAGATGACTATACATCCCGGAGGGGATAAGATGTACAGGGATATGAAACGCATGTTCTTTTAGGCTGGAATGAAAAAGGACGTGGCAGAGTTCGTTTCGAAGTGCATGGTGTGCCAACAAGTAAAGGCAAGAGTCGAAGAAGCCTGGTGGGCAATTACATCCTTTGGAGGTTCTGTAATGGAATTGGGAGAGTATCTCGATGGATTTTGTGGATGGACTGCCTAGGTCAAGGAAGGGAAATACTAGCATATGGGTCATAGTTGATAGACTCACGAAAAGTGCTCACTTCATTCCGGTGAAAAGCAAGAGAACCGCATCAGGGCTAGCGTCTATTTACCTTCGAGAGATAGTATGATTGCATGGAGTTCCTTCTAGTATAGTTAGTGATCGTGACCCAATTTTCACTATCCAGTTCTGGAATAGTCTGCAAGAAGCAATGGGAATACGACTGAACTTGAGCACGACCTATCACCTACAGATGGATGGACAAACCGAAAGGGTAAATAGAGTACTAGAAGATCTCCTGAGGCTATGCATTCTTGACTTTGGTGGCACTTGGGAAGACCATCTTCTTCTCGTGGAGTTTGTATATAATAACAGTTACCAAGCTAGCATTGGAATGGCACTGTTCGAAGCCCTGTATGGAAGACCGTGCAAGTCGCCAACTTGTTGGTGGGAGATGACAGACAGACTTACACTTGGCCCAGATATGATAAGAGACACTTCTGAGAAGATTGAGTTGATACGAAGACGGATGAAAACGGCCCAAGATAGACAGAAATCTTATGCGGACCAGAGAAGGACAGACCTAGAGTTCGAAGTCGGGGATATGGTCTTTATAAAGGTTTCTCCGTTACGCAATGTAGTTCTTTTTGGGGTAGTTGGAAAGCTTGCACCAAGGTTCGTAGGACCTTTCCCTATCACATAGAGGAATGGACGGATGGCCTATAAGGTAAACTTACCCGAGAATTTATCTGGAGTACACAATGTCTTTCACGTCTCGCATCTCCGGAAGTGCTTGCATGAGTCAGCCGAAGTGTTGAGCCAAGCATCCTTGAAGACGTAGAAGTGGAAAAAGAAACAACATTGAGGCGAGTTCCAATTCATATCTTAGGAAAGGAGATTAAGAAGCTAAGGAGTCGAGAAGTCAAGTTAGTTAAACTGCAGTGGAGTGAAGCCTAAGAAGACGCAACTTGGGAAACCGAAGAGAAGATACTCGCGCTTTACCCATTTCTTTTTTAGGGTACATTCTCGATCTCTTTTTCCTTGAAAACCTTTTCATATCATGCTTCTAATATCTACGTTTGTCTTGTTATCTTCTTGATCTTATCTTGAGAACCTTAGATAAAACCATATGGATGTAAACATGTGATTGAAACATGTTATGGTTGATGTTAGCAAATGATTGCAAGTGGATGCTAGTGGATGCATGACACACATTAGGCACTGGATCGGCTCAGTCACATTTTCATGTTGCACATGAGTGCTTATACTTGTACATGGATGGAAACTTGTTATGCTATCACTTGGATGTTGCATATGGATGGATGTTTGTGCACTCATGTAGAGATTATGAACTATGCTAGGAATTTGCATACATGTTGGATTCATGACACCAACATATTTTGCATTAAGGAGGTTTACTGAATCAGTAACCGCCTGATCTTTTGCATTAGATAAGTACATATACAAACACTTACTGCATATGTTCATACAGCACTAGAAATCTTTTAAGGACATTGGTTGCCTGTGGATAATGCTTTGAGTAGATGGATGATGGATGGTAGGACACATCCTCCTCAACTAGAGATTTCGGGGATGAAATCCTTTAAGTGGGGGAGAATGTGACAACCCGTGTTTTTATAACGTGTAATAACCATAAATCAAGGCAGAATTAATTTTTAAAATAAGAATCAAGGGAAATGGGATGCGACATTGCATTCATCTCGAAATTTTGCTTGGAAACGAGCCCGAGTTTTCAAAAATCGGAGTCCGTATGACCAAGTTATTACCTTTCGAAGTTTTCAGAAGTTTTCAAGTTCAAAACAGCTCAATTCGAATTCAAAATTCGAATTTCAAACCTCAGAATGGACTGGGCGGGAAATTTCCCGCCTAGGACCAGGTCGACCTCGGGGTCGACTATGTAGTCGACCTACCCAGGACCAGGTCGACCATAGTGTCGACCAGGGGGTCGACCTGGTGCCCGAGCCTACTTTTGAAGCTGGATTCACTTTGATGTTTTTGGCCTCGTTTCTGTCCACATTCTTTGACCTGACCCTTTTAATACAGCCCCTAACACCAGTCTCTCTACACAAAATTCTTTCTGACCTTATGCTGCTCTAATTCTGGTTGAAAAGTTTGAGAAGGGGACTGCTTCTTCTACGTTGAGACTGCGTTAAGGGAATTGTTGATTTGGGGATTTCTATTAGGACTTGACTAAGCATATAAAGATTCAACATCGACTCTCTTTTTCTAATTCTCGAACCACGATCTGTAAGCCCAAGTTATTTTTAGATTTAAACTGTTAATGTAATATGAATATGATGTAAATTGAAACTGGACCTATGTATGATGACTGTTTTACATCCATTCTTGTTCACCTTGGATCTTGACTCTTGGATATTACTATAACATGGATTTGGGGGCTATTCATGTTGTAAATCAAAAACAGAAACCCCTTATATTATCATGTTGAATCTGCTATTAGTCACAAGTTTATGACTATCACCTTATGTCAATCATTACCATGACTATACTATCACCTTAAGATAACTGTTATCTTGACAAGTACCTTATTTTGCTAGAATTGGAATCTTTATGTTTGAGGCCAATATTCCATATGCCAGTAATGTTTTAATCTTTTATTTCAAGTCATACTATGCTATGCTAGTAATCACTTTTGCCACCTTATACCCGTTCTTTTTTTTTATGTTATTCCCTAATTAGATTTATTTGTATCGATTCGAGCTTACGTGCGATGGGAATACGATTTGGGTAGGCTAGGTAAAACTTGAATTAGCTTTAAACTTGAACATGAACATTGTTATGACTTGAACCTGAATATGGACATGAACTTGACACGATTTGACATGAAACATGACCTGAAAACTGGACATGAATCTAGACATGAAAACTTAAACATGGGCATGACAATTAATTAAACTTGAAAATGGCCAGCTCGAGGTTGGGTTGAGTTTGCAGTGTAAATATGCCCGGAATCGCCCGGCAAATCCAGTGGCTGCAAACAATAGGAACCAATGTGGGTAGTTGGTCATATCGCACGTAAAAACCGAGGTTAGACTATGTTGTGGTGTAAATCTGCCCGGAACCGCCCGGCAAATCCAGTAACCACAACAGTTAGTCTAATGTGAGTGGTTGGCGTGCACTAATGAATTAATGCCACATGATAGGGTTAAGTCATGAACCACTTGAATATACTTAACCAACTTGACATGATGATTTGATAGGGTTAAGTAGTGAACTGCTTGAACACACTTAACCAACTTGATACATGATTTGGATAGGGTTAAGTCACGAATTTAAATGATAACACTTAACCCATTAGAAACCCTAGTTACGCGGTCCTTTTCAGCAGTAACCCACTTAGATGTATCACGATACCCTGGGACTAGGCAAGGTGGGGAACGATTACTGGGCTGATTGTAAGCGACTAGAACGACGGCTGAGTAGGTGCGCCATTGTAGGTTCAGGCGAGCTATGGTCGTGCACGTAGTCCGGAGTTGAAAAAGCAGGCATTGGGCACCCGTATATTTATACTATGCGTGCTTGATTCGTGTCGGTGGTTGGCACCATAGGACTTGATACACCCTATGATGGACCTAGCACATGTAACTACATTTCAGGATAAGGCCGTATGACACAGACACATGACGAGCTAGGACTTATTGGGAGCCGATCGATTATTAGACCGTACCGTAGGACCCCGTAATGGGTCACTTCATGATACTGGGCCAAGGGATCATTTCATGGTTAATACTTGACATGGGTTAGAATACTAGTTCAGTTGGTGCAGCGAATCTTGAACATGCGATGCTTGTCTTGACTTATCTTATTATCTTAATTATCCTACCAGTTCTGTTATCATCCTTATGTTTAATTCCAGTTTTCACATATCATGTTACCTTTACTAGTTTTCATACTGAAAGTCACTAGGGCTTACCAGTCTTTATGACCGACCCTTTTTCTTTAGCCTCTTTTTCTTTCGTTTTCCCCCACAGGTTCTCAGGGAGGAAACACTAGCTCTTCGCTTGGATTTAGCTTGCTTTCTGACAGCTCATGTACGATTTGTTCTTGGGCTATGCTATTGCTGCTTCTGCTATTTATGGGGAATATTTTACTTTTGTTATTTAAGTTTATTATTCTTTGGAGCTTGATGTAATGGAATAATTTGTATCTTGGATATATGAGCTTTTTGACTCTTTCTTGAAAGTAATAAAAAGTTGGTTTTTAATTTCTAGCGCTGCTTTATTTATGTTCTGCCTTGTGATATCTCTGTGCATGTTTACCTAGATAATACTCTACCAAAACTAGTGCATTCCCTTAGTGAGTGACCCTGGAGGAGGTGGGGTGTTACATGTTTATAATATTCGTTGTCAAATGGATCAAATCTTGTCCTGGAAGCAACGTGGACCCAAGAGCGATCGTCTGAATACCAGTAAATGCCATCATCTTCAGTTTCCCCATCTGATGTATCTACTTCCTTTTCTTTTTGTCCTTCATTATTTGTATTATCATTACTTAGCGATTATTTTTCTTAACTCGATTCTTCTTCGACTAATTTCTCAATAACTTTGGACTTTTGAACCCAAACACTAAAAGGAGGCTTCATGAGAGGAGATCTTTCCTTTGTAGGTCCCGTAAGCATACAAGTTTCTTGAAGATATCCAAAGGATTGGCAATTGGTGCATATTTCTATATTTTCTTACCTTGGCAATTTGTACTGAACATCGACGAAGAAATCATAACCGTCGATAGAGGCATTGATCTTCTTTGGTAATGTCTTATTTGGTTTTATTTCAATTAATGCTTTTGCAAAGACAAGATTTTTCCTGGACTCCGTATTCATATATAAACATTTAAAATTACCAATTCTACTAGCTAATCAATTCAAACTTGTAAGTGCCTGCAGGACAGGAGGAATTTTGGCAAAAAATAGTCCAAACCGGAATGGATGACACACGCTCTCTAGCACTCTCAACAGATGTACTCCAAGATGTTATAATAAAAGGTTTCCCTCCTATTATTGCGGGATAAGATTCCAACACTTTCCTTGTCTCCTCCATAAGCGACAATTTAAAATAGAACATTCCATTTACATCATTAACACGTAGGCCACCTCTCAAATTCATGGCCTTACGACAGTGGGTTCGAACATCAAGATACGGTACTTCTGAATCAAGGAAGAATCCTACCAAGTGATTTTTCTAATAATTGACTCCCTCATTAATTATCTAAGTTGGAGGAAATGAATTTTCTAGGGATGAAGTGAATACTCAAGGTGTGTACACTCCAGAACATCTCGGTAAGGAGGAAAATAATGATGAATAACTTGGTTTGGTGTGCATATTAGGAGAGTTTACATATGGAGAGGGACAGGGCTGTTCAGGAGAAAGGACAACAGTATTCAATGTATTATTTAGCACAGAAGGTGGAACAACTTATTTATTATTGGCATTTTCCCGAATAACTTGCTTGTTGTTTACGTCAATTGTGTGAAATGGGATGACCTTATCATTGGGAGCCACTTCAACTGAATTTACACAGCTCGTATCTACTGATTTGGAGAGTACATCATCATCATTCTCTCTTTCCATAATTAGGATAATCACATTGCCCTCTTTTTTCATTCACATCCTTGTTGGAGAATGGAGTTTTGATGACAACAACCTTATTTCAATATTACTTGAATATGAAATATATACTAACATTTTATCTTGAATATATATATATATATATACACACACAAATATGCAGAATTTATAAATAGGAATAATGCGGGAAGTGCTATTGAAGAGTTATTGGGCTACTGTAATCATGCGGGAAGTGTTTGGGCACTCAATGTTTTCCTTATAGCCGTGAAATCAAGGAACAAGAGCAGTGTTACCCTTGTATCCGTGAAATCAAGGAGAGTATACTTGATCAAGTGTGTGGAATCGGTGTTAACCTTGTAGCCGTGAAATCAAGGGGGTTGTACTTGGATATTGATATAATAATAAAACTCTGTGCAATCAAGCGTTGCGTGGGACTAGACGTAGGAGAAATTCCGAACCAGTATAAAATCAAGTGTGTTCTTTCCTTTTTTGCATTTTATTTCTGTTTATTTTTGTGGTTGTGTTTGATTATGTGTCTGTCATTGTTTCTGTGGTGTGTGATTCGTATAGTAGTTCATATAAGTTTTAGAATTTGTTTAAATTCTCAAAAATGCTATTTACCCCCCTCTAGTGTTAGTTTTGGCTTAACGATCCATTCTGCAATCCCTAACAATTGGTATCGGAGCAAGGTCTTTCAAAAAGTTCATAATCTGGTATTGAAAATAGTGATAATGGCAACCAACACTGGTAGCAATAATCATTCTATTGTAGAGGGCCAGTCCACTATTGGACCCTCAATGTTTAATGGTAGTAATTATTCATATTGGACATGTAGAATGAAAATATATTTACAATCAACAGGATTAGATACATGGAATAGTACACAAAATGAGTTTGTTGAACACACAACTGCTTTTGCACAATGGACAAATGAACAAAAGTCTGCTGCACAAAGCAATTCTAAAGCCATGTATATGTTATTTTGTTCATTAGATATAAATGAGTTTAATGGATTGTTAGTATGTAAAACTGCTTATGAAATTTGGAGAACTTTACAAGTTACTCATGAAGGAACTAGTAAAGTTAAACAAACTAAGATATCAATGTTAGTTAATTAGTTTGAGTTGTTCAAAATGAACGAGAATGAGACTATCTCCGATATGTATTGCAAATTTCAAGAGATAGTGCATTCATTAATGGCACTTGGAAAAACTTATTCTAAAGAATATCAAGTTAGAAAAATATTGAGTTCATTGACTCCAGAATGGGATTAGAAAACTTTGGCAATTGAAGAAGCCAATAATGTCAGTGAAATGAAGATTGAGGAGTTAATCGGAAATCTGATGTCTTTTGAAGTCCAATTACAGAAAAGAAAGATAAACATGTCAACAAAGAAGAAATCCATTGCATTTAAAGCAACAACAAATGATTCCGACTCGAGTACTGAAGATGATGAAGAAACAACCCATATGATGTAACATCCCGTATTTTTAACGGTTTAATAATTAATTTATTTAATTATTTAAATGTTGATTTAGTAATTTAAAATGACTTGAATTAAATAATATTGAATATTTAATTAATATAAATTATAGAATTTGCAATAATGTGTGAATTTGATAGTATTAGAAATTTGGTTAAGTTTAGATTCGAATTTTAATAACGAATATATTTAATAAACGACGGTTGAACGTATAATTATATTATACTATAAAAGGAGCTCAAAACGACGCAGTAGTTCGTAATTTGGCGATTCAAACTTTGATTATACAGAATCCATTTTAAATCGGATTTATGTGAAACAAGAAACGTTCGAATCTGTTGAACGATATTTTTCTAATGAAAGAGAAAATTTGAGATTTCGTCTATTAGAGTGTGACTTATGTCCAAATCAAATTTCTAGAAAGTCGCTATGTAATTCGTTTATAATTTATAAGGATTTTATTATGTATTTAATATTGATTAACTTGAATTTTTAAATTTCAAGTTACAAATCCACATATGTTTATTTTGGAGATATGATATTCTATGTGAATATATATATATGATAATATTAATTTATAAATATTTAATTAATTTGTTTTAAATATATTAATATTTAATTGGTTTATTTAGACATTAGAAAATAACCATTTTTGCAAACGACCTCCGTTTTCGACGAAATTAATTATGTTGGATCTGGAATATTAAATTATTGTTAGATTTCAATTTCCGTAATTTTTGGAGTCAGTTGTGGCCATATGGGATTTTAATGTGAAAAACAGTTGATAGTTTGACTTTAAAAATACGCTGTTTGAGCAAACAGACTCGGAACTCGATGAAACAAGTTTCGTTGGGTCTGTAAAGTCGAACCATAACTGTATGTCCAGTTTCACCGAAATTGGATATCATATGTGAGCATACGAATTTTTAATTAATAAATGGAACAAACGATATTAATTAAAAAAACATAAGTGAATAAAAAATTAGTATACTTGTCTTATAAATACCACTCAACCTTTTAACCCTAAACTACTTCCTACCGTGGTCAACATTCATTGCCGCCACTTTTATTCCTTATCTCAGCAAAAGGCAAGTTAGGGAAATCCAAATAAAATAAAGTAAAATCGTATAAATCCAAAATCATATATATCTAAGATCCTGGAACTTTTCTCTCCATTCTGTTGTAAGTTTTGAAGCCTTCGAGCCCTTTTATTTTCGCTGTATTGTACAGTTCGACACCTAGGGTTTATGAAACCGAGTTATGGAAGCATCGATTCTAGTTTTAAAGGTTATATGTAGGATCATGATGGAAGATAGCATATGTTTGCAAACTTTGGGGGAATTCCGTGAAGATCGAGTTTGATACTGAATTGTGTCTCGCGTGTTCTGGGCCACTGGACACAAAACCAGTCAGAGTGACGAGCTGGAAGTAACGAGGTTAAGAAGATGGAGTTTTCGATGGGAAGAATGAGGGTGTAGTTGGTTTTGAATTTCATGTTATTAAAAGGGAGAGGTGACGGGAGATGTTTACAGTAATGGCCGGTTTTGTTTTGTCCAGCAGTTTGAAAAAAATAGGATCGGGAAAGAATGTTTTAAATGGCTGGCTTGTGAATGCATGTGGGCCGATGAAACATAAGACCCATCTTCTTTTTATTTATTTATTTAGTTTAAATCTAGGTTTAATAATGTACTAACTTTGTTAATATCATAACGTATGCATACGATGTCCAAATTCAACAAAACACGATCCATTGGGATCGTATGGACGAGGGCTACACCATGGAACTGATTCGAAGTGAATTGGAGCTCGTTACAATTTATAGATAAATAAATTTCCTGATTTTAATCAACGACAGTTTATCGTTATTTAATGATAAACGTCCAGAGTGAGTAAAACTCACTAACTCTGTCCAATTTATTATTTTTTAAATGTAATTTAGTATTGATAAATGATGATTGATTTCTGTGTGATGGATGTTTGAGTGAATTGTTAATTAATTGGCTGAAATATAGATATAGTTATATATATAAATCGTTAATTAAATTGGGTTTCTGTTTATCAGAATATTTCATATCGATATAAAATCGTGTTATTTATGTCGATTAACATCTGTGGATGCAGGGAAATAGGATGGATGGATCCAACTGGACATCTCAACATTTATCTTACTGTTTTTCATATATTATGATATATGATGTGATATATAATCTGTTATTGATTATGTGTGTTTGGATGGTACTGGTATTTTAAATACCACAAGTAATATTATTATGGGTGCATTTTTTAGAGGGCCCTATTAAGTTTCAAAATATAAAAAAAACCCGGTCATAAACTTATTGTAAATTAGGTCCCTGTTTTCAAAACTTATAAAATAATAATTAAAAAAAAATTAAAAAAATTCGTAAATTAGTAATAAAATATATTACGCATTATAAAAAAAATTCAGTTCAAAAAACAACAAAAATAATGTCAGAAAGAAGAAAACAGCAAAAAAACAGAAAAAACTGCAGTTAAATGCATAATATTATGCACCTTTTTGATTTTATTGCATGCATATATGCAATTATTGCAGTTCTTCCAGCGGATAGATTTAACTTAATATTTCAGTTCGTTTTTATTTGCATCCAAATGTGCAAATTTCTCAAAAAAATGCACATATGTGTGCAACATTTTTATAGGATAAAAAGTAGGGACCTAATTTATAAAAAAAAAAACAAAGTTCTGAAAATTTTTAAACCCGCCCCCTATTTTATTTTTTCCGCCTTTTTGTATTTTTTTTTTAAAAAAATGTGCGTACGTTCATAAAATTTTTTTTTTCTAAAATATGGAAATAATGTCAGGAATCTACGGAAATCGAAAAAAAATAGTTGCATACATTTACGCAATTATTACTGATAATTGCATATATGTATGCAACTTTTCTGTAAGCTTTTTTCAGATTAAAATCTGAAAATAAACCTGCACAAATGTATGCAAGTATTTGAAATTTTTGCGCACATGTATGCATTTATTTGCATGAATAAAAATCAACGAAGATGTATGTAGTGAAAAATATGCACGGATGTATGCAGGAAAGTGATATATGTGCATACTATTATGCATTTAACTGGAAATTTCGTTTTTTTCTGTTTTTTTATATTTTTGATGCCTTCTTTGATGGTTTTTTGTTCTGAATTTTTTAGTGTTTACATGTTTTATTTAAATACGAATTTACGTGATTTTTTTATATTTTTTTGATGACTTTTCAGAAAATAGGGACCTAATTTACAATAAGTTTATGACCGGATGTGAGCCTAATTAAGTTTCAAAATAGGGATGTGAGCCTAATATTCACTTATAAAAAGTGATTTTTGAGGTGGATACTGAATTTAAAATTTATATAAAATCAATAGATTTTATAAAAAGTAAATGTTTGGAAAATAAATAGAATTATAAAAAGGGAATGGCGAGATATAAAAGAACTATGAGATATGGATTTAAAGTAGATATTTTAAAAGAAATCTATTTTTAACAAATAAATTGTGAAGAATAATTTGTAAGCGATGTTTTATAAATTAAGTAAAATATTTATCATTTGATAAAAGGAATATATAAGTCTGAATTTATATAGAGAAGTAAAATCGGTTTTAACACCGATATTTGAAATTGAATGTGAACGTATCAGTTATTAAGGGAAATATCAATGAGATTATAAGAGTTGGAAATAAAAATATGTTTTGTATGAATAATTCTATAAATAGAAGTGTAAATAGAATTTGGAAATGGGATATTATTTTTAAATATGAAATCATACTGAATTGATTATACAAAAGAAATATTATTTATATTCGATGTGAATAATGGATTTAAGTAAATATTTTGCAAATAAAACTTTAATAAAGGAAATTGGGTTTTGAAATAGGAATTAAAATGGAGATAAAGGAATTAGAAAATGTCTGAAGATTAGTTAAGTTGAATGGTTCCTGAGTGTCGATCTAATGTTGGTTTCAGCCTTCGGGGTTGATATTCAGGGAACTGTTCTCTTACTAGTTTACAGTTAGAGACTGATATGTGTGGGAAGATAGTGATGCGTGAATAAGAAGTGGAAACGTTTTCCAATGTTAATAACGTATATTTTCTAAATTTATAAAATAAGAAATTTTGAATATATGGAAACAAGAAAGGGTGAAATGAATAATTTAATGATAAATTAAATTAAAGGGGATCAACGTTGATTGATGATTGATCGGTAAGATTTCCATTTGGAAATAAGACCATTGTTTGTATGTATATTTTTCTTTGATAGTTAAATAATAGACTATCAGTGTGCTTCACCCTTTTTTCGTTGTCAATACGAAGAGACCGGAATCAGATTTAATATATGAAAACCACTCTGTATGGCATTAGCGTTGCAAATCAAATATGATGAAGATAATTGTAGACGGGGTTTATGAAAGGGATGTTCTGGCAAATCCTAGGTGAACTTGCCTTAGATGGGATTAATGAATAGTGCATTCGGTTTGTCAAGTCGTAGGACAACTTGTATGGAAGAATGTCTGACACAGTATATGTAGCGACCCGAACTTCCCAGCCGGCCTAAACCGAACAACAAGGCGGACTTCTTTGAGAACAACACTCATCAGATGCAAACGACAGAACATTTCGTTGCTATTACAGCAATTTACATCAGAGTACAAGAATATTACAGAGTATGAATAAATATTACACATTGAAAAATACCAGAGATTTAAATTACAAAGCAGTGGAAAAAGAATACACAACACAACAGGAAGAATATACAGATACAGAGCTTTCCGGATATAGCTTCAACTGTAAATCCAGGATCATGGGAAAACAAATATCTGCGAAAACCAAAACTACAAGCTGTTCGTGTGGAAATTATGGGAAGCTAGAGTTTAGGTAGAAACAATAAACTACTAGTCAGTCATGGGACTAGTGTGAGAACTAAAACAGTTATTTAAAACTTTACTTTAGAATTAAAGTAAATCAAGGGACCACGCCGTATAACATGGAATGAGTTCTCTCCCAAGAATACCAGTGCATAAAATAAACAGCGTAACGCTTTTTGGAAAAATGAAGCTATTATAAGACTCAGGTCCTATCACACAATGCAACGCAAGCCGGAGGATAGAGTTTTCCCTTATAATAGCCAAACATGCTTGGTACGTTTAAAACAAATCATTTTGATATTACTATAAGTGTATAGTGTCAAAACAACTTCAATATAAATGTATCAATCCGAAAAGTCACGTACTGGAAATTGGATTTCCGTCACGAACCAAGGCAAGGGATCGTCCTTACCGAATTCGAGACAATCTAGC
Organism: Allium sativum; assembly: GCA_030737875.1. NCBI lineage: Eukaryota > Viridiplantae > Streptophyta > Magnoliopsida > Asparagales > Amaryllidaceae > Allium > Allium sativum. The sequence continues at coordinate 299,715,572 of CM060924.1, forward strand.
CTATGTCTCAGGCTCAGCCGCAACTGCACCTGAATTGTCAGGGTCGGTCCACCCTTACGTTTGTGGATTATAATTCCTGAACAATATGTTTCCCTGCCCTATGGGGCGTAAGTCTAGTCAGTATGTTGATCATATCCATCCATAGGCCCCGTAGTGACCGATCTATCTGAGGCGCCCCGCTTTCCGTCATCCACATAAGTAAAATGTCTGGGCTCCATACCATGACACCACTCCTAGCTAGAAAGAAAAGCATGTCATCCCTGAGGTCCTCTCCCGTTTCTTGTTCACACCGGGGTGTGAGGCTCGCGAATTAACGCTATACACAAAGCTATGCTATTTAAAGCCGTGCTTTGATCATTAACCACAAGACTCTGCTTTTCAACAAAAGCCTTCATCACCGCATCTCAGCATGCCACATTGACAATTCACGCCATGTGACTGATATCTATCAATATATAACCTATAAGCTCGTACGTCTCAGAGAAGGGTGTTAAGCAAAAGAATAAATTCTCCGCTACCAAATAGATATATATTTAATAGAGATCAATTAACATAGAACGAAATCCAATGTGAGACACATCCATTTACTAGTTCGTTCTAGGTCTAAACGAAACTGGAGGCACCTTATTCCTCGTCCCATATGTCCAATACAGGAGAGAGGTTCTCGCATATCCTGTCGATCTCCAAGTACGTATGGACGATCACCACTTATTACCTTGTCTTGGGTGTATAGCCTAGTCAAGACATCACTAATCATCCAAACGATGTGACGATCTCCGGTCTTCAACCACCGTCTTCATCGTCGACTTATCGTCGTATTAATTATTCAGAATGGGATAAACCCGGTCTTTCCAAATAACTCGCGTATCTTATAAACAATTGCTACACAAACACAACATACGCCTCATTCTAATCCATAATATTCTTTTATTCAAATATTCATATCTTTAGGGAAAGGTTCCCATTAATTTTATCAAAGATAAATTATTTTAAAATTAATCTTTAATCTTCCTTTGGATATCCATTTCAAAAGGTTTTATATCTTTTCACAATTCTAAACCAAATTAAGGTTTATCAACTAGTCGGGATTAGCGAACCTTACCAAAGAAATCATTTATTTTATTTCCCAATCCTAACCTAATCATCCTATGGAGAAAAACTGGTAATACTCCATATCTAACACCACGGTGTTATTGGTAAAATTAATTACCTTTTCCTGTTCAAATCTACTTAAAGATTTAACTATCGCTTGGAGCAAAACTGGTGGTAATCTATTCTCGATTATTTCCCAAATTTGATAATCTAAATTATCATATTCACATTTCAATCTAATTAAAGATTCATTAAAACTCCACTTAGTTTTAATCTTCCCAAAAATCATTATTAATGATCATTTAACTTTAGGAAATCAAACATGTCGCATCGACAATCTACACCGTACCATTGATTTCTACCGATATATAACCTCTAAGCTCATACGTCTCAGAGAAGGGTGTTAAGCAAAAGAATAAATTCTCCGCCACCAAACAGATATATATTTAGCAGAGATCAACAATACAATTCGAAACACAATGTTAGACATGTAATCCTATCTTCAACTGGGTTAAAGAACCAATGTCATTTAAAACACAGTTCACGATAAACCCAAAATCACATTCCATTATTTATGGGATCTTCACGGAAAATAGATCAATATATATAATCGATATCAATTTCTATATCCGACTAATAATATAAATGGAATAACGATAAAGCCTTTTAAATTCCATATATATTAATAGTCTTCCTCTACAGAAGCTCACTTCGATTATTACTAAATCGAGTTTCATTCAATTCCAATTTAATATATTAAATTGGAAAACTGTACTTTGAAAATTTTCCATTAAATCTTAATAATAAGATTTATAAATTTTAAATCATCTCTTCACTGTTAATCGGGTTAAAGAACAAGTGTTATTTATAACCCCGTTCACGATAAACCCAAAAATCTAATTTCAATTCAATTCCAATTAAATATTAATTAATTGGTAAACTTCATTAAATCTTAATCAAAAGATTTATTCTTTTCTCAACTGTGTTTAAGAATAGTGTTACTAAAGACACCATTCACGACAAACCCAAAATCCATTTTGATATTAAATACAAGGCTATGAATAGAAAATAATATCGGCTCATATTCAACATAAAATTCTGAAACTAACAGATATCATATTGGGAATATCGACGTATGTATCTTCCAAATTCCCATAACAATATCCGTATAAGCATGGAATCCAATATCGAAATATTTCGAAGATTATTTCCATTCAAATCTGTAACACCCCGTAATTTCTGAGAATATTAAAGTACCAAATCAAAGTATACTTAATTTTTAAGAGAAGAATTAAGGGAAACGGGTTACGCCATTCGTTCGTCTTGGAATTCTACTTGGAATAGAGTCCAAGTTTGCGTAAATCGGACTTCGTATGAAGAAGTTATGGCACTTAGAAGTTTCAGGAATTTAAAATAAAAACTATCCCGAATTCAAAATTTAAAGTTCGAAATTCAAAACACACACCCGGGCTGGGCGGGTAGGTCGACATAGGTCGACCAGGGGGTAGACCTCCCCCCTATTTCCAAATGCGAGGACTTGTTCGTTTTTCTGCATTTGGACGCCCGTTCTGACTAGACTCGTTGATCCCTATGCTATATAAACACCCCTGAGGCTACAGTTTTCTCTACACAACTTCATTACGCCTATACTCTGCCCTAATTCATGTCAAAATAAATCAAAGACGGGGTTATGCTTCTCAAGTTCTTTGTGGAATCAAGTTAGAATTCAAGTAGGGAATGAAAGGCTAATTCAACAAATTCAACAACTATTTTCTAAGAATCAAATCAAATCTAAATTAGAAGAACAAATAGTCTACATCAAAGAAGAGCTATTCAGTTTCAGAAAACGGATCCCAGAAAACAAGAATTGTCTTTGTTTTTTAAGTTCAAGTTATTTCAGATGTGAATTCTTAATTGAAATTCTTGGCATGTAATAATCTGAATTAAAGCTATACATGATTATGAGATAATCCTTTTTAGATTTATCAGATTTGTGCCTGCAATGTTATTCAAATCTATTCTATCAGATTTGTGCCTGTGATGTTATTCAAATCTGTTCCATCAGATTTGTGCCTGCGATGTTATTCAAATCTATTTTATCAGATTTGTGCCTGCGATGTTATTCAAATCTAATCTATTAGAATTATGCCTGCGATGTAATTTTATTCAGGCTTATACCTCTTTATGTTCCTGATATTGCTATTATCAAATCTAGCGTCGTATGTCTATTGTATGCCTAATCTTTTATGTTTCATCTTCTTCCCCTTTTATCATGGATATGGGGTGTCTCGAACCTAGATGAAATCTTGTTCTATATACAATTGAAATACGGGGGAATTGGGCCTAATTTAATGTATGCACTTTTAGGCGTAACTTGAAATTGAGATCAGGATAGAACTTGTAATTGATATTGGGGGTATTATATTCATTATAAACTACAAGTTGGGTTAATTGGCATATATATCAAGTTTTGGGCATAATTGTTATTGTTGCGAACTTGGGGTAACTTGAGCATTAAATCTAGATTGGGCATAAAATGTAAATTGGAACATTAAATCTAGATTGGGTCTAACTATTGATTTGGGACACCAAGTATAATGAATATTGTAAATTTAGGGGCATGATTATTATTGCAAATTTAGGGAAGATTGGGTATAGCCAATTTTGATTAATAACTTGAAAATTGGAATTTGTTGGGCATAACTTGGGAACTAGAACATGACTAGTTTTGGTGAATTTGGTAATTAGCATGTAAAATCTAGATTTGGGTATATATGGTAAATGTGTAAATTAAAGATGAACATGCCTAACCCGAGGTTAGATTGAGTTGTGGTGTAAAACTGCCCGGAACCGCCAGGCACATCCAGTAACCACAACAACACCTATCTAATGTGAGAGGTTAGCACATCATGCCCAAGAAAAACCCGAGGTTAGATTGAGTTGTGGTGTAAAACTACCAGGAACCGCCCGGCACGTCTAGTAACCGTAACAACACATATCTAATGTGAGAGGTTGGTGCATTAATAAATCAATTAATGCTAACGACACATGCTAAGTATGGGAGGGTTAGGTTAATGACACTTAACCAATATGACATAGGTGGGTTACGTTAAATGGGCAAAGGACACCTAACCAACATGGCATGATGTATGGTAGGGTTAAGTTAACTAAGGGAACACTCAACCAATATAATAACATGAATGACTAGGGTTAAGTTCATAGGAACACTTAACCAATATAACATGAATGACTAGGGTTAAGTTAATGAGAAACACTTAACCAATATAACTTGATTTGTGGTAAGGTTAAGTTAAAACAAGAGGGCAACACTTAACCAATATAACTTGATTTGTGGTAATGTTAAGTTAAAACAAGAGGGCAACACTTAACCAATATAACTTGATTTGTGGTAAGGTTAAGTTAAAACAAGAGGGCTACACTTAACCAACATAACTTGATTTGTGGTAGGGTTAAGTTAACAAAAGAAGGCAACACTTAGCCAAAGTAACATGACAAGTAGGTGGGTTAAGTTAACATGAATTGATTGATGACACTTAACCAATACAAACACGTGGGGTTAAGTTAACATGAAACGCTTGACCGATATAACTTGATGAACGGACGAGGTTAAGTTAATAGGAAACACTTAACCAATCCAAAGTGATAATTGAGGAGGGTTAAGTTAATAAGAAACACTTAACCAACATAACACGGTGAATGGGTGGGTTAAGTTAACATGAATGGACAACACTTAACCAATATGACATAATGCGCGGGAGGGTTAAGTACATATCGGGTTGGTTGGTAATATTAGTAAATATAGGCCCACAAATTTAACCGTTAAATAAACATTCTTAAATCGATGGGAGGGATAAGTACATCTCGTGTAGATGCGTAATATTTGTATATATAGGCCCACAAACTTAACCAATAAGGAACCCTAGTAACGGGGACCCATTTCAGCAGTAACACACATAGATGTATCATAGTACCCTGAAATTAGGCAGGGTGGGACACGATCACTGAGCTGATTATAAGAGGTCAAAACAGCGGCTGGGTGTATGTCAGTGTAGGTTCCGACGGTTTATGGGCATGCACGTACTCCGGAGTGGGAAAAGCAGGCACTGAGTACCAGTAGTTATACACTGTGCATCTTGAACCATGTTGTGTTGCTACCATAGGGATTGATACACCTTATGGTGGGACTAGCGCAGGGTATCTACACACAAGAGAGGGCCGGTTGACACAGACACAAGAGAAATTAATACAAGTAGGGAGCCGATCGATAGGGTAGTAAGGGTACATCTAACACATTCATGGAAATTAGGCAGATTGAGGTGGAATCCTCATAATAGATGTACACCTGAAGGCTACCACAAATTGCGAGGATTGGGATCATGCTATCATATTATCATTTTATACATATTACTAGTTCGGACACTAGTTAGGTGGTGCAGAGACGTAGATATCGGAATAACAGGGTAGTAGCAACGCAGAGAAAGAGTAGAAGCGCATTCAGTTTATCTTGCCTTATCATACCTTTTGCTTATCTTATGTTATCATGTTATCCCTATTATCACGGTATTGTCTTATATTCAGTTTATTCATGTCATGTTACTTTTACCTGTTCACATGCTGAAAATCACTGAGTTTACCAGACTTATGTCTGACCTCGCATGTTTTTGCCTCTTTTCTTCCGTTTCCCCCCAGGTAGTCAGGGAGGGAATAGCTCAGCTTAGTTTGGACCGTTTCTCTTTCCAAGCTTGAAGATTAGTTGGTGTATTGCTCTGAACTCTCTTTTCCACTGCTATGCATGGCTCATGCTTTATTGGGGAATATCATTGTCATTTTATGCTTCTTTATTTTTTTAAACAAGACAGATACTTTGGTATTGGAAAACAATCTTTGTACAAGCCAGTTTATCAATGAAGTAAAGTTCTATTTATTTACCGCTGCTTTATTTGTCTGTCTTGTAATTTATCTGCACCTTTGACCTAAAACGTTCCACCGAAGTTAAGGCGTTCCCTTTGTTAGTGACCTTAATGGAGGTGGGGTGTTTCACTTGGTATCAAAGCTGAAGGTTACCGGATCAGATAAAAGATTTGAAAAATTATTTTCAAAACGGTTTTAAAAGAAGCATTTTCAAAAGAAAAGTTTTGTTTTAAAGGCATATTCCCCAAAGCCATATGCACTATCTTTTGATCCTCAGTTTGAATCCTTGTTTCCTTCTTTCTTGAGTCTCCGGGGCTCTTGACTTTCTGGGAGGTAACCTCATCACGGCATGGTTCCGTAGGCTTGACGAGACTAAGACACCTGTCAAAAGGCAAATAAGCGCTCAACTTCCATCTATAGCTGCAGTAGTTTCACCTACGGCTAATTTTCTTTTAAGCTTGGCAGGGCTTTTTGTGCGATGGAGGCAGCTTTCGAGAGACTTGTCAACGTGTTACACAAGGATGGTAAAGATGAGAATGAAGTAGCTTGGCTAAGGAGCACAACCCAAGGATGGGAAACTCATGGATATGGACTTCGTTCACAAAGGAGGTAAAAAGAAGGAGGAGTAAGAATCACAGGACAAGAAAGGAGGAAGGAATAGTAAAACCTAAGACAAGAGGAAGTGTCTTTACTATAGTATAACGGGTCATAGAATTAAGGACAAGGGCAAGAACAGAGGACATAATTTTCAGGAGGGCAAGTGCATGCTCTCACCGCCAGTGTACCTGAAAGAGAGGTAGAGCTTAGTTTATCTTTTGATCATTCAATTCCAATTTAATATATTAAATTGGAAAACCTTAATTTGGAAAATTTCCATTAAATCTTAATAATAAGATTTATAAATTCCAAATCATCTCGTCACTGTTAATCGGGTTAAAGAACAAGTGTTATTTAAAATACCATTCACGATAAACCCAAAAATCCAATTTCAATTCAATTCCAATTAAATATTAATTAATTGGTAAACTTCATTAAATCTTAATTAAAAGATTTATTCTTTTCTCAACTGGGTTTAAGAACAGTGTTACAAAAGACACCATTCACGACAAACCCAAAATCCAATTTGATATTAAATACAAGGCTCTGAATAGAAAATAATATCGGCTTATATTCAATATCAAATTCTGAAGCTAACGGATATCGTATTGGGAATATCGATATCTGTATCTTCCAAATTCCCATAGCAATATCTGTATAACCACAAAATCCGATACTGAAATATTCCAAAGATTATTTCCATTCCAATTTATTCATTGGAAAATTCTGGTTATTTTAAAACCATTTCAAATCTAATTTATTTATTTGAAAACATTGGATTATTATTCTAGTTCATAACTAGTTCATTTTGATAAAAATATCTTTCATCTTCATAAACATGGAATTTTTCATCCAAATTCTTTCCAAATCATTTATTATGACTTTACACAAATTATTAATATTTTTAATAATTTTATCAAGGCCCGTACAGGCGATTTCCAATAACTGCCACTGAACTGCATCCATAGCGACCTTTTCCAAATTTGATTTGGACATAATTCCTAATCCAACTATTACATTTCAAATCTAATATATTCATTTGAAAGCTCTTTCTGATACGAACCTAACGGTTCCGGTTTTAGGAGAATCCGATAGCCGGATCTCCCATTACGTCCATTTGAAGTTATTGGTCGAAATTCGCGAACGGTCGCTACGCGGCGCGTTCTATTCAGGCCATTATATATATATATATAATATATTTCATCGATTTCCATTTAAATCGTATTTTATAAATCGTTTTGAATTCGTTTTAAAAACGATTTCAGTTTCATTTTCAATTTTAAATCAAAATTGAATATTCCATATCATTATAATATTAAAATGATAATATTTTCAAAATATTTAATTTTGAAATCTATTTCCCTTTCGATATTTATTATAAAATAAATGAATCGATTGATAAACCCGTTCGGATTAAAATGGCGTTTAACTACTCAACTCGGCTTCATATTCATTACAATTATGAATATTTCAGTATTTTTGTGTCCATCCAAAATCGAACATCGAAATCATATCTGAATTCTTCACTGAATATTATTTTAAAATATTCGTTATTTTAAAATATTCGTTATTTTAAAATATTCGTTATTTTAAAATATTCTTTATTTCTGAATCGAAATGCAACTCAATCAATTACCATATAATTTCAGTTATATGGATTTCATACATCGCATGTATTTACCATAATGATAAATAATCAATTAACATTAAAATATTATCTAGAGTGCAATTTACAACTGTACAAGCATTAAAATAAATAATTAATGCTCATCACAACTTGTCAACCCATCGATTGACATATAATCAAATTCAGGGGAGATGTATATAAATTATCATCCCCGGACCCGTGTGGGGTTTCAAACATCAAACAAATATTATTGTACCTTGGGCGATGTGAAAAATTATTGTCCCAATACCCGTGTGGGGTTTACATCACAGTCCATGTGAATTTATTTATTATTTATAAATATTAATAATCACAATTTAATAATGATACATCAAACTGTAAACAATCATCAATCAATACATCCATGGTTTCAAACAACAGTGTCAGGAGCTACTAAGCCTTGTCTGCAACCTATTATATAATAACTGTAAAATAATTTGAGTGAAACAGTTCTCACTGCTGGTTTCTGCTCCATAAGTTTTTATTCCTAAATTCAGTACAGTTTGTATCTGAATTTGCTTGAAATTCTAACGTGCTTTGTTTCTGTTGTGGTCAGTTTCATGTTGTAGAGCTCTTCAACACGATTCCGACGCAAGTGAAGTCATCGGATTTGGACCTCATATGTAAAAGATATGATATTTTAAGCGTTAATGACATTATTAAGTTAATTAATAAATTAATTAACCAAGTAATCACCTTCTTCCATCGCCTAATCCAGGAAAACCTCCGAACCCGTGCTCAACCCCTAGGGTTCCAATTTTCACGCTTTACGAGGCACGAGGCCTAGATCGAAGACCATCACCTAGAGCGGCGCGATGCTCTCCTCCAACCTCTATGACAGCTCGCAACTCGATGGGGCCCTCTTCCCAGAAATCAATGGAGAACGACGGTTGTTTGAGGGAGGGATTCGAACAAAACACGATATGAAATCTAATCATGGCCGTATGGATTTAAAGCTCTCACCGAGCTCTATAATATTCCTTCATAAATCACCTAGAACCATTGAGCGGATTGAATGTTTGTGAGGGGGAAAGGTTTGAAGATTTTCCGCGTTGAATTGGTGGAGCTGACGGCGGATTCTTTAACAAATAGGAAAATTAGGGTTTTAATTTTATTTTATTTATATATATACTATGTTATTTCCAAAAATGCCCACGTAACCATACGAACTCCTAATCAACCCCAACGACTGTAGTCCCTAACTAAATACCCCTATTTCAGACACAATAGAATAGGTTTCGTAAGCCAATTCGACTTTTTCGATCAATTTTCTTCAAAATTAAAATATAAATCAATATATATTGAATTTAAACGTACATTTTAATTTACTGGGGCCACATACTAACTCCAAAAATTACAGAAAAATAAATCTAGTTATGTTTTGATGATATGATCCTAACAAAACTATTTTCGTCGAATTTGGAGACCGTTTGAAAAATAGTCATTTTCTGGTCGATCCAATTCAAACTGAAATGACAAAACATGTTTAAATTCACCACGCTCACATATTAATTCCAAAAATTATGTAAATTGGAATCTAGCAATGATTTGACATTCCGGATCCAACAAAAGTGGTTTCGTCGAAAACGGAGGTCGTTTGTAAAATGGCTAATTTTAAGGGCTTTATATTATATTAAAATATAAATAAATTCCATAGCGACTATTTTGAATTTTAAACTGGATATAACTTTCAATTGCTAAAGTGAAATCTCAGTTTCTTACATTCTTTAGAAAGATATTATTAAACAGATTCAAATATTTCTTGTTTTACTAAAATCCGATTTATTTTGAATTATATACATTCAATATAAATTTAAAATCAAATTTTCAAACTACCGCGCCATTTCAGGCTCGTTTTAAAATTTAAATGAACTTATACATTCTAACTTCGATTTAAATAAATTTTTTGTCGTTATTATTTAAAATAAATCATTTTAAATATTCAAAATACATTAAAATTGCTAAGATAAATTTTTTAAATTGGTTCAGAAATTCCGCGTTGTTACAATATATTTAATAGATCGTGTAATTTGATCTCATGAAACGTATTTAGTTTGGTGGCGGAGGAATTCGTTTCTCTTAGCTGTATACCCGTGGTATTTTTGAGGAAATCAGTTTGTGTTTTGGCGGTATGACGATGTGGTATTCAAAGTAAATAAAGGTGTGATCTGTACGTTATGGCCTTGAGCCTCACAACCAGGAAATGGTATAAAATCAGGTAGGTCACATGGCTAAGTTGGTAGCTTCCAATTAGGGTGTATTGTCACCTGATCTAGAGAAATTTCATTTACTTCTTTAACCTATTTTGATGATGTCCCTTTCGGGAAATGGTTGCTGATCCCAACCGTTGGTAATAATACATTCGGTACACTCAAGCGAAATGAGTGACCGGTCATGTTTAACCTGGGTTACAAGATGTTCTTGTTGAACCCGGTGTATTCCTCTCTAGAGATACACTGTTGGAAGGTGGTCCCATACCTTGCCAGTTGGAATCCATTACCCAATAAGCGCCTGCGGTTTTTGGTTATATATTATATATGTGGAACGTGAGATGAAAGCGTTCCACTAGATTGCTATTTATTTGATTTAGACATTATTATAACATCAGAAGTGTATGTATTTTTAATAGATTGTTTTTGGTTATCGTAAGGTAAAAACCATCCATATTTATGTGTGGATCGGTATTACGATTATTCTTTCCTTTTAAAGGATTTTAAAAGTCAAACAAATGGTTGGAGTTTACTCACACCAATCACATGACTGACCCAGAGTTTATTTTTTCGTGTTCTCCCTAAACTCTTGGGTGCCTAATTTTGTACGGGCTATCAAGTAGTCGGGATTTTACAGATATACTTGGAGAGCTTGGAGCAGGAGGCTTCAAAATTATAAAGCTATTGTTTATTTCCGCCTTGTTGTAAGTGTTGTACCCCGATAATTGTATTGTATATAGATACTAGTTTTATTTTAAAGTTATGTGATATAATATATTTATTCGTTCCGCTGTGAGATTCGTTTTACTCTGACTCTGTGTTATATTCTTCTCCTTATTCTATTCTATTTTTCTATCTTGTCTATTCTCACCCTCTAATTTCTTTCTATTATTGATCTGGCATTTCCGATACTCGAATAGTCGACATTGGTATTTGTGTTGATTTTCGGAGTCGACAACACCAGTTCATTACAGTGGTATCAGAGCTGAAGGTTAAGTGATTACCTTAGGTCTGTGGCGTAACTCGATAGAGGTATGGTTAGTAATACCCTATATTGAGTTTGAGTGTATATATATGAGAGAGAGAGCATATTTGTAGATTTAAAAAAAATGTTTTATATTGTGGAGATTTATTGGTTAAGTTATTTTTGAGTTTTGGTCGATCAGTTTGATCCACTCTATCGGTAGGGGTTTCTAAACACTTGAATACGACAAACTGACACGTTATGTTTTGAAAAGAGGGTAAATGAAATAATTTTACCCAAATTATATTTTGATATAAAAGATGATTAATATTTGAAGTATTATAGTATATTGGATGTGTTGGTCATTTTTATAATCGAATAAGATTATAATTGAAATGATTATAAATAACCAATTAGAATTCATTTTTAGTGTAAAATATAAATCAGATGGATACAATCTGAATTTAAACCAGAATTTGAATTAAAAACTCTGGAAATTTGAATAAGTGTTTGTAAAATGGATTTGGATTAAATATGTGAGAATTTTAAAATCCTGGGAGACTTTAAATTGTTTTACAAGCATTGTGAATGATATTTTGGAATAAATTTCAAAATGGAAGTGTTTAAGAAATGGTTTTGAATAGTGATAGTATTGAACTCACTTCGATTGCTGGGAAATAACCCTGATGATGTTGGCCACATCATCAGTGTTCATTTTCGAGTTCTAAGTGATGGATTACTACCAAAGATATTCATTTTAAATTGTTTTGATAAAAACAAGATGTTTGATTCCGAAACAAAGATATTTGGTTTTTTAAAAGCTAAGCTGTTTAGAAACTCACAAAAACAGTTTGTTTGAATTAAAACAAATTAAAAAGGAATTTATGAAAGCAAATTGGAATTGAATTAAAGCCAGCTAAGTGGGAACCATGTTGAAATGGAGTACTATCAAGTAAAATTGGATTTTGAAATATAATTGGACTCAGGTGAGTATGTGGTTTGATGCTTGAAATAAAAAGCAGATTAGAGTTCTAAGATAAAGATAACTGGTTAAAAAAATTAATTAGTTAATGAAATGTGAAATTGTAACTTAACATGGTTAAGTATATTTTGTTTGTGAGTTAAGAACTTGAAATCGAAAATGGAATTGGAGATTGAGAATGAGATTTGGTTTGGGTATATAATGATCCGATTTAAGGACGGATGATTGGAGATTGATTGGGATGACATTGGTATATACTGAATTGGTAGCAGAAGGAAATGATATAATGATATGATCGACAAAAAGGTACAATTTTATTTTTATATGAGTTTGGTGATTTATGAGCCTATTTAGCAAGCCCTTGGCTGTTTGATTTTCTTTTGGATTGGAGAAAGCCTAGAGAGGCGAGTTGTAGTTGTATCGATTGAGCCGTACAAAAGAGACGCTGGCGAAATTTTCCGAAATGTAAGGTGTTAGAAAATTTTCAGAATTTTTGAAAATTTTAGTGTTCGTAGTGAATTAATATTTTAATTGAAATAAACTGGTTCAGTTGGCACTGAAGTTAATAAGTAAAACCAGTAATTTTTAATCTAGTTAATAGAGTTGGTTACATTTTTCTACCTTGGTAATTTCGGGGACGAAATTCTTTTAAGGGGAGAAGAATGTAACATCCCGTATTTTTAACGGTTTAATAATTAATTTATTTAATTATTTAAATGTCGATTTGGTAATTTAAAATGACTTGAATTAAATAATATTGAATATTTAATTAATATAAATAATAGAATTCGCAAGAATGTGTTAATTGGATAGTATACGAGATTTGGTTAAGTTTAGATTCGAATTTTAATAACGAATATATTTAACAAATGACGGTTGAGCATATAATTATATTATAATTTAAAACGAGCTCGAAACGATGTTGTAGTTCGTAATTTGGCGATTCGAACTTTAAATGAATATACAGGATCCATTTTAAGTCGGATTTTTTGTGAAACAAGAAATGTTCGAATCTATCGAACGATATTTGAAAGAGAAAAATCATAATTTCGTTTATTAGACTGCGAGTTAGGTCCAAATTAAACTTCCAGAAAGTTGCTATGGAATTCGTTTATAATTTATAAGGATTTATTTATATATTAAAAGAATTTTTATTATGTGTTTAATATCGATTAACTTGAATTTTTAAATATCGAGTTATAAATCGACATATGTTTATTTTGGAGCTATATAATATTCTATATGAATATATATACGATAATATTAATTTACAAATATTTAATTAATTTGTTTAAATATATTAATATTTAATTAGTTTATTTAGACCTTAGAAAATAGCCATTTTTGCAAATGACCTCCGTTTTTGATGAAATTAATTATGTTGGATCCAGAATATTAAATTATTGTTAGATCTCAATTTCCATGATTTTTGGAGTCAATATGTGGCTGTACGGGACTTTAATGTGAAAAAAAGTTGATAATTTGACTTTAAAAATACGTTGTTTGGCAAACGGACTTAGAAATTCGACGAAACAAGTTTCGTTGGGTTAGTAAAGTCGAACTATAATTGTATGTCCAGTTTCACCGAAATTGGATATCATATGTGAGCATATGTATTTTTAATTAATAAATGGAATAAATGATATTAATAAAAAAACATAAGCGATCAAAAAATTAATATACTTGTCCTATAAATACCAGTCAACCTTCTAACCCTAAACTACTTCCTACCATGGTCACTCATTGCCGCAACTTCTATTCCTTATCACAGCAAAAAGCAAGTTAGGGAAATCCAAAGAAAATAAAGCAAAATCGTTTAAATCCAAAATCATATATATCTGAGATCATGGAACTTTTCTCTCCATTCTGGTGTAAGTTTTGAAGCCTTCGAGCCCTTTTATTTTCACTGCATTGTACAGTTCGATACCTAGGGTTTGTGAAACCGAGTTATGGAAGCATCGATTCAAGTTTTAAAGGTTGTATGTAGGATCGTGATGGAAGATAGCATATGTTTGCAAACTTTAGGGGAATTCCGTGAAGATCGAGTTCGATATTGAACTGTATCTCGCGTGTTCTGGGCAAACGGATGCAAACCAGTCAGGGTGACGATTTGGAAGTAATGAGGTGAAGTAGATGGAGTTTTCGATGGGAGGAATGAGGGTGTAGTTGGTTTTGAATTTCATGATACGAAAAGGGAGAGGTGACGGGAGATGTTTGCTGTAATGGACGATTTTGTTTTGTCCAGGAATTTGAAAAAATAGGATCGGGGAAGAAGGTTTTAAATGGGCTGCGTGTGAATGCATGTGGGCCGATGAAACGTGAGGCCCATCTTCTTTTTGTTTATTATTTAGTTTAAATCTAAGTTTAATAAAATACTAACTTTGTTAATATCATAACCTATGCATACGATGTCCAAATTCAACAAAACAAGATTCGTTAGGATCGTATGGACGAGGGCTACACCATGGAACTGATTCGGATTGAATTGGAGCTCGTTAAAATTTATAGCGATAAAAATTTCCTGATTTGAATCAATGACAGTTTATCGTTATTTAACGATAAACGTCCAAAGTGAGTAAAACTCACTAACTCTGTCCAATTTATTATTTTTTAAAAGTAATTTAGTATTGATAAATGATGATTGATTTCTATGTGATGGTTGTTTGAATGAATTGCTAATTAATTGGCTGAAAGTATAGATATAGTTATATATATAAATCGTTAATTAAATAGTGATTCTGTTTATCAGAATATTTCATATCCGTATTAAATCATGTTATTTATGTCGATTAACATCTGTGGATGGAGGGAAACAGGTTGGAGGGATCCAACTAGATTTCTCAACCTTTATGTTACTATTTTTCATATATTGTGATATATGATGTGATATATAATATGTTATTGATTATGTGTGTTTGGATGGTATTGGTGTGGTATTTTAAATACCACAAGTAATATTAGAATATAAAAAGGGATTTTTGAGGTGGATACTGAATTTAAAATTTATATAAAATCAATAGATTTTATAAAAAGGAAATATTTGGAAAATAAATAGAATTATAAAAAGGTAAATAGCGAGATATAAAAGAACTATGAGATATGGATTTAAAGTAGATATTTAATAGAAATATGTTTTTAACAGATAAATTGTGAAGAATAATTTATAGACGATGTTTTATAAATTAAGTAAAATATTTATCATTTGGTTAGTGGAATATACAAGTCTGAATTTTATAGAGAAGTAAAATCGGTTTTAACACCGATATTTGAAACTGAAAGTGAACGTAGCAGTTATTAAGGAAATTATCAATGAGATTATAAGAGTTGGAAATAAAAATATGATTTTGTATGAATAGTTCTATAAATAGAAGTGTAAATATAATTTGGAAATGGGATATTATTTTTAAATACGAAATCAAATTGAATTGGTTATATAAAAGAAATATTATTTACATTTGATGTAAATAATGGATTTAAGTAAATATTTTGCAAATAAAACATTTATAAAGGAAATTGGGTTTTGAAGTAGGAATAAGAATAGAGTTAAAGGAATTAGAAACTGACTGAAGATTAGTTAAGTTGAATGGTTTCTTGGGTGTTGATCTGATGTTGGTTTTGGCCTTCGGGGTTGACATTCAGGGAATTGTTCTCTTACTAGTTTAGAGTTAGAGACTGATATATGTGGGAAGATAATGATGCGTGAATAAGAAATGGAAACGTTTTCCAATGTTAATAACGTATATTTTGTAAATTTAGAAAATAAGAAATTATGAATATATGGAAACAGGAAAGGGTGAAATGAATAATTTAATAATAAATTAAATTAAAGGGGATCAGCGTTGATCGATGATTGATTGGTAAGATTTCCATTTGGAAATACGACCGTTGTTTGTATGTGTGTTTTTCTTTGATAGTTAAATAACCGACTATCGAAGTGTTTGACCCTTTTTCCGTTGTCAATATGGAGAGACCGGAATCAAATTTATTATCTGAAAACCACTCCGTATGGCATTAGCGTTGCAAATCAAATATGATGAAGATAATTGAAGACGGAGTTTATACAAGGGCAGTTCTGGTAAATCCTAGGTAGAAATTGCCTAAGATGGGTTTATAGAATAGTGCCTTCGGTTTGTCCAGTCCCAAGACATCCTGTATGGAAGAATGTCCGACAGAGTATATTTAATAGATAGCTTAAGTTGATCTCTTTAAACATATTTACGTTTGGTGGCAGAGGAATTCGTTTCTCTTAGCTGTATACCCATGGTATTTTTGGAGAAATCCATTTTTGATTTGGCGGGTATGACAATGTGGAATTCAAAGTAAATAAAGGTGTGATCTGTACGTTATGACTTTAACCCATAGAACCAAGAACTGGTATAAAATCGGGTAGGTCGCATGGCTAGGTGGGTAGCTGCCAATTAGGGTGTATTATCACCTGATCTGGAGAAATTTCATTTACTTTTTTAACCTATTTCGATGCTGTCCCTTTCGGGAAATAGTTGTTGATCCCAACCGTTGGTGATAATACATTCGGTATACTCAAGCGAAATGAGTGACCAATCATGTTTAGCCTGGGTTACAAGATGTTCTTGTTGAACCCAGTGTATTCCTCTCTAGAGATGCACTGTCGGAAGGTGGTCCCATACTTTGCCAGTTGGAATCCATTACCCAATAAGCGCCTGCGGTTTTTGATTATATATTATATATGTGGAATGTGAGATGAAAACGTTTCACTAGATTGCTATTTATTTGATTTAGACATTATTATAAAATCAGAAGTGTATGGATTTTCAAAAGAATGTTTTTGGTTATCGTAAGGTAAAAACCATCCGCATTTATGTGTGGATCGTTCTTACGGTTATTCTTTCCTTTAAAAGGATATAAAAGTTAAACAAATGGTTGGAGTTTACTCACACCAGTCACATGACTGACCCAGAGTTTATTTTGTTGTGTTTTCCCTAAACTCTTGGGTGCCCAATTTTGTACGGGCAGTCAAGTAGTCGGGATTTTACAGATATACTTGGAGAGCTTGGAGCAGGAGGCTTCAGGATTATATAACTATTGTTTGTTTCTGTTGTATTGTAAGTGTTGTACCCCAATAATGATATTGTATACAGATACTGGTTTTATTTCAAATTTATGTGATATAATATATTTATTCATTCCGCTGTGAGATTCGTGTTACTCTGATTCTGCGTTATGTTCTTCCCCTTCTTCTATTCTAATTTTCTATCTTATCTATTCTCACCTTCTGATTTCTTTCTATTAATGATCTGGTATTTCCGATAGTCGAATAGTCGACATTGGTATTTGTGTCGATTTTCGGAGTCGAAAAACCTAGCTCATTACATATGACAAGATATTTTAGAAAATTTCTAAAATATAGAAAGAAAAATTATTTTCAAAATAATAACCAAGGAAATTCAAGAAGAAATGATGATCGATGTTATAACTACAACAAACTAGGCCATATGAGGAGAATGTGTCCATATCGAGATAAATCGACTCAATAAACAGACAACCACAATTCGTCAAGGAAGAGAAAGAAAGCATACGCAGTAACATTAGATGATTCAGATTCATCATCAAGTGAGCTAGAAATCGGAAATTCAAATATGTGCTTCACGGCAATTCAGAATTTAGAAAATTTCGAAGAAAAGGAACTAAAAACTGTGTATGCCTTAATTAATTTTTAAATTTACTTTGGTTAAATGGTTGCTTTATTTGTTTGCTTTGTTTTGAATTTAAATATTAAAACTTTAAAATTCAAACTTGAAATTTGAAATTTGAATTTTAAAATTCAAAATAATAATATCATAATAAATAAAATAATAAAATAATTTTTTTGGATGTTTGTTAGGATTAGAATTATTTCAGGAAATTGTTAAATTTGAAATATAAATCGATAATTTAAATCATATTTCACAAAAGTCAAATTTCCTTTCAAAATAGGTACATATGTCGACATACATAGGCCTATATGTCGACATATCTGACTAGTAATTTGAAATTTAAAATTTGAATTTCTAAGGTTTAAGCTTTCAAACTTCCCTCCAACTTTTCACCGACTCCCAAGATCTGAAAAGGTGTCATTTATTTCTGAAAAGTTGTTCCTATTAAATTCATATCCATTCAATTTCTATATATATGCCTATTCTCTCTACCTTTCATTCACAATTCAAAACGATATTCTTCATATCTATTCCCTTCAAAACTATCAATTCATTGGCTTCCTCAAGTTCAACTCAGAAATTGAAGTTAACCAAAACCATCAAAGGATATCTTCATTATGACAAAGAAGCTATCAAAACCTATGTTAACTATGTAGCAAATGCTAATGTTAATACGATTGCTTTCGCCATCTTTAGCGATTTTCCTTCTTATGATCTCATCTCTCTCTTTCAACACAATGAAGTCTTGAGTCTAATTGACTCACGGGATAATGACCAAGTTTGTTATCCTATGCTTGTCAAGATGTCCTATGCGAATCTTAATCGTGGATTTTACGAAGGCAATGAAGACCAAATTTGGAGTAACTTCAAAGGCATACAAATTGTTCTCGATGTCGAAGTCTTGGGCAATATCTTAAATTGTAGAAGCATAGGCTCGGACTTTTTGCATTTCATTATCGATGAAAATGATTTAGAGACCTATCACGACATATTTGAAAGCGATGCTCAAATAGGTTTCAAAAATCACTTTTTCCATTCAAAAACAAGAATTGATAACCTTCTCCTCTAAGATACCATCACTCCTCGTTTCGGAAACTTTAATAATCCAACTCTCAAGGTCCAAAAAGTCCTCTTTGCTGTTATGGGTGGCTATAACATAAATTGGGCCGATATGATCTTAAAAGAGATTAAACCCATTGTCATCAAGAGAAAACACTCTTTACTATGTTGTTTATCTCACCTGCATTTTCAAATACTTTGGAGTTGATCTTCACGGAGAAGAATTTATGCCTAGAAAATTGTTTGACTCCTTAAACATACATCTCATGCAAATTCCTCTCACTTTCCAACCATATGAGACATTCGAAGCCAAACAAGCTTGAATGCAACAAGATCAAGCACCTATGGAAGTCGAAGAAGAAAAAGAAACTTCTTTAGAAAGTGTTGAGTGTCCAATCAACACTAGACATATTTCCAACGAAATGATTGTTTAAACCAAGTGAAAATTGTCAACAGTCAAAAGAAGCTTAAGAAGAACTTTTCCAAAATGACCAAGTTCATGGTCAAGATCAGAAGAAAGCTTGGAATTTCACCTTCCTCGTCATCATCCTCTAAAAACTAGTCTATCTAGTTTAACTTATCTTTATGTATTCGCTTGTACTTGCTTATATTTGCTTTCGAATCTCGTATTTAATGTGTCTTATTTAGTTGGATGTATTTGCTTTCTATGAAGTAATGAATGGAGTTTTATTTATGTTAAAATTGTCTTTAAGTTACTTTAAAAACTTTAGAATTAATTATAATACAATATAAGATCAAAAGATTCGAAATTTGAAAATTTTCAAAAAAAATAATGGGTATGTCGACATACATAATTATATATGTTGACATATAACTGCTAGATTTTCAAAACTTTTCATATTTTAAAATTAAATAACTAACTCATATCCATTCAAAATCCAATGAATTCCAGACCCTATTTAAGCCTATTTCTTGCAGAAAAATTCATTTTTCCATTTCCCCTTCTTCTCTATTCATTTCTTATCAAATCCATGGCAAATCCAATCCAAAACTTAAGCGAAAATCTTGAAGAAACGTTGAATTACTTCAAGAACATTCTCTCTATAATTCTACGAAACCAACGTCATCTTGAATTAAGCCAAATAAAGACGTTTGAATAGCAAGAGAAGCATTTTGATATATTTCGATGGCTAATCTCCTCTTTTTTCAGAGATGAAGATAATAATCTCGCTAAGGCACCACCAACCAAAGAAGATGAAGATTGGGAAGTCATTAAGAAGGATCCAATCTTTAGAGAAGACGGTTGGGTAAAAGCCCTAAGAAACGGTTAACTGATTGATATGGTTGATATGTTTGATTTATTTGAATTTGTTTGATTTCGATTCTATGACTTAAAACTTGTATATATTAAACATATGGTGTGGTGTGCTAGATTTGGTTTGTATACATATAACTCATGACATATGTAATTATATTACTTGATAAGTTTGTTTATATAATTAGTATTGAGTATTGTATAATCATAAATTTAGGGAGAGTATTCTTCTTTAGCATAAGGATCATATACATTTATTTAGAATTAAGGAGAGTAATTTACTTTAAGTGTAGGAACTATTTAGATAATTATAGGATTTAGGGAGAGTAGTTTTAGAATTTCTTTTTCATAATGCCACGGGGAATAAATGATAAAATAGAAAATTAGTTTATAGGATTCATATAGACAGGGGGAGTATTAAATTGATCATCATCAACAGGTATGAAAAGGTATGAATATATATTTTATAAACTAAGGTTGTCATCATCAAAAAGAGGGAGATTGTTGGAGAATGGAGTTTTGATGACAACAACCTTATTTCAATAGTAATTGATTATAAAATTTATATTAACACTTTTATCTAGAGTATATATACACACACATACATATATGCAAGATTTATATATAGGAATTATTGTTGAAGACTGTACAGTTAAAGATATTAGAGATTCAGAATTCAGAGATGATTCAAGACTCATGAGTAATCAAAATTTCAAGAGTTCAAGATAAATTTAGTAATAGTGTAACACCCCGCGAATTCTATACCTGTGAAATTCACAAATTAAAGTATAATCAATTTGAAATCAAAGAACTAAGGGAAACGGGATACGCCATTGCGTTCGTCTCGGAAAAATACGCGAAATAGAGTCCGAGTTTTCGAAAAACGGAGTCCGTATGAAGAAGATATGGCCTTCGGAAGTTTCTGAATTAAATTTAAAATTCAAACAGAATAAAACAGTTTAAAATTCCAAAATCGGGCCCAATGGGCCAGGGCGGAAAAACACCCGCCTAACGCACCCAGGTCGACTGGGCTGTCGACCTGGTCTAACCAGGTCGACAGGGCTGTCGACAGGGCTGTCGACCTGGTCCAGAGCCAGGTCGAACCCAGTCCAACCTGGCTGGCCTATTCTATGTTGGTCGATTTTCTGTAGTCTGCTTTGTCATTAGGGCTAGGTGGCAGGCTCTAATTGGTCTCTCCTTAGGATGAATGGCTACGATCAATCCAAGCAACATCAATGGTCCTAATCAGTTCATTACCCCTATAAAAAGGACCCTAGACTTAACCCTAATCTATTCATTCAAAAATAAGAACAAAGCCGCCATGTTGCTGAGGAACGACTAGGGGTAGCCACCAATTGGAGAGAGGATTAGGAGGCAAATTCTAAGGCATAAAGCAACTCAATCAAATCAAACCGCATCTTCAAATCCCTAAATTTGAGAATTCGCCTCACCATTTAAGTAGAGTATTATTTTGGTATGAACAAATAATTGTGTTGGTTTGTAAACTTGATTTGTGGCGATAAAGTAATTCCTATTTGTGCGTTACTATGATTCTTATCGATTTGGAATATTGTATACGTTTGGATATTCTTGAATTATGTTATTCAATTATGAAAAACTACATGCGGTAGTTTTATGCAAGTATACGTTTGGAATATTCGCAAATTATGTAATCCATATTGAAGCTACATGTATGTAGTTGATTAATTGAAACTCATGTAAGTTTGGGGTTTTGCTACTATGCCATCATAATGTGTATTTTTATACAAACATCATTTTTGTGAAGTAATTGGAATAAGTTTGGGTTATCTTAGTCCATATGAAATTATGTTGAAAATTTGGCATCATGATCTATGTATTAAGTCGTGCTTTTGTACTAGAAAACCTATTTGCAAACTTATGAATATGACTAGGCTATGATTGATATTTTGCATAATTAAGTCTATATTGTTTACAAGAATTATATGATGACATATGTGGTACATAGCTAGGTTAGATTCAAAATCCCTTTTTGCAAGTTTGCATGACTAAAGTAAAAATCATGATTTCATGTTAGAAATATTTATGCCATGGTTATGTGAACAAATTTAACTATACTTTTGTATTAGTCACAAAAGTAGACACCTTTGTAAACATGTAGTACTCTTATGAACATGCTTTGCTTATGCTTGACATTATGCCTGAATAAAAATATAGGTTTATGTTGTAGTTAAAGCCTATGTGTCGATAGTGATATTCTTAACTTAACTACAAGTTTACATGCTTTGATTCATGTCACTTATGCTTTATGACCAAAGTATATGTCACTACTATGCAAGTACACCAGTTTCTATTTTGTATTTCCAAACGTCATATTGCAAGTTCATGCGTTCACATTCCCCTTTTTGTGTATGTAATCACGCTTTAAGCCTCCCCTTTTCGCATGGCTAAGTTGGGCTTTAAAAAAAGTCTAAGCCCAACATATATATAATAAACGGACGTGTTAAACGGGGGAAAACAACATTGGGTTAAAATTACTAATGAATGAAAATATAAAATAGAAGGGCCCAAATTCAAGTATGGGTTGGGCCCATGATTGGTGTAACCTTTACACCATTAACTTAATAATGGGCCGCAAATATTTACATATAAGAAAATAAAGAAGAAAGACAAAATATGTAAATGTAGAACATACGATGTGTTTAACCCGAGGTTGGATTGAGTTGTGATGTAAACCTGCCCGGAACCGCCCGGCTGTCCAGTAGTCACAACAATACCTATCCAATGTGGGAGGTTAAACATGGAGCCCAATAAGGACCCGAGGTTAGACTGAGTTGTGGCGTAAGACTGCCCAGAACCAACCGGCAATAGGCAGCCACAACAATACCTGTCTAATGTGAGAGGTCAAGGCTTTAATAAGACAATTAAGGCTGAGTCAGGATTGTTAGGATTAAGTGAACCAAAGACTTAATCAAAATGGAACATGCTAAACTAAACGGACTGGTGAGGGTTAGGTTAGAAAACACTTAACCAACTTAGCATGTTGGCTAGAGAAAGAAAACCTAGTAACGAGGGACCCTTTTCAGCAGTAACCCAAGGGGGGGGGAACGGAAGAAAAGAAGACGAAAGAAAAGTAGAGTCAGACATAAAGCCTGAGTAAGTCGAGGACTACTCTGTCTATGAATAAAGAACTGGGTATGATAAGTATAAACTAGAAATTGGGAAAGCACTATAAACTTGGTTAAGTTGTCTAGGGTCGAATATACTATCGTACCCTATATTAATCTCTGTACCCATATAAACTAGTTCCCAATAGGCACCCCATAACCAGGGTGAAGTGATCCATTTTACGATGATCGGCTCCTACTCGCATAGTTACATGTGTCTTATGGCCCCCGATGTTGTAGTTACCTATGCTGGTCCCACCATGGGGTGTATCAAGTCCCATGGCGGCGACCCGACACAACCCTAGAATGCACAGGTATGCTACTGGTGCCCAGTGCCTTATTTTTCTGCGCCGGAGTGAGTGCACGCCCACACCCCGTTAGAACCTACACTGCTGCACCACCGCCGTCGATTTGACCTCTTACATTCAGCCCAGTAATCGTGCCCCACCCTGCCTAGTTTCAGGGTATCATGATACACCTTATAGGGTTACTGCTGAAAAGGGTCCCCCGCTACTAGGTTTTCTACTTCTAGCCAACATGCTAAGTTGGTTAAGTGTTTTATGAACCTAACCCCCAGTCAGTCTGTTTAGTTTAGCATGTCCCATTTTTGATTAAGTCTTTAGTTTACTTAATCCTATCAGTCCTGACTCAGCCTTAATTGTCTTATTAAAGCCTTGACCTCTCACATTAGACATGTATTGTTGTGGCTGCCTATTGCCGGTTGGTTCCGGGCAGTCTTACGCCACAACTCAGTCTAACCTCGGGTCCTTATTGGGCTCCATGTTTAACCACCCACATTGGATAGGTATTGTTGTGACTACTGGACAGTCGGGCGGTTCCGGGCAGGTTTACATCACAACTCAATCCAACCTCGGGTTAAACACATCGTATTTTCTACGTTTACATATTTTGTCTTTCTTCTTTATTTTCTTATATGTAAATATTTGCGGCCCATTATTAAAAATCAATGGTGTGAAGGTTACACCAATCATGGGCCCAACCCATACTTGAATTTGGGCCCCTTTACTTTATATTTTCATTTATTAATTAATTTGGCCCAACTCTATTTTCCCCCGTTTAATACGTTCGTTTATTATATATATATGTTGGGCTTAGCCTTTTCAAGCCCAACTTAGCCATGTGAAAAAAGGGGAGGCTTAAAGCGTGATTACATACACAAAAAGGGGAATGTGAACGCATGAACTTGCAACATAACGTTGGAACTACAAAATAGAAACTGGTGTACTTGCATAGTAGCAACGTATACTTTGGTCATAAAGCATAAGTGACATGAATCAAAGCATGTAAACTTGTAGTTAAGTTAGAATCTAAATTGGATATCATTATTGACACATAGTCTTAACTACAACATAAACCTATATTTGTCTTTAGGCAAAATGTCAAACATAAGCAAATCATGTTCATAAGGTTACTACATGTTTACAAGGGTGCTTACTTTTGTTACTAATACAAAAGTATAGTTCAACTAGAATTATTCCAACTTAATCATGATTTTAAATCTATTCACATAACCATGGCACACATATACTTATGGCATAAATATTTCTAAACATGAAATCATGATTTTTACTTTAATCATGCAAACTTGCAAATGGGATTTTAAATCTAACCTAGCTATGTACCACATGTGTCATCATATAATTCTTGTTAACAATATAGACCTAACATGTTTTTCAATTATGCAAAATATCAATCATAGCCTAGTCATATTCATAAGTTCGCAAAGAGGTTTTCTAGTACAAAAGTATGGCTTAATATATAGATCATGATGCCAAATTTTCAACATAATTTCATATGGATTATAATAACCCAAATTTGTTCCAATTACACACAAAATGATTTTTGTACAGAAATACACATTATGATGGCATAGTAGCAAAACCACAAACTTGCATGAATTTCAATTAAAGAACTACATACATGTAGTTTCAACATGAATTACAAACTTTGCGAATATCCAAACGTATATTTGCATAAAACTACCGCAAACATGTAGTTTTTATAATGAATAACATACTTTGCGAATATCCAAACGTATACTTGCATAAAACTACCGCAAACATGTAGTTTTTTATAATGAATAACATACTTTGCGAATATCCAATCGTTATACAATATTCCAAATCGATAAGAATCATAGTAACGCACAAATATGAATTACTTATCACCACAAATCAAGTGTACAAACCAACACAGTTATTTATTCATACCAAAATAATACTCTACTTACAATCGTGTGGCGAATTCTCCAATTCAGGAAATTGGAGATGCGACTCCTTTTGACGTAGGCGTTGATTTGATTTGTTTAAGTTGCTTTATGCTTTAGAATTTGCCTCCTAATCTTCTCTCAAATTGGTGGCTACTCCTAGTCGTTCCTCAGCAGCATGATGGCCTCATTCTTATATTTTTGTGTGAGTTTAGATTAGGTTTGAGTTGTATATATAGAATTTTAGGATTAATTTAGGCCGTTTGATTAATCCTAGAAATGACCATAACCGTTCAGTCAGGATAGAGTTATCCTATTGACTCAGCCATGAGTCAGAAATGACTCAGCATTGACTCAGCGATTTGTATCCAAGTGTAACACCCCACCTCCGTTAGGGTCACTCTCAAAGGGAATGCCCTAACTTTGGTGGATGTTTATAAGTATAAGTCACAGATATACAAGACAGATATAAAAACACATATTTGTAAACAGCGGAAAAACAACAAACTTTTATTTCATGAAAGCAAATATGTGCTACAACAACATTACCATAATTGTCTTACATCTTTTCCAAAACATAACATTTTCATAATCTGTCTTGATTACATTATTTAAAGAAGCATAAATAAAACATAGATAAACTGCAAAGGCCCCCATAGAGTTTGTCCAAAGCCATAGTTTCAAACGAAAAGGTCCAAGCAATACATTTCTCTTCTTCAAGCTGGATGTTAAGGTCGGTCAAGCTGCTGTGTTCCCTCCCTGTGGACCTGGGGGGGGGGGGAACGAAAGAAAAGAAGACGAAAGAAAAGTAGAGTCAGACATAAAGCCTGAGTAAGTCTAGTACTATTCTGTCTATGAATAAAGAACTGGGTATGATAAGTATAAACAAGAAGTGGGAAAGCAATATAAACTTGGTTAAGTTGTCTAGGGTCGAATATACTATCGTACCCCATGCTAATCTCTGAACCCATATAAACTAGTTTCCAACTGGCACCCCATAATCAGGGTGATGTGATCCATTCTATGATGATCGGCTCCTACTCGCATAGTTACATGTGTCTTACGGCCCCCGATGTTGTAGTTACCTATGCTGGTCCCACCATGGGGTGTATCAAGTCCCATGGCGGCGGCCCGACACAACCTTAGAATGCACAGGTATGCTACTGGTGCCCAGTGCTTTATTTTTCTGCGCCGGAGTGTGTGCACGCCCGCACCCCGTTAGAACCTACACTGCTACACCACCGCCGTCGATTTGACCTCTTACAATCAGCCCAGTAATCGTGCCCCACCCTGCCTAGTTTCAGGGTATCCTGATACACCTTCTAGGGTTACTGCTGAAAAGGGTCCCCCGTTACTAGGTTTTCTATCTCTAGCCAACATGCTAAGTTGGTTAAGTGTTTTCTAACCTAACCCCCACCAGTCCGTTTAGTTTAGCATGTTCCATTTTGATTAAGTCTTTAGTTCACTTAATCCTAACAATCCTGACTCAGCCTTAATTGTCTTATTAAAGCCTTGACCTCTCACATTAGACAGGTATTGTTGTGGCTGCCTGTTGCCGGTTGGTTCCGGGCAGTCTTACGCCACAACCCGGTCCAACCTGGCTGGCCTATTCTATGTTGGTCGATTTTCTGTAGTCTGCTTTGTCATTAGGGCTAGGTGGCAGGCTCTAATTGGTCTCTCCTTAGGATGAATGGCTACGATCAATCCAAGCAACATCAATGGTCCTAATCAGTTCATTACCCCTATAAAAAGGACCCTAGACTTAACCCTAATCTATTCATTCAAAAATAAGAACAAAGCCGCCATGTTGCTGAGGAACGACTAGGGGTAGCCACCAATTGGAGAGAGGATTAGGAGGCAAATTCTAAGGCATAAAGCAACTCAATCAAACCAAACCGCATCTTCAAATCCCTAAATTTGAGAATTCGCCTTACCATTGTAAGTAGAGTATTATTTTGGTATGAACAAATAATTGTGTTGGTTTGTAAACTTTATTTGTGGCGATAAAGTAATTCTTATTTGTGCGTTACTATGATTCTTATCGATTTGGAATATTGTATACGTTTGGATATTCTTGAATTATGTTATTCAATTATGAAAAACTACATGCGGTAGTTTTATGCAAGTATACGTTTGGAATATTCGCAAATTATGTAATCCATATTGAAGCTACATGTATGTAGTTGATTAATTGAAACTCATGTAATTTTGGGGTTTTGCTACTATGCCATCATAATGTGTATTTTTATACAAACATCATTTTTGTGAAGTAATTGGAATAAGTTTGGGTTATCTTAGTCCATATGAAATTATGTTGAAAATTTGGCATCACGATCTATGTATTAAGTCATGCTTTTGTACTAGAAAACCTATTTGCAAACTTATGAATATGACTAGGCTATGATTGATATTTTGCATAATTAAGTCTATATTGTTTACAAGAATTATATGATGACATATGTGGTACATAGCTAGGTTAGATTCAAAATCCCTTTTTGCAAGTTTGCATGACTAAAGTAAAAATCATGATTTCATGTTAGAAATATTTATGCCATGGTTATGTGAACAAATTTAACTATACTTTTGTATTAGTCACAAAAGTAGACACCTTTGTAAACATGTAGTAGTCTTATGAACATGCTTTGCTTATGCTTGACATTATGCCTGAATAAAAATATAGGTTTATGTTGTAGTTAAAGCCTATGTGTCGATAGTGATATTCTTAACTTAACTACAAGTTTACATGCTTTGATTCATGTCACTTATGCTTTATGACCAAAGTATATGTCACTACTATGCAAGTACACCAGTTTCTATTTTGTATTTCCAAACGTCATATTGCAAGTTCATGCGTTCACATTCCCCTTTTTGTGTATGTAATCACGCTTTAAGCCTCCCCTTTTCGCATGGCTAAGTTGGGCTTTAAAAAAAGGCTAAGCCCAACATATATATAATAAACGGACGTGTTAAACGGGGGAAAATAACGTTGGGTTAAAATTACTAATGAATGAAAATATAAAATAGAAGGGCCCAAATTCAAGTATGGGTTGGGCCCATGATTGGTGTAACCTTTACACCATTAACTTAATAATGGGCCGCAAATATTTACATATAAGAAAATAAAGAAGAAAGACAAAATATGTAAATGTAGAACATACGATGTGTTTAACCCGAGGTTGGATTGAGTTGTGATGTAAACCTGCCCGGAACCGCCCGGCTGTCCAGTAGTCACAACAATACCTATCCAATGTGGGAGGTTAAACATGGAGCCCAATAAGGACCCGAGGTTAGACTGAGTTGTGGCGTAAGACTGCCCGGAACCAACCGGCAACAGGCAGCCACAACAATACCTGTCTAATGTGAGAGGTCAAGGCTTTAATAAGACAATTAAGGCTGAGTCAGGATTGTTAGGATTAAGTGAACTAAAGACTTAATCAAAATGGAACATGCTAAACTAAACGGACTGGTGGGGGTTAGGTTATAAAACACTTAACCAACTTAGCATGTTGGCTAGAGATAGAAAACCTAGTAACGGGGGACCCTTTTCAGCAGTAACCCTAGAAGGTGTATCAGGATACCCTGAAACTAGGCAGGGTGGGGCATGATTACTGGGCTGATTGTAAGAGGTCAAATCGACGGCGGTGGTGTAGAAGTGTAGGTTCTAACGGGGTGCGGGCGTGCACACACTCCGGCGCAGAAAAATAAAGCACTGGGCACCAGTAGCATACCTGTTCATTCTAAGGTTGTGTCGGGCCGCCGCCATGGGACTTGATACACCCCATGGTGGGACCAGCATAGGTAACTACAACATCGGGGGCCGTAAGACACATGTAACTATGCGAGTAGGAGCCGATCATCATAGAATGGATCACATCACCCTGATTATGGGGTGCCAGTTGGAAACTAGTTTATATGGGTTTAGAGATTAGCATGGGGTACGATAGTATATTCGACCCTAGACAACTTAACCAAGTTTATAGTGCTTTCCCACTTCTTGTTTATACTTATCATAGATCATGATAAGTATAAACAAGAAGAGGCCGAAGTCCACTTCAGCATGGTTAAGTTGTCTAGGGTCGAATATACTATCGTACCCCATGCTAATCTCTGAACCCATATAAACTAGAGCTACCCGAGAAGTTGGCCGGAGTCCACAACGTTTTTCAGGTTTCACATCTCCGAAAATGTCTACATGAGTCTGCTGAAGCGGTAGAGCCAAATATCCTCGAAGAGGCCGAAGTGGAACGCGAAGCAACCATAAGAAAAGTTCCAACCCGCATCTTAGGAACGGAAGTGAAGAAGCTACGCAACCGTGAAGTCAAGCTCGTCAAAGTACTGTGGAGCGACGCCGAGGGAGACGCGACTTGGGAAACTGAAGCTAGAATACGCACCGCCTACCCTTTTCTGTTCGAGGGTACATCCTTGATCTTTCCTTTTCCTTAAGTTGCGCTTTTATCTATCTTTTTAGATATATTTCCTCGACCTTATCTTTTAGGTAGAAACCCTTTGGATGGAAACATGTAATTGAAACATGTTATGGATGATGGTTGCAAGTGGTTGCAAGTGATTGCTAGTGGTTGCTCGTGGTTGCATACACACACAATCTAGGTTTTAGATCGGCTCAGTCACTTCATATTGCATATGCATATATGTTTGCATTCGTATATGGTTGAACTTTAATGTGTTGTCATGTGGATGCTGCATTTGTATTGAATGATTGTGCACTCATGTAGGATCAAGAATAGGAAAATTTGCATACATAATGGATTCATGGCACCTACATAATTCGCATTAAGGAGGTCAACTGAATCAGTAGACCGCCTGATTTTGCATTAGATAAGTACATGTACACACACACTTCGCATATGATCATGAAGCATTAGAAGTCTTTTAAGGACAATGGTTGCTCGTGTTTGATGGATGAGTAGATGGATGATTGGATGTTAGGATATACATTCCTCCTAACTTGAAGATTTCGGGGACGAAATCCTTTTAAGTGGGGGAGAATGTAACACCCCGCGAATTCTATAACTGTGAAATTCACAAATTAAAGTATAATCAATTTGAAATCAAAGAACTAAGGGAAACAGGATACGCCATTGCGTTCGTCTCAGAAAAATACGCGAAATAGAGTCCGAGTTTTCGAAAAATGGAGTCCGTATGAAGAAGATATGGCCTTCGGAATTTTCTGAATTAAGTTTAAAATTCAAACAGAATAAAACAGTTTAAAATTCCAAAATCGGGCCCAATGGGCCAGGGCGGAAAAACACCCGCCTAACGCACCCAGGTCGACAGGGCTGTCGACCTGGTCCAGAGCCAGGTCGAACCCAGTCCAACCTGGCTAGCCTATTCTATGTTGGTCGATTTTCTGTAGTCTGCTTTGTCATTAGGGCTAGGTGGCAGGCTCTAATTGGTCTCTCCTTAGGATGAATGGCTACGATCAATCCAAGCAACATCAATGGCCCTAATCAGTTCATTACCCCTATAAAAAGGACCCTAGACTTAATTCTAATCTATTCATTCAAAAATAAGAACAAAGCCGCCATGTTGCTAAGGAACGACTATGGGTAGCCACCAATTGGAGAGAGGATTAGGAGGCAAATTCTAAGGCATAAAGCAACTCAATCAAATCAAACCGCATCTTCAAATCCCTAAATTTGAGAATTCGCCTCACCATTGTAAGTAGAGTTTTATTTTGGTATGAACAAATAATTGTGTTGGTTTGTAAACTTGATTTGTGGCGATAAAGTAATTCCTATTTGTGCGTTACTATGATTCTTATCGATTTGGAATATTGTATACGTTTGGATATTCTTGAATTATGTTATTCAATTATGAAAAACTACATGCGGTAGTTTTATGCAAGTATACGTTTGGAATATTCGCAAATTATGTAATCCATATTGAAGCTACATGTATGTAGTTGATTAATTGAAACTCATGTAAGTTTGGGGTTTTGCTACTATGCCATCATAATGTGTATTTTTATACAAACATCATTTTTGTGAAGTAATTGGAATAAGTTTGGGTTATCTTAGTCCATATGAAATTATGTTGAAAATTTGGCATCATGACCTATGTATTAAGTCGTGCTTTTGTACTAGAAAACCTATTTGCAAACTTATGAATATGACTAGGCTATGATTGATATTTTGCATAATTAAGTCTATATTGTTTACAAGAATTATATGATGACATATGTGGTACATAGCTAGGTTAGATTCAAAATCCCTTTTTGCAAGTTTGCATGACTAAAGTAAAAATCATGATTTCATGTTAGAAATATTTATGCCATGGTTATGTGAACAAATTTAACTATACTTTTGTATTAGTCACAAAAGTAGACACCTTTGTAAACATGTAGTAGTCTTATGAACATGCTTTGCTTATGCTTGACATTATGCCTGAATAAAAATATAGGTTTATGTTGTAGTTAAAGCCTATGTGTCGATAGTGATATTCTTAACTTAACTACAAGTTTACATGCTTTGATTCATGTCACTTATGCTTTATGACCAAAGTATATGTCACTACTATGCAAGTACACCAGTTTCTATTTTGTATTTCCAAACGTCATATTGCAAGTTCATGCGTTCACATTCCCCTTTTTGTGTATGTAATCACGCTTTAAGCCTCCCCTTTTCGCATGGCTAAGTTGGGCTTTAAAAAAAGGCTAAGCCCAACATATATATAATAAACGGACGTGTTAAACGGGGGAAAATAACGTTGGGTTAAAATTACTAATGAATGAAAATATAAAATAGAAGGGCCCAAATTCAAGTATGGGTTGGGCCCATGATTGGTGTAACCTTTACACCATTAACTTAATAATGGGCCGCAAATATTTACATATAAGAAAATAAAGAAGAAAGACAAAATATGTAAATGTAGAACATACGATGTGTTTAACCCGAGGTTGGATTGAGTTGTGATGTAAACCTGCCCGGAACCGCCCGGCTGTCCAGTTATCACAACAATACCTATCCAATGTGGGAGGTTAAACATGGAGCCCAATAAGGACCCGAGGTTAGACTGAGTTGTGGCGTAAGACTGCCCGGAACCAACCGGCAACAGGCAGCCACAACAATACCTGTCTAATGTGAGAGGTCAAGGCTTTAATAAGACAATTAAGGCTGAGTCAGGATTGTTAGGATTAAGTGAACCAAAGACTTAATCAAAATGGAACATGCTAAACTAAACGGACTGGTGGGGGTTAGGTTAGAAAACACTTAACCAACTTAGCATGTTGGCTAGAGATAGAAAACCTAGTAACGGGGGACCCTTTTCAGCAGTAACCCTAGAAGGTGTATCAGGATACCCTGAAACTAGGCAGGGTGGGGCACGATTACTGGGCTGATTGTAAGAGGTCAAATCGACGGCGGTGGTGTAGCAGTGTAGGTTCTAACGGGGTGCGGGCGTGCACACACTCCGGCGCAGAAAAATAAAGCACTGGGCACCAGTAGCATACCTGTGCATTCTAAGGTTGTGTCGGGCCGCCGCCATGGGACTTGATACACCCCATGGTGGGACCAGCATAGGTAACTACAACATCAGGGGCCGTAAGACACATGTAACTATGCGAGTAGGAGCCGATCATCATTGAATGGATCACATCACCCTGATTATGGGGTGCCAATTGGAAACTAGTTTATATGGGTTCAGATATTAACATGGGGTACGATAGTATATTCGACCCTAGACAACTTAACCAAGTTTATAGTGCTTTCCCACTTCTTGTTTATACTTATCATACCCAGTTCTTTATTCATAGACAGAATAGTACTAGACTTACTCAGGCTTTATGTCTGACTCTACTTTTCTTTCGTCTTCTTTTCTTCCGTCCCCCCCCTCCCAGGTCCACAGGGAGGGAACACAGCAGCTTGACCGGTCTTAACATCCAGCTTGAAGAAGAGAAATGTATTGCTTGGACCTTTTCGTTTGAAATTATGGCTTTGGAAAAACTCTATGGGGCTTTTGCAGTTTATCTATGTTTTATTTATGCTTCTTTAAATAATGTAATCAAGACAGATTATGAAAGTGTTATGTTATGTTTTTGGAAAAGATGTAAGACAATTATGGTGATGTTGTTGTAGCACGTATTTGCTTTCATGAAATAAAAGTTTGTTGATTTTCCGCTGTTTACAAATATGTGTTCTTATATCTGTCTTGTGTATCTGTGACTTATACTTATAAACCTCCACCAAAATTAGGGCATTCCCTTTGAGAGTGACCCTAACGAAGGTGGGGTGTTACACTTGGTATCAGAGCATAGGTTTACCATATAAGATAAATAGTTTTGAAAAATTATTTTCAAAAAGGAAATTTAAAGAAGCATTTTTAAAAG
The DNA here is from genome assembly GCA_030737875.1 of Allium sativum. Classification (NCBI taxonomy): domain Eukaryota; kingdom Viridiplantae; phylum Streptophyta; class Magnoliopsida; order Asparagales; family Amaryllidaceae; genus Allium; species Allium sativum. The sequence goes on from CM060924.1 coordinate 299,749,739, forward strand.
AAAATATTATTTTATTTTAAAAAGGCAAAGTCCACTCCCCAAAGCCATAGGTACTATCTCTTATCCTTCGTTTTGAATCTATCCTTTTTGTTTCAGCATGTCCGAAGATCTTAACTTGCCGGAAGGGTTGCCAATACCCGGTTGGTTTAGACGGTTCTTAGAAGCAAGAGCCACTCAGCCAGGTCCTACCATTCCTCCCCCAGCTGCCGGAAATCATCCAGCTGCTGCGGCACCTTTTCCTCCACCTCCTCCTCGGGGAAACACGTTTGCTAAGATATGTAAAGATTTTAAAGCTATGGGAGGAAGGGATTTCCATGGAACTAAGTCCTTCGTGGCAGCTAGGAATTGGCTGAAAGAAACTGAGGACCTATTCATCATCTTTGAGGTAGAGGATAGACAAAAAGTACAATTGGCAGTGTGGCTATTGAAGGGCGAGGCTTCCTACTGGTGGGAAGTCACTAATGCTGAAAGACCAGTGGAGACATGGGAGGACTTTAGGGCAAGGTTTGAGACTAAATTTCTCTCAGATGCGGAAAGAAGTTTGCAGTTGGAAAAATTCTTATTTCTTAAACAAGGGGACAAGACAGTCAGAGAATATGTGAATCAGTTCGATGAGCTGGCTAGGTTTGGGCTTGGCCTAGTCAACACCCCGCACAAGAAGGCTCTCCGGTTCGTCAAAGGGTTGAATGAGCCATTACACAGTTTGGCCATGACCCATATACCCATGGGAGCCACGTATGAAAGATTGGTGCAAATGGCATTGCTGAATGAAGAGGATAAGGGCAAGAAGGAGACAAAGGCAGAAAGCTCTCAAGGGAAGAAAGAGTGTTTGCAGCCTAAGAAGACAGACTTTAAGAAGGGCGGGAAAGGCAACAAAGAGAAGAGGAAGTGCAATTTCTGTGGCAAAGTGGGGCACTTAGTAAAGGACTGCCGGAAAAAGAAGGCCAAGGAGAATGGTGGGTGCTTTTCTTGCGGTGAGACAGGCCACAGGGCTAAGGACTGCCCAAAGAAACGAGGACAGGGGCAGAGGGCTGGATCCACCCCAGGGGCACAGGTTCATGTGCTGGAAGCGCCACCTCTGCAACAGCGAGGTATAAATACTTCTGTAGAAAGTGTAGTTTATCTTTATGATCACCCCGTTCGCACTTTATTTGATTCTGGCGCATCACACTCCTTTATCTCGTCTGCTCTAGTAGAATCTCTGCACCTAAAAACTAGCATGGTAGAGGACCCCTTAATTGTTTCAAACCTAATTGGGGGCCCAGCTCATTTGTCCATGATCTGTTTGGGATTGAAAATTTCTATTCTAAGTGTAGAATTTCAATGTAGTGCCTTTGTTTTGGGCTTTTCGGGTTATGGTTTGATTTTGGGTATGGATTGGCTATCCAGTAATGGGGCCATCCTTGATTGTGAGAAAAGGGTTGTTAGGCTCCTAACCCAGCTCGATAATACTTTGGAAATTTCTTGTAATCCCTCGTATGCGGTTATGCTTAGTTATCTTGAATCGCTAGATGCCTCCGTTGAAAATTTGCAATCAGTTAGAGTGGTCCGGGAATATCCGGATGTCTTCGAAGAGGTGAAGGGCTTGCCTCCGAAGCGGGAAATAGACTTCCGTATATATCTTGTAGATAATGCAAAGCCCGTTGCGTTGCCCGTTAGACACATGGCTCCACGAGAAAGGAAAGAGCTCAGTTAACAGATTAAAGAGCTTCTAGAAAAGGGGTTCATTAGGAGGAGCATTTCAGAATGGGGCGCTCCGGTGGTGTTCGCTACAAAGGCGGATGGTTCACTCCGTCTATGTGTTGACTATAGGGAGCTCAACAAGCTAACGAAAAAGAATAGGCACCCTCTCCCTAGAATTGACGATTTATTTGACCAGCTTGTAGGAGCGTCTGTTTTCTCCCAACTCGATTTAGCAACCGGTTTTCATCAGCTAAGGGTGGCTGAAGATAGCATCGATAAAACGGCGTTCAGAACCCCAGACGGCTTCTTTGAATGGCTTGTCATGCCTTTCGGCTTGACAAATGCACCTGCTTACTTCGTGGACCTGATGAGTAGGGTATTTAGAGATTTCCTCAACAAATTCGTAGTGGTCTTCGTAGATGATATCCTTATCTTCTCAAAGAGTGAAGAGGAACATGCTCAGCACTTAAGAGCAATCATGGAAACTTTGCGAGTCCATCAACTAAAAGCCAAATTCTCCAAATGCCACTTTTGGAGAGAAGAGGTGAGGTTCCTTGGGCACATAGTATCCAAACAAGGGTTAGCAGTGGACCCTGCTAAGGTAGTGGCGGTACAGGATTGGAAGACACCAAGGAATGCAACTGAGGTTCGAAGTTTTCTAGGACTAGCAGGTTTCTATCGAAAGTTTATAAGGGATTTTGCGAAAATCTCAGCTCCGCTCACGAAATTGACTAAGAAGAATCTAGTGTTCAATTGGGACTTGGATTGCGAGTTTGCTTCCCAACGACTGAAAAGGGCTCTCACAACAGCCCCAGTTTTGACGCTGCCAGATGGGAGCAAGATGTTCACTGTTTATACGGATGCATGTGGGACAGGGCTAGGCGCCGTCTTAATGCAAGAAGGAAGGGTAGTAGCTTATGGCGGGAGGCAGTTGAAAGTGCACGAAAAGAACTACCCAACCCACGATCTTGAGTTAGCCGCCATCGTCTTTGCACTCAAGTCTTGGCGACACTATCTCCTAGGTGAGAAGTTCGAACTTTACACTGACCATAAATCGTTGAAATATCTTTTCTCGCAGAAGGATCTTAACTTGAGGCAACAAAGATGGATGGAGTTTCTTGCCTCGTACGATTTCGAAATCTCCTACACTCCGGGCAAAGGCAACGTAGTAGCAGACGCGTTGAGCCGAAAGAAATTGACCCTAAGCCCGTTGTTTGTTGAAAGACAAAGCTTAGAGTTTATAGCCAGCTTCGACTTTAGGCCTTCCTCCGATTTCGTACCAGGCTTGCTAGCATCTCTCGAAGTGCGCCCAACTTTAGTGGATTCAGTAGGGACAGCACAACGCGAAGACCCTCAGCTTGTGGAAACAATTGATAGGCTAATTAGGGGTGAGACTTCAAGTCACCTCAACAGATACTCCATCGACGATAAGGGTTTGCTAAGGCGAGACGGAAGACTATGCGTCCCACAGACAAAAGATTTAATAAAGAAGGTTCTCGAGGAAGCACATCACTCCAAGATGACGATACACCCAGGCGGAGATAAAATGTACAAAGACATAAAAAGGACTTTCTTCTGGAACGGCATGAAAAAGGACGTGGCAGAGTTCGTTTCTAAGTGTATGGTGTGCCAACAGGTTAAGGCGGAACAGAAAAAGCCTGGCGGACTACTACATCCTCTGGAGGTCCCGCAGTGGAAGTGGGATAGCATCTCAATGGACTTCATCGATGGGCTGCCTAGGTCTAGGAGAGGCAACACTAGCATTTGGGTAATAGTGGATAGGCTTACTAAAAGCGCCCACTTTTTACCTGTCAAAAGTAAAAGAACTGCCTCATCCCTAGCATCACTTTACCTCAAAGAAATCGTTCGACTCCATGGAATACCATCTAGCATTGTTAGTGACCGAGACCCCATCTTCACCAGTGAGTTTTGGCGGAGTCTGCAAGAAGCAGTAGGAACGCAGTTATGCTTGAGCACAGCCTATCATCCCCAAACCGACGGCCAAACAGAGAGAGTGAACAGAGTTTTGGAAGACCTTTTAAGGCTATGCGTCCTTGACTTCGGAGGGACATGGGAAGACCACCTTCCTTTGGTGGAATTTGCCTACAACAACAGCTATCAAGCAACCATCGGAATGGCGCCCTTCGAAGCTTTATATGGAAGACCGTGCCGATCGCCCACTTGTTGGTGGGAGTCTACTGATAAGCTCATACTTGGACCAGATATGATCCGAGAGACTTCGGAGAAAGTAGACTTAATACGAAGAAGGATGAAGACGGCCCAAGACAGACAAAAGTCCTATGCCGACAAGAGAAGGACCAACCTTGAATTTAAGGTTGGAGACAGAGTTTTTCTCAAGGTATCACCGCTAAGAAACGTTGTTCGTTTTGGGACCACAGGAAAACTGGCACCAAGGTTCGTAGGGCCATTCCCTATCATCGGGAAAATTGGGAAAATGGCCTATAGATTAGAGCTACCCGAGAAGTTGGCTGGAGTCCACAACGTTTTTCACGTTTCACATCTCCGAAAATGTCTACATGAGTCAGCCGAGGTGGTAGAGCCAAATATCCTCGAAGAGGCCGAAGTGGAACGCGAAGCAACCATAAGAAAAGTTCCAACCCGCATATTAGGAACGGAAGTGAAGAAGCTACGCAACCGCGAAGTCAAGCTCATCAAAGTTCAGTGGAGCGACGCCGAGGGAGACGCGACTTGGGAAACTGAAGCTAGAATCCGTACAGCCTACCCTTTTCTGTTCGAGGGTACATCCTTGATCTTTCCTTTTCCTTAAGTTGCGCTTTTATCTATCTTTTTAGGTATATTACCTCGACCTTATCTTTTAGGTAGAAACCCTTTGGATGGAAACATGTAATTGAAACATGTTATGGATGATGGTTGCAAGTGGTTGCAAGTGATTGCTAGTGGTTGCTCGTGGTTGCATATACACACAAAATCTAGGTTTTAGATCGGCTCAGTCACTTCATATTGCATATGCATATATGTTTGCATTCGTATATGGTTGAACTTTAATGTGTTGTCATGTGGATGCTGCATTTGTATTGAATGATTGTGCACTCATGTAGGATCAAGAATAGGAAAATTTGCATACATAATGGATTCATGGCACCTACATAATTCGCATTAAGGAGGTCAACTGAATCAGTAGACCGCCTGATTTTGCATTAGATAAGTACATGTACACACACACTTCGCATATGATCATGAAGCATCAGAAGTCTTTTAAGGTCAATGGATGCTCGTGTTTGATGGATGAGTAGATGGATGATTGGATGTTAGGATATACATTCCTCCTAACTTGAAGATTTCGGGGACGAAATCCTTTTAAGTGGGGGAGAATGTAACACCCCACGAATTCTATAACTGTGAAATTCACAAATTAAAGTATAATCAATTTGAAATCAAAGAACTAAGGGAAACGGGATACGCCATTGCGTTCGTCTCGGAAAAATACGCAAAATAGAGTCCGAGTTTTCGAAAAACGGAGTCCGTATGAAGAAGATATGGCCTTCGGAAGTTTCTGAATTAAGTTTAAAATTCAAACAGAATAAAACAGTTTAAAATTCCAAAATCGGGCCCAATGGGCCAGGGCGGAAAAACACCCGCCTAACGCACCCAGGTCGACTGGGCTGTCGACCTGGTCTAACCAGGTCGACAGGGCTGTCGACCTGGTCCAGAGCCAGGTCGAAACCAGTCCAACCTGGCTGGCCTATTCTATGTTGGTCGATTTTCTGTAGTCTGCTTTGTCATTAGGGCTAGGTGGCAGGCTCTAATTGGTCTCTCCTTAGGATGAATGGCTACGATCAATCCAAGCAACATCAATGGTCCTAATCAGTTCATTACCCCTATAAAAAGGACCCTAGACTTAACCCTAATCTATTCATTCAAAAATAAGAACAAAGCCGCCATGTTGCTGAGGAACGACTAGGGGTAGCCACCAATTGGAGAGAGGATTAGGAGGCAAATTCTAAGGCATAAAGCAACTCAATCAAATCAAACCGCATCTTCAAATCCCTAAATTTGGGAATTCGCCTCACCATTGTAAGTAGAGTATTATTTTGATATGAACAAATAATTGTGTTGGTTTGTAAACTTGATTTGTGGCGATAAAGTAATTCCTATTTGTGCGTTACTATGATTCTTATCGATTTGGAATATTGTATACGTTTGGATATTCTTGAATTATGTTATTCAATTATGAAAAACTACATGCGGTAGTTTTATGCAAGTATACGTTTGGAATATTCGCAAATTATGTAATCCATATTGAAGCTACATGTATGTAGTTGATTAATTGAAACTCATGTAAGTTTGGGGTTTTGCTACTATGCCATCATAATGTGTATTTTTATACAAACATCATTTTTGTGAAGTAATTGGAATAAGTTTGGGTTATCTTAGTCCATATGAAATTATGTTGAAAATTTGGCATCATGATCTATGTATTAAGTCGTGCTTTTGTACTAGAAAACCTATTTGCAAACTTATGAATATGACTAGGCTATGATTGATATTTTGCATAATTAAGTCTATATTATTTACAAGAATTATATGATGACATATGTGGTACATAGCTAGGTTAGATTCAAATTCCCTTTTTGCAAGTTTGCATGACTAAAGTAAAAATCATGATTTCATGTTAGAAATATTTATGCCATGGTTATGTGAACAAATTTAACTATACTTTTGTATTAGTCACAAAAGTAGACACCTTTGTAAACATGTAGTAGTCTTATGAACATGCTTTGCTTATGCTTGACATTATGCCTGAATAAAAATATAGGTTTATGTTGTAGTTAAAGCCTATGTGTCGATAGTGATATTCTTAACTTAACTACAAGTTTACATGCTTTGATTCATGTCACTTATGCTTTATGACCAAAGTATATGTCACTACTATGCAAGTACACCAGTTTCTATTTTGTATTTCCAAACGTCATATTGCAAGTTCATGCGTTCACATTCCCCTTTTTGTGTATGTAATCACGCTTTAAGCCTCCCCTTTTCGCATGGCTAAGTTGGGCTTTAAAAAAAGGCTAAGCCCAACATATATATAATAAACGGACGTGTTAAACGGGGGAAAATAACGTTGGGTAAAAATTACTAATGAATGAAAATATAAAATAGAAGGGCCCAAATTCAAGTATGGGTTGGGCCCATGATTGGTGTAACCTTTACACCATTAACTTAATAATGGGCCGCAAATATTTACATATAAGAAAATAAAGAAGAAAGACAAAATATGTAAATGTAGAACATACGATGTGTTTAACCCGAGGTTGGATTGAGTTGTGATGTAAACCTGCCCGGAACCGCCCGGCTGTCCAGTAGTCACAACAATACCTATCCAATGTGGGAGGTTAAACATGGAGCCCAATAAGGACCCGAGGTTAGACTGAGTTGTGGCGTAAGACTGCCCGGAACCAACCGGCAACAGGCAGCCACAACAATACCTGTCTAATGTGAGAGGTCAAGGCTTTAATAAGACAATTAAGGCTGAGTCGGGATTGTTAGGATTAAGTGAACCAAAGACTTAATCAAAATGGAACATGCTAAACTAAACGGACTGGTGGGGGTTAGGTTAGAAAACACTTAACCAACTTAGCATGTTGGCTAGAGATAGAAAACCTAGTAACGAGGGACCCTTTTCAGCAGTAACCCTAGAAGGTGTATCAGGATACCCTGAAACTAGGCAGGGTGGGGCACGATTACTGGGCTGATTGTAAGAGGTCAAATCGACGGCGGTGGTGTAGCAGTGTAGGTTCTAACGGGGTGCGGGCGTGCACACACTCCGGCGCAGAAAAATAAAGCACTGGGCCCCAGTAGCATACCTGTGCATTCTAAGGTTGTGTCGGGCCGCCGCCATGGGACTTGATACACCCCATGGTGGGACCAGCATAGGTAACTACAACATCGGGGGTCGTAAGACACATGTAACTATGCGAGTAGGAGCCGATCATCATTGAATGGATCACATCACCCTGATTATGGGGTGCCAATTGGAAACTAGTTTATATGGGTTCAGAGATTAACATGGGGTACGATAGTATATTCGACCCTAGACAACTTAACCAAGTTTATAGTGCTTTCCCACTTCTTCTTTATACTTATCATACCCAGTTCTTTATTCATAGACAGAATAGTACTAGACTTACTCAGGCTTTATGTCTGACTCTACTTTTCTTTCGTCTTCTTTTCTTCCGTTTCCCCCCCCCCCCCCAGGTCCACAGGGAGGGAACACAGCAGCTTGACCGGTCTTAACATCCAGCTTGAAGAAGAGAAATGTATTGCTTGGACCTTTTCGTTTGAAACTATGGCTTTGGACAAACTCTATGGGGCTTTTGCAGTTTACAGTTTATCTATGTTTTATTTATGCTTCTTTAAATAATGTAATCAAGACAGATTATGAAAGTGTTATGTTATGTTTTTGGAAAAGATGTAAGACAATTATGGTGATGTTGTTGTAGCACGTATTTGCTTTCATGAAATAAAAGTTTGTTGATTTTCCGCTGTTTACAAATATGTGTTCTTATATCTGTCTTGTATATCTGTGACTTATACTTATAAACCTCCACCAAAATTAGGGCATTCCCTTTGAGAGTGACCCTAACGGAGGTGAGGTGTTACAAATAGAGTCTAGTTTATGTAAGACTCTGAATAACACTCTAGGTTCAAATTCAAATTCTGTTTTCAAATTCTATTTTCAAATTCTATCTTCAATCTCTATCTTCTCTATTTTACTTTGATTTTAAACTTAAGTTTTATAAGTTTATACTTTATAAGTTTATACTTTATAAGTTTATACTTTATAAGTTTTTATATTTTAACTGTATATACTTAATATTTATACAGTTTTAAACTCTATGATTTTATAAATATATTTATATAGTTTATATCTATGTTTTCATATGATTTTATATTTTATAATATTCATTTACAACACTATGTTTTAATTAAAGAATTTCCAGAATTATATATATATATATATCAAAACACTTGAAAAATGCTCAAAAATCAATTTTGAACACGGATATGTCGACATACATTATTGCCTATGTCGACATATAACTGTCTTTTTTTCCAAAATTGAAAGGAAGTGTCTTTTCACTATTTGTAACATTCCAGAAGCGTTGCAAACTTTCAAATCTTATAAATAGGGGCTGATTTCGAATTTTTTCATCATTCTTCATCTCCTTTCTTTAAACCATTATATTTTCTCATTTTTATGATTTCTACACCTATACTCTGCCAAATTCAATTCTATTTGCATAAAACTTCTTCTCTTTTCACCCTCTTCTCATTACTCTCTGAATCGAAGTGCTATTAAAGAGTTATAGGGTATTGTAATCATTTGGGAAGTGTTTGGGTAATCAGTATTTCCTTGTAGCCATGAAATAAGGGAACGAAAGCGTTGTTACCCTTGTAGCCGTGAAATCATGGAGAGTATACTTGATCAAGTGTGTGGAATCGGTGTTAACCTTGTAACCGCGAAATCAAGGGGGTTGTACTTGGATATTGATAAAGAAATAAAACTTTGTGCAATCCAACGTTTCGTGGGACTGGACGTAGGAGCAATTCTGAACCAGTATAAAATCCAGTGTGTTCATTCTTTTTCTGCATTTTATTTTTGTTTATTTTGGTGGTTATGTTTGATTCTATGTCCGTCTTTGTTTCTGTGGTGTGTGATTCATATGGTAGATCATATAAGTTTTAGACGTTGTTTAAATTCTCAAAAACGCTATTCACCCGCCTCTAGTGTTAGTTTTGCCTTAACGATCCATTCCGCAATCCCTAACAATTGGTATCAGAGCAAGGTCTTTCAAAAAGTTCATAATTTGATTTTTGAAAATAGTGATAATGGAAACCAACACTGGTAGCAATAATAGTTCTTTTGTAGAGAGCCAGTCCGCTGTTAAACGGTCACTGTTAAATGGTAGTAATTATTCATAGTGAAAATTAGGCACACATCCCTAAAACGAAACTTAATTTGGCTCACATCCGGTCCTAAACTTATTGTAAATTAGGTCCCTATTTTTCAAAAACATATAAAAAAATATAAAAAAAATCACGTAAATTCATAATTAAATAAAACATGTTCACGCCAAAAAAATCAGGTGGAAAATCAATCAACAAACACGTCAAAATCAAAAAATACACAAAACAGCGAAAAATGCAGTAAAATGCATAAAAACATGCACATATTTCAAATAGTTGCATACATGTATGCATCTATTTCAATTCCGCATCATACAGCAGCATATATGCATACATGTATGCAGATTTTCCGAAATACATGCATGATTTCATGCATCTATTCGATTTCTGCATGGAAAACACGCATGCTTGCATATGTGCATACGAGTATGCAGTTATGCAGAAAATATGCATTCAAGTATGCATATATTGTCACGCCTTCGGCTTTCAACACATTACTGCATACATGTATGCAGCTATTTTGAATAACAGCATACTTGTATGCAATTATTCAGCAGGCTTGCGGATCTTTTTTGCATGTGTATTTAAAAAGTTGCATACATGTATGCAACTATCAGTAATAGTTGCATACATGTATGCAATTTTTTTTTTTTGATTTGCGTGGGCTCCTGGGATTATTTCCAGATTTTAGAATTTTTTTTTATGCATGAGCGCATTTTTTTTGGCCAGAAATTGAAAAAGGCGAAGGGGACATGAGGAGCAGGCGAAGGGATCAAAAATTTTGGGCGGCATCTAATTTTAGGGACCAGAAACATATGGAAAACTTTGGCTGGACGTGGCTTTAATTTAAAACTTAAATAAGGACGTGAGACAAAAGTACCCTTATTCATATTGGGCATGTAGAATGAAAATATATTTACAATCAATAGGATTAGACACATGGAATAGTACACAAAATGAGTTTGTTGAACACACAACTGCTTTTGCACAATGGAGAAATGAACAAAAGGATGATGCACAAAGCAATTCTAAAGCCATGAATATGTTATTTTGTTCATTAGATTGGAATGAGTTTAATAGATTGTCAGTATGTAATACTGCTTGTGTGATGACCCCAAACTTCCGTAGACGAAAGCTGAGATGATCATTGGAATACAACATAAATATAGCAACACATAACACAGATTACAGCATAAATATAAGAAACTATAAAACAACAACATCAACATAGCAGCAGAATATGGATGTTATCATAACACAGAATCCCAGTCATAGAGTCCTACTTATTACAACAAAATCCCAACAAAAGGAAACAAGTACATAATGTCAAAAGTACAGTTTGAAATGAAATGGAATACGATCAAAATGTCTCAAAGTCTAAGCAGAAATAAAGATAAAGATGAGGGTCTGCATAGTCCAGCAAAGCACCTCGATAAGCAGCAACACCAAAGCAAATAAGCAAGCTCCAAGATCAGCAACTCCAAGGAAGCAAACTAACAACCTATCAATTGGCTGCCCGTGTGGAAAGAGGGCACCCGAATTTGCAAAGTGAAACAAAATTCGAGTCAGTCGTGGGACTGGTATGAGAAAGCTTTCTATACTAACTAATCATATGGCGAATCACAGGACCACGCCGCTAAGGCGGAACGGGTTTACTCCATTGGATTGCCAGTGCATAATTAAGTAAATCGTTTAAATAACAATATGCATTTAGAGAAAAAATGAGATCGTTATAAGACCCAAGTCCCATCACACAATGCAACGCAAACCAGAGGAAAGGGTTTTTCCTTATAACGATCAAAAGATGATAAATACGTCAAACGTATTACTATTAGTGTGTGTACGTTTTCATAAATCATTCAATATAAATGTATTAATCCTAGACGCCATAGGTACCATATATTATGCCGCCGTATATAAGTATACAACTAAAATCGTAATGTCGTATTGGAGAATTTTTTTCCATCATGAGTCGAGGCTAGGGGCAAGCTCCTCTCCGATTCGAGACACTCCAGCAAATGCCTCAGGATCCCCCGCAGTGAACCCTTGGATCTTCACGGCCGGTCCACACATATGTGTATGGATTAGTTATGCCTGAACACACGCTTCCCGGTTCCTTTGAACCTATAATTTGACCACCAACGTCCTATAAACAATGAGGTACCTAAAAATCCATCATCCACATAAGTAAAATGTCAGCGCTGGTAGGTCCCTGACATCACTCTAGCTAGAAAGAAACGTGTGCACTCCCTGCAGTCCGTATCCCGTTTTGACTCATACCGGGGTGTGAGGCTCGTTAGGTTACGCTATATACAAAGCTACGCCTAAACAGGCCGTGCTTTGATCATTTTTCACAAGGCCTGCTTTTCAACAAAACCTTGATCATTCGCATCTTAGCGGGCCACATTGACAATTCCGTCATGCTATCGATAACTACTAACATATACCAGGGTGTTAAGCAGAGAATAAATTCTCTACCACCAAACAAGCATACATTAATAAAAATTGATTTAGTTACACAAAACGAATTCCAACGTCAGACGCGCGTCCATACAAGTCTGTTCTGGGTTTGAACGAAACCGTAGATACTAGAGAGGTTCTCGCTTATCCGGACAATCAACCCATACGACCGGCCAACTACTACATCAACCCCTTCCTGGGAGCAAGTCAGTCCAAGGTCTCAATCATCGTTGACCGTTCGACGTGAAGATCGCCGGTCTTCAACATTGTCTTCTATTATTTCGATTTAAATCATCGTTTGATTATTTGAAATGAGTTAAACTCGGCCTTTTCAAATAATCATCGCATAATTATCATTTAAAACATTTCACGTCGTTCATATTTATTTATAGCGATTTATTTCTATTTTTATTTATTTAAAAATAGTGCGAATAGACTATACGACGCTTCGGGCCGATGGGTGACCCTGGCGCTGTTTTCACCAAAATTTGTTTTAAACATATCTCAAAATCTAACCGTCAGATTTTGGTAAATTTTATGTCGTTGGAAAGCATTTTCCAAGACGGTCTTGACGGGTCCAGTTTTGGGAAAATTCAACGGTCGAATCTTTCGGTACAACCGTTTAAAGTTATGATTTCAAAACGCGAACTACCGCGCGTGTTTCGCTTAGTTTTAATTTATATTATATATATATATATAAATCAAACCTTTTAGCGATTTCCATTATTTCAAAATCCATTCTTTTATTTATAAAATGATATTTTTGGCTGCCAATTCTAATGCGACAAAAATCATATTTTCTACAATGTGTCTTTTGTCCGCCAATTCTAATGCGACAAAAACAATGATTTTAACTATGTATATTTTTATATTAAATAAAAATAATATTTTTGTTCGCCAATTCTAAAGCGACAAAAATTATGTTTTACTAAGTATATCTTTATGAAAAGAATATTTTTGTCCGCTAATTCTAATGGGACAAAAATTATGTTTTTAAGTATGAACATTTTTTTAAAAATAATATTTTTGTCCGCCAATTCTAATGCGACAAAAATAATGTTTTACTAAGTATATCTTTATGAAAAGAATATTTTTGTCCGCTAATTCTAATGCGACAAAAATTATAGTTTTTAAGTATGAACATTTTTATAAAAATAATATTTTTGTCCGCCAATTCTAATGCGACAAAAATAATGTTTTACTAAGTATATCTTTATAAAAAAAATATTTTTGTCCGCTAATTCTAATGCGAAAAAAATTATAGTTTTTAAGCATGAACATTTTTATAAAAATAAACATGATATTTTCCTTTTATCCTTTTATCTACATATACAATGTAAATGTCTTTTACTTTACATTGAAAATGTAAATTCTTTCTTTTATTTCTTTACATTGAAAATAATGTTTTCTATTCTTTTCTTTATTATCTTTACATAGAAAATGTTTCTCTTCTTTATTTTCTTTTCATAGAAAAATGTTTCTTTTCTTTGTTTTCTTTTCATAGAAAAATGTACATATTACTTTTATTTTCTTTTTACATTAAAAATGTACATACTACTTTTATTTTCTTTTTACATGAAAAATGTACATACTACTTTTATTTACATTTTACATTAAAAATGTACATACTACTTTTATTTACATTTTACATTAAAAATGTACATACTACTTTTATTTACATTTTACATTAAAAATGTACATACTACTTTTATTTACATTCGAAATGTTAATGTTTTCTTTTACATAGAATCAACATTACAAAAAGGACTATATTTCCTAATGCCTATATTTGATTCATTTCAATTATAAAACATGACAGTGAAATTTTTTTATGTCATTCAAATAAACTAACACAATGGTGATATTTGTGTCATAATTCTTAACAGTGAAAATTTGGATGTCACCACAACAATGTTAACACAACCATATAAATTTTGTGTCATTAACATAATAGTGAAATTTTGGATGTCACTACAACAATATTAATACAACCATATAAATTAACATAATAGTGAAATCTTGGGTGTCACTACAACCATATTAACACAACCATATAAATTAACATAATAGTGAAATTTTGGGTGTCACTACAACAATATTAACACAACCATATAAATTAACATAATAATGAAATTTTGGGTGTCACTACAACAATATTAACACAACCATATAAATTAACATAATAGTGAAATTTTGGGTGTCACTACAACAATATTAACACAACCATATAAATTAACATAATAGTGAAATTTTGGGTGTCACTACACAATATTAACACAACCATATAAATTAACATAATAGTGAAATTTTGGGTGTCACTACAACAATATTAACATAATAGTGAAATTTTGGGTGTCACTACAACAATATTAACACAACCATATTGGATTGGGAATATAATTCCCATGAATCAAAATAAAGGTCTCATCTTTATTTTATTTGTAAATCAAATAAAATATATGTCAAAATTGTCTTTTAATTTACAAAGAAAATAACATAGAAGAAATTGTCTTTGTCTTATGTTAACAAAATGAAATGTTACATTTTGTTTTTAATTTGTAAACAAAATAAACAAAACAAGATTGAATGTTTTAATTTTATTTAGGAAAATAAAATGAAAATAAAAGTAATAAAGATGAGAACTTATAAGGATTACATTAGAATTAATAGATCTAAACATGTCTATAACACGACATACAACATATCTCAACCACAATTCAAGATCACAACAAAGCAGATCAAAATCACTAACATACAGTCGTGATTTCGCAATTAAAGTTAATCTATAATTTATTTAAAATAAATCAGAGTTCTCACATGCATTGGAGATTTAGTCCAAATTTCAAACAATTCAGAATGGTCTCGTTTCAGTCCAAGAATGTAGATCTGATCTCTACGATCACACAGCTTCTGAAATCATTAAATTTTGTTGATGTACGCATTAGTTATGGTCAGAATAAGATTGGAAATAAATTTAATTTATTAATTAAATTAAAAATATACCCTCTTCTTCTTGTTCAAAGTCACGACCGTGGCTTTCAACTATTGTTCAAAACTTCACTTTCAGTTTTCGGGAGCTTGGATGCACGAAACGAGGCGCCGTCAGTTGGAGGAGGTGCGGCCAGGAGAGGCGCACGTGCGCCTGGGGTGTTGGGGGGTGCGACTCAGCTATGTGGGCCCGGCGACGGTCCAATTGCGGCGCCTTTGGGGGTTCGGGGCGAGGTCTACGGGCGACTATAGGGGTGGTGGCGGGTATGGTTGGAAAGAGGAGAGAAAGCTCTCCGAAACGAGCTATGGTTTTGATTCTAATTCGAAGGGAGGTGAGAGGAATTGGGAGAGAATGATTCGAACTGAAATAGGGGTAGCGGCGGCCTGTTTTTGAAGATGAACAGTAGCATCTGAATTAGGGTTTAATTTTCTTGTTTTTATAATATTTAAGTGTAATTTTACATTTAAATCCAAATCTTTCAAACCAAACCAAATTTAGTCCAGACAAAGTTGACCCTAGCTAATAGCCTATGTTCCGGACCCAACGGACCAGGTCCCGTCAGCCCAAGAGTTCGTCTCGACCCCCAGTTTCTCAGTTTTAAATATAATTCATTTATTTTTAAATTCAACCGCCTATAAAAATTCACCGGGGCCACATACGGACCCGGAAAAATCCAAAAAATATATATATTTGTCTTTGTTATGACGATACAGTCCTAACAAAATTAATTTCGTCGAATTCTGAGACCGTTTGAAAAATGGCTATTTTTCAGTCGATTAAATCCTAACTGAAAATAAACAGAACACTGTTTCTTTTGCCACACTCACATATTAAGTCGAAAAATTCCAGAAAATTAAACTTAACAAATAAACGGCATTCCGGTTCCAACAAAATTGGTTTCGTCGGAAACGGAGTTAAACAGAGTTACATTTTTGTGGGTTGTCCCTGTTCTGTTTTAAAATAAATTAACTTAAATATCCAATTTCCTATTGGAATTTCTAAAATAATTTTTTAAAAAAAAAAAAATTGGCCCTAAAATTCCGGGTTGTTACATTCTCCCCCACTTAAAAGTTTTTCGTCCTCGAAAAGGAAACAAAGTAAAGTAGGGAACAAACGGAATTGTAAATTGTGCTAAATGTACCTTAACACAAGAATCATCCGGTGATATCTTCTCTGCAATTGGGGTAAGCCCTTTTGAAGCTATCCTCTGTCTCCCAAGTACAGTCTCTAGGATCCCCACTCCACTGCACCTTGACTAGGTGAATCTTCTTGTTCTCAGCACCCGGGTTTCTTTGCCAATAATCTTCATCGGATCCTTCCTCACTGTCAGGTTTGGAGTAATATCCAAGACCTGTTAATTCAATTCATCCTCAATCAAATCAGGGTCACGCACATGCTTGCGGAGTTGAGACACATGAAAGACATCATGCACCCCAGGCAACCAGTCGGGCAACTGCACTCGATAAGCAAGCGTACCAATCCTTTCGAGAATAGGAAATGGACCAATGAACCTTGGCGCCAATTTCCCAGTCTTCCCAAAACGAATCATGCCCCTTAATGGAGAAACATTCAAATATACTCGATCACCAACAGAGAATTCTAAGTGTCTTCTTCGCTGATCTGCATAACTCTTCTGTCGGCTCTGAGCAGCCAACAGGCGCTTCTTAATCAAATCAACCTTGTCCGATGCTTCACGAACCATGTCGGGACCCAAGACTAATCGATTGCCTGGCTCCACCCAACATGCCGGGGACCTGCATGGTCTATCATATAGTAACTCAAACGGTGACATTCCCAAGCTGGCTTGGTACTATTATTGTAAGAGAACTCCACCAAGTATAGATGGTCCTCCCATGAACCACCATAGCCAAGAATGCACGCTCGCAACAAGTCTTCTAAAATGCGGTTCACCCTCTCAGTCTGGCCATCTGTTTGAGGGTGATAAGCTGTGCTCAGATTCAACTTAGTACCGAGTTCTTCTTGGAAGGCTTCCCAAAACTTGCTCGTAAATATTGGATCCTGATCACTGACAATGCTTCTTGGGATCCCATGCAGTCTGACAATCTCTTTAAGATAAAGCTGCGCCAAACTCCGAGCTGTTCTGTTGGTCTTGACAGGGATAAAATGGGCAGACTTTGTTAAGCGGTCAACAATTACCCATATGCTATCGTTCCCTTTTCTGGTACGGGGCAAACCATCAATAAAGTCCATAGAAATTTTCTCCCACTTCCAGCCTGGAACTCCTAGAGGTTTCAATAGACCTGCTAGCTTCTGTTGATCACTTTTGACTTGCTGACAAGTGGGACATCTAGAAACATAAATAGAAATATCTCTCTTCATGGATCTCCACCAGAATGTGCGCTTGAGGTCTTGATACATCTTGCTCACCCCTGGATGAATACTGAGCTTGGATTTGTGGCTTTCATCCATAACTTCCCTTCTGAGCTCAGGAATGTACGGAACACAAATTCGGCCAGATAGCCTCAGAACCCCTCTGTCGTCAATTTGGAAGCTAGTGGATTCGCCATCCTGAATTCTTTTGATAATCCTCTGAATAAATTTATCATCCTTCTGGAGAGCAGAGATTTTATCAATCAGAGTAGAAGTTATAATGAGGTTGGCGAGAAGGAGTTTGTCGCCCTCGGCATTCTTTCTACTGAGCGCATCGGCTACAACGTTGGCTTTCCCTGGAGTATATAGGATAACAAAATCATATGATGCAAGAAATTCAACCTAGCGTTGCTGCCTTATATTCAAATCTCTTTGGGTAAAAAGATGCTTCAAGGATTTGTGATCCGTGTATACTTCGAACTTCTCACCCAAGAGATAGTGGCATAATTCTTTTCATGCGGTTTCAATTGGCGACTAGCATATGCGACCACCTTGCCTTACTGCATCAGCACCGCACCAATACCTTGAATCGATAAAGGAATAAAATGTTAAAATGAGATTTGACATTAAAAGGAAATGTTATCTCTGACATGTTGATTTATATAAAAGAAACAACCTTGCCTAGAAGCGTCGGTCCAGACTGTCAAATCCGGATTGCCATCTATAATGGTCAACACAGGAGCATTGGTCAACCTCCCTTTTAGATCTTGGAAACCTTTCTCGCATTCAGGTGTCCAAATAAATTTTGTATGCTTCTTGGTCAGGTTTGTCAATGGACAAGCTATCTTCGAAAAATCTTTGACAAATTTCCGATAATAGCCAGCCAGCCCTAAGAAACTTCTGACCTTTGTGGGAGTTCGAGGCTGCTTCCAGTTTTGGATGGCTGAGATTTTTCCTGGATCAACTGAAATGCCTTCTTTTGATACGACGTGTCTAAGGAATTTCACCTCTTCTTGCCAGAATATGCATTGGAGAATATGGCTTTTAGCACATTTCTACGCAAAATCTCCAAGACTTCCTTCAGATGCTGTTCGTGCTCAGCAGTGGATTTAGAAAAGATGAGGATGTCATCGATGAACACGAGCACAAATTTATTTATAACATCTCTGAAAACCCTATTCATTAGATCAACAAAATATGCTGGAGCATTACATAGACCGAAAGGCATTACCAGCCATTCATAAAAGATATCCGGCCCTCTGAAAGCAGTTAGAGGCACACATTCTTCTGCGATGCGAAGTTGATGGAAGCCTGTAGCTAAGTCCATTCTAGAGAAAATTCGCGCCCCATGCAAGCGGTCGAGCAAGTCATCAATACGAGGCAGTGGGTATTTGTTCTTCAGAGTTTGTTTGTTGAGATCACGGTAGTCCACACATAACCTGAGGGTACCGTCTGATTTTGGGACGAACACCACTGCTACGCCCCATTCTGAGAAGCTAGGCCTGATCAGACCCTTAAACAAAAGCTGCTTGGTTTTATTTCTCAGCTCTTCTTTTTCTTTGGGTGACATTCTCCGAATAGGATGTACGAAAGGCCTTGCATTCAGAGCCAAGTCAATTCTGAAGTTGATTTCTCTGCGTGGGGGTAAGCCTTCAACTTCCTTGAACACATCAGCATAATCTCTGACAATAGGAATTTCTTCAATAGAAGTAGGAGTGACTTCTAGAGAGGACCAAAATTCTTTTCTATCAGTGGCTGAGCCGTGGCAGGGTATGGTGATATTGCCAAGCTTAGTTTTGACATTGATAATCCTCTTAGCACATACCAACTCAGCCTCAAATTTGGTTAGCCAATCCATTCCCAATATAATGTCATAACTAGAGAAATCCATGACAATCTGATTAAAGGGGAACTGATAACAAGAATAGGAGATCGGCACTCTACAGTATTGATCTAGAACAAGGGAACCTCCTATCGGACTATGAGCTCTAATTAATTCCTTAAGTTTCCTTGGATTAAATTTTAGCTTTTTAATGGTGTCAGAAGAAATAAAACTATGTGCTGCACCGGTGTCAAATAGGACGGTTATAGGGATATTTTTAATGTTAAGAGTGCCACTTAAAACATCAGGTGTACCTGGGCCCTCGGTAGGAGCTGGTGTAGTCGTACCCTCATAGACATGTGCCACCTGAGCATTCTTTAACAATGGGAAATTCGGCTTGATATGCCGCTTCTGGTGGCAGTTGTAGCAATCCAGGTTGCGGTGAGGATTCTGGCCACTATTCTGAGAATTCTGACCCCGATTCTGCGAGCTCTGACAACGGTTCTGACTGGGGCCTGAATCATTTCTCTTGACTCTTTTAGGCGCTTTACACTCGTAATCAAAGTGCCCGG
Source organism: Allium sativum (assembly GCA_030737875.1). NCBI lineage: Eukaryota > Viridiplantae > Streptophyta > Magnoliopsida > Asparagales > Amaryllidaceae > Allium > Allium sativum. The sequence continues at coordinate 299,769,546 of CM060924.1, forward strand.
TCTTGCCACAATTAAAGCATGTCAACTTGCTCCGGTCTCTCTTCTTCCCCTGTGGCTTTGCAGCTAAAGAATTTCCTGTCTCTGATTTCTTGCTAGTCTGCTCCTTCTGGTTATAATTCTGATTCTTTGCTCTCTCTTGTTGGGCAGACTCATCATTTTCTTCGTAGCGGCTGGCAAAGGTGATAACTTCATGGAAGGGAAGATCGATATGAGCTGTGACCCTATTCAGATACTTTGTAGCGAGGCCCTTAATGAATTTCTTGTTCTTCTCAGTTGGGTCTTGAATTAGGTTAGGGGTATAACAGGAAAGCTCATCAAATTTCATCGCATATTCAGCAACTATCATATTTCCTTGTTTCAGATTGACAAATTGTTCACGAAGGCGTTCTCTTGCTTGTGGAGGGATGTATTTCTCATTGAAAAGTTCTTTGAATTTTGCCCAGGACATGTTGGCTACATCATTTCCAATCTTAACGGTGTCCCACCAGTGCTCAGCTTGATCTTTGAGTTGCCATGCTGCCAGGAAACGCTTTCTCTGATCCTCAAGTTCCATCCCTTCTAAGATCTTCTCACAATTCTTGAGCCATGACTCTGCTTCAACAGCAGACTCTCTACCAGTGAAAGGAACTCCACCCAAGTTATTGAATTTCTTTGACATCCGTTCTAGGTCGAATGGCTGTGCGACCCTGGGGTCGGGCTGCTCATGAATGGGCTCTTCTCTGGGTGGCCCTTTAGCTCCACCTCTCCCTCTTCCACGGGTTCTAGCTCTAGTACTCAAAATGAATTAGTCTGTAACATCAAGAGGAGAGTCAGATCAACAGAAATGAAAATTTTTCAAAGTAAGGGGTAAGAGGTGAAAATGATGTAACGACTGATAAATATGTGCTATTATGTTATGCTCACTCTAGGACTTTAGTCCTATCTCTAATGAGACTTATTGCTATAAATATGTTATATCCCAAAACTAAGGTTAAACCAATGCTCTGATACCAACTGTGATGACCCCAAACTTCCATAGACGAAAACTGAGATGATCATTGGAATACAACATAAATATAACAACACATAACACAGATTACAGCATAAATATAAGAAACTATAAAACAACAACATCAACATAGCAGCGGAATATGGATGTTATCTTAACACAGAATCCCAGTCACAGAGTCCTACTTATTACATCAAAATCCCAAAAAAAGGAAACAAGTACATAATGTCAAAAGTACAGTCGAAATGAAATGGAATACGATCAAAATGTCTCAAAGTCTAAGAAGAAATAAAGATAAAGATGAGGGTCTGCATAGTCCAGCAAAGCACCTCGATAAGCAGCAACACCAAAGCAAATAAGCAAGCTCCAAGATCAGCAACTCCAAGGAAGCAAACTAACAACCTGTCAATTAGCTGCTCGTGTGGAAAGAGGGCACCCGAATTTGCAAAGTGAAACAAAATTCGAGTCAGTCGTGGGACTGGTATGAGAAATCTTTCTATACTAACTAATCATATGGCGAATCACAGGACCACGCCGCTAAGGCGGAACGAGTTTACTCCATTGGATTGCCAGTGCATAATTAAGTAAATCGTTTAAATAACGCTATGCATTTAAAGAAAAAATGAGATCGTTATAAGACCCAAGTCCCATCACACAATGCAACGCACACCAGAGGAAAGGGTTTTTCCTTATAACGTTCAAAAGATGATAAATACGTCAAACGTATTACTATCAGTGTGTGTATGTTTTCATAAATCATTCAATATAAATGTATTAATCCTAGACGCCATAGGTACCATATATTATGCCGCCGTATATAAGTATACAACTAAAATCGTAATGTCGTATTGGAGAATTTTTTTCCATCATGAGTCGAGGCTAGGGGCAAGCTCCTCTCCGATTCGAGACACTCTGGCAAATGCCTCAGGATCCCCCGCAGTGAACCCTTGGATCTTCAGTGCCGGTCCACACATATGTGTATGGATTAGTTATGCCTGAACACATGCTTCCCGGTTCCTTTGAACCTATAATGTGACCACCAACGGTCTATAAACAACGAGGTACCTCAAAATCCATCATCCACATAAGTAAAATGTCAGCGCTGGTAGGTCCCTGACATCACTCTAGCTAGAAAGAAACGTTTGCACTCCCAGCAGTCCGTATCCCATTTTGACTCATACCAGGGTGTGAGGCTTGTGAGGTTACGCTATACACAAAGCTACGCCTAAACAGGCCGTGCTTTGATCATTTTTCACAAGGCATGCTTTTCAACAAAACCTTGATCATTCGCATCTTAGTGGGCCACATTGACAATTCGCGTCATGCTATCGATAACTACTAACACATACCAGGGTGTTAAGCAGAGAATAAATTCTCTACCACCAAACAAGCATACATTAATAAAAATTGATTTAGTTACACGAAACGAATTCCAACGTCAGACGCGCGTCCATATAAGTCCGTTCTGGGTTTGAACGAAACTGGAGATACCAGAGAGGTTCTCGCTTATCCGAACAATCAACCCATACGACCGGCCAACTACTACATCAACCCCTTCCTGGGAGCAAGTCAGTCCAAGGTCTCAATCATCGTTGACCGTTCGACGTGAAGATCGCCGGTCTTCAACATCGTCTTCTATTATTTCGATTTAAATCATCGTTTGATTATTTGAAATGAGTTAAACTTGGCCTTTTCAAATAATCATTGCATAATTATCATTTAAAACATTTCACGTCATTCATATTTATTTATAGCGATTTATTTCTATTTTTATTTATTTAAAAATAGTGCGAATAGACTATACGACGCTTCGGGTCGATGGGCGACCCTGGCGCTGTTTTTACCAAAATTTGTTTTAAACATATCTCAAAATATAACCGTTAGATTTTGGTAAATTTTATGTCATTGGAAAGCTCTTTCCAAGACGGTCCTGAAGGGTCCGGTTTTGGGAAAATTCAACGGTCGGATCTTTCGGTACAACTGTTTAAAGTTATGATTTCAAAACGCGAACTACCGCGCGTGTTTCGCTTAGTTTTAATTTATATTATATATATATATATATATATAAATCGAACCTTTTAGCGATTTCCATTATTTCAAAATCCATTCTTTTATTTATAAAATGATATTTTTGGCCACCAATTCTAATGCGACAAAAATCATATTTTCTACAATGTGTCTTTTGTCTGCCAATTCTAATGCGACAAAAACAATGATTTTAACTATGTATATTTTTATATTAAATAAAAATAATATTTTTGTTCGCCATTTCTAATGCAACAAAAATTATGTTTTACTAAGTATATCTTTATGAAAAGAATATTTTTGTCCGCTAATTCTAATGCGACAAAAATTATGTTTTTAAGTATGAACATTTTTATAAAAATAATATTTTTGTCCGCCAATTCTAATGCAACAAAAATAATGTTTTACTAAGTATATCTTTATGAAAAGAATATTTTTTTCCGCTAATTCTAATGCGACAAAAATTATAGTTTTTAAGTATGAACATTTTTATAAAAATAATATTTTTGTCCGCCAATTCTAATGCGACAAAAATAATGTTTTACTAAGTATATCTTTATGAAAAGAATATTTTTGTCCGCTAATTCTAATGCGACAAAATTATAGTTTTTAAGTATGAACATTTTTATAAAAATAAACATGATATTTTCCTTTTATCCTTTTATCTACATATACAATGTAAATGTCTTTTACTTTACATTGAAAATGTAAATTCTTTCTTTTATTTCTTTACATTGAAAATAATGTTTTCTATTCTTTTCTTTATTATCTTTATATAGAAAATGTTTCTCTTCTTTATTTTCTTTTCATAGAAAAATGTTTCTTTTCTTTATTTTCTTTTCATAGAAAAATGTACATATTACTTTTAATTTCTTTTTACATTAAAAATGTACATACTACTTTTATTTTCTTTTTACATGAAAAATGTACATACTACTTTTATTTACATTTTACATTAAAAATGTACATACTACTTTTATTTACATTTTACATTAAAAATGTACATACTACTTTTATTTACATTTGAAATGTTAATGTTTTCTTTTACATAGAATCAACATTACAAAAAGGACTATATTTCCTAATGCCTATATTTGATTCATTTCAATTATAAAACATGACAGTGAAATATATTTTTTATGTCATTTAAATAAACTAACACAACAGTGATATTTGTGTCATAATTCTTAATAGTGAAAATTTGGGTGTCACCACAACAATGTTAACACAACCATATAATTTTGTGTCATTAACATAATAGTGAAATTTTGGATGTCACTACAACAATATTAATACAACCATATAAATTAACATAATAGTGAAATTTTGGGTGTCACTACAACCATATTAAAACAACCATATAAATTAACATAATAGTAAAATTTTGGGTGTCACTACAACAATATTAACACAACCATATAAATTAACATAATAGTGAAATTTTGGGTGTCACTATAACAATATTAACACAACCATATAAATTAACATAATAGTGAAATTTTGGGTGTCACTACAACAATATTAACACAACCATATAAATTAACATAATAGTGAAATTTTGGGTTTCACTACAACAATATTAACACAACCATATAAATTAACATAATAGTGAAATTTTGGGTGTCACTACAACAATATTAACACAACCATATAAATTAACATAATAGTGAAATTTTAGGTGTCACTACAACAATATTAACACAACCATATTGGATTGGGAGTATAATTCCCATGAATCAAAATAAAGGTCTCATCTTTATTTTATTTGTAAATCAAATAAAATATATGTCAAAATTGTCTTTTAATTTACAAAGAAAATAACATAGAAGAAATTGTCTTTGTCTTATGTTAACAAAATGAAATGTTACATTTTGTTTTTAATTTGTAAACAAAATAAACAAAACAAGATTGAATGTTTTAATTTTATTTAGGAAAATAAAATGAAAATAAAATTAATAAAGATGAGAACTTATAAGGATTACATTAGAATTAATAGATCTAAACATGTCTATAACACGACATACAACATATCTCAACCACAATTCAAGATCACAACAAAGCAGATCAAAATCACTAACATACAGTCGTGATTTCGCAATTAAAGTTAATCTATAATTTATTTAAAATAAATCAGAGTTCTCACATGCGTTGGAGATTTAGTCCAAATTTCAAACAGTTCAGAATGGTCTCGTTTCAGTCCAGGAATGTAGATCTGATCTCTACGATCACACAGCTTCTGAAATCATTAAATTTCGTTGATGTACGCATTAGTTATGTTCAGAATAAGATTGGAAATAAATTTAATTTATTAATTAAATTAAAAATATACCCTCTTCTTCTTGTTCAAAGTCACGGCCGTGACTTTCAACTATTGTTCAAAACTTCACTTTCAGTTTTCGGGAGCTTGGATGCACGAAACGAGGCGCCGTCAGTTGGAGGAGGTGCGGCCAGGAGAGGCGCACGTGCGCCTGGGGTGTTGGGGGGTGCGACTCAGCTATGTGGGCCCGGCGGCGGTCCAATTGCGGCGCCTTTGGGGGTTCGGGGCGAGGTCTACGGGCGACTATAGGGGTGGCGGTGGGTATGGTTGGAAAGAGGAGAGAAAGCTCTCCGAAACGAGCTATAGTTTCGATTCTAATTCGAAGGGAGGTGAGAGGAATTGGGAGAGAAAGATTCAAACTGAAATAGGGGTAGCGGCGGCCTGTTTTTGAAGATGAACAGTAGCATCTGAATTAGGGTTTAATTTTCTTGTTTTTATAATATTTAAGTGTAATTTTACATTTAAATCCAAATCTTTCAAACCAAACCAAATTTAGTCCAGACAAAGTTGACCCTAGCTAATAGCCTATGTTCCGGACCCAACGGACCAGGTCCCGTCAGCCCAAGAGTTCGTCTCAACCCCCCGTTTCTCATTTTTAAATATAATTCATTTATTTTTAAATTCAACCGCCTATAAAAATTCACCGGGGCCACATACGGACCCGGAAAAATCCGAAAAAAAATATTTGTCTTTGTTATGACGATACGGTCCTAACAAAATTAATTTCGTCAAATTCTGAGACCGTTTGAAAAATGGCTATTTTTCAGTCGATTAAATCCTAACTGAAAATAAACAGAACACTGTTTCTTTTGCCACGCTCACATATTAAGTCGAAAAATTCCAAAAAATTAAACTTAACAAATAAACGGCATTCCGGTTCCAACAAAAGTGGTTTCGTCGGAAACGGAGTTAAACAGTGTTACATTTTTGTGGGTCGTCCCCGTTCTATTTTAAAATAAATTAACGTAAATATCCAATTTCCTATTGGAATTTCTAAAATAATTTTTTTTAAAAAAAAAAAAACTGGACCTAAAATTCCGGGTTGTTACACCTTGTGAAATTTGGAGAACTTTACAAGTTACTCATGAAGGAACTATTAAACTTAAACAAACTAAGATATCAATGTTAGTTAATCAGTTTGAGTTGTTCAAAATGAACGAGAATGAGTCTATCTCCGATATGTATTGCCGATTTCAAGAGATAGTGCATTCATTAATGGCATTGGAAAAAAATATTCTGAAGAAGATCAAGTCAGAAAAATATTAAGTTCATTGACTCTAGAATGGGATCAGAAAACTTTGGCAATTGAAGAAGCCAACAATGTCAGTGAAATGAAGATTGAGGAGTTAATTGGAAATATGATGTCTTTTGAAGTCCAATTACAGAAAAGAAAGGAAAACAGGTCAACTGAGAAGAAATCCTTTGCATTTAAAGCAACAACAAATGATTCTGACTCGAGTAGTGAAGATGATGAAGAAATAGCCCTTATGACAAGATATTTTAGAAAATTTTTGAAATATAGAAGGAAAAATTAGTTTCAAATAATAACCAAGGGAATTCAAGAAGAAATGATTATCGATGTTATAACTGCAACAAACCAGGCCATATGAGGAGAATTTGTCCATATTCATATAAATTGTCTCAACAAACGGACAACAGCAATTCGTCAAGGAATAGAAAGAAAGCATATGCAACAACATTAGATGATTCAGATTCATCATCAAGTGATGAAGAGCCAGTAACCAGAAATTCAAATATGTGCTTCACGGCAATTCAGAATTCAGAAAATTTTGAAGAAAAGGAACTAAAAACCGAGTACACCTTAATTATTTTTTAAATTTTCTTTGGTTAAATGGTTGCTTTGTTTTTTTTTTTTTTTTGTTTTGAATTCAGCGATTCTTTTTCTAAACTCAATTCTTCTTCGACTAATTTCTAAACAACTTTGGACTTTTGAACCCAAATTGTAATGACCCGCATTTTCAGAGATAATAATTAATTTATTTAATTATTTAATAAGGGTGATTAAGAGGATTTATTGGTCGTTGAATTAAATAACTTGAATATTTAATTAAAATAATAATTTAATAATATATTTAATTTAGAAATAATTAGAATTAGTGGAATTCACAATATGGTGTGAACTAGATCATTATGATATTTAATTCAGTTTGGAATTGAATTTGAATAACGAAATATTATATAAACGATAGTTTGAACGTATAATTATATTATAATTAAAATCGAGCTTGAAATGGTGCTGCAGTTCGTAATTTGGCGATTCGAATTTTAAACGAATATACAGAAGCCGTTCTAAGTCGGATTTCTGTGAAACAAGAAACGTACGGAGCTGATGAAGTATATTTTTCTGATGGAAGAGAAAAATTGGGATTTCGTTGTGTAGATTTTAGTTATGTCCAAATTAAATATTCAGGAAAACAACGGTATATTCGTTCGTGGCCATAACAGTTATTTAAAAATATTTGAATATCGGATTCGAATTTAGACGAGGTTCTTTTGAGACATAACGATAATTTAATTTTTAGAATTTTATTGTAATTTTTAATTAATTAAATAAGCAACTTTTTGAATAGAGTACTTTGCACCCTGTAATCAACATTTCGTGGTTTCACAGGATGAGTTAACCTACCGGTATTATTATATTTCTGGAGTCGGGACACCTCACTCATCACGATGGTGTTTTTATTTCTGTCCGTAGAGAAACATACATATGCAATTGTACGTTTCTGAACACTAGACATATATGAATCCCTATAACGATCAAAGAGAGGCCACGCCTCGTTTAGTTTCAGCCACTAATTCTCTTGGACCTCAAAGCAAGTTTCCATCTTGTTGTACACTTCATAACCAAGCAAACGAAATACTATAAATAACCCATTTTTCCCTTAAAACCTAATTGATCATTTCCTTCTGCTCGAAAACATTCCGCCGCCATCGGTCTTTCATCCCAAAAATAGAAATCGTCAGTTTTAATTCCAAATAAAAATTAGGGAAAATACTATAAATCTCAAAACTTGTTTTCTGAGTTCGTTAGGGGTTGTCCTTCCATCTGTCTGAATCGTGTGAAGCCTGCGATGCTTTCTTGAGGAGCCTGACCTTTTATAGCAAAGCTAGGGTTGAAATCGAAGGCTGAGAAGGGAGGTGCGAGTTCAAAATGGAGGGTATAGGGAGAAGCGGTTTTGGAAGAGGAGTTTCATGGTATTGCTCGTTGGAATTTTCATTGAAGAAGTGAGGAGGGGTGAAGGTATAAACGTCGGCTGTGGTGAATGTTTTGAGGAGCAGAATATGGTAAGGAAGAAAGGGGGAGACAAAGCAGTGAGTATATCTACATTGGGAATGATATTGAGCAAAGGAGTTTGAAGGCAATTAATTGATGAGGTGATCCATGGAGATATTGCAGCAGGTAGGGGGGTCGGTCTGTTTTAGCTAAAACTGGAATGGTGGGTGAGCTGCGCAGCATTTACGGATGGTTGTAGAAGAAGGAGTCACAACATTTAAAACCGTAAGGATGGAGAAGTCGTATTCAAATTGTATTGCAGACTCGTTCCGAAGGGAAGATTAACGTTAAACACAGCTTTAAGGGTAATTAATTCAACTGAGTAATTAAGGAAAACTAAGTATATTATGATTTATAAAATAACTGTGTAATTTAATTCAGACAACCTAGGAATTCAACTCGTTCAAAATGTCCCAAGACTTGTCCACATCTATATCCCTTTCACGAGGGAAAGAAGAGGAGAAGACCAATAATTTCATGTCAATATTTAGTACAGCATAACCAAACAAATGAATGAGGAATATTTGATGATTGCTAGGTAGAAGTCTGTACAAAGAAGCGGAAGTATTGGGTATGTAATGAGATAAGGGAGAAGTTGGGTTGTTTTACTGATGTGAAGGAGGACATGAGGTATAAGTATGCCGCATTGGCTTTTGTGTTGTTCTAGGAATTCGTTGTACTTTAGAAAAGAAGAGGAAGGCTTAGTCTTGTAAAATCATGATTAGAGAAGTTAGTTAGGAGGATGATGAAAGGCAATTTGCTTCTGAGTTGTTTCCTTCAATGGTGGGTTCGAAATAATATAGATACAGAAGAAGGAATTTATTTGGACTGAACTCAGTGAAGAAGCTGATGTTGGGATCATATCAGAGATTACCACGAATGCAAATTGGTTTAGCGCGATTAGGAAATCGTTGGAATTTATGGAAAAGGAAAATGCCTGAATGGAACTACCGACAGTTATCGTTATTTAACGATGATCGTCCAATGCAAGTAAAACTCACCAACTCTGAACAGTTATATTTTTATAACGTATTTTAGAATTGTTAATCATCTGTTGATTGTTGTGTGTTAACTGTTTGGTTGAATTGCTTGTGTATTGGTTGAAAATATAGATAACGATATATATATAAATCGTTAATCGAATATTGATTTTGTTTATCAGAATAATTTTATATTCTTGTTGTTTAACATTTGTGATGCAGGGAAATAGGTTGGAGGTGTCCAACTGGACTCTTCAATATTTATTTTACTATTAATCATATATTGTAATATATGATGTGATATAATCTGTTGTTAATTATGTGTGTTTGAATGATATCGATCATTGTGAATTGGTATTTTTAATATCATAAGAAACCCTGGGGTGTAAAAAGAAATATTTCAATGTATATTGAAATAAAGGAATTTTATAAAATCAACCGATTTTATAAAAGGAAATATTTTTGAAAATAGAATAAAGGATTATTTATTTAGAAAATAAATAGGACAAAGGATTATTTATTTAGAAAATAAATAGAATAAAGGATTTATTTATTGGGAAAATAAATAGAGGAGTTAATCGAATTGAGTTAATCGAAAGGAGTTAATAGAACATAGTTAATCAAAAGGGAGTTAAACACAAATTGGAAACTGACTAGAGATTAATAAGTTGAATGGTTTCCTGAGTATCAATCTGATGTTGGTTTCGGCCTTTGGGGTTTATACTTAGGAAGTTGTTCTCTTGTTAGTTTATAGTTAGAATCTAATAGATGTGGAAGAATAGTGATACGTAATTAAGCCATGGAAATGTTTTCCAATATTAATAACGTATATCTTCTAAACATAGAAAATAAGGATATATATATATATGTTTGATAATTGGATCGATAATTCCATGTGGATATAAGATCGTTGTTTGCACACTGACATTTTTCTTTGATAGTTAAATCACAGACTATCAAAGTTTTGACCATTTTAACGTTGTTAATATGGAGAGACCGGTTGGATTATTATCCAAAGTGTTGTATATAACAATGTTGTATACATAATTATATGATTTTTTGTTTGATGATAACAACCAAATATTTATTATTTGAAATGTTTTTGTTACTATACTGTTCTATATATACATCAAAGACAGGAATACAATATTTATCTTTAAATCGAATACGACTATACAGACATTCATATATTCATACAGTATTTTATTTAAATTGAATATTACATTTCAACATTCAAACAGTACAGCTATTTAATACTCTACTATTTAAATACATTCACAGAATATTTGTACTTGTAAATTGACTAGATAAAATACACAAGTTTGTTTGACAACAATAAAATGTTATTTTATTTCAAACGAATTTGTTTATTACAAATAACTTTACAATTCATATATATATATATATATATATATATAGCTCTTCACTGCAACTCTCAAACATTCACGCAGTTTACATTTCAGTATACGGATTTTTTTTGTTGACACATTCATACAGACTTCTATACTTTCACCAACACTGTCCCTTCTGCCTACTGCCTTCTTGTCCTTTGTCTTCACAACTTTCAGTCCAGTCACTTCAGTCTAGTCTCATCTTCTAACCTGTCATATACAGAAACACACACAATATCTAGAACAGAAATAATATTTTAATTCTAGCGAATATATTTAAAAAAAAATATTTGCCTTAGAATTTCGGTGTGTTTGTCATAATTTTTCTGACTTGATCTGATTTGTTAATCTGACTGTGTCTAGACAGTTTGTATAGTACAGGGACAGGAAATCTTGGCTGATAGGCTGCATATACACACATGTATAGATATACGCGTGTGCACTGCCTCGCCAATCAGTGTGCAACTGAGGAGTAGCTACGTGGACCATCTCGACTCAGTGGAGCATGATCGAACAGCAATGTTCAGCAATAATTTAGGCAATTACTAAGTTCAAAGCTCAGTGTATACATGGATCAATATTATGGCAGATCAGTTAAGTAGCAGCAAAGATGGTACAAAGAATGCAAGTACAATGTTCATAGCAGCATAGACATAAGGGGCTTGAGCATGTCAAGTTCAAAAGTGCATTATCAAGACAGTTCAATATGGACACAACAAACAAGTATATAGCAATCAAGTTAACATGATCAAGATTGTGAACACAGCATGGTTGAGCCAGCATGGCTTATGTCAACACTGTCATAGATGCTTCATTATAAACTGGTTTATGGAAACATCTATTTCACACAAGCAATGCATGCGACATGGCAGAATACTGGAGTTGTTTCAAGTGTGCGGCTAGTCCTACATGCAAGGTAAAATATGCAATAGCAGTAATGTGCAGATGGACAAAAACAGTGGTGTACTTTCATGGGTCAAACATAGTAAATAAAGCATGGTGAATGATAGCAGCATGAAAATGAATACACAATTGTATACAAAGTTTTCAACATAGTATTGCAGAAAGTCAGCAAGTAACCAATAGTGTTCAGTGCAACAGTGAAGCAAGTTCTTAAACATGACCAAGGCAGTTTAATGAAATGGCAAGTTCATGTTCAAATCATACTCAAGAATGCTCAGCATTCACAAGTATAGCCGCAAAGAGGAGCAACAGTTTTTTAAATGGGTATATACAGAGCAATGATCAACGGTAAAGTGGTGTGACATTTTAGTTTGGTCTAGAACAATAAATACATGCATGAAAGTGCAGCTCAAACATTACATACATGGCAGGATACTCACACAGCAGTACAAAGATCAAGTGTCCAGTTTTGTATGCAAATTTATGTCAAAACTGTGGGATGGCACTATTAATAGTGAAGCACAATTTTTGGCAAGAGAAAATCAAAATCATGCAGAAATTTGTTTCTGCTCAATCTGTTTTGGTAAGAAGATTAGTGCTCTTATTTTTTGGTAAGTATGTATTTGATTTACATTCCTAAAATCAAATAACATGTCACAACAATCAAGAGTTCAAGGCAGATTTAAATTGAGGCACAAAAGGAAAAATTTTACACGCAACAATATTAATGCTGAGTAAATCATGGATCAATTCAGAATTCATTTCAAGTAACAAGTCAGCAAGAATTTGTTTGGAATTTTTTTATGGGGCCAACAATGGTTTTGGCAAGATGCATTTCCCGTTCTGGACAGCATGTTTTTGGCAAGCAATTAATTTGCAGATATATCTATTCATCTCTCGGCAAGAAATCAATTTTTGGGGCAAAATGTTTTCAGACGGCAACAAAAATTTCCATAAATTTATTTCCTGAAATGGTCATTGAAAAGGGGCAGAAAATCGCATCAATGTCTTTGGCAACAATTTTATCTCGGCTAATTTACAGACCATTCAAAAGGTGGGAACACAAAATCAGGCCAAGCCATAAAATTCAAAATCAGAGATTTTAAGGATTATATATAATCTTATTTTAACACCATATCATCACTGGCTATTAAGAATCGAGATCGAAAAACTCACAAAATCAATTCAAGTATTTCAAAGAAAGAATTTTTCAGAAAAACTCACAATTTCGATCGAGCCAGAGAACAATCCCTAATCAGAAAGTGAGAGAGAGCGCAATCGTAAATTGTAGCATCAGCAAGCATTCAGTTTTGAACAATCCACAGAGAATCCATTCATACATCAATCTATCGATAAAGGGCTAAAGCAAACCCTATATGGGCCGCCATTTTCTTTCTCCAAAGAATAAAAGGAATCGAGACAAAGTGAAAGGGTGCAACCAGTTTGTGAAGTGGCCGACCATGTGTTTGAAGAGAAATGGGGATGACCCTTTACCATTTTAACTCCTAGTGCTCTAATTGTTTTTCTTTTTGTGTTGTTCTAATTTTCTTTTGTAAAATCATTCGAGCCGAATCAGTTCTAGGTCTGTAAAATCTAGGGTGAATCCGTCAGGGTGTTAACTGTCAGTTTCAAAGTCTGTAAAATCTGGGTTACAGATTATTAGGTTGTAATTCGGGGAAATCTGATCTAGGGGATATCGATCAGTCTGAAGTTTTGAGCGTAGGGTTAGAATAGGAGCAGGGTTTGCGAGTGTACATGGTCTTGTATGTGGGATATGTTCTATCACCTAGTAGAAACCTTAGAAATGCAGCAGTAGGTAGGGTTTTGTCGAAGCTGGGTATATCTGTGTGTGATTTATTTTCTGCATTTCTGTTTCTGCTATATTATGTGGTCAGTTTATTATTATATATCTCGTTAGAGTTTTAATTCTTGTTAAAAACTGTGATAAACCCTATTCACCCCCCATCCCCTCTAGGGTTAATCTAGATCCAACAAGTGGTATCAGAGCAGGTATTCTGTTAACTCTAGAGTAATGGTGATCCCTAGTTGTCAGTCTAATAAAAGTCAGTCCAGTTCATCTCCCACTATTTTCAATGGAACAGATTTTTTAAACTAGAAATCCAAAATGGAATTTTATTTAAAATCTTTTAATATTAAATGTTGGGATGTTGTTATCAGTGGGTGTGATAGTGTAGATATTAATTTCAATGGTCGTTCTATGAAAATTATATTTGATTATCTTAGTACTGAACAGTTTAATCTTATCTGCCATTGTTTATCTGCACAACAAATCTGGGATACTCTCAATACAAAGTATGGAAGATCTGACAACGGTAGCTCAAAACTCGAGAAAGTCAACTCAGATTTAGAGTTCTGTTTGACCGGATTTACAAATGAAAATTCAGAAGGATCAGATGATGGAGAATCAATAGATGCTGAAACAGAAAATTTCTCATATGAAGATATAGTTTATATGTGCATTGATTTGACTAAATCTGTTGATAAACTCCAATCTAAAAACAAATCTCTGAAATCAAAGAATTCTGAGTTGACCAACAAAATGGAAGATTTGGAATTACAACTAGAACATTTTAAAAATTCTTCAAATTCAGATTGCAAAAGTTGTTTGAAATTGAAAACCAATCTTGTTCATCTCAATAAAAATATTCAAAAGTTTGAAAAATAAATTCTGATCTTAAAAGAGAACAAGATTGAGTTATCAAGTTTGAATAATTTGGTACAAAAGGAATTTGAAATTTTTAAGACTGATATATATTCCAAATTTGAAATTGCTTAAAAGGAGAATTTGTTGAAATCCGATTTGATTATGAAAGAAATGGAAAACGAGATTGAAAAATCCAAGAAATTTGAGTTTGAAAAACAAAAACTTTTTGAATCTGAGATTGCTGGGTCCCAAACCAAAATTAATTTGCTTAAAGATGAAAATTTGTTTTTGAAATCTATTTTTGAAAAATGTAAGATCACTAAAAATCATTGTTTAGATTTATTGAAAGAAAATGGTGATCTTAAAACAAAAATTCAACAACTTGAAACAACCCTAAAAAAAAATTCAAACGGTGAAAAATCTTTAAATATGTTGTTGAAAAATCAATTTTCATCGGGAAATCGAAGTAGACTTGGTTTTGGGAAATCTGAGTTTTCTGAAAGGAGAAGCTCAAATGATTTTAAAAATCCTTCAACTTTCTTTGAAAAGAATCATCTCGATAATTTGAACTTTGTTAATTCCAAAGGATTTTTGAATCAAAAGCAAAATTTGAATTTGTTTTGTGATAATCCATCTAACCATCCTGGATACCAAAAAGAGATAAAACAAACTTCGTTAAATTCAAACAAATATGGGTTCTCAAGGGGACAAAGGTAAATTCAGATGGATTGTTATATAAACAAGTCTGGGTACCAAAACATTTGAATACTACTGTGGGTGGTTTTGCAAATTTTGTTAGACCACTCGATCTCTTAAATTGTTAGGTACCGAAGGAGGCTGAGGAACTGCATTGCTAAAGAAAAACTGGATTCAAACCGCTTCATGTCACTAAATCATTCACAGTTCCTTAAGCCACATCTGTTGAGTTAGAGATTCTACTTTACATTGGATTCTGGTATGATCTCTAAACTCACCTTTGTATATTCTCTTTGTTTTTTTATTTTCTGTGTTTATTCCTTCCTCTATCCTCTCTGTTTTTTTTTTGTTTTTGATTTGACACTGCCATATTCTTCTTTGACTGTACTTCTTAGACTTCCAGTTGCAGAATTCATGATTTTCTAGAAATTTGCTTTATTTGTATAAAATCATCGTGTGTTAATCTTTTCCATATCCAAAATTTGGACTTGTATATATGTGCAATTGTTTTGAAGTTTAGTTTTCTGATTTCTGAATTCATAACAGTGTTGATGTATTCTTGTCATATCTTGAACACTGTTAATTAGAATTCTAAATTCTTGAAGATCTGAAAATTTGATGAAGATTCACAAACCACTGTTGTTTTGAGTTTCTTCCAATTCATTTTAGAAAAGCTTGAAATATTATACTCATTACAACACACTGCTACTTCTCAGTCGTGATAATTTCATTGATTTTCAAATTGGCTTGAACATGTTAAATTGTCTTGAATCGGTGATACATCTCGAAATTCATAGTTATTCATGATTATTATGATTGAAATTAGTTTTGTTTGAAATCATCTGAGATTTTAGATATTTTGAATATCACACACCACTTAAATTTGAAATTAGCATCCTTGTGTGAATAATTCATTATATCTCAAACCTAACATTGATTCAAGTGATTTCAAATAAATTATTTTTAAATCATGAATACCTCTCAAACTTAATGTATATCATCTGAATTTACTCTTGTACTTGTCAGAAATTCTTGTAAAAAATTGTTCGAAAATCCGGTCTTAAATCTCACTGTTATTTCATGATGATTTTATTTAAATATTTGTTTGTTTAAAATCATTTGAAATTATTGATTTACTGAGTCACACACATATCTTGAATGTGAAATTAGTAATCTGGTGTGATCGATTCATTAAATCTTGATATCTTCATATTCATCAAATGATTTTAAATAAACGGTATTTTTAATCATTGGATCATGAATCATCTTCTATGATCAACATCTTAACAAGTCTGATTTGAAACTGTTTCTGCTGTGCTGCTCTGATACTGTTTTCAAATAACTGCCTGCTTTAATCTGACTACTGCTTTAATAATTGTGCCAAATTTGTTATCTTGTCTGTTTGGGCTTAGTGTTCGAATCTTTAATCTGAGATATCTAGGGTGTGAATAAATTCCTCGATAAAGGAGACTATAATTGGTATCATCTTTTTCATCCATCTAGTTTTGAATTTTCACCTTGTATAGACACCATACACATTTTTTTCTTTGTATAAATCTGTTTAATTTCCTCTTGTAATTGATTTTCAATTTTATAATTATTTATTAATTATTCATTCAGAAATTGAAATCAATATCCAAATTGAACTATATTTATAATTCATCATAATTGTTATTAGATTTTGAAATTGTGATGAATTGTGACTACAGTATATTTCACAACAAGAGGAGATTTTATTTAGATTTTCATGATGGTTGAATATTTATTATAATATCTTTGAATTGGTCATTATTTCACGATCATCTCCTTTATCTATCATCTTTCTGCCATCCATGGTAGTTCTATATTAATGTGGAGATTTGATATTTTTAAAAGATAATCTTGAATAAACAGTGAAAATATTTGTGATGGAATTGTGACTATGTTATTATTATTCAGAATTAGTGATAATTGAAAATTTTCAATAATCCCAGTACAATCGAGCATATTTCATAATATAATTAATTTAGAAATTTATTTCACCGACCATTTGTGTACCTACCGCATTTCTATCATCCATTTTTTGGTTTTATATTCTGAGGAATTTTTCATTTTGAAACTGAAAATTATAAATATATAATAAATATATAAGTGTGTCTCTAACCTCATTTAAAAATCCAAGCTCTGGTCATGCATGGTTAAGAGATAACTTATAATTTAAGCTGCGACTGACCTCATTTAAAAATCCAAGCTCTGGTTATGTGTGGTCAGTGTGCTCTTAAATAAAATAAAAAGAAAAAGAAATATTGTGCTATAAATTGAAATTATTCTGAAATTCTCCTCGGTGTATAAAAATCAGGCTATCAATCCATCTTTCTAATCTGTGAAATGTGTGGAAATCTTATGACGTATTATGATTTGTTGATTGATAGGCATTGGGATTTGAGATTATACAATATTGTCACTTGAGTTGAAATTATAATAATAGTCCAAATTCATCATTGTTTTTGTGCGTCAATTTATAAAATTCTTTTGAAAATAATTGGGAAATATTCATATTTTTTTATAACTCTCCTCATTATTATATAATTCATCGTAAATCCGTCATTCTCTACAATGCGAAATATGCCACTAGTTCTCAGTTTATTATGATTTTTGTTTGACTGATTGAGATTTATGATGATCGTTCTTCCTCTTATGCTGAAATTATATTTTTAGTCATTATTCTTCTAAATTTTAAATTCTGTATCCTTTTGACGATAACAAAAGGGGGAGAATGGATTGAGATTTTGATTTATGAGTGAATATTTTATAAATATTTTAATTTTGAAAACTCATTTCACTCATGCACAGTTATAGGGGGAGTAGTCTGTTGTAGGGGGAGCTGATAAATAGGGGGAGTTCAATTTTCACTATCAAACACATTTATTGTGCTCAAAATCTTTTATTTGTTCGTCATCATCAAAAGGGGGAGATTGTTGTATATAACAATGTTGTATACACAATTATATGATTTTTTTGTTTGATGATAACAACCAAATATTTATTATTTGAAATATGTTTGTTACTGCATTGTTCTATATATACATCAAAGATAGGAAAATAATATTTATATTTAAATAAAATACAAATGTACAGACATTCATATATTCATACAATAATTTATTTAAATTGAATATTATATTTCAACATTCTAACAGTACAGCTATTTAATACTCCAC
Source organism: Allium sativum (assembly GCA_030737875.1). Taxonomy (NCBI): domain Eukaryota; kingdom Viridiplantae; phylum Streptophyta; class Magnoliopsida; order Asparagales; family Amaryllidaceae; genus Allium; species Allium sativum. The sequence continues at coordinate 299,788,006 of CM060924.1, forward strand.
TATTTAAATACATTCACAGAATATTTTACTTGTAAATTGACTGCATAAAATAGACAAGTTTGTTTGACAAAAATAAAATAATATTTTATTTCAAACGAATTTGTTTATTACAAATAACAGTACAATTCATATATATATATATATATAGCTCCTCACTGCAACACTCATACATTCACGCAGTTTACATTTCAGTATACAGACTTTTATACTTTCACCAACACTGTCCCTTCTGCCTTCTGTCTTCTTGTCCTTTGTCGTCACAGCTTTTAGTCCAATCACTTCAGTCCAGTCTCATCTTCTAACCTGTCATATACAGAAACACGCACACAGTATCTGGAACAGAAATAATATTTTAATTCTAGCGAATATAATTAAAAAAATATTTGCCTCAGAATTTCGGTGTGTTTCTCATCATTTTTCTGACTTGATCTGATTTGTTAATCCGACTGTGCCTAGACAGTTTGTATAGTACAGGGATAGGAAATCTTGGCTGGTAGGCTGCATATACACATGTGTATAGATATACACGTGTGCACTGCCTCGCCAATCAGCGCGCAACTGAGGAGTAGCCACGTGGACCATCTCGACTCAGTGCAGCATGATCAAACAACAATGTTCAGCAATAATTCAGGCAGTTTCTAAGTTCAAATCTCAGTGTATACATGGATCAATATTATGGCAGATCAGTTAAGTAGCAGAAAAGATGATACAAAGAATGCAAGTACAATGTTCATAGCAGCATGGACATAAGGGCTCGAGCATGTCAAGTTCAAAAGTGCATCATCAAGACAGTTCAATATGGACACAACAAACAAGTACATAGCACTCAAGTTAACATGATCAAGATTGTGAACACAACATGGTCGAGTCAGCATGACTTATGTCAACACTGTCATAGATGCTTCATTATAAACTAGTTTATGGAAACAGCTAATTCACACAAGCAATGCATGCAACATGGCAAAATACTGGAGTTGTTTCAAGTGTGCGGCTAGTCCTACATGCAAGGGAAAATATGCAATAGCAGTAATGTGCAGATAGACAAAAATAGTGGTGTACTTTCATGGGTCAAACATAGTAAATGAAGCATGGTGAATGATAGCAACATGAAAATGAATACACAATTGTATACAAAGTTTTCAACATAGTATTGCAGAAAGTCAGCAAGTAACCAACAGTGTTCAGTGCAACAGTGAAGCAAGTTTTAAACATGACCAAGGCAGTTTAATGAAATGGCAAGTTCAAGTTCAAATCATACTCAAGAATGCTCAGCATTCACAAGTACAACCGCAAAGAGGAGCAGTAGTTTTTTACATGGGTATATACAGAGCAATGATCAACGGTAAACTGGTGTGACATTTTAGTTTGGTCCAGAACAACAAATACATGCATGAAAGTGCAGCTCAAACAATACATATATGGTAGGATACTCACACAGCAGTACAAAGATCAAGTGTCCAGTTTTGTATGCAAATTTATGTCAAAACTGTGGGATGGCACTATTATTGGTGAAGCACAATTGTTGGCAAGAGAAAATCAAAATCATGCAGAAAATCTTTTGTGCTTAATCTGTTTTGGTAAGAAGATTAGTGCTCTTATTTTTTGGTAAGTTTGTATTTGATTTACATTCCTGAAATCAAATAACAAGTCACAACAATCAAGAGTTCAAGGCAGATTTAAATTAAGGCACCAAAGGAAACTTTTTACACACAACAATATCAATGCTGAGTAAATCATGGATCAATTCAGAATTCATTTCAAGTAATAAATCAGCAAGAATTTGTTTGGAATTTTTTTAAGGGGCCAACAATGGTTTTGGCAAGATGCATTTCCGGTTCTGGGCAACATGTTTTTGGCAAGCAATTAATTTGCAGATATATCTATTCGTGTCTCGGCAAGAAATCAATTTTTGGGGCAAAATGTTTTCAGACGGCATCAAAAATTTCCACAAATTTATTTCCTAAAATGGTCATTGAAAAGGGGCGAAAAATCGCATCAATGTCTTTGGTAACAATTTTATCTCGGCTAATTTACAGACCATTCAAAAGGTGGCAACACAAAATCAGGCCAAGCCATAAAATTCAAAATCAGAGATTTTAAGGATTATATATAATCCTATTTTAACACCATATCATCATTGGCTATTAAGAATCGAGATTGAAAAACTCACAAAATCAATTCAAGTATTTCAAAGCAAGAATTTTTCAGAAAACTCACAATTTCGATCGAGCCAGAGAACAATCCCTAATCAGAAAGTGAGAGAGAGCGCAATCGTAAATTGAAGCATCAGCAAGCATTCAGCTTTGAAGAATCAACAGAGAATCCATTCATACATCAATCGATCGATTTAGGGCTAAAGCAAACCCTAGTCGCGCCGCCATTTTCTTTCTCTAGAGAATAAAAGGAATCGGGACAAAGTGAAAGGGTGCAACCAGTTTGTGAAGTGGTCGACCATGTGTTTGAAGAGAAAAGGGGATGACCCTTTACCATTTTAACTCCTAGTTCTCTAATTGTTTTTCTCTTTGGGTTTTTTTAAATTCCTTTCGTAAAATCATTCGAACCGAATCAGTTCTAGGTCTGTAAAATCTAGGGTGAATCAGTCAGGGTGTTGACTGTTTGTTTCAGAGTCTGTAAAATTTGGGTTGCGGATTACGAGGTTGTAATTCGGGGAAATCTGATCGAGCGGATATCGATCAGTCTAGAGTTTTGAGAGTAGGGTTAGAATAGGAGCAGGGTTTGTGAGTGTACATGGTCTTGTATGCTGGATCTGTTCTATCACCTTGTAGAAACCTTAGAAATGCAGCAGTAGGCAGGGTCTTGCCGAAGCTGGGTATATCTGTGTGTGATTTATTTTCTTCATTTTTGTTTCTGCTATATTCTGTGGTCAGTTTATTATTATATATCTCGTTAGAGTTTTAATTCTTGTTAAAAAATGTGATAAACCCTATTCAGCCCCCCTCTAGGGTTAATCTAGATCCAACACAAAGAACCACTCTATATTGGCATAAGCGTTGCGAATCATATATGACAAAGATAAATGAAGACGGAGTAAAGTGCAAGGGCTATTGTATAAGTCTTAGATAACAGTGCCTAAGATGGATGTACTGAATAGTGCCTTCGGTTCATCCTGTTCCTGGATGACTTGTATGGATGAATGTCTAGCAAAGTATTTCCAGAATGGTCACGTACAATGATTTCTTCAACCGTACCAAGAGTGGAAGAGGAGAAGGAAATTTCTTTAGATAACACGTAATGTACTGTTACAGATGTCAATTAGTTATTTTCGATAGATCTGACAATGTGGCATTTGAGGTGAATCTGATGTGATGATAAGGCGTAACCTCAAGCCTCATCAACTGGTAAATGACATAAATCGAGCAGTTAGCATGGCTATGTAAGTCGCACCAATTAGGGTGTATACTCACCTGATCTTGAGTTTCATTTACTTCAAAAAAAATCTATTGTTGATGCTGTCCCATTCGGGAAATGGTTGTTGATCCCAACCGTTGGTGATATACATTCGATACACTCAAGCAAAATGAGTGGTCGGTCATGTGTGGCCGGGTTGCAAGATGTTATTGTTGAACCCAGTATATTCCTCTCTAGAGGTACACTAGCGAAAGGTAGTTCCATACCTTGTCATAGTTGGAAACCTATTACCCAATACGTGCTTGCGGTTTTGATTGTATACTATATATGTAGAACGTGAGATGAAAGCGTTTCTGCTAGATGATTATTATATTGTGGTTGATAGACATTATTATAATATCAAAAGGTTTTTTGATATAAAGATATTTTGGATACTCAAAAGGGAAAAACCCGTTCCGTTATACGGCGTGGTCTTATGAGATATCGTTTACATGTTCGAACTGTTTTAAACTGTTTTACTCACACCAGTCCCATGACTGACCCGGAGTTTATTTTGTTTTGTTTTCCCTAAACTCTTGGATGCCCAATTTTGTACGGCAGTCAAGTAGTCATGATTTACAGATACTTGAAGAGCTGGAGCAGGTGGCTTCAGGTTCATATAGCTATAGTGTATTTCCGCTGTGTTGTAAGTGCTGTACTTTGAAATGATATGTATATTCAAATACAGATTTATATTGCAAAGATATGTTGTCTATTATATGTTATTCGTTCCTCTATGAGATCCGTGTTTACTCTGATGTTGTATGTTCTTCTTCTATTTTAAGTTTCTATCTTATCTTTCCTCACCCTCTGCCTTCTTTCTATTAGTTTCGTGGTTTCTAGTTTAAATTTGGGGTTGGACTTGTGTTTTTGGTCAGCTCAAATTGGAGCGAATTTTCGGGTCACTACATAAACACTAGGAGGAGGCTTCATGAGAGGAGATCTTACCTTTGTACGTCCCGCAAGCTTACAAGCTTCTTGAAAATGTCTAAAGGATTGGAAATTGGTGCATATTTCTGGCTACCATGAGTACTGAACATTGACGAAAAAATCATAACCATCGATAGAGGCTTTGAGCTTCTTTCGTAATGTCTTGTTTGGTGTTATTTCAATTAATGATTTTGCAAAGACAAGATTTTTCCTGGACTCCGTATTCATATCAAAACATTTAAAATTAGCAATTCTACTAGCTAACCAATCCAAACCTATAAGTGTTTGTAGGACAGGAGGAATTCAGGTAAAAATAGTCCAAACTGGAATGGATGACACACGCTCTCTACCACTCTCAACAGATGTACTCCAATATGTTATAATAAAAGGTTTCCCTCTTATTATCGCGTGATAAGATTCCAACACTTTCCTTCTCTCCTGCATAAGCGAAAATTTAAAATAGAACATTCCATATACAATATTAACATGTAGGCCACCTCTCAAATTCATGGCCTTACGACAGTGGGTTCGACCATCAAGATACAGTACTTCTGAATCAAATGGATGAATTGAATATTCGAGGTATGTACACTCCAACATATCTAGGTAGGGAGGAAAATAATGATGAATAACTTGGTTTGGTGTGCATATTTTGAGAGTTTACATGTGGAGACGGAAGGGGCTGTTCAGGAGAAAGGACATCAGTATTCACTGTATTATCTGGCATAGGAGGTGGAACAACTTATTTATTATTGGCATTTTCTCGAATAACGTGCTTGATGTTTGCGTCAATTGTGTGAAATGGAATGACCTAATCATATGGAGCCACTTCAACTGAATTTACATAGCTCGCATCTACTGATTTGGAGAGCACATCATCATCATTCACTCTTGCCGTATTGAGAATAATCTCATTGTTCTCTTTTTTTTCATTCACATCCTTGTTGGAGAATGGAGTTTTGATGACAACAACCTTATTTCAATATTATTTGAATATAAAATATATACTAACACTTTTATTTAGAATATATATATATATATACACACACATACGCAGGATTTATATATAGGAATTATTACTGAAAACTGTACAGTTTAAAGATATTAAAGATTCAGAATTCAGAGATGATTCAAGACTCATGATTAATCAAGAGTTCAAGATAAATTTAGTAATAAAGTCTAGTTTATGTAAGACACTGAATAGCACTCCAGGTTCAAGTTCAAATTCTGTTTTTTCAAATTCTATTTTCAAATTCTATCTTCAATCTCCATCTTCTCTTTTTTACTTTGATTTTAAACTTAAGTTTTATAAGTTTATACTTTATAAGTTTTTATATTTATCCTTTATATACTTAATATTTATATAGTTTTAAACTCTATAATTGTATAAATATATTTACATAGTTTATATTTATGTTTTCATATGATTTTCTACTTTATAATATTCATTTACAACACTATGTTTTAATTCAAGAATTTCCAGAATCATATATATATACATATATATATATATATATCAAAACACTTGAAAAATGCTCAAAAATCAATTTTGAACGCGGATATGTCGACATACATAATTGCCAATGTCTACATATAACTGTCATTTTGTCAAAATTGGAAGGAAGTGTCTTTTCACTATTTGTAACGTTCCAGAAGCGTTGCAACCTTTCAAATCTTATAAATAGGGGTTGATTTCGATTTTTTTCATCATTCTTCTTCTCCATCTTCATCTCCCTTCTTTACACCATTATATTTTCTCATTTTTATGATTTCTACACCTATACACTGCCGAATTCAATTCTATTTACATAAAACTTCTTTTCTTTTCACCTTATTCTCATTACTCTCTAAATCAAAGTGCTATTGAAGAGTTATAGGGTTGTTGTTACCATGTGGGAAGTGTTTGGGTAATCGGTGTTTTCCCTGTAGCCGTGAAATCAAGGAACGAGAGTGGTGTTACCCTTGTAGCCTTGAAATCAAGGAGAGTATATTTGATCAAGTGTGTGGAATCGGTGTTAACCTTGTAGACGTGAAATCAAGGGGGTTGTACTTAGATATTGATATAGTAATAAAACTCTACGCAATCCAGCGTTGTGGGGGACTGGACGTAGGAGCAATTCCGAACCAGTATAAAATCCGGTGTGTTCTTTCCTTTTTTGCATTTTATTTCTTTTTATCTTTGTGGTTTTGTTTGATTCTGTGTCTGTGATTGTTTATGTGGTGTGTGATTCATATAGTAGTTCATATAAGTTTTTGATTTTGTTTAAATTATCAAAAAGACTATTCTCCCCCCCCCTCTAGTGTTAGTTTTGCCTTAACGATCCATTTTGCAATTCCTGACAATCCTCATATTTTCCGTAGTCAAAATCTATTTTTTCCGTTTTACTACCGGTTTGCATGGACGTATTGTCTGACTCGGAGTTAGTGGAGACATTGACATCAGTGCATCGCTCAGTATTCGGAGAGCCATTCGCAAGCAAGGGAGAAATTGGCGATGCAATAAGATCTGCGATTCCATACAACGGTGCTCCAGGTTCTGACATGGCTAGTTCTGCTGCTATCGAAAGCATAGAAGTGGTGTTGATCAGATTTTGAGAGGTAGCTTCAACGTTCGGATCCGAACAAAAAGGCTTTCCAAATCTTTTAAGGATGTTAGCAAAGCAAGCTTTTGATTTCTTATTCTTAGCCACAGGAGGAAAGGTAGGAGGAAGGAGAGGAGACGAGCAGACGATTGCGAGGAATGGAGGAAAAGTGATGAACGGACGTTAATGGTAAAGAGGTGTCTGATGAGGCGAGAGGCAGAATCGCCTGAATAAGGCCGCCATTTCCAATCACTTGAAAATTATTATTGATGAGCTTGAATTCTCTGTTAAGTATATATAGTTAATTAATAAAGAAATTTATAAAATAGATAGTTAATTGTTAAAATAGTTGAATTTAAATTATCAATATATATATAAGTTAAAACAAAATAGTTTATAAAGTAAAATAGTTGTTTATTCAAGTAATTTAAAATAGTTACAATTTTTATATAAGTTAAAAAATAGTTTATAAGTGAAATAGTTTATAATGGTTTAAAATACTATACTTAGCGTTATAAATGTTTCTTCTAAATTTCCACTAAACTTGAAGTCATGTTTCCTTTTCAAATCAAATCAACTCCATTTTGACATTTCAATTCGGCTTAACTTCCAATTTAAATTCAACTCAAACCATTTGATTCAATTATTTGAAGTTTTCAGTTAGAATTCTCTCTTAAATTACTTCAATCTATAATAATTTCGAGTTCACAATTCAAATATCACTTTAAATTAAGTTAATTTAAAGTAAATTTCAAAGATGGACAAACAATTCAATTTCGATAGATTCAGTTAATTTTCAATTTCATTTTTAAGTTCAGTTTACGGCATTAAATAATTTTCTTTAGCTTTTATATTTCAAAAACCAAAGTTCAAGTTCAAAGGAAATTGATTTATAAAACATCATCTATATTGTCTTCAAAATAATATCTCAAGATTTAAGGTTAAAACAATTTTTATTTAACCGACCGGTGCCCTTTTTTTTTATTCGATGGCCAAGTAATACTTAAAAATAAATTTTATTATTTTTGAAATGGATATATATCATTTCAATCCAAATCAGGGGTCATAGGTATTTATCATCTCAACTACATTCTTAATTCATTTTAATAAATAATCCTGGTTTTATTCGATGTCCGTAACATCTAGAGTAAATGATTTGGATTAATCAACACAAACAGTGGTCATGTAAAATTAAGGTGAATAATGGGTAAATTCTCAGAATTAAACATCAATATATTAATAATATCAATCCAAATCATCCATCAAATTAATACATCCAAACAGTTCAATATCGTATAAATATACTATTTAGTAGATGTCGGGTTTTAAACTAGCAATTAAATATCGAATTTTAACTTAACTGTAAAATTTAAACTAATAGTCAAATTAAATTACACTATCGACGCCAATCAACATAAATATGCAATTTTAAATACCAAACAACAATCATTACAATCATATCATAACATGATTTAAATTTAACTAACAATCGAATATTTTAGTTAAGTGTGTGTGAGTTTGATCACTCACCTTTGATTTCGAATGCATTTGAAATCCAAGTGGAGGCCTAAAATTGAATAGTCTCCAAATCTAACCAAATCATCTCCACGCTGTACAAAACTTCGATACGATCGCAACGGAGAAAACAGCGCGGGAATCTGACTTCCCTTGACAAAGTTATTCATCTTAACGCACTGGAATTTCAAATATATACAAAAACAAGGAAAATGATTCTCACTTAATTATACAAATCCACGTCATCACCCTCTCTTATCCTTTCTTCTTCTCCATTTTCAAACTCCACTCACCCCTTGTACACGCCTAACCCATACACGTTGTGCATTATTGTAAGTGTTACCCAAAACCGCTCGATGATTTTACGAATCATCTGCACCGTCGATCTACTCTTTGTGAACACCACCTGCTCACCAACTCATCAAACCCACGTGCCCCTCTGCAATGCATCCTCTAGCCATCCACCATGCCATAAAGTAAGTGTGCGACATATATTATTGGTAAATTCACCTAATAATCCAACTCTGATGTTAACTTCCATGGCGAATCTGAGTGTAATCTCCAATTCATAAATCACTACCTATATTGAACATCAATCCGAATCCTAGCCACGTTAGCCGAAAATCAATCCCAGTCAATCTCAGTCGCACCTCCCATGAGACAAACTAACGTGAAGCCTACGCTCATGCGAGTTCAACGAATCAAACATGGGTTGATTTTATAGAGTATTTATTTTTTATAAAAATATTGAAGAATGGAAAATGGTGGCAGCTTTCTTAAATTGGTTATACGAAAGAGAGAAAGTAGAGGATTAGGTTTGGAAAGAACGTAGATCAATTTATAGGAAAGATATTTTGGACATTTTCAAATTTATTTTCACTTATATTCATTTCGAACGTTTTAAACTCGCACGACCATGTCGAATATCCAATCACCAAAAAACTTCAGATTCTACTGTAATTCAATATTCCAGACCCAATCAAATAGGTTTCGTCGAAATCCGAGGTCAATTGAAAAATGTCTATTTTAAATCTCAAATCTCAAATCGATACGCGTTTATATTGCGTACGATCACACAACTCTGATTGACACAAAATTTGAAATCCTACAATAATTACAATTTCGTATCCAATGAAACTGATTTCTCAAATTCCAAGATCATTTGTAAAATGATCATTTTAACGGGTTAATTAAAATATAATATTTTCAATTTTCGTTTATACACTTTTTAATCTAGTCCAAAAATTTATTGACTTTATTCAAATAAAAAATAATTAAATTAATTTTATTAATCCAATTCCATATATATTTAATTCCAATTCTTAATTCTTTCCCAAATTCATTTGACTTTCAATTATAATTTTTTATCTCAATTTCAATCATATACTTTAATATTAAATTTCAATTAATAATACAAGACAAAACATAGTTTTAATTACAACTGATATAAATTATCACTGTTATAACTAACTAAAATTCATTACTTAATCAATTTAATTAAGTTTACATCATAAAGTTACATAATTAAATCAATAAATTTTATTTATGACCATAATAATAATAATCAAAAATCATATTAAATCAAATAATTTAAATAGCCTAAAAATATGGTTTGTAACAGGCAGCTCCAACTAGAAGTGGTCCTGATCGTGGTAGGAAAGCGATTGTAGAAGATTAGATTTCTATTTCAAATTTTCCTATTCGTACTCTTTTTAATTCGTGATCTTCTCATTCGTTTATTTCTAGCACTTATGTTGACTGTTTGCATTTAGATATCTATCATGTTACCGATCTCATAGTAGTTTCAAACCCCATAGGTGGTTCAGTGCAATTATCTATTGTTTGTAGTGGTTTGAAAAATTCTATTTAAGGCATTCAGTTTGATTGTGATGCCTACGTGTTGGGATTCTCAGGGTACGGTATGATTTAAGGAATGCACTGGTTGGTTATGTACAGGGTTATCCTTGACTGCGAGAAGAGGGTCTTTCGATTGATGACTTGTAGTGGTGGGACCCTTGAGATTTCTTGTAACCCACGGGGGTTAGTCATGTTGAGTTTTTTTATTTCTCGGACTCTTCTATCGAAGATATTGATTTTTTACCCATTTTGTGTGAGTTTCCGGATGTATTTGAAGGGGTGAGTGGATTGCTATCTGAGCGAGAGATTGATTTTTTGATATATATCAATGGGAATACGAAGCTTGTAGCATTGCCTATACGTCATATGGCTCTGAGGGAATGGAGAGAGCTTAGCAATCAAGTGGGTAAGCTTTTAAAAAAGGGATTCATTAGGTAAAGTATTTCTGAGTGGGGAGCATCGGTTGTCATTGCTACTACGGCTGAAGGTTCCTTTTGGCTGTATGTGGATTATAGAGAATTAAATAAGCTCATAAAGAAAAATTGTTACCAACTGCCCTTGGATTGGTGTATGTTCGACCAATTAGTGGGTGCATTAGTATTTTCTCAATCAGATTTAGCCACTGCTTTTCGTTAGCTATGTATGGCAGATGATATAATGATCAAAACATCATTTCAGAATCTGGATGGTTTCTTCGAGTGGTTGGTTATGCCATTTGGACTGACCAACGTACCGACTTGTTCATGGACCTGATGAGCAAGGTATTCAGGGATGTTCTGAATAAGTATGTGGTTGTATTTATGGAAGAAATTCTTGTATTCTCAAGTAGTGAGAATAAGCATGCTTTACATCTAGGAGAGGTTCTCCGTACTCTTCGAGCACTTCAGCTTAAGGTAAAGTTCCATTTTTGGCGAAGAGAGGTACGCTTCTTGGGGTATATGGTTTCTAAGGATGGATAAGCTGTGGATCCCACCAAGGTGGTGGCGGTGCAAGATTGGAAGACCCCTAAGAACACAACTGAGGAGAGGATCTTTCTTGGTCCAGTGGATTACTATAGGAAGTTCATTAAGGACTTTGTGTGGGTTTCGACACTGCTTACCCGGCTTACTAGAAATAATTTGGAATTTCCTTGGGATGCTGACTATGAGGACTCTTTTATGAGATTAAAGAAGGCTATTACTAGTGCACCGGTATTGGTACTTCCTGACTACTGTAAGATATTTACAATATATACTGATGCATGTGGACTAGCTTGGGTGCAGTGTTGATGCGGGAGAGTAGGGTTGTGTGCTACGGGAGCAAAAATCTTAGGATTAATGAGAGAAATTACCCTATTCACAATTTGGTGTTGCCTGGTATAGTGTTTGCTCTTTAGTCTTGGAGACATTATCTACTATGCGGTAGATTTGGGCTTTTAGCGGATCATAAGTCTCTGAAGTATTTATTCTCGCAGAGTGACCTCAATCTGACGCAGCATCGGTGGATAGAGTTCTTAGCATCATTCAACTTTGAGATTGCTTATCCCACAGACAAGGGGAACATATCAGCGGATGCTTTTAGTTGGCAGAGGGAATTGTTGAATCCTTTGTTCATATAGTGGCAGAGCTTGGAGTTCATATCTACGTCTGATTTTAGACCATCTATAGATTATACTCCAAGAATGTTGGCATTTTTGGATGTATAACCTACCTTATTAAAGCATATTAGATTGAGACAATGAGAGAATCCCGAGCTATTAGATATCTAAGATAGGCTTGGTAGAGGAGTGGCTTCGGGAAACCTTCTCATATATTTTATGAATTGTAAAGCTTAGTTACAACGCAACAATAGACTTTGTGTTCCCCGTCGAGGTGACTTGACGAGTGCGGTATTGGCTGAGGCACATCACTCTTAGATGACTATCCATTCAGGTGGTGATAAGATGTATAGAGATATGAGACAGGTCTCCTACTGGATTGGTATGAAGAAATATGTGGCCGAGTTTATGGCGAAAGGTATGACATGTAGGATAGTAAAGGCAGATCAAAAGAAGCCTGGTGGATTGTCCAACCTTTAGATGTGCCACTCTGGAAATGGGAGAGCATATATATGGATTTATTGGTGGGTTGCCGAGATCTCAGAAAGGCAACACTAGTATTTAGGTTATAGTAGACCGACTGACGAAGAGTGCTCATTTTTTCCCAATTAAGTGTAAAAAGATAACCACATGATTATATTTTATGTATGTACAGAATATAGTCCGACTCTATGGTATTCCCGTGAGTATTGTGAGGGATAGAGACCCGATTTTCACTAGTGATTTTTAGAGGAGTTTTCACGATGCTTTAAGGACACAACTCATATTGAGCGCAGTTTGTCACCCTCAGACCGGTTGAAGGGACATGAGAGAAGCATTTACCCCTTGTGGAGTTTGCATTTAATAATAATTTCTAGACTAGCATCACCCTTTGAGGTGTTATATTGACGGCCTTGCAAATCTCTCTCATATTGGTGGGACTCGACAGATAGATTACTTCTGAATTTGGATATGATTAGAGAGACCTTTAATGAGATTGATTTGATAAGGAGGAGAATGAGGATAGCACAAGACATGTAGATAAGAGGGGGACTGATCTAGAGTTCGCTATGGGAGACTTGGTTTTTGTTAAGGTATCGCCTCTAAGGAATGTTGTAAGATTTGGCTTGGCAGGCAATTAAGAACCAAGGTTCGTTGGGTTGTTTCCTATCATAGAGAGAGTGGGGTAGATGGCATATAGGGTTCAGCTACTTGAGAAACTTTCTGATGTTCATGGCGTATTTCAGGTTTTAAACTAGCGAAAGTTCCTACATGACTCAGTAGTGGTAGCGGAGTCTACTATTTTAGAGGATATAGAGATTGAGTAGGAGGCATCCATTCGACGGGTACCTATGCGGATCCTAGACTATGAAACCAAGAATCCAAGGAATAAGGAGGTGTGGCTTGCAATGGTTCAGTGGGGAGATGATTTTGGCGAAGCCACTTGGGAACTAGAGGAGAACATGCATGTTTCATATCCATATCTTTTTGAATGTACGCTTTGATCTATTCCATCGTTAGTTTTTGAATAGGTTCTACCTATCCATTCCATTGAATCTATAATCTTAACAGATGCCATGGATGGTAGTATATGGTTGAAACATGTTATTATAACATGTCATGATTGGTGGTACAAATGGATGCAAGTGTTTGCAAGTGGATGTAGTGGATGCATATACATACACTAGGCACTATTGAGGATCGGCTGGTAGGACACTTACATATGCATATGCATGTCTGCACATTTTATCTATTTCTATGGTTGTAATATATGGATGTTATCATGTTTGTTGCATATGAATGATGGTTGATGCACACATATAGAACTATCTGTTATCATTAGGATTTTTGGCATACATTTGGAAGCATTGCACAAACATAATTGCATAAAGTGGGAGGTCGACTGAATCAGTAGATCGCAGAATCTTTTGCATTAGTTAGGGTCGTATTCACTACACTATCACATGAGAAAATAAATCAAATTAGAAAAAAAAATTAAGGTCAATGAATGCTAGTGGATTATGTTTGAGTATATAGTTGTAGATATTTGTATGTTAACACTTATCTTGTTCCTCTACCGTAAATATTTTGGGAACGAAACCCTTCAAAGAGGGGAGAAAGTAAAAACCCAAATTTTAGTATGCAATGTTTAATTGAAATATTAAATAAAAAGTAATAAAATTATATGAATTTAACAACAGGGATTGTAACGACCTGGTAGGAATTCGACGCATGAATTTTCGAGGGTAATACATAAACCCACATTATTTGCCAAAACTCAAGTATCGAAAACACCAGATAGTTAATAGAAAGAAATTTGGGTGAGAAAATAAAGAAAGAAATATTAGAACAGAAAAAGAAGAACCAACATGACACAAAGTCTCATATCGCTCTGGAATAAAATATAATATAGAAATAAATCTTTATTGAGAGCTTGACATAAAACTTACAATCATTAGAGTACATCAACACATCTCGGTAGTTATAACAATCTGTCCTTACATATAATCACACATCAGAATAATAACTATATAATATCATATGTCTGAACTCTTCCATATCCTCTCTTTATATCATCCGATAACGTGAACCTATAAAACTCGGTGTGAACCGAGCATTGCAAATGTAGGGATCAGTCTAGTGAAATAGCATGAGAAAACTCACTAAGTTTAAAGATATCGTCCAACTTGATTTTAATGTTAAAATCATTCCAAAAGAAAAGGATATTCGTAAGACCGATACACACATAAATACGAATTGTTTTTACCTTACGACAACCCAAAACGTTTTTGAAATCAATACTATTCTGATATTATAATAGTATCTAAATCAAGTAAATAGCAATCTAGCAGAACGTTTGCAGCTCACGCTCCATATACATAGTATACAATCAAAACCGGGGGCTCTTATTGGAGAATGGATTTCCAACTATGGCAAGGTATTAGACCACCTTCCAATAATGTACCTCTAGATAAAATACACTAGGGTTCAACAAGAACATCTTGCAACTCTAGCTAAACATGACTGGCCATTCACTTCGCTTGAATGTTCTGAATATATTGTCACCTACGGTTGAATCGACCTTAACCATTCCTGCAAGATAATGAAGTGAAAGAAGAACAAATTGAAATTTCTCTAGATGGTGAGAATACACCCTAATTGGGAACGACCCACTTAGCCATGCGACCTACCCGATTTTATACCATTTCCCGATTGTAGAGGCTAAAGGTTAAAATTACCTTTAGAACACCTGGTCACCATTCACTTTGAGTGCCACATCATCAGATCCATCAAATCACTAATTGATGTTTATAAAAATTCTCTGGGTGTCTAAGTAACAAGAATGATTTCCACTGCCACCAATAGAATATGTTAGCAGAAATCAATGTACATGATTCTTTGGAAATACTCTTCCAGACATTCGTCTATACAAGTTGTCCTGGAAATGGACAAACCAAAGGCAACCTCCTACCACATCCTAAGGAATAACCATACAGATCAGTAACGAGTAGTCCTTGCAATCCGTAGATTCCAACCATGACAAAATTACTGTCAAATATCTTCAAAAGCTCACCAGAGAAATTTAACAAGTAGCCCTTCAACTCATGAAGATCAACGGTCTTCGATTGCTCCATCTTCAATCAGCATCTTCCTTCTTCCACGTATTTGCTAGTTGTAATGGTATTCGAATATAAATTCGATCCCGATCTTTCTGTAGCAACAATCGTAAAGTCGGATTTGATAGTCGTTTATTTAACTATCAAATAAACAACCATTCATTCATAAAAAGAAAATAAATTCATTGATTTAGTACCCAACATCATTTAGCTTCTTTAATTAACCATTCGTTAATTAAATATTAAAACTTCTAACTGGAAAATGTTCCCCTTTTCTTATTTAATATAAGAATATTCAATTATCATTCCATTTCTACTCATTGGCTCCTCAATGTAAATTGATAAGTGATTAAATCTCTAAGTATACAATCCCGAAGGCCGAAACCAACATCAGATTGATACCTCGAAAGTTACTCAACTCAACCAACGTACAACAGGTTCCAGTTTCATAAAACCACATCATATTCTATTTTTACCATTTTTAAAACGATTATATCCCTTTATAATCTCACAAATCATTTCAAATTTTATTTTAAATACCATTTCATAAAATTAACTAAATATTTTAGCTTAACCTCTATAAAATAAATGATACATATCCCATTTCAAAAAACGTTCACCTTTCATTTACAAAATCATTAACTTTTCATTTACGAAGTCGTTAACCTTTCATTGATAATTTCCTTTCTTATTCGCAAAAATAAATTCAACTCTTCCCATATAACTTAGTTTATACGTATTTCCATTTATAACTCCTTTTTGTAATCTTGCCTTGAAAACTTAATTGTTAAGTATTTATCTCAAATCCAGTTACATTCCAAATCAATATCCCATCCCCAATTCTATATTTTCGCTATTCTCATTTACTAAATGTTATTTAATCACGTTTCGTATATTTATAAACAATGATTGCAGAAAAACATTCATTTATTTACGGGAAATCACTTTTCAAATTTTAAATCAATTCCTGTACATTTCCAATTTTATTAGTCCATTTCAACATATTAAAATCTTATAAATTTCCATTTACGCTACTTAAAACCTTCTTCGCAATCATTTTAACATTCCCATTTAGTTTATACCATTTATTTATTTATATCTGGAATTCCATTAATTTATAATTTAAATAGATATAAAAACATAAATAAAACTTCGACGTTTATTTTTCTTTTTAAAACAAACATCGTATTTCAAATAAATACATAAATAAAATTTTGAAAACAATCAGAATCATTTCAACATCGATTCTAAAATATTTTATTTTATGGTAGGTACTAAAGAGGTAAATATCTACTAAAGTACCAAACTGTGAAATATTAATGAACAAAACAAATCATATTGATAAACTTTATCAATATTAGTGAGGAATCTTGTTGGATTCCTCCAACCTGTTAATTCCTGCATCACGGATTAATTATCTCAACATATATAATAATATAATAAAATTTAACAACTACTGGTGAGAAAAATAGTTGGATCCGTCCATACCTGTCATTCCCTACATCCAAATAGGTTACCTCAAATAAAATCATTCAATAAGAATTATCCAATTTGAACTAATAATTTCTATAACAGTCAATAGTAATAATTTAACACAACAATAACAATTCATTAAATTAAACAAGTTTATTTTATAAATGTGACGAACAAGGTAAGTTACCTCAATTGGTTCTAATTGTTAAAATAACGATTTGGTTTTTCACTGAAATTAAACAAACGTTTAATTTCATCAGTTCAATCAATATATAAATATAATTAACACACATTCAATAATTAGTAGCCATAGCACACACAATAAAAACCCTACTTATATAAAATATAAGTGGGAAAAACTGAGTGAGTTTTACTCACCTTGAGTTGATTCACTGTTTAAACGGCTCGTTTCAGTTAAATTAAACAAGCGTTTAATTTAACTAAAAAATCCCTTTGATACTAATGCATCCACTTCTATTCCATGACGTACTACTCGTCGATGTGATTCCAATGCTACCTGGGTTGTCCGATTTCACTCATATATGAATGAGTTATTGATATTTGTGGTTGACGTAATTTAAATAAATTAATTAGTTCCTTAATCTAATATATACATCTGATAAAAAAGAATGAATATCTATTAAAATGCTTAAGAAAAAAGAAAGGGGTAATTAAATTAATTACATTTAATCACACTGGGCAAGAATAAAATGCGGCCAATAAATTGTTCCTTCCTTTCCCTTCGTTCTCTGTCTAGTTCGTATACCTATGATACCACGCATGCTCCATCATCACTGCTGTGCCCTCACCAGTGATTGGAGCTTCATCCGACCGTGTTAAAGCCTATGCCAAGACCTGCTCAACCTTCGACTCAAACCCCGTCAGCCCCACCTCTGTCGTTTTCCACCAGTTCATCCACGAAGGTTGCGCTTTTCAACGCCATTTTCGATAACCTCGGCCAACTACACACAATCACCACCGGTCGTTATGAAGATCTTGCCTAGCTTAATGATTTTGTAGTTGGAATGATTTGGAATCGAAGCATGGATAGGGAGTTAGGGAGGAAAGAAGGTTGGATACTCTCAGCCACCGAACACGAATATGGAGCTGTGAATATCGGTTGACCAAGGAAACGAGACATTAGGGTTGTTGACCCTTATATAGGGAACCAAAATGAATATAATATTATTATCGAAACTTAGGTACAAAGTAACGCACTAAAAACGCTTCATATGACCTCGTATTGGGATGAAATTTTAAATCCATAAAACAATATTCTAGACATAATGGGAAAGGGTTCATCGAATTCTGAGATCGTTTGTGAAAATTCCTTTATAACTCACACACGTGAATCGACACGCTTTTAAATTGCGTACAATCACAAATTAAATCCAATTAGCTTGAAAATTGAGATACTACAATAATAAATCAATACAGATTTAATAAAATTAATTTAGTCAAAAATAGAGTTCGTGAGATAATCGATTATTCTAAATTTCCAAATTTAAATCGATGAAACGATTAAATAAAATCTTTGGTGTTTACTACTCTCATAATCAAATATTAAATTCGATTGACACAAAAATCGAAATCCTACAATAACCCGCTAATACTAATCCACCAGCACAAATTTCATCGCATTACGAGTCTGTTTTGCCGAAACGCTATTTTATATGCCAAACAACGCTGTCTTGGACACTAAAATACTTGGTCTCCAAAAATACCGAACTACCTACCTATCTTGACTCTAAATGTCAATACATATCTAATGGAATTGGTCTCGTAGCTTAACTCGATCGTTTGCTTAAGTTATACATAAATACCCATCTATTAAATTAATTTAGTTACACGCTATGTGAAACGACTAAGCGTTTATGGCTACCGTTGTCACATGCGACATTAGATTGCCACGAAATTTGCTTTCATATAATTATTTAATGTTGCGGTTCCAATGAAACTAATTTCATCGAAAAACAAGGCCATTTGCAAAATGGTCGTTCTTTAAGCTTATAATAATATCGATAAAAGATATATAAATTCCAAAGCAGCTCAATTAAATAATAATAAGTTATAATTATTGTCACATATATCCGAATGAAATATATGTATAGCTTCATATATAATCCAATATTGATTTATAATTCAACATCATTAATTTTGAGTTAAAACAATATCCAAAACCCTTTTAAAATTTATTAAATAAATGTTATAATTTATAAACGATTCCATAACGACTATTTGAAAATTTGATTTGGACATAACTAACAATCTATAACATGAAATCTCCAATTTTCTCTTTCATTTGAAAATTATTATCAACTAGATTCGAACTTTTCTTGTTTCACTGAATTCCGACTTATATCAGATCCTGTATATTCAAATGAAGTTCAAAACTCAATATTACGAACTACAGCGACGTTATGAGCTTGTTTTAAATCAAATATAAATTTAACGTTCAAACTTCGTTTTATAAACGAATTCAATATTAAAATCCATTAATATTCCAAATATAATATTTAAAACATATTTAAATATTAAGATTCAAATGGTCGAAAAATTTGGGTCGTTACATTCTTCCACCCTTAAAAGAATTTCATCCCCGAAATTACCAAGGTGGGAAAATGCTACAAATCCATTAATTTTTAAAACTGCAGTTTATTTCAAATCGAAAAGCAATTCATTAGTTTTCTCAAAAATATCAAAAAATTTCTAACATCTTAAATTCTCAAAAAAAATCGGTAGAGTCTCCCCTGTACGGAGGGACTTCCATGGTATCACAAGAACAAATAATATATATACATCGACCCACACTATCGGAAATCAAAACTTAAATACCAAAATTTATATTTTTGTGTAGACATACCTTATACAAGTGTTGTTGAGCATACTTGCTCAACTTACGTGTAGTCTACGCAACCAAAATCAATCCTCATGGCTTTCTGCTACTTGTACTTATCTCAGATTATCATGTAAGTAACAAACACATGAAATATTTAAATAAAACTTCATTTATTAACAAGTATAACTATACATATTTCCAAAATCAAATAGGTAGCATGAGTTCATTTGCCAATACTGGGTTAAATCATTAATTTCAATTCACAAGCAGTTTCATTCCGGTTTCTTATGCTGGAATTAATTTTTCAATTTATTCAACTCTATTTTACATCGTTAATGAATTATATTTGTCTAATCCAACAAACAATCAACAATCAATCAATATCCAATGCACAACCAACTCAATCAAATCAACTGAATTTACATTCAATATTAATATTTACTGTGGTTTAACATATTTGAACATTTGTCGGTTAATATTCGAATTTCTATTTAATTATCATTCATCCAATTCCAAATTACAAATCTATTTTATTTAATTTCTCTTAGCTCCACTTAGTTAAGTTCCAAATCCAAATCCAATTAACTAACTGAATTTTCAAACCAAATTCTGATTCATTCAATCTCATATTAAAATTCTTATTCACAAACTCTATATGTGAAATTTCTTCTGGTTATATTAAACCATTCCAATTCATAATCCAATTTGAATTTTATTCATATCAAACAAACAAACCAATATCTCAATAATTGAATAAAATTATTCCTTTTCTATACAAAAATATAGTTTGGGTAAAATTATTGCATTTACCCTCTTTACAAAACAATATTGTGTCAGAGGCTAGTTCAAAATTGAACCGATCAGATAATACAATACAAAACATTTGTATAAAATATATAAATACGCTCTTATATATACACCCAAACTCAATCTAGAGCATTACTAACTTCATCTTTTTCAAGTTACGCCACAAAGCCAAGGTTATTACTAAACCTTATGCTCTGATACCACTTTCACGACCCGATAGGAATTCGATTCCTGAATTTCAGACAATAATACATACACCCGTATTACTTACCAAAACTCAAGTATCGTAAACACCAGATAGTTAATAGAAAGAAATTATAGGGTGAGAAAAGGGAAAAAGAAATATTAGAATAGAAGAAGAAGAACCAACACAGTGTCTCACATCGCAGTGGAACAAAATATAATAAAGAAATAAATCTTTATTGAGAGTTTGAAATAAAACTTACAATCATCAGAGTACATCAACACATCTGGATAGTTATAACAACCTGTCCTCATGTACAATCACACAACGGAATAATAACTATATAATATCATATGTCTGAACTCTTCCAGCTCGTTTCTTCACAGTATCCGATAACCTGAAACTGTAAAACTCGGTCTGACTTGAGCATTGCAAACGCTAGGATCAGTCTAGTGAAACAGCATGACAAAACTCACTAAGTTTAAAAGTTTCATCCAACTTGATTTTAAAGTAAAAATCTTTTTGAAAGAAAAGGATAATCATAAGACCGGTCCACACACCAATACGGATGGTTTCTACCTTACGATAACCCAAAACATTTTTAAAATCAATACCATTCCGATATTATAATAGTGTCTAAATAAAGTAAATAGCAATCTAGATGAACGCTTGCATCTCACGCTCCGCATACATAGTATACAATCAAAACCACGGGCTCTTACTGGAAAATGGATTTCCAACTATGGCAAGGTATGAGACCACCTTCCGATAGTGTACCTCTAGAGAAAATACACTATGGTTCAACAAGAACATTTTGCAACCTTGGCTAAACATGACTGACCATTCATTTCGTTTGAATGTTCCAAATATATTGCCACCTATGGTTGGATCCAACATAACCGTTCTCAGAAGATACAGAAGTGAAAGAAGAACAAATAGAAATTTCTATAGATGGTGACAATACACCTAAATTAAGGGCGATTCACTTAGTTATGCGAACTACCGATTTTATACTATTTCCCAATTGAAGAGGCTTGAGATTTAAATTACCTTTTAGAGCATCTGGTCACCCTTCACTTTGAGTGGCACATTGTCAGATCCATCAAATCACTAATTGATGTTTACAAAAATACCCTGGCTATCTAAGCAAGAAGAATGAATTCCTCTGCCACCAACAGTGTATGTTTACAGAAATCAATATACGTGATTCTTTAGAAATACTCTATCACATTCATCCATACAACTTGTCCTCGGACTGGACAAACCGAAGGCACCCTTCTACCACATCCTAGGAATCAACATATAGATCAGTAGAGAGCAATCCTTGCAATCCATATATTCCACTCACAACAGAATTACTATCAAATATCTCTGGGAGCTCACCAGAGAAATTCAACAAGTAGCCCTTCTGTTTATGAAGATCAACGGTCTTCAATTGCGCCATCTTCAATCACCATCTTCCATCTTCCACGTATTTGCTAGTCGGAATGGTATTCGAATATAAATTCGATCCCAGTCTTTTTATAATTGTATAAGCCTGATTTGAAAGTCAGTTATTTAACTATCAAAAAAACAACCATTCATTCATAAAAAGAAAATAAATTGATTTAATACTCAGCATCATTTAGCCTCTTTAATTAACTAGTCGTTAATAAAATATTAAAACTTCTAATTTGGAAAACAATCCCCTTTTCTTATTTAATATAAGAATATTCAATTATCATACCACTTCTACTCATTGGCTCCTCATTGTAAATTGGTAACTGAATAAATTTCTAAGTATACAACCCCGGGGGCTAAAACCAACATCAGATTGACACCTTGAAAGTTACTCAACTCAACCAATGTACAACCGGTTTTAATTTTATAAAACCACATCATATTCACTTTTTACCATTTTCAAGACGATTATATTCCTTTATAATCTTACAAATCATTTCCAATTTTACTTTAAACACCATTTCATAAAATTTACTAAATAGTTTAATTTAACCTCTGTAAAATAAATGATACATGCCCAATTTCAAAAACTATTCACCTTTCATTTAAAAAATCATTAACTTTTCATTTACAAAATGGTTAGCTTTTCGTTTATAAATTCCTTTCTTATTCGCAAACATAAATTCAACTCTTCCGATATAACTCAGTTTATACGTATTTCCATTTATAACAACTTTTTGCAATCTTGCCTTTAAAACTTAATTATTAAATATTTGTCTCAAATAAAGTTACATTCCAAATCAATATCCCATTTCCAATTCTATTTATTCGCTAATCTCATTCATGAAATATTATTTAATTACATTTCATATTTATAAACAACCTTTACAGAAAAATGTTAATTTATTTATAGGAAATCACTTTTCAAATCTTTTAAATCAATTCCCATACATTTTCAATTTTATCAGTCCATTTCAACATTTTAAACTCTAATAAAATTTCCGTTTGCGCCACTTAAACCCTTCTTCGCAATCATTTTAACATTCCTATTTAGTTTATACCGTTTAGCCATTTATTTATTTATATCTTAGGATTCCGTTAATTTCTAATTTAAATAGATATAAAAACGAATAAAACTTCGACATTTTTTTTAAAACAAACATCGTATTTCCAATAAATATATAAATAAAACTTTTGAAAACATTTAGAATCGTTTTGTCATCGATTCTAAAATCTTCTATTTTATCGTCAGTACTAAGGAGGTAAATATCTACTAAAGTACCAAACCGTGAATTATTAACTAATTTCACATCCAAATGAATAAAACAAATCATATTGATAAACATTATCAATATCAGTGTCGAATCTTGTCAGATTACTTCAGCGTGTCAAGTCCTGCATCACAGATTAATATCTCAACATATATTATAATATAATAAAATTTAACAACTACTGGTGAGGAATCCAATTGGATCCCTCCAACATGTCATTCCATGCATCCAATAAGTTGCCTCAAATAAAATCATTAATAAGAATTATCCAATTTGAACTAATAATTTCGATAACAGTCAATACTAATAATTTAACACAATTCAAACAATTCATTAAATTAAACACGTTTATTTTGTAAACGTAACAAACAAGGTAATTTACTTCAATTAGTTCCAATTGTCAAAAATACGATTTGGTTTTTCACTAAAATTAAACAAATGTTTAATTTCATCGGTTCAATCAATATACGAATATAATTAACACACATTAAAAGCAGCCATAACACACACAATAAACATCCAACTTATATAAAATATAAGTGGGACGAACTGAGTGAGTTTTTCTCACCTTGAGTTGATTCGCTCTTTAAACAACTCATTTCGGTTAAATTAAATAAGTGTTTAATTTAACTAAAAAATCCATTTGATTCCAATTGCGTCCACTTCTTTTCCATGATGCCGTGCTTGTTGGTGCGATTCCAATGCTACCTGGGTTGTTCGATTCCGATCATATATGAACGAGTTATTGATATGTTGATTAACGTAATTTAAATAAATTAATTAGTTATTTAATTCAATATATATTAATTAAATTAGTTACATTTAATCACAACAGTTAAGAATAAAATGCGGCCGATCAATTGTTCCTTCCTTTCCCATCGGTCTCTGTACAGTTCGTATTCCCATAATACCATGCATTCATTCTACATCATCACTGTTATGCCTTCATCGGTAATAAGAGCTTCACCAGACCCTGCAAGAGCCCGCGCCAAGACCAGCTCAACCTCGACTCAAACCGCGTCAGCCCCACCTCTGTCGTTTGCCACTAGTTCATCCATGAAGGTTGCGCCTTTCAGAGCCGTTTTCGATTACCTCGGCCAGCTACACACGAACACCACTGGTTGTTACGAAGATCTCGCCTAGCTTAACGATTTTGTAGTTGGAATGATTTGGAATCAATGCATGGATAAAGAGTTAGAGGGGAAAGAAGGTTGGCTATTCTCAGCCATCGAATGCAAATATGGAGGATGTGAATATCGGTTGACCAAGGAAATGAGATATTAGTGTTGTTGACCCTTATATATGGAACCAAAATGAATATAATATTAATATCAAAACTTGGGTATGAAGTAATGCACTAAAACTGCTTCATACG
The DNA here is from genome assembly GCA_030737875.1 of Allium sativum. NCBI lineage: Eukaryota > Viridiplantae > Streptophyta > Magnoliopsida > Asparagales > Amaryllidaceae > Allium > Allium sativum. The sequence goes on from CM060924.1 coordinate 299,812,859, forward strand.
ACCTCTGATTTGGATGAAATTTTAAATCTTAGCATAAAACAATATTCCAGACACAATGGGAAAGGTTTCATTGAATTCCGGGATCGTTTGTGAAAATTCCTTTAAAACTCATATACATGAATCGACGCTTTTAAATTTTGTATGATCACAAATTAAATCTAATCAGCTTAAAAAATAAAATACTACAATAATAAATCATCATAGATTTAATAAAATTAATTTCATCGAAAACAGAGTTCCTTAGATAATCGGTTATTCACAAAATTTAAATCCATAAAACAATCAAATAAAAAATGAGGCATTTACTACTCCCACGATCAAACTGTAAATCTGATCAATAAAAAATCAAAACCCTACAATAACTCGCTAATACGAATCCAACAGCACAAGTTTCATCGCATTCTGAGTCTGTTTTCCGGAAACGCTATTTTATATGCGAAACAAAGCTATCTTAGACACCAAAATACCTAGTCTTCAAAAATAACGAACTACCTACCTATCCTGATGCTACACGTCAATACGAATCCAATGGAATCGGTCACGTAGTTTAATTTGATCGTTTGCTCAAGTTATACACAAATACCCATTTTTTAATTTAATTTAATTACGTGCTATATAAAACTACTGAGTGTTTATGGCTATCGTTTTCACATACGACATCGGATTGCCACGAAATTTGGTTTCGTACAATAATTTAATGTTACGGTTTTAGTGAAACTAATTTCATTGAAAACCGAGGCCATTTGCAAAATGGCTATTTTTAAGGCTTATAATAATACCGATAAAATATATATAAATTCCAAAACTATTCAACTAAATAATAATAAATTATTATTATTGTCACATATGTCCAAATGAAATATATGTAGAGCTTCAAATATAACCCAATATGGATTTATAACTCAACATCATCAATTTCGAGTTAAAACTGTATCCAAATTGTATAAAAATCTTTTAAAATTTGTTATATAAACATTATAATTTATAAACGATTCCATAACGACTATTTGAAAATTTTATTTGGATATAACTAACAATATATAGGATGTAATTTCCAATTTTCTCTTTCATTAGAAAATTATAATCAATAAGATTCGAACGTTTCTTGTTTCATAGAATTCCGACTTTTATCATATCATTTATATTTAAATGAAGTTCAAAACTCAATATTACGAACTAGCGGGACGTTACAAGCTCATTTTAAATTAAATATAAATTTAACTTTCAAACTTCGTTTTATAAACGATTTCAGTATTAACATCCGTTGATATACCAAATATAATGTCTAAAACTGAATTAAATATTCAAATTCAAATAACCAAAAATCTTGGTCGTTACAAGGATTGCGCCTTTAGGTCCATTATGATTTTTTTGGTTTGAATACACATACGGTTTTGCGTAAATGGACTTAAAACGAAGGGGTTATAGCGATTCAAAGTTCGAAATTTAAATTAAGAAATAAAAAGAAACAAATATATTATAATACGACTATTGCACGGGATGACCGAGCACAAACTAAGTCGACCTGTGGGTCAACCCAGGTTGTATGTTGGTCAACCCATGTGTCATCCCAATGAGGGTCCTGGTTGACTCGAACGTGCCTGGCACGTTAACTTGCCAGGCATGTATTCGAAGGAATGGACGGTACGAGATTTTCTGGCTGACATATTTGCTTCTGATTCGCTGACGTGGCAACTCTGGATTAATCCAAGGATATGGTCGATTCTTGTTTAGTCCCTAAGTCTAAAAATTGAGGATCTTTTGACTACCTATAAATAAACCTCCAACCTCTCCCCATTTCGTCACAACACATCTCTTCACCGCCTAGGCTAGTCTTCTTTTTGAGTGACAACACTAACCTAAAATTAAATTTTAGGGGATTGAGATTTAATAAAAATATTTTTGATTTTATTTTCTTCTATAGGTTCTTCCAGGTTCGAAGCGGAAACTTTTTTGGTCAGTTTTATGATTATTTAGATTTTAATTAAGTTTAGGAAACTAGGAATAATAGTAATTGTGGTCATACTTTTGTTTATAGTTCTTTTACTTACAGCTTATTTATGGTTTTTGTTTCTTCCTACTTTCTATAATTACTTTCTATAAGTAGTTTCTGTAATCTTTTTGTCTTTCCTTATAGTTTTGTCTAATTAATATTTAAATTACTGTAAGTTGTGTTCTTAATCCTCTTTTCCATACTTTATCGGATTTTTTACATTTTATTGTGGTTATATCCAAGTATGCCTAAAAGGTATATGACTGATTTAGACATATGTTTAGGTGCCTAATTGCTTATGACTGTTTATCATCCTTTTATTCTACGCATGTTTGGGAAATTTGATTAAATTGGAATAATGGAAATAGTATCTGTATAATTTGAGGCTAATTTGACATATATTATGAAATTGTAATAAAATGGGGCATTAGACAGAAAATAGACAAACTTGAGAATGTTTGTAGAATTGCCATGGTACAGGTTATGACAGAAAAATGGGCTGTAACATATATTTTTCATAAATATGATAAATTAGGAATCATAATAAACATGCATGGTTTATTTGCAAATATGAATATGACATAAAACTATAAAAGAATAATTAGGTTTAATATGAAATATTGACTTTCGATGATGTTAAGTTACAAACTTAAAATTTTATAGTTATTCTATTGTTAACTCTGTTCGAAAACATAGTTAGAGCATAATAATTTAGAATGCAAAAAATGGACTGGAGACGTTTTAAGTCATGAATCGGTGGGGGTGTTATAATGTGTTTGCACCATGGGACGAGCAACATTACAAAAGGATGGATCATGCGTAAATCAAAGTGGTGTGTGGACTTTATTGCAATGGATCGGTTGCGATCCATGTTTGCTTCTCTTTAATAGATGGGTTACACTCCATTCTGATGGATCAGAGCTACCTTAAGCCCATGGATCGGTGATAATTTAACAGCGTGGGTCAGAGGCAACTTAAAAGGATGGATTGCTCAGCCTTGCTCTTATGGATCGATTTCGATCCAGGCAATAGGTCATTCACGCACTACGTCAATGGGTCGAAGACATCACAAAGTTATAGAGTGGTTGAGATCCGGTTTTCCTTACTGGATCGGTTACGATCCAATACAATGGATCAGTTGGCATCTGAACACTGATGTGGGTCTGCAGCAGCTAAGTGGATCGGTCGCACTCCATCTAGTGGGTCAAGCAAATGTTAAAAGCACTTCAGAGCAATGGATCAAATCTGATCCATGGGATGGATCGCAACTGATCCATGGTATGGATCAGTTTTGATCTAGTGGCCTGCGCACCACTATTTTTCCCGCTTCCAATCCACTTGCCATTTTGCTTATAAATATTCTTTGTCTTCTTACATTTTGGAGGAGGGAATTTTTTGACCCCGAAGGGCTGCCATTTTCATGTTTAAACAACAAGGAATCGTCTCAAACTCTATTAGAGCTCCATCAAGCTTTGATCAAGCTTCTCCATCATCATCGTGAAATTAACAAAGATCATTAAAATGCTTGATTATTGAAGATCTACTTCAATAATCTTCGCAACTAGAGAGAACTAAGCGTTACTGCGGTGAATTCAAGAGATCAAAGAGAAGAGATAGAGAATTGTAAAAGAAATAAAAGATGTATAAAGTGAAACGATTATGTACCTTGTAATGATGAGAATAGTAATGGAATCGTCGATTAAAGTGGACGTAGCCCAAAACTGAGGCCGAACCACTATAAACACTCTCTCCTTTACTTTTTCCTGCACTTTTTAGCTCTTAACTTTGTTTGATCAATTGTGAAGTGTTGAAACACACCTTGAGGTGTTAGTACAATTTTTTGCATTAACATTTTTGGCACCCACCATGGGGCTCGAACCCATGACCACAAGGTGAAGAGCCTTGCTGAAGGAAGTTGTTAGAGCTTGATTCTTCACTATCGGTCCACAAGATCTAAAAGTCAAGCCTGTCGAAGGAATTTCTACGAAGTTTATAAGTATATTTGAAATCATGGCATCATAGAAGAAGGGTAGTAAGTCCAGTAGAGGTTCAGATAATGTTGTTAATGATGCTCCAACTCCGCAAATCAATCATCCAGCTAATTCTCAAAACTCGGGAGCAGGTTTGTCTTAGGAAGAGTTGGATATTGTCGTTGCAAGCTTGACTCAGCAAATGAAGGCTTCAAACAAAGCTATGATGGATAGTCTAGAAGACTTTTTCGCTGCTCAAGCCAATGCGAAAAATCAGAAAGTTGAAATTAATCTCGAAAGAATGCAAACTCTTCCTCTTTAGATCACAACCATCAGTACTTTTTTGAAGAGGTTGACGATTCGGATGATGGTATTAAAGATTCTAAGCCTAATGACAAGACTCATTCTGAGAGATGTACTTCGCGCAAATGGCTAGTCCCACCATAGGGGCACCTTCCCAAGCGAGACGCATAGGGCCACGGATTCCTAACCGAGATCGCTTGCCCCGTCAAGCATCCGGTAAAGGTAATGGCATCCTCCTCGTGGGTCGACACGATGATGAAGAACGCCTTTCGGAGATGGTGAGGCAGGTTATGAAGGAGAATATGGAAAGGAATGACAATGAGCGAGAATGAGATTTTTCTTCAAGCAAGAGTTCCCTTACTGAGAGAATCCCAAAAGCTGAATTTCCGAATAAATTTTCTCCTCCAACTATGATAGCTAATAGCAGAACTGGTGATCCTAACTTGTTTTTGTACAAGTATGACCAGCACATGAATAATGCACGAGCCACATATGAGATAAAGTGCTTGTATTTCCCTATTTACTTGGAAGGGGTAGCATCACTTTGGTTCACTGAATTGCCGCCAAAGTCTATGGATAATTTCTCTATTCTGGCAAACAAGTTCACGGAGAAGTTTAGGCTGTACACAATGAAAGTCAAAGATGTGGTTTCGTTGAATGATGTGGAGCAAAGGCCGGGCAAGTCAGTCAAAGCCTTTCTTACTCACTTCAATGCTGCCGTAACTAAAGTGGGGAATCTAGAGCCCCATATGGTGTTGATAGTGTTATACAAAGCTATGAATAAGAGTCTCCACTCAGGAGATGGATGAAAATTAAAGAGCCTAATACTCTCGAGAAGTTCTATAAGAAAGATGAGGAATTTATCAGAGTAGAAGATGATTCAGCTCATTGCTGAGAGTAGTTTTGTGCCAGAGAAGAAGGACAATAGCGCTCAAGGTAGTCAAAAGGGAAATGAGGGGTAGAAGAGAGGAAATGATGGGAAGGAGAACAGGAATGGCAAGAAGCTCCGATTCTTCAACCTCTCTGAGTTGACTCCTCTGACAAATACCCCAAAAAATATCTTCACGGCCACTAAAGACACGGAGGATTATTCGAAACCAAAACCGTAGAAGATTGGAAAACAGTAGATGAAGTCTGGAAGGTTTTACTGTTTCCTTAGTCAGCCTGGCTACAACACAAACGAGTGCAGACATATCCAGAGCTTGATTGAAGAATTTATAAGGAAGAATAGATTGCAATAATATGTGAAGAGGTCTCAGACTGCAGATCCTCAGGGGCAGAGTGCACCCGCTAATCAACCTAGTTCAAGCAGTGGAGCCCCAGTGCAAGTGTAACGACCCGGATTTTTGGTCGGTTAATTTTAAATATTTAATATGGTTTTAAATATTTATTTGATAAAATAAATTAATTTTTATATTGAGTTATGGATTTAATAATCGAAATACGATTTATTTTGATTATATAACATCGTCGTAATATGAAAATGAATTTAATTGAATCCAAGATTTAAAACTGAGCTGAAAACAGCTCAGATAATCAATACAAACTTCTGTTTGAATTAGAATTATAATATTAATTTATTTCGAAGAATTAATTGTTTTGAATTTAATTTAGATCAAATTAAATTCACATCTTCCGCATATGATCGAATTGGGCTTCGGAGTTCGGAAAACACGTGTTATTTCAAATTAAATAAATCATACTGGTTCTAATTTAAAATAAATAAAATAAAATTATTATAAAACCTTTCCTTCCCTCCTAAGCTAATTAAACAAGTACTCTAAAAACCTATCACCTATGATGTAACAACACATACGTTTATTCCTTAGCTCCTAAGCTTCTTCATCTATAAAACCACTGGCACCACTTTAATTCTTTTTAGCAGTTCGAGCTTCAGAATCAAATGAGAAAATCACCGTCCACATAAATTAAAAACTAGATGTTCCTCTTTAAATCCCTCATAAAGCAAGCAAAATAAAAGAACCACTTTCCTCTGTTTGTTTTCGGAAATTCGAGTTTACTGGAAACCAAATCAAAGCTACGAATGAAAATATAAATGGCTATGACCGCTTCAAATAAAACGAAAATCAAATCCCTAACCAGAAATAAATGAAATGAGTTTGATTCCTATGGTCTAAGACCTAATCTCGAGTGCAAACAATCGCAGAATAGAATTGGAATTGGAATTTAGGCTGGGCATTCTAGGTTTGCGCGAACAAAGGGGTCGAGTGAAATCAAGTGGGCGCTATGGGAGTTTTGAACCGGAGCAAGGATCGTCTCACGTCATAAGCGAATTGAATGAAGTGTCGTGATTGGATTTTTCTGGAGTACAAGAAGTTGACCATAACGTGAATAAGGTGCGTGTACTGTTTATTAAGTGAAAGGGGAACTGTCGTGATTTGGGGAAAACAGTCAGGGTGATGAAGTTTTAAGCGAGGAAAAAAAATGTTGTGATCCTATACTATCTCACGGCAGAGCCTAGAAGTTGAGAAATTGGAGATGATGTCAAGATTTTGGGGTTAACTGAGAGGATCATAAATTGAACAACGTGAGGCTGGAGATCATATAAATGGTGCGAACTGGAGTTTGATCGAGCTAGTGTGGTGATCGATCTAGGAAGGTTTTGTGGGTTTTGACGCTTAATGACATTGCTTTTTGAACTTGGGTAGTTTACTGGGAACAACCAGTTTGAATTTGGGAAGAAGGCTGTGTACAAGGTGGGTTCGAACTGTTTAAGTGAAACAGTGAAGAAGGCTTGGCTATGGTTTCTATTAGCTATAAGGAAGGAGATTGTTTATTACAGGGTATTAAGGTAATATCATTTTTTAATTTTGATTAGTATATCATTTAAAAATATTAGTACTCAGTTGGAAAGAAATATCATTTTCAGGTAATTTGAATTTAGAAACTAAATGGAAAAATTTAGTTAGAGTATTAATATATAAATTTTAAATTAGAAGAGTGAAATATTTAAAACATAAAATCCTTAGCTGTTCAAAACTAGGAAGTGTAGAATAGAAAAAATAAATTTTTATACAAGACCTTGTTAAAGAAAATTCATTAACTCATTTATAGAATTCAGATTGTTACTTAGGCGAGGATAAATCGAATGGAATCTTTCGTGAGGAGTTCAGAGCCTCAAAATCGATGAAAGAATTTGGAACTAGTACAAGTGAAAAATAAAATCCCAGTGAGTAAACTCACTTTCTGGATTCGTTATAATTTATTATAACGAATATTTATTTAATATAATATGTTGTTTGTTGGTTGTTTGGATGCATTAAAATATTATTGTGGTTATTATATATATATATTAGTTATTTAGGCTTGGTGTTTGTGGCTATTATATATATACATATATATATATATGTATTGGTGGTTGGATATTTCCCACAGTACCATTAGCGGATGCCTGTAGTATCATTAGCGGATGACCTATGCGCCCCACGTTATGATAGTGGATGACCTTCTATACCGCGATATCCTGCCTCGAAGCAGGATGGGTATTATTCATGTTGGCTAACGTCCATGGATGCAGGAGAGCAGGTTGGAGGGATCCAACTGGATCCTTCAAAAATATTATTATTTGTTTGTTTCATATATATTATCACATATGATGTGTTAGAAAACCTGTGATTGATAATTGGGTGTTTTGGGGTGTTTAAATATCACTGGGGCCAAAATATTGATTTATAAAAATATCACGAAAAGGGATTTTGAGATAAAAAGGAAAAATATATTTTTCAAAAATAGAATTTGAATTTAAAATGGGCTAGAGATATTAACTTGTTTGAATAAATAAAACAAGTATTGAATTTATAAACGATGTTTATAAATTAAACAATACAGGAAATTAAAGTATTGAATTTATAAACGATGTTTATAAATTAAATAATACACGAAATTGAGGTAAAATTATAAATGGTGTTTATAAATAAAATGGAATGATTTTCATCGGATAATCAGGGAATTGAAATGAATTTATAAACAATGTTTATAAATAAAGTGGAAAATTTATCGTTTGATAATTTGAATATTAAAATTCAAATGTGAATTTAAAAATAGAAATGGGGAATCGTTCAAAAGAAGTAAACGATGAAATTTATTCTAATATTCAAAATATAAATTGAATTAAAAATAAATCCGTATGGATTTATGATTTGAATTTGATTAGATCGAATTTGTTTAAATATATTATTTCCAGAAAAGAATATTTATATCGTATTAGATATAAACTAAAATTAAATATGCAAATAGATTTTATATATAGATAAGTTATAAGAGATAGAATATTCCAAAATAAGATTATGGTTTTTAAATAGATTTCAAAGTGGAACTTGTTTGAATATATATAAAACAAGTTAATTTATAAATGATGTTTATAAATGCAGTGAATTTACTATCAAGAGATAAATTGTTTTTTATATTGAAGTATGAATTTAAAAATAGAAATTGAAATCATTTCGAAAAGGGAATAATGGTTTTTATTCCGAAATTCGGAATATAAAATGAATTGGGTTTCAAATGGAATCGAAATGGAAACTTGTTTTAAATTATAAAACAAGTTAGATTTATAAATAACGTTTATAAATTAAGGAAAATAAATTATCATTTGATATAGAAATTTAAATTCAAATATGAATTTACCGTGAATTAGAAATCATTTCAGAAAGGGAACGATGGGTTTTATTTCGATATTCGGAATATAAAACGAAGTGAGTTCAAATAGATTTTTGAAATAAAATTTGTTTTAATATATAAAACAAAGGAGTTAAGTTTATGAACAATGATTGTAAATCTAGTGAAATAAATTATCATTGGATAATTTAGAAGTTTAAATTCAAGTAAGAATTTAAAAGGTGACATTGGAAAACGTGTTGAAAATGGAATGATTGATTATATTCCAGAGTTTGGGATATAAACTGAAGTGAGAAAAATCCAACGGATTTATAATTAGAATTCGATTATATCGAATTTTATAAATAAATTTATTTATAAAGAGAATTAGAATTTAATATAGCCAATTGAGTATTATTAAATTTATAACCGAGTAAATGAAAAATCGACGATTATAAATAATCGAAATATATAGTTAAATTGGGAAAATTGGTTTAATATATATTAAAATACATTAGATTGAAGTTAGAATTTATATATAAACAAAGTTTAAAACGTTTATATATTAAATATAATTAAAACGAACTCGCCGCAACGCGGTAGTTCATGGCGTTTCGAACTTCAATTGAGTATATAGAACTTAATTTAAGTCGGAATTCTTTGAAACAAGAATCTCAGGACCGATTGAATAATAGCTTTCTAATGGAAGGGAAAAATCAGGATTTCGTCTTATAGATTTTGAGTTATGTAAAAATCAAATTTACAGAAAAACAGCGCTATAACCATTTAAAACCATAATGGTTTATTTAAATAACTAAAAGGATTTTAAGAAAATAAAATCCGAAATTCCATTAGAAAAATCCAGACTTGAGATATTTAATAAATATAAACTCAAGTGAATTAAATGGATTGATTTGTAAAACAAAATCAGATACTTATTATTTAATAGAATTAACTAAGTTAAAAGATAATTAGATAATCAAGTTTTGAATCAAGTTGACTTTGGATAAGTAAATTAAACTTGTGAATTCGAATATGAAACCTGAGTTGAAAAATGGAATTCAATCAGTGTAAGAAAATTAAAATGGTATACGAACGTGATATGTTCAGATAAAATTATGAAATGGGCGAAAGGGCTAATTAATGATAAGTTAGCAAATTGAGTTAAAATGATCAGATTGAGTTGGAATAAATTAGAAATGGACTCATATGTGTTAAAAAGGTATGGAATGAAGAGAATGAAGTTTATAAATTTTGTGCCCAACAAAAAGGTACATGTTTAATTTCTATATGAGGTTTTATGTGCCGAATCGGAAAGCCACTTGGCTTTTGAATTTTTTTTTGAATGAAAAGGGCCTAGAGAGGCGTTTTGTAGTTGTACCGAGTGACCCGTACAAAGGAGGTTATGGCGAAATTTTCCGAAAATTTAAGGAGTTAGAATATTTTTAAGAAATTTGGATAGTTAGAAATCAATGTATCGAAATATATAGAATTCGATAAGGAAACGAACTTAAAAATAGAATATTATAAGCAAAAAGGAAATCTATAATTAAATCTAGTAAAATTAGAAAGAGAAACGTATACGGGTTTAAAAATGAATAATTGATTGTATGGTGTTGATTATTCGAGGCAAGTGGTCTTGTCTGTTTTGAAGTTAATGATGATTTCAGTCAAGGTCTGAGAGGTAATTATACCCCAACTTGATTGATTTAATTATAAACCGATAAATAGGAGGATTCAGTCTTGGAGATAAATGTTTGAAGAAATTTAGTTGAGTGAAATATTTTGGGTTGTTGTAACGATGTTTTACACTACATTCGCTTTAACCCAAGTAAGTGGAATTTTGGAAATATATCATAAATATTTCCTAAGTATAAAAATAACCGAGGTCGTGGAAGAGATAAATAATTGGAATGTTTCCAATTATAAATAGAAGATATTTTCTAAATATAGAAAATAAAATAAATTGATATTTGGAAATGTCTTCCAAATAGTGTAAGAGGCCAAGATAATTGTCGAAAATATCATGTTAACAAATATTGATAAGGAAATAGAGAAGTGATTTAATTAATGAAATATTAATTAAAGGGCCCAGTGATTGTTTGATGCTTTGAATAAATGTTTGTTTTTCTTCGATAGTTAAATAACCGACTATCGAAGTGTTGACCAATATCGTTGTCAATATGGAGAGATCGGTTGGATTATTATCCGAGAACCACTCTGTATTGGCAGTAGCGTTGCAAATCTGATTACATGAAGATAATCGGAGACGGAGTAGAGTGCAAGGGCATTCTCTATTAATGGAAATTGTGCCTTCGGTTTCGTTCAATCCCAGAACGAACGTATATGGACGAATGTCTGACAGAGTATTTCCAATGATTGCATATGTTGTTTTTTACAAATATATATGGTGATGGAGAATTTATTCTCTTAGCATAATATCCAGAATATATTTATGCAAATCAATTTATGATTAACGGATCTGACAATGTGGCATTCAAAGTGATTTGCTATCAATGAATGGTAAGTAATCGTAACCTCAGGCCCCAACAACCGGGAAATGAACAAAATCGGGTAGGCAGCATGGCTAAGTGGGTAGCTCCCAATTAGGATGTATTATCACCTATCTAGAGAAATTCATTTCATTCTTTATTATATTCGATGCTATTCCATTCGGGAAAACGGTTGTTGTACAATCGATACACTCAAGCAAAATGAGTGGTAGGTCATGTATGGTCGGGTTACAAGATGTTCTTGTTGAACCCAGTGTATTCTCCTCTAGAGATACACTACCAGAAGGTGGTTCCATACCTTGTCATAGTTGTAAATTCATTACCCAATAAGTGCTCGCAGTTTTGATTGTATATTATATATATGTGGAGCGTGAGATGAAAGCGTTCTACTGGATTGTTATTTATTTGATTCAGACACTATTATAATATCAGAAGAATTTTGATATAAAGATTATCGTTTCTTTCAAAAGGATTTTGAAAGTTAAATCAAGTGTTTTGGATTCTCATAAGGGAAAAACTCGTTCTGTGTTATACAGCGTGGTCTTTTGAGATATCGTTTATTTTCTCAAACTATTTTAAATTGTTTACTCATACCAGCCCCATGAATGACCTAGAGTTTATTTTGTTTTACCTAAACTCTTGGGTGCCTAAATTTGTACGGGTAGTCAAGTAGTTCAAGATTTTACAGATCTATCTAAAGTAGCTTGGAGCAGGAGGCTTCAGTGTTAGATATATAGTATTTTTATTTCAGCTGTGTTGTAAGTGTTGTACTCTGATAATTGTATGTTATACAGTTAAAATTTTGTATTTCAAAAGTTATGATATATTATATTTTTTCCACTACGATGTGAGACTCTGTGTTGTTATTTCTATTCTTCTTTTACCTTTTTTTTCCTAAAAAAATGATTTGTATCACTGTGATATTTGGTTTGGACGTGTTATATATGTAGTCAGCTCAAATAGTACGGATTTGCGGTTCGTTATAGCAAGCTAACCAAAGGCCGGTGATTGATACCATTTCTGGAGGTCTTCATCCGATAGGTAGCAAATGATGAGATATTGAAAGATATGCACACGCTTTGAAGTATGTTCCAAAGGAAGAGCGTTGCTTGATCCTGAGCAATACTATTCTTATGAAGCAACAAAATATTTCTTATGAAGATATTTTATTCGTAGAAAAGGGTACATAAGGTTTGATAACTCCTACTCTCGATCTGATGGTTGTGACAGTCAAGAGAGGCCGAGCAACGGTTAAAAGGGTGCTTATTGATTGCGGCGCCTACATCAATGTTCTGTTCCGAAACACTTTTAACTAGATGAAGCTTTTCATGGCTGATGTGCAAGCTTTTCAAACTTTGATCTAGGGGTTCACGGGCAAGCCAAAGCAACCGATTGGGGTTATTGACATGCTCGTCGAATTGGGAGAAGGAGAAAGAAGAGTTGCTATAATGCAAACTTTTGTGCTTGTCAACGAACTTTCTTCATATAATTCATTCTTGGGTAGACCTACTCTAGCTGATTTCAGAATTGTCTTAGCACCTTGGTGTTTGACTATGAAGTTTCCTACTGGTAAGGGTGTTGGTGTAATCAAGTGAGACTAGGATACTGCTAGAGAATGCTATCTCACGGAGCTACGTGAAGCAAAGAACTAGGATATGGGTAAGAATGTGGAGGCTCCTCTCCGCATTCGTGACCCCGTCTTATAGCAACTAAGACATGGCCCCTGCATTGCGGAGCATAGTAGGGCTCAGAAAGAGATGGATCCTCAAAAAGCCAGTGCAGTGGATAATCGAGCGATGCCAGCTGAGGTCACAATTTCTATACTAGTTCATCCAAAAGTTCATGATCGAGTGTTGAAGATAGGATCTCAGCTGGGCCAAAACTTGTAGAAAGATTTAGTTGTTTTGTTGAAAGCTAATTTGGACGTATTCGCTTGGAGCCATTCCAATATGTGAGGGATTTCACCCGAAGTGGTAGTTGATGCGTTAAACATTGATCCAAGCATCTCACTTGTGAAACTAAAGAGAAGGATTCAAGGCCTAGAAAGGTCGATGACTCTTAAGGAAGAAGTGGATAGGCTGATGGAAAACTGCTTTATTCGAGAGTCAATGTATCCAGATTGAGTGTCAAATCCTGTGTTAGTAAAGAAACCCAATGGCAAATGACGTGCATGCATCAACTATTTAGACCTCAATAAAGCATATCCAAAATATAGTTTCCCATTGCCAAGAATCGATCAACTTGTAGATGTGATAGCGGGGTATGAGCTTTTATCATTTATGGATGCTTATTCAGGCTACAATCAGATTATAATGCATGAGTCGGACCAAGAGAATACAAGCTTCATTACGGATGTTGGTTTGTGATGCTACAAGATGATTCCATTTGGGTTAAAGAATGATGGAGGGACTTATCAGTGTCTCGTCAATGCGACGTTAAAGTCTCAGATTGGCAGGACTATGCAAGTCTATGTGGATGACATGTTGGAAGTCAAAAAGAGCAGACGGTCATTTGGAGAATTTGGCTGAGATGTTTCATATCGTAAGTGAAACACCCCACCTCCATTAAGATCACTCACAAAGGGAATGCCTTAACTTTGGTGGAGGTTTATAACTAAAAGCCACAGATGAACTCAAGACAGATATAACTGCACATATTTTAAACAGCGGAAACCAAACAAACTTTTATTTCATCAATACGTGTATCAAACAAAGATTTCCATGATTGTCTCAAAATACTTTCAACATTACAACCTCATAACTGCCTTGATTATTAAAGAAGCATGAAAACATAAATAAAGTGACAAAAATCCCCACAGTGATATCCAAAGCCATTATCCGAACAAGAAAGATCCAAATCATACATCTACGTTCTTGGTGCTTGTAAAGAGCCTGACTGAGTTGAGCTGTTTCCTCCCTGTGGACCTGGGGGGAGGGAAACGAAAGAAAAGAAGACGAAAAGAAAATAGGGTCAGACATAAAGCCTAAGTAAATCTAGTAACCCTTCAATATGTGAATAAGAAAAGGGTATGATGGATGTAAACTAAAAATAGGAAAGTGTCACAAGCTAAGGAAGTGTCGAATGTACTATCACACCCATACTATATCTCTGCACCTATTTGAATTCATTCTAACTGGCACCCCATGGTGAGGGTGAAGTGATCCCCTTTCTTATTAAAGATCGGCTTCTACTCGCGTTAACATGTGTCATACGGCCCCCAAGAATTGTAGATACCTATGCTGGTCCCACCATGGGGTGTATCAAGACCCATGGTGGCGGCCCCGACGCAAAACTAGAAGACATAGGTTATACTACTGGTGTCCCCAGTGCCCTGGTTGTCTGCTCCGGAGTGTGTGCACGCCCGCACCCCGTTAGACCTGCACTGTGCACCCACCGCCGTCGTTTGACCGCTTACAATCAGCCCAGTAATCGTGCCCCACCCTGCCTAGTTTCAGTGTACCGTTGATACCTAACTTTGGGTTACTGCTGAAACGGGTCCCTCGTTACCAGGATTTTCTAGTCAAACATGTTAAGTGGTTAAGTGTCTGTATTTACCTAACCCCACCCAGCAATTCTTGTTAACATGTTGAATTTGGTTAAGTGTTATAGTTGACTTAACCCTACCATCTATCCTTAGCATCTTAGGAGCACCAGACCACTCACATTAGATAGGTATTGCTACGGTTACTGGATATGCCGGTCGGTTCCGGGTAGGTTTACACCATAGCTCAGTCTAACTTCGGGGTCCTTATTGGGCTCAATGCTTAACCACCCACATTGGATAGGTATTGTTGTGACTACTGGACAACCGGGCGGGTCCGGGCAGGTTTACATCACAACTCAATCCAACCTCGGGTTAAGCATATTGTGTTTTCTAAATTTACATATTTTATTACTTTTCAACTATATGTAAATGTCATATCTTTTATTTCTGGGTATTTCAATTTATACCGCTTATGTGTCATAATCATTGGCATGTGCCAAACATGCCAACATATGTTTTCATATTTTACACCCAACATTATTACCCCTTTTTGTTCGCAACGTTATAACATGTGTTGGGCTTGTCACAATTCAGCCCAACTTTATAAACGTGAGGAAAAGGGGAAATCAAGAACATGTAATACATAAAGGTGTGTGGCGCATGAACTTGCAATTTGGCGATTCAACTAACATATAACATGGGTCATGTGAACTTGCATTCAAATCAAAATATAACTAAGTAGGTGACATATGAGATGGCATAGTTTAGGCTAATACAAACTTGTGTTTTAAACATGTTTAATTTGGCATAATGTCAAACACAAGACTAGCATGATGTATGTTCACCAAAATGTACAATTTTAACATCTAATCATATAGCCTATGAACTTGCATAGTTTATGAAACATAGATCCAATTATACTTGCAAATAGACAAAATCTTGCATAGTTTATGAAACATAGATCCAATTATGCTTGCAAATAAACAAAATCTTGCATAGTTTATGAAACATAGATCTAATTATACTTGATGAAACATAGGTCCAATTATACTTGCAAATGAACTTGCATAGTTTATGAAACATAGATCTAATTATACTTGCAAATAAACATAAGAACAATAAAAAAGGTCTATAACATGTTTACATAAATTCCAACTTAGACATAGTCCATGCCATCGCCATATACATAAAATGACCAAGTTCTAATTTTCGCCACAAACTTTGCCAGTACGATCGTTCAATAGGCTTGCATCAATCAATTTTATGCCACAAACATCAATACATAAGTCATGATAGAACCATCACAATACATAAATTAATAACACAATTCTATTTTCATATACATCGAATCACATCACAGTTTTTATTCATATTTTGAAAGGTTACTATACTTACAACGTGTGATGAATTCTTGTTTTCTGATTTCTGTTATTCTGATTTGGAGATGCTCTCCTTTGGGTAGCAAAGTTGCATTGAAAGATTTGATTAATCTTTGATCTTCTTTTAATTTGATTCGTCTCTTAGGCTTGTTGGCTTGTCTCTAGGGTTTCTAATTGACGGCCATTCCTAGTTCCTTTCCAGCAGCATGACGGCTATTGTATTCTATTATTTGTGTGAGTTTAGGGTTAGGTTTGAGTTGTATTTATAGAATTTTAAATTGTTTTGAGCCGTCGGATGAAGATAGGAGGAATCTAGACCATACAAAGTTCAAAGAGCCACTCAAAAGGTGACACGTAAGCCCTAGTGACTCAGCCAAGCATCAGAATTCGACCAGACCTGATCAGGCCAGCCAGGACCTGACCAGCAGGTCATTCTGACCTGGGCTTACTTGGCAGGTGCGCCAGGCTAAAAATGTACAGGCGCACTTCCCAAGTGCGCCAGTTCATTTCTGTTCTGGCGCACTTCCCAAGGGCGTCAGTGCATTCTGACCCGTTTTCTGGTTTTTCGCCCTACTTCGTTCATCCATATCTTCTTCATACGATATCCGTTTTACGCAAACTTGGACTCTATCTCAAGCAGAATTTCGAGACGAACGCAATGGCGTAACCCATTTCCCTTGATTTCATCATTTATAATTAATTATACTTTAATTCGTGAAGCTTAACGTTATAGAATTCAAGGGGTGTTACATTCTCCCCCACTTAAAAGGATTTCGTCCCCGAAATCTTCAAGTTAGGAAGAATGTATATCCTACCATCCAACAGTCCATCTACTTAACCAACAAACACAGGCATCCACTGTCCTTAAAAGACTTCTAATGCTTCATGATCATATGCATAGTGTGTGTACATGTCCTTATCTAATGCAGAAATCAGGCGGTCTACTGATTCAGTTGACCTCCTTAATGCGAATCGTGTAAGTGTCATGAATCCATTATGTATGCAAATTCTTCCTAATCATAATTCTACATGAGTGCACAACTATTCATACAAATGCAACGACCATATGACAACATATCAAATTTACAACCATATACAAATAAGAATACATATATGCATATGTAGTATGATGTGATTGAGCCGATCTAAGACCTAGGTTGTGTGTGTGTATGCATCTGCGAGCAACCACTAGAAAGCACTTGCAACCACTTGCAGCCATCAACCATAACATGTTTCAAATACATGTTTACATCCAAAGGGGTTTCTACCTAAGGATAAAGGATAATATCGAGGAGATATACCTAAAAAGATAGATACAAGCACAACTTAAGAAAAAGAGAGGTCAAAGATGTACCCTAAAAAAGAAGAGGGTAGGCAGCGCGTATTCTGTCCTCAGTTTCCCAAGTCGCGTCTTCCTCGGCGTCGCTCCACTGAACTTTAACGAGTTTGACTTCGTGGTTGCGTAGCCTTTTCACTTCAGTTCCTATGATGCGGGTTGGAACTCTCCTCACAGTTGCTTCGCGTTCCACTACGGCTTCTTCTAGAGTGCTTGGCTCCACCACTTCCGCTGATTCATGTAGACATTTCCGGAGATGAGAAACGTGAAAGATATTGTGAATTCCAGCCAATCTTTCAGGCAGATCTACTCTATAAGCCATTTTCCCAATGTTCTCGATGATAGGGAACGGTCCTACAAATCTTGGTGCTAGCTTTCCTGCGGATCCAAAGCGAACGATGTTCCTTAAAGGGGATACCTTATGGAAAACCTTGTCCCCAACCTCAAACTCAAGGTCGGTCCTTCTTTTGTCGGCGTAGGATTAAGATATCATCTACGAAGACAACCACAAATTTGTTGAGGAATTCTCTGAACACCCTGCTCATTAGGTCTACGAAATAAGCGGGTGCGTTTGTCAAGCCGAAAGGCATGACAAGCCAATCGAGGAAACCGTCCGGGGTTATGAATGTTGTCTTATCAATGCTGTCTTCAGCTACTCTTAGCTGATGGAACCCAGTTGCCAGATCAAGTTGGGAGAAGACCATCGCACCTACAAGCTGATCAAACAAATCGTCGATTCGGGTAAGAGGGTGCCTATTTTTCTTGGTCAATTTGTTTAACTCCCTATAGTCGACGCAAAGGCGAAGCGAAGCTTTGGTTGCGAACACCACTGGAGCACCCCATTCCGAAATGCTCCGTGTAACACCCCACGTCCATTAATGTCACTCACAAAGAGAATGCATTAACTTCCACGGAGGTTATAAGTGAATATAGAACAGAAAAATTACAACAAGATAGATAATAAGTAGTACTTGGAAATCTAAAACCTCATTTTATTGCAGCGGAAATTAAACATGTTTATTATATCATAAAAACCATAAATCAGAGTCAAGTACAATATCCATCTTGATCAAATAAAATACATAATCCCATTACATAAATAGCCATAAAAAAAGATAACAAGCTGGACTTTACTTTAACGGTCCAAGCTTTCCAAAGAGATGAAGCAATCCAATCAAACTCCACTAGAGCTGGGTCCAACCTGAGGACCTGGAGGGGGAAAAAGGATAGAAAATGAGGGGTCAGACATAAAGTCTGGTGAGTATGATAATTCTAACAATACTATTATCAAAATAACTAGACTAAGGCATAAACTGGAAGACAAGTAAATGTCTATGAACTCTTAGGAAGATAAAGATAGCGTTTAAGATAACGGTAAAGGCACACCTAATTACTAACGAATAATTACTACACTGCATCGCACATAACTACACTGCACCGCACCAGTCACCCTAAAGTTTTATCCCACTTGTTTCACACAGAAACATATAAATGGCCTTACATACCCCTAGCTGACTACATAGGTGTCGTCTGCCTCTATCTCCACTAGGTGTACCCCACTACCCACTTTCGATCGACTCCCTACTCGTAGATACCCGTGCTGGCCCCACATTGGGGTGTATCACTCCCCTAAAGCGGAAACCCGATACAACTTGAGAATGCACGGCTTATACCTACACGATGCAACAACGTCTTACCTACCAGCCCGGGTCCATACACGCATATGAAACCCGTTGGACTTGCGTTGCCACCGCTCCCCGTTTTGGCCTCTTACAGTCAAGCCCAGTATGCGTGTCCCGTCCTCGACTTGGGTCGAGCGCACAAAGATACGTTTGGGTTACTGGTTGAAATGGGCCCCCACAAGCTACCCACCTAAGCTTGTCCACTAGTACATCCCACTTAACCCCCTTAGTCATGTTCATTTACATGTGTGTTTGGTTAAGTCTTACTACTCGTATTTCACATGCCACTAAGGGCACAAACTAGACTCCTCATGCCACCCAAGGCACCTACTTAACCCCCAAGTCCCACCTTACATGTTTATCTGGTTAAGTATTTCTTAATTCATTCAGGCCATAACCTCATAAAGACCTCTCACATTAGACTGGCATCTATGGCAGCTGGATTTGCCGGCCGGGTCCGGGCAGTCTTACACCATAAAAGAGTCTAACCTCGTGTCTTTACAACTATTATGCTTTAGTTTCGGCCTAGGACCTCTCACATTGGGCTGACATTTGTGACCACTGGATTTGCCGGGAGGGTCTGAGCAGGTTTACGTCACAAACAAGTCCAACCTCGTGTCCTAAGCATTGATTAACACTTATAATCTTTTACCCCAGTTTTAATAATTCCCTATTCAAATTATTAATTACTTCCAATTTTAATGATGTCCATAATTGACTCAATTATGACCATCCACTTATGGCATGCAAAATCATATCAATTGCACCCCAACTTTTTAATATTAAATCCTTAATATTACCCCTACCCCACGTTTATACGTTCGCTTATTCAACGCATAATATAGGCTAGACTTGAATAGTCTAACACATAACACAAAGATAAATTATCACAACTTATAGACAATTAAAATAAATTTAATCATAATAGGGGTGAAACTTGCATAAACTACACATGTTAAGGATCAAAAGGTGTCAACTTGTTAAATGTCTCAATTTACATGATATGATCATAGCCCAAATCTATACATAAACTTGCATATGGGGATTTTAGGCAACATAATGATGGTGTGAACTAGCATAGGATATCACATATGTCATAGCATGATTCTAGATGTCATAATAGATGTCATGGCATATGTTCATAACTTTTCTAATCAATCTAACTTGCATATGTGACTTGTCATATAAATCAACATAGCCCAAACATGATGATTCAATTAATATGAACTAACTAGCATAGATAGTAACATCATGGCTTTTTAACATGTATGATTCATCACAACTTAGCATAGAAACTTTCAACATACATAACATCATCATAGCATGATTTACAACATATAGGATATCATCACCACATAGCATAGGATTAATAACATACATGATAGCATAAGGTTTACAACAACATATATGACAATTCACGTCATCTACTCATAATCCATTCATGACTTAACCTAATTAAAATGATAATAATCTTGTTAAGACTATCATACTCACAATTTAAGAAGAAAAGAGAGTCTTGATTTGCTTTAGAGTTGATTAGAATTAGAATTGAATTAGCTTTTCTTCCTTCTTAGTTGGCGGCGGCTAGACTGAATTCCATGGCGGCGGTGACGGTAGCTAATCTATTTTTCATATGAATTAGGGTGAGAGACTACCTAGGTATTTATTGAGTTAGGATTTATTTTAGACCGTCAGATCAACACAGTACTAATCCTAGCCAACCAGATTAGGTCAAAAACCCTAATGGGTCATCACTCAGTCAAAACAGGCTCAGTCAAAAACCTTAGCCGCCCACCAGGTCGATTGGGGAGTCGACTGGGCAGTCGACACCCCAGGGACCAGGTCGACTACGCAGTCGACCTGGGTGTCGACCTGGGTCTGGCGGCTAGGGTTATTGACTGAGCCTGTTTTGACTGAGTGATGACCCATTAGGGTTTTTGACCTAATCTGGTTGGCTAAGATTAGTTCTGTGTTGATCTGACGGTCTAAAATAAATCCTAACTCTATAAATATCTAGGTAGTCTCTCACCCTAATTCATATGAAAAATAGAGTAGCTACCGTCATACCGCCGCCATGGAATTCAGTCTAGCCGCCGCCAACTAAGAAGGAAGAAAAGCTAATTCAATTCTAATTCTAATCAACTCTAAAGCAAATCAAGACTCTCTTTTCTTCTTAAATTGTGAGTATGATAGTCTTAACAAGATTATTATCATTTTAATTAGGTTAAGTCATGAATTGATTATGAGTAGATGACGTGAATTGTCATATATGTTGTTGTAAACCTTATGCTATCATGTATGTTATTAATCCTATGCTATGTGGTGATGATATCCTATATGTTGTAAATCATGCTATGATGATGTTATGTATGTTGAAAGTTTCTATGCTAAGTTGTGATGAATCATACATGTTAAAAAGACATGATGTTACTATATATGCTAGTTAGTTCATATCAATTGAATCATCATGTTTGGGCTATGTTGATCTATATGACAAGTCATATATGCAAGTTAGATTGATTAGAAAAGTTATGAACATATGCCATGACATCTATTATGCCATCTAGAATCATGCTATGACATATGTGATATCCTATGCTAGTTCACACCATCATTATGTTGCCTAAAATCCCCATATGCAAGTTTATGTATAGATTTGGGCTATGATCATATGATGTAAATTGAGACATTTAACAAGTTGACACATTTTGATCCTTAACATGTGTAGTTTATGCAAGTTTCACCCCTATTATGATTAAATTTATTTTAATTGTCTATATGTTGTGATAATTTATTTTTGTGCTATGTGTTAGACTATTCAAGTCTAGCCTATATTATGCGTTGAATAAGCAAACGTATAAACGTGGGGTAGGGGTAATATTAAGGATTTAATATTAAAAAGTTGGGGTGCAATTGATATGATTTTGCATGCCATAAGTGGATGGCCATAATTGAGTCGATTATGGACATCATTAAAATTGGAAGTAATTAATAATTTGAATAGGGAATTATTAAAACTGGGGTAAAAGATTATAAGTGTTAATCAATGCTTAGGACACGAGGTTGGACTCGTTTGTGACGTAAACTTGCCCGGACCCGCCCAACAAATCCAGTGGTCACAAATGTCATCCCAATGTGAGAGGTCCTAGGCCCAAATTAAAGCATAACAGTTGTAAAGACACGAGGCTAGAATCTTTTATGGTGTAAGACTGCCCGGACCAGCCCGGCAAATCCAGCTGCCATAAATGCCAGTCTAATGTGAGAGGTCTTTATGAGGTTATGGCCTGAATGAATTAAGAAATACTTAACCAGATAAACATGTAAGGTGGGACATGGGGGTTAAGTAGGTGCCTTGGGTGGCATGAGGAGTCTAGTGGGTGCCCTTAGTGGCATCTGAAATACGAGTAGTAAGACTTAACCAAACACACATGTAAATGAACATGACTAAGGGGGTTAAGTGGGATGTACTAGTGGACAAGCTTAGGTGGGTAGCTTGTGGGGGCCCATTTCAACCAGTAACCCAAACGTATCTTTGTCCGCTCGACCCAAGTCGAGGACGGGACACGCATACTGGGCTTGACTGTAAGAGGCCAAAACGGGGAGCGGTGGCAACGCAAGTCCAACGGGTTTCATATGTGTGTGTGGACCCGGGCTGGTAGGTAAGACGTTGTTGTATCGTGTAGGTATAAGCCGTGCATTCTCAAGTTGTATCGGGTTGCCACTTTAGGAGAGTGATACACCCCACTGTGGGACCAGCACGGGTATCTACGAGTAGGGAGCCGATCGAAAGTGGGTAGTGGGGTACACCTAGTGGAGATAGGTGCAGACGGCAGCTATGTAGTCAGCTAGGGGTACGTAAGGCCATTTATATGTTTCTGTGTGAAACAAGTGGGATCAAACTTTAGGGTGACTGGTGCGGTGCAGTGTAATTATGTGCGGTGCACTGTAGTAATTATTCGTTAGTAATTAGGTGTGCCTTTACCGTTATCTTTAACGTTATCTTAAACGCTATCTTTATCTTCCTAAGAGTTCATAGACATTTACTTGTCTTCCAGTTTATGCCTTAGTCTAGTTATTTTGATAATAGTATTGTTAGAATTATCATACTCGCCAGACTTTATGTCTGACCCCCTCTATTTCTATCCTTTTTTCCCCTCCAGGTCCTCAGGTTGGACCCATCTCTAGTGGAGTTTGATTGGATTGCTTCATCTCTTTGGAAAGCTTGGACCATTGAAGTAAAGTCCAGCTTGTTATCTTTTTTTTATGGCTATTTATGTAATGGGATTATGTATTTTATTTGATCAAGATGGATATTGTACTTGACTCTGATTTATGGTTTTTATGATATAATAAACATGTTTAATTTCCGCTGCAATAAAATGAGGTTTTAGATTTCCAAGTACTACTTATTATCTGTCTTGTTGTAATTTTTCTGTTCTATATTCACTTATAACCTCCATGGAAGTTAATGCATTCCCTTTGTGAGTGACATTAATGGACGTGGGGTGTTACACGTGGTATCAGAGCTTAAGGTTACCAGAACAGATAATTTTTTTAGAAAAACTATTTTTCTAAAGTGTTTTTGGAAGTATTGTAAGACAATTATGGAATGGTTTGTGTAACACGTATTTTGATGAAATAAAAGTTGCTGTTGTTTTCCGCTGTTCAAAAATATGTGTTCTTATATCTTTCTTGTGTATCTGTGACTCATACTTATAAACCTCCACCAAAATTAGGGCATTCCCTTTGAGAGTGACCCTAACGGAGGTGGGTTGTTTCACTCCGTCTAATGAACCCCTTTTCGAGAAGTTCTTTAACCTGCTTACTAAGCTCCTTTCTCTCCCTTGGAGCCGTGTGTCTGACAGGTAAAGCTACATGCTTTGCATTATCCACAAGATATATGAGGAAGTCTATTTCCCGCCTCGGAGGTAAGCCTTTCACTTCCTCAAAGACATTCGGATATTCCCGGACTACTCTAACTGATTGCAAATTCTCATCAGAAGCATCAAGCGACTCTAGATAACTAAGCATAACCGCATTAAAAGGATTACAAGAAATTTCTAGAGTATTACCAAGCCGAGTCAAGAGTCTAACTACTCTTTTCTCACAGTCAAGAATGGCACTATTACTGGATAACCAGTCCATGCCTAAGATCAAACCATATCCCGAGAAGCCCAAAACAGAGGCACTACAACTAAACTCAACGCTGAGAATAGAGATTTTCAAACCTAAACAAACCATTGACAAGTAAGCGGAGCCCCCAATTGGATTTGAAACTACTAAGGGATCTTCTACCATACTAGTGTCTAGATGCAGAGATTCTACTAAGGCAAATGAAATAAAAGAGTGTGATGCGCCAGAGTCAAAAAGTGTACGAACTGGATGATCATAAAGATAGACTACACTTTCTACAGAAATATTACTACCTCGTTCCTACTGAGGTTCCACTAGCGCATGAACCTGACCCCCTGAAGTGGATCCGGCTTTCTGTCCCTGCCCTTTCTTCTTTGGGCAGTCCTTAGCTTGGTGTCCAGTTTCTCCACAATGGAAGCAGCCACCCATCTTCGCCTTCCTTTTCCGGTAGTCTTTTGATATATGGCCCACAATGCCACAGAAATTGCACCTTCTCTTCTCACGGGGCTTATTGTTCTTCCCTCCTTTCTTGAAGTCTGTTTTCTTTGCCTGTAGACCTTCTTTCTTCTCTTCCCCCTTAGTTTCTTTCTTGCCGTGGTCTTCCTCGTGTAGCAAAGCCATGTTCACCAGGCTTTCATAAGTCGCACCCGTGGATACATGGGACATGGCAAGGCCATGTAGAGGCTCATTCAAACCCTTGATGAAGCGAAGTGCCTTCTTGTGTTGGGTGTTTACTAAGTCTAGCCCAAATCTGGCCAGTTGATTAAACTGATTAACATATTCCCTGATCGTCATGCTTCCCTGTTTCAGAGTTAGAAACTTTTCCATTTGCAGGATTCTTTCGGCTTGGGAGAGGAATTTCATCTCAAACCTTGTCCTGAAGTCTTCCCATGTTTCCACCGCCCTCTGAGCATTAGTAACTTCCCACGAATAGGAAGCTTCATCCTTAAGTAACCACACCGCAAGTTGTATCTTTTGCCTGTCATCCACTCTAAAGATGACAAACAAATCCTCAGTCTCCTTTAACCAGTTTCTTGCTCCAACAAAAGATTCTGTCCCATAAAAGTCTTTTCCACCCATAGCCTTGAAGTCTCTACATGTTTTTGCGAAGGCATTTCCAAGAGAAGCCGGAGGAGGAGTAGGAACCGCGACCACTGGAGGAGAGATGTCTGCTGGGCCCGCGCCATTGGCACTTGCTTCTAAGTACCTCCTAAACCAGCCGGGAATCGTCACTCCTTCCGGAAGGTTAAGGTCTCCTGACAAGATGAAACAGAAAGGAAAGATTCAAAACGAAGGATATAGAAGGATAAATTGGGCACATGGCTTTGGGGGATTTTGTCTCTTTATAAATATAACACTTTTTTTTCAAAAAAAAATGCTTCTTTAAAGTTTATTTTTGAAAACAATTTTCAAAAACTTTTATCTTGTCTGGTAAACCTTTGCTCTGATACCAAGTGAAACACCCCACCTCCATTAAGATCACTCACAAAGGGAATGCCTTAGCTTTGGTGGAGGTTTATAAGTAAAAGCCACAGATGAACTCAAGACAGATATAAATACACATATTTTAAACAGCGGAAACCAAACAAACTTTTATTTCATCAATACGTGTATCAAACAAAGATTTCCATGATTGTCTCAAAATACTTTCAACATTACAACCTCATAACTGACTTGATTATTAAAGAAGCATGAAAACATAAATAAAGTGACAATAATCCCCATAGTGATATCCAAAGCCATTATCCAAGCAAGAAAGATCCAAATCATACATCTACGTTCTTGGTGCTTGTAAAGAGATTGACTGAGTTGAGCTGTTTCCTCCCTGTGGACCTGTGGGGGGGGAACGAAAGAAAAGAAGACGAAAAGAAAATAGGGTCAGACATAAAGCCTGAGTAAATCTAGTAACCCTTCAATATGTGAATAAGAAAAGGGTACGATGGATGTAAACTAAAAATAGGAAATTGTCACAAGCTAAGGAAGTGTCGAATGTACTATCACACCCATACTATATCTCTGCACCTATTTGAATTCATTCTAACTGGCACCCCATGGTGAGGGTGAAGTGATCCCCTTTCTTATTAAAGATCGGCTCCTACTCGCGTTAACATGTGTCATACGGCCCCCAAGAATTGTAGATACCTATGCTGGTCCCACCATGGGGGTGTATCAAGACCCATGGTGGCGGCCCCGACGCAAAACTAGAAGACATAGGTTATACTACTGGTGTCCCCAGTGCCCTGGTTGTCTGCTCCGGAGTGTGTGCACGCCCGCACCCCGTTAGACCTGCACTGTGCACCCACCGCCGTCGTTTGACCGCTTACAATCAGCCCAGTAATCGTGCCCCACCCTGCCTAGTTTCAGGGTACCGTTGATACCTAACTTTGGGTTACTGCTGAAACGGGTCCCTCGTTACCAGGATTTTCTAGTCAAACATGTTAAGTGGTTAAGTGTCTGTATTTACCTAACCCCACCCATCAATTCTTGTTAACATGTTGAATTTGGTTAAGTGTTATAGTTGACTTAACCCTACCATCTGTCCTTAGCATCTTAGGAGCACCAGACCACTCACATTAGACAGGTATTGCTATGGTTACTGGATATGCCGGTCGGTTCCGGGCAGGTTTACACTGTAGCTCAGTCTAACTTCGGGGTCCTTATTGGGCTCAATGCTTAACCACCCACATTGGATAGGTATTGTTGTGACTACTGGACAGCCGGGTGGGTCCGGGCAGGTTTACATCACAACTCAATCCAACCTCGGGTTAAGCATATCATGTTTTCTAAATTTACATATTTTATTACTTTTCAACTATATGTAAATGTCATATCTTTTATTTCTGGGTATTTCAATTCATACCGCTTATGTGTCATAATCATTGGCATGTGCCAAACATGCCAACATATGTTTTCATATTTTACACCCAACGTTATTACCCCCGTTTGTTCGCAACGTTATAACATGTGTTGGGCTTGTCACAATTCAGCCCAACTTTATAAACGTGAGGAAAAGGGGAAATCAAGAACATGTAATACATAAAGGTGTGTGGCGCATGAACTTGCAATTTGGCGATTCAACTAAAATATAACTAGGGTCATGTGAACATGCATTCAAATCAAAATATAACTAAGTAGGTGACATATGAGATGGCATAGTTTAGGCTAATACAAACTTGTGTTTTAAACATGTTTAATTTGGCATTATGTCAAACACAAGACTAGCATGATGTATGTTCACCAAAATGTACAATTTTAACATCTAATCATATAGCCTATGAACTTGCATAGTTTATGAAACATAGATCCAATTATACTTGCAAATAGACAAAATCTTGCATAGTTTATGAAACATAGATTTAATTATACTTGCAAATAAACAAAATCTTGCATAGTTTATGAAACATAGATCTAATTATACTTGATGAAACATAGGTCCAATTATACTTGCAAATGAACTTGCATAGTTTATGAAACAAAGATCTAATTATACTTGCAAATAAACATAAGAACAATAAAAAATTTCTATAACATGTTTACATAAATTCCAACTTAGACATAGTCCATGCCATCGCCATATACATAAAATGACCAAGTTCTAATTTTCGCCACAAACTTTGCAAGTACAATCGTTCAATAGGCTTGCATCAATCAATTTTATGCCACAAACATCAATACATAAGTCATGATAGAACCATCCCAATACATAAAATAATAACACAATTCTATTTTCATATACATCGAATCACATCACAGTTTTTATTCATATTCTGAAAGGTTATTATACTTACAACGTGTGATGAATTCTTGTTTTCTGATTTCTGTTATTCTGATTTGGAGATGCTCACCTTTGGGTAGAAAAGTTGCATCGAATGATTTGATTAAGCTTTAATATTCTTTTAATTTGATTCGTCTCTTAGGCTTGTTGGCTTGTCTCTAGGGTTTCTAATTGACGGCCATTCCTAGTTCCTTTCCAGCAGCATGACGGCTATTGTATTCTATTATTTGTGTGAGTTTAGGGTTAGGTTTGAGTTGTATTTATAGAATTTTAAATTGTTTTGAGCCGTCGGATGAAGATAGGAGGAATCTAGACCATACAAAGTTCAAAGAGCCACTCAAAAGGTGACACGTAAGCTCTAGTGACTCAGCCAAGCATCAGAATTCGACCAGACCCTGATCAGGCCAGCCAGGAGTTGACCAGCAGGTCATTCTGACCTGGGCGCACTTGGCAGGTGCGCCAGGCTAAAAATGTACTGGCGCACTTCCCAAGTGCGCCAGTTCATTTCTGTTCTGGCGCACTTCCCAAGTGCGCCAGTGCATTCTGACCCGTTTTCTGGTTTTTCGCCCAACTTCGTTCGTCCATATCTTCTTCATACGATATCCGTTTTATGCAATCTTGGACTCTATCTCAAGCAGAATTTTGAGACGAACGCAATGGCGTAACCCATTTCCCTTGATTTCATCATTTATAATTAATTATACTTTAATTCGTGAAGCTTAACGTTATAGAATTCACGGGGTGTTACAGTAAGGAAGTATGACATGAAGTTGAATCCTCGTAATTGTTCATTCAGAGTTGCATCTGGGAAATTCCTTGGGTTTATGGTCAATCCAGGGGCATCGAGGCCCACTCTACTCAAATTTCAGTGTTAAGACAAATGCGGGCTCCTAGAACAAAGAAATAGCTTCAAAGCTTGAATGGTAAGGTTGTTGCTTTAAGTCGCTTCATTTCAAAGGCAATAGATAGGTGTATTCCACTCTTTGATGCGTTGAGAAAAGGAAGAAGGACTTCCAATGGACTCTAGAGTGTCAGACAGCTTTTGAGGAGTTAGTCAAGCATAAGGAAACGCGTCCAATGTTGTCAAAGCCTAAAGATGGAAAAGATTTGTTCTTATATTTGGTTGTTTCATCCCATGCCCTAAGTGCAGCTTTGGTTAGAGAGGATTCAATGATTCAATAGTCGATATATTATATCAACAAGAGGCTTATCGGGGAAGAGTTGAACTATCCAAAGTTGGAGAAGTTTACATACTGTCTTCTCATTGCCTCGAAGAAGCGCATGCTATATTTTCAGGCTCATTCTATCAAGGTGCTCACTAATCAATAGCTAAAATAAGTTTTATTCCTTCCAGAGACTTCGGGGAGATTGTTAAAGCAGAATGTTGGCCAGCTTTTTGACCAAGCCACCCAGGTTCATTCACAAGAAGAAAAGTATGAAACCACATCCCCTAAGTACATGAAGGAACGGATCGCACCATTGACTCGCCCCTCATCGGATCGCCCCTTATCGGATCGCGCATCATTGACTCGCCCCTTATAGGATCGCCCCCATTTCATTAGCGAAACGACACCTCTATGCGATTCGATCCGTACATGCATTATTGCCCAGTATAGACCGATCCGATCCACTAATGCACGGCGAAACCTCTGACCCGTTCAAACACGAGCTAGTCTTCAGCGATCTGAGACGCACAGATGCAGCGACACGTGTCCCTAACCGTCACTTTGACTGATTCTCCTCGTTTGCTCGATCCGATTTTCAAGGGGATCGCAACACCTGTCTACAACGGCTAATTTGACTATTTCTTCAATGGTAGCGATGCGATCCGATGTTCTTGGAATTCGTACCACGTGTTACCACGACCCGCCTGACAAAATCAGCTATAAATAGCCCGGAGCTTGGCATTTTTTGGGATCTTTTTGGCAATATTGAGGACTGATTCCGCCATTATTGTCATACTACCATTTCTTATCAGTTTTATTACTAGATTACTGAGAGAAATCACAATTGTAAAAGTGAGCTAGAGAGAAATCATTGATTGTACCAGCATTCGAAGTATAATCAATATCATATAAAGTGGATGTAGGCTCATTAACGCCGAACCACTATAAATTCTTTGTGTTATTTTCTTTTTCTTCATTCTTCAGTTAAAATTCTACAAGATTCAGAACAATTTGGGTGTTAGGTCCAAATTTTGATCTAACATTTTGGTGCTTTCACTGAGAAAACTGTCCTAAAGTTTCACTATTCAGTTCTTTGAAGATTCCAGCGATTCGGATATGATGGCTGGAAAGAGATCTAAGGAAGCACGAGCTTCACAAACCAATGAAACAATTGAAGAAAGTGTGCACGAGCTAGGCAATGAGGAAACTTTGGATCGCGGAGCGCAGGGGGCGAACCGATCCGATGAAGACGCCACGCTCCGAGTCGACGAGAACGAGGCGATTCGGACTGCTGAAGGGGTTGTTACTTGATCCCGAGATAACGCCTCGAATCCTCCGCGCACCGCGACCGCGAATCGATCTCAGGGGGGCGTTGCGAGCCGCCATCCTCGAACCACAACGATTCGAATTGATGATCAGACTACAACTCGACCTGGAAAGGAGCCTATGGCTTGCTCCTACCATCCTGGCCCCTCCGCTCGACCTGGCTCAAGCTCTTTGCGCATAAGAGAAAGTGATGATGACCAATATGATCCTGCTGCTCCCGTCACTGAGGGGGATCTCTCTCGCTTCTCCGAAATGTGGGAGAGATTGTTTGATGAATTGGCTGCCCAAAGGCAGGAAAACTCCGTCCTACGACAAAATTTAACTACTATGGATAGAAGGCTTGATGAACTCGCAAGGCAAAGGACGCCACCAGCTCGTCCGCCCACTCCCGGATATTCTTCTTCGTCAGAGGAATCGCCGAGACCTCCGCGGCGACAATATGAGAGAGCCGAAAACATAGAGCAGCTTCGGTTCGGAACCCTGCCATCACGGAAAGAAGAAGCATTAGAGGCGGGGCCCTCAAACCGTAATGCGAACGATCACGTCGCAACTCCCAGAGCTCGAGATGTGGACAGTCCTGTACAGAACAGATTACCTCAGCCCCATCATCATGCACACGCTCATGGTAACAGGGGGCAACGAAGCCCTATCCGAGCCCCGGATTTTGTGACTGCTCCCGGAAGAGAGATTAGAGAACCCCGCCGAGCCAGAAGCACTGACCCTGAACCTCCGCTGACCAGTGCAAATGTTGCAGCCATGATCCATCAAATTCTGGCAGATAGCCGTGGACAACGGAATGAAGATTGGGGAATTGACCGCAGTCACACCCCTTTCACTGATGATATTTTGGATGTGACTTTCCCGAGGCGTTTCAACATGCCACAGATGAACCGATACGCGGGTAGGTCTGATCCCGTCCAGCATCTGATGAGATATTCTTGGTCAATGACCTCTGCCGTAGCTTCTGACGCTGTCAAATGCAAAGCCTTTCCTATATTCTTGGAGGATGTAGCATTTTTATGGTTCACTCGTTTACCAGCAAGGTCGATTTCTAGCTTCAGGGAGTTAAATGAAAGGTTCGTAGAACAATTCCGCATCTATGCACAAAAGACAAAGAGTGTGATTGACTTGTTCCTTGTCAAGCAGCGACCAGGCGAGAGTTTGAGGGTGTACCTAGACCGTTTCAACCTGGCCGCTACTAAAGTTAAAGATCCCCATGAGCCAACCGTTGTCGCAGCACTGATTGACGGAATAGATAAAGACACTGAATTTGGGAGATACCTAGCAGGCAAGCCACCCCATACTAGAGAATTATTCTACGAGAAGGCTAACGTACACTTACGCCGGGAAGAAGTATATGCTAACCGAAAGGCAAAAACGGCTGATAAGGAGGAAATCCAGAGCAATGTCGCTATTAAGCAGACAAGAGACAGCTCGGGGAAAGTCGAAGTTAATGTCGGAAATCGGAATCAGGTTGGTCGTTAGTCGGGGAACAATGATAATAATAGTAATGGCAACAACCGAAAGAGGAACCGAGGGAACGACTCCCAGAGAAGGACTCGTCCCAGGGCCTTTGAGAGTTATACGCCACTAAATGATACTCTGGAAAATATCTTCATGGATTCTTACAACGTCCTCCAGAATAAGAGGCCACCTCCCAGAGAGTCGTCAGAAAAAGAACGTGAAACGGGGAAGTTTTGTCTCTTTCATCAGATTCACGGCCATTCGACAAATGAATGTCGTCACCTAAGAGATGTAGTCAAGAGGCTTCTTCGAGAGGGAAAATTAGATGAATACAGAGTAACGCCCAGAGATAGGGGGCAAGCAGTACAGGCCCCAAATCAGAACCAGAATCAACTTGCTGCCAGGCCAACTGCCCAGCAAAAGGGAAAGAATATCGTTATCAATACCGTAATCGGAGGACTTTATCTTGTCGGGCATAGTTCCAAGGCATTGGATCAATATGTCAATGCAGCCAAGCAACACCTCGAGGTAGGGGAGTGTAGCAACCCCGAGGACAATATCCCGGTGAAGCAACAAAAGATGATGACCGACGATGTCATTTTCCGAGAACGAGAAAGCATTGGAGTCCATGCTCCGACTGAAGATCCATTTGTAATTACAGTACCTATTGGACCAGCCACTGTTCATAAGGTTTTAGTGGACAACGGGAGTTCCGTCAACATTCTTTTCAAAAGGACATTTGACCAGATGAACCTCGAAATAAAAGACTTGAAGCCCTGTCAAGGATGGATCCGTGGATTTAACGGAGCATCCACCGCTCCAATGGGTTATGTAGAGTTACCGGTTACGCTTGGGGAAGGAGAACGCCAGAGAATGAGAATCCTTCCCTTCGTGGTTTTGGACGTTGAATCGCCCTACAATGCCTTCTTGGGCCGACCGGCCCTCGCAAAGTTTAGAGCCTATATAGCCCCCTGGTGCTTGTTATTGAAATTCCCCACAGAAGCTGGCATTGGTATCGTCAGAGGAGATCAGGTTGCTGCGCGAGCATGTTATGTTGCCGAGCTAAAGTTACTTCGCAATGGAGGGGACATAGAAACCAAAGGCGCTTCTCCCCCTACGGGGCGGAGACCTTATAGCAACTAAAGAGGATAGCCATTTGAGAGTCGCCCAGAGAGTTGCCCAAGGATATAGATCCCAGAGAGGATCAAGAACCTGGGGGCAGAATGGCGACTCCCAACGAGACAACTGTGGATGTACCGATCGATGATAGTGACCCGGAGAAGGTCCTTAAGATTGGATCACAGTTAAATCCGAATCTCGCTAAATAATTGACGGATTTCTTAAAAAACAACTTGGATGTATTTGCTTGGACCCACGCAGACATGTGCGGGATATCCCCATCAATCATGAGCCATTCATTAAGCATTAACCCTAAACATCCTCCGGTAAAGCAAAAAAGGCGAATGTTG
Organism: Allium sativum; assembly: GCA_030737875.1. NCBI lineage: Eukaryota > Viridiplantae > Streptophyta > Magnoliopsida > Asparagales > Amaryllidaceae > Allium > Allium sativum. The sequence goes on from CM060924.1 coordinate 299,846,469, forward strand.
GGCCCAGAGAGGTCCGCTGCCTTGAAAGAAGAGGTTGGGAAGCTAAAGAGTAATGGATTTATCAGAGACTCGACCTACCCAGCCTGGATTTCAAATCCAGTCCTGGTAAAGAAGGCCAACGGGAAGTGGCGAACGTGTATCGACTTCTTGGATTTGAACAAAGCCTGCCCAAAAGATAGTTTCCCGTTGCCCCGGATTGACCAGTTGGTGGACTCGACGGCGGGTCATGAACTTCTCTCATTTATGGATGCTTACTCAGGATATAACCAGATTCCGATGCATGTTCCAGATCAAGAACAAACTAGTTTTATCATGGATCTGGGATTATATTGTTATGTAGTGATGCCCTTTGGTTTGAAGAATGCGGGCGCTACGTATCAACGTTTAGTCAACAGAATGTTTTATAACTAGATCGGGAAAACAATGGAAGTATACGTCGACGATATGTTGGTTAAGTCCAAGCAATCTTTCCAACACACTACTGACTTAGCAGAGATGTTCGGCATTCTTCGAAAGTACGGAATGAAACTCAACCCAACCAAATGTTCATTCGGTGTTGCCTCTGGAAAATTCTTGGGGTTCATCGTCAGTTCCCGTGGGATTGAGATTAATCCAGACCAGATCGCGGCAATCAGAGACATTCAGGAACCTAGGCAAATTAAGGACGTGCAAAGCCTTGCAGGAAAAGTAGCCGCACTAAGCAGATTTATCTCCAGGGCTACTGATAAGTGCATCCCATTCTTCGAATTAATAAAGCGGGGGAAACGCCACTTCAAATGGACGCCCGACTGCATAGAAGCGTTTCAGAACTTACTAAGGCACCTGGAGAAACCTCCGATATTATCTAAGCCAATGGATCACGAGGACTTATTCGTGTATCTGGCAGTGTCATCCCGTGCGATCAGCTCAGCGTTGGTAAGAGAAGAAGATAAGGTCCAAAGACCTGTGTATTAAGTGAGCAAAAAATTGACGGCAGCAGAGCGTAATTATCCAAGGATAGAAAAGTTGACGTATAGTTTACTGATCGCCTCCAGAAAGCTTCGACATTATTTTCAGGTGCATCCTATTACCGTATACACCGATCATCCACTCAAGCAAGTCCTACAGAGACCAGAAGCGTCTGGAAGATTACTCAAATGGAATATTGAGTTAAGTCAATTTGATTTGAACTTTCAGCCCAGACGGTCAATTCGGGGGCAAGTGATAGCCGACTTCATAGCAGATTTCACCGTCCCGGAGGAAGATATAGCAAACGAAGAGGTTGATCCCTCAAATTTACTTCTCGATTCCAATGCCTGGAGATTGTATACTGATAGCGCTAGGAATGACGAAAGATCCGACGCTGGAATAGTGCTTGAAACTCCCGAGAAACGATTGATTTCCTATGCAATCCGGATGGAGTTTCCCACCACTAACAACGATTCCGAATATGAAGCCCTGATAGCCGGATTAAGGATCGCAAAGGAATTAGAGGTCACAAAACCGAACATCTTCTGCGACTCCAAGTTAGTTGTGAACCAAGTTACTGGAAAATTCCAAGCTAAAAGTGCAAGATTGATTTTATACTTAAAGAAAGTGAAAGAGTTGCTGAACGATTTTGATCACTGCAGCATATCTCATATTCCGCGGTCAGAGAATCAGCAGGCGGATAAGTTTGCAAAGATGGCTAGTTCCGACGATCCTGAAGTGACCGGGCTAGCCCCCGTTGAAGTACTTCGGTCCCCTAGCATAGATCAAATGGAAATCGACCTAATACTAGAGACGGAACCAGAAAGGGAGTCGTGGCTGACACCTCTAAAGAATTTCCTGATGAATGGAGTGCTTCCGGCCAAGAAAAACGAGAGGCGTAAAGTAATTCGTAAAGCCGCCCGATACGTTCTGCAAGGCGGAGTTCTTTACAGACAAGGATTTTCGATGCCCCTCCTCCGGTGTATAGCTCACGATGACATCAAGCGTGTGCTGTAGGAGGTACACGAAGACGAATGCGGCGATCACACTGGAGGGCAAACTTTGCCAAAAAGGGTGTTGCGGCATGGATATTTCTGGCCTACCATAAACAAGGATGCCTCAAGATACGCACGACGGTGTGATGCGTGCCAGAGATTTTCAAAAATACCTAGAGCACCTCCTAATCAGTTAAAAACAATGATGAGCCCATGGCCTTTCGCTATGTGGGGAATTGATATCATTGGAAGTCTCCCCATAGCAAGGGGCGGAGCAAAGTTCGCTATTGTGGCCGTGGATTATTTCACTAAGTGGGTCGAGGCCGAACCATTAACTACAATCACAACTAAATGAGTGATCAACTTTGTCGTTAGAAACATCATCTGTCGATTTGGGATTCCAAAGATTGTGATAACGGATAACGGAACTCAGTTCGATAGCGCTGAATTCAAAAATTTCTGCCAAAAATACCACATTGAGAATCGATATACCTCTGTGGCGCACCCGCAATCGAACGGACAAGTCGAAGCGGCGAATAAAGTGATTAAGTCCATTCTGAAAAGAAGACTGAAGCGAGCCAGAGCCATGTGGGCTGATGAATTGCCCTTGGCACTATGGGCCTACAGGACAACATATAAATCGGCAACAGGACATACCCCCTTCTCCCTTGCTTTTGAAACGGAAGCGGTCATTCCGGTTGAGATAAAGGTACCTTCTCACCGGGTGACTTATTATGATCCGATGACCAATAATGAATTGCTCCTTAAGTCCCTGGATATGATCGAAGAAAAGAGGGATGAAGCGGACCTGCGTGCCTTGAGATGCAAACAACAGGTCGCCCGATATTTCAACAAAAAGGTTCGAGCCTGAACCTGGGAATTCGGAGACTTTGTTCTGAAACGTCTCTTTCCACCCCCAACTCATATGGGAGCGAAGTGGGAAGGACCGTACTCCATTCTGAGCAAGCTTGGTAATGGAACCTTCAAGATGGCAACCGTAGATGGAAAGGAAATCCCCAGAGTGTGGAATGCCCAACATTTACGGCCATACTTAACATGAAAGTGTCAAATCTATTCTTTTGCTTTGTTGAAAACCATGTACAAGGCACGAATTGCCTAGAACATTATGATTCCTTAAAACAAAAAATTATAAAGTGGACGTAGGTCATGATTCGACCGAACCACTATAAAAATATTGTGTGTCATTTACCTTTATTGTACCTTTATTTGTCTTCCTGTTTATTTTTATGAAAATCGCTGTGAATAATCCAACGATCCTAGAAGCATATAATCGTAAATACCTTCCATCAGAATGGAATGTAATCGCAAGTCAAAATTTTGAGGATACAATAAAGTAAATTATATCGTTGATAGCGCTTTAACTCTCCAGAGCAAAGAGGGAACATCACGGACATGAAGCCAATGTCCATAAGTCGTGGCGGTGTACCATGATCGGAACCGCCTCGACGGAACTCTAACTCTTCAGAGAGAGAGTATAAAAAGCGTCTCCGATTGAGCGCTGAGAAAGAGCTCCTTCCCCGCTGAAGGATCGGGGAGCGAATGAATCGCTGAGCTCGAACTCTAACTCTCCAGAGAGAGAGAGAGTATAAAAAGCGTCTCCGATTGAGCGCTGAGAAAGAGCTCCTTCCCCGCTGAAGGATCGGGGAGCGAATGAATCGCTGAGCTCGAACTCTAACTCTCCAGAGAGAGAGAGAGTATAAAAAGCATCTCCGATTGAGCGCTGAGAAAGAGCTCCTTCCCCGCTGAAGGATCGGGGAGCGAATGAATTGCTGAGATCGAACTCTAACTCTCTGGAGAGAGATAGAGAGTATAAAAGCGTCTACGATTGAGCACTGAGAAAGAACTTCTTCCCTGCTGAAGGAACAGGGACCGAATGGATTACTGAATTCAAACTCTAACCTCGGCGACCGCCAGGAGAGTATAAAGAAGTCTATGATTAACCACTGAGAAATGTGCCAGAAATTCGGTACCACAAGAACAGTTATCATAAGAAATCTTCTAAGTCCCCCATATTTAGAAATAGGGGGCAACCTGCCGACAATGCTAACCAATCCCTAATAAGCCCCAGTCAGGCGCTATGATAACGATTGATTGGGGGCACATATGCTTAAATACAGCAATGCAGCATGAAAATTTTCTTTCTGTTGTTTGACTGATTTGTGGTTATAAGTAGATGATCTATGACTAAACATGGAAAGTTTATTTGAATACTGGTACACAATGATGCCAAAAAGAGGTAAACTTTCCTTTATATACTACAAGTCTGCAAAGTGAAAAATAACCTAGAAAACAAAAGTGAGGACCAGTCTCACAATTACACTTCCTGGCCAGTGGAAAACCTAAAGACAAAATATAAAACCAGCAACAATATCCTATTTACGTTTCGACCTCTTCTCCTGCTTCTGTCTCTCCAGCTTCGCCTTGTCGGCATCAGATTGATCCCCTTTCTTCCTCTTCCTTTTGTCTATGAGAGGAACATCCGACTCTTCAGAAGATTCCTCTTCCACCTCCTTTCTCTTCCTTCTATCAGAAAGGGAAGCCGGGAAGTCATCAGGATTTGCAAAATGAAGTTGTCGGCTGATGGATTTGGGCTGGATTTTCGAAATCATCCCGGTTTTGGGATCAAATTCTACGAGAGGGACTACGTCCAAAGCCTCATCTGCCACCTTCTTCGAAGCCATCTCTTTTTCCTGCATAGCCTTTCGGCTGGCCAAGGTTTCGTCGTCATCATCGTCGGCCTTTTTGGCGCCAATAATATCTTCCTCATCCTCTACATGGCGCCCATCCATGTCTTTCAAGGCCTCAATGGTCTCAGCATCCTTGGGAACATCAGTACTAGGTGCCAGGATGCTTTTCTCCGATGTTGTGACCTCAGCCTGCTTTGATATATCAATACCGGCACCTGGCAAGACAGCCTCCTTCTTCGCTTCTTTTTCTTTTTCAGCACCCTCGTCGACGGGCTCGCCACCTGTATTATGAGGAACACGCGTTACTAATTCAATTGGTTGTTCTACTAGACGACGACAATTCACAATTGCTTTGATGAATTGTGGAGAAAAAAGGGGAATACCTTCTGCAGATCCTCCTTCTTGGGTAGCTGTAGGAGCCCCAACAACTACAGGAGTTAGGCCCAAAGGGATTAGCAGATCATCAGGATGGTACTCCTCAACTCCGGAGGTTTTGGGCTCCACAGCTGAACTCGAACCTTCATCAGTTTTGCCTTTACCCTTAGCCAGGGCCCTCTCCTTTTCCATATCCGCTTGAATCAGACGACGACCCTCTGCCAGGTCCTCAGGCTCGTTATCCCTCAAGATGCTCTTCATCAACTCATCTTCATCAATTTCATCGACTCCCAATCTCTACTTTTCACCCTCAACAATGGCATCCCATAGATTGGCTAAAGTAACGTGGTAATCCGGGATCCACGAAATGTTGCGGGTTTTCAGGACTTGGCCAAGGAAGTCAAAGATCATCTCTTCAAACCCCTCGATATCCTTCTCTCTCCCGAGGAGCTTGTTATTTGAGGCAGTAGCCATTTCGATGACACTTTCAACATTATGTTCGGCGAGAGCTGCCCGTCTCTCCGCATCTTCGACTTGATCATTCAAAGTCAGCGTTTCCGCTTTAGCCAAAGCCAAACTTTCTTTCAAACTTGCTCTTTCTGCTTCCCAAGCAGCTCTCTCAGCTTCGAAATGGCCTTGTGCTGTTTTCAACTCAATGTTGGCCATTTTGAGATCTTCAACCTCCTTCTTTAAGGCCATTTTCTCTTGGCTATTGGAGTCAAGTTCCGAATGAAAGCGTTTTTTAGCATTCTCCAATTCGGTTTTATAATTCTCGACGTTTCTCCATGCTAAAGCAAGTTGGGATTGAGCATCTTCCAGGTCCTTCTCCATCTTTGTCCTGGCCCTTTCGTTGTTTTCAAGTTTCGCCTTAGATCTATGTGCTTCTATTTCAAGCGATCGGATGACTTCTGAAATGTTAACTGCATGTTTTTTCATCATCTCATACTGCCTGGCAATGTGGCGGATGTGCCCGACGAATTCATTATCCCAGTTCTTAGGGACCGGTTCCAAGGCTGGAACAAACGTCATCCTATCAAAGAATATGTCTGGGAATTGTTCCCTCAGCTTTTCCAGCCTACCTTGAATCTCAGGACCATGGATGTAGTCCCGTGACCCGGGGGCAGCCAACTCTGGCTGGAAGGGACGATGTCACTCCTCTCCTTTTCAGACTCTTTGATTAGATCTTTGCTTTTGTCCTTAGATTCATGATGCCTTTTTGACGACCTGCTGTGGGAAGGTGCACTCTTTGGAGGAGTTAACTCTTTAGGAAGTTTCTTTCCCCCTGCAGGAACTACCGGATAACTGGAAGGCTTGCTAGAGGTCGATTTTGGTGGAGACCGGGGTTGCGAGGAAGTCAGCTTGTGAGAAGGGCCACGAGAACGCTCAGTACCCGGATGAAGACTGGGTGTGCCCTCACGAAGAGAACAGTAAGAATAAGATCGCCTGCGGAACATCTTTCCTGCAAAAAAAAGAGCATATTAAAACCTTGAATACTGACGATATAAGAGTGCGGGGTCAGATAGTGTGTGTGATTTGTGCATCCCATATAATCCCCCCTAACAGACCCGGGCCTGAAGACAGGCTCATCTGACTAGTTTCTTGTTCTCTAGTTGGAGCGATGGCCTCCTCAGAACCAGGGAAGAATGGCTCCCCTTCAAAGTCTCTCTCTGTATATACATCATCGGGCAGAGGAATTTTGCTCAGTTCTTTGAATAGCTGCTCGTCTGTCAAGTCATCGGGAGCAGTGGATTCGATTGGAGTAGAAACTGGGATTTCCTTGGACTTATCACCACGGGCCTCATCCCCTTTGTATACATTCAGGTCCTCATCGTCTTTGATGACTATCGGGGAAGGACTCTTGCGGAACTTAGTTGTTTCTATTGCTTGCGATGTTCCCTCTCCCTCTATTGGGGGCACATACTTATAGGGTTTGCCGCCAGCGCCAAGTCCAAATCTTATATCCAGAAGATGATGCTTATGAAGATTCTCATCAGTAATGCATTTTTTGATCCTTAGAAAGTCGAACCTGCTTTGTAGAAGAATGGACAATCGATTGTTGTATAACGGACCCTCCGTTTTCGGGAAGACATGATCTGTTTAAGACAAAGAAAAAGGAAAAAGAATGTTAATACTTCGACTTCTTGAACAAAATATTCAGTTAAAAGCTTGAAGTTTACTTGATTTAAGCCATCTTCTTGAGCATCCGGCCTGTTTCTTTATATAGAACCAATCAGACTTAGGATCCCCTATATTGCTATATCCATCATACAGAACCTTCCTATTCGCCACCGATTCAAAGAATGAGAAGTTTGGGGTTGCTGAGGAACGATGCTTGAAAAGAAAGAAGAATGTCAAATCTCTGAATGTGAGTTCGGTGTGTAGGATCTCCGCATATGCAATATATAAGGTGTATAGAGACGCGTAGGCATTGGGATGAAGCTGCATCGGAGCGATACCCAGCCATTTTAGAGTCTCGATGGCGATTGAAAGAAACGGAGGAATAGCTCCTACCAAGCACATGGTTCGACTGATTGCCATATACCCTTCCGGAGCTAAGTGGGGTCTATCTTCGCTACCGGGTGTCATGACATCATCCCAAGGGATCCCGTGTCTCAGGCAGATTCTTTTAAGTTTTATATCATCGAGTTTAGATGCTAAAGAATCAGAAAATTTGTCTATTCCTAGCGCGCCAGGAATCTCGTCGGGAGCTCGCCTGTCTATCTCAGATTCTTCACTAGATGAAGTACTTTCAGAAGGAGTTGATTCCGTTGCCTCGTATTCAGAGCCAGAATCTTCACCTCCTGGGTTAATTGGAGGGACCTCAGGGTTGTATTGCTCAGGAACCTCGGACTCTGTTTCTGTAGCGGATCTTTAAGAAGATTGATTATCCGACATTACTGCTAGGCGAGAAAACATGAAAAATGAGATTAAAGCTACCCGTCCCCCGTGTGTGCAAGCGCCGGTGTGTGTGCTTGTGCATGCATTAAAGATAAAGTGTAAAAGCTATCAAGATCATCAAAATATTAGTCGTCATATGCAGTTAAATTATGTGGTCATTTAGTCCAGAAAGTCCAAATCAAGGCCCTAGCCTAACTGTTCAGAATTTTATGGTGACAAGGCATCGTCTAAGGTTCAAAATTTGTTTGGATCGTGAACTACGAGTTGGACCGCGATGTGTATGATAGTTCGCCCTCCTTCGGATCGCAGGATAGAGGGATCGCCCTCCTTCGGATCGCAGGGAAGAGGGATCGCCCTCCTTCAAATCGCAGGGCAGAGGGATCGCCCCCTCACGGATCGTGAGATTGAGTGATCGGGGTCTTTGCCGAATCGTTGCAGCCCCCCACGATACACGCCGTTGCCGTCACCACGACCCTCCGTCTCGCCACTCACCTTCATCTTCTTCCTCTCCTCTCCTTCCCCACGATCCGAACCGGCCTTCTTTCTTCTCCTTCCTCCTCCGTTTTCCTCCTCTTCTTCTCGTTTCCGAACTCCAACCTCTGAACCTATCAAGCCATGGCACCTCGCTGGTTCCCCCAAAAATCACAACATTCCATCGTTTCTTCCCTCAAACCAGTCGAAAAATTTATAAAAACAAAAGCGATATCGAATAAGGGTGCTTTCGGTAGAATTACCTTTCTAAAAATAGGGAAAACAATAGGATTTTTGGAAATTTGAAAAACGGGGGTTTTTCCTCAATGATGCAGGCGATACGATACGAAAGAAGGAAGAAGGAAGAAAGTGAAGAGGAGGGTCGACTTATATAGGCAAAAGGGCGACCGTTTGTCTCACCTTTTTGTCTTATTCGATCCGCGAAAGTAGACGGGCCGCGAACCAAAAGCCCACCACGTCTCGAAGAGAAGCCCATTTCATTCCGTTCCGTGAAGAAGCCCAAGTGCTCACCAAAGAACGAGACGAATGGCTTGCTAACAGACCGCGACTTGACTACGCGATACGAATCAATAAATGACCGACGGATCCAGTGATGAAGACTCTGAAAAGTCCCAGAAAAGGAATCGTTCACTGATTTGCGACTCGTTGTGAAAAGACGATTCTGAAGCATTCGAAGCATGTTCCATCATCGATAAAACATACTTCGAGGGGGCAAAATGTTGGCTAGCTTTTTGACCAAGCCACCCAGGTTCATTCACAAGAACAAAAGTATGAAACCACATCCCCTAAGTACATGAAGGAACGGATCGCACCATTGACTCGCCCCTCATCGGATCGCCCCTTATCGGATCGTGCATCAACGGATCGCATCATTGACTCGCCCCTTATCGGATCGCCCCCATTTCATTAGCGAAACGACACCTCTATGTGATTCGATCCGTACATGCATTATTGCCCAGTATAGACCAATCCGATCCACTGATGCACGGCGAAACCTCTAACCCGTTCAAACACGAGCTAGTCTTCAGCGATCCGAGACGCACGGATCCAGCGACACGTGTCCCTAACCGTCACTTTGACTGATTCTCCTCGTTTGCTCGATCCGATTTTCAAGGGGATCGCGACACCTGTCTACAACGGCTAATTTGACTATTTATTCAACGGTAGCGATGCGATCCGATGTTCTCGGGATTCGTGCCACGTGTTACCACGACCCACCTGACAAAATCAGCTATAAATAGCCCGGAGCTTGGCATTTTTTGGGATCTTTTTGGCAATATTGAGGACTGATTCCGCCATTATTGTCATACTACCATTTCTTATCAGTTTTAATACTAGATTACTGAGAGAAATCACAATTGTAAAAGTGAGCTAGAGAGAAATCATTGATTGTACCAGCATTCGAAGTATAATCAATATCATATAAAGTGGACGTAGGCTCATTAACGCCGAACCACTATAAATTTTGTGTGTTATTTTCTTTTTCTTCATTCTTCAGTTAAAATTCTACAAGATTCAGAACAATTTGGGTGTTAGGTCCAAATTTTGATATAACACAGAATATTGGACTCAGTCTATACGATATCACTGATCATCCACAAAGAGCAATCAACTGGAAGGCTTTAGCAGATTTCATTGCAGAGTTCACCGCAGAGGCGACGAGAAGGAAGAGTCTGTACAAATGGTGGTTCAATGGAAGTTGTTTGTTGACGGAGCTATGAATTAGTATTGTTCCCGGGCCGGAGGGGTGGAAGCGATCAACAAGATCATAAAGTAAACCATCAAGAAGCGTCTTGATAAAGCAAAAGGTGGTTGGGTCGTAGAGCTCCCTCCTGCACTATGGGCCTATCGGACAACTCATAAATCTACGACTGGGCACACTCCTTTCTCGTGGCATTTGTTTCTGAAGCAATGATTCCGGTAGAGCTAAAGGTTCTTACTCACCACTGAATTCATTTCAACCAAGCACATAATGATTAGCTGCAGTTAGAGGCACTTGATCGACTTGAGGAGAGAAGGAATGGAGCAGAGCTCTGAATCGCAGCACATCAAAGGAGAGTATCCAGGTATTTCAACAACAAAGTTCACCAGAGGACTTTTGAGGTTGGTGACCTTGTGTTGAAAAGGGTGATGACTGCCATAGACGTATTCGGATAAACCTGCGAAGGATTATATTTGATCAGTTAGAAGCTTCTGGACGCCACTCTCAAACTTTCAACAGTGGATAAAATCCCCATCCCACGGGCTTCGAACTCCGACCATCTGCGTCGTTACTTTTCATAGTTGCTTTGTTCAAATTTCTTGTAAAAATAATGATTGTAAATGTTTTTGCAAGTCTTTTAATTCAACATCATCATGAACGAAAAACATGCCTGCTTCTATCGACAAATTTTTTACCAATTTTTTGTTAAATAATTCAAGAATTGCTTACTTCCTCAAAAGAGCGCTTGCTTCCTCAAAATCCGGCGAAACTTACAATGCATACCCGACAGAGAAAACTCAAATGTCGAGTGCCACCAACGTCCGTTTGCATATATGCGAGTATGTGGAGCACCACCTTGAAGATCGAAGAGAGGGAATCACTAGGAGTCCAATAATGAGAAGCGCAACAAGTGGACAAAAGGATAAGAATTGTAAGTTTACCGAAGGGGCACCTCTCCTAGTTAGAGACACATGGCCCTCGGTCTATTACTAGGATAGCTTGCTAAGTCAGGCATATGGTGATAGGATCGTCGTCCTCCCCGTGGAACGACACAACAACCAAAAGCGTGCAAGCTCCACCAAAGGGGCACCTCCGAAAGTGAGAGGTCCAGGGCCCTTATTCCTTAACTAGGAGAGCTTGCTAAGTCAAGTATCCGATGAAAGGATCAGAGTTATGCTCGTGGAACAACACAACAACTAAAGCCTCTCATAGTGAAGTGTAAAAGCTTCTCATAGCGAAGCTTAAAGCCTCTCATAGCGAAGATTAAAGCCACTCATAGCGAAGCTTAACAGAAATCCCAGCCGAAAGGAGGTTTCCAACATAAGTTTCTCCGATGCTGAATTTATTTGGCTGGAGAAGAAACGAAGGTTGGATTAAGAAGAAGTCCTAGCCAAAAGGGGGCACCCAATAAGATCGTCAATGCCAAGATCTACCTGACCTGATTACGACAAATGTTGGGGGTTAAATAAAAGACCTCTCCGGGGGTACCCTCTCTGAGTCTCCGATGCTTTGGTTAATCGGTTTAATTGGATATGAAAGTTTTCACTGCTTTAATTAGCCAAGCTAGATTGTAGAGAGAGTACGACCTTAACGCAAGACCTCTCCGGGGGCACCCAATCTACGTCGCTGACACTTAAGTTAATCAGCTGGAAGTAGACGAAAGTCTTCGACGCTTGAATTAACTAAGCTGGATAGTAGACGAACATTGGGCCATAATATAAGACCTCTTATGTGGGGGCATAAGTATACAAGACTTCTCCAAGAAGAAGTGCTGGATCAACCGATAAAGCCGGGTTTCCTAGATGCAACAGCAAGCTATGAAGCTCTCGATGAACTGGTAGAAGCAAAAAGAGTTCGCCAACGAATTAGAAGCTTGGAGTGCCCTAGTCAAAATCAGAGAAACTCAGAAAAGTTGATAACATCCAATATATGCAATTCGTGATGACCTATGGTATGGGGGCAACATAACCACATTGGAATGGAACAATGCTCTGAAAGCATACCATAGCCCATCATGACTTCGCAACAAATAAAAGACATGTATCCTGCAAATAGATGAATATGAAAAAGTATGACAAACCAAGAAAAAAACTAGAGTACACCAAATAAGAAGCATTATTATTACAACCCAAAGCAGGTTTCAGAATTAAGTCTTCACAAATTCAAAGGGGAGGACAAACACTCGCATAAACATCCAGTCAAAGCAAATTAAGAATAACAAAACTACATGAAGCAAAGAGAATAGCCAAAAGCTCTAATCATCCTTCTTCCCGCCCTTAAAACCACTGCCAGAACTTAATGTAAACTTGGGAACTTTGGAAGGAGGTGTAGCAGCAGGATGGCCTTTGCCTTCGGTCCCTTCATCATCCTTTGGACCCTCGCGAGAAGAGAGAGAAAGTTTCTTCTTTTGAGCAATGTGTTTTCCCTGTGTTTCTTAGACGAAGTTTTAATCTTCTTCCCTGAGCGGCCTTTTTTACCCTTGTCCGGGATTTCATCTATATCTTCAATCTCCTTTGTCCCTGTAATACCCCGTAATTATGTAACACTAAGATTCATAAATCAAGGCAGAATTAAATTTTAAAATCAAAATCAAGGGAAACAGGCTGCGCCATTGCGTTCGCCTCGGAATTCTGCATGAAAACGAGTCCGAGTTTGCGTAAATCGGAGTCTGTATGAGGAAGATATAGCCTCTGGAAGTTTCAGCGAAGTTCAAATTTCAGAAACGAGTTCGAAATTCAAAAATTGGACCCAGATTGAGCTGGGCGGGAATTTTCCCGCCCAAGACCTAGGTCGACTGGGAAGTCAACCTGGGGGTCGACCTCCTCGCTTTTCTCCAGATCTGCAGTTCGTTTTTCTGTACCCGGACGCCATTCTGACCAGATTTGTTGACTTCTACACTATATAAACAGCCCTAGTCCCCTTCACTATTCACAATTCTCTTCTATCCTTATGTTACCTCTGAGAAAATGTATAAATAAATAAAAATAAGAAAATAATACGAAAATCCAAGACAAGGTTATGCTGCTCAAGTTTGTCAAGAAGAGATTCGAATCAAGATCAAAGCTTCAAGATAAGAATCAAAGGCTAACTCAAACGGTTTCGAGCAACGTCGCACGAATCATAGCAACGCCATCTTTCTATTCTACAAACCGATCAATGTAAGTCGGTTACTTTTTAGATTTGAACGTTTTTCTCTGTTCGTGACATGAAATTAAAGGAATAAAAGAATATGCCAAATCTTTCTATCAGTGCTTATATCCTTGGACCTAATTAAGAACTGTTATGATTCGATGACCAATTAGGCCTTGCCTATGACTATGAACATTGCCTATGACTATGAACATTACCTATGACTATGAACATTGCCTATGACTGTGACTGTGACTGTGAGAATTATTTCCTTGACTATGAACACAAGCCTATGCCTTTGATTAGGAAGCATAAACTATTGCCTATGACATAACAAGGACAACTGTGATTAAACACCTATGATTCATGACTAGGAAAGTGTTGCTTAAGTTTTGTGACTATGAAATTAGGTCTAAACCTGATTTTCTATTCTGTCTATTCTTGGTTTTCTTTGGTTTTAGATCTTGGGAATTTACCTATTAAGTTAGGTCTACCCATGTTCTTGAACCTATACTATTCAACCCTTTTCATGTCGTAGTATTACCAGATCTATATGCCTGTGAATTATCATCTTATGCCAGTTATTATGACTATTCTTTCATGGTATTTTGGTTCATTCCCTTTTTTTTCCATGAATCTAGATTTATTTATAATCTAGGTTGAATCACGATTATACGAACGGTGGGAATACGATTTGGGCAAAATATGAAATTTACTAAAAACGTAGTTATAAACTTGGAAATTGGCATAATTTGGGAACATGTATTATGGCATGTTTATAAGAATGCAAATTGGATAAATTTGACATGAATTATAGGATGTGCAATTTGAATCTAGTACTGGCTTGTATTTACATGAATTGTGAACTAGAATAATAAGTCTAGTTGGACATGAACTGTAATTAGAGTGTTAAATCAGAATTGGATTAGCTAATTTGGCATAACAAGTATATTGGTATAAATTTGAAATTGGTCATAATTGTGAGTAATTGTCATGTTTAGGAAAATCATGGTTAGTGACACCTAATTTGGTATAGTTTACATACCAAAAAGCATAAATATGACATAGAGGGGAAAATGGGCCATAAGAATAAATGTTGACAATTTACATTAAAAGAGAAATTAAGAAATAAGTAAATTAGGAATAATTTACTTATAGCATTTGTCCTAAATGAGAAAATGTAAATTTAGACAAATTAAAGGTTTATTAACGACATCTCTTTTAATAACACACCAGAAAGTTCTAGGGTGACAGAGAGGATAGTGTATAGGCTTGGGTTTGGAAAATACAAGTTTCCTGCTCTCCCTGGCTATACCTAACTGATCCGATGGACGGGATGGTTACTTTCAAAACCTGATTTGAAAATTAATTAAAACCCTTTGAACTTAGAAAACACGAATATGCCTAACCCGAGGTTAGACTGAGTTGCGATGTAAACCTGCCCGGAACCAACCGGCACATCCAGTAATCGCAACAATATCTGCCTAAAGTGAGCGGTAATGGCTTTAATTTATTTAGTTAAAGCTAGAACAAGAATGGTTGGGTTAAGTTAACTAAGATCCTTAACCAATTCAACATGATAACCAGACCGGTGGGTGGGGTTAGGTTCATACAGACACTTAACACAGTTAAGCTAGAATGGGAGGGCTAAGTCCATAGGGACACTTAACCAACTTAACATGGTAACAAGACAAGATTTGTAGGGGTAAAGTAACTAAGAAAATACTTAGCCAAATTAACATGTTAACTAGACTAGAGGTTGTAGTTAAGTAAAATTTAATACACTTAGCCAATTTGATATGTTAGCTGGACTAGACCGTAGGGTTAAGTAAACTTGAGCACTTAACCATCAGATTGTGATAAAGGAATAGGGTTAAGTCTAAAACATGAAGGGATAATACTTAACCATTAATAACATGTTAGTTAAAACAGACGGGCAAGGTTAAGTTAAAAAGGAACACTTAACCAATACAGGATGAACGGGTAGGGTTAAGTAATAAGAAATACTTAACCAATATAACTTGGTTTGTGGTAGGGTTAAGTCAACATGAATTACTGATAACACTTAACCAGTTTAACAGGATAAATGAAGAGGGTTAAGTTAGCTTGAATTGACTAATGACACTTAACCAATCCAAATTGTCGGGAAAGAGAACTAATTAGTAAACCTTAGTTAAAAAGAGCTAAGTAGTAAACCTTAGTTAAGAAAAAAATGATTCTGGAAACTAAGTGGTAAACCTTAGTTAGCAAAACTAAGTAGTAACTCTTAGTATAACACGGGAAGGAGCGAACGTCCGTCTGATTAAAACGAAGGCTCCTACGAATTGGGTTACGAAGCCCAAGGCTTCGAGGGGACATGAGGGTACTCTTGGTATCCCTCTGTGAGGCTGCAGATGATCCGCCTGGGCTCACAGAGGTTCAGGTTTGCGGTAGAAGAACCAAGGGTATGCCTTGGTTGCAAAATATGGCAACCTAAAGACTAGGATGGACCAGCGTGATTCGGCGAGAAAACGGTAGCCCTGTGATAGCAACTCGTCGTCTACCATCCATCTTGAGTCAGTCGAGATACGTGAAGCGGAAAGGCGGAGAACTCCAAAAGACCATATACTTGTTATCTAGTATGGGTGAGGATGGCCATAGGTTAGTGGGGCATAGGGGGCCTGTATATAGTTCTCATTTTTCAAGGTGTGCCTTTCATTAGTTGAGGGAGGGGTCGAGTGGGACCATAGCCACTGGAATAAAAACAGACCTTAGCATCTGCATCGGCAGATATCTGAAAGCTCCCGACCGAGTTCTGTTTTTCTTGATTTGCCCTGCCACAGGACTCGGGCCGCACATTACAGGACATGTGCATCTAGTCAAGCGATAACGATTCGCGATACATGCGTGGGGAAGTATAGGAACATATACCACTCTTGGTAGTGTGTCCTAGACTTGGGGGCATCGTTCGACAGGTAGCATAATCCCTAATTGGACTAGGTGGCATAAACCCTGAATCCGAGAAGCGTTCAGCAGACAGCGTAAACTCTAGTTGAATCTAGAAAGCACTTGATAGAAAACCCTAGATTAGATCTTGGTAATAAATAATAAATGTATGCCTGAAGGCAAGGGAAAATACAGGGATTGGGATCACGTTATCGTTACTAGTTGGGACACTAGTTAGATGGTGCAGAGACATAGAAACCAGTATAACAAGGAAATAGCGAAGCAACGAAAGTATTAGAGCATATCCAGTTTATCTTATCTTAGCTTATCTTGTGATTATCTTGTCTAATCTTGTTGACCCTATCGTCATGGTGTTATCTTGTATTCAGTTAATTCATGTCGTTTTGTTTTTCCATGTTCACATGCTAGAAGTTACTGAACTTACTCAGGCTTTATGTCTGACTCTGTTTTTCTTTCGTCTTCTTTTCTTCCATTCCCCCCCCCCCAGGTAGTAAAGGAGGGAATAGTATAGCTCAGGTTAAGATGGACCGTCACTTTTTCCCAGCTTGAAGATTTGTCGAAGTTTTGCTTGGATTCTCTTTTCAGATGCTATGGCTGGCTCTTGCTACATTGGGGAATATAAATATTGTTTTATGCTTCTTTATTTTGTAAGACAGATGATACTCTGATATTGTAAAGAAATTGTTGTACAAATTATTTTATCAATAAAGTAAAGTTTTGTTTTCCGTTGTTTTAAACTTGTCTGTCTTGTAATTTATCTGCATCTTTTACCTATAATGCTCCACAGAACTTAGTGCATTTCCTTTGTGAGTGACACTAACGGATATGGGGTGTTACACGTGGTATCAGAGCTGAAGGTTACTAGATAAGGATTTGAAAAATTATTTTCAAACGGTTTTAAAAGAAGCATTTTCTAAAGAAAAGATTTGTTTTAAAGGCATATTACCAAAGCCATACGCACTATCTTCTCTTCCTCTGTTTGAATTCTTATCTACTTCTTTCTTGAGTCTCTGGGGCTCCTGGCTTTCTGGGAGGTAACCTCATCGAAGGGCGAAGTAGTGCCCGACTTCCATCTATAACCGTAGTAGTTTCACCTGCGGCTAGTTTTCTTTCAAGCTTATAGGGTTTTCTGTACGATGGAAGCAGCTTTCGAGAGATCTGTCAACATGGCTACACACGGAAGAGGATGAGGAATTCATGGATGTAGATATAGCTCACAAAGAAGGAAGGAATTATAAAACCTAAGACAAGAGAAAGTATCTTTACTAGGGTATGATAGGGCATATAATTAAGGACAAGGGCAAGAACGAGGAACAAGATTTTCAGAAGGGCAAGTACATACTTTCACCACCAAGCGTACCTATGAGAAAGATAGTAAAGTTCTGTTGGAAGAGTCTAGTTTTGCTGTTCGTACTCTTTCCTTTGGTTTTAGCTCTTCACATTTGTTCATATCCACTTCCATAAGTTAAGTCTCTGCACCATAGTACTTGTATAATAGAAAGATCCAACTAGAGTCTCAAATCCAATTGGTGGTCCGACCAGTTTATTTTTTTGGTTAGTAGGGATTTGAGAATAGCTATCGAGTTTGCTTATATCTTCTCACGTAGATCGTCTAAATTCGGAGGAGATATTCCTTGGGTGCTTGTCTGATATTGGTTTAGGCCTTTGGGGCTTGTACTTGAGGAATGTCGAGTTCGACTAGGATGGTTTGCGTGAGAGATGAATAGTTGTGGTAGGCACTCTGAAAAGCACGTAGTGACCTTTTGACCCTCATAGTTATGGCGTGATGGATAAGCTAAGAGGAAGGACCTCAAACCATCCTGGTATGTACACTTGGTATCAAAGTTAACATCTGTTTATTTTGGAAATGGAGGTCAAAAACTTCACAATCGTGAAGTTAAATTAGTTAAGATACAGTGGAGTAAAGCTCAAGAAAGCTAGATACCAGCATCATACCCTTTTCCTTAAGGGTGCACCCTTGATTTCTTTTTTTTAGGAGCTTTACACATAATTGTTTCTCTCTTTCCAAAGTATATCCTCTAGGTCGTATCTTCGATCCTTAGGTAGAAACTCTTTTGGATGTAAACATGTATTTGAAACATGTTATGGTTGATGGTTGCGAGTGGTTGCTAATGGTTGCTCGTGAATGCATATACATACGCATTAGGCACTAGATCAGTTCGAACGCTTTCATATTGCATTTACAGATATGTATTTGTTTGTAAGTTGAACTTGATATGTTATCATATGGATGTTGCATATGGATGAATGGCTATGCACACATGTAGTATTTACATAACTAGGGATGCTTGCATACATGATTGGATGCATGGCACTGACAAGATTCGCATTAAGGAGGTCAACTGAATCAGTAGACCGCCTGATTTTGCATTAGATAAAGAGATATACACACACTATGCATATGAACATGAAAGCATTAGAATTCTTTTAAGGAAAATGAATGCCTATGACTGAATGATTGAGTAGATGGGTGATTGGATGGTAGGACACATTCTTCCTAAATTGAAGATTTCGGGGACGAAATCCTTTTAAGTGGGGGAGAATGTAACACCCCGTAATTCTGTAACACTAAGATTCACAAATCAAGGGAGAATTAATTTTTAAAATCAAAATCAAGGGAAACGGGCTGCGCCATTGCGTTCGTCTTGGAATTCTGCATGAAAACAAGTCCGAGTTGCGGAAATCGGAGTCCGTATGAGGATGATATGGCCTCCGGAAGTTTCAGCGAAGTTCAAATTTCAGAAACGAGTTCAAAATTCAAAAATCGGACCCAGATTGGGTTGGGCGGGAATTTTCCCACCCAAGACCCAGGTCGACTGGGTAGTCGACCTGGGGGTCGACCTCCCCGCTTTTCTCCAGATCTGCAGCCTGGTTCGTTTTTCTGTACCTGGACGCCATTCTGACCAGATTCGTTGACTTCTACACTATATAAACAGCCCTAGTCTCCTTCACTATTCACAATTCTCTTCTATACTTATGCCACCTCTGAGAAAATGTATAAATAAATAAAAATAAGAAAATAATACGAAAATCCAAGACAAGGTTATGCTGCTCAAGTTTGTCAAGAAGAGATTCGAATCATGATCAAAGCTTCAAGATAAGAATCAAAGGCTAACTCAAACGGTTTCGAGCAACGTCGCACGAATCATAACAACGCCATCTTTCTATTCTAAAAACTGATCAATGTAAGTCGGTTACTTTTTAGATTTGAACATTTTTCTCTGTTCGTGACATGAAATTAAAGGAATAGAAGAATATGCCAAATCTTTCTATCAGTGCTTATATCCTTGGACCTAATTAAGAACTGTTATGATTCGATGACCAATTAGGCCTTGCTTATGACTATCAACATTGCCTATGACTATGAACATTGCCTATGACTATGACTGTGACTGTGAGAATTATTTCATTGACTATGAACACAAGCCTATGCCTTTGATTAGGAAGCATAAACTATTGCCTATGACATAACAAGGACAACTGTGATTAAACACCTATGATTCATGACTAGGAAAGTGTTGCTTAAGTTTTGTGACTATGAAATTGGGTCTAAACCTGATTTTCTATTATGTCTATTCTTGGTTTTCTTTGGTTTTAGATCTTGGGAATTTACCTATTAAGTTAGGTCTACCCATGTTCTTGAACCTATACTATTCAACCCTTTTCATGTCGTAGTATTACCAGATCTATATGCCTGTGAATTATCATCTTATGCCAGTTATTATGACTATTCTTTCATGGTATTTTGGTTCATTCCCTTTTTTTCCATGAATCTAGATATATTTATAATCTAGGTTGAATCACAATTATACGAACGGTGGGAATACGATTTGGGCAAAATATGAAATCTACTAAAAACGTAGTTATAAACTTGGAAATTGGCATAAATTGGGAACATGTATTATGGCATGTTTATAAGAATGCAAATTGGATAGATTTGACATGAATTATAGGATGTGTAATTTGAATCTAGTACTGGCTTGTATTTACATGAATTGTGAACTAGAATAATAAGTCTAGTTGGACATGATCTGTAATTAGAATGTTAAATCAGAATTGGATTAGATAATTTGGCATAACAAGTATATTGGTATAAATTTGAAATTGGCCATAATTGTGAGTAATTGTCATGTTTAGGAAAATCATGGTTAGTGACACCTAATTTGGTATAGTTTACATACCAAAAAGCATAAATATGACATAGAGGGGGAAATGGGGCATAAGAATAAATGTTGACAATTTACATTAAAAGAGAAATTAAGAAATAAGTAAATTAGGAATAATTTACTTACAGCATTTGTCCTAAATGAGAAAATGTAAATTTAGACAAATTAAAGGTTTATTAACGACATCTCTTTTAATAACACACCAGAAAGTTCTAGGGTGACAGAGAGGATAGTGTCTAGGCTTGGGTTTGGAAAATACAAGTTTCCTGCTCTCCCTGGCTATCCCTAACTGATCCGACGGACGGGATGGTTACTTTCAAAACCTGATTTGAAAATTAATTAAAACCCTTTGAACTTAGAAAACACGAATATGCCTAACCTGAGGTTAGACGGAGTTGCGATGTAAACCTGCCCGGAACCAACCGGCACAACCAGTAATCACAACAATATCTGTCTCATGTGAGTGGTAGCGGCTTTAATTTATTTAGTTAAAGCTAGAACAAGAATGGTAGCGTTAAGTTAACTAAGACACTTAACCAATTCAACATGATAACCAGACCGGTGGGTGGGGTTAGGTTCATACAGACACTTAACAAAGTTAAGCTAGAATGGGAGGGATAAGTCCACGGGGACACTTAACCAACTTATCACGGTAATAAGACAAGATTTGTAGGGGTTAAGTAACTAAGAAAACACTTAGCCAAATTAACATGTTAACTAGACTAGAGGTTGGGGTTAATTAAAATTTAATACACTTAGCCAATTTGATATGTTAGCTGGACTAGACCGTAGGGTTAAGTAAACTTGAGCACTTAAACATCAGATTGTGATAAAGGAATAGGGTTAAGTCTAAAACATGAAGGGATAATACTTAACCATTAATAACATGTTAGTTAAAACAGACGGGCAAGGTTAAGTTAAAACGGAACACTTAACCAATATAGGATGTACGGGTAGGGTTAAGTATTAAGAAATACTTAACCAATATAACTTGGTTTGTGGTAGGGTTAAGTCAACATGAATTACTGATAACACTTAACCAGTTTAACGGGATAAATGAAGAGGGTTAAGTTAGCTTGAATTGACTAATGACACTTAACCAATCCAAATTATCGGGAAAGAGAACTAAGTAGTAAACCTTAGTTAAAAAGAGCTAAGTAGTAAACCTTAGTTAAGAAAACAACGATTCTGGAAACTAAGTGGTAAACCTTAGTTAGCAAAACTAAGTAGTAATTCTTAGTATAACACGGGAAGGAGCGAACATTCGTCTGATTAAAACGAAGGCTCCAACGAATTGGGTTACAAAGCCCGAGGCTTCGAGGGGACGTGAGGGTACTCTTGGTATCCCTCTGTGAGGCTGCAGATGATCCGCCTGGGCTCACAGAGGTTAAGGTCTACGGTAGAAGAACCAAGGGTATGCCTTGGTTGCAAAATATGGCAAACTAAAGACTAGGATGGACCAGCGTGATTCGGCGAGAAAACGGTAGCCCTGTGATGGCAACTCGTCGTCTACCATCCATCTTGAGTCAGTCGAGATACGTGAAGCGGAAAGGCGGAGAACTCCAAAAGACAATATACTTGCTATCTAGTTATGGGTGAGGATGGCCATAGGTTAGTGGGGCATAGGGGGCCTGCGTATAGTTCTCATTTTTCAAGGTGTGCCTTTCATTAGTTGAGGGAGGGGTCGAGTGGGACCATAGCCACTGGAATAAAAACAGACCTTAGCATCTGCATCGGCAGATATCTGAAAGCTCCCGACCGAGTTCTGTTTTTCTTGATTTGCCCTGCCACAGGACTCGGGCCGCACATTACAGGACATGTGCATCTAGTCAAGCGATAACGATTCGCGATACATGCGTGGGGAAGTATAGGAACATATACCACTCTTGGTAGTGTGTCCTAGACTTGGGGGCATCGTTCGACAGGTAGCATAATCCCTAATTGGACTAGGTGGCATAAACCCTGAATCCGAGAAGCGTTCAGCAGACAGCGTAAACTCTAGTTGAATCTAGAAAGCACTTGATAGAAAACCCTAGATTAGATCTAGGTAATAAATAATAAATGTATGCCTGAAGGCAAGGGAAATTACAGGGATTGGGATCACGTTATCGTTACTAGTTGGGACACTAGTTAGATGGTGCAGAGACATAGAAACCAGTATAACAAGGAAATAGCGAAGCAACGAAAGTATTAGAGCATATCCAGTTTATCTTATCTTAGCTTATCTTGTGATTATCTTGTCTAATCTTGCTGACCCTATCGTCATGGTGTTATCTTGTATTCAGTTAATTCATGTCGTTTTGTTTTTCCATGTTCACATGCTAGAAGTTACTGAACTTACTCAGGCTTTATGTCTGACTCTGTTTTTCTTTCGTCTTCTTTTCTTCCGTTCCCCCCCCCCCAGGTAGTAAAGGAGGGAATAGTATAGCTCAGGTTAAGATGGACCGTCACTTTTTCCCAGCTTGAAGATTTTTCGAAGTTTTGCTTGGATTCTCTTTTCAGATGCTATGGCTGGCTCTTGCTACATTGGGGAATATAAATATTGTTTTATGCTTCTTTATTTTGTAAGACAGATGATACTCTGATATTGTAAAGAAATTGTTGTACAAATGATTTTATCAATAAAGTAAAGTTTTATTTTCCGCTGTTTTAAACTTGTCTGTCTTGTAATTTATCTGCATCTTTTACCTATAATGCTCTACAGAACTTAGTGCATTCCCTTTGTGAGTGACACTAACGGATGTGGGGTGTTACAGTCCCTCCTGGCGAGAAGTTCGGGTCATCCAGATTAGAGATTGCTTCAATCTTCTCAGATTATGACCCGGGTTGAGTAGCGGAAGCAAGGGAAAAGGTTGTTGCCAAAGAAGGATCACCTGGAGGAGTGTTGGTAGAAGCAGTTGTCGCCAGCAGGATTGAAGGAGTAAAAATGGTCGTAGTTCCTGTCACTTCGCTAATAGAAGGAGAAGGCTTCGGTGTGATCAGGCCTAATGCATATGAATGGTAAGAAAGAAGCTCATTACACCCTTGTGGAGCGATAAAATAATCCATATCCGATAAGACATGTTCAATGTCAAATTTACCTAAGGCATTAGGGCTTCTGATCTCTACTTCATATTTGTTGGAGTCTTCATCATTATCATCGTCATGGTGATGCTCCTCAGCAACTCCTTTCTTCTCTCCAGAAGTGACAGCAGGGTCAACGGAATGCGTAATAAGAGCCTGGGGACCAGAAACATGGGTATCAATGGAAGTAGTTTGAGTAGCAGTGGTAGCTGTGTCTAAGGTTTGCTCCCCAGAAGGCCCAGCTCAATCCAATAAACCACGCTTTCTCATGAGTTGATCTTTTCCCCTGGCCAAAGCATTACGGGATTCTTCGTTCAGATAACATGCCATAAGCTCTTCCTCACATAATAAGCACCTTCAAGTTCAGCAAGAATTGATTTCCAAACTTCAGCCACAGTTACGAGAAAATCGTCTTGTAAAAAGGATAAACTGCCTCGCTCCATGACACAAAATCTATGGAATTTGAATAAAGTGGAGTTGAAATCATCCTTATATTTAGCACGGGCCTGTTCAGCAAAGCTTTGCCTAGAAGAGCCTGATCTCTCTCTTGCTCAAGTTAAACCACTCTGGTTTGCAAAGAAGAAATTTACGACTCTTGAGAAGTAGTTTTTTCTTGCAAATTAACACTGACCTGATGTTCTAAAACCAGTTTATCTTCAGCAGTCTTCGGGGCTGAATGAGTTGTCTAGTAGCAGCAAGCTCCTCTCTAAGCCTCTTGTTTTCATATTCTAACTCGTGGTTTTTCTGGGTAAGAAATTTAATGTTGGCATCATGAGATTGAAGAGTCTTGGGCCACTTTGCTTTATCATTATCCATCGTAAGCATGGCCTCACAATTGAGTCTATTGACTCATTGGAGTTTGTCAACCAGTTTATACCGCATGGATATCATCTCAACATGACCCTTAACCACATCCTGTTGCTTCCCGATATTACCTTTCACTGTGTCCATGTCCTTAAGCATCTCTGCCTTGTCCGTTGGCCTGATGTCCAGGTTATAGTGGACTCCTTTTAAGAACCAAGTATCACACCGCTCAGCAAGTTTGTTGGGTTCTAGATCGAGAGTGTGTTTTGGCCTATGGATAATTTGATGGATATCGGGAGGAGTAGGAGTAACATATGGTGCTACAAGAGGCATGAGGTTGGCAGAAGTTTGAAAAGCAGTGATAGGACCTTTGTCTGTCTTAGACCGCTTCTGAGAACTGCCTTCACCGTGATCCTTGCCCCTATTATCCCTATCTCTCTTCTTGTGATGATCATCCCTCTCTTGCTTATCCCAATTATAGTGGACGTCACGATCCCGCCTGCTCTGCTCGTATTCACTCTGGAGGTCATGTTCTTCGAGCCTTTCTCGCTCTTCTCTGGTCATCAGTCTCTTCATAATGGCGAGGTGGCGCATAGTATCGTGGGTTATAGGAACCCCCATAATAGTTGAAGCTATCTGCATATTGACGACTCATAGTGTGACCTAGATAAAATAAAAAGCAAGACTTCAGCATCTTAAAACAAGAAGTACTGGGAAAAGACAGAAAACATAAGCAGAATTTTGGAGTTTTGAATGCGTGAAATGTGTGTTCTAACGCATATTAATCTAAAAACCACTCATGGTTTTTGAAGTCAAAGTTGTTGTAGTTTCAGAGATAGGCTTTTGGGATGAAGGAGCCATAGCCAGCCCGGAGAACACCTTTGTCACTAATGCGGAGATTTCGGGGGTAACAATCCACTCGTCGATTTTAGGACTAAAGAGGTCCGAGTTTTAGTGATAGATTTCTGAGAAGTCTGAATCAAGTCAGAAGCCACCTTAGTTACCTGGTAAGCTAGCTTAGAAGTTATAATATCTCCCATAATAAGCTCACTTGTCGTGACATTAAGGTAACTCAAATCATCATATATATCCACAAAATCATCTGGACAGGTGGCTGGAATCATGGGATCAATGCTAATTTTTTCAATATTCAGATTACCTCGGTTTATTATTTCTCTTTCCTCGACCTGTTCACCAACTTTCGAGATAGCCTTCCCTTCACGTTGCATAAATTCCTCCTCTTTAATGAGTGTAGTTGAGGCTGGGAAGATGATTCAACCGCACTAGCAAGGTCTGAGCATTTCTTTAGTGAGGACTCATCGATATGGCTTTTCGATGCTATATATTCCCAGAAGCTGCAACATCCGATATTGTAGGTGTAGATTGAGGGGTAGAAATCTTCCCAGAAGGAAAAGAACATGAAGGTTCAAGCAAGTTATATTCACGAAGAGATTCTTCAGTGATTAGAAACTTTTTGGTTCTCTCTATGCCACAAATAGTTTTCAGGGACTCGGGAGTGTTCTTATGAGCAACAGTGTTTTCAAAATATTTGATAAGAGAGGGCATTTCTATAGAAGAAAAGAGAAGATTAATAATCAAAGCTTAGGAAAAAGCTGGATAAAGAGCTCTGAGCAAGAATGTTCACCTCCTTCCATCTAGGTTTTGGCAAAAGCTTTCAAGGCACCGGACATAAAAGAACTGACTAAAAAATCCTTGTGCACTATCTGATAAGTCTTGATCAAGTTTGCGGTTGCGAGAAACTTCGACAAATACAATGGAAGAGTGTTCTTTCCTCCTCTTGAAAATGCACAGATAATGGATGTCTTCTAAAGTGGGCATGTTACGCCCTGTCTTCATGAAAAGTATGCAAAGCCCTAGTAAAATGACATAGCCATTCGGGTGTAACTGAAATGGGGAAATCGCTAGATACCTAAGAACCATCCGTAAGAAGTCATTGAAAGGAGGAACGATCCTATTCATTAACATTTGACTATTAACAGCTGCAAACCCAAGGGGCGGTCGATCTACATTATCATGTCTCCCCAGCAAAATTGCATCTGCCTCAAGGGTGCCAAACTAAGTACACAACTATTTAAAAACACTCGGGATAATTGACGTAGGGCATCTCTCCAATGGAGGATTGCTGAGAGGATGAGAATCAGGAACAAGCTGATATGGCATTAACTCAAGGGTTATAGTATTTCAGATGGTTGAGTGGAAGCTCCTACTTGACCAGAATTAGATGTCACCTCGGATTGAAGACGAGCCTTCTGTCTAGTAGTCGTTCTACACATAATCATATTTTTTAAAGTGGCTTACACGCGCGCATTTCCTAAGTGTGAAGTGTTGTGCAGAATTATATAAGTTGTTAAATGAAAACTAAGCATGAAGTCTACAGTCGGTGTGTGCCGATAAATTGATCTCAGGTGTCGTCGTGAATTCAGACTAGAATGATGTGTCAATGCAGGCGAAGTTGAATAGGTTATAAATTGTTAAATGAAGCAATCTTGCATAGGCACGTCATTCAGTTTAAGTTTGGAAATTCGTTGCAGTTCATCTTTTAATTTTCAAACTAATGTACTGTCAATGTGGGCAGTCGATAGCAAAATATCTAGCCCAAAACACGTGCAAGTGCTTGTCTTATTACATGACATGTAGTGGAGAAAAGGCATGTTCAAACTTTCAAGTCAAAAGCATTATGTTGCTCGTGGTTTGGTTGCTTGAAATTCATGTACAACATTAATCATGTGGAAGCTTATGTGCATCAAGAAATAGCAAAGCCCCTTAATCGCTGTACGTGTCTGCCCTGACCCATTGATGGATCGCTCTTGATCCATAGATGGATCACACATAGTCCATGGATCATAAGCGATCCATCTTTGGTTCATACGCGGTCCACATATAATGGCAAAAGACAGATCCATCCATTGAGGGGCCCATAATTCGTGATCAACTTGAAAAATCATGCATCAGAAACTAAATCTCAAATGCTTTAGAGCTTCATCGATATGCAATACAGCAATTCCAAGTTATCAACAAACATGTTCACATGAGCGCTAGAGATTTGTGAAACAACAATCACTCATGAATCACAGACAAGAATAACACTAGAATCATCATACGAGATCAGTAAAGAACAAGTTGATTCAGCAGCAACATATCAAAAGTTCACGGATTTAATTTGAAATCTTAAAGCAAAATACATACTTTCGAGACACAAATTGACACAAAAAGCATACAGATTAACAATCCATAATTGAAAAAACTTTTGGCTATTGATAATGTTTAAATGACAGTACCAATTCGCAAACAAGGTTTGATACGAAGACTGCACAAGAATCACAATCAAGTTCTAAAATCACTAAAAAGCCAAATTTCTGAATTCAAGCATCATAAAGATCTAACTTTAAACACCTACCGTGACTCAATACAAGTGCTCAACCATTAAAATTGTTTCAGATCCAAAATTGCAATTATCCAAAACCCTAGAAACCAGATCGACGCAGAATTAAAAAGAACAACCATATGGTTGGAAAAGTTGATCGAATACTGATGACGGGGAGGATGCAAGAACTCGACGACGCTAAGACAAGACGGATCTGAAAGGTTGGACCTCAAATCGGCTTGAATTGAAGCTGCGGTGACAATTGAAATTGGATATGAACGTGATGCTGATTGGCGGCGCAGGTGATCAATGGCGATGATGAGGTTGGTCAACAGAGTGATAGTTGCAATAAGTCAGGGTGATTTTTCTTAGATGCAGATCTCCACTAATTAAATGCTTTTCAGCCGAAAGGGTAAAGTGATAAATGAATGGGTGCAAGAAGATATAGGGGAGTATGCAAAAAATGCCGATCGATCCACTGAAATTGGGCCAACTTAAGCCCATAAAAAAATGTGTATATGTGATCCACCGTTATTTAGATATTTCGAACCATCAAAATGTGACCAAGACCGTCCAAAAGTGTTCATGATTCGTTGAATAAGGCAATACTAACAATTGATTTTCGAAGCATGCATTTCTTTCAGAAAATACAAGCATCGAGGGGCAAATTTTAACCCAGTTTAAAAACACAGTTAAAACACAATAATTTAAAATGCAAAATACAATGGATCGGAGATGTTTTAAGTCATGAATCGGTGGGGGTTAATGCAATGTGTTTGCTCCATGGGACGAGCAACATTACATATGGATGGATCGCACGTAAAAAAAAGTGGTGTGTTGACTTTATTGCAATGGATCGGTTGTCGTCCATGTTTGCTTCTCTTTAATGGATCGCTAACACTCCATTCTGATGGATCGGAGCTACCTTAAGCCCATAGATAGGTGATAATTTAATAACGTGGGTCGGAGGAAACTTAAAAGGATGGATCTCTCAACCTTGCTCTTATGGATCATTTTCGGTCCATGCAATAGGTGGTTTACGCACAACGTCATTGGGTCTAAGAAATCATAAAGTCATGGAGTGGTTGTGATCCGGTTTTCCTCACTGGATCGGTTACGATCCAATACAATGGATCGATTGGCATCTAAACATTGAAGTGGGTTTGCAACAGCTAAATGGATCGGTTGCACTCCATCCAATGGGTCAAGCAAATGTTAAAAGCACTTCAGAGAAATGGATCAAATCCGATCCAAGGGATGGATCACAACCGATCCTTGGTAAGGATAGGTTTTGATCCAGTGGCTTGCGCACCACTATTTTTCCCGCTTCCAATCCACTTGCCATCTTCGCCTATAAATACTCTATGTCTTCCTACATTTTGGAGGAGGGAATTTTTTGAACTCGAAGGGCTGTCATTTTCATGTCTCAACATCAAGCAATCGTCTCAAACTCCATTAGAGCTCCGTCAAACTTCAATCAAACATCTTCATCATCATCATGAGATCATCAAAGATCATCAAACTGCTCGATTATCCAAGATCTACTTCAATAATCTTTGCAACTAGAGAGATCTAACCGTTTCTATGGTGAATTCAAGAGATTGAAAAGAAAAGATAGAGAATTGTAAAAGAAATAAAAGATGTATAAAGTGAAAATGATTATGTACCTTGTAATGATGAGAATCGTAATGGAATCATCAATTAAAGTGGACGTAGGCCAAAACTGAGGCCAGACCACTAAAAACCTCTCTCTCCTTTACTTTTACCCGCCCTTTTTACCTCTTAACTTTGTTTTGATCATTTGTGAAGTGTTAAAACACACCTTCGGGAGTTAGTGCAATTTTTTCCATTAACATCTATAGTGGCCTTGTGACTAGGCAATTCTGTGGTTTTATTGCCTAGTGATTAGGTAATTCTATGGTGGTCTTATGATTAGACAATTCTATGGTGACCTTGTGATTAGGTAATTTTATTCTATAGTAGCCTTGTGGTTAGGAAATTATATGGTGGTCATGTGATTAGACAGTTCTATGGGGGTCTTATGACTAGGCAATTCTATGGCTATGGTTTCTATGGTAAATGAATGGACATTTAAGATTAATAAATATTAAATTTAAAATGGCATTAAGTAAAAAGCCTAATTCTATGGTTAATACATGACAATGGTTTATATGAGGGTCCTAATCAATGTGGGTTGGTTTAAATATTATTTGCTCGGGATCCGTACCAGATAGCACACCCATTCTATCATATATTATCTCACGCTAGGAGGCAAGGGAACGCACCATGTTGTGCTAGGTAGTAAGATGGTCCAAGTTGGGGTATGTATGTGTGCATTCCGACTGTTCGATGTGCGTTCATGGGAATGACTAGAGAAGATAAGATACTGTAATGAATGTTGTAATGCTATGTATTTCTGTTGATGGGTCAGGCCTGACAAGCCCAAGACCTATAGTGGGCATAGCTTATCACTCTATGGTATTAAAAGTCGATCGATGGGTGGTATTAGTGAAAATTTTCCTAATTATATTATGTTCTAAAATTTGTGGAAGGGAAAGCAGTCAAGGTCTATGGAATGAGATTACTCAAAATGATAGACAATTACTAGGTAAATAGAATCAACCACAGAAATCACTGATATAAATAAATACATTTTAGAATCTTGTAGTGGAAAAATAAATAGGTACATAAGTAAGTCATTAACCTCTTAGTAAGTTTACATTTGTTATTACATAAACAAACTAGGAAATGAAACTAATAAAAATGAAATAAGTCCATGCTGACAGAATCAAGCAAACTAAACCGATGAAGTGAAGGAAATAGAATAGAGTCTCCAGCAATGCCTTCATCTCCACCAAAGCTCTTCTCAATCTAGAATACTCAGGCCAACCTAAGAATAATAAAAAAAATACTTGAGTCAGGCCTAAGATCCTCTTGTAATCAATAAATGAGAGCATAATAACTTAAAAGATATCATGGGGTTTACTTCCAACTCTTAAGGATTCATCGAACTATTTACATATAGTAATGCACGCTATAATAGATAATGTCAATTAGTAAAGTAAATATCAAAATAACATTAAAGATTTACGTTGATCCACCTTAACACATTTAAACTTCCAAAATAAAATCGTAATGGGCTCATATAAGGATAAGTATGACAAGGCACATGAGGCAATGCCTAAGGTAGGAATCCACCAGTTTACCCTTTCTGGCTAGTTGTAAGCCATCGTGGCCAACCACGATATCAATCCAACACAAGGGTGCACCCATCGAGTTCAAAATCACGATAGTAATATGAGTAATCGACATTGCTAAAGGTAGCTAGCCTCATTGAGAAGACGTAGACTCATATTTTAGTCATTTTAATTTTGACATAAATGTCAAGGCTTTCCATCATCGTTTTCTTACTTCATTCCAGTAATCATTCCCAATTCAACCACTATATTCTTAATATCATCAACTACGTACAAGGTTATCAAAATGGTTACGGTATTGATGGAGAATATGTAAATACCTGTTCGCGATCTCTTTAACAACCTAAAGTTTGTATTGACACCACTTGGTTTTTATAGATTTTCCGAACAATTTATATTTAACCAAATAACGATTTGGCCTTTCGTTTTCCTATTGTACAATTTATACTATTTATCCAAACTTTGATCCAAAATAATTCGATTTTGGAATCCTTCCGTTTTGAAATAATATGATTATAAAATTTCATTTAATTCAATGATAATTTAAATTGTTCCTTTGTTAAACAATGTTCATCACCAAATAAAGTTAATCGAATAAAATCTCATTTATTGAGAAACAAGTTTCTAAATTCAAATTTAAAACTAAATCAAATTTTACTTTTTTTTTAAATATACATTCTTGTATCCAATATATTTATTATTAAATTTAAACAATTCTCATCAATAGAAAAAATCCAAATCAAGTTTTCTTACTTAACATTTCAAACAATCATTTACCAGAATTATATATTATGCAAAAAGACATATTATTTAACAAATCAAAATAAACTTATAACCCATTTCTTATAATCAATCATAGAGAAAAATTAAGCAATCGATTAGTTAACCTCTACATGTCCACATTTATACACACCCAATAACTAAAATTATCTTATACTACACAACACATATATATCCTTCATGTGTCGATCGGATATACACAACGCTAGAGCATTTCATATGTCCATGTTACTAATAATTATATTTGCAGTAGTTACTATGCACAACTAACCCCTCTAGTAACTTAAACCTTGTATATATATGTACGCTGTACCCATATTTGCAGTAGTTACTCCATGCAACTAACCCATCTAGTAACTTAAACCTTGTATATATACGTACGGAGTACCCTGTATTTCATGCAATAAGTTGATGAGGAGCATTCACATAACATGGACAGTTATACATACATAAGCCCACCCGGTATAGTTTATCCAATTAAGTACTTCCAAAATAATTTATACCTTTCATTTAGATTTTAAATTCTTATTTGTCCCATTTCCATGTAAAATGTGGATTTAAAACAAATCGTTTGCAAAAGGTATCGTAGTTAGATTGAGTTCATATTTATACTAACATATCAGGTAATAAGATGAGAAAATTCCCACCTGCATACTATCAAGGACGTAATTTCATATGCATGTCTATTATAGCATATATGTTCACTTTAGGGGTACAAAGACTTATCCTATCTGACACTAGAACTACTGTCATATCTGTTTCCTTTTCTCATCAATTGTGCTAGTAATCATAATAGGTTATCAAACTTTATGTTTGACCCATTTTTCCTTCCTTCTTACCTTTTTCAGCCTCGCAGGGTGGAAGTGCATAGTTCGAATTGTTTAGCCAATTCTATCTTGAAGGATCTTCTTCGCACTAGATGTATTGCTCTTTATATTTCTTTTCCATGGTTTAAGTTGTGTCTATGACAATTTGAGGGATATGATTTATTTACTTTGATATTTTATGACTGAGATTTTCTTTATAGGAGACATTGTATTTGGTTCCTAAAATAAAATGTAATGTTGCTATTTAAATTGTCTTCTTCTTCCGCTATGTAATAATTATTTATGTCTTTATACCTATAACGCTTCATATTCTTTAGTGGGATCCTACTTATGGTATTGTTAAGGGATGTAGGGTGTTTCATGTCATATCTTTAATACAAATTCTTGTAGATTTGGTACAATGAACCTATAGACCTGCAATGGAAATATATCTTTGAATTAATTCTTTGAGAAAATAGGATGAATTCAGGAGGAGAATGATGTGAATTCAAGTACAACTCTTTGATATTGTATGGTCTGAAAATCAGTGAAAGATAGTGGATTTGCAAAGATAACTGGAAAATATTCAATGGATTTGTACTGCTAATGTTTAGAGAAGTAGGAAAAAAGAGACATCTTGATGTCAAATTCCTTTTTCAGAGGTTTTTATATAGAAGTTAAAGAGACTTATCTTTTGGTGAAGAGATCGAGGTAAATGTCTCTTCATTTAATGTTAGAAATTCTGAAAAATAGCTATTATGTCGACATGTTATGATACCATATGCCGACATGGGCATATTTCAAAATGAACAACATTAATAAGCATTGCAAATTTTCAGCTATTCAAATTTCCTTATATTTATGGATTTTGGTGATTCGGTTGAGGTCGATGGTTTATGAGCTTCAAGTATAATTTCCATGGGATCTTTAACAAGATATTCTAAGGTTCAACCAACTCCTCATCATTTCAAACACCTCTGTCCTTCATTATTCTTCTCTAATATGTTTTTGTTCTTCAATTGCTCTAATTATCCTTCTCTATAATTCTTCCATTGCTCTGATTAACCTTCTTGTATAATTCTAATTTTGTAATCTAATCACTATAAATGTCTCCATAAAATACTTGATGTAACTGCACAACTCGAAGATACATTAGTATAATGCTTATATGGTTACTGTCATCAAAATCAATACTAAAGGTATCAGCAGTCTCCCCCTTTTTGATGATGACAACCATATAAATATTTCACAGATAAAATATAATAATTTTATATTTGACTCCCCCTAACTCTATACTCTCCCCTTATTATTTTGCCTAGTATGTTTATACCTTTTTCCCCCTTTATACAAAAAAGGGGAAATGAGTTATTTAACTCACTGCTAGACAATATGTAGAGTTTGTATATAGTGATAAATGCATATAAATAAAAAAAAGAGGGGAAACTAAGTAAACATAAATAAACTTTATCAAATAATTAGATGATTTTTAGAGTTACTGACTTTGCCGATGCCAATAACCAATCCTTTTCGTATTTATCCAAGGTTCAATAAATTTCTTGTGATATGATTTGAGCGTTCACTATTTGATACCTAAAAAATTATAAAATATGCACACTAGTACCTTTTTATTTTGGGATCCATAGGGTTAAGTCTTATGATGCCAAACCCATCAAGAGTTTGAATGCCCTTTTGAAACATAATCATTAGATGAATGAACCTTATTCATAAAATTATCATTATATTTTCTTTCTCAATATTATCTAATCTTTTTGGAATCCACAAATTAATGAACTATTTGGAGGTTTTAACTTTAATTTTCTAGGTTTTGGTTTGAACTTAGTAGCCTTAACAAACTTAGTACTTCGAGTACTATTATTCTTTATTAGCCTTAGGGGTGTATCTAAGTTCAAGTTTATTTCTTGTGTGTTTAGGTTCAAATAATAATTTTTCAAGATTATCCTTCCCTTTGATAAATTTATCAATATCAGTTTTCGTTTTTCAAAATATTTACCATGGTTAAGAGTAACATTATTCAAGGTTATTATTTTGTAATCCATATCAGTGATCTTTGACTTTAATGAAAGATTTTTCTGATTTAAGGTCTCATCTTCACTTTTCTGTTTTTTTAAAACTTCCAAATATCAAATCCTTTTCATCATTATACCCATTAACTCTTTCAATTTCATCATTTAGACATTGTTTTACTTCAGTAACCTTTTATCAAACATTTTTAATCAATCTATTTCTGCTAAACTATTTTTGAGCTCTTTCCTAAGTATTTTATATCCCTAGTGCATATCATTCAAAAAATTAATAACATCTTTATCAAAATTCCATACCTAGTCATCAATTACCATGAAGCACATATTGGTTTTTTCTGTTTCTGAATCTCTATCACTCGACGATGTATCTGAATCATATCATGTTGCATTGAATGCATGTTTCCACTCCTAATAGATAGTAATTGAAAATTTCTTTGGTATTTTGAAATTGGGATAGTTTCCAAATGCCTGGGTTTATCACATTTAACAACATTTCCATTCTTGATTTTTTTAGTTTGCATATTATCCAATATTTCAAGAATTTCTTAATATTCTTAGTAATAAAATTGATATCATCATTAACATAATCATTTGGTTCATCATTGTCAATCATAGCATTAAATGCTAGTGTTTTCTTCTTATTTCCTTAATTCTCTTTTCTAACCTACAACTTTACTTCATAGAACATCGTATTACTAGTTAGTTCTTCTATTGCCATAGTACTAATATCATTGGCTTCTTCGATTGTCAGACTCTTCTGATCGCTTTCACTAGGAAGTGAATTCAAAATCTTTCTGACTTTTTTTAAGATCTTTCTGACGGTCTTCTTTAATAAATTTCTTTTGTAATGATATTCAGGCATGTACTACATCTTGAAATCTAGAACACATATCCAAAATGGACTCATTTGGTTTCATCTGAAAGAGTTGAAACCAGTGAGTTAACATAGATATCTTTGTCTATTTTTCTTTACAGGTGCCTTCATGTGTGACCTGTAGTATTCTCCAAAATTCATATGCAAAATTGCAAGTAGACACTCGATTAAATTCATTTCTGTCTAAGGCGCAAAATAAAATGTTCACACCTTAGAATTATTAAGTGCTTGTTTCTTTTGGTCTAGTGTCCAACTTTAGTATTCAGTTTGAGGCTCTATATATTGTGTAGGTTATGTTCCAAATATCTAAACCATTAGACTTCAAATAAAATTTCATCGTATAAGCTCAATAAACATAATTGCTGCAATAAAAAAGAAAGGGTCTAGTGGTATATTTCCCTCCTAAAAAGTGTTAAAAAATGTGTTACTAGTGTTATTAGCCATTTATACATTTTAATTAATAATTAATAGTTATTGAAAATCAGTGCTCTGATACTAATTTTTGGAAACTGGGGTGTCTACAACATAGTGTTGGATAGATTTTAAGGATGTTAAGACATTAGAAGTGGTGAATGAGTATTTGCAACTTACTAATAATTATAAAACAATATTTAATCAAAGTGCAAAAATGAAACAAGTAATCAAAGAATAAACAAATACTAAAGTAAAATGCAGAAAACTAAATCATACTTGGATTTTTATACCAGTTCAGATTAACCAAACCTTTCAGTTCTGCACTCTACCGTGCAGAATTTAACTATGACAGTTTGGTTTCCACGAGTGGCAAGAACACCTTTACAATCTTGATTTCATGGGCCACAAGACACACCTTCTCCTTATCAATAACAACAAACTGTGGCAAGTTGTCGTATCTACAATACAGATTCTTGCGGATTCAGTGTAGTGATCCTATAGACCTCAAATGGCAATATATCTATAAATTATTTGAGGAAATAGAATGAAATCAAAGAGTGAATGATGTGAATTAAAGTACAACTCTAGGATATTGTATGGTTTGCAAATCCTTGAATAATTGGAGTGAAAGAGAGTGGATTTACGAAGATAATTGGAAAATATTTAATGGATTTATAATGAAAATATTTTGAGAAAAAGGAGTAGGAGAAAATGAGAAATCTTAATGTCGAGTTTCAATTTCAGAGGCCTTTATATGGTAGTTTAAGAGACACGTCTTTTAATGAAGAATTGGAAGGAAATGTCTCTTCATTTGAAATTTGAAATTCTTAAAAATGGCCAGTATGTCTACACAGTATGACGCCCCATGTCAAAATGGGTGTGTTGCAAAATGAATAGCAACATTAATAAGCACTGCAAATTTCAGCTATTTAATTTCCTTTGTTTGTGGATTTTGGTGATTCGGTTGATGTCAATGGTGATGAGCTTCATGTATAACTGCCATGGGATCTTTAAAAATATATTCCAAGGTTCAACCAACTCCTCCTCACTTGAACACCTTTATCCTTCAACATTCTTCTCTAATAGGTTTTTGGTCTTCAATTGCTCTGATTATTATTCCTTTGTAATTCTTTCATTGATCTTATTAACCTTCTTCTATAATTCTTCTTTTGTACTCCTGTTTATCTCTATAAATGAATCAATAATATATATGATGTAACTGCACATCTTGAAAATATGTTAATAGTAATGCTTATATGGTTGCTATCATCAAAATCAATACCAAGGGCATTAATAGGAAAATACCCAAATTGCCCCTTCAAAATATCACAGTTCTAAGGTGAGAAAAACCAGGTCCAAAAACTATTTTTTTTTCTAGCTTAGATGTCTGGGATAATGGACCAGATGTCTGACCTGAGACTATGGAAATTCCAGAGTCTACACTCAGACGTCTGGCCTCATCCTTCAGACATTTGGGATGAAACCACTCAGTTATCTCCTTTGACCTATGAACTACCTCCTCTGTTACGCAGCTACTTCTAAAACACACATCGTCAACTTCAACATCATGTGATTTAATGCCATAAATCACAACATATCATATCTCGATTATTTCTGTAAATGAATGAACTACAGATTAAAATCTTTTTGTAGGTGCATTTATTGCTTCTATATAGTGAAGTTATCCCCTCTAATAATTGCATGCATTAGAAATATCATGTTTTTATTTATGGCGTATATCGACTGTGAAGATGCGCTCATTTGCTATTAAGTGTGCATGAATTAGTTTGAGTGTTTTTGTTTCTTTGCAACCTTCTGTGCATGATGTATGGACTCTGCATGCTTAGTTTGTAACGTGGGTGTATATTATTACTACTTAATATATTGATGTCCACAAATTTAAAATATTATAATAGGATGAACATCAACCTTTCATTGTATATTGGCTTATACTGTGAAGTGCCGCACTTTACGATTTTATGACCATAAACAGTTTATATAACCTTTCATTGTTTTTCTAGAGGATATGTACATTTATATAATTAAATGGTAGGTAATTCAATGTTAAATGCATGCGTAGGAAATGTTCTAATTTATATTTATAGGTGTATTAAAATAAAAGTGTCAAAATAAACAAAATAAATAAATGTAATATAGAAACCTAGACATTATGATAAAATGTTAGGTTTTAAGTATAATGTATTCAAAGTTTGTTAAATTTGAATTAAAGCTAATAGAGTGACTAAACATGGAACTTGGTAGTTTGGTAAATAAATGTATCTATATGATGCACTTATGTAAATTTATTAAGGTTATGCATCATGATGGTTCATAGTTTGGGAAAAGTTTTGTGCATAAATACATAACCGTTTAAACAATGTAATTTTTTTTAGAATGTAAGGTTGTAGTGTTAAGTATTAAGTTTCTAGATATCCGGATACCTTATTTCATTGTTTTTATCATATCCATTATTACATACTAACTATCGAGTGTACTATGGTGAGGTGACGGAAATTTGTTATATGCACTGTTTGTAAATTTAAATGATCACATGGTTTGATTGTTGATACACACTTGTAACACCCCACATTTTAATAACAAAATTATAAAAATAATTATATTGATAATATGCGTTTGAAATTCGAAAAAAACGCATGTTATAAAATGAGAAATAAATAGAAATTTGTCATTATGCAAATATAACATTGCAATGGTATATATAAATGGTACGTTATAGGATAATCAGAAAATATATGTGCACATTAATTCTATAAACAATGTTCGTTTGAATTCAGAAGTGACAAAAAACTATTAACGTTAGCATGTTTACAAACTTAAACATTTAATAAAATAGAAAAACATATGTGTGATAGAAAGGAATAAATTTAGGAAGGGAAGGCAATTAATATTAATATAGCAACATTTCTTTTAATTGACAATTCATGACATAAATGATATTAAAAGAGAAACATTTTAAATAACGTCAAAGAATTGAAATAGATAATAAATTCTAGATTGTGAACACACACAAAGATATACTAATATAAATATATTTAGACATAAAAATTTCAATAGTAATGCACAAAATAAATGTGAGTCGTAAATGGTACAAAACCACGAATTAAAAGGAAGTTTAAATGACACTAATTAATTAACGTTTTAATTTAATTTGGATATGTGCATATTATTAGTGCAATTTGAAATGGGAATTAAACACGTGTTAAAAATGGTAAAAGAATTAATAAAAAAGGGAATAGAAATAAACATTAAAAAAATAACTTTCATAAGATTAAAGGAATTAAACACACAAGAATTCAAAAGCGGAGGAAAATTTAATACGCACATTTGTTTACGTGTTTGAATTTGAACATACATCAAAACTGGAAATAATATGAAAATAGTTAAGAAATATTAATCTTAATAGTAACGTTTAAATATAATATCAATCACGTAGAAAACGTCCCAATATGCGATTTTAAATCGAATAAATGGGTTAACCCATGCCTAAAGTAGGTCGATCCAAGGGGTTGACCCAGGAGTAGACCCACCTGAAGCATGGGTCGACCCTTTCGGGTCAGGTCTAGCGTGAATTTGTTTCGTTGACGGCTCAGATTTATTGTTTTGAATCATACAGACGAGGTTCTTATGGGCAACTATAAACAAAGCAGTAGGGCCTAGCTTTCCATTAGTATTTTTTGAGAGGACGCCAAAGCTCTGTCGTTTCCTTTCTCCTTCAAATTTTTCAGAAATAAATATATGTTAGTTTTAGGATTTATTATTCAAGATTTAGAGATGAAGGTTGTAGATCTAGGATATATATACCCAGATTTCTCATCTGTATGAGATAAATTCCATGAATCTGAATATAGTATTATTCTTTTCATTCTTTTAGAATCACGTTTGTAAATCTCTGGTAATTACAATAGTAGATTCAATTTAGGAGACAACAGATGATAATCTGTATAAAATTTAGGAATTAGAGAGTAATCAAGTGAGTGGATTTAAATTATATTTTCCGATAATAGTATATTATATCATTTGATTCTTGTGTATCTTGTGAAATAGGAATTGTTAAATTTAGATAATTTATTTTCTATACAATTTGGATATGACTCTACTCTTGCCTAAATTCTTATGGTAAATCCCAATTGAAAATATGTAAGAAATTCCATGTAAGTAAACATGTAACTAGATTATAGATATGAGAATTTCTATATTTAAGTTGGGAACTATAATTCAAATCTTTGAGTAAATATTGAATTGGAAAAAATGGTATAAATCCTAATTATATTCAAGTTATAGAAAATACGACAGGTATAGGAAAAATAATAAGGGGAAAACAGGAACCCACATTTACCTATAAGCCTGAAATGTTGGGGATAGCCTAGATAGACTGGTTAGGAAAAATTGAATGTATTTCATAGTTTGGTAAATAAAAAAAATAGGAAACATGATTGCGAACATGGAATAAGAAAAGCATGGATTGGTGCGAAATAGGGAACTGGCCATATTGTGCACAAATTTGATAACCAAAAAATAACGAAAAAAAGAAATGTCTAGCAATCATGCGTTCCTATTATAGTATTTACCTGAAACTACGGAAACATATTTTACATAGTTTTGGTAACCATTCATTTGGGAATAGGTCTGACTTGCTAAAAGGATAAATTATAAGGATGGAAAAAGAAAAGATAATATAACCAAAAGAGGTTAAGTAAAGAAAAAGGCTTATTATGAACTTATAATTAGAATATAATAAGCCCAGTTCAGTGGCAATAATGTGTAAAAAAGATTATGACATAAATGTTATATTTTGGAAAATGGAAAGAAACAAAATATGATAGAAAATCTAGTTATAACCCATATTTGCATAAATATGATAATTGAGAAATCATAATAAAAAAATAGTTTATTTGCAAATACGAAATTGACAGAAATTGGTTGAAATGACTGTTAAATCTTAACATGGACATACTGACTTGAAAAGTTGAGCTACTTGTGAAAATGCGTGTACATGCTAATATAATACACACGGATCGTGTAATATGATGTATAACACACGATTATGAAATGATAGCTAATCACAAATATATATAAAATAGTAAATGCAGTAAACTAGAAAAATCACACCAGGGATTTTTATACTGGTTCGGAGCACCGTCCTACGTCCAGTCCCAGACTTCTATCTGGATTTTCATTACAACCACCTTAATTCACCCGGAGGAACAGGTATACAACACCAGAGCAGACGAACGGGATTTCACGCCTCTAATAACACCAAGGTCTTCAACACTTGTCTCTTACAACACCGAGGACATCAACAAAGATGAATATAATTGTTGCTAACAATATGTGTTCTTGATAACACGATTTTGTCACTTGTAGTACAAGCTTCCCATAATCTTATCCTCAAATAGTATATTTGTGTATATGAAGATTTGGAAGTGGATATCGTATTGAATCAAAAGAATGTTAAATAGATTCTAGGATTCAAACGATATATGATTGAATATGAGCGATTTAGAGCGCTTGAGAGTTCAAGACTGAGATCAAGAGAATAGAGATTAAATTGATAGAATCGGTGAATTGAAATGATGATTTCATGATGTTTATATAAGGTATAAATAGTTGTAACCCTTTGTGAAGATTTACAAACAATGGTAATGATTGTTGGTGAAGAGAAAAAGAAGTAACCTTTAATGAAAGAAGGTATCTCTTCGAAAGGTTGCTATCTGGAAGAAAACGGTCGACAGGTCAAAAAGGACCAGTAGACAGGAATTTGAATATATATACGCTATGTACCCTTGTGCACGTTATATGTGCATTCTTGGTAGAAATGGTCGACCGCCTGGTTTCAACCGATCGACCGGTTTAGCCCAGATTGCACAGTTAATGTGCACTAATATATTCTTATATATATATATTCAAATATTGGAGGTGTGAGATTATTTGAGGATAGATTTTAACATAAATAACACTATTAACATACCCAACAATCAACCTCTAATGTATAATACCATATGTAGCTCTTTGTGTCTCTTTAACCAATGAATATCTTCTTTTTGTCGATCACGGCTTATCTCTTTGTCAGAAATCAAAACTCTATGAAATTATTGACTCAACAATCAGCCTAAAATTTAGTGTTAGGCTCTAATATGAACATACTGACTTAAAGAAGTTAACTTCTTGGATTAAAACTAAAATTATATGGTAAATGATAAAGTTGATTAATGAAGAATGAATATTCAAGTTAAATAAATCAACGAATATTATAAATTAACAAAAAGAAAGTAAGTGAAACGCATAACAGTAAATTAGACATAGGATCTAATAAAATAACGATATTCTTTTGGTCCGTTCATAAGGGTGAAGAGACCAACGGAGCAAATCATCGAAGGTGTCGAAAAACATGGTGGGGGCACATCCAAGTTATTTAATGGGACTGGAAGGATGTGTGTAACCTCTACGGGATGTAAGGATACTCTATGATGGTACTCTGTGGTAGGCCCTGGGATGTACCCTGTAACAACCCGCATTCTACGTGTCGGAGGATCGTAGAATATTTATTTTATTTTCATACGAAGTCATATAGTCGTGTAACTTTAGGAAACGACTATTGGTGTCATTTCCCACATTCATGATTTTTTCCGAATTTTAAATGACCATTTTGCCCCTGGTGAATCTTGTTTCGCCTATGACTTTTGATTGGTAAGGAGTTTTGACCTGAAACTACTTCAATTAGATTTGGGTGATGATTTCCCATTGGTAGAGTGGTCATTTTAATCAAACGGACTTACCTTTTGAGAGATATGGCTGAAATAAGATTTGAAAATGGAAAAACAGCCTAATTGGGCTTAATTAAGTGATTAGCAGCTAGGCCAATAACCCATTTCAGAATTATGTTATCGGAGTGCTGAAAGGAGTTGGAGAATCATCTCCTTTCATTTTTCTAGCTGCCAAAAACCTTTCCCTAACCCTAATCATGGCTTCCATCTTCCAAATCTCTCTCTAATCACTTTCTAATAACTAATTGATCAAATCTACAGCAAATCAAGCCAAATTAGACCCAAATTCAAGATTGAGCTGCTGCACCACATTGGGATCTGAGCCAAATCAGTAAACGTTTCAGATCTAACATTTATTTTTGGCTAAGGTGAGTGTTTAACATGTTTATTCACTAATTATGGCTAATTAGGGATGATTAGTGATAATTAGCGAATTAATGACTCAGAAAAATATGCAAAAATATGCATAAATTCTAAAATCATATTTTATGTCACTGATATGAATTTGGTTTAATTTGGATTAAGTTTACTAATCCCGGAATTTAGGGGATTAAGAGGAAAACCATGGGTTTGGGTATGTTTGATCTAAAATAGCCTATGTGGTTGATGTTTTGGGCTTTTTGATTGAACCTATATGTTGTTACTGTTGTTTGGGATGTTCCATGATTGTTTAGTAAAGTTAGAATGGTTGAAAACGTCGTCGTATGACGAGAATAGACAATACAAGATTGCTGGAAAAAGGCCAGTATTCCAGTTCGGATCGGATGGGAAACCGAACCAAAATAGACAAACCAAACTGGAACTTGAGCACAAGGAAGCATGGCAAGAAG
The DNA here is from genome assembly GCA_030737875.1 of Allium sativum. NCBI lineage: Eukaryota > Viridiplantae > Streptophyta > Magnoliopsida > Asparagales > Amaryllidaceae > Allium > Allium sativum. Next base: position 299,889,829 of record CM060924.1, read on the forward strand.
GAAGGCTATCCGAACAGATTTAGAGGTGGGATTGGAATGAAGCTTGGCAGGAGATCGGATCGGATCAACTAGAGGACAGGAGGACCGAACCGAACCCAGTCAAGAGAGCTTAACCGAACCAAGGACCCCGAACCGAACCGGAGTGAGGGTCCAATGATGATTCCAGTCGAACCAAGGTGAAGAACTGAACCAAACCGAATGCGTGCTACTACTTTTAAGCGATGACTCTTCTGACGACTGACTCCAATTCGACCAACACCCGAGATGCAAAGGAAGTCCAAATGAGGAGTTATTACTCAGGATCCAGATGGGAACCAACGAGTTGACTTCAAGAGTTGGGCTTTGCTGCGGGACGTGCGCAAAGAAGTTATCAATATCTATTACTTTGGTTCACCATTGAGAGAGCAGGCATGTAGACGAACCAGAGCCAGGGTTGCGTGGACTGGTTGGCCCATAACCTAGAGCCAGGGATGTGTGGACTGGGTAGGGTTACTAACTATAGACTAGGGCAGTGTGGTCATAGTAATAGTTGTACAGAGTTGGACTCTATCATGGCCCCAAAAGATTGGGTGATCAAAGCGGTGGATATCGTATGCTTTACGCACTGAGTGAGTGGTGTGAGGATGATTACTATGTTTGATGTTTGCGATCACCATGACACACACATTTCCATATTACACTCTATGTTAGGGTTACCTTAGAGTATTGTACATCATGTTGTGCTAACTCTTTGGTTGTAGGTCCAGGTCAGGTATGATTATTTATAACTGTTATTGCTTTATTTAGTGATACAGATTTGCTACCTCTCACACCAGACCTTCATATGACCTGGAGTTTTATGTCTCTTCTTATTACTTTGGGTGCTCCTAAACGAGTAGACTAGAGGCAGGTTTTGTGGTTATGCATGAGTAGCTGTCCAAAGACGAGCAGGAGGCTTCCACGTACTTTATACATATTCTCCCTATGTTTTTGCTGGTCACTGCTTTGGGCATTAGTAGTGTACCTCTTTTATTTCCTTTAGAGACTGTATTTTAAAGTAGTAATAATTGGACATGAAGCTGTATTTTGGTTTCCGCTACTCTGATGGATATGGTTTAGTTTTCAGCTTATGTGCTTTCTCGCTTGTTTTATATCAAGTTATGTTATTATTGTATTTTATTCCATGTGCTGTGAGATATACTAAAGGTTCTTCGGTAACCATTGTTTCAACCCTTTTGACAACCGTCCCGTGCTAGCCGGACATTGGTATAGCGCATTTCGGGGGAAATGTCTGATGGTACGGGGCGGCTATCACACTTGGTATTAGAGCCTAGGTTGCGTAGTTTAATCTAGGGGAAGACATTAGGGAGAGATAGTATACGTATTGAGAGCGCGTATTTGTGATATTTTCAAAAACTATATATATATATATATATATATATATATATATATATATATATATTATTAGTATATCTAAGGATGAAGTCCTACTGCACTAGCACCACTAAGGAGATGGTTAATCGTTTTCTCCTTACAGATTGAACAGTGAGATGAAATACGAGGAGCACGGTGAGGAACACTACATCGGGAGTTGAAGAGGGAGCAGGTTCAGGGGCCAACAATGGGAATGTACCTGATATAAGGGCGATGTTTACTGCCTTCATGCGAGATATACTTAGGGATTCTCAGGGAGCAGTTCCTAATGCTGCTAACGGTGGTGGTGCAGTAGTGTAGGCACCTAGAGTCGATTTCGCTAAGCTTAACAAAGATTATACTAGTCTTGGTTGGAAGTCGTTCCATGGAACAGAATCGGCTACGGAGGTTTAAGATTGGCTTGATAGTTGTGAGCGCATCTTCGAGGATTTGGGGATCAATGATGCAATGAAGAGAAAGTTAGCATTGCGTCAGCTTCAAGGATGGGCAATGAATTGGTGGAATGCTACTAAAGCGGCTACTCCCCAGGATTAAATTACTTGGGATCAGTTTAAGAATCACTTCAGTGACAAGTTTATTTCAGCTGCTCATAAATTAGATTTGTTTAGGAAGTTTTTGGAGCTTAAGCAGAATGGTAGGGCAGTCTTGGAGTATATCGCTGAATTTGATACCTTATCAAAATATGGATTATCTCTTATCGATATTGCCGAGAAGAAGAATGAGAAGTTCACAACTGGCCTAGATGGGTACTTGGGGGAAAGACTTATGAACCATATCGATGAGACATTCTAATCTATTGTGGGAAAGGAATTGAGATCAGAGAGCCTTTACCCTAAGATGAAGACCGAGGCCGCTATTACATCTGCAAAGGAGCCGAAACTGCAGGCATGTAACGTCCCCGAATTTTACCAATTTAATAATTAATTAATTATTATTATAATATATTGGTTCAATAATTTAAATGGTTTAAATTCTAATATTTTTAATATTTAAATTAAAATATATAGTGAGATAATATAATTATTTCCGAAATAGTCAGAAATGGTTGAATTTGCAATATGATGTAATTTGAATACTATATGATGTTTAATCAAGTTTATATTCGAGTTATAATAATGAATATATTATTTAAAATGATAGTTGAACGTATTAATTATAATATAAATTATAATCGAGCTCATAATATCGCGGCAGTTCGTAGTATTTCGATTTGAACTTTAAACGACTATACAAGATTCGTTATAAGTCAGATTTCTTCGAAACAAGAACGTTCGAATCCGTTGAGCTATATTTTTCTAATAAAAGAGAAAAATGAAGATTTTTCTTTATAGATTGTAAGTTACGCCCAAATAAAATTTTTAAATAGTCGCTATGGAATCATTTATAAACCATAACGATATATTAAATTTTAATTAAATATTGGCTTCGAATTTAGATAGAATCTTTGAGACGTAGGTATAATTTAATTTTTAGAATTTTAATGTAATTTTTAATTCATAAAATAAGCACTTTTTATTTTGAATTATTTTGCATCCTATATCAGCATTTTGAGGTTTCACAAAATAAGCTAACTTGTCTATATTATTATATATTTTGGATCGTGGCACTTTGCTGAATACAATGGTATTTTTATTTTTGTCTATAGCGGTCCGAAAAGTAAAATAATAATAAAAAACAAATGCAGCCACTTGAAAAGCTTGCACATGTAGACTTGCAGCTGTATTTTCAAGACCATAAACATTTGTGTGGGTATCCGTTATTTGAAATGAAAAGCATGAACGAGATAACATTTGCAAAAGAACAAAAAAGAAAAACAGGATAAAGTAATATATATATATATATATATATATATTTATTTATTTTCTTCTTACCTTCACTGCTAAGGAAACGTACTGACTCCAAAATGCAGCTGCTATGAATTGTCACCCATCCTACCTAAAACTTAATAACAAAGCAAAACCTGTAGACCTAGGATTTAGAGCGGGACATCCTACAACCTATTTCTTAGCGACGAAGGACCATATTCTATAGATACCGAGGACAAATAATTCATCCTCTCTTTCTGAAAACAAAACCATGAAGAAGAAAGCCTGCATCTAGTATTCTCTTTTTAATTTTTGGTCTTCTCTCAATTTTTAAAAATCACTCGTTGCTCCTAAAATTGTAGAATAAACATATTCTAGCTCCTGATAAATTTTTTTCGACCTAGTGCAATTTTCACTCCATTCGAACATGCTGTGTTCGCTGCCATTATTTCAGCGACACCTAGGGTTCACTTTGTTTGGAGAATCAAAGCATTTATTCATAAAATGGTATTTTATTCAACTCGTCGAGGTCGAGTAGCATTGACTAGGATTTTTGAATCACGAAGTGGCAAGAAAATAGGATCTAAACCTACTGTAGCGTGGAGTTTGAAGTATTTGGAGATGGGTTCATTTAGCAGGAAAAGGACGTGGAATCTTACTGAAGTGTTTGCGTTAGAGAGGGAGGGGTCTGACGTGGTTATGAAAGAAAATGGCGGTGGGTACTTTACTGAAGCATGCGGAAATGGGTGGGAACTTTCAGCAAGTGCGACTTTCGAAAATAGGAAGAGGTGAAGAAGGATTACACTAAACGTGAAGGCGGGGAACACCGGAACAATAGCAGACGCATGCAAGACAACAGGTTTTGGGATAGCGAGGGGGAGAATGGGTGGATACAAGTTTCGGTTGGCCATAGAAATGTTCACTGGAAGCAGGTTCTGTTTCTTGAATTTATGTTGAGGAAGAAGTTTTTCACGCGGGTATGGGTGGGGGATCAATTGGGCTCGTTTAAACAATATGTAAGCCAATGAGTTTTTCAAATGAATGCTGGGCTTTGGGTGCATGATGCATGCATGGCTACTATATAGTTTGGGAGGATAGAACTTGTGTAAAATGGGAGTGCATGCGTTAGTATGGAAGGAGTGCCCATCTGGGAAAAGAAAAAAAAAATATTTTTATATATATAATAACAACGTGAAGGATGGTTTAAGGGGGAAGTATTCGTGGTCCAAATTTATACTGGAATAGGTTATTTGCATTTTCAAAAAGAACGGGGAACGCTACTGTAGCGGTGTGGGTCAAGATTCAAATGTGAACTCATAGTTAAAAGGCTAAGTACTGGGACCAGTCTGAAGCGATCTGGAGATCATTACAATTTATGATGGAATTAAACACCCGATATGATCAACCGAACGTTAACCATTAATTAACAATTAATGAACAAGATGAGTAATCTCACTAACTCTAATCAATTTATATTTTTATAACGTATTTTTAGAATTGATAAATGCTGGTTGATTGCTGTGTTGACTCTTTGGATGAACTGCTAATTCATTGGTTGAGAATATTGATAACAATATATAAATATATATCGTTAATCAAATATTAATTCTGTTTATCAGAATATTTCATATTGAAATAGAATTGATGTTAATTATATTGTTTAACATCTGTGGATGCAGGGAAACAGGTTGAAGGGATCCAACTGGATTCCTCAATATTTAAAATACTGTTTTTATATATATTGTGATATATGATGTGACATATAATCTGTGATTGATTATGATGAAACTGGTCTTGAAATACTGGAATGTAAAAAGGGAAATTTCAAAGTGTATATTGAAAACCAAATATTTATATAAAATCAATGGATTTTATAAAAAGGAATTATTTGAAAAATTAAGTAAGAACTTCTGCATAACATTATTAACAGTTATACGAATGTTTTAAAAGGTCGTTTTTGGTATAAATACTGAATGAAGGTAATGAGAGGTAAATAAGTGAGTATATGGAATCAATATAATATTTTGGGAAATTTATAGGATTATAAAAAGAGAATTTTACATTACGGAGGTTTAGACCCGTGCTTCGCACACGGGTGTAACATGATATTGATTAAGGGGAATTAGCGAGATATAAAAGAATTATAGGAAGATTAATTTAAAGTATATTTTAAATAGAATCTTTTTTAACAAATAAATTGAGAAGATTAATTCATAAATAATATTTTATAAATTAAATAAAATATTTATCATTTGATATATGCAATATATAAGTCTGAGATTTATATAGAGAAGTAAAATCGGTTCCAACACCGATATTTGAAATCGAATGTGAACGTGGCAGTTGTAAAGGGAGTTATAAATAAGATTTTTACGAATAGTATATAAATAGAAGTATAAATAGAATTTGGGTTTGAGATATTGTTTTTAAATACGAAACCAAACTGTTTTGATTTTATAAAGAAATATTTTTCACATTCTATGTGAAAATTAGATTAAAGTAAATATTTTGCTAATAAAATAATTATAAAGGAAATAGGGTTTGAAATATGAATTAAAATGGAGTTAAAGGAATTAGAAACTGACTGGAGATTAGTTAAGTAGAACAGCTGTCTGGGTATTGATCTGATGTTGGTTTCGGCCTTCGGGGTTAATACGTAGGGGGTTGTTCTCTTACTAGCTTACAGTTAAAGAAAATGGTGTAGGAGGATAGTGATGCATGAATAAGGAATGGAAATGTTTTCCAATGTTAATAACATTTATTTTCTAAGTTTAGAAAATAAGGATTTACAAATATATGAAAATGGGAAATGGGGAAATGAATAAATTAATGATAAATTAATTTAAAAAGAAAAAGTATTGAATGATGATTGATCGGTAAGATTTCCATTTGGGGATACAACCGTTGTTTGTACACATGTTTTACTTTGATAGTTAAATAACCGATATCAAAGTTTTTGACCAATTTCGTTGTTAATACGGAGAGACCGGGATCAGATTTATTATCGGAAAACCACTCCGTATGGGCATTATCGTTTCGAATCAAATATATTGAAGACAATTGAAGACGAAGTTTATGCAAGGGTTATTCTGGCGATCCTAGGTAGGAATTGCCTAAGATGGATTTACAGAATAATTCCTTTGGGTTGTCCAATCCTAGGACAACTTGAATGGACGAATGTCGGAGAGAGTATATCTGGTAGATCGCGTAAGTTGATCGTTTCAAATGTATTTACGTAGGAGGTGGAGAAATTCGTTTCTCTTAGCTTTATACCCGTGGTATTTTTAGGGAAATCAATTTGTGATTTGGCGGGTATGACGATGTGGCATTCAAAGTAAATAAAGGTGATCTGTTAAAATATATGTTATGACCTCAAGCCTCATCAACCGATAACTGATAGAAATCGGGCAGGCAACATGGCTAAGTGGGTCGCACCCAATTAGGGTATATTGTCACCATCTAGAGAATATTCATATTTGTTACTTCTTTCGATTCTGTATCTCCTGAGAACGGTTATGTTGGTATACCAACCGTGAGGTGATAATATATTCGGAACGTTCAAGCGAAATGAATGATCGGTCATGTGTGGCCAAGTTACAAGATGTTCTTGTTGAACTCCAGTGTATCGCTTCTAGAGTACACTGATTGGAACGTGGTTCCATAACTTGTCAGAGTTAGAAATCCATTACCCAATAAGAGCCCGTAGTTTTTGATTGTATATTATATATGTAGAACGTGAGATGAAAGTGTTCTGCTAGATTGCTATTTACTTGATTTAGACATTATTATAATATCAGAAAATATTGATCTTAAGAAATATTTTGGGTTATCATAAGGTAAAAACCGTCTGTGTTTATGTGTGAATCGGTCTTATGATTATCATTTCTTTTAAAAGGATTTTAAAAGTTAAACAAAGTGATTTGAGTTTACTTACACCAGTCTCATGACTGACCCAGAGGTTATTTTGTTTTGTTTTCCCTAAACTCTTGGGTACCCAATTTTGTACGGGCAGTTAAGTAATCGGGATTTTTATATACCATTGAAGGAGCTTGGAGCATTATGCTTCAGTGTAGGATACATATAGATAGTTATTTCCGTTGTGATAATTATATGATGTACTCTGATGATGACGAATGTAAGTACAAATACAGTTTTGTATTTCAAAGTATTGTTATAATATATTTTATTCGTTCTGCTGTGAGAACCGTGTTTCATCTGTTGTGATTTTCTTCTTCTTCTATTCTAACCTTCTTTCTTTTTATTTTTCACCCTCTAACTTCTTTCTATTAATGATCTGGTATTTCCGATGCTTGATAATCGATATGGTGTTTTATGTCGAATCTCGGGGTCGAAAATCCCTGGGTCATTACAGGGCAAGTGGTGAAGGCAATAAAAATTCCCAGAATAAGAGAAAACAGAATCTGTAACGTCCCGCATTTTTATCGGACTGTATTTGAATATTTAAATCGGTTTAAATATTGAATTCGTAATATAAATGAATTTATATATTAATAAGAACGAAGTTGAACGTATAAAAATATATATTAATTATAATCGAGCTCAGAACGACGCCGCAGTTCGTAATTTAACGTTATGAACTTCAACTGAGTGTACAGGATTCATTTTAAATCGGATTTCGGCGAAACAAGAAACGTTGGAATCAGTTGAACTGTATCTTTCTAAAAGAAGTGAAAAACCAAGATTTCGGCGTATAGATTGCAAGATATGTCCAAATCAAATATTCAGAAAGTCGCTGTGAAACCGTATATTGACCGTAACGGTTTAATTGAAATAATTAGATATCGGTTGCAAATCTGGACAAGGTTCTTTTGAGGCGCAGTGATAATTTAATTTTTAGAATCTTTCTGTAATTTTAAATTAATTAAATATGCCACTTTTTATTTGGAGTATTGTGCATCCTGTATCGGTATTTCGGGATTTTAAAATATGAGTCAATCTACCGGTATTATTATATTTTTGGGATCGTGGCACCTCGCTCGTCACAATCGTATTGTTACTTCTGTCTGTAGCAGTCCACACATGAATGGATCTTTTTATGTGATGGGGTACACTGTTTTCTGACTCATGAAGTAAAGAAATTTCATATAAAATATATACTATAATATCTTCACGCCATGACCTATACGGCTATAGTCTCCTATTACTTCAGACCAAAGTAAGGAAAAAAAATATGTACAAATCATTTCCTTTCAAAACCTACGGTATCTCCCCAAGCCAACCTATAGTATCCTAAGGCACATGTTTTATCAGATAAAATCAAAGTAAATTTAACATAAAATCTACCCTACCACGCAGAATCTAACACAGACCATACCTATGAGTTCTTCATGCTTAAGAAATCTCCTACAAACAAGAAAATACATAAGAGCTATCCACCTATCCATGTGCTAGCAACAAGCCTCTGATGTGCCTATCCATATGTCAAAGCAAATCAAAGCGGACATGCCTATTCTAATCTAGTATACTGTACATTTCTTCGCAGCCAAGGTGTTGAACTATATAAATACTCACCCATCTCTTTTGTTTTGCTGAAACCATATAGCCGTATCTTTTTCCATGGAAATCGAAATGAAAACAAAATCAGATCCAACTATATACTCCACCGTGAATTACAAAATATACGTTCTCGAAATCATGGAGACTATAACTCCATGCTCGTGTACTTTTTGGTTGGGTTCCGCACTGTTCTTGCTCGCTGTAACCCGCTTGGCGTGGGCTCAGGGTTCAAATATGAAGGGATGAAACAAGGAAAGGACTAGCACGTGTGGGTATATGTTTTGGAAAAGGGAGTATGAAGTAGCACGTGTATTTGGATGAGGAGCAGTTTTATACTTGAAAGAAAGAGAGGGACGTGATATACTGAAACGCATGGAGCTGAGGAGTGAAGGGGGCTTGCATTGGTACTGTGTGATGTTGCATGCGTGATATAGTATGGTGGGAGTAGGAGCGGATTCACTATGGACGTGGGCTTGGTAAGTTTGAAACATGGTGAGGGCTGACAAGTAAAAGGAACCGGCTCCTGTAGCTATGTTGTTTGGTTGAGGAAGCTCGCACCATGAATGGAGCGTGAGAGAGGCGGGATGTGAGGATACATGCAGTTTGAATGAAGAAGTCACAATGATAGTGTGGAGTGGCCTTTCGTGTAGAGGACGATTTGCTGGAGGATTGGCACTTCACTGTAGCCATGATTTGGGAACATGATATTAGAGATGCCAACGTTTTGTACAGGTGGAGCCATACACACAACAATGAAAGGGATTGTTTTATGAGTATGCGTTGTGTAACAGAAAGGAGAGGACGGGTATGTTCCCACGTCGGTGCAGATGTGCTTTTGGGCAGGCTTTCAAGATTAAGGCCCGTAAATAATAAGAAATTAAAAATAAAAGAATGGGGTTTATCCAGTATAAAGAAGTGCGGATATGTCTTAGAATTTGAAGGGGAGCTACGAGAGATAAGACTTGCTGAAGTACGACAAAGTGGTGAAAGCTCAACATAATGGTCGAGCTCATAAGTTAGCAATAGAACCTGGAAGTTCTCATGTATTTTATTGCTGTGGTGAAAATGGCCAAACTGAAAGAGTGGGATGTGTTACAAAGGACTGCGTACCAGAACTAGTATGGAGCGATCGAAGATCAATTTAATTCTAGGCAAAAGAAGACGTCTGACCGAACAAATTGACCGCAAATCGTTATTTAACGGTTAACGTTCCAAGGTGAGTAAAATCACTAACTCCGATCTATTTTAAAATATTTTTATCATATTTTAATGTTGTTTGAATGTTGTGTGATGGTCGATTAGGTAGATTACAATTAATTTGGTTGAATATTATATATCGTTACATATGTACACATCATCGGTTGGACACTGATTCCATCGATTAGAATATTCCCTAGTATAGAGTTAGTGTAAATTGTGTTGACTGACATCTGTGGATGCGGAAACCGGTTGGAGGAATCCGACCGGATTCCTCGATATTTAGATAAACTGTTTGTTTTGTATGCACAGTTTGAATCCGAATTGCATTTAAAACCCGTGTGTATAACTGATGTTGAACGAAAATTCAGCATTTGTTTTGATCAATAAATAAACGATATCGATTAAGAAAATGGTAACAGTCGACTGTAAACCCGTTGTTTTGAAGTTGATTGGCCGTCAAGCAAGTCAACGAAGTTAATTATAAAAATTATATTTTTATAATTAAAGTAAAGTTTTAAATTTATAATAGAAGTTCTATTATAAACCAGTATTTTAGAGTTCGTATTTTTTTTAAATAAATAAAACGAGTGTTGACATTTAAATAAGTTTATAAAAGTAGAAATTATCCGACGATTTAATATTTGGATAATTATATTTAAATATTTTTAGATTAATTAATCTAATGTTGAGGAGTAATTAAAATCAGTTAAAAGGTTTACTGATGGAATGAGGTTGATTTAATAAACTTTATTTGAGAAAATGATTATTAGATTAATTGGTCTTTAATTAATCTAATGAAAACAGTTTAGAAATAAATTGATCAAAATAAATGAGATTTAATTACCTTTTTAGTTTAAGAAGTTATAAGTAGAACTGTGGAATGTAGGAAGCGAAGAGTTACCGTTTAACATAAATAATCATAAACAACGAAGATTTCAAAGTATGAATATGGTGTTATAAAACCATATGCCAAAATAAAACAAGGAAATACGATTTGATGTATATAAAGTAATAAGGGATTAGAGTACAGACTTATATCTGTTCTAAGGTAAGAACGTTGTCGATCAAGGTCTGAGAGGTAAATGAAATACCCCAACTTGAACGGCTTCACTATTATCGAGGAACGATATCAGTTTGTAAGGGAAAAAGAGATGTCAAAATTTAGTTACAAAAAGAATATGATAGCGTATTGAAAGTCTGAAACTATAGCGATAAAACAAACGTTGTTGACTAGATGTAAGCGTGGTTGTTATGTCAAGATTGGTTATAAAGGAGAATATTACAGCGTATGACAAGTTTGAACTATAGCGGTAAAAATAACGCTGTTGACAAGGTAAGCGTGACTGCGATGTTGAGATTAATTATAAAGAGAATATTACAGCGTATTGCAAGTTTTTACTATAGCGATAAATTAACGCTGTTAACCAAACTTAAGCGTGATTTTTTACATATAGCAGCATTTCCTAGGGAATGGTAACAGTTTGGTTTGAAACCTACTTATTCTAAAAGTAATAAGTAACGATGTCTATTCAAAGAAATATAAGAACGAGTTAGAAAGAGATATTGGAAAATTGTTTCAGAAAACAAAGACATCATTTCGATATTTGAAATGTGATTAGAATTAAACCATTTGGATTTAGAATTTTAATTCGACTATGTCGAATGTAATAAAGAAAATCACTTTTAGGAATTATAACCTGATAAGATAATTAACATTTAGTTTTAAACAAATAAATGTTAATAGGATAGGATTCAGTATTTAGTTATAAACTCGATATTTATTTGATAAGAAATCGACTTAGAAACAGAGTTTATAAAGTGGATTGGAAATATAAAGTGTGGAAGAGATTTCGGTAAACGAGATAATAATATTGATCTTCTAAATAAAGGAGTTATTTGATAAAGGTGTTCAAATTTCTATAATAGTATGATATTCACCTTTTAAAGTGAATAGTGTTTTAAAAATGAACGTTGGACATAGTAAAACATTGATAATGAAATCGGAATATTTTTCCAATGAAGTTAGGATATATTATCCAAGTGTAGGAAATAAATAACGTGAAAAGAATGGAAATGTTTCGAACGTTAATAACGTATTTTTTCTGGAACCATGAAAGAATAAGAGTTTATAATAACTGGAAATGTTTTCCAAGAAGAGTAAAAAGGCTAAAACAGGATTTGAGAAATATCTGGCAAGAAATAGGAATTCGAAGAATAAAAACGAATGTTAAATAAAAAGTACCCGCGTTTGTGTGATATCTAGTTATACATTAGAATGGATGTTGTTTTACTTCGATAGTTAAATAACCGACTATCGAAGTGTTTTGACCATCGTTGTCAATACGGAGAGACCGGTTGGATATGTTATCTAAAAACCACTCCGTATAGGCATAAGCGTTGAGAACTAGATATGTTGAAGATAATTGAAGACGGAGTTAAATACAGGGGTCGTCCAGTTCTAGAATAGTGTTTCTGTTTGTCCAGTCCCAGGACAACTTGTATGGACGAGTGTCTGACAGAGTATTTCCAACGGTCACGCCGTTGATTTTACGAATATACCAAGTTGGTGGGGAGAATGTAACTTCTCTTTATTCTACACCCAGTGTGCATTTGTGTAATCAATGTGTGATTACGGATTTGACGATGTGACATTCAGAGTGAATGATGATCAGATGTTCTGAAGATTGACGTAGCCTCTAGCCTCACAACTAGGAAGTAACAAAAGTTGGGCTAGGCAGCATGGCTAGTTGGGTCATCCCCAAGCAGGGTGTATTGTCACCGATCTAGAGAAAATTCATATTTGTACTTCTTTTCGATTTTGTATCTTCGGATGACGGTTGGATGGCCTACAACCGTGGTGGCAATATATTCGCGACACCCAAGCTAAATGAGTGAGCGGTCATGTGTGGCCGGGTTGCAAGACGTTCTTGTTGAACCCTGAGTGTATCCCCTCTAGAGTACACTATTCAGAAGGTGCTCCCATACCTTGTCTGTTGGAATCCATTCTCCGATAAGCGCCCTGCGGTTTATGATTTTATACTATATATATGTGTGGAACGTGAGATGCAAGCGTTCTGCTACTTGGATATTTATTTGCTTAGACATTATCATAATATCATTGGATTTGATATCAAAGATATTTTATAGTAAGGTTTTTCAAAGTTAAATAGTATAGTTGGAATTTACTCACACCAGTCCCATGACTGACCCAGAGTTTATTTTGTTGTTTTCCCTAAACTCTTGGGTGCCCAAATTTGTATGGGCAATCAAGTGTTTCAGGCTTTGCAGATTCACTTGGAGAAGCTCAAAGCAGAAGGCTTCACCATTTGTATTTAGAGATTATTTCCGCTGTGATATGATGTATTGTACTCTGATAATGGTATGTATATACAATACAGATTTGTATTTCAAAGTTATGATATATAATACATTTTATTTTATTCCGTTGTGAGTTTCGTGTTTACTCTGATTTTGTTCAGTGTGTTCTTCTTCTTCTTCTTCTTCTATTCTATTAGTTTTATCTTATCTTTCTCACCTTCTAAATTCTTCTATTAATGTCTCGGTATTTTCGATGCTCGAGAAATTAACAGTGTATTTATGTTGATTTTCTGGGTCGAAAATCCCCGCCATTACAGTTGATATCAGAGCTTAAGGTTAAGTGATTACCTTGGCTCTGTGGCATAACTCAATAGAGATGGAGTTAGTAATACCCTAGATTGAGTGTAACACCCCACGTCCGCTAAGGTCACTCATACCAGGGGAATGCCTTAGTTTCGGTGAAGTATTTTGAGTGAATATAGAACAGTAAAATTACAGCAAGACAGATATAAGTAATACTTGAAAATTTAAATCATCATTTCATTGCAACGGAAAGTAATACATGTTTGGTTACATCACAAAACCATAAACCAGAGTCAAGTACATAATATCCATCTTGATAAAATAGAAGTACATAATCCCACTACATAACTAATAGCCATAAAAGGAAAGATAAGCTCGGCTTCACTTCAGAGGTCCAAGCTCCATAGGATAGATACAGCAATCAGATCAAAGCCCACTAGCATCAGGCCCACTCTAATAACCTGGGGTTGGGGGAAAAAGATAAAAACAACGGGGTCAGACATAAGTCTGAGTGAGTCCTATAACCCTAACAATACAATCATTAAAATAACCAGAGAAGACATAAGTTGATATACGGTAACGACTGGGGATGAATGGCTACACTAAGCAGCTTGGTAAACTTAGGATAAACTAAGATCACCGTAAAGACGCATTTACCCACCCAAGGATAATTACTAAATTACACCGCCCCAGACCTACTCAAAGATAATTCCTACACTGCACCACACCAGTTTTACCTACCTAAGATTAATTCCTACTTAAAGGTTGATCCCACTAAATGTACTTAGTAATTTTTACCCAGTAGTTTCTGGTACCCCTACATAGGTGCCGTCTGCCCCTATCATTACTAGGTGTACCCACTACTCCCAAGCGATCGGCTCCCTAACGTAGATACCCGTGCTGGTCCCACAATGGGGTGTATCATTTCCCCAAGTGGCAACCTGATAATATCAACGGTGCACGGCTTTATACCTACACGATGCAACAACGATTTACTAACCAGCCCGGGTCCACACACGCATATGAAACCCGTTGGTCCTACGTTGCCACCGCTAACCCGTTTTTGGCCTCTTATAGTCAAGCCCAATATGCGTGTCCCGTCACTCGACTTGGGTCGAGCCCACAAAGATACGTTTGGGATATTGGTTGAGATGGGCCCCCACAAGCTACCACCTAAGCTTGTTAATTTTATCTAGTGTATCCCACTTAACCCCTTTAACCATGTCTACTTACATGTTATAAATACTTTGGTTAAGTCATTAATCATATTTTTATTTACCTTTCAAGGCACCCACTAGATTTCCACATGACACCCAAGTCCTTTACTTAATTCCCACATGCCACCCGAGGCACTTACTTAACCCTTTAATCATGTTTAATTCCATGTTCCACTTTGGTTAAGTATTCTAATCGTATTTTCTATTGCTACCCAAGGCAACCCACTAGTTTTCTCATGCCACCCAAGGCACCCACACTAGTTACTACATGCCACCCAAGGTACCCACTTAACCCTCATGTTCCACTACATGCTAATATGGTTAAGTGTTTCTTAATTAATTAAGGCCGTGATCCTCATAAAGACCTCTCACATTAGACTATCTTTTATGACCGCTGGTTAAGCCGGTTGGGTCCGGGCAGCCTTATGTCATAACCGAGTCTAACCTCGTGTCTTTACATTAATCACGTATTTAGTTTGTGCCTAAGACCTCTCACATTGGGCTAACATTTGTAGCAACTGGTTAAGCCGGTTGGGTCCGGGCAGTTTTACGCTACAACTGAGTCCAACCTCGTGTCTTAGTCAATTAATTACACCTAATTAATCACCCTCATAATTTAAATTAATTATCTCTAATTAATATTAAGCTTTTCATAACATGGGTAGACCTAACTCAATAGGTAAATTCCCATGGGGTAGACCTAA
This sequence comes from Allium sativum, assembly GCA_030737875.1. Taxonomy (NCBI): domain Eukaryota; kingdom Viridiplantae; phylum Streptophyta; class Magnoliopsida; order Asparagales; family Amaryllidaceae; genus Allium; species Allium sativum. Next base: position 299,905,306 of record CM060924.1, read on the forward strand.
CTCAATAGGTAAATTCCCAACACATAGTATGGGTACACCTAACTTAATAGGCAAATTCCCATACTATGTTCATTTATTTTATGTTATGCATAATTATGTTAATTTCACACAATCTTATTAATTTATGCATTGAATTAACCCCATCGTTCCCACGTAATTTCGTTCTCATGACATAACACATATAAAAGGTGTCAACTTACATATGTATGAACATGTTTCAAAGGTGCCATCTTGCATATTAACAAACACATAACTTGCATGTGAACTTGCATAACATGTCATATATCTTGCATATAATCTTGTATAACATGTCACATAACTTGCATATAATATGTCATATAACTTACATATTAGCTTGCATAACATACTTGCATATTAACTCATAAACTTGCATAATGTCGTCATGAACTTGCATATTAACAAACATGTAACTTGCATAGCATATCTTGCATATTAACATACATGTAACTTGCATATTAACAAACATGTAACTTGCATATTAACAAATATGTAACTTGCATAGCATATCTTGCATATTAACATACATGTAACTTGCATATTAACAAACATGTAACTTGCATAGCATATCTTGCATATTAACATACATGTAACTTGCATACTAACAAACATGTAACTTGCATATTAACAAACATGTAACTTGCATATTAACAAACATGTAACTTGCATATTAACAAATATGTAACTTGCATAGCATATCTTGCATATTAACATACATGTAACTTGCATATTAACAAACATGTAACTTGCATAGCATATCTTGCATATTAACATACATGTAACTTGCATAGCATATCACCATGAACTTGCATAACATGCATATGATTACATAGCCCACAACTTGCATATTTAGCATCATGCAAACATAACATACATCATATTAAACTTGCATAAACTTACATACTCAACATGCATAAACATAAGATTAATGCTAACATCATATCATATGATTCAAGACTCATTAATCCACATACAAAACCATAAATCTCATCATATCTCATCTACTTAGTTTAACAAAAGATCATCAAAGTGATAGAAACTCACAACTAGCAATTTTGCACTCCAAATGAAGAAGATTAAGATGCTTAGAAGGGATTAGAGGTTGATTAGAGAGTGATTAGCTTGCAACCCTCTTCATAAATTAGTGGAGGCCATGAGAGCTAGCATTTTGCCATAGTTTAGTTGTATGATAGATTAATGATGATTTAGGGCTAGGTTAGGGTCTTATTTATAGGATTAGGTAGTGTTTTAGGCCCTTAGATTAACCCTAGAAGCCATCAGGTCCGTCCAGCACATCAAAAATCGTCACAAGCCACCAAAACACAGCCCAACAGCCAAAACAGTGCACCCAGTCCAAACTGGCTCGACACGGGCGCACTTCCCAAGTGCGCCAGTGTATTTTTGTGCTGGCGCACTTCACAGGTGCGCCAGTGCATTTCTGGCCTGTTTCCGGTTTTTCTGCCTAACTTCGTTCGTCCATATCTCCTTCATACGGACTCCGATTTTCGAAAACTCGGACTCTATTTCGCGTATTTTTCCGAGACGAACGCAATGACGCAACCCGTTACCCTTGATTCCCACATCTAGGATTAGTTATTCTGTAATTAGTGAATTTTAGCATTAACCGAAATTCGGGGTGTTACATTCTCCCCTCCTTAAAGGATTTCGTCCCCGAAATCTCTAAGCTAAGGAGAATGCATATCCTACCATCCAAACAACCATCTACTCAATCCATCAAACACGGGCATCCATTGTCCTTAAACAATTTCTAATGATGTATGAGCATATGCGAAAAGTGTGTGTATATGTTCCCTATCTAATGTACGAACATATGCAAACCATGATAGTGCCATGCATCCAATATGTATGCGAGATAACCCTATCGACACATACCGTATCTATATGAGTGCACAATCATTCACCAAAATGCATCATCCATATGATAACACAATCATTATACATCCATAAATATAGCTAACTACACACAATTTTATGCAATATGCAATATGAAGTGATTGAGCCGATCTAGTGCCTAGAGTGTGTATATATGCATCCACGAGCAACCACTAGCAAACACTTGCATCCACTTGCATCCATCAACCATAACATGTCTCAAACACATGTTTCAACCATAGGTTTTCCCTATCTAAAGGTCAAACAGGACTAACGAGAGGACCTACTAAAGATAAGATAAGTACTAGGCAAGCGATAAAGGAGAAGTTAAAAGACATACTCTCCAAAAGAAATGGATACAAAGAACGCATCTTCGCTTCCGTCTCCCAAGTAGCATTCTAACTAGCTGAACTTCTCTGTTCCTCAACTTCCTAGTCTCTGGCCCAATGATGCGAGTAGGAGCTCGTCGAATTGTCTCATCGTGCTCTAACTCTACTTCTTTAAGCAAACTCCGCTCTACCACCTCAGCGGTCTCATGTAAGCACTTCCTCAAATGGGACACACGAAATACATCCGGTACACCACTAAGTCTGTCAGGCAACTCCACTCTATATGCCATCCGTCCAATTCTTTCCTTAATGGGAAATGGCCCTACAAACCTTGGTACTCACTTCCTAACAGATCCAAAGTGAACCATATTCCGTAACGGAGACACCTTGATAAAAAGCATGTCCTAATATCAAACTCAAGCTCTGTTCTCCTCTTGTCCGCATAAGATTCCGCCGCTTTCATCCTTCTTCGAATCCAATCCATCTTCTCTGAAGTCTCTCTAACCATATCTGGCCCAAGCAAGATCTTATCCGTAGATTCCCACCAACATGTAGGAGATCGACAAGGCCTTCCATAAAGAGCTTTGAAAGGAGCCATACCAATACTGGACTGAAAGCTGCTATTATATGCGAACTCCACCAACGGAAGATGCTCTTCCCATGTACCTCCAAAATCCAAAATGCATAACCTCAAAAGATGTTCTAGATACGGTTCACCCTCTTGGTCTGACCGTCCGTCTGAGGATGAGATGCGGTGCTCAAACACAACTGAGTCCCTACCGCCTCTTGCAAACTTCTCCAAAACTCACTAGTGAAGATAGGATCTCGATCGCTCACTATACTGGGAGGTACACCATGCAATCTAATAATCCCTTGAAGGTAAACTGAAGCTAGACATGGAATAGTCCTCTTGCTCTTCACGGGTATGAAATGGGCACACTTAGTAAGTCTATCTACCATAAGCCCAATCCCCGTATTACCCTTCCTTGATTTTGGTAATCCAACGAGACACTATCCCACTTCCTATTTCGGAACTTCCAACGGGTGAAGCAACCCTCCGGGTTTCTTCTGTTCCGCTTTCACTTGTTAGCACACCAAGCATCTAGCGACATACTTGGCCGCGTCTTTCTTCATACCGGGCCCAAAAGGAATCTCGCTTCATGTCTTGGTACATCTTGTCCCTATCGGGATGAATGGTCATCTTCGACCGATGTGTATCATCAAGTATAGCCTTCCTCAAACCCCTGTCTTTCGGTACACCAAGTCTACGCAACCACCCCTTACCATCTAGGGTGTACCTACTCAAATGGCTGGACGACCCCCCCTCCTTATGAGCTTCTCTACTAACTCAACCAGCTATGGGTCGTCTCGCTGTGCTCCGCCAATCCTCCCCAAAAAGAGTAGGCCTAACCTCCAAGGAGGCTAGCAAACTGGGTACAAAGTCAACGGAAGGTCTAAAGTCAAACATAGGAATAAACTCTAAACTCTATAGTTCAACGAACAATGAACTCAAGGACAACCTTTTTTTTTTTTTTTTTTTCTTAAGGCGTCTGCTACCATGTTTCCCTTGTTAGGGGTATACGCTATCTCAAACTCATAAGATGCTAAAAATCCTATCCAAAATCGTCACAACTGTCCATCTCTCACGCAGACCACCCTAGTCGAATTCGACATCCCCCAAATGCAAGCCCCAAAGGCCGAAACCAATATCAGACAAACACCCAAGGGACATCTCCTTCGAGTTCAGGCAACCTACGTGAGATGATACTAAAAATAATAATAATAATGGCTAAACAATTAAGCCTTTGACCAACTTTGGATGTCCTCGCCAGTCTCGCTCCAAAACCACCGTTTTATCCCATAACTGGCTTTGCTCAACCTATTGAGCACATATGAAAACTTATTTCGCTCCTAGAAAAGACCAAGATGTCATTTACAAAGGCCATCACAAACTTATTTAGGTACTCCCTGAACACCCTTCTCTTCCAATCAACAAAGTATGCGGGGGCGTTCGTCAAACCAAATAGCATCACCAACCACTCATAAAACCATCCGGAGTCCTAAAGGCAATCTTCTCTATGCTATCGTCAGCCACTCTCAACTGACGCAACCATGTGGCTTCGTCCAACTGCGAAAATACTGAGGCGCCAACCAACTGATCAAAGAGATCATCAATCTTCGGCAATGGGTGTCTATTCTTCTTTGTGAGTTTATTTAGTTCTCTTTAGCCTACACAAAGTCTGAGGGACCCATCCGCCTTCATGGCAAAAACTACTGGAGCGCCCCATTCCGATATACTTCCCCTTATGAACCCCTTCTCAAGCAATCGCCTGCTTACTTATGGAGTTCCCTCCTCTCACGAGGAGCCTTGTGGCACATTGGCCAAGTCACTGGTTTGGCATTGTTTACCAGATATATTCGGAAGTCAATTTCCCGCTCCGGAGGTAAGCCCTTCACCTTCTCAAACACATCCGAGTATTCCCGGACCACTTCTAACAGATCGCAAACTCTCGACCGACGTGTCAAGCGATTCTAGATAACTTAGCATAACAGATTCTATGGGATTACTAGAGATCTCGAGAGTGTTACCCAAGCGGGTCATAAGCCTAACAACTCTCCCTTCCAAATCAAGAACGGCACCCCTACTGGATAACCAGTTCATGCCCAAAACTAACCCATAGTCCGTGAAGCCCAACAAGCATCACATCCAAACTCAATGCTAAGTATAGAAACTTTCAAACCCAAACACATCATGGAGCCCAATTGGGTTTGAAACAACTAAGGGATCATCTACTAAACTGGTGTCTAAGTGCAGTGACTCACTAACAATGATGAGATAAACGAACTTAATGCGTCCAAATCAAATAAAGTTCGAATCGGATAATAAAGAAATCCAAATTCCAACCTAGACGGTCTTATCCCCATCCGGCACCCTAGTCGTGAGGGAATACAACTATCCTCCAGAAGATTCCATACCTTGTCCTTGCTTCTTTGGTCAATCCTAATAAGGTGTCCTATTCCTCCCCAAAAGGATAACTACTAGCCTTCTCCTTCCCATTCTCCACTCGTAACCTCCCATCAATGAGGCTTCGTCCTTTATTAACCAAACAACTATTAGAGCCTTCCTCCCATCGTCCATCCAATAAGTACCTACAAGTCCTCCTCCTTCTTGAACCAACTTCTAATCTGATTTACGTCTAAGTCCCTTGAAGCGGTTTTCCATTCTTATCTATCTTAGAAAGATCATCTACACACGGAGGGGAAACTCAAAACGAGAGAGAAAGAGATTCAAACGGAGAATTCGAAAGATAAAGATATGGCTATCGGGGATTATGCTTTTCTCTCAAAAACTTTTCTCTTAAAAGACATGTTTTTGAAAATATTCCTTCAAAAATTTTCTTAGAAAAATAGTTTTTCTAAAATTTTTATCTGTTCTGGTAACCTTAAGCTCTGATACCACGTGTAACACCCCACGTCCGCTAAGGTCACTCATACCAGGGGAATGCCTTAGTTTCGGTGAAGTATTTTGAGTGAATATAGAACAGTAAAATTACAGCAAGACAGATATAAGTAATACTTGAAAATTTAAATCATCATTTCATTGCAACGGAAAGTAATACATGTTTGGTTACATCACAAAACCATAAACCAGAGTCAAGTACATAATATCCATCTTGATAAAATAGAAGTACATAATCCCACTACATAACTAATAGCCATAAAAGGAAAGATAAGCTCGGCTTCACTTCAGAGGTCCAAGCTCCATAGGATAGATACAGCAATCAGATCAAAGCCCACTAGCACCAGGCCCACTCTAATAACCTGGGGTTGGGGGAAAAAGATAAAAACAACGGGGTCAGACATAAGTCTGAGTGAGTCCTATAACCCTAACAATACAATCATTAAAATAACCAGAGAAGACATAAGTTGATATACGGTAACGACTGGGGATGAATGGCTACACTAAGCAGCTTGGTAAACTTAGGATAAACTAAGATCACCGTAAAGACGCATTTACCCACCCAAGGATAATTACTAAATTACACCGCCCCAGACCTACTCAAAGATAATTCCTACACTGCACCACACCAGTTTTACCTACCTAAGATTAATTCCTACTTAAAGGTTGATCCCACTAAATGTACTTAGTAATTTTTACCCAGTAGTTTCTGGTACCCCTACATAGGTGCCGTCTGCCCCTATCATTACTAGGTGTACCCACTACTCCCAAGCGATCGGCTCCCTAACGTAGATACCCGTGCTGGTCCCACAATGGGGTGTATCATTTCCCCAAGTGGCAACCTGATAATATCAACGGTGCACGGCTTTATACCTACACGATGCAACAACGATTTACTAACCAGCCCGGGTCCACACACGCATATGAAACCCGTTGGTCCTACGTTGCCACCGCTAACCCGTTTTTGGCCTCTTATAGTCAAGCCCAATATGCGTGTCCCGTCACTCGACTTGGGTCGAGCCCACAAAGATACGTTTGGGATATTGGTTGAGATGGGCCCCCACAAGCTACCACCTAAGCTTGTTAATTTTATCTAGTGTATCCCACTTAACCCCTTTAACCATGTCTACTTACATGTTATAAATACTTTGGTTAAGTCATTAATCATATTTTTATTTACCTTTCAAGGCACCCACTAGATTTCCACATGACACCCAAGTCCTTTACTTAATTCCCACATGCCACCCGAGGCACTTACTTAACCCTTTAATCATGTTTAATTCCATGTTCCACTTTGGTTAAGTATTCTAATCGTATTTTCTATTGCTACCCAAGGCAACCCACTAGTTTTCTCATGCCACCCAAGGCACCCACACTAGTTACTACATGCCACCCAAGGTACCCACTTAACCCTCATGTTCCACTACATGCTAATATGGTTAAGTGTTTCTTAATTAATTAAGGCCGTGATCCTCATAAAGACCTCTCACATTAGACTATCTTTTATGACCGCTGGTTAAGCCGGTTGGGTCCGGGCAGCCTTATGTCATAACCGAGTCTAACCTCGTGTCTTTACATTAATCACGTATTTAGTTTGTGCCTAAGACCTCTCACATTGGGCTAACATTTGTAGCAACTGGTTAAGCCGGTTGGGTCCGGGCAGTTTTACGCTACAACTGAGTCCAACCTCGTGTCTTAGTCAATTAATTACACCTAATTAATCACCCTCATAATTTAAATTAATTATCTCTAATTAATATTAAGCTTTTCATAACATGGGTAGACCTAACTCAATAGGTAAATTCCCATGGGGTAGACCTAACTCAATAGGTAAATTCCCAACACATAGTATGGGTACACCTAACTTAATAGGCAAATTCCCATACTATGTTCATTTATTTTATGTTATGCATAATTATGTTAATTTCACACAATCTTATTAATTTATGCATTGAATTAACCCCATCGTTCCCACGTAATTTCGTTCTCATGACATAACACATATAAAAGGTGTCAACTTACATATGTATGAACATGTTTCAAAGGTGCCATCTTGCATATTAACAAACACATAACTTGCATGTGAACTTGCATAACATGTCATATATCTTGCATATAATCTTGTATAACATGTCACATAACTTGCATATAATATGTCATATAACTTACATATTAGCTTGCATAACATACTTGCATATTAACTCATAAACTTGCATAATGTCGTCATGAACTTGCATATTAACAAACATGTAACTTGCATAGCATATCTTGCATATTAACATACATGTAACTTGCATATTAACAAACATGTAACTTGCATATTAACAAACATGTAACTTGCATATTAACAAATATGTAACTTGCATAGCATATCTTGCATATTAACATACATGTAACTTGCATATTAACAAACATGTAACTTGCATAGCATATCTTGCATATTAACATACATGTAACTTGCATACTAACAAACATGTAACTTGCATATTAACAAACATGTAACTTGCATATTAACAAACATGTAACTTGCATATTAACAAATATGTAACTTGCATAGCATATCTTGCATATTAACATACATGTAACTTGCATATTAACAAACATGTAACTTGCATAGCATATCTTGCATATTAACATACATGTAACTTGCATAGCATATCACCATGAACTTGCATAACATGCATATGATTACATAGCCCACAACTTGCATATTTAGCATCATGCAAACATAACATACATCATATTAAACTTGCATAAACTTACATACTCAACATGCATAAACATAAGATTAATGCTAACATCATATCATATGATTCAAGACTCATTAATCCACATACAAAACCATAAATCTCATCATATCTCATCTACTTAGTTTAACAAAAGATCATCAAAGTGATAGAAACTCACAACTAGCAATTTTGCACTCCAAATGAAGAAGATTAAGATGCTTAGAAGGTATTAGAGGTTGATTAGAGAGTGATTAGCTTGCAACCCTCTTCATAAATTAGTGGAGGCCATGAGAGCTAGCATTTTGCCATAGTTTAGTTGTATGATAGATTAATGATGATTTAGGGCTAGGTTAGGGTCTTATTTATAGGATTAGGTAGTGTTTTAGGCCCTTAGATTAACCCTAGAAGCCATCAGGTCCGTCCAGCACATCAAAAATCGTCACAAGCCACCAAAACACAGCCCAACAGCCAAAACAGTGCACCCAGTCCAAACTGGCTCGACACGGGCGCACTTCCCAAGTGCGCCAGTGTATTTTTGTGCTGGCGCACTTCACAGGTGCGCCAGTGCATTTCTGGCCTGTTTCCGGTTTTTCTGCCTAACTTCGTTCGTCCATATCTCCTTCATACGGACTCCGATTTTCGAAAACTCGGACTCTATTTCGCGTATTTTTCCGAGACGAACGCAATGACGCAACCCGTTACCCTTGATTCCCACATCTAGGATTAGTTATTCTGTAATTAGTGAATTTTAGCATTAACCGAAATTCGGGGTGTTACATTGAGTATGAGTGTGTGTGTGTATATATATATATATATATATACGAGCGCGTATTTGTGAATTAATATAAAAACTGTTTTATATTGTGTTGACTGGTCAGTCAAGTGGTTTATGAATTCTGGTCGAAATAGTAATGCAAACTGCATCGATAGGTGTTTCTAAACTCTTGAACAGAGTAATTCGACACAGTATGTTTTGAAAAGAGGGTAAATGAAATAATTTTACCCAAAGTATATTTTGATATAAAAAGAAGTATATATCTTGATATTAATATAATATATTGGATATGTGATCATTATTATGATCGAACATGATTATAATTGAGTTGGTTATATAAATTACCAATCGAAATATTATATAAGTATGATATGCAAAATCAGATGAGCTGAATCTGAATTAAAAACCAGAATTGAAATAAAACTCTAGAAACTTGGAAAAGAATTGAAATTGAATTAAATATAAGGGAATTTTAAAATCCTGGGAGATTTGAAAATTTGTTTTCCAAGTGCTATGAAAGATATTTTGAAGTAATTTCAAAAAAAGAGTGATTATAAATGAGTTTATAAAAGCAATATAGTATTGAACTCACTTCGATGGTTGGAAAATAAATTCCGATGATGATCGCGACATTATCGGTGTTCATTTTCGAGCAGGTAAGTGACGGATTACTACCAAAGACTTTGTTTTGTATTGTTTTGAGAATCAAGTGTCAGAAATTCAAATATTTTGAATTGGTATATTATGAATGTATATATATATATTCAAACTGATTTGAAATAAATCCCAGGAATTTGAATTCTGAAATAAAAAATTTAACTTATGGAGTTAAAATGGTAAAAGTGGAATTTAAACAAAGATAACAAAACTGGACTGAATTTGGAAAGATCCAGAATGAAAATTATAAAAGAAAAATATTGGAGATTCGAGTTATTAAAAATGAATTGATTCTTGGAGAATAAGAATCGAATTTTGAATTAGAGATGGAGATAACTGATTTGAGAAATAAATCAGTAAATGGAATGTCATAATAAAACTTAACAAGGTTAAGAACTGAGAGTGGAATCGGAGTTGAAATAGAAATTTGGCCTAGTAAAAGCGAAAGACTGGTTTGAGAACGGATTGATGGGAGATCAACCAAGGATGCTTGGATATGCTGGTTTGATAGCAGATGGCAGAGATAGAGTTGAATGCCCAACAGAGAAGGTACACGTTTATATACGAGTATGAGATTTTTATGAGTCGGTTTGGGCAAGCCGTTTGGCTGTTTGATTTTCTTTTGGATTGGAGAAGGCCCAGAGTGGCAAGTTGTTGTAGTACAGAATAAGCCGTGCAGAGGAGATACTAGCAAGATTCTCCGAAATTTTGAGCTGTTCGGAAATTTTCAGAATTTTGAAAATATTCGAAATAAGAAGGAATTAATATTTAATTAGAATTAATCAGTTCAATGGAAACTGAAATTATGAAGTAAACTAAAAATATTTTTAACCTGTTTACAACAGAGATTATAGCATTTTCCCTATCTTAGCAATTTCGAGGACGAAATTATTTTAAGGGGGAAGGACTGTAACGTCCCGCATTTTTATCGGACGGTATTTGAATATTTAAATCGGTTTAAATATTGAATTCATAATATAAATGAATTTATATATTAATAAGAACGAAGTTGAACGTATAAAAATATATATTAATTATAATCGAGCTCAGAACGACGCCGCAGTTCGTAATTTAACGTTCTGAACTTCAACTGAGTGTACAGGATTCATTTTAAATCGGATTTCGGCGAAACAAGAAACGTTGGAATCAGTTGAACTGTATCTTGCTAAAAGAAGTGAAAAACTAAGATTTTGGCGTATAGATTGCAAGATATGTCCAAATCAAATATTCAGAAAGTCGCTGTGAAACCGTATATTGACCGTAACGGTTTAATTGAAATAACTAGATATCGGTTGCAAATCTGGACAAGGTTCTTTTGAGGCGCAGTGATAATTTAATTTTTAGAATCTTTCTGTAATTTTAAATTAATTAAATATGCAACTTTTTATTTGGAGTATTGTGCATCCTGTATCGGTATTCGGGATTTTAAAATATGAGTCAATCTACCGGTATTATTATATTTTTGGGATCGTGGCACCTCGCTCGTCACAATCGTATTGTTACTTCTGTCTGTAGCAGTCCACACATGAATGGATCTTTTTATGTGATGGGGTACACTGTTTTCTGACTCATGAAGTAAAGAAATTTCATATAAAATATATACTATAATATCTTCACGCCATGACCTATACGGCTATAGTCTCCTATTACTTCAGACCAAAGTAAGGAAAAAAAATATATGTACAAATCATTTCCTTTCAAAACCTACGGTATCTCCCAAAGCCAACCTATAGTATCCTAAGGCACATGTTTTATCAGATAAAATCAAAGTAAATTTAACATAAAATCTACCCTACCACGCAGAATCTAACACAGACCATACCTATGAGTTCTTCATGCTTAAGAAATCTCCTACAGACAAGAAAATACATATGAGCTATCCACCTATCCATGTGCTAGCAACAAGCCTACGATGTGCCTATCCATATGTCAAAGCAAATCAAAGCGGACATGCCTATTCTAATCTAGTATACTGTACATTTCTTCGTAGCCAAGGTGTTGAACTATATAAATACTCACCCATCTCTTTTGTTTTGCTGAAACCATATAGCCGTATCTTTTTCCATGGAAATCGAAATGAAAACAAAATCAGATCCAACTATATACTCCACCGTGAATTGCAAAATATACGTTCTCGAAATCATGGAGACTATAGCTCCATGCTCGTGTACTTTTTGGTTGGGTTCCGCACTGTTCTTGCTCGCTGTAACCCGCTTGGCATGGGCTCAGGGTTCAAATATGAAGGGATGAAACAAGGAAAGGACTAGCACGTGTGGGTATATGTTTTGGAAAAGGGAGTATGAAGTAGCACGTGTATTTGGATGAGGAGCAGTTTTATACTTGAAAGAAAGAGAGGGACGTGATATACTGGAACGCATGGAGCTGAGGAGTGAAGGGGGCTTGCGTTGGTACTGTGTGATGTTGCATGCGTGATATAGTATGGTGGGAGTAGGAGCGGATTCACTATGGACGTGGGCTTGGTAAGTTTGAAACATGGTGAGGGCTGACAAGTAAAAGGAACCGGCTCCTGTAGCTATGTTGTTTGGTTGAGGAAGCTCGCACCATGAATGGAGCGTGAGAGAGGCGGGATGTGAGGATACATGCGGTTTGAATGAAGAAGTCACAATGATAGTGTGGAGTGGCCTTTCGTGTAGAGGACGATTTGCTGGAGGATTGGCACTTCACTGTAGCCATGATTTGGGAATGTGATATTAGAGATGCCAACGTTTTGTACAGGTGGAGCCATACACACAACAATGAAAGGGATTGTTTTATGAGTATGCGTTGTGTAACAGAAAGGAGAGGACGGGTATGTTCCCACGTTGGTGCAGATGTGCTTTTGGGCGGGCTTTCAAGATTAAGGCCCGTAAATAATAAGAAATTAAAAATAAAAGAATGGGGTTTATCCAGTATAAAAAAGTGCGGATATGTCTTAGAATTTGAAGGGGAGCTACGAGAGGTAAGACTTGCTGAAGTACGACAAAGTGGTGAAAGCTCAACATAATGGCCGAGCTCATAAGTTAGCAATAGAACCTGGAAGTTCTCATGTATTTTATAGCTGTGGTGAAAATGGCCAAACTGAAAGAGTGGGATGTGTTACAAAGGACTGCGTACCAGAACTAGTATGGAGCGATCGAAGATCAATTTAATTCTAGGCAAAAGAAGACGTCTGACCGAACATATTGACCGCAAATCGTTATTTAACGGTTAACGTGCCAAGGTGAGTAAAATCACTAACTCCGATCTATTTTAAAATATTTTTATCATATTTTAATGTTGTTTGAATGTTGTGTGATGGTCGATTAGGTAGATTACAATTAATTTGGTTGAATATTATATATCGTTACATATGTACACATCATCGGTTGGACACTGATTCCATCGATTAGAATATTCCCTAGTATAGAGTTAGTGTAAATTGTGTTGCCTGACATCTGTGGATGCGGAAACCGGTTGGAGGAATCCGACCGGATTCCTCGATATTTAGATAAACTGTTTGTTTTGTATGCACAGTTTGAACCCGAATTGCATTTAAAACCCGTGTGTATAACTGATGTTGAACGAAAATTCAACATTTGTTTTGATGAATAAATAAATGATATCGATTAAGAAAATGGTAACAGTCGACTGTAAACCTGTTGTTTTGAAGTTGATTGGCCGTCAGGCAAGTCAACGAAGTTAATTATAAAAATTATATTTTTATAATTAAAGTAAAGTTTTAAATTTATAATAGAAGTTCTATTATAAAGCAGTATTTTAGAGTTCGTTTTTTTTAAAATAAATAAAACGAGTGTTGACATTTAAATAAGTTTATAAAAGTTGAAATTATCCGACGATTTAATATTTGGATAATTATATTTAAATATTTTTAGATTAATTAATCTAATGTTGAGGAGTAATTAAAATCAGTTAAAAAGTTTACTGATGGAATGAGGTTGATTTAATAAACTTTATTTGAGAAAATGATTATTAGATTAATTGGTCTTTAATTAATCTAATGAAAACAGTTTAGAAATAAATTGATCAAAATAAATGATATTTAATTACCTTTTTAGTTTAAGAAGTTATAAGTAGAACTGTGGAATGTAGGAAGCGAAGAGTTACCGTTTAACATAAATAATCATAAACAACGAAGATTTCAAAGTATGAATATGGTGTTATAAAACCATATGCCAAAATAAAACAAGGAAATACGATTTGATGTATATAAAGTAATAAGGGATTAGAGTACAGACTTATATCTGTTATAAGGTAAGAACGTTGTCGATCAAGGTCTGAGAGGTAAATGAAATACCCCAACTTGAACGGCTTCACTATTATCGAGGAACGATATCAGTTTGTAAGGGGTAAAGAGATGTCAAAATTTAGTTACAAAAAGAATATGATAGCGTATTGAAAGTCTGAAACTATAGCGATAAAACATACGCTGTTGACTAGATGTAAGCGTGGCTGTTATGTCAAGATTGGTTATAAAGGAGAATATTACAGCGTATGACAAGTTTGAACTATAACGGTAAAAATAACGCTGTTGACAAGGTAAGTGTGACTGCGATGTTGAGATTAATTATAAAGAGAATATTACAGCGTATTGCAAGTTTTTACTATAGAGATAAATTAACGCTGTTAACCAAACTTAAGTGTGATTTTTACATATAGCAGCATTTCCTAGGGAATGGTAACAGTTTGGTTTGAAACCTACTTATTCTAAAAGTAATAAGTAACGATGTCTATTCAAAGAAATATAAGAACGAGTTAGAAAGAGATATTGGAAAATTGTTTCAGAAAACAATGACATCATTTCTATATTTGAAATGTGATTAGAATTAAACCATTTAGATTTAGAATTTTAATTCGACAATGTCGAATGTAATAAAGCAAATCACTTTTAGGAATTATAACCTGATAAGATAATTAACATTTAGTTTTAAACAAATAAATGTTAATAGGATAGGATTCAGTATTTAGTTATAAACTCGATATTTATTTGATAAGAAATCGACTTAGAAACAGAGTTTATAAAGTGGATTGGAAATATAAAGTGGAAGAGATTTCGGTAAACGAGATAATAATATTGATCTTCTAAATAAAGGAGTTATTTGATAAAGGTGTTCAAATTTCTGTAATAGTATGATATTCACCTTTTAAAGTGAATAGTGTTTTAAAAATGAACGTTGGACATAGTAAAACATTGATAATGAAATCGGAATATTTTTCCAATGAAGTTAGGATATATTATCCAAGTGTAGGAAGTAAATAACGTGTAAAGAATGGAAATGTTTCGAACGTTAATAACGTATTTTTTCTGGAACCATGAAAGAATAAGAGTTTATAATAACTGGAAATGTTTTCCAAGAAGAGTAAAAAGGCTAAAACAGGATTTGAGAAATATCTGGCAAGAAATAGGAATTCGATGAATAAAAACGAATGTTAAATAAAAAGTACCCGCGTTTGTGTGATATCTAGTTATACATTAGAATGGATGTTGTTTTACTTCGATAGTTATATAACCGACTATCGAAGTGTTTTGACCATCGTTGTCAATACGGAGAGACCAGTTGGATATGTTATCTAAAAACCACTCCGTATAGGCATAAGCGTTGAGAATTAGATATGTTGAAGATAATTGAAGACGGAGTTAAATGCAAGGGTCGTCCAGTTCTAGAATAGTGTTTCTGTTTGTCCAGTCCCAGGGCAACTTGTATGGACGAGTGTCTGACGGAGTATTTCCAACAGTCACGCCGTTGATTTTACGAATATACCAAGTTGGTGGGGAGAATGTAACTTCTCTTTATTCTACACCCAGTGTGCATTTGTGTAATCAATGTGTGATTACGGATTTGACGATGTGACATTCAGAGTGAATGATGATCAGATGTTCTGAAGATTGACGTAGCCTCTAGCCTCACAACTAGGAAGTAACAAAAGTTGGGCTAGGAAGCATGGCTAGTTGGGTCATCCCCAAGCAGGGTGTATTGTCACCGATCTAGAGAAAATTCATATTTATACTTCTTTTCGATTCTGTATCTTCGGATGACGGTTGGATGGCCTACAACCGTGGTGGCAATATATTCGCGACACTCAAGCTAAATGAGTGAGCGGTCATGTGTGGCCGGGTTGCAAGACGTTCTTGTTGAACCCTGAGTGTATCCCCTCTAGAGTACACTATTCAGAAGGTGCTCCCATACCTTGTCTGTTGGAATCCATTCTCCGATAAGCGCCCTACGGTTTATGATTTTATACTATATATATGTGTGGAACGTGAGATGCAAGCGTTCTGCTACTTGGATATTTATGTGCTTAGACATTATCATAATATCACTGGATTTGATATCAAAGATATTTTATAGTAAGGTTTTTCAAAGTTAAATAGTATAGTTGGAATTTACTCACACCAGTCCCATGACTGACCCAGAGTTTATTTTGTTGTTTTCCCTAAACTCTTGGGTGCCCAAATTTGTACGTGCAGTCAAGTGTTTCAGGCTTTGCAGATTCACTTGGAGAAGCTCAAAGCAGAAGGCTTCACCATTTGTATTTAGAGATTATTTTCGCTGTGATATGATGTATTGTACTCTGATAATGGTATGTATATACAATACAGATTTGTATTTCAAAGTTATGATATATAGTACATTTTATTTTATTCCGCTGTGAGTTTCGTGTTTACTCCGATTCTGTTCAGTGTCTTCTTCTTCTTCTTCTTCTATTCTATTAGTTCTATCTTATCTTTCTCACCCTCTAAATTCTTCTATTAATGTCCCGGTATTTTCGATGCTCGAGAAATTGACAGTGTATTTATGTTGATTTTCTGGGTCGAAAATCCCCGCCATTACAGAATCCAACCAAGGATGGTTAGAAGAAGAAGAATAAGAAAGATATCAAGTGCTTTAGCTGTGGCAAGAAGGGCCACTATGCCAGAAATTGTCGAACAAAGCTAGGGGAAAGGAACTGCGTCAACTGTGGCCAAGTGGGATATCTCAAGAATGAATGTCCACAACCCCCTAAGGAGAAGCAGATCGTGAAAGCATATGCTATCAACGTTGTTCCTTCTTCGTCAAATGCCCCAACTGCGGCGGAGAAGGGAAAGGGTGTCATTATTCAAGGCATGCTTTCTATTTATGATGTTCCTGTTCGAGTATTGTTTGATACCGGGGCATCCCATTCCTTCGTACCTAGTGACCTGGTAGATAGGATGGGATTGGAACCCGAGATTGTCGATAGACCTTTAGTTGTGACGAACCCGATCAATGGTTCGACTAGCCTTTATATGATTTTTCGTAATTTGGTCTTATCGAGTCATAGATGTATGTTCGCTTGTAATTGCTTTGTTTTGGGCTTTACTAGGTTTGGCATTATTTTGGGAGTCGATTGGCTCGAAACGTATGGGGTGGTGGTAGACTGTGAAGGGTCTTCGGTGACCATTAGAGCGGATGATGGGCGGAGGGTGGTATTGGGTTGCCTACCTAGTGATGGGGTGATAGCTAGTTTTCTAATTAAATTCCCTTGACATCCCGCATGATGAGTTATCAAATGTGCTTATTGTTAGCGAGTATCCGGATATCTTTGAGGGAGTGACCTGACTTCCACCACACCGAGAGATCGAGTTTTGGATTGATTTAGTGAAAGATGCCAAACCTATAGTGATGCTACTTCGTCATATGGAGCCAAGGGAACAGCGAGAGCTCGAAGTGCAAGTAGGCGATCTTTTGAAGAAGGGATTTACCAAAAGAAGTGTTTCCGAGTGGGGAGCACCAGTTATATTTGCTACTAAAGCCGATGGTTCCCTTCGCTTATGTGTGGACTACCACGAGTTGAACAAGGTGACTAGGAAGAATAAGTATCCTCCTCCACAGATAGATGATTTGTTTGATCAACTAGATGCAGCAAGATTGTTCTCCCAGTCAGATCTCGCGACAGGATTTGATTAGCTCCGAGTAGCAACTAAGAGTATACCTAAAACGGCATTTTGGATGCCATCTGGATTTTATGAGTGGTTGGTCATGCCATTCGGGTTGACCAATGCACCCGCATATTTTGTGGATCTTATGAATTGGGTTTTCAGGGATCAATCAAATAAGTTTATTCTTGTGTTCGTGGACGATATCTTGATTTACTCGAGGACAGAGGAAGAACGCAAGGAACATTTGAGGAAAGTGATGGAGGTGTTGAGGAAACACCAATTGAAAGCAAAATTTTCTAAATGTCACTTTTGGAGGAGGAAGTGAGATTCTTGGGCCATGTTGTTTCATAGAATGGTACTGCCGTGGATCCTGCGAAGGTGGCTACGGTGCAATATTGGTCTACGCCCAAGAATGCAAGGGACGTGAGAAGTTTCTTGGGGTTAGCTGGATATATCGTAAGTTTGTTCAAAACTACTCCAAGATAGCGGCACCGTTAACTCAGTTGACTAAGAAGAATCAAGCTTTTGCTTGGGACAAAAAATGCGAGAATGCATTTAAAAGTCTAAAGGAGAAGCTAACGTGAGCACCAGTATTAGTTATTCCTAAGGGGAACGAAGAGATGACGACATACACGAATGCATGTGGTACTGGACTAGGTGTTATACTGATGCAAGGAGGTAGGGTAGTAGCTTATGCTAGTCGGCAACTGAAACCACATGGGAAAATATATCCTACCCATGATCTGGAATTGGCAGCGATCGTGTTCGCGTTGAAGATGTGGAGACATTATCTCTTGGGAGAAAGATTCGAGTTGTTTACCAATCATAAGTCATTAAAGTATCTTTTCTCTTAGAAGGATTTAAATCTTCATCAGCAGAGATGGTTAGAGTTCTTGCCTTCATATGATTTCAATATCGCATCGGGAAGGTCAATGCGGTAGCTGATGCATTGAGAAGGAGACATGCCAATTTAGGGGCTATGTTTCTGGAATGGAAGCAACTGGAGTATATCGCGGGATATGATTTTAGACCTAAGTGTAAATTAGATCCCGAGGTGTTAGCAAGTTTGATGATCAGACCGACTTTGATTGAGCGGATCGGTTCCAATCAGAGGGATGATCCTAACCTATTGGAAATCATCTCCAAGTTAGAGATGGGTACCGACGGTGAGGAAATGAATAAGCATGGACTTGATCGAGAGGGATGGCTTGGAAAGAATGGGAGGCTAGTTGTACCCAATGTTAATGGATTGAGAGATTAAGTGCTTAGGGAGTGTCATCACTCAAAACTGACTATACATCCCGATGGTAACAAAATGTATCGAGACATGAAGCTGACCTATTACTGGGAAGGAATGAAGAGAGAAGTTGGGAAGTTTATATCCAAGTGCATGAATTGCTAGTTAGTTAAAGCCGAATAAAAGAAGCCTTATGGTTTGTTTCAACCGTTGGAAATTCCCAATGGAAATGGGAACAATCTCAATAGATTTCATCGATGGTTTACCAAGGACTAGATCGGGTCATGATAGGATTTGGGTGATTGTGGATCGATTGACCAAAAATGCAAGATTTATACCGGTCAAGTCGAACAGATCGGCAACTAAGTTAGCGGAACTGTATATGAAGTGGGTAGTGAGATTTCATGGAGTATCTAAAGGTATTATGAGTGACCGAAATCCATTATTTACTAGTGGGTTTTGGAAGAGGTTACAAGAGGCTTTAGTGTCAGAATTACATCTCGGTACCGCGTACCAACCCCAAACCGACGGTCAAACAATGAAGGTGAATCGTGTATTAGAAGATATCCTAAGAGCTTGTATATTGGATTTTGGAGGGTCATGGGTTGACCATTTGCATCGGGTTGAGTTCGTATATAATAATAGTTATCAGTAAAGTATTGGTATGGCTCCATTTGATGCTTTGTACGGAAGACCGTGCAACTCACTATCATGTTGGTTGGAAACCGGTGAGAAATTTGTGCTTGGGTCAGATGTAATAAGAGAAACTTCAGATAAGATCAAGGTTATTCAACAACGAATGAAGGCTGCCTAAGATAGCCAGAAGAGTTATGCTGATAAGAGACGAAGAGATTTGAAATTCTCCGTTGGCGACTTGGTATTCGTCAAGATTTCTTTGTTGAAGAGTGTGATTCGGTTTGGTAAGAGGGGTAAATTAGCACCAAGGTTTGTTGGTCCATTTCTAGTTCTCGAGCAAGTTGGGAATTTAGCATATAAAGTTAGATTACCTGACAAGATGGCGGGAGTACACAACGTATTTCATGTTTCTCAGTTAAGGAAGTTCGTGCATGATTCTGATATGAGTATTTCACCAGATCAGTTGGATGATATCGAGATAGAATCCGAGGCAGTTGGAAACCGCAGACCGGTTCGTATTATCGGACATGATACGAAGCAACTCTGGAGGAAGACGGTGAATCTGGTTAAGGTCCAGTGGGGTGATAATGAGAATGACTGTACTTGGGAAACCGAGGAGAGCATAAGGAAGTCAATCCAGAGCTCTTTACCTGGTAAGATTTTAAACGTGATATAGTTATTCCCTTATTAGTAAACCTCATGCTAGGATAGGCTTGTTTTGTAATTATGTATGTTTGATTGTTTGTAAATAGCTGATAAGCATGTGGGGCACCATTGTATGTTTTCTTGGTTAAGGAATTTCGGGGCGAAATTTCGTGGAGAGGGGGGGGGGGGGAGTGTAACGACCCGCATTCTACGTATCGGAGGATCGTAGAACATTTATTTTATTTTCATATGAAGACATATGGTCGTGTAACCTTGGGAAATGACTATTGGGGACATTTCCCACATTCATGATTTTTGCCGAATTTTAAATGACCGTTTTACCCCTGGCGAATCTTGTTTCGTCAATAAATTTTGACTGGTAAGGAGTTTTGACCTGAAATCACTTCCATTGGATTTGGATGATGGTTTCCCATTCCGTAGAGTGGTCACGTTAATCAAATGGACTTACCATTTGGGAGATATGGCTGAAATAAGATTTGAAGATGGAAAAAACGGTCTAATTGGGCTTAATTAAGTGATTAGCAGCTAGGTCCATAAACCATTTCGAGATAAGGTTTATGGGAGGGCTGAAAGGAGTTGGAGAATCATCTCCATCATTTTTTAGCTGCCACAATCCTTTCTCTAACCCTAATCATGGCTTCCATCTTCCAAATCTCTCTAATCACTTTCTAATCACTAATTGATCAAATCTACAACAAATCAAGACAAATTAGCACCAAATTCAAGATTGAGCTGCTGAACCACATTGGGATCCGAGCCAAATCAGTAAAAGTTTCAGATCTAACATTTATTTTTGGCTAAGGTGAGTGTTTAGCGTGTTTATTCACTAATTATGGCTGATTCGGGATGATTAGTGATAATTAGCGAATTAATGACTCAGAAAAATATGCATAAATTCTAAAATCATATTTTATGTCATTGGTATGAATTTGGTTTAATTTGGATTAAGTTTACTAATCCCAGAATTTAGGGGATTAAGGGGAAAACCATGGGTTTGGGTATGTTTGATCTAAAATAGCCTATATGATTGATATTTTGGTCTTTTTGATTGAACCTATATGTTGTTACTGTTGTTTGGGATGTTCCATGATTGTTTACTAAAGTTATAATGGTTGAAAACGCCGTTGTATGGCGAGAATAGACCATACAAGCTTGCTGGAAAAAGGCCAGTATTCTGATTCAGATCAGATGGGAAACCGAACCGAACGGAAATAGCCAAACCGAACTAGAATTTGAGCACAAGGAAGCATGGCAAGAAGGAAGGCCATCCGAATAGAGTTGGAGTTGGGATCGGAACGAAGCTTGGCAGGGGATCGGGTCGGATTAACTGGAGGACAGGCGGACCGAACCCAGACAAGAGGACCGAACCGAACCAAGGACCCCCAACCAAACCGAAGTGAGGGTCGAATGATGATCCGAGCCGAACCGAGGTGACGAACCAAACCGAGGTGACGAACCGAACCGGATGCGTGCTACTACATTTACGCGACGACTCTTCTGAAGACCGACTCCAATTCGACTAAAACCCGAGATGCAAAGGAAGTCCAAATGAGGAGTTATTGCTCAGGATCCAGATGTGAACCTACGAGTTGACTTCAAGAGTTGGCCTTTGCAGCGGGACGTGTGCAAAGGAGTTATCGATATATTACTTTGGTTCACCATTGAGAGAGGGGGCATGTAGACGAACCAGATCCAAGGCTGTGTGGACTGGTTGGCCCATAACCTAGAGCCAGAGCTGTGTGGACCGGGTAGGGTTATTGACTTGGGCAGTGTGGTCATAGCAATAGTTGTACGAGGTTGGACTCTGTCATAGCCCTAATAGATTGGGTGATCAAAGCGGTGGATATCGTATGCTTTACGCACTGAGTGAGTGATGTGAGGATGATTGCTATGTTTGATGTTTGCTATCACCATGACATGCACACTTCCATCTTACACTCTATGTTAGTGTTACCTTAGAGTATTGTACATCATGTTGGGCTAACTCTTTGGTTGCAGGTCCGGGTCAGGTATGATTATTTATACCTGTTATTGCTTTATTTAGTGACATAAATTTTCTACCGCTCGCACCAGACCTTCGTCTGACCCGGAGTTTTATGTCTCTTTCTATTACTATGGGTGCTCCTAAATGAGCAGACTAGAGGCAGGTTATGTGTTTATGCACGAGTAGCTGTCCGGAGACGAGTAGGAGGCTTCCACGTACTTTATACATATTCTCCCTCTGTTGTTGTTGGTCACTGCTTTGGGAATTAGTAGTGCACCTCTTTTATTTCCTTTAGAGACAGTATTTTAAAGTTGTAATAATTGGATATGAAGCTGTATTTTTGTTTCCGCTACTCTGATGAATATTGTTTAGGTTTCAGCTTATGTACTTTCTTGCTTGTTTTATATCAAGTTATGTTATTATTATATTTTATTCCATGCGTTGTGAGATATACTAAAGGTTCTTTGGTAACCATTATTTCAACCCTTTTGACGACCATCTTATGCTAGTCGGACATTGGTACAATGCATTTCAGGGGAAATGTCTAATAGTACGGGGCTGCCGTCAAATACCCAGAGAGGCATGGTATATACGGTACCACCCGGTGAGTATGCCTTAGCTATATTTGTCGTTGTGGGCTTCCTAACGAATGATTTGGATGATTTCTAGGATGATTCGGCGGCTTCCTCAGGGTAGGAGGCTTCCTGGTCAGGACCCAATAAAGGATAATTGGTCGTCGGCCACCTATCATTGTTAGTCGAAGCGTGTGCGGGAAAGACTGGAGCTAAAAAATAGAGGCCAATGATCTTTTACTAACGTGGCATTGGATGAGGGACCACATGTTTGTTTAGATTTTTTGTTAGGAGTGGTCATTTAGCTCTTTAAGTGGTCTTTCATTAGTAGAGGGTAGGCGGGGTGGGGCCTAGATGAGCTACAGAAAGAGACAGACCAATTTTTGAATATGTATTATGGGCCTAATGAAACCATTCTTGATAGATATGGAAAGCCCCTAACCGAGTTCTATGAAAAACTCAGGTATTTGGACACCCTTGTGGCGCAGTAGTAAAGGCTTATTTGCTTTCGTAGAATACCCTAGTATGCTTTCGTGGCGTAACGTTGGAGACTTGGTATGCCTTCGTAGCATAGTCTAGTAAGCCTTCATGGCGTGAAAATGGAGGTCCAATACATTTTCGTAGTACGACGATGGGGACGACTCGAGGAGGATACTATAGGAAGTACCTCGGTTTATTGGGCATGTAACTACATATATATAATTTATTAGATTAATAAACTGGGAAACAGATGGGTGCGATTTATACGGAAGAATCGAAAGTATACTATGAAATAACCTCGAATAACTTAAAAACTAAGAACCAGTGATAGAACGGTATATGTAATGTTATTTGTAGAAAGTATAACTTGTCCATTCAGCAGAACTTTTGTTCTGACCCCCTCTTCATAACAAACCCGCAATTTAGATGGGTGACAGAGATTATACAACATAGAGACACTTGTTAGATAGTGTCATTATTAGGGTAAGTATTTACTTACTATTATATTTTATTCATTTCGCTATGAGATATTTTTATCATAAGCCCTCATATATTTTATCTTTGCCTTTCTACAGGACACCATATAATCCAACTCAGATTTTAGTGGACTTGGATTTTAGCATTTTTTGCAAAAAATCCGAACTCGTTGAAATTTGGGTTATTACATCCGGTATAAGAGCATAGGTCTAGGATTCCTATATAGATAGTAGGCGAACATATTTGTATTTTTAAAATATAAATATATTATATATATGTACACCTATATCCATAGAGGAACCCGCTATTTAAGTGAAACAACATATGGAGAAATTTGGGATATCAGTTTTGTACACTAGGGAAATGATTATGGAAATTTGAGAATAGTAGGCCTATGAGTAGCTAAAGAGAAAAGTGTGCAATATGTTTTGAAAAAATAGTAAGAGGGAGAAGATTCCATATGTTAGTATCCAAGATTTTGGTATTTCATATTAGTGAATTAGGCAGTAGGGCCTTGTAAGTTGAGAAAGCACAAGGAGAAAATGGATTAGAAATTACATTTATAAATTTGGAGCAAAAGTGCCGCTAGTTTTATTTTTCAGTTTAGATATATTTTTGGAGGGAATTGTGTAAAAGAGTAATTTTGGACTAAGAAGTAAATTTCGTGCAAAGGATTCAGGAATTCAAAAGTTTAGAACCACTTTGTACTTAGCCCAACAGTTACAACTTTTAAAAAAATTATCGGTTGGTATTATTAAGAGTTTCATTGAAATAATTATTGTGAAAATTGTTCAAACTTATTTTCATAAAGAATTAAGTGCATAGGAAAGTTGTGGGGTTAAGTGATATAACTAGTTAAGAGAAAGTGCGAATACAAATGAATTAGCCATGTATGGTATATAGGTGACCTTGAATGAAAGAGCATATACAAGATTTTCATAAAGGACGTATTATGACACAATTTAACTTGTTTGAATAAGAAGAATTATAAGATAAGCTTTTGTGAATCAAGAAGTTTGTGAGTAAACATGTTTTGTTAAAGTGATAAGGAAATGTGCAGCGAAAGAGCTGCACAATATATAGGTGAAGCATTATATTATGAGTACCCTATTTCAATAAAATAATGAAGTTTCCTTGATACTTTACATAGAACACAAAAGTCCTCTCTTAAAAATATTCGAAGGAATTTATTCTTATTAATTCCTCTTGAAATGAAATGTATATTAACATAAATGAAAGCCAAATTAAGTTAAAGTGCATAATCCTATCTTCTTTAATTTTAAATTTTTAGAAAAGTTTTAAGAATATAAAATTTTGTTAATTTAGTGAGAATGGTCCCATTAGTGTGCATGGATAGTTGGTAAAGGTTTAAGGAAATTTTTTTAGTTTGTGAGTAGACCATAAAAATTTGAATGGTAACCATAAAAGTCTTAAGGGAGAAATTAGTTGCAAGAAAGAGAAATGGTAAACACTCAAAATCTATATAGTAATATAAGAGTATTAAGAAAAAGGAAATTTCGAAAAATGTTTAGAGTTGTTACTATTAGATAGAAAGAAGTTAAAGAAAATCTTAAAACTTGCATTGTTTATGTGAAAGGGATAAAAAAGGAGATGAATAGGAAAGAGCAAGTTGAGATTTTTATAACTGAAATTATGACATGGTTTATAATTAATGGAAATCCTTTTTCACCGCTTCCTGAGGAAATAGGAAAGTTTGACATGTTGTCTCAATTTATGATGGAATGAGAACTATGGATATGCGGCATGGGTTTGTAGGGAGTGGTAGATGGAAAGGAGGAATGCTATGATTGTCTAAATTCAGTGATGGGGACCTATTTATGTTAGAGGGACGTGGTCCTAGGCCTTGTAGTCCTTGTGGATAATGTAACACCCCGTATTTCTGTTAACACTAAAGTTGCTAATACAAAAAAAATGTGTAAAGGGGAGATGTATCTAATGTGCATACAAAAATAATAATAAATGTGTAAAGGAGAGATGTATCTAATGCGTACGTATTTATATGGATTGACAAATAATTGTAAATGTACATTAAGAAAGAAATGGTGAACATAATTGGCTTCTCTTTACAACGGACGGCTCTAGTTAACCCTAGCTTCATCGACGGCTCAAATTAACTTGCAAATCTATAAAAAGACCCTAGATCTCAAACTAAAAATTCACAAAAAAAAAGAATAAGAATTGGAGCCACCATGCTGTCTGCTGAGAACTAGAGGGAGCCTCCACTTGAAAGAGACGAACAACATAGCGAATACAAACTAAAAGATTAAAAAGCAACAACAAATTAGAATCAAAGCAACGTCTTCCCAAAGGAAAGCTTTGCAAATTCAGAATTTCAGGACTTAGAAAACAAGACCGTCTACGATTGTAAGTTTAGCTACATTTTCAGAATGCGAATTAATATGAATATCATGTGTTGCGATGATATGATAAAAGTACGATACTCGTTATGTTATTAATATACGTTTGTGATTTGATTCTATTATTATGTTGAATTGAGAATTATCAAGTATGATGTTTATTATGTTTTATAACATTAATCTATGCCAGTGACTTGATTCTATTATCATGTTAAATTTGGGATTATTGGATTAGATTATTTGTATAAGCATGGACTTGGATTGTAACATCTTATGAGAATTGTGTAGTTTATTATGCAAGTTTATGTAGTGAAGTTATGCGACCAATTGTCAAATCTATATGTTCATGTTTATGCAAAACTTATGTCATGTTCACACTTATCATATGTTGGGATTAATTTGCAAGTATGTTTAAATCTATGTTACTAATTAACACATGTATATGTTGATTAGCCTATGTTGCTAACTCACATATACGTATGTTGATTTGCCTATGTTGCAAATTAACATATGTATATGGATTAGTTCATATTGCTAATTCTCATGTATGTTGTTAATATGGCCTATGTTAAAAACACATATATGTTGAGTTAGCCTATAAGTGCAAGTTCATACCTATGACATTATAATGTTTATGTTAGTCTTTTTGCAAGTTTGTACCTATGACATTATAATGTTCATGTTAGTTATTTTGCAAGTTCACCCCTAAAATGTTCATGTTAGTTATTTTGCAAGTACACCCTATTATGTTCATATTGATTATGCCATCAATACCAAAGTTATACCCTTGTCATGTTAATGCTAATTTATGCCAATTTGCGTATATTAAATTAGGCTAAGTTTTTAGCCTAATACTTTACACCAAAAATCATGCGGCTGAGATGGTTAGCCTAATATTGGACGGGGTAACGTTGGGTTAAAATGATAATTTTAGGAAAACTTGCCATAAATTGGTCATTAATCACATAAGTGATTTATGGCATAAAAAGGAATTAATTACCTTAATTAATGAGATTAATTGGAAATGAATGTGACAGTAATTTGAATATCTTCTAATTTACATATGGGTCATTAATCACATAAGTGATTTATGGCATAAAAATGCATTAATTACCTTAATTAATGAGATTAATTGGAAATGAATGTGACAGTAATTTGAATTTGAATAATTTACATAATTAAAATGTAAATTAGAAAATACGAACGCGCTTAACCCGAGGTTGGATTGAGTTGTCACGTAAACCTGGCCGGACCCGCCCGGCTGTCCAGTTGTCACAACAATAGCTATCCAATGTGAGAGGTTAAGGCATGGGTCCCACTAAAGACCCGAGGTTATACTGAGTTGTGGCGTAAGACTGCCCGGACCCAACCGGCATAAAGGCAGCACAACAATATCTGTCTAATCTGAGAGGTTGGTGCTCTAATAAGACAACTAGAGCTGAGTTAGGACTGATAGGGTTAAGTCAATTTAATAAATACTTAACCAAATTCAACATGTTAAATAATTTGGATGGGTGGGGGTTAGGTTCATTCAAACACTTAACCACTTAACATGTTTGACTAGAAAACCTAGTAATGGGGACCCGTTTCAGCAGTAACCCAATTAGGTATCATGGTACCCTGAACTATGCAGTGTGGGGCACGATTACCGGGCTGATTGTAAGCGGTCAAAAGCGACGGCGGTTGGTGCACAGTGTGGGTTCTAACAGAGTTCGGGCGTGCACACACTCTGGAGCAGACAAGTCAGGGTACTGGAGCATCAGTAGTATACCCTATGCATGCAAGAATTGTGTCGGGGCCGCCACCATGGGACTTGATACACCCCATGGTGGGACCAGCATAGGTATCTACCATATAGGGCCGTAGGACACATGTGAATATACGAGTAGGAGCCGATCTTTTAAAGAAAGAGAAAGGGATCACTTCACCCCAATCATGGGGTGCCTGTTGGTATAAGAATTAGTAGGTGCAGAGATAGAGATTTAAAATAGGGTGCGAAGGGATGTTCGTTTTAGGACACCTTATCTAGTTCTAGGATAGTCTATTATCCTGATATCGTCATGTTCTCACTTTATGCAAGTCATGATCTTTTTAGTATTAACATTCTAGGAATATAGCTAGACTTACCAGACTTATGTCTGACCCATTTTCCTTTTATCTTCTTTTCTTTTGTCCCCCCCCCCCAGGTCCACAGGGAGGAAACACCACAGCTTAGTCAGTTTTTCATCCAGCTTGAAGAGAGAGAATGTATTGCTTGAATTTCTTTCATTTGGACCATGGCTTTGGATATCATTTATGGGGATTATGCAGCTTTATTTATGTTTCATGCTTCTTTAACTTTTAAAATCAAGACAGTATTATGGTTGTAATAATTGGAAGTTTGTTTTGAGACAATGTTGGAAATGTTATGTATGAACACGTATTTATGATAATAAAAGTCTATTGGTTTTTCCGCTGCTTATTTATATGTGTTTATATCTGTCTTGTGTTTTATCTGTGTCTTTTACTTATAAACCTCCACCAAAATTAAGGCATTCCCTTTGTGAGTGACCTTAACGGAGGTGGGGTGTTTCAGATAACCACATTTAGTCGTTGTATCTTTTACCTTGTAGAGTTTTTTTTTTAAATATAGATTTGCACTCCCTATGTAGTGTTCTATTCTATTATAGAAAAATTGAATAATTTAGTGGGATATTTTCTTTCTAGCTGTTTGTAATGATCACTAGATAAGAAAAAAACATAGGATATTGTTAATAAAATGAAAATTAAAGAAAAAGATAAACAGCTAAAAGAAAAACAAACAAAATTTACAAAAGCAATGAAGAAAACAATTGCAATAAATGAGAACAATAAAAGAAAATAAATTCTTCCAAAATCAGTTTGGAAAACTAAAAATGAAATTCTTCTTACCTAAACTGTGCTTGGAATAGAAAATAAGAATTTTTGTAGGACTGACAGTTAAGGTTTCCAAATATTGGAAAAATGTAATAACCCACCTTTTTGCCCAATTTTCGCCGGTAATTAAACCGACTCGAATCGTTCATAAAGATGGATTGTTGGGGGTACTTGCACATTTGAACTAAAGAAAAAAAACATTTCCATTATCATTACCATAATATTACACAGAGATTACAAGAAATATCAGAGTACAATAGTTACACGGTGGAAATAAAAACAAATATACTCTCAGTGGAAGAAAAATGATCCAAAGTAAAACTCTAGCTCCAATCCTGAATCCAGCTCTGAAGACTAACTCTACAAACCAAACTACTAGCTGCCAGTGTAAAAATTATGGGCACTCAAGGTTTAGGTGTGGGAACAATAAACTCTAGTTCAGTCATGAGACTGGTGTGAGAACTCAAAACAGTTGTTTTTAGGGTTTATTTTAAAGATAGTTAAGTCACCGTATCACGCCGCTAACGCAGAATGAGTTTACTCCATGTGAATATCAGTGCATAGAAATCCATAATGACTTTTTGAAAAATAAAGCTGTCATAAGTTAGTCCCATATCACACAATGCAAGCGCACACCAAATGGGCGAGTTTTGTCTTATAATAGCCAAAAATGCTTTCATACGTAAAAATCCTCTTCATATTATTATTAGTGCATAGTGTAAAAAAATCTTCGAAAGTAAATTTATAAATCTAGCCAGCATAATTCCCCATCCTATTATACTGACGTAATCATGCCAGTAACCAGCAGGCTATACGAACAAAACCGTACGGGTTTGTAGTGGAGATTGGGTTTCCAACATGATGGTTCATGATACAGAAGATCATTTGTGGGATCACTAACATTCTTGCACGCATCATCCCAGTACTCGTGGATAAAGTCCAGACCTGGACACCGTTATACTATACCACCATAAATGAATTAGAGTACTTAATAAATAGCATCCCAGACTGGGGACTTCGTAGTACCCTTTCATCATCACATCCCGGTGCACCGAACATACGAAACAAACATAAAAATTTGACCACCAGTTTACCATCAATCCGGGGTGTGAGGTTCGTCGAGGTCACGATATACACAAAGCTACACTTTAATAAGTCATGCTTTAATCATCAATAGCTCATCACATAACTCAAGTATGCCACATTGTCCATTCACCATGCATCACTTATATCTATTAATATATATCCTCTAAGCTCATACGTCTTAGAGAAGGGTGTTATGCTAAGAGAATAAATTCTCCGCCATCAAACATATATATATATATATATATATATTAATAAAGATCAGTGCTATGCAGTTAATTATAATGTCACGCATAATCCATAAAGGTTTTCCATGGGTCTGAACGAAACCATAATCCGGAATTTCTCTGAATATGTCTGGACTACTTTACACTTAACTAATCTAAAATCCATCTGCAAATAGGAGCTACCCATTCAAGACATTTAGCAAGTCACCCTTCCAATGTGAAGCGTCCAGGATTTCAACACCGTCTTCAAATGTTTATTTGCTTCGAACGTCATTTTATTATTCAGAATGGTTTTCAGACACAATAACTTATCCCAATCTTTCCAAATAATAAGCACAATTTAAGAAAACACAATTACGGATCACACAGGCTTTCATCCAAATATCTTTCCATCTTGGATTTTGTTAATTAAAACTTCTTTAACCATTCTCATCTAATCTTTAACAGAATCCATATTTTAAATTTCTCTTTTAAAACACATCCTTTAAATCAAGGATAATCTAGCCTCAAAACCTCAATTAACTTTCCATTTGATAACTCGTTATCCAAATCCAATTTCTTTTAAAAAACCTTAATCCATATTTCAATAATTTCAACCATAGTTTCCATTTAAAACGATTTTCCAACATTCAATTCTTTAATCTTAATTAAAAGAGGAGGGGAGCTATGTAGGCTGTGACCATTCAAGAAATGTCACGATTGCTTGACCAAAGCTGGTCAATAAACAAATTCTTTTCTATTTGATTCTATTCTAAATATTGCCAAGGCTTACTAGAAGTGAAGTACAAAAGAGCAGGAAATTTCATATCATAATTTAGTTTATCTAATTACTTGATTTTAATTTTAGCTATTTTTGTGCCAAGAAAGAAAGCGAACAACATAAGTTGAGAGAATAAGGCCAGCATACCAACTCCATTATATAAATTGGTAATAGGCTAAACCAGAAAGGGAGAGCAGTCCTTCAAGCTCTAATTCAAGAAGTCAAACAGCAAAGACCGCAACTAATAAGATAGAAAAGAGCTATCTTTTTATCACCCTCGGTGAACTTTCCTTTAAAGATAGCCAGAAGCGCATCCATCCTGGTTCTTTTAGCAGCAAGTCATATTCTGTTCTATGGGTATATCCTGGAATGTGTCACTTATTTTTATGGAAGTAGGTCTTCTTTACTTACAGTGTCAAGGAAGAGCAAAGTGTATTAACCCACGAATAGGGAACTCCAAAATAATAGATTATTCTTGGTTAGTCCACTAAATAAGGAGTTTTGGTTTTCTCCTTTTTAAGCTAATTCTTGTGAAAGCGGTAAATCCTTCTCGAAGTATAGAAGTAGTTAGTTAAGAGGCCTACCATCTAATAGTTCTTTTAGTATGTCAACAAGCTAATAGCTCTTTCTTGTTTTAGTTACCGCTTTGTGGGAATCTCATTTATTGATGAGACCCCTATTCTATGACTCCAGAATGAAGTTCATTTGTTGGCTTGTGTAAGAGCTTTTCATTTTTTCAGTCGCTTTATCCACATATCTAGAACTCTTTAATTTGAACTACTCTAAATCCGACGATGAACTCCCATTTCGCCCTAGGGGACTTTTTCTTTTGTCTTCCTCTTTCTGGCATATGGTGGAAATGTTATCTCGATCGATCGATCAATTTCTTCAACTCTATGTGTACTAAAAGCTTAACCATACCCAGCCGTCAAGAACATATTGTTGCCATCTATTTAGAGGAAGAACTTCTTGATCAACAAAAGAAATTATAGCTCCTAGTCTGACAATTCGCACCGCACCTTAAGAGAAAAGTTCTGATATACTACTCTATTATGATACTGAACCCTTGGGGAACTTTGCTACTTTGAGAGTAGTGTTAGGCCTTTTATTCTATTGTGCATGGGCATGACAGACTTCTTTTCTTATCTGTATCACGTACATTTTCTATTCTAAGATAGAAGGTCTTCCTTCATCACCTATTCCATTTGAAAGTTCTTCCAATAGTCAATGAGCAGGAAGAGGTTTAGGAAGTTGGGTCAAGCAAGAAAGGCAAGTCCATTGACTAGGATACGTAATTACTTTTTACTAAAAGAATTCTTTTTACATAAATATAAATTATATATGTATGAATATATAATTCAAAACAAATTAATCACTTTAGTGAAGTCTTGTAGGTGGTCTTTAGACAATGTGTTAAAGTTCTTTTTGGCTGTTTAGGTGGCCTTCGCAGAATCAAGTTCTTTCAGGTGAAATTAATACAATTTAGTGAAATTTCAGAAGCTATATGAGATTAGACATAGGAAAAGAATTCAAAACAGTATAAAATCTGCTAATGCGATCCATTATTTGTTGCCTCCCTTTAGATTTATCATATTTTCGGCTTAGGTTGCATTTTTATGTATTGTATATCGTTCCACAAATTCATATCATAGTGATTTTGCATTCCTCTAGTGTAGCACGCAAATTCCAATTTTTAGGTTTGAATAGGTTTTTTATGGAGGTTTAGGTACTTATGCCTTCTTCTTTTTGTGCTTAGAATGAAAGAAGAATGTGCATTACAAAACAAACATTGTTTACCTTGTTTGCATGATGTGAGAACTACACTATTGGTTTCAAATACGACATCAGTATAAGGGGCATTGAATGTTATTAGAAATGCCATGTTAGCTTCTTTTGAAATGTACTTATCGATGCCAACCTAATGCCAGACCAATGTCTAATTTTTGACACCATGCCAACGTTGTTTTTCCAACGTCGTATCTATGGCACGTGGACACCAGTAAAATTTATTTGTCAATGTTTTCCAAAACCGAATAAAATTCCTAATTTAGATTTCTTGACATCATGCCCAGGACTGTCAACGAGTACCCAAGAAATCCGATATCAGTCCGCATCTGCATCCGAAATTGTGAAATATATTCGTTATCGGAGATGTGGATACGGGTATCCGATATTCGAAAACCTTTCCAGATACGGGTATAATTATAGTGGTATCCATATCCGAAAAATATTCATCCGATATTCCGATTTGTTTATGTGTCTGTGTATTGTGTGTGTACATAATGTTTAATTCATGCTTAAGTTAGTATATAAATTTTCTTAAAATAGCTATCTCAATTATCAGATTACATGCCCATACTGGAAGAAGAAATGTTGTATTGGTGTTTGGTATTATGCATTATTTTAAGTCACATGCTCTTTTTATTTTGTGTATTGTTACAATTAGGACATGATTATTTATATGCTTCTACGATTTATGTTTTGTTTTATTTTAGTCTTAAGATTGTGTTTTTCATATTTTGAATACTTTATCTCTTAAAATATTTATTGTATGAAATTTATAAGATTGTCATCCTCGATATAATTTTTAATTAGATATAATAAACTTTTTAAAAATATTTAGTGAGTCAAATTTCCATGTGAATGATGAATTTGTAAAAAATTTATTGTTTAATTTTTGGATATTTTTTCGGATATTTTCTGATATTTTTGGATAACTGCATCGGGTGTGCTTTTTTAAATTTTGGATACGGAAATTTTAGGATAACTTCATCGAATGTGAATTTTTAAGTTTTGGATATGGATATTTTCGGATATTTTAAGATATCCATGTTCACTAAGGCGGATACAGATATTTTCTAATATTCGAAAATATCCGCGGATACGGATACGGATAATTTCGGATATCCGAAAATATCCGTGGATATGGATACAGATATTCTTACACTGGTATCTGCGGATATCGAATACCGATTTTTATTTTCGGATACGGATATGGGTACAACACTATCCGTATCTGACTGCATCCGTTTACAGCCCTTCGTGCTAATGCCTTTGCTAAAACAATTTTGTATCATTTCTGCTGCCTTCTTCACCCTACTCACATATAAGCGACATTTACTCACATAAATATAAATTAGCAATATCCAGTACACATTATACATATCAAAACATTTACAGTACATAACCTACATCACAAATATCAATATAATAAAATATCCATTAATAAAAGCATAATTGTCCATATAAAAACTCCATAAAACATCACAAATATCCAACTTAAACAATTGTATCCATCGATACAAAAAATATCCAAAAAAATATCTTCATCATAAATATGAAAAAAAACTTATAAATAATAGCAATAATAACTAATTCCCACATTTTTAATTTATCATGCCACATTTTCAACTTATTGAAAACAAATGCAGAATCCTATAATTTTTCCACATTTTTAACTCAAATAAGGTTGTTTAATTTATCAAAACAATATTCATAATTTAACTTATATATTTGTTATAATTATTGAGTGATCTGGTTTTTACGTTCATTTAGTTTGTCTAGTTATTTAACAAAATCTAATTATTTTACCTCAAATAGGTTTGACTAGCCAATCATTGATGATAATAAACCGGAAACCAGCCATGTTGATTTGGACAATTTAAAACCATAACATATCAAAATAGTTACTCTTTTACATATTCTTGCACTTTCCTTTATTCAGGGATGTCAACGGATGCTTTCGGATGCAGATAGTGACGTATCCACATCTGCATCCAAATCATTTTCGGATATTGAATATTTGCATCCGCCGATACGAACGGACATTGGATAATTATCCGCTCTACCAACAGTCGATAACACTACAAGATGCACTTCGAATAGCGACGAGGCTTTGCAACGGCTAGCGATGGTTAAAAAAGCATCCGAGCATGACCTGTTGATACAAACCAGCAATGCTACTTCATCTTCCTCATTTCCTGAATCCCCAAATTATTTCCAGAACTCCACCACCCCGTCATCCCTCCGTCGCTGCAGCACTCCGAGCCTCCCAACATGCTTCCAAGCCTATAAATTCATGGTGGTATGTCTTGTAACCCTAATCTATGCTTAATTAAGGGTTAATTCTAGGGTTTAGTTGGATGCTTATGGGTTTGGAAATTGGTTGTTTATGGGTTTGAAATTGATTGTCATGTGGGAAACGTATGATGATGATTGTGTTGTAGGTTGATTTGGGAGTAAATGTAGTTTATTAGGAGGTTGAAAATGATGATTATCATGCAGTTGTAGTCATAATAATGTCGCATTAGTTGATGTAGAATTATTTGTTGGTTGCATGATTTGAAAATTATTGTGTATTATTTATTAACATGTTTATTGATAAGTTTGTACGGATATATGTTAAACTTTAAAACAATGTTTTTTCTCATTTAGGAGAAAATATGTGTACATATTAAAATTGCTAGCGTGTGTTAGTTGCACGTATTAGCATAGGTTAAAATAATTATAATTTAATTTATTAAAAGTGCTAGTTTCTGAATTTTTTATAAAAAATCTATAATTTAAAACTTGACGTAGTTAGCTAAATTTTAAATTACGTGTTAATATTTCAAATTTATGTAAAATGTAAAAATAGTTGAACGAAGTATAAAATTTTGAAATGAGCATAACAACAATAAAATATTCTAGATGAATATATTATAGTTAAATAAAATTTACAATACGTAAAATATTTTTATTTTAAACCCTGAGGGTTGGATCATTCTCATATTTTGACATGTAGTTTATGGGGATGTGAGACATGTCCATAATTTTTACCAATTTTATTTGTGACCATTTTGCCCCTATCAGTCTTGTACAAGGCATAACTTTTGATTGGGATCAAATTAGATGTTGAAGTCGGTCTCATTGGAAAGGAAATGGTGTTGCCAATTCCGTAGAGTGGTCACATTAAAGATTTGGCTCAGCGGTTTGGTAGGAATCGTTGTTTTTGTGTTTCACAATTTCTTTTCAGGTTTTTAGAGCCATTGATGGGCTGATTTGAGAAGGCCCATTAGTAGGCTAGTGGGAGACTATAAATAGGGGGTTATAAGCATGGAGAGAGGGTTATTTTCTCCATTCTCTCATTTGGTTGAGCTTGTGAACCTCCTTGCTCAATCAAATACACCTTTCCTCCATTTAAATTCTAGATCTACTTAAGAGAATCGAAGATCTACATCGTTTGAAGCTAGATCTACGTCAAGTGAAGAGAGATCACATCAAATCAAGAGGTTAGAAGCATATTCTTCGTTGTCTGGATTGAGAATTTAGTGATTTTGAGTTAATTCGAAGAATTGGTGAGTGATTAGCATCTCTCACATGGATTCAGCCAAGTATATAGGTGTAACGACCCAAGGATTTTCTACGCCCGAATTCTAACAATAATACACAAACACGTATCACTTGACAGAACTCAAGTATCGAAAACACCAGATAGTTAATGAAAGAAAATAGAGGGTGAGATAAGAAAGAAAGAAATATTAGAATAGAAGAAGAAGAATAACACAACAACATCAGAGTCACACAACGCAGCGGAACAAAATATGATATTGAAATAAAACTTTATTGAGAGCTTTAAAATAAAACTTACAATCATTAGAGTACATCAACACATCTGGACAGTTATAATACTCTGTCCTCATATACAACACACATCGGAATAAATACTAGATATCATATGTCTGAACTCCTCCAGCACGTCTTTTGAAATTCACAGCATCCAAAACCTAAACCTGATAAACCCGGTCTAACCCGAGCACTTACAACCGCCGGATCAGTTTGGTGAACCAGAGTGAGAAAATTCGCTAAGTTTATAAACTTCATCCAACTTGATTTTTTAGTCAAACTATTTCTTTTTGAAATCATCTTATTATGATATTATAATAGTGTCTAAACAAAAATAAATATCAATCTAGTGGAACGCTTGCATCTCACGCTCCACATATATAGTATATAATCAAAAACCGCGGGTTCTTATTGAGGATTGGATTTTCCAACTATGACAAGGTGTGGAAGCACCGTCCGATTGAGGCAAATACACTGGGTTCAACAAGAACATCTTACAACCCGATCACACGTGACCGACCACTCATTTCACTTGAGTGTATCGAATGTATATCACCAACGGTTGGGTGCGACCCACCATTTCCTGATAATGGACATCATCGAAATAGATTAAAGAAGGAAATGAATTTTCTCTAGATAAGTGATTGTACACCCTACTTGGGAGCTACCCACTTAGCCATGCTACGTGCCCGATTTTTTGTCATTTCCCAGTTGAAGAGGCTTGAGGTTTAACACTACCTTTAGAACAACATATCACCATTCACTTTGAATGCCATATCGTCAAACCTGTCAAATCACTAATTGACGACCCCAAAAATATTCTAGGTGTTAGCTAAGAGAAGGTGTCTTCTCCACCACCAACAGAAATACGTTTGAGAAAATCAATGTACTTGATTCTTAAGAAATACTATGCCAGACATCAGTTCATACAAGTCATCCAGGAACAGGATGAACTGAAGATATCTTCCTACAAAATCCTAGGTATCACCCTAGAGATCATTAAGGAGTAGTCCTTGCAAATCCATAGATTTCAACCATGGAAAAACCCCAGTGTATCTCTGCGTCGACATAGGGATTTTAAGTGGTTATTCCATTTATGAAGATTATCGGCCTTCGATTGCTCCATCTCGACCAGCATTTGATATCTTCCACATTTTCGTATTTGTCGATCGGAATGGTATTCGAATATATATTTAGTCCTGGTCTTCCCGTAACAAAAATCGTATTGGCTAGATTTGACAGTCGGTTTTTTAACTATCAAATAAACAACCATTCAACCATAAAATAAAATATATCTACTGGTTTAGTACTCAACGTCACTTGTCTTCTTTAATTATGAATAATTAAATAAACGATTAATTTTAAATATTCCAGTAGTTGGAAAAAAAAAGGTTACACTTCTTACTAATTTTACCCATATTTGGAAAACCATTTCATTTTTATATTTAGAAAAAAAAATTATAATAATATCCAATATTCCGCTTAATTACCATTTGCACAACATTTTTTCATTTTCTAAAATGGGAAATCAGTTTATCTTCTTATTCATAAATTAATCATTACGAATATCCCTTTTGTTCTCTTTTCTTATAAAACAATAATCGTCGCTTATTAATTTAGAATAAACTCATTCTAAAACATATCTCCTTACTTTGAAAATATCATTATATTTTCATTAATCTCCTTTTATTTCCTTTACAATGGAAATATTATTTAATATTCCCAAATCTTTTCCTTTCCATTACTTTGGAAATCCCATTATATATATATATATTCAACTTTCTATTTCCTTTTTACCTTGGAAATATCTTTTTATTTCTAATTCATGTATTTTTGTACTTCAACGCTTATTAGTTCCTGACCGTAAATTGGTAAGAGAATGATCTCCTAAGTATCAACCCCGAAGACCAAAATCAACATCAGATTAACACTCAGAAAATCACTCAACTCAACCAATCTCTGTTGGGCTCCAATTATTTGAATTCTTATCTTAACTCCTCGTCAACCCATTTTTTTCACTTATAATCCATTCGACCATTATCCACTTTGAAAATCTCATTTCAATTCTATTCATTCCACTTCGTCTCGTTATTAAGTATCGCCCATTTAAAATCGACATTTTAACTCTACATCTCTTTTATAATCTTATTTAACAGTTTTAATATAAATCCCTTTTATATCTCGATTTCTTTTTACTTAATCTAGATGTTAAGTAAACGTTTCACTTAAGCCATCGTTCCACTTAAATCTCTTTATAACTTCATTCACAAAAATTCTCGGGTTTTAAAGTATATAGTCAATCATAAACTCTTTTTCACAATTTAACTCTATTCCATTACACTCTTGATTACTTAAATCATTTTCCTTTAAAAACTAATCTCTTAAAATAAATAATAAATTTACTTCCGCATTAACTACTATAAATTTGGTTAATTGCTTTATTAACTAAAATAAATAATAAATACCCTTTAAAAGTCTTGTAAAAATTAAACAACTCTTTTTTACTATTCCATTTGATTTATTAAAAGTTAATTAATCAAATAACCAATTCCAAATAAAATATTTGAATTAGTCAAACTCAACCCATGATTTTCTCATTAATCAATTCCGATTATTACTTCCTTCAAATTAATTAATAATATAATTAATTTAAATATCCCAATTTTAATTGTTTCTAAAATAGTTTACCAACCTTAACCGTCGGTTAATTTCTGCCATTTACTTATTAATCTTATTTACATAAGAATTTGCGTTATAAAACCATTTAATAATTATCTATCTTAAATAATAAACAATAAATAAAAATATTTATTTCTTTATTAATAAATTTCCATTTTAAATTAATAGATTTCAAAAATCTATTCCCAGTTATAAAATAAATTGTATAACTTTATTTCGATCGATTTACCTGACCGTAAATCAATATTTATAAAGCGATTGATTTCAAGCCACCTTGTAATGACCCGGTTTTTGTCGACTTTGGTTATCACCATAAACTCAATGACGACTAACCAAACATCAAAAAATATCGGAAAGTTAATAGAAAGAAGTTAGAGGGTGAGAGTAGATAAGACAGAAACTTAGAATAGAAGAAGATACAACATCAGAGTAACACAAATCTCACAGCGGAACGAACAACAAATAATAGATAATATATCCTTGAAATAAATAAGTATATGTATACAGTAACATTATCAGAGTACAACACTTATAACACAGTAGAAATAACTATAGCTATATAATCCTGAAGCCTCCTGCTCCAAGCTCTCCAAGTATATCTGTAAAATCCTGACTACTTGACTGCCCATATAAAATTGGGCACCCAAGAGTTTAGGGAAACAAAACAAAATAAACTCTGGGTCAGTCATGGGACTGGTGTGAGTAAAACAGTTTGAACAAGTAAACGATATCTCATAAGACCACGCCGTATAACGGAACGGGTTTTTCCCTTATGAGAATCCAAAATATCTTTATATCAAAACTCATTGATATTATAATATGTCTATCAACCACAATATAATAATTATCTAGCAGAAATGCTTTCATCTCATGTTCAACATATATAGTATACAATCAAAACCGCAAGCACGTATTGGGTAATGGATTTCCAACTATGACAAGGTATGGAACCACCTTTCGCTAGTGTACCTCTAGAGAGGAATACACTAGGTTCAACAAGAACATCTTGCAACCCGGCCACACATGACCGACCACTCATTTCGCTGAGTGTATCGAATGTATATCACCAACGGTTGGGATCAGGAACCGTTTCCCGAATGGGACAACATCGATAATAGATTTTTAGAAGTAAATGAAACTCTAGATCAGGTGATTATACAACCTAATAGGTGCGACCTACATAGCCATGCTGCCTGCCCGATTTTTGTCATTTACCGAATGTGAGTCTAGAACCTACGCTTATCTTTTACAAGCCACATCTTCATTCACTTAGAATGTCACATCATCATACCCGCCAAATCACAAATTGATTTATCCAAAAATAACACGGGTATACAGCTAAGAGAAACGAATTCCTCCGCCACCAAACATGAATACATTTGAAGAAATCAACTTACATGATCTATTAGATATACTCTGTCAGACCTTCTTCCATAAAAGTTGTCCTGGGAGTGGACAAACTGAAGGCACTATTCAGTACATCCATCTTAGGCAATTGTTATCTAAGATTTATACAACAGCCCTTACACTTTACTCCATCTTCAATATATTCAGCATACTTGATTCGCAACGCTTATGCCAATACGGAGTGGTTCTTCGGATAATAATCCAACCGGTCTCTCCATATTAACAACGTTAAAATGGTCAAAACTTTGATAGTCGGTGAGTTAACTATCAAATGAAAAATGTCCGTGTACACACAACAATCTTATTTCCAAATGGAATTATCGATCAAATCATCAACCATATATATATATATATATATTCTTTCATTCATATTTCCTTATTTTCTATGTTTAGAAAATATATGTTATTAACACTGGAAAACATTTCCATCTGCTTATTTACAAATCACTAGTCTTCCTCAACTATCAGTCCCTAACTGTAAACTAGTAAGAGAACAATTCCGTAAGTATCAATCCCGAAGGCCGAAACCAACATCAGATCGTCACTTAGAAAACAATTCAACTTAACTAATCTCAAGTTAGTTTCTAATTTTGCTTAACTCTATTTGATTAACTCTTATTCGAATAACAAATATTCGATTAACTTTAATTGAATAA
The DNA here is from genome assembly GCA_030737875.1 of Allium sativum. Taxonomy (NCBI): domain Eukaryota; kingdom Viridiplantae; phylum Streptophyta; class Magnoliopsida; order Asparagales; family Amaryllidaceae; genus Allium; species Allium sativum. The sequence goes on from CM060924.1 coordinate 299,946,805, forward strand.
CTAATATTCAGCTAACCTCGCTTGATTAATTCTAGTTCGAATAACTATATTCGATTTAACTTCATTCTAAATAACTATGTCTGCTTAACTTTGTTTCGAATAACTATATTCGATTCATTCTTTTTGATATTTATTTTCCAAATATCCTTTTTATAAAATCCTACTTATTTTCCCAAATATGTCTTTCAATAATACCTTATTTGTTTTACAAATATTTACTCCTTTTCTAATTCTATTTATTTAACAAATAAATATTTCTTTTTATATCTTTTTTATTTTCTAAATAAATAATTCTTTTTCAATTCTATTTCTAAATGTTTTTCAAATATTTCCCTTTTCCATCCTATTTGTAAATGGTTTACAAATATTTCCTTTTTTCTTCTCATTTGACTTGCCAAATATTTCCTTTATAAAATCCTCTGATTTCATAAATAGTTTTCCTTTACAAATTCTATTTATTTCAAGGCACAGTTTGAAATCTTACTTCTATATAAAATCTCTCGATTTTATATAATATTTTATTTCAATATTTCTTCTGGTATTTAACAATACCCAATAACAAGACCATGGTCACTATAATCAATCTCAAATTATACATAACATCGTATAACACAATATATGAACAAACAGGATTATAAATATTGAGGAACCCAGTTGGGTCCCTCCAACCTATTTCCCTGCATCACAGATGTTAAACAACATGAGTTTAAAATATTCTGATAACAGAATCAATATTCGATTAAGATTTATAAATATATCGTTATATATAATTTCAACCAATACACAAGCAATTCAGCCAAACAGTTAACACACAACAATCAACAGATAATTATCAGTTCTAAGAATACGTTATATAAAAATGTATCTGTTCAGAGTTGGTGAGTTTTACTCACATTGGCAGTTCATCATTAAAGAACGATAAACTGTTTGTTTGATTTGAATCAAACAATTTAATTCGCCATAAATTCAAACGAGCTCCAATGGATTTCCAGTCAGTTCTACCCGTCCATACGATCCCGTCGGGTCTTGTTTCGCTAAATTCCGATATCGTATGATGAAGTTATACATTTTAGAAGTTAATACACATTTAAATAAATTCTAAACTAAAACTTAATTTTCTTTATAAAGAGATTTGGGCTCCCTCTTTACCTTAAAGCCCATCAGCTCTACTTGAAGCCCAAACCCGCATGAACAGTTACCCCTTTCTTACCCGATCCAAACGCGAGCTCTAGGTTATCAATGGCCATTCGCCCATGTATTTCCATCGCCGTCCCGACCACATTCCTCCATGAAATCTCGCAATGCCAATACCGTTGAACTCCTCATACAAATCCGTATCAACCCCTACCTTAAGATCGAACTCGAGTTCACTATCCCGGTTGCGTCGAACGACTTTGAATGGTACTGTACAGAATCGTGCGTCACTTCTTGGCACCATTTCACTTCAAATTTATCCGTTAGGTGTGAATCTTCATGCTGAACTCGAAATCAACCTCGAATTCTAGCAACAAAGCTTTAATCCCTTGAAATGTTGAACCTTAGAACTCATGGTGGAATTTCGAGCTGCAGAAACCAGCGTTGCACCCAACAAAATTACCATGGAATCAAAGCCCTCCTCTTCGCGAATCCAGATATATATCATATGTGAATTATAGGATTTTATTCCATTTGTTTTTTTTTTGAAAGAGGATAGTTTTACTGTAAGAGTTAAATTCGGCGGCTCCTATTCTTGCGTTTATAAAGGATGCGGGTATGGCTGAGAAGGGAGAGGATGTGGCCTGTTTAGGTTCACTAAAGTATGATATTTTTATGTAATATTTTTATATTTTATTTTGCCAATTTCTCATTGTATCTGTCTTCTAAAAATCCCTGTGATTACATACGATACCTAAAAATCACGAAAATGGGCATGCAGCTAGAGTTTGACATTACGGTCCAAACGAAACTGGTTTCGTCGAATTTCAACTCAGTTTGCTCACACAGCGTATTTTTAATTGTCAAAATATCGACTGTTTTTCACATTAAAATCCCGAAGGCCACATGATAACTTCAAAAATCACGAAACTTGACATCTAAGAATAATTTAACATTGCGGATCCAACAAAATTAGTTTCGTCGAATCCTGAGGTCGTTTGCAAAACTGGCTATTTTTAAAGCACTAAATAAACCATTTAAATATTAAATATATTTAAAAACAATTAAATTAAATATTTATAAATAAATATCATCATATATATTCACATAAAATATCATACAGCTCCACAATACTCCTATATGAATTTCTAACTTGATATTTCAAATCCCGACTAAATCGATATTCGATTTATAATGAAATTCCTTTTTTAAATATAAATAAATCATTATAAATTATAAAGGAATTCCATAGAGACTTTTCTAAAATTAGATTTGGACATAAATCAAAATCTAAACAACGAAATCCCCATTTTTCTCTTCCACTAGAAAAATATACTTCATCAGCTCTGAATGTTTCTTGTTTCACAGAAATCCGATTTAAAACAGCTTCTGTATATTCAGTCGAAATTCGAATCGCCAATTTATGAACTGCAGCGCCATTTCGAGCTCGATTATAATTATAATATAAATATACGTTCAAACTGTCATTATTTAAATATATTCATCGTTCTAATTCAATTCTAAATTGAATTAAATATTTTAAATTGCCCTGTTCACATTATATTCTCAATTCAGTAAATTTCTGATTATCCCAGAATTAAATATATTATTAATTAAATATTCCATATAATTTAATTAAACAACCTTATATTCTCTAATTCATTATATAAATAATTAAATAAATTAATTATTATATAGTTGAAAATACGGGTCGTTACATTCTTCCCCACTTAAAATAATTTCATCCTCGTAATTGCTAAGGTAGAAACCAAACCCTATTAACTGAGCAGAACTTATTTTTCACTTCTTAATTTCCATTTCTACTGAACCAATTTAACTTCAATTAAATATTTATTCATTATTATCAACGAAAATGTTCAAAAATCATGAAAATTTTCTAACACCTTAACTTTTCGAAAAATTTCGCCAGCGCCTCCTTTGTACTGGTCAATAGCTCAAACTCCAACTCGCCTCTCTAGGCCTTCTTCAACCCCAAAGAAAATCAAACAGCCAAGCGGCTTGCCAATTCGGCTCATCAAAATCTCAAACCCCTATATATTATAAACTTGTACCTTTTTGTCGGGCATATCATTATATCATTTCCACCTGTTATCAATTCAGTAGATACAAGGGTCATCCCAATCAAATTCCAATCTTTTTTTATCCATAAATCCAGCCATTCGCTTATATCCAAACCAAATTTCATTTCAAACTCGATTCCAATTCTTAACTTATCATTTCAACGTAATTACGGATTCCTGTCTCATAATCCAATCATACTATTTCACTTTAATTTCAGTTACCACTTAATTGGCTTTACTTTAATTCCAATTGGCTTTCCCAAATTTCTACTCAATTTGTTTTCAATTTAAACAATCTAATTCTGGGAGTTTTAAACAGCTTTGTTTTTCTCAAAAATCAAACTTTCCTTGTAACACCCCGCCTCCGTCAGGGTGGCTCTTGCAAGCACTCTGACTTTGGAGGGGCGTTTGAATCAGGTAAACATGCATAATGATATATCAAGGCAGAACAAGAACATATGTATATATGTAAACAGAGTAAATAAGATAAGTAAAACAGCGGAAGATTTCAAACTATTTCAAAACAAGTCTGGTACAACATAACTTTCCAAATAAACAAGTCTAGATAAAAACAACATCAACTGAAAAACTAAAATACATAAGTACTATCCCCAAAATAAGTGATAACCATAGCTAGCTTCATGTCAAGACCGTACATGAGCTAAAATCCCACAAGCGAGCGATCGGAAATCCAAGCTAAGCTCCAATATTCCCACCCTGAGAACCCGGGGGGGGGGGAACGGAAGAAAAGAGGCGAAAAAAAAACAGGTCAGTCAAAAAGACTGAGTAAGCCCTACTACAATCAATGTAAACTGGTAAAGTTAACTGTCATGATGAAAGCTGAGATGAACATAAGGATAACTACATACTAGCATGATGATTAACTAACAAGGTAGATAAAGGTGTCATCGCATAATCAGGTTTAAGGTTTTTGCACCACAGGTGTACTAGCAAACTAACATGACTTGAATAAACAAGTATTGATCCCTTGGCCCAAGCTTTGGCCCAATAACATGAAGTGACCATAATACGCGGTCCAACCAAACGATCTAGTCGATCGGCTCCCTATAAGCCTAACTCGTCACGTGTTGGTGTCAATGCGGCCCAAACATAATTGTAGTCAGACTGTGCAGGGTCTCCCGTCGGGTGTATCAAGCCCTAGGGTGTCAACCCCTGGACACTATAGACATAAGTGCACAGTCTCGATCTACTGGTACCCGTGCATGTTTTCCCCGGCTTTGGACTATGTGCACGACCATAGTCCGCCCGGAACTACACCGGCGTACCACTCTGCCGTCGTTTTTGGTCTCTTACCTCAAGTCTAGTAATTGTGCCCCCCACCCTAGCCTAGTCCTTAGGGTCTTAATGATACAAACTTGGGATTACTGCTGGAGTGGACCCCCATTGCTAGGATTTTCTAGTGGGTTAAGTACGGTTTAACCCTTTTACTAATCATGGATTAACTTGGTTAAGTGTAACGATGAGTTCACGACTTAACCCTGATTAATCTACCAAGCCCAAATTGGTTAAGTATTAAGTGGACCATGACTTAACCCTAATCATGAGGCATTAATTAACTAATGTGCCTTAACCTCTCACATTAGACTTTGTTGCGGTTACTAGTTAAGCCGGTCGGTTCCGGGTAGCTTTACACCACAACTTGGTCTAACCTCGGGTTCAAGGTACAACATGACCAACTTCTCACATTGGGTCCTATTGTTTGTAGCAACTAGTTAAGCCGGTCGGTTCCGGGTAGGTTTACGCTACAAACTCAACCCAACCTCGAGTTGTTCACACTTATATTTTCTAAGTGTCATGTCCATTATGTTTCCAAAACATATTACAAGTTTTCAAGCATTTGGGTAGACCTAACTTAATAGGTAAATTCCCAATGGGTAGACCTAACTTAATAGGTAAATTCCCAATCTTATGTTTTTATGTCTTTTAAGTTTTCCCAACCCCAAACGCAATCCCATCGCTTACATATCGCAATAGCGCATAAAGGATAGAAAGAGGGAACTTGGCATAATCATGACATAAAGGTGTTGAAGCCACAAGTTTAACATGGTGGCATATGAAATGTACATATGTTCGTATACTTGCATATTACATTTTTAGGCCTAAAAAACATGCATAAAACCAAACTTAGCATATTGGTGATACATGGTGATAAATGACATGTAGAAATGGCCATAAGTTCGCATTTAGCCTCACATGCAAGTTATCATAAGAGATATGATAACTTACATGTTGCCAAAATGCAACCTTTAGCATAAAGCTTGAAGCTTTATGTCCATATACTCAAGGTAAGCTTGCATAACATGATAACATGAACAAAATGATCAACCCAAACTTGCATAACATAACTTGCATATCATATGACAAACTTGCATATCAAACTTGCATAACATAACATGATAAACTTGCATATCACAACATGGCAAACTTGCATAGCATAACATGGTAAACTTGCATATCATAACATGGCAAACTTGCATAGCATAACATGGTAAACTTGCATATAATAACATGGCATACTTGCATAACATAACATGATAAACTTGCATATCATAACATGGCATACTTGCATAGCATAACATGATAAACTTGCATATCATAACATGACAAACTTGCATATAATGGTCAACCAAACTTGCAGCATTCATTTAACTTTAGAGTTTAAATATGAAAGTAGAAAAGGGCTTACAATGCCAAAGCCCTTATGAAATCAAATAAACCCAAAATGCAAGTTCCAATAGAAAAACCCTTGAGCCAAAATGATCAAAACTCTTGCTTTATGATGTAAATATGGAAACTTGACTTGAATGCAAGCTAATGATGCTCATACAAGCTTGAAAACACTTGTATGCATTGAAAATCTCTCATAGAAATAACTTAGGAATTTTATGAAGAGAGTGGAGGCCATGAGAGGAATGATTTTGCCATAGTTTAGTTACTTGAATGAATAATGATGATTTAGGGTTAGGTTAGGGGCTTATTTATAGAGATTAGGATTAGTTCTAGCCTTAGGATTAAACCCTAGTTCCAATCTCAGCCCTCAAAACCGAATCTGGCCCCCAAACTCAACACAACTCCAAGATGGTGCACCAGGCAAAACTGCCCGGTTGGACCAAGTCGACAGCCAAGTCGACAGGGCTGTCGACTTGGGTCCAACCAAGTCAACTCCCAAGTCGACAGGGCTGTCGACTTGGGTGCTCTGGCGGGAATTTTCCCGCCTGGCCCAATCTGACCCTAATTTCCAAATTCAAACTTGAATTTGAAATCTGTTTTTACTTTGAATTTTTCTGAAAACTTCGTTGGGCCTTAATCGGGTCATACGGACTCCGATTTTCGAAAAGTCGGACTCTATTTCGCGTATTTTTCCGAGATGAACGCAATGGCATAGCCCGTTTCCCTTGATTCAGATTTATAAATTAAATTCTGCCTCGATTTACGTTATAACAGGTTATTGAAAATACGGGTTGTTACATTCTCCCCTCCTTAAAGGATTTCGTCCCCGAAATCTCTAAGTTAGGAAGAACGTATCCTACCATCCAACATCCATCTACTAAAAACATCATCCACGAGCAATCATTGTCCTTACAAGATTCTAAATGTTGTATGAACATATGCAAAGGTGTGTGTATATGTACTTATCTAATGCAAATATCATCAATGCAAATTATGTTAGTGAAATGAATCCATATGTATGCAATTCCTAACATAATGTATAACATCTATATGTGTGCACATAACATACATCCATATGCAACATCCATGTGATAACACAAAAATTTTCATCCATGAATAAGCGTAAACACTCATGCATATGCAATATGAGGAGTGTGTGAGCCGATCTAGTGCCTAATGTGTATAATGCATCCACGAGTAACCACTTGCAAACACTTGCAACCACTCGCAAACATCAAGCATAACATGTTTCAAACACATGTTTCATCCAAAGGGTTTCTACCTAAGGTTCTCATGACAAGATTAACATGATAAACTAGATAATCAAGACAAACATGGATAGCAAAAGATATGCTACAAAGAGATCGGGAAGATAAGCAGGATATACTCCTTTCGGATTACAAGAAATCCCTTCCTAACCCTGACATGTATTACTAACGGATGAGTCATACCCCCTTATGGAGTTTACAACAGAAGTGGGATCGAGAACGGGACCGAGAGGATATATGTAAAAGATAACATGCGAGTAAGTTCCACAGGAAAACAAGGATCAAGGATATGCTCTTAAAAAAAAGAGATATGATGCGCGTATCTAGCCTTCAGTCTTCTAAGTCACGTTTCCTTGAGCTTAACTCCACTGTGCTTTGACCGTCTTTTACCTCATGATTTCTTGGCTTCTTAACTCTTATTCCCAAATATGAGTTGGAACCCATTTCATTGTCGCCTCTCGTCTTCCTTTTTCACTTACTCTTCTATCATTCTTGGCTTAAACATAACTATGACCTCATGGTTTCCTGCAAGCTCTCCAAAATTCACTAGTGAATCCTGGATCTCGTTTACTTACTATAAAGTATTCCACGCAGCAGAACTTTTCTTGAAAATACCAATCCTCGTTGCCAATTTCTCTTACCAACGTGATTTTCTATAACTCATGCTTGAACGAAATGAACCATCCGCCTGCGAATGATAGGCCGTGCTTAGATTCAGTTGCTTGCCCATGACTTCCCGTAGACTATCCCAAAACTGGCTGGTGAAGATTGAGTCATGGTCACTAACTATACTTTAGGGAACCTCGTGCAACCGCTTTATTTCTTGAAAGTAAACTGTCGCTAGCTATGATGCAGTCCTTTCGTTCTTTACCCGAGTGAAATGAGCACTCTTCGTGAGTCTACCTACTATGACCCACATGCTCTTATTCCCTTTCTTGATCTAGGCAGTCCATCCACGAAATCCTTCATGACGCTTTACTACTTCCATTGCGGGGACCTCCAATGGATGTAATAGCCCACCGGGCTTCTATGACTCGGCCTTTAACCTGTTGGCACAACATGCACCTTGGGTCAAACTCGGCCACCTCCTCGGGTGATGTGCGTCTTCAAGAGCCTTCTTTCTCTCATCGCGTCTTAGCCATCCCTTGTCATCTATAGCGAGGTGACTTACCATCTCGCCTCGAATCAACTTGTCCATGATCTCGACTAACTGCGGGTCTTCTTTCTGTGAAGTCCATACTTGATCCAGAAGGGTAGGTCTAAGCTCAAGGGACGCTAACTAACTAATTAAACTGAGAGAACTTCTTACTTCGGTTGCATTCCTTGGAGTCTTCCAATCCTGAACTGCAACTACCTTAGCGGGATCCACCGCTAAGCCTTGCTTAGAAACTATGTGCCCAAGAAATCTAACTCCTTTTTCTCCAAAATGACATTTGGAGGACTTGGCTTTAAACTGATGTGCTCTAAGCGTATCCATCACCTCCTTGAGATGTCTAGCATGTTCTTCCTCGTTCTTTAAGAAAGTCAGGATATCGTCTACAAAGACTACCACAAACTCGTTCAGGAACTCCCTAGACACCCTACTCATCAAGTCCACGAAGTAGGCAGGTGCATTAGTCAAACCGAATGGCATGACCAGCCATTCTAAGAATCCATCCGGAGTTCTGAACGCAGTCTTGTCTATACTATCTTCAGCTACTCTGAGCTGATGGAATCCAGTAGCAAGATCAAGAGGGAACAGATGTTCCTACAAGCTGAACAAATCATCGATCCTTGGTAATGGTTGTCTATTCTTCTTGTTCAACTCACGATAATCAACACACGGGCGAAGCGAACTGTCCACATTAGTAGCGCATACTACTAGAGCACCCTCCTCGGAAATGCTTCATCGTATGAACTTCTTCTCAAGCAACTCCTTGACTTGCTTTCTTAACTCTCATCTCGCGGGACCATGTGCCTAACCGGCCACGTAACTGGCTTGGCATTATCAACCAGATAAATGCGGAAATCATTCTCTCGCTTAGGGGTAACCCCCTTCACTTCACCCAAGATATCAGGATATTCTCGGACCACCCTCATAGATTTCAAACTATCGATAGACGAGTTGAGGGATTCAAGATAACACAACGTGACGAGACCTATAGGGTTACTAGAAATTTTTAGGGTGTTACCGAGGGGAGTCATGAGCCTCACAACCCTATGCTCAAAAATAAAGGATGGCTCCAAAGCTGGACAACCAATCCATGCCCAAAATCAACCCATACCCCATGAAACCGAGAATATAAGCATCACACGAGAACTCTACACTAAAGATAGAGATTTTCAAATCCACGTAGATAATAGACAAATGGGCGGAAACCCCAATTGGATTTGAAACACACACGGGATCATTAACTAGACAAGTACTTAGGTGCAAACTTTCAACTAGATCAGATGAAATAAACTATGCGATGCACCAGAATCAAACAAGGTACGAACTGGAAAATCAGAAATATATACAAGGCTCTCAACAGAAATACTACCTCGATCGGGAACTGGAGCGGTATTGAGAGCATGAAATTGCCCTCCTGAAGGTCCAGCACGCTGAGTCTGACCCTGGCCTTGCCCTTGCTTCTTCGGGCAATCCTTACTGAAATGTCCAGTCTCACCGCAGAAAAAGCATTCACCATTCTTCCTTTTCCTCTTCTTGCAATCCTTAATAAGATGCCCAACTGAACCGCAATAATGGCACTTTCCCTTGTTGTTATTGCCCTTGTTGTTGTTCCCCTTGTTGCCTTGACTCTTGTTCTTGTTCTTATTGCCTTGACTGCTCTGACCGCTTGGATTACCCTGATTTCCTTTCCACTGGGAATCAGTCTTCTTGGCTTGAATATCATTCATCTTGATCTCCTTCTTGTCACTCCTATTCTCTTCATTGAGTAGGGCCATATTCACCAAACTCTCGAAAGTTGCCCCCAAGGGTATATGAGTCATGGCTAAACCATGTAATGGCTCGTTTAATCCTAGAGCAAAGTATAGGGCCTTCTTCTGAGCTGTGTTAACCAAGTCTAAACCGACCCGAGCCAGTTGATTAAACTTATCTATGTATTCCCTAATAGTCATGTCCCCTTGCTTCAGTGATAGGAACCTTAGTCCAAACTTTCCCCGAAAGTCATCCCAAGTCTCAATTTGCCTAGTAGCGGTGGTGACCACCCACCAACGTGCAGCTTCTTCCTTTAGCAACCATACTGCTAATAAAACCTTCCTACGGTCATCTATATCAAAGAAGGCAAAAAGATCTTCGGTTTCTTTCAACCAATTCCTTGCCTCTACATAAGTCTCGGTTCCAATGAAATTCTTGCAACCCATCGCCTTAAAGTCTTTGCAAATCTCCGCGAAATCATCTTGTGGATGCTGAGGGGGAGGAGGAAGAGGAACCTCAACGACAGGAGGTGGGGGAACATCAGCGACAGGAGGAGGAGGAACATTAACTACCGGAGGAGGAGTAACATTTGCGGGGCCGGCTTCGGTCGCCCTAGCCTCCAAAAGTCTCCTATACCAAACAGGTACGTGTACTCCCTCCGGAATGGCAAAGTTATTGGCCATACTGAAAACGAAGAAAAAGATAGATTCAGAATGGAGAAAAACGAAGGAATTTTGCTAATGGCTTTTTGGGGAATAGCCTTTAAAATAAACTAGACTTTTCTTTGGAAAATACTTTATACTTGGTTTTGAAAATAGTTTTCCAAAAGTTTTAAAAACCTTTTTGTTCCTTCTCGTAAACCATATGCTCTGATACCAAATGTAACACCCCGCCTCCGTCAGGGTCGCTCTTGCAAGCACTCTGACTTTGGAGGGGCGTTTGAATCAGGTAAACATGCATAATGATATATCAAGGCAGAACAAGAACATATGTATATATGTAAACAGAGTAAATAAGATAAGTAAAACAGCGGAAGATTTCAAACTATTTCAAAACAAGTCTGGTACAACATAACTTTCCAAATAAACAAGTCTAGATAAAAACAACATCAACTGAAAAACTGAAATACATAAGTACTATCCCCAAAATAAGTGATAACCATAGCTAGCTTCATGTCAAGACCGTACATGAGCTAAAATCCCACAAGCAAGCGATCAGAAATCCAAGCTAAGCTCCAATATTCCCACCCTGAGAACCTGGGGGGGGGGGGGGGGGAACGGAAGAAAAGAGGCGAAAGAAAAACAGGTCAGTCAAAAAGACTGAGTAAGCCCTACTACAATCAATGTAAACTGGTAAAGTTAACTGTCATGATGAAAGCTGAGATGAACATAAGGATAACTACATACTAGCATGATGATTAACTAACAAGGTAGATAAAGGTGTCATCGCATAATCAGGTTTAAGGTTTTTGCACCACAGGTGTACTAGCAAACTAACATGACTTGAATAAACAAGTATTGATCCCTTGGCCCAAGCTTTGGCCCAATAACATGAAGTGACCCTAATACGCGGTCCAACCAAACGGTCTAGTCGATCGGCTCCCTATAAGCCTAACTCGTCACGTGTTGGTGTCAATGCGGCCCAAACATAATTGTAGTCAGACTGTACAGGGTCTCCCGTCGGGTGTATCAAGCCCTAGGGTGTCAACCCCTGGACACCATAGACATAAGTGCACAGTCTCGATCTACTGGTACCCGTGCATGTTTTCCCCGGCTTCGGACTATGTGCACGACCATAGTCCGCCCGGAACTACACCGGCGTACCACTCTGCCGTCGTTTTTGGTCTCTTACCTCAAGTCCAGTAATTGTGCCCCCCACCTTAGCCTAGTCCCTAGGGTCTTAATGATACGAACTTGGGATTACTGCTGGAGTGGACCCCCATTGCTAGGATTTTCTAGTGGGTTAAGTACGGTTTAACCCTTTTACTAATCATGGATTAACTTGGTTAAGTGTAACGATGAGTTCACGACTTAACCCTGATTAATCTACCAAGCCCAAATTGGTTAAGTATTAAGTGGACCATGACTTAACCCTAATCATGAGGCATTAATTAACTAATGTGCCTTAACCTCTCACATTAGACTTTGTTGCGGTTACTAGTTAAGCCGGTCGGTTCCGGGTAGCTTTACACCACAACTTGGTCTAACCTCGGGTTCAAGGTACAACATGACCAACTTCTCACATTGGGTCCTATTGTTTGTAGCAACTAGTTAATCCGGTCGGTTCCGGGTAGGTTTACGCTACAAACTCAACCCAACCTCGAGTTGTTCACACTTATATTTTCTAAGTGTCATGTCCATTATGTTTCCAAAACATATTACAAGTTTTCAAGCATTTGGGTAGACCTAAATTAATAGGTAAATTCCCAATGGGTAGACCTAACTTAATAGGTAAATTCCCAATCTTATGTTTTTATGTCTTTTAAGTTTTCCCAACCCCAAACGCAATCCCATCGCTTACATATCGCAATAGCGCATAAAGGATAGAAAGAGGGAACTTGGCATAATCATGACATAAAGGTGTTGAAGCCACAAATTTAACATGGTGGCATATGAAATGTACATATGTTCATATACTTGCATATTACATTTTTAGGCCTAAAAAACATGCATAAAACCAAACTTAGCATATTGGTGATACATGGTGATAAATGACATGTAGAAATGGCCATAAGTTCGCATTTAGCCTCACATGCAAGTTATCATAAGAGATATGATAACTTACATGTTGCCAAAATGCAACCTTTAGCATAAAGCTTGAAGCTTTATGTCCATATACTCAAGGTAAGCTTGCATAACATGATAACATGAACAAAATGATCAACCCAAACTTGCATAACATAACTTGCATATCATATGACAAACTTGCATATCAAACTTGCATAACATAACATGATAAACTTGCATATCACAACATGGCAAACTTGCATAGCATAACATGGTAAACTTGCATATCATAACATGGCAAACTTGCATAGCATAACATGGTAAACTTGCATATCATAACATGGCATACTTGCATAACATAACATGATAAACTTGCATATCATAACATGGCATACTTGCATAGCATAACATGATAAACTTGCATATCATAACATGGCAAACTTGCATATAATGGTCAACCAAACTTGCATCATTCATTTAACTTTAGAGTTTAAATATGAAAGTAGAAAAGGGCTTACAATGCCAAAGCCCTTATGAAATCAAATAAACCCAAAATGCAAGTTCCAATAGAAAAACCCTTGAGCCAAAATGATCAAAACTCTTGCTTTATGATGTAAATATGGAAACTTGACTTGAATGCAAGCTAATGATGCTCATACAAGCTTGAAAACACTTGTATGCATTGAAAATCTCTCATAGAAATAACTTAGGAATTTTATGAAGAGAGTGGAGGCCATGAGAGGAATGATTTTGCCATAGTTTAGTTACTTGAATGAATAATGATGATTTAGGGTTAGGTTAGGGGCTTATTTATAGAGATTAGGATTAGTTCTAGCCTTAGGATTAAACCCTAGTTCCAATCTCAGCCCTCAAAACCGAATCTGGCCCCCAAACTCAACACAACTCCAAGATGGTGCACCAGGCAAAACTGCCCGGCTGGACCAAGTCGACAGCCAAGTCGACAGGGCTGTCGACTTGGGTCCAACCAAGTCGACTCCCAAGTCGACAGGGCTGTCGACTTGGGTGATCTGGCGGGAATTTTCCCGCCTGGCCCAATCTGACCCTAATTTCCAAATTCAAACTTGAATTTGAAATCTGTTTTTACTTTGAATTTTTCTGAAAACTTCGTTGGGCCTTAATCGGGTCATGCGGACTCCGATTTTCGAAAACTCGGACTCTATTTCGCGTATTTTTTCGAGACGAACGCAATGGCATAGCGCGTTTCCCTTGATTCAGATTTATAAATTAAATTCTGCCTCGATTTACGTTATAACAGGTTATTGAAAATACGGGTTGTTACATTCCTTCTCATGATTCAAACCAACTTGTTTTTCTCAAAACAATTCAAAAACAAAAACTTTGGTAGTAATCCGTGATTACAACTCGAAAATGAACACCGAGGATGTCATGATCATCATCGGAATCTATTTTCCAGCTATCGAAGTGAGTTCAATACTATAACACTTTCCAAAACTCATTCTTCAAACACTTTCATTTGAAATATATTTCACAATATCCTTCTCAATGTTTGTAAACAATTTAAAATCTCCCTGGATTTTAAAATTCTCTTATACTTAATCCAAGTCCATTACAAACACTTTTACAAATTTCTAGGAATTTTAATTCTGATTCTAATTTCAAATTTAATTCAATTCATTACACATATGAATCCTACTTGGTTATATACATAACCATTTAATTTATAATCTTACTCGATTATAATTACAACCAATATATCCAATACCCCCACACGAGGTTTGTGAATAAGTGATTGTCTGATAATGAGCAAGGAATATCCGTCTTTCTGCTAAACAGAATCTATTGAACTCATAATTCATTAGATACTTTTTCTGAATGTCAACTAAGTATCATAAGTAAATTGATCCCGATTGTTCAATCATTTGATAACCCGAGTCATTATCATTTTGATATCAATCTTTTATATCAAAATATAATTTGGGAAAAATTATTTCATTTACCCTCCTTCCAAAACATACCGTGTCGGTTTATCGTATTCGAGTGTTCAAAAACTCCTACCGATACAGCGGATCAAACTGATCGACTAGAATCCATAAACAACTCAACCAATAAATCTCCACAATATGAAACAATTTTTATATCAAATAACAAATACGTTCACTCGTATATATACACTCAAACTCAATCTAGGGTATTACTAACCCCATCTCTACTGAGTCATGCCACAGAGCCAAGGTAATTACTTAACGTTAAGCTCTGATACCAACTGTAACAACCCGGTTTTTGTCGATTTGGTTATCGCCATAAACTCAATGACGACTAACAAAACATCGAAAAATACATGAAAGTTAATAGAAAGAAGTTAGAGGGTGAGAGTAGATAAAATAAAAATTAGAATAGAAGAACAAGAAGAAGATACAACATCAGAGTGACATGAATCTCACAGCGGAACGAACAACATATAATAGATAATATATCCTTGAAATAAATCAGTATATGTAAACAGTAACATTATCAGAGTACAACACTTTCAACACAGCGGAAATAACTATACCTATATAATCCTGAAGCCTCCTGCTCCAAGCTCTCCAAGTATATCTGTAAAATCCTGACTACTTGACTGCCCGTATAAAATTAGGCACCCAAGAGTTTAGGGAAACAAAACAAAATAAACTCTGGGTCAGTCATGGGACTAGTGTGAGTAAAACAGTTTGAACAAGTAAACGATATCTCATAAGACCACACCGTATAACGGAACGGGTTTTTCCCTTATGAGAATCCAAAATATCTATATATCAAAACTCATTGATATTATAATAATGTCTATCAACCACAATATAATAATCATCTAGCAGAAACGCTTTCATCTCACGTTCTACATATATAGTATACAATCAAAACCGCAAGCACATATTGGGTAATGGATTTCCAACTATGACAAGGTATGGAACCACCTTTCGCTAGTGTACCTCTAGAGAGGAATACACTGGGTTCAACAAGAACATCTTGCAACCCGGCCACACATGACCGACCACTCATTTCGCTGAGTGTATCGAATGTATATTACCAACGGTTGGGATCAACAACCATTTCCCGAATGGGACAGCATCGACAATAGATTTTTAGAAGTAAATGAAACTCTAGATCAGGAGATTATACACCCTAATAGGTGCGATCTACACAGCCATGCTGCCTGCCCGATTTTTGTCATTTACCGGATGTGAGGCTAGAAGCTACGCTTATCTTTTACATGCCACATCTTCATTCACTTAGAATGTCACATCGTCATACCCGCTAAATCACAAATTGATTTATCCAAAAATAACACGGGTATACAGCTAAGAGAAACGAATTCCTCCGCCACCAAACGTGAATACGTTTGAAGAGATCAACTTACGCGATCTATTAGATATACCCTGTCAGACCTTCTTCCATACAAGTTGTCCTGGGACTGGACAAACCGAAGGCACTATTCAGTACATCCATCTTAGGAAATTGTTATCTAAGATTTATACAACAGCCCTTGCACTTTACTCCGTCTTCAATATATTCAGCATACTTGATTCGCAATGCTTATGCCAATACGGTGTGGTTCTTCGGATAATAATCCAACCGGTCTCTCCATATTAACAACGTTAAAATGGTCAAAACTTTGATAGTCGGTGAGTTAACTATCAAATGAAAAATGTCCGTGTACACACAACAATCTTATTTCCAAATGGAATTATCGATCAAATCATCAACCATATATATATATTCTTTCATTCATATTTCCTTATTTTCTATGTTTAGAAAATATATGTTATTAACACTGGAAAACGTTTCCATCTGCTTATTTACAAATCACTAGTCTTCCTCAACTATCAGTCCCTAACTATAAACTAGTAAGAGAACAATTCCCTAAGCATCAATCCCGAAGGCCGAAACCAACATCAAATCGTCACTTAGAAAACCATTCAACTTAACTAATCTCTAGTTAGTTTCTAATTTTGCTTAGCTCTATTTGATTAACTCTTATTCGAATAACTAATATTCGATTAACTTTAATTGAATAACTAATATTCAATTAACCTCACTTGATTAATTCTAGTTCAAATAACTATATTCGATTTAACTTCATTCTAAATAACTATGTCTGTTTAACTTTGTTTCGAATAACTATATTCGATTCACTCTTTTTGATATTTATTTTCCAAATATCCTTTTTATAAAATCCTGTTTATTTTCCCAAATATGTCTTTCTATAATACCTTACTTGTTTTACAAATATTTACTCCTTTTCTAATTCTATTTATTTAACAAATAAATATTTTTTTATCTTATTTATTTTCTAAATAAATAATTCGTTTTCAATTCTATTTGTAAATGTTTTTCAAATATTTCCCTTTTCAATCCTATTTGTAAATGGTTTACAAATATTTCCTTTTCGATTCTCATTTGACTTACCAAATATTTCCTTTATAAAATCCTTTGATTTTATAAATAGTTTTCCTTTAAAATTCTATTTATTTCTTAAGAAATACCATTTTTAATTCTATTTACTTTCTATGTAAATAAATCCTTTTTATACCTTTATTTACTTTCTAAGTAAATAATCCTTTTTATAAAATTCTTTGATTTTAAAAATATCCTATTTCAAGGCACAGTTTGAAATCTTCCTTCTATATAAAATCTCTCGATTTTATATAATATTTTATTTCAATATTTCTTCTGGTATTTAACAGTACCCAATAACAAGACCATAGTCACTATAATCAATCTCAGATTATACATCACATCATATAACACAATATATGAACAAAACAGTATTATAAATATTAAGGAACCCAGTTGGGTCCCTCCAACATGTTTCCCCGCATCACAGATGTTAAACAACACGAGTATAAATTATTCTGATAACAGAATCAATATTCAATTAACGATTTATGTATATATATATATATATCGTTATCTATAATTTCAACCAATACACAAGCAATTAAACCATACAGTTAGCACACAACAATCAACAGATAATTATCAGTTCTAAGAATACGTTATATAAAAAATAACTGTTCAGAGTTGGTAAGTTTTACTCACATTGGCAGTTCATCATTTAAGAATGATAAATTGTTTGTTTGATTTGAATCAAACAATTTATTTCGCCATAAATTCAAACGAGCTCCAATGGACTTCCAGTCAGTTCCATGTTGTTGCTCCCGTCCATACGATCCCGTCGGATCTTGTTTCGCTGAATTCCGATATCGTATGATGAAGTTATACGTTTTAGAAGTTAATATACATTTAAATAAATTCTAAACTAAAACTTAATTGTCTTTATAAAGAGATTTGGGCTCCCTCTTTACCTTAAAGCCCATCGGCTCCACTTGAAGCCCAAACCCGCATGAACAGTGACTCCTTTTTTCCCCGATTCAAACGCGAGCTCCAAGCTATCAATGGCCATTCGCCCGTATCTTTCCATCGCCCTCCCAACCACATTCCTCCATGAAATTTCCCAACACCAATACCGTTGAACTCCTCATACAAATCCGTATCAACCCCTACCCTTAAAATCGAACTCGAGTTCACTATCCTGGTTGCGTCGAACGACTTTGAATGGTACTGTACAGAATCGTGCGTCACTTCTTGGCACCATTTCACTTCAAATTTATCCACTAGGTGTGAATCTTCATGCTGAACTCGAAATCAACCTTGAATTCTAGCAACAAAGCTTTAATCCCTTGAAATGTTGAACCCTAGAACTCACGGTGGAATTTCGAGCTGCAGAAACCAGCGTCGCGCCCAACAAAATTACCATGGAATCAAAGCCCTCCTCTTCGCGAATCCAGATATATATCATATGTGAATTATAGGATTTTATTCCATTTGTTTTTTTTATTTATGAAAGAGGATAGTTTTACTGTAAGAGTTAAATTCGGCGGCTCCTATTCTTGCGTTTATAAAGGGTGCGGGTGTGGCTGAGAAGGGAGAAGATGTGGCCTGTTTAGGTTCACTAAAGTAGGATATTTTTATTTAATATTTTTATGTTTTATTTTGCCAATTTCTCATTGTATCTGTCTTCTAAAAATCCCCGTAATTACATACGATACCTAAAAATCATGAAAATGGGCATGCAGCTAGAATTTGACATTACGGTCCCAACGAAACTAGTTTCGTTGAATTTCGACTCCGTTTGCTAACACAGCGTATTTTTAACTGTCAAAATATCGACTGTTTTTCACATTAAAATCCTGTACGGCCACATACTGACTTCAAAAATCATGAAACTTGACATCTAACAATAATATAACATTGCGGATCCAACAAAATTAGTTTCGTCGAATTTTGAGGTCGTTTGCAAAACTGGCTATTTTTAAAGCTCTAAATAAACCATTTAAATATTAAATATATTTAAAAACAGTTAAATTAAATATTTATAAATAAATATTATTGTATATATTCACATACGATATCATACAGCTCCACAATACTCCTATATGAATTTCTAACTCGATATTTCAAGTCCTGATTAAATCGATATTCGATTTATAATGAAATTCATTTTATAAATATAAATAAATCGTTATAAATTATAAAGGAATTCCATAGCGACTTTTCTAAAATTTGATTTGGACATAAATCAAAATCTACACGACGAAATCCCAATTTTTCTCTTCTATTAGAAAAATATACTTCACCATCTTTGAACGTTTCTTGTTTCACAGAAATCCAATTTAAAACAGCTTCTGTATATTCAGTTGAAGTTCGAATCGCCAATTTACGAACTGCAGCGCCATTTCGAGCTCGATTATAATTAGAATATAATTATTCGTTCAAACTGTCGTTATTTAAATATATTCGGCGTTCTAATTCAATTCTAAACTGAATTAAATATTTTAAATTGCCCAGTTCACATTATATTGTCAATTCAGCAAATTTCTGATTATCCCAGAATTAAATAAATTATTTAATTATAATATTAACTAAATATTCCATATAATTTAATTAAACAACCTTATATTCTATAATTCACTATAAAAATAATTAAATTAATTAATTATTATATAGCTGAAAATACGGGTCATTACACACCTGATGCCAATTACCCAACCAATACTGTCCGTAAGTTAAAAACAAACAACTGTTGAATTTTCAATTCAATAGTCAACAACCAAATAAATTGTCCAATCCATATTGGTGAAACAATTCATATAATTGTAATATGAAAATAACAACAAATTTTAGGAATCCAGTTGGATCCCTCCAACCTATTTTCCCTACATCCAAATACATTATCTCAAATAACATTATTCGATTCAACAAACAGATATAATATTTAACAATAATAAAAAAGTAATCCAATCACCCATATTTTAATTTAAAACGTTTATATTATAAACGTAACCAGCAAGGTAATTACCTTATTTGGAAATAATCGTTAGAATAACGATATGATTTCATTTAAAATAACCGAACGTTAAATCAGCCAATTCATTTAATATATAAATAATATTCAGCACACCACAAACAATTATCAATCATAGCACATAAATTAACACGACTTATAGAAAATATAAGTGGGATAAAAACTGAGTGAGTTGTACTTACTTTGATTCCATTTGTTTATGGTTTGGTTACCATTAAATTAAACGGTCGTTTAATTTAACGTAAATCCCAGTTGTCTTCTGCACTATCCGGATCAGTTCCATAACGTTCTGTTTGTCGACACGATCCCAGTAGATCTCGTTTTGTCCCATTCTGTTAGCACAACAAGAAGTTATTTAAGTTTACGTATATGATTTTTAATTAAAATCATTAATTCTCTTAACCATATTTTAATTAAACTAAGTATACGATTATACCCTGATTACTTCGGTTATCAGATTTGTTTTACAGGCCCGACTAAACTCCTATTTCTTCTTGTTGACTCTCCATGAACACAGTTCTTCATTATTCACAAACCCATCCCCTTCATTCACATTGCTTTGTTCCATTCAAACAAAAGCCATACTGCTTGAAATAAAATCCATTGCTTTTGCTCCATACGTGCCGGATCATTAATTGTTTTCCACTCTAGACATTGAAAACCATCGGCCATCATGACTTCATTCTTCACGCAAATATTTGCGCACTCCGTCTAAAGAACACGTTGACCACTTCTTGCTACATCTTCTTCTCTCTATTCCTTCAATGTTTCCATCCACAAGCCATATCATAATTCTTTACTTTGTCAATTTTCTTCTGTTGGAAATATAAACACAAATGGTTACTTCCTACTCTTCACGTGATAACCCTTCAGTGACTGAGTCTCATTACAAAACAATGTACCCCACTCCTCTTTCTCCACGCAGGAAGTTTCCACTTCAAAAATGATCCCACCTTTCAACCTATGACGCCCCACGTCTGTTAATGTCACTCATTAAGAGAATGCATTAAGTTTCGTGAAGTGTTATAGGTAAACAGAAACATTACAAGACAGATATAAAATAGCAGCGGAGTTAAAAACTTTATTAATCATAAAGCATCGTGGTTCAAAACATCATACATGTGAAAAACACATAAACCCAGTACATCATCAAAATTTATGTCTTTCACTTAAAACATCAGAGTACAAAAATTAAAGAAGCAGATTTCCCCAAAAGAAACATAGCCATAGTAGCAAAGATAAGATCTTGAGCAATACATCTAAGCAAAATGATAGCAAAATCCTGATCAAGCTTGAGTATACCTACCCCGAGAACCTTGGGGGGAGCGGAAGAGAAAGAAGAGGAAACAAAATGGGTCAAACATATAGTCTGGCGAGTCCAGTTACTTTTAGCAAATAAATAAGTAAAAGTATCATGACAGACATATAAAGTGGATAAGGAAGATAACATCATAAAAGGCAGGTATGACAAGGTAAACATGATAGAGTGTATATGCTTCTCTAATGATTTCTCTGCACCGATACTAGTATAACCAAAATGAGATGATCCCAACAACTATAAGATGGTAGACTTAGGCGTACTTTCTGGTGAGAGGTTTTAACCCCTTACAATCAACAGGCAACCCAATAACAGGCTCTTAAACTTACCATAGTCTAGATGTACCCTAATTACTACACTAATCGATCGGATCCCTACTCCGTAGATACCATGTGCTTGCCCCCACAGTAGGGTGTACCATTCCCTAAAGTGGCAACCCCTCATTTCCAGGATGTGCGCAACCATATCTCCTGATGTCACAGCGTCTTATTTTCCTGAGCAGGCGGAGTCATGCAGGCACATGACCCCGTTGGAACGCGCCGTCGGACACCGTCCCCACTTTTTGATCTCTTACAATCTACCCAATAAGTGTTCCCCGACTCTGACCTAGTTCTGATTACTCGTTTGATACCTATATATGGGTTACTGACTGAAACGGGTCCCACACACAAGATGATGCAAGCTCTTCCCTTTGTCGTGCATCACCACCACTAGGTTTTCCATAGATTATGCCTACCTACTGGTGTCATAAAATTGCATAATCCCAATAGGTTAAGTTTGTGGGCCTATATATACATACATACATACATACATACATACATATATACATACATATATTACCCACCCACCCCAGATTTACCTAACCCACCCACTGTTTCAAACAAATTTACTTAACCCCTAATCAGGTTCATGTTCATACAATCCCTATGGATTCAACTAGGTTAAGTATTCCAATTCATTACCATGTCCATTTATGGTTACAATGTGCTAGACCTCCCACATTAAGCCTACCACTAGTGGATGCTAGATATGTCGGGCAGTTCCGGGCAGATTTCTTCCAAAAGTCGGACTTAACCTCGTGTCTTAGCGCGTCTCGTATTTGTGCACCTAGATCCCTAAAATTAGATTCACGACTTATGGTCGCTGGATATGCCGGGCGGTTCCGGGCAGACTTCCACCACAAGTGTAATCTAACCTTGTGTTTAGGCATAGTTACAGTTTCCAATTACTGTAATCCTAGGCATTCCAATTATTAAACTGATTTACCTATGTCGTTATAGGTTTTCATGCCCCTTTCCCAAGTTATGTTCATAATAAACTATATGCCCCAATTTCATATTATTACACTTTATTTAAGTTATGAACAAATTCCTAATTACAAGTTATGCCCCAACACAACGTTTTCCCCTCGTTCCCAATCTAACGTATTCACATATTTCAGCGGCATGCCTAGGCTCGAAGGTACCCTGGCTATAGAAAAATAAAAGGGAAAAGATAGGGGGAGAAGGACACAGATGATCATACTAACAAGGTTGACATGTAATAGTACAAACATATAGTGGCATAATGACAAGATAAGCATATAGGATGAACATGTGACTATAGCACTGATTCTAACATAATAGGGACGGGCATGATGTGATCTAAATAATGATTTAGATGTCCAACAAATAATAGAATTGATTTAGCCATAAACATAATAGAATAGGTATAAGGTGATATTAACAGTAAATTATATCTATAATTAATGGCAGATCTGACATGATAAAGGTTAAGATCTAAGTCATAGTCATGTCAGAATATCATAGATAAACAAGTTATAATAGATCTTATATGATTCAAGTAGTCACAGGCATAGATCCAAGTTATAGTCATATCAAGTTTTACTTTTTATTATTTAGATCTAAAAGTAACTTAAACTCACAGTGTTTGGATCTAGGAAAACAGAGAAGGGATTGCTAGCGTTGAATCACAGATCTAAGCTTGAATAACTTGATTGCAGAAGAAGAAAAAGGATTGATTTGATCTGGGCAGAGGTAGCATCTAGTTCTCCAGTATTTTTGGTGTGCAAAAACATGAGAAATGAGGCCGTATTTATAAGTGACCCCGAAACCCTAATCTGCCTCCTCTGGCGTAGGGGAGTCGACCCATGGGTCGACAACTCCCTTGAGGGGTCGACACCCCTCTTAAAGGGTCGACACCCCTGGGCGGAATTTTTGTCGCCCACGGAAATTTGATTTTCGAACAGATTTTTGATTTTCTGAATTATATATATATATATATATAATTCTCTTGCACGTATACAAACTTCAAACATTCATAACTTCTTCATACGATGTTCGTTTTACAAAAACCAGGTGTCTATTTTGACTAGAATTCCAAGACGAACGCAATGGTGCAGTCCGTTTCCCTTAATTATGAATATATAATTAATTATTCTTTAATTTTTCCTCTTTAGTGTTGTTAAAATTACGGGGTGTTACATTCTCCCCTACTCAAAGGATTTCGTCCCCGAAGTTTCCAAGTTGAGAAGAATGTATATCCTACTATCCATCACCTATCTACTCATCCACCAATCACAGGCATCCATTGTCCTTAAAGACTTCTAATGCTTATATGAACATATGCAAAGGTGTGTGTATATGTCCCAATACTAATGTGAAGATCAGGCGGTCTACTGATTCAGTCGACCTCCTTAATGTAATGTATGTTAGCGCCATGAATCCAACATGTACGCAAATAATCCTATTATAACATGTAAGTTCTATATGGGTGCACAATCATACGTCCAGATGCAACATCCATATGATGATACATCCAATTCCATCCATTAAGAGAAGAAAAATGCACACACATTCATATGCGGTATGACAGTGATTGAGATGATCTAGTGCCTAATGTACGTGTGTATGTATCCACGAGCAACTACTAGCAAACACTTGCATCCACATGCACCCATCAAACATAACATGTCTCAAACACATGTTTACATCCATAGGATTCCTACCTAAAGGTCGAAGATTCGATTGATAGGACATACTTAAATGATAGAAAAAAACATAAATAAAAGCTTTGAAAAGGAAGTTAAGAACATACCCTTGAAAAGAAAAGGGTACGAATCACAAATCTTGTATTCGGTCTCCCAAGTCGCATCCTCTGGGATATCTCCCCACTGAACCTTCATCAACTTGACTTATTTGTTGAGTAGCTTCTTAACTTATTATCCAAGAATACGGGTAGGAACCCGTCTGACTGCCGCTTCCCTTCCACCTCTACTTCCTCTAATATACTCGGCTCAACTACTTACGTGGTATCATCCAAGCACTTCGGCAAATAAGAAACATGAAAAACATCATGAACGCCGGATAGTCTCTTTGGTAGCTTTACTCTATAGGTCATTTGGCCAACCTTTCTGTTACGGGAAACGGCCCTACAAACCTTAGTGCCAATTTCCCTATAGATTCGAAGCGAACCACATTCCTCAAAGGTGACACCTTAATAAAAACCATATCTCCTACTTCGAATTCAATGTCAGTCCTTCTCTTGTCTACGTAGGATTTCTATCTATCTTGAGCGATCTTCATTCGTTGTTTAATAAGATCAATCTTCTCGGACATTTCCTTCCCCATATCTGGTCCAAGTAGTAGTCCTTCTGTAGATTCCAACCAACAAGTTGGTGATCTACAGGGTCGTCTGTATAATTCTTCGAAGGGTTCCATGCCAATGCTAGCTTGATAACTATTGTTGTACGAGAATTCTACTAAACGAAGATGCTCTTCCCAAGTCCCTCCGAAGTCTAGGATACACAACCTTATAAGATCCTCAAGAACTCTGTTCACCCTTTCTGTCTGTCCATCGGTCTGTGTGTGATAGGCGGTGCTCAAACACAATTGTGTACTTAATGCTTCTTGCAAGATCCTCCAAAATT
This sequence comes from Allium sativum, assembly GCA_030737875.1. NCBI lineage: Eukaryota > Viridiplantae > Streptophyta > Magnoliopsida > Asparagales > Amaryllidaceae > Allium > Allium sativum. Next base: position 299,972,237 of record CM060924.1, read on the forward strand.
CACTGGTAAAGATGGGGTCACGATCACTTACGAAACTAGAAGGTACTCCATGAAGACGGACTATCTCACGAACGTAAACTGCTGCCAACCATGTTGCCATCCTCTTGCTCTTAACCGGAATGAAATGAGCGCTCTTAGTAAGTATATCTACTACAACCCAAATACTGGTGTTGGCTTTCTTTTATTTTGGCAAAACATCTATGAAACCCGTAGAGACGCTCTCCCACTTCCACTGTGGAACCTCCAAAGGACGAAGTAAACCACTGGGCTTCTTTTGTTCATCTTTGACTTGCTGACAAACCAAGCATTGAGAAACAAACTCTGCCACATCTATCTTCATCCCGGCCCAAAAAAAAACCCTCTTCATGTCTCTATACATCTTATCACTACCTGGATGAATAGTCATCTTAGAATGATGGGATTCTTCTAGGACTGTCTTCAACAAACTCCCAGCTTGGGGAACACAAAGCCTTCCATCTCGTCGCAACCACCCTTTATCGTCTATGGAATATCTATTGAGGTGAATAGAAGTCTCCCTTTTACTGAGCCTATCCAAGATGTCTGAAATCTGTGGATCATCTCACTACGAAGCTCCTATCTGATCCATAAGAGTAGGTCATATCTCTAGCGATGCAACCAAACAAGGCAAAAACTCAGTGGAGGGTCTAAAATCAAAAGTCTATATGAACTCCAAGCTTTTCTCCACAAACTAAGGACTTAAGGCTATCCTCTGCCTATTCAGTGCGTCTGCCACTACATTGCCCTTGTCAGGGATATAAGCAATCTCGAAATCATAAGAAACAAAGAACTTCATCTGCCTTTGTTGCATAAATTTAAGATCCTTCTGCGAGAACAAGTACTTGAGAGATTTATGATCGGTGTACAACTCGAACTTCTCTCCAAGCAAATAATGACGCCACATATTAAGCGCGAATACTATGGTAACTAACTCTAAATCATGGGTAGGGTAGTTCTTCTCATGAACCCTTAATTGTCTACCCCCATAACATACTATCTTTCCCTCTTGCATCAGAACCGCACCAAGCCCTGTACCACATGCATCAGTGTATGTTGTAAATACTTTGTTCCCATTAGGCAAGGTCAAGACTAGGGCTGTTGTCAGAGCCCTCTTCAAGCGCTGGAAAGCAATATCACAATCCATATCCTACGAAAACGCCAAATTCTTCTTTGTCAGCCTGGTGAGTGGGGATAATATCTTTGCGAAGTCCATAATGAACTTCCTATAATAGCCTGCCAATCCAAGAACGCTTCTCACCTCCATTGCATTATTTGGGATGTGCCAATCCTGAACTGTAACCATCTTTGCGGGATCTACTGCTATACCTTATTTAGAAACCACATGCCCTAGGAATCTCACCTCATTTCTCCAAAAATGGAATTTGGAGAACTTTGCCTTAAGCTGTTGTGCACGCAGAGTTTTCAAAACTTCTCTCAAATATTGGGCATGCTCTTCCTCGCTCTTTGAGAAGATCAAGATATCTTCAACAAAGACCACGACAAATTTATTTAAAAACTACCGAAACACCGTACTCATCAGGTTAACAAAATAGGCGGGTGCATTCGTCAACCGAAATGGCATAACAAGCCATTCAAAGAAACCATCCGGAGTCCTAAAAGCGGTCGTTTCTATACTGCCCTCATCCACTTTCAATCGATGAAAACCCATGGCCAAGTCTAACTGAGAAAATACTGATGCACCAACAAGCTAGTTAAACAAATCATCTATCCTTGGGAGTGGATGCATGTTCTTCTTAGTGAATTTGTTCAACTCTCTATAGTCCATACATAAGCGAAGAAAACCATCCACCTTAGTTGGGAATACCACCGGAGCACCCCATTCAGATATGCTTCGCCTAATTAACCCTTTCTAAAGTAGCTCCCATACCTGCTTACTATGCTCCTCCTTTCTCTTGGAGCCATATGGTGCATAGGTAATGCAACTAGCTTTGCATTGTCCACCAAATATATACGAAAATCGATCTCGTGCCTCGGTGGTAAGCCCCGTACCTCATCAAAAACATCAGGATAGTCTCGGACTACTGGCACAGATCGCAGAATCAATAGATGCATCAAGATACTCTCGGAAAATAAGCATGACAGACCCTTGCGGGTCACAAGAAATCCCATGGGTTCTCCCATGGCAAGTCAAAAGTCTAACGACCCACCTTTCATAATCCAGAATGGAACCATACGTGGTTAGCCAATCCATCCCTAGAATCAAACCATAACCCATAAAATCGAGCACATATGCGTCACACTCAAACTCGACACCTAACACATATATTCTCAAACCCCAACAAATCATGAACAAATGAGACGAACCACCAATAAGGTTTGAGACAACAATGGGATCCACTACCATACTAGTATTTAGGTGTAGAGACTCAACCACATAACTAGATATAAATGAATGTGAAGAGCCAGAAACAAAAAGAGTTCTAATAGGATGACTAGAAAGTGAAATCAAACCTTCCATGGAAACTTTCCTACCTCTATCCGGAGCACTGGTCGCGAGAGTATGCACCTGCCCTCTAGAAGATCATGCCCTTTGACCTTGTCCTTATTTCTTCGGGCACTCCTTAGCAAAGTGTCCGACCTCTCCACAACTGAAGCAAGAATTCTTCCTTCTTTTGCAGTCCTTGATCAAATGATCCTCTCGCTCACAATTATGACATTTCCTCTTATCCTTAGCCTTGTCATTCTTTCCGCCTTTCTTCTTCTTCTTCTGTTGTTGTTGTTGTCCTTTCTTAGGCCATACTTTCTTGTTTTGTGTTTCCTCAACTTTAAATTATTGTCGCTTTTGTCTTCCTCATGCATCAAGGCCATATCAATATGCCTTTTAAAAAATTCTCCCATTGTAATATGGGACATAGCTAACCCATGAAGGGGTTCATTCAGCCCTTTAACAAATCGCAAAGCTTTCTTATGCGGAGTTTCTACCAGTTCCAATCCAAACCTTGCTAGCTAGTTGAATTTGTTCACACATTCTTTAACAGTCATGTTTCCTTGCTTGAGCGCCAAGAACCTTTCCATTTGCATGGTTTTCTCGGCTTGAGAAAGAAACTTCATTTCAAACCTCTGTCTAAAATCATCCCAACTTTCCACTAGACGCCCCGCTTGTGTTACTTCCCACCAGAACGAAGCTTCATTTTTCAGTAGGCAGGCGGCTAGCTGAATCTTCCTACGATCGTCCACATCGAAAATTCCAAACAAGTCCTCTGTCTCCTTGAGCCAATTCCTTGCCTCTACGAATGTCTCAGTTCCACGGGATGGCTATCCTCCCATGGCACAGAAATCTTTGCATATTCTAGAGAAGTTATTTGCACACGGAGGAGGAGGAGGAACGACGGGTGCAGATGGGGGAGGAACATCAGCTTGACCACCGACAGGCACCGTGGGCTCTAGATACGCACGAAACCAGCCTGGTATCGTAACGCGCTGTGGAATAATAGGTTCCCCAGACATGCTGAAAAGAAAAGGAAAGAGATCCAGACAAAGGATCGAAAGATATTACATATGGCTTTGGGGAATATTTTTTTCAAAATAGACTTTTCTTTTTGAAAATGCATTATTTTAAAATCTTTCTGAAAATAATTTTCAAAATCTTTTATCCGATCTGGTAACCTTCAGCTCTGATACCAAGTGTGACACCCCACGTCCGTTAATGTCACTCATTAAGAGAATGCATTAAGTTTCATGAAGCGTTATAGGTAAACAGAAATAGAAACATTACAAGACGGATATAAAATAGCAGCGGAATTAAAAACTTTATTAATCATAAAGCATCGTGGTTCAAAACATCATATGTCTGAAAAATACATAAACCCAGTACATCATCAAAATTTATGTCTTGCACTTAAAACATCACAGTACAAAAATAAAAGAAGCATAATTCCCCAAAAGAAACATAGCCATAGTAGCAAAGATAAGATCTTGAGCAATACATCTAAGCAGCTCCAGCAAAATGATAGCAAAATCCTAATCAAACTTGAGTATTCCTACCCCGAGATCCTGGGGGGGGGGGGAATGAAAGAAGAAGAATAGGAAACAAAATGGATTAAACATAAAGTCTGGCGAGTCAGTTACTTTTAGCTAAAAGTATCATGACAGGCATATAAAGTGGATAAGAAAGATAACATCATAAAAGGCAGGTATGACAAGGTAAACATGATAGAGTGTATACGCTTCTCTAATGATTTCTTTGCACCGATACTAGTATAACCAAAACGAGATGATCCCAACAACTATAAGATGGTAGAATTAGGCGTACTTTCTGGTGAGAGGTTTTAACCCCATACAATCAACAGACAGCCTAATAACAGGCTCTTAAACTTACCATAGTCTTGATGTACCCTAATTACTACCCTAATCGATCGGCTCCCTACTCCGTAGACACCATATGCTTGCCCCACGGTAGGGTGTATCACTCCCTAAAGTGGCAACCTTCACTTCCCGGATGTGCACAACCATATCTACTGATGTCACAGCGTCTTATTTTCCCGAGCAGGCGGAGTCATGCATGCACATGACCCCGTTGGAACGTGCAGTCGGACACCGTCCCCACTTTTGGATCTCTTACAATCAGCCCAGTAAGCGTTCCCCGACTCTGACCTAGTTCGGATTACTCGTTTGATAACTATATATGGGTTACTAACTAAAACGGGTCCCACACACAAGATGATGCAAGCTCTCCCCTTTGTCGTGCATCCCCACCACAAGGTTTTCCATAGATTATGCCAACCTACTAGTGTCATAAAATAGCATAATCCCAACAGGTTAAGTTTGTGGGGCTATATATATATATATATATATATATATATAGACACACACACACATATATTACCCACCCACCCCAGATTTACTTAACCCACCCACTGTTTCAAACAAAATTAGTTAACCCCTGATCAGGTTCATGTTCATACAATCCCCGTGGATTCAACTAGGTTAAGTATTCCAATTCATTACCATGTTCATTTATGGTTATAACGAGCTAGACCTCCCACATTAAACCTACCACTAGTGGATGTTGGATATGTCGGGCGGTTCCGAGCAGATTTCTTCCACAAGTCGGGCTTAACCTCGTGTCTTAGCACGTCTCGTGTTTGTGCACCTAGACCCCTAACAGTAGATTCACCACTTATGGTCACTGGATATGCCGGGAGGTTCCGGGCAGACTTCCACCACAAGTGTAATCTAACCTCGTGTTTAGGCATAGTTACACTTTCCAATTACTGTAATCCTATGCATTCCAATTATTAACCAGATTTACTTATGTCGTTGTAGGTTTTCATGCCCCTTCCCCAAGTTATGTTCATAATAAACTATATGCCCGAATTTCATATTATTACACTTTATTTAAGTTATGCAAAAATTCCCAATTACAAGTTATGCCCCAACTCAACGTTTTCCCCTCGTTCCCTGTCTAACGTATTCGCATATTTCTGCGGAATGCCTAGGCTCGAAGGTATCCTGGCTATAGAAAAATAAAAGGGAAAAGATAGGGGGAAAAGGCAGAGATGATCATACTAACAAGGTTGACATGTAATAGCATAAAGATATAGTGGCATAATGACAAGATAAGCATATAGGATGAACATGTGACTATAGCATTGATTCTAACATAATAGGGACGGGCATGATGTGATCTAAATAATGATTTAGATGTCCAACTAATAACAGATCTGATTTGGCCATAAACATAATTGAATAGGTATAAGGTGATCTAAACAGTGAATTACATCTACAATCAATGGCAGATCTGACATGATAAAGGTTAAAATCTAAGTCATAGTCATGTCAGAATATCATAGATACACAAGTTATAACAGATCTTATATGATTAAAATCGTCACAGGCATAGATTCAAGTTATAGTCATATCAAGTTTTACTTTTATTATTTAGATCTAAAAGTAACCAATACTGTCCATTGGTTAAAAACAAACAAACGTTGAATTTTTAATTCAACAGTCAACAACCAAATCAATTGTCCAATCCATATTGGTGAAGCAGTTCATATAATTGTAATATGAAAATAACAACAAATTTCAGGAATCCATTTGGATACCTCCAACCTGTTTTCCCTGCATCCAAATATGTTATCTCAAATAATATTATTCGATTCAACAAACAGATTTAATATTTAACAATAAATAAAAAAGTAATCCAATCACCCATATTTTAATTTAAAACTTTTGTATTATTATAAACGTAACCAGCAAGGTAATTACCTTGTTTGGAAATAATCGTTAGAATAACGATTTGATTTCATTTAAAATAATTGAACGTTAAATCAGCCAATTCATTTAATATATAAATAAATAATATTCAGCATACAACAAACAATTATCAATCATAGCACATAAATTAACCCGACTTATAGAAAATATAAGTGGGATAAAAACTGAGTGAGTTCTACTCACTTTGATTCCATTTGTTTACGGTTTGTTTACCATTAAATTAAACAGTCGTTTTATTTAACGTAAATCCCAGTTGTCTTCCTCACTGTCCAGATCAGTTCCATAACATTCTATTTGTCAAAACGATCCCAGTAGATCTCGTTTTGTCCGATTCTGTTAGCGCAACAAGAAGTTATTTAAGTTTACATAAACGATTTTTAATTAAAATCATTATTTCTCTTAACCTTATTTTAATTAAACAAACTATACGATTATGCCCTGATTACTCCGGTTATCAGATTTGTTTTGCAGGCCCGACTAAACTCCTATTTCTTTTTGTTGAATCTCCATGAACACGGTTCTTCATTATTCACAAACCCATCCCCTTCGTTCACATTGCTTTGTTCCATTCGAAACAAAAGCCATACTGCTTGAAATAAAATCCATTGCTTTTGCTCCATACATGCCGGACCATTAATTGTTTTCCACTCTAGACATTGAAACCCATCGGCCGTCACGACTTCATTCATCACGCAAATATTTGCGCACTTCGTCTAAAAAACACGTTGACCACTTCTTACTGCATCTTCTTCTCTCTGTTCCTTCAATGTTTCCATCCACAAGCCATATCATAATTCTTTACTTTGCCACTTTTCTTCTGCTAGAAATAAAAACACAAATGGTTACTTCCTACTCTTCACGTGATAAACCTTCAGTGACTCAATCCCGTTAAAAAACAATGTACCCCACTCCTCTTTCTCCACGCAGGAAGTTTCCAGTTCAAAAATGATCCCACCTTTCAACGTAGGACACACCACGTCTGTTAATGTCACTCATTAAGAGAATGCATTAAGTTTCCTGATGCGTTATAGGTAAATAGAAACAGAAACATTACAAGACAGATATAAAATAGCAGCAGAATTAGAAACTTTATTAATCATAAAGCATCGTGGTTCAAAACATCATATGTCTGAAAAATACATAAACCCAGTACATCATCAAAATTTCTGTCTTGCACTTAAAACATCAGGGTACAAAAATAAAAGAAGCATAATTCCCCAAAAGAAACATAGCCATAGTAGCAAAGATAAGATCTTGAGCAATACATCTAAGCAGCTCCAGGAAAATGATAGCAAAATCTTGATCAAGCTTGAGTATTCCCACCTTGAGAACCTGAGGGGGAAATGAAAGAGAAAGAAGAGGTAACAAAATGGGTCAGACATAAAGTCTGGCAAGTCCAGTAATTTTTAGCAAATAAATAAGTAAAAGTATCATGATAGGCATATAAAGTGGATAAGGAAGATAACATCATTAAAGGCAGGTATGACAAGGTAAACATGATAGAGTGTATACGCTTCTCTAATGATTTATTTGCACCGATACTAGTATATCCAAAACGAGATGATCCCAGCAACTATAAGATGGTAGACTTAGGCATACTTTCTGGTGAGAGGTTTTAACCCCATACAATCAACAGGCATCCCAATAACAGGCTCTTAAACTTACCAAAGTCTAGATGTACCCTAATTACTACTCTAATCGATCGGCTCCCTACTCCGTAGATACCCTGTGCTTGCCCCATAGTAGGGTGTATCACTCCCTAAAGTGGCAACCCTTTCATTTCCCGAATGTGCACAACCATATCTACTGATGTTACAACGTCTTATTTTCCCCAGCAGGCGGAGTCATGCACGCATATGACCCCGCCGTCCCCACTTTTGGATCTCTTACAATCAGCCCAGTAAGCATGCCCCGACTCCGACCTAGTTCGGAGTACTCGTTTGATACCTATATATGGGTTACTGACTTAAAAGGGTACCACACACAAGATGATGCAAGCTCTCCCCTTTGTGTTGCATCCCTACTACTAGATTTTCCACAGATTATGCCTACCTACTGGTGTCATAAAATTGCATAATCATATATATATATATATATATATATATATATATATATATTACCCACCCACCCCAGATTTATTTAACCCACCCACGATTTCAAACAAGTTTACTTAACCACTAACCTGGTTCATGTTCATACAATCCCTATGGATTCAACTAGGTTAAGTATTCCAATTCATTACCATGTCCATTTATGGTTATAATGTGCTAGACCTCCAACATTAAGCCTACCACTTGTGGATGCTGGATATGCCGGGCGGTTCCGGGCAGACTTCTTCCACAAGTCTGGCTTAACCTCATGTCTTAGCACGTCTCGTGTTTGTGCACCTAGACCCCTCACATTAGATTCACCACTTGTGGTCGTTGGATATGCCGGGAGGTTCCAGGCAGACTTCCACCACAAGTGTAATCCTACCTCGTGTCTAGGCACAGTTACAGTTTCTAATTACTGTAATCCTATGCATTCCAATTATTAACCACATTTACCTATGTTGTAATAGGTTTTCATGTCCCATTCCCAAGTTATGTTCATAATAAACTATATTCCCCAATTTCATATTATTACACTTTATTTAAGTTATGCCCAAATTCCCAGTTACAAGTTATGCCCCAATTCAATGTTTTCCCCTCGTTCCCAATCTAACGTATTCGCATATTTCAGCGGCATGCGTAGGCTCGAAGGTAGCCTGGTTATAGAAAAATAAAAGGGAATAGATATGGGAAAAAGAACAAAGATTGTTATACTAACAAGGTTGACATGTAATGGCATAAACTATAGTGGTATAATGAAAAGATAAGCATATAGGATGAACATGTGACTATAGCACTGATTCTAACATAATAGGGACAGGCATGTTGTGATCTAAACAATAATTTAGATGTCCAACTAATAACAGATCTGATTTGGCTATAAACATAATAGAACATGTATAAGGTGATCTAAACAGTGAATTAGATCCACAATTAATGGCAGATCTGACATGATAAAGGTTAAGATCTAAGTCATGATCATGTCAGAATATCATAGATACACAAGTTGTAACAGATCTGATATGATTCAAGTAGTCACAGGTATATATCCAAGTTATAGTCATATCAAGTTTTACTTTTTATTATTTAGATCTAAAAGTAACTTAAACTCACAGTATTTGGATCTAGAAAAATAGAGAAGGGATTGCCAGCGTTGAATCACAAATCAAAGCTTGAATAACTTGATTGCAGAAGAAGAAAAAGGCTTGATTTGATTGGGGCAGAGGCAGCTTCTAGTTCTCCATTATTTTTAGTGTGCAAAAACATGAGAAATGAGGCCATATTTATAAGTGACCCAGAAACCCTAATCTGCCTCCTCTGCCGCATGGGGTCGACCCACGGGTCGACACCCATGAGCGGAATTTTTGCCGCCCACAGAAATTTGATTTTCGAACGGATTTTTGGATTTCTGAATTAATTATGTATATATAGTATAATTCTCTTGCCCGTATGCAAACTTCAAACCGTTATAACTTCTTCATACGGTGTCCGTTTTATGCAAATCAGGTGTCTATTTTGACAAGAATTCTGTGACGAACGCAATGGCGTAGTCCGTTTCCCTTAATTCTGAATATATAATTAATTATTCTTTAGTTTATCCTCTTTAGTGTTGTTAAAATTACGGTGTGTTACACAACATGTTTATTTCCAGTTCCTTTGTTCCCACGTATTACATGCTTCCCTTTTGTACTGCTTAAACCCAAACTCCAACATGCATTTCTTCGTTCCAGACACTTGGTTGTCACACAGCTTCCATGTATTGAAACAATACTTCTTTCCTTGTTTTGTTCTATTAACTCATTTGAATTTGTGCCCTTCCATATTTTCTTTTACCATTGCTTTCGTGTCTACCAGTATACTGGTTACTGCATGCTCTTGCTAGTTTATATAATCTTTCCTCTTCGTTCCAAAAGAGATATGCCAACACGTTTCTCTCGAGACTCATGCACAAATCCACGCCTTGCTTCAGCTCGCAACAAACAACCCGCCACCGCTCCCACCACGGTTGATCGGAAATCCATCAGGGACCACCTTCGTATGCGCCTGACCTTGCTCCTCCATCGACTGCAGTGACATCCTCCCAGTCCTCTCCGATTACCCGCGAATTGGCCCGTAACCACGGCCTTTCGAGAATAACTGCGGCCACCTCGCTATGAATTTTCCAATCATCACCCATCAGATAATGAATTGCGTTGCCCTCTACAATGTTTTAGTTGGAGAAATTTAGAGATGATGAACGGATTTTGAGATTTGTAAGGGAAGAGCTTAGAACGATAATAGTCGTTCAGATTTTTATGTGGAGGCGCTGGTTTCATTGACTATGCAGTTCCCTTTTGATGTGAGATTAGGTTTACAGAATTGTAGGTTTATATATATAGGGAAAAATATATTAATATTATATTATATTGTAACTTCGTCGTGAAGTAATGTGTTAAAACACTCACGTGCGTCCTTCGATCGAGATGAAACTTGTAATCTTAGCATAGAAAAATATTCCGGACACGATGAGACAGGTTTTGTCGAATTCCGAGGTTGTTTGTAAAAAGTCCTTTATAAATCACAAGCCAAAAACACGCGTTTAAATTTCCTATGATCACAAAATAAATCCAAATAACCTGAAACTTGAAACACCACAAATCTCATCATTACGTATTTTATAAAATTAGTTTAGCTGAAAATGGAGTTCGTTTGATAATCCGTTATTCAAATTTATGGTAAAACAACGCTATTTTGGACACCCAAAATGTCCAGTCTCCAAAAATAACAAATAATGTATCAATTATGACTCTAAACGTCAATACGAATCCAACGGAATTGGTTTCGTAGCTTAATTCGATCGTTATATGATAAAAAATCCTTTTAAATTGAATTAAATTAATAAATAAATCGCTATAATTTATAAATGATTCCATAGCGACTATTTTAAAATTTGAATTGGACATAACTCACAATCTATAACATGAAATCTTCGTTTTTCTCTTTCATAGAAAAATTATAATCAAATAGATTCAGACGATTCTTGTTTCATAGAATTCCGACTTATATCGCATTCTGTATATTCAATTGAAGTTTAAAACACAATATTATGAACTACCACGACGTTACGAGCTCGTTTTATAATCATATATAAATTAAACGTTTAAGCTTCGTTATATGAACGAATTACATATTTTAAATCCATTTAAAATTCCAAATCAATATTTAATATAATAAATTAAATTAAATATATGACTACCAAAATACGAGATGTTACATTCCTTCCCCCTTAAAAAGAATTTCGTTCCCGAAATTACTAAGGTAGAAGAAATGCTACAAGCACAATTTATTAATTTCTCTAAAATACAATTTATTTTAAATCCAAACCAATTCGAAAACTTTTCAAAAAAAATAGAAAATTTCTAACATATAAAATTCCTAAAAAAATTCGGTAGAGTCTCCCTTATACGGAGTTACTTCTGCGATATCGTAAGATCAAGTTATATATATATACATTGACCCACACGGTCGGGAAACAAAATTCAAAACCGAAAAATTATATTCTTGCGTAAACGTACCTTATGCGAGTGCTATTGAGCATACTTGCACAACTTATTTCGATATACTCAACCAACATCAACCTCAAAACCTTATGATGCCTGTACTCAACTCCAATTAACATGTAAGTAATAATTATAAGTAATTCTTCAATAATATCTTATAGATTAACAAATATAACCATACGGATTTTCAAAATCAAACATATAGCATCATTCAGGTGCAAATATCAGGGTTAAATCATTCGGTTCAATTCATATGTGATTCCATTCCAATTTATTATACTGGAGTTCATTTCTTATCCATTAATTCCTTAAACAGTTATTAAACCATTAATGAATTATATTCAACCAACTCAACATACAATCAACGATCAGTCAAAAACCAATGCACAATATACTTAACCAAATTAATTGAATTTTCATTCAATATTACTATTTACTTGGTTATCTTTACTTTGTTTATCGATCGATTAATATCCGATTGATCTTCACCATTATTATTAATAAAATTTCCAAATTTTAAATTTGATTAATTCCAATATCCATTCTTAACTTAACCAAGTTAAGTTTTAACCCCACAATTAACTATTTGATTTCCAAATTAGTTCATTTCCATTTCAGATTCAATTACCAATTGATTCTCTAATTAGTTCATTTTCATTTTAAAAAACCCCTTATCTGATTCATTTTAATTCCAAATTAAAATTCTCATTCACAAATTCCATACGTGAAATCTCTTTAGATATATTAACCATTCAAATTTCTAATCCAATTTGAATTACATTCACATCAATCAAACAAACCAATATCTCAATAACTTGATAAAATTATTTCTTTTATATACCAAATATAGTTTGGGCAAAATTATTTCATTTATCCCCTTTATAAAACAATATGGTGTCAGTTATTAGTTCAAAATTGAGCCAATCAATTAACACAATATAAAACATTTTTATATAAGATTTACAAATACGCTCTCATATATATACACTCCAACTCAATCTAGGGTATTACTAACCCCATCACTACCGAGTTACGCACAGAGCTAAGGTTATTATTAAACCTTATGTTCTGATACCACTGTAACGATCCAAGGTTTTTCGACGCCCGAATTCCAACAATAATACACAAACTCGTATCACTTGCCAAAACTCAAGTATCGGAAACACTAGATAGTTAATGAAAGAAAATAGAGGGTGAGATAAGAAAGAAAGAAATATTACAATAGTAAAAGAAGAGTAACACAACAACATCAGAGTCTCACATCGCAGCAGAACAAAATATGATATAGAAATAAAACTTTATTGAGAGCTTTAAAATAAAACTTACAATCATCAGAGTACATTAACACATCTAGACAGTTACAATATTCTGCCCTCATATGCAACACACAGCGGAATAAATACTATATATCATACGTCTGAACTCCTCTAGCACGTCTTCTAAAATTCACAACGTCCAAAACCTGAATCTGAAAAATCCGGTCTAACCCGACCATTTACAAACGTCGGATCAGTCTGGTGAACCAGAGCGAGAAAACTCGCTAAGTTTATAAACATCACCCAACTTGATTTTTTAGTCAAACGATTTCTTTTTGAAATCATCTTATTCTGATATTATAATAGTGTCTAAACACAAATAAATATCAATCTAGTGGAACGCTTGCATCTCACGCTCCACATATATAGTATATAATCAAAAACCATGAGTTTTTATTGGAGATTAGATTTTCCAATTATGACAAGGTATGGAACCACCTTCCGATAGTGTATCTCTAGAGGCGAATACACTGGGTTCAACAAGAACATCTTGCAACCTGGTCACACATGACTGACCACTCATTTTGCTTGAGTGTATCGAATGTATATTACCAACGGTTGGGTGCGACCCACCGTTTCTCGATAAGGGACAACATCAAAATAGATTAAAGAAGAAACTGAATTTTTTCTAGATAGGTGATTATATAACGAACTTGGGAGCTACCCACTTAGCCATGCTACATGCCCGATTTTTGTCATTTCCCAGTTGAAGAGGCTTGAGGTTTAACACTACTTTTAGAACACCATATCACCATTCACTTTGAATGCCACATCGTCAGATCCGTTAAATCATTAATTGACGACCCAAAAAATATTCTAGGTGATATTAAGAGAAGGTGGCTTCTCCATCACCAACAAAAATACGTTTGTGAAACTCAATGTATGTGATTCTTAAGAAATACTCTGTCAGACATTCATCCATACAAGTCATTCAAGAACAGGATGAACTGAAGGTACCTTCCTACCACATCCTAGGTATCACCCTAGAGATCAGTAGCGAGTAGTCCTTGCAAATCCGTAGATTTCAACCATGGCAGAACTCCAGTATATCTCTGCATCGACACATAGATTTTAAGTGGTTCTTCCATTTATGAAGATTTTCGGTCTTCGATCGCTCCGTCTCGATCAGTATTTGATATCTTCCACATTTTCGTATTTGCTGGTCGGAATGGTATTCGAATATAAATTCGATCTCGGTCTTTCCGTACCAACAATCGTATTGGCTAGATTTGATAGTCGATTATTTAACTATCAAATAAACAACCATTCAACCATGAAATAAAATTATATTTTCTGGTTTAGTGCTCAGCATCACCTGGCTTCTTTAATTATGAATAATTAAATAAATTATTAGTTTTAAATATTCCAGTAGTTGGAAAACAATGTTACACTTCTTACTAATTTTACCCATATTTGCAAAACCATTTCATTTTTATATTTAGAAAAAATATATATAATTATATCCAATATTCCACTTGATTACCATTTGCACAACATTTTTTCATTTTCTAAACTGGGAAATCAGTTTCTCTTCTTATTCGTAAAATAATCATTACGAATCCCTTTTGTTCTCTTTTCTTGAAAACAATAATCGTCGCTTATTTATTTAGAATAAACTCATTCTAAAACTTATCTCCTAACTTCGAAAATATCATTATATTTTCGCCAATCTCCTTTTATTTCCTTTACATTTGAACTATTATTTAATATTCTCGAATCTTTTCCTTTCTGTTACTTTGGAAATCCCATTATATATATATTCAACTTTCTATTTTCTATTTACGTTGGAAATATCTTTTTATTTCTAATTCATGTATTTATGTACTTCAACCCTTATTAGTTCCTGACCGTAAACTGGTAAGAGTATGATCTCCTAAGTATCAACCCCTAAGACCGAAATCAACATCAGATTAACACTCAGGAAATCACTCAACTCAACCAATCTCTAGTTGGGTTCCAATTATTTTAATTCTTATCTTAACTCCTCATCAACCCATTTTATTTCACTTCCATTCGAAAATTTTCCACTTTGAAAATCTCATTTCAATTCTATTCGTTGCACTTGATCTCGTTATTAAGTATCGCCCATTTAAAATCGACATTTTAACTCCACATCTCTTTTATAATCTTATTTAACAGTTTTAATATAAATCATTTTTATATCTCGATTTCTTTTTACTTAATCTAGATATTAAGTAACCATTTCATTTAAGCTATCATTCCGCTTAAATCTCTTTATAACTTTATTCACAAAAATTCTCGGGTTTTAAATTATATAGTCGATCATAAACTCTTTTTCACAATTTAACTGTATTCCATTACACTATTGATTACTTAAATCATTTTCCTTTAAAAACTAATATCGTAAACTAAATAATAAATTCACTTCCGCACTAACTACAGTAAATTTAGATAATTGATTTATTTTCTAAAATAAATAATAAATACCCTTTAAAAGTCTTGCAAAAATTAAACAACTCTTCGTTACTATTCCATTTGATTTATTAAAGGTTAATTAATCAAATAACCAATTCCAAATAAAATATTTGAATCAGTCAAACTCAACCTATGATTTTCTCGTTAATCAATTCCAATTAATACTTCCTTCAAATTAATTATTAATATAATTAATTTAAATATCCCCATTTTAATTGTTTCTAAAACAATTTATCCAGCCTTAACCGTCGGTTAATTTCTGCTCATTTACTTATTAATCTTATTTACATAAGAATCTACGTTATAAAACCATTTAATAATTATCTATCTTAAATAATAAATACTTATTTCCTTATTAATAAATTTCCATTTTAAATTAATAGATTTCAAAAATCTACTTCTAGTTATAAAATAAATTTTATAACTTTATTTTGATCGTTTTACCTGATGGTAAATCAATATTTATAAAACGAATGATTTTAAGCCACCTGATGCCAATTACCCAATCAATATTGTCCATTGGTCAAAAACAAACAGCCGTTGAATTTTCAGTTCAACAGTCAGCAACCAAATCTATTGTCCAATCCATATTGGTGAAAATAATTGTAATATGAAAATAACATTAAATTTGAGGAAACCGGTTGGATCCTCCAACCTGTTTTGCCTGCATCCAGATACGTTATCTCAAATAATATTATTCGATTCAACAAACATATATAATATTTAATAATAAATAATAACAGTAATCCAATCACCTATATTTCAATTTAAAACGTTTATATTATTATAAACATAACCAACAAGGTAATTACCTCATTTGGAAATAATAGTTAGAATAACGATTTGATTTCATTTAAAATAATCGAACGTTAAATCAGCCAATTCATTTTCTATATATAAATAAATAGTGTTCAGCACACAACAAACAATTATCAATCATAGCACACAAATTATAACCCGAGTTATAGAAAATATAAGTGGAATAAAAACTGAGTGAGTTATACTCACTTTGATTCCATTTGTTTACGATTCGGTTACCGTTAAATTAAAAAGTCATTTAATTTAACGGTAATACTAGTTGTCTTCTGCACTGTCCAGATCAGTTCCATAACGTTCTGTTTGTCAACATGATCCTAGTAGACCTTGTTTTGTTCGATTCTGTTAGCATAACAAGAAATTATTTAAGTTTACATATATGATTTTTAATTAAAATCATTAATTCTCTTAACCATATTTTAATTAAACTGACTATAAGATTATACCCTGATTACTCCGGTTATCAGATTTGTTTTGTCAGGCCGACTAAACCCCTTTTCCTTCTTGTTGACTCTCCATGAACACAGTTCTTCATTATTCACAAACCCATCCCCTTGGTTCACATTGCTTTGTTCCATTCGAAATAAAAGCCATACTGCTTGAAATTAAAGCCATTGCTATTATTCCATACATGCCTGATCATTAATTGTTTTCCACTCCGGACATTGAAACCCATCGGCCATCACGACTTCATTCTTCACACAAGAACTTGCGCACTCCTTCAAAAAAACACGTAGATCACTTCTTGCTGCATCAGGTTCTCTCTGTTCCTTCAATGTTTCCGTCCACAAGCCATATCACAATTCTTTACTTTGCCACTTTTCTTCTACTGAAAATAAAAACGCAAATGATTACTTCCTACTCTTCACGTGATAACCCTTCAATGACTCCAATGTACCCAACTCCTCTTTCTCCAAGCAGGAATCTAGCTTTTAGTTCAAAATTGATCCTACCTTTCAACCCGTTTATTTCCGGCTCCTTTGTTCCCACGTATTACATGCTTAATTCCCTTTTGTATTACTTAAACCCAAACTCCAACATGCATTGTTTTCTTCGTTCCAGACACTTTGTTGTCATGCAGCTTTCATGTATTGAAACAATACTTCTTTCCTTTTTTGTTCTACTAACTCATTCGAATTTGTGCTCTTCCATATTTTCTTTTACCATTACTTTTGTGTCTCCCAGTATACCGATTACTGCATGCTCACATTACGTACTTTATATATAATCTAGCCTGTTCGTTCCAAAAGGGACATGCCAGCACGTTTCTCTCGAGTCTCATGCACGAACCCACACCTTGCTTCAGCTCGAAACAAACAACCCGCCACCGCTCCCACCACGGTTGATCGGAAATCCATCAGGGACCACCTTTGTATGCACTGGACCTCACTCCTGCATCGACTACAGTGCCACCCTCCCAGTCCTCTCCGATCACCTGCGAGTTTGGTCGTAACCACATACCTTTTGAGAATAACTGCGGCCACCTTGCTATGATTTTTCCGATCATCACCGGTCAGATGATGAATCGCGTTGCCCTCTACAATGTTTTAGTTGGAGAAATTTAGAGATTGATGAACGAATTTTGAGATTTGTGAGGGAAGAGCTTAGAACGATAATAGTCGTTCATATTTTTTATGTGGACGCGGTGGTTTCATTGACCACGCAGTTCTCTTTTGACGCGAGATTAGGTTTACAGGATTATAGGGTTATACATAGGGACAAATATATTAATATCATATTATATCGTAACTTCGTCATGAAGTAATGTGTTAAAACACTCACGTACGTCCTCCGATCGAGATGAAACTCGTAATCTCAGCATATAAATATATTCTGGACATGATGGGAGTCATGGGACAGGTTTCGTCGAATTCCGAGGTTGTTTGTAAAAAGTCTTTTATAAATCACAGACGAAAAACACGCGTTTAAATTTCCCATGGTAAGAAAATAAATCAATATAACCTGAAACTTGAAACACTACAACACCTCATCATTACGTATTTTATAAAAATAGTTTCATTGAAAACGGAGTTCGTTTGATAATCCGTTATTCAAATTTACGTGTAAAACAACGCTATTTTGGACACCCGAAATATCCAAAATCCGAAAATAACAAATAACATATCTATTCCGACTCTAAACATCAATAAGAATCCAACGGAATTGGTTTTGTAGCTTAATTTGATCCTTATCTCGAGTTCTGATCAAAAACCCTTTTTAATCGAATTAAATTAATAAATAAATCATTTTAATTTATAAACGATTCCATAGCGACTATTTTCAAATTTGAATTGGACATAACTCATAATCTGTAACATGAAATCTCCATTTTTCTCTTTCATAGAAAAATTATAATCAAATAGATTCAGACAATTCTTGTTTCACAGAATTCTGACTTATATCGGATTCTGTATATTCAATTGAAGTTCAAAACTCAATATTACGGACTACCGCGACGTTACGAGCTCGTTTTATAATTATATATAAATTAAATGTTTAAGCTTCGTTATATAAATGAATTATATATTTTAAATCCATTTAAAATTCCAAATCAATATTTAATATAATATAATAAATTAAATATCTGACTACCAAAATACGGTATGTTACAGTGGGTTGTTTGACCTTGTGTTCAACATTACAAGTTTTTTTCATATAGATCTAATAGATGTAAGTATGATTTTAATTCAAATCACCATAGAATCTAATCTAGCAACTTATAAACAGTAATTTCATATGTTAATTCTATGTTTAGATCCATTTATTGATTTGATCATTTGTTGAAACGCTGTTTTAATGTTTATAGATTATTGCTTTAATCAATGACTGATTTATTGATCAGTGGTGTTTGAGATTTATCGGTGCTGTTTGAGATTGATCGGTGGTGTTTGAGATTGATCGGTGGTGTTTGAGATTGATCGGTGATGTTTGAGATGGGCCTGGGTGTTTTCATAGCATGGTTAGAGCAAAATGCTATGGGTCGGGCATTGCTTGGATCTGGCAGTTTTCATAGCACGGATCGGGCGAAATTCTATGGATCGTCCAATTTTCTTGGATGTGGCAGTTTCCATAGCATGGATCGGACGAAATGCTATGGATCGTACAATTTCCTTGGATTTGGCAGTTTTCATAGCATGGATCGGGCAAAATGCTATGGATCATGCAATTTCCTATGGACCAGGCTAAATACAGTAGCATGGATCGTGCTAAATGCTATGGTATGGATCAGGCCAAATATCAAAGTACTAAGTGCCAAATTACCAAGTACCAGACATGATGCACATTGTAAAACTTGTTATTTTCCAAGGTACACGCTGGGGATTTACACTATTTTCACAGTACTAAGTGCCAGAGTACCAAATGATAGTGCCAAGTGTCAGGTGGAGCCAGAATTGAACCAGGACATATAATAGCATTCCAGAAATGCTTTGAAACCCAGTTTTACTTAGCTTTCACACCGGATTGATGCACAATTGAACCATGAGATATAGTAGCATTTCAGAAACGCTATAAAAGGCTGTTTTGACATTGTAACCAGTTTTTCATAGCAAAAAAGGTGGTAATGCTATGAAATGCAGTATCGAGCAAATGAAGCTTGTTTTTGGGTCGACGATGGTTATAGCTTCGACCTGAATTCAGACAGGAATGTTCAAAGTGTTCTGAAGTGTACGTTGATCGTTGAAATGCAATGAATGTGAAGATAACTCAAAGTGATGAGTTGGTGGATAATGGTTGCTGGAGGGGGTTGTTCGAGCTATGAATGGTAATCATGCTGGATGACTAGAGATATTGAAGGCGGAGAGATTATCATTTTCGTAGGTTCTACTGGCTCAAAGCAAGGGTATAATAGAGATGTCTAAAAGACCGGTTGTATGGTCGAGTACCTTGAATATCGTTGAAAGTCCTAGATACGTATCGTTGAAAGGTGTATGGAGTTTTTGCTAGAACCGGTGTTTACCATTAGCCCTTGTAGGACGACATGATGTTGAGTCAGTCATACGATTAATGATGGTTTTGAAGCAAGATTGGTGGTGATAGCCAGAGTCATGGATGAATGATTGTTTACTTGTATCGTCTTGTGTAGATTATTCGACGTCGAAGGAGATATATCTTGGGTGCTTGTCTGATGTGGTTTAGACTTTGAGGCTTGTGCTTTGGAGATGTCGATATCGATTAGGATGGTCTACGCTTGATAATTGATTGTTATGAATGTATTGTTTGTTTCTACTTGATTGTTGTAAAGGCTATCATTGTCCGATGTGGGGAAGACAGATTTGGTTTCTTCTATGTTGATGTTGTAGATTAGCTGATTAATCTGCCTATTCTCATATACTTTATTGATGAAGTTAGATAAATATTTTGTTGCTTACTAAGACTGTTGTCTGACTCAAGGTTTTATGTTTCCCTCTTATTACCTTAGGCTGTTCATCTGGTTTTGTATGGGCAGACTGAGTAACAGGTTACAGGTATCATAGCTTAGTGATGCAAGGATGTTATGCTGTGGCGAGCAAAAGGCTGGCATATTACATTTCACTATATATTATCTGTTTTTTCGTTGTGTGATAATTGACTCTGAGTGTTGTAGTGAGGCGAATTTGTACAGACACTTATGTTGTAATCCAAAGATGTATGGATACTCTTTCTAGTTGTTATGAAAGTTCAAGTTTCTGCTCAAATATGCCTCACTATTATTACCTGTTGTATATGTTTTATTATATTTTATCCTTGCGCTGTGAGTTATTCGGCTGGTTCCGCATGTATTATCTTACCTTGATGATCGTCTATAGCTGCCTAGCACGTCTTTCAGTGCATTATTTCCCTTGTTAAGTGCGGGAGTTATGGGCGGTCGTCACATTTAGTATTAGAGCTCTGGTTAATCAATTTTAGCCAAAGTTCGAGGACGTAATTGCATACGAGAGACGTATTTGTAGATTTCTAATGGATGTATACTATATATTAGTGTTTATTATAGTAGCACTTGAACTTCATTTACATTTTTGTCATGTGTGGAATAATCATTATATTTTTTAGATTTAGAATGAGTCGTAGAACGTCGAGACAAATTACTAGGGAGGAGTCTATTCCTGGAGGGGGTGATGGCATTATACTAGATTACCAAGCTATGTTCGAAGCTATGATGGCAGCGAATATGAGGAGGGTACCCGCTCTAGGAGCAGCGGTAGATGTAGGGGTTCTGGTGCAGGTGCCTAGAGGGGTGGACTTCGCGAAGCTATGAAAAGACTTTACTACTCTAGGAGGGAAGTCGTTCAAGGGAACAAATTCGATAGTTGAGATTAAAGGGTGGCTAGATACTTGTATTCGGATCTTTGGAAACAAGGGAATTGATGATGCGACTAAAAGGAAGCTTGCATCAAGACAGATAGAAGGCAGAGCTATGGATTGGTGGAACTCTATCACTCTAGAGACTCCAGAAGATGAGATTTCATGGGAGTTATTCTAAGTCAAATTTGAGATGAAGGTTATTTTTACCGTTCAGAAGTCTATCATGTTTGAGAGGTTTATGGAGCTTAAGAAAAATGGTCGACTAGTGTTGGATTATGTTTCTGATTTTGAAGCTTTATCCAAGTATGTTCGTCCGTATATTGAGACTCCTTACCAGAAAAACGAGAAGTTCGTCATGAGCTTGTGTGTCTCTTGGGTTTGGAACCCGAGATTTGTGATAATCCATTTATTGTGACTAATTAGTTGGGGGTTCGTCCGGTTTGTGTATGATTTGTCATGGTCTAGTGGTAGCGATTCATGGTTGCTCATTTGTGTGTGATTGCTTTGTTTTGAACTTCGCTGGGTTAGGGATTATTTTGGGTATGGATTGTCTCAAGGGGTATGCGGCAAAAGTGGATTGCGAGAAGCTGGAGGTGACAGTCGGGAATGTGGGAGGGCGAAAGGTTTTGATTCGATTCAAGCTCGAAGATGGTGTCTTCATGAGCTTTTTGTATTTGCATGTGATTCCACAGGAAGACTTGCCATCTGTGCTGATCGCTAATGAGTTTGCGAATGTTTTTGAAGAAGTCAAAGGATTTCCACCGCATCGTGAGATTGAGTTCGGAATCAATTTGGTTGAGGGAGCTAGACCTACCGTTATGCCCCTTAGGCAGATGGCGCCTAAGGAACATCGAGAGTTAGAGGTGCAAGTTCATGACCTTTTAGGAAAAGGATTCGTTAGGAGAAGTTTATCTGAATGGGGTGTACTAGTGGTGTTTGCAACCAAGGCTGACGGATCATTGAGATTGTGTGTGGGTTATCGTGAGCTGAACAAGGTGACTAAAAAGAGAAAGTATCTGTTGCCGAGGATAGATGACTTGTTCAATCAGCTTCACGAAGCCAAAGTGTTTTCTCAGATGGATTTGGAAATGGGATTCCACCAGTTGAGTGTGGAAAAGGATAGTGTGCCAAAGGCTGCTTTTAGGACACCATCTGGTTTCTTCGAATGGTTGGTGATGCCATTTGGGTTGACTAATGCACCAGCATATTTTATGGATCTTATGAATAGGTTTTTCAGAGATCAGTTGAACAAGTTCGTGCATGTGTTCGTGGATGATATTCCGGTTTACTCTCAGAATGTGGAAGAGCATACGACGCACTTGAGAGTTGTTTTGGAAATCTTGAGAAAGCATCAGCTTAAGGCTAAGTTTTCGTAGTGACACTTCTGGAAGAGCGAAGTGAGGTTCTTAGGACATGTAGTTTTTGGAAATGGAATAACGGTTGCCTCGTTAAGGTGGCAGTAATCCAGGACTGGGACCTACCTAAGAATGCAACGGGCATGAGAAATTTCCTTGGTTTGGCAGGTTATTACCAACGGTTTATCAAGGATTTCTCTAAGATAGCTGCACCATTAACATGATTGCCAAAGAGGAACCAAGCGTTCACATGGGATGCAAAGTGTGAGCAAGCATTCGGAATCCTGAAAGAAAGATTGACAATTGCTCCCGTTTTGACGATTCCAAGAGGAAATGAAGAAATGGTGGTATACACCGATGCATGTGGTACTATACTAGGAGCAGTACTAATGTAGAAAGATAGAGTTATGGCCTACGCTAGTTGACAACTGAAGTCACACGAGAGGAATTACCCAACTCATGGTTTGGAGTTGGTGAAGATCGTGTTTACTCCAAAGATGTGGAGACATTACCTGTTGGGAGTTCTATTCGAGTTGTTTACGGATCACAAGTCATTGAAGTACCTTTTATCCTAAAAGGATTTGAATCTTAGGCAGCAAAGGTGAAACACCCCACCTCAGTTAAGGCCACTCACAAAGGGAATGCATTAACTTTGGCGAAGCATTTTAGGTAAAAAGCATAGACAATTTACAAGACAGACATATAAACAGCAGAAAACTGAAATCATTTCATAAATAGTGTGGTTCAGTCAAAACATTACAAGCGTTGTCTCAAACCCCAACTTCTAAATTATTACAATAAAACATCTGTCTTGATTTCAAAACTCCAAGTACATAAAGAAGCATAAAATACTAGTAAAGCAGCATAAATCCCCAATAAAGGTGTAACCACAGCCATAGCCCAAGAAAAGAGAATCCAAGCAATACATCTACTGTCTTCAAGCTGGAAAAGGTCTGCACTAAGCTGAAGTATTCCCTCCTTGCGGACCTGGGGAAAACGGAAGAAAAGAAGGCGAAAGAAAACGGGTCAGATATAAGTCTGGTAAGTCCAGTGATTATTCAACATGTAAACAGGTAAAAGGATCATGACATGAATAAACCAAACATAGGACAATACCATAGCAACAAGATAACATAAGATAAGGTAAGGTAAGACAAACTGAATATACTATCGCACTCATTTCTATTTCTCTGCACCTACTAACGAATGGTTTCAACTAGCATCATGTGTTCATAACAAAGTGATCCCTTCTATCGATCGGCTTCTACTCGCATGCATTTATTATTTGTGTCATTCGGCCCCGCTTGATTGTAGATACCTGTGCTGGTCCCACCATGGGGTGTATCAATTCCTATGGTGGCAACCCGACACAAATTCAAGATACACAGTGTATACTACTGATGCTCAGTGCTTGATTTGTCCATGCCGGAGTACGTGCAAGCCCGTACTCCGTCGGAACCTACACTGCTGCACCACCCGCCGCTATTTTGACCGCTTATAAACAGCCAAGTAATCGTGCCTCACCCTGCCTAGTTCAGGGTACCGTGATACATCTATGTGGGTTACTGCTAAAATGGGTCCCCGTTACTAGGGTTTCTTAATCAACATGTTATAATGGTTAAGTGTTCTCAATTCGACCTAACCCTATCCATTTGTTTAACTAATATGTTGTATTGGTTAAGTGTTGCCTTAGTTAACTTAACCCTGCCATTCTTAGCATGTCTAATTTATTAGCATTAATTCATTTATTAATGCACCAACCTATCATATTAGAACTGTTGTTTGCGGTTGTTGGATGTGCCGGGCAGTTCCGGGCAGATTTCTACCGCAAACTCATTCTAACCTCGGGTTTTTCTTGGGTATGATGCGCTATCCTCCCATATTAGATCTGTTGTTGCAGTTGCTGGATGTGCCGGGCGGTTCCGGGAAGTCTTACACCGCAACTCAATCTAACCTCGGGTTAGGCATATTCATCTTTTAATTCATTTACATATTTACCATTCATGTTTTTATGTAAATTATCCACAAGTGTTGTCATTTCAAATCATGCCACATTCACCCTCTAAATTATGTCCATAGTTTTAGGTATACAAATTATAGCATGAAGAATTATACCATTTCATGCTACTAATCATTTACATGATTATGTGCCAATCTATGCCAATAGCATGTAATTTAATATTTTCCCCAACGTCTCCCCCGTTATTCGTTCGCATAATTCACATAGAATGTTAGGCTCACAAATTAGCCTAACTCATAAACAAAAGGGAAAAGAAACGGGCATGTAACATTCCAACACGCATAAAATAATATAGATCAACATGTGTAATATAAATTTGGCATAGAACGACCTAAACTTAATTAAGCATATGAACATGATCTTGTGTTTAAATTAGATCCAATTAACATATGAACTAGCATAGATCTAATTGTATAAACATGAACTTATATAGATCTTAAACATGGGTACTAGCTTGGATCTAAACATGTAAACATATATGAACATAACTTATCATGAAACTTGCATACATAAAAGAACCACAAATTTAATACAACATGATAGGTTAAATTGTATCAGTCCCAATAGTCTCATAGGCATATGATGTATAACATTATAGGTTTTATCATGTCAGTCACAACAGTCCCAATAGGCATGATAGGTTCTATTATGTCAGTCCAACAGTCTCATAGGCATGATATCAATCACAATAGTCTCTTAGGCATAGGCAATTCAGTTTTTACAAAAGGATAAGCTTGAATCAGAATTAGGCATAGTTCTAGATCCGATTATTACAGTCATGTTTAAATTGGAACAATAACTGAACTTACAGAAAAAGGACGGTTTTTGTGTTCTGGGGTCTGATTTCTGAATTTGAAAAGCTATCCTTTGATGTAGACGTTTGACTCTCTAGTTTAGATTTGGTTTGTGGCTGCTAACTTGCTTTCTAGTTTGGAGAAGAATGGTGGCTACGCTAGTTTGGAGATTGACGGCATGACGGCTTCTTAGAATTAAATTATGAGGTCTAGGGTTCAGGTTTAGGGTGATTATATAGAAGTTTAGATTAATATGAGTCGTCAGATCAACCTAGGAGAAATCAGGACCATTAAGATCAAAGAGAGCCAACCAGAAATTGCCACATATGCCTTAATGACTCAAAAATCATCACTGGAACAGGATCAAAAAGGGGTCGACTCCCTACAAGGGGGGTCGACACCTATGTCGACACCCCTATAGGGGGGTCGACACCTATGTCGACTCCCCTTGGGGGGGTCGACACCTCTGAGCGGGAAATTTCCCGCTCATCCTGCTCCGACCGAATTTCAAAATTTGAACTGGTTTTCTGATTTTTAAATTATTATTTTAATTTCTGTTTATGCTTGAAATCTTCTGAACCCCATAACTTCTTCATACATAGTAATTTACGCAAACTCGGACTCTATCTCAAGAAGAATTTTGAGACGAACGCAATGGCGTAACCCGTTTCCCTTAAATCCCATTTTTAATATTAAGTATTATTTAATTTGTTACTTTAATGTTCACAGAAAATACGGGGTGTTACAAAAGGTGGTTATAATTTCTGGCATCGTATGATTTTGGTATAGCCTACACTCCAGGTAAAGGTAACGCAGTTGCAGATGCATTGAGTCGAAGACTTGCAGGATTGTGAGCGATGTTTTCGGAATGGAAAAGCCTATAGTACTTGGTAGAATTTGATTTCAGACCACGATGTGAGTCGGAACCTTAAATGTTGGCAAGCTTATCGATAAGACCTACTCTCATCGAAAGGATTGGCGAGAGACAAAAGCGAGATGCAAAGCTTGTCGAGTTTATCCAGAAGTTGGAACAAGAGGATAAAGAGTTTGAGGTCGATCGAGAAGGCTGGCTTCGGAAACAAAGACGACTGGTTGTTCCTGATATCGATCTATTGAGGGATGAGGTTCTGAGTGAATGTCATCACTCGAAGTTGACGATTCATCCTGGTGGTAATAAGATGTATTATGACATGAAGCGATCTTACCACTGGGAAGGGATGAAAAGGGATATTGGAAAGTTTATTTCAAAGTGCATGAACTGTCAGTTGGTGAAAGCTGAACAGAAGAAGCCGAGTGGATTGCTTCAGCCATTGGAAGTTCCTACGTGGAAGTGGGAACAGATATCAATGGATTTTATCAATGGACTACCTAGAAACAGGGTAGGAAACGAAAGAATTTGGGTGATCGTAGATCGCTTGACCAAAAAAGCAAGGTTAATTCCTGTCAAATCAACTAGGAAAGCATCGAAGTTAGCTGAGCTTTATATAAAATGGATAGTACGATACCATGGTATCCCGAAGAGCATAGTGAGTGATCGAGTTCCATTGTCCATGAGTGGATTTTGGAAGAGTTTGAAAGAGATTATGGGAACCGAATTGTGTTTGAGTACAGCTTATCATCCCCAAACTGATGGTCAAACCGAGAGGGTTAACCGAGTTTTAGAAGATCTCCTAAGAGCTTGTGTATTGGACTTTGGAGGATCATGGGAGGACCATCTACATTTAGTTGAATTTGCATACAATAACAGTTACTAATCTAGCATTGGAATGTCACCATATGAAGCTTTGTATGGGAGGCCATGTAATTCTCCGGCATGTTGGTTAGAGACTGGAGATATGCTGATACTTGGGCCAGAGATGATTAGAGAAACTTCAAATTGTATCGAGATCGTTCGGTAACGAATGAAGGCAATCTAAGATCATCAGAAGGGATATGCTGACAAGCGTCGTAAGGATTTGGAATTCAATGTTGGTGATATGGTTTTCGTGAAGATCTCATCGTTAAAGCATGTTGTTCGGTTCCGAAGTAAAGGAAAGTTATCTCGTAGGTTCGTTGGACCATTTCCGACAGTCGAGCGAATTGGAAAAGCTCGCGTATAGATTGGAGTTACCCGAGAAGATGTCAAGTGTGCATAATGTTTTCCATGTGTAGTTTCTACGGAAATGTGTGCACAATTCGAATGTGGTTGTATCTCCGGAGCAGTACGAAGACCAAGAAGTCGAGATCGTAGCTACGAGACCTCGTAAGCCGCTTCGTGTTGTGGGGAATGACACTAAATAACTTAGGAGGAAGACGGTTAAGCTAGTTAAGTTACAATGGAGTGCGGATGATGACGAATGTACGTGGGAGACGGAAGAGAGTATGAAGACGACTCATCCAGAACTCTTCATCGGTATGACCCATAAGTGTCGTTTCATTCTTACCCATTGTAACTTGTACCATTGTTGTGTTGTTGTTGTTGATTGTTGTTATTAGAATTCCGCGTGCTAGGATAGGGCTGTAGATGCATGGCTTGATGGATGCTAGTTTGGATGGTAAATTGGTTGCTCATGAATGATAGGCATGTGGAATTGGTTGGTAGCTTATGTCTATTGGGATTTCGTGGGAGAAATTCCTAAGGAGGGAGAATGTAACAGCACGCATTATACGTATCGGAGGATCTTAAAATAATTTTATTTTATTCCCTTTGGGTTGGATCAATCTCATATTTTGATATGTAGTTTAATGGATGTGAGACATGTCCATAAATTTTACCAATTTTATTTGTGACCATTTTGCCCTTACCAGTCTTGTATAGGGAATAACTTTTGACTACGATCGAATCAGGTGTTGCGGTCAGTTTCATTGGAAAGGAAATGGTGTTGCCAATTCCGTAGAATGGTCACATTAAAGATTTGGCTTAGCGGTTCGGGAGGAATCATTGTTTTTGTGTTTCACAATTTCTGTTTAGGTTTTAGAGCCATTGATGGGCTGATTTGAGGAGGCCTATTAGTGCAATGGGGGGAGGCTATAAATAGGGGGTTAGAGTCATAAGAGAGGGTTACTTTTCTTCATTCTATCATTTAGTTGAGCTCGTGATCCTCCTTGCTCAATCTAATACACCTTTCCACCATTAAAATTCTAGATCTACGTAAGAGAATTTAAGTTCTACATCGGTTGAAGCTGGATCTACGTCAAGTGAAGAGAGATCGCATCAAATCAAGAGGTTTGAAGCATATTCTTCGTTGTTCAGATTGAGAATTTAGCGATTTCAAGTTAATTCGAAGAATTGGTGAGTGGTAAGCATCTCTCATGCGGATTCAATCAAGTATATGGGTGGTTTGATCTTGTGTTCATTATTTCAAGTTGTTTTCATATAGATCTAATCGATGTAAGTATGATTTTAACTCAAATCACCATTGGATCTAATCTAGCAACTTATAAACGGTATTTTCATATGTAAATTCTAAGTTTAGACCATTTATTGATTTGATCATTTGTTGAATTTTTTTAATGTTTGTTGATTATTGCTTGAATCAATGGTTGATTTATTGATCGGTGGTGTTTGAGATTTATAGGTTGTGTATGAGATTTATCGGCGTTGTTTGAGATTAATCGATGGTGTTTGAGATTGATCGGTGGTGTTTGAGATTGATCGGTGGTATTTTCATAGCATGGATCAGGCAAAATGCTATGGATCGGGTAATTTTGCTTGGATCTGGTAGTTTTCATAGCGTGGATCAGGGGAAATGCTATGGATCATGCAATTTCCTTGGATCTGGCAGTTTTCATAGCATGGATCGGGGGAAATGCTATGGATCGTGCAATTTCCTTGGAACTGACAGTTTTCATAGCATGGATCGTGCAATTTCCTATGGATCGGGCTAAATACAATAGCATGGATCGTGCTAAATGCTATGGTATGGATCGGGCTAAATGCCAAAGTACCAAGTGCAAAAGTATCAAGTGCCAAAGTACCAAGTACCAGACATGCTGCACATGGTAAAATTAGTGATTTTCCAATGTGTGCGCTGGGGATTTACACTGTTTTCATAGTACCAAGTGCCAGAGTACCAAATGACAGTGCCAAGTGCTAGGGAGTGCCAGAATTGAACCAGGACATATAATAGCATTCTAGAAACGCTGTGAAAGCAAGTTTTGATGTTTTTCTTAGCTTTCAAACCAGATTGATGCAAAATTAAACCAAGAGATATAATAACATTTCAAAAACACTGTAAAAAGCTGTTTTGACATTGTAACCAGTTTTTCATAGCGAAAAACCTGTAAATGCTACGAAATTCAGTATCGACCAAACGAAGCTTGTTTTTGGGTCGGCGATGGTTATAGTTTCGACATGAACTCATACAGTAATGTTCGAAGTATTGTGAAGTGTTCGTTGATCGTTGAAATGCAACAAATATGAAGATAACTCAATGTGATGAGTTAATAGATAATGGTTGCTCGAGGGGATTGTTTGAGCTATAAATGGTCATTAGGTTGGATGACTAGAGATACTGAAGGCTGAGAGATTATCGTTGTCGTAAGTTCTAGCGGGCTCAAAGCAAGCATATAATAGAGACGTCTAAAAGAACGGTTGTATGATCGAGTACCCTGGGTTTCGTTGAAAGGCCTAGATACGTATCGTTGAAAGGCAATTGGAGTTTTTGCTAGAACCGAGGTTTACCATTAGCCCTTGATGGACGACATGATGTCGAGCCGGTCACATGATTAACGATGATTTCGAAGCAGGATTGGAGGTGATAGGCAGAGTCATGGATGAATAATTGTTTACTTGTATCGTCTTGCATAGATTATTCGACGTTGAAGGCTATATTTCTTGGGTGCTTGTCTGATGTTGGTTTAGGCCTTCGGGGCTTGTGCTTGGGAGATGTCCATATCGAATAGGATGGTCTACGCTTTATAATTGATTGTTATGAATGTACTGTTTGTTTCTACTTGATTGTTGTAAAGGCTATCATTGTCCGACGTGGGGAAGATGGATTTGGTTTCTTCTCTGTTGATGTTGGTATATTAGCTGATTAATCTGCCTATTATCATATACTTTATTAATGAAGCTATATAGGTATTCTATCGCTCACAAAGATTGTTGTCTGATTCAGGTTTTATGTTTCCCTCTTATTACCTTGGGTTGTTCATCCGATTTTGGATGGGTAGACTGAGTAACAGGTTACAGGTAGCATAGCTTAGTGAGGTGACGATGTTGTGCGGTGGCGAGCAGGAGGCTGGCATATTACTTTTTATTATATAGTATCTGTTGTTTTCCATTGTGTGATGATTGACTCCGAGTGTTGTGGTGAGGCTAATTTGTACGGACACTTATATTGTAATCCAAAGATGTATGGATACTCTTTCTAGTTGTTATGAAAGTTCAAGTTTCTGCTCAAATATGCTTCACTATTATGGCCTGTTGTATATGTTCTATCATATTTTATCCTTGCGCTATGAGTTATACGACAGGTTCCGCCGCTTCCTGGCACATCTTTCAGCGCATATTTCCCTTGTTAAGTGTGGTAGTTATGGGCGGTCCTCACACCGATTCTAGCCAAACACCATACATTATCCACTTGTATGTTTGTCTTACTAAACGAAGACAACTAGGCCTTTCCACGATACCCAGCGCACTCGACCAGTTAACATCTAGTCTTTTAGGCCTCCCTATTATACCCCTGTTTTTAGTCCGCTAGAACCTCTGATGGACGATAATTCTTCGGCCTTCGATATCTCTAGTAATCCAACTTGATGACTGTTCATAATCTCAAGCAACTTCTCGAGCAACCGTTATCCACAAACTTGACACCCTTGAGTCGTCTTCACATTCATTATATTTCGACAATCAATGAACTCTTTACGGCACTTTGAACATTCCTCCTTGAATTCGCGTCGAAGCCATGACCATCGTCGACTCAAAAACATACTTAGTTTGTTCGATATTCCATTTCGTATCATTTCAGCCTTTCTGCTATAAAAAACATACCACAGTGTTTCATTCAGTCTTTTACAGCATTTCTAAAATGCTATCATATTTCCTGGTTCATTCCAGATCCATTGGCTCAATTTTTATACCAGAGCGTTTAGAAACACTGTTATAGCCACCCGATCCATCATGGATCGACCTGCCCGATCCATGCTGCAAAACTTGCCCGATCCATCCCTTTTCCATAGCGTTTCTGGAAACGCTATAAAAAGTCCGCCCGATCCAGCCAAGAAACTACTTACCCGATCCACGTTTTTAAGCCCGATAAATGGCTTGCGCACGTGCCCGATCCACTCCAAATCTTGCCCGATCCACCCTTTTTACATATAATTTCTAGAAACGCTGTAAAAATTCCACCCAATCCAACCTAGAAAATGCTTGCCCGATCCACGTTTTTAAGCCTTATCCATGGCTCGCACTCATGCTCGATCCATTGGCAAAAGCTTGCCTGATCCAGAACTTTCTATAGCGTTTGCCAAACGCCGTTAATCCCTGAAAATTCCTGATCCATGCCGAAACACGCTCGATCCACGCCCGAACATCCATGCTAGATCCTTGCCCGATCCATCACTTTCTACAGCGTTTGTAAACGCTGTCGTACCCAGAAAATTCCCAATCCATGCCAAAACTCGCCCGATCCATGGACTTGACTGATCCATGAACATAACCGCCCGATCCATCACAAAAACATGTCGATCCATCCTTGAACAAGGCCAATTTTCACTCGATCCATCTCCAACTCGATCCAAAACCAATCCAGTTCAAACTTGTGCAATTCAACCAAACATTCAACAACAAAATCACGCAATCATCAAACCACACTATCAATAAGCATTAACTCAATGATTATCCATCATTCAAACATAAGAAATTCACCAAATTCGTGATAAACAATAAACGAACTAAACAAATGGATCTAACTTGTAATAACACATGAATTAACATAGAAATTTACCGATTTTGGTTGCTAGATTAGATCTTATGGTGATTCGAATGAAAATATACATATTGTGATGTAGATCTAGAAGAAAACAACTTGAAATTATGAAAATAAAATCAAACAACTCACATATTCAATTGAATCCGTGTGACAGATGCTTATCACTCACCAAATCTTCGAAGTGGCATGAAATCAACTAATCTCTAATTTGGACAGCGAAGAACGATCTTCAAATCTCTCAATTTGATGCGATCTTCTCTCTCTTGATGTAGATCTAGCCTCTCTTGATGTAGATCTTCAAACTTCTAATGTAGATCTAAGATTTTAATGGAGTGGAGATGTATTTGATTGGAGTAGGGAGAATCTCAAACCCCAACCAAATGAGAAATGAAGAACGTAACCCCTTCTTCTTGCCTCTAACCCCTATTTACAGCCAAACCATCAGCCTACTAATGACTAACTTTTCTGTCTAGAAATAATGTTGCACTAAAACAGCGAATCCTCCCAAACCTCTGAACCAAATCTTTAATGTGACCACACTGCGGAATTGGCAATATCATTTCCTTTCCAATTAAATTGGTCTCAACACCAGATTCGATCCCAGTTAAAAGTTATTCCCTATACAAAACTAACAGAGGCAAAATGGTCAAAAAATAAAATTTGTAAAAATTATGGACATGTCTTACGTCTCCATAACCAACATATCAAAATATGAGAATGATCCCACCCTCAGGGAGTTAAATAAAATTATTTTACGATCCTTCGAAATCCGATACGCAAAATGCGAGTCGTTACATTCTCCTCACTTTAGGAATTTCACCCCCGAAATTCCAAGCAAACACAAACAACCAAATACAACTCTACATGCCTATCATCCATGAGCAACCAATTTTACCATCCAAACTAGCATCCATCAAGCCATGCATCCATAGCCTTAACCTAGCATGTGTAATTCTAACGAATAGTACAAGTTACAATGGCGTAAGGTGACACGATATTAATGGGTCATACCAACGAAGAGTTTTGGATGGATCGTCTTCATAGTCTCTTCCGTTTCCCACGTACAATCATCATCATCATCATCCTTACTCCATTGCACCTTGACTAGCTTAACTGTCTTCCTCCTAAGTTGTTTCGTGTCATTTCCCACAACGCGAAGTGGCTTATGAGGTTTCATAAATACGGACTCGACTTCTAGGTCTTCGTATTGTTCCGAAGATACCGCCACATTCGAATCTTGCACGCACTTCCGTAGAAATGACAAATGGAAAACTTTGTGCACACTCGACATTTTCTCAGGTAAATCCAATTAGCCTCC
This sequence comes from Allium sativum, assembly GCA_030737875.1. Taxonomy (NCBI): domain Eukaryota; kingdom Viridiplantae; phylum Streptophyta; class Magnoliopsida; order Asparagales; family Amaryllidaceae; genus Allium; species Allium sativum. Next base: position 300,006,376 of record CM060924.1, read on the forward strand.
CAATCCGCTCGACTATCGAAAATGGTCCAACGAATCTTGAAGCTAACTTTCCTTTACTTTCGAACCGAACAACATTCTTCAACGGCGAAATCTTTAAGAAAATCACATCGCCCACGTCGAATTCTAAATCCTTACGATGCTTATCGGCATAACTTTTTTGACAATCTTGGGTTGCTTTCATTTTTTGCTGAATGATCTAGATACAATCCGAGGTTTCTTCTTTCATCTCTGGCCCAAGCATCAACTTATCTCCAGTTTCTAACCAACATGCAGGAGGATACACGGTCTTCCATACAACGCCTCGTATGGTGCCATCCCAATGCTCGACTGGTAGTTGTTATTGTATGAGAACTCAACCAAATGTAGATAGTCTTCCCATGATCCCCCAAAATCCAATATAAAAGCTCTAAGAAGATCTTCCAAAACACGGTTAACCCTCTCGTTTTGACCATCAGTCTGGGATGATAAGTCGTACTCAAACATAACTCGGTTCCCAAAGTCTCTCGCAAACTTTTCAAAAATCCACTCGTGAACAAGGGACCTCGATCACTCACGTTGCTCCTCGGGATACCATGTAATCGAACAATCCATTTAAAATAGCTCAGCCAACTTCGGTGTTGTCCTAGTCGATATGATAGGAATAAACCTCGCACTTTTGGTCAAATGATCTACTATGACCCAAATCCCTTCATTTCCTTCCCTGGTTCTAGGTAGTTCATCGATGAAATCCATCAATTTCTGCTCCCACTTCCATGTAGGAACTTTCAATGGCTGAGCCAATCCACTCTGCTTCTTTTGTTCATCATTCACCAATGACAGTTCATACATTTGGAAACCAACTTTGCAACATCCCTCTTCATCCCTTCCTAGTAGTAAGCTCGCTTCATGTCTTAATACATCTTGTCACCACTGGGATGAATCATCAACTTCTAGTGAAGACATTCCCTCAGAATCTCATCTCTCAATCCATCAATATCCAGAACGACCAATCGTCCTTACTTTCGAAGCCAACCCTCTCAATTAACCTCAAACTCCTTATCCCATGGTTCTAACTTCTGGATAATCTTGACAAGCTTTCCTTCATGCTTTTGGCTTTCGCCAATCCTTTCGACGAGAATAGGTCTTATCGATAAGCTTGCCAACATTTAAGGTTCTAACTCACACCGAGGCTTGAAATTAAATCCTGCCAAGTACTCGAGGTGCTTCCATTAAGAAAACATCGCTCCCAAACTTACATGTCTTTGACTCAATGCATCTGCCACTGCGTTAACTTTACTAGGAGTACAGGCTATACCAAAATCATACGATGCCAGAAACTCTAACCACCGTTATTGCCGAAGATTTAAATCCTTTTGGGAGAAAAGATACTCCAACGACTTGTGATCCATAAACATCTCGAATCGAACTCCCAACGGGTAATGTCTGCACATATTCAGAGAAAACACGATCGCTGTCAACTCTTAATCATGAGTCGGCTAATTCCTCTTGTGTGGCTTTAGCTGTTGACTCGCATAGGCCATAACTCTATCCTTCTACATCAGTATTGCTCCAAGTCCAGTACCGCGTCCATCGTTGTATACCACCATCTCTTCATTCCCACTTGGAATCGTCAAAACAGGAGCACTCGTCAGTCTCTCTTTCAGAATTCCGAAAGCTTGATCACACTTCATATCCCATGTGAGCACTTGATTCTTCTTCGTCAATCCTGTTAAAGGTGCAACTATCTTGGAGAAATCCTTGATAAAACGACGATAATATCCTACCAACCCAAGGAAACTCTGAACATCTGTCGCATTCTTAGGTCTATTCTAGTCCTGGATTGCTCTCACTTTAGCGGGGTCAACCACTATTCCATTTCCAGAAACAACATGTCGTAAGAATCTCACTTCGCTCTTCTAGAAGTGACAATTTGAAAACTTAGCTCTTAGCTGATGCTTTCGCAAGATTTCCAAAACAACTCGCAAGTGTGTCTTATGCTCTTCCTTGTCCCGGGAGTAAATCAGAATATCATCCACGAACACAAGCATGAACTTGTTCAACTGATCTCAGAAAGCCCTATTCATAAGATCCATAAAATACGTTGGTGCGTTGGTCAAACCAAATGGCATTTCCAGCCACTTAAAGAAACGGGATGGTGTCCTAAAAGCTGTCTTCGAGACACTATCTTTCGCTTCACTCAACTGGTGAAATCCCATTGCCAAATCCATCCAAGAAAACACTTTTGGCTTCGTGAAGCGGATCGAACAAGTCATCTATCATCGGCAACAGATACTTGTTCTTCTTGGATACCTTGTTCAGCTCATGATAATCCACACACAATCTCAAAGGTCTGTCAGCCTTGGTTGCAAACACAACTGGTGCACTCCTTTTGGACACAATTATCTGAATGAATCCTTTTCCCAAAAGGTCACGAACTTGAACCTCTAACTCTCGTTGTTCCCTAAGCACCATCCGCCTAAGATGCATGACGACAGGTCTAGCACCTTCGACAAAATCGATCCTAAACTCAATCTAACGATGCGGCGACAACCCTTTGACCTCATCAAAGACATCATCAAACTCACTAGCGATCAGCACCGATGACATGTCTTACCTGAACCAAAAGCGGATATAAATAGCTTACGAAGACACCGTCTTCGGGGTTACCTCAAATCACAACCATTCGCGCTTCCGCATTCTCGACTGTCACCTCGAGCTTCCCGCAATCCACTTTTTCCGCATACCTTTTGAGCCAATCCATACCCAAAATAATGCCAAAACCAGCGAAGTTCAAAACAAAGCAATCACACACAAAGGAGCAACCATGACACGACAACATTTGACCACGACAAATAATACACAAACTAGATGAACCCCTAACTGGATTAGTCACAACTAAAGGTCTATCACAAATTTCGGGTTCTAAACCCAAGTGACACACAAGCTCATGACGAACTTCTCATTCTTCTGGTAGGGAGTCTCAACATACGAACGAGCATACTTGGACAAAGCTTCAAAATCAAAAATATAATTCAACACTGGTCGACCATTTTGTTTTAGCTCAACAAACTTCTTAACAGAACTGACTTTCAAACGGTAAAAATGAACTCCATTTATAACTGGACTTGGAACTGATCCCATGTGATCTCATCTTCGGGGGTTTCTAGAGTGACAGAGTTCAACCAATTCATTGCTTTGCTCTACAGTTGTCTTGATGCAAGCTTCCTCTTAGTCCCGCCATCAATTCCTAAGTCTACAAAGATCCAAATGCAAGTATCAAGCAACCCTTGAATCTCTACAATCGGCTCCGTCCCTTTAAACAGCTTCCCTTCTAGAGTGGTGAAGTCCTTACATAGCTTCGCAATGTCCACCACTCTAGGCACCTACACTTGAACCCCTACATCTACCGCAGCTGCTCCTGGAGTGGCCACCCTCCTCATGATCGTTGCCATCTTGGCCTCGAACATAGCTGGGTATTTTTGTATACCGCCATCGCCCCCTCCAGGAACAGGCTCCTCCCTATCAGTATGTCTCGGCATTCCACGACTCATTCTAAATCTGAAAATTAGATTGTTTTGTCCACATATGAGAAAACTGCAAATGGAGTTCAAGCGCTATTGTACTATACACTATATGTAATGGCCCGCAAATCCGTACTATCTAAGTTGACTAAATACACCATATTTCCAACCCAAATTGCACAGAAATACAAATCATTATGGGTTAAAGAAGAAAAAGATAGAAGAAGAACAAAAATAAAAACACAGAATCTCACATTGCAGCGGAATAAAATATAATACATATATATATATATAACAATCTTTGACATACAAAATTATACTTCCATACCTTGTCATAGTTGGAAATCCATTGCCTAATAAGCGCCCACAATTTTGATTGTATACTATGTATGTGGAGTGTGAGATGCAAGCGTTCTGCTAGATTGTTACTTACTTGATTTAGACACTATTATAATATCAAAATAGTATTGATTTTAAAGAAATGTTTGGGTTTATCGTAAAGTAAAAACCATCTGTATTTATGTGTGGATCGCTCTTACGATTATCCATACTTTTAAAAGGATTTTTAAAAGTTAAACCAAGTGGTTGGAGTTTACTCACACCAGTCCCATGACTGACCCAAAGTTTATTTTGTTTTATTTTACCCTATACTTTTGGGTGCCTAAATTTGTACGAGTAGTCAAGTAGTTCAGGTGTTTACAGATATACTTGGAGGAACTTGGAGCATGAGGCTTCAGTGTTAGTTATATAGAGTTTATTTTGCTGTGTTGTATATGTGATGTACTCTGATAATGTATGTAAATACCATTTTGCCTTTCAAAGAATATTATATATATTATATTTTATTCCACTACGATGTGAGATTCTGTGTTGTTATTTCTGCTCTTCTTCTATCCTTTTCTTCTTTAACCCATAATGATTCATATTTCTGTGCAATTTAGGTTAGACGTATGGTGTATTTAGTCAACTCAGATAGTACGGATTTGCGGGTCATTACACTATAATATAGTATGCCTCCATTAAAAATCTACAAATACGTCTCCCGTACATTATTACATCTTCGAGTATTGGCTAAAATTGATTAACCAGAGCTCTGATACCAGATGTGACGACCACCCATAACTCCTGCAATTAGCAAGAGGAATAATGCACTGAAAGACATGCCAGAAAGCTATGGACGATGATCGGGGTAAGATAAACACACACGGAACCTGTCGTATAACTTACAGCGCAGAGATGAAGTATAATAAAACATATACAACAGGCATATAATAGTGAAGCATATTTGAGAAGAAACTTAAACTTTCATATCAACTAGAAATATCCATACATCACTGGAGTACATCATAAGAGTCTGTACAAAATGCCTCACTACAATCACTCAGAGAACACTCAACAAGCATAACAGCGGAAACAGCAACTAGTATGTATAGTAGAAAGTAATACGTAAGCCTCTTGCTTGCCATCGCTCTGCGACATCGTCTCATCAAGATCTATCACCTGTCACCTGCTACCTAGTCTGCCCATCCAAACACAATGGATGAACTGCCCAAGGTAATAAGAGGAAACATAAAACCTTGAGTCAAATAGCAGTCTTAATGAGTGATAAAACAGCTATCTAACATCATCAATAAAGTATAAGAGAAATAGGTAGATCAACCATCTAATCTACCACACCAACAGAGAAGAACTCAAACCCATCTCCCCCAAATCTGACGGTGATAGTCTTTACAAACAACCAAAGAGAAAACATAGCAAACATAGTAACCAATTATCCAGCATAGACCATCCTAATCGAGATTAACATCCCCCAAGTACAAGACCCGAAAGCATAAACCTACATCATACAAGCACCCAAGAGATGTCTCCTTTGATGTTGGACAATCTACACAATACGATACAAGAAAAGCATCAAACATCCTTGACTCCGGCTATCACTGCCAATCCTGCTTTGAAACCATCGTTAATCATATGGTTGGCCTAACTTGTCGTACGTCAAGGGCTAATGGTAACCCTGGTTCTAGCAAAACTCTGATACATTATCAACTTGTATGTTTGCCTTACTTAACAAAGACAACTAGGCCTTTCCACGATGCCCAGGGTACTCGACCAGCTAACATCTAGTCTTTTAGGCGTCCCTATTATACCCCTACTTTGAGTCCGTTTGAACTTCCAACTTACGATAATTCCTCGGCCTTCGATATCTCTAGTCATCCAACTTGATTATTGTTCATAACCTGAAGCGACTTTTCGAGCAACCATTATCCACGAACTCAACACCCTTGAGTCGTATTCACATTCGATGCATTTCAACGATCAATGAACTCTTTACGACACTTCGAAAATTCATCCTTGAATTCACGTCGAAGCCATGATCATCATTGACCCTGAAACATATTTCGTTTGGTCGATATTCCATTTCATAGCATTTCAGCCTTTTTGCTATGAAAAACATACCTCGGCGTTTCATTCAGCCGTTTACAGCGTTTCTAAATTGCTATCATATCCCCTGGTTCATTCCAGACCCATTGGCTCAATTTTTATACAAAAGCATTTAAAACTGCTTTTTACTACGTTTAGAAATGCTGTCATAACCACCCGATCCATCCTGGATCGACCTGCCCAATCCATCAGAAAACACACCAGATCCATCGATTTTTCTTACCCGATCCACCCCTTTTCATAGCGTTTCTGGAAACGCTATCCGCCCGATCCAACTAAGAAAATACTTGCTCAATCCACGTTTTTAAGCCCGATCCATGGCTTGCGCACGTGCCCGATCCATGGCTTGAGCACGTGCCCGATCCACCCCTTTTCCAAAGCGTTGATGAAAATGCTATAAAAAGTCCGTCTGATCCAGCCAAAAAAAAACTTGCCCGACCCACGTTTTTAAGCCTGATCCATGGCTTACACTCAAGCCCAATCCATTGGCAAAAGCTTTCCCGATCCAGAACTTTCTACAGCGTTTACCGAATGCTGCTAAATCCAGAAAATACCCGATCCATGCCAAAACACTCACGATCAATGCTAGAACTCGCCTGATCCATGCCAGATCCTTGCCCGATCTAAAACTTTCCCGATCCATCACTTTCTACGGCATTTGTAAACGCTGTCATACCTAGAAAATTTCTGATCCATGCTAGAACTTGCGCGATCCATGGACTTGACCGATCCATGAACAAAACCGTCTGATCCATCACAAAAACATGTCGATCCATCCTTGAATGTGGTCAATTTTCACTCGAACCATCTCCAACTCGACCTAAAATCAATCTGATTCAAACTCATGCAATTTAACCAACCATTCAACAACAAAATCACGCAATCATTAAACCAAACTATCAACAAGCATTAACTCAGCGATTATTCATCATTCAAACATAAGAAATTCACCAAATTCATGATAAACATTAAACAAACTAAATAAATGGATCTAACTTGTAATAACACATGAATTAACGTAGAAATTAACCAATTTAGGTTGCTAGATTAGATCTTATGGAGATTCGAATGAAAGTATAAATACCGTGAGGTAAATCTAGGAGAAAACAACTTGAAATGATGAAAATAAGATCAAACAACCATATACTCGACTGAATCCAAGTGAGAGATGTTTATCACTCACCAAATCTTCAAAATGGCTTGAAATCAACTAATCTCTAATCTGGATAGCGAAGAACGATCTTCAAATATCTCAATTTGATGCGATCTTCACTCTCTTGATGTAGATCTAGCACCTCTTGATGTAGATCTTCAATCTGTTAACGTAGATCTAAATTTTAATGGAGGAGAGATGAATTTGATTGGAGTAGGGAGAATCTCAAACCCAAACCAAATGAGAAATGAAGAAAATAACCCCTTCCCCTTGCCTCTAACCCTTTATTTATAGCCAAACCATCAGCCCACTAATGGGCCTCACTAATCAGCCCACTAATGACTAATTAGTTTGTCAATAAATTGTATAGCACTAAAACAACGATTCCTCCCAAACCGTTGAACCAAATCTTTAATGTGACCTCTCTACGGAATTGGCAACACCATTTCCTTTCCAATGAAATCGATCTCAGCACCTGATTCGACCCCAATCAAAAGTTATGTCCTGTAAAAAACCGATAGGGGAAAAATGGTCACAAATAAAATTGGTAAAAATTATGGATAAGTCTTACATCCCTGTAACCAACATATCAAAATATGAGAATGATCTGACCCTCAATGAATTAAATAAATATATTTTACGATCCTCCAATACGTAAAATGCGGGCCGTTACAATACTTGACCGTACCATTTGAGATTGAAAATTAAAAACCCGACTATCAAGAAATATCTTATTGGACGTTTAACGTGTTGTCTCGAATAGACGGGGATAGGAACTAGACCAAAAACCACCTCAAACCAACGTCGCGTTCGAAACTAAATTACAAGGATGTTATAAAAATGGATCATTAAACACTACAACAGAACTGGCATTTTATAGCGGCCTATAGCCGCTATCAATAACAATTGTAGCGGTTCGATAACTGTTATATATCGACATGTTATCAAAAACTGCTAGTTAGTTATAACGCTTAAATTGTCGCTATAAAAGATATGGTTTTATAGTGCATTCTAGCCGCGATGTTATTTTATTACAGTAGCTCATGTTCACCGCAATAATACTTCTAAATCTCATTGAAAGCGAGAATATTTATAACACAGTGTTGCAACTATATCATAATTATTCAATAGCAGGTATATTACGCTTAATTAAACCCTTTGACAACTCAAATTGACCGCTATTATACATCTAAATCTCAATAAAATTGAGATTATTAATAATACAGTTTTACTGCTATAACATATATCTTCGATAGCTTCTATATGACGCTGTTAAACTAAAATGTTATAGTGTTGCAACAACCTTTCATAGCTCAAACATTTTAATAATAGCAATCAAAATGAATCTTCATAACAAGTTAAATATGAACACACAAAAAAAGCATCAACTAACAAAAAAAATCAATCCATGAGTTAGCAAATTCAATACATATTTTTTCACTTCCCATTGATTTCAACTTGAGTGCACAAAATACAAAACATGGTTCATGTTTGTTCGATTAACACACAAAAGACATGACAAAACATAGTTCATATTTGTTCGATTAACACACAAAAGACAAGACAAAACATAGTACACAAAAGACAACACCCCAAACCTGCTAGACAGACAAAACACCCGAAACAACTTAGCTCCTCCGTCTTACTTTCATTTGCATCATCACCCTTTGTCGGCCTACCATTTTCATTAAGGTTCCATCATCTTTTATCTTTTCAAAAACATAACCAAGTTCAACACAAATTAAAATTTCAATGTTATATCTGATCAGCATACATCATATTGAAGAGACTGTTTTGGCAGCTACAAGGTAATAATATCAGCATTTATCTTCTGGCTTGGTACATAAACTTTAATTGTACGATAAACTGTAGAAAGATGTCAACTTAAATGGCATTGAAAACAGGCACCTTGTGCTGGTTTTGTAAGTATGTTTCACTGCATATCAAAAATGTAGAAGGATTTGAAGTGGACCAAATACAGAGCAAATTACAACTTGTATCCTTTTTTAGTGTGGCTCCATAGCTACACGAGGCTGAATCAATTAGCAACTCTTCTTGCAAATCAACATATCCTTTCTTTTGCACTGTCGAAATGGATACACATCCCAACTTAATATAACAGTGCATCATTAGCATAAAAAAATTACAGAAATGTTGTTATGAATCACCTACAAAATCATGCAACCTTTTCTCCAAACCTGCAGCTGTTGTTAATTTAGGTTGATGTTGTTCATGTATCGAAAAAACATTTAGTATATTTTGCAATAAAATAATAATAAATACAAAACATTACAAACACAAAAGGGAAAATGGAATGGTGTATAGGCAAAATAATAACAATAACAATAACCAGACATAAATTAGCTTGGTTAACAATAACGAATATTCCTTACACAAGCCCGATAACAAGTAATGTATAAAATTTCAAAGTTATAAGCGTATACAGCGGGAGTATTCACTTGTAACTGCTGCCATTATCCAAAAATCCTAAATAACGCACTTAAAGATCATGTAGATCTGCATCGAACATTAAATTGTACCCACAAATTTTGAATCATAAAGTATTCCCAAGTATATAGACTAAGTCTATAAGTAATATGCTTAGTGTAGGTGCATGCATTTCGACCAATGAAAACCAATGACTGGAAAGATTTTATACCTTTGAATTAATGGATGGAAAAGGAAGCATGGAATCATGTTCAACATATTCCATTTCATCAGGAAAATCAAAGAATTCATCAGCTTCCTTGATTTGAAGAAAAGATCTACCACTACTTGTAGGGTGAAGAGGTGATGTTTGTGGCTCAAAATTACATTCAAGGCTCCCATTATTCACATTTGTCGACTGCAAATCAAACTTAATTTCCTCGCTATTAATTTGTGATGATGCAAGCACTGATGTCAATTCACCTGATGAAAATTCAGAAGAAGGATCTCGAAACTTTGCTCGGAATAATTCTCTCAGAGCTGAAATAAGATATCAAATTCAAGGTGAAGTTACTACTTGCTAGATTAAAATGCATGCACTAGAAGAATATATCATGATGGTGTACGGTGTTTATCCCACAGCCTAGTAGCTAAATCATGGGATAAAATGGATCTTAACAAAAGATAATGCACCTGCCACTCTTCCTAGCATTCGAATCGTTACACGTTTTGCTAAAGAGGTAAATATGTACGATTTCCAATCAATTGCAAGCATGTGCTTAACTACTGATTGCTTCTGCTGATTCACAGGAAATATAACATTTCCTCCACCTAAAACAAAATTTGGACATAAATTGTGTCAGAAGCACCATACAGAACAGATGTATACTTAATTTTTGTTGCTATCTAAAATACCAAGAGAAAAAGGAAGGAAAACAAAAAAATAAAATGTAAACCCAGTTCTTAAAGTATATATTACTTTTAAGACATGCATGAATGTAGCTTCTCACGGGTGCACAATTTTCATGAATCACAGAGTGATACAAAATAACTGCAAAATGAAGAGAAATTAGGTAAGCATCTATGTCAAAAACTAAACTAAACACAAAAGAATATAAGTAACCATCTAGTCAAATGGTAATTCTTTGATATGTTAAGCTAGATAGCTTGGCACTGAAACTTTTGCGTGTGTGCAGTGTTAGGGGGGATGGGGGCAAGACCGGTAGTTTTGGTTGCTTTTTCCGCGAACTCTGCTGAACTATTGTATTAATACAATGGTTCTAACTTACGAGAAATGGGAATGAAGTTAATTTACCATAAAATCAAAACAAGTTGAGAACAATAACAAATTCAGAAATTATACCTTATTTCCCATCGTCTTCTCTTCTCTAGTGGTGTCTTAGTAGCAAATCTCTACGTCTCATACCCCTATAAATTAATTTGAATGCATTGCCAAAGGAAAACTTGGTCAACCAATTTATTTCAATTATGGTAGCTTATGAAAAATTCAAACTAAATAGAGATATTTATCTGAAAACGTCAACCAATCCCCACTAATTTTTTTGTGAATTATATCAGTATGACCATCTGTGTCCAACCACTTTCCCTTGAGAAAAGCAGAAGTCCTATCTGAAAAAGGGACGTGAAGATATGAAAATGACTTGGACAGTATACTCGAATTCTTCAACCAATATTATAATCTCCTAATGCAAATACATAATTAAACAGCATAAAGAGTAGGACTGATGCTCTGGTCACTTACCTTCTGATTTAATTGAATTTGAAATTTAATTATTCCATATTCAAAATTATATAGCAGTAATGTTGTATTCATTTTATAATCAATAAGATAACTCGTAAAACCAAATCATATAAAATAAAAGGTATGAAGTGACATGTGTTCTTACTCGGATCTTGAAGAACCAAGAGACATGAAAGTTTTAAAAATGGACTCAGAAGTGGCATCTACGGCACCAACTGCCAGTATAAATTGTACAAAATTAAATGGACTCAGCAATGCTTGCACCCAAAAACATGATTTAGTAGAGATTAATGAACAAAATTAAATGGAAAATGAGTAGAAAAGAAAAAAAATCACACAAATCCATTTATATTATTTTGGTGTTAACGAGCCTAAATCTTTCAAATTCTCAATTTTCTCTTGACTTTTAGAGTATAGCTATTTAGATCGTCAAAGATCCCAAGTATAAAAAATAACTGAAAATTCAAGAGTAGGAAGTCTCAAATTCTTTCAAAGCAACTCATTTTATAGATGAAGGGGAGCTCGTGTTGGCCAGAGGAACAGGGGAGGTAGTGACATTAGCGGGATGACCTATGTCCGATTTGGGCAATGATCAGATCTTCAACCACATGTGGTTTAAGAAGTTCTGATCATACCACATGTGGTTGAAGTTCGGAACAAACCAATCCAATTCACTCAGCTATGTGCGATTCAGATTTGTCATCTCCACTTCTTGACGTCATCTCCACTTTGTTCTCCAACCCAGAGTATTTTTTTTCATCGAATTAAAGGTCGGGTAACACGCTCGTTTCCTTATTTGTGATTTTTTTTCATCGGATTGTTCACAATGTAGGTTTTTAACGAATCAAATATTTTTTCGTATTTACGTACACATATTCAAGGAGATATTTAATATATGTATACATTTGTGTGTGCACGCACGCGTACGTGTGTTAGTGTGTGAGAGTAATAAGGACGAATATAGTAAATATTAATGGACAATATTGTAATTTTTGTTGTATGTACAGACAAAATTAATTTCCATATTGTATTATTGGTAACAATGTAATTTTGATTTCTCTGCTAGCAGGATGATCATTCCATCGCTAAAGGGAAACAACAGGGAATATCTAGTAATTATTCATGATGTTATGTGATACATAACTCCTTCCTTTTTAAATTTGGAAACAACAGATACCTTCCGCACAAAATCTCCTTCCTTTGATTCCTTGAATAACCGTAAGCCTGCAAAAGTAAACAAATAAATAAAATCACCTATTGAGCGATAAGGTATGGAAAATAACCCAATGCGGGTGATGTTGTGACTATGCTTCTTTCCACTAGCAGAGAAACCATCATTTACAGACAAAATTTCGAACTCACAAATAGATGTCTTGTAGACTTTATTAACGTTTAGTTTTAGCGGCAAAAACAAAAAAGGAAGAAAATAATTTTAGTAGTTCAGCATTGTTTTAGTAGAGATTTGCTACTAAGACATCCAATTTAATATATTTTAGTTTTATTTTTAGTTTTAACATGCAAGTGAAAAGTAGACATCCAATTAATATATTTCGCACGTAAATTAACCACTTCTTCATTCAACCATCACCAAGAAAATGCACAGTAGTAAATAATTCTAGAATCCAAATTTTGCTAGAGTTATATTTTCTTCAATTCTATTGCTAATAAACTCCAAAGGCCATTAAAGTTAATAATAGAAAAAAAGAAGATTACCTCTTCCGAGTAACCAGATAGAAGATATACTCCCATAATCTATGATTCAAAATATTAAGTAAAGATTTGGAATATGAAACTAGCCCAAACATACTTGAAGACTGCTAATGAAATGTAGCTCATTGGTTACATGCATGCTGCACTCGAGGCCAAGCATGCTGCGATTGAGCATACTGCACCTGAGGCTAAACTGACTGCATCTAAGGCCGACCAAGCTGTAAAAGAGGATGTTCAAACTGTACCTGAGGATTTATAAACTGCACCTGAGAGTTCACCAGAGGATGAGCAGGCTGCACCCGAAGCTGAGAAGAGTATAACTGAGGTTGAGCCAAATAGTGATGATAATATGGATGATCCTATAAAAACAACAATGACAAATGCTACTTCCATTGAAAACGATTCTGGGGTCGATGTAAATGATGACATGAACATTGATTTGGAGAATGATATCAACCATACTTCAGTCAAAAACAAGGCAGGAAATATAAGTGATGCAAATTTAGTGACAAGCTAAGATGAAGCATAATTGGTTTTCTGATTATACTAAGTTTATGCTGCAGTGGAAAGACTTAATCACAAGTTATTACTAGTTGGAAATACTATAAAGATGAGAAGCTATTGTTGTTTTAAAAACATTTCAAACTATATTTACCTACCCTTTTGTCCAGACTTAAAATTTTGTAATTTGAGAGCAGAGATTTTTCAAATAAAAAAAAGTATTCCTTAAATCAAGTATTGTTAGTCAAATGTTTGAAGAAATTTAAGAAACATCAACAACTGACCAAAAAAAACTTATGAGAAATTTAGATAACATGATAGTCCGCTTTATCACCAAACTCTGGCCCTAAGTGTATAAATCACTGTTCCTCATCTCATCATGCTTAGCACTTGAACCATTAAAGTCTAGATCACAATCACATCATCACGTTTACAGAACAAATCGCTCATGCACTTATCATAAGCAGCAGCATCACCATATACCCCCACGCACATATACAACTCAACAAAATAATCCCCTAGTTCACAACAACAGTTATAGCTGATTGAAATTTCTTGAAACCATCATACCAGCATTCGACAGAAGCTTATGCATATCTTGTGTATCAGTGTACATTATTGAATCAATATCATCCCAAACGTTTTCAACCAAGATAAAACTAGAATCAATCTAATCATTTTCAAACCATGGACCGAATCTGGTAAAGAAGCATAAACATAACTTAAATATAAACTAGACAAATGACCATTGGAGTTACAATAACCATACACAAGAAAACTACTAATATTTTTAAGGAACCATTAAGAGACACACCTTCACTACTTACATTTTAAGTAAGTTATGGAACCCAAATACTCGGAGAGCATACTCAACACAGGCCATTTTTGTCATTCAATAAATTATCATAACATATTTTTGGACTGTAAAGTTAATGTTTAGCTCATCTCCATGATTTTTCTTTAACAAAGGGAAAACCTATTTGACTGACGTGCTCTCTCCATTGGCAAAAATTTCTCTAAACCAGATGAATGTGCAGTCTTTCTTTTTTATAAGGAATTTTTTTCGATTTGGACACCTTTTATAAACTTATAACACTTTTATCCTAGTTTCAAAACTTATTACGGCTGTAGCCTAGTTTATGTCACGTCAGCTGAAGACCGTTATTTTACATAGCGGCATCCTGAAAACCGCTAACAGTGTCATTGGTAATGCCACTACTAGATTTTCTTTGTTCCAAACTTCATTTTTTTCCTATATGACGAAGAAGCGGTTTTTAAGATGGTGCTAACTAGCGTCATTTTGAATGACGCTCATATGTTAGAATTGAACTTTTATTTTTTTATTTCCACGGCGCATCATCCTAAATAACGCAAGGTTAATTTCCTTTTTTGTTAGCGGCTTTTAAAATAACGCTACACGCGACATCCTAAATGACGCACAGTCGAGATATACATAGAGCCCAGGGTCTCTTTCTCCTCACTTTTTCTTAACTCCTATTTTATCAAAACCGAAAACTCAAAGCTCCTAACCCTAATTGCTCACCATAACACCAAATTATGGGTTGTTTGATCGAAATTCATCACCATGGCAAGCTCATTAACACATGAAGCTTCAGAAGGTTAAAAAATTCCCAATTTTGTTGATTTCTTCTAAAATTTAGGGTTTGTCCATGATTGAAGAAACTTATGAATAAGCTTGTATGTGGTTTAATGGGTTCAATGTAGTTGAAATTTTATAGTTTTCAACATTGTCTTTGGTTTTTTTGGCTACGTTTGCGTAGCACTAATGTTGTTTGGAACATGATTTGTGTAAAGATTGTTGAGATGGAACCGGGACCTGTAGATGATACTGTTCTATACTTGCAAGACAGGCATAGATAGAACAATAATGCTTTGATGGCGGTATGTCTGTACGGTGTCTGAATGTTGGCCTAATCTTATCTCTTGTTTTTTTGTATGTATGTCTTACATTGTATGTTAAATTTTATGTACAGGGAAAAAGTCCCGTTAAGATTGTAGATCACATGGTTTCCGTTCGGTTGGTGACTTCTACACATCCAGGAGTATTGGCTTTGCTTGATCGTGCATGATTCCGACTAGCACACAAGATAGAGCACGTTCAACTCGATCGTTATCTCATCCCTGCATTAGTCGATTGATGGAGACCAGAGACATCGACATTCCATATTAGAGTTGGAGAGATGACCATCACTTTGGGTGATGTGGCGGTCCTTCTAGGATTGCCGATTGATGGTGCTCCTTTGAGGAATTCGGAGACCGCAGACTACATGGAGATGTGCCAGCGGCTTTTAGATATTACGCCTCCCACGGACCAGTGGATGGCAAATGAGCAAATTATTACTAGTTGGTACAAAATTCAGTTTCAGCATGACATTGCACAGGATGTCACGCAGGAGCAGATAGAACAACGTGCTAGAGCTGTCATACTCCATATCATCACTCAACGCTTGATATGCGATCATTCGAAGACTCGGGTGTGGCTGAGATGGTTGCATTTTATAGAGGATTTCGATCATTGTCAGCAATATTCTTGGGGCGGTGCTACATTAGCATACACATATACGGAACTTACCAGGACCATTTTGTTTGAGAGCACTAATCTTGGAGGTTGTCCTTATTTGATTCAGGTATTTTATTTTCGTATGCTTATTTGTTTCTTATTTGTTATTTTTCTGTATGTCGTGTTTCTGTAATTTATTTCTTTGTAGCTATGGTCGTGGACGTATCTCCCCCTTGGTAGACTTGAATTAAAGCAACCAAATATTAATTTTTCCTTGCCGTACGGTGCTAGGTATTTTTATTCCGTCAATTATTTATCTTATATGTGTTAAGTTATTTCTTCTATCTCTTACCAAGTCACAATTACAGGTGGGTTGGAAAGAAGAGCACTTCGTCGACTCCGAGGCGTAATTTAGCTTTCTACCGCAATTAGCTCAATGTGCTCAGTCCAGATGTTGTTACATGGACCCCATATGCGCAGGATCTTGGATAGCTTCCGGCCTTATGTATCGTGTCTTTCCATCTGTGGACCGCATGTGTGCCCTCTATATGTTTGAACAATGTAGCATATCACATTCTTGACCGGGTGATGCGTAAGTTTGGATTTAGACAACATCTTCCTGAACAAGCCCCACATTACAGGATTAACTTAGAAGTACCCGCGGAGTACGAGGGGGCCATTGAGACGTGGAACCATCGGCACATGCATAAACAGCAGGAGTTTACGTTGTCGAACGATGATTATTACACCTGGTATTGGCAGATTACCCGACGGTATATTCTTCGCAGCGTTCAACCTCTTGGTGTTGTAGTGGAACCATACACGCCTAGAGCTCCTCTTGAGAGAAATATGGTATGAAAACCTCGCTAACAAGTGTAATTGATTTACTTTTTTTGGCAAGTTTGAGTTTTATGTAAGTTAAATTATAAATTGCAGGCGGATGGGGTGTACCGGGCTATAGAAATGGTTGATGAGTTATCTAATGATGTTCCCGACCAAAGCAAGGGAAAATGTTTTAGCATCGAGCGTATTTTGCAAACTATTTTGGGGAAGAATAGGCTCGCTAGACCGGCACCGCTCCTCTTCCTCCCCCACCTCAAGCTTTAGCACCCGGAGGAGCTTCGAAGGCACAAGGAGGCGGCGACATTCGGGCTCCTCCACCTACATTGGTTTATACGTCACAGAGGAAACACAAGGAGGTGGCGACAAAAGGAAAGGGTAAGGGCAAGGAAACGGAGTCGTCTCAAGCAACCCAGGTTGTGCATGGTCCGTCACAGCCCCAGGTTTAAAACCACTTTGAACGGAAGAGGACGAGAATAATTCTCCCATGCATTGCAAGTTAGCGACAACGGATCTAGCTAACATTTGCGCAGTACACATGTCCTCATCAAGCGGAATCTCCATTTCAGGTTCTTCATTACTCCCATCTTCTTCTTCTTCATCATCATCCATCTCCTCACCTCCAAAGTCAAAGTTCAATGAATCATTATTTGCTTGCATGTTATCAAACCATGCGTGATTGTTATCGGGTATCGAAGCAACCGTCATGCGGTCCAAAGTAGGTCTAGGATTCATTGTACGTCTACATTTCCATCTACTTGACTAGCGTCATCGCATGCATTCTCTTCGAAGGGCGATTGCTCTTCCGTGAAATCTTGCGGAAAGCTGTGTCATGAAAATATTACACCTTCACTAAACAATCATGCACGACTCAAATAACAATTCATTTCAAAGAATACTTACTTCTGACTCATATGATATAACTCAGATGGCGTTGGCTGCAATGGCTCTGGTACTTGTGTAGACGGTCTAACATTATTTTGTGTATGACGGTAGTAAGGACCATAACTATACAATATATGGCGGTGATTAACAACAACAATTGGAAGAATCAAAACATAACATGTTTAAATAACCTTCCAAGTTGGGCTTACCTCTGCGTCACAAATGCAATACTTTCCTGCGTGGGATACGGAAAGCTAAAATGTGGATTCTGTGTATAATTCATATGCAGGGTACGCATAGAACATTTGATGTTGTCCATACTCTGAAGCGTTCAAAGGAGGAATACTATTTGGTGATGGCATCGGAGGAGTTGGTACGGACGGTGCCCCTCGAACGGGTGTTGAAGCAGTTGGTGGTTCTACCGCCAACTTTGTCGTTTTCACAACAAATAACTCTATAGTCTTATAAGCGGCAGAAAACATTAACTCAACATCACCATCGTCTACAATTTTAATTTCCTTAGAACCAGAATCAGTTGGCCAGTTGCAAACTAACTCAATATCAAATTGCTCTGTATTAATCTTTGTTGACTTGAATATCGAGGCTTTTAATTAGTTGCATCAAGTTACAACCTTTGACAACTTTTATAGGTTTGAAAGAACCACCTTCGTATTTCCCACACTTTCTATCATCAATAACCAACTTACCATCTAAGTAGCATATAATCGCAATGAACTTAGGAGCCATTCTAATTTACAACAACAAAATTGAATATACTACAGAAAGTTAAACATCCAGAAAAAGTTTGTTTTAGGGTTTTGAAATTCAAACCTTGTAATGAATCAAACGACCGAGAATAGAGTCCAGTTTATGCAAATCTGAAATTGCAGATGATTTGAGATAAAATTACTGAAGGGTTTAATTTCGGAAGTTGATTTAAGGTTTTGGGTTTCTTTTTTACAATATTTAGAAAGTTGGAAAGTGAGGAGGAAGAGAGCAAAAGCTCTCTATATATCATGTCTGAGCATCATTTCAAATGACGCTTAAGCGCGATATTTAAAATGACGCACAGACGTGAGCTCTACAAATAAGGTAAAACCCCATAGGAGCGTTATTTAGGATGACGCTGACTTGCGTTATCTTAAATAACGCTCATTTCTGAGTTCTACCAAACATAATTATAACCCCATATGTGCGTCATTCAAGAAAACGCTTAGTAGCGTTATCTTGAATGACGCTCCGTGGGTTCTACAAAAAAATACAATGTTTGTTAGATAAAAACTTCTCCGCGTCATCTTAAATAACGCTCGTACGCATCATTCCAAATGTCGCTAGTGTTAAATAACGGTCTTCAGCTGATGTGACATAAACCAGGCTACGGCCATAATAAGTTTTGAAACTAGGCTAAAAGTGTTATAAGTTTATAAAAGGTGACCGAATCAAAAAAAAATCTTCTTTATAAAGAAGCTACCGGAGATAATCAAATTAATATGGTATACTTTTCAATTAGGTTAGTATAATACATATTTAAGATGTAACTTAGTGTGTGTGTGTATAAAAGATTGGTCAATACCAGTACTAAGATGAGATAAACATCCAATGATTATTCATCAAAACTTGAACTCAATTCTTAAGTATAATTTAAATATGCTCTATTTCAGTAACAATATGAATATATATATATATAAATATTCTCCATACTGATTGATGGTTGACAGTAAAACAAACACATATAAAAGGAAGCTTAAATATACTTTGTATATTACTATGTACTATTATGAGCAGCATCTAGCTGAGAAACTTCAAGCCATATATATTTCCATATATATTTTTTTACCTAATTTCATTAGTAGAGTAATATATATTATATGATATAGGTGCATTAGAGGCAAGAAATCAATGACCAAACATCTAAACTATTCTATTAAGGGCATAATTTAATGTGCTTTCAAAAGATCTATTGCACTGCATAAGCTAGCTGATCAGATCTTCTTGGCAATTCCATAATATATACTAAACCTTGATACATTTCATGGGTCATCAACGTAAATTTGTGTTTGTAATACCTTTGTTTATCGACTATTGCTAGCATTATATATAAGAAAATATGTGAAAACTTTATCTGAGTGGCATATTTAAGCTTTTCTCGAGTATGCAAGAAATTAACGCACTGACATTAGCCGAAATGTTATTTGTACATTAATGATAGTTGTGAGTGAAAATCAAAATGTATGCAATGAAATATTTATCTAATCCCTTAATACTTATAAGTTTACGTGTTGTTAAAAATCATATTTAACACCTGAATTTTCAATATAAAAAAACAAACATGAATTTTTTTTGATTTCTTATCAACAAATGTGATGCTTGTTGCTAAGGATTCATCGTTTTGCCTTTTCCTTTGTATCTTTTTGTATGACGATAATAGAAACTATTAGCAAAGGACATCAGACGATCGGTCTTAAGTTCCTTCAAAATTGAATATGAAAATAAATTATTATGGCTACTAAGCATGGTTAAAGATATAATAAAATTAGTCTGCAAAGCCAATTAAAGTAAGTTTGGCAAACTGGAGTGATTATGCAAGAAATTTAAGTTGAAATAAAATTAGATCATGAGATCCAAGAGAAAATAAACCAACAGTTTTTGCATTGATAAAAAATGAATAACATTTGTAAGCTTCAATATTACTTCAAAAGTTTTACTGAGTCAGAAAATGATCCACACTTAATCCATCAAAAAAATGTCATTTTAAATCAATTACGTGACTCTTTATACACAAATGACAATTATTTGGTAAAATAATGTAAATAATAACTAAGACATAAAGAAGCACAAAAAAACTTACAAATCATGGATTTCAAGGTAGAATTCAGCCTAAAGTATTCAGCCAAATATATACTACACTATTAAAGCTGAGTTATGTTTGGATAGCTCACAGCCCACCTAGAATATTTAAATGGAATATTTCCTAGCATGCCACGTGGAGTGTAAGTTCAATCGTCCCGTGTGCTTTTCCCAAATCACGCTCTAATCCTCCGTTCTTTCCCATCCTCATCTGTCTGTACGCTCTCCCCTTCTACCCTTCCTTTTCCCATGCTCTCTGATGCCTCCATTCGTACGCAATTAAGCCCTAGATGTCTATTCTCCCAGTCGTCCGCCCAGTTTTCCTACCTTGCGAGCGCCAGTTTCTAGCTTACCTGCCTTTTCCAATCCACGTCTTCTCCTTCTGCCCACGGTTTCGGGGGCTTACCCTTTTCTAACATATCATAATTGATAGTTATTAGCAGGCCTGCACCGTACAACTAATTTTCATGCCCTAATTTCCCTAAAGGAAATCTCGACCAAAACTAGAAAACTAGCGCGGGGCGTTCATAGCTTGAAGCAATGATCGACAATAGGGGAGGCTCGCAGATGATGTTGCGATTAGAGCTGACGATGCGACCTGGTTTCTTAATTGGAGAAGGGTCAGCGACCGGGTGACTTAAGCAACTTGGTATGTTGACGATTTGTCCAATCACATACACAGGGAGATGAACGACAATGGTTTAGGGATTTGGGATAGCTATTGTGGAGGACGGTGGACTTACGTGCTTATGTATGACCAAACAATGTGCAAGGCTGAGGTTAGAGGTGCTCGATTTATGCAAATCTGCTTATGAACATGCAGATCACTTTCATCTTTGTTTTCTTTGTTGGACATTTAATACTGCCTTATTTAAAGAATTATTTGTTTCTGATACTCAACCATCAGATCAATATTTTAAATATTATGAGATTAAGTTAAATTAAATTTAAAACTCTCTTAAAGTTTATTTTTATTTCATTTTTTATTTTGTAGTTTTCTGTAAAGGAATATTTTTCAGCATTGAAAATGTTTGAGGATTTTTTTTGTTGTGGAAAAAAAATGAATAGGAACAGATTGATGGTGAGGCAAAACAAACAACAGATAACACTAGCAAAGCAATCGCAGATCTAGCAATAAAAGAAATAACACAAGAGGTTTATAGTGGTTCCACTAACGTCTTGTTAGTGTACGTCCACTTGGGGAGAGGAGATTTTATTCCTTTTCTACAAAACAAAAAATTACAAGACTAATAATGGAGAGGAAGAAGAAGAAAATACAACTTGTGAGATGCCACCTCACATTTTGAGATGATAATACATTCACCTAATCCCTATCCTTATATAAGGATTAATGCTTGGGGTTGAAGTAATTGATTTATGATATAAATCAATGCCTAATTAATTCGCCAATTCTCCTGATAGGTTTCCTTGTTTAACCCACCAATTAGAGAATTAATTCCTTACTTCACTATCCCAAAAAGAAACCTTCTTCAAATCCTTCCACTTATGTAGGTAATTTATTGCCTATCCCTTTTACAAATAAAAGAGCGGTAAATTTCTGATATCTTCCAAATCTTCTGCAAATTGGAAATATTATATTCCCAAACTAACAATATTTCCCAAATCTTCTCTAATTGGAAATATTCTATCACCATAATTTATAATATCTTCCAATCTTCAGCAAAAGGAAATATTGTATCACAAATTCTAACAATCTCCACCTTGATATTATAAATCCTTGAAAGCATACCAACTCCACCTACATCCTCTAACTCTAAGCATCTTCTCGGACAAGACAACATGGTTACTTCCACCAATGAGCTTCGGCATGGCCATCACCCATTGCACTTTGTCAACAAACTCCGCCAACGCCACCGCCTGCCAACAAAGTGTACAAAGTAACCCCTTCGAGTAAGTCCTATCAATCTTCACCATGAAAACAAACGTCTTCATTAACCGTCTCAACTCTCTCCCCACAGCGTGCCACCACGTGGCACCTAGCATTTCGATAAGCGATTCCAGTTCGAGCAACGCCCGAACTTAGCAGTCTGCAGAGACTTATGCATATCCACTGCTTTCTCCTTTGATCTCTGACCAACTTCAGACGATCCCTTCTTCCGCTTATCAAGCACATCTGTAACACCCCACGTCCATTAGTGTCACTCACAAAGGGAATGCACTAAGTTATGTGAAGTATTATAGGTAAAAGATGCAGATAAATTACAAGACAGATAAATAAAGCAGCGGAAAAGTGAATAAAACTTAATTTCATTTATAACAGCTTGTACAAAGATTGTTTTCCAACAACAAAGTATCTATCTTGTTTAAAAAAATAAAGAAGCATAAATATACAATGATATTCCCCAATAAAACATTAGCCAGCCTTAGTGGTGGAAAAGAGAGTCCAAAGCAGCACATCAAAGAGTCTTCAAGCTTGGAAAGAGTAACAGGTCCATACAAATATGAGTTATTCCCTCCCTGACTACCTGGGGGGAAAACGGAAGAAAAGAAGACGAAAGAAAACATAGAGTTAGACATAAAGCCTGATAAGCCTAGTGGTGTTTCGGTATATGAACAAGGAAAAGGACATGACAGGCATAAACTGAAAATGGGAAAAATACCATAAACTAAGGCAAAGCGGTTTAGAATCGAAATTACTATCGCACCCCATACTAATCTCTGCACTACCTAACTAGCATCCCAACTAGTAATCTGTATAAAATGATAACGTGATCTCAGTCAATGTAACTGTGGTTGCCGTCAGGCGCACATTTATTTATTACCTAGATTTCATCTAGGGTTTTCTATCGAGCGTTTCCTAGATTCGACTAGGGTTTTTGCGACTTGTCTAATACTTCTCAGATTCAGGATTTATGCCACCTAGGTCCACTAGGGATTATGCTACCTGTCGAACGATGCCCCTAGTCTAGGACACACTACCTGGTATATGTTCCTAGACTTTCCCCACGTATGTGTCGCGAATCGTTTCTCGCTGTCTAGATGCACATGTCCTGAAATGTGCGACCCGAGTCTCGTGGCAGGGCTATTCTAGAAACACGGAACTCGGTCGGGAGCTTTCAGATATCTGCCGATGCAGATGCTAAGGTCTGTTTTTCTACCAGTGGTTATGGTCCCACGTGACCCCTCCCTCAACTAATGAAAGGCAATCCAAGAAAATCAAGCACGAGAACTATACTCTTGCCACCTATGCCCCACTTTCCTATTGACCAGCCTCACCCATAACTAGATAGCAAGTATATGGTCTGTTGGGAGTTCTCTTCCTTTCCGCATGCGTATCTCGATTGACTCAAGATGGTAGGTAGACGACGAGTCGCTATCACAAGGCTACTGGTCTCGTCGAATCACGCTGGTCCATCCCAGTCTTTAGGTTGCCTTAAATTGCAACCAAGGCATATCCTTGGTTCTTCTGACGCAGACCTTAACCTCTGTGAGCCCAGGCGGATCATCTGCAACCTCACAGAGGGATACCAAGAGTACCCTCACGTCCCCCGTAGCTACGTGCTTCTAAACCCAGTCCGCTGGAGCCTTTTTCGAAATCTGATAAACGTTTGCTCCTTCTCATGCACTTGTTAAGCGATGATCTACCATATCGGGTTATTCATCTATTATGGACCGGCTCAGTTTTCTTGACTAAGAATTATTACTTAGTTGTTCCCAACTAAGGTTTACCACTTAGTTTATTTTCCCGTAAATCTTGTTAGCTAAGGTTTATCACTTAGTTTCTTTATCTGGGGATTTCAACTTAGCTCCCGTTCTCGATCGTTTCTTAACTAGGGTTTACTACTTTGCCCTCTTTCTCATCAAGTTGGATTGGTTAAGTGTCATTAGTCAATTCTGGTTAGCTTAACCCCTTCCTTTGTCATATTAAACTGGCTAAGTGTTATCAGTAGTTCATGTTGACTTAACCCTATCACAAACCAAGTTATATTGGTTAAGTATTTCTTATTACTTAACCCAACCCACTCATCTTGTATTGGTTAAGTGTCCCCTAACCTAATCTTGCCCATCTGTTTTAACTAACATGTTATAATGGTTAAGTGTTCCCTTAGATAACTTAACCCTAACATCTGTTTAATTAACATGTTCTAATGGTTAGGTATTGCCCCTTCATGTTTCAACTTAACCCGGTTCAATTTATCACACTATGATGGTTGAGTGTTCTAAGTTTACTTAACCCTACCCTCTAGTCCAGCTAACATATTAAATTGGCTAAGTGTATTTACTTAACCTTACGCACTTATCTAGCTAACGTGTTATAATGGTTAGGTATTCTAAATTTACTTAACCTCACCCACTTATCTAATTATCAGGTCATAACGGTTAAGTGTCCTAATTTTACTTAACCTCACCCTCCAGTCTAGTTAATATGTCAAATTGGTTAAGTGTGTTAACTTTACTTAACCTCACCTTCTAGTCTAGTTAACGTGTTAAATTGGCTAAGTGTTTTTCTTAGTTACTTAGCCCCTACAAGTGTTGTCTTGTTAACACGTTAAGTTGGTTAAGTGTTCAGATTAACTTAACCCTACCAATCCTAACTTAGCTTCTTAGAGCACCTGACCACTCACATTAGACAGGTATTGCTACGGTTACTGGATGTGCCGGTCGGTTCCGGGCAGGTTTACACCGTAGCTCAGTCTAACCTCGGGTCCTTATTGGGCTCAATGCTTAACCACCCACATTGGATAGGTATTGTTGTGACTACTGGACAGGCGGGCGGGTCCAGGCAGGTTTACATCATAACTCAATCCAACCTCAGGTTTAGCATGTCGTGTTTTCTAAATTTACATATTTGTCACTTTTCATTTTTATATGTAAATGTTTATGGCCTAATTATCCACATTCACTAATTTTGGGTATAATTTATACCGCTTTAAATGTCACTAGTCATTGGCATGTGTCAGACATGCCAATACATGTATTTTATTTTAAACCCAACGTTTGTTTCCCTCGTTTGTACGTACGCAGCATAACATATGTTGGGCTTAACATTTCAGCCCAACTCATAAACATAAAAAGGGGAAGCACAAAATCATGAATTGTTCTAGAATACATAAAAGTGTGTGGCGCATGAACTTGCAACATAGCGTTTTCACTAACATAGATTGTGGGTCATGTGAACTTGCATTCAATAAGGATATATCTTAATTGGTGTCACATGAAATGACGTACTTTTAGACTTGTTTAAACATGGTTTTATACACATATAACTAGGCATAATGTCAAACACCAAACTAGCATAAAAATGTCCATTTTTTGACATAACCCAAAGGTGTAAACTAACTTTACATCAAGTAACCTATTTCAACATGAAACTAGTATAATTTGTGTAACCAAAAAGGTACTTGCATAATCCCAATTATCACTTGCAAATAAACATAATAATGTATACAAAGATTTTGAGTCGTATAGGCATAAAAGGTTTCAACTTGGAACATGTTTACATGAGTCTCAACTTAGGCCTAAAAAAAATGTATGCTAACCATGTTAATGACATAACATAAAGATGTCAACTCTAGTGTTTTACTACAAACTTGCAAGTGATATTTATTTTCATATACAAATGTCAATAGGCTCACGTCAACCAATTTATGCCACAAACACCCAATACAAAATATGACATAATCAACGCAATACACAGAATTTATATCAATATTTTACGATAGTAAAACCCCAATTTCATTTACATCGAATCACATCGCAATTTCTATTCATATTCAGAAAACCACTATACTTACAACGGGCGCTAAAACTTGTTTTCTCGTTTCTGTTATTCTGAATTTGCAAAGCTTTCCTTTGGAGTAGAAAACATTGCGTAGAAATTAGATTAGAGTTTTGTTTCTTGAATCGTTGTTCGTCTCTTTTCAAGCGGAGGCTCTCCTTAGTTTTCTTCTGACATCATGGCGGCTCAAGTTCTTATTTTTGTGTGAATTTTAGTTGGAGACCTAGGGTGTTTTTATAGAGTTGCAAGTTAATTAGAGCCGTCGATGAAGCCAGGGTTAATCAAAGCCATCCGTTCTAAAGAGAAGCCAATCAAAAGAAGACAACTCAGCCCTAGTGATAAGACCAGGCCCAGAAATTCGACCAGAACACAGACCAGGCCAGCGACACCTGACCAGGTCGATAGGGGAGGTCGACCTGGGTCAACCAGGTCGACACTATGGTCGACCTGGGTCACCCAGGTCGACACTATGGTCGACCCTAGGGTCAACCTAGGCCCTGGGCAGGAACTTTCCTGCCCAGCCCGGGTCTGGTCCTATTTTTGAATTTTGAATCCGTTTTTCGAGCTGTTTGAATTTTAAGTAAATTCTTAAACTTCCGGAGGTCATATCTCCTTCATACGGAGTCCGATTTACGCAAACTCGGACTCTATCTCAAGTAGAATTTCGAGACGAACACAATGGCGTAACCCGTTTTCCTTAATTCTTTTTCTAAAATTTAATTATACTTTAATTTGTGAAACTTAATGTTACAGAACTACAGGGTGTTACATTCTCCCCCTCTTAAAAGGATTTCGTCCCCGTAATCTTCCAGTTAGGAAGTATGTGTCCTACTATCCAATCACCCATCTACTCAACCATTCAATCACAGTCATTCATTGTCCTTAAAAATATTTCTAATGCTTCCATGTTCATATGCATAGTGTGTGTATATGTCTTTATCTAATGCAAAATCAGGCGGTCTACTGATTCAGTTGACCTCCTTAATGCGAATTATGTCAGTGCCATGCATCCAACCATTTTGCAAATATCCCTAGTTATGTAAATACTATATGTGTGCATAGCCATTCATCCATATGCAACATCCATATGATAACATATCAAATTAAATCCGTTAAGAAAATACGTATATGCGAATGCAATATGAAAGTGACTGAGTCGTTCTAGCGCATATGGTGTGTATATGCATCCACGAGCAACCACTTGCAACCATCAATCATAACATGTTTCAAATACATGTTTTCAAAAACACGTTTACATCCATTGGCTTTTACCTAAGCATCGATGATACGTCCTAGAGGATATACCTTAAAAGCTAGAAATAAGTAGGCAAAAAACTCCTAGAGAAAGGATATACCCTTAAGAAAATGGGTATGATGCACGTATCTAGTCTTCAGTCTTCTAAGTCGCATCTTCTTGAGCTTCTCTGTACCGTACCTTATCTAGTTAATCTTCACGATTGTGAAGCTTCTTGACCTCCATTTCCAAAACTGTCATTGATCGGATAGCTGGCTTTTCATTGTCAACTGGATATATGCAGAATCCTATCCCGCGTTTTAGGGGTAAACCCCTAACCTAATCAAAACATCTGCGTGTTCATGGACTATTCTAACGGATTGCAAATCGTCGATAAATGTGTTAAGCGATTCTAAATAGCTAAGCCTAACTGATCCTTTTAGGGTCACATAATCTCGAGGGTATTTCCAAGGCAAGTCAAAAAGTCTAACTTTCGGAATTACTAGCCAACCAACCCATGCCTAGGATCAACTCATAGCCCATGGAACCAAAACATTATGCTTAAATTCAATATTAATGTGGTCGTTCTCAAATCCCTAAAATCCAAAGGTAAACGGGCCGAACCACCAATTTGGATCTGAGACTAATTAGGATATTCTACTATACAAGTACCTAGGTGTAGAGACTCAACTATGAAAGCATGTATAAACGAATGCGAAGCGCTAAGATCAAAAGATACTAACAGGTTGATCAACTGAAAAGCTAAACTTTTCTAATGGAGACTTTTACTATCTCTCTCCCAAGTATTCTGGCGGTGAAAGCACGCACTCGTCCTTCTGAAAATCTTTTCCCTCGTCCTTGCCCTTGTCCTTAATTATATGCCCTATTATACATTTGAAAAGCTACTTCTTCTTGTCTTAGGTTTTCTAATTCCTACCTCCTACGTGAGCCAAGTCCATATCCATGAATTCCTCACCCTTGGGTTGTGCCCCTTAGCCAAACTCCTTATCCTCTTCCTTGTGTAACCATGTTGATAAATATCTCTCGAAAGTTGCCTCCATCGTACAAAAAACCCTACAAAGCTTGAAAGAAAACTAGCCGCAGGTGAAACTATTATGGCTATAGATGGAAGTTGGGAACTACTTCGCCCTTCGATGAGGTTACCTCCCAGAAAGCTGGGAGCCCCAGAGACTCAAGAAAGAAGGAAACAAGGACTCAAATAGAGAATCAAAAGATAGCGCATATGGCTTTGGGGAATATGCCTTTAAAACAAAACTTTTCTTTTGAAAATGCTTCTTTTAAACCCGTTTTGAAAATAATTTTTTAAATCTTTTATCTGATCCGGTAACCTTCAGCTCTGATACCACGTGTAACACCCCACGTCCGTTAGTGTCACTCACAAAGGGAATGCACTAAGTTCTGTGAAGTATTATAGGTAAAAGATGCAGATAAATTATAAGACAGATAAATAAAGCAGCGGAAAAGTGAATAAAACTTTATTTCGTTTATAACAGCTTGTACAAAGATTGTTTTCCAACAACAAAGTATCTATCTTGCTTAACAAAATAAAGAAGCATAAATATACAATGATATTCCCCAATAAAACATTAGCCAGCTATAGCGGTGGAAAAGAGAGTCCAAAGCAGCACATCAAAGAGTCTTCAAGCTTGGAAAGAGTAACAGGTCCATACAAATCTGAGCTATTCCCTCCCCGACTACCTGGGGGGGTAACGGAAGAAAAGAAGACGAAAGAAAACATAGAGTCAGACATAAAGCCTGGTAAGTCTAGTGGTGTTTCGGTATATGAACAAGGAAAAGGACATGACAGGCATAAACTGAAAATGGGAAAATACCATAAACTAAGGCAAAGCGGTTTAGAATCGAAATTACTATCGCACCCCATACTAATCTCTGCACCACCTAACTAGCATCCCAACTAGTAATCTGTATAAAATGATGACATGATCCCAGTCCCTGTAACTGTGGTTGCGGTCAGACGCACATTTATTTATTACCTAGATTTCATCTAAGGTTTTCTATCGAGCATTTCCTAGATTCGACTAGGGTTTTGCGACTTGTCTAATATTTCTCGGATTCAGGATTTATGCCACCTAGGTCCACTAGGGATTATGCTACCGGTCGAACGATTCCCCTAGTCTAGGACACACTACCTAGGGTGGTATATGTTCCTAGACTTTCCCCACGTATGTGTCGCGAATCGTTTCTCGCTGTCTAGATGCACATGTCCTGAAATGTGCGACCCGAGTCCCGTGCCAGGGCTATTCTAGAAACATGGAACTCGGTCGGGAGCTTTCAGATATCTGCCGATGCAGATGCTAAGGTCTGTTTTTCTACCAGTGGTTACGGTCCCATGTGACCCCTTCCTCAACTAATGAAAGGCAATCCAAGAAAATCAAGCACGAGAACTATACTCTTGCCACCTATGCCCCCACTTTCCTATTGGCCAGCCTCACCCATAACTAGATAGCAAGTATATGGTCTGTTGGGAGTTCTCTGCCTTTCCGCATGCATATCTTGACTGACTCAAGATGGTAGGAAGACGACGAGTCGCTATCACAGGGCTACTAGTCTCGTCGAATCACGCTGGTCCATCCTAGTCTTTAGGTTGCCTTAAATTGCAACAATGGCATACCCTTGGTTCTTCTGACGCAGACCTTAACCTCTATGAGCCCAGGCGGATCATCTGCAACCTCACAGAGAGATACCAAGAGTACCCTCATGTCCCCCGAAGCTACGTGCTTCTAAACCTAGTCCGCTGGAGCCTTTTTCGAAATCGGATAAACGTTTGCTCCTTCTTATGCACTTGTTAAGCGATGATCTACCATATCGGGTTATTCATCTATTATGGACCGGCTCAGTTTTCTTGACTAAGAACTATTACTTAGTTGTTCCCAACTAAGGTTTACCACTTATTTTCTTTTCCCATAAATCTTGTTAACTAAGGTTTATCCCTTAGTTTCTTTAACTGGGGATTTGAACTTAGCTCCCGTTCTCGATCGTTTCTTAACTAGTGTTTACTACTTAGCCCTCTTTCTCGTCAAGTTGGATTGGTTAAGTGTCATTAGTCAATTCTGGTTAGCTTAACCCCTTCCTTTGTCATATTAAACTGGCTAAGTGTTATCAGTAGTTCATGTTGACTTAACCCTATCACAAACCAAGTTATATTGGTTAAGTATTTCTTATTACTTAACCCAACCCACTCATCTTGTATTGGTTAAGTGTCCCCTAACCTAATCATGCCCATCTGTTTTTACTAACATGTTATAATGGTTAAGTGTTCCCTTAGTTAACTTAACCCTAACATCTGTTTAATTAACATGTTCTAATGGTTAGGTATTGTCCCTTCATGTTTCAACTTAACCCGGTTCAATTTATCACACTATGATGGTTAAGTGTTCTAAGTTTACTTAACCCTACCCTCTAGTCCAGCTAACATATTAAATTGGCTAAGTGTATTTACTTAACATTACCCACTTATCTAGCTAACGTGTTATAATGGTTAAGTATTCAAAATTTACTTAACCTCACCCACTTATCTAATTATCAGGTCATAACGGTTAAGTGTCCTAATTTTACTTAACCTCACCCTCCAGTCTAGTTAATATGTCAAATTGGTTAAGTGTGTTAACTTTACTTAACCTCACCTTCTAGTCAAGTTATGTTAAATTAGCTAAGTGTTTTTCTTAGTTAATTAGCCCCTACAAGTCTTGTCTTGTTAACACGTTAAGTTGGTTAAGTGTTCAGATTAACTTAACCCTACTAATCCTAACTTAGCTTCTTAGAGCACCTGCCCACTCACATTAGACAGGTATTGCTATGGTTACTGGATGTGCCGGTTGGTTCCGGGCAGGTTTACACCGTAGCTCAGTCTAACCTCGGGTCCTTATTGGGCTCAATGCTTAACCACCCACATTGGATAGGTATTGTTGTGACTACAGGATAGCCGGGCGGGTCCGGGCAGGTTTACATCATAACTCAAACCAACCTCGGGTTAAGCATGTCGTGTTTTCTAAATTTACATATTTTTCACTTTTCATTTTTATATGTAAATGTTTGTGGCCCAATTATCCGCATTCACTAATTTTGGGTATAATTTATACCGCTTTAAATGTCACTAGTCATTGGCATGTGTCTGACATGCCAATACATGTATTTTATTTTAAACCCAACGTTTGTTTCCCCCGTTTGTACGTACGCAGCATAACATATGTTGGGCTTAACATTTCAGCCCAACTCATAAACATAAAAAGGGGAAGCACAGAATCATGAATTGTTCTAGAATACATAAAAGCGTGTGGCGCATGAACTTGCAACATAGCGTTTTCACTAACATAGATTGTGGGTCATGTGAACTTGCATTCAATAAGGATATATCTAAATTGGTGTCACATGAAATGGCGTACTTTTAGACTTGTTTA
The DNA here is from genome assembly GCA_030737875.1 of Allium sativum. NCBI lineage: Eukaryota > Viridiplantae > Streptophyta > Magnoliopsida > Asparagales > Amaryllidaceae > Allium > Allium sativum. Next base: position 300,038,377 of record CM060924.1, read on the forward strand.
AACATGGTTTTATACACATATAACTAGGCATAATGTCAAACACCAAACTAGCATAAAAATGTCCACTTTTTGACATAACCCAAAGGTGTAAACTAACTTTACATCAAGTAGCCTATTTCAACATGAAACTAGTATAATTTGTGTAACCAAAAAGGTACTTGCATAAACCCAATTATCACTTGCAAATAAACATAATAATGTATACAAAGATTTTGAGTCGTGTAGGCATAAAAGGTTTCAACTTGGAACATGTTTACATGAGTCTCAACTTAGGCCTATAAAAAAATGTATGCTAACCATGTTAATGACATAACATAAAGATGTCAATTCTAGTGTTTTACTATAAACTTGCAAGTGATATTTATTTTCATATACAAATGTCAATAGGCTCGCATCGACCAATTTATGCCACAAACACCCAATACGAAATATGACATAATCAACGCAATACACAGAATTTACATCAATATTTTACGATAGTAAAACCCCAATTTCATTTACATCGAATCACATCGCAATTTCTTTTCATATTCAGAAAACCACTATACTTACAACGGGCGCTGAAACTTGTTTTCTGGTTTCTGTTATTCTGAATTTGCAAATCTTTCCTTTGGAGTAGAAAACATTGCGTAGAAATTAGATTAGAGTTTTGTTTCTTGAATCGTTGTTCGTCTCTTTTCAAGCGGAGGCTCTCCTTAGTTTTCTTCTGACATCATGGCGGCTCAAGTTCTTATTTTTGTGTGAATTTTAGTTAGAGACCTAAGGTGTTTTTATAGAGTTGCAAGTTAATTAGAGCCGTCAATGAAGCAAGGGTTAATCAAAGCCATCCGTTCTAAAGAGAAGCCATTCAAAAGAAGACAACTAAGCCCTAGTGACAAGACCAGGCCCAGAAATTCGACCAGAATACAGACCAGGCCAGCCAAACCTGACCAGGTCGACAGGGGAGGTCGACCCTATGGTCGACCCGGGTCAACCAGGTCGACACTATGGTCGACCTGGGTCACTCAGGTCGACACTATGGTCGACCCTAGGGTCGACCTGGGCCCTGAGCAGGAATTTTCCTGCCCAGCCCGGGTCTGGTCCTATTTTTGAATTTTGAATCCGGTTTTCGAGCTGTTTGAAATTTAAATAAATTCTTAAACTTCCGGAGGTCATATCTCCTTCGTACGGAGTCCGATTTACGCAAACTCGGACTTTATCTCAAGTAGAATTTCGAGACGAACGCAATGGCGTAACCTGTTTCCCTTAATTCTTCTTATAAAATTTAATTATACTTTAATTTGTGAAACTTAATGCTATAGAACTACGGGGTATTACAACATCCTCTTGGCAAAATCCCACCTTATTGAAGCTTTCCCCTTTGATCTTATTCCGCCTATGCAGAAACTCAAAGTCCCTTCTCGTATGCCTAGCTTTGACATCTTTCCACGAGAACTGTAGGCTCCAACCCTTGACTCTCCAAGTACAGTGCTTCCCATCTCTTGACTTTATTTTCTTCTTCTTCTCCCCTCTCTCCATACCAGCTAATAAGGCTTCCGTTCTACTTCCTCCTCTACCGTCACTCAACCCCTTCATCTGATCCTTCAAATCCTTGGATAGAAGACCTGCCTTCACATCAAGATGTGCCTTCACTGAAGTATCCTCTCTCATCCGCATGGTGAAAAGCGTCTTCAGCAAAATCAGACGGTTGGTTAGTGACTTCTTTAGATAGAGCTTTTTCAGCTTGGTCCAAATGTCCTTAGCAGTGGTCTCACTGCTAATCTCTGAAATGACATTTTTCTCCCATTGCTAATTGTAAAGTAGTAACGCCCATCGTTTCATCTCCTTCCTTTCCACGGCTGAAATATCATCCTTCAACTCCTCAAGATCAAATACCACAGGACGAACATTGTTTCTCATCAGAACAGCTGTCATCCTCCATTGCCACTTCTCGAAGTCTTTATCCTCATTCCATCTTTCTATTGCTAACTGAGATCCTGCTGCAATATATGTCCCTTTGACATATGGCCTTGATACAATTGCTGAATTCTCCTTATCTCCCGCCATAATGCCTAACACCCTTTCTCAATCAACCTCGTAGCTCTGATACCAATTGTTGCGGAAAAAAAATGAATAGGAACAGATTGATTGTGAGGCAAAACAAACAACAGATACACCAGCAAAGCAATCGTAGAACTAGCAATAAAAGAAATAACACAAGAGGTTTATAGTGGTTCCACTAACGTCTTGTTAGTGTACGTCCACTTGGGGAGAGGAGATTTTATTCCTTTTCTACAAAGAAATATTACAAGACTATTAATGGAGAGGAAGAAGAAGAAAATACAACTTGTGAGATGCCACCTCACATTTTGAGATGATAATACATTCACCTAATCCCTATCCTTATATAAAGATTAATGCTTGGGGTTGAAGTAATTGATTTATGATATAAATCAATGCCTAATTAATTCTCCAATTCTCCTGATAGGCTTCCTTGTTTAACCCACCAATTAGAGAATTAATTCCTTACTTCACTATCTCAAAAAGAATCCTTCTTCAAATCCTTCCACTTATGTAGGTAATTTATTGCCTATCCATTTTACAAATAAAAGAGCAATAAATTTCTGATATATTCCAAATCTTCTGTAAATTGGAAATATTATATTCCCAAACTAACAATATTTCCCGAATCTTCTCTAATTGGAAATATTCTATCACCATAATTTATAATATCTTTCAATCTTCAGCAAATGGAAATATTGTATCACAAATTCTAACATTTTTAATCTTCAAAATAGCATAATTAATCTCTATTACCTTAACATTTCCTTGATCTGAGTGGTGTAGGAAATAATTGATCCATGTATTAAATGGTGTATATTTATATATATTTTCTACTGCCAAATGAGCACATATGAATTTTTTTATCTTGATATGATCCCTGTTTATGTTTTTCACCCATTTTTATTTTGAAATTTAGTGTTTTGTATGTGCATTCCTTTTATCTTGCTTTATATACCATAATAAATGCATACCCATATTTAAGGCAGAAACAAATATGGTACACTTGAAAATATGGAAGCATAGGTATTCATGATAGGCCTTAAACGAATACATTTAAGAATATTTTTCGTTATACAAAAATTCTACATATAATTCTTTGTACCATTTTTTCTTATTTAACCCCCCACGTATTTATTTAACTTTAATTTTTTGCTTTTAAATAAATTCTTTAATTCATAATAACACTTTTGACTTGGCCTTCTAAATTTTCTTCCTTAAATAAATCTTAACCTTATTCTGTTCCAAGATTTACTGCATAACACTATCAAAATTGATTCATTAGACCAACTTTTGCACTCATAAATTATCTTTCCCATCTCTTAACTATTTACATGGATATTTTCATTTTATGATTTTATTTGAATATTATTGTAATTGCGCTTAAATTAAGATCAATTGATTATGTTCAATGTCATGTCCTATTTCTTGCCCGTGTGTTGTATAGCAATAGTTCAGCTGTTAACAAGTATGAGTACCATATTTCAACTTTATATTCTAGGAAGATTTTCTTAAACCACCTTGGATTACCCAAAATGCTTTGAATTTTTTCGTTTATACATGATCAATGCTATTTACTTAAAAATGATGACTTTACAAGTGCTTCGCTAACCTATATTTTAACTAGATAGCTTAATTTGCACGTTATATTTATGGTCGTACATATATAACAAAACGTAATTTGTTGTTGTGCCAATGTCCTTTAGGAATTTAAAAAAAAAACATGTATATGCCAATATTTAGAATAAAAAGGTTAAGTTGTCTGTACAATAGTGAGAAATATAGATATCTAAAATGGGATAATTTCTTAAAGAGCTATAAAAATAAAAATGTGAACAAGAAGCTGAAATGAGTGTTTGTGAGATGAAGATATAGCTTCCCTTCCATTATATGGTCAGCAGTAGAAACTTATTGACAAAAGAATATACCATTCAAGAAGACAAAATTCGAATATAAATTATTGTATGTATGTTAATGGTAACCATATTCAATTGGTTCTCAGCTATTTTAATAGCCCTTCTTTAAAATTATAGACTTCATTAGCAGATACCATCAAAAGATTTTGTTTTTCCCCAAAAGTAGCACTGTTCCATTTCAAAAATAGATTGTTATTTTCGATTTTCAAAAGGATGCAATTTTAGTGTGAATGTAAATTTTGCAGCTGCTACCACCTGTTCAGATGAGGTTGATTTTACAATTTTTTTTCGAATTACCTATAATACCAGGCTTTCCAATGGTATGACAGGTTCCTGATTGTGATCTAAAACCAGTTCATATTTCATGCTACTATGATTTCTGCTTTTACACTTTCCATCGAAACAGCGACCGAGATGGTATACAATGATCTTATAAATTACATTGAATCATCATTTCGGATCCTTAATGTATGGAGCGATACAATAATTGTACATGCCAAAAAAAATGAGAAGTTTTATTTAAATTTTAATGTGATCAAGTTTATTAGAAATTGAATTTTGGACATTTTGATCTCAATTTTAGGAATTAGTTTTTGTTAGTCTTGATTTGGACAATATGTGGTCGGTTTTCCGTAATAATTTTTTTTAATAATATATGTAGTCACATTTTCAAATCGGTTATTGTACCAATTTTTTTATCTCATTTCTTAAATATTGATCACAAATTTGTTTTTTAAAGTATTTTAACAGATGCAAATATTAGCTGCTGATCAGTATAGGTATTTAGTGAACATTTGTAATATAGATAAGTGTATACAAGCATTCTTGCTGTTTAAGTTCAGACTTTATTTTTTCATCTTCCCCTTTATGAAACCTATCAGCTTTTTTCCTGTAAGCCCCTTGCTCTTAACCATTTGGTCTTAAAATGGATGGAGTATTATTAACGTTTACATATCTACTTATTTACATCAAATTTGTAAAAGGTACAAAGATAGAATATCAGCTTTCAGTTGCACAAAGGCACCACAAAAGGTTATAAAAGTTAAGCAAAACAGAAAAGGCGATTTCGAAACTATAACAGATGCAATCTATAAACTTGAATCTTTAATATCTATCCAAAATTTTGTCCTACGAACTTTAATTTTGTCCATAATTCTACATTTAAATAATTTCATATGCATTAATGAATTCGAGTACTTTAAAATTTAAATAAAATTTCATAAGTTTTTGGTTCTATATCAATTTTTGGATATAAATAATTTTTAAATATTAGATTTACCTATGTCACACACATGTTTACAATAAAAGAAAATATGTATTCATTGCATTGATACTGTCAGCATGAACGCTAAAAAATGAGTCGATGTATATGTAATCATAATAAGAAAAATGTGAAACCAAAATCTACAAACACTAAAAATAATTAGCTTTGTAACAAATATCTTCTTTGCTGCAAGGAAAGGGTTCAACAAGGTTTGATTACACTTTTCAAACAATGGGTTGAGCATGATGCCATGTTCAATTTGGGACAACAAACTTTCAACTAGCCTTAAGAAATCAAAATACTAATAACGCTAATATTCACTACCGTTACAGATAACAATGTTATTGGAACGATGTTCACTTTCCAGGGTACTTATAGAATGCTTTGCATTTGTCGTATATAGTTAGCTTTCTCTTCTATTTTGTAGAAATATTCACTTGCCAAACTTTGATACTACGTGCTTGCAATAAAGGTGAAGGAAGGAAATTTTGCATGACACTCTGACTTAAGGACCAACTACTTTGCACATAAGCGTATGACATGGCCACGAATAACACTATATATTGACGCTTTCTTTCATCATATGTTGTTTCCTATTCGATAAATCAATGTATGACTTGGGTTATGTTTAGAATATCAATTATTTGGTCCTTAAAATCTCTTGACCATGTACCATAAAGCATATACATATTGCTTTTGCAATAACTTTAGCTGCTACACATTGCAATGTCTTTAACATGAGACCAACTTAGCTGCTACACATATTATAGCCTTCTTCCTATGCTTATCATTTATAACTGAGGGTGTATATACTTATAATCAAAATTATTTTTCACATCTGACATCAAAGTACACAAGACATACAAGTTTCTAATAAACAAATCAGACGCCCTAATTCAAAGACATACAAGGTTTTAATTTGAATCCTGCATAGTCCCACTCATTTAAAATCTTTTGCTATATGATGTATGTTAACAATGCATTCATACACATGGAAACCATTAGATAGATGGTTGATTATTGATTCAATTATGATTCATGCACCATTTTTTATATGCACTATGAGTTCTCATGGTTGACTAATAAATTTTTCCTTAATGGGTTTGACATGATTCCTGTGGTGAATCTTCTAATCATCAAATCTACTTGCAGTGGATTATTTTTACACCTAATACCGCTTTACATAATTAAGGAGAGTATAATGTTGGACTGAAACTTAGTATTATAACGATTAAAACATATGTGAATCAATATCAACATATGTTATATGGGTACATCTATGAATGAGAACACAAATCAATCATATGTTAATGAATAATGTATAATTTCAAAAAAGATACAGGATCAGCCCCTAACTGCAACAAATTGGAGTTGGAAGATATGTAATGTGCCTTAAGAAATCTTTATGGCGTTCAAAGTGTAAAAGAGTGCACATAGACAATGCTATCTTTTATGTATAAAGTAAATATCATACACTCATTATTAGGTGTATAGAATGGTGATTATGTTGTAGTGTTTCTGGCTTCATCTGCATCATGCATGTTGTAATTTAAACATTGACTTTAAACCATTTTTCATACTGTTATGTGCCTATTATACACAATTTCCTTGCCATTTGAAGTTTTCTTATGCAAATATTGATCGCTGTGTCCAATTTTCGATTATACAACCTGAATTTCATTTTATTGTAAAGGTGATCGTGTAGTATTATGTTGTTATCTTCGTGGCTATTACTATGAAAAACACAAAATAATAAATCAAATATTACAGTAAATAATGCTGCTTTTAACCGTTTTGCCAACATGGATCAAGGTTTTAACCACACCCGTTGTATCTTCACATTTTGGTAAGTTGTTTCCTAATGAATGATGATAACCTAACATTGGTAATTTGGTTTTTTATTTCTATCATTTATGACTGTGCCAATTCACTACATTTTCCATCATCGACTTCGCTGTTTCAAATTTTGTTACCTGCTTAGTGGTATATTTGTATCACATAAAGTCCGTTTTTTAACACTTTGCTTACTAAGACGAGAAATGGTGTTAATCTTTTGCAGTAAGCCAATATATGTCAATACTATTTTTGTAGTCATAGTTTCTACTGGATATAGTTTTATGGACATGTAAATTTTGTAGCATGAATTGTCAATATGACATATATCTCAATCATTCACTTTCATGTGCTTTTGTTGTTATTTACATTTCTATTGCATGTACCATTTATGGAGAAATCAATTAAATATAAATCACATAGATATATTATATTATATTTAGCATAAAATATTTGAGAACTGTACATATGTTCTCTTAAACTACTAAGATTTCACGTGTATTTTACTTATTTATCTTTTCTTTTTTTACTTTTTTTGCTTCTTACACATTTTTTATGCATGATTATTTTATAACTGACTTGGTATCACTTCTATTTTTCCTTCGCAACATTATATGTTCTTGCATTCATCTTTATTTTTGCAAATTTACTTATGAACAGGGGGTTCACTTCATTTTTGTTCCTTTTGTTGGGCATTTAATACTGCACTATTAAAAGAATTCTTTGTTTTTATTTTTCAACCATCATATCTAAAATTTAAATGTTATGAGATTTGGTTAACGTAAATTTAGAACTTTTTTAAACTTCATTTTTATTACATTTACTTGATTTTATATTTTTCTGTTAAGGAGTATTTTCCAACGTTGAAAACGTCTGAGGATTTTACTTTCTTTTTTTAATCTTCTAAGTAGCATAATTAATCTCTTCTGTCTTAAACATTTCCTTGATCTGAGGGATTTAGGAGATAATGGATCCATGTATTAAATGATGTATCATTTTTTTCTACTGCAAAATACGTACGTACCAAGCAGACTTTTTTGATTTGATCGATTTTTATGTTTTTCATCTATTTTTTCTTAATATTGTTTTGTATATGCATTCCTTTTATCCTGCTTTATATACCATAGTCAACACATATCCATATTTAATAGAAGTAAATATGGTATACTTGAAAACATAGAAGCACAGGTTATTCATCACAGGGCTTCAACAAATACTGTTAAGATTTATTTCATTATATAGAAGTTCAACGTATAAATCTTTGTACTGTTTTCTCTTATTTAACCCCTACATATTTATCTTTGAGTTTTCCTCTTAAATACATTCTTTAATTCATAAAAATGTGTGAGTTGCCCTTCTAAATTTTCTTTCTCAAATAAATCTTGATCCTATTATATTATATTCCAAGAGTTACCGCGTAAAACTATTTCAGTCAAACTATTTCATTATTGATTGATTAGCTTAACTTTTCCAATTATAAAATATCCTTCTCATCTCTTAACTATTTACTTGAATATTTTCATTCCATGTTTTTGTCTGAATATGATTGTAATTGCAGTTAAATCTGATTCTGTTTAACAAAAGTTGTTAGTATTCAATTAAAATCAATTGATTATGTTCAATGTAATTTATACCCTTCTATTTTTCGTCCATATGATGTATAGCAATCGTTAAGCTGTTAACAACTATGAGTACCATATTTCAATAATTTATATTCTAAGTTGGAAATCACGGTTTTATCAAAGAAGAATTTATTGATTTTATTTGAATGAATATGTATTCAGTCTTGTACAATGCAAAGTGTAACGTTCCCTTATATATACACAGTGGGAAACGTTAAAACAAAAATAAAGTTGGGCCTTGGGCTAAGAAGAAAGAACACAGCCCAAATAAGATAAAACAGATTACATATTATCTCATATTCAACGGAGCCGTCATATTTCATTTGCCCCCCTCAAACATAACCTAGGGTTAGGGTTTGCTTCCGAGAGAATAAAAATGGCGACTCCTTCTGCTTCGCGAGACAAATTGCTGAAGAATGGTGACATCTACGACTTTATGAGACCGATTGATGAAGAATCTCTATTTTCAGGCCTCCACGACAGCTAAATCGTGTTATACTTGAGTTAATTACTTGAGAGAGCTCGATTTGCTGAGAGAGGTTAAATTGGACGAGGAACGATGGTGTTCTTATGAAGTCCTAGCTGAGAAGAGTAGATCTGACAACAATCGGTCTTAATACCTCAACAATTTGAGGCAAATCATGATTCTGGAACAAAAATAACTCTCCTTGATCTTTCAGCTTCATTGGCGACATCTATATTTAATTCCTCTTTAAACTTGGAGAAGTTTGGCCTTGACAAGGGTTTTGTAAGAATGTCAGCTTTCTGATCTGAGGAAGGTATATAACCGATCTTTAATTTTTCTTTTATAACTTTCTCTATGATGAAGTATAGATCTAATTCAATATGCTTGGTTTTAGAATGTAATACAGGATTTGAAGTTAGGGATATTGCACTAACATTATCACACCATACAGTAGATTTCTTGGTTGGTGTGATATGTAATTCACTTAATAGTGATTCTATCCACATAACTTCCGTTGTACAACTAGCAACACTTCTAAATTCTGCTTCTGTACTTGATCTGGACACTGTACTTTGCTTTTTTGCACGCCAAGATACAGGATTTTTACCTAGAAAAATACAATAACCTGAAGTAGATTTCCTGTCATCACAATCTATTCCCCTGTCAGCATCAGCATAAGCATTAATATTTAATGTGTTGCTTGTCTTAAGAATCAAACCATGCTCAGTAGTTCCTTTGAGATATCTTAATATCCTTTTAACAGCCTTCCAGTGATTATCCAAAGGATTTTGCATATATTGGCTAACCTTATTGACACTAAAAGCTATATCTGGTGTGGTTATAGTAGCATGCTGAAGTGCACCAACAATGCTTCTAAAAAAATTTCCATCTTGAAAAGATTCTCCTTTATGCTTGGATAGTTGTATATTTGTAATCATAGGAGTTGGTAAAGGATTTGCTTTATGCATTTGAGCCCTGTGAAGAATTTCTGAAATATATTTTCTTTGACTAAGATGCATTTCAGAATTTGATATTCTTTTGACTTCAACACCCAAGAAATAATTTAGATCACCCAAATCTTTGATTGAGAATTCTGAATTTAGCATGTTTGTAACAGCCTTGATTTCATTTGTGCTGCTGCCTGTAATAATAAAGTCATCAACATAAATCAGTATATATGTTGTGTCAAAATTAGTAATTTTAATAAAAATTGAGTTATCAGATTTGGATGATCTGTATCCATGATTGACAAGGGTTGTTTTTAGTTTATCAAACCAAACCCTAGGAGCTTGTTTCAAACCATAGATGGCCTTGTTGAGTTTGCACACCAAATTTTTTGATGATTGTTGAACAAAGCCTTGAGGTTGCTCCATGTAGACCTCTTCCTGCAAATCACCATTAAGAAATGCATTGTTAACATCTAATTGTTTGATGCTCCAATTTTTATACAAAGCAATTGTCAAAATTATTCTGATTAATGTGGGTTTCACAACAGGTGAAAAGGTCTCTGAAAAATCAAAACCATACTGTTGTGAATACCCTTTAGCAACCAGTCTTGCTTTGTACTTAGAAATTGAACCATCAACATTTCTTTTTAATTTGAAAACCCATTTACAGCCTATAATATTCTTATGTTCTGGCTTTTCAACCATTTTCCAAGTTCCTTTTTTAATTAAGGCACTGTATTCATCATTCATGGCTGATTTCCAATTTTCATTTTAAACTGCCTCAAAATATGATGATGGCTCTTCAGAGATAGTTGCAGCATTAAAAAATTTTGGTTTGAAAATTCCATATTTTGCTCTAGTAAGCATTGGATGTTGATTTGTAGCTTCATTGACAGCAGTAGCCTGATTGTCATTATTTCCACTATTATTAGCTGTGTGAATATCATGTGGATCACTAATACTTTGTCTTCTTTGTTGAGCATTGTCTTCAATTTGATGACTGGAGGATGATTGCTCTTGACCTGGCCTATTTGAAGGCATGGTGAGTTGAGGACCAGCATTGTTGCTTTGTTCTTGACCTGGCCTTCTTGATGGCACAGTGAGTTGAGAGTTTACATTGGTGTCATGTTTATCAACATGAATTGGCACTAGCACTTCAGTCTCATCAGGTATATCAACTATTACCTGTCTGGTACTTGTATTTTTTTCTGAAATATTTTCAATATTCTTACTAAAAGGATATACATGTTCATTAAATCTAACATGCCTAGAAATATATATTTTTCCCTTCTTGTCTAGACACTTGTATCCCTTTTGTTTATTACAATATCCCAGAAAAGTACAAGATATAGACCTATACTCTAACTTATGATTGTTATAAGGTCTTATATATGGAAAACATTGACATCCAAACACCTTTAAGTGTTTGTAATCTGGTTTGATATTAGTTAAAACTTCTTGAGGACATTTGAATTTTAACACCTTAGTTGGCATTAAATTGATCAAATGTGCTGCTGTATAAAATGCATCTGCCCAATACTTAAAAGGCATAGATGCTTGAGCTAATAAAGTCAAACCAGTTTCAACAATATGTCTATGTTTCCTTTCAATTAATCCATTTTGTTCTGAAGTGTAGGGACAAGTAGTTCTGTGATTAATACCCTTTTTATCAAAAAATGATTTTAAGGGCAGAAATTCTCTTCCTCCATTAGTTTGAAATGTATGGATTTTATTCCCAGTGATATTTTCAACCTTGTTGATGAACTGTATCACTACATTACTAGTTTCAGATTTAGACTTTAGCATATAAATCCATACAAATCTAGAATAGGCATCAATAAAAGATATATAGTATTTGTTAACAAGAACTAATATGTGCAGGACCCCATAAGTCTGTAGCAATCAATTCCAGTGGTCTAAAATAAACAGTGTGTGAGTCTGGAAATACAGGTTTATGACTCTTTCCCAATTGACAAGCTGAACACATGTATGATTCAGGAAATTGATAACCAGAAAAATTATTATTCATCATAACATGCTTAGTGATTTTTACACTGGGATGACCAAGTTTATAATGCCACAAATCAAAGTCCTTAATGCGACTAGAATCATTAGTAACAGATAGTATACAATTGTCACTTTTGTGTTCAGATTTATTTGAACTAATATCAAATTTGTACAATCCATTACTCTCTTTACCCTGCAATAAAATTTTATGTGTCAGTATGTCCTTGACAATGCATGAATTGGGGTAAAATTCAAACTAAACCCTATTATCCTTAGCAAATTGGGAAACACTCATCAGATATTTTTTTTAATAGATGGAACTCTCAATAAATTTTTTTAAAATAAATTTTTTGTTCCATCTAAACTTGCATTTCCAGTGTGTGTAATTAGTGCAGTTTTACCATTACCAACAATGAGATTTTGGGTACCTTTATACTCCTTGTTTCCCAAATTGAGATTATTTAGATTGTTAGTAACATGGTTTGTTGCACCTGAGTCTGTGAACCAACAGTCATCTGACACATCATCATTAGTGGTAGAATCTGTATTGTGAATTTCTGCTTGTGCTTTATTGCCTTCATTAGAATTAACCAAATTTGCAGATGCATTATTGTTATGTTGTGAGGGAGTGTAATTGGTATTGAATCTAAAATAACACTTACTAGCACTGTGCCCCACTTTATCACAAATCTGACATCTGATTCTATTGTTATTATTATTGCTTCTACCACCTCTTCTGCCTCTTCCAGACCAAGCCCCTCTTTGATTATTAAACTGATTTCTTGAATTATTGCCTTTGTCTTGATTTTTCCTCTACCATATGTAGTATAGTTGACAGATAAATCAGCATTAATGGTCTTCTTGTGTTTTATCCTACCTTCATGTGATAGTAGTGTAGAATAGACATATTGTAATGAGGGAGTTGGATCCATGGATAATATGATTGCAGTGACAGCTTCATATTCATCATCTAAACCACTCACAATAGCAATAACCTGTTCTGATTCAGGTATTCTTTGACCTTCTGAGTTTAATTGATCACAAATGTTTTTAACTTTCAACAAATATTCATTCATAGATGATTCACCCTTTCTTATGCTATGCAACTGTCTTCTATAATGCATTACTCTAGCTGATGACTGATTTGAGAAGTTTCTTGCAACAGTTTCCCAAACTTCTTGGGCAGTTTTTACCCCAATTAACTGTGGTAAGATTGTTGGACCAATTGATGACATCATCCATGCACATACCAAACCATCTTGTCTCTGATGCATAGTGTATTCAGGATTACTCACAAGTTTGTATTCACTGTCTCTAATAAATTTTGGAGGAATAATTTTTGTTCCAAGAATATAGTCTTCAAGACCATAAACTCTAACAGCTGTTTCAACCTGTAATTTCCATAACAGGTAGTTTGATTCATCAAGATGAGTAGAGATCAGTTGACTCTGAGGCTTAATGATGGATTTCATTAAATCTTGGATGGGATCTGATGGTGGTTGTGGTGGTAAAGGTCTGTTACTAGAAACTTGAGGAGTTGACTCACTTCCAGAATTTGCCATGATGAAAAGAAAAACAGAAAATGCTCAAGAATGCAAGAACAGAAAGTCAGAGATGAGATTTATACTCTGAAGCTTTGAATTGAGACTGTTTTACAAGATTCACAATGTTTTGTAGAAAGATGCAACATAGATTGTCAAAATGAAGATAAGAAGATTTCAGAGACGGATAAGAACAAAAACACAGATCTGATTGATACTCTATGAAGGCACTGATACAAAATTTGATGAAATCTTAAATGGTCTTGATCAGTTTCAGTAAGATCCTTCTCTGATAAACCTTATTCTGAAACAAGAAAGCAGCTTCAAAAATAGGCGAGGCTCCTTGTTTCTTGAATAGGGCAATAACCTTCAAATGAAAAGCAAAAGCTTCGATGAAGGGAGATCCAAATGATGATATTACTCTGATGGATCTCTAATTGATCAACACTTCTGATGATCAATTGCAGAATTTGCGAGAATTGGCTCTGATACCAAGTTGGAAATCACGGTTTTATCAAAGAAGAATTTATTGATTTTATTTGAATGAATATGTATTCAGTCTTGTACAATGCAAAGTGTAACGTTCCCTTATATATACATAGTGGGAAACGTTAAAACAAAAATAAAGTTGGGTCTTGGGCTAAGAAGAAAGAACACAGCCCAAATAAGATAAAACAGATTACATATTATCTCGTATTCAACGGAGTTGTCATATTTCATTTTTCTAGGAATGTTTAACAAAACCATCTTGGATTACTCAAATGCTTTAATTTTTTTATTTTCTGTGTTATTTACTTAAAAATGATGACTTTACAAGTGCTTAACTGACTTGATTTTCATTGAACAACTTGATTTTCATTGAACATCATTTGTTGTTATGCAAGTTTCCTTTAGGAATTTAAAAACATGAATATGCCAATAGTTTGAATTAGAAAAACTGGATGGTTATTTGGACACAAAATTAGACAAAAGCTGGGAGACGAAAGCCTAGACCATTGGATTTTTTTGTTCTTAAAATTCAGGGGGTGATCTAATGGTGGAAGTTAGATTTTGAAGAGAATTGAAAATTTATTATTGTAGCGATTGAATCTTATTTCGTCTTTGATACAATGTAATAATGTGTTGTTACAGTACATGATATATGGCTTTATATAACAGCCGATACAAAATAAATGGGCTAAGCCCAAAAACAGAAAAGAAAAGTATGCGGGGAATTAAGTAACCGACCCAATAAGCCTTACTTTAACTCCCCCCCTGAAACCCTAATCGGGTTCAAAAACCAATTAGGTTACCAAAAAATAAAAATAATGGCGGCGGCTCAGAAAGAAACACAAGACGATAGCTCCAAAGTGATCGAGAGAGAAGGCCATCAGATAATATTCTTCATCGTCTCTCTTTAACATCAGGTATGACTTGAAACTTCAACTGATTTAACACTCAAAGTTTGTGTTTTTTTAGCAACAGGAATTGATAAAAGAAATTTTGTGATTTTGAATAGATTATATCTTCAATTCCGTCAAAACCCTAGTTGAACCAACCTCAATCTGGAATATAGATCATCCTTGTCGATCTCTTGTTCAAATCTGCAGCATCCATGCTCAGTTCCTCCTTCAATCTCGTAAAATTAGGTCTGGAAAGTGGTTTATTAAGTATATCAGCCTTTTGATGCTGCGATGGTATATATCCAACCCTTAATTTTCCTTGTAATACTTGCTCTCTGATAAAATATAAATCAATCTCTATATGCTATGTCTTTGAATGAAGAACTGGATTAGAAGTTAATGAGATAGCGCTCACATTATCACACCATATTACAGCCTTCTTCTCTGATTTAATTTTAAGTTCACTTAGTAAGGATTCGATCCATAATACTTTTGCTGCTGCACTAGCAACACATCTGAACTCTACTTCAGTACTAGATCTAGAAACAGTACTTTGTTTTCGAGCACTCCATGAAACTGGATTTTTTCCTAAAAAGATACAATAGCCAAAAGTTGATTTTCTGACATCTATGTCTGCTCCCCAGTCTGCATCTGCATATGCATTTCTATTTAGAGTACTGCTGGCTTTAAAAATTAGTCCATGATCAAGTGTTCCTTTCAGATATCTACGAATTCTCTTAACTGCAACCCAATGAGTATCTAAAGGATTTTGCATAAATTGACTTGCTTTATTTACACAATAAGCAATATCTGGCCTTGTGATAGTAGCATATTGTAATGCACCAATTATACTCCTATAGAACCTTGCATCTGAAAATGCTTCTCCTTTGTTTTTAGAAAGTTGACTGTTAGTGATCATAGGAGTTGTTAGAGGGTTTGCTTTGTCCATTTTAGCTCTTTGAAGGATTTCAGATATATATTTTCTTTGACTGAGATGAATTTCTGAACTAGATCTTTTAACTTCAACACCCAGGAAGTAACTCAAATCACCCAAATCCTTAATTGAGAACTCTGCATTCAATCTCTTAGTGATATTGTCAATCTCAGATTTATTGCTTCCTGTAATAATGAAATCATCAACATAAATTAGAATATATGTTGTAGCTATGCCAGAAAATTTTGTAAAAATAGAATTGTCAGATTTAGTAGAAGTATATCCATAGTTGACAAGTGTAGACTTCGGCTTGTCAAACCAAACTGAGACGACCCCAAAACCCCGTGCTGACGGCGGCAAGGGTAATCCGTGGAATATAACACAGAAACAGAATAATAGAAGAACAGAATTACATAAATACACCAGATAATGAACAATAGAATATACTGGATAAAAGTAATCATCAGAGTTACACAGTATACAGGATCTTACTTAGTACAAATACAGTTCAGCTATACATAAATGTCTACAGCGGAAAACAAACAAAATATGTACAATAGGAGCTGAACAGCATAAAAAGAGATAAATGATAGAATCCATCTTCAGCTCCAGCTATCCAGATAAAGCCTGCTAAACCTGAATACAAGGCTGCCCATATAGAAAAAGGGGCACCCGAGTTTGAAAGTGAAACAAACTACGAGTCAGTCATGGGACTGGTATGAGAAATCTACTCAACACATTTAATATATGGCAAATCACAGGACCACGCCACTTTCGTGGAACGGGTTTACTCCATTGGATTGCCAGTGCTTTAAAACAAATCTTTCTTTTAAACATCGCAATGCTTTTCTAAAAATGAAGCCATTATAAGATTTAGTTCCCATCACACAATGCAACGCAAACCGAAGGATAGAGTTTTACCTTATAATGGCCAAAATATGGTTGATACGAATAAAACAAAAGCATTTGATATTATTACTAGTGTTTATATGTTTCAAAAACAATTTCAATCTTAACTATCAATCATAGGCGGCATAGGTACCATATATCATGTCGCCATATATATATATATATATATATATATATATATATATACAATCAAAACCGCACAGTCACGTATTTGGAAATAGGATTTCCGTCATGAACCAAGGCAAAAGATAGTCCTTACCGAATTCGAGACAATCTAGCCCATGTCTCAGGCAAGTACTCAGTCAAGCCTTTGGAGCGATAGGGCCGGTCCACCGATGTGGATTAAAATGCCTGAACAATATGTTTCCCCGCCCTTTGGGGCGTAAACGAGCCAACGAATGACTCCATCGGACCCGGATCGTCCGATCAAACCGAGGCGCCTTGCAACAGCAACAACCACACAGGTGAAAAGTATATAAATGTCAGGGATGGTAGGTCACTGACACCACCCTAGCTAGAAAGAAACGCATGCCCTCCCTGAGGTCCTTCTCCCGTTTCTGGTTCATACCGGGGTGTGAGGCTCGCGAATTCACATTATACACAAAGCTACACCACACAGGCGGTGCTTTGATCATCACCACAAGACTTTGCTTTTCAACAGAAGCCTTGATCATTTGCCACTTAGGCATGCCACACTAGCAATTCATGCCATGCGACCGATGTCCATCGATATACAACCTCTGAGCTCGTGCGTTTCAGAGAAGGGCGTTAAGCAAAAGAATAAATTCTCCGCCGCCAAACAGATGTATATTTAATAGAGATCAATCAACACAGAATAAAATCCAATGTCAGACACACAGTCCATTTACAAGTCCGTTCTGGGTCTGAACGAAACCGGAGGCACTAAATACCTCGCAAACCCATCGATCACCACGTACGTCTGGACGATCACCACTCATTATCCATATTTCGGGATGCCTCCCAATCAGGACCTCGGTTACCATCCAAACGATGTGAAGATCTCAGGTCTTCGACCACCGTCTTCATCTTCGAATTTCAATCGTCGGTCAATTATTTGAAATGAGAATTAACTCGGCCTTTTCAAATAATTCACGTATATTTAGAATTTCAAATCAATTTATTTCAATGGTTAAATCATTCGACAACACCAATTTTGTTCTTTAATGTAATTTTCACACCAAACACATTCAACCATCAAATACCACATAAATCGAGCAAATTCAGTTTATTTCCATTCCATATCGTTTATGATATTTTATAACGATATATCGCTATTTTTATTTATTTTAAAATAGCCAATTTATTCAAAACGACGCTTCGGGCCATAACGCGGCCGTGGCACTGTTTTTCTTCAGATTTGATTTACACATATCTGAAAATCTAACCGTTGGATCTTCACACAATTTACATCATCAGAAAGGTCTTTTCAAAACGAATCCAACAGTTCCAGTTTCGGAAAAATACGACGGTCGGATCTCCCGGTACAATCGTTTGAAGTTTCGATTTCAAAATACGAACTGCAGCGTCGTTATTCGATTAAATATAATTATATATATATATAAACATAATCGATTCTAGCGCTGTTTTTCTTCAGATTTGAATCAAACATTCCAGACAATCCAACCGTTGGATTTTTACAAAGTTGGTGCCGTTGGAAAGATATTTCCAAGGCGAACCCAACGGTTGCGGTTTCGAGAAAATCCAATGGTCGGATTTCCCGCACTAGTTGTTTGAAATCACGATTTCAAAACACGAACTGCACGGCCACGTTTCGTTTTAATTTTATTTATATTTATATATTTATATAAATATAGTTCATTCAACAATTTCAATATCGTTTTCACTTCAAATATTTCACTAACACCTTTAAATTTTGGAAAATTTCGCCATAACCTCCTTTGTACGGGAGGGGCTGGGAAAATTCCCAAATAGCCACACGGGCGTCCCATGTCAAAAAGAAAAAGAAAAAGACAAGCGGCTAGCCAACAGGCTCATAAAATCATCACCCAAACAAAATAGTAAATGTGTACCTATTTGTCGGGCACAAAATTTTATTCCTCTTCTCTAGCCCCTTTGCTATAACCTGTTCAATAAATATGCATGTACATATACACAGTTCTTATCACTTATCATTTTCCATTCGACTTCATATTTGATTCCATTTGGTTTAAAAACACCATTCATTTTAATGTTGCATGCATAGGTAAAAATCACATCATTAGCTAATTAATGAATATTTCAACTCATGCATATTTATTTGAACGAGTTGCTATCTTTAACACTTCACATTTCAACAATTCATGTATATAATAAAAATGTGATTTTTTTATTGTAAAACAATCCATTTCAAAACACTATTATTTTATATAGTTTATATAGGTGATGAAAATAGGATTTTTATTATAAAACAATTTCTTTTAAAACGAGATTATTTTACATAGTCCATATAGTTGATAAAAGGTGATTTTTATTATGAAACGATTTATTTCAAAATATGAATACCATTCAACACATGAATTTCAATTCAACGAATGAATATCGATTCAACACATGAAGGTTTTCTAAAGTTTCTATATATAGATAAAAATGTGATTTTTATATTTAAAACACGAATACCATTCAACACATGAATTTCTAATCAACGAATGAATATCGATTCAACACATGAAGGTTTTCTATTCAACGAATAAATATAGTTTCAGCAAATGAAAATAATTCAAACACATGAATATTATTCAAAATTTCGGCTGCATAACGGTAGGGTAGTTAAAACCGGGACCGTCCCTAGTACGGCTCCTAGCTCTACCTTAAAACCTCGCGGTTTTTTACAATGGGGATCATGCATCTAGTTCGCACGTAGGCGGCATGTATATATTTATTTCATTTCCACAAACTAATCCTATGTGGTTTCAACCAAATATTTCTCAACCACAAATAGGTATTTTTCAACCACGATCAATCAATATCAACCACAAACAATTCCAATCAACCATTCGCTATCAATCAAATTTCACACCAATCACAATCATTAAATATCGTCCATGGTTTGTGGACGAGGGGCGTATATATATATATATATATATATATATATATATATATATATATAGCAATCCACTTCTATTTCAACACATATAATTTTTACAATGCATATATAACTTATACATCGAACATACAACTTATACAACGCTTATACAAGAGGTGTACAACGCTTATATAACTCATACATCGACTATATAATTTATACATAATCGTTTTCCATATCGTTTATAAATTAGAAATCTCACCTTGGGTTCCACTCCACCAAAAATAGCAGAAGGCTCAGAAAAATATGCGGTCTCTTCTAGAAGATAGAAGACGTCCACATGAGTCCACTGTCTCTTGTTTCACTGAATTTCGTCAACACAGCAAAAAGATATGATTTTTCAAAGTTTGCAACGGTTTAAAGGTGTTAAAACAGCTGAAAATAAAACAAGCCGTATACCTTTCTGAAATGTTCAAAACTAGGTCACGCGATTTCGTGAAATCCGTGAATCGATAGCTCGATCGGTGTAATGACCCGCATTGGCAGAGGTGTTATAATTAATTTATTTAATTATATAAATGGTGAATTAAAGGATTTAATGGTCGTGGGATTAAATAATGGTGAATATTTAATTAAAATAATAATTAAAATAATATATTTAATTCAGGAATAACCAGAAATAGTGAATTGACGATATAATATAGACGGGGTCATCCCCGGGATTTAATTCAGCTTAGAGTTTAAATATATTGACGAATATATTTAGTCGACGACTGTTTGAATGTATAATTATATTATAATTAAAATAGAGCGCGTAACGACGCGGCAGTTCGCTATTTAGCGATTTAGACTTCAAGTGGATATACAGAGTTCGTTTTAAATCGGATTTCTGTGAAACAAGAAACGTGTGGAGCTGGTGGAGTATATCTTTCTAGTGGAAGAGAAAAATCGGGATTTCGTCGTGTAGATTTTGATGTATGGCCAAATCAAATTTTAGAAAAGTCGCTATGGAATTCCTTTATAATTTATAACGATTTATAAAAGGAATTTCAATATAAATTGAATATCGATATAATATGGATTTGGAGTATCGAGCTATAAATCCATATACGAATATTTAGGAGCTGTGGTATATTCTACTGTGAATATATACGATAATATTTATTTATAAATATTAATTGAATTATTTTAAATATATTTATATATTTTAAATGGTTTAATTAGTGCTTTAAAAATAGCCAGTTTTGCAAACGAACTCCGTTTTCGACGAAACCAGTTTTGTTGGATCCGCAATGTCAAATTATTGTTAGATTACAAGTTTCGTGATTTTTAGAGTCAGTATGTGGTCGTACAGATTTTTAGACTGAGAAGCAGTCGATATACTGACGGTTAAAAATACGCTATGTGAGCATACGAGGTCGGAATTCGACGAAACCAGTTTCGTTGGGACCGTAATGTTGAACCCTACCTACATGTCCAGTTTCGTGATTTTTAGGTATCGTGTGTGAACACACAGATTTTTAGAGTGCAGAAACGGATATAAAACGATATAATGAAATATAATAAAACATCCTAACAAATATCTAGATATTTATCTTCATTATAAATATCCCTCTTTAGAAAACCTTAAGACCTAATTTCATTTTTTCTGGTCAGATTTGCGCCGTCGCTCCTTCCTTTTTTCTTACAGCAAAACTTGTTTTAAAAATGAAAATCAATTCAAACAAAATTCTATAAATCACTATATTTATGTGTTGAATTCATACTTCCTTTCTCTTCATTTCCATACTAAAAACATTGGGTTCGACGTATTATTCTTCTCGCTGGAAATTAGGAGCGAAAACTTAGGGTTAGCAAGCAATTTCAAACCTTAACGTTTTAGCCGATTTCGAGTTGGGATTTGAGATCAGTGATGGAAATGACAAGTTGTATGAGTTTTTTTGGGGATGTTGGTTGAGCTTTTGCTCGCGCGCAACCTGGAAGGTGCGAAGTTGGCTGCCGACGCAGCAGCTATGAGAGGATCGGACTTTGATCTGGGGAGTGAAGGAGGTATGGTTTTCGAAGGAGAGTGAGGTGACGTGGTCGGATTCCAATTCGGTTGTGTGAAGGTGGATTGAAGAGAGTGTCGGCTGTAGGTGTTCTTCCTGGAACCGTGCTGTTGAAATTGGGAGGAAGAAGTAATTATGCATGGCCTAATTATGGTTATCACATGATTAAGGTATTTATTTAATAATTGGTTTAAAGGATGATGATTTGGTGGCGTGAGTAATGTATGGGAACGATGAGCAAAGGGTATGGGCCTGTAAATCCTCTTGACTAAGTAATGAACATGCTTAAGTAATTTAGTTGCTTAACTAATTAATTAAGAAATGATGAAATTATTTTAAAATCGTTAGTGATAGACTGTACGCTGTAATTTGTGCAGAACTTTGGAACAAAATGCGAAGTGGGGGCAAGTTTCTAAGTACAGCAGTACAGGACGTGAAGAACATGGAAGTGATAATATGATGGAGCAAGTATCGGGTATGGGAGACATTACAAACGGATGCACTAGTATTTTTGTAAACATGGTGATAGAAGAATGTAGGCAAAACTGATGGATCTAGTTGTGAACAAAATGGGAAATGGGCCGATATTTTAAGGATCCGTTGGGATCGTATGAACGGACACTTCGCAATGAAGCTGACTGGAAGTGGATTTGAGCTCGTTTGGATTTACGGCGAAATGAACTGTTTGATTCAAATCAAACAACAGTTTATCGTTCTTTAACGATGAACTGCAAATGTGAGTAAATCTCATCAACTCTGAACAGTTTATAATTTCATGTTGTATTTTTAGAACTGTTAGAAATTGTCTGATTGACTGTGTGTTGACTGTTTGATTGAACTACTAGTCAGTTAGCGAATATTTTATATATATATATAAATATATATATATATATATAAATATATATATATATATATAAACAGATAAATAGTTATATATTGATTCTGTTTAACAGAATATATCACATGGAACTGAAAGTGATGTTATCTATATTGTTTAACATCTGTGATGCAGGGAAACAGGTTGGAGGAATCCAACTGGATTCCTCAACAGTTATTTTACTGTGATTTATATATTGTGATATATAATGTGATATATAATCTGTTGGCGATTATATGTGTTTGAACGATAATGAACACCGTGATTTGATATGATTGAATACCATAACATACCGGAATGTAGATAAGGGAATTTTCAAAGTGATATTGAAAATAGCATATTTATAAAATGGGATATTTATAAATAAGAGATATTTATAAAGTGGAATATTTATAAATAAGAAATGTTTATAAATTGGAATATTTATAAATAGGAGATATTTGAAAAGGAAATAAATTCAAAACATTTCTTTTTGAATGGAAAGGCCTGTGTGGCGAGTTTGGGGATTTTCCCGATGCTCCCGATACAAAGGAGGTTATGGCGAATTTTCCCGAGAATTTAAGGAGTTAGAATATTTCAAGAATAAATTTGAAAAGGAAATATTTATAAACCATTTACAAATAGAATTGGAAAGGGAACATTATAAAAAGGAAATCATTTTTAAAGTGTAGAACCGTTATTTAAAAGTAAATCTTTTCAAATGAATAAAACGTTGTTAAAAAGGAAATCTTTATAAAGTGAATAAAGTAAATCGAATATGGTATTCGAAAGGAGAAATCGAATATGGTATTCGAAAGGAGAAATCGAATATGGTATTCGAAGTTAGTTAATCGAAGATAGACATTCGAAAGGAGTTAATCGAATATGGTATTCGAAGTTAGTTAATCGAATATGGTATTCGAAGTTAGTTAATCGAATATAGACATTCGAAAGGAGTTAATCGAATATGGTATTCGAAGTTAGTTAATCGAATATGGTATTCGAAGTTAGTTAATCGAATATAGACATTCGAAAGGAGTTAATCGAATATGGTATTCGAAGTTAGTTAATCGAATAGGGTATTCGAAGTTAGTTAATCGAATATAAACATTCGAAAGGAGTTAATCGAATATGGTATTCGAAGTTAGTTAATCGAATATAGACATTCGAAAGGAGTTAATCAAATATGGTATTCGAAGTTAGTTTATCGAATATGGTATTCGAAAGTTAGTTAATCGAATATGTTATTCGAAAGGGGTTAGTCAAGTCGAGTTAGTCAAATAAAGTTAACCAGTTAGAGTTAATCAGTTAGAGTTAACCAGTTGGAGTTAATTAGTTAGAGTTAATCGATTAGAGTTAAAACGAACTAGAGTTAATCAAATATAGTTATTTGAAACAGAGTTAGTCAAACATAGTATTCAGGGTAAGCTGCCATCTTGTACGACTGCTAGCGTAATTCGCAGGGCTGTAAATAGCCTACGGCGGTCGGATATTTCCTGAGGGAGTCAGGCGTAACCATTGTGATCGCTGCAATCTAGAGTCAAGCGAATGGAGTTTAATCGAATATTAGTTATTCGATAGGAGTTAATCAAGTTGATCGAGTTGAGAAATAAGTTAAGTTGAATAAGTTGAGTTGATCGGGTGGTTCGACCAAGTTAGTCGAGCCTAGTTCATCGAATCGAATTGGTCGAACCAAGTAAGTCGAGTTAAGTTAGTCAAGTTAGTCGAGCCTAGTTAATCGAATCGAATTGGTCGAACCAAGTAAGTCGAGCTAGTCGAGTCAAGTTAAGTTAGTCGAGTTAAGTTCGTCGAGTTAAATAAATCGATGTTAGTTTCGTCGAAAGGAGTTATCGATGTTAGTTTCATCGAAAGGAGTTATCGATGCTAGTTTCATCGAAAGGAGTTATCGATGTTAGTTTCATCGAAAGGAGTTATCGATGTTAGTTTCATCGAAAGGAATTATCGATGTTAGTTTCATCGAAGGGAGTTATCGATTATAGTTTAATCGAAGTGAGATTTTCAAATATGAGATATTTGAAAAGGAAGAGTCATCGAATATTAGTATTCGAAGAGAGATTATCGAATATCATTTATTCGAGAAGAAGTTAATCGAATATAGGTTATTCGAAGAAGAGTTAATCAAATAGAGATTTCTCGAAGAGAGTGAATCGGCAAATTCGATTATATCGAATTCGGGAAAGTACTTATACTTTCCAGTGTTTAAATAGAGATTTATTTATATTTTAATAAATAAGTGTTAGGTTAATTATTCACTAATAAGAATAGAAGTTATAATTAAAGTTAGATAATTCGAAAGAAGGGATTATAACGTTATCGCTAT
Source organism: Allium sativum (assembly GCA_030737875.1). Lineage (NCBI taxonomy): Eukaryota > Viridiplantae > Streptophyta > Magnoliopsida > Asparagales > Amaryllidaceae > Allium > Allium sativum. The sequence goes on from CM060924.1 coordinate 300,063,526, forward strand.
AACCAATGTTTTAAATATAGAAGTGGATTAGTAAAATTGGATTCGAGAAAGGCGTAAAGAAGTTGTTAAAGATTAAAAGATAAACTTTGACCATTTCGAAGTTATAACGTTGTTCAGTTAAGGTCTGAGAGGTAATTATACCCCAACTTGAGTGACTTCCTTCTTAATTAAGAAATGGTAAGGTTTGATCGTAAAGGAGTTTTGGAAATGTTTTCCAAACGAGAATCAGAAATGTTTTCTGATAAAAGAAAAATAAGAATTTAGAATATAGGGAAACAGGAGATAAGTAAATAAATGAACTAAAGAGATTAATGTTAAATGATGTTTGTTCGATATAATTTCCATCTGGAAATAATATCGTTGGTTGCACACTTGTTTTTCTTTGATAGTTAACTCACCGACTATCGAAGTTTTGACCATTTTAACGTTGTTAATATGGAGAGACCGGTTGGATTATTATTCAGAGAACCACTCTGTATTGGCATAAGCGTTGCGAATCATATATGCCAAAGGTAATTGAAGACGGAGTAAAATGCAAGGGCTGTTGTATAAGTCTTAGATAACAGTGACTAAGATGGATATACGGAATAGTGCCTTCAGTTTGTCCAGTCCCAGGACAACTTGTATGGACGAAGGTCTGACAGAGTATATCCAATGGATCGCGTAAGTTGATCTGTTCAAACGTATTCACGTTTGGTGGCGGAGGAATTCGTTTCTCTTAGCTGTATACCCGTGTTATTTTTGGATAAGTCAATTTGTGATTTGGCGGGTATGACGATGTGACATTTCTAAGTGAATGAAGATGGATGTCTGACATAGTATTTCCAGACGGTCACGTACATTGATTTCTTCAACTATACCAAGAGTGGAAGTGGAGAAGGAAACTTCTTTTAGCTGACACGTAATGTATGGTTGTAGACGTCAATTAGTGATTCTGATGGATCTGACAATGTGGCATTCGAAGTGAATCTGATGTGATGATAAAGCGTAGCTTCTAACCTCATCAACCGGTAAATGACAGAAATCGGGCAGGCAGCATGGCTAAGTCGGTCGCACCGAAGTAGGGTGTATAATCACCTATCTAGTGAATATTCATTTGTTTCTTAAATCTATCAATGTTGTCCCATCTATATATATGGGAATGGTTGCTGATCCCAACCGTTGGTGATGTACATTCGATACATTCAAGCAAAATGAGTGGTCGGTCATGTGTGGCTGAGTTACAAGATGTTCTTGTTGAACTCCAGTGTATCGTTCCTAGAGTACACTGATCGGAAGGTGGTTCCATACCTTGTCGTAGTTGGAAATCCATTATCCAATACGTGCTTGCGATTTTGATTGTATACTATATATGTAGAACGTGAGATGAAAGCGTTTCTGCTAGTTGATATCTATTTGTACATAGACATTATTATAATATCAAAAGTTTTTTGATATAAAGATATTGTGGATTCTCATAAGGGAAAAACATGTTCCGTTGTGCGGCGTGGTCTTATGAGATATCGTTTACTTGTTCATATACCTGTTTAAACTATTTTACTCACACCAGTCCATGTTGCGTGCTTAGGCATGTGTCGCATGATAGGGGGTTCTCGCTTTTCGTTAGGTGGCGAACGGGAGACTCTTACTCCTACATGTCCCTTTGGTAGGGTTGGTTGTGAAGTCGAAAGGCTGGCCGTAAAATATGGTATTGGGGTACCAGTGTAAGCCACGGTGGGGTATTACCCTGCTGCTTTGGAGGATGGGGACGGTTGCAAAGCCTACCAAAAATCCGGGTCGTTACAGTTGGTATCAGAGCTTAAGTTAAGAATTACTTGGCTCTGTGGCGTGACTCGGTAGAGATAGGGTTAGTAATGCCCTAGATTGAGTTTAAGTGTATATATACGAGTGCGTATTTGTATTTGATATAAAAATGGTTTTATATTATGGAGATTCATTGGCTGAGTTGTTTATGAGTTCTGGTCGATCAGTTTGATCCACTGTATCGGTAGGAGTAAATAAATACTTGAATACGATGGACCGACACAGTATGGATATGTAATATATTATCATATATTAGATATATTGGTTGTAATTATAATCGAATGAGATTATAAAGTGAAATGGTTATATATAACCAATCAGAATCATATAAGTAAAGTATATGAAATAAAATGAATTAAATATGAATTTAAATCAGATTTGGAATTAAAATAAGTAAATTTTAAGTTCCTGGGAGATTTTGAAATGTTTTCAAAATGGAAGTATTCAGTAATGGTTTTGGAAATAATATAGTATTGAAGTCACTTGGGTCGCTGGAAAATAATTCCGATGATGACTGCGCAGTATCATCGGTGTGATTTTCGAGTTCTAAGTGGTGGGTTACTACCAAAGATTTTGATTTGAATTGTTTTGAGAAAACAAGGTGTTTAGAAATTCAAATGTTTTGAATTGGTATTGTGATTTCAAATTAATTTGAAATGAACCCAGGAATTTAAGTTCTAGAAATTAAAATTTAACTTGTGAAGTTAAATAAAATGAGATGTTAAAAATAAATTGAAATTTAACTTGAACATAGTTAAATAGAATTGAATTGGATTAGAGAATAATCTGTTATGGAATTGGGTTGATGAGTTAAGAATTTGAAATTTGATATTGGGGTTCGAATAAAATTCGGTTTGGATTTGAGGATATGAACTGATTGGAATTTGATTGAGATAACACTGGTATATGCTGAGTTGATAGCATATGGAAGTGGTAGGGATATAATGATATGCCCAACAAAAAGGTACAAGTTTATATTTTATATGGATTTGAGATTTTGATGAGCCGAATTGGCAAGCCGTTTGGCGGTTTGATTTTCTTTTGGGTTGAAGAAGGCCCAGAGAGGCGAGTTGGAGTTTGAGCTATTGACCAGTACAAAGGAGGTGCTGGAGAAATTTTTCGAAAGTTTAAAGTGTTAGAAAATTTTCAGAATTTTTGAAAATTTTAGTTAGTCGGAATGAATAAATATTTTAGTCGATATTAATTGATTCAGTTGAAATCAGAAATAAGGGGTAAACAAATCTTAGGAATTCCAATAGATATGGTCGTCCTCTAACTTAGCAATTTCGAGGACGAAATTATTTTAAGTGGGGAAGAATGTAATGATCCGCATTGGCAGAGGTGTTATAATTAATTTATTTAATTATATAAATGGTGAATTAAAGGATTTAATGGTCGTGGGATTAAATAATGGTGAATATTTAATTAAAATAATAATTAAAAAAATATATTTAATTCAGGAATAACCAGAAATAGTGAATTGACGATATAATATAGACGGGGTCATCCACGGGATTTAATTCAGCTTAGAGTTGAAATATATTGACGAATATATTCAGTCGACGACTGTTTGAATGTATAATTATATTATAATTAAAATAGAGCGCGTAACGATGCGGCAGTTCGCTATTTGGCGATTTAGACTTCAAGTGGATATACAGAGTTCGTTTTAAATCGGATTTCTGTGAAACAAGAAACGTGTGGAGCTGGTGGAGTATATCTTTCTAGTGGAAGAGAAAAATCGGGATTTCGTCGTGTAGATTTTGATGTATGGCCAAATCAAATTTTAGAAAAGTCGCTATGGAATTCCTTTATAATTTATAACGATTTATAAAAGGAATTTCAATATAAATTGAATATCGATATAATATGGATTTGGAGTATCGAGCTATAAATCCATATACGAATATTTAGGAGCTGTGGTATATTCTACTGTGAATATATACAATAATATTTATTTATAAATATTAATTGAATTATTTTAAATATATTTATATATTTAAAATGGTTTAATTAGAGCTTTAAAAATAGCCAGTTTTGCAAACGAACTCCGTTTTCGATGAAACCAGTTTTGTTGGATCCGCAATGTCAAATTATTGTTAGATTACAAGTTTCGTGATTTTTAGAGTCAGTATGTGGTCGTACGAATTTTTAGAGTGAAAAGCAGTCGATATACTGACGGTTAAAAATACGCTGTGTGAGCATACGAGGTCGGAATTCGACGAAACCAGTTTCGTTGGGTCCGTAATGTTGAACCCTACCTACATGTCCAGTTTCGTGATTTTTAGGTATCGTGTGTGAACACACAGATTTTTAGAGTGCAGAAACGGATATAAAACGATATAATGAAATATAATAAAATATCCTAACAAATATCTAGATATTTATCTTCATTATAAATACCCCTCTTTAGAAAACCTTAAGACCTAATTTCATTTTTTCTGGTCAGATTTGCGCCGTCGCTCCTTCCTTTTTTCTTACAGCAAAACTTGAGTTTTAAAAATGAAAATCAATTCAAACAAAATTCTATAAATCACTATATTTATGTGTTGAATTCATACTTCCTTTCTCTTCATTTCCATACTAATAACATTGGGTTCGACGTCTTATTCTTCTCGCTGGAAATTAGGAGCGAAAACTTAGGGTTAGCAAGCAATTTCAAACCTTAACGTTTTAGCCGATTTCGAGTTGGGATTTGAGATCAGTGATGGAAATGACAAGTTGTATGAGTTTTTTTGGGGATGTTGGTTGAGCTTTTGCTCGCGCGCAACCTGGAAGGTGCGAAGTTAGCTGCCGACGCAGCAGCTATGAGAGGATCAGACTTTGATCTGGGGAGTGAAGGAGGTATGGTTTTCGAAGGAGAGTGAGGTGATGTGGTCGGATTCCAATTCGGTTGTGTGAAGGTGGATTGAAGAGAGTGTCGGCTGTAGGTGTTCTTCCTGGAACCGTGCTGTTGAAATTGGGAGGAAGAAGCAATTAGGCGTGGCCTAATTATGGTTATCACATGATTAAGGTATTTATTTAATAATTGGTTTAAAGGATGATGATTTGGTGGCGTGAGTAATGTACGGGAACGATGAGCAAAGGGTATGGGCCTGTAAATCCTCTTGACTAAGTAATGAACATGCTTAAGTAATTTAGTTGCTTAACTAATTAATTAAGAAATGATTAAATTATTTTAAAATCGTTAGTGATAGACTGTACGCTGTAATTTGTGCAGAACTTTGGAACAAAATGCGAAGTGGGGCAAGTTTCTAAGTACAGCAGTACAGGACGTGAAAAACATGGAAGTGATAATACGATGGAGCAAGTATCGGGTATGGGAGACATTACAAACGGATGCACTAGTATTTTTGTAAACATGGTGATAGAAGAACGTAGGCAAAACTGATGGATCTAGTTGTGAACAAAATGGGAAATGGGCCGATATTTTGAGGATCCGTTGGGATCGTATGAACGGACACTTCGCAATGAAGCTGACTGGAAGTGGATTTGAGCTCGTTTGGATTTACGGCGAAATGAACTGTTTGATTCAAATCAAACAATAGTTTATCGTTCTTTAACGATGAACTGCAAATGTGAGTAAATCTCACCAACTCTGAACAGTTTATAATTTCATGTTGTATTTTTAGAACTGTTAGAAATTGTCTGATTGACTGTGTGTTGACTGTTTGATTGAACTGCTAGTCAATTAGTGAATATTTTATATATATATATAAATATATATATATATATATATATATAAACAGTTAAATAGTTATATATTGATTCTGTTAAACAGAATATATCATATGGAACTGAAAGTGATGTTATCTATATTGTTTAACATCTGTGATGCAGGGAAACAGGTTGGAGGAATCCAACTGGATTCCTCAACAGTTATTTTACTGTGATTTATATATTGTGATATATAATGTGATATATAATCTGTTGGCGATTATATGTGTTTGAACGATAATGAACACCGTGATTTGATATGATTGAATACCATAACATACCGGAATGTAGATAAGGGAATTTTCAAAGTGATATTGAAAATAGCATATTTATAAAATGGGATATTTATAAATAAGAGATATTTATAAAGTGGAATATTTATAAATAAGAAATGTTTATAAATTGGAATATTTATAAATAGGAGATATTTGAAAAGGAAATAAATTCAAAACATTTCTTTTTGAATGGAAAGGCCTGTGTGGCGAGTTTGGGGATTTTCCCGATGCTCCCGATACAAAGGAGGTTATGGCGAATTTTCCCGAGAATTTAAGGAGTTAGAATATTTCAAGAATAAATTTGAAAAGAAAATATTTGTAAACCATTTACAAATAGAATTGGAAAGGGAACATTATAAAAAGGAAATCATTTTTAAAGTGTAGAACCGTTATTTAAAAGTAAATCTTTTCAAATGAATAAAACGTTGTTAAAAAGGAAATCTTTATAAAGTGAATAAAGTAAATCGAATATGGTATTCGAAAGGAGAAATCGAATATGGTATTCCAAAGGAGAAATCGAATAGGGTATTCGAAGTTAGTTAATCGAATATAGACATTCGAAAGGAGTTAATCGAATATGGTATTCGAAGTTAGTTAATCGAATATGGTATTCGAAGTTAGTTAATCGAATATAGACTTTCGAAAGGAGTTAATCGAATATGGTATTCGAAGTTAGTTAATCGAATATAGACATTCGAAAGGAGTTAATCGATTATGGTATTCGAAGTTAGTTAATCGAATATGGTATTCGTAGTTAGTTAATCGAATATGGTATTCGAAGTTAGTTAATCGAATATAGACATTCGAAAGGAGTTAATCGAATATGGTATTCGAAGTTAGTTAATCGAATATGGTATTCGAAGTTAGTTAATCGAATATAGGCATTCGAAAGGAGTTAATCGAATATGGTATTCAAAGTTAGATAATCGAATATAGACATTCAAAAGGAGTTAATCAAATATGGTATTCGAAGTTAGTTAATCGAATATGGTATTCGAAAGTTAGTTAATCGAATATGTTATTCGAAAGGGGTTAGTCAAGTCGAGTTAGTCAAATAAAGTTAACCAGTTAGAGTTAATCAGTTAGAGTTAACCAGTTGGAGTTAATTAGTTAGAGTTAATCGATTAGAGTTAAAACGAACTAGAGTTAATCAAATATAGTTATTTGAAACAGAGTTAGTCGAACATAGTATTCAGGGTAAGCTGCCATCTTGTACGACTGCTAGCGTAATTCGCAGGGCTGTAAATAGCCTACGGCGGTCGGATATTTCCTGAGGGAGTCAGGCGTAACCATTGTGATCGCTGCGATCTAGAGTCAAGCGAATGGAGTTTAATCGAATATTAGTTATTCAATAGGAGTTAATCGAGTTGATCGAGTTGAGAAATAAGTTAAGTTAAATAAGTTGAGTTGATCGGGTGGTTCGACCAAGTTAGTCGAGCCTAGTTAATCGAATCGAATTGGTCGAACCAAGTAAGTCGAGATAAGTTAGTCAAGTTAGTCGAGCCTAGTTAATCGAATCGAATTGGTCGAACCAAGTAAGTCGAGCTAGTCGAGTCAAGTTAAGTTAGTCGAGTTAAGTTCGTCGAGTTAAGTTCGTCGAGTTAAATAAATCGATGTTAGTTTCATCGAAAGGAGTTATCGATGTTAGTTTTATCGAAAGGAGTTATCGATGTTAGTTTCATCGAAAGGAGTTATCGATGTTAGTTTCATCGAAAGGAGTTATCGATGTTAGTGTCATCGAAAGGAGTTATCGATGTTAGTTTCATCGAAGGGAGTTATCGATTATAGTTTAATCGAAGTGAGATTTTCAAATATGAGATATTTGAAAAGGAAGAGTCATCGAATATTAGTTATTCGAAGAGAGATTATCGAATATTGTTTATTCGAGAAGAAGTTAATCGAATATAGGTTATTCGAAGAAGAGTTAATCAAATAGAGATTTCTCGAAGAGAGTGAATCGGCAAATTCGATTATATCGAATTCGGGAAAGTACTTATACTTTCCAGTGTCTAAATAGAGATTTATTTATATTTTAATAAATAAGTGTTAGGTTAATTATTCACTAATAAGAATAGAAGTTATAATTAAAGTTAGATAATTCGAAAGAAGGGATTATAATGTTATCGCTATAACCAATGTTTTAAATATAGAAGTGGATTAGTAAAATTGGATCCGAGAAAGGCGTAAAGAAGTTGTTAAAGATTAAAAGATAAACTTTGACCATTTCGAAGTTATAACGTTGTTCAGTTAAGGTCTGAGAGGTAATTATACCCCAACTTGAGTGACTTCCTTCTTAACTAAGAAATGGTAAGGTTTGATCGTAAATGAGTTTTGGAAATGTTTTCCAAACGAGAATCAGAAATGTTTTCTGATAAAAGAAAAATAAGAATTTAGAATATAGGGAAACAGGAGATAAGTAAATAAATGAACTAAAGAGATTAATGTTAAATGATGTTTGTTCGATATAATTTCCATCTGGAAATAATATCGTTGGTTGCACACTTGTTTTTCTTTGATAGTTAACTCACCGACTATCGAAGTTTTGACCATTTTAACGTTGTTAATATGGAGAGACCGGTTGGATTATTATCCAAAGAACCACTCTGTATTGGCATAAGCGTTGCGAATCAAATATGCCAAAGGTAATTGAAGACGGAGTAAAATGCAAGGGCTGTTGTATAAGTCTTAGATAACAGTGACTAAGATGGATATACGGAATAGTGCCTTCGGTTTGTCCAGACCCAGGACAACTTGTATGGATGAAGGTCAGACAGAGTATATCCAATGGATCGCGTAAGTTGATCTGTTCAAACGTATTCACGTTTGGTGGCGGAGGAATTCGTTTCTCTTAGCTGTATACCCGTGTTATTTTTGGATAAGTCAATTTGTGATTTGGCGGGTATGACGATGTGACATTTCTAAGTGAATGAAGATGGATGTCTGACATAGTATTTCCAGACGGTCACGTACATTGATTTCTCCAACTATACCAAGAGTGGAAGCGGAGAAGGAAACTTCTTTTAGCTGACATGTAATGTATGGTTGTAGACGTCAATTAGTGATTCTGATGGATCTGACCATGTGGCATTCGAAGTGAATCTGATGTGATGATAAAGCGTAGCTTCTAACCTCATCAACCGGTAAATGACAGAAATCGGGCAGGCAGCATGGCTAAGTCGGTCGCACCGAAGTAGGGTGTATAATCACCTATCTAGTGAATATTCATTTGTTTCTTAAATCTATCAATGCTGTCCCATATATATATACGGGAACGGTTGCTGATCCCAACCGTTGGTGATGTACATTCGATACACTCAAGCGAAATGAGTGGTCGGTCATGTGTGGCTGAGTTACAAGATGTTCTTGTTGAACTCCAGTGTATCGTTCCTAGAGTACACTGATCGGAAGGTGATTCCATACCTTGTCATAGTTGGAAATCCATTATCTAATACGTGCTTGCGATTTTGATTGTATACTATATATGTAGAACGTGAGATGAAAGCGTTTCTGCTAGTTGATATCTATTTGTACATAGACATTATTATAATATCAAAAGGTTTTTGATATAAAGATATTGTGGATTCTCATAAGGGAAAAACCCGTTCCGTTGTGTGGCGTGGTCTTATGAGATATCGTTTACTTGTTCATATACCTGTTTAAACTATTTTACTCACACCAGTCCCATGACTGACCCGGAGTTTACTTTGTTGTTTTCCCTAAACTCTTGGGTGCCTAATTTGTACGGGCAGTCAAGCAGTCAGGAATTTGCAGATATACTTGGAGAGCGTGGAGCAGGAGGCTTCAAGATCATATAGCTATAGTTATTTCCGCTGTGTTGTAAGTGATGTACTCTGATAAGTGCTATTGTATACATAACTGTTATATTTCAAAGTTATGTTATCTATTATATGTTATTCGTTCCGCTGTGAGGTTCGTGTTACTCTGATGTTGTGTTCTTCTTCTTCCTCTTCTATTCTAAGTTTCTATCTTATCTATTCTCACCTTCTAATTTCTTTCATTAATTACCGGGATTTTTCGATGTTTTGGTTATCGACATCGTGTTTATGTCGATAACCAAAGTCGTCGAAAATCCGGGTCGTTACAATCGGCCTACGCAGTGTCGAAGGGGAAGGAGAGAGCTTTCAGGGCAGGGGGGTGCGGTGGCGTTCGATCGCCTGAGGCGGCGGCGGCTTGAACGCGATGACTTCTCGACGTCCGTTCTTCCAAACCATGCAATGAAAAAAATCCAAACCTTATATGGATTTGAAGATCTCTCCTAGCTCTACAAAATCTTCAACTGGAGGAGGGGCTAATTTTGCGTGGATTGATCGGAAAATGAGGGGGAAGGTTTTGAACGGTTTCCGCCTTCGATCGGGGAGAGAGAAACGAGGGATTTTCTTTCTTTTTTTAAAAAAACAATTCTAATTGGTCGGTGGGTCTTTAAAGGGGTTTTCTGACGCGACCACCAATCTAAACCCAACGACTGTCGTCCCTAGCGTTTTACCCCCATTCCGAACACAATGGGATATGTTTCGAAGGCCCATTCGACTGTTTCAGTCAGTTTTCCTTCAAATTAAAATATATAACATTCAATATTTGATTTGAACGTACATTTCAATTTGCCAGGGCCACAAACTGATTCGAAAAATTCCAGAAAAATAAATCTAGCTATGTTTTGACGATACGGTCCTAACAAAACTAGTTTCATCGAATTCTGAGACCGTTTGCAAAAAGGCCCGTTTCTGGTCGATCCAAAATAACTGTAATTGACCAAAACACGTTTTCCTTTGCCACGCTCACATACTAGCTTCAAAAATTATGAAATTTGAAACCTAGCAATAACTTCACATCCCTGATCCAACAAAAGTGGTTTCGTCGAATTCCGAGGTCGTTTGCAAAATGACCAATTTCACGGGCTATATAAATTCCATAGCGACCTTTCTGAAAATTCATTTGGCCATAACTTTTGCTTTCCGTTATGAAAATTCGATTTTTCAGATTCGTTAGAAAGGTATTCACTAACAGATTTAAATATTTTTGGTTTCGCTAAAATCCATTTTGTTTTGCACCCGGTACAGTCCGACAAAGTTTGAATTCAATTTTTGAAACTGCAGCGCCATTTCAGGCCTTGTTTATAATTATAATTAATTATATTCGTTTTCAATCGATTCAAACTCAGTTTTCATTGCTATTATTTAAAATATTTATTTTAAATATTTAAAATCCATTATTTTAGCCAATAAATTTTTTTTAAATTGGTTCAGATTTTCTGGGTCATTACACAAACTCTTGGTGCCTGCTTTAACCCATAAATTGCTTTGTTGAGTTTGCACACCAATTTTGTATTGTTGCCTTGACAGAATCCTTCTAGTTGTTGCATGAACACTTCTTCCTGTAAATCACCATTAAGAAAAGCAATATTGACATCAAGTTGTCTGATGTTCCAATTCCTAAACAAGGCTATTGATAATATTATTCTAATAGATGTGGGTTTCACAACAGGTGAAAAGGTTTCAGTAAAATCAAAACCACACTGTTGTGAATAACCTTTAGCAACTAATCTAGCCTTGTATTTAGAAATTGAACCATCAGAATTTTTCTTTAACTTATAAACCCATCTGCATCCAATTATATTTTTATTCTCTGGTTTTTCAACCAGAGTCCATGTTCCTTTGCTAATTAAGGCATTATATTCTTCTGCCATAGCTTGTTTCCAATTGTCATATTGGACAGCTTCATGAAAGGAAACCGGTTCATCTTGAATCACAACAGTATTAATATTTTTGGGTTTAAAAATACCACACTTTGCTCTAGTTAACATTGGATGCTGATTAAGATTGTCTCTATTCTCCTTGCCATGACTGATCCTCTCAGACTTTTCTCTAGCAGCTGATTGATTGCTGCTTTCAGTATTTTCTTGAGTTAATTGATCTTGAATCTCAATATTGTCATCAGTGAAATGCTCTTGACCTGGCCTCTCTAAAGGCACTGTGAGTTGAGAGCTGGTATTGGTGTCTTTAGCAACTAATGTTGATGGCACCATCACTTGAACATCCTCAGGTAAATCAGGTATAATCACTCTTGGCTCAACAACTTTCTCAGTTGTTTTACAATTATTATTACTGAATGGAAATTTCTATTCATTAAATTTTACATGTTTGGAAATATATATTCTACCAGTATTATCTAGACACTTAAATCCCTTCTGTCTATTGCAATACCCCAGAAAAGCACAGGATTTAGATCTGAAATCTAATTTATGAGCATTATATGGCCTTAGACAAGGGAAACATTGACATCCAAAAAATTTCAAGTGATGATAATCTGGTTTAACCTTAAATAAAATCTCCTGAGGACACCTAAAATTTAATACCTTAGTAGGTAATAAATTTATTAAATGCACACTAGTCTCAAAGGCTTCAGGCCAATATTTTAAGGGCATTGAAGCTTGAGCAAGTAGAGTCAAACCTGTTTCAACAATATGTCTGTGTTTCCTCTCAATTAACCCATTTTGTTCTGAAGTATATGGGCAAGTAACTCTATGATTAATACCTTTCTTTTCAAAAAATAATTTTAATGGTAAGAACTCTCTTCCACCATCAGTTTGAAAGGTTTTAACATGATGTCCAGTCATATTTTCAACCTTATTAATGTACTGCATCACCATATTACTCACTATAGTTTTAGATTTCAACATATAAATCCAAGTGAATCTGGAATAAGCATCAATAAAGGAAATATAGTATTTGTAACCATATACTGAACTAGTAGATGCTGGTCCCCATAAATCAGTTGCCACTAATTCAAGTGGATTAGTATAAATTGTGTGTGAGTTTGGAAATGCATGTTTATGAGACTTTCCCAATTGACAAGAAGGACAAACATATGAATCAGAAATGTTGCTTACATTCAAGTTATTGCATTTCATGATTTGCTTCACAATTTTAACACTTGGATGTCCTAACTTGCAATGCCACAAATCAAATTGCTTATTACACTCAGAATCATTTACAAAAGTAGATAAGCACACTTTATTTAAGCAATTAGGGTTTCTAGAATTAGTGACATCAAATCTGTATAACCCTGTAACCTCATTACCCTGCAAAATAATTTCTTGTGTCAGAATGTCTTTGACAATGCAAGAATTAGGATAAAATTCAAAAAATACATTGTTGTCCTTAGCAAATTGGGAAACACTCAACAGATTCTTTTTAATAGAAGGGACCCTTAGTAAATTTTTTAGAATAAGTTCTTTAGGTCCTTTTAAACTTGCATTTCCAGTATGTGTTATATGTGCAATCTTGCCATTACCAACTAAAAGATTTTGCGTACCTTTGTATTCTTTGTTCCCCAAATTGAGATTGTTTAAGTTGTTGGTAACATGATTAGTAGCTCCTGAATCTGGATACCAGCAATCATCTGCAACATCATCAGTTGAAATAGAATCTGCATTAGAATTTTCAGATTGATTTTTGTTGTTGTCTTTCTGCACATTCACCAAGTTTACACTAGAGTTATTACTTGACTGCCCTGGATTCACACTGGAATTGTATCTAAAATAACATTTATTGGCAGTATGACCAAATTTTTCACAAATTTGGCATCTAGGTCTATTGTTGTTATTTCTTCCTCTGCCTCTTCCACGATTTGACTGACCACCTATCTGAAAATTAGGCTGATTCTGATTTCTTGAAGCATTGCCTTGATTTTTACCCCTTCCATAGGTAGTGTAATTAACTGACATGTCTGAAATCATATTTCTTTTATGATCAATTCTGCCTTCATGGGCCAATAGGGTTGAATACACATATTGTAGACTTGGTGTAGGATCCATAGACAAGATAATTGCAGAAACTGCCTCATAGTCATCATCCAACCCACTCACAATTGACAATACATGTTCAGATTCAGGAACTTTTTGTCCTGCTGAATTATGTTGATCACAAATGTTTTTCACTTTTAGCAAATATTCATTCATTGTTGAATCACCTTTTCTAATGCTGTGAAGAAGTCTTCTATGATGCATGATTCTTGCAGATGACTGTGCAGAAAAATTCCTCTCAATTGTTGACCATACTTCATTAGCAGTTCTGACCCCAATTAACTGAGGTAATATGTTTGCTCCAATGGATGACATCATCCATGCACAAATAAGACTATCTTGTCTCTGGTATGATTGAAATTCTGGATTTTGAACAAGTTTATCCTCATTATCTCTAATAAATTTTGGAGGAATAATTTTTGTTCCATATATGTAATCATCGAGACCATATCCTCTAATTGCTGTTTCTACTTGCAGTTTCCATAACAGATAATTTGATTCATCAAGTTGGATTGAAATAAGATGACTTTGGGGTTTGATGATTGCTTTCATCAAGTCTTGGATGGGATCAGGAGGCTGTGGAGGTTGATTCTGTGCAGTCAAGCCTCTTACACTGGATACATTGACACTGGCTTCATCACCAGGTCTAGCCATGATTGAAAAAATGACCATAGATCAATCAAGAACGGTAAAATTACTCTGAATCTTGAGACTTTGAATTGAGAATTTGAAGAAATTCTCTGTTTGATTACTGAATGATACCTTTAAGACTTGAATGATGTATATTCTTGATTTTGAATAGAACTGACAAGTCTTACTGGACGTCTCTTTAATCAACTAGACCAGTTTCTTTACTTTCTTGATCAGTTTCTTGATAAAATCAGATGATTTTTGCCACAAAAAACATCAATTGAAGAACTGCTACAGTCTGAGTAAACTCTAGGCGAGGCACAGTTCTTTGTTGATGCCAACAACTCTCAAATGATAAGGTTAACACCTTTGATGAGAGGGTCCAAATGATGAAAACAAGCTGATGGACAATAATCTCTTAAAAACAGAGATTATCTTGGTCAGGATTAAGCAGTTGATGCTGTTAAGCACAATAAACCTGCTCTGATACCAAGTTAGATTTTGAAGAGAATTGAAAATTTATTATTGCAGCGATTGAATCTTATTTCGTCTTTGATACAATGTAATAATGTGTTGTTATAGTACATGATATATGGCTTTATATAACAGCCGATACAAAATAAATGGGCTAAGCCCAAAAACAGAAAAGAAAAGTATGCGGGGAATTAAGTAACCGACCCAATAAGCCTTACTTTAACTGTGGAGATCAACCATGTCACCAGTTGTGTCAAAATTTTGTCTAAATAAACTTTTCCTTAAAAAAATGGTTGAGTTATCTATACAATAGTGAGAAACATAGGTGTCTTGAAATGGGGTAATTTCTTATAGAACTATAAAAATATAAATTTGAACAAAAAGCTGAAATCAGTGTTTGCATGTTGAAAATATAGCTTCGCTTCCATTATATGGCCGACAAATGAAACTTATTGACAAAATAATATACTGTAAAAAAGCCTTAAATAGTTACCCACATAGAAAACTTACTAATATAACTGAGTAGTGATGTTTTCAACTGTAATTTTCCATGGATGCTACTTGATTTAATAGCTTAATATTATGCTTATATTGAATTGATTGTTGAAGTAAACTTATCCAAGTAAAAGTGGTGTTTCAGTCATTTTCAAAAAAAATCTTATTTATTGGCATGTACACAATGATTTATTATGTGGTCGGTATTGTTTCCATTATACACTTATGTATATAAAATTCTTCTCATTCATATATTGATTATTTTGTTAATCTCATGTAATATAACAATATCATTGTATGTCAGATCATTTTTATAACTAAATACACTCAATTTGCAAAGCATGAGCAGAATGAAAATTCCCAAAATGATGAAGAATTGGCCTAATGAAGAGGAAAGGCAGTGGTTAACGCTGAACTCATATTAGATAAAGTAAGAAAAAAGAAGATAAAAGTGTATTGTTGATTTAGATGCTTTCACTGTCATGTTTATTTGAGGGTATATTTTGAGAAAGTGCACTTCTTGATCCACAAATGATGCTTGATGGCACTTGCTTATTAGACGTATCATGGGGATCTTACAAAATAAAATAAAGTGTCATAAAGATAAGCGCATGCACATGTACTTTTATATGAGTAATTACTTTATAAATGATTACACTCTGCTTCCAAATTTGAACCGAAAGGGTTGCATATCTTGCTTATGGATATTTTTCTCCCAATTTGTTTGCTACCACCATTTATATTTAGATTTCTTTAGTACTTATGTAGAGCAGTTTTTTTCTCTCCAGTTTAAGATTGATGTGACTTATTACCATTTATGTTACCTTTAAGTTGATGTTATTTTTCAATTTACCTTCATGTTTATGTTTGTGTTGGGAGAACATGTTTATACCGTTATAAATATTAGGTTGAACAATATCTAATTAACAAAAGTGATTTACTTAATGTGGGTATATGGGTGTATTACTAGCCTTCAACATTTCACATTTTAGTTGGTACAATTTTTTTTCATTTAGCTGCTATAAACTTTTTTACATGAGCAGACAAAAGCCTGCTTCACTTTTATACCTAACCAGGGATATGAAGCATATAGAAGAAGTTAAATCATATTTTTACTTGGTCTACATTCGTTGGACGTGTTTTAGCATCGGTAAGTGTAGAAATTTGATAACCTATGTTTTATGAACCAACTGTGACAATTTTGGTTGCAGCTAATTTTTTTCGTATTATACAAAAAATTCAGTTGAATTGTTTATACAAAATTTGGATCATTTCTTTATTGCTTTATTTATTATATTTGGTTAAAGTCCGAACTATTTTCCATTTTTTGTCAATGGGTAAAATATAAGATATTATCAATTTGGTTGATGCTTGCATTGTTACTTCGCTTTGTATGTTAAATATTTTTGTGGTTTTAGATAAACTATCATAATATGCCATACTCTCTCAGATCATATGATGGTAGTGATTTAGTAGGTTTATGACAAACTTTGTGTTCTCAGAAAATACTAAAATGTATCGTAAGAAGATGGGATTTTGGTAAGCCTCAGCAAGAGCTGAAGAAGCCCCAAGTTCATACAACATCTCATTGGTAGAAGTATTAAGGTTAGTTTTTGGTTAGTTTTATTTGAAGAGGAACATAAAGCTAACATGTGGTTGTTTTGCAAGAGCTCATGATGACTTGGTATTATAAGTTTAGAGTTTTTCTCTTTGATTTCTTTTTCTCTCTACAAGCGTTTTCAAGTATTTTTTAGGATTCTACATTTGTTGTGCAATTTTGAAGTGTATTGCGATCTGCACTGCCAAAATTCAATATTTATTCAGTAGTATTACATATTTTCCTTGCTGGTTTTTTGGTGAATTGGCAAACAATCTGCCTATGTTATTGCTTAAATCATTACTTATCCAATAGTGTATATATATGTTCTTCTAATTAGAGTATACCCATGTTCATAACCACTTTCTTATAATTTGAATTCAAGTATCATACTACTTAATGTGCTTAATGCATTCTAATTTTTGTTTTTTGACTGCAGCTACTTCTATTCGCTAGAGCAATCCATTTTTGGGCACTCTCAATGTGTATCTTGGAGTAATTATGTTATATTTCAAGTTGCAAATTTTATATTTGCCTTTTTTTGGTTCAGAGTGTGAAGTATTATTCAACTCATATACATTATCTTCAAATATTACCAATTATTTTACATTTAACAAGACGCTATCTTGAAAGATGAACCGCGAACAATACATACCGTGACTTAGTTGGAATTATTTTTCGAACAAATTCACTATTCAAATAAAAAATAACGTGACAAAATAAATACATACATAATCCAGTTGCTAAGAGTTTCGTGTTCAAATAAGTGAACCAAATTAAAAAATGGCAAATCAATGAAATTTAGTCATGGGAAAATGTTTCTTTCTGATTATGAAATACATTATGTTTATCATATAAAGCATGTTATTGCCGAATGTAATTATGTTTCACGGCAGATAGTGTCAAGTTCATGTTTGTATGCGAAATACAGAAATATAAAATATGTTCATGTTCCAATTTATTTGTGATTGAACTTAATAGTTTTTTGTTACTTTTGTTCATGTTGAGATACGTTTGAGTGTTATCATATTAGCATTAGTGCAACCAGTGAATTCAAATATGGTTGACTGTTTAGATATTTATATTGTATCATCTTTCTGCAATAATAACTCAACTTTTATATGTGAGAATTATTATTTAAAAATAAAATTATATAGCATTATTTTCATGTTGTAACAATAATGCTGCATGTTTTACAGATATTGCAGCATTATACGGAAGAGTGACACGTTTTGAGCTAAAGTATCACTGGAAATGGAGAATGGCTATCATGTGGTTTGAATTTTATGTTTGTAATTTCATTATTTTATGTAATTTCTCAAATCTTATATTCTTTTCAAAGTAGAAATGTTCTTAAATGTAAATGGGGGAAAACTTGGGTTGAATATCATGGAACCCTTGATGCATATAGCTAAAAACTTGCATTTACTGATTTCTGCTATCATGCAGATTATATTTTCAATTAGTACTGACATGTATGGCTTATATTTTGTTAATCTCTGCCTGTGTATGTGTGTCGCGTGTATCATTTGGCCTAATATTAATATATTTTTGTAGTCAATAGCCGTGGTTGGATCTGGGTACGAAATACGATCTTAAGCAACACATATCTGTTTGTACTTGCACTCATTTAAGAAAATTAAATTTATGTCATATTTTTTTTATCTTCATCATGAGGTGGTGTTTAGTTTTTATTTAAACAAAAAAGGGTTTGCCAAGTCATTATACAAATGTCTTATATTTTTTTAATCATCATCAGGAGGCGGTGTTTAGTTTTTAAACAAAAAAGGATTAAAAAAGGACTTGCTAAGTCATTGTATAATATATGTCAATATATGTTTGTCATTATCAAATTTAATTACATCCCATAAGATGCCAAACTGTAGTTTTTAATGATGCATCTGACATTCATGCGAGTGATAATCTAATCGTCCCTTTATCAAATGACTAATTTTTTGTGTTGCTTATAGCCTCTAACGATGCCCAACAATTATAGGGTTTTGATTTTTTTGGGTTGTTCATCAACATAGAAGTAATCTGGATATGGATGTGCTTCTTATCATATTAACTTATCGATCAATGTTGGGTGAAGAAATACCGTGAACAATATGTTTTCGTCCAAGAATTGCATAACCTTTTGGTTTCACCTTAGTGGGTGATATCTATAACTTTCATCCACAATACGCCTCTTTCGAGACACATGAGCCTAATCGATCATATGTTTATTGTATCTTAATATATTTTCTCTCAAACATCACCTATTACCTATAAATGCATATGTTTATAAAGCTATTTTGTATATTTATGTCTTTGGTTCCATTGCTTATATTAAATATAGTGTTAACATCTAGTTCCAAAATTTGGTTTGAATGAAATGTTAATTTGCTAATCATCACGCTAATATTTCAAATAGATATTACATGAAAATAATAGAAAATATAGCTGCAACCCATGTGCAAAGCACGGGTTCACACTAGTATCTAACTAAAATTAAAATGCAATCATGAAATCCATGTTGTTACCATTGAATCAAGACATCGGTTATAATGGCAATTTATGTAATTTAAGAAGGATAGGATACGCAACGTCAAATAATTTCAGATTAAAAACTAATCATACTAAACACACATTCAAGTCCTGATTAGTCAAACTGGAAATTAAATACGGAAAATGACAGTAGCACAAGTGGTGACAAAGTAGTTTATTAGCACAAAAACACAAAATACGCAAGTACAAAGTCGTGAGTTAACATAAGTACAAAGCAGTCATAGCAACTAAAATTTAAGTACATATGTGGAAAACAGCATTGAAACAGTGAACTGCTTAAATCAGAACCATGCAAAATCATTGCATAAATATAGATACGTAGCACAAAATTATAAGCAGTCATACCAGCTGGTTTACAGTGAAATTTATTGCAACATTGCTTCCTAATTCTATTCCCTCTAAGAAATAAAATGGTTACATTAAATCTATATTAGCCAGAAATGATGATGCACTGGTAAGAACAATCATGTCACTTTTGAGACAGAGGAGTCTTTTATTAAGTTTTTCCCCTTGTCATAGTGTGCTTACATCAACATATGAATATTTAGAAAATCTTCCTACATTAACATATAATAATTAACGGAGACATTGATTCTGCTTATAAATATTTACTTCTAAGAACCCAACATGGAATCGTTGTTTCTTGACAGCGTTGAAGTTTCAAGCTAAGAGAATAGGTACCTTCTTTTTTATTTTTAAAGTGGGTTTGTAATCCACTGCATTAGACTGAGAAATGATTCGTAGTGCAATTTCCAGCAACCTGTATGCTTTACTTTTATGGACTCTAACTCAGTTTTGCACCTTCTTTCTCTAACTGTACAAAACATTCAGTACTATGCAGTTTAGATACAATTGTCATAATTTAAAATATGATAGTTCTATGTATATGTACACTTCAGTTTAGCAAATAATCTTGCAAAGTTGGAAGGATAATAACCAAATCTTTCTTTACAACCGCTTATTGATTTTCATATTAAAAGGTTAAATACGTCCATATATTACTGTAAATATGGTTCTCAGACGCTATAGTTTACAGATTTGTGTTAAAATAATGTGCTATGCTGTCATAATTATTAACATCACATAAGAGTGTTCATATCAACAATACCAGCCAATCATGATATATATTCCAAGTGTACATAAATAATTTTCTAGTTCTTTCTACAAGGCTATTCTTACAGCAGGTAAATTCAGATGCATGCAAGAGTAACAAATTTATGGAAATATATTTCTTGCATTATTTTAATGGATTTGTCACTTTCCATTTTTTAGGTTGTAACGCTTTTGTATTATTCTCATTTCACTGCTTTTTCATCTGATGCTGCAATCGAGCCCTACCACTGACTTCTGCTATCTGCTTGTATGTTTTCTTTAATTTTGGTATTTTTCATCAAATAGCATAACCGAAATTATCATAAAAGAATTGCGTCCATCTTCGAAATATGAATGGAAGAGCAAAAGATTAAATAACCGTGGGTGAAATAACACGATAGATTATCAACCGCCATGGCTTACCAAAATATACTATTACAGGTGCATTTAATAGGGATACGGAGAACGTTAGGGTTTCATAATCGAAATAAAAAATACCAAAATTGAAAAGGATACGGAGAGTTTCAGATTAGCCACGGCTTACCAAAATCGAAATAGACGATTAGGGTTTCATAACGTAAAGGAATGAACCGCCACGGCTTTTGCCTTTCACCGATCCTTTCGACGAGAGTAGGTCTTATCAACAAGCTAGCCAACATTTCAGGTTCTAACTCACACCGAGGCTTGAAATCAAATCCTGCCAAGTACTCGAGGTGCTTCCATTAAGAAAACATCGCTCCCAAACTTACATGTCTTTGACTCAACGCATCTGCCATTACGTTAACTTTACCAGGAGTATAGACTATACCAAAATCGCACGATGCCAGAAACTCTAACCACCGTTGTTGTCGTAGATTTAAATCCTTTTGGGAGAAAAGATACTTCAACGACTTGTGATCCATAAACAACTGGAAGCGAACTCCCAACGGGTAATGTCTGCACATATTCAAAGAAAACATGATCGCTGCCAACTCTAAATCATGAGTCGGATAATTCCTCTCGTGCGGCTTTAGCTGTTGACTCGCGTAGGCCACAACTCTATCCTTCTGCATCAGTACTGATCCAAGTCCAGTACTGCATGCATCAGTGTATACCACCATCTCTTCATTCCTACTTGGAATCGTCAAAACAGGAGCACTCGTCAGTCTCTCTTTTAGGATTCCGAAAGCTTGATCACACTTCGTATCCCATGTGAACACTTGATTCTTCTTCGTCAATCATGTTAAAGGTGCAACTATCTTGGAGAAATCCTTGATAAAACGACAATAATATCCTGCCAACCCAAGGAAACTCCGAACATCTGTCGCATCCTTATGTCTATTCCAGTCCTGGATTGCAGCCACTTTAGCGGGGTCAACCGCTATTCCATTTCCAGAAACAACATGTCCTAAGAATCTCACTTCTCTCTACTAGAAGTGACACTTCGAAAATTTAGCTCTCAGCTGATACTTTCGCAATATTTCCAAAACAACTCGCAAGTGCGTCTTATGCTCTTCCTCGTTCCGGGAGTAAATCAGAATATCATCCACGAACACAAGCACAAACTTGTTTAACTAATCTCTGAAAACCGTATTTATAAGATCCACAAAATATGCTGGTGTGTTGGTCAAACCAAATGGCATTTCCAGCCACTCAAAGAAACCAGATGGTGTCCTAAAAGCTGTCTTCGACACATTATCCTTCGCTACTCTCAACTGGTGAAATCCTGTTGCCAAATCCATTTGAGAAAACACTTTGGCTTCGTGAAGCTAATCAAACAAGTCATCTATTCTCGGCAATGGATACTTGTTCATCTTGGTCACCTTGTTCAACTCACGATGACTCACACACAATCTCAAAGATCCGTCAGCCTTGGTTGCAAACACAACTGGTGCACCCCTTTTGGACACGCTTCTCTGAATGAATCCTTATCCCAAAAGGTCACGAACTCGCACCTCTAACTCTCGTTGTTCACTAGGCGCCATCCGCCTAAGAGGCATGACAATAGGTCTAGCGCCTTCGACCAAATCGATCCTGAACTCAATCTAACGATGCGGCGACAACCCTTTGACCTCGTCAAAGACATCATCAAACTCACTATAGATCAACACCGATGACATGTCTTACCTGGAACCACAAGCGGATATAAATAGCTTACGAAGACACTATCTTCGGGCTTACCTCAAATTACAACCATTCGCCCTTCCACATTCTCGACTATTACCTTGAGCTTCTCGCAATCCACTTTTGTCACATACCTTTTGAGCCAGTCCATACCCAAAATAATGTTAAACCCAGCGAAGTTCAAAACAAAGCAATCACACACAAAGGAGCAACCACGACTTGACAACACTGACCATGACAAATCATACATAAAATGGACAAACCCCTAACTGGATTAGTCACAACCAAAGGTCTATCACAAATTTCGGGTTCTAAACCCAAGCGACACACAAGCTCATGACGAACTTCTCGTTCTTCTGGTAGGGAGTCTCAAAATATGAACGAGCATACTTGGACAAAGCTTCAAAATCAGAAACATAATCCAACACTGGTCGACCATTCTGTTTTAGCTCAACAAATTTCTTAAACAGAACTGACTTCCGAACGGTAGAAATGAACGTCGTCTCAAACTTGACTTGGAACTGATCCCATGTGATCTCATCTTTTGGGGTTTCTAAAGTGACAGAGTTTAACCAATTCATAGCTCTACCCTGTAGTTGTCTTGATGCAAGCTTCCTCTTAGTCGCGTCATCAATTCCCAAGTCTCCAAAGATCTAAATGCAAGTATCAAGCCACCCTTGAATCTCTACAATCGGCTTCGTCCCTTTAAACAGCTTCCCTCCTATAGTGGTGAAGTCCTTACATAGCTTCCCAAAGTCCACCCCTCTAGGCACCTGCACTTGATCCCCTACGTCTACCGCAGCTGCTCCTGGAGTGGCCACCCTCCTCATGATCGTTGCCATCATGGCCTCGAACATAGCTGGGTAACTTGGTGTACCGCCATCACCCCCTCCAGGAACAGTCTCCTCCCTAGAAGTATGTCTCGACATTACACGACTCATTCTAAATTTGAAAATTAGAATGGTTAGTCCATACATGAGAAAACTGCAAATGGAGTTCAAGCGCTATTGTACTATACACTATATGTAATGGCCCGCAAATTCGTACTATCTGAGTTGACTAAATACACCATATATCCAACCCAAATTGCATATAAATACGAATCATTATGGTTTAAAGAAGAAAAAGATAGAAGAAGAACAAAAATAACAACACAGAACCTCACATCGCAGCGGAATAAAATATAATATATATATATATTACAATCTTTGAAATACAAAATTGTACTTCCATACCTTGTCATAGTTGGAAATCCATTGCCCAATAAGCGCCCGTGATTTTGATTGTATACTATGTATGTGGAGCGTGAGATGCAAGAGTTCTTCTAGATTGTTACTTACTTGATTTAGACACTATTATAATATCAAAATAGTATTGATTTTAAAGAAATGTTTGGGTTTATCGTAAAGTAAAAACCATCCGTGTTTATGTGTGGATCGGTCTTATGATTATCCATACTTTTTAAAGGATTTTTAAAAGTTAAACCAAGTGGTTGGAGTTTACTCACACCAATCCAATAACTGACCCAGAGTTTATTTTGTTTTGTTTTACACTAAACTTTCGAGTGCCTAAATTTGTACAGGCAGTCAAGTAGTTCAGGTATTTACAGATATACTTGAAGGAGCTTGGAGCATGAGGCTTCAGTGTTAGTTATATAGAATTTATTACGCTGTGTTGTATGTGTGATGTACTCTGATAATGTATGTAAATACAATTTTGCATTTCATAGATTGTTATATATATTATATTTTATCCCGCTGCGATGTGAGATTCTGTGTTGTTATTTTTATTCTTCTTCTATCCTTTTCTTCTTTAACCCATAATGATTCGTATTTTTGTGCAATTTGGATTGGACGTATGGTGCATTTAGTCAACTCAGATAGTACGGATTTGCAGGCCATTACACTACAATATAGTATGCATCCATCAAAAATCTACAAATACGTCTCCCGTACATTATTACTTCTTCGAACATTGGCTAAAATTGATTAACCAGAGCTCTGATACCAAATGTGATGACCATCCATAACTCCTGCACTTAACAAGAGGAATAATGCGCTGAAATACGTGTTAGGCAGCTATGGACGATGATCGGGGTAAGATAAACACATACGGAACATGTCGTATAACTCATAGTGCAGAGATAAAGTATAATAGAACATATACAACAGGCATATAATAGTGAAGCATATTTGAGAAGAAACTTAAACTTTCATATCAACTAGAAAGATCCATACATCACTGGAGTACATCATAAGAGCCTGTAAAAAATGCCTCACTACAATCACTTAGAGAACACTCAACAAGCATAACAGAGGAAACAACAACTAGTATGTATAGTAGATAGTAATACGTAAGCCTCCTGCTTGCCATTGCTCTGCGGCATCGTCTTATCAAGATCTATCACATGTTACCTGCTACCTAGTATGTCCATCTAAACACAATGGATGAACTGCCCAAGGTAATAAGAGGAAACATAAAACCTTGAGTCAGACAACAGTCTTAATGAGCGATAAAACAGCTATCTAACATCATCAATAATGTATAAGAGAAATAGGTAGATCAACCTTCTAATCTACCACATCAACAGAGAAGAACTCAAACCCGTCTCCCCCACATCTGACGGTGATAGTCTTTACAAACAACCAAAGAGAAAACATAGCAGACATAGCAGCCAATCATCCAGCATAGACCATCCTAATCGAGATTAACATCCCCTAAGTACAAGCCTCGAAGGCCTAAACTAACATTAGACAAGCACCCAAGAGATGTCTCATTCGATGTCGGACAATCTACACACCACAATACAAGAAAAGCAACAAACATCCTTGACTTTGGCTATCACTACCAATCCTGCTTTGAAACCAACGTTAATCATACGACTAGCCTAACTTGTCGTACGTCAAGGGCTAATGGTAACCCCGGTTCTAGCAAAACTCCGATACATTATCAACTTGTATGTTTGCCTTACTCAACGAAGACAACTAGGCATTTCCACAATACCTAGGGTACTCGACCAGCTAACATCTAATCTTTTAGGTGTCCTTATTATACCCCTACTTTGAGTCCGCTAGAAACTCCAACTAGCGATAATTCCTCGGCCTTCGATATCTTTAGTCATCCAACTTGATTATTGTTCATAACCTCAAGCGACTTCTCGAGCAACCATTATCTACGAACTCAACACCCTTGAGTCGTATTCACATTCGTTGCATTTCGATGATCAATGAACTCTTTACGACACTTCGAACATTCCTCCTTGAATTCACGTTGAAGCCATGATCATCGTTGAGCCTGAAACATACTTCATTTGGTCGATATTCCATTTCATAGCATTTCGGCCTTTTTGCTACGAAAAACATACCACAACGTTTCATTCAGCCATTTACAGCGTTTCTGAAATGCTATCATATCCCCTGATTCATTCCAGACCCATTGGCTCAATTTTTATACCACAACGTTTAAACTGCTTTTTACTGCATTTAGAAATGCTGTCATAGCCACCCGATCCATCCTGGATCAACCTGCCCGATCCATCAGAAAACACACCCGATCCATCGATTTTTCTTGCCTGATCCATGCTCCAAAACTTGCCCAATCCACCCCTTTTCCATAGCGTTTTTGGAAACGCTATAAAAAGCCAGCCCGATCTAGCCAAGAAAATACTTGCCCGATCCATGGCTTTCGCACGTGCCCGATCCATCTCCAGATCTTGCTCAATCCACCCTTTTTTCCATAGCATTGATGAAAACGCTATAAAAAGTTCGTCTGATCCATTCAAGAAAATACTTGCCTGACCCACGTTTTTAGGCCTAATCCATGGCTTACACTCATGCCCGATCCATTGGCAAAAGCTTTCCCAGTCCAGAACTTTCTACAACGTTTACCGAAATCTGCTAAACCTAGAAAATACCCGACCCATGCCAAAACACTCCTGATCCGTACCAGAACTCGCCCGATACATGCTAGATCCTTGCCCGATCTAGAACTTTCCTGATCTATCCATTTCTATGGCATTTGTAAATGTTGTCGTACCCATAAAATGCCCGATCCATGCCAGAACTCCCGCGATCCGTGGACTTGACCGATCTATGAACAAAACCGTCCGATCCATCACAAAAACATGTCAATCCAACCTTAAACGTGGTCAATTTTCACTCAATCCATCTCCAACTCGATCCAAAACCAATCCGATTCAGCCATACAACAACAAAATCACGCAACCATCAAACCAAACTATCAACAAGCATTAACTCAACGATTATTCATCATTCAAACATAAGAAATTCAACAAATTCGTGATAAACAGTAAACGAACTAAACAAATGGAACTAACTTGTAATAACACATGAATTAACATAGAAATTAACCAATTTAGGTTGCTAGATTAGATCATATGGTGATTCAAATGAAAATATAATTATCGTGATGTAAATCTAGGAGAAAACAACTTGAAATGATGAAAATAAGATCAAACAACCCATATCCTTGATTGAATCCGTGTGAGAGAAGTTTATCATTCACCAAATCTTCAAAATGACTTGAAATCAACTAATCTCGAATCCGGACAGCGAAGAACGATCTTCAAATATCTCAATTTGATGTGATCTTCTATCTCTTAATGTAGATCTAGTCTCTCTTGATGTAGATCTTCAATCTTCTAATGTAGATCTAAAATTTTAATGGAGGAGAGATGAATTTGATTAGAGTAGGGAGAATCACAAACCCCAACCAAATGAGAAATGAAGAAAGTAACCCCTTCTCCTTGCCTCTAACCCCCTATTTATAGCCAAATCATCAGCCCACTAATGGGCCTCACTAATCAGCCCACCAATGACTAATTAGTTTGTCCATAAATTGTGTAGCACTAAAACAATGATTCCACCCAAACCGTTGAACCAAATCTTTAATGTGACCTCTCTATGGAATTGGCAACACCATTTCTTTTCCAATGAAATCAATCTCAGCACCTTATTCGACCCCAATCAAAAGTTATGTCCTGTAAAAAACTGACACGGGAAAAATGGTCACAAATAAAATTGGTAAAAATTATGGATATGTCTTACATCCTCGTAACCAACATATCAAAATATGAGAATGATCCAACCCTCAAGGAATTAAATAAAAATATTTTATGATCCTCCGATACGTAAAATGCGGGTCGTTACAATACTTGACCATACATTTGAGATTGATAGTTCAAAACCCGACTATCAAGAAATATCTTATTGGACATTTGACGTGTTGTTTCAAATAGACCAGGATAGGAACTAGACCCAAAACCACTTCAAATCAACATCGTGTTCGAAACTAAATTACAGGGATGTTATATAAATGGATCATTAAAGACTGTAAATCTTCATAAATGGAAGGATTACTTATAATCTCTAGGTAGCTTCCACAAAAGAGATAAATTATGGTTCTGTCGTGGTTGAAATCTAAGGATTGCAAGGACTACTCGCTACTAATCCTTGGGGTGATTTCCTAAATAGGATGCAGTATGAGGGTGCCTTCGGTTCATCATGTTCCTGAATGACTTGTATGGACGAATATCTGACAGAGTATTTCCTGAAACCCATGTACGTTGATTTTTACAACTATACCAAGTTTGGTGGCAAAGAAGAAAACTTCATTTAGCTTAACACCCAAAGTACATTTGTGGACGTCAATTTGTGATTTGATGTATCTGAAGATGTGGCATTCAAAGAATTGATGTGATGTTCTCTAAAAGATAAATCGTGACTTCAACCCTCAGCAACCGGGAAATGACAGAAATTGAGCAGGCGGCATGGCTATGTGGGTTATTCCCATTAGGCTGTATTGTCACCATCTAGAGAAATTTCATTTTGTTTCTTCTTTCATTTTTGTATCGTCTGAGAGTACGGTGGTTGCGCAACTGTAGGGTAACAATATATTTGATACACTCAAGTTGAATGAGTGATCAATCATGTGTGGTCGGGTTGCAAAATGTTCTTGTTGAACCCTAGTGTATCCTCTCTAGAGTACACTGATCGGAAGGTGGTCCCATACCTTGTCATGTTGGAAATCCAAACTCCAATACGAGTTGTACATTGTTAGTTGTATACCAACTAATTGGAAAGTGAGATGCAAGCTTTTCAGGTATATTCTTATTTATTTGTGGATTGACAGACATTATTATAATATCATCGGATTTTGTTATAAAAAGTAATTTGGGTATCATAAGGTAAAAACACATGTCATGTTTATGTGTGGTCGTGTCTTACGGGAGTCCCATTCTTTCAAAACGATTTTCTAAAGTTAAGAAAGTTGTTTGTGATATGAATATATCACAGAAAGTATTCCAGACTGATCCGAGTGAATTTTGTTTTGCTTCAAATGTGCTTGGGTCAGGCCGAGCATATTATCAGGTTAGAATTCGTTTGGAGCTTCAAAAGGGAAACTGAAGTCAGACGTATACTGTATTTTCTGGTATTCACTTATTCCGCTATGTGAGTTGTATGGATCTGATGTTGTACTCTGATATTGTAGTCACATATATATGCAGTTTTCTTTTGAGTAAAGAGTTATTGATATATTATATTTTATGCATTCCGCTGTGAGGTTCTACTCCTACTCTGATTCTGTGTTGTTGGTCTTCTTCTTATTCTTTAATTCTAATTTTTCTTTCTTTTCTCACCCTCTAATTTCTTTCTCCGAACTGTTTGCTTTTCTGTGTGATTTGAATTGACATGTGTTGTTAAATGTCGGCTTAAACTATATGGAAAAAGTGAGTTGTTACAGATAGGTACACTTGGATAGCAGCACGTAGGCAAGAGCTTTTACTCCGAGTTTCATCACAAAACAATAGTGAATGTATGATAATTATTCATAAAAGGATTACCTGCAACAATAAAACTTTGAATGGTAGAAATGATTGATAACTCTATCACTTCTAATAACTTCACCAAGAATGTCTCCTTTTGACGCTTCTCTACATCCATCATGGCCTTGCCTTTCCTGTTCTTTTTTCAGCTGCTTTCAACTATTAATTTTTTTAATGGTGAAATTATTAACTTGCATAGTGTTGCTCATTAGTTATCCGTGTTACCTTTAGAGCATTGATCCTATCTGAATGCAATTTTTCTAATTTAGGATCCTGAAACTATTAAACATAAGATATAGGATATGTGTGTAAAGATTAAAAAGTAATCAAGAGAATAAATTTTATGTAGATCGACATTTCTCACTTACATCCATTAAGTCATCAAGGTCAAACTCTTCATAATTTGGTTGGGAAGCATGAGCCTTCCCAATTGCAAGAACTCCTACATATAAGTAGATTATTGTCATAAGGGAGTTAAGATAACTACATATTAAGGTAATTCCCAACCATTCATAAATGCTACATATCAGCTACTTTACCCAGTCTCCTTCGCCGTGTTGAGACATAGAGTGTGATTCTTGTTTCTTTCCCATGGGTTCAAAATACGTCTGGTATTGATAGGTCTCTCGTCTATCGTTCCCAGAACAACAACATTTATCAACTTACCATAGTAAATCAAGCAAGGTACTATAATATAAAATGAATTTAAAATTTAAAGAAAAATCGGCAGCATGCACTGTTGATGTTTGGTTAATCAATCCTATTCCTTATTTAAAACCATGGAAAATAAAATATATTAATTAAGGGTGTTGTTATTGACACTCCAACTATTGTTAAGAGGGGTCATTTTTTAAAAACACTCCACTCTTTGAAAAATTGTTAAGGGGCTACACAAACATATTATTTCACACTACTCAATATTCCCGAATTACCCCTTCAAATTAAATTAAAATAAAACTTATTCGACAAGGGAAACCGAACTAAAATAAGCAGTTCGTCACCACTGCACTGAATGCATCATGTAATCAATTATGTATGTATTTGACAGTGATATGTCGAAAATTAATAATCATTTCAGTGCATTGCCTTCATAATTATAAAATTCACCATATTTATGTCAACCAAAAATAAAAAATTGCTCGATCATATTCCTCCAAAAACGCTTATCCTTTAGGGTTTAGAAAAATCGATATATGCAAATTGAAAGAAAAAAATACGGTCCTTGCAATATTTGTTAAGTTAAAAATTACCTTTATTTGTTAAGGGACTACATCTGTAATAGTGTAAAATTACCTTTATTTGTTATGGGGCTACTCTCCTCATTGGTACTCCCCTTAACAATTTTTGAAAATAATAAAAAAATTGGTCAACCCTTAACAATATTTGGAGTGTCAATAACAATGCCCTTAATTAAAATTATTGTTTAAAATTAGGATCTATCAAACAAACATTCTTATAAATTCAAAATATCATTCATGAATTTTTCCATGCTTTTTATTGTGCAAACAAACACTTTTCAAAAGACCCTTTAAATTCATATTACATCTCATTATACCTAAACATATTTCCACTTTAATTAAAATTCAAATTTTCATGTTTTATTACTTGGTTAATCAATCCCATTCTAAAACCATGGCAACCAATAATTTGCCCACACTTTTTTGTGTTAACTCAAGCTCTCCAAAATACGCTATAAATTCATACATCTCAATATATCTAAACATATTTCCACTTTAATCAAAATTCCATTTTTTGTATTTTGATACTTGGTCGTTCAAGCCTATTCTTTAACTAAAACCATGGTAATCAATGATATATTGATTAAAACTAAACTTATTTCTTAAAATTAGGATCAAGTAAATAAACATTCTTTATGAATTCAATATATCCTTTCTAGTTTTTTCATAGGATAATACCATTGTAATGTGTATTTTAATAGGAAAAATTCCTTCATAAATTCATCTTTATTGATTGATAATACAAATTAAAATGCAAACAAATAAAAGTTATTGTGTTGTAAGTTAGAAACAAAAATTCAAACTAACATATGATTTCAGATATGTGGTTAAATATTTATGCAAATTATTTCTTCTGAATATGCTAAATATTTATGCAAATCGTCTCAATGCAATATTAAGTTTAAGCACGTAATGGCTTCATAAACGTAATACAGACATTAGAATTGTATACATTAAATCATACATGTTTTCAATTTCTTAGTCATCTATAAAGTAATACACTATAAACTCCTAATATAAATAGTTCAACGGTTAAACTAGAAGGAATAATTGGAGGGAAAAGAACAAACTCAAATCCAACATAAATTCCACAGAGAACCAATCAAATAATTTATTGATAAACATCTAGTGAATAATTTACAGTCAAAACTACTTCTCCGCATTTTGTTGTTGACCTAAGCATCTTATAATTTCAACTGCTAGCTGGTTCAAAGAAAAAGTAACTTAGGAAAAGTGATGTATTACTGGGTAAGAATGTCATGTTTATGCATAAATTAAACATTGAGAACACCATAAATTCATACTTAGAGACAAAAAAAGCCAAAACTGTCAGCCAATTTTTTCTTTGCTATATATTTTCGCAAATATTCCAAATACAAAATCATCCATCATTTATTGATCTGCTATTATTTAATTTTACATTATATTTTACTTACTTCTTTTGTTTATTTAGTAATTAACACGCATAAATGGTTAATGGAAAGGTATTAATGATACAACTATAGGTCCATACACAACTAGGGATAGATATTAATAGTATCACTAAAAAAATGTTGTTCATGCAGTTTCTACTAATTTATTTCCTTCTTTTTTTGGATAATTCACGTGTGTGGACCTCTTTTTGAAACTTATAATAGATTTAACCATGTTTCAAAAGTTATTACAAACGTAGACTTGTTTTGTCCAGGTGAGTATATAGGCGAGTTTTGAAAACTCGCCTTTGTGCGAGTTTTCAAAACTCGCCTATATAAAAGTTGCATGAAAGCATGGTTGGCTTGGTTGGTAGATGTGTGTGTCTTCTTGTTGAGAAATCCAGGTTTGAATCTTGCAAAATACATATTTTTAGCCATGCTGATATTTTTGGCAATCCATCACCGCCAAAAATATCTCTTCCACCCTGATATCTGCTAACCGTAGTGAGGCAGATAACATGTTGGAAAACGGAATGCGGTAACGAAGGAAATATTGGGTGCACTTCGAAATTCCTAGATTGCAGCTACTCGGACATGACTTATCGGCAAGTTTGGGCAAACGAGACTCATGTTTTCGCAAACTGTGATGCTAACAACGAAAATATCACCTTTGCCTACGGTATACATCAATACGGATTGCAATTTGGGATCACTTCTACTGATGTGCTCCAGAAATATGTCTTTGGGGTCTGGTGGGGCCTACAACAATTAAGGTATTTCCCTGAATGTGTTACTCTTCTCAGGTTTGTTTAATCCCTAAGTTATATGATTATAGATATAGTTTGCATTTTATATGTAGCAAACAACCTCGACAGTGAGTACTGAGGTTTTCCTGGCTTGTTCATGGACTTACTAGTTGCATTGCATAGCTTCACTTGGTCATTTATATCCCAGGATACCCGAAGACTCACACTAACAAAGAATATTAGTGATTAATTAATATCGTCTACTAGTAACGATAATAAGGTTGCTTAGAAGATACCATCTGTAAACTCTGCTTTGTGCAAGTATCGATACTTTGAAATACCTGAGATTTTTTTTCCTTGAAACAAAGAGGGTATGACGTATTTGATCCAAGCATAAAACAAAATCTACAGTGGCTTATAATAATTGATGAGAACAACATATAATATCACAGAACATAGAATCTCAGAGCAAACAGCAATAATATGTACTACATACTGAAAGATCAAATACATTTGTAAACAAGAAGATGTCTACAAAGATTCGGACATAGGTACAATATGACATGTACGAAAATAAATGTTTGTTATGGTTTGTAAATGTAATCTCATAGACAGTTCATTTTCCAAGTCTATTTGAGTGACCCCATATTCAAAACCATACCGGTAGTTGTTAATTGTTCAAGAGCAAAACTTAAGGGCATTACACCACAGCTATTGCCTATCACACCCAATTTAAAGATCAGAAAACGCATTCACCATTTTACTCTTTGTAAACACCGAAGTCTAATCTATACATTTCTTTATCTTTGTAAAATATCATGATCGAAATGCATGGAACAGCAAAGCTGTTTCCACCTTAATTCAAGCCAGAATGAAAAGCACATCCAGAACATTTAAAATGAACTGTGTTGACCATAATGCAGGTCCCAATCTTCTCACAAATGGACGATCAACTGCTTGACGCTAAAAGTATGTGTTTTGCAAGATTCGAACCTGGATCTCTCATCAAGAGAGCACACATATCTACTAACCAGGCCAAGCATGCTTTCATGCAACTTTTATACAGGCGAGTTTTGAAAACTTGCACAGAGGCGAGTTTTCAAAACTCGCCTATATATTCACCTGGACAAAACAGGTCTACGTTTGTAATAACTTTTGAAACATGGTTAAATCTGTTATAAGTTTCAAAAAGAGGTCCACACACGTGAATTATCCTCTCTTTTTTTGGCAACTAACATGCATATAAATGGTCAATAGAAAGTCATAAAACTACAGGTTCATGGACAGCTATTAATTGATGTTAATGGTATTATTCAAGATTTATTGTCCATGCCTCTTCAACCAACTTATATTAATGATACAGTATCTAAGAACTGATATTAGTGTACGACTGCATGTATCTTAAATCAGTATACTGCATATGTTAAATAATTTTTTCTTAAATATTTGGTAATATTTGATAGGTTCCTCATCATATACTCTTCAATTTTGAGTCATATGTAGGCAGATGGAATTATTCAAAATTATGTACTCAATTATAGCATTCACCAACAAAGGGAGCACAAACTTATTTTCATTTTTCCTTTATCCACGTAATACTCTTTTTCTTAATTTACGAATTGCTCTCAGGTCCAAGAAGCATTCAAATTATACCAGAAAGAAAAGTTCCAATCAAGAGTTCTAAACATCTGGTTCATATAATTACTAACACCAGTTATTCGAATGTTTGATATGCTTGTTTTAGCTGATTCTATTTATTTACTCCATGTAGACAGTTTCCTTGATTATGAAGTGTTATTTGTAAACAGAACTTTGTTAAATTTCTTGAGCGAACTTTACTACATCTCACTATATGGCACTGACGGTAAACATGTCAGACATCTATATTTTTCATAGTAATTTTGTAAAGTCTCAGTTGGTGGTTAAGATTTGTTATGAATTCTGTGTTTTGCATATCTTCCAACTTAGTTACCGAAGAAGAAGCATTTGTTATTCTAACAAATGGAATAACATTAGAACTTGACATGTTGTACACTTGTATATTTGTTAGTGTGTTGCTAAAAGCACCCACAAAGATGTTATCGGCTACCACCACCGAATATTTTTTTATAACGCATTCAGCGGTTTACTGTCGACCAAACACTGTTTGGTCGGCGGTTCGTGGTAGCCGATAGCATTTTTTTGGATGATTTTAGCACTACACTATTTGTTATTGTTTTCCTTTTTTTCTTATCTTTTAGAGTGACAATCCTAACTTTGTATTTGTCAGATTTTTCCCCTCAGTTAATTGAAACCTTTTAGCCTATTCGTTCAAACTCTCTCCATTGATACATCAGTTGTTTCTTTACCTTCGATCATTTGTTAAGAGAACAACTTAGGCTGTCTATTCATTTTTGTTTCTTGCTTGCAACCTTCGTCTTCTCTCCTTCCATTCATTCAATTTTTCTTATCCACATGTCCTGGATTATTGTCAAATTCCTATGAAGAAATTCCTAATTTTTGTATGAGAAAAGAGTATAACTTAAATCCTTGTTGAATGCGAGAAACTGAGATAGTGCTATCATTGTTGTCTTGTTTATGGTTTTAATCGCTGACAGCAAAAATAAGGTAAACTTATTTAATATTCAGATCTTATATTATGTTAATTCATTATCATTGTTCAACCAGAGGCAATTAGAGATATAAGTATTTGCATATTCATCAAGTGGGATATTGAACAAGGAATGTACAAAATAAATATTAATGAAAAGTTCTTTGGTTTTGTTTCTCTAGATCATGTAGTTTGATGCTTATTTGTTAAACATATATATTTTTATTTACAGCACAGTGATTTAGTTGATAATCATAGATAAACGACTTGGATATCTTAGTTTCGAAGTTTAGTAGGTATCAATTTGATTTACTACACAGTTCAGGAATAACGGAATTTAAGGTATATTTTAAACGGTCTTATGCTATGTTGATAGATAGCCCCAAGCTTAACTCATTATTTTATTGCATGATAATTGAATTTGTATTATAATGCATAAAGTTTACTTCTAATGTGGATATAGGTATTAACATATATGAAATGTGGTAAACAAATGCAAGCCGTAGGAGAATATGCAAAGACAAATATAAATACACTCTTCTCATATTTCATAACATAAATCTCATGATATTAATTCATTATTAACGTATGGTATATGATGATTAATGTCATTTATGTCACCTTTTGCTCTTCAAAAATAATATAATTTCAAACCAGCTATGGTATCATTGAAGTTAAACTTGTTGTTTATGACACAACATGCATATATATATATATACACACAGACATGTTCAATGGCAACTCAAACAGTGTAGCATCCCTTTGGCCTTCCTCTTTTCCACCACACATTATCCATCTCTCTCTTTTCACTCATTCTCTCACCTTCTACTAACTTAAACTAATATAAATGTGTGGTGGAATTCATGAAGGCCAAAGGGATGCTGCATTTCGGGGTGTCATTGAACGCTTGCATATATATATATATATATATATATATATATATATATATATATATATATATATATATATATGAGGTAGGATAAAGAGCACCCCAAATAGTGTAGCACCCTTTTAGCCCTCCTAATTTCCACCACACAATCCTTTTTCTCTCTCCTTCCACTAACTCTCTCTCCCCTCACTAACTTTTCTAAATATAAATGAGTGGATGACAATGAGGGGCAAAAGGGATGCTACAAGATTGGGGTGCCCTGGAACCCTCCTATATATATATATATATACATACATACATATATGTGTGTATATATATATAGAAGACTGTGTAATCCTCCGGCATGTTGGTTAGAAACTAGAGATAAGTTGATGCTTAGGCCAGAGATGATCACAGAAACCTCGAATTGTATCGAGATCATTCGGCAACGAATGAAAGCAACCCGAGAGTTATACTGATAAGCGTCATAAGGATTTGGAATTCGACGTGGGCGACGTGGTTTTCGAAAAGATTTCGCCGTTGAAGAATGTTGTTCAGTTCGGAAGTAAAGGAAAGTTAGCTCCAAGATTCGTTGGACCGTTTCTAATAGTCGAGCAGAATCGGAAGCTAATTGGATTTACCCGAGAAGATGTCGAGTGTGCATAATGTTTTCCATTTGTCATTTCTACGGAAGTGCATGCAAGATTCGAATGTGGTGGTATCTCCAGAACAATACGATGACCTAGAAGTCGAGTCCGTAGTTACGAAACCTCGTAAGCCAACAGTATACTTTAGTTATATGCCTCGCCAAAACCTTACAACCCTCTAACCAAGATGAGTACCTTATAAGGGAAAAGAACACATATAACCTCCATATACTGACATTACAGAATCCATGCTAAAAGCATACAAGTATACAAGACATAAAAAATGCAAAGACATAAATAAACACAAATCAAACCAGCCCAAGAACTAGGCCCATAAACCCACTTCAACGTCATCCTGCCTTTCAAGTTCAAATCAACGGGAATCGAAGAGTTTGATTCCCCACCGTCATAACAATTCTAAATTAGCCTGCGTTGGAGCTGTTCTAGTGTCATTGCTACGAATCAAGTACTTCACTTCAATTTGATTCAGCTTCACATTCGGTGACGATTGCTGATGTCTGAAGACCCTGGAATTGCGTTCGCTCCAAATATGGTAAATTGTTGAAGTAAGAGCGACATATGCTACATCTTGCAATTGATTTCTCTCCCAAAATAGTTGATAAATCAATGTTGCTTCTTCCTGAATTTTACCCAAATTGTTCGATGGAATGTCAAGCTTAGTTTTTATGGTCCCCCAAATTGCTGCTGAAAAGGAACATTCAAAGAATAAATGGTTAGTTGATTCTGGAACTTCATTACATAATTCACAAGTTGCGTCGGTGTGAATTCCATAGGATGCTAAGCGATCCTTTGTGTTGAGTCTGTTCGATATAGCTTAATAGGATATGAAAGCCATGTGTCTAATGTTCTTAGAGCGCCATATGATTGAGTAATAAGGAAGTGATTCATGTTGTTCTCTGATGTAGTCCTGGGCTTTATAGAACGAAAAGGCTCCCCCTTGACGCCATTCATAATAATCAGCATGAGCATTTTGAATTGAAACATTATGAATATGAGTTCTTGCTTCACGAGTAGCTGGATGTTAGCGATAGTTAATTACACTATCATGAATAATGTCTGAAACTTTCTCGTTAATTTAACCAATAGCTTGATACCTGTGTAACCCTAGAATATCAACAAGGCACTTACAATTGATCCATGGTTTGAACCATAAAGAAGTAGTCAAACCGTTAGTTATAACTTTATTAAATATATGTGCTCCATGAGTACATAGTCGAAGCATCGCCTTCCATGAGCAAGATGCATTGTTATCAACTGGCATGTCCCAAAACTGTTTGTTACCACAATATTTAGCATGCATCCATGAACTCCATAGTGTATGGTTAGATAGAAAGTTCCATAATAACTTGATGCAAGCAGCCTTTTTAAGATCAGAAAAGGCTTTTAAACCAACACCACCCTCTGTCTTAGGCCTACAGTTCTGTTTCCATATTATTTTGTGGTGTGATCTGTTATGAAAACTGCGCCTTTGCGGAAGCGTCCAGGATCTTATTCACCCAATTACTTAAAGATAATTTCTATGGAAACAAACACACATATGAAATCACACGGGCAAACACAAAATATTCCACCCAACCACCCTCTTTATTGATTCTCAAAACGAATTTTGTTTACACACACTGGTTAAACAACCAACAATAAACAAACTACAAGAATCAATAACCTTATTGAGAAAGGGAAAGAATATCTAGACGACTACAACTCTTGTTGGAGAAGGAGAACAATGAAGAACGACGGCTAACCCTTGGATTAATTAATTCGGTCTCAATCCCATGCTTTTAATCCAACCCTAGATGCTGCTTTTATAGGAGAATAGAAGCCCTGGGCAAATACCCAATTTGCCCCTTCATTACTTGCAGAATAAGTCACAGAAAAAACCAAGTCAAAAACGCAGGAAACCCCGCTTAGACGTCTGACCCAGATTGGACAGACATCTGTCCCTGCTCTCAGGTTACCAAAACCCTGACAACAGATGTCTGACCAAATGTTGTCAGACGTCTGTGCTGAAACGCAGCACAAAACCGCTTCTTCTTGCCTTCTTTCTGCCGCTGCTCCATCTCCTCTATCGCCTAACACATCCATGCCTCGTCTTCATCAACATATGTGATTTCATGTCACAAATCACAACATGATCCACCCCAAAAGAAATTGGCACAAAGATTATTTAATTTGTTTATGGTATATTTAGGAAGCTGATATACAAATAACCAGTACAAGACAGTTGGAGGAATAACAGTATGAATCAATTATGCGCGTCCAACAATACTTAAAAGTTTTGCATTCCATCCCTGTGGCTTGGACTGAACCCTTTGAATCAATGATGTACATTCAGAATAATGTAAATAGTTGGAAGACAAGGGAACACCTAGGTACTTTATAGGTAGATAACCTGTGTCGAAAACCAAAACGTTTGTAATAGGTTGAACATCACTTGCATGATCACTAAAATACACCGTAGTTTTGAGTGTATTTACATTTAAGCCTGAAAAATCACTAAGATTCTTGAAGACAGACTTCAAAGTTGTAGCCGATAGTGTATTACTTTTCCCAAAAATTAATAAGTCATCTACATAAAGCAGATGACTAATTTGAGGCTCAAAATTATGTACTGGCTGAAACTGATGATTCACCTGAAACTGATGATTCACCATAGCTTTATTAAGGCAATAGTTAAAATACTCCATAGCTATGCAAAATAAATACGGTGATATGGGATCTCCCTTCTTGATTCCACGATTCATAGTAATAAATCCTTTCGGTATACCTTGTAGAAGAATGGAAAATGATGCAGTTGACATGCATTCGTAAATGAGATTGTTGAAATGAATAGGGAAACCCATCACATTCATAATATGGCATATAAATTCCCTATTTAACATATCGTAGGCCTTGTGCAAATCTACTTTTACACAAAATTTCTTAACACCTACCTTTTTAAAGTGATGAAGTAATTCATGTGCCAAAAGAATGTTGTCACCGATATACCTTCCTGTTAAGAAAGCTCCTTGATTTTCTGAAATAAGATATGGTAGAAATGGTTTTATATGGTTACATAGAATCTTGCTAAACACCTAATAAAACATGTTACAACATGATATAGGACGGTAATGAGTAATATCGGTAGGCCTCTCCATTTTAGGAATCAATGTGACAAATGTGTGGTTGCTTCCTTTGGGAAGTGTCCCACTGTGAAATATGTCTTGCACTGCCAATAACAAATCTGCTTTAATATGTTCCCAATGAATTTTCATGAATATGGAATTCATACCATCCGAACATGGGCTAAAATCGTCTTGAACTGAAAAAATTGCCGCCTTAACTTCAAAAAGAGAAATAGGTTGCATTAACCTGTGTTTTCTAGATTCATTGATTGTAGTTTTAAATTCAACAGTAGGAAAAATAGAGGTGGTATTACCATTAAATAGAGAGGTAAAATAGGACATAACTTGCGATTCAACTTCCTCAGGCTTATATAAGAAATCACCTGAATCTGTGATGATTGCTTTTATGTTATTCTGATATTTTCTGAAGCTCATTTTGGAATAAAAAAGTTTGGAGTTAGTGTCTCCCTGTTGCAACCAAAGCACCTTTGATTTTTGCTTAAGTCCTCAAAATCTGATTCTTTGTTGTACATAGAATTGATGCTTGAGATTCATTATGTCAAAAATTAAATTAGTATTCTCTGGGTCTTCATCAATAGTAATTTCTAACTCATGCACATGATTTTCTAACTCATTTATCAAATCATCATCTTTCGGTCTTGTTTTGTTCCACTGTTTTAGTTCATATTTACAGGATTGTAACTTATGCAGGAACATATATTTTTGAGAGCCCCAGATAAGAGCTTGCCATCCTCGAGTAAAACATTCATCATAGCCAGGGAACTGATGCCAAACATTTCTATATCTGAAGGGGTATCCCTTTGGCTGAAATGTGGGAATGAGGTGAAGGAGCCGGGGTTGTGGTCACTGGATTGTTATGGTAGAATTATGGCTTTCATATTGGTAAATTTAGATAGGAAAGCATGATTAACCGGTATTTCATCTATGTTGTTAGCCATGCCTTGCTTTCTCCACATGTAATTGAAACCAGACGCCTTAATTTCTATAAGCTCAGAACTGTGAAGAAAATTTTGAAAGGGCGAATCTGTTGAAGTGGAACAGGTAAGCCCCCTTTCTTATCAGTAGGTAATGAAGCATGATTAAAATCATCCATTAATATCCAACATTCATGTATGCTTTTTTCCTCTAAAATGAGTTGCTTCCAAAGTGTCTCACGTTCTTGGTAATGGTTGCTAGCATAAATGATGGTGAAAAATAAATCGAAGCCACCAGTATTAGATGCGAACACAGTTAAATGTTGTGCAGATGAATAATGAATATCAATATTCCATACAGTAGCATCCCATAGCATTAGTATCCTTCCTGAGAAATTAGTGACATTAGTGGGATAAAATATCCAATTAGAGGGAATTTTATGTGGAAATAGAGATAGATTATGCATATTCAACTTATTCTCTACTAAGTCCACTAATGTAGGCTTATATGTAGTTAGGAGTGAGAAAACATCACTTATACGCTGTGATGAATTCATACCCCTAACGTTACATGTTACAAACGACATTTAATAGAGGATGTACTCCTTAACTTTCCTTTAGGTGGAGCATTTGGAGAAATAGCTTAAACATCATTTCCTTTCCTCGAGTAATCAGGGTTATATTTGAGCATGAGGTCACATCATCGATTCCTGTTCATGAATCCCTTCAGCAAGTGAGTCAGCAACATGATCCAAATCATCAGGGTTAATGTCATTGGGTAAATCAGAGCCTAAAATTGTAGGTTATCTATTACATTAACAAACTCTTCTGGATTTTGTGTAGATGGTTCTGATGGCATCGAATCTGGAGGTTTAGGTACTGGTGAGGGATCTTCAGTAGCAGTTGACATGGAAGCAGCAGTATTTGGTCTTGGTACCCATTTTGGTTTGTGCATCATGAACAGAGTCTCTATGCCCAGTTTTTTTTGCATTTTGTACATTTTGGAGGAGTGGATTCATATTCAATCGAAATTTCTTTCTTGACACCAGTGTACAAGAGAACAGGAATTGTAGAAATGAATTCGGTCGACATTGATTGTAACAACCCGGAAATTCTGGGCCAGTTTAAAATTTTTATTTTGGCAATTTTAGCGAATTTTGATTATTTAAAATGAATTATTTTAAATAATATTGACGAGAAATTTATATTGAATATAATTCGAACGTTTATATTATATACGTCGTCGTTAGAATATATAATAATTATATATAATTATAAAAGGAATAGAAAATGGCGCGGTAGTTCGAAAATTCGATTTCTAATTTCAAATGAATATACAGAATTCAATATAAGTCAGAATTGAACGAAACAAGAAATATTTGAATCTGTATAACTATATCTTTGTAACGAAGTTGAGAAACTGAGATTTCATCTTAGAAATGATAAGATATGTCCAGTTGAAAATTAGAAATAGTCGCTGTGGAATTTATATATATTTTTATATATATAAGGCCCTTAAAAATAGCAATTTTGCAAACGACCTCGGATTTCGACGAAACCAGTTTTGTTGGGTCCGTGATGTTAAGTTATTGCTAGGTTTCAAATTTCATAATTTTTCGAAGCAATATGTGAGCGTGGCAAAGGAAAACGCGTTTGACCAGTTTCAGTTGATTTTAATCGACTGGAAATTGGCCATTTTTCAAACGGTCTCAGAATTCGACGAAACTAGTTTTGTTAGGACCGTATCGTCAATACGAAGCTAGAAAATATTTTTCGAGAATTTTTAGAGTTAGTATGTGACCCCGGTAAATTGAAATGTACGTTTAAAATTCAATATAGTGATTTAAATGTAAATTTAACGGAAACTGATTGTAACGATCGAATCAGCTTACGATACATATCCCATTGTGTTCGGAATGGGGGTAATTAGCTATGGACGACAGGCGGTGGGTCTCGTTCTGAGGTCGAAATTTAAAGTTACTTTTAGGAGGATAAATTAAATAATAATAATAATAAAAAAAAAGAATCCCTGGCCCTCCCCCTTTACACTCTCTCCCTTCCCTCATTCTTCATTCAGATCTTCAAAAAAAAATAAAAAAATAAAAAAAGGAGAACGGAGTCCTCCATCGCAACCGCCCGTCGATGTCGCGCCGCCACCCACCGCGCTCGCCGCCCTCATCAACGACGACCACTCCCCATCGCTTCTCCTCTCTCCTCCGCTCGTCCTTCTCCTCTCCTTCTAAACCGCGAGTTCGATTAACCCGTACGCCCCCAGCCGCCGATCACCAGAACTGCGCCAAGAAAACCGCCGCCACCCACTCCTTCACGCCATCACCGACCAGAGCAGCCCCCATCACCTGCGACGGCACCAGACACCCCCCCCTTTGTAAGTTTTCTTTTATTTTATTTATTGATTTTTATAAGATTTAAAAACCTGATTTTAATTAGATTTAAAAACCTGATTTTAATTAGATTTAAAAACCTGATTTTAATT
The DNA here is from genome assembly GCA_030737875.1 of Allium sativum. Classification (NCBI taxonomy): domain Eukaryota; kingdom Viridiplantae; phylum Streptophyta; class Magnoliopsida; order Asparagales; family Amaryllidaceae; genus Allium; species Allium sativum. The sequence goes on from CM060924.1 coordinate 300,106,977, forward strand.
AGATTTAAAAACCTGATTTTAATTAGATTTGAAAACTGATTTTAATTAGATTTGAAAACCGATTTTGTTTAGAAAAAAAACTGATTTTGTTTTAGAAATATAAACTGATTTTTAAAGGAAATATATAAACTGATTTTTCTATGCATTTAAAACCTGATTTTGTTTAAGAGGAAAAGGTTTTAAACTTTAAATAGAAAAAGGTTTGAAATTTAAAAGGAAAAAGTTTTAAATTAAAAATAGAAGGAGGTTAGAAATTTACAAAGTAAAAATTCGAGTTTTATATATTGAACTTTGAAATAAAAATTCGATTTTTATATATTGAACTTTGAAATAAAAATTCGATTTTTATATATTGAACTTTGAAATAAAAATTCGATTTTTATATATTGAACTTTGAAGTAAAAATTCGATTTTTATATAGTGAACTTTGAAGTAAAAATTCGATTTTTATATATTGAACTTTGAAATAAAAATTCGATTTTTATATATGGAATAGCGAAGTAAAAATTCGATTTTTACATATGTAGTGAAAGCGGACAACGAAGATGACGAAGATGCGATAGCGGTGAAGATTTCTATCAAAGAAGTGCCGTGGAGCTAGGATAGCTTTATGTGAGAATTTCTCACCTTTCAATTTCTTTTTTTCTAGACATATATATATACTAGGATGCAGACGGTGCTTAGTAGCACCCGACACAATCGTCCACAAACCATGGACTTGTTTGTTTGGTTGCATAGATTAGTTTGATTATGTGATTGAATTGAATTGTTTGGGTGAAATTGAATTGATTTGATGATGTGTGAATGGCGTGGGCCTTCACTAGACCGGGGATAAGGCTAGGCCTTGTCCCGTTTCTAGTATCGTGCCGTTATGCCGCCGAAATTTTCTAAAATATGTTAGAAAAATAAAAATATCATTTTATTGAATAAATGAATTGAATAGAAATTCATAGGTTGAAATAAAATGTTTTATCGTTAAAAATATAATTTTTAACGTGAATATGAAAATAGTGAAGTGAATAAATAAATATTCATTTACAAACCAGATGGTTTGTTTATGTACACTTATTTGAATGACATTGATTGGGACGATAAATTTTACACATCGCCCAACTGCACAACTAAAATCTGTGTTTGATTGTTTGAAACCCTACACGGGTGTTGGGATGAAATATGAATTTCACTCATCCTGATTGATTAAATATGTCGATCGATTGATTGACAGGCTGTTATGAGCGTTGAATATCTATATTTGATGCTTATACAGTGTAGTGCACTTTGGTTGATGGTTGATTATTTTCAATGTTATTATATACATGTGTTGTATGAAAATCCATATAATTAATTTTATATGGTAATTGATTGGGCCTCATTCCAATCGTGAAAATAAAGAATATTTTGATAATAACAAATATTTTAATAATAGGAAATATTTGAAATAGAATATTTGAAAATAGAAATTTATGAAGCCGTGTTGATTAGATTGACGCCATTTTGACGTAAACGATATTTATATCGATTTTATTCATTTTAAAATGAATATTGAAAAGTAATCTCGAAATCGAAGATTTCGAAATGAATTGAATTGAAAACGATTTCGAAATGAATTGAATTGAAAACGATTTCGAAATGAATTGAATTGAAAACGATTTCGAAATGAATTGAATTGAAAACGATTTCGAAATGAATTGAATTGAAAACGATTTCGAAATGAATTGAATTGAAAACGAATTCAAAATGAATTGAAAACGAATTCAAATTGAATTGAAAACAGTTTCGAAATGAATTGAATTGAAAACGAATTCAAATTGAATTGAAAACAGTTTCGAAATGAATTGAATTGAAAACGAATTCAAAGTGGATTGAAAACGGTTTCGAAATGAATTGAATTGAAAACGATTTCGAAATGAATTGAATTGAAAACGATTTCGAAATGAATTGAATTGAAAACGATTTCGAAATGAATTGAATTGAAAACGATTTCGAAATGAATTGAATTGAAAACGATTTCGAAATGAATTGAATTGAAAACGATTTCGAAATGAATTGAATTGAAAACGATTTCGAAATGAATTGAATTGAAAACGATTTCGAAATGAATTGAATTGAATATGAATTCAAATTGAATTGAAATTTGAATTGAATAGAAATGAATTTTAAAACGAATTTATAAGGAAGAATTCAATTTTGCTTTGAATTGAAATGGAAGTTGAAATAGATTTTTAAACAAATTTTAAAACTATTTATATAATTCGTTTTAAATAGAAATCGACGAAATATATATTATATATATAATATAATGGCCTGAATAGAACGCGCCGCGCCGCGGCAGTTCGCGAATTTCGACCATTTATTTCAAACGGACATTACGGGAGATCCGACCGTCGGATTCTCCTAAAACCGGAACCGTTGGGTTCGTATCGAAAAGAGCTTTCTAATGAATGTTAGAAATTTGAAATCTAACGGTTGGATTTGGAATTATGTCCAAATCAAATTCGAAAAAGGTCGCTATAAGTGCAGTTCGATGGCCATTGATGGAAATCGACTGTACGGGCCTTGATAAAATTATTAAAAATAGTAATAATTTGTGTAAAATCATAAGAAATGATTTGTGAAGATTTGGGATGAAAAACTCCCTATTTGAAAAGATAAAAATATATTTTTATCGAAATGAACTAGTTTTGAACTAGAATTATAATTCTATTTATTTTTAAATAAATAAATTGAATTAGAAAAGGGTTTTAAAAATAACCAGAATATCCAATGTTGCATTGGAGTGGATTTGAATCGAAAATGTCTTCGGAATATTTCGATGTTGGAATTCGTGATTATACGGGTGTTGTTATGGAAATTTGAAAGATATATATTTATATCGTTATTTCCAATACGACATTTGTTAATCGTAGAATTTGATATTGAATATAGGCCGATATATTTTCTATTCAGAGCCTTGTATTGAATATCGAATGTGATTTGGGTTTGTCGTGAATGGTGTCTTCACTAACACTGTTCTTGAACCCAGTTGAGAAAAGATTAAATCTTTTTATTTAGATTTAATGAAGTGTACCAATTAAATAATATTTAATTGGAATTGAATTGATATTGATTTTTGGGTTTATCGTGAACAGTGTTTTTAAATAACACTTGTTCTTTAACCCGATGATTAATGAAAGAGATTTTTGGGTTTATCGTGAACAGTGTTTTTAAATAACACTTGTTCTTTAACCCGATGATTAATGAATGAGATTTTTGGGTTTATCGTGAACAGTGTTTTTAAATAACACTTGTTCTTTAACCCGATGATTAATGAATGTGATTTTGGGTTTATCGTGAACCGTGTTTTCAAATGACACTGATTCTTTAACCCAGTCAAAGATTAAAACTAAGTGGAGTTTTAATGAATCTTTAATTAGATTGAAATAATCGAAAGGGAGTGTCACCAGTTTTGCTCCAGGCGATAGTTAAATCTTTAATTAGATTTGAACGTGAAATGGTAATTGAATTTACCGATAACACTGTGGTGTTAGATATGAAGTATTACCAGTTTTACTTCATAGGATGAATAGGTTGGGATTGGGAAATTAAAACAAGTGATTACTTCGGTAAGTTTCGTTAATCCCGACTAGTTTGAATTGATATTCAAAAATAGATTTAAGAATAAATTCAAGGAATTTATCTTGGATAAAATTAATGGGAACATTTCCCTATGAATGTGAAATTTAGAAACTAACTGGCGGTTAGCCAAGCAGAATGGTTTTCTGGATATTGATCTGATGTTGGTTTCGGCCTTCGGGGTTAATATTTGGGGAATTATTCTCTTGATTAATTTACGGTTAGTGACTAATGAATTGGAATGAGGCGTATGTTGTGTTTGTGTAACACTTATTTAAAATATACGCGAGTTATTCGGAAAGACCGGGTTTGTCCCATTCTGAATAACTGATACGACGATAAGTCGAAGATGAAGACGATGGTTGAAGACCGGAAGTCTTCACGTCGTTTGGGTGATAACTGATGATCTTGATTGGGCTGTACACCCAAGAAGATGGAAACAGTTGGTGATCGTCCAGACGTACTTGGAGATCGATGGATATGCGGGGTACTAGGTGCTCCCGGTTTCGTTCAGACCCAGAACGGACTTGTAAATGGACTGTGTGTCTGACATCGGATTTCATTCTGTGTGACTGATATCGGTTGCATAGGATGGTTTGCCTGTGTGGCATGCTAAGATGCAAATGATCAAGGCTTCTGTTGAAAAGCAAAGTCTTGTGGTGATGATCAAAGCACGGCCTTTGTGGCGTAGCTTTGTGTAACGTTTACCTCGCGTGTTTCACACCAGGTATGAACCAAAAACGGGAGACGGACCTCAGGGAGGACTTGCGTTTCTTTCTAGTTAGAAGTGGCGTCAGTGGTTTTACACGCCCTGACGAGTTTGACTTATGTGGTTGTTGCTGTTGCGAGGCGCCTCGGTTATATCGGTTTCGGCCGATGCATTCTGGTCGGCTGACGGACCAGACTTACACCCCATAGGGTGGGGAAACGTAGTGTTCAGGCATTTTAATCCACATCGGTGGACCGGCCCTGACGATCCAAGGGCCCACCTGAGTCTGGGTCCTGAGGGGCGGGCTAGAGCGTCTCGAATCGGTTGAGGACTATCTTTTGCCTCGGTTCATAGATGGAAACCCAATTTCCAAATACATGACTTTGCGATTTTGATTGTATAACCTATATATGGCGACATAGTGGTATGGGGCATTCATGCCGCCTATGATTGATACTTATGATTTGAAGTGTTTTATACACTATGCACTTATAATAGTATCAAATGATTTGTTTTAAAACGTATCAAGCATTCTTTGGCTGTTATAAGGGAAAACCCTATCCTCGACTGCGTTGCATTGTGTGATGGGACCTGGGTCTTATAACAGCTTCATTTTTCTTTATTTAGCATTGCGCTGTTTGTTTATGCACTGGTATTCTTGGGAGGAAACCCGTTCCGTGTTATACGGCGTGGTCCCTTGATTTACCTAATGATTTAAAATAAAGATTAATAACTGTTTTAGTTCTCACACCAGTCCCATGACTGACCTGGAGTTTATTGTTTTAACCTAAACTCTGGGTGCCCTTATTTTGACACGGGCAGCTAGTAGTTTCGGTTTTGCAGATTTATATTCACAGGATCCTGGTTTACAGCTGGAACGATATCCGGAAAGCTTTGTATCCGTATATCTACTTCTAGTTGTGTATTGTATTATTTTCCGCTGCTATGTATTTAAATGTAATTTAAATCTCTGATATTTCTGTGTAATATTCATTTATACTCTGTATATTCTTGAAATCTGATGCATTGTTGTAATAAGCAATGAAATGTTCTTTCGTATGTGTTCTGCTGTGGTTTGTTCTCGAACTATCCGACGCTTTCCTTTACGGGGAAGTTGCGGGTCTTTACAGTTGGTATCAGAGCTTTGGTTTACAAAGCTCAGAGAACAAGGCACATTAGAACCTTACGAAAGAATTCATCAGATATTGGATTAGTAATATCCAATGAGAATGACTCGTTAGAGATAGGATCAGTAGGATCCTAGAACGAGTGTGAAGAGTATATTTTTGAAAATGAAAACAAACTTTGTTTGAAAATTTAAATCGATTATTCGTATTTGATTATCTATTTATATTGATGTGGACAATCCAGTATATATTGATTTTGCGTATACGTCTGATCCGCGTGTATTCGAAATTTTAATATACTGGATAGATATAGAATTACACTCTAATCGCCCGGAGATGATTTTGATGATGGAGCTCCATCATTAGAATTTATGTTCGAGCGACGAAAGTGGGCTTTCTATATATTTCCTATTGACTGGTGTGAGAACCAAAATTTGATAGGGCTTATTGTTGTGATTTGGCATCAAAAATCTGATTTTTGTATATGTATCAAATTATGAATTTGAAACTCTAATCAACTAATTGATGGATGTTTGTGTTGTTTGTTTATTTGTTTGCTAATTTTTAGCCATTTAGCCTAACTGAATCACATATTGAATGATATTGAAAATTGGTTGCATTTGCTTGCATATGCATATACTTATATTGAACAGGTCATAGCAAGGAGGCTAGAGCAGAGAACAAAATTTGTTTGCCCGACAAATAGGTACATGTTTACTACATAATTTCCTGTTTTGTTTGGGTGATGATGATTTTGTGAGCCTATTGGCTAGCCGCTTGGCTTTTTCTTTTTCTTTTTGAGATCTGAAGGACCGGGGAAGCTATTTGAAATTCCCCGATGCTCCCGGTGCAGGGGAGGTTATGGCGAAATTTTTCAAAAATTTAGGGTGTTAGCCAAAATTTTGAAATTTTGAAAATTCTCAGAAACCAAAGGGTTGGAGAATGAAAGTCGGATCGAACATAGAGCTGAATAATCAAACCACTTTCGACTTTGTTCCTTTTCGGGGACGAAAAGTTTTAAGTAGGGGAGATTGTAACAACCCGGAAATTCTGGGCCAGTTTAAAATTTTTATTTTGGCAATTTTAGCGAATTTTGATTATTTAAAATGAATTATTTTAAATAATATTGACGAGAAATTTATATTGAATATAATTCGAACGTTTATATTATATACGTCGTCGTTAGAATATATAATAATTATATATAATTATAAAAGGAATAGAAAATGGCGCGGTAGTTCGAAAATTCGATTTCTAATTTCAAATGAATATACAGAATTCAATATAAGTCAGAATTGAACGAAACAAGAAATATTTGAATCTGTATAACTATATCTTTGTAACGAAGTTGAGAAACTGAGATTTCATCTTAGAAATGATAAGATATGTCCAGTTGAAAATTAGAAATAGTCGCTGTGGAATTTATATATATTTTTATATATATAAGGCCCTTAAAAATAGCAATTTTGCAAACGACCTCGGATTTCGACGAAACCAGTTTTGTTGGGTCCGTGATGTTAAGTTATTGCTAGGTTTCAAATTTCATAATTTTTCGAAGCAATATGTGAGCGTGGCAAAGGAAAACGCGTTTGACCAGTTTCAGTTGATTTTAATCGACTGGAAATTGGCCATTTTTCAAACGGTCTCAGAATTCGACGAAACTAGTTTTGTTAGGACCGTATCGTCAATACGAAGCTAGAAAATATTTTTCGAGAATTTTTAGAGTTAGTATGTGACCCCGGTAAATTGAAATGTACGTTTAAAATTCAATATAGTGATTTAAATGTAAATTTAACGGAAACTGATTGTAACGATCGAATCAGCTTACGATACATATCCCATTGTGTTCGGAATGGGGGTAATTAGCTATGGACGACAGGCGGTGGGTCTCGTTCTGAGGTCGAAATTTAAAGTTACTTTTAGGAGGATAAATTAAATAATAAAAAAAAAAAAAAAAGAATCCCTGGCCCTCCCCCTTTACACTCTCTCCCTTCCCTCATTCTTCATTCAGATCTTCAAAAAAAAATAAAAAAATAAAAAAAGGAGAACGGAGTCCTCCATCGCAACCGCCCGTCGATGTCGCGCCGCCACCCACCGCGCTCGCCGCCCTCATCAACGACGACCACTCCCCATCGCTTCTCCTCTCTCCTCCGCTCGTCCTTCTCCTCTCCTTCTAAACCGCGAGTTCGATTAACCCGTACGCCCCCAGCCGCCGATCACCAGAACTGCGCCAAGAAAACCGCCGCCACCCACTCCTTCACGCCATCACCGACCAGAGCAGCCCCCATCACCTGCGACGGCACCAGACACCCCCCCCCCCCTTTGTAAGTTTTCTTTTATTTTATTTATTGATTTTTATAAGATTTAAAAACCTGATTTTAATTAGATTTAAAAACCTGATTTTAATTAGATTTAAAAACCTGATTTTAATTAGATTTAAAAACCTGATTTTAATTAGATTTGAAAACTGATTTTAATTAGATTTGAAAACCGATTTTGTTTAGAAAAAAAACTGATTTTGTTTTAGAAATATAAACTGATTTTTAAAGGAAATATATAAACTGATTTTTCTATGCATTTAAAACCTGATTTTGTTTAAGAGGAAAAGGTTTTAAACTTTAAATAGAAAAAGGTTTGAAATTTAAAAGGAAAAAGTTTTAAATTAAAAATAGAAGGAGGTTAGAAATTTACAAAGTAAAAATTCGAGTTTTATATATTGAACTTTGAAATAAAAATTCGATTTTTATATATTGAACTTTGAAATAAAAATTCGATTTTTATATATTGAACACTGAAATAAAAATTCGATTTTTATATATTGAACTTTGAAGTAAAAATTCGATTTTTATATAGTGAACTTTGAAGTAAAAATTCGATTTTATATATTGAACTTTGAAATAAAAATTCGATTTTTATATATGGAATAGCGAAGTAAAAATTCGATTTTTACATATGTAGTGAAAGCGGACAACGAAGATGACGAAGATGCGATAGCGGTGAAGATTTCTATCAAAGAAGTGCCGTGGAGCTAGGATAGCTTTATGTGAGAATTTCTCACCTTTCAATTTCTTTTTTTCTAGATATATATATATACTAGGATGCAGACGGTGCTTAGTAGCACCCGACACAATCGTCCACAAACCATGGACTTGTTTGTTTGGTTGCATAGATTAGTTTGATTATGTGATTGAATTGAATTGTTTGGGTGAAATTGAATTGATTTGATGATGTGTGAATGGCGTGGGCCTTCACTAGACCGGGGATAAGGCTAGGCCTTGTCCCGTTTCTAGTATCGTGCCGTTATGCCGCCGAAATTTTCTAAAATATGTTAGAAAAATAAAAATATCATTTTATTGAATAAATGAATTGAATAGAAATTCATAGGTTGAAATAAAATGTTTTATCGTTAAAAATATAATTTTTAACGTGAATATGAAAATAGTGAAGTGAATAAATAAATATTCATTTACAAACCAGATGGTTTGTTTATGTACACTTATTTGAATGACATTGATTGGGACGATAAATTATACACATCGCCCAACTGCACAACTAAAATCTGTGTTTGATTGTTTGAAACCCTACACGGGTGTTGGGATGAAATATGAATTTCACTCATCCTGATTGATTAAATATGTCGATCGATTGATTGACAGGCTGTTATGAGCGTTGAATATCTATATTTGATGCTTATACAGTGTAGTGCACTTTGGTTGATGGTTGATTATTTTCAATGTTATTATATACATGTGTTGTATGAAAATCCATATAATTAATTTTATATGGTAATTGATTGGGCCTCATTCCAATCGTGAAAATAAAGAATATTTTGATAATAACAAATATTTTAATAATAGGAAATATTTGAAATAGAATATTTGAAAATAGAAATTTATGAAGCCGTGTTGATTAGATTGACGCCATTTTGACGTAAACGATATTTATATCGATTTTATTCATTTTAAAATGAATATTGAAAAGTAATCTCGAAATCGAAGATTTCGAAATGAATTGAATTGAAAACGATTTCGAAATGAATTGAATTGAAAACGATTTCGAAATGAATTGAATTGAAAACGATTTCGAAATGAATTGAATTGAAAACGATTTCGAAATGAATTGAATTGAAAACGATTTCGAAATGAATTGAATTGAAAACGAATTCAAAATGAATTGAAAACGAATTCAAATTGAATTGAAAACAGTTTCGAAATGAATTGAATTGAAAACGAATTCAAATTGAATTGAAAACAGTTTCGAAATGAATTGAATTGAAAACGAATTCAAAGTGGATTGAAAACGGTTTCGAAATGAATTGAATTGAAAACGATTTCGAAATGAATTGAATTGAAAACGATTTCGAAATGAATTGAATTGAAAACGATTTCGAAATGAATTGAATTGAAAACGATTTCGAAATGAATTGAATTGAAAACGATTTCGAAATGAATTGAATTGAAAACGATTTCGAAATGAATTGAATTGAAAACGATTTCGAAATGAATTGAATTGAAAACGATTTCGAAATGAATTGAATTGAAAACGATTTCGAAATGAATTGAATTGAAAACGATTTCGAAATGAATTGAATTGAATATGAATTCAAATTGAATTGAAATTTGAATTGAATAGAAATGAATTTTAAAACGAATTTATAAGGAAGAATTCAATTTTGCTTTGAATTGAAATGGAAGTTGAAATAGATTTTTAAACAAATTTTAAAACTATTTATATAATTCGTTTTAAATAGAAATCGACGAAATATATATTATATATATAATATAATGGCCTGAATAGAACGCGCCGCGCCGCGGCAGTTCGCGAATTTCGACCATTTATTTCAAACGGACATTACGGGAGATCCGACCGTCGGATTCTCCTAAAACCGGAACCGTTGGGTTCGTATCGAAAAGAGCTTTCTAATGAATGTTAGAAATTTGAAATCTAACGGTTGGATTTGGAATTATGTCCAAATCAAATTCGAAAAAGGTCGCTATAAGTGCAGTTCGATGGCCATTGATGGAAATCGACTGTACGGGCCTTGATAAAATTATTAAAAATAGTAATAATTTGTGTAAAATCATAAGAAATGATTTGTGAAGATTTGGGATGAAAAACTCCCTATTTGAAAAGATAAAAATAGATTTTTATCGAAATGAACTAGTTTTGAACTAGAATTATAATTCTATTTATTTTTAAATAAATAAATTGAATTAGAAAAGGGTTTTAAAAATAACCAGAATATCCAATGTTGCATTGGAGTGGATTTGAATCGAAAATGTCTTCGGAATATTTCGATGTTGGAATTCGTGATTATACGGGTGTTGTTATGGAAATTTGAAAGATATATATTTATATCGTTATTTCCAATACGACATTTGTTAATCGTAGAATTTGATATTGAATATAGGCCGATATATTTTCTATTCAGAGCCTTGTATTGAATATCGAATGTGATTTGGGTTTGTCGTGAATGGTGTCTTCACTAACACTGTTCTTGAACCCAGTTGAGAAAAGATTAAATCTTTTTATTTAGATTTAATGAAGTGTACCAATTAAATAATATTTAATTGGAATTGAATTGATATTGATTTTTGGGTTTATCGTGAACAGTGTTTTTAAATAACACTTGTTCTTTAACCCGATGATTAATGAAAGAGATTTTTGGGTTTATCGTGAACAGTGTTTTTAAATAACACTTGTTCTTTAACCCGATGATTAATGAATGAGATTTTTGGGTTTATCGTGAACAGTGTTTTTAAATAACACTTGTTCTTTAACCCGATGATTAATGAATGTGATTTTGGGTTTATCGTGAACCGTGTTTTCAAATGACACTGATTCTTTAACCCAGTCAAAGATTAAAACTAAGTGGAGTTTTAATGAATCTTTAATTAGATTGAAATAATCGAAAGGGAGTGTCACCAGTTTTGCTCCAGGCGATAGTTAAATCTTTAATTAGATTTGAACGTGAAATGGTAATTGAATTTACCGATAACACTGTGGTGTTAGATATGAAGTATTACCAGTTTTACTTCATGGGATGAATAGGTTGGGATTGGGAAATTAAAACAAGTGATTACTTCGGTAAGTTTCGTTAATCCCGACTAGTTTGAATTGATATTCAAAAATAGATTTAAGAATAAATTCAAGGAATTTATCTTGGATAAAATTAATGGGAACATTTCCCTATGAATGTGAAATTTAGAAACTAACTGGCGGTTAGCCAAGCAGAATGGTTTTCTGGATATTGATCTGATGTTGGTTTCGGCCTTCGGGGTTAATATTTGGGGAATTATTCTCTTGATTAATTTACGGTTAGTGACTAATGAATTGGAATGAGGCGTATGTTGTGTTTGTGTAACACTTATTTAAAATATACGCGAGTTATTCGGAAAGACCGGGTTTGTCCCATTCTGAATAACTGATACGACGATAAGTCGAAGATGAAGACGATGGTTGAAGACCGGAAGTCTTCACGTCGTTTGGGTGATAACTGATGATCTTGATTGGGCTGTACACCCAAGAAGATGGAAACAGTTGGTGATCGTCCAGACGTACTTGGAGATCGATGGATATGCGGGGTACTAGGTGCTCCCGGTTTCGTTCAGACCCAGAACGGACTTGTAAATGGACTGTGTGTCTGACATCGGATTTCATTCTGTGTGACTGATATCGGTTGCATAGGATGGTTTGCCTGTGTGGCATGCTAAGATGCAAATGATCAAGGCTTCTGTTGAAAAGCAAAGTCTTGTGGTGATGATCAAAGCACGGCCTTTGTGGCGTAGCTTTGTGTAACGTTTACCTCGCGTGTTTCACACCAGGTATGAACCAAAAACGGGAGACGGACCTCAGGGAGGACTTGCGTTTCTTTCTAGTTAGAAGTGGCGTCAGTGGTTTTACACGCCCTGACGAGTTTGACTTATGTGGTTGTTGCTGTTGCGAGGCGCCTCGGTTATATCGGTTTCGGCCGATGCATTCTGGTCGGCTGACGGACCAGACTTACACCCCATAGGGTGGGGAAACGTAGTGTTCAGGCATTTTAATCCACATCGGTGGACCGGCCCTGACGATCCAAGGGCCCACCTGAGTCTGGGTCCTGAGGGGCGGGCTAGAGCGTCTCGAATCGGTTGAGGACTATCTTTTGCCTCGGTTCATAGATGGAAACCCAATTTCCAAATACGTGACTTTGCGATTTTGATTGTATAACCTATATATGGCGACATAGTGGTATGGGGCATTCATGCCGCCTATGATTGATACTTATGATTTGAAGTGTTTTATACACTATGCACTTATAATAGTATCAAATGATTTGTTTTAAAACGTATCAAGCATTCTTTGGCTGTTATAAGGGAAAACCCTATCCTCGACTGCGTTGCATTGTGTGATGGGACCTGGGTCTTATAACAGCTTCATTTTTCTTTATTTAGCATTGCGCTGTTTGTTTATGCACTGGTATTCTTGGGAGGAAACCCGTTCCGTGTTATACGGCGTGGTCCCTTGATTTACCTAATGATTTAAAATAAAGATTAATAACTGTTTTAGTTCTCACACCAGTCCCATGACTGACCTGGAGTTTATTGTTTTAACCTAAACTCTGGGTGCCCTTATTTTGACACGGGCAGCTAGTAGCTTCGGTTTTGCAGATTTATATTCACAGGATCCTGGTTTACAGCTGGAACGATATCCGGAAAGCTTTGTATCCGTATATCTACTTCTAGTTGTGTATTGTATTATTTTCCGCTGCTATGTATTTAAATGTAATTTAAATCTCTGATATTTCTGTGTAATATTCATTTATACTCTGTATATTCTTGAAATCTGATGCATTGTTGTAATAAGCAATGAAATGTTCTTTCGTATGTGTTCTGCTGTGGTTTGTTCTCGAACTATCCGACGCTTTCCTTTACGGGGAAGTTGCGGGTCTTTACATTGATGGATATAAGAATTCTAGCATATTTTGTGTATTTCTTTGATGCAGTGTTATCATCACACAAAATCGGATTGCCAATGAAACTTGAAATTCGTGAAAGTGTAGGAACTATCCACATTTCCATGTCCAAATTGTGTAGATGAACCCATATTTGAAGATCTGTAGTGTTAAATTTGTCAAAGTCATATCCAGGAGATCACTTGTCAATCATCAATAATCTACCATAATAAGATTACGTAGAAGACTGCATAACTATCTAGAAATCATGATCAAGTAGAAACTGCACTGTATAATGATAGGATGGTGTTATGTGAAATGGAAATCTCCCTTCGATTTCCAGACTCTGATGATGTATTCCTTGAGTTTATTGTACGATAGTATGAACTCAACGGGGTGAAGTACGACTGTGGTCTGCCATAACTCTGATAATTGGTTGAAAATGGTTTCAGGCAAATAAATGTAAACTTTAAAGGGTTGAACATAAGAGAATGGTAACGAAGAGAAAGGGTTACGCTGCCCAGTAACTGCCTTTGCATATGTCGGAGATCTAGAGGATGTGTGGTTGGTGGAGGCATTGGCTGAGGAAGAGGATAAGTCTGGCGGTTTCTTGAGAGGAGATGGTGGACGGTTGTAACTTCCTTCTACCATTTTCTTTTTTATTCCTTTACGAACACTTGTGTGTGTGTGTGTGTATATGGGAAATCTTAGAAAGAGAAAACTCCACATGTAACTATTGGTTCAGTCCCCGAATCAAATCACCAGAGCATTATGAATTTACATTTATTCAATCATAATTATGGTACTCTAAATAGAAAAAGTATTGATTTAAGTAATTTAATATAGAATGAATAGAAATTGTAATTTAAATCTTTTAGTTAAATTTCTTCATCATTAGTTTAAGCAATAGCATTTGCACAATAAAGTAAACTAAAGTATTGCTAACCGAAACATTAGCTTTCTTCGTATGTATGTATATAAATATATATATACAGTGTTCAATGGCACCCCAAACAATGCAGCAGCCCTTTGGCCTCCTAATTTCTACCACCCATTTCCCCCTCTCTCCTCCCACTAACTTAATATAATATAAATGAGTGGTGGAAACCAAGGGACCAAAAGGGTGCTCAACAGTTTAGGGTGCTTATGAACGCTAACTAAAGATATTCAACTTGCACACGAAAGGGAAACAGAGAGAAGCTAATGTAAAGTTCAATTTACCCGACTATGTCAATTATGGTTCACCCTCTACATTCACAATTTCATACTCTTCGTTTTTCAAACATCTTATATAGGTGTTGACCATGAATCTAGGTTGAAGCTTTTCTCTATTTCAATGAAAGCATAAAAACCAAGTAGATAAAATTGGTTTCCTGAACAAAAAGTGAAAAATGAATTTATTAGTAATATAAACAAACTCGGTTTTTAACATGTTCTGTCCAGTTAGTTATTCCATTATAGTTAAAACGGGAAACACCATAAGAAAATTTGATAGTTTTCTTGCATATAGTACATGTCACCTTGGCACATTTGATGAGCCGAATCCATTTTGATTGAAAGCTAAAGCAACAGATGAATTACTTTTGAATTATTTTGTGGATCATCAAAATAAAACAATGTCATAAATTAGTATCTAAAAATATTAAAAAAATAAAGTAGCATGTATCTAGAAACAAAAGAAAAACATTTCATGAAAAAAAATATCATATGTATCTAATTTTCTTATTTGGCATAGTGAAAGTACGGATACTTTATGATTTCACTAGTAAATGTTCTTGCGTTTAAAGCTATACTTGCAATATTACTATGTAAATCAGGTCTTTCCACCTTGAAGCGGTACATACAGACATGGAAAATTCAGTTTAACTCTTAATGCCAAAAAAAAAATATTTTTTTAAAAAAAGTGGTCACCATTTCTAATATTATAAGGCCATGTTAAAAGGCACCTGCAACATCAGTGCTTATATGTAACAGTTTTAAATTGCACCAACGACTATGATTTTTCTTGACATTATATGAGAATTAACAATGACAAAAGCATGAAACCAAAATACTAGACAAATCCAATTTCTCAACTTAAGCTATAGCCGATAGGAAATTGATACCATAGAAAACACATCTATTGAACTCCCAACTTCCAATAAAAATACATAACATTGTTCACCAAAATAAATCGCCAATAAACATGCAAGATGCTAAATTTGCATTTTGAACCAACCAGTATGAAGAAGAATAAGTCAAAGAAATAAATAATTTGATTTATACTTATCAAAGTTGATTACTTCAATATGAATAGGTTATGTTACATGGAAGATTACTATTTACTTTTACAGCGAATCAACACAATAACTTTAAACTTTATTTCAAATAATGGTTCAAGTAAGAGATATGGAGATCATGTCATATGGAGTAGCCTAGATAATTGTTAACGACAGATGACTTAGTGAGGAAATGAATGAAGGCATGGTTTTATAAAAAATTGTGTAAACAAATAGCTAATAAAAGGCATGTAGATCGATTAAAGTTCAGTTGTGGAAAACAGCTATTTTGTTACACCATTCAATCGTTTTTAAATTTTCCTTCTTAGTGATTGATTTTTTTTAACAAGATATGCAATAGCTTTTCCTTTGTCCTTTCATGTCCTGTTATAGTAGGATTAGCTTTGCAGTTGGACAGTTAAGCGCTTAGCGGTTTTATAGTGGTGGAGAGGCAAAAAGGTGTAGTGGGGATAAAGCGGGTAAATTGCAGGGATACAACGGATATGCAAAAAGGTTCATTAAATGTTAAAACCAAATATTTAAAGCTAATTTATTACCATTCCTATATTGTATGTATAGAAGAAACCATATTAACTAATCTTATAAATATAACAAAATCAAATAATACAATGGTTATGCACACTAGATTTGATGATTGTAATAGAAGTCTGTAATATATTAGATACCTATGCTTTTAAATTAGCTCTTTACACTAATTTTATCGATATTTTCATAAAGAGAACTAGTCAAATCAATCCCTATTTATTAATATTGCTAAAGCGTTGATTTAACAGATGCAGCGGAAAATAGCGGGGATAAGAGTGGACCTACTGTTCATTAGTGCTAAATTGAACCAGCGTAGCGGTTGAAGAACGCTACGAGCTATAACGGGGATTTTAGGGGGCTTTAACTGCATAGCTTTGCAGTCTACGTATACGGCTTACACGAGAATAGCACTATGAGGTAGTCCATACTAATTATTAGCTCATTAACTTCTAGGGAAGACTGGACCATAAATGTGATTTATTGACTTATGAATTAGAATTTCAGTCATGTTCATAGGCAATTTAATTAAGACAGTGGACTAAATTTTCTAAAAAGTTTAAGAATAATAGAAACCTTATATATATAATTATTGGGTTGAATAATGAATAATGATATCACTCAAAAATAAAAGTAGAACATTTTTTGTTATTATAAGTACCAAGTGTGCATATCTTGAGTGACAAATACGGTATTGAATCAGTTAAGCAGATAATATATACGGTAGCAGTGACTTATTATGAATTTTGAATTATTGAGATAGAGACTGGAAACCTAATACCATGATGTATATACATAAGTTGGAGCAGACAAACAATGTGATGATGAGCATGATGTCTATAGAATATTTAAGGTATTAGCACTACAATAGTTAGCTATATGTGTGCACTCGATATGTACACAATATTACTTAGCTATATAACAATTTTAGTTTTTACTATGCATCAAATTCATAGAGATTCGAAGCTACAAACCTGAAATGATGAAGATCCCTTGCAAGTCATTTGCAAATGCAATAATCTCAAGATTCTTCTCAATATATCACCCAAGCAAATAAAAGCAGGTGTAACGACCTAGCGGAATTCGATACCCGAATTTCGACAATAATACATAACCACATATTACTTGCTAAAACTCAAGTATCGAAAACACCAGATAGTTAATAGAAATAAATTTAGAGGGTGAGATAAGGAAGAAATAATAGAATATAAGAAGAGAAGAAGAATCACAACACAACGAAATCAGAGTCTCACATCGCAATGGAACAAAATATAATATAGAAATAAATCTTTATTAAGAGCTTGAAATAATACTTACAATCATCGGAGTACATCAATATAACTATCCAGTTATAACAATTTGTCCTCGTATGCAACGCACATAGGAATAAATACTAATACTTATCATACGTCTGAACTCCTCTAGCTTCTCTTCTGAAGTCTGTATCATCCTAACCTGAACCTGTAAAACTCGGTCTGACCCGAGCATTGCAGAGTCTAGGATCAGTCTGGTGAACCAGAGTGAGAAAACTCACTAAGTTTATAGGTATCATCCAACTTGATTTTTAAAGTCAAAACATTTCTTTTCAAAAGAAAAAGATAATCGTAAGACAAGTCCACACATAAACACAGACGGTTTTTACCTTATGATAACCAAAGCATTTTGAAATCGTATCTTATTATGATATCTAAATCAAATAAATAACAATCTAGCAGAACGCTTGCATCTCACGCTCTACATATATAGTATACAATCAAAACTGCGGGCCCCTATTAGAGATTGGATTTCGACTATGAAAAGGTATGGAACCACCTTCCGATAGTGTATATCTAAAGGGGAATACACTGGGTTTAACAAGAACATCTTGCAACTCGACCACACATGACCTACCACTCATTTCGCTTGAGTGTATCGAATGTATATCACCAACGGTTGGGACTAGCAACCATTTCCCAAAAGGGACAGCATCGATAGATTAAAGAAGGAAATGGATTTTCTCTAGATAGGTGATAATAATGCCTCCTAATTGGGAGCGACCCACTTATCCATGCTGCCCTCCTGATTTTTTTTAATTTCCCGATTGAAGAGGCTTGAGGTTTAAATTACCTTTTTAAAATATCACACCACCATTCACTTTGAATGTCACATCGTAAGATCCTTCAGAAAATCATTGATTGGCATCCAAAAAAATACCCTGGGTGTTAAGTTAAAAGAAGGTATCTTCTCTGCCACCAACAGAAATACGTTTGAGGAAATCAACGTCCGAGATCCCTGTGAAAATACTCTGTCAGACATTCGTCCATACAAGTTGTCCTGGGACTGGACAAAATGAAGTCACCCTCCTACCACATCCTAGGAATCACCCTATGGATCAATAGCGAGTAGTCCTTACAATCCGCAGATTCAAATCACGTCGAAATCACAAATCAAATAACTGTGGATGCATGTCATAAAAATTCGACAACGTTCTTCCGATTATGAAGATCCACGGTCTTCAGCTGCTCCATCTTTAATCTGCATCTTCGACGATTTCGTATTTGTTGGTTCGAAATGGATTTCGAATTTAAATTCAATCCCGGACTTTCCGTACCAACAATCGTATTGGCCAAATTTGATAGTCGATTATTTAACTATCAAATAAACAATTATGCAACCATAAAAATAAAATGAACTTACTAGTTCAGTGCTTAGTGTCACTTGGCCTTTTTAATTAAAAATAATCCACAAATAGTCAATTTAAAACTTTGAATTCTTTTAATACTACAAATATAGCTTTCCACTTCTTATTTCAATATACGGATATTCTAAAAAATCATTTCTTTTAATATTTAGAAAAAATATATTTTACAACCATCTCATATTTTCCATCTTACTATCATTTTCAAAACATTTTCTCCCGCGCTATTCATTAACTATATCTGGGAAATCAATTCAATTTATTTTTCGTAAAACAACGCTACGAATTTCTTTTGCTTGATTACTTGAAAACAAAATTCAACACTTAACCTTTTAATATACGTATTCCAAAAATCAACTCTTCGATTCCTTTTTAACTTGAAAATACCATTATATTTTCACAAAAAGCACCTTTTATTTCCTTTGCTTTGAAAATCTCATTTTATATCCTTAAATCCCTATATAGTTGGAAACATTCCTATTTCTTATTCAGGCATTTCTATAATTCAACATCTCTGACCGTAAATTGGTAAGCGAATAACTCCCTAAGTATCAACCCCGAAGATCGAAATCAACATCAGATTATACTCAGACAATCACTCAACCAATTTCCAGTTACGTTCCAATTCTTAATTTTCTCATCTTAACACCTTATCAATCAATATTATTCCACTTTTAATCCATTTAACCATTTTCTGCTTTGAAAACCTCGTTTCAATTCCAGTCATTTCCCTTAATTTCATTATTAAGTAACGTTAATTTAAAATCAACGTTTTAACATCTCATCACTTCTTGTAAACCTCGTTTATACAACTTCTATTTAATATAAAACCCTTTCATTAACTCCTTTCTTACTCCAACTAGATCCATTACAACTCTGATTACTTATTTGAATGTATTTTATTTAATCAGTAGTCACTTAAATTATTAATAATTAAAATAATAATTTACTTCATCGTTAACTTCTCTAGAAGTAGTTAACTTCTTATTACTATAATAAATAGTAAATTACTTTTTAAAATCTTATTAAAATTAAAACAAATATTCGTTAAATTATTTCATTAGATTAATTAAAAAAATTAGTCAATAATCAATCAAAGTTAAACGGTTGACTTAGTCAACTCAAAACATGATTATTTCTTTAACCAATTCCAATAGTTCTTCCTTTTAAATTAATTAAAAATATAATTAATTTAAATAATTCAATTTAATTGTTTCTTTGTCCAACTCTTAACCGCTAGGTTAATTTCTGGTTATTTGCATAAGAATTTGTTTTATAAAATCATTTAATTATTTCTTATTAACTTAAACAATAAATATTTATTTTCTTTTTAATAAATTCCCATTCAAAATAACAGATTTAAAAATCTATCTTCAGTTATAAAATAATTTTTATAACTTCATTTCTATCGATTCACCTGACGGTAAATCACCATTTATAAAATGGTTGATTTATAGGACAACTACTGCCAATTACTCAACCAATACTGCCCATTAGTTAAAACAAAACAAAGGTTGAGTTTCCATTCAACGATCAACAACCAAATCAATCATCAAATCAGAACGGTTCATATAATGATAATATGAAAATAAATAACATTTAATATATTTGAGGAATCCAGTTGGATTCCTCCGATCCAGCCTGTTTTTCCCTACATCCAAATAGGTTACCTTAAATAATATCATTCAATTCAATATACAGATATAATTGCTAACAATTAACAGTAATTTAAATATCCAATTATTAATTTTATACATTTATATTATTATAAACGTGACCAACAAGGTAAGTTACCTTCATTGGTTCAATCGTCAAAAATAATGATTGGTTTAAATTAAATTAAAGAACGTTTAATTTAATCAGTTCAGTCAATATAAAATAATATATTCAGTAAACATCCAACAATAAACAACCATATTACACAAATATTAAACCCGACTTATACAAAATATAAGTGGGATAAAACCGAGTGAGTTGTACTAACCTTGGTTATTTAATCGATAAACAACGATTAATTCAATCAGTCGTTTTAATTTGCCAAAAATCCTAATGAGTTCCAAATTGCTCCATACCAGTTCAATAATGTTGGGCTTGTCGATACAATTCCAATGTGTCCAACGGTTCGTAATTCTGTTCATATACGAGGGAGTTACAATGTTTTTTTTTCAAGTTTGGGTATATATTTAAATTAAAAAAATATTGATTATAATATATATTGGGCTTTACCTAAATCCAACAAGTCCACTACTACCCACCGGCCATTGTTCTTTGATTTATATTGAAACCGGTCCTATATGATTCTTCTCCACTTTCTAAAGTGCCTCCTCCCCACTTTATATATTTCGAAACCTGCTCATATTCTTCCCTACTCTCTTTCGAAAACATGTTGTTGTGACCGATGCAACTTCCCCACTTTTATGTTTTTTGATCCATGCATGTCTCTTTCCTAATTTATACCAACTGCACGTTTCCCCTTCACAAGTACTACGTTCAAAGTGCCCTATATAAACCTATTCCCACGCTACCTTATACCGCTTTGTTCCCCATTTTACCATATATGAATGAACCCACATACACAGATAAGTGTTTCACCACCTCTGCTCCTTCCATGGCCACCATTTCCACCCCTAAACTGTACCGACCAACCATACTTTGTCTGCTACGTCCAACCTTCCCCTGCGTTATGTTCCAGATTTCTGACGTTGCTCCACCTCACCACGCGAGCTACAATGTTCCTTGCGAGCTGTTCTACCCGATCGATTTGCATATTCTTTTTTTTAGTGCGGAGGCGTTCGTTTCACGCAGCTGGGAAGAAGATAGGGATTTTAGTTTGCTAAATATGAGGCATTCGTGTTTTATTTATGGTAGAGGGAATTGTTTTCATAACTGAGGGGAAGTTCAAGTTGCTGGAACCCGTGGAGCAAAGAAATGAAGCAGCTATATTTATATAAGGAAAATGGATGGGATAAGATCGAAGTTATATCAATACAGGGGTAGCATGTGCGTTGCTTCCAGGGTAGCTATAATTTCTGTATGTGTATATAGGCCTGTATGTATAGGTATGCAGATGGGAAAGATAGGGGAGCTGTGAAAATAATATTTTGCATGTGGGTGTACTTGTTTCATAGGGTAGCTGTGGTGTACATATATTAGGATGCAGCAAAAATTTGGAGGTGAAGGAATAGGGTAGGTGTAATGGCGCGTTTTGTTAGCTGTCGAATAATTAATTTATTTAATTATTAAATATCGATTGGGCGATATCGATGACTTGAATTAAATAATATTGAATATTTAATTAAAATAAATAATATAATAATATATTATAATGTCAAAATAATCTGAAATCATCGAATTCACAATACTGTGTGAGTTGGATCAGCTAAAATATTTAATTCAGTTTAGAATTGAATTTGAATAACGAATCGATTTAATAATCGACGTTAAAACGTATTAATTATATTATAATTAAAATAGAGCGCGTAACGACGCGACAGTTCGTTATTTGGCGATTTGAACTTCAACTGAATATACAAGATTCGTTATAAGTCAGATTTCTGTGAAACAAGAAACGTTTGAATCTGTTAAACTGTATCTTTCTAGTGGAAGAGAAAAATCAGGATTTCATCGTGTAGATATTGAGTTATGTCCAAATCAAATTTCAGAAAAGTCGCTGTGGAATTCCTTTATAATTAGCCACGCTTTATTTACGTTATAAAAGAGTTTTCAATATATTTGAATATCGGGTTTGAATTTAGACAAGGTTCTTTTGGGAAATAGTGATAATTTAATTTTTAGAATTTTACTGTAATTTTTAAATAATTTAATAAGCAACTTTTTATTTGAAGTGTTTCGTACCCTGAAATCAACATTTTGAAGTTTCAAAATATGAGTCCACCTACCGGTATTATTATACTTTTGGGATCGTGACACCTCGCTCGTTACGATCATAACCTTATTTCTGTCAACAACAGCTCGGACATGAATGAAAATTTTCGTAATACGATACATTTAAATTGTAGAATAATAAACTAAAATAAAATATAAACGTCCTCATTTTTAAGTCTTCTTACCCTTGGAAATGCAACCAATGGTATAACCAAAATCCCTTGGCACTGAGAGATAGATGAAACACGTCTATGTACATGGTTTATAAATATAAATATTGGGTCATGTGTTCTATTCTTAGCCAAACGAACCTGGACGCCCACCTACCTCCACGTCCTCAACGTCCTTAAACAAACCGTGGCCTCCTATAGATCAATAGAAAAACACTATAACATCACCAAACCCTTCTACCCAAATTCATTTCCACGACCAAAGATGCGCCGCCATCAGCTAGAATAAACGCTGAACCATTCTTCCCGTTCTCCTCAAATCTTCCACCGATCTTCTTTCACAAATATTGTTTCATGATGTTTTCTAAACAAATCTCGTTTGCTGAGAGGAGAGTAGCGAGCGTGGGGTCGACGGAGGTTGAGTGTTCTCGAGGGGTTGGCGAGGATGCTGAGTACTGGAGTTGGGTTCGAAATCTTCTGTAGTGGGGTAGACAGATGGAGCGGATACTGTGCGGTGTGGGTCGGTTTGTGGTTTGTTTCACGTCAGCATGAAGGGGGGGCCATGCACTGTTTTGCTGAGTGCAGGGATTGATGGAGTATGTGGATAGGAGAGAGAGTACGGACGTGGGGTGGTTGAAGAATGAAGGTGCGGACGTATGGGCTTTCAGGTTGCGGGATTGAAGAGGCAAAGCCGAATGCATGTGGGACGTATGGCATAGGGATTTTTCAGAGCATCAGCTCGTTTTCATTTTGGTGTTTACAAACCTTGAGAATGGCGTGAGGACTGTAAACGTGAAGAATTCGAAGTGGCAAATGTTGGTGTGATTTGTTTGGGGTTCGGTTGATCGAAGGAGGAGGTTCTAATGCCTGAAACGATGGAAATGGTGGAGGGCCATCTGGAGTTACGGTCTGTTTGAGAGGAAGAAGAGGAGTAGAAAACGGGTTGGGTGTTGTGGTAATTGGGCCGGGGAAAATCTAGGGGTAAAGCCCATTTGTTATTTAACCCAAGTTATCTATTTAATTTATAAATGTATGAACTTCTAATCATTATAACTTGCTCATACGACACCGGTTTTCAGCGAAACAAGATCCGTTAGGATCGTATGGACGAGAGCTTCACAATGAAGCTGACTGGGAATGAATCCGAGCTCGTTACAATTTATGGCGAAATAAATTGTCAGACTGAATCAAATAACGCAAACCGTTATTTAACGGTTAACGCGCAAAAGGTGAGTAAATCTCACAAACTCTAAACAGTTTTATTTTCACGTTGTATTCTTAGAACTGTTAAGATATTGTCGGTTTGACTGTGTGTTGATTGTTTGCTTGAACTGCTAGTCAGTTAGTAGATATTTTATATATATATATTTACGTATGTATATATATATATATATATATATAAACCGTCAAATAGTTATGTGTTGATTCTGTTTATCAGAGTATTACACTGGTGTTGTTTAACATCTGTGGATGCAGGGAAACAGGTTGGAGGAATCCAACAGGATTCCTCAACAGTATTTTACTGTGATTTTATATTGTGATATATAATGTGATGTATATAATCTGTGTGATTATGTGTGGTGGGACGATATTTATCGTTGTTATATGGTGTGTTAAAAACCATGAGAAATACCAAAATGTAGGAGAGGGGTTTTCAAAGTATATTTTGAAAATAGTTTATTTATATAAAATCAAGGGATTTTATGTATATATATATATACAAGAAAAAGGATTTTGAATATAAAGGAATATAGTTGGTAAAACAAATATAAAAGGATTATATTTGTAAATCAAATACATGGGAATATATATATGTTAATCGAATATAAGGGGATATATTTGTTAATCAAAATATAAAGGAATTATATTCGTTAAAAGAAATATAAAGGATATTTATTTAGAGATTAAATAAATAGAATTAAACTAAAGGAGATATTTATTTGTTAAATAAATAGGAGTTAACGAAGGGAATTAGTTGAGTTAAACTAAGTGAATCAGTTAGAGTTAATCAAAGTGGATTAGTTAAGTTAACTAAGTGGTTAATCGAAGTGAATTAGCTAAGTTAAACTAAGTGGATTAGTTCAGTTAATCGAGACGGGTTAACCAGTTAGGTTAAACCATTTGAGTTAATCAGTTAGAATTGACCAGTTAGAATTGACCAGTTAGAGTTAACCAGTCAGAGTTAACCAGTTAGGTTAAACCAGTTGAGTTGACCGGTTAGAGTTATCCAAGTGGAGTTAATCGAGTAGCGTTGTCGAATATCACTTATTCGAAGAAGAGTTATCGAATATAGTCTATTCAAGTGGAGAAATCAAATGTTATTCATTTGAGAAGAGTTATCGCATATAGTTTATTCGAGTGGAGAAATCAAATGTTATTCATTTGAGAAGAGTTATCGAATATAGTTTATTCGAGTGGAGAAATCAAATGTTATTCATTTGAGAAGAGTTATCGAATATTATTTATACGAAGAGGAGTTATCGAATATTGGTTATTCGGAGTTAGTTAATCCAAAGGAATTATTCGAAGTTAGTTAATCCGAAGGAGTTAATCGAAGAGTTAATCCGAAGAAGTTAGTCGAAGAGTTAATCCAAAGTAGTCATTCGAAGTTAGTTAATCCGAAGGAGTTAATCGAAGAGTTAATCCGAAGGAGTTAGTCGAAGGGTTAATCGAATATAGTTATTCGAGTAAAGTTAAAAGAGTTAATCGAATTTAGTTATTCGAAATGAGTTATTCGAATTAGATATTTGAATAGAGTTAAACACATTAGAGTGATTTGAATTACTTATTCAAATAGAGTTAAACACGTAAGAGTTAATTGAATATTAGTTATTCAATTAGAGTTAAATCGAATTTAGTTATTCGAAAGGAGTTAATCAATTTGAGTTAAGTTAATCGATTTGAATTAAGTTGAATCGAAATGGAGTAAATCGATTAGAATTAAGTTAATCGAGTTAGAGTAAATCGAATATGGGTTATTCGAAGGTAAGTTATTCGAAGTTAGTTAATCCAAAAGAGTTATTCGGAGTTAGTTAATCCAAAGGAGTTATTCGAAGTTAGTTAATCCAAAGGAGTTATTCGGAGTTAGTTAATCCAAAGGAGTTATTCGAAGTTAGTTAATCTAAAGGAGTTATTCGAAGTTAGTAATCCAAAGGAGTTATTCGAAGTTAGTAATCCAAAGGAGTTATTCGAAGTTAGTAATCCAAAGGAGTTATTCGAAGTTAGTTAATCCAAAGGAGTTATTCGAAGTTAGTAATCCAAAGGAGTTATTCGAAGTTAGTAATCCAAAGGAGTTATTCGAAGTTAGTAATCCAAAGGAGTTATTCGAAGTTAGTTAATCCAAAGGAGTTATTCGAAGTTAGTTAATCCAAAGGAGTTATTCGAAGAAGAGTTAATCAAATAGAGATTACTCGGAAGAGAGTTATACGTCGAATTCGATTATAGCAAATTCGGGAAAGTACTATTTACTTTCCAGGGTGTAAATCAAGATTTAGTTATTGATTTAGAAATTAGGTGTCTGTTAAATTATTCGAGTTAGGAGATAAAGTTATAATTTAGGTTAGACATTGCAGAAGTAGGAATTATAACGTTATAGTTATAATCAAACGTTTTCATATAAGAAGTAGATTCGTAACCTGAATCCGAGAATTTGCGTAAACAGATGATTGGAAAAAGTGAGTGACGAGCTTCATCTATTTCACAGTAAAGGACGTTGTTCAATTAAGGTCTGAGAGGTAATTATACCCCAACTTGATTGACTTCCGAATTGACAAAGGAATAGTTGTGGTTCGATAGAAAAGGTTGATTTGAAATATAGTTAAGTAATAAGCAATTAATGGATTAAGCGTAACGATGTTATATACAACGTTCATTGGAAATCCGTAAATGAGTTTTGGGAACGTTTTCCAAATATAATCAGATATGTTTTCTAAACATAGAAAATGAAATGTTTTCATGATAAGAATTTAAGAAATGGAGTTAAGCAAATTCAGAAACTGACTGGAGAGGGTAAGTTGAACGGTTTTCTAAGTAACGATATGATGTTGGTTTCGACCTTCCGGATTGATACTTAGAGAATTGTTCTCATACTAGTTACAGTTAGGGACTGATAGTTGCGAAATAATAGTGATGTGAAAATAAGCTATGGAAATGTTTTCCAATGATTAATAACATATATTTTCTAAATATATGAAATAAGGAAATATGAACATATGATGATTGATCGATCGAATTTCCATTTGGAAATAAGATCGTTGTTTGTACACCGACATGTTTTCATTTGATAGTTGAATCACAGACTATCAAAGTTTTTACCATTTTAACGTTGTTAATATGGAGAGACCGGTTGAATTATTATCCAAAGAACCACTCTGTATTGGCATAAGCGTCGCGAGCAATATCTGCCAAAGATAAATTGAAGACGGAGTAAAGTGCAAGGGCTGTTGTATAAGTCTCAGATAACAGTGACTAAGATGGATATACTGAATAGTGCCTTCGGTTTGTCCAGTCCCAGGACAACGTATATGGAAGAAGGTCTGACAGAGTATATCCAATGGATCGCGTAAGTTGATCTGTTCAAACGTATTCACGTTTGGTGGCGGAGGAATTCGTTTCTCTTAGCTATATACCCGTGTTATTTTTGGATAAGTCAATTTGTGATTTGGCGGGTATGACGATGTGGCATTCAAAGTGAATGGTGATCCGATGTTCTGAAGATAGACGTAGCTTCTAGCTTCACACCAGGAAGTAACAAAAGTTGGGCTAGGCAGCATGGCTAGTTGGGTCATTCCCAAGCAGGGTGTATTGTCACCGATCTAGGGAATATTCATATTTATACTTCTTTTTGATTCTGTATCTTCGGATGACGGTTTGATGGCCTATAACCGTGGTGGCAATATATTCGCGACACTCAAGCTAAATGAGTGAGCGGTCATGTGTGGCCGGGTTGCAAGACGTTCTTGTTGAACCCTGAGTGTATCACCTCTAGAGTACACTATTCAGAAGGTGCTCCCATACCTTGTCTGTTGGAATCCATTCTTCGATAAGCGCCCTGCGATTTATGATTTTATACTATGTATGTAGAACGTGAGATGCAAGCGTTTCTGCTAGATTGATACCTATTTGTACTTAGACATTATTATAATATCACAATGATATTGCTTGTCAAAGTTGTTCAGATACTCATAAGGGAAAAACCCGTTCCGTATTCACGGCGTGGTCTTATGAGATATCCTATACCTGTTTTTAACTATTTTACTCATACCAGTCCCATGACTGACCCGGAGTTTACTTTGTTGTTTTCCCTAAACTCTTGGGTGCCTAAATTTGTATGGGCAGTCAAGTAGTCGGGATTTACAGATATACATGGAGAGCTTGGAGCAGGAGACTTCAAGATTCTATAGCTATAGTTATTTCCGCTGTGTTGTAAGTGTTGTACATTGATAAGTGCTATTGTATATATATAACTGCTTACTTCAAAGTTATGTTATATATTATATGTTATTCGTTCCGCTGTGAGATTCGTGTTACTCTGATGATTCTGATGTTCTTCTTCTTCTTCTATTCTATTAGTTCTATCTTTTCTTTCTCACCTTCTAAATTCTTTCACTAACGTCTCGGAATTTCCGACTCTCGAGGAGTCGGAAATTTCCAGCCGTTACAGTTGGTATCAGAGCTTAAGTTAAGTGATTACCTTGGCTCTGTGGCATAACTCGATAGAGATGGGATTAGTAATATCCTAGATTGAGTTTGAGTGTATATATATGAGCGCGTAATTGTTATTCAATACAAAATGGTTTTATAATTGTGGAGACTCATTGGTTGAGCGGCTTATGAATTCTGGTCGATCAGTTGATCCACTGTATCGATAAGGGTTACTAAACACTCGAATACGATGAACCGTCATGGTATGTTTTGAAAGAGGGTAAATTAAATAATTTCTCCCAAAATATATTTGTTTATAGAAGAAATATATATCTTGAAATTATTATAGTATATTGATTGGGTTGGTTGTTATTATAATCGAATAAGATTATAAAAGGGTGAAATGGTTATAAATAACCAATCAGAATTCATATGAATGTAATATATGAAATAGTTTGAATTAAATATGAATTTAAATCAGAAATTGGGAATTTAAAATAAGGAAATTTTAAGTTCCTGGGAGATTTTGAAAATGTGTTTCAAATTGAAAATGATATAGTATTGAACTCACGTCGATAGCTGGAAAATAGATTCTGATGATGAATCTAGACATCATCAGTGTTCATTTTCGAGTTCTAAGTGACGGATTACTACCAAAGGTTTTGTTTTTGAATTGTTTTGAGAAAACAAGTTGTTTAGAAATTCAAATGTTTTGAATTGGTGTTATGATTTCAAATTGATTTGAAATGAACTCAGGAATTTAAGTGCTGGAATTAAAATTTAACTAATGAAGTTAAATGGATTAAAATGGAAAAAGTGAATAAATAAATTTGAATTTAACTTGAACTAAGTTAAATGAAATTGGATTGGATTATAGAATAATCTGAAATGGGATTAAGTCGATAACTTAAGAGTTGAAATTTGATATTAGAGTTTGAATGGAATTCGACTTAAGTGTAAGCGAATGATTTGGTTGAGAACCAACTGACAGGAGTTTGATTGGAATGACATTTATATATGATGAGTTGAGTAACAGATGGAAAGGGATATAATGATATGCCCGACAAAAAGGTACAAGTTTATTTTATTTATGAGTTTGGATTTTATGAGCCGAATTGGCAAGCCGCTTGGCTGTTTGATTTTCTTTTGGGTTGGAGAAGGCCTAGAGAGGCGAGTTGTGGTTTGACGTATTGAGCCGTACAAAGGAGGTTATGGCGAAATTTTCTAAAAATATAAAGTGTTAGAGAATTTTCAAAATTTTTGGAAATTTTAGTTAGTCGGAAGAATAAATATTTTAGTCGATATTAAGTGGTTCGGTTGAAATCAGAAATAAGGGGTAAACCAATTTTAGGAGTTCCAATATATAGGGTCAACCTCTAACTTAGCAATTTCGAGGACGAAATTATTTTAAGTGGGGAAGTCTGTAATGGCGCGTTTTGTTAGCTGTCGAATAATTAATTTATTTAATTATTAAATATCGATTGGGCGATATCGATGACTTGAATTAAATAATATTGAATATTTAATTAAAATAAATAATATAATAATATATTATAATGTCAAAATAATCTGAAATCACCGAATTCACAATACTGTGTGAGTTGGATCAGCTAAAATATTTAATTCAGTTTAGAATTGAATTTGAATAACGAATCGATTTAATAATCGACGTTAAAACGTATTAATTATATTATAATTAAAATAGAGCGCGTAACGACGCGACAGTTCGTTATTTGGCGATTTGAACTTCAACTGAATATACAAGATTCGTTATAAGTCAGATTTCTGTGAAACAAGAAACGTTTGAATCTGTTAAACTGTATCTTTCTAGTGGAAGAGAAAAATCAGGATTTCATCGTGTAGATATTGAGTTATGTCCAAATCAAATTTCAGAAAAGTCGCTGTGGAATTCCTTTATAATTAGCCACGCTTTATTTACGTTATAAAAGAGTTTTCAATATATTTGAATATCGGGTTTGAATTTAGACAAGGTTCTTTTGGGAAATAGTGATAATTTAATTTTTAGAATTTTACTGTAATTTTTAAATAATTTAATAAGCAACTTTTTATTTGAAGTGTTTCGTACCCTGAAATCAACATTTTGAAGTTTCAAAATATGAGTCCACCTACCGGTATTATTATACTTTTGGGATCGTGA
The DNA here is from genome assembly GCA_030737875.1 of Allium sativum. NCBI lineage: Eukaryota > Viridiplantae > Streptophyta > Magnoliopsida > Asparagales > Amaryllidaceae > Allium > Allium sativum. Next base: position 300,137,692 of record CM060924.1, read on the forward strand.
CACCTCGCTCGTTACGATCATAACCTTATTTCTGTCAACAACAGCTCGGACATGAATGAAAATTTTCGTAATACGATACATTTAAATTGTAGAATAATAAACTAAAATAAAATATAAACGTCCTCATTTTTAAGTCTTCTTACCCTTGGAAATGCAACCAATGGTATAACCAAAATCCCTTGGCACTGAGAGATAGATGAAACACGTCTATGTACATGGTTTATAAATATAAATATTGGGTCATGTGTTCTATTCTTAGCCAAACGAACCTGGACGCCCACCTACCTCCACGTCCTCAACGTCCTTAAACAAACCGTGGCCTCCTATAGATCAATAGAAAAACACTATAACATCACCAAACCCTTCTACCCAAATTCATTTCCACGACCAAAGATGCGCCGCCATCAGCTAGAATAAACGCTGAACCATTCTTCCCGTTCTCCTCAAATCTTCCACCGATCTTCTTTCACAAATATTGTTTCATGATGTTTTCTAAACAAATCTCGTTTGCTGAGAGGAGAGTAGCGAGCGTGGGGTCGACGGAGGTTGAGTGTTCTCGAGGGGTTGGCGAGGATGCTGAGTACTGGAGTTGGGTTCGAAATCTTCTGTAGTGGGGTAGACAGATGGAGCGGATACTGTGCGGTGTGGGTCGGTTTGTGGTTTGTTTCACGTCAGCATGAAGGGGGGGCCATGCACTGTTTTGCTGAGTGCAGGGATTGATGGAGTATGTGGATAGGAGAGAGAGTACGGACGTGGGGTGGTTGAAGAATGAAGGTGCGGACGTATGGGCTTTCAGGTTGCGGGATTGAAGAGGCAAAGCCGAATGCATGTGGGACGTATGGCATAGGGATTTTTCAGAGCATCAGCTCGTTTTCATTTTGGTGTTTACAAACCTTGAGAATGGCGTGAGGACTGTAAACGTGAAGAATTCGAAGTGGCAAATGTTGGTGTGATTTGTTTGGGGTTCGGTTGATCGAAGGAGGAGGTTCTAATGCCTGAAACGATGGAAATGGTGGAGGGCCATCTGGAGTTACGGTCTGTTTGAGAGGAAGAAGAGGAGTAGAAAACGGGTTGGGTGTTGTGGTAATTGGGCCGGGGAAAATCTAGGGGTAAAGCCCATTTGTTATTTAACCCAAGTTATCTATTTAATTTATAAATGTATGAACTTCTAATCATTATAACTTGCTCATACGACACCGGTTTTCAGCGAAACAAGATCCGTTAGGATCGTATGGACGAGAGCTTCACAATGAAGCTGACTGGGAATGAATCCGAGCTCGTTACAATTTATGGCGAAATAAATTGTCAGACTGAATCAAATAACGCAAACCGTTATTTAACGGTTAACGCGCAAAAGGTGAGTAAATCTCACAAACTCTAAACAGTTTTATTTTCACGTTGTATTCTTAGAACTGTTAAGATATTGTCGGTTTGACTGTGTGTTGATTGTTTGCTTGAACTGCTAGTCAGTTAGTAGATATTTTATATATATATATTTACGTATGTATATATATATATATATATATATAAACCGTCAAATAGTTATGTGTTGATTCTGTTTATCAGAGTATTACACTGGTGTTGTTTAACATCTGTGGATGCAGGGAAACAGGTTGGAGGAATCCAACAGGATTCCTCAACAGTATTTTACTGTGATTTTATATTGTGATATATAATGTGATGTATATAATCTGTGTGATTATGTGTGGTGGGACGATATTTATCGTTGTTATATGGTGTGTTAAAAACCATGAGAAATACCAAAATGTAGGAGAGGGGTTTTCAAAGTATATTTTGAAAATAGTTTATTTATATAAAATCAAGGGATTTTATATATATATGTATATATATATACAAGAAAAAGGATTTTGAATATAAAGGAATATAGTTGGTAAAACAAATATAAAAGGATTATATTTGTAAATCAAATACATGGGAATATATATATGTTAATCGAATATAAGGGGATATATTTGTTAATCAAAATATAAAGGAATTATATTCGTTAAAAGAAATATAAAGGATATTTATTTAGAGATTAAATAAATAGAATTAAACTAAAGGAGATATTTATTTGTTAAATAAATAGGAGTTAACGAAGGGAATTAGTTGAGTTAAACTAAGTGAATCAGTTAGAGTTAATCAAAGTGGATTAGTTAAGTTAACTAAGTGGTTAATCGAAGTGAATTAGCTAAGTTAAACTAAGTGGATTAGTTCAGTTAATCGAGACGGGTTAACCAGTTAGGTTAAACCATTTGAGTTAATCAGTTAGAATTGACCAGTTAGAATTGACCAGTTAGAGTTAACCAGTCAGAGTTAACCAGTTAGGTTAAACCAGTTGAGTTGACCGGTTAGAGTTATCCAAGTGGAGTTAATCGAGTAGCGTTGTCGAATATCACTTATTCGAAGAAGAGTTATCGAATATAGTCTATTCAAGTGGAGAAATCAAATGTTATTCATTTGAGAAGAGTTATCGCATATAGTTTATTCGAGTGGAGAAATCAAATGTTATTCATTTGAGAAGAGTTATCGAATATAGTTTATTCGAGTGGAGAAATCAAATGTTATTCATTTGAGAAGAGTTATCGAATATTATTTATACGAAGAGGAGTTATCGAATATTGGTTATTCGGAGTTAGTTAATCCAAAGGAATTATTCGAAGTTAGTTAATCCGAAGGAGTTAATCGAAGAGTTAATCCGAAGAAGTTAGTCGAAGAGTTAATCCAAAGTAGTCATTCGAAGTTAGTTAATCCGAAGGAGTTAATCGAAGAGTTAATCCGAAGGAGTTAGTCGAAGGGTTAATCGAATATAGTTATTCGAGTAAAGTTAAAAGAGTTAATCGAATTTAGTTATTCGAAATGAGTTATTCGAATTAGATATTTGAATAGAGTTAAACACATTAGAGTGATTTGAATTACTTATTCAAATAGAGTTAAACACGTAAGAGTTAATTGAATATTAGTTATTCAATTAGAGTTAAATCGAATTTAGTTATTCGAAAGGAGTTAATCAATTTGAGTTAAGTTAATCGATTTGAATTAAGTTGAATCGAAATGGAGTAAATCGATTAGAATTAAGTTAATCGAGTTAGAGTAAATCGAATATGGGTTATTCGAAGGTAAGTTATTCGAAGTTAGTTAATCCAAAAGAGTTATTCGGAGTTAGTTAATCCAAAGGAGTTATTCGAAGTTAGTTAATCCAAAGGAGTTATTCGGAGTTAGTTAATCCAAAGGAGTTATTCGAAGTTAGTTAATCTAAAGGAGTTATTCGAAGTTAGTAATCCAAAGGAGTTATTCGAAGTTAGTAATCCAAAGGAGTTATTCGAAGTTAGTAATCCAAAGGAGTTATTCGAAGTTAGTTAATCCAAAGGAGTTATTCGAAGTTAGTAATCCAAAGGAGTTATTCGAAGTTAGTAATCCAAAGGAGTTATTCGAAGTTAGTAATCCAAAGGAGTTATTCGAAGTTAGTTAATCCAAAGGAGTTATTCGAAGTTAGTTAATCCAAAGGAGTTATTCGAAGAAGAGTTAATCAAATAGAGATTACTCGGAAGAGAGTTATACGTCGAATTCGATTATAGCAAATTCGGGAAAGTACTATTTACTTTCCAGGGTGTAAATCAAGATTTAGTTATTGATTTAGAAATTAGGTGTCTGTTAAATTATTCGAGTTAGGAGATAAAGTTATAATTTAGGTTAGACATTGCAGAAGTAGGAATTATAACGTTATAGTTATAATCAAACGTTTTCATATAAGAAGTAGATTCGTAACCTGAATCCGAGAATTTGCGTAAACAGATGATTGGAAAAAGTGAGTGACGAGCTTCATCTATTTCACAGTAAAGGACGTTGTTCAATTAAGGTCTGAGAGGTAATTATACCCCAACTTGATTGACTTCCGAATTGACAAAGGAATAGTTGTGGTTCGATAGAAAAGGTTGATTTGAAATATAGTTAAGTAATAAGCAATTAATGGATTAAGCGTAACGATGTTATATACAACGTTCATTGGAAATCCGTAAATGAGTTTTGGGAACGTTTTCCAAATATAATCAGATATGTTTTCTAAACATAGAAAATGAAATGTTTTCATGATAAGAATTTAAGAAATGGAGTTAAGCAAATTCAGAAACTGACTGGAGAGGGTAAGTTGAACGGTTTTCTAAGTAACGATATGATGTTGGTTTCGACCTTCCGGATTGATACTTAGAGAATTGTTCTCATACTAGTTACAGTTAGGGACTGATAGTTGCGAAATAATAGTGATGTGAAAATAAGCTATGGAAATGTTTTCCAATGATTAATAACATATATTTTCTAAATATATGAAATAAGGAAATATGAACATATGATGATTGATCGATCGAATTTCCATTTGGAAATAAGATCGTTGTTTGTACACCGACATGTTTTCATTTGATAGTTGAATCACAGACTATCAAAGTTTTTACCATTTTAACGTTGTTAATATGGAGAGACCGGTTGAATTATTATCCAAAGAACCACTCTGTATTGGCATAAGCGTCGCGAGCAATATCTGCCAAAGATAAATTGAAGACGGAGTAAAGTGCAAGGGCTGTTGTATAAGTCTCAGATAACAGTGACTAAGATGGATATACTGAATAGTGCCTTCGGTTTGTCCAGTCCCAGGACAACGTATATGGAAGAAGGTCTGACAGAGTATATCCAATGGATCGCGTAAGTTGATCTGTTCAAACGTATTCACGTTTGGTGGCGGAGGAATTCGTTTCTCTTAGCTATATACCCGTGTTATTTTTGGATAAGTCAATTTGTGATTTGGCGGGTATGACGATGTGGCATTCAAAGTGAATGGTGATCCGATGTTCTGAAGATAGACGTAGCTTCTAGCTTCACACCAGGAAGTAACAAAAGTTGGGCTAGGCAGCATGGCTAGTTGGGTCATTCCCAAGCAGGGTGTATTGTCACCGATCTAGGGAATATTCATATTTATACTTCTTTTTGATTCTGTATCTTCGGATGACGGTTTGATGGCCTATAACCGTGGTGGCAATATATTCGCGACACTCAAGCTAAATGAGTGAGCGGTCATGTGTGGCCGGGTTGCAAGACGTTCTTGTTGAACCCTGAGTGTATCACCTCTAGAGTACACTATTCAGAAGGTGCTCCCATACCTTGTCTGTTGGAATCCATTCTTCGATAAGCGCCCTGCGATTTATGATTTTATACTATGTATGTAGAACGTGAGATGCAAGCGTTTCTGCTAGATTGATACCTATTTGTACTTAGACATTATTATAATATCACAATGATATTGCTTGTCAAAGTTGTTCAGATACTCATAAGGGAAAAACCCGTTCCGTATTCACGGCGTGGTCTTATGAGATATCCTATACCTGTTTTTAACTATTTTACTCATACCAGTCCCATGACTGACCCGGAGTTTACTTTGTTGTTTTCCCTAAACTCTTGGGTGCCTAAATTTGTATGGGCAGTCAAGTAGTCGGGATTTACAGATATACATGGAGAGCTTGGAGCAGGAGACTTCAAGATTCTATAGCTATAGTTATTTCCGCTGTGTTGTAAGTGTTGTACACTGATAAGTGCTATTGTATATATATAACTGCTTACTTCAAAGTTATGTTATATATTATATGTTATTCGTTCCGCTGTGAGATTCGTGTTACTCTGATGATTCTGATGTTCTTCTTCTTCTTCTATTCTATTAGTTCTATCTTTTCTTTCTCACCTTCTAAATTCTTTCACTAACGTCTCGGAATTTCCGACTCTCGAGGAGTCGGAAATTTCCAGCCGTTACAGTAGGAGAGTGTAGTCATATTGCTTGAACTGTGTTTGTACTTCGGCATGCCAGGGAAGAAAGGGGCGTACAATATAGAAGGGTAGGCAAAAGAAACAGGATATCCCGCCCTTGAGTTTTCATTTCATATATAGGGTAGTTGCATGAAATTTTGGGTAGGCTCGCAAATTTTCTTAGCTAGTCTGCACTTAATATTAGGGTAGGTTCGTATTATGTCTATTACTTTGTAGAGAGGTTTCATATGTTAGTATAGGGTAAAAATGCATTGAGTATTTACTTAGGGTAGGTTTGACTTAACTTACGAAGGTTATATATATATTATTGTTTACCGCTATTTAACGTCGACCGTTAAATATACGCACCACTACATCCAAACTCTAAACACAACGAAAATGGACATGCTACTACGTCTTAATGTTCTGAACCCAATGGAACTTGTTTGGTCAAAAACCGACTCCGTTTGCACAACGATATTATTTAAATTCCAATTTATTTATCGGTTCACCTTTAAATTGCACTTACGAATAAAACAATTCTGATTGGCTCCAAACTGGAAATATAGCAATAATTAGTTATACATATTCCAATAAAATTCATTTCGTCGAAAACGGAGGTCTTTTGAAAAAACATTTTTAAGGCCTATATAATATCGATATAATATAATTACATTCCAAAACAAATTCTATTTAATAATAATAAATTATTATTGTATGTCTCCAAATGAAATCTTATATAGCTTCAAGATAAATCTATATATATATTTTTAACTTAACATTAAAAATTTCGGGTTAAATTATATTCAAGTTATCTAAAAACCCTTAATAAATTTATTAAATAAACATTATAATTTATAAACGATTTCCATAGCGATTATTTGAAAATTTGAATTGGACATAACTTACCATCTACAACATGAAATCTCCATTTTTCTCTTACATTAGAAAAATATAATCAAATAGATTCAAACGTTTCTTGTTTCAAAGAATTCCAACTTAAATGGATTATGTAAATATAATTGAAGTTAAAACTGCAAATTATGAACAGCTCGATTATAATTAAATATAAATTTAACATTCAAAATTCGTTATATAAATGAATTCTATATTGTAAATCCATGTATAATTCCAAATCAGTATTTAAAAAAAATAAATTAAATTAAATATTTGACTACTAAAAATACAGGACATTACATTCTTTCCCCTTAAAAGAATTTCATCCCCGAAATTACTAAGGTAGGAAAAATGCTACAAATCCCATACTTTCAAAAATCCAATTTATTTTAAATCGAAAATCAATTCATTCAAATCTTTCATTATACCATTGATGAATTATATTCAATCAATCTAACAAACAATCAATTCACAATTAACATAACCCAATCAATTTGAATTTATATTTTATTCAACTATTTATTAATTTGATTTCCAAACTCCAAACCTATTTATCCATTTTAACCCCAATATCCATTCTTAATTTAACTTAACCAAGTTTAGTTCCAATCCCATATTCAATTAACTAATTGATTTTCTAATTAGTTTACTTCTGTTTCATAATCCAAATTCTGATTCATTCAATTTCATTACTAATTTCACCTTGAAATCACTTTTTGTTATATTAAATCTTTTCAAAATTTAATCCAATTTGAATTCCATTCAAATCAATCAATCACACCAATATCTCAATAATTTGATAAAATTGTTTATTTTCTATACAAAAATATAATTCGGGCAAAAATATTTCATTTAACCTCTTTACAAAACAATATCATGTCAGTTGCTAGTTCGAATGCTTCTCAACACTTGAACTGATCAACCAACACGATACAAAAGATTTTTATAAAATCTACAAATACAATCTCTCAAATTTATATACTCAAACTCAATCTAGGGTATTACTTACCTCATCTCTATCGAGTTACACCACAGAGCCAAGGTTATTACTAAACCTTATCCTCTAATACCAACTGTAATGACCCAGTGGAATTCGATACCCGAATTTCGACAATAATACATAAAGACATATTACTTGCCAAAACTCAAGTATCGAAAACACCATATAGTTAATAGAAAGAAAATTAGAGGGTGAGATAAGAAAGAAATATTAGAATATAAGAAGAGAAGAAGAATCACAACACAACAAAATAAAAGTCACACATTGCAACAGAACAAAATATAATATAGGAATAATCTTTATTGAGATCTTGAAATAATACTTACAATCATCGGAGTACATCAATACACCTGGATAGTTATAATAATCTATCCTCATGTACAACACACAGTGGAATAAATACTAATAGGTATCATACGTTTAAACTTCTCCATCTTCTCTTCTGAAGTATGTATCATCCTAACCTGAACCTTTAAAACTAGGTCTGACCTGAGCGTTACAAACGCCAGGATCAGTTTGGTGAACCAGAGTAAGAAAACTCACTAAGTTTGTTGGTATCGTCCAACCTGATTTTAAAGTCAAAACATTTCTTTTTGAAAGAAAAAGATAATCATAAGACCAGTCGACACATAAACACGGATGGTTTTTACCGTACGATAACCCAAAGCATTTTGAAATCATATCATATTATGATATTATAATATTGTCTAAATCAAATAAATAACAATCTAGCAGAACACTTGCATCTCACTCTCTCCATACATAGTACACAATCAAAACCGCGGGCTCTTATTGGAGATTGGATTCCGATTATGGTAAGGTATGGAACCACCTTCCGATAGTGTATTTCTAGAGGGGAATACGCTGGGTTCAACAAGAACATATTGCAACCCGACGATACATGATCGACCACTCATTTTGCTTGAGTGCATCTAATGTATATCACCAACGGTTGAGATCGGCAACTGTTTCCGTAAAGGGACGACATCGATAGATTAAAGAAGGAAATGGATTTTCTCTAGATAGGTGATAATACACCCTAATTGGGAGCGACCCACTTAGCTATACTTTTTGCCCGATTTTTGTCTTTTCCCAGTTGAAGAGGCTTGAGGTTTAAATTTCCTTTTTAAGATAGCACGCCACCATTCACTTTGAATGTCACATCGTCAGATCCTCCAGAAAATCACTAATTGATGTCCACAAAAATACCCTAGGTGTCAAGCTAAGAGAAGGTCTCTTCTCCACCATCAATAGAAATACGTCTGAGGACATCAACGTATGTGATCCCTCTGGAAATACTCTATCATACATTTATCCATACAAGTTGTCCTGGGAGTGTACAAACCGAAAGCACCCTCCTACCACATCCTAGGAATCACCCTATAGATCAGTAGCTAGTAGTCCTCGCAATCCACAGATTCCAATCACGTCAGAATCACAAATCAAATATCTCTGGATGCATGCCAGAGAAATTCGATGAGTCGTTCTTTTGGTCATGAAGATCCACGGTCTTCAACTGCTCCATCTTCAATCTGCATCTTCAATGATTTCGTATTTGCTGGTTCGGAATGGTTTTCGAATTTAAATTCGATCCCGGTCTTTTTGTACCAACATCATATTGGCCAGATTTGATAGTCGGTTATTTAACTATCAAATAAACAATCATGCAAAGATAAAAATAAAACGAACTTACTAGTTCAGTACTTAGCGCCACATAGCCTTTTTAATTAAAAATAATCAACAAATAGTCAATTTGAAACTTCTAATTCTTTTAATATTATGAATATAGATTTCCACTTCTTATTTCGATATACGAATATTCTCAAAAATCATTTCTTTTAATATTTAGAAAAAATATATTTTACAACCATCTCAGATTTTCCATTTAACTATCATTTTCAAAACATTTGCTCTCGCACTATTCATTAACTATAACTGGGAAATCAATTCAACTTATTTTCCATAAAACAACGCTACAAATCTCTTTTGCTTCATTACTTGAAAACAAAATCCAACACTTAACCTTTTAGCATACGTATTCTAAAACTCAACCCTTCGCTTCCTTTATAACTTGATAATATCGTTATATTTTCACAAAAATCTCCTTTTATTTCCTTTACTTTGGAAATCACATTTTATATCCTCAAATCTCTATATAGTTGAAAACATTCCTTTTTCTTATTCAGGCATTTCTATACTTCAACTTTCATTAGTCTTTGACCGTAAATTGGTAAGCGAATATCTCCCAAAGTATCAACCCCGAAGACCGAAATCAACATTAAATTAATACTCAGACAATCACTAAACTCAACCAATCTCCAGTTAGGTTCCAATTCTTAAATTTCTCATCTTAACTCCTTATCAATCAATATTATTTCTCTTTTAATCCATTCAACCGTTTTCCTCTTTGAAAACCTCATTTCATTTCCCTTAATTTTATTATTAAGTAACGTTAATTTAAAACCAATGTTTTAACACCTCATCTCTTTTTGTAAACCACATTTATACAACTCCTGTTTAATATAAAACCCTTTCATAAACTCCTTTCAAAATCCAACTAGATTCCATTACAACTCTTATTACTTATTTGAATGTATTTTATTTAAATAGTGATCACTTAAATTAATATTAATTAAAATAATAATTTACTTCATCATTAACTACTCTAGAAGTAGTTAACTTCTTATTACTAAAATAAATAGTAAATTACCTTTTAAAATCTTATTAAATTAAAACAAAAATTCATTAAATTATTTCATTAGATTAATTAAAATAAATTAACCAGATAATCAATCACAGTTAAACAATTGACTTAGTCAACTCAAAACACGATTATTTCTTTAACCAATTCCAATAAGTTCTTCCTTTTAAATTAATTAAAAATATAATTAATTTAAATAATCCCATTTAATTGTTTCTTAGTCCAACTCTTACCGTTAGATTAATTTCTGCTCATTTGCATAAGGATTTGTTTTATAAAATCATTTAATTATTTCTTATAAACCTAAACAATAAATATTTATTTTCTTTTAATAAATTCCCATTCAAAATAATAGATTTAAAATATATCTTCAGTTATAAAATAATTTTTATAATTTCATTTCTGTCGATTCACCTGACGGTAAATCACCATTTATAAAACAATTAATTTTTAGGCCAGCTATTGCTAATTACTCAACCAATACTGCCCATTGGTTAAAACAAAATAAACATTGAATTTCCAATCAATGATCAACAACCAAATCAATCATCCAATTAGAATAGTTCACATAATGATAATATGAAAATAAATAACATTTAATATATTTGAGGAATCCAGTTGGATCCCTTCAACCTGCTTTTCCCTACATCCAAATAGGTTACCTCAAATAATATCATTCAATTCAATATACAGATATAATTGCTAACAATCAACAAAGTAATTTAAACATCCAATTATTAATTTTACATGTTTATATTATTATAAACCTGACCAAAAAGGTAAGTTACCTTTATTGGTTACAATCGTCAAAAATAACGATTGGTTTCAATTAAATTAAACAAATGTTTCCCCTTCACACGCACTACGTTCAAAATGCCCTATATTATTCTATTCCCACGCTGCCTTCTACGACTTTGTTCACCATCTTACCACATACGAACGAACCCACATACAAAGGTAAGTGTTTCACCACCTCCACTCCTTCCATGGCCACTATTTCCACCCCTGAACTGCACCAACCAACCCTGCTCCATCCGCCACATCCAACCTTCCCATGCGTCATGTTCTAGATTTCTAACGTTGCTCCTCCTCACCAGGCGAGCTCCAATGTTCCTTGTGAGTTGTCCTACCCGATCACTTTGCATATTCTTTTTTTAGTATGGAGGCGTTCGTTTCACGCAACTGGGAACAAGATAGGGATTTTGGTTTGTTAAATATGAGGCTTTCGCGTTTTATTTATGGCAGAGGGAATGGTTTTCATAACTAAGGGGAAGTTCAAGTTGCTGGAACCCGTGGAGCAAAGAAATGAAGCAGCTATATTTATAGAAGGAAGTATTGATGGGATAAGATCGAAGTTATATCAATACAGGGGTAGCATGTGCGTTGCTTCCACGTTAGCTGTAATTTCCGTATGCTTATATGGGCCTATGTGTATAGGCATGCAGATGGGGAATATAGGGGAGCTGTGACAATAATATTTGCATGTGGGTGTACTTGTTTAATAGCGTAGCTGCGGTCTACATATATTATGCTGCGGCAAAAACTTGAAAGTGAAGGAATAGGGTAGAAGAGTGTAGTCATGTTGCTTGATCTATGTTTGTACTTCGGCATGCGAGGGAAGACAGGGGCGTACAGTATAGAAGGGTAGGCAAAAGAAATAGGATAGCCTACACCTGTGTATTCATTGCATATTGTAATGACCCGCATTCTTCGCATCGGAGAATTGTAGAATATTTATTTCATTCACATACGAAGTCGTATGGTCGTGTAACTTTGGGAAACGACTATTGTGGTCATTTCCCATGTTCACGATTTTTGCCGAATTTTAAACGACCATTTTGCCCCAGGCGAATCTTATTTTGCTTATAACTTTTGATTGGTTAGGATTTTTGACATGAAACCACTTCCACTGGATTCGGATGATGGTTTACCTTTCCGTAGAGTGGTCACATTAATTAAACGGACTTACCGTTTGGGAGATATGGCTGAAATAAGGTTTGAAGATGGAAAAAACAGTTTAACTGGGCTTAACAGGGTGATTAGCAGCTAGGTCCATAACCCATTTCAGGATTAGGGTTATGGGAGGACTGAAAGGGTTTGGGAAAAAAATTTATTTCAGTTTTCCAGCCGACACTAACCTTCTTTGTACCCTAGCAATGGCCTCCATCTCCCAAATCTCATTCTAATCGCCTCCTAATCGCTAATTAACCAAAACTACATCAGATTAAGAGAAATTAGCATCAAATCAGAGATAGAGTTGCTGTTATACATTGGAATTCGTGCCATATCATTCATAGTTTCATATCTAAGATTCATTTGTGGCTAAGATGAGTGATTTGTACTTTTATTCACTAATTACGGCTAATTAGGGGTGATTAGTGATAATTAGCGAAATTATGCATCATAAAATTCTGGAAAAATATGTATAAATTCTAAAATATTATTTTATGCCTCTGTTGAAAATTTGGGTTAATCTGGATTAAGTTTGCTAATCCTATAGTTAAACATGGTTAAGGGGATTAAGGATAAAATCATGGTTTTGGGTACATTTGATCCAAGATAACTCATATGATTGATGTTTTGATGGTTGTGATTGATTACACATGTTACTACTGCTGTTTGGAATGTTTTATGATTGCATAGGAAAGTTAAAATAGTCGAAAATGCCATCGTGTGGCGTAAATAGCTTGTTGGAAGTTGCGCAGGAACTCGGATCGGACCGGCTCGTGATAGCGGCTCGTGATAGGGGGTGCGACCCAGATCGATGGAAGTGACCACGAGCTGATGCCAGGACTCACGAACCGACCCGTTGCTCCGAACCCTAACCGATGCACCCACGAGCTGAACAGGAAGACCACGAACTGAATCGGAGTGCCACGAGCAGAAGTCATGAACCGGACCCAGATGAGGACCACGAACCCGCACCCACGAACCGGCTCCTCCGAACCGAGCATGCATCCGAACCCGAACCGAATGGAGCCCCACGAACCGCCTCATGCACCCGAGCCGGTGCATCGCCCACGAATCGACCCGACCCGCTAGAGATGTTCACAAACCAAACTGCTTTAGGAAGATCATCGAACCGAAACAAAATAAGATGGAAGAACCGAACCGGAGGAGACTAAAAACCCGAAATGCAAAGGAGGTCCAAGTAGGAAGTTATTACTCAGGATCCAGATGGGAACCAACAAGTTAACTTCTAGAGTTGGACTTTGCTGTGGGATGTGTGCAAAGGGGTTATCGATATCTACAACTTTGGTTCACCATTGAAGAGAGGGGGCATGTAGACGAACAAGATCCAGGGAAGTGTGGACTGGTTGGCCCTTAACCTAGAGCCAGGGATGTGTGGACCGGGTAGGGTTACTGACTATAGACCAGGGAAGTATGGCCATAGCAATAGTTGTACGGAGTGGTCGTCATGGCCCCAATAGATTTGGTGATCAAAGCGGTGGATATCGTATACTTTACGCACTGAGCGAGAGACGTGACGATGATTGCTATGTTTGATGTTTGCTATCACCATGACACGCACACTCCCATTTTTACACTATATGTTAGTGTTACCTTAGAGTACTGTACATCTTCTTTTGCTAACTCTTTGGTTGCAGATCTAGGTTCAGGTATGATTATTTATACCTGTTATTGTTTTATTTTGCTGCTATCACTCATGCCAGACTTTTGTCTGACCCAGAGTTTTATGTCTCTTCTTATTACTCCGGGTGCTCCTAAACGAGCAAACTAGAGACAGGTTAGGTGGTTATGCACGAGTAGCTGTCCAGAGATGAGCAGGAGGCTTCCACGTACTATTTATATATATTCTCCCTGTGTTGTTACTGGTCACTACTTCGGGCATTAGTAGTGTACCTTTTCTATTTTGCTTTAGAGACAGTATTTTGAAGTTGTAATAATGGTGGTTTGGATCATGAGCTATATTTTGGATTCCGTTGCTATGATGGTTTAGTTTTCAGCTTATGCATTGTCTCGCCTGTTTTATGTCAATTATGTTATTATTATATTTTATTCCATGCGCTGTGAGATATATTACAGGTTCTTTGGTGATTCATAGTTTCAAAACCCTTTCCTTTTTCACGACCGTCTCGAGCTAGTCGGGCATTGACACAGCGCATTTCGGGGAAATGTCGGCTGGTTCGGGGCGGGCATCACACTTGGTATCAGAGCCTAGGTTGCATAGTTAACCTATGGGAAGACTCAGGGAGCGATAGTATACGTATACGAGGGCGCGTATTTGTGATATTTTGGTTTTCAAAAACTATAAATATATACACTATTAGTATATCTAAGGAAGAAGTCGCACTGCACTGGCACTACCAAGGAGATTGTTAATCGTTTTCTCTTTACAGATTAGATGATGAGCCAAAATACAAGGAGTACGGGTTCAGGGGCCAATGATAGGAATGTCCCTGATATGAGGACGATGTTTACTACCTTCTTACGAGAGACGCTTAGGGATGTTCAGGGAGTAGTTCCTAATGCTGCTAATGGTGGTGGTGCGGTAGCGCAGGCACCTAGGGCCGATTTCACCAAGCTCAACAAGGATTACACTAATCTTGGTGGAAAGTCGTTCCATGGAACGGAATCGGCTACGGAGGTTCAAGATTGACTTGATAGTTGTGAGCGCATCTTTGAGGATTTGGGGTTCGAGGATGCAATGAAGAGAAAGCTAGCATCGCGTTAGCTTCAAGGACGAGCAATGAATTGGTGGAATGCTATTAAAGTAGCTACTCCTAAGGATCAAGTTACTTGGAATCAGTTTAAGACTCGCTTCAGTGATAAGTTTATTCCAGCTGCTCAGAAATCAGAATTGTTCAGAAAGTTTTTGGAGCTTAGGCAGAATGGTAGGGCAGTCTCAGAGTATATTGTTGAATTCGATACCTTATCGAAATATGGATTGTCCCTTATCGATACTGCCGAGAAGAAGAACGAGAAGTTCATAACTGGCCTAGATGAGTACTTGGGGGAGAGACTCATAAACCATATCGATGAGACATTCAAATCTATTTTGGGAAAGGCATTGAGGTCTGAGAACCTTTAATTACCCTAAGTTAAAAACCGAGGTTGTTGTTACATCTACAGAGGAGCCAAAGCTGCAAGCAAGCGGTGGATGCAAGAATAATTCCCAGAATAAGAGGAAATAGAATCAGACCAAGGATGGTCAGAAAAAGAAGAATAAGAAAGATATCGAGTGTTATAGCTGTGGCAAGAAGTGTCATTATGCCAAAGTGTTTCGTGCAAAACCAGGGGAAAAGAAGTGCTTCAATTGTGGCAAGATGGGGCATTTTAAGAATAAATGTCCATAACCCCATAAGGAGAAGCAAATGGTGAATGCATATGCCATCAACGTTGTTCCTTCTTCGTCGAATGCCACAACTTCGGCGCAGAAGGGAAAAGGTGTCATTATTCAAGGTATGCTTTCTGTTTATGATGTTCCTGTTCGAGTGTTGTTTGATACCCGAGCTTCTCATTCCTTCGTATCTAGTGGCCTAGTAGATAGGTTGGAATTGGAACCCGATATAGTCAATAGACCTTTAGTTGTGACGAACCCGGTCGGTGGTTCGGCTAGCCTTTGCGTGATTTTTCGTAGTTTGGTCTTATCGAGTCATGGATGTATGTTTGCTTGTGATTGCTTTGTTTTGGGCTTTACTAGGTTTGGTATTATTTTGGGAGTCGATTGGCTCCAAAGATATTGGGTGGTGGTAGATTGTGAGGGGTCTTCGGTGACCATTTGAGCGGATGATGGGTGGAGGATGGTATTGGGATGCCTACCCAGTGATGAGGTGATGGCTAGTTTTCTACATTCCCTCGACATCCCGTGGGATGAGTTATCAGATGTGCCTATTGCCGGCGAGTACTCGGACGTCTTCGAGGAAGTGACCGAACTTCCACCACACCGAGAGATTGAGTTTCGGATTGATTTAGTGAAAGATGCCAGACCTATAGTGATGCCACTTCGTTGTATGGCGCCAAGGGAGCAGCGAGAGCTCGAGGTGCAAGTGGGCGATCTTTTGAAGAAGGGATTTATCCGAAGGAGTGTTTCCGAGTGGGGAGCACCAGTTGTATTTGCCACTAAGGCTGATGGTTCCCTTCACTTATGTGTAGACTACCGCGAGTTGAAAAAGGTGACTAGGAAGAATAAGTATCCTCTTCCACAGATAGATGATTTGTTTGATCAACTGAATGGACCAAGAGTGTTTTCCCAGTTGGATCTCGTGACAGGTTTTCATTAGCTCTGAGTAGCAGTTGAGATTATACCTAAAACGACATTTCGGACGCCGTCTGGATTCTATGAGTGGTTGGTCATGCCATTCGGGTTGACCAATGCACCCGCATATTTTGTGGATCTTATGAATAGAGTTTTCAGAGATCAATTAAATAAGTTTGTTCTTGTGTTTGTGGACGATATCTTGATTTACTTGAGGACAGAGGAAGAACACAAGGAACATTTAAGGACAGTGATGGAGGTGTTGAGGAAACACCAATTGAGAGCGAAAATTTCTAAGTGTCACTTCTGGAGGAGGGAAGTGAGGTTCTTGGGCCATGTTGTTTCAGAGAATGGTATTGTTGTGGATCCTACGAAGGTAGCTATGGTGCAAAAGTTTCTTGGGGTGAGATAGATATTATCGTAAGTTTACCAAGACTTCTCCAAGATAGCAGCACCGTTAACTCAGTTGACTAAAAAGAATCAAGCTTTCGTTTGGGACGAAAGGTGTGAGAATGCATCCAAGAGTCTAGAGGAGAAGTTAATGTGCGCTCTAGTGTTAGTTATTCCAAAAGGGGATGAAGAGATGACGGTATACACGGATGCCTGTGGTACCGGACTAGGTGTTGTACTGATGCAAGGAGGTAGGGTTGTAGCTTATGCTAGTCGGCAACTGAAACCACATAAGCACAAATATCCTACCCATGATTTGGATTTGGCAACGATCGTGTTCGCGTTAAAGATGTGGAGACACTATCTCTTGAGAGAAAGATTCGAGTTATTTACTGATCATAAGTCATTAAAGTATCTTTTCTCTCAAAAGGATTTAAATCTTCGTCAACAGAGATGGTTAGAGTTCTTGGCTTCATATGATTTCAATATCGCATACACACCCGGGAAGGGCAATGCGGTAGCTGATGCATTGAGTAGGAGACATGCCAGTTTGGGGGCTATGTTTCTGGAATGGAAGCAACTGGAGTATATCGCAGGATTTGATTTTAGGCCTAAGTGTGAATTGGATCCAGAGATGTTAGCAAGTTTGATAATCAGACCTACCTTGATTGAGTGGATCGGTTCTAGCCAGAGGGATGATCCTAACCTACTGGAAATCATCTCCAAGGTAGAGATGAGTATTGACGATGAAAAGTTGTACAAGTATGGACTTGGTAGAGAAGGATGGCTTCGAAAGAATGGGAAACTGGTACTACCCAACGTTAATGGATTGAGAGATGAAGTACTTAGAGAGTGTCATCACTCAAGACTGATTATAAATCCCGGTGGTAACAAAATGTATCGAGACATGAAGCAGACCTACTACTAGGAAGGGATGAAGAGAGATGCTGGGAATTTTATATCTAAGTGCAAGAATTGCCAGTTAGTTAAAGCCGAGCAAAAGAAGCCAAGTGGTTTGTTACAACCGCTGGAAATTCCCGAATGGAAATAGGAACAGGTCTCAATGGATTTCATCGATGGTTTACCAAGGACCAGATCGGGTCATGATAGTATTTGGGTGATTGTGGATCGATTGACAAAGAGTGCAAGGTTTATATTGGTCAAGTCGAATAGAACGACAACTAAGTTAGCGGAACTGTATATGAAGTGGGTGGTGATATTTCATCGAGTACCTAAAGGTATTATGAGTGATCGAGATCCATTATTTACTAGTGGGTTTTGGAAGAGCTTACAAGAGGCTTTAGGGTCAGAATTACGTCTCAGTACCGCATATCATCCTCAAACCGACGGTCAAACAGAGAGGGTGAATCGTGTATTAGAGGATCTCTTGAGAGCTTGTATATTGGATTTTGGAGGATCATGGGATGACCATTTACATCTAGTTGAATTCGCATATAATAATAGTTATCAATCCAGTATTGGTATGGCTCCATTTGAAGCTTTGTATGAAAGACCGTGCAACTCATCATCATGTTGGTTGGAGACCGGTGAGAAGTTTATGCTTTGACCAGATGTAATAAGAGAAACTTCAGATAAGATCAAAGTTATTCGACAGCGGATGAAGGCTGCCCAAGATAGGCAAAAGAGCTATGCTGATAAAAGAAGAAGAGACTTGAAATTTTCCGTTGGCGACTTGGTATTCGTCAAGATTTCTCCATTGAAAAGTGTGATTCGTTTTGGTAGGAGAGGTAAATTAGCACCAAGGTTTGTTGGTCCGTTTCTAGTTTTCCAACAAGTTGGGAATTTAGCGTATAAAGTTGGATTACCAGACAAGATGGCGGGAGTGCACAACGTATTTCATGTTTCCCAGTTAAGGAAGTTCGTGCACGATTCTGATATGACTATTTCACTAGATCAGTTGGATGATATCGAAGTGGAATCTAAGGTAGTTGGGAGCCACATAACGATTCGTATTGTCGGACATGATACGAAGCAACTTTGAAGGAAGACGGTGAAACTGGTTAAGGTCCAGTGAGGTGATAATGAGAATGACTGTACATAGGAAACCAAGGAGAGCATAAGGAAGTCATATCCAGAGCTCTTTGCCTGGTAAGATTTTAACCGCGATATAGTTATTCCTTTGTTAGTAAAACCGTATGCTATGATAGGCTTGTGATGTGATTATGTATGTTTGATTGTTTGTAAATGGTTGATAGGTATGCGGGCCACCATTGTATGATTTGGTTAAGGAATTTCGAGGGCGAAATTTCTTAAGGGGGGAGAGTGTAACGACCCGCATTCTACGCATCGGAGGATCGTAGAGTATTTATTTCATTCACATACGAATCGTCGTGTAACTATGGGAAACGACTATTACGGTCATTTCTCATATTCACGATTTTTGCCGAATTTTAAATGACCATTTTGCCCCTAACGAACCTTGTTTCGCCTATAACTTTTGATTGATAAGGAGTTTTGACCTGAAACCACTTACATTGGATTTGGATGATGGTTTACCTTCCCGTAGAGTGGACATATTAATTAAACGGACTTACCGTTCAGGAGATATGGCCGAAATAAGGTTTGAAGATGGAAAAAACAGCTTAATTGGGCTTAACATGGTGATTAGCAGCTAGGCCCATAACCCATTTCGGGATTAGGGTTATGGGAGGGCTAAAAGGGTTTTGGAAAACATTTCATTTCAGTTTTCCAGTCGGCACTAACCTTCTTTGTACCCTAGCAATAGCCTCCATCTCCCAAATCTCATTCTAATCGCTTCCTAATCGCTAATTAACCAAAACTACATCAGATTACGAGAAATTAGCATTAAATCAGAGATAGAGTTGCTGCTATACATTGGAATTCATGCCATATCATTCATAGTTTCATATCTAAGATTCATTTGTGGCTAAGGTGAGTGATTTGCACTTTTATTCACTAATTACGGCTAATTAGGGGTGATTTGTGATAATTAGTGAAATTATGCATCATAAAAATCTGGAAAAATATGTATAAATTATGAAATATTATTTTATGCCTCTGTTGAAAATTTGGGTTAATTTGGATTAACTTACCTAATCCTATAGTTAAACATGGTTAAGGGGATTAAGTGGAAAATCATGGTTTTGGGTACATTTGATCAAAAATAACTCATATGATTGATGTTTTGATGGTTGTGATTGATTATACATGTTACTACTATTGTTTGGAATGTTTTATGGTTGCATAGGAAAGTAAAAATGGTTGAAAACACCGTCATGTGGCGTAAATAGCTTGCTGGAAGTTGCATAGGAACTCGGATCAGACCAGCTCGTGATAGCGGCTCATGATAGGGGTGCGATCCAGATCGGTGGAAGTAACCACGACCCGATGCCAGAACTCACGAACCGACCCGTTGCTACGAACCCGAACCCATGCACCCACGAGCTGAACAGGAATACCACGAAACGAACTGGAGTGCCACGAGCAGAAGTCATGAACTGGACCCATATGAGGATCACGAACCGGCACCCACGAACTGGCTCCTCCGAACGGAGCATGCATCCGAACCCGAACCGAGTGGAGCACCACGAACCGCCTCATGCACCCAAGCCAGTGCATCGCCCACGAACTGACCCGACCCGCTAGGGATGGTCACGAACCAAACCGCTTCAGGAAGATCATCGAACCGAAACGAAGTAAGATGGAAGAACCGAACCGGAGGAGACCAAAACCCCGAGATGCAAAGGAGGTCCAAGTAGGAAGTTATTACTCAGGATCCAGATGGGAACCAACGAGTTAACTTCTAGAGTTGGACTTTGCTGCGGGACGTGTGCAAAGGGACTATCGATATCTATAACTTTGGTTCACCATTGAAGAGAGAGAGGGCATGTAGACAAACCAGAGCCAGGGAAGTGTGGACTGGTTGGCCCTTAACCTAGACCCAGGGAAGTGTGGACGGGGTAGGGTTATTGACTATAGACCAGGGAAGTATGGTCATAGCAATAGTCTTTCGGAGTTACCGTCATGGCCCCAATAGATTTGGTGATCAAAGCGGTGGATATCGTATACTTTACGTACTGAGCGAGAGACATGAGGATGATTGCTATGTTTGATGTTTGCTATCACCATGACACGCACACTCCCATTTTTACACTATATGTTAGTGTTACCTTAGAGTACTATACATCTTGTTATGCTAACTCTTTGGTTGCAGGTCTAGGTTCAGGTATGATTATTTATACTTGTTATTGTTTTATTTTGCTGTTATCGCTCATACCAGACTTTTGTCTAACCCAGAGTTTTATGTCTCTTCTTATTACTCTGGGTGCTCCAAAACGAGCAGAATAGAGACAGGTTAGGTAGTTATGCACGAGTAGTTGTCCGGAGACGAGTAGGAGGCTTCCACGTACTATTTACATATATTCTCCATGTGTTGTTATTGGTCACTACTTTGGCCATTAGTAGTGTACCTTTTATATTTTTCTTTAGAGACAGTATTTTGAAGTTGTAATAATGATGGTTTGTATCATGAGCTGTATTTTGGATTCCGTTGCTATGATGGTTTAGTTTTCAGCTTATGCACTGTCTCGCCTGTTTTATGTCAAGTATGTTATTATTATATTTTATTCCATGTGCTGTGAGATATATTATAGGTTCTTTGGTGATTCATAGTTTCAAAACCTTTCCCTTTTTGACGACCATCCCGTGCTAGTCGGGCATTGGCACAGCGCATTTTGGGGAAATGTCGGCTGGTTCGAGGCGGGCCGTCACACCTATGCTGGGTAGCTGCATGAAATTTTTTGGTAGGCTCGCAAATTTTCTTAACTGGTCTGCACTTAATATTAGGGTAGGTTCGTACTTATTTAACACGACCCAAACCCCCGATCCTCGGTGGTAAGGACTCTCTTTGGAATATAACACAATAATCACATCGGCAGATCATAGAATATGGCATAATTCAAAATATCAGAGAACAATATACATTATCGTATTAGTGGAAATAAACATCATCATCAGAGTTACACAATTTTACAGGATCCTACTTAGTACATGACAAGTTTCATCAAATAGATAATAAGTTTGCGGTCGAATCAAATATAATTATGCATAAGATAGTGTTTTAAAGTTCCATGAGGAATAAAAAAAGTTCATCTTCATCTTCAAGCCAAAATAGCACCCACAGCTTCGGTGCATGTCCAAAAGAAAGCAAATAACCTAATCACTTGGTTGCCCGTGTAAAATTATGGGCACCCGAGTTTGCAAGGGAAAAAGAAACTACGTCTCAGTCATGGGACTGGTATGATAAATTCTACAATTACTTAATTATTTAGATATAAGGCATATCAGGGGACCACAGCATATGACACGGAACGGGTTTACTCCACTCGATTGTCAATGCATAAAATAAAGTAAAATAAAATAAACAATGCAATGCTTTTTAGAAAAATGAAGCCGTTATAAGACTCAGTTCCCATCACACAATGCAATGCAAGCCAAAGGAAAGAGCTTTACATCATAATGGCTAAATATGCTTGATACATAAAAAAAATCGTTTGGTATTATTATTAGTGTCTAGGTGTTTTTAAACAATTTCAACATAAATGTATCAATCTTAGACAGCATGGTACCCCATCCTACTATGTCGCCGTTAATATACAACTAAAACCATAAGATGTCGTATTGGAAATTGGATTTCCATCTATGAGCTGTGGTAGGAGATTTTCCTCACCAATTTCCGATTGCCTCTAGCAAGATGTCTAGGATCATACCTATAGGCAACCCTTGGTTAGCAGCAGGGCCGGTTCACACCTAATTTATATGGATTATTTATTCCTGAACAATACATTTCTCGATTCTATTGGACCTACAACCTGGTCAGTACGTCCACCATATGAGCCTTTTACAGCCCTATATCTGAGGTGCCTCACAATCCAATCATCCATATAAGTAAAAATGTCTGGGCTCCATACCATGACATCACTCATAGCAAGAAAGAAATGTACGTTCTCCCTGCAGTCCTCATCCCGTTTTTGGCTCATACCGGGTTGTGAAGCTCACGAATTAACGCTATACACAAAGCTATGCTATATTAAAGCCATACTTTGATCATCATCCACAAGGCTCTGCTTTTCAACAAAAGCCTTGATTAGGGCTGTCAACGGATACCCGAAAAATCCGATATCCGTCCACATCCGTATCCGAAAATACGAAAAATATCCGTTATCCGAGATGCGGATACGGATATCCGATATCCGAAAATCATTTCGGATACGGATATGGATATAGTGGTATCCGTATCCGAAAAATATCCGTCCGATTTTCTGATACGTGTATGTAGTATATATATTATATAATTTTTAATTTATATTTAAGATTAAATTAATATATAAATTTCCTTAAAATAGCTAAGATAAACTCAACTATTTAATTATAAAGGAAAGTTGTATTTTGTATTATGCAACATTTTAAATCATGTACTCATTTTATTTTGTGGTATGGTTATAATTAAAACATAATTGTGTATGTGCTTCTATGATTTATATTTTGTTTTATTTTAGTCTTAGGGTTGTGTATTTCATATTTTGAACACTTTATGTCTTAAAATATTTGTTGTAAGAAAATTATTTGATTGATGTCCTGCTTGTAATTTTTAATTAGATGTATTCACATTTTCAAAAAAAATATTTTATGAGCAAAATTTGTATGTGCTTGATGTATTTATAAACTTTTACTGCTTTATTTTCGGAATTTTTTTCGGATGTTTTCGGATATTTTTCGGATATTTTCGGATATACACATCCAATGTACAGTTTTAAGTTTCGGATACGGATATTTCAGATATTTTCGGATATCCGTATTCGCTAAGGCGGATACGGATATTTTCGGATATCCGAAAATATCCGCGGATACGGATACGGATATTTTTAACTGGTATCCGCGGATATCGGATACGGATTCGGATACGGATTTTCATTTTCGAATACGGATTCAGATACGGCACTATCCGTATTCGACTGCATCTGTTTACAGCCCTAGCCTTGATCATTGCATCTCGGCATGCCATACATTCAACCCATACCATAAAACTAATGCCTACCGATATATAACCCCTAGGCTCGTACGTTTCAGAGAAGGGTGTTTAACTAAGAGAATGAATTATCCACCACCAAAATGATATATATTCAGCAGAGATCAATTTATATAGCATAAAATACAATGTCAGACACAATCCATTTACTGGCCCGTTCTGGGTCTGAACGAAACCGGAGGCACCTTATTCCTCGTCTCATATGTCCAATACAGGAGGGAGATCCTCGCTTATCCGGACAATCAATAAGTATGTCTGGACAACTACCACTATAACCCCTTTAGGGGAGCTACCTAAATCCAAGGCATCAGTAGTAATCCATTCGATGTGAAGATTGTCGTTCTTGCACCATCTTTAGTGTCTTTGAATTTTAAATCGTTGTTTAATTATTTGAAATGGGATTTAACCCGGTCTTTACAAATAATTCTCGCACAAACAAATCAGATCAAATTCCTTTCTCTCGTTAATTCATTGGCTTTCACAATTCATTTCAAAACATTGTCAAAATATATTTTATAGGTTTTCACGTCAAATCGCACTTAACCATTTTTATTTTATAAACCAAGTAAAATTGGTTTATTCGCATTTCAAACCGTTTATAATAATATAAAATGATTTTTCACTATTTTTTATATTTATAAAAATAGTCCATTTCAGTCGAACGATGTTTTAGGTCATTCAAATGCACGGATGTTGTTTTCATCCCAAATTATATTAAATATTTCTAAAAATCTAACAGTTGGATCTCAACATAGTTATTACCTTGGAAATATCTTTTCGAAATGAATCCAACGGTTCTAATTTCAGGAAAATCCGACAGTCGAATCTCCCGGTATACTCGTTTAAAATTACGAGTTAAATATGCGAACTACTGCTGTGCGTAGTTTATTTTAATTTATATTCAGCATATTTTAATATTATATAACGAACGACTTCCAAACTATTTTATTCATCAAATATTTGGCTAACGCCTTAGATTTTCAAAAAAAATGACCATAACCTCTTTTGTATGGAGTGCTTGTAAAAATCACAACTGGCCTTAAAAGGCTCACATAAATCAATATTCATCCAACAAATGCCCATTGGGACATGTGTAAAAATATATCATCACAATACCCGTGAGTGGGATTTTTAATCATGTTAACAACCATTGTGACCTATATACACTCAAGGGAGATGTGTGAAAAATCAACCCTTGAGCCAGTGATGGGGATTAGTTGGGATCCATGTGCCTTATCTACAACAAGAGAGACGTGTATATTTTTGTCATCTCAAGACCTGTGTGGGGTTTGCTATTAAATCTTGCGATTTCAGTTATATGTTTGTTTAGTCCATGTCATATAAGCATCCACAATTTCAAGCTATATGATTTTAATGTCCAGTTGACATCAGATAGTCACCTGTTAATTACCTGATCTTCAATTATCCAGTTCTCGTCATATAGCATCCACAATTTCATACTATACGGTTCACAACATATAAGCATCAAGCAGCTACATGCTTATATGGGTATGTTATGCTATGCTATGTAGTGTGGTTCATACCTATTTACTATCCAATGGTCTATGTTCAATTACATCCAAGAAACCATCACACGCATCAAATTCTCGCACAATCAATAAAAAAAATTGTGCAACCAAGGCCAATTGAGGCGAAGTTAATTCTAAATAAACTTGGTGAATATTTTAAATGATAAACTGAAAGGACGTATCATGTACACTTGATTAAAAATGACATTTTTATCTAACTAATAAACGTTCAGTGTAGAAATAAACTGGTATGAACAATGATAAACATGATTAAATATTTTTAATCAACGTCTAGTAGTCATGTTAAATTCCTTATCTAACCACGCGATATTTTAGCTTGACGCTAACGCGAATAATCACTTGTGTATTATTTAAAATTGATATTTTTATCTTACCCATCTTTAACTGATGTCAAAATAAATTATTAGTATTCCATATTCATCTTGTGACTTCGTGGTTAATTTTATTAAACCATTTTCAACTTACAACTTCTTATTATCGATACGGTTTCACGCGCATATATCCCATATCCGAACTACTTCGCGTATAACAGTTAAAATGATATTTTTAACTTACTAAACATTATTTCACATCTTAATAAATTTTATTTATTAACTAATACTCATTGTTTAACTTTATAATTAACTTGCAAGTGATTTATTTCTATTTTAGCCCTTTTATAATTGAGTTTAAAATTTCTCACCAAGATTTTCACTCCACCAAATCTTTTATATGGAGGAAGCAACCTTTTCTGGGTTCCATGTATCTTCTCGGAGGTCCGTGGAGCTCGAACAACGCGCTAACACTCACTAACACTCGGATATTGATAGATCCGAGAGTATGTAGTTTAAATGAGGGTGAAACGGGCTCAAACGAAGGTGTTTAAGGAGGGGGCTCCGTTGTACAAAAAAATTCACTGAAGGGGAGAGGGTATTCGGGGGTTTAAGGGGTGTTAGAGGAAGTGTAGAAGAGGTAGGAGGTGGTAGGAGGCGTCGGGAAGTGAAAAGGTGGAGTTTTTGGCTCGGGGAGGATTTGGGGGCTCGGTTTGGGCTCGGCCGTGGGCTGAGGGGGGTGGCGCTAGAGTGTGGTGGCACAGGGGCGGCGCTGGAGTATGGTGGCACAAGGGAGGCGCGGGTGGTGGCTAAGAGGGTGGGGGAGGCGATGGCAAGGGCAGGGGAGGAGGTGGTGGCCATTAAGGTGGAAGTAAGGAGGAAGAAAGGAGGAGGAAGAGAAAGAAAGAAGGAAAGGAAGAAAAGAAGGGGGCCTAAATGCAAAATTACCACCCCTCACGCGGATTGCTGATGTGGCACGATCCCGTGTGTCCAAAAAAAACCACCTTGGCCTGTTAGATGACCTTCATTTTTATTTAATTTTGATAATTTCACATTTATAAATGCTAGTTATCCTCCACCTCTTTTGGTCGCACGATCACAAATTAACTCCGTTTGTGATGAAATTTTGGATACAATAATAAACGTAATTCTGAATCCAACTTATCAGGTTTCGTCGAATTCTGAGTTCGTTTGAACTTCCGTTTTATATTTCGATCGAGTTTCAGCTTGTTTTAAAAATGTGATTTTAACGTACGTTTTTTTTTGCATACCCACACGCTAGCTCCAAAAATTATGAAACTCAAGATTCTACCATTATTCGGTGCTACAGATTCAATAGAAAAAATTTCGTTGAATTCCGATGTCATCACAACAACGTTCCTTTGTAAACTAATCACCAGTATTACATCAAATGGTTTTATCGTGCACGGCCGCATGCTTACTTCGTTTGGCGCAAAATTTGAAATCGTGCAATGATCTATTATTCTGAATCCAATAAAATTGGTCTCGTCGAAAATGGAGGTTGCTAACAAGATGTCAACTTTTAAGTGCTATGTATTATTTTAAAAATCGAAGTTTTAAATTCCAATGTATTTTTTATAAAATCATATTAAAAATAAATTTTAAGTTAGTTGTAAAATTTCTGGTTGTTACAATCTCCCCCACTTAAAACTTTTCGTCCCCGAAAAGGAAGAAAACAGTACATTAGGAAATAAAACGGTAACATATCACAAGTTTATCTCACATAAGAGCTACTCGGCGATATCCACTCTGCACCTGGGATGACCCTATCTAATGTTATCCTATGTCTCCCATGTACAATCTCTAGGATCTCCACTCCATTGTACTTTGACCAGATGGACCTTCCTGTTTCTTAAAACCCCTGTCTCTTGGCCAATTATCTTCCTTGGATCATTATGCACAGACAAATTTGGAGTAATATCTAATATCGGTTGCGACGCCTCTTCTTCAATCAAGTTTGGATCATGTACATGCTTCCAAAGTTGAGAAATGTGAAACATGTCACGCACTCCGGGCAACCAACCTCGCAACTGAACCTTGTAAGCTAGAGTTCTTATTCTTTCTAGTATCGGGAACAAACCAATATATTTAGGTGCTAACTTCCTTGTTTCCCAAAACGAACCACTCATCTCATCGGAGAAACTTTCAAATATATGTCATCACCAATAGAAAATGCTAAGTCTCTTCTTCTAGAATATGCATAACTTTTCTGTCGACTCTGTGCTGCTTTCAACCGCTTCTTAATAAAATCCACTTTATCTGCAGCCTCTTGGATCATATTTAGACCCAACACTAGCTGATTACCAGGCTCTATCCAGTATGCAGGAGACCTACATGGTCTATCATATAATGCTTCAAACGATGACAACTTCAAACTAGCTTGGTAGCTATTATTATACGAGAATTCAACCAAGTGTATACGATGCACCCAAGATCTTCCAAAATCGAGAACACAAGCCCGTAACAGATCCTCCAAAATATAATTCACCCTCTCAGTTTGCCCATACGTCTGAGGATGATATGCAGTGCTAAGATTAAGCTTCGTTCCTAATTCGGACTGAAATGCTTCCCAAAACTTACTAGCAAAGATCGGATCTCGATCACTGACAATTCAGCTAGGAACACCATGCAATCTAACCATCTCTTTCACATATATTTGAGCAAGACTCTGAGCTGTTCTATTCGATTTTATTGGAATAATTATGAGAGATTTTCGTTAGAAGATCTACTATAACCTATATGTTATCATTGCCTTTCTTGGTTCTAGGCAGGCCATCTATGAAATCCATAGAAATCTGATCCCACTTCCATTCTGGAACCTCTAATGGTTGCAACAATCCAGCGACCATCTTCTGATCACTCTTAATCTGTTAGCAAGTTAGACACCTGCTAACATATATAGAAATATCCCTCTTCATCAACTTCCACCAGAATGTGCACTTAAGATCGTGATACATCTCGCTTATCCCTGGATGGATACTAAGCTTTGATTTCTGACATTCATCCATCATCTCTCTTCTGAGCTCAGAAATATTTAGAACACAGATTTGGTTTAACGGTCTCAGAACTCCCTTGCTATCTATCTAGAAAATCGAGACTTCGCCTTCCAGGACTCTTTTGCTAATCTTTTGAATAAATTCATCGTCTTTTTTAAGAACAGAAATCTTCTCAATTAAAGAAGGCATAATAATTAGATTAGTAATACAAAGAGGCCAAGAAGTGGCTTATGCACTTTAACTTTAACACGTATTAGCACTCGTGCTCCACTCAAGCTATCCAACAAATCATTATTGCGTGGCAGATGGTATTTATTCTTGAGCGTTTGCTTATTGAGGTCTTGGTAATCTACACATAATCGGAGAGTACAGTTTGGCTTCGGAACAAACACCACGGTTGCTCCCCAACTTGAGAAACTAGGCCTAATCAGACCTCTCCATAGAAGCTATTGAGTTTGATCACTCTTCTTTCTCTTTCAATGTCATTCTCAGAATCAGATGCACAACCGGCCTCGCATTCGGAACTAGATCAATTTTGAAATTTATTTCTTTTCGCGAAGGTAGGCTAACAACTTCCTCAAACACATCCGCATAATTCTTGACAACTGTAATATTCTTGATAGAAGTGGGAGAAACTTCAAGAGCAGACCAAAATTCTTTTCTATCTGAACTTGAACCTTCACCTAGTATACTAATAATTTTACCAAGTTTTGTTTTAACTTTAACAATTCTCTCTATACACTTAACTTCAGCTTCGTTCATAGTCAACCAATCTAATCCAAAAATGATATCAAACTCAGTAAAATCCATAACAATCACAATAAAGCCAAACCGATAATGAGAATAAGAGATGGACACTCCACAACACCAACAAAGATCAAGGGATCCTCCTATCAGATTATGGACATTAATGGAATTTTGAAGATTTCTCAATTTTAAATCTAACTTCTTTACCATATTACATGAAATAAAACTTTATAATGCTCCCATATCAAATAATACTTTAACCAGAATATTTTTAATGGTAAGTGTACCTTCCAAGTCATCTGGCCTTCCTCTGCCAGTAGAAGTTGTTGGAGCCTCTTCCACATTATACACATGAGCCACTTCGGACTTTTTCAGCAATGGACAGTTCCTTGCAAAATGTCCCGTCTTATGGCAATTATAGCATTCTCCGCTATTGCGAGGTCTCTGGTTAGATCCAGATTCATTTCTTCTTGGCCTTCTGGGAGCTTAGCACTCATTAGACCAATGTCCAAACTGGTCGCAGTTATATCATTTAACCTTTGCTCGTTTATCTTCTTTGGGCTTTGCCTCTTCAGTCTTACTTGTCTCGGGCTTCTTATTGGGAAATTTCCTTTTATTATCCGACCGAATTTTCTCCCTATCTTCTTGAGCATTCCTCTTGTCAATATTCTCATACATGCAAGCCATCTCGACAACCTTGGCAAATGGGAGCTCTATGTGGGATGTCACTCTGCTGTGGTATCTCCTCTGAAGTCCCTCAATGAACCTCTTGTTTTTACTAGCTAGTTGTTGAACTAATTCTGGTCTGAAATGAGGGAGTTCATTGAATTTGTTGACATAGTCATGAATGGTTGTGTCACCTTGCTAGAGATTTGCAAACTCATCATATAAGCGCTCAACTTCTTGCTGTGGGACGAACCTTTCTTCGAAAACTTCCTTAAACCTTTACCAAGTCATGTCAATTCTCGGATTACCCACTTTCACAGCCTCCCACCAAATTAGGACTTCGTCTTTGAGTAACCAGGATGCTAAGAGCCTCTTTCTATTATCTCCCAATTCTAGGCCTTCGAAGAACCGTTTGCAAGACGTCATCCATGCTTGAGCTTCAATTACAGACCCAATGCTTGTGTAACACCCCGCCTCCGCTAGGGTCACTCGCAAAGGAATGCACTAGCTTTAGAGGGGCATTATTGGTAAACATGCACAGAAATATCACAAGACAGAACATATAAAATAGCGGAAGTAAAATCAAACTTTCATAACATGAATAAATAAGGTCTAAAGCCTTTTACATCAGAGTACAACAAAACCTTTCTTGCAATAGTAAAGAAGCATAAAGACTTTTTAATAAATTATTCCCCAAGTAAAAACAGTAAAGTAGCCATAGCCAAGAGAAGTCCAAGCCATCCATGATGACCTTCAAGCAGAAGAAGTCCGAACTAAACTGCATTGTTTCCTCCCTGTAACCTGGGGGGGAAACGGAAGAAAAGAGGCGAAACAAAACGGGTCAGTCAAAAAGACTGAGTAAGTCCTATCTACTTCCAGTATAAAAACAGGTAAAGGTAACATGACATGCATAAACTGAAAGTAAACATAAGGATAACTACAATGGATAGATAAACTAAACCGGGGTAGCCGGTTTAACTACTGTGGCAAGGTAAACTAAGGTATCATGATAAACTACGGTGTTATGATAAGTCAAGGTATCACATCGTCAGATTTCTATCGAGTACATTATCCCAAGGTATCTGCCCCGTCTAACATCCCACGGTATCTATTATGTATATTAGTTCTAACATGTATATTTGCTCTGCACCCTCCGTACTAGTATCCCAGCCTTGTTATGTGTTAACCATGAATGTCCCTTACTCAAAGTCGTGTAATGGTCCATGTCAACCTAATATATCGCATATATAGGTTACTCAAATCATATGTTTCTTTCCATGTATATAAATTCAGTCCTTTGCCGTACCTCGTACGGGCTTCCTCATGTCGTATTATCCTTGAAATCGTTTGGACTGTCACCCTTGTTCTAGCTAGGCTCTTCCATATGAATCATTGTTTGAACTACTAGGACTTACGCCACCTAGCACCACTAGGGATTACGCTTACCTATTGCACGCTTTCGTATTTCGGTTCGGGTTAAACCACCTAGGCCACTAGGGATTACGCTAACCCTCAACCGCGCCCTTTTTCCCACGCATTCATCGTGAATCGTTTTTCTATAACTGTATGCACATGTATCACATCGTGCCATCCGAGTCCTGTCACAGGGCAAAACAAGAAATACATGACTCGGTCGGGAGCTTTAGATCTATCTGCCGATGCAGATACTAAGGTCTGCTTTTCTACACGTGGCTATGGTCCCACGAGACCCCTCCCTCAACTAGTGAAAGGCAACACAAGAGAAATCTTGCATGAGAACTACACTCCGGCCAGCCCACATCCTACGGCCTACCTCACCCATAATTAGATAGCAATTATGGTCTGTTGGGTGTTCCCTGCCTTTCCGTACGTACACGCTTGACTCAAGATGGTAGATGATCGACGAACTTGCTATCTCGGGCACCTTATGTATTCGTCGACTCACTGCTATCCACCCCAGTCTTTAGGTCGCTCGCATAGCAACCAAGGCATATTCTTGGTTCTTCTACCGTAGACCTCAACCTCTCGTGAGCCTAGTATAATGACCTGGCAGCTCACAGAGGGATCCCAAGAATATCCTCACGTTCCCCGAAGCCGCTGCTTCGTTACCCAGTTCGTTGGAGCCTTTATCTAAATCAGATAGCCTGCTCCTACACGCATACTTAAACGTTGACCTAACGTATCGGGTTACTAATCTATCTAAGAAATGGTCCAAATTTCCTTGACTAAGAATTATTACTTAGTTTCCCTTAACTAAGGTTTACCACTTAGCCTTATTTCCATAATCCTTGTTAACTATGGTTATTTACCTAATCCTCTGAATTAGGGTTTATCTAATGGGTTAAGTGTCACTTAAGTTCATAACTTAGCCCGTCTACAAACCATGTCAAAATTGGCTAAGTATCCAAGTCCAAGACTTAACCCTACAAACCATGTGTCAAGTTGGCTAAGTATATTAAGCAATCCATAACTTAACCTCGTCTAATTATCATTTTAGATTGGTTAATTATATAAATTAACTTGACCTTGTCAAATTACCGAGTCAAATCGGTCAAGCGTATTCAAGTGATTCGTGACTTAGCCTTATCATGTTTTCACGTTAGATTGGTTAAGTATAGATTAACTTAACCTCATCAAATTAACGAGTTAGATTGGTTAAGTATAGGTCACTTAACCTCATCAAATCATCGTGTTAAATTAGTTAAGTGTTTAACTTAACCCCATTAAATTACCAAGTTGGATTAATTAAGTCTAGGCTAACTTAACCCCATCCGATTACCATGTTTAGATTAGTTAAGCCTAATCTTAACCCCATCCATTAACTGTATTATACGGTTAAGTGTCATTAAGAAAATTTACTTAACCTTATCACGTTATCGTGTTGGATTGATTAAGTGTTGGTTAACTTAATCCCGTCCACTAGTCGTATAAAAATGGTCAAGTGTCATTAGGCAAATCAAGTTACTTAACCTACCCAAGCTTATCATGTTTTGTTAAGTATCATTAGCCTAATCAAATTACTTAACCCCTTTGTCCATATCATATTTGGTTAAGCCTCATTAATCAAATTAACTTAACCCTATTATGTGGCATTAATTTAATTAATGCACCCTCAACCTCTCACATTAGACCTTGTTGTGGTTACTAGTTAAGCCGGGCGGGTCCGGGTAGATTTACACCACAACCTAGTCTAACCTCGTGTCTTAAGCGCGACATGACCAACTTCTCACATTGGGTCCTATTGTTTGCAACTACTAGTTAGGCCGGTCGGTTCCGGGTAGTTTTACGTTGCAAACTCAACCCAACCTCGAGTTGGCCACACTTATATTATCTAAGTTCATCATGTTTCCAAAACATGTTACAAGTTTTCAAGCATTTGGGTAGACCTAACTTAATAGGTAAATTCCCAAAGGGTAGACCTAACTTAATAGGTAAATTCCCAAGCTCATGTTTTTATGCATACTTACATGTTAACTTCCATGCTTATATTTTAAGTCATATTTTTCAAGTATAAACACATGTCATATTCAAGTTAAGACTTCGCGACATGTTCATGTTTATCTAACTACCCAAAATCGTGTTTTCCCAACGCAAGCAAAGCGAGTCAACATAGTAAGGATACTATGTCACATATTGGTCTCAAAACACGCATGATGCCAAAAAGGGCTTGACTTCCACATGCATAACATCATAAAGGGATTGGCCATAAACATGCATAGTGTCATAAGGTAATTTGGCCACAAACATGCATGTTAGCATAAGGGGTTTGGGTTCATAAACATGCATAAGCCCCAAAATCTTGTCTTAGCCAATGTTTCACAAGTAAAGTGGTTCCTAAAGGTTCATGCTAGCATTTCATGCATAAAGATCCAAACTTGCAAGTTAAACTAGGTTATGCATAGCATGAGAGGCATGATTAAGTCACTCACATGGCCAAAAATCATAAACATGAACACAAGAGGCAAGGTAAGGTTCATATAGGTTCGCATAATCATGTTTAGCCTCATTTTATCCCATGTCATTATCAAAACTACCGTTTCCATCTAAAAGTAGCTAGAACTTACATAGGCAAGGCTTAGAAAAGGGGTCATGCATCATCTTGACGAAGAAAGGTGGCTCCTTTGAAGAAGAACCTTCATGAAACTCGCATAGCAATGTTGATTTGGCCTCTATTTGGTGTAGCAAGCTTGCACCTTTTGATTTGAACCCGATTTGAATGCATAGGCTCTAGGGATTGGAGATGGAGGCCATGATCAATGAAGATTTTGGCAGCACTTAGTTGCTAGGTTTGATTTTTAGGGATTTAGGTTAGGTTTAGGGTGTATTTATAGAAGATTAGGCTAGTTAGGACCCTTAGATTAACCCTAGGACCAACCTGAACCGTCAGATTTCAAACCAGCCCCAAAAACCTAGCCAAGATAGAAAATAGGTGCACCAGACCAGAATCAGCCGACAGGGCAAGTCGACAGCCCTGTCGACTTGCCTGTCGACATGCCTGTCGACTTGCAAGTCGACAGCCCTGTCGACAGCCCAGTCGACTTGTCTGGGCGGGAATTTTCCCGCCTGGCCCCATTTCTGCATGTTTCGAAATTCAAATTTCCCGAAAACTTCTTTGGGCCTTAACCGGGTCATACGGACTCCGATTTACAAAATTTCGGACTCTATTTCGCGTATTTTTCCGAGACGAACGCAATGGCATAGCCCGTTTTACTTGATTCAGAATTTAAAATTAAATTCTGCCTTGATTCTCGTTTTAACATGTTATCGAAATACGGGTTGTTACATTCTCCCCACCTTTTAAGATTTCGTCCCCGAAATCTCTAAGTTAGGAAGAACATATCCTACCATCCATCTACTCAAAACTTCATCCACAAGCAACCATTGTCCTTAGATGATTTCTAATGCTGTATGAATATATGCAAAACGTGTGTGTACATGTTCCTTAGCTAATGCTAATGATCAGGCCTGAAAAATCTTTTTAATGCGAAAATATGTATAGTGCCATGAATCCAACATGTATGCAAATAGTCCTAGTCATATAGATACTATATGCGTGCACAATCATTCATTCATATGCAACAACCGCATGATAATACATTCGATTTCATCCATAAACAAGTATAAATACTCGTGCATATGCAATATGAAATGTGACCGAGTCGAGCTAATATCTAATGTAAATTCGCGCATCCACGAGCAACCACTTGCAACCATTTGCAACCATATCAACCATAACATGTTTCAAATACATGTTTACATCCACAGGGTTCTACCTAAGATTCCCTGAAACAGGGTCGAGAAGATAAACAAAACAAACTCCGTACGGGGTTTGTAACAGAGACAGGACCGAGAGGATATCCATAAAAGATAGCCTACGAGCAAGCTCAACAGAAAAACAGGGATCGAGGATATATTCCCAAAAGAGATATCATGCACGTATTTAATCTTCAGTCTCCTGAGTCACATTACCTTGAGCTTAGTTCCATCGTGCCTTGACCGCCCCTTTTACTTCACGATTTCGCAGCTTCTTATGTCCTGTTTCCATAACATGAGTTGGAACTCATTTCCTCGTCGCCTCTCGTTCCACTTGCACTTATTCTCCTTCTAGAATACTTGGCGCAAACAGGACTGCGTACTCATGATTCCACGCAAGCTTTCCAAAATTTCATTAGTGAATCCTGGACCTCGTACCACAAGGTATTCCACGTAGAAAAACTTTCTCTTGAAAGTAGACAGGTTGCCATGCGTACTTACTAGGGTAATTCCCATAACCCATGCACAAGTGAAGTAGACCATCCGTCCTACTAGCAAACACCACTCGATCGGGTTTCTAATTTCCAACAAAGGCATCTAGGGATTCTAAGTAACTAATCATGGCAGAACCCAAAAGGTTACGCGATACTTCAAGGGTATTACCAAAACAAGCCAAGAGTCTAACTACCCTCCTTCTAAAACCGAGAGTGGCACCCCTTACTGGATAACCACTTCATCCCTAGAATCCATCCACAACTTATAAACATAAGCGTTATTTCCAAGCTCAAACTTGATATAGACATTCTCAAATCCAAACAAGCCATGAGTAAATGGACCGATTCTCCAATAGGACTTTGAGACAAAAATGGGATTCTCTATTACGCTAGTACTTAAGGTGCAGAGACTCGACTATCCAAGCAGACTTAAGTGATACAATGATCAAGACAAAGTCTGGACGGGATGATAGAAAAGAACGACTAAACCTTTACCAGAAACGGCACCATTTCTTTTAGGTACCCTAGAAATGAGAGTGTACTATTTCCCTCTCCGCTGATCTTGTCCTTGTCCTCCTCGATGGACTAAGCCATAACAACAGTTGCTTATCCTTAAGCTGGTATCCTTTACCCTTATTCTTATTATCCTTTCTTGTAACTTCGGTAACAAGTCTCTCGAGAACCACCTCCATCGTACGGGAAACACCTACGTGGCTAGACAAAGATTAGTCACAGTTAGAACTACTGTGACCACGGATGGAGGAAAGAAAGGAAACGAGATTCAATCAAGGAATCAAAGGATGGTGCTAATGGCTTTTGGGGAATAGCCTTTAAAAACTTTTCTTGAAAAATGCTTCTTTGTAAAAGGTTTCTCAAATAGTTTTCAGAAGGTTTTAAAAGCTTTTGCCCAGTCTGGTAACCTTCTGCTCTGATACCAAATGTAACACCCCGCCTCCGCTAGGGTCACTCGCAAAGGAATGCACTAGCTCTAGAGGGGCATTATTGGTAAACATGCACAGAAATATCACAAGACAGAACATATAAAATAGCGGAAGTAAAATCAAACTTTCATAACATGAATAAATAAGGTCTAAAGCCTTTTACATCAGAGTACAACAAAACCTGTCTTGCAATAGTAAAGAAGCATAAAGACTTTTTAATAAATTATTCCCCAAGTAAAAACAGTAAAGTAGCCATAGCCAAGAGAAGTCCAAGCCATCCATGATGACCTTCAAGCAGAAGAAGTCCGAACTAAACTGCATTGTTTCCTCCCTGTAACCTGGGGGGAAACGGAAGAAAAGAGGCGAAACAAAACGGGTCAGTCAAAAAGACTGAGTAAGTCCTATCTACTTCCAGTATAAAAACAGGTAAAGGTAACATGACATGCATAAACTGAAAGTAAACATAAGGATAACTACAATGGATAGATAAACTAAACCGGGGTAGCCGGTTTAACTACTGTGGCAAGGTAAACTAAGGTATCATGATAAACTACGGTGTTATGATAAGTCAAGGTATCACATCGTCAGATTTCTATCGAGTACATTATCCCAAGGTATCTGCCCCGTCTAACATCCCACGGTATCTATTATGTATATTAGTTCTAACATGTATATTTGCTCTGCACCCTCCGTACTAGTATCCCAGCCTTGTTATGTGTTAACCATGAATGTCCCTTACTCAAAGTCGTGTAATGGTCCATGTCAACCTAATATATCGCATATATAGGTTACTCAAATCATATGTTTCTTTCCATGTATATAAATTCAGTCCTTTGCCGTACCTCGTACGGGCTTCCTCATGTCGTATTATCCTTGAAATCGTTTGGACTGTCACCCTTGTTCTAGCTAGGCTCTTCCATATGAATCATTGTTTGAACTACTAGGACTTACACCATCTAGCACCACTAGGGATTACGCTTACCTATTGCACGCTTTCGTATTTCGGTTCGGGTTAAACCACCTAGGCCACTAGGGATTACACTAACCCTCAACCGCGCCCTTTTTCCCACGCATTCATCGTGAATCGTTTTTCTATAACTGTATGCACATGTATCACATCGTGCCATCCGAGTCCTGTCACAGGGCAAAACAAGAAATACAGGACTCGGTCGGGAGCTTTAGATCTATCTGCCGATGCAGATACTAAGGTCTGCTTTTCTACACGTGGCTATGGTCCCACGAGACCCCTCCCTCAACTAGTGAAAGGCAACACAAGAGAAATCTTGCATGAGAACTACACTCCGGCCAGCCCACATCCTACGGCCTACCTCACCCATAATTAGATAGCAATTATGGTCTGTTGGGTGTTCCCTGCCTTTCCGTACGTACACGCTTGACTCAAGATGGTAGATGATCGACGAACTTGCTATCTCGGGCACCTTATGTATTCGTCGACTCACTGCTATCCACCCCAGTCTTTAGGTCGCTCGCATAACAACCAAGGCATATTCTTGGTTCTTCTACCGTAGACCTCAACCTCTCGTGAGCCTAGTATAATGACCTGGCAGCTCACAGAGGGATCCCAAGAATATCCTCACGTTCCCCGAAGCCGCTGCTTCGTTACCCAGTTCGTTGGAGCCTTTATCTAAATCAGATAGCCTGCTCCTACACGCATACTTAAACGTTGACCTAACGTATCGGGCTACTAATCTATCTAAGAAATGGTCCAAATTTCCTTGACTAAGAATTATTACTTAGTTTCCCTTAACTAAGGTTTACCACTTAGCCTTATTTCCATAATCCTTGTTAACTATGGTTATTTACCTAATCCTCCGAATTAGGGTTTATCTAATGGGTTAAGTGTCACTTAAGTTCATAACTTAGCCTGTCTACAAACCATGTCAAAATTGGCTAAGTATCCAAGTCCAAGACTTAACCCTACAAACCATGTGTCAAGTTGGCTAAGTATATTAAGCAATCCATAACTTAACCTCGTCTAATTATCATTTTAGATTGGTTAATTATATAAATTAACTTGACCTTGTCAAATTACCGAGTCAAATCGGTCAAGCGTATTCAAGTGATTCGTGACTTAGCCTTATCATGTTTTCACGTTAGATTGGTTAAGTATAGAGTAACTTAACCTCATCAAATTAACGAGTTAGATTGGTTAAGTATAGGTCACTTAACCTCATCAAATCATCGTGTTAAATTAGTTAAGTGTTTAACTTAACCCCATTAAATTACCAAGTTGGATTAATTAAGTCTAGGCTAACTTAACCCCATCTGATTACCATGTTTAGATTAGTTAAGCCTAATCTTAACCCCATCCATTAACTGTATTATACGGTTAAGTGTCATTAAGAAAATTTACTTAACCTTATCACGTTATCGTGTTGGATTGATTAAGTGTTGGTTAACTTAATCCCGTCCACTAGTCGTATAAAAATGGTCAAGTGTCATTAGGCAAATCAAGTTACTTAACCTACCCAAGCTTATCATGTTTTGTTAAGTATCATTAGCCTAATCAAATTACTTAACCCCTTTGTCCATATCATATTTGGTTAAGCCTCATTAATCAAATTAACTTAACCCTATTATGTGGCATTAATTTAATTAATGCACCCTCAACCTCTCACATTAGACCTTGTTGTGGTTACTAGTTAAGCCGGGCGGGTCCAGGTAGATTTACACCACAACCTAGTCTAACCTCGGGTCTTAAGCGCGACATGACCAACTTCTCACATTGGGTCCTATTGTTTGCAACTACTAGTTAGGCCGGTCGGTTCCGGGTAGTTTTACGTTGCAAACTCAACCCAACCTCGAGTTGGCCACACTTATATTATCTAAGTTCATCATGTTTCCAAAACATGTTACAAGTTTTCAAGCATTTTGGTAGACCTAACTTAATAGGTAAATTCCCAAAGGGTAGACCTAACTTAATAGGTAAATTCCCAAGCTCATGTTTTTATGCATACTTACATGTTAACTTCCATGCTTATATTTTAAGTCATATTTTTCAAGTATAAACACATGTCATATTCAAGTTAAGACTTCGCGACATGTTCATGTTTATCTAACTACCCAAAATCGTGTTTTCCCAACGCAAGCAAAGCGAGTCAACATAGTAAGGATACTATGTCACATATTGGTCTCAAAACACGCATGATGCCAAAAAGGGCTTGACTTCCACATGCATAACATCATAAAGGGATTGGCCATAAACATGCATAGTGTCATAAGGTAATTTGGCCACAAACATGCATGTTAGCATAAGGGGTTTTGGTTCATAAACATGCATAAGCCCCAAAATCTTGTCTTAGCCAATGTTTCACAAGTAAAGTGGTTCCTAAAGGTTCATGCTAGCATTTCATGCATAAAGATCCAAACTTGCAAGTTAAACTAGGTTATGCATAGCATGAGAGGCATGATTAAGTCACTCACATGGCCTAAAATCATAAACATGAACACAAGAGGCAAGGTAAGGTTCATATAGGTTCGCATAATCATGTTTAGCCTCATTTTATCCCATGTCATTATCAAAACTACCGTTTCCATCTAAAAGTAGCTAGAACTTACATAGGCAAGGCTTAGAAAAGGGGTCATGCATCATCTTGACGAAGAAAGGTGGCTCCTTTGAAGAAGAACCTTCATGAAACTCGCATAGCAATGTTGATTTGGCCTCTATTTGGTGTAGCAAGCTTGCACCTTTTGATTTGAACCCGATTTGAATGCATAGGCTCTAGGGATTGGAGATGGAGGCCATGATCAATGAAGATTTTGGCAGCACTTAGTTGCTAGGTTTGATTTTTAGGGATTTAGGTTAGGTTTAAGGTGTATTTATAGAAGATTAGGCTAGTTAGGACCCTTAGATTAACCCTAGGACCAACCTGAACCGTCATATTTCAAACCAGGCCCAAAAACCTAGCCAAGATAGAAAATAGGTGCACCAGACCAGAATCAGCCGACAGGGCAAGTCGACAGCCCTGTCGACTTGCCTGTCGACATGCCTGTCGACAGCCCAGTCGACTTGTCTGGGCGGGAATTTTCCCGCCTGGCCCCATTTCTGCATGTTTCGAAATTCAAATTTCCCGAAAACTTCTTTGGGCCTTAACCGGGTCATACGGACTCCGATTTACAAAATTTCGGACTCTATTTCGCGTATTTTTCCGAGACGAACGCAATGGCATAGCCCGTTTTACTTGATTCAGAATTTAAAATTAAATTCTTCCTTGATTCTCGTTTTAACATGTTATCGAAATACGGGTTGTTACAGCTTGTGAATGGTACCTCCGCCCAAATTCTTATACTTCTTGGCAATAGTATCAAGATAAACCGTTGTCGCGGTGGTTGTTGTTGTTCTGAGGCAATACGACCTTGTTATTAGCTTTCGATTCTACCTCTTCGAGGTTGGGTTCATTATTAACTACGGGGATGTCACTCGTTCCTCGGCCTCTACCTCTCCTGCCTCTGCCTCTTCCACTCATTTTCTTTTACTTCTGCGAATAGCAAAAAAAGAGTCAAGCCAACATAAAAGATATATTAAGGAATGGTAAGAGCATAAAGACCTATGCACGAATAACGATGTAATTACTTGATTATATGCTATTTTGATGTACTCATTCTAGGATATTACTAATCATATCTCTAATGAGTTACTCGTACTAGAATACTACTAATTCTATCTCTGATGAGTCATTTAATACATTATATTCCAGAACTAAGGTTAACCAAAGCTCTGATACCAGGCCGACATGACCCAAACCCCGATCCTATGTAGTAAGGATTGTCTTTGGAATATAACACATTAATCACATCAGCAGATCACAGAATATAACACAATACAAAATATCAGAGAACAATATAAATCATCATATCAGCGGAAATAAACATCATCATCAGAGTTACACAGTTTTACAAGATCCTACTTAGCACATGAAAAGTTTCATCAAATAGATAATAAGTTTGCAACGGAATCAAATATAATTATACATAAGATAGTGTTTTTAAAGTTCCAAGGGGAATAAACAAAGTTCATATTTATCTTCAAGCCAAAATAGCAACCACAGCTTCGGTGCATGTCCAAAAGAAAGCAAATAACCTGATCACATGGCTGCCCATGTAAAATTATGGGCACCCGAGTTTACAAGGGAAAAAGAAACTACGACTCAGTCATGGGACTAGTATGAGAAATTCTATAATTACTTACTTATTTAGAGATAAGGCATATCACGGAACTACACTGTATGACACGGAACGGTTTTAATCCACTCGATTGCCAGTACATAAAATAAAGTAAAATAAAATAAACAACGTGGTGCTTTTTAGAAAAATGAAGTCGTTATAAGGCTCAGGTCCCATCGCACAATGCAACGCAAGCCCGAGGATAGAGCTTTACTTTATAATGGGTAAATATGCTTGATACATGAAAAATAAAAATCATTTGGTATTTTTATTAGTGTCTAGGTGTTTTAAAACAATTTCAACATAAATGTATCATTCTTAGATGACATATTACCACATCCTACTATGTCGCCGATAATATACAACTAAAACCTTAAGATACCGTATTGGAAATTGGATTTCCGTCTATGAGCCGAGGCAAGGGATTTTCCTCAATGATTTTATATCACATCTAGCAAGATGTTCAGGATCACACCTATGGGCTACCCTTGGTTAGCGGCAGGGCCGGTCCACACCTAACGTTTGTGGATTATTTATTCCTGAAGAATACATTTCCTGGTCCTATCAGACCTACAACCTGGTTAGTACGTCGATCATATGAGCATTTTACAACCCTATATCTGAGGCGCCTTACAATCCAATCATCCACATAAGTAAAAATGTTTGGACTCCATACCATGACATCACTCATAGCTAGAAAGAAATGCACGTCTACCCTGCGGTCCTCATCCCGTTTTTGGCTCATACCGGGGTGTGAAGCTCACGAATTAACGATATACACAAAGCTATGCTATATTAAATCCATGCTTTGATCATCATCCACAAGGCTCTGTTTTTCAACAAAAACCTTGATCATTGCATCTCAGCATGCCACATTATCAACCCATACCACACGACTGATGCCTACGGATATATAACCTCTGACCTCGTACGTCTCAGAGAAGGGTGTTTAGCTAAGAGAATAAATTCTCCGCCACCAAATAGATATATATTTAGAAGAGATCAATTTATATAGCACAAAATACCATGCCAGACACATAATTTATTTACAAGTCCGTTCTGGGTCTGAATGAAACCGGAGGCACCTTATTCCTCATCCCATATGTGCAATACAGGAGAAAGATCCTCGCATATCCGGACAATCAACAAGTACGTCCAGACAACTACCACTATAACCCCTTCATGGGAGCTACCCAAATCCAAGGCAACAATAGTAATCCATTCGATGTGAAGATTGTCGGTCTTGCACCATCTTCAGTACTTTTGACATTTAAATCGTCATTTAGTTATTTGAAATAGGATTTAACCCGGTCTTTTCAAATAATTCTCGCATAAACAAATCAAATCGATTTCCTTACTCTGGTTAAGCCATTGGCTTTCACAATTCATTTCTAAACATTATCAAAATCTATTCTGTAAGTTTTCACGCCAAATCGCACTTAACCATTTTTATTTTATAAACCAAGAAAAATTTGTTTACATGCACTCTAAATCGTTTATAATAATATAAAACAATTTTTTCGCTATTTTTATATTTATAAAAATAGCACATTTCAATCGAATGACGTTTCAGGTCATTCAATCGCACTGGCGCTGTCTTCATCCCAATTTAGATTAAACATTTCTAAAAATCTAACCGTTGGATCTCAACATATTTATTATCATTGGAAAGGTCTTTTCGAATCAAATC
Organism: Allium sativum; assembly: GCA_030737875.1. NCBI lineage: Eukaryota > Viridiplantae > Streptophyta > Magnoliopsida > Asparagales > Amaryllidaceae > Allium > Allium sativum. The sequence goes on from CM060924.1 coordinate 300,181,588, forward strand.
CAACAGTTATAATTTCAGGAAAAATCTGACGGTCAGATCTCTCGATATACTCGTTTAAGTTACGAGTCGAAAATGTGAATTACCGATGCGCGATTCGTTTATTTTATTTTATATTCGTCGTATATTAATATTATACGACGAACGACTTCCAAACAATTTTATTCATTAAATATTTGGCTAATGCCTTATATTTTCGGAAAAATCGTCATAACCTCCTTTATACGGAGTGCTTGGAAAAATCCCAACTGGCATTAGAAGTCTCACATAAATCAATATATATTCATTCAACAAATGCCCATTGGGAGATGTGTAAAAATATATCATCCCAATACCCGTGAGTGGGATTTTTAATCATGTGAACAACTATTGTGACCTATATACACTCAAGGGAGATGTGTGAAAAATCAACCCTTGACCCAGTGATGGGGATAAGCGCGATCCATGTACCTTATCTACAACAAGAGAGACATGTATATTTTTGCCATCTCAAGGTTCGTGTGGTGTTTGTTATTAAATTCTGCGATTTCAGTTATATGTTTATTTAGTCTATGTCATATAAGCATCCACAATTTCATGCTATATGATTTTATTGTCCAGTCTACATCAGATAGTCACATGTCAATTACCTGATCTTCGATTATTCAGTTCTCGTCGTATAACATCCACAATTTCATGTTATACGGTTCACAACATGTAAGCATCAAGCATCTACATGCTTTTATGGATATGTTATGCTATGCTATGTCATGCTATGCTATGTTGTGCAGTGTGGTTCATACATATTTACTATCCAATGGTGTATGTTCAATTACATCCAAGAAACCATCACACGCATCCAATTCATGCACAATCAATAATAATAAATAAAATTGCGTAATCAATGCCATTGAAGGCGCAGTTAATTCTAAATAAACTTGGTGAATAATTTAAATGATAAATTGAAAGGGGTATCATCTACACTTGATAAAAATGACATTTTTATCTAACTAATCAATGTTCAATACAGAAATATACTGATGTGAACAATGATTAAATATTTTTAATCAACATCAAGTAGTCAAGTAAAATTCGTTATCTAACCAAGCGATATTTTAGCTTCACGCTAATGCGAGTAATCACTTGTATATAATTAAAATTGATATTTTTATATTACCTATCTTTAATTGATGTTATAATAAATTATTATTATTCCATATTCATCTTGTGACTTCGTGGTAAATTTTATTAAACCATTTTCAAGTTACAACTTCTTATTATCGATACGGTTTCATGCGTACATGTCACATATCCGAACTACTTTGCATATAACAGTCAAAAATGATACTTTAACTGACTAAATATTATTTCACATCTTAATAAATTTTATTTATTAACTAATACTCATTGGTTAATGTAACATCCCATAAATTTCGACCCTTCAAATATAGAATTTAATTTAATTATTTAATTAAAAATGATATTAAAACATAAATTATGATTCATTAATTTAAGACTCCAAAATTTATTTTTGATAAACAATAACTTACATTGAAATGAACTGTGATTGATAATAATGAGAACTATTAAATTGTTTATGCATTTGGACTAGCTAAATTTGAACTATTGTTGATAAAATCAGCAGTTGAACCCTTGATTTTATTTTAAAGGTTCAATATAGGAATTAATGCGATAATTAAAAATAAATTTACGAATGTTTGCAGTTTAATTATGTACAGGAAGAATTGTAACAAAACAGAGTGTCAATGATATATAATGTACGTTTTAACTATTGCAGTTAATGAAACTCAATGTTAACATTTATTATAATAAATTATACATTTTCATTTTTAAATATAAGTATAATCACTACAACAAAAACACCATATTACAACTTTAATTTTACAACGGTGGTAAAAGCACCGTTGTAATAAATGGTTTTTTACAATGGTGGTAAACGCACCGTTGTAATAAATGGTTTTTTACAACGGTGGTAAAGACACCGTTGTAATAAATGGTTTTTTACAACGGTGGTAAAAGCACCGTTGTAATAAATGGTTTTTTACAATGGTGGTATTCCCTAAAGTTGTAATAAACATATTTTTAACAACTTTTTGTTTTGTTAGTTGTAATAGATGCCCATTACAAACTTCATGTTTATAATATCTATATTTAATAACTAATTATATTAATATTTAATAATAATTAATAATTAATAATAAACTTAGGAATCAATAATATTTATTAAATAATTAATAGTTAATAAGTGGTAATTAATGTTTAATAGTTAATGTTAACTGCTTATTAATTAATATTTAGGTGACATATACATTATAAGCTTTTAATAGTTATTACTCGATTATAACTAAGTAGAAATAAGTAAAAGTTAAATAATAACTATTGTTAATATGAAATCATCCTAATTAATAATTAACATTTAATTAATAACTAATTAGTAAGTAATAATTAATAATCAATAATAAGTAAACAAATAAATATTACTTAATTAATTAATAATTTACAAATAATTCATCTGTCTGGAGTTCACATGTATTTGCGTGTGAGGTTCAAGTATGTTTTTTTTAAGATGTACCAATTAGTTTATAATCTATGATGAACGTAATTTTTTAATTTAATAATTATTAACTAATAATAACTATAAAAAATAAATTTAATAAATAATCAATATGTAACAAAATATTTAATAATTCAAAATTAATCACCATATTACAATTAACTAAATATTTGCAACGTTCGATAGACGACAATTGCAATAACAAATTTATAAAAATTGATTTTTCTCGACATTTGTAATAAAGGGTTTTTATAATTGGTTTTTCTTGATAATAACTTTTACACGTCATTATTTATAATTTAATATTTAACATCAAATGTTTGATGATCAATATTTAACATTTAATATTTCATTTATAAGTAATATTTAATATGTAACATTAATAGGTAATAACTAATAACAAAAAGTAATATCTAATACTATTAATAAGTATATTTACCCTTATGATCCGTCGGCCCAACCAAACGTACCCGACCCGCCATCCCTTATAACCCTAATTCCATCGTAACCCCCTTCATTCACTCAAGCCGCCTCACAAATTTCTCAAAACCGAATTGAAGAAAAACCCTAGATCCCCTTTTCTTCCTCCGTAACACGAGATAACCGACTTCGCAACTACCCCTTCGACCTCCTCAATGATTCGCCATCAACCCTAAACCCCCACAGACCACCAGTTCGGCCATCGCCAGCCAACCCCCGAGCCTTCACGACGAGCGATCTCGAATTAAGCTAAGTTTCTCCTTTTTACTCGTTTTAAATTAGCTGTAATATTTTGTTTGTTTAATTTGGGTTAGATCTATATTTCGATTCATGTGATTTCAGAACCATGGGGCTCGTATTGGGTTAGATCTATAGTTCGACCATCAGATTGTCTGATTTCAGATATGATTTCGTATTGGGTGTGATACGAATTAAGCTTTGCACTGCTACGGTATGTCTATTTTGCTTTTTTCGATGGGTTCTTTGCTTGTTGAGTGGATTTTGGAATTGGTTTATTGAGTTATCGAGGAATTTGAGGAACTGTTAGTTGGTTGTTGGTTTTGAGGAAGTTTCGAAGGGTTTGTTGTGGTTCTATGGTTTTGCAGCCTTGTGGTTCTATGGTTTTGCTGCTTGGGATTATTGTGATCTGTTCTTGCAAGTTTTATTTTGGTTTGTCTGTGCATTTTGTGTTCTAATTCTAGGCACAGGAGGCTATTTTGCTTATAAACTTGATGAATATGCAAAAAAGCTTTGCTGCGGCATAGCTATGCAGTGATTGCACTGCAAAGCTTTGCCTAAGCTTGCAAAGCTTTGCCTAAGCTTTGCATTGCAAAGCTTTGCACTGCTATTTGCAGTGCAAAGCTTTGCTGTGCAAAAGCTTTGCCAAAGCTTTGCTGCGGCAAAGCTTTGCACTGCTATTTGCAGTGCAAAGCTTTGCTATGTAAAAGCTTTGCCAAAGCTTTGCTGCGGCAAAGCTTTGCAGTGCAAAGCTATGCAGTGATTGCACTGCATAGCTTTGCCGCAGCAAAGCTTTGTAGTGCATAGCTTTGCCGCGGCAATGCTTTGCAGTGCAAAGCTTGCCGCGGCAAAGCTTTGCACTGCTATTTACAGTGCAAAGCTTTGCTGCGGCAAAGCTTTGCACACTGTGCAAAGCTTTGCTGCAGCAAATCTTTGCACTGCAAGTAGCAGTGCAAAGCTTTGCCGCAACAAGCTTTGCACTGCAAAGCTTTGCCGCGGCAAAGTGATTGCACTGCATAGCTTTGCCACGGCAAAGCTTTTCAGTGCATTGTATATAACAAAATGAATCATCCAACGTTACATGCATTGTATATAATGGTCAGGTTATTTACGTATATAATGGTTTGAATGCATTGTATTAGCTGTTTATTTTGTGCACTCACATTTTTCCAATTTTTGTTACATGCATAAATCTATACTGCAGCACTAACAGTTTGATAATTTCTTTCTTAGGAACGGATATTAAGGAGAAAAAGGAGCACAAGGAGATTAACAGGAGCAGAAGAAAGTTAGAACTGTTATAAAGTCTTTGTATCTTCAGTTTTGTCAATGTATTATGTAAAAAAAATGATGAGTTTGAAATTAATAATATATTGTTTTGGTTCATGGTTTAAGTTTGTTTGATATTTTCAGTTTTGTAGATAATATGTTCTGCAATGAATTCTTTTATTAGTAATATGTATATAATTTGTGGATATATTACAATTGTAAAATATAAAAATTGTAATAAAATGTAAAAATTAAAACAACAACGGTGCATAACTGTTGTAATAAACTTATTACAACGGTGGAAAAAAGTTGTAAAATATACATATTACAACGGTCTTGCAACAGTGCAGAAAAGTTGTAAAAGATATTAGGCTATTACAACTTCTTAAGACACGACGGTTTGCCCACCGTTGTAAAAACCCTATTACAACGGTGTTCCACCGTTGTAATAGGGTCATTTTGTTGTAGTGAATTTTACAAAGATAATAAATCGAAAATTTTAAAACAATATTTTACGGCCATTGAATAATTGTTGTAAATAATATAGAAACGTTTTTGACATGAGACTTAAATACTCTAACTGCGAATTAGATTTTGAATTGCATGTGCTTAGTTTAATTTAAATAAATTAGGTCAATTGTTAAATTACAAATTCAATTATAAATTTTTTATTGTTATCACTGAATAAAATAATAAGAGGATATGGTATGTAACAATGTAAAATAAGTAAATGTACAATCCTAATGTTTAGCTAAGTATAATAAAAGAAAATTTTCTGGAAGGAATTAATTATTCCCTTTTGATTTTTGAATTAGAAATAAATACTATATCACCTTTTTAATTACTCAGTGGACTCTTAATTTATTTTTACGTGTTCTTCCTTATCTGTTTCCCTCTTTTGACAATGAATTGTTTCCTTCAATTTTGAAAAAAAAGTGTTTATTTAATCAATGCATAAATTTCCTATTTATTACCTTATTTCTGGGTAATCAACTAAAGGGAAACTTTTCAAAAATAAATACATACATGGAATCCTATTAATGACATTGGTTGAATTAGGATAATAAGTATCACGGTAAATTTTAACAATGCAGGTATGCATTTTAGATATGTCGGTTGTAGTAATAACGAAGAATTTATTAAATTAGAAGTTCGTACCAATTGTTTGTATATCATAATTTTGAAATATGTTTGAATTAGTAAAATTAGAATACAACCTTTTATTATCATCCTAGTAATTGTAACCTATTTTAGAATTTAATGTTGAAATTAATTGGAATTCTTTAGTAGAAAAATTGAAAATAAATGTAATCAATGGTTTTAAAATGAGAAACATATGTGTACGTTTATATGAAAAGAATATATATATAAAACTCAAAATAAGGAAAGACATAAAGCATCCATTGTTTACGTTTTCAATTTACCATAATATATGTTTATCAGTCATGCGCCCTTCTCTCCTTATCAACCTTACATGTTATGCTCTTTTATAGAAATAAAAATAAAATATATATAAACCTTTCAATTACTTTGCATGCATTAACCCCATTTCCATTTTTATTTATTTCCAATACGTTATGTTCACTTCTCACTTTTCAAATATCTAAAACTGATGTTATAAAAAAAGGAATAACTTTGAACAAAAAAGGAATCAAGAAAGACAAAAAGGGAAATGAAATGAAAAGCTATGCATTTGGCATAAATACGCATGCATCCTTTCCTAAAGCCTCAGGCATGTTTTTTATTCTTCCGTTCTTTTCTTCCTTTCTTCCCATCCCTTATCACATCCTTTCCTACAAAGTATTTAAAAGGAACTGCTGCATCAAACTTCATTTCTCCTCAAATCTTTTCTTCCATACATGTCTTCGTTTTCTCTTAGCCTATATGATTCAGATTATAAAAAGGAAAAAAAAGAAAACTATAGGAAGCAAAGCACAGCCGACCTCCTCCAGCAATTCAAATCGAAGTCTGTGCCACCGCAAATCATTCACCTGCTCCTAATTTTTTCGTTGATTTAAGGTGAGTTATTCTCTCACGATTGACTTTAATTCAAGTAATTTGATTTCAATTTAAACTAAAATATATAATAGTTGATTTTAGTTATGTTGGCTGCCTTATGGATTTACCCTAATTTGTTTATGCCTTTATTATCACTTTGTTGTCTATTGTGTTCGTTGCTTGATGCAGTTTCGTTACTTTTGTACTTATGTACACTGTTATGTACATTGTTAGGTATTATTTTCATTGCTTTAAGAAACGGATGATGCACTTGATTATGCCATAAACATTGCTTTATGCACTGACCTGTAGCAAAGTGACACCCTGTTAGCCGAACTTGCAATAAACTTTGTTCATAATTTAGAGCCTGATACATACTAAAAACCTCCTGCCTTATTTTGATGTGTGAAACATATATTGGGTCAATATGTACCCTTCCACACCTGGAATAATATGGCTTGGAGATCCACTTTCTTATGTTTCTAAGTTTGTGTTGGTTTGTTCCCTTATGTTTTTGTTCTCTAGTAATGCACATGACAATGCTACCTAACCCATATGTTTACCCTTGCCGTGCATGCTGCACCATTTCGTTTATTGATCACCCTGTTTGGATCCATGTTACTGGGTTGAGAACCATATTTTATTGCATGGTTTTGGGGTTGAAAGGACATTTACTATGACATGCTAGTCTACTCTGTGTATTATGGTTGATCTGTATACATATTCATCGTTGTTACTTTACTGTTAGTGGCCTTGCCTGCATCTTCCTTTTAAAATGCACTATGATGGCAGGTCAATTTTTTTATCCTATTTCTAAACTTGAAATATATTTGTTCACATGTTAGGGCATTTACCCCTACATTATCTTATTATGTAACCTACGTTTATCGAACTTCTATGCCAAATATACCTTGACTAAATTTTTTGCAGTTGAGACAAATATTCGAAATTTAACAACTTAATGTGTGAACACGGTTTTGCTAACTAGTTAAAAATAAATTTAACTAGGATTTATAGTAGTTGGTTTCATATAAATAAAATGACTCATGCACCTTGTTTTGAATTGTGAAGAGTGTGGCATCTTATAATATGATTTTTGTGGCTGTCCTATTTAACATGCACAAAAACAACCTTTTTTTTTAGATAGAAATATATGCGACATTTTTTTATGTATTTTGTAACTTTAAATCTGATGTTAGGATTAATTATTATATTGTAGTGTTTTATTGAAATTGATTTACTTGAACAAAGATTAATCCTGACTCGAGTGCTTTATGTTTTTGCATGGAATGCTTGGGTCAAATACGAGTGTTGCAGATTATATATTTCAGCTCACAAAGAAGAGAGACATGTGAAGACACATGCATGCGCACAATGATTTGAAAATTTTGCTACAAATTTTATTTTGTTTAAAAATCTATGTGCTTTCGCTGTGTAAAATTTTTTGTTCAAACTCTGATATTTTGTCTAAAATTATTCTGCTGTGAGATATTGTAGTTTTTATTTATGTGATTTTTGTGTTTGATTCTGATTAAACCCCGTAAGCTAAGAAACAATTTGTCATTTCGAGCAGTTTAAATTGGTTTAATTACCGATTTGAAGTGGTCGAAAATGCAGGTTGTTATAGTTAACTTTATAATTAACTTGCAAGTGATTTATTTCTATCCTAGCCCTTTTATAAATGAGTTTAAAATTTCTCACCGAGATTTCCACTCTACCAAATTTTTTATGAAGAGGAATGCAACCTTTTTTGGCATCCACGCGGCTTTTCGGAGGCCCACGGAGCTCGAACAACGCGCTAACACTAACACACACTCGTATATTAATAGATCTGAGAGTATGGAGCTTAACGGAGGGTGAAACGGGCACGTACGGAGGTGTTTAAGGAGGGGACTCCACTATAAGAAAATTTCAGCGAAGGAGAGAAGGTATTTGGGCATTTAAGGGATGTCAGATGACGTGTAGAAGAGGTAGAAGGTGGTAGGAGGCAGCGGGGAGTGAAAAGGTGAAGTTTTTGGCTCGGGGAGGGTTTGGGGGCTCGGTTTGGGTCGGCCGTGGGCTGAGTAGAGCGACGCCGGAGTTTGGTGGCACGGGTGGTGGCTCAGGGGGTGGGGGAGGCGGCGGCAAAGGCAGGTGAGGAGGAGGAAGAGAAAGAAAGAGGGAAACAAAGAAAAGAAGAAAAGAGGGGGCCAAAATACAAAATTACCACCCCTCTCGCGGATTGTTGACGTGGCGCGATCCCGTGAGTCCAAACAAAACCAACTTGGTCCGTTTGATGGACTTCGTTTTAATTTAAATTCGATAACTTCGCGTTTATAATAGTGTGCTAGTTAGCCTCCAACTCTTTTGATCGCACGATCACAAATCAACTCCGTTTGCTATGAAATTTTGGATTACGGTAATAAACGTAATGTGACGACCCCAAACCCCGATAGGACGATGCAAGGGTAATCTTTGGAATATAACACATAAACAGATAACAACAATTCAGAAATAATTAAATACACCAGATAATGTATAATAGAATACACTGGATAAACATAATCATCAGAGTTACATAGTATACAGGATCATACTTGGTACAAAATACAGTTCAGCTATACATAAATGTCTACTGCGGAAAAGAAAACATAATATGTACAACAGGAGCTGAACAACATAAAAAGATAAATAATAGAATCCATCTCCAGCTCCAGCTATCCAGAAAGAGCTTGCTAAAACTTGAATACAAGGCTGCCCGTGTAGAAATAGGGGCACCCGAGTTTGCAAGTGAAACAAACTACGAGTCAGTCATGGGACTGGTATGAGAAATCTACTTAACACACTTTCAAATATGGCCAATCACAGGACCACGCCACTTTCGCGGAACGGGTTTACTCCATTGGATTGCCAGTGCTTTAAAACAAGTAAATCTTTTAAACATCGCAATGCTTTTTATAAAAATGAAGCCATTATAAGACTCAGTTTCCCATCACACAATGCAACACAAACCGGAGGATAGAGTTTTACCTTATAATGGCCGAAATATGCTTGATACGAATAAAACAAAAGCATTTGATATTATTACTAGTGTTTATAAGTTTCAGAAACAAATTCAAATCATAAGTATCAATCATAGACGGCATTAATGCCCCATACCACTATGTTGCCATATATAGGTATACAATCAAAACTGCACCATGTCGTATTTGGAAATTGGATTTCCGTCATGAGCTGAGGCCAGGGATCGTCCTCGCCGCTTCGAGACAATCTAGCCTACCATGTCTCAGGAATAGCCACAACTGCCCCTTGGATCGTCAGGGCCGGTCCACCAATGTGGATTAAAATGCCTGAACACTGCGTTTCCCCGCCCTTTGGGGCGCAAATGAGCCAACGAATGACTCCATCGGCTTCACATAGTCACTGATATATCCGAGGTGCCTCGCAACAGCAACAACCACACAGGTGAAAATAATATAAATGTCAGCCAGTTTAAGCACTGACACCACCTCTAGCTAGAAAGAAACGCATGTCCTCCCTGAAGCCCTCTCCCGTTTCTGGTCTATACCGGGGTGTGAGGCTCGCGAAACAACGCTATACACAAAGCTACGCCACACAGGCCGTGCTTTGATCATCAACCACAAGACTTTGCTTTTCAACAGAAGCCTTCATCATCTGCCACTTAGGCATGCCACACAGGCAATTCACTCAATGCGACTGGTTTCCATCGATATATAACCTCTGAGCTCGTACGTCTCAGAGAAGGGCGTTAAGGAAGAGAATAAATTCTCCGCCGCCAAGCAGATATATATTTAATAGAGATCAATCAGCACAGAACAAAATCCAATGTCAGACACACAGTCCATTTACACGTTCGTTCTGGGTCTGAACGAAACCGGAGGCACTCAATACCTAGCATATCCATACAATCAACAAGTACGTCCGGGTGGCCACTACTTCAACCCCGTCAAGGTAGCTACTCCTATCATGAGCATCAGTAGCACCCCTCCATTCGACGTGAAGATCATCGGTCTTGCACCGTCTTCATATCTTCAACTTTCACTCATCGATCAATTATTTGAAATGAGAATTCACTCGACCTTTTCAAATAATTCACGTATATCTAGAATTTCAAATCAATTCATTTCAATGGTTAAATTATTCGACATCACCAATTCTGTTCTTTAATGTAATTTTCACTCCAAACACATTCAACCATCAAATATCACATAAACCAAGCAAATTCAGTTTATTTCCATTCCATATCGTTTATAATATTTTATCACGATTTATCGCTATTTCTATTTATTTAAAAATAGCCAATTCATTCAAACGACGCTTCAGGCCATAACGCGGCTGTGGCGCTGTTATTCTCCAGATTTGATTTTCACATATCTGAAAATCTAACCGTTGGATCTTCACAAAATTTATATCATTAGAAAGATCTTTTCAAAACGAATCCAACGATTTCAGTTTTGGGAAAATCCGACGGTCGGATCTCCCGCACTAATCGTTTGAAGTTACGATTTCAAAATACGAACTGCAGCGTCGTTATTAGATTTAATTTAATTAAATTTTTATATATATAAATATAATCGATTATGGCGTTGTTTTTCTTCAGATTTGAATTAAACATTCCAGACAATCCAACCATTGGATCTTTACAAAGTTGGTGCCGTTGGAAAGATATTCCCAAGGCGAACCCAACGGTTGTGGTTTCGGGAAAATCCGATGGTCGGATCTCCCGCACTAATCGTTTGAAATCACGGTTTCAAAACACGAACTGCAGCTTTGTTATTCGATTTAATTTTATTTATATTTAAATATATATATATATATAATCCTTTTCGATTTACAAATCATATTCATTTCATACATTTGATAAAAATGATATTTTTATCCAACAAACGTTTATTTCAACACTTCGCTATTTTTAACAATTCACGTATATAATAAAGATGTGATTTTTATTGCAAAACAATTTATTTCAAAACACGACTATTTTATATAGTTCATATAGATGATAAAAATAAGATTTTTATTATAAAACAATTTATTTCAAAACACGACTATTTTATATAGTTCATATAGATGATAAAAATATGATTTTTATTATAAAACAATTTATTTCAAAACACGACTATCATTCAACACATGAATTTCTATTCAATACATGAATGCGGTTTCAACATATGAAAATAATTTCAACAAATGAAAATAATTCTAACACATGAATATTTCAGAAAATTTCGGCAGCATAACGGCAGGGTAGTTAAAACCGGGGTCGTCCCTAATACGGCTCCTCGCTTTACCTTAAAGCCTCGCAGCTTTTGACAATGGGGATTTCATGCATCTAGTTCGCACACAGGCGTCATGTTTATTTTTATTTCTTTTCCACAACTAATCCTATGTGTTTTCAACCAAATAATTCTCAACCACAAATGGGTATTTTCCAACCACAATCAACCAATTTCAACCACAAACAATTCTAATCAACCATTCGCTATCAACTAATTTTCACACCAATCACAACCAATAAGTATCGTCCATGGTTTGTGGACGAGGGGCGTATATATATATATATATATGAATATTTCATTTCACTTCAATTCATTTCAATGTCATTTCATCGCATATATAATCTTTATAACGCATATATAACTTATACATCGAACATACAACTTATATAACGCTTATACATGTGGTGTACAACGCTTAAATAACTCATACATCGACTATATAATTTATACATCATTGTTTTACATATCGTTGATAAATTAGAAATCTCACTTTGGGTTCCACTCCACCAAAAATAGCAGAAGGCTCAGAAAAATATGCGGTCTCTTCTAGAATGTAGAAGATGTCCACACGAGTCCACTGTCTCTTGTTTCACTGAATTTCGTCAAAACGAAAAAGATATGATTTTTACAGTGAAATCAAAAACCGTAGCGCTTTAAAGTGCTATAATATAGTTAAATTAAAAATACCCGTATACCTCACAGTTTCGTTCAAAACTAGGTCTTCCTTTTTCTCTCGATCCGTGAAGCTAGAGGGCGATCGGCCTATACCACGACGAAGAGCTTGGAGAGGCGCCTCCAGGGGGTACCACCACGTTGAACTCGACAGTGGCTATGTGGGGCGGCGGCACTTCAAACACGGCAACTTCAGAGGGCCGATTCGAGCTGATTACACGGAGATTGAGGGCGAGGCTTGTACTGACTTGAAGCGGATGCAAATCTCTTCAAAAACCTCCAAAGGATCGGTGAGCAATATTGAGTGATTCGAATGGATTTGGGAGAGGAAGGTTTGAAGGGTTTATCGTCGTTCGTTCTAGAGGGAGGCGGCGCGATTTTGACCAACGAGGTTTTGACCGACCAATGAATTTTTTTATTTTTTTATTTTTTTTTCCAAAAATACCCACTTTCACATACGAACCCCAATCTATACCCAACGACTGTCGTCCCTAGCTAAATACCCCCATTCCGAACATAATGGGATATGTTCCGAAGGCCCACGACTGTTTCAGTCAGTTTCCCTTCAAATTAAAATATAAAACATTCAATATTTGTTTTGAACGTACATTTCAATTTGTCGGGGCCACATACTTCTTCTAAAAATTCCCGAAAAATAAATCTAGCTATGTTTTGACGATACGGTCACAACAAAACTAGTTTCGTCGAATTCTGAGACTGTTCGAAAAATGTCCATTTTCTGGTCGATCCAATTTAACTGTAATTGACCAAAACGCATTTTCCTTCGCCACGCTCACATACTAGCTTCAAAAATTATGAAATTTGAAACCTAACAATAATTTCACATCCCGGATCCAACAAAAGTGGTTTCGTCGAATTCCGAGGTCGTTTGCAAAATGTCTATTTTCACGGGCTATATAAATTCTATAGCGACCTTTCTGAAAATTCATTTGGCCATAACTTTTGACTCCCGCTACGAAACTTCGATTTTTTAGATTCGTTAAAAAGATATTCACAAACAGATTTAAATATTTTGGGTTTCATTAAAATCCGTTTTATTTTTCACCCGGTACAGTCAGTCAAAGTTTGAATTCCAATTTAGAAACTGCCGCGCCATTTCAGGCCATGTTTATAATTCAAATTAATTTTATTTATTTTCAAACCTCGATTCAAGCTTACTTTTCATCATTATTATTTAAAATAATTTTTTTAAATATTCGAAATCTAATAAAATAGCCAATTTAAAATTTTTAAACTGGTTCAGATTTTCCGGGTTGTTACACGTAATTCCAAATCCAACGGATCAGTCTTCGTAGAATTCCGAGTTCGTTTAACTTTCCATTTTATTTTTTGATCGTGTTTCAGCTTGTTTTAAAAATATGATTTTAGCGTATGTTTTTTTTTCGCACGCCCACACGCAAGCTTCAAAATTAATGAAACTAGGGATTCTACCATTATTCGATGCTACAGATTCAATTTAAAAAGTTTCGTTGAATTCCGAGGTCATCACAACAATGTTCCTTTGTAAACTGATCGCTAATATTACATCAAATGGATTTAGGCATGCTTACTTCGTTTGGCGCGAAATTTGAAATCTAGCAATAATTTATTATTCCGAATCCAATAAAATTGGTCTTGTAGAAAATGGAGGTTGCTAGAAAACTGTCAACTTTTAATGGCTATGTATTGTTTTAAAAATCGATTTTTTAAATTCCGACGTATTTTCTTATAAAATTATATTAAAAAGATTGGTTGTGAAATTCTGGGTTGTTACATTATTTCTATTACCTAGTAGAGAAGTTTCAGATGTTAGTATGAGGTAAGCATGCGTTGAGTATTTACTTAGGGTAGGTTAGATTTAACTTACGAAGGCTATATATATATATATATTGTTGGTTACCACTGTTTAACGCCGACCGTTATATATACGCACCGCTACATCCAAACTCGAAACACAACGAAAATGAACGTGCTATTACGACTTAATGTTCGGAACCCAATGGAACTTGTTTAGTTGAAAACCGACTCTTTTTTCACAACGACATTATTTAAATACCAATTTATTTATCGGTTCACCTTTAAATTGCACCTACGAATAAAACAACTCTGATTGGCTCCAAACTAGAAATCTAGCAATAATTAGCTATACGTATTCCAATAAAATTTGTTTCGTAAAAAACGGAGGTCATTTGGAAAAAAATATTTTTAAGGCCTATATAATATCGATATAATATAATTAAATTCCAAAACAAATTCTATTTAATAATAATAAATTATTATTATCGTATATCTCCAAGTGAAATCTTATATATCGTCAAGATAAACCTATATACATTTTAAGCTCAACATTAAAATTTCCGGGTTAAACGATATTCAAATTATATAAAAACCTTTAATAAATTTATTAAATAGACATTATAATTTATAAACGGTTTCCATCACGGCTATTTGAAAATTTGAATTGGACATAACTTACGATTTATAATATGAAATCTCCATTTTTCTCTTACATTAGAAAAATATAATCAAATAGATTCAAACGTTTCTTGTTTCAAAGAATTTTGGCTTAAAATGAATTCTGAAATACAATTGAAGTCCAAAACGTAAATTACGAGCTACCGCGATGTTACAAGCTTGATTATAATTAAATATAAATTTAACGTTCAAACTTCGTTATATAAACGAATTTTATAGTATAAATCCATCTATAATTCCAAATCAATATTTAAAATAAATAAATTAAATTAAATATTTTACTACAAAAAATACGGGACATTACAACAGGTGTCACTATAGCATTGCTGCAACTGATGTGGTAAAAAATTTAACGCATACCATGCTTTTAGGGAGATTTTACGAACAACTGTTGATGAGTAGAACAAAATAATGAATGCCAATTATGGTAAATGGTAATTTATTTTATTTTCAAATGTGGAAATCTTGTTAATTTCATCTTTATAGTTAAGAAAATATTATACCCATGAAATTATTAGAATATACTTGTAACCATAGCTGCCAATCTTTACATATGTTTGCATCTTTCATTGTAAAATCATCTAGATATTATAAACCTTCATCCTAATTCTGGTAACTAAATTGCAATCGTATGTAAAGCTCAGGAAAAAAAGGCCGGAGGCTTATTTTAGCAGCACTCAATTAGCAACTAAATTACCATTGCAAAGTGGTAAATAATATCAAATATTTACAACACGTATAGGTAAAGTAATAAATTTGTAATATTATAAATAATATCCACATACGTGTGATCATTGAGTCGACATGTGTGTAAATTAAAAAGAGAGTTGATAAACATAATGAAAAATGAAGGAAAAAACTAATTGTGGAAATATAATTTTTGGGAGTACAACATAACATATATACATTTAAGCAATATTTTTGTTTTAAAAGAACATTTACTTCCTTACATGATACCATGCAGGACTATCAAAAAAATTATTGTTAGGCCGAAGAAGCAAAATCCTAAGTGGAACAGCTAGAAGTTAATGGCAAAAAATAATAATAACCGTATAAATGCTTATTTAGCAAACAATGCGCTTGAATTAAACATTACGGACCATAATTTAATATTCGTTAATTACATATAACAATATAGTAATTACACCGTCTGTCGTTGGACTATACCGCACAACAATTTTCGTGTCAACCCAAGCAAGCAACAGAGCAATCAATGCAAAAGTTCAAGTGGAGACATGAATTTCAATGCTATATTTATATCGATGTAGAGGGTGATACATTAAGTTCAAATCACCCCCAAGAATGAACCGGATTACATAATCTAATTTATACTATTAATATTGCTCCTCACAGGAAAATTCAATGAAATAAATAAAAACAACACAGGAAGTTCAATAAAATCAATGCAAGAAAATTAGCTAGAAGTATAATCAGTGTAAAAAATTGAATGATGAAGAAACAACTTAGGCTTTTTGATATAGACATTTAAACCTAATAATCAATTACTATATTAATCATATTATAATTGGTTAAATTTTAACATTCTACAGTTAGCAATAGAAAGTTACTATTTTGCTAACTATATTCTTCGGAAAAAACGATTATGTAACTATACTAATCATATCATAATTGGTAAACTATATCATTCAAGTAAAATAATTTCATATAGAAATTGTAAAGAAGTGAAGACATAGATCTAAGTTGTATTACTCACAATCTAACACAAACTTTTATCTTAACATTTCAAACGATATAACTATTGTCTCGGTATTAGATATATTTACATTCAATTAATGTCTTATCTAGAAAATAGTACCGTAAGGTCCCGTATTTTTACGGTGTAATAATTAATCTATTTAATTATTTAAATAGTAATTTAGAGATTTAAAATGGTTTAATTAAATAATATTGAATATTTAATTAATATTTATAATATAAAAATATATTATAATTCCGAGTTAGTCGAAAATAACTGAATTCACAATATTTTGTGAATTGGATCATTTATGATATTTAATTCAGTTTAAAATTTGAATTACAATTACAAATATATTTAATTAACGACGGTTGAACGTGTAAATTATATTATAATTATTATCGAGCCCGTAATGGCGCGGCAGTTCATAATTTGGCGATTCGAACTTTAAACGAATATACAGAATCCGTTTTAAATCGGATTTCTGTGAAACAAGAAACGTTCGGAGCTGGTGAGCTATATTTTTCTAATGGAAGAGAAAAATCGAGATTTCGTCGTGTAGATTTTGAGTTATGTCCAAATCAAATTTTAGAAAAGTCGCTATGGAATTCCTTTATAATTTATATCGATTTATTTATATTTAAATGGATTTTTCAATATAAATTGAATATGGATTTAACTTTGGATTTGAATATCGAGTTATAAATCCAATTGGAGCTGGATGATACTCTATTATGAATATATACGATAATATAAATTTATTTATATTTAATTTAATTATTTTTAAATATATTAATATTTAAATGGGTTTATTTAGAGCTTTAAAAATAGCCAGTTTTGCAAACGACCTCCATTTTCGACGAAACTAATTTTGTTGGATCCGCAATATTAAATTATTATTAGATTTCAATTTTCGTGATTTGTGGGGTCAGTATGTGGCCGTACGGATTTTTAATGTGAAAAACAGTCAATAATTTGACTTTAAAAATACGCTGTGTGAACAAACGATGTCGGAATTCGACGAAACCAGTTTCGTTGGGTTAGTAATGTCGAGACGTAGCTACATGTCCATTTTTGTGATTTTTGAATTGTTGTATGTGACCACACGAATTTTTAAGGACAAATACAAGAAGCAGTGGATTAGAACTGAATATATAAATCAATAAAATATATTAAAATCTATCTATAAATAACCCTCATACTCTCTAAACCTAGGTCATATTCTTCCCAAAGTCAAACTTGCTCATCCACCATCCGTTGTCCTCACTAAACCAAAATGGAGTATTTCAAAAATCAAAACAAATCAAGCAAAATGTTATAAATTCAAATGAGTATTGGTTTGAGTTCCTAAGAGTGTCCTCTACCTTCTTACATAAGTTTTGTTGAGTTCGACGCGGTCTTTCGCTGTTGGAATACGGCCAACGATACTTAGGGCTTGAAATTTTGATCGATTGAGGATGAGTTGTTTGATTTCGATTATGTAGTTGAGTTCGTGATGATTTATGACATCTCGTGTGAAGTTTTGGTTCGATTTGGGTCAAAAAGGGTTCGATGCTTTTTATTGTATGCGCCTGGAAATGGGTGGGATCGGATTTCCCTTGGGTATTGCGAGTTGGGCATTTATGGTATGAAGATGGAGTGTTTTGAAAGAGAAGCTTGTTGATGGAGTTTTGGTGTGATTCGGTGGTGTATAGAAAGAGTGGTGGAGGAGTAAAGATTTCTGAAATGGCTGTGATGTTTTCCTGGAGTCGCGATATTTCGTGGAAGAAGAAGGTCTTCGGGTGGGCTGGAATTTTATTCTAAATGGGCCGGTTAGAAGGAGGGGTGAGGCCCAATTTAATTCATTAAGTTTTGTTTTAAAATTCAAGTGCGTCTAACTTACAAAATACGTAACTTCTCCATACGTTATCAGAATTACACAAAACAAGTACCGATGGGACCGTATCGAAAAATACTACACAATGAAATTGGTTCGAAGTGGATTGGAGCTCGTTTGAATTTATGGCGAAATTAACCGCCTGATCAGATATATTGAATGTATATCGTTATTTAATGATAACCGACCAATGTGAGTAAACCTCACTAACTCTACCAGTTCATATTTTTATAACGTATATTTAGAATTGAGAAATGATGATTGATTGCTGTGTGTTGACTGTTTGGTTGAACTGTGAGTTGATTGGTTGAAAATATCGATATAGTTATATATATATCGTTAATCAAATATTGATTCTGTTTATCAGGATACTTCATATTGAAATGAAATTCATGTGAATTATATTGTGTAACATTTGTAGATGCAGGGAAATAGGTCAGAGGAATCCAATTGGATTCCTCAACATTTATTTTACTGTTTTTCATATATTGTGATATATGATGTGTTGTATAATCTGTTGTTGATTAGGTGTGTTTGGATGAGATTGATCATGGTTATTGGGTATTTTTAATACCAGAAGAAATACTGGAATGTGATAAGGGAATTTTCAAAGTGTATTTTGAAAATAACGTATTTATATAAAATCAAAGGATTTTATATAAAGGTTAAATATTTGTAAAACATTTACAAATAGAATTGAAAGGGAAATATTTATAAACATTTACAAATAGAATTGAAAAGAGAAAATATTTGTAAAACAATTATAAGAGAAAATATTTGTAAAACAAATATAAAAGGAAATATTTGTGAAACAAATATAAAAGGAAATATTTGTGAAACAAATATAAAAGGAAATATTTGTGAAACAAAAATAAAAGAAAACATTTGTAAAACAAATGAAAAAGGAAATATTTGTGAAACAAATAGAATAGAAAAGGAATATTTATTTGTAAAATAAATAGAATTATATAAATGAATATTTGGAAAATGAAAAGAATTTAATAAAAAGAGAATTTTACGTTTGAAAGATTTAGACCCGTTCTTCGCACACGGGTATAACATGATATGGAATTAAAGCAAAGATTTTAAATAGAATCTGTTATAACTTATAGATTGAGAAGATTGATTTATAAATAATATTTTATAAATAAAATAAAATATTTATCATTTGATAAATGGAATATATAAGTCTGAACTTATATAGAGAAGTAGAAATTGGTTTTAACACCGATGTTTTAAAAAGAAATTGGACGCAGCATTTATAAAGGGAATTATAAATGAGATTTAAGTGTTAGAAATAAAAAGGGGATTTCGTATGAATAATTCTATAAATAGAATCTGGAAATGGGATACTATTTTGAAATACGAAGTCAAACTTAATGGAGTTAATCGAATATAGTTATTTGAATGGAGTTAATCGAATAGAGTTATTCGAATAAGAGTTAATCGATTAGAGTTAATCAAGTTAGGGTTAATCGAATAAAGTTAATGGAGTTAGGGTTAATCGAATAAAGTTAATCGAGTTAAAGTTAATGGAGTTAGTGTTAATCGAATAAGAGTTATTCGAATAGAGTTATTCGAATAGAGTAAATCAAATAGAGTTATTCGAAAGGAGTTATCGAATATTAGTTATTCAAAGAAAGGAGTTAATCGAATAGTTTATTCGAATAGAGAGAAAGGAGTTAATTGAATATAGTTTATTCGAATAGAGAGAAATGAGTTGATCGAATATAATTTATTCGAAAGGAGTTATCGAATACAGTTATTCGAAACGAATTAGTCGAATATAGTTATTCGAAAGAAGATTATCGAATATAGTTTATTCGAAAGAGAATTATACGTTGAATTCGATTATATCGGATTGGGAAAAGTACTATTCACTTTCCGTTTTTAATCAAGATTTATTTATTTATTTATACATTAGTTATTTGTTTATTTATCCAAATTAATAAATAAAAGTTATATTGAAGTTATTGTATTTTAGAAGCATGGGATTTTAACACTATTGTTAAAGTCAAATGATTTCTATAAAATAAGTGGATTCGTAAAAAGAATCCGAGAGTTATGTAAGGAAGTTTATTAGAGGTTTAAAAGGTGAATCTTGTCTATTTTGAAGTTAGAAATGTTGTTCAGTTAAGATCTAAGAGGTAGTTATACCCCAACTTAATTGGGTTCGTTTTTAACTAAGGAATGGTTATGGTTCGATAGTGAAGGTTGGTTAAGTGAAATTAGTTAATCAGTGTAATGTTTTGAGTTGGCGTCGCGATGTTTTATTTAAACGTCTGTTTAAATCCAAATGCAGGAGTTTTGGAAATGTTTCCCAAATAAGAATCAGAAATGTTTTCTAATATAGAAAATAAGAAATGGAAAGGTTTTCCAATGCTAATAACGTATATTTTCTAAATTTAGAAAATAAGAAATGTTAACAGAAAATGAAAAAAATGAATAAATTAATGAACTAAAGAGATAAATGATGATTGATCGATAGAATTTCCATCTGGAAATACTATTGTTATTTGCACACGTGTTTTTCTTTGATAGTCTCACCGACTATAGAAGTTTTTGACCATTTTTCCATCGTCAATACGGAGAGACCGGGGTCAGATTCATTATCTGAAAACCACTCTATATGGGCGTTAGCGTTGCGATCAAATATGATGAAGATAATTGAAGACGGAGTTTGTGCACGGATCGTTCTATCAAATCCTAGGTAGAAATTGCCTAAGATGGATTTACAGAATAGTGCTTTCGGTTTGTCCAGTCCCGAACAACCTGTATGGAAGAATGTCTGACAGAGTATATTTAATGGATTACGTAAGTTGATCTCTTCAAACGTATGTATGTTTGCTGGCAGAGGAATTCGTTTCTCTTAGCTGTATACCCGTTGTATTTTTGGGGAAATCAATTTGTGATTTGGCGGGTATGACGATGTGACATTTAAAGTGAATAATTATGTGATCTATCAGAGATAAGCGTGGCCTCTAGCCTCACAACTGGGAAATGACAAAAATCGGGCAGGCAGCATGGCTATGTGGGTTGCTTCCATTAGGGTGTATTATCACCTATCTAGAGATATTCATTTCATTCTTTAGTCTATTCGATGTTGTCCCATTCAGGAAACGGTTGATGATCCCAACCGTTGGTGATATACATTCGATACACTCAGGCGAAATGAGTGGTCGGTCATGTGTGGTCGGGTTGCAAGATGTTCTTGTTGAACCCAGTGTATTCCTCTCTAGAGGTACACTATCGGAAGGTGGTTCCATACCTTGTCATAGTTGGTAATCCATTATCCAATAAGTGCTCGCGGTTTTGATTGTATACTATATATGTAGAACGTGAGATGAAAGCGTTTCTGCTAGATGATTATTATATTGTGGTTGATAGACACTATCATAATATCAAAAGAATTTTGATATAAAGACTACTCTGGATTATCATAAGGGAAAAACCCGTTCCGTTATACGGCGTGGTCTTATGAGATATCGTTTAATTACTCAAACTATTTTAAACTGTTTTACTCACACCAGTCCCATGACTGACCCAGAGTTTGTTTTGTTTTGTTTTCCCTAAACTCATGGATGCCCACTTTTGTACGGGCAGTCAAGTAGTCAAGATTTTTCAGATATACTTGGAGAGCTTGGAGCATGAGGCTTCAGAATTATATAGCTATAGTTTTTTCCGCTGTGTTGTAAGTGTTATACTCTGATAATGTTACTGTATACATATACTAATTTTATTTCAAAATTATGTATCTATTATATGTTGTTCGTTCCGCTGTGAGATTCGTATTTACTCTGATGTTGTATGTTCTTATTCTTATATTCTAAGTTTCTATCTTATCTATTCTCACCCTCTAATTTCTTTCATGGACTATCTGGTGTTTCCGATGCTTGGGTAGTCGACATTGAGTTTATGTCGATATAACCAGGATCGTGAAATCCCCGGGTCGTTACAAGTACTGACATTTAAATAGTACTGACATTTTTGATGGGTACAAAGTCAAAAACCTTACACTGGAAAATTTTCTTCTCTATTAAAGTACTTTTCGATCTCTTCACAAAAAAGTCAAATGATACTTTCTATTCTCCGTAGCAAGAATGATAAGAGTTTCACTAAAGTGTTATATTGTATTACATATAAAATAAGAAATCATGTAGAGATCAAATTATTAACAAAATAATTAGATACGATTAGAAACTGCACCAAAAGTAGAATTGCAGCATACCGCGTCAAGATATGATCCACATCCCTCACCTCTTCCAAGACTTACACTTTTTGTAGCTCTAACACATACACTTGTCAAAATAAAAAAAAATTAAGACTTTCAATTCATAGTCGAGGATTAAAAAGATGCTCTAATTTAAGAAGTGATTGTGTGCATTAAAATGGTCGATGTGCAAATAAATGAGAATAACACGAGTGAAAGGCGTCTCAAAAACAAAAAAACATATACATGTAAGTTAGTAAAAACCAGCCTACAAAACAACATTATAATTCCTATAATTTTTATTATTTTGCTAATGACTTGGTTATGTTCTCCTGCACAATGAAATGGAGAATGTTTTGATTAACAGAAGTGACAATCAACTGTCTTTTAAATAAATCTTACTTATCAAAAGGAAAAGATATATATATATATATATATCAAAGAAACAACAAACTGAAAATCAATTCAATGGTGAATAATGCATATGTCCAGAATATTAGTACTTCATAGTGATAGGGATCAGTCATCTTAAATTCTCAACATAACTAAAAATATATTTATAAGCTTCATATGAAACAAATGCAATATAGGTGGCAACTTTATCTGAACCTTCAATGGTTTATGGTACTTGTTTATTCAAACATCACCAGGCCTTTAAAATTTAATCAACTTCAAAAGTTAAACCAAAACAAAAACTTTGAGGTAAAGGATAATTATTAATATCCACATTTTCATCCATTAAGTGAACTGTAACGACCCAAACTTCCCCGTAAAGGTAAGCCCGAATTGTAATGAGAACACTGTAACAACCCGTATTTTAATAACAGGTAATAACCATAAATCAAGGCAGAATTAATTTTTAAAATGAGAATCAAGGGAAATGGGTTACGCCATTGTGTTCGTCTCGGAATTCTGCTTGGAAACGAGTCCGAATTTTCGAAAATCGGAGTCCGTATGACCAAGTTATGACCCTTCGAAGTTTTCAAAAATTTCAAGTTCAAAAACAGCTCAGAATTCGAAATCAAATTTCGAATTCAAATCCCAGAATGGACTGGGCGGGAAATTTCCCGCCCAGGACCAGGTCGACCTGGGGGTCGACCATAGTGTCGACCTGCCCAGGACCAGGTCGACCATAGAGTCGACCTGGGGGTCGACCTGGTGGCCGAGCCCACTTTTGAAGCTGGATCCACTTTGATGTTTCTGGCCTCGTTTCTGTCTACATTCGTTGGCCTGACCCTATATAAACAGCCACTAACACTAGTCTCTCTACAAAAAATTCTCTCTGACCTTATGCTGCTCTAATTTTGGTTGAAATGTTAGAGAAAGGGACTACTTCTTCTACGTCGAAACTACGTTAAGAGAATTGCTAATTTGTGGATTTCTGTTAGGACTCGACTAAGCATATAAAGATTCAACATCGTCTTTCTTTTTCTAATTCTCAAACCACAATCTGTAAGCCCCAGTTACTTTTAGATTTAAACTGTAAACGTAATATGAATATGTTGTAAATTGAAATTGGACCTGTGTATGATGACTGTTTTACATCCATTCTTGTTCATCTTGGATCTTGACTTTTGGGTATATTACTATGACATTGATTTGGGGCCTATTCATGTTGTAAATCAAAAAGAAAAACCCCTCATATTATCATGCCTGCAATGTTGAATCTGCTATTAGTCACAAGTTTATGACTATCACCTTATGTCAACCATTACCATGATTATCACCTTATGTCAATTGTTATCTTGACTAGTACCTTATTTTGCTAGATTTGGAATCTTTATGTTTTAGGCCGATATTCCATATGCCAGTAATGTTATAATCATTTATCTCAAGTCATACCATGCTATGCTGGTAATCACTTTCGCCACCTTATACCTGTCCCTTTTTATGTTATTCCCTAATTAGATTTATTTGTATCGATTCGAGTTTACGTGCGATGGGAATATGATTTGGGTAGATTAGGTAAAACATGAATTGGCTTTGAACTTGAATATGAACGTTATTATAAATTGAACATGTATATGGACAAGAACTTGACATGAAATTTACATGAAACCTGATATGAAACTCGACATGAATTTTGACATGAAAACTTGAACATGGACATGACACTTAGATAAACTTGAAAATGGCCAACTCGAGGTTGGGTTGAGTTTGCAGTGTAAATATGCCTGGAACCGCCCGGCGAATCCAGTAACTGCAAACAATAGGATCCAATATGGGTAGTTGGTCATATCGCTTGTAAAACCCGAGGTTAGACTATGTTGTGGTGTAAATCTGCCCGGAACCGCCCGACAAATCCAGTGACCACAATAATTAGTCTAATGTGAGAGGTTGGGGTGCGTTAATGAATTAATGCCACATGATAGGGTTAAGTCATGAACCACTTGAATATACTTAACCAATTTGACACGATGATTTGATAGGGTTAAGTCATGAACCGCTTGAACACACTTAACCAACTTGATACATGATTTGGATAGGGTTAAGTCACGAATTTGAATGACAACACTTAACCCATTAGAAACCCTAGCTACGCGTTCCTTTTCAGCAGTAACCCACTTAGATGTATCACGATACCCTGGGACTAGGCAGGGTTGGGCACGATTACTCGGCTGATTGTAAGCGACCAGAACGACGGCTGAGTAGGTGCGCCATTGAAGGTTCAGGCGGACTATGGTCGTGCACGTAGTCCGGAGTTGAAAAAGCAGGCATTGGGCACCAGTAGGTTTACACTGTGCGTGCTTGATTCGTGTTGATGGTTGGCACCATAGGGCTTGATACACCCTATGGTGGACCTAGCACAGGTGACTACATTTCAGGATAGGGCCGTATGACACAGACACATGACGAGCTAGAACTTGTAGGGAGCCGATCGATTAGTAGATTGTACCGTAGGACCCCGTAATGGGTCACTTCATGATATTGGGCCAAGGGATCATTTCATGATTAATACTTGACATGGGTTAGAACACTAGTACAATTGGTGCAGTGAATCTTAAATATGCGATGCTAGACTTGACTTATCTTGTTATCTTAATTATCATACTAGTCCTGTTATCATCCTTATGTTTAATTCCAGTTTTCACATGTCATGTTACCTTTACTAGTTTTTGTACTGAAAGTCACTAGGGCTTACTAGTCTTATGACTGACCCTTTTTCTTTCGCCTCTTTTTCTTTCGTTTTCCCCCTCGGATTCTCAGGGAGGAAACACTAGCTCTTAGCTTGGATTTAGCTTGCTTTCTGTCAGCTCATGTACGGTTTGGTCTTGAGCTATGCTATTGCTGCACTTTTGCAATTTATGGGGAATAATTTACTTTTGTTATCTTAAGTTTATGCTTCTTTATTTGGAACTTGATGTAATGGAATAATTTGTACCTTGGATATATGAGGTTTTGACTATTTTCTTGAAAGCAATAAAAATTTGGTTTTTAATTTCTACCGCTGCTTTATTTATGTTCTGCCTTGTGATATCTTTGTGTATGTTTACCTAGATAATACTCCACCAAAACTAGTGCATTCCCTTTGTGAGTGACCCTAGCAGAGGTGGGGTGTTACATTTGGTATCAGAGCAGAAGGTTACCAGGCTGGGAAAAAGTTTTAAAAACCTTCTGAAAATATTTTCAAAACCATTTATAAAGAATCATTTTTCAAGAAAAGTTTTATGTTTAAAAAAAGGCTATTCCCCAAAAGCCATTAGCACTTTCCTTTGTTTCCTCGTTTGAATCGTTTTCTTTTCGTTTTTCAGCATGTCTGATTTTAACCTTCCTGAGGGAATACCCGTACCTGGATGGTTTCGAAGGTACTTAGAAGCTAGGGCCAACGGCGTGGGCCCGGCAGACATCCCTCCTCCTCCTCCAGTGGATGCAGTTCCTCCTCCTGGTACCGCCTTTGCCAAAATATGCAAAGACTTTAAAGCAATGGGCGGCAAGAACTTCGTTGGAACTGAAACCTTTGTTAAGGCCCGAAACTGGCTAAAGGAGACTAAAGACTTGTTTATTATCTTTGATGTGGAGGACCATAGAAAAGTGCAGTTGGCAGCATGGTTGTTGAAAGAGGAAGCTGCAATTTGGTGGGAAGTCACCAACGCTACCAGGCCAATTGAAACTTGGGCAGACTTTGGAGAGAGGTTTGGGCTTAAATTCTTATCGTCAGCTGAAGAGAACCTTCAGATGGAAAGGTTCCTAGCACTCAAGCAAGGGGACATGTCTGTTAGGGAGAACGTGAATAAGTTTAATCAGCATGCTCGGTTCGGTTTGGACCTGGTCAACACGGCCCAGAAAAAGGCTGTACGCTTTGCTCGAGGATTGAACGAGCCACTACACAGTTTGGCCATAACTCGTATACCCATGGGGGCGACCTTTGAAACCTTGGTGGATATGGCTCTACTTCATGAGGAAGACAAGAATAGCAAGAAGGAGGTTAAGCCTAATGAGACTCAAAATAAGAAAGTTGACTTCAAGAAGGGAGGCAACAAGAATAACAAGAATAACAAGGGCAACAACAACAATAATAACAAGGCACGTGAGACAAGGAAATGTAACTTTTGTGGTATTATGGGACATCTAGCTAAAGACTGTAGAAAGAAGAAGAGGAAGCTGGGTGAATGCTTTCATTGTGGAGATACTGGACACATCAGCAATGATTGCCCTAAGAAGCAAGGACAGGGGCAAGGGCAGACCCAGCGAGCAGGACCTTCTGGAGGGCAGTTGCATGCTCTCAACACCACTCCAGCACTTGACCGAGGTAGTAATATTTCCGTAAAAAGCCTTGTTTACATTTCTGACTTTCCTGTTCGAACTTATTTGACTCTGGCGCATCGCATACTTTTATTTCTTCTGATATTGTTGAAAATCTGCACCTAAGTACTAGTCTGGTTGAGGATCCCGTTATAGTTTCAAATCCAATTGGGGGCTCCGCCCATTTATCTATGATGTGTGTGGATTTGAGGATCTCTATCTTAAGCGTAGAATTCATGTGTAATGCTTATGTTCTCAGATTTATGGGATACGGTTTGATCCTAGGTATGGATTGGCTGTCCGGTTATGGAGCCATTCTTGATTGTGAACGAAGGGTAGTGAGGCTCATGACTCGCCCTGGTAATACCCTTGAAATTTCTTGTAACCCTAAGGGTCCGGTCATGTTGTGTTATCTTGAATCTCTTGACTCGTCCGTCGATAAATTGCAATCTGTAAGAGTGGTCCGAGAATATCCAGATGTCTTTGATGAGTTGAGGGGGTTACCTCCTAAATGCGAAATAGACTTCCGAATTTATCTTGTTGATAATACCAAGCCAGTTTCATTGCCCGTTAGGCACATGGCCCCGCGAGAAAGAAGAGAGCTCAGTAAACAAGTTAAGGAGTTTCTTGAGAAAAATTTCATAAGGCGAAGCATTTCTGAATGGGGTGCTCCGGTAGTATTCGCTACTAAGGCGGATGGATCGCTTCGCCTGTGCGTAGATTATCGTGAGTTAAACAAGCTGACGAAGAAGAATAGGCACCCACTACCAAGAATCGATGATTTGTTTGACCAGCTTGTGGGAGCATCTGTTTTCTCTCAACTCGATCTAGCTACAGGATTCCATCAGCTTAGAGTGGCTGAGGATAGCATTGACAAAACTGCGTTTAGGACTCCAGATGGGTTCTTCGAATGGCTCGTCATGCCGTTTGGGTTAACGAATGCACCTGCGTATTTTGTAGATTTGATGAGTAGGGTGTTTCAGGAGTTCCTTAACAAGTTTGTAGTGGTTTTCGTAGACGATATCCTGATCTTCTCAAAGGATGAAGAGGAGCATGCTAGACATCTCAAGGAATTCATGGATATGCTTAGAGCACACCAGTTAAAGGCTAAGGTCTCCAAATACCATTTTTGGAGGAAGGAAGTTCGGTTTCTTGGACATGTAGTTTCTAAGCAAGGTGTAATAACCCGAAAATCTGGGCCAGTTTAAAATTTTTATTTTGGCAATTTTAACGAATTTTGAATATTTAAAATAGATTATTTTAAATAATATCGACGAGAAAATTTATTTTGAATATAATTCGACGTATATATTATACGCGTCGTCGTTAGAATATAAATATTTATATATAATTATAAATAGAATTGAAAATGGCGCGGTAGTTCGATAATTCGATTTCAAACTTCAATTGAATGTACCGGGTGCAAAACAAACCGGATTTTAGTGAAACCAAAAACATTAGGATCTAATTGATGATATCTTTCTAACGGATGTAAGAAACTGAGATTTCACTTTAAAAATTGAGAGATATGTCCAGTTGAAAATTCTGAATAGTCGCTATGGAATTCAGGCCCTTAAAAATGGACATTTTGCAAACGACCTCGGATTTCGACGAAACCAGTTTTGTTGGGTCCGTGATGTTAAGTTATTGCTAGGTTTCAAATTTCATAATTTTTCGAATCAATATGTGAGCGTGGCAAAGGAAAACGCGTTTGACCAGTTTCAGTTGATTTTAATCGACTGGAAAATGGCCATATTTCAAACGGTCTCAGAATTCGATGAAACTAGTTTTGTTAGGACCGTATCGTCAATACGAAGCTAGAAAATATTTTTCTGGAATTTTTCTAGTTAGTATGTGACCCCGGTAATTTGAAATATACGTTTAAAATTCAATATAGTGATTTAAATGTAAATTCAACGGAAACTGATTCAAACGATCGAATCAGCCAGCGATACATATCCCATTGTGTTCGGAATGGGGGTTAAACGCTATGGACGACAGGCGGTGGACCTCGTTTCGAGGTCGTATGAAAAGGTCAACCCTTGGGCAAAATTAAATAATTAAATAAAAAAAAAAAAAAAAAAATGGGAAACCCCTCTCTTCCCTATTACCCAGGCCCCCCCCCCCCCCCGTTCGAGTTTCATTCAGATGAAAAAGAAAAAAAAAACAAAAAAACCTGTAGCCCTAATTGTCGTCGCCGCCCTCAGCCTGGGTCGCCGCCATTTCCTCCGACCGGTACCCCCTCCCATCGACGTCGACCTCCCCAGTTTCCCCCTCCCTCCTCCGAACCCTCGACGAAGCAGCCGACCCCCCTCCCTCCTCCGAACCCTCGACGAAGCAGCCGACCCCCCCCCCCTTTTTGGAAGTGCCGCCGACGACAGTTTCACCCCCCCCCCCTTCTGCAAAATGCTGTAAGTTTATAACTGATTTATTTATTTGTTTTTATTTTACTTTGATTTTTATTTTAAAGTTTTAAAATTGATTTTTACTTTAATTTTAAAACTGAATTTGAAAAATGATTTTAAAAGCATTTTAAAAACTGAATGTTATTTTGATTTCAAAACTGAATGTTATTTTTATTTAAAAACTGAATGTTATTTTGATTTAAAACTGATTTTTAACAAAAGTAAAACTGATTTTAAAATAAAAGAAAAAAAAACTGATTTTTATATAGTTTAAAAACTGAAAAAAGATTGATTTTTAAAACAGAAAAAGATGTGATTTTCAACAGCAACAAGATTTGATTTTTAGTAAATAAAATATGAATTTTCTTTATATGAAAGAAGCGATTAAAAATAGAATTTTTATATGTTGAACTTCGATTAAAAATAGAATTTTTATATACTGAACTTTGAAATAAAAATTCGATTTTTATATATTGAACTTTGAAATAAAAATTCGATTTTTATATATTGAACTTTGAAAGAAAAATTCGATTTTTATATATTGAACTTTGAAAGAAAAATTCGATTTTTATATATTGAACTTTGAACTAAAAATTCGATTTTTATATATTGAACTTTGAACTAAAAATTCGATTTTTATATATTGAACTTTGAACTAAAAATTCGATTTTTATATATTGAACTTTGAACTAAAAATTTGATTTTTATATATTGACCTTCGAAATAAAAATATGATTTTTTAAATATTGAATAGTGAAGTAAAAATTCGATTTTTATGAATGTAGTGGCTACGGGCGACGAAGCTGACGAAGATGCGAAAACAATGAAGATTTCTATCAATGAAGTGCCGTGGAGCTAGGATAGCTTTCGGTGAGAACTTCTCACTCAAAATTCTTTTTCTAGTTATATATATATACTAGGATGCAGACGGTGCTTAGTAGCACCCGACACAATCGTCCACAGACCATGGACTTGTTTGTTTGGCTGTTTGGTTATTGATTGTGATATTGGTTTGAATGTGGTTTGTGGTGTGAAAAATCGAATCGATAAATTGGTTAGGATTAGACGTGCGCCGTTATAAGGCGAAGGAGTAAGGCTAGGTTAGACCCTTACTCCAAATTTTGTGGTTTGCATAACGAAAGTGAATTTGATTGATGTGTGAATGGCGTGGGCCTTCACTAGACCGGGGATAAGGCTAGGCCTTGTCCCGTTTCTAGTATCGTGCCGTTATGCCGCCGAAATTTTCTAAAATAAGTTAGAAAAATAAAAATATCATTTTATTTAAAGAATGAATTGAATAGAAGTTCATATGTTGAAATAAAATGTGTTATCGTTAAAAATATAATTTTTAACGTGAATGTGAATAAATAAATATTCATTTACAAACCAGACGGTTTGTTTATGTACACCTATTTGAATGACGTTGATTGGGTCGATAAATTTTACACATCGCCTAACTGCACAAATAAAATATGTGTTTGATTGTTTGAAACCCCACACGGGTGTTAGGATGAAATTTGAAGTTCACTCATCCTGATTGATTAAATATGTCGATCGATTGATTGACAGGCTGTTATAAGCGTTGAATATCTATATTTGATGCTTATACAGTGTAGTGCACTTTGGTTGATGGTTGATTATTTTCAATGCGATTATATACATGTGTTGTATGAAAATCCATATAATTAATTTTATATGGTAATTGATTGGGCCTCATTCCAGTTTTGAAAAAGAAATATTTGAAAAAGAAATATTTGAAATAGAATATTTGAAAATAAAGGAATATATGAAGCCGTGTTGATTAGATTGACGCCATTTTGACGTGAACGATATTTATATCGATTTTAAAAACGATTTCGAAACGAATTGAATTGAAAACGATTTCGAAATGAATTGAATTGAAAACGAATTCGAATTGAATTGAAAGCGAATTGAAATGAATTCAAATTGAATTGAAATTTGAATTGAATAGAAATGAATTTTAAAACGAATTTATAAAGAAGAATTCAATTTTGATTTGAATTGAAAAGAAAGTTGAAATAGCTTTTGAAACGATTTTAAAACTATTTATATAATTCGTTTTGAATAGAAATCGACGAAATATATATTATATATATTATATATATAATATAATGGCCTGAATAGAACGCGCCGCGCCGCGGCAGTTCGCGAATTTCGACCATTTATTTCAAACGGACATTGCGGGAGATCCGACCGTCGGATCCTCCTAAAACCGGAACCGTTGGGTTCGTATCGAAAAGAGCTTTCTAACAAATATTAGAAATTTGAAATCTAACGGTTGGATTTGGAGTTACGTCCAAATCAAATTCGAAAAAGGTCGCTGTAAGTGCAGTTCGATGGCCATTGATGGAAATCGACTGTACGGGCCTTGATAAAATTATTAAAAATAGTAATAATTTGTGTAAAATCATAAGAAATGATTTGTGAAGATTTGGGATGAAAAACTCCATATTTGAAAAGATAAAAATAGATTTTTATCGGAATGAACTAGTTTTGAACTAGAATTATAATTCTATTTATTTTTAAATAAATAAATTGAATTCGAAAAGGGTTTTAAAAATAACCAAAATTTCCAATGATTGCATTGGAGTGGATTTGAATCGAAATTGTCTTCTGAATATTTCGATGTTGGGATTCGTGATTATACAGGTGTTATTATGGAAATTTGAAAGATATATATATTTATATCGTTATTTCCCATACGACATCTGTTAGTCGTAGAATTCGATATTGAATATAAGCCGATATATTTTCTATTCAGAGCCTTGTATTGAATATCGAATGTGATTTGGGTTTGTCGTGAATGGTGTCTTCACTAACACTGTTCTTGAACCCAGTTGAGAAAAGATTAAATCTTTTTATTTAGATTTAATGAAGTGTACCAATTAAAAATGATATTTAATTGGAATTGAATTGGTATTGATTTTTGGGTTTATCGTGAACAGTGTTTTAAATAACACTTGTTCTTTAACCTGATAATTAATGGAATGATTTTTGGGTTTATCGTGAACAGTGTTTTAAATAACACTTGTTCTTTAACCTGATAATTAATGGAATGATTTTTGGGTTTATCGTGAACAGTGTTTTAAATAACACTTGTTCTTTAACCTGATAATCAATGGAATGTGATTTTGGGTTTATCGTGAATCGTGTTTTAAATGACACTGATTCTTTAACCCAGTCGAATATTAAAACTAAGTGGAGTTTTAATGAATCTTTAATTAGATTGAAATGATCGAGAATGGAGTATCACCAGTTTTGCTCCAGGCGATAGTTAAATCTTTAATTAGATTTGAACGTGAAATGGTAATTGAATTTACCGATAACACCGTGGTGTTAGATATGAAGTATTACCAGTTTTACTTCATGGGATGAATAGGTTGGGATTGGGAAATTAAAACAAATGATTACTTCGGTAAGGTTCGCTAATCCCGACTAGTTTGAATTGATATTCAAAAGTAGATTAAAGCATAAATTCAAGAATTTATCTTTGATAAAATTAATGGGAACCTTTCCCTATGAATGTGAAATTTAGAAACTAACTGTCGGTTAGCCAAGCAGAATGGTTTTCTGGATATTGATCTGATGTTGGTTTCGGCCTTCGGGGTTAATATTTGGGGAATTATTCTCTTGATTAATTTACGGTTAGTGACTAATGAATTGGAATGAGGCGTATGTTGTGTTTGTGTAACACTTTTATAATATATACGCGAGTTATTCGGAAAGACCGGGTTTATCCCATTCTGAATAACTGATACGACGATAAGTCGAAGATGAAGACGATGGTCGAAGACCGGAGGTCTTCACGTCGTTTGGGTGATAACTGATGATCTTGATTGGGCTGTACACCCAAGAAGATGGAAACAGTTGGTGATCGTCCAGACGTACTTGGAGATCGATGGATATGCGGGGTACTAGGTGCCTCCGGTTTCGTTCAGACCCAGAACGGACTTGTAAATGGACTGTGTGTCTGACATCGGATTTCATTCTGTGTGACTGATATCGGTTGTATAGGATGGTTTGCCTGTGTGGCATGCTAAGATGCAAATGATCAAGGCTTCTGTTGAAAAGCAAAGTCTTGTGGTTGATGATCAAAGCACGGCCTTTGTGGCGTAGCTTTGTGTAACGTTTACCTCGCGTGTTTCACACCAGGTATGAACCAAAAACGGGAGACGGACCTCAGGGAGGGCCTGCGTTTCCTCCTAGCTAGAAGTGGCGTCAGTGGTTTTACACGCCCTGACGAGTTTGACTTATGTGGTTGTTGCTGTTGCGAGGCGCCTCGGTTAGATCGGACGATCCGGGTCCGATGGAGTCATTCGTTGGCTCGCTTACGCCCCAAAGGGCGGCGAAACGCAGTGTCCAGGGTTTAAGTTTAATCCACTCCGTGTGGACCGGCCCTGTCGCTCCAAGGGTCGATGCGTTCTGATCCTGAGACTCGGGCTAGGCAGTCTCGAATCGGTTGAGGACTATCTTTTGCCTCGGTTCATAGACGGAAATCCAATTTCCAAATACGTGACTTTGCGGTTTTATTTGTAAACCTATATATGGCGACATAGTGGCATGGGACGCTCATGTCGCCTATGATTGATACTTATGATTCGAAGTTGTTTTATACACTATGCACTTATTATAGTATCAAATGATTTGTTTTAAACGTATCAAGCATTCTTTGGCTGTTATAAGGGAAAACCCTATCCCCCGGCTTGCGTTGCATTGTGTGATAGGACCTGGGTCTTATAACAGCTTCATTTTTCTTTATTTAGCATTGCGCTGTTTGTTATATGCACTGGTATTCTTGGGAGAAAACCCGTTCCGTGTTATACGGCGTGGTCCCTTGATTTACCTAACTTTCAAATAAAGATTAATAACTGTTTTAGTTCTCACACCAGTCACATGACTGACCTGGAGTTTATTGTTTTAACCTAAACTCTGGGTGCCCTTATTTTGACACGGGCAGCTAGTAATTTTGGTTTTGCAGATTTATATTCACAGGATCCTGGTTTACAGCTGGAACGATATCCGGAAAGCTTTGTATCCGTATATCTCTTCTAGTTGTGTATTGTATTATTTTCCGCTGCGATGTATTTAAATGTAATTTAAATCTCTGATATTTCTGTGTAATATTCATTCATACTCTGTATATTCTTGTAATCTGATGCATTGTTGTAATATACAATGAAATGTTCTTCTGTATGCGTTCTGTTTTGTCCTGTTCTCAAACGATAGGGCGTTTCGAGCAACCTGGATCGGTTTAGCGACTGGTTCGGACCGAGCGAAATTCCTTGCCGTCACAGTTGGTATCAGAGCTTTGGTTTACAAAGCTAGAGAATAAGACACATTAGAACCATACGAAAGAATTCATCAGATATTGGATTAGCAATATCCAATGGAATGACTCGTTAGAGATGGGATCAGTAGTATCCTAGAACGAGTGTGAAGAGTATATTTTTCAAATGAAAACAATTTTTGTTTAGAAAATTTAAATCAATTATTCGTATTTGATTATCTATTTATATTGATGTGGACAATCCAGTATATATAGATTTTGCGTATACGTCTGATCCGCGTGTATTCGAAATTTTAATATACTGGATAGATATAGAATTACACTCTAATCGCCCGGAGATGATTTTGATGATGGAGCTCCATCATTAGAATTTATGTTCGAGTGACGAAAGTGGGCTTTCTATATATTTCCTATTGACTGGTGTGAGAACCAAAATTAGATAGGGCCTATTGTTGTGATTTGGCATCAAAACATGATTTTCTTTATATATATCAAAATTATGAATTTGAAACGTTAATCCACTAATTGATTGATGTTTGTGTTGTTTGTTTAGTGGTTTGATAATTTTGAACTAGTATGCCTAATTTGATCGAATATTGAACTGTATTGGAATTTGGTCACATTTGGTCGCATTTGCTTGCATATACATATATATCATTGAACAGGTCATAGCAAGGAGGCTAGAGCCAGAGAATAAAATTTGTTTGCCCAACAAATAGGTACATGTTTACTACATAATTTCCTGTTTTGTTTGGGTGATGATGATTTTGTGAGCCTATTGGCTAGCCGCTTGGCTTTTTCTTTTTCTTTTTGAGATCTGAAGGACCGGGGAAGCTATTTGAAATTCCCCGATGCTCCCGGTGCAGGGGAGGTTATGGCGAAATTTTTCAAAAATTTAGGGTGTTAGCCAAATTTTTGAAATTTTGAAAATTCTCAGAAACTAAAGAGTTAGAGAATGGAAGCCAGATCGAACATAGTGTTGAATAATCAAACCACTTTCGACTTTGTTCCTTTTCGGGGACGAAAAGTTTTAAGTGGGGGAGATTGTAATAACCCGAAAATCTGGGCCAGTTTAAAATTTTTATTTTGGCAATTTTAACGAATTTTGAATATTTAAAATAGATTATTTTAAATAATATCGACGAGAAAATTTATTTTGAATATAATTCGACGTATATATTATACGCGTCGTCGTTAGAATATAAATATTTATATATAATTATAAATAGAATTGAAAATGGCGCGGTAGTTCGATAATTCGATTTCAAACTTCAATTGAATGTACCGGGTGCAAAACAAACCGGATTTTAGTGAAACCAAAAACATTAGGATCTAATTGATGATATCTTTCTAACGGATGTAAGAAACTGAGATTTCACTTTAAAAATTGAGAGATATGTCCAGTTGAAAATTCTGAATAGTCGCTATGGAATTCAGGCCCTTAAAAATGGACATTTTGCAAACGACCTCGGATTTCGACGAAACCAGTTTTGTTGGGTCCGTGATGTTAAGTTATTGCTAGGTTTCAAATTTCATAATTTTTCGAATCAATATGTGAGCGTGGCAAAGGAAAACGCGTTTGACCAGTTTCAGTTGATTTTAATCGACTGGAAAATGGCCATATTTCAAACGGTCTCAGAATTCGATGAAACTAGTTTTGTTAGGACCGTATCGTCAATACGAAGCTAGAAAATATTTTTCTGGAATTTTTCTAGTTAGTATGTGACCCCGGTAATTTGAAATATACGTTTAAAATTCAATATAGTGATTTAAATGTAAATTCAACGGAAACTGATTCAAACGATCGAATCAGCCAGCGATACATATCCCATTGTGTTCGGAATGGGGGTTAAACGCTATGGACGACAGGCGGTGGACCTCGTTTCGAGGTCGTATGAAAAGGTCAACCCTTGGGCAAAATTAAATAATTAAATAATAAAATAAAAAATAAAAAAGGGAAACCCCTCTCTTCCCTATTACCCAGGCCCCCCCCCCCCCGTTCGAGTTTCATTCAGATGAAAAAGAAAAAAAAAACAAAAAAACCTGTAGCCCTAATTGTCGTCGCCGCCCTCAGCCTGGGTCGCCGCCATTTCCTCCGACCGGTACCCCCTCCCATCGACGTCGACCTCCCCAGTTTCCCCCTCCCTCCTCCGAACCCTCGACGAAGCAGCCGACCCCCCTCCCTCCTCCGAACCCTCGACGAAGCAGCCGACCCCCCCCCCCTTTTTGGAAGTGCCGCCGACGACAGTTTCACCCCCCCCCCCCCCTTCTGCAAAATGATGTAAGTTTATAACTGATTTATTTATTTGTTTTTATTTTACTTTGATTTTTATTTTAAAGTTTTAAAATTGATTTTTACTTTAATTTTAAAACTGAATTTGAAAAATGATTTTAAAAGCATTTTAAAAACTGAATGTTATTTTGATTTCAAAACTGAATGTTATTTTTATTTAAAAACTGAATGTTATTTTGATTTAAAACTGATTTTTAACAAAAGTAAAACTGATTTTAAAATAAAAGAAAAAAAAACTGATTTTTATATAGTTTAAAAACTGAAAAAAGATTGATTTTTAAAACAGAAAAAGATGTGATTTTCAACAGCAACAAGATTTGATTTTTAGTAAATAAAATATGAATTTTCTTTATATGAAAGAAGCGATTAAAAATAGAATTTTTATATGTTGAACTTCGATTAAAAATAGAATTTTTATATACTGAACTTTGAAATAAAAATTCGATTTTTATATATTGA
The DNA here is from genome assembly GCA_030737875.1 of Allium sativum. Taxonomy (NCBI): domain Eukaryota; kingdom Viridiplantae; phylum Streptophyta; class Magnoliopsida; order Asparagales; family Amaryllidaceae; genus Allium; species Allium sativum. Next base: position 300,219,539 of record CM060924.1, read on the forward strand.
ACTTTGAAATAAAAATTCGATTTTTATATATTGAACTTTGAAAGAAAAATTCGATTTTTATATATTGAACTTTGAAAGAAAAATTCGATTTTTATATATTGAACTTTGAACTAAAAATTCGATTTTTATATATTGAACTTTGAACTAAAAATTCGATTTTTATATATTGAACTTTGAACTAAAAATTCGATTTTTATATATTGAACTTTGAACTAAAAATTTGATTTTTATATATTGACCTTCGAAATAAAAATATGATTTTTTAAATATTGAATAGTGAAGTAAAAATTCGATTTTTATGAATGTAGTGGCTACGGGCGACGAAGCTGACGAAGATGCGAAAACAATGAAGATTTCTATCATTGAAGTGCCGTGGAGCTAGGATAGCTTTCGGTGAGAACTTCTCACTCAAAATTCTTTTTCTAGTTATATATATACTAGGATGCAGACGGTGCTTAGTAGCACCCGACACAATCGTCCACAGACCATGGACTTGTTTGTTTGGCTGTTTGGTTATTGATTGTGATATTGGTTTGAATGTGGTTTGTGGTGTGAAAAATCGAATCGATAAATTGGTTAGGATTAGACGTGCGCCGTTATAAGGCGAAGGAGTAAGGCTAGGTTAGACCCTTACTCCAAATTTTGTGGTTTGCATAACGAAAGTGAATTTGATTGATGTGTGAATGGCGTGGGCCTTCACTAGACCGGGGATAAGGCTAGGCCTTGTCCCGTTTCTAGTATCGTGCCGTTATGCCGCCGAAATTTTCTAAAATAAGTTAGAAAAATAAAAATATCATTTTATTTAAAGAATGAATTGAATAGAAGTTCATATGTTGAAATAAAATGTGTTATCGTTAAAAATATAATTTTTAACGTGAATGTGAATAAATAAATATTCATTTACAAACCAGACGGTTTGTTTATGTACACCTATTTGAATGACATTGATTGGGTCGATAAATTTTACACATCGCCTAACTGCACAAATAAAATATGTGTTTGATTGTTTGAAACCCCACACGGGTGTTAGGATGAAATTTGAAGTTCACTCATCCTGATTGATTAAATATGTCGATCGATTGATTGACAGGCTGTTATAAGCGTTGAATATCTATATTTGATGCTTATACAGTGTAGTGCACTTTGGTTGATGGTTGATTATTTTCAATGCGATTATATACATGTGTTGTATGAAAATCCATATAATTAATTTTATATGGTAATTGATTGGGCCTCATTCCAGTTTTGAAAAAGAAATATTTGAAAAAGAAATATTTGAAATAGAATATTTGAAAATAAAGGAATATATGAAGCCGTGTTGATTAGATTGACGCCATTTTGACGTGAACGATATTTATATCGATTTTAAAAACGATTTCGAAACGAATTGAATTGAAAACGATTTCGAAATGAATTGAATTGAAAACGAATTCGAATTGAATTGAAAGCGAATTGAAATGAATTCAAATTGAATTGAAATTTGAATTGAATAGAAATGAATTTTAAAACGAATTTATAAAGAAGAATTCAATTTTGATTTGAATTGAAAAGAAAGTTGAAATAGCTTTTGAAACGATTTTAAAACTATTTATATAATTCGTTTTGAATAGAAATCGACGAAATATATATTATATATATTATATATATAATATAATGGCCTGAATAGAACGCGCCGCGCCGCGGCAGTTCGCGAATTTCGACCATTTATTTCAAACGGACATTGCGGGAGATCCGACCGTCGGATCCTCCTAAAACCGGAACCGTTGGGTTCGTATCGAAAAGAGCTTTCTAACGAATATTAGAAATTTGAAATCTAACGGTTGGATTTGGAGTTACGTCCAAATCAAATTCGAAAAAGGTCGCTGTAAGTGCAGTTCGATGGCCATTGATGGAAATCGACTGTACGGGCCTTGATAAAATTATTAAAAATAGTAATAATTTGTGTAAAATCATAAGAAATGATTTGTGAAGATTTGGGATGAAAAACTCCATATTTGAAAAGATAAAAATAGATTTTTATCGGAATGAACTAGTTTTGAACTAGAATTATAATTCTATTTATTTTTAAATAAATAAATTGAATTCGAAAAGGGTTTTAAAAATAACCAAAATTTCCAATGATTGCATTGGAGTGGATTTGAATCGAAATTGTCTTCTGAATATTTCGATGTTGGGATTCGTGATTATACAGGTGTTATTATGGAAATTTGAAAGATATATATATTTATATCGTTATTTCCCATACGACATCTGTTAGTCGTAGAATTCGATATTGAATATAAGCCGATATATTTTCTATTCAGAGCCTTGTATTGAATATCGAATGTGATTTGGGTTTGTCGTGAATGGTGTCTTCACTAACACTGTTCTTGAACCCAGTTGAGAAAAGATTAAATCTTTTTATTTAGATTTAATGAAGTGTACCAATTAAAAATGATATTTAATTGGAATTGAATTGGTATTGATTTTTGGGTTTATCGTGAACAGTGTTTTAAATAACACTTGTTCTTTAACCTGATAATTAATGGAATGATTTTTGGGTTTATCGTGAACAGTGTTTTAAATAACACTTGTTCTTTAACCTGATAATTAATGGAATGATTTTTGGGTTTATCGTGAACAGTGTTTTAAATAACACTTGTTCTTTAACCTGATAATCAATGGAATGTGATTTTGGGTTTATCGTGAACCGTGTTTTAAATGACACTGATTCTTTAACCCAGTCGAAGATTAAAACTAAGTGGAGTTTTAATGAATCTTTAATTAGATTGAAATGATCGAGAATGGAGTATCACCAGTTTTGCTCCAGGCGATAGTTAAATCTTTAATTAGATTTGAACGTGAAATGGTAATTGAATTTACCGATAACACCGTGGTGTTAGATATGAAGTATTACCAGTTTTACTTCATGGGATGAATAGGTTGGGATTGGGAAATTAAAACAAATGATTACTTCGGTAAGGTTCGCTAATCCCGACTAGTTTGAATTGATATTCAAAAGTAGATTAAAGCATAAATTCAAGAATTTATCTTTGATAAAATTAATGGGAACCTTTCCCTATGAATGTGAAATTTAGAAACTAACTGTCGGTTAGCCAAGCAGAATGGTTTTCTGGATATTGATCTGATGTTGGTTTCGGCCTTCGGGGTTAATATTTGGGGAATTATTCTCTTGATTAATTTACGGTTAGTGACTAATGAATTGGAATGAGGCGTATGTTGTGTTTGTGTAACACTTTTATAATATATACGCGAGTTATTCGGAAAGACCGGGTTTATCCCATTCTGAATAACTGATACGACGATAAGTCGAAGATGAAGACGATGGTCGAAGACCGGAGGTCTTCACGTCGTTTGGGTGATAACTGATGATCTTGATTGGGCTGTACACCCAAGAAGATGGAAACAGTTGGTGATCGTCCAGACGTACTTGGAGATCGATGGATATGTGGGGTACTAGGTGCCTCCGGTTTCGTTCAGACCCAGAACGGACTTGTAAATGGACTGTGTGTCTGACATCGGATTTCATTCTGTGTGACTGATATCGGTTGCATAGGATGGTTTGCCTGTGTGGCATGCTAAGATGCAAATGATCAAGGCTTCTGTTGAAAAGCAAAGTCTTGTGGTTGATGATCAAAGCACGGCCTTTGTGGCGTAGCTTTGTGTAACGTTTACCTCGCGTGTTTCACACCAGGTATGAACCAAAAACGGGAGACGGACCTCAGGGAGGGCCTGCGTTTCCTCCTAGCTAGAAGTGGCGTCAGTGGTTTTACACGCCCTGACGAGTTTGACTTATGTGGTTGTTGCTGTTGCGAGGCGCCTCGGTTAGATCGGACGATCCGGGTCCGATGGAGTCATTCGTTGGCTCGCTTACGCCCCAAAGGGCGGCGAAACGCAGTGTCCAGGGTTTAAGTTTAATCCACTCCGTGTGGACCGGCCCTGTCGCTCCAAGGGTCGATGCGTTCTGATCCTGAGACTCGGGCTAGGCAGTCTCGAATCGGTTGAGGACTATCTTTTGCCTCGGTTCATAGACGGAAATCCAATTTCCAAATACGTGACTTTGCGGTTTTATTTGTAAACCTATATATGGCGACATAGTGGCATGGGACGCTCATGTCGCCTATGATTGATACTTATGATTCGAAGTTGTTTTATACACTATGCACTTATTATAGTATCAAATGATTTGTTTTAAACGTATCAAGCATTCTTTGGCTGTTATAAGGGAAAACCCTATCCCCCGGCTTGCGTTGCATTGTGTGATAGGACCTGGGTCTTATAACAGCTTCATTTTTCTTTATTTAGCATTGCGCTGTTTGTTATATGCACTGGTATTCTTGGGAGAAAACCCGTTCCGTGTTATACGGCGTGGTCCCTTGATTTACCTAACTTTCAAATAAAGATTAATAACTGTTTTAGTTCTCACACCAGTCACATGACTGACCTGGAGTTTATTGTTTTAACCTAAACTCTGGGTGCCCTTATTTTGACACGGGCAGCTAGTAGTTTTGGTTTTGCAGATTTATATTCACAGGATCCTGGTTTACAGCTGGAATGATATCCGGAAAGCTTTGTATCCGTATATCTCTTCTAGTTGTGTATTGTATTATTTTCCGCTGCGATGTATTTAAATGTAATTTAAATCTCTGATATTTCTGTGTAATATTCATTCATACTCTGTATATTCTTGTAATCTGATGCATTGTTGTAATATACAATGAAATGTTCTTCTGTATGCGTTCTGTTTTGTCCTGTTCTCAAACGATAGGGTGTTTCGAGCGACCTGGATCGGTTTAGCGACTGGTTCGGACCGAGCGAAATTCCTTGCCGTCACAGTAGGCATAGCTGTGGACCCTGCAACTTTGTGGTGCAAGACTGGAAAATTCCTAAGAACGCAACGGAGGTGAGAAGCTTTCTCGGTTTGGCAGGCTACTATAGGAAGTTCATTAAGGACTTCGCTAAGATTTCAGCCCCTCTTACTAGGTTAACGAAGAAAAACCTAGCGTCTGCATGGGACATAGAATGTGAGATTGTTTTCAGAGACTTAAGAGAGCCCTCACCACAGCTCCAGTTTTGGCATTACCCGATGGAGGTAAGATGTTTACCGTGTACACAGATGCATGTGGCACGGGATTAGGCGCAGTCCTAATGCAAGAAGGGAAAGTGATATGCTATGGGGGTAGACAACTTAAAGTTCATGAGAAGAACTATCCCACACATGACTTGGAGTTGGCAGCGATTGTTTTTGCACATAAATCTTGGCGCCATTATCTTCTTGGGGAGAGGTTCGAGCTGTATACTGACCACAAATCGCTTAAGTACCTTTTTCACAGAAATATTTGAATCTGAGACAACAGTGGTGGATGGAATTCTTGGCATCATATGACTTCGATATAGCTTATACCCCTGGCAAGGGTAATGTGGTGGCAGATGTGCTAAGTAGGGAAAGGTTGACCTTGAGCCCCTTGTTTGTTGAAAGGAAAAGTCTAGAGTTTATGGCAACCTTTGATTTTACACCTGCTGTTGAGTCATTGACTGTTACGTTAGCATCTCTGGAGTTAAGACCTACACTTCTAGATCAAGTAGGGACTTCACAGAAGGAAGACCCACAGATAGTCGAAATCATAGACAAGCTGATTAGTGGTGAGACGTCAAGTCACCTCGGTAGGTATGCCATAGATGACAAGGGATGGCTAAGGCGTGATGGAAAGCTATGTGTCCCACAAGTGGGAGACTTAATAAGGAAATTTCTCGAAGAGGCGCACCACTCGAAGATGACTATACATCCCGGAGGGGATAAGATGTATAGAGATATGAAACGTATGTTCTTTTGGGCTGGGATGAAAAGGACGTGGCAGAGTTCGTTTCAAGGTGCATGGTGTGCCAACAAGTAAAGGCCGAGTCGAAGAAGCCCGATGGGCTATTACATCCTTTGGAGGTTCCGCAATGGAAAGGGGAGAGTGTCTCGATGGATTTCGTGGATGGACTGCCTAGGTCAAGGAAGGGAAATACTAGCATATGGGTCATAGTTGATAGACTCACGAAAAGTGCTCACTTCATTCCGATGAAAAGCAAGAGGACCGCATCATGGCTAGTGTCTATTTACCTTCGAGAGGTAGTACGGTTGCACGGGGTTCCTTCTAGTATAGTTAGTGATCGTGACCCGATTTTCACTAGCCAGTTTTGGAATAGCCTACAAGAAGCAATGGGTACAAGACTGAGTTTAAGCACGGCCTATCACCCATAGACGGGTGGACAAACCGAAAGGGTAAATAGGGTACTAGAGGATCTTTTCAGACTATGCATTCTTGACTTTGGTGGTACTTGGGAAGACCATCTTCCTCTCGTGGAGTTTGCATATAATAGTAGTTACCAAGCTAGCATCGGAATGGCACCGTTCGAAGCCCTATATGGAAGGCCGTGCAAGTCGCCACCTTGTTGGTAAGAAACGACAGATAGGCTTATACTTGGGCCCGACATGATAAGGGACACTTCTGAGAAGGTTGAGTTGATACGAAGACAAATGAAAACGACCCAAGATAGACAGAAATCTTATGCGGACAAGAGAAGGACAGACCTAGAGTTCGAAGTCGGAGATATGGTCTTTATAAAAGTTTCTCCGTTACGCAATGTAGTTCGTTTTGGAGCAGTTGGAAAGCTAGCACCAAGGTTCGTAGGACCGTTCCCTATCACTGAGAGGATTGGACAGATGGCCTATAAGGTAGACTTACCCGAGAAGCTGACTGGAGTACACAATGTCTTTCACGTCTCGCATCTCCGAAAGTGCTTGCATGAGTCGGCCGAAGTGGTTGATCCAAGCATCCTTGAAGACGTAGAAGTGGAAAAAGAAGCAACATTGAGATGAGTTCCGATTCGTATCTTAGGAGTGGAGATCAAGAAGCTAAGGAATCGAGAAGTCAAGCTAGTTAAGGTTCAGTGGAGTGAAGCCCAAGAAGACGCAACTTGGGAAACCGAAGAGAAGATACGCGCGCTTTACCCATTTCTTTTTGAGGGTACATTCTCGATCTCTTTTTCCTATAAACTTGAAAACCTTTTCGTATTATGCTTCTACTACCTACGTTTGTCTTGTTATCTTCTCGATCTTATCTTGAGAACCTTAGGTAGAACCATATGGATGTAAACATGTGATTGAAACATGTTATGGTTGATGTTTGCAAATGGTTGCAAGTGTTTGCAAGTGATTGCTAGTGGATGCATGACACACATTAGGCACTAGATCGGCTCAGTCACATTTTCATGTTGCATATGCATGAGTGCTTATACTTGTACATGGATGGAACTTGTTATGCTATCACTTGGATGTTGCATATGAATGAATGTTATGTGCACTCATGTAGAGATTATAAATTATGTTAGGAATTTGCATACATGTTGGATTCATTACACTAACATATTTTGCATTAAGGAGGTTTACTGAATCAGTAACCGCCTGATCTTTTGCATTAGATAAGTACATATACACACACTTTCTGCATATGTTCATACAGCACTAGAAATCTTTTAAGGACAATGGTTGCCTATGGATGATGCTTTGAGTAGATGGATGGTAGGATATATTCTTTCTAACTTAGAGATTTCGGGGACGAAATCCTTTAAGGAGGGGAAAATGTAACAACCCGTATTTTAATAACAGGTAATAACCATTAATCAAGGCAGAATTAATTTTTAAAATGAGAATCAAGGTAAATGGGTTACGCCATTGCGTTCGTCTCGAAATTATGCTTGGAAATGAGTCCGCGTTTTCGAAAATCGGAGTCTGTATGACCAAGTTATGACCCTTCGAAGTTTTCAAAAATTTCAAGTTCAAAAACAACTCAGAATTCGAATTCAAATTTCGAATTCAAAACCCAGAATGGACTGGGCTGGAAATTTCCCGCCCAGGACCAGGTCGACCTGGAGGTCGACCATAGTGTCGACCTGCCCAGGACCAGGTCGACCATAGAGTCGACCTGGGGGTCGACCTGGTGGCCGAGCCCACTTTTGAAGCTGGATTCACTTTGATGTTTCTGGCCTCGTTTCTGTCTACATTCGTTGGCCTGACCCTATATAAATAGCCCCTAACACTAGTCTCTCTACACAAAATTCTCTCTGACCTTATGCTGCTCTAATTCTGGTTGAAAAGTTAGAGAAAGGGACTACTTCTTCTACGTCGAAACTATGTTAAGAGAATTGCTGATTTGGGGATTTCTGTTAGGACTCGACTAAGCATATAAAGATTCAACATCGACTTTCTTTTTCTAATTCTCGAACCACGATCTGTAAGCCCCAGTTACTTTTATATTTAAACTGTAAACGTAATATGAATATGTTGTAAATTGAAATTGGACCTGTGTATGATGACTGTTTTACATCCATTCTTGTACAAATTGGATCTTGACTTTTGGGTATATTACTATGACATTGATTTGGGGCCTATTCATGTTGTAGACCAAAAAGAAAAACCCCTCATATTATCATGCATGTAATGTTGAATCTGCTATTAGTCACAAGTTTATGACTGTCACCTTATGTCAACCGTTACCATGACTATCACCTTATGTCAACTGTTATCTTGACTAGTACCTTATTTTGCTAGATTTGGAATCTTTATGTTTGAGGCCGATATTCCATATGCCAGTAATGTTATAATCATTTATCTCAAGTCATACCATGTTATGCTAGTAATCACTTTCACCACCTTATACATGTCCCTTTTTATGTTATTCCCTAATTAGATTTATTTGTATCTATTTGAGTTTACGTGTGATGGGAATACGATTTGGGTAGATAAGGTAAAACATGAATTGGCTTTGAACTTGAATATGAACGTTATTATAACTTGAACCTGTATATGGACAAGAACTTGACATGAAATTTACATGAAACCTGACATGAAACTCGACATGAATTTTGACATGAAAACTTGAACATGGACATGACACTTAAATAAACTTGAAAATGGCCAACTCGAGGTTGGGTTGAGTTTGCAGTGTAAATCTGCCCGGAACCGCCCGGCGAATCCAGTGACTGCAAACAATAGGATCCAATGTGGGTAGTTGGTCATATCGCACGTAAAACCCGTGGTTAGACTATGTTGTGGTGTAAATCTGCCCGGAACCGCCTAGCAAATCCAGTGACCACAATAATTAGTCTAATGTGAGAGGTTGGGGTGCATTAATGAATTAATGCCACATGATAGGGTTAAGTCATGAACCACTTGAATATATTAACCAATTTGATACGATGATTTGATAGGGTTAAATCATGAACCGCTTGAACACACTTAACCAACTTGATACATGATTTGGATAGGGTTAAGTCACGAATTTGAATGACAACATTTAACCCATTAGAAGCCCTAGTTACGCGGTCCTTTTCAGCAGTAGCCCACTTAGATGTATCACGATACCCTGGGCCTAGGCAGGGTGGGGAACGATTACTAGGCTGATTGTAAGCGACCAGAACGACAGCTGAGTAGGTGCGCCATTGTAGGTTCAGACAGACTATGGTCGTGCACGTAGTCCGGAGTTGAAAAAGCAGGCATTAGGCACCAGTAGGTTTACACTGTACGTGCTTGATTCGTGTCGGTGGATGGCACCATAGGGCTTGATACACCCAATGGTGGACCTAGCACAGGTGACTACATTTCAGGATAGGGCCGTATGACATAGACATATGACGAGCTAGAACTTGTAGGGAGCCGATCGATTTGTAGATCATACCGTAGGACCCCGTAATGGGTCACTTCATGATATTGGGCCAAGGGATCATTTCATGATTAATACTTGACATGGGTTAGAACACTAGTACAGTTGGTGGACCGAATCTTAAATATGTGATGCTAGACTTGACTTATCTTGTTATCTTAATTATCATAACAGTCCTGTTATCATCCTTATGTTTAATTCCAGTTTTCACATGTCATGTTACCTTTACTGGTTTTTATACTGAAAGTCACTAGGGCTTACCAGTCTTATGACTGACCCTTTTTCTTTCGCCTCTTTTTCTTTGGTCCCCCCCCACCCCCCAGGTTCTCAGGGAGGAAACACTAGCTCTTAGCTTGGATTTAGCTTGCTTTCTGTCAGCTCGTGTACGGTTTGGTCTTGAGCTATGCTATGGCTGCACTTCTGCTATTTATGGGGAATAATTTACTTTTGTTATCTTAAGTTTATGCTTTTTTATTGGGAACTTGAAGTAATGGAATAATTTGTACCTTGGATATATGAGGTTTTGACTCTTTTCTTGAAAGTAATAAAAATTTTGTTTTTAATTTCTACCGCTGCTTTATTTATGTTCTGCCTTGTGATATCTCTGTTTATGTTTACCTAGATAATACTCCACCAAAACTAGGCATTCCCTTTGTGAGTCACCCTAGCAGAGGTGGGGTGTTACAAACACGACAAATCAGAATACAAACGACATAACATTTCATTGCTTATTACAACAATTACATCAGAGTACAAGAATATAACAGAGTATAAATAAATAATATACCTCAGAAAAATATCAGAGATTAAATTACAAAGCAGCAGAAAATAATACATAACACAACTGAAAGAAATACACGGATACAGAGCTTTCAGAATATAGCTTCAGCTGTAAATCTAGGATCCTGAAAAAGAAATATCTGCAAAAACTAAACTACTAGCTGCCCGTGTGGAAAATAGGGGCACCCAGAGTTTAGGTTAAAATAATAAACTCCTGGTCTATCATGGGACTGGTGTGAGAACTAAAACAGTTATTTAAAACTTTACTTTAAAAATAAAGTAAATCAAGGGACCATGTCGTATAACACGGAACGGGTTTTCTCCTAAGAATACCAATGCATAAACAGTTTATAAATAGCGCAATGCTTTTCGAAAAATGAAGCTATTATAAGACTCAGGTCTCATCACACAATACAACGCAAGCCGGAGGATGGAGTTTTCCCTTATAATAGCCAAATATGCTTGGTACGTTTAAAACAAATCATTTGATGTTACTATAAGTGTATAGTGTCAAAACAACTTCAAATATAAATGTATCAATCATAGACGGCATAGTATCCCATGCTACTATGTCGCCATATTAGTTCTACAATTAAAACCAAAATGTCACGTATTGGAAATTGGATTTCCGTCTATGAGTCGAGGCAAGAGATGTACTCCTCGCCTTCTTCGAGACACTCTAGCAAATGCTTCAGGGTTACACACCACGTGGCAACCCTTGGATCCTCCAAGGTCGGTCCACATATACTTTAGTGGATTGGTTATTCATGAACACACGATTCCCGATCCTATAGGACCTATCCATCGGCTTCGTAGTATCCGATATATCCGAGGCACCTCGCTATCCATCATCCACATAGGTAAAAATATAATAAATGTTTGGGTTCCATACCATGACACCACCCATAGCTAGAAAGAAACGTCATGTCCTCCTTCGGTCCCTTATCCCGTTTTTATCTCATACTGAGGTGTGAGGCTCGCGAATTAACGCTATACACAAACCTATGCTATTTAAAGCCTTGCTTTGATCATCAACCACAAGACTTTGCTTTTCAAAAGAAGCCTTGATCCATGCCACTCAGCATGTCGCATTTTCAATCCATACCGTACCACTGATTTCTGCCGATATATAACCTCTAAGCTCGTACGTCTCAGAGAAGGGTGTTAAGCAAGAGAATAAATTCTCCGCCACCAAACAGATATATACTTAGCAGAGATCAACGAATATAGTATAAAGGAATACAATGTCAGACATACCATCCATTTGCAAGTCCGTTCTGGGTATGAATGAAACTGGAGGCACCTTATTCCTCGTCCCATATGTCCAATATAGGAGAGAGGTCCTCGCATATCACGTCGATCTCGAAGTATGTCTGGACAATCCCCACTTATTACCTTGTCCTGGGTGTACAACCCAATCAAGACATCAGTAATCATCCAAACGATGTGAAGACCTTCACTCTTCAACCACCGTCTTCATTGTCGACTTATCGTCGAATCAATTATTCAGAATGGGTATAAACCCGGCCTTTCTGAATAATTCACGTATCTTATAATCAAGTGCTTTAAAAACACAACATACGCCTCATTCCAATCCAGAATATTCTTTTATTCAAATATTCACATCTTTAGGGAAAGGTCCACATTAATTTTATCAAAGATAAATTCTTTTAAATTTATTCTTTAATCTCCTTTTGGATAACATTTCAAAAGATTTCATTATCTTTTCAATTCTAAACCAAATTAAGGTTTATCCAACTAGTCGGGATTAACGAGCCATACCGAAGTATTTCTTTTATTATCCCAATCCCAACCTATTCATCCCATGGAGCAAAACTGGTGATACTCCATATCTAACACCACTGTGTTATCGGTAAAGTTAATACCATTTCCCGTTCAAATCTAATTAAAGATTTAACTATCGCTTGGAGCAAAACTGGTAGGGCTCCATTCTCGATCATTTCCCAAATTTGATAATTTAAATTATCACATTAACATTTCAATCTAATTAAAGATTCATTAAAACTCCACTTAGTTTTAATCTTCCCAAAAATCTATATTAATGATTATTTAACTTTGGGAAATCACACATGTCGCATCGACAATCTACATCGTGCCATTGATTTCTGCCGATATATAACCTCTAAGCTCGTACGTCTCAGAGAAGGGTGTTAAGCAAGAGAATAAATTCTCCGCCACCAAACAGATATATATTTAGCGGAGATCAACAATACAATTCGAAATACAATGTTAGACATGTAATCATGTCTTTAACTGGGTTAAAGAACCAATGTCATTTAAAACACAGTTAACGATAAGCCCAAAATCATATTCCATTAACTATGGAATCTTCAGGGAAAACAAATCAATATATAATCAATATCAATTTCTGTATCGGACTAATAATATAAATGGAATAACGACAAAGCCTTTTAAATTTCATATATATTACCAGTCTTCCTCCATAGAAGCTCACTTCAATTATTACCAAATCGAATTCCATTCAATTCCAATATATTAAATTGTGAAAATTTCCATTAAGTCTTAATAAAAAGATTTATAAATTCCAAATCTCATTTCACTGTTAATCAGGTTAAAGAACTAGTGTCGTTAAAAACACAGTTCACAATAAACCCAATTCACATTCCATTTTATTCCAATTACTAAATATAACTGGAAACTCTAATAATCTTAATTAAAAGATTTATTCTTTTCACATGGGGTTTAAGAACAACGTTACTGAAGACACCATTCACGACAAACCCAAAATCCACTTTGATATTAATATAAGGCTCTAAACAGAAATTATATCGGCTTATATTCAATATCTAATTCTGAAACCAACACATATCGTATGGGGAATAAAGATATATATCTATCCTCCAAATTCCTTCACAATATCTGTATAGTCATGGAATCCAATATAGAAATATCCCGAAGATGATTTCTATTCAAATCCATTCTAATTTATATATTGAAAATTCCTGGTTAGATTAAAACCATTCACAAATCCAATTTATTTATTTAAAAATTATTGGATTTCAAATCTAGTTAATAACTAGTTCATTTTGATAAAAATATATTTTTATCTTTACAAACGTGCAATTTTTCATCCAAACTCATTCCAAATCATTTATTATGATTTTACACAAATTATTAATATTTTTAGTAATTTAATCAAGGCGCATACAGTCGGTTTCCAATAACGGCTACAGAACTGCACCCATAGCGACCTTTTCCAATTTTATTTGGACATAATTCCAAATCCAACCATTAGATTTCAAATTTCTTACACTCGTTGGAAAGCACTTTTCGATATGAACCCAACGGTTCTTGATTTAGGAGAATCCGATGGTCGAATCTCTCGTAATGTCAATTTGAAGTCAATGGTCGAAATTCGCGAATGGTCGCTGTGCGGCGCGTTCTATTCAGGCCATTGTATTATATATGTATTATATATTTCGCTCAAAACGCATTTTATAAATTCATTTTAAAAACGTTCCCACTTTCACTTCAATTTTAAATCAAAATTGAATACTTCTTATCATTATAATATTTAAATGATAATATTTTCAAAATATCAGATTTTGAAATCATTTCCTTTTCGATATTCATTATAAAAATGAGTAAAATCAATATAAATATCGTTCACGTTAAAATGGCGCATATCTAATTAATACGGCTTCACATATTTCAATATTTTCGTGTCCATCCAAAATAGAACATCAAATTCATATTTTAATCCTTTATAGAATATTATTTTAAAATATTCGTTCTTTTTGAACTAGAATCAGATTCAATCAATTACCATATAATGTTAGTTATACGGATTTCATACATCACATGTACACAAGAACAAGGATAAACAATAATCCATCATCCAGAGTGCATTCAACACTGTATAAGCATTAAATATAAATAATTAACACTTACAACAGTCCATCAACCAATCGATTGACATACCACTAAACAATTGGGATTAGTGTACGTCAAATATCATCACAATACCCGTGTTGGGTTTCAGCCAACAAATACTGAATATTATTTGTGCAGTTGGGCGATGTGTAAAATTTATCGTCCCAATCAATATCAGATAAATAGGTGTACATAAACAAATCATCCGATTTGTAAATGAATATTTATTTTCATTTCAAGAGAAATTTATGTCATTCACATATACGTTAAAAATTATATTTTTAATGATAAAATATTTATTTCAACACTTGACTATTTTGTAAAGTTAATACATTCAATAAAAATAATAATTTTATTGCTTAAACATTTTATTCAACACCTAAATATTTTACATAGTTCATTTCAGAAAATTTCGGCATTATAACGGCGCGATATTAAAACCGGAGTAATGTCTAACACTACCCTCTCCTGATACTGGCTCGCGCCATACACAATAATCAATACAATCACAACCCCACAATACAATACATTTCACCACAATACAGTCAATTTTTCCAAATTCAATCCAAACAAACAAACAACCATGGTTTGTACAAATAAATAGTATCGGGGGCTACTAAGCCCCGTCTACAACCTAAAATATTTTTAACTATAAAATAAATTAAGTGAGAAGGAGTTCTTACCTTTGGTTTCCACTCCGTCATCCTTTAATTTAATGGTTTGGATTCGGATTTGTTCCAGTGCGTAGTGTTCTTTACCGTGATTCCAACGCAATATGTTTCACGCAGTTTATATTAAAAATTACATTTTTAACAATGCTATTTATATTAAAAATAACATTTTTATTCGGAGCTATGTATATAAAAATCACATTTTTATAGCGCTACTATATATATGAAAATCACATTTTTATAACGCAACTATATATATGAAAATCACATTTTTATAACGCTACTATATATATAAATCACATTTTTATAACGCTATTATATATATAAAATCACATTTTTATAAAGCTACTATATATACATATATAAATTACATTTTTATAACGCTACTATATATATAAAAATCACATTTTTATAAATTAGTTTCCTATATAAAAATCATGCTTTTATCTATCGAATTATTTTGTGGCTTGACTATTTTATATATAGCATATATACGATAAAAAACCTATTTTTATCTAACTAAAAATAATTTCATATATATGATTAAAATCCTATTTTTATCTAACTAAAAATATTCCTTTGTATGACTATTTTAAAAATAGCATATATAATCTAAAAATCATATTTTCATCATTCTGCAAATATTTTCGTGTCATACACTAATTAAAAATCGTATTTTTAACTTACTAAAAATATTTGCATGTCATGAACTAGTTAAAAATCATATTTTTAATCCAAAGCTATTTATATAAAAATCATATTTTTGAAACAAGGTTATTTCATTTAAAAATCATATTGCTAATTACATAAATAAATAAAAATAAAAAAACTCACAGTTGGAATTCGGTGTGGGGGGAATGGCGGCGCCGGAGTTTGGTGGTGGCCAGGGGAGGTCGCGACGTTGGAGGTGGGGCGAGTAGTGGCGGTGGCGGTCTGATTTGGGTTAGAGTTTCGGGTTTGGGAGCTTTGGGGTTCGAGTAGGTGGCGGTGGAGAGGAGAGAGAGGGGAGGAGGGAGGAAGGGGAGCGGCGGCGGCCAAAGGTGGGTGCAGTGCCTGGAACGACGGCGCGGCGGTCCACCTGGAGGGAGCGACGGGCTGAAAAGGGGGCGGGTTTTGGAGTTTGACCGTGAGAAATAAAATAAGGGCTTTGACCCTATATTTATAATATATATTTTAATTAATTAATTCCAAAAATGCCCGTGCGTTGATACGAACTCCAAATCGAAGCCAATGACTGTCACCCCTAGCTAAATACCTCCGTTCCGGACACAATGGGATATGTTCAGTAAGCCAATTCGACCATTTCGATCAATTTTCATTAAAATTAAAATATAAATTAATATAACGTTCAAAATTGATTTCAACGTATATTTTAATTTACCGGGGCCACATACTGACTCCAAAAATTCCAGAAAAATAAACCTAGCTATGTTTTGACGATAAGTCCTAACAAAACTAATTTCATCGAATTTGAAAACCGTTTGAAAAATGGCCATTTTCTATTCGATTAAATTCAAATTGAAAGTATCAAACGCGTTTAAATTCACCACGCTCACACATCAATTACAATAATTACAAAAATTGGAATCTAGCAATATATTGACACTCCGGATCCAACAAATGTGGTTTCATCAATAACGGAGGTCGTTTACAAAATGGCTATTTTTAAGGGCTATATATATTAATATATATATATATATATATATTCATAGCGACTATTTTAAATTTTAAACTAGACATAACTTTCAATTTATAAAGCGAAATCTCAATTTCTTAACTTCGTTAGAAAGATATTATTAAACAGATTCAAATATTTATGGTTTCGTCCAATTTTGACTTATATTGAATTCTGTATATTCATTTGAAATTAGAAATCGAATTTTCAAACTACCACGCCATTTCAGGCTCGTTTTATAATTAGAATAAATTTATGCGTTCTAACTTCGATTAAAATAAATTTTTAGTTGTTATTATTTAAAATAAATCATTTTAAATTTTCAAAATCCATTAAAATAGCTAAAATAAAAATTTTAAATTGGTTCTGAAATGCTGGGTTGTTACAATCTCCCCCACTTAAAATATTTTCGTCCTCGAAAAGGAACGGAGCTGAAATTTGTTTAACTAACCAACTCCACTTTTATTCTGGCTTTCATTCTTCAACTTTTCAGTTTCTAAGAATTTTCTAATTTCTCAAAAATTTGGCTAACACCCTAAATTTTCGAAAAATTCCGCCATAACCTCCTTTGTACGGATTGATACTTGAAACCGCAACTTGCCTCACAGTGCCCTTATCAATCCAAAAAGAAAAAGCCAAGCGGCTAGCCAGTCGGCTCATAAAATCATCAAAACCCAAGAAATACAATAAACATGTACCTATTTGTCGGGCATTCAATTTTATTCCTCTTCTTAACTTCCATTCTATGACTTGTTCACACATATATATGTACATATATGCAATCCCAATCAATTTTCAATTTAGTTCAATGTTTGATTCGATTTGGCTAAAATTAACCTTTCATTCTCTTATTGGATTTATCATTCCAATATTATTAATTAGTTGAACTAATAATCATGCAACACAATCAGCAATCACTTGGTTAATTAAATTTTCAAATTCATAACTTTGATATATATATATATATATCCAAAATCATGTTTTTGATGCTAAATCACAACAATAACCCCATCTAGTTTTGGTTCTCACACCAGCCAATAGGAAATATATAAATATCGCACTTTCGAAACTCGAACATAAGCACTGGTAATGTGATCACAATTACCAGGATCATCTCCAGGTGACTAGAGTGTGATTCGATATCTATCCAGTATATTTGAGAGTTCGAATACCGCTAGCCAGGCATATATACAAAATCTTCATATACTCGATTGTCCAAATAAATTTAAAATAATATACTCAAATACATATAATAAGGTTTAAATTTTCAAAACAAAATTTGTTTTCAATTTTTTTTAAAATAACACTCTTCACACTCGTTCTAGGATACTACTGATCCTATCTCTAATAAGTCATTCTTATTGGATATTACTAATCCAATCTCTAATGGATTCTTTCGTTCGGTTCTAATGTGTCTTGTTCTCGAGCTTTGTAAAACCAAAGCTCTGATACCAAATGTAACGACCCAAACTTCCCTGTAAAGTAAAGCCCGGATTGTAATGAGAACATGACAAATCAGAACACAAACGGCAGAACATTTCATTGCTTATTACAACAATTACATCAGAGTACACGAATATAACAGAGTATGAATAAATAATATACATCAGAAAAATATTAGCGATTAAATTACAAAGCAACAAAAAATAATACATAACACAACTGAAAGAAATACACGGATAAAGAGCTTTCCGAATATAGCTTCATCTGTAAATCTAGGATATTGGAAAAGAAATATCTGCAAAAACCAAACTACCAGCTGCCCGTGTGGAAAATAGTGGCACCCAGAGTTTAGGTTAAAACAATAAACTCCAGATCAGTCATGGGACTGGTGTGAGAACTGAAACAGTTATTTAAAACATTACTTTAAAAATAAAGTAAATCAAGGGACCATGCCGTATAACACGAACGGGTTTTCTCCCAAAAAAAACCCGGTGCATAAACAGTTTATAAACAGCGCAATGCTTTTCGAAAAATGAAGCTATTATAAGACTCAAGTCCCATCACACAATGCAACGCAAGCCGGAGGATAGAGTTTTTCCTGATAATAGCCATATATGTTTGGTACATTTAAAACAAATCATTTGATATTACTATAAGTGTGTAGTGCCAAAATAACTTCAAATATAAATGTATCAATCATAGACGGCATAGTATCTCATGCTACTATGTCGCCATACTAGTTCTGCAATTAAAACCAAAATGTCACGTATTGGAAATTGAATTTCCGTCTATGAGTCTAGGCAAGGGATGTATTTCTCGCCGACTTCGAGATACTCTAGCAAATGCCTCAGGGTTACACACAGCGGGACAACCCTTGGATCCTCCAAGGTCGGTCCACACATATTTTAGTGGATTAGTTATTTCTGAACACACGTTTCCCGGTCCTATAGGACCTATCCATCGGATCCATAGTAACCGATATATCCGAGGCACCCCACTATCCATCATCCACATAGGTAAAAATATAATAAATATCTGGGCTCATACAATGACACCACCCATAGCTAGAAAGAAACGTCATGTCCTCCTTGGGTCCCTTATCCCATTTTTAACTCATACCGAGGTGTGAGGCTCGCGAATTAACGCTATACACAAAGTTATGCTATTTAAATTCATGCTTTGATCATCAACTACAAGACTTTGCTTTTCAATAGAAGCCTTGATCCATGCCACTCAGCATGCTACACTATCAATCCATACAGTACCACTGATTTCTACCGATATATAGTCTCTAAGCTCGTACGTCTCAGAGAAGGGTGTTAAGCAAGAGAATAAATTCTCCTCCACCAAACAGATATATATTTAGCAGAGATCAACGAATACAATATAAAGGAATACAATGTCAGACATGCCATCCATTTGCAAGTCTGTTTTGGGTCTGAACAATATCGGAGGCACCTTATTCCTCGTCCCATATGTCCAATACATGAGAGAGGTCCTCGCATATCACATCAATCTCCAAGTACGTCTGGATGATCACCACTTATTAACTTGTCCTGGGTGTACAGCACAATCAAGACATCAGTAATCATCCAAATGATATAAAGACTTCCGGTCTTCAACCACCGTCTTCATCGTCGACTTATCATCGAATCAATTGTTCAGAATGGGTATAAACCCAGCCTTTCTGAATAATTCACTCATCTTATAATCAGTGCAATAAAAACACAACATACGCCTCATTCCAATCCAGAATACTCTTTTATTCAAATATTCACATCTTTAGGGAAAGGTTCCCATTAATTTTATCAAAGATATTTTTTTTAATTGTATTCTTTAATCTCCCTTTGGATATCATTCCAAAAGACTTCATTATCTTTTCAATTCTAAACCAAATTAAGGTTTATCCAACTAGCCGGGATTAACGAGCCATACCGAAGTAATCATTTCTTTTATTATCCCAATCCCAACCTATTCATCCCATGGAGCAAAACAGGTGATACTCCATATTTAACACCATTGTGTTATCGGTAAAGTTAATTACTGTTTCCCGTTCAAATCTAATTAAAGATTTAACTATCGCTTGAAGCAAAACTGGTGGTACTCCATTCTCAATCATTTCCGAAATTTGATAATTTAAATTATCACATTCAAATTTCAATCTAATTAAAGATTCATTAAAACTCCACTTAGTTTTAATCTTCCCAAAAATCTATATTAATGATTATTTAACTTTGGGAAATCACACATGTCGCATCGACAATCTACACCGTACCAATGATTTCTGCCGATATATAACCTCTAAGCTCGTACGTCTCAGAGAAGGGTGTTAAGCAAGAGAATAAATTCTCCGCCACCAAACAGATATATATTTAGCAGAGATCAACAATACAATTCGAAATACAATGTTAAACATGTAATCCTATCTTTAACTGGGTTAAAGAACCAATGTCATTTAAAACACAGTTCACGATAAACCCAAAATCATATTCCACCAACTATGGAATCTTCAGGAAAAACAAATCAATATATAATCGATATCAATTTTCATATCCGACTAATAATATAAATGGAATAACGACAAAGCCTTTTAAATTTTATATATATTAACAGTCTTCCTCCAAAAAAGCTCACTTCGATTCTTATTCCATTCAATTTCAATATATTAAATTGGAAAACTTTACTTTGGAAAATTTCCGTTAAATCTTAATAAAAAAGATTTATAAATTCCAAATCTCATTTCACTGTTAATCGGGTTAGAGAACTAGTGTCGTTAAAAACACATTTCACAATAAACCCAATTCACATTCCATTTTATTCCAATTACTAACTATAACTGGAAACTCTAATAATCTTAATTAAAAGATTTATTCTTTTCACACGGGGTTTAAGAATAGTGTTACTGAAGACACCATTCACGACAAACCCAAAATCCACTTTGATATTAATATAAGGCTCTAAACATAAATTATATCGGCTTATATTCAATATCAAATTCTGAAACCAACACATATCGTATGGGGAATAACGATATATATCTATTTTCCAAATTCCTCCACAATATCCGCATAGTCACGGAATCCAATATCAAAATATCCCGAAGATGATTTCTATTCAAATCCATTCCAATTTATATATTGGAAATTCCTAGTTAGATTAAAATCAGTCACAAATCTAAATTATTTATTTAAAAATTATTGGATTTCAAATCTAGTTAATAACTAGTTCACTTTGATAAAAAAATATTTTTATCTTTACAAACATGGAATTTTTCATCCAAATCCTTTCCAAACCATTTATTATGATTTTACACAAATTATTGATATTTTTAATAATTTTATCAAGGCCCGTACAGTCAGTTTCCAATAACGGCTACCGAACTAGATCCATAGCGACCTTTTCCGAATTTGATTTGGATATAATTCCAAATCCAACGTTAGATTTAAAATCTCTTATACTCATTAGAAATCTCTTTTCGATACGAACCCAATTGTTCCGATTTTAGGAGAATCCGACGGTCGGATCTCCCGTAATGTTAATTTGAAGTCAATGGTCGAAATTCGCGAATAGTCGCTGCGCGGCGCGTTCTATTCAAGCCATTATATTTTATATATAACATATATTTTGCTCAAAAAGTATTTTATAATTTCGTTTTAAAAACGTTTCCCACTTTCACTTCAATTTTAAATCAAAATTGAATATCATTATATTATTTAAATGATAATATTTTCAAAATATCAGAGTTTGAAATCATTTCCATTTCGATATTCATTATAAAAATGAATAAAGTCGATATAAATATCGTTCACATTAAAATGGAGCATATCTAATCAATACGGCTTCACATATTTCAATATTTTCGTATCCATCCAAAATCGGACGTCAAATTCACATTTTAATCCTTTACTGAATATTATTTTAAAATATTCTTTATTTTAAAATATTCGTTCTTTTTGAACTGGAGTCAAACCCAATCAATTACCATATAATATTAGTTATATGGATTTCATACATCACATGTACACAACAACAAGGGTAAACAATAATCTATCATCTAGAGTGCATTCTACATTGTATAAGCATTAAATATAAATAATTAACACTTACAACGGTCAGTCAACCAATCGATTGACATACCATTAAACAATTAGGATTAGTGTACCTCAAATATCATCCCAATACCCGTGTTGGGTTTCAACCAACAAATACTGAATATTATTTGTGTAGTTGGGCGATGTGTAAAATTTATCGTCCCAATCAATATCAGATAAATAGGTGTACATAAATAAATCGTCCGATTGTAAATGAATATTTATTTTCGTTTCAGGAGAATTTTATGCCGTTCACATATACGTTAAAAATTATATTTTTAACGATAAAATATTTAATTCAACACTTGACTATTTTATAAACTTCATACATTCAATAAAAATAATATTTTTATTGCTCAAACATTTTATTCAACACCTGAATATTTTATATAGTTCATTTCAGAAAATTTCGGCATTATAACTGCGCGATATTAAAACCGGAGTAATGTCTAGCACTATCCCTCTCCTGATACTAGCTCGCGCCATACACAATAATCAATACAATCACAAAACCATAATACAATTCATTTCACCACAATACAGTCAATTTTCCCAAAATTCAATCCAAACAAACAACCATGGTTTGTACAAATAAATAGTGTCGAGGGCTACTAAGCCCCGTCTGCAACCTAAAATATTTTTAATTGCAAAATAAATTAAGTGAGAAGGAGTTCTCACCTTTGGTTTCCACTCTGTCAGTCTTTAATTTAACGATTTGGATTCGGGTTTGTTCCAGTGCGTAGTGTTCTTTACCGTGATTTCAAGCAATCTGTTTCACGCTGTTTATATTAAAAATTATATTTTTAACCGCTATTTATATTAAAAATAACATTTTTATTCAGAGCTATATATATAAATCACATTTTTATAACGGTACTATATATATATATATTGAAAATTATATATATATATATATATATATATATATCACATTTTTATAACGCTTCTATATATATAAAAATCACAATTTTATAATGCTACTATATATATATATATATATATATATATATATATGAATCACATTTTTATAACGCTACTATATATATATATATAAATCACATTTTTATAACACTACTATATATATGAAAATCACAATTTTTATAGTGCTAATATATATATATATATATATATATAAATCACATTTTTATAACGCTACTATATATATATAAAAAACATTTTTATAAATTAGTTTCCTATATAAAAATCATATTTTATCTATCGAATTATTTCATGGCTTGACTATTTTATATATAGCATATATACGATAAAAATCCTATTTTTATCTAACTAAAAATAATTTCATATATATGATAAAAATCCTATTTTTATCTAACTAAAAATAATTTCATATATATGATAAAAATCCTATTTTTTATCTAACTAAAAATATTCCTTTGTATGGCTATTTTAAAAATAGCATGTATAATCTAAAAATCATATTTTTATCATTCTCCAAATATTTTCATGTCATACACTAGTTAAAAATCGTATTTTTAACTTACTAAAAATATTTGCATATCTTGAACTAGTTAAAAATCACATTTTTAAAGCAAGGTTATTCATTTAAAAATCATATTACTAATTACATAAATAAATAAAAATAAAAAACTCACAGTTGGAATTGGGAGTAGAAGGGATGGCGGCGCCAAAGTCTGGTGGTGGCTTAGAGAGGTCGCGGCGTCAGAGGTAGGGCCAGGAGTGGCGGCGGCGGTCTGATTTGGGTTAGGGTTTCAGGTTTGGGAGCTTTGGGGCTCAAGTAGGTGGCGGTGGAGAGGAGAGAGAGGGTAGGGGGGAGGAAGGGGAGCGGCGGCGGCCAAAGGTGGGGTGCGGCGCCTGGAACGGCGGTGCGGTGGTCCACCTCGAGGGAGCGACGGGCTGAAAAGGGGCGGGTTTGGAGTTTGACCATGAGAAATAAAATAAGGGCTTTGACCCTATATTTATAATATATAGTTTAATTATTTAATTCCAAAATTGCCCTTTTTTGATACGAACTCCAAATCGAACCCAACGAATGTCGCCCCTAGCTAAATACCCTCATTCCGAACACAATGGGATATGTCCCGTAAGCCAATTCGACCATTTCGATCAATTTTCATTAAAATTAAAATATAAATTAATATAATGTTCAAAATTGATTTCAACGTATATTTTAATTTACCGGGGCTACATACTAACTCCAAAAATTCCAGAAAAATAAATCTAGCTATGTTTTGACGATACAGTCCTAACAAAACTAAGTTCGTCGAATTTGGAGACCGTTTGAAAAATGGTCATTTTCCAGTCGATTAAATTCAAACTTAAAGTACCAAACGTGTTTAAATTCACTACGCTCACACATCAATTCCAAAAATTACAAAAATTGGAATCTAGCAATAATTTGACATTCCGAATCCAACAAAAGTGGTTTCTTCAAAAACGGAGGTCGTTTGCAAAATGGCTATTTTTAAGGGCTATATATATTAAAATATATATAAATTCGATAACAACTATTTTAAATTTTAAACTGGACATTACTTTCAATCTATAAAGTGAAATCTCAATTTTTAACTTCGTTAGAAAGATATTATTAAACAGATTCAAATATTTCTGGTTTCGTCCAATTCTGACTTATATAGAATTTTGTATATTCATTTGAAATTAGAAATCGAATTTCAAACTACAGCGCCATTTCAGGCTCGTTTTATAATTAAAATAAATTTACGTTCTAACTTTGATTAAAATAAATTTTTAGTCGTTATTATTTAAAATAAATCATTTTAAATATTCAAAATCCATTAAAATAGCTAAAATAAAAATTTTAAATTGGTTTTGAAATCCCGGGTTGTTACATGAACGGTTATTAAGTAAAATATTTTTTTGACAAAATACAAATCAATAAAATCAGTTGAAGCAAACATTGAACAAATTGAACGACATCTCATTTAAAAACCTACTAGAAAAGAGTTATCAATGTCTTTTTTTTACCTCCTCCAGGTAGTTAGTCGGTGTACATTTGGAGAGAAGTAGTTAAGACTTTTATGGTAAGAACTCCTATTTCCAACGACTTAGAGAAGATGTACAGTAGAATGGTTAACAAACTATATACTTCTCAATTTTCATTTTGCTAACAAAGACTTGGGAAAAAAATTCATCTAGAGCTTTCATATATAAGTTGCAAAATATCAAGCGAACTATATACAAATAAAACAATATAAGAAAATATAAAAATATCAAACAAATTATACATAGGTTGAACTTCTACTTTGCATCAGTCTACATCATTTACCATTGAAACTAAAGTTTTAAAAAAAAACATGTAATATAATTATTCTTTATCTCAAAAATGCCTTTAGGTATCTATGGCAACCGGTTGGGAAGTATTTTCTTGACCATTATATTGTCCATCGTCAACTTGGAACATCCATTACCCGCTTGCAATGTTAAATCATTATCCTGTTTATTTAGTTAAAGGTTTAAATGCTATTTTATTTTAAATCTACAACGGATATTGAATTTTGTTTTTGTATAATCAAATAGGTAAACATGTAAGCAAAACTTTAAAATCTACTTCTTAAGCACAACTCTAAGTGAAGATAACTGCAGAAACATGATGGTCAATGCCTGGGAATATAGCATGTGCCACGAATGTTCATTACATAAAAGAATGAAAAGTAGTAAACAATCTCGTACTAGAAGCATGCTGCATATTCTTTAATAGCAATAGAGGAAAATATAACAGAATCTCACATTGCAAGCATTAGTCTCATTTTGCAAGCAATTAACACTTCAATCGTTACACATTTATTCAAAGTGATTTGATGTATTATTATTGGACTTCATTACTCCAATTGAAAATACAAATTTTATTAGGTAATTCATGAAAGATACCCATATTTAAACCTACGGTTTGAATAACACAAAACATTCATACAAATACGGGTTAGGTCAGCTCATGCTTGGTGAAAATAGCTAATATAATTAAACCACAAAATTAATTTTAATTTCAACAGGATAACGCATAAGTTAAGTTTATCCATTGGTTTCCTAAAATTAGATATTCACCGGCGCATGAAAACATAGAGTAGAAGTTAAATTCAACTACTAAATTTACAAATTTGCTAGCATTAATCTCATATTGCAAGCCTTCATCACTTTAATCATTACACATTTATTCAAAGTGATTTGATGTATTATTATTGGACTTCAGTACTCCTATTGAAAATACAAATTTTATTAGGTAATTCATGAAAGATACCTCTAGTTAAACCTATAGTTTGTATAACACAAAACATTCATACAAAACAGGTTAGATCAACTCATGCTTGGTGCAAACGAATAATATAATTAAACCACAAAATTAATTTCAATTTCAGCGAGATGACGCATAAGTTAAGTTTATCCTTTGATTTTCTAAAATTAGATAATCATCAACGTATGATAAGATGGAGCAGAAGTTAAACTAAACCACTAAATTGATAAATTTGTTAGTCATCATCAATTACCAAACGACATAAATGGAAAAAAATCAAACAGAGGAAGTAATTACCTGAAACGAGTTTGAATCCAGAGAAGAAAACTTCAAGTAATGAATTGAAGCGTAAAATTGACAATGAAGGCATATGAATGAAAACCTATGATTAGACATGTAAGTTTCGAAATCATTTAAATTAAACAATTAGAAAAAAATCAAGGATTCGAATTTACCCTAAACTGCAAGTTGGTGTGGCATCTTCAACCCCAAAGATCGGTGCGTGCAGTGAAAGCCGACCAAATCTTTTCTTAGTTGGTCGATTTAGCTTGAAAGATTTGGTTGAGAAGGAAAGGTGTAGGTCAGGGTTAGAAGGGAAGCGTGAGTTGTGATCACAAAGAAGAAATCTGAGGATTAATTGTCATGATCCATGACTTAATTTAGGATAAGAGGAAAGGTCTGAACAACGAAGAGAAAAGAAGAATAACACAGGGTTTGGGAAGTAACGAGACACTGAGCTGTGCGTGCGAGCAGGGAAAAAAGATAAACGACGATTGATTTTTCAAATATTGAAGGAGGCTTGTGCGTCCTTGTAGACGAACTTAGTAATAATATATTAGTATATATTAGAATACTAAAACAACATAATCAAGTGAAAAATTATAGCGCCACAATATTACTTGTACGAGAAAAAGAACAAGGATCGAAAGAACCCACAATTTATTGAAGGCTGATTCATGATAACGTAATCTTCTTGGTTGTAGCTACAGTAACAAGAAATAGCAACAATGGCATTAATGCCAGCAGGCGGTTGACGGAAGTGTAAATGCTCCATAGGCCACGTTGTAACAAGAGGCTTCTGAGGATAAAACAGAACATTTGCCAAGGTATTCATTCTCAACTGGCTTTGAGGATCTAAGGAAAATTAACGGTTTGAAGGATTTAACGATGCAGTTTGAAGAATTTGTGCGAAAGCAACGAGGGCTGAGATTGAAGTGGTAGATGAGACAGAAGTAGAGGTGGACTTTGCTCCATGTGAGAACTTGGGCTATGGAAGAAAGAAATGAGGAGGGAGGCGAAAGATAGATAACGTGAAAATGAAAAATGTGCGGGAACTAAAAAACTAAGGCGCTTGTATGCCAAATGCATATTTAATTGCTTTCCTTCTAACGAAGAAAGGGATAGAAATGTCAGTTGTTACAATCCAGTAAGAAACACTACCATATAGTGCAACTAATATCTACTTTTCTTATAGTGATATATGCAAATTATCATGGATTTATCATAGAAATCACAACAGAATCAAAAGCAGTAAAGTAAGGAAAGAACACATGGATTTATACTGGTTCGGAGTTACACTACATCCAGCCTCGCACCAAAACATATATGGGTTTTTAATATCTTCAAGATCTTTTACACTCCTTGATTTCAAGGCTATAAAGAGACATCCTCTATAATCTCAGCCACTAGGTATAACCGATTTGTATTTTTGGGCTAACAAGTCAGACCCAATTGTTTTTCAAGTACAACCAAACCCAACTTGATTTACAGACCAACAATTCACACCCTTTAAAGTATGTTTGTAAAGAATTTACAAAGGAATGCAGATCTGATCCTGCAATCACGAATACAATAGCTTTATAACTCTTATTTGCACTCCGATCTTTGTAGATTATGGAGAGGATGATGTAGAATCAATAACCAAGTAGAAATTGATTGATTCGCTTGAAAATTTGGCAGAATAATATTAAGATTTGGAATAGAAATGGTGGAGAAGAAAAGGAGTGATGAAGAAAATGAAATCGGTTAAAAATTCTTTTGGAATTTTCGATATTTATGGAGAATCAACGGTCATACCTATTCTTGAAAGAATAAACACTTCTTTTGAAAATTTAAATAAAACGGTCACTACGTTGACATAATATATATTCCCATGTCAGCATAGTCTAAGTTCAAAATTTGAAAATCTTGTTTTGAAAATTGTTTGGGAATGTAAAACTATGTAGTTTAATTTGAAACTTTGAAAAACTGGTATACATAGTAAAAGAGAGTTTTAGACATAAAAATTACTTAAGAAAAACTAGCAAAATAATTTTAAATAATTTAAACTTAAATATGCACTATATAATTGAAATCAATTTATAAAGTAATTTTAAAATCTAAAACACAATATTCAAAACAATAAAGGTTAAAATAATAATACCTATAGAACAAATAATATAAAATGCATCAAACTATTAATATAAAGTATACATTATCAAAAGTCAAAATATATATCAAATATTACAAATATCAAATATAATTAAAATTGAAATATTACGTAGAATTGAATTTTAAAACATAAAATATAATAATTTAAACACAAAAACAATTATAGTATATTGTTTGAAAATTTTATTTTGAAATCGATTCTAAACTATTTGAAAAGGGATCAGATGAGTGCAATCGAGTTTTAACATATATAACTAAGACTCAAATGCATATCTTCATTATTCTTGAATCCCTGAACTCTTTGTAACGATCCAAATTTTTAACCGTTTTTTTGAACATTTAAAATTGGTTATCAATGTTGTTTTGGAAATATAAAATGGATTTATATTTATTAATTAAACGTAGTTTGAACGTATAATTTATATTTAACTAAAATCGAGCTCGCAGCGTCGCGGTAATTCGTAATATTACATTCATATTTAAAAGAGGCAAGGAATATGTTTTGCCTAGAAAACAGACGTCTGAATTAAATCAGACAGACATCTGTTTGCTGAGACAAAATTAAATTTTCCATAATATTCAGACGTCTGTTCTGAATTTTTCAGACATCTGAAACTGCTACGAAATGTACTATTTCTTTGTTGTTTCACTTTTTAAAATCAAACAGACATCTGAATAATATTTTCGGACATCTGATTATGAAGAGTTGCAACCTATTATGAAGAGTCACAACTTTCTAATTTATTTCCCTTGATGAAATCTTTCCATGATCAGGTGTAACTCTTTGTATATTATAAATAGAGACTTGATTAACTGATCATTTCACCGAATTTCATTCTAACTTATTCTATCTTACTCAAAGCTCTCTATTTCCAAAAAAGCACACTATTTTCAATATTATTTTCCATAATCTTTCACAAGCTTCATGTTTATCATCAAGGAAAGACTATAGGAAAGGTGTACTACTAGAAAATACAGTTTTAGTGACATAACTATTGTGACGGAAAAATCCATAGCAAAATTGTGTTGGATCTGAGATGGATCTGAGTTGAATTTTTAAGTTCTATTTCAAATATAATTTTTTGTTGACCAACATATTTTTTTGTGACGTAACATGAATCCCTAACAAATCCATGGTAAATCAGTCATGGAATTGTCACAGATACGGAAATCATAGCTAAAATTTTGATTAAGAAAAGGAAAAGTGACATCAAATTCTATTTGTCAAAGATAATGGAAAATCCATCGCAAATCATCTATGGATTTGTCATTGATAGTTAAAAAGTCACTAAATTTATGCTAAAATTAAGTAAAATATTGTTGCAAAAAGTAGTCACAACCCCATAGCAATTTTTTTGTAGATTTACCATGGATTTGTGATGTAATTAATAGTTAAATTTTTTGATAGAAATAAATATATCAAAAGAAACCCATCACAAATTTATCACATGTTTATCATAGATTTATAATTTTGTCTTTCTCTTAAAATACAAGAGATGTATTAATAATTACGATTATCTTGGTTAGTTATTAATAGTGTGTAAATTATATTTAACAATTATTAATTACATTTAATGATAATAAATCTAATTAACAACAAATATTAAATAATTAATAAAATATTCATAACATATTATGTTTAATAATTAATATTCAATTATAATTAAGAAGCAAAATCACTACTAATAAATTATTAAAATATTTTCTAATAACTATCTTTTTAATAATTATTACTAAATAATTAACTAGCTAGTAGTAATTATATAATAATTAAGATTACAATTTAATATAGTTATTAATTGATAATAAACTTAAGTTATAAAGTGATATTTATAGTTATTATAAAGTGATATTTATAGTTATTAATTATGTAATTAAATAATAATCAATAGTTAATAAATAATTAAAATTAATATGTACTTAATTAAATATATTAATAATTGTTAAATAATTAACATTGATTATCTAATAATTGATAATAATTATTAAATAATTAAAAGTAATAATTTGATAGTATATTTAATAATTAATAATATGTATTATAATTAGTATTCAATATTCAATTATAATTAAAAAGTAATAAACAACTACACATAATTAACCATTAATAAATTTGATAATTATTAATTTACAAAATTTATAACTAATAAATATAGTTAATAGTAAATAATTAATAATTATCAAATTCCATAATTAATAAATTTAATATGAGCAAATTTAATAAATAACTAAGAATTAAAAAAAGTTATATTTAACAATTTATTATAATTAATTGCTAATAATTAGTAAATTATGGTTAATATTTATTAAGTACACTGAATAATTAATAAAGATAAATAATAATTAATACTAAACTATTAATAATTACGTTTTATAATAATTGCTACTAGTATTTAATGTTAAATAACTACTATTAATATTTAATACTTAATTTAATACTTGGTAATTAGTAATCAATGTTCATAAAGTTCAAAAAGTAAAAAGATATAATTTTTAAAGTAATTTAAATTTTATAAGATATTTTAAAATTTCACAAAATTTATAAATATTTTAAAGATTTAAGCTTACGCGTGATATAAAATATTACTTATGCACATATTTAAAGAATTAATTTTGCAGTGATCTTATTTTGACATATGTAGGTTCTATTTTGGCTCCAAACTAAAATTTTTGGCTCCAAATAAATTTCGCCGCCTCAGACCCTAAAATCTGCATCGTTCTTAATATCCCATTTTTCCTTCATTTTATTTGTGTTTTATTAGCCAAACTCTCACGTTTCCTGAAATTTCCCATAAATCCTAGAATTGAAGTTTCCATTCGAAATTTACCTCCATGTTTTCCGAGCAATCCTTCGATTCACTCAAGGTATGTGACTCTTTCGATCCCTTTCCTCTCGATTCCATCCATTTCTTTGATTCAACGTATTTGTGTTTCTTAGTGCTCTCTACGTTTCTCAGGGCAGATTTGTGCTTCATTACTACTCTTTCGTTCGCAGGTACTTTAATCCATAGCTATGTGGATTAATTATTTTTATTTTTAAGGGATTCGTTCAATTTTAAGTTTATCGATACACAGCTATCAATTTTCGTCCTACTTTAACTACATCGCCATCTTTGAACTTTGTTCGATCATTTTTCCTAAAACGTAACAACCAATAGAAAACCTGGTGAGGTTTTCCTAGCCCTAATTCCGTTTAGTTTGCTACGAAGTTGATTCTCTATTTTTGTTCCTTTCTTTAAGTTTATGGCATACCAAAAAACTCTCATTGTGTCTTATATTCTGTTCAATTATCCTAACATCTTTTTGTTGTGACAATTTCTTGATTCACTTAGTCTATTAATATAGGAGCTGGAAATCAATGTTTTGAATAGAAGTATAAGGAGTAAGGTTATGCTATTAATGTTTAATGTTTTGAATGGAATTTGCTTAGTTTATTAGTATAGGAACTGCAAACCAAAAACAATGTTTAAGTTTTGATATTAAAATTCACAAATAGTATACTTTAATGGAGTTGCAAGCATACAAATATCTTATCAAGGATTATTTTAATCAATTATTACTAAGAAAGGAACAACAAGCCTATATTAGAACCAATATTAATCTTTTTGACGTATAACATAGTATACATTGCAGCTTTGCCAAAAAAACTAGTATACATTGTTAAAATCGGAAATGGCAGAAACTAGAATCAGTGAACAATATATTATTCGATGCATATATAGGAAAAGGAATTGAATTAGGATTATAGAATACATTTCCCCTGTTTTCCTTAGAACTCAGACCCCTTGTCTTTAATAAGTCATATTCTTAAATCAATGAACTGTTCCGATATGAGTACTAATATGCATTTATCAATACTCCATCTTTACAAAAAAAAAATACTATGTAGATTGATGTGTTCCAGAAAGCTTGGTCAGATGATGCATGAAGTATGAAATTTATTGTCAAAGGTCCATATAAGTAAAGCGTAAATTTATGCTTGGTTTCTCAGTGAGTCCAAAGAAGGAAAGGGAAATATTTGATATATAAATAGAGTGGTATTATTAGTCGGTATCAAGATTGTATCTCAAATAATTAATCAATCAGCAGAGTTTTCACCAACAAAATGAAGTCTAATACGAAAGTTCTTGCATGGCCCTTAGATGGATTTAATCCTTCATATAGTATTTTGCTCGCCAACCAAATAGAGAATATCGATTAGAAATTCATGCAAGTACTGGAGCTAAGAAATCACTTTACCAAATATGAATCAATCTAATAAATTATGTATTTATTGGAAATATATATGTGAATGCATCCTTGATGGTTAAGCTAATCTCCAATATCTTCTATAATACAAAGTTTCAACTGTGCAAACATCAATTTACACAAAGGATTTATCCAATCCTTACTAATATCATTCTACAACAAAATAATATGTTATAGAGTGGCTTCTTCTCAAAAACAAGGGTCAAAGTTTCCCATTGCCCTGCAACTGCAATGTGCACCTTCTAATAATAGGATGAGCATGGGTTTGTTCTTATTTCCTTTTCTATTTATAATTATTAGGCATAAAGACTATCATAGTAAAAGATTGCATCAACTTAGAAGGCCATGGAATCTGAAGTCCCTATGATATGATCCACAATATAGGTTTTCATCTTTTGATTTCAGGTGAAATCAGCAGCGGTGAGGATGTATTCTAGTTCTATGGTATATAAAGGTAGAAAAGTAATTCTTTCTTTTATGATTTTGTTAAAGATCACGATACTTTCCTTTGCGAGTAAACTCAGACAAAGGTAAACACATAATGACACCTAGTGGTAATTTTTTAAACTGGTAATTTAGCAATAATTGAGTAGTATATTTAAGGTTCTATTTTTCTGCAAATGAATTTAAGTTTGACCATACGATTACTGGCTTACTAAGATTCTTAGTTGGACTTGGGATTCCTTAGCAAACAAATGGTACTTCACAATATCAAAGTTTACAAGGTATCATTTGATCGATGATAACATGGATTATACAAGTTGTGTATCTTCAAATTAAACTATTTGTCGGATATTTTACGAGTGGCATTCTTGAAAATATAGCATTCTTAATTTGATGTAGCTTTTTACACTGGATAGTAGCATAAAATGCACTTTACAAATTCTGAGTCAATAATAGTTCATTCTATTGATTCACATAAATTTGTATTTTGAACTTTAGTATGATTTTATATGGCTTTCAAATAACAAACAAAAAATAATAATACATGTCCCTTTGATTTACAAGTATTGTATTTTAGTTATAGATATTAATTGGGAAATTTACCTGCACTAGTTTATCTGGAAAAGCAACTTCTTTCCTGCATTCAAAATGTTTTTTTAGGCATTGTCTATATGGAATTCTTTATAATGGAACTTATGTTTGGATTAAGAATATCCTAACACTAGGACAAATACTGAACAAGTTCCTATATATATATCATTTCTTCTCAAGTGATAAAAGTAGTATCTCAATGTAGTATAATCAGTTCTAAATGAAAGAAATACATAATTCATTTAGGGTCATGTATCATTATCTCTAATTCAGTCAATATACAATTATCAATACGTTACCTCACTGCTTAGTAATATGATTTAATACTGTATGCTTTGTGATTGCACAAACCTATCTGCTAGAGCCTCACCGTTAAAATAAATCTATGACTGCAACAAATCAGCTGTAAGGTTTATTTTTAGCTTTTTATTAATTATTTCAGAAAATATAGACTCTAATATGCTAAGTAAGAATATATTTATGTGCCGTGAATTCATTGTTTCATTATGATTTACGAAAGTACATTTATTTTTGGACTATAATTCTTATGCATATATTACTGCTAATGTTTGATTTATATGGCAGGAAAAGGTAACAATTCAACAGAGCAACTCATTTTGAAAACCTAAACCAATCATCATTTCATTCCAAACTGGGATGAAAGTAAACAGAGTGGGATTGTTTTAGTTAAGCAATCATTGTTTATAAAGTGCACACATAATAATTACAATGTTCCATTGTTTGTGTTATTGTATTATTGCTAATATTGTCCTTGCCTATTTCTTGGAATTAGTTTTTCCTGAAGGAACCATACTAATCTTGCCTTTTTCCGCCCATAATCATTTTTCTTACAGGTTTATAACATCCAGTGGGAATACAGCATAAACCACGTTTTGGAACTCTGTTTAATGGTGATGCCCTATTTACGGAGACTAGAGTACATGTTCATGTTGTTACAAATGCAGAGTTGGAAATTATATTATCAGCACCTGTTCTATTATAGAAAGTTCTATTTTAATGTGATAATTGCGAGTTTGATACTATGATGCTGACATATGTTCATTATGCACATTATATCAGTTACAATTGTTTGAGATGAGTGGACATTGTGAACAATTGGTAGCCCTCGACTTTCGCCTACATGGCTGCATAACAAATGCAAGATTTAGTGTCTTAGGCTGTCAATTTACACTTAATACTGTCCTATAAATTCTAAAATATTTTCATTTCTTCATTCATAAATTTTGGACTATGGAATGATACTTATCAATGGATTAAAAATTATTTATTTTCCATCTGTATGTCAATTTACATCTATTCTTTCGGATTGTAGTGAGAGCAAGCCCGTGTGCGTAGCACGGGTATGCACTGGCTTATTTAATAATCCGATGATTAGAAAAGTATTAGTAATTCATAGTGAATCCATTGCAAATCCATAGCAATTTGTAACGTGTTTGCAATGGAGGGTTTTATATTTTATTTCATTGCTTATTGGTTGGAAGAATGACAATTGTCCATGGTAAATTTAATGCTAATCCATGACAATTTGTCATAGGTTTGCGATGGAAAATTTTAAAATATATTTAATAATTTGTTGTTCGAAACAAAAATGTTTTGTAGCAAATCCATAGCAAATTTTCAATGGATCTGTGATGGAAAATTAAAATAATTTTATACACTTTTCAAATAGAAATATAGAAAAATAAATGGTTTGCTATGTACCATGACAAAAACATCACAAACTTTGTTGACTTTCAGTCACTAATCATTTTGTGACGGATCTAGCACCTAATGAATTGGGAGGGTAATATCCATCACAAATCCGTGGCAAAATATTGTTTTGTGATGGATTTGGGATGGTATTTCCCATCAGTAAAACAACATTTTCTAGTAGTACTATATATCGACATATCCGTGTTAACAATAACACAAATAAGTCATCAATTATTCTGTACAAAGGAAAACCTCTTCAGCAGTTGAGGCAAGAAATCTCGTTCGGCTGTTCGGGTATTTGTGAACTTATTCCTCCGAGTAAAGTGAGGGTTTTAGTGATAGTGAAATACCAGAAGTGAGTCTGGGACTGGAGGTAGGACAGTGGTCCGAACCAGTATAAATCGATTGTATGATATCTACTTACTACTCAGCTATATATATTTCATCTTATACTCCATTCTACACGATCCTACTACTATATAGCCTCTTTCAATTGGTATCAGAGCAAGGCCATCATATAACCGTGACACTGTTATTTGATACATTGATAAAATGGAGAATAACCTAAGTACTAGCTCAACTACATTTGCCGAAGGACAATCTACTCAAAGACCACCTCTATTCAATGGACTGCACTACAACTACTAGGCTACAAGAATGAGGATTTGTATGCAAGTAAGTGGTTTTAGTGCATGGAATGCTACTCAAAAAGAATTTACGGCATCTACAACAGAGTATTCAACTTGGACAACAGTTCAAAAAGAGGAGGCAAATGCAAATGCAAAAGCTATGAATATGCTATACTGTGCTCTTGATAGAAATGAGTTCAATCATGTTAGCATTTGTACATCAGCATATCAAATATGGGAAACACTCAAAACTATCCATGAAGGAACAAACAAAGTCAAACAAACAAAAATTTCAATGCTCAAAAACTAGTTCTAGAATTTCAAGATGAAACAAAATGAAACTATCAATGAAATGTATTCAAGATTTCAAGACATTTTACATGCATTGATAGGACTGGGAGAAAAATATAGTGGCTTTGATATCATATCAAAAGTACTAAACTCTCCAACTGACGACTGGGAAAGAAAAGTACTAGCCATTGAAGAAGTAAACGACTTATTAGCTATAAAACCAGAAGAACTAATAGGAAATCTTATGTCTTATGAAGTAAATCTTCAAGCAAAAAGAGAATTAGCTCAAGAAAAGAAGAATGTGGCCTTTCATGCTGATAAAGATGAATCTGAATCAGAAGACGAAGATTTGGCCTTTATTGCCAAAAAAGTTAAGTAATTTATAAAATATAGAAAAGGAAATTTCAAAAAGAATACCTCAAACAAACTTTCATCCTCAAAATTGGAATGTTTTAATTGTCATAAGAAGGGTCATATGGTAAAGGACTGTCCAAAAATGAAAGAAAATCAAAAAAACTTCAACAACAAGAATAAGAAAGATAAATTCAAGAAGAAGGCTTTTTCTATTACATGGGACGACTCAGATTTAGATTAATCAGATAGTGACAGTGAAAATGAACAAGCAAATGTGTGCTTCATGGCTTAAGAATATGATATAAGTGACATATCTTATGAAGAATTAATAGAAGTTAATGTTGAACTTATAAATATTATAAAAACTCTAAAAAAAAGCTTAAAGAAACTCATGAAAATCAGAATTAAGCTAAATTGAAAGAGACATGATGAAAGATGAAAAATAATTTTAGAAGAAGAACTTGAAAAGTTCAAAACACTCTTACAAATTCAGACAACTAGCTTTCTCTTTTGAGTCGAGAAATTGGAACTCAAAAGATAAAGAATGATGAAATTAGTTCTGAGAATCACATGATGAAAACTAAAATAAAAGAGTTAGAATTAGAAAATAAAAGTATTCAAACTAAGTTAGAAAGCATCTCTATAATGTTTCCAACTCTAATAAGGGTAGAGAAAATTTATCAAAAATTATAGAAAGTTCTCAACCATCTTCAAACAAACATGGTTTAGGATTTAAAAAGGAATTAAAAATTCCTCCAATGAAAAATGCAAAACTAAAGAGGAAAATTGATTCAAAATTTAAAGACAAACCAAAATCCTTAAAAAGGATTAATAAAATTAAAATATGGGTTCCAAAAACTAATAATAGTTTGATTAGAAATAAACATATTAACCCATTTATGGAATCTGTGCATATTAATAAAATTTATTTATACAAAAGGGACACTAAACCCACTTGGGTTTGACTTCCTAAGACCTAACTCTTAGAACCCTGTCAAAAAGTGGGTACCAATGTGCTTATTAATATTTTTTGCAGGTACCACTCAAAAAGAAAAAATGGATTTTAGACAGTGGTTGCTCAAAACACATGACCGGAGACAAAGATATGTTAACCAATATTTCATACTTTGATGGTGGCTCGGGTACCATCGAAGTTAACTCAAAAGGCTTTATCATTGGAAAAGGAGATGTGTGCAACTATGAAAATTTTTAAATAGATGTCTGAGTTAAAAGAAACAGACGTTTGAACAAATAATAAGTTTGACTCTATCAAAGGATTCTTGAACAAAATTTGGGAAAAAGTTTCTTACACCGGCATTTCTTCGAGCCAAAGCTCCGGCTCCTTTTCAATGGTCCTCTAGTTCCACCGAAGAAGTTCCCGATTCCGAACAAGGCTCTCCCAAAGATGGTGGTATAACTATCGAGGCATCTACTTCCAAGGGTTGGTAAGCATGGTTGATGGTATAGTGGTCTACGTATATTGCCTACAAACTCATAAATTATTAAATGGTGTGTAATATTTTGGTACTTTTATCCTTATGTTTAGCACAAAACTCTAGTACATGCCATAGTATGTTATCTCTGATGGTATGCCTGTTTATATATTATGTTATGTACTCTGTTTTTGTATGTTTGTGTGTTATGCATACGTGCTTAAAGTTTTTAATAAGTATTCCTTTTTGTCGGATGACAAAGGGGGAGAAACAAGTAATAATATTTGAATATTGACAGGGGGAGCTTATATAGTTGTCATCAGTCAAAAAGGGGGAGAATGTTGGATCTCGCTATATAAATATTTTGACTATGACAACTATACATAAGCATATATATTATCGACTAACTTTGTTTTGCAGGAAGATATTAGACAAGCAGATTCAAGAACACCAAAATGAAGATTGAATATGTTGTAAGAGTCTGTTAGTCCTATATTTTCATGTTAAAGTCCTCCTTGAAGATTACATCCACACATACCATATATATATGTTTTCATATTTAAAAGAGTCAAGGAATATGTTTTTCCCAGAAAACATATGTCTGAATTAAATCAGACAAACGTCTGTTTGCTGAGACAAAATTAAGTTTTCCATAATATTCAAACGTCTGTTCTGAATTTTCAGACGTCTAAAACTGCTATGAAATGTACTATTTCCTAGCTGTTTCACTTTTTAAAATCAAACAGACATCTGAATAATATTTTCAGACATCTGATTACGAAGAGTTGCAATCTATTATGAAGAGTCACAACTTTCTAATTTATTTCTCTTGATGAAATCTTTTCATGATCAGGTGTAACTGATCATTTCACCGAATTTCATTTCTAACTTATTCTATCTTACTCAAAGCTCTCTATTTCCAAAAAGCACACTATTTTCAATATTATCTTCCATAATCTTTCTCAAGCTTCACGTTCATCATCAAGGAAAGACTATAGGAAGGGTGTTCGACATATCCGTGTTAACAAGAATACAAGTAAGTCATCAATTATTCTGTACTAAGGAAGACCTCTTCAGTAGTTGAGGCAAGAAATCCCATTCGGTTGTTCGGGTATTTGTGAACCTATTCCTCCGGGTAAAGTGAGAGTTTTAGTGATAGTGTAATACTAGAAGTGAGTCTGGGACTAGACGTAGGACAGTGGTCCGAACCAGTATAAATCGACTATGTGATATCTACTTACTACTCAGCTATATATATTTCATCTTATACTCCATTCTACCCGATCCTACCGCTATATAACCTCTTTCAATTGGTATTAGAGCAAGGTCATCCTATAATCGTAACACCGTTATTTGATATCTTGATAAAATGGAGAATAACCCAAGTATTAGCTCAACTACTTTTGCCGAAGGACAATCTACTCAAAGACCACCTATATTCAATGGACTGGACTACAACTATAGGGCTACAAGAATGAGGATTTATATGCAAGCAAGTGGTTTTAGTGCATGGAATGCTACTCAAAAATAATTTACGGCACCTACAACAGAGTATTCAACTTGGACAAAAGTTCAAAAAGAGGAGGCAAATGCAAATGCAAAAGCTATGAACATGCTATACTTTGCTCTTGATAGAAATGAGTTCAATCGTGTTAGCATTTGTACATCAGCATATCAAATATGGGAAACACTCAAAATTATCCATGAATGAACAAACAAAGTCAAACAAACAAAAATTTCAATGCTCAAAAACCAGTTCTAGAATTTCAAGATGAAACAAAATGAAACTATCAATGAAATGTATTCAAGATTTCAAGACATTTTACATGCATTGATAGGACTGGGAGAAAAATATAGTGACTTTGATATCGTATCAAAAGTACTAAACTCTCTAACCGACGACTGGGAAAGAAAAGTACTAACCATTGAAGAAGTAAACGACTTATCAGCTAAGAAACTAGAATAATTAATAGGAAATCTTATGTCTTATGAAGTAAATCTTCAAGCAAAAAGAGAATTAGCTCAAGAAAAGAAGAATGTGGTCTTTCATGCTGATAAAGAGGAATCTGAATCAGAAGACGAAGATCTATCCTTTATTGCCAAAAAAATTAAGAAATTTCTAAAATATATAAAAGGAAAATTCAAAAAGAATACCTCAAACAAACCTTCATCCTCAAAATTGGAATGTTTTAATTGTCATAAGAAAGGTCATATGGTAAAGGACTGTCCATAAATGAAAGAAAAACAGAAAAACTTCAAAAACAAGAATAAGAAAGATAAATTCAAGAAGAAGGCTATTTCTGTTACATGGGAGGACTCAGATTCAGATTCATCAGTCAGTGACAGTGATAATGAAAGCGAAAATGAACAAGCAAATGTGTGCTTCATGGCTCAAGAATCTGATGTAAGTGACTTATCTTATGAAGAATTAATCTAAGTTAATGTTGAACTCTTAAATATTATAAAAACTCTAAAAAAAGCTTAAAGAAACTCGTGAAAATCAAAATAAAGATGAATTTGAAAGAGACATGATGAAAGATGAAAAAATAATTTTAGAAGAAGAACTTGAAAAAGTTCAAAACACTCTTACAAAATCAAATAGTCAGCTTTCTCTTTTGAGTCGAGAAATTGAAACTCAAAAGACAAAGAATGATGAAATTAGTTCAGAGAATCACATGTTGAAAACTAAAATAAAAGATTTAGAATTAGAAAATAAAAGTATTCAAACTAACTTAGAAAACATCTCTAAAAATGTTTCCAATTTTAATAAGGGTAGAGAAAATTTATCAAGAATTATAGAAAGTTCTCAACCGTCTTGAAACAAATATGGTTTAGGATTTAAAAAGGAATCAAAAATTCCTCCAATGAAAAATGCAAAACTAAAGAGGAAAAGTGATTCAAAAATTAAAGACAAACCAAAATCCTTAAAAATTATTAACAAAATTAAAATATAGGTTCTAAAAACTAATAATAGTTTGATTAGAAATAAACATATTAACTCATTTATGGAATCTGTGCATAATATTAAAAATTATTTATACAAATCGGATACTAAACCCACTTGAGATTGGCTTCCTAAGACCTAAATCTTAAGACCCTATCAAAAAGTGGGTACCAATGTGCTTATTAATATTTTTTGCAGGTACCACTCAAAAAGAAAAAATGGATTTTAGATAGTGGTTGCACAAAAAACATGACTGGAGATAAAGATATGCTAACCAATATTTCATACTTTGATGGTGGCTCAGATTCCTTCGGAGATAACTCAAAAGGCTTTATCATTGGCAAAGAAGATGTGTGCAACTTTGAAAATTCCTAACCATACGTCCAAGTTAAAAGAAACAGATGTCAGAAAAAAAATAAGAAGTTTGACTCTATCAAAGGATTCTTGAACAAAATTTGGGAAAAAGTTTCTTGAACCAGCACTTCTTCGAGCCAAGCTCAAGCTCCGGCTCCTTTTTAATGGTCCTCTAGTCCCGCCAAAGAAGTTCCCGATTTCGAACAAGACTCTCCCAAAGACGGTGGTACAACTATCAAGGCAGCTACTTCCGAGGGTTGGTAAGCATGGTTGATGGTATAGTGGTCTACGTATTTTGCCTACAAACTCTTAAATGATCTAAATGGTGTGTAATATTTTGGTACTTTTATCCTTATGTTTAGCACAAAACTCTAGTACGTGCCATAGTATGTTATGTCTGATGGTATGCCTGTTTATATATTATGTTATGTACTCTATTTTTTGTATGTTTGTGTGTTATGCATACGTGCTTAAAGTTTTTAATAAGTATTCCTTTTTGTCGGATGACAAAGGGGGAGAAACAAGTAATAATATTTGAATATTGACAGGGGGAGCTTATATAGTTGTCATCAGTCAAAAAGGGGGAGAATGTTGGATCTCGCTATATAAATATTTTGACTATAACAACTATACATAAGCATATATATTATCGACTAACTTTGTTTTGCAGAAAGATATTAGACAAGCAGATTCAAGAACACCAAAATGAAGATTGAATATGTTGTAAGGTTCTGTTAGTCCTATATTTTCATGTTAAAGTCTTCCTTGAAGATTACATCCACACATACCATATATATATATATATATGTTTTCATATTTAAAAGAGGCAAGGAATATGTTTTTCCCAGAAAACATATGTCTGAATTAAATCAGACAAACGTCTGTTTGCTGAGACAAAATTAAGTTTTCCATAATATTCAATCGTCTGTTCTGAA
The DNA here is from genome assembly GCA_030737875.1 of Allium sativum. Classification (NCBI taxonomy): domain Eukaryota; kingdom Viridiplantae; phylum Streptophyta; class Magnoliopsida; order Asparagales; family Amaryllidaceae; genus Allium; species Allium sativum. Next base: position 300,262,415 of record CM060924.1, read on the forward strand.
TTTTCAGACGTCTAAAACTGCTATGAAATGTACTATTTCCTAGTTGTTTCACTTTTTAAAATCAAACAGACATCTGAATAATATTTTCAGACATCTGTTCTGAATTTTCAGACGTCTAAAACTGCTATGAAATGTACTATTTCCTAGTTGTTTCACTTTTTAAAATCTATTATGAAGAGTCGCAACTTTCTAATTTATATTTCTTGATGAAATCTTTTCATGATCAGGTGTAACTCTTTGTATATTATAAATAGAAACTTGATTAACTGATCATTTCACTGAATTTCATTCTAACTTATTCTATCTTACTCAAAGCTCTCTATTTCCAAAAAAGCACACTATTTTCAATATTGTCTTCCATAATCTTTCACAAGCTTCACGTTTATCGTCAAGGAAAGACTATAGGAAAGGTGTACTATATATCGACATATCCGTGTTAACAAGAACACAAATAAGTCATCAATCATTCTGTACTAAGGAAGACCTCTTCAGCGGTTGAGGCAAAAAATCCCGTTTGGCTGTTCGGGTATTTGTGAACCTATTCCTTCGGGCAAAGTGAGGGTTTTAGTGATAGTGAAATACCAGTAGTGAGTCTGGGACTGGACATAGGACAGTGGTCCGAACCAGTATAAATCGACTGTGCGATATCTATTTACTACTCAGCTATATATATTTCATCTTATACTCCATTCTACACGATCCTACTGCTATATAGCCTCTTTCACTGCATACATAAAAGACTAATGGTATGGAAAAGATACAGTTGTTATAAGTAAAATATGACTAACAACATACAAGTACAAATTAGTAAAATATAATAACTTACACAACATTATATGAGCATATTGATTACCGCCTACATAAATGACTAACAATAACAACATACATAAAATACTAACAATATGGAAGATATACAACATATAATCGGGTTTGGCGGGTCAAAATCGGGTTAACGGGTCAACCCAAAACCCACCGGTTTATAAATGGGTCAAATTCGGGTCGACCCGGAAATGACCCACCAACTAAACGGGTTGGGTTAACCTGCTAATTTCCATGTGGGTTTTGGGTCGTATAGGAAATTGACAGCCCTGACATGAATCATCTGAATCTATTTGATTATAATTTTCTAGTGAAAGAGAAAAATCTAGATTTCATATTATAAACTTATAGTTACGTTAAAATAAAATTTTCAAATAGGCGTTATGGAATTATCTATAAACTTTAATTTTTATTTAATAAAATAAATAGAATTTTAATAAACTTGAAACGACCCAAACTTCCCCTTACGGGAAAGACCGGACTGAGTTGAGAACACGACGCATTAGAACACAAAGAACAAAACATTTCATTGCTATTACAACAATTACATCAGAGTACAAGAACATATCAGAGCATGAATAAATATTTTACATTGGAAATTAAATATCAAAGATTTAAAATTACATAGCAGCGGGAAATAATACAAAGGTATAATGCGTAGCGGAAAATAACAACTGACACAACTGAAAGAGATATACGGATACAAAGCTTTCCGAAAATAGCTCCAGCTGTAATCCAGGATCCTGTGAAAAGAAATATTTATGAAAAACCAAAACTACTAACTGCCCGTGTGGAAAATATGGGAACCCAGAGTTTAGGTAGAAACAATAAACTCCGAGTCGGTCATAGGACTGATGTGAGAACTAAAACAGATATTAATTTTATTTTAGAGTAGGGTAAATCAAGGGACCACGCCGTATAACACGGAACAGGTTTACCCCCAAGAATACCAGTGCACAGAACAAACAGTGCAATGCTAATTAAAGAAAATGAAGCTATTATAAGACTCAGGTCCCATCACACAATGCAACACATGCCGGAGGATAGAGATTTATCTTATAATAGCCAAATAATGCTTGGTACATGAAATTTCATCTTTTATTATTACTATAAGTGTAGAGTGTCAAAAATAACTTCAAATATAAATGTATCAATCACACATGGCATGGGTACCATATATCATGTCGCCATACTACTTCTACAATCAAAACTGCATGATGTCGTATTGGAAGTTGGATTTCCATCATGAACCAAGGTGAGGGATCGTCCTTACCGAATTCGAGACTCTCTAACCCGAGCCTTAGGATCAGAACGCATTGACCCTTAGGAGCGCCAGGCCCGATCCACACATACGTTAGTGGATTGGTTATTCCTGAACAATACGTTTCCCCGCCCTATGGGGCGTAAATCAAGAGCCACTACGGACTCAAATCCGAGGTACCTCGCGTTTCATCATCCACATAAGTAAAAATGTCTGGGCTCCATACCATGGCACCACTTCTAGTTAGAAAGAAACGCATGTTCTCCCTGGGGTCCTTCTCCCGTTTCTGGTTCATACCGGGGTGTGAGGCTCGCGAAGTAACGTCATACACAAAGCTATGCTAATTAAAGTTGTGCTTTGATCATCAACCACAAGACTCTGCTTTACAACCAAAGCCTTGATCATTTGCATCTTGGCATGCCACACTGACAATTCACGCCATACAACTAATGTCTATCAATATATAACCTTTAAGCTCGTACGTCTCAGAAAAAGGTGTTAAACAAGAGAATAAATTCTCCGCCACTAAACAGATATATATTTAATAGAAATCAATTAGCACAGAATGAAATCCAATGTCACACACACATCCATTTACAAGTCCGTTCTGGGTCTGAACGAAACCGGAGGCACCTTATTCCTCGCCCCATATGTCCAGTACCGGAGAGAGGTCCTCGAATATCGTCCATCTCCAAGTACGTCTAAATGATCACCACTTATTACCTTGTCTTGGGTGTACAACCCAATCAATACATCAGTAATCATCCAAACGATGTGAAGAACTCCGGTCTTCAACCACCGTCTTCATCGTCGACTTTTAGTCGTCGTAGTAATTATTCAGAATGGATTAAACCCGATCTTTCCGAATAACTCGCGTATTTTATAATCAAGTGCTATAAAAACACATCATACGCCTCATTCCAATTCAGAATATTCCTTTAATAAAATATTCACATTATTACGGAAAGGTTCCCATTAATTTAATCAAAGATAAATTCTTTTAAAATTATCTCTTTAATCTTCCTTTTGATATCAATTTCAAAAGATTTTGTTAACTAGTCGGGATTATCGAACCTTACCGCAATAATCATTTATTATTTCCCAATCCTAACCTATTCACCCTTTAGAGCAAAACTGGTAGCACTCCATATCTAAACACCCACTGTGTTCTGGGTAAAATTAATTACCCTTTTACGTTCAAATATAATTAAAGATTTAACTATCGCTTGGAGTAAAACTGGTGGTACTCCATTCTCAATCATTTCATGAATTCGATAAATTTAATTATCTCTTTCTCATTTTGATCTAATTAAAGATTCATTAAAACTCTAATTCAGTTTTAATCTCAAAAATCATTACATAATGATTATCCAAATTTTTAGGGAACAAATCCTGTCTTTAACTAGTTAAAGAACTTATGTCGTTTAAAACACAGTTCACAATAAACCCAAATCTTCTTCTATTAACCATGGAATCTTCACGAAAATCATAATAGCGTATAATCGATATAAATTCCCGTATCAGAATAATAATATAAATGGAATAACGACAAAGACTTTTAAATTCCATATATTGTAACAGTCCTCATTCACAGAAGCTCATCTCGATTATTACCAAATCGAATTCCATTCAATTCCAATTTAATATATTAAATTGGAAAACTTTATTTTGGAAAATTTCCATTAAATCTTAATAAAAAGATTTATAAATTCCAAATTATATTTCACTGTTAATCGGGTTAAAGAACGAATGTCGTTAAAAACACAGTTCACAATAAACTCAATTCACAGTTCATTTTATTCCAATTACTAGATATAATTGGAAACTCTAATAATCTTAATTAAAAGATTTATTCTTTTCACATGAGGTTTAAGAATAGTGTTGTTTAAGACACTATTCACGACAAACCCAGAATCCAATTCTTTTATTCAATTCCAATTAAATATTAATTAATTGTAAAACTTCACTAAATCTTAATTAAAAGATTTATTCTTTTCTCTACTGGGTTTAAGAACAGTGTTATAGAAGACACTATTCACGACAAACCCAAAATCCAATTTGACATTAAATAAAAGGATCTGAATAGAAATTATATCGGCTTATATTCAATATCAAATTCTGAAATCAACCAATATCATATTGGAGGAATAGCGATATTTATATCTTCCAAATTCCTCAACAATATCCGCATAATCACGAAATCCAATAATGAAATACCTTGAAGATAATTTCCATTCCGATTCATACTTTGGAAAATTCTGATTATGTTAAAACCATTTACAAATCCAATTTATTTAAAAACATTTGATTATCATTCTAGTTAATAACTAGTTCATTTTGATAAAAATATATTTTTATCTGTACAAAATTGGAAATTCTTTTATTATCATTTATTATGATTTTACCGAATTTTTTCATATTTTTAATAATTTTATCAAGGCCCGTACAGTCGGTTTCCAATAACGGCCACCAAACTGCATTTACAGCAACCTTTTCCAAAATTGATTTAGACATATTTTAAAATCTAACCATTAGATTTCAAATCAATTGCATTTATTGGAAAGCTTTTTTCGATACGAACCCAACGGTTCCAGGTTTAGGAGAATCCGACAGTCGGATCTTCTGTTACATCAATTTGAAGTTAATGGTTGAAATTCACGAACGGTCGCTGCGCGGTGCGTTCTATTTAGGCCATAAAATATATATAATATATATTGTATATATTTTGTCGATTTCCATATAAATCATATTTATAAAATATTTCTAAATTCATTTTAAAACGATTCCAACTATTTCAATTTTAAATCAAAATTGAATATTCTATATCTTTATCATATTAAAATGATAATATTTTCAAAATATTAGATTTTGAAATCACTTCTTTTCGGTATTCATTTAAAATGAATAAAATTGATCGATAAACCCATTCAGGTACAGAGTGAAATTTACAAATGTGTGAGCATTAAAATAAATAAATAATGCTCACCACAACCTGTCAACCCATCGATTGACATACAACTAAATATTGGGACAAGTGTATGTCCAATATCATCCCAACACCCGTGTGGGGTTTTCAAACAACAACAGTTTATTTAAATAAATCATTGGTTAATAAATTTACCGATTCTAATTCGGTTTGAATTATTTTCTATTTAACCAATTTTCACTATTTAAATTATAAATAAATATTTATAATTTAATTTCAACTACCACATTAATGTTAACATTATTTTTAATACGTTAAACATTCCAACATCACAAACAACACACAATACAGTCAATTTAAATCGTCCATCGTCCGTGGATGAGGGAGGTGATCTAACAAGCACCGTATACAATTTATAATGATTAAACTGATAAAAATCTACACTAGCAATTCTCTCTCTCTCTCTCTCTCTCTATATATATATATATATATATATATATATTAAAATGAATATAATAACATGATAAAATATAATTTTGAGTGAGAAGGAGTTATCATCTTCGGTTTCCACTCCGCCAATTTTTATTTTTGAATTTCCGAACAGTTTGGATTTGCTCCAGCGCGTTGTACTCTTCACCGTGATTCCAACGTAATCTGTTTCACGCAGTTTATATCAAAAATCACATTTTTAATAACACTTCATATATTTAAAAATCACATTTTTATTACAATGCTATATATATATAAATCAGATTTTTATTTAATGTTATGTATATTAAAATTTTCATTTTTACACTGCTTTACATAAATTAAAAATCCTATTTTTATTCCATGCTAATATATATAAAAATCACATTTTCATAACGCTGCTATATATATAAAAATCACGTTTTTATATATTTCAAAACTATGCTATATATATTTTTAAAACCATATTTTAAAAACAAAGTTATATATAAAAATCATATTTTTAACACGATGTTTATATTTTTAAATCATGCTATTCAATAAAAATCACATTTTTAATAATGCTACATATATAATAAAAATCACATTTTTATTACAAAACTTTTCATTTCAAAAATTACATTTCTAAACAAATGCTATAATATATAAAAATTACATTTTTAATACAATGTAATATATTTAAGAAAAAATTAGATTTTTATACAATGGTATTATATATTAAAAACTGATTTTTTTTCTCATTGCTTTAGTTAAACGAAATAATTAGTTTAAATAAAAAAAACTTCTCTTCTTCGTTTTTGATCTAGTCTATTCCATGTTGTAGAGTTTTTTTACCACGATTCCAACGAACCCGGATTTGTTAAATTCTGATGTCATATGATCGAGTTATGGCAATTTATACATTGATCACCTTAAATACAAATTAAGAAATAACTATTTTTGATTTATAACCTTAACTCTCCCATTTATTATCTTCCCGTTCATTCACTGGTTCAAGAAACCCATCGCTCCACGTTGAACACCTGCCGTCGCATCTCCCATCCGACCCTGGCCGATGATCCGAAGCCACCCTCCGATACCCCTTCGGCTGCACCACCTCCGGCCAGAGCCACTTGAAATCTGATCTCCCCGTTGGCCCCAAAAACCCATCCAATCGTAGCGCCTTTAAGGCCGAAATCTGATCGCCGCAGCTCCCTATACCCAATCATGACCGTTCAAGTTATTGATTTCATTGAGAGGAAGAAGTCTGGAGTTGAAAGATCCTCATTTTAATTAGTGAATTTGGCGATTTTGTGGGAGGAATCCTGGAAGACGTCAGCCATTGAATCCTTTAATTGGCGGCTCAGGAAGATAACGATATTTTTAGGGTTTGGTGAAAATAATTTATAAATATACTAAAGTATAAATTATTATTTAATTCACTAATTTGCTCTATTTCACCAGAACTCCCAATCGAACCCAACGACTGCCGTCCCTAGTTAAATACCCCCATTCTAGACACAATGGAATATGTTTCGTAAGCCAATTCTATCATTTCGATCAGTTTTCATTTAAATTAAAGTATAAATCAATATATATTGAAATTAAACGTACATTTTAATTTACCGGGGCCACATACTGATTTCAAAAATTACAGAAAAATAAATCTAGCTATGTTTTGATGATATGTTCCTAACAAAACTAATTTCTTTGAATTTGGAGACCGTTTGAAAAATGGTTATTTTCTGGTCGATCCAATTTGACTGAAATTGACAAAACACGTTTTAATTTGCCACGCTCGCATATTAATTCCAAAAATTATGAAAATTGGAATCTAGCAATAATTTGACATTCCGGATCCAACAAAAGTGGTTTCGTTAAAAACGGAGGTCGTTCGCAAAATGATTATTTTTAAGGGTTATATATTATATTAATATATATAAATTCCATAACGACTATTCTGAATTTTAAACTGGACATAACTTTTAATTTATAAAGTGAATTCTCAGTTTCTTACATTTGTTAGAAAGATATAGTTAAACAGATTCAAATATTTTTGGTTTTACTGAAATCCGATTTATTTTGAATCCTGTACATTTATTTGAAATTCAAAATCGAATTTTCAAACAACCGCGCCATTTCAGGCTCATTTTATAATTAAAATAAATTTATACATTCTAACTTCGATAAAAATAAATTTTTAGTCGTTATTATTTAAAATAAATCATTTTAAATATTCAAAATCCATTAAAATAGCTAAAATAAAAAAAATTAAATTGGTTTTGAAAATCCCGGTTGTTACAATCTCCCCCACTTAAAATCTTTTTGTCCTAAAAAAGGAACGAAGCTGAAAGTTGTTTAACTAACCAACTCAACTTTCCTTCTTCAACTTTTCAGTTTCTAAGAATTTTCTAATTTTTCAAAATTTTGGCTAATACCCTAAATTTTCGAAAAAAATCGCCATAACCTCCTTTGTACGGGAAGATCTTTAAAACCACAACTTGCCACACAGGGCCCTTATCAATCAAAAGAAAAAGAAAAATCCAATCGGCTCATAAAATCATCAAACCCCAATAAATACAGTAAATATGTACCTATTTGTCGGGCATACAATTTTATTCCTCTTCTTAGCTTTTATGCTATGACCTGTTCATATATACACATGTACATATATGCAATTCTAATCAATTTTCAATTTAATTCAATATTTTTATTCAAGTTGGCTAAATTTCCCATTCATTCACATATTGGTTAAATAATTATCATTCCAATAATTTTATTAATTAAACTAATAATCAAACATCACAACCAGCAATCAATTAGTTAATTAAAATTTCAAATATATATAACTTTTATATATAGTCAGAAGTCATATTTTTAGTGCAAATCACAGCAATAAACCCTAACTAAATTTTGATTCTCACACCAGTCAATTGGAAATATATAGATATCCCACTTTTAAAACTCGAACATAAATACTGATGATGCGACCGCTTCACCGGAATTATCCCCGGGCGACTAGAGTGTGATTCTATATCTACCCAGTATATTTGAGACTTCGTATACCCGCTAGCTAGGTGTATATGCAAAATCTTCATATACTCGATTGTCCAAGTTTAATATAAACTAATATACTCAAATACATATAATAGATATAAAATTTCAAAACTAATTTGTTTTTTTTAAATAATACTCTTCAAACTCATTCTAGGATGCTACTGATCCTATCTCTAACGAGTTATTCTTAGAGGATGTTACTAATTCTATCTCTAATTAATTCTCTCGTTTGGTTCTAAGGTGTCTTGTTCTCGAGCTCTGTAAACCAAAGCTCTGATACCACGCTGAAACGACCCAAACTTCCCCTTACGGGAAAGCCCGGATTGAGTTGAAAACACGACGCATCAGAACACAAACAACAGAACATTTCATTGCTATTACAACAATTACATCATAGTACAAGAACATATCAGAGCATGAATAAATATTACACATTGGAAATACAATATCAAGGATTTAAAATTACATAGCAGCGGAAAATAATACAAAAGTATAATGCGTAGCGGAATATAACAACTGACACAACTAAAAGAGATATACGGATACAAAGCTTTCCGAATATAGCTCCAGGTGTAATTTAGGATCCTGTGAAAAGAAATATCTATGAAAAACCAAAACTACTAGATGCCCGTGTGGAAAATATGGGCACCCAAAGTTTAGGTAGAAACAATAAACTCCGAGTCAGTCATAGGACTGATGCGAGAACTAAAACAGATATTAATTTTATTTTAGAGTTGGGTAAATCAAGGGACTATGCCGTATAACACGGAACGGGTTTACCCCCAAGAATACCAGTGCATAGAACAAACAGTGCAATGCTAATTAAAGAAAATGAAGCTACTATAAGACTCAGGTCCCATCACACATTGCAACGCAAGCCGGAGGATAGAGTTTTACCTTACAATAGCCAAATAATGCTTGGTACGTGAAATTTCGTCTTTTATTATTACTATAAGTGTATAGTGTCAAAAATAACTTCAAATATAAATGTATCAATCATAGACGGCATGGGTACCATATATCATGTCGCCATACTAGTTCTACAATCAAAACCGCATGATGTCATATTGGAAGTAGGATTTCCATCATGAACCAAGGCAAGGGATCGTCCGTACCGAATTCGAGACTCTCTAGTCCGATCCTCAGGATCAGAATGCATCGACCCTTAGCAGCGCCAGGGCCGGTCCACACATACGTTAGTGGATTGGTTATTCCTAAACAATACGTTTCCCCGCCCTATGGGGTGTAAATCAAGAGCCATTAGGGACTCAAATCCGAGGTACCTCGCTTTCCATCATCCACATAAGTAAAAATGTCTAGGCTCCATACCATGACACCACTTCTAGCTAGAAAGAAACGCATGTTCTCCCTGGGGTCCTTCTCCCATTTCTGGTTCATACCAGGGTGTGAGGCTCGCGAAGTAACGCCATACACAAAGTTATGCTAATTAAAACTGTGCTTTGATCATCAACCACAAGACTTTGCTTTTCAACAAAAGCCTTGATCATTTGCATCTTGGCATGCCACACTGACAATTCACGCCATACAACTGATGTCTATCAATATATAATCTCTAAGCTCGTACGTCTCAGAGAAAGGTATTAAGAAAGAGAATAAATTCCCCGCCACCAAACAGATATATATTTAATAGAAATCAATTAGCATAGAATGAAATCTAATGTCAGACAAAAATCCATTTACAAGTCCGTTCTGGGTCTAAACGAAACCGAAGGCGCATTATTCCTCGTCCCATATGTCCAATACAGGAGAGTGGTCCTCGCATATCCGTCGATCACCACTTATTACCTTGTCTTGGGTGTACAACCCAATCAAGACATCAGTAATCATCCAAACGATGTGAAGAACTCCAGTCTTCAACCACCGTCTTCATCGTCGACTTTTAGTCGTCGTAGTAATTATTCAGAACGGGTTAAAGCCGGTCTTTCCGAACAACTCGCGTATTTTATAATCAAGTGCTATAAAAACACATCATACGCCTCATTCCAATTTAGAATATTCTTTTAATAAAATATTCACATTATTAGGGAAAGGTTCCCACTAATTTTATCAAAGATAAATTCTTTTAAAATTATCTCTTTAATCTTCCTTTTGATATCGATTTCAAAAGATTTTGTTAACTAGTCAGGATTATCAAACCTTACCACAATAATCATTTATTATTTCCCAATCCCAACCAATTCACCCTTTGGAGCAAAACTGGTAGCTCTCCATATCTAAACACTCTCTGTGTTCTGGGTAAAATTAATTACCTTTTTACGTTCAAATATAATTAAACATTTAACTATTGCCTGCAGTAAAACTGGTGGTACTTCATTCTCGATCATTTCATGAATTCGATAGATTTAATTATCTCTTCTCATTTTGATCTAATTAAAGATTCATTAAAACTGTAGTTCAGTTTTAATCTTAAAAATCATTACTTAATGATTATCCAAATTTTTAGGGAATAAATCATGTCTTTAACTAGGTTAAAGAACTTATGTCATTTAAAATACAGTTCACAATAAACCCGAATCTTCTTCTATTGACCATGGAATCTTCACGGAAATCATAATAGTGTATAATCGATATAAATTCCTGTATCTGACTAATAATATAAATGGAATAACCACAAAGTCTTTTAAATTCCATATATAGTAACAGTCCTCATTCATAGAAGCTCATCTCGATTATTACCAAATCGAATTCCATTCAATTCCGATTTAATATATTAAATTGGAAAACTTTATTTTGGAAAATTTCCATTAAATCTTAATTAAAAGATTTATAAATTCCAAATTATATTTTCACTGTTAATCGGGTTAAAGAACGAACGTCGTTAAAAACACAGTTCACAATAAACCCAATTCACATTTCATTTTATTCCAATTACTAGATATAATTGGAAACTCTAATAATCTTAATTAAAAGATTTATTCTTTTCACACGGGTTTTAAGAATAGTGTTATTTAAGATACCATTCACGACAAACCCAAAATCCAATTCTTTTATTCAATTCCAATTAAATATTAATTAATTGAAAAACTTCACTAAATTTTAATTAAAAGATTTATTATTTTCTCCACTGGGTTTAAGAACAGTGTTATTGAAGACACCATTCACGACAAACCCAAAATCCAATTTGACATTAAATGAAAGGCTCTGAATAGAAATTATATCGGCTTATATTCAATATCAAATTCTGAAATCAACAAATATCATATTGGGAATAATGATATTTATATTTTCCAAATTCCTCAACAATATCCGCATAATCACGAAATCCAATATCGAAATACCCCGAAGATAATTACCATTCTGATTCATACTTTGGAAAATTCTGGTTATGTTAAAACCATTTACAAATCCAATTTATTTATTTATTTAAAAACATTGGATTATCATTCTAGTTAATAACTAGTTAATTTTGATAAAAATATATTTTTATCTTTACAAAATTGGAATTTTTCATCCAAATTCTTTTATTATCATTTATTATGATTTAACAGAATTTTTCCATATTTTTAATAATTTTATCAAGGCTCGTACAGTCGGTTTCCAATAACGGGCACCGAACTGCATTTACAGCGACCTTTTCAAAAATTGATTTAGACAAATTTTAAAATCTAACCTTAGATTTCAAATCTCTTGTATTCATTAGAAAGCTCTTTTCGATACGAACCCAACGGTTCCAGTTTTAGGAGAATCCGACAGTCGGATCTCCCGTTACATCAATTTGAAGTTAATGGTCGAAATTCGCGAACGGTCGCTGCGCGACACGTTCTATTCAGGCCATAAAATATATATAATATATATTATATATTTCATCGATTTCCATTTAAATCGTATTTATAAATTCATTTTAAAACAATTCCAACTTCTTTTTCAATTTTAAATCAAAATTGAATATTCTATATCTTTATCATATTAAAATGATAATATTTTCAAAATATTAGATTTTGAAATCACTTCTTTTCGATATTCATTTTAAAATGAATAAAATTGATCGATAAACCCGTTCGGGTTAAAATGACGTTTGCTACTTAACTCGGCTTCACATTTCAATATTTTTGTGTCCATCCTAAGTCGGACATCAAAATCCTAATTTTATTCTTCACTGAATATTATTTTAAAATATTCGTTATTTAAAATTATTCTTTATCTCAAAATATTCTTTATTTCTGAATCAGAATGCGACTCAATCAATTACCATATAATTTCAGTTATATGAATTTCATACATCGCATGTATTCAACAATAACAATAAATAATCATTAAACAGTCCATTCACATACGGAGTGAAATTTACAACTGTGTGAGCATTAAAATAAATAAATAACGCTCATCACAGCCTGTCAACCCATCGATTGACATACAACTAAATATTAGGACTAGTATATGTCCAATATCATCCGGACACCCATGTGGGGTTTTAAAACAACAGCAGTTTTTTTAAATAAATCATTGGTTAATAAATTTAACCGATTCTAATTCGGTTTGAATTATTTTCTATTTAACCAATTTTATCTGCTTCAATTATAAATAAATATTTATAATTTAATTTCAACTATCACATTAATGTTAACATTATTTTTAATACGTTATACATTTCAACATCACAAACAACACACAATAAAGTCAATTTAAATCGTCCATGGTCCGTGGACGAGGGAGGTGATTAAACAAGCACCGTATACACAATTTATAATGATTAAACTGATAAAAATCTACACTAGCAATTCTATATATATATATATATATATTACATGAATATAATAACATGATAAAATATAATTTTGAGTGAGAAGGAGTTCTCACCTTCGGTTTCCACTTCGCCGGTTTTTATTTCTAGATTTCTGAACAGTTTGGATTTGCTCCAGCGTGTTGTATTCTTCACCGTGATTCCAATGTAATCTGTTTCACGCAGTTTATATTAAAAATCACATTTTTAATAACGCTTCATATATTTAAAAATCACATTTTTAATACAATGATATATATATATATATCAGATTTTTATTCAATGTTATGTATATTAAAATTTTCATTTTTAAACCACTTTACATAAATTAAAAATCCTATTTTTATTCTATGCTAATATATATATATATATATATATCACATTTTCATAACGCTACTATAAATATAAAAATCACATTTTTATATATTTCAAAACTATGCTATATATATTTTTAAAACCATATTTTAAAAACAAAGTTATATATAAAAATCATATTTTTAACATGATGTTTATATTTTTAAATCATGCTATTTAATAAAAATCACATTTTTAATAATGCTACATATATAATAAAAATCACATTTTATTACAAAACTTTTCATTTCAAAAGTTACATTTCTAAACAAATGCTATAATATATAAAAATTACATTTTCAATACAATGTAATATATTTAAGAAAATTTTAGATTTTTATACAATAATATTATATATTAAAAACTGATTTTTTTTCTCATTGCTTAAGTTAAACAAAATAATTAGTTTAAATAAAAAAACAAAACTTTTCTTCTTCGTTTCTGATCTAGTCTATTCCATGTTGTAGAGTTTTTTTTACCACGATTCCAACAAACCCGGATTTGCTAAATTCTGATGTCATATGATCGAGTTATGGCAATGTATACATTGATCACTTTAAATACAAATTAACAAAATTAATTTTGATTTATAACTTAACTCTCCCATTTATTATCTTCCCATTTATTCACTGGCTCAGGAAACCCATCGCTCCATGTTGAACTCCCGCCATCGCATCCCCCATCCGACCCCTAGCTGATGATCCGAAGCCACCCTCTGATGCCCCTTCGGTTGCGCCACCTCCGGCCAGAGCCATCGAAATTCGATCTCCCTGTTGGCCCCAAAAACCCATCCAATCGCAGTGCCTTTATGGCCGAAATCCGATTGCCACAGCTCCCTATACCCAATCATGATCGTTCAAGTTATTGATTTCATTGAGAGGAAGAAGTCTGGAGTTGAAAGATCCTCATTTTGATTAGTGAATTTGGAGATTTTGTGGGAGGAATCCTGGAAGACGTCGGCCATTGAATTCTTTAATTGGCGGCTCAGGAAGATAACGATAGTTTTAGGGTTTGATGAAAATAACTTATATATATACTAAAGTATAAATTATTATTTAATTCACTAATTTGCTATATTTCATCCGAACTCCCTATCGAACCCAACGACTGTCGTCCCGAGCTAAATACCCCCATTCAGGACACAATGGAATATGTTTCGTAAGAAAATTCTATCATTTTGATCAGTTTTCATTTAAATTAAAGTATAAATCAATATATATTGAAATTAAACATACATTTTAATTTACCGGGGCCACATACTGATTTCAAAAATTACAGAAAAATAAATCTAGCTATGTTTTGACGATACGGTCCTAACAAAACTAATTTCATCGAAATTGGAGACCGTTTGAAAAATGGCTATTTTTGGTCGATCCAATTTGACTAAAATTGACAAAACACGTTTTAATTTGCCACGCTCCCATATTAATTCCAAAAATTATGAAAATTGGACTCTAGCAATAATTTGATATTCTGGATCCAACGAAAGTGGTTTCATCGCAAACGGAGGCCATTTGCAAAATGGTTATTTTTAAGGTCTATATATTATATTAAAATATATATAAATTCCATAGCGACTATTCTGAATTTTAAACTGGACATAACTTTTAATTCATAAAGTGAAATTTCAGTTTCTTACATTCATTAGAATGATACAATTAAACAAATTCAAATATTTTTGGTTTTACTGGAATCCGATTTATTTTGAATCATGTACATTCATTTGAAATTTAAAATCGAATTTTCAAACTACCGCGCCATTTCAGGCTCGTTTTATAATTTAAATAAATTTATACATTCTAGCTTCGATTAAAATAAATTTTTAGTCGTTATTTTTTAAAATAAATCATTTTAAATATTCAAAATCCATTAAAGTAGCTAAAATATTTTTTTTTTAAATTGGTTCTGAAAATCCGGGTTGTTACAAAATTGAATATTGTTTTAACCTGGCATTTAAATGAAAATGGTTTTTGAATAGTTATATATGCTATTGGAATATATTAGAGAGTATAGAGTTGTAAAATTATCGAGCTCATAAGAGAGCTACATGTTGAACGGCTACGATCAAATTTAGGGTGTCGAGCTTGTCAGAATCACATCAGAAATTCACAGCAGTTTATGGGTTGCCGTAGGCATTAGGTGTGACCAGGTGGAGCGAGACTCGTGGTGATGCACAAGCAAGCGGAGGCGCGTCGGTCAGTAGTTTCAAATGGTTCGCAGGTCGACGTGTGGTGATGCAGCGGTGATGAAATCATCGACGTGGGCAGGATCTGTGTTTTCGAAGAGAAGCAGTGAACGAAGGAAAAAGATGAGGATCAAGCTACTATTTTTCCTAAGCAATGTAATTAGAGTTTATTAATCTATAATTATAAAGTTAATTATTATAATTAAATTTCGTGAATTAAAACGTTAATAACCTTTTATTTTATTATCAGAATTGGGCGAAACCAATTGTGTCGGGACCGTATCGGAATGCACGTCATTTTGGAACTAATTTGGACAAATTTGGAGCAGTTGGAATCTTTGATTAACTGAACCGCTTAAGCGACAAATGGAATCGAAGTGAGTATAACTCACTCAGTTTGTCCCACTTGTATTTTATTTAAGTCGGGTTTAATTTTTGTGCTATAGTTGTTTATTGTTGGATGATTGTTGAATATATATATATATGTATATATTGACTGAACCGATTAAATTAAACTTTCGTTTAATTTAATTGAAAACCAAATCGTTATTTTAACGATTGTTTCCAATTAATGTAACTTACCTTATTGGTCACATTATGATAATATAAAAGTAAAAAAATAAATAGTTGGATGTTTGGATTGTTGCTATTGGTTGATTATTGAGATTATTAATTGAACTGTTTATTTCTATCTATCGGGATGGACAATAATAAATATATTGTCGTATCGAATGGATGTGTTTATTTGGGATAACCTATTTGGATGCAAGGAAAGATAGGTTGGGGCTCCAACAGGATTCCTCACTTATATTGATAATGTTTATCATATATGTTGGGTATTTTTGATTGGATGTGAAATTAGATGAAATAAACCCTTATTTTAGTAGTAGTTTATCCCTTTAATACCAATGATAAAATAAGAATTTTTTGAATCGATTTTTGAATCGAATCTAAAATGTTTTTAGAATTATACTTTTTGAATCGTTGATTGTTGTCAGACGACTCGATGTAGTTTAAGTTATAAAATTTATTTTATAACTGAAGCAAGATTTTTAAGTATATTTTCATAAGATATATAGTACTAGAAGTTCTATAATAAATGTTATAATTGATTTTATAAATATTATTAAATGATTTATATAGAAATTCCTTATGTTCTTATAAATTTTATAAGCAAGTAAATTGGAAAATTAACCAAAGGGGTTAATGGTTAGAAACAATTATTTTTGAGAAAAACAATTAAGTGATATTTTTAAATTAATTATATTATTAATTTAAGAGGAAGGGTTAGCTGAAATCAGTTAACAAGTTAACTAACATTTTTAGTTGACCGAGTCAACAATTTTAATTGGAATTGGATATTAGATTAAATTTTTTATAATTAATCTAACAGTAATAGTTTATTCCAAACAGTTATTAAACTTAACGAATGTCTTTGGAAATTAATTAAGCTTTAATTAACTGCATTTAAAAGTGATTATCGAATTTTTTATTATTAATTAAGTTAATTATTATTTAATACCTTTTAAAATAATTAATTAGTCTATTTTTAATTAATAATGAAAGGAGCTACTTTTATTTGATTAATACGGAAGTTAATTATTATTTTAATTAATAATAATTAAAGTAATTATCTTTTTAGTTGAAATTCATTTAAGAAGATAATCAATTGGTAATGAGATCTAGTCGGATCTAGTAAAAGGAAAATGAAAGGATTTTAAAATAAAATCCAAGTGATATAAATAACACTTGTAAAAAGGGAATTTAAAATTAATGTGATGTTTAAATTAGCATTTACTTATAATGAAATTAAGTAGAATGAATTTAATGGAGAAGATATTTTTAGTGATGAGAAAAAAGATTTTTGGTAATGGATTTCTGTAATAAGGATTTGGTAAAGAGTTATATAAAGAGATTTTATAATAAAATCCCTGTTTTATGAATAAATTCAATAAATATGATTTTAAGATAATGCGATGGTTCTACATAAGGATTTACTTAGTTATTGTATCAAGTAAAATGGACGTATTTTGAAATAAGATTTAAGAAGGGAAATGATAAACGGATTAGCGTAATGGACTTTATAAATAGATTCTTAGAATAAATTCCAAGTGTACGAACCAGATGTATAAAGGGATTTAAGGCAAGAAAACAATTTTAATCAAACGTTTACTTAATATTTAAATTAAGTAAAGACGATGAAAAAGGGAAAGCGATTTCCAAAGGGTAAATGTATGTCATTTAAATGAAGTTTGAAAAGGGTTAGTAAATGGATTGTTGGAATAAAATCCAAGTTGAGTTATTTGAAATGCTAAAATGGATTAGCATAAAAGGATTTGAAATGAACCAAACAAAGTTGTAAAGAGGTTCAAACCAAGATTATGATTTCAAATACAAACGTTTACTTAAAAATTTAGTTAAATGAAACATTGTAATTGATATAAGAATCTGTAATGCAAAGGAAAAGAAATATTTTGGGTAAATAGATTTGCGGGAATAAAATCCAAGTCAAAAATGCTTAATGTAAAGGATTTTGTAAACGGATTTTAGTAATAAAATCCAAGATAAGAATTTTAATGGATCGGAACAAATTATGTGCTGAGGGATTCTTTATAATAAATCCAAGAGTTGTGAACGAAACTATGTTAAGACGGTTTAAGGCTAAAAGACGTATTTTGGTGGATATGTACTTAACAAAATGAATTAAGTAAAGATATCATAAGTGAAAGGAGATTTCAAGCATACAAAATGGTTTATAAAACCATATTTGAAATCAAATGGTAAATAAGATTTTTATGATGATTTCATACCGGTTTTTTAGTTATAAACTCGTATTTGTCTTAAGATAAAAATGTTGTTGATCAAGGTCTGAGTAGTAAGTAGAATATCCCAACTTGAACGACTTCTCTATTATCAAGGGATGATATTAGTTTGTAATGGTAGAAAATGTTGAAAATGGTTTATTATTTCCATAAGTATAATATTGCAGCTTATTGCAATAATTTTTAATGTAATTGGAAATGTTATATTTTGAGATATACAATGTATAATTTAACATTATTTGGCCAAGTTTAAATGTGACTGTACTTATACCATTCGGTTAGTATATAGCTCTATTTTCTAAGTAATGAAAATAGTTAAATAAAAATACATATATAAGTTGAGTTATATGGAAATGATTATAAATTGGGTTCCTTATAATAGAAGGGATGGTTGAGTTAAAGTTGAATATTAATGAATGTATTAACGAAAGAATTATTAAATATAAATGATATACTCTAAATAAAAATGATATAGGAAATGGAATCCATAATGTTGTTTTACGAATGTTAAGTTGAACTGGTTGGGTAAATAACCATATATTCTTATAAAAAGGAACTTTGTTCCCAGATTAGAAATGAATAATGATGGTTTTAGCAAATGTTTTACAAACGATATCTATAAATGGAAATTTGGATATGATTATAAAATATTTCCTAAGTATTGGACATGAAAGGGTTTTGAGAATGCTCTTATATTTAAAATAAGGGGTAAAATGTTCTGCTCTGATCACTGAAAGATTTGAAATTATTTAAAAGGGGCCATGTGATGCTTTATACCGGACTAGTGAATTTATTTTATTTTATGGGTGCATGGTTGTTTCTTTTGATAGTTAAATAACTGACTATTAAAATCTGCCCTATTATCGATTGTTGGTACGGAAAGACCTGGGATCGAATATATATTCGAAAATCATTCCGACCAGCAAATACGTAAACGCGGTAGATATCAGAAGATGGACGAGATGGAGAATTGAAGATTGTGGATCTTCATGAGCGAAAGAACTACTCGTTGAATTTCTAAGGGTAGCTCTCGAGGATATTTTGACTTGTGATTCTGTCGTGATTGAAATATATGGATTTGCAAGGACTTCTCACTACTGATCCTTAGGGTGGTTCCTATATAAGATGTGATAGGAGGTTGCCTTTGGTTCATCCTGTTTCTGGATGACTTGTATGGACGAATGTCTGGCAGAATATTTCCTTAAGGGTCACATACGTTGATTTTTACAAATATACCAAGTTTAGTGGTGGAGAAGGAAACTTCTCTTACCTTAACACCCAGAGTGTATTTGAGGACGTCAATTAGTGATTTGACGGATCTGATGATGTGGCATTCAAAGTTATTGAGATGTTCTCTGAAAGGCAATCGTGACCTCAAGTGTAATGTCCCGGTTTTTGACTGCTTTCGTAATACAATTTATTTTGGATTATTTTAATAATTGATTTAAAATAATAAATTTTGGAATAATAAACTATGGAAAATTCCAAGTATACATGTATATAATTTAATGGTTTAAAAACTGTATATATATGACATGTAAGTGATGTTTTGTTATTTTATTTTATAGTTTTATAACTGTTATAAAAATAGATAATCTTGAATTAGTACAATCATTAATTAAAAATATTGTGGGTATATGTTATCTTGTTACACATACACACACACATATATGTATGTGTGTGTGTGTATATATATATATATATATATAAACAAGTAGATGGTGTTTAACTTTTTCTTGCATTCAAACTTGTTTGAAAATTCATGTAATGTATTTCATAGAAAAAGCAAATAAGAATATTTAAATTAACTTTAACTTACTTCACACTGAAGTATATGAAAGGATATGGCTTTAAATGCCAAGATATAGCATAATTTGATTTGATTGGAATAAATATGCAAACATTTATGGGTTGTAGTTGTTTAGAAGCTAAGTATAGGAACATTTAATACATTCTTGCACATGATTTGTTCATGAATATGGGCTGAAAAACACATGGCATTTACATATGCTATACAAAAATAACATAAGCACATCATTGGTCGTTGACAAATGCTGATAGAATTCAATGAAGATGAGCCAAGGCCTATGATCTCTCTAATCAAAATAAGTCTGGTAGCCTAGAACATATTTCCTATCAATGTGTAGATCAACCTAAGCACCATGTAAACCCATCAAAATATTTGCTAACCTATATCAACCAACCTGTATATCCTAGCTGATTTGATCTTGTGCAAATGGCAAGGACTTAGGAGCTAAGTTTTTGATCTTTTTTTCCATGAAGTACATATGCATATGTTTGTGCAACAATAATACATTACTTGAAAATTAAGTTTGGTTTTAAAACCTTTTTGTACATCAATAATTACACATATACATTCATATAAGGGGTTGACCGTGCATATCCAGATGGAAAACAAGTCACAACAGCTAAATACCCTAGGCTTCACATTTTGCATAGCTAGAAACTTTGTCTCAATCTTTCAATCAAACATTTTAGACTGTTTAGACACACCCTGCAAACCTACAAGCTAGTTTATAGTTTAATGCTTTTAGTTCATCTATAAATACACTGGTTTTTCATCGTAAACTCACACCAAAATATGAAACTAAGAACTAAAATTCGAGTGCAAAATAAATGACAACAAACTTAACCCAGAATATCTGAAACCAGAGAGAGAAAAATGGCAGTGCACATACACAATACTGGAACAAAGTATAAGGCAGTGGACATATTGTTGGTGAGTAAACATTCCCCCATTTAGTCATTGATTTTACATATCATGACTTTGATATTTTCCTACATGCATATCTATTAAGACCTGGAAGTAATTAACATGAAAAAAACAGTAAACAAATGGCCAAGACTGTGAACCTTTTTGAGTAACTCTCCCATGTTGTTATTTGATTCTTATAATATGGTATATACCTGCGTGTATGTTTTGATAATTTGTAATTATTAACATGATATTTGTGTTAAACCTAGGAATAATTAACATGAAAATCAGTGAGAAAAATTTAACCTGTATGCACAAACAGTAAAAAAATGATGAGTAAACTCTTTTCCATCAATTGTTATTCATATATGTTTATAGGACAATACAGAATATAATGTTATGTATATACATATGTTGTGTTCAACTTTATCTGCAAATAATCAATAACCTGGATGGGGTCTGAGATAATTTATATATAAGAGCCTGTAAGTATGTAATCATGGCTCTGTTTCTAGACAAAACAATTTCCTTGTAGCATAACTCAACATCTAGGGCAATTAAGGTCCTGTATTTAACACAAAGATGTACGAAATTAATTATAGTTTATTTTAAAAATAAGTTGATCTCGAATAAGTATGTCCCTTAGCAGATATATATAGATATACAGTAAAGGGGTTTAAATTGAAAAATTAAATCATCATAGAATCAATATACGTGCATATGGTTGAATTCCTGACATAAAATAATGATTTTTAGGATAGAAATCGGAATATTTAATAGCATATAACGAGAGTTATGATTTATTTATCAAATTGGGTAAAACAATTTAATTCTCATGATTGAGTCAATGAAATCAAAAACTGTTTTAGTGGAAGATGCGTGGGAGGTACATGAGAGCACGAGCGGAGTTTGGCATTTTCTGGTGGTCATGGTTGATCGGGGAAGGACATTTTAGATTTGGGGTCATTGTTCTGGAAGAGGGTTTTTAATTTGGTTTTGTGTGAGATAGGGTAGATCGAGTGGGGCATGGATTCGTCATCGAGGAGCTCATGAGGTCATGGAATTGATCGGCGGTGGTGCCGAGGGTCAACATGGACAGAGGCGACTGGGAGGGGTAAATTTTGCGGATGACATGTAGTTGTTGTTTCGAGTGTTGGAGTTGAGAAGGGTTTTTTTTTGGAAGAAGAGTTTTGGGGCACGATGACCGGTCGTTGGTGACCCGAATCGGTGAAATGGTGTATGGGCATGGTTGCGGTGGGCCCACGGTGGCTGAAGTCGCCGTGCATGTACACGGTGCACAAGTTCCTGAAGCAGGCAGAGAAACAAAGAAAAGGAATAGAGAAGGAAGGGATAGTGTAAAATGGTTTGGTGCAAGCGGTTTTATACGTGGATTTTGAAATTGGGCTTTGGGCTTGGCCCATGTTTTTTGTGATGATCGCTCATAACCCCAGCACTATACAAGAGGAATTATGCGCTGAAAGGTGTGCCAGGCAGCTATGGACGATCATCACGATAGGTAAACACAAGCGGAACCTGTCGTAAAACTCACAGTGCAAGGATAAAATATAATATAACATATACAACAGGTAGTAATAGTGAAGCAGAAAACACTAGACTTTCATAACAAGTAGAAAGTAATATACATACACTCGGAAATAGTGTTTATACAAATTGACTCACTACCGCACTCGGAGAATAACAAATAGTGGAAATCCAAATACTATATAGTAGAAAGATAGTACACCAGCCTCCTGCTCGCCTCCGAACAGCTACATCGTCCACACTAAGCAATCACCTATCACCTGCCACCTAGTCTGCCCATCCACAATCGGATGAACAACCCAAGGTAATAAGAGGAAACATAAAACCTTGAGTCAGACAACAGTTGTAAAGGCCCGCAAATCCGTGCTATCTGAATTGACTAATAACACCACACGTCCAGCCCAAATTGCACAGAAATACGAATCATTATTAGAAAGAAGTTAGAGGATGAGAAATAGAAAGAAAGAAATATTAGAATAGAAGAAAACGAAGATCACAAACTCACAACGGATCGAATAAAAATATATTTTATAACATAACTTTTGAAATACAAATCAGTAACTTTACATACATACCGTCATCAGAGCACAACAGCCATTCCTGAAACAGTTATAAACACCTGTTTCCAGATACAACCATAGTACACAGCGGAATATATGATAGTCTATATCTAACTGGTGAAGCCTCCTGCTTCCAGCTCTTCCAAGTGAATCTGAAAAATCCCAACTACTTGACTGCCCGTACAAATTTGGGCACCCAAGAGTTTAGGGAAACAAACAAAATAAACTCTGGGTCAGTCATGGGACTGGTGTGAGTAAACTCCAACCACTTGTTAACTTTAAAAATCCTTTCAAAAGAAAAGATAATAGTAAGACCAACCCACACATAAACATGGACGGTTTTTACCTTACTATAACCCAAAACACTTTGATACGAAAATCCAGTGATATTATAATAATGTCTACATCAAGTAAATAACCAAATAGTAGAACGCTTGCATCTCACGCTCTACATATATAGTATAAAATCAAAAACCGCATGGCGCTTATTGGAGATTGGATTTCCAACATGACAAGGTATGGAACCACCTTCCGCTAGTGTATCTCTAGAGAGGAATTCACTGGGTTCAACAAGAACATCTTGCAACCCGGCCCACACATGACCGACCACTCATTTCGCTTGAGTGTATTGAATGTATATCACCAACGGTTGGGATTAGCAACCGTCTCCCGACTGGGACAACATCGAATAGAATAAGAAATTAAATGAACCTCTAGATAGGTGATTATACATCCTAATGGGTGCGACCCACATAGCCATGCTGCCTGCCCGATTTTTGTCCTTTCCCGGTTGTTGAGGCCTGAGGCTACGAATACTTACCATTCATTTTTAGCACAATCACTTTGAATGCCACATTGTCAGATCCGGTAATCACTAGTTGAGTTTGCACAAATATTCTGGATATTATGCTAAGGGATAAATCCGTTGCAACCATATATATTCATACAGACCAACCCATTTGATCATTGGAAATACTCTGTCAGACATTCGTCCATTTACGTTCGTTCTGGGATTGAACGAAACCGAAGGCACTATTTCTATTTAATAAAAAGAGTCCTTGCACTTTACTCCGTCTTCAATATATTCAGCATACTTGGTTCGCAACGCTTATGCCGATACGGAGTGGTTCTTCGGATAATAATCCAACCGGTCTCTCCATATTGACAACGATGGTCAAAAACTTCGATAGTCTGTGATTTAACTACCGAATAAAAACAAGTGTTCATCCAAACATATCAAACAAATCACTGGGCTCTTTAATTAATATTTCATTAATTAAATCTCTTCTTCATTTCCTTATCAATATTTGTTAACCAAATGTTTTCAATAATCATCTTGGTCTCTTATGCCATTTGGAAAAACGTTTCCAAATATTAACTTCTTTTATTTTCTATATATTAGAAAATATCTCTATTTGCAATTGGAAACAATTCCAATCACTTATCTCTATCCCGACTATTTTAATTATACTCAGGAAATATTTACTTGTTATATTTCCAAAATTCCATCACTTGGGTTTAAAAACGAATGTTGTGTAAAACATCGTTACAACAACCCAAAATATTTTATTCAACTAACTCTTTTTCAAACACTTCTCTTTGAGACTGAATCTTGCTATTTATCCATTAAAAATGAAATCAATCAAGTTGGGGTAAAATTACCTCTCAGATCTTAACTGAAAACATCCTCAACTTCAAAACGGCAAAACCACTTACCTCGAATAAACACACTATACAATCCAATTGTTCATTTTTAAAACATGTATAAAGTTCGCTTTCTATTTCTAATTTATAGATTTCCCTTTTTGTTTCCAATATCTATTTTGATGTCATTTCCTCATCGAATTCTACATATATCAATACATTGATTTATAACTATCAAATTATCTTAAAAATATTCTATCTCCTTAAATTCCCGGAAAAATTCGCCATAACCTCCCCTGTATCGGGAGCATCGGGAAATTTCAAATAGCTTCCCGGTAACTTCTCATCTCAAAAAGAAAAAGAAAAAGCCAAGCGGCTTGCCGATACGGCGCATAAAATCTCATATATGAATTAAACATGTACCTTATTGTCGAGCACACTAATTATATACCTTCATCACTTTATCCCATAACTGTCTCCGGTATATCTATACCTGTACAATTCATTTCAACTTCATACACTCGTTTTGACTCAATTCGTTAAAGTAACTCTTTAACTAACTCTTTGCCCATTTCGCTTGTATATATGCATATAACACGTTTCAAATATATTTCAACTTACTTATCAACTAATTGAATTCAAATTTTAATTTAAGTTCTATATTCGATTTCAAATATATGTTTACATTTCAAAAATTCAATTTTCAAAGTTTGACTTCAATTCACCACTCGATTAACTAATTCTTCTTTGATTTAGTTAATTCTATTCAATAATCAAAAATATGATTATTGTTTCAAAAATCACTTTTCTTACTTCACTTGAGTTCACCTTTATGTTCTAACTCAAGACCAGGTTTTTAAATGGAAAATTCGGATTTTTATTTGCTTAAAAATCCCTATATTTATTATATAAATTCCATTATGGTTTTAATGGTTTCTGGCGCTGCATTTTTAAAAATTTGATTTTGACATAACTCAAAATCTATTCGACGAAATCCAGATTTTTCTCTTCCAATAGAAAACTATTATTCAACCGATCCTGACGATTCTTGTTTCAAAGAATTCCGACTTCAATTGAGTCCTGTATACTCAATTGAAGTTCGAGTCGCCAATTTACGAACCACAGCGCTGCGGCGAGTTCGTTTTAATTATATTTATATATATATATATAAAACTTGTAAACTTCGTTAAAATGAATCCAACTCCATTTTAACTTATTTGAATTTCTTGATTCAAATTCCAATCTCGCTTTTATTTGAATTCTATATTCAAATTCCAATTCCTTTTCTATTTGAATTCTATGTTCAAATTCTATTTCCTTTTCTATTTGAATTCTATGTTCAAATTCTATTTCCTTTTCTATTATTCAAATTCTATATTTAAATTTCCTTTATTCAACTCCCATTTAAATTCCTATATTCAAATTCTGTAGTTGAATTTCCTTTTCTATTTTATATTCAAATTCAATACTTGAATTTCTATTTCAATTCCATATTCAAATTCAATACTTGAAATTTCATTTGAATTCTATTATTCAATTTCTATTTCAATTCTACTTTGAAATTCTATATTTAAAATTCAATTCAATTCTTCTTTGAAATTCAATATTTCAAATCCAATTCAATTCTTCTTTGAAATTCAATATTTCAAATTCATTTATTCAAATTCCTTTATTCCTCTATTCACATTCCTTTATTCACATTCCTTTATGAATTTCTATATTCAAATTCCATATTCAATTCTTTTTGAATTCTCGATTCAAATTCTATATTCAATTCTGTTTGAATTCTCTATATTCAAATTTCTATATTTAATTCTGTTTGAATTCTCGATTCAAATTATATATTCAATTCTGTTTGAATTCTCTATATTCAAATTCCTTTATTAAGTTTCCATTTGAATTTCTATATTCAAAATTCTATTTCAAATTTTTTTATTCAAATCCCTTTTGAATTCCTCTTTGAATTTTCTTTATTCAAATTCTATATTGGAATTTCATTATTCAATTTCATTTTCAATTCTATTTGGATCTATTTGAATTTTCTATATTCAAATTTCAAATTCAATTCTATTTGAATCTTCTATATTCAAATTTCAAATTTCAATTCTATTTTAGAAAAAATAGAATTTCCTTTCTGATTCTCAAATATCCTTTTTCATGATATTTTTAAATATCATTACTTAAGCCCAGTGATATTTAAACACACAAAGCAACCAATTATTTATTTTTCTAACACATCATATATAACAATATATATGCAAACAAATAAACAAACAGATAATATATTTTTGAGGAATCCAGTTGGATTCCTCCAACCTGTTTTCCTGCATCCACAGATGTTAGCACATAAATAATACCCATTCTGCTTCGTGGCAGAATATCGTGGTATAGAAGGTCATCCACTAATCATAGCGTGGGGCGTATAGGGTAATCATCCGCTATGAAACTGCGGGCATCCGCTAATGAGACTGCGGGAATCCAACCAATCAATCAACCAATATATATATAATAGCCTAAATAACTAATATATATAAAACAAGCAGAAAAATCCAAACAAGCAACAACAATTAAAAATAATTATAAATAAAAGGCGAGTGAGATTTACTCACCGAAATTGCAATCATCAAATATCCTGTTTATTCCATAATCATCGACTATGAGTCTTCTCGAATGAATTCGTACCTACGATAAATTGATTTAAATTTTCTAATTAATATTTATTTATTTAAATTAACTATTTAAATGAATAAATAAATTCCCTATATTTTTAACATAAAAAAAATAACAATTTCCTAATTTCACACTTAAATGACAAGGTTACAATTTAATTTCTTTATACTAGCTAACTATGTAGGATTTTTATTGATTACTTTAATCAGTCTTTAATTGTATAAATTAATTTCCCTATACATTCTAAATAAATAAACAAAACAAATATATACCTTACTGCCTTTGCCTATTACTCGGCAAATCCACTAAGCACTCCCATATCCACGTCAAACTCTACACTTCCCAAAGGCCAGCGTTGACCTTCGTTCACCCATCGGAGATACACCAAAACCCACCTGTTGCCATGTCGAGTTTCTCAGTGAACTTGGTTTCCCCTTCCAGCTCAACGTTGAAGTCGCGACACCCACTCATTCGCGAGATCCAGAATTGCTTCGAGCTAGGGTCGAGCGTCAGGCCGTGCGATGGTCGAGTTGCTCGCCAAACCCCCTTGCGATGAACACTAGCCCTAGGCGCCCTGTTCGAACATGATTGCTCCCTTCAACAATCTCTGAACACACCAAGATCGAATCCCCCTTTTCTGGATGGTTCGAATAGGATAAGAGGACTTCGATTTCATTTAGAAATTAAGGAGGAAGCGGCTTTGATCTCGGTTTGCTTGGAAAACGAGATTGAAAAGAGGAGAATGGTTTTCCGTTGGTTTCAAAATGCGAATTTCAGAGGGTAATGGCCTTAATATATAGAGGAACAAAGGAAACAGATCGTACTGCCATTAAATTATTGTTCCTTTGATTTTGAAGAAGGGAGACAAAAGTTTGAGCTCGAGGAAAATATAGATGTCGCGATGTCCACCCATAGGTCCGCGTTAGTAAATGCATAGGTCGGCCTTCTTTTTATTTTATTTATTTTGATTTTTATTTTGTTTTAAATTTAAACAACTGAAATATCTCGCGGTCCCCGAACCGCTATATTAACCCTAACGACTGACATTACCAGATTATAGCGTTGTTCTGGACTCAATGGAGCCGATCCTAAATTTTAATTCGACTGTATAGAGGAAATAACAATTTAAAATTTACCATTTAAATTTAATTCAATTTAAAATATTATCGATTTCCAACAATTAAATTTATTGATAATAAATAATTATTATCGTTCTAATTCAATATAGAATTTTTATTAGTCGACTGAATTGTTTCAGTTCAGTTTCAAATCCTGAATTCACTTGTTACCACTCATATTAAATATATTCGATATTAAATCGTATATTGATTATTAAATCGACAACTAAATATAAAATCCATTTATCTTATCAACTCAATATTTAAAAACCATACTAAATATTTAAAATAAATTGATCAAAATCCGGGTCGTTACATTCTTCCCCCCTTAAAATAATTTCGTCCTCGAAATTGCTAAGGTAGGAAAACTGGTACAAACTCATTACTTTTCAACAATTCACTTATGCTGAAACCCAACTCCTCATATTTGACAATTTTAGTCCCAACCAACTTTTGGTTTTCGTATATATACTCACATTCATTTTTATCTGAATGATTTACAATCAATTCACATTCCATTCAAATTGATTCTGATCAATTTATTTACTTCGATTCATTTAACTTAAGTTAAATTTTAAATTCCAGAATTCAAATCCCCGGGTTTTCATTTCAAATTCTTTCGAGATCACATAAATGTATACATATATTTATAATCTTTTCAAATTCAAAATATTTGAATTTTTTTTTCAACTAAACTTGTTTTTTTTTTTCAAACAAATTTCCATCAGAAATTTTTTCTAAGGTAGCAATCCATCACTTAGAAACTCGAAAATGAACACTGATGACGTCGCGACCATCATCAGAATTATTTCCCAGCCACCGAAGTGAGTTCAGCGCTTAAACAATTTCAAAATCCATTCAAAATCCTTTTAAAACAAAGCTATATTGTTCTAATATACTTCCAAAAATATTTCAAACTTCCCAGGATTTAAATTTCAAATTCTGGTTTGAATTCAATTTTTATTTCATCCCATTTGTATATCTTATTCATATACAAGTTCTATTTGGTTCTATATAACCATTTCATCTTTTATAATCTCAATGGATTATATTAACAACTAACACATCCATATATTATAATAATTTCAGAAAATTATTCCTTCTATATTAAAATATAGTTTTGGGTTAAATTATTTCATTCACCCACTTTAAAACAATATCGTGTCAAATTTTTCTGTTCAAGCGTTTAGAAATTCCTATCGACTTCGTGGCATCCCACTATTCGATCAGAATCCATAAACCACTCAACAGACTAGCCAACACAATATAAAATAATTTTATATCAATGTACAAATACGCCCTCTCATATATATATACACTCCACTCATTCTAGGGTACTGCTGACCCTATCTCTAATGAGCACATTTCCACCAAAGCCTAGGTATTCGCTCAACCTAAGCTCTGATACCAACTGTAAAGGCCCGCAAATCCGTGCTATCTGAATTGACTAATAACACCACACGTCCAACCCAAATTGCACAGAAATACGAATCATTATTAGAAAGAAGTTAGAGGATGAGAAATAGAAAGAAAGAAATATTAGAATAGAAGAAAACGAAGATCACAAACTCACAACGGATCGAATAAAAATATATTTTATAACATAACTTTTGAAATACAAATCAGTAACTTTACATACATACCGTTATCAGAGCACAACAGCCATTCCTGGAACAGTTATAAACACCTGTTTCCAGATACAACCATAGTACACAGCGGAATATATGATAGTCTATATCTAACTGGTGAAGCCTCCTTCTTCCAGCTCTTCCAAGTGAATCTGAAAAATCCCAACTACTTGACTGCCCGTACAAATTTGGGCACCCAAGAGTTTAGGGAAACAAACAAAATAAACTCTGGGTCAGTCATGGGACTGGTGTGAGTAAACTCCAACCACTTGTTAACTTTAAAAATCCTTTCAAAAGAAAAGATAATAGTAAGACCAGCCCACACATAAACATGGACGGTTTTTACCTTACTATAACCCAAAACACTTTGATACGAAAATCCAGTGATATTATAATAATGTCTACATCAAGTAAATAACCAAATAGTAGAACGCTTGCATCTCACGCTCTACATATATAGTATAAAATCAAAAACCGCATGGCGCTTATTGGAGATTGGATTTCCAACATGACAAGGTATGGAACCACCTTCCGCTAGTGTATCTCTAGAGAGGAATACACTGGGTTCAACAAGAACATCTTGCAACCCGGCCCACACATGACCGACCACTCATTTCGCTTGAGTGTATCGAATGTATATCACCAACGGTTGGGATCAGCAACCGTCTCCCGACTGGGACAGCATCGAATAGAATAAGAAATTAAATGAACCTCTAGATAGGTGATTATACATCCTAATGGGTGCGACCCACATAGCCATGCTGCCTGCCCGATTTTTGTCCTTTCCCGGTTGTTGAGGCCTGAGGCTACGAATACTTACCATTCATTTTTAGCATAATCACTTTGAATGCCACATTGTCAGATCCGGTAATCACTAGTTGAGTTTGCACAAATATTCTGGATATTATGCTAAGGGATAAATCCGTTGCAACCATATATATTCATACAGACCAACCCATTTGATCATTGGAAATACTCTGTCAGACATTCGTCCATTTACGTTCGTACTGGGATTGGACGAAACCGAAGGCACTATTTCTATTTAATAGAAAGAGTCCTTGCACTTTACTCCGTCTTCAATATATTCAGCATACTTGGTTCGCAACGCTTATGCCGATACGGAGTGGTTCTTCGGATAATAATCCAACCAGTCTCTCCATATTGACAACGATGGTCAAAAACTTCGATAGTCTATGATTTAACTATCGAATAAAAACAAGTGTTCATCCAAACATATCAAACAAATCACTGGGCTCTTTAATTAATATTTCATTAATTAAATCTCTTCTTCATTTCCTTATCAATATTTGTTAACCAAATGTTTTCAATAATCATCTTGGTCTCTTATGCCATTTGGAAAAACGTTTCCAAATATTAACTTCTTTTATTTTCTATATATTAGAAAATATCTCTATTTGCAATTGGAAACAATTCCAATCACTTATCTCTATCCCGACTATTTTAATTATACTCAGGAAATATTTACTTGTTATATTTCCAAAATTCCATCACTTGGGTTTAAAAACGAATGTTGTGTAAAACATCGTTACAACAACCCAAAATATTTTATTCAACTAACTCTTTTTCAAACACTTCTCTTCGAGACTGGATCTTGCTATTTATCCATTAAAAATGAAATCAATCAAGTTGGGGTAAAATTACCTCTCAGACCTTAACTGAAAACATCCTCAACTTCAAAACGGCAAAACCACTTACCTCGAATAAACACACTATACAATCCAATTGTTCATTTTTAAAACATGTATAAAGTTCGCTTTCTATTTCTAATTTATAGATTTCCCTTTTTGTTTCCAATACTCTATTTTGATGTCATTTCCTCATCGAATTCTACATATATCAATACATTGATTTATAACTATCAAATTATCTTAAAAATATTCTATCTCCTTAAATTCCCGGAAAGATTCGCCATAACTTCCCCTGTATCGGGAACATCGGGAAATTTCAAATAGCTTCTCGGTAACTTCTCATCTCAAAAAGAAAAAGAAAAAGCCAAGCGGCTTGCCGATACAGCGCATAAAATCTCATATATGAATTAAACATGTACCTTATTGTCGAGCACACTAATTATATACCTTCATCACTTTATCCCATAACTGTCTCCGGTATATCTATACCTGTACAATTCATTTCAACTTCATACACTCGTTTTGACTCAATTCGTTAAAGTAACTCTTTAACTAACTCTTTGCCCATTTCACTTGTATATATGCATATAACACATTTCAAATATATTTCAACTTACTTATCAACTAATTGAATTCAAATTTTAATTTAAGTTCTATATTCGATTTCAAATATATGTTTACAATTCAAAAATTCAATTTTCAAAGTTCAACTTCAATTCACCACTCGATTAACTAATTCTTCTTTGATTTAGTTAATTCTATTCAATAATCAAAAATATGATTATTGTTTCAAAAATCACTTTTCTTACTTCACTTGAGTTCACCTTTATGTTCTAACTCAAGACCAGGTTTTTAAATGGAAAATTCGGATTTTTATTTGCTTAAAAATCCCTATATTTATTATATAAATTCCATTATGGTTTTAATGGTTTCTGGCGCTGCATTTTTAAAAATTTGATTTTGACATAACTCAAAATCTATTCGACGAAATCCAGATTTTTCTCTTCCATTAGAAAACTATTATTCAACCGATCCTGACGATTCTTGTTTCAAAGAATTCCGACTTCAATTGAGTCCTGTATACTCAATTGAAGTTCGAGTCGCCAATTTACGAACTGCAGCGCTGCGGCGAGTTCGTTTTAATTATATTTATATATATATAAAACTTGTAAACTTCGTTAAAATGAATCCAACTCCATTTTAACTCTATTTGAATTTCTTGATTCAAATTCCAATCTCGCTTTTATTTGAATTCTATATTCAAATTCCAATTCCTTTTCTATTTGAATTCTATGTTCAAATTCTATTTCCTTTTCTATTTGAATTCTATGTTCAAATTCTATTTCCTTTTCTATTATTCAAATTCTATATTTAAATTTCCTTTATTCAACTCCCATTTAAATTCCTATATTCAAATTCTGTAGTTGAATTTCCTTTTCTATTTTATATTCAAATTCAATACTTGAATTTCTATTTCAATTCCATATTCAAATTCAATACTTGAAATTTCATTTGAATTCTATTATTCAATTTCTATTTCAATTCTTCTTTGAAATTCTATATTTAAAATTCAATTCAATTCTTCTTTGAAATTCAATATTTCAAATCCAATTCAATTCTTCTTTGAAATTCAATATTTCAAATTCATTTATTCAAATTCCTTTATTCCTCTATTCACATTCCTTTATTCACATTCCTTTATGAATTTCTATATTCAAATTCCATATTCAATTCTTTTTGAATTCTCGATTCAAATTCTATATTCAATTCTGTTTGAATTCTCTATATTCAAATTTCTATATTTAATTCTGTTTGAATTCTCAATTCAAATTATATATTCAATTCTGTTTGAATTCTCTATATTCAAATTCCTTTATTAAGTTTCCATTTGAATTTCTATATTCAAAATTCTATTTCAAATTTTTTTATTCAAATCCCTTTTGAATTCCTCTTTGAATTTTCTTTATTCAAATTCTATATTGGAATTTCATTATTCAATTTCATTTTCAATTCTATTTGGATCTATTTGAATTTTCTATATTCAAATTTCAAATTCAATTCTATTTGAATCTTCTATATTCAAATTTCAAATTTCAATTCTATTTTAGAAAAAATAGAATTTCCTTTCTAATTCTCAAATATCCTTTTTCATGATATTTTTAAATATCATTACTTAAGCCCAGTGATATTTAAACACACAAAGCAACCAATTATTTATTTTTCTAACACATCATATATAACAATATATATGCAAACAAATAAACAAACAGATAATATATTTTTGAGGAATCCAGTTGGATTCCTCCAACCTGTTTTCCTGCATCCACAGATGTTAGCACATAAATAATACCCATTCTGCTTCGTGGCAGAATATCGTGGTATAGAAGGTCATCCACTAACCATAGCGTGGGGCGTATAGGGTAATCATCCGCTATGAAACTGCGGGCATCCGCTAATGAGACTGCGGGAATCCAACCAATCAATCAACCAATATATATATAATAGCCTAAATAACTAATATATATAAAACAAGCAGAAAAATCCAAACAAGCAACAACAATTAAAAATAATTATAAATAAAAGGCGAGTGAGATTTACTCACCGAAATTGCAATCATCAAATATCCTGTTTATTCCATAATCATCGACTATGAGTCTTCTCGAATGAATTCGTACCTACGATAAATTGATTTAAATTTTCTAATTAATATTTATTTATTTAAATTAACTATTTAAATGAATAAATAAATTCCCTATATTTTTAACATAAAAAAATAACAATTTCCTAATTTCACACTTAAATGACAAGGTTACAATTTAATTTCTTTATACTAGCTAACTATGTAGGATTTTTATTGATTACTTTAATCAGTCTTTAATTGTATAAATTAATTTCCCTATACATTCTAAATAAATAAACAAAACAAATATATACCTTACTGCCTTTGCCTATTACTCGGCAAATCCACTAAGCACTCCCATATCCACGTCAAACTCTACACTTCCCAAAGGCCAGCGTTGACCTTCGTTCACCCATCGGAGATACACCAAAACCCACCTGTTGCCATGTCGAGTTTCTCAGTGAACTTGGTTTCCCCTTCCAGCTCAACGTTGAAGTCGCGACACCCACTCATTCGCGAGATCCAGAATTGCTTCGAGCTAGGGTCGAGCGTCAGGCCGTGCGATGGTCGAGTTGCTCGCCAAACCCCCTTGCGATGAACACTAGCCCTAGGCGCCCTGTTCGAACATGATTGCTCCCTTCAACAATCTCTGAACACACCAAGATCGAATCCCCCTTTTCTGGATGGTTCGAATAGGATAAGAGGACTTCGATTTCATTTAGAAATTAAGGAGGAAGCGGCTTTGATCTCGGTTTGCTTGGAAAACGAGATTGAAAAGAGGAGAATGGTTTTCCGTTGGTTTCAAAATGCGGATTTCAGAGGGTAATGGCCTTAATATATAGAGGAACGAAGGAAACAGATCGTACTGCCATTAAATTATTGTTCCTTTGATTTTGAAGAAGGGAGACAAAAGTTTGAGCTCGAGGAAAATATAGATGTCGCGATGTCCACTCATAGGTCCGCGTTAGTAAATGCATAGGTCGGCCTTCTTTTTATTTTATTTATTTTGATTTTTATTTTGTTTTAAATTTAAACAACTGAAATATCTCGCGGTCCCCGAACCGCTATATTAAACCTAACGACTGACATTACCAGATTATAGCATTGTTCTGGACTCAATGGAGCCGATCCTAAATTTTAATTCGACTGTATAGAGGAAATAACAATTTAAAATTTACCATTTAAATTTAATTCAATTTAAAATATTATCGATTTTCAACAATTAAATTTATTGATAATAAATAATTATTATCGTTCTAATTCAATACAGAATTTTTATTAGTC
The DNA here is from genome assembly GCA_030737875.1 of Allium sativum. Taxonomy (NCBI): domain Eukaryota; kingdom Viridiplantae; phylum Streptophyta; class Magnoliopsida; order Asparagales; family Amaryllidaceae; genus Allium; species Allium sativum. The sequence continues at coordinate 300,298,458 of CM060924.1, forward strand.
GACTGAATTGTTTCAGTTCAGTTTCAAATCCTGAATTCACTTGTTACCACTCATATTAAATATATTCGATATTAAATCGTATATTGATTATTAAATCGACAACTAAATATAAAATCCATTTATCTTATCAACTCAATATTTAAAAACCATACTAAATATTTAAAATAAATCGACCAAAATCCGGGTCGTTACAACAGTCTTAGTGAGCGGTAAAACAGCTAACAAAATTCAACAATAAAGTATATGAGAACAGGTAGATTAACAAACCAATCTACTAAACACTAGAGAAGAACTCAACCCCGTCCTCCCCACATCGGACAGTGATAGCTTTTACATTAAACAATTCAACCATTCATCCATGGAAAGCAGAACATCCATTCAATCATGGTAAAGAACTCATGACATCTAGATTATATATCCCATGTAAACCATCCTAATCGAATTTAACATCCCTCAAGCACAAGCCCCAGAGGCCTAAACCAATATTAGACAAGCACCCAAGGAACATCTCATTCGACATTGGACAATCTACATGCAATGGTACAAACAGAGCATCCAAACAATCAAACATCCATGACTGACTTTGGCTATCACCGCCAATCCTACTTTGAAACCATCGTTAATCATATGACGATCAACCTTGCCATATGTCAAGGGCTAATGGTAACCCCAGTTATAGCATAAACTCCATACGCCTTTCAACGATACGTATGTGTATCCAACCTTGACAACCTGGCCTTTCAACGATACCCAGGGTACTCGACCTACAACCGGTCTTTTGGGTGCCCCCATTGTACCCCGGCTTTTAGCCTGCTAGAACTTACGACAACGATAATCTCTCGGCCTCCGCATCTCTAGTCATCCAACCCGATGACTTTTCATAGCTCAAGCAACCATTATCCACCAACTCATGACCTTTGAGTTGTTACCTCATTCGTTGTTCTACACCGATCAACGAACACCTTTCAACACTTCGAACGTTCCTACTTGAATTTACTTTGAAGTCACACCATCACCGAGCCAAATCACATCACTGCGCTGCGGCTAGGGTTCGAGGGGTTGCCCCCGATTTTTTTAAAAGCACTTTTTTCTTCAAATCTAGGTCGTACCAAAAAATATAAAATTTTCAGAAATAGCCCTATTGAAAACGAACCATAGCATTATCACTATCAACCACAGCGTTTAAAAGCGCTGCTAAAAACATGACCGACCAGGGTATAAGGCCGACCGACCAGAAAGCTTCACCACTTCAACTTCACGACCGACCCGACCCGACCCTAGTTCAAGCCGACCCAACCACTTGAGACCGACCGACCAACATCCTTCTGACTGACCCGCCTGCTTCCTGACCCAGAACAGGAACTCCCAACTGGCCGACCCAATTGTAACCGACCGACCAGATACAAACGACCGACCCGAACCTCTCTTGTACTACATTGTTCTGTGACCGACCAAGAGAAATTCCATGCCGACCGACCCAATGTAGAGGACCGACCCAGCCAGACGAGCCCGACCCGTCTCCTGCACATCCTCAATTCCACCCCGATTCCAACCAAAACTTCGCGAAATCATGAATCCGACGAAACCATTTCATCCGGTTCGCCAATTACGATCATTAACATGTCATAAGATTATTAACAACATGAATATGACGATCATCACTAAAATTATGCAAATTTCACGAGAACCATTAAAAATGAACATATGATCAAAACGATAAATCTAACTTGCATAAACGTATGAAATAACATGGAATTATGGTACAAACTTGCTAAGTAAGATCATAGGGTGATTCATATGAAAATGGACATATAATGGTGTAGATCTATGGTAAAAAGACTTGAATTTGATGAAAAACATGATCAAACATTTATATACTTCATTGAATCCATGTGAGAGATGCAAATCACTCACCAATTCTCCAAAACAAGCAAAAATGATAGAAATATGAATCCGGACAGCGAACGATTCGAACCAAACTCCTCGATCCGGTGAATTTTCCCTTGAAACGATGAAGATCTAGCATCGAATGGTGTAGATCTTCGATTTCCTAAGCTTGGATCTTGATTCTAATGGTGGAAAGGTGTTAAAGGAAGGAGGGACACAAGGTTACCCAATGAGAGAACAGAGAAACTAAACCATTTCCCATATCCCTCGCCCCCTATTTATAGTTTTCACCAACTCACTAATGGGCCTCTTCAAATCAGCCCATTAAGGCTTCACAAACCTGAACAACCAACTGAAAAACCTTAAAATAGCGATTCCTCCCAAAGCGCTGAGCCAAATCTTTAATGTAACCACTCTACGGAAAAGCAATCATCAATTCCTTTCCAATGGCATAGGTCTCACCCTATGATTCGACCTGAGTCAAAAGTTATGCCTTGTACAAGACTAACAGGGGCAAAATGGTCACAAACAAAAACGATAAAATTATGGACATGTCTCACATCACCATATGCAACATATCAAAACATGAGAATGATCCAGCCCTCACGGTATAAAATAAAAATATTTTACAATCTTCTGATATGTAAAATGCGGGTTGTTACATTTTTTCAAAAAAAATAAATAAGAAGAAAATAAGAAGAAGAAATGTTTAATTTTAAATTCAAGTGAAATAGAATATATATATACATATATATTGGTGAATATATATATATATATATATATATATATTAGATCAACAAGATATGATCAAGTAGTTTGACTCGTGTTGGTCGATTGATTGTATGTGAACAACTCGACATAGTTATCGAGTTTAAGTAATTCAATTTAAAATGAATTGGTTTATTAACTAATTAAAAGTAGTTTTAATATTAGATATCATTTAAAATTAATCAAACATCGAACTAAATTAATTATTGATAAGTAATGACCGTAATTCAGAAAATTCTGAATGGGTTGTCAAATTAATTGATTTATTAATTAAGTTGTATTTAATTACACTGATCGTAATTAAATATTTTATTGACATTTGTTAGTGGAAATAAACACCGTTCCACTATATATTTGATTGACTGAATTGTTTGAATACCAGTTAGTAGAAATAAACACCGTTCTGCTATTATATCAGTTTCATATATTTTATCAGTTATTATATGTTGTTGAGATATTATCAGTTGATAATATTGAATTGTATTTATATGTTGGTTTGTGCAACTTGGATTAACGACTTGAATGTCGTCTATTTTAAGAACTGTTATATTCCGTTGGAACTGCTAAGTCGTTTTCTGTAAAGTAACTCAGAAATAAACCAAGTTTTAATTTGATATAAATTGTTTTAAGAAACAATCAGATGGATTATTTTAAATTAATTATATTATTAATTTATTTAGAAAGGAAAGATCGATTATAATCAGTTAATCTGGTTATTTGGGGTTGATTTAAATCAACAGTTTAAATGGGAATTGAGTATTAAATTATTTTGTTTCAATTAATCTAATATAAGAGGTTTTAATAAATGGTTGTTTAAAACTTAAAAATATTTAATTTAACATATTGGGTTGGATAATGGTGCAATTAAATAGTAATTTAAATTTGGATAAATTATCTCTAGAGGATGATTTAAAACTTAGTTAACCTTTTAATTAAGTAAGTAAGAAGATAATTTAGTTATATAAGAAAAGGAAATTTAGTCGATCATTTGGAATAAATTCTCGGATTTGATATTTAGGTTAACTTAATAAATGTTTTCAGAACAACGTTGTTTGAAAAGAGTTTAAGGTTTGGAAATCAAATAGACTTACCAATTTATGTTGTCAAATATCTTGGATATCGAACTTCTATAAATCTTGTCGATAAGAATGACTTCGACTCAAGGTCTAAGAGGTAATTAAAATGCCCCAACTTGAACGATTTCACTATTATTCGATAGATTGTATTAGTTTGTGTTCGAAATGAGTGTTGGAATTGAATATCGTTTTCAGTTATGAAACGGATATTCGAGAGTGAGATTATCACGTAAGATTGATAATAAGAGTTTTGTTGTTTAATTAATAATTATGTTTTCAAATGAATATATAAACAAAGTTAATATTATATTGAAATATTTAAAGATTATTTAAATAAGGCTTAGCAGATCCAATAGAAATAAATCTGTTTATTTTATATTTGGTAGTTAAATAATCGACTATCAAATCTGGACCTCTATCATTATCATTTCGAAGAGACCGGAATCTAAATTTCACTTCGATTCGATATATATGTTTTGAGTCAAAGATTATTGAAGACCATTGAAGATAGTGTTTATGCAAGGGCCGTTTTTTCAATCCTAGATAGAAATTGCCTAAGATGGATTTACAGGACGGTGCCTTTGGTTTGTCCAGTCTCAGGACAACTTATATGGACGAATGTATGATAGAGTATGCCTAACCGATCACGTACGTTAATCTTTTCAAATGTATTTATGTTGGTGGCAGAGTAATTCGTTACTCTTGCTTTATACCCATAATATATTTTTTGGGAAGTAAATTAGTGGTTGGCGGTATTGACGATGTGGCATTCAAAGAAATGATTTGTCAAAGATAAGTTCAGCCTTAAGCCTCACAACCGAGAAATGACAAAAATCGGGCAAGCAGCATGACTAAGTGGGTCGCTCCCAATTAGGGTGTATTGTCACCTATCTAAAGAAATTCCATTCACTTCTTTATTCGTTCGATGCTGTCCCTTTAGGGAAATGGTGGGTCGCACGCAAACGTTGGTGACAATATATTCGATACACTCAAGCGAAATGAGTGGTCAGTCATGTGTGGCCGGGTTGCAAGATGTTTTTGTTGAACCCAGTGTATTCCCCTCTAGAGATACACTATCGGAAGGTGGTTCCATACCTTGTCATAATTGGAAATCCATTATCCAATAAGCGCTCGCAGTTTTGATTGTATACTATGTATGTAAAGCGTGAGATGCAAGCGTTCTGCTAGATTGCTATTTATTTGATTTAGACATTATTATAATATCATAAGAGTTTTGATATAAAGTTGTTTTGGGGTATCGTAAGGTAAAAACCATCCGTGTTTATCTATGGATCGACCTTACGATTATCTTTTATTTCAAACCGTTTTGAAAGTTAAACCAAGTTATTTGTGGATTCTCATAAGAGAAAAACCCGTTCCGTTTTTACGACGTGGTCTTATGAGATATCCTTTATTTATTAAGCTGATTTAAAATCGTTTACTCACACCAGTCCCATGACCGACCCAGAGTTTATTTTCTTTGTTTTCCCTAAACTCTTGGGTGCCCAAATTTGTACAGGCAGTCCAATAGTTCAGGATTTTACAGATTTTTCTGAAGGAGCTTGGAGCAGGAGGCTTCAGTATTAGATGTTTAGCGTTTTATTGGGCTGTGTTGTATATTGATGTACTCTGATGATGTATGTAAGTGAAAATACAGTTTGAATTTCAAAAGTGATATATATATATATATATATTATATTTTATTCCGCTGCGACTGTGAAATTTTGTGTGTTTGTTCAGTTCTATTTTCTTCTATTCTAACTTTCTATTTTTCTATTTCTCATCCTCTAATTTATTTCTATTAATGATTCATATTTTCATGCAATTTGGGTTGGACGTGAGTTGTATTCAGTCAGCTCAAATGGTACGGATTTATGGGTCGTTACATCAAGCCTTATCAACCAGTAATTGACAGAAATCGGGCAGGCAACATGGCTATATGGGTCATTCCCATTAGGCTGTATTATCACCATTTTTTTTTAAAAAAAAAAATTGTTCTTCTTTCGTTTCTGTATCTCCAGGGAAATCCAGCGATTTGTGAACCGTAGGGTGACAATATATTCGATACAATCAAGTTGAATGAGTGGTCGGGTTGCAAGATGTTCTTGTTGAACCCTAGCGTATTGCTGTCTAGAGGTACACTGTCGAAAGGTGGTCCCATACCTTATCATAATTGGAAATTCATTCTCCAATAAGCGTCATGCGGTTTTTGATTATATACTATATATATATGTGGATCGTGAGATGCAAGCGTTCTACTGTACGGTTATTTATTTGTGATTTGATAGACATTATTATTATATCATCGGATTTGATATCAAAAATGTTATGTGTTGTAACACCCCGCCTCCGCTAGGGTCACTCACAAAGGAATGCACTAGCTTTAGAGGGGCATTATTGGTAAACATGCACAGAAATATCACAAGACAGAACATATAAAATAGCGGAAGTAAAATCGAACTTTCATAAACATTTATAATTAAGGTCTAAAGCCTTTTACATCAGAGTACATCAAAACCTGTCTTGCAATAGTAAAGAAGCATAAAGACTTTTCCATAAATTATTCCCCAAATAAAGACAGTAAAGTAGCCATAGCCAAGAAAAGTCCAAGCCATCCATGATGACCTTCAAGCAGAAGAAGTCCAAACTAAACAGCAGTATTTCCTCCCTGTAACCTGGGGGGAAAACGGAAGAAAAGAGGCGAAACAAAACGGGTCAGTCAAAAAGACTGAGTAAGCCCTATCTACTATTAGTATAAAAACTAGTAAAGTTAACTGACATGAGAAGCTGAGATGAACATAAGCATGATAACAAGATAGATAAGCTAAATCAAAATAACAGGATGAACTACTGAACTCAGGTGAACTAAGGTGTCATGATAAATTACGATGTCAAGATAAAACAAGGTATCACATCGTCAGGTTTCTATCAAGTATAATATCCCAAGATATCTATCACGTATAACGTCCCATGGTATCTATCCTGTACATCTGCTCTGCACCTACCGTACTAGTATCCTAACTGTATCACGTGTTATCCGTGAATGATCCTTACTCAAAAGTCGTGCAGTGGTCCATGTCAACCTAATATATCGCATATATAGGTTACTCAACTCGTATGTTTTATTCCATGTAAATGTTCAGTCCCTTACCGTAGGCCATACGGGCTTTCCCATGAGATTCTATATTACTTTACATAGTTCCATGATCCTTAAGATCGGTTTGGACTGTTACCCTAAACCTAGCTAGGGTCTTCCAACATAAATTAGCGTCTGTACAACTAGGACTTATGCTACCTAGGGCTACTAGGGATTACGCTTACCTATTGCACGTTTTCGTACCTCGGTTTGGGTTCAACCACCTAGGGCCACTAGGGATTACGCTAACCGACAACCGCGCCCTTTTTCCCACGCATTCATCGTGAATCGTTTTTCCATGACTGTATGCACATGTATCACATCGTGCCATCCGAGTCCTGTCACAGGGCAGACCAGGAAATACAGGACTCGGTCGGGAGCTTTAGATTTATCTGCCGATGCAGATACTAAGGTCTGCTTTTCTACACGTGGCTATGGTCCCACGAGACCCCTCCCTCAACTAGTGAAAGGCAACACAAGAGAAAATCTTGCATGAGAACTACACTCCGGCCAGCCCACATCCTACGGCCTACCTCACCCATAATTAGATAGCAATTATGGTCTGTTGGGTGTTCCCTGCCTTTCCGTACGTACACGCTTGACTTAAGATGGTAGATGATCGACGAACTTGCTATCTCGGGCACCTTATGTATTCGTCGACTCACTGCTATCCACCCCAGTCTTTAGGTCGCTCGCATAGCAACCAAGGCATATTCTTGGTTCTTCTACCGCAGACCTCAACCTCTCGTGAGCCTAGTATAATGACCTGGCAGCTCACAGAGGGATCCCAAGAATATCCTCACGTTCCCCGAAGCCGCTGCTTCGTTACCCAGTTCGTTGGAGCCTTTATCTAAATCAGATAGCCTGCTCCTATATGCATACTTAAACGTTGACCTAACGTATCGGGTTACTAATCTATCTAAGAAATGGTCCAAATTTCCTTGACTAAGAATTATTACTTAGTTTCCCTTAACTAAGGTTTACCACTTAGCCTTATTTCCATAATCCTTGTTAACTATGGTTATTTACCTAATCCTCCGAATTAGGGTTTATCTAATGGGTTAAGTATCACTTAAGTTCATAACTTAGCCCTTCTACAAACCATGTCAAAATTGGCTAAGTATCCAAGTCCAAGACTTAACCCTACAAACCATGTGTCAAGTTGGCTAAGTATATTAAGCAATCCATAACTTAACCTTGTCTAATTATCATTTTAGATTGGTTAATTATATAAATTAACTTGACCTTGTCAAATTACCGAGTCAAATCGGTCAAGCGTATTCAAGTGATTCGTGACTTAGCCTTATCATGTTTTCACGTTAGATTGGTTAAGTATAGATTAACTTAACCTCATCAAATTAACGAGTTAGATTGGTTAAGTATAGGTCACTTAACCTCATCAAATCATCGTGTTAAATTAGTTAAGTGTTTAACTTAACCCCATTAAATTACCAAGTTGGATTAATTAAGTCTAGGCTAACTTAACCCCATCCGATTACCATGTTTAGATTAGTTAAGCCTAATCTTAACCCCATCCATTAACTATATTATACGGTTAAGTGTCATTAAGAAAATTTTCTTAACCTTATCACGTTATCGTGTTGGATTGATTAAGTGTTGGTTAACTTAATCCCGTCCACTAGTCGTATAAAAATGGTCAAGTGTCATTAGGCAAATCAAGTTACTTAACCTACCCAAGCTCATCATGTTTTGTTAAGTATCATTAGCCTAATCAAATTACTTAACCCATTTGTCCATATCATATTTGGTTAAGCCTCATTAATCAAATTAACTTAACCCTATTATGTGGCATTAATTTAATTAATGCACCCTCAACCTCTCACATTAGACCTTGTTGTGGTTACTAGTTAAGCCGGGCGGGTCCGGGTAGATTTACACCACAACCTAGTCTAACCTCGGGTCTTAAGCGCGACATGACCAACTTCTCACATTGGGTCCTATTGTTTGCAACTACTAGTTAGGCCGGTCGGTTCCGGGTAGTTTTACGTTGCAAACTCAACCCAACCTCGAGTTGGCCACACTTATATTATCTAAGTTCATCATGTTTCCAAAACATGTTACAAGTTTTCAAGCATTTGGGTAGACCTAACTTAATAGGTAAATTCCCAAAGGGTAGACCTAACTTAATAGGTAAATTCCCAAGCTTATGTTTTATGCATACTTACATGTCAACTTTCATGTTATATTTCAAGTCATGTTTTCAAGTTGTATTTTCATGCCATTAGAAATTACCCATAACATAACCCAACGCTTTTAAACTCGCATATACGTTCGCAACAACGTAATGGATTAAAAGAAGAGACTTGGCAAAAGCATGACAAAGATGGATATTAAGCCACAAATTAATCATGGTGGCGAATGAGGCACAAATGTGTTCATTAGCTTGCATATACCATTGTTAAGCCTCAAAAACATGCATAAACCCAAACTTGGCACATAAGCGAATCATGGTGATAAACAACATGGAATGATGACAAGTAACTCGCATATGACCTCACATAAGGGTTATGGCTTCATATGCAAGTTGACATGAAGGTTATAAGGGTTCTCATGTTGCATAATGCAACATTTCAACATAAAGGTCAAAGCTTTATGACCACAAGACCAAGGTAATGACTTTATAAGCTTGCATAAGATGATAGCATGCTACATACTAATGTTTAAACCCACTTACAACATGTCATATTAAGTTTAAAGTTCATATCTAATAGTAGGAGAAGGGCTTACCTTGCTATGAAGGCCTAAATCGATTAAACCAAAGCTTATGATGAAGCCTATGCATGCCATCACCCAAAAACCCAAAGATGAATGCACCAAATCACTAAAAACACCATCTTTATGAACAAAGATCATAGCTTTTTCCTTGAAATCAACTTGAGAAGCTCTCATACTAACATAGGGACTCTCTAACACTCTCATGATCATGAAACCTCTCATAGAAATGAAGTGGAGGCTAGGATAGTTGAGTGGAGGCCATGAGAGTAGAAATTTTTCCATAGTTTAGTTGCATGAATGAATAATGAGGATTTAGGATAGGTTAGGGTCTTATTTATAGATTAGGCAAGTGTTTTAGGCCATAGGATTAAACCTAGATTCAATCCAAGCCATCAAAGCATGTCTTGGGGAAGAAGTCAAGTGTAGGAACCATCTAGGGCCTTTAGATTAAAGATGAACCATGAGAACCATCCAAATGCAAAATCTGCATTTGAGCGAATCGGCCCACGGGTTGACAGCCAAACACCCTGGATTAACCCCTAGTCGACCCAGCGGGCTCGGGTCGACCTCAAAAATCGGCCGGTTCGGTTATTCCCCTCTCCAAATTCGCTGTTTTGAACATTTTTGCATATTTATTTATTTAATTTTCAATTATATATATATATATATATATATATATATATATCAATATATATATTTCTCTGCGCAACCCATTTCACTTAATTAAGTATACTTTAATTTGGGAATTTTTCGTGAAACTTCGCGAGGCCATATCTTGGTCATACGGACTCCGATTTTCGAAAACTCGGACTCTATTTCGCGTATTTTTCCGAGACGAACGCAATGGCATAGCCCGTTTCACTTGATTCAGAATTTAAAATTAAATTCTGCCTTGATTCTCGTCTTTAATCATGTTATCGAAATACGGGTTGTTACATTCTCCCCACCTTTTAGGATTTCGTCCCCGAAATCTCCAAGTTAGGAAGAACATATCCTACCATCCATCATCCATCTACTCAAAACATCATCCACGAGCAACCATTGTCCTTAGATGATTTCTAATGCTGTATGAATATATGCAAGACGTGTGTGTACATGTTCCTTAGTTAATGCTAATGATCAGGCCTGAAAAATCTCTTGAATGCAAAAATATGTTTAGTGCTATGAATCCATCATGTATGCAAATAGTCCTAGTCATATACACTATATGCGTGCACAAACATTCAACCATATGCAACATCCGCATGATAACACATTCAATTTCATCCATAAACAAGTATAAATACTCGTGCATATGCAATATGAAATGTGACCGAGTCGAGCTAATATCTAATGTAAATTCGCGCATCCACGAGCAACCACTTGCAACCATTTGCAACCATATCAACCATAACATGTTTCAAATACATGTTTACATCCATAGGGTTCTACCTAAGATTCCCTGAAACAGGGTCGAGAAGATAAACAAGACAAACTCCTTATGGGGTTTGTAACAGAAAATAGGACCGAGAGGATGTCCACAAAAGATAGCCTACAAGTAAGCTCTACAGAAAACAGGGATCAAGGATATACTCCCAAAAAGAGATATCATGCGCGTATCTAGTCTTTGACCATCAAAGTCGTATTTCCTTGAGCTCAATTCCATTGTGCCTTGACCGTCCTTTAACTTCGCGATTTCGTAGCTTCTTGATTCCTATTTCCAAGGTGTGAGTGGAACTCATTTCACTGCCGCCTCTCGTTTCACTTATTCTTTCCCTAGTATGCTTGGCTCAAACATATCTGCGTACTCATGCAAGCTCTCCAAAATTCAACAGTGAATTCTGGATCTCGTTTTCCGATGCCAATCCATGTTGCCAAGAGTTCTTACTAGGGTGATTCCCATAACTCATGCATAATCGAAACGAACCATCCGCCTTAGCGGCGAATCCTATTTGAACGGATTACCAACAAATGCATCCCGGGATTCTAGGTAACTAACCATGACAGAACCCAAAAAGGGTTTCACGAGACTTCGAGGGTATCACCAAGGCAAGTCAAGAATCCAACCACCCTCTTTCTAAAACCGAGAATGGTATCCCTTACTGGATAACCACTTTACCCCTAGAATCCATCCGCAACTTATAAACATAAGCATTATTTCCAAGCTCAACACTTGATATAGACATCCTCAAATCCAAACAAGCCATGAGTAAATGGACCGATCTTCCAATAGGGCTTGAGACAAAAACGGGATCCTCTACTACGCTAGTACTAAGGTGCAGAGACTCAACTATCGAAGCGAACTTAAAAGATGCGGTGATCAAAACAAAGTCCCGATAGGATGATAGAGAAGAAAAGCTAAACCTTTAACAAGATCGTCACCCTCCTTCCGAGGTACCCTAGAAATGAGAGCATACTGCTGCTCTCCCGATGATCTTGTCCTTTTCCCATAATACTTAACTATCCGTCCCGTTTTACCATGCCAAAAGGTACTCTCTCGTCATGGGTTTCATTGTTCATCCTTCTCTCTCGTCCTGGGCTGAGCCATACCAACAAGTTGCTCATCCTTAAGCTCGTATCCTTTATCCTCTTCCTCACTATCCTTTCTTATAACGTGGCCACTGGTCTCTCGAGAACCACCTCCATCGTAAGGAAAACACTTTCGTAGATAGAAAAGACTAGTCGCAGTTAAAACCACTGTGACTACAGATGGAGGAAAGAAAGGAAAAGAGATTCAATTAAGGAAACAAGGATAGTGCTAATGGCCTTTGGGGAATAGCCTTTTTCTTTTAAAAGAAAATTTTCTTGAAAAATGCTTCTTTATAAACGATTTTCAAATAGTTTTCAGAAGGTCTTTAAAAACTTTTGCCCAGTCTGGTAACCTTCTGCTCTGATACCACGTGTAACACCCCGCCTCCGCTAGGGTCACTCACAAAGGAATGCACTAGCTTTAGAGGGGCATTATTGGTAAACATGCACAGAAATATCACAAGACAGAACATATAAAATAGCGGAAGTAAAATCGAACTTTCATAAACATTTATAATTAAGGTCTAAAGCCTTTTACATCAGAGTACATCAAAACCTGTCTTGCAATAGTAAAGAAGCATAAAGACTTTTCCATAAATTATTCCCCAAATAAAGACAGTAAAGTAGCCATAGCCAAGAAAAGTCCAAGCCATCCATGATGACCTTCAAGCAGAAGAAGTCCAAACTAAACAGCAGTATTTCCTCCCTGTAACCTGGGGGGAAAACGGAAGAAAAGAGGCGAAACAAAACGGGTCAGTCAAAAAGACTGAGTAAGCCCTATCTACTATTAGTATAAAAACTAGTAAAGTTAACTGACATGAGAAGCTGAGATGAACATAAGCATGATAACAAGATAGATAAGCTAAATCAAAATAACAGGATGAACTACTGAACTCAGGTGAACTAAGGTGTCATGATAAATTACGATGTCAAGATAAAACAAGGTATCACATCGTCAGGTTTCTATCAAGTATAATATCCCAAGATATCTATCACGTATAACGTCCCATGGTATCTATCCTGTACATCTGCTCTGCACCTACCGTACTAGTATCCTAACTGTATCACGTGTTATCCGTGAATGATCCTTACTCAAAAGTCGTGCAGTGGTCCATGTCAACCTAATATATCGCATATATAGGTTACTCAACTCGTATGTTTTATTCCATGTAAATGTTCAGTCCCTTACCGTAGGCCATACGGGCTTTCCCATGAGATTCTATATTACTTTACATAGTTCCATGATCCTTAAGATCGGTTTGGACTGTTACCCTAAACCTAGCTAGGGTCTTCCAACATGAATTAGCGTCTGTACAACTAGGACTTATGCTACCTAGGGCTACTAGGGATTACGCTTACCTATTGCACGTTTTCGTACCTCGGTTTGGGTTCAACCACCTAGGGCCACTAGGGATTACGCTAACCGCCAACCGCGCCCTTTTTCCCACGCATTCATCGTGAATCGTTTTTCCATGACTGTATGCACATGTATCACATCGTGCCATCCGAGTCCTGTCACAGGGCAGACCAGGAAATACAGGACTCGGTCGGGAGCTTTAGATTTATCTGCCGATGCAGATACTAAGGTCTGCTTTTCTACACGTGGCTATGGTCCCACGAGACCCCTCCCTCAACTAGTGAAAGGCAACACAAGAGAAAATCTTGCATGAGAACTACACTCCGGCCAGCCCACATCCTACGGCCTACCTCACCCATAATTAGATAGCAATTATGGTCTGTTGGGTGTTCCCTGCCTTTCCGTACGTACACGCTTGACTTAAGATGGTAGATGATCGACGAACTTGCTATCTCGGGCACCTTATGTATTCGTCGACTCACTGCTATCCACCCCAGTCTTTAGGTCGCTCGCATAGCAACCAAGGCATATTCTTGGTTCTTCTACCGCAGACCTCAACCTCTCGTGAGCCTAGTATAATGACCTGGCAGCTCACAGAGGGATCCCAAGAATATCCTCACGTTCCCCGAAGCCGCTGCTTCGTTACCCAGTTCGTTGGAGCCTTTATCTAAATCAGATAGCCTGCTCCTATATGCATACTTAAACGTTGACCTAACGTATCGGGTTACTAATCTATCTAAGAAATGGTCCAAATTTCCTTGACTAAGAATTATTACTTAGTTTCCCTTAACTAAGGTTTACCACTTAGCCTTATTTCCATAATCCTTGTTAACTATGGTTATTTACCTAATCCTCCGAATTAGGGTTTATCTAATGGGTTAAGTATCACTTAAGTTCATAACTTAGCCCTTCTACAAACCATGTCAAAATTGGCTAAGTATCCAAGTCCAAGACTTAACCCTACAAACCATGTGTCAAGTTGGCTAAGTATATTAAGCAATCCATAACTTAACCTTGTCTAATTATCATTTTAGATTGGTTAATTATATAAATTAACTTGACCTTGTCAAATTACCGAGTCAAATCGGTCAAGCGTATTCAAGTGATTCGTGACTTAGCCTTATCATGTTTTCACGTTAGATTGGTTAAGTATAGATTAACTTAACCTCATCAAATTAACGAGTTAGATTGGTTAAGTATAAGTCACTTAACCTCATCAAATCATCGTGTTAAATTAGTTAAGTGTTTAACTTAACCCCATTAAATTACCAAGTTGGATTAATTAAGTCTAGGCTAACTTAACCCCATCCGATTACCATGTTTAGATTAGTTAAGCCTAATCTTAACCCCATCCATTAACTATATTATACGGTTAAGTGTCATTAAGAAAATTTTCTTAACCTTATCACGTTATCGTGTTGGATTGATTAAGTGTTGGTTAACTTAATCCCGTCCACTAGTCGTATAAAAATGGTCAAGTGTCATTATGCAAATCAAGTTACTTAACCTACCCAAGCTCATCATGTTTTGTTAAGTATCATTAGCCTAATCAAATTACTTAACCCATTTGTCCATATCATATTTGGTTAAGCCTCATTAATCAAATTAACTTAACCCTATTATGTGGCATTAATTTAATTAATGCACCCTCAACCTCTCACATTAGACCTTGTTGTGGTTACTAGTTAAGCCGGGCGGGTCCGGGTAGATTTACACCACAACCTAGTCTAACCTCGGGTCTTAAGCGCGACATGACCAACTTCTCACATTGGGTCCTATTGTTTGCAACTACTAGTTAGGCCGGTCGGTTCCGGGTAGTTTTACGTTGCAAACTCAACCCAACCTCGAGTTGGCCACACTTATATTATCTAAGTTCATCATGTTTCCAAAACATGTTACAAGTTTTCAAGCATTTGGGTAGACCTAACTTAATAGGTAAATTCCCAAAGGGTAGACCTAACTTAATAGGTAAATTCCCAAGCTTATGTTTTATGCATACTTACATGTCAACTTTCATGTTATATTTCAAGTCATGTTTTCAAGTTGTATTTTCATGCCATTAGAAATTACCCATAACATAACCCAACGCTTTTAAACTCGCATATACGTTCGCAACAACGTAATGGATTAAAAGAAGAGACTTGGCAAAAGCATGACAAAGATGGATATTAAGCCACAAATTAATCATGGTGGCGAATGAGGCACAAATGTGTTCATTAGCTTGCATATACCATTGTTAAGCCTCAAAAACATGCATAAACCCAAACTTGGCACATAAGCGAATCATGGTGATAAACAACATGGAATGATGACAAGTAACTCGCATATGACCTCACATAAGGGTTATGGCTTCATATGCAAGTTGACATGAAGGTTATAAGGGTTCTCATGTTGCATAATGCAACATTTCAACATAAAGGTCAAAGCTTTATGACCACAAGACCAAGGTAATGACTTTATAAGCTTGCATAAGATGATAGCATGCTACATACTAATGTTTAAACCCACTTACAACATGTCATATTAAGTTTAAAGTTCATATCTAATAGTAGGAGAAGGGCTTACCTTGCTATGAAGGCCTAAATCGATTAAACCAAAGCTTATGATGAAGCCTATGCATGCCATCACCCAAAAACCCAAAGATGAATGCACCAAATCACTAAAAACACCATCTTTATGAACAAAGATCATAGCTTTTTCCTTGAAATCAACTTGAGAAGCTCTCATACTAACATAGGGACTCTCTAACACTCTCATGATCATGAAACCTCTCATAGAAATGAAGTGGAGGCTAGGATAGTTGAGTGGAGGCCATGAGAGTAGAAATTTTGCCATAGTTTAGTTGCATGAATGAATAATGAGGATTTAGGATAGGTTAGGGTCTTATTTATAGATTAGGCAAGTGTTTTAGGCCATAGGATTAAACCTAGATTCAATCCAAGCCATCAAAGCATGTCTTGGGGAAGAAGTCAAGTGTAGGAACCATCTAGGGCCTTTAGATTAAAGATGAACCATGAGAACCATCCAAATGCAAAATCTGCATTTGAGCGAATCGGCCCACGGGTTGACAGCCAAACACCCTGGATTAACCCCTAGTCGACCCAGCGAGCTCGGGTCGACCTCAAAAATCGGCCGGTTCGGTTATTCCCCTCTCCAAATTCGCTGTTTTGAACATTTTTGCATATTTATTTATTTAATTTTCAATTATATATATATATATATATCAATATATATATTTCTCTGCGCAACCCATTTCACTTAATTAAGTATACTTTAATTTGGGAATTTTTCGTGAAACTTCGCGAGGCCATATCTTGGTCATATGGACTCCGATTTTCGAAAACTCGGACTCTATTTCGCGTATTTTTCCGAGACGAACGCAATGGCATAGCCCGTTTCACTTGATTCAGAATTTAAAATTAAATTCTGCCTTGATTCTCGTCTTTAATCATGTTATCGAAATACGGGTTGTTACATGTGTTATCGTAAGGTAAAAACCGTCCGTGTTTATGTGTGGACTGGTATTACGATTAACTTTTTATTTCAAAGGATTTTCTAAAGTTAAGCAAGTTGGATGATACCCTTAAACTTAGTGAATTTACTCATGCTGGTTCACCAGACTGATTTGTGGCGTTTGTAATGCTCGGGTCAGACAGAGTTTTACAGGTTCAGGTTAAGATGCTGCGAATTTCAGAAGGCATGATGGAAGAGTCCAGACGTATATAGTATTTACTCCGCTGTGTGTTGTAAATGAGGACATGTTATTATTATTATCCAGATGTATTGGTTGTCTATTATACTCTGATGATTGTAAGTATTATTTCAAGCTCTAAATAAAGATTATTTTCATATTATATTTGTTTCATTGCGATGTGAGATTCTGATTCTGTGTTGTTAGTCTTCTTCTATTCTAATATTTCTTTCTTTCTTTTTTCACCCTCTAACTTCTTTCTTTTAGTAATCCATTCGTCGTGCACTTTGGGTCGAATTTGGGTGTAATTAGTCGATTCAAAGGGTACCGGAATTTTGGTTTGCTACACTCTTGATAACTCATGAGTCTTGTTTTGCATCACTAATTTTGATCAACTTCTTTATATCATCTTGTTGGATCAACACAGACGGTCTTGGTACCATGTAGTCTTGATTATCTACACCTGTTATAAAGCTTGTACTATACACTATATGCATATAATCATTAGTAATTACTGTAAATATATTTTATACCAATACTTGTTACACATGTTTTATCTATTGCACGCAGGATTTCAAATCTTGGACATCAGTCACGTTTCGTCTCAGGGATTTCAAAGACTTGATTTCATATGGGGATCTCGGTGAGATGAGTCTAACCCAGGGATTCTTCTCGAATCCATCTCGAGTTTGAAAATTCATATCGGAATAATCTCAGGGTATATGATATGTTAAAAAATGTTATTCTTACACAATGATTTTTAGAATGTTACTATAAATATAGTAACTTAAACTTGAATTGCAAAATCACTTCATTATTCTTAATTTACAAAAGATTATTCATATTCTAAATCGTAATATGCTTAAAATAGAAATATATTACAAAGCAAATCGATTAGTGAAGATAACATATGATCCATGAACATGAATTATTATTAGATGTAAAAAAGATCAAAAACAGTAAAAAGTTCAGGATAAATAGAACATAAAATACATAATTTTATAGGTAAAGTGTATGTAAAAAAAAACGAATATGAAAATCATAAGCATTGCAGCGCATATACGAACATATGACATGGTCATTTAACATGCAAAATATTAAATTGCAGGATATTATCATAGCTAGATTTGAGTTTTTTTTAATTGTTGCTCTGGTTCAGGCACAGATTTAAATTTTAACCAGAAAAACTAAGATCTTAAGACTATATTCCAGTATCTCGTCTCGGTCGATATATCGTTCGAAATTGCAATATCTCGAGAGATGTATTCGAAAGGATATTTATAGTGAGATTTGTTGTTTCGTTTTTGGTGGAGCCCAAAACGAAATCTCGGGAGATATTTTCGTGATATGAGACAGTGGTTGTACGTACTATTGTTATCATCAAAACATCCCTGCACAAACATATTATCTTTATTAATAGTTGGCTTCAAAACGCAAATTTTAGGTTTGACTGTAAACTTCCTAAAATACTCCATATGTAACTTTTTAGATATTATGTTATTTCATATGTTCTCCCCAATAAACTAGAAGATAAAATACCTTTAGATTTACTTTAGACATATTCAAACCTAGATGTTGAATCTAATTATTCGTAGAATAAAATTGTTCAAATGTAGTCGTATTTAGACCTTAGAGAGTGAGCCAAATATATGGTTGCATTAAAATAGGTAATGCAAGATTTTTCTAGATAAATCTACATTTTTATTCATAGTTGGAACAGAAATGCAAATTTTTTATCAGATCAAAAGATTGTTTCTATCTGAATTATTAATAAAGATGTTATATTATCTTTATTAGTTGTTAAATAAAATTACAGGTGACAATTAGATCCGACCCGATGGACTCGGACTCGACCCGGCGGGTCTTGGTTCTAGGCGGGTCGGGTTTTGTCGGGTCTGAATCATACATTTCAAAAATCTGGACTCGACCTGACCCGAATTTCGATTCGGGTTGGGTCGGGTCGGGTCAGTTCGGTTCAGTTGGAAAATAACATTAAAAATACATATATTTCAATGCTTTTTGGTTGGGTCTTTCGAGTCGGGTCAATTTGGTCGGCTTTGATCGGGTCTTAATTGTAATTTTCATCACCTAGACCCGACCCGAGATCCATCGAGTTCGGGTCTTTTCGGGTCGGTTAAATTCGGATTTTCAGTTCTCGGTTCTAATTGTCAGCCCTAAATAAAATTTGATTGATTGCAGGATTTCAAAAATATTGTTTTATGCAAGCAAAAGATCAAAAGCTCAAATCACATAAAAAAACGAAGTTTACATCAATTTTTCGATAACTTTTTTGAAATGCAACTAATATTACAAGTTAGAAATCATGTTTTTACTCTTCTTTTAATACATTTTTTAGTTTATTATTAAAAATTCGTAAAAAATTTGAATTTAATACTTCTACACGAGCATTATACATGTAGATGGGTTGCACGTACCATAAATCTTATCAATGGTTACAGTAAATTTGATATTACATTTTTATGTCACCGCACACGATCAAAGATTTTCATATACATATATAATCAAAGTTTAATATCACTTGAAAAATATGATTTCAAAATTAAATTTCATTTTGATTCAAAATCTAGTTTTCTTTTAAAAGTAGAAGCAGTTTAGAACTGCATTCCAACCTTGCTCTCCTCTTCATTTGCAGATCCAACGGTACACGTTCATCATCCCTATCCTGGATCCAAACCCTAGAAGCATAAGTCTACACTAAATTTAGCGTGCCATTTCTTGTTACTGTTAAAAAGTTGGTCATAAGTGGAGGAGATGTCTGACGAAGAACATCACTTTGATTCGCAAGCAGATGCAGGCGCATCAAAGACTTACCCTCAGCAAGCTGGAACCATTCGGAAAAATGGTTATATCGTTATCAAGGGCCGCCCTTGCAAGGTTTGCCCCCCCCCCCCCCCCCCCCCCCAACCCCTCTTTTTTTTTTTAAACCTTTTATTATTTGTTTTTTCATGGGTGCTATTTGGATGACAAAATGAATTTTATATCAGTTGCATCTTTACTTTGTGATACGGTTTTGGGACAGAAACTTTCTACATTGAGACAATCTGTATAGGATATATATGTCGTGCTTGATATAAAACGTATATCTTACATGATTTATTACAAGGATCTGAATCCTAACTTTAGCTTTTGTAAGGATCGGGGGAACGTCCTTAGGGTTGGATAATCCTATGGTGAGATTTAGCTGCCTAGATCGGATGGTTATTTTCAACCCCAGTATAACCAAACAAGGCTCTGAAATCATTCCTTAATTCTTTGATTTTGGTTGCAATCACTTAATATACTGTCTAATCACGTGTACCTTTCCATGCGTTAGGTCTCTTTGTACTGCATAATTAAAGTTTGCTGCTAAGGGCACCTCGTTTTCTTCTTATTAATACCATTACTAAAAAATACCATAAAATTTTATACTACCCTCTTTTTAATACCAAACTTTTTAAGAGACTACCAAATACATTATTTTTATTTATTTTTGTATAGCGAATAACAGCCGACCAACATTATTTTCCACGGCGATCAACCACCAATCAACAGTAGTTCGGCGATTGCTGACCATGAAAAACGGTGTTGATCAACGGTTGTTTGCCATGGAAAACGATTTTGTATTATGGTTGATTGCCGTGTGAATTGTGTGGTATTAGGAAGTACATAAAATTTATTGTACTTGTTATTTTTATTCGTGGTATTAGTAAGAGGAAAACGGTGCGCCCTTGGCATCACACTAATTAAATTAAACCAATATTTTGAACGGGTATATAGTAGACAATCCATTATACCATTATCTGTTCAGCATTATCAGTCACCATTTAGGCTAGTTCTGTTTCCACCCCTTGTTCCTTCTTTCACACCCCACCTAATTTAAAAAAAAATGATCGCACCCCGCTTTTTTCTTTTCACCCCCCGTTTCTTTCCGAAAATGCTTTCATATTTTTTAAACCATGTTTGACTTGAACGTGTTTGTTCACAAACCACGCTTGGACCGAACTAGGTTGTTTTACAAATCTCGCTTGAGCTGAACTAGGTTGTTGTACGAATCTCACTTGGTCCGAACTAGGTTATTACATGAACCTCACTTTGACGGAGTTAGGTTTTTATAGAAACATCGTTTCATTAAGGATATATACGTGATTGTTTTTTTTAAACATAATCTGCTGTGTTGAAAGATAGGGATAATTTTGGAAAATAAAAAAAATGGAAAAGCAGTGGGATGTGAAAAGAGGAAAGTAGGGTGTAAATGGAATTAGCCTTGAGCGATTGCTATATTGCTTTTACTATGAATAAGAAACCTACTTCTATGGAAAAAAGCTGCTGTGATATTGTGTTCTATAGATGTTATATTTACAATAAAGTAAAATCTTAATATATTTACGTTTTAATTGGACCTTTGGTTCTATAAAGTTGTGTTTATTTTCAAAACATTATTCAGAGATCTAAAGGAATACCGAGATACGAAGTTGTTGGGATTTGATCTACAATGTCAGCATACTAATTTTTTTTGATTGAAAGTTTTTGGGAAGGACCAAAATAAGCTAAGTAGTTTGGCATGGTATTTTGACATAAGTCACATAACCAAATGCTGTCATAATTAAGCACACATGTTATAGAATAAATAAATAACATTTTGTTCATCCATTAAGCATTGGCAGTTATGTGGATGGTATCAAGTTATAACGTAGTGTGGGTTTTGTTACTATGACCGTCCGAACGATGATATTTTAATTCTTTTGGAAAAAAAGCTCAAAATTGATAAATTCTAGTGATATATCATAGGGCCTACTTTGGCTTCTTCCCTAATCAGTAATCATGATGATCCATCTTAGTTGGATGCTGGCAATAATATTT
Organism: Allium sativum; assembly: GCA_030737875.1. NCBI lineage: Eukaryota > Viridiplantae > Streptophyta > Magnoliopsida > Asparagales > Amaryllidaceae > Allium > Allium sativum. Next base: position 300,320,477 of record CM060924.1, read on the forward strand.
TTGTGCAGTGCAGTTTTTGTGTAAAGGTGGTGCCTGGCGCAAACGGTAAGGGTACCTGGTTGGTAATCTGGAGCGCACAGGTTCGAGCCCCGGCCTCTTCACATAATGTGTGGGAAATGCTGCGTGCGCTAATCGACCACCCTCAGAGCCCGGAAAGCCGTGAGAATAGTACCAGATGAGAGACTGTCTAGGAAGTCCTCACACTTGAGTACGGGAGCCTTCGGCACTGGGTATCCACCTTTGCAGTTTTTGTGTAAATGACCATGTGCATGATAAATTGCTTCCTTCTACTTTTTTTTTTTGAACTATCAAAACAAAAAGAAAAGCTTGATGGATTCTTTCATTTATGTGTGGTGAATGGCTGACCTTGTTACTGCGTCCTCGATTGACAAATGGTTCTTGTGCTGATACATTTGTGCGTGATATATTACACAACTATCTACATTATTTTGAATTTAGAAATTCTCTTTGTGATTATACATCACATATTATGTTATCACCTTGTTTACATTTTTGTGCAGTTGATTCATCTATGCCAATAAACTTAATTAGATTGTTGGAGCATAATATGGTATGCAGACCCATTTGTCCTGCGCATTTAGCGTATCTTTTAATTATTATTTTCATCAACACATGTGATGTTGGATTATAAACTTCAATCTTAATTTTCTGCAAATTGTATAAAAAGGATCACACTTGATCTCTTCTGACCTTTTCTCACACTGTTATAGAAACCGTATTACTTCATTTACATCTTATATATTCCCCTTTGTTACATGTTTGTCAGAAATAGATTTTATATGCATATTCTAATTAAAATGTTTAACATATTCTAATCGAAATGCTATTAGTATATTTCAGATATTCTAAATGGATGTTTTTTCCATGTAGTGAATATCGAGGTTTAAGATTCTTTTATGATTTTGATCTAATTCGTTAATTTCGGGAATTCTTATTTAGTTTCAATTTCGGATTTTATTATTTATTTTTTGTATAATTATTGCTCGTATGTTTGTTTAATTTGTTAAAACAAAACGTACAATTTATCTTTAATTTTGAAATATAAGATATAAATGAACAATATTTATTAATTATAAATTTTTATAACAATATCAATTACTTCATTGTCGATATTTTTTGTTACACCATTTTTTAGTTATTCCACTCTTTATATACTTTGTAATTTTGCATGTTTCCGAAGTTAAAATTTCAGATTTAGAATATTCTCATATTTGAAACTCAAATTAATTATTTCTTCTATAAAATTTTGTATTTTAATGGTTTTTCTATTGAATTGGAAATTCAGTTTGGTTTGGTTTTGGTTCAGGTTGAAATCGAAATAGAAGGACTTTAATCTTGGTGTTTTGGTCAAAACGTAAAACCTTGGTGAAAATTGCCTATTATAGATTATAATCAACGTTGTTTGGATTCCTGATGTTTATTGACAAATTTAGGACCAAATGTTGTCAGGTGAATGGTATAGGTGATATCTTGTTTGTACTGTTGCATCTTCTCTTTATTGCTATAGTAGTTGTGCATTATTATATGTATGACCGCTTGTTAATTGCAGGTTGTTGAGGTTTCAACTTCAAAAACAGGCAAGCATGGTCATGCTAAATGTCATTTTGTAGCCATTGATATCTTCAATTCAAAGAAGCTTGAAGATATTGTGCCATCCTCCCATAACTGTGATGTATATTTTTTATTTATTTAAACAGTATAATGATGTTTTTATTGCCAATTTTACCCTATAAAACTTTTCTACTATTTTTGTAGATCAAAAGAAAGAAATATTTTGAGTCATGTCCATGAAAGGAATTTTCTACGAAGTTTGATCAACATTGAAAGAGTTTTCTCTTTCTATCAAAACCCATCGATAACAGTCTAGAAATTCAGAAGTCTTCTATCAATATGCGTACTCTCCCTTGGAGAGGAAACCATCAAAAGTTCTTATAATTTTCCTTGATCTTTGTTCGTTTGTGTTTGAGTGTAGAAATTAACATGTTCATAATTTTACTTTATTGAACCAGTATATCCCAACAAAACACAACCTTTATGGTCTAGCTATATGTGATAAAGTGATATTAGCCAAATAATAACACATTATTTCGACTCATGAGAAAAACAATGTTGAGTAGAACTATAAACCTGTGTAGTTGAAGCGCTTAGCGGTTCGATAATAGCAGCGATGCAAAATGTTGTAGCGAAGATATAGCGGATGTGCAAAAAAGTTCATTAAATATAAAACTAAATATTTAAAATTAATATATTATCATTTTCACATCATTTGTGTAGAAGAAACTAATATGTTCAATCTTATATAACAAAACCAAATAATATCATAGTTATGCATACAAGATTTGGTGACCATGATGGATTTTTAGCTTACATTGAGCACTTATGCTTAATTTTTTTTTTTTACACTGGTTTATTTGATTTGTTCTAAAAAGAACGCGCGAAATCAATTTTTGAAGATATTGTGAAGTTTGTTTGATTGAATCCGCCTGTATACCGCCTGCTCCAAAGGTTTGTAAGCACCATGTAATCTCTACATGATCCTTTCTTTCTTTGGAGAATTGACTTGCTGCAAAATGTGTAAATTTAGTGTTCAGTTAAACATTTGCAAAACGATTGAGAAAAGACTTCTTATATAACTTCTAGCAAATAAAAAAAAGTTTTACTTAGTTGATTATGATATGTAAAAATTATCATTTCTTTTTAATACATAAAGCGAACTAAAAAGGCGTACATTATATGCCACACAGTGTGCATGGACTTCACCAAGATTTTGTGCCTCCGTGAGTCGTACATCATAATAAATATGGTTTCATGTTATGAACGTATATATTGTCAGTATATGTATTCATATATCATGCATACCTCATATAACACAATATATGCATGATAGTTGTCTCATGTTATACTTGTGCATATGTATTATGTATACCCCATATAACATAATATATGTATGATAGTTGTGTCATGTTATACTTGCGGTATGCACGCAGGTTGTTTTTATCCCATATAATTTAAAAGTTTGTACCATAGTAGAGGTTTTTTTTTTTAAAAAAAAGAACTTTTCGTGAATTAAAGTTTCAGTTTTTTATACCTTTTTTGACCACTCCTGACAAAGTAGGGCACATGTTTTTACTGTCATTTGCATTATTAGGGACATGGTAGATATATGCTCGACCAAAGTATTATTTTTCACTATTTATAGAAACTATCTCAATTAACATGATATATTTTGTAAGGGAAAGTCTATTTAGACACAAATTTTTGACACAATTGATCTCCACCATTGTATCTCGTCACCTGAATTCCACTCTTCCACATAAAGACAAAAAGATTCAACGGTCGAAGCTTTGTGTCTCTATGTTTGTGTCTAATTTTGTGTCCAAATAGCCGCTTCCATTTTGTAATACCACCACTTCAGTTACTCGGGAACGCTTCTTGTTTAATAAGGCTATCTTAAATATGTGCGAAGGATGGTGTAAATATTAAGATTGTACAAATACTTGAGCATTTGTAATCAAAACACTGCTCTGTAGAAAGTGATGCAATTTTTTGAAAACTCTGCCATCAGTAAATTTTAATAACTCAAATGTGAAAGGTGAAAGTTCATAAGCATATTTAACCCACATTATAACAAAACAAATAAATGTACAACTATGCACAATTTCCTACCTTAAGGAAACTAAAATTAGTTATCCTGCAAACTATGATCACATGTTTAGTGGCAGATATCATACTTATAAGTTATAACACAGTGGTATGTGCACATCAGTAGTTATAATATAGTCAGCTAACTAATGGTTAGCTTGAGTAGGAGCATTAATATTTTGGGTTAAATGTATGCAGGTGCCTCATGTTAATCGCACTGACTATCAACTCATAGACATATCTGAAGATGGCTTTGTAAGTTACCCTAGTCTGAACTCTGAATTGGTCTCGTCTTCGTTCAGTTGCAATCAAACATGTTATGTAAATTTTCATGTAGGTGAGTCTTCTGACTGAGAATGGAAACACAAAAGATGACCTGAGGCTTCCCACTGATGATGCCCTTCTTACCCAGGTTAACTTCCTTTCCTTTAGACTGCAAATCCTGTGTCAACAAAGCCCTTATTTCTGTGCATAACTTTAATGCGACAACAGGAATCCAATGTGCAAATTGTCTTGGACTTAATTTTACTTCCTAATAAATATCCCAAGCATAGTATAAATTGATATTTGATATTGAATCCTTATGGTACCCAAGAAAAACACATGATTGTAGTGTTATGTCTGATGCTAAACTAAAATTCTGTCATTATTGCATCCTTATGATATCCAAAAGAAACACACATCAATTATGTCATTATCACATCAGGTCTACTGAGTTGAACATTACTACCTATTGGTTAACATATTTATTTGATATCATACTTCCTTACAGCAGTCCGCAATAAAAGTTGTTTTCAGTTTTTCATTTAATATCCTGTGATATTATTATACTCAGTTTTGTACTTCTTGATTAACTTATTTGCTTGATGTTATGACTATAGTATCCTAGCGCATATCCAAAATCGTTTTCAGACTTAATTCTGCTTATACTGTACAATTATTATTCATTCCAACATCTCATTCTTGCTACATGTCAATTCTCCCCTAATTTCAACCACATGCTCTGAATGAAATAATATAGTAAAGTGAATTAAACAATATAATGAAGTGACAACAGAGAGAGTCATATTTTTTAATGTGGAACTTGCAGTGGAAATTGAGGAGAATTTAGGTGTAGCAAAAATGAGATATAGTCGATGTGCGCACGCGCATGCTGTGTAGTGGGAAGAGAGCGAAAACACTGTCATTTAAATCTGAATGTGGTGGAAATCCGAAAAGTGTAACCAAACTGAGGTTTAATTGATCCTTGTTCGTATCTTTATTTTTAATAGTAATTATAATACTTTTGATTTTTTTTTTTTTTTTTTGTGTAATAGTGAACTAACAAAATTACTCAATATATTATGAAAATTTAATATCACTTAAAAATATGGTTTAATAGTTTAATTTCCTTTAAAATTTGAAATGTCACTGAGCACATATTAATAATTTAAAATATGATTCAACAATCAGACCTCTTTTACAATTCAAAACGACCATCTAGTGATATTTACCAAATCACTTAAAAATAGGATTCAACAAATATACTTTCTTGACAAATTCTTTTTTTATCGAATAACAACTCGAATTAAAAAACATTTTTGTTTTCAAAAAAAAAAAAAAAAAAAAAAACTCGAATTAAAAAGGTAAACTAACAAAAGGTAGATATTGGAATGTAAAAATAAAAATAAAAACTAACTACACATGATCTCAATTTAAAATTGTTAAATATTTGTGCAATTCTATGTATGTTCTTTGTAAAACCCAATTCATGCACAAAGAGTTTGTCGTCGTCAAGCTCAAAGTGCGTGCCGTAACACTCGTATATAAGTATATGTGTGTGTGTGTGTTTGTGTGTAAAGACCCGTTGAAATATCATTTGTATGCATTTACAGCTCAAAGAAGGTTTTGCTGAGGGAAAGGATTTGGTGGTGACTGTGATGTCTGCCATGGGAGAAGAGCAGATATGCGCTATCAAAGATATTGGACCCAAATGAGCACACCATCTCTTATTATTTCAATTTTCCATGCTGAATCCATGTGTGCACCAATATCCCTTTCTATCTAAGTTTGCTATTCTAGTCATGGAAGTGGTAGATATCTCGCGTTGGTTGATAGATATCTGCGGGTTTATTTTAGCAAGTACATGACTGCAATTTGCTTATCAAGCTTGTATCTTTTATAGAACTGTAATATGCTTATTTCACACTCTGTTGTCTTATTAATATTTTATGGCATTTGGATCATTTGTTTGTTTCGGAAATATCATATTGGTTATATGATTTCAGAAAATATTCTAGGTGTTTATAGGAAAGTATTTGGTAAGTGTTCTTTAACGTGTTTGATTTTGGACTTTAGCATAAATGTTTGTCCCAGCTCCTGGTAGTTGGATTATCTTCTTTATTTGTAAAAGATAACTTAAATTACGGCTTGCGGCATGCTTATTCATTTAATAAACTTTAAAAGTCAACTCAATTCAATGTCAACGGGTAAACATTTTTTCAAATGGCTTTCAGTCAAAGTTTTGGCATACATGTATACAACTCATGTTTGACGCACCGACTGTCAAATCTTAATTAGTTGAAAGCGTATATTCTCAGTGTCATCTTTTACGTTCGACTTTTTCAACATGGTTGCTGCTTTATTTTTCTGTCGCTTTATCAACTGCAAAATAAGACATTTCTATTTGACCTGACGTATTTATTGTCATTTTATGTAAGAAGAAGGGGCGAGATCACCTAGACCTGTTTTTTCTGGTATGCTGGCCAACAACCAGGAGGTTTGGTTTTCTCTATTTTGCAATTAAATCTTAAAGAATGTGAGTTTAATTGCAAAATGGACAAATTCTGGTATTTTGATTGGCTCGGTCTAAAGGACCAAGGAAAAACGGATTTAGAAGATCAATGCTCCAATAATAATTCTTAAGAGTAAACACATCCCGTGTAATATTTTAAGGTATGTGCTTTTCGAGTGTTATCACTTCGTTCATCATTTTGAAATCATCAGCTAAGAATTCATTATGTTGATGTTGTTAGGTCCAAGTGGCTTTGGTAAATCATGTGAAAAAAGAAGATATGGTGTGTTGAGACTAAATGAATTTCACACTTCACTCTTTTGACTTTTGTTCATTATCCTACTTCCAACATTTCTATATTTTAATGAAAATTTGGTTTTATCATTTTATTAAGCTAGAAATTGATACAAATTATCATCTTTGTAGAATTGGTGAGACGAAATACCCAGAGTAGTTATTGAATTTTCGAAGTAACTTAAATTTGTATTTATATAGTTAGGTTTATTTACAGAATTAGATGTAAATTACTAAAAGTCAGTTGATGACGTTGCTACAGATATTATAAAATGCAAGTATTTGAATGAAAAATGCTGGAAAAAAGTAACCAAACATCACAGATGATAGTAAAAAATTGTGAACCATGAAAATTTGAACACACTGTCATGAGATAATCAAAGAAGAGAGCAACTACTAAGACGCAAAATTAAATATAAAACCAGAGACACAAACTCAAAATCGTAGGATTTGTATATTTTTATGTGGAAGGTGAAATTCAGATAAAGTTCTAGCAGTTAAGATCGATTGTGTCTAAATTTATGCAAGCATTTTGTGTTTAAATAAACTTGACCATCAAAGAAAGATGAAAAGCATCTAACAATTAATGAGAATACTTTAAATATTACAATAAGCACCCACAAAAATGTTTTCCAGCTTGCATAATTAATGGCCGCCATACAACAATGTGAACGATCGCTGAAATAGTGAATGAACATTTAAAATTAAATACATTCACCTATTTATTCTTGTACATATGATTGTTTATCACCGTAAGATGGTAAATGATAGCTGAAATTTATAGTTACATGGCTGTTTAGAATTGAATGAGAAGATCAAATTTGATCTTAATCAGCTTATAAAAATTATTGGTATCTGTTATAAATTTCATAGTTACTAGAAACATTCTATTGCGTTAATAAACTATTTAAAATTATTCTTGTCACAATCATTTAATAGATTAAAAAATGGATAGTATAGGGCAATTGTATAAACATGGATGCATTTGTGTGACATAGGCATTTCATTCAAATTGGAAACATAGTCAGATTCACATCTCTTTTGATGCTCCAAGAAACAGTCCAATTGGAAGGCAGCATTACTAACGAGATAAATTAAGATACATAGCAAGCAATAAATATTCCCACGTTTTAAAATCTTCACATACATGTCCCTCAAATCTCAAATCACCAACCATGTTAAGTCAAATGCACCCATATTTGCTATATATATATATATGTTCTCCTGTTAATTAGCTATCCACAAATTACTCTAATGGCTTCTTTCAACCTATGTTTTCTTTTTCAGCTCTACTTCGCCTCTCTCGTATTCCCCTCATTTTGCAACGGTAGGGTTTTGCTATCCGATCAATCAAACAATGCAAACATCACTCTCGATTCCTTAAGAGATTCTCTGATAAGGCAAGAAGACTCTATCGTGTTCAGCCTCATCGAGAGAGCTAAATTCCCATACAACGCTCCTGCTTACAGTAATTCTTACTTAGGCTATGGTGACCATCTTTCCATCGTTGAGATGTTCGTTAGGCAATCAGAAGCACTTCAGGCCAAGGTCAAACCTTTTCTTCTTTCCTGTTCATCCATTGTAATTGTCAAACTAAAATTATAACCTCTGATTTTTCCTTCTCAAATGTGGAAACACCACCAGTATTCAAGTCAGGTTTAAAGTCATTGCAATTGAAATTTGATTGGACATCGATTTTTGTCTGAATTGTTTTTTCTGTAAGCGTTTGGAGGTTTGCTATATTCCTTGAAAGCAGTGTTTTAAAGACCCAACCCAACCTTGTTCGACCGCGGTTAATCATCGATCTTGGAGCGCTACGGTACGGCACAGACCCATAGTTTAACTTCAAAACCCTATAAAAACCTCTGGTCCAACCTCTTTGAATCTCACGGTTCTTCAAATTTACGAAAACATAATTGTTTCAGTCTTTATTTTTTTTTTCACTATAATAAATTTAACCAATAATTTTATAGCAATTGTCATTAAATTTTGGATTATATAATTTTATTATGTACATTTTACGAACTATTATTTAACTAATCCTCTTTCACTACAAAAAGTTGGTATATTTACAGTTTTGTTATGATAAATTGTTATATAATTATTTCAATTAAGTAGTTTAGACATGGGTGTTTGTCATAATTGGTAAAATTTTATCTATATTTAAAATAATTTTACGTTTAAATCAGAAAAATAGTAATAAACTATTAGCGCGGTTCTCACGATCTGACCGGTTGAACCACGAAAACCTTGGATCTTGCACTACCACAGTTTAACGTACGGTTCGGTCTTCACAACTATGCTTAAACGAAAAAGAAAATACAAAGAAACCGATGGGATGGTTGCAGGTTGCATATTTAATGCCTACGTTACTGTTTAGTCGGCCTTTGAAGAGTTCAACGACAAATAAAACATCAAGCATCCAACACCTTTAGTTTATTCTGGAAACTTCTAATTACTATAATGTAATATTAGATTCAGAGCTGGTTGACAATGACAATAAAAAACATATATGTAAACTTTATCCTCATCCCGTATGCACTTAAAATTCATTAACTAAACTTGAAGGTATCACACATTCTATTGCTTAATATATAGCTATATGATTTAACTTATAAGTTATAGCATTGGCACAAGGACTGACCAATACTTTCCTATAGGCTGGGAGGTATGAGAATCCTGAGGAGTTACCTTTCTACCCACGTTACTTGCCTCCGTCACTAGTGCCTCCATACAACTTTTCACAGGTATATTTGGTCCTCCTTCATTCACATTCATTTTAACTACGATTCATGTTTAAATAAATCATATAAACAATCCATGTCTTAACTGTGTTTTCTTCTTCTTCTTCTTAAACTGTAGTTCCTGTACCCTGCAGCTGCGTCTGTAAATGCAAGCAAGGAGATATGGGACATGTATTTTAACCAGTTGCTACCTTTGATAACTACCAAAGGCGACGATGGTAACTATGCTTTGACATCGTCATCGGATCTTCTATGTTTACAGGTATAATTTATATCAGACTTGCTATATATACACAACATCTATTGATCCAAGGTGTATATGTTATACTAATAACAAATGTATGTTTGGAACAGTTATTAGCAAGGAGAATTCATCTTGGTAGATTTGTTGCCGAAGTTAAGTTTCAGTCAGCTCCAAACGATTATATTCCTGCCATTCGTGCCAAGGTTTTAGTCTTTCAAACTCACCTCAGTTAAATGTTCTTCTTAAGACTATGTATTTTTAGCTTTTTTTTTAATCGTTCAATAATTATTACGATGTAGGATACGGAAACTTTAGAAAAATTGGTAACGACGAAGAGCGTGGAAGAAATGGTGCAAAGAAGAGTTGAAAGGAAAGCAATGATATTCGGGCAAGATGTAACTTTGGACTTAAACAACAGCAGTAGTGTGAATGATGATAATCAGAAGATGTATAAAGTTGATCCATCAGTAGTATTCCAGCTTTACAAAGACTGGGTCATTCCTCTAACCAAAGTTGTGGAGGTCAATTACCTTCTCAAACGCCTTGACTGACCTAAATGCATGGTTCGTTTTGTACATAACTACATATGCATTCAGTCTGGTGCTTATACTGTCATATGTAGAGCTAGTTATTCTTTTTCCATTGTGAAGAACGATAATAATTAATTGGTTTCCTTTTAGTTTGCGGTTTTTGCTTGTTCTATAATAGTCAACAAAGTTGTGCTTCCAGAAAAGTAAAAGAAAAAGAAAAAGAAAACTCAAAGTGCCTTTATACAATTTCAGCGTGCTTCAATCTTTAAACAAGCAAATGAACATAAAATATTACTTGATAACTTTTAGTCCAAATGTCTGAGTTCTTGTCCAAACTCCTCGAAACCATCATCTAGCAGAAGACCATAACCAAATCTTTTCGCTAGTTTGGTGCAAATATCGTAGGGTTTAATACAATTATAAATGGTTTAATTCATCATAATTAAGTAAAACATATCATTTTAGATACAAAATCTGAAGAAGGAAGAGAGTATTTTATTTTCTCTTAAATCTTACAGCCGAAGTATTTATATCATACAGACAATACAACAAAAGTTGAATCTTGAAAAAATAATTTTCATTTCAAAAAAATGGCTGACCCTCCTTCCGATTCAACCCCCTCAAAACCCTCTTCTTCAATCTTCCCTTTTCCTCCACCTATTCCAAATCCACCACCGCCTGAACCCCCACCTCTGGCTTTGACCTCTGCTTCAACTCCTCCACCCATCAGATGGACAACCCTGTTCGCCGCTAAGCCGTGGAACGCTGGTAAGTTCTCGCCGCCTTCCTACCGGCTGAAGTTCAACGGGAATCTTATGGTTCCCTCTGAAGAGATCATAGCTGCGGACGAGGATGTCTGGAGCAACTATCTGGTAGGTTTCTTTTTAGACAAACCACTTTGCTACACCGTTGTTATAAACCGCCTGAAGCAGATCTGGAAGCCGAAAGGCTCTATCAAAGTCAAATCGAACGGTAAAGTTTTTTTCTTTCTTATATCCGACTAGGAAGATAGAAAGCAGATTATTGAGGCGGATCCTGTGTTTATACGAAGCAAGATTTTTATTATTCAGCATTGGAGCGCTTCGTGTAACCCCTCTGCTAACTCAATAAGCAAGGTTCCGGTATGGATTAAAATAACTGACGTTCCTCTTTTCGCTTGGTTGCTACCGGGCATTAGCTGGCTCGCGACGAGAATTTGTAAATGTCTGTGTTTAGACTACTCCACCGAGAGGCTTGAAAGATTGGAATATGCTAAGTGCTTAGTTGAATTAACGCCGAAAAGTGAGACGCCTTTTGACTTTCTTGTTCAACACCCGGATGGTTCTAAATTTTGTGTCAAGATCGAATATTTTTGGACACCGGAGGTATGTTCAAAGTGTAAAGTCTTTGGCCATACACTTTCGAAATGCCAGCACAATATTGCAAGCACTTCGGATGTTTAACCTGCAGTTGTGAAAAAGCGAAATGAAAACATAAGGAATGGTCACACCAGCAATTTACCTAAGAAACCCATTGGTGCTTCCAATGTTTCAAGGATGATTGACTCGAACAAGAAATCCTCATGGACCATAGTTAACAGTAAAGGCTATCAACGTCCTCCCGCTACTGATGTATCTGGCGCTGAACAGTATGTTAATGGGAAAACTGTGAGCAAAAGCAATGAAGGAGGTTGCGCTCCCTTGAACACGAAGAACATGTTTGGAGTACTCGACCAAATGTATGATAAATTACGAAGTAGTGGTGGAGCAAACGAAGAGTGTGAGGTGGTGAACTGTGATACCAATGTAACTGTTACAAGAGGAAAGGAACCTGCTGATGACATGGATACAAACGCAAACCAGAACCATGCTCAACATGAAAATCAGAGCAGCATGACGGAACTGCTTAAGGAAGTTATGAACTATGGAAAAACCTGTGATACTGGGCGTCACGAAGAATGCATAGAAGAACCTCCTACCTCTAATGAACGTGCGGCATGTGAAGCTTCCAATGGCAACTCTCAGCATGACTGCTCTCAAGCGGAAGGCTCAAATAAAGAAACACCATTTGTGTCTGATTCTCTTGACAAATTCCTCTTGCACAACTTCAATGTAGAAGGCTCTACTGCTGGTAGAAATAGAGAGACTCCCAGCTACTAAAAACAAAGGCAGCCTCTTTAGTAAAGAATCTGTTCCTGATCAAATCGAGAAGCTCAGAACGGAATTGGAAAGTGAAAAGGTAAGTGGAGATCTTTATGTTCAAAAGAAATACATTATGGAACTTATGCAAAAGAATTATAGCACCGATATGAACATGAAGACTGTTTCCGTCAACGACAAAAGTAAGCAAAAGGCTTCTTCCAACCCAAGGCCAACTTTGCCAAAACTATCGAAACCCCAATCTCCGTTACCGTTCAAAGCTGGTTTTTTGAACTCGCAAAGCCCAAAAAGTGATAGTGCAATTTTGCAGAAGACAAACTTCTACGCCCATATTGCTCCTCCTCTGGCCTTTAAAGTTCCCCCTGGGCCTCTTGTTGTGTTAGACACTCAGGTTGCTGCTATAGTTAGTGAAGAGTCGGTCAACACCTATCTTACCCGCAGCAGGATGAGAGAGTTGTCGAGAATGCAACAAGACAAAGGCTAGCTGCCTTTGTGGAAACGTGTGCACCTGATGTTTGCACCTGAAAAGAGCAGTACTACTCCTGTGTACTACTGTTTTGTTAAGTATCTGGTTAGTAACGTGTAATGTGAAAGTGGTTTCCACTTTCGGGAACTTTGGCTTTTCGGAAGTTATGTATGCATAACATCTGTTAAGCTTGTATTTTTCTTTTCTTTTTTAATAAAAAGTGTTACGGATCACTATAAAAACCGGTAAGCCTTGCAAAAAAAAAAAAAAAACAGCGAACAACAAAAATAAAGAATACAACGTACAACAAACTACCAATACAAACAAACTAATACAATGTATAATGCTCTACACCAAACTTGGATGAAAGATCAGCACCTAATGGTTTAGTCAACAGATCTGCCAACTGAAAAGCAGATTTAACATGAAAATTATGGATGAACTTTGCATCAACATAGACTCTGATGAAATAACAATCGACTCTCAAATGCTTTGTTCTCTCTTGAAACACCTTATTCTCAGTAATATACTTAGTTGCTATATTATCACAAAAAAGATTAATGGGAAGAGGTACTGTAACTTGCAAATCTTCAAGTAAACCCTGCAACCATATCAGTGCACTTGTGGTGTAACTAATACTTCTATACTCAGCTTCACAAGTGCTCTTAGATGTAGTTTTCTGCTTTTTAATTTTCCAGGAAATTAAAGAATTTCCTAAAAATACCGTATAACCAGAGAGAGACTTTGCGGTAAAGGGGCAATTTCCCCAATCAGCATCACAGTATGTTGAAAGATTCAAATCAGATGAAGCAGAATAAAATAACCCAATGTCGATGGTACCTTTAAGATACTTGAGAACATGTAAAGCAGCTTCAAAATGAGACTGAGCAGGGCTACTTAGAAATTGACTGAGTTGTTGAATATCATAGGATATGTCTGCTCGAGTCATATTATGATAAAGCAACTTTTCAATAAGCCTTCTATATGATTCAGGATCCACAAGCAAAGGAGTGCCATTCAAACTTAACTTCAAATTCTTTTGCATAGGAAATGATATTGATTTGCATTGTTCCATATTTGTGTCACTTAAAAAATCCAAAATATATTTCCTTTGATTTAATAATATACATTCCTGTGTTCTAGATACTTCAATGCCTAAGAAGTATTTCAAATGACTCAAATCTTTGATTGTAAAAACAGAATGGAGAATCTTTTTGACACTATGAATTTCATTGATAGAATTTCTAGCGATTAACAAATCATCAACGTAAGCAAAAATAGCAGTAAAAGTATCATTACCAGATTTGATAAACAGAGAATAATCATGTTTTGATTGTTTATATCCCAAATTTATCAATTGCTTGCTGAGTTCCAAGTTCCATTGCCTTGCAGTCTGCTTCAACCCGTATAAAGATTTCTTTAATTTGCATACTTCCCCTATTTTTGCTTTAGCATATCTAGGTGGAGGTTGCATGTAAAGTTCTTCTTTGACATATCCATGTAAGAAGGCATTGTTAATATCAAGCTGATGAAGATCTCATCCTCTTGCAGCCGCAAAAGCAATAACAACCCTGATAGTAGTAAACTTGGCAACATGACTGAAAGTGTATTTGAAATCTTTACCTTTTATTTGCTTATCACCTCTTGCAACCACCCTTGCTTTGCATTTGTTTAAAGTTCCATCTGGATTAAATTTAGCTTTATACACCCATTTACTTCCAATGGCCGTTTTGTTTGGAGGAAGGGTGGTTATATCCCAAGTCTCATTGTCTTCAAGTGCTTGTAATTCTTTCTACATGGCCTCTTTCCAACTAGGATCATCTTTAGCTTGGTTGTAAGAATCGGGTTCATGAATAGATAAAACATTTGCTAAACTGGCAACATATTGTGAACATAAATGTGCCAGAATGAATCTGTTGAACAAAAAAGCAATTTGTAGGAGGTTTATGATGTTTGTCTAGAATATAGTGTTCAAACTTTTTAGGTACTTGAGTGGGTCTAGTTGATTTTCTGAGTGGAATAGCAAAATTTTCAGAAGAGTATTGTTATGGAGAATGAGTTAACAAAGAATCTGTTTGTTAGTCAGAGGATGAAGAAGTTGAAATGAGAGATGTCTCATGGAAATTTGGAGTAATGTTTTGTGGTGAATAAGAAACATTTTCTATTGTAGATGATAAAGAAAAATCAGAAGGCAATGCTGGGTTAATAAGAGGAAAAGAAGGATTTTCATAAGCATCTGAAGTAGTAGAATTAGTAGAGTGGTAAGGAAAAATGTTTTCCTTAAAAATTACATCTCTACTAATCAAAATCTTTTGATTTTCTAAATCATAAAGTTTGTATCCTTTCTAAGCATACGGATATCCAATAAAAATACATTTCTTTAATCTAGAAGCCATTTTATCCTTTGTTTTAATTGTAGGATAGCACAAGCACCATATGACTCTTAAATGAGAATAATCTAGAACTTTGTTCATTAAAACTTCATACGCAATTCTCCAAGCAATGACATAACTAGGCATTAAGTTTGTGAGATATGTTGCAGTAAGAAAACAATCACCTCAAAATCTATTGGGCAGGTTTGCATGAATTTTAATTGCTCTAGCAGTCTCAGTTAAATGTTTATGTTTACACTCTACTCTACCATTTTGCCGAGGAGTTCCTACAACACTTCTTTGATGGATTATACCTTTTGATGCAAATAAATTTGTGCTACTTTCTTGAACTATCTCTGTCCCATTATCAGATCTAATAGCTTTCACAGATCTTTGAAATTAATTTTGAACATATGCTAAAAAATCAGATATGATTTTAGGAACTTGATCTTTATGATGAAGCAAATATGTCCATGTAGTTCTAGAGTGATCATCTAGAATAGTTAAGAAATATTTGGCACCGGACATTGATGGTATTTTATATGGCCCCCACAAATCAATATGAATTAATTCAAAACATGCACTTGCAATGGAATTTGATACAGGAAATGGTAATCTGTGATGTTTGGCAGAAATACAAGATTCACAATGAAAATTACTATCATTTTTTATTGAAGAAGAAAAGAGAGGTACATATTTGAATTTTCCTAAAGAAGCATGCCCAAGTCTTGCATGAAACAGATCAATAGAATTTTTAGCATTAGAAAATAAAGCAGAAATACATTGATCAGTAGAAACATTATTTGAGGAAACAATACTTGGAATGTCTTTAAGAAATTTATACAAACTTCCTTGTCTCAAACCAATGCCCTTCACTTGTTCAGTTGAAAGGTCCTGGAAAGAGCAAGAATATTGCTCAAACTTAGCAATAAGATTATTATGATCTAATAATCTTCCAACAGATAAAAGATTATGTTTGAATTCTGGTACATAGAAGACATTTTTGTGGATAATATGAGGATTGATAGTAACAATTCCAATGACCGAAACAGTTTTATAACTACCATCAGGCAAGGCTATTTGATTTGGATGTTTTAGAATATGTGTTTTTTTATCAAAAATGTTCAAATCAAATGTCATATGATCACTAGATCTTGTATCAATTATCCATGTATTTGCATGCTGAATTAAAGAAAACACATTAAATGCAGAAACAATACCTTCAAAATTCACAGCAACGTTGCATGGATCAGATGAAGAAGAGCTTTGATTGGCTTGAACCAGCATCAAAAATTTCTTACAAATTGCAGAGATCATCTGTGGATTAATAGAAGAAGAAGAATTTGCAACCATTTTCTATAGCAGTAGAGTTGGGAGCAACACCAAGAATTCCATTTGCAT
Source organism: Allium sativum (assembly GCA_030737875.1). NCBI lineage: Eukaryota > Viridiplantae > Streptophyta > Magnoliopsida > Asparagales > Amaryllidaceae > Allium > Allium sativum. The sequence goes on from CM060924.1 coordinate 300,337,102, forward strand.
TTGAGTTTTCTTGAACATTTGCTACCAGTTTTTGAGAAGCTTGATTAGTTCTTGCTTTCCACCAATCTGGATATCCAAAAATTTTGAAGCATTGCTCCTTATTATGCCTCCTTGACTTACAATGATCACATAATTTTTCATACTTAGCCTTCTTAGATTCCCTTTTTTGCATTGATGTGACTTGAAATTTTGAGACACTTGATCATTCTTGGCTGAAAAAAGAGCATTCATCCCTATATACTGAGAACCTAAATTCAGATTATTCTACTTCTCAATTTTTTGAAGCATGTGATAAGCTCGATTCACATCTGGTAGAGGATCCATACTGAGCAAATTTATCTTAGCTTGATCATAAGATTTGTTTAACTCAGATATAAACCGAATAAGTTTTTTAAGCTGACCTGCTTCAAGAATTTTGGTCAATAAACCACATGAACAATTATCTATTGCTCCACAAATACAAAGAGGAAACGACTCTATAACTTGTAATTGATCCCAGATTTGTTTCAGATTAGCATAATAAGTGGCTATATTATCATCATTCTGTTGAACACTCATTAATTTTTTTATGAAATTCATATATCTGAGGAGCATTCGAATGACCATACCTTTCCTGAACCTCATTCCAAAGTTATCTTGCAGAAGAATTGAATATAAAACTTCCAAAGATTTTTTTATCATCGAACAGAGGATCCAAGCAGTAACCATGTAATCGTTTCGAATCCATTTCTGTAGATTTAGAGATTCATCAAACGGATGAAGAAGAGATCCATCGATGAATGAGATTTTGTTCTTCGCTCCAAGGGCTAGACGAACACTACGGCTCCAGTTTACATAGTTATCACCATTGAAAAAAATCTGACCTAATTGAGAGTTTGGATTATCTCCATGAGAAAGGAAATAGGGATCGTTATAGTTAATTGTAGAATTTCCATATTTCTCTAGATTAGAACTTGAGATTTGACTTGAATCAGGCATTAGGGTTACGAAGAATTTCCCGTCGCTCTGATACCATGAGGAAGGAAGAGAGTATTTTATTTTCTCTTAAATCAAAATATAGTACAACCGAAGTATTTATATCATACAACCAATACAACTAAACAGTGGACAACAAAAATAAAGAATACAACGTACAATAAACTACCAATACAAACAAACTAAAACAATATATAATGCTCTACAAAATCAGATTTGCAGTCGGAAAGTTAAATGAATTAGATTGCATGAGTCATACCTAAATCCCTGAAATAATTGAGACGGGATGAATAAAGTGTTGGTGTGGATTCTGAATATCTAGTGGAGCGACACAACAATGATGAAATCAAATTGGTCGTAGCTAAAAGATATTTCAATAATGATTTTCTTGAGACGTTTTTGTCATTACTACTCGTTTTAAGTGTTGTGAGTTAAAATCAAATCGCCTTTCAAGATACAATAAAATCAAGATGATTATTCTTCTTGATCGATTACGATACCATTATCGAAATCGACTCAAAATAACTTTCAAAATAACTGTAATAATAACTAATAAAGTATCAAATTTGTGATTTTGTAGAATCAAAACCCGAATTGGTTTTAGAAGAAACTAAAGTGGAGAAGAAAACGAGAAAATCAAATTTGTAACGATTTTTCCGTGTTTCTGTTTGAGGTAGAAGAAGTGCTTCTGAAACAGTTTTCAGGGTAGCAAATTTCAATGCGAAGAAAGTAAATTGAAATAATTTTTGGATGTTGCTATTTCAGCCAAACCAAATTGTTTTAAAATGCAATGCCTCAAATCTCATTCATAATAGCAATTTCAATGTACAGAAATAATAGTATCCCCAAATAGCCAAAAGGTATAAGCAAATCGTGAAAAAATAAGAAAAACAATACATTTTTGCAAGAGTATTCCAAAATAATATCAATTAAGCAATCCAAGTTATGCGCTTCCTCCTTGAGAGTTTGGGGGGGACAACAAGAAAAGAGGAACAGGAGAAATAAGTCAGACAAAAAGTCCGGTGAGCTGCTATAATTACTAGCATGATTGGCAAGTAAAGGAAAATAGATAAAACAACAGTTCTAGTGTCATAAAAGGGTAAGTGTCTATGCACACCTAAATGTTAATAAACTACAATAGGGATATCATAAAAGATGTGATTGTTCTCATTCGCGAAATTGATAATGCTGATTGTTTTTGCACTTCCTACAAATAAAAACAAAATTAGGAAGAGATTCCCTGATACTACCCAGTCGATCGACTGCAATGAATCATGGATAACCTTTTTCCACCATGAGTTTGGATTTGTCAGGCTCTAGGCCATCAGGAAAAGACATAACTTTAACCATAGCTGTCAAAGTGGCTTATGTTCCCAAATCTGACTAGTGCACGCACACTGACTGCCAAAACGCACCAGCACCCTCCAATTGGACCAACTTACATCTACAACATAACATGGTGCGTGCCCTTACCTCATATTGAGATCGAAAATAATAAAAAGGGTATGCTACATGGAATTGATCCCAACAAATAAATAACTTGGCTCAGATCTCCAACCTTTTTTGGCTCCCACAACAAATTCAATTTATTAGGCCCCAAATTTACCCCCGCACTATAAATCAATATGTTCATATTAAAGCCTAATGACGAAAGTTCTAGGTTCGTAATTTATCCACACACTATAAATCAATATGTCCATATTAATGCCTAACCACGATAGTCTAATTTTTAAGCTTATAATTTACCCACACACTATAAATCAATATGTATATATTAAAGCCCGACGACGAAAGTTCTAGGCTCGTAATTTACCCACACACAGTCAACCAATATGCACATATTAAGCCTAACTGTCCTTTTCAATTATTCTAAGTCATATTTAAAATTTGCAAATAAACCACTCGTGTTTATTATGATTTGCAATTATCATATTTATGCAAATTTTTTATTACATTCCAACTTCTGTCATAATCTGTTCAATAGGCATTTATACAGTCCAAATTTGTCTTAATCCAGTTCTTACCTTCTTAATTGCAGTTTTCAACATATTCAAATTAAGCCTCAAATTTTATTATTCCAGTTCAATTATTTTTATTCCCTAATCCAAGCGTAGAATAAAAGAAAAATTAAAGAGTAATAATCCATCGCAAGTTATTAGGCATTCAGGTTCATGCCCGATTTAATCGTATTCATATGCCCTTTTTGGGCATATTTTGGTGCAACTACAAAATATAGAAATAGAGAAAGGAAAAGGTGATCCGACATACTAGTTTTCAAAAATCTAGATAGAATTTGTAGAAATAGACAGAAGGAATTCAGATAGAAAATAGAGACAAATTAAATCTGAAAACAAACTGTAATAATTTGGATCTGAAAATGGTGAATAATCCAGATCTGAAACAACTACTATTGGGTGGATTTAACTTTAACTTATTATAAATCTATTAATCACATAAATCTCACCTAAATTTGTTTATCCAATGTCCCCGGTAGAAATCCCTAAAATAACGAATCATCTCTCCAGAAATTGTGTGTAAACAAATCTTATTTTAAAACTTTATTTTTATTTGGAGAAGAAGGGTGTAGCAGAGGCATATGAATGAAGAAAAGGGGCTGCGTGGAATGTGGGAGGACTATAGGTTTATTTTAGTGGAGGTAGGGAATTCCAGGCCTTTAGATATTAGGTTTTTGATCGCAGCCGACCGAGCCACTTCAGAAAGAAAAATCTCAAAACTTCCCAGCAACTCTCGATTTCGTGCCAGACACGAAAACGTGCCTGGAAAAATACTAGGTCGACCCAATACCCAGCTAGGTCGACACATGGGTCGACTCGGCTGATTCTGGGTCGCCCCAGTGGCAATTCTATTTTTTTTTCTGTTAATTTTCTGATTTTGAATTCAAATTTTGAACTGATATAACTTCTTTGTTTTAAGTCCGTTTTACACCAACCAAAAGTTTATCCAAACCAGAAAATCATAACGGATCCAATGGTGCAAACCCCATTGGCAAATTCTCATTATTTTTCAACTTATTCTTTAATTAATCAATTTGCTAAATTAATTACTGTTCGTTAAAATTTGGGTTGTTACATTCTCCCCTCCTTAAAGGATTTCGTCCTCGAAATCTCTAAGGCAGAAGAATAATATAAGTCTTTTTAGATCCATCTTATCATCCATCATCCACCGGTAAACGTTGTCCTTAATTTATCTAATGCAATTTATGTACTTATGTAATAAAGTAGTGTATACGACCCTAACTAATGTAAAAGATTAAGCGGTCCACAGATCAGTCAACCTTCTTTTTATGTAATTATGTTTGTGTCATGCATCCAAATGTATGCAAAAATCCTAATGATAACGGATAATTCTATATGCGTGCATCAAACATCATCCATGTGCAACAATTATATGATGACATCCATATATTACAACCATAGAAATAAATAAAATGCACACACATCAATATGCATATACAAGTGTATTATTCAACCGATCATAGTACCTGGTGCATGCATACGCATCCACTGCATCCGCTTGTAAACACTTGCATCCATTTACAAACATCAAACATAACATGTGAAGACCCGCCATACACCACCGGGGCTTAGAACTAAAAATTTGCACTGTACAGGCACTCGATCAATGTAAAGCAGACGTTAGGAGAAAGAAATAGTAGAAAATAAGAGAAAGGAGAAAGAAAAGAAGAAAATTGAAGAGAAGAGCAATGGAAGAACGTAAACACAACCACATAATCTGTATATCTCACAGCACATCAGATAACATATAATAATTAATCACATATATAAAACAGGCGATATAGTAGTAACTGTTCAAACCATATAATTAGAGTATACAGGTTCATATAGTTATACATAACAATAATAGAGTTTATACAAGTAATGAATAAGCCCAAAACTGATAAAATGTCTTCAACAAAACACACATAACACTATCAAGGCCCCACAGTGTGACACAGCGGAATAAACAGATATAATACAAGCATAAATATGTAAAACGTCACTTTCTACGAATCCGCCTACGCAGCTCTAAATGACTTGAACCTGCTGCCCGGTTTGCTCATCATCATTTTCGAGGAGCAATCAAAGTAATAAGATCACTACGCCATAGATTGCCTACTGCAACGAAAATCCAAGGTGTTTCCCGGTAACATGTTGCCACAACTATACTGATTTTTGTGTATTGCAACGCACTCTTCAATGTGTTACCATGGATATCAAATTGTGTTGCAATAGCTATAGTTATAAACTTATAAGTTTAATTTGCCACGTCATCATTCTGCATCTATAAAAAGATGCATATCTATCTTTGAATTTACCTTTTAAAAACAACATCTGAAGTTGACACCTCACCAATCCGTTAAAATACTTCACCACCAATAGGAAATCAACTTACGTTAATCATTGGACTCCTCTTTCTCAATTTCTCAGATCTGTTCGTTCTCACCCCCAAATTTCCAATTCCAATCCCTTATTATCGTTCACCTACTTCTTCCACTCCAACCCTCTCTGCGTCCTCTACTCCTTCCATCGAGGCCTCGACTCCAAATACACCCACTTCACCCCTTCCCCGTCATTAAATGGCAGTCAATGCAAGAAGAAAGATGCTAGCTTTTTATCCTGTGTTTCTCATGTACGTTTCTTGTAATACCCCACCTCCGCGAGGGTCACTCACAAAGGGAATGCACTAGCTTTGGTGGAGCATTATCTAGGTAAACATACACAGAAATATTAAAAGACAGAACATATAAAATAGCAGAAGAAGAACCAAATTTCATTGCTTTAAAATCTAGAAAGGTCTAAAGCCTTTTACATCAAAATGACATTAAATCCATTACATCGAAATATGTCTTGCAATAGTAAAGAAGCATAAAACCATAGTCATAAATAGTTCCCCAAGTAAAACAGTAAAGCAGCCATAGCCAAGAGAGATCCAAGCAGCACATGAAAGAGCCTTGGAGCTTGGTAAGATCCTAACTAAGATGTATTTCCACCCTACGAACCTGGGGGGGGGGGGACGGAAGAAAAAGAGGCGAAACAAACTGGGTCAGTCATAAAGACTGAGTAAGTCGTAGTGGCTTTCAGCATAAAAACAGGTGAAGATAATATGGCATGAATAAACTGAAAGTAAACATAAGCATGATGACAAGGTAAGCTACAGGCACGACGAATCAAGTATAACATTGCAAGGTTCCCATTCAAGATGAACTAAGTATAGTTTCGCAAGATTTCTATCAAGCATCGCAAGATTTCTTTGCTTCACCATTAAAATGATATCTATTTGCTCTGCACCACCTAACTAGTGTCCCAACTAGTAATCTATATAAAATGATAAAATCATAACGTGATCCCAATCCCCAAAATTAAGGTTGCTTTCACGTGTACATCTATTATTTATTACCTAGATCTAATCTAGGGTTTTCTATCGAGAGCTTCCTAGATTCAACCAGGATTTATGCCACCTAAGTCCAACCTAGGGATTATGCTACCTATTGAACACTTCTCGGATTTAGGGTTTATGCCACCTAGGTCAAACCTAGGGATTATGCTACCTATGTGTGTCATATGGCTCCCAATGATTGTAGATACCTATGCTGGTCCCACCATGGGGTGTAACAAGACCCATGGTGGCGGCTCGACGCAATTCTAGAATACATAGGTTATACTACTGGTGCCCCTAGTACCCTGTTTGTCTGCTCCGAAGTGTGTGCACGCCCGCTCTCCGTTAGAACCCACACTGTTGCACCCACCGCCATCGCTTTGACTGCTTACAAGCAGCCCAGTAATCGTGCCCTACCCTGCCTAGTTTCAGGGTACCATGATACCTAATTGGGTTACTGCTGAAATGGGTCCCTGTTACTAGTGTTTCCTACTGGTTAAATTGTGGGCCTATATATACAGATATTACCCACCTTCCCGTGATGTACTTAACTCACTGATTCAAGCATGCTTATTAATGGTTAAGTTTGTGGGCCTATATTAACTAATATTACCCACCAACCTGATATGTACTTAACCCTCTCCGTCCATCACGTTAAGTTGGTTAAGTGTTTTCTGTTGTTTTACTTAACCCTACCACACATCATGTTATATCGGTTAAGTGTTGTTCCTTGTGTTACTTAACCCTACCACAAGCCTTGTTATACTGGCTAAGTGTTCTCCCTTGTGTTAACTTAAGCCCACCGCATGTCATGTCATATTGGTTAAGTGTACATTGACTTAGCTCACCTACTTATCATGTTGTGACGGTTAAGTGTTACCCTCTGTTGTTACTTAACCTTACCACACATCACGTTATATTGGTTAAGTGCATGTTAACTTAACCCCATCCACCAGTCATATTATAATGGTTAAGTGTTATCCTCGTGTGTTTTACTTAACCCTACCACGCATCAGGTTATATCGATTAGGTGTTATCAACCTATTCAAGTTAGCCTAACCCATCCGCTAGTCATGTAATAACGATTAAGGGTCATTAGCCTAGCCACGTTACTTAACCCACTCATTCATATCATATTGGTTGAGCCTACATTTATAAGTTTTGCATGTTCTTAACTCATACCGGTTAGGTCCACGTTTACATGTCAAATTTCCATGTCATCCCACCTAACCCTCTAACCATACCCACATCTTATTATGGCTAGTATTCCTTAATTCATTCATTATGACGAACGAATCATGACCTCTCACATTAGACCGTGCATTTTGTGGTCACAGGATTTGCCGGGCGGTTCCGGGCAGATTTACACCACAAACTGGGTCTAACCTCGTGTCATCAACCGTTACGCCTACAATATGGCCTTCGACCTCTCACATTAGACTGACACTTTGTGGCTCCTGCATTTGCCGGATGGTTCCGGGCAGATTTACACCACAAACTGAGTCTAACCTCGTGTCAAAGGTTCATTAATGGTCGTATTCCACCCAAAACCCCAATATCAGTTCATGTGTTTAACATATAGAAATGTTCATATTCCAACCACGTTCATATTTCCAGTTATATGCCAATTATCAAGTTCATAATTCACATTTTTGCCCCAAAACGTATTCCCAAATTATTATCATAATTCACTATAAAGTTATGCCAAGTTATAGCCTTTTATTTACAATACATGCCAATTACCCAAAACCCAACTTAGGCGCGTTCATATTAAACCTCTACCAAGTCATAAATTATCATATATGTTTCAACTCCAAATTTTACATAATTAACATATGCCCAAGTTCTAGATTATATGTCAGTTTTTACATATGCCTAATTCATACAAAATTTACATATGTTCAATTCGTGCCATTTTACATGTATGCCAATTTTCGTGCCAATTTACACATATACCAAGTTTCATGATTTACATGTTTACAAAGCTATGCTTAATTTACATAGATCAAGTTTTATACCCAAAATTACATGTATACTACGTTTACACCAATTTACCCATAACAAGTTCTAGCCAAATTACATATATCAAGATCTATATCAAATTACATGTGTCAATCCCCATTCTTGCAATTACCATTTTAATGACAATACCCAAATATCCAATTTCATGTTAATGGTAGTAATACCCAAATATCCAATTTTTATGTTATGCCATCAATTCCACCAAACACATATATTCCACTAGGCAATATTCCAAATTTTCCCCCGCATACCATCGCACGTATATCGTAGTTTAGGCCTAGGTCCGAAATTGACCTAGGTTCATCAAAAGACAATAAATAGGGGAAGATAGAATTTTGCATAAAAATAAGATCAGAGAGAAAAACCTCATCATAGGCATGAAGATTACAACTTGATAATAATATCAACATGAATTGAGAAAGCTGATTTACAACAGGCTGAATAGATCATGAACTTGACATGAAAATAAAGATAGACAAGTCTCAAAAACTCAAGATTCAAGAAGCAACAGAAATTGGTCTGAATCGATAAACATACTTAGATCCAATTCCACTTTATTTCATGTCCATATTATAATTAAATGTCTAAATCTAAAAGTAACTAGCACTTACAGAGCATGGCTAGTGAATTAGGAACTGAATTTTTTTGTAAGAATGTTGCAGCGTTGTTGATTTATTGTCTTGAATCATTGTTGAAGATTTGTTCTTTGAATTGATTTGAGTTTGAATGTTTGCACTTTAATTTGGGGGCGGCGGCCATGGTTCAAGAGGTATTTTAGCAGCATAATGGTGTACGAATGATTTGATATGAATTAGGTTAGGTCTCAGGGTGTTTTTATAGGTGTAGCACCTAGTTTAGGCCCTTAGATTAACCCTAGAATTACTCCGGACCATCAAAACATGTCTCAGGCTTCAAAAATGAGTTCTGGGTCAAAACAGGCCGACCAGGTCGACCTGTAAGGGGGGGAGGTCGACTACATGGTCGACCTGGGGGGTAGGTCGACCCTAGGGTCGACCATATGGTCGACCAGGCTCCCAGGTCGACCTGCCTGGTCCTGTGCTGCCTAAAATCTGCTGAATCTTCTATAGGCCATAACTTCTTCATCCGGACTCCGATTTTTCAAAAACTCGGACTCTATTTCATGTAAAATTTCAAGACGAACGCAATGGCATAACCCGTTTCCCTTGATTCTTATTTTAAAAATTAATTATACCCTGATTTCTAGTTTCAACATGTTATTAAAATTCGGGTTGTTACATTCTCCCCTCCTTAAAGGATTTCGTCCTCGAAATCTTCAAGTTAAGAAGAATGTGTCCTACCATCCAATCATCCATCTACTCAATCATCAATCACAGGCATCCATTGTCCTTAAGAGATTTCTAATGCTGTATGAACATGTGCAGAAAGTGTGTGTATATGTTCCTTGTCTAATGCAAATGATCAGGCCTGATTGATCTTATTAATGCAAAATATGTTTAGTGCCATGAGTCCAACATGTATGCAAATTGCCCTAATCACATAAACACTATATGTGTTGTAACGACCCGTGTTTTCCGACCATATGAATCTGAATATTTAAATTAGTTTTAAATATTATATTGGAAATATTAATGGAATTTAATATTTAATTCGTTATTAAAAACGAAGTTGAACGTTATAATTTATATATAATATAATTCGAGCTTGGAAATGGCGTGTAGTTCGTAATATTTGGTTTTGAACTTCAACTGGACATACAGGATTCGATATAAGTCGGATTTCTGTGAAACAAGACACGTTGGGACCGTATTGACGATAATTTTCATATGAAAGAGAAAAATCCAGATTTCGTGTTATAGTTTGATATTTATGGCCAAATCAAAATTTCAAATAGTCGCTATGGAAATCGTTATTAAATTATAGGCCTTTAAAATAGCCGTTTTGCAAACGGACTCTGTTTTCGATGAAACCAGTTTCATTAGAACCGTATCGATAAATTATTGTCAGAAAGTCAAACGGCGTGGCAAACAGATGTCGTATGTGACCACATCAACCATAAACGCCCGTTCAAATTCTATAGCGTGCATTCAAATAAATAAAAAGATATTTGGGCGTAACTAGAGCAGACGATCGAATTAGGCCGCGAAACCAGTTCCATTGAGTTCGTATCGTCGATTAGAGTCAGGATAAGTATATAGTTTGCTATTTTTAGAGATCGAGAAATTTGACGTTAAAAAGGGTAGTGCGGTACGCGGTAAAAACAGCCTACCGGGGAAACAGTCTCAGAATGCGACGAAACTAGTGCCGTTGGGTTCGTATCAACAAGTTATTGTAGGATTTGAAAGTTTCAAGTTGATTCGATTTATCTGGTAATCATGAAAAAATAAAATGCGTGTTCATTTCTGGTTTTATAAGGGAATTTTTTTCATACGACCTCGGATTTCGATGAAACTTGTTTCATTGGGTCCGGAATAACTTTTTACATTAAGATTAGATTTTTTATCAGTAGACAGAAATTTTTTTGAAGTGATTTTGGCATGTTACTTCATCGCGAAGTCTCATTATAATATTATAATAACAACCCACCATCCTTTCATTTCACCAACGTGGCTTTTCCTTGTCTGACAAACAAATGAAAACTTGCGCCAACATATTTCAGTCCCTTTCGTACTAAATTGCTTATTCCTTGGTCGCCAATCTATCTAACCTTGCCGACAAAGCGTAGTGTTAAATCTTTTCCATCGCCAGCTATCTATAAACCCTGGAATCCTATACCCTACTTCCCTTGGTGCCCACGTATTTTTTTTCCTCTATAAATACTGAAGATTTCACCTTCATTTCAAACGAGAAGAACGAAACTGAAAAAAAAAGGGTTGCGGAACAAATAAAGAAGAAAAGGGGAGGGGATAGGCGCAAGGTACAAACGAAGGGATTAAGGATATGGGGACGTGAGTACATTGTTGTGTTTGGAGGGTTGTCAGGTAAGAAGAAGGAAAAAAAAAATCAATGGAAGGGGTCACGAAAATCAACAGGAGTGGAGCACGGTGAAGAATTTGTGACCGAGCTGCTATGGTATAGGTTTGAAATGGGAGAAGTAGCAACAGTCTCCGATGGAGTCGGATCAACCTACTGAGGCACGGTGGTGGTAGACTAGGTCAGGCCGCGTTGATCTCCGGTGTTGGACGGACCTCCGATGAACTCCTGGAGGTGCGGTAAGTGTTTTGGTAAAGGATTCGAGACTGGGAACAACGGATTAAAAAGGGGAGGAACGAAACAGACCATGTTAACTGTATATCCTTGAGCTAATCATGATTTAATTATTGATTTTGTAATTAATTAATAAATTGTTTATAACTAATTAAGGGTTACCCCTTTTTGTTTTGAACAGAAAACGAAGGGGGCAGGGAAGAACAAAGTTGCATTATACTTTCTGGACAAAGGAAAAGTAACGGGGAGGAAATTAAAAGGATCGGCCGTTCAACTTTTAAATGTAATTAGTCTATTTAAAATCATGGTTAAGAATTTAATTTAATTAAGTAATTAGAAATTAGATAATAACTAGTTAATTATTGTTAATAGGTAGCTAGAGAAGTTAAAACTTAATTAAGAAATTCGATGGTCATTTCTAAACAAATTGGACCAGTATGTGTATGTCAAAAGGGATCGACTGCTAAAAAGGAAATATAAACATAATAAATTTGGTAAATTAAATTAATTAGGCATTTAATTATAATTTGATTATATTAACTTTGAATATTAATAACTCCATCGTATATGATCAGAATGGAACACAACAAGCAACGCCGGGACTGTATGAATGAGATCTACATTCTGGGACAGAAATGGACGCAGTAGAATGCAGCCGGAGATCCCAGTTAAATTAAACGCGAGTTTAATTTAATCAAATCAGTTGTTATTGTAACAACGCAACTCAAGGTGAGTTAAACTCACTCAGTTACCCTTTTTATATTTTATATAAATTGGGTGTTTTTATTTTGTGTGCTCTGCTTGCCAATGGTTGACTGCTTTGCTAGTTATCTATTTAACTGTTGATTTAACCGATGGAATTAAACTGTGTTTAATTTCAGTGAAATACCGGATCGTTACTTTTAACGATTGGTTCCAATAAAGGTAACTCACCTTGGTTGGTCACGTTTATTTATAAACGTGTTTTAAATGGTTGAACCGTTTGAATTGCTTGTGGTTGATGTTAAATGGTCGTTATTCGGTTTATCAGTTAAACAAAACTGAATAGCCTGATTTGAGAAAACCATTTGAATACAGGGAAGAACAGGTTGGAGGGATCCAACCGGATTCCTCAAATATATTGTTTGTTTTCATATTATCACATATGAATTGTCCTGTTTGGGGTGATTGATTTGATTGTTGATTTTTGACTGAACATTCAACCTGTGTTGTGTTTAAACCAATAGGTGATATTGGTTGGGTATTTGGCAGCGTATGGCCTATAAAATCAATCGTGTTATAAATATTGATTCACCGTCAGGTGAATAAATAAAGATGAAGTTATAAAATTTACTTTATAACTGGAGTTGGATTTTTAATATATTATTTTGAATAAAGGTTTATAAAAGAAAAGTAAATAAATAAATATTTTATTTATTTAAGACTTCGATTTGTTCTGATGTTAATCAGATTTACAATTATGAGCATAAGAAATGAGATGAATGGATAAACTTTGATAATTGTTGTGTAAACAGCGATTTTAGCGCCGTAGTTATAATATATGTTTTGTAATCTAACATCGATTATAGCGCTGTGTTTTGTAAATCTAAATAGTAATTATAAAGCTATTGTTATAACATATGTGCTATAAATTTCTTTGTTAAAATTAATGGATTTCCGAATCTAAAAGATGATTTGACGGAAGAATTAAGTGGGAAATTGAACATAGTTTTTTTTCAAGATGAGTGCCATTTCGTACGACTGCTAGCGAAATTCGCAGGGCTGCAGATAGCCTACGGCGGTCGGATGTTTCCTGAGGGAATCAGGCGTAACCATTGTGATCGCTGTGATCTAGAGTCAAGCGAATGGAGTGAAGTCGAATATTAGTTAATCAATTAGAGTTAAATCAAATTGGAGTTATTCAATTATCGTATTTTCAAAGATTGAAATTAGAGGTTTTTAAAAGTAAATCAGTTTTGTTAAAAGGCCAAGTGATGCTGAATACTGAACCAGTGAACTCATTGGAGTGTCATGATTGAAACACTGTATATTTTGATAGTTAAAACACCGACTATCAAACCCTCCCAATACGATTGTTGGTACGGAAAGACCGGGATCGAATTTATTCGAAAACCATTCCGACCAACAAATACGTGAAGATCTCAGAAGGTGATCGAGATGGAGCATTGAAGACCGTGGATTTTCATACACGGAAGAACCACTAATATTCTCTGCATGGCAAGCAGAGATAAGCTGTGATTCTGTCGTAGTTGGAATCTACGAGTTGCAAGGACTACTCGTTACTGATCCATGGGGTGATTCCTATATGGATGCAGTAGGATAGTGCCTTCGGTTCATCCTGTTCCTGGGTGACGTGTATGGACGGATGTCTGACAGAGTATTTCCAAAGGGTCACGTACGTTGATTTCTTCAAACGTACGATAGTTGTTGGCGGAGATTTGTCGTTCTCTTAGCTTCCAGCTAGAGTATTTTTGTGGATATCAATTAGTGATATCTGATGGATTTGACGATGTGGCATTCAAAGTAAATGGCGACCAGATGTCAAGAGTTAATTCTGGCCTCAAGCCTCATCAACCGGGAAATGACAAAAATCGGGCAGGCAGCATGGCTATGTGGGTCGCTCCCATTAGGGTGTATAATCACCTATCTAGAGGAAGTCCTATTTGTTTCTTAAATCTATGTTTCGATGCTGTCCCTTATCGGGAGACGGTTGCTGATCCCAACCGTCGGTGATATACATTCGATATACTCAAGCGAAATGAGTGGTCGGTCATGTGAGGGCCGGGTTGCAAGATGTTCTTGTTGAACCCAGTGTATTCGTCTCTAGAGATACACTATCGGCAGGTGGTCCCATACCTTGTCAAGTTGGAATCCAATCTCCAATAAGCGCCTGCGGGTTTGATTGTATACTATATATGTGGAGCGTGAGATGCAAGCGTTCCACTAGATTGCTATTTACTTGTATTTAGACATTATTATAATATCAGACGAGATATTGGTTTCAAAACTGTTTTGGGTTATCGTAAGGTAAAAACCGTCCGTGTTTATGTGTGGATTTGGTCTTACGATTATCCTTTTCTTTTGAAAAGATTTTGAACTTAAAAATCAAGATTTGGATGCGAGTTTATCTCACTCTGGTTCACCAGACTGACCCGGTGTTTTGAAAATGCTCGGGTTAGACCGGGTTGTACAGGTTCAGGTTATCGACTGCTATGAAGAGACGAGCTGGAGATGTTCGGACGTATGATATTACTAGTATTCCGCTGTGTGTTGTATGAGGACAGATTATCACTGTCCAGATGTTGATGTACTCTGATATTGTAAGTATTTTAAAAGCTTTTCAGTAAAGTTATTTCTATATTATATTTTGTTCTGCTGCGATGTGAGACTCTGAGTTGTGGTGTTTCTTCTTCTTCTATTCTAATATTTCTATCTTATCTATTCTCACCCTCTAACTTCTTTCTATTAATGATCTGGAATATTCGATGTCTGAATGGTCAACATGATAGTTTGATGTTGATTTTCGGAGTCGAAAATCCCGGTTCATTACAGTGGTATCAGAGCTGAAGGTTAAGTGATTACCTTGGCTCTGTGGCGTGACTCAATAGAGATGGGGTTAGCAATACCCTAGATTGAGTTTGAGTGTATATATACGAGTGAACGTATTTGTAGATTTGATATAAAAAAATTGTTTTATATTGTGGAGATTTATTTGTTTGAGGTGTTTATGAATTATGGTCGATCGGTTTGATCCACTGTATCGATAGGGGTTTCTAAACACTCTAGTACGATAAACCGACGCGGTATATTTTGAAAAAGGGGTAAATGAAATAATTTACCCAAATTATATATTAATATAAAAGAATGATATATATTTGAAGTATTATAGTATATTGGATGTGTTGGTTGATTATAATTGAAATGGTTATATAGATAACCAATTAGAATTCGTATAATATGGAATCAGATGAATTAAATCTGAAATCTAAATCAGAATTGGAATTAAAATTCCTTAAAGTGGGAAAGGTGTTGTAAATAAACTTGGATTGAATATATGAGATTTTAAAATCCTGGGAGATTTTAATTTTGTTACAAGCATTGAAAGGGATATTTTGAAATAAATTTCAAAATGAAAGTGTTTAAAGTTGAGTTTTGAAATGATATAGTATTGAACTCACTTCGATAGCTGGGGAATAACTCTGATGATGCCGGCCACATCATCAGTGTTCATTTCCGAGTTCTAAGTGACGGATTACTACCAAATTTTTTGTTTTGAATTGCTTTGAGAAAGAAAAGTTGTTTTGAACCCTGAAAGGGAATATTTGATTTTTGAAAGAGCTGAACTGTTTGAAAACTCCCAGGGAAATTGTTTGAACAAAAACAAAATTAAATAAAAGTTTGTGAAAGCAAATATGGATTGAATTGAAACCGATTAACTGGAAATTGAATCGGGAGATAATATATCGAGTAGAATCAGATTTGAATTGTGAGACATGAATCTGAAATGGTATTGGACTGGTAAGTTAAGGGTTGAAATCAATGATGGATGTAAGTTGAGTTAAGAATGGGATTTGGATTGGATGCGTGAAGGATTTGGTTTTGGGGTTACAATTGGAATTTTGTTTGGGAATGCATGTGTATATGCTGACAAGGCAGCAGATGGAAAGGATATAATGATATGCCCGACAAAAAGGTACACGTTTATTTTTATATGGGTTTGGGTGATTTATGAGCCTATGTGGCAAGCCGCTTGGCTGTTTTATTTTCTTTTGGATTGGAGAAGGCCTAGAAAGGCAAGTTGGAGTTGTACCGATTGAACCGTACAGAGGAGGTGCTGGCGAAATTTAAGGTGTTAGAAAATTTTCAATATTGATTTATAGTATTGGATTGATTTAAACTAAATTGGATTTGAAAATTAATGGGTTTATAACGTTCTTTCTTATCTTAACAATTTCGAGGACGAAATTATTTTAAGGGGGGAAGAATGTAACGACCCGTGTTTTCCGACCATATGAATCTGAATATTTAAATTAGTTTTAAATATTATATTGGAAATATTAATGGAATTTAATATTTAATTCGTTATTAAAAACGAAGTTGAACGTTATAATTTATATATAATATAATTCGAGCTTGGAAATGGCGTGCAGTTCGTAATATTTGGTTTTGAACTTCAACTGGACATACAGGATTCGATATAAGTCGGATTTCTGTGAAACAAGACACGTTGGGACCGTATTGACGATAATTTTCATATGAAAGAGAATAATCCAGATTTCGTGTTATAGTTTGATATTTATGGCCAAATCAAAATTTCAAATAGTCGCTATGGAAATCGTTATTAAATTATAGGCCTTTAAAATAGCCGTTTTGCAAACGGACTCTGTTTTCGATGAAACCAGTTTCATTAGAACCGTATCGATAAATTATTGTCAGAAAGTCAAACGGCGTGGCAAACAGATGTCGTATGTGACCACAGCAACCATAAACGCCCGTTCAAATTCTATAGCGTGCATTCAAATAAATAAAAAGATATTTGGGCGTAACTTGAGCAGACGATCGAATTAGGCCGCGAAACCAGTTCCATTGAGTTCGTATCGTCGATTAGAGTCAGGATAAGTATATAGTTTGCTATTTTTAGAGATCGAGAAATTTGGCGTTAAAAAGGGTAGTGCGGTACGCGGTAAAAACAGCCTACCGGGGAAACAGTCTCAGAATGCGACGAAACTAGTGCCGTTGGGTTCGTATCAACAAGTTATTGTAGGATTTGAAAGTTTCAAGTTGATTCGATTTATCTGGTAATCATGAAAAAATAAAATGCGTGTTCATTTCTGGTTTTATAAGGGAATTTTTTTCATACGACCTCGGATTTCGATGAAACTTGTTCCATTGGGTCCAGAATAACTTTTTACATTAAGATTAGATTTTTTATCAGTAGACAGAAATTTTTTTGAAGTGATTTTGGCATGTTACTTCATCGCGAAGTCTCATTATAATATTATAATAACAACCCACCATCCTTTCATTTCACCAACGTGGCTTTTCCTTGTCTGACAAACAAATGAAAACTTGCGCCAACATATTTCAGTCCCTTTCGTACTAAATTGCTTATTCCTTGGTCGCCAATCTATCTAACCTTGCCGACAAAGCGTAGTGTTAAATCTTTTCCATCGCCAGCTATCTATAAACCCTGGAATCCTATACCCTACTTCCCTTGGTGCCCACGTATTTTTTTTCCTCTATAAATACTGAAGGTTTCACCTTCATTTCAAACGAGAAGAACGAAACTGAAAAAAAAGGGTTGCGGAACAAATAAAGAAGAAAAGGGGAGGGGATAGGCGCAAGGTACAAACGAAGGGATTAAGGATATGGGGACGTGAGTACATTGTTGTGTTTGGAGGGTTGTCAGGTAAGAAGAAGGAAAAAAAAAATCAATGGAAGGGGGTCACGAAAATCAACAAGAGTGGAGCACGGTGAAGAATTTGTGACCGAGCTGCTATGGTATAGGTTTGAAATGGGAGAAGTAGCAACAGTCTCCGATGGAGTCGGATCAACCTACTGAGGCACGGTGGTGGTAGACTAGGTCAGGCCGCGTTGATCTCCGGTGTTGGACGGACCTCCGATGAACTCCTGGAGGTGCGGTAAGTGTTTTGGTAAAGGATTCGAGACTGGGAACAACGGATTAAAAAGGGGAGGAACGAAACAGACCATGTTAACTGTATATCCTTGAGCTAATCATGATTTAATTATTGATTTTGTAATTAATTAATAAATTGTTTATAACTAATTAAGGGTTACCCCTTTTTGTTTTGAACAGAAAACGAAGGGGGCAGGGAAGAACAAAGTTGCATTATACTTTCTGGACAAAGGAAAAGTAACGGGGAGGAAATTAAAAGGATCGGCCGTTCAACTTTTAAATGTAATTAGTCTATTTAAAATCATGGTTAAGAATTTAATTTAATTAAGTAATTAGAAATTAGATAATAACTAGTTAATTATTGTTAATAGGTAGCTAGAGAAGTTAATACTTAATTAAGAAATTCGATGGTCATTTCTAAACAAATTGGACCAGTATGTGTATGTCAAAAGGGATCGACTGCTAAAAAGGAAATATAAACATAATAAATTTGGTAAATTAAATTAATTAGGCATTTAATTATAATTTGATTATATTAACTTTGAATATTATTAACTCCATCGTATATGATCAGAATGGAACACAACAAGCAACGCCGGGACTGTATGAATGAGATCTACATTCTGGGACAGAAATGGACGCAGTAGAATGCAGCTGGAGATCCTAGTTAAATTAAACGCGAGTTTAATTTAATCAAATCAGTTGTTATTGTAACAACGCAACTCAAGGTGAGTTAAACTCACTCAGTTACCCTTTTTATATTTTATATAAATTGGGTGTTTTTATTTTGTGTGCTCTGCTTGCCAATGGTTGACTGCTTTGCTAGTTATCTATTTAACTATTGATTTAACCGATGGAATTAAACTGTGTTTAATTTCATTGAAATACCGGATCGTTACTTTTAACGATTGGTTCCAATAAAGGTAACTCACCTTGGTTGGTCACGTTTATTTATAAACGTGTTTTAAATGGTTGAACCGTTTGAATTGCTTGTGGTTGATGTTAAATGGTCGTTATTCGGTTTATCAGTTAAACAAAACTGAATAGCCTGATTTGAGAAAACCATTTGAATACAGGGAAGAACAGGTTGGAGGGATCCAACCGGATTCCTCAAATATATTGTTTGTTTTCATATTATCACATATGAATTGTCCTGTTTGGGGTGATTGATTTGATTGTTGATTTTTGACTGAACATTCAACCTGTGTTGTGTTTAAACCAATAGGTGATATTGGTTGGGTATTTGGCAGCGTATGGCCTATAAAATCAATCGTGTTATAAATATTGATTCACCGTCAGGTGAATAAATAAAGATGAAGTTATAAAATTTACTTTATAACTGGAGTTGGATTTTTAATATATTATTTTGAATAAAGGTTTATAAAAGAAAAGTAAATAAATAAATATTTTATTTATTTAAGACTTCGATTTGTTCTGATGTTAATCAGATTTACAATTATGAGCATAAGAAATGAGATGAATGGATAAACTTTGATAATTGTTGTGTAAACAGCGATTTTAGCGCTGTAGTTATAATATATGTTTTGTAATCTAACAGCGATTATAGCGCTGTGTTTTGTAAATCTAAATAGTAATTATAACGCTATTGTTATAACATATGTGCTATAAATTTCTTTGTTAAAATTAATGGATTTCCGAATCTAAAAGATGATTTGACGGAAGAATTAAGTGGGAAATTGAACATAGTTTTTTTTCAAGATGAGTTCCATTTCGTACGACTGCTAGCGAAATTCGCAGGGCTGCAGATAGCCTACGGCGGTCGGATGTTTCCTGAGGGAATCAGGCGTAACCATTGTGATCGCTGTGATCTAGAGTCAAGCGAATGGAGTGAAGTCGAATATTAGTTAATCAATTAGAATTAAATCAAATTGGAGTTATTCAATTATCGTATTTTCAAAGATTGAAATTAGAGGTTTTTAAAAGTAAATCAGTTTTGTTAAAAGGCCAAGTGATGCTGAATACTGAACCAGTGAACTCATTGGAGTGTCATGATTGAAACACTGTATATTTTGATAGTTAAAACACCGACTATCAAACCCTCCCAATACGATTGTTGGTATGGAAAGACCGGGATCGAATTTATTCGAAAACCATTCCGACCAACAAATACGTGAAGATCTCAGAAGGTGATCGAGATGGAGCATTGAAGACCGTGGATTTTCATACACGGAAGAACCACTAATATTCTCTGCCTGGCAAGCAGAGATAAGCTGTGATTCTGTCGTAGTTGGAATCTACGAGTTGCAAGGACTACTCGTTACTGATCCATGGGGTGATTCCTATATGGATGCAGTAGGATAGTGCCTTCGGTTCATCCAGTTCCTGGGTGACGTGTATGGACGGATGTCTGACAGAGTATTTCCAAAGGGTCACGTACGTTGATTTCTTCAAACGTACGATAGTTGTTGGCAGAGATTTGCCGTTCTCTTAGCTTCCAGCTAGAGTATTTTTGTGGATATCAATTAGTGATATCTGATGGATTTGACGATGTGGCATTCAAAGTAAATGGCGACCAGATGTCAAGAGTTAATTCTGGCCTCAAGCCTCATCAACCGGGAAATGACAAAAATCGGGCAGGCAGCATGGCTATGTGGGTCGCTCCCATTAGGGTGTATAATCACCTATCTAGAGGAAGTCCTATTTGTTTCTTAAATCTATGTTTCGATGCTGTCCCTTATCGGGAGACGGTTGCTGATCCCAACCGTCGGTGATATACATTCGATACACTCAAGCGAAATGAGTGGTCGGTCATGTGAGGGCCGGGTTGCAAGATGTTCTTGTTGAACCCAGTGTATTCGTCTCTAGAGATACACTATCGGCAGGTGGTCGCATACCTTGTCAAGTTGGAATCCAATCTCCAATAAGCGCCTGCGGGTTTGATTGTATACTATATATGTGGAGCGTGAGATGCAAGCGTTCCACTAGATTGCTATTTACTTGTATTTAGACATTATTATAATATCAGACGAGATATTGGTTTCAAAACTGTTTTGGGTTATCGTAAGGTAAAAACCGTCCGTGTTTATGTGTGGATTTGGTCTTACGATTATCCTTTTCTTTTGAAAAGATTTTGAACTTAAAAATCAAGATTTGGATGATTCACCTTATTACTGTGCGAGTTTATCTCACTCTGGTTCACTAGACTGACCCGGTGTTTTGAAAATGCTCGGGTTAGACCGGGTTGTACAGGTTCAGGTTATCGACTGCTATGAAGAGACGAGCTGGAGATGTTCGGACGTATGATATTACTAGTATTCCGCTGTGTGTTGTATGAGGACAGATTATCACTGTCCAGATGTTGATGTACTCTGATATTGTAAGTATTTTAAAAGCTTTTCAGTAAAGTTATTTCTATATTAT
The DNA here is from genome assembly GCA_030737875.1 of Allium sativum. Classification (NCBI taxonomy): domain Eukaryota; kingdom Viridiplantae; phylum Streptophyta; class Magnoliopsida; order Asparagales; family Amaryllidaceae; genus Allium; species Allium sativum. The sequence continues at coordinate 300,358,700 of CM060924.1, forward strand.
ATTTTGTTCTGCTGCGATGTGAGACTCTGAGTTGTGGTGTTTCTTCTTCTTCTATTCTAATATTTCTATCTTATCTATTCTCACCCTCTAACTTCTTTCTATTAATGATCTGGAATATTCGATGTCTGAATGGTCAACATGATAGTTTGATGTTGATTTTCGGAGTCGAAAATCCCGGTTCGTTACATGTGTGCACAAACATCCATCCATATGCAACATCCACATGATAACACATTTAATTTCATCCATAAACAAGTATAAACACTCATGCATATGCAATATGAAAGGTGACGGACCCGATCTAGTGTCTAATGTGCGTGTATATGCATCCACGAGTAACCACTAGCAGCCACTTGCAACCACTTGCAACCATCAATCATATCATGTCTCAAACACATGTTTACACCCAATTGTTCCTACCTAAAGGTATAGTCGAACGATAGAAGCAAGTAAAAACCTTGTTCCCATTAGGCAATGTCAAAACTGGAAATCTATGTCACATATATACTGATTTGGAGAAGAACTCCCTAAGCACCAACCCCGAAGACCGAAATCAACATCAGGCTGACACCTAAAGAATTAACCAACCAATATATATGTTTCTAGGAAACTAAGCATGATGGACTCCTTTTTGGTCACAAGAAATCCCTTCCTAAGACCAACCCATATCCCATAAAACCTAAAAAGTTTAGTCAACCCAACGGACACCCTCAAGCCCCAACATGTATTACTAACAGATGAGTCATACTCCTATGGGGTTTGCAACAGAAATAGGATGGGGAATAGGACCGAGAGGTTATACTTAAAAGATAGCATACAGGTAAGCTCTACAGGAAAAGAGGGATCAAGGATATACTCTTAAGAAGAGAGATGCGCGTGTCTAGTCTTCAATCTTCTAAGTCGCATTTCCTTGAGCTTAACTCCATTGTGCTTTGACCGTCTTTAGCTTCACAATTTCGTAGCTTCTTAACTCTTGTTTCCAAAATATGAGTTGGAACTCATTCCACTGTTGCCTCTCGTTTCACTTATTCTCCTTCTAGTGTACTCGGCCCAAACATAACAGCGTACTCATAGTTTCATGCAAGCTCTCCAAAATTCACTAGTGAATCTCGGATCTCATTCACTTACTAGAAGGTATTCCACATAAATGAATTATCTCTTGAAAATAAACAAATGCTAACCATGTTGCCAAGTGTACTTACTAAGGTGATTTTATATAACTCATGCATAAACGAAATGAACCACCCGCCTTAGTGGCGAACACTACTCGAGCGAATTGATAAATGTATCAAGAGATTCTAGGTAACTAAGCATGGCAGAACCCTAAGGGTTACACTAGACTTCGAGGGTATTACTGAGGAAAGTCAAGAGTCTAACTACCCTCTTTTCATACCCGAGAATGGTATCATTTCTAGATAATCACTCCATCCCTAGAAACAACCCATAGCCCAAAAACATAAGCATTACTTCGAAACTCAACACTTAGCATAGACATTCTCAAATCCAAACAAGTCATGAATAAATAAGCCGATTCCCTAACAGGATTTGAGAATAAAATGGGATCCTTTACTACACTAGTACTAAGGTGCAGAGACTTAACTATCGAAGCAGAATTAAAAGGATGCGATGTACAAAAACAAAGTTCTAACGGGATGATAGAAAAGAAAAGCTAAACCTTTAACAGAAACGTTACCGCCTCTCTTAGGTACGCTAGCAGTGAGAGAATACAATTGCCCTCTCGACGATCTTGTTCTTTGCCCTTGTCCTTGTCCTATAATACTTAACTGCATGTCCCTTTTTACCATACTAAAGATACTCTCTCTTGTCATGGGTTTTATTATTCTTTCACTTTGGCCTCTTTCCTTTCACCTTTTCCTCCTTCGTGGATTAAGCCATATCAACAAGTTTTTCATCCTTAGACTTGTGTTCTTTTATCCTCGTTCCTACTATCCTTGTATAGCTTGTTGAAAAGTTTCTCGAAAGCTACTTCCATCGCACGGCAACACTACAAAGCTTGAAATAAGATTAGTCGCAAGTAAAACTACTGTGGCTACAGATGGAGGTTGGACACTACTTTGCCCTCCGACATGTGTCGCATGCCTACAAACTATGGTGAAAAAGAAAGAGAGAAGAGACTCAAGGAGAGAATCAAAAGATAGTGCATATGGCTTTGGGGAATATGCCATTCGTAAAACAAAACTTTTCTTTAGAAAAATGCTTCTTTGTAAACGTTTTGAAAATAATTTCAGAAGGTTTTTAAAAGCTTTTGCCCAGTCTGGTAACTTTCTGCTCTGATACCAAATGTAACACCCCACCTCCGCTAGGGTCAGTCATAAAGGGAATGCACTAGCTTTGGTGGAGCATTATCTAGGTAAACATACACAGAAATATTACAAAACAGAACATATAAAACAGCGGAAGAAGAACCAAATTTCATTGCTTTAAAATCTAGAAAGGTCTAAAGCCTTTTACATCAAAATGCCATTAAATCCATTACATCGAAATCTGTCTTGCAATAGTAAAGAAGCATAAAACCATAGTCATAAATAATTCCCCAAGTAAAACAGTAAAGCAGCCATAGCCATGAGAGATCCAAGCAGCACATGAAAGAGCCTTGGAGCTTGGTAAGATCCGAACTAAGCTGTATTTCCACCCTGCGAACCTGGGGGGGGGGGGGGACGGAAGAAAAAGAGGCGAAACAAACCGGGTCAGTCATAAAGACTGAGTAAGTCATAGTGGCTTTCATCATAAAAACAGGTGAAGATAATATGGCATGAATAAACTGAAAGTAAACATAAGCATGATGACAAGGTAAGCTACAAGCACGATGAATCAAGTATAACATTGCAAGGTTCCCATTCAAGATGAACTAAGTATAGTTTCGCAAGATTTCTATCAAGCATCGCAAGATTTCTCTGCTTCACCATTAAAATGATATCTATTTGCTCTGCACCACCTAACTAGTGTCCCAACTAGTAATCTATATAAAATGATAAAATCATAACGTGATCCCAATCCCCAAAATTAAGGTTGCTTTCACGTGTACATCTATTATTTATTACCTAGATCTAATCTAGGGTTTTCTATCAAGCGCAACCAGGATTTATGCCACCTAGGTCCAACCTGGGGATTATGCTACCTATTGAACACTTCTCGGATTTAGGGTTTATGCCACCTAGGTCCTACCTAGGGATTATGCTACCTATGTGTGTCATACGGCCCCCAATGATTGTAGATACCTATGCTGGTCCCACCATGGGGTGTAACAAGACCCATGGTGGCGGCCCAATGCAATTCTAGAATACATAGGTTATACTACTGGTGCCCCAAGTGCCCTGTTTGTCTGCTCCGAAGTGTGTGCATGCCTGCACTCTGTTAGAACCCACACTGTTGCACCCACTGCCGTCGCTTTGACCGCTTACAATCAGCCCAGCAATCGTGCCCCACCCTGCCTAGTTTTAGGGTACCATGATACCTAATTGGGTTACTGCTGAAATGGGTCCCCATTACTAGGGTTTCCTACTGGTTAAGTTTGTGGGCCTATATATACATATATTACCCACCTTCCCGTGATGTACTTAATCCACCGATTCAAGCATGCTTATTAATGGTTAAGTTTGTGGGCCTATATTTACTAATATTACCCACCAACCCGATATGTACTTAACCCTCTCCGTCCATCACGTTAAGTTGGTTAAGTGTTTTCTCTTATTTTACTTAACCCTTCCACACATCATGTTATATCGGTTAAGTGTTGTTCCTTGTGTTTCTTAACCCTACCGCAAGCCTTGTTATACTGGCTAAGTGTTCTCCCTTGTGTTAACTTAACCCCACCGCATGTCATGTCATATTGGTTAAGTGTACATTGACTTAGCTCACCAACTTATCATGTTGTGACGGTTAAGTGTTACCCTCTGTTGTTACTTAACCTTACCACACATCACGCTATATTGGTTAAGTGCATGTTAACTTAATCCCATCCACCAGTCATATTATAATGGTTAAGTGTTACCCTCGTGTGTTTTACTTAACCCTACCACGCATCAGGTTATATCGATTGGGTGTTATCAACCTATTCAAGTTAGCCCAACCCATCCGCTAGTCATGTTATAACGGTTAAGTGTCATTAGCCTAGCCACATTACTTAACCCACCCATTCATATCATATTGGTTGAGCCTACATTTATAAGTTTTACATGTTCTTAACTCATACCCGTTAGGTCCACATTTACATGTCATCCCACCTAACCCTCTAACCATACCCACGTCTAATTATGTCTAGTATTCTTTAATTCATTCATTATGACGAACGAATCATGACCTCTCACATTAGACCGTGCATTTTGGGGTCACTGGATTTGCCGGGCGGTTCCGGGCAGATTTACACCACAAACTGGGTCTAACCTCGTGTCATCAACCGTTACGCCTACAATTTGGCCTTCGACCTCTCACATTAGACTGACACTTTGTGGCTACTGGATTTGCTGGGCGGTTCCGGGCAGATTTACACCACAAACTGAGTCTAACCTCGTGTCAAAGGTTCATTAATGGTCGTATTCCCCCAAAACCCCAATATCAGTTCATGTGTTTAACATATTGAAATGTTCATGTTCCAATCACGTTCATATTTCCAGTTATATGCCAATTATCAAGTTCATAATTCACGTTTTTGCCCCAAAACGTATTCCCAAATTATTATCATAATTCACTATAAAGTTATGCCAATTTATAGCCTTTTATTTACAATACATGCCAATTACCCAAAACCCAACTTAGGCGCATTCATATTAAACCTCTACCAAGTCATAAATTATCATATATGTTTCAACTCCAAATTTTACATAATTAACATATGCCCAAGTTCTAAATTACATGTCAGTTTTTACATATGCCCAATTCATACCAAATTTACATATGTTCAATTCATGCCGTTTTACATGTATGCCAATTTTCGTGCCAATTTACACATATACCAAGTTTCATGATTTACATGTTTACAAAGCTATGCTTAATTTACATAGATCAAGTTTTATACCCAAAATTACATGTATACCACGTTTACAGCAATTTACCCATAACAAGTTCTAGCCAAATTACATATATCAAGATCTATATCAAATTACATGTGCCAATCCCCATTCTTGCAATTACCATTTTAATGACAATACCCAAATATCCAATTTCATGTTAATGGCAGTAATACCCAAATATCCAATTTTTATGTTATGCCACCAATTCCACCAAACACATATATTCCACTAGGCAATATTCCAATATTTCCCCCGTATACCATCGCACGTATATCGTTGTTTAGGCCTAGGTCCGAAATTGACCTAGGTTCATCAAAAGAAAATAAATAGGGGAAGATAGAATTTTGTATAAAAATAAGATCAGAGAGAAAAACATCATCATAGGCTTGAAGATTACAACTTGATAATAATATCAACATGAATTGAGAAAACTGATTTACAATAGGCTGAATAGATCATGAACTTGACATGAGAATAAAGATAGACAGGTCTCAAAAACTCAAGATTCAAGAAGCAATAGAAATTGGTCTGAATCGATAAACATACATAGATCCAATTCCACTTTATTTCATGTCCATATTATAATTAAATGTCTAAATCTAAAAGTAACTAGCACTTATAGAGCATGGCTAGTGAATTAGGAACTGAATTTTTTTGTAAGAATGTTGCGGCGTTGTTGATTTATTGTCTTGAATCATAATTGAAGCTTTGTTCTTTGAATTGATTTGAGTTTTAATACTTGCACTTTAATTTGTGGGCGGCGGCCATGGTTCAAGAGGTATTTTAGCAGCATAATGGTGTAAGAATGATTTGATATGAATTAGGTTAGGTCTAAGGGTGTTTTTATAGGTGTAGCAACTAGTTTAGGCCCTTAGATTAACCCTAGAATCAATTCGGACCATCAAAACATGTCTCAGGCTTCAAAAATGAGTTCTAGGTCAAAACAGGCCGACCAGGTCGACCTATAAGGGGGGAGGTCGACTACATGGTCGACCTAGGGGGTAGGTCGACCCTAGGGTCGACCACATGGTCGACCTTGTCCCCAGGTCGACCCCCAGGTCGACCTGCCTGGTCCTGTGCTGCCTAAAATCTGTTGAATCTTCTACAGGCCATAACTTCTTCATCCGGACTCCGATTTTCGAAAACTCGGACTCTATTTCATGTAAAATTTCGAGATGAACGCAATGGCGTAACCCGTTTCCCTTGATTCTTATTTTAAAAATTAATTATACCCTGATTTCTAGTTTCAGCATGTTATTAAAATTCGGGTTGTTACATTTCTGTTGGTTTTTTTATCATCGTTATTCATTAGTCTATCGAGAAACAGAAATTAATATCACCATGAGTATAATTTTGTTTGGTTCATGGTGTTTCTTATTGTTTTGTTGTATTTAATTCACTGAAATGTTCTTTGAGCAGCTATAGGGTTGTTAATCAATTTAATAACACAGAACTTTAGTTCCTAGTGAACTGCTCGGGTTGGTTGTGTTCTTTGAACTGCTCGGGTTTCCCAGGTTATTGTTGCCTGTGATGATTGAGACATGATACACTGGTTTATGAAAATGTTTTCATAAGAATGCTTACATATACATGATAGTTATCATTTCTTAAGTATTATCATGATCTGTATGCATAAGGTCGTCTAATAAGTATACACATGATTTCTTAAGAGTGTGTGTGTGTGTAAGACTGGCTAATAAATATACACATGTTTTGTTTTGGTTATGCACACAAATACTGAATACATGAAATACATGCCTGAAAGCCTACTGAATGATTTGCGGGTTGTGATATCACTTCAATTCTTCCTTCAATTCGAGTTCAATGACCGCTCAATCAATTTCTACTTCAAATTCGTCCATAGCGGCTACGAGAAAGAACTGCCACCACAAAATCCAAGCAAAGATAAGGACTGTGAAGGTAGGGACGATTGCGGGGAAGAAGTTTTTTGGTTGCTCCATGTGGTCGGTAAGTATAAATTAGGTTTTTTTGTTGCTTTGTCGATTATCAAATCTTTCATTGTTTTTTAGTCGAGAATTTAAGATATGTGCAGAATGGCGATTGCGTGTATCTTATGTGGCATGACAAGTGTGTGAAATCAACAGCAATGCTGAATTGGATGATACTACTGTTAAATTGATGGAAAAAGAAAAAACTATATCGCAATTTCTCGTGGAAAAGAAGACAACTGAAGAAAAGCTACTGAAGAAAAAACAAAAGAGGGCAAAAGCCGATGAATTTATGGCAGATATGAAGGAAGAGTTGGCCTTAAGGCGCATTGAATGTGGAAAACAAGAGAAAGGAGAAAAATTCTTTGCAAAAGCTTTAGCTATGTCTTGGATCATGTTTAAAGTTCTTTTGTGTATTGTTATGGCTATGTAGAGCAGTGAAGTAACATGAAATAACATGCATAAGCAGTTTTTCAGATATAATTTTAAGTTTTGTCACATTGTAGATTAGTGATCATTTTTGCCACATTGCAGATTAGTGATAATTTTTGCCACATTGCCCATTAAACCTAAATTACTGATTACTAATAATTTTATTCACATTGTAACTGTCTAATTGTTTACTCAGTACACACTTGTATACACACTGCCTCTATTATACTATGTATACACATTGTTTAGATCAGTATACACTTGTATCCACATTTTAACTCAGTTATGTAAATGAAACGCAAATGCAAATGAAACTCAGTTATGTTTAGATAAGTATGCACTTGTATACACATTGTTTAGATCAATTATGTAACTCAGTTACGTTTAGATCAATACACTTGTATCCACATTGTGCCTCTGTTATCTAACTCAGTTATGTAAATGAAACGCAAATGTAAATGAAACTCGGTTATGTTTAGATCAGTATACACTTGTATACACATTGTTTAGATCAGTTATGTAACTCAGTTATGTTTAGATCAATACACTTGTATACACATTGTTAAGATCAGTATACTATGTTATACTGAAATGCAAATGGAATTCAGTTATGAAACTCAGTATGTGCTGGAAGGAAACTCAGTCATACTACGACCATAGTTTGTGCTGAAATGCAATTGAGGCATGCATACGTCTTATTTTGTGCTGAAATGCAACTGATGTATGCAGGTGAAGGAGGCAGTGATGAGATCATTCAAGAACTTGTTACTGAAGGCACTAGAGGTACTCGATGCAGTAGAGACATTGAATGCATTGGAGCCTTGCGCTATATTTTGAATCTGTTTTAGTTTTATGTAAACATGAATTTATTAATGGCTGTGTTTGTAACTGAAATGTCTGTAAAATTGAATTTAGTGGCTATGTTTTGTTATTTTTTAGTTGACTAAATACTACTTGTGTTTGCTGGTTAATTTGAAAGAAAAAGTTCTTTGTTAATTTCAGTGTGATGTTATGTTATGTAATGTTGTCATATATATGATATAATGTTGCATTATGTGATGTTAAATGTTGCCATAGCTATGATATAGTGTTGCCATTGGGTGGTAAAATTGTTGCCATAGATTTATGCATGTGGCGGGCTACAGATTTTGGTGGCGATTCCATGAACCCGGGCTACATATTTTAGTGGGTCCCACATTTTTGTAAATTTAGTACTTGTGGCAACACCAGTACAGATGTTGCTTTAGGGTCGCAAATATGTTGCCTTTGAATCTATGGCAACGCGGTAAAATGATCACCAAAAAAGTGTTGCCACAGATCATTTTTTGTCTATAGCAACACTTTTTGGCACTTTCTGCATCACTTCTTCCGTGTTGCAATATGCAATCTATGGCATAGTGGAGGGAACATAAAACGTTGGGTCAGACATAAGTCTGGTATGAGCGATAAATAAATCTCAAAATACTATAAAAGTCGCAATAATAAACATGACATGGAGGTATGGAGAATCATACCTGCCCTGCCCTTGCATCCACTGAATTAGTACATAATAGTCGATATATGCTACACCTTGATAAACCTCATATAAAACTGGTGTGATAGATGTCTAAGCACTAACAATGATAAATAAATAAACATTCATAGCATCCATCCTCATTTTCACTTACTTTGTGTGTTGGATATACGATAACACATCCGTTCCTTGGTACTCGAATCCATGCCACTCAGTCGGCTAGGACACAGGTTGTACCCACTTATACAACCCAAAGCAAGGACTCGAACTTGGAAATAATCTTCCAAACCTGGAGATAAGGACCCGTCCCTGGTCCGATGGACAACACACCCAATACCTCTTTTTCCCTAGTACCTCTTAAACCTGCATATCGATTAGGGCTGTCAATGGGCCATGTCGGGTCGGGTCAAGTCGGGTTCGGGTTGATTTATAAACGGGTCGGGTCAACCTTTTTATTAAATATGTCAGTTTTTCTCAACCCTAACCCGATCCATTTATAAACGGGTTGATCCGACGCAACCCGTGTAACCCGTTTAACTAAGTGGATCGTGTCGGGTCGTGTTGGGTTGGGTTTACCCGTTGATCCACTGACAAGTATTGCCCACTAATATAAACAAGAAAAGAACCAAATCACCAACAAGCAGCAAGTTAAAAAATCACCAACAAACAACAAGTTACAAAATCACCAAACATGCATCACATATATAAAGCATGATATCACCATATCCAAAAATCATTCTCCATACATAATAATATATGAGCATAGTGGATACATAAAATACTAACAGTATGGAAGAGATACAATTGTTATAAGTTAAATATAACTAACAAAATACAATAATAAATTAGAAAATATAATAGCTCACACAAGAATTTATGAGCATACTGATTACTACATACATAAAAGACTAACGCTAATAGCATACATAAAAGACTAACAATATGAAAGAGATACAACATATAATCTGATTTAGAGGGTCAAAATCTGGTTAGTGGATCAAAATCGGGTTAGCGGGTCAACCCTAAACCCGCCCATTTAGAAACGGGTCAAATTTGGGTTGACCCGAAAATGACCCGTCAACTAAACTGGTCAGGTTAACCTGCTAATTTTCGTATGGGTTTTGGGTTATGTAGGAAATTGATAGCCCTAGTATTGATCATCCCTTTGCACACGTTCTCCGCAGCTGAATCCATCACTAGAATGTCCATAAGACTCCTATCTGAAGTCATATCAATATGGGGACTATCCCCGACGGTTATCGTATGTTGTAGGATATCATCCTGTGACTCCCATCTCTCTATCTGACAGTCACCACAATACGAATTAATGTCATCTTTTCTGCATCTCGGAGAAAAGTAATCCATTGCAGCAGACTTGCTCTCCATCCTGGAATCATCGTCGTCAAATGACGCATCACTACATAGAAGCACCACATCCTCACCTCAAGCCAAAGTTATTGATCGAAGAGCCATCGTATTGAAACCACTATCGAACGAACCATCACATCCTGCTCCTCGCAATCACATCATCGTCAATGTCAAATTGGTCAAAATGACCAACAATAATGGTAATCGAAATCGACCACTCGATTGTAATAGATAAGGATTACTCGGATCACGCATCTAACCAAAATTGGTTAAATACACATCCAAGGAAAAACGTCCGGCATTCATCATGGAATCCAACTCCTCGCCAAGAAGAAATGTCACCATGAAGAACTCCTTCCTTTGAGGCCACCATCACCACATTTCACCAGATCAGCTCATCCTCCAGTCAGTTTGCCCCTAGTTTGACATAGTCGAACTGGACCCGGACCGGCATAGTTGTTCCGGACTTAGTCGAGCTGACTCCAGATTGACTATGTCGATCCGGAGTTGGCCACTTGGCCGATCCAGATCTGGATCGACATAGTCGATCTGGGATTGATTGAACTGAGATCCACTCTGCCCTTTAACTTCTTTGCTCCGTCCAAGCCTTCAAATTTGATGTCGAGTCCTAGTGTTGTTCTATCGTCGAGTCCATCCATGCAAAGCTTCGTCGAGAATGTATCTTTCCTGTTCGAGTCTACCATCCTTGTGCTGCAATCAAGGTACACCAACATGTGTATTTGATCGATAAGCATTCCAAACTCTAACGAACAAAATATTTCCTAATACTATGTCCCCTACGAAAGGCATTTTATGCTAAACTAAGCAAACTAGTCAAGCATGCAACCAATAGACATGTAAGCCCTAATCTAGCATACAAACATCCAAAATGATCATAATAGGACAAATAGAATATATCTATAATAACCAAGGTATGATATACGTCCAAATGACCCAAGCCTTGCGAAAGTGCCAAACTGACGTATAATGGCGCGTAATAGCGCACAAACATATAAAATGTGATGTCCATGTCAAATCGAGTTAAATCACCACTAATATATTTTATTTACTAATTACTAGGTTTCCATATCCTAGATGTTCCATTTTATAACTAGAAGTCACACGTTCTATGCTACGTCTATTGTATAGTGAGAGATTATCACTTACCTCAACCAAATTAATACGAAGCTACTCCATAACATAGTGTAACACCCCGGAATTTCGGACCAGTCAAAATTGCCAAAAATCCTTCCATTCATAACAAACAATAACAGTTACCATTTTATTTGATAAATATACAACATCACTAAATGCTCTGGATAAAATTTTAATAAATACCACTTATCTAATTAACTGCTTGTGCTTAAATATGGATTAAACACAACTACCGTAAATCTGCCGTTGTGCAACTCTAATGAGATGGACATTGGTATTCATTCCTGCACACTTGATAAACACGTTAGCATAGCTTAAATGAAAGATGCACTATTATAAGATGAAATGGCAAATACTAAACAAAAAATATTTTTATTAAAATAGCAGCTGCATCACTATCCCCTTGTGACTGCCTACGTACCTTTATCTAATTGGGTAAGCAATTAGATACAGGATCAGGCCAACGTAGTTCTTCTTACTCAAAACGTTTAAAATCAATATTTACTTCCAAAATACTCTTTACATCAAATAGGGGTAAAATAATTTTGTAAATACTCATTTTGAAAGACATCTATATATCTCCTGTAAAACTTCCTTTTAAAAGATAAACATCTTTTATTTTAAATACTACTCATCTTCTTTATGCAAAAACTTCTTCGTAAACAAATCACAAACCACCTTTATATTTCTCTAATATATGTTTGGAAAGATCCTCAAAGATTGAACTCAAGTAGTTAAGTTCAACACCATTCATTGCCTCGTTAAAACAAAAACACACCCAATTTATACCTTGTTTAAAACACTAATCATACTTCGTTTAATCACATACTATTCATGCCTCGATTGAACAGTATTAATACCTCGTTTAAAACACTAATCATACTTCGTTTAATCACATACTATTCATGCCTCGATTGAACAGTATTCATACCTCGTATAAACACTAATCATACCTCGTTTGAACACTAATCATACCTCGTTTAAACACTAATCATAAATTTCCTTAATCATCATTTGCATATGTTGATTGCTTGTCAGAGCAAAGATCGCAGCTAATAAAGTATGATGAAGTCACGTGCAACATTAAATTAAAACACAAGCATAAGAAATTAGTAATCGTTTAGATAATGAGTATACTCACAGTACTTCTTGCTAACTTCATGCCAAAGCCTCGTAGAACATAAATATAATTCTTACCAATACCTCAGCATGCAAACTTCTTCCTCGAATCATCACAAAGCTTACAACAACTTAATAATTACTCTCGGGTTTAACATATTTTGACCCTCTTTCACATTGAATTAGCATATCAATTTGGAAGATATGACCGAACTAAGTAGGAGAATTTTCTTAATACATAAGAAGTTAGCTCCCTCTCTTTGCAAATGAACTCCATATATATAAGTGAAGCGAAACTTCTTTGAGAAGCCACTAAGAATCGGCTTATGAGAGAAGCCACTAATACTTACGTTTCTAAGAGAAGCCACTGAGGTTGACTAGACTTCTAATAGAGGTCACTAATACTTGGGCTTGTAATGATGAAATGAATATGAGAAGAGTAGGTGCCTTTATATAGCCATGTTTAAGGGGCATTTATGTCATTAACTTAGGGACAAATATCATGTTCTTACCATTACTTAACATGTAAGTATACATGTGATAAAGCTTCCTTAAGAAGCCATAAGCTTAAGGAAGAAAAAACCAAATTGTTTTCTTACACATATTACCCTCTTTATCTTCTTTGAGAAGTCACCAAGAATTGGCTTGCAAGAGAAGCCATTAAGAATATACAAGGCTTCCAAGAGAAGCAACAAATAATTGGCTTTCAATAGAAGCCACTAAGAATATGACAAGCTACCAACAGTTAGGCTTCTAGTAGAAGCCACTAAGATTATCTTCTAAGAGAAGCCACTAAACTCCTATCTTTCTGCTTTCTTAAGACGCTTGCCCTTCATCTACAATGCATACCTTAGGATAATAACACATAACCTCTTAGTTGTTTTTTAACGTATACTAGAAGTTTACACCTAAGCCGTATATATGTCACAATTTCATCATGAAATGTCAAATCAAACCTTTATTATTATGACATGTCAAATCAAATGTCACATCAAACCTTTATTATTATGACATGTCAAATCAAACCATTATTATTATGACATGAAAAATCAAATGTCAAGTCAAATGTTTATTAATTTACTTCCTAACACATTCTTACATTTGTTATCCTATGCGTATACTAAAAACAGTTATTACAGCGTTCCTGTCGTGCTATGAAAAGTTTTAGGTAGTTCATAAGAATCAAAACAGATATTACAACGTTTCTGGAATACTAAAAATGACGGCATTTTTGAAATGCTATGGAAAGAAGTGAACATTTTCACCCTGTATATAGTATTTTCCAAGGCTAGTTTGGTAATTTAGTTTTGGAAACTTGTCCACCTTATCTTCATGCATGCTTTAGGATGTAGACACATGTCTACTTGGATGTCTTTAGATTTTTCTACATATGGACACCTAATATGGTTATGTGTCATTACATTATTTACTTACAAGACATGTGTTCCATTCTTTTGGTGACACGTGTCTCTATCATGTTAAGTCATTTTTCATTTTCTAGAACATGTACATATATATTCTTTGTATGTTACTTCTATGATATGTATATACACATATATGTGTTCTTCTAACGTTACTACATGCACCTGATATTCCAACAACTTTTAATAAGAAAAACTTCGTTTATCGACAAAACTGTTTTCGGTTACATTATCGATATTTCTTTGAACTATTTATCTTCACAAACAAAAATTCAACAACATATTTTCTTCTCTTTAATTATTATTTATAAAGGGATTTAATCAAGGTTATAAAACCATTAAATCCAAGTTTTAAATATTTAAATAATCTCGGTATTTAAATATTTACTGTCCAAAGTTTCAGGTTGTTACACATAGAGCTTCTCAATATGATTCCAATGCTTGAAACTGCTTCCAAATCTCCCATGCTTTCGTATTTGGATCGGCCCCCCTTCCCGGTTTGACATAGTCGAACCGGGCTTGAGCCTCCATATCCAAATGAACGACGACGCCGCCACAAAAACCAATGCTGAGCCACCAAACCATGTTTTCAGCCAATCAGTTAAACCCACCGCATTCTTTTCGGCGTTGTCGTCATATCACTGATCCGATCAATGCCAAACCACCGCCATCTGAATCGCCTCCCTGCAGACTGTTTTCACCAGAAATATCGTCGTCTAACCATGCTCCGTTCGTTAAAAAAAATCAAAAATACCAAAATCACTAAAATGCATATTTCATACGAACTCTGATCGATCTCAGACCTGCGCTATTCTCTTCGTTTTTCAATCCTCTACAACTTTCCTTTTGGTGCCCAAAGCTGATTCTCAACGATGAAGGCGCAACAAGCAAAAGAAAGGGACCTATGTTGGATTTTGGCAATTTCTGGCCACCTCCGACGTTCGTTCGACGAGCGTCCGTCGCCGTTGAATATGCATCTTCGAAATGAACAACATTCATGTTGGGGTTTTTGGATAAAGGTGGATGGATCAATCGGCATATGATGGAGGAAATAAAAGCTTGATCTAAAGTGAAGAGGTGAGCTTATATAGCCTCCTTCAAACCACTATTCACCAAGCCAAAAATTTACCGAACCCTAAACATATCGAACCTTATACTTTTTGTTAATGTAATGAACCATACGAACTCAATGGAACTAGCCCGAGACTTAACTTGGTCATACGAGAATTAACATTTAAAGCTCAAATACAATTTCAGTTTCTTACAGTAACCGACACACGTTTGGTTCAAGCCCCGTCGGAAGATACTATTCATTCGCTATGAAACTTGATGGTTTGCAACAATTCACTACGACGATTCCAAAAATATAAATGTCATCGCAATCCAACACAGTGCCTCCAAAACGACAGTTTATGTGCATATCGAGATCGTTATGGCCGCCAACTGATCCAAACTCGAAATATAGCGATCCATATACTTATTCCTCCCGTAAGAACAATCCGGATTCAAAATAATTGGTCCCACATCCTGATTAGATCATTGTGCAAATCCTATTTTGGAGCCATTAATTGAATAATTAATGATTAATATTTAAATAAAATATTTAAATACTCAATCATTAAAATACGAGTTGTTACATTCTTCCCTCTTAAAGGATTTCGTCCGTGAAATCTCAAGGATCAACATACACTCTCGAATAAGTGACGACATAAGACAAATCGTCACTTAATGCTCTCAACAACCATCAATCCCGGAATGATGTAGCCAAACCAAATCTCTAAGTTGTATACTAATTTTCCAACAACTTGATGTTGGAAGACGGAAGTGACAACTTACCTGTTCAAAGAAAATTTAACCTAGCATTGCTTGTTGGATTTCTTTCCAAATATATCAAATTCACGGAAAATTTCGGCAGCACCTTCCCTGTACGTCTTGATCCGAAAAAACACCAAGTCGCCATGCAAGACTTATCTCAACAAAAAAAACAAAAGCGCAAAAGTGGCTACCCATATATGGGTATAAATTCATCAAAATGCACCAAATAGCAAAAACCATAACTCTACTTCTTCTACATACCTCTTTTCAAGCAAGCTTAGCAATTAGATGCAAATTAACATCCAAACAAACGAAATCTTTCTTCTTTGTACCTGTTCATGTACTCAACAAAGAGGATTAGACACTGTTGTAGAAATAGCAATAATGGGAGTAAACTTGTTAAATAAACTGTATCTGACATAACATGTCAAGTCTGTTGGAAATGAATGAGTAATGAATAAGTAGGTTTGGCAAAATTCATTTAGTTCTGCATCAGGGAAAAACTAACACCTTTGCCACTACTTATACTAAGGCTTGGTATGTTATTACAAAAGAAAGAGGAGATGGAAGAAAGAGGCAATGGCTTGAACTATGGCATGATAAAAATTCATGTTAATATTTAAAAGGTCAAAGATAAAGGCCTTGGGCCTTGGGGATCTTGAGGTCTGGTGATCGATTAGGCCTCCAATGGGTTGCGCTACGAAAAAAGTCATGTTTTTAAATTCGGACGCGCAAATGCCAACTGAAATATCTGTTGGTAAAGGGTCGCAACCTTTCCAACGGTCGTAGCCATTGCAATTCAAACAGAAGCACCTGTTCGTGAAAAAGTGCCTCTTCCGGCCTATATAAAGCCCTGCGGAATTCGAATAGAAATACAATTTTTTATTCTGCTTTCTTCCCTCTTTATCTTCCTCATTGCTTTGTTCTACAATTAAATAACTACCTTGAGTTCGTTGTCGCTCTGCGATTGTAGCGCACCATCACAGAGACGGTTCGGTTTCACCCTTGGGAGACGATTGCTCGACAATCTAACACGCCATAGAGGGAGCAATTTCGTTTCAAGGGAACAACTCTCGCTGGACTCGGACATTAATATGTACTGTTTCCTTTCCCTTTTCCTGAATTCTTGCTGTTCCGGTTCGTTCCCTTGCATGCTTGTAACTGAACTTTGTTGTTGCAATTTGCAATATCATTGAATCAGTATTACTAACGCTTAAAGGCGTTACTGTTCATAGAAACGGTTTTCAGACGTTTCTAGTGATTGGTTTCTAACAATCTTGAAATGAAATTGTGATTGTTGCTTCTGTTTGCAGACGACGATGTCATGAAGTAGCAACGATAAATTTGGTCGACACAGACTGTGCCACCGGCTCTGCCTCTGGTTCCACCAACTATTCCATATTCACATGGTGAGAGAACAGAGAAGTTTAATAGCCAGGATTTCAAACGCTGGCAACAAAAGATGCTTTTCTACCTGACAACCTTGGGGTTGGCCAAATACCTTCAAGAGGATCCACCGTTTGTTGAAGAACTGGAGCCTGACTCCACCAAAGTCGAGGCTTTTACTGCATGGAAGAATTCTGACTTCATCTGTAAGAATTACATTCTCAACGGTTTAGATAATAGTTTATATAATGTATATTGTACCATTGAGACTTCAAAGGTTCTTTGGTTATCACTTGAAAAGAAGTATAAGACTGAAGATGCCGGAATGAAGAAATTCATTGTTGGAAAGTTTCTTGACTTCAAAATGGTCGATTCCAAAACAGTCGTCAGTCAGATTCAAGAACTCCAAGTTACCATTCATTAAATTCACGACGAAAAGATGGAGTTAAGTGAGTCATTCCAAGTGGCTTCCGCTATCGAAAAGTTGCCTCCGTCATGGAAGGATTTCAAAAACTATTTAAAGCATAAGCGCAAGGAAATGACCATGGAGGATCTGGTTGTTCGTCTGCGAATCGAACAAGTCAACAGAAAATCAGAGAAAAAGGCTACTAGTTCATTACAGGCAAAGGCCAATGTGGTTGAGGATGAAAAGACAAATAAAAGAAAGCGCGAACAGAATCCTAATGCAAAGAAACAAAAGAAGTTTCAAGGATCTTGCCATAATTGTTGGAAAAAATGCCACAAAGCAGCCATGTGTCGTGCACCCAAAAAGAAGAAACCTGAAGTAAATATGGCAGGTAATTCAGAGGATGTCACAGATATGGATTTGTGTGCAGCTGTTTCTGAATGCAACCTTGTTGGCAACAACAAGGAGTGTTTTCTAGACACAGGAGCCACTCGTCATATATGTGCCAACAAGTGGATGTTTACAACCTACAAGCCTGCCACTGATAATAAGCAACTATTCATGGGTAACTCGTCCGCATCAAAGGTTGAAGGCAAGGGAAAGATTGTACTGAAGTTAACTTCTGGAAAGGAACTAAAATTGAATGACGTTCTCCACGTTCCAGAAAACCGCAAGAACCTGATTTCAGGATTGTTGCTCAACAAGCGTGATTTCAAACTAACATTTGTTGCTGATAAGTTTGTAATATCAAAGAACGGAGTGTATGTTGGAAGAGGATATGTATGTGATGGCTTGTTTAAAGCAAATGTAACCACTATTGTACCGAACAATGATATGAATAAAATTGAATCTTCTGCTTATATTGTTGACTCTTCTAACATATGGCATTCTAAATTAGGGCATGTAAATTTTGATACATTGCGAAAATTAATTAATCTAGAATTCATACCAAAATGCAATATAGATTCTAACTATAAATGTCAAGTTTGTGCAGAAGCGAAAATGACAAGAACCTCATTTCATCATGTTGAACGAGAAACGGAACCTCTAGAATTAATACATACTGATGTATGTGATTGAAAATGTGTCAAACTAGAGGTGGAAAGAGGTACTTTATCACATTCATTGATGATTGTACCAGATATTGTTACGTCTATCTCCTTAGAAGTAAGGACGAAGCAATCGACTTGTTTAAACAGTATAAGGTAGAAGTTGAGAATCAACTCAACAATAAAATAAAATCTTTAAGGAGTGATAGAGGAGGAGAATACAAGTCTCCATTTGAGGAATTTTGTGCTGAGCATGGAATTATTCATCAAACTACAGCACCGTATTCACCTCAATCCAACGGTATAGCCAAACGGAAAAATAGAACTCTTAAAGAAATGATGAATGTCTTATTAATTAGTTCTGGCTTACCAGATAACTTTTGGGGAGAAATTATTCTTTCGGCAAATCATATTTTGAATAAAATACCACGAAAGAAAACGTCTAAATCTCCACATGAACTTTGGAAAAACAGACCACCATCCTACAAATACTTGAAAGTGTGGGGGTGTCTTGCCAAAGTAGAAATACCAAAACCGAAAAAGGTCAAAATTGGACCAAAGACTATAGATTGCATATTCATTGGATATGCTTATAATAGTAGTGCATATCGATTTTTGGTGTACAAATCTGAAATTGATGACATTCATGAAAACGCCATTATCGAGTCACGAAGTGCAAGATTCTTTGAACACATTTATCCTCTAAAATCCTCTATTGAAAATATTGTTCAAAAGAGATAAAGAGATACAAATACACTTGAGGATAATGTTAATCAAAATTCGAATGAGAGAAATGTTGAAACAGAGGTAGAAGAACCTAGAAGGAGCAAACGTCAAAGGACTTCTAAAACCTTTGGACCCGATTTCTATGCATATATGATAGAAAATGTACCTCTTACTTATCAACAAGCAATATCATCTCCTAAGGCTCCATACTGGAAGGAGGCTGTCAACAGTGAAATAGAATCCACTTTACAAAACCATATATGGGAACTAGTGGATCTACCCAAAGGATCAAAACCACTAGGATATAAATGGATATTTAAGAAAAAACTAAAAGCTGACGGCTCAGTAGACAAGTATAAAGCAAGACTTGTAATAAAGGGATTTAGACAGAAGGAAGATCTAGATTACTTTGATACGCATTCACCAGCAACTAGAATAACATCGATTAGGATGCTTATTGCAATCGCATCCATATTAAATTTGGAAATACACCAAATGGATGTGAAAACTGCGTTTTTAAATGGTGAACTAGAAGAAGAAATTTATATGCAGCAACCTGAAGGGTTTCTAAGCCCAAGAAATGAAAATAAGGTGTGCAAGTTAGTAAAATCACTTTATGGCCTTAAATAAGCTCCGAAACAACGGCATGAGAAATTTGATGAAACTATGTTATCAAATGGATTCAAAATAAATGAATCAGATAAATGCGTATATGTAAGATATACGGATATTGGATATGTCATTGTTTGCCTTTATGTTGATGATTTATTAATCCTAGAGAATAATAAGGCCATAATAAAATCTACGAAGGATATGTTATCCTCTAGATTCGACATGAAAGACCTAGGAGTGGCTATTGTAATCTTGGATGTGAAAATCATAAAAACACCACAAGGATATGCGTTATCTCAGTCACATTACGTTGCCAAATTACTTGAAAGGTTCAAGTAATATAATATAACCATTGCAAAATCACCAGTGGATATGAACCAAAATTAGTTAAAGAACACCGGTAATAGAATATATCAGCTTGAATACTCCGTATACTAGGAAGTATTATGTATGTCATGAATTGCACTAGGCCTGATATTGCATACGCTATAAGCAAGTTGAGTAGATATACCAGTAATCCTGGTAAACATCACTGAAAAGCAATAATCAGGGTCTTAGGATATCTAAAATACACACAAAAATGTGTGTTACAATATGAAAAGCATCCTTCAGTAGTAGAAGGATATAGTGATGCCAATTGGATAACTGGCTCAAATGACACAAAATCCACAAGTGGATATGTGTTTACATTAAGAAATGGAGCAATCTCATGGAAATCGTCCAAACAGACTTGTATAGCAAGATCAACAATGGAATCAGAGTTCATTGCTCTAGATAAAGCCGCAGAAGAAGCAAACTAGCTTAGGAGTTTCTTGGAAGACATTCCAAATTGGGAAAAACCTGTACCTCCAATATGTATACATTGTGATAGTCAATCTGCTATAGGAAGGGCAAATAGTACATTGTATAATGGTAAGTCTCGACATATTCGTCGTAGACATAAAACCATAAGACAACTTCTCTCGAATGGAGTTATCACTATAGACTATGTAAGGTCAAAGGATAACATAGCAGATCCACTAACAAAAGGCTGGCCAAGAGAGAAAGTTCAAACCTTATCGATGGGAATGGGCTTAAGACCTATGAACTAAGAGTTTTCTAAAACGGAAACCCCACCTAGTTGACTGGAGATCCCAAGATCTAGGTTCAAAGGGACAACTAAGTTTAAGATAAACTTGACGGCACTGTTAAATACAAACCATTCCTATGATAAGTCAGTGCACAACACGTCGGAGAATAGGATAAGCTTGGCTTTTAATGGTGTCTATACCATGGTGTTATACAGAACCAAGTGGAGTATTACGGGATACTCTTAATAGAATCACCTATGTGAGTGCAAAAGCGCCGCTTCAAGAAGAATTGTAAGGTCGAATTCTTCAAGCACTCATGAAACCAAGGCGGTGTTCATGGCAAAACCGAACATAAATAGAGAACCAAGGGGTTAAAGAGAATTTATCATGTGTTATCTTTATAGACTTACACAAATAGCTTACAGTTCAAAGACAGTCTAGTCTACTGATTCGCCAGTTAGTTATAACGATAAAACACTAAGAAAAGTTCAAGGCCTCTGTGCTACTTTTACCGATATGATAAATGTTACAAAAAATTGTAGAACAGATTAGACAATACTCATTCATGTGGGGGATTGTTGGAAATGAATGAGTAATGAATAAGTAGGTTTGGCAAAATTCATTTAGTCCTACATCGGGGAAAAACTAACACCTTTGCCACTACTTATATTAAGGCTTGATATGTTATTACAAAAGAAAGAGGAGATGGAAGAAAGAGGTAATGGCTTGAACTATGGCATGATAAAAATTCATGTTAATATTTAAAAGGTCAAAGATAAGGGCCTTGGCCTTGGGGCTTTTGGGGTCTGGTGATCGATTGGGCCTCCAATGGGCTGCGCTGCGAAAAACGTCATGTTTTTGAATTCGGACGCGCAAATGCCAATGGAAATGTCTGTTTAAGGGTCGCAACCTTTCCAATAGTCGTAGCCGTTGCAATTCAAACAGAAGCACCTATTCATGAAAAAGTGCCTCTTCCAGCCTATATAAAGGCCTGTGGAATTCGAATAGAAATACAATTTTTTATTCTGGTTTCTTCCCTCTTTATCTTCCTCGTTGCTCTGTTCTACAATTAAATAACTACCTTGAGTTCGTCGTCGCTCTTGGATTGTAGCGCACCATCGTAGAGACGGTTCCGTTTCACCCTTGGGAGACGATTGCTCGACAATCTTACGTGTCATAGAGGGAGCAATTTCGTTTCAAGGGAACAACTCTCGCTGGACTCGGACATTAATAAGTACCGTTTCCTTTCCCTTTTCCTGAATTCTTGCTATTCCGGTTTGTTCCTTTACATGCTTGTAACTGAACTTTGTTGTTGTAATTTGCAATATCATTGAATCAGTATTACTAACGCTTAAAGGCGTTACTGTTCATAGAAACGGTTTTCAAACGTTTCTAGTGATTGGTTTCTAACAAAGTCATGTATGTAAACTAATAAACAATGCAACGACATAATTATCCTGCATGCCTAACAATCATAAAAGTATATCTTACTTGCCTTTCATTTTCTTGATTTTGAGTTTGGTATTACACCTGCCGATTTTTACATGCTTACAGGATTGAGATAGGTAGTGCAGATAGATTGACATACCCTTTTTCTTCGAGTTAGCTGAGTCATACGCATTGCACTTGCTTGATTTCTCCCTAGATCATATCTAATTTTGAGTCGTCACCCTGATATATTTATAGGAGTATATTTTAGCTCATATGGGTACCAAAGCCATGGAGGATGATGTATTTCGGGCTTTCCTTTTATATCTTTTTGGTTCGACATTCCTCTTGAACCAAAAGAGTACAATTCGATTGAGCCACCTAGCATCACTAGCAGATTTAGCGCATCTTCATACGATAAACTGGGGTTCGGCTATCCTGTGTTGTCTTTACATCGCACTAGACTCCTTTTCTTTTGGCGAGGTTACGTAGATGTTTGGTTTCTGTTACATGTTGCCGTGTTGGTACGACGAGTACACCGCCAACATACATCCAACCATTGTTGAGGCCACCGACCTTGCAGTTGATACATATTTTCCACGCATGAGTCAATGGGAGAGGATCCAGATATTTAAGCGTACTCCAATTGATGGTAGACACACGACTTGATGGAGGCCCGATCTCAGATTGATTTGAGGTCCAGATCTAACATTTTATGAGCATTGTGGGGCCTCTTATTGGATAGCTCTCACACAGGCTGGTCAGCTCCATGACGCACATCCCCTCTCCATTGAATATCATTTGTCTCTTCGTCGTGCTGTTCTGCTCCCACCGGCTTACCTTCTTGTTTGGTACTTGGGAGGCCGTTGTTCTTTTAGGGAACAAGTGAGTTGCGTGTACCCGGAGATCCACTATTGTCTGATGATATGTTCGGGAGGCGTCGTACTATTGGTTGTCAATACATACTGGGTCTTAGATAGACATGCTAGGTAGATACATAGACATATTTTATATTGGCAGATGATTTTGATATTTATTGTGCTAGAGTTGCACCTCGGCACTACTTATTGCCAGATTACAGTAGGGGTGTAAAATCCGATCATGTAGGTCCACGTGTGGCTATCGGTATAGTTCATCTTCTACCATTTACTTTTGATCTCACCCATCACAGTACTCTGAGCATCCTATGGATTATGCTCTTGATGACTCTTTCAAAGCATACAATCTAAGTGGTACTTTGATCGCGTAACCTATTGTTTATCCACCTAATGAGCTTGTTGCTTGTATCCTCACCCAGAGACTGCACCCGTCTCATGAGGTATTTTAGCTACTTGTTAAATTAGTCGCTTGTACATTTTTAAGAAATATAAACGGAGTGTAATGTTCTTGTATTACAGTATTCACATAGGTTAGACCAGCACTAAATGAATAAGTTGGTTTTGAAACTTTATTCTTTCCGTTTGTAGACTTTTGAACATCACGCAGACTCTCGGCAGTATCCGAGTTCTAGTTTGGTTAAGTGGTAAGCAACTCATAACAGTTTAAGAAATGATAATAATGTGGTCTTTCTGCCCCCATTTTCTCTAGCGAACATCTACTAGAACTCCTCGTTTTCCGTTCGTTTCTACCATCAAAAAATGTCATAGATTTGTAAGTAACAATTACTACATCAATACCATACGTATTGTACAAAACATACCAAATGATCATCGCCTCCCATGTCATTAGTATTTACTTTCTTTATTTTATAAACTTGTGATTCATAAAATGACATTTGACGACTTATTTTCCCGAATCGACCCTGAATCGTCGACAACGTTCATGTTCTTTTAGGATGTTTGAGGTTAAAGACATTTTTTATTTTTTTCCCATAACTTGTCGTCTGATTGGTCATTGCATATAACCGAATCTTGTGAAAAACGACAGTACATGTTGCATAGATCGAGCCGTCCTCGCTTGTCCATGGAAGTATTGGTTGTTCGCTTGAAGGAGTAGCTTGGTCATTCTGGCCTTGGTTGTTCTGGGTGTTGTTTTCGAAAGCATGGCTTTCGGGCATCGTTGGATGTGAAAATTCTCCAAAGGGTGAAGACATTATTAAGTTTATGAGAATTTCAGAATAATAGATAGGAATGAATAGAAATTGTGTTGTGATTTTGTGTGTGTGAAAGTTGGTAATTTATAGTTGAAAATATAACCGTTGTAGTTGGAATATAACCGTTTTATAGCCGTTGTAGCCGGAATATGACCGTTTTATATCCATTACAGGCAAATATGACTGTTGTAGTAGCTGTTAGAGGGGGAAGGTGTTTTCACGTAGATTTAATCGGCGCTAAACGTTTGGGCACTGATTAAATCAGCGCCTAACGTTTGAGCGTTGATTAAATCACCGCTTGGGACCAATTCAGAATCCTGAACTGGTCCCTAAATTTTGTCATGAACACAAGGCAAAGCTCACTGTTGGGAACGAAATGTTCCCAACATTCCGGATTCAGGAGCGTAATATCCAACTGTTGGATATGCTCGTAGGGTAAAACATAATATTTAAAGGTACGAGCTTTTCGAGTATTACTACTTCGTACATCATTTTGAAATCATCAGCTAAGAATCCATTATGTTGAATACTGTTAGGTCCAAGTGTTTTTGGTAAATCATGTGAAAAAGGAAGATATAATGTATTGAGAGTAGATGAATTTCGCACTTTACTCTTTTGACTTTCGTTTATTATCGTATTTTTTGTTTTTGTTTTAAGCTTTTTGATTCTTCAGCAAAGATCTTTCATAGCCTTGTTAGCTTGTGTTATTGGTTATGTTTGTTATGTAATGACTTTCAGAACAAAACTCCTCCTCCTCCTGCATAGGGCACACGCATTTGAGTTGACATACATATTCTAGTAACAAAAGAAATCTCTGATTTTACGTGCCTACCAACTTATATTTGTACTCCACTCTTTTAATTTATTCCATGATGTGAGATTTTATGTTCAAACCGTCATTCCTTCCTTAGCAATATACGAGACAAATCTTAACAGTTTCCCCTTGATTCACATCTTACGAGCGTTTTGAGAGCACTGTCTTACCTGCATGACCCCGTTCATAACATTCGGTTTTGATACCACTGTTATGTAACGACGGTCGGAACAAAGTTCCCTCTCCTCTTGCATAGGGCGCACACATATGAGTTGACACACACATCCTAGTAACAAAAGGAATATCTTATGTTACATGCCTACCAACTCATATTTGTACTTCACTGCTTCTATTTATTCAGTGATATGAGACTTTATATTCAAACAGCCATTTCTTCCTTAACAACATACGAGACAATTTTTAACATTTTTTTTTTTGGAATTTGATCAGGAGGGAAACCGACCGGAGTCGTAAAACCCTCCCTAATGCACCTAGCTTGGTCCGCGAGCACCACATATTATCATGGAAAATTTGTCATTATTCTTCATTGTCTTTCTCCTCAAATTTTTTAGCCATTAGATATTCTCTACCTATTTCTCAATAAGGTTATTGGTTCAAGTTGTAATTGTTTGTAACGATAGTTGAGATCATCTGTAAACAATTTTTATCAGTGAATCAATAAAGAGGGTGGTTAGGTAGAATATCGTGTGCTCATATTTCCGATATTATTTGTGTTGTTTTTTTTTCAATCAAATTCATCTTCAAGTGATTGGGTGATAAAGATCCTATTTTTCTTTGCATTTTGTCAAGCTTCCGCTGCGCACAAAAATCATAACAGTTTGGTATCAGAGCCAGATCATCGCATAGCTTGGAGTGTTTGTTGGATTGAAAATTGGAGATGTCAGAGATGATGACGTTTTCAAATATGACTATTTTAAATGGGGAAGAATTGGGGTATATGGAAGCCGAAGATGGAGGACATTCTATATCTCAATGATTTGCATGATCCCATTGATGGAGATGGGGTAAAGCCCTCGAATATGGATGAGGGAAAGTGGAAGAAAATGGACAAAAAGGCGATTGCGTTGATTCGTCAATATTTGGATGATTCTGTATTCCACCATGTGGCTAGTTGTGAATCCATGAATGCGTTGTGGGACAAATTAGTATCTTTGTATGAGTCGAGAAGTGCTACAAGTAAGGCTTTTCTGGTTCGAAAGTTGGTGCAACTTCGATTGGATGAGGAGAAGTCTGTTGTAGAGTATTTGAACGAGTTTCAGGATGTCATCAATCAAGTGGCAAATATGAAGGTCAATTTTGATGATGAGTTGCAGGCTCTTTTGCTGATGAGTTCGCTTTCAGAAAGTTGGGAGACTTAGGTTGTTTCATTGAGTAACTCCAATGCTGGTGGAGCCAACTCTTTGGAAACGGTACGAAGCAGCCTTTTGAATGAGGAGCTAAGGAGAAAAGGGTTGGAATTGAAATCGGTTCAAACTGAGGCGATGGTAGCAAGGGGCTCGGGGAAAGATACAAGAAAGAAGAAGAAAGAGGCTAGTGGTAAAGGTGCTTGTTATTATTGTGGTAAGAAAGGCCACAAGCGCAATGATTGTTATGCTTATCAGAGGGATAAGAAGAAGGCGCAAGGTGATAATAATAATGATTTGGGACAAGCAGGTTTTGCTGAAGGTACCGAAAGCGATTCTTCATGTGATGTCCTATTTAGTGTTGTGGAGCCTTGGAAGATGGATTCAGGAGCCAGTTTTCACATATGTCGTGATGTGAAAAGTTTTTCTTCATATGAGAAGAGTGTTGGCATGATAAAGACGATCAATGGAGTAGAGCTACCAATTTGTGGAGTTGGAGCTGTTAGGTTTCGGATGCATGATGGAGTGGTGAGAGAAGTAGTCGGTGTGAGGCACATACCCACTTGTTCGCATAACCTCATATCTCTCGGTCAGTTAGATCGCCGCGGTTGCACTTATGAGACTCGAGGTGGAGTTTTGAGAGTGAAGAAGGGTGGCCGTGTGATGATGCGAGGAGTTTTGGATGAGAGAAACCTATATAGTTTGGTCGGTTCGGTGGTCAATAATGAAAGTCGGGTGACGGTTGAAGAACCTAGTCCACAACAATGTGGAAATGTTAATATGGTCACCGCTGTTGGTCCTAAGGTGGAGGATCATGCTCGAGGGATCCCGGAGATGAAGAGATCATGTCAAGCGAAAGACGGATGTCGAGTTGTGAAATCCACAAAGATGAGATGGAGGTCTTTGTGGTATTACAAATGCTTTTGAAGATCGCTAGTGGCATGGTGCACGGATAAGGGAGGTGCATCCTTTGTGGGCGATGGTGGGGGTTTGTAATGGTGTTAATTGAGAAAGAAAGATTGAAAGTAAGAGCTAAGGGGCTATTGTTTGAGTGGGGGAGATGTGATTTGGTATCAAGGTGGAGTGTTGAAATTGGTGATACGCAAATCACAATTTTGAACAACAAATAATCTTACATATTTTGTGGAGAGATTTGTTGTTAGATTTTATGGAGAGATTTGGTGCTAGATTTGATGAAGAGATTTGGTGCTAGATTTGATTTGATACTAGATTTTATGGAGAGATATTGGTTGCTATATTTATGCACATTTATTGCAAGGATATTTGGTGCTTAACCAAATAGTTTTATAACATATATGAAGATATTTGGGAGCCAAGTTTCTTGGGCATGAAGCCAAGTTTTTCTTGGGCATGAAGCAATTCTCACTATAAAAAGAGCTAACTAATCTCTTCATTAGATGTGAAAAATTTGCCATTATTCTTCATTGTCTTTCTCCTCAAATTTTTTAGCCATTAGATATTCTTTACCTATTTCTCAATAAGGTTATTGGTTCAAGTTGTAATTGTTTGTAACGATAGTTGAGATCGTTTGTAAAAAAAAATTATTCGTGAATCAACAAAGAGGGTGGTTGGGTGGAATATCGTGTACTCATATTTCCGATATTATTTGTGTTGTTTTTTTTTCAATCAAATTTATCTTCAAGTGATTGGGTGATAAAGATCCTATTTTTCTTGGCATTTTGTCAAGCTTCCGCTGCGCACAAAAATCATAACAGTCATCTTTGTAGAATTGGTTAGGTAAAATAACCAGAGTAGGTATTGAGTTGCCAAAGTAATCTAAATTACTAAAATCCATTTGACGACATTGCTACAGATATTACAAAATGCAAGTATTTGAAATTTTGAATGAAAAATGCTGGGAAAAAAAGTAACAGAACATCACAAATGATGGTAAAAAATTGTAAAGCATGAGAATTTGAACACAGACTACTATCATGAGATAATCAAAGAAAGATGAAAAGCAACTTACAATTAATGAGAATACTTTAAATATTACTATAAGCATCCACAGAAATGTTTTCCAGCTTACATAACTAATTGCCACCATATAACAATGTGAATGATCGCTGAAATGGTGTATTTAAACTTGCATATATTCTCAGCTGTTTATCCCGATATACAATAGTGAATGAACATTTTAAATTTAATACATTCAGCTATTTATTATGGTAAATGATAGCAGAAATTTATTGATACATGGCTATTTAGAATTGAATATAAAGATCAAATTTGATTTTAATCAGCTTATAAAAAATATTGATATCAATTATAAATTTCATAGTTACTAGAAACATTCTGTCTGGACGCTATTATACTTGTCACAATCATTTAATAGATTAAGAAATAGACAGGTATAACATCCAATTACATGCTTACCATCAATTATCTTGATGTAATTCAAATTATGTTTAATAAAAATATGGATATGTACAATGTACTTGGAGCCAGAACGTTTAAAATTAATTAATGTCTTAATCTTTAATGAGACATAGGATGTAAATCAATCCAATAAACGGAAAGAAAATAAAAATGGATGCATTTGTATGACATAGGCATTTCATTCAAATTGGGAACATAGTCAGATTCACATCTCTTTTGATGCTCCAAGAAACAGTCCAATTGGAAGGCAGCATTACTAACAAGATAAATTAAGATATATAGTAAGCAATAAATATTCCCACGTTTTGAAATCTTTACATAGATTATCCTTCAAATCTCAAATCGCCAACCATGTAAAGTCAAATGCACCCACATTTGCTATATATATGTTGTTCATGTTAATTAGCCATCCACAAACTCTAATGGCTTCTTTCAACCTATGTGTTCTTTTTCAGCTATACTTTGCCTCTCTCCTATTTCCTTCGTTCTGCAACGGCAGGGTTTTGCTATCCGATCAATCAAACAATGCAAACATCACTCTCGATTCCTTAAGGGATTCACTGACAAGGCAAGAAGACTCTATCGTGTTCAGCCTCATCGAGAGAGCGAAATTCCCATGCAACGCTCCTGCTTACAGTAATTCTTACTTAGGCTATGGTGGCCGTCTTTCCATTGTTGAGATGTTCGTTAGGCAATCAGAAGCAGTTCAGGCCAAGGTCAGACCTTTTCTTCTTTCCTGTTCATCTATTGTAATTGTCACACTAAAATTATAACCTCTGAATTTTCCTTCTCAAATGTGAAAACACCACCAGTATGCAAGTCAGGTTTAAAGTCATTGCAATTGAAAATTGATTGGATATCGATTTTTGTTTCAATTGTTTTTCTGTAATTAAGCGTTTGGAGGTTTGCTATATTCCTTGAAAGGAAACAGAAAATACAGGAAACCGATGGAGATGGCTGCAGGTTGCATATTTAATGCCTACGTTACTGTTTAGTGTCGGCCTTTGAAATGTTCAACGACAAATGAAACATCAAGCATCCAACACCTTTAGTTTATTCTGGAAACCTATAATGTAATATTAGATTCTGAGCTGGTTGACAATGACAATAAAAAACATACATGTAAACTTTATCCTCATCCCGTATGCACTTAAAATTCGTTAACTAAACTTGAAGGTATCACACATTCTATTCCTTAATATATGGTTATACGACCTATAACTTATAAGTTATAACATTGGCACAAGGACTAAACCAATACTTTCTTTCTTATAGGCTGGGAGGTATAAGAATCCTGAGGAGTTACCTTTCTACCCACGTTACTTGCCTCCGTCGCTAGTGCCTCGATACAACTTTTCACAGGTATATTTGGTCCTCCTCCATTCATTTTAACTACGATTCATGTTTAAATAAATCATATAAACAATTCATGACTTAACTGTGTTTTCTTCTTCTTCTTAAACTGTAGTTCCTGTACCCTGCAGCTGCGTCTGTAAATGCAAGCAAGGAGATATGGGACATGTATTTTAACCAGTTGCTACCTTTGATAACTACCAAAGGCGACCATGGTAACTATGCTTTGACATCGTCATCGGATCTTCTATGTTTACAGGTATAATTTATATCAGACTTGCTATATATACACAACATCTATTGATCCAAGGTGTATATGTTATACTAATAACAAATGCATGTTTGGAACAGTTATTAGCAAGGAGAATTCATCTTGGTAGATTTGTTGCTGAAGTTAAGTTCCAATCAGCTCCAAACGACTATATTACTGCCATCCGCGCAAAGGTTTTAGTCCTTCAAACTTACATCAGTTAAATGTTCTTCTTAATTAAGACTATATTTTTTTGCTTTTTTTTAACCGTTCATTAATTATTACAATGTAGGATACAAAAACTCTAGAAAAATTGGTAACAATGAAGAGCGTGGAAGAAATGGTGCAAAGAAGAGTTGAAAGGAAAGCAATGATATTCGGGCAAGATGTAACTTTGGACTTAAACAATGGAAGTAGTGTAAATGACGACAATCAGACTATGTATAAGGTTGATCCATCAGCAGTGTTTCAGCTTTATAGAGACTGGGTTATTCCTCTAACCAAAGTTGTGGAGGTCAATTACCTTCTCAAGCGCCTTGACTGACCTAAATGCATGGTTCGTTTTGTACATACCTACACATGCATTCAGTCTGGTAATTATACTATCATATGTAGAGCGTAATTATATTATTCTTTTTCCATTGTGAAGAAAGATAATAATTGATTGGTTACCTTTTAGTTTGCTGTTTTTACATGTTCTATAATAGTCAACAGTGTTGTGCTTCCAAAAAAGAAAAAGAAAAAAAAAACTACAAGTGCCTTTTGTACAATTTCAGAGTGCTTCAATCTTTAAACAAGCAAATGAACATAAAATATTACTTAATAACTTTTAAGTCCAAATGTCAGAGTTCCCATCAAGGATTAGTTGTCCAAATATTAAAGGTGTCAAATGGGTCCTGTAGGAACAAATAAGGATCAAACTAAATTTGATCTAATCCATTTACAATCTATTTATTTTGACCCATCTAACATAAAGATTTACCTGATTCATCCCACTTATTATGTGCGTTACCCATTTAACCCATCTAAATGTATTTTGATTTTTTAGTACGACTATTAGTAATCTTGAAGAAATATAACATCCGTTTAAAAATTGAAAAAAAAGTCCAAATTTGGAAATTTAAACCGTAAAAATGTGAATTTGAAAATTTTGAAATTCAAAGTTCAAATTTTGAAACTATGAAATTTAAATTTTGAACTTTGGAAATTTATGAAAATTTGGAAATATGGAATTTTGAAACTTGAATTTTTAAAATTTTAAGTTTGAAATTTTGAAAAAAAATTAAAATTTGTAACTTTAAAAACTCAGAATTTTGAAAATTGAAATTTTAAAAATTAAAATTTTGAAATTTGAATATTAACAAGTGAAATTTTGAAAATTTGACACAAAATGAGGACTCAAAATTGCACACAATAAATCTCAACCACTGGATCCTTACATAAATTACACTCTCCAAATAAAGACAAAGAAATCCAACGGTGGAGACTTTGTGTCTATCTCTTTGTGTTTAATTTTATGTCCAAACAGCCGACCCCTATATATATATATATATAGTTTATGTATATACACATATTACGACATAATTCATACCATATAAGCATTAAACAATTAACATTTATATTTTTGTCAATCAACTGATTAACCACAATTATACGATCATAAATCAATTATCCATAACAACTACGTTATCATCCAAACCAAACAGTCATTTATTCATGGTTTTAACTTCATAACCATTTAGGTAATCACTTTAATTGCTAAACTACCAAGTAATTAACTTTTCTGACTTAATCGTTAACACCAAACTTACATGTCATCTTTATATGCTTACTAGCTTTTCCAAAACATTAGCAAACTAAATTTAAAATCAACTAAACTTGTTAATACTACATATATAGTTAAATGAGTTCTCACAACTATATAATTTAAAATTCAAGTTTCTCACCGAGGGATCCACTCCTGCATACCTTTAAAGATAGGATCTTTAGCTCTCTACGACTTCAAACTTCACTTAGCGACCAAGTTACTAACTTTTCTGCTCAACATCGCTACTAGCTCAACACACACACACACATATTTGTTGGCACTTAAAGAGAGGAAAGATGGAAGCTTTAAGTGCTTAAGAGGACAAAAGTAGAATCTTTTTAAACACAAAAATTATACCTGAAAAAGTAAGTCAATTTAGCTCGAATTTTGGACATTCTACACTTAGAATTTGAAAAAGTGATAAACAACGATGTTTTAGATTTTTCTTTTCTCTACTGTTTTAAAAAAGAATTTCTAAATTTGGATCTATTTTGAGGAAGTAATGGCCAAAGGAACAGAAGAAGCATTTTCTGGTTAAACAGAAAATTCAAACCAGAAAATGATGTTCAAAGGACTGGATTTTTGAATAACTTAGGCTTTGAGCTGGGTGAAGTGCTCAACATGAAAATTGTAGCCACTGAAATTTCACACGATTTCAAAATAATAAATTGAAATTCGATTTTGTTTGGATAGAGTTTTGATAGCTAGAAAACATGATATTTTCAAGTTTTAAAAATATAGTGGAGAAAATCGTGTTTTTAGGCTAGCTATGCTTGGAACTGGAAAAAGTGGTCAATTAGAAAGTTGTTCCTCTCCAAATTTTGTATGATTTCAAAAAAAAGAATTTTTGTATTTGTTGTCCGGGACAGAGAGTTATGGCAGCATGAAATTGGGGGAAATACGAGTTGAATTTGTGTTTTGGATCCTGGTTTTAAGTGGCGTTTATGGGTGAAGGGTGCCCACAAAAAGGGGAGGGAGGCTGCCGCTGGAGGTGGTGCTGCTGGGAAGAGGGCGAAGACTGACGTGGCAGGGGTGGCAGGTGGTGGGGCCTACGACCGAAGGGGAGAGGTGAGAGGAAGGAGGTAGAAGATAAAAAAGGAAGGAGGAGGAAAGCAAAGGAAAAATAAAAGAGAATGGTTCCTTATTTATACACTAAGGCTAGAGCTTGAGTGCAAAATGCATGGTGAGGTGTCAAACTTAAGGAAGATAGTTCGGTGATGAAGTAATGAGTTTTTGGCAACTTTTCCACTTGAGGTTCTAAGTGCAAAAATGAATGCCTAATCCTTTATGCCAAACGCACATCACATGGTGCTTTGTGCCAAGCCATCATTTCTTGCTTTGTTATCATGAAAAAAAGGAGATGAGATGCCAAGGAGGAAGGAGGTTTAGGAGACATGTTTTTTAATAAATATCAGCTTCCTTTAATTAAACGACCTTTATACGTTTTCGACTTGTATGATCAAACTGTAAGTCCTGCCAAGCCATCAGTTCTTGCCTTGCTTCATGGAAGAGAGGAGATGAGGTGTCAAGGAGGGAGGAGAATTAGGAGGCATGTTTTTGATAAATATCAGCTTTCTTTAATTAAATGACATTGATAAGTTTTCAACCTGTACGATCAGACCGTAAGTCAGATCGATACGAAATTTAAAATCCTACTATGTTTCATCGATACGCATCCAATGAAACTAGTCTCGTCGAATTCGGAGACCGTTTGAAAAATGATCTTTTTTACGTTATTATTTAATTTCAACTAGTTTTTCGACACGCGTTTGTATTGCGCACGCTCACATACTAACTCCGATTGATATAAAATTTTAAACCTTACAATATTTTAACGTTCCAGGTCCGATGGAATTGGTTTCATCAAAATCGAAGACTGTTTGCAAAATGTCTATTTTCCCAATATTAAAATAATATTAAATTATTGAATTTTTAATATATTTACTTTTAAATCAATTTTAAAAGTTTACTAACCTTGTTTTTTCAATATTGGCGAATAGTGTCAAATTCTTATTTTTGATGACATACGATAAATTGTATGAACCGGTAAGTTGATGGAACTGATATAAATAATTTATCTGATCGTTATACTTTTTGAAATAGTATTCAAAAATGAGTGTATGTATCTAGAACCATACTAGGTTATTTTAGATTCTTAAAAACTCGAATTTTCAAAATACCAAAAATTCTGGGTCGTTACATTTTAGATATAAATCAGATATGCAATCCATATTTGTTATATCAAGTAAGATGACGAAAGTTAAATGAATTATATTGCAAGAGCCATACCTAAATCCCTGAAATAGTTGAGGCAAGATGAATAAAGTGTTGGTGAGGATTTTGAACATCTAGTGAAGCGACACAACAATGATGAAATCAAATCGATCGTTGCTAGAAGACATGTCAATAATGTTTTTCTTAAGATGTTTGTCATTGCTACTCATTTAGGTGTTGTGAGTTAAATCAAAATCGTCTTCTAAGATACAATAAAATTAAGATGATTATTCTCCTTGATCGATTGCATAGCACTACTGAAATTTATTCAAACTAACTTTCAAATTGACTGCAGTAATAAGAGTATCTAATTTGTGATCTATAGAATTAAAAACCAAATTGGTTTTGAAAGAACTAAAGTGGAGAAAGGAATGAGATAATCAAATTTGTAACGGTTTTTTGGATGTTTTTATTTGAGGTAGAAGAAGTGATTCAGAAATAATTTTCAGGTGTAGCAAATTTCAAAGAGAAGGTGTAACACCCCACGCCCGCTAGGGTCACTCACAAAGGGAATGCCATAGCATCGGTGGAGTATTTTAGTGAATATAGAACAGAAAAATTACAACAAGACAGGTATAAATAGTACTTGAAATTTTAAAACATCATCTCATAACAGCGGAAATAAACATGTCTGTTTACATCATAAAAACCACGTTAAAAGTCAAGTACAATATTCATCAAAATAAAGAAGTACATAATCCCACTCTCTCATACAATAGCCATAAGAAAAGAAAAGATAACTGGATAACTGGAGCTTTACATCTACCCAAGCTCCTCAAGACTGGAAACAGAAATCCGATCAAGCTCTACTACCGCTAGGATCCACCGTAGGACCTGAGGGTTGGGAAAAAGATAAAAACAACGGGGTCAGACATAAGTCTGAGTGAGTCCTATAACCCTAACAATACAACCATTAAAGTAATTAGGGTATGACATAAATAAGGTACGGTACCTCTGGGGATAATGACCACACTAAGTAGCCAACAAAACATAGGGTGTACTAAGATAACCGAGAAGACGCTTTTATCCTCCCAAGGATAATTATTAGATTACACCACCCCAGACTTATTCACCCAAGGGTAATTCCTACACTGCACCACACCAGTTCTACCCACCAAGAGTAATTCCTACTTAAAGGTTGATCCCACTAAGTGTACTTAGTAATTTTTACCCGGTAGTTTCTTGTACCCCTACGCAGGTGCCGTCTGCCCCTATTTTTACTAGGTGTACCCACTACCCCCAAGCGATCGGCTCCCTACCGTAGATACCCGTGCTGGTCCCACAAAAGGGGGTGTATCATTCCCCAAAGTGGCTACCATATAATATCATTGTGCACGGCTTTATATCTACACGATGCAACAACGACTTACCAACCAGCCCGGGTCCACACACGCATATGAAACCCGTTGATCCCGCGTTGCCACCGCTAACCCGTTTTGGCCTCTTACAGTCAAGCCCAATATGCGTGTCCCGTCACCCGACTAGAGTCGAGCCTACAAAGATACGTTTAGGATATTGGTTGAAATGGGCCCCCACAAGATACTACTTAAGCTTGTCGTTTAATCTAGTGCATCCCACTTAACCCTTTAACCATGTCCCCTTACATGTTATAAATCTTGGTTAAGTCCTTTAATCATATTTCAATTGCCACTTAGGGCACCCACTAGATTCCCACATGCCACCCATGGCACTTACTTAACCCCTTAATCATGTTTAATTACATGTTCCACCTTGGTTAAGTATTCTAATCGTATTCTCACATGCCACCCATGGCACTTACTTAACCCTTTTATCATGTTTAATTACATGTTCCACCTTGGTTAAGTATTCTAATCGTATTTTTCTATTGCCACCCAAGGCAACCCACTAGTCTCATCATGCCACCCCAAGGCACCCACTTAACCCCTCATGTCCCACTACATGCTAATATGGTTAAGTGTTTCTTAATTCATTAATTAAGATCATGACCTCATAAAGACCTCCCACATTAGACCGTCTTTTATGACTGCTGGATATGCCGGTTGGTTCCGGGCAGACTTCTGTCATAAAAAGGGCCTAACCTCGTGTCTTTACTTTAATCATGTATTTAATTTATGACTAAGACCTCTCACATTGGGCCAATCATTTGTAGCTGCTGGATGGCCGGTCGGTTCCGGGCAGACTTCCGCTACAAAAGGGTCCAACCTCGTGTCTTAGTTGATTAATTAAACCTAATTAATCACCCCCATATTAATTATCCCTAATTAATATCAAATTTTCCATAACATGGGTAGACCTAACTCAATAGGTAAATTCCCATGGGGTAGACCTAACTCAATAGGTAAATTCCCACTTATGGTAATTTATTTTTATGGTATGCTTAATCATACCCAATCATACTTTTATTAACATATTTATTACCCCATCGTTCCCCACGTAAATCGTTCTCATTTCACGACATAATAAAGGGAAAGATCCATCACAAATATCATGGGTTTAGCATATAACTTTGTCATGGGTTAAGAGGATGTCAACTTGCATATATGAACATATATTAACCCAACTACATATAACCCAAACTTGCATATTATCATACCCATGATTTGCATAACATATGACATATGAGTTTGCATATTATCATACACATATCTTGCATAACATGTTAAACTTGCATATAAGCATCCTCATAACTTGCATAACATGTTAAACATGCATTTAAGCATACACATAACTTGCATAAGCATTCACATACTTGCATGGGCATTCATATACTTGCATAAGCATTCACATACTTGCATATCACATTAAGCTCGCATTTAAGCATATACATAACTTGTATAACATCATGCTCATAACTTGCATAATCTCATAAACTTAACTTGCATAACACTATGCACACAACTTGCATACCCTCATACACATAACTTGCATATGCACATAACTTACATAACATGTTGGGCTTGCATGTAAGCATAACTTGCATAATATGTCGAACTTACATATATGACTTGCATCTTAAAGGAGGGTAAACATGCATAGCATATAAGAGTGCCATCTTGCATATGTATATACCATATTTAAAAGGGTAAACTTGCATATCATGATTTATGCATAATACCAAACACTTAGCGTGCATAAAATCACTTACTTATCATGCATAGAATCAAATACTTATTATGCATAAAATCAAATACTTGTTATGCATAAAACCAAATACTTATTATGCATAAAATCAAATACTTATTATGCATAAAATCAAATACTTATTATGCATAAAATCAAATACTTATTATGCATAAAACCAAATACTTATTATGCATAAAATCAAATGCTTATTATGCATAAACCTACCACTTAACTTGCATAAACCCAAACACTTAACATGCATAAAACCCCATACTTAGTATGCATAAAATCAAATACTTATCATGCATAACGTCAAATACTTTAGCATGAATAACATCAAATACTTAACATGCATAACACCAACTACTTAGCATGCACAAAATCACATGCATAACTTGCATATCATGTTACATATAACTTGCATATATTCTCACATATAGTTTGCATAACATGTCACATATGCATAAATGTTTAACATGGTGTTTTGCATCATAAAACGTGGCCTTAACTTGCATTTAACATAAAACTTGCAAATCACATATCATACAAACTTGCATAAATACATTCATCCACAAACATAGCCATGTCTTATCACATCCTACCATAATCAATTTAACAATTGATTATTAAAGCCATAGAAACTCACCAAAACAAGATTAGCAAGTTAAATGAAGCAAATCCCAATGATTAAGTAGAAGAAGATGTAGATTAGCTTGCAAATCCTCTTAGGATTTTTAGTGGAGGCTCTCCAATTTTCTAAGTGGTGGCATAATGGCCTTAGATCTATTTTTTTGGTAAGGATAAGGGGGTATTAGGGTGTATATATAGATTAGTTAGATGTTTTAGGACCATAGGATATACCCTAGAACCAATCCTAGCCTTTAAAGCATGTCTTGGGGAAGAAGTCAAGTGTAGGAACCATTTAGGGCCCAAAAAAAACAGCCCAAAACTCATCCCGGGCCTCAAAACATGAGCAGTTTTTGATTTTGATTTTTCGTGAAACTTTGACGGGCCATAACTTGGTCATACGGACTCCGATTTACGAAAACTTGGACTCTATTTCGCGTATTTTTCCGAGACGAACGCAATGGCACAGCCCGTTTCCCCTGATTCAGAATATTAAATTTAATTCTGCTCTGATTTATGTTATAACAAGTTATTTAACATACGGGGTGTTACATTCTCCCCTACTTAAAGGATTTCGTCCCCGAAATCTCTAAGTCAAGAAGAACGTATCCTACCAACCAAACAACCATCTACTCAACCATCAAACACTGGCATCCATTGTCCTTAAAACAATTTCTAATGATGTATGAGCATATGCAAAAAGTGTGTGTATATGTTCCCTATCTAATGTATGAACATATGCAAACCATGATAGTGCCATGCATCCATTATGTATGCGAGGGAACCCTATCGACACATACAATATCTACATGAGTGCACAATCATTCACCAAAATGCATCATCCATATGATAACACAATCATTATACATCCATAAATATAGCTTCCTACACACAATTTTATGCAATATGCAATATGAAGTGATTGAGCCGATCTAGTGCCTAGAGTGTGTGTATATGCATCCACGAGCAACCACTAGCAAACACTTGCATCCACTTGCATCCATCATACATAACATGTCTCAAACACATGTTTCAACCATAGGTTTACCCTATCTAAAGGTCAAAAGTACTAACGAGAGGACATACTAAGGATAAGATAAGCACAAGATATGTGATGAAGGAGAAGCAAAAGGATATACCCTCCGAAAGAAAAAGGGTACCTCGAACGCATCTTCGCTTCCGTCTCCCAGGTAGCGTCACTCTCTTCATCTCCCCTTTGTACTTTGACTAGTTGAACCTCTCTGTTTCTCAGTTTCCAAATCTCTGACCCAAGGATGCAAGTAGGAGCTCGTCGAATCGTCGCATCACGCTCTGCTTCCACTTCTCCAAGCAAACTCGGCTCTACCACCTCTGCGGTCTCATGTAGGCACTTCCTCCCATAGAATACATCACTAAGTCTGTCGGGCAACTCCGCCAATGGAAGATGCTCCTCCCATGTACCTCCAAAATCCAAGATACATAGCCTCAAAAGGTCTTCTAAAATATGATTCACCCTCTCGGTCTGGCCGTCCGTCTGAGGATGATATGCGGTACTCAAGCGCAACTGAGTCCCTACCGCCTTTTGCAAACTCTTCCAAAACTCTCTAGTGAAGATAGGATCTCGATCACTCACTATACTGGAGGGTACCCGATGCAATCGAACTATCTCTCGAAGATATACAAAAGCTAGCCATGGAGCAGTCCACTTACTCTTCACGGGTGTGAAATGGGTGTTCTTAGTAAGTCTGTCTACCACCACCCAAATTCCTGTATTACTCTTTCTCGATCTGGGTAACCTGTCAATAAAATCCAACGAGGCGCTGTCCCACTTTCATTGCGGAACCTCCAATGGGTGAAGCAACCCACCCGGTTTCTTTCGCTCCGTCTTCACTCGTTGGCACACCAAGCATCGAGCGACATGCTCGGCCACATCTTTCTTCATACCGGCCCAGAAGAAAGCCCTCTTCATGTCTTGGTACATCTTACCCCCACCGGGATGAATGGTCATCCTAAAACGGTGTGCGTCATTAAGAATAGCCTTCCTCAAACCCTCGTCCTGCGGTACACAAAGTCTACCGTCTCTACGCAAACACCCTCTATCTCTAAGGTGTACCTACTCAAATGGCTGGACGACTCCCCCCTTATGAGCTTCTCTACTAACTCAACCAACTGTGGGTCGCCCCTCTGTGCTTCTCCAATCCACCCCAAAAGAGTAGGTCTAACTTCCAAAGAAGCTAGCAAATCGGGTACAAAGTCAACGGAAGGTCTAAAGTCAAACTTAGAAATAAACTCTAAGCTCCGTCGTTCAACGAACAATGAACTCAAGGACAACCTTTTTCTACTTAAGGTGTCTGCTACCATGTTACCCTTACTCATAGGATGCTAAAGATCCCATCCACTTTTGCTGTCCTAAGACTATGCGCTCGAAGAGTCTCCAACACTTCCCTAAGATGTAGGGCATGCTCTTCTCCACCAGAATATCATCCAAGATCATCATAACCGTCTCCCACGCAGACCACCCTAGTCGAATTCGGCATCCCCCAAATGCAAGCCCCAAAGGCCTAAACCAATATCAGACAAACACCCAAGGGATACCTCCTTCGAATTCAGACGACCTACGTGAGACGATACTAGTAAAAATGGCTAAATAATTAAGCCCTTGACCAATTCTGGATGTTCTCGCCAGTCTCGCTCCAAAACCGTCGTTTATCCTATACTGGCCCTGCTCAGCCTATTGAGCACATACGAAAACTTATTTCGCTCCTAGAAAAGACCCAGATGTCATCTACAAAGACCATCACGAACTTATTTAGGTACTCCCTGAACACCCTTCTCAACAAAGTATGCGGGGGCGTTCGTCAAACCCAATGGCATCACCAGCCACTCATAAAAGAAAACATCCGGAGTCCTAAAGGTAGTCTTTTCTATGCTATCCTCAGCCACTCTCAACTGATGAACTTCCGTGGCTGAGTCCACTACTAAAACACTGAGGCGCCAACCAACTGATCAAAGAGATCATCAATCCTTGGCAATGGGTGTCTATTCTTCTTTGTGAGTTTCTTTAGTTCTCTTTAGCCTACACAAAGTCTGAGGGACCCATCCGCCTTCATAACAAAAACTACTGGAGCGCCCCACTCCGATATACTTCGTCTTATGAACCCTTTCTCAAGCAAATCGCCTACTTACTTATGGAGTTCCCTCCTCTCACTAGGAGCCATGTGGCACACTGGCCAAGATACTGGTTTGGCCTTATCCACCAGATATATTCGGAAGTCAATCTCCCGCTTCGGAGGTAAGCCCTTCACCTCCTCAAACACATCCGGGTATTCCCGGACCGCTCTAACAGATCGCAGACTCTAGACCAACGTGTCAGGCGATTCTAGATACCTTAGCATAACAGATTCTATGGGATTACAAGAGATCTCGAGAGTGTTACTTAGGCGGCCCATAAGCCTAACAACTCTCCCTTCAAAATGAAGAACATCACTCCTACTGGATAACCAGTTCATGCCCAAAATTAACCCATAGCCCGTGAAGCCCAACAAGCATCACATCTAAACTCAACGCTAAGTATAGAAACTTTCAAACCCAAACATATCATGGAGCCCCAACTGGGTTTGAAACAACTAAGGGATCATCTACCAAACTGGTGTCTAAGTGCAGTGACTCAACTATCAATGGTGAGATAAACGAACTCGATATATCAGGATCAAATAAAGTTTGAATTGGATAATAAAGAAATCCTAATTCCAACCTAGACGGTCTTATCCGCACCTGGTACCCTAGTCGTGAGGGAATACAACTACCCTCCAGAAGATTCCATACCTTGCCCTTGCTTCTTTGAACAATCCTAATAAGGTGTCCTATTTCTCTTAAAAGGATAACCACTTGCCTTCTTCTTCCCTATTCTCCACTCGTAACCTCCCACCAATGAGGTTTCATCTTTCATTAACCAAACAACTATTTGAGCCTTCCTCCCATCGTTTATCCAATAGATACCTACCAGTCCTCCTCCTTCTTGAACCAACTTCTAATCCGACTAACGTCTAAGTCCCTTGAAGTGGTTTTCCATCCTTATCTATCTTAGAAAGATCATCTATACGCGGAGGGGAAACTCAAAACGAGAGAAAGGAAGAGATTCAAAATGGAGAATTCGAAAGATATAGATACGGCTATTGGGGATTATGCTTTCCTTTCAAAAACTTTTCTCTTAAAAGACATGTTTTTGAAAATACTCCTTTCCAAAAATGTTTTAGAAAAATAGTTTTCTAAAAATTTTATCTGTTCCGGTAACCTTTGCTCTGATACCACGTGTAACACCCCACGCCCGCTAGGGTCACTCACAAAGGGAATGCCATAGCATCGGTGGAGTATTTTAGTGAATATAGAACAGAAAAATTACAACAAGACAGGTATAAATAGTACTTGAAATTTTAAAACATCATCTCATAACAGCGGAAATAAACATGTCTGTTTACATCATAAAAACCACGTTAAAAGTCAAGTACAATATTCATCAAAATAAAGAAGTACATAATCCCACTCTCTCATACAATAGCCATAAGAAAAGAAAAGATAACTGGATAACTGGAGCTTTACATCTACCCAAGCTCCTCAAGACTGGAAACAGAAATCCGATCAAGCTCTACTACCGCTAGGATCCACCGTAGGACCTGAGGGTTGGGAAAAAGATAAAAACAACGGGGTCAGACATAAGTCTGAGTGAGTCCTATAACCCTAACAATACAACCATTAAAGTAATTAGGGTATGACATAAATAAGGTACGGTACCTCTGGGGATAATGACCACACTAAGTAGCCAACAAAACATAGGGTGTACTAAGATAACCGAGAAGACGCTTTTATCCTCCCAAGGATAATTATTAGATTACACCACCCCAGACTTATTCACCCAAGGGTAATTCCTACACTGCACCACACCAGTTCTACCCACCAAGAGTAATTCCTACTTAAAGGTTGATCCCACTAAGTGTACTTAGTAATTTTTACCCGGTAGTTTCTTGTACCCCTACGCAGGTGCCGTCTGCCCCTATTTTTACTAGGTGTACCCACTACCCCCAAGCGATCGGCTCCCTACCGTAGATACCCGTGCTGGTCCCACAAAAGGGGGTGTATCATTCCCCAAAGTGGCTACCATATAATATCATTGTGCACGGCTTTATATCTACACGATGCAACAACGACTTACCAACCAGCCCGGGTCCACACACGCATATGAAACCCGTTGATCCCGCGTTGCCACCGCTAACCCGTTTTGGCCTCTTACAGTCAAGCCCAATATGCGTGTCCCGTCACCCGACTAGAGTCGAGCCTACAAAGATACGTTTGGGATATTGGTTGAAATGGGCCCCCACAAGATACTACTTAAGCTTGTCGTTTAATCTAGTGCATCCCACTTAACCCTTTAACCATGTCCCCTTACATGTTATAAATCTTGGTTAAGTCCTTTAATCATATTTCAATTG
Source organism: Allium sativum (assembly GCA_030737875.1). NCBI lineage: Eukaryota > Viridiplantae > Streptophyta > Magnoliopsida > Asparagales > Amaryllidaceae > Allium > Allium sativum. The sequence goes on from CM060924.1 coordinate 300,402,730, forward strand.
CCACTTAGGGCACCCACTAGATTCCCACATGCCACCCATGGCACTTACTTAACCCCTTAATCATGTTTAATTACATGTTCCACCTTGGTTAAGTATTCTAATCGTATTCTCACATGCCACCCATGGCACTTACTTAACCCTTTTATCATGTTTAATTACATGTTCCACCTTGGTTAAGTATTCTAATCGTATTTTTCTATTGCCACCCAAGGCAACCCACTAGTCTCATCATGCCACCCCAAGGCACCCACTTAACCCCTCATGTCCCACTACATGCTAATATGGTTAAGTGTTTCTTAATTCATTAATTAAGATCATGACCTCATAAAGACCTCCCACATTAGACCGTCTTTTATGACTGCTGGATATGCCGGTTGGTTCCGGGCAGACTTCTGTCATAAAAAGGGCCTAACCTCGTGTCTTTACTTTAATCATGTATTTAATTTATGACTAAGACCTCTCACATTGGGCCAATCATTTGTAGCTGCTGGATGGCCGGTCGGTTCCGGGCAGACTTCCGCTACAAAAGGGTCCAACCTCGTGTCTTAGTTGATTAATTAAACCTAATTAATCACCCCCATATTAATTATCCCTAATTAATATCAAATTTTCCATAACATGGGTAGACCTAACTCAATAGGTAAATTCCCATGGGGTAGACCTAACTCAATAGGTAAATTCCCACTTATGGTAATTTATTTTTATGGTATGCTTAATCATACCCAATCATACTTTTATTAACATATTTATTACCCCATCGTTCCCCACGTAAATCGTTCTCATTTCACGACATAATAAAGGGAAAGATCCATCACAAATATCATGGGTTTAGCATATAACTTTGTCATGGGTTAAGAGGATGTCAACTTGCATATATGAACATATATTAACCCAACTACATATAACCCAAACTTGCATATTATCATACCCATGATTTGCATAACATATGACATATGAGTTTGCATATTATCATACACATATCTTGCATAACATGTTAAACTTGCATATAAGCATCCTCATAACTTGCATAACATGTTAAACATGCATTTAAGCATACACATAACTTGCATAAGCATTCACATACTTGCATGGGCATTCATATACTTGCATAAGCATTCACATACTTGCATATCACATTAAGCTCGCATTTAAGCATATACATAACTTGTATAACATCATGCTCATAACTTGCATAATCTCATAAACTTAACTTGCATAACACTATGCACACAACTTGCATACCCTCATACACATAACTTGCATATGCACATAACTTACATAACATGTTGGGCTTGCATGTAAGCATAACTTGCATAATATGTCGAACTTACATATATGACTTGCATCTTAAAGGAGGGTAAACATGCATAGCATATAAGAGTGCCATCTTGCATATGTATATACCATATTTAAAAGGGTAAACTTGCATATCATGATTTATGCATAATACCAAACACTTAGCGTGCATAAAATCACTTACTTATCATGCATAGAATCAAATACTTATTATGCATAAAATCAAATACTTGTTATGCATAAAACCAAATACTTATTATGCATAAAATCAAATACTTATTATGCATAAAATCAAATACTTATTATGCATAAAATCAAATACTTATTATGCATAAAACCAAATACTTATTATGCATAAAATCAAATACTTATTATGCATAAAATCAAATGCTTATTATGCATAAACCTACCACTTAACTTGCATAAACCCAAACACTTAACATGCATAAAACCCCATACTTAGTATGCATAAAATCAAATACTTATCATGCATAACGTCAAATACTTTAGCATGAATAACATCAAATACTTAACATGCATAACACCAACTACTTAGCATGCACAAAATCACATGCATAACTTGCATATCATGTTACATATAACTTGCATATATTCTCACATATAGTTTGCATAACATGTCACATATGCATAAATGTTTAACATGGTGTTTTGCATCATAAAACGTGGCCTTAACTTGCATTTAACATAAAACTTGCAAATCACATATCATACAAACTTGCATAAATACATTCATCCACAAACATAGCCATGTCTTATCACATCCTACCATAATCAATTTAACAATTGATTATTAAAGCCATAGAAACTCACCAAAACAAGATTAGCAAGTTAAATGAAGCAAATCCCAATGATTAAGTAGAAGAAGATGTAGATTAGCTTGCAAATCCTCTTAGGATTTTTAGTGGAGGCTCTCCAATTTTCTAAGTGGTGGCATAATGGCCTTAGATCTATTTTTTTGGTAAGGATAAGGGGGTATTAGGGTGTATATATAGATTAGTTAGATGTTTTAGGACCATAGGATATACCCTAGAACCAATCCTAGCCTTTAAAGCATGTCTTGGGGAAGAAGTCAAGTGTAGGAACCATTTAGGGCCCAAAAAAAACAGCCCAAAACTCATCCCGGGCCTCAAAACATGAGCAGTTTTTGATTTTGATTTTTCGTGAAACTTTGACGGGCCATAACTTGGTCATACGGACTCCGATTTACGAAAACTTGGACTCTATTTCGCGTATTTTTCCGAGACGAACGCAATGGCACAGCCCGTTTCCCCTGATTCAGAATATTAAATTTAATTCTGCTCTGATTTATGTTATAACAAGTTATTTAACATACGGGGTGTTACAGAAGGAAAGTAAATGCAATAATTTTTGGATGTTGCTATTTATAGTTGTGAAGAGAGATATTTTTTGTTTCTAATATGATATCTTTTGCCAAGCGGCACTTCCGTTTGTTTGAATATCGAACTTTCCTCCAGTTCAAATAGTTGGCTTTATTCCCTCTTTTTAACACTGCAAGAGAAGCAACGTATTCCGACGGACCCCTATTTACGGTTTTTCCGACGGCTAGCTACGTTTGCTTATTTTCGTGGTATATTTATAGATAAAATATAAGACCATCTGAAACCGTTCGAATATATTGGGTTAAAGCAAACCTGGAGCTGGTTCTTCCTTATTTTTTTCCTCCCTTAAAACCTTTCACAAAATAAATCATCTCCCTCAGCTCCACATCACTGCTGACCGTCCTCTATGCCTCCCAAAGCGTCTCCGACTCTCCTGATTCACTCTATCAACATCTTTAACCTCCTAAGCTTCTCTAATTCGGTAATTACTTAAATCCTAGTTAATTTTAATTTTGTTAACTACGACTAATTTGCTAGTCTACTTGTTTGTACTATATCTATGATTTTTTATCATAGTTTATTGAGTGTTATTTGTTATTATTGCCCTTTAAATGTTGGAAATACTAATTTGTTTAGTTTAAGCAATAAATAGTTAGTGGCTATTTGTCGAGTAATTAGTTCATTTAAAGTTTGTTTGGGTTTGAAATTGTAGGCACATTTGTTATAGTTTATGTTTTTTTGTAAAACATCAAAATGATAATTAATTTTGTATAACAGTTAACTAATTATGAGTTAGGATATATATATATCATAGTTTAATTTAATTAATGCAACCATTAATTAAAATATAGTCGTACATAGAACATTTTCTGTGTAAAATATACTTAATGTGATATATTATATATTCAGGAAACCGTTAGAGAGTTTCTTCTAGCCCTGTTTGACAAGTATCGTATATGATCGTTATATGGGTATTCATTTTTGTCATAGAACATACATCTATATTCATTATACAGTATTTATTGGATTTGTCCCAGTATTGGACAAATTACAAACATAATAAAATACTTATATTTTGAAAATCATTTTATTTTAAATAGTTCACAAAATTTCGATAGTACTTCCTTTATGTTCATGTGTCCAGTATTTGTGTATGATTAAGGGAATAAAAGGAAGTCCTACCAAAATTTTATTGAATTGTTTAAAATGAAATTATTTACGATATGTAATTACTACCGTGTTCATAATGGAAAGTAGGATGACAGACCAGTAAAATACAAAGCAACAAAGTTGAAATTAATATTCAATCATAATCTGAAGCGAAATTTATAATTGAAAATTAATTAAAGTAAAAGTATGATTAAAGGAATATCAAATTGTATAAGGAAACTAAAATTAAAGTTAAAAAGAATAATACTATACAACTAGTAATTAAATATTAACTGTATAAAATTGAAGAATAAAATGTCAAATAATTTTTAAATTATTCAATTATTTTACTAATCAGAGTTGGATGTATCAACAACGAAGGAAACGGAGGACTCGGTAAGCCAGCATTTTTATAATGATCTACACGTATTTATTGAATTCGCTATGAGTAATAACAAAAATGAAGAAAAATTCATTGTCCATGTAGTAGGCAAAATGTTGAAGCTTTTGAGATTGGATATGGTTAGAATTCATTTGCGTCAGTACAGTTTTATATAAAATTATTTGGTGTGAGAACACGATACAAAACTTCTATCATCTAATCTTGTACTATTAGAGGAGATGACAAGTGATGAAATTATTACGATGAATCTCATAGAAGATGGGGTTGAAGATGCAATACGTTCTATGTTTCATACTGATCTCTTTGTTGATGACGATGTAATTATCGAAAAAGAACCCAATATTGAAGCAAAATATATGATTTACTGGATGTTGCTTAGAAATCCATTTGGGAAGGTTGTACAAGTGACACTAAACTATCGATAACGATAGAATACATTGCAATTAAATCAAAATACAAACCCATAGAAGCTAGATTTACAATCGTTGTACAAGCTGCAAAATGACATGTCTCCTAATAATTTAACATGTGAGAATCATTATGAAGTAAAAAAAACTTATGTCAACTTTCGGGTTACTATACAGAAAATAGATACATGTTTAAATGGTTGTATGTTGTTTTAGAAGGAAGATGTCAATCTAAGAAATTGTAGAATATGTTACCCGGAAAGATACAAACCCAAACGAAGAAGCGAAAGGAAGTCCCGTACAAAAGTACGCATTACATACCAATTATCATAGGCTTCAAAGGTTATATGTATCTTCTGTAACTGCAGAACATATGAGATGACACAGTGTGAGTACACAGGAAGAAAGTAAGTTAACACACCCAACTGATGAAGAAGAAGCATGAAAGCGTTTTTATTAAAAATATCTTGTTTTGGAAGTGGAGAGACAAAATGTTAAGCTTGGTTTATGTACAGATGGATATTAGCCTTTGATTGAAAAATTAAAAACATCGTGGTACGAAAAAGTTAAAACAAATGATATTTTCAAAAAAGAACTTTCGTATGTTTGCTTCTTTGATGTGGACTAATAGTGACTTTTTTTTGGCATATGCAACGCTTTCAGGTTGGAGTATGGTCGGTCGTCTAGCTTGTCCTTATTGCATGGAAGAAACATGTGAATTTTCTTTACTTTAAGAAAAGAAAATTTGGTGGTTTGATTGTCATTAAAAAGACACTACTACAAATGTAATTTTACAACTATCACAAATGTCAATTGTTATAGAGGGCAGTTTTATTCAAAAAAAATTCTAATAAATTTGTTTTCCACAACTCTTTTATTTCGCAGGTTGTAATAGATCCCTATTACAACAATTCTTTTCAGGCAGTTTTAATAGATACTTGTATCCGACAACTCCTCTTTTTTGTCAGTTGTAATAGATGCCTGACAACTCTTTTTTGACAGTTATAAAAGTTGTCTGTTTTTAACAAATTCTCTTTCTTGCCAGTTGTAATATATATCCATTACAACTCTTTTTGTGTTAACGTAAATCAACCACGACAATGGAGAAGAAAGAAATCTTTCTTTTTATTCATCGAAAGAGTAAAGTGAGTTTCTATACAATATCGGTTTTATATACACCCTACAACATAATCAAACAAAAGTATACACGTGGCAAAACAAAACAAAGAATACTAAATACTAATATTTCAACACCCTGCCTCATGTTGGAGGATATCACGAGGTTATCCCCAACCTGGACAATATATTATTATGTTGCAGGCCAGTTAGCGATTTTGTTAAGATATCATCCAATTGCTCTTTCGTTGGTACATGTGACAAAGAAATTAAACCTTCCAACAGTTTTTCCCGAACAAAATGACAATACAGATCAATATGTTTGGTTCTTTCATGGTAAACTGGATTTTTGGCAATACAAATCGAAGCTTTATTGTCGCATTTCAGATTTATAGGAGTAATTTCTTATATTCCCAATTCATTCAAAACTCTACTCAACCAAGCCAATTCAGCACAAACTCAGATCTATATTCGGCTTCTGCTGATGACAGAGACACTGTTTGATGCTTCTTCGATTTCCAGGAGATGGGACTTTGACCCATGAATAAATTGAACCACTAACTGATCTTCTTGTATGAGGGCAAGCAGCCCAATCTGCATCACAAAAAGCCTGCAACTTGAATGAAGGAGAATCATTAAGAAATATTCCCATTTCCGAAGTTCCTTTCACATATCTTAATGTATGAAAAGCTACATCAAAATGAGGTTGTCCTGGAGCTTGTAGGTATTAACTAAAAAACTGAACAGTGAAAGCGATGTCTAGCCTTGTGTGAATTAAAAATTTTAGTTTGCGAATGAGCCATCTATAAACTGATGGTGTAGACAGATGTTCTCCATCATTATGTGATAGTTTGCAATTCAGCTCCAAAGGTGTAACCAGTGGTGTTGCTGAAGTAAAAACAAACTCATTCAAGAGCTCTGCTATATATTTTCTTTGAGACATGATTATTCCCTCTGCATGAGTAACAAACTCAATTCCCAAAAAGAAATGTAGAAGACCCAAATCTTTTATTCTGAATTCTACATCTAGAAAAGTTTTCAAAAATAGCAATTTCCGATTAATCATCACCTGTCACCAATATATCATCAACATATATTACCAGAAAATCGAAAATGAGGATCTTTTTATGAAATAAAGGATAATCATTAAGTGACTGATGAAATCCTCAAGATTTTAATGTTAAAGATAAATGAGCATGCTACTGTCTTGAAGCTTGCTTTAAACCGTACAGTGATTTTTTCAATTTACATACCAGACTTTGATTCGAAACTTTCATGCCCTGTGGAAGATTAATGTAATTCTCCATGAAGGAACACATTATTCACATCAAGCTGAAACAACTCCACTTCTTTTTAGCTGCAAAAGCAACTAGGCTACATACCATTGTCATTTGCATGACATAAGAGAAAGTCTTTGTGTGGTCTATTCCTTCTCTCTGTGTATATCCTTTGACCACTAAGCGAGCTTTAAATCTTTCTATGCTGCCATTGATGGATCTAGAATAACCCTAGAGGGGGGGTGAATAGGGTTTTTCACAGTTTTTAAATAGAATTGAAAAACTGACAGGATATTAAAATAATAAACAGATCACAGAATATAGCAGAAACAGAAATGCAGAAAATAAATCACACACGGATATACCCAGCTTCGGCAAAACCCTGCCTACTGCTGCACTTCTAAGGTTTCTACTAGGTGATAGAACAGATCCCGCATACAAGACCTTGTACACTCGCGACTCTCGCTCCTATTCTAACCCTACGCTCAAAACCCTAGACTGATTCAAATCCCTGAATCAGAATTTCCCGAATTACAAACCCTGTAGCTCGTATCCCTAGTTTTTACAGATTCTAGTAAACTGCTAGTTAAGTCCCTAACTAGATCTCCTAGTTTTTTACAGACAAAAACTAGAAACTGTTTAGATGAATTACACCCAAAATTAAAAAAAAAAAAAAAAAGCAAGAGAAACCCTAAAATAAAATAGAACTAATCTCCCCTCTTTAATAAGCTTGGCTTAGCCAAGTGAAAAACAAAGGGCCGGCCCCTTTTGTTATTTGTTTTCTCCGATCACTTTTGCTAAAAAAAATGGCGGCCGAACTTCAGAAGGGGAATTAGGGTTTTCCTTGCAATCTCCAAATCGAATCACGATCACTTCTAATTGATGCTTTGGGTAAACTCTGGAACATGAACTCTCTGGTTCGCTCGTCGATTGATTTGGCTCAGACTTCTGATCGAAAATTATGTGAGTAATTTCTGAATTGATTTGTGCTCTTCGAATTCTTGGTTTTGTGTTTTTCGATAGGAATTGCCTGTGATGAATTCGGTGTAATATAGGATACAGAAAATCCTATAATTAAAAACTCTGATTTCGTTCATGTGGCTTGTCTGATTTGCGTGGCTGATTTTAGTTCCTTTCCTCTTTTGGTTTGCCTTGATTAAATTGAAAAACTTCGGCTTTGATTGAAATGATCCTGGCCTTGAATGAATGAGACAGATTCCTCTTTCCTTGTTTGGATTTCCTGATTGATTTATTTTCCAACAAAAAAACAGGAAAGAATTAATTCGCATTTCTGGTCTTCGTTTGAATTTGCGAGATTGCTTGACGTGTTCCCCTTGAGTAAAATCATTTCTTGAATGCCGAGTGTTGATTTCTGGAAAACATTAATATGGTAATCTGGACAAATAAATTGCCCCCCATTTAACATGATTGATCTCCTTGATTTTTGCGGTTTCTTGTTCTGGTTTGTGGTTGTGATTGATGATATCTGAATAAATTCTTGCCAAATAGAAATTGTTGTCCCACTAATTTGTTTCCAGAAGAGATAACCCTAGCTGACTTTGTTCGACGCTGACTTATAAACTGATTTTCTTGTATGATATTTCGTGAATGAGAAAACTTGCCAAAAACTATGCTGGTCAAAACATTGAAGCTGATATCCTCGGCTTGATTTCAGGAAATTGTTTATTGCCGAAAAATACATTTCCTTTTGCTCGACAAAACTGGAACTATGTATTTCTTTTTGCCTTTGATTTCATTTAAATGCTTTGGTTGAATTATGGAGTCATTTTGAAGGCTGATTTCTTGCACTTGCTATTTCTAAGAACTAGAGTAATACTTGTTGTGTTGACACTCATGAGCACACATGTATGCACTGATTTTGACTCTTGATTGAGAGATTATGACTTGCTTTGATTCATGCACTGCTGCTCCATGAATCATATGAACTGTCTGATGCTTGCTATTTTACTTGATGATATACATGATGTTGTACATGTATGTATCACCATGCTCATTGTGCACAATCTAGTTTATTTGCTTGTGTATTTCATTAGCACCCTGGAGTTTCACCACACTTTTATAATGCACAAAAATGTTTTGACCATATTAGTGCAGACTTGTTCATTTTGAGTTTGGGTTGAAACTGAGGTGTGTTGCTAATCAAATTTTGTTTCCCAAAGCACACTTCATATGTTGTAGCACCACCATTTTGTCTTGCCATGAATTGTTGCACCATCCATGAGCTTGTTATGCTTGTTACTTTGAAATGCCACATACACTGTGTATCATTCATATGTATTGTTGTTTGATTCGACATGTGTTCATACAGATCTGAACTGAAATATTTTGTACTGTCTTGACTTGTGAGGCATGCTTATGCTCCATGCTGTTTTGTTGCCTTGACCACACCATCACTTTTTGCTGACTTCGACCACTTTGAAATTTGCTGCTTACATTTTGTTTAGCCATGCACCATTTTTGCTTGTTGTTTGCCTCGACCATCTTTCTAGTATGTTCCATTTTATAATGTGCTCGGAATATAGCTGCACCATGTTGATGTTTTGCACCATGTACACTATTCACCATTTACTCTTGCTCGACACATTGTGAGCTTGCTATCTTATTGCTCATGTAAAAGGCTGCTTTAACTTGTATATACTTGATTGCACACATCCACTTGTACTGGCAACCTTGCTTTGCCTTTGCATGCTCCTGCTTGCATGTTGTACCACTGTTTCATTTTTGCAACTTGATATCTCCTGTGCACTACTATGACCTTGAACCAAACTTGGAATTGAAAGTTGCAGTACTTTTTGCTGTTGCACCATCTTATATCTCGACTTTGTTCACTTGTGTTTGTACATGAATTTGCTACTTGTATTGTATATGTTTGAGCTTGCGTTGACTTTGTTGTTTTCATGTATATGCGGGTTTGACTTTTTGAATTTTTGGCTCCATGTGCACTGAGTCGAGAAGGTCCACGTGGCTACTCCTCAGTTGCAATCTGATTGGCGTGGCAGTGCACACGTGTATATTTATACACGTGTGTATATGCAGCCATCAGGAGAGATTTCCTGTCCCTGCATTGAGATATATATATGTTGTCTGCCTTGTGGTATTTACAGTGTAACACTGTGAATATCACAAGTTGTCTAGACACAGGTTGATGGTTTTATGATTCAGATCAAGTCATGAAAAATGATGAGAAACACACCAGAAATCTGAGGCAAATAAAATTTTAAAAATAAAATTTATATTTGCATATATTCTGTTTTATTTCTATTGCAGTGTACTGTGTGTGTGTTTCACATGTGACAGGTAAGCAGGAATGACTGGACTGACTGTGATGACTGGACTGAAAGCTGAAGATAAGAAGACAGTGTGTGGTGTCAATGAATGTATGAGTCTGTATATACAAGTGAAAATGGATATATATGAAATGTAACTGTATATATGTTGTGTGTATGTATGACTGAGTGACAATGAATGAACTGTACTGAGGAGCTGTAAGAGAATTGTACAGATATATGTAATAAACAAATTTGATTGAAATAAAATATTATTTTATTGTCGTCAAACAAAATTTGTTTATCGTATACTGTGTATTTACAAGTACTGTGAAGTGATTAAATAGTGGAGTTGTAAATAATTGTGCTGTTCGAGAGTTTGAAATATAATATTTAATTTAAATAAAATACTGTTTGAATATTTAAATTCGTGTACAGTAGTATTCTGTTTAAATATAAATATTATATTCTTGTCTGTGATGTATATTAACAGTACGATATCAAACACATTTATAATATATATAAATATTTGATTGTTATCATCAAACAAAAATCATATAATAGTGTATACGACTATGTCATATACAACAATCTCCCCCTTTTGATGATGACAAACAAATAAAAGATTTTGATTGTAATAAATGTGTTTGACAAATAAATGTGTTTGACAGTGAATATTGAACTCCCCCTATTTATTAGCTCCCCCTACAACAGAAACTCCCCCTATAACTGTGCATGAGTGAAAAGAATGTAAAAAGATTCAGAATTCTCAAAATTAGAATATTTATTAGAATATTCACTCATAAATCAAAATCTCAACCCATTCTCCCCCTTTTGTTATCATCAAAAGGATACAGAAATTAAAATACAGATGAAAATTGACTAAAAGTATAATTCAGCATAAGAGGAAGAATGATCATCATAAATCTCAATCAGTCAAACAAAAATCATAATATTCTAAGGACAGGTGGCATATTTCACATTGTAGAAAATGACGGATATACGATGAATTTTATAAAAAATGAGGAGAGTTATAAAAAATATGAATATTTCCCAATTATTTTCAAAAGAATTTTATAAAATTAAAGCACCAAAAATGGTGATGGATTTGGATTATAATTAAAAATTCAATTTAAGTGAGAAAATCGAATAATCTCAAATCTCAATATCTATCAATCAACAAATCATAATACGTCATAATATTTCAACACATTTCACAGATTAGAATATGGATTGATAGGCTAGTTTTTATATACACAAAGGAGAATTTCAAATTAATTTCAATTTATAGCACAATTTTCCTTTTTCTTTTTTTTATTTAAGAGCACACTGACCACGCATAACCAGAGCTTGGATTTTTAAATGAGGTTAGTCGCAGCTTAAATTATAAGTTGTCTCTTAACCATGCATGACCAGAGCTTGGATTTTTAAATGAGGTTAGAGACACACTTATATATTTATTATATATGTTTATCATTTCAGCTTTTTAAAAAAGAAAAACTCCTTGGTATAAAACCAATATATGGATGATAGAAAATGTGGTAGATACAGAAATGGACTGTGAAATAAATTTCTAAATTAATTATATTATGAGATATGACCAACTGTACCTGGATTATTGAAATTTTTCAATTATCACTAATTCTGAATAATAATATAACCACAATTCCATCACAAATATTTTCACTGTTTATTTAAAATGATTTTAAGAAAAATTAAACTCTCCACATTAATATAAAACATGATGGATGTCAGAAAGATGATAGACAAAGAAGATGGTCGTGAAATTATTGCCAATTCAAAGATATTATAATAAATGTTCATCCATCATGAAAATCTACATAAAAATCTCCTCTTGTTATGAAATATACTGCAGTCACAATTCATCACAATTTCAAAATCTAATAATGATTTTGATGAATTATAAATAAGATTTCAATTTCTGAATGAATAATCAATAAATAATTTTAAAATTGAAAAACAACTACAAGAGAAATATGCTGATCTATACACGACAAGAGGAAAAAAAAATGTGTACATGACAAAAAAATGTGGATTTATACATGGTGAAGATTTGAATCTAAGTACAGATGAGTGAGACAAAAATAAGTGCTTCTGATACCACTTGTTCTCGCTTTCTCGAGGATTTTACCAAGACAATGGAGACAAACTATGATATCACAGACAACAGAAATTTAAAGCCCGAGCAGACAAATCAAACAATAAGCAATTATCTAAGAACAGTATCAGAGCAGTGCAGAACACAATATCACATCAGACTTGTCTGAGGATGGTCACATAAGAACATTCATGATCCAAGATTAGAACTACCGTTTATTTGAAATCATTTGAGGAATATGAAAAATCTCTAGATTCAATGAATCGATCACACCAAATTATTATTTTCACATTCAGAATATGTGTGTGATTCAATAACTCAATAATTTCAAATGATTTTAAACAAACAATCATTCAAATCAAATAACCATGAAATAGTAGAGAGATTTAACACCAATTTTTCAAAGAATGTTTCACAAGAATTTCAGACAAGCCCAAAGAAAAATCAGATCATTTACATCAGATTTGATAGATATTCATGATCCAAAATAATTTATTTGAAATCACTTGAATCAATGTCAAGTTTTGAAATATAATGAATCAGTCACACAAGGTTGATAATTTCAAATTTAGGAGGTGTGTGATTATTCAAAATATTAATAGTTTCAGATGATTTCAAACAAACAAATTCTAACCATAATAATCATGAATAACAATGATTTTTAAGATGTATCACTGAGATTCTAGACAATTTAAAAGAATTCAAGCCAATCTGAATATTTCTGAAATTATCACAACTAATGGATGACAAAGTGCTGTAATGAGTATAATATATTGAGCTTTTCTAAAATAGATTAGAAGAGACTCAAAAACAGCAGAGGTGTGTGAAATTTCACTAAATTTTCAGATTTTCAAAAAAAAATTGAATTTATACTAACAGTGTTCAAGATATGATATGAATGCTTCAGCACTATTAGAATTTAAAAAAAAATAAACTCCAAAACAACTGCAGATATATACAAGTTTAAATTCAGATTCTGGAAGAATTAAAACATGACAGTTTTATACAGATTAAACGAATTTCCAGAAAAACATAAGTACTGCAATCGGAAGTTATTGAAGCGTAGAATAAGAAGAATATGGCAGTGTCAAATCAACTCAGGACAAACAAAAAGAAAGAGAAAAAAAATAAAAAGGAAAGGAGTAGAAGAAGAAATAAAAAATATTTACAAAGACAAGTTCAGAGATCATACCTGAAATCAGTGTAAACCAGAATCTCTGACTCAGTAAATCTTGGCCAAGGAACTGTAAAGAATACAGAAATATGGAACAGCTTGAAATTAATCTCTTTTCAGCATGGCAGTTCCTCAACCTTCACTGGTACCTAGCAGTTAAGTGGATCAAGTGGTCTAACAAAATTTGTAAAACCACTCTGAAATCTGTTTACCATTTTTGGTACCCAAACCTGTTTGTATAACATCCCATTCGAATCTATCTTTGTGCCTTTAGGAACCCAAACTTGTTTAGTTTTTCCAAAAATCAATTTATTTCTTTTTGGGGTCCACATCTGTTCTACTGGATTGTTAAAAAACCTTTTGGAATTGTCAAAATTCAAATTTTCAGAAAGCCCCTTTTTAAAGCAATTTAAAGGTTTTTTAAAATCACAAGAATTCAATTTTTCAAAAACACTTGTTTTTCCAAAACCAATACCTTGTTTATGACCAACCGAAAACTGGTTTTGTAACAGCATATTCAACGATTTTTCTCCATTCGAAAATTTATTCAAAGTTGATTCTAATCGTTGAATTTTGGATTTAAGATCAGAGTTTTCTTTTATCAGATTTGAACAACGATTAATGTTGATCTTTCTCCTTTCAGTAACATTTTGTTTCAAAGACAAATTTTCGTTTTCAAGAAGTTTGATTTTGGTCTTGGACTCAAAGATTTCAGATTCAAAATTAACTTGTTTTTCAAATTCAAGTTTCTTGAAATTCTCAATCTCTTTTTCAAGCTCGTTTAAAATTAAATCATTTTTCAACAAGCTTTCTTTCTCAGCAATTTCATGTTTGGAACTTTTGATGGCCTTAAAATTATTAAATTCCTTTTGCAAAGAATTGTTTGAATCTTTTAGCTCAGCCTCGTTATCTTTTAAAATCACAATTTCCTCTTTAAGTCTTTGAATATTTTTATTGAGATGAACGAGGTCAGTTTTCAATTTCAAACAACTTTCACAGTCAGAATTTTCTAATTTCATGACATTTGTAGATTCTGATTCCAAACAGTTAATTTTGCTATTTAACTCGTGATTTTTAGATTTCAAGTATTTGTTTTTACGATGGAGTTTATCAACGATTTTTGTTAAATCAGTACACATATAAACCAACTCTTCATAAGAGAAGCTTTCAGTCTCATTGTCTGTTGAGTCTCCATCGTCTGATCTACTTGAATTTTCATTTGTTTCTTCTCCTGAGCATAGATCTGAATCTGAGTTGACAGTTGAGGGTTTTGAGAAGTTGCTGTCGTTTCCATATCTTGTAGTTAGAGCTGTCCAAATTTCCTGCGCAGTTAAACAATGAGAAATCAGACTGTATTGATTATCATCAAGGTGAGAATACAGAATATGTGTAGCACGAGAATTAGAAGCTTTATCTACCATGTCAAACCCATTGATAACAACATCCCAACATTTAATATCAACAGATTTTAAATAAAATTCCATTTCGGATTTCCAATTAAAAAAATCTGTTCCAGTGAAAATAGTTGGAGATGAACTGGACTGACTCTCTGTGGACTGACAGCAAGGGTTACCCATGACTCTAGAGTTAATGAAATTACCAGGCTCTGATACCACTGATGGATCTAGAATAACCCTAGAGGGGGGGTGAATAGGGTTTTTCACAGTTTTTAAATAGAATTGAAAAACTGACAGGATATTAAAATAATAAACAGATCACAGAATATAGCAGAAACAGAAATGCAGAAAATAAATCACACACAGATATACCCAGCTTCGGCAAAACCCTGCCTACTGCTGCATTTCTAAGGTTTCTACTAGGTGATAGAACAGATCCCGCATACAAGACCTTGTACACTCGCGACTCTCGCTCCTATTCTAACCCTACGCTCAAAACCCTAGACTGATTCAAATCCCTGAATCAGAATTTCCCGAATTACAAACCCTGTAGCTCGTATCCCTAGTTTTTACAGATTCTAGTAAACTGCTAGTTAAGTCCCTAACTAGATCTCCTAGTTTTTTACAGACAAAAACTAGAAACTGTTTAGATGAATTACACCCAAAATTAAAAAAAAAAAAAAAAATAAGCAAGAGAAACCCTAAAATAAAATAGAACTAATCTCCCCTCTTTAATAAGCTTGGCTTAGCCAAGTGAAAAACAAAGGGCCGGCCCCTTTTGTTATTTGTTTTCTCCGATCAC
The DNA here is from genome assembly GCA_030737875.1 of Allium sativum. Lineage (NCBI taxonomy): Eukaryota > Viridiplantae > Streptophyta > Magnoliopsida > Asparagales > Amaryllidaceae > Allium > Allium sativum. The sequence goes on from CM060924.1 coordinate 300,418,518, forward strand.
TTTTGCTAAAAAAAATGGCGGCCGAACTTCAGAAGGGGAATTAGGGTTTTCCTTGCAATCTCCAAATCGAATCACGATCACTTCTAATTGATGCTTTGGGTAAACTCTGGAACATGAACTCTCTGGTTCGCTCATCGATTGATTTGGCTCAGACTTCTGATCGAAAATTATGTGAGTAATTTCTGAATTGATTTGTGCTCTTCGAATTCTTGGTTTTGTGTTTTTCGATAGGAATTGCCTGTGATGAATTCGGTGTAATATAGGATACAGAAAATCCTATAATTAAAAACTCTGATTTCGTTCATGTGGCTTGTCTGATTTGCGTGGCTGATTTTAGTTCCTTTCCTCTTTTGGTTTGCCTTGATTAAATTGAAAAACTTCGGCTTTGATTGAAATGATCCTGGCCTTGAATGAATGAGACAGATTCCTCTTTCCTTGTTTGGATTTCCTGATTGATTTATTTTCCAACAAAAAAACAAGAAAGAATTAATTCGCATTTCTGGTCTTCGTTTGAATTTGCGAGATTGCTTGACGTGTTCCCCTTGAGTAAAATCATTTCTTGAATGCCGAGTGTTGATTTCTGGAAAACATTAATATGGTAATCTGGACAAATAAATTGCCCCCCATTTAACATGATTGATCTCCTTGATTTTTGCGGTTTCTTGTTCTGGTTTGTGGTTGTGATTGATGATATCTGAATAAATTCTTGCCAAATAGAAATTGTTGTCCCACTAATTTGTTTCCAGAAGAGATAACCCTAGCTGACTTTGTTCGACGCTGACTTATAAACTGATTTTCTTGTATGATATTTCGTGAATGAGAAAACTTGCCAAAAACTATGCTGGTCAAAACATTGAAACTGATATCCTCGGCTTGATTTCAGGAAATTGTTTATTGCCGAAAAATACATTTCCTTTTGCTCGACAAAACTAGAACTATGTATTTCTTTTTGCCTTTGATTTCATTTAAATGCTTTGGTTGAATTATGGAGTCATTTTGAAGGCTGATTTCTTGCACTTGCTATTTCTAAGAACTAGAGTAATACTTGTTGTGTTGACACTCATGAGCACACATGTATGCACTGATTTTGACTCTTGATTGAGAGATTATGACTTGCTTTGATTCATGCACTGCTGCTCCATGAATCATATGAACTGTCTGATGCTTGCTATTTTACTTGATGATATACATGATGTTGTACATGTATGTATCACCATGCTCATTGTGCACAATCTAGTTTATTTGCTTGTGTATTTCATTAGCACCCTGGAGTTTCACCACACTTTTATAATGCACAAAAATGTTTTGACCATATTAGTGCAGACTTGTTCATTTTGAGTTTGGGTTGAAACTGAGGTGTGTTGCTAATCAAATTTTGTTTCCCAAAGCACACTTCATATGTTGTAGCACCACCATTTTGTCTTGCCATGAATTGTTGCACCATCCATGAGCTTGTTATGCTTGTTACTTTGAAATGCCACATACACTGTGTATCATTCATATGTATTGTTGTTTGATTCGACATGTGTTCATACAGATCTGAACTGAAATATTTTGTACTGTCTTGACTTGTGAGGCATGCTTATGCTCCATGCTGTTTTGTTGCCTTGACCACACCATCACTTTTTGCTGACTTCGACCACTTTGAAATTTGCTGCTTACATTTTGTTTAGCCATGCACCATTTTTGCTTGTTGTTTGCCTCGACCATCTTTCTAGTATGTTCCATTTTATAATGTGCTCGGAATATAGCTGCACCATGTTGATGTTTTGCACCATGTACACTATTCACCATTTACTCTTGCTCGACACATTGTGAGCTTGCTATCTTATTGCTCATGTAAAAGGCTGCTTTAACTTGTATATACTTGATTGCACACATCCACTTGTACTGGCAACCTTGCTTTGCCTTTGCATGCTCCTGCTTGCATGTTGTACCACTGTTTCATTTTTGCAACTTGATATCTCCTGTGCACTACTATGACCTTGAACCAAACTTGGAATTGAAAGTTGCAGTACTTTTTGCTGTTGCACCATCTTATATCTCGACTTTGTTCACTTGTGTTTGTACATGAATTTGCTGCTTGTATTGTATATGTTTGAGCTTGCGTTGACTTTGTTGTTTTCATGTATATGCGGGTTTGACTTTTTGAATTTTTGGCTCCATGTGCACTGAGTCGAGAAGGTCCACGTGGCTACTCCTCAGTTGCAATCTGATTGGCGTGGCAGTGCACACGTGTATATTTATACACGTGTGTATATGCAGCCATCAGGAGAGATTTCCTGTCCCTGCATTGAGATATATATATGTTGTCTGCCTTGTGGTATTTACAGTGTAACACTGTGAATATCACAAGTTGTCTAGACACAGGTTGATGGTTTTATGATTCAGATCAAGTCATGAAAAATGATGAGAAACACACCAGAAATCTGAGGCAAATAAAATTTTAAAAATAAAATTTATATTTGCATATATTCTGTTTTATTTCTATTGCAGTGTACTGTGTGTGTGTTTCACATGTGACAGGTAAGCAGGAATGACTGGACTGACTGTGATGACTGGACTGAAAGCTGAAGATAAGAAGACAGTGTGTGGTGTCAATGAATGTATGAGTCTGTATATACAAGTGAAAATGGATATATATGAAATGTAACTGTATATATGTTGTGTGTATGTATGACTGAGTGACAATGAATGAACTGTACTGAGGAGCTGTAAGAGAATTGTACAGATATATGTAATAAACAAATTTGATTGAAATAAAATATTATTTTATTGTCGTCAAACAAAATTTGTTTATCGTATACTGTGTATTTACAAGTACTGTGAAGTGATTAAATAGTGGAGTTGTAAATAATTGTGCTGTTCGAGAGTTTGAAATATAATATTTAATTTAAATAAAATACTGTTTGAATATTTAAATTCGTGTACAGTAGTATTCTGTTTAAATATAAATATTATATTCTTGTCTGTGATGTATATTAACAGTACGATATCAAACACATTTATAATATATATATATATATATTTGATTGTTATCATCAAACAAAAATCATATAATAGTGTATACGACTATGTCATATACAACAGCCATCTGCCTTCTTCTTGATTTTATAAACCCATTTACAACCTATATGCTTCTTGCCCTTAGGTAATGGCACTAAATCCCAGGTGTCATTAAGCTGTAAAGATTCAAATTCTTGTGACATTGCAGAGATCCATCTAGTATCAACAACAGGTTCTTCATGTCTCATAGGTTACTATTCTAAAAATCTAGAGTCAGGTATAATGGATGGAAAGAAAATCATTGAGGATAAATGTTGGGTAGTGTATAAGGACAAAAAGAAGTTTGATGAATGACTCTTGTGGTTCTTCTGAGATTGGGATTGTTAATAGGTAAAGTCTGTGGTTCAACTTGAAAAGTGGATGGGATGGCATGTTCATTGTGGAAAGTAGATGGTGTAGTGTGTCAAGTGAGAGGTTCAAATGTGTCAGTGGACGAGATGGCAGGTTCATCTACGGTAGCGGATTGATAAGGGAAAAGTGGTGTGGAACATGAAGATTTGTTTGCAAGGAAAGGGTAGATGGATTCATGAAATATCACATCTCTGGAAACAAAAACTTGTTTGGATTCCAAATTGAGAAGCTTATATCCTCTCTTTTCGAATGGATAGCCCAGGAAAACACACTTCACTGCTATAGCTTCAAATTTATCTCTCCTATGTTTCAAAGTAAAAGCATAATATAAGCAACCAAATGATTTATTGAATTATAATCAGCTTTGGTTCCATAAAGTATCTCATGTGGTGAATGGTCCTTTAGAAGCTTTTGGAAGGAAATCGGTTGATCAAATGTGTAGCAGTCGAAACACATTTTCCCAAATAAAATAAAGGAATAGTCGATTGATGCAAAAGTGGTCATGATGACTCCAGCTAGTGTCTATGTTTCCTCTCTACAACACCATTTTGCTGTGGTGTCGCTACACATGATGTTTGGTGTAAAATACCTTTTTGCTTCAAAAACTCGAAAGTTGCAAAGCTAGAACCAAGCTCTAGAGCATTGTTGGACCTTATTACTTTGACTTGTTGTCCAAATTGTCTTTCAGTCATTGCAACAAATTTTTTGACAATATCAAAAGCACCACCCTTAGTACTTAACAAAAATGTCCAAGTTGCATGACTAAAATCATCAACAATAGTTAAAAAATAATTGTATCATTATATACAGTTGTATGATAAGGTCCCCATACATCTATATGAATAATTTGGAAAACATGTGTAGTATCAATTCTACTCAAAGAAAAAGGAAGTCTATGTTTTCTTGCCTTTGCACAAACCTCGCATGGCATGATAGAATCTAAAACAGAATTATTAATAAAAGAAAAATGCTTCAGCTTATATGCTGGAAGATGGCCAAGTCTAATATGCCACAACAAGCAAATATTTGGTGACTTATGTATAGTGGACATAACGGTAGAACCTGACACTTGTGCAGGTAAAAAATCTAGATCAAAATGTATAATCCTTTGATTGATTTACCAATATCTAGTTTCTTCTTCACTGAAGGGTCCTGTATGACGCAGCCATTTTTCGTGAACAACAAACTACAATCATTCTGTTGTAAAAACCTTGCAACTAATAATAGATTGAACTTGAAAAATTGAACATATAGAACATTTTGAAGCACAAATTGATCAGATAGAATAACTTTCCCTTCATAGTCTACTATCGATTGATTTCCATTTGGAAGAATAACAAAATATGGAACTTGAAATATAGTGATAGATGAGAAAAAACTCATATCACAACACATATGATTACTAGCTCCACTATCTATAAGCCAAGACCCAATATTAGTAAAAATAGAAGAAGATATACCAGCCATAGTGAATTGAGCATCCGGTTTAACAACACCATCCGATCTAGAGATTGCTTGATTGTTTGATGAATTTAGAATATTTAGAAGTTGAGCATACTGAGCATTTGTAAGACTTGGAACAGTAACAGTTGCTGCTTCATCTTGAACTGCAACTGTTGTCTTGTTCTTGGATTTGGTGAACTTGAAATCTGGTGAAAATCCATGAATCTTGAAGCACTTCTCCATCACAGACCTATTTCCTTACAGTAGTTGCAAACCTTAGTATCTTTAGATTTCTAATTCCCTACCTGAACCACAACAGGAACATCGCTATCCTTTTGTGTATTAACACAAAATGATGTAGTTTCGGTCAAGACTTTGGAATTAGCACTTGCTCCTCTTTGCTCTTCTTCTACATCTAGAATAGAGTATGCATATGAAACTTTAGGTAGAGGTTGCATCATGAGTAAATTTTGCTCTAGCTGCTGCATAAGTATCATCTAGTCCCATAAGAAATTGAATCAGACATTGCTCATCATCTTGTTTACTCGCATCTTAAACAAACTTTTTTGTTTCAGACTTGCCAATTCATCCCAATTTGATTTAATCTTGGTGAAATAAGTAGAGATTGAAGCTGAATTTTGTGAGATTTTCCTAATTCTCTCTGAATGGAATACAGCTGTGCTCCACTCGATACTCGAAATCTACTTTATAACTCATCCCAGATCTCTTTAGCTAGCTCAAAGTAAATCATGCTACTACGAATTTCTTGATTAAGGCCATTCAACAGCCATGAAATCACAAGATCATTTCATCTCTCCCTATTTTTTACTAGATCTGATTCTGGATTTGGTTTTGCAAAGGTTCCATTAATGAAACAAAGTTTGTTTACTGACAACACAATCTTAAAAGATGTGCGCCATTCACTATAAAATTTTCCATCAAAAACTTGAGAAATAAGAGGAGAACCTATATGATCCGATGGATGAACATATAGTGGATTACTAGTATCAGTAATTGAAACTCCATGTCCAAATCAAGCACATTACTTTGAGCGGAGTCAGAATCTCCCAAAGATGTTTGGATGCGATGGAGGAAAATAAAAGAAAAGATAAGAAGCAAAATCAATAGTTAGTTGATTTGTGCTCTGATACCATATTAACGTAAATCAGCCATGACAATGGAGAAGGAAGAAATCTTTCTTTTTATTCATCGAAAGAGTAAAGCGAGTTTCTGTACAATATCGGTTTTCTATACACCCTAGAACATAACCCAACAAAAGCATACACGTGGCAAAACAAAACAAAGAATATTGAATACCAATATTTCAACAATGTGAACTTTATCCTCGTCCCGTATGCACTTAAAATTCATTAACTAGACTTGAAGGTATCACATATTCTATTGCTTAATATATAATTATATAACCTAACTTATAAACTTGGGGCAAGGACTAAACCAATACTTTCCTATAAGCTGGGAGGTATCAGAATCCTGAGGAGTTACCTTTCTACCCAGGTTACTTGCCTTCGTCGCTAGTACCTCCATACAACTTTTCACAGATATATTTGATCCTCGTCCATTCATTTTAACAATAATTCATGTATAAATGAATCATAAAATCAAACCATAACTAAACTATATTTTCTTCTTCTTCTTAAACTGTAGTTCTTATACCCTGCAGCTGCATCTGTAAATGCAAGCAAGGAGATATGGGACATATATTTTAACCAATTGCTACCTTTTATAACTACCAACGGCGATGATGGAAACTACGCTTTGTCATCATCATCTGAACTTCTATGTTTGTAGGTATAATTTACCTCAAGCTTGCTATATAGACAATATCTATTGATCCAAGTTGTGAATGTTATACTAAAAACAAATGTATGTTTGGAACAGTTATTAGCAAGGAGAATTCATCTTGGTAGATTTGTTGCTGAAGTTAAGTTCCAATCAGCTCCTAACGATTATATTCCTTCCACTCGCGTTAAGGTTTTAGTCTTGCAAACTCACATCAGTTAAATGTTCTTCTTAAGACGATATTTTTTTTCTTTTTTGTAACCGTTCATTAATTTTTACAATGTAGGATATAAAAACTTTAGAAAAATTGGTAACGATGAAGAGCGTGGAAGAAATGGTGCAACGAAGAGTTGAAAGGAAAGAATGATATTTGGGAAAGATGTAACTTTGGAATTAAACAATGGTAGTAGTGTGAATGATGATAATCAGACGATGTATAAGGTTGATCCATTAACAGTGTTTGAGCTTTACAGAGACTCGTTCATTCCTCTAACTAAAGTTATGGAGGTCAATTACCTTCTCAAATGCCTTGACTGACCTACATGCATGGTTCGTTTTGTACATATGCATTCAGTATAGTGCTTATTCTATCATATGTAGAGCTAATTATTCTTTTTACACTGTGACGAAAGGTAATAATTATTTGGTTACCTTTTCATTTGCTGTTTCTGCATGTTCTATAATAGTCAACAATGTTGTGCTTCCAGAAAAGAAAAAGAGTACTTCAAGTGCCTTTATACAATTTCAGAGTGCTTCAATCTTTAAACAAGCAAATGAACATAAAATATTATTTGATAACTTTAAGTCCAAATGTCTGAGTGCTTTTCCAAACTCCTCGAAACCATCATCTAACAAAAGACCATAACCAAATCTTTTTGCTAGTTTAGGGCAGTATCATAGGGTTTAATATAATTATAAATGGTCTAGTTCATCATAATTAAGTAAAACATCTCATTTTAGATACAAATCAGATATGCAATCCATATTATTTACATCAAGTAAAATGAGGAAAGTTAAATGATTTAGATTGCATGAGCCATACATAAATCCTTGAAATAACTGAGACGAGATGAATAAAGTGTTGGTGTGAATTCTGATCAATATATAGTGAAGTGACACAATAATGATGAAATTAAATCGATCGTTGCTGGAAGAAATGTCAATAATTTTTTTCCTTAAGATGTTGTTTGTCATCACCGTTCCTTTAAGCGTTGTGAGTTAAATCAAGTGATCTTCCAAGATACAATAAAATCAAGATTATTATTCTTCTCTCTCGATTGCGATACACTGTCGAAATCGATTTAAACTAACTTTCAAATTAACTGTAGTAAAACGAATATCGAATTTGTGATTTGTAGAATCAAAAAATGAATTGGTTCTGAAAGAAACTAGAGGGGGGAAGAGAATGAGAAAATCAACTTTACTACGATTTTTGGGTGTTTCTGTTTGAGGTAGAAGGAGTGATTCTGAAACTGTTTTCAAGCGTAGCAAATTTCAAAGAGAAGAAAGTAAGTTGAAATAATTTACAGAAGTTGCTATTTATAGTTGTGAAGAGAGATATCTTTTGTTTTTGACATGGTGTCTTTTTCCAAATGGCACTTTCGTTCATTTGAATTTCAAACTTACTGCGAAGTCAAACAGTTGAGTTTGTTCCTACCTTTTTAACACTACAATTAGAGAAACAATGCATTCCGACGAACTCCTTTCGACGATCGCAAATAGTTTTTCCAATGGCTAGTGAAGGTTTTTCCGACGGCTAGCGACATATGCTTATTTTTGTGGTATATTTGTAAATAAAATATAAAATCATTCGGAACCATCAGAGTATATCGGGTTACAGCAACCCAAGAGCTGCTCCTTTTTTCCTCCCTTGAAACATTTTCACCCGAAAATAAATCATCTCCCTCACCTCTACATCACCGCTAACCGTCCTCCATGCCTTCAGATTTGTTCCAACTCTCCCAGTTCACTCTATCAACATCTCTAATCTCCTAAACTTCTAGTTCGGCAATTCACCTAATTAATTATAATTTTGTTAATTAGGACTAATTTGTTAATATACTTGCTTGTATTATATCTATGATTATTTAGCATAGTTTATCGAGTGTTACTTGCTATTATTGCCCTTTAAATATTGAAAATGCTAATTTGTTTAGTTTAAGTAATTAGCGTCTATTTGTCAAGTAATTAGTTCATTTAGAGTTTGTTTAGGTTTGAAATAGCAGACACACATGGTATGGTGTATGTGTTTTGTAAAACATCAAAAAAATATTAATTTTGTATAACAGTTAATTAATTACGAGTTAGGGTATATATATTGTAGTTTAATTTAATTAACGAGATCATTAATAAAATATAGTTGTACATTTAACATTTTCTATGTAAAATATACTGTGTGTGATATATTATATAGTCTGGAAGCTATTAGAGAGTTTCTAGACTCATCTAACAAGTATTGTATATGATTGTTATAGGGGCATTCATTTTTGTCATAGAACGGATATCTATATTCATTATACGATAGTTATTGGATTTGTCCCATTATTGGACAAGTTACAAACACAATGAAGTAATTATATTTTGTGAATCATTTCATTTTAAACAGTTCATAAAATTCAACAGTACTTGCTTTATGTTCTATGTATACGCATTTTATGCTCAGGAAACAAAGAGAAGTGCTGCCGAAATTTTGTTGAATTATTTAAAATGAAATGATTTACTACTCTGTTTGTAATGGAAAGTAGGATAACCGACCGGTAAAGTAGAAAACAACAAAGACGAATCTTATAAAAGATAGGGCTAAAGTTGCAACATGTTTTATGGTTTGTACTAATCAATTCGTTGATGATGATGTTATTATTGAAGAAGAACTGAATATTGAAGCAAAAAATATGATTTATTGGATGATGCCAAGAAATCTCTTCGGGAGGGCTATACAAGGGGCACCCGATTATCGATAAATGCATAATACGTTGCAATTAAATCAAAATGCAAGCCCATAAAAACTAGATTTTTACCCGTTGTACAAGGCTACAAGCTACAAAATGATATTAATGTGTGAGGATCATTATGAAATAAATAAAAACTTATTTCAACTTTCGCGTTACCATACAAAAAATAGATACATGTTTAAATGGTTGTATGTTGTTTTGAAAAAAAGATATCAATCTAAGAAATTGTAGAACGTATAGCCAGGAAAGACACAAACCAAGAAAGAAGAAAGGAAAGAAAGTCCCGTACAGAGGTGCACATTATTTACTAATTACTCCTTGGCTTTGAGGTTATATGCATCTTCTGTAACTGCACAACATATGAGATGACAAAGTGTGAGTACATGGGAAAAGAAACTATTTTATTTCACCCAACCGATGAAGAAGCATGAATGCATTTTAATTAAAAATATCTTGTTTTTACAACGGAGAGCTGAAATGTTAGTCTTGGTTTATGTATAGATGGATATTCGCCATTTCTCAGTTTAGCTCTAAATATTCATCTTGACCAATAACTTTTACACATTATAATTCACCTCCATGAATGTGTATGAATAATTGACCTCCATGAACGTGTATGAAAATTCCCTATATGTTTCTCATAATTGTTTGGCCCTAATGATTCGACATAAGGAATCGATGTTTATTTATAGTCTTTGATTGAAAAATTGGAAACATTATGATACGAAAGAGTTGAAATAAACGATATTTCCAAAAAAGAACTTTCATATATTCGCTTCTTTATGTGGACTATAGTGATTTTTTTTGCGTATGCAACGCTTTCAGGTTAGAGTACGACCAATCGTCTAGCTTGTCCTTATTGCATGGAAGAAACACGAGTATTTCTTCACCTCATGGAAATAAAATTTCGTTGTTTGATTTACATTGCTATTTTCTTTATATTAATCATTCTTTTCGAAAAAATAAGAAAAAACTCTACAGCTAACCGACATGAGGATTTGCAATCACTTTCGGTTAGATAGGGTGAAGATATATATGGACTAGCAAAGGGTTATCCAAAGATACGTGAAATTAAAAAATAAAATGAAATTCAAAATAAATCATCAATTCATAATTGGTACAAACTAGTTATATTTTGGGAGTTTCCTTACTGGAAAAGTCTCCTGATTCATCATAATATTAACGTGATGGCACAATGAGAAAAACATGTTTGATGTGTTTAATACAGTTTTCAATGTCAAATGAAGGATGAAGAATGATCTGAAATCAAGATGTGATATAAAATTAGTATGTAAACGTCCTGAGTTTCATATGAAGCCAAATGACAAAAAAAACCAAAAGATGCTATAAGCTAAACGATAACCAAGTTAAATATACTAATATAATGGGTGGAGGGATTAAGAATTTTTTATATTATTTCTTCTAATCTTCATAGATGTGTCGACTATAAGAACATCAAACTCAGTGAGATAAAAAAAACTATGATTATCATGTTATGATGGAGAATTTATTATCTATCACTTTAAAAGAACTGTTGCACATAAAGTTTGAATGTTATAACATAACTTAGTATATTTTATAATCGTTCTACTACATTAAAAGTTGATTGTCTACATATACTTAAGGAAGAAATCTCTATGTTGCTCTACAAACTGGAGAAAATATTTTTTTAGGTTTCTTTAATATAATGGAGCACTTACCAATTCATCATTCATCTGAAGCACATCTTCACGGGTCTGTGCAATATGGATGGATGTATTCATTTGGGAGATATTAATGTTTATTATGTTAATTATTAGTTTAATTAGATATATAAGTAAATTATAATTTGGAATTATTCTTGATAGGTGCTTTAATCATTCAAAGAACAAAATGAAACAAAAAACATGAGTTGAAGGTTTAATTTGATCATATATCAAAGAAGAAGCTTCTTTTTCTCTCTCGTTATTTTTGTAATCATGTGAACTTATCATAAGAAAATGCTATGCAGAATGATGAAGGCATTGGTTAAGATGATTCTCAAGCAACGTTATCCATTTCAAAAAAAACATGGCTGATCTGTTGAAAAATGAATGAAAGTATGGTTGGTTGATAGAGATTACCATGTAGCACATATATATGTTCTTAATTGTGCTGAAGTTGCCCCATATGTTAGGTAATATGTATGTACTCCTCTACATATACAATATACTATCTATGTACACATATAGAGACATACATATACATGTTATAATACATTATTTTATCTATATTTGCAGTATTTACGAATCATAACATTTGAATGGTGATATCAACAACAATTTCTCTAGTTGGTTTTTCCGAACCACATTTCTGATACGGCAAATTGTGCGGTCGAGGAAGGATAGAAACATGTAGCAATAGGACCAAAAAGAAAAGTCAAGACCTATCCAATATTCTTCATCAATGGATATAAATTTAACACCAAAAAGCATGATGCTAAAAAATAAATAACAATACTGGTGTATTTGTCTAAAGTCTTAACTTAGGTTTTGTAATTGAAATATTTCACAAGACTTGCAAATGAAGTTTTTTGTTTAGTTGCAACCGGTTTAACAATGTTTCAGGTTTTGGAATCAAGGTGAATCCAAAATATAATTATTAACGATACTTTTCGTCAACATCAGAATAAGAGAATAAGGGTATGGACCTAAGGGTACTTAGGGATTGCTTAGTTCCTACAAGCTTGAGTTAGTTCACTGCTTCCTAGATATTAAGGTCTTAAGCCCGAAGATTAGTTACACCTCCTTCAAGAGGTGAGCATCATGTTTACGAGAATTAATGACCAATAGTTACCTTGAGATAAGGGTTTCATAAGCTCATCGCAAAGTGGAAAGCCAAACGGTGTAGGAAGGATTATCTTGGTCATTCGGAAGCATATCAGAACCAAGTCAGAAGCATAGTAAAGTACAATATAATATATGAAAATAATCACAACGATATGTGGTCCGTGTCGGATTGAACGTACTCCACTTTAAGGGCTTTGATGATTTTCTTTATGGAGGAGGTTACACGAGAATTCCCCAATTTGATTTACAAAATAGGGTTAGCTTTCTTAGAAACGAGAAAAAGATCGTGGAATGATAAATAAAAGTCCCCCAAAATGAGACCCTTAGGGTCTTATTTATAGGCATATTGGGCAGTCTTCTGGTGACGATTGGCAGCGGCTTGCTTTTGAATGCGGCAATGATATTCGGTGTCGATGTCGGTCCGTGTCAAAGCTTTCGGTTTCGGCTCTTGGTTTTCAATCTTATTTACTCTTCTGAATATTGTTATCGTCTTTACCTTGCTTTAGGAATGTGGGTCTCGATCCTTAGTGACTTGTGATTCAGGTACTGTCTTCATATAGTGTTGCGATACCAAGTAGATTGATATCAATAGCCTCCCTATCTGCTTTCGGTTTCAATGGTAACACTCTATTTCGATAACAAATCATGAACTTTGCCTCGCTTTTGTGACTTCCGAGCAATATCTTTATTTTGGCATCCCTTTTAGTGTCGGAATACATGCTTTCAAAGACAAAACCAAATATATTGCTTTTGGTTGTGATACTGTGATCATTCTTGGTTGCTCATTCTTTGCAAGTTGCTTCTATATCTTCATCCTTGGTGCCAGTTTTGCGACAACCCGGCCTTGGAACTCATTTCGGTGAGTTGAATGTTGTTTCCTGGTATCGATACCAAGTGCGCGTTGGTATCGATGGCCCTTTGCTCCATCTTGCTTGGTTTTGTGCTTCCTTTTTCTGATTCTGTATTCTAGTGTCAGGTCATTTGCTTTCGTTCGTTTCTTATTGTTTTCCTCCGGTACTGAATTATACGGTGGTAGCAAGTCCGACTTCGGCTTCGTGTTCTCAAATTAGGTATTTGGTGTCGGCTTTCTTGTTTCCCTCGATGCTGGATCTTGTCCCTTGGTTTCGTATTATTTTGGTATCGATATGTTCATTTGATACTCCTATTGCCTTGGTGTGCTTTAGTCACTTTCTCCTTCATTGTCGATTCCCCAGCTTTCAGAGCTTGCCTTGGGCTTTCTTTCAGGGCTTTTCTCACTTGGTTCTGGTTTCGCTACTCAAAACCCTTTTTCTTGTTTCGGATTTTCTACTCCTTTATATTTAGCCAGTGCAAATTTTGGTGTTAACAGTTAGCCCCCTCCTAGTATAAAGAAGTTTTGTATTTTAGGACAAAATCCTGTAGTTCATGTACTATTTTTCCGCAACTCAAGAATCATTAGAAAAGTTTCGTAGAACCTAAAATAGTGTTGCAAGGGGAAGCATAAACTTTCTTAATGAATGGATATTGAGCACAAACTCCAAATTACGAGCTTTTATAAATCCAATTATGCATAATGCGCAAACTCAAATATGTATTTGTGTAGGATTCTGTGATTTTAAGACTTAATACCTCCTACTAATGTCGAATGGGGAGTCCAATATTCTGACTTAGATACTTAGTTACCAAGAATTTACCCTTGGAAGTGGGAGATGGTAAAATCTGTACTCATATACTTGGGTATTTGAAATGGAAAATTAGGAGTTCACTCTTGATAAGCATAGTGTGTTAAATAAAAGTAATATAACTTGCATAGTGTTTGACATTTCATTTGTAATGTGTTAAACATTATTTTGACTAAAATTTAGAGTAATGGATGTTAGGGGTAAATATGTCATGACTTTAAAAGACTTGCCTGTGTGAAGTGTCATGAGACCACAAACCTTGTTGGAAGTCTTCGAAGTGGTGGCTCGAAGTACCAATCCGGGCATCAATCTTAAGTACCTTTTCCTAGTAACAATCACTATGTCATAGATTGCATACTGCAACACCGGAGAAGTGATGCAGAAAGTGCCAAAAATGTTGCTATAGGCAAAAAATGATCTGTGTCAACATTTTCCTAGTGTTGCATTTTTTTTCGCATTGCGATAGAGCCAAGGGCAACATCATTGCGACCCTATGGCAACATCGGTACAGTTATTTACCACATGTATTAAATTTATTAAAAAGTGGCCCCACAATCTGGGCCCCAACATTTGGGGCCTGAATTGTGGGGCCCACTTAAATCTGTAGCCCGAGTTTCTGGAATCCTGTTGTGGGGCCCGCATTCATTAATCTATGGCAACACTTACCATCCAACGGCAACACTGTATCATAGCTATGACAACATTAACATCATATACTACAACATTATATCGTAGTTATGGCAACATTACATAATGTACAGCAATATAATGACTATTAATATCACAGACTGAAATTAACAAAGAACTTTTCATTTCAAATTAACTAGCAACATAAGTACTACTTAGTCAATTACAGAATAACAAAACATAGCCACTAAATTCAGTTTTACAGGCAATACATATAAACACAGCCAGTACAAAATTCATGTTTACATCAAATTATAACAGTTTCAAAATATAGCGCGAGCCTCTACTGCGTTCAGTGCCTCTATTCCCTCTAGTGCCTTCAGTAACAAATTCTTAAGCAACTTTATCACTGCCTCCTTCAACTGCAAAATAAAGCAGTTTCAAAAGTCATGCAATTCAACAGTGCCTTTAGTACAACTAATGTTTTCGTCACAACCAAAGTTATGCATGCCTCGGTTAGAAACCGAGGCAATGCCTCATTTATATTTCAACACAAAATGAGAGGCATGCATGCCTCAGTTGCATATCAGCACAAACTATGGTCATATTATAACTGATTTGCATTGCAGCACAAAGACATTTAGACAATCCATGGCCTACATACCTTTGTTGCATTTCAGCGCAATCCGAAAAGCATGCATGCCTCAGTTGCAAATTGATGCAATGAATCAATTTGTTAAAATCACGATCGATATCAAGGAATGCAATTGTATGCCATAGTATAACTGAGGCACTACCTCTGTTGCAAATCTATGCCATAGTATAACTATGCCACGACCCTTCAAGTACAAACTCAACCACTGCGTCAATTGCAAACCGAGGCATTGCTTCAGTTACAATCTGACATGTGCTTCAGTCTGATACAAGTGCATACTGAGTAAATACCTTAATTACTAAATGTGGAAAAAATTCTGGATGTCCTATAACAGGGAAAAAATTCTATGAGGAAACTTATAATTATACCTGGAAAATTGTCCATGCATGCTATTTCATGTTACTTCGCTGCACCAAATTGCCATAGCAACACACAAAAGAATTCCAAACATGATCCATGACATAGGTAAAGCTATTGCAAAGATTTTTTTTCTCCTTTCTCGTGTTTTCCACATTCAGTGCGCATTAGTGCCAACGCTTCCTTCATATCAGCCACAAACTCATCGGCTTTTGCCCTCTTTTGCTTTTCCTTCAGCAGCTTTTCTTCAATTATCTTCCTTTCCACGAGCAACTATGATATAGTCTTTTTGTTTTCCATCAATTTAACAGTAGTATCATCTAATTCAGCATTACTATTGATTTCATACACTTTGTCATGCCACATATTATACCCACAATCGTCATTTTGCACATATTTTAAATTCTCGACTAAAACATCACTGAAAGATATATAATCGATAGAGCAACCAAAAAAAACCTAATGTATACTTACCAGCCACATGGAGTAACCAAAAAACTTCTTCGACCCTACCATAACAGTCCTCATCTTCACTGAGATTTTGTGGTGGCAGTTCTTACTTGCTGCCGATGTTGATGAATTTGAAGTAGAAATTGACCGAGCAGTCATTGAACTCGCATTGAAGGAAGAATTGAAGTGATATCACAAACTGCATACCATTTCAGTAATATCACAAACTGCAAATGATTATGTATATATTCCATATCATAAATTTCTTGTAGTAGGCTTTTAGGCATGTGTTTCATGTATTCAGTACTTGTGTGCATAACCAAAACAAAACATGCATATACTTATTAGATAGTCTAATATGCACACACACACATAAAATGATGCCAATGGATCACATAAAATTTTTGGTATGACTTAAATTTTAGAAGCAAGCATCATGAAGGAACAATCATCTATTAGCAGTTTATTGATCCATGTGTATAGATATCATTTATGGCCTTTTAAGCAAATCCAAGCATTTCTTAAACAATGCTTGGTTAACTGGCACACAGTGATGTCAATGGGGATGCAAACATCAATGTACAGTAGGTATAAACAGTAATAGATGAAGTAAATTTGCACATAATTTCTAACTATGCATACAGATCTTATCTGATTGAGAACTAGGTGAAAAATCATATATACGACAAACATGTAAATACTTAAGAAATGAATACTGCCATGTATATGTGAGCATCTTTATGAAACCATTTTCATAAACTACTGTATATCTTATTAAATAAGCTAGCAGTATCATTTCTTGAAACAATTTCACGAATGCACTATATATGCAATAGACACAAACACACACACACACACACACACATATATATATATATAATAGGTCCTAAAGTTCATCTAACTTTTCAACTACAGAAGCATTCGAACAAGAAACAGGGCAATGGGCAAATATTAATCAAGAAAATTTATTGTAGCGCATTAAAGTGAACCAAAAGGTTCAAAATTATCAAAAATCTAGAATGCAGATAATGTAACAAAGTTTCTCAGGAATCCAAAAAATAAATATATAGTTAAAAATAACTATAATTTCAAAATCCACCAATTAACAGCATATATCCGAATATATTCAAAAAATATGGAGATTTGAAGTCGTGGCGGCAAAAGAGTTGAAGTTTTAAAAAAAATCAGTCGCATTTTAAGAGATAAAAACCCTATATATTCACCACAATCATCATCGGGCTAATAACATCAAAGTTCGAGTAAAAATCCGAAGGAAATTAAAATGAAAAAAATCATACTTGAGAACAAGATCGAACCGTGAATCAAATTGAAGAATATCAGCTCAACTGAATTGAAGGAACTCTGCAAACTAGAGATCTAAGTGCTTTAGAGATAAGTGGAAGCGTAGAATTTCAGGAATCAAAGAAAAATCGTAAAACTCTAAGCAAGCTGCCGCCATTATTTTCTCCAGATAAATAGAGAAGGGTTAACTATTTGGGGGAGAACGAAATGAAAGTGAAGCACATGAATGAAAATATTAGTGCAGAATAGAGGAAGCGTAGTACATCACGATGGACGGTTAAGATTTTTTTTAGCTAAAGGTGTGGATCACCACATAAGACATGAAAATGTTAGTGGGAAATAGAGTAAGACTTGTTTAGCTACAGCAGCCCATTTATATGGCTATAGTAACACAAAAAATACAGCGTTGCGGTAGAACCAAAATCTTGTAGTCGTGGCCACATTTTAGCTGGCAACAACTTGTAATTTCGTTGTAATATGGCATCTATGGCGTAGTAAATAGGGGTACATCCGAACTCCATATGCGCATGCGATAAAAGATATATAGTCATTTATTTTGGAAAATGAACATAGAAAATCCATACCTAAGTTTGGTTATTAGAACAATGTAAATTTAAAGGTTTGTTTCCTAAAAATATTTGTAGTTTTGAAATACTTATTTGGAATAATAAGGGAAATGGGTTCAAGGATCAATTTAAACTTAGTAACAGAAACCAAAGACTTGAATACAGTAGAAATCATGAGTCCATGTTCGAAATTCATAGAAATAACGAGACTCATTCTTGGCTAAAATAGAAATCAGAAACTCGTATCTGATTTCAGAAAAGCTGGGCCTATTCAATCTCTATTTATATATCTATTTAATCTTATTCTCTCTACCTCTTACTCAAATTTCAAAAACCTTCTTCATATCTATCCTCTTCAAAAGCAAATCTTTGATGGCTTCTTCTAGCAATCCTTAAACAATGAGATTATCCAAAGCCATCAAAGGATATCTCTACGATGATAGAGAAGGAAAAAAAATGCCTATGTTGACTACCTAGCAAATGGAAAGGTCAATACGGGAGCTTTCACCATCTTTGAAGATTTTCCATCTTTCATTCTTCGTTCTCTCTTCGAAGAAAATGGAGTTTTTAGTCTAATCGATTCACGGGATAACAATGAAGTATGTTATTCTAATCTACTCAAAATGTTTTATACAAATCTAAATCAAGGCTTTTACGAAGGAGATGAAAATCAAATATAGAGTAGCGTATAAGGCATTGAAATCGATTTAGATTGCGAAATTTTGGGAAATAACCTGAGTTGTAAGACTACGGGCTTGATTTTTTCCGATTTCAAAACCGATGAAACGGATTTGAAAACCTTTCATCGCTTATTTGAAAGCGATGCTCATTTGGAATTCAAAAATCATTTTTTCCACCCAAAAGTAAGAATTGTCAACCTCCTTCTTCAACATATCATCACCCCTCATTTCGGAAACTTCAACAACCCCACCATCAAAGTCTAAAAAGCACTCTTTGCTATGATTGGTGTTTATGACATCAATTGGGCCGATATGATTCTAAAAGAACTCGAGCCCAAAGAAATGTCCACAAGAGAAAACACTCTTTATTGTGGAGATCACCTTACTCGGATTTTCAAATATTTTAGAGTTGATCTAAAAGTAGAAGAATTTGTATCAAGAAAGGTGTTTGACTCCACAAATATACATCTTATGCAAATTCCATTCACCTTCAAACCTTATGAGACATTCGAAGATGAAAAAGCTCGAATGCAACAAGAACAAGATCATATGAATATCGAAGAAGAAGAAGAAACTTCTTTAGCAAGTGTAGAGTGTCCTTCCAATACTAGAACCATTTTCAAGGAAATGCTTGCTCAAAATCAAGTAAAACTAGCCAAGAACCAAAAGAAGATAAAAAAAGTCCTTACTAAAATGTCTAAATTCATTGGAAAATAGGAAATTTGGAATATTATCTTCCTCATCATCATCTGCTGAAATCTAAGCTTATCTAGTTTAAGTTATCTTCTATGTTTGCTTTCGAATCTCATATTACTTTCTTATATTGGTTGAATGTATTTGCTTTTAAGTAGTAATGCATCGTATTTATTTTTGTCAAAACAATCTTTAATTTACTGTAAAAACATATAGGAATTAAATATATTAATATAATGTAATAGCAATTAAATAAAAAATAAAATTTTCCAAAAAATTTCTAATGTATGTCGACGTACATATATCACTATGTCGAAATACAACTGACAAATTTTCAAATTTGTTCAAAATTTAAAATTTAAATAACTAACTAATGTCTATTCAATTCCAATGAATTATAGACCCTATAAATACCTGTTTCTTCCAGAAAAAACTATTCTATCATTTCTCCTTCTTCTCTAATCAATTCTTATCTAATAAGTCAAATTATGGAAAATCCAATACATAATTTGAGTGAAAATCTTGAAGAAACTTTGAATTCTTTCAAGAATATCCTTTCTATAGTACTTCATAATCAGCATCATCTCGAATTGAGTCAAATAAAGATGGTAGAATAGCAAGTGAAGCATTTTGATGCCATCCGTTGGCAAATAACTTCCCGTTTCAGAGACGAAGACAACAATCTCGCTAAGGCACCACCCATAAAAGAAGATGAAGATTGGGAGGTCGTCAAGAAGGATCCCATCTTTGGAGGAAGCAGATGTGTGGAAGCTCCAAGAGACATTTGATTTGAAATTGTTTGGTATTATTTGTTTGATTAATTTAACTTGAATTTGTTTGAATTTATTTGAACTTATGTGTAAATATTGCTTGGCTTAGATTGCTTGGATTTAAAACTTATATATATATATACATACATACATATATATATATATATATATGGATTGATACATCAGTAAATATTAACTATGATACTTAGAATGATTTGTTTATATATGCATGAATTTAGGGGAAGTTATGTATATTAGTACTTTAACATAGAATTAAGTGTTATAATCGTAGAATATATAGATAGACTTAGGATTTAGGGGGAGTATATTTAGAATTTCTTTTTGTTGATGACAAAGGGGTAGAAATTATGAAATAAGAATTAGTTAGGCTTAGTTTAAGGGGGAGTGTGTAAAAATCAGGATAACAGGGGGAGTAACAGAAGGAGCGGATCAAAAATTTAATAACAGGTATGAATATTTTATAAATCAAGGTTGTCATCATCAAAAAGGGGGAGATTATTAGAGAATGGAGTTTTGATGACAACAACCATATTTCAATAAACATTGATTATAAATATATACTAACATCCCTATCTAGAATATATATACACACATATATGCAGGATTTGTATATAGGACTTAAATACTGAAGACTACACAGTTTTAGAGTTTCAAGAGATTCAGAATTCAGAGGAGATTCAAGACTCATGAGTAATCAATTGATCAAGATATCAATAGTTCAAGAGTTCAAGAAAAATATAGTAACAGAGTCTAGTTTATATGTAAGACTCTGAATAGCACTCCAAGTTCAAATTCAAATTCTGATTTTCAAATTTCATATTTCAAATTTTGTTTTCAAATTATTCTATCTTACTTATAATTTCAAATAAATTTAAAGTTTTAAATATATATAAGTTTTTATATATAGTTTTATAATCTTATGGTTTTATAGTTTTAAACATTATAATTTTACAAATATGTTTATATTATATATAATTATGTTTTCATATGATTTTACACTTTAGATTACTCATTTATATCACTAGGTCCTGATTCAAGAATTTCCAGAATAATATATATGATTAAACACTAGAAAAATAGGCTTTAAAATAAATTGTAAATATATATACATATATATGTCGACATACATATATGGGTATGCCGACATACAATTACCAGATATTCAATTTTCAAAGAAAGTGTCTTTTTCACTATTTGTAACGGTTCTGAAATGTTGCAACCATTCAAATCTTATAAATAAGGGATGGTTTCAATTTTTTTTCATAATTCTTCTTCTCCGTCTTCACTCCTCTTCGTACCACCATTAAAATATACCATTTTCTTGATTTCTTTACTTATACTTTGCTGATTTCTACTCAAATTATATAAAACTTCATGTTTTCTCAATCTCTATCTACAACTCTCTGAACTGAAGTGCTATTGAAGAGTTATAGGGCAGTTGTAATCATTTGGGAATTGTTTGGGAAAGGATGTGTTCCTTGTAGCCCTGAAATCAAGGAAAGGGAGTAGTGTAAACCTTGTAGCCATGAAATCAAGGGTAGTTGAAGCGGTGTTAACCTTGTAGCCATGAAATCAAGGGGATTGTACTTGGATATTGATTATAATAAAAATCTGCGCAATCTAGCGTTGCGTGGGACTGGACATAGGAGTAATCCGAACCAGTATAAAATTCGTTGTGTTCTTTCCCTTTTCTGCATTTTATATTTATATGTTTCTGTGTTTGTTTGATTCTGTGTCTTTGATCATCTTCTTTGTGTGTGATTCATATTGTAGATCATATAAGTTTAAGATTTTCATAAATTCTTCGAAAACACTATTCACCCCCTCTCTAGTGTTAGTTTTGCCTTAAGATCCGCTTTCTGCATTCCCTAACAAACTCAAGTGGGAGTATGTGTGTGTGTGTATATATATATACGATTTAATTATATGTATTTAAAATGGTTATGAAAATTCTATTATATTAAAATAAGGATGTTTTATTATATTGAAATATTAAGAGGTTTTAAATAGTTTTTAAATTAGAAAGGACAACTGATGTTGAATACTGAACCAGTGAATTCATTTTATTTTATGGTTGTTTATTTGATAGTTAAATAACCAGCTATCAATTTTGACCTATACGAGTGTTGGTACGGAAAGACCGAGATTGAATTATATTCGAAAACCATTTCGAACAACAAACACAAAACAGAGAAGCTATCAGATGTTGATCAAGATGGAGCAACTGAAGACCATAGATCTTCATGAAACGGAAGGACTACTTATATTCCTTGGTTGACTTCTATATTTTTAAAAGTCTACTATATATTAAGTTATCCTCCATTTTATAACCAGAGATATACTGTGGTTCTATCGTGGTTGAAATATACAGACTTGCAAGGACTATTCGCTACTGATGTTTAGTGAAATTCCTAGGATGTGGTAGGAGGGTGCCTTCGGTTCATCATGTTCCTGGATGACTTGTATGGATGAACATATGACAGAGTAATTTTTTAAGAATCACGTACATTGATTTCTACAAATGTATTTCTGTAGGTGCCAGGAAAGACACCTTCTCTTAGCATAAATACCCAGATTATTTTTGTGGATGTCAATTAGTGATTTGAAGGATCTGACAATATGACATTCAAAGTGAATAATGATATGTTGTTCTAATGTTAATGTTTACCCTCAAGCCTCATCAACTGGGAAATGACAAAAATTGGGCAGGCATCATGGCTAAGTGGGTCACTCCCAATTAGAGTGTATAATCACCTATCTAGAGAAAATTCATTTCCTTCTTTAATCTTTTTTGATGTTGTCCCTTTTCGGGAAACATTGGGTAGCTCGCAACCGCTGGTGATATACATTCGATACACTCAAGAAAAATGAGTGGTTGGTCATGTGTGACCAGGTTGCAAGATGTTCTTGTTGAACCCAGTGTATTCCCCTGTAGAGATACACTATTGAAAGGTGGTTTTATACCTTGTCATAGTTGGAAGTTCATTCTCCAATAAGAGCCTTCAATTTTGATTGTATACTATGTGTGTGGAGCGTGAGAAGAAAGTGTTCCGCTAGATTGCTATTTATTTGTATTTCGACACTATTATAATATCAAAATAAGATATGATTTCAAAAATGATTTGGTTTATAGCAAGGTAAAATTCGTCCGTGTTTATGTGTGGATTGGCCTTCGATTATCCTTTTCTTTCGAAAAGAAATGTGTTGACTTTAAAATCAAGTTGAATGATACCTATAAACTTAGCAAGTTTTCTCACTCTGGTTCACCAGACTAATCTGGAGTTTGTAATGCTCGGGTTAGATCGAGTTTTACAGGTTTAGGTTTGGATGCTGTGAAGTCAGAAGATAAGCTGGAGGAGTTTAGACGTACGATATATATTTATTCCACTGTGTGCTGTATATGAGGACATATTATTATAACTGTCCAGATATATGGATGTACTCTGATGATTGTAAGTATTTAGTTCAAAGCCCTCAATATATATTTATTTCTATATTATATTTTATTCCGCTGCGATGTGAGACTCTGTGTTGTGCTGGTTAGTTTCCTTTTCTTCTTCTATTCTAATGTTTGATGTATTATTGTCGAAATTCGGGCATCGAATTCGCTGGGTCGTTACAGGTTTTCATCTTTTCTAGATTAGTGAGGAGTCTACCCTCGTACGATCTTTGAGTTCGATCTTTTGTGGGACTATCAGTATTGTGCAGGATTATCCATTTGATGACAGTTCTGTCATAGTAGAGTTCACATAACAAGTGGTGACTTCAGCCTTTGATGTTTTGACATCTCCACCTGCTTTTCCTTGATTTTCTCATTCAGCTCCTCTTCTTAGTCTAGGCGAGATTAGGATCATTAATGATTGTTTGGATCAGCTAACTAGGAATTCATATTCTTTTCGGTTAGATCTCCTCGTCTCTTCCAGGAAATATGATCACTTATTTGTTGGTAGTCAGTCGATCGCTGTAGCTTCAGCTGCTGGGCCATCTTCTAGTCGTCACTTCCGCTCTTCTATCCATTCTTCTCGGAGAAATGCACAGCCTTTAGCTGCGTACTTCTCACACCTTTCGCACTCGTTCTCTTGCAGCGTCTTAGCAGATAGTTTAGACTACTCGTCACACCTTCTATCTGTTCTAAACTTATTTCTTTCTGAGTTGTTCATTCATTTTTGTCGTTCTTCTTTTTATCTACAATGGCGAAATGTTTGTTCTGAAATATTCGAGGTGGTGGTAACGATGCCTCGCCACAGCACCTTAAGTCTTAAGCGCATCATTAAGAAACATTCTATTTTTAGTGAAACTTCAAGAACCCTTCATCGGGTCGGAAGTGCTTCCTAAAATCGTCCTTCTTCTTAATTTTGGGGTGGCTTTCTCAACATCTCCAACAAAATTTGGATTCGTTGGGAAAAGACATCTTTGTATTCCTTATCTTTGACTCGGCTCAACTCCTACCAGTTGAGTATTTGCTTCCTATTTTCCCTTCCCCTTTCCTTTTTCTGTGGTTTATGCCAGATGCGACCACATCAAGAACCTAAAGTTTGTGCGAGGATATTCGGTTCTGGGGGAGGCAGTTTCCGTGTTTTGTACAGTCATGCAGAGAAACGTGGGAGTTCCTTTTTCAACCGCGCTACGGGGGAGGAATTTAATTCTTTCATTATTCATTCGGGCTTGTTTGAGGTTTCTTTTGTTGGTTCTACCTTTACTGGCGTAACAACTAAGAATGACCTAGCATGATCTTTTCTCGATTATACTGGGTATTCGGAGGGATGGTTTAGCCTTCCGTTCTCTTTCTCGATTGAACACCTTCATAGCACTAATTAAGATCATGCTCTAATGATTCTACAGTGCTCCCTTTTTTCTTTATCGGGGCTTACTTTGTTCTAATTTCAATCCATGTGTAGATCCCATCACTCTTACATCCCTACAGTGGAAGTCTTTTGGTCTCTCTTGCAATAGGTAGCCTTATAGCAGTTTTCTATCTTAAACTCAAACACCTCAAATCTTGTTTAAAGGTATGGAACACTTAGGTATTCAAGAATATCTTTGACAGAGTTCGCTTGGGATAATAAGCTTTCCTCTTAGCGGAAGCTTCTTTTGATGCCCGATCCTTCGGCTCCTAACAAAGTGGAATGGGTACAAGACCAACTCGCTTCACTCGTAATTGAGCATTGAAAATGATTTCCTTTATCAAAAAGCGAGAATCAAGTGGGTCATTGATGGTGACTCTAACTCGAATTCTAGTATTAGAAAGATGAATAATTTCCTTTTATCCATCAAATCTTTCGTCCTAACCTCTCCATAGCTTCGTTTCCTGGAGGTTGAAGAGACAATCATTTACCCCTTCCAAAACTTTCTGCAGAGTCCTTCTAGCGATCTGTCTAATCATGTTATCATGTTCTTTATCCCTCACTTGGTTCTTCCTGATGAGGCTCCATCTCTTTGATGCCCCCCCTCTATGAAGGATATTCACTCCTGTGTTTTTTCTCTAAGCTATGACAGTGTGAGTGATCCGGACGACTTCAATATAGTTTTTTCCGTAGTTCCTGGGTGGTCATTCATCATGACTTTTCCTTGGCGACTCAATCTTTCTTCTCTGGTGGTACGGTCCCTAACGGTCCACAACATCCACCATTCTTATGCTCGTCCCTAATTGTGATAACCCTTTGTTTTGTAATCTCTCGAACAAAATCATCTCCAAGATTTTGTCATCTTGGCTCGCTCCTATCCTTAACTGTATTATCTCATCGTCTCTGGCTGGTTTTGTCAAAGGTCATCTTATAATTGACAATGTCCTTCTTGTCCGAGAACTTGTCTCTTTTATCTATAGGAAGATCTGAGGTTCTAATGTGGTGAGTAAGCTTTATATAGCAAAAGCTTATGACTGCATGTCTTGGTTTTTTCATCATCCGGGTTCTCCGATTTTTTGGGTTGTTTAAGCCTCTTATTGATTTTATTTGGAGGATCATATCAAACTCTATTCTTATCAATAGAGCGACCAAAGTTTTTTTTAAAAAGTTAAGTAGACATCTTCATCAAGGTGATCTTCTCTTCCCAACACTTTTGGTCATCACTGCTGAGGTCCTTGTCTGAGGGTTGCACTCTCCTACCATTGCAAGGTAGATTCATCACTTTGTTATCCTAAGCGGATTCCCTGTGATTTCCTTTTTCTTTCATTGACGATTATAGGAGCCAGACTAGCCCACAGCAGAAGAAAATAGCGAATTTCAAATTTTTACCATTTTCGATCATTAGTTTGGTTTATGAAGCCTAAATGTATTTAGAAACATTTTAGATTTGTTTTAAATTTTATTTTACCTAAGTCGTTTTAATGGAAATTTAAATAACAAATGTTTAACATATCAGATACACATCATACACTAAACATTTATTTATTGTGATACACTAAACATTTATTTAATGGATTGGAATTGAACTTTTTGTTTCTTATCATAATACAAGAATCAATTGAGAATACTAATTACAATAAACGGAGAGAGAATCCTAAATCTGATTGATATATTAATTCACATTAATTAAAACATTCATGGAATGATGAATTAATGGGCATGTAAATTAGAGCATACCACATATGCTCTTATATACAAATTCTATGAAACCGTTACTTTAAAATTAATTCAAGGAAATAAACTATCATTTTATTTCTCTTAACACATTCAATTAATGCAGGATTAAAAATTTAACTAAAGAACGAAACTTTTAATTTCCTTCTCTTAATTTAATTGAATAACTAACTAGTAAATTAACATTAACGTCCAATCCAAATATGACATAAAATGTAAATATATTAACTGTAAATATTATGCAAGTGGAATATATAGAACGTGTGCATAGTCAGTAATGATATACATGTATACGTAAAATAACCATGAATAATTTGAATGGATATTACATGGGAGTCAGAAGGAGGAAGTAAACAAGGGATGATAAGGGTGATTGATAAAATTTCTCTTTTACTGAACTTAATTAAAATAGCTTATGAATGACAATCAATAAGTACCATAATGTAATATATAGAAGATCAACCACGAATCATATGTATACATTATTGACTAAAATAAACATGACACGACAATATGTGGACAAAATTAAATTTCATGCAAACACATACAAGTAGATCAAAATATGTATAGAACACAATCAAAGCTTTATTCTAACAAAAATTATAAAGTAACTGCAATCAATTTCGAAACTATGTTTTCTTAAATTCTTTTTTATATGTAAAGATTTAATTTAGTAAAAACGCAACTAATACATATATAGATATTAACATTCAAAACTAAGATTACACTTCTTATGAAACATAGATCTCAATAAAAACATTATGTTAAACCATATAAATTTTATTATTAATTTTAAAATATAATTTAATCAATCAGCATAAGTATGTAATTGTCTGAGTTTAAAGTAATGAACTTCAAATAAAGGTTAAAATATAATAGCCTAAATTGTAGAGTTTATTTTTTAATTCAACGAGATAGAAAAATAATTCACTAATTCAAAGATGCAAAAAAAAATTAAGATCTAGAACATTACTCACTATTTTGAATATTCAAAATATACATCTATACTCGAACATTGTTTTATATAATAAACAAATTTTAATTTGGATATATGAAATGTATACTCAATCTTGTCATTCAATAAATAATTTCCATTTAACAAGACTGTGGTTTATACATTATTGACCAGCCTTTTGGGAATGCCGTCAAGAATGCATTAATCTCAACTGAAGTACTGCTCAAAACAGATAGATGACACCGAGGATCTTTGGAATTGGCCATCTTTGTTTGGCTCGATGAATGATAGGATCGATTAGTAAATGACTCGACTTGGAGCTTCTTTGCATGGAGTAGTATAACATGTAAAACTACAGGGTCAGGTAACATTTGGATCGATCGGCAAGAGCTAAGCTTGTTTATGCACCAGATATTTTCGCAAGGATCTCTTCTATTCCTATTTGATGGCTTCCCCCTATTTATAAAGATCGGATCAGCTGACACCTGGCAGATTAGTAGACGAACCCTACGAAAAGAACACTTCTCCGCATTTTCCTACAGAACGAGAATGAATGACATGTGTCGTGGTCGGTTTGAACACTGTAGCATCTATAAATAGACCTTCTGGATTCTGAAGAAAGGACTTTTGTCCAATCTCCTATCATATCATTGCTGTGACAATTTCGTCTGTAATACAATCTTCCATTAATAAGAGATTATAAAGTGGGCGTAGGCTCGTTAACGCCGAACGACTATAAACTTGTGTGTGATTGCTTCCTTCTTCATTTTTCATTTATCTATCTTCATTTTTGATTCTCTACATTCTCAGTTCTTAGATATTGTACCATTTTTTGGTGTCAACACTTTGGTGCTTTCACTTAGAACTTGATATTCTCAACATTTGAAGGATTTTTGCTCTAATTTTGGATCACCAAGTCCAAGAAAAGATCCTAAATATTTCCCAACATCATTGAATCATGGTTTCCAAATCCTCAGCACTTACTTCTAGAAAGTAGCAGCAGGCTCCTGCGCTAGCGGAAGCTGTCGAGGGATCGACCGTTCCGAGTCAAGCTCAGACCAGCCTGCACGTCCTCCTCCGATGCAACCTTCCGCGTCGGATCAAGCTCCCCCCTAGCATTTCCTAAATTCGGAAAACAACGACGGCACTAGAAACTCAGGCCCGGGAAATTGATGTGATGAGGCATGACATGAGTCGTATGTCGAGGCAATGAGAAGAATTCAGGAAGTAACAATCTTCCCCTCACCTACAAGACCAAAACTCAATAGGCTCATCATCATCTGGAGGAAGCAAGGATCGACCTCATCCATGATGCCCGTTAGAAAGGCCCTGAAAACATACAACAATTACAATTGAAGGGGTGCTCAAAACTGCTTGGAATAGATGATCAAAATCGGGTCGATCCGGGCGATCTAGAGGATAAGTACCTCTCCTTTGGCCCACCGAAGTACCACTCGAACAACCCAAGCTCCCGTTCTTCCTCCTAAATGTCCTGTGAATAACCAGGATATTCGGGGTTTCTGCCCGGATAACGACTCAGGCGACGTTGCCTGGAGAGGGAGCATGGAGAATTTGACCAATTGAGTATGTCGATCGATGTGCACTTATCCCTCCAGATTTGACTGCCATAGTGCGACAAATCATGAATGAAAGTAAGGGGTGCAAGAACAAAGATTAGGGGATTGACTGCAGCCATACGCCATTTACAAATGACATTCTATAGGCGGAGTTCCCTAAGAGATTCAATATGCCCCAGATGAACCAAAATGAGGGAACGACCGACCCACAACAACATTTGATGAGGTACTCATAGCATATGGAGGTAGTTGTAGCCCCAAAACACAATCTAGTGCAAAGCTCTCCCAATTTTTCTGAGCAGTATAGAGCTCATGTAGTTCACACGACTTCCTCCGAGATCGGTTCCAAACTTCAAGGACTTAAGTGAAAATTTCCTGAATCAATTCCGCCTACATGCCTGTAAGTTAAAGCATGTTATGGCCCTTTCCACAATAAAGTAAGCAAAGGGTGAGTCCCTGAGAAACCGCCTCTGTAGATTCAATAGGGTTGTTACTGAAGTAAGCAATCCCAACCACGAGATAGTATTAATGGCAATAATAGACGACATTGACAAAAAGACAGAGTTTGGGAAGTATTTGATTAGAAAGCCCCCAACGAAAATTGAGTTATTATGTGGAAAGCCTAACATACAATTACGACAAGAAGATGGGCAATTGGTTGAGGAAGATGGATCGAAAGATATACCCACCAAGGCCATTCAAAGCAACGTGGCACTTAAGAAGTCCAGAGATAACTATGGGAAGGTGGAAGTAAATATTGAAAATTACGGCAAGCGAAATGAAAATCTGCAAATAGGCTCTAATAGGAGCCATGATCAAAAGGGGAATCCCAGAGAGACCCCGATTTTAGGTGTTTAAGAGCTATACTGTGTTGAACAACACGTTGGAAAATATTTATCTCCATACATGTAGTACGGTTCAATACAAGAAGCCACCTTTGCGTGAATCTATGGAGAAGGAACGAGCAACCGGGAAGTTTTGTTTGTTCCATAAGATTTATGTGCATAGAAATAATGAATGTCGTCACATCAGGGACATCATTGAAAAGATAATCAGAGAAGGAAAACTTAATGAGTACAAGATTCCCCAAGAGACAAGGGGTAGGGAGCTTTGGGCCCAGAGCAAAACCAGGCGGCATCTAGGGAGACCACCCAGTAAAAGGCTAAAGGGATAGCGATCATTACTATTGACAGAGGTCCTCACCTAGTAGAGTACATCGTTCGGACTATGGAACGATACGTAACCTCTGCGAAACACCTTGTCGTAAAGGAGGCTGACATTCCTGAAGTCGCCAGTCCCATAAAGCAAATAAAGACGATGACAGATGATATAATCTTCCGCGATAGAGGCCCTGTAGAAATAGAAGCTCCAAGCATTGATCTGTTGGTAATCACGACTATTATCGGCCCAACCACAGTGCGAAAGGTACTTGTCGACAGCAGGAGTTTTGTGAACATTCTATTCAAAAAAGCCTATGATCAAATGATGAGTTGAGAGAACTGAAACCATGCGCGGGCCAGATACGCAGCTTTAAATGGGTCATCGACTGAACCAGTTCATTTGGTCGGTATATCTGTGGTGTTGGGGAATGGAGAACGCATAAGGGTATGAATCCTACCGTTTGTCGTAATGGATATAAGCTATCAATACAATGCATTATTAGGACGACCTGCCATAGCAGAATTCAGCGCTTGCATCGCTCCTTGGTGTTTGCTTTTGAAAATTCCCACTGACGGAGAGATCGGAGCTGTACGCAGAGACCAAGTAGCCGAAAGAGCATGTTAGTCGGCAGAATGGAGTGAACTTTGGGATAAAGATAACACAGAGTCATAAGATAATCTCCTTCCTCAAAGGGGAAGGAAGCATAACAACTAAAGAAAACATCCCGACTAGGACCGTCCATTTGCCAACTCGAAGACATTGATCCAAGAAAGGACGAAGAGCCAAGATGTAGAAAAGCGACCCCTAATGAGACCACGGTGGAGATTTTGATCGACAACGACGATTCGACTAAGGTCTTGAAGATCAGATCTCATCTTCACCCCCTTCGAACAAGGGAGTTAACCGCCTCTGTGCTAACCTTGACGTGTTTGCGTGGAC
This sequence comes from Allium sativum, assembly GCA_030737875.1. Classification (NCBI taxonomy): domain Eukaryota; kingdom Viridiplantae; phylum Streptophyta; class Magnoliopsida; order Asparagales; family Amaryllidaceae; genus Allium; species Allium sativum. The sequence continues at coordinate 300,449,928 of CM060924.1, forward strand.
CCATGCAAATGTGTGTGGGATTTCACCTTCCATCATGACCCACTCCTTTAGCATCGATCCTATGTTTACTCTTATCAAGCAGAAAAGGCGAATGCTCGACCTGGAGAGGTCAGCGGCTTTGAAAGAAGAAGCAGAGAAGCTTCATAGTAACAGATTCATCCGAGATGCGACTTACCGCAAGTGGATAGCCAACCCGATACTTGTTAAGAAGGCTAACGAAAAGTGGCGAAACTTTTATTTACTTCTCATATTTAAATAAGGCATGCCCTAATGACAACTTCCCACTTCCTAGGATCGATCATCTGGTCGACTCCACTACCGGGCTTGAACTCCTTTCGTTTATGGACGCATATTCGGGATACAAACAGATTGCAATGCACATCCCCGATCAAGAACTTACCAGCTTCATAACGGACCTCGGGCTATATTGTTATATGGTAATGCCTTTCGAACTAAAGAATGCGGAGCGACTTATCAGTGTCTATTCAATCGCATGCTCCACGATCAGATCGGTAAAACGATGGAGGTTTACATAGATGATATATTTGTAAAGTCACTACAACCATCCGACCACATCTGGGACCTGTCAGAGATGTTCAATATTCCCCGAAGATATGGGATGAAGCTCAACCTTTCAAAATGCTCTTTTGGCGTTGCATCAGGAAAGTTCCTAGGATTCATTGTCAGCTCCCGAGGAATCGAAATCAATCCTTACTAGATCTTTGCAATCAAGGAAATCCAAGAACCAAGAAGGATTAAGGACGTCCAAATTTTGGCAGGAAAGGTTGCGGCCATTGGCGTGATTTATATCCAAAGCTACCAATAGGTGCCTTCCTTTTTCTGAATTGATAAAAAAAGGGAAATATAGCTTTGCTCTGACCCCAGACTGCATTGACGCTTCTCAAAATTTGCTCAACCATCTAGAGAAACCTCTTATTTTGTCAAAGTCGGTTGACCATGAAGACTTGTTCGTATATTTGGAAGTATCCATGCATGCAATTAGGTCAGTCCTAGTTCGCGAAGAGGATCGAATACAATGACCGATTTACTATATAAGTAAGAAACTAACATGAGCTAAGCACAACTATTCAAAGATTGAGAAACTTGCCCACAGTTTGTTGATTATATCAAGAAAGCTCCATCATTATTTCCAAGCTCACCCCAAAGTATATACCGACCATGCGCTCTGCTAAGTCCTCCAACGACCCAAGGGCAACGGAAGATTGCTCAAGTGGAACATCGAATTAAGTCGGTTTGACCTCACTTTTTTGTCGTGAAATTCCATCCGTCGGCAGGCAATGGCCGGTTTCATAGCTGATTTCACTACACCTAAAGAAGACAACCTGTAGGAAGACTCCAAACTTCCAAGTATCGAACCAAGATCAAACGTTGGGAAGTTGTACACGGATGGGGCTTGTAATGATCGAGGGTCAGGCATTTGAATTTTACTATTAACTTTCGAAGGACGAATTATATATTATGCACTAAAGTTGAACTTTCCCGCTACCAACAATGACTCCGAGTATGAAGCCTTGACTGTCGGGCTCAAACTTGCGAGGGACCTGAGGGTAGCGGTACTGAATATTTTCTATGATTCACAACTTGTATTTCAGGTTCGAAAAGAGTATCCAACTAAGGGGGCATGACTTACCGCTTATCTCAATCAGGTTGAAGAGATGCTAAATGGATTTGATTAGTATAACATCACTCATATCCTCGGGGAAGAGAATCAGAAGGCAGACTGTAACACCTCGTAATTTTATAACATTAAAATTCACAAATTAAAGTATACTTAATTTTTAGAAAAGAATTAAGTGAAATGGGTTGCGCAGAGAAATATATTTATATTGATATATATATATATATATATATAAATTAAAAATTAAATAAGTAAATATGCGAAAAAGTTCAAAATAGCGAATTGGGAGGGGAATAACCGAACCGGCCCATTTTTGAGGTCGACCCGAGCCCCACTGGGTCGACTAGGGGTTAATCCAGGGTGTTTGGCTGTCAACCCGTAGGCCGATTCGCTCAAATGCAGATTTTGCATTTGATTGGTTCTCATGGTTCAGGGTTAATCTAATGGTCCTAAATAACTTCCTACACCTATAAATACATCCTAATGCTAATCCTAAACCTAATTAAAATAGAATAGTTACCGTCGCCATGGAAATCAATGGAGCCGCCGCCAACTAAGAAAGAAGAAAAGCAAATTCAATTCTAATTCTCTCAACCCTAAAGCAAAGCAAAACTCTCTCTTTTCTTCTCTAAATTGTGAGTATGATGATCTTAACAAGATTATTATCATTTTAATTAGGTTGAGTTATAAATGGATTATGAGTAGATGATGTGAATTATCATATATGTTGTTGTAAACCCCTTTTGCTATCATGTATATTGTAAATCCAATGTTATGTGATGATGATATCTTACATGTTGTAAATCATGCTATGATGATGTTATGTATGTTGAAAGTTTCTATGCTAAGTTGTGATGAATCATACATGTTAAAAAGGCCATGATGTTACCATCTATGCTAGTTAGTCCATATTAATTAAATCATCATGTTTGGGTTATGTTGATCTATATGACAAGTCACATATGCAAGTTAGATTGATTAGAAAAGTTATGAACATATACCAAGACATCTATTATGACATCTAGAATTATGCTATGACATATGTGATATCCTATGCTAGTTCACACCATCATTATGTTGCCTAAAAACCCCATATGCAAGTTTATGTATAGATTTGGGCTATGATCATATCATGTAAATTGAGACATTTAACAAGTTGACACCTTTTAATCCTTAACATGTGTAGTTTATGCAAGTTTCACCCCTATTATGATTGGATTTATTTTAATTGTCTATATGTTGTGATAATTTATCTTTGTGCTAGGTGTTAGACTATACAAGTCTAGCCTATATTATGCGTTGAATAAACGAACGTATAAACGTGGGGTAGGGGTAATATTAAGGATTTAATATTAAAAAGTTGGGGTGCAATTGATATGATTTTGCATGCCATAAGTGGATGGCCATAATTGAGTCAATTATGGACATAATTAAAAGTTGACTTAATTAATAATTTGAATAGGGAATTATTAAAACTGGGGTAAAAGATTTTAAGTGTTAATCAATGCTTAGGACACGAGGTTGGACTCGTATGTGACGTAAACCTGCCCGGACCCGCCCGACAAATCCAGTGGTCACAAATGTCAGCCCAATGTGAGAGGTCCTAGGCCTAAACTAAAGCATAACGGTTGTAAAGACACGAGATTAGACTCTTTTATGGTGTAAGACTGCCCGGACCCGCCCGGAAAATCCAGCTGCCATAAATGCCAGTCTAATTTGAGAGGTCTTTATGGGGTTATGGCCTGAATGAATTAAGAAATACTTAACCAAACAAACATGTAAGGTGGGACATGGGGGTTAAGTAGGTGCCTTGGGTGGCATGAGGAATCTAGGGGGTGCCCTTAGTGGCATGTGAAATACGATTAGCAAGACTTAACCAAACACACATGTAAATGAACATCATTAAGAGGGTTAAGTGGGATATACTAGTGACAAGCTTAGGTGGGTATCTTGTGGGGGCCTATTTCAACCAGTATCCCAAACGTTTCTTTGTGGGCTCGACCCAAGTCGAGGACAGGACACGCATACTGGGCTTGACTATAAGAGGCCAAAACGGGGAGCGGTGGCAACGCAAGTCCAACGGGGTTCGTATGCGTGTGTGGACCCGGGCTGGTGGGTAAGACGTTGTTGCATCGTGTAGGTATAAGTCGTGCATTTTCAAGTTGTATCGGGTTGCCACTTTAGGGGAGTGATACACCCCACTGTGGGGCCAGCACAGGTATCTACGAGTAGGGAGCCGATCTAAAGTGGGTAGTGGGGTACACCTACTGGAGATAGGGGCAGACGACACCTATGTAGTCAGCTGGGGGTACGTAAGGCTATTTATAAAGTTTCTGTGTGAAGCAAGTGGGATCAAATAATAGGGTGACTGGTGTGGTGCAGTGTAGTAATGTGCGGTGCAGTGTAGTAATCATTCGTTAGTAATTAGGTGTGCCTTTACCGTTATCTTAAACGCTATCTTTATCTTCCTAAGAGTTCATAGACATTTACTTGTCTTCCAGCTTATGCCTTAGTCTAGTTATTTTGATAATAGTATTGTTAGAATTATCATACTCGCCAGAATTTATGTCTGACCCCCTCTATTTCTATCCTTTTTCCCCCTCCAGGTCCTTAGGTTAGGCCCAGCTCTAGTGGAGTTTGATTGATTTGCTTCATCTCTCTTTGGAAAGCTTGGACCGTTGAAGTAAAGTCCAACTTGTTATCTTTTTAATGGCTATTTATGTAATGGGATTATGTATTTGTTTTTATGAAGATGGATATTGTACTTGGTTATGATCTATGGTTTTATGATGTAACAAACATGTTTAATTTCCGCTGCAATAAAATGAAGTTTTCGATTTCCAAGTACTATTTATTATCTGTCTTGTTGTAATTTTTCTGTTTTATATTCACTTATAACCTCCATGGAAGTTAATGCATTCCCTTTGTGAGTGACATTAATGGACGTGGGGTGTTACACATGGTACCAGAGCTTAAGGTTACCAGAACAGATAAAAATACTTTAGAAAAATAGTTATTTTTGGAAGAAGTGTTTTCAAAAACATGTTTTAATGAGAAATTTGAAGAGAAAAGTTTTTAAGAAAAACATAATCCCCAATAGCCACATATCTTTATCTTTCGAATTCTCCATTTTGATTCTTTCCTTTTTCGTTTCAGCATGGCTGAAGATCTTAATCTACCCGACGGTGTAACGATACCAGGATGGTATAGGAGGCTATTGGAGGCTAGGGCCGCTGCAGGTCCAGCCAATGTTCCTCCACCACCAGTTGCACCCGTTCCTCCTCCTCCTCCTCCTCGCGTAGATACTTTTGCAAAGACGTGCAAGGAATTCAAGGCTATGGGTGGAAAACCATTTCAAGGGTCAGAAACGTTTGTGGAAGCTAGAGATTGGCTTAAGGAGGTGGAAGAATTGCTAGAAATATTTGAAGTAGAAGAAGGGAGGAGAGTTCGTTTAGCAGCTTGGTTGATGTAGGGAGAGGCCTCGTTTTAATGGGAGGTCACTAATGGGGAGCGTCCTGTTGACTCTTGGGTGGATTTTAGACGTAGGTTCGAGGCGAAGTTTCTCTCAAGGGCGGAAGAAAATCTATATATGGAAAGGTTCTTGACATTGAAGCAAGGAAGTTCATCAGTGAAAGAATATGTCAATAAATTTAGTCAGTTAGCAAGGTTTGGCTTGGACTTAGTAAACACGCCGGAGAAGAAGGCTCTAAGGTTCGTAAATGGCTTGAATGAACCATTGCAAGGGTTGGCTATGACCCACATCTCGATGGGGGCCACCTTTGAGAAGTTAGTAGAAATGGCGCTTATGCATGAGGAGAAAAGCGCTAAAGCTGATAAGGCACCCGAGAAGAAGGGGGATCAGAAGAAACCACAACAGCAAAACAAGAAGGGTGGTAAAGACAATAACGGCAAGGAAAAGAAGAATTGTTTTAACTGTGGAACCCCAGGCCATCTCAGCAAGAATTGCCGAAAGAAAAAGAAGACAGGCTGTTTTCATTGTGGCGATGCGGGACATTTAGTGAAGGACTGCCTAAGAAGAGGCAGAGGGCAGGAGCCACCTCAGGAGGACAGGTGCAGGCTCTTATGGCACCAGGGCAGGCTAGGGGACAAGTTCAGGCTCTCGCGGTCCCACCGCTGCAAGAACGAGGTAGAACCATTTCTGTTGAAAGCTTAGTTTTTCTGTTTGATCATCATGTCCGTACCTTATTCGATTCAGGCGCATCACATTCGTTTATCTCTACATCATTAGTTGAATCACTGCACTTAAACACCAGTTTAGTAGAGGATCCCTTAGTTGTTTCGAATCCAATAGGGGGCTCAGCTTATTTGTCCATGATGTGTTTGGATTTTAAAATTTCCATACTTAGCGTTGAATTTAGATGTGATGCTTATGTGTTGGGCTTCATGGGCTATGGGCTAATTTTAGGAATGGATTGGTTATCCAGAAATGGGGCCGTTCTTGATTGTGAAAGGAGAGTAGTTAGGCTCGTGACTCGCCTTGGCAACACTCTCGAAATCTTTTGTAATCCCATAAATTCGGTTATGCTAAGTTATCTAGAATCGCTTGACGCATCTGAGGAAAATCTACGATCTGTTAGAGTGGTCCAAGAATATTCGGATGTGTTTGAGGAGGTGAAGGGCTTGCCACCGAAGCGGGAGATAGATTTTCAAATATATCTTGTGGATAATGCGAAACCAGTATCTTTGCCAGTACGCCACATCGCTCCACGTGAAAGGAGGGAACTCGACAAGCAAGTGAAGGAGTTTCTTGAGAAGGGGTTCATAAGACGAAGTATATCGGAGTGGGGTGCTCCAGTAGTATTTTCCACGAAGGCGGATGGGTCCCTTAGACTGTGTGTGGACTATAGAGAACTAAATAAACTTACTAAGAAGAACAGACACCCACTGCCGAGGATTGACGATCTCTTCGATCAGTTAGTTGGCGCCTCAGTGTTTTCGCAGTTGGACTTAGCCACTGGGTTCCATCAGTTGAGAGTGGCTGAGGATAGCATAGACAAGACTGCCTTTAGGACTCCGGACGGTTTCTATGAATGGCTAGTGATGCCCTTCGGTTTGACAAACGCCCCAGCATATTTTGTTGATTTGATGAGTAGGGTGTTTAGGGAGTACCTTAACAAATTCGTGGTAGTCTTTGTAGATGACATCTTGATCTTTTCTAAGGATGAAGAAGAGCATGCCCTACATCTTAGGGAAGTGTTGGAGAGCCTACGAGCGCATAGCCTTAAGGCTAAATTTTCTAAGTGTCACTTCTTGAGGAAGGAAGTACGGTTCTTGGGGCACGTGGTTTCCAAAGAAGGGATAGCCGTGGATCCCGCGAAGGTGGTGGCCATCCAAGATTGGAAGGTCCCTAAAAATGCTACCGAAGTGAGAAGTTTCTTGGGGTCGGCTGGCTACTATAGGAAGTTTATCAAAGACTTCGCAAAGATATCAGCTCCATTGACACGCTTGACGAAGAAGAACCTAGTTTTCACATGGGACGTAGATTGTGATGATGCGTTCTAACGTTTGAAGAGAGCTTTGACTTCAGCCTCAGTCTTAGTATTGCCAGACAGGAGTAAGCCGTTTACCGTTTATACTGATGCTTGTGGGACAGGACTAGGCGCAGTCTTAATGTAAGAGGGTAGGGTAATAGCCTATGGTGGAAGGCAGTTGAGAGCGCATGAGAAAAATTATCCTACACATGACCTAGAATTGGCCGCTATTGTTTTCGCGCTTAAGTCTTGGCGTCATTATCTTCTTGGAGAGAAATTCGAATTATTCACTGACCACAAGTCTTTAAAATACCTATTCTCTCAAAAGGACTTGTACTTAAGGCAACAAAGGTGGATGGAGTTCTTAGCGTCCTACGACTTCGAAATAGCCTATACCCCTGGCAAGGGTAACGTGGTGGCAGACGCCTTAAGTAGAAAAAGATTATCCTTAAGTCCTTTGTTTGTTGAGCGGCGAAGTTTAGAATTCATTTCGATGTTTGACTTTAGACCTTCCGTTGACTTCGTACCCGGTTTGATAGCATCCTTGGAGGTCAGACCTACGCTTTTGGGACGGATTGGCGAGGCACAACGAGACGACCCACAGTTGGTTAAGTTAGTAGAAAAACTCAAAGGAGGGGAGTCATCAAGCCATCTCCGTAGGTATACCCTAGACGATAAGGGTTGGTTACGTAGGGACGGTAGACTTTGTGTACCAAAAGACGATGACCTAAGGAAGACTATTCTTGACGAAGCACATCATTCGAAGATGACCATTCATCCCGGCGGGGACAAGATGTACAAAGACATGAAGAGAGTTTACTTTTGGGCCGGCATGAAGAAAGACGTGGCCGAGTATGTCGCTAGATGCTTGGTGTGCCAACAAGTAAAAGCGGAGCAAAAGAAACCCGGTGGGTTGCTTCACCCATTGAAGGTTCCACTATGGAAATGGGAAAGCATCTCGATGGATTTTGTGGATGGATTACCGCGATCGAGGAAGGGTAATACGGGAATTTGGGTTATAGTAGATAGACATACTAAGAGCGCCCATTTTATTCCCGTGAAGAGTAAGAGGACTGCTCCATGGTTAGCTTCTGTATACGTTCGAGAGATAGTTCGGTTGCACGGTGTTCCTTCTAGCATAGTAAGCGACCGCAATCCTATTTTCACTAGCGAATTTTGGAGATGCTTACAAGAGGCGGTAGGGACTCAGTTATGTTTGAGCACCGCATATCATCCTTAGACGGACGGCCAGACTGAGAGGGTGAATCGCATTCTAGAGGATCTGTTGAGGCTATGTATCCTAGACTTTGGGGGTACATGGGAAGAGCATCTTCCATTGGTTGAGTTCGCATATAATAATAGCTTTCAGTCCAGCATTGGTATGGCACCATTCGAAGCTCTTTATGGACGACCTTGTTGTTCACCTACATGTTGGTGGGAATCTACGTATAAGATCTTACTTGGGCCCGATATGATTAGGGAGACTTCGGAGAAGATCGACTTGATTCGAAGGAGGATGAAAGCAGCACAGGATAGGCAGAAATCTTATGCGGATAAGAGGAGGACAGATCTCGAGTTTGAAGTTGGGGATATGGTCTTTGTCAAAGTGTCTCCATTACGGAACGTTGTTCGCTTTGGGTCCGTTGGGAAATTAGCACCAAGGTTTGTAGGGCCATTTCCTATTAAGGAGAAAATTGGACAGATGGCGTATAGAGTGGAGTTGCCCGAGAGACTTAGTGGTGTACACGACGTATTCCATGTGTCACATTTGAGGAAGTGCTTGCACGAGACCGCGGAAGTGGTAGAGCCGAGCTTTCTTAGAGAGGTGGAGATAGAGAGTGATGCGACAATTCGACGAGCTCCTACGCGCATTCTTGGGTCGGAGATAAAGAGGTTGAGGAATCGAGAGGTCAGACTAGTCAAAGTGCAATGGGGGGATGATGAGAGCAACGCTACTTGGGAGACAGAAGAGAAGATGCTTTCACGATACCCTTTTCTTTTTGAGGGTATGTCTTTTAATTTCTCCTTTATCGCTTAGCTTGTACTTATCTTATCTTTAGTATATCCTCTCGCTAGTATCTTTGACCTTTAGTTAGCATAATCCTATGGTTGAAACATGTGTTTGAGACATGTTATGTATGGTGGATGCAAAGTGGATGCAAGTGTTTGCTAGTGGTTGCTCGTGGATGCATTTACACACACTATTAGGCACCAGATCGGCTCAGTCACTTCATATTGCATATTGCATATATATGGATGTATTTAGTAAAATGGATGTATAATGGTTGTATTATCATATAGTTGCTGCATTCGGGTGGATGGTTGTGCATGCATATAGAATTAATATGTATCATTAGGAATCTTTTGCAAACATATTGGACGCATTGCACTATCATGAATTGCACTAAGGAGGTCGACTGAATCAGTAGACCGCCTAATTTTGCATTAGATATGGACATATACACACACTTTGCATATAAACATTAAAGCATTAGAAGTCTTTTAAGGACAATGGATGCTGGTGTTTGATGGTTGAGTAGATGGACGATTAGATGGTAGGATATACATTCTTCTTGACTTGGAGATTTCGGGGACGAAATCCTTTAAGGAGGGGAGAATGTAACACCCCGTAATTTTATAACATTAAAATTCACAAATTAAAGTATACTTAATTTTTAGAAAAGAATTAAGTGAAATGGGTTGCGCAGAGAAATATATATATTGATATATATATATATTAATTAAAAATTAAATAAATAAATATGCGAAAAAGTTCAAAACAGCGAATTGGGTGGGGGAATAACCGAACCAGCCCATTTTTGATGTCGACCCAAGCCCTACTGGGTCGACTAGGGGTTAATCCAGGGTGTTTGGCTGTCAACCCGTAGGCCGATTCGCTCAAATGCAGATTTTGCATTTGATTGGTTCTCATGGTTCAGGGTTAATCTAATGGTCCTAAATAACTTCCTACACCTATAAATACATCCTAATGCTAACCCTAAACCTAATTAAAATAGAATAGTTACCGTCGCCATGGAAATCAATGGAGCCGCTGCCAACTAAGAAAGAAGAAAAGCAAATTCAATTCTAATTCTCTCAACCCTAAAGCAAAGCAAAACTCTCTCTTTTCTTCTCTAAATTGTGAGTATGATGATCTTAACAAGATTATTATCATTTTAATTAGGTTGAGTTATGAATGGATTATGAGTAGATGATGTGAATTATCATATATGTTGTTGTAAACCCCTTTTGCTATCATGTATATTGTAAATCCAATGTTATGTGATGATGATATCTTACATGTTGTAAATCATGCTATGATGATGTTATGTATGTTGAAAGTTTCTATGCTAAGTTGTGATGAATCATACATGTTAAAAAGGCCATGATGTTACCATCTATGCTAGTTAGTTCATATTAATTAAATCATCATGTTTGGGTTATGTTGATCTATATGACAAGTCACATATGCAAGTTAGATTGATTAGAAAAGTTATGAACATACCAAGACATCTATTATGACATCTAGAATTATGCTATGACATATGTGATATCCTATGCTAGTTCACACCATCATTATGTTGCCTAAAAACCCCATATGCAAGTTTATGTATAGATTTGGGCTATGATCATATCATGTAAATTGAGACATTTAACAAGTTGACACCTTTTGATCCTTAACATGTGTAGTTTATGCAAGTTTCACACCTATTATGATTGGATTTATTTTAATTGTCTATATGTTGTGATAATTTATCTTTGTGCTAGGTGTTAGACTATACAAGTCTAGCCTATATTATGCATTGAATAAGCGAACGTATAAACGTGGGGTAAGGGTAATATTAAGGATTTAATATTAAAAAGTTGGGGTGCAATTGATATGATTTTGCATGCCATAAGTGGATGGCCATAATTGAGTCAATTATGGACATAATTAAAAGTTGACTTAATTAATAATTTGAATAGGGAATTATTAAAACTGGGGTAAAAGATTTTAAGTGTTAATCAATGCTTAGGACACGAGGTTGGACTCGTTTGTGACGTAAACCTGCCCGGACTCGCACGACAAATCCAGTGGTCACAAATGTCAGCCCAATGTGAGAGGTCCTAGGCCTAAACTAAGGCATAACGGTTGTAAAGACGCGAGGTTAGACTCTTTTATGGTGTAAGACTGCCCGGACCCGCCCGACAAATCCAGCTGCCATAAATGCCAGTCTAATGTGAGAGGTCTTTATGAGGTTATGGCCTGAATGAATTAAGAAATACTTAACCAGATAAACATGTAAGGTGGGACATGGGGGTTAAGTTGGTGGCTTCGGTGGCATGAGGAATCTAGGGTGTGCCCTTAGTGGCATGTGAAATACGATTAGGAAGACTTAACCAAACACACATGTAAATGAACATGACTAAGAGGGTTAAGTGGGGTATACTAGTGACAAGCTTAGGTGGGTAGCTTGTGGGGGCCCATTTCAACCAGTATCCCAAACGTATCTTTGTGGGCTCGACCCAAGTCGAGGACGGGACACGCATACTGGGCTTGACTATAAGAGGCCAAAACGGGGAGCAGTGGCAACGCAAGTCCAACGGGTTTCGTATGCGTGTGTGGACCCGGCTGGTAGGTAAGACGTTGTTGCATCGTGTAGGTATAAGCCGTGCATTCTCGAGTTGTATCGGGTTGCCACTTTAGGGGAGTGATACACCCCACTGTGGGATCAGCACGGGTATCTACGAGTAGGGAGCCGATCGAAAGTGGGTAGTGGGGTACACCTAGTGGAGATAGGGGCAGACGGCACCTATGTAGTCAGCTAGGGGTACGTAAGGCTATTTATAAAGTTTCTGTGTGAAGCAAGTGGGATCAAACAATAGGGTGACTGGTGTGGTGCAGTGTAGTAATGTGCGGTGTAGTGTAGTAATCATTCGTTAGTAATTAGGTGTGCCTCTACCGTTATCTTTAACGTTATCTTAAACGCTATCTTTATCTTCCTAAGAGTTCATAGACATTTACTTGTCTTCCAGCTTATGCCTTAGTCTAGTTATTTTGATAATAGTATTGTTAGAATTATCATACTCGCCAGACTTTATGTCTGACCCCCTCTATTTCTATCCTTTTTCCCCCTCCAGGTCCTTAGGTTGGGCCTAGCTCTAGTGGAGTTTGATTGAATTTCTTCATCTCTCTTTGGAAAGCTTGGACCGTTGAAGTAAAGTCCAACTTGTTATCTTTTTAATGGCTATTTATGTAATGGGATTTTGTATTTTGTTTTTATGAAGATGGATATTGTACTTGGTTATGATCTATGGTTTTATGATGTAATAAACATGTTTAATTTCCGCTGCAATAAAATGAAGTTTTAGATTTCCAAGTACTATTTATTATCTGTCTTGTTGTAATTTTTCTATTCTATATTCACTTATAACCTCCATGGAAGTTAATGCATTCCCTTTGTGAGTGACATTAATGGACGTGGGGTGTTACACAGACCGATTGGCAAAACTGGCTAGCTCTGGTGATCCGAGTGAAACTGAACTTGTTCCCGTGGAAATCCTAAATACTCCAAGCATCAACCAAATGGATATCGATCGGTCTTTGGAGACCGAACCTAAGAAGGAGTCTTGAATGACCCCCATCGGGAATTTTCTCCAGCACGGGACGCTCCCGGAAAAAGGAATGAGAGGTGAGCATTCGTACGTCAATCCTCGAGATATGTCATCCAACAAGACAACCTTTATAGAAGAGGGTTCTCAATTCTAATGCTTCGTTGTGTGGCTAATGATGATGTGAAGAGAATACTGCGGAAAATGCACGAAGGAGAATGCGGTGCTCACACAGGAGGACAAACGTTGGCTAAGAAGATACTGCGGTATGGTTATTTATGGTCAACAGTTAGTAAGGATGCAACCAACTATTCCAGACGATGTGATAAGAGCCAGAGATTTGCCCAGATTCTGAGGGTCCCACTGACTTAACTTACCCAAATGGTCAGCCCCTTGCCGTTTGCCATTTAGGAATAGACGTTATCGGGAGTCTACCGATATCAAAAGGTAGCGCAAAATATGTGATCATATTTGTATATTACTTCACGAAATGGGTCGAAGCTGAACAATTGACAACGATCACCACTAAATGAGTCATCAATTTTGTTGTTAATAATATCATATGCCAATTCGGGCTGCTCCGAACCATCATCACAGACAATGGAACCTAATTTGATGGCTTGGAATTTAGAGAATTTTGTGAGCGATATCATATCGAGAAGAAGTACACAACGGTTCCACATACGCAGTCCTATGGGCTAGTTGAAGTGGTTACCAAAATTATCAAATCAATCTTGAAGAAGCGCTTAGAGCGAACTAAAAGTAAATGAGTCGATGAATTACCTTTAGCTCTACGGGAGTATCGTACCACTCACAACACAACCACGGCTCACACTCCTTTTTCCTTATCCTATGGTTCAAAAACAGTCTTTCCAATAGAACTTTAAGTCCTTTCCCATCGAACGACTTACCACGACCCATTATCAAATAAGGTGCTCCTCTTGAAGACATGATTGACGAAAAAAGAGAAGAAGCTAACCTGTGCGCCGAGGCACATCGAAGACGGGTTGCCCAATACTATAATAAGAAAGTCTGACCCAAGATTTTCGACTTTGGAAATCTTGTTTTAAAATGAGTTTTTCCAACTCCCATCACATGGGTTTGAAATGAGAAGAACCTTGTGTCATCTAGCGGAAGCACTATAATGGAACTTTCAGGTTAGCAACTGTTGATGGCGAACTTCTTCAAAGAGCTTGGAATGTTGAGCATTTATGAGGCTATTTTTCTTAGCACTTTTGTTCATTTAAATATTGTAATAAGGAATGCTTTGCCCCCTATTATAAATAAGACTCCATTTCTTGCTCTATATATAACTTTGGTAACTTTGATTATGTGTTAAAAGTCAACTAACATAGGTCGGAGTTCAAACTGAGGGAGTAGTCAACTCCTTAAATCTATTTGTCGGCCCATGTCTCAACGAGCCGACATTGCTCGAGGATCGGACGAATACCAATCGACAAAACTCGAATTTGAGGGTGACGCTCAAATTTGAGAATCTTACTTTAGGGACTAGAGTGAGAAGACAACTCTGGCACAAATGGCGCGACTGCCTGTTTAAATAACTCTGACATTCACGACTTGAGAAGGAGTATAAAATTATGGATGAGTGTCAAAGGTGCACCTGGACTAAAGACCACTTGATTCCCGAAACTCTATCTCCTGACGACTAGGGGGAGAGTAGAATAGGACTTATATGCCTCTACCCAAGATCGCTCGACTCCCAGTCTGGATAGGTTCGATCTTAGAGGTCTACAAGAGGACCTGACGTCAAAACTGTTCCACCACGACACTAGGGGCATAAGGATGAATAAGTAAGCCCACTAGACGATCCTTAGAATTTGAAACTAACTAGTGGCACTTATGATGTTACCCCCACGATATTATCGCATTATAATTCTATAACATATCATTAATAATGTAGAAACTTGAAAGTAAATAACATCGTTTACAACTACATGAACTTCTTTTACAAAATACAGAACTTAACGAAGACAAAAACGTGAGGGCCGCACTCGCTACAACATCCAAAGGGCCTATAATTATGTAAGACAAAAGGTCATCAAGCTCGAGGTGGCTTGCCAATGGACTTCTTGGCTTCCTACATTTTTTTTCTTGATCTACTCCAAAGCCTCATCAGTGGACAAAAGATGCCTTTGCTTCTTGCGATTTTTGCTAAGAGAAGTAGAACGTTCAAAAAATGACGCGTCATGTTTCCTATTTCTTCGGTCAGTTGTGGTTGAGGAAAAAGTTCCTTTGGCAGGCATACTGGTAGTTGGAGGAATAGCTTAGAGAGGTGGAAGATCAAGAGGATCAGTGGATGGTTCATCTTTGAGGGAGGAGACCCTGCTCCCTTCTTTGGCCTTCATCTTCGCAATGTTAAGGAATCAGTTTTTTTTGTCTCCCCTGTGATCACCACGTCGTCGTCCCCTCCCCCCCCCCCCCCAGAGTGAGCGTTGTTAGTTTCCAGTCCTTTCAAAGCGTCAATTATTTCTTCATTTTCGCTGGGTACGACGACATAATGCTTTTTTAGCATATTAGTCTTAGATCTAATAGCCGACTTCCCTGCTAACGAACCTATGTCTAAAAGTGTAATAGTTAGACATAAAGGAATGATAATTATAAGGGGAGAGAAAGGTAGTAATTTACCATCAACTGAGGAATCTTTTGGCTTGTCAGAAGTCTTTGATTTATAGATAAGAGCAACTAGATTTTTTTGGAACAAAGGAAGAGGTGGATCATCCAGACTATACTCCTCCACCTCTCCTAAGGACTGATATGGAGGAAGAGAAACACTGGATGAGCGAACAATAACATTACCCATAGAATGGGGGAGAAACACCTTCTCTTTTATCGCACTAGCCTCCCCAACCAAGATCTACTTTCCTTTCATCTTATATTGTAACACCCCGTATTTTCTGTGAACGTATAAGTAACAAATCAGAGAATAATTAAATTATAAAATAAGAATTAAGCGATACGGGTTGCGCCATTGCGTTCGTCTCGAAATTCTTCTTTGAAACGAGTCCGAGTTTTCGAGAAATGGAGTCCGATGGGGGAGATATGACCCTCCGAAGTTTCAGAGAATTTCAGAATCGAAAACAGCTCGAAAATTCGAATTCAAATTCGAATTCAAAATCCCAGAACAGGCTGGGTGGGAAAATTCCCGCCCATGGACTAGTTCGACCTGGGGATCGACCATAGTGTCGACCTCCCAGGGGCCAGGTCGGCCATAGTGTCGACCTGGGGGTTGACCTGGCTAGACCAGGTCGACCATAGTGTCGACCTGGGGGTCGACCTGCTCTCGAAACCCAGTTTTTGAACCTGGTTCATTCTGATGTATCGGGTCTCGATTCTGTCTAGATTCGTCTGCCTAATCCTATATAAACTCAACCCTAGCCTCATTCTCTCCACACCTTTTCATTCTGTCTATATTCTGCCTCTGTTCTAATTAAAAATAAAAATGGCGTCGCTATCCTGCTGGAATCAAAACTTGGACTGATGAATCTTCTTCCAACCTGAATAGAATTAAAAGCTAAATCAAACCTCAAATCCAAGTTTAGAGCTGCGACGACAATTAAAGAGGAATAATTCAGCATTTCTGCGTCAACAACAGTTTATTATCCTTTCTTAAAACAACGAAAGGCAAGTACATTTATTTTCCGCTATAAACGTTAATTATGGTTGTGACATGAATTGTGAATCTGATTTTGAGGTTATGTCTGTTATGTTCTGTTTAGATCTATCTTATTCTGTATCTCTTTCTTCTTTCTGTTCTATAGCCAGGCTACCACCAGCCTGAGCCAAATCTCATAAGAGATTAACACACAAACGCTAAAATGTTTGGGACAAATAATGAATGATGCATAATTGGACAGGACTGATTCGAGGACATGACATAAAATCTGAGGCATATAATTGGACATGTGGCATATTTAACATATGACTTGAGATTGAGGCATAAAATATATTGGACTTATGACTTGGGATTCGGGGCGTAGATTTAACCGTAAAAATAAAACTAATTTAGATACGTAGTACATGTTGTAATCTAGATCTGTAGTTTATTTGAGAAATAATCATATGTTAGATTTAGATCTGTTCATACTAGGTATGAAAATCTGTGATTTGGGAGAAGGGGAATTATAGGACAACTTGAAACTTAGGGGCATAATGCATGTCTTAAATCAAGGTCTAATGTTAGAAGTTTAAAGATAATTTACAACATGTTATGCATGAATGATAATGCATGTTGAGGACATACTACATGTTATAGTTTAAAAATCTAGATTTCTGGGACATATTCTTTTATGTAAAAATTCATGACTTGAAAAAGGGATATGTGACGTAGGCGTAAAGACCTATACAAAAATAGGATAACTATTAATGTGAATGCGCCTAAATAAGGGTTTTTGGATATCTGACATCATAGGCTATAATTTGGCATAATTCATATTTTTTATCGTGATTTATGGAGAATATTCTGTACTGTGTAATGTTTAAATTAGGAGCAAGATGTGGTATTATGAATTATGACCATGATTTGGCAAGTGAGTTTAGGCTAAATTTATGATTAGGCAAGATATGATATATATAATCTGCTAAATCTGTTATCTGCTAAATCTGTTATATTGCCTAATCCGCTAGTTTTGTCATATTGCCTAAACTGCTAATTAGACTGAATTGCCTATTCTGCTAATTATGTTAGATTGCCTTATCTGCTAAATCTGCTAAATAGCCTAATCAGCAAGATCTACTATTTGTTTAATCTGTTAAATGACGTAATCTGTTGTAACTGAAATGTTGAAAATTTGAAGTATGTGAATCTGTACGCTCGACTTAAAATTGAGCAAAACTTGTTAGTTGAACCTCAAATAATCCGTTGTAACTTGTACACAAGTTTAATCTGTTAAATAAACATAATTAGTCTGATATCAGAAAAATCTATATTAGAATGAAATGGCTATGACACGAGGTTAGACTCTGTTTGCGGTAGAAGCCTGCCCGGAAGCAACCGGCTTAACCAGCAACCGCAAACTGTCAGTCTAACGTGAGAGGTCATAGGCATAACTAAAATATGCTTAGACACGAGGTTAGGTCTAGCTTGTGGCAGAAGTCTGCCCGGAACCGCCCGGCATATCCAGTGGCCACAAGATAACGACCTAATGTGAGAAGTCTGTGCATTAATATTTAATTAATGCAAATCTGGGATAATATGATGTCTAAAACGTGTTGGGTGGATAGGGTTAAACCAATTGGACTAATGAATTTAACAAACCCGTTTTGTGAATCTGTAGGCCCAATTACAAAGTTAGACAAATCTGTTAAACCTGTATATCTGATCCGTTAGTCTGAAACTTGTCTGATCTGTGAACTAGTTGATCTGAACTCTGTATGTCTGAACTTGTAAACAAGTTAATCTGAAATATGTTAGACTGGGGACACAAGGTTAGGAGGGAAATTACTTGTGTCATCTGTTGTTTGGGACCCATATTAGTCAGTAACCCTTTCTGGTATCAAACTTTGACCCAACAGTAGGTAGGTTCCGGGCATGCTTACTGAACTAATTTTAAGTGGTTCATTCTGATAATGGCGAGGGGTGTTGATGGTGCGTTCCAACCGGGTCATGTGCGTGCAGGGATCCGGTCTGCCTCTGGGGATGTAAGACACCGTGACATCTGTAAATAGGCATGTGCCAATTGGTTGTCACTTAAGGGAGTGATACACCCTATCGTGGAGCCGACACAGTGTATTTATTTATTAGGGAGCCGATCGCTTGGGGTAGGGTTTTAGGGTACACTTAGCTCTGTCTGTTTCTATTGGTACAGTCTGTTTCTGTTCAGTGGCAACACCTGTCTGCGTGGTACCGTCTGTTCGGGTGGTAAAGGCCCATTTACTAGTGTACACCTAATTCTACATTTTGTTTCCGTAGGGATTAATCTGTTTCTGTTTCTGTACCTTCTATTCGGGTGGTAAAGGCCCATTATTAGCATTATGTTTCTGTCTGTTTCTGTTCGGGTGGTAAAGGCCCATTATTAGCATTCTGTTTCTGTCTGTTTCTGTTGGGGAGGTAAAGGCCCATTACTAGTATTCTCTTCTGTGGAAATTATTCTATTTCAGTTTAGACATTAGGGTGACACCTAATCCTATTATACTAGTATTAGTGCAGAGAAATGAAAAGTAATATTATTATGTTCCTTCCGTTTAACCTAAGTACATCTGCTGCTCCTGTTACTGTTATCTCTCATTCAATTTTATTTGCATGCCATGATTATTATTATCTGTTCATATGCCGAAAGTCACTGGACTTGCCGGACTTTATGTCTGACCTTGTTTTTTGCCCCTTTTCTTCCGTTTCCCCCCTCCCCCGGCCAGGTTTTCCAAGGAGGGAACACTTTAGCTTAATCCAGATTTCTTCTTCTTGAAGTACTTAGAGTGCCTAAAGTATGGCTTGAATCCTTATGGCGGCTTCCGTGGGGATTATGATTTTAAAGTTTTGTACTCTAATGATTTTCTGAACAAGGCCGATATTTATGTACTTGAGTTTTTGGGAAAGATGTAACCAAACTGATTTCTATTTTTCCGCTGTAATAAAGTTATAATTTCTCAAGTATTGTTTATCTGTCTTGTAAATTTCTGTTATGTCTACTAAAACGCTCCACCAAAGTTAAGGCATTCCCTTTGTGAGTGACCTTAATGGAGGTGGGGTGTTACACTTGGTATCAGAGCTGAAGGTTACCAGATTAGATAAAAAGTTTTTGAAAACTATTTTCAAAAAGGATTCAAAAGGAAGTATTTTCAAAAATGAAGTTTATTTTGAAAAACATAATCCCCAAAAAGCCATATATCTATCTTTTCCGTCCTCCGTTTTAAATCTTTTTCTTTCATTCCAACATGTATGGGAATCCTAACTTTCCAGAGGGCGTGCCAATACCTGGCTGGTTCAGGAGGTACTTAGAGGCTAGGGCCAATGATGCAGGCCCAGTAGATATTCCTCCTCCAACTGCAGTGATTCCTCCTCCGCCCCCTCCTCGTGCAATTGCTTTTTCAAAGATCTATAAAGATTTTAGGGCCATGGGTGGAAAGGATTTCAAGGGAACTGAATCATTCATAGAAGCGAGGAACTGGCTCAAAGAAACTAAGGATCTGTTCGTTATCTTCGAGGTGGACGATAGGCAGAAGGTACAATTGGCGGTGTGGTTGCTTAAGGACGAAGCTTCCTATTGGTGGGAAGTCACTAACAACGAGAGACCAGTTGAAACGTGGATGGATTTCAGGACAAGGTTTGAGACGAAATTCCTCTCGCAAGCTGAACAAAGTCTACAACTGGAAAAGTTCTTATCTCTTAAGCAAGGAAGTATGACGGTCAGGGAATAGGTCAATCAGTTCAACCAACTGGCTAGGTTCGGATTAGATTTAGTCAACACCCAGCATAAAAAGACTCTCCGCTTTGTTAAAGGATTGAACGAGCCACTGCACAGCCTAGCCATGACCCATGTACCCATGGGAGCGACTTAAGAGAGATTGGTGGATATGGCACTACTGCACGAGGAAGACAACGGCAAGAAAGAGGCAAAGAAGGAAGAACCATAGAACAAGAAAGTATGGCCAAAAAAGGAAACACAAAAGAAGGGTGAAAAGTCTGAAGATAAGAAGGAGAAAAAGTGCTTTACTTGCAGAAACTCGACTCATCTGAACAAGTATTACAGAAAAAGAAAGGGCACTTGCTTCAACTGTGGTGAGATGGGACACTTCACTAAGGACTGTCCGAAGAAACGAGGGCAAGGGCAGAGGGCAGGACCAACTTCTGGAAGGCAGGCGAACACTCTCGAGGCTAGTGGATAGGATAAAATAGGAAAACTTACTGTAGGAGGTTTACTTTCTTTATCTGATTTTTGGGTTAAAACTCTTTTCTGATTCTGGCATTTCAATTCTGTAATCGATACTCTGCACTTGAATACTAGTATTGTTTCTGATTCCGCTGTAGACCCAGACCCATAAGGGTTATGACTCATCCAATTGTGCTAAGTTGGGTATCTGTGTTGAGCGTTAAGTTGACTATGACGCATACATTTTGGGTTTTTATCATGCTTAGTTTCCTAAGAATCATTTAGTAATCTGATCTGTACCGGTAATCTGTAAATATCTGAATATTTCTGATAAGGTTGAGGTTTCCAGTTTTGACATTGTCTAAAGAGGATAATCCTCTGGGTGTCAATCCGATGTTGATCTCGGTCTTCGGGTTGATACTTGGGGGAGTTTGTCTCTCAACCAAGGTTTAATGGAAACCAAGTTTTTTGTTTTATCTGTACTCGCTTCCATCATTCGACTGTATCCTATCGATCGAATCTTCGAACTTTAGGTAGAAACTAATGGTTGTAAACATGTGTTTGAGACATGTTATGTTTGCTGGTTGCAAGTGGATGCAAGTGGTTGCTAGTGGTTGCTCGTGGATGCATATACACACACTAGGCACTAGATCGGCTTGAAAACACTCTCATACTGCATATGGATGTGTGAGCATTTTCAATTTCCGTGGATGCAAAATGATTGACTCATCACATGGATGTTGCATATGAATGAATGGCTGTCACTCATATAAGAATAACATCAAATAGGAAAAATTGCATACATGTTGGACTCATGGCACTAACATAATTCGCATTAAGGAGGTCAACTAAATCAGTGGACCGCCTGATCTTTGCATTAGATAAGGAACATATAAACACACTTTTGCATATGTTCATACAACATTAGAAGTTTTCTAAGGACAATGGATGCTTGTGGATGATGGTTGAGTAGATGGATGACTGGATGGTAGGATACATTCTTCTCAACTTGAAGATTTCGGGGACGAAATCCTTTAAGGAGGGGAGAATGTTACACCCCGTATTTTCTATAAACGTATAAGTAACTAATCAAAGAATAATTAAATTATAAAATAAGAATCAAGGGAAACGGGTTGCGCCATTGCGTTCGTCTCGAAATTATGCTTGGAAACGAGTCCGAGTTTTTGAGAAACGAAGTCTGTATGGGGGAGATATGGTCCTCCGAAGTTTCAGAGAATTTCAGAATCGAAAACAGCTCGAAAATTCAAATTCAAATTCGAATTCAAAATCCCAGAACAGGCTGGGCGGGAGAATTCCCGCCCATGGACCAGGTCGACCTAGGGGTGGACCATAATGTCGACCTTCCAGGGGCCAGGTCGACCATAGTGTCGACCTGGGGGTCGACCTGGCCAGACCAGGTCGACAATATTGTCGACCTGCTCCCGAAACCCAGTTTTTGAGCCTGGTTCATTCTGATGTATCTGGTCTCGTTTCTGTCTAGATTCGTCCGCCAAATCCTATATAAACTCACCCCTAGCCTCATTCTCTCCACACCATTTCATTCTGTCTATATTCTGCCTCTGTTCTAATTAAAAATAAAAATGGCGTCGCTACCCGGCTGGAATCAAAACTTGGACTGATGAATCTTCTTCCAACCTGAATAGAATTAAAAGCTAAATCAAATATCAAATCCAAGTTTAGAACTGCGACGACAATTAAAGAGGAATAATTCAGCATTTCTGCATCAATAACAGTTTATTATCCTTTCTTAAAACCACGAAAGGCAAGTACAATTATTTTCCTCTATAAACGTTAATTATGATTGTGACATGAATTGTAAATCTGAATTTGAGGTTATGTCTATTCTGTTCTGTTTAGATCTATCTTATTCTGTATCTTTTTCTTCTTTCTGTTCTATAGCCAGGCTACCACGAGCCTGAGCCAAATCTCATAAGAGATTAACGCACGAACGCTAAAATGTTTGGGACAAATAATGAATGATGCATAATTGGACAGGACTGATTCGAGGACATGACATAAAATCTGAGGCATATAATTGGACATGTGGCATATTTAACATATGACTTGAGATTGAGGCATAAAATATATTGGACTTATGACTTGGGATTTTGGGCGCAGATTTAACCGTAAAAATGAAACTAATTTAGATACATAGTACATGTTATAATCTAGATCTGTAGTTAATTTGAGAAATATACATATGTTAGATCTAGATCTGTTCATACTAGGTATGATAATCTGTGATTTGGGAGAAGGGGAATTATAGGACAACTTGAAACTTGGGGGCATAATGCATGTCTTAAATCAAGGTTGATGTTAGAAGTTTAAAGATAATTTACAACATGTTATGCATGAATGATAATGCATGTTGAGGACATACTACATGTTATAGTTTAAAAATCTAGATTTCTAGGACATATTCTTTTATGTAAAAATTCATGACTTGAAAAAGGGATATGTGAATGCGACTAAATAAGGGTTTTTGGATATTTGACATCATAGGCTATAATTTGGCATAATTCATATTGTTTATCGTGATTTATGGAAAATATTCTGTACTGTGTAATGTTTAAATTAGGAGCAAGATGTGGTATTATGAATTATGACCATGATTTGGCAAGTGAGTTTAGGCTAAATTTATGATTAGGCAGGATATGATATATATATAATCTGCTAAATCTGTTATCTGCTAAATCTGTTATATTGCCTAATCCGCTAGTTTTGTCAAATTGCCTAAATTGCTAATTAGATTGAATTGCCTATTCTGCTAATTATGTTAAATTGCCTTATCTGCTAAATCCGCTAAATAGCCTAATCTGCATGATCTGCTATCTGTTTAATCTGTTGAATGACGTAATCTGTTGGAACTGAAATGTTGAAAATTTGAAGTATGTGAATCTGTAGGCTCGACTTAAAATTGAGCAAAACTTGTTAATAGAACCTCGAATAATGTGCTGTAACTTGTACAGAAGTTTAATCTGTTAAATAACTGAATTAGTCTGATATCTGAAAAATCTGTATTGGAATGAATTGGCTATGACACGAGGTTAGACTTTGTTTGCGATAGAGGCCTGCCCGAAACCAACCGGCTTAACCAGCAACCGCAAACTGTCAGTCTAATATGAGAGGTCGTAGGCATAACTAAAATATGCTTAGACACGAGGTTAGGTCTGGCTTATGGCAGAAGTCTGCCCGGAACCGCCCGGCATAACCAGCGGCCACAAGCTACCGACCTAATGTGAGAGGTCTGTGCATTAATATTTAATTAATGCAAATCTGGGATAATATGATGTCTAAAACGTGTTTGGTGGATAGGGTTAAACCAATTGGACTAATGAATTTAACAAACCCGTTTTGTGAATCTGTAGGCCCAATTACAAAGTTAGACAAATCTGTTAAATCCGTGTATCTGATCCGTTAGTCTGAAACTTGTCTGATCTGTGAACTAGTTGATCTGAACTCTGTATGTCTGAACTTGTAAACAAGTTAATCTGAAATCTGTTAGACTGGGGACACAAGGTTAGGAGGGAAATTACTTGTGTCATCTGTTGTTTGGGACCCATATTAGTCAGTAACCCTTTCTGGTATCAAACTTTGACCAACAGTAGGTAGGGTCCGGGCACGCTTACTGAACTAATTTTAAGTGGTTCATTCTGATAATGGTGAGGGGTGTTGATGGTGCGTTCCAACCGGGTCATGTGCGTGCATGGATCCCGGTCTGCCTATGAGGATGTAAGACGCCGTGACATCTGTAAATAGGCCTGTGCCAATTGGTTGTAACTTTATGGAGTGATACACCCTATCATGGAGCCGACACAGGGTATTTATGTATTAGGGAGCCGATCGCTTGGGGTAGGGTTTTAGGGTTCACTTAGCTCTGTTTGTTTCTGTTGGTACCGTCTGTTTCTGTTTAGTGGCAACACCTGTCTGCGTGGTACCATCTGTTCGGGTGGTAAAGGCCCATTTACTAGTGTACACCTAATTCTACATTCTGTTTCCGTAGGGATTAATCTGTTTCTGTTTCTGTACCTTCTGTTCGGGTGGTAAAGGCCCATTATTAGCATTCTGTTTCTGTCTGTTTCTGTTCGGGTGGTAAAGGCCCATTATTAGCATTATGTTTCTGTCTGTTTCTGTTGGGGTGGTAAAGGCCCATTACTAGTATTCTCTTTTGTGGAAATTATTCTGTTTCAGTTTAGACATTAGGGTGACACCTAATCCTGTTATACTAGTATTAGTGCAGAGAAATGAAAAGTAATATTATTATTTTCCTTCCGTTTAACCTAAGTACATCTGCTGCTCCTGTTATTGTTATCTCTCATTCAATTTTATTTGCATGCCATGATTATTATTATCTGTTCATATGCTGGAAGTCACTGGACTTGCCAGACTTTATGTCTGACCTTGCTTGTTTTCGCCCCTTTTCTTCCGTTCCCCCCCCCTCCCCCGGCCAGGTTTTCCAAGGAGGGAACACTTTAGCTTGATCCAGATTTCTTCTTCTTGAAGTACTTAGAGTGCTTAAAGTACGGCTTGACTCCTTATGGCAGCTTCCGTGGGGATTATGATTTTAAAGTTTTGTACTCTGATGATTTTCTGAACAAGGCTGATATTTATGTACTTGAGTTTTTGGGAAAGATGTAACCAAACTGATTTCTATTTTTCCGTTGTAATAAAGTTATAATTTCTCAAGTATTTTTTATCTGTCTTGTAAATTTCTGTTCTGTCTACTAAAACGCTCCACCAAAGTTAAGGCATTCCCTTTGTGAGTGACCTTAATGGAGGTGGGGTGTTACACTTAGTATCAGAGCTGAAGGTTACTAGATTAGAGAAAAAGTTTTTGAAAACTATTTTCAAAAAGGATTTAAAAGGAAGTATTTTCAAAAATGAAGTTTATTTTGAAAAACATAATCCCCAAAAAGCCATATATCTATCTTTTCCGTCCTCCATTTTAAATCTTTTTCATTCATTCCAACATGTCTGGGAATCCTAACTTTCCAGAGGGCGTGCCAATACCTGGCTGGTTCAGGAGGTACTTAGAGGCTAGGGCCAATGATGCAGGCCCATCAGATATTCCTCCTCCAGCTGCAGCGATTCCTCCTCCAACCCTCCTCGTGCAATTGCTTTTTCAAAGATCTGTAAAGGTTTTAGGGCCATGGGTGGAAAGGATTTCAAGGGAACTGAATCATTCGTAGAAGCGAGGAACTGGCTCAAAGAAACTAAGGATCTGTTCGTTATCTTCGAGGTGGATGACAGGCAGAAGGTACAATTGGCGGTGTGGTTGCTCAAGGACGAAGCTTCCTATTGGTGGGAAGTCACTAACAACGAGAGACCGGTTAAAATATGGATGGATTTCAGAACAAGGTTTGAGACGAAATTCCTCTCGCAAGCTAAACGAAGTCTACAACTGGAAAAGTTCTTATCTCTTAAGCAAGGAAGTATGACGGTCAGGGAATACGTCAATCAGTTCAACCAACTGGCTAGGTTCGGATTAGATTTAGTCAACACCCAGCATAAAAAGACTCTCCGCTTTGTTAAAGGATTGAACTAGCCACTGCACAGCCTAGCCATGACCCATGTACCCATGGGAGCGACTTACGAGAGATTGGTGGATATGGCACTACTGCACGAGGAAGACAACGGCAAGAAAGAGGCAAAGAAGGAAGAACCATAGAACAAGAAAGCATGGCCCAAAAAGGAAACACAAAAGAAGGGTGAAAAGTCTGAAGATAAGAAGGAGAAAAAGTGCTTTACTTGTGGAAGCTCGACTCATCTGAACAAGGATTGCAGAAAAAGAAAGGGCACTTGCTTCAACTGTGGTGAGATAGGACACTTCACTAGGGACTGTCCGAAGAAACGAGGGCATGGGCAGAGGGCAGGACCAACTTCTGGAAGGCAGGCGAACACTCTCGAGGCTAGTGGATATGATAGAAATAGGAAAACTTACTGTAGGAGGTTTAATTTCTTTATCTGATTTTTGGGTTAAAACTCTTTTCTGATTCTGGCATTTCGATTCTGTAATCGATACTCTGCTCTTGAATACTAGTATTGTTTTTAATTCCGCTGTAGACCCATAAGGGTTATGACTCATCCAATTGTGCTAAGTTGGGTATCTGTGTTGAGCGTTAAGTTGACTATGACGCATACATTTTGGGTTTTTATCATGCTTAGTTTCCTAAGAATCATTTAGTAATCTGATCTATACCGGTAATCTGTAAATATCTGAATATTTCTGATAAGGTTGAGATTTCCAGTTTTGACATTGTCTAAAGAGGGTAATCCTTTGGGTGTCAATCCGATGTTGATCTCGGTCTTCGGGTTGATACTTGGGGGAGTTTGTCTCTCAACCAAGGTTTAATGGAAACCAAGTTTTTGTTTTATCTGTACTCGCTTCCATCATTCGACTGTATCCTATCGATCGAATCTTCGAGCTTTAGGTAGAAACTAATGGTTGTAAACATGTGTTTGAGACATGTTATGTTTGCTAGTTGCAAGTGGATGCAAGTGGTTGCTAGTGGTTGCTCGTGGATGCATATACACACACTAGGCACTAGATCGGCTCGAAAACACTCTCATATTGCATATGGATGTGTGAGCATTTTCAATTTCTGTGGATGCAAAATGATTGACTCGTCACATGGATGTTGCATATGAATGAATGGTTGTCGCTCATATAAGAATAACATCAAATAGGAAAAATTGCATACATATTGGACTCATGGCACTAACATAATTCGCATTAAGGAGGTCAACTGAATCAGTGGACCGCCTGATCTTTGCATTAGATAAGGAACATATAAACACACTTTTACATATGTTCATACAACATTAGAAGTTTTCTAAGGATAGTGGATGCTTTTGGATGATGGTTGAGTAGATGGATGACTGGATGGTAGGATACATTCTTCTCAACTTGAAGATTTCGGGGACGAAATCCTTTAAGGAGGGGAGAATGTAACACCCCGAGTTTTTTGTGAACGTATAAGTAACAAATCAGAGAATAATTAAATTATAAAATAAGAATCAAGGGAAACAGGTTGCGCCATTGCGTTCATCTCGAAATTATGCTTGGAAACGAGTCCGAGTTTTCGAGAAACGGAGTCCGTATGGAGGAGATATGGCCCTCCGAAGTTTCAGAGAATTTTAGAATCGAAAACAGCTCGAAAATTCAAATTCAAATTCGAATTCAAAATCCCAGAACAGGCTGGGCGGGAAAATTCCCGCCCATGCACCAGGTCGACCATAATGTCGACCTCCCAGGGGCCAGGTCGACCATAGTGTCGACCTGGGGGTCGACCTGGCCAGACCAGGTCGACAATAGTGTCGACCTGGGGGTCGACCTGCTCCTGAAACCCAGTTTTTGAACCTGGTTCATTCTGATGTATCTGGTCTCGTTTCTATCTAGATTCGTCCGCATAATCCTATATAAACTCGCCCCTAGCCTCATTCTCTCCACACCATTTCATTCTATTTATATTCTGCCTCTGTTCTAATTAAAAATAAAAATGGGGTCGCTACCCTGCTGGAATCAAAACTTGGACTGATGAATCTTCTTCCAACCTGAATAGAATTAAAAGCTAAATCAAATATCAAATCCAAGTTTAGAGCTGCAAAGACAACTAAAGAGGAATAATTCAGCATTTCTGCATCAATAACAGTTTATTATCCTTTCTTAAAACCACGAAAGGCAAGTACAGTTATTTTTCGCTATAAACGTTAATTATGATTGTGACATGAATTGTAAATCTGATTTTGAGGTTATGTCTATTCTGTTCTGTTTAGATCTATATTATTCTGTATCTCTTTCTTCTTTCTGTTCTATAGCCAGGCTACCACGAGCCTGAGCCAAATCTCATAAGAGATTAACGCACGAACGCTAAAATGTTTGGGACAAATAATGAATGATGCATAATTGGACAGGACTGATTCGAGGACATGACATAAAATCTGAGGCATATAATTGGACATGTGGCATATTTAACATATGACTTGAGATTGAGGCATAAAATATATTGGACTTATGACTTGGGATTTTGGGCGCAGATTTAACCGTAAAAATGAAACTAATTTAGATACATAGTACATGTTGTAATCAAGATCTGTAGTTAATTTGAGAAATATACATATATTAGATCTAGATCTGTTCATACTAGGTATGATAATCTGTGATTTGGGAGAAGGGGAATTATAGGACAACTTGAAACTTGGGGGCATAATGCATGTCTTAAATCAAGGTTGATGTTAGAAGTTTAAAGATAATTTACAACATGTTATGCATGAATGATAATGCATGTTGAGGACATACTACATGTTATAGTTTAAAAATCTAGATTTCTGGGACATATTCTTTTATGTAAAAATTCATGACTTGAAAAAGGGATATGTGACTTAGGCGTAAAGACCTATGTAAAAATAGGATAACTATTAATGTGAAAGCGCCTAAATAAGGGTTTTTGGATATCTGACATCATAGGCTATAATTTGGCATAATTCATATTGTTTATCGTGATTTATGGAGAATATTCTGTATTGTGTAATGTTTAAATTAGGAGCAAGATGTGGTATTATGAATTATGACCATGATTTGGCAAGTGAGTTTAGGCTAAATTTATGATTAGGCAAGATATAATATATATATATATATATAATCTGCTAAATCTGTTATATTGCCTAATCCGCTAGTTCTGTCATATTGCCTAAACTGCTAATTAGGTTGAATTGCCTAACCTGCTAATTATGTTAAATTGGCTTATTTGCTAAATAGCCTAATCTGCAAGATCTACTATTTGTTTAATCTGTTGAATGACGTAATCTGTTGGAACTGAAATGTTGAAATTTTGAAGTATGTGAATCTGTAGGCTCGACTTAAAATTGAGCAAAACTTGTTATTATAACCTCGAATAATCCGTTGTAACTTGTACATAAGTTTAATCTGTTAAATAAACAGAATTAGTCTGATATCTGAAAAATCTATATTAGAATGAATTGGCTATGACACGAGGTTAGACTCTGTTTGCGGTAGAAGCCTTCCCGGAAGCAACCGGCTTAACCAGCAACCGCAAACTGTCAGTCTAATGTGAGAGGTCGTAGGCATAACTAAAATATGCTTAGACACGAGGTTAGGTCTGGCTTGTGGCAGAAGTCTGCCCGGAACCGCCCGGCATATCCAGCGGCCACAAGCTACCGACCTAATGTGAGAGGTATGTGCATTAATATTTAATTAATGCAAATCTTCGATAAATATGAAGTCTAAAACGTGTTGGGTGGATAGGGTTAAACCAATTGGACTAATGAATTTAACAAACCCATTTCGTGAATCTGTAGGCCCAATTACAAAGTTAGACAAATCTGTAAATCGGTTAAATCCGTATATCTGATCCGTTAGTCTGAAACTTGTCTGATCAGTGAACTAGTTGATCTGAACTCTGTATGTCTGAACTTTTAAACAAGTTAATCTGAAATCTGTTAGTCTGGGGACACAAGGTTAGGACGGAAATTACTTGTGTCATCTGTTGTTTGGGACCCATATTAGTCAGTAACCCTTTCTGGTATCAAACTTTGACTCAACAGTAGGTAGGGTCCGGGCACGCTTACTGAACTAATTATAAGTGGTTCATTCTGATAATGGCGAGGGGTGTTGATGGTGCGTTCCAGCCGGGTCATGTGCGTGCATGGATCCCGGTCTGCCTCTAAGGATGTAAGACGCCGTGATATCTGTAAATAGGCATGTGCCAGGTTGTCACTTTAGGGAGTTATACACCCTATCGTGGAGCCAACACAGGGTATTTATGTATTAGGGAGCCGATTGCTTGGGGTAGGGTTTTAGGGTACACTTAGCTCTGTCTGTTTCTGTTGGTACCGTCTGTTTCTGTTGGGTGGAAACACCTGTTTGCATGGTACCGTCTGTTCGGGTGGTAAAGGCCCATTTACTAGTATACTCCTAATTCTACATTCTGTTTCTGTAGGGATTAATCTGTTTCTGTTTCTGTACCTTCTATTCGGGTGGTAAAGGCCCATTATTAGCATTCTGTTTCTGTCTGTTTCTGTCTGTTTCTGTTCGGGTGGTAAAGGCCCATTATTAGCATTCTGTTTCTGTTAGGGTGGTAAAGGCCCATTACTAGTATTCTCTTCTGTGGAAATTATTCTGTTTCAGTTTAGACATTAGGGTGACACCTAATCCTGTTATAATAGTATTAGTGCAGAGAAATGAAAAGTAATATTATTCTGTTCCTTCTGTTTAACCTAAGTACATCTGCTGCTCTTGTTACTGTTATCTCTCATTCAGTTTTATTTGCATGCCATGATTATTATTATCTGTTCATATGCTGAAAGTCACTGGACTTGCCAGACTTTATGTCTGACCTTGCTTGTTTTCTCCCATTTTCTTCAATTCCCCCCTCCCCCAGGGTTTCCAAGGAGGGAATACTTTAGCTTGATCCAGATTTCTTCTGCTTGAAGTACTTAGAGTGCTTAAAGTGTGGCTTGACTCCTTATGGCAGCTTCCGTGGGGATTATGATTTTAAAGTTTTGTACTCTGATGATTTTCTGAACAAGGCTGATATTTATGTACTTGAGTTTTTGGGAAAGATGTAACCAAACTGATTTCTGTTTTTTCGCTGTAATAAAGTTATAATTTCTCAAGTATTATTTATCTGTCTTGTAAATTTCTGTTCTGTCTACTAAAACGCTCCACTAAAGTTAAGGCATTCCCTTTGTGAGTGACCTTAATGGAGGTGGGTTGTAACATATATCGTTCAGCGTCTCTCAGTTCATTTAATATCCTTCTCTCCTTAGCAAACGCCTCTGGCTTGCCTCCACGCAAAAATTGGGCTATTAAATCTTCTTCGTTCACCGATTTCCCTTCCGCAGCCTCAACCTTTTCCTATATAAACACCTCCCAAGCATCGGCCAATACCCGCTGGTAGTTATTCATCCAAGAAAGATCTCTGTGGCAAAGGACTTAATCAAAAATTAACAACACATTGTCGCGGAACCTTGTACGCATCTCTTCGTCCTTCGTCGCGTGTACGGCCTCAATGGTTTGGATCTTGACATCGTGTTTAAGCCGGGAGCTGCTGGCATTCACCATCACAACCTTGGCGTTGTCTTCGACACGTTTTCTGATCACTTCGAAAGCAGCAAATTGGGTCTTGAGGCTTTGTACCTCCAAATCTAGGCACCCTTTATCGCTCTTTAAAATTTCATTTTCGGCCTTAAGAGATGCACACTCCTGCCCTACCAATTTTACTTCATCTTGTGCAGTCCGGGTAAGGGAAGACGAATGATCCAGTTCGACACGGAGCTGTTCGGTTTTGTCTCCCAAGTACTTCATGGTTTTCTCATACTTTTCTTTGAGAATAGCCACCTGAGCCTCAGAGTTCCCCAATTCTTCCTTCATTATTCCAAGAGCTTTCTTGTCAGCGTCTAGCTCCATCTACATTCTTTCATTCTATGCTTCCATATTACTGGCAACTTTGCTAACACGCCTTGCAAATGTGTACATTGCATCATATTGGGTTAGAGCAAAGTTAACACCGGACCTGTCCTGATCACGAGCACTAGGTGGAAACGATTGTAAGTCAGGAGCAAACTTGACTCCAACAAAACTAAGATGAGGAAAGTTCCTCAATTTATTTGATTTGTTCGGAAGGTATCCTCTCTTGAGCCAAAGAAATTGATATCTGGGGATTTTTCCTAAGACGCTTGGGGAGAGGAGTATAGTCTTGATGAAAAATGTTAGCAGGACATGTCTTGGGAAGAGGATCGATCGGAAGCTTGGGATAAGGAAGAGAAACTTTTAAATGTTCACTTGTAGTTTTGTCATCACCCCTAGGCCCCCTATCTCGAGAGCGAGAAGTGGATCGATGCACGTGCCTCTCTCACTCTTTCCTATTCTGATCCCATTTCTCTCTTTCTCTCCTATCTCGTTATTTATTTTCTGACCCTTTCCTCTCTTACTCATCATTGTCCTTATGCTCACGATTCTGTCTGTCATTGTTGTCCCTGTCTCGCTTTCCATGTAGTGAAGCCGGACGAGCAGGACCACCTTTTTTCAAGAGAGATCCAAAATTACCATGGTAATACCCACTTCCCATGATGCCTGCAAAAAAACGAAGAAATTTTGATCAATATCTAGCATATGCATGAAAAAATAGTGTTGTGACGTGTAGTGCTAGTGCTGTGTGTGCCCCAAGTGATTCCCCCAAGACTAATCCGAGCCTCGGACTTGGCTCGCCTCTCTCGCATCTTTTGTTTTAGCAAGTATAGAATCTTCCCCAGACTTGGGGAAGAAAGAAGTTGAATCCAAATTCTGGGAAGAGAGGATATTCTCGGGGAGCTCTAAACCCTTTAAACCATGATAGGGAGAATCTACTTCTTCCTCATGCGGATCCTGAGTGAAAGAAGAATCCTTTCCAACATCTGGACCCTTCGGTCGACGATCCAGAGGCTCTTCCTCAATTATCTCTTCTGGGGTTTTCTTTGCCACACTTGCAACCAGGCCATTCCGTATTTTTAAACGGTCAGCCTCCTTTATGAGTCTTTTTATAGCAGCTTTCTTTCCCTTCCTTGGGGGATGAACTATAATAGCCACTTTTTTCTCAATTGCAGGTTGATCCAGTTGCCCCTGACTGGGGGCACGTTCATAGCAAGGGTCAATGTTTTTTTGAGGGGAACATCAGTTTGAGTAACAAGCAAGGGAAAAGCTCGATCGCTTGGGGATCCTAACGTTCTCCCTACATTCAGAAAATGGTAACAATGTAAAGAGGCGTCGGTCAAACATGTCTTGATGCTTCGACATTTCGGGCTAAGACCGGCCAGTATATCGAAGCATTCCTGAAACTTTCTCCCCGTGTGCTTTTTCGGCTCATCCCCTGCATAGTTAGGGTCTATATAAGAAACTTCTTTATGGATAGATCAACTGAAATGCAAGACTTACTACTTTGGATCCAGCAATGAGCACATCCTGATTGCTGAGGGACATAGAACCAGTCGTGTCTAATGTCCTCTAGTTTCTTGGGAATGTCCTCGACAATCTTCCGCCCATGAACAACCTCAAAGAAAAGGATGGAAGGGGTGTAATCATGTCCGTATCTGAAATTAAAGAAAAGTACTATGTCCTCGAAGGTTGGAGCTTGATGTAAATGCTCCATGTGTAAATCATAAAGTGACAATAGATTAATATATGCTATAAGGTGCAGTTGCATCGACACCAAGTTCATCCACCTTAGAAAATCGACTACAAACGGATGAAATGGAGGAATGGCTCCTCTAGTAAACATCGAAAAGGTCGGCGCCATGAGCCCATTGGGCGAATTGTGAGGACAATCGTCTCTTTGAGGAATGAGGATGTCGACCCAAGGAATTTTGTGCTTTGCACTCAACCTTTTCGATTATCATTCACTCATCGTGCAAGGCCAAGTGTCTGTAGGATCTCTTAAAATTATGGCACTAGGAAGAGTATCGGGTGCTTCTATTGCATCCGCGCCTCGCTTGCCTCTCCTATTTCCTTGTAAGTGGTGGGACTGTAGATCACTTCCGAGTTTCAGTGCTAAGGCCAGGATCAGATTTGGTTCCAGAATAGGAGACAGAGTCACTCTCTAAGTCTACAGGTGTGGACAAAACCTTATCCCTGCCTGCTCTAGGGTTGCGAGTCTTGTATCTTCTGGACATTTTTTTATGCTATTTATAAGAGACCATTTGTTAGAATGTAGAGATTGTCAACCCCTAATGTTTGTGCTAGTGCATGTGTAAATAATGGAATGATGACCCAAATGAGGAATAATATTGAAAGATATGCTCAAGATCATGATATTCTATCTCAGCTACCCAACATGTGCAGATAAGGTCAATTATTCCATAAAGACGTATGGGTGGCCCAAAGCATCGAGCTGATCGTTCTTGGTTCAAGACAAGTCTGGATCGAGCACTTATTAAATGATTATTCAAGGGACCAACTAATAGTTTTAAAGACCCAAGAATGGACATAATTTTCAAAGATCTCGAAGACAATTATTGTCACCAATCAGACCTACATTTTGCAATATCAACTCCATAAGCATTAATTATGGCATTGCTTTTGTCTTTTTCTGCCTGTCAACATCAGGAGCATGCATCATTACCTGACTATACCCGTCCAGTCACACCTTCTTTTCTTTGCCACGTATCAACGAAATTGATGGCGCCTCGAAATTCAAAATGCTTTAAAGAACAAAATACCCTTTTCATCCTTTCGTCTTTTCGTAAGGATCGTTCCGCTCCCTTTGCCGGCCATCGCCACTCTGCTACAAGCATCACCCGTAACCACTGCCTTGCCGCCAAGTTACTGTTCTAACGAACTCGACGTTGGTGATTCAAGTCAAGAATTACATCGGATACAGATAAAAGAAAATAAAAAGAGAGAGGAGAATTTGTATACTAAATCATGCAAGGATATGTTTTAAAATCAAGAAAAGAAAAATTAATTCCCATCTGTGAAGTAATCGGAGTGGACAATCTTGTTCTTCGAAAGAAGGAAGCTTTTTTTATCTCTTGGGAAATAACGGGTTCGGCTGCAGTAAAAAGTAAAAGTAAAATAATGAGACTGGGCCAGCCTTTATAGTTAAACAACGTGTCTCTACATGTTCTATTTTGACATGGCTACTAATTATGACTATTGGACTGGCTTATCAACTTAACACCTTATCGACCGGAATGAACCAGTGTATGACTACGAAGTATTATTTCTCTCAGGGGATGATTTTGATCTCAAGTGACCGATTGCCAAATCGCTGGCTTACAATTCCAGTGATTCATGGAAGAATTTCCAAGCCAACTTACGCGCAACTTTCCAATGCCTCGATAGCAGCAATTCTCAGTCCTTTGGATAATAAGGCAAAAATTATGCAGCGACTAAAACTTCAAAGCATGCCGCGCTCTTAACACGACATACTTTGGGATGCAAAGTGTTGACCAACATTTTGGCAAGGCCGTCAAGAATGCATTAGTCTCAACTGAAGTATTGCCTGATCCAGATAGATGACACTGAGGATCTTAGGCATTAGGCCATCTTCGTTTGGCTCGATGAATGATCGGATCGATTAGTAAATAGCTCGACTCGGATCTTCTTTGTATGAAGTAGTATAAAATGTACAACTGCTGGTTGGATAACTTTTGGATCGATCAGCAAGAGCCAAGCCTTTTTATGCGCCAGATATTTTCCTAAGGACTCGCCCCTATTCCTATTTGAACGCTTCCCCCTATTCATAAAGATTGGATCAGCTGCCACCTGTCAGATTAGTGGACGAACCCTACGGAAAGAGCGCTTCTCTACATTCTCCTACGGACCGGGAATGAATGACGTGTCTTGGCCGGTTTGAACACTATAGCATCTATAGGATTCTAAAGGAGGGACTTTTGGCCAATCCCTTATCATATCATTGTTACGACAGTTTCGTCTATAATAGAATCTTCCATAAATAAGAGATTATAAAGTGAACGTAGGCGTGTAAACATCGAACAACTATAAACTTGTGTGTGATTGCTTCTTTCTTTATTTTTCATTTACTTATCTTAATTTTCCCCTAAATTCTCATTTCTTGGGTGTTGTACCATTTTTTGGTGTCAACATGCATACAAATTATGAAAGTCAAGTTAAATTTCCATCAGACATTGCAAGAATTCGTGATATAATTTGAAATAAGTACTAGGTCTACAATAGCATGGAATAAGAAAAAGAATTGATTGGATTTACCTTGTTGATGTTGCCCATGATTCATACCTTGAATGAAAGATGCTTCTAGATCCAATTGAATTACGTTCAGAAATTGCAATAGCTTGAAGTACCACCTTTTTTTTTGATTTATTTGATTTTATTTTGGTATTCTTTTAAGGTATATAGACCATTAATTTTCGGCTATGAATGTAAAAAATGAGGATGGAGGCTAGGGTTTTGAGGGAGAGAGGTTTTTGAGTTGTGGCAAATGAATGAAAGACTAGGTATTTATTGAGTGGGCCCCTCTTGACCTCCTCCCTTTATTTCTTTTTCGATTCAACAATTGGATTTTAAGACTTTTATGAATGAGTTCATTAGACTTCAAAATATTCCTAATTCTATCTAATAATTAAACTATTTAAATCTAATTTAAATATTTTTCAATATCATATATTGATATATGCATGTACGTACATAACTTTAATGTACATAATGAAATAAAACTGTCATTGAAGCAAATCACATAAAATAAACAAATAAAAAGTAATCAATATTTCATAAATATTAATTAATTTAAACAATTAACAAAGACTATAAATTAATTAAATTTTGTGCTTTCGAAGCATCATCATTGCGGTTGTACGACTCAAAGGTGTGGTCAACGATTCACATTGAGCTTATTCGAATATTAATGTTCACTTGTCACTTAGCAGATAGTTTGATAATTTTGGCTGAATTTATCGCTTATACTTATTTTTAGGTAAAAACAAATTTTGCTTGTTATAAGCGGTACCCAGTAATAACAATTATTTACACCAATTTTATTTGTCAAAATTATATCACATTAGGACTTATGGAATTTGATATCGGTCAAAATTCCAACATCATCCATATACAATTTTATAGTCTAAACATGAAGTCCTTGATTCGATAATAACAATTACTATTAACCGAAATGCTCTAGCCAATAACTATTAGCATTTGCCTCCCTGCTGCCTCCAATAGTCATGAGTAATACATTGCCCAACATTTGAAGAGCGCTGCATACTCTAGTCTTAACAAATGTATTGATATCCAGTCTTGACTCTTGATACGTATTGACTAGGAATATTTAAAATGGTACATTTATTTTCATTATGATAAATTACTCACAGTTACAACACTTCGTAACTACTATAAAAAACACACCATTTATGGATTCCTATTAAATATACTTTTAATTCAATTAATTAATTAATATAACCACGTTATATCAAGTATGTAATAGAAAGAAAACAACTTTATTTCGGATAAGATTGATCAATGAGTTAGATATATGTAACAAAATACATAATTACCCCTAGGGTATACCCCTAACTCTATCAACGACATCATTGTCTTACCAAATGGAAATCAGTGATCCATCTGTTAGCTCCTATCTTTTATTAATCACTACGAACGGTGCTTGAGCATTTGATCAATGCTTCGAAGAGGTATTTCGTTCCAGCCAAAACTACGAATCATAAAAGGATCTCGTGGATGGAGTCCTTCTCTGGATTTCGGGTCATATCTCTTCCTCTTGATTATCTCGACATCGTTCTTTATCGAGGTGCAAACTCAACGCAATTTTTGACTCCCTTACTGACAAAGATAAGGGAAGATTTTTAGATG
Source organism: Allium sativum (assembly GCA_030737875.1). Taxonomy (NCBI): domain Eukaryota; kingdom Viridiplantae; phylum Streptophyta; class Magnoliopsida; order Asparagales; family Amaryllidaceae; genus Allium; species Allium sativum. The sequence goes on from CM060924.1 coordinate 300,487,833, forward strand.
GAACTCAACTCTTATCTCTTCGGATGGAGGGATAGTTCTCATCAAGTCAGTGCTAGATTCTCAAGGGTCTCATGTCTTCGCAGCCATGACACCTACTTCGTCACTCTCCCGGTCCTAACGTTCATTGGTTTTATATATTTTCTAGGATAAAAAAAAGATTCTAAGAAGCATCATTAGGTTTCCTAAGATAACATCTATCATCCTAGGCATGAGGGAGGTTTAAGCCTGCAAAATCCTAGGGATGTCTGCAAGGCATATGCCTATAAGCTATGGGTTAGGTTTCGATCTAACAACTCCCTTTGGACGTCATTTATGCATGATAAGTACCGATGCCTTTTGTCTTCAACTTCACCGGGACCTCGTCTTATGCTAGTGAGATGTGGAAACAAATGTAGTCGGTTAAGGCCTTTTCTAATTCCCATGGTCCTGGTTTTGGCTGGAATGAGGGCATCTCCCTAAGGGCGGCTTGAAATTCTGCTCGAAGTCGAGGTTCCTAGAATCTAGGTCTTCTCTTTCATTTAGAACATGAGCATTCCTCCTAAGATTTCCTTTTTTATGTGGAAAATCCTTTATGGGGGGTTTCCATTAGAAGTTAACCTTATGAGAATTGGCATTCCTCTTGTGTCTCATTGCCGGTGTTGTCGTTCTAGTCCATTGGAGTCGGCTGAACACTTATTCTTGGATGGTGAGTGTTCTAATCTCGTTTGGTCTTACTTCAAGGACCTGGTTGGACTCCGGGAGGTGGGGGGTCCTCTTCTCTGCTTGACCTGCTTCATGCTTGGTGGGCTAAGGGGCTTTGAAAGAATCATTGGTCGATCCCTTTTAGACTTATTCCTTGTCTCATATACTGGCATCTTCGGTGTTATCAGAACTAGGGGCTTTTCAGTGAATATGTTATGGTATTGTCTTTCATCATTTGTAAAGTTTCAGACGGTGTCTATTTTTCTTTCAGAGGTAGGCCCTTCATTAGCAACCTATGTCCTCTTTTGCTATCTTGGCGTGTTTTTTCCAGTTACCTGTGGATCTTTTCTTAGAGCGGGTATGAGGTGAGGATCTTTTCCCCAGGTTCTTGGACTGGCGGTTATTGGATGTGGCTTGTTGTCTAGTTTCTAGTAGGTTTCTTGCCGCTATCTGAAGTGTCAGGTGGGATGCGTGTTCCATAGAGCTAGTCCCGGTGCTTTGGATGTAGAAGTATGCTTTGGTTGGCTTTCTAGGTGGTCGCTGGCGGTGGGACCTATCTTGGACTTGTCTTGAGCCAGGAGGGATTTCAATGTGGGTTGTTGGGTGTTGGCTGTTATCGGGATTAGTTTTGCCTTCGATCTCCCTACAGGGTAGCGTTTGGATTATTTAGCTACTTAGGTGTATGGCTATTGGTTTGCTTTATTGTTTGTTGTTGCCTATTGGTCATCTTGGCTATTTTGTGTATGATCTCTGTAGCATTCCACAGACTCGGTTGCACGTTTTGCGCTGTTGTTCTGCTTTTGTGATCCATCAGAGAAAAACTGTTTTTCTTCATTTTTGGTATTTATATATGTCTGTTTTATGATAAAAGAAAGAACACCAAGTATTATGGTGTGAATGGCTGTGAAAATTATACTTATATTAAATTTAATTAATGACACTAAAAAGAGGAACATACACACTATAATGTAGCTATATTTGTTGCTTTTGTATTATGTATTTATTTAGCAAGGGAAAAACTCGCTACATTTGGCGTTGTGGCCTTGTTAGGTTGTACATGAAGTATTATTACTCGCACCAAGTTTTATGTTTGACTTAAATGCTTGTTTTGTTTTACCATTTTACTCATAGGTCCTCATTTGAGAAGATAACTTTTATTTCTACTAATAATGTAAATACTTGAATGTGGTGACGTTTTTTTGAATTTCCAAAATAACCACTCACATCCATACGAAATATTTAGTAACAAAAAAGAAAAAGGGGTTTATGTGTCATTCTTTTTACACCATTAATGTTTCATTAGTTAGTCCATCCTTCTCCCCACTCTTCTCTCATCATCCCTTATTTTCCTATTTTTCCATCTACATTTCTTCCTCTACATTTTTCTTCTCCACTTTTTCTTCTCTGTAAACTCTCCTTAACCCTCCATCAAGTATACCTCCTTCCATAAGATTCAGTTTGACTTTCATCTCCAACCATGGAGTTTACAATTTATCACTGAATGTGATGGCCCGATCTCCTGCGCTTATTTGACCGTGTTCTTTTCTTCTTCAAACTTGGCTTCGACTCTCCCAGAATTTGGATCTGAATCTTCAACCTGTGCTAATTTGTACATCCTTTTCCATTTTTGGGATTTGCACTTAAGATTTCCCATCTTGCCACCTGCTTTTAGTTTGGCAAACAGCTTGCTACTCTTATATGCCTAATTTATTTTATGTTTCAATTTGGTTTTCATTGGAGGTTTGAGGTTTAATGTCTCTTCTTTTTTCCAAGACTCTGTCGATTAGCTCTAAAATTGGATCTTCACCTTTATCCTATACTAATTTATTCTCCCCTTCCGATTAACAAATTTGGGGTTTGCGTTGAAAGTAGAAAATCTTGCCACCTATTTTCACTTTGGTGAACTTCTTGCTACTCTTATATACTTTATTTAAATTATGTTTGAGTTAGGTTTAAATTTGGAGTTTGAGATTCAATGTATAACATAATTTGACATCAAAGAAGAACCAATTCACCGTTATAATTTTTTGATATTTGCTGAAGTTTACGCAAATTTCAGCCATTGTATCCTTGTACATATTTAATCAATCAATATTAGTTTTTTGATACTTATCAAATCTTCAAATAGTTCCCACAGATAAATCTTTTACATGATTCTTTTAGGGTATTATTATTAACACTCCAACTATTGTTAAGGGGGGTCATTTTTTAAAAACACTCCACTCCTTGAAAAATTATTAAGGGGCTACACAAACATTGTAACACCCCGTATTTTTTAACAAAATTAAAAATGGATAAATTAAATAATAATCAATTTAATATTTAGGATTAAGGGAAACGGACTGTGTCATTGCGTCCGTCTCGAAATTATGGTCAAGATAGACATTTGGTTTGCGTAAAACGGACACCGTATGAAGAAGTTATGAGGGTTTGAAGTTTGTATATGCGAAGAACAATTATATATGTGTGTGTGTGTATTTAAAACAGAAATCAGAGAAACCATTCAAAAATCAGAAGGAAAGAGGCGGCAAAATTCCCACCTCAGGAGAGTCGACCCCTAAAGGGAGTCGACCCCTTAGGGGGTGTCGACCCCGGGATCGGCTCCTCAAGGGGGGTGTCGACCCATGGGTCGATGGGGGCGTCGACCCCCAATGGCTGAGGTCGCAGTCAAATTTTGAGGGTTGGAAGCTATATATACGGCTTCATTTTCTGTTTTCTCACACTGAAAATCAATGGAGGCCTAAGTGCTGCTGGTGCCTAGACTGAATCAAAACTCTTTCTTTTTCTGCAATCACATTTAGAGATTCAAGTGTAAATCTGAGATTCATCAACTGCTTTTTCCTTCTATTTCTTTAGATCCGAACACTATGAGTTTCAAGTTGCTTTTAGATTTAAATAAATAAACAATATACATGATAGGACTATAATTTGGATATATGCATGTTAATCCCTGAATCATACTAGATCTATTGTAATTTGTGAACCCATGATATTCGGAATTATCTATGGTTTGGATCTCATTCTTTGTCAAGTTAGATCTACTTTTGATTATGGATCTAATTTATTATTTAGATCATCTTGTACCTATCATGTTGTGGTTAATTTGGATCTGTCATTAGTTGGACGTCTAAATCCTTATTTAGATCTAATAATGCCTATTATGACATCCCTACTATGTTAGAACCAGTTTTGTTATCACAAGTTCACCGATCAGTGCTTATATGTCCATCTTATCATTATGCCATCATATGATTATGTCAGTTTTGTTAGAATAATTATTTCTGTCATCTTCCCTTCACCGTTTCCCTTTCATTTTATGTAGCCAGGCTATCTTCGAGCCTAGGCATGCCACTAAATTATGCGGTTACGTTAGTTTGGGAATGAGGGGAAAAACATTGAAATTGGGCATATCTTGTGAATTGGGAATTTGGGCATAATTGGTAAAAAGGTGATAATTGGCATAATTTGAATAATGTATATATATTTGGACATATAATCCATTATGAACATATTTGGGGAAAAGGGGGCATGAAACCTATAACCTATAACGACATAGGAAAAACTGGCTAATAATGAAATGCCTAGTATTACATTAATTAGAAAATGTAATTGCGCCTAGACACTAGGTTAGATTGCACTTGTGGGGGAAGTCTGCTCAGACCCGCCCGGCACATCCAACGACCACAAGTTGTGAATCTAATGTGGGAGGTCTAGGTGCACAAATACGAGACGTGCTAAGACATGAGGTTAAGCCCAATTTGTGGAATAAGTCTGCCCGGACCCACCCGGCTTGTCCAGCATCCACAAAGGGTAGGCTTAATGTGGAAGATCTAGCATACCATAAACATAAATGAAATATGGAATAAACCTTGAATACTTAACCTAGTTGAATCCGTAGGGATTGTATGAATATAAACTTAAGTTGGAGTTAAGTAAACTTGGTTAAACAGTGGGTGGGTTAAGTAAATCTGAGGGAGTGGGTAATATTTACATATAGGCCCACAAACTTAACCTTATAGGGTTATGTAATTAAAGACACCTAGTGGTATGCATAACCAATGGAAATATTAGAGTTATGTAATTAAAGACACCTTTTTAGGGTAAGCATAACTTGTAGAAATGATAGGGTTGTGTAACTAAAGACACCTAGTGGTATACATAACCAATGGAAATCCTAGTGGGGATACTAGACAAGGGGGAGAGCTTGTATCATATTGTGTGGGACCCATTTCAGTCAATAACCCTTAATAGGTATCAAACGAGTACTCCGAACTAGGTTGGAGTTGGGGCATGCTTACTAGGCTGAATGTAAGAGATCTAAACGAGAAGGACGGTGTGGGCAGCGTAAACTGACCGGGGACATGTGCGTGCATAGGCCGGGTAGAGGGGGCTAAGACGATCGTGACACCTGTAGATATGGCTGTGCATATCAGCGGAGGGTTGCCACTATAGGACGTGATACATCCTATGGTGGGGCCGGCACAGTGTATCTACGCGGAGTAAGGAGCCGATCAATTAGGGTAATGGTAGGATACATCTGGACGTACGCCTAAGTCTACCATCATATCGTTGTTGGATCATCTCATTCTGGTGATACTAGTATTAGTGCAGAGCAATCTTTAGAGAAGAACATACACTCTATCATGTTTACCTTGTCATACCTACCTTTTATGGTGTTATCTTTCTTGTCCACTTTATATGCCAGTCATGCTACTTTTACTTATTTACTTGCTAAAAGTAACTAGACTCGCCAAACTTTATGTCTGACCCTTTTTGTTTCTTCTTCTTCCTTTCGTTCTCCCTCCTCCCCAGGTTCTCAGGGTGGGAATACTCAGGCTTGACCGTGATTCTGCTTTCATTTTTCTGGAGCTGGTTAGATGTAGGCTCAGCTCCTATCCTTGTTACTATGGCTATGTTTTATTTTGGGAAATTTTGCTTCTTTTATGTACTCTGGTGTTTTAAAGTACATGACAGTAGTTTTACGATGTAACGGTTTTGTGTATTCCAGACATGTGATGTTTTTGAACCATGATGCATTATGATTAATAAAGTTTTTAATTTTGCTGTCATTTTATATCTATCTTATAATGTTTCTGTTTACCTATAACACTTCATGAAACTTAATGCATCCCTTTGTGAGTGACATTAATGGACGTGGGGTGTCACACTTGGCATCAGAGCTGAAGGTTACCAGATTAGATAAAAGTTTTTGAAAATTATTTTCAAAAAGGATTTAAAAGAAAGCATTTTTCAAAAAGAAAAATCTGTTTTGAAAAACATATTCCCCAAAGCCATATGTAATATCCTTTGACCTTTTGTCTAAATCTCTTTCCTTTTCGTTTCAGCATGTTTGGGGAACCTAACATTCCAGAGGGCGTTACGATACCTGGCTGGTTCCATAGGTATCTAGAGGCAACGACGCCTGCCAAAGGCCATAGAAACGTTCCTCCCCTAGCTAAACTCGTCGTTCCTCCTCCTCCAAGAGCAGATAATTTCGCTAAGATCTGCAAAGATTTCTGTGCTATGGGAGGTAAACCATTCCGTGGAACCGAAACATTCGTAGAGGCAAGGAATTGGCTTAAGGAGACCGAGGATTTGGTCGTAATCTTTGAAGTGGAAGATTGGAGGAAGATTTAGTTAGCTGCCTGGCTAATGAAAGATGAAGCCTTGTTTTGGTGGCAAGTTACCCAAGCTGGACGTCCAGTAGAGACATGGTATGATTTTGGGACAAAGTTTGAAATGAAGTTTCTCTCTCAAGCTGAGAAAAGCTTGCAAATGGAGAGGTTCTTGGCGCTCAAACAAGGAAACATGACTGTTAAAGAATATGTGAACAAATTCAATCAGCTAACAAGATTTGGATTGGAATTGGTAGATACTCCGCATAACAAAGCTTTGCAGTTTGCTAAAGGGCTAAATGAACCCCTTCATGGGTTAGCTATGTCCCACATCCCAGTGGGAGTGACTTTTGAAAGGCTTATTGATATGACCCTGATGCATGAGGAAGACAAGGGAGAAAAGAAGGAAGTAAAAGATGAGGAAACAATGCAAAACAAGAAGGTATGGCCCAAGAAAGAACAACAACAACAACAACAACAACAACTACAAAATAAAGGTGGAAAGAATGACAAGGCTAAGGATAAGAGGAAATATCACAGTTGTGGACGAGAAGGTCACTTGGTCAACGACTGCAAAAGAAGGAAGAATACTTGCTTCAATTGTGGAGAGGTCGGACACTTTACTAGGGAGTGCTCAAAGAAACATGGACCACATGGACAAAGCCAGAGGGCAAGAGCATTTGGAGGGCAGGTGCATGCTCTCGCGATCAGTGCTCCAGATAGAGGTAGGAAAATTTCCGTGGAAGGTTTGATTTCTTTTTCCAGTCATACTGTTAGAACTCTTTTTGATTCTGACACTTCACATTCATTTATATCTAGTTCTGTGGTTGAATCTGTGCACTTAAATACTAGTATGGTAGTGGACCTCGTAGTTGTCTCAAACCCCGTTGGTGGTTCGGCTCATTTATCTATGATTTGTCAGGGTTTGAGGATATCTGTGTTAGGCGTTGAATTTGAATGCGACGCATATGTGCTTGGGTTTATGGGCTATGGGTTGATTCTAGGGATGGATTGGCTGACCATGTATGGTGCCATTCTAGATTGCGAGAGGAGGGTCGTTAGACTTCTGACCTATCTTGGGAGGACCCTCGAGATTTCTTGTGACCCCAAGGGTCTGTCATGCTTAGCTTCCTAGAGTCTCTTGATGCATCTATCGATGATCTGCAATCTATTCCAATAGTCCGAGATTATTCTGATGTCTTTGATGAGGTTTGGGGTTTACCCCCAAAGCGCGAGATAGATTTTCGCATATATTTGGTAGATAATCCAAAGCCAGTTACATTACCTATGCGCCACATGGCTCCAAGAGAAAGGAGGGAGCTTAGCAAGCAAGTAGGGGAGCTACTTGAGAGAGGGTTTATCAGGAAAAGCATATTTGAAAGGGGTACTCCAGTAGTATTCGCAACTAAGGCGAATGGTTCGCTTCACTTGTGTGTGGACTATAGAGAGTTGAATAAGCTCACCAAGAAGAACAGGCACCCATTTTCGAGGATAGATGACTTGTTCGACCAGCTTGTTGGTGCCTCGGTATTTTCTCAGTTAGACTTGGCCACGGGGTTTCATCAATTGAGGGTAGCTGAGGACAATATAGATAAGACCACTTTTAGGACTCCAGATGGTTTCTTTGAATGGCTAGTTATGTCTTTTGGGTTGACGAATGCACCCACCTATTTTGTTGATCTAATGAGTAGGGTGTTTCGGGATTTTCTAAATAAATTCGTTATGGTCTTTGTTGATGATATCTTGATCTTCTCAAAGAGTGAGGAAGAGCATGCCCAACATTTGAGAGAAGTTTTGAAAACTCTTCGTGTGCATCAGCTTAAGGCAAAGTTCTCCAAATGCCATTTTTGAAGAAAAGAGGTGAGATTCCTAGGGCATGTGGTTTCTAAAGAAGGGATATCAGTAGATCCCGCAAAGGTGGTTGCGGTTCAGGACTGGCAGATTCCAAAGAATGCAATGGTGAGAAGCGTTTTAGGGTTAGCAGACTATTATAGGAAGTTCAATAAGGACTTCGCAAAGACATCAGCCCCACTCACCAGGCCGATGAAGAAGAATTAGGTGTTTTCGTGGGATGTAGATTGTGATGTTGCATTCCAACAACTGAAGAGGGCTCTGACAACAACCCCAGTCTTGACCTTTCCCGATGGGAATAAAGTGTTTACAGCTTACACTGATGCATGTGGTACGGGGTTTGGTGTTGTTATGATGCAAGAAGGAAGGGTAGTATGTTATGGAGGAAGACAACTCGGAGTCCATGAGAATAACTACCCAACCAATGTTTAGAGCTAGCTGCCATAGTATTCGTGCTTAAGATGTGGCATCATTATTTGCTTGGAGAGAAGTTCGAGTTGTACAATGATCATAAGTCTCTCAAGTACTTGTTTTCGCAAAAAGATCTTAATCTGAGGCAGCAAAGGTGGATGGAGTTCTTAGCATCCTATGAATTTGAGATTGCTTATACCCCTAACAAGGGTAATGTGATGGCAGATGCACTGAGTGAACAGAGGATGACTTTAATTCCTCTATTTGTGGAAAGGAAAAGCTTGGAGTTCATACCAACTTTTGATTTTAGACCCTCCACCGAGTTATTTCCTAGTTTATTTGCATCACTAGAGATTTGACCTACCCTTATGGATCAGATAGAAGCTTCGCAGCGAGATGATCTATAGATTCAGACATCATGGACAGGCTCAGTAAAGGGAAGACTTCCAGTTATCTCAATAGATATTCCATTGACGATAAAGGGTGGTTACAACGAGATGGAAGGCTTTGTGTTCCCCAAACTGGAAGTTTGCTAAAGGTAGTCCTAGAAGAAGCCCATCATTTAAGATGACTATTCATCTAGGCGGTGATAAGATATATAATGACACGAAGAGGGTTTTCTTTTGGGTTGGGATGAAGAAGGATGTGGCAGAGTTTGTTTCTCAATGTTTAGTTTGTCAGCAAGTCAAAGTTGAGCAAAAGAAGCCTAGTGGTTTACTTCATCCTTTGGAGGTTCCACAGTGGAAGTGGAAGAGCGTCTCTATGGATTTCATAGATGGTTTTCCTAGATCAAAGAAAGGCAACATCACTATTTGGGTGGTAGTGGATAGACTTACTAAGAGCGCCCATTTCATTCAGTTAAGAGTAAGAGGACGGCAACATGGTTGGCAGCAGTATACGTTTGAGAGATAGTCCATCTTCATGGAGTACCTTCCAACATCGTAAGCGATCGTGACCCCATTTTTACTAGTGAGCTTTGGAGGAGTTTGCAAGAAGCATTAGGTACACAATTACATTTGAGCACCACTTATCTTCCTCAGACCGATGGGCTTACGGAGAGGGTGAACGGAGTTCTAGAAGATCTTTTGAGGCTGTGTGCCTAGGCTTTAAAGGGACTTGGGAAAAGCATCTTCCTTTAGTAGAGTTTGCCTATAACAACAGTTATCAAGCTAGCATTAGCATGGCACCCTTCGAAGCGTTGTACGGACGACCCTGTAGATCACCAACTTGTTGGCGGGAATCTACAAAAATGCTATTGCTTGGACCAGATATAGTTAGAGAAACGTCCAAGAAGATTGATCTTGTAAGACGACGAATGAAGACCGCTCAAGATAGGCAGAAATCCTATGCAGACAAGAGAAGGACTGACATTGAATTTGAAGTAGAAGATATGCTTTTCATTAAAGTGTCACCTTTGAGGAATGTGGTTTGCTTCAGATCTGTAGGGAAGTTGGCACCAAGATTCGTAAAGCTGCCAGAGAGACTACCCGACGTTCATGATGTTTCCCATGTTTCTCGTTTTCGGAAGTACTTACACGATACAGCAGAAGTAGTTGAGCCAAGTATATTGGAAGAAGTAGAGGTGGAACGGGAGGCAGAAATCAGACGAGTTCCTTCCCGTATTCTTGGATCAGAAGTTAAGAAAATACGCAATAAAGAAATCAAGTTGGTGAAGGTTTAGAAGTGAGGTAACCCAAAGGATGCAACTTGGGAGACCGAAGACAAGATTCGTGCTTCATATCCTTTTCTTTTCGAGGTTATGATCTTAAGTTCCTCTTCCAAAGATTTTATTTATGCTTGTTTCTATCATTTAAGTATATCCTATCGATCAAATCTTCGATCTTTAGGTAGGAATCCCATGGATGTAAACATGTGTTTGAGACATGTTATGTTTGATGGATGCAAGTGTTTGCTAGTGGTTGCTTGTGGATGCATATACACACATTAGGCACTAGATCAGCTCAATCACTTTCATACTGCATACGGATGTATGTGCATTTTTCTTCTTTTAATGGATGAAAATGGATGTATCATCATATGGATGTTGCATTTAGACGAATGATTGTGCACACATATAGAACTTACATGTTATAATAGGGATTATTTGAGTTCATATTGGATTCATGGCACTAACATACATTGCATTAAGGAGATCAACTGGATTAGTAGATCGCCTGATTTTCGCATTAGTATTGGGACATAACACACACCTTTGCATATGTTCATTTAAGCAATAGAAGACTTTAAGGACAATGGATGCCCGTGAGTGATGGATGAGTAGATGGGTGATGGATGGTACGATGTACATTCTTCTTAAATTGGAGATTTCAGGGACGAAATCCTTTGAGTAAGGGAGAATGTAACACCCCGTATTTTGTTAACAACATTAAAAATGGATAAATTAAATAATTATTAATTTAATATTCATAATTAAGGGAAACGGATTGCGCCATTGCGTCCGTCTCGAAATTCTGGTCAAGATAAACATTTGGTTTGTATAAAACGGACACTGTATGAAGTTATGAGGGTTTGAAGTTTGTATATGCGCAGAAGAATTATATATATATGTATGTATGTATATACATATATATAACAGAAATCAAAAAAACCGTTCAAAAATCAAAAGAAAAGAGGCGGCAAAATTCCTGCCTTAGGGGAGTCGACCCCTTAGGGGGGTGCCATGGGGGGTGTCGACTCATAGGTCGACCCCCCTAGGGCTAAGGAAGCAGTCAAATTCTGGGGGCTGGTAGCTATATATACGACTTTATTTTCTGGTTTTCTCACACTGAAAATCAATGGAGGCCTAAGTGTTGTTGTGCCTAGACTGAATCAAAACTCTTTCTTCTTCTGCAATTAAATTTAGAGATTCAAGTGTAGATCTGAGATTCATCAACTGCTTTTCCTTCTATTTCTTTAGATCCGAACACTGTGAGTTTCAAGTTACTTTTATATTTAAATAAATAAACAGTAAACATGATAGGACTATGATTTGGATCTGTGCATGTTAATCCCTGAATCATATCCGATCTATTGTAATTTGTGAACCTATGATATTCTGAATTCTCTATGACTTGGATCTCAATCTTTATTAAGTTGGATCTACATTTGATTATGGACCGAATTTATTATTTAGATCATCTTGTACCTATCATGTTGTGGTTAATTTGGATATGTCATTAGTTGGACATCTAAATCCTTGCTTAGATCTAATCATGTCTATTATGACATCCATACTATGTTAGAACCTATTTTGTTATCACAAGTTCACCGATCTGTGCTTATATGTCCATCTTATCATTATGCCATCATATGCTTATGTCAGTTTTGTTAGAATAATTATTTTTGTCATCTTCTCTTCACCCTTTCCCTTTTATTTTATATAGCTACGCTATTTTCGAGCTTAGGCATGCCGCTAAATTATGCGATTACTTTAGTTTGGGAATGAGGGGAAAAACATTGAAATTGGGCATATCTTGTGAATTGGGAATTTAGGCATAATTGGGAAAAAAAGTGAAAATTTGCATAACTTGAATAATGTATATGTATTCGGACATATAATCCACTATGAACATATTTGGGGAAAAGGGGACATGAAATCTATAACCTATAACAACATAGGAAAAATTGGCTAATAATGAAATGCCTAGAATTACATTAATTAGAAACTGTAATTGCGCCTAGACACGAGGTTAGATTGCACTTGTGGTGGAAGTTTGCCCAGACCCGCTCGGCATATCCAGCGACCACAAGTTGGGAATCTAATGTGGGAGGTCTAGGTTCACCAATACGAGACGTGCTAAGACACGAGGTTAAGCCAAAATTGTGGAATAGTCTGCCCGGACCTGCCCGGCATGACCAGCATCCACAATGGTAGGCTTAATGTGGAAGGTCTAGCATACCATAACCATAACTGAAATATGGAATAAACCTTGAATACTTAACCTAGTTGAATCCATAGGGATTGTATGAATATAAACTTAAGTTGGAGTTAAGTAAACTTGGTTGAATAGTGGGTGGGTTAAGTAAATCTGAGGGAGTGGATAATATTTACTTATGAGCCCACAAACTTAACCTGATATGGTTATGTAATTAAAGACACCTAGTGGTATACATAACCGATGGAAATATTAGAGTTATGTAATTAAAGGCACCTTTTTAGGGTGAACATAACTTGTAGAAATGATAGGGTTGTGTAATTAAAGACACCTAGTGGTATACATAACCAATGGAAATTCTAGTGGGGATACAAGACAAGGGGGAGAGCTTGTATCATATTATGTGGGACCCATTTCAGTCAGTGACCCTTAATAGGTATCAAACGAGTACTCCGAACTAGGTCGGAGTTGGGGCACGCTTACTGGGCTGAATGTAAGAGATCCAAACGAGGAGGATGGTGTGGGCGGCGCAAACCGACCGGGGACATGTGCGTGCATGGGCCGGGTAGAGGGGGCTAAGACGACCATGACACCTGTAGATATTGTTGTGCATATTAGCGGAGGGTTGCCACTATATGACGTGATACATCCTATGGTGGGGCCGACACAGAGTATCTACGCGGAGTATGGAGCCGACCGATTAGGGTAGTGGTTAGGATACATCTGGACGTAGTTCTAAGTCTGCCATCTTATAGTTGTTGGGATCATCTCATTCTGGTAATACTAGTATTAGTGCAAAGTAATCTTTAGAGAAGCATATACATTCTATCATGTTTACCTTGTCATACCTACCTTTTATGGTGTTATCTTTCTTATCCACTTTATATACCTGCCATGCTACTTTTACTTATTTACTTGCTAAAAGTAACTAGACTCGCCAGACTTTATGTCTGATCAATTTTGTTTCCTCTTCTTCCTTCCGTTCCACCCCCTCAGGTTCTCAGTGTGGGAATACTCAGGCTTGACCGTGATTCTAGTTTCATTTTGCTGGAGCTGCTTAGATGTATGGCTCAAGCTCCTATCCTTGATACTATGGCTATGTTTTATTTTGGGGAGTTTTGCATCTTTTATGTACTATGATGTTTTAAAGTACAAGACAATGGTTTTATGATGTAGCGGTTTTTGTGTATTCCAAACATGTGATGTTTTTGAACCACGATGCTTTATGATTAATAAAGTTTTTAATTCCGCTGTCATTTTATATCTGTCTTGTAATATTTCTGTTTCTATTTACCTATAACACTTCTCGAAACTTAATGCATTCTCTTTGTGAGTGACAGTAACGGACGTGGGGTGTCACAAACATATTATTTCACTACTTACTATTCTCGGATTGCCCCTTAGATTAAAAAAATAATTTATTCGACAAGGGAAACCGAACTAAAATAGGCAGTTCGTCACCACTCCACCGAATGCACCACATAATCAATTATATATGTATTCTACAGTAATATGTCGAAAATTAATAATCATTTTGGTGCCTCCATAAATATAAAATTCAGCAAATTTATTTCGACAAAAAAGAATTGTTCGATCCTATTCCTCCGAAAACGCTTATCCTTTAATGTTTAAAAAAATCAATATATGCGAATCAAAAAAAATTACTATGGCCCTTGCAATATTTTTTAAGGTAAAATTACCTTTACTTGTTAAGGGGCTAAATGGTTAATAAGGTAATATTACCTTTATTTGTTAAGGGGTTACCTTCCTCATTGGTACTCCCCTTAACAATTTTCAAAAAAAAGAAAAATTTGGCTTCCCTTAACAATATTTGGAGTGTCAATAACAATGCCCTTGTTTACTCAATAGATTAATTACTGGATTTTATGATGCAATACTACCACACACATTTATAGTTTTTCCTATTATTTCGATCAATGAAACCTTATGATACATTTATTTATATCAAATGAGGCTTACTTTCTATAAAATTTGCAGTTTCCAAATACGTTGATGGTTTCTACCAAATTTGTACATGTAAAATCTCTTTTTTTGGCAAATAAAGCCCTATTCACCGGAGCATATTTTTCATATTGACTAAACTCCATTTAGTTTCAACCACTGTGTCTCTATACTTATTCACTTATTTGCTGATTGATATTTGCCAAATGTTCAAGTAATCTCCACAAATAAATCTTCTACACATGACTGCTTTATCAAAACATATTGGTTACTGGGTTTTATGATGGTTCCTTTGTCGACACTACGCGCCAGCATCTTATTGATCACTAAAATGGCATGCTACATTTATTTATATTACATTGAAGTTTTCTTCTTTTCATATTTTTCAGTTGCCAAATACATAAAGTGTTTTATGAAAAACTCTTACACATAAAATTTCAATTTTTTTGCAAGAACCAATGTATATTAGACAATATACGGGCCTCCCAATAACCATAGTACCGGAAAGTTTAATGCATCATTCATATGCTTGGGCTTATAATCATGTATTTATATATGTTTCCACATTTACTTTTACTACTGCTAAAATTATATCCTCTTACACTAAATCATAATAGAGCTATATCATTGTACAATGTTTTTATTTTTCAAATATTAGACACATACCTAATATTTATCAGTTTTCATTTTTAAGTTATTTGTCGTCAGTCTAAAACTTTTTTTGTCAACATAGCACAGACGGTAATTGAAATATTCCCATACATATTTATTTTTCTTGCCTATTTTACCACTCAAATATTTTACTAGTTAAATTGAGGTATGATATGCTTAATTATATTGCATATAGTGTTATAAAACGAACATAGAATAGAAGAAACAGGGGAGAGAGGACATTTCTATTCATTCAGATGTGTCATTATTTCTATTACAATGGCTTCTTTATATGTAGGCTTTGGAGCTGATGTTTAACTTATTCCCATGATGTGGGACTAAACAGAGAACTACTAAAAGCATATTCACAATATTTATATATTTTGCAACACTCCCCCTTGAATATGCGTCTTCAAAATCTTGAATGTTATGCTAATCTAAAGTTGTTCCTTTTAAAACATATATGATGATTGCTCCCTTTTATTACTATCTGGATTGCATATATCCGTCCAGTCAATACAACTATAATCTGTTGCCTTTAAAACTCTATCAGGAAAACCTAATGGGAAAAACCTTGAACGAGAAAAAAAGTACACAACGTTTGACATTATGGATATCATATTAAAATGATATTTCTTAAAAGAGTTTGATGCTTCGGGATCAAAACAATGCCTCATTAAAAACCTTTTTATGAAAAACCCTGTGGGAAAAATCATAAACAAGGAAAAAAGTGCAAATTTGTTTCCTTTTTAGGTAACATGTTTTACAATGTTACCGTAAGGGTTGATACTTCAAAATCCAGATAATGCCTCATTAAAAACCTTACTAATAAAAACCTAGTTGGAAAAATATTAGTGAAGGAAAAGAGTACATTATAGCATAATTTTATATGCTTCCCCTTATTTATAACTCATTATTCAATTAGTCTATTGATGTAGTCGACGCATGCCAATTTTGTACATCATCTTCTAGAATGTTGATTTTGAAATTGCCTTTGAGAATAGATCTACCCGCTTTTCTTGAACTGAATTTGTTTCTCCTCATTCTTGTTATCCTTTCATTCATGTGTGAAGAGAAATTTAGAAGAAACTTTCTCCATCCTATCAGCCTTGATATAATTCACTTGAATTTGAGCCATGCAAATTGCCTTGTCTTCATAAGTAGTAGTTTACTGCATCAAGAGATGTTTGATACTTCTGGATCAAAATGTTGTCTCAGTAAAACCTTACTAAGAAAAACCCGATGGGAAAAATATTAGTGAAGGAAAAAGAGTACAATATAAAATGTCGTATTTACTATGTCAAAAGTAGTATGATACTTCTGGATCAATGTTATGCCTCGTTAAAACCTTAATAAGAAAAACTCACTGGGAAAAATCTTAAATAAGGAAAAAGAGTACATTATAACTTATTTGTGTATGTTACTTTTGGGTTGATACTTCTGGATCATGACCCATGCCTCATTAAAACCTTACTAAGAAAACACAGTAGGGAAAATTTTAGTTAAGGAAAAGAGTGCATTATATCATACATATGGATGCACCCCCCTGATTTAATAATTTCCTATGAATTCGTATTATTCTTTCAATAACTCAAATTGCTTACAAATACTTCTTAATAAAGGCTTTTCTTTTAAAACTTCGTGTGTATTTCCATGCTTCAGGGATGCTTTATTTTTTAAAATGCCTTCCTTTTGTGATTTGTATGATACTAATATTCATTTATGAATACACTTCAGGTGCTTATAATTTTCTGTTTCAATCGGACTTGCATGTTGCAATGCATATTTGATGAATAAGACAACTTTCATTACTAAGCAGGAAGTAATCTACTCATCTTGAAGTATATCAAGATTTTCATCACAACAATACTTAGAAGAATGAAGTATATCAAGATTTTCATTATAATAACACTAAGCAGGAAGTAATCTACTCACCTTGAATTATATCAAGATTTTCATTACAACAATACTTAGAAGAATGTTGCAATCTATCATCCATGTTCTTGGTATTCTTTATAATAACAAATGTTATTTATGTTCTTCAGGAACTTATATATTATAATAAGCTTTGCATATCACAACTAACACTTCAATGGATATTAAGTGTTTCATTACAATAATTCTTGAAAGCAGGAAGTGATCTACTCATCATGAATTATTTCAAGATTTTCATCACAACAATACTTAAAAGAATGTTGTAATCTACATTTCTTGCTCTTTATCACTACCAAAGTTATTTAACTTATTTTGGAATTTGTATACTTTCATCAATTATACCTTCAGGGTATTGTAAGCATTTTAAACACTTTCACCACTTTAATCAATTCAATTATCTCTGAAAATACAATGCTCATGGAACTTAACATGCTGTTGACACTCTATGGTGCTTCAGTAACTTCCATGTGTTTTTTTCATTATATATATTTCTATTTTTATTTATGAACTACAGGTTCATATCTTATGGACTATAGGTCCATATATCTTATTTAGGAGAATTTCATGATGGCCAATCATGTTTCTCTCTAATATGGGATTTTTAATCCATTTATAAATATAAGCACTTTATTATTTATTAATTTATCATCGATGATTATTTCTTGTCAGTTTTATACACAATTTATTGAGATCTCAAAACTTATCATGCTTTAGGTACCTAAACCACTTCTGGGGTTATTTTGACAATCATGTCATGAGTTTCTTATAAAGTACCCCTAAGTGTTTCTTCAGGAACACTCACCTCCTTTATTTAGCATCTTTATGACTTACTCCAAAGATATTTTGAACTGACTTTTATACCACATTTTTAGTTGTGATTTACACCTTTTGATCCTTCGGGGATTCAAATTTATATTGGAGAATAGTTCAAAAAATTGTATATTGGAGAAAGTCTATTAGGGACATAATTGATAATTTATGCAAGTTACTTAATACTTTGCATAATTCTTTTTGTTAGCAAATATTTAACATCGATGATTCTTTTATCCTCCCCCTCAATGTTGACAAACATTGTCACTTTAAATAATAAACCTACTTTGGATTCATTTTTGATCCATTATAGCATCATAGCTAGCAAATACATTAGATATATTTCAATTGTAGGAGGATAATGCTCTTATTAGTTGATAAGATGCATTCATATTGAATTGCTTATTCCCTTTCATTGATCTGATGACTTGGAGGAATTTTCTATCATTTGAATATGCACATGAGTTCAGGTCAATCAATATTGATGTCAATCGACTTTCTGAAATATTAAATAGTATATGCATAATTTATATATGAGCTCATGACAACTTCAGGTTGTTAATTAAATATTCGCATATATGTGTATATACGTGCGTCCACGTATTCCATATGTAATTGATTTGCATATTCGTTCTTATTCGAGTTAGCTATCTTAGAACAAATTGTTCATAAGATTCTAATCATTAATTTTTGATTATCAAGCAATGTCAACGCGAATCTTAAAGATCGCATCTTAATATCCAAAATATCCGATTTGGAACTGTATTGAACTTCTGGTTCAAATAAAATATATGAACAACTTCAAGTTGTTAATCTATATTGAACTTCTGGTTCAAATAATATATAAACAATTTCAAGTTTGTTAAATTGTATTGAACTTCTGGTTCCACTGTATTGAACTTCTAGTTCAAATAAAATATATAACGACTTCGAGTTGTTAAAATTTATTCTTCAATACAATATGTAAATATAAATATATAAGCAAGATACAACTCATTTTGAAAATTGTGCAATCTTTGGATGCATTATTATTGTCGCATATGATTTAACTTCTTTTAAGAAGTGCAATGTTATTATTTCATATGGTTTGAATAAAGCTTCAGGCTTTTAAATTATGGAGTGTTTCAAATTCATTGATTGAGAAACTTTGAGTTCCTATGCATATATGCACACATGTATATCAATTTTATAAATTTATGATGAACTTCCGGTTCTTAATCTTTTAACATACTTTTAATTTAGAAGCTTTTACATTTTTGCAAATTGACAAGATTTCAAACTTGTATACTTTATCAAAAATGTTTACATACATACATACATACATACATACATGCATACATACATACATATATATATAATTCAAGACTTCAGGTCCAAGACTTTGAGTTATACAACTTCCAGTATAAATATTTTCTTTGCACAACTTCAGGTTGTGGTTCTATCCATTCTTGCATAACATTAGTTATTACTAGCTAAATACATCGAATAATAATACATATTCTTATTCTTATTCCAAATACAAACATACATCAATTAACTAACAATAAATAATGCATTCAATGCATTTATGACAATAAGTTAATATAATATATTATTATAACAATGCATTCTCTAACATTCAATGCATTTATGACAATAAGGTAATATAATATATTTATCAGTCACATAATCAACATTTTACATTCTCTAATATGAATTGTTCAAAAATTTACAGATTTGTACATAAAATTCACAACTATAAACAAAAATAAACTACATGTCATATGCAATTTTTTTCCTCATTCTTCAACATGAATGATTTGAAAAACTTGTAAATTTTATACATAAAATTCACAAACATAAAAATTACATTTTTTTTTGATTCAAAATATACAATCCATATAAAGATCTTTTAGATCTTTCTTTTTATACCAAAATTGCTTTTTGCCTTTTTAGAAACTGCAGGTTCTAAATTTTTCATGTAATGACAAAAAATGTTTTTGCATTGATCTTAACTTAATATGATCTTCAGGATGCATATTTTCTTTATAAAAGTTTTTCCTAAGGAACAATAAAAACATTTCTTCTGGAAATATGATATGCTCTAAAATTACTGTAATGAAACTTCAGGTTTTATTATTATTCACATATTATTATTGTATATTTTAAACAGAATCAAATTGAAACACCCCACCTCCGTTAGGGTCACTCTCAAAGGGAATGCCCTAATTTTGGTGGAGGTTTATAAGTACAAGTCACAGATATACAAGACAGATATAAGAACACATATTTGTAAACAGCGGAAGAACAACAAACTTTATTTCATCAAGTCAAATACGTGTTACAACAACATCCTTTCAAAAAAAAAACATAACATAACACTTTCATAATCTGTCTTGAGTACATTATTTTTAAAGAAGCATAAATAAAACATAGATAAACTGCAAAAGCCCCATGGTGGATTGTCCAAAGCCATAGTTCAAAACAGGAAAGTCCAAGCAATACATTTCTCTTCTTCAAGCTGGATGTTGAGGTAGGTCAAACTGCTGTGTTCCCTCCCTGAGGACCTGGGGGGGAAACGGAAGAAAGAAGACGAAAGAAAAATAGAGTCAGACATAAAGCCTGAGTAAGTCTAGTACTACTTTGTCTATGAATAAAGAACTGGGTATGATAAGTAAAACAGGAAGTGGGCAACACTATAAACTTGGTTAAGTTATCTAGGGTCGAATATACTATCGTACCCCATGTTAATCTCTGAACCCATATAAACTAGTTTCCAATTTGCATCCCATAATCAGGGTGATGTGATCCATTCGATGATGATCGGCTCCTACTCGCATAGTTACATGTGTCTTACGGCCCCCGATGTCTGTAGTTACCTATGCTGGTCCCACCATGGGGTGTATCAAGTCCCATAGTGGCAACCCGACACAACCTTAGAGTGCAAAGGTATGCTACTGGTGTCCAGTGCTTTATTTTCCTGCGCCGGAGTGCGTGCACGCCCGCACACCGTTAGAACCTACACTGCTACACCACCGCCGTCGATTTGACCTCTTACAATCAGCCCAGTAATCGTGCCCCACCCTGCCTAGTTTCAGGGTATCCTGATACACCTTCTAGGGTTACTGCTGAAAAGGGTCCCCCGTTACTAGGTTTTCTATCTCTAGCCAACATGCTAAGTTGGTTAAGTGTTTTCCTAACCTAACCCCACCAGTCCGTTTAGTTTAGCATGTTCCATTTTGATTAAGTCTTTAGTCCACTTAATCCTAACAATCCTGACTCAGCCTTAATTGTCTTATTAAGGCCCTGACCTCTCACATTAGACAGGTATTGTTGTGGCTGCCTGTTGCCGGTTGGTTCCGGGCAGTCTTACGCCACAACTCAGTCTAACCTCGGGTCCTTGCTGGGCTCCATGTTTAACCTCCCACATTGGATAGGTATTGTTGTGACTACTGGACAGCCGGGCGGTTCCGGGCAGGTTTACATCACAACTCAATCCAACCTCGGGTTAAACACATCGTCTTTTCTACATTTACATACCTTGTCATTCTTCTTTATTTATATGTAAATATTTGCGGCCCATTATTAAGTTCATGGTGTAAAGGTTACACCAATCATGGGCCCAACCCATACTTGACTTTGGGCCCTTCTATTTCATATTTTCATTCATTAATTAATTTTTAACCCAACGTTATTTTCCCCCGTTTTACACGTCCGTTTATATATATTGGGCTTAGCCTTTTTAAAGCCCAATTTAGCCATGCGAAAAGGGGAGGCTTAAAGCGTGATTACATACACAAAGAGGGGAAGGTGAGCGCATGAACTTGCATATGACGTTGGGAATACATAATAGAAACTGGTGTACTTGCATAGTGGTAACATAGGTGACATGAGTCAAAGCATGTGAACTTGCATAGGTTTAATTACAACATGAACCTATATTCTTATTTATGCATAATGTCAAACATAAGCATGGCATAAATATTTCTAGCATAAGCATGGCATAAATATTTCTAGCATGAACATGGCATAATGTCAAACATAAGCATGGCATAAATACTTCTAGCATGAACATAGCATTATGTCAAACATAAGCATGGCATAAATATTTCTAGCATGAACATGGCATAGTTTAACTTAATCATAACTTAAGTCTAATCACATAACGATGGTATAACATACTTATGCATAAATATTCCTAAACATGGTATTTGTTTTAAACTTGCAAAAAGGGATTTTTGAGTCCAACCTAGCCATGTCATCATATAATCCTTTGAAACAAGATAGACTTAATAATGGATTTCAATTATGCCAAATATCATTCCTAGCCATATTCATAAGTTTGCAAAAGCATGGCTTAATACATGGATTATGGTGTCAAAATTCCACATAGTTTCATATGAACTATAATAACCAAACTTGTTTCAATTACTTGCAAAACGATTTATGCACAAAAATATACATCATAATGGCATAATAACAAAGCCCCAGACTTGCATAAACTTCACTCAACTACATACATGTAGCTTCAACATAGATTACATAATTTGCGCAATATTCCAAACGTATATTTGCATAGAACTACCGCATGTAGTTCTTTATAATGAATAACATAATTTTGCACAAACATGAATTACTTCCATTGCCACAATTCAAGCATACACATCAACACAGTTGTTTATTTATACCAAAGTAATACTCTACTTACAATGGTTGCGGCGAATTCTCTAATTAAGAGACACGATTCCTTTGTTGAATTGATTAGCTTTAGGTTGCTTTGAATTGCTTTAGGCTTTAGAACTTTCTCCCTAATCCTCTCTTTAGTTGGCGGCTATTCTTTGTCGTTCCTCAGCAACATGGCGGCTATAATCTTATTTTGAATGAATAGATTAGGGTTTAGTCTAGGGTTGTTTATATAGAGGTTAGGAATTGATTAGGACCCTTGATGTTGCTAGGTTAGATCATAGCCATTCATTAGGAAGAGAGACCAATAAAAACCCGCCACCTAGCCCTAATGACAAAGCAGACCACTGCAATTCGACCAAACACAGACCTGGCCAGCCAGGTTGACTGGGCTCGACCAGGTCGACACCCCTGTCGACAGGGCTGTCGACAGGGCTGTCGACAGCCCTGTCGACATGGGTAGCCCAGGTCGACAGCCCAGTCGACCTGGGTGGCTAGGCGGGTGTTTTATCCGCCTGGCCCATTGGGCCCCATTTCAAATTATTATTTTATTCTGTTTGAATTTTAAATTTAATTCAAAACTTCCGCATGCCATATCTTCTTCATACGGACTCCGTTTTTCGAAAACCCGGACTCTATTTCGCGTATTTTTCCGAGACGAACGCAATGGCGTAACCCGTTTCCCTTAGTTCTTTGATTTGAATTTGATTATACTTTAATTCATGAATAGAATTTTCGGGGTGTTACACAAATCCTCTAGATTTTCTTTATTCACATATGATAGTCATTTCCTTAATAAATATGATACAATGCATCATAAATAAATTACATAAAAAATGTCGTAAATTAATACCAGAATTAATGCCACATAAAAGTTAAATATAAATGACATAGCAAATGTGTTAAATAACATTAATGAACATAATAATAGCTATGATGTATATCTGACCATAGTACAGCTACATAAAATGCTACCATGTCATTTTTCCTTTGGCTTATTATTGGAATACGTAGCTAAGCCATAAATGATGCAGTTTAGATAAACATGCAAACTATTGCTCCTTTTATTTTATGCTGACTGAAACATGAAAGTGCAACATATCTTTCACATGCGCCATACATATAAAATATATGTATCTATTAAACATAAATGCATTAAATAAATAAAAAAATCTTTTCTTATTCCTCATAGAAACAAGCTGAATTACTTAATTTCCATAACCAAAGCATTTAAATCATTTATGGTATTACCATAACAACCACAATTCATGCATTTATGATAAAAAAATATGCAATGGACTGTTATGTGGCCAAAAAAATGTAAACCAATATTACAACGAATTGGTTTAATTGCAAATATATATAAAACAATGAAACAAAAAACATTTCATCTCAAATCTAGGCATGCATACTTGATTCAAAATTTTTAAAATATCCCAAATACCATATATATAACTGTATGTCCAAATTAATTAAATCAAGGAGCTAATTTCCTTGCATAAATGGTTCTAGATTATTCAAACCATTATATTCAATCAATAAATAGTAGAGGAAAACAATCGTTCATAACATATTCAAAATGTTCTTCCTAAGTGATTCAGAATAATATGTAATAACTTATGTTACGACTGACAAAATTCGTTTTCCAATTTTTAGAGTGATTTAGATTATTTCAAAAAAAAATGACTTAATTTTTTTTATCTTCTGGATCTATCTTTTGAAACTAAAAGAGTTTCATAAGTCAATCTTTAATTTTCAATGCAAAAGCAAACCAAAGATTGCAAGTGGAAACATAAGTTATATGTTCAGATCTGAATCAAAAAAAAAAAAAAAAAAAAAAAAAAAATCGGATGAAACCGCAAATTGTAAACATCAAAACCTTAATTTCATATATTCTTCAAACCAGAAAATTTCTCAATAAAATCAATTATGGGCGGCTCTGATACCACTTATTGGAATTTCTATATACTTAATGATTGACAAATCATGAAATTCCGTATTTAAATAGATGACCCCATATTGATTTAATTGAGAATAAATTAGAGAAAAAGTAAAATGAATTAGCGGAAGCCATACCTGAATCCAGATGTTTACAGAGAGAAGATTAACCAAATTAAGTCATGGATTTGATTATCAAACCTGACATAAGCATTAGATCTGAATCCATAGTTGCTGCTTTCATTAACTTAGATCTGATCTGTATCTAGAGCTTTGTGCTGATAACATGTTATAAAACATACACAGAACAGAAGAAACAAGGGAGAGAGGACATTTCTATTCATTCAGATGTGTCATTATTTCTATTATATTGGCTCCTTTATATATAGGTTTTGGAGCTGATGTTTAACTTATTCCCATGAAGTGAGACAAAACAGAGAACTAATAAAAGCATATTCACAACATTTATATATTTTACAACATATAGTTTATATTTGTGATTACTGCTTCTTGCCTGCTAATTAAAGCATTTCAATATGAAACTCTTAGATAAATAAATGCAATATTTTATGCAAAAACCTCTTCAATTAGACAAATAATAATCGCTGCAACGACCATATCATGGACAGTTTAGGTAGCTCAATAATCTGTTCAACCTTGCATTGCTATATTTTTAAAGATGTGTCATGGTTATTCTTTTTCCTTTTTGACATATTCTACTACACCAAATTTCTACTTTATGCTAGTTTTTACTTACCAAATATTTAACCTCTTACGATTGTTGAACTATCTACCGAACAACTTGCAAAATTTATTTGAAACGGAGCCTAAATGTAAACTGAAAATCGACCACATATGCTACGTCAACTATCAACATGACTACATCAGCAAACAAATCGAAAATTCCATTTCGCATTCCATTCTTTAATGGTATGCTAACATATATTTCTATAATTATCTGCACTGTTTTGATAACTGAAACTGTTACATGATAGTTACTTATAGTACTTGATTGAATTTTATTTTATGATGATTGCTACTAAATATTTATAGATTTTCTTATCCTTTAAATTATTCATAATTAATTTTCCACATTCACAAATAAAGCGGTCTGGGTCTTTCCTAACAAATTTTGTATACTTTAAGAATTAAAAGGCCTCTCACTTACGGCAGTCTCATATAGTTTGGTAACTTATTTATTTAAAATACAAATCACAAACTACCACTGTCCAGGTAAATATATCATTCTTCAAGTGTTGCATATGCCAAAAGGAAAGGGTTTGGTTTAGGGCTACAACCGTAATGGCGACAAGGTTATCTTCCCCAATCTCTAATTCTTCGTCTTCCAGTCTTTCAGCTTGTCTTCCCCATCATTTCTAACCGATTCAATCTTCTTCAATCCTAATCTCATTTTCTTTTTAATTGTTGTGCAAAAAAGGTTGCACAAATACGGAAAAACAATAAACATGATCTAAATTTGCCAATTGAACATCAATTATTCAATTACTCCAAACAAACAGTAAACAACTATAAAGTAGAAAAGTGACACAATATTTATAATTGTTCCACTATCATCAAGAAAATAGGGTACATCCATCTAAAGAAGAGAGATTTTATTTCACATAACACGACAACAAGAGATCACAAGATAAGAGTTTACATAACTGCATCTGTCAACACTAAACAAGAATAGCTTCTCTCAGGCCAATTCCTTAATTGAAGAGACATTCTATCTGGGGATGGTTGGCTTAATGTCAGGGTGGATTTACAATGAAGTCTACCCCAATATATAGCTAGTGAAATATATGTGAATCATCAATCAAATTATCAAGATATGGTAATAAATAATGGAGGAAGATTGAGGAGGTAACAAATGGCGCAAACATAGTAAGTAAATCACCTATTCCTTTCCTTGGCATAGATAGAAGAAAATAATGCCTGTATTTATTTCTTTGTTATCTTATGCAAATGCAATCAATAATTTATGCATATACATATTAAAAATATTTACTTTCCATTTTGCATGTTTGTTTTCATGAATTTGTGATTTTATATCACCAAATTTAACATTAGTCACCAGCATGGAAGTAGCCCCTATCAATTTTTTAATATGGTTCAGATTTGAAGCCCCGAACCTCCTTCGCTCCACCTTATTCATGATCAACCGCCTTCACTTCTTCCTAAATGAACACATGTCTCCCCTTCTTTGCTCAGTGCGGCATCCCTCCAAGCTCTTCCCTGTCCCCACATCACTGGTTATGCTCGGATGTTTTTACGACTTCCCAGCCTCCTTCCTTCTATAGTGCACAACTCTAGGTACCATAACGAGTCAGTCCATATTCTTTGCTAGGAGAACTTTTTTCCGAAGTTGTCTAGTGTTCAACCAGGTGGTGGAGGGAGTTGGTGTTCATTGGGGCGTCTCTGTGGAGTCTTTTATTGTTCAGATGGATGAGGGCTTCTTATGGCTCGGCTTGCTGAGTTGGGGATGGTCCAGTTCCTAACATGGAGTGCTCTGTTTATTCTTCTAGATGACTAAAACATCTGATGCGACAGTACTAATGTGAGATTTCATTATTTTTCAAGTAGCTTTGACTGGCTGAAATTTGTCTCTAGTTTGGTGGATGAATGGAGATTTTCTTAGCAAATCAGACCTGCTGTGAGTTGTATTGGTGGTGCAGTTGTGGGGGTTGCCTAGTTGTGTACATGGTTGTGTCGTCTTGTTGGGCTAGAGTTGGCGGCAGTTAGTTTTGTTTAGTTGGTAAGGTGTTTGCTGTGGTGTTTACCCCCAGTAGCTTAGGGTAAGGATATGCTTCACGTGTGTTCTACTGTACGGTGGTATACCATGATGTCTGCGCAATGCTATATAACCTTCCTCCTAATTGGAGTCAATACACGTTGCTAGCTACCGTGTGTTGGTGTAGGTTTGTGTTGTTGTAAGTGTCTTGAGGTCATATTGTTGTGTTAGTCTATGTAATCTCTTGTGCTTGTAATTGTAACCCCTGTGTGGGTATGTTAATGTAGTTTAGTCACTCTAACTAATTCCTGTTCTATGAGTTAGAGTGTAGCAGTTGTTGTCACACTTTAAAAACGTCTGTGGTGGACGGTCCACCTTAAAAATCATTGTAGATAGACACTCATTCTATCTCATATAAAAATGTATTTATTATTTGTTATAATAAAAAGTGTTTGTGGTCACTTTAAAAAGCGGTCGGCTTTGCCAGGAAAAATTTCTTTCTCTACATTTCTATCTTTTTAAACTACATGCATTTCAACCTATTTCCATGACTGCACATGGGTTGTGAAGAAAACTCCATGCTTACACATGCTTATTTACTACGGTTCCGTCCTGGATTTCCTGTTTGCACTTAGATGTTTGACAGCATTCTACTTATTAATCCTTGATGTTATGCAAAAACTGCTCTGTTACCAAACTGTTGGGGTTTTGTGCGCAGCGAAAGTTTGACAAAACGCCGAAAAAACAGGATCTTTATCACCCAATCACTTGAAGATGAATTTGATTGAAAATAACAATATAACAAATCCGAAATAATAGCAGTACACTAATATTCCACCCAACCACCCTCTTTATTGATTCACCAAAAACAAATTTTGTTTACACTCAATGGATTACAACCAAAAATAAACAAAATACAATGAATCAATAATCTTATTGAGATATGCAAAGAATATCTAGATGACTACAACATTGTTGGAGCAGAAGAGTGATGAAGAACGACACAAACCCTTGGACAATCTGGAGGCACCAACTGTGTCTTTCAGTAGCAAATAGGAATAGCTACCATCAACCCAAATTCCTACATCTTCCTCTCCAGGGCGCAAGCCCATGGAGGCACACAACCACACCAGATATTCTTACATGGTTTCTTGTTCTTTGTTAACTGTCACAATCTAACCAAGAAGGCGACATATATATAGGAGAATAGAAAACCTAGACAAATATCCAAGTTGTCCCTTTAAGATATCTCCAAAATATAACCATTCATTTCTTTTCTTCTATGATCAAATCAATCAATTAACCAATAAATCAATCAATTAATTAATCAATCAACCAATTAGTCAATTAATTAATCAATCCAATCAATTAATCAATCCAATCAATCATTTAATTGATTACATCCTCTTCATAAAATATTTGAATCAAAAAATTCAATACTCCACCTAGATTCAAATATCACATATCTCCAACAATCCACAAACAGGTCAACCTAGCTCTTTCAACAACACCTACTCTCAATTAAAACCAATCTCGATTTCAAGGCAACGAGATATACCCCAGTCGATTTGAAAGAACTACGACCACACCTCAATTACAAACGCAACCACCGTTTGTAAAAGATGCATCTACCATCTGAGCTGCACCACGCAAAAACCAACGATCTAAAAAGTGCTTGCAATACCACAAGATCTCCATCGTGAAACACCCCACCTCCGTTAGGGTCACTCTCAAAGGGAATGCCCTAATTTTGGTGGAGGTTTATAAGTATAAGTCACAGATATACAAGACAGATATAAGAACACATATTTTTGAACAGCGGAAAACAACAACAACTTTTATTTCATTAAAGTACGTGTTACACAAACCATGCCATCATTGTCTTACAGTTCTTCCAAAAACATAACATCTTCATAACTGTCTTGATTACATTATTTAAAGAAGCATAAAGAAAACATAAATAAACTGCAAAAGTCCCATAATTGATGTCCAAAGCCATAGTCCAAAACGGAAAAGATCCAAGCAATACATTCTTTCTCTTCAAGCTGGATGTGAAAACTGGTCAAGCTGCGGTATTCCCTCCCTGTGGACCTTGGGGGGGAACGGAAGAAAAGAAGACGAAAGAAAAGTAGAGTCAGACATAAAGCCTGAGTAAGTCTATGACTATTCAGTCTATGAATAAAGAACTGGGTATGATAAGTATAAACTGGAAATGAGAAAGCACCATAAACTAAGTTAAGTTGTCTAGGGTCGAATACTATCGTACCCCATATTAATCTCTGTACCCATATAAACTAGTTCCCAACAGGCACCTCATAATCAGGGTGAAGTGATCCATTTCTGATGATCGGCTCCTACTCGCATAATTACATGTGTCTTACGGCCCCCGATGTTGTAGTTACCTATGCTGGTCCCACCATGGGGTGTATCAAGTCCCATGGTGGCGGCCCGATACAATCCTAGAATACACAGGTATGCTACTGGTGCCCAGTGCCTTATTTTTCTGCGCCGGAGTGTGTGCATGCCCGCACCCCTTTAGAACCTACACTGTTGCACCACCGCCGTCGATTTGACCTCCTACAGTCAGCCCAGTAATTGTGCCCCACCCTGCCTAGTTCAGGGTATCCTGATACACATTGTAGGGTTACTGCTGAAAAGGGTCCCCCGCTACTAGGTTTTCTATTTCAAGCCAACATGCTAAGTTGGTTAAGTGTTTTATAAACCTAACCCCCAATCAGTCTGTTTAGTTTAGCATGTTCCGTTTTGATTAAGTATTAATTTAATTTACTTAATCCTATCAATCCTGACTCAGCCTTAATTGTCTTATTAAAGCCTTGACCTCTCACATTAGACAGGTATTGTTGTGGCTGCCTGTTGCCGGTTAGGTCCGGGCAGTCTTACGCCACAACTCAGTCTAACCTCGGGTCCTTATTGGGCTCCGTGTTTAACCACCCACATTGGATAGGTATTGTTGTGACTACTGGACAGCCGGGTTGTTCCGGGCAGGTTTACATCACAACTCAATCCAACCTCGGGTTAAACACATCGTATTTTCTACATTTACATATTTTGTCTCTTTTCTTTTTATATGTAAATATTTGCGGCCCATTATTCAAATTCACCTTTATTGGTTAAAATTTATTTATGCCACTTAATTGTTTTTTAAGGTTATTGGCATGCGTCAAACATGCCAACACATATGTTCTATATTTTAACCCAAACGTCATTACCCCCGCTTTACACGTTCGCTACAATATAAGATATGTTGGGTTTAACATTTAAACCCAACTTAGCCATATGAAAAGGGGAGGCTTATAACATGGTGTTTATAAGGTAACATAAAAAGGGGAGTGTGAACGCATGAACTTGCAACATAACGATTCAATTAACATGAATTAGGCATATGTGAACTTGCATTGTAATAGGATATAATCATGGCATAAACAACACTTAAACATGAATCATTCTATTCATATAATCATGGCATAACCAATACTTAAACATGAATCATTCTATTCATATAATCATGGCATAAACAATACTTAAACATGAATCATTCTATTCATATAATCATGGCATAAACAGTACTTAAACATGGATCATTCTATTCATATAATCATGGCATAAACAATACTTAAACATGAATCATTCTATTCATGTAAACTTGCAATTGGAATGTAAATATAACTTAATTGTGTCACATATATCACCATATGGTTTTGATAACAACTTAGGCCTAAAACATGTTTTCAACTAGGCATAATACCAAACATAGTTTAGTCATGTTCATAAAGATGCTTACTTTTGTTTCTAATACAAAAGTATGATTTGCCAATTTCAACATATATTCATATAAACCATAGTACTTAGTCGAGTCCCATTTACACACTAAAAATGATCATAAAAGTATGTACATCATATGGGCATAATAGTGAATCATATACTTGCATGAATCCCAAATAAAATACCACAACATATGGTTGTCAACATGAATCATATACTTGTATGAATCCCTAAATAAAATACCATAACATATGATTGTTAACATGAATCATATTCTTGTATGAATCCCAAATAAAATATCACAACACATGGTTGTTAACTTCCAACATAAATCACATATTTGCAAATATCCAATCGTATGCCATAACATTTCCAAATCGTTTAGAATCAAAGCAACATACAAATATAGATTATTATCGCCACAATTCCATTTCTCATTTTACACAAATCAAACCCAATTAATTATTCACATCGGAATAGCACTCTACTTATAGCATATGACGAATCTTCAATTCAGGAATCTGAATTCTGAATTTGGAGATGCTATCCTTTGTTGTAGGCGTTGTTTTAATTGACGTTGCTTTAGGCTTTTGAATTATCTCCTAATTGTCTCCCAATTTCTGACGGCTATCCTTAGTCTCTCCTCAGCAACATGACGGTCTCATCTCCATTTTAGTTTGTGTGAATTAGGGTTAGTCTTAGGTCCTTTTTATAGAGTTTGTGAGTTGATTTAGACCGTCGATGGAGCTTGGTTTAATAATTGTCGTTCGTTTGAAGGAGAGACCAACCAGGAGCTGACACCTTGCCCTAGTGACAAGGCAAGGCTCAGAAAATCGACCAAACACAGACCAGGCCAGCGGGGGGGGGGGGGGCTGGTTTTGACCTGGCTCAGGGGCTAGGTCGACACCCCAGTCGACACCGTGTCGACTTGGCAGTCGACACGGGTGACCCAGGTCGACTGCCCAGTCGACCTGGTTAGCCCCAGGTTGACTGCCAAGTCGACCTGGGTGCCTTGGGCGGGAAAATTCCCGCCCTGGCCAATTGGGCCCGATTTTGAATTTTGAATTGGTTTTTCTGGGCTGTTTTGGTCTGTTTGAATTTTAAACTGAATTCTGAAACTTCCGGAGGCCATATCTTCTTCATACGGAGTCCGTTTTATGCAAACTCGGACTCTATCTCAAGCAGAATTCCGAGACAAACGCAATGGCGTATCCCGTTTCCCTTAATTCTTTGATTTGAAATTAATTATACTTTAATTTGTGAATTTCACTGTTATAGAATACACGGGGTGTTACATTCTCCCCCACTTAAAAGGATTTCGTCCCCGAAATCTTCAAGTTCAGGAAGAATGTATATCCTAACATCCAAACATCCATCTACTCATCCATCAAACACGAGCATCCATGGTCCTTAAAAGACTTCTAATGCTTCATGATCATATGCGAAGTGTGTGTGTACATGTACTTATCTAATGCAAAAATCAGGCAGTCTACTGATTTAGTTGACCTCCTTAATGCAAATTATGTGAGTGCTATGAATCCATTATGTATGCAAATTCTCCTATTCATGATTCTACATGAGTGCACAATCATTCATACAAATGCAACATCCATATGACAACACATTAAAGTTCAACCATATACGAATGCAAACATATATGCATATGCAATATGAAGTGACTGAGCCGATCTAAAACCTAGATTGTGTGTGTATATGCAACCACGAGCAACCACTAGCAATCACTTGCAACCACTTGCAACCATCATCCATAACATGTTTCAATCACATGTTTTCATCCAAAGGGTTTCTTCCTAAAAGATAAGGTCGAGGAGATATACCCAAAAGATAGATAAAAGCGCAACTTAAGGAAAAAGGAAAGATCAAAGATGTACCCTCGAAAAGAAAAGGGTAGGCTGCGCGTATTCTAGCTTCAGTTTCCCAAGTTGCATCTTCTTCAGCGTCGCTCCACTGAACTTTGACGAGTTTGACTTCGCGGTTGCGTAGCTTCTTCACTTCTGTTCCTAATATGCGGATTGGAACTTTCCTTACGGTTGCTTCGCGTTCCACATCAGCTTCTTCTAGGATATTTGGCTCTACCACTTCAGCAGACTCATGTAGACATTTTCGGAGATGTCAAACGTGAAAGACGTTGTGAACTCCGGACAATTTTTCGGGTAGCTCTAATCTATAGGCCATTTTCCCAATTTTCTCGATGATAGGGAATGGCCCTACGAACCTTGGTGCTAGCTTCCCCGTGGTCCCAAAACGAACAATGTTCCTTAGCGGAGATACCTTAAGAAAAACTCTGTCCCCAACCTCAAATTCAAGGTCGGTCCTCCTCTTGTCGGCGTAGGACTTTTGTCTGTCTTGGGTTGTCTTCATCCTTCTTCGTATTAAGTCTACTTTCTCTGAAGTCTCTCGGATCATATCTGGTCCAAGTATGAGCTTATCAGTAGACTCCCACCAACAAGTGGGTGATCGGCACGGTCTTCCATATAAAGCTTCGAAGGGCGCCATTCCGATGGTTGCTTGATAGCTGTTGTTGTAGGAAAATTCCACCAAAGGAAGATGGTCTTCCCATGTCCCTCCGAAGTCAAGGACGCACAATCTTAAAAGGTCCTCCAAAACTCTGTTCACTCTTTCTGTCTGGCCGTCGGTTTGGGGGTGATAGGCTGTGCTCAAGCATAACTGTGTGCCTACCGCTTCTTGCAGACTCCGCCAAAACTCACTTGTGAAGATAGGGTCTCGGTCACTAACAATGTTGGATGGTATTCAATGGAGTCGAACGATTTCCTTGAGGTAAAGAGATACTAGGGATGAGGCAGTTCTTTTACTTTTGACAGGTAAAAAGTGGGCGCTTTTAGTAAGCCTATCCACTATTACCCAAATGCTAGTGTTGCCTCTCCTAGACCTAGGCAGCCCATCGATGAAGTCTATTGAGATGCTATCCCACTTCCACTGCGGGACCTCTAGAGGATGGAGCAGACCGCCAGGCTTTTTCTGTTCCGCCTTAACCTGTTGGCACACCATACACTTAGAAACAAATTCTGCCACGTCTTTCTTCATGCCGTTCCAAAAGAAAGTTCTTTTTATGTCCTTGTACATTTTATCTCTGCCTGGGTGTATCGTCATCTTGGAGTGATGCGCTTCCTCGAGAACCTTCTTTACTAAATCCCTTGTCTGTGGGACGCATAGTCTTCCGTCTCGCCTTAGCCAACCCTTATTGTCGATGGAGTATCTGTTGAGGTGACTTGAAGTCTCACCCCTAATTAGCCTATCAATCGTCTCCACAAGCTGAGGGTCTTCGCGTTGTGCTGTCCCTATTGAGTCCACTAAAGCCGGGCGTACTTCGAGAGATGCTACCAAGCCTGGTACAAAATCGGAGGAAGGCCTAAAGTCAAAGTTGGCTATAAACTCTAGGCTTTGTCTTTCAACAAATAGCGGGCTTAGGGTCAGTTTCTTTCGGCTCAACGCGTCTGCCACTACGTTGCCTTTGCCCAAGTATAGGAGATCTCGAAATCATACGAGGCAAGAAACTCCATCCATCTCTGTTGCCTCAAGTTAAGGTCCTTCTGCGAGAAAAGGTATTTCAACGATTTATGGTCAGTGTAAAGTTCGAACTTCTCACCTAGGAGATAGCGTCGCCAAGACTTGAGTGCAAAGACGATGGCAGCTAACTCAAGATCGTGGGTCGGGTAGTTCTTTTCGTGCACCTTCAATTGTCTCCCGCCATAAGCTTCTACCCTTCCTTCTTGCATTAAGACAGCGCCTAGCCCTGTCCCACATGCATCTGTATAAACTGTGAACATCTTGCTTTCATCTGGCAACGTTAAAACTGGGGCTGTTGTAAGAGCCCTTTTTAGTCGTTGGAAAGCAAACTCGCAATCCAAGTCCCAATTGAACACTTGATTCTTCTTGGTCAGCCTTGTGAGCGGAGCTGATATCTTTGCAAAGTCCCTGATGAATTTCCGATAGAAGCCTGCTAGCCCGAGAAAGCTTCGGACCTCAGTTGCATTCCTTGGTGTCTTCCAATCCTGTACCGCTACTACCTTTGCGGGGTCCACAGCTAACCCTTCTTTGGATACTATGTGCCCAAGGAACCTCACTTCTTCTCTCCAAAAGTGGCATTTGGAGAATTTGGCTTTTAGCTGATGGACTCGCAGAGTTTCCATGATTGCCCTTAAGTGCTGGGCATGCTCCTCTTCACTCTTTGAGAAGATAAGGATATCGTCTACGAAGACCACTACGAACTTGTTGATGAAATCTCTGAACACCCTACTCATCAGGTCCACGAAGTAAGCAGGTGCGTTTGTCAAGCCGAAAGGCATGACAAGCCATTCAAAGAAGCCGTCTGGGGTTCTGAATGTCGTTTTATCGATACTATCTTCAGCCACCCTTAGCTGATGAAAACCGGTCGCTAAATCGAGTTGGGAGAAAACAGACGATCCTACAAGCCGATCAAACAGATCATCAATTCTGGGGAGAGGGTGCCTATTCTTTTTCGTTAGCTTGTTGAGCTCCCTATAGTCAACACATAGACGGAGTGAACCATCCGCCTTTGTAGCGAACACCACTGGAGCGCCCCATTCTGAAATGCTCCTTCTAATGAACCCCTTCTCTAGAAGCTCTTTAATCTGTTTACTGAGCTCTTTCCTTTCCCGTGGAGCCATGTGTATAACGGGAAACGCAACGGGCTTTGCATTATCTACAAGATATATGCAGAAGTCTATCTCCCGCTTCGGAGGCAAGCCCTTCACCTCTTCGAAGACATCCGGATATTCCCGGACCACTCTAACTGATTGCAAATTTTCAACAGAGGCATCTAGCGATTCAAGATAACTAAGCATAACCGCATACGAGGGATTACAAGTAATTTCCAAAGTGTTACCGAGCTGGGTCAGGAGCCTAACAACCCTTTTCTCACGATCAAGGATGGCCCCATTACTGGATAGCCAATCCATGCCCAAAATCAAACCATATCCCGAAAAGCCCAAAATCAAACCATATCCCGAAAAGCCCAAAACAAAAGCACTACATTTAAATTCTACGCTTAGAATAGAAATTTTCAATCCCACACAGATCATAGACAAATGAGCTGGGCCCCCAATTGGGTTTGAAACAATTAAGGGGTCCTCTACCATACTAGTTTTTAGGTGCAGAGATTCTACTAAAGCAGACGAGATAAAGGAGTGTGATGCGCCAGAATCAAATAAAGTGCGAACGGGGTGATCATAAAGATAAACTACACTTTCTACAGAAGTATTTATACCTCGTTGTTGCAGAGGTGGCGCCTCTAGCACATGAACCTGTGCCCCTGAGGTGGATCCATCCCTCTGCCCCTGTCCTCGTTTCTTTGGGCAGTCCTTTGCCATGTGGCCTGTCTCACCGCAAGAAAAGCACCCGCCATTCATCTTGGCCTTCTTTTTCTGGCAATCTTTCACTAAGTGCCCCACTTTGCCATAGAAATTACACTTCCTCTTCTCTTTGTTGTCTTTCCCGCCCTTCTTAAAGTCTGTCTTCTTAGGCTGTAAACCCTCTTTCTTCCCTTGAGAGCTTTCTGCCTTTGTCTCCTTCTAGCCCTTATCCTCTTCGTTCAGCAATACCATATGTACCAATCTTTCATACGTAGCTCCCATTTCAACCCTTTGACAAAACGGAGAGCCTTCTTGTGCGGGGTGTTGACTAGATCCAGTCCGAACCTAGCCAGCTCATCGAACTGATTAACATACTCTTTGACTGTCTTATTCCCTTGCTTAAGAAATAAGAATTTTTCCAACTGCAAACTCCTTTCCGCGTCTGAGAGAATTTTAGCCTCAAACCTTGCCCTAAGGTCCTCCCATGTTTCCACTGGTCTTTCTGCATTAGTGACTTCCCACCAGTAGGAAGCCTCACCTTTCAGTAGCCACACTGCCAGTTGTACCTTCTGCCTATCTTCTACCTCAAAAATTACGAATAAGTCCTTGGTTTCCTTTAGCCAATTCCTAGCTGCCATGAAGGATTCGGTTCCATGAAAGTCCTTTCCTCCCATAGCCTTAAATCTTTACATATCTTAGCAAAAGTGTTTCCCCGCGGAGGAGGTGGAGGAAGAGGTGCTGCTGCAGCTGGATGATTTCCTACAGCTGGGGGAGGAGGAACGGTAGGACCTGGCTGAGTGGCCCTTGCTTCTAAGAATCGTCTAAACCAACCAGGTATTGGTACACCCTCTGGCAAGTTAAGTTCTTCGGACATACTAAAACAAAAAGGATAGATTCAAAACGAAGGATAAGAGATAGTACCTATGGCTTTGGGGGACTTTGCTTTTTTTTAAAATAAAATAATATTTTATCTTTTAAAAATGCTTCTTTAAATTTCCTTTTTGAAAAATAAATTTTCAAAACTTTTTATCTTATCTGGTAAACCTATGCTCTGATACCAAGTGAAACATCCTACCTCCGTTAGGGTCACTCTCAAAGGGAATGCCCTAATTTTGGTGGAGGTTTATAAGTATAAGTCATAGATATACAAGACAGATATAAGAACACATATTTTTGAACAGCGGAAAACAACAACAACTTTTTTTCCTTAAAATACGTGTTACACAAACCTTGCCATAATTGTCTTACAATTCTTCCAAAAACATAACATCTTCATAACTGTCTTGATTACATTATTTAAAGAAGCATAAAGGAAACATAAATAAACTGCATAAGTCCCATAATTGCTGTCCAAAGCCATAGTCCAAAACGGAAAAGATCCAAGCAATACATTCTTTCTCTTCAAGCTGGATGTGAAAACTGGTCAAGCTGCGGTATTCCCTCCCTGTGGACCTGGGGGGAACGGAAGAAAAGAAGACGAAAGAAAAGTAGAGTCAGACATAAAGCCTGAGTAAGTCTAGGACTATTCAGTCTATGAATAAAGAACTGGGTATGATAAGTATAAACTGGAAATGAGAAAGCACCATAAACTAAGTTAAGTTGTCTAGGGTCGAATACTACCGTACCCCATATTAATCTCTGTACCCATATAAACTAGTTCCCAACAGGCACCCCATAATC
The DNA here is from genome assembly GCA_030737875.1 of Allium sativum. Lineage (NCBI taxonomy): Eukaryota > Viridiplantae > Streptophyta > Magnoliopsida > Asparagales > Amaryllidaceae > Allium > Allium sativum. The sequence goes on from CM060924.1 coordinate 300,525,775, forward strand.
AGGGTGAAGTGATCCATTTCTGATGATCGGCTCCTACTCGCATAATTACATGTGTCTTACGGCCCCCGATGTTGTAGTTACCTATGCTGGTCCCACCATGGGGTGTATCAAGTCCCATGGTGGCGGCCCGACACAATCCTAGAATACACAGGTATGCTACTGGTGCCCAGTGCCTTATTTTTCTGCGCCGGAGTGTGTGCACGCCCGCACCCCATTAGAACCTACACTGCTGCACCACCGCCGTCGATTTGACCTCTTACAGTCAGCCCAGTAATCGTGCCCCACCCTGCCTAGTTCAGGGTATCCTGATACACCTTGTAGGGTTACTGCTGAAAAGGGTCCCCCGCTACTAGGTTTTCTATTTCAAGCCAACATGCTAAGTTGGTTAAGTGTTTTATAAGCCTAACCCCCAATCAGTCTGTTTAGTTTAGCATGTTCCATTTTGATTAACTATTAATTTAATTTACTTAATCCTATCAATCCTGACTCAGCCTTAATTGTCTTATTAAAGCCTTGACCTCTCACATTAGACAGGTATTGTTGTGGTTGCCTGTTGCCGGTTGGGTCCGGGCAGTCTTACGCCACAACTCAGTCTAACCTCGGGTCCTTATTGGGCTCCGTGTTTAACCACCCACATTGGATAGGTATTGTTGTGACTACTGGACAGCCGGGCGGTTCCGGGCAGGTTTACATCACAACTCAATCCAACCTCGGGTTAAACACATCGTATTTTCTACATTTACATATTTTGTCTCTTTTCTTTTTATATGTAAATATTTGCGGCCCATTATTCAAATTCACCTTTATTGGTTAAAATTTATTTATGCCACTTAATTGTTTTTCAAGGTTATTGGCATGCGTCAAACATGCCAACACATATGTTCTATATTTTAACCCAAACATCATTACCCCCCGTTTTACACGTTCGCTACAATATAAGATATGTTGGGTTTAACATTTAAACCCAACTTAGCCATATGAAAAGGGGAGGCTTATAACATGGTGTTTATAAGGTAACATAAAAAGGGGAGTGTGAACGCATGAACTTGCAACATAACGATTCAATTAACATGAATTAGGCATATGTGAACTTGCATTGTAATAGGATATAATCATGGCATAAACAACACTTAAACATGAATCATTCTATTCATATAATCATGGCATAACCAATACTTAAACATGAATCATTCTATTCATATAATCATGGCATAAACAATACTTAAACATGAATCATTCTATTCATATAATCATGGCATAAACAATACTTAAACATGAATCATTTTATTCATATAATCATGGCATAAACAATACTTAAACATGAATCATTCTATTCATGTAAACTTGCAATTGGAATGTAAATCTAACTTAATTGTGTCACATATATCACCATATGGTTTTGATAACAACTTAGGCCTAAAACATGTATTCAACTAGGCATAATACCAAACATAGTTTAGTCATGTTCATAAAGATGCTTACTTTTGTTTCTAATACAAAAGTATGATTTGCCAATTTCAACATAGATTCATATAAACCATAGTACTTAGTCGAGTCCCATTTACACACTAAAAATGATCATAAAAGTATGTACATCATATGGGCATAATAGTGAATCATATACTTTCATGAATCCCAAATAAAATACCACAACATATGGTTGCCAACATGAATCATATACTTGTATGAATCCCTAAATAAAATACCACAACATATGATTGTTAACATGAATCATATACTTGTATGAATCCCAAATAAAATATCACAACACATGGTTGTTAACTTCCAACATAAATCACATATTTGCAAATATCCAATCGTATGCCATAACATTTCCAAATCGTTTAGAATCAAAACAACATACAAATATAGATTATTATCGCCACAATTCCATTTCTCATTTTACACAAATCAAACGCAATTAATTATTCACATCGGAATAGCACTCTACTTACAACGTATGACGAATCTTCAATTCAGGAATCTGAATTCTGAATTTGGAGATGTTATCCTTTGTTGTAGGCGTTGTTTTAATTGACGTTGCTTTAGGCTTTCAAATTATCTCCTAATTGTATCCCAATTTCTGACGGCTATCCTTAGTCTCTCCTCAGCAACATGACGGTCTCATCTCCATTTTAGTTTGTGTTAGTCTTAGGTCCTTTTTATAGAGTTTGTGAGTTGATTTAGACCGTCGATAGAGCTTGGTTTAATAATAGCCGTTCGTTTGAAGGAGAGACCAACCAGGAGCTGACACCTAGCCCTAGTGACAAGGCAATGCTCAGAAAATCGACCAAACACAGACCAGGCCAGCCGGGGGGGCTGGGTTCGACCTGGCTCAGGGGCCAGGTCGACACCCCAGTCGACACCGTGTCGACTTGGCAGTCGACACGGGTGACCCAGGTAGACTGCCCAGTCGACCTGGTTAGCCCCAGGTCGACTGCCAAGTCGACCTGGGTGCCCTGGCCAATTGGGCCCGATTTTGAATTTTGAATTGGTTTTTCTGGGCTGATTTGGTCTGTTTGAATTTTAAACTGAATTCTGAAACTTCCGGAGGCCATATCTTCTTCATACGGAGTCCGTTTTATGCAAACTCGGACTCTATCTCAAGCAAAATTCCGAGACGAACGCAATGGCGTATCCCGTTTCCCTTAATTCTTTGATTTGAAATTAATTATATTTTAATTTGTGAATTTCACTGTTATAGAATACACGGGGTGTTACACATCGTCTTTGTGGATTTCAAAACTCGACATCCGTCTTCCGTTTGACATGATCTCTTCATCTCCGGGATCCCTCGAGCATCATCAACATCTAGACCCTTGTCGATACCATGATCCTTCACCTTAGGACCATAAGCAGTGACCATATTAACCTCTCCATCTTGCTATGGACTAAGTTCTTCAACTGCCACCCGCCTTCTTCTTCGTCTTCTTACATCTTCCCTCATCCATATCAGAGGGCTTCTTCACATCTCCATCAATTGGACCATTGAGGCATGGAACATCCACCATTATAGGCTTCCAAATCCCCTCAACATCTACCATAAAAAATAGTCATCCACGAAAGCAACATCATCTCCGACATCTACAATCTTCAATCCAAAATCACTCCAAGCTATGCGATGATCTAGCTCTGATTCACCAAACTGTTATGCAAAAATTGCTCTAATGTCAAACTGTTATGCAAAAATTGCTCTGATACCAAACTGCTGGGGTTTTGTGCGCAGCGGAAGTTTGACAAAATGTCGGAAAAATAGGATCTTTATCACCTAATCACTTGAAGATGAATTTGATTGAAAGTAACAAATCGAAAGTAATAACAGTACAATAATATTCCACCCAACCACCCTCTTTATTGATTCACCAAAAACAAATTTTGTTTACACTCAATGGTTACAACCAAAAATAAACAAAATACAATGAATCAATAGCCTTATTGAGATAGACAAAGAATATCTAGATGACTACAAATATTGTTGGAAGAGAAGATCGATGAAGAACGACACAAACCCTTAGACAATCTGGAGGTACTAACCGCGTCTTTCCGCGGTAAATAGGAATAACCACCCTCAGCCAAAATTTCTACATCTTCCTCTCCAGGGCGCAAGCCCATAGAGGCACACAACCTCACCAGGTATTCTCACATGGTTTCTTGTTCTTTGTTAATTGTCACAATCTAACCAAGAAGACTGCATATATATAGGAGAATAGAAAGCCTAGACAAATATCCAAGTTGCACCTTCAAGATATCTCCAAAATATTGCCATTCATTTCTTTTCTTCTATGATCAAATCAATCAATTAACCAATAAATCAATCAATCAATTAATCAATCAACCAATTAGTCAATTAATTAATCAATCCAATCAATCAATCATTTAATTGATTACATCCTCTTCATAAAATATTTGAATCAAAAAATTCAACACTTGATTCATTTGTATTTTTAAACGGCATTCATGCTTTAATTTTCGTTCTCTATGTCTTCGAATAATAATTTTCCACCATTAATCTCTACTCTCCATCTCCATTTCCACTTATTTAGATTTTGCTTTTATATTAGAAGATCCGAAGATGCGACCATTATTTGGATACTTTTTCTACTATTTTAATGCCATACCAAGTGGAAATAATTCATTGTTCTTTTCTAGAATAGAGATTTTAATACATTTTCTACTTGATTTCCACTGCTACTTGTTTTCTATGACAGTAGACCACTTAATATGCAACAAAATATTTGTTATTTTCCCAAAATTAACAACACAATTAGTGAACAAACTTAATTTTAAACCATGTATAATGCACTGTCATGTATAATTTTTTATCTGATGTCGGTCTCAAACCCGGAAAAGAAGGAGAGAAAATATTTTCTACAATGATGAACAAGTTAACTGCGCATGCCTTTTCTACATTCATTTTTACATTACTTTTTCTTTCATTACACACAATATTATACTTTCTCTTTACACACAATATCACCCTTCACTTGCATAACCATTCATGTTCCCTTATACTTTTTACCAAAGACATACATATGTTGTATACCTTACTGATGATTCTTGGTCAATGCTACTTTTGGTTCATGAGATTCACCATCCATCAAAAACCATTAAATAGATTTTTTTTGCAGGTTACAACAACATCAATGAGTTTAATGAACACCACTGCATGTTAACATCAACATGATAAACAAATTCATACTTAACTTATCCAAATTTATATTGTCTGTACAGTATTTTCCGCACTACTGAATAATAGTTGTGCTTGTTTGGATACAAACCAAATAAACAAACATCACACATCAACAGAAGAACATGCAATGATAGTGTAAATGAATAGGCATACTGAAATCTCATTTTAGTAGAAGTACAGCCAATGATAACTAAATGGACCCGTGCATCAGTAATACTCCTTTACCACTAAGTCGCTTCGCTGGGATTCATTTTTTTTCTTCCATTCATACTGCAAGTGTAGCACAATCTATTACTGACCAACAGTTAAAAAAATGTTCCTTTGCTCAAATATGTATTATTCAATCTGTATAAATAACATAGTCAATTTCCATAATATAGCTAGACAACTTTACTGCATTCCAAAGACAAAAACATTGTATTTTGCACTAAGTGTTTTCAAAAGAAAAAACACTGCACCATGTTGTTTGCATTTCGACCATCTTCTCTTGACACTATTATTTATATTCTTCTCGGATACACTACTTAGTAGTGTTGTTTTCCAATATTACTTCATGCATCCGTCGCTATAGTATTCTCATTAACTAAAATCAATATTTTCTATGCACACGTCCAACAGACATGCCACCGTACTGATAGGATTAGACAGGCTAACAATTGAAAAATGAATAAAGCTATAAAGATGAAATAGGATGGTCATTTATCTATCTATATTTTGTATTATGCAACATGTATAATTTGTCAAGTGAATGTGTTGACATCATCGTAAACCATATATGTTACCATAAATATGTTTTATTATTATTATATATATATATGTGTGTGTGTGTGCGCGCGCGCGCGTGTGCATAGAAAATAAAATCATCAAAGAAAGTCATGTAATAGAACATTTATTTAGCCGTTCCATTTACTTATATTGTAAAAGAAAATCTCATCATATTTTGTTGTTTGAATATGGTTTCAATGATGACTACATCATCACTGGCATTCTGTTAGGTTTCGAAATGGAGGATATTACAATGCCCTGCGCATGCTCCTTGAAATAGTTGGGGTTAAAGAAATAAAGCACAAGAAATATTTCAAAAAACCTGTTATATAAATCATATCTTTCATACATTCCTTCCCTTTTCATACTAAAATTATAAGAACAAAATTATACATTCATTTTCATATTCTAATTTCAAGAATACCATCATATAGATTTTTTTTTCTTCCAATATAATGTGTCTTATACCATGATTGTGGTAATTTTACCTACTGCTCTCTAACTCAACCGAGTCTCATGCTACTAAAGGTTCCTTCCAATTCAAGAAAAAACGTACTATGCCCACTAGCAATCAATTGACCTTACTTTAAAAATCTACACATACCTTTAACAAGTACATACATCTGGGCTTATCTTGACTCGTAGCGGTCAATGTTATCTTTGTGTATAATTAATAATTGGCCTTTAAGATGAGCTCCAACGTGATGTCGTCAAAATTGAATTCTTTTTTCCCATTGTCCATCTAAACTTGAAAAACATATCAACTTCTTTACCATAGTTTAAAATAATACCTTGCTTGGATAGTCGTTCTGTCCATAGCGCTGCTTTAGGCATTCCCAATTCAGGGTAGGTTGGGATCCAACCGACCCCCAATCTACATAGTTAAAACGCTATGCGGATCCAATGTGACGGAGGTGCAAAAAGTTGTAGCGAAGAAATAGCGGGTATAACGGACGAGTCTAAAATATCATGTAAAACTCATATTTAATGTTTTTTCAAATATATAAATAATAAACAAATGAAAAAATAACATTCAACTTAATTATAATTAGTGCATTCTTAATCTTAAATAAAAGCATAAGCAAATACATCCCAAGCAAGAAGGCCTTTGCTTTCCTACTACTTTACCCTAATTTGACATACGTAAATAAATGTAAACTTTTATTTAACATGATTAAATTTAATAGAATATTATAGTATTTTATATCCTAAAAATATATGTTAGAAACTATATTAAAAAACTATTTTTATAAATTTTATAATGCATAAATATCATTTTTAAACTCGTTTCTTCTGATTTAGCGAAAATAGCAGAATATAGCCGAAATAATGAGATATTAGGAATATCGGAATATAACGGGCTTAAAGAGGAAGTGCTATTTGGAAATAGTGTAGTGGTAGAAATCCGCTACACGATATAGCGGGGATATTACGAGGTAATAACAGGGCATTAACTGCACAACCCATAACAAAGGGTCAACTGGATGTTAGGGGGTTGCTTTGGCAACCCCCATGTTGCTAAAGCAACCAAATGATTGCCTGGGCAACCTACCTTTAGCCAACTTTTATATAATCGACTAAGGGAAATTGAATTTTAAAAAGCCGGTTACTATGTTTACGATGTGGATCGTAATCCACACCATTTCCTTAGCAACCCCACATTGGGATTTCATCCGATCCAACCCACCTTGTTGGGAATGATCTTAAAGACTCGAAGAAGTCGAGTTTACTAAATCATATTGAAAAACATGCTTTTATCTCTTTATTGATGTTATTTGATCATATGATGCTTTTATAATTCCTATCCTCAATGAACTCTACAACCTCTAGTGTGTAAGCGACATATTATAGAATAGGTTTTATAAAAGGCATAACGTACTCTTATTTGGAACTTTTGTCTGCTCATTCCTGTAATTATTTGTTGCATTGTGTCTTCGACTAGTTGTAGCGTTGACATACTGTGTTTTCTTCGTTCTCTTTTTTTCCTAGCTATGTTATCTTTGTAATCGTCTCAGTATATCAATAAAAAGTGGTAGGGGTCCACTCAACCCCGTCGGCTCTACAAAAAAAAGGGTGTTGTTATTGATACTCTAACTATTGTTAAGGGGAGAGCATTTTTTAAAAACACTCTACTCTTTGAAAAATTATTAAGGGGCTACACAAACATATTATTTCACACTACTCTATATTCCCGGATTGCCCATTTAAATTAGATTAAAAAAACTTATTCGACAAGGAAACCGAATTAAAATAAGTAGTTGTCACCTTTGCACCGAATGCAACACGTAATCAATTATAATGTATTCGAAAATAATATGTCGAAAATTAATAATCATTTGGGTGCATTGCCTCCGTAATTATAAAATTCGGCATATTTATATCAATAAAAAAACAAAAATAGTTCGATCATATTCCTTCGAAAACGCTTATTATTTAGGGTTTAAAAAAACGATATATGCGAATCGAGAAAAAATACTAAGGCCTTTACAATATTTGCTAAGGTAAAATTACCTTTATTTGTTAAGAGGCTAAAGGGGTAATAAGAAAAAAATTACCTTTATTGGTTAAGGGGTTACTTTCCTCATTGGTACTCCCCTTAACAATTTTTGAAAGAAAAAAAGAATTTGATTCCCCCATAATTGTATTTGGAGTGTCAATAGCAATGCCAAAAAAAACCCATAATGTACCCTCATCATATGAATTGTAGTCTACAAGTTTCGTGTTCATCCTATTTTTTTTTTTAAAAGGTAGCTGGAAGAAACTATTCCTCTTTACCTTTTCTTTTCGTTTCTACGTCTTACTTTTACCAATCATTTAATTGTTTAGTACTCTTATTTGGAACTTTTATCCAAAAACAGCCAAAAAAATAAAAATCATTAGTATGATGAATCTTGACGAACAAAATTAATTACTGCAACGATTGTAAATAATCAATATGTTTTATATTTACGTTGCCTTTTCACACGCATATATTAAGAAAAATATATCTTGAAAATGTCATATGAAACTCATTATATAGTCCAGTATAGCAGGTATGTGATGATTTTGAATCGCCACAAGTTTGGCAGTCACTTGTTCTACCTTTTAATTCAACCTTGAAGCAATGACTTTTAAGCTGGTTAACTTGCCAAATCATCATATAGCCATTTTTTTAATATTGGTGAAGAGTTCAACAATTTTATCTTTTAATGTTCTGATCTTTCCCGTCTCATCACCCATGACATATAATTCAAAACATAAATCCTTTGGCTTTCCGAGACGTACCAAACTAAATATAGATGATGATAGCAATAATATCATGTTATCCTAAAAAATAGCGTTATCCCTAAAAATAAGACATCTACATAAAGTATGAATATGATTCTTATTTGGGGATTGATAAATGAACTCCACATTTGATTAAGAAGAGTGATAACTTTAGGGGGACTCCAACTCAAGTTTTTTTGTTAAGGGGGTCTAGATTATTTAAAAAAGAAAGAAAAAAAAGACCTAAATGCCCTTTGTTCGTCACTTGTGTTAAAACCTAACGTACTAAATTCAGCGCAAATAACAAACGTAAGTTCCAGAAATAAAATAAAAAATAATTGCAATCCTAAACCCTAGATCGACAGCATGGCTCGAATGAAGACAACCAAAAGGAAGCGGCCGGATCCCAATCTGGTATCGCAAGTGTCGCAAAGGTTAGTTCTATAAATTTCTTTTCTCGCGAGTTTGAAGACGAAGGTTTTGGTGATGAATATGAATGCGGTGACTGTTTGCCATAGATAAATTAATCTTGTTGAATTAATTAGGAGTAATTGGTAATCTATTAGTGGAATCTAGAGCAAATTTTAGTTTGCTGGTAAATTACTGAAATTGGATTGGATATTAAGAACATACCCATTAATTGAATCTAGAAGAAATTTAATCAACTCTACAACAGCTTTAAGCTGTTAAATTGGCCATATTTTAATTACCAAAGTTAAATTGGTCATCTTTTAATTATTGTATGATCATATTTAAATTGAGTCTAGAGCAACTTTAATTATTGAAGCTAGATTTATTACTTGTGTAAACTGATGCAAGGTCCATCTGTTTGCACCCCTTCAATTGCTTTCCATCCCATTTTATGTCATTTTTACCCTCAAACCGATGATTAGATATTTCTTTAATTTGTTTTTTTTTTTAAATTAAACTGCTTGATGCATGAATTGCTGGAACTAAAAATTTCTTATGAAGAGATGTAGTCAATTGACCACAAACTCTACCGTTAACATTGAAAGTCAACAACAACAAAAAAACGATAATGCGCAATGCATCATGAGAACCATAAAAAAATAACTGATGACTGATGTCAGAAATATATAAATAACGCTAGAAACTAACATGAAAACTGTATATAAAGCGCTGTATTTAAGCGTAGAAAAACTCAGAAATATTTAAAGCAACGAAATAAAGAAAGTAAGAAGAAGAGAATGAAGCAAGTAACAAAAGAAAAAAGGCGATTTTGAAATAAATGTGGTGCGTAAAGAAAAAAAAATGAGAATTTTATTTTAAAATGACCAGGGTGCGGAGAGCAACTAGAGGGGTGTAAATAGATGGAGGCAATGATGCAAAAATTTAATACATTTAACTTCCAAAAACTAAGCGTGGGTGCTCAATATAGGCAGCTAAATACATTTTAAATCAATATATAGTGATTTTTTTAATTATTGGTGCAGAGTTAAACAGTTTACCTTTTAATGTGCTGGCCTTTCCCGTATCATCACCCATGACATAAATTCAAAGCATAAATCCTTTGGCATTCTGAAACGTACAAAACTAAAACACAAAATAGTGTTATCCCTAAAAATAAATTTCCACTACATGGACTATGACGTCTACATAAAGTATGAATATGAGCTTTATCCTGTAATAATAATACATTAATAAAAGCTCAATGCATGCACCTATTTTTATTTTTATTTTGATCAATTACTTGTGTAAAATGAAGCAAAAATTCAATGCATTTGACTTCCAAAACCTAAAAGTGGGTGCTCAATACAGCTAAATACGTTTCAAGTTAAAGTACCGCAATAATTGAACAATATTGCAGGGAATAAAACCACGATTTATTCTGTTTCGAGGTTTTGTTATTTAGCTCTCAGGTTTTGGACTTGCTCTCAGATCATTTCCGTGCAGGAAAAAAGCTTTTCAAATGGGGACTCTTGGACTCACAAAGCCTTCTCAAACTGAAACTCCTCAGGTAATTGTTCGATGTTTAATTCTTCTTCTTTTCCCGACCGATTTTTAGAGATGGTTGAGTGATGTATTTGTACTTTAGTTTTAGGCCGTGTTTGTTTTGAGAGAAAATTTACGGTCTTGAATGTTTTTCCGAAACAGTTATTTGGATTAACTGCAAATTACTAGTCATGGTCGACTTGGATTCTATGGATCTCTATTTTTCGTGATTCACTAATAAAGACATCTATTTTTCAACATGAGGGGTGCTTTTGTCCTTTGGGTGTTGCAAATTAATATATTCTGACGGATAGTTGCATCAGGGATTCAGGAGGAGTTCTGTTTTGTAGATTAAAAGTTGATTAACTTGAAAGGAACTAATTTTTGGTACCTACTTGTTTTGAGTACAATTTTGCTCACTGTGTTGGTAAAATAACCAAATACTTGTTGCCATGAATCAGAAATGGCACCCTATAAACCACATATTAGAAGACTTTTTAATACAATGATTTCTACTTACGTAAAGCATTCAGTGAAGATTCAAGCTTGCTTGTTGAACCAAACTCCATCTCTTAGTCAATTATGGATTTAAGATGCCAGATGGTTCTACAAATTAACCTAAGATCTCTAACAACCATGACTTGCATACTTTCATCCTAATCTACATGATGTGTCCAGGTCTCAGGATCTTTATATTACGTATCCATCACTTTTAACCTTTTATAGACATGAATCTGTGTTATGGCAAAATAGGTAGATAGCACTCTGAAGCTTATACCAACGGATCTATGTCACCCAAATCGCAAAGAGATAATTTGAATTGGAAACAAAACGGAATTGAAATCAAAAATGTAATAACACAATTTATTCCATTTAACCACCGTCTTTATTGATTAACCAAAATTTTTGTTTACAATTAATAGAATAAAGCTAAAATAAACAAAATACAATTGAATCAATAACCAAATTGAGAAAGAGGAAAAAAAATCTAGATGACTAATAATGTTAGAGAAGGAGAATTATGAAGAACGATGACTAACCTTGATCTAGAGATTATCTTTTGATTAAAATCCTGTAATCCAGTGCTTTGATTCGGTCACTACAGCGCACATTGATTCAATCCTAAAAGTAGTTATATATGAGAGTAAAAAATGTAGGCAAATACCCAAATTGCTTCTCAGAAATATCACAAATCAAAACTAAGAAAAACTTGGTTAAAACATATATTCGTCGGCTCAGACATGTGGGGTGAGAGACCAAACGTCTGAACTAAGCCTCTGGAAATTCCAGACCCTACGCTCAGATGTTTTGTCTTATCCCTAGACGTTTGAACTGAAACAGCTCAGCATCCTCCAAGCTTCGATTTACAAAACGACTTCTCCATCACGAAGCTACTTCCATAATAACACATGTAGTCGGCTTCAATGGATATGTAATTTAATATCACAAATCTCAAAACTACACATTGATATGAAATCACATTAAAAATTCCAACAAAACAAACAAGTCATCACTAGCTTTCTCACAAATTCTCATATCTCAATCATACTACATTACAAACCTTAACCACCGTCTGCAAGTTATGCATCTCCCTCATGAGGTGCACTACACAAAATCGGTCTAAAAAAATATTTGTAATACCACAAAGATCTCCGTTTTGTATTTTTGAATTTTGCAATTCGACATCCGTCTATCACTTGATCTGAGCTCATAACATGATCACTATTGATCCCTCGAACATCATCAACATGAAGACCCCTGTCTTAAATATGATCTTTAACGCTAGACTCATGAGTGGTGGCCACATTAACCTCTTCACCTTGCTGTGGCTAAGGTCCTTCAACCGTCACTCACTTTCTACTGTCGACTACAGAACCAACTAATCTATAAAGGTTTCCTCCTAATAATTCTCTCATCTTTACACGACCATCTTTCTTTACTGTCAAACTCCATCTTGAGTCTCATAAGTGCAATCACGACGATCCAACTGATCAAGAGGAATACGATTATGCGATCAAATGGGTACATGTCTAACTCTATAGACTTCTCTAACCACACCGTCACGCATACGAAACCGGATAGATCCAATGCCACAAACTGGTAGCTCTAATTGATTGGCCGTCCTAATTACGCCGACATTCTTCTCATAAAAAAAAGAAACAATTCACATCTCTATAAATGTAAAATTGGCTCTCGAATCCATCTTTCTAAACTTATTTTCACTAAAGAGGACATCGTAAGAAGCATCATTATCATTAACTTCAGCAAAACCTGTCTGTGCATCATCTCTATTATCGCCGTTCACAGCCTTTTTTGACTTTTTTTATAAGTATAACACTTGCTGCATTCTTAATACAATAATAGCACATTTACCATTAGCTTTTTTCTTCTTCCACATTGTATCTTTCTTCGAGTCCCTTGCCACCATAGCCTCAATTTGAACTGTTTTTAAACCTGATCCTTTTCACCCAAGCTCCTCATTCAAAATACTATTTTCAATAGTTTTCAGAGAAATAGTTCCATTTGCATTAGAATTATTTAATGAAATAATCAAAGTTTCCCAACTTTCTGGAAACGAACTCATGAATAAAAGAGTCTGCAACTTATCATCAAAATTGATCTTTAAATTAGCCAATTGATTTGTTACATTTGGAATTCATTCAAATGCTCTACAACAGACTTCTCTTCATCTAATCTCAGTTGTACCAACTTTCAAGTCAGAAAAGCCTTACTGTTAGCAATCTTTGACTCATATAGAGATATTAACTTGTTCCACAAATCATTTGCGGATTCAAAATTAGGCACATGATAGAAAACTAAATCATTAAGCTACTGTTAAATTAAAGCAATCGTCTTTTTGTCTATCTTCTTCCATTTTATCTCATTTACATCTGATGGCTTCTTTCCTTCTCCATCATTTGAATCATAAAGATCATTGAGGTTCATAATATTCTCTATCTTAGGCTTTCAATTACTTCAATTTCCCCCTTAAAATAGTCATCTTCAAAAATGAAATCATATCCGACTTCAATAACTTTTTCAAATCAAAATTACTCTAAGTACGATGATCTATGCTCTGATACCAACTGTTATGGCAAAGTATGGGTAATGCTTTGCGGAAGCTTATACCAATGGATTTTTATCACCCAAATCACAAAGAGATAACTTGGATTGAAAACAAGATCGTATTGAAATAAAAAATGCAATAAAAAAAATATTCCATCCAAATACCTTTTTTATTGATTCACCAAAAAATTTGTTTACAATTAAGAGAATAAAGCTAAAATAAACAAAATATAATTGAATCAATAACCTAGAAAAAGAGAGAATGTCTAAATGACTAATAATGTTGGAGAAGGAGAACTACGAAGAACGACTGTTAACTCTTGATCTAGAGATTATTTTTTGATTAAAATCCTCTGATTCAATGCTTTGATTCAGTCACACGGTCACCATAGGGCACATTGATTCAATCCTGAAAGTAGTTTATATAGAAGAGTAGAAAGCGTAAGCAAATACCCAAACTGTCCCTCAGAAATATCACAAATCAAAACTAAGAAAAACTCGATCAAAACATATATTGTCTGAGTCTGAGCCCCTGGAAATTCCAGGCCCGACATTCAAACGTTTGGTCTTATTCCCTCGACGTATGAGCTGAAACAACTCTGCCTCCTCCAAGCGCCGATTTGCAAAACGATTTCTTCATCACGAAGCTACTTATATAACTAACACACATAGCCGGCTTCAATGGATGTGTGATTTAATATCACAATTCTCAACAATGTGTAGATCATTGAAATTGAAGACCATTAAGTCCACACTGAAATCTCAGCCTACTGTCATTAATCATTCAGTGGTTGAAATGGTAATTCTAAGCCTTAATCTAGCTCTGTTATATTTAAGATAATAATTATTACCCTTGTTTCATACTTCCAACTTTACATAATTTTATAATCGATCTTCACTTTTTCTTGCTTACAACTATCCCATTTAAGCATTATTATTTTTTCACAGTAGGGTATAACTTCAGTCACCTATGATTATTGGATTCTCAAACTCATTTTTTAATATTACTGTGTATTCTGCGTGGGTTTCAATCTCCTTCCAATTTAGCCCTTTCAAAAGCATGCGTGTTTGAGAAATAAATGTTTCTTTTTCATGTGGAAGACTTGTTTGTTTTTGATGTACGTCATGTAAATCAATTTCATACTATGATATGGCTTTGTTCATGTGACATTTTGTAGAATATTGGTTGAAATACTGGTAGCAATATATTTGTCCATACCGTTATCAGAAGTATAAAAATCCTATGATTAAAATCTCATTTTAATTATGATTCGATTTTATATTATGATTTAAACCTCAACTGAGATTGCAACTGAAATTTCTCATTAAGTTCATGTTGAGATAAAAATATCACGATACTCGTTTAAATTTACAATTCTTAGTTTTTGTGTTTTTCAGACGATTCAAAATATAATAAAAGAGAAGATAAAGCTTTAAGTTCTAACGTAGAGGAATCAACGATTTACAATGATGTTATTATTATATTAGGAAAAGAAGAGTCAATGATTTTACACACTTGAGTAGCATTTGATAACCTACATAGAGCAAAATTTATAGCGTAAGAGCATATATATGATCATTGAAATATTAAATATTGAACTTATGATACACAACTAAAATCTTGTTTCGATATACAATTTAAAGTTTGCGATTTACCATTTGAATCATTTTAAAATTTGAAGTTTGTGTGTATATAGTTTTTTATTTGGTCAATATTGTTTTGATACTGTCCTGATGTTTTTTAAGTATCACATGTCAATTCTTGAACAGTATTTGATTTTCACCAGTGTCAACCATTTAATTTGATTCTACGTCTGGTATATTGTATATTATATAACTTTTGTCTTCAATTGTTTTTTATTTATGAATGATAAATTTGTGGTATGTTTGGTTATGAAGGCAGAACTAACAACTAAAGACACAGCGCATCACATTTCCTATTTCGGAACAATAATTTTCAGGGTATCGGTAATGTTTAAATAGTACACAAACAAGCCTAGGTATAATAAATTTGTTAGATAACTTATGGGATAGAGTGTAAAATCTGTAATATTCAATGGTTTGGTATTGGAATCGCAACAAGAGTGTCACATAAAAATTAGTGTAATATAGATCATAACGTTTAAGATCAATTCTCAATGAAAGCCTTCTTTATGGTTGTTTATGTTATATTGTAATATTCTTTTTATTGTTCATGAAAACAATTCTTATTTATAAGACAAATGGACTAGAAGCATACATACTGCTTGTGGTCTGTTTCCCAACAGAATTTGTAAGTTGTAACTATACTTTTTGGTGTAGTTTACATGGCACCTAAAATATCTCTTCTAACATTGAAGTTAAACATAAAAATAAAACTGGTAAAGCAAATGTGGATCGAACTACATAATTCCTTTTTGGTCAGTAAACCATAGGTTTCAAATATAACAATAAATTTAAATACAAAATGAACGAGATTTCCATAATAGCAATCCTCTGAATATTATGAATTTTGTTTTTTTAATATACTTACATCATTCTTTGAAAGTTTGTGTCTTATATGATGTTTTAAAACAAGTTTTGTTAATACTAAACCCTTCAAGACTTACAATACTAATTTCTTTTCTGACAGAATAAAAATTCGTTCAAAATATAATGTCTTAATTAAATAAAAGAATGTTTAAAGTTTTTGTATGTTGTTTATTGATAATATGATTTTGAAAAATTATAGTAACGACTAGCAATTAATTGTACGTTGTTGGCCTTTTTTTTCCCTTGTGATTTTGCTTTTTAAATGTTGTTTTAGAACCATTGACTTGTTTTCTTCACCACAGTAAAAGTTACGTGAAACTAAAAATGGAACATTTTGATTTGATCAAATGTGCATTTAATGACGAACCTTAAAAATTGATTGAACAATATTTCGTTTATAATAGTATTTTGTGAATAGGAAATTTTGAATAATCAGAGTTAATTGCTGTGTTGGAGTCATATGAGCTGTATTCCAGTATCCATTCACTGCAATTTTGTTGGTTATGTGCTGATGAATCTCAATCTTTTTAGTAAATCATTTAGCTTTGTGTTCTCTATCACATTTGCAGATCGCATTCTCTGCAAAAGACTTGGATATTACAGAATGGAAAGGGGACATTCTTGCTATTGCAGTTTCAGAGAAAAATATGCTAAAAGATTCAGCTTCTAAATTTGAGAACCCTACTCTTAGGAATATTGATGAAAAAGTTCAGGGGCAGCTATCTATCTATTCTTCAGAAGAAGATTTCACCGGAAAATCTGGTCAATCTATTGTATTAAGATTTCCTGGCTTAGGCTTTAAAAGGCTCGCTCTTGTTGGACTTGGTAAATGTGTAAAATCTGCATCAACAAGTTCATATAAAGGCCTTGGAGAGGCGCTTGCAGTTGCTGCTAAAAGTGCCCAAGCAAGCAATGCTGCAATTTTTGTTACATCCTCTGAGGATATAACAGAAGAGACGAAGTATGTAGCCGCCTCAGCGATAGCAGCAGGTTTGTAAGAGATTTGAATGGTGACCCCATATAAAGTCTTAAAGACTTTTAAGTATTGATGTTGTTAGCAACTTTAGGGATAAAGCTTATTCATTTATTTATTTAATCATGAAATATACGCAAATGATGGTGCAAATGAAACTAATTGTTCTACTATGAACTCCCGTCCATTTATTTTATGGTGTGTATGAAGATCTGCCTTTGGCATATTGAGTTCATATTCTTATTCTATGGCAGAAAATATTGAATTTTTTTTCTAATGATTATGTATTACTATTTTTGAAATTAATACTTGGTGAGTTCAAATAATAAAATTATTCCAGTGTAGGGGGGCTTTTTAGGATATCCAATATCTGTCTGTAAATATATTCTTGATGGAGTAAAATAATAATATGAACTCCAAAAAATATAAGTTATTTGTAAAGAGGAAGAATATAGCGATGATAATAGTTGATCTATTATATAATTATAACATTCTTGTTATTTTGGTTTGTAGGTGTAGTGCTAGGTCTTCACGAAGATGTCAGATTTAAGTCAGAAACAAAGAAGACTCTGCTTAAATCTGTAGATATTGTTGGTCTTGGTTGTGGAGCTAACATCGATAAGAAACTCAAGTATGCCAATGATGTTTGTTCTGGGGTGATTTTTGGAAGAGAACTTGTAAATGCTCCTGCCAATGTTCTTACTCCTGGTTAGTTAATTTCTATTTGTTTTCTAGTCCTGCTTATTCAACAAAAAAACGAGTTGAACATTTTGATCATGATTACTCTTGATTTTTCAGCTGTCCTAGCAGAAGAGGCTTCAAAAGTTGCTTCAATGTATAGTGATGTTTTCACTGCTAAAATATTAGATGAAAAGCAGTGCACGGAATTGAAGATGGGTTCATATTTAGGTGTTGCTGCTGCTTCATCGAATCCTCCTCATTTCATTCATCTGTGTTATCGACCACCAAATGGTGATGTGAAAACAAAGATAGCGATTGTTGGGAAAGGACTAACATTTGATAGGTGAAACTGAGACAACTCTTTCATATTGCTAAATATAATTAAAAGAGAGCCAATATACGATATTGTATTACAAATTTTTGCAGTGGAGGCTACAACATTAAAACTGGGCCAGGTTGTTCCATAGAGCTTATGAAATTTGATATGGGAGGTTCTGCAGCTGTTTTTGGTGCAGCAAAGGCAATAGGTCTAATAAAACCTTTAGGTGTAGAGGTATTTCTATTGTTGTTGTAATATATATAGAGTTAGTTAATGGCATCATTAAATTCACCAAGGCTTTTATGTCCTAATGCAAACCATTGGAGTGGTTATCAATACTAACAACGATGACGTGAAAACAGTAGTCAATACTAATAAGGACAAAATTTTGAACTAAGCCCCTCAAAATAACTTAATGTGAAAATATGCTTGTTTCATAGCTTATTATGAAACTAGGCCTGATTTGGCCAGTTTTGAATTAGCCTTGCGCATTCTGAAAACATGCATGAACAAATTTGTTCATGCACGTTTTCAGAATGTGCAACTTTTTTTTTAATTTTTTTTGTTCATGAGCATTCTGAAAATGCGCATGAAAAAATGTGTTCATGAGCATATTCAGAATGCGCATGAACAAAAAAAATTAAAAAGAAATTGCACGTTCTGAAAATGCGCGTGAACAAATTTGTTTCATAATAAGTTATTAAACAGGCCTATTTTTACAATAAGTTACCCCGAACGGCTTAGTTCAAAAATTTGTCCTACTAATAATTTGTCATTAAATAATGACGTGAACATTTTTATTAGCCATAATTAAATTGATCCAATGAATTACATTAATATGTAACTGTGGTAGCATTTTTAAAGATGCCAAATATCAAGTCTCCCCCCCCCCCCCCCTCTCCCCCCTTATGCACGCGCGTGTGTGCGCACATATATTGGAATCAGTAACATTCTTAGTCTAACATTGCATTTGGAATCCATATTATTCTTCAAGTTCAGTTTTCGAGTGTGTACATAATAGTGTAATTTTAATCACTCATTGACAGCTAATGGTAATAATGTTATGGACCTCTGAATTTTGATTTCATTCACCAAAAACAAAACAAAAATTCACGCTCACTTAATGAGTGTAAATAAAATAATTTTTTGCTACCTTAATGTAATTAGTTACATTTTATTTACGTCACGATCAGTAATGATGTTTACATAACAATATAATAGTTTTCATCATCACTACTAATTGTTGTAAGTTGTATCATGAGCATCTGATAATTATTAGTTAAAGGAGATTGTTAATATGTTCCCCAGATGTTAACAAACTAGAAACCCCACCACCGCCGATAATAATGATGACGATGGTGGTGGTGGTTACTTGTTCGGTTTGTTAGTTGGGTAGTTAATGCGTAAGGGTTTATGTGTATTGGCATGCTCCATTAGGGCATATGATAACAAACATCTTATTTAAACCGGGTTAGTGAATATCACTTTCACTAGGTGCAAGTGAGGAATTGGTGGGCCATACAGGCATGCACATGTTATATATATATATATATATATATATATATATGTATGTATACACACACAAAAACATATGTAGTATGCACAAATGAGAAAGTTTTCGTAACACCCCAAACAGTGCTACATCCTTAAATGTTTTTTGATTTCAACCACATTCTCTCTTCATGCACTCATTCTCGCTCCCCTCAATTCATTATTTGAATAGAAACTTGTGGTTGGGGTGCTGTGGAGCGTTACACACACATACACACACACACACACACTCTCTCTCTCTCTCTATATATATATAGGGAGAGAGGAGCGGTTGGGGGCACCCTTTTTTGCAGCACCCCTGTTGCATCCCCCATCCGTTCGTGAGTTACGGCGATCTAAATCCAATGAGAATTTGTAGATATTCAATCCACACATATACAACGATCTATCCAAAATTTGAGCTCGTTCCGACATTCATATAATAATATATTTGATGTTTAAATTTAACGGTTTGAATAAATGTCTGAACGGTGAATAATTGAGCTATGATTTTGAAAATGTTACAAATATCGGGACGAGCTCAAATTTTGGATAGATAATTATATATATGTGGATTGAACATCTACAAATTCTCGTTGGATTTGGATCGCCGTAGGTCGCGAACGGATAGGGGGTGCAACATGGGTGCCCCCGATCGCTCCTTATATACATACATACATATATATACGTATATATATATATATATATATATCTGTGTGTGTGTGATGTTTTCACATATATATATATAATCAAGTCTTCGTCTTGATGTTTTGAATGTCGCGCCTTGGCGCAAGGCGTGGTGGTTGCGCCTTTTGATTTTGTGGCAAGGTGCATATGAAATGGTGCATTGCACCAAAAAAACAAAATCTCACCTTTTAATATATTTTTCCTGTGTATTTTGCTTTATAATTCTTTTTTCATGTACCAAGAAGGAATAAGTTTTAAAGGATGATCTTTACTAACTTACTTTTATTTGAATGTTTTGTTGAAATACTAAATTCTTGAATTTGAGGTACATTTAGCCATTGATATGGAAATATTAAATTCTTGATATGGAAATGCATTTAGTTATTGATACATTCTTTTTGCATGTACAAACTTTTAAGAGTGATAAGAAGTTGCAAACCTCGTAACCACGGGACTAATAAGCTCTATATCTTTTGTAAACTTCCACATCAAAGTCGATTCCAGACTTGGAATCGAAGTCGATTCAAAGATCTGGTGTCGACTTCGATTTCAGAACTGGAATCGATTTCGATTCTAGTTCTGGAATCGAAGTCGATTCGCACTGATTCATTTTTTTTTTCTAAACCTATGTCCTTGCTTTTTTACCTAACGAATTTGAAGCAGTAAAAAATGAAGCAGCAGCAGAAAATAATTAAAAGCAGCGTGAGGTAACCGTTTCTTTTCAAAAAAAATGTAAGTTCCAAAATGTTTTTTTTTAACGTTTTTGCTCCTCGAAGGTTCGAGGCTTACGCTTTTACGGAATAACGCCTCAATGAATGCACCTCGGTTCTTTTTTGAGCATGCCTTGAGGCGCGCCTCACTTGCATTGGGACACTGATCCAAATACGCACAACTACAGAAGAAAATGTTCAAAAAGTATACTTGTGCAAGTACTTTTTTTTAAAGCAACGCTGTGCAATTCAAATTTGCACAAGTACCCTTTTTTTGAAATAGAAATACGCTTGAGCAATCCATATTTACACAAAACAAGGCATATTTTTATAATAAGTTTCGGTTGAAGCTTATAGTTGGAATAAGTTTTTTTTGGGTCCAGTTTGACATTTTGTCCGTATTTCAATTCATACAGTGTGATCACAGCGAGTAACTGTAAGAAATGCATATAAAATAAATTGTAAGATTCCTTTTACTTGAAATTTAATTGCACAAGCTTTAACTCACACTTTGATTTATAATGATTAACATCAAATGATATTTTATGTGCATGACATCGTTAAACGACATTTTGTGAAATATTTCAAAGAGATAAATAAATGTTATTTTAATGTTTATTATTAATTTCTTTATTAGTTTTCTTTAATTAAACGTGATGTATAACATATATAATTTTTTTTAAGCAAATCAAAAGAAAAAGGTCATTTGCCGTGTCATGCACTAAGGCTCCAAAAATAATACATTCGGTGTTTCAATGAATGTAGGTACATTTTATTGTTGCTGCCTGCGAGAATATGATAAGTGGCACAGGAATGAGGCCTGGTGATATTGTCACTGCTTCTAATGGAAAGACGATTGAGGTAACATTATGTTTGACATTTGTATTATGCTATACATATTATATTAATGTGTGAAAACATCAGTGTCGACATTATCCTCAATTCAAATGGTGATTGCCAAAAGTGTGCATGTATGATGTTGAACCTAGTTGTTTTCTTGTATTTATGTTATTTCTACCACTTAGTCTCATCTCATTTAAACTTCAAAAGTCCCTTTTCTTTTGAAGTAGCTGTTAATCATTAGGTATGTTTTTTGTAGTCGATCACCAAGAGTCAAGTGCTAAGGCCTATATTATAGACTCATTTGAGCCTTGAGGTTTTGGGCTTGAATTCCTTGACACCAATTACCAAAACCCCTTCCCAACCCAACACCATATAAAATCCTATACCCGAACACTGGTGTTGACACTTTACTTTCTTTTTCTTGCAGGTAAATAATACCGATGCTGAGGGAAGGCTTACACTTGCAGATGCTTTGGTTTATGCCTGTAACCAAGGTGTTCATAAGGTATTAATTGGCGTTTGATGCATGATATTTTTCAGCTGATAATGGTATTTTATTAATGTGTTGAAAACTAATCTGAATAGATAACCCTTGCATCTATTTCTCTGTATTATGAGTTGGGTGATAAATGAGTGATAACAATGAAAGAGGGAAATTAAGATAAGCCAATATTTTGAATCTGAGCAGAGTTCAGTTTAAGTTGCATGTAACACCCCACACCCGCTAAGGTCACTCATTAAGGGAATGCCCTAACTTCGGTGGAGCATTTTAAGTGAATATAGAACAGAAAAATTACAACAAGACAGATATGAATACTTGAAAATCTAAAACATCATTTCATTGCAGCAGAAGGTAAACATGTTTAGTTACAACACCATAAAGAGTCAAGTACTAAATATCCATCCTGATAAAACATAAGTACATAATCCCACTACATAAACAATAACCATAATAGAAAAGATAAACTGGGCTTTACATCACGGTCCAAGCTCCAAAAGATAGATAAAGAAATCTGATCAAAGCCCACTAGTGCTAGGCCTAGCCTGAGGACCTGAGGGGGAAAAAGATAAAAACAACGGGGTCAGACATAAGTCTGATTGAGCCCTATAACTTTAACCACACAATCATTAAAGTAATTAGGGTATGATATAAACTTGGTACGGGATGACTGGGGATAAATGACTACACTAAGTAGCCAACTAGACATAGGATGGACTAAGATAACGGTAAAGACGCATCTACCCACCCAAGGGTAATTACTAACTGCAACACACCAGTCATTCCTACTTAAATGTTGATCCCACCCAAGGACTTAGAAAATTTACCCAGTAGTTTCGTGTACCCCTAGCTGACTACATAGGTGCCGTCTTCCCCTATCTCCACTAGGTGTACCCACTACTCCCCAAGCGATCGGCTCCCTACCGTAGATACCCGTGCTGGCCCCATAGTGGGTTGTATCACTCCCCAAAGTGGCAACCCGATACAATCAACGGTGCACGGCTTATACCTACACGATGCAACAACGTCTTACCTACCAGCCCGGGTCCACACACGCATATGAAACCCGTTGGACTTGTGTTGCCACCGCTAACCCGTTTTGGCCTCTTATAGTCAAGCCTAGTACGCGTGTCCCGTCCTCGACATGGGTCGAGCCCAATAAGATACATATGGGTTACTGGTTGAAATGGGCCCCCACAAGCTACCCACCTAAGCTTGTCTCTTTATCTAGTGCATCCCACTTAACCCTTTAATCATGTTTAATTACATGTTTCCACTTGGTTAAGTATTCTAATCGTATTTTCTATTGCCACCCAAGGCAACCCACTAGATTTCCACATGCCACCCAAGGCACTTACTTGATTTCCACATGCCACCCAAGGCACCCACTTAACCCCTCGTGCCCCACTACATGCTTATCTGGTTAAGTGTTTCTTAATTGATTAAGAACGTAACCGTTGTAAAGACCTCTCACATTAGACTATCTTTTATGGCAGCTGGATTTGCCGGTCGGGTCCGGGCAGTCTTACGCCATAACCGAGTCTAACCTCGTGTCTTTACACTTGTCACGTATTTAGTTTGTGCCTAAGACCTCTCACATTGGGCCAATCATTTGTAGCCGCTGGATTTGCCGGTCGGTTCCGGGCAGTCTTATGCTACAAAAGAGTCCAACATCGTGTCTTAGTCGATTAATTACACCTAATTAATCCCCCCTATAATTTGTATTAATTATCCCTAATTAATTACAAATTTAACGATGTACATAATTGACTCAATTATGTCCATCCACTTTATGGTATGCATAATCATACCAACCATTTCATTAACATGAATATTAACCCCATCGTTCCCCACGTAATTCGCTAACATGACATAAAAGGGAAGATTCATCACAAATACAATGGGTTCAACTTGCATAACATTAGCATCAACATGGATTTTAAAGGTGTCAACATGCATATAGCATCAAACCCAACTAGCATAAATAATCAACCCAAATTTGCATGAATCACATATGTCATAAAGAGGTTAACTTGCATAAGTTACTTATGACATACAAAGGGGTAAACTTGCATATGTATGTATGACATACAAAGGGGTTAACTTGCATATGTATGCATATCATCCAAAGGTGTAAATTTGCACATGTTACTTGCATATAGTCAACCACCAAACTTGCATAACATGTCATATATGAACTCGCATATAATCAAACATCAAACTTGCATAACATATCATATATGAACTTGCATATAATCATACACCAAACTTGCATAATCATGGTGTCATAATGGATCAATGTTTATCATAGCAATTTGCATAACTAGCATCATGAACACATAGCCTAACACTTGCATAACTTGCATAACATCATGATCATATAGCATATAACTTGCATAACTTGCATAACATCATGAACATGTAGCATATGACTTGCATAACTTGCATAACATCATGAACATGTAGCATATAACTTGCATAACTTGCATAACATCATGATCACATAGCATATGACTTGCATAACTTGCATAACATCATGAACACATAGCACATAACTTGCATAACATCACAAACACATAGCATATGATAACATAATCTTGCATTGATCCACATTCATAGCCATAACCTCATTATATCCTATCATAATCATTTCAACAATTGGTCATTAAGGCTATAGAAACTCACAACTTGTTGATTAGCACTCATATGAAGAAGATTAAGTTGCTAGAGTTGATTAGAGGTTGATTTGAGAGGCTATCTTCTTCTACAATTTGATGGAGGCTCCTTCAAGTTGCATTTTGACGGCATAACGACATAGTTTCTATTTTTAGTATGAATTAGGGTAGTCTTAGGGTGTATTTATAGATTAGTTAGGTGTTTTAGACCATTAGATTAACCCTAAATCAGATTAGAGCCGTCAGATCTCGTCCTAGCCACCAAAACACAGCCCAAAAGCCAAATCAGTGCACCTAGGTCACCTGGGCTCGACCAGGGAGGTCGACCCCCAGGTCGACACTAGGGTCGACACCCTAGTCGACCTGGTGGGCAGGTCGACACCCAGGTCGACCCCCAGGTCGACACCCAGGTCGACCCCCAGGTCGACACCCAGGTCGACCCCCAGGTCGACACCCAGGTCGACCCCCAGGTCGACTCCCAGGTCGACCTGGTCTGGGCGGGAATTTTCCCGCCTAGCCCATATTCTGCATTTTTGAATTCTGTTTCGTTTTCTGATTTTTCGTGAAACTTCTAAAGGCCATATCTTGGACATACGGACTCCGATTCACGAAATTTCGGTCTCTATTTCGCGTATTTTTCCGAGACGAACGCAATGGCATAGCCCGTTTCCCCTGATTCAGATTTTAAAATTTAATTCTGCCCTGATTTATATTATGACAAGTTATTCAACATACGGGGTGTTACATTCTCCCCTACTTAAAGGATTTCGTCCCCGAAATCTCTAAGTCAAGAAGAACGTATCATACCATCCAAACAACCATCTACTCAAACCATCAAACACTGGCATCCATTGTCCTTAGAGTTTCTAATGCTGTATGAACATATGCAAAAAATGTGTGTATATGTTCCCTGTCTAATGCAAAATCAGGCGGTCTACTGATTCAGTTGACCTCCTTAATGCAAACCATGATATTGCCATGCATCCAATATGTATGCGAAAGAACCCTATCGACACATACTATTTCTACATGAGTGCACAATCATTCACCAAAATGCATCATCCATATGATAGCACAACCATTATACATCCATTAATATAGCTACCTACACACAAGTATATGCAATATGCAATATGAAGTGATTGAGCCAATCTAGTGTCTAAAGTGTGTGTATATGCATCCACGAGCAACCACTTGCATCCACACGCATCCATCAATCATAACATGTCTCAAACACATGTTTCAACCATATGTTTACCCTATCTAAAGGTCAAAGGTACTAATGAGAGGACATACTAAAGATAAGATAAGTACTAGACAAACGGTAAAGGAGAAGTTAAAAGACATACCCTCAAAAAGGAATGGGTATAGTGAACGCATCTTCGCTTCTGTCTCCCAAGTAGCATTGCTCTCATCCTCTCCCCATTGCACTTTGACTAGTCGAACCTCTCTGTTTCTCAACTTCCTAATCTCTGACCCAAGGATGCGAGTAGGAGCTCGTCGAATAGTTGCATCACGCTCTACCTCCACTTCTCTAAGCAAGCTCGGCTCTACCACCTCTGCGGTCTCATGTAGGCACTTCCTCAAATGTGACACATGGAATACGTCATGTACCCCACTAAGTCTCTCGGGCAAATCCACTCTATATGCCATCCGTCCAATCCTTTCCTTAATAGGAAACGGTCCCACGAATCTTGGAGCTAACTTCCCAACGGACCCAAAGCGAACAACATTCCGTAATGGAGATACTTTGACAAAGACCATGTCCCCAACATCAAACTCAAGATCCGTCCTCCTCTTATCCGCGTAAGATTTCTGCCTGTCTTGTGCCGCTTTCATCCTTCTTCGAATCAAATCAATCTTTTCCGAAGTCTCTCTAACCATATCAGGCCCAAGCAAAATCTTATCCGTAGATTCCCACCAACATGTAGGTGATCGACAAGGCCTTCCATAAAGAGCTTCGAAAGGAGCCATACCAATACTGGACTGAAAGCTGTTATTATACGCGAACTCCACCAATGGAAGATGCTCTTCCCATGTACCTCCAAAATCCAAGATACAAAGCCTCAAAAGGTCTTCCAGAACACGATTCATCCTCTCGGTCTGGCCGTCCGTCTGAGGATGATATGCGGTGCTCAGACACAACTGAGTCCCCACTGCTTCTTGCAAACTCCTCCAAAACTCGCTAGTGAAGATAGGATCTCGATCGCTCACTATGCTAGAAGGTACCCCATGCAATCGAACTATCTCTCGAAGATAAACTGAAGCTAGCCATGGAGCAGTCCTCTTGCTCTTCACGGGTATGAAATGGGCACTCTTAGTAAGTCTGTCTACCACAACCCAAATTCCCGTATTACCCTTCCTCGATCTAGGTAACAAATCAATAAAATCCATCGAGACGCTATCCCACTTCCATTGCGGAACTTCCAATGGGTGAAGCAACCCACCTGGTTTCTTTTGCTCCGCTTTCACTTGTTGACACACCAAGCATCTAGCGACATACTCGGCCACATCTTTCTTTATACCGGCCCAAAAGAAAACTCGCTTCATGTCTTGGTACATCTTGTCCCCACCGGGATGAATGGTCATCCTAGAACGGTGTGCATCATCAAGAATAGCCTTCCTCAAACCCTCGTCTTGCGGTACACAAAGTCTACCGTCTCTACGCAAGCACCCCCTATCGTCTAGGGTGTACCTACTCAAATGGCTGGACGACTTCCCCTTATGAGCCTCTCAACCAACTCAACCAACTGTGGGTCGTCCCGCTGTGCCTCGCCAACCCGTCCCAAAAGAGTAGGTCTGACCTCCAAGGATGCCAGCAAACCGGGTATATAGTCAACGGAAGGTCTGAAATCAAACATCGAGATAAATTCCAAGCTTCGTCGTTCCACGAATAATGGACTCAAGGACAACCTTTTTCTGCTCAAGACGTCCGCCACCACGTTACTCTTGCCAGGGGTATACGCTATCTCGAAATCATAGGATGCTAAGAACTTCATCCACCTTTGCTGTCTCAAGTTCAAATCCTTCTGAGAAAACAAGTACTTCAATGATTTGTGATCAGTGAACAATTCGAACCTCTCTCCAAGAAGATAATGACGTCAAATCTTAAGCGCAAAAACAATAGCGGCCAACTCTAGATCATGGGTAGGGTAATTTTTCTCATGCGCTCTCAACTGCCTTCCACCATAGGCTATTACCCTTCCCTCTTGCATTAAGACTACGCCCAGTCTTGTCCCACAAGCATCGGTATAGACAACAAATGGCTTACTCCCATCTGGCAACACTAAGACTGGAGCTGTGGTTAAAGCTCTCTTTAACCATTGGAACGCATCATCACAATCAACGTCCCATGCGAAGACTAGATTCTTCTTTGTCAAGCGAGTTAATGGGGCTGATATCTTCGCGAAGTCCTTGATAAACTTCCTATAGTAGCTAGCCAACCCCAAGAAACTCCTCACCTCGGTAGCATTCTTCGAAACCTTCCAATCTTGGATGGACACTACATTCGCGGGATCCACAGCTATCCCTTCCTTGGAGGCCACGTGCCCCAAGAACCGCACTTCCTTCCTCCAGAAGTGACATTTAGAGATTTTAGCCTTAAGGCTATGCGCTCGAAGAGTCTCCAACACTTCCCTAAGATGTAGGGCATGCTCTTCCTCACTCTTAGAAAATACTAGGATATCATCCACAAAGACCACCACGAACTTATTAAGGTACTCTCTGAACACCCTACTCATCAAATCAACAAAATATGCAGGGGCGTTCGTCAAACCAAATGGCATCACAAGCCACTCATAAAAACCATCCGGAGTCCTAAAGGCAGTCTTGTCTATGCTATCCTCAGCCACTCTCAACTGATGAAACCCCGTGGCTAAGTCCAACTGCGAAAATACTGAAGCGCCAACCAACTGATCAAAAAGATCATCAATCCTCGGCAATGAGTGTCTATTCTTCTTTGTGAGCTTGTTGAGTTCTCTATAGTCTACACAAAGTCTGAGGGACCCATCCGCCTTCGTGACAAAAACTACTGGAGCACCCTACTCCGATATACTTCGTCTTATGAACCCCTTCTCAAGCAACTCCCCTACTTGCTTACGGAGTTCCCTCCTCTCACGAGAAGCCATGTGGCGCACTGGTAAAGATACTGGTTTAGCATTATCCACCAGATATATTCGGA
Source organism: Allium sativum (assembly GCA_030737875.1). Taxonomy (NCBI): domain Eukaryota; kingdom Viridiplantae; phylum Streptophyta; class Magnoliopsida; order Asparagales; family Amaryllidaceae; genus Allium; species Allium sativum. The sequence goes on from CM060924.1 coordinate 300,555,103, forward strand.
AGTCTATCTCCCGCTTCGGAGGTAAGCCCTTCACCTCCTCAAACACATCCGAGTACTCCCGGACCACTCTAACAGATCACAAACTCTCGACCGAAGCGTCAAGCGATTCAAGATAACTTAACATAACAGAATCCATGGGATTACAAGAGATCTCGAGAGTGTTCCCCAAGCGGGTCATGAGCCTAACAACTCTCCTTTCACAATCAAGAACGACACCATTACTGGATAATCAGTCCATGCCCAAAATCAACCCATAGCCCGTGAAGCCCAAAACAAAAGCATCACATCTAAACTCAACGCTAAGTATAGAAATCTTCAAACCCAAACAAATCATGGACAAATAAGTGGAGCCCCCAATTGGGTTTGAAAAAACCAAGGGATCATCTACTAGACTGGTGTCTAAGTGCAGTGACTCAACTAATGATGATGAGATAAACGAATGCGATGCGCCAGAGTCAAACAATGTACGGACAGAATGATCAAACAGAAAAACCAGACTTTCAACGGAAATAGTTCTACCTCTTTCCTGAATCGGTGGAACCGCGAGAGCCTGAACTTGCCCCCTTGCCTGACCTGGTGCCACAAGAGCTTGCACCTGTCCTCCTGAGGTAGATCCCGTCCTTTGCCCCTTCTTAGGGCAATCCTTCACTAGATGCCCTGCTTCGCCACAGTGGAAGCAGCCCGTCTTCTTCTTCTTTCGACAATCTTTGCTTAGGTGGCCTGGTGTCCCGCAATTGAAGCACTTCTTCTTCCCCTTGCCACCATTGTCTTTCCCACCCTTGTTTTGCTGTTGCTGTTGAGGTCTCTTTTGATCTCCTTTCTTCTCGGGTGCCTTATTAGCATTGGGACCCTTCTCTTCCTCATGCATGAGTGCCATGTCTACTAGCTTCTCAAAGGTGGCCCCCATAGGGATGTGAGTCATAGCCAGACCATGCATCGGTTCATTCAAGCCTTTAACGAGCCTCAAAGCCTTCTTCTCTGGTGTATTCACCATGTCTATGCCAAACCTTGCCAATTGATTAAACTTGTTGACATATTCCTTCACTGATAGGTTTCCTTGCTTTAGAGTCAAGAACCTTTCCATATACAAGTTTTCCTCCGCCCTTGAGAGAAACTTTGCCACAAATCTTTGCTTGAAATCCGCCCAAGAGTCAACAGGGCGCTCTCCATTACTGACCTCCCACCAGAATGAGGCCTCCCCCTTCATTAACCAAGTAGCTAACTTGACTTTCTTTCCTTCTTCCATCTCAAAGATGTCTATCAACTCTTCCACCTCCTTAAGCCAATCTCTAGCTTCCACAAAAGTTTCTGATCCTTGAAAAGGTTTCCCTCCCATAGCCTTAAATTCCTTGCAAGTCTTAGCAAAAGTATCCGTGCAAGAAGGAGGAGGAGGAAGATCGGGTGCTACTGTTGGTGGAGGAACATTTGCTGGACCCGCAGTGGCGGCCCTAGCCTCCATCAATCTCCTATACCATACTGGTATCGTCACACCCTCCGGAAAGTTGAGATCTTCAGTCATGCTGAAACGAAAAAGGAAAGATTCAAAACGGAGAATTCGAAGGATAAAGATATGGCTATTGGGGATTATGCTTTTCTTTCAAAAACTTTTCCCTTAAAAGACATGTTTTTGAAAATACTTCTTCCAAAAATGTTTTTAGAAAAATAGTTTTCTAAAATTTTTATCTGTTCCGGTAACCTTCAGCTCAGATACCACGTGTAACACCCCACACCCACTAAGGTCACTCACTAAGGGAATGCCCTAACTTCGGTGGAGCATTTTAAGTGAATATAGAACAGAAAAATTACAACAAGACAGATATGAATACTTGAAAATCTAAAACATCATTTCATTGCAGCAGAAGGTAAACATGTTTAGTTACAACACCATAAAGAGTCAAGTACTAAATATCCATCCTGATAAAACATAAGTACATAATCCCACTACATAAACAATAGCCATAATAGAAAAGATAAACTGGGCTTTACATCACGGTCCAAGCTCCAAAAGATAGATAAAGAAATCTGATCAAAGCCCACTAGTGCTAGGCCTAGCCTGAGGACCTGAGGGGGGAAAAGATAAAAACAACGGGGTCAGACATAAGTCTGAGTGAGCCCTATAACTTTAACCACATAATCATTAAAGTAATTAGGGTATGATATAAACTTGGTACGGGATGACTGGGGATAAATGACTACACTAAGTAGCCAACTAGACATAGGATGGACTAAGATAACGGTAAAGACGCATCTACCCATCCAAGGGTAATTACTAACTGCAACACACCAGTCATTCCTACTTAAAGGTTGATCCCACCCAAGGACTTAGAAAATTTACTCAGTAGTTTCGTGTACCCCTAGCTGACTACATAGGTGCCGTCTTCCCCTATCTCCACTAGGTGTACCCACTACTCCCCAAGCGATCGGCTCCCTACCGTAGATACCCGTGCTGGCCCCACAGTGGGGTGTATCACTCCCCAAAGTGGCAACCCGATACAATCAACGGTGCACGGCTTATACCTACACGATGCAACGTCTTACCTACCAGCCCGGGTCCACACACGCATATGAAACCCGTTGGACTTGTGTTGCCACCGCTAACCCGTTTTGGCCTCTTATAGTCAAGCCCAGTACGCGTGTCCCGTCCTCGACATGGGTCGAGCCCAATAAGATACATATGGGTTACTGGTTGAAATGGGCCCCCACAAGCTACCCACCTAAGCTTGTCTCTTTATCTAGTGCATCCCACTTAACCCTTTAATCATGTTTAATTACATGTTTCCACTTGGTTAAGTATTCTAATCGTATTTTCTATTGCCACCCAAGGCAACCCACTAGATTTCCACATGCCACCCAAGGCACTTACTTGATTTCCACATGCCACCCAAGACACCCACTTAACCCCTCGTGCCCCACTACATGCTTATCTGGTTAAGTGTTTCTTAATTGATTAAGAACGTAACCGTTGTAAAGACCTCTCACATTAGACTATCTTTTATGGCAGCTGGATTTGCCGGTCGGGTCCGGGCAGTCTTACGCCATAACCGAGTCTAACCTCGTGTCTTTACACTTGTCACGTATTTAGTTTGTGCCTAAGACCTCTCACATTGGGCCAATCATTTGTAGCCGCTGGATTTGCCGGTCGGTTCCGGGCAGTCTTATGCTACAAAAGGGTCCAACCTCGTGTCTTAGTCGATTAATTACACCTAATTAATCCCCCCCATAATTTGTATTAATTATCCCTAATTAATTACAAATTTAACGATGTACATAATTGACTCAATTATGTCCATCCACTTTATGGTATGCATAATCATACCAACCATTTCATTAACATGAATATTAACCCCATCGTTCCCCACGTAATTCGCTAACATGACATAAAAGGGAAGATTCATCACAAATACAATGGGTTCAACTTGCATAACATTAGCATCAACATGGGTTTTAAAGGTGTCAACATGCATATAGCATCAAACCCAACTAGCATAAATAATCAACCCAAACTTGCATGAATCACATATGTCATAAAGAGGTTAACTTGCATAAGTTACTTATGTCATACAAAGGGGTAAACTTGTATATGTATGTATGACATACAAAGGGGTTAACTTGCATATGTATGCATATCATCCAAAAGTGTAAACTTGCACATGTTACTTGCATATAGTCAACCACCAAACTTGCATAACATGTCATATATGAACTCGCATATAATCAAACACCAAACTTGCATAACATATCATATATGAACTTGCATATAATCATACACCAAACTTGCATAATCATGGTGTCATAATGGATCAATGTTTATCATAGCAATTTGCATAACTAGCATCATGAACACATAGCCTAACACTTGCATAACTTGCATAACATCATGATCATATAGCATATAACTTGCATAACATCACGAACATGTAGCATATGACTTGCATAACTTGCATAACATCATGAACATGTAGCATATAACTTGCATAACTTGCATAACATCATGATCACATAGCATATGACTTGCATAACTTGCATAACATCATGAACACATAGCATATGATAACATAATCTTGCATTGATCCACATTCATAGCCATAACCTCATTATATCCTATCATAATCATTTCAACAATTGGTCATTAAGGCTATAGAAACTCACAACTTGTTGATTAGCACTCCTATGAAGAAGATTAAGTTGCTAGAGTTGATTAGAGGTTGATTTGAGAGACTATCTTCTTCTACAATTTGATGGAGGCTCCTTCAAGTTGCATTTTGACGGCATAACGACATAGTTTCTATTTTTAGTATGAATTAGGGTAGTCTTAGGGTGTATTTATAGGTTAGTTAGGTGTTTTAGGCCATTAGATTAACCCTAAATCAGATTAGAGCCGTCAGATCTCGTTCTAGCCACCAAAACACAGCCCAAAAGCCAAATCAGTGCACCCAGGTCACCTGGGCTCGACCAGGGAGGTCGACCCCCAGGTCGACACTAGGGTCGACACCCTAGTCGACCTGGTGGGCAGGTCGACACCCTAGTCGACCTGGTGGGCAGGTCGACACCCAGGTCGACCCCCAGGTCGACTCCCAGGTCGACCCCCAGGTCGACTCCCAGGTCGACCTGGTCTGGGCGGGAATTTTCCCGCCTAGCCCATATTCTGCATTTTTGAAATCTGTTTCGTTTTCTGATTTTTCGTGAAACTTCTAAAGGCCATATCTTGGACATACGGACTCCGATTCACGAAATTTCGGACTCTATTTCGCGTATTTTTCCGAGATGAACGCAATGGCATAGCCCGTTTCCCCTGATTCAGATTTTAAAATTTAATTCTGCCCTGATTTATATTATAACAAGTTATTCAACATACGGGGTGTTACATTTCCAGACAAGTTTCTTGAATGCACATCCTAGAATATGAATGTATTTACACGTTCATTAACAGATAATAAACAAGTTTGGTGTTCATGTACACTTATTGATGGTTGGTTAATTAAAGCGTGTTGGAATCGGCATTTCACTATGGACAGGTCCAATGTTTCTTAAAGTCCATGGTGCTTAATATCAGTAATATATTTCATTTTCCTCTTTCATTGAGTGTTTCTCCCTCTCTTGATGTCAAAATGATTTAGTTTTAAACTGTTAACAATAAATTATGTTATGTATGTGTTTCTAGTATGTGCATGGTACACACACATAACCAATTAGTTATAATTGCAAAAATACATAAATATAAAACAAATTACATTTTCAGTTAAAAAGTTATCACAAACGACAATTAAATTAGGATGCCCTTTAATCCTTATTTCCTTGTATTAACTATTAAACAATGCAATTTTGATCTCAATGATTTCGTTACAATTTTAGGGATATTGGTTATTTTAGTAGATTGTGCACATTCACTTGGAATCAAAATAGAAATGTTCATATTCTGTAGAAATTTGATTAACATAATTATACTTTCAAATAGAATTATGAAGTACCACGATAGCAATTAACAATATCAGCTTATTTTTAAATTTTTATGTTAGGGTGTCTACTCGAAAGTTCAATATTTGTTCAATTTTAATTTATAAACTTCAAAACATATATCTGCCTTTGAAATATGTAATGTGTATCAGTAGAATAAACAGATTGAAGCTTTCTGCTATGAAATAACCAATTCGAGCATCGGGGTCTGGGCCAAGGTTCAAAATTTTGTTTTCCATTTCTGTTCACTAAGAAGTTTTCAAATTTTGGTTCCTTTTTGGATATTTCAAAATTTCCACTTTAATTTCGGTATACAAATTCCAGTGCATTTTTTACAACAATGTTAATTGGTGTAACTTTGCATATAAATAGTTAGAGCTTTATACAAACAAAAATAAACTGTACATGAATTTTATATAGACCATTTCATGGTAATTTTGTAATATAAACAAATATTGTAGCAGCACAGAAATTAAATCCAAAAAATAGTGGGTATATTTCTATGGAAATACATATCTGTGTGCTATTAAATAATCAATAATGCCCAAACTTTATGAAGTCCAGCCCAAAAAATAAAGTTACTAATTCAGATCCAATAGCAGCTCAGCTTCCTTCTTTCAAAGTTGAAACCCTAGTTAATAAACAACTGCTATATTTCTATCCATTGCTTTCCCTTTCAGGTCGGTCTTCTCTCGGATATTCATCTATACAAAATTACGAATGTTCTTTCTCTTTTTTGTGCCCGGAATGGCTTTCTAGGCGAATTCCTGCCCAGCTACTGCCAGAACCGGGCTGGATTGGCTGAAATTCCGTCGTGCCAGGCTGAGTTTTGAACTATGGTCTGAACAAATGAGGCATTACTTATGGATGAGACAATTTTAGGTTATGGTTGGTTTGTCATTTTTTAGGTTTGAGTTTTCGTCCATATAGAAATGCGCACGACTCAATTATATTGTGGAAAACAATCAATTTAGAAAATGAAGTTAACATACAGTTTTTTTAATAATGTTTTGGGAAATACCACAAGCACAAGAAACAAACCCCTTCTGTCGTCTCCCATCCCCTTCTTTGTTCCCTTTATCTTCATTATATCCCTATCTTCGTCTCTTCATTCATTTCATATTCTGTAATTAACATCGAAAATGCAAAATTCAAAATAAATAAACGGTCCCTTACATTCTCGAGTGCTCTATGATTCTCATGTCATGAGCCAAGTTTTCCTATCCGGCGATAATATAACAGATGCATGCTCAAGCTACATGTTGTTAACGGTTTGCATAGAGTAAATACTAAATAGTAAACACCCTTTGTGTTTAACAACCTGTTCATTTGACTAACATGTGTATAATCTATGTTTCATCCACAGCTCCAGCATTTTTCAATAATGGAAAATGTTGGTGATTACATTTGATGTGTTATAGACATTGTACAACGTTAAATATCCTGGTTTAGACTAGTTAAATTCATTTCTGAGGTACCTTTTAAAAACTGTCTGATACGTTGCGCAAAACTGTTAAATCATATATGTACGATGGTGTTTGCTTTCACAGTTGAATCAACACTTTTCAAATTATGGGCTGGCTAAATTGTACAAACAACAATAACAACTAATCCATTATTCCCAAACAAGTTGAAATCGGTTAGAGATGAAACTCTAAATCAAATGACAAAGTCAATTTAAAAGTAATAACAATAATAACGAATTTAAAGGTGAAAATAGAAATAAAGATAAAATAAAGTGGAATAATGAAACAAATAGTGACACTAGTAGTAATAATAATAATAATAAATCAAATAAAATTCGATAAAGAAATTAAAAAAAACCGTGATAATAACAATACTAATAGTAGTAATGACACTACTAGTAATAAAGACCGACAACCAAACACCGCATCTTAGGCTCATGTTCACTAGTTCTAAAATCTAAAACTTATAACACTACCGATAAACAAACCATAAGCTTATGGTTCTTGTATGAGGATTGCTAATTTCCATACTTTTCTGTCTCACCAGCTCTTCGGATATATATTCTAATCCCATGTCCCATTTTACTATTTTCTTCTAGGTCGACATCTGTCTCTCTTTAAGCATTCAATGTGCTGTATAATTCCAACGTGTACAAGTGTCTTGAGTGGCCTTCATTGGAGATGTTCAATTCATCTTGAACGGTGTTGGACTAGCCTCTCTTCAATTAGTGATACTCCAAGTTTAGCACGTATATTTTCATTTGTAATTTGGTCTCGTCTTGTACGATCTCCGCTCTATCGCCGCATACAGATCTCTGTTACATTTGCATGTTGTCTTTTAATAGGCCATGTGCCATACAACATCGCTAGTTTGATTGTCGTTTTGTATAATTTTCCCTTAAGTTTTTGTTGGACTTTCCTATTATAAAAAATGTCAGATGCTAGTTGTCATTTCACCTATCTCACTCAAATTTTAAAACTACCATCTTCATCTATCTAACCATCATACTACAACATTGATCTTAAAGATTGAAAGAATTTTTTCATGGACACTACTTATCCGGTCAGAGTGACAACTTCATCCTTTAACTCCACAGCGCCGAACTCACACTTTATGTACTCTGTTTTAGTTCTGCTAAGTCAAAAACCCTTTGATTCTAGAGTTTGCCTCCGCAACTCCAGTTTTATGTCAACCTCTATCCTATTTTCGTTAATTGGAACAACATCAACAACAAAGAGCATACACTAAGGATTCTCATCTTCTCTGCCCTTCGTAACTTCATTTGCGAAAAGCAAAAAATGTAGAGGCTTAAAGCCGACCATTGATATAATCATTTGTTAAAGAATAAGCATTGGTTTTACTATCATATGCTTTAACACTAGTCACAAGATCATCGTAAATATCCTTGATAAGTGTGATGTACATCGTTGGGGCTCTGTTCTTTTTAGAGTCTACCGATGTTATCAAAGCGCAATACAACGACAAATACCACATAGCCAAAGCTTACATTGTTGTACGTATAATAGCACAAGGGTTTCCTATAGCGTTAAAATAGCGTATTATTTTATTAAAAAGCAAAATAGCGCATAGCTTTAAATAGCACACTATTTTGTTTATTTTTTTAAAAAGGTTTAGATAGTGAATAGAACCAAAATAGCACGTTATTATATTTTAATGACTCGGAGGAAATCAGTGTAGACTATGATTAAGAAGAAGAAACCGACGGTTGTTTAGATAATGATGATGATTTGGATAACGCTAGCGACTAAGCTTTAAAAACTAAAAAATATAATATAATTTTTATGTTTTGTTATTGTCTATGCGTTTAAAGCACGGTGCTGAAGCCTAACGAAATCCTCCCTTGTAGCGTTCGACCGCTACGCCTTTTTAGTTTAGCCTAAGTGAATAGTAAATCCACTTTAATCTCGTTATTTTCCGCTACAACCATTAAATCCAGGCTTCTTAGCATCCGTTTTATGAATATTAATATTTGAAAAAAAGCTAATTTGACTAATTCTCCTTTAAACCAACAACGAAGTTAAGGTAAAGACATAATTTTAAGATATAAGTGTTCAATATAAGTTAGAACCTATTGTAATCGTCAAATTTGGACTACATAAATTGTGATATTCTTTGGATTTGTTATATAAGATTAAATAATAAGTTATTTTCATGTATAAATGATATGAGAATGTAAATAAATTAACGTTAAACAGTTGATTTTGTATCTAATGAAGCTCTTTGCACCTTTGCTATATCCTCGCTTTAGCCTTGCTGTTTCGCATCTATCGATATAGAACTATTAAGTGCTTTAACTGCACATATTATTGTACATTTGAATCATGTTTGACATTGTTTGTTTGTATTTTTTTATTGTAGGCTTTATGCTATTTTCATTTGACATTTTTTCACTTTTTGGTTTTCTTGTTTATTTTTAGTTTGAAATTTTGCACATTTAGGTCACTTTTTGAAAAGTATAACAAAAATAGGCCAGTATCGAAAATATATACACCTATAGGTATGTTTCGGCCATGTCAGCGTTTTGTTGGGAATTTGTTGTTGGCAACTTTTCAAAAAATTCTCTCAATTGCATATGTGACCAAAACAGGTCTATGTGTGTATATATTTTTAAAACTATTTAATTTTGTTATATTTTTCAGAAAGAAGCCTAAATGTGGCCCAAAAAAAAATTAGTTCAAAGAATCTTTACATCTTATGCAAAAATTTATTTTTCATGCCCTTTTTGTAGAGTTTCATCTCATTGTAACTCATCTCATCATAACTCATAAATAAAAATAATTTTCATCATAACTCATAAATATAAGAATAATTTTCAAAGTTTGTAAGATACGAATATATTATATCCATCAATTATTTTGAGTGTACAATATAAAATTATTAACTTTTCTTTATAGTACTTGCATTTTATGTCAAAAAAATTTTAGTATGTGCATGAAGTATGACAATGCATATATTTGGAGCCTTGAATGGCTTGGATATGGCGAAAAATGTACAAAAATATATAGCTAAATTTCAGTTAGGCAAAATATATTTGATTAGTTGCAAAAAGAAACGTGAATCATATAGCATGCGCTATAGCTCAAGTCTTGTGATGTTGAAAGGCACCATTGTCCAAGTGATTAAGACACTGTGACATGGTGCGAGCAGCCACGGGTTGGGATCCTGCCTTGTGGGATTTAAAACAATTGTCATGTAGTATGCTATATACTACTTTGACTTGTATATAAAATATTCAATTTCAGAAAAAAAAAAAAAAAAAAAAACTTGTGTTGTTTTGTTCTATTTGATATTGACTACAGTGAGTCCACTACATAATCTTTTTGGTACTCTGTCATAAACTTTCTCCCAATCAACAAATATCATGTGTAGATCCTTCTTTTGCTTCCTAACCGCTTCGTAAGTTGTCTTATCAAGAAAATTGCCTTTGTGATTGACCTTCCAGACATGAAATCAAATTATACATAGATGACAAAAAAAGGACAAAAACGATATTGCATTCTGAAATTATATTGACATCTTTTCGGATGTTTTCCCGACAATTTATTATTCGTATTACACCCATGTATCCACTTGTTGTTGTACACTGATATATAGGCTAAATTATACAAACAGCGAAAACACTGACATTTAAGTCCTAGATTATCTTTGACGTCTGTTTGGATGTCTTTCTAACATATTTGTTATTTATATTACGCTCATGTGTCCAAAAGTATACTGACATATAGATTCTGAGCTGCGAAATCTGTTGAATGTTGAGAAGCTTCTTGTCTAACTTATCTACATCCTCTAATTTGTCCTTGACTAATAAGGAACCTTTGGAAGCTATATAAGAGACTGTTTTCTTAAGGGGTGTTATGTCATCTTTAAGGACTAAATCATGCTAGAGTATGTAAAATTATCATGTTGTTACAAACCTTATGAAGGATAAATAAACTGTTCAAGTCTAATTGACATGCATTGTGTATGAGTCTCCTAAAGTTCAATTCTATATTTTGGTAAATAATTATTTATGGTTCTGCTATCTTTCTTGCAGGTGATTGATCTAGCAACATTAACTGGTGCTTGTGTCGTTGCCTTGGGTTCCAGCATTGCTGGTACTTATTTCTCAGATGATCATCTTAATTCGATGTTAAAGTTGCGTTTGTATCAATTGAATTTGATACTAGAACATCTAAACCACAATCTGAAGCTTTATCACTAACATAGTTGACATCAACTTATTTGAACGTTAATTTAATTTTGGGACTTTTCCCTCAAACATCATTGAGAAGTTCCAAAATTCACTTTTGTTCTCTCTTAAAAAAAGTTTCATGATACAACCTTGTCAAAGTTTTTAGTGAAGATATGCATTTGTAATTGCATATGTTTACAGCAAGAACTGTAAAATTTCATTTTTACCGAGATGTGCAGCTAGAACTGCAAATATTCGCAGTTCTAGCTGCATATATGCAGTTTAAAATGCATATTTTTGCTGGACATTTTGATTGGGGTGTGTCGTGATTTTTTTTTTAGAAAAGAGTTTTCCGGTATTAGGTTTGAAAACGAAGGACGGATCCTAATTTCTAGTTTTAACTTTTGTATAGTGAAATTGTATTTCCAAGTTTTTGCACTAGCTTACAACATGTGTAAGCTCTTGTTTATTTTTATATGTACTGCAGATGCTTCTTTTTCATTCTCATTTTCGAATCAAATTGAAGTACATGATTTTTTGTTTTCCCTTCTATGATATTCAGAACACAATGTAACTCCTTCAAAGAACATTCTTTCCAGTAAGTACAACTGTATTTTGATCATTGTTTTAAAAGAAGAAAGTGTATGCAAGACATTTTCGAGTCCGCGGCACAATGCGTAAGCCTCAAAACATTGAGATGTAAGCTTTTCAGATTAAAAAAGAAAATATCGTAAAATTTATAGTGAAATTTGAAATAAAATCATATTAAATAAAAAATGTAAAGCATTTATAAAGTGTTCAACGGAGTTCAAACAAAATACCTATCTCAGTTTACGCTATATATAATTCAGCTAAGCAGTTTTTCACTAAAAATAAAGTAAATAATTGTTGATTTCATAATTGAGTTCGAACTTAATTATGGAATCGAGTTTGTTTCAGTGCTAGCAGCTGCATTTGCATGAGTTAACTAAATAGAAGGAAAATAAAAAAATACAAACGAGTTTTAACTCTGCAGACTGGAAGGTAGAATGAGCAATAGAAAATAGAGGGAATAGTATTTTTTGGTAAACTGCCAAACAGGCCAGCAGAAGTTTTAGCTTAAAGGCTTAAGCCTCACTGCAATTTAAACCTGAGATGTGCGTTTTTTGCACCTCAATCAGCTAAGGCATAAGCTTGGGGTAAAATGCCTTCTGAATTGCGCCTCGTCTTAGGCACACCTTTGCTAACACACTGATTTCGTTAATAGGGATATTCACGCCTAATGAGGACCTAGCAGATGAAATAAATAAAGCTGCTGAGTTATCCGGTGAAAAGTTTTGGAGATTGCCTTTAGAAGAAAGCTACTGGGAGTCCATGAAATCAAGCGTAGCTGACATGGTTAATACTGGAGCTCGACAGGGCGGCTCTATCACTGCTGCACTTTTCTTGAAACAAGTACTCATGTTATTCAGTTCATACATATTTTTTCCGCCAATTCATAACTACCATTTGAAGAGTATATCATTATACATAGGTAATTATACTAAAAATATAAAAATTGTATTACAGTTTGTGGATGAGAAGGTTGCATGGATGCATATAGACATGGCAGGCCCTGTTTGGAACGAGAAGAAGAAGTCGGCAACTGGATTTGGAGTATCCACATTGGTCGAATGGGTTATGAGCAACTCATCTTAAGTTGCATTGTTGGCAACCAATTCAGAAAAGACATTCAGAAAAGACTCATCGTAACTATGGCTTTTGCATAGTTGAATTAAGGCTCTTGCTTGTTTAGCGTTTATTGTATGTGCATTGTTACATAAGCTCTAATGTTTATGTAAAATTGAAAGTACAAAGCTATATGGTTAGCTGTTATAAAATAAGCTTTAGCTAACTATATCTTTGCATCTTTACTATTTTCTTATGAAATAGAGGAGGGTTTGAAAATAATCATATAATTTAGTTTTAAGGCCGCATCAAATGCTGTGGTCTAAAGATCCTGTCGCTGTGAGATTCAGACATTGACCATAAATTCGGTAGATTTTTTGATTGATTCCGGTTTTGCAAAAACCGAGCGCAAAACTACAACGGAAAAGATCGGCTGATCTGAAGAAAGCATTCGATACATACACGTCGATAGACAGAAGAAAATTCGAAATGAGCATGATAGTCTTAGAAGATATTAGGTCACATGGAAGTGTTCGTGCAACAAAGCTGGTGTTGGCAAAGATACTTGTAAATAAACTGCTAGAGAAATTGATAAGTGTTGGAAGTTATCATGGAAATGTATTGATCATATATACACTTTTGTTTGTAATCTTTTATTGATTTTATTTTTACTCGTAGGATTTTGGAGTGAACATTCTGAAATATAGAAAAGCAAAACTTGAATATTTGAAACTAATGTAACAATTGTTTCGTGGGACGAATGCAACTTGATGAGTATTGCATACGCCAGCTAATACGTAAAACCAATGCAATAGACTATCCCTACTTCACTACAGACACAATTTGACTGAACTTAAGCTGTTGAGGGGTTTTCCAGTCAAGCTAGAACCCTAGATGTAATGCAAGAAACTCACATTTCCAAATTTGAATCCAATCGACTAATTCTCTATTATTACAAGTTCCAATGCAGTAAGCTCCCGCATAATAAAGTTCATTTGCCGGCTTATCTTATTGATAAAGACACAATGTAGACACTGACGATTAGTTATTCGACATTATTAACTTCTTATACAGGAGATACAAACAAAAAATATATCGTATGAATACCCCCATTATCCAATCATCCATCCTCCATGTTCAGATGCCTCGTTCGAATATCCCATTAACAAGGACGTACTTAGCATAGGCCCATTGGGGTCGGTCGACCCCAGTGGAATTTAGAAACAAAAAAAATGGGGTACGCAAGCTTCAACACATAATTTCCAGAAATCAACTTTTGTTCTTTGCTTTCTCTATTCATCCGCTTTCTTCAACTCAAACATCTCCTCAACTCTTTTCACAAATTAAACATCCTTTGATTAAAAAATCAAACTTTCAAGTGGATTGCAATTGATTTGTTCTTATTTTCCGGCATTCTCTCACAAGTTACAATTATTTTAATTTGTTTGAACTCACTGTGTATTAGCCTTGTTCTCTCCACTCCACTTATTTATAAATAAAAGGATTAATTGTCAAGAATAATCCGAAGTTTAACGTGTCTTCCCATAATAATCCGAAGTTTGGATTATTTCCGAATAATCCAAAGTTTGGGGGGTGTCTTCCCATATTGATCCCTATGACCTCCTGACGTGTTATTTTGGGATCAATATGGGAAGACACCTGCAAACTTTGGATTAATATGGGAAGACCCAAGTAAATGGGATTAATATGGGAAGACACCCCACAAACTTTAGATTATTCAAAACTAATCCAAACTTCGGATTATTATGGGAATACACGTTAAAATTCAGATTAATCTTGACAATTAATCCTAAATAAAATGTATTATTTTTTAGATTTGATTGCTATTGTATTTTTACACAAGTCAATGTTTGACCTGAGATCCACGGACAAATAACTGAAATGGTATTTGTAAATAAAATAAAAATAAAAGGCATATGCATCAAATGAAACATAAAAATGGTATTCTTGGTGCTTTTGAAGATTGGTTTGGGTAACTATGTAGACGTTAATGTTTATATATATAAGATGATTTTTTTTATTTTACTCATAGAAAAAGTCAAATAGTTACTAGAAGATATGGTTGGAATACAACATTACCAAAGATGCGGCATTTTGTATGTATTGTTATCTTTTTAAACCCGAACAAGGAGATCAAAGTGGAGGTGGTTCATTTCAAAAGTTGGAAAAAGAATAACATTTTATGTGCATGTTGGACCATATTCTAATATTCACAACAATTGTGTTTGAAAGGGTGATGATTTAATAAAGTAAAAACAACATAGTGAAATATTGTCTGATCACTCTATTAAAATGAAAAATGATTACCATGCCCGCTTAACTGCCACAGTCAAAAGAGTCTTTTCTGCAATAAAAATTATCAAACGTCTCAAAAATATGAAATCTCAAAAAATTTGTTTGTAAAGAATCATATGTCGGTATGATATTTTTAAGGATTAATTGACAAGAATAATTCAAAGTTTAACCCGTCCGCTCATATTAATCCCAAGTTTGCCTTATTTAAAAATAATCCCAAGTTTAGGGGGTGTCTTCCCATATTGATCTCGTTAACCCATTGACCAGTTTAGTCGGTTTCAATCTTTTTAACTTTGCCAAATCCGTTCGTTCTCCTTATTTCTTACGTCTTTAATTTTTCTTCAAATAATTTCTTCAATTCGTTTTCCAAAAAAATCCCAAATCAATCGCGCGGTCTTCAATTAACTGTGAGCGTGCTTGACGTCGAGGGTTATGTCGGGTTTAGGATGGAGGCGCGATTGGGGAGGCAAACTTCGTGAATTTGAGGCGCGATTGGGGAGGTGAACTTCCCATGATGAAATCGCCCTTCAGAACCCTCGCAACATTCTTGGTTAGGGTTTTAAGCATGGATTCGAACTCACATAAACAAAAAATTATGTGGGTGAGGCTTGTATATGTGGATAAGATGTGGCGTGGCAGTTTGTGGTTGTAATAGGGCTTGTTGAATGTGGGTGAGGCGAAGGCAGATGGTTTTCTGGTTGAGGCTTGATGAAAATTCGAGCAGCAGTGGGTTTATCAGCATAGATGGAGTCACAAACAATAATAAAGATCAAAACTTGCAGTTGCTTTGAGAAACTCTTTAATGAAGACATAAGTGACGTTTTTGAATATACAGTGCCTGTAAACATTGTAGCATTTCCATGGTGTCAGAATGAGTGATATGTCTTACACTGATGTCAAGGTGGTTGTATATGATCATTTAAGATTGTTTGTTAATATGAAGGACTAAAGCTGTTATCAAATATTTCCCTTAGTTTACTTGTTTTCTTTGAAATACATGCATCAGTCTAAGCCTGGTGAAATATTCAGAACTGTAATGTATTGTTTGCTAACTTAACTGTATTATCGCTGATGTCATTAGCATGCTGCAATTTACGCTTTGTCAATGGTTCAGGAATGCTGCAATTTTGTTTGGAGGGGACACGATGGTTCCTAAGGTGGCTTAGGCAACTAAGACAGTTGGCTTTCCTTTCTTTCTTTATTTCTTCTTTTGTAGAGGCGCGAGGGATCTGTCAGCACGGTAAGCGGAAGGAGCATGAGCAGGCATTAGATAAATATTTGCAATTAAAAAAAGAGGGGAGAGAGAGAGAGAGAAGTGGTCGGAGGAGGCTGATGCAAGGTCATGGTGGGGTCCGTGGCAAGAAGGAGCATTTGTTGGCCAAGTTTGGTGAAGATCGATATGGGTTTGTGTACAGGAGGGGACACGGATTTTCAGTTTGAGGAAGAAGAGCTGGGTCACGTGAGAGAAAGAGGATGAAACTGACTATAACAGGTTAGCAAGTAAGTGGGATCAATATGGGAAGACACCCCCTAAACTTGGGATTATTTTTAAATAACGCAAATTTGGGATTTAATATGAGCGGACGGGTTAAACTTTGGATTATTCTTGCCAATTAATCCTATTTTTAAAAGAAAACCGTATGATATATTTTGTGATATTTTATAAATTATGTTTTGTTATGATAATTTATAAGTTCTTAATCAACTGGTAATAGAAAAGGGCTGAATAAATAAATTCATTTAGTTTTAATATAGAATATGATACACCAACATTGAGAAAAATGAAAAATCCATCTGAGAGTTTTATTTCTTCCGCTGTGTATATTTATGTGTAACTCTGATATTCATGTAACTCTGATGTAATATTGAATTATTCAATGAAAGGTTCTGTTGTTTTTGTTCAATGTATGTAAGTACCCATAACAATTCGTCTTTCTGAACGATTTGAGTCGGTTTAATTACCGGCGAGAATCGGGCAAAAAGGCGGGTCGTTACAGTTGGTATGTATAGGATTTCTGCGTACGTCTCTACCCACTACTGTTCTTTGGTGCGTCAATGAGTGCAGACCGGAGCACTAAAAACTTGAACAAAAGAAATTGCTCTCAAAATTATATCCGTCAGCCGTAATATTGACACTTCTATCATCCAACATTTTATCTACTTCAAATGAACAACCATAAAATGTTATTCATCAGATGTAACGTTAACTCTTCTATCATCCAACATTTATCTACTTCAAATCAACAACCATCAAATGCAATCTCAAGCTAATACTATGTTGAACCAAATCATTCAGAAATTAATTTAAACAACATTGATCTTCCAAGTACAAAAACACTCTGAGTGGTAACTTGAAACGCCTCAAAAAGCGGAGAGAATTCGGTCGTCAAAGACTCAAAGAGGCCTAGCACGAGTAGCTGGATCTTCATAGGATTCTACTTTCATCATGAAAAGATACCCAATTATCCACAAGAGCACATATTGGAAAGGAATCCAGCATAAGCATGCCAATAGGCTCAGTATACTTCCAACATATTGTGGGTCCCGGATGTATCCGAACGGAAATTCTGTCACCCAGGGAATATTCTTCCCAAATCGAACTCCGTAGTAAGTACCAGACTCGCCCAGCAATTGGTATACCCTGAGATTAATAGATGAATGTCAAGGTACATTTTTTATATGATAAGAACTAAATGAAAAACAAAGCTTAATGCATAGAAAGAGAACAATGTGGTAGGCTAGTTAAATACATTTTTTATACAACGTACAATGAGTACTTTAGTTTTTTCTGGTAAGCCCACTGTCCAAACTGAACATGCTTGAAGAATAACAACCAATTACAAAGAAGAAAACCACCTTTACTTCTACGTGTTTATTGGCATTGTGAAGCAATGCATAGTAGTAATCTTGGTGTTTAAAGATCCATTTGCATACGGTATGGACATGCGCTTTAAGTTTATTGTGATGCATGGGGAATAGAAAGAGGCAGAGCCGCATATAATCTAGAGTGGTCACTTGACTATGCCAGGAATTTTCTTTAAACCCATTTGAAGTATCGGAGCGTTCAACTAAAATAATTTTTGATTGCGCGATTTATTATAATTACCTCTTCTCATATTCTACACGATTTATTATAATTATCTCTTCTCATATTCATATCTTACTCTGTTTTGTTATATACCCAATGGTGCCTATGGTACAATACACGCAAGTTATTGCATTGTCTGGGTTATAGGATCAAATCCAATTTCACTAGTTTTGCAACTACACATCTCGTTATAATTTTCTTTTCTTTAATGGAATAGATTGTTACGAATGTTCTATGACGCATGTCAATATGCATATGCCTATAAAACACGTGTATTCACTATAATACCATATTTTCAAATGACACTTCAACTTATTGTTGCATAAACTGACTCAAGTTTATTGGACTATCGATTTAAATATGTTGCAATTTTGAATAAGTGGAAGAGGAGAAAATTGAAAGTTATCACACTTGAACCTCCAACCTTGTGAAATTAAGACCTTAGTAGCACAGATTTCTGGCCATATCACAAATGGTAGATACAACACATCTAACTCAGTCAGCAAATTGATTTTTTTTTTCCCTTTCTTCTTCTGTGATAATGAAGATTATCCTTCTCTCCCAAGCATTAATCATATGCACTGCTTATTACCACCACGCATCTTACCATTTGAATGTATTTGCCAGATTGGTTGTCAAATAAATAGAAGAATGTGGTTGTTTGAGGGTTTTTTTTTTTCCCCGGGGGTTGGTTTTTTTTTTTTTTTTTTTTTTTTTTTTTTTTTTTTTTTTTTTTTTTTGTGTGTGTGTGTGTGTGTGTGTGTGTGGGGGGGGGGGGGGGGGGGGATTGCCATGGCAGTTGATGGTTTACAGTAGGGGCTAGCACTGGTTCTGATCATTTGTCGATGTACTGAGAAAGTCGGAAAATCAAGGTTTAAGTTCAAGCTTCCACTTTCATTCGAATCATTGATTTTTTTTTTTTTTTCTTTTTTTTTTGAGAGATTTTGATTGCATATAGAAAATTTTAAAAATTTATTTCAAATGCATTCTAAACTCTTTTTGATCCCATTATTCTCAATATACTTTTCTTTTAATGTATTAATAAATATTCAAATGTATACTTATGCAATGTGTATTCTTTTTCCTTATCAATTTTAATTAGGTTTTGATTGAACGGTCCATTTCTTATTATTTTTTGGGTCCTTTTTCCCTTTTACTGACTTCGGTTTGAAGCCCTAAAGCCTGGCCTGAAAGGTTCTATACTTGGATTTTAGAACATATAAAATATATAAACTATGACCTAGGCATTAAAAAAAAGAAGTAATTAGGCATGCACCGTTCTTTTCAAACTTATTAGGCGGCGGGTTCCTTCTGAAAGCCTAGTTTCACCAAACATCTTTCTCCAAGTTTTGGAACTATTATTATTATTATTGGTCGATGCTATTTTGCTGTTTGTTTACAAAAATATATGACAATTTGCATTTATATCACAAACTTTTGCTGCAAATATTTGTCAGTTTTTCTGCAAATGTTCTGCAAAATTCAGAAAGTTGCTCAGATTTTCTGTTGTTACAGTTAAGTGTGTCGATGGATAACCGAACAATCCGAACACAACTATATCTGTATTTGAAAACAGATAAATGTTCAATATCTTAAAAAAAGACACAGATGCAGATATGAAGGCATCCACATCTGAAAATTGTCGGTCTCATTCGAAGTTATCACAGAAGGTGCCTAAGCATTCGAAAGGCAAAAATGAGAAAGTGCTACACGAATATTCTACGATAATAGGTATTGAGGAATCAGTACATGAAATTTTAATAAACTTAAAAAAAAAATTGTATTAAGAAGTAATCTGTACAGAGTTAAAGACGCATCCATTTGCGTTAGAGGTCCTAGACACGTAACCACTCAAGATATCATCTCACCGGCTTCCGTGGAAATAGTTGATCCATCTTTCTGATCTGATTCAGGGTGAAATAAAACATCGTTCTACTTCGCGAAAATGGCATAAAAAGTGATCGATTTCACCTCATTGAAAGAACTAATTGACAGTCAGTTGGAATATCCCTTTGAGCCGCAAGGGTGTTCAATTGCCCTACTTTGCTTATTGAGCTTATAATACCCCAGTAGCCATAATGGTAGGAAAAGATTCTCAAATTAATATACTTGACAGTTTGTCTAGCTTTAACATTCATCTAATTCATATATTGGCTTGAGCATTGTTCAACAGCACCTTTCCCGACGTCAAGGCGCCTCCACAAAAGGAGGCACACAGGAAATGCATTAAGCACAACTTGTCTAAGTCGCTTAGGCGTGGTAAAGAGTTCCTTGAGTAGGCAACCGTGTTTTGCAAGTCAACCCAAAAACCTAGACCTAAATCTGAACACGTTTTCTAAATCGACGTTGAAATCAACTACAGTCAATTTAAATTTTAGGTTTTCAAAAAAGTTCAAACAGGGAGAAAAGGCTACTGCCATCCCCCGTTATCTATCGCAGCAGTCACCACTCATGTTGCCCGAACCTAATCTGAAAGCCGACAGAGGTATTGTTTGTTTTAATTACTAGTTTAAATTAGTTAAACTTTAAAGTAGTATCTAATTAAGTTTTTTAAACTATAAAATTTGAAGTAAATTTTAATTAGTTTAAAGTTTAAATTTTAAACTTAACTTTGATTAGTTTAAACTTCTAAAATTTAATTTAAATTAATTTAAACTTTAAAATTAATTTGATTAATTTAATTTAAAATTTGAATAGTTATGTTAAGTAAATTATGTATGGTTTAAATTTTAAATTCTAATAAATTATATAGTTAAATTTAGGATTTGTAGACCTTTTAGTTGATGTAATAGTTAAATTTAACTGTACTTAATAATGTAGTCAAAAAAAAAAAAAAAGTTAAGTAAATTATACAATATGATTTATTTTTAGTTAGAAAAATATTTAAATAGATGAACGAATTAAAGAATATAGTTTAAAATTTAGACTGTAGTTACTAAAACAGTAAAAATTGAATTTTAGTTCATAAATATCAAATTTTATTTTTGATTTGTAAAATATGGTTTTAATATTTAAAATTTTAGTTAATAAATTTCCTAAATTTAATTTTTGACTGATAAAATAGTTTAATATCATTTTGGTATAAAAAATATTTTTTTAGCTAATACCGTTTCGGTTTTGAATTACCTTTTGTGACTTCATACCTATTAGCCCATGTCTTTTTATTTGGAAAAAAGGTTTATCAACGCTGAATTTATCATTTTTGATAGTCATTCATAGTGCATTTTTTTCCAAAAAGATCGAAATGACCAAGACGCAAGCCTTGCGCTTTTTGTGCCCTAGCGCTTGACTGCTTTAGTCTTTTTTTGTCAAAATTATAGTTTATATTATGTGTATTTTAATAAAGATATATATTTCTTATTTTATTAAGTTTGTATTGTATGTATTTAATATATATTAACTGCTCAAAATTATTTACTATCATTATATTTGTTTATTTTTCATATTTTATTATTACTGAGATTGGAAAAAAACGTTAAAACAAAAATTTCAAATTGTACTTGTTGATTCATCAATCGTTAACAGATTTGATAATTTTTCAATATTCCTTCCTATCCATGGATGTAGATGTTTGAAAATTACTTCGAATACGAATGCGGAAATGACACAATCTGCATCTGAAAATATTTATTGACATGCCTTGTTGCAATCGAAATGTCTAGAAAAGAATTGTTGAAAATAATTGCGAGGTGTTTGATGAAAGGTGCTTATAGGAGTGGACCCCCGTGCATTTTGAAACTTATGGAAGTATGTTTTAAAAATCATCCTTTAAAAGCCCAATGTGTAATTCTACTTTATAAAGCATTAAGTCCCTACCTATACTGATCGCTTCAAACCAAGGTTGTAAAAATCGTAAGCGGATGCCATACAAGAAGCATGAAATAGAAATTATTCTCTTAAGCGGCAATGAATCAAGCAAGGTGTTTTTAATAAACTCGTGCATCTTGGATAAAATTTTAGTATTTTGTTTAATATTAGCTGATCCGCAATGGAATAACATGGACGTGGTTGAATTTGAAAGCAACCAAGAAAATAAAATCGGCAGAAACAAATAATTTAATGTTTATAAGATACATTGAGCATAAATTGAAGCAAAAATGGTGCCTATAAATATGTTTATATCCTTGGATAATGCAAAAACCTAGATGGTAAGGCTAGTCTAGCATCTAGACGATGGAGCCCAGAATGATTTTTTACAACACAGCTTCAACTGCCTCCATTGATGCCCTAATCTAGTGATCTTCATTGGATGATGGCTGCTGCTACTTGCTAGTAATAGGTGCATTTGGTTCTCGGCTTTCATTCTTCTTTTCAACTTTCGTTGAATTGGAATACAACATTTCTCTGATAATGTTTTATTAGCTATTTATTGGAAAATAATCCATCCATTATCCTTTCCAGTCCAGAAATGGATTCAGGAGGGAATCACATCTCAATCAATGTCGAAACTGGACGAAAATGGTCGAAATTCCCATGTTAATAAACTTTGAGAAAAGTCATGTTCGTGACCTTTTTTATATGTTGGCTGTCATAAACCAGTCGATATCAATGCGATATTGTGATTCAATGCACCAGGTTTCTGATTTTCGGGAGTTTCTCAAATTTATTTCACTTGCACCCGAAGTTTTAAAATACAAATAGCATACATTCGGCGTTCTCAGGTCTATGAGGCGAGGCGTAAGCCTCGAAACGTTGAGGCATAAGCTTTTCAGGTAAAAATAAAACACAAAATATGTAAAGCAATTTTGACATTTTAAATTAACCGATGCAAAAAATAAAAAAATAAACTATTTAAGAACCGACTTTGAACAAGTATATGTTCTTCTAATAGATTAAAATTAATTAATGAAACTCATATGATTCAAATTTCGATTTCTTAGAACTATTTGAAGGTTCCACCAAACTCCAATTTTGATTTCTTCTATCAATTCAAATCAATCTGCAAAATTTGTTCGAAGATTTAGCAAAATTTATTGAAAAACATTTTTTAAATAACAATGAGAAAATCCACTACATAGCTCTTGATCGTTGTTTCATAAACAATCTTACTTTATCACGTCGATAATGAAATTTATAAGTAAAAAATGGTAAAAAAATTCTTTAGCTTTTTTATTATTTATTTCCATTAAATAATTACAATTTAATGTCTTTTATTAGTGTCAATATTTGAATCTTATGCCTCGGAACTTTGAGGCGTGCGAGGCGTACGTTTTGTATGCCTCAAGTTGTTGAGGCGTAAGCTTTAGAGGTAAAAAGTTTTCTGAAATAAGCCTCAAGGCGTTTTATCTCTTATTTCCTCGAGGCGCTCATCGAGAACGAGTATTGAGGCGGGTTTTTTAAAACACTATATTAATTTTTAGTCATTTCTCATCTATATATATTTCGAAATTACTTATCAATGAATTTGTTTTCTTTTCCTTAAAACTCGGTAATCTCATACAAAAACTGTTATATTTTCCAAGGTTCGAAGTCTCGGTTTTGGTCACTTGAAAATTTACTAGTTTTGCACGATTTCGGTGGTTTTGGTCCAAAAATCAAACTTTAATGTGCAATATTCAAATCATTAATATCTACATACCTAGTTGGGTAAAAAGTGAACCCGACGTGCAATATTCACTTTGAAATATGATGTTATTCAAAGTGATGTTATGGATTGGAAACAAATTGTATGAGCGTACGATGTTACTCAGTAACCCTTAGTTTGGCTTAACATTTGGTTTGCATTTATAATTTAACACATTGCATTAATAATTTAACACATACTTACAGTCCCATTTCAATTTCGCAGAAACAAACAAAAAAATAAAGCAAGCCAAGCCACGTTTCCTTTCCTCCATCTAGTTTCTCATTTTGCACAAAACAAATCGAACGAGGGAAAAATGGAAAAAGGGGCTGAAACAACGAATTGGAAAAAAAAAGTGGAAGATCGAAGAGATAAACCTTCCTCTGCGGCGGTCTCGAAGTGGAAAATCGAAGACGAAATTGGAGCTGCGGTGCTGGAAGTTGCTCTGCCTTCGAAATGCTACGCTTTCAATTTTGTCGATTATTCACGTTTCATAGCCTCTAGCTTTGTTTTTATGATGCTTTGTGTTTTTTATTGTTTGTTTTCTTTCTCTTTCCGCAACTGAATCTGTGATTTTTTTTTTTACGTCTGTTCTGACCGGGACCCGTCCCGGCACCGGCCGGAACCGATCCGAGATGGTCGGAATCTCGTGGCTCCATCCGGAACCTCATACCATGATATTTTCTCCCTTTCACATAATTTCACATAATACACTAACCCAAAAAAAAAATGGATTGCACAAGGTGTTCTAGATACCAGCATACATGCAAAATTGTAAATCAATCTTTAAGCCATATAATGCATGTGAACGTAAGCATATGCATGTGAACGTAAGCATATGGATTCAATTTGACACTTTCTTCCATCAAAATAGGATATAAATTTCAAAAAATGGCTAATGGAGCAAGCCAAAAACAAGCAAACAAAGAGTTCCTTAGTTTCCAAATATTATATAAACGATATATGACTATTTAAAGTATGGAAATTAAATCACTTAAACAAAAATGATGTATATGTACAATGATCAAAATTAATATCCTCAGATCTATCATAACCGGTGTTACATAACACCTAAGTGGATCCTAAAAGAAACAATTAGAAGATATACAATTTCATAAGGGAAGAAATTAGCTTTTACCATGTTATACATCCATATTTCTAAAGGGACAAAAATCACATCTTTGTATGTCTTTGCCACCCCACTTCCCCTCCCCCTTAAAAA
Organism: Allium sativum; assembly: GCA_030737875.1. Taxonomy (NCBI): domain Eukaryota; kingdom Viridiplantae; phylum Streptophyta; class Magnoliopsida; order Asparagales; family Amaryllidaceae; genus Allium; species Allium sativum. Next base: position 300,580,052 of record CM060924.1, read on the forward strand.
ACACGCGCACACACACAAAAACCTAAAATTGCTATATCATATCGAAACCAAATGAAATCACAATGCCTCTAAATTCATAATCTCCTTCCTCGCCTTTGACTTATGAAAGACTATGATATAAGAATTAGGACACCATAAAAATCATTATTAATTGGAATCTTCTTTGATCGTGATCAACCTAATCATGTATACAAATATGGGGTACAACCCGCCTCAAATATATTAGAACTACTGCGAATTTCAACGATGTACATCTTAAGTTTAGATATTGTCAGATTGTAATATCATTAACACTTTAAAATTGTTATTTGAATCCTAAATTCATCATCGTCATTTACCTAATCACAAGGCTTTCGCTTGAACGGGATCGAAAGCGAGTAAGTTGTATGCGGATTTACCTCAAGGGACTATTTCTGAATCAATAAACTAATAAAAATCGAATCCAATAATGTGTACATAGAACGCACGATAGACGTGCACATTTAAATCAAACTATGCGGCATATAACATGTATTTTACCATGTACTCACAAAGTGAGATATGTAATTAATTAATGTGGAGTGGATTTTAAAAATGAGACATAATCAGATCTTATGTTCTTGGATAACCACGAAAACTTCAATTTAAATGAATTCTTTTCTATAATATCAATTTTTTCATCATGTTCTTTTCTATCATCGTAGTAATTTTTAAAATCAAATGATCCATATTTGAAGACTGATTTTTGGTAAGAGAGGAAACTGGTCGCACAGATGACAGATAATGTTGTGAAGTAAGAAGTTCTATTTAGTTTTTATATTACCTTTCTACACATGCTATATCCAATATGTTTTTCCCAATAGAAGTTAGAATAAACGTACACAAATGGAAGTACACGCCATTTGAAGCAATGAAGCATTGGAGTATACAATGTTCGTTTGTTTTTCTACAAAAAAAAAAAAAACCGAACATGGATGCACGGGCCCGATGCCAGATACATGATTAATGGATCGGTTGAATAATAGAAAGCCCAACCCAAGGTATTGCTAACGGTTACACAAATTATAGGTGAAGACTTTGATGCTTCCTTTATCCCAATTGTTTAGTTGAGTATCGTAGCTCACTATTTGCTTAGATACACTTTACTTTTTTGCTTCTGCACCACTTGATTGTCTACATTACTAACTTAACTAATACCATCGCTATGAAGCCTCTGCTTTTATTCTGTAATCAAAAAGACTATTGGTGTAGGCTCTAAAATTTATATACATGGAATTAAGCAATCATATCATGGATGATTCAAGTTCTTGGGCTTTAACCGGTGTTACTTAAAGTCTTGCTTCACATGTCAATTAACACCTAGGATAGTACGTCATTATCTCAATCAACGTGAATGCATTACCATCACAACAGAAGATACAACTGACATTCAACATTTAGAGAAGGATTTTGATAGATTTTTAACATCAATGATTTGAGTCTTCTCGACAACATTTTCAGTATTGAGGTGTCTTAGTCTAAAAATATGTCAATATCCTAGTAAAAATAAGTCATTCATCCTTTTTTGGACATTGTGATGTTTGGTTGTAGAGCTGACTCTACTTATATGGACTCAAATCTAATTTGACATCAATCTGGAAGAGTTATTACCAAATCCGTCCATACGTCAACAATAAGTGAGTTACCACATCTATTTGACATATACAAGTAGGAGGGAGCATTATTCGGTTAAACCAAATAAACCAACCAAACCAATTTGTATTGGCCGGTTTGGTTCGGTTTTGAAATTAAATCGGTTTGTAATTGACTCGAATAAATATTAAGTTCGGTTATCGGTTTAACCAAATTAACCGAACTTTTACAATATTATCAAAACTATCGATATTATAATAAATATTTTAGGCTAGTTTAGTTATTTAAGTCAATTTCAATCATTGCCTATGTGTTAGATTAATATTAAAAAGCATAAAAATCATAAATAATTATACTATAATAATCTACTTATAATTTATTTCAAATTATAGTGAATATTTCAAACATAAATTGTAAAACATTTTTAGTTCGATTTAATCGGATAACAACCGAATCAACCAAACTTAATTTGGTTGGTTTGATTTGGTTTTCATTTTTATTGGTATTAGTTTGGCTCGACAAATTTCATCATTAGATAAATCAAACCAACCAAACACTCACTCCTATATACAAGGCTATATTTTACATAACTCGTCAACGATATTAGCCGGTTTATTCATGTTGGCGTACATTGCAACTAGATGTTGTCTACCATATTATTTGGTGAACTATCTCAACCTCAGTCCCTTTCATACAAGGGAAGCACAGGATGGCCCCTTTTGCTTTTAAATGCTGACTACAAGTACCACATCCAATCTTTGATATGTCCAGCTCTAATGGAAGACATAAGAAACAAACAAGCAATTTTTAATCTTCTATTGAAGATGCATCAATATATGGCTCAAGAAATGTGTGAAGTCATTTGATTCTGTTCTCTCTTGATTGAGTTGGAACTCTACATGAATAACCCCTATAGTGGGGGCAATAGGGTTCATGACACCCTTTGATTTTTAAGTTTTATAACTAGTTGGTCATTTTTAAGTTAAGAAACAATAGACATAAACAATAAAAGAATGTTTATAAAAATGAAAGAGAACATAAAAATGTACGAAGGGAACATCACCGATCTTTCCCCCCTAACTCTAAGTTCTACATTTATATGGATGAGCAAATTAGAAGATTTCCATTGTCATCTTCTTTGCCTTTTCGTCAAATGATAGGGGTAGATCAGATAAATTCTCTCTTTTCATAATGTTTTAACTTGAACTACATATTTGGTTATATTTAGATTTTTCCTTCACATTAAATAGGGATCAATATTTAATCTTTGAGATTTCGCTCGAATAAGCTATTCTCAATCTTTGTACTACCATTCCCTTCTATGGTTTCATACCGTAACTCATTAGTCTTTAGACACTATATAAATAAAAAGATGAAGATGTTAAAATTTGGATGATTGTCATCTACCTAAATAAAAATATGTGAATTTATAACTAAAATAAAATAATTCAGTTGGAAATAGAATTATTATATAAATGGTGTTGGTTAAGCCGTCTTTCTAATTTGAACACTTTGGTTGATACAATTTAACATTTAAAAATTGGTCCCCTTCGCTCTGGATATTTAGCATCATCTCTGTCCATGATAACTCATCTTAGTTATCATTTGCAAATATATAAGTATATTATGATGTTATTTTCATATTCGGTCCTTTATAAAAGAGCAAAACAAATCAAGATGGAAATCCAATTTATTCGTAAGCAAGTTGTTCAGGAATTATCACATGTGCCTTGTTCCATATACAAGTTGTTTCGTTCGCCAAGTGCATATGATTATGTTTTATTCAGTAAGTTATTGACAAGCTAGCTTGAAGAAGAGTGCTGAAATATTCATAATAGTGTGCTGCAAAAAACATCATATTTTATGCTTGCCAACACCACAGTAGATAACAATAAATTTTAATAAAGTAGCAAGTTTACTTCCTAATACCACAATATTTTCCTCCACTCAGTCAAAATACAGTGATCCACCTCTCTTCACCCTCTCGTCTCTTTTTCTTTGCCTAACTCTTAACACCATATAATCTATCTCTCAAATTTTTTCAGGGCAAGAAGTTGCCGCAAGCAGGAATTTCCAGCAATAATCATCCACGGTGCAAAAAGAGGGTGGAACAAATTGTTGCCCTTTGTTCTTAATCGTCTCAATTAAACGCATTAAGTTAGAGAAAAAAAAAACTGATAACAACATAAGCCGCTGATTTCAAAAAATGCAATTGCAAACAAAATTATCAAATCAAAGCACTACGTCATATTTGATTGGAAAATAAAATCAAGTTACAAAACCTAAAATAAGCAATTGAAAGGGAATATTATTTTGTGATTGGGCTTGGGATAGAGCTTACTTCTGAGATGCCAGGGTCACCCGCAGAAAAACACAATTTATGAGAGGTTCGAGTTGATTTTCTCGTGGTTTCAGGCCGTATGGCTTAAAATTTGAAACAAGCTGAACATGAATCGGGTAAAAACCATGTTCTCTTGTTAGTATGTTTGTGGTAGTAAGAAGTGGGTAAGCATTTAAGCTGTGATGGTCTTTAGTTGGAGTACTAGTAAACACAAAATATCTCAGCCTTCGTTTGTTTAAATTGTTGAAAACTTAATATTGAACACCAGTTGATAAATAGTGAATTCTGATGGCTAATTACTAGCTCATAAATAATTGTTTGCTATTTTCTTTTGAAACTTCTAACTAGAACTAATATATTTCATCATTTTAACACCATTACCCGCAATAATAGTCTTTTTCCCACATGAAAATTGATAAAATAATAATATTTTAGGTATGAAAAACTTATATTACATGAAGTTTGAATTTTGAAAAAAATGAATTACAAAGATAACTAAGTTTGGAAATATATGAGAACTGGATTAAAAAGGGTAATGTTATAATTTAAGTTATAATAATTCAAAATGTTAAGTTTCAAATATTGACTTTCCTTATTAGAATTGTAATTCAAACCTTCCGTTATTGTTTTTTAAAATTAGTGAATCATAAAGTTTCATTTTAAAGTACTTTTTTAAAAAAGTTGAATTTTTAGTCAAAAATTTTTGGTATATTTTAAAGTTTAGCATTTTAAATTTATAATAACTTCATACATGCATATGGGGTGTAATTGAAAAAAAAATCTCTATAAACATTCAAAATTAGAAAAAGCAATGTAAAATGCTTAACATCTTTTTGGTAAATAAGTATTCTTATTCTAAAAGCTTACTGAGAAACAGACACCTTTATAGTTCCAAATTGCAAATAAGCCGTCAATTAGGTAAGTATTTTTTTAAACTACCATATCATAGCACGATATTTATGATATTATGCTAATTTACCATAAAAATGCATTGTATATATATTTTGATTATGGCATCTTAATCGTACGTGCACCATTAACATTTGATTATAAGCAAAACTAGCACATTATGTGTTGGTAAATTATTTCCTTATTTAGCACATAAAAGACATATGCAATGTCAAGGGAGCCATATTTTACAACTTTTAGTACCACCACCACATGTATTAATAAACGTAAAACATGGTGTGCCTAGCGGCACATAACCTGTGGTGCTAGAGGCCCAGTGGAAACTACTACATGATACAGCCATACGGGGTATTAATAAGGATAAAATATAAACCCTACACTAAAACATAGATTCCCATCTTTTATTGTTCTATAATCTTTTACAACTAAAATTTTAAAGGTGCAATTAGTAATTAATCCCACATCTTCCGCGCATGTGAATTCATAAACAACAACACAGTTATTAATAAACCCTCCATGACAAACCTTCACAAAATAGGCAAAAGGAAAAAAGAGCAAGCTTTGAAGAAGAATACCTAAAATTGAGAAACTGCCCGAAGATAAAGAGCGGGTAAGAATGCCAAGGAGGCCAACAAAATGTAGCAACGGAGAAAACTGAAGCGAACTGAATCAATTTGAGCACGTGAGAGATTTGTGCCATTCGATGGCTAGGATCCACTCCTTTTCCGCACAAATAATCGATGAATATCTGTGGATGATTCCACAATACGTAGTAAAATGGGAATGGGATCACTGTCCCTATGCTTCTAGCAAACGCCACCGCTGCTCCGCCCATTTTTAGACTCTCTTTTCATTTGCCAGGAAAGTGATTCCGAGAGTGTGCTTTTGACACCGAGGGTGGAAACCGTTCCATAATAGTCGAGTCAAACATAGAACTGGTATAAAATTTGGGATCTGTTCCGAATCCCTAACTTAGGTTACCTTGGCACTCCTCCCCGTTGTGGTGCCATGCTACAGTTAGCTACACGATGAACAATGTCTGATGTCCCTATGGATAAAACGATCCATTTTGAGAGCTGGAAGTTTAGCATGTTTATGTTAAATCCAAATGTTTACAAAGTTCTAAAATTGTTAATTTGTGCAAATAAGATCTGTCGGCTTTCTATGTTGTGGTCGTATATAGATGGTGATACATAAGTGTTACATGTCTTATGTGGTACATAACATACTACATGACAACGAAATTCAAATCCCACAAAACATGATTTGAACTTATAACATCTCGCATCATATCATACTGCTTTAACCATTTAAACAATGAGGCTTGTATTTTTTTTTGCAAATTGTTTATACATATTATTCGTTAAGAAAACACATAATTAATTAAATATAAATTAATTTTATTTTTATTTCTTTTGGCTAAAAAATCTGTATAACCCAAGCAAAGTCAATAAGTTGAAAATCGGTTGTACCAAATTTTGCTAGTGCAAGATAAAGGGTTCTAAAATAAAACCTATAAGTTCAAAGTCAACAACTTTGAAGCATTTAGAACCCAAGATGCTTGAAAATAAAATTTTATTTCACAAATTTTGATGCATTTGGTTAAATTAAATACACGATTCCTATTTCAATGGTCTAACATTATTAACTTATTAATTCATCTAACATGTACACTTCATTAGTTAACATTAGGACTGTATAATCGCAATTATTAGCAATGTCAAGAACAAATTTTACATTTCAAAATAAATGTACATTCTACAAAAATTGAACTTTCATACGTCTAATTATATATTTCAAATCACTATTCCTTTATAAATAGTATCCCACTAAAAAAATTCAATTAACCTCAAAAACTCAAAGACGGATTATAAAATAAGATCAAGATCCAAAGCCTATGAAAATCCTTATCGAAGAGAAAAACTATCGAGGGAAAATGGGTTCAATGGCATGGGGATTTCAAAAAGGAATCAAATTTTAAAATAATTTTTATTTCCCAAAATACGCTCTCTTGGAAATGATTCTACTGACGATTCCACTTATTCTAGGGTATTACTTCTGTATCTTTAATGAGTTTAACCCCATAAACCGAGGTTTTAATCAAATATCGCTCTGATATCAATTGTAAGGACTTGTTATTTTCAAACATTCAAGTTAATAATGAAATCAACTCAAATCATTTGAAACAGCAGATTGTTATTACTATGGGGTTTAATAAGAATCAATCACAAAATCATAGGCACAGAATAATATAATATCTCACAGTGGAATAAAATAATATAATACATCAAAGTTACAATATTGAAAACAATGGAAGTCTAATGCATAAAAATCTGATTAATACATATACAAACGAGTGACTAAAGAACAAAGATGCCATCTTCACAAATTTTTAACTTCGAAGGTTAAAATCTCAAACTGTAATACTTGGTCTGACTCGAGCGTAAAGAAAACAAAACAAGAGCCAGGATTACCTTTTTATTCAAGTAAATAGTCTGAAGTAAATAATTATATGTAGTTAATAAATTTCAAGTATATGTTTACAAATCAACGAGTACACATGTACAATATAAAAATAGGTCTAGATCAATAAAACAACATGGTGGTCAATGTTCAAAGGCAATTGACACAACGCAACAAAAGTCAGACTCACCACAAGATCAAAACCAGGCTGGACACATAACATTTCAAGGCTCGAGACATGTACACAAACAAGAATGATTCATGTACATAAGTTCGAGCAGTGTAACGACCCACCTTTTTTACCACTTTAAACCAGTAATTAACCAACTTGAAACCGTTCACAAAGACGGATTGTTATTGGGGGTAGTAACACATTAGAACGGAACCAAAAGAACTTTTATTGCTATTACAACATTTTTACATCGAAGTTATAAGATATTTCAGAGTACAATGATTACACAACGGAAATATTAAGCTCAGCGGAAGAATACTAATATGATTCAAATGACAGCTCTAGTCCTATATCAAACACCTACTCAACTGACTCCAAGACTAATCTGCAAACCATAACTACTAGGTTGCTCGTGTGGAAAATTATGAGTACCTAGTGTACAAACAATAAATTCCAGGTTAATCATGAGACAGGTGTGAGAAGCTAAAATAGTTATATTTATATTTATTTTAAAGTGAGGTAACTCATAAGACGACGTCGTATAACACAGAACATGTTTTTCCCTTATGAATACCATTACAAAAAATTCGCAATGCTTTTTGAAAAATGAAACTACCATAAGGTCTCACGGCATACACATAATGCAAATGCAGAGTTGGGCGAGGTTTCTTCTTATGATAACCAAAAATGCTTGATATGCGAAAAAAATCCTTTGATATTATTATTAGTGCATAATGTGAAAAAATATTTCGCAAGTAAATGTATCAATCTTAGTCAGCATAATATCCCATACTATTATGTTGACATATAGTATACAACTGAAGTCGTAAGGGCTCATGGTGGAGAATGAATTTCCAACAAATAACCAGGCTAAGGAACTTCCTTATCTGATGGATACACCTTTAGAGGGATGTCCCGAGATCCTAACTGATTCTTTGCTAACACAAGGTCGGGTTCTCCCTTAACTGGATAACTTAGAGCACGCCCGAGTATACCATCTCCCGGTCTTTACTAGCCTTTAATTGGGGCCCTAGGACATCAACATCCAGGTAAATAGAAGTTGCCACATAAGTAATACCTAGGCTCCACATCATAGTACACTTTTTTATCTAGAAGGAAACGATCATACCCTTAGCCTTACTGCATCATAGTGTACTAATTATAATGACCCATGTCACCTGGTACTCTCACATTAACCAGATTTACTTATGGATTCGGGCAAACTTCTACTACATGTAACAGTTAACCTCATGTTTATGCGTCATTAATATTGATTAAGCCATTAAATCACACATATACAAATATACAAATTCCTCTGGGGACATTAAAAATTATGTTCCAAATTTAATCATATTTATTGTGCACTTAATACGTATTAACATACACTGATTACGTTATAGATATATATAAATATAGATGTAAATTAAGCGAACAAGATTAGCTTCCTTACCACGTTTTTGAAATGTTGATCCCTACTTTTTTAAAAGGTGTACAAGTCATTTCCCATATTTTCCTCAACAATAGCATAAATGTGCATATTAATACATGACAATAAAATGGGAAGAACAATTACAATAACATATAAGCTTGCAACATAGGTTTTGACTTGATTATTGCAACAATAAAAGATAAACAAAACGTCATATATATATATATATATATGCTTATAATTCCTATTTTGAATAGATACCTTTTCTTATGTTTGTTAATATGCAAAACCTTAATGATTAGGTATATAGTAGATAATACGTTCAAATTCTCTATTTTGAAAAATAGAGATTCAAACCTATTAAGTTTACAAATTATCCAATTCTTAACCTTTTGCCCAAAAAATCAAACATATGAATTTACATGAAAATAGGATAAGAAGGGAATCCAAACAGTATAAGAAATCATACAATAAGAATCATGTTTTTCTTTTATTATTACAACAACTCAAAACCACAAATATAACTAGATTGAACATTTCTACAAACAATAAAATAAACGGAGGATTTAAGGGGTTTAATCATGTTTTCTTTTCGTATATCCCAAATCCTCCAAGGCACGACAATCCAAATCTATAATTATCAAATTACAGATAATAGTAACTTAGATGGATTCCACTCACAGAGCTATTAGGAAGAGTAGTAACAAGATTGAATAGAACAAAAATTGGATATGACCTTCAAGAACGAACGTATGCTCTAATCCTTTCAAATATATATATATATATATATATATATATATATATAAGAATCAACATTAGAATATTATATATACACACATGAATCTAAATTCCCGAAAAACCTTAAATCTATATTAGAATAATATAGAGAAGATAGAATAGATTTAGAGAAATAGAAGAAACCTAAATCCTTTAAGCTTTCTCGAGTTAGAGACAAAAGAAAGGCATCATGGAGGTGATGAGAGAAATGGTTGAAGGGTTTAAAATGAGGGCTTGAGGGTCTATTTATAGTAGTTATCATGTGTATGAATCGTTAGATTAGTTTGATTAAATCTAAGCAGTTCATTTGATATAGATATAAATAAGTCCTTACATAAAACAATCCTCGCTGGGCTTCCCTAACGGAGGGCGGTCGACACCCCTTCTAGAGGGGTGGTTGACCCCCTTCTAAGGTCAAGCCTAGGAGGAATTTATTCCAGAACGTTACTTTTTGATCGTTCGTTGATTAATTCACTTTATTCCTTACCTTAATTAATTTATTCTTACTCTCTACTGTGTGTGAATATATACACATAAGTCTGAAATAAAGAGTAATATTCTTTTCATGCTTATCCAATTTAATATATTATCAGCTTGTATATATATTTATTTGAAATTCAAACGTTTGCATGTTAATATATACGTACAATGTAACGACTCAGAATTTTGAAATAAATTTTAAAATTATTTTTAATACAATTTTATGAGAATTTATGGTCGATTTTGAAAATTCGATAATTTAATGTTGATTTCAGTAGTTTACAAAGGAACATTATTTAGATGACCTCGGATTTCAACGAAACCAATCTTATCATATCCATAGAGTCGAAAAATCGAAAGGTTCCAAATTTTGTAATTTTTGGAGCTAGTTTGTGGGCGTGCGAGAATTAAACGCATGTTGTGACAACCCGTCGAAATTAAGCAGAAACGCGATCGGAAAATAAAACGGAAGGTCAAACAAACTCAAATTTCGATAAAAGCTATTCCGTTGGATCCGGAATTACGTTTTATGCTATAGTACAAATTTTCATATATAACGGATATGTTGTTTGATCAGACGATCAGAAGACGTGAAGCTGAACAACACACTTTACGTTTGTCAATTCGAAAGTGCTTCCAATATAGCGAAACGAGGTGTCAACAATCAGAGCGACCGAAGTCTTTTTCTTCTCTTCTCCCTCGTTGCAACACCTCAGCAATCCGAGGCAAAACCATTTTGCATAAAACCCCTCTTCTCTTCCTCCTTTCTTCTCCTTTTTTTCCCAAAACACCCTAACTTCTTTCCTCCTCTACCCATGGCTGCCACTGCCGCCACCTCATCCCATTGACCGCCACTGCCACTTGTCGGCCTCCTCTCCGACCTGCACCGCCAACCTCAGCCTCCCTCTTCAACGTCGTGGAACCTAATCCCCTCCACAAACCCTAAAACATCCAATCTCCACACTACTTTTGCAATTAAGCCCTTAAAAATCCCAACTTTGCACCTCCTCTCACCACCATCCCCCATGGCATGGGTCCCCCTTGCCACGTCAGCCCTGAAACAACCCCACTGTGGGTCCCACCTTCCATGTTGTCCCCTTGTGTCTATTTCCCCCTTCGTTTTGTCGTAAACCTCCAGATCTGAGTATATTTATGAGTACGAGTGTGTCCGTGAGTTGTTTGAAGCTAATAGCTGCAATATCGAGTCTCGTTATTTGCCGACAAGTGTTGTAGGTGTCATACGGGTATTAGCATCAAGTGTGCGAACTCAAAAATTCTTCAAAGCAAAGTTTGGCGGAGTGGAAACCAAAGTGAGAAACCGAAACTCACATAGATAGGGATTAAATTAATTAACTTTTAATTATTGATTAAGTCTGTTTAATTATGATTAACATTGATTATACATGTTTAATATAATGTTAAATGTTGGGTTTTTTGGTAAAAATATGATTTTTATATCATATATGCGATATCCCTTAAGTACATAACACTTGAATCAAATACATTGTCGATTTGAAATTGGTTGAGCCTTAATTGGTTTTGGATTGAGTAATTTAATTATTACTGTTGTTGGTTGATTAACAAACCCCACACGGGTTTTTGGATGACAGTAGCCTACACGTCTCCCAAGTGTGTAAATAAGTCATATGGATTGCGATGTAAACCCCACACGGGTATTGAGATGATAATTTTATACATATCCCAAGTGTGTGGATAAGTCACTTAGTGTGTGATTGGATGTAGTTCGTTAATTATATCGAATTCTTAAGTTAATATTTTAATATAAGGTTATAAAATGGTTTTTGAGAGCCAAACGACTAGACCAGATTTGAGAATAAGATTTTAAATCTTATGAAAGAAACCAATTAAAGGAGACTTAATTGGTGAATCAATAATCCAACTAAGGATTTTATTTGTTTTGGTGCAAATTATTTGAAAAGAACGGGATTAACCCATTTCGAATAATTGAACGACGATAAAAAGTCAAAGATATTGAAGATGGTGCAAGACTGATAATCTTCACATCAAATGGATTGTTGTTGATGCCCTAGATTTGGGTAGCTCCCTTGAAGGGGTTATAGTGGCAGTGGTCCAGACGTACTTGTTGATTGTCTGGATGTGCGAAGGCCTCTCTCCTGTATTGGACATACGAGACGAGGAATAAGGTGCCTCCGGTTTCGTTCAAACCCAAAACGGATTTGCAAATGGATTATGTGTCTGACATTGTATTTCAGTCTGTATTAATTGATCTCTACTAAATATATATCTGTTTGGTGGCAAGAATTTATTCTCTTGGCATAACACCTTTATTTGAGATGTACGAGCCTAGAGGTTATATATTAGTAGACATCAGTTGTATATTATAAATTGATAATGTGGCATGCTGAGATGTAGTGATCAAAGCTTTTGTTGAAAAGCAGAGCTTTGTGGATGATGATCAAAGCATGGCTAATGTAGCATAGCTTTGTGTATGGTGTTAATTCACGAGCTTAACACCCCGCTATGAGTCAAAAACGGGATGAAGGACAACAGGGAGGACATATGTTTCTTTCTAGCTAGAGGTGATGCCATGGTATGAAGTCCAGGCATTTTACTTATGTGGATGTTGGAATCGAGGCGCCTCAGAGATGGATGCACAAGGCCATGGTGGTCGACTTGCTGACCAAGAGGTCTAATAGGACCGGCAAACATATTGTTCAAGCAATTGGCTAATCCATCAGAAATGGGTGGACCGACCCTGCCGCTCCAGAGGGATGCGTGTATTTTCCTTGGGACATTTTGCTAGAGATGTTCCGAAGTTCGGATAAGGAAGGATCCCTTGCCTCGGCTCATGATGGAAACCCAATTTCCAATACGCTACTTTACGGTTTTAGTTGTAAACCTATATGGCAACATAATAGGATGGGGTATTATGCCGTCTAAGATTAATACATTTATTTTCAAAATTGTTTTCAACACTTAAGCACTAATAATAATATCAAATAATTTCGCGTACCAAGTATGTTTGGCCATTATAAGGTAAAACTCTATCCTCCGGTTTGCTCTTGCACTGTGTAATGGGACCTGAGTCTTATAATGACTTCATTTTTCAAAAAGCATTGCATTGTTTTTTTGCACGACATTCATGTTTATAAAACCCGTTCCGTGTCATACGGCATGGTCCCGTGATATGCCTTATTTTAAATAAGTTAAGTTAAGTGTAGGGTTTCTCGTACTAGTCCCGTGACTGACTCGTATTTTGTTTTTCCTTGCAAACTCGGGTGCCCATAATTTTTACGTGGGCAACCAAGTGATCAGGATGTTAGCTTTTCTCTTTTGGATATGTATTGGAGTTGTGGATGTCGTTTGGACTTAGAGGTGAAGATAGATTTTTATGTTTCTTCTAAACTTTTTCAAGACTCTCTCTTATGTTAATTATGTTTGATTCCGCTGCAAATTTGTTATCTTCAAGTTGAAACTTGGTTTGTATAATTATGATCCTGGAATGATGTGACTTTGATATTAATTCCGGTGATGTAAATGAGGTAAATTATTCTATGGTGTGATATTATGCTATGTTCGGTGATCTGATGTTGCATTTAATGTGTTATATTCCAACGACTATACTTTCAGCCCGAGATTGGGTTTTTTGATCATCACAGGTGGTATCAGAGCTAAGGTTTAACCTTAGTTCTGGAGTATAACATATCAAAGGACTCATCAGAGATATAATCAGTAGTATTCTAGGATGAGTAACTCATTACAAATAGGATTAATAATGTCCTAGAATGAGTACGGCAGAATAGCATACACCCCTAGTATACATGTTTCTGTTCGTATATATGTCTTTGTGCTTTTGCAATTCCTTAAGATATCTTTTCTGTTGGCCTAACTCTTTTCTTGCTATTCGCAGACATAGAAGAAAATGAGTGGTAGAGGCAGAGGCAGAAGAGGTAGAGGACGAGGCAACGTTCAGGCTGAAGTTCAACAACCCGACCCCGTAGGAGTTGTTAATGCACTTGTATTGCTTCCTCAGTAACAACCAGATTTAGAAGTGCTTGCTAAGAAATACAAGAATTTGGGTGGAGTGTGTTTACTGGTAACGAATCTGTTATTGAAGCTCAATCATGGATGCGAACTTAAGAAAAGATTTTCAAAGGCTTGAGTGAAAAAAGGTTTCTAGCATCATGGTTGCTTAAAGATGAAGCCAGATCTGATGGGACACATTTACAATGGGTAATTTTGGAGGTGATATAACTTGGAAAAGGTTAAAGAAATTTTTAAGGAAATGTTTATTCCCCCAAAAGATGTCGAGCGTTTATACTATGAATTCTCCAATCTAAAGCAAGGGGATATAACTATACATGAATATGTGAATAAATTTAATGAACTCCCTCGTTTTGGTCCAGAATTGGTTAAGGATCCTTTAAGAAAAATTTGAGATTCATTGAGGGACTCCAAAGGAGATATAGAAGAAGCGTGACAGCTCATGTGAGACTCCCATTCTCTGGAATAGTAGAGATGGCATGTCGATATGAGAGCATCGATAAAAAGAATGCTTTGGAAGATAAGGAAAGGGGCTATCCTGGCAAGAAAAGAAAATTCGAAAACAAAAAGGCAGAAACAAGCTAGAGTGAAGAGAAGCCTAATGATGAAAGATCGAAGAATGTGAAATGTTTCAACTGTCATAAGTATGACCATTTAGCAAATGATTGTAAATCTCCCAAAAGGCCAAGGAAGTCAATGGAAGAAACAGAATGTTATAACTTTCATAAGAAGGGGAATATAAAGCCACACTGCCCATCGTTGAAGAAGACCCAAGTTGCTCATGTTTATAATGTGGCAGATACTCCAATAACTTCTACTGGCAGGGGAAGGCCAGATGTTTTAAAAGGTACGCTTACCATTAGAGATATTCATGTTAAAGTATTATTTGATATGGGAGCATCACGAAGTTTTATTTCAATTAACATGGTAAATAAGCTAAATTTAAGACTTAGATATCTTGAAGAACCCATTAGTGTTAATAATCCGATAAGAGGTTCCCTCGATCTTTGTTTATGTTGTAGAGTGCCCGTCTCCTATTCCCATTATCGATTTTCCTTCAATTTGATTATCATGAATTTTACCGAGTTTGATCTTATTCTGGAGTTGGACTGGTTAACCAAGTATAAAGCAGTAGTTAAGTGCGCCGATAGAATGGTTAGAGCTAAAACCAAGTTTGAAAATTTTATATCCATACCATGTGAAGGGCCAGATTCAGATAGAAAAGAATTTTGGTCTGCTCTTGAAATTTCCTCCACTTCTACCTAGAATATCCCCGTTGTTAATGATTATGTTGATGTGTTTGAAGAAGTTATAGTTTAACTCATGATTTGGAGTTGCTAGCTGTGGTGTTTGGCTTAAAATTTTGGAGGCATTACCTATTGGGTGAGAAGTTTGAGTTGTATACAGATCATAAATCTTTGAAGTATCTGTTCATCCAGAAGGATCTGAATATGAGGCAACAATGTTGGTTGGAGTTTCTGACAGCTTATGATCTGGATATTTAATATACTCCAGAAAAGGCTAATGTTGTGGCAGATGCGCTTAGTAGAAAGAATGTGATAGTTGCTAATCTGATTATTCCACCCTCGTTGATAAAGAAGATTTTTTTACAGAAGTATGATGAGTTTATTTCGAAGATTAGAAAAGGGATTCAGGATGGTGAAGTCTCGAACTTCTGATTGATAGTAAAGGAGTTCTGAGATTGAAAGGACGAATTTGCATTCTAGATGTTCCAGAGCTTAGAAGAAAAGTGCTGGATTAGTGTCACAAGTCCAAGCTCAGTATTCATCTAGGGGTACAAAATATGTATCGAGATTTAAAATGCACGTTTTGGTGGAAATCTATGAAAAGAGATATCTCGATATATGTTAGCAGGTGTCCAACTTGCCAGCAAGTTAAGAGTGATCAGCAGGAGGTAGAAAAGTTGTTACAACCGTTAGAGATTCTGGAATGGAAGTAGAACCAGATATCGATGGATTTCATTGATGGTCTACCTAAACCCAAAAAGGGTAATGAAACCGTTTGGGTTATTGTAGATCATTTGACGAAGAGTGCTCATTTTCTTCCAGTGAAAGCAAGTAGAATAGCTCATAGTCTTGCACAAATATATGTTAAGGAAATTGTTGGACTGAATGGGGTACCCAGCAGCATTGTTAGTGGTCGAGATCCAATCTTCACCAGTAAGTTCTGGGAAGCATTTCAATGTGAGTTGGGGACGAAATCAAATCTTAGCACTTCTTACACCCCAAACTGATGGTCAGACTGAAAGAGTGAATCGTATTTTGGAAGATCTGTTGAGAGCTTGCATCCTTGACTTCGGAGGATCGTGGGAAGATCATTTACATATTGTAGAGTTCTCATATAACAACAACTTCCAAGCCAGTTTGAAGATGTCGCTATTTGAAGCATTATATGGTCGACCGTGCAGATCGCCTACATGTTGGATATAGCTTGGTAAATGGCTAATGTTAGGTCCAGATATGATCCGAGAAGCCGCAGACAAAGTAGACTTTATCAAGAAGAGGCTAAAGGCATCTCAAATTCGATAAGAAAGTTATGCAGACTCTAGAGGAAGAGACTTAGAATTTATTGTTGGTGATTAAGTGTATTTGAAGGTTTCTCCATTGAGAGGAGTGATCCAGTTCAGGAAGATGGAAAAATTATCCCCTAAGTATATTGGTCCATTCACGATATTGGAACTCTAGCTAACAAAGTTCAGTTGCTAGATTAGTTACCCAAAGTGCATGATGTGTTTCATGTTTCTCATCTCTGGAAACATGTGCATGATCTAGACTTAATTGTTAAGGAAGCGACACAAGAGGATTTGAAATTACTCTGAGTCTGGCTATTTGTAGAGAGTCGGTGAAGATAATTGGCAAAGAAACAAGGGTACTGAGAAATAAAAGAGTGAACTTGGTCAAGATATAATAGAGTGGAGATCCTAGAGACTGTACAAGCGAGATAGAAGATAGCATTAAACATGCTTATCTCAGGTTCAGAGTGGATATCTCTGAATGACTCTTCTGTGAGAGGTTAACTTATGATTATTTTATCATTCTTGTTTCAACTTTGCTTTCGTCTAATTTCGGGAACAAAATTCTTTTAAGTGGGGGAGACTGTAACGACCCAGAATTTTGAAACCAATTTAAAAATTATTTTCAATATAGTTTTATGAGAATTTATGGTCAACTTTGAAAATTTGATAATTTAACGTTGATTTCAACAGTTTATAAAGGAACATTATTGATGTAACCTCTGATTTTTACGAAACCAATTTTATCGGATCCACAGTGTCGAAAAATGGTAGGGTTCCAATTTCGTAATTTTTGGAGCTAGTACGTGGGTGTGCGACAATTAAACGCATGTTGTGACAACTCGTCGAAATTAAGTGGAAACACGATCGAAAAATAAAATGGAGGGTCAAACGAACTCGGAATTTGAGGAAACATGTTCCGTTGGATCCAGAATTATGTTTTATGCTAGAGTACAAATTTTCATGTGAAATAGAATTGTTGTTTGATCGCATGATCACAAGACGTGAAGCTTAACTAACACACTTTATGTTTGTCGACTGGAAAGTGGTTCCAATATAGCGAAACAAGGTGTCAACCATCGGAGCGACCGAAGTTTTTTTTCTTCTCTTCTCCCTTGTCGCGACACCTCAGCGATCCGAGGCAAAACCATTTTGCATAAAACCCCTTTTCTCTTCCTCCTTTTCTCCTTTTTTTCCAAAACACCCTAACTTCCTTCCTCCTCTACCCATGGCTGGCGCCACTGCCACTGACCGCCACCTGCCAGCCTCCCTTCCAACCTGCATCGCCAACCCCAGCCTCCTCATCTGACGCTGTGGTCCCCACGCTACTATAAAAGTGGGCATATTTGACACTAATTTGTGTACGTTGCATGAAAGGTGTGGTGAACTCTATGCTTTCTTTGATTTTCTGCAACGATATTCATATGCTGCTGCATTAGACGTGAATGCACTGTTGCGGTTGGAATCGTTGTGTTGTGACTTGCAACACCAGTTCAAAGTGTAGCTTTACATAAATATAATCCATGTTAGCAATCCGCGTTATTAGTTTAAACAAATAAATAACCGTAGATGTTGATTAATCCAACGGTTCAATCCGATCCCCGCTTCAGTTATATGAAATTTTGGCGCGATATTTTCTTCATTCACTAAATATTTCCTCCCAAAACAAATTTCTCCCGTACTCTCCCCTCTATACTCTTCTCCCTCCACGAAATCCATCAACAAACACCTCTAATTGCTACTCTACCACCGATTACGAACTATATACCTCTGATTGCTCCTTTTTTACAAACTTTACACCTTCGATTTGATTCATTTAGGACAATTACAAGTAGTTAGGGCTTCATCATTTCGGTTTTATTTAGGTGATTTCATGTCTAACTTATTTTGGTCTACATTCAAAGTCTCTGTGTGATTTGGGTATACTGATTGCCTTAAATTAGGGTTTTGCTGCTCATTTTTACTTGAATGTTTATATGTTTGGGTTTTTTTTATCTAAATATTTTGGGTTTTTTATGCTTGAAGTGTTGAATTTATATGTTTGCATGTGTTGAAATTGTGCAAGTTCTGTATTTTTATGTTTGCCAAACCATTGATGTATTGGTAAATAATGCCTATTTCGAAAAGTGAAAACAAAATTTAGAGGATAAAAGATATCCAATTTAAATGTTTAAATGTCTATTTCTGTTTGTAGTTAAATAATGTCTATTTCTCTTCCTACATCATATGAATATAAAGGTACCCTGGGCATGGGTGATCTACAACTGTCAAACCCATCATCACCAGAAAGTCCTATTGATTTTTATATAGAGATGCAAGAAAGGCACTACGATGATTTTCATGAGTATGAACTAGAGCAAGAAGAACTCCGAAGACAAAGGAGAGAAGAAGAACGACATGAAGAAAGGGTGATGCGATGGCATAGTCGTGCTGCCTTGTGTCGTCAGCATCAAGATAACCAAGTGGTTAACGAACAACAAGTTGACTCACCAATCATAATGTGTGAGGGTGGTTATGCCGTTGTAGAAGATGTTATTTAGATTGGATTCAACATTGGTCATCGTTATTTTAGATGTCGTGTTTATCCCACAGGGTGTATCTTTTGACAGTGGATTGACTATCAGTTTCCAAGTCGAGCCGCTGAGTACACAAATGAATTACAACATCAACTTACAACGCTGCAAAATCGAGTTATTAGTTTTCGAACTGACATTAGTAGACTTAACGACCAGCTTCAAAGGCTAAACATTTGAAGACAAAATTAAATTATTGCATCGTTCTTTCTATTAGGTACAGCTGTATCGTCTTTGTATCACCTGTATAGTCTTTGTATCTGTACTGTTTTGTTTTGGTGAAGCCATGTAATGTTATGAATTTGTGTTCAGTATCCTTAGTTGCTTGTTTTATGTATTCTTCTGATAATTCAATTTCAATAGTTAGTGATAATTCATATTAAAACAATTGTTGTTTTGGCCATACACTAATTATGTATATTTGTAAATTATTAACTTGTTTTGTTTTTATTTCTAATTTACTCAAACCTTACAGGGTAGCCCATGTTCGTGTCTTGAAACTGTTAGTGGTATCAAATTTAGTTTTACTGGTTTGTGGTTAGATTGTGGCAACAGATAGTGAGTATAACATATAGATAGGACTTCCGAGATCGAGTACAGAATATGTAAGAGGGGTAAAAGATTTTCTAAGAAATGCATTTCCTATTTATAAAGTTGGTGATAAGATGAACTGCCCCTACAAAAAATGTACAGAACATAATTGGTATTGTGAAAATGTCATATACGATCATCTTATTATTAATGGACCTTCTCCAATACATACCAGATGGATTTGTGAGGTTTCACAGAAGAAATTAATAGGTACTGATGACCATATGGATTGTGCAACGAAGATGGATTTTGAGGATAATTTAGATGTGATGTTCAAATGTGCGAGTTATAAATTTGATCAAAATCCCGGGACTTTGAAGTAGAACCAAATCCAGAGGTTGAGAAATTTTATCGGCATGTTAAAGAAGGGAAAAAACCGTTATATCCTGGCTACACTAAATTTTCTTGACTAAGTTTCTCGATCAGGCTTTATCATTTAAAGTGTGTTCATGGAATTAACGAGTCTGCGTTTGGGGAATTACTAAAGCTTATAAAAGAAGCCTTTCCTGATGCCCAGCCGCCTTTGTCTTCCTACGCTGCAAACAATGCCATTAAGGATTTAGGTCTTAATTACCATAAAATACATGCCTGCCCAAACCGTTGCATGTTATATTGGGCAGAGAATAAAGATAAAGAGGCTTGTGACATTTGTGGTTTTTTGAGGTGGGCTGTAAAAGAAAAAGAAGATATCGTTGATAATAATGATCCACCAAAGTTGATTCCCAAAGTGTCGGCAAATGTTATGACGTACTTTCCACTAAGACCAAGGTTACAATGGATGTTTATATTCAAAGAATTTTCCAAACTTATGGGATGGCACAAGTGGAACGAAAAGAAGATGGAAAACTAAGACATCCGGTTGATGGTGTGGCATGGAAGATGATGGATGCTCGCTATCCTGATTTTTCATCAGAAAATCATAATGTTAGATTGGGTCTAGCATCTGATGGATTTAATCCATATCGTTCAATGAATTCAAGTTATACTATATGGCATATTGTGTTGGTAAACTGCAATCTTCCACCTTGGTTGTGTATGGAAAAAAAGAGAACTTGATCCTTTCAACATTAATATCTGGTCCAGATTCTCCAAAGAACAGTATTAACGTATATATGCAGCCTTTAATTGCGGAATTGAAAGCGTTACAGAATGTTGGTGCCAATATGATTCCTTGACTTATGGGAATTTTAATTTATATGCAAGCGTCTTATGGACCACTAGTGATTTTCCGGGATATGTCATGTTGTCAGGTTGGAGCACGAAGGGGAAACTAGCATGTCCAGTATGCATTATGAAACTTCTTCAAATTATTTGAAGCATAGAAAAAAAATGTGTTATATGCACCATAGAAAGTTTCTTGATCCGACACATAAGTGTAGGCTGGATAAGAGGAGATTTGATGGCGAAACTGAAATTGGGAGCATTCCAGAAACATTATCAGGAACAGATATTGAAGAGTTATTGCGGGGGTTCAAAAATCAATTTGGGGATAAGACTAAGAAACCAGGTAAAAGTGATGACCCTTCTGGAAAAAAAGTCAATACTGTTTGACTTACCATATTGGAGTCATAATCCCCTTCGACATAACCTGGATGCCATGCACATAGAGAAGAACATATGCGACAAAATATTAGGTACTTTACTTAATATAGGTCGCATGTCAAAGGATCACCTAAACGCTGGTTTGGTTTACAGGAATTGGGCATAAGGAAGGCCCTTCATCCTGTTGAATGTGGTGATGGAAAGCATGTTGAAATCAGAGCTGCAATATTTGATGTGATAATAAGGAAAAAGAAATCTTTTACTCTGTATCGAAGAACGCCAAACTGCCCTACGGTTGTGCATTGAATGTTAGTCGGTACGTGCACATAAAAGAGAGAACGGTTGTGGGATATAACAACCATGATGCTCATTTCATACTCCACTATTTTTTACAATTTGCCGTGAAGAAAGCGTCAAAACCTGAGGTTGCGTTATCAGTGATCAGATTTAGTGCATTCTTTTAGAGGACTATGGAGCAAGGTTATCGAAGCGGATGATATCAAGAGGCTGCAAAAAGAAATTATCGAGATACTTTGTCATTTTGAAATGATTTTTCCATAGGCTCTTTTAGATATAATGGTACACGTGCATGTTCATTTATGCAGAGAAATCGAATACAGCGGGCCTGAACACCTTAGATGCATGTATCTAATAAAGCGATATATAGGAAAGTTGAAATTTTATGTGCAAAATAGAAATAGACCGGAAGGTTCGATTGCAGAAGGTTACTTAGCATAAGAGTGTGTAACCTTCTATTCAAGATTTTTAACCGTTGATGGAGGAACAGAAAACATGTCGATTGATTTTGGAAGATGTCCAATAGATTTGGAATTTCATGTTGGAACAAAGAAGAATAAAGATGGAAAGATGTTCAATTTGAAAGATGTAGATTGGAAGACAATGCATCGCTATATTCTATTCAATTCCAGTAATAAAGAAATTGAGAGTTTGATCGAGTTAGTTCTTAAGTTCCTATATCATTTTCCTTAACTATAAATAAATATCTAAATTTCATAGTTTTTTGATCTTAATTATTATTTAGGGTTCATCAAGCTTTTGTGGATGGTCTTGCAAATCCAAGAAGATACAAGAGGGAACGAGAACATTTCGAAGAGTTTTGGAATTAGCTAAAAGAAGAGGTTCTGAAGAAGGACAATATTTCAAGAGATTTAGAGGTGTTTGCACTAGGTCCTAATCAAGTAGCTTGGAAGTTTACCGGTTATGTAGTAAATGGATATAGATTCCACAAAAAAATTAGATTCTCGATGTACTACAAAAAATAGTGGTGTATTTTTGACTGCCAAAACCACCAGCTTTGCAAGTTTGAAAGACCAAAACCCAATAGTAGGTGATGTCAATTACTGCAGATCAATTGAAGAAATTTTTGAGCTTAATTACTAGGGAGCTTTCACAGTGGTCTTTTTTAAGTGTTGTTGGTACTAAGAGGAAAAATATTCATATAGTCTTACTCGAGTAAATTTTAGTAAATGCCATAAAATTGATCCTTGTGTCCTATCTTCGCAAGTTTAGAAAGTATTTTATATGGAAGATGCAGTTGAAAAGAACGGTCATTACGTTATTAAAAAACTGTCGAAAGATTGGTGCGATACTGAAAATCAGAATGCAATGGAAGAAGACATGAGAAATCTGCATTCATATGATATTGGCATAGGTGGTGAACTAGAACCAGAAGTTGTAGATGGGGGTTGGATTAGGGATGATGTCTTTATAACAGAACTAGAAACAGAACTAGATGCAGAAGTTCCTGATTCTTTTCCGTCTCGTAAGGACAAAAAAGTCTTCTTTCTTATTACTTTATTTTGGTCTAATCTGTTGTCTAATTTATGATGTATTTGGCACTTTTTGTTTTAGCTGTAAATTATTATCTTTGATGAATGTATTTGGCACTCTTTTCTCATATTGCAATCTACATTGTTTACATGTTTTATGAATTAATATCTTTCTTTACTGTCATCTAAATTTGTTATAGTCCAAAATGTTAATTGTTGTTTTTTGTCCACTTTAACATACATGTACCTTGTTCTAATGTATTCATTTTGTACATAATGGATGAACTTATAAATGTCTGGCTGCACCATGGCGGAGAGTTTCGAAGGACATGCTACATGGGTGGAGAATCCTTCTTAGTAGTAAAATATGATGTAGACCGCTTTTCATACAGTGTGCTTATGGACTTTGTTGAAGAATGCCTCCATTACACTGAAATAAGAGGAGTCTGTGCTAGCAAAGGAAAAAGGGATGGCTGGCAGCTGATATTGAATGACAAGGACGTAAACGAATACTTACAGGGCTGCAATATGGCAGAAGAAGTGGTTTTTTTACATTGACAATACCGTTGACAAAGAAAATGATTCGTTGATTCAACTGCAGTCACATGTAATCATACGACCAAGGAAAAACATAATTCAAGGTATATATGTATATGTAATATAGATCCATTCGTGTATATATATATATATATATGTGTGTGTGTGTGTGTGTGTATGTAAAGAACTATGAAGGAGGCCATCATTATTATTTTTGTTGTTACAGGGTTTGCTAAGAAACCGTTTGCAAAGCGCAAGCATATTACTGCACATAGACTTTAGCAGCAACGCAAAATGATGAAAAATAATCCAACTCAAGTGGGTCAGAAGAAACTATCGTCGGAGCCTGATATGAATAACGAGAAGATGTTACTCTGACGGACAAAGGAACCAAGAGGAAATTAAATGTAGAAAATGAAACAGATAATGATGATGATACCCGAGAGAATGAAGCTGATATTCAGGTATTTTTCAGTTTTCATTTCAAATTTATTAATCAGGATGAAATCTTGTATTTCAAACTACTTTTTATTAAAATTCTACACATAAAAGGAAGAACTGCATTTTAGTGTTTTCTATTACTGTGTCGATTTCATGTTCCGACCATGAAGGCTGCAGCTAATGCAAGTAACTATTGGTTCTTTGTGCCTGCATTCCGTCGAAATAGCAAGAATTGTTTATACGTCGACTCTATTTGGTTAGCTAGCTTAATTGTATCATTGATGGTGAGTAATAATGCTAATCCGCTTGCAGTTCTCACAACCATCAGTTTTGACGAAGTATGAACAAGAGCAAATCGCGCGAGTGCAAGAAAATGATGCAGTTAATAGATCACTTGGGGTGCCTTCATTGGTTAGTAGTTTGCAAGAGACTGTCGCACGAAATAGAAAAGAAAAAGGTAAAGATATTGATGGACGTGATGAATACATCCCTGAAAATGATGGTGAAGATGTCAATGATGATTCATCGAATTCGGAGGTATAAAAAGGTTATTTGTTTACTACTTATTGTCTTTGTCTTTGTGAACATAAAAAATCTTGAACTTCGACTTAATTGTAGAGAATCAAAGTTGTTAAGTCAAAGGATCCTTTACCCGGACCGAGAACTCGTTCGCGAACCAATGCAGCCATTGAAATTGAGAAGGAAGCAATGACCCGCACCCCCTCTCCAAAGAAAGATGGCTCCGACAAGTATGTGATGACATACACTCCCACTCCAAAGAAACTCAGTAACCGGGAAAAATTTGCAGAAACATTAAAGAAATTGACAAAACTTACACTGTCTTATTAAGGAGTTTTAAAACCTACAATGTCTCGTCTACCAGTTTTAAAATATGTTCAAACAATCAACCAATTCATGTGAACTTGCTGGTTTAGTCGCTGCTTATTTAGTGATGCGGAAACGTCAAAAGCAGAATGTTGAAGTGCCTCCAACAATGGAAAATCTTATCGATCGATTAGAGCACGAATGGATTGCACAAGAAGAAGAAGCAGGTACAAGTACAATGTTTCTTTACCTGTGCACCGCACTGCACTGTTGAGTGTGTCTATTTTAAGTTTTCCATGCATATTATATTTCTGTAATGCCATACATTAATTTTCTATTCATTTTTTTGAACCTGGTATATAAAGTACAAGGTCCAAAAAAACCTAGAGGGAAGTCAAAAATGACCAAGGTGCATGCTAGAACCCCTGATGATAAAGTAGTCATTGAGTTGAATGAGGATGGTCAACTAGTTTCTGATAATATTACGGAGTTAAGCAATTTTCTTGGGACAATAGCAAAGGATAATGTGTCTCTTACTTACATCAATTGGCATGTTGTTCCTGATCAATTAAAGCGACAAATATTGGAATATACTCTGGTAAAATCTATCACCCTAAATCATAGTTCAATTGACTTCCTAAACGTTTGGTTTTAATTAATTAGTTTGTTTCCTAAATTTTGTGTTTGATACATTGTAGTCTAGGTATGTCATTTCGGAAGAAGGACACAAGTGGGTCTTGAACACGCTTAATGACTCTTGGAGGCAGTACAAGTCTCGTATAAAAGGCAGGTATTATAAAAAATATTCAGGAAAGGCTTGCAAACAGGCCTAGTACAATTCCATTGGAGGATCTTAAAATGCTCTTGGAATACTAAGGGGATGAAGCAGTTCAGGTACAGCTTTAATGTGACCACAAAAGAAAACAAATCTGTATAATGCTAACTAAATAATCATGCAACAGATGGGGAAAATAAATAAAATAAAATAATGATATCCTTGTTTAGTGCTGTTTTTTTTTTTTTGGATTTCCAGGCCCTAGCTGAAACTAATTCTGCGCATCGCAACTCATTAAGTGAGACACATACCATGGGTCCCAAAACTCATGCAGCAACCAAAGAACATATGGTATGTGTTTTTTTGAAATTAAGTTAATTTTTTTGTGATTGAGTTGAATTAGCCAAATGATAATTTTAATTCGTTATATCATTGAATTATATTTTATATCATTGTCACAATGTTCATAGGCAGCAACTAGGTTTGTAAATTCTTAACATTGAATGTTAAAAAATCTGTTTAATTTTTGATAATCCTAATACTTGGCAGAGAGAGAAGGACCCAAAAAAGGCCACCCCATCTGCTGCCTTGGTGTATTTGGAAATGTATAAATGAGAACCGAGGAGAATATACAAGAATAACACAGATGAACTAAAGGCCAAATACATAAGTACATTTGATACTGAAATAGTAATTTAATAGTTAGTTTGAAATATGACTACATTACAGCTGAAACTTCCATATTTCAATTTATGTGTTTTAAAGATAACCACTTCTGTTAATAAATTTTATCAAGTAGTTTACATGAAGTATTTGACCTAAGATTAATTATGAATCAATACTTGTGTCAGTATAATTGGCACATTGTACGTTTGTTGGAGCTGCTTATTAAATCGAACACATAGTTAGTTTGAAAGAAAACCAGTTCTGTTAATAAATTCATTCCTGCCAGTTGTCTGTTTATATTCTTGCCTGGTTTTCATTTTGTAGGCGAAGATTCAAGCAATGGTGGATGCAGGAAACATTGCCGAGGAGAATTTGGAAGGCGAGGTAAAATGGCTAAAAAATCTCCAACAACTCCTAGTTCTTCAAATAGTTATGTGCAAAAGCTGATGAAAAAAATAAGGCAAGAGCTTGAGATGGATTTGGAAGAAAAGGTGAACAGAAAAGTGAAAGAGAATGTGTCATGGGTGTTAAAAAAGCTAGGTGAAGCTAATTCAGATGTTAATTTAGATGTCGGAGACTTCTGTGTCACCACAACAAGTGATGAAGATGACATTTGTACTCCTGCAACCTCGGCAACTGAATGAAGTATTTGGATGGTATGTGTTAACACTTGTGGTATATTCGAATTGTACTTTTAAATTATTACACTTGTGATATGTGTTCATGATGGCACTTGTGTTATGTTCTGTTGATGGCACTTGTGGTATGTGTTCGTGATGGCACTTGTGTTATGTTTTGGTGATGGCACTTGTGGTTTGTGTTGGTGATGGCACTTGTGGTTTGTGTTGGTGATGGCACTTGTGAGTTGGTATGTATGATTGGGTGGTCTGATTGTGGTGATGAATGTTGGGTGGATTTATTGCATGAATATTTTGGTATATATGTATGAATGTGGTACAATGTTCTGGATTGTATATAACTGTAGAATTTGTAATTACATGGTTGTATTACAATTGCAGATGATTTTTTTTCCTGGTGTTGCAGTTGATTTTTTTCTGGTGTTGCATTTGATTTTTTTCTGGTGCTGCATTACAGTGTTGTGGTGTTGCATTAGATGGTGTTGTGGTGTTGCGTTAGATGGTGTTGTGGTGTTGCATAAAGTACAATATTATTAATTCTACTATGGTATGACACGTGGGGACCACAACTTACGTGGTGCCACATGGCATGTGACACATGGGTAGCTTGACATGGAGAGATGACGTGGCATGTGACACATTGGCAGCTGACGTGGAGAGATGACGTGGTATGTGTTCGTTGGTAGCTGATGTGGAAAGTTCATGTGGGCCCTACTACCATGACCTAGAAGCCAGGCTTTGGCTTCTGCTTAAGACAACGCTATATGTTGTTGCATTACTTGCATATACTATTGCAATAGGGTTATAATGCAACACTTTCTTTCTGTGGCAGTAGATGGGCAAATGCGTTGCCTTAGAGGGCTAAGGCAATGACCATGGATGTCACGCCCCTCTGGTGTTTCCTATTTGAAAAAATGCCAACGCTATTTTGATCTACGACCACATAAAACTAGTGTCGAATATGTCCACTTTTGTAGTAGTGCCAATCCACTCCACAAACCCTAAAACACCTAGTCTCCACACTAATTTGCATTTAAGCCCTTAAAATCCCAATTTTGCACCTCCTCTCACCACCATACCCCACGTCGTGGGTCCCCCTTGCCATGTCAGCCTAGAAACAACCCCACCGTGGGTCCCACCTTCCATGTCGTGCCCCTTGTGTCCATTTCCCACTTCGTTTTGTCGTATGGATTGCTGCTGATTCCGAAGATATTGAAGACAGTGTAGGACTGGTAATCTTCATTTTGAATGGATTGCTGCTGATGCCCTGGGTTTGGGTATCTCCCTTGAAGGGGTTATAGTAAAAGTGGTCCAAGCGTACTTGTTGATCGTTCGGATGTGTGAGGGTCTCTCTCCTGTATCGGACATATAGGACGAGGAATAAGGTGCCTCCAGTTTCATTCAGACCCAGAACGGACTTGCAAATGGATTGCGTGTCTGACATAGTATTTCATTCTGTATTAATTGATCTATACTAAATATATATCTGTTTTGTGGCGGAGAATTTATTCTCTTAGCTTAACACCCTTCTCTGAGACGTACGAGCTTAGAGGTAATATATTAATAGACATCAGTTGTATTGTATGAATTCACAATATGGCATGTTGAGATACAGTGACCAATGCTTTTGTTGAGAAGAAGAGCTTTGTGGATGATGATCAAAGCATGGCTAATATAGTGTAGCTTTGTGTATGACGTTAATCCACGAACTTCACACCCGGTATGAGTCAAAAACAGGATGAAGGACAACAAAGAGGACATGAGTTTCTTTCTAGCTAGATGTGATGCCATAGTATGGAGCCTAGGCATTTTACTTACATGGATGTTGGAATCGAGGCACCTCAGATATGGCCGCACAAGGCCATGGTGGTCGACGTATTGACCAAGAGGTCCAATAGGTACAGGAAACACTATGTTTTGGTATGACTAATCCATCAGAAATGGATGAACCGACACTACCGCTCCAGAGGGATGCGTGTATTTTCCCTAGAACATTTTGATAGAGATGTTCCGAAGTTCAGATGAGGAAGGATCCCTTGCCTCGGCTCAAGATGGAAACCAAATTTTCAATATGCAACTTTATGGTTTTAGTTGTAAACTTATATGGCGACGTAATAGGATGGTGTATTATGTCATCTAAGATTAATAGATTTATTTTCAAAATTGTTTTCAACACTTAGACGCTAATAATAATATCAAATGATTTCGCGTGCCAAGCATATTTGGCCATTATAAGGTAAAACTCTATCTTTTGGCATGCGCTTGCATTGTGTGATGGGACCTAAGTCTTATAATGGCTTCATTTTTCCAAAAGCATTGTGTTGTTTTAATGCAAGACATTCATGTGGAGGAAACCCGTTTCGTGTCATACGACATGGTTGCGTGATATGCCTTATTTTAAATAAGTTAACTATAGGGTTTTCATACCAGTCCCATGACCGACTTGTAGTTTATTTTTCCCTTGCAAACTTTAGTGCCCATAATTTTTACATGGGCAGCCAAGTGATCAGGTTTTTAGCTTTTGTAACACCCCGTAATTTTAAAATGGGACATAAGAGATAATTAAAGAATAATTAATCTTTAAAAGAATAATTGGGTGAAACGGGTTACGCCATTGCGTTCGTCTCGGAATTCTGCTTGAGATAGATCTGAGTTTACATGAATCGGACACCGTAGAAGTTATGGAGGTTAGAAGTTTTCAAGTTTAAGCAAAAATTAAATTACTAATTAAATAAATCGAGCTCGAAATTCAAATCTGCAGAAAAGGCTGGGCGGGAAAAGTCCCTCCATAGGGTGTCGGCCCTCCCTAGGGGTGTCGACACAGGTATCGAACCCCCTATAGGGGTGTCGATATAGGTGTCGACCCCCCCTGTAGGGGTCGACTCTAGCGAGCTGATCTGGACAGTGACTATTTTCTGAGGTGTTAGGGCATATGCGTAACACCCCACCTCCGTTAAGGTCACTCACAAGGGAATGCCTTAACTTTGGTGGAGCGTTTTAGTAAACAGAACAGAAACTTACAAGACAGATAAAACAGTACTTGAAAAATTTATAACTTTATTTCAACAGAAGCTTGGTTACATCCTTTCAAATCACAATATCAGAATTCAAGTACAAAATATCAGTCTTGTACAAAAGCCTTCAGAATGCATAGTTTAAAATCATAATCCCCACAGAAGAAGACAAGCCATACTTTAAGCACTGCAAGCGGAAGAAATCTGGATCAAGCCAGAGTATTCCCTTCTACAAAACCTTGAGGGGGGGGGGGGGAGAAATGGAAGAAAGGAGGCGAAACAACAAGGGTCAGACAAAAGTCTGGCAAGTCCAGTGATTTTTAGTTATGAACAGATAATAATAACATGACATGAAAATAAAACTGGATGAGAGATAACTGTAACAGATGTAGCAGATATGACAGAAGAACAGAATGATCTAAGTTATTGCTTTACACTTCTCAACACTAATACTAGTATAACAGAATTAGGTGTCACCCTAATGTCTAAACTGAAACAGAAACAGGTACAGAATAATTTCCACGCTAGTAATGGGCCTTTACCACCCGATCAGAAACAGACAGAAGCAGAATGTAGCATAAGGTGTACACTAGTAATTGGGCCTTTACCACCCGAACAGACGGTACCACACAGAAATAGACAGGTGTTGCCACCCAACAGAAACAGACAGAACTAAGTGTACCCTAAAACCCTACCCCAAGCGATCGGCTCACTAATACATAAATACCCTGTGCCAGCTCCACCGAAGGGTGTATCATTCCCTAAAGTGGCAACCTTTGAATGACACAGACCTATTTACAGATGTCACGGCATCTTACATCCTTAGAGGCAGACCGGTATCCATGCACGCACATGACCCGGTTGGAACGCACCATCAACACCCCTCGCCATTATCAGAATGAACCGCTTATAATTAGTTCAGTAAGCGTGCCCGGACCCTACCTACTGTTGGGTCAAAGTTTTGATACCAGAAAGGGTTACTGACTAATATGGGTCCCAAACAACAGATGACACAAGTAATTCCCCTCCTATCCTTGTGTCCCCAGACTAACAGATTTCAGATTAACAAGTTCAGACATACAGAATTCAGATCAACTAGTTCACAGGTCAGACAAGTTTTAGACTAACGGATCAGATATACGGATTTAACAGATTTACAGATTTGTCTAACTTTGTAATTGGGCCTACCGATTCACAGAACAGATTTATTAAACTCATCAGTCTAGTGGGTTTAACCCTATCCGCCCAAAACGTTTTAGACATTATATTTATCTCAGATTTTCATTAATTAAATATTAATGCCCAGACCTCTCAGATTAGACTGACAGTTTGCGGCTACTGGTTAGGCCGGTTGGTTCCGGGTAGATTTCTGCCGCAAACTGAGTCTAACCTCGGGTTTCAAGCACGTTATGACTAACTTCTCACATTAGAACCTATTGTTTACGGCCACTGGAATATGCCGGGCGGTTCCGGGCAGAATTACGCCGCAAACTCATTCTAACCTCGAGTTAGCCATGTTTATCTTTGCGGCCAATTAATTAATGATTTACCATTTATACCCACGCCCTATTATACATGTCAATTATTCATAACTATAGCCAATTCAGATTATGTCACTAGCGGACTAATTATACCAACTCAACAGATATAGCAGATAACAGGTTTTTCAGATCAGGCGACTTAACGGATTTAGTAGATTAAGCAAACTAGCAGATTTAGCATTTTCAGCAGATGACAGATTTGGCAGAGGAACAGACCTAGCAGACTAGGCAGTAGAGCAGAACTAGCAGATTAAGCAATATAACAGAACTAGCAGATTAGGCAATGTAACTAAACTAGCAAATTAGGCAAGTATAACAGATTTAATCATTTCTTAAAGTTTCACAAACATATCTTGCCTAATTATAAATCTTGCCTAAGTTCACATGCATAAATAATAGTCTTGATTCACAATATTATCATATACCCCATGTTTGCATTAAATTTACATAGCACATATTATGGTCATAAATTTACCATATATCATATGTTTCAATTTTTATTAAACTTGCATAGTACAGAAGATCCCTATATAAATTATACCAAATATAGCCATCGATTACTATGCATATCATATATCCCAAAGATCCCTTACTTAGGTGTTTATTTACATTAATAGATACCCTACTCTCATGTAAATCTTTATGCCTAAGCCATATTCTTTTTATCTCAAATCATATGTTCAATATAATATAACATGTCCTGTCATATGTCTCAGATTTTGTTCTAGCTACAGTCCATGTTCTTTCCTCAAATCAGTCACCTATTGGTCATGCCCAATTCATGCATCATTCATTTTATTGTCCCAAACATTTTAGCGTATGTTAATCTCTTATGAGATTGGCTCAGGCTCGTGGTAGCCTGGCTATAGAACAGAAAGAGGAAAGAGATACAAAATAAGATAGATCCAAACAGAACAGAACAGATATAACCTCAGATTCAGATTTATAATTCATGTCACAATCAGAATTAACGTTTATATCGGAAAATAACTGCACTTGCCTTGGTTGGATTCTAAAAGAAAAAGGTGTTGTAGCTGTTCTCTTTTAATCCTAATCAGAATTGAGAGAAGAAGAAGCACAAGTCCTAGCTTAGGTTTCAGCAGAGTAGAGACGCCATTTATTTATTTATTTTTAGAGAGGAAAAGAGCAATGGAGGCTAGAGAATTGTATATGAGATTTAGGTTTAGGTTAGGGATGTATATATAGGTGTAGGAAGTTATTTAGGACCATTAGATTAACCCTGAATCATGAGAACCATTCAAATGCAAAATCTGCATTTGAGCGAATCGGCCCACGGGATGACAGCCAAACACCCTGGATTAACCCCTAGTCGACCCAGCGAGGCTCGGGTCGACCTAAAAAATGGGTCGCTTCGGTTATTCCCCCTCCCAATTCGTTATTTTGAACTTTTTTTGCATGTTTATTTATTTAATTTTTATATATATCTATATATATTTCTCTCATATGCATACAAACTTCAAGGCTTAATAACTTCTTCATAATTAACCATTTTTTTAATATTCTCAGAAAATACGGGGTGTTACATTCTCCCCTCCTTAAAGGATTTCGTCCCCGAAATCGTCAAGTTAAGAAGAATGTATCCTAACATCCAACATCCATCTACTCAACCATTCAATCACAGGCATCCTTTGTCCTTAAAAGGTTTCTAATGCCGTTCAAAGTGTGTGTGTATGTTTCTTATCTAATGCAAAATCAGGCGGTCTACTGATCCAGTTGACCTCCTTAATGCGAATCATGTTAGTGTCATGAGTCCAAATATGTATGCAAGAAATCCTATTTGATACACATCATTTCTATATGAGTGCATAACCATTCATCCAAATGCAACATCCATGTGAGGAGTCAATCATTCTGCATCCACAAAAATTGAAAAATGCACACACATCCATATGCAGTATGAGAGTGTTTTTGAGCCGATCTAGTGCCTAGTGTGTGTATATGCATCCACGAGCAACCACTAGCAACCACTTGCATCCACTTGCAACCATCAAACATAACATGTCTCAAACACATGTTTACACCCATTAGTTTCTACCTAAAGTTCGAAGATTCGATCGATAGGATACAGTCGAATGATGGAAGCGAGTACAGATAAGACAAAGACTTGGTTCCCATTAGACATTGGTTGAGAAAATAATTCCCCTAAGTATCAACCCCGAAGACTGAAATCAACATCAGATTGACACCTAGAGGATTACCTCCTTTAGACAATGTCAAAACTAAAAAGCAGAATTATTCAAATATTTATAGACTACCGGTACAGATCAGGTTCCCTAATGATTCTTAGGAAGCTAAGCATGATAAAATCATATCCCACAAAAACTCAGAATGTATGCGTCATACTTGACGTCTAACACAGTTATCCCTCAAACCCCAATCTATCATAAACAGATGAGTCATAACCCTTATAGGTTTGAGTCTACAACGGAATCAGAAACAATACTAGTATTAAAGTGCAGAGTATCAATTACAAAATCAAAATACCAGAATCAGAAAGAGTCTTAACTCCATAATCAGATAATGAAATTAAACCTACTATAGGAATTTTCCTACTTCTATCTTAGCCACTAGCCTCAAGAGTGTTCGCCTGCCCTCCTTGTCCTCGTCTCTTCGGGCAGTCCCTAGTGAAGTGTCCCATCTCCCCACAGTTGAAGCAAGCGCCCTTCCTTTTTCTGCAATCCTTGTTCAGACGAGTCGAGCTTCCACAAGTAAAGCACTTTTTCTCCGTCTTATCTTCAGACTTCTCATCCTTCCTTTGCGTTTAATTTTTGGGCCCTGCTTTCTTATTCTGTGGTTCTTCCTTCTTTGTCTCTTTCGGGCCTTTGTCTTCCTCGTGTAGTAGTGCCATGTCCACCAATCTCTCGTAAGTCGCTCCCATAGGTACATGAGTCATGGCTAGGCTGTGCAGTGGCTCGTTCAATCCTTTAACAAAGAGGAGAGCCTTTTTATGCTGAGTGTTGACTAAATCCAATCTGAACCTAGCTAGTTGGTTGAACTGGTTGACGTATTCCTTGACCGTCATACTTCCTTTGCTTAAGAGAAAAGAACTTTTCCAGTTGTAAACTTTGTTCAGCTTGCGAGAGGAATTTTGTCTCAAACCTTGTTCTGAAATCCATCCATGTCTCAACCGGCCTCTCGGCGTTAGTGACTTCCCACCAGTAGGAAGCTTCGTCTTTGAGCAGCCATACCGCCAACTGTACCTTCTGCCTATCGTCCACCTCGAAGATAATGAATAGATCCTCAGTTTCTTTGAGCCAGTTCCTCGCTTCTACGAATGATTCAGTTCCTTTGAAATCCTTCCCACCCATGGCCCTAAAATCTCTACAGATCTTTGAAAAAGTAATTGCACGAGGAGGGGGTGGAAGAGGAGGATCATTTGCTGGACCTGCGGCGGCGGTCCTAGCCTCAAGATATTGACGAAACCAACCGGGTACGTGAACACCCTCTGGTATCTCAAATGCTTCAGACATGCTGAAATGAAAAAAGGAAAGATTCAATACAAAAAAAGGACTGAAGGAAAGATATATGGCTCTTGGGGATCATGTTTTTCAAAATAAGCTTTATTTTTAAAAATACTTCCTTTCAAAACCTTTTTGAAAATAGTTTTCAAAAACTTTTCCCAATCCAGTAACCTTCAGCTCTGATACCAAGTGTAACACCCCACCTCCGTTAAGGTCACTCACAAGGGAATGCCTTAACTTTGGTGGAGCGTTTTAGTAAACAAAACAGAAACTTACAAGACAGATAAAACAGTACTTGAAAATTTTATAACTTTATTTCAACAGAAGCTTGGTTACATCCTTTCAAATCACAATATCAGAATTCAAGTACAAAATATCAGTCTTGTACAAAAGCCTTCAGAATGCATAGTTTAAAATCATAATCCCCACAGAAGAAGACAAGCCATACTTTAAGCACTTCAAGCGGAAGAAATCTGGATCAAGCTAGAGTATTCCCTTCTACAAAACCTGGGGGGAGAAACGGAAGAAAGGAGGCGAAACAACAAGGGTCAGACAAAAGTCGGGCAAGTCCAGTGATTTTCAGTTATGAATAGATAATAATAACATGACATGAAAATAAAACTGGATGAGAGATAACTGTAACAGATGTAGCAGATATGACAGAAGAACAGAATGATATAAGCAATTGCTTTACACTTCTCTGCACTAATACTAGTATAACAGAATTAGGTGTCACCCTAATGTCTAAACTGAAACAGAAACAGGTACAGAATAATTTCCACGCTAGCAATGGGCCTTTACCACCCGATCAGAAACAGACAGAAGCAGAATGTAGCATAAGGTGTACACTAGTAATTGGGCCTTTACCACCCGAACAGACGGTACCACGCAGAAACAGACAGGTGTTGCCACCCAACAGAAACAGACGGTACCAACAGAAACAGACAGAACTAAGTGTACCCTAAAACCCTACCCCAAGCGATCGGCTCCCTAATACATAAATACCCTATGCCAGCCCCACCGAAGGGTGTATCATTCCCTAAAGTGGCAACCTTTGAATGACACAGACCTATTTACAGATGTCACGGCGTCTTACATCCTCAGAGGCAAACCGGGATCCATGCACGCACATGACCCGGTTGGAACGCACCATCAACACCCCTCACCATTATCAGAATGAACCGCTTATAATTAGTTCAGTAAGCGTGCCCGGACCCTACCTACTGTTGGGTCAAAGTTTTGATACCAGAAAGGGTTACTGACTAATATGGGTCCCAAACAACAGATGACACAAGTAATTCCCCTCCTATCCTTGTGTCCCCAGACTAACAGATTTCAGATTACAAGTTCAGACATACAGAATTCAGATCAA
Organism: Allium sativum; assembly: GCA_030737875.1. Taxonomy (NCBI): domain Eukaryota; kingdom Viridiplantae; phylum Streptophyta; class Magnoliopsida; order Asparagales; family Amaryllidaceae; genus Allium; species Allium sativum. Next base: position 300,616,580 of record CM060924.1, read on the forward strand.
CTAGTTCATAGGTCAGACAAGTTTTAGACTAACGGATCAGATATACGGATTTAACAGATTTGTCTAACTTTGTAATTGGGCCTACCGATTCACGGAACAAATTTATTAAACTCATCAGTCTAGTGGGTTTAACCCAATCCGCCCAACACGTTTTAGACATTATATTTATCTCATATTTTCATTAATTAAATATTATTGCCCAGACCTCTCACATTAGACTGACAGTTTGCGGCTAATGGTTAGGCCGGTTGGTTCCGGGCAGATTTCTGCCGCAAACTGAGTCTAACCTCGGGTTTCAAGCATGTTATGACTAACTTATCACATTAGAACCTATTGTTTGCGGCCACTGGAATATGCCGGGCGGTTCCGAGAGAATTACGCTGCAAACTCATTCTAACCTCGAGTTAGCCATGTTTATCTTTGCGGCCAATTAATTAATGATTTACCATTTATACCCACGCCCTATTATACATGTCAATTATTCATAACTATAGCCAATTCAGATTATGTCACTAGCGAACTAATTATACCAACTCAACAGATATAGCAGATAACAGATTTTTCAGATTAGGCGACTTAACGGATTTAGCATATTAAGCAAACTAGCAGATTTAGCATTTTCAGCAGATGACAGATTTGGCAGAGGAACAGACCTAGCAGACTAGGCAGTAGAGCAGAGCTAGCAGATTAAGCAATATAACAGAACTAGCAGATTAGGAAATGTAACTAAACTAGCAAATTAGGCAAATATAACAGATTTAATCATTTCTTAAAGTTTCACAAACATATCTTGCCTAATTATAAATCTTGCCTAAGTTCACATGCATAAATAATAGTCTTGATTCACAATATTATCATATACCCCATGTTTGCATTAAATTTACATAGCACAGATTATGGTCATAAATTTACCATATATCATATGTTTCAATTTTTATTAAATTTACATAGTACAGAAGATCCCTATATAAATTATACCAAATATAGCCATCGATTACTATGCATATCATATATCCCAAAGATCCCTTACTTAGGTGTTTATTTACATTAATAGATAACCTACTCTCATGTAAATCTTTATGCCTAAGCCATATTCTTTTTATCTCAAATCATATGTTCAATACAATATAACATGTCCAGTCATATGTCTCAAATTTTGTTCTAGCTACAGTCCATGTTCTTTCCTCAAATCAGTCACCTATTGGTCATGCCCAATTCATGCATCATTCATTTTATTGTCCCAAACATTTTAGCGTATGTTAATCTCTTATGAGATTGGCTCAGGCTCGTGGTAGCCTGGCTATAGAACAGAAAGAGGAAAGAGATACAAAATAAGATAGATCCAAACAGAACAGAACGGATATAACCTCAGATTCAGATTTATAATTCATGTCACAATCAGAATTAACGTTTATATCGGAAAATAACTGCACTTGCCTTGGTTGGATTCTAAAAGAAGAAGGTGTTGTAGCTGTTCTCTTTAAATCCTAATCAGAATTGGAGGAAGAAGAAGCACAAGTCCTAGCTTAGGTTTCAGCAGAGTAGAGACGCCATTGATTTATTTATTTTTAGAGAGGAAGAGAGCAATGGAGGCTAGAGAATTGTATATGAGATTTAGGTTTAGGTTAGGGATGTATATATAGGTGTAGGAAGTTATTTAGGACCATTAGATTAACCCTGAATCATGAGAACCATTCAAATGCAAAATCTGCATTTGAGCGAATCGGCCTACGGGATGACAGCCAAACACCCTGGATTAACCCCTAGTCGACCCAGCGAGGCTCGGGTCGACCTCAAAAATGGGCTGGTTCGGTTATTCCCCCTCCCAATTCGCTGTTTTGAACCTTTTTTGCATGTTTATTTATTTAATTTTTATATATATCTATATATATTTCTCTCATATGCATACAAACTTCAAGGCTTAATAACTTCTTCATAAGTAACCATTTTTTTAATATTCTCAGAAAATATGGGGTGTTACAATATGTGTCATGTTCTGGTTGGTTCTGTTGGGTTTGGATGGCTTCGATGACTCCTAGGTTGATCTAAAGGCCCATATTAATCCTAAACTTCTATATAATCACCCCAAACCTAAACCCTAACCTCACAACCCTAAACTATGATGCCGTCATGCTGTTCATCTACAAACTAACCTAGCCATCACCATATTAAATCAAATTCTAGATTAAAGATAAGAAGATAAGAGATTAAGATTCAAAGCCTAGGAATTGCAAAAAGGAATTCTAGAACAACAACGAACGAATTAATGCCTACATCAACGGATTAGCTTAGCAACTTCAGAAATCAGATCCCAGAATTCAAGATCCGTTTTCTGTGAGTGCAGTTACTTTCACAAGATAATTGTTTAAACGTAATTGTGATGAGTTATGAATTGGACTGTAAGAAAATGTTTGTAAATCATATAAAGTTTGTGTCTTTGCAAACTAGGTTTTGATTTATGCTTGATTTGATTCATTATATGCAAGTTATGTTCTATGTTAATTCATATGCCTAATTACATATGCAAGTTATGTATGCAAGTTTGCTCGATCTATGCAAGTTATGTAAGATTATATGCAAGTCATATTCATATATGTAAGATCATATTTTATATGTTCATATGTTTAGATCTACATGTTTATATGACTAGATCCATATTAGTCCATATGTTTAGAACTATTTGTTCATATGTTTAGATCTACACGTTTATATGATTAGATCCATATCAGTCCATGTGTTTAGAACTATATGTTCATATGTTTAAATCTACATGTATATATGATTAGATCCATATCAGTCCATATGTTTAGAACTATATGTTCATATGTTTAGATCTACATGTTTATATGATTAGATCCATATCAATCCATATGTTTAGAACTATATGTTCATATGTTTAGATCTACATGTTTATATGTTTAGATCCATACCAGTTCATATGCTTAAATCCGTGCAAGTTTATGTTTAGGTCTATGCTAGTTCGCATTCCATATGTTGATTGGATCTATTTTTATATGTTTACTAGATTTATGCCGTCTTAGATCTATATTGTTTATGCCAGTTTTGATGTCATGTGTTTCTTCCCTTTTTATTGTTATGAGTTGGGCTAATTGCGAGGCTAACGTATCACATGAACTATACGTATGAACGACGTAGGAACGTTGGGGAAAAGTTTGGGTAAAAGTTGAATATTATATAATTGGCATAAAAAGGGGTTGTAATCATATAATTAATTTTGGGCATAACTAGAAAATGTGGCATAACTTAAATTGACCACATTTATGGATAATTTACATATAAACTTGGACATGAATGGTAAATATGTAAATTGGCTAAAAGATGAACGTGCCTAACCTTAGGTTAGATTGAGTTGCGGTGTAAGACTGCCTGGAACCGCCCGGCACATCCAACGACCGCAACAACATAGATCTAATGTGAGAGGTTAGCGCATTTAGCCCAAAAACCCGAGGTTAGAATGAGTGTGCGGTAGAAGTCTCCCCGGAACCGCCCGACACATTCAGCAACCGCAAACAACATTTCTAATGTGAGAGGTTGGTGCTTTAATGAATAAATTAAAGCTAAGGAATAGATATGTTAAGAATGGAAAGGTTAAGTAACATATGCACATGTGACACTTAACCAATACAACTTGTTAGGTGGGTGGGTTAAGTTAACATGGACAAGAAGACAACTTAACCAATATTACATGAACAAAGTGGATAGGGTTAAGGCAAGTTTAACCAATAATACATATGGACTTGATAAGGGGAAGGGTTAAGTAATTCTTGGGTAAGTGGGTAATATTAGTATATATAGGCCCACAAACTTAACCGTTAAATAAACATGTGTGAATCAGTGAGAAGGTTAAGTAACATATGAATAGGCAACACTTAACCAATACAACATGTTAATTAAGCAAATGGGTAGGGTTAAGTTAAATTGAGAACACTTAACCATTATAACATGTTGATTAGGAAACCCTAGTAACGGGGACCCATTTCAATAGTAACCCACATAGATGTATCATGGTACCCTGAGCTAGGCAGGGTGGGGCACGATTATTGGGCTGATTATAAGCGGTCAAAATAGTGGCGGGTGGTGCAGCAGTGTAGGTTTCGATGGAGTATGGGTGTGTACGTGTTCCAAAGTGGAAAAAGAAGGCACTGGGCATCAGTTGTATACACTGTGCATCTTGAATCGTGTCGGGTTGCCATCATGGGAATTGATACACCCCATGATGGGGCCAACACAGGTATCTACATTCAAGCGGGGCCGAATGACACAAGTAATAAATACATGCGAGTTAGGGAGCCGATCGAACGAGGAAGGTAGTGGGTACAACTCGTGGGGGTAGGAGCAAAAAGGGCCACCTACGATAGCAGCTAGGAGTACACGAAACTACTATTATCATGATTAGTAAGGGGGATCAACTTTTAGTAGTAAGGGTGCGGTGTAACTAGTAATGGTACGGTGTTACTAGCATTGGTGCAGTGTAGTATTTATCCTGCAGTGATTAGAAGCGCAATCAACGTTATATCTTGTTCATCTTGTCTGCTTTCTCATGCCTGTTTATTCTACAATCATTTCTTGCTTTCCAGTTTAAGTTCTTATCCTGTTACTTTAATGATTATATTATTAAAGCCACTGGACTCACTAGACTTATGTCTGACCTAGTTTGTTTCATCTCTTTTCTTCTGCCCCCCATGGTTCTTAGGGAGGAAATACTCAAGCTTAGTTCAGATATCTCTTTCTTCCAGCTTGAAGTTGAAAGGTGTATTGCTTGGCTTTGATTCTGCGTATGGCATTTTTCTGTTGGGGATTATGGATTTAAAATTATGTACTCTGGAGGTTTTGTACAAGACTAATATTATGTACTTGATTTTGGTAATTGGAAATGTAATCAAACTTATTTCTGTTTCCGCTGCAATAAAATTACAAAATTTTCAAGTACTACTTTTTCTGTCTTGTAATATTCTGTTCTATTTACTTATGATGCTCCACGAAACTTAATGCATTCCCTTTGTGAGTGACATTAACGGACGTGGGGTGTTACACGTGGTATCAGAGCTGAAGGTTGCCAGAACAGATAAAAGATTTTGAAAACCGTTTTCAAAAGTATTATTTTCAAAAACATGTTTCAAAGAAGGAGTTTTTAAGAGAAAGATTTACTATGAAAAACATAATCCCCAAAAACAATATATCTATCTTTCGGTTCTTTGTTTCGAATCTCTTCCTTTTACCTTCTTGAGTCTCTTTCTCCGCGTTTAGATGCCTTTCCTATGGTATGGAAGGACTTCGGTGCAATGGACGGAAAACCTTTTCATGTGACTGAGACGTTTGTCGAGGCTATAAATTGGCTCAAGGAAGTGAAGGACTCGTTTGGTATCTTGGAGGTAGACAATGGAAGGAAAGTTTAGCTAGCTGCTTGGTCGATGAGGAAGTTTAGGCCGAGGAACACAACCCAAGGATGAGGAATTTGTTGATATGGCTTTAGTCCACGAAGAAGGTTAAGGAGAAAGTGGAAAGAATAATTAACCCCCGTAACAGAAGAAGGTGTCTTTATTGTGGTATAACGGGCCATATAATTAAGGACTGTAGGAAGAATAAGAAGCATGGTTGTTACCATTGCGGCGAGGCAGGACATATGATTTAAGATTACCCAAGGAGGTAAGGACAAGGGCATGGACAGAGGACAGGACGTACATCTGGAGGATAGGTTCATGCTCTCATGGCACCAGGACAGGAGAGAGAGAGAGAGAGAGAAGCATTTCTGTTGAAAGTTTGATTTTCCTTTTTCAGCCATCCTGTTCGAACTTTGTTTGACTCTTGCGCTTCGCAATCGTTTGTATCTGCTTCGTTAGTTGAAACACTGCACCTAAATACTAGTCTAGTTATGGATCCCATTATAATCTCAAATCCTATTGGTGGTTCGACCCACTTATCTATGGTTTGTCGGGTTTTGAGAGTGTCTATCTTAGGCATTGGGTTTGGATGCAATGCCTTCGTTCCTGGTTTCACGGGCTATGGCTTGATTCTAGGGATGGATTAGCTAGCCAGGCATGGTGCCATCCAAAACTGTGAAAAGAGGGTAGTTAGACTGTTGACTCGTTGTAGAAAGAACCTTGATATTTCTTGTGACCCTAGGGGTTTAGTGATGCTTAACTACCTAGAATCTCTTGACGCATTCATCGATGATTTGAAATCTGTTCGTGTAGTCCGTGAGTATGGTGACATCTTTGATGAGGTTCGGGGTCTACTCCGAGGCGCGATATAGACCTCCGAATATACTTTGTAGATAATGAAAAGCTAGTTGCATTGCCAGTGCGTCACATGGCTCCGGGAGAGAGAGAGGAGGGAACTCAGTAAACAAGTAGGGGAGCTACTTGAGAAAGGGTTAATAAGAAGAAGCATTTCGTAATGGGGTGCTCCAGTTGTTTTTGCTACGAAGACTGATGGTTCGCTTAGATTGTGCGTGGACCATAGGGAGCCGAACAAGCTCGCGAAGAAGAATAGACACCCATTGCCAAGGATAGATGATTTGTTCTATCAGTTAGCTGGTGCTTCGGTTTTCTCGCAGTTGGACTTAGCTACAGGATTTCACTAGTTGAGGGTAGCTGAGGATAGCATAGATAAGACTGCTTTTAGGACTCCTAACGGTTTCTTCGAAGGGCTCGTCATACTTTTTTTGGGTTTGACGAATGCACCCACATATTTCGTAGATTTGATGAGTAGGGTGTTTAGGGAGTTCCTAAACAAGTTGTGGTGGTCTTTGTGGATAGTATTTTGATTTTCTTTAGAAGTGAGGGAGAGTATGCCCTACATCTTAGGGAAGTCTTAGAGACCCTAGAGTGCATTAACTCAAAGATAAGTTCTCCAAATGCCATTTTTGGAGGAAAGAAGTGAGATTCTTAGGACACGTGGTCTATAAGGATGGGATAGCAGTGGATCCTACAAAGGTGGTGGCAATCCAAGATTGGAAGGTTCCTAGAAAAGCAATGGAAGTAAGAAGTTTTCTAGGGTTGGCTAGCTACTATAGGAAGTTCGTTAAGGGCTTTGTGAAGGTATCAGACCCAGTTTGACTTTTCTAGATGGGAGCAAACTGTTCACAATATATACCGGTACTTGCGAGGCAGGGCTTGGAGCAGTTTTCAATGCAAGAGGAAAAGTTGATATGCAAAAGGCAGTTATGTTTGAGCATCGTGTATCATCCACAGACGGATGGATGGACAGAAAGGGTGAATATAATCCTTGAAGATCTTTTGAGGTTATGCATCCTAGATTTTGGAGGACATGAGAAGAGCACTTTCCATTTGTGGAGTTTGCTTATAACAATAGTTATTAAGCTAGTATTAGGGTTTTTATGGACGACCGTGTCAATCACCAACTTGTTGGTGGAAATCTGCGGATAAGATTTTACTTGGGCCAGATATGGTTAGGGAAACTTTTGATGAGATAGACTTGATTCAAAGATGAATGAAGACGGCACAAGGCCGACAAAAGTCAAACGCTGACAAGAGACGAACCGACCTTGAGTTCGATGTTGGAGTTTTTTTTATTAAAGTGTCACTGTGGAGGAACGTAGTTCACTTTGGGGAGTGTGGGGAAATTAGCACCAAGGTTCGTAGGGAAATCCCCCATTATAGAAAGAATTGGACAGACAACAGAGTGAAGTTGCCGAAAAAGCTTAGTGGTGTTCATGACATGTTTCATGTGTCGCATGTGAGGAAGTGTTTACATGATACCGCGGAAATAGTGGCGCCGAGCATGCTTAGAGAAGTGCAAGTGGAGCAAGATGCCATGATTAGATGAGCTCTTACATGCATCCTTGGATCGGAGATCAAGAAGTTACGCAACGGAGAGGTCAAGTTGGTTAAAATCCAATGAGGAGATAATCAAGGAGACGCGACTTGGGAGATAGGAGATAAGATGCGTACGCGGTACCCTTTCATTTTTAAGGGTATATTCTTAATTTATCCTTTTTCTATCACTTTGTTTAGACTTGTCCTATCGTTTAGTGCATCCTCTCGATTACATTCTTGATCTTTAGGTAGGAAGATCCTATGGTTGTAAACATGTGTTTGAGACATGTTATGTTTGGTGGATGCAAGTGGATGCAAGTGTTTACTAGTGGTTTCTCGTGGATGCATTTACACACACCTTAGACACTAGATCGGCTCAGTCACTTTCATATTGCATATGCATATATGTATTCGTATATGGATTGAAACTTGATGTGTTATCATATAGATGTTGCATTTGTATGAATGATTGTGCATGCATGTAGAAGTTATAAAGTACGATTAGGAATAATTGCATACATGATGGACTCATGGCACTGACATAATTCGCATTAAGGAGGTCAACTGAATCAGTAGACTGGTTGATTTTGCATTAGATAAGGACATATACGCACACTATGCATATGATCATGAAAGCATTAGAAACCTCTTTAAGGACAATGGATGCCTATGATTGAATGGTTAAGTAGATGGCTGTTGGATGTAGGATACACATTCATCTTGACTTGAAGATTTTGGGGACAAAATCCTTTAAGTAGGGGGGAATGTAACACCCTGAAATTTTAAAATGGGACATAAGAGATAATTAAAGAATAATTAATCTTTAAAAGAAGAATTGGTTGAAACGGGTTACGCCATTGCGTTTGTCTCGGAATTCTGCTTGAGATAGAGTCCGAGTTTGCATGAATCAGACTTCATATGAAGAAGTTATGGAGGTTAGAAGTTTTCAAGTTTAAGCAGAAATTAAATTACTAATTAAATAAATCGAGTTCGAAATTCAAATCTGCAGAGAAGGCTGGGTGGGAAAAATCCCGCCATAGGGTGTCGACCCTACTAGGGGTGTCGACACAGGTGTCGACCCCTCTATAGGGTGTTGACATAGGTGTCGACCCCCCCATCGGGGTCGACTCCAGCGAGCTGATCTGGACAGTGACGATTTTCTAAGGTGTTAGGGCATACGTGTCATGTTCTGGTTGGCTCTCTTGGGTTTGGATGGCTTTGATGACTCCTAGGTTGATCTAAAGGCCCATATTAATCCTAAACTTCTATATAATCACCCTAAACCTAAATCCTAACCTCACAACCCTAAACTATGATGCCGTCATGCTGTTCATCTACAAACTAACCTAGCCGCCACCATAACAAATCAAATTCTAGATTAAAGATAAGAAGATAAGAGATAAAGATTCAAAGCCTAGGAATTGCGAAAAGGAATTCTAGAACAACAACGAATGAATCAACGCCTACATCAACGGATTAGCTTAGCAACTTCAGAAATCAGATCCCAGAATTCAAGATCCGTTTTCTGTGAGTGCAGTTACTTTCACAAGATAATTGTTTAAACGTAATTGTGAGGAGTTATGAATTGGACTGTATGAAAATGTTTGCAAATCATATAAAGTTTATGTCTTTGCAAACTATGTTTTGATTTATGCTTGATTTGATTCATTATATGCAAGTTATGTTCTATGTTAATTCATATGCCTAATTACATAAGCAAGTTATGTATGCAAGTTTGCTCGATCTATGCAAGTTATGAAAGATTATATGCAAGTCATGTTTATATATGTAAGACCATATTTTATATGTTCATATGTTTAGATCTACATGTTTATATGATTAGATCCATATCAATCCATATGTTTAGAACTATATGTTCATATGTTTAGATCTACATGTTTATATGATTAGATCCATATCAGTCCATATGTTTAGAGCTATATGTTCATATGTTTAGATCTACATGTTTATATGATTAGATCCATAGCGGTCCATATGTTTAGAACTATATGTTCATATGTTTAGATCTACATGTTTATATGTTTAGATCCATACCAGTTCATATGTTTAAATCCGTGCAAGTTTATGTTTAGATCTATGCTAGTTCGCATTCCATATGTTGATTGTATCTATTTTTATATGTTTACTCGATTTATGCCGTCTTAGATCCATATTGTTTATGCCAGTTATGATGTCATGTGTTTCTTCCCTTTTTCCTTTTTATTGTTATGAGTTGGGCTAATTGCGAGCCTAACGTATCACCTAAACTATACGTACGAACGACGTGGGAACGTTGGGGAAAAGTTTGGGTAAAAGTTGAATATTACGTAATTGGAATAAAAAGGGGTTGTAATCACATAATTAATTTTGGGCATAACTAGAAAATGTGGCATAACTTAAATTGACCACACTTATGGATACTTTACATATAAACTTGGACATGAATGGTAAATATGTAAATTAGCTAAAAGATGAACGTGCCTAACCCGAGGTTAGATTGAGTTGCGGTGTAAGACTGCTTGGAACCGCCCGGAACATCCAGCGACCGCAACAACATTGATCTAATGTGAGACATTAGCGCATTTAGCCCAAAAACCCGAGGTTAGAATGAGTTTGTGGTAGAAGTCTACCTGGAATCGTCCAACACATCCATCAACCGCAAACAACAGTTTTAATGTGAGAGGTTGGTGCTTTAATGAATAAATTAAAGCTAAGGAACATACATGCTAAGAATGGAAAGGTTAAGTAACATATGAACAGGCGACACTTAACCAATACAACATGTTAGGTGGGTGGGTTAAGTTAACATGGACAAGAAGACAACTTAACCAATATTACATGAACAAGGTGGATAGGGTTAAGACAAGCTTAACCAATAATACATATGGACATGATAAGGGGAAGGGTTAAGTAAATCTTGGGTAAGTGGGTAAAATTAGTATATATAGGCCCACAAACTTAACCGTTAAATAAACATGTGTGAATCTGTGAGAAGGTTAAGTAACATATGAATAGGAAACACTTAACTAGTACAACATGTTAATTAAGCAAATGGATGGAGTTAAGTTAAATTAAGAACACTTAACCATTATAACATGTTGATTAGGAAACCCTAGTAACGGGGACCCATTTCAGCAGTAAACCACATAAATGTATCATGGTACCCTGAGCTAGGCAGGGTGGGGCATGATTATTAGGTTGATTATAAGCGGTCAAAATAGCAGAGGGTGGTGCAGCAGTGTAGGTTCTGACGGAGTATGGGCGTGCACATGCTCCAGAGTGGAAAAAGCAGGCACCGGGCATCAGTAGTATACACTGTGCATCTTGAATCGTGTCGGGTTGCCATCGTGGGAATTGATACACCTTATGATGGGGCCAGCACAGGTATCTACATACAAGCAGGGTCGAATGACACAAGTAATAAATACATGTGAGTTAGGGAGCCGATCGAATGAGGATTGTAGTGGGTACAACTCGTGGGGGTAGGAGCAAAAAGGACCAACTACGATAGCAACTAGGAGTACACGAAACTACCATTATCATGGTAAGTAAGGGGGATCAACTTTTAGTATGGGACTAGTAAGGGTGCAATGTAACTATTAATCGTATGGTGTTACTAGCATTGGTGCAGTGTAGTAATTATCCGGTAGTGATTAGAAGCGCAATCGATGTTATATCTTGTTCATCTTGTATGCTTTGTCATGCCTGTTTATTCTACAGTCATTTCTTGCTTTCCAGTTTATGTTCTTATCCTGTTACTTTAATGATTATATTGTTAAAGTCACTGGACTCACCAGACTTATGTCTGACCTAGTTTGTTTTGCCTCTTTTCTTCCGTTTCCCCCCCAGGTTCTTAGGGAGGAAATACTCAAGCTTAGTTCAGATATCTCTTTCTTCCAGCTTGAAGTTGAAAGGTGTATTGCTTGGCTTTGATTCTGCGTATGGCATTTTTCTGTTGGGGATTATGGCTTTAAAATTATGTACTCTGGAGGTTTTGTACAAGACTGATATTATGTACTTGATTTTGGTAATTGGATATGTAATCAAATTTATTTATGTTTCCGCTACAATAAAATTACAAAATTTTCAAGTACTACTTTTTCTGTCTTGTAATATTCCGTTCTGTTTACTTATAATGCTCCATGAAACTTAATGCATTCGCTTTGTGAGTGACATTAACAGACAAGGGGTGTTATAGCTTTTATCTTTTTGATATGTACTGGAGTTGTGGGTGCCATTTGGACTTGGTGCTAAAGATGGATTTTTATGTTTCTTTTAAACTTTTTCAAGACTCTCTTATGTTAATTAAGTTTGTTTCTGCTGCAAACTTGTTATCTTCAAGTTGAAACTTGTTTTGTATAACTATGATCCTGTAATGATGTAACTCTTATATTAATTCTTGTGATGTAAATGATGTAACTTATTCTCTGGTGTGATATTATGCTATGTTTTATCATCTACTATTGCGTTTAATGTGTCATGTTCCAATGACGATCCTTTTCGCCTAGGATCGGGATTTTAGATCGTCACAGGTGGTATCAGAGCTAAGATTAACCTTAGTTTGAAGTATAACATATTAAAGGACTCATCAGAGATAGAATCAGTAGTATTCTAGGATAAGTAACTCATTACAGATAGGATTAGTAATGTCCTAGAATGAGTACAACATAATAGCATACACCCCCAGTAGACATGTTTCTGTTCGTATATATGTCTTTGTGCTCTTACAATTTGTAACGCCCCACACCCGCTATGGTCACTCACTAAGGGAATGCCATAACATCGGTGGAGTATTTTAAGTGAATATAGAACAGAAAAATTACAACAAGACAGATATAAGTAATACTTGAGAATTTAAAACGTCATTTCATTTCAGCGGAAAGCAAAACATGTTTGGTTACATCACACAACCATAATAAGAGTCAAGTACAAAATATCCATCCTGATAAATAAAAATACATAATCCCAATACATGAACTGATAGCCATAAAGGAAAAGGATAAGCTGAGCTTTACTCCTACGGTCCAAGCTCCAAAAGAGAATAAAGCAGCCTGATCAAAGCCCACTCGTACTGGGCCCACTCTGAGAACCTGAGGGTTGGGAAAAAGATAAAAACAACGGGGTCAGACATAAGCCTGAGTGAGCCCTATAACCTTAACAATACAATTATTAAAGTAATTAGGGTATGATATGAACTCGGTACGGTACCTTTGGGGATAGTGACTACACTAAGTAGCCAACAAACATAGGATGAACTAAGATAACCGTAAAGACGCATCTACCCACCCAAGGAAAATTACTAACTGCACCACACCAGTCATTCCTACTCAAAGATTAATCCCACCCAAGGACTTAAAAGAAAGATATAACTAGTAGTTTCATGTACCCCTAGCTGACCACATAGGTGCCGTCTGCCCCTATCTCCACTAGGTGTACCCCACTACTCCCCAAGCGATCGGCTCCCTAACGTAGATACCCGTGCTGGTCCCACAGTGGGGTGTATTACTCCCCTAAAGTGGCAACCCAATACTATCAACGGTGCACGGCTTATACCTACACGATGCAACAACGGCTTATCTACCAGCCCGGGTCCACACACGCATATGAAACCCGTTGGACTTGCGTTGCCACCGCTAACCCGTTTTGGCCTCTTATAGTCAAGCCCAATATGCGTGTCCCGTCACTCGACTAGAGTCGAGCCCACAAAGATACGTTTGGGATATTGGTTGAAATGGGCCCCCACAAGCTACCCACCTAAGCTTGTCATTTCTAGTGTATATCACTTAACCCTTTAATCATGTTTTAATTACATGTTCCACTTTGGTTAAGTATTCTAATCGTATTTTCTATTGCCACCCAAGGCAAACACTAGATTTCCACTTGCCACCCAAGGCACCCACTTAACCCCTCATGTCCCTCTACATGCTAATATGGTTAAGTGTTTCTTAATTAATTAATTAAGATCATGACCTCATAAAGACCTCTCACATTAGACCATCTTTTTATGACCGCTGGATATGCCGGTTGGTTCCGGGCAGACTTCTGTCATAAAAAGGGTCTAATCTCGTGTCTTTACTTTAATCACGTATTTAATTTATGACTAAGACCTCTCACATTGGGCCAATCATTTGTAGCCGCTGGATGGCCGGTCGGTTCCGGGCAGACTTCCGCTACAAAAGGGTCCAACCTCGTGTCTTAGTTGATTAATTACACCTAATTAATCACCCCCATAATTAATTATCCCTAATTAATTACACATTTTTAAGAATATGGGTAGACCTAACTTAATAGGTAAATTCCCAATTCCATAGCATGGGTAGACCTAACTCAATAGGTAAATTCCCATGGGGTAGACCTAACTCAATAGGTAAATTCCCACTTATGTTCATTCATTTTATTTTGTTAATATGCATTTTTAACCCCATCGTTCCCCACGTAAATCGTTCTCATTTCATGACATAATAAAGGGAAGATTCATCACAAATATCATGGGTGTAACCACATCTTAGCATATAACTTTGTCATGGGTTAAGAGGATGTCAACTTGCATATATGAGCATATATTAACCCAACTACATTTAACCCAAACTTGCATATTATCATACACATGACTTGCATAACATGTTGCATATGAACTTGCATATTATCATACACATATCTTGCATAACATGTTGAACTTGCATATAAGCATTCACATAACTTGCATAACATGTTAAACTTGCATATAAGCATTCACATAACTTGCATAAGCATGCATAACTTGCATAACATGTTGAACTTGCATATAAGCATACACATAACTTGCATAAGCATTCACATAACTTGCATAAGCATTCACATAACTTGCATAAGCATGCATAACTTGCATAACATGTTAAACTTGCATATAAGCATACACATAACTTGCATAAGCATGTTGCATAATAGATCAATGTTCAACTTAGTGCTTTGCATCATAAGCATCATGAAACATAGCACCAAACTTGCATAAAGATGTCATGAACACATACACTAAACTTGCATGACATATAGCATATAACTTGCAAAACACATAACATACACTATACTAAGCTTGCATAAACACATTGATCCACAAACATAACCATACATCATCATATCCTATCTTAATCAATTTAACAATTGATTATTAAGGGGATAGAAGCTCACCAAAACCAAGATTAGCAAACTAATGAAGAAGATTAAGAGGCTAGAAGTTGATTTGGAATGCTATCCCTTCTCTAATTTTGATGGAGGCTCCTTCAAGTTTCAAAGTGGTGGCATAATGGCCTTAGATCTATTTTTTAGTAAGGATTAGGGGGGGTATTAGGGTGTATATATAGATTAGTTAGGTGTTTTAGGACCATAGGATTAGCCCTAAATTAGATTAGGACCATCAGATTTCGGAAATCTCTAGAACACAGCCCAAGACTCAACCAAAAACCAGATCTGGTGCACCCAGATCAACAGGGCCGACACCCTGTGTCGACACCCCTGTCGACAGGGCTGTCGACACCCCTGTCGACATGCCTGTCGACACGGGGCTAGGCGGGAACTTTCCCGCCACCTCCGCTTTTGGCTCCAATCCTGTTTTTAGAACTGAATTTTAAATCTGTTTTTAACTTTGAATTTTCTGAAAACTTCTTTGGGCCTTAACTGGGTCATACGGACTCCGATTTACAAAATTTCGGACTCTATTCTGCGTATTTTTCCGAGACGAACGCAATGGCACAGCCCGTTTCCCCTGATTCAGATTTTAGAATTTAATTCTGCCCTGATTTATATTATAATAAGTTATTTCAACATACGGGGTGTTACATTCTCCCCTACTTAAAGGATTTCATCCCCGAAATCTCTAAGTCAAGAAGAACGTATCCTACCAACCAAACAACCATCTACTAAACCATCAAACACTGGCATCCATTGTCCTTAAAGTTTCTAATGCTGTATGAACATATGCAAAAAGTGTGTGTATATGTTCCCTGTCTAATGCAAAATCAGGCGGTCTACTGGTTCAGTTGACCTCCTTAATGCAAACCATGATAGTGCCATGCATCCAATATGTATGCGAAAGAACCCTATCGACACATACTATCTCTACATGAGTGCACAATCATTCATCGAAATGCATCATCCATATGATAACACAACCATTATACATCCATTAATATAGCTACCTACACACATTTATATGCAATATGAAGTGACTGAGCCGATCTAGTGCCTAAAGTGTGTGTATATGCATCCACGAGCAACCACTAGCAAACACTTGCATCCACTTGCATCCATCAATCATAACATGTCTCAAACACATGTTTCAACCATAGGTTTACCCTATCTAAAGGTCAAACAGTACTAACGAGAGGATATACGAAAGATAAGATAAGTACTAGACAACGATAGAGGAGAAAGTAAAGACATACCCTCAAAAAGAAATGGGTACAATGAACGCATCTTCGCTTCCGTCTCCCAAGTTGCGTTGCTCTCATCTTCTCCCCATTGCACTTTGACTAGTTGAACCTCTCTGTTTCTCAACTTCCTAGTTTCTGACCCAAGGATGCGAGTAGGAGCTCGTCGAATCGTTGCATTACGTTCTACTTCCACTTCTCTAAGCAAGCTTGGCTCTACCACCTCTGCAGTCTCATGTAGGCACTTCCTCAAATGTGACACATGGAATACATCATGTACCTCACTAAGTCTGTCGGGCAACTCCACTCTATATGCCATCCGCCCAATCCTTTCCTTAATAGGAAACGGCCCCACGAACCTTGGTGCTAACTTCCCAACAGATCCAAAGCGAACCACATTTCGTAACGGAGACACTTTGACAAAGACCATGTCCCCAACTTCAAACTCAAGATCCGTCCTTCTCTTGTCCGCATAAGATTTTTGCCTATCCTGCGCTGCTTTCATCCTTCTTCGAATCAAGTCAATCTTCTCAGAAGTCTCCCTAACCATATCAGGCCCAAGCAAGATCTTATCCGTAGATTCCCACCAACATGTAGGTGATCGACAAGGCCTTCCATAAAGAGCTTCGAAAGGAGCCATACCAATACTGGACTGAAAGCTGTTATTATATGCGAACTCCACCAATGGAAGATGCTCTTCCCATGTACCTCCAAAATCTAAGATACAAAGCCTCAGAAGGTCTTCTAGGACACGATTCACCCTCTCAGTCTGGCCGTCCGTCTGAGGATGATATGCGGTGCTCAGACACAATTGAGTCCCCACTGCTTCTTGCAAACTTCTCCAGAACTCGCTAGTGAAGATAGGATCTCGATCACTCACTATGCTAGATGGTACCCCATGCAATCGAACTATCTCTCGAAGATATACTGAAGCTAGCCATGGAGCAGTCCTCTTGCTCTTCACAGGTATGAAATGGGCGCTTTTAGTAAGTCTGTCTACCACAACCCAAATTCCCGTATTACCCTTTCTTGATCTGGGTAACCCGTCAATAAAATCCATCGAGACGCTATCCCACTTCCATTGCGGAATTTCCAATGGGTGAAGCAACCCACCAGGTTTCTTTTGCTCTGCCTTCACTTGTTGGCACACCAAGCATTGAGCGACATACTCGGCCACATCTTTCTTCATACCGGCCCAGAAGAAAACCCTCTTCATGTCTTGGTACATCTTGTCCCCACCGGGATGAATGGTCATCCTAGAACGGTGTGCATCATCAAGAATAGCCTTCCTCAACCCTTCGTCTTGCGGTACACAAAGTCTACCGTCTCTACGCAAGCACCCCCTATCGTCTAGGGTGTACCTACTCAAATGGCTGGACGACTCCCCCCTTATGAGCTTCTCTACCAACTCAACCAACTGTGGGTCGTCCCTCTGTGCTTCCCCAATCCTCCCCAAAAGAGTAGGTCTGACCTCCAAGGATGCTAGTAAACCGGGTACATAATCAATGGAAGGTCTGAAATCAAACATCGAGATAAACTCCAAGCTTCGTTGTTCCACGAACAATGGACTTAAGGACAACCTTTTTCTGCTCAAGGCGTCCGCCACCACGTTACCCTTGCCAGGGGTATACGCTATCTCGAAATCATAGGATGCTAAGAACTCCATCCACCTTTGCTGTCTCAAATTCAAATCCTTCTGAGAAAACAAATATTTCAATGATTTGTGGTCAGTGAACAATTCGAATCTCTCACCAAGAAGATAATGGCGCCAAATCTTAAGCGCAAAAACAATAGCAGCCAACTCTAAATCATGGGTAGGGTAATTTTTCTCATGCACTCTCAACTGCCTTCCACCGTAGGCTATTACCCTTCCCTCTTGCATTAAGACTGCGCCTAGTCCTGTCCCACAAGCATCGGTATAGACAACAAATGGCTTGCTCCCATCTGGCAACACTAAAACTGGAGCAGTGGTTAAAGCTCTCTTTAACCGTCGGAACGCATCATCACAATCTACGTCCCATGCGAAAACAAGATTCTTCTTCGTTAAGCGGGTTAACGGGGCTGATATCTTCACGAAGTCTTTGATAAACTTCCTATAATAGCCAGCCAACCCCAAGAAACTCCTCACCTCGGTAGCATTCTTCGGAACCTTCCAATCCTGAATTGATACTACCTTCGCGGGATCCACAGCTATCCCTTCCTTGGAGACCACGTGCCCCAAGAACCGCACTTCCTT
Organism: Allium sativum; assembly: GCA_030737875.1. NCBI lineage: Eukaryota > Viridiplantae > Streptophyta > Magnoliopsida > Asparagales > Amaryllidaceae > Allium > Allium sativum. The sequence continues at coordinate 300,635,020 of CM060924.1, forward strand.
CCTCCAGAAGTGACATTTAGAGAATTTCGCTTTAAGGCTATGTGCTCGAAGAGTCTTCAACACCTCCCCAAGATGTAGGGCATGCTCTTCTTCACTCTTAGAAAATACTAAGATATCATCCATAAAGACCACCACGAATTTATTAAGGAACTCCCTGAACACCCTACTCATCAAATCAACAAAGTATGCAGGGGTGTTCGTCAACCCAAATGGCATCACCAGCCACTCATAGAAACCATCCGGAGTCCTAAAGGCAGTCTTGTCTATGCTATCCTCAGCCACCCTCAACTGATGAAACCCCGTGGCTAAGTCCAACTGAGAAAATACTGAAGCGCCAACCAACTGATCGAAAAGATCATCAATCCTCGGCAATGGGTGTCTATTCTTCTTTGTGAGCTTGTTGAGTTCTCTATAGTCTACACAAAGTCTGAGGGACCCATCCGCCTTCGTAGCAAATACTACTGGAGCACCCCACTCCGATATACTCCGTCTTATGTACCCCTTCTCAAGCAACTCCCCTACTTGCTTATGGAGTTCCCTCCTCTCATGAGGAGCCATGTGGCGCACTGGTAAAGATACAGGTTTAGCATTATCCACCAGATATATTCGGAAGTCAATCTCCCGCTTCGGAGGTAAGCCCTTCACCTCCTCAAACACATCCGAATATTCCCGGACCACTCTAACAGATTGCAAACTCTCGACCGAAGCGTCAAGCGATTCAAGATAACTTAGCATAACGGAATCCATGGGATTACAAGAGATCTCGAGAGTGTTACCCAAGCGGGTCATGAGCCTAACAACTCTCCTTTCGCAATCAAGAACGGCACCATTACTGGATAACCAGTCCATGCCCAAAATTAACCCATAGCCCGTGAAGCCCAAAACAAAAGCATCACATCTAAACTCAATGCTAAGTATAGAAATCTTCAAACCCAAACATATCATGGACAAATAAGTGGAGCCCCCAATTGGGTTTGAAACAACCAAGGGATCATCTACCAGACTGGTGTCTAAGTGCAGTGACTCAACTAATGATGATGAGATAAACGAATGCGATGCGCCTGAATCAAACAATGTACGGACAGGATGATCAAATAGAAAAACCAGACTTTCAACGGAGATAGTTCTACCTCTTTCCTGAATCGGTGGAACCGCGAGAGCCTGTACTTGCCCCCTAGCCTGACTCGGTGCCATAAGAGCTTGCACCTGTCCTCCTGAGGTAGATCCCGTCCTTTGCCCCTTCTTAGGGCAATCCTTCACTAGATGCCCTGCTTCGCCACAGTGGAAGCAGCCAGTCTTCTTCTTCTTGCGACAATCCTTACTTAGATGGCCAGGTGTCCCACAATTGAAACACTTCTTCTTGCCCTTGCCACCGTTGCCTTTCCCACCTTTGTTTTGCTATTGTTGCTGAGGTCTCTTTTGATCTCCCTTCTTCTCGGGTGCCTTATTAGCATTTGGACCCTTCTCTTCTTCATGCATGAGTGCCATGTCCACTAGCTTCTCAAAGGTGGCCCCCATAGGGATATGAGTCATAGCCAAACCATGCATCGGTTCATTCAAGCCTTTCACGAACCTCAAAGCCTTCTTCTCCGGTGTATTCACCATGTCTAGGCCAAACCTTGCCAATTGATTAAACTTGTTGACATATTCCTTCACTGAGAGATTTCCTTGCTTTAGAGTCAAGAATCTTTCCATATACAAGTTTTCCTCCGCCCTTGAGAGAAACTTTGCCACAAATCTTTGCCTAAAATCCGCCCAAGAGTCAACGGGGCGTTCTCCATTAGTGACCTCCCACCAGAATGAGGCCTCTCCCTTCATTAACCAAGCAGCTAACTTGACTTTCTTTCCTTCTTCCATCTCAAAGATATTTATCAACTCTTCCACCTCCTTAAGCCAATCTCTAGCCTCCACAAAAGTTTCAGATCCTTGAAAAGGTTTCCCTCCCATAGCTTTAAATTCCTTGCAAGTCTTAGCAAAAGTATCCGTGCGAGGAGGAGGGGGAGGAGGAAGATCGGGTGCTACGGTTGGTGGAGGAACATTTGCTGGACCCGCAGTGGTGGCCCTAGCCTCCATCAATCTCCTATACCATACTGGTACGGTCACACCCTCCGGAAAGTTAAGATCCTCAGCCATGCTGAAACGAAAAAGGAAAGATTCAAAACGGAGAATTCGAAAGATAAAGATATGGCTATTGGGGATTATGCTTTTCTTTCAAAAACTTTTCTCTTTAAAGACATGTTTTTGAAAATATCTCTTCTAAAAATGTTTTTAGAAAAATAGTTTTCTAAAAATTTTATCTGTTCCGGTAACCTTTGCTCTGATACCACGTGTAACGCCCCACACCCGCTATGGTCACTCACTAAGGGAATGCCATAACATCGGTGGAGTATTTTAAGTGAATATAGAACAGAAAAATTACAACAAGACAGATATAAGTAATACTTGAGAATTTAAAATGTCATTTCATTTCAGCGGAAAGCAAAACATGTTTGGTTACATCACACAACCATAATAAGAGTCAAGTACAAAATATCCATCCTGATAAATAAAAATACATAATCCCAATACATGAACTGATAGCCATAAAGGAAAAGGATAAGCTGAGCTTTACTCCTACGGTCCAAGCTCCAAAAGAGAATAAAGCAGCCTGATCAAAGCCCACTCGTACTGGGCCCACTCTGAGAACCTGAGGGTTGGGAAAAAGATAAAAACAACGGGGTCAGACATAAGCCTGAGTGAGCCCTATAACCTTAACAATACAATTATTAAAGTAATTAGGGTATGATATGAACTCGGTACGGTACCTTTGGGGATAATGACTACACTAAGTAGCCAACAAACATAGGATGAACTAAGATAACCGTAAAGACGCATCTACCCACCCAAGGAAAATTACTAACTGCACCACACCTGTCATTCCTACTCAAAGATTGATCCCACCCAAGGACTTAAAAGAAAGATATAACTAGTAGTTTCATGTACCCCTAGCTGACCACATAGGTGCCGTCTGCCCCTATCTCCACTAGGTGTACCCCACTACTCCCCAAGCGATCGGCTCCCTAACGTAGATACCCGTGCTGGTCCCACAGTGGGGTGTATTACTCCCCTAAAGTGGCAACCCAATACTATCAACGGTGCACGGCTTATACCTACACGATGCAACAACGGCTTATCTACCAGCCCGGGTCCACACACGCATATGAAACCCGTTGGACTTGCGTTGCCACCGCTAACCCGTTTTGGCCTCTTATAGTCAAGCCCAATATGCGTGTCCCGTCACTCGACTAGAGTCGAGCCCACAAAGATACGTTTGGGATATTGGTTGAAATGGGCCCCCACAAGCTACCCACCTAAGCTTGTCATTTCTAGTGTATATCACTTAACCCTTTAATCATGTTTTAATTACATGTTCCACTTTGGTTAAGTATTCTAATCGTATTTTCTATTGCCACCCAAGGCAAACACTAGATTTCCACTTGCCACCCAAGGCACCCACTTAACCCCTCATGTCCCTCTACATGCTAATATGGTTAAGTGTTTCTTAATTAATTAATTAAGATCATGACCTCATAAAGACCTCTCACATTAGACCATCTTTTTATGACCGCTGGATATGCCGGTTGGTTCCGGGCAGACTTCTGTCATAAAAAGGGTCTAACCTCGTGTCTTTACTTTAATCACGTATTTAATTTATGACTAAGACCTCTCACATTGGGCCAATCATTTGTAGCCGCTGGATGGCCGGTCGGTTCCGGGCAGACTTCCGCTACAAAAGGGTCCAACCTCGTGTCTTAGTTGATTAATTACACCTAATTAATCACCCCCATAATTAATTATCCCTAATTAATTACACATTTTTAAGAATATGGGTAGACCTAACTTAATAGGTAAATTCCCAATTCCATAGCATGGGTAGACCTAACTCAATAGGTAAATTCCCATGGGGTAGACCTAACTCAATAGGTAAATTCCCACTTATGTTCATTCATTTTATTTTGTTAATATGCATTTTTAACCCCATCGTTCCCCACGTAAATCGTTCTCATTTCATGACATAATAAAGGGAAGATTCATCACAAATATCATGGGTGTAACCACATCTTAGCATATAACTTTGTCATGGGTTAAGAGGATGTCAACTTGCATATATGAGCATATATTAACCCAACTACATTTAACCCAAACTTGCATATTATCATACACATGACTTGCATAACATGTTGCATATGAACTTGCATATTATCATACACATATCTTGCATAACATGTTGAACTTGCATATAAGCATTCACATAACTTGCATAACATGTTAAACTTGCATATAAGCATTCACATAACTTGCATAAGCATGCATAACTTGCATAACATGTTGAACTTGCATATAAGCATACACATAACTTGCATAAGCATTCACATAACTTGCATAAGCATTCACATAACTTGCATAAGCATGCATAACTTGCATAACATGTTAAACTTGCATATAAGCATACACATAACTTGCATAAGCATGTTGCATAATAGATCAATGTTCAACTTAGTGTTTTGCATCATAAGCATCATGAAACATAGCACCAAACTTGCATAAAGATGTCATGAACACATACACTAAACTTGCATGACATATAGCATATAACTTGCAAAACACATAACATACACTATACTAAGCTTGCATAAACACATTGATCCACAAACATAACCATACATCATCATATCCTATCTTAATCAATTTAACAATTGATTATTAAGGGGATAGAAGCTCACCAAAACCAAGATTAGCAAACTAATGAAGAAGATTAAGAGGCTAGAAGTTGATTTGGAATGCTATCCCTTCTCTAATTTTGATGGAGGCTCCTTCAAGTTTCAAAGTGGTGGCATAATGGCCTTAGATCTATTTTTTAGTAAGGATTAGGGGGGGTATTAGGGTGTATATATAGATTAGTTAGGTGTTTTAGGACCATAGGATTAGCCCTAAATTAGATTAGGACCATCAGATTTCGGAAATCTCTAGAACACAGCCCAAGACTCAACCAAAAACCAGATCTGGTGCACCCAGATCAACAGGGCCGACACCCTGTGTCGACACCCCTGTCGACAGGGCTGTCGACACCCCTGTCGACATGCCTGTCGACACGGGGCTAGGCGGGAACTTTCCCGCCACCTCCGCTTTTGGCTCCAATCCTGTTTTTAGAACTGAATTTTAAATCTGTTTTTAACTTTGAATTTTCTGAAAACTTCTTTGGGCCTTAACTGGGTCATACGGACTCCGATTTACAAAATTTCGGACTCTATTCTGCGTATTTTTCCGAGACGAATGCAATGGCACAACCCGTTTCCCCTGATTCAGATTTTAGAATTTAATTCTGCCCTGATTTATATTATAATAAGTTATTTCAACATACGGGGTGTTACACAATTCCTTAAGATATCTTTTCTTTTGACCTAAATATTTTCTTGCTATTCACAAACATAGAAGAAAATGAATGGTAAAGGCAGAGGAAAAGGTAGAGGACGCAGAAACATTCAGGCTGAAGTTCAGCTACCCGACCCCGTGGGAGCTGTTAATGCACCAGTATTGCCTCCTCAACAACAACCAGATTTAGAAGTGCTTGCTAAGAAATACAAGAATCTGGGTGGAGTGCCGTTTACCGGTAAGGAATCTGTTGTCGAAGCTCAATCATGGATGCAAACTTGCGAAAAGGTTTTCAAAGGCTTGGAGTTAAATGATAACCGGAAAAGGTTTCTAACATCATGGTTGTTTAAAGAAGCCCAGATCTGGTGGGATACAGTTACAATGAGTAATTTTAAAGGTGATACGACTTGGGAAAGGTCTAAAGAAATATTTAAGCAAAGGTTTATTCCGCCAAAAGAAGTCGAGCATTTATATTATGGATTCTCCAATCCGAAGCAAGGAGATATGACTATCCATGAATATGTAAATAAATTCAATGAACACTCTCGTCTTAGTCCAGAATTGGTTCAGAATCCCTTCAAGAAAAATTTGACATTCAATGAGGGACTCCAGAGGAGATATAGAAGCAGAGTGATAGCTCATGTGAGACTCCCGTTCGTTAGAATGGTAGAGATGGCCTATCGTTATGAGAACATCGATAAAAATAATGCTTTGGAAGATAAGGAAAAGGGCTATTCAGGCAAGAAAAGAAAATTTGCAAAAAAAAGCCCAAAACAAGCAAGAGTGAAGAGAAGCCTAGAGATGAAAGATTTAAGAATGTGAAATGTTTCAACTGTCATAAGTATGGCCATTTAGTAAACGATTATAAATCTCCCAAAAGGCTAAGGAAGTCGATGGAAGAAATATAATGTTATAACTGCTATAAGAAGGCGCACATAAAGCCACACTGCCCAGTTGAAGAAGACTGAATTTGCTCATGTTTATAATGTGGAAGACACTCCAAAAACTTCTGCTGAAAAGGGAAGGCCAAATATTTTAGAATGTACGCTTACTATTAGAGATATTCCTATTAAAGTATTATTTGATATGGGCACATCACGGAGTTTTATTTCAAGTAACATGGTATATAAGCTAAATTTAAGACTTAGATATCTTGAAGAACCCATTAGTGTTGTTAATTCGATAGGAGGTTCCCTCGATCTCTGTTTATGTTGTAGAATGCCCGTCTCCTATTCCCATTATCGATTTTCCTTTAATTTGATTATCATGGATTTTACCGAGTTTGATCTTGTTCTGGGATTGGACTGGTTAACCAAGTACGAAACAGTAGTTAAGTGTGCTGATAGAATAGTTAGAGCTAAAACAAAGTTTGGAAATTTTATAACCATACCATGTGAAGGGCCAGATTCAGATAGAAAATAAATTTGGTCTGCTCTCGAGATTTCCCCCACTTCTATTGAGAATATCCCTGTTGTTAAGGATTATGCGGATGTATTTGAAGAAGTTGATAGCCTACCTCCACGAAGAGAATTTGATTTCAGGATTGATCTAGTTCCAAAAGCGAGGCCAGTGTGCATCCAATTCGGAGAATGACATTGAAGAAGAAATAAGAGTTGAGCAATCAAACACGACAACTTTTATGGAAAGGTCTAATTAGGCCTTATTTATCGAGTTGGGGAGCAGTAGTGGTGTTTGTTCCAAATTCAGACGGTACCCTCAGATTATGTGTGGATTACCGAGACCTCAACAAGCAGACACTCAAGAATAAGTACCCACTGCCACATATAAATGACTTATTAGATAGTTTGAATGAGGCGTGTGTTCTCAAAGATGGACATAGCTATAGGTTTTCATCATTTAAGAATTACGTATGAGTGTGTTCCATTGATAGCTTTCAGGATCCAAATTTATTTTATGAATGGTTAGTAATGCATTTCGGGTTATGCAACGCCCCTTCTTATTTCATATACTTAATGAATCGTGTGTTTCGAAAAGTGTTGAACAAATTTGTATTGGTCGTTATTGATTATATTCTAATATTTTCAAAGATAATAGAAGAGCACATGAGGCATTTGGAATAAGTGTTAGATTCTGAGAAAGAATACATTGAAAACCAAGTTTTCCAAGTGTCAATTTTGAAGAGAAGAAGTGAAGTTCCTTGGTCATGTTTTATCAAAGGAAGGAATCTCAGTATATCCAAGTAAGATTATGGCCATCCAGGATTGGAAGCAACAAAGGACTCCCACTGAAGTTAGAAGTTTTCTTGGATTGGCAAGTTATTATTGGAAATTCGTGAAAGATTTTTTGAATTTATCTAGTCTTTTAACGAAGCTTACTAAGAAACATGCTAAGTTCAATTGGATGTCAGAATGTGAAGCGGCTTTCCAAGAGCTGAAAGAAAGATTAACTACTGCACTAGTATTGACAATTATAGATGGTAATCAAGATTTAACTGTTTATATTGATGCTTCTAATGAAGGAGTGGGTGCGGTATTGATGCAAAGAGGCAAAGTAATTGCTTATGCAAGTCGACAGTTTAAGCCGCATGAGAAGAGGTACGACACTCATGATTTGGAGTTGCTAGCTGTGGTGTTTACCTTAAATTTTTGGAGGCATTACCTATTGGGTGAGAAGTTTGAGTTGTATACAGATCATAAATCTTTGAAGTATCTGTAAATTCAGAAGGATCTGAATATGAGCAATAATGTTGGTTGGAGTTTTTGGCATCTTATGATCTGGATATTCTATATACTCCAGGAAAGGCCAATGTGTGGTAGATGTGCTCAGTAGAAAGAATGCTATTGTTGATATCTGATTATTACACCCTCGTTGGTAGAGAAGATTTTTGTTTTACAGAAGGATTATGAGTTTTTTCTGAAGATTAGATAAAGGATTCAGGATGGTGAAGTCTCGAACTTCCAGATTGATAGTAAAGGAGTTCTGAGATTGATAGGATGAATTTGCATTCCAGATGTTCCGGAGCTCAGAAGAGAAGTACTGGATGAGTCTCATAAGTCCTAGCTCAAAATTCATCCAGAGGTACAAAAGATGTATCAAGATTTTAAACGCACGTTTTTGTGGAAATCTATGAAAAGAGATATCTCGATATATGTTAGCAGGTGTCCAACTTGCCAGCAAGTTAAGAGTGATCAGCAGAAGGTCGCAGAGTTGTTACAACCGTTAGAGATTTCAGAATGGAAGTGGGACTAGATATTGATGGATTTCATTGACAGTCTACCTAAAACGAAGAAGGGTAATGAAAGCATTTGGGTTATTGTAGATCGTTTGACAAAGAGTGTCTATTTTCTTCCAGTGAAAGCAAGTAGAACAACTCAGAGTCTTGCTCAAATATATGTTAAGGAAAATGTTCGACTTAATGGGGTACCCAGCAGCATAGTTAGTAATCGAGATCTGATCTTCACCAGTAAGTTCTGGGAAGAATTTCAGTCTGAGTGGGGGACGAAGTTAAATTTTAGCACTTCTTACCACCCCAGACAGATGGTCAGACTAGTATTTTGGAAGATCTGTTGAGAGCTTGCATCCTTTACTTCAGAGGATTGTGGGAAGATCATTTAAATCTTGTAGAGTTCTCATATAACAACAACTTCTAAGCTAGTTTGAAGATGTAGTTATTTGAAGCATTATTTGGTCGACTGTGCAGATCGACTGCATGTTGATAAAACTTGGTAATCGGCTAGTGTTTGGTCCGGATATGATCCGAGAAGCCGTAGACAAAGCAGACTTCATCAAGAAGAGGCTAAAGGCAGCTTAGAGTCGACAGAAAAGTTATGCATATTCTATAGGAAGAGACTAAGAATTTTTTGTTGGCGATCAAGTGTATTTGAAGGGTTCTTCGTTGAGAGGAGTGATCCGGTTCGGAAAGACGGGAAAATTGTCACCTAAATATATTTGTCTATTCCCAATATTGGAGAAGATTGGAACTCTAGCTAATAGAGTTCAGTTGCCAGATTGGTTGCCTGGAGTGCATGATGTGCTTCATGTTTCTCATCTCCTGAAGCATGTGCATGATCCAGACTAAATTGTTAAGGAAGCGACGCAAGAGGATTTGGAAATTACTCCGAGTCTGGGTGTTCGTAGAGAGCCGATGAATATAACTGGCAGAGAAACAAGGGTACTGAGAAATAAAAGAGTGAACTTGGTCAAGGTAATGTAGAGTGGAAATCCTAAAGACTATACGTAGGAGATAAAGGATAACACTAAACAGGCTTATCTCAGGTTTAGAGAGGATATCTCTAAATGACTCTTTTTTGAGAGGTAAACTTATGATTATTTTATCATTTCTGTTTCAACTTAGTTTTTGTCTAATTTCAGGGACAAAATTCTTTTAAGTTGGGGAGACTGTAACGACCCAGAATTTTGAAACCAATTAAAAATTTGTTTTCAATATAATTTTTTGAGAATTTGTGGTGGTCAATTTTGAAAATTCGATAATCTAATGCTGATTTCAGCAATTTACGAAGTAACATTGTTGAGATGACTTCATATTTTGATGAAACCCATTTTATAGGATCCATAGTGTTGAAAAATGGTAGGGTTCCAAATTTTGTAATTTTTGGAGCTAGTATGTGGGCATGCGAGAATTAATGCATGTTGTGACAACCATCGAAATTAAGCGGAAACACGATCGAAAAATTAAATGAAATGTCAAACGAACTCGGAATTTGACGAAACCTGTTCCGTTAGATGCTAGAGTGCAATTTTCGTGTAAAACAGAATTGATGTTTTATCACACGATCAGAAGACGTGAAGCTAAACTAAAACACTTTACGTTTGTCGATTGGAAAGTGCTTCCAATATAGCGATACGAAGTGTCAACCACCGGAGTGGCCAAAGTGTTTTTCTTCTCTTCTCCCTTGTCACGACACCTCAACGACCCGAGGCAAAACCATTTTGCATAGGACTCCTCTTCACTTCCTCCTTTTCTCCTTTCTTCTCCTTTTTTTCCAAAACACCCTAACTTCCTTCCTCCAATCATGGCTGGCGCTACCGCCACCTTCTCCCACTGACCGCCGTTGCCACCTCACTGCCTCCCCTCCAATCTGCGCCGCCAACCTCAACCTCCTCCGACGATGTCGTGGGCCCCAATCCTCTCCACAAACTCTAAAACACCCAATCTCCACACTATTTTACATTTTAGCCCTTAAAAATCCCAACTTTGCACCTCCTCTCACCACTATACCCCCACGCCGTGGGTCCCTATTGCCATGTCAGCCCAGAAATAACTTCATCATGGGTCCACCTTCCATTTTGTGCCTTCTTGTGTCCATTTCCCCCTTCGTTTTGTCGCAAACCTCCAGACCCGAGTGTATTCGTGTGTACGAGTGTGTTCGTGAGTTGTTTGAACCCAATAGCTGCTGGATCGAGCCTCGTTAACTGCTGACAAGTGTCGTATGGGTGTTAGTGTCAATTGTGCATGCTCAAAAATCATTCAGAACAAAGTTTGGCGGAGTGGAAACCGTGGTGAGAAACTGAAACTCACGTAGATAAGGAATAAATTAATTAACTGTTAATTGTTGATTTAGTATGTTTAATTATGATTAACATTGATTATATATGTTTAATATAATGTTAAATGTTGAGTTTTGTGGTAAAAGTATGATTTTTATATCATATATGCGATATCCCTTGAGTACATAACTCTTGAATCACATGTAGTGTTGATTTGAAATTAGTTGAGCCTTAGTTAGCTTTGGATTGAGTAATTTAAATATTACTGTTATTGGTTGATTAGCAAACCCCACATGGGTTTTGGGATGATAGTAGCCTACACGTCTTCAAGTGTGTAGATAAGTCATATGGATTGCGATGTAAACCCCATACGGGTATAAGGATTATAATTTTACACATCTCCCAAGTGTGTATATAAGTCACTTTGTGTGTGATTGGATGTAAACCCCACACGGATATTGGGATGAAGATAAACACTAATCTTAATCCCAAGTGTGTAGTCTGTCAATCTGTTGATTGACAGGACTGTATAAGCGTTATTTAAGGCTTATATGGTATATTGCACTTTATGTGTGAATTAAATGCCATTTTGATGGTTGTTTGAGTGTAATAATATACACTAGTTGATAATGAACAATAAGAGTGGTTATTGGTTCAATGGTTTAATCTCCATAAGGAAAACGAATTTTTAATGAATATTTTATTAATATAATAATAGTTGAAAAAACCAAAGTTTGATTTTAACGTCCGATTTTGGATGGACGAGAAGATATTAAAATATCGATGAATATTCATAATTAGAGCGAATGGTTTTGAATTAAATCTTGTGTACTCATGGCATATCGAAATTTTACTTTCGAAATGAATAATAATTTTTAAAAGTGAAGTTCAGATAAACTATTTAGAAGAAGTTTTAAAAGAAATTTCTTTTCAAAAGTTTCTTGTTTATTTTTATTACGAATATCATGAAAGTTTGGATTGAAAATATTGAAGTTTGGAAAATAATATTATTTTAATCATTATAATATTATTATAATGTTGTAGAATTGTAATAAAAGATTTCTGAGTTGATTTTTGTTTTAAGATATCGTTTTGGAAAATTGTTATACATACATACATACATATATATATATATATATATATATATATATATATATATATATATATTGGAAAGGTGAGCCGGATTACAGTGGCCGTACCACTTTTATTATCAAAAGTAGAAACAGGTGCTCTGCATATGCACACAAACAACTATCTAGTTTGAAGTGTCTAGTCACTGTTTAGCACCAAAATAACCAAAAAATTACATCAAAACCTTGAAACAACTCAAGAGGAAGCCTTGTTATAGAAAGTTCCTATAAAAGGTGTCATAATCCTAATGTGATTAACAAAACGACTGACCAAATCATCCACATAAGTCATGGAATTTGGTGAGAAAATATTGCTCCTATCCTAGTCGGGATCCTGCATAATAATTGCATTGTCCATACCAAGTTCACCTTCATCCCATAGCTTTAAGTCACCTTCAACAGGTTGATAGAAAAGGTGGCACAAATGTCCACGCCCAACTAGTGTATAGAAATAATACTCAAAATCATGGCGCATACAAGTAGGAGCATGCACCGAGGCTCTCTCTAGAGAAACTGTAATAACCCGGAAAATCCGAGCCAATTTAAAAAAATTACTTTGGCAATTTTGATGAATTTTGAATATTTAAAATGATTTATTTTAAATAATAACGGCGAGAAATTTATTTTGAATTGAATTAGAACGTATATATTTATTTGAATCAACGTTAGAATATAATTTTTTATTTTTAATTATAAAAGGAATTGAAAACGGCGCGGTAGTTCGAAAATTCGATTTCAAATTTCAAATGGATGTACAGGATTCAAAATAAACCGGATTTTAGCGAAACCAAAAATATTAGAATCTATTTGAGAATATCTTTCCAAAAATCCGAAAAATTGAAATTTCATAGCGGGGATAAAAAGTTATGCCCAGATGAAAATTCAGAATAGTCGCTATGGAAAATATAGCCCTTAATATGGGAAATTTTGCAAATGACCTTCATTTTCGATGAAACCACTTTTGTTGGATCCGGGATGTCGAATTATTGCTAGATTCCAAAATTCGTAATTTTCTGAATCAATATGTGAGCATGGCAAAAGAAAACGTGTTTTAACAGTTTCAGTCAATTTCGATCGACCAAAAAAATGGCCATTTTTCAAATGGTCTCGGAATTTGACGAAATTAGTTTTGTTAGAACTGTATCGTCAGTACGAAGCTAGAAATAATTTTTCTGGAATTTTTGGGGTCCGTATGTGACCCCAGTAAATTGAAATGTACGTTTAAAATTAAATATAATGATTTATATGTTAAATTTAGAGGAAACTGATCGTTACAGCTGGTATCAGAGCTTTGGTTAACTCAAATCTTTGGGGTACAACTCGTTAGAACAGAATAAAAGACTCATCAGAGGTAGGATTAGTAATATCCTATAGAAGAATCCTCATTAGAGATAGAATCAGTAGCGTTCTAGATTGAGTGACTCGTTATGGATGGGGTTAGAAATGCCCAAGAACTTAAGCCATAGTGAAAATAATGAAAGTTGAGTTGGTTTGTAAAACAACTTTCAGCTTCGTTCCATTTCGAGGACGAAAAGTTTTAAGTGGGGGAGATTGTAATAACCGGGAAAATTCGAGGCAATTTAAAATTTTTATTTTGGCAATTTTGATGAATTTTGAATATTTAAAATGATTTATTTTAAATAATAACGACGATAAATTTATTTTGAATTGAATTAGAATGTATATATTTATTTGAATCGACGTTAGAATATAATTATTTATTTTTAATTATAAAAGGAATTGAAAATGGCGTGGTAGTTCGAAAATTCGATTTCAGATTTCAAATGGATGTACAGGATTCAAAATAAACCGGATTTTAGCGAAACCAAAAATATTAGAATCTATTTGAGAATATCTTTCCAACGAATCCGAAAAATTGAAATTTCATAGCGGGGGTGAAAAGTTATTCCCAGATGAAAATTCAGAATAGTCGCTATGGAAAATATAACCCTTAAAAATGGAAATTTTGCAAACGACCTTCGTTTTCGACGAAACCACTTTTGTTGGATCCGGGATGACGAATTATTGCTAGATTCCAAAATTCGTAATTTTCTGAATCAGTATGTGAGCGTGGAAAAAGAAAACGTGTTTTAACAGTTTCAGTCAATTTCGATCGACCAAAAAAATGGCCATTTTTCAAACGGTCTCGGAATTTGATGAAATTAGTTTTGTTAGAACCGTATCGTCAATACGAAGCTAGAAATATTTTTTCTGGAATTTTTGGAGTCCGTATGTGACCCCAGTAAATTGAAATGTACGTTTAAAATTCAATATAATGATTTATATGTTAAATTTAGCGGAAACTGATCGTTACAGAAACCCAAGAGATATCAGGGTCGGGAGCAATGTCACAATCAGTATGAGAAGATAGTTGATAGGTAGACACCTCAGGATCAACAACCTCATCCACGACAGGTGCTGCAACAACAGGAGGGATGTTGGAATCGAGTTGTTTCACTTTAGGAACTCAAACTCGACGAGGAGGACATGGTAGAGGGGATCTAATAGCGGTGGGGCATCACTCGATGGACCACAAGCATCCATAGTATGACCAAAAACCTTGCACGATGTGCAAATATCAATTTTCCATTTGTAACTTACTTCTACCAAATACTCACAATCATCAATTCGAACCTTAGTTTGAGGACGTAGAAGCTTATCAGGGTCAATCTAATTCAGAGCTCTAGCAAAGGAAGGATTTTTCTAGGTAACAGTGTTAGACATCAAAGCATTTTAGTTTTCCAATATGGTAGGCCAACTAATTAAGGCCTATGAGAGGCTGAAGGACAGATGGTACATGAGTAAATTGTGTCCAGACAGGAATAAATAGAACTTGCTCCTTAACCTTATAACCAGTAGAGTTCCATAGAGTCACAATGAGTGGTTTACCAGCTATGATAGAAGGGGGTGATTCCAAGACTTGTATACGCTCGTCAGCTGATGAAAACTTCAGATAATAAAGTCCATCAACAATAGTAATACATAAACCCCCTCGCAGTCGCCAAGAAGAACGACAAGCAATGATCATGTCAACATCAGGAGGCCTAGTGTCGAGGAAAAAACCAACACTTGGTCCTACCAAAACACTAAAGCTTCATGATGCACTTCAGGTGGTGGAATCAAAACTAGCTCATCCTGGGTGATTGTAAAATCAATTGGCATATAGACACCTGTGATATTAAGAAGAGTGGCAAATAGAGATATCCACGTTGGCTTTCCAGGAGTTACAATTTGGGTGGGCGAAGATGTATAAATACCCTGAGCGGATGGGGAATTATATCGAACAGGTGGAGAGCGTTGCTGGTTCTCACAAGTCATAGAGCATGGAAGCCGATTGTCATTCAGACCAACATCAACAGATACTGAACTACCCTCATTAACTAACACAATATAGCCAGCATTACCAGCCTGTCCAAAAACACAACTATTATCTGGCGAATTCAAACCCAAATTGGCCTCGACATCACCATCAACAGTGGACTCGACAGCACTGAAAACTTTACTGGCCACACACGAGCCTGGTAATGGCCAAGCAGAAGACTGCTCAAGCATGGGAGACAAGGGGGACTCACTAGGGTTTAGGGATTCCGTTGATGTTAACGGTCAAGTCGCAGCCATCTCAGCTATCAAGGCATTCAGAGGGTTCCGCTTATATATATTTTATATAATAAATAAAATGGTTTCGAAAAGATTCAACGTACTTTATATATCTACATTGAATATAAATTAAAATAGAATGTGTCGCGCAGCAGTTGTTGGCTTTTTTGACATGTAACTTTAAATGAATATACCGGGAGATTCGACCATCGGATTTTCCCAAAATTTGAATCGTTCAGTTCGTTTTGAGAAGATCATTCAAATGATAAGAGGTTATTTAAAATCTAACAGGTATATTTTTAGAAATGTTCAATTCAAACATAAATGAAAACAACACCATGACCCATAATGACCTGTAATTGGAAATTACGGGTATGTACTATTATATATATATATATAAATAGTCAAAAATTGTTATAAAATATTATAAATTATTTGGAATGGATTTAAACCAATTTCACATGGTTTGTAAGGATAAATGTGGTGAAGTATAATTTGGGGGTTTTGTGTAAAGACTTATATAATTGATTTTGGGAAATAGGAAATTTAATTCGTAAATTGAATTGAATTCTTAAGTTAACCTTTTAATATACGGTTATAAAATGATTTTTGGAAAGGCAAGTGACTTAACCAGATTTGAGGATAAGATTTTAAATCTTATGAAAGAAACCAATTAAAGGAGACTTAATTGGTGAATCAATAATCCAACTAAGGCAACGACCAATGTCACGCTCCTCTAATGTTGCCTATTTGAAAAAATGCCAACGCTATTTTGATATACGGCCACATAAAACTAGTTCGAATATGCCCACTTTTGTAGTAGTGCCAATCCCCTCAACAAACCCTAAAACACCTAGTCTCCACACTAATTTGCATTTAAGCCCTTAAAAATCCCAACTTTGCACCTCCTCTCACCACCATACCCCACGTCGTGGGTCCCCCTTGCCATGTCAACGTAGAAACAGCCCCACAGTGGGTCCCACCTTCCATGTCGTGCCCCTTGTGTCAATTTCCCACTTTGTTTTGTCGTATGGATTGCTGCTAATGCCGAAGATATTGAAGACGGTGTAGGACTGGTAATCTTCATTTCGAAGGGATTGCTGCTGATGCCCTGGGTTTAGGTAGCTCCCTTGAAGGGGTTATAGTTGAAGTGGTCCAAACGTACTTGTTGATCGTCCAGATGTGTGAGGGCCTCTCTCCTATATCGAACATATGGGACGAGGAATAAGGTGCCTCCGGCTTCATTTAGACCCAAAACGGACTTGCAAATGGATTGTGTGTCTGACATAGTATTTCATTATGTATTAATTGATCTATACTAAATATATATTTGTTTTGTGGCAGAGAGTTTATTCTCTTAGCTTAACACCCTTCTTTGAGACGTACGAGCTTAAATGTTATATATTAATAGACATCAGTTGTATAGTATGAATTGACAATGTGGCACGCTGAGATGCATGATCAAAGCTTTTGTTGAAAAGAAGAGCTTTATGGATGATGATCAGAGCATGGCTAATATAGCATAGATTTGTGTATGGCGTTAATTCGTAAGCTTTACACCCCGGTATGAGTCAAAAAAAGGATGAAGGGCATCAGAGAGGACATGCGTTTCTTTCTAGCTAGAAGCGATGCCGTGCTATGGACCCCGAGCATTTTATTCATGCGGATGTTGGAATCGAGGCGCCTCGGATATGGATTCACAAGGTACGCCTCGGAAATGGATTCACAAGGCCATAGTGGTTGACATACTAACCAAGAGGTCTGATAAGATGGGGAAACATATCGTTCATTCAATTGACTAATCCATCAGAAATGGGTGGACCGACCTTGCCTCTCCATTGGGATGCATGTATTTTTCCAAGGACATTTTGCTAGAGATGTTCCAAAGTTCGGATGAGGAAGTATCCCTTGCCTCATCTCATGATGGAAACCCGATTTCCAATAAGCAAATTTATGGTTTTAGTTGTAAGCCTATATGGCGACATAATATGATGGGGTATTATGCCGTCTAAGATTAATACATTTATTTTCTAAATTATTTTCAACACTTAGAAGCTAATAATAATATCAAATGATTTCGCGTACCAAGCATGTTTGGCCATTATAAGCTAAAACTCTATCTTTCGGCTTGCGCTTGCATTGTGTGATGTGACCTAAATCTTATAACGACTTAATTTTTCCAAAAGCATTGCGTTGTTTTTATGCACGACATTCATGTAGAGGAAACCCGTTCCATGTCATACGGCATGGTCCCTTTATGCCTTATTTTAAATAAGTTAAGTTCACTGTAGGGTTTTTCATACCAGTCCCATGACTGACTCATAGTTTATTTTTTCCTTGCAAATTCGGGTGCCCATAATTTTTACACGGGCAACCAAGTGATTAGGTTGTTAGCTTTTCTCTTCTGGATATGTACTAGAGCTGTGGATGTCATTTGGACGTGGAGCTGAAGATGGAATTTTATGTTTCTTTTGAACTTTTGCAAGACTCTCTCTTGAGTTAATTATCTTTGATTCCATTGCAAACTTGTTACTTCAAGTTAAAACATGGTTTGTATAATTATGATCCTGTAATAATGTAACTCTGGTATTAATTCCGCTAATGTACATAATGTAAATTATTATCTGGTGATATATTATGTTATGTTGTATGATCTTCTGTTGCGTTTAATATGTTATATTCCAATGACTATCCTTTTCGCCAAGGATCGAGTGTTTGGGTCGTCACATACTTAATTAATTAATAGCTTTTGCATACGGACTCTGTTTTCAGCAAATAAAATATGAAAACGGGTTAGAATTTTGCTACGAACGCAACTATAATATTTTCGTGGCCAAATTCCCAATTGTCCAAAACTCCATTTCCAGCCTATTAATATATTATTAATTATTACTGTTTATTTTAAATTAACTTATGTCTAAATTAAGTATATTTTACGGGGTGTTACATTCTCCTCCCTTATTAGAGATTTCGTCCCAAAATCTTTTAAAGGGTAGAAGAATACATCTTGCTTTAAATAACCATGTTATACGCCCATGTTATTTTAAAAACATCCATAACTCATAGTGATTATGAACTGCAGACTTGCTAATAATGAGCTTAGTCCTAGCGTGTAAGTGTAAGATGCAACATGCATGCAAAACACCCTAACATGCATTTAATTCTATATGAGTGCACAGTGCATTGGTGTCACATCTATATACTACTATCCAATATAGAAACCATGATGCAACCAAAATCGATAGATTGGGTGAAAATAATTCCCCGAGAAAAGCTCTGGATGGGTAAGTCTAATCTTCTCCTCAGTTTCCCATGTGTTATCCGCAAGGTTATCTCCCCACTGTACTCGGACAAGTCGAATAATATATCATGGAGTCGTTTGATTCCGTGCTCCACTATCCTTTGGTGGCACGTGGCACCCTAGACTCCAACTCAAGGCTTCTTATGTTCCTAATATTGTCAAGCTTGAGTCTGTCAGTTGAATCATGAAGACATTTGCGAAGATGGAAAACATGGAAAACATTGCATATCCTCGATAAATGCTCGGGAAGCTCCACATGGTAAGCCATCTTCCTGATCCTATCCAAAATCTGAAAAGGCACAATAAACCTGGGAGCTAACTTCCTTGTCTTCCCAAACTGAACAACCTTCTTGAGAGGAGAAACCTTAACAAATACCAAATCTCTAACATCAAGTTCCAATTCTCTCCTCCTCCTATCTGCATACGACTTCTTCCGTTCTTGGACAACCTTCATTCTCTACCGAATCAAAGAGATAATCCTCGTGGACTCACAGATAATGCCTGGTCCGAGTAAAATCTTACCGGCAGTTTCCCACCAATAAGTTGGCGATTTGGATGGCCGCACATACAAAGCTTCGAAAGGGGTCATACCAATCGTCGCTTGGTAACTGTTATTGTATGAAAACTAAACCAAAGGTAAGTGTTACTCCCATGCTTCTTCGAAGTCGATTATTCAAGATCTGAGAAGATCCCCCAAAATTCTCTTAACTCTCTCTGTCTGGTCATCTGATTTCAGATGATAGGTTGTGCTTAAACTTATGGCTGTTCCCAATGCTTCTTGAAAACTCTTCCAAAACTCACTAGTAAATAACGGATCTCTATCACTCACTATATTCGTTGGAATACCATGTAGCCTAATAATTTCCTTAACATACAACTGGGCTAACAAGGCGGTAATTATGTTCTTCTTGATTGGAATAAAATGGGCACTCTTCGTTAACCGGTCCACTATCACCTAAATGGCTTCATTCCCTTTCTTACTCCTAGGAAGTCCACCAATAAAATCCATAGAAATGTGCTCCTATTTCCAAGTGGGAACCTCCAAGGGTAATAAAAGTCCTTCATGCTTCCCTTGTTCCGCCTTTACCATTTGACAAGTCAAACATTTAGAAACAAATTCTACCACATCTCTCTTCAGTCCTTCACAATAGAAACTTCTCTTCATGTCCCTAAACAATTTATCACCTCCGGGGTGCATGGTCATCCTTGACCTATGGTATTCTTCCAGAATCTCCTTCAAGTCCTAGGGACACAATTCCGACCATCTCTTCTCAAGCTACCACTACTATCAATAAAGTATCTACTAGAACGAGGGAAAGATTCTCCCCTAGAAACTTTTTCCTTTTCTTCCCTCAATTCGTCATTATGTTCTTGCTCACCCTTTATCCTTTCCACTAAAACCGACCTTATCTCCATTTCTCCAACAAATCCTTGAGCTGGCCATATGATGGTTGCAAATTAAAACTAGATAGAGACTATAACCACCTCCGCTCGGTAATCGCACTAAGGACAACATGCTTCCGACTCAAAGTGTCAGCCACGACGTTACCCTTCCCCGGGGTATATTGAATGAAGAAATCAAAAGATGCAAGATATTCAATCCATCTCTATTGTCAAAGGTTCAGATTTTTTTTTGAGAAAACAAATATGTCGAAGGTTCAGATTTTTTTTTGAAAAAACAAATACCTAGGAGACTTATGATCAGTGAATAACTCGAACTTCTCTCTAAGAAGATAATGCCTCCACATCTTAAAATCAAAAACCACTGCTGCTAACTCTAAATCATGGACGAGGTATCTTTTCTTATGGTCCTTGAGTTGTTTGCTTGTGTAGGCAACTACTCTACCCTCTTGCATGAGGACCGCTCCTAACCCGGTCCCGTATGCATATGTAAAAACTGTGAATATCTTGGCTTCATTCAAGATAATTAGAATAGGTGTAATTATAAGAGATTCTTTTAATCTCCTAAAGGCAATTCCACAAAAACTTATGATCCTTCTTTGTCAGTTGGGTAAAAGGGGTAGCAATCTTTGCGAAGTCTTTAATAAAATTTTAATATTGGCCTGCTAACCCAAGGAAGATCCTAACTTCAGTCGCATTGCAAGGTATCTTCCACTCTTGGACTGCTTCTACCTTAGCAGGGTTTACTGCTAATCCTTTCCCCAAAACAATATGCCCTAGGAACTTGGCTTCTTTTTTCCAAAAGTGGCATTTCGAGAATTTGGCATTAAGTTTGTTCTTCCTTAGAATTCCAAGGAACCTTTTCAAGTAATCTTCATGCTCTTTATGGTCCTTGAAAAAGATAAGGATGTCATCCACAAATACTATCACGATCTTATTGAGTATGCCCCGAAATACCCTACTCATAAGGTCTACAAAGAAAGAAGGGGTATTCATCAAACAAAAAGGCATAACCTTCCACTCGAAAAGTCCATCTGGCGTCCTAAACGCTGTCTTGGGCTTACTCTAATATGAAATCCTTAGTTGATGAAATCCTGTAGCCTCCAAATAGTCAAATAATTCATCAATTCTTGGTAAGGGATACGTATTTTTTTTGGTCGGCTTGTTAAGTTCCTTATAATCCACACATAACCTTAATGATCCATCAGACTTTATGGTAAACACTACTAGGGAACCCCACTCTGAGGTACTTCTATGAATGGATCCCTTCTGCAACAATTCTGATATTTGTTTGTCTTGCTCTCTCCTTTCCTTAGGAGCTATGTGCCTTAAAGGCAATACTACAGGTCTTGCATCCTTTTCGAGGTCTATTCTAAATGATATCTCTCGGTGGGGGTGGGAGTCCTATGACTTTCTCAAAAACATCAGGAAAATCACATACCATCGGTACCGAGGATGGTCCTTTAGAATCAAAACATAAGAATAATAAGGTTGAAATCCTACTCCTTGTCCTACAAGGAATCTCTATGTTGCGGCCTCTACAACTTCTCAAACAAACCACTCTCCTATCACAATTTAAGGATGACCCAATAAAATGATAGCCAATCCACACCTAAAATAAGACCATACCCCTCAAATTCAAGCACATATTCATCGAAAAAGAAGTCGACATCATTGATGTCTAATATTAGGTCTTTACAAACAACAAAAATATGCATAGTCTATTTGATAGGGTTAGACACCTCTATCAGATGGATAACAAAGGATAAGAGAAGTTTCAGAGAATCTACAATTTTCCTAGCAGTAAATGAGCGGTTAGCTACATAATTAAGTAGGGTACACAAAGATTTCCTAGAATAGAAATTATACCTTCTAGTAAGGGTTATCCATGATCCCTTATGGGCTGACTACAGATTGACGCTACTTCCAAGGCGTAGTTCTGGTTGCCTTGCACTGCTCTTGGTTTTGGTTAGTTCCTCACTAAGTGTCCGTATTCGTGGGAGTGAAAGCATTTCCATTTAAACTCTATCTTCACCAAGTTCTCTCTACAGTCCTTTGCTTCGTGCCCTTTCTTGTGGCACCTAGAACAAGTCTTGGCTTCCATCTTGAATTTTCTGCCTTTCTTCTTTTTGAGTTAAAAGTTCCTTTTCTTATTCTTTCCATCACCATAAGTATCTTCTCCCTTATTAGCAGTCTTGACTTTCTTAACACTCTCGGCTAAATATAAGATAGCTGCCTTAACTAAGGCTACAAATGTAGCTCCAAAAGTGATTTGTGCCAAAAGCATCTCCTTTAATGGTGAATTCAACACCCTAACAAACCTAAAGGCTTTATCTGTTGGGGTATCCACTAACCCTTACCAAACTTAGACAGCTCAATAAACTTCTCCACATACTCTTTCAACTCTAGGTCTCCTTGCTTTAGATGGATAAGCTTTTCTAGCTGCAGGGTCTTCTCTGCATTAGTTAGGAATTTGTTCTCGAAATGGATCCTGAACTCTGCCCATGTAAACACTCTAGCCACGTTCTCTTGTGAAATCAGGTTCCACCATTCTAGAACCTCTACCTTCAAGTTCCAGGCTGCTGCTCTATGCTTTAGTTCACCTTCCCATCGGAAGCCTCAAAAATCCTTTCAAACTCAGAGATCCACGCTTTCTCTTCCACAAAGTTCTCAGTTCCCGAAAAGGTCTTGTCTCCTAAACTTATAAAATCTTTACAAAGGCGAGGGAAATTGGGTTCCCCTTTAACGGGCCGAGCGCTGGTTCCACTGGGGAATGATTAACAACATGGACTTGTTCCATTGTCCTAAGATAATGTTGGAACCATCTGGAAAGTAATGAGGCCTTGCCAGGTTTCCCTGCTCGGGCTGGTTGTCGGCCATATATACTATCTAAAAAAGCAAAAACCCTTTAATGGACTTCCTACGATAGTAACAAGCCCCAAAAAGATAGAAAGATAAGGTTGCCTAGTATAATTGCTTATGTTTTGGGGGTGTAGTACTTGTGTGTGTGTGTGTGTGTGTGTGTATATATGTAGTTTTGAAAACCTATTCAAATAACATATACGTCTCTCATATGTATATTTCCCCATAATTGAATAACTTATGCACTGATACCAAATGTAACAACCTGCCCGGAATAAGCCTAAATTCTGACCCAGAAAAGGCCTGTCGGAACTTAAAGTCACTCTAAGTGGATCGTTGGTTCCTATAAGGATTAATTTAAACAGAGATACAGAGCAGTCTAAAGCAAAAATCATAATCTCACATAATGGAAGGGACAAAATATAATAGCATAAATATAGGACGTACCAATTATTAAAAACCAGAATACAGAAATACTACATGTCTCAAACTACATGGCACATCATCATTCGTCCCAATTACGTAGCAATAATAGTAAATACACAATAGCTTTAACAACTAGATATTCAAGAGGCTCCTCCTCCTATCTATCCTTAATCACCTATCTCACCTACTAACATGTTAATGTCAAGTAGAGAAAGGTCAAAATATAAAGTTCTGTTGAATGAAAGACATGTAAAATAAGAAGGCTATTTCATATATTTGGCAGTTGTAAACTTTCCAAATTATGTCTACGTAACAAACAAACAACACAAACATACGAGGCAGAGTTCTAGAAGTCACTTAATACCCCAAAGCTAATTTAAGGGCGGACACTCTTATGGTCACTTAATACCCCAAAGTTAATTTAAGGGCAGACACTCTTATGGTCACTTAATACCATAATTAGTTTATTCAGGGCGAACATCCCTCTAATCACTTAATACTCAATGGCAGACCTCGAGCCACTTAAGACTCCATTCTACCATTAACGTTATAAATGATATATCTCCTTGTAGGACAAGAAATAACAACGACTACTTACTACTAGGATTAGGGTCAGGAATACAACTTCTTTTAAGAAGAACCCCCATGCGAACCCTCTTGTTATTATCTATCTGTCCCTATGGGTGAACTCCTAGTCACATAATACTTCTCTTAGATGGTGGTTCCTAAGGCCATGTATACATAATCTGTCCCTAGGCCGACCCTCACTGTCCTCTAAATAATAAGCGAACATTACTTGGAGAACTACCCTACACACATTATCGCCTACTAGGACCATTTAACACCTTATAGTAGAAAGGCGGACCCAATAACCATTTGATTCTCGAAGGGCGAGCCCAATGATGGGTTCTGAACCAAGGAGTGAACCTTAGGAACTTACCTAGTCTTAACCAGTTAATACCCAAGAAGAGATATGTCAACCACTTAATACATTTTTCCTAAGGAAGACCTACTCCGTACACACACAATACACACACACACACACACATATATATATATATACGTGTGTACACATATATACATACACTAGACATCTCACATTAGGCCTACCACTTGTAGATGCTGGATTTGTCAGGCGGTTCTAGGTAGGCTTCTACTACAAGTTGGGCCTAACCTCACATTATAACATTATAATTATAATGGCCTATGATACCTAGACCTCTCACATTAACCAGATTCACTTGTAGATGCTGGAAATGTTGGTCGGTTCCAAGCAAACTTCTACTACAAGTTATGATTAACCTCGCGCTATGTGTAATTAACGTTAATTAAGCCATTAACTCACACACATACAAACATACAAATTCCTCTGGGGACATTAAAAATTATATTCCAAATTTAATCATATTTATTATGCACTTAATACGTATTAATATACATTGATTACATTATAAATATATATAAATATAGATGTAATTTAAGAGAATGAGATTGGTGCCCTTGCCACGTTTTTGAAATGTCAATCCCTTTTTTGTAAGGTGTACAAGTCATTTCCCATATTTTCCTCAACCATAGCATAAATGTGCATATTAACATATGACAATAAAATGGGAAGGGTAATGACAACAACATATAAACTTGCAACCCATATTTTGAATTGATTATTGCAGCAATGAAAGATAAACATAATGTCAAATACATATGCTTATAATTCCTATTTTAAATAGATCGATTTACTTATGTTTGTTTATACGTAAATCCTTAATATTCAAATATATAGTAAATAATGCATTTAAGTTCTCTATTTTGAAATGTAGAGATTCAAGCCTATTACATTTACAAATTATACAAATCTTAACCTTTTGCCCAAAAATTCAAACAAATGAATTTACATGAAAATAGGATAAGAAGGGAATCCAAATAATATAGAAAATCATACAACAAGAATTGTGTTTTTCTTTTATTATTACAATACCCAAAACCACAATTATAACTTGATTGAAAATTTCTACGAACAAGAAAATAAATGGAGGATTTGATGGTTTAATCGTTTTCTTTTCATATATCCTAAATCCTCCAAGGCACAACAATCCAAGTATATAACTATCAAATTACTAAAAATAGTAAGTTAGATGGATTCCACTCATAGAGTTATTAGGAAGTGTAGCAACAAGATTGAATAGAACATAAATTGGATTTGGCCTTCAAGAATGAACGTATGCTCCATTCCTTTCATATATATATATATATATATATATATATATAAGAATCACCATTAGAATCTTATATATACACTCATGAATCTGAATTCAAGATAAAACTTAAGTCTGTGTTAGAATAAGATATAAAAGATATAATAGATTTAGAGAAATAGAAGAAACCTAAATCTTTTAAGCTTTTTGAATAATATGTAGAAGAAAGGCATTATTGAGGCACCGATAGAAATGGCTGCAGGGTTCAAAATGAGTGTTTGAGGGTCTATTTAGTTACTATCATATGTTTGAATCGTTACATTAGTTTGATTAAATTTAAGCAGTTCATTTGATATATATTAAAAATAAGTCCCTACATAATACAACCCTCACTGGGTTTCCCTACGCGAGGGCGGTCGACCACCCCTTTGGGGGCAAGCCCAGGAGGAATTTCCCCTAGAACGTTACTTTTTGATCGTTCATTAATTAATTCACTTTAATTCTACCTTAATTAATTTATTCGTGTCCCCTTGTGAATATATACACATAAGTTTGAAATAAAAAGGAATATTCTTTTCATGCTTATCCAATTTAATATATTCCCAGCTTGTATATATATATATATATATATATATATATTTGAAATTCAAACTTTTGTACGTTAATATATATGTACAACTTAAGTAATTAATAACTTTTGCATACAGACTCCGTGTTCAGCAAATAAAATATGAAAATGGATCATAATATCTCCATGAACGCAAGTACAATACTTTCATGGCAAAATTCGTGATTGTCCAAAATTCCCTTTTTTGTCTATTTATATGTGACGACCCACAGGCAGTGGGTTAACCTCCCACCGTGACATACATATGATCCCCCAGACACCTTATTTTACGGCCAGCCTCTCGACTGCAATAACCAACCCTAATAAATAAGGGACATGTAGGGGTAAAAGCCCATTGTTCGCCACCAAACAACATGGCGAGAACCCCCTATCATGCGTAACCAGCTCCATAGCCAGCAACAAGGACTGGTATGGAGCTGGTTACGCATGATAGGGGGTTCTCACCATGTTGCTTGGTGGCGAACGGTGGGCTCTTACCCCTACATGTCCCTTATTTATTAGGATTGGTTATTGCAATCGAGAGGCTGGCCGTAAAACAAGGTGTCCAGGGGATCATCTGTATGCCACGGTGGGAGGTTAACCCACTGCCTGTGGGTCATTACAGTGGTGTCAGAGCCAATACCCAGCCGGAATTGTGGCTCTTGTGTGGACCACAATGCCTGGGTGAGGTGTTTGTGATCCAACGAGGACGTTGAGCTCTGTGGGTGGGGAGAATGTAACACCCCTAAGTCCCACATCGTGGAAGCCTGTGTGAAGTTGGTACTTATATAGTAAAGTACATCTCTTACTAATGCCGAGACCTTTTGAGAAACAAAACCCTATACCTATACGGTGGCTAAGTTGGGGACAATATCTTGCGTGAACGGAGGTGCGGGATGTTACATTACATATTGTTAATTATTACTGTTTATTTCAAATTAAATTAACTTATGTTTAAATTAAGTATATTCAATGGGGGTGTTACAAGGGTAGAGGTGAAATCGGTGGTGGCTTCAATGTGGAGGGAAGCGGTGTGGTGGTTTCGATTTTAATGTAAAGAGAAGCGATTTGCTTTTGGAGGATGTTACTACGAATTTGGGGAAAAATGATTATGTTTCAATTGAATGAAAATAGAAGAGGGGAGGAAGTGGTGAGAGGAGAAATGAGAGTGTTCACCTTTTATAATGTAGAAGAGGGGAACCAAGTAGCGGGAGAAAACAACAACGAGGAGTGCATGCAAAGTAATTTGTATAAGTGTTCTTATTATTCAGCTATGTTTGTACAAGTGTCAAAACTAAAATTTTTAAGTTAAAATTATATTAGATATTATCTGAATGAGATATTACTTTGTGAAAGAGATATTTACAATTATAAATTGGATTTATATTTATATTTAGTTAAACGAACATAACAATTGCAACTTATACATTCAAACAAGTGTCTTAGGTTTAATAAAAACCAAGTTCAAAATAAATTAGCTCTCTTGATTCCTAAGTCAAATTCTAATTTTAATTTCGAAACCAAGTTCAAAATATGTACAGAAATTAGTTATAATGTGATAAACACTTGATTTTGGCAAGACGGTTCGTCTAAATTTAATACATACTTAAAAGATTTTATTCAAAAATAAATTAGATTTCAATTTCTAAGTAAAATTTCAAGTATAAACATTAATTTTAACATTAAAATTTTAAATTAACTCATATTTAAATGTCGAAATTTCTGGGTCATTACAGGCTGGCTGCGTGGAGCAATAGCCACATTGATACGAGGCAGGCAATGTAGGGCATCTGTATTGTAGGAATAACGAATATGTCCTTTATAGATATAGTAAATCCCCAAGTGGCATGAGTTGATTGTTTGCCCTTAGGGTCTTTTCTAGGCCTAGTGTAGTTTGGGTGGAACCATTACTCTTTGCCCATATAGACGTTCTCATTGATTATTTAGAGCAAGCATGTTCTTTCCATAGCAAGATTTCTTTACCACTGATTTCCATGAAGTTTTGAGTAGTGGAAAGGCAAAGAGGCAGAGTTGTTTGTTGAACACTCGATGAATTTTAAGAGAAGTTGTCATACCTTTTGTATTAGATTGTGCCTAAGCCTAGTTATTGACTTGTGTGGTATGATGATCGATGATGTTTTGTAGTAATTTGGTAGTGATCAATGTAGATGACACGCTGGTCTAACCAAAGGATAACAAGGGGTAAATTTGGTATCTAGATAAGTAATTTAGTATCTTATGAGTAAATGGACCCAAAACCAAGTTCTCTAAAGATTACTTTTGAAAGATAAGGATTTTTCTTGGATTAGTGGATTATTATGGAAAAGTTATTGAAAGTTTTTCCAAGATACACATTTTCTTGGCCTATCTCACTCAAAGAAAGTTTAATTCTTTTAAACACATGTTAAGAGACTATTTTTAAAGAGTTCTAATTAATAATTTAGTATTATTTTTGCTTGGGACTATCAGTGAGGACCCATGCGAATAGATACCTTGGAATAACTACTATCAGTTTTTCAGTTAGGTCCTGGGGGCATTATCTATTGTGAGAAAGGTTGAAACTTCGATTACCATAGATTTTTATTTGTTGTCCATATAAGAAATTGGAACTTAAGAAAATAAGGATTAATTAATTCCGAGTGTTTGATGATTTTTGGTTTTTCATGTGCTCTGTGTAAAAGTAAGAATGTGGTTGGCGTTAATTCCTAACTTTCGATATAAAAAAATTCTTATGGTAGAAGCATTGAGGATATGAGGATGAATTTCACCATTAGTTATTATTCAATTACGAAGAATTGTTGTTCATCAAGGTTATGTCAATTAGGCATGAGACGAGGATCCAAGAAATTCCGTTTGGAAAAAACTTATAAGGGTAAATTGACATATAATTATAAGAATTGGATTGGTAGAGTAGATCTTTATACGGCCACCAAATTGAAGTAAGCAATAAGTTTGGCTAGTACATAATTGATTAAATGTTTATATGAAAGGTATAAAGATTTCAAATAGATTAATGATAGAGTATGTAATTGTGTTCCAAGAAAAGAAATTTGAGGATGAGTAATTTATTTGTAGGTCCACTTTGAGTCTAAATGCATACATGCATATGCATATATATATAATTTCAGAATTAGAAATTTTAAAGGCTAGTGTTTTCTTATGAAATTTGTATTTTTGGGATATCATATATATTTCGGAAAGAAATTGGTTTATTTTCTTACTAAGGTTTTTCAAATAAAATTTGAAAAAAAAGCATGAGTTTTGAAAACATATGTAGAAAGTTTAAAAAGAAGTATGTCCATATGAGGTTGGACAATATAAGTGGAACAAGTAGAGGAACACATGACTGTAAAGGTGAAGACTTGTAATGGAATATGGAAATGGTTAAAGTGACTCTACTTGGAAGATTGAGTAGGCTCTGGAATTTATAAACTAAGATATAACATCTTCGGCGTCTTTGAAGAATTTAAGTTTCGTACCTGCATTCTTTTGATAAACATTTTCTTTTAGAAATTATATTGTTAGCCTTTTCCTGTGATTAGTATCTTTCTTCTAAATATCCTTGGTAAGGATAGGTCTTAGAATTAAGCCTATGGATGGTAGGATTTAGTTGAAATGTATTGGTAGAACATGTTACATATGATGTAAGCAAGTGGTTGCAAGTTTTGCAAGAGTATGCATATACATACACTAAGCATGAATTATGTTCGACAAATTAGGACACCAATATATGCATATGGATGTGCGTGTGCATTCTTACTTTATTTCCATGGTCGATACAATGGATGATTATCAAATGATTGTTGCATATGAATGATATTTGGAGCATTCATGTAGAATTATCTGCCATCATTAGTATTTTTCATGCATCAGGATGCAGGGCACAAGCATAATTGCAGAAAAAGGAGGTCAACTAAATCACTAGACCGCCTAATCGTTTGTATTAGTTTGGGACATATACACTACACTATTGCATAAATATATAGGTTGCATTATAAGACTTAAGAACAACATATGCTAATGGATAATTTTTGAGATGATGGTTGTAGATATTTGGATAAAAATACTAATTTCATTATTTTTTCCTTGGAGATTTCGGGGATGAAATCCTTTATGGAAAGGAGAATGTAACAACTCGAATTTTTGAAGACACGGTAACTAATTAACGAATCAACTAATAAAATAATAAGTTTTAAAATTGTTAGAATCAGGCAATAATATATGCAACATTGAGTCCATTGCAATTTTGTGATCAATTTACATATTTGGTTTGCAAGAAACATAGTTAAAACAAAGAAGTAAAAAAAGACGAGTGATAAGTACGGTTCTCAAATTAATAAAAGAAGCTAAAAATAAAATTTCTACAAATGACCGAACTTGACCATGGATCTTATCATTGCATCCATTATGATTTTCTGGGTCAGTTTCATGTATAGCTTGTCAAAATCAGAGTTCGTACAGAAGAGTTATCACAAAATCAGAAGAAAAATCAGAATAAAGAAAAAAAACATAGGGCACGAGGCCGAAGGCATTTTCTTTCTGTTTAGGCTGAGTAGGCAGTGTAGATTTGCTGGTTTTTGAATTTCTGCTGATGTGGTAAGTTCCTATTAGTCGTGTAATATGGCTGACCTAGATTTAATCCATAAATCCAATGGCCCAAGAACCCTAGTGTAACGACCTCGGTTTTCGAGATCCTGATTATTGACATAAACTCAATGTCGACTACCCAAGCATCGGAAATACCATATAGTTAATGAAAGAAGTTAGAGGGTAAGAATAGATAAGATAGAAAATCAGAATGGAAGAAGAAGAAGATCACAACAACAGAATCAGATTAACACGAATCTCACAGTGGAATGAATAAAATATAACAAAACTTAAAATAAAACTAGTATATGTATACAATAACATTTATCAGAGTACAACACTTACAACACAGCGGAAAAAACAATAGCTATATAATCCTGAAGCCTCCTGCTCCAGCTTTCCAATTATATCTGTAAAATCCCGACTACTTGACTGCCCATACAAATTTGGGCACCCAAGAGTTTAGGGAAAACAAAACAAAATAAACTCCGCGTCAATCATGGGACTAGTGTGAGTAAACTCCAACCATTTGTTTAACTTTTAATATCCCTTTAAAAGAAAGGATAATCGTAAGACCGATCCACACATAAACACGGACGGTTTTTACCTTACGATAAACCAAATTGTTCTTTATATCAAATCTCTTCTGATATTACAATATTGTCTATCAACAACAACCAATAATCATTTAGCAGAACGCTTTCATCTCATGTTCCACATACACAATATATAATCAAATACCGCAGGCGCTTACTGGGCAATGAATTCCAACTGGCAAGGTATGGGATCACCTTCCGACAATGTATCTCTAGAGAGGAATACACCGGGTTCAACAAGAACATTTTGTAACCCAGGCTAAACATGACTGGTCACTCATTTCGCTTGAGCGTACCGAATGTATTATCACCAACGGTTGGGATCAGCAACCGTTTCCCAAAAGGGACAACATCGAAATAGATTATAGAAGTAAAATGGAATTTCTCTAGATCAGGAGACAATACACCGTAATTGGCAGCTAACCACTTAGTCATGCAACCTACCCGATTTTATACCACTTCTGGTTGTGAGGCTAGAGGCCATAACGTATCCTTTATAAACCACATCTTCATTCACTTTGAATGTCACATCGTCATACCCGCTAAATCACAAATTGATTTTTCCAAACATATCACGGGTAAACAGCTAAGAGAAATGAATTCCTCCGCCACCAAACATAAATACTTTTGAAGAGATCAACTTATGCGATCTATTAAATATACTCCATCAGACATTATTCCATGCAGGTTGTCCTGGGACTAGACAGACCGAAGGCACTATTCTGTAAACAGGACAACCCTCGCATAACTCTGTCTTCAATTATCTTCATCATATTTGATCGCAACGCTAATGCCCATATAGAGTGGTTTTAGATAATGAATCTAATCCCGGTCTCTCCGTATTAACGACGAAAAAATGGTCAAAAACTTTAATAGTCAGTGATTTAACTATGTGACGGCCCGCCCCGCATTAATCGACATTTCCTCCGAAAGTGCGATGTACACATGTCCGCTAGCACGGGACGGTCGTCAAAGAAAGGAAAGAAGATGAAAGAACTAACAAAGAAGCCTATAGAATGTCTCACATCGCATGGAATAAAATATAATGCAAAATACAGCTTATGATCCAACTTCATTATTACAACTTTAAAACTGTCTCTAAAGAAAAAGAAATTAAAAGAAGGAGGTACACTACTAATGCCCAAGCAGTGACCTTCAACAACACAGGGAGAATATATACATATCATACGTTGGACCCTCCTGCTCGTCTCCGGTACAACTACTCGTGCATACCACCTAACCAGTCTCTAGTCTGCTCGTTTAGGAGCACCCAGAGTAATAAGAAGAGACATTAAACTCTGGATCAGATAAAATTCTGGTATTAGCGATAAGCAACAAAACAGAACAATAACAGGTATAATCCAATCATACCTGAACCTGCAACCAAAGAGTTAGCACAACATACCGCTCAATACTCTAAGGTGCCACTAACATACGGTGTAAAGAATATGGGGGTGGGGTGTGCATGTCATAGTGAAAGCAAACAATCAAACATAGCAACTATCCTCACATCTCTCACTCAGTGCGTAAAGCATACGATATCCACTATTTGGTCACCTAATCTTTGGGCCATGACGGAGTCCAACCCCGTATAACTATCACTACAAGCCCCTAATCCATCTCTCAGTGGTGAACCCAAATTATAAGTATTGATAACCCCTTTGCACACGTCCCACAGCAAATTCCAACCATGAAGTTAACTCGTTGGTTCCCGTCTGGATCCTGAGTCACAACTTCTCGTTTAGACTACCTTTGCATCTCGGGTTTTGGTCGTCTCCGGATCGGTTCGGTCTTCTCTCTTCACTTTGCTTCGGATTGGTTCGATGCATCCTCAGTTCGTGCTCAACATCTCAGTTCGTGACAAGCTCCTTCGAGTCGGATCGGGTCGTGTTGCTTCCACCGGGTCAGTCTTGGTCATCCCATCGGATCGTGGTCCCCGTTCGTGGTGCAAGCAGCTCGAGTCTTCCTCTCCACTGCGGGTCGGATCGGAGACGCATAAGGGGTTTGGGTCGGAGGTCTTCTGGCGGATCGGGTCGGGTCATGTGTCCTTCCATCGGATCGGGTCGAGCTCCCTCCATCGGACCGGTCGTGGATGCATACTCGCGGTGGCTCGTAAAGATGGTGTCACGACCGGGTCGGGTTCGGAAAGGGCGATCCGATCCGGTTGCTGGCCAATTTCCTGCAGTTCTTCCGGCGACTATTTTACGCCATACGACGGCGTTTTCGACCCTTCTAACTTTTCTAATCAATCACAAAGCATACCATACAGTCATAGCAACATATAGAACTGACCACAAA
The DNA here is from genome assembly GCA_030737875.1 of Allium sativum. Classification (NCBI taxonomy): domain Eukaryota; kingdom Viridiplantae; phylum Streptophyta; class Magnoliopsida; order Asparagales; family Amaryllidaceae; genus Allium; species Allium sativum. Next base: position 300,668,898 of record CM060924.1, read on the forward strand.
CACCAAAACAACAATTTGATAGGTTAAAACGGATCAAACATAGCCAAAACCCCATATTTTCCCTTAAGCATGTTTAAGCCAATCTAATGATATGATTAGCAAAACTTAACCAAATTAACCCAAACTTCTAACAGAGGTCTAAAACATCATTTCAAATTTTATAAATATTTTTCCAGAATTTATTAATGTATAGATTCGCTAATCAACACTAATTACCCCTAATTAACCGTAATTAGTGAGAAACTTTGCAAATCACTCACCTTAGCCACAAATAAGATACCAAATCTGAAACTCCACTGATTTGGACGCGAATACCAATACAACGCAGCAGCTCTACCTCGATTTGTGTGCTTAACCGCCTTGATTTGATGTTGATTAGGCTAATTTTCAATTAGAAAGTGGTATGGGGATGTTTTAGATGTTGGAGGCCATGGCTAGGTTAAGAGGAATGAATAGTGACGGCTGAAAAATGAGAAAAAGGTATTCTCCAAACCCTAACAACCCTTTTAAACTCCTAATCCCGAAATTCCCCTTTGGGCCTAGCTGTTAATCACCCAGTTAAGCCCAATTAAGCTGTTTTTCACCATCTGAAACTTGTTTCAGCCATATCTCCCAAACGGTGAGTCCGTTTGGCTAATGTGACCACTCTACGGAATTTTAAACCATCATCCGGAGCCAATGGAAGTGGTTTCAGGTCAAAACTCCTTTCCAATTAATAGTTATGGCTAAAACAAGATCAGTTAGGGGCAAAACGGTCATTTAAAAATAGGGAAAATCATGAACATGTGAAATGACCCCAATAGTCGTCTCCTAAAGTTACATGACCATACGACTTCGTATGTGAAAGAAATAAATATCCTACGATCCTTCGATGCGTAGAATGCAGGTCGTTACACTCTCCCCCCTTAAGAAATTTCGTCCCCGAAATTCCTTAACCTAAAACATACAAAGGATCCCGCATGCCTACCAATCATATACAACAATCAAACATGCAAAGAAGATAAAACAAACCTATCATAGCATGCGGAAAGACTAAATCGAAACTGAAATCTTATCAGGCGAAGAGTTCTGGATACGTCTTCCTAATGTTCTCCTCTGTCTCCCAAGTACAGTCATTCTCATTCTCGCCCCACTGAACTTTGACTAATTTCACCGCCTTCCTTCGAAGTTGCTTCGTATCGTTCCCAACAATACACATAGGCTTGCGGTTCCCAACCGCCTTGGGTTCAACCTCGATATCATCCAACTGATCAGGTGAATAGCCACATCGGGGTCGTGCACGAACTTCCTTAACTGGGAAACATGAAATACGTTATGAACTCCTGCCATCTTCTCTGGTAATTCAACTTTATATGCCAAATTCCCAATTTGCTCAAAAATTGGGAATAACCAACGAATCGTGGTGCTAACTTGCCTTTCCTGCCAAATCGTATCATGCTCTTCAACGGAGAAGTCTTGACAAACACCAAGTCGCCAATGGAGAACTTTAAATCTCTTCTCCTCTTATCAGCATAACTCTTCTGTCTATCTTGAGCAACCTTCATTCACTGTTGGATAATCTTAATGTTAGCTGAATCCCTCTTACTATTTCTGGTCTAAGCTCAAATTTCTTACCATCCTCCAACCAACATGATGGTGCCTTGCACGGTCTTCCGTACAAAGTTTCAATTGGAACCATACCAATACTGGGCAAATAGCTATAACTCAACCAGATACAAATGGCCATCCCATGACCCTCCAAAATCCAATATATAAGTTCTCAAAAGATCCTCTAGTATACGATTCACTCAAATACCATCATAACCTGACCTAGTCCTTGGTAAACCATCAATATAATCCATTGAGACTTGTTCCCATTTCCATTTAGGAATTTCTAATGGTTGCAACAAACCACTAGGCTTCTTTTGCTCAGTTTTAACCAGCTGGCAATTCATACATTTGGATATAAACTTCTCAACATCTCTTTTTATCCTTTCCCAGTGGTAGGTCTGATCCATGTCTCAATACATTTTGTTACCACCGGGATGTATAGTCAGTTTCGAGTGATGATATGCTCTAAGCACTTCATCTCTCAGTCCGTCTACGTTGGGTACAGCTAATCCCCCATTCTTTCGAAGCCATCCTTCTCGATCAAATCCTTGCTTGATCATTCTCTTTCCATCGATACCCATCTCTACCCTAGAGATAATTTCCAATAGGTTAGGATCGTCCTTCTAACTGGAACCAATCCATTCAATCAAAATCGATCTAATCGTCAAGCTTACCAGCGTTTCTAAATCCAGTTCACTCTTGGGTCTGAAATCATATCCTGTGATATACTCTAGTTGCTTCCAACCCAGAAACATAACCTCTAGACTGGCATTCCTCCTACTCAATGCAACTGTTACTGCACCTAAATCCTTTGCTATGTCCACTCTACCCCATGAAGTCATGACAACTTCACTGTACTGGCTCATAGCCTTGCTACGATCACTCTGCCCCATGGAGTAATGACTACCCCACTTCACTGATACGTAGCCTAATTTCCGTCTATACTACCATCTCTTTGTTCCCCATCGCTAGAACCCTACAGGTGATAGTCTACTCAAGAGAAGAAAGATAGGGACAAACATAACAACCATAACATCCATCAAACAAGTCCTACCTATCACCTGCTAAATCCATGAACACGTTGACACCTACATGACTGGTCTAACCAATCCCAATATGTCGATTCTTGTATGTCTGGTCCAATCAACATCAAGAACTAATGGAAGCCCATCCTCCAAACGGACTACCGTACGTCCAACGTACGTTTTATCCTCCAAGGATAACTAGATCACGTCCAACGGATCCAAGGTAACGGGCGTCCCCCGATACCCCTGCTTTAAGTCCGCCTAAAATACTTGAGTCCAACCCAAGTCTATCCATTGTCTTGCTGCCCTCTCAAGTCCAACTCGAGCCAAATCCAATTCCTTGCAGCCTTCTCGAGTCCAACTCGAGTCAATCTATAACTCAGACCCAGTCTTGAGTATCCATTACCGACAAACTCTAGTCCAACGTGAGTCGTCTCCCTATTTGTTGCATCTCCAAGATCAACGAACACCCATTTTCTTTTACGAGTTCAAGTCCAACTTGAATCGTCCTAATCTTCGTTGCATCTTCCATGATCAACGAACACATCCTATTTCTTCAAAGTTCTACTATCCAAAGAGAACATCAGCATAGGGTCCTAAACAATCCATTACTTTGCATCTTTCTCGAGTCCCAGTCGAGCCATCTCATAACCCTATCGAGTCTAACTCGGGGCAGTCTATACCATTGAACAGTCTTATCATGTCATGGCTGCCCATCACTCCTCGAGTAACCCAAGATATCATCCAATGAAGAATTGCAACAACTATTTATCTCTCACGCAAACCATCCTAGTCGAACTCGACATTCCCCAAGCATAAGCCCCAAAGGCCTAAACCAATATCAAACAAGCACCCAAGGAACATCTCCTCCGAACTCGGACAATCCACGTGAGGTGATACTAGCAAAACAACTAAGCACTGGAGCACTCATTTGCCTCCTAGAGACAACTAGAACTTATTACAACGATAACCTCTCAGCTTCCTTAACTCCAGTTACTATCGCCATCACTAGGTAGGTACCTAATACCACCCTATTCCTTTAAAGTAGACCGACTCCCCAAAATAATGCTAAACCTAGTAAAGCCCAAAACAAAGCAATCACAAACAAACATACATCCATGACTCGATAAGATCACGTTACGACAAATCATACTAAGGCTAGTCGAACCACTAACCGGGTTCGTCACTACTAAAGGTCTATCGACTATCTCGGGTTTGTCAAACAATACTCGAATAGAAACATCTTAAATAGAAAACATACCTTTGATAATGACACCTTTTCCCTTCTGCGCCGCAGTTGGAGCATTCGACGAAGAAGGAACAATGTTGATAGCATACGCTTTCACAATCTGCTTCTCCCTAGGAGGTTGTGGACAATCATCCTTGTGATGTCCCGCTTGGCCGCAGTTAACGCACTTCCTTTCCACAGGATTTTCTTGACAATCTCTGGCATAGTGGCCCTTCTTGCCACAACTAAAGCACTCGCCACCATTCTTATTCTTCTTATTCTGACCATCCTTGGTTGGGTTCTGCTTCCTCTTGTTCTGAGAATTCTTCTTGCCTTCACCGCCTGCTTGCGGCTTTGGTTCCTCTGTAGATGCAATAGCAACTTCGGTCTTTGACTTAGGGAAAAAGCTCTCTGACCTTAATGCCTTTCCTACAATAGACTCGAACGTCTCATCGATATGGTGTATAAGTCTTTCCCCCAAGTACCCATCTAAACCAGTTATGAACTTTTCGTTCTTCTTTTAGACTGTATCGATAAGGGACAATCCATATTTCGATAAAGTGTCGAATTCAGCTATATACTCCGAGACTGCTCTACCATTCTGCTTAAGCTCCAAGAACTTCCTGAACAATTCTAGTTTATGAGCAGCTGGAATAAACTTATCACAAAAGCAAGTCTTAAACTGATTCCAAGTAACTTGATCCTCAGGAGTAATTGCCTTAATAGCATTCCACCAATTCATAGCTCGTCCTTGTAGTTGACGCGATGCTAGCTTCCTCTTCATTGCGTCTTCGATTCCCAAATCTTCGACGATGCGCTCACAACTGTCTAGCCAATCTTGAACTTCTGTAGCCGACTCCGTTCCGTGGAACGGATTCCCACCAAGACTAGTGTAATCCTTGCACAGCTTGGCAAAATCGGCCCTAGGCGCCTGCACTACTACACCACCACCGTTAACAGCATTAGGAACTACTCCCCGAGCATCCCTAAGCATCACCCTCATGAATTCAGTAAACATCGTCCTCATCTCAGCAGCATTACCATTATTGGCTCCTCTACCAGTACCCCTCGTATATCGGCTCATCGTTCAGTCTGTAAAGAGAAAACGATTAACCATCTCCATAGTGGTGCTAGTGCAATGCGACTTCATCCTTAGCTATACTAATAGTATATATATATATTGCTTTTAAAAACCAAAATAATCACAAATATGCGCTCTCATATACGTATTATCTCTCCCTGGTGTCTTTCTCTAGGTTAACTACGCAACCTAGAGCTCTGATACCAAGTGTGACGGCCCGCCCCGCATTAACCGACATTTCCTCCAAAAGTGCGTTGTACACATGTCCGCTAGCACGGGACGCTTGTCAAAAAAAGGAAAGAAGATGAAAGAACTAACAAAGAAACCTATAGAATGTCTCACATCGCATGGAATAAAATATAATAGTAACATACTTGACATAAAACAAGCGAGACAGTGCATAAGCTGAAAACTAAAACCACATCGTCATAGCAGCGGAAATCCAAAATACAGCTTATAATCCAACATCATTATTACAACTTTAAAACTGTCTCTAAAGCAAAAGAAAGTAAAAGAAGGAGGTACACTACTAATGTCCAAGCAGTGACCTTCAACAACACAGGGAGAATTTCTATATATCATACGTGGGAGCCTCCTGCTCGTCTTCGGTACAGCTACTCGTGCATACCACCTAACTTGTCTCTAGTCTGCTCATTTAGGAGCACCCAGAGTAATAAGAAGAGACATAAAACTCTGGGTTAGATAAAAGTCTGGTATGAGTGATAAGCAACAAAACAGAACAATAACAGGTATAATACAATCATACCTGAACCTGGACCTGGACCTGCAACCAAAGAGTTAGCACAACATACCGCTCAATACTCTAAGGTGCCACTAACATATGGTGTAAAGAATGCGGGGGTGGGGGTGTGCCTGTCATAGTGAAAACAAACAATCAAACATAGCAACCATCCTCACATCTCTCACTCAATGCGTAAAGCATATGATATCCACTATTTGGTCACCTAATCTTTGGGCCATGACGGAGTCCAACCCCGTATAACTATCACTACAAGCCCATAATCCATCTCTCAGTGGTGAACCAAAATTATAGGTATCAATAACCCCTTTGCACACGTCCCGCAGCAAAGTCCAACCATGAAGTTAACTCGTTGGTTCCCGTCTGGATCCTGAGTAACAACTTCTCGTTTAGACTACCTTTGCATCTCGGGTTTTGGTCGTCTCCGGATCGGTTCGGTCCTCTCTCTTCACTTTGCTTCGGATCGGTTCGATGCATCCTCAGTTTGTGCTCAACATCTCAGTTCGTGACAAGCTCCTTCGGGTCGGATCGGGTCGTGCTCCTTCCATCGGGTCGGTCTTGGTCATCCCATCGGATCGTGGTCTCCGTTCGTGGTGCAAGCAGCTCGAGTCTTCCTCTCCACTGCGGGTCGGATCGGAGACGCATAAGGGGTTTGGGTCGAAGGTCTTCTGGCGGATCGGGTCTGGTCGTGTGTCCTTCAATCGGATCGGGTAGAGCTCCCTCCATCGGATCGGTCGTGGATGCATACTCGCGGCGGCTCGTGAAGATGGTGTCACGACTGGGTCGGGTTCGTAAAGGGCGATCCGATCGGGTTCGTGAAGACAGCGTTTTCGACTCTTCTAACTTTTCTAATCAATCACAAAGCATATCATACAGTCATAGCAACATATAGAACTGACCATAAACACCAAAACAACAATTTGATAGGTTAAAACGGATCAAACATTGCCAAAACCCCATATTTTCCCTTAAGCATGTTTAAGCCAATCTAATGATATGATTAGCAAAACTTAACCAAATTAACCCAAACTCCTAACAGAGGTCTAAAACATCATTTCAAATTTTATAAATATTTTTCCACAATTTATTAATGTATAGATTCGCTAATCAACACTAATTACCCCTAATTAACCGTAATTAGTGAGAAACTTTGCAAATCACTCACCTTAGCCACAAATAAGATACCAAATCTGAAACTCCACTGATTTGGATGCAAATACCAATACAACACAGCAGCTCTACCTCGGTTTGTGTGCTAAACCGCCTTGATTTGATGTTGATTAGGCTAATTTTCAATTAGAAAGTGGTTTGGAGGTGTTTTAAATGTTGGAGGCCATGGCTAGGTTAAGAGGAATGAATAGTGACGGCTGAAAAATTAGAAAAAAGTATTCTCCAAACCCTAACAGCCCTTTTAAACTCCTAATCCCGAAATTCCCATTTGGGCCTGGCAGTTAATCACCCGGTTAAGCCCAGTTAAGCTGTTTTTCACCATCTGAAACTTGTTTCAGCCATATCTCCCAAACGGTGAGTCCGTTTGGCAAATGTGGCCACTCTACGTAATTGTAAACCATCATCCGGAGCCAATAGAAGTGGTTTCGAGTCAAAACTCCTTTCCAATCAAAAGTTATGGCCAAAACAAGATCAGCTAGGGGAAAACGGTCATTTAAAAATAGGGAAAAATCATGAACATGGGAAATGACCCCAATAGTCGTCTCCTAAAGTTACATGACCATACGACTTCGTTTGTGAAAGAAATAAATATCCTACGATCCTTCGATGCGTAGAATGCGGGTCATTACAAACTATCAAAGAAAAACATGTGTGCAAACAACAATATTATTTCCAGATGGAAATTCTATCGATCAATCATCAATCAACATTTTTTCATTTCCCCATTTCTCGTTTCCATATATTCATCAGATATTTATTTTCTAATTTTAGAAAATATACGTTATTAACTTTGGAAAACGTTTCCATTTCTGATTCACGAATCACTATCTTCTCACATATATCAGTCTCTAACTGTAAACTAGTAAGAGAACAACTTCCCAAGCATAAGCCCCGAAGGCCGAAACCAACATCAGATCGATACCCAGAAAGCCATTCAACTCAACCAATTTCCAGTCAGTTTCTAATTTCAATAATTCCATTTAAATTCCTAATTCAAACCCCAAATTCCTTTATAATATTTTATTTGCAAAATATTTACTTTCATCTAATTTTCACATAGAATGTAAATAATATTTCTTTATATAATCAAAACAGTTTGATTTCGTATTTAAAAACAATATCTCAAACCCAAATTTTATTTATACTTCTATTTGCAGAATTATTCATACAAATCCCCTTTTTATTTCTAACACTTAAATCTCATTTATAATTCCCTTTATACAATTCTATTTATTTTATATAAATCCTTTTTATATAATTCTATTTATTTTATATAAATCTTTTTTATATAATTCTATTTATTTTATATAAATCCTTTTTATATAATTCTATTTATTTTATATAAATCCTTTTTATATAATTCTATTTATTCTATATAAATCCTTTTATATAACTCTATTCATTTTATATAAATCTTTTTATATAATTCTATATAAAAAATATTTCATTTCCAACATTCACTTTGAAAATTTCCTTTTATACATTCCAGTATTTCATATGGCATTTAAAATACCAAATAACATGACCAGTATCATCATAATCAATCACAGATTATATATCACATAACATATCACAATATATGAAAACAAACAGTATTATAATATTGAGGAATCCAGTTGGATCCCTCAAACCTGTCTCCCTGCATTCATAGATGTTAAACAATATAAATAACATCGATTTCATTTCAATATGAAATATTCTGATAAACAGAATCAATATTTGATTAACGATTTATATATATCGTTATATGTAATTTTAAACAATACATCAGCAATTCAACAAAACAATCAACACACAGCAATCAATCATCATTTATCACTACTAGATTATATTTATAAAAATATAAACTGTACAGAGTTAGTGAGATTTACTCACATTGGACGATCATCGTTAAATAACGATAATTGTCGGTTGATTCAGACAATTTATTTCGTTGTAAATTGTAACCAGCTCCAATTCACTCCCAGTCAGTTCCATTGTGTAGTTGTCATCCATACATTCCCAACGCAACAAATGGTTCGTCAATCTGATGTCGTATGCAAGAGATATTACATTTACTAGTTAACGTAAATTAAGTTCCTATTTAATTAAATTTTTAAGGGTAAATGGGCTTTACATTTTAAAATAGGCCCACCTACACCCTTTGAAACCCATACCCGCCGATGTCCTTCTTCCTTCATGGGTTCCAGAGTTCGACGCTCATTCCAGTAACCAATTCCGATCATTTCAAACACCGTACTCCTTTATTTTCTTCACCGATTCAATAACCAATCACGCCACCTTTCATCTCTCCTTGATTTTTACTAAACCATCACCGTTGTACACAACCCCAAACCTTCCTCTCAAACGCGATGGACAACAGCTCCTCCACATTTTTGCAAATTCCTACGAACCCCCGGACTCGATTTCTCCACCGAATTTTATTTCGAGACTACCTATGAATCCCACTTCGAATCCTCCACAAAACCGTATCCATCCCCTTACTTTCGCACCATTCTTTATCATCGCGTCCCCATAGGTTTTTCCGCGCCTGCTTAGTGCTAATCGACATTTTTTTACCCAGAAACTTCCTAGACTTTCACCATAAGTTGCTAAAAAAACAACGATCCAAAACAAACATCCGTTTCTCGATTCGAAGCTTCAAACTCTAGAAATCGAGAACCCTAATTATACCGTGTATATTCCGAACTCAGGGAACTACGTTCGTACACTCAGAAAATCTTACCACTTAAAGAGAATCCTTCCACTGTCCTAATTATAGACATTTCATGAATTTTGACATTTTATTTGAATTGTAGTTGATTTCTGAAGTTGGATTTTCACGGTTTTCTGAAGAACAAAAAGAAAAAAAAATTATGGTGGAATTGTAATTGACCAGAGGAAGATAGACATTAGGTTTAGAGGTGTTAAGGATAATTTATAGAGATGAAAAATTATTATTTTAGTCAATATTATATTAAGATATAATCAATCGCTATTTGTATTTATTGTTTAAAAAACTGTATTGTCACATACCATATCCAATTTTGACGAAAATGGACACACTCCTATATTTTTACATTATGTACCCAACGAAACTTGTTTCGTCGAATTCCGAATCCATTTGCTCACACAGCGTATTTTTAAAGTCAAATAATTAACTTTTTTCACATTAAAATCTGGTATGGCCACATACTGACTCCAAAATCACAAAAATTGAAATCTAACAATAATTTAATATTCCGGATCCAACAAAATTAATTTCATCGAAAGCGGAGTTCGTTTGCAAAAATGGGTATTTTTAAAGCTCTAAATAAACCCATTTAAATATTAAATATATTTAAAAATAATTAAATATAATATTAATAAATTAATATTATCGTATATATATTCACACAGAATATAATACAGCTCCAAAATATTCCTATCTGAATTTTTAACTCGATATTCAAATCCCAGCTGAATCGATATTCAATATATATTGAAAATCCATTTATAATATAAATAAATCGATATAAATTATAATGGATTTCCATAGCGACTTTTCGAAAATTTGATTTGGACATAACTCAAAATCTACACGACGAAATCTCGATTTTTCTCCTCCATTAGAAAAATATACTTCACCAGCTCCGAACGTTTCTTGTTTCACAGAAATCCGAATTAAAACAGATTTTGTATATTCAATTAAAGTTCGAATCGCCAAATTACGAACTGCCATGCCATTTTGGGCTCGATTATAATTATAATATAATTATACGTTCAACTGTCGTTTATATAATATATTCGTTAATATAATTCAACTCTAAACCGAATTAAATATTATAAATGATCCAATTCACACAATATTGCCAATTCTACGATTTTTGATTATTTCGGAATTATAATATATTTTTATATTATAAATATTAATTAAATATTCCATATTATTCAATTACATAACCATTTAAAATCTCTATATCACTATTTATATAATTATATAAATTATTTATAATCCGTTAAAAATATGGGTCGTTACATTCTCCCCCCCTTAAAATAATTTCATCCTCGAAATTGCTAAGGTAGAAAACAAACCCTATTAACTAGGTTAAAAATTATTTGTTTACCCCTTATCTTTAGTTTCAACTAAACCAATTTAATTTAATTTAATTTAAATATAAATTTATTTTTATTAACAAAATTTATCAAAAATCCTGAAAATTTTCTAACACATTAACTTTTCAAAAAAATTCGCCAGCACCTCCTTTGTACTGGTCAATAGCTCAAACTCCAACTCGCCTCTATAGGCCTTCTTGAACCCAAAATAAAATAAAACAGCCAAGCGGCTTGCCAATTTGGCTCATCAAATTCTCAAACCCAATATAAATATAAACTGGTTCCCTTTTGTCGGGCGTATCAATACATCCTTTCCATCTGCTACCAGTTCTACACATACCAATGTCATCCCAATCATTTAGTTATACCCAAGCCAAATTCTGTTCTTAACTCAGATTCCATTTTTAATTTCAACTCTTAACTTTCCAGTCCAATTTCATTTCGGATTATCTCCAATCCAATCTAATTCGATATTTTCTATCTCAATTCATTTCCCCCTTAACTGGTTTTAATTCAATTTCTATTTCTATTTGCTTTTACAAATTCTAATTTAATTTGTTTTAATTCAAACAATCTTTCCCAGGAAATTTTAAACATTTTAGCTTTTCTAAAATTAGATATCCCTTTTCAGGATTCAAAACAACTTTCTTTCCACAAAACAATTCAAAAACAAAATCTTTGGTAGTAATCCGTCACTTAGCAACTCGAAAATGACACTGATGATGTGGCCATCATCATCAGGGTTATTTTCTAGCTTATCGAAGTGAGTTCAATACTATAACAAATTCAAAACCATATTTAAACACCTTCATTTTGAAATCACTTTCAAAATATCCTTCACAATGCTTGTAAACAATTTAAAATCTCCCAGGATTTTTAAATTCACATATATTTAACCCAAATTCATTTATAAACACTTTCAATTTTCCAAGGTTTTAATTCCAATTCTGGTTTCAATTTCAGATTTAATTCATCTGATTTCACGTATTTCACTTATATGAATCCTGATTAGTTATTTACAACCATTTCACGGTTTATAATCTTATTCGATTATAACAACTATCAACACATCCAATATATTATAATATTTCTAATATCAATAATTCCTTTATATCAAAATATAATTTGGGTAAAATTATTTCATTTACCCTCCTTCAAAACATAATGTGTCGGTTCATCGTATTCGTGTGTTTAAAAACCCCTACCGATACAGTGGATCAAACTGATCGACCAGAACTTATAAACAACTCAACCAATGAATCTCCATAATATAAAACAATTTTTATAAAATATACAAATACGTTCACTCATATATACACTTAACTCAATCTAGGGTGTTACTAACCCCATCTTTACTAAGTCACGCCACAGAGCCAAGGTAATCACTTAGCCTTATGCTCTGATACCACTGTAACGGCCCGGGTTTTTGAGATCCTGATTATCGACATAAACTCAATGTCGACTATCCAAGCATCGGAAATACTGGATAGTTAATGAAAGAAGTTAGAGGGTGAGAATATATAAGATAGAAAATCAGAATAGAAGAAGAAGATCACAACAACAAAATCAGAGTAACATGAATCTCACTGCGAAACGAATAAAATATAACATAACTTTAAAATAAAACCAATATATGTATACAATAGCATTTATTAGAGTACAACACTTACAACACAGCAGAATTAACAATAACTATATAATCCTGAAGCCTCGTGCTCCAGCTTTCCAATTATATCTGTAAAATCCCGACTACTTGACTGCCCGTACAAAATTGGGCACCCAAGAGTTTAGGGAAAACAAAACAAAACAAACTCCGGGTCAGTCATGGGACTGGTGTGAGTAAACTCCAACCATTTGTTTAACTTTTAAAATCCCTTTAAAAGAAAGGATAATCGTAAGACTGATCCACACATAAACACGGATGGTTTTTACCTTACGATAAACCAAATTATTCTTTATATCAAATCTCTTCTGATATTACAATAGTGTCTATCAACAACAACTAATAATCATTTAGCAGAACGCTTTCATCTCACGTTCCACATACATATTATATAATTAAATACCGCAGGCGCTTATTGGGTAATGAATTCCAACTGGCAAGGTATGGGACCACCTTCCGACAGTGTATCTCTAGAGAGGAATACACCGGGTTCAACAAGAACATCTTGTAACCCAGGCTAAACATGATCGGTCATTCATTTCGCTTGAGTGTACCGGATGTATTATCACCAACGGTTGGGATCAGCAACCGTTTCTCGAAAGGGACAGCATCAAAATAGATTATAGAAGTAAAATGAAATTTCTCTAGATCAGGTGACAATACACCCTAATTGGCAGCTAACCACTTAGCCATACGACCTACCCGATTTTATACCATTTCCGGTTGTGAGGCTAGAGGCCATAACGTATCCTTTATAAACCACATCTTCATTCACTTTGAATGTCACATCGTCATACCCACTAAATCACAAATTGATTTCTCCAAACATATCACCGGTAAACAGCTAAGAGAAATGAATTCCTCCACCACCAAACGTAAATACGTTTGAAGAGATCAACTTACACGATCTATTAAATATACCCCGTCAGACATTCTTCCATATAGGTCGTCTTGGGACTGAACAGACCGAATGCACTATTCTGTAAACAGGACAGCCCTTACATAACTCCGTCTTCACTTATCTTCATCACATTTGATCGCAACGCTAACGCCTATACAGAGTGGTTTTCAGATAATGAATCTGATCCCGGTCTCACCGTATTGACGATGGAAAAAATGGTCAAAAACTTTGATTGTCGGTGATTTAACAATCAAAGAATAACATGTGTGCAAACAACGTTATTATTTCCAGACGGAAATTCTATCGATCGATCATCAATCAACATTTATTCATTTCCCCATTTCTCGTTTCCATATATTCATCAAATCCTTATTTTCTAATTTTAGGAAATATACATTATTAACTTTGGAAAACCTTTCCATTTCTGATTCACACATCACTATCTTCTCACATATATCAGTCTCTAACTATAAACTAGTAAGAGAACAACTTCCCAAGCATAAACCCCAAAGGCCGAAACCAACATCAGATCGATACCCAGAAAGCCATTCAACTCAACTAATTTCCAGTCAGTTTCTAATTTCAGTAATTCCATTTAAATTCCTAATTCAAACCCCAAATTCATTTATAATATTTTATTTGCAAAATATTTACTTTAGTCTAATTTTCACATAGAATGTGAATAATATTCATTTATATAATCCAAACAGTTCGATATAGTATTTAAAAACAATATCTCAAACCCAAATTTTATTTATATTTTTATTTGCAGAATTATTCATACAAATCCCCTTTTTATTTCTAACACTTAAATCTCATTTATAATTCCCTTTATATAATTCTATTTATTTTATATAAATCCTTTTATATAATTCTATTTATTTTATATAAATCCTTTTTATATAATTCTATTTATTTTATATAAATCCTTTTTATATAATTCTATTTATTCTATATGCATCCTTTTATATAATTCTATTTATTTGATATAAATCCATTTTATATAATTTTATTTATTTTATATAAATCCTTTTTATATAATTCTATTTATTTTATATAAATCCTTTTTATAAATCTATTTATTCTATATAAATCCTTTTATATAATTCTATTCACTTTTTATAAATCCTTTTATATAATTCAATATAAAAATATTTCATTTCCAATATTCACTTTAAAAATTTCCTTTTATACATTCCAGTATTTCGTATGGCATTTAAAATACCAAATAACATTACCAGTATCATCATAATCAATCACAGATTATATATCACATCACATATCACAATATATGAAGACAAACAGTATTATAATATTGAGGAATCCAGTTGGATCCCTCCAACCTGTCTCCCTGCATTCACAGATGTTAAACAATATAAATAACATCGATTTCATTTCAATATGAAATATTCTGATAAACAGAATCAATATTTGATTAACGATTTATATATATCGTTATCTATAATTTTAAACAATACATTAGCAATTCAACAAAACAATCAACACACAACAACCAATCATCATTTATCACTACTGGATTATATTTATAAAAATATAAACTGTACAGAGTTAGTGAGATTTACTCACATTGGACGATCATCGTTAAATAACGATAATTATCGGTTGATTCAGACAATTTATTTCGCTATAAGTTGTAACGAGCTCCAATTCACTCCCAGTCAGTTCCCTTGTGCAGTCGTCATCCATACGATTCTAATGCAACAAACGGTTCATCAATCTGATGTCGTATGCAAGAGATATTACATTTACTAGTTAACGTAAATTAAGTTCCTATTTAATTAAAATTTTAAGGGTAAATGGGCTTTACATTTTAAAATAGGCCCACCTACACCCTTTGAAACCCATACCCGTCGATGTCCTTCTTCCTTCATGAGTTCCAGAGTTCGACCTCATTCTAGTAACCAATTCTGATCATTTCAAACACCGTACTCCTTTATTTTCTTCACCGATTCAATAACCAATTACGCCACCTTTCATCTCTCCTGATTTCTGCTAAACCATCACCATTGTACACAACCCCAAACCTTCCTTTCAAACGCGATGGATAGCAGCTCATCCACATTTTTGCAACTTCCTTTGACACCCCAGACTCGATTTCTCCACCGAATCTTATTTTGAGATTACCTATGAATCCCTCTTCGAATCCTCAACACAACGTATCCATCCCTTACTCTCGCACCATTCTTTGTCATCGCATCCCCATAGGTTTTTCTGCGCCTGCTCAGTGCTGATTGACATTTTTTTTACCTAGAAACTTCCCAGACTTTCACCATACGTTGCTGAAAAAATAGCGATCCCAAAACTAACATCCGTTTCTCGATTCGAAGCTTCAAACTCTAGAAATCGAGAACCCTAATTATACCGTGTATATTCCGAACTCAGGGAAGTACGTTCGTACACTCCAAAAATCATACCACTTGAAGAGAATCCTTCCAGTGTCCTAATTATAAATATTTCATGAATTTTGACATTTTATTTGAATTGTAGTGGATTTCTGAAGTTGGATTTTCACGGTTTTCTAAAGAACAAAAAGAAAAAAAAGTTACGGCGGAATGTAATTGACCAAAGGAAGATAGACATTAGGTTTAAAGGTGTTAAGGATTATTATAGAGATGAAAAATTATTATTTTAATCAATATTATACTAAGATATAATCAATCGCTATTTGTATTTATTGTTTAAAGAACTATATTGTCACATACCATATCCAATTTTGATGAAAATGGACACACTCCTATATTTTGACATTACGAACCCAACGAAACTTGTTTCGTCGAATTTTGAATCCGTTTGCTCACACAGCGTATTTTTAAAGTTAAATAATTGACTGTTTTTAACACTAAAATCTGGTACGGCCACATATTGACTCCAAAAATCACAAAAATTGAAATCTAACAATAATTTAATATTCCAGATCCAACAAAATTAATTTCACAGAAAATTAAGTTCGTTTGCAAAAATGGCTATTTTTAAAGCTCTAAATAAACCCATTTAAATATTAAATATATTTAACAATAATTAAATATAATATTAATAGATTAATGTTATTGTATATATATTCACACAGAATATAATACAACTCCAAAATATTCCTATCTGAATTTATATCTCGATATTCAAATCCCGGTTGAATCGATATTTAATACATATTGAAAATCCATTTATAATATAAATAAATCAATATAAATTATAAAGGATTTCCATAGCGACTTTTCAAAAATTTGATTTGGACATAACTCAAAATCTACACAACGAAATCTCGATTTTTCTCTTCCAATAGAAAAATATACTTCACCAACTCCGAACGTTTCTTGTTTCATAGAAGGATTGAATTGGAAATATTGTGTGAACTGGATCGTTTATAATATTTAATTCAGTTTAGAGTTTAATTATATTAATGAATATATTATATAAACGACAGTTGAACATATTATTATAATTATAATTATATAAACGACAGTTGAATATATTAAAAATGGATGGGTGTATGATGATAGTTATAAAGAGATTATTCAAAAGAGTCTCTCTAACAACTTAATTATAATTATAATATAATTAAAATGGATGGGTGTATGATGATAATTATATTATTAAACGACAGTTTCTTGTTTCAAAACCCAATTATAATTATAATATAAACGATTGATTTGAGCGACTGATCTATGCGACTGATTTAATCCTTCTATTTTGTGTGCTTGGTAAATAGAATTAAAGTAAAATTATGCAAAAGTGGATTAAAGTATTGACGCTAAATTTATAGATAATGAACATGGAATATAGAACAATAATTAAAAAGGGGATTTGACTGGAATTTGAAAATTAAAGTAGATGTGTAATTTAATTATGACATAGGTTGGAATTGTAAAAGACTGAACATATTTGCAAAGTATTATTATAATAATTTGTACAAACACACATGAAAATCATAATGAACAGATAGGACTTAATTGCAAATATAATGATAACATGAAGGTTATTGTAACGACCCGTATTTTTTCGGTATAATAATTAATTTGTTTAATTATTTAAATAGTGAATTAGAGAATTAAATGACCATTTAATTAAATAACTTTGAATATTTAATTAAAGTAACAATTAAATAATATATTTAATTTTGAATAATCAGAATTAGCTGAAATGGCAATATGGTGTGGATTGGGCAATTCAAAATATATAATTCAGCTTAAATTTGAATTACGATAACGAATATATTTAATTAACGATGGTTGAACATATAAATTATATTATAATTATAATCGAGCTCGAAATGGCGCGGTAGTTCGTAATTTGGCGATTCGAACTTTAAACGAAAATACAGAATCCGTTTTAAGTCGGATTTCTGTGAAACAAGAAACGTTCGGAGCTGGGGAAGTATATTTTTCTAATAGAAGAGAAAAATCGGGATTTCATTGTGTAGATTTTTATTTATGTCCAAATCAAATTTTAGAAAAGTCGCTATGGAATTCCTTTAAAATTTATAATGATTTATTTATATTTTAAAAAGGATTTAAATATAAATCGAATATCGATATAACTGAGAACTTTGAAATATCGAGTTATAGATCCCATTGGAGCTGTATGATATTCTATTGTGAATATATACGATAATAATTATTTTAAATATTTAATTTAATTATTTGTAAATATATTTATATATTTAAATGGGTTATTTAGAGCTTTAAAAATATTCAGTTTTGCAAATGACCTCTGTTTTCGACGGAACTAATTTTGTTGGATCCGCAATATTAAATTATTGCTAGATTTCAATTACCGTGATTTTTGATGTCAGTGTGTGGCCATACGGATTTTTAATGTGAAAAACAGTCGATAATTGGAGCTTTAACAATATGCTGTGTGAGCAAACAGAGTCGGAATTCGACGAAACCAGTTTCATTAGGTCCGTAATGTCGAACTGTAGCTGCATGTCCATTTTCGTGATTTTTGGGTATCATGTGTGATCATACAAATTTTAGAGGATGAATACAATTAGCGATTGATTAAAATAAAATAAAATAACTAATAAATATTAAAGCATTCTATAAATACCCTCCCAACCTAAACCTAATTCCTATTCCTCTGGTCAACCCATAAATTTCCGCTGTCGTTTGTTCTTCAGGAAAAGTGAGATATCATTTTTCAAGAATCCAAAACAAAAAGGATAAATTCCTAAAAATCACGAGATGTGTATATATGGACTCCTGATGTCATTCTCTTCAATCCGATGTCTCTTTTGAGAGGTGCGATTCAGTTCTCGATCTCGACATTTGTACAACATAAGTTTTACTTTCTAGGGTTCGAGATTTTGAGATTTGTATGCATCGAAATGGATTTTTGAAGTCGTATTCGGGTTTATGAGGTGGTTTAGCATCTCGTTGGGGAGTTTGGTGAAAAATCGTTTTAATTTTGGTTCGGTGGTTTTGGGTCTGACAGCGTCGGTTTGGTGAAAGCCGCGAATGACAGGGATGATGCGAGTTGGACAAGGAATAGGGGAGATGATGGGGTTTTGAATGAGGAGTAAAATGGTTTTGGTTTAGAGGTGAATGGTGGAGAAACGAGGCGGGGATGGTGATGTAAAAGTCGGCTATGGTGGGTTTTCCAGTGGTATTTGTTCGGATGGAATACGCAGGAGGAGGAAGATGGAGTGGACGCTGGTTTGGGCTTAGTATTCACGCATGGGAGTGGGCCAAGAAAGGGGTAAAGCCTAAATGGGAATTTATATAAGTTTTATTTAAATTTAAATATTGTACAAACTTATGCAAATCGTAACTTGTTCATACGTTAACGGAATTCAGCGAAACAAGATCCAACAGGATCGTATGGACGGTGGCTACGCAATGGAACTGACTGGGAGTGAATTGGAGTCCGTTACAATTTATAGCAAAATAAATTGTCCGATCTAAATCTACAACAGTTATCGATATTCAGCGATTGATCGTCCAGTGTGAGTAAAACTCACCAACTCTACCAGTTCATATTTTTATAACGTATATTTAGAACTGTTAAATGATGATTGATTACTGGGTATTAACTGTTTGGTTGAACTGCTAAGTAATTGGTTGAAATTATAGATCTGGTTAAATATATATATATATATACATATAATAAATAAATAAATAAATATAAATTGACTCTGTTTAGCAGAATATTTCATAGTGAAATTAAATTAATGTTAATTATATTGTTTAACATCTGTGGATGTAGGGAAACAGGTCGGAGGAATCCAACTGGATTCCTCAACATTTATTATATTGTTTATCATATATTGATGTGATATATAATCTATGTTGATTACGTGTGTTGAATGATATCGATCATTGTTAATTGGGTATTTCAAATAACGTAAGAAATACTAGAATGTAGAAAAGGGGATTTTCAAAGTGTATTTTGAAAATAAAGTATTTATATAAAATCAATGGATTTTATATATAAAAGGAAAAGAATTTTATAAAAGGAAAATATTTGTGAAACAAATAGAAAAGGAAATATTCGTGAAACAAATAGGAAAGGAAATATTTGTAAAACATTTACAAATAGAATTGAAAAGGAAATATTTATTTAGAAAATAAATAGAGTTATAAAAGGAATATTTATTTATGAAATAAATAGAGTTATAAAAGGGAATTTTAAATGAGATTTAAGTGTTAGAAATAAAAAGGAGATTTCATATGAATAATTCTTTAAATAGAAGTATAAATAGAATTTGGGAATGGGATACTATTTTGAAATACGAAGTCAAACTTAATGGAGTTAATCGATTAGAGTTAATTGAGTTAGAGTTAACCGATTAGAGTTAATTGAATTAGAGTTAATCGAGATAGAGTTAATCGAGTTAGAGTTGATCGATTAGAGTTAATCAACTTAGAGTTAATTGAAAGGGGTTAATTGACTAGAGTTAGAGTAAATTGGAAGGAGTTAATCGAGTTGGAGTTGGTCGATTGGAGTTAATCGAATTAGAGTTAATATAATAGAGTTAATCGAGTTAGAGTTAATCGATTAGAGTTAATCGAGTTAGAGTTACTCGAATATAGTTTATTAAAAGGAGTTAATCGAATATAGGTTATTCGAAAGGAGTTATCGAATATTAGTTATTCGAAGAGAGATTATCGAATATTAGTTATTCAAAATGAGTTATCGAATATTAGTTATTTGAAAGGATTATCGAATATTAGTTATTCGAAAGGAGTTATTGAATATTAGTTATTAGAAATGAGTCATCGAATATTGGTTTATTCGAAAGGAGTTAATCAAATATAGTTTATTAAAAGGAGTTAATCGAATATAGGTTATTCGAAAGGAGTTATATAATATTAGTTATTCGAAGAGAGATTATCGAATATTAGTTATTCGAAAGGAGTTATCGAATATTAGTTATTTGAAAGGAGTTATCGAATATTAGTTATTGAAAGGAGTTATCAAATATTAGTTATTCGAAAGGAGTTGAGTTAAAGGAGTAAATCGAATATAGTTTATTCGAAAGGAGTTATAGAATATTGGTTTATTCGAAAGGAGTTACTCGAATATAGTTTGATTAGAGTTAATCCAAAAGAGGTAATCGATTAGGGTTAATCAAATAGAGTTAATCCAACAGAGTAAATCAAATAGAGTTAATAGAATAGAGTTAATCAAATAAAGCTAACTGATAAGAGTAAATCGATTAGAGTTAATCGAACAGTGTTAATTGAATAGAGTTAATTCAATATGGCTATTCGAAGAGAGATTATCGAATATAGTTTATTCGAAGGAAAGAGTTATCGAATAGAGATTTATTCAAAAGAGAGTTTCATAAGGAAGTTTGTTAAAGGTTTAAAAGGTGAACCTTGTCTGTTTTGAAGTTAGAAATGTTGTTCAGTTAAGGTCTGAGAGGTAGTTATACCCCAACTTGATTGGCTTCGTTTTTAACTAAGGAATGGTTAAGGTTCGATAGTAAAGGTTGCTTAATTGATTTAGTTAATAAGTGTAATGGTTTGAGTTGGCATCGCGATGTTTTATTTAAACATCTGTTTAAATCAAATGAAGGAATTTTGGAAATATTTTCCAAATAAGAATCAGAAATGTTTTCCAATGATTGAGAACGTATATTTTCTAGAATATATGGAAATAGGAAATGGATAAATGAATAAATTAATGCTAAATTAATTTAATAGATAAATGATGATTGATGACTGATCGATAGAAATTCCATTTGGAAATAATATCGTTGTTTGCACACGTGTTTTTCTTCGATAGTTAACTCACCGACTATCGAAGTTTTTGACCATTTCCTTTGTCAATGCAGAGAGACCGGGATCATATTCATTATTTGAAAACCACTCTGTGGACGTTAGCGTTGCGATCAAATATGATGAAGGAAATTGAAGACGGAGTTATGCAAGGGTTGTTCTGTTTAATGAATAGTGCCTTCGGTTTGTCCAGTCCCAGGACAACCTGTATGGAAGAATGTCTGACAAAGTATATTTGATGGATCACATAAGTTGATCTCTTCAAACGTATGACGTTTGGTGGCGGAGGAATTCTTTCTCTTAGCTGTACACCCAGTGTATTTTTGGGGAAATCAATTTGTGATTTGGCGGGTATGACGATGTGACATTCAAAGTGAATAAATGTGTGATCTGTCAGAGATAAGCGTGGCCTCTAGCCTCACAACCGAGAAATGACAAAAATTGGGCAGGCAGCATGGCTAAGTGGTTGGATGCCAATTAAGGTGTATTATCACCTATCTAGAGATATTCATTTCATTCTTTAATCTATTCGATGCTGTCCCATTCGGAAAACGGTTGCTGATCCCAACCGTTGGTGATATATATTCGATATACTCAAGCGAAATGAGCGGTCGGTCATGTGTGGCCGGGTTGCAAGATGTTCTTGTTGAACCTAGTGTATTCCTCTATAGAGGTACACTATCGGAAGGTGGTTCCACACCTTGTCATAGTTGGAAATCCATTACCAAATAAGTTCTCGCGATTTTGATTGTATACTATATATGTAGAACGTGAGATGAAAGCGTTTCTGCTAGATGATTATTAAGTTGTGGTTGATAGACATTATTATAATATCAAAAGAGTTTTGATATAAAGTTTATCGTTTCTTTCAAAAGGATTTTGAAAGTTAAATCAAACGTTTTGGATTATCATAAGGGAAAAACCCGTTCCGTTATACGGCGTGGTCTTATGAGATATCATTTAATTGCTCACACTGTTTTAAATGGTTTTACTCATACCAGTCCCATGACTGACCTAGAGTTTATTTTGTTTTGTTTTCCCTAAACTCTTGGGTGCCCAATTTTGTACAGGCAGTCAAGTAGTCAGGATTTTACAGATATACTTGGGGAGCTTGGAGCAGCAGGCTTCAGGTTTATATAGCTATTGTTATTTCCGCTATGTTGTAAGTGTTGTACTCTGATAATGTTACTGTATACATATACTAGTTTTATTTCAAAGTTATGTATCTATTATATATTGTTCGTTCCGCTGTGAGATTCGTGTTACTATGATGTTGTTGTATGTTCCTATTTCTATTCTAAGTTTCTATCTTATCTATTCTCACCCTCTATTTTCTTTCTATTAGTTTTCTGGTTTCCAGTGTAATTTGGGTTGGACTCGTGTTATTTGGTCAGCTCAAATTGTACCGGAATTTCAGGATACTACAGTTGGTATCAGAGCTTAAGGTTAAGTAATTACCTTGGCTCTGTGGCGTGACTCGGTAGAGATAGGGTTAGTAATACCCTATATTGAGTTGAGTGTATATATACGAGTGAATGTATCCGTTATTTGACATAAAATGGTTTTTTATTGTGTAGACTTATTGGTTGAGTTGTTTATGAGTTCTGGTCGATCAGTTTGATCCACTGTATCGGTAGGAGTTTCTAAACACTTGAATACGATGAACCGACATGATATGTTTTGAAAAGAGGGTAAATGAAATAATTTTACCTGAATATATTTTGTTATAAAAGGAATCTATATATTGGAATTATTATAATATATAGGATGTGTTGGTTGTTATTATAATCGAATGAGATTATAAATTGAAATGGTTATATAAATGACCAATCAGAATTCATATAAGTGAAATATACGAAAGAAGATGAATTAAATATGGATTTAAATCAGAAATGAAATTAAAACTCTGGAAATTTGAAAGGTGTTTGTAAATGGATTTGGAATAAATATATGAGAATTTTAAAATCCTAGGAGATATTAATTTGTTTTACAAGTATTGTGAATGATATTTTGAATTTTTTTCAAAGTGGAAATGTTTAGAAATGGTTTTGAAAAGTGATATAGTATTGAACCCACTTCGATCGTTAGAAAATAAATTCCGATGATGAAGTCGACCATCATCAGTATACATTTTCGAGTTTCTAAGTGACGGATTACTACCAAATTTTTTGTTTTGAATTGTTTTGAGAGAAACAAGTTGTTTTGATACTCAGAAATGAACATTTCGAGAAAAGGGTAAACTGTTTAAAACTCCCAGGAAGAGACCGCTTGAATTAAAAACAAATTTAAATGGAAATTTTTGAAACCGAGCTGGAATTGAATAGAAACCAATTAACTAGAAATTGAATTGGAATATAATATATCAAGTGGAATTAGATTTTGAATTGTGAAATAAGAATCTGAAATGGTATTGGGTTGGTGAGTTACATTTTGAAATCGAGAATGGAACTCGAATTTGAAATGGAATTCGACTTGGGTATAAGAAAATTATTCGGTTTGAAGATAAAAACTAATTTGGAGTTTGATTAGGATAAATGGATATATGCTGAGTTGATAGCATATGGAAGTGATAGAGTTGATATGCCCGACAAAAAGGTACACGTTAATATTCTAATTGGATATGAGATTTTTGGGCCAAATTGGCTAGCCGCTTGGCTGTTTGATTTTCTTTTGGATTGGAGAAGGTTTAGAGAGGCGAATTGTAGTTGTGCCGATTGACCAGTACAAAGGAGGTGCTGGCGAAATTTTTCGAAAATTTCGGGTGTTAGAAAATTTTCAGGATTTTTGAAAATTTTCATTGATAAGAATTAATTAATATTTTAATCGAAGTTTATTTGTTCGGTTGAAATTGAAATTTAAGAAGTAAACAAATAATTTTTAACCCAGTTAATGGGGTTAGTTTTCTACCTTAGCAATTTCGAGGACAAAATTATTTTAAGGGGGAAAGAATGTAACGACCCGTATTTTATCAGTATAATAATTAATTTGTTTAATAATTTAAGTAGTGATTTAGAGAATTAAATGGCCATTTAATTAAATAACTTTGAATATTTAATTAAAATAATAATTAAATAATATATTTCATTCCGAATAATCAGAATTAGCTGAAATGGAAATATGGTGTAAATTGGGAAATTCAAAATATATAATTTAGTTTAAATTTGAATTGCGATAACGAATATATTTAATTAATGATGGTTGAATGTATAAACTATATTATAATTATAATAAAGCTCAAAATGGCGCGACAGTTCGTAATTTAGCGATTCGAACTTTAAACGAATATACAAAATCCGTTTTAAGTCGGATTTCTGTGAAACAAGAAACGTTCGGAGCTGGGGAAGTATATTTTTCTGATGGAAGAGAAAAATCGGGATTTCATTGTGTAGATTTTTATTTATGTGCAAATCAAAATTTAGAAAAGTCGCTATGGAATTCCTTTAAAATTTATAACAATTTATTTATATTTTAAAAAGGATTTAAATATAAATTGAATATCGATATAACTGAGAACTTTAAAATATCAAGATATAGATCCCATTGGAGCTGTATGATATTCTATTGTGAATATATACGATAATATTTGTTTTAAATATTTAATTTAATTATTTTTACATATATTTATATATTTAAATGGGTTATTTAGAACTTTAAAAATAGTTAGTTTTGCAAACGATCTCAGTTTTCGACGAAACTAATTTTGTTAGATCCGCAATATTAAATTATTGCTAGATTTCAATTTCCGTGAGTTTTGAAGTCAGTGTGTGGCCGTACGGATTTTTAATGTGAAAAAGTTGATAATTGGACCTTTAAAAATACGCTGTGTGAGCAAACGGAGTCGGAATTCGACGAAACCAGTTTCATTGGGTTCGTAATGTTGAACTGTAGCTGCATGTCCATTTTCGTGATTTTTGGGTATCGTGTGTGATCATACGAATTTTAGAGGACGAATACAATTAGCGATTGATTAAAATAAAATAACCAATAAATATTAAAAGCATTCTATAAATCCCCTCCCAACCTAAACCTAATTCCTATTCCTCTAGTCAACCTATAAATTTCCGCTGTCGTTTGTTCTTCAGGAAAAGTGAGATTTTTTTTTCAAGAATCCAAAACAAAAAGGATAAATTCCTACAAATCACGAGATGTGTATATATGGAATCCTAATGTCATTCTCTTCAATCCGATGTCTCTTTTGAGAGGTGCGATTCAGGTTTCTCAAGCTCGACATTTGTACAGTGTTAGTATCTAGGGTTCGAGATTTTGAGATTTGTGTGCATCGAAATGGATTTTTGAAGTCGTATTCGGGTTAATGAGGTGGTTTAGCATCTCGTTGAGGAGTTTGGTGAAAATTGTTTCAAATTTGGTTCGGTGATTTTGGGTCCGACAGCGTCGGTTTGGTGAAAGTCGCGGATGACAGGGATGATGCGAGTTGGACAAGGAGTAGGGGAGATGATGGGGTTTTGAATGAGGAGTAAAATGGTTTTGGTTTAGTGGTGAATGGTGGAGAAACGAGGCGAGGATGTGATGTAAAAGTCGGCTATGGTGGGTTTTCCACTGGGATTGGTTCGGATGGAATATGTAGGAGGAGAAAGATGGAGTGGATGCGGGTTTGGGCTTAGTATTCACGTATGGGAGTGGGCCAAGAAAGGGGTAAAGCCCAAACGTGAATTTATATAAGTTTTATCTAAATTTAAATATTGTACAAACTTGTGTAAGTCGTAACTTGTTCATACATTAACGGAATTCAGTGAAACAAGATCCGACAGGATCGTATGGACGGTGGCTACGCAATGGAACTGACTGGGAGTGAACTGGAGTCCGTTACAATCTATAGCAAAATAAATTGTCCGATCTGAATCGACAACAGTTATCGATATTTAACGATAGATCGTCCAATGCGAGTAAAACTCACTAACTCTACCAGTTCATATTTTTATAACGTATATTTAGAACTGATAAATGATGATTGATTGCTGGGTATTGACTATTTGGTTGATCTGCTAAGTAATTGGTTAAAATTATAGATCTAGTTATATATATAAATATATATATATATATATATATAAATGTATAAATTGATTCTGTTTAGCAGAATATTTCATAGTGAAATGAAATTGATGTTAATTATATTGTTTAACATATGTGCATGCAGGAAAACAGGTCGTAGGAATCCAACTAGATTCCTCCTCAACAATTATTAACTGTTTTTCATATATTGTAATATATGATGTGATATATAATATGTGTTGATTACGTGTGCTGAATGATATCGATCATTGTTATTTGGGTATTTTAAACACCGTAAGAAATATTGGAATGTAGAAAAGGGGATTTTCAAAGTGTATTTTGAAAATAAAGTATTTATATAAAATCAATGGATTTTATATATAAAAGGAAAAGAATTATATAAAAGGAAAATATTGTGAAAAAAATAGAAAAGGAAATATTTGTGAAACAAATAGGAAAGGAAATATTTGTAAAACATTTACAAATGGTATTGAAAAGGAAATATTTATTTAGAAAATAAATAGAGTTATAAAAGGAATATTTATTTATGAAATAAATAGAGTTATAAAAGGAAAATTTAAATGAGATTTAAGCGTTAGAAATAAAAAGGAGATTTTGTATGAATAATTCTTTAAATAGAAGTATAAATATAATTTGGGAATGGGATACTATTTTGAAATACAAAGCCAAACATAATGGAGTTAATCAATTAGAGTTAATCGAGTTAGAGTTAATCGATTAGAGTTAATAAAATTAGAGTTAATCGAGATAGAGTTAGTCGAATTAGAGTTAATCGATTAGAGTTAATCGAGTTAGAGTTAATTGAAAGGAGTTAATTGATTAGAGTTAGAGTAAATTGAAAGGAGTTAATCGAGTTGGAGTTAGTCTATTAGAGTTAATCGAATTAGAGTTAATCCAATAGAGTTAATCGAGTTAGAGTTAATCGATTAGAGTTAATCGAGTTAGAGTTAATCGAAAGGAGTTAATCAAATATAGTTTATTAAAAGTAGTTAATCGAATATAGGTTATTCGAAAGGAGTTATCAAATATTAGTTATTTGAAGAGAGATTATCGAATATTAGTTATTCGAAAGGAGTTATCGAATATTAGTTATTCGAAAGGATTATCGAATATTAGTTATTCGAAAAGAGTTATCGAATATTAGTTATTCGAAAGGAGTTATCGAATATTGGTTTATTCGAAAGGAGTTAATCGAATATAGTTTATTAAAAGGAGTTAATCGAATATAGATTATTCGAAAGGAGTTATCGAATATTAGTTATTCGAAGAGAGATTATCGAATATTAGTTATTCGAAAGGTGTTATTGAATATTAGTTATTCGAAAGGAGTTATCGAATATTAGTTATTGAAAGGAGTTATCGAATATTAGTTATTCGAATGGAGTTATCGAATATAGTTTATTCGAATAGAGTTAAAGAAGTAAATCGAATATAGTTTATTCGAAAGGAGTTATCGAATATTGGTTTATTCGAAAGGAGTTAATCGAATATAGTTTATTCGAAAGGAGTTAATTGATAGGAGTTAATTGATAAGAGTTAATTGATTAGAGTTAATGCAATAGAGTTAATCGATTAGGGTTAATCAAATAGAGTTAATCTAATTGAGTTAATCAAATAGAGTTAATAGAGTAGAGTTAATCAAATAGAGCTAACCGTAAGAGTAATTCGATTAGAGTTAATCGAATAGTGTTAATTGAATAGAGTTAATCGAATATGGCTATTCAAAGAGAGATTATCGAATATAATTTTTGTGAAGGAAAAAGTTATCAAATAGAGATTTATTGGAAAGAGAGTTACGTAAGGAAGTTTGTTAAAGGTTTAAAAGGTGAACCTTGTTTGTTTCGAACTTAAAAATGTTGTCCAGTTAAGGTCAGAGAGGTAGTATACCCTAACTTGATTGGCTTCGTTTTTAACTAAGGAATGGTTAAGGTTCGATAGTAAAGGTTGCTTAAGTGAATTTAGTTAATAAGTGTAATGGGTTGAGTTGGCACCGCGATGTTTTATTTAAACATAAGTTTAAATCAAATGAAGGAATTTTGGAAATATTTTCCAAATATGAATCAGAAATGTTTTCCAATGATTAAGAACGTATATTTTTTTAGAATACATGGAAATAGGAAATGGATAAATGAATAAATTAATGATAAATTAATTTAAGAGATAAATGATGATTGATGAATGATGGATAGAAATTCCATTTGGTAATAATATCGTTTTTTGCACACGTGTTTTTCTTTGATAGTTAACTCACTGACTATCGAAGTTTTTGACCATTTCCGTTGTCAATACGGAGAGACCGGGATCAGATTCATTATCTGAAAACCACTCTCTATGGACGTTAGCGTTGCGATCAAATATGCTGAAGAAAATTGAAGACGGAGTTATGCAAGGGCTGTTCTTTTTACAGAATAGTGCCTTTGGTTTGTCCAGTCCCAGGACAACCTGTATGAAAGAATGTCTGACAGAGTATATTTAATGGATCACATAAGTTGATCTCTTCAAACGTATGTACGTTTGGTGGCGGAGGAATTCGTTTCTCTTAGCTGTATACCCGTTGTATTTTTGGGGAAATCAATTTATGATTTGGTGGGTATGACGATGTGACATTCAAAGTGAATAAATGTGTGATCTATCAGAGATAAGTGTGGCCTCTAGCCTCACAACCGGGAAATGACAAAAATCGGGCAGGCAACACGGCTAAATGGTTGGCTGCCAATTAGGTTATATTATCACCTATCTAGAGATATTCATTTCATTCTTTAATTTATTCGATGCTGTCCCATTCGGGAAACGGTTGCTGGTCCCAACCGTTGGTGATATACATTCGATACACTCAAGCAAAATGAGTGGTCGGTCATGTGTGGCCGGGTTGCAAGATGTTCTGGTTGAACCCAGTGTATTCCTCTCTAGAGGTACACTATCGGAAGGTGATTCCATACCTTGTTATAGTTGGAAATCCATTACCAAATAAGTGCTCGCAGTTTTGATTGTATACTATATATGTAGAACGTGAGATGAAAGCTTTTCTGCTAGATGATTATTTAGTTGTGGTTGATAGACATTATTATAATATCAAAAGAGTTTTGATATAAAGTTTATCGTTTCTTTCAAAAGGATTTTGAAAGTTAAATCAAATGTTTTGGATTCTCATTAGGGAAAAGCCCGTTCCGTTATACGGCGTGGTCTTATGAGATATCGTTTAATTGCTCAAACTGTTTTAAATGGTTTTACTCATACCAGTCCCATGACTGACCTAGAGTTTATTTTGTTTTGTTTTCCCTAAACACTTGGGTGCCCAATTTTGTACGCGCAGTCAAGTAGTCAGGGTTTTACAGATATACTTGGAGAGCTTGGAGCAGGAGGCTTCAGGATTATATAGCAATTATTATTTCCATTGTGTTGTAAGTGTTGTACTCTGATAATGTTACTGTATACATATACTAGTTTTATTTCAAAGTTATGTATCTATTATATATTATTCGTTCCGCTGTGAGATTTGTGTTACTCTGATGATGTTGTATGTTCTTTTTCTTCTTCTATTCTAAGTTTCTATCTTTTCTATTCTCACCCTCTGTTTTCTTTCTATTAGTTTTCTGGTTTCCAGTGTAATTTGGGTTGGACTTGTGTTATTTGGTCAGCTCAAATTGTACCGGAATTTTGGGACACTACAGTTGGTATCAGAGCTTAAGGTTAAGTAATTACCTTGGCTTTGTGGCGTGAATCAGTAGAGATAGGTTTAGTAATAGCCTAGATTGAGTTGAGTGTATATATACGAGTGAACGTATATGTTATTTAATATAAAATGGTTTTATATTGTGGAGATTTATTGGTTGAGTTGTTTATGAGTTCTGGTCGATCAGTTTGATCCACTGCATCGGTAGGAGTTTCTAAACACTTGAATACGATGAACCGACATGATATGTTTTGAAAAGAGGGTAAATGAAATAATTTTATTCGAATATATTTTGTTATAAAAGGAATATATATATATATATATATATATTGGTTATAATACATAGGATGTGTTGGTTGTTATTATAATCGAATGAGATTATAAATTGAAATGGTTATATAAATAACCAATTAGAATTCATATAAGTGAAATATATTAAAGCAAATGAATTAAATATGAATTTAAATCAAAATTGAAATTAAAACCCTGGAAATTTGAGAGTTGTTTGTAAATGGATTTGGAATAAATATATGAGAATTTTAAAATCCTGGCAGATTTTAAATTTGTTTTACAAGTATAGTGAATGATATTTTGAAAAATTTTCAAAGTGGAAATGTTTAAGAATGGTTTTGAAAAGTGATATAGTATTGAACTCACTTCGATCATTGGAAAATAAATTCCGATGATGAAGTCGACCATCATCGGTATACATTTTCGAGTTTCTAAGTGATGGATTACTACCAATTTTTTTGTTTTGAATGGTTTTGAGAGAAACAAGTTGTTTTGATACTCCGAAATGAATATTTTGATTTTTGAAAAGGGTAAACTGTTTAAAACTCCTAGGAAGAGACTGCTTGAATTAAAAACAAATTTAAATGGAAATTTGTGAAACCGAGCTGGAATTGAATAGAAACCAATTAACTGGAAATTGAATTGGAATATAATATATCAAGTGGAATCAGATTTTGAATTGTGAAATAAGAATCTAAAATGGTATTGGATTGTTGAGTTAGAGTTTGAAATCGAGAATGGAACTCGAATTTGAAATGGAATTCGACTTGGGTACAAGCAAATTATTCGGTTTGAAGATAAAAACTGATTTGGTGTTTGATTAGGGTAACATGGATATATGTTGAGTTGATAGCATATGGAAGTGATAGAGTTGATATGCCCGACAAAAAGGTACACGTTAATATTCTAATTGGATATGAGATTTTTGGGCCGAATTGGCAAGCCGCTTAGCTGTTTGAATTTCTTTTGGGTTAGAGAAGGCCTAGAGAGGCGAGTTGTACTTGTGCCGATTGACCAGTACAAAGGAGGTGCTAGCGAAATTTTTCGAAAATTTCGAGTGTTAGAAAATTTTCAGGATTTTTGAAAATTTTCGTTGATAAGAATTAATTAATATTTTAATTGAAGTTTATTTGTTCAGTTGAAATTGAAATTTAAGAAGTAAACAAATAATTTTTAACCCAGTTAATAGGGTTAGTTTTCTACCTTAGCAATTTCGAGGACGAAATTATTTTAAGGGGGAAAGAATGTAACGACCCGTATTTTTTCGGTATAATAATTAATTTGTTTAATTATTTAAATAGTGATTTAGAGAATTAAATGGCCATTTAATTAAATAACTTTGAATATTTAATTAAAATAATAATTAAATAATATATTTAATTTTGAATAATCAGAATTAGCTGAAATGGCAATATGGTGTGAATTGGGCAATTCAAAATATATAATTCAGTTTAAATTTGAATTACGATAACGAATATATTTAATTAACGATGGTTGAACATATAAATTATATTATAATTATAATCGAGCTCGAAATGGCGCGGCAGTTCGTAATTTGCCGATTCGAACTTTAAACGAATATACAGAATCCGTTTTAAGTCGGATTTCTGTGAAACAAGAAACGTTCGGAGCTGGGGAAGTATATTTTTCTAATTGAAGGGAAAAATCAGGATTTCATTGTGTAGTTTTTTATTTATGTCCAAATCAAATTTAGAAAAGTCGCTATGGAATTCCTTTAAAATTTATAACGATTTATTTATATTTTAAAAAGGATTTAAATATAAATCGAATATCGATATAACTGAGAACTTTGAAATATCGAGTTATAGATCCCATTGGAGCAAAAGACCTCTATTTTCAACGGAACTAATTTTGTTGGATCCACAACATTAAATTATTGCTAGATTTCAATTTCCGTGATTTTTGAAGTCAGTGTGTGGCCGTACGGATTTTTAATGTGAAAAACAGTCGATAGTTGGACCTTTAAAAATACGCTGTGTGAGCAAATGGAGTCGGAATTCGACGAAAACAGTTTCATTGGGTCCGAAATGTCGAACTGTAGTTGCATGTCCATTTTCGTGATTTTTGGGTATCGTGTGTGATCATATGAATTTTAGAGGACGAATACAATTAGAGATTGATTAAAATAAAATAACTAATATTAAAATATTAAAAGCATTCTATAAATACGCATAATTCCTATTCCTCTGTTCAACCCATAAATTTCCTCCGTCGTTTGTTCTTCAGGAAAAGTGAGATTTCATTTTTCAAGAATCCAAAACAAAAAGGATAAATTCCTAAAAATCACGAGATGTGTATATATGGAATCCTGATGTCATTCTCTTCAATCCGATGTCTCTTTTGAGAGGTGCGATTCAGGTTTCTCGAGCTCGACATTTGTGTAGCATCAGTTTTAGTTTCTAAGGTTCGATATTTTGAGATTTGTGTGCATCGAAATGGATTTTTGAAGTCGTATTCGGGTTTATGAGGTGGTTTAGCATCTCGTCTAGGAGTTTGGTGAAAATCGTTTCAAATTTGGTTCGGTGGTTTTGGGTCTGACAACATCGGTTTGGTGAAAGTCGCGGATGACAGGGATGATGCGAGTTGGACAAGGAGTAGGGGAGATGATGGGGTTTTGAATGAGGAGTAAAATGGTTTTGGTTTAGAGGTGAATGGTGGAGAAATGAGGCGGGGATGGTGATGTAAAAGTCGGCTATGGTGGGTTTTCCACTGGGATTGGTTCGGATGGAATACGCAGGAGGAGGAAGATGGAGTGGACGCGGGTTTGGGCTTAGCAGTGGGCTAAGAAAGGGGTAAAGCCCAAATGGGAATTTATATAAGTTTTATTTAAATTTAAATATTGTACAAACTTGTGTAAGTCGTAACTTGTTCATACGTTAACGGAATTCAGCGAAACAAGATCCGATAGGATCGTATGGACGGTGGCTACACAATGGAACTGACTGGGAGTGAATTGGAGTCCGTTACAATTTATAGCAAAATAAATTATCCGATCTGAATCGACAACGGTTATCAATATTTAACGATAGATCGTCCAATGTGAGTAAAACTCACCAACTCTACCAGTTCATATTTTTATAACGTATATTTAGAACTGATAAATGATGATTGATTGCTGGGTATTGACTGTTTGGTTGAACTGCTAAGTAATTGGTTGAAATTATAGATCTGGTTATATATATATATAATTTTATTCTGGTTAGCAGTATATTTCATAGTGAAAATTGATGTTAATTATATTGTTTAACATCTGTGGATGCAGGGAAACAGGTCGGAGGAATCCAACTGGATTCCTCAACATTTATTTTACTGTTTTTCATATATTTTAATATATGATGTGACATATAATCTGTGTTGATTACGTGTGTTGAATGATATCGATCGTTGTTATTTGGATATTTTAAATACCGTAAGGAATACTGGAATGTAGAAAAGGGGATTTTCGAAGTGTATTTTGAAAATAAAGCATTTATATAAAATCAATGGATTTTATATAAAAAAGAAAAGAATTTTATAAAAGGAAAATATTTGTGAAACAAATAGAAAATGAAATATTTGTGAAACAAATAGGAAAGGAAATATTTGTAAAACTTTTACAAATAGAATTGAAAAGGAAATATTTATTTAGAAAATAAATAGAGTTATAAAAGGAATATTTATTTATGAAATAAATAGAGTTATAAAAGGGAATTTTAAATGAGATTTAAGTGTTAGAAATAAAAAGGAGATTTCATATGAATAATTCTTTAAATAGAAGTATAAATAGAATTTGGGAATGGAATACTATTTTGAAATACGAAGTCAAACATAATGGAGTTAATCGATTAGAGTTAATCGAGATAGAGTTAATCGATTAGAGTTAATCGAATTAGAGTTAATTGAGATAGAGTTAATCGAGTAAGAGTTAATCGATAAGAGTTAATCGAGTTAGAGTTAATTGAAAGGAGTTAATTGATTAGAGTAAGAGTAAATTGAAAGGAGTTAATCGTGTTGGAGTTAGTCGATTAGAGTTAATCGAATTAGAGTTGATCCAATAGAGTTAATCGAGTTAGAGTTAATCGATTAGAGTTAATCGAGTTAGAGTTAATCGAACGAAGTTAATTGTAATGTCCCGCAAATCCGTAATATCAAAGTTGACTACATATACCATACATCCAACCCAAATATCACGAAAATACGAATCATTTTTTAGAAGAAAGGGTAGAAGAAGAATAGAAACACAATACAAAATCTCACATCGCAGCAGAATGAAATATAATATATAACAGCATTTGAAATACAAAATTTTACTGTTTATATATAACATTATCATCAGAGTACAATACTTACAATACAGCGGAAATAACACTAGATAACTAACATTGAAGCCTCCTGCTCCAAGCTCCTCCAAATATCTGTAAACACCTGAACTACTTGACTGCCCGTACAAATTTGGGCACTCAAGAGTTTAGGTAAAACAAAACAAAATAAACTCCGGGTCAGTCATGGGACTGGTATGAGTAAATAATTTAAAACAGTTTGAAAAATAAAACAATATATCATAAGACCACACCGTATAACACGGAACGGGTTTTTCCCTTATGAGAATCCAAAATAATCTTTGTATCAAAACTCTTTTGATATTATAATAGTGTTTAAATCAAATAAATTGAAATCTAGTGGAACGCTTGCATCTCACGTTCCACATATAATATAAAATTATAAACCGTGGGCTCTTATTGGATATTGGATTTCGACTATGACAAGGTATGGAACCACCTGCCGCTGGTGTATCTCTAGAGGAGAATACCCCGAGTTCAACAAGAACATCTTGCAACTTAGCCACACATGACCGACCACTCATTTCGCTTGAGTGTATTGAATGTATATCACCAACGGTTGGGATCAACAATCGTTTTCCCGAATGGGACAGCATCGAATAGAATAAGGAATTAAATGAATTTCTAGATAGGTGATTATACACCCTAATGGAAGCTACCCACATAGCCATGCTGCCTGCCCAAATTTTGTCATTTCCCGGTTGTCGAGGCCTGAGGCTACGCTTACTTATCATTCATTTATAACACAATCACTTAGAATATCGCACTGTCAGATCCGTTAATCACTAATTGATTTGCACAAATATATTCTGGATATTATGCTAAGAGAATAAATCTGTTGCCACCTATATATTTATACAGACCAACATATTTGATCATTGGAAATACTTTGTCAGACATTCGTCCATATAAGTTCGTTCTGGGATTGAACGAAACCGAAGGCACAATTTCCATTAATAGAAAAAACCCTTGCACTTTACTCCGTCTTCGATTATCTTCATATAATCTGATTCGCAACGCTACTGCCAATACTGAGTGGTTCTCGGATAATAATCCAACCGATCTCTCCATATTGACAACAATATTGGCAAACACTTCGATAGTCGGTTATTTAATTATCGAAGAAAAACAAACATCCATTCAAAGCCTCAAACAATCACTGGGCCCTTAATTAATATTTCATTCATTAATTAAATCACTACTCCATTTCCTTATCAACATTTGTTAGCCAAATATTTTCAACAATCATCTTGGCCCTTTTCGCTATTTGGAAAACATTTCCATATATCGCCTCCTTTTATTTTCAATACGTAGAAAATATATTCTATTTATAATTGGAAAATATTCCAATTACTTATCTCTTTCATGACCATTCATTTTTAGACTTAGGAAATATTTATAATCCAATTTCCAAAATTTCACTTCCTTGGGTTAAAACGAATGTTGTGTAAAACATCTTTACAACAACCCAAAACACTGCATTCAACTAACTCTTATTCAAACATTCCTCTTCGAGACTGGATCCTGCTATTTATCGGTTAAAAACGAAATCAATCAAGTTGGGGGTATAACTACCTCTCAGACCTTGACTGAAAACATCCTTAACTTTAAAACGGACAAGACCACTTACCTCGAATAATTAACATCATATAAAACCAATTCTCCATTTTTTAAAACATATATACATTTCTCTTTCTATTTCCAGATTATCGATTTCCTTTTTGTTTATAATATTCTATTTTCAAGTTCGTTTCCTTATCGAATTCTATATATATCGATACATTGATTTCTAGCTATCAAAATTTATTAAAAATATTCTAACTCCCTAAATTCCCGGAAAATTTCGCCATAACCTCCTTTGTACCGGAGAATAGTTCAAACCTCAACTCGCCTCTCTAGCCCTTTCCATTCAAAAAGACAATCAAAAAGCCAAGCGACCTTCCGATTCGGCGCATAAAACTTTATATGGAGTTTAAACATGTACCTTTTTGTCGGGCACACGAATTATAATCTTCATACACTTTATTTCATACCTGTCTAACACATATGCGTCCATTTCTATTTTATTCCAACTCGATCTGGTCATTTTAACTCAATTCGCTAATTTATTCTTTAATCAGCTCTTTTGCCCATTTCGCTTTCTAATTGAACATATCACGTTCAAATATATTTTTATCTACTCAAGAACTCAATCTAATTCCATTTTCTACTTGAGTTACGTATTCGATTTCGAATATAAATTCTCAAATCTCTTTCACTTATCCAACGCCCAATTTCGATTCAAATCTCGATTAACTATTTTCTTCAAATTAGTTAAATCTATTTAGTAACTAAAAGTCTGATTTTTGTTTCAAAAATCATTTCACTTACTTCATTGGAGTTCATATTTATTTTATATCTCCAGTCTGGATTTTTCTAATGGAAATTTAGATTTTATTTCTTTAAAATACTTTTATTTATTTAAATAAACCATTATGGTTTTATAATGGTTCTGGCGCTGTTTTTCTGGAAATCTGATTTTGGCATAACTCAAAATCTATAAGCCGAAATCCAGATTTTTCTCTTCCATTAGAAAACTATTATTCAATCGGTCCTGATGGTTCTTGTTTCAAAGAATTCCGACTTAAATTGAGTTCTATATACTCAATTGAAGTTCGAAACACCAATTTACGAACTGCAGCGCTGCGGCGAGTTCGTTTTAATTATATTTATATATATAAACGTTTAAACTTCGTTTATAATTAATTCAACTCCATTCTGATATATTTTTAATATATATCAAATCAGTTTCCCAATTCAACGTCATATTTCCGATTTTCTAAAATGACTATTTTTCCTAACTCGGTAATATATTTATTTATACTTCGATCTTCTATATTAAATTCCAATTCCTGTAAAAAATTATAAATCCTTTGGATTTATTTTATATTCTATTAAAAAATCCGCATTCTGAAATATATTTCGTCGTTCCCATTTCGAAATGATTTCGACTTTCTATTTTCAAATTCTATTTTCAGTTCTCTTTGAAATTTCTATATTCAAATTCTATTTGAATTCTCTATATTCAAATTCTATTTTAATTTCTATATATTCAAATTCTATTTTAATATATATATTCAAATTTTATTTAAATAAATTCAAATTAATCGAATTCAAAATCATAAATCCTTATGGATTTATTTCAGTTCAATTTATATTCTGAACATCAGAATAAATTCCCTTGTTTATTTCTTAAAACGATTCCCCCATTTCTATTTTTATAAATTCACATTTGAATTTAAATATTCAAATTATCCAATGATAATTTTTCCACTGTATTTATAAACACTGTTTATAAATTCATTTCAATTCTCTACATTATTAATTTATAAACAACATTTATAAATTCACTATTTGTTTTATATATTCAAAACAAGTTAATATATTTATAGCCCAATTGAAATTCGATTTCTATTTTAGAAAACTAGATTTCTCCCTTTAAATTTCAAATATCCTTTTCCCTGATATTTATAAATCAACATTTTGGCCCCAATGATATTTAAACAATCAAACAACCCAATTTTCAATCAATGCATTATATATATGATAATATGTGAAAGCAGAAAATTAATAAAATTTTGAGGAATCCAGTTGGATCCCTACAACCTGTTCTCCTGCATCCATAGATGTTAGTCAACAGAAATAATACCTGTCCTGCTTCGTGGCAGGATATCGCGGTATAAAAGGTCATCCACTATCATAGCGTGGGGCGTATAGGGTCATCCGCTAATAATACTGTGGGAATCCAACCACCAATATATATATAATAGCCACAAACCCCAATCCTAAATAACTAATATATTTTTAAAATAGCCACAATAATATTTCAATGCATACAAACAAATCAACAATTTATTTTTAATGCTAAAAAATAAATTAACGAGTGAGATTTACTCACATTGATTTTTATTGGCGAATATCACGTTTATTTCCATAACCTCGACTCTGAATCTTCTCAAATGAATTTTTTTTGTACCTACAATCATTTGATTTTTATTTAACGATAAATGACTATTTATTTAAATTAACTTAACCTAATTAAATTAATTATTCTATGAATTATTAAATTATGTAAACTTTTATACCTTGCTGTTAACAGTTCCAAAAATATAGCCTTACATCACTTCGGCAAATTCCCCATTTCCATACAGTAGATCTTTGCTTCATCCCGGCTGCAAATTCGCTGCAACAACCACTGTTGATCAAAGCTCCAACATTCTCAATTTATTAGATCTGAATCCTGCCATTCACCACACTTTCGCAATACCCATTTTCGAGTTTTCATTGTTACTGGAAAAACAATCCGAACACTCCACATTCACATAAGCTTCCTTCAACAACCACAGTATTGCATGCGTCGTTCTCCCTTGAAATCTGACATCCACTGCTTCGCCTACTCTAAACAACCAACTCCCGCTCCTGGAACCACCGGATCAGCCAAAGAAGATCCCCTTCGACTGGCCTACCCAAGCAGACACCAATCAGCATATTTCCAACCCATAACTTGCCCAGTTCGAACTTGAAATTGCGACCCCAATTCGCGTTTAGCAGAACCTGAGCATCTCGCACACCAACCCTAACATTTTCCCCCAAAACAGTCGAGCGTGACAGACACTATCGCACCTCCGATTTCATTGCGAGCTTCAGATGGCCTGCAAGCATCACGGGTTCCAATTCGAACCCCATTTCTTAAATACAAATCGATCGCCTTTTTAATCGAATGAAACAACGGTTTTAATTTTCGTTGTAGAGAGAATAAAAGCATTCGCAGTTGATTGACTGAATCGTGATTCCCCTTTTTATTTTGAACGATGGCCATTTTCAATTTTTAACTGAACCCCTTTGTTTTGATTTGATTTTTAAGGGAGCAAACATTTTGTTTCTCTTGTTTGTGAAGTTTTCGATTTTTGATTTCTAGAATAGGGGATCTTGCGATATTAATAGGAACGGGTGGAAGAAAAGAAGGCCACGAGTTTTTGCTCTTGCTGGTTTTGAAATGAACAACGAGGTCTTTAGATTTAGCCTTGTAGTCTCGTTTCTGTACGCAAAATAAGAGAACAAGGGTATATTTTAATTTTAATATAATTTTTTATTGAACCGGTGTCCTTTAATTAAAATACTCCATGATTCTGGACTCCTTTCTGAACCTAACAACTGACATTCCTAGGGTTTCACCACTATTTTGATCCCATTGGAACAGGTATCGAAACAAAATTCGACCATATGGAGGAGATATTAATTTAAACTGATATAAATTAAATTCAAAACCATTAATTTATTCGATAATAATTTAATATTATTATTCTAATTTAAATAGAAGTTCGTATTGATCATTTGAGCTGATTTGATTTAGTTTTTAAATAAGAATTAACTAGATTAGGTTTCGTATTACGATTATCCAATATATTCGATATTAAATCGAAATCGATTATTAAATCGATAACTTGATATAAAATTCTATTTATATTATCGACTCAATATTTAAAATAAACATTAAATATTTAAAATTAACCGTCGAAATATCTGGGTCATTACATTCTTCCCCCTTAAAGGAATTTCGTCCCCGAAATTACTGAGGCAGAAAAATACTACCAGCCCATTAACTCTTTCAAAATTCACTTATGTTCAAACTCTACACTTTATATTTCAACAAATTTAATTTTACCAAAATTTTGGTTTCCATTTTCATATATATCCTCACATTCAATTAACCTGAATGATTCTCAACTCATATATTCACATCCAATTCATATTCCATTCATATACTTTTAATCTTATTCCAATTGATTATAATCAATTTATTCACTTCGATCCATTTAACTTGCTTAAGTTAAATTTTAAATTCCAGAATTCAAATCCCCGGGTTTCTATTTCAAATCCTTTTTGAAATCATATAAATATATACATATATTTATTTCCATCTCAAATTCAAAATATTTGAATTTTCAAACCAACTTGTTTTATTTCAAACAATTTTCCATCGAAAACTTTTCTAAGGCAGCAATCCTTCACTTAGAAACTCGAAAATGTACACTGATGATGTTTCAATCATCATCAGAATTATTTTCTAGCCACTGAAGTGAGTTCAGTGCTTAATTACTTCAAAAAATCCATTCAAAACAAAGCTATATTATTTTAATATACTTTAAGGAAAATATTCTTCTAAACACCCAGGATTTAAAATCCCAAATTCTGATTTGAATTCAATTTGAATTTGTCTTATTTGTATTGCGTTCGTATACAAGTTCCATTTGGTTATACAACCATTCCAATTTTATAATCTTATTTGATTATAAGAACAACAACCAACACATCCAAAATATAATAATTTCGGAAAATTATTCTTTCTATATCAAAATATAATATTTTGGGTAAAATTATTTCATCTACCCACTTAAAAAAGTTATCATGTTCAATCTTCTGTTCAAGTATTTATAAACTCTTATCGATGTCGTGGCGTCCCACGATTCGATCAGAATTCATAAACCACCCAACAGACTAGCCAACACAATATAAAATAGTTTTTATATCAATTTTCAAATACGCGCTCTTATATATATATATATACGCTCAACTCATTCTAGGGTACTACTGACCCTATCTCTAATGAGCACAACCCAACAAAGCCTAGGTATTCGCTCAACCTAAGCTATGATACCAATTGTAATGTCCCGCAAATCCGTAATATCAGAGTTGACTACATACACCATACAGCCAACCCAAATATCACAAAAATACGAATTATTTTTTTAGAAGAAGAACAGAAACACAACACAGAATCTCACATCGCAGCGGAATAAAATATAATATATAACGGCTTTTGAAATACAAAATTTGACTGTATATATATCACATTATCATCAGAGTACAACACTTACATTACATTGGAAATAACACTAGATAACTAACGTTGAAGCCTCCTGCTCCAAGCTCCTCCAAATATCTGTAAACACCTGAATTACTTGACTGCCCGTACAAATTTGGGCACCCAAGAGTTTAGGTAAAACAAAACAAAATAAACTCCGGGTTAGTCATGGGACTGGTATGAGGAAACAATTTAAAACAGTTTGAGAAAATAAAACGATATCTCATAAGACCACGCCGTATAACACGGAACGAGTTTTTCCCTTATGAGAATCCAAAATAATCTTTATATCAAAACTCTTTTGATATTATAATAGTGTCTAAATCAAATAAATTGAAATCTAGTGGAATGCTTGCATCTCACGTTCCACATATATAATATAAAATCAAAAACCGCGGGCTCTTATTGGATATTGGATTCCGACTATGACAAGGTATGGAACCACCTGCCACTGGTGTATCTCTAGAGGAGAATACACCGAGTTCAACAAGAACCTCTTGCAACTCAGCCACACATGACCGACCACTCATTTCGCTTGAGTGTATCGAATGTATATCACCAATGGTTGGGATCAACAACCGTTTTCCCGAATGCGATAACATCGAATAGAATAAGGAATTAAATGAATCTCTAGATAGGTGATTATACACCCTAATGGAACCTACCCACATAGCCATGCTGCCTGCCCGATTTTTGTCATTTCCCAGTTGTCGAGGCCTGTGGCTACGCTTACGTATCATTCATTTATAACACAATCACTTTGAATGTCACATTGTCAGATCCGTTAATCACTAATTGATTTGCACAAATATATTCTGGATATTATGCTAAGAGAATAAATCTGTTACCACCATACATATTTATACAGACCAACATATTCGATCATTGGAAATACTTTGTCAGACATTAGTCCATATAAGTTCGTTCTGGGATTGAACGAAACCGAAGGAACAATTTCCATTAATAGAAAAAACCCTTTGTGACAACCCCAAAACCCCGTACGACGGTGGCAAGGGTAATCTTTGGAATATAACACATAAACAGATGATAGCATAACAGAATTAAATAAATACACCAGATAATGTACAAATAATACACTAGATAAACATCATCATCAGAGTTACACAATATACAGGATCATACTTAGTACAAATACAGTTCAGCTATACATAAATGTCAACAGCAGAAAAACAAACATAATATGTACAATAGGAGCTGAACAGCATAAAAAGAGATAAATGATAGAATCCATCTTCAGCTCCAGCTATCCAGAAAGAGCCTGCTAAAACCTGAATACAAGGCTTCCCGCGTAGAAAAAGGGCACCCGAGTTTGCAATTGGAACAAACTACGAGTCAGTCATGGGACTGGTATGAGAAATCTACTTAACACATTTTATAATATGGCTAATCACAGGACCACGCCACTTTCGCGGAACGGGTTTACTCCATTGGATTGCCAGTGCTTTAAAAGAAGTAAATCTTTTAAACATCGCAATGCTTTTTATAAAAATGAAGCCATTATAAGACTCAGTTCCCATCACACAATGCAACGCAAACCGGAGTATAGAGTTTTACCTTATAATGGCCAAAATATGCTTGATACGAAATAAACAAAAGCATTTGATATTATTACTAGTGTTTATATGTTTCAAAACAATTTCAAATCATAAGTATCAATCATAGACGGCATAAATGCC
Organism: Allium sativum; assembly: GCA_030737875.1. Classification (NCBI taxonomy): domain Eukaryota; kingdom Viridiplantae; phylum Streptophyta; class Magnoliopsida; order Asparagales; family Amaryllidaceae; genus Allium; species Allium sativum. The sequence continues at coordinate 300,712,566 of CM060924.1, forward strand.
CCATACCACTATGTCGCCATATATAAGTATACAATCAAAACCGCAAAGTCACGTATTTGGAAATTGGATTTTCGTCATGAACCAAGGAAAAAGATAGTCCTTACCGACTTCGAGACAATCTAGCCCATGTCTCAGAATCAGAGCTCGAGTGACCCTTGGAGCGACAGGGCCGGTCCACCGATGTGGATTAAAATGCCTGAACACTGCGTTTCCCCGCCCTTTAGGGCGTAAATGAGCCAAATGACTCTATCGGCTCCACACAGTCACCGCTATATCTGAGGCGCCTCGCAACAGCAACAACCACACAAGTGAAAATAATATAAATGTCAGGGTTGGTAGGTCACTGACACCACCCTAGCTAGAAGGAAACGCATGCCCTCCCTGAGGTCCTCTCCCGTTTCTGGCTCATACCGGGGTGTGAGGCTCGCGAATTTACGTTATACACAAAGCTATGCCACACAGGCCGTGCTTTGATCATCAACCACAAGACTTTGCTTTTCAACAAAAGCCTTGATCATTTGCCACTCAGGCATGCTGCACATGCAGTTCACTCCATGCGACTGATTTCTATCGATATATAACCTCTGAGCTCGTACGTCTCAGAGAAGGGCGTTAAGCAAGAGAATAAATTCTCCGCCGCCAAACAGATATATATTTAATAGAGATCAATCAGCATAGAACAAAATCCAATGTCAGACACACAGTCCATTTACAAGTTCGTTCTAGGTCTGAACGAAACCGGAGGCACCACATACCTCGCATATCCATCGATCTCCACGTACGTCTGGACGATGACCACTTATTATCTATATTTCGGGATGCCTCCCAATCAAGACATCAGTTATCATCCAACCGAGGTGAAGATCTCCAGTCTTCAACCACTGTCTTCATCATCGACTTCTTATCGCCGATCAATTATTTGAAATGAGATTTAACTCAGCCTTTTCAAATAATTCACGTATATTTAGAATTTAAATCAATTCATTTCAATGGTTAAATTATTCGACAACAATTCATGCCAAACATGCTCAACCATCAAATATCCACTAAACCGGGTAAATTCGGTTTATTTCCACTCAATATCGTTTATAATATTTTGTAACGATTTATCGCTACTTTTATTTATTTAAAAATAGCCAATTCATTCAAACGACGCTTCAGGCCATAACGCGGCTATGGTGCTGTTTTTCTTCAGATTTGATTTACACATATCTGAAAATCTAATTGTTGGATCTTCACAAATTTTATATCATTAGAAAGATCTTTTCAAAACGAATCCAACGGTTTCAGTTTTGGGAAAATCCGACGGTCAGATCTCCCGATACACTCGTTTGAAATTTCAATTTCGAAATATGAACTGCAACATCGTTATTCGATTTAATTTATTATATTTATATTTATATATATAAATATAATTGATTCTGGCACTGTTTTTCTTCAGATTTGAATTGAACATTCCAGACAATCCAACCGTTGGATCTTCACAAAGTTGGTGCTGTTGGAAAGATATTTCCAAGGCGAACCCAATGGCTTCAGTTTCGGGAAAATCCGATGGTCGGATCTCCCGCAATAATCGTTTGAAATCACGGTTTCAAAACACGAACTGCAGCTTCGTTATTCGAATTATATATATATATATAATTGATTCTTCGACTTCAAAACTATTTTCACTTCATATATTTGATAAAAATGATATTTTTATCCAATAGATATTTATTTCAACACATGAATTTTGTTTATTTTATTTCAACACAGGAATTTCTATTCAACACATGAATTTCTATTCAACACATGAATTTTATTTCAACATCCAACACATGAATAATTTCTATAGTTTTTATATATATATAATAAAAATGTGATTTTTATTGCAAAACAATTTGTTTCAAAACACAATTATTTTAGTTTATATATAAGGTAAAAATGTTATTTTTGGTGTTAAAACAATTTATTTAAACCACTAATATTTTATATAGTCTATATATATGATAAAAATGTTATTTTTATCTTTCAAAGAATTTATTCAATACACGAACTCCATTCAACACATGAATTTATTTCAACACATGAATTTAATTTCAACATTCAACACATGAATTTAATTTCAACATTCAATACATGAATTTAATTTCAACATTCAATACATGAATTTAAATCAAAAACAGAAATATTTCAGAAAATTTCGGCAGCATAACGGCAGGGTAGTTAAAACCGGGACCGTCCCTAGTACGGCTCCTCGCTCTACCTTAAAGCCTCGCAGCTTTTGACAATGGGGATTTTCAATATCTAGTTCGTACGCAGACGAATTTTCCCATATACTAATCCTATTGGGATTTCAATCACAATCAATCATTTCAAACCAACCATTCATGATATTCACCAAATTTTCACATCAACCAATAATCCAAACAATATCACAACCAATATATATCATCCACGGTCTGTGGACGAAGGGAGTGTATACATATATATATATATACGTATATAACTATATTTCGATTTCATTTCAATTTATTTCAACGCACATATCATTTTTACAACGCATATATAACTTATACATCGAACATACAACTTATACAATGCTTATACATGTGGTGTACAACGCTTATATAACTCATACTTCGACTATATAATTTATACATCGTTGTTTTCCATATCGTTTATAGTTTAAAAATCTCACATTGGGTTCCACTCCACCAAAAATTGTAGAAGGCTCAGAAAAATATGCGGTCACTTCTAGAATGTAGAAGACGTCCACACGAGTCCGCTGTCTCTTGTTTCACTGAGTTTCGTCAACATAGCAAAAAGATATGGTTTTTATTAGAAAATCATATTTTGCCACACTTTATAGTGTTAAAACCAGTTTAAATTTCATAAACCGATTACATCAGCAAAATCTTCAAACCTAGGTTTAGATTTTTAGCCCAATCCGTAGCACGATGTCCCGATCAGAATACACCACGTCGAAGTGCTTGGAGAGGCGCACGTGCGCCACGAAGGAGGTCGAACTCGGTGATCTCTGGGCGGCAGAATCGGGCTCGAAACGGCGAAGGTTCGAGGCGACGGATCTGACGAAATACCACACGGGGGAGGTCGAGGTTGCTATGGATTTAAAGAGCGTGAGGAATACTTCAAAAACCTCAACTGGGGCGTTCGATATTGGTGCGCGAATTGGAAGATATCGAGGGGAGAAGGGGAGAGCTGCTTTCCGTCGTGCGCTGGAGGGTTTCGGGGAAGAAAGACGGGGAGAGAGAAAGGGGTGGACCAATAGGATTTTTTTCTTTATTTATATATTTTTAAAATTTCAAAAATACCCCTTATCTCCTACGAACTCCAATCCAAACCCAACGACTGTCGCCTCTAGCTAAATACCCCCATTCCGAACACAATGGGATATGTTTCGTAGGCCCATTCGACTGTTTCAGTCAGTTTCTCTTCAAATTAAAATATAAAACATTCAAAATTTACTTTAAACGTACATTCCAATTTGCCGGGGCCACATACTGATCCCAGAAATTCTTGAAAAATAAATCTAGCTATGTTTTGACGATACGGTCCCAACAAAACTAGTTTCGTCGAATTCTGAGACCGTTTGAAGAATGGCCCTTTTCTGGTCGATCCAATTTAACAGAAATCGACCAAACACAATTTCCTTTGCCACGCTCACATACTAACTTCAAAAATTATGAAATTTGAAACCTAGCAATAATTTGACATCCCGGATCCAACAAAAGTGGTTTCGTCGAATTCTGATGTCGTTTGCAAAATGGCTATTTTCACGGGCTATATAAACTCCATAGCGACCTTTTCTGAAAATTCATTTGGCCATAACTTTTGATTCCCGCTATGAAACTTCGATTTTTCAGATTTGTTAGAAAGATATTCACTAACAGATTTAAATATTTTTGGTTTCACTAAAATCCATTTTATTTTGTACCCGGTTGTAATAACCCGAAAATCTGGGCCAGTTTAAAATTTTTATTTTGGCAATTTTGGCGAATTTTGAACATTTAAAATAGATTATTTTAAATAATATCGACGAGAAATTTATTTTGAATATAATTAGAACGTATATATTATATACGTCGTCGTTAGAATATAAATATTTATATATAATTATAAATAGAATTGAAAATGGCGCGGTAGTTCGATAATTCGATTTCAAACTTCAATTGAATATACCGGGTGCAAAACAATCCGGATTTTAGTGAAACCAAAAATAATGGGATCTAATTGTGGATATCTTTCCAACGAATCCGACAAATTGAAATTTCATATCGGGAATCAAAAGATATGTCCAGTTGAAAATTCTGAATAGTCGCTATGGAATTCAGGCCCTTAAAAATGGACATTTTGCAAACGACCTCGGATTTCGACGAAACCACTTTTGTTGGGTCCGTGATGTTAAATTATTGCTAGATTTCAAGTTTCATAATTTTTCGAATCAATATGTGAGCGTGGCAAAGGAAAATGCGATTGACCATTTTCAGTGGATTTTAATCGACTGGAAATTGGCCATTTCTCAAACGGTCTCAGAATTCGACGAAACTAGTTTTGTTAGGACCGTATCGTCAGTACGAAGCTAGAAAATATTTTTCGGGAATTTTTAGAGTTAGTATGTGACCCCGGTAATTTGAAATGTACGTTTAAAATTCAATATAATGATTTAAATGTAAATTAAACGGAAACTGATTGAAACGATTGAATCAGCTTGCGGTACACATCCCATTGTGTTCGGAATGGGGGTAAAACGCTATGGACGACAGGCGGTGGGCCTCGTTTCGAGGTCGTATGTAAAAGTCAACTTTAGGTTGAATTAAATAATAATAAAATAAAAATAATAATAAAAAAAAAGAATTCCCTCTCTCTCCTATATTTCTGGCCCCCCCCTTTGTTCGTTTCATTTCGATCCAATAAAAAAAAAAGGAAAAGAGGGCTCGACGGAGGACCGTTCGCCCCGTCGCCAGTGGTCCTGGCGCCGCCACCAGGAGGCCGACCTCCCCCACTTCGACGACGACGAAGACCCCCCGAACTCCCCCCTCGCTCCCTGCTCAAGCCCAAGCCCCCCCTCCCAAGTTCGGACGCAGTGTCCCAGACCCCTCCCACAAACCATCGCGCCGCCCCTCCTTCTTCCTCCTCCTCCCCTTCCCTTCGCCTGCGACCCCCGACCTTACCCATACCTGAACCCGAAACCCCCCCCCCTTGAGGACCGACGAAGCCGCATAGCCCCCCTGTAAGTTTTTTCCCTTACTTTTATTTCTTTATTTCATTTATATAAAGTAATTATTTCATTAAAAACGAAATTCAGTTTTCCCTGTGATATGTAGGATTAAAAATGAAATTAAAACTGATTTGAAAAATTAAAACTAATTTTTAGAAAAAGGTATTAAAACAGATTTTTGAAAGGGTTTTAAAACGGATTTTTGAAAAGAGGTAAAATTGAATTTGAAAAGGTTTTAACTTTAAAAAGAAAAAGGTTTAAACTTTAAAAAGTAAAAGATGTAAGATATGATTTTTATATTTTTAAAAGAAATAAAAATATAATCTTTATATATTGAACTTTGAAATAAAAATATAATCTTTATATATTGAACTTTGAAATAAAAATATAATCTTTATATATTGAACTTTGAAATAAAAATATAATCTTTATATATTGAACTTTGAAATAAAAATATAATCTTTATATATTGAACTTTGAAATAAAAATATAATCTTTATATATTGAACTTTGAAATAAAATATGATTTTTATATATGGAATAGCGAAATAAAAATTCGATTTTTACATAGGTAGTGAAAGCGGACAACGAAGATGACGAAGATGCGATAGCGATGAAGATTTCTATCAATGAAGTGCCGTGGAGCTAGGATAGCTATAAGTGAGAATTTCTCACCTTTCAATTTATTTTTCTAGTTATATATATATATATATATATATATATATACTAGGATGCAGACGGTGCTTAGTAGCACCCGACACAATCGTCCACAGACCATGGACTTGTTTGTTTGGCTGTGTTGTTAGTTAGATTGTTTGAGTTGATTTGAATTGTTTGGTGAAATGAAATTGATATGATTGATGTGTGAATGGCGTGGGCCTTCACTAGACCGGGGATAACGCTAGGCCTTGTCCCGTTTCTAGTATCGTGCCGTTATGCCGCCGAAATTTTCTAAAATATGTTAGAAAAATAAAAATAATCATTTATTGAATAAATGAACTGAATAGAAATTCAAGTGTTGAAATAAAATAGTTTGATCGTTAAAAATATAATTTTTAATGTGAAAGTGAATAAATAAATATTTATAAACAAATCGGCCGATTTGTTTGTATACACTGATTTGACTGATATCGATTGGGTCGATAAATTTTACACGTCGCCCAACTGCACAAATAAAATCTGTGTTTGATTGTTTGAAACCCCACACGGGTGTTGGGATGAAATTTGAAGTTCACTCATCCTGATTTATTAAATATGTCGATCGGTCGATTGACAGGCTGTTATAAGCGTCAGATATCTATATTTGATGCTTATACAGTGTAGTGCACTTTAGTTGATGATTGATTATTTTTCAATGCTATTATATACATGTGTTGTATGGAATCCATATAATTAACGTTATATGGTGATTGATTGGGCCTCATTCCAATCGGGAAAATAATGAGTATTAGAAAAGAAAATTCATGTGTTGAATATAAAAATAGTCATGTGTTGACGATGTTCAGGTGTTGAGTGAAATATTTTATATAATAAAATTTACATCTTCATCATATTTAAAATTAGAACTACTTAGCAGTAGAAGTCTAATTAAAAATCAAACGATAGATACCATAGTTTTATAAAATATTTTACATAGCAAAAATAGTGATGTGTCGACAGTACTCATGTGTTGAGATTAGTCGTGTGTTGAAAGAAATATAGATTCATGTGTTGAATGGGATAAATATTCATTTGTTGAATAAAATAAAGAAGTTGTGAAAAATATAAAGCCGTGTTGATTAGTTTTGCGCCATTTTAACGTGAACGATATTTATATCGATTTTAATTCGAAATTGAATATTGAAAAGTGATTTCGAAATTAAATATTTTGAAATTGGAATTCGAAATGAATTGAATTGAAAACGAATTCGAAATGAATTGAATTAAAATTTGAATTGAATAGAAATGAATTTTAAAACGGATTTATAAAGAAGAATTCAATTTTGATTTGAATTGAATATAGAAGTTGAATTGTTTCAGAAACGAATTTAAAACGAGTTATAAAATTCGTTTTAAATGGAATCGACGAAATATATATTATATATATTATATATATAATATAATGGCCTGAATAGAACGCGCCGCGCCGCGGCAGTTCGTGAATTTCGACCATTTATTTCAAACGGACATTGCGGAAATCCGACCGTCGGATTCTCCTAAAACCGGAACCGTTGGGTTCGTATCGAAAAGAGCTTTCCAATGAATATTAGAAATTTGAAATCTAACGGTTGGGTTTGGAGTTATGTCCAAATCAAATTCGAAAAAGGTCGCTGTAAGTGCAGTTCGATGGCCGTTGTTGGAAATCGACTGTACGGGCCTTGATAAAATTATTAAAAATATTGATAATTTGTGTAAAATCATAATATGTGAATTGGAAAGAACCGGAGTGAAAAATTCCACATTTGAAAAGATAAAAATAGATTTTTGTCAAAATGAACTAGTTTTGAACTAGAATTAAAATCAATTTATTTTTGAAATAAATAAATTGAATTTGAAAGTGATTTTGAAAATGATCGATAATTTCCAATACGTGGATTGGACTGGAGCTGAATCGAAATTATCTTCGGGATATTTCGATGTCGGATTTCGTGACTATACAAATATTGTTATGGGGATTTGAAAGATATTTTATATCGTTATTTCCAATACGATATTTGTTGGTTTCAGAATTTGATATTGAATATAAGCCGATATATTTTCTATTCAGGGCCTTGTATTGAATATCAAATGTGATTTGGGTTTATCGTGGATCGTGTTTTAGATGACATTGGTTCTTTAACCCAGTTAAAGGCAAGATGTTGATTTTTGAAAAGATTAAAACTAAGTGGAGTTTTAATGGATCTTTAATTAGATTAAAAATGTGAATTGATAATTTAAATTATCAAATTTGAAAAGTGATCGAGAGTGGAGTATCACCAGTTTTGCTCCAAAGCGATAGTTAAATCTTTAATTAGATTTGAACGTGAAATGGTAATTAATTTTACCGATGACACCGTGGTGTTAGATATGGAGTATCACCAGTTTTGCTCCATGGGATATATAGGTTGGGATTGGGAAATAAAACAAATAATTACTTCGGTGTGGTTCGCTAATCCCGACTAGTTTGAAATGATATCCAAAGGAAGATTATAGGATAAATTTAGAAGAATTTATCTTGGATAAAATTAATGGGAACATTTCCCTAAGAATGTGATTTTGTGAATAAAAGAATATTCTGAATTGGAATGAGGCGTTCGTTGTGTTTGTGTAACATTTGTTTATTATATACGTGGGTTATTCAGAAAGGCCGGGTTATACCCATTCTGAATAACCGATTCAACGAGATGTCGAAGATGAAGACGGTGGTGGAAGACCGGAAGTCTTCACATCGTTTGGGTGATTACTGATGATCTTGATTGGGCTGTACACCCAAGATGAGGGAAACAGTCGGTGATCGTCCAGACGTACTTGGAGATGGATGGATATGCGAGGAAAGTGCCTCCGGTTTCGTTCAGACCCAGAACGAACTTGTAAATGGATTGTGTGTCTGACATTGGATTTTATTCTGTGTTGATTGATCTCTATTAAATATACATCTATTTGGCGGCGGAGAATTTATTCTCTTGCTTAACGCCCTTCTCTGAGACGTACGAGCTCAGAGGTTGTATATCGATGGACATCAGTCGCATGGAGTGAATTGCCAATGTGGCATGCGTAAGTGGCAATTGATCAAGGCTTCTGTTGAAAAGCAAAGTCTTGTGGTTGATGATCAAAGCACGGCCTGTGTGGCGTAGCTTTGTGTATAACGTGAATTCGCGAGCCTCACACCTCGGTATGAGTCAAAAACGGGATACGGACCCAAGGAGTGCACGACGTTTCTTTCTAGCTAGGGTGGTGTCAGTGACCTACCAGCCCTGACATTTATATACTTTTCACCTGTGTGGTTGTTGGATATGAGGCGCCTCGGATATAGGTCTGTAAGGACCGGGAAACGTGTGTTCAGGAATAACTAATCCTCAAAAGTAAGAGAGGACCGGCCTTGGAGGTTCCAAAGGATCAGAGTGGGGTCCTGAGGCATTGCTAGAGTGTCTCGAACGCGGAGAGGAGCTTGCCCCTTGCCTCGGCTCATGACGGAATCCAATTTCCAATACGTTTATTGCGGTTTTAATTGTAGAACCTAGTATGGCGACATAGTGGTATGGGTCATTCATGCCGCCTATGATTGATATTTATGATTGAAATTGTTTTGACACTATACACCTATACTAGTATCAAATAATGTGTTTTAAACGTATCAAGCATGCTTTGGCTGTTATAAGGTAAAAAACCCTATCCTCCGGCTTGCGTTGCATTGTGTGATGGGACTTGGGTCTTATAACAGCTTCATTTTTCTTTATTTAGCATTGCGCTGTTTGTTTTATGCACTGGTATTCTCGGGAGGAAACCCGTTCCGTGTTATACGGCGTGGTCCCTTGATTTACCGAACTTTAAAATAAAGAATTATAACTGTTTTAGTTCTCACACCAGTCCCATGACTGACCTGGAGTTTATTGTTTTAACCTAAACTCTGGGTGCCCCTATTTTCCGCACGGGCAGCTAGTAGTTTTGGTTTTGCAGATTTATATTCACAGGGTCCTGATTTACAGCTGGAACGATGCTCGGAAAGCTCTGTATCCGTGTATTATTTTCAGTTGTGATTTTGTATTATTTTCCGCTGCTATGTAATTTATTGAAATCTCTGATATTTCTGTGTAATATTCATTTATACTCTGTATATTCTTGTAATCTGATGCATTGTTGTAATATACAATGAAATGTTCTTCCGTCTGCGTCCTTTTGTGTGTTGTTCTCAAAGTATTCGTGCTTTCCTTCACGGGGAAGTTACGGGTTCTTACACCGGTACAGTCAGACAAAGTTTGAATTCAATTTTTGAAACTGCCGCGCCCTTTCATGCCTTGTTTATAATTAGAAATAATTATATTTATTTTCAAACATAGATTCAAACACACTTTTCGTCGCTATTATTTAAAATAATTTATTTTAAATATTTAAAATTCACTGAAATAGCCAAATTAAAAAATTTAAATTGGCTTAGATTTTCCGGGTTGTTACACCCTTGCACTTTACTCCATCTTCGATTATCTTCATATAATCTGATTCACAATGCTACTGCCAATACGGAGTGGTTCTCGAATAATAATCCAACAGGTCTCTCCATATTGACAACGATATTAGCAAACACTTCGACAGTCGGTTATTTAACAATTGAAGAAAAACAAACATCCATTCAAAGCATCAAACAATCACTGGGCCCTTAATTAATATTTCATTCATTAATTAAATCACTACTCCATTTCCTTATCAATATTTCTTAGCCAAATATTTTCAACAATCATCTTGGCCCTTTTCGCTATTTGGAAAACATTTCCATATATCGCCTCTTTTTATTTTCAATACGTAGAAAATATATTCTATTTATAATTGAAAAATATTCCAATTACTTATCTCTTTAACGACCATTCATTTTTAGACTTAGGAAATATTTATAATCATATTTCCAAAATTTCACTTCCTTGGGTTAAAACGAATGTTGTGTAAAACATCATTACGACAACCCAAAACACTGCATTCAACTAACTCTTATTCAAACATTCCTCTTTGAGATTGGATCTTGCTATTTATCAGTTGAAAACGAAATCAATCAAGTTGGGGTATAACTACCTCTCAGACCTTGACTGAAAACATCCTTAACTTCAAAACGGACAAGACCACTTACCTCGAATAATTAACATCATATAAAACCAATTCTCCATTTTTTAAAATGTATATACACTTCTCTTTCTATTTCCATATTATCAATTTCCTTTTTGTTTATAATATTCTATTTTCAAGTTCGTTTCCTTATCGAATTCTATATATATCGATACATTAATTTCTAACTATCAAAATTTCTTAAAAATATTCTAACTCCTTAAATTCCCGGAAAATTTCACCATAACCTCCTTTGTACCGGCGAATAGTTCAAACTTCAACTCGCCTCTCTAGGCCCTTTCCATTCAAAAAGAAAATCAAAAAGCCAAGCGGCTTGCCGATTCGACGCATAAAACCTCATGTGGAATTTAAACATGTACCTTTTTGTCGGGCACACAAATTATAATCTTCATACACTTTATTCCATACCTGTCTAACACATATGCGTCCATTTCTATTTTATTCCAACTCAATCTGGTCATTTTAACTTAATTCACTAATTTATTCTTTAATCAGCTCTTTTGCCCATTTCGCTTTCTAATTGAACATATCACGTTCAAATATATTTTTATCTACACAAGAACTAAATCTAATTCCATTTTCAACTCGAGTTACATATTCGATTTCGAATAAAAATTCTCAAATTTCTTTCACTTATCCAACGCCCAATTTCGATTCAAATCTCGATTAACTATTTTCTTCAAATTAGTTAAATCTATTTAATAATTAAAAATCTGATTTTTGTTTCAAAAATCATTTCACTTACTTCACTGGAGTTCATATTTATTTTATATCTCTAGTCTGGATTTTTCTAATGGAAATTCGGATTTTATTTCTTTAAAATCCTTTTATTTATTTAAATAAACCGTTATGGTTTTATAATGGTTCTGGCGTTGTTTTTTTGAAAATTTGATTTTGACATAACTCAAAATCTATAAGCCGAAATCCAAACTTTTCTCTTCCATTAGAAAACTATTATTCAATCGGTCCTGACGGTTCTTGTTTCAAAGAATTCCGACTTAAATTGAGTTCTATATACTCAGTTGAAGTTCGAAACGCCAATTTACGAACTGCAGCGCTACGGTGAGTTCGTTTTAATTATATTTATATATATATAAACGTTTAAACTTCGTTTATAATAAATTCAACTCCATTCTGATATATTTTTAATATATATCAAATCGGTTTCCCAATTCAACATCATATTTCCGATTTTCTAAAATTGTCTATTTTTCCTAACTCAGTAATATATTTATTTATAATTCGATCTTCTATATTAAATTCCAATTCCTTTTAAAATTATAAATCCTTTGGATTTATTTCTATTCTGTAAAAAAATCTGCATTTTGAAATATATTTCGTCATTCCCATTTCGAAATGATTTCAACTTTCTATTTTCAAATTCTATTTTCAATTCTTTTTGAAATTTTTATATTCAAATTCTATTTGAATTCTCTATATTCAAATTCGATTTTAATTTCTGTATATTCAAATTCTGTTTTAATTTCTATATATTCAAATTCTATTTAAATAAATTCGAATTGATCGAATTCAAAATCATAAATCCTTACGGATTTATTTTAGTTCAATTTATATTTTGAACATCATAATAAATTCCCTCGTTTATTTCTTAAAATGATTCCCCCATTTCTATTTTTATAAATTCACATTTGAATTTAAATATTCAAATTATCCAATGATAATTTTTCCACTTTATTTATAAACACTATTTATAAATTCATTTCAATTCTCTGCATTATTAATTTATAAACAACATTTATAAATTCACTATTTGTTTTATATATTCAAAACAAGTTAATATATTTATAGCCCAATTGAAATTCGATTTCTATTTTAGAAAAATAGATTTCCCCCTTTAAATTTCAAATATCCTTTTCCCTGATATTTATATATCAACATTTTGGCCCCAATGATATTTAAACAATCAAACAACCCAATTTTCAATCAATACATTATATATATGATAATATGTGAAAACAGACATTTAATAAAATTTTGAGGAATCCAGTTGGATCCCTCCAACCTGTTCTCCTACATCCACAGACGTTAGTCAACAGAAATAATACCCGTCCTGCTTCGTGGCAGGATATCGTGGAATAGAAGGTCATCCACTATCATAGCATGGGGCGTATAGGGTCATTCGCTAATGATATTGCGTGCACCCACTAATGATACTGCGGGAATCCAACCCCCAATATATATATATATATATATATATATATAATAGCCACAAACACCAATCCTAAATAACTGATATATTTTTAAAATAGCCACAATAATATTTCAATGCATACAAACAAATCAACAATTTATTTTTAATGCTAAAAAATAAATTAACGAGTGAGATTTACTCACATTGATTTTTATTGGCGAATATCCCATTTATTTCCATAACCTCGACTCCGAATCTTTTCAAATGAAATTTATTTGTACCTACGATCATTTGATTTTTATTTAACGATAAATGACTATTTATTTAAATTTACTGAACCTAATTAAATTAATTATTCTATGAATTATTAAATTATGTAAATTTTTATACCTTGGTGTTAACAGCTCCAAAAATATAGCCTTACATCACTTCGGCAAATTCTCCATTTCCATACAGTAGATCTTTGCTTCATCCTGGCTGCAAATTCGCTGCAACAACCACTGTTGATCAAAGCTCCAACATTCTCAATTTATTAGATCTGAATCCTGTCATTCACCACACTTTCGCAATACCCATTTTTGGGTTTTCATTGTTACTGGAAAAACAATCTGAACACTCCACATTCACATAAGCTTCCTTCAACAACCACAGTAATGCATGTGTCGTTCTCCCTTGAAATCTGATACCCACTGCTCTGCTTACTCTGAAAAACCAACGCCCGCTCCTGGAACCACCGGATCAACCAAAGAAGATCCCCTTCGACTGGCCTACCCAAGCAGACACCAATCAACCCATTGCCAACCCATAACTTACCCAGTTCGAACTTGAAATTGCGACCCCAATTCGCGTTTAGCAGAACCTGAGCATCTCGCACACCAACCCTAACATTTTTCCCCAAAACAGTCGAGCGTGACAGACACTATCGCACCTCCGATTTCATCGCGAGCTTCAGATGGCCTGCAAGCATCACGGGTTCCAATTCGAACCCCATTTCTTAAATACAAATCGATCCCCTTTTTAATCGAATGAAACAACGGTTTTAATTTTCGTTGTAGAGAGAATAAAAGCATTCGCAGTTGATTGACTGAATCGTGATTCCCCTTTTTATTTTGAATGATGGCCATTTTCAATTTTTAACTGAACCCTTCTGTTTCGATTTGATTTTTAAGGGAGCAAACATTTTGTTTCTCTCGTTTGTGAAACTTTCGATTTTTGATTTTTGGAATAGGGGAGCTTGCGATTTTAATAAGAACGGGTGGAAGAAAAGAAGGCCACGAGTTTTTGCTCTTACGGGTTTTGAAATGAACCGCGAGATCTTTAGATTTAGCCTTATAGTCTCGTTTCTGTCCACAAAATAAGATAACAAGGGTATATTTTAGTTTTAATTTAATTTGTTATTGAATCGGTGTCCTTTAATTAAAATACTTCATGATTCTGAACTCCTTTCTGAACCCAACAACTGACATTCCTAGGGTTTCACCACTATTCTGAACCCATTGGAACAGGTATTGAAACAAAATTCGACCATATGGAGGAGATAAAAATTTAAACTGATGTAAATTAAATTCAAAACCATTAATTTCTTTGATAATAATTTAATATTATTATTCTAATATAAACAAAAGTTTGTATCGATCATATGAACTGATTTGATTCATTTTTAAAAATGAACGAACTAGATTAGTTTTCGTATTACGATTATCCAATATACTCGATATTGAATCGAAATCGATTATTAAATGGATAACTCAATATAAAATTCTATTTCTATTATCAACTCAATATTTAAAATAAATATTAAATATTTAAAATTAACTGACGAAATATCCGTGTCATTACATTAATCGAATATAGTTTATTAAAAGGAGTTAATCGAATATAGGTTATTCGAAAGGAGTTATCGAATATTAGTTATTCAAAGAGAGATTATCGAATACTAGTTATTCGAAAGGAGTTATCGAATATTAGTTATTCAAAAGGATTATCGAATATTAGTTATTCAAAAGGAGTTATCGAATATTAGTTATTCGAAAGGAGTTATCGAATATTGGTTTATTCGAAAGGAGTTAATCGAATATAGTTTATTAAAAGGAGTTAATCGAATATACGTTATTCGAAAGGAGTTATCGAATATTAGTTATTCGAAGAGAGATTATCGAATATTAGTTATTCGAAAGGAGTTATTGAATATTAGTTATTGAAAGGAGTTATCGAATATTAGTTATTGAAAGGAGTTATCGAATATTAGTTATTCGAAAGGAGTTATCGAATATAGTTTATTCGAATAGAGTTAAAGGAGTAAATCGAATATAGTTTATTCGAAAGGAGTTATCGTATATTGGTTTATTCGAAAGGAGTTAATCGAATATAGTTTATTTGAAAGGAGTTAATTGATAAGAGTTAATTGATTAGAGTTAATCCAATAGAGTTAATCGATTAAGGTTAATCAAATAGAGTTAATCCAATAGAGTTAATCAAATAGAGTTAATAGAATAGAGTTAATCAGATAGAGCTAACTGATAAGAGTAAATCGATTAGAGTTAATCGAATAGTGTTAATTGAATAGAGTTAATCGAATATGGCTATTCGAAGAGAGATTATCGAATATAGTTTATTCGAAGGAAAGGGTTATCAAATAGAGATTTATTCGAAAGAGAGTTACGTAAGGAAGTTTGTTAAAGGTTTAAAAGGTGAACCTTGTCTGTTTCGAAGTTAGAAATGTTGTTCAGTTAAGGTCTGAGAGGTTGTTATACCCCAACTAGATTGGCTTCGTTTTTAACTAAGGAATGGTTAAGGTTCGATAGTAAAGGTTTCTTAAGTGAATTTAGTTAATAAGTGTAATGGGTTGTGTTGGCATCACGATGTTTTATTTAAACATCTGTTTAAATCAAATGAAGGAATTTTGGAAATATTTTCCAAATAAGAATCAGAAATGTTTACCAATGATTAAGAACGCATATTTTCCAGAATATATGGAAATAGGAAATGGATAAATGAATAAATTAATGATAAATTAATTTAAGAGATAAATGATGATTGATGACTGATCGATAGAAATTCCATTTGGAAATAATATCGTTGTTTGCACACGTGTTTTTCTTTGATAGTTAACTCACCGACTATCGAAGTTTTTGACCATTTCCGTTGTCAATACGGATAGACCAGGATCAGATTCATTATCTGAAAACCACTCTGTATGGACGTTAGCGTTGCGATCAAATATGATGAAGAAAATTGAAGACGGAGTTATGCAAGAGCTGTTTTGTTTACAGAATAGTGCCTTCGGTTTGTCCAGTCCCAGGACGACCTGTATGGAAGAATGTCTGATAGAGTATATTTAATGGATCACGTAAGTTGATCTCTTCAAACGTATGAACGTTTGGTGGTGGAGGAATTCGTTTCTCTTAGATGTATACCCGTTGTATTTTTGGGGAAATCAATTTATGATTTGGCGGGTATGACAATGTGGCATTCAAAGTGAATAAATGTGTGATCTATCAGAGATAAATGTGGCCTCTAGCCTCACAACCGGGAAATGACAAAAATGGGGCAGGCCGCACGACTAAATGGTTGGCTGCCAATTAGGTTATATTATCACCTATCTAGAGATATTCATTTCATTCTTTAATCTATTCGATGCTGTCCCATTCGGGAAACAGTTGTTGATCCCAACCGTTGGTGATATACATTCGATACACTCAAGCGAAATGAGTGGTCGGTCATGTGTGGCCGGGTTTCAAGATGTTCTTGTTGAACCCAGTGTATTCCTCTCTAGAGGTACACTATCGGAAGGTGGTTCCATACCTTGTCATAGTTGGTTACCAAATAAGTGCTCGCGGTTTTGATTGTATACTATATATGCAGAACGTGAGATGAAAGCGTTTCTGCTAGATGATTATTTAGTTGTGGTTGATAGACATTATTATAATATCAAAAGAATTTTGATATAAAGTTTATCGTTTCTTTCAAAAAGGATTTTGAAAGTTAAATCAAATATTTTGGATTCTCATAAGGGAAAAACCCGTTCCGTTATACGGCGTGGTCTTATAAGATATCGTTTAATTGCTCAAACTGTTTTAAATGGTTTTACTCATACCAGTCCCATGACTAACCCAGAGTTTATTTTGTTTTGTTTTCCCTAAACTCTTGGGTGCCCAATTTTGTATGGGCAGTCAAGTAGTCAGGATTTTATTGATATACTTGGAGAGCTTGGAGCATGAGGCTTCAGGATTATATAGCTATTGTTATTTCCGCTATGTTGTAAGAGTTGTACTATGATAATGTTACTGTATACATATACTAGTTTTAGTTCAAAATTATGTATCTATTTTATATTCTTCGTTCTGCTGTGAGATTCATGTTACTCTGATGATGTTGTATGTTCTTTTTCTTCTTCTATTCTAAGTTTCTATCTTATCTATTCTCACCCTCTATTTTCTTTCTATTAGTTTTTTGGTTTCAAAGTGTAATTTGGTTTGGACTTGTGTTATTTGGTCAGCTCAAATTGTACCAGAATTTTGGGACACTACAGTTATAGTTGAATGAAGACATGAACTTAAAACTGAGGTTAAGTTAAGTGAACATGTACTTATTATGGTCACCTCTAGTGGTAGTGAGCTTATTTGGGAAAATAAGCGACATAAGTTAATAAGTATATACTACTTGTGATCTGGTCCGACAACACGGAGTTGATTGGGGAAAATAAGTGACCAACAAAGTTAATGAATAGACGATAGGAGTTTGTACCAACATCATAAGCCGAATTGTTGTAGATAACCGACTTATAAATAAATAGCGATAACCTGTACCAATGGCAGATGCCGAACTATAGTTGATAACTAGCTAATAAATAAATATCGGAGTCAGTACCAACTATAAATGCCAAATTGTGGTAGATAACCAACCTATAAACTAAGCTCAGTTATGGATACAAAGATAGGGCACAACTAGAATATTTTTAGAGTAGTATATACCAAATGATACTCAAAAGGAGACATGCTTGCCAAATTACGATCGATAAAGGACATAAGGGTTGTACCAGCAGTGCTCGAGAGGAGATACATTTGTCGAATTATGGTAAATTAACAGGCAATTATAAAAGGATATCAGGACAATGCATACTAGCAATGGACGAGTGGCAGTTGTATCGAATTGTGTTAAAGAAGACATCGTGGGTCCTTGCTTAGATAGATGTCCATCTAAAGGGCGATTGTGTGGACTAGATATGTTAAGTACATGATCCAGTTCACATCTGGGCAGGGATGATTTATTATTAAGGGCGTCGAATGTCATATGATTTTGATGGTACCAAGATTTTCGATTGATGGGTAATGTCTCATGTGTATTGCGTTCATTAGTTAAGAAAGCGCAAAAAATCAAGACTTGTTGAACCCAATAAACAATCGAATAAATCTTTACTCGTATGGTTCAAATATATTCCCTTGTACATTATTCTAGTATGTATACCTTTTATAGTTGTATATGGACAATTACCCTATCTGACACTAGAATATTATCAAGTCTATCTTTCCTCCATTACTTAATCATGCTAGTAATTACAACACTCACCGGGCTTTTGTATTAGGCCTACTCCTCTTCCTTCCTTTTTATTTCCTCCAATAGGCTTACTGGGCAGAGTTTTGATTGATGCTAGTAGCTTGGGAAGATTAATGTCGATGATCTTAATTTCTTTTTATTTGGTGATAGATCATTTGTCATAGTCCGGATTTGTACTTGAGAGGGAAATTATTTATTTGTATACTCTGAGTTGAGCTAAGGTTACGTGAGATACATGTTATATATTAAATTATCTAATGTAAAGTGTTATTTTATAATAACAAATTATTCAAAATCCAAAGTTTTCGCTGTTTTTATTTTATATCTTGTGAATCTTAGTCTTTGTGATTTGTTTCTTTGTACCTACAATGCTTAAAATTCGTTAGTATGATCTTAGTTGGAAGTACTAGAGGATACAGAGTATTATATATAACCTTTAGCAATAAAACGTGCCTTGTTTCTTTCTATCTTACCTTGGGCATTCATCTTATGTAATGCCCCGTTTTTTATTCGACTTTGTTTAATAATAACAATGAAGTAAATGATATAATTAAATAAAATTTAATTTAAAACTTGTGTGTAAGCATATTTATGAATATATATAGAAATACAAATGTATGTATATGGTGATATGCATATATTTGGGCTTATGACTTAACATCTAATACTTAACAAAAACTTGCAACTAAAATCCTATACACTAGAATTATATATACATCTATAACATAATGTATTTGTTAATAAATGTAATATGACATTTATTACTTAGGAATGTAGATAATCTCTAAACCAGTATTGACAATGAAGTGGAAAACACATGCAAGAATTCATTACAGCAACATAAATACCCATGAATGTTTAAATATAAATCATATTATGATGAAAACCACGTGTATGATGAAATGCCACAATAATAAAACAAAGAAGTATTGCTCATGGTCAACCTCTTAATGTGATGTAATATTTGCAATGGTATGGCTATGTTACACACAAGCCATTCCCTACACCAAGTCAGTACAAAATTCCATGAATATAAATCCTTTTAGCCAATCTCATATATTTAAAAAGTACCATAAAAATCTGTTTTATATTGTCAACAAAATCCAAGAATGCTTGTGACCATTTGGCTGCATTTATGAGTCATGGTTTTAGAAAAGGTGGAGTGCTTATAGAAGCAAAGATGAAGACAGGAATGAGTAAAAATCTAGTATAAAATATTCTTGCCATGCATGTATTTCAATCGAATAGGGTTGTGAAAAAAGGGGAAATCTAAAGCCAAAGTATACTGTAATTTTATAATAGAGAGCCTAAAACCTCAAAATATAAAGAAAGTGAATTGTTTAATAGGAAAACTTTGTTGTAAATAGCACCTGAGTTCCCATATCTTTCCTCACGCAAACATTTGAAATCAAGTGATCATACAGCAGAGGATAACTAGAAGAACAAGGGAGAGCAAAAGGGTGTGTAAACTCACTTTTATCTTTGTTTTTAAATCTTTTTCTAAGATGTATTGAAGGTTCATAAGTAGGAAATTTATTGTATGTTATACTATTTATATAAATACTGATCTGATAATTTACAGTGCTCAAAACACCTGTAACCAAATAATATACTGTCTCTGTATATCAGTATGAATATCACCTTGATCCTATAAAACCAATATCTCGAATTCAAGCCAGTAGCAGATGTTAATTTTTTCATGAAAGATGACCACTTAGACTCCTAGTATGCAGTAAAAATAGATCTAAGTTTTATAGTTTGTGTGGTTAGAGATAAATTTAATTTCCTTTATCTACACCAAAAATACAGAGTTTTCAAGTAGCGTGAATTCAAGATTTGATCACACAAACATGATCGTCGTACGAAATGATGATTTTTAGTGGTCATTTCGTGCTTTTTAAGATTGAGGCTGCCAAGATAATGAGAGATGAACGGAAAACATTCATGGGGCTAGTTCTGGTGATCTATGCCACCGAGTTCAACGGGAAGGAGCCCGAAGGAGCGTGTCGGGTCGGTGAGTGAGAGAAAAATACTAAATAAAATTTCTATGGGGTAGTTTGGGAGATTATAGTAGAAATAGGGTTTGTGTAGTGAGTATTGAGTCAATGGGTTTGGTATGGAACTGTGTCACCACCGTAGAACCGAAGGACTGCGCACCAGGGTGGATCAGTGCTGGAGGTTGTCGTCGCTGAGTGGCCAAGGTCTGACGTGTTCCAGGGGTCTGAGGTGGTAGCAATGGGGGTTTTCTTGGATTGATGTAATTGTGGTGAAGTTTTTGTTTGACAATAAAAACACTGTATAGGTGGTGGTGATCGAATCTGGGTATGGAAATGGAGATGGTGTGTGAATTGGGGTTTGCAAAGATGATCGGAGGGGCCAGATTTGCGATGGAGTGTGTGTGCATGTGCACCGTGTGTATGTGTGTGCAGGTGGAGGCTTCAGCAAAATGAAGGAAAATAAGGAGTTGTGCAACAGTGGGCTCGGTCGGTTTTGGCTGTTGTAGCCATGCTGAAGTGGTTCGAACATTTAAGTATGAAGGGGGTCAGTGGTATAGGGTGAAGGAAGGAAATCAGTGAGGTTAGAAGGAAAGAAGAAGTAGATGAAAGATTAGAATAAGAGTGGGACGACAACTAAGAAGCAAGAAGTAAGGGTACACGTGGGCTAGGAGATAAGTAAAGAGCAATTGGGCTAAACTTTGGGCCGAGGCATTTAGTGTAAAGGCCTTCAAGAAATTTGAAAACAAATTAAAAATTGACTAGGCTAAATCATTATATTGAGAAGAAAAACAATTTTAATTGAAGAGGAGGAATTGGGCCGAAGTATGGGCCTTTAGTAAATTTTAAATCAAATTAGAAATAAATTAAATTTAGAAAGAGGAGACGGGTCAAAGATACTGGCTGAGTTCGTGAGAAAATAAAGAAGAGGAGCAAGCAGGCCGAGGTGTAATTGGGGCAAGAGATTTCAATTAGAAAAGAAGAAATTAAAAGAAAATATAAAACGGAAAGAAAATATAAAATATAAAATAGAAATGAAAAGAGAATTTTAAAGTGTATAAATAATTATACACATAATAAATAAATAAATGATTGTTAAAGCATAAAAAGGAAATGGAGTGATAATTCCATAGTGTGAATTTTAATTTGACAAGTGATCCATAATTAAAACTCAGTGACTCAAAACATATGAATCGTTATTTAAATTAATCATTTTAAGTTGGTAACTGTGTTTGTTAAGAAATGTTTTCAAAATGGAATTAAAGATTTTATTTTTGATTCATTTATTATTATTTGACCTTAAAAAAAGATAATCGTTTCAAAGAGACCAGAGTTTATATTCCACTTTGATTCGATCTTATACGTTACGTGTCAGAAATTATTAAAGACGATTAAAGACGAAGATATACAAGGGCTATTTTGTTTATCCTAGGTAGAAATTGCCTAAGATGGATTGATGGAATAGTGCCTTCGGTTTGTCCAATCCCAGGACAACTTGTATGGATGAATGTCTGACAGTGTATTCCTAATAGATCAAATAAGACGATTATTTCAAGGTATTATGTCTGGTGGTGGAGAAATTCGTTTCTCTTAGATTTTTATACCCATAATATTTTTGGGAAGATTGACTAGTGATTTGACAGGTTTGACGATGTGGCATTCAAAGTGAATGGTGACCAGATGTTCAGAAAGATAAACATACCTCAAGTCTCACAATTGGGAAATGACAAAAATCGGGCAGGCAGCATGGCTAGGTGGGTCATACCCAAGAAGTGTGTATTATCACCATCTAGAGAAATTCCTTTTTGTCTTCTCATTCTTTTACACTATTGCAGCATTCAGTAGCGGTTGTTGATCCCAACCGTGGGGTGATAATACATTCGCTACACTCAAGCTAAATGAGTGGGCGGTCATGTATGGTCGGGTTGCAAGATGATCTTGTTGAACCCCAGTGTATCCCCTCTAGAGTACGCTGATCGGCGGGTGGTTCCATACCTTGTCATAGTCGGAATCCAATCTCCAATAAGCTCACGCGGTTTTTGATTTTATATTATGTATGTGGAGTGTGAGATGCAAGCGTTCCACAGTTGATTATTATTCGATGAAAACTATTATAATATCATATGACATTGATATAATTTTTTTTTGGGTTATAGTAATGTAAAAACCGTCCATGTTTATGCGTGGGCTGGCCTTACTATTATCTTTCTTTCTGAAAGATTTTCTAAAGTTAAATCAATCTGTTCCCATAAGAGAAAAACCCGTTCTGTTTAAAGACATAATTATATGAAATATTTTTCTTGTTTCCAATCTGTTTTAAAATTGTTTACTCACACCAGTCCCCTGACCAACCCAGAATTTATTTTTCTGTGTTTTTCCTAAACTATTGGATACTCATAACAATTGTTATGAGTAGACAAGTGATCCAGGTAATAAATGGAAATCTTTTGGAGTATCTTGGACTGGAAATCATGGAGTCAGCTTAGTAGTTATATCTATATCTAAGTATCATGTTTGTAAGTTTTATTGGGCCCGTAATCATGTAAGATGTATTATGATGAAGTGTTATATGATGTAATAGACTCTAATATGTAATATATTATGTATTTTGTTAAATTCCGCTGTGAGATTCTGATGTTTTGTTAGTTCTATTCTCTATCTATTTCTATTTCTTCAATAATGACACGACTGCCATGGTCATCGAAAGTCACGTCATTACAGTTAGTATCAAAGCATAAGGTTTACTGAATACCTAGGCTCTGGGTGAGTATTGAGAGAGCATATTTGAAAATTTTAAACTATATATATATATATATTTACTTAGTATAGGTCAAATAAAGCTATCGACTTGAGTTATTTTTAAATATCTTCCGATCGAGTTTTGATTATCAAACTATTATACTCAGAAAGTTGAAAATAAATTCTCATGGGAGAAGAGGCCGAAGAGCGAGTGGGAAAACCACAACGACCAATGGGAATACTGTTACTCCAAATACAGCAGAAACTTCAGAAGTAGTCCCAGCTCAAACTCAGTTAAATTTTGCAAGGATCTATAAGAATTACACCACTCTGGGAGGAAAAGTTTTTAAAGGGACTGAATCACTGATGGAAGTTCAAGCTTGGATAAGGACATGTGAGAAAATATTTAAGGGATTGAAGTTGGATGATGAGCAGAAGCATTTTTTGGCTTCGTGGCAACTTGAAGAAGCCGCAGCAATCTGGTGGAACGCCCAAACTGCTAATACTCCCAAGGAAGAATTTACCTGGGAGAAGTTCAAGGAGGTGTTTGAAGCACAATTTCTGCCAGCCACTGGAAAGGGAAGGATGTACCGAGATTTCATTGATTTTAAGTAAGGAGACATATTAGTCTAATGCACTCTCAAGTTTTGGACCGGAGTTGATCAACGCTAAGCTGAAGAAAAATGAAATGTTTATAGCCTGTCTGAAGGATAGTTATCAATCCAAACTGATGCAGCACTTGAATGACCCGTTTGTTGAACTAGTAAACTTAGCACTCAGATATGAAGCTTTAGAGGCTAAGAAGCCGGTAGAAAAGGCTCAGACTAGAGAAATCAGTGGAGAGAATCTCCTAAAAAGGAAATTCAATCCAAATTAGAAGAATAAGGAAAACAGAAATATAGGAGAACAAAAGTTTGAGGATCGTTTAAGAATAAGATATGCCACAACTGCGAACAAAGGGGACATATTGCTAGATTTTGTAAGGGATTGGAGGACAAGAAGCCAGAACAACCCCAACAGTAACATGAACATGCTAATGCAATAGTCTTGAAGACTCTATGCTATAAATGTAATCAACCCGGGCACATGATTAAAGATTGTCCGCTTATGAAGCAGGTACCACAACCTAAAGTCTATGCCATCATGAATGAGCCGTCAATTTTTGAGGAGGTGAAAGAAAAGGAATCTTGGAATTTACCTTTAATTTTAGTAAAAGGAGTCAAAATGATTAGGGTCAGCCTCGGGAAAAGTTAAATAACATTGAATTAGATATAGAATAATATCCAGTGAATAGAATTGGGTTTTTCCAAGTAATAAAAACCAAACTTGAGTTATTAATTGGATATGAACTCATGTGAGTTAAGTAAACTGATTTTATAATAAAATCAAAATTTTGGATTCTAGAAATAAAGAACTAAATTCTAAATAAATAAGGAGTCTGTTCGGAAAGTGCGATAGATAGTTACAGATATGTGTTGGTTATTTATGATTTTGGGTTAAAACCGAAGTTTATTCGTTACTCTTTAATTTCGGGGACGAAATTCTTTTAAGGGGGGTGGATTGCAATGTCATGTTTTTATTCGACTTTGTTTAATAATAACAATGAAGTAAATGAGATAATTAAATTTAATTTAATTTAAAACTTGTGTGTAAGCATATTTATATATAGAAATACAAATGCATGTATATGGTGATATGCATATATTTGGGATTATGACTTAACATCTAATACTTAATAAAACCTTGCAACTAAAATCCTATACACTAGAATTATATATACATCTATAACATAATGTATTTGTCAATGGATGTAATATGACATTTATTGCTTAGAAATGTAGATAACCTCTAAACCAGTGTAAACAATGAAATGGAAAACATATGCAAGAAGTCATTACATCAACACAAATACCCATGAATGTTTAAATATAAATCGTATTATGATGATCACCACGTGTATGATGAAATGCCACAATAATAAAACAAAGAAGTATTGCTCATGGTCAACCTCTTAATGTGATGTAACATTTGCAATGATATGGTTGTGATACACAGAAGCCATTCCTTAAATCAAGTCGGTACAAGATTCCATGAATATAAATCTTTTTAGCCAATCTCATATATTTAAAAAGTACCATAAAAATCTGTTTTATATTGTCAACAAACTCCAAGAATGCTTGTGACCATTCACGACAACTTGTATGGACAAATGTCTAATAGAGTATTCCTAATAGATCACATAAGACGATTATTTCAAGGTAATACGTCTGGTGGCGGAGAAATCCGTTTCTCTTAGCTTTTTATACCCATAATATTTTTGGGAAGATTGACTTGTGATTTGATGGATTTGACGATGTGGCATTCAAAGTGAATGGTGACCAGATGTTCTGGAAGATAAACGTAGCCTCAACCCTTACAACCGGGAAATGACAAAAATCGGGCAGGTAGCATGGCTAGGTGGGTCATACCCAAGTAGGGTGTATTATCACCATCTAGAGAAATTCCTTTTTGTCTTCTCATTCTTTTTCACTGCTGCAGCAATCAGTAGAAGTTGTTGATCCCAACCGTGGGGTGATAATACATTCGCTACACTCAAGCTAAACGAGTGGTCGGTCATGTGCGGCCGGGTTGCAAGATGTTCTTGTTGAACCCCAGTGTATCCCCTCTAGAGTACACTGATTAGCAGGTGGTTCCATACCTTGTCATAGTCGGAATTCAATCTCCAATAAGCGCCCACAATTTTTGATTTTATATTATGTATATGGAGTGTGAGATGCAAGCGTTCCGCTAGTTGGTTATTTATTTGATGAAAAATATTATAATATCAGATGACTTTGATATCAAAAATGTTTGGGTTATAGTAAGGTAAAAACCATCCATGTTTACGTGTAGGCTGGTCTTACTATTATCTTTCTTTCTGAAAGATTTTCTAAAGCTAGATCAATCTTTTCTCATAAGAGAATATCCCGTTCTGTTTAAAGACATAATTATATGAAATATTTTTCTTGTTTCCAATCTATTTTAAAATTGTTTACTCACACCAGTCCTCTGACTGACCCAGAGTTTATTTTTTTGTGTTTTTCCCAATCTAGTGACAAACAATTTTCTTTTTTTTTTGAATAATTTTTCACTAGTGTAACAGTACTATATTGGATGTGAGTTATGCATAGATGAAGGAGAATTTTGTAAGTTCTAAAAATATTATTGATAAGAGGGCAAGTGTATTAGTTGAACTTCAAGCTACAAAATGTAAAGTGATACTAAGGCACATATGGATGTTTTGATTACTTTCATCTACTCTACTACAATCCTCGCTTCTAAGTACGGTATGATGGATGTGGATGGAATGGAAATGCTTTATAGTTAAGAATGATGAATGACTATGTAACGATCGGGAATTCCGCTCGATCTGAATAAGTCGCTAAACCGATCAAGACCGTTCGAAATGCCTGATTGTTTTGAGAACACGACGAATTAGAACGCAGACAGAAGAACATTTCATTGTTTATTACAACAATTCCATCAGATTACAAGAATATACAGAGTATAAATGAATATTATACATTACAAAATATCAGAGATTACAATACATTACATAACAGCGGAAAGTAATACAAAATACAACTGAAGAAGATACACGGATACAAAGCTTTCCAGACATCATTCCAGCTGTAAACCAGGATCCAATGAATATAAATCTGCAAAACCAAACTACTAGCTGCCCGTGTTGAAAATAAGGGCACCCAGAGTTTAGGTTAAAACAATAAACTCCAGGTCAGTCATGGGACTGGTGTGAGAACTAAAACAGTTATTAATCTTTATTTTAAAGTTCGGTAAATCAAGGGACCACGCCGTATAACACGGAACGGGTTTCCTTCCAAGAATACCAGTGCATAAAACAACAGCGCAATGCTAAATAAAGAACAATGAAGCTATTATAAGACCCAGGTCCCATCACACAATGCAACGCAAGCCGGAGGATAGGGTTTTACCTTATAATAGCCAAAGAATGCTTGATACGCTAAATTTCATGTTTTATTATTACTATAAGTGTATAGTGTTTAAAACAATTTCAATCATAAATATCAATCATAGACGGCATGGGTACCATATATCATGTCGCCATACTAGGCTCTACAAGCAAAACCGCAAATGTCACGTATTTGGAAGTTGGATTTCCATCTGTGAACCGAGGCAAAAGATAGTCCTCTACCGATTCTAGACAATCTAGCCCATGTCTCAGGAACAGCCACAACTGCCCCTTGGATCGTCAGGGTCGGTCCACCGATGTGGATTATAATGCCTGAACACTACGTTTCCCCGCCCTTTGGGGCATAAATGAGCCAACGAATGACTCCATCGGCTTCACATGGTCACCGATATATCCGAGGCGCCTCGCAACAGCAACAACCACATAAGTCAAACTCGTCAGGGCGTGTAAAACCACTGACGCCGCTTCTAGCTAGAAAGAAACGCATGTCCCCCTTGAGGTCCTTCTCCCGTTTTTAGTTCACAACCGGGGTGTGAGGCTCGCGAATTCACGTTACACAAAGCTATGCCACACAGGCCGTGCTTTGATCATCAACCACAAGACTCTGCTTTTCAACAGAAGCCTTGATCATTTGCATCTTAGCATGCCACACAGGCAATTCAAGCTACGCAATCGATATCAATCACGCAGAATGAAATCCGATGTCAGACACACAGTCCATTTACAAGTTCGTTCTGGGTCTGAACGAAACCGGAGGCACCTAGTACCCCGCATATCCATCGATCTCCAAGTACGTCTGAACGATCACTAACTGATTCCCTCCTCTTGGGTGTACGGCCCAATCAAGATCGTCAGTAACCACCCAAACAACGTGAAGACCTCCGGTCTTCGACCACCGTCTTCATCCTCGACACCACGTCGAATCAGTTATTCAGAATGGGATAAACCCTGTCTTTCTAAATAACTCGCGTATATAATAAACAAGTGTTACACAAACACAACATACACCTCATTCCAATTCAGAATATTCTTTTTATTCAAATATTCTTACACTTTGGGAAAGGTTCCCATTAATTTTATCAAAGATAAATTCTTTAAATTTATTCTTTAATCTTCTTTGAATATCAATTCAAACTAGTCGGGATTAGCGAACCACACTGGAGTAATCATTTATTTTATTTCCCAATCCCCACCTATTCATCCCATGAAGTAAAACAGGTCATACTTCATATCTAACACCACAGTGTTATCGGTAAATTCAATTACCATTTCACGTTCAAATCTAATTAAAGATTTAACTATCGCCTGGAGCAAAACTGGTGATACTCCCTTCTCGATCTTTTCAATCTAATTAAAGATTCATTAAAACTCCACTTAGTTTTAATCTTTATCTGGGTTAAAGAATCAGTTTCATTTAAAACACGGTTCACGATAAACCCAAAATCACCTTCCATTAATTATCGGGTTAAAGAACAAGTGTTATTTAAAACACTGTTCATGATAAACCCAAAAATCAATACCAATTCAATTCCAATTAAATATTATTTAATTGGTACACTTCATTAAATCTAAATATATAGATTTAATCTTTTTCTCCACTGGGCTTAAGAACAGTGTTAATGAAGACACCATTCACGACAAACCCAAATCACATTTGATATTAAATACAAGGCTCTGAATAGAAAATATACCGACTTATATTCAATATCAAATTCTACGATCAACAAATATCGTATTGGAAATAATGATATAAATATATCTTTCAAATTCCCATAACAATACCTGTATCGTCACGAAATCCAACATCGAAATATTCAGTATTTCGTGTGTATCTTACAGGTGGGTTTAAAAAACCCCGCGAATTAACTTGGGTTACAGGTGTGGTTCTGGCTGTATTGACTGCATCTTTTGGTGTAACTGGTTATTCCTTACCTCCGGACCAAATTGGTTATTGGGCAGTAAAAATTATGATAGGCGTGCCGGACGCTATTCCTATAATAGGATCCCCTTTGGTAGAGTTATTACGAAAGACAATTTCGATTTAAATCCATTCCAATTCAATTATTGGAAATTCTGGTTACTTTTAAAACCATTTCAAATCCACTTTATTTATTTTAAAAATAAACAAATTATTATTCTAGTTCAAAACTAGTTCATTTCGATAAAAATATATTTTTATCTTTTCAAATATGGAGTTTTTCATCCCAATTCTTCACAAATCATTTCTTATGATTTTACACAAATTATTAATATTATTAATAATTTTATCAAGGCCCGTACAGTCGATTTCCATCACCGGCCATCGAACTGCACTTACAGCGACCTTTTCCATATTAGATTTGGATATAATTCCAAATCCAACCGTTAGATTTCAAATCTTTAATATTCATTGGAAATCTCTTTTCGATACGAACCCAACGGTTCCGGTTTTAGGAGAATCCGACGGTCGGATCTCCCACAATATCCATTCGAAGTCAATGATCGAAATTCGCGAACTGCATCAGCGCGGCGCGTCCTATTCAGGCCATTATATTATATACATAATATATATAATATATACTTCGTCGATTTCCTTTTAAAACGAATTTTAACTTCCATCTCAAATTCAAATCGAAATTGAATTTTCTAATATAAATTCGTTTTAAATTCATTTCAAATCGATTTCAATTCTGTTTCAATTTAATTCGAATTTCAATGCTATTCAATTTAATTCGAATTTTAAATCACTTTAATTTAATTCGAATTTCAAATCTATTCGATCTAATTCGAATTTCAATTCACTTTAATTTAATTCAAATTTCAATGCTATTCAATTTAATTCGAATTTCAATTCTTTTCAATATAATTCGAATTTCTATTCTTTTCAATATAATTCGAATTTCAATTCTTTTCAATATAATTCAAATTTCAATTCTTTTCAATATAATTCGAATTTCAAATCTTTTCAATATAATTCGAATTTCGAAATCACTTTCAATATTCATTGAAAAATGAATAAAATCGATATAAATATCGTTCACGTCAAAATGGCGTCAATCTAATCAACTTGGCTTCATATATTTCTATTTTCAAATATTCTATTCCAAATATTTCTATTTCAAATATTTCATTTTCAAATATTTCTTTTTCAAATATTTCTTTTTCAAAACTGGAATGAGGCACAATCAATTACCATATAATGTTAATTATATGGATTTTCAACAACACATGTATAAAATAACAACGATAAATAATCAATCATCATCCAGAGTGCACAACACAACTGCATAAGCATTAAATATAAATAATTAACGCTTACACAGTCTGTCGACCAATCGATCGACATACAACTAAACAATCGGGATTAGTGTACATCAAATATCATCCTAATACCCGTGTGGGG
The DNA here is from genome assembly GCA_030737875.1 of Allium sativum. Classification (NCBI taxonomy): domain Eukaryota; kingdom Viridiplantae; phylum Streptophyta; class Magnoliopsida; order Asparagales; family Amaryllidaceae; genus Allium; species Allium sativum. Next base: position 300,743,391 of record CM060924.1, read on the forward strand.
TTTCAAACAATAAAACACAGGTTTTATTTGTGCAGTTGGGCGATGTGTAAAATTTATCGTCCCAATCAATATCAGTCAAATCAGTGTGTATAAACAAATCGTCCAATTTGTTTATATTTATTTCATTTCAAATACACGTAAAAATTCTATTTTCAACTATAAAATATTTTCAACTATATAAATATTTTATTTCATTTCCCCTCACATCACACAATCAACTACACATCAAAATCAAACAAACAAGCATACAAGCCGCCCATGGTCTGTGGACGACGGGTGTCGGGTGCTACTAAACACCGTCTGCATCCTAGTATATATTTTAACTAGAAAATTAAATTAAAAGCGAGAAGTTCTCACCGAAAGCTAATCCAACGCCACGACTCTTCATATGTAGGAACTCTTCGCCGTGCTCGCCCTTTGTCACTTTCGTTGTTCGTATTCACTACATATATAAAAATTACATTTTTATATTATCACTCCATGGATAAAAATTATGTTTTTATATCGCTCTTTTCATTATAAAAAATACGATCTTTTCGATGTTAAAAATACGATCTTTTCGATGTTAAAAATACGATCTTTTCAATGTTAAAAATACAATCTTTTCAATGTGAAAAATACGATCTTTTCAATGTTAAAAATACGATCTTTTCAATCTTATCAAATAAAAATTATATTTTTATAACCTTAAAAATCGAATCTGTTACTTTGCTACTTTTTATAAAAAGGATTATATTTTTCTACTACTTAAAGCTCAAATATTTATAATGAACAAAAACTAATCCTTTCGATTTCAAAAATCTAATCTTTTATACCATAGCTATATAAATAAAAATCCTATACATATAAAAGAAATGATTTATAAACTAATTTCATTTAAAGGAAAGTAATTAAATAAAGACTCATTTTGTTTCCGTGTAAAAATCAAGTCTTTGAAGGAGGAGGGGGTCCATTGTCCGCGTTGAGGTGGCGGAGAGAGGCGCAAGTGGCTGTTGGAGGTGGTAGAGGGCTGTTTTGAAAGAGTTTGTGGCGGCTGTGCGTTTTTAAACGAGGAGGAGGAATGAGAGGTCACAGCGTCGAGGGGAGGTGAAGGCGGAGCAGTGGGGGGGGGGGTCAGGCGATGGTGGCTCCGGGCTGTGGTGGCGATTTTTTTGGTGCGGTGTCTCGTCGTTCTCGACTGGGGCTTGGACCAGGGCTCGATTGCCTGAAGGGGATCCAGAGGTTGAGGGAGGCGGCGCCAGCGTGGGGAGGGAGCTTCGGGGGTCACGGCAGCGGTCGTGCGACGAGGGTGATGGCGATCGATGTCGCCATTTCTGATTTGGGGTATCGGGTTTGGGATTAAAGAAAATAACCCGCGGGGGGGGGGGGGTGTTATATGAGAAAAAAAGGATATTAATATATATATTATTATTTAATTAATTCTAAAAAGCAACTTTTAAATTCGATCTCCAATCGAGACCCAACGACTGTCGTTTCTAGCTAATTACCCCCAAATCCGAACACAATGGGATATGTATCGTATGCTGATTCGATCGTTTCGATCAGTTTTCGTCAAAATCAACATATAACTCTATATATCGAATTTGAAAGCGCATTTTAATTTACTGGGGCCACAAACTAACAAGAAAAATTCCCGAAAAATATTTTCTAGCTTCGTATTGACGATACGGTCCTAACAAAACTAATTTCATCGAATTCTAGGACCATTTGAAAAATGGCCATTTTCCTGTCGATTAAAATCAACTGAAACTGGTCAAACGCGTTTTCCTATGCCACGCTCACATATTGATTCGAAAAATTATGAAAATTGGAATCTAGCAATAACTTGACATCACAGACCCAACAAAAGTGGTTTCGTCGAAATCCGAGGTTGTTTGCAAAATGGCTATATTTAAGGGCCGAAATTCCATATCGACTATTCTGAATTTTCAGCTGGACATATCTTTTGATTCCCGCTATGAAATTTTGAGTTTTCGGATTCGTTGGAAAGATATTATCAATTAGATTCAAATATTTTTGGTTTCGCTAAATCCGGTTTATTTTGCACCCGGTACATTCATTTGAAATTTGAAATCGAATTATCGAATTACCGCGCCATTTTCAATTCCTTTTATAATTATAAATAATTATTTATATTCTAACGGCGGTTCAAATAAATATATACGTTCGAATTCTATTCAAAATAAATTTCTCGTCGTTTTTATTTAGAATAATCTATTTTAAATAATCAAAATTCGCTAAAGTAGCCAAAATAAAATTTTTAAATTGGCTCGCATTTTCCGGGTTGTTACTTTCTCCCCCACTTAAAAATTTTCATCCCCGAAAAGGAACGAAGCCGAAAGTTGTTTCACAAATCAACTCAACTTCCACTATTTTGATTACGGCTTAAGTTCTTCAACTTTTCAGTTTCTAAGAACTTTTCAAATTTTTCAAAAATTTGGCTAACACCCTAAATTTTCGAAAAATTTCGCCATAACCTCCCCTGCACCGGGGACTTCGGGATATTTCATATAGCCTCCCATGGCCTTCTTCAATCCAAAAGAAAAAGAAAAAGCCAATCGGCTCATTAAATCAACCAAAACTCAAGAAATACAATAAACATGTACCTATTTGTCGGGCAAACAATTTTATTCCTCTTCTCTAGCCTCCTTGCTATGACCTGCTCAATAGATATACATGTATATGCAAGCAAATGCGACTAATTTTCAATGCAACTCACTATTTGATACAATTTGGTTAAAGGTTCAACATTTTAGTTAATCAACCAATAATCAAACAACACAATCAGCAATCCATTAGTTGATTATCATTTCAAATTTATAACTTTGATATATAGTCTAAAAAATAGATTTTTGATGCAAAATCACAACAATAGGCCCTATATAATTTTGGTTCTCACACCAGTCAATAGGAAACATATAGAAATCCCACTTTCGTCACTCGAACACGACACTGATGATGCCACGGTCATTATCAGCATCATCTCCGGGCAACTAGAGTGTGATTCTATATCTATCCAGTATATTAAAACTTCGAATACACGTGGATCAGACGTATATACAAAATCTTTATATACTGGATTGTCCAAATTCAATATAAATAAATAATCAAATACGAATAATTGATTTAAATTTTCAAAACAAAAATTGTTTTCATTTTAAAAATATACTCTTCACACTCGTTCTAGGATACTACTGATCCCATCTCTAACGAGTCATTCCCGTTGGATATTACTAATCCAATTTCTGATGAATTCTTTCGTATGGTTCTAATGCGTCTTGTTCTCTGAGCTTTGTAAACCAAAGCTCTGATACCACGATGTAACGATCGGGAATTCCGCTCGATCCGAATCAGTCGCTAAACCGATCAAGACCGTTCGAAATGCCTAATTGTTTTGAGAACACGACAAATTAGAACGCAGACAGAAGAACATTTCATTGTTTATTACAACAATTCCATCAGATTACAAGAATATACAGAGTATAAATGAATATCATACATTACAAAATATCAGAGATTACAATACATTACATAGCAGCGGAAAGTAATACAAAATACAACTGAAGAAGATACACGGATACAAAGCTTTCCGGATATCATTCCAGCTGTAAACCAGGATCCTGTGAATATAAATATGCAAAACCAAACTACTAGCTACCCGTGTCGAAAATAAGGGCACCTAGAGTTTAGGTTAAAACAATAAACTCCAGGTCAGTCATGGGACTGGTGTGAGAACTAAAATAGTTATTAATCTTTATTTTAAAGTTCGGTAAATCAAGGGACCACGCCGTATAACACGGAACGGGTTTCCTCCCAAGAATACCAGTGCATAAAACAACAGCGCAATGCTAAATAAAGAACAATGAAGCTATTATAAGACCCATGTCCCATCACACAATGCAACGCAAGCCGGAGGATAGGGTTTTACCATATAATAGCCAAAGAATGCTTGATACGCTAAATTTCATGTTTTATTATTACTATAAGTGTATAGTGTTTAAAACAATTTCAGTCATAAATATCAATCATAGACGGCATGGGTACCATATATCATGTCGCCAAACTAGGCTCTACAATCAAAACCGCAAATGTCACGTATTTGGAAGTTGGATTTCCATCTGTGAACCGAGGCAAAAGATAGTCCTCTACCGATTCTAGACAATCTAGCCCATGTCTCAGGAACAACCGCAACTGCCCCTTGGATCGTCAGGGCCGGTCCACCGATGTGGATTATAATGCCTGAACACTACGTTTCCCCGCCCTTTGGGGCGTAAATGAGCCAAGAATGACTCCATCGGCTTCACATAGTCACCGATATATCCGAGGCGCCTCGCAACAGCAACAACCACATAAGTCAAACTCGTCAGGGCGTGTAAAGCCATTGACACCACTTCTAGCTAGAAAGAAACGCATGTCCCCCCGAGGTCCTTCTCCCGTTTTTAGTTCATAACCGGTGTGTGAGGCTCGCGAATTCACGTTACACAAAGCTATGCCACACAGGCCGTGCTTTGATCATCAACCACAAGACTCTGCTTTTCAACAGAAGCCTTGATCATTTACATCTTAGCATGCCACGTAGGCAATTCACGCTACGCAATCGATATCAATCACACAGAATGAAATCCTATGTCAGACACACAGTCCATTTACAAGTTCGTTCTGGGTCTGAACGAAACCGGAGGCACCTAGTACCCCGCATATCCATCGATCTCCAAGTACGTATGGACGATCACTAACTGTTTCCCTCCTCTTGGGTGTACGGCCCAATCAAGATCGTCAGTAACCACCCAAACGACATGAAGACCTCCGGTCTTCGACCACCGTCTTCATCCTCGACACCACGTCGAATCAGTTATTCAGAATGGGATAAAGCCGGTCTTTCTGAATAACTCGCGTATATAATAAACAAGTATTACACAAACACAACATACGCCTCATTCCAATTGAGAATATTCTTTTTATTCAAATATTCTTATAATTTGGGAAAGGTTCCCATTAATTTTATCAAAGATAAATTCTTTAAATTTATTCTTTAATCTTCTTTGAATATCAATTCAAACTAGTCGGGATTAGCGAACCACACCGAAGTAATCATTTATTTTATTTCCCAATCCCCACCTATTCATCCCATGAAGTAAAACTGGTCATACTTCATATCTAACACCACAGTGTTATCGGTAAATTCAATTACCATCTCACGTTCAAATCTAATTAAAGATTTAACTATCGCCTGGAGCAAAACTGGTGATACTCCCTTCTCGATCTTTTCAATCTAATTAAAGATTCATTAAAACTCCACTTAGTTTTAATCTTTAACTGGGTTAAAGAATCAGTGTCATTTAAAACACGGTTCACGATAAACCCAAAATCACCTTCCATTAATTATCAGGTTAAAGAACAAGTGTTATTTAAAACACTGTTCACGATAAACCCAAAAATCAATACCAATTCAATTCCAATTAAATATTATTTAATTGGTACACTTCATTAAATCTAAATAAAAAGATTTAATCTTTTTCTCCACAGGGCTTAAGAATAGTGTTAATGAAGACACCATTCACGACAAACCCAAATCACATTTGATATTAAATACAAGGCTCTGAATAGAAAATATACCGGCTTATATTCAATATCAAATTCTACGACCAACAAATATCGTATTGGAAATAATGATATAAATATATCTTTCAAATTCCCATAACAATACCTGTATCGTCACAAATCCAACATCGAAATATTCCAAAGATAATTTCGATTCAAATCCATTCCAATTCAATTATTGGAAATTCTGGTTACTTTTAAAACCATTTCAAATACACTTTATCTATTTTAAAAATAAATAAATTATTATTCTAGTTCAAAACTAGTTCATTTCGATAAAAATCTATTTTTATCTTTTCAAATATGGAGTTTTTCATCCCAATTCTTCACAAATCATTTCTTATGATTTTACACAAATTATTAATATTTTTAATAATTTTATCAAGGCCCGTACAGTCGATTTCCATCAACGGCCATCGAACTGCACTTACAACGACCTTTTCCAAATTTGATTTGGACATAATTCCAAATCCAACCGTTAGATTTCAAATCTCTAATATTCATTGGAAAGCTCTTTTAAATACGAACCCAACGGTTCCGGTTTTAGGAGAATCCGACGGTCAGATCTCCCGCAATATCCATTCAAAGTCAATGGTCGAAATTCGCGAACTGCCGCAGCGCGGCGCGTCCTATTCAGGCCATTATATTATATATATAATATGTACTTCGTCGATTTCCTTTTAAAACGAATTTTAACTTCCATCTCAAATTCAAATCGAAATTGAATTTTCTAATATAAATTCATTTCAAATTCATTTCAAATCGATTTCAATTCTATTTAAATTTAATTTGAATTTCAATGCTATTCAATTTAATTCGAATTTCAAATCACTTTAATTTAATTTCAATTTCAAATCTATTCAATCTAATTCGAATTTCAATTCACTTTAATTTAATTCGAATTTCAATGCTATTCAATTTAATTTGAATTTCAATTCTTTTCAATATAATTCAAATTTCTATTCTTTTCAATATAATTTGAATTTCAATTCTTTTCAATATAATTCGAATTTCAATTCTTTTCAATATAATTCGAATTTCGAAATCACTTTCAGTATTCATTGAGAAATGAATAAAATCGATATAAATATCGTTCGCGTCAAAATGGCGTCAATCTAATCAACTCGGCTTCATATATTTCTATTTTCAAATATTCTATTCCAAATATTTCTATTTCAAATATTTCTTTTTCAAATATTTCTTTTTCAAATATTTCTTTTTCAAAACTGGAATGAGGCCCAATCAATTACCATATAATGTTAATTATATGGATTTTCTACAACACATGTATAAAATAACAACGATAAATAATCAACCATCATCCAGTGTGGTGACCATCATCCAGAGTGCACCACACAACTGCATAAGCATTAAATATAAATAATTAACACTTACACAGTCTGTCGACCAATCGATCGACATACAACTAAACAATCGAGATTAGTGTACGTCAAATATCATTCCAATACCCGTGTGGGGTTTCAAACGATCAAACACATGTTTTATTTGTGCAGTTGGGCGATGTGTAAAATTTATCGTCCCAATCAATATCAGTCAAATAAGTGTGTATAAACAAATCGTCTGATTTGTTTATATTTATTTCATTTCAAATACACGTTAAAAATTCTATTTTCAACTATAAAATATTTTTAACGTAAATATTTTATTTCATTTCCCCTCACATCACACAATCAATTACACATCAAAATCAAACAAACAAGCATACAAGCCGTCCATGGTCTGTGGACGACGGGTGTCGGTTGCTACTAAACACCGTCTGCATCCTAGTATATATTTTAACTAGAAAATTAAATTAAAAGTGAGAAGTTCTCACCGAATGCTAATCCATCGCCACGACTCTTCATATGTAGGAACTCTTCGCCGCGCTCGCCCTTTGTCACTTTCGTTGTTCGTATTCACTACATATATAAAAATCACATTTTTATATTATCACTCCATGGATAGAAATTATGTTTTTATATCGCTCTTTTCATTATTAAAAATACGATCTTTTCAATGTTAAAAATACGTTCTTTTCAATGTTAAAAATACGATCTTTTCAATGTTAAAAATACGATCTTTTCAATGTTAAAAATAGATCTTTTCAATGTTAAAAATACGATCTTTTCAATGTTAAAAATACGATCTTTTCAAACAAAAATTATATTTTTATAACCTTAAAAATCGAATCTTTTACTTTGCTACTTTTTGTAAAAAGGATTATATTTTTCTACTACTTAAAGATCAAATCTTTGTAATGAACAAAAACTAATCCTTTCGATTTCAAAAATCTAATCTTTTATACCATAGCTATATAAATAAAAATCCTATACATATAAAAGAACTGATTTATAAACTAATTTCATTTAAAGGAAAGTAATTAAATAAAGACTCACGTTGTTTCCGTGTAAAAATCGAATCTTTGAAGGAGGAGGGGGTCCATTGTCCGCGCTGAGGTGGCGGGGAGAGGCGCAAGTGGCTGTTGGAGGTGGTAGAGGGCGGTTTTGAAGGGGTTTGTGGCGGATGTGGGTTTTTAAACGAGGAGGAGGCGGAATGAGAGGTCACGGCGTCGAGGGGAGGTGAAGGCGGAGCAGTGGGGGGGGGGGTCAGGCGATGGCGGCTCCGGGCTGTAGTGGCAATTTTTTTTTGGAGCGGTGTCTCGTCATTCTCGACTGGGGCTCGGACCAGGGCTCGATTGCCTGAAGGGGATCCGGAGGTTGAGGGAGGCGGCGCCAGCTTGGGGAGGGAGCTCCGGGGGTCACGACAGCGGTCGTGCGACGAGGGTGATGGCGATCGATGTCACCATTTCTGATTTGGGGTATCGGGTTTGGGATTGAAGAAAATAATCCGGGGTGGGGGGGGGGGGTTATATGAAAAAAAAGGATATTAATATATATATAATTATTTAATTAATTCTAAAAAGCAACTTTTAAATTCGATCTCCAATCGAGACCCAACGACTGTCATTCCTAGCTAATTACCCCCATTCCTAACATAATGGGATATGTATTGTAAGCTGATTCGACCGTTTCGATCAGTTTTCGTCAAAATCAACATATAACTCTATATATTGAATTTGAACGCGCATTTCAATTTACTGGGGCCACATACTGACAAGAAAAATTCCCGAAAAATATTTTCTAGCTTCGTATTGACGATACGGTCCTAACAAAACTAATTTCATCGAATTCTGAGACCGTTTGAAAAATGACCATTTTCCAGTCGATTAAAATCAACTGAAACCGGTCAAACGCGTTTTCCTATGCCACGCTCACATATTGATTCAAAAAATTATGAAAATTGGAATCTAGCAATAACTTGACATCATGGACCCAACAAAATTGGTTTCGTCGAAATTCGAGGTCATTTGCAAAATGACTATTTTAAGGGCCGAAATTCCATAGCGACTATTCTGAATTTTCAGCTAGACATATCTTTTGATTCCCGCTATGAAATTTCGATTTTTCGAATTCGTTGGAAATATATTCTCAATTAGATTCAAATATTTTTGGTTTCGCTAAAATCCGGTTTATTTTGCACCCGGTACATTCATTTGAAATTTGAAATCGAATTATCAAACTACCGCGCCATTTTCAATTCCTTTTATAATTATTAATAATTATTTATATTCTCACGATGATTCAAATAAATATTTACGTTTGAATTCTATTCAAAATAAATTTCTCGTCGTTTTTATTTAGAATAATCTATTTTAAATAATCAAAATTCGCTAAAGTAGCCAAAATAAAAAATTTAAATTGGCTCGCATTTTCCGGGTTGTTACAGACTATTTTATTCTCAGAGATTTTCTCTTTATTGCTTCTTCTTTCTTTTCTTTTTTTCTTTTTATTCTCTTTTTTTCTGTTTTATTTTTGTATGATGAATGATGTGGGGAGATGAAATGGAATGATACCTTGTATTATTTAATTTGATTCCTCCTCTACTAAGCTAATCATAACCAACACTTCATGAAAGGAAAGTTTTGTGCCCTAGATACTTTATTTCTATAACCCTAATTCAACACACAAGTCTGGATTGATATTATATAAAAAACTAAAAGGAAAGATAAGCAAAGTTTCATAAGATAGATAACCCATATAAATTAAGAAGTGGTATATGGTTATCCTACCTTAAAACAAGTACGGAGTGGGTAGTGTAATATTGGTATAAAAGTGACGTTTTTTGAACCTTTGAAAATAAATCGATCCAAGGTCCTTAAGTATACCAATATAAGAAAAACTTGTCAAAACTTGGATGTAATTTGACTAAAACTTGGGTTTGAATAATGTGGGGGTATCGTAGAAAACGCTACAATGAGTCATTTCTCCTTAATTGGGCCAAGTTGACTTTAGAACTTACAAGTTTGAAAATTTAAGTGAAAAAATATTATGCATGAAAACGAACTCAGAAAATCCAGCAAATGTTGGTGAAAACTCATTATTATTAGATTTTTTTATTACTTTTACTTGCACATTCTAACATGCATAACAAGAGTTGACATGCTTACTCCAGAACACGACTAACATCTGCACAGTCTCAAGCTAGCATCTTAAAAAGACACACTACGACTCAATGAATAAATAATGTTCATTCCCATCACCCAACAATTCAACTTATCAAATAAGAACCAAGGTGTTATTTATGAATTTAAGTTAGTCCTTGTTCAACGAATGACCTAGTTCATAAAATTTGATTGCTGATGTAATGTAAATTCCCCCCACACTTGAGTGTGATTGTGCCCTCACAGTCGTTAATCAGACATATCTTAGTGAAAGGGAAATAAAATAAGAGGGTCAGCACGACTTACTGGGTACACGTGCAGAAAATAAGCAGTCATCGAATAGATGAGTCAGTCCTCAATGGACCAATGGATCAGCTTTATTAAGATTGTGAGACACAGCTTAAGCATAGAAAACCAAATCATAAAGGATATTATATTATGTGTCAGATTTGGAAAAACAAATTTTGTTTTTTCAAAAGTTTGTGTTGTTGATTTTAAAATTTTGAGCTTATAATTGATCCTAAAATCAAATTGAATTTTTGTAGCAACTAAAGAAAGGTCATCGAGCTGGGGTTCAGTAAAAGTTTCAAAAACAAAATTTGATTTGTTTAGAGTGAATTGAGAGACATGTGCATCACTCTCATCCCCACACTTGTTTTGAGAAATATTGTTCGGTTTTGCTTTGATATGTGAAATTTTGTTAACTAAAGGTTCATTCGTAAGCCTAAAGTCAAAACCAAACAAATGAATTTTCAGTAAATTTCAAAATTGTGTTTTCTCAAAAACAGTGTTATTCCAGAAAGAGTTCATATACTGCAGAAATTTATCACTGAAAAACAAGTGATCAAAGTGAGGTTCAGTTGATACGATCAAGTTGCAAGGGGTTTCAATAGTTTTAGAAAAATCGTCATTGTATTTAAGATCACCTTCTGCAGATTCGTTGCTTTCAACCTCAAAAATTTCAAAGTTTTCAAATGTTTCAATTTCAGTTTCAGGCCCAACAATATTATCGTCAATCAATTCAAGAAGCTTTTTCTCACCAAAGTCGTCCTCACCTAAACAGTTGTTACCAACTTCGTCATTTCTTTCAAGTTGACAATATAAAGTTGCTAAATTTTCAAAATTTTCAGAATCTGAGAGAGGAAGATCAAATTGAAGATTGACATCTCTGTTTTTAAGAGAATTTAGATTCAAATCAATTATAGAGATTTCAACAACTTCATTAATATTTTTATCAATTTCAAAAGTTGTTAGTTGAAATTTTTTGATTTCAATAAGAGTTGAATTTTCAGCAGAAGCATCAGTTTGAGTTTGAATTTTAGTTTCACATAAATCAATGTTTTGCACAAGAGATTTTCCAAAATTTTCATCAATGGCCATATCATCAGAATCATAAATAATCGTTATGTAATTTTGTGACAAAGTTAATGGCCGGTTATTGTTTTTAAAAGAAGCATTGGCAGAAACTTGTTTGTCACTAGATTGGGATTTAAAGTTGTTATACAAGTTCCTAACTTCAGTTTGAATAAGACAAATTTGATACACTATCCTAGTGCAACTTTGTTTGCTATCTGTTATTCTTTGAGCTAGCTCTTTGATGTAAGTCCAGCCAAGTTTCATGAAATTCTCAAATTCATCAACGTCATCAATTCCCTCAAGTAATAACTTTTCTAGATTTTGCCGAAGTTCAATAGTGTATTGAGCCATTTGTTCGATGATACGCATGTTTTCGATATATTTATTTTTAGAATCTTGTTTTTAATCAAAAATTCACGCCCATTCCTTGATTTTCTCGCGACAAATCCAAATTTCATGCATTAATTGATCAATTTCACTCAGGCCCTCTTCAATAAAATCGGTAGACACATTAGACTTCAAAATGTCATTTTTTAGATTCGTCGTTCCTATGTGTTCCTCACTGGTTGACCTTAAATTCATCCACCTCATCTCTTAGAAGTCGTCCATTATTTATTTTCCAAAACCAACGGTGCTAAAATTTGTTTGTGAACAAATTAAACAATTGTAAACAACTGTTAATTTCGTTTGGCTTTCCTAAGCAACAAGGATTGTTGTAGAGGTTGTCGAACTCTAGGACAAAAAATATTTAAACTAGTAAATCCAATTAAGTTATTCAAAAAATTTGATTGGTTGAAAACACAGAAAATAACATAAATTAAGTAAAAGAGAGAGTTTTATATGATTAAAGAAAGCAATTAGGGAGCAACGACATAGATTAAATTACCATGAATTAATAACCAAACAGATTAATCAGATTTAATTCATGTTCCTGTCACAAACATGAATCAACACTTATTCGGTTTCTAGAAACAAATATGTGAATAATGACAAGTATAGCCTATGCAGGAGCTAAGCTCTTAAATAACCATAGGCTATTAGGATAGATTCACTATTATTTCTAAAACCCTAAATGTTATATCTAAATCCGATAAACGTTAGATCGAACTCGAATATACCCTGTGAAGTGGCATAACTCTTAAACAACACAGAGTATGAAGGTTTAGATCCAACCCTTGGTTCAGATCTACATCTACATACATGAAGTTCTAATCTCTTTGACTATGTGATTCATATTGAATCTAATCCAGCATCATCACCCCCTAATTAAAGGAGATTAGCTATACATAGCTAAAGAAGAAGAGAAAAGGTAAATAAATAACATAAATAAAATACAATTAAAAGTAAAGAGAAAGGGAGAAGAATGATTTTATTCCAATAGAAGGATTACAGAATAAAACCTAGTGTAATTCTAAATGAACAAGATACAAGTGTATTTATAGCTGATATGAAAAATACTAATTGCTAATTACATAATGTGGAACTAAAGATTTAGCCCAAATAACACATAAGCCAGTGTGAATGCAGCTGTAGAGTGATTGGCCTTGCAAATGAGCTAATGTGAACGCAGCATGAGTAAGAGGCCTGGCAAATGAGCCAATGTGAACGCAGCATGAATAATCATTGAGCCAAATCTTCCTAACTGAACTCTATTTGCAACCATTCTACAAGCTTCACACTCTTCAAGCTTTAGTAATTTCAGACTTCACTTTTTTTAAGCAAATTCTTCATGCTTTATCCATCAATTTCTCTAAACCATGCTTTTTATAAACAATCTGAAAACATAGCTATAAATACACAATATCAATTATTTAAAAAAAGAAAACAAGATAAATAAGCGGATAAAATATACACATTTATGTGTATATCAGGTACTCATAACAACTGTTATGAGCAGACAAGTGATCCAGGTAATAAATGGAAATCTTTTGGAGTATCTTGGACTGGAAATCACGGACTCAACTTAGTAGTTATATTTATATCTAAGTATCAATTTTTTAAGTTGTATTAGGCCCATAATCATAGAAGATGTATTATGATGAAGTGTTCTATGATGTAATAGACTCTGATATGTAATATATTATGTGAATTGTTAAACTCCGTTGTGAGATTCTGATGTTTTGTTTAGTTCTATTCTCTATCAATTTATATTTCTTTAATAATGACACAAATTCCAAGGTCATCGAAAGTCGCGCCGTTGCATCTTACTCTTTTATACACATTTCACTCCAATTAGTCTATGTCCTTACGATAACTAAACCATGTCCAAAGTTTCATTTTTCTGAATGGATTTGACCTCCTTATCTATCGCGGCCCGCCATTTCTTATTCGCACCTCCTCTTCAAAGATAATGTTTTCTGCATCATCCAAAAGGCGTACTTAGTGAACCTTTGGCGTTTATTAATATAGGTCCTACAAAGTCTGCATCCTTGGTTGTCTCGGCTCATTCTCATCATATAAACGAGCTAAATGTGTAAATGTCCATATAGAAACTGGTGCTTCAACATTTTCTTCCTTAAGCATTTTTTCCTTTTGATTATTACAATCCATGCACTTTCTTCATTCACCTGTACATCTCGTCTTACGACTACCTTATTATTGATTGTGTCAAATAACTTAAAAGATTTCATCTTCGCATCATATTTGATAAACTCCAGGTTCTTGCTCTTGTCATCTAACACGGTTATGCTTTGATCTGGTACGAGTCATAGGCCGCACTGCCAATAATCTTTAAGTGTGATATAGCTGGCTTCTATCCACTCTAAGCTTTTGGTGGGTTTGATTTGCTAACTTTATATCTGGACATAAATTTTGTACATACGTGCACGTTGTACAACCTTGGCCGAAGACTCCTTTGGCATGCCTTTAGTTTTCAACATTGACCAAAACATATAAAGAATAGTCTGGTTCTTCCTCTTGACTGCACCATTTTGTTGAGGTGAGTAAGATGTAGTCAAGAACCTCTTTATGCCATGCTCCTCGCAGAACCTCGTAAATAGAGTTAACACATACCTTCCTTCCCTATTCGACCATAAAGCCTTTACATAGCGACCAGTTTCCTTCTCTACCGATGACCTGAACTTCTCGAATGCCTTGAGAGCCTTAGATTTTTCTTTCAGGACCTCGCGTAGTCATCAATGAACAAGACAAAGTATTTCTTCGTGTTGAATGACTTAGGTATGATCGTGCCACCTATATTGATATGTATTGTCTCAAGACTCAGAAGTATCCCTCCTTCATACCAACCTTCTTTTGAGAATTATTCCTTGCATGCTTGCCAAGCACACATCCTTCACAAAATTTTCCTATATAATCCATTGTAGGTAGCCCGTGAACTATGTACATTTTCACTAACTCTCTTAGCCTACAAAAGTGTAAGTTCCCAAACTGCAAATGCCATCACAAAGATTTGTCCTTCATGTTGACTTGTAAGCATTTTTCTTTTATGCTTTTCAAGTTGAGTTTGAACATACGATTATTGGCCATTTATACATGTGCGATTAATCAACCTTTCTTATTCTTCAAGTGCATAAACTTGTTGTTCATGTTAACTATGTATCCCTTTTCAAGTAGTTGCCTCATGCTAATGATACCGTTCTTCATGTTAGAAACATAATAGACATCATTGATCAATTCTACTTATCCATCATGCTGTGAGAATCGAATTTTACCTTAGCCCTTTACTTGGACCTTTGAAGCATCTCTGAATGATACTTACTGGCACTCGACGTCTTATATCTTCACAAAGAGACGTTTGTGACCGCACATGCGATTTATTGCTCTTGTGTCAAAATACAAGACTGCATAACTGAATTAGTCTATTTCTTTTTAGGCCATCACGAGAACACCATAGTCTATCGCCTTCTTTTTCTCGACTAGATTCGCATTTTTTAAAACCTTTTTGGCTAACCAGCACTCTTTAGCATAATGCCTATACTTTAAGCAATTGTAGCACTCAACATTTGATCGATCAGACATCTACATTTTTAACGTCTGCATCCTTGATCAGCCAACTTTGTTTACTCGACTGCCCCTTTCTTTAAAATTATTGTCCCTACATCCACGACTTCTACCGTAACCAAAACTGTGTCCTCTATGGCTATCTCCTCCATGGTCACGTCCTCTTCCTTGATTCTGATGTGCGAATGGTAACTCATCATCTTTGATTTTCACCTTGGCTTGTAAGTCCTCCCAAGGTGACTCATATTTATTCTTTTTACATTGATCATGCAGCTCAAAAGAACCTGCGAGTTCATCAGTGGTTGACTCTCCTAAATTCTTAGACTCCTCAATAGCGAAAGCAACGTTATTTAAATTCTCAGTTAATGACCGCAAGATCTTTTCCATAATCCGAGCATTGGTCATAGTCTTTCCGTTGCGTTTGAGTTGATTCACCACCTTTTTTGAACTCAGATGATGTAATCGGATACTCCTTTGGAGTCCTTTCAACCTCATAGTCTCGAACTCTCCTCGTAGAGTTTGAAGCCAATTTTTTTAACACATTCAACACCCCTGTAGACATTTTACAAAGTCTCCCATGTTTTCTTCGAGATCGTCGCAACGACAATCTTTTCAAAGCCTGACTCATCCATTGCATGACATATGAGATAAAGAGTTGTCTTGTCTTTCTTATGTGTCTCTTCCAACACAGTTAACTGGGTTGCTGTGTAATTATCAATATTCTTCGATTTTATGTAGCCAATCTCAAATACCTTACATTTATCTTTTGCACAAAGCAATGCTTGCATATGTATACTGCAGTTGTCATAGTTTGTCTTTGTAAGGAGAGGCAATGATATGTGTCCCAACGATGTGCTTCCGGAATTTTTTATATGCTCTAATACCAATTTGTTAACTATTGGAACAAACGAACACTTGCATAAAATATAAAAAAAAGAAAGAAGGAAGAAAAACAAACTAAATTTTGAGGAAAAACAGCTCTATGTTGTAATATATTAGAATAATAAGGATGAATATGCTTAATGTAAGGAACACTATTATAATTACTAGGACATGTGAAGTACATAAATAGAGAGCTCATGTGTGTTGTAAAGAGATCTGAATCAATAGAAATAAATGCCCTCTCCTTAATATCTTATTTCTATTTAATGGCTTCTCTATATATTCTATTCTCTTTAATGGCTTCTCTACTTTTGTTATATATTCTTGTTTTATTTGATAACACGTTATTAGCATGAAAGTCTACTCAAGCTATTTAAATTTGTTTACATCAATATTTGAAAATTTCTTGATCTAAATTTATGGATTTTTCACGTAAGTAATTTTTATGTGAGGATTCTTGATTCATAGATTTCTAGATTTTTTCTGTAATTATTTTCTATCTGAAAATCCTTGGTTAACAGATCTATGGATTTGTTTTGCAATTATTTTCTACTTAAGAATTCTTGATTGAAACTTCTAGATTCGTTTTCCCTTATTTTTTTGTAGATCTAGAATGAGTTATAATGGATCTATTTTTTTCATATAATCATTTTTATTGACCCCAAATATGTGTTCAAGTTTATTCTGTCAATCCTTTGCGGATCCAATTTTGAGTTTTTTAAATTCAATTCATGAAGCCTAGATTATATATGTTGTTTTCATTATTAATGATATAGATGTGGATCTAATTTTATCTTTCCCAGTCTACTATTACTTTCCATATGTAATATTTTTGGAAAGTCTGAAGACAAAAATATTACTTGAAAAAATTTAATTTTTATATATACCCAACAAAAATAAGGGCGTAAAATATAATGGTGCAGGATTTAAATTCAATAGCAATATTGATTTATCACTACAAGTGAAATTGAAAACTCATGATTCTTTTAAATGAGGAACCCGAAGTCCATACGCAAAAAGATGAAAAGTAAAAGCCTTCAAAAGCTGAAATAATGCCTCAAAGCATATAAGTACATCTAATATTTGCTTATAGCAAACGAACTATAATTCAATAATAGGAAAGTAATCGAAACATCATTGGAAGAAAAAGTTTCAATGAAAAGGAAAAGGCTTATATTCAAATTTTAAGTTACACATAATTTCTTGAAGAAATTTACTGTTAGAAGCTACTTCCTAGAGAAGCTACTTCAATTTAAAATATACAATAGTAATATGTAAATTATAATAAAACCTGAAGTTTTATTATAGTAATTTTAAAACAAATAATTTTGATATCATTTATTTGTGAAGTTTGCGTGGTTCAAAGAATAAACTTTTCTTAATCAATTAATGTAAGGGTTTCCATTTCTTCCTTTTACTTAGATAATGAAATCATGTTTGAAATTTTCTAATTTTATTTTTCTAGATTTGTTTTTGCAGTTAATTTAGATCCAAAATTAAGTATCCTTTATTCAAAGTTCTAGATATATTCCTTAACATTTCAGATTTAGGCTTATGTTTTAGCAGATCTATTTTACAGATCTCATTACATTGAGTTTAACTCTCCACATCTGTACATATTTTTTAAATACAGTTTTCATCATAATTTTTGTTTTGTTTTACATGGTGTTTTGATATATAATTTGTATTTTTAGAAGAAATATTTTACTTTTTCTTAGAAAAACTTTATATAGAAAATACGCATTCCGGAGATCAAATAAAGTCCAAATTCAAAATTGATTTGATTTAGCATACTTGAAGTGAATGTCAAATATTTTTTTTAATGTTTCCAGGAAAAAGCAATTATTTTTAATAATAAAAATAGTAATAATTTTTGGAATTAATTTCTTTATGAGAGAAATAATTTGAATTTGAGACATGTAGTTATTTTTATTTATGGTTGTGAATTTTATGTATATATCTGTAAATTTTTGAGCCATTCGTGTTACAGAATGTAAAATCTTGATTATGTGTTTATACTCTTTTACACAACTTTTTATATATTGTGTGTGTGTATATATATATATATGTCGTATCTTTAGAAAATATGATTATTGAGAATTACATTATAACTTTGAGGTATTCATTTTAATTTTACTATTAAATAATACTATAGCTAGGTCCAAATTTTATTTTGTTGTTTAAGTAAAATTTATTCATTTAATTCATATATTTGGACTACATAATGATTATTTCTATTGTTTTTATAATAAATACATTAAATGTATTGTTATGGATATATATTATATTACCTTATTATCATAAATGTATTAAATGCGTTAGTTATTGTAAGTTAAATGATGTATGTTTGTGTTTGAAATAAGAATAAACATATGTATTATTATTCGATGTATTTAACAAGCAATATCTAATGTAATGGAAGAAATAAAAAGGTTAGAGCCACAACCTGAAGTTACGCAAATAATTTTTTTAACTAGAAGTTGTACAACTCAAATTCTGAGACCTGAAGTCTTGCATTATGAAAAAAACTTTTTGATAAAGTTTACAAGTTTTTATTAGTTTTTCCTAATAGAAAGAATGTAAAAGCTTCTAAATTAGAAGTACGCAAAAAGGTTGGGAACCAAAAGGTCATCATAAATTAATAAACTTGATATACATATGCATATATATAAGCATTATCGAACCTAAAGTTCATTTATCAATGAACTTGAAATAGTTCATAATTTAAAAGCCTAAAGCTTTATTGAAACAGTGTGAAATGATAACATTGTACTTCATAAAGAAGAGAAAAGATAAACAAATCATCATATGGGGTAATGCTGATGCATCCAAAGATATCAAAATGAGTTTTATCTTACCTATACAATTACATTCACATATTGTGTTGAAGGATAAATTTAGTAAAGTGAAGTTATTATAAATTTTCTTTGAACTAGAAATTGAATAAAGTTCTAAACTATATGTTTTGAACAGTACCATGTAGTCTCAAAGGATTCACATTAATCAATAAATAGAAATTAATAGTTTGGATCCTTGTAATAGTTTGTTTTAAAAATCAGCGACTTAAACAAGAAAGAATATACAAATTTATACTATAATTGTAATATGTGGACACATGTATATATCAATATATATATATATATATATATATTCAACTAACAACCTGAAGTTTGTTATGAGCTCATATTATAAATTATGCATATATTTTCTAGTAATTCAAAAAGTTGATTGCCATAAATATTGAATGACCTGAAGTCATTTGTGTATTCAAATGATCTATATAATTAGAAAATTCCTCAAAGTTACTAGATTAATGAAAGATAATAAGTAATATAATATGGATGCATCTTATTAACTAATAAAAGTGTTGTCCTCCTACAATTGAAATACATATAACGTACTTGCTAGCAATAATGTTATAATGAATCAAAAATGAGAATCCAAAGGAGGATTATTATTTAATTTGACAATGTTTGTCAACATTGAGGGAGAGGATAAAAGGATCAAGTTCATCATCAGTGTTAAATATTGTTAGCATATAGAATGACGCAAAATATTAAGAAACTTAAATAAATTACCAATTATATCCCTAGTATACTTTCTCTAATATAGATTTGAATCCCTGAAGGATTAAAATGGGTAAACCACAACTGAAATGTAACGATACGGATTTCGCCCGGACCTAATCGATCGCTAAACCGACCAAGACCGTTCGAATCCTGCATACGCTAACTCTGGGCATACACCACCTCAGAACAAATAATAGAAGACTTTTATAAACATTATAATAACGTTACATCGGAGTACAGAATATATCAGAGTATATCGAAAAATAATAAAACAGCGGAATATTTATTTACAATAAATGTAATACAATGCACAGCAGAAACAAATAAAATAACACAACGGAAGAATATCAATACTCGGGACACAGCTTTTCGCTTCGATCCAGAATCCTGCTAAACATATCTGCAAAATAAAACTACTCGATTGCTCGTGTGGAAAGTAGGGGCACCCAAGTTTGCAAGTGAAAAACAAACAACAGGCCAGTCATGGGACTGGTGTGAGAAACTCTAAATAGTTATAAACTTATATAAATGTTAAGGCAAATCACAGCACCACGCCGCTAATACGGAATGGGTTTACCCCCATGAATGCCAGTGTATAAACAACAATCAATATAGATATATGGATCTACTATGCATCAATCAACATGCAATATCCCAATCTACCCATTTAGATTAATCACCACACTTAGATTTTCCAAATCCAATTCAATTTAAAGAAATTATTCCTTTGGACTTCATTTCCCGATTTCTATTTCAAATCATTTGAAATACATATAGCTTTTATATCAAAGTAGATTTCACTTCGGGATCTCAAATCAAATCATTTGGAAATATGAATTCCAAAACAAATGCATAAGTGTGCAACAAAATATCGGGCTCCCCTCAGACAAGGCAAAGGGCACGTACCTAAGCAACTCGATATATATATATGCACCTCCCACACATGGAGCAGGCTACACACTGACCACTCACCCTAAGGCACTGGATCCAACCCATACTTTTAGTAGACCAGGTTACCAAATCTTTAGCCACATACCAAATCATTTCATATCCTGAAGTAGGGAAAATCATTTCACAACATAATCACAAGTATAATCAAATCTATAGTACTTCACATCAGCAATTCACACATATGATCAGTCACTATTAATCACATAACCTTTGAGCTCGTACGTCTCAAAGAAGGGTGTTAAGCAAGAGAATAAATTCTCCACCACCAAACAGATACATCATTAATAGCAACTAATCGAATATGTGATGAATTACAATGTAAAACCATAATACATTTCCAAATCATTTTGAAATCATCGGGTTTTAGCCCTCGAAATCCTTACTGTTTTATAAAACGTTTTTATCAAACATTCCCTGTCCAAAATCGGGAATACATTTCTTTTCACTTAAGAAAAATATCATTTCTAAATCATTCATTAAATTCGAAATGAACACAACAACACCGCTACACATCTCATAGTCAAATCGTGAAGTGTTTCACAAGACGTTAGCATACCAGTATTTCTACCCAACCCAATGCTAAATGTAAAAGCATATTTTGCTCATAAACTGGTCGAGCGCAATCCAAACAATCAATCAATCAAAATCAATATCAGCAACCAAGTGTATTTGGTTCAATTACATTCCATGTTTTGGTAATTTAATTACCATCTATACATTCACAGTCTAATTAATCCTGCTTTCTGGAAATTAATCCTGCTTTTACTTGGGTTAAAGAACTAATTTCATTTAAACACAGCTCACGACAAACCCAAAATACAATTTCAATTCAATTCCAATTAAATATCAATTAACTGGTAAACTTCATTAAATCATAATTAAAAGATTTATTCTTTTCTCATCGGGGTTTAAGAACGGTGTTAATGAAGACACCATTCACGACAAACCCAAAATCCAATTCGATATTAAATATAAGGCTCTGGATAGAAAATATATCGGCTTTTATTCAATATCAAATTCCGAAATCAACAAATATCGTATTGGAATAACGATATATATATATATATATATATATCTTTTAAATTCCTCCGCAATATCCGTATAATCACGGAATCCAATATCGAAATATTCCGAAGATAATTTCGATTCAAATCCATTCCAATTTATATATTGGAAATTCTGGTTATTTTTAAAACCACTTCAAATCCAATTTATTTATTTAAAAATATAGGATTTTAATTCTAGTTCATAACTAGTTCATTTCGATAAAAATATACTTTTATCTTTTCAAATATGGAAATTTTCATCCCAATTATTTCCAAATCATTTATTATGATTTTACACAAATTATTAATATTTTTAATAATTTTATCAAGGCCCGTATAGTCGATTTTCATAAACGGTCATCGAACTGCACTTACAACGACCTTTTCCAAATTTGATTAGGACATAATTCCAAATCCAACCGCTAGATTTCAAATATCTTATATTCATTGGAAAGCTCTTTTCGATACGAACCCAATGGTTCCGGTTTTTGGAGAATCCGACGGTTGGATCTCCCAAGACAAGGTAATAAGTGGTGGTCGTCCAGACGTACTTGGAGATCGACGGGTTATGGATCGTCGTAAAACAAGGGTACTGGGGGACCAGTGTATGCCACGGTGGGTTTTACCTGCTACTTTGGGGGATGAAGTGATGTTTGCAAAGCCTACCGGATTTCGTCGGACATTATATTTGGTATCAGTGCTTTGGTTTACAGAGCTCGAGAACAAGACACATTAGAACCAAACGAAAGAATTCGTCAGAGATTGGATTAGTAATATCCAATGAGAATTACTCGTTAGAGATAGGATCAATAGTATCCTAGAACGAGTCGAAAGAGTGTTATTTTTAAAATAAATGAAAACAAAGTTTTTTTCGAAAATTTAAATCATGTTATATGTATTTGAATATTTATTTTATATTGAATTTGGACAATCCAATATATAAAGATTTTTCATATACGCCTAGCTAGCATGTATACGAAGTCCAAATATACTGGATAGATGTAGAATCACGCTCTAGTCGCCCGAAGATGATACTGATGATTGATATATCATCATCAGTGTTTACGTCCGAGTTTCGAAAGTGGGATTTCTATATATTTCCAATTGACTGGTGTGAGAACCAAAACTAGATAGGCCTTATTGTTGTGATTTGGCATCAAAAATCTGATTTTTGGACTATGTATCAAAGTTATGAATTTGAAAAGCTAATCAACTAATTGATTGATGATTGTGTTGTGTGATTATTTATTTAAATCAACATGTGAAAGAACGGTACATATAACCAAATTGTATCAAATGTTGAACTGACTTAAAAATTGATTGAAATTGCATACATGTACATGCATATATATTGAACAGGTCATAGCAAGGAGGCTAGAGAAGAGGAATAAAATTGTTTGCCCGACAAATAGGTACATTTTTATTGTATTTCTTGGGGTTTTTGATGATTTTATGAGCCGATTGGCTAGTCGCTTGGCTGTTTCTTTTTCTTTTTGATTAGAGAGGCCTGTGTGGCGGTTTGGGTATTTTCCCGGTGCTCCCGTACAAAGGAGGTTATGGCGAAATTTTAGGGTGTTAGCCAAATTTTTGAAAAATTTGAAAAGTTGTTAGAAACTGAAAAGTTGAAGAACTTAAGCCATAATTAAAATAATGAAAGTTGAGTTGTTAAAAAACTTTCAGCTCCGTTCCTTTTCGAGGACGAAAAGATTTTAAGTGTGGGAGATTGTAACAACCCGAAAAATCAGAACCAATTTAAAAATTTTATTTTGGCAATTTTAATGAATTTTGAATATTTAAAATGAATTATTTTAAATAATAACAATGAGAAATTTATTTTGAATAGAATTAGAACGTATATATTTATTTGAATCAACGTTAGAATATAAATATTTATTTTAATTATAAAAGGAATTGGAAATGGCGCGGTAGTTTGAAAATTCGATTTCAAATTTCAAATGAACGTACAGAATTCAAAATAAATCGGATTTTAGTGTAACCCAAAGGTGAGAACTCCTCACCATATTTTCTTATACAGTTATTTATTTTTATAATTACATATATGAACTGTTCCCCGTCGCCCACAGACCATGGACGACTTGTTTGATTGTTTGGTTTGGTTGATTGTTTATCATTGTTGTACTATACATGTGTTGTATGAAATCCATATAATCAAATTATATGGTAATTGGTTATGTCTGATTCTAGTTCTGAAAGAATGAATATTTTAAAAATAACGAATATTTTAAAACAATGAATATTTTAAAATAATATTCAGTAATGGATCAAAATGTGATTTATGGACACAAATATATTTAAATATATATATAGCTGTATTGATTAGATAACGCCATTTTGACGTGAACGATATTTATATTGATTTTATTCATTTCTATAATGAATATTGAAAAGGAATTGATTTCAAAATATAATGTTTTGAAAATACTATCATTTATATATCGATGATATGGAATATTCAATTTTGATTGGAAATTGAATATGAAGTTGAAATCGATTTGAAAACGAATTTAAAATGATTTATAAAATACGTTTTAAATGGAAATCGATTAAATATATATAATGGCCTGAATAGAACACGCAGCACCGCGATAGTTCGCGAATTTCGACCATTGACTTCGAACGGACATTACGGGAGATCCGACCGTCGGATTCTCCTAAAATCAGAACAGTTGGGTTCATATCGAAAAGAGCTTTCTAACGAATATTAGAGATTTGAAATCTAATGGTTGGATTTGGAATTATGTCCAAACCAAATTTGGAAAAGGTCGCTGTAAGTGCAGTTCGATGACCGTTTATGGAAATCGACTGTCCGGGCCTTGATAAAATTATTAAAAATATCCAAAATTTGTGTAAAATCATAATAAATGATTTGGAAAGAACTGGGATGAAAAATTCCATATTTAAAAAGATAAAAAGGTATTTTTATCGAAATGAACTAGTTATGAACTAGAATAATAAATCCTATGTTTTTAAATAATTAAATTGGATTTGAAATGGTTTTAAAAATAACTGGAATTTCCAATATATGAATTGGAATGGATTTGAATTGAAATTGTCTTCGGAATATTTCGATATTGGATTCTGTGTGACGGCCTGGAATTTCGCTCGATCTGAATCAGTCGTTAAACCGATCTAGACCGTTCGAAACCCCTGAACGTTGAGAACAGGACAAATCAGAACACAAACAGAAGAACATTTCATTGTATATTACAACAATTCCATCAGATACAAGAATATACAGAGTATAAAAGAATAAATTACATTCGATAAATATCAGAGATTACAGTGAATTACATAGCAGCGGAAAATAATACAAAGCACGACTGAAGGTGATATACGGATACAGAGCTTTCCGGATATCATTCCAGCTGCAAACCAGGATCTGTGAATATAAATCTGCAAAACCAAAACTACTAGCTGCCCGTGCGGAAAATAGGGGCACCCAGAGTTTAGGTTAAAACAATAAACTCCAGGTCAGTCATGTGACTGGTGTGAGAACTAAAACAGTTATTAAAACTTTATTTTAAAAGAGAGTAATTCAAGGGACCACGCCGTATAACACGGAACGGGTTTCCTCCCAAGAATACTAGTGCATAGAATAAACAACGCAATGCATTTTCGAAAAATGAAGCTATTATAAGACCCAGGTCCTATCATACAATGCAACGCAAGCCGGGGGATAGGGTTTTCCCTTATAATAGCCAAACATGCTTGGTACGTGTAAAACAAATTATTTGATACTATAATAAGTGTATAGTGTCAAAACAATTTCAATCATAAATATAAATCATAGACGGCATGGGTACCATATATCATGTCGCCGTACTAGTTCTACAATTAAAACCGCAATACACGTATTGGAAATTGGATTTCCGTCATGAGTCGAGGCAAGGGGCAAGCTCCTCTCCGCGTTCGAGACACTCTAGCAAATGCCTCCGGGTTACGCACTCTGGGCAACCCTGGATGCGGCTGGGCCGGTCCTCACTTACGTTAGAGGATTAATTATGCCTGAACACACGTTTCCCGGTCCTTACAGACCTATAATCGAGGCGCCTCATTCCAACAACCACAAAGGTGAAAAGTATATAAATGTCAGGGCTGGTAAGTCACTGACACCACCAAAGCTAGAAAGAAACGTCGTGCTCTCCCAGCGGTCCGTATCCCGTTTTTAACTCATACCGAGGTGTGAGGCTCGCGAATACACGTTATACACAAAGCTGCCACATAGGCGTGCTTTGATCATCAACCACAAGACTTTGCTTTTCAACAGAAGCCTTGATCTTTGCATCTTAGCGTGCCACACATGCAATTCATGCCATGCGATTGATATCTATCGATATATAACCTCTAAGCTCGTACGTCTCAGAGAAGGGCGTTAAGCAAGAGAATAAATTCTCCGCCGCCAAACAGATATATATTTAACAGAAATCAATCAACACAGAATAAAATCCAATGTCAGACACACAATCCATTTACAAGTCCGTTCTGGGTCTGAACGAAACCGGAGGCACTTTCCTCGCATATCCATCCATCTCCAAGTACGTCTGGACGACCACCAACTATTTCCATCCTCTTGGGTGTACAGCCCAATCAGGATCGTCAGTAATTACCCAAACGATGTGAAGACTTCCGGTCTTCGACCACCGTCTTCATCTTCGACTTATCGTCGAATCGGTCATTCAGAATGGGTATAAACCCGGACTTTCCGAACAACCCACGTATATTAAAACAAATGTTACACAAGCACAACATACGCCTTATTCCAATTCATTAGTCACTAACCGCAAATCAGCAAGAGAACAATTTCCCAAACATTAACCCCGAAGGCCGAAACCAACATCAGATCAATACCCAGGAAACCATTCTTCTTAGCCAACCTACAGCTAGTTTCTAAATTTCACATTCTTAGGGAAATGTTCCCATTAATTTTATCCTAGATAAATTCTTTAAAATTTATCCTGTAATCTTCCTTTGGATGTCATTTAAAACCAAATTATGGTTTTTCCAACTAGTCGAGATTAGCGAACCGTAACGAAGTAGTTATTTATTTTATTTCCCAATCCCAACCTATTCATCCCATGAAGCAAAACTGGTAATACTCCATATCTAACACCGTGGTGTTATCGGTAAAATTAATTACCATTTCACGTTCAAATCTAATTAAAGATTTAACTATCGCTTCGGAGCAAAACTGGTGATACTCCATTCTCGCTCATTTTCTAAATTTGGTAATTTAGATTATCAATTCGAATTTCAATCCAATTGCAAATTCATTAAAACTCCCTTTTTCTGGGTTAAAGAACTAGGTGTTATTTAAAACACAGTTCACGACAAACCCAAATCACATTCTATTTGTTATCGGGTTAAAGAACCAGTGTTATTTAAAACACTGTTCACGATAAACCCATTTCAAATTCAATCAAATATATTAGAAATTCGATTATTTAAAACCCCTTTTTAAATCTAATTCATTTATTTAAAAATGATTGGGTTTTAAATTTAGTTCAAAACTAGTTCATTTCGATAAAAATCTATTTTTATCTTTTCAAATATGGAGTTTTTCACCCCAATTTTTCCCAAATCATTTCTTATGATTTTACACAAATTATTACTATTTTTAATAATTTTATCAAGGCCCGTACAGTCGATTTCCAACAATGGCCATCGAACTGCACTTACAGCGACCTTTTTCGAATTTGATTTGGACGTAACTCCAAATCCAACCGTTAGATTTTGAATTTATAATATTCGTTAGAAAGCTCTTTTCGATACGAACCCAACGGTTCCGGTTTTAGGAGAATCCGACGGTCGGATCTCCCGTAATGTCCGTTTGAAATAAATGGTCGAAATTTTACGAACTGCCGCGGCGCGTTCTATTCAGGCCATTATATTATATATATAATATATATAATATATATCTCGTCGATTTCTATTTAAAACGAATTATATAAATAGTTTTGAATTCGTTTCAAAAACATTTTCAACTTCCATTTCATTTCAAATCAAAATTGAATTCTCTTTTACAAATTCGTTTTAAAATTCATTTCTATTCAATTCAAATTTCAATTCAATTTGAATTCATTTTAATTCTCTTTCAATTTAATTTGAATTCGGTTTCAATTCAATTCAAATTCGTTATCTATTCAATTCAATTCGAAATCGTTATCTATTCAATTCAATTCGAAATCGTTATCTATTCAATTCATTTCGAAATCGTTATATATTCAATTCATTTCGAAATCGTTATATATTCAATTCATTTCGAAATCGTTATATATTCAATTCATTTCGAAATCGTTATCTATTCAATTCATTTCGAAATTGTTATCTATTCAATTCATTTCGAAATCGTTATCTATTCAATTCATTTCGAAATCGTTATATATTCAATTCATTTCGAAATCGTTATCTATTCAATTCATTTCGAAATCGTTATATATTCAATTCATTTCGAAATCGTTATAGATATCGTTCGCGTCAAAATGGCGCATCACTATTCAACACGGCTTTATATATTCTATTTCAAATATTTCTTTTTGTCAACACACGACTAATCTCAACGAATGAGTACCGTCCGTGTGTGACTATTTTTGTTAAAATATTTCGTTCAACACATGACTAATATCAACGGATGAATATAGTCAACACATGAACCGTTATTTTATATTGATAAAGATATAAATTTTATTATAAAAATATTTCGTTCAACACATGACTAATATCAACGGATGAATATAGTCAACACATGAACCGTTATTTTATATTGATAAAGATATAAATTTTATTATAAAAATATTTCGTTCAACACATGACTAATATCAACGGATGAATATAGTCAACACATGAACCGTTATTTTATATTGATAAAGATATAAATTTTATTATAAAAATATTTCGTTCAACACATGACTAATATCAACGGATGAATATAGTCAACACATGAACCGTTATTTTATAATATTCTTTATTTTTCAAATTGGAATGAGGCCCAATCAATTACCATATAAAGTTAATTATATGGATTTTCATACAACACATGTATATAATAGCATTGAAAAATAATCAACCATCAACCAAAGTGCACTACACTGTATAAGCATCAAATATAGATATCTAACGCTTATAACAGCCTGTCAATCAATCGATCGACATATTTAATTAATCAGGATGAGTGGAATTCATATTTCATCCCAACACCCGTGTGGGGTTTCAAACAATCAAACACAGATTTTATTTGTGCAGTTGGGCGATGTGTAAAATTTATCGACCCAATCCATGTCAGTCAAATAGGTGTACATAAACAAACCGTTCGGTTTGTAAATGAATATTTATTTATTCGCATTCACGTTAAAAATTATATTTTTAACGACAAAACATTTTATTCCAACATATGAATTTCTATTCAGTTCATTTACAAAATAAAAATGATATTTTTATTTTTCTAACATATTTTAGAAAATTTCGGCGGCATAACGACACGATACTAGAAACGGGACAAGGTCCAGCCTTATCCCCGGTCTAGTGAAGGCCCACGCCATTCACACATCAATCAAATCAATTCGTTATGTAAACCACAAACTTTGGAGTAAGAGTCTAACCTAGCCTTACTCCTTCGCCTTATAACGGCGCACGTCTAATCCTAACCAATTTATCGATTCGATTTTTCACACCACAAACCACATTCAAACCAATATCGCAATCAATCACCAAACAGCCAAACAAACAAGTCCATGGTCTGTGGACGATTGTGTCGGGTGCTACTAAGCACCGTCTGCATCCTAGTATATATATATATAAATATAACTAGAAAAAGAAATTGAAAGGTGAGAAGTTCTCACCAATAGCTATCCTAGCTCCACGACACTTCTTTGATAGAAATCTTCATCGCCATCGCATCTTCGTCGCCCGTATACGCTGTATATATAAAAATCGAATTTTTATTTCAAAGTTCAATATATAAAAATCGAATTTTTATTTCAAAGTTCAATATATAAAAATCGAATTTTTTATTTCAAAGTTCAATATATAAAAATCGAATTTTTATTTCAAAGTTCAATATATAAAAATCGAATTTTTATTTCAAAGTTCAATATATAAAAATCGAATTTTTCTATCGAAGTTCAATATATAAAGATTATATTTTTAAACCTCTACTTTGAATATAAAGATTATATTTTTAAGCCGCTAAGATCTAATTTTTATCTCATCAAAAATCTAATTTTTATGTCATCTAAAATCTTATTTTTCCTACAACAAAATCCTAAACTTTTTCTACCTCCTACGAATTCAAAATTCCTTCGAATAAAAATCATGTTTTCATGATTAAAAATCAAAGCTTTAAGAGAAAAAGAAAAATCTAATCTTTTTAACCAATAAAAATCAAACCTTTTTATTAGTAAAAACTTAACTTTAAAATGATAAAAATCTATAATTTCTACTTATAAAAATCAGTTTTATATACTTAAAAAAAATCAGTTTTATATACTTTAAAAAATCAGTTTTATATACTTTAAAAAATCAGTTTTATATACTTTAAAAAATCAGTTTTATATACTTTAAAAAATCAGTTTTTAAGATAAATAAAATTCAGTTTTTAAGTAAAATAAAATTCAGATTTTAAGATAAAATAAAATCAGTTTTTAAGATAAATAAAATAAAAAAAAACAGTCACTTACAGGGGGGGCTGGAGCGTCGGAGGTGGGTCAGGGGACAGGCGGCGGTCGGAGGTGGCTCTGGGTTTTGCGGCGTTCGCGTTCTTCGATGCAAGGGGGGTCGCGGTGGTTTTTCGCATCTGAGGGGGGGGGGGGCGATTTGAAGACGAGGATCAGGGGAAGGAGAAGAAGCAGAGGGACGGGGGAGTCAGGGAGGCGTCGCGCCCCTCCGGCGGCGGCGGCAAACGATCAGGGGGGGGGGGGGCGATCTCTTTTTTTTCTTTTCTTTTTTTTTTTCCTAATTTTTTCCTGTGAATGAAAACGAGAGAGGGGGGGCCAAAGGTTATAGGGAGAAAGATATTTTTTTTTATTAATTAATTTATTTATTTTATCCTAAAGAGTTGACTTTCACATACGACCTCGAAACGAGGCCCACCGCCTGTCGTCCATAGCGTTTCACCCTCATTCCGAACACAATGGGATATGTATCGTAGGTTGATTCAGACGTTTGAATCAGTTTCCGTTAAATTTACATTTAAATCTCTATATTGAATTTTAAACGTGCATTTCAAATTACCGGGGTCACATACTAACTAGAAAAATTCCAGAAAAATATTTTCTAGCTTCGTATTGACGATACAGTCCTAAGAAAACTAGTTTCGTCGAATTCTGAGACCGTATGAAAAATGGCCAATTTCCAGTCGATTAAAATCAACTGAAATGGTCAAACGCGTTTTCCTTTGCCACGCTCACATATTGATTCGAAAAATTATGAAATTTGAAACCTAGCAATAGTTTGACATCACGGACCCAACAAAACTGGTTTCGTCGAAATCCGAGGTCGTTTGCAAAATGTCCATTTTTAAGGGCCTGAATTCCATAGCGACTATTCAGAATTTTCAACTGGACATATCTCTCAATTTTTAAAGTGAAATCTCAGTTTCTTACATCCGTTAGAAAGATATTATCAGTCAGATCCTAATGTTTTTGGTTTCACTAAAATCCGGATTGTTTTGCACCCGGTACATTCAATTGAAGTTTGAAATCGAATTATCGAACTACCGCGCCATTTTCAATTCTATTTATAATTATATATAAATATTTATATTCTAACGACGACGTATATAAATATATACGTCGAATTATATATTCAAAATGAATTTCACGTCGATATTATTTAAAATAATTCATTTTAAATAATCAAAATTCGCTAAAATTGCCAAAATAAAAATTTTAAACTGGCCCAGATTTCCCGGGTTATTACAATCTCCCCCACTTAAAACTTTTCGTCCCCGAAAAGGAACAAAGTCGAAAGTGGTTTGATTAATCAACTCTACGTTCGATCTGGCTTTCATTCTCCAACTTTTCAGTTTTTAAGAATTTTCAAATTTTCAAAAATTTGGCTAACACCCTAAATTTTCGAAAAATTTCGCCATAACCTCCCCTGCACCGGGAGCATCGGGGAATTTCAAATAGCTTCCCCGGTCCTTCAGATCTCAAAAAGAAAAAGAAAAAGCCAAGCGGCTAGCCAATAGGCTCATAAAATCATCATCACCCAAACAAAACAGTAAATTATGTAGTAAACATGTACCTATTTGTCGGGCAAACAAATTTTATTCTCTGCTCTAGCCTCCTTGCTATGACCTGTTCAATGCAAGTATGTGTATATGCAAGCAAATGCAACCAATTTTCAATATAGTTCAATATTTGATTCAATTTGGCATAAATGGTTAAAATTATCAAACAAATAACCAAACAACACAAACATCAATCAATTAGTGGATTAGAGTTTCAAATTCATAAATTTTACTATATATACAGAAAATCTCATTTTTGATGCCAATTCACAACAATGTGTTCTAGCTATATAAGTTTGGTTCTCACACCAGTCTAATGGAAATATATCGATATCACACCTTCGTTACTCGAACATGAATACTAATGACGACTAGTCAATCATCAGAATCATCTTCGGGCCACTAGAGTATGATTCCATATCTATCCAATATATTAAAACTTCGAATATACGTTCATGACGCGTATATGCAAAACCTTTATATACTGGATTGTCCATATTCAAAATAAATAAATAAACAAATACGAATGATTGATTTAAATTTTCAAAACAAAATTGTTTTCATTTAAAAAATATACCCTTCACACTCGTTCTAGGATACTACTGATCTTATCTCTAACGAGTCATTCTAATTGGATATTACTAATCCAATATCTGATGAATTCTTTCGTAGGGTTCTAATGAGTCTTGTTCTCGAGCTCTGTAAACCAAAGCTCTGATACCAAATGTGACGGCCTGGAATTTCGCTCGATCTGAATCAGTCGTTAAACCGATCTAGACCGTTCGAAACCCCTGAACGTTGAGAACAGGACAAATCAGAACACAAACAGAAGAACATTTCATTGTATATTACAACAATTCCATCAGATACAAGAATATACAGAGTATAAAAGAATAAATTACATTCGATAAATATCAGAGATTACAGTGAATTACATAGCAGCGGAAAATAATACAAAGCACGACTGAAGGTGATATACGGATACAGAGCTTTCCGGATATCATTCCAGCTGCAAACCAGGATCTGTGAATATAAATCTGCAAAACCAAAACTACTAGCTGCCCGTGCGGAAAATAGGGGCACCCAGAGTTTAGGTTAAAACAATAAACTCCAGGTCAGTCATGTGACTGGTGTGAGAACTAAAACAGTTATTAAAACTTTATTTTAAAAGAGAGTAATTCAAGGGACCACGCCGTATAACACGGAACGGGTTTCCTCCCAAGAATACTAGTGCATAGAATAAACAACGCAATGCATTTTCGAAAAATGAAGCTATTATAAGACCCAGGTCCTATCATACAATGCAACGCAAGCCGGGGGATAGGGTTTTCCCTTATAATAGCCAAACATGCTTGGTACGTGTAAAACAAATTATTTGATACTATAATAAGTGTATAGTGTCAAAACAATTTCAATCATAAATATAAATCATAGACGGCATGGGTACCATATATCATGTCGCCGTACTAGTTCTACAATTAAAACCGCAATACACGTATTGGAAATTGGATTTCCGTCATGAGTCGAGGCAAGGGGCAAGCTCCTCTCCGCGTTCGAGACACTCTAGCAAATGCCTCCGGGTTACGCACTCTGGGCAACCCTGGATGCGGCTGGGCCGGTCCTCACTTACGTTAGAGGATTAATTATGCCTGAACACACGTTTCCCGGTCCTTACAGACCTATAATCGAGGCGCCTCATTCCAACAACCACAAAGGTGAAAAGTATATAAATGTCAGGGCTGGTAAGTCACTGACACCACCAAAGCTAGAAAGAAACGTCGTGCTCTCCCAGCGGTCCGTATCCCGTTTTTAACTCATACCGAGGTGTGAGGCTCGCGAATACACGTTATACACAAAGCTGCCACATAGGCGTGCTTTGATCATCAACCACAAGACTTTGCTTTTCAACAGAAGCCTTGATCTTTGCATCTTAGCGTGCCACACAGGCAATTCATGCCATGCGATTGATATCTATCGATATATAACCTCTAAGCTCGTACGTCTCAGAGAAGGGCGTTAAGCAAGAGAATAAATTCTCCGCCGCCAAACAGATATATATTTAACAGAAATCAATCAACACAGAATAAAATCCAATGTCAGACACACAATCCATTTACAAGTCCGTTCTGGGTCTGAACGAAACCGGAGGCACTTTCCTCGCATATCCATCCATCTCCAAGTACGTCTGGACGACCACCAACTATTTCCATCCTCTTGGGTGTACAGCCCAATCAGGATCGTCAGTAATTACCCAAACGATGTGAAGACTTCCGGTCTTCGACCACCGTCTTCATCTTCGACTTATCGTCGAATCGGTCATTCAGAATGGGTATAAACCCGGACTTTCCGAACAACCCGCGTATATTAAAACAAATGTTACACAAGCACAACATACGCCTCATTCCAATTCATTAGTCACTAACCGCAAATCAGCAAGAGAACAATTTCCCAAACATTAACCCCGAAGGCCGAAACCAACATCAGATCAATACCCAGGAAACCATTCTTCTTAGCCAACCTACAGCTAGTTTCTAAATTTCACATTCTTAGGGAAATGTTCCCATTAATTTTATCCAAGATAAATTCTTTAAAATTTATCCTGTAATCTTCCTTTGGATGTCATTTAAAACCAAATTATGGTTTTTCCAACTAGTCGAGATTAGCGAACCGTAACGAAGTAGTTATTTATTTTATTTCCCAATCCCAACCTATTCATCCCATGAAGCAAAACTGGTAATACTCCATATCTAACACCGTGGTGTTATCGGTAAAATTAATTACCATTTCACGTTCAAATCTAATTAAAGATTTAACTATCGCTTCGGAGCAAAACTGGTGATACTCCATTCTCGCTCATTTTCTAAATTTGGTAATTTAGATTATCAATTCGAATTTCAATCCAATTGCAAATTCATTAAAACTCCCTTTTTCTGGGTTAAAGAACTAGGTGTTATTTAAAACACAGTTCACGACAAACCCAAATCACATTCTATTTGTTATCGGGTTAAAGAACCAGTGTTATTTAAAACACTGTTCACGATAAACCCATTTCAAATTCAATCAAATATATTAGAAATTCGATTATTTAAAACCCCTTTTTAAATCTAATTCATTTATTTAAAAATGATTGGGTTTTAAATTTAGTTCAAAACTAGTTCATTTCGATAAAAATCTATTTTTATCTTTTCAAATATGGAGTTTTTCACCCCAATTTTTCCCAAATCATTTCTTATGATTTTACACAAATTATTACTATTTTTAATAATTTTATCAAGGCCCGTACAGTCGATTTCCAACAATGGCCATCGAACTGCACTTACAGCGACCTTTTTCGAATTTGATTTGGACGTAACTCCAAATCCAACCGTTAGATTTTGAATTTATAATATTCGTTAGAAAGCTCTTTTCGATACGAACCCAACGGTTCCGGTTTTAGGAGAATCCGACGGTCGGATCTCCCGTAATGTCCGTTTGAAATAAATGGTCGAAATTTTACGAACTGCCGCGGCGCGGCGCGTTCTATTCAGGCCATTATATTATATATATAATATATATAATATATATCTCGTCGATTTCTATTTAAAACGAATTATATAAATAGTTTTGAATTCGTTTCAAAAACATTTTCAACTTCCATTTCATTTCAAATCAAAATTGAATTCTCTTTTACAAATTCGTTTTAAAATTCATTTCTATTCAATTCAAATTTCAATTCAATTTGAATTCATTTTAATTCTCTTTCAATTTAATTTGAATTCGGTTTCAATTCAATTCAAATTCGTTATCTATTCAATTCAATTCGAAATCGTTATCTATTCAATTCAATTCGAAATCGTTATCTATTCAATTCAATTCGAAATCGTTATCTATTCAATTCATTTCGAAATCGTTATATATTCAATTCATTTCGAAATCGTTATATATTCAATTCATTTCGAAATCGTTATCTATTCAATTCATTTCGAAATCGTTATCTATTCAATTCATTTCGAAATCGTTATCTATTCAATTCATTTCGAAATCGTTATATATTCAATTCATTTCGAAATCGTTATCTATTCAATTCATTTCGAAATCGTTATATATTCAATTCATTTCGAAATCGTTATAGATATCGTTCGCGTCAAAATGGCGCATCACTATTCAACACGGCTTTATATATTCTATTTCAAATATTTCTTTTTGTCAACACACGACTAATCTCAACGAATGAGTACCGTCCGTGTGTGACTATTTTTGTTAAAATATTTCGTTCAACACATGACTAATATCAACGGATGAATATAGTCAACACATGAACCGTTATTTTATATTGATAAAGATATAAATTTTATTATAAAAATATTTCGTTCAACACATGACTAATATCAACGGATGAATATAGTCAACACATGAACCGTTATTTTATATTGATAAAGATATAAATTTTATTATAAAAATATTTCGTTCAACACATGACTAATATCAACGGATGAATATAGTCAACACATGAACCGTTATTTTATATTGATAAAGATATAAATTTTATTATAAAAATATTTCGTTCAACACATGACTAATATCAACGGATGAATATAGTCAACACATGAACCGTTATTTTATAATATTCTTTATTTTTCAAATTGGAATGAGGCCCAATCAATTACCATATAAAGTTAATTATATGGATTTTCATACAACACATGTATATAATAGCATTGAAAAATAATCAACCATCAACCAAAGTGCACTACACTGTATAAGCATCAAATATAGATATCTAACGCTTATAACAGCCTGTCAATCAATCGATCGACATATTTAATTAATCAGGATGAGTGGAATTCATATTTCATCCCAACACCCGTGTGGGGTTTCAAACAATCAAACACAAATTTTATTTGTGCAGTTGGGCGATGTGTAAAATTTATCGACCCAATCCATGTCAGTCAAATAGGTGTACATAAACAAACCGTTCGGTTTGTAAATGAATATTTATTTATTCGCATTCACGTTAAAAATTATATTTTTAACGACAAAACATTTTATTCCAACATATGAATTTCTATTCAGTTCATTTACAAAATAAAAATGATATTTTTATTTTTCTAACATATTTTAGAAAATTTCGGCGGCATAACGGCACGATACTAGAAACGGGACAAGGTCCAGCCTTATCCCCGGTCTAGTGAAGGCCCACGCCATTCACACATCAATCAAATCAATTCGTTATGTAAACCACAAACTTTGGAGTAAGAGTCTAACCTAGCCTTACTCCTTCGCCTTATAACGGCGCACGTCTAATCCTAACCAATTTATCGATTCGATTTTTCACACCACAAACCACATTCAAACCAATATCGCAATCAATCACCAAACAGCCAAACAAACAAGTCCATGGTCTGTGGACGATTGTGTCGGGTGCTACTAAGCACCGTCTGCATCCTAGTATATATATATATAAATATAACTAGAAAAAGAAATTGAAAGGTGAGAAGTTCTCACCAATAGCTATCCTAGCTCCACGGCACTTCTTTGATAGAAATCTTCATCGCCATCGCATCTTCGTCGCCCGTATACGCTGTATATATAAAAATCGAATTTTTATTTCAAAGTTCAATATATAAAAATCGAATTTTTATTTCAAAGTTCAATATATAAAAATCGAATTTTTTATTTCAAAGTTCAATATATAAAAATCGAATTTTTATTTCAAAGTTCATTATATAAAAATCGAATTTTTATTTCAAAGTTCAATATATAAAAATCGAATTTTTCTATCGAAGTTCAAATCGAAGTTCAATATATAAAGATTATATTTTTAAACCTCTACTTTGAATATAAAGATTATATTTTTAAGCCGCTAAGATCTAATTTTTATCTCGTCAAAAATCTAATTTTTATCTCATCTAAAATCTTATTTTTCCTACAACAAAATCCTAAACTTTTTCTACCTCCTACGAATTCAAAATTCCTTCGAATAAAAATCATGTTTTCATGATTAAAAATCAAAGCTTTAAGAGAAAAAGAAAAATCTAATCTTTTTAACCAATAAAAATCAAACCTTTTTATTAGTAAAAACTTAACTTTAAAATGATAAAAATCTATAATTTCTACTTATAAAAATCAGTTTTATATACTTAAAAAAAATCAGTTTTATATACTTTAAAAAATCAGTTTTATATACTTTAAAAAATCAGTTTTATATACTTTAAAAAATCAGTTTTATATACTTTAAAAAATCAGTTTTTAAGATAAATAAAATTCAGTTTTTAAGTAAAATAAAATTCAGATTTTAAGATAAAATAAAATCAGTTTTTAAGATAAATAAAATAAAAAAAAACAGTCACTTACAGGGGGGCTGGAGCGTCGGAGGTGGGTCAGGGGGCAGGCGGCGGTCGGAGGTGGCTCTGGGTTTTGCGGCGTTCGCGTTCTTCGATGCAAGGGGGGGTCGCGGTGGTTTTTCGCATCTGAGGGGGGGGGGCGATTTGAAGACGAGGATCAGGGGAAGGAGAAGAAGCAGAGGGACGGGGGAGTCAGGGAGGCGTCGCGCCCCTCCGGCGGCGGCGGCAAACGATCAGGGGGGGGGCGATCTCGTTTTTTTCTTTTCTTTTTTTTTTCCTAATTTTTTCCTGTGAATGAAAACGAGAGAGGGGGGGGGGGGGCAAAGGTTATAGGGAGAAAGATATTTTTTTTATTAATTAATTAATTTATTTTATCCTAAAGAGTTGACTTTCACATACGACCTCGAAACGAGGCCCACCGCCTGTCGTCCATAGCGTTTCACCCCCATTCCGAACACAATGGGATATGTATCGTAGGTTGATTCGGACGTTTGAATCAGTTTCCGTTAAATTTACATTTAAATCTCTATATTGAATTTTAAACGTGCATTTCAAATTACCGGGGTCACACACTAACTAGAAAAATTCCAGAAAAATATTTTCTAGCTTCGTATTGACGATACGGTCCTAACAAAACTAGTTTCGTCGAATTCTGAGACCGTATGAAAAATGGCCAATTTCCAGTCGATTAAAATCAACTGAAATGGTCAAACGCGTTTTCCTTTGCCACGCTCACATATTGATTCGAAAAATTATGAAATTTGAAACCTAGCAATAGTTTGACATCACGGACCCAACAAAACTGGTTTCGTCGAAATCCGAGGTCGTTTGCAAAATGTCCATTTTTAAGGGCCTGAATTCCATAGCGACTATTCAGAATTTTCAACTGGACATATCTCTCAATTTTTAAAGTGAAATCTCAGTTTCTTACATCCGTTAGAAAGATATTATCAGTCAGATCCTAATGTTTTTGGTTTCACTAAAATCCGGATTGTTTTGCACCCGGTACATTCAATTGAAGTTTGAAATCGAATTATCGAACTACCGCGCCATTTTCAATTCTATTTATAATTATATATAAATATTTATATTCTAACGACGACGTATATAAATATATACGTCGAATTATATATTCAAAATGAATTTCACGTCGATATTATTTAAAATAATTCATTTTAAATAATCAAAATTCGCTAAAATTGCCAAAATAAAAATTTTAAACTGGCCCAGATTTCCCGGGTTATTACATTCTGTGATTATACAGACATTGTGGAGGAATTTGGAAGATATATATATCGTTATTCCAATACGATATTTGTTGATTTCAGAATTTGATATTGAATATAAGCCGATATATTTTCTATTCAGAGCCTTGTATTTAATATCAAATGGGATTTTGAGTTTGTCGTGAACTCTGTCTTCGCTAACACTGTTCTTAAACCTTGTTGAGTTAAGAAAATTAGAAACTAACTAGAGATTAGGTAAGCTGAATGGTTTCCTGGGCATTGATCTGATGTTGGTTTCGGCCTTCGGGGTTAATACTTAGGGAATTGTTCTTTTACTAATTAACGGTTAGAGACTGACGTAATGTGAATTGGGTTTATCGTGAATGGTGTTTTAATGACATTCGTTCTTTAACCCGATTTACAATGAAATGTGATTTGGAATTTATAAATCTTTTGTTAAGATTTAAAGGAAATTTACCAAAGTGAAGTTTTCCAATTTAATAAAATAAATTGGAATGGAATGGAATTCGATTTGGTGATAATCGAAGTGGACTTCCGTGGAGGAAGACTGTTACTATATGGAATTTAAGAGGCTTTGCCATTATTCCATTTATAGTATCGGTTGGATATGGAAGTTCATATAGATTATATATATTGATCTGTTTTCCATGAAGATTCTATTGTTAATGGAATGTGATTTTGGGTTTATTGTGAGCTGTGTTTTTAAATGACATTAGTTCTTTAACCCTGTTAAAGATAAGATTAATTTCTTAACTTGGAATAATCATTAAGTAATGTTTTTGGAAATTGAAACTGAATTATAATTTTAATGAATCTTTAAATAGATTGAAAGGTGAATTTGATAACTAAAATTATAAAATTCAAGAAATGATCGAGAATGAAGTATCACCTGTTTTGCTCCAAGCGTTAGTTAAATCTTTAATTAGATTTGAACGTGAAATGGTAATTGAATTTACCGATAACACCGTGGTGTTAGATATGAAGTATTGCCAGTTTTTCTTCATGGGATGAATAGGTTGGGATTGGGAAATTTAACAAATGATTACTTCGGTAAGGTTCGCTAATCCCGACTAGTTTGGAAAACCTTAATATGGTTTGAAATGATATCCAAAGGAAGATTAAAGAATAAATTTGAAGAATTTATCTTTGATAAAATTAATGGGAACCTTTCCCAAAGTATAAGAATATTTGAATAAAGGAATATTATGGATTGGAATGAGGCGTATGTTGTGTTTTTGTAGCACTTGTTTATTATATACGCGAGTTATTTAGAAAGACCAGGTTTATCCCATTCTGAATAACTGATTCGACGATATGTCGAGAATGAAGATGGTGGTTGAAGACCGGAGGTCTTCACATCGTTTGGATGGTTACTGATGTCTTGATTGGGCTGTACACCCAAGAAAACGTAATAAGTGGTGATCGTCCAGACGTACTTGGAGATCGACCGGATATGCGAGGGCCTCTCTCCTATATTGGACATACGGGATAAGGAATAAGGTACTCCGGTTTCGTTCAGACCCAGAACGAACTTGTAAATGGATGTGTGTCTGACGTTGTAGATTGACAACGTGGCATACAAAGATGTTGTGATCTAGGCTTTTATTGAAAAGCAGAGCCTTGTGGTTGATGATCAAAGCATGGCTTTAATACAGCTAGCTTTGTGTATAGCGTTGATTCGCTAGCCTCACATCCCGGTATGAACCAGAAATGGGAGAGGACTGCAGGGAGGGCATGCGTTTCCTTCTAGCTAGGAGTTTTAACACTGTTCTTAAACCCAATCGAGGAAAGAATAAATCTTTTACTTAAGATTTAATGAAATTTACCAATTAATTAATATTTAATTGGAATTGAATTGAGATTGGATTTTGGGTTTGCTGTGAATTGTGTTTAAATGACATTGGTTCTTTAACCCAGTTAAAGTAGGATTAATTTTCAGAAAGTTGAACAACCAATAAGAAATGATTTTTGAGATTGAAACCAATTGGAGTATTAATAAATCTTTAAATAGATTGTGAATGAATAAATGGTAATTAAAATTTACCAAAACATGAGGTGTGTTAGAACCAAATATACCTGGTTATTGATATTGATTTTGATTGATTGATTGTTTGGATTGTGCTCGACCAGTTTATGAGCAAGATATGCTTTTACATTTAGCATTGGGTTGGATAGAAATACTGGTATGCTAACATCTTGTGAAACACTTCACGATTTGACTATGAGATGTGTAAATGTGGTATAAAAGTTGGTTTAAAATATTTTTGGAGTTAGTCAAAATGATGCCAAATAAAGGAGGCGAGTGTTCTTAAAGAAACATTTAAGGGTGCCTTAAAATAAACTCATGACATGATTGTCAAATAAACCTAGAAGTAGTTTAGGCACATAAAACATGACAAATAAAGAAATCTCAATAAATTTATAAT
This sequence comes from Allium sativum, assembly GCA_030737875.1. Lineage (NCBI taxonomy): Eukaryota > Viridiplantae > Streptophyta > Magnoliopsida > Asparagales > Amaryllidaceae > Allium > Allium sativum. The sequence goes on from CM060924.1 coordinate 300,785,499, forward strand.
GACCCACATTTTTGGACAGTTAAATTGGAATATTTAAATTAGTTTAAATATTGATTTAGAAATGGAAATGGATTTCTAATATAGAATTCATTTATTAAAACCGAAGTTTAAACATATAAATTTATAATTAATTTAAAACGAGCTCGTAAGGTCACGGTAGTTTGTAAAAATAAGTTTTGAACTTTAATTGAATATATAGGATCCAATATAAGTCAAAATTCTGTGAAACAAGAAATGTTTGAATATATTTGGTTATAATTTTCTAATGAAAGAGATAAATCTAGATTTAATATTATAGATTGTTAGTTATGTGAAATTCAAATTTTCAAAAAGTCGATATGAAATCATTTATAAAGTATAATATTTAATAAATTTAAAAGGATTTTTTATATAATTTACATACTACGCTTGTGCAAGGTTTAATTGAAATATCAGTTATGAAACCCCTACTGAATAATTTACATATTACTCTTGTGCAAGGTTTTGATGTCGACGTAGATGTGCGTTATAGTTGGCGCCCGAATATATGCACCAATGTCGGTCATTCGGCCACTCAGCAGATACATGTGTAACTATCAATTAAGCAGTTATCAAATTCGCTCTTTGTAAACCTAACCTCCAATGGGTATCTATAACTAGAACCAACCCGCCTGAAACTGTAGAAACCGTAACCAAGGATAAAGCATATCTAGGCAACACAAATACGGCTCAAAATGTGGAACCTGCAACTATGGAAGTGCCATCCCATTCCCAATCGAATACGGTAGCATTAAATGAAGGTCAGTCCTTCCGATAGAAAGCTGCTGAACAAACAATGATACATAATAACACTAAAATGAGATTTAAGTTGAATGAGAAGAAGTACTACATTATTGTTGGCGAGGAGGGTGAAACATGTGAGTTATTGTACCATGTGGATGGTGATGGTTTGGTTTTGGAAAAGGATGGTGTGGATGTATTAAACAATGTGCAATTACTTCATGACTCAGCTTGGAACAGGCACTACTTATATTATGAGATATCTCCATTCTTTGTTGCAGACTCGGCTACCCACTTTGCTGAGGCTATGCAGGAATTATCACCTGGTGACGCTAATGGGGGCTAACCTCCCTGCTAGCGCGTAGTAGTCTTGACATTTTAGTCAAGCTCCTGTTTTTTCTTATTTGTAGTCTAGCATATTAGCTAGCTTAAGTGCAGTAAGCCTGTTTAGGTAGAGTGGACGGAACACTATAAATTTCGTACGTGGTAGACGGTCCACCTTAAAAACTAGAATAGTTGATTGTCAACTAACAATCACCTATACTTTTCTATATTTTATTATTATTATAATAAAAGGTGTTTGCGGTCACCTTAAAAACCGGTTGGCTTAGCCAATTTTTTTAACATATATAATTTGGATAATGTTTAACTCAAAATTTTATAATGTTGATTTTAAAATCCATATTGGTTTAGATTTGAAGTTATATGGTATTCTATTTGGATATATATGATAATAATAATTTATTATTATTCAATTGGATCGTTTTGGAATTTGATTAATATTATATAAGCCTTAAGAATAGTCATTTTGCAAACAATCTTGGTTTTCGATGAGATTAGTTTCATTCGATCTGTAATGTAAAACTATTATATGAAACCAAATTTCGTGGCAATTAGATATCCTATGTGACAACGATGGCCATAAACGCTCAGTCATTCTATATAACGCGTAATTGTATAAATTTAATAGATGAATGTTTATGTGTAACTTGAGAAAATGATCGAATTAAGCTACAAAACTAATTCCATTGAATTCGTACCGATGTTTAGAGTCAGAATAGGTAGATAGTTCATTATTTTTGAGACCGAATAATTTGGTGTCCAAAATAGAGTCAGTTTGTGTATAAAATACCATTATGGGAAACGGTCACGGAATGCGACGAAACTTGATCTATATTAGTTAGTTATTGTAGTATTTTGGTTTTCGTATTGATCGTACTTACCATTTGATTGTACGAATATTAAACGTCTAGATTTTTGTTTGATCGTTTTATCGATTTAATTTGGAATATAATAATAACCAATTTCTAACAAACTCGGATTTCAACTGAACTAATTTTATTAAATCCATATTAGTTAATTATTATAAGATTTAAGATTTCAAGTTAATTGGATTTAATTTGTGATTGTTCGCATTTTAAAGGCATGTCGATTCTCATATATGGATTATAAAGGAATTTGTACAAACGATCTCGGAATTTGATAAAACCTGTTTCATCCTGTTCGGAATATTGTTTCATCCCAGGATTTCAGCTTTAATCTTTATGGGAGGTTGTTGTGGTGGTTTTGGTGTGTTACTTTACAAAGAAGTTTTATATAATCTTATTTAATTAAAGGATTGCCCTATAAATACTAACCTAAGGTGTCTAACCCTAAAATTTTGTAACGACCGGGAATTTTGTTCGGACCTAATCGATTGCTAAATCGACCAAGACCGTTCGAATCCCCTGATTGTTTTGAGAACACGACAAATCAGAATCCAGACAGAAAAACATTTCACTGTATATTACAACAATTCCATCAGATTACAAGAATATACAGAGTATGAATCAAATAATATACATTACAAAATACCAGAGATTACAATAAATTACATAGCAGCGGAAAATAATACAAAACACAATTGAAGGGGATATACGGATACAAAGCTTTCCGGATATCGTTCCAGCTGTAAACCAGGATCCTGTGAATATAAATCTGCAAAACCAAAACTACTAGCTGCCCGTGTCGAAAATAAGGGCACCCAGAGTTTAGGTTAAAACAATGAACTCCAGGTCAGTCATGGGATTTGTGTGAGAACTAAAACAATTATTAATCTTTATTTTAAAGTTAGGTAAATCAAGGGACCACGCCGTATAACACGGAACGGGTTTGCTCCTAAGAATACCAGTGCATAAAACAACAACGCAATGCTAAAATAAAGAACAATGAAGCTATTATAAGACCCAGGTCCCATCACACAATGCAACACAAGCCGGAGGATAGGGTTTTACCTTGTAATAGCCAAAGAATGCTTGATACGCTAAATTTCATCTTTTATTATTACTATAAGTAAAGAAATCAATTTCAATCATAAATATCAATCATAGGCGGCATAGGTACCATATATCATGTTGCCATATTAGGCTCTACAAATAAAACCGCAGAATGTCGTATTGGAAATTGGATTTCCATCTGTGAACCGAGACAAAAGATAGTCCTCTACCGATTCGAGACAATCTAGCCTACCATGTCTCAGGAACAGAGCTCGAGTGTCCCTTGGATCCTCAGGGCCAATCCACCGATGTGGATTAAACTTAAACCCTGAACATGCGTTTCCCCGCCCTATGGGGCGCAAATAAGCCAACGAATGACTCCATCGGACCCGGATCGTCCGATCAAACCGAGGCACCTCGCAACAGCAACAACCATACAGGTGAAAATAATATAAATGTCAGCCAGCTCAAGAACTGACACCATCTCTAGCTAGAAAGAAACGCATGCCCTCCCTCCCGTTTCACACCGAGGTGTGAGGCTCGCGAATCAACACTACACAAAGCTATGCCACACATGCAGTGCTTTGATCATCAACCACAAGACTTTGCTTTTCAACAGAAGCCTTGATCATTTGCCACTTAGGCATGCCACACAGGCAATTCACTCCATGCGCTTGATATCCATCAATATATAACCCCTGAGCTCGTACGTCTCAGAGAAGGGCGTTAAGCAAGAGAATAAATTCTCCGCCGCCAAACAGATATATATTTAATAGAAATCAATCACACAGAATAAAATCCAATGTCAGACACACAGTCCATTTACAAGTTCGTTATGGGTCTGAATGAAACCGGAGGCACCTAGTACCTCGCATATCCATCGATCTCCAAGTACGTCTGGACGATCACCAACTGATTCTTGGGTGTACAGCCCAATCAAGACCATCAGTAATCACCCAAACGATGTGAAGACCTCCGGTCTTCGACCACCGTCTTCATCCTCGACACCACGGTGAATCAGTTATTCAGAATGGGATAAACCCGACCTTTCTGAATAACTTGCGTACATAATAAACAAGTGTTACACAAACACAACATATGCCTCATTCCAATTCATCAGTTACTAACCGTAAATTAGTAAGAGAACAATTCCCCAAATATTAACCCCGAAGGCCGAAACCAACATCAGATCAATACCCAGGAAACCATTCATCTTAGCCAACCTACAGTTAGTTTCTAAATTTCACATTCTTAGGGAAAGGTTTCCATTAATTTTATCAAAGATAAATTCTTTTAATTTTATTCTTTAATCTTCCTTTGAATATCAAATCAAACTAGTCGGGATTAACGAACCTTACCGAAGTAATCATTTATTAAATTTCCCAATCCCAACCTATTCATCCCATGAAGTAAAACTGGTAATACTTCATATCTAACACCACGGTGTTATCGATAAATTCAATTACCTTTTCACGTTCAAATCTAGTTAAAGATTTAACTATCGCTTGGAGCAAAACTAGTGATACTCCATTCTCGATCATTTCAATCTAATTAAAGATTCATTAAAACTCCACTTAGTTTTAATCTTTAACTGGGTTAAAGAACCAATGTCATTTAAAACACGGTTCACGATAAACCCAAAATCACATTCTATTCTATCAGCTTTTAACCGTAAAATAGCAAGTGAGCAATTCCCTAAGTATTAACCCCGAAGGTCGAAACCAACATCAGATCAATACCCAAGAAACCATTCAACTTAACTAATCTCCAGTTAGTTTCTGATTTTCTTAACTCCGTTGGGTCTAAGAACAGTATTATTAAAGATACCATTCACGACAACCCAAATCACATTCCATTAATTATCGGGTTAAAGAACAAATGTTATTTAAAACACCGTTCACGATAAACCCAAAAATTAATTCAAATTCAATTCCAATTAAATACCATTTAATTGGTACACTTCAATAAATCTAAATAAAAAGATTTAATCTTTTTCTCAACTGGGTTTAAGAACAGTGTTAATGAAGACACCATTCACGACAAACCTAAATCACATTTGATATTAAATACAAGGCTCTGAATGGAAAATATATCGGCTTATATTCAATATCAAATTCTACGACCAACAAATATCATATTGGAAATAACGATATCAATATATCTTTCACATTCGCATAACAATATCTGTATCATCACGAAATCCAACATCGAAATATTCCAAAGATGATTTCGATTCAAATCCATTCCAATTCAATTATTGGAAATTCTAGTTATTTTCAAAACCATTTCAACCCCACTTTATTTATTTTAAAAATAAATAAATCTATTATCTATATTAGAAAACAAAATAGATCCAAAGCCGATGTGGGTCAATTATTTTCTTATAGGTCCTACGTGTCATCGTTCTGAAGGCCCTGCTGTTTCTTCGCGTCTGGTCTCATTGTACTGCTGTTCGACAAATCCAATCAACCCGCTTCCCTTTGTTCTAACTTCTGTTCTTCTCTGGAAAAAAAAACCTCTTTACGGTTATCAGCCCTTATCACAATCGCGTTTTCCCATCCGTTCGAAGGTAATCATTGTATCAAGTAAATTTAGATCTCCATCCCACCCGTTCCTATCCTTGGTAAAAGGACGACATACACACAAACGATTTTTACTACCTGCGATGGATCGTCTGATTGACGACTGCCAGAAAGTGACATGATGCTGCGGAGGATGCTACAGAGGATGACGTCTTATCTTTATTTTCTTCATTAATAAGTAAGTATGCCGTTATTTTACACTTTTTCTTCTTCTTCCTGATTTATGGACCCAACATTATTCTGTCTGTTCCATATTCACTTTTGATTAACCTTCGAAATGACACAATGAAACTTTCAATTAGGATAACCAACGGTTAATGCGTTCAATGATAACCAATTCAATTCCTAAAGCTCAAATTATGACATAAACTTGGTTGGCAAACATCGATTTGTTGGTTTTATTTCTTTCACACACTGGTCAATCGTTCTTTTTTGATTCACGTATGCATAACTGCATCATTGAAGCCGAATGTTCTAGTGAAATAAAATTATTCAAATCAACGAATATTATGGTGTACACTTTAATGGATGTTGCCAATCTGTATAAATTAGTTTAACCATTTGTGGGATCAACTTAGTTTTATGCCCAAAAAAGTTAATAAACAGGCCGTTTAAATATGTTTACCAATTAGAAAAATGGAAATTCATGTGCTCCTATATTTCCTACCGTACACTTTTCTACAGTCAGTAGGTCAGGAATATCAGTGAGAGAATATAGTTTCCGCAAAAAAGTTAACTAGATATCATATGGTCCTTAATACATAATATTTATACGGATTTTTAAGTTAGTTTTTGTATTTGTCCACGACTACAGTTCCGCCAGTTCGTACGATTAGCACTTACGTTTATGATAAGATGTAGTACCAGTCGTAAGAAATAGGTTATACGAATAGATGGGAGGAAGAAAAACATGACAAGCCAATAACAACATTTATCACCTGTTTCTACGCTGCTGTTGTATCAGTCTTTAGAGGCCACAGTTTTTTCCCTTTTCATGCATTGAACCACGCCGCCAATTGTGTAGTTATAATACTGTCTGTCAAACATATCAATTTACCATGCGCTTATTCGCACACAGGTACTTTGAGGGCAATGTGATGTTGATGCAGTGACGTGTGTGTGACGATCTTGAACGCATGCACTGATTTTCTCACAGAAGTGAATTGAAAGAGGATGGACATATGAGTTGCGAAGGTTTACACCATGTTGTATGATTGCTGTTTGTTTAACGTATCATTGTCATGAACGCATGCCATATTATTCAAAAGTTATGATATATTTTGCTCACACTTTAATAGTTTGAAATTAAGGAGTGTTGAACCCATACTTAAGAAGAATCAGGTAACCACACTAAGAACAATGCATATATGCTCTATATTAGACATGTTTATACGTTAACTAAAATAATAAAATATGTAACAAAACTTCTGCATTATTAATGTTTGGAACTTATTGATTTCAAATCAGGGGAAACAACGTTCTATACTACTAATGACAAACAACTTGGTAGATATAATTACAGCTCATGCATTCATTGCTAAAATTAGCCACATCGTTGACATCGTCTCCTATGTTATTTAATAGTTCTCATAGAAAAAAGAAACTGTAAAAACAATTTCATTTTTAAGTAAGAATCAGAAACTAAAGTTTAACATGTATAAGAAAATTACTAACATATTCCGAAGTAACATCGTATTTCCAAATGAAGACATAAAATATAAAATGAATCTACTTCACCTAAAATAGACAATTGAAAAACACGGTTATATGTTTCAAGCAACAAATGTGACAACTGAGAATTCCGCTCGATCCAAATCAGTCGCTAAACCGACCCAGACCGTTCGAAATGCCTGATTGTTTTGAGAACACGACAAACCAGAACGCAGACAGAAGAACATTTCATTGTTTATTACAACAATTCCATCAAAATACAAGAATATACAGAGTATGAATAAATGTTACACATTCAATAAATATCAGAGATTACAATAAATTACATAGCAGCGGAAAATAATACAAAACACAACTGAAGGAGATATATAGATACAAAGCTTTCTGGATATCGTTCCAGCTGTAAACCAGGATCCTGTGAATATAAATCTGCAAAACCAAAACTACTAGCTGCCCGTGTCAAAGTAAGGGCACCCAGAGTTTAGGTTAAAACAATAAACTCCAGGTCAGTCATGGGACTGGTGTGAGAACTAAAACAGTTATTAATCTTTATTTTAAAGTTAGGTAAATCAAGGGACCATGCCGTATAACACGGAACGGGTTTCCTCCCAAGAATACCAGTGCATAAAACAAACAGCGCAGTGCTAAATAAAGAAAAATGAAGCTATTATAAGACCCAGGTCCCATCACACAATGCAACGCAAGCCGGAGGATAGGGTTTTTACCTTATAATAGCCAAAGAATGCTTGATACGTTTAAAACAGATTACTTTGATAGTACTATAAGTGTATAGTGTCAAAACAACTTCAAATCATAAGTATCAATCATAGACGGCATAAGCGCCCCATCCCACTATGTCGCCATATATAGGATTACAACCAAAACCGCAAAGTCACTTATTGGAAATTGGATTTCCATCTGTGAACTGAGGCCAGGGATCGTCCTCTACCGATTCGAGACAATCTAGCCCATGTCTCAGGACCCAGACTCAGGTGGGCCCTTGGAGCCACACGGCTGATCCACCGATGTGGATTAAAATTCATGAACACTGCGTTTCCCCGCCCTTTGGGGCGTAAATGAGCCAACGAATGACTCCATCGGACACGGATCGTCCGATCTAACCGAGGCGCCTCGCAACAGCAACAACCACATAAGTCAAACTCGTCAGGGCGTGTAAAACCACTGACGCCACTTCTAACTAGAAGGAAACGCATGCCCTCCCTGAGGTCCTCTCCCGTTTTTGGTTCACAACCGGGGTGTGAGGCTCGCGAATTTACGTTACACAAAGTTGTGCCATACAGGCGGTGCTTTGATCATCACCACAAGACTTTTCTTTTCAACAGAAACCTTGATTTATTGCCACTTAGGCATGCCACACAGGCAATTCACTCCATGCGTTTGATATCCATTAAAATATAACCTATGAGCTCGTACGTCTCAGAGAAGGGCGTTAAGCAAGAGAATAAATTCTCCGCCGCCAAACAGATATATATTTAATAGAAATCAATCACACAGACTAAAATCCAATGTCAGACACACAGTCCATTTACAAGTTCGTTCTGGGTCTGAACGAAACCGGAGGCACCTAGTACCCCGCATATCCATCGATCTCCAAGTACGTCTGGACGATCGCCAACTATTTCTCTCCTCTTGGGTGTACATCCCAATCAAGATCATCAGTAATCACCCAAACGATGTGAAGACTTTCGGTCTTCAACCACCATCTTCATCTTCGACACCACGTCGAATAGGTTATTCAGAATGGGATAAACCCGGTCTTTCTGAATAACTCGCGTATGTATTATAAAAGTGTTACACAAACACAACATACACCTCATTCCACTTCATAATATTCTTTTTATTCAAATATTCTTATATTTTGGGAAAGGTTCCCATTAATTTTATCAAAGATAAATTCTTTAATCTTCCTTTGAATATCAATTCAAACTAGTCGGGATTAGCGAACCACACCGAAGTAATCATTTATTTTAATTTCCCAATTAAAACCTATTCATCCCATGAAGTAAAGCTGGTAATACTTCATATCTAACACCACGGTGTTATCGGTAAATTCAATTACCATTTCACATTCAAATCTAATTAAAGATTTAACTATCGCCTGGAGTAAAACTAGTGATACTCCATTCTCGATCTTTTCAATCTAATTAAAGATTTATTAAAACTCCACTTAGTTTTAATCTTTAACTGGGTTAAAGAATCAGTGTCATTTAAAACACGGTTCACGATAAACCCAAAATCACATTCCATTAATTATCGGGTTAAAGAACAAGTGTTATTTAAAACATTGTTCACGATAAACCCAAAAATCAATACCAATTCAATTCCAATTAAATATTATTTAATTGGTACACTTCATTAAATCTAAATAAAAAGATTTAATCTTTTCTCAACTGGGCTTAAGAACAGTGTTAATTAAAACACCATTCACGACAAACCCAAATCACATTTGATATTAAATACAAGGCTCTGAATAGAAAATATACCGGCTTATATTCAATATCAAATTCTACGACTAACAAATATCGTATTGGAAATAACGATATTAATATATCTTTCAAATTCCCATAACAATATCTGTATCATCACGAAATCCAACATCGAAATATTCCGAAGACAATTTCAATTCAAATCAATTCCAATTCAATTATTGGAACTTCTGGTTACTTTTAAAACCATTTCAAATTCAATCTATTTATTTTAAAAATAAATAGAATTATAATTCTAGTTCAAAACTAGTTCATTTCGATAAAAATCTATTTTTATCTTTTCAAATATGGAGTTTTTCATCCCAATTCTTCTCAAATCATTTCGTATGATTTTACACAAATTATTACTATTTTTAATAATTTTATCAAGGCCCGTACAGTCGATTTCCATCAACGGCCATCGAACTGCACTTAGAGCGACCTTTTCCAAATTTGATTTGGACATAATTCCAAATCCAACCATTAGATTTCTAATTTCTCACATTCGTTAGAAATCTCTTTTCGATACGAACCCAATAGTTCCGGTTTTAGGAGAATCCGACTGTCGGATCTCCCGTAATATCCATTCGAACTCAATGGTCAAAATTCACGAACTGTCGTGGCGCGGCGCGTTCTATTCAGGCCATTATATTATATATATAATATATATAATATATACTTCGTCGATTTCCTTTTAAAACGTATTTTATAAACCGTTTTAAATTCGTTTTCGAAACGATTTCAACTTCATTTCAAATTCAAATCAAAATTGAAATTTTCCTTATAAATTCGATTTAAATTCATTTCAAATTGATTTCAATTCAAATCGATTTTTAATTCAACTTCAGTTCGTTTTCAATTCCATTCAATTTCAATTTGAATTCATTTCTATTCAATTTCAATTCGAATTCATTTCTATTCAATTTTAATTCGAATTCTAATTCTTTTCAAAATATCAGATTTTGAAATCACTTTCGATATTCATTATAAAATGAATAAAATTGATATATATATCGTTCACGTCAAAATGGCGTCAATTTAATCAACACGGCTTCATATATTTCTATTTTCGAATATTCTATTTCAAATATTTCTATTTCAAATCTGGAATGAAGCCTAATCAATTACCATGGATTTTATTTCTATGGATTTCCATTCAACGCATGTATATATCAACAATGACGAATAATCAATCATCATCCAAAGTGCATTCTACACTGTATAAGCATCAAATATAAATATTTAACGCTTATAACAGTCTGTCAATCAATCGATCGACATACAACTAATTATTGGGATTAGTGTATGTCATATATCATCCCGATACCCGTGTGGGGTTTCAAACAATCAAACACAGATTTTATTTGTGTAGTTGGGCGATGTGTAAAATTTATCGTCCCAATCAATATCAGTCAAATGTGTGTATATAAACTAATCGTTCGATTTGTTTATATTAATTTATTTCACTTCATGTACACGTTAAAAATTCTATTTTTAACTATATAATATTTTACACTATAAAATATTTTATTTCATTTCACATCGCATCACACAATCAACTACACATCAAAATCAAACAAACAAGCATACAAGCCGTCCATGGTCTGTGGATGACGGGTATCGGGTGCTACTAAACACCGTCTACATCCTAGCATATATTTCAAACTAGAAATAAATTAAATTAAAGATGAGAAGTTCTCACCGACTAGCTAAACCAACGTCACGACTCTTCTTATGTGGGAAATCTTCGTCGCTCGCCTTTTGTCAATTTCATTGCCCATGTTCACTACATATATAAAAATCACATTTTTATATGGTTGCTATGTATATAAAAATCACATTTTTATAGTCACTCTAGATGGATAAAAATCACATTTTTATATGGTTGCTATGTATATAAAAATCACATTTTTATAATCACTCTATATGGATAAAAATCACATTTTTATATGGTTGTTATTTATATAAAAATCACATTTTTATAATCACTCTATATGGATAAAAATTCTATTTTTACATCGCTACTATATAGATAAAAATTCTATTTTTACATCGCTACTATATAGATAAAAATTCTATTTTTATCTTGCTAGTAATATAATAAAAATTATATTTTTATTACTTTACATGAATAAAAATCATATTTTTACTCTTCCTATGATATAAAGATTGAATTTTTATTATCTATATAATATAAAAATCATATTTTTATTCTTTCCACTATATAAAAATCATATTTTTATTATCTCTACTATATAAAAATCATATTTTTATTATCTCTACTATATAAAAATCATATTTTTATTATTCTACATAGATAAAAATTATATTTTTATTACGTTGTATGCACCATAAAGATCACTTCTTTATATATTGATACATATACTAAAAATCCGTTCTTTCTTTGATTAAAAATCTTAGCTTTTCATAGTTAAAAATATAATCTTTTCCTTATTTTATATGTAAACAAATCATAACTTTATATATAAATAAATCCTAACTTAATTTAAATAAAAATTGCATTATTATTTTCATTACATCAAATCTGAAAATAAATCCAATGATTTATATGTAAACCAAAATCTTAACCACTCCTTTAATACATATATAAAAATAGAGAAAGCTAAAAGGAATAAATAAATTAAAAACTTACTTTTAAAGGGGGAAGGAGGGCGCAGCGTGGTGGTGGGGGGTCAGTGGGAGGCGCTGGGCTGAGGGGAAGTCGAAGGGGGGTGGCGCCAGTCAGGTGGTGGCCAGTTTTGCTGTGGGGCTTTAGGGGGTCTCGCGTCTTGGATTTCGCGACCAGGGGGGAGAAATGGCTCGCTGCGTTGATTAGAGGGGGTAGAGCAAGGGAGGAGGCGGATGATCTTCGGCGTTGGGAGGGCGTCGGTGGCGCGCTGGAAGGGGAGGGCGTCGGCGGGATAATTGGGTTTCTTTTTTTGATTTTTTGATCTGGAAATTAATGAAAGGGGAGAGAGTGTTGAGGGGGTTTTATATATATTTAATCAATTGATTATTTAACTTCAAAAAGCAACTTTTATTTTCGACTTCGAAACGAGACAAACCGCCTGTCGTCCACAGCTAATTACCCCTATTCCGAACACATTGGGATATGTATCGTAGGCTGATTCGACCATTTCGATCAGTTTTCGTCAAAAACAAAATATAACTTTATATATTGAATTTGAACGCACATTTCAATTTACCGGGCCCACATACGAACTCTAAAAATTCTCAAAAAATATTTTCTAGCTTCGTATTGACGATACGATCCTAACAAAACTAGTTTCATCGAATTCTGAGACCGTTTGAAAAAATGGCTATTTTCCAATCGATTAAAATCAACTGAAACTGGTCAACCGCGTTTTCCATTGCCACGCTCACATATTGATTCAAAAAATTATGAAATTTGAAACCTAGCAATAACTTGACATCACGGATCCAACAAAAGTGGTTTCATCGAATTCCGATGTCGTTTGCAAAATGGTCATTTTTGAGGGCCGAAATTCCATAGCGACTATTCCGAATTTTCAACTGGACATATCTTTTGATTCCCGCTATGAAATTTCGATTCTTCGGATTCGTTGGAAAGATATTATCAATTAGATTCAAATATTTTTGGTTTCACTAAAATCCGGTTTATTTTGAATCTTGTTCATTCATTTGAATTTTGAAATCGAATTATCGAACTACCGCGCCATTTTCAAATCCTTTTATAATTTAAAATAAATATTTATATTCTAACGACGATCTATATAAAATATACGTTCGAATTCTATTCAAAATAAATTTCTCGTCGATATTATTTATAATAATTCATTTTAAATAATCAAAATTCGCTAAAATTGCCAAAATAAAAATTTTAAACTGGCTCAGAATTTCTGGGTTGTTACAACAAAGCAATCTGTGAGCATGTGGACAAAAAAGTGCAGTTATTTTCATCTTTGGTCCAACAAAAAATTATCTTCACTCCAGCAAATAAATAGCATGCGCTCTGTCCCAAATGGGATATTAGCCTTAGAAAGATGACAGTTCAGTTATCCTCTGCACCCACGCTCAGCATCGATGCATAGCAGTTGGGCATATAGTACACATATCACCCATCTGTTTGTTGTGTGCTTTGCATATACATTTCAGAAGTTGAAGCTATAAAAACATGCATAAAATTGAATGGAGCATTTTGACACATAAATTTTTATAAGTACATAGCAAAATATAACTCATATGTACAACTAATGTAAACAGTATGACAAAGGGTCCGTAACATCTATGGTGTTTAAATGAAACAGAAGTTTGGGTAATTTATATAAAATTGCATGTTGCAAATAATACCTGTTAATTATGCCAAATCATTCTGTGTAACAAATAATTTTTTCAATACAATTGGAAAATGTTATTTTCTATGAGAGAACCATTGTTTAGGCATTACTAGACATCGGTCATAACATAAATTGCTTGGTTTGTTGGCACAGTGCTGTCATTCTTGCGACATGGGTTAGAGTTAAGTGTCAATAAAAAGATAGATTTCTATTTTGTTCTTACATTCAGGAGACGAAGCTGGCGAGTAAAGTAGCACTAAAATAAATTGAACCAGTAAATACAATGAAATATAAAATAAACAGTTAGAATATCATGGTTGGAGAAAGTGAATGACATAATAAATGAAGGATGATAGAACTTACAAAAATATTGTCTTCTTTTAGTTCGACAATAGCTCGCGCGCATGTTATCTTCGTTAAGTTGAAATTATTCTTCAAAATTTGTTTATTCAGAGGCCAAACTAAGGTTTGGATTCACATAGATATTCTTTAGTTAATAGTGATATTTAGTGGAAGTCTGGAAGGACTTTCTCCAAAAACATGTTTAAGTTCACCATCCTGATTATCAATAACCTATAATTTTATGGTCCACGGATAAGATCACACCTTCTTTCACATATTTGCTCATCTAGAATATTAAGAAGCTTATAACCAATCATCTTTTCATAACTGATTTCATGAAGATTGCTTGAAATTTAAAAATTAAATCTAGGCTACATTTATATTACAGTGATTATATTTTTTCGATTTTTCACCCTTACAATTATTTACCACATTCCTTTCACTATGCTGAGATTGAGGTACATTTACGTAGTTGCAATTATCACATACGAAAATGCACATGTTATAATGAAACCACTTATTTTAACAGCAAAGTAAGCGCAAGAAACCTGTATTATCAATTGCTATGGTTTTTTATGTGTCTTTTACAATTAAATTCCCTAAATTATGAATATGTGCAATATTTTTTTTTCTTTCCCTACTTAATTTTAAAATATTTTAATGTTCACTAAAATAGGTCTAGCTGAATGATTATTCCCTTTCATTGTGAATTATAAACGTACATTAGTAATTGGTATTATATGCTATTTTTTTATGAAATCGCGAATAGCATTGCCCAGTAATAATAAAATTAGAGGGGACTGGATTATCATCAGTTGTAAATTAAATTAGCGGGGACTGGATAAAAATGGATAGGTTTCATCAACCCATTTTACTTTATGGTTGGTTAAAAATAAATAGTTTTCGTACTCCCTGCTTTACTTTGTAAATGTAAGAAGCACTTTTTACCAAATAGAAAAGCATATTCTTTTTATGAATTGAAGCCACGTACGTTATGTACGTGGCAGTTTATATTATTCATAACAAATGCACGTATTTTTTTAATGTTTGTATAACTGCATTTCTGTGGCAGGTGTAATAGACGTAGAGTGTAAAGAAGGGTGCAACTAATGTCTCTACAAGGGTCATCTGATAATTGTGGCCATTAAAGGACCTGGAACGCTTAAAACTTGTGCTCAAGTTCTGTAGGCACCAGGTTGCAAAAGGGTCAAAGTGCATTAAAGTCAAATCTTGCACCAAACAAGAGACATAGAGGTACATGGTTGGGAGGTTAATTAATTTACATTTGTATGTACTTGTGATGTTCACAGATCTTAGGTTTACTTACTTACAGAATGGTGAGGTAGACATAATTACATTGAATTAATTGACTGCCGCGTGAAGTTGTTCAACATTTAATAATCGTAATAATGGTAAAGTGCACAGAAAAAGTTAGGTCTGTTAGTATTCCCACCTGATATCACCTTATAAGTTCCGCTGGTGTTCTACATCTGATACTAATTGCAAATATTACACCTGTGCCGCTTAATTCATTACGTAAAATTAGTTGGACAGCTTTGTTGTTATTTTTTTCCTTCTTTGCATTCATATTTCCATGTTATTCGCACACGCGAATCCGAACATAATGTAGTAAGGTTACTGATTAAGCTAGCTAACGTTGTTCGTCCAGAAATGGAGGCTTGCGTAACAAAAAAATACGCTAGGCTGAAAAGGAAGCTTCACCTGATGGATCGTCGTAGTGCGCTGTATATTCATGATACCCGGGGAAGCTGTAAGCGGAAAAAAGTACGGTATAATTCGTCAGATGCAGCCGCGGACAAACATGTTGGAAATCATAAGTCCTATCTTCGAGCATCTGTAGTTGATCAAGGTAGTTGTGAGGAAGGATAAATTTTAATACCCATGTGTACAGCTGTAAAACTGACTTTTTCATAAATTTTTCAGCTAGACGTTGCCATCGTGCACACCGTTCAGTTGCGGTTCGAAGTAAAAGAATGAATCCTGTGACTGTAGGCAGGGACTTTGAAAAAAATTCATGTTTTTTGTAGCTATGTACCTACCAAAATATTCTGTTGCTTATTGTTGTTAATTTATGGTATTTGTTTTGAATAATAACAGTAGAACGGCGTCATAATCAAAGTTTGGCAGGGAGGACAAAATTATTTGAACGCAACATGTATGCTGTACAACATCAAATTATGAATACAAGTGTTGCACCAGCTAAAGTACAAGTACACAACGATCATGTAGCCAGCAGTACAAAAAGTAAGTCTACTATAACATAAAAATTTGTTTTTTATTTAATTAATTACATTGTTACTAAAAATGTGTAATAAAATAGGGAGGATATTCAAGGAATGGAATTTTGGTGCGCCGAAATATGTCTTCCCTGAATGTGGTGCGTTAATGTGGTATGAGGAAAGAAATACGAAGGTCACAACTCCAGATAAACCTAATTTCTCCATATGCTGTCAGGGTGGGAAAGTTAAATTACCTGGATATACACGATGTCCTGATTACCTACATCGTTTGCTTAAATACAATGATGGGAAGGAGAGTAGAAAGTTTAGGAGACATATACGTGCATACAACGCAATTTTTGCATTCACCTCCATGGGAGGACATGTAGATCATTCTGTCAACAATGGTCGAGGACCATATGTATTTAGGTTGAATGGACAAAATCACCACAAAATTGGATCGTTGCTTCCGATGAATGGAGAACCAAAGTTTGCACAATTGTACATTTACGACACCGAAAATGAAGTAAGGAATAGGATGGGAATAAAAGGAAGAAATAGTGACAAAATATTGGATGCGAAAATAGTGGAGAATTTGATTATCATGTTTGATAATTGCAATGAGTTGGCTAAGATTCTTAGAATGGCAAGAGATCGATTTAAGGGGACCACTCATCAACGTGTTACTGTTACATTGTTGGAACGTCGAGAAAGAGATGGAAGGCAGTATAATCTTCCGACCACTTTGGAGATTGCAGCTTTGTCAGTTGGCTCAGGTGGTCAAACCGTTGGATACAGGGATGTCGTGATTGAGGAAAAGAGCGGACTGCTACGAAGAATAAATGAGAAGCATCCAAGTTTCATGGCGATGCAATATCCAATTCTTTTTCCGTACGCAGAAGATGGGTTTAGACCAAATATTAGTTATGTGATGGAGAAGGTTCCTAAATCTTGCAAACGCACAACAGTGACTATGTGCGAGTACTATGCATATATAATACATTTTCGAGATGGTGATGGGCAAACATTATTGCATGGGGGAAAATTGTTCCAACAATTTTTGGTTGACGCTTACACATCGATCGAAGAAGATAGGCTTTGCTGGATTCGAAACAATCAACGACACCTCAGATCGGAAGTATACCGAGGGTTGCGCGATGCAGTGACGGCAGGGGACACTTCTGCGATTTCCATAGGTAAACGTATGGTACTTGTAACGACCCAGATTTTTTGACCAGTTAATTTTAAATATTTAATATGGTTTAAATATTGTGTTGATAATATAAAGGAATTTTTATATTGAGTTATCGATTAAATAATTGATTTCGATTTAATATCGAATATATTAAATTATCGTAATACGAATAATAACTCAATTCAGAGTTAAAACTGTATCAAAACAATTCTATTGATTAATATAATTCTATATTAAATTAGAATGATAATAATATACTATTATCGATGAATTTAAATTATTTAAAATCAATTTATATTTGAAACTATTTAATTTAACGTATAAAAATGCTTGGAAATAATTGGATTTAATTTAATTTAGTTGTCAGTTAAATTTGTTATCCTTTCCATACGATCAAAGAAAATTTCAGAACCTTTTCCATTGAGCCTAGAATTGTATTATAATCTAGTAACGTCGTTCGTTCGGTATGTTTCATAGCGGTCCGGGACCGTGAGATATTTTAAGTTATTTAAATAAAATTTAAAAAAATTTATTTATATTTATCATGTTGGTACTTAAGCCAACAAGCCGACCTACCTTCTTTGAAAACTCAAACCCTACTTCCCTGGAGCCAACAAATCTGTCGGTGATCTTCAATAGCAAGGAAACACAATATTAATGGCTTGTACCTGTGTCGCTTGTTCACGCTTATATAACGAAGCCTGAGTCTTCATTTTTTTCCCATCTGTGAAACAACCAAACTATTTTCTCTTCAGCAAATAAAAAAAAAAAAAAAAATGGCCGCTGCCCTCATATCCCAATCGCATTTGAATTCATCGCGAGCTGGAGGATGACGCGAGAAGCTTGACCAAGGACTAGCAGAAATCGCGATGGAGGTTACTTCCTGGAGCTCGATAATCTCGAGTACTGCCGAGGGTTCGTCGCGATGGATGGAAGGGACCGGAGTCAAAGCACTCGCGATTTGGGTAGGTTGCGATTTCAAGTAGAAGTTAGGGGATTTGGGTTGGGGAGGTTATCGGGACTTCGGGAAATTCGTCAGCTGTAGGGTGCGATGCTTGATGGGACTTGCGATGCTTGATTTGAGGGTCGTGACGGTTGTTGTTTGGTGCGATGGGGATGATCAATTTCCGATTTCAGGTTGTGGGAGGGTTCGGCAGTAGGTTCGATCTCTTCTTTTTGGGGTGATTTGGAGAATGTCTGCAAGATGTTTGATAAAGTGTCAAAATGAAGGAAGTGGGTTTTTGGTGCTGTTTACGGTGGAAACGGGTCGATGGTCATTGATTCGGTTTCATAGTTGATCGAATTTCCAAGGCAATTAAGGTAAATTAAAACTTGTTATTTATTTATTTTAAGTAAACGAAAAATATACATATATATGGTTAAATGTTTATGAAGTGAATAATGAGGTTAGAATTTTAGTTAAAAAAAAAGTTAGAATTTAATTAAATTAATATATGGATTAGAATTAAATTGGCATACTAGTTAGAATTAAATTAGTATGTCAGTTAGGATTAAATTAGTTTAATCCAAATGTATAAAATTTTACTAACTAAGGAATATTTCATTTAACATATACGTGATATCAGATTCGAGGGGAAAACCGGTTGCGTTGAATCATATCAGTATAGGCAGCGAAATGGAATTTGAAATGGAAATCAGAATAGATCGGATTAAAGGAAAATCACGGTGAGTAAATCTCACTCACCTTTAAAATTATTTTTATTTCATTAAAAATAATTGTCTGTTGCTTGTGTGAATGTTTTATGGTTGTTTCATATATATTAGTTATTTAGGCTATTATATATATATATATATATTGGGTTGATTGGTTGGTTGGATTCCCGCAGTCTCATTAGCGGATGCCCGCAGTTTCATAGCGGATGATTACCCTATACGCCCCACGCTATGATTAGTGGATGACCTTCTATACCGCGATATTCTGCCACGAAGCAGAATGGGTATTATTTATGTGCTAACATCTGTGGATGCAGGAAAACAGGTTGGAGGAATCCAACTGGATTCCTCAAAAATATATTATCTGTTTGTTTATTTGTTTGCATATATATTGTTATATATGACGTGTTAGAAAAATAAATAATTCGTTGCTTTGTGTGTTTAAATATCACTGGGCCAATTAAAAGGATATTTGAAATTTAAAAAGGAAAAATTCTATTTTTAAATAGAATTTGAATTTTGAATGGGAATAAAAATATAAACTTGTTTTGAAAAATAAAACAAGTAGTTTCTTTTTAAACGAAGCTTATAAATAGTTCTTTTATAACGAAGTTATAAACGAAGTGAAAAGAATTATCATTTGATAATTCAGAAATAGGAATACAAGTGTTTTGAAAATATGATTCAAAAGGAAATTTAAATATGGAAATTTGAATTCCAAAAGAAAAAGGAAATGGAGAATTTGAATTCCAAAAGAAAAAGGAAATGGAAATTTGAATTCAAATAGAAAAGGAAATAGAAAATTTGAATTTAGAATTCAAATAGAAAATCCAAGGTGGATTTGAATGTAGAACTTTCAAATGGTGTTTGAATATAGAGAATTTGAAATAGAATTTCCAAATAGAATTTGAAATAGAATTTCAAAATAGAATTTTCAAAAGAGAATTTGAAATAGACTTTGAAAATAGATTTTCAAAGAAGAATTGAATAGAATTTGAAATATAGTATTTCAAGGAAGAATTCAAATGTGAAATTTGAATAGAGATTTGAATTGGAATTCAAATATGAAATTTGAATTGAGATTTGAAATAGAAATTCAAGTGTTGAATTTGAACATGAAATTGAATATAGAAATTCAAGTAGAAATTTGAATATGGAATTTCAAATTAGAATTTGAAATAAACTTTGAAAATAGGACTTCAAAGTAAGAAGTGGAATAGGATTTCAAAATAGGAAATCCAAATAAATTTTGAAATGGAATTTGGATTTTAAAGGAGTTCAAATGGATTTGAAATAAGGAAAATTCAAATGGGTTTTAAATAATGTGTTTTAATAAAGAGGATTTAAATATAAGAATTTAAATAGAATTCAAATGGTGTTAAATATAAATTCAAACAAAACTCAAATGGAGTTTAAATAGAAGGAATTTGAATAAGAGGAATTTGAAACATGGTATTTGAATTCAAAGGAAGTAAATGTGGTACTTGAAGTTCAAAGTAAAAATGAGTTTAAATATTTGAAGTTCAAATAGATTAAAAATGGAATTTGAATTCAAATAGTTGAAATAGAATTTGAATATAGAATTTGAATTAGAATCGAATTGGAATTTGAATATAGACTTCAAATATAAATGAAATAGAAGATCAGAAATATTTGTTGAGTCGGAAAAATATGTTTGATATATATTAAAAATAAAATCAGAATGGAGTTGAAGTCATTTCAAAGAAGTTTAGAAGTTTAAAAGTTTATATATATAAATATAATTAAAACGAACTCGCCGCAGCGCTGCAGTTCGTAAATTGGCGTTTCGAACTTCAATTGAATATACAGAACCCAATTGAAGTCGAAATTTCTCGAAACAAGAAACGTCAGGACCGGTGTGATAATAGTTTTCTAATGAAAGAGAAAAATCTGAATTTCGTCGTATAGATTTTGAGTTATGTCAAAATCAAAATTTCAAAAATGCAGCGCCAGAAACCATTATAAACCATAATAGATTTTATATATAAATATTGGGATTTTTAAGCAAATAAAAATCCGGATTGCCATTTAAAAATCTAGACTTGAGTTAGAAAATAAATGTGAACTCAAGTGAAGTAAAGAAGATGATTTTTGAAACAATAATCCTGTTTTTGATTATTGAATAGAATTAACTAAATCAAAGGAGAATTAGTCAATCGAGTTTGAACTAAAGTCGAATTTTGAAAAGTGAAATTTGGAATTGTAAATATATATTCGAAATCGAATATAGAACTTAAATTGAAATTTGAATTCAATTGATTGATAAGTAAGTGGAAATATATTCGAAACGTGTTATATTCAAATATACAAGTGAGATAGGCAGAAAGTTAGTTAAAGAATTACTTTAACGAATTGAGTCAAAACGAGTGTGTGAAGTTGAAATAAATCCGACAGGTATAGACATACAGGAGACAGGTATGAGACAAGGATAATGCAGGTATATAAATAATGTGCTCGACAAAAAGGTACATGTTTAATTCATATATGAGGTTTTATGCGCCGTATCGGCAAGCCGCTTGGCTTTTCCTTTTTCTTTTTGATTGAGGAAGATACCGGGATGCTATTTGAAATTTCCCGATGCTCCCGATACAGGGGAGGTTATGGCGAATTTTTCCGGGAATTTAAGGAGTTAGAACATTTTTAAGAAATTTGACAATTAGAAATCTATATATCGATATATATAGAATTCGATAAGGAACGAAATCAAAAATGGCATAAGAGGCGAGATGATTATTGAAAATATTTGGCTAACAAATATTGATAAGAGAATATAGAAGTGATTTAATTAATGAAATATTAATTAAAAAGCCCAGTGATTTGTTTGATATGTTGGATGAACACTTGTTTTTATTCGATAGTTAAATCACAGACTATCGAAGTTTTTGACCATCGTTGTCAATATGGAGAGACCGGTTGGATTATTATCCGAAGAACCACTCCGTATTGGCATAAGCGTTGCGAACCAAGTATGCTGAATATATTGAAGACGGAGTGAAGTGCAAGGGCTTTTTCTATTAATAGAAATGGTGCCTTCGGTTTCGTTCAATCCCAGAACGAACGTATATGGACGAATGTCTGACAGAGTATTTCCAATGATCAAATGGGTTGGTCTGTATAGATATATATGGTTGCAACGGATTTATCCCTTAGCATAATATCCAGAATATTTGTGCAAATCAATTAGTGATTAACGGATCTGACGATGTGGCATTCAAAGTGATTGTGTTATCAATGAATGGTAAGTAATCGTAGCCTCAGGCCTCAACAACCGGGAAAGGACAAAAATCGGGCAGGCAGCATGGCTATGTGGGTCGCTCCCATTAGGGTGTATAATCACCTATCTAGAGAAATTCCTTTTGTTTCTAAATCTATCGATTCTGCCCATTCGGGAAACGGTGGTTTGAGTCCAACCGTTGGTGATATACATTCGATACACTCAAGCGAAATGAGTGGTCGGTCATGTGTGGGCCGGGTTGCAAGACGTTCTTGTTGAACCTAGGTGTATTCGCCTCTAGAGATACATCATCGGAAGGTGGTCCCATACCTTGTCATGTTGGAAATCAAATCTCCAATAAGCGCCATGCGGTTTTTGAGTTTATAATATATATGTGGAGCGTGAGATGCAAGCGTTCTACTATTTGGTTATTTACTTGATGTAGACATTATTATAATATCACTGGATTTCCGTATCAAAGTGTTTTGGGTTATAGTAAGGTAAAAACCGTCCGTGTTTATGTGTGGGCTGGTCTTACTATTATCTTTTCTTTCGAAAAGAGTTTTGAAAGTTAAACAAGTGGTTGGAGTTTACTCACACCAGTCCCATGACTGACCCAGAGTTTATTTTGTTTTGTTTTTCCCTAAACTCTTGGGTGCCCAAATTTGTACGGGCAGTCAAGTGTTTCAGGCTTTTACATACACTTGGAGGAGCTTGAAGCAGGAGGCTTCAACGTTAGTTATTTAGAGTTACTTCCGCTGGATCAAATGTTATGTGTACTCTGATGATGGTATGTATTTATGTACAAAACAGATTTGTATTTCGAAGCTTATGTTATATAATATATTTTCTTCGTTCCGCTGTGAGTTGTGATCTTCGTTTTTCTTCTATTCTAATATTTCTTTCTTTCTATTTCTCATCCTCTAACTTCTTTCTAATAATGAGTCGTATTTCTGTGTTATTTGGGTTGGACTTGTGGTGTATGTAGTCAACTCAGATAGCTCGGATTTGCGGGCCTTTACAGTGGTATCAGAGCTTAGGTTGAGCGAATACCTAGGCTTGTGTGGCATGTGCTCATTAGAGATAGGGTCAGTAGTACCCTAGAATGAGTTGAGCGTATATATACGAGAGAGCGTATTTGTTAGTTGATATAAAAGTTGTTTTATATTGTGTTGGCTTGTCTGTTGAGTAGTTTATGAATTCCGGTCGAATCGTGGGACGCCACGACGTCGATAGGAGTTTGTAAACACTTGGACAGAAGAATCGACATAATATTGTTTTAAAGTGGGTAAATGAAATAATTTAACCCAAAATTTCTATTTTGATATAGAAAGAATAATTTTCTAGAATTATTATTATATGGATGTGTTGGATGTTAATTTTATAATCAAACGAGATTATAAAATTTAGAATGGTTATTTATAACCAAAATAGAATTTGTATAGGAATTAAATATACAAATGAGATAAATAAGAATTAAATTCAAACCGGAATTGAGAATTCAAAATCCTGGGAAGTTGAAAAATATTTTTCAAAGTAATTAATATAATATAGTTTTATTTTGAAAGGGTTTTTGAATGAAAATCATTTTTAATTGATTTTTAAATAATAAAGCACTGAACTCACTTCAGTGGCTGGGAAATTATTCTGATGATGATTGCAACATCATCAGTGTTCATTTCCGAGTTTCTAAGTGATGAATTGCTACCTTAGGAAAGTTCTTGGTCGAAATTGATTTGGAAGAAAACAAGCTGATTTAGAAAATTCAAATGTTTTGAATATGTATATATTTATGGGATTTCAAAAGAATTTGAAAAGAAAAACCCAGGGATTTAAATTCTGGAATTGAAATTTAACTTAAACAAGTTAAATGGATCGAAGTGAATGAATTGATTAGAATCAATTTGAATAGGTTTATTGGAATATAGATTGGATATAAATGGATTGATCGTAGATCATTTGAATTAAATGTGTGAAAACCAAAAGTTTTGGTTGGAGCTAATTTGTTGAAATATAAAGAGGTGAGTTTCAACATAAAGGAGTTTTGAAAAGTTAGTGAGTTTATAGTATTTTTCCTACCTTGGCAATTTCGGGGACGAAATTATTTTAAGGGGGGAAGAATGCAACGACCCAGATTTTTTGACCAGTTAATTTTAAATATTTAATATGGTTTAAATATTGTGTTGATAATATAAAGGAATTTTTATATTGAGTTATCGATTAAATAATTGATTTCGATTTAATATCGAATATATTAAATTATCGTAATACGAATAATAACTCAATTCAGAGTTAAAACTGTATCAAAACAATTCTATTGATTAATATAATTCTATATTAAATTAGAATGATAATAATATACTATTATCGATGAATTTAAATTATTTAAAATCAATTTATATTTGAAACTATTTAATTTAACGTATAAAAATGCTTGGAAATAATTGGATTTAATTTAATTTAGTTGTCAGTTAAATTTGTTATCCTTTCCATACGATCAAAGAAAATTTCAGAACCTTTTCCATTGAGCCTAGAATTGTATTATAATCTAGTAACGTCGTTCGTTCGGTATGTTTCATAGCGGTCCGGGACCGTGAGATATTTTAAGTTATTTAAATAAAATTTAAAAAAATTTATTTATATTTATCATGTTGGTACTTAAGCCAACAAGCCGACCTACCTTCTTTGAAAACTCAAACCCTACTTCCCTGGAGCCAACAAATCTGTCGGTGATCTTCAATAGCAAGGAAACACAATATTAATGGCTTGTACCTGTGTCGCTTGTTCACGCTTATATAACGAAGCCTGAGTCTTCATTTTTTTCCCATCTGTGAAACAACCAAACTATTTTCTCTTCAGCAAATAAAAAAAAAAAAAAATGGCCGCTGCCCTCATATCCCAATCGCATTTGAATTCATCGCGAGCTGGAGGATGACGCGAGAAGCTTGACCAAGGACTAGCAGAAATCGCGATGGAGGTTACTTCCTGGAGCTCGATAATCTCGAGTACTGCCGAGGGTTCGTCGCGATGGATGGAAGGGACCGGAGTCAAAGCACTCGCGATTTGGGTAGGTTGCGATTTCAAGTAGAAGTTAGGGGATTTGGGTTGGGGAGGTTATCGGGACTTCGGGAAATTCGTCAGCTGTAGGGTGCGATGCTTGGTGGGACTTGCGATGCTTGATTTGAGGGTCGTGACGGTTGTTGTTTGGTGCGATGGGGATGATCAATTTCCGATTTCAGGTTGTGGGAGGGTTCGGCAGTAGGTTCGATCTCTTCTTTTTGGGGTGATTTGGAGAATGTCTGCAAGATGTTTGATAAAGTGTCAAAATGAAGGAAGTGGGTTTTTGGTGCTGTTTACGGTGGAAACGGGTCGATGGTCATTGATTCGGTTTCATAGTTGATCGAATTTCCAAGGCAATTAAGGTAAATTAAAACTTGTTATTTATTTATTTTAAGTAAACGAAAAATATACATATATATGGTTAAATGTTTATGAAGTGAATAATGAGGTTAGAATTTTAGTTAAAAAAAAAGTTAGAATTTAATTAAATTAATATATGGATTAGAATTAAATTGGCATACTAGTTAGAATTAAATTAGTATGTCAGTTAGGATTAAATTAGTTTAATCCAAATGTATAAAATTTTACTAACTAAGGAATATTTCATTTAACATATACGTGATATCAGATTCGAGGGGAAAACCGGTTGCGTTGAATCATATCAGTATAGGCAGCGAAATGGAATTTGAAATGGAAATCAGAATAGATCGGATTAAAGGAAAATCACGGTGAGTAAATCTCACTCACCTTTAAAATTATTTTTATTTCATTAAAAATAATTGTCTGTTGCTTGTGTGAATGTTTTATGGTTGTTTCATATATATTAGTTATTTAGGCTATTATATATATATATATATATATTGGGTTGATTGGTTGGTTGGATTCCCGCAGTCTCATTAGCGGATGCCCGCAGTTTCATAGCGGATGATTACCCTATACGCCCCACGCTATGATTAGTGGATGACCTTCTATACCGCGATATTCTGCCACGAAGCAGAATGGGTATTATTTATGTGCTAACATCTGTGGATGCAGGAAAACAGGTTGGAGGAATCCAACTGGATTCCTCAAAAATATATTATCTGTTTGTTTATTTGTTTGCATATATATTGTTATATATGACGTGTTAGAAAAATAAATAATTCGTTGCTTTGTGTGTTTAAATATCACTGGGCCAATTAAAAGGATATTTGAAATTTAAAAAGGAAAAATTCTATTTTTAAATAGAATTTGAATTTTGAATGGGAATAAAAATATAAACTTGTTTTGAAAAATAAAACAAGTAGTTTCTTTTTAAACGAAGCTTATAAATAGTTCTTTTATAACGAAGTTATAAACGAAGTGAAAAGAATTATCATTTGATAATTCAGAAATAGGAATACAAGTGTTTTGAAAATATGATTCAAAAGGAAATTTAAATATGGAAATTTGAATTCCAAAAGAAAAAGGAAATGGAGAATTTGAATTCCAAAAGAAAAAGGAAATGGAAATTTGAATTCAAATAGAAAAGGAAATAGAAAATTTGAATTTAGAATTCAAATAGAAAATCCAAGGTGGATTTGAATGTAGAACTTTCAAATGGTGTTTGAATATAGAGAATTTGAAATAGAATTTCCAAATAGAATTTGAAATAGAATTTCAAAATAGAATTTTCAAAATAGAATTTGAAATAGACTTTGAAAATAGATTTTCAAAGAAGAATTGAATAGAATTTGAAATATAGTATTTCAAGGAAGAATTCAAATGTGAAATTTGAATAGAGATTTGAATTGGAATTCAAATATGAAATTTGAATTGAGATTTGAAATAGAAATTCAAGTGTTGAATTTGAACATGAAATTGGATATAGAAATTCAAGTAGAAATTTGAATATGGAATTTCAAATTAGAATTTGAAATAAACTTTGAAAATAGGACTTCAAAGTAAGAAGTGGAATAGGATTTCAAAATAGGAAATCCAAATAAATTTTGAAATGGAATTTGGATTTTAAAGGAGTTCAAATGGATTTGAAATAAGGAAAATTCAAATGGGTTTTAAATAATGTGTTTTAATAAAGAGGATTTAAATATAAGAATTTAAATAGAATTCAAATGGTGTTAAATATAAATTCAAACAAAACTCAAATGGAGTTTAAATAGAAGGAATTTGAATAAGAGGAATTTGAAACATGGTATTTGAATTCAAAGGAAGTAAATGTGGTACTTGAAGTTCAAAGTAAAAATGAGTTTAAATATTTGAAGTTCAAATAGATTAAAAATGGAATTTGAATTCAAATAGTTGAAATAGAATTTGAATATAGAATTTGAATTAGAATCGAATTGGAATTTGAATATAGACTTCAAATATAAATGAAATAGAAGATCAGAAATATTTGTTGAGTCGGAAAAATATGTTTGATATATATTAAAAATAAAATCAGAATGGAGTTGAAGTCATTTCAAAGAAGTTTAGAAGTTTAAAAGTTTATATATATAAATATAATTAAAACGAACTCGCCGCAGCGCTGCAGTTCGTAAATTGGCGTTTCGAACTTCAATTGAATATACAGAACCCAATTGAAGTCGAAATTTCTCGAAACAAGAAACGTCAGGACCGGTGTGATAATAGTTTTCTAATGAAAGAGAAAAATCTGAATTTCGTCGTATAGATTTTGAGTTATGTCAAAATCAAAATTTCAAAAATGCAGCGCCAGAAACCATTATAAACCATAATAGATTTTATATATAAATATTGGGATTTTTAAGCAAATAAAAATCCGGATTGCCATTTAAAAATCTAGACTTGAGTTAGAAAATAAATGTGAACTCAAGTGAAGTAAAGAAGATGATTTTTGAAACAATAATCCTGTTTTTGATTATTGAATAGAATTAACTAAATCAAAGGAGAATTAGTCAATCGAGTTTGAACTAAAGTCGAATTTTGAAAAGTGAAATTTGGAATTGTAAATATATATTCGAAATCGAATATAGAACTTAAATTGAAATTTGAATTCAATTGATTGATAAGTAAGTGGAAATATATTCGAAACGTGTTATATTCAAATATACAAGTGAGATAGGCAGAAAGTTAGTTAAAGAATTACTTTAACGAATTGAGTCAAAACGAGTGTGTGAAGTTGAAATAAATCCGACAGGTATAGACATACAGGAGACAGGTATGAGACAAGGATAATGCAGGTATATAAATAATGTGCTCGACAAAAAGGTACATGTTTAATTCATATATGAGGTTTTATGCGCCGTATCGGTAAGCCGCTTGGCTTTTCCTTTTTCTTTTTGATTGAGGAAGATACCGGGATGCTATTTGAAATTTCCCGATGCTCCCGATACAGGGGAGGTTATGGCGAATTTTTCCGGGAATTTAAGGAGTTAGAACATTTTTAAGAAATTTGACAATTAGAAATCTATATATCGATATATATAGAATTCGATAAGGAACGAAATCAAAAATGGCATAAGAGGCGAGATGATTATTGAAAATATTTGGCTAACAAATATTGATAAGAGAATATAGAAGTGATTTAATTAATGAAATATTAATTAAAAAGCCCAGTGATTTGTTTGATATGTTGGATGAACACTTGTTTTTATTCGATAGTTAAATCACAGACTATCGAAGTTTTTGACCATCGTTGTCAATATGGAGAGACCGGTTGGATTATTATCCGAAGAACCACTCCGTATTGGCATAAGCGTTGCGAACCAAGTATGCTGAATATATTGAAGACGGAGTGAAGTGCAAGGGCTTTTTCTATTAATAGAAATGGTGCCTTCGGTTTCGTTCAATCCCAGAACGAACGTATATGGACGAATGTCTGACAGAGTATTTCCAATGATCAAATGGGTTGGTCTGTATAGATATATATGGTTGCAACGGATTTATCCCTTAGCATAATATCCAGAATATTTGTGCAAATCAATTAGTGATTAACGGATCTGACGATGTGGCATTCAAAGTGATTGTGTTATCAATGAATGGTAAGTAATCGTAGCCTCAGGCCTCAACAACCGGGAAAGGACAAAAATCGGGCAGGCAGCATGGCTATGTGGGTCGCTCCCATTAGGGTGTATAATCACCTATCTAGAGAAATTCCTTTTGTTTCTAAATCTATCGATTCTGCCCATTCGGGAAACGGTGGTTTGAGTCCAACCGTTGGTGATATACATTCGATACACTCAAGCGAAATGAGTGGTCGGTCATGTGTGGGCCGGGTTGCAAGACGTTCTTGTTGAACCCAGGTGTATTCGCCTCTAGAGATACATCATCGGAAGGTGGTCCCATACCTTGTCATGTTGGAAATCAAATCTCCAATAAGCGCCATGCGGTTTTTGAGTTTATAATATATATGTGGAGCGTGAGATGCAAGCGTTCTACTATTTGGTTATTTACTTGATGTAGACATTATTATAATATCACTGGATTTCCGTATCAAAGTGTTTTGGGTTATAGTAAGGTAAAAACCGTCCGTGTTTATGTGTGGGCTGGTCTTACTATTATCTTTTCTTTCGAAAAGAGTTTTGAAAGTTAAACAAGTGGTTGGAGTTTACTCACACCAGTCCCATGACTGACCCAGAGTTTATTTTGTTTTGTTTTTCCCTAAACTCTTGGGTGCCCAAATTTGTACGGGCAGTCAAGTGTTTCAGGCTTTTACAGATACACTTGGAGGAGCTTGAAGCAGGAGGCTTCAACGTTAGTTATTTAGAGTTACTTCCGCTGGATCAAATGTTATGTGTACTCTGATGATGGTATGTATTTATGTACAAAACAGATTTGTATTTCGAAGCTTATGTTATATAATATATTTTCTTCGTTCCGCTGTGAGTTGTGATCTTCGTTTTTCTTCTATTCTAATATTTCTTTCTTTCTATTTCTCATCCTCTAACTTCTTTCTAATAATGAGTCGTATTTCTGTGTTATTTGGGTTGGACTTGTGGTGTATATAGTCAACTCAGATAGCTCGGATTTGCGGGCCTTTACAGTACTTCCTTCATCATTCACAGGAGGTCCTAGATATATGGTGCAGAATTATCAAGACGCTATGGCAATATGTCGTTGGGCAGGATCTCCAGATTATTTTTTGACATTTACATGTAAACCGAAATGGCAGGAAATAAAAGAATATCTAAAAAGTATAGAGGGCCAGGGAGTTGAAGATAGGCCAGATATTGTTGCACGTGTTTTTCACTTTAAGTTGTTCGAGCTTATACAAGATATAAAGAAAGGTTTTTTTGGACGTGTTAAAGCAGGTATATTTTAAATAGTTGATGTAATTTTTTTTTTAACATATATATCTTTTTTCAGATCATTTACACAACATTTTATTTTCAGTATTGTATACAATCGAATTTCAGAAGAGAGGTCTTCCTCATGCGCACATTTAATTTTTCTCCGTCATGAAGATAAGCCAAAAACAGTTGCAGATGTAGATCAATATGTTAGTGCTGAAATTCCTGATAAAACAATAGATTCACTTGCATATGCATCTGTCACCCAATTTATGATTCATGGGCCTTATGGGGTAATTAATATGAAATGTCCGTGTATGCTTGATGCCGAATGCTCTAAACACTATCCTAGGAGGTTTGTTAGTGAATCATCGTTTGATAAAAATGGTTTTCCGGTTTATAGAAGAAGAGACAATGGTAATTTTGTTCAGGTTGCAGCAGATATAAAATTAGACAATGGACGGGTGATACCTCATAATGTAGATTTGGTCATAAAGTATCAGGCGCACATTAATGTTGAAGTATGTAATAGAGCAAGATCAATTAAGTATCTGTTCAAGTATATAAACAAAGGGCATGATAGAACTACTGTGGTAATAGAGGAGAACAATGTTACCGATCACAAATTTGTGAAACAAGTAGATGAGATAAAAACGTATTTAGACTGCAGATATATCTCTGCAGCAGAAGCATGTTGGAGAATATTTGAATTTGAAATACTATACCGTAGTCCGGTTGTACAAAGATTACAGTTTCACATGGCAGAAGAGCACATTGTGCATTTTGCAGCATGCAATGATTTACAAGATGTGTCGAATCATCCAAATATTGAACATACCATTTTCACACAGTGGATGGAGACAAATAAATTGTATGCAGAAGCACGAGAGTTAACATATGCAGATTTTCCTACTAAGTGGGTATGGAACAAGACGCTGAAAAAGTGGAGCCGTCGAAAAAAAGGCAAAGCAATAGGAAGAATATTTTATGCACACCCAACATCAGGTGAAAGATTTTACCTAAGATTGTTATTGAATGCTGTAAAAGGCCCATGTACATATGAGGAAATTAGAACGGTTAACAACGTGCTTTATGACTCTTTCAAAAATGCATGTTCGGCACGAGGCCTTCTCGAGGATGATAATGAATGGGATGATGCGATCGTAGAAGCAGGACATTGGTGTTCTGCGTCCTCTTTGCGAGAAATATTTGTAATGATGTTATTGTTTTGTGAAATTACCGATCCGATAAAGTTGTGGGAAAAACATTGGGAATTATCGTCGGATGACATTCAGTGGAGATAGAAACATGTGCTGCATGATGAAAGTCTTGAGCTTACGGAACTTCAACAAAAAGCAATCGCATTAGACAAGATGGAGAAATTAATGCATAGAAACAATCGTTCGTTATCCGAGTTTTCCTCGGCATTTCTTTCAAATTGTCACGATAATTCAACTTTATACAACCGGCTGTTACGAGAGGAACAAAACTACAATATTGATGATATAGAGGCTGAATTGGAAAATTTGATACCAGCTTTGAATGCGGATCAACGTATAGTTTTTGATGTTATACAACATGCTGTTGGCAGTGGTGATGGTGGTTTTTTTTTGTATATGGAAGTGGTGGTACTGGGAAAACTTTTTTGTGGAAAGCTATCATTAATAGTTTAAGAGCAAAAGGTTTGATCGTGCTTGCCGTGGCTTCATCTGGCATAACATCACTACTTCTTCCGAGAGGTAAAACAGCCCATTCTAAATTTAAAATATCAATAATAGTCGAGGACAATTCTGTTTGTAATATATCAAAGCAATCATCTTTAGCTGAGCTACTACGAAAAACAGAATTAATAATTTGGGATGAGGCTCCCATGGTTCATAGAAATGCATTGGAAGCATTTGAGAAAACAATGACAGATATAATGACAAAAGCTGATACTTATATCGAGACCAAAATATTTGGTGGTAAAACAGTTTTGCTAGGTGGCGATTTCAGGCAAACGTTACTCGTCATCCCGCATGGAAGCAGACAAATGATTGTACAAGCAGCGATTAATCAGTCCAGTTTGTGGAGCAGATGCACCGTATTTGAACTTAAGGAAAACATGCGGTTAAAAAATAATGATGTGAGCATAGACGAGAGGGAAAAAATTGCAAAATTTTGTAAGTGGGTTTTAGATGTTGGTGAAGGAAACATTGAAATGACTTCTTTGCCGTGTAATACTGACCAATCATGGATACAAATACCGAAACAATTTCTTATTCGTCACGGCAATGACGAAGTTAAAAAAATTGTACAGTATGTGTACCCAGATTTAGAGCGTAGACTTACGGAACGAAATTTTCTTCGTGATAGGTGTATTTTAACTCCAACAAATGAAGCGGTGGAGGTAATTAATTCTTTTGTAATTTCTACGTTAAAAGGAGATGTTGTAACATATTTTAGTGCAGATTCTATAAGCCCGTTAACGGAAGGTAATGATGATCAAAATTTGATATATCCAACCGAATTCTTAAATAGCTTACAAGTTTCCAGAATTCCCAATCATAAGTTGGAATTGAAAATAGGTGCTCCTATCATGTTGTTACGAAATCTTAATCAAGGTCTGGGGCTGTGCAATCGTACTAGATTAGTTGTAACACAACTTGGTAGACGCGTTATAGAAGCTGAAATTATAACAGGAAACAATAGTGGGAGAAAAGTTTTAGTTCCTAGAATAGTACTGACTTCTGTAGAAACTAAATGGCCATTCGTTCTCCGAAGACGACAATTTTCTATCAAAGTATGTTTTGCCATGACCATTAACAAAAGCCAGGGGCAAACATTGGAAACCGTTGGTGTCTACCTACCACAACCCGTATTTGCACATGGTCAGTTATATGTTGCTATCTTTAGAACAACTTCGTACAAAGGATTAAAGCTTCTAATAAGAAATCGGGATGCAGTACCAAAAGATCAAACACAAAACATTGTGTACAAAGAAGTTTTCACATCATTAACAGGTAGATTATTGTTCAATTTTTTTGTTATGAGTCAGTAACACAATTTATTTGCTACAAATTTATATCTTTTTTTTTTTGCATCCACCAGGTCATAAAAGTGTGGAAAAAAGGATAAATATTGGTGACAGCATTTGATTTTAAATATGCGAAGTGTAACAATATTTACTGTGAACACATCATGGTGTCAGTTTTTACGGCTGCATAATGTAATTTAGTTTTTATTTAACTCAGTGGTAGTAACTGTTGATAATTTATGTTTTCCGCTTCAGTGTTAATAACAATTTATTTTCCCTATGATGTGATATTTTGCTCTAACATTGTTTATGAAATAAGTTTGATGCGTGTACATGCATTGTCAAAAGTTTTTGCGTTATAGGTGATGAACTTTGCCAGCATTATTTTTCATCTATACAACACAACTGTGTAAGAATTTTTTTCAACCCAACGTCTTTTACTTTCTTAAATGCTAACTGTTTATCACATATGACAGCTTAAAGTTCAACATCGCTTCCCTTTTTTAAATAATTGGAGGCAATTCATAACCTCCATAACACAGTTGTTTCATTGCTTATGTAAGCGTTCCGCTCCTGTTCTTACAATTTGTAGGTTGCTGTTTGAATATGCGCAGGTTCTGGGTATCAGCCCACTTAAAACAGTAGCCTGAACATGAAATTTTATTTCATGTACCAATATGGAATCGACTACCTGGTAAGCACGTATGGGGTAATTCACTTTATGGTTTCCACGTACTATTTTATTTTTTTCTTCCTTTACATTCATATGTATTAACAGTTTTGTTGTTTGATTAAGCTTACTGTACGCAATATTGACCTCTGTCATTTTGTCACAACTGTCCTACTATTCATTTAACACATGTGTTTGATTATCTGCTATATCAGTGTATGATGTGTTCCAACACCCCTTCATGTATATGAGATCAGGTAAATTAAAGATAACAATAATGCAATGTTGACTGTCCCAACAGATTGGCCATTCGATCAGTTTGATTTGAGAACTCATGTTTTTTTAAACTGATTTCTGTTCCCGTGTAAGTTTTTTTCTTCTCCTTCTTGAGTACAACAATTAATAAAATACCAATAAGTCAGATATGTTCGTACGTCTATTCATAATTGCTGTCAGTTAATGATGAGTTTATGTATGAGTCATGTGAAACATAGATGGTTAATTTTGTGTTCTATCTGTAGACTGTTAGCTACAGAACAAGACATGAATTATTGAATGAATATTTGCTTATGAATGTCCTTTTATTTCAAGATCCCCTCCCTACTTATTCATGTTTGTTTTCATGACAAAACGGTTAATATGTCCGAAGATCATTCACCTGCTTCCACGGTTGGCAGATAACGCCTGCGCTTCCTTACACCGGATCTCGGAGTCTCGCTCTTGCTTCGTACACCATTCACAGAGAAAGGTAAACTACAATTTATTTTCCTTTAACAAAGGTGCATTGTTGGTAAATTTATCTTTTATTTAGATGAAATATGACTTAATTTTGATAATCAAGTGCTCGCAAACCAGTTTTAAGCTAATTAATAGGCAAGCTAAGATTCTAGGTAATTAATTAATTATCAAACATTCTGTAGCTAGATAATTTCAAATATCATAGAGTAATATATTGATGCTAATTAGCTTCACGCTCACACTTTGTCCCATCAGCGGTCTCATAACCAATGCCGTTGAATTCTCTGATACCGTTTACTTGATTTCCCTTGGTTGAATTTAAAATCCAGGCCCCGAAATATAGATGGGTAATTAATACGTCAAATCTCAATTTTGAGTGTCAAATATAAGTGCTCAATAAACTATGATAACACAAGCAGGATCATAAGTGCTTTGACCTTAAGTGTCCAAATAAATTCATATAGTCAGGTTAGAGATGTGTTGGAGCTTGCATGTTACGAGAAGAAAAAAATGCAAAATAACTACGGTTTTTACTTCAGCCAGTCTCATGGGTGATGGCTGTGACAAGGCATAACGCTGGAAGTCCCACATATTCATTCCTGGAAGTTCCTTCAATCCTTTGTCCCCAAATTATCTATCTTCTTATTCCACCGCCCCCCACCCTCCCTCCACCCCTCTTTTTTTTTTTTTTTTTTTTTTTAAGGAAAAAACACACATTTCATTATTTTTGGGCTTGAAGGATTAGTTGTTTCATTTACAAATGCTTGCACTTGACTTGACAGTGGTTCAACATTTGTGTACGTCATTGCATCTCTGACATTTGGTCAGCAACATAAAGGCAATCGATTGAGGTGTTGGAAATGGCATTGGCGATTCTTTTGGCCGAGTTGAAAACAAAGGAGATTGCAGTTTAATGTTGTGATGGAGTCTGTTAAAAGAAGAGTTTAGAGATGTGGTTTTTTTTTATGTTGGCATAAAGTTGAAGATCTGTACCAAATCTGGCGATGAGTTAAGAGAATAGTTTGAAGAAGAAATATAACAACTGTTTATTCAAAATCATCTCCAGCTGTTTATGTTACAGTATTTTGCAATGTGGTTTGCTTAATAATGTTCTTTAGCCTCTGTTAATCAATAATCTCGGAATAATAAATCAGTAACATACTAGGCTTATGCGAACAAGTGTGCATATAGATTCATACATATAGTGTAGTGACTCTTTTTTTTCTAATTAGTTAGATTATCCCTCAAGTTTTAATGTGCATCACCCCCATTTACTTTGTTCTTAGAACGAGTGGTAATTGTTTTACACGAGTTTGGAATCTGAATAATTTTACTTATCGTTTACCTGTATAGACTTCTCCATATTGCTATTTACGTCGATGTTTTTTACACGAGTTTGGAATCTGAATGTGTGATACGGATACCGGATCTACTTGTGTAAAAAAAATTTGATGCAGTTTGACATCAGAAGGCATAAAACAATGGAAATAACTGTTAATTGATTTTGAACCCGCTAGGTATTGTTGGAAAATGAATGAGCAAAGAAAGAGAAAAGTGGGAAGAAGAAGAGATAGGGGTGGCAACATTTAAAGTCCCACATCATAGAAATATTAGCACAATCTCTCCTTATATATTAGAAGCCAAATAGGCTTATGTAAAATAAAAAAGAGAGGGATGATAAAAGGATGTGGACTTGGCCATATTAAATACATTAAAAAGTCAAAGATAAGGGCCTTGGACCTTGGGGCTCTTGGGGTCTCCTGATTGGATATGGCCGACGTTGCTGATTGGGCTAGTGCACTGACATGAGAATATTTTTTCTCAGAATTTTAAAAGGTGTGTCTGTTCAGTCCAGAATTCGAAAGGAATGTCAGTTAACTGAACGAGTACAACCATTTGAATTCTCAGCATATGCATATTAATAACAGAGCGGTTAAAGGGTCGCAACCTTTCCTGTTCTGACGGTTACTGATGCATGCGAACAGGCACTCCTCCTTGCCTATATATACACTGCCCAAAACAAAGACAGAATTCACTTTTTCTGCTGCATTATTCCTTCTTCTTCAACGTAATTCTCTGATCTAGTTTCTATAACCAACTTCAGTTCATCGGAGCTCCGTTTGCTGGCACTAAGCTACGGAGTTGGTCCGTTTTATCCTGGGAAACAAATTGCAACTACGTCGATTGGTGTATACGACGGCAATATTGTTTCAAGGAAACAGAAAAGTTCTGGACTCGGACATTATTTAAACAGAATACTTTCTGTTTATCTTTGATTTTATGCACAAATCGGTTACGCTTTCTATGATTATTGTAAACATAGTTTGACGTGACAATTGTGACATAATTGATTAACAGTGATTGTTGTTGCTGTCTGTTTGTAATACAATTGTGTAATTACAAAACCTTCTAACAATCTTGAAACAATATTTTGTTGCAGATGACGAAAAACAGCAGCACTGATTCTGCACCGATTCAGACGGTGAAAACTGCTCAGCCAGCGCCTGTGCTTCCGACAATGGCTCTGTCTCATGGCGAAAGGCCAGAGAAGTTCAATGGAATCAATTTCAAGCGCTGGCAACAGAAAATGTTGTTTTATTTAACAACACTAAGCCTTGCAAAGTTTCTGACTGAAGAGGCTCCTGTGGTAGACGAACTCGAACCTGATGCTACTAAAGTAGAGGCACTTAATGTCTGGACAAATTCAGATTTCATGTGCAAAAACTATATTCTGAATGGTCTGGATGATAGCCTCTACAATGTCTATTGTACTTTCGCAACGTCCAAACAACTCTGGTTGGCTCTGGAAAAGAAGTACAAAACTGAAGATGCAGGCATGAAGAAATTCATTACTGGAAAATTTCTAGACTTCAAAATGGTTGACTCAAAGACGGTGATAAGTCAAGCTCAAGAACTGCAACTTATCATCCGTCAATTAGAAGATGAAAAGATGACTCTTAGCGAGACTTTTCAAGTTGCTGCAACTATTGAGAAATTGCCTCCTTCTTGGAAGGACTTTAAAAATTACCTTAAGCACAAGCGTAAGGAAATGACAATGGAAGATCTCATAGTTCGGCTTCGCATTGAGGAAGATAACAGAAATTCTGAGAAAAAGATTTCTCAGAATATTGCTGCCAAAGCAAATGTTGTTGAGTCAGACAAAACTAACAAAAGAAAAAGGGAGAACGCTCCTAAGAAGTCAAAGAAATTTCTGGGTTCTTGCCACAACTGTGGAAAGAAGGGGAACAAAGCAGCCGAATGTCGTGCGCCTAAAAAGAAGAAGTTGGAAGCAAATACGGCTGATGTTTCGAAAGGCATTTCTGATCTTGATTTATGTGCAGTAATATCAGAATGCAACCTTATTGGCAACTCAAAGGAATGGTTTGTAGACACTGGAGCCACTCGACACATATGTGCTAACAAGTGGATGTTTACAACCTATAAAACTGCAACTGATGCTGAACAACTTTTTATGGGCAATTCTTCCACTTCCAAGGTCGAAGGCAAAGGAAAAGTTGTGCTGAAACTGACTTCTGGAAGGGAACTGACTTTAAATGATGTTCTCCATGTTCCAGAAATTCGCAAGAACCTGATTTCAGGATCGTTGCTGAGCAAGCATGGCTTCAAATTGATCTTTGAAGCTGACAAATTTGTTCTTTCCAAGAATGGGGTGTATGTTGGAAGAGGTTATGTGTGTGATGGTTTATTTAAAGCAAATGTAACCACTATTGTACCACGCACTGAAATGAATGAAAGTGAATCTTCTGCTTATATTGTTGAATCTTCTAACATATGGCATTCTAGATTAGGGCATGTAAACTTTGATACATTGCGAAAATTGATTAATCTAGAATTTATACCAAAATGCAATATAGATTCCAACTATAAATGTCAAGTTTGTGCAGAAGCAAAATTGACAAGAACCTCGTTTCATCATGTTGAACGAGTGACAGAACCTCTAGACTTAATACATACTGATGTATGAGATTTGAAAATGTGTCAAACTAGAGGTGGAAAAAGGTACTTTATTACATTCATTGATGATTGTACCAGATACTGTCATGTGTATCTCCTTAGAAGTAAGGACGAAGCATTCGAAATGTTTAAACAGTATAAGGCAGAAGTTGAGAATCAACTCAACAAGAAAATAAAATCTTTAATAAGTGATAGAGGAGGAGAATACGAGTCTCCATTTGAGGAATTCTGTGCTGAACATGGAATTATACATCAAACTACAGCCCCGTATTCACCTCAATCCAACGGTATAGCCGAACGGAAAAATAGAACTCTTAAAGAAATGATGAATGCCTTACTAATTAGCTCTGGCTTGCCAGATAACTATTGGGGAGAAGCTATTCTTTCGGCAAATCATATTTTAAATAAAATACCCCGAAAGAAAATATCTAAATCTCCTCATGAACTTTGGAAAAACAGACCACCATCCTACAAATACCTAAAAGTGTGGGGGTGTCTTGCCAAAGTAGAGGTACCAAAACCAAAGAAGGTCAAAATTGGACCAAAAACAATTGATTGTGTATTCATTGGATATGCACAAAACAGTGCTGCATATCGATTTTTGGTACACAAATCTGAAATTGATGATATTCATGAAAATACCATCATTGAGTCGAGAAATGCTAGATTTTTCGAATATGTATTTCCCTTGAAACATGGTACTGAAAATCATGCACCTAAGAGACCAAGGGAAATTGAAGTTCCTTACTCTATTGAGGACGCTGAACAAAATAACACTCAGCAAAGTAGTGTTGAGCAGCAAGTGGAGGAACCAAGAAAAAGTAAAAGGTCAAGGACTTTAAAAACCTTTGGACCGGACTTCTATACATTTATGTTAGAAGATGATCCATTGACATACAAACAAGCTATGTCTTCCAACGATGCCCCTTATTGGAAGGAGGCAATTAACAAAGAAATTGAATCCATTATGTCAAATCATACATGGGAATTGGTTGATTTACCTCAAGGATGTAAGGCCTTAGGTAATAAATGGATATTTAAAAAGAAATTGAAACCTGATGGTTCAATAGACAAGTACAAAGCTCGTCTGGTAGTCCAAGGATTTAGACAAAAGGAAGACCTGGACTATTTCGATACATATTCACCTGTAACGAGGATAACGTCAATTAGAATGCTCATTGCAATTGCATCCGTACATGACTTGGAAATACATCAAATGGATGTTAAAACTGCATTCTTGAATGGTGAACTAGAGGAGGAAATCTATATGAAACAACCTGAAGGATTTCTAAGCTCAGAAAATGAGCATAAAGTTTGCAAACTGGTAAAATCACTTTATGGCCTTAAGCAAGCTCCAAAACAGTGGCATGAGAAGTTTGACAATACTATGTTATCAAATGGATTCACGATAAATGAATCAGATAAATGTGTGTACATAAAACATACACACATTGGATATGTCATTGTTTGTCTTTATGTTGATGACCTATTGATCCTAGGCAACAACAAGGCCATAATAACATCTACAAAGGATATGTTATCCTCTAGATTCGATATGAAAGACCTAGGACTGGCTGATGTAATATTGGGTGTAAAAATTCTGAGAACACCACAGGGATATGCATTATCCCAATCGCATTACATCACCAAAATACTTGAGAAATTCAAGCAATATAATGTAACTACTGCAAAATCACCAGTAGATATGAACCAAAATTGGGTAAAGAACACTGGTGACGGTATTTACCAATTGGAATACTCTCGTATACTAGGAAGTATCATGTATGTTATGAACTGTACTAGGCCTGATATCGCATATGTTGTAAGCAAACTAAGTAGATTTACCAGCAATCCTGGTAAACATCATTGGAAAGCGATAATCAGAGTTCTAGGATATCTAAAGTATACACAGAGTTATGGTCTATACTTTACAAACTATCCTTCAATAGTGGAAGGATACAGTGATGCAAATTGGATCACTGGATCAAATGATACAAAGTCTACAAGTGGATACGTGTTCACATTAGGAAATGGAGCAATTTCATGGAAATCATCCAAACAGACTTGTATCGCTAGATCTACGATGGAATCAGAGTTTATTGCACTAGATAAGACTGCAGAAGAAGCAGAATGGATTCGAAGCTTCTTGGAAGACATTCCTAATTGGAGCAAACATATGCCTTCAATATGTATACATTGTGATAGTCAATCAGCTATTGGAAGAGCTAATAGTACACTATACAATGGTAAATCTAGGCATATTCGTCGTAGACATAAAACGATAAGACAACTTCTCTCTAATGGGGTTATCACAATAGATTACATTCGATCTAAAGATAACTTAGCGGATCCACTTACAAAAGGCTTGCCAAGAGAGAAAGTTCAAACCTTATCGAAGGGAATGGGGCTAAGGCCTATAGACTAAAGGTTTTTCTGAAATGGAAACCCCACCTAGTTGACTGGAGATCCCAAGATCTAGGTTCAAAGGGACAACGAAGTTTTAGAGAAACTTGATGGCACTGTTATACACAAACCATTCCTATGATAAGTCAGTGCATTGTATGTTGAATAAGGATAAGTATTAGTACTTTTAGTGATGTCTGTATTTGAGGAATTAAAGAATACCCTTTACAGAATCACCTACGTAAGTGCGAAGGCGCCGCTTCAAAGAGAATTATGAGGCCAAATTCTCTAAGCACTTATGAGACCAGGCAGGTGTTCAAGGCAAAAACGAACACATACAGAGAACGAATGGTTATAAGAAACATTTATCGTGTGTTATCTACTTTGGAATTACACAAAAGGCTTACAGTTCAAGGACAGTCTATGTCTACTGATTCGCCGGTGATTCAAATAGGTAATCACTAGGAAAGTTCAAAGCCCTTGTGCTACTTTAACCGATGCGATAAATGGTTCGTGAAACTAAGATCGATTGCTCATTCATGTGGGGGATTGTTGGAAAATGAATGAGCAAAGAAAGAGAAAAGTGGGAAGAAGAAGAGATAGGGGTGGCAACATTTAAAGTCCCACATCATAGAAATATTAGCACAATCTCTCCTTATATATTAGAAGCCAAATAGGCTTATGTAAAATAAAAAAGAGAGGGATGATAAAAGGATGTGGACTTGGCCATATTAAATACATTAAAAAGTCAAAGATAAGAGCCTTGGGCCTTGGGGCTCTTGGGGTCTCCTGATTGGATATGGCCGACGTTGCTGATTGGGCTAGTGCACTGACATGAGAATATTTTTTCTCAGAATTTTAAAAGGTGTGTCTGTTCAGTCCAGAATTCGAAAGGAATGTCAGTTAACTGAACGAGTACATCCATTTGAATTCTCAGCATATGCATATTAATAACAGAGCGGTTAAAGGGTCGCAACCTTTCCTGTTCTGATGGTTACTGATGCATGCGAACAGGCACTCCTTCTTGCCTATATATACACTGCCCAAAACAAAGACAGAATTCACTTTTTCTGCTGCATTATTTCTTCTTCTTCAACGTAATTCTCTGATCTAGTTTCTATAACCAACTTCAGTTCATCGGAGCTCCGTTTGCTGGCACTAAGCTACGGAGTTGGTCCGTTTTATCCTGGGAAACAAATTGCAACTACGTCGATTGGTGTATACGACGGCAATATTGTTTCAAGGAAACAGAAAAGTTCTGGACTCGGACATTATTTAAACAGAATACTTTCTGTTTATCTTTGATTTTATGCACAAATCGGTTACGCTTTCTATGATTATTGTAAACATAGTTTGACGTGACAATTGTGACATAATTGATTAACAGTGATTGTTGTTGCTGTCTGTTTGTAATACAATTGTGTAATTACAAAACCTTCTAACAGGTATTTCACCAAGATGATTGATTTTGATATCATTGAATTAATTATTGCTTATGAGAAGATTAAATGTTTTGGTCTTTGCTTCTTAAATTACTTTGTGTCTATTAATATTATTACCTTTTAGAAAGGAAACAATGTAATTCTTGCTTCTTAAACTAATTTGTCAGAATTGTATATCTGAATGTTTAATTGTATATCTTCATTCTGGTATCTATTTAATTCGTGTCCATGAATTCATTTCTGAGAGCGTTTTGTTTGTTTATCTTTAATTTAATTACATGTTTTCTGTTTTGTTTAGTAGAAGTCATAGAATTACCTTTTCTTGAAGCACACTTGGAATTATTGGGCTGTCCAAGTCCTGCAAAAGGCTCAGCTGTATATGCGTTGACACATTAATAAGGTTTGGAGTCAGTTTTGGAACTATGGCTTTTTATGTTTATTATCCAAATCTGAAAGGCTTTTACTCGAAGTTTGGATTTAACCTTATGATGCTTGCTGTAACTTATATCATTTATGCTTTTACAAATAATTTAGCATTACTTTGGGTCTTACTGAGTGATATATGTATTTCAGTCAAACATCAAAATATCTAAGGTTGTAGGCTTTTACTGTCTGGATAGCCTCAAAAATTGTTAGTTGATGTGGATGTGTACCTAATAAATGCTCGGACGGTTGTGGTACATCAAGTGCTAACTCAAAACAACAAGCGGAATGTAAGATGTAAAGTTTATAGATTTGAATAGTATAACTGTTATATTTGAACAGATCGATTTATTTTATGAAAATTAAAATACTTATGGATATACTAAGTATTTAAAGTAAGTTAATCAGCAAGTGGATGGATTTATTGGTCAGTATGGCAGCTTGATTCACTATGGCAAGCGATTATGATCTTCATCATCCCATCGTCGTCGACTAGCGGTTTCCAGCTTTGGTTCAGGTAGTTAAACCAGATGATAACTAGCGCCAACCCGACGATTCTTTCCATTTTTGTCATCCCATCGGCGCCAAGTAGCAATCTCCTTTGACTTGAGTTCAGGTATTTTATGGTTTTCTATCGAGCCAGTTTTGATTATTGCATTTCAATCGACTTCTAAACAGTTTAGGCAAGAGTAATATTTTTTAATGCGGTAATATTCTTCTGTTCTAAACCATCCATACTATGAAAACCATAAATCCCGCTTCAAGATCGTTTTAGCTTACCATTTCTGTATATATTAAATGGTATTTAAAAAAAAAAAAAAAAAAAAAAAAAAAACCTTCTTGATTTTCAGGTTTTGGTGGTATGATTTTTATGTTATGAATTGTACAGCAGGTATAGGTGAGAATGGACGTGTCCATTCGATCCTCTGTTCCGTAAGAAATTGAATTCAAATGTATATGCCGCTATATCATAAATCTTTGGATTTTGAATGCTTAATTGATTTACTAACAAGGATGCTC
Organism: Allium sativum; assembly: GCA_030737875.1. Lineage (NCBI taxonomy): Eukaryota > Viridiplantae > Streptophyta > Magnoliopsida > Asparagales > Amaryllidaceae > Allium > Allium sativum. Next base: position 300,830,229 of record CM060924.1, read on the forward strand.
TAAAATGTTTTACATGCAGGATGAAAAGCATTGATTTGTCTAATAAAACTGCTTTCAATTGTGATTTTGAAGTAATTAATTTTTATTCATGACATCGCTTAAGTGATTTTGAAAAATTGTATTCGTGAGTTTAGTGTTACGCTTAGTAGGAAAGGGTAAAAATATAATTCACTCTTCTACTGTATGATATGAGAACTGAATGACTCTTTTCGCTTTGGCTTATATTCTTATTTTACATACTTACGTAGGCATGTAGAATTTTATATTTTCAAAGGTTACAATGAAATTCTGATTCTTTTTTATTTAGCATTCTGTCCACCTAAAAGTTTGGGATCATAATTTTTTTTTTTTTTTCTTTTTGAATATTTATTGTGCATATCAACATACCTTCATACGGTTTATAAAGGCAGACTGTTAGGACAATGGTGCACCTTAAGTTTTCAGCAATCATGAATTGTCATCCGTCTTCATCAGCTTATCAACATGAACGGAATCTTTGTGAAAGGAGCTTCTAAATAAAATTTCAAAACAGGTAATGCTACTTAGTATTATGTTTGGTTGAATTTTTGGTCCTAAATTATGCACGACTCATGGTTTGAGTACATGATTCTTCGATCTGCAGTTAATGATTAAATTTGTTTATGTGATACATATTTTTACCTATTTATCCTTTCTGCTTATGCAAAGTTTATATAATTTATAACTTTCATATAGCATGCTCTTTCAATCTTGAAATGAGAATGGAATTATATCAAATTATGAGTACCATACAGATGGAAATTATAGTACTGTACCAGCTGAAAATTATGGTGCCTGTCCCATATGTCGACTGCACTTACGTCTACTAAAGATCAATTCTAAGGATTAATAATTCATTATCAGTTTTTATCACTTCTATTTCTACTTTATAAATTTCTGATCAAAATGTGTTGAATTTTTGGTCCTAAATTATGCACGAGTCAAGGTTTGAGTACATGATTCTTCGATCTGCAGTTAATGATTAAATTTGTTTATGTGTTTTTTTACCTGTTTATCCTATCTGCTTTTGCAAAGTTTATATAATTTATAACTTTCATATAGCATGCTCTTTCAATGTTTAAACGAGAATGGAATTATATCAAATTATGAGTACCATACAGATGGAAATTATAGTACTGTACCAGCTGAAAATTATGGTTCCTGTCCCATATGTCGACTGCGCTTACGTCTACTAAAGATCAATTCTAAGGATTAATAATTCATTATCAGTTTTTATCAGTTTTATTTCTGCTTTATAAATTTCTGATCAAAATGTGCAGTTTCGACGTCATTATCACACTTCTAATACGTGATTCAGCTTGCATGTTTATGACTCTACCCTTTTGGATAGTACTTTAACCCTCTCGTCTTTCTCCTTAAGCTACTTTTCTAAGTCATCAACAGTCTCTCTAGACTTACTCATGGTAGATCTTTGTTTACAGTAACTATTGTACCACTTTTGCACCTTTGAATTATATGTAATTTATTGAAAGATGGTTCGTAAATTAAATAACCAGCAGGTTTTCAATGAAAAGGTTTAATAGAATGGCAACATCGTCTTCTACATTACTCCATGTCGCAGCTTATTCTATTTATGGTTAGCAAAGGAGAAAAATATGGCAGTAAATTGAGGGACAATTTGATAAAATTAAATAACCGAAATCTATAAAAGAAATCAACTAAACTAAAGCGAAGGTTTGTTTGTGTAATCAGATTCAAAATTTGAAATATGTTGATACATAACAGCATAGTAAATGAATTTTACAAAAAGAATGATATATAAGAGAAGAAGAATAAATTAGAAAAAGATATAACTGAGTTCAGTATTGAAAACAATACGGATTCACAATATAAAGAATTAACTGAGGATCATTAGATTATGCATCTGAAGAAATACGGGAGTGGTAAATAAATCATTTCTTACTTAAAGTTGCTCAGTTCGAATATTTGGTTACCCAGTGCAACCTACAATTTAATGTGTAAAGTCCATGATATAATAGTATTTTTTTTTTTTTAAAAAAAAAAAAAAGGAATTCGAACATATGTGATGATACGTATGACACACAATACTGCAGTTGGACTCAAAATTAAGTCGATACAACTAATTTATTACAAAAATTGTAGGTTTCAGATTTTGAATGTCACTTTTTTTTTCCGGATACAGCCGATGAGAGCGCCAAATATATTGACTATTGCGATGAATATATAGTATGTCCATAAAAAATATTTGCTTTTGCAGGAAGCAGTGGGGGCATGAATAGGGGAATCAAGTCATTAGCAGCTGGTAGTCGGACAACCACAGTTTTTGCACAGCCAGCTATGGCCGCAGGCCTCCCTCATTATGGTTCTGCTATCCAGAACCACATTTCTTCTTACCATCTTTATGGGTACTTAATTTTCTTTCTTCTTCTTTCCTATTAACCTAGCTACCCTTTTTATTTATCGCCAATTACCTTTTGTACGAGATCAACAATCTGTTAAATAATTCAGTAGTATATGTAAACAAAATTGCTGAAATTGCATGCATTATTTTACATAGTATTTTCATCTTTCCCTCTCTCCAATATATTCATATGGATCTTTATTTTTGGAGTACTTTTTTCAATCTACCACGTTTTATAAATTTTAACTAACCTAACGCTTTGATAAATGTATCCGTAGGTTATAGGTCATATATAAATGAAGTTCATAAGAACGTATATAGTCAAGTTGCGTGTTTGTTTTTGACTTGACTTTTTTACTTTTAGATTTTACCATTATTTGTTCAGAAATTTCTCTGTTTATGCACCTGCGTTCATCATTCTTTGGAGTGCTTCTTCGCTTTCACCCTCTTTCTTTCTCAAATAATGGTCGTAAATGCTCATGCATGCGCGAAGCACGGACCACACACACACAATAATGAGAGTTGGATTTGTAGTTTTCACCTTAAATGTTAGATACTCATACGTGTTATTTGTAAGTTGCATACAGCTTGAGCTTTGTTTTCTCAATTCAAATTGGAATTTTAGCTGTGATGGTAGGAAAAGTCAATTTCATAACATTAATTGTGTGCATTATTTTCACAAAACCAACCATTATTTTCTCATGTCTTATTTGCCTTGGTCCAGCATATGCTGTCATTAAGGTCCTGATATCAAACAAATACAGTCAAACTGGTTGGCTTTTAGGTTAAACCTAAATCAGAACGATCTATGATATTTGGATCTATACAAGACCAAATACTTATATGATAATCTTCTGTGCTCCTCATTTATACATTAGAAACTTTATGCACGGCAGCTGTGACTGAAATATAGTTTCATGTACATACCCGTGTACGGCTATATATTTTAAAAGCCTATCATCATGTACATTTACTTGCTTGCTTTTACTATTACTCCAAACTGACTTTTTCTTCTTCATGCATCATTGGCTCCTATGTAATTTCGCAAGCCCTTCTTCATGCATCAAAGGCTCCTATGTAATTTCGCAAGCTTTCAAATTTAATTGTTAACTGTTACTACTTCAGGGATGACCGGTTTAATATTTACTGTAATATTGTGAGAGCTAATTTCAGCTTGCCTTTATTCTTATTCAGGTTTTTCCCGATCATTAAACATAATAGGAAGCATCTCAGTGATGAGCACTACTAAAAAACAATCGATTAGGGACCGATGATTAAAAACTGAAAGTTTTCTGTCTTTAATTTAAAACCGAGTAAATACTGAAAACATCGGTCTTACTTTATCAATGTTTGAGACAGAAAATCGGTCTTTAGGTTGGTTACTGATCAGGATCAGTATATATTAAAATCTATCCGTTGATTCATTTCTGTTCTTTTGAATCTAACGGTAAAACTGAGGGTCCATGTCGCATTAATTTCAGTTGGATTTTATATCAAATAATTAATTAGTAATAAACCTGAAAATTTTCCACGATCTCCATATGTTCTTCCCCACTCACGCATAAATTTAAATCGTTTCCGCTTCATCCAGATCCTTCTGTATTCACTCAGTAAACTCGCTCAACTCTAAATATTCTTCTTGTCTATTTCCGAATTAACTTACCTGCTCAAGCACAAATCAATTACATGAAGCAAATGGATTTCTTCTCCAGGCGCGAATAGCCTCAAGCCGCCTTTCCCCTTCGCCATCTTTCACCATCGCTGCTCCAGGTTGTCGCGCACCGGACCTCCGACTCCATCTCGACGCCGACCGACAGCCAAACCCCCTCCCATCTCCTCGTTGAACTGGAAACCGTATTAAAAAGGGAAGCCGCGACTAGATCTGAAACCACCAACAACCAACCGCTTATTCCAACACGAGTTCAAATTTGCTGATTTATTAGCTTATTGAGATGGGATTATTGCTGGTGTAATTAATTTGTACCAAAGGATTTGAAGAACGTCGCATTATACAGATTGGTGGCCATGTACATAACAAGGTAAAAAAAAGTCTGTAATATATGCAGCACATTCAGAATATGAAATTGTTTTGATGCTAATATTCAAGGAGTTTTGCATAATTTATTTGTTAAGAGAAGGCAACATTTTTTGGGTCTTAACCTACCAGCACTAAAGGTATGTATCAGGCTATCAGCACAACAACACTTGGCAACATTGGGAACGGTCTAGTTATCTATATATTTTACCAACGCTATTTCAGATCATTTTATATAACCTTCCTTCTAGTGCAGGAAATAAAGTTATTTTATGTGGAGACCACAACTATACGATATGAAGAAATTTGGTTTCTAGCTGTGCAAGACTGTACAATAATTAAGCTGCAGAGTTCATCAATCAGGCCATAGTTCATGAAGCACCAGGGTTCATTAATGTGGGACTGATTTTACATTGTTGAAAGGGCTGAAGTATTCAAAAGAATTCTTTCTTTAGAAAGATTGAAATGCATATTTGAAATCAGACGTACAAATTAAGATACGTGAATGTTCTCAAACACATGTTGTATTTTATGTTTTGAACGGTAGTAGTATAATGTTGTATCTTCATTATATGAAGTTAAATTTGCAATTTAGTGGATAGTCGTCTTCTATATATATATATATATATATATATATATATATATATATATATATATATGAATTTTGAGACTGATCAATAACTGCAGCTCAGTCTTTAACATTTAGTTACAAATCATTTTTAAAACTGAAAATTTCAGTCTTTAAAATTTAAGACCGATATTTCGGTTTCAATTTGTTTTAAGACTTGAGATTTAGAGACTGAAATATCTGTCTTTACTCGGTCTTTAAAAATTATTTAAAGACCGAATGATACAATTAAAGACTGAAAGCGTCAGTCTTTAATTTAATTTATTTTTGTAGTGGAGGACCTCAACCACATGACCAAGTTGGTGGAACAGACCAGCGAGTATGAAGATACGACAGGAAATTAGATGTTGAATATGCCACTGCTGCTTATAAATCAACCCAGGATATTGCTGCTGTTGCGATGACTGCTAATCGCATAACAATTGTGACCAACAGGTTTCTTAAGTAACCGGTTCAGGCGCCGAATCTTAGCACAAGCACACTTATCACTCGACTTGTGTATGACAGCTTTGCTCTGCGGTTTTCTAAAATTTCAAAAGATGCAAGAAATTAGATTGAGCATGCCGTAAAAGGATAGGGTCAGTGATGAGAAAAATATTTAACACCGTCAGACCTCTATTGTATTTGTGTCCACATCATATACTATGATCTGTTCAGATGTCGTAGCCGGTTATGGTTGGCTTGGTCGTTTATTTGTACTGTGAAATGTCTATTTGTTACATGAACATTAATAAATTGCAATTCTGATTGTTCCGACCTTCTTCTGTTTTCAAACATACTACAGTTGCGTTATTTTAAATTTCCAAACCCAATCTCTGGTTCTATATATTCTACTACACTGATGTTTTGTATCTTCTTTCTTTGTTCCTTTATAGAACTGTGTTGATGTTTTGTTCAACTGTAGACAAGAGCAAAAAGACTATCAGGGAGTTCAACCTTAACATTGGATTAGTCATTCAATCTAACATCTATAATTTGACTGTTTTCTGTACCAGTGGTTGATACAACCATGTCTTTGCTACCTCAACACATGAATTCAACTGGTACTGCATATGACCATAGCTGCTTCACCCGCCATGTAGCAGCAAATTTAGCTGATCACCGGCCACTTTGAACTACAGCTTTCAACAGCTCAAATGTAGCAATAACTGCTGCGTTTTTTTGGGTATAGCTAATTTGCCGAAAACGTAATTGAAATTGGCGTCTTAATTACTGTTAACAGTGGTCCTTACATATGTCACAGTATAAAGTAAATTATATAACACTCACTAGACAAGCTCTGAATTTTACCCAAACAAATTTTTACATGTTGCAATCCAACGCAAATTCATTTACATATAAATATATTGTAAATACACAGGTGACAACACACTACACTTTGTTGTTACCGTTACGTAATAAATTGAAATAAAAACTATATATATATATATATATATATATATATATATATATATATATATATATATGCACATTGTAATACCAATTAAAATAAGATCAAACGGGCTTAATTAACCATAAGGTTTGATACTCATACACAGGGTGTTATGGTAACGGTAAATTTACCGTTACTATACCAATACCAGTCGATCTTTAATCATTTTTGAATGAATCTTATATATGTGTGTAAACATTATAGTAACGGTAAACTTATCATTTTTAATGATAAATTATAGATAATTTTTCTTCAATAACAATGATAACAGTAATTTTACCAGTCGTTCTACAACATATGTCTGACATGCTTTATAACATGTATTTACAATCAAATTAACCATTAAATTTACTTTAGTAACAAGGTGAAATATTTCCAAATCCAATTATTTTGTTTCCATTTATGTTTTTTATTAACCAGCACTGGAAATAGTATCATAATGATGTACTATGTACATAAAACATATCAACATACACATTAGAAGGACAAACAGTAATTTATCAGTGTAACGGTAAACGGTTTATACCTATACCAATCATCGGTATACTAGTTGATCGGTAACGGTAACGGTAAACAATTTTAACATAACAGTAAAAAATGGTACGGTATTGGTATTTGCCAAACTATAACGTTAACTATTACCATAACAGTTCTACTCATACATATATATTAAACGTGTCATAGATGGGCACTTGAGCCGCAATACCGGTACGGAATCGGGTGATCTGCCTATTTAACACAATTCAAAACACAATCTTTAATTTTATGACCTGTTAAACTTCGCAATATGACATTCATTTTATATTTTTTAACCGTTTGCGTCTGACGCGTCGGTTTTTTTTTCAGCAACCAGCGCACGTTTCTTTAACGGGTTACAACCACAAAACGGTGTCCGACGCGTCGAACCCGAACTGAGCGGAGCAAAAAAGGACTGCAGCCTGGACCTTATATTCACACAAGTTAAACGGGAACCTCATCTATCTTACGTCTGCATACCATTTCTTTCTACAAAGTACATAGGTCTTGTGTATTATTTGTCCACAAATTTGTTGCGCTCATATTATTTGTACTACAAATTCTATTGTTTGCATGTCACGTCAGTAGCAGTGTTTCTATTTTTTTTTTTTTTTACCTTGTTACCATACTTTATTCAAACTAGAATCACGAACCTAACTTCCTTTTCCCACTTATATCAACAACCGATCCCTCCGTTATCATTTTTAAACCCAGCAGTTTTAACCATGGTTTGAGAATCCGGCCGGAACCCCGGGATTCCGCCCATTCTGTTCCGGTTCCGGCCAACACCGGAACGGAATCGGGGCTAAAATCCGGTTCCGGCCACAAAGCATTAAAAAAAATTAAAAAAAATTGTTAACAAAGAAGAAGCGGTAGCATAGCTGTATACGTCTCCTCCTCATCTGCGTTTGAATCCCTTTCTCGATTTGTCTGCGTCTCCATCAATTAAACTTCACATAAAAAACCAGATCTGCTTTGTGGAAGAAGCTTTTTTTAGAAGCTGAAAGTGGCGTTTTGCAGTCTGACCCAAGTTGGCAGATAAAGCTCTCATTACTCTCTCTGGAGTTGGGAAATGATGTTGAATCACCAAGACTTTGTTTTTTGGGGAAGCTTTCTGAGAAGACGGAGACTTTATTGGACTTGTGGGATCTGCCCTTCTATTTTATTTTTGTCTTCTTGATCGACGTATTTTGTTGCAAATGTTTGTACTAGGCAGAGCTACAGCTACCTTTGTTTGTGGAGTATTTTATTCGGTGGCCTTTTAACAATTATTTTACTTTGCATTCCTAGTTTATGCTGTATACCTGCTTGAAATATTGTACATAAAAATACACATCACATTATTTGAACTGAAAAATAACTAGTAATGCAAAATCACCTTGTGTGTTAATGGATTGATAATAGTATTAATACCGGAATCGGCAAACCGGAATTAAACCGGAATTTCCGGAACGGAACCGGAATTTTGAAATTTTCACGTGACCGGAACGGAACCGAAAACCGGGATTTCGAACCTTGGTTTTAACCAACATGCAGTTTTCATATGTAAACTAACTGCTTATCCTTCAACATTTACGTATCTATAGCCTAAATTTTAAATTATACAACCGCATATTAACCGTTGCCTCCATCAAACCGTTCATCCTGTTTTCAAATTTGACATTTGCAGTTGTCTCCACTCCTGCAGCAGTTAGAAAACTACATGCTTTGAAACGCACATATAAATACATGCATGCCTCACATGTTCTGTACCTTCTCTTCACCTCTTTCACTACACTCCATTCATTCCACTTCAAACAACTGCGATGGCAGAAATTTATCATCCCCTATCTCAACTTACACTTGGTACAAATTGGGTCCGCATCAAAGTTCAGATTGGTCGCATTTGGCATTCTGTCAAAATGAAAGCAAGGAAGCTTATTGTCTAAACTTACAGTTGCTGGACGCTATGGTTCCTTCTATACACTGTTGTATTACATTACTGATTTTCTAACCCCCTGCACAAATTTATTTATTTTTACATCCTTTTGGAGCCGGGAAGTCAGAAGTTGGCCCTTGTGCCAAAACCACTGCTGCAAAAATACGAACCTGTCTTCACTGAACAAGATTTATTCGAAATTGAAACATTCAACGTTATCAAATCGGATGATAACTATCGCGCACTTGATGATGAATTAACAATATTCATTAGGTCCGATACAATAGTCACAAAACTCAACCAACCAGATTCTACAGTTCCACGATTTAAATTTTCTATTGTCAACGAAGACATACTTGCGTCAAGAGTTGGTAAAACAGAACGGCTAACTGGTATGTGCACTTCATTTCCCATACATTGAACCACTTACAACCATATGTCATTCTATTTCTTATGGCTAACTCACTTACTTTCACATGCAAACAAACACAGATATATCTGGAATATTTAGAGGTATTTCCAACGTCACCGCCCTAACTACTTCCAAAGGTTTACAAACTGTGAAGAGAGATTTACAAATTCTTGGTGGAAGGTGATTTACTTATACTTATATGACTTCAATTTTTTTAGTATCATTATATTTAACATTAAACAATGCAGTTTTGCTGGAGAAGGAAAATTGATTGTTGCAAACCTTTGGTCCGATAAAACCAAACTAATTGACGAATCTGTGGCGGACATATAAGATCAACCTACTACAATAGTTGTAACTTCTACAGTTATCAAACTCTATAGAGGTGTTTTACTTTTGTTACTAGTGTTAATTTTTTCCTGCTGTTTTTTTTCCTTTCTAATTTTTTTTCCTTCTCAAGGTGAATTCTCTTTTAACTCAACGAACGCCACCAAGGTTTATCTAAATATTAATGAGCCTCAAAGCAAAGAGCTTCTAACATGATATTTAATTTATTTGCAAAACTGTACATTCATTATGTAGATTACTAAACTTCGTCATTTTGCTCATACGTTTAGGAATACAGATTCAGGTTTAACCAACAGCTCGATCATACAACTTAACGGATCTAGCTCAACTGCAACTTCAACGGTTCGTAAACCGTTGGCTGACGTCCTTACTGCTGTTAGAAGCTCAACTTCCTCGGTACCTGCCTTGGTATGGCTGCAATTGACTACTTCTTTTACGTATACTAACAACATTGACAAGCTGCTTATAGGGTGAGAGGTATGCATTTGCAGCAACAATTATGAATGTTAACCCAGCAGGTCGCCGGTTCTATGTATCTTGTCCTAATTGCAAAAAAACGGTGAAAGATGAGGGCATCCACTTCTTCTGTCCAAAATGCTGCAAAACCATACAAACTCCTGCAAACGGATGTCGATTACCATTAGACGTTTTTGACAACACCGCTTCTACAACCGTTGTTGCTTTTGGCAAGGAGGCGGAAAATTTGTTGAAACACTCTGCTGACTATATGGTGAGCATACTGCATGAGTCTGATGGTCAACAAAAGATTGATAGTATATTTGACAATCTTTGTGGTATACAAACTGTCATTGAAATAAAGATAACTGAGTATGACATTTCCAACAAAAAGGGAAACTTCACTGCCTCTAAAATTACTCTGCTCGAAGAATGTTCCTCCAACAGTCCCAAAAAAACTATAAAACAAGAGGTTACAACTGACGAAGTTACATCGGAGAATCTGCATCACGCCAAATCTGCAATAGTAAAGGGCAAAAATATTGCTTTCTCTGATGATTGTGAAAAGGAAGCAAAAATGGTGAAGAGGTTCTTCAACTCGAGAGGAAAACACACTAGCACAAAAGGTATTATAATCAACGAGCCAGATGATAATGGCAATGCTGTTTCAAAGGCCGGTAAGCTCAAGGATGGACGAAGAAGGAAAAACATGAAGTTCCGAAGTGGTGCATCATCAAGCGTCTCCTCAATAATATGTGTTCTTTACGTTATTTGTTTGTATGGGATTAACTGTGTACTTTTTCATATTTTTTTCCTTTTTTAAAAGTTTGCTTTTGTGTTTGTGTATTGTATCAAACTACCAGTATGTTATTTGCTTCATATATTTTCTATGCTATTGTTTTCCTTGTATGTCTATGAGTTTGTGACTACTGCTTTACCATTCCTCCATATATCTTTTTTTGAACACTGTCTAATTACGTATTTCTTCCACCTTCTGAAATAATATATTACCTGTACGAACATTCAAACGGAAATTATTATTTTAAACATAATATATAACTACCCAACAAGCTTCATATGGCATAACCTAATGTGCAACCCAGTAATTATAAATTAAATCTGCCGCTATATTACAAAAAGATGGGCATGTAACTCAATTGCACACAACCAGTTGGTTCTACTTGGACATGTCTATTTTGAGTAAGCAAGTAGGATATTTTCCAATTTTATGTATAAGATGTGATGAAACTAGAAATATACAAGCATGCATCACATTCATGTATGCAGCTGTTAAATGTCTGAGTGAGACATACTATATATGTCGTTGTCATAAGAGGGAAATGTTAGTTATAAAATTTCTAAGCATTTAAAGCACATAAAGTTAAGGGTGTGTTCGGGGAGGAAATGGAGAGAGAAATGCTCATTTTCCTCTTTGATGCGTCCAGACGTGTCACAGCGGAAACGGACCATTTCTCTACGGTTTGATTTTCGTTCCTTAGCTCCAAACATTCGTCCATTTGGTTTGATTACGTTACTTCATGATTTGAATTATTAATTTTATTTTTTTACCGCATCATAACTTAATAAATTTTTCAAATAAAATCTGTTTGACATGCGGTTTTTTTCATTGTGATCCTACCAAATTGCTCTGCGTAATGGATTTAGTGTGAACTGAATTGGACTAATTTATAAATTTCCTATTCCACAGACCCACTGTTAACACTCTACATTCAAATGGTCCGCTTAACGCGCCAAATGCATTCTCCGCTAACACCAATTCTCCGCTATCATACTACGCAAAAATATTTCGATGTTCGCTTGCAAAGAAAACACTCGAAGTATGGATGACCATGCTTTGTAGAATGCATAGCAGTTTACGGAGTTCTTAACTTCCGAACATTTGTCCTACAACATATTTGCTTTTATTATATGTATAAATCAAGAAAACGAGCCATCTGCCTACATATTATATTCTATATCCACTTTTGTCTTCTCTATTAACATCACGCTCACTAAATTAAAGAATACTTAATTTCAAATGTGGGAATTAAGGGAAACGGGTCATGCCATTGTGTTCGTCTGGGAATTCTGGTTGAAATAGAGTCTGAGTTTGTGGGAAACGGGTACCGGATGAAGGAGTTATGGACGAACGAAGTTTGGTGGCAAAATAGAAAAAATAGAAAAAAAAATTGCACTGGCGCACTTGGGAAGTGCGCCAGTACAAATTTGCATTGGCACACTTCCCAAGTGCGCCCAGGCCGAGAGGAAACCTGCACAGCCTTCTGGTTCAGTCTGACCCATGTTCTGACTCATTGCTGAGTCCTTTCTGACTCCTTGCTGAGTCATTAAGGCTGAGGTGTCACCCTATCCCGACTGAGTGGTTTTGATTAACCCTAAGATCATCCGACGGCTATAATTAAATTGAAATTCTATATAAACATGTGCAGACCCAAACCCTAGAATCAAATCAAAAATTAGATCAGTAGCTGTCATGTTGTCACTCTAAACCCTAGAGTAGCCGCCACCAACTAGAAGCAAATTAAAGACAACAATTCAGTTCAAATCAAGCCTAAAACTACAACAACGAAATTGTCCACTACACCATAATGGCCATTTGGCAACTCTTATTTTTTTCAACTGCCAACACTTATATGTGTTGTAGACTAGTGACACTAATATGTGTTGCTTTAGTAAAAATGTGTCACCAAAAATGTGGCAACACTTTTTGTGTTGGTATGCCTACTCAACCCTTATATTCTGAGGGCAAAACGGTAAGTTCTCATCCTATGACCTAATCGATGCCTCAATCTTTTACCCCAACGCTTATTCCTCTTTCGGCCGCGTCATAAGCAAATAAAAAGAAAATTGGACTTCGAAGGATTAGTATCAGCTCTCTCTAATCGATAAGCGATACTGAGGATTTTGGTTGTCTCAAATCGGTATTAGTCTCTCAAATCTCTTTCCATTCGTTTCTCAATCGTCGACTTCGAATTGCAGCTTCTAGGAATCACGGCTTCTAGGGATCACGGCTTCTAGGAATCACGATAATAGGTAAAAAAAATCGATTTCACTTTCGTTGTGCTTGGACTATACGATATTAGGAAAAAAAAAAATCAATTTAAGTATGACATTTAACAGGTTTCTGTTTTCCTGCAAATTAGGATATTGCAACTTTAATAGTAATGCGAGTTTATTCACTTAATTTGTTTATTACTGGTAGATTATTTGCAAGATCGTGCGAAAGGCAGCACTATGTATGGATTTAAGGGAGGGCCTGCAGGAATTATGAAATCCAAATATGTTGAACTAACCCCTGAATTCATCTATCCTTATAGAAATTAGGTATTTACATTAATTTTTATTGTCTTCATAGTATGATGTTTGAAACCTTTCATACAGCATAGATTCATTGTTTTAAATTCAATATTTATACACATTGTATTTGATATGATTTGCAGTGGAAGGGATATGATTGAAACACCAGAACAGGTATGTACTTTATGCACTGTTTACCTAGCAAAGATGTATGCCTCGAAGATCGTCTGAATTATGGAGGAACATCATTTTATTATTCTACCTTATTCTTGCCTTTTCAGTTTAAACATGCTGAAGAAACGGCAAAGAAACTTGACCTTGATGGGCTTGTTGTTATTGGTGGAGATGACTCAAATACAAATGCTTGTTTGCTTGCTGAAAACTTCAGGCTGAGTCCCTGTAACATATTTATTTATCTATTTGTTATGAATTTATTTTATTTTTACACTTTAGCACATGTGGATTCCAGACAAAATGATATTAAATGTTGAGTTATTGGATGTCCGAAGACAATTGATGGAGATTTGAAGTGCAAGGAAGTTCCCACAAGTTTTGGATTTGACACAGCTTGCAAGGTAGCCTTTTCTTTTTACTGGTTATAATTTGGTGACAATATTGTAATAATATTGTACCTTTAAAATTTTAGCATCCTGCATATACAAAAATGTTTTCGTTAAGACACGATCGTATACAACATCAATACGGTTATACTTAAAGAAATTCAGCGACAAAGTAGTAAAGAAATATCAGTTAAAAAATGCATGGTGAGGAGGCTTATTTTTAAATGATGTTTGCACATTGTATATACAGTGCATGGTTTAGTTCAAATTTTGTATAATCATTATTATTAGTTTGATAAACGTAGGTTTTTCACGAAGGCAAAGTCTAGTTGCATTTCCATTGTTCTTGACAGTTGCTTTTCGAGCATGTGGCGGCACCTTGACCGCAGATTCTACCTTTGCCTTGGATGATGAGTCCGTCTATGTACTGGAAGTCGAGCCAGTTTTTCATGTATTTTCCATATATAGGGACTAAATAACTAGGACAAATTGTGCTAATGATGCATAATTGCTACTTTTTCTTTCTAATATCATATAGATAACATGATGTTGTATTATGGTATTTACATAGGCCAACCTGAATTCTCTGATTCTAAACATTTGACTAATTGAATTTGTTGTTGATACTTTAAAGCATTTTGATAGCAATCGTTGCACAGCTTACTGCTCTGGCATAAACAAAAAACATCTGCCTCCCTTGGTTATCAACATTCTCACCTTATAATCTTTAATTTGATTTCTCTTCCATCCCAGTGGCTGAGCCTATAAATGCATAACTACTAAATATACAATTAGAGCTTTCAGGTAGCTTCTTAATCTAGTTATGAGAAACATATATTGGATCGGTTGCATAACTAGCCTTGATAATCAGGTGCATCACTTGACTCTTATGCTTACCACTTCAATAGTTATCCACTGCTACTGAATATAACCAACAAAATGGTTGCGGTTCAAGTGCTGACAGAAGGACTTGAGCAAACTACAGCTCTTTGCAGGTGCATTCTTGATTCTCAGTTAAGTCCGCTAACTGGTTATGTGATGAAGTAATTACTCGAATCGAAAATGGATTATCAATCTTGAAGCAGATGGATCCCAGGTGCATGTATATGCGATGAAGCAATCAGAATGTTTATGCACTTCATAATGATGTAATCATATCCATGTATGTTAATGTATGTATTCAATAATAGTTCTTTATGTTAGAAAGTGAAAACTCAAATACGATAACAACTTGGTTGATAACAGTACGAAGAGGAATATGAACAAAAGTGGTTGTTGATTCACCGTTTGATGATAATCATCAGTGGAGGAAATATGGGGAGAAATCGATTTAGAAATCGCAGCAACAGAGGTATAGTATCGGTTATTTTTTAATTCATTAATGCTTCTTTTCGAATCTTAATTCATCCTGCTCCTTCAAATAGGAGTTTACAACTGCATACGTGTACACTCGAAGTAAACGTCACTTCAAATTCTGGCACTCCATGCTTATAACTTGTATATTGAATTTATAATAATTTAAAAAGATCTTATGAAGTACATGTAACTTGTATATTGAATTTATATGTAGTCTAGTTGGAGAAACCAGAAAAGTGGGGAGATGTATCGGCTATACGATGTTGGAGGTCAAAGAAATGGAAGAAGAAAATGTATTCATTTATTTGAAGTAGTTCAAGCTATTATATTTTGTGTTCCTATCAGCAAGTAAGTTTACAGTTTTCCAAATGAGTAGCCTGCATCGTCCAGGTTTTCGAAAATTGTTCTTTGTGGATAGCCTTTTGTTAACGACCTGCATTATAGAAACATGTATAACAGAATTAGATTATATACGGATAGGAGAATATGCACTGTACCATCATATATGTGATTGCTTAATAGAAAATATGTACTGCTAGATTTTATTTGTCTCTTTGGATATCGATATTCATTTACCAGCATAATACTGATTAGGGACAATTGCTCAAAATGCAGTGTCCTTAAATTCTCCTAAAGAAAAATAAGTAGGTGAACTAGTGCACTACACCAAATTAATTTGAAACGCAATGTATTTTTAGCTTGAAATGATTAAATCTCACCAGTTTCATATATTTTCCATTGTAGACGTGCCAGATTTAACACGGAACCAGCCTTATATGGCGACATCTGAAAATGGGTTAGTAGAAAAATCAATGTTAGCTAATGGCATCCCTTTAACAGTAGAACAGACTCATTAATATGTGCTAAGATGGATCTATCTCTCCTTTTAGTTGATTTCTTCAGCTTTTTTTTTACACTCAGGTAAAGCAACCTAAAGTGTAAGCTATACTCGTCTCCTTATATATCTTATTCATGATGCAGGCAAAGCAACCTCCAAACTTTGCGTTCCTGATCTTAGATTTAGTATTAACATTTAGGGAGATCTCCATATATTTGTTCAACGGACATCCATTCATTATCATGAAACATATGAAAACAAGAATATGCTAATATGTATTTTTATTTTAAAAAATCATATATAAGTACAACTATCTTGAGAGAATTCTTTCATCATCATGTGAATATTTGAGTTCATCGGAGTTTATGAGTGTTTAGTTTATTATAACAAAAACAAGCAAAGGATTGTGGTGATAAGAACAGAGATGAACTGATGATGCCTAGATTTAGAATTCACCCAACAAATGCAAAGCTAGTTATCTTTTATCTCAGTAGAGAAATTTAGTAGTCCTTTTGTATGGTATTGATTAGATAGTTGAATATATCTACATATGACTTTTTTCAACATGGTTGATATTATCGTCCACTTATTGTATTACCGAGGTAATCATATTGTATATTTCGAACAATAAATATAGCAAACTGAAATGGTGGCTATAGTGTTTCACCAATAATGAAAGTTGCACCATGCTGCATCTTCAATGGAAGTAACTTATGGATATAATTTATCTATATATTGAAAATATACAAATATTTTACATTAGAATTACCAAACGATTGGTTTGACCACCATGGACGATTGTGGTAGTATCATTAAAAAACAGTCAATTAAAAAATCCTTTTCTGTTTCCAGACTACGCACAAAATGTTGTATACAAAGTGCATTTTTTTCCTCACATCAGTCCTGATGGTTGTATTGGCAGATGGGAACATCCGCATCTATTTATATAAAATCTTCTTGCAGGTGGGCACTTCTAACTCCTAGGAGGAAAGCACTTCAAATTTGTTACTTGTTGAGGTAGAAACTTCATTTATTTTGTTCACCTTCAGCAATGCTAGCGGATCCAATTTATAAGACAGTAAATCTCACCATCTAATGGTCTGCTGTTGTGATTTAATAAATAAGTATATTTCAACATTACAAGTCTTGAAGCTGACAACATTGTTCAAAGGTATATTTCCGCAGTTTGTTGTTAATTCAAGTGTTTTATTTACAGATCTTATAGTTTAACAATATTTTATTCTTGACAACAAGGCATTAGATGATAGATATTATTCTGTTTACACTACTTAAAGACATGGGTTCTAACAAACGTTTAACCAGTAGATATCTCAACCATTTTAAATCAAAACTAATTTTCACATAGTGCTTACTACCCTGTCAAGTATATTGCATTTCTTGTAACCAGTAGAGATCGTAGTATTATAACAGGCATCATCATTGTTGTTATTCTAGTTGTTAGTGCCTATCCTATCAGCGATGTAGATGATATAATCAAAATTGCCAGCAACTAACCAATGGATGATAATATTGTAAGCTGTAAATAAAAAATTGTAACTGATCCCATAGGCTAGTTCTGTTTGGTGGTATGTATTAATATATAAGCCACATGTATGTGAAACTCATTTTCAGTCAACTATAATTTTGCGAACTGAGTCGCTGGGACTCAGTTTGCAAACTGAGTAGCCGACGCATTTTGCGAACTGAGTCGGCGACTCAGTTTTTGTGAACTGGGATGTTGCGACTCAGTTTTTGTGAACTATTTTGGAGTGACTCTGTATGTGCATGATTTGGTTCTTTCCTTTAAGAGGTTGATTAGTTATTAGACTTAATTTGTTGCCGACTTAATTTGCTGCCGTTCAAGAATCTTTTGCAAGAACCTTGCATGCTCCTTTACCTAGTTATGTGTTCTTTGAGCCTACAAAAGTATTACTTATTGTTATTGAGAATGTAGATATGATGATGTAGCTGACCTAAGCTAAACTTTTTATTACTGAGAATGTAAGAACCTTGCATTCAAGAATCCGGACTGAGCTAAGTTCAGTCCCGGAACTGACCTGTAGCTCAATCCGGAACTGAGCTTCGCTCAGTTTCAGCTCAGTCCTGAATTTGATCTAAGCCGAACTGAGCTTAGATCAGTTTCGGGACTGAGCTGAAACTGAGCAAAGCTCAGTCCCGGACCGTGCAAAGCTCAGTTTCGGATCTAAGCTAGTTAAATAGGCCAAAAACTCAGATGTCAAATCTCCAAACGAGCTAAAATGGCAATTTATTGACAAATAATTAATTGTTTTTCTAATTTTATTTTTTGAACAGTAGTAAAAACTAAAAGTATGTTTCATCTTTGATTGTTTTTCTAGTTTTAAAAAAATGTAAATTTTATTCATTAATACTTCAATTCTTTAAAAAAATGTGAATTTTACTACATGAAATTCTGTTGATGCTTGAATTCACAACTGTATTTTTATTTTGCAGCTCATTTGACTCTTGGATTTGAAGTTGTCGAGAGTGGTAGCTCCATTTTGGAAGTTGTATATGGCAGTTATGTTAGAGGATGAATGCATCTGGGCTTGAGAATCAGATTCCTGCAGTTGCACTTTTTGTATTGGCAGAAGTTTGGTGGCTACAAGGTATGAGATGAATATATCATGTTATAACATATTCATATTGATGTTTTAAACTGAATTTCATAATTAAGGTACATTAATTTCGTGGGCCAAATGCAAGAGTAGATATTGGAACATAAACCATGTGTCATTTTAGAGAGATAGTGCAAGGAGTTGAGAAAGTTGTTTGGATAACAGAAGTTTTAAATCCGGAAGCACAAATTTACGATGGTCCTCAAAACGGACATTACAAGCTTTGTGAATTTTCGGATGGAGGCTTTGTGATATGCTCCACGTTTAGCCTTCGTAGTATCTAAAATTCTATGTATCTTTAGTAAAACTTTGTATTGTTTTTTGTAATTTGAACTTGATATTATGGTATTTTGAAATTGGAAGCATTATGCAAAAGTGACATTGCTGAATTTGAAATATGGAAGTGTACCAAATACTTTTATTTGAATTGATATATTGAATTATATATGTGATTGAAAATCATGAAGACATGTTATATATACTCATTTATAAGTGTTAGCAATTTATGTATACCAACATTTATAAGTGTTAGTAGGATTATGATACTGACATTTATAAGTGTTACCATATCTTATAGTTCCAACATTTATAAGTGTTAGCAATGAATGTATTTGTAACTCTTATAAGTGTTACCATATCTTATGGTTCCAACATTTATAAGTGTTAGCAATGAATATGTTTGTAACTTTTATAAGTGTTATCATATCTTATGGTTCCAACATTTATAAGTGTTAGCAATGAATATGTTTGTAACTCTTATAAGTGTTACCAAATCTTATGGTTCCAACATTTATAAGTGTTAGCAATGAATATGTTTGTAACACTTATAAGTGTTAGCAGTTACGCTGTTTGTAACACTTATAAGTGTTACAGGAAATTCCTCACAGGCCGTTGGTGACACTTAAAAGTGTTACAGAAATTATTTGAGACACATATACTTGTTGGGAATCCACTGTTTTGGTGTAGTGGTCTACAACAAGGGAACGCTAATCAATTACAGAATTCATATCCCAGAACTCAAGACCCCTTATTGGGTGAGTTCTAGTCACTTTTAGGTTTAAATAAATAAAAGTGAATCATGGTAGACTATGATTTGGGTATATGTTGTTTGTAGTTATGCAAGTTTATTGTTATTGTGGATCATGGAAATTATGTAAGTTATTGTGTGATGAATTCATGAGTCTATGCAAGTTGTTATTATGAATCTATGTAAGTCGTTATCATGAATCTATGCAAGTCGTTATCATGAATCTATGCAAGTTTATTATTGTGAATCATGAAATGATGCAAGTTCCTTATTATTGTGAATCATGAAGTTATGCAAGTTATTATGTTAAGAAACTATGAACCTATGCAAGTTACCTATGCAAGTTGTTGCGTTGTTAATTCACGAATCTATGCTAGTTGTTATGTTATGAATCAAGAACCTATGAAGCTACCTAAGCAAGTTGATAAGTTGTTAATTCATGAACCTATGATAGTTGTTATGTTGTGGATCATGAACCTATGTAAGTCACTTATGCAAGAAGTTATGTTATGAATCATGCAAGTTGTTATATTGTGAATCATGAACTCATATAAGTTGTTGATTGTGTTGAGAATCATGAACCTATATTAGTTGTTAATTATGTTTTAATTTATGAACCTATGCAAGTTTCTATGAATCCATGCAAGTTGTTAATTATGTGGTGAATCATAATTATATGCGAAGTTATCATGTCATTTTCCCTAGTTGTCATGCTTATGCCAAAAATTGTACTGAAAACGACCACTTTGTCATTCCCTTTATTTTATTGTTATGGCGAGACTATTTTGTAGCCTCGATGACGCCAAAAACGCAAACGGTTGTGCTAGTTAAGAAGCGGGGAAAAAGGGGAATTTGTAATAGGCATAATTTACTAAGTGATTATGTAAATTGGGCACATGATTCTGGTTGGGAAACATATAAATAATTACCTATTATGACATGGGTAAAATTGGGTAAAAATGGTATAATTTGAGTATGACCAATTGTCGATAAGAAATCCAAATTGTTAATAAGATAGGTATTGACAACTATGAAAGAGGAAAGGATTAATTAATTAACTTAATTAATCAAAAGAGGAATGTTTAAGCAATTAAAGTCTGAAGATTTAATATTTAGAATTGGCATAAAATAAATTTGTGATGAAATTGGTATGATTTTACATACCATAAATAGATGGACATAATTGAGTCAATTATGGCCATAGCTAAATTTGGAATTAATTGATAATTTGAATAAGGAAAGTAATTCAAATTGGGGAATGATTAATTAGGAGTAATTAATCGTCTAAGACACGAGGTTAGGCTCTTTTGTGGTGTAAGACTGCCCGGACCCGCCAGCAAATCCAGCTGCCACAAATGACAGTCTAATGTAGGAGGTCTTAGGCATAAATTAAATGCGTGACAGTTGTAAAGACACGAGGTTAGGCTCTTTGTGGTGTAAGACTGCCCGGACCCGCCCGGCAAATCCAGCTGCCACAAATGTCAGTCTAATGTGAGAGGTCTTTATAAGGTTACGGTCTTAATAAATTAAGAAACACTTAACCAGATAAACATGTAGTGGGACATAAGGGGTTAAGTGGGTGCCTCGGGTGGCATATAGAATTAAGTGGGTGCCTTGGGTGGCATGTGAAATAAGATTAGATGTCTCAATAATTAATTAATGCTGATTAAAGACTACTTAACCTAACTTAATACATATGGACTGTATGATGAGAGACATAAGTTAGGGTTAAGTAAAACGAGTTGGACTGTGGGTGGGTTAAGTACAACTAATGGTTAGGTGGGTAATATTTATATATATAGGCCCACAAACTTAACCATTAAATAAATAGGATTAAATCAGTAGGTGGGTTAAGTACAACTGATGGGTAGGTGGGTAATATTAGTATATATAGGCCCACAAACTTAACCATTAAAAAGGGGGTTATGTAATTAAAGACACCTAATGGTATACATAACCGGGGCAGAATAGTAAAGTTATTTATTAAAGACACCCTTAGGGGTACGCATAACTAATGGGGATAGGTAGAGTTATGTATTAAAGACACCTATGGGTACGCATAACCAATAAGTAGAATAGGGGTTATGTATTAAAGACACCTATAGGTACGCATAACTAATTGAGGGTTATGTAATTAAAGACACCTTAGGGTATACATATTCAGTAGAAAACCTAGTGGGGATACAATACATAGGGGAGAGCTTGTATCGTGTTGTGTGGGACCCATTTCAGTCAGTAACCCGGAGGGGTATCAAAGTAAAGAACTCCGTACTAGGCGGGGAAGAGGCACGCTTACTGATTGATTGTAAGAGATCCAACACGAGACGGATGGTGTGGGCGGCGCAAACCGACCGGGGACATGTGCGTGCATGGGCCGGGCAGAGGGGGACAAGACGACCGTGACACCAGTAGGTATAACTGTGCACACCTTAGGTTGCCACTTTAGGGAAGTGATACCCCCTAGTTGTGGGACCAGCACAGGGTATCTACGGAGTAGGGAGCCGATCGATTAGGGTAGTGGTTAGGGTATATCCGGACATATGCCCTAAGTCTACCAATTTGTAGTAGGAGGGTAGTGGGTACGACTAGTTGAGATAGGAGCAGGAGGCACCTATAGCAGCAGCTAGGAATACACGAAACTACCACCATCATTATCATGATTAGAAGAAGGGATTATCCCATCTTGATTTGACTAGTAATAGTGCAGAGTAGTTAGTAGTGAAGCATGCATACATCTTACCTTATTTGTCCTGTCATACCTGTCATCTGTACCGTGATCCTCTTATCCACTTTGTATGCCTGTCATGTTTACCTTTATTTATTTACTGGCTAAAAGTTACTGGACTCACCAGATGTATGTCTGACCTAGTTTGTTTCGCCTCTTTTCTTCCGTTTCCCCCAGGTTCTCAGGGAGGAAACACACAGGTTTAGTCAGGATTTGGATATCGTCTTCTAGGAGCTACTTCTGAAGTATGGCTCGAGTCTCTGTCTCTTATATGGCTTGCTCTTTAATATGGGTGTAACAACCCGGAATTTTAGGGCCAATTTAAAATTTTTATTTTAAAGAATTTTGTTGGAAAATGTGCCAGAATTTAAAATTTTCAATTTTAAATAATATTAAAGCCACTGAAAATAGTCAATTTTCAAACGACCTCTGTTTTCGACGAAACCACTTTTGTTGGAACCGGAATGTCAAGTTATTGCTAGATTTCAATTTTTAGAATTTTTCGAATTAATTTGTGAGCGTGGCAAAAGAAACTGTGTTTTGTCAATTTCGGTCAAATTTAATCAGCTTAAAAATAGCCATTTTTCAAACGGTCTCAGAATTCGACGAAATTAGTCTCATTAGAACCGTATCGTCAAAACATAACCAAAAATAATTTTTCTGGATTTTTCTGAGGTCGTATGTGTCCCTGGTAATTTAAAATGTACGTTCGAATTTAATAATTAAATGATTTATAATTTAATTTAAATAAAAATATATCGTAATAGCCGAATTGGTTTACGAGGCCTGTTCCATTGCGTCCGGAACGGGGGTATTTGTCTAGGAACATTTTTCGTTGAATTTATTTTGGAGTTCGTGGCATTAAAATAATTTTCGAATTAAAAGAACTTAAAATACACTATAAAATACAGTATATATACACAGTACAATACGCTATACGCAAACCCTAAATGGAGTATACGGCCGCCGTATACATGAAAGCAATGGCTACCAACGCTCCGTCTTTCTTCCTCCAAGTTCTCCTCCATCACCAACTTTCAGACCCCAAACTATACGCCACTTCGAAGCCCCTTTCTTCCTCTTCACATCCATATGGGTTTTGACCCGAACCAACGCCCGTAGCTGGAGGACCAAGCCACCAAAGTCGAGCCACCTCGACCGCCGTAGCACCCACCAGCCTCCACCGAGTGGGCTCCCCTCTTCACCGCAGGTGCGCCTCGGGTAGAGCTCCGACGCGCAACTTCCCGATCGAGCTCTGGTGCTTTGGATTGGATGCAAGTTCGAATCAAAGAATTGAACAAAAAAGAAAAACCCACGGCCGAAAATTGTAAAGGAAGAAGAGAGGGTATTTTCCAATTAATTAATTTATTAATTAATATAAATATCATTAATCTTGTTTAGACTATAACTAACACATACGTCAACGAAATTTAACGATTTCAGAAGCTATGTGATCGTGTGACTGAGATCTACGCATCTAAACTGACTGGAGCTGATTCTGGACTGTTGGAAATTTTGACTAAAATCACGCACGACTGTGAGATTTCTCAGTTTTATAAATATATTTATTTATTTCTTTATTCATTTATTTAAATGGATCGTGATTGTGATTGTATATTGATGCACCATATAAATTGATTGACTGACTGTATTGATGATGAGTTGTTGAATCAAATTCTTGTAGGATTTAAAATAAAATCTTTGAATTGGTTAAGTAAAAATACCAATTATGTTAGAACAAAAATGTCAATTTGTGAGATAATTTCATGTTAGAATTGAAAAGGCATTTTTAGTGATGCTTGACATGTTAGAATTACTTTTTTTTCATATTATATAAAGTTAACACTTTTGTTAGAATTGTTATGTAAAAATATATATATATATATATATATATATATATATATATATATATATATATATATATTAACATTTTGATTATAAAATGTGACACTAGAGAAATTGACATTTTCTTTGTGTGTCATTAGGTTAAAATGACAAATTTTGTTAAGAAAGGTCTAAAAATGACATTTTTTTTTTACAAATATTATGATAGCTTAAGAATGTCAAAATGTTACATTAAAAATGTTTTCATATTAGAATGTCATTATAATTAGAAATGTCATGAGATTTAAGAATGCCATTTTGATGTAAAAATGTTATATTAGAAAAATTAACCTTTTTGCATAAAGATGTACGATAGGAAAGAAATTTCATTTTTAGTATAAAAATGTACATTATGAAAGAAATCACATTTTTGAATTAAAATGATCATTAGGAAAGAAATTTCATTTTTGTTCACTTGTAAAATTATGAAAACAAAATTAACCTTTTGTTCACTTGTAAAAGAATGGAAAGGGACAAAAATTAACATTTATTTTTGATTGAAATGAAAGACAAAATTAACATTTCTTTTGTTGAAATAAAAAGAAACATTCTGTCACTTTGAAAAGGAATGAATTGAAACCATTCACTTTTGTCACTTTGAAATAAGGGAAATTAAAAGAATAATTTTATTTGGCATTTTCTTTTTAAATAAAAGAAACATATTTGGGTCATATCCTTTTTGAATACAAAAGGAATAAATTTTTATTGTCAAGTGGATAAAATAAAAAGATTACATTCAAAGGAACGATTAGTGAATAGAGTAACATTATTTTTGTCAAAATATGATATAGAAATAAAATCACATTTTTGGACTAGTTAAAATCACTATTTTGTTTTACATTGAGATTTGTGAATAAAATCACCATTTTGTTTTGCATTGAGATTTATGAACAAAAATCACTATTGTGTCTGCATTTAAAATTTATGAATAAAAATCTCATTTTTGTGTGCATTGAAAAGAATAAAAGTTAAAACAAAAATAAACATTTTTATTAAAGAATAAAAGTTGAAACAAAAATTAACATTTCTGTTAAAGAATAAAAGTGAAACCAAAATTAACATTTTTGGTTAAAGAATAAAGTTGAAACAACAAAATCTCATTTTTGTTAAAGAAAAGAGAAAAAGAAACATATTTTTCTTATGTAAAGAAAAAAGAAAAAGCAAACATTTTCTATGTTAAAGAAAAAGAAAACATATTTCTAATTTAAAGGAAAAAATACATTTTCTTTATAGAAGAAAATAAAGGGATAAAAAGTACATTTTCTTTGTAAAAGGAAATAAAGGTTAAAAAGAAAGGAAATAAGAAAATGAACATCATTTTCTAATGTAAAGAAAATAAGAAAATGAACATCATTTTCTAATGTAAAGAAAATAAGAAAATGAACATTATTTTCTAATGTGAAGGAAATAAGAAAAATGAACATTACTTTTTATGTAAAAGTAAAAGAAACCAATTTTCTTATGTAAAAGAAAATAAAATGTTAATATGAACAAAAAGGGACATTTTGTCTATTTAATGTTAATATGAATAAAAAGGGACATTTTGTCTATTTAATGTTAATATGATTAAAAAGGACATCTTGTTTAGAAATGTTAAATACGATAAGAATAACATTTTGTGGTAAACTTGATTAATGAATAAAATTAGCATAATTGTCAATTAGGCCATGTTAAACAAAATTTACATTTTGTTTAATATAAAGAATGAAAGCAAAATAAATATTTTATTTAAAAGAAAAAGTAGTAAAGATAAAATATATTTTGTTAAGATAAAAGATAAAATATACATTTGGTTAAAAAAAAAAAAAGGTTAGAAAGGAACTTACATAAGATATTCTTTTTATGTTAAAAGGGAATATTAGAAAGGAATTAAAGAAATACAATTATTTACATTTACTATGTAAATAGGATTTGCAAAGGAAATTGAAACCATTTATTTACAAATAGTGTAAATAAATATGAATAAGAAATTAGATACATTTATTTACAATTAATGTAAATAAATATAACAAAAGTAAAAGTAAAACATTTATTTACATTTAGGTAAATAAGTAAGAAAAAGATAAGAATATATTTATTTACATTTAGGTAAATAAATAGGGTAAGAAAAAGAATGTAATTTATTTACATTTAAGGTAAATAAATTAAAACATAGAAAGAATATAATTTATTTACATTTAGGTAAATAAAACAAAATTTAGGAAAATGTATAATTTATTTACATTTAGTGTAAATAAAAACAGAGTTATTAAAAGTGATATTTTTATCGTCATTTTAGATGCGATAAAAAGAATAGACTTTTGAAATTGGAATAGTCAAACGATTTATATTTATATATATAAATATAAATTATAAATTAAACGGAACGCGCGCGACAGTTCGTGTATCGGCAATCGTAACTTTAAACGGTTATACAGAGAGATCCGACCGTCGGATTTTCCCAAAACCGGAACCGTTTGGACCGCTTTGGGAAGATCTTTCCAATGACATAAGTTTCGTCAAAATCCAACGGTTAGATTTCAAGATATGTTTAAATCAAAATTTGGTTAAAAACAGCGCCAGGGTCGCCCATCGACCCGAAGCGTCGTTAAATTAATTCTCGTTATCAAATATTAATAACGATATGAAATGTTTTCAAATTATATATATATATATATATGCGAGAATCATTTGAGAAGAC
This sequence comes from Allium sativum, assembly GCA_030737875.1. Classification (NCBI taxonomy): domain Eukaryota; kingdom Viridiplantae; phylum Streptophyta; class Magnoliopsida; order Asparagales; family Amaryllidaceae; genus Allium; species Allium sativum. Next base: position 300,857,396 of record CM060924.1, read on the forward strand.
CGAGTTCAATCTCATTTCAAATGATTATACGACGTTTTAAATCTAAGAGTTGAAGACGGCGATTGAAGACCGACGATCTTCACATCGAATGGGTAACTAGCGTTGAGGTCCTTGATTGATTTGCTCCCAAGACGGGGCTAAGGTGGTAGTTATCCGGACGTAGTGTTGATTTGTACGGTTTTGACTTTCGCTCAGACCCAGAGCATAAGTTTATAAATGGATTGCGTGTCGGACCATATGGCATGCTAAGATGCAATGATCAAGGCTTTGTTGAAAAGCAGGCCTTGTGGTTATAGCGTTACTTCACGAACCTCACACCCCGGTATGAGTCTAAAACGGGAGAAGGGAACGCAGGGAGTGCACACGTTATCTTTCTAGCTAGAGTAATGTCAGGGACCTACCAGCGCTGACAGTTTACTCATTGTGGATGTTGGATTTTGAGGCGCCTCGTTATTTTTATAGGCCGTTGGTGGTCATACTATAGGTCCAAAGGGACCGGGAAACGTGTGTTCAGGCATAACTAATCCACTGCCCATTGGCGGGGACCGGCCCTGCAGCTATCCAAGGGTTCACTGCGGGGGATCCTGAGGTATCCGCTAGAGTGCCTCGAATCGGTAAGGAGCTCCTCCCTAGCCTTGACTCATGTTGGAAATCCAAATCTCCAATACGCCCCATGCGGTTTTGATTGTATTACTAGTACGGAGGCATAATATATGGTACCTATGCTTCCTAGGATTGATACATTTATTTTGAATGATTTAAAATATATTATACACTAGTAATAATACGGAATTTGTACGTATTTAGCATGTTTAATCACCATAAGGTAAAACCCTATCCTCTGGTGTGCGTTGCATTGTGTGATGGGACCTGGGTCTTATGGTGATTCCATTTTTCCAAAAGCATTGCGTTGTTTAACGATTTACTTTAATTTATGCACCGGCAATCCATTGGAATAAAAACCCGTTCCGCGAAAGTGGCGTGGTCCTTGGATTTGTCTTATTAGTCATATTAGTTTAGAATTCTCACACCAGTCCCATGACTGACTCGTAGTTTGTTTCACTTTGCAAACTCGGGTGCCCTCTTTTCCACACGGGCAGTCGAGTAGCTTTTTGCAGATATATATCTCTTTAGCAGGATCCTGGATCGAAGCCTAAAGCTGTGTCCAGAGCATAGGAAGTCTTCCGCTGCAATGTATTTAATTCTTGTATTAAATCTGTTGTAATTTATCTTCCGCTGTATTATTTATCGATGTACTCTGATATATTCTGTACTCTGATGTAACATTATTATAATGTAATAAAAGTCTGCTGTTATTGTTCTGATGTATTGTATTCCCAAAGTTAAAGTATTCGAAGATTTCCAACCTTTGGGTCAGACCTGTGTGGTTTATGGTCGATTCAAAGAGCGGGAATTTCCGGGTCTTTACAGTTGGTATCAGAGCTCTGGTTAGCTCAAATCTTTGGGATACAACTCATTAGAACTGAACAAAAGACTCATCAGAGATTGGATTAGCAATATCCCATAAGAATACTCATTAGAGATAGGATCAGCAGTATCCTAGAATGAGAAAACTCGTTAGAGATGGGGTTAGCAATACCCTAGAATGAGTTAAGAGTAACAAGTTTATAATTAGCGTATTTTTGATTATATAATCTATTTTTGGAAATATGATTTTTATATATATTAGAGTATATATATTTGATAAGTTAGCTAACAAATAAAATTAATAAAAGAAAATTAAAATTTAGTTAGTAAATTAAACAACTTTTACCTTAGTTCCTTTTCGAGGACGAAAAGATTTTAAGTGGGGGCGACTGTAACAACCCGGAATTTTAGGGCCAATTTAAAATTTTTATTTTAAAGAATTTTGTTGGAAAATGTGCCAGAATTTAAAATTTTCAATTTTAAATAATATTAAAGCCACTGAAAATAGTCAATTTTCAAACGACCTCTGTTTTCGACGAAACCACTTTTGTTGGAACCGGAATGTCAAGTTATTGCTAGATTTCAATTTTTAGAATTTTTCGAATTAATTTGTGAGCGTGGCAAAAGAAACTGTGTTTTGTCAATTACGGTCAAATTTAATCAGCTTAAAAATAGCCATTTTTCAAACGGTCTCAGAATTCGACGAAATTAGTCTCATTAGAACCGTATCGTCAAAACATAACCAAAAATAATTTTTCTGGATTTTTCTGAGGTCGTATGTGTCCCTGGTAATTTAAAATGTACGTTCGAATTTAATAATTAAATGATTTATAATTTAATTTAAATAAAAATATATCGTAATAGCCGAATTGGTTTACGAGGCCTGTTCCATTGCGTCCGGAACGGGGGTATTTGTCTAGGAACATTTTTCGTTGAATTTATTTTGGAGTTCGTGGCATTAAAATAATTTTCGAATTAAAAGAACTTAAAATACACTATAAAATACAGTATATATACACAGTACAATACGCTATACGCAAACCCTAAATGGAGTATACGGCCGCCGTATACATGAAAGCAATGGCTACCAACGCTCCGTCTTTCTTCCTCCAAGTTCTCCTCCATCACCAACTTTCAGACCCCAAACTATACGCCACTTCGAAGCCCCTTTCTTCCTCTTCACATCCATATGGGTTTTGACCCGAACCAACGCCCGTAGCTGGAGGACCAAGCCACCAAAGTTGAGCCACCTCGACCGCCGTAGCACCCACCAGCCTCCACCGAGTGGGCTCCCCTCTTCACCGCAGGTGCGCCTCGGGTAGAGCTCCGACGCGCAACTTCCCGATCGAGCTCTGGTGCTTTGGATTGGATGCAAGTTCGAATCAAAGAATTGAACAAAAAAGAAAAACCCACGGCCGAAAATTGTAAAGGAAGAAGAGAGGGTATTTTCCAATTAATTAATTTATTAATTAATATAAATATCATTAATCTTGTTTAGACTATAACTAACACATACGTCAACGAAATTTAACGATTTCAGAAGCTATGTGATCGTGTGACTGAGATCTACGCATCTAAACTGACTGGAGCTGATTCTGGACTGTTGGAAATTTTGACTAAAATCACGCACGACTGTGAGATTTCTCAGTTTTATAAATATATTTATTTATTTCTTTATTCATTTATTTAAATGGATCGTGATTGTGATTGTATATTGATGCACCATATAAATTGATTGACTGACTGTATTGATGATGAGTTGTTGAATCAAATTCTTGTAGGATTTAAAATAAAATCTTTGAATTGGTTAAGTAAAAATACCAATTATGTTAGAACAAAAATGTCAATTTGTGAGATAATTTCATGTTAGAATTGAAAAGGCATTTTTAGTGATGCTTGACATGTTAGAATTACTTTTTTTTCATATTATATAAAGTTAACACTTTTGTTAGAATTGTTATGTAAAAATATATATATATATATATATATATATATATTAACATTTTGATTATAAAATGTGACACTAGAGAAATTGACATTTTCTTTGTGTGTCATTAGGTTAAAATGACAAATTTTGTTAAGAAAGGTCTAAAAATGACATTTTTTTTTACAAATATTATGATAGCTTAAGAATGTCAAAATGTTACATTAAAAATGTTTTCATATTAGAATGTCATTATAATTAGAAATGTCATGAGATTTAAGAATGCCATTTTGATGTAAAAATGTTATATTAGAAAAATTAACCTTTTTGCATAAAGATGTACGATAGGAAAGAAATTTCATTTTTAGTATAAAAATGTACATTATGAAAGAAATCACATTTTTGAATTAAAATGATCATTAGGAAAGAAATTTCATTTTTGTTCACTTGTAAAATTATGAAAACAAAATTAACCTTTTGTTCACTTGTAAAAGAATGGAAAGGGACAAAAATTAACATTTATTTTTGATTGAAATGAAAGACAAAATTAACATTTCTTTTGTTGAAATAAAAAGAAACATTCTGTCACTTTGAAAAGGAATGAATTGAAACCATTCACTTTTGTCACTTTGAAATAAGGGAAATTAAAAGAATAATTTTATTTGGCATTTTCTTTTTAAATAAAAGAAACATATTTGGGTCATATCCTTTTTGAATACAAAAGGAATAAATTTTTATTGTCAAGTGGATAAAATAAAAAGATTACATTCAAAGGAACGATTAGTGAATAGAGTAACATTATTTTTGTCAAAATATGATATAGAAATAAAATCACATTTTTGGACTAGTTAAAATCACTATTTTGTTTTACATTGAGATTTGTGAATAAAATCACCATTTTGTTTTGCATTGAGATTTATGAACAAAAATCACTATTGTGTCTGCATTTAAAATTTATGAATAAAAATCTCATTTTTGTGTGCATTGAAAAGAATAAAAGTTAAAACAAAAATAAACATTTTTATTAAAGAATAAAAGTTGAAACAAAAATTAACATTTCTGTTAAAGAATAAAAGTGAAACCAAAATTAACATTTTTGGTTAAAGAATAAAGTTGAAACAACAAAATCTCATTTTTGTTAAAGAAAAGAGAAAAAGAAACATATTTTTCTTATGTAAAGAAAAAAGAAAAAGCAAACATTTTCTATGTTAAAGAAAAAGAAAACATATTTCTAATTTAAAGGAAAAATACATTTTCTTTATAGAAGAAAATAAAGGGATAAAAAGTACATTTTCTTTGTAAAAGGAAATAAAGGTTAAAAAGAAAGGAAATAAGAAAATGAACATCATTTTCTAATGTAAAGAAAATAAGAAAATGAACATCATTTTCTAATGTAAAGAAAATAAGAAAATGAACATTATTTTCTAATGTGAAGGAAATAAGAAAAATGAACATTACTTTTTATGTAAAAGTAAAAGAAACCAATTTTCTTATGTAAAAGAAAATAAAATGTTAATATGAACAAAAAGGGACATTTTGTCTATTTAATGTTAATATGAATAAAAAGGGACATTTTGTCTATTTAATGTTAATATGATTAAAAAGGACATCTTGTTTAGAAATGTTAAATACGATAAGAATAACATTTTGTGGTAAACTTGATTAATGAATAAAATTAGCATAATTGTCAATTAGGCCATGTTAAACAAAATTTACATTTTGTTTAATATAAAGAATGAAAGCAAAATAAATATTTTATTTAAAAGAAAAAGTAGTAAAGATAAAATATATTTTGTTAAGATAAAAGATAAAATATACATTTGGTTAAAAAAAAAAAAGGTTAGAAAGGAACTTACATAAGATATTCTTTTTATGTTAAAAGGGAATATTAGAAAGGAATTAAAGAAATACAATTATTTACATTTACTATGTAAATAGGATTTGCAAAGGAAATTGAAACCATTTATTTACAAATAGTGTAAATAAATATGAATAAGAAATTAGATACATTTATTTACAATTAATGTAAATAAATATAACAAAAGTAAAAGTAAAACATTTATTTACATTTAGGTAAATAAGTAAGAAAAAGATAAGAATATATTTATTTACATTTAGGTAAATAAATAGGGTAAGAAAAAGAATGTAATTTATTTACATTTAAGGTAAATAAATTAAAACATAGAAAGAATATAATTTATTTACATTTAGGTAAATAAAACAAAATATAGGAAAATGTATAATTTATTTACATTTAGTGTAAATAAAAACAGAGTTATTAAAAGTGATATTTTTATCGTCATTTTAGATGCGATAAAAAGAATAGACTTTTGAAATTGGAATAGTCAAACGATTTATATTTATATATATAAATATAAATTATAAATTAAACGGAACGCGCGCGACAGTTCGTGTATCGGCAATCGTAACTTTAAACGGTTATACAGAGAGATCCGACCGTCGGATTTTCCCAAAACCGGAACCGTTTGGACCGCTTTGGGAAGATCTTTCCAATGACATAAGTTTCATCAAAATCCAACGGTTAGATTTCAAGATATGTTTAAATCAAAATTTGGTTAAAAACAGCGCCAGGGTCGCCCATCGACCCGAAGCGTCGTTAAATTAATTCTCGTTATCAAATATTAATAACGATATGAAATGTTTTCAAATTATATATATATATATATATGCGAGAATCATTTGAGAAGACCGAGTTCAATCTCATTTCAAATGATTATACGACGTTTTAAATCTAAGAGTTGAAGACGGCGATTGAAGACCGACGATCTTCACATCGAATGGGTAACTAGCGTTGAGGTCCTTGATTGATTTGCTCCCAAGACGGGGCTAAGGTGGTAGTTATCCGGACGTAGTGTTGATTTGTACGGTTTTGACTTTCGCTCAGACCCAGAGCATAAGTTTATAAATGGATTGCGTGTCGGACCATATGGCATGCTAAGATGCAATGATCAAGGCTTTGTTGAAAAGCAGGCCTTGTGGTTATAGCGTTACTTCACGAACCTCACACCCCGGTATGAGTCTAAAACGGGAGAAGGGAACGCAGGGAGTGCACACGTTATCTTTCTAGCTAGAGTAATGTCAGGGACCTACCAGCGCTGACAGTTTACTCATTGTGGATGTTGGATTTTGAGGCGCCTCGTTATTTTTATAGGCCGTTGGTGGTCATACTATAGGTCCAAAGGGACCGGGAAACGTGTGTTCAGGCATAACTAATCCACTGCCCATTGGCGGGGACCGGCCATGCAGCTATCCAAGGGTTCACTGCGGGGGATCCTGAGGTATCCGCTAGAGTGCCTCGAATCGGTAAGGAGCTCCTCCCTAGCCTTGACTCATGTTGGAAATCCAAATCTCCAATACGCCCCATGCGGTTTTGATTGTATTACTAGTACGGAGGCATAATATATGGTACCTATGCTTCCTAGGATTGATACATTTATTTTGAATGATTTAAAATATATTATACACTAGTAATAATACGGAATTTGTACGTATTTAGCATGTTTAATCACCATAAGGTAAAACCCTATCCTCTGGTGTGCGTTGCATTGTGTGATGGGACCTGGGTCTTATGGTGATTCCATTTTTCCAAAAGCATTGCGTTGTTTAACGATTTACTTTAATTTATGCACCGGCAATCCATTGGAATAAAAACCCGTTCCGCGAAAGTGGCGTGGTCCTTGGATTTGTCTTATTAGTCATATTAGTTTAGAATTCTCACACCAGTCCCATGACTGACTCGTAGTTTGTTTCACTTTGCAAACTCGGGTGCCCTCTTTTCCACACGGGCAGTCGAGTAGCTTTTTGCAGATATATATCTCTTTAGCAGGATCCTGGATCGAAGCCTAAAGCTGTGTCCAGAGCATAGGAAGTCTTCCGCTGCAATGTATTTAATTCTTGTATTAAATCTGTTGTAATTTATCTTCCGCTGTATTATTTATCGATGTACTCTGATATATTCTGTACTCTGATGTAACATTATTATAATGTAATAAAAGTCTGCTGTTATTGTTCTGATGTATTGTATTCCCAAAGTTAAAGTATTCGAAGATTTCCAACCTTTGGGTCAGACCTGTGTGGTTTATGGTCGATTCAAAGAGCGGGAATTTCCGGGTCTTTACAATGGGGAATGATGTTTTCTTTTAAATACCTATGTACTCTGATAATATAAGACAGAAGTGTTTTGTTGTAAGGGTTTTATGACTCATGGTATTATGTAACAAAATATTTTGGTGATCTAATAAAGTTGTTTATTTTCCACTGCAAAATTTTTAATATCTGTCTTGTGATATTCTGTGTCTGTTTACCAAAAACGCTCCACTGAAGTTAAGGCATTCCCTTTGTGAGTGACCTTAATGGAGGTGGGGAGTTACACTTGGTATCAGAGCTGAAGGTTACCAGATTAGATAAAAGTTTTGAAAATATTTTTCAATAAGGTTTTAGAAGAAAGTATTTTAAAAAAGGAAAGCCTGTTTTGAAAAACATTCCCCGGAAAGCCATATGTAGTATCCTTCGGTCCTTTGTCTAAAATCTCTTCCTTTGATAGGATAGGCGAATGCTCTCGCGACTGATGGATAGGATAGGGATAGGAAAATTTATGTAGAAGGTTTAATTTCCTTATCTGGTTATGAAGTTAAGACTCTTTTGGATTATGGCATTGAGACTCTGCACTTTAGTACTAGTCTTGTTTCTGATCCCGTAGTTGTTTCAAACCCCATTTTTGGTTCGGCTCAATTGTTAGTGGTTTGTAAGGGTTTGAAATTATCTGTGTTAGGCGTCAAAATTTTGAATGTGACATTTGTGTGCTCAAGTTTATGGGTTGTGGGTTGGGTCTAAATGGACCAACTTTCTATGTAGAGGGTCGTTCTAGATTTTGAGAGGAGGGTCGTTAAGTTTCTAACTTGTCATGAGAAGACCCCCAAAGTTTCTGGTGACCCGCAAGTGTCTGTTATGCTTAGCTTTCTTAGAACCATTCTGTAATCTGATCTGTACTAGTAGTCTGTAAGTATCTGGATATTTCTGAAGGATAGGGGTTTCTACTCGAAGCATGAAGTAGATCTCCAGTTTTGACATTGTTTAATGAGGGTAATTCTTTGGGTGTCAATCTGATGTTGATTTCGGTCTTCGGGGCTGAGACTTAGGGAATTATTCTCTTAACCGATGTCAAATGGGAACTGAGCTTTTGTTCTAGTTGTATCATTTGTTTATATCCCATCTACCGAATCTTTGACCTTTAGATAGGAAATCCATGGATGTAAACATGTGCTTGGGACATGTTATGTTTGATGATTGCAAGTGGATGCAAGTGTTTGCTAGTGGTTGCTCGTGGATGCATTTACACAGACATTAGGCACTAGATTGGCTCAAATCACTTTCATATTGCATATAAATGTGTGTGCATATTTAGGTTAATGGATGAACAATGGTTGTGTTATCATATGGATGATGCATTATGATGAATGGTTGAGCACACATGTAGAAATAATATGTATCGATAGGATTCTTTCGCATACATAATGGACGCATGGCACTATCATGGTTTACATTAAGGTGGTCAACTGAATCAGTAGACCGCTTGATTTTGCATTAGATAAGGAACATATACACACACTTTTGCATATGTTCATACAACATTAGAAGTTTTCTAAGGACAATGGATGCTTGTGGATGATGGTTGAGTAGATGGGTGATTGGATGGTAGGACACATTCTTCTTAACTTGAAGATTTCGGGGACGAAATCCTTTAAGTAAGGGAGAATGTAACACCCTGAATTTTTGAATAATCAGATTAACAAAATTAAAGAATACTTAATTTCAAATGTGGGAATTAAAGGAAACGGGTCATGCCATTGTGTTCGTCTCGGAATTCTGGTTGAAATAGAGTCCGAGTTTGTGGCAAACGGGTACCGGATGAAAGAGTTATGGACGAACGAAGTTTGGTGGCAAAATAGAAAAAAAAGAATGCACTGGCGCATTTGGGAAGTGCGCCAGTATAAATTTGCATTGGCGCACTTCCCAAGTGCGCCCAGGCCGAGAGGAAACCTGCACAGCCTTCTGGTTCAGTCTGACCCATGTTCTGACTCATTACTGAGTCCTTTTTGACTCCTTGCTGATTCATTAGTGTTGAGGTGTCACCCTATCTCGACTGAGTGGTTTTGATTAACCCTAAGATCATCCGACGGCTATAATTAAATTGAAATTCTATATAAACATGTGTAGACCCAAACCCTAGAATCAAATCAAAAATTAGATCAGTAGCCGTCGTGTTGTCACTCTAAACCCTAGAGTAGCCGCCACCAACTAGAAGCAAATTAAAGACAACAATTCAGTTCAAATCAAGCCTAAAACTACAACAATGGAATTGTCTACAACAAGGGAATGCTAATCAATTACAGAATTCAGATCCCAGAACTCAAGACCCCTTATTTGGTGAGTTCTAGTCACTTTTAGGTTTAAATAAATAAAAGTGAATCGTGGTAGACTATGATTTGGGTATATGTTGTTTGTAGTTATGCAAGTTTATTGTTATTGTGGATCATGGAAATTATGTAAGTTATTGTGTGATGAATTCATGAGTCTATGCAAGTTGTTATTATGAATCTATGCAAGTCGTTATCATGAATCTATGCAAGTCGTTATCATGAATCTATGCAAGTTTATTATTGTGAATCATGAAATGATGCAAGTTCCTTATTATTGTGAATCATGAAGTTATGCAAGTTATTATGTTGAGAAACTATGAACCTATGCAAGTTACCTATGCAAGTTGTTGCGTTGTTAATTCATGAATCTATGCTAGTTGTTATGTTATGAATCATGAACCTATGAAGCTACCTAAGCAAGTTGATAAGTTGTTAATTCATGAACCTACGATAGTTGTTATGTTGTGGATCATGAACCTATGTAAGTCACCCATGCAAGAAGTTATGAATCATGCAAGTTGTTATATTGTGAATCATGAACTCATATAAGTTGTTGATTGTGTTGAGAATCATGAACCTATGTTAGTTGTTAATTATGTTTTAATTTATGAACCTATGCAAGTTGCTATGAATCCATGCAAGTTGTTAATTATGTGGTGAATCATAATTATATGCGAAGTTATCATGTCATTTTCCCTAGTTGTCATGCTTATGCCAAAAATTGTACTGAAAACGATCACCTTGTCATTCCCTTTATTTTATTGTTATGGCGAGACTATTTTGTAGCCTCGATGACGCCAAAAACGCAAACGGTTGCGCTAGTTAAGAAGCGGGGAAAAAGGGGAATTTGTAATAGGCATAATTTACTTAGTGATTATGTAAATTGGACACATGATTCTGGTTGGGAAACATATAAATAATTACCTATTATGACATGGGTAAAATTGGGTAAAAATGGTATAATTTGAATATACCATTTATGGATAAGAAATCCAAATTGTTAATAAGATAGGTATTGACACCTATGAAAGAGGAAAGGATTAATTAATTAACTTAATTAATCAAAAGAGGAATGTTTAAGCAATTAAAGTCTGAAGATTTAATATTGAGAATTGGCATAAAATTAATTTGTGATGAAATTGGTATGATTTTACATACCATAAATAGATGGACATAATTGAGTCAATTAAGGCCATAGCTAAATTTGGAATTAATTAATAATTTGAATAAGGAAAGTAATTCAAATTGGGGAATGATTAATTAGGAGTAATTAATCGTCTAAGACACGAGGTTAGGCTCTTTTGTGGTGTAAGCCTGCCCGGACCCGCCCGGCAAATCCAGCTGCCACAAATGCCAGTCTAATGTGGGAGGTCTTAGGCATAAATTAAATGCGTGACAGTTGTAAAGACACGAGGTTAGGCTCTTTTGTGGTGTAAGACTGCCCGGACCCGCCCGGCAAATCCAGCTGCCACAAATGCCAGTCTAATGTGAGAGGTCTTTATAAGGTTATGGTCTTAATGAATTAAGAAACACTTAACCAAATAAACATGTAGTGGGACATGAGGGGTTAAGTGGGTGCCTCGGGTGGCATGTAGAATTAAGTGGGTGCCTTGGGTGGCATGTGAAATAAGATTAGATGTCTCAATAATTAATTAATGCTGATTAAAGACTACTTAACCTAACTTAATACATATGGACTGTATGATGATGGACATAAGTTTGGGTTAAGTAAAACGAGTTGGATTGTAGGTGGGTTAAGTACAACTGATGGGTAGGTGGGTAATATTTATATATATAGGCCCACAAACTTAACCATTAAATAAACAGGATTAAATCAGTAGGTGGGTTAAGTACAACTGATGGGTAGGTGGGTAATATTAGTATATATAGGCCCACAAACTTAACCATTAAAAAGGGGGTTATGTAATTAAAGACACCTAATGGTATACTTAACCGGGGCAGAATAGTAAAGTTATCTATTAAAGACACCCTTAGGGGTACGCATAACTAATGGGGATATGTAGAGTTATGTATTAAAGACACCTATGGGTACGCATAACCGATAGGTAGAATAGGGGTTATGTATTAAAGACACCTATATGTACGCATAACTGATTGAGGGCTATGTAATTAAAGACACCTTAGGGTATACATAGTCAGTAGAAAACCTAGTGGGGATACAAGACATAGGGGAGAGCTTGTATCGTGTTGTGTGGGACCCATTTCAGTCAGTAACCCGGAGGGGTATCAAAGTAAAGAACTCCGTACTAGGCGGGGAAGGGGCACGCTTACTGATTGATTGTAAGAGATCCAAAACGATACGGATGGTGTGGGCGGCGCAAACCGACCGGGGACATGTGCGTGCATGGGCCGGGCAGAGGGGGACAAGACGACCGTGACACCAGTAGGTATAACTATGCACACCTTAGGTTACCACTTTAGGGAAGTGATACCCCCTAGTTGTGGGACCAGCACAGGGTATCTACGGAGTAGGGAGCCGATCGATTAGGGTAGTGGTTAGGGTATATTCGGACATATGCCCTAAGTCTACCAATTTGTAGTAGGAGGGTAGTGGGTACGACTAGTTGAGATAGGAGCAGGCGGCACCTATAGCAGTAGCTAGGAATACACGAAACTACCACCATCATTATCATGATTAGCAGAAGGGATTATCCCATCTTGATTTGACTAGTAATAGAGCAGAGTAGTTAGTAGTGAAGCATGCATACATCTTACCTTATTTGTCCTGTCATACCTGTCATCTGTACCGTGATCCTCTTATCCACTTTGTATGCCTGTCATGTTTACCTTTATTTATTTACTGGCTAAAAGTTACTGGACTCACCAGACGTATGTCTGACCTAGTTTGTTTCGCCTCTTTTCTTCTGTTCCCCCCTAGGTTCTCAGGGAGGAAACACACAGGTTTAGTCAGGATTTGGATATCATCTTCTAGGAGCTACTTCTGAAGTATGGCTCGAGTCTCTGTCTCTTATATGGCTTGCTCTTTAATATGGGGAATGAGATTTTCTTTTAAATACCTATGTACTCTGATAATATAAGACAGAAGTGTTTCGTTGTAAGGGTTTTATGACTCATGGTATTATGTAACAAAATATTTTGGTGATCTAATAAAGTTGTTTATTTTCCGCTGCAAAATTTTTAATATCTGTCTTGTGATATTCTGTGTCTGTTTTCCAAAAACGCTCCACTGAAGTTAAGGCATTCCCTTTGTGAGTTACCTTAATGGAGGTGGGGTGTTACAGAATACAAATAACATTTGTGGTTATAAAGAATGCCAAGGACGTGGACGATTGATTACAACATTCTTTTAAGTATTGTTGTAATGAAAATCTTTATATACTTCAAGATGAATAAATTACTTCCTATTTAGTGTTGTAATGAAACTTATCTTATTCGTAAAATGTGTATAGCAATATGCAAACCTGATTAAAATACAAAATGTAAGCACATGAAATCTATTTATAAATAAATACTTGTAGCCTACAAAGCGCAAACAGAAGACGCTTTGAATTAAAAAAGGCCTGAAGCATGGAAATGCACATGAAGTTTTTAAAGAAAGCTTCATTAAGAAGTATCTATAAGCAATTTGAGTTATTGAAAGAAGAACACGATCAGAAAAAATTGTTAAATCAAGGGGGAATCTGTAACGATTTGGATTTCACCCGGACCTAATCGATCGCAAAATCGACCAAGACCGTTCAAAACCCGAATATGCTAACTTTGGGAATACAACACATCAGAACAAATAACAGAAGACTTTTATTACATCATAATAATGTTACATCAGAGTACAGAATATCAGAGTACATTGGTAAAATACAGCGGAAGATAATTTACAATAATTTAATACATTGCAGTGGAAATGAATAAATTGATACAGCGGAAGTCTATCAATGCTCTGGACTCAACTTTAAGCTTCGATCCAGAATCCTGCTCAATATATCTGCAAAATAATCTACTCGACTGCCCATGTGGAAAAGAGGGCACCCGAGTTTGCAAAGTGAAACAAACTACGGGTCAGTCATGGGACTGGTATGAGAAATCTAACTTATCTAGTAATAAGGCTAATCACGGGACCACGCCGCTAATGCGGAATGGGTTACTCCATTAGATTGCCAGTGCATAAATAAAGTAAATCGTTTAAAACAACACAATGCTTTTTAGAAAAATGAAACCATTATAAGACTCAGGTCCCATCACACAATGCAATGCAAACCGGAGGATAGAATTTTACCTTATAATGATAAAAAATGCTTGATATGATAAAATGGATTTGATATTATTATTAGTGTACATATATTTCAAAAACATTTTCAATCATAATGTATCAATCATAGACGGCATAGTACCCCATCCTACTATGTCGCCATACTAGTTCTACAATCAAAACCGCATGATGTCCTATTGGAAATTAGATTTCCATCATGAGTCAAGGCTGGGAACGATATCCTTACCGATTCGAGACACTCTAGCAATGTCTCCGGATCCCCAGCAGTGAACCCTTGGATCCTGCAGGGCCGGTCCACAAATAACGTTAGTGGATTGGCAATTCCTGACCACACATTTCCCGGTCCTATTGAACCTATAAAATGGTCACTATCGACCAATAAATATGAGGTGCCTCATAATCCATCAACCACATAAGTTAAAATGTCGGGCCTTGTAAAAACCCTAACATCACTTCTAGCTAGAAAGAAAAGTGTGCACTCCCTGTGTTCCCTTGTCCCGTTTCTGACTCTAACCGGGGTGTGGGGCTCGCGAGGTAACATTTTACACAAAGCTATGCCGACATAGGCCGTGCTTTGATCATCATCCACAAGACTCTGCTTTTCAACAAAAGCCTTGATCATTTGCATCTTGGCGTGCCACATTGACAATCCACGTTATGCTATCAATAAATATCAATACATAACCTCTAAGGGTGTTAAGCAAGAGAATAAATTCTCCGCCACCAACGGTTATATATTGGATATAAATTAATTTACATAGAATGAAATCCAATGTCAGATACACATCCATTTACAAGTCCGTTCTAGGTCTGAACGAAACCGGAGACACCTTATTCCTCGTCCCATTTGTCCAATACAGGAGAGAGGTTCTTGCATATCCATCGATCTCTAAGTACGTCTGGACGATCACCACTTATTACCTTGTCTTGGGATACCTCCCAATCAAGACATCAGTAATCGCCCAAAACGATGTGAAGACCTTCGGTCTTCAATCACCGTCTTCATCTTCAACTCTTAATTGTCGTAGTAATTATTCGGAATGGGTTAACCCAGTCTTTCCGAATAACTCGCGTATTTTATAATCAATGATAAAGTGATATAAATACACATCAAATGCCTCATTCCAATTCAGAATATTCTTTTAATAAAATATTCACATTATTCTATCAAAAATAAATTCTTTAAATTTATTCTTAAATCTTTCTTCTTAAAGATTTATTAAAACTCCAATTTGGTTTTAAATATTAAAAATCATTATTTAATGATTATCTAAATTTTAAGAAATTAATCTCAATTTTAACTGGGTCAAAGAACTAATGTCATTTAAAACACAGTTCACGGTAAACCCAAAATCATCTTCCATTAAATATGGAATTTTCACCGAAATCAAATCAATATATGATCGATATAAATTTCTATATCAGACCAATAATATAAATGGAATAACGGCAAAGCCTCTTAAATTCCATATATAGTATCGGTCTTCTTTTACAGAAGCTTATCTCGATTATTATTAAATCGAATTCCATTCAATTCCAATTCAATATATTAAATTGGAAAACATTACTTTGGAAAATTTCCATTAAATCTAAATAAAAAGATTTATAAATTCCAAATTACATTTCCACTGTCAATTGGGTTAAAGAACTGATGTCGCTTAAAACACAGCTCGCAATAAACCCAATTTACATTTCATTTTATTCTAATTACTAAATATAATTGGAAACTCTAATAATCTTAATTAAAAGATTTATTCTTTTCTCAACTGGGTTTAAGAATGGTGTTATTAAAGACACCATTCACGATAAACCCAAAAATCCAATTTATTTAATTCCAAATAAATATTAATTAATTGGAAAACTCTATTAAATTTTGATTAAAGATTTATTCTATTTCTTTATTAAAATAGTGTTTTCAAAATATTAGATTTTGGAAATTACTACTTTTTATTTTATTCATTATAAAATGAATGAAAACGATCGATAAACCCGTTCGGGTTAAAATAGCGTTTCAACTTATAATGGGCTAAATAGTCTAATTCATTACCATGTCCATTTATGGTTTATAATGGGCTCCTTGTAAAGTTGAAAGCTCAACGTAAACAATGATCATTTTACTGTGAGAAAGCCATCCAAATGTTTTTCTTCCTTGGACATATATATCATTTGTAAGATGCCGACATGCAACAGAGCCAATGTTAACACTAATCTCACTGTTACCTGTGTTTAGTATGCAAAATAAAAATAAAAATGAGAGTATAAGGAATAAATAATCTTGCACATTACATGTTACATGTTAGTTAGTACTTCTATAGATGATAGTTTAAAAAAAAATCAACAATCATAATTTTTTCTTAAATCTGCAGGGACGTACCTTAACAGAAATATTTTGTATATGGAGTGAAAACTAGTATCATGTAATTCATCCAAGGCTTCATATGTATTGTGCCAGGAAGAAACGCAAGTGCCCATTCAGTGTTCCAGGCCATAATGTTGTAATAAATACGTGTGGTATGCCTTTCTAGTTCTATTCATAGTCTAAAAATATGATATTGTTATGATTTAAAATGGTATCCAAGAAGTTGTATAACATAAAGTCTGTTTGCCTAAGATCATTATTCAGTTCGCAATACTAAGCATAATCTTCTTGTAAAAAAAGAGAATTATATAGGTACAGAAACAAATATAGTATCACAATTGTGGCATAATATACTTTACATAATATAATAGTATTAACTATTATATTAACGAAGGGGGATGAAAATATATGTATGGTCATGTACGGTCATCTATAAACTAAGAGTAGGTTGTATTATTTATCAATCCACAGCAGCAGAAGCTGTTACGACTACTAATAAAAAAAAATATCCCAGCAATGGTTTTACAAAATTATAGTTATTTTTTGTAGTTTTCGCTAGTGTGTAAATACCCTTACCTTTAGTGTCCATAAGAAGTAATGAAGTATATAGTGGCATCTCAAAGTGAAAAATGTTTTACCTCTACCTCGTACTGGACGAATTCTACGTGTGGTTGGGAGTATCAAATATGAACTAAGAAATCATGTTTTATTCATTTTTTGCCTCACACTTTGCTACACCTGCATATTTTTTCTCTCCTTTTGGAATATTAAGAATGACTTGCATTACCCATTGGCTGATAATAATGTCTAAAAGCCTGATAGTTTCCAAAATAGTTAGCCGATTTGTTTTCCTCATTGCCAACTATAAAAAAGAGAAGATTGAAAATTGATAATGCAAATGTACAGATGAATTAAGATGTAGCGGGACGGATGTGCAAAATGTACACGAAGAAGTTACCCCAAATCCTTTCATCACATTCACAACACAAAACCAATCAAGACTGAAGTGCAGTCTTCTATTTTATTAGACGGAACTCATCAATACCCAAATTTGAAGTCAACATTTCCATCGCTTTCTCCCACATCCCTGAAATAAACAAAATATAAAAGGTATATTAAATCCTTAATAAGCAATAGGTCATTTAGTCTCAAAGTATGCAAATTGCATTGACCATATCATTTTAATGTGAAAATTTTGTATAGTTTAAATATTAAGCAGTTGTCTATAGAAGCGATGGAGGTTAGCTTGAGTCATTTGCTTATCTTCCGTCTTGTCTGTATCATCATTATACATATGGAATTAGCGATCACATGAAATTATACTGTATGTATGTTGGATTACAGAAGAAACAAAACAAAACACGGAATAATGAACTTAAGGTGTTTTATAATAATGCTTATTCCTTAAGAGTTCTTTCAAGAAAGAGCAACAATTCTGTACTTCTACATGTGGCTAAACATTCTCCCGAGTACTACATCCTATTCGTTCTCTCGTATTAAAAGAAAACTGGAATAATAAGCAATAGCTGAAGTTAGAGATATAATTTTTTCATGTCTTGCTCAACATAACTAATAAGAAATTATAATGCTAATTTGAAGTTGTCCACTTAACGTTGAATGTTCCCTTATTTCTGAAAACTCAATAAAAAAATTAAGATTAACGTATAACTTCATCAACAAAATTATAAGGCAATTTTAAGAAATAAGTAATTAGCAAAAGAGAATAAACGGTAGCCTATTAACACCATCTCAAACCAATAAGCACAACAAAATCGAATGAAAAAGAAATGAATATGTATCATACACACACACACACACACACATAGGCGAGCGTTCAATTGCACCCAAAATAGTGCAGCACCCCTAAATGCCCCCTAATTTCCACCACATATCATGTTTCTCTCTCCCTCCACTCATTCTCTCACCTCCCACTCATTTATTCTAATATAAATGATTGGTTTATATGGAGGGCAAATGGAGTGCCCACTATTTGGGGTGTCATTGAATGCTCCTCATATATATATATACATACATATATATATATAAGGGATATGATACCTGGCTTTGAACATTTCCTGCTTAAGCTCTGTAACCCCTTAATCCACATTCACATATATTGATCATTCATAGGCCAGAATCTCCAACTATAAATTGTAGATTTAGTTAATTGTCTTATCAATAAAAGTTGTTCACCCATAATGTTAGATTATCATTTGAAAATAATCAGGAAGACGGATAACTGATGAATTACTTATTCCTACGCCCTCAACCGGTAGCAGTGTATCACTCTCCACCAATTCAACCACCATACACTCACTTTAGTTGCCTTGTCTCAAGCAATTTAAAACATAAGAAAGAAAAAAAGCCTGGAACATATTACTGACTATAGCTCTCAATAATGGAAAGAAGCAAGAAACCAAAAGGAAATGCTAAAGTTTCTCATGCTAATTTGAAGCAGCATAATATAGTAACGACCTCTGTATAACAGCCATTAAATAATGGAGCATTGCTTTATGAACGTTCCTAATAACAATAAGAATTAGCCAATTGTCCGGCATGTCTCCCTTCGAGAAATAATTCCATTAGCATTGAACAACTATCTGTAATGGTATAAATTTACAAGTGCAAAACTAAGAGTATGATAATGGTAACATCTTTACTGACCTTAAAATTCCTTTACTAAGTTTGTTCCCAGGTCCAACTTTAAATGTTTGAGTACTGCGCATACTGGTTGCACTGTCATTTCTTTAACCCTTTCATGATCTGTTTTCATACAGATGTAACTGTTTAGAAAGAAAATCGTAAATAATATTGATAAAAATATAACTTTTTGATCGATGTTCTATGAAAAGATCATAGAAAGTAAATCACCTTAGCGGATCGCAAAATGAGAGAAAGACCTAAGATTAATTCTCTTCTATCATGAAACAATCAAATATCTCCAACCTACCATTTTGAAAATAACTGTTTAAGTCGTCTTCGTCCGAGGAAATCAATCGATTTGTCACCATTGGAAAATTGTTGGTTGATTTAATTTTGATAATTTTGGGCATTGTTATTGACACTCCAAATATTGTTAAGGGGAACTAATTTTTTTTCTTTCAAAAATTGTTAAGCGGAGTACCAATGAGGAAAGTAGTCCCTTAGCAAATAAAGGTAATTTTACCTTATTACCCATTTAGCCCTTAACAAATAAATGTAATTTTATTTTAACAAATATTGCGAGGACCGTAGTAATTTTTTTCGATTCACATATATCGATTTTTTTAAACCCTAAAGGATAAGCGTTTTCGGAGTAATTGGATTGAATTTTTTTTTTGTTTACATAAATATGCCGAATTTTATAATTACGGAGGCAACGCATCAAAATGAATATTAATTTTCGACATATCATCGTCAAATACATATATAATTGATTACGTGCTGCATTTGATGTAGTAGTGACGAACTGCTTATTTTAATTTGGTTTCCTCACCGAATAAGTTTTTTTTAATCTAATTTAAAGGGGCAATCTAGGAATATTAAGTAGTGTGAATAATATATTTGTGTAGCCCTTAACAATTTTTCAAAAGTGGAGTGTTTTTAAAAAATACCCATAATTTTTCAAAAGTGGAGTGTCAATAACAACACCCATAATTTTTCCCGCTTTTATTTCAAGGTTCATAAAGAAAAAATGGTTGAGAACATGATGCAGTGGTGGAATGGATCCTAGCAACCAATTTGGGAATATGGTTGACATGAAAACGAAAGTAATACCCTCATTTTGTTTGTAATTCTAATGTAATTAAAAGTATATTTTGCGAGCCAAAAAGGCTTCACTTTGACTTGGTTGACCAAGGTTTTGCATTATATATAAGATAATAATGTACAATATAAAACCACTAAGCATATACTTAAAATGTTTTATTGCTAATATATAGTTAACTTTATATAGAAAAATTCTTCTAAGATGCATATATTATACTTAAAATATTGATTTGAGCATATCTATTTTTATTTAGAATTTCTCAAAATGATGTTTTTAATATTTGTGAAGATACAAATTATATATTTTATAGAACATTTCACACATTTCTTATACATAATGTGCACATGTGTTCATGCTTACTCGAATGAACATATACTGAATATCAAAGTCAATGGCAATTAACTCAGCTGTTAAAATAGATAGAATGTAATTGTCATAAGAGCTTACCGACTTAAGAATATGAAATTTTAGTTATTTGTACGTCATGCATTTGGTGGCTGTGGCACCGTTTCTGTGAAGTGATTTCCCAGTTGTGACAATTTCAATAAACGATCGGCTCTTTCAATTGCTGCAAGCTCTGAAACATGAAGCCATCCAATTAGCTTTAAATTGTTCAAATGTTCAAAGGATTGCAATGAAAGACCGGGAAAGAGATTTCACCATTAGTACATGTGTGTGCACATGTATGGGTGCATGCAAACCTTCAATCGGTATTGAGGTAACTAACAGAAATTTATAGCCCCATCAACTGAAAATTTAAATAGTATAGCTTCACTAAAAAGCAAACCAACTTTATAATTCTAAATCATAACCTTAGAGGACACGCATTAGTTATAACTGTTAAAAAAAATAAGTTTAACTTTTGCACACTATTTAGAAGATATTTTTTCTCAAAATAACAACAAATATATTGTTTATGTACTTATATAGTCAAATTTTTTTTTGGACAAAATGCATTACTGTTGGATAAATAGTCATTTTTAGGAAGCTTCTTGATGGATCACTCATACTTTAAATAGAATACTCACCCCAACATTGAATAACTTTACTCTATGATGCATTCAATTGCTTTACATATTCAGTACATATAATATCAACTATTTTTCAGCTTATTTGCTAAAATATGTTGCAAAATAGGCAATCATAAAATAAAAAAATAACATGATTGTTACAAAGAGAGCTATCATGTATAAAATGTATATGATATAATGGCTAGCACAGAGAAGACAATTAAGAAGAGATAGAAATAAATTTTCTGTAAACATTGTCATACGGTATGCTCAATTGTAGGCAAACTGTATAAGAATGATTTTGTTTGTGTGTGTGTCCCCCCCCCCCCCTTTTTTTAAAAATAAGGAACCATAACCTTAGCCACAAAGAATATTATTATCACTAAGAGAGAAAAACAATCCTAATACACTACGGATTATTTATAACTGTTGGTAGAAACCATATATATGAACAAATCGAAGGCAAATGGATATATGTTACAGGGAAATAGTGTGAAGGACAAAATTAAAGAAAAATTTATGCATAAGGACAAGAGGCCAAAAATTTAGGCATAAGGATACTCTTTAGTATAAAATTGAAAATGTAGTGGGTCCCTAAATTTCTTGATTTACACTAAAAAGTGTCCGTGTGCCTAAATTTTTAGCCTTTTGTCGTTATGCTTAAAATTTTCCATAATTTTGTCCTTGTGTCTAAAAATCCCGTTATGTTAACTCAAATTCACTTATTTTATGCAATAATGTATTAATGCTATTTCAAGAAATAAAATCACCTGTACAATGGAATTAGTTAAACATGGGTTTTGGTTTGATCAATCGTAATGTCAAGATTATAAAATGCCCAATAATTTATGACGTGAAATAGTACACAATTATAGTTTAATTTGTAGGTTAGTGCAAACGAATATATGTATGCATGTGTTATGCCTACATATAGTAACTGATTGGTGATATAACAGAAAAAATCCAATGGAAAAAACATGGCCAGGGGCAGTATTGCCTCAAGTAAGGCCCATGCCATACGTCATTTTTTGAAATACCTTTATAAAACATGATATTTTAACCGAATCTTGTGCTTCTTTTACAAAAAAAAACCCCACTTCTCCTTATGTAAATGAATCAACCAGTCATGCATAAAATGTTAATCCGAGTTCAAAGGTTGGCCTCACCACTGGTAAAAAAAATGAATGTTTTCATCTATGTGATCAATCAGAAACTTTCATCAATGCCCAAGAAACAATACGAAATATCGAAACTAAATTAACATTACATTAACAAGTTATCGAAAATAATGAAATCATGGATATAAGTGAAGTGACTGGGACAATGTGAGATATTTAATCATATATACATACATACACACACACGATCAAGAGCACCCCAAATAGTGTTGTATCCATTTAGCCCCTCTAATTCAAGCGCACAATTCCCTTTTTCTCTACTCCCATTAACTCTCTCTCCCACTCACACATTATTTTAACATAAATGAGTGGCTCTCGTTGGGGTGCAATAGGGATGCCATACAATTCCCACTTTCGTGGCACCCATATTGCACCCTAACCAGAGTCACTCATTTATGTTAAAATAATGTGTGAGTGGGAGAGAGAGTTAGTGGGAGGGGAGAGATATAGAATTGTGTGGCGGAAATTAGGAAGGCTAAAATGATACTGCACTATTTGGGGTGCTCTTGTTCCTCTCTCTCTCTATTTCTATATATATATATATATATATATATATAGTTTGAAGAAAAAATGTGGAATAAATATTTAACCTAAAAACTCCCAATAGCGTAGAAAGTATGGATTAGTTTGAATGAAGAATACATTAATGAAAATGCTATGGACTGAAAAATTAATGATTCCTAAAGAAAAATAATAAAAAGCGGAAATCCTTTAATTATATGTTGAACAATTGGCTAAACTGTAGATGTAGAATGAAGGCCTTGACTGGTGGGCATGATTTAAGTCTTGATCAATACAATAATAAACTATCAATATCACTAAATTCGAGATTCCTTACCAATACTGACACAAAAGTTCAGTATAACCAAATTAGTCACTAAATCAGTAATATTCATGACTGTAAACTAAATATGCATAGCAGAAAAGTTGCTGAAACCCACATCTGAAATAGCATACTCAAAAATAAAGAACACTTTACATCTAAATGCATATGATTCTTCCATTTTACCAACATATAACATCGCTTATGTTTTTCTAATTCCAAACGATTATTTAAGATATATGAAATAGCAATAAGAATTAACAAAACAAAGAACACTTTACTTTTTTTATTAAATTATCTACATGTTACATGAATTTGCACATCAGACTTGGTTGGCTTAGCAGTAAATGTGGAACTGATTTGTTTACATAATATATTGGTTGCTGCTGTTCTTACTATTTCGCCTGCTCTGCACAAAACAAAGTTTCTGTACAAAACCAAGCTTTGCTTCAATTGTCTACGCACACGTCCAACGGACGTGCCTAAGTACTAGTGTGTGTGTGTCTCTGTGTGTGTGTATATATATATATATATATATATATATTGTAATGACCCACAAATTCGTACCATTTGAATCGACTGAATACAACTCACGTCAAACCCAAATTGCACGAAAATACGAATCATTAATAGAAAGAAGTTAGAGGATGAGGAATAGAAAGATAGAAAATTAGAATAGAAGAAAATAGATAGAAGGTTGAACTGAACAACACCACAGAATCTCACCATCGCAGTGGAACAAAATATAATATATATAAAATAACTTTTGAAATACAAACCGGATTTGAACTTACATACATCATCATAGTACATCAAAGATACAATACAGCGGAAATAAACTCTAAATATCTAATGTTGAAGCCAATGTTGAAGCCTCCTGCTCCAAGCTCCACCAAATAAATCTGCAGAATCCTAAACTACTTGACTGCCCGTACAAATTTGGGCACCCAAGAGTTTAGGGAAAACATAGAAAAATAAACTCTGGGTTAGTCATGGGACTGGTATGAGTAAACGATTTTAAAACAAACTGATTCTGATAAAGGATATCTCATAAGACCACTCCGTAAAAACAGAATGGGTTTTTTCCCTTATGAGAATCCAAACACTTATTTAACTTTTAAAACGCTTTGAAAGAAAGGATAATTGTAAGACCGATCCAATCATAAACATGGATGGTTTTTACCTTACGATAACCCAAACCATTTTTGAAAATAATATTATTCTGATATTATAATACTGTCTAAATACAAATAAATATCAATCTAGCAGAACACTTGCATCTCACGCTCTACATATATAGTACACAATCAAAATCACGAGCGCTTATTGGATAATGGGTTTCCAACTATGATAAGGTATGGAACCACCTTCCGGTAGTGTATCTCTACAGAGGAATACGCCGAGTTCAACAAGAACGTCTTGCAACCCGGCCATACATAACCGACCACTCATTTCTCTTGAGTGTATCGAATATATTGTCACCTTACGGTTGGTACCAACATAACCGTTCCCGGGAGATACAGAAGCGAAAGAAGTAATAAAATGAATATTCTCTAGATGGTGACAATACACTTGAATGGGAGCGACCCACATAGTCATGCTGCCCGCCTGATTTTTGTCATTTTCCGGTTGTGAGGCTTGAGGTCAAAACTTACCTTTAGATATATTACGTCTTCATTCACTTTGAATGCCACATCGTCAAACCCATCAAATCACAAATTGATTTCCCCAAAACTACGGGTATAAAGCTAAGAGAAACGAATTTCTCCGCCACCAAACATAGTTTTGAAGAGATCAACTTACGCGATCTGCTAGGCATACTCTGTCAGACATTCTTCCATACAAGTTGTCCTGGGACTGGACAAACCGAAGGAACTATCCTATAAATTCATCTTAGGAAATTGCTACCTAGGATCGAAAAAATAGCTCTTGCATAACTCCGTCTTCAATGATCTTCAATAATCTTTGATACGAAACATATATCGAATCAAAGTGGAATTTAGATTCCGGTTTTTTTGAAAATGATAACGAAAAGGTCCAAATTTGATAGTCGGTGATTTAACTATTAAATATAAAATAAAATAAACATATTCATTTCCATTGGATCTGCGCCTAAGCCTTATTTAAATAATCTTTAAATATTTCAATATTATTAACTTCATTTATATGTTCATTTGAAAACATAATTATTAACAAAACTCTTATTATCAACCTTGCGTGATAATCCCACTTTTGAATATTCATTTCATAATTGAAAACATTATTCGACTCTAACACTCATTCTGAACACGAACTAATACAATCTATCGGATAATGGTGAAATTGGTCAAGTTGGGGTATTTTAATTATCTCTCAGACCTTGAGTCGAAATCATTTTCATCGTCAAGACACATAGAAGTTCGATATCCAATATATTCAACAAAAATCTCAAATTGGTAAATCCATTTGATTTCAAAATCTTAAACCATTTAAAACAACATTGTTGTTTTGAACCATTCATCAATTTAACTTGATATTAAATCAGGGGAATTTAATCCAAATGATCAACTTGATTTTCCTTTTCTTTTAAAACTAAATTATGTTCTACACTTACTTAACTAAGAGGTTAACTAAGTTTAAAAACATTCCTTTGAGATGATTTAACCAAATTTTTAAACTGCTACGTACACTTTATCTTAGCAAAATTGTTAATTAAACATACTAACTCTTCCAATATTCATTTAAGAAAAACAAATAGTCTAAACGATTATATTTAATCTTCCCTTTTAAATATAACTAATTTAATTAATCCAATTAATTGTTTCTTAATAACAATTTATACCCGATTATCAAAACTCGAGTTTATTTTTGAGTTACTTTACAGAAAATGGCAAAGCAGTTCCAACGGTATATAACAATTATCTAAACAGATGACATTCTAGTTGTTTAACCCAATTTGCACAAACAATTATGTAAATTCAATAAAATCTTATCAATTGATAATAATTCAACACATATATTTGCTGAATAAATATGTCAAACAAATATAATAGCAGAACGGTGTTTATTTCTATTAATAGGGTATTCAACCAATTCAGTTAATAGTGAAACGATGATAATTTCCACTAATAGGGTATTCATACAATATATAATTATGATTAACGTAATTAACCACACCAGCACTAATAAATCAATTAATTGAACAACTAATTCAAAGTTTGCTGAATTTCAGGTTATTACTTAATAATAGTCTAACCGTTAATTTAGTTTAGCAACTAATTCTACTTTTGATTTAAATGATATTCAGTATAAAAATCACTTTTAATAAAATCAATTTATTTGACGCTAGATGGCTACGACAAGTTGCGTACATACACCCTCCCTCGACTTGACTGCACGATGTGAGTCAAAAATAATTGATCGTATCTTAGGATACAGTTTAATACATATAATTCCTATAAATGTTTATTCTATTTTCATTTAGAATTTAAACATAAAACAACTTTCCTCTTTTAAATTGAAACGGGTCGAGCCCCATTAAACAACCCAACTTCCTTTACCTTTTCTTTTTATTTATTTAACCTACGGGCCAATCCTAATTGCCAAACTATTCACGCAACCATGTTAACCGACTCATCCTTCTAAGCAATTCTTCCAGGAAACGCATGATCACCTTTTGCTTTCCATCCTTCTACCCTGCCTCCTATTTCGTTCCCTTTTTATGTATATTTTTTTTCGTTTATACTTTGTCCCTTTATTTTCTTTTCTAAATTTTTATTTTAAACTAGCCGAGACTGTACACATCATACCCAAGTCCTGATAATACTGCACGCAGCTCCCCTGTTTCACGTTCCAAGTATAACCTAAAAATGTCAACCCATTTTTCATAAACCTACTGCTCCCTGTATCTTCTTCTATTTGTTCTTCATAAAATCATTACACCATACCTTACATTCTCTACTACATAGAAAGAGCGCTTGCAAGCTTCTGGAAAAAAAAAACCGTTCTGCCGTGTTCGTATGTGTCGCAGTCTACTGGAGACAATATACTCCTCTGCAAAACGCTTTCCTTCCCTGCCGTACCGTCATATGCACGTATAAGTGAACACTCGACCCCCAACAACGATTGACATTCTGAACCCATCCACAAACCCGCCCTTACCTCCTTACCGCGTCGACACCACCAGTTACCCTATCCTTTTCTCCACGTATCCAAACTGCGCCCATGCAACCAACCCGTCCCCTTGTTCTTTCTACTGTGTCCCCTTTCTTTCTATCTATCTCCTAGCGCTTTATACGACTTATTCTCCCCAGGCTCAGGCCACGCTAGCCGTTTTCCTTGCACCTTCACGTAGGCAAGACTACCCCATAATGCATAACTAAATGGTAAATGTTTCCTGATGCCTACACTACAATGAGCCTACGGTTTCTCACTTCTTTCCCCATTCCTCTTTTCTACATATTTTCTCCTTTCATCCATTATTTACGTAAGCTTTGAGTTATTAATATTATACCCGAGAGCTCCTTCTCATCCGAATTATTAAGACCCAATTGCCTGTATGCGAGTACCTCCGGGTTTGTTTGCTAAGCGCCTTAACTCCAAAGAACTACATTTCCAAAAAGGTCACAAGATTTAGGGAAAATATTCATTTGCTTAGTCCACATATTTTTCCATCGAAGATTTAAACGATGAACATTCGTAAATCAAACGAATGCTTTCGGACTCAAAAAAAATTCACTTATCTATACATCATTTTGTTATATCTTATCAAAGATAGCGCTGCTCATTTGCTAGCTATCAACTCTCAAGAAGATGTATTTAATTCTGAGATACAAACTTATAGATAATAATGGATCATGGACTTATCACGCCATTCCATCTCCTTTCTGTATTCACTATGTACTGGAGTGAAGTCGCAGGGGATATAGACTAATGTCACTATTATCATGTTATCACCCTATGTCACTACTACCATGTTGTCACCATATTTGCTAAGTTTGATGCCATACATGTTTTGAGGCCAATAATCCTACATGCTAGTTTGATGAACACCTTTTTGCCTCAATGCCACCTTGTTTCACTTGTGGTAAAACTATGACACCTTATACCCACCTTGTCATGTCATTCCCCTATTTTGAACTATTATGATTCGCTTTCACGTACGTTGGGGATACGTTTGGGTAGTATAGGAAAATATGATTTTAACATGAAAACTTGATTTGAAAACATGGTTGTATGACAAACTTGAACGTGGACATGACATGTAGTAAACATGAAAGTGGCCAACTCGAGGTTGGGTTGAGTTTGTAGCGTAATTCTGCCCGGAACCAACCGGCAAATCCAGTGGCTACAAACAATAGGACCCAATGTGAGTAGTTGGTCATATCGCACTTGAAAACCCGAGGTTAGACTAGGTTGTAGTGTAAAGCTGCCCGGACCCGCCCGGCACATCCAGTAACCACAACAAAGTCTAATGTGAGAGGTTGTGTGCATTAAGTTAATTGATGCCACATGGTAGGGTTAAGTCATGGACCACTTCAATACTTAACCAATTGAACACGATGGGTTGGTAGGGTTAAGTCATGAACCCCTTGGATACACTTAAACCACTTGATACATGATTGGATAGGGTTAACCACATTTAACCCATTAGAAACTCTAGTTACGCGGTCCTTTTCAGCAGTAACCCTCTTGGATGTATCATGATACCCTAGGGACTAGGCTAGGGTAAGGCACGATTACTGGGCTGATTGTAAGCGACCAAAACGACGACCGAGTAGGTGCGCCGGTGTAGGTTCAGGCGGGCTATGGTCGTGCACATAGTCCGGAGTTGAAAAAGCAGGCACGGGCACCAGTAGGTTTAACTGCGTGTGCTTGATTTGTGTCGGTGGTTGGCACCCTAGGACTTGATACACCCTAGGGTGGACCTAGCACAGTTGACTACATTTCATGGTTGGGCCGTATGACACCGACACTTGACGAGTTAGCTTATAGGGAGCCGATCGATTAGACCGCTTTGTTGGGCCCCGATTTGGGTCATCTCATGACATTGGGCCAAAGGATCATTTCTTGGGTTATGATACTAGTACTATTGGTGCAAACAAAAACTTAACCTTGTATATGCGATGCCACACCTGATCTACCCTGTTATCTATTTGCCATGTCCAGTTAACTTTATTAGTTTTAATACTAATAGTAGGTAGGACTTACCTGTCTTTATGACTGACCCGTTTTCTTTCGCTTCTTTTCTTCCGTTCCCCCCCCCCCCCAGGTTCTCAGGGAGGGACCACCAGTGCCTAGCTTGGATCTTTTGCTTGCTTTTTCAGATAGCTCATGTATGTCTTGGACTTGAGCTCACTATGGCTTTACCACGTTTATTTTGGGGATAGTTTACTTCATGTTATTTTCAGTTTATGTTGTTTTAGACTTGTGTATTTGGAAAATGATGATTTGGTACTCTATGTGACTTTGATTATAGTTTCGAAATAATGAAGTTGGTTTTTATTCTCTACCGCTGCTTTACTTACTTATTTACTTATCTGTGTTCTGTCTTGTGATATCTCTGTGCATGTTTACCTAGACCAACACTCCTCCAAAGCCAGTGTACTTGCATAGAGTGACCCTGGCGGAGGTGGGGTGTTACATTTGGTATCAGTGCATGAGGTTTACGAGATTGAGCAAAAGTTTTAAAGACTATTTTCAAAACCGATTACAAAGAAGTATTTTTCCAAGAAAAGTCTAGTTTATTTTTAAAGGCTATTCCCCAAAAAGCCATTAGCACTATCCTTTGTTTCCTCATTCTGAATCTATCTTTTTTCTTCGTTTCAGTATGGCTGATAATTTTCCCATCCCGGAGGGCGTACAAGTGCCCATTTGGTTCAGGAGGTACATGGAGGCAAGGGCGAATGAAGCCGGCCCCGCGGACATTCCTCCTCCTCCCGTGGCTAATATTCCTCCTCCTCCTCTCGTAGCTGAGGTTCGTCCTCCTCCTCCTCAGCGTCCACAAGCGAATTTCGCGAAGATTTGCAAAGACTTTAAGGTGATGGGTGGCAAGAATTTCGTTGGGACGGAGACTTTTGTTGAGGCAAGAAATTGATTGAAGGAAACTGAAGATCTCTTTGCCATCTTTGATGTAGAAGATCGAAGGAAAGTTTTGTTGGCGGCGTGGCTATTGAAAGAAGAAGCGGCTTATTGGTGGGAAGTCACCACCGCTACTAGGCCAATTGAGACTTGGGATGACTTTAGGGGAAGGTTTGGATTGAAGTTTCTATCATCTGCAGAAGAGAACCTTCAGATGGAAAGGTTCATAGCACTGAAGCAAGGGGACATGACTGTTAAGGAGTATGTGAACAAGTTTAACCAGCTTGCCCGATTTGGTTTAGACTTGGTTAATACAGCTCAGAAGAAGGCTCTACGTTTTGCTCGAGGGTTGAATGAGCCATTGCAAGGTTTAGCCATGTCTCACATACCCATGGGGGCCACTTTTGAGAGCTTAGTGGATATGGCTTTACTTCAAGGAGATGATAAGAATGGCAAGAAAGAGGTGAAGAACAATGAGAATAAAGGGAAGAAGGCTGATGCCAAGTGGGGAGGCAACCAGAGCAATCAGAGCAACCAGAACAAACAGAACAAAAGGAACAAGAACAAGGGCAACAAGGGCAACAATGGAAAAGAACGTGAGACGAGAAAATGTAACTTCTGTGGGATCAAGGGGCACCTGGCCAAAGATTGTAGGAAGAAGAAGAGGAAGTTAGGCGAGTGCTATCATTGCGGAGAGTCTGGACATTATAGCAAGGAGTGCCCGAAGAAGCCAGTACAGGGGCAAGGACAGACTCAGCGGGCAGGACCTTCTGGAGGGCAGATGCATGCTCTCAACACCGCTCCAGCGATTGATTGAGGTAGTATTTCTGTAGAAAGCCTTGTTTACATTTCCGGTTTTCCTGTTCGAACTTTATTTGATTTTGGTGCATCGCATACCTTTATTTCTTCTGATGTTGTTGAAAGTTTGCACCTTAGTACTAGTCTTGTCGAGGATCCCGTTAGTGTTTCAAATCCAATTGGGGGTTCCTCACATCTATCTATGATTTGTATGGATTTGAGGATCTCTATCTTAACCGTAGAGTTCACGTGTAATGCTTATGTTCTCGGGTTCATGGGATACGGGTTGATTTTGGGCATGGATTGGTTGTCCAGTTATGGAGCCATCCTTGATTGTGAACATAGGGTAGTGAGGCTCATGACTCGCCTTGGTAATACCCTAGAGATTTCTTGTAACTCTATGGGTCCCGTCATGTTATGTTATCTTGAATCCCTCGACTTTTCCATTGATGATCTTCAATCTGTGAGGGTGGTCCGAGAATATCCCGATGTCTTTGAGGAGGTGAAGGGGTTACCCCCTAAGCGCGAGATAGATTTCCGCATTTATCTGGTTGATAATGCCAAGCCAGTCTCTTTTCCAGTTAGTCACATGGCCCCGCGTGAAAGGAGAGAGCTTAGTAAGCAAGTCAAGGAGTTGCTTGAGAAAAATTTCATTAGACGAAGCATTTCTGAATAGGGTGCTCCAGTGATATTCACTACTAAGGCGGATGGTTCGCTTCGTCTATGTGTTGACTATCGAGAGTTAAACAAGCTGACAAAGAAGAACAGGCACCCGTTACCGAGGATCGATGATATTTTTGACCAGCTTTTTGGTGCTTCTGTTTTCTCTCAACTCGATCTAGCCACCAGATTTCATCAGCTTAGAGTGGCTGAAGATAGTATAGACAAGACTGCGTTCAGGACTCCAGATGGATTCTTCGAATGGCTTGTCATGCCATTCAGTTTGACTAATGCACCCACATACTTCGTGGATTTGATGATTAGGGTGTTCAGGGAGTTCCTCAACAAGTTTGTGGTGGTGTTCGTAGATGACATTCTGATCTTCTCAAAGGATGAGGAAGAGCATGCTAGGCATCTCATAGAAGTGATGGATACGCTTAGGGCACACGAGTTGAAAGCCAAGTTCTCCAAATGTCATTTTTGGAGAAAGGAAGTTCGGTTTCTTAGGCATATTGTCTCTAAGCATGGCATAGTTGTGGATCCCGCTAAAGTAGTGGCGGTGCAAGACTGGAAAGTTCCGAAGAATGCAACTGAAGTGAGAAGCATTCTCGGTCTAGCAGGGTTTTATAGGAAGTTCATCAAGGACTTCGCTAAGATTTCGGCTCCTCTCACTAAGTTGACGAAGAAGAACTTAGTCTTTGCATGGGACGTAGAGTGTGAGCTTGCTTTTCAAAGGCTCAAAAGAACCCTCACCACAGCTCCAGTTCTAGCATTACCCGATGGAGGGAAGTTGTTCACCATGTACACCGATGCATGTGGCACGGGATTAGGCGATGTTCTGATGCAAGAAGGGAGAGTAATATGCTATGGGGGTAGACAACTCAATGTTCATGAGAAGAACTATCATACTCATGATTTGGAGTTGGCGGCGATCGTCTTTGCACACAAATCTTGGCGCCATTATCTTTTAGGCAAAAGATTTGAATTGTATACCGATCATAAGTCATTGAAGTAACTCTTCTCGCAGAAAGATCTGAATCTGAGGCAACAAAGGTGGATGGAATTCTTGGCATCTTATGATTTCGATATAGCTTATACCCCTGGCAAGGGTAATGTTGTAGCGGATGCGCTAAGTAGGAAAAGGTTGACTTTGAGTCCCTTGTTTGTTGAGATGAAGCGTCTAGAGTTCTTGGCAACCTTTGATTTTTCACCTGCGGTTGAGGTATTGACCGGTTCATTAGCATCCCTTGAGCTTAGACCTGCACTTCTTGATCAAGTAGGAACTTCGCAGAAGGAAGACCCACAGATTGTCGAGATCTTGGACAAGCTGATTCGTGGAGAGTCGTCCAGTCATCTCGCAAGATATACCATTGATGACAAGGGGTGGCTAAGGCGTGATAGAAGACTATGTGTCCCACAAGTGGGAGACTTAGTTCATAAAGTTCTTGAGGAGGCGCATCACACGAAGATGACCATACATCCCGAAGGGGATAAGATGTACCGGGATATGAAGCGTATTTTCTTTTGGGATGGTATGAAGAAGGATGTGGCGGAGTTTGTTTCAAGGTGCATGGTGTGCCAATAGGTGAAGGCCTAGTCGAAGAAGCCCGGTGGGCTGTTGCATCCATTGGAGGTCCCGCAATGGAAGTGGGAAAGCATCTCTATGGATTTTGTGGATGGATTGCCGAGGTCAAGGAAGGGGAACACTAGCATATGGGTCATTGTTGATAGACTCACAAAGAGTGCTCATTTCATTCCGGTGAAGAGCAAGAGGACTGCATCATGGCTTGCATTTGTTTATCTTCGAGAGATAGTGCGATTGCATGGAGTTCCTTCTAGCATAGTTAGCGATCGTGACCCGATCTTCACTAGCCAGTTTTGGAACCATCTTAAAGAAGCTATGGGTACGCGATTGAATCTAAGTACGGCCTATCACCCCCAGACGGATGGCGAAACCGAAAGGGTGAATAGGGTACTAGAAGATTTGTTGAGGTTGTGCATTCTTGACATTGGTGGCACTTGGGAAGACCATCTTCCTCTTGTGGAGTTTGCTTATAATAACAGCTACCAAGCAAGCATAGGGATGGCACCATTCGAAGATTTGTATGGGAGGTCGTGCAAATCACCAACATGTTGGTGGGAGACGACGGATAAGCTTATACTTGGACCCGACATGTTAAGGGATACGTCCGAGAAGGTTGAGTTGATTCAAAGACGGATAAAAACGGCCCAAGACAGACAGAAACCCTATGCAGACAAGCGAAGGACGGACTTAGAGTTTGAAGTTGGAGATATGGTGTTTGTGAAAGTTTCTCCTTTGCGGAATGTAATTCGCTTTGGAGCAGTTGGGAAGCTAGCACCAAGGTTCGTAGGACCCTTCCCTATCATAGAGAGGATCGGGCAGATGGCTTATAAAGTGGAATTGCCCGAAAAGCTGGCCGGAGTGCACAATGTCTTTCATGTTTTGCATCTCCGAAAGTGCTTGCATAAGTCCGCCGAAGTGGTTGAGCCTACCATCCTTGAAGGCGTGGAGGTAGAGAAAGAGGCAACCCTGAGGCGAGCTTCGATCTGTATCTTGGGAACGGAGATCAAGAAGCTTAGGAGTAAAGAAGTCAAGCTAGTTAAAGTGCAATGGAGTGAAGCAGAGGAAGACGCAACTTGGGAAACCGGGGAGAAGATGCGTGGACTTTATCCATTTCTTTTTTAGGATACATTCTAAATCTCTTTTCCTAGTTAGCTTATCTTTCTTTTGCTATCCATGTTTATCTAGTTATGTCGTTAAACTTGTTATGAGAACCTTAGGTAAAAACCCTTTGGATGAAACATGTATTTGAAACATGTTATGCTTGGTGTTTGCAAATGGTTGCAAGTGTTTGCAAGTGGTTACTCGTGGATGCATGATACACGTTAGGCACTAAGATCGGCTCACACACTTTCATGTTGCATATGCATGAGTGTTTATGCTTATTCATGGATGAAAACTTGTTGTGCTATCGCATGGATGTTGCATATGGATGAATGTTATATGCACTCATGTAGAGAATTATAAGTTATATTAGGAATTTGCATACATATGGACTCATTCCACTAACATACTTTGCATTAAGGAAGTTTACTAAATCAGTAACCGCCTGATTTTCGCATTAGATAGGTACATGTACACACACTTTCGCATATGTTCATACAACATTAGAATCCTTGTAAGGACAATGTTTTGCTCGTGGATGATGTTTTGAGTAGATGGGTGATGGTTGGTAGGGTACGTTCTTCATAACTTGGAGATTTTGGGGACGAAATCCTTTAAGGAGGGGAGAATGTAACAACCCGAATCTTAATAACATACTATAATCATAAATCAAGGCAGAATTAAATGTTAAAAATGAATCAGGGGAAACGGGTTACGCCATTGCGTTCGTCTCGGAAAAATACGCGTAATAGAGTCCGAAATTTCGTAAATCGGAGTCCGTATGACCAAGTTATGGTCCGTCAAAGTTTTCAGAAAATTCAAAAATCAGCCCGAAATTCAAATTCAGCCCTAACTTGACTAGGCGGGAAAAATTCCCGCCCAGCCCAGGTCGACTAGGGGGTTGACCCTAGGGTCGACCTGCCCCAACCAGGTCGACCTGGGAGTCAACCTGGGGGTCGACCTCCCCGGTCGGCCTGGTGCACCTGTTTTGGCTCTTGGGTCTTGTTTTGTTGGCTTGTGACGTGATTTGATGGCTCAGATCTAAACTAGGGTTAATCCTACGGCCTAAACTAATCCTAATCTCTATAAAAACACACTAAGACCTAGCCTAAACCCTCACTAATCACTCCTACAACTAAGTGCTGCCAAAATGCTCCCTAATCATGGCCTCCACCTTCAACTTTGGAGCTCAAACACTCAAAACTAAATCTAAGTCAAAGGAGCTATCTTTCTTCATTCAAGGAGCCATCTTTCTTAATCAAAGGAGCTATTTTCTTATTTCTCAAGGCTTTAAGTGGAGCTTATTATCTTTATTTGGGGATTGCTAGTGGGGCTTCGTCTCAATCTTGTTCTATTTTATTCTAGATCTCATAGCCACGATTTGTAAGCCCCATTCTACTTTTAGATTTAAACTATGAACTTAATATGACATGTAGCAAGTTGAAATGGGATTTTTGTGTTATGCTTGCCTTGGATTGTATGCATAGATCTATTCATGACCCTTTTGATCTATGTTTGTGGACCTAATGTTTACCTATCATGAACCTAGTACCGTTCATGTTGACATTTGGGTAGAAAGCTATGAGCTTTGTTTGTGGATTGTGCATAATGCAACATAGAACCCCTCATGACCTTTATGATGACTTGCCTATGATGTTGAACTATATGCTATGTCACTATTATAATGTTATCATCCTATGTCACTACTACCATGTTGTCATCATATTTGCTAAGTTTGATGCCATACATGTTTTGAGGCCAATAATCCTACATGCTAGTTTGATGAACACCTTTTTGCCTCAATGCCACCATGTTTAACTTGTGGTAAAATTATGACACCTTATACCCACCTTGTCATGTCATTCCCCTATTTTGAACTATTATGATTCGCTTTCACGTACGTTGGGGATACATTTGGGTAGTATAGGAAAATATGATTTTAACATGAAAACTTGATTTGAAAACATGGTTGTATGACAAACTTGAACGTGGACATGACATGTAGTAAATATGAAAGTGGCCAACTCGAGGTTGGGTTGAGTTTGTAGCATAATTCTGCCCGGAACCAACCGGCAAATCCAGTGGCTACAAACAATAGGACCCAATGTGAGTAGTTGGTCATATCGCACTTGAAAACCCGAGGTTAGACTAGGTTGTGGTGTAAAGCTGCCCGGACCCGCCCGGCACATCCAGTAACCACAACAAAGTCTAATGTGAGAGGTTGGGTGCATTAAGTTAATTAATGCCACATGGTAGGG
The DNA here is from genome assembly GCA_030737875.1 of Allium sativum. Taxonomy (NCBI): domain Eukaryota; kingdom Viridiplantae; phylum Streptophyta; class Magnoliopsida; order Asparagales; family Amaryllidaceae; genus Allium; species Allium sativum. Next base: position 300,894,016 of record CM060924.1, read on the forward strand.
TTAAGTCATGGACCACTTGAATACTTAACCAATTGAACACGATGGGTTGGTAGGGTTAAGCCATGAACCCCTTGGATACACTTAACCCACTTGATACATGATTGGATAGGGTTAACCACATTTAACCCATTAGAAACCCTAGTTACGCGGTCCTTTTCAGTAGTAACCCTCTTGGATGTATCATGATACCCTAGGGACTAGGCTAGGGTGGGGCACGATTACTGGGCTGATTGTAAGCGACCAAAACGATGGCCGAGTAGGTGCGCCGATATAGGTCCAGGCGGGCTATGGTCGTGCACATAGTCCGGAGTTGAAAAAGCAGGCATGGGCACCAGTAGGTTTAACTGTGCATGCTTGATTTGTGTCGGTGGTTGGCACCCTAGGACTTGATACACCCTAGGGTGGACCTAGCACAGTTGACTACATTTCATGGTTAGGCCGTATGACACCGACACTTGACGAGTTAGGCTTATAAGGAGCCGATCGATTAGACCGCTTTGTTGGGCCCCGATTTGGGTCATCTCATGACATTGGCCAAGGGATCATTTCTTGGGTTATGATACTAGTACTATTGGTGCAAACAAAAACTTAACCTTGTATATGCGATGCCACACCTGATCTACCCTGTTATCTATTTGCCATCTCCAGTTAACTTTATTAGTTTTTATACTAATAGTAGGTAGGACTTACCAGTCTTTATGACTGACCCGTTTTCCTTTGCTTCTTTTCTTCCGTCCCCCCCCCCCAGGTTCTCAAGGAGGGACCACCAGTGCTTAGCTTGGATCTTTTGCTTGCTTTTTCAGATAGCTCATGTATGTCTTGGACTTGAGCTCGCTATGGCTTTACCACGTTTATTTTAGGGATAGTTTACTTCATGTTATTTTTAGTTTATGTTGTTTTAGACTTGTGTATTTGGAAAATGATGATTTGGTACTCTATGTGACTTTGATTATGGTTTCGAAATAAAGAAGTTGGTTTTTATTCTCTATCGCTGCTTTACTTACCTATTTATGTATCTGTGTTCTGTCTTGTGATATCTCTGTGCATGTTTACCTAGACCAAAACCCCTCCAAAGCCAGTGTACTTGCATAGAGTGACCCTGGCGGAGGTGGGGTGTTACAAACCTGACACCAGAAAGCCTCCTTCGCTACACAGTAAAACCGTGCTCAAGCAAACCCGCCAGTCCAACCACTAACACGTTTCCGGTTGAAGAACTCACCATAGCTATAACACACCGGAACACCATCTGTCCAAAACCCATACCACGTTTAGCCACATTTTCTCATTTGTATTTCATGCTCCAGACAATTAACCAAAAACCCAATTCCACGTTTTGCACCCTCCTGCATCCAACAAACTCACCAGGAGCTTCTTACCGTACATATACGTCACACATTTTCCAGTTTGAAACCCGCACTAACAGGCTCCATCACCGAATTTTTCCATCTCCACTGTGTAGCGATATGTTGCCATCAGCTCAAACTATGCATGAGAAAAATGGTGGTTTGCGTTTTGTATTAGAGTGGAAAATATGTTTTTAAGATCTAGCGCCATTTTCACTGTGTTTGTGTCATCTCCAGAAGAAGAAGAACAAGGGGCACAACGTATATTTATAGATACGTAAGACTTCAAGGCCAAGGAATAGGGGTAATAACGTGTAATAGGTTTTCCAGTGCATTGTCTTTCCTATTCTTGTCTACACGTTTAGAGACAAAGGACACTGCATGTAGGATATCTTGTCTGTTTATAAGATGTACCATTACTTAATGGCCAAGGTATGCTTTATCTCTTTGTTGCTTTAATTTTCTTACAGCTTAGGTTTGTGAGAGCGTGGTTACCTTGCTTGAAAAGACAGTGAAAATTCAAGCTATGGTTTGTATGTTTGTTTAGTTTAGAGTAGCTGTGATTTTTATCACTTCCTGTCATGTTGATTTTTATTTTCTTTTCTTTGGCATGAAGGTTGTAAGGCCATTGGTTTGCAGGTTTATAGGATGTGCACGTATTATAGGTTAGGGTAAGGCACACACGTCCTATATAGGGTACTGCTTAAATTGTCACAGTTTAGTTTTGGTGAGATGAGTAGGTTAGGTATGTCCTTACGGTGACAGGTCATGGGAAGACATTTTAGCATTTAAAAGCAATTTTTAAATAAATAGAAAGTTAGATAATAATCCATGTTTTACTTTAATTATGCTCCTTGATGTATCCAATATCATTCACTTATGATCTGCTACGGACGGAAATAAAAATACGGTTGTGTCCAGCGAGGTACCACAGCCCTAAAAATATAATAATCTCGGTAGGTTAACTCTTATTGTGAAACCCCAAAATATTGGTATATGGTGCAAAATACTCCAAATAAAAAGTTGCGTATTAAATTAATTAAAATTACAGTAAAACTCTAAAAATTAATTTATCACTATGTCTCAAAAGAATCTTGTCTAAACTCGAAACCGATATCTAGTTATATCAAATAAACCGTTATGGTCGATAAACAATTCTATAGCGACTATTTGGAAATTCGATTTGGACATAACTCACAATTTGTAATAAGAAATCTTGGTTTTTCACTTCCATTAGAAAAATAAAGTTCAACAGATTCCAATATTTCTTGTTTCGAAGAAATCCGGTTTTTAACGAGTCCGGTATACTCAGTTGAAGTTCAGAACGTTAAATTACGAACTGCCGCGATATTACGGGTTTGATTATATTTAATATATATTTTTATACATTCAACTTCGTTTTAATTAATATATAAATCCACTTATTATATGAATTTAATATTTAAACTGATTTAAATATTCCAATCCAAATCGATAAAAATGCGGGACTTTACATTCCTTCCCCCTTAAAAGAATTTCGTCCCCGAAATTACTAAGGTAAGAGAAATGCCATGAACTCTATCAATTTGGTTAAAATATTTTTTTTTAATTTCTTAATTTCAGTTTCCAACCGGACCAACTTAATTGAACTAAAATATTAATTTCCTTCTTATTAACGAATACTTTCAGAATTTCTGAAAATTTCCTAACAGCTTAAATTTTCAAAGAATTTCACCAGCATCTCCTCTGCACGGCTCATTTGGTACTACTACAACTCGCCACTCCGGGCCTTCTACAAATCCAAAAGAAAACAAACAGCCAAGCGACCTTCCAAAAATAGCTTATAAATCTCATACTCGAATATAATGTAAACTTCTACCTTTTTGTTGGCATTTAACTCCATCTCTTCCATTTGCTATCATTTTAACATATATCCAAGCATCCTTGGTTGATCTCCCATCAATTCATTCTCAAACCAATCTTTCTCTTTAACTATGCCAAATTTCTATTTCAACTCCAATTCCAAACTCTTAACCTTGTTAAGTTCAATTTCGACATTCCATTTATTGATTTATTTCTCAAATCAGTTATCTTCATCTCCAGATTCAAAATTCGATTCTTATTCTCCAAGAATCAATTCATTTTAATAACTCGAATCTTCCATATTTCTATTTTACAATTTTCATTCTGGATCATTCCAAATTCAGTCCAATTTTGTTTATCTTAGTTTAAGTTTCACTTTTACCATTTTAACTCTATAAGTTAAATCCTTATTTCAGAATTCAAATTCCTGGGATTTATTTCAAATCAGTTGAAATCATATATTATTCAAAACATTTAAATTTTCGTCAACTTGTTTTCTCGCAATAATTCAAAAACAAAATCTTTGGTAGTAATCCGTCACTTAGAAACTCGAAAATGAACACTAATAATGCGACCATCATCATCAGAATTTATTTTCCAGTGATCAAAGTGAGTTAAATACTATATTACTTTTCAAATTTCATTTTGAAACACTTCCATTTTGAATTTTACTTCAAAATATCTTTCGCAGCACTTGGAAAACAATTTCATATCTCCCAGGATTTTAAAATTCCCATATATTTAATCCAAACATTATTTCCAACTCTTTTCCAAGCTTCTAAAGTTTTATTTCAATTCAAGTTTTAAATTCAGATTCAGTTCATCTGATTTTGTATAATATGCTTATATAATATTTTGATTTGATATTTATATAACCAACTCAATTATAAATCTTATTTGATCATAATTTCAACCAATACAATCAGTATATATTAGATAATTCCAAGATATATGCTTTCTTTATATCAAAATATAAATTTGGGTAAATTATTTTGTTTACCCTCTTTTCAAAACATACTGTGTCGAATTACACTGTTCAAGAGTTTAGAAACACCCATCGACGCAGTATGCATTACTGTTTCGACCAGAATTTATAAACCACTCGACTGACTAGTCAACATAATATAAAACAGTTTTTATATTAATTTACAAATACGCGCTCATATATATACACTCAAACTCAATCTAGGGTGTTACTAACCCTATCTCTACTGAGTCACGCCACAGAGCCAAGGTAATCAATTGACCTTATGCTCTGATGCCACTGTAGTGGCTGCGGAATTTTCGACCCAGAAAATCAACATAAATATACTGTCAATTACTCGAGCATCGAAAATACCAGGACATTAATAGAGAGAAATTAGAGGATGGGATAGAAAAGATAGAACTAATAGAATAGAAGAAGAAGAACACAACCGAACAAAATCAGAGTAAACACGAATCTCACAGCGGAATGAATAAATTGTATTATAACATAACTTTGGAATACAAAATCTGAATTTGTACTTACATATCATATCATAGTATAACTCATATACATCACAGCGGAAATAATCTATACATAACTAATGGTGAAGCCTTCTGCTTTGAGCTCCTCCATGTGTATCTGTAAAAGCTTGAAACACTTGACTGCCCATATAAATTTGGGCACCCAAGAGTTTAGGGGAAAACAAACAAAATAAACTCTGGGTCATTCATGGGACTGGTGTGAGTAAATTCCAACCGTATCGTTTAACTCTGAAAATCCTTTTGAAACAAAAGGATAATAGTAAGACCAACCCACACATAAACATGGACGGTTTTTACCTTACTATAACCCAAATATCTTTGATATCAAATCCAGTGATATTATAATAATGTCTAATCAAATAAATAACCAAGTAGTAGAACAATTGCATCTCACGCGCCACATATATATAGCATAAAATCTAAAACCGCAGCGCTCTTATTGGAGATTGGATTCCAACTGACACGGTACGGGGGCACCTACCGATCAGTGTACTCTAAAGGGTATACACCTGGGTTCAACAAGAACGTCTTGCAACCCAGCAACACATGACCGACCACTCATTTAGCTTGAGTGTATCGACTATATTGCCACCCATGGTTGTTGGCCATCCAACCCTAATCCGAAGATACAGAATCGAAAAAGAAGAACAAATATGAATTTTCTCTAGATCGGTGACAATACACCCTGCTTGGGGATGACCCAACTAGCCATGCTGCATAGCCCAACTTTTGTTACTTCCTGGTTGTGAGGCTAGAGGCTATGTCTATCTTCAGAACATCTGATCACCATTCACTTTGAATGCCACATCGTCAAACCCGTTAATTCACTGATCAATTTCCAAAAATATCACGGGTATAAAAAGCTAAGAGGAACGAATTCATCCGCCACCAGACGTAGAACCTTTAAGAGATCAACCATACGTGATTTGTTAGGTATAATATGTCATACACTCGTCCATACAAGTTGTCCTGGGACTGAACAAACAGATGGCACCATTCTGGAACAGAATGACCCTTGCATTTCACTCCGTCTTCAATTATCTTCAGCATAATCTGATTCGCAGCGCTTATGCCTACACGGAGTGGTTTTCGGATAATATATCCAACCGGTCTCTCCGTATTGACAACGATGGTCAAAACACTTCGATAGTCGGTTATTTAACTATCGAAGTAAAACAAAATTCCATTCAAATGTACAACTAAACATCACACAACAATGGCCTTTTTTATTTAACATTTATTTTCTAGTTTCCCGTATCTTCCCAGATATTTCCCAAAACCTGTTTATTCCTTCATATTTCTTGGAAAACATTTTCAGTTATTATAAACCTTTATTCTTCCATATTCCATAAAATATACGTTATTAACGTTCAAACATTTCCATTATTTTTCGCATTCTTTATTTTCTACACTTGGATAATAGATCCTATTTGCATTGGAAAATATTTCCAATTTCATTATAAACATTTTGATTTTCCAAACGTTCATTTTTAAAACATTATTCACTTTAAATGTGAATATCATCCCTATTATAGAAATCTGAACTCCTTTATCAAATAACTCTGTATTCAAGTAATAAATACCCTTATCTTATTTACGAAATCTCTTTCATAATTTATATTCCCATTCCACTTTATAAACTCGGTTTCTAAGTCAACTTCTTGTTAAATCAATATCAAGTTCATAAATAAGTATTGATTACATATCCTATTATAATTTATTGGTTTAAAACTAAATATTAACTATCCTATTAGATTATAATTCCTAGAAATATATTTACTTTATTACATTCGACATCGTCGAATTATAGTCCTAATTCCTAACCGTGTTATTTAGTTCTAATCATATTCCAAACATCGAAATGATGTCATCGTTTTCTGAAACGATTTTCCAATTTCTCTTCCTAAACTCATTCTTATATTTCTTTGGAAAAACATCGTCACTTATTACTTTAGAATAAGTGGATTTCAAACAAACTATTTCATTTCCTAGGGTATAAAGCTATATATATAAAGATCACGCTTAAGCTTTGATCAACAGTGTTAATTTATCGTTATAGTTCAAAACTTGCAGTACACTGTAATATTCCCCTTTATAACTAATCTCGACATAACAGGCATGCTTAAGCCTAGTCAACAACGTTATTTTATCGTTATAGTTCGAAGACTTGCAATACGCTACTATATTCCACTTTATAACTAATCTCGACGTCTCTTTCCGATACAAATTAATATCATCCCTCGATAATAGTGAAGCCGTTCAAGTTGGGGTATTTTATTTACCTCTCAGACCTTGATCGACGACGTTCTTACCTTAGAATAGATATAAGTTCGTAACTCTATCCCCTTATAATTTATAATCCGTCAAATCATATTTCTTACTTTGGTTTAAGTATGGTTTTATGACGCCATATCCTTAATTTGAAAACTCAGTTGTTTGCAACTATTTATTTAAATATTAACTCTTTGCTGCGTCCTCGTTATACAATTATTTTTATAACTTCTTTTAGAAAAATCCATTTCCGCTCTTTGTCTTCTGACATTTTGCTTTTATTTGAATCATTATACTTAATTCAAGTAATATCTTATTATAAACTCAATATCCTCTTAAACGAAATCCATTAAGAAACAATTATTTAATTAAAAATAATTAAATAATGTTTACTTTATCACCGCTGATGTAAACAGTTTTACTTCATCATTAATCTAAAATAGACCGGTTGCTTACCTTAGATAAGCGATAACTAATTATATTGGTTCAATAATTATTTAATACCTCATTAACTAAAAAGGGTAATTAATAAGGAATCTTATTAATTTTTGATCGGTTTACTGCTAATTTATTTTCATTAGATTTATTGAAGACCAATTAATCTAATAATCATTTTCCAAATAAACAGTTGATTTAATCAACTTCATTACATCAGTAAATTCGTTAACTGATTTTAATTACCTCTTACCATTAAATTAATATAATTAATCAAATAATATTTCTTAACTGTTTGCTTTAAAATAATTATCCAAATTATTTACTTGTCGGATAATTACAGCTTCATATCTTATTTAAATATCAAATAATTGTTTATAAACGAACTGTAAAATACCAGTTTAGAATAGAACTTCTGTTATATAATTTTTATATCTAACTTCGTTGATTTGCCTGAAGACCAAATCAATTTCTTAACCAAGGATGGATTTATGGTTAGTTGCTACCAGTATCGTCTATTGATTTAATCAATATCCGTACAGGGTTTAAATGTCATTTGGGTTCAAACAGTGCTTATATAAATAATATAAAACCAACAGTACAGATAAATATTGTGGAATCCGGTTGGATTCTTCCAACCGGTTTCCTGCATCCACACAGATATTAGTCCACACAATTTACACTAATTCCATACTAGGGAATCTTATAGCTTATGGGATCAGTATTCAATCCGTGATGTGTACACATGCAACGATATGTATGTATTTCAACCAATTTAATTGTAATCTACCTAAACGACCATCACACAACATTCAACCAATATTAAAATATAATTATAATATTTTAAAATAGATCAGAGTTAGTGAATTTACTCACCTTGCGCGTTAACCATTTAATAACGATTTGCGTCAATCGATTAAACCAGACATTTAATTTTTCCATAATCACCTTTTTCATTAGTTCCCTTCGCTTCTTATTTCACAACATTGTACCCCCATGCATTTCTTCCCAAACTTCCAGTGACCAAACCCGTACAAACTTCATGGCAGTGCCCTTCGTTCAAACAGTTTTATCCAAGCTCCAACACCAGTATTTCACTGCCCGGTTAGCGCCTAACTCAACACCAACAGTCACCCTTAATCCTTGTTTAACCGGCTTAATTACTCAAATTAGTTTAAACAATTACTGAATATCACGTCAGTCCACCCCTATCTTTTCGAAACTAACATAACATGAGAAAGCCTTCTTTGCTATATAGTAAAACCGTGCTCAAGCAAACCCGCCAGTCACCAACCACTAACTCGTTTCCAGTTGAAGAACTCACCATAGCTATAACACGCTGGAACATCACCTGTCCAAAACCCATACCACGTTTAGCCACTTTTTCTCATTTGTATTTCATGCTCCAGACTATTAACCAAAAACCCCGTTCCACGTTCTGCACCCTCCTGCATCCAACGAAGTGCACCGTCTAAAACAATTCACTCCCTTCCACACCATATACGCAGACAACATATACAAACCACTCCATCCCACTTCTCAACATCTGACCGCACCATACTCTCCCACATCGATCGAGCCCCTCTCCTCCTCTCACGCACAGGAGCTTCTTACCGTACATATACGTCCCACATTTTCCAGTTTGAAACCCGCACTAACAGGCTCCATCACCGAATCTTTCCATCTCCACTGTGTAGTGATATGTTTCCATCATCTCAAACTATGCATAAGAAAAATGGTGGTTTGCGTTTTGTATTAGAGTGGAAAATATGTTTTTAAGATCTAGCGCCATTTTCACTGTGTTTGTGTCATCTCCAGAAGAAGAAAAACAAGGGGCAACAACGTATATTTATAGATACGTAAGACTTCAAGGCCAAGGAATAGGTTTCATAGCGTGTAATAGGTTTCGAGTGCATTGTCTTTCCTATTCTTTTCTACACGTTTAGAGACATAGGACACTGCATATAGGGTAGCTTGTTTGTTTATAGGATGTACCATTACTTAATGGCCAAGGTATGCTTTATCTCTTTGTTGCTTTAATTTTCTTATAGCTTAGGTTTGTGAGAGTGTGGTTGCCTTGCTTGAAAAGACAGTTCAAGCTATGGTTTGTACGTTTGTTTAGTTTAGAGTAGCTGTGATTTTTATCAGTTCTTGTCATGGTTATTTTTATTTTCTTTTCTTCGGCATGAAGGTTGTAAGGCCATTGGTTTGCAGGTTGATAGGATGTACACGTATTATAGGTTAGGGTAAGGCATACACGTCCTATATAGGGTACTGCTTAAATTGTCACAGTTTAGTTTTGGTGAGATGAGTAGGTTAGGTATGTCCTTACGGTGACAGGTCATGGGAAGACATTTTAGCATTTACAAGCAATTTTTAAATAAATAGAAAGTTAGATAATAATCCATGTTTTACTTTAAAAGGTTATGCTCCTTGATGTATCCAATATCATTCACTTATGATCTGCTACGGACGAAAATAAAAATATGGTTTTGTCCAGCGAGGTACCACAATCCTATAAATATGATAATATCAGTCGGTTAACTCTTATTGTGAAACCCCAAAATATTGATATAGGGTGCAAAATACTCCAAATAAAAAGTTGCTTATTAAATTAATTAAAAATTACAGTAAAACTCTAAAAATTAATTTATCACTATGTCTCAAAAGAATCTTGTCTAAACTCGAAACCGATATCTAGTTATATCAAATAAACCATTATGGTCGCTAAACGATTCTATTGCGACTATTTGGAAATTCGATTTGGACATAACTCACAATTTGTAACACTAAATCTAGGTTTTTCACTTCCATTAGAAAAATACATTTCAACAGATTCCAACGTTTCTTCTTTTGAAGAAATCCGGTTTATAACGAGTCCTGTATACGCAGTTGAAGTTCAGAACGTTAAATTATGAACTGCCGCGATATTACGGGCTTGATTATATTTAATATATATTTTTATACGTTCAACTTCATTTTAATTAATATATAAATCCACTTATTATATGAATTTAATATTTAAACTGATTTAAATATTCCAATACAAACCGATAAAAATGCGGGACATTACACCATCCCTCGGAATCTAGGCGGTATTTGCTACATTAATTTTCAAGTTAATTTAGGGCTTCTGACTCGATTAACTTGAAGAAAAACATAAGTATTAAAACACGTATGACCCATAAGTCATACCCTCGCAAATCATGGAGGGCATCAAATAAAGAACAAGTCATGCTTGAAGTAGCTAAGCTTGTTCCATGCCACTAGGTCGATGAAACTATTGGCCTAGGGATTTAGGAAGATGAGGTAATGTAAAGTGCTTCTACTCCTCACCGAGTAGAGGAATCATATGTCTTTCCCAGTCGGTTCTATGCCCAACCACTCAATGAATAAGATGTAAGAGCCAAGCAGAAATACATATGCATTTTGATGAAGCTACATTGACACCTTATTGTAGAATAACAGCATGTGCCATCATGTTTGTTGCCACAAGCATGCCTTCTTGTTCGTTGCCAACATCCTCTTCTTCTTGCGAATCCACTCTCACGGGTTCTTCCTCTCTGTGGATGCTAGACTCATCTGCATGCTCGCCCGAGTGTTGCAAGCCCTCTGATTATTCCTCTTGGATATGCATATCATGAGGGCTCTTTTGTTGGTAAGGGGTGGAAGCCGTGGAAGTCTCAAGCTCGTTGCCCATAAGGCTAAAATGGTAGGAAGATTCGAAAGAAAACGATGATAGTTTTGCTATAACGACCTGGATTTTTGACCATTTAAACCGATAATAATCCACACATGTTGATCAAAACAAATCTAAAATACATATAGTTATTGGGGGTAAATATAAGAAAAGAAAGAACAAAAGCAATCACAAAATCTTACAGCCGAAGGACAAAATATAATAATCAAATAATAGTTCATGAAGTTGTTGAATTATACATTTGATTACACAATACAATAATACATTAGAGTTAACTATTACAAAACATACCAATACATGCAGCGGAATAATACTAGTAATTATGTCTATAGAGCTCCATCTTCATCTTTAAAATGAGGTCTTCGCTATTTGAAAAACTCAGGTTGACCCAAGCGCCAATGAAAATACAAAAATACTCAAAGTAGAACTAAAATAGTTTCATATCATTTAAATCAAAACACTATAACAATATGAGTGTCACGATGTTAGAGATGCTTACGACAATTCACATATCCTATCCAATGTACCTGTGAGTGCAATAACATAAGAGATGTTAAGAGGATTTCCATCTCCTAAGGATTCGTTAACCAAGATACTATGTAATACAATACACTATTATAATAATGCCTATTTAGTAAAGTAAAGTATCAAAGTAGAATAAGAGGGACTACATTTTTAACCTTACACCGTTTATAAACATTGTAGTCTATACAGTACTGTAGACTCCACCAAACCGATGGGCTATCAAGGAGCACTCCATAGGTACAAGGTAAAATAAAATTGTAGTGGGCGCGATCAGGGCAATATGACAAGGCACCGAGGCATACCTAACGGTAAGATTCTACCGGATTGCGAGACAGGGCTGGTGGTTATGCATAGCAGCTACTACCGTCCACCTCAAATAACACTCTGAAAATTGCAGGTGGCTACCAATCAACTCACAAAGTAAAAGATATGGTATCTAAGAAGTGTGTTCGATAGGGAAGCGACCAATAGGCCCAACTATGGTTCCTGTTTTAGTCATTTCAATTATGACCTGAAGACCAAGGATATCCATCATCGTTCTCTTACTTCATTCTAGTACCGTTCATCAAACCAACCTACTTCATTCATAATTCACCCACCTATATAGTTATTAAAGTGGTTTTCGATATTGGTAGAGAGTATGACAATATCTGATCCTTAAAATTTTAAAATAGTTGAAAAGTATATTTAAAATAGTTTAGATATATATTTGAAATAGTTTGACACAAATAATTAGGATAATAAAATCTTAGAAAATAATTTTGAAAATAAAGATAGTATTATCAAAATTTAGTTACATATGTGTATAGTAATATTAAAGAAGTTTATAACATAGATATTTAATTTTCAAAATAGTTTATTTAAAATAATGAATGTATATAAGTTGAAATAAAATAGTTTATAAAGTAAATATTTTATAAGTTGAAATAAAACAGTTTATAAAGTAAAATAGTTATTTTTTAAAGTAGTTTTAAAATAGTTACAATATATATGTTAAAAGTAGAATAGTTATAAGTAATATGGTAATTTATTTAAAATAGTTTATATAATGGTTCAAAATACTATAGTTTGAATTAGAATTATTTACTCCAAATTTCAATTAACTTGAAGTTGTATTCCCATTTTAAATCAAATCAATTCAACTTCGATATTTCTACTCGATTCAACTTCCAATTTAAGTTCAATTCAATTCAAACGGTTTGATTCAAATATTTGAAGTCTCAGTTAGAGTTTTCACTACGAATTATCTCAGTTTATAATAATCTTGAGTTCACAATTCAAATATCACTTTAAAACAAATTAATTTAAAGTAAATTTCAAAGAATATGAATAAAAAATTCAATTTCGATAGATTTAATTCATATTCAATTTAATTTTTAGCTTCAGTTTACAACATTAAATAATTTCCTTTAGCTTCTATATTTCAAAATCCAAAGTTCAAGTTCAAAAAAATTGATTTACAAAACATCATTTATATTATCATTAAAAAAATATTTCAAGATTCAAGGTTAAAACAAATTTTATTTAACTAACCATTGTCTGTATAAAATTTTCTATTGATGGCCAAGTGATACTTAAAATTTAATTTTAGTATTTTGGGAAAAGATATATATCATTTCAATCCAAATAAGGGTCATAGGTGTTTATTATTTCAACCTTAATGATTAATCCCAGATTGATTTGATGTCCGTAACATTCAGGATAAATGATTGGGATCAGTCAACACAAACAACGACCATATAATATTAAAGTGGATAACAGGATAAATTAACCGTCGATAAATCAAACGTATCAATCTATGACATCCATCAAAATCAATCAATCGAAAAGTTCAATATCACATCAATTTACTAATTATCAGTTGTTGGGTTTAAACTAGTAGTTAAATGTCAAATTTTAACTTAACTATAACATTTAAACTAACAACCAAATTAAATTATACTATCGATGTCAATCAAGATAATGCAATTTGAACTACCAAATAATAATCAATACAATCATATAATAACATGATTTTAATTTAACTGATAATCAAATATTTTAGTTTAGCGTAATTGGGTTTAATCACTCACTTTTAATTTCGAACACAATTGCAATCCGGTTGGAGGCCCAAAATCAAACAGTCTCATCCATTCGAACAGCTCTATATTGTTCGTAATTTTGATATGAACTTAACAAAACAAACCGTGAATCAATCCGAGTTCGTACGAGGAAGTTATTCAAGCTTGAATGTACGAAATTTAAATTAACATAAAAGAATTTAAACAAACCCTCACCAATCAAATCTTGCAACCTCAACATCCTCTTCTTCCCCACGTTCGTTCTTTACAGCAAAGGGAATCCAAACCGCCCATTCTCCACCGATTACCGGGCTTGCTTAAGACCTCCGACCACTGATCAAACGTCACCACTAGGAGAGTCGTTCCACCCTCCACCATCGACCCTAATATAGGCCCACTTAGTTGAGCCTTTTTAACCCATAACCAGAGCATCTTTAAAGCCATTTTCTGGTGATTTATGATAAATTCAGCAATCATCCACTATATGGATCTAAGCCCTCGGATGCTCTGCGGTTCTCTAATAGGAATTATTTCAATCCTTGAATGGATTTGAAGAAAACTATAATGAATAATCGAAAATCGCTGGTCATCGATTTCATATAACGGTGGCCATGGTGAACGGGATTTCGGGATGATTATTTTAATAATAAATGTCTTGTTTAGCGTGTTTTAAAGCAAAAAAGGGGCATGTGTCTAAATCAAGTGTGCCAACAGCCTATCTGAAAGTTTTAAGGCCTTCTAACCACAATGGAACTAGTGGAAAAGCACATATCCAATGTTTATAGTAGTTTGTTCATAAAATTACATTATTCTAATTAAATTGTACGCATAAATTCCTACGCATTTTATATTCGCACAATCAAGCGACATCTCAGATGGCTAAAAAATTTGAAATCTTGTAGTAATTCTGTTAGACCAAAAAGTGGCCCTAACACCCAATCAAATGATAATTCCAAATAAAATCAAATAAAAAGCAACAAGAACACAAAATTTATAGTGGTCGGCATTAAAGAGTCTACGTCCACTTTACACTTTTCTGATTGATGAATTAAATACAAATACAATGTCTATATCCACTCAATCTCGAGTACAATCGATAATTTCTCTCAATTTCATGGAAATATATTCAAAGATTCTAAGTACAATATGAAATAGTAAAGAAAATTCGTTGGTGATGGAATTGGAGTAGATAAATGGCCAAAAGATCCCTCAAACTGGAGTGTTGTGGGTATTTATTGGCTGAGAGTCCATCTGGTTCGGATGCCACGTGGGTACCATCTTGTGAAGTTCGATTCGTGAGCTCTGGGATGATGACAACACATCAAAAATGTGTGTGCATGGGTGGTAACTGCTCGGGTTCACAGCAACGTGATGTGTAACAGCTTGCATACCCATAATGAGATTCGGGGCGGATTATAAGAGGGCGGTTCAGATCGCACATCAGGAGGCCGAACCGAACCGAACTGGAGCTTGTAGTCTGAACTCGGTTTGTTGTCTTGACTATATAAAAGATAGGGGTTCAGATTGGAATTCTGATCTGATTCGGAAGCCTGATCTTTATACTCCTTTTCCTTGAATACATTTGCAATATAACTCCTTAGCTTTGGGTTGCCTGATCACAAAGGAGGCAGACATTTTGCCCCCTTGAAGTACATTTTCATTAGAGATGAAGCGTGCTTCGAAATAACCAACTTGTTTGTTTTTGAATCAACGTCAATCAACAGTCGTGTCTTTTGGTAGAGTTATGACACTTTACCGAGTCACGTCTTTTGGTATCTGCAAGGCTTATAAATACATCATAGGATCAAAAACTTCATTCGTTTCTTCCAATAACTACAAGATTTTACTCAAGGTCCGATCATTTCTTCCAGGTAAATTTTCAAATTTGCGCTTTCAAATAATTCCTCTAAATTACCTTTGTTTTCAGAACTGTTCGAACTCATTTTTACAATCTTAGATTGGGGCTTGAATGATGGATCGGATTGGTTTGCTCGATCCACTTGTACGTCTGAACAAGCTGTACTCTGGGCCAGCACTGTTTCGGGGGATAATGGATCAAATTAAACCATCACCTCAAGGAATATGAATAGCCTTCCATACCTCTGTATAAACCGACTTTCCCCATTTACTTTTACCTTTTACTGCCGCACTTTTAACTCTTGTTTTTCAGAAAAAGAAATGAAAACCCTAATTCCTTTTTTTTACCATTTTCATCTCGAATTTCGAATCCACATATTGGTAGGTTCGAATCTCTTATTTCGTGTAACTTAGCCTTCAATTTTATATGAATAAACTTTGGATTTGTGTACTAATCCATGTTGTGCCTTAAATCAATGGCATCAATGCAATCGAGGTCGTTTCATTTTCCATCTTCGACGATGACTAATTTGCCTCCTCAAGATGGCTATTCTGGTGACTTGCGTCCACCGGCGGAAGTGTTTGACCATGGATTCACGTGTAGACTTTGATGGAAAATGAGTAATGAAAGTATAATTTTGACAGAGTGGAAGAAAAGGAGATGAATGGTGTTCCTGGAGTAGAATGAGTGGGTCAAATCGGTTTGCCTTGATGCTGAAGGCAAAGCTAGTGACCTTTAAGTGAATGAGGCAGAAAATGACAGGCTGGCTCGGTTCGGATCTTATCTTACCAATTCGACTAGTACGGTTTCAGTTAACACCTTCGATCCAATCCGACGTGTGTGCACCCAGATTTTCGAACAGACCCGAAGTCCATATATTAGTTTTCGAACTGAAACTCTTGTGTGACCCAATCTGATTATCTTTCATGTAACGACCCGCATTGTTAGAGGTAGTATAATTAATTTATTTAATTATATAAATAGTGAGATAGTTAATTGAATTGTCATTTAATTAAATAACTTGGAATATTTAATTAAATTAAATAATAGAATAATATATTTAATTCAGAAATAATCAAAAATGTTGAATATCACAATATAATGTGAACAGGGTCATCCCCAAGATTTAATTCAGCTTAGAGTTGAAATATATTGACGAATATATTAAATCGACATCAGTTTGAACGTAGAATTATAATATAGTTATAAACGAGCGAGTAACGACGCGGTAGTTCGCTATTTGGCGATTTGGACATCAAGTGGATATACATGGTTCATTTTAAATCGGATTGCTGTGAAACAAGAAACGTGAGGAGCTGGTGGAGTATATCTTTCTAGTGGAAGAGAAATATCGGGATTTCTTCGTGTAGATTTTGAGTTATGTCCAAATCAAATTCTCAGAAATGCAGCGCCTTGACCATAACGGTTATTTGAGAATATTTAAATATCGGATTTGAATTTAGACAAGGTTCTTTTGAGGCGTAGTGATAATTTAGTTTTTAGAATTTTATGGTAATTTTTAATTAATTAAATAAGCAACTTTTTATTTGGAGTATTTTGCATCCTTAATCAACGATTTTGGGGTTTCACAATATGAGTCAATCTACCGGTATTTTTATATTTTTGGAATCGTGACACCTCACTGGACACGACCGTATTCTCATTTCTGTCCGTAGCAGCTCAGATATGAACGGAATTGTAATATCAAATGTTTGCAACCATATTACACTAAATGAATGATGTCCGATGCTTCCTCGTGTCTTCGTTCTCTTCCACAAAATATTACTGGCATTAAACTGAGACACGTCTTCAAAAGTTAAACCTTTTAAATACCCAAAGTTCCCAAACCTTTATTCATTCTCACGCCACACAACATTTCCTCAAGCCGCCGGCCTCTTAAATAAAAAACAAGTCCATGCGAAAGCTCTTCAATACAGGAAAATCCAAACACAAATCATGTACTCTCATAAAAAGAAAGGCAACATATTTTGGGTGAAAAGGGCGTCAGTAGGGAGGCTGGTACGTTGAAACGTGGGAATGAAAGGACTAGACGGGTTGGCTTCCTCATGCAGCTGGCGAATGTGAAAATGTATTGAAGGGTTGCTGGGTATTGGGAAGGTGCGGTCTTGGTATTCAAGTGGGGTGCGTATGCAGTACGTGGGATATGAGTTGAAGGGGTGGACCTGGTTCATTGAAATATGAACGTTAGGTCATAGGGATGTATCATTTGAGAAGATGATGTGGTGCATGAGCGTGTTGTTTTTGAAGTTTTGAAGGGGAGTACCGGATTTCGAAGTGGTCTTGGTACTACAGTAGTGTTAGACTAGTGGAGGTGTACGGTGAACAAGGTGGTAGTTGCGATGGGTCAACCGTGGATGGGTACTGGAAGTAGGGACTTCATTAAATCGTTTTGCACCAGGAAGAAGTATTAAAAAGTGAGGAAACCAAATATGCAAGACCGTGAAGTTCAAAACGAGGAACAGGGATCAGATAACTAAACAACGTGACAGCTGTTTCTGTACAAAGACGAAGTGAGTGAACCAGAAGTAAAAAGGGAACATAACGTGTGGTTGGGGGAAACAAGTAAACAACAGTGAAGTAGGAGGGGACCGTATTTTCACCAATGATTTCAATCGGGTAATTTCCAAAACAAAGTAAACGGTTAATTAACGGTGGTTAAGTTACTTAATTTTGTTATTAATAAATAATAAAACTAATCGTATAATGTTGAATCCAACATGTTTAAACGAAGAAGCGCAACAGTTTTTGAATGAGCGAGAGAAGCAACAGTATGGAACTGATTGGAAGAGAATTCGACCTCGTCACAATTTATAAAAAATAAATTGTCCATCTGAATCAACGACAATTATCGTTATTAACAATGATAGTCCAATGTGAGTAAAACTCACCAACTCTGAATAGTTCTATTTTTACAGCGTATTCTTAGAACTGTAAATATTGTCTGTTTGACTGTGTGTTGACAGTTTGATTGAACTGCTAGTCAGTTAGTGGAGATTATATATATATATATATATATATATATATATATATATATATATATATAAAAAAAAACCGTTAAATATTTATATGTTGATTCTGCTATCAAAATACCTCATATCAAAGTGAAATCAATGTTAATCGTATTGTCTAACATCTGTGATGCAGGGAAACAGGTTGGAGGAATCCAACTAGATTCCTCAATAGTTATTTTACTGTGATTAATATATTGTGATATATAAATGTGATATATAATCTGATGTTGATTTTGTGTGGTGGGACGATATTCATTGTTGTTAGATGATGTGTTAAATACCATAGGAAATACCAGAATGTGACAAAGGAGATTTTCAAAGTATATTTTGAAATTAATTTATTTATATAAAATCAATGGATTTTATATTATAAAGGAAAAAGGATATTTCAAAAATATAAGGATTTTATTTGTGAAATCAAATATAAACGAATTATATTTGTAAATCAAATATAAAAGATTTTATTTGTTAAACAAATATAAAGTAAAATATTTGCAAAACAAATATAAATAATAATATTTGTAAAACATTTACAAATAAAAGGGAAATAGAATAAAGGAATATTTATTTATTTAAATAAATAGGATTTAAACCAAAGGAGATATTAAATTGTTAAAATAAATAGGATATTATAAAGGATATTTATTTAGAGATTAAATAAATAGGATATTATAAAGGATATTTATTTCGAGATTAAATAAATAGAATAAATAAAATTAAAGGGGATATTTATTTGTTAAATAAATAGGAGTTAAACAAAGTGAATTGGTCAAGTTAATCAAAGTGATTAGTTCAACTAATCGAGATAAGCAAAAAAATCAAGTGAGGTTAATCGAGTTGAATAGTGTCGGAGGAGTTAATCGAATATAGTTTTAATTCGAAGGAGTTAATCGAATATAGTTTATATTCGAGGGAGTTAGTCGTAGTTAATCCAAAGGGGATGGTCGAAGTTAGTTAATCCAAAGGGGATGGTCGAAGTTAGTTAATCCAAAGGAGTTAGTCGTAGTTAGTAAATCCAAAGGAGTTAGTCGTAGTTAGTTAAATCCAAAGGAGTTAGTTAGTTAATCCAAGGGAGTTAGTCGAAGTTATTTCAAAGGAGTTAGTCGAAGTTGGGTTAATCAAGTAAGTTAATCAACTTGAGTTAATCAAGTTGAGATAGTCAAGATGAGTTAATCAAACCGAGGTAATCGAAGTTAGTTAATCCAAGTGAGTTAAATCAAATATAGTTTATTCGAATAGTGTTGGAGGAGTTAATCGAATATAGTTTATGCGAATAGTGTTGGAGGAGTTAATCGAATATAGTTTATTCGAATAGTGTTGGAGGAGTTAATCGAATATAGTTTATTCAAATATTGTTAAAGGAGTTAATTGTAACACCCCACCTCCGCTAGGGTCACTCTTTCGGGGGCACTAGCTTCTGGGGGGCGTTAGAACTGGGTAAGCATGCATAATGATATATCAAGGCAGAACAAGAACATAAATATATATGTAAAACAGAGTAAGTGAGAATAAAACAACGGAATATCTCAAACCATCTCAAAACAAGTTTTAGTACATCATAAAGTCAACTGCCAAAATAAACATGTCTAGTACATCATAAACAGAAATACTGTAATACATAGTGCTATCCCCAAGATAAAGATGATAAACTATAGCGAGCTCAATGTCCAGACATACATGAGCTATCCAGCGAACAAGCAAGCGATCCAAGCTAAGCACCACTGTTCCCTCCCTGAGAACCTGGGGGGGGGGGGAAACGGAAGAAAAGAAGCGAAAGAAAACAGGTCAGTCAAAAAGACTGGTAAGCCCTACTACGATCAGTCTATAAACTAATAAAGTTAACATCATGATGGAAACTGAGATGAGCATACTGGCAATAGATAAAGGTGTCATCACATAAAGAAGATTAAGCTTTGCACCCCAGTGTACTAGAAAACTAACATAACAGGTATTGATCCCTCAGCCCAAACTTTGGCCCATTAGCATGAGGTGACCTTAATGCAAGGTCCAGCCCAACGGTCTAGTCGATCGGCTCCCTATAAACCTAACACGTCAAGTGTTGGTGTCCATACGGCCCACATATGGTTGTAGTCAGGCTGTGCTGGGTCCACCTTCGGGTGTATCAAGCCCTCGGGTGTCAACCCCAGACACCTAAGCAATAATGCACAGTCTAAACCTACTGGTACCCGTGCCTCGAGTTTGTCCAACACCGGACTACGTGCACGTCCGTAGCCCGCCTGGACCCGCACCGCTGTACCACTCAGCCGTCGCTTTGGTCGCTTACATCAGTCCAGTAATCGTGCCCCGCCCTAGCCTAGCCTCTAGGGTTGTGAATGATACCAAACTGGGATTACTGCTGGAACAGACCACGTTGCTAGGTTTTTCTAAGAGGGTTAAGTGTGGTTTAACCCCTCACTAATCATGGATTAAATTAGTTAAGTGTAACCAACAGTTCACCACTTAACCCCATTTAATCCCTCGTATCCCCAAAATTGGTTAAGTATTAGTGGGCCATGACTTAACCCTAATCATGAGGCATTAATTAATTTAATTGTGCCTTAACCTCTCACATTAGACTTTGTTGCGGTTACTAGTTAAGCCGGGCGGGTCCGGGTAGCTTTACACCACAACTTGGTCTAACCTCGGGTCCAAGGTACACATGACCAACTTCTCACATTGGGTCCTATTGTTTGTAGCAACTAGTTAAGCCGGTCGGTTCCGGGTAGGTTTACGCTACAAACTCAACCCAACCTCGAGTTGGCCACACTTATGTTCTCTAAGTGTCATGTCCACTTTAAAAGATAATTACAAGTTTAACGAATACTTGGGTAGACCTAACTTAATAGGTAAATTCCCAAGGGGTAGACCTAACTTAATAGGTAAATTCCCAATCTCATATTTTCATGTATTTTAAGTTTTACCCCAAACCCCCCAACGTCATTCTATCGCTTACATATTCGTTATAACGCATAAAGGATAGAAAGAGGGAACTTGGCACAACATACATGATAAATCTTACATATCATAATAAACATGCATAACATGTTAGACTTGCATAACTTAGTATAGTGAACTTGCATAAACATGCATAACTTGTTAAACTTGCAAATCATGGCATAGTGAACTCGCATAAGCATGCATAACTTATTAAACATGCATAACATAGCATAGTGAACTCGCATAAGCATGCATAACTTATTAAACATGCATAACATAGTATAGTGAACTCGCATAAGCATGCATAACTTTTTAAACATGCATAACATAGCATAGTGAACTCGCATAAGCATGCATAACTTTTTAAACATGCATAACATAGCATAGTGAACTCGCATAAGCATGCATAACTTATTAAACATGCATAAATCCCAATTTTCATCACATATTAACTTTAGAGTTTCTAAAATGAAGGTAAGAGGGCTTACAAATATTATGAAGACACAAATCTACTAATAAAGATTGAGAAGCCCTTTATGCAAGCATATAAAAACCCAAAACAAAGCTCCAATTAACAAAAATCCCAAAAACTCTAGCTTAGCAATTAAAGCTTGTAACTTGATGATGTATGCAAGCTAATGATCATTCATACAACTTAGAAATGCTTGTATGAACATCAAAACCTTCATAGGAATGATTTTTGAAGAGGGTGGAGGCTAGGGTTTTTAGGTGGAGGCCATTTGAGAATTCAATTTGACATAGTTTGGTTGCTAGAATGAATAATGGGGTTTTAGGGTAGGATTAGGGGCTTATTTATAGAAGATTAGAGTGTTTTTAGCCCTAGGATTAACCCTAGGTTAGTTTAGGTCCGTCAGATTTAGGAATTCTCTAGAACCAAGCCACAAGACCAAGCCCAAATCAAAAATGGTGCGCCAGGCAAAACTGCCCGGCCACCCCGTGTCGACAGGGTTGTCGACAGGGCAGTCGACACCCTTAGACCCCTGTCGACATGCCTGTCGACATGGGGGTCCTGGCGGGAGTTTTCCCGCCTGACGCCAGTTAGCCCTAATCCTTGTCTTTAATTTAAAATTTAAATCTGTTTTTAACATGGAAATTTCTGAAAACTTCAATGGGCCTTAACTGGGTCATACGGACTCCGATTTTCGAAAATTCGGACTCTATTTCGCGTATTTTTCCGAGACGAACGCAATGGCATAGCCCGTTTCCCTTGATTCAGATTTTAGAATTAATTTCTGCCTCGATTTATGTTATAACAGGTTATTTAAAATACGGGTTGTTACATTCTCCCCTCCTTAAAGGATTTCATCCCCGAAATCTTCAAGTTAGGAAGAACATATCCTACCATCCAATCATCCATCTACTCAAAGCATCATCCATGAGCAATCATTGTCCTTAAAAGATTCTAAATGCTGTATGAACATATGCAAAAGTGTGTGTATATGTACTTATCTAATGCAAAGATCAATGCAAAATATGTTAGTGAAATGTATCCATATGTATGCAAATCCCTAACATAATGTATAATATCTACATGCGTGCTCAATCATACATCCATATGCAACATCCATGTGATGGCATACAAATTTCATCCAAGAATAAGCATAAACACTCATGCACATGCAATATGAGGAGTGTGTGAGCCGATCTAGTGCCTAATGTGTATCATGCATCCACGAGTAACCACTTGCAAACACTTGCAACCACTTGCAACCATCAAACATAACATGTCTCAAACACATGTTTCATCCAAAGGGTTTCTACCTAAGGTTCTCATGACAAGATTAGCACGATAACTAGATAAACACGGATAGCAAAGAGAAAGATATGCTAACAAAGGAAAGAGATTGAGAGTGTACCCTCAAAAAGGAATGGATAAAGCCCACGCATCTTCTCCTCGGTTTCCCAAGTTGCGTCTTCTTCGGCTTCACCCCATTGAACCTTTACCAGCTTGACCTCTCGATTCCTTAGCTTTTTGGTCTCCGTCCCCAAGATACGAATCGGAGCTCTCCTCAAAGTTGCCTCTTTCTCTACTTCCACGTCTTCAAGAATGCTAGGTTCAACCACCTCAGCGGACTCATGTAGGCATTTTCGGAGATGCGAGACATGAAAGACATTATGCACTCCGGACAGCTTCTCGGGCAATTGCACTTTATAAGCCATCTTCCCAATCCTCTCTATGATAGGGAAGGGTCCAACAAATCTCGGTGCTAACTTCCCAACAGCTCCAAATCGGACCACATTCCGCAAAGGAGAAACCTTTACGAAAACCATATCCCCAACATCAAACTCCAAATCGGATCTTCGCCTATCAGCATAGGATTTCTGTCGGTCTTGGGCCGCTTTCATCCGTCTTCTAATCAACTCGACCTTCTCGGATGTATCTCTAATCATGTCAGGTCCAAGTACGAGCTTCTCTGTAGTCTCCCACCAACATGTAGGCGACTTGCACGGCCACCCATATAAAGCCTCAAATGGTGCCATCCCTATGCTTGCCTGATAACTGTTATTATATGCAAACTCAACAAGAGGAAGATGGTTTTCCCAAGTACCACCAAAATCCAGAATGCAAAGCCTCAACAAGTCCTCAAGTACCCTATTTACCCTTTCTGTCTGACCGTCCGTTTGTGGGTGATAAGCCGTACTCAGGTTCAACCTCGTGCCCATAGCTTCCTGCAAACTGTTCCAGAACTGACTAGTAAAGATGGGGTCTCGGTCACTGACTATGCTGGAAGGGACTCCATGTAGTCGTACTATCTCACGAAGATATACTGATGCTAGTCCAGATGCGGTCCTTTTGCTCTTCACCGGAATGAAATGAGCACTCTTTGTAAGCCTATCTACAATGACCCAAATGCTCGTATTCCCTTTCCTTGACCTTGGAAGCCCATCAATAAAGTCCATAGAAATACTCTCCCACTTCCATAGCGGGACCTCTAGAGGATGCAATAGCCCACCGGGCTTCTTCGACTCGGCTTTTACTCTCTGACAAACAACACATCTAGAGACAAATTCTGCCACATCCTTCTTCATTCCAGGCCAGAAGAAAATGCGCTTCATATCCTTATACATCTTATCTCCACCCGGATGTATAGTCAACTTGGAGCGATGTGCTTCATCAAGAACTTTCCTCACCAAGTCTTCTACCATCGGAACACAAAGCCTTCCGTCTCTCCTCAGCCAACCCTTATCATCTATAGAATATCGAGCAAGGTGACTAGATGTCTCCCCTCGAATCAGCTTATCCATGATCTCAATCATCTGAGGGTCTTCCTTCTACGAAGCCCCAACTTGATCCAGAAGGGTAGGCCTGAGCTCAAGAGATGCTAAAGAACCGGTCATCGACTCAATTGCCAAAGAGAAATCAAAGGTTGCCAAGAACTCTAAATTCTTCATCTCAACAAATAGAGGACTTAGTGTCAACCTTTTTCTACTCAATGCATCCGCTACAACATTCCCCTTGCCAGGGGTATAGGCTATATCAAAATCATAGGATGCCAAGAATTCCATCCATCTTTGCTGCCTCAAGTTCAGATCCTTCTGCGAAAAGAGATACTTCAAAGACTTGTGATCAGTATACAGCTCAAATCTCTCTCCCAGAAGATAATGACGCCAAGCCTTGAGTGCATATACTATCGCTGCCAGCTCTAGATCATGAGTGGGATAATTCTTCTCATGCACCTTAAGTTGCCTACCACCAAAACATATAACTCTGCCCTCTTGCATCAGAACGGCGCCCAATCCCGTGCCACAAGCATCAGTGTACACGGTAAACATCTTACCACCATCGGGTAAAGCTAGAACTGGTGCTGAGGTAAGGGCTCTCTTGAGTCTCTGAAAAGAAAGCTCACAGTCCATATCCCAAGCAAAAAATAAGTTCTTCTTCGTCAACTTAGTAAGAGGAGCGGATATCTTCGCGAAGTCCTTGATGAACTTCCGGTAAAAACCCGCAAGACCTAGAAAACTTCTCACCTCGGTTGCATTCCTTGGAGTCTTCCAATCCTGAACTGCAACCACCTTAGCGGGATCCACCGCTAAGCCTTGCTTGGATACGATATGCCCAAGGAATCTAACTTCCCTTCTCCAAAAGTGACACTTGGAGAACTTGGCCTTTAACTGATGCACTCTAAGCGTATCCATCACCTCTACAAGATGCTTCGCGTGCTCTTCTTCATCCTTGGAGAAGATCAGAATATCATCCACAAAGACCACGACAAACTTGTTCAAGAACTCTCGAAACACCCTACTCATCAAGTCCACGAAATACGCGGGTGCATTCGTCAAACCGAACGGCATAACAAGCCATTCAAAGAATCCATCTGGAGTTCTGAATGCAGTCTTGTCTATACTATCTTCAGCCACTCTGAGCTGATGAAATCCAGTAGCAAGATCAAGCTGAGAGAAAACAGAAGCACCAACAAGCTGGTCA
This sequence comes from Allium sativum, assembly GCA_030737875.1. Classification (NCBI taxonomy): domain Eukaryota; kingdom Viridiplantae; phylum Streptophyta; class Magnoliopsida; order Asparagales; family Amaryllidaceae; genus Allium; species Allium sativum. Next base: position 300,919,975 of record CM060924.1, read on the forward strand.
AAGAGATCATCGATCCTCGGTAACGGGTGTCTGTTCTTCTTAGTCAGCTTATTCAATTCTCTATAGTCCACACAGAGTCGAAGAGAACCATCTGCCTTAGTAGCAAACACCACAGGCGCTCCCCATTCGGATATACTTCGTCTGATGAAGTTCTTCTCAAGTAACTCCTTTACTTGCTTGCTGAGCTCCCGTCTCTCACGCGGAGCCATGTGCCGAACGGGCAAAGAAACAGGCTTAGCATTATCCACCAGATAAATGCGAAAATCAATCTCTCGTTTAGGGGGCAACCCCTTAACTTCTTCAAAAACATCTGGATAATCTCGGACCACCCTTACAGACTGAAGGGATTCCTCTGACGAGTCGAGAGATTCAAGATAGCACAACATGACGGGATCCTTCGGATTGCATGAAATCTCTAAGGTGTTGCCAAGGCGAGTCACAAGCCTCACAACCCTATGCTCACAATCAAGAATGGCTCCATATCTGGACAGCCAATCCATGCCCAATATCAATCCGTATCCCCTGAAACCAAGAACATACGTACTACACAAGAACTCTACACTGAGTATAGAGATCCTTAGATCCTCACATATCATAGATAGATAAGCAGAACCCCCAATGGGATTCGAAACACAAACGGGATCATCCACTAAGCTAGTACTAAGGTGCAAACTATCAACAAGATCAGATGAAATAAAGCTATGTGAAGCACCAGAATCAAACAAGGTACGAACTGGAAGATCGGAAACATAAACAAGGTTCTCAACAGAAACACTACCTCGATCGGGAACTGGAGCGGTATTGAGAGCATGAACTTGCCCTCCTGAAGGTCCAGCCTGTCCTTTCTTCTTCGGGCATTCCTTGCTGAAGTGTCCAGTCTCACCACAGGAAAAACATCCACCACTAAGCTTCCTTTTCTTCTTCCTACAATCCTTAGCAAAGTGTCCAGGCGCACCACAGTAATTGCACTTTCCCTTGCCTTTGTTGTTGTTTCCCTTCTTGTTCTTGCTCTGATTCCCCTGACTGCTTTGACTACCTTGATTGCCTTTACCTTGAGAATCAGTCTTCTTTGCTTGAGTATCACTCGACTTGACCTCTTTCTTCCCATCTCCCTGAAGTAGAGCCATATCGACCAAACTCTCAAAAGTAGCCCCATGCGGAATATGTGACATCGCCAAACCCTGCAGCGGCTCATTCAACCCTCTAGCAAATCGAAGAGCCTTCTTCTCAGGAGTGTTCACCATATCCAAACCAAAACGGGCCAGCTGATTAAACTTGTTCACATACTCCTTGACCGACATATCACCTTGCTTTAATGCAATGAACTTCTCCATCTGTAAATTCGCCTCAGCAGAAGATAGAAACTTGGCCACAAATCTAGCCCTCAAATCGGCCCAAGTCTCGACAGGCCTCGTCCCATTGGTGACCTCCCACCAATAGGCTGCTTCGTCCTTCAAAAGCCACACCGTCAATAAGATCTTCCTTTCGTCATCAATCCGAAAGATAGCAAACAAGTCCTCAGTGTCTTTCAGCCAATTCCTAGCTTCAACAAAAGTTTCCGTGCCTAGGAAATTCTTGCCTCCCATCGCCTTGAAGTCTTTACAAACCTTCGTGAACTCAACCTGAGGATGCTGAGGGGGAGGAGGAGGAAGAGGAGCCTCAGCAACTGGAGGAGGAGGAACATTAGCAACGGGAGGAGGAACAGGAACCACCGGAGGAGGGACATTAGGGGGAGGATTCTCAACTACAGGAGGAGGAGTGGGAGTAGGGTTTCCGGGGCCAGCTGCCGCCCTAGCTTCTAGAAGTCTCCTATACCAGAGCGGTACGTTTACTCCATCGGGGATGGCAAGATCCTCAGCCATACTGAAACGAAGGATAAGATAAGATTAGGTCAAGGGAACGAAGGATAACGCTAATGGCTTTTTGGGGAATAGCCTTTTAAAATACTAGACTTTTCTTTGGAAAATACTTTATACTTGTTTTGAAAATAGTTTTTCAAAAGTCTTTTAAAAAACTTTTTGTTCTTTCTTGTAAACCATATGCTCTGATACCAAATTTGTAACACCCCACCTCCGCTAGGGTCACTCTTTCGGGGGCACTAGCTTCTGGGGGGGCGTTAGAACTGGGTAAGCATGCATAATGATATATCAAGGCAGAACAAGAACATAAATATATATGTAAAACAGAGTAAGTGAGAATAAAACAGCGGAATATCTCAAACCATCTCAAAACAAGTTTTAGTACATCATAAAGTCAACTGCCAAAATAAACATGTCTAGTACATCATAAACAGAAATACTGTAATACATAGTGCTATCCCCAAGATAAAGATGATAAACCATAGCGAGCTCAATGTCCAGACATACATGAGCTATCCAGCGAACAAGCAAGCGATCCAAGCTAAGCACCACTGTTCCCTCCCTGAGAACCTGGGGGGGGGGAAACGGAAGAAAAGAAGCGAAAGAAAACAGGTCAGTCAAAAAGACTGGTAAGCCCTACTACGATCAGTCTATAAACTAATAAAGTTAACATCATGATGGAAACTGAGATGAGCATACTGGCAATAGATAAAGGTGTCATCACATAAAGAAGATTAAGCTTTGCACCCCAGTGTACTAGCAAACTAACATAACAGGTATTGATCCCGCAGCCCAAACTTTGGCCCATTAGCATGAGGTGACCTTAATGCAAGGTCCAGCCCAACGGTCTAGTCGATCGGCTCCCTATAAACCTAACACGTCAAGTGTTGGTGTCCATACGGCCCACATATGGTTGTAGTCAGGCTGTGCTGGGTCCACCTTCGGGTGTATCAAGCCCTCGGGTGTCAACCCCAGACACCTAAGCAATAATGCACAGTCTAAACCTACTGGTACCCATGCCTCGAGTTTGTCCAACACCGGACTACGTGCACGTCCGTAGCCCGCCTGGACCCGCACCGCTGTACCACTCAGCCGTCGCTTTGGTCGCTTACATCAGTCCAGTAATCGTGCCCCGCCCTAGCCTAGCCTCTAGGGTTGTGAATGATACCAAACTGGGATTACTGCTGGAACAGACCACGTTGCTAGGTTTTTCTAAGAGGGTTAAGTGTGGTTTAACCCCTCACTAATCATGGATTAAATTAGTTAAGTGTAACCAACAGTTCACCACTTAACCCCATTTAATCCCTCGTATCCCCAAAATTGGTTAAGTATTAGTGGGCCATGACTTAACCCTAATCATGAGGCATTAATTAATTTAATTGTGCCTTAACCTCTCACATTAGACTTTGTTGCGGTTACTAGTTAAGCCGGGCGGGTCCGGGTAGCTTTACACCACAACTTGGTCTAACCTCGGGTCCAAGGTACACATGACCAACTTCTCACATTGGGTCCTATTGTTTGTAGCAACTAGTTAAGCCGGTCGGTTCTGGGTAGGTTTACGCTACAAACTCAACCCAACCTCGGGTTGGCCACACTTATGTTCTCTAAGTGTCATGTCCACTTTAAAACATAATTACAAGTTTAACGAATACTTGGGTAGACCTAACTTAATAGGTAAATTCCCAAGGGGTAGACCTAACTTAATAGGTAAATTCCCAATCTCATATTTTCATGTATTTTAAGTTTTACCCCAAACCCCCCAACGTCATTCTATCGCTTACATATTCGTTATAACGCATAAAGGATAGAAAGAGGGAACTTGGCACAACATACATGATAAATCTTACATATCATAATAAACATGCATAACATGTTAGACTTGCATAACTTAGTATAGTGAACTTGCATAAACATGCATAACTTGTTAAACTTGCAAATCATGGCATAGTGAACTCGCATAAGCATGCATAACTTATTAAACATGCATAACATAGCATAGTGAACTCGCATAAGCATGCATAACTTTTTAAACATGCATAACATAGCATAGTGAACTCGCATAAGCATGCATAACTTTTTAAACATGCATAACATAGCATAGTGAACTCGCATAAGCATGCATAACTTATTAAACATGCATAAATCCCAATTTTCATCACATATTAACTTTAGAGTTTCTAAAATGAAGGTAAGAGGGCTTACAAATATTATGAAGACACAAATCTACTAATAAAGATTGAGAAGCCCTTTATGCAAGCATATAAAAACCCAAAACAAAGCTCCAATTAACAAAAATCCCAAAAACTCTAGCTTAGCAATTAAAGCTTGCAACTTGATGATGTATGCAAGCTAATGATCATTCATACAACTTAGAAATGCTTGTATGAACATCAAAACCTTCATAGGAATGATTTTTGAAGAGGGTGGAGGCTAGGGTTTTTAGGTGGAGGCCATTTGAGAATTCAATTTGACATAGTTTAGTTGCTAGAATGAATAATGGGGTTTTAGGGTAGGATTAGGGGCTTATTTATAGAAGATTAGAGTGTTTTTAGCCCTAGGATTACCCTAGGTTAGTTTAGGTCCGTCAGATTTAGGAATTCTCTAGAACCAAGCCACAAGACCAAGCCCAAATCAAAAATGGTGCGCCAGGCAAAACTGCCCGGCCACCCCGTGTCGACAGGGCTGTCGACAGGGCAGTCGACACCCTTAGACCCCTGTCGACATGGGGGTCCTGGCGGGAGTTTTCCCGCCTGACGCCAGTTAGCCCTAATCCTTGTTTTTAATTTAAAATTTAAATCTGTTTTTAACATGGAAATTTCTGAAAACTTCAATGGGCCTTAACTGGGTCATACGGACTCCGATTTTCGAAAATTCGGACTCTATTTCGCGTATTTTTCCGAGACGAACGCAATGGCATAGCCCGTTTCCCTTGATTCAGATTTTAGAATTAATTTCTGCCTCGATTTATGTTATAACAGGTTATTTAAAAATACGGGTTGTTACATTAATCGAATATAGTTATTTGAATAGTGTTAGAGGAGTTATCGAATATAGTTTATTCGACAGGAGATAAGTGAATAAGGTTAATCAAATAGAGTTAAGCAAATAGAGTTAATCCAATAGGGTCAGCCCATCAGAGATAATTCAAAAGAGTTAATCGAAGATAGTTGTTCGAAGGGAAAAGGTTGGTAAAGAAGTTAGTTAAAGAAATATAAAGTGAACTTTACCTATTTCAAGGTTAGAAGTGTTGTTCTATTAAGGTCTGAGAGGTAGTTATGCCCCAACTTGATTGGCTTCGTTTTTAACTAAGAAATGAGTATGGTTCGGCAGTAAAGGATAGTAAAGTGAATTTAATAATTTAAGGAAATGAAAATGTTTTCCAGTGGTAATAACCTATATTTTCCAAATCTAGAAAATAGCAAATGTTGAATACAGGGAAACAGGAGATGTAAAATGAATCAAAGAGATATATGTTAAATGATGTTTGTTCGATATAATTTCCATCTGGAAATAATATCGTTGTTTGCACACTTGTTTTTCTTTGATAGTTAACTCACATACTATCGAAGTTTTGACCATTTTAACGTTGTTAATATAGAGAGACCGGTTGGATTATTATCCAAAGAACCACTCTGTATTGGCATAAGCGTTGCGAATCATATATGCCAAAGATAATTGAAGACGGAGTAAAGTGCAAGGGTTGTTGTATAAGGCTTAGATAACAGTGACTAAGATGGATATACTGAATAGTGCCTTCGGTTTGTCCAGTCCCAGGATAATGTACATGGAAGAAGGTCTGACAGAGTATATCCAATGGATCGCGTAAGTTGATCTGTTCAACCATATTCACGTTGGTGGCGGAGGAATTCGTTTCTCTTAGCTGTATACCCGGGTTATGTTTGGATAAGTCAATTTGTGATTTGGCGGGTATGACAATGTGATATTCTAAGTGTATGGATGGATGTCTGACAGAGTATTTCCAGAAAGGTCACGTACCTTGATTTCTTCAATCGTACCAAGAGTGGAAGCGGAGAAGGAAACTTCTTTTAGCTAACACATAATGTATGGTTGTAGACGTCAAATTAGTGATTTTGATGGATCTGACAATGTGGCATTCGAAGTGAATCTGATGTAATGATAAAGTGTAGCTTCAAGCCTCATCAACCGGTAAATGACAGAAATCGGGCAGGTAGCATGGCTATGTAGGTCGTACCAATTAGGGTGTATGATCACCTGATCTTGAGTTTCATTTATTTCTTAAATCTATTGTTAATGTTGTCCCATTCGGGAAACGGTTGCTGATCCCAACTGTTGGTGATATACATTCGATACACTCAGAGAAATGAGTGGTCGGTCATATGTGGCCGGGTTGCAAGATGTTCTTGTTGAACCCAGTGTATTCCTCTCTAGAGGTACACTAGCAGAAGGTGGTTCCATACCTTGTCATAGTTGGAAACCAATTATCCAATACGTGCTTGCGATTTAGATTGTATACTATGTATGTGGAACGTGAGATGAAAGCGTTCTGCTAGATTAATATCTATTTGTATATAGACATTATTATAATATCAGAACAGTATTGCTTTGTCAAAGATGTTTGGATTCTCATATGGGAAAAACCCGTTCCGTATTCACGGCGTGGTCTTATGAGGTATCATATACCTATTGTACCTGTTTTAAACTGTTTTACTCATACCAGTCCCATGACTGACCCGGAGTTTACTTTGTTGTTTTCCCTAAACTCTTGGGTGCCTAAATTTGTACGAGCAGTCAAGTAGTCGGGATTTACAGATATACTTGGAGAGCTTGGAGCAGGAGGCTTCAAGATTTTTTAGCTATAGTTATTTCCGCTGTGTTGTAAGTGTTGTACTCTGATAAGTGCTATTGTATATATATAACTGTTATGCTTCAAAGTTATGTTATATATTATATGTTATTCGTTTCGCTGTGAGATTTCGTGTTACTCTGATAATGTAAGTTCTTCTTGTCTTCTTCTATTCTAAATTTCTATCTCATCTATTCTCACCGTCTAATTTCTTTCACTAATTATCAGGATTTTTTGATGTTTTGGTTATCGACATCGTGTTTATGTCGATAACCAAAGTCGCTCAAAATCTAGGTCGTTACACTTGGTATCAGAGCTTAGGTTAAGAATTACTTGGCTCTGTGGCGTGACTCGGTAGAGATAGGGTTAGTAATACCCTAGATTGAGTTTGAGTGTATATATACGAGTGAACGTATTTGTAATTTGATATAAAGTGGTTTTATATTGTGGAGATTCATTGGCTGAGTTGTTTATGAGTTCTGGTCGATCAGTTTGATCCACTGTATCGGTAGGAGTTAATAAACACTCGAATACGATGGGTCGTCACGATATGTTTTGAAAGAGGGTAAATTAAAATAAGTTTATCCTAAGTATATCTTGATATAAGAAGATATATATATATATATATATCAAAATTATAGTATATTGGATACATTGGTTGTTATTATAATCGAGTAAGATTATAAAGTGAAATGGTTATATATAACCAACCAGAATTCATATAAGAGAAATACGTGAAATTAAATAAGCAAAACCTAAAATTAAAATCAAAATTTGAAATATCAAACACTGGAAATTTGAATAAGTGTTTGTAAATGAATTTGGATTTTGTATATGTGAATTTTAAGATCCTGGGAGATTTTAAATCGTTTACAACATTGTGAAAGGATATTTTGAACTGATTTCAAAATGGAAATGATTCAAAAATGGTTTTGAAAGTGATATAGTATGGAACTCACTTCGATAGCTGGGAAATAACCTTGATGATGAATCGCGACATCATCAGTGTTTGTTTTTGAGCTGCTAAGTGACGGATTACTACCAAAAAAAAAGATTTTTGCTTTTGGAAATGTTTGGTGAAAACAAGTTGTTTGAATTACAAAAAGGATTGTTTGATTTTTTAGGAAAGCAAATCTGTTTAAAAACTCCCAAATAGGATTACTTGAATTAAAAACAAATTTGAATAGGAATTTGTGAAATCGAGATGGAACTGGGTTGAAATCAGTTAAGTGGTAACTGAAATTGAATTAGAAAACATCAAGATAAAAATTGGATTTATAAGATAGGGATGTGAAATGATATTTGGTTGGGGAGTTATGGATTTGAAAATCAAGAATGAAACTTGAATTTGAAATGATATTTGGCTTGGATAAACGAATGGTTGTGTTGAGGATAAAGTAATCAGAGTTTGATTGAGTTGATAGTGGTATATGTGGGATTGATAACATGTGAAAGTGATAGAGTTGATATGCCCGACCAAAAGGTACAAGTTTATATTTGATATAAACATGAGATTTATGAGCCGTATCGACTAGCCGCTTGGCTTCTCTATTTTTTTGGGATTGGTAAGGGCCACAGGAGGCTATGTGAAATATCCCGATGCTCCCGGTACAAAGGAGGTTATGGCAAAATTTTCTGAAAATTTAAAGTCTTAGAAAATTTTCAGAATTTTTGAAAATTTTAGTTAGTCGGAATAAATTAATATTTTAGTCGATATTAATTGGTTCAGTTGAAATCAGAAATAAGGGGTAAACAAATCTTAGGAGTTCCAATAGATAGGGTCGTCCCCTAACTTAGCAATTTCGAGGACGAAATTATTTTAAGTAAGGTAGAATGTAATGACCCGCATTGTTAGAGGTAGTATAATTAATTTATTTAATTATATAAATAGTGAGATAGTGAATTGAATCGTCATTTAATTAAATAACTTGAAATATTTAATTAAATTAAATAATAGAATAACATATTTAATTCAGAAATAATCAAAAATATTGAATATCACAATATAATGTGAACAGGGTCATCCCCAAGATTTAATTCAGCTTAGAGTTGAAATATATTGACAAATATATTAAATCGACATCAGTTTGAACGTAGAATTATAATATAGTTATAAACGAGCGCGTAACGACGCGGCAGTTCGCTATTTGGCGATTTGGACTTCAAGTGGATATACAAGGTTCGTTTTAAATCGGATTGCTGTGAAACAAGAAACATGAGGAGCTGGTGGAGTATATCTTTCTAGTGGAAGAGAAATATCGGGATTTCGTCGTGTAGATTTTGAGTTACGTCCAAATCAAATTCTCAGAAATGCAGCGCCCTGACCATAACGGTTATTTGAGAATATTAAAATATCGGATTTGAATTTAGACAAGGTTCTTTTGAGGCGTAGTGATAATTTAACTTTTAGAATTTTATGGTAATTTTACTTAATTAAATAAGCAACTTTTTATTTGGAGTATTTTGCACCCTTAATCAACGATTTTGGGGTTTCACAATATGAGTCAATCTACCGGTATTTTTATATTTTTGGAATCGTGACACCTCACTGGACACGACCGTATTCTCATTTCTGTCCGTAGCAGCTCAGATATGAACGGAATTGTAATATCAAATGTTTGCAACCATATTACACTAAATGAATGATGTCCAATGCTTCCTCGTGTCTTCGTTCTCTTCCACAAAATATTACTGGCATTAAACTGAGACACGTCTTCAAAAGTTAAACCTTTTAAATACCCAAAGTTCCCAAACCCTTATTCATTCTCTCGCCACACAACATTTCCTCAAGCTGCCGGCCTCTTAAATCAAAAACAAGTCCATGCGAAAGCTCTTCAATACAGGAAAATCCAAACACAAATCATGTACTCTCATAAAAAGAAAGGCAACATATTTTGGGTGAAAAGGGCGTCAGTAGGGAGGCTGGTACGTTGAAACGTGGGAATGAAAGGACTAGACGGGTTGGCTTCCTCATGCAGCAGGCGAATGTGAAAATGTATTGAAGGGGTGCTGGGTACTGGGAAGGTGCGGTCTTGGTTTACAGGTGGGGTGCGTATGCAGTACGTGGGATATGAGTTGAAGGGGTGGACCTGGTTCATTGAAATATGAACGTTAGGTCATAAGGGAGTACCAGATTTCGAAGTTTTGAAGGGGAGTACCAGATTTCGAAGTGGTCTTGGTACTGCAGTAGTGTTAGACTAGTGGAGGTGTACGGTGACCAAGGTGGTAGTTGCGATGGGTCAACCGTGGATGGGTACTGGAAGTAGGGACTTCATTAAATCGTTTTGCACCAGGAAGAAGTATTAAAAAGTGAGGAAACCAAATATGCAAGACCGTGAAGTTCAAAACGAGGAACCGGGACCAGACAACTAAACAACGTGACAGCTGTTTCTGTACAAAGACGAAGTGAGTGAACCAGAAGTAAAAGGGGAACATAACGTGTGGTTGGGGGAAACAAGTAAACAACAGTGAAGTAGGAGGGGACCGTATTTTCACCAATGGTTTCAATCGGGTAATTTCCAAAACAAAGTAAACGGTTAACTAACGGTGGTTAAGTTACTTAATTTTGTTATTAATAAATAAAAACTAATCTTATAATGTTGAATCCGACATGTTTAAACGAAGAAGCGCAGCAGTTTTTGAACGAACCAGAGAAGCAACAGTATGGAACTGACTAGAAGAGAATTCGACCTTGTCACAATTTATAACAAAATAAATTGTCCATCTGAATCAACGACAATTATCGTAATTAACGATGATAGTCCAATGTGAGTAAAACTCACCAACTCTGAATAGCTCTATTTTTACAACGTATTCTTAGAACTATAAAGATTGTCTGTTTGACTGTGTGTTGACTGTTTGATTGAACTGCTAGTCAGTTAATGGAGATTATATATATATACATATATAAATAAAAAAAACCGTTAAATATTTATATGTTGATTCTGCTATCAAAATACCTCATATCAAAGTGAAATCGATGTTAATCGTATTGTTTAACATCTGTGATACAGGGAAACAGGTTGGAGGAATCCAACTGGATTCCTCAACAGTTATTTTACTGTGATTTATATATTGTGATATATAAATGTGATATATAATCTGATGTTGATTTTGTGTGGTGGGACGATATTCATCGTTGTTAGATGATGTGTTAAATACCATAGGAAATACCAGAATGTGATAAAGGAGATTTTCAAAGTATATTTTGAAATTAATTTATTTATATAAATTCAATGGATTTTATATTATAAAGTAAAAAGGATTTTTAAAAAATATAAGGATTTTATTTGTGAAATCAAATATAAAGGAATTATATTTGTAAATCAAATATAAAAGATTTTATTTGTTAAACAAATATAAAGTAAAATATTTGCAAAACAAATATAAAGGATAATATTTGTAAAACATTTACAAATAAAAGGGAAATAGAATAAAGGAATATTTATTTATTTAAATAAATAGGATTTAAACCAAAGGAGATATTAAATTGTTAAAATAAATAGGATATTATAAAGGATATTTATTTAGAGATTAAATAAATAGGATATTATAAAGGATATTTATTTCGAGATTAAATAAATAGAATAAATAAAATTAAAGGGGATATTTATTTGTTAAATAAATAGGAGTTAAACAAAGTGAATTGGTCGAGTTAATCAAAGTGATTAGTTCAGCTAATCGAGATAAGTAAAAAATCAAGTGAGGTTAATCGAGTTGAATAGTGTCGGAGGAGTTAATCGAATATAGTTTTAATTCGAAGGAGTTAATCGAATATAGTTTATATTCGAGGGAGTTAGTCGTAGTTAATCCAAAGGGGATGGTCGAAGCTAGTTAATCCAAAGGGGATGTTCGAATTTAGTTAATCCAAAGGAGTTAGTCGTAGTTAGTAAATCCAAAGGAGTTAGTCGTAGTTAGTTAAATCCAAAGGAGTTAGTTAGTTAATCCAAGGGAGTTAGTCGAAGTTAATTCAAAGGAGTTAGTCGAAGTTGGGTTAATCAAGTAAGTTAATCAACTTGAGTTAATCAAGTTGAGATAGTCAAGTTGAGATAGTCAAGATGAGTTAATCAAACCGAGGTAATCGAAGATAGTTAATCCAAGTGACTTAAATCAAATATAGTTTATTCGAATAGTGTTGGAGGAGTTAATCGAATATAGTTTACGCGAATAGTGTTGGAGGAGTTAATCAAATATAGTTTATTCGAATAGTGTTGGAGGAGTTAATCGAATATAGTTTATTCGAATAGTGTTAAAGGAGTTAATCGAATATAGTTATTCGAATAGTGTTAGAGGAGTTATCGAATATAGTTTATTCGACAGGAGATAATTGAATAAGGTTAATCAAATAGAGTTAAGCAAATAGAGTTAATCCAATAGGGTCAGCCCATCAGAGATAATTCAAAAGAGTTAATCGAATATAGTTATTCGAAAGGAAAAGGTTAGTAAGGAAGTTAGTTAAAGAAATATAAAGTGAACTTTACCTATTTCAAGGTTAGAAGTGTTGTTCAGTTAAGGTCTGAGAGGTAGTTCTACCCCAACTTGATTGGCTTCGTTTTTAACTAAGAAATGGGTATGGTTCGGCAGTAAAGGATAGTAAAGTGAATTTATTAATTTAAGGAAATGAAAATGTTTTCCAGTGGCAATAACCTATATTTTCCAAATCTAGAAAATAGCAAATGTTGAATATAGGGAAACAGGAGATGTAAAATGAATCAAAGAGATATATGTTAAATGATGTTTGTTCGATATAATTTCCATCTGTAAATAATATCGTTGTTTGCACACTTGTTTTTCTTTGATAGTTAACTCACAGACTATCGAAGTTTTGACCATTTTAACGTTGTTAATATGGAGAGATCAGTTGGATTATTATCCAAAGAACCACTCTGTATTGGCATAAGCGTTGCGAATCATATATGCCAAAGATAATTGAAGACGGAGTAAAGTGCAAGGGCTGTTGTATAAGTCTTAGATAACAATGACTAAGATGGATATACTGAATAGTGCCTTCCATTTGTCCAGTCCCAGGACAACGTATATGGAAGAAGGTCTGACAGAGTATATCCAATGGATCGCGTAAGTTGATCTATTCAACCATATTCACGTTGGTGGCGGAGGAATTCGTTTCTCTTAGCTGTATACCCGGGTTATGTTTGGATAAGTCAATCTGTGATTTGGCGGGTATGACAATGTGATATTCTAAGTGTATGGATGGATGTCTCACAGAGTATTTCCAGAAAGGTCACGTACCTTGATTTCTTCAATCGTACCAAGAGTGGAAGCGGAGAAGGAAACTTCTTTTAGCTGACACATAATGTATGGTTGTAGACGTCAAGTTAGTGATTTTGATGGATCTGACAATGTGGCATTCGAAGTGAATCTGATGTAATGATAAAGCGTAGCTTCAAGCCTCATCAACCGGTAAATGACAGAAATCGGGCAGGTAGCATGGCTATGTAGGTCGCACCTATTAGGGTGTATAATCACCTGATCTTGAGTTTCATTTATTTCTTAAATCTATTGTTGATGCTGTCCCATTCGGGAAACGGTTGTTGATCCCAACCGTTGGTGATATACATTCGATACACTCAGAGAAATGAGTGGTTGGTCATGTGTGGCCGGGTTGCAAGATGTTCTTGTTGAACCCAGTGTATTCCTCTCTAGAGGTACACTAGCAGAAGGTGGTTCCATACCTTGTCATAGTTCGAAACCCATTATCCAATACGTGCTTGCAATTTAGATTGTATACTATGTATGTGGAACATGAGATGAAAGCGTTCTGCTAGATTAATATCTATTTGTATATAGACATTATTATAATATCAGAACAATATTGCTTTGTCAAAGATGTTTGGATTCTCATAAGGGAAAAACCCGTTCCGTATTCACGGCGTGGTCTTATGAGATACCATATACCTATTGTACCTGTTTTAAACTGTTTTACTCGTACCAGTCCCATGACTGACCCAGTTTACTTTGTTGTTTTCCCTAAACTCTTGGGTGCCTAAATTTGTACGGGCAGTTAAGTAGTTGGGATTTACAGATATACTTGGAGAGCTTGGAGAAGGAGGCTTCAAGATTTTTTAGCTATAGTTATTTCCGCTGTGTTGTAAGTGTTGTACTCTGATAAGTGCTATTTTATATATATAACTGTTATGCTTCAAAGTTATGTTATATATTATATGTTATTCGTTCCGCTGTGAAATTTCGTGTTACTCTGATAATGTAAGTTCTTCTTGTCTTCTTCTATTCTAAATTTCTATCTCATTTATTCTCACCGTCTAATTTCTTTCACTAACTATCGGGATTTTTCGATGTTTTGGTTATCGACATCGTGTTTATGTCGATAACCAAAGTCGCTCAAAATCCGGGTCGTTACATTTCACTTGAAAAATGCATATAATCTAGTCTCTTCACTCGAACATGGTTAAAACTTAGAGTTTGGACAAAGCAAATCTATGGCATAAAAATTTCATGTACAACTTAACCGAAACTAGATATGTAGCTTATAAGTTCATGGACAGTTAGGATAGAGCCCTTATGATTGGACATTCTTGAACTGAGTGAACAAATAACTGTTAACTTTTCTTTACACTACATTTCGTTCTGCTTGTTTTTATATTCTTTGAATTCATCATTGCATGCACCCGTACAAGTTTGCACACACGTACACACACAGAGGGTATGGGCAACTATACTCTAATTTCCGTTGTCTCTTAAATAGTTCAACAGTGATGTCTAAAAGACATTCGGCTAGATTATCAGAGAGAAAATAAACTACAGAGCCCCTGGATACCCCCTACATTGAAGATGTATCCACTACTTCGGACCTGGCTTGGGATAGTGCAGGATCAAATTATGAGATAACTGCTCATGAAAGTGGGGAATTATTTGAAGGTGAAGTTTCTATAGACGAAGAAGAGGAAGGAGGAGAAGGAGATAATCGTGCTCCTGATGAATTTGAGAGTGACCCATTTTAGAATCTCCTAATGATTCTATTGAGTCGACAATTGACGATCCCAAACTTACGCGAATTTCCTTGAAGCATGGAATTCTTCAAAGAGATACTGAGTTAGCCACTACAACAGACCGACCTCATAATCCACCCGAAGGGTACATGGCGATTAGCAGGTTAATGTGCATTGTTGGGGCGATACCTCCGTTTCCACAGTTCGTCGCCGACTTTCTAAGATGAATGCAAATTGCCCCTATGCAACTCCATCCTAATGCCTACGCCTATTTGTACACTCTATACATCGCCTACAGGGAAATTCTGGGGGTCGAACTCACCTTCGAAGACTTATGTTTTTTCTATAATTTTAAACACCGAACAAAGATACTCCATCCTTTGCGTATTTCGAAACGGTGCCAAAAAGGAAGATCATTGGCAAACCTTTCAGTAGCAAAGTAGGTGATGTGAAGCCTGAGTGGTTCTATATCAAACAACAACCAAGACGCGCTAGAGGGTGGCTCAAATCAATTAAGCTTTGGATTTCGGTATTCTAACTTCAATCGCTACTATAAATTTGTTGACATGTCTCATCTTCACTTGCAGTTCCTAATCCGAAAAAGGAAGTACACCAAGTGTACTTGGATCGCCTGAATTGTCTGCTTAATGGTGATCAGAAATTTCTGAATGTCAGAGAATGTCTAAAAGACGACTATCTTCATCGCCATCGTCTACTTACCATGAATAGAAGCATAGGTCACGGGGAAGGTCCTTATGTATATGTTCCCCCAGTCGAGGGGCCAGTCGAAACCTTAAAGGAGAAGTGAGAAATTTCAAAAGGCCAAGAACTTGTGGGATCCAACCAGGAACTGCAATTTGGTGACAAAGGAACAACCAGGGGCGAGAATCCAACTGCACTTTGAAAAAGTCCTTCTACTGGCTCGACTCGGGATGATATATTAATGAATGTACCTGCTAAGGATAGAGATCGGTATATTACCCCTGAGGACGCTGATACTCCTGAAAAAGGACGTTCTCCGAAGACGCCACCGGTAAGGAAGCCTCAACCTGATGATTCTCTTATGGAAGAGTCCATATAGCAGGGTTTAGCAAGGCTTCCCTTGCCCGATGCCATTTACAGCTCACAAGATTTTGTAACAGACCCCTTCTTTCTTACTTCTGAGGAAGACGTTACTCCCATAAAAGCCGGGGAAACTATGCACACAGGCATAACTACGGGCTCTGGTCTGTTGGGGGGAATCACCTAGGATATATATACTACACTTGCGCTGCGTGTCACAACACCTTTGCTCCATATTAATCCTGACTCTAATGTTTACTTGTATCGTCTTGTAGGATAAATGACACGTCAACGATACTACATGATAGATGTCCGCTCAAGCATGCCCCCATTCGATTTAGATACAGGGCATGATCAACATGAAAGTCATGGTAGAGATGACATGAGGAACCGACCTCCTCAGCCTTACTGATCTTCTCGTTCCCGATATCCGCAACATCTGGACTTGGAAAAGCATAAGAGCCACTCTATATATCGTGAGGGGGACAAATATGCCCTTAAGATTCTGATTTCGTCTAAAGAGAAAACTTATCATGAAAAACCCTCGAAGAAATGTTCTGATCCAAAAGAAAAACAAAAGGAAACAAGCAGAGAATCAGAGAAGAGAAAAGCGTCTATCATGCCATCCAAGCATCGCAATATTGACATTACTACTACAAGGCCAGTTATACTAGATGATTAAAATAAAACCAAAATGGAGCTCTTAAGGGAACAATTCCCCGAGCAACATTTCGGGAATATGCACTTTGTTCCAGCTCTTAAGCCAGTAGACTCCGATTGGGAAAATGAGGTTAAGGCCAATAGATTTAGCGGACAGTCAATATAAGGAGATGAAGAAATATTCGTGGAATCTTTCCAAGATCATTCGCGATTTGTTGGCCGATGTTAAGTACATGAAATATAATGCCGAATTCGACACAAAAGCTATTGAGACTACCGAGAAGGAACTAGAGTATAAGCAAGCCTAGCTTGCTTTAGCACAGCGTGATGTGGACAAGTATAAGAAGCAACATGAAGAACTACAAAGGCGTTATCATGTCGAACTGGAATCTCATAGCTAGGAATGCATAGATTTGAAAAAGCAAGCCGAGGATGCTAAGTCTGAAAGCACTACAGTGAAGTTAGTTTGTGCACGTCTTGAGCAAGATAAACCAGAGTTGGTAAGGAAAAATGCCGAACTGGAGGCCAAGCTAATAGAGGTTGAGACAAGGGAAGCTCTAGCTGAGGGAAATGCAAATATTGCTTTAAAGTTTGTCGAGAGTGCTAATGCACAACTTGCTGAGGCCCAAAAATAATTGGATGAGAGTGCAGAGACTATGATAGGATTCTTTGCTCAGGTGATCCGATATCGCGACATTTCATGGATCAAAGACTACCCAACCACTTTGGTATATGTATGGGATCAGGTAGTTGAATGGGAGAAGAAACAACGTAAAGTGGACAACATTGATGAGGAGGACCTCATGAGGAAATACATGAGGGGTGAGGAGTGGGAACGCTTGGCCAAAGGGAATAAGCTTCTCGCTGCTGCTATGGAAGAGGAGAAACGCCAACTTAAGGGGAAAAATTTACTAAAACTGGCTCTTCGTATGTCGTTCCTAGGGCTGCCGAAATGGAAGAGTACGATCCTGAGAACCCAGGACTTTTTAAGGAATCCGCCCCATCTCCAATTGCTGAAACAACTTCAGGAACTCCCGCTGCTCATGTCGAGAAGTCATCCGAAGGTATCTCCACGTTTTCACCCCAATCTGTTAGGGTTATCTCAACCTTGCGTCATATTGTTGGAGCGTCTATTGGAGAACCTGAGTTTTGCCTTGAGCTAATAAATGTTGCTTCTAGTTCTTTAGGTGCGAAGATGGCCGAGAAAACTGAGGAGACACCAGAAGATACCATCGAGCCAAAGTCTACAGAGAGGGTTGAGGAGAAGCACGAAGGAACCACTAACAAAGCCATCATACCATCCATTTCCGAGACTCCCAAGGAAGGAGACATGATAGCAGCTCTAAAGGATAATGATGACAATGATGCTAATGAAGGGAATGAGGAAGACGATGATGTTATCGTAAACGGAGACTCTGGAGAGGCTGATGACATGACTTTGGCAGACATGAAGGCAAGACAAGATGCGCTTCTGAAGATTAAGGCTGAAGAAGAGCCGTTAAATCTTAATCCCCTTGCGGAGGTTGCTCCTGGGTCAAAGATCATTGTTAACCTTTCCACCTGGTCAATCACTGAAGAGCTTGCCCAAAAGTCCTCTACCGACCCCAGCGCAACGACCTCAGGAAAGAAAAAAACCAAAGCGTATCTTTTTCGAAGTTGAGAAAAAGGAAAGGGAGAAAAGCAAGGTTGCTAAAAAAACAAGGCCCACTCCAAAGTCTAAATGAAAGTGGTCCTCTTCCTTTGTTTGATCCTCCACTGTTCCTTTGTTATTGTAGCGAATTCGTCCCTCACATCTTTTTGGTTTAGCTCTCTTGTACAAATCTGTATCTATGTAAATTAAGTAGCTTGTTTCCTACGATGTCCAATATTCGCAAGTTTGTCATTCATTTTGGCTAAATACATTACCACTTAATACATTATTAACACAAGCATCAAATAATAAATTACATCACTTATCAAACAAACAGTCCTGTATAAGATCCCTACAAACAATAATATGTGTAATGCCAAAACATCACTAAGCTAAGTGATCAACAATAGGGAAATGCGATGTGTATTCCCCGATCAATTTCGAATAAAATGCCTGGCCAGGGCTTGTTCGGGATTGATTAGGTTATATATTAGATTGCCCCTATTCCTTTTGTGGGGTCTGGAGTCTTTTGTATTGGCACTGATTCTTAGCCCCTTTATAGTGTCTTCTTGTATGACCAGGTAAGAGTGAGGTCAAGGCGGTCTCTTATCATGGTGCAATTTCACGCCTTTGGGATGTCGTCTTCCTGTCCTTTATACTCTCTCGGATCATGAGAGTTAGAGTTTGGGATTTCGTCTTCCCATCCTTTACACTCTATTATGAAAATGGTCGTCTCGTTCGCTCCGGTTTTCTCTTTATGCCTACTTCCTTAAAGTGGAGTCTCTCCGGTTCGAGTGCTATATTTTTTCCCAATTTTTAATTCAAGTTTAACGTTTCATACCCAGAAGAAAGTAATCACAGAATATGTAGGAGTAAATGCAGAAAAAGTAAATGACACACCATATTTTATAGTGGTTCGGCCAAATCATAGCCTATGTCCACTTTTTAGTCTTTTGTTTATATCAACTTGACCTTTCTAGACAAGTCATGCCTTTTTACATAGTCTATAAAACAAAAGATAGCAGTACAAATCTAAGTCAAGTATTGTCGCAAATGTTGGGAATTCCAAGCTCTGGGTCCCTCTTCGCCATCTACGGTCGTCAACTTGAAAGCTCCTATGTCAAGTTTCCATTGAGTGGTGTACGGTCCTTCCCATTTCGTACCCAGATGGATAGGTGTCGGGAAGACGCACTTCCATAGTAAGTCTCCAGGTTCAAAGTTTCGAGGTTGAACCTTTTGGTTGTAATATCGTGCAACTTTGTGTCTGTACCTCGAGGCACGTAAGTATGCTTCATCTTTTTTTTCCTCAATCACGTCCAAGGATTCGAGAAGAAGCGCTTTGTTTGTCATTGGATCATAATACATCATTCTGTAGGAGGGAATTCTCAGCTCCACCGAGATGAGCGCTTCTGATCCAAATGATAGCGAGAAAGGGGTCTGACCAGTTCTCCTCTTATAGGTCGTTCGGTGGGCCAATAAAGCTAATGGTAATTCGTCGATCCACATGGATTTTTCTTGTGCCAATCACTTTTTTAGGATGTACTTAATAATCTTGTTTATTGCTTTGACTTGCCCATTTGATTGCGGGTGAGCTGCTGTGGTGTATCTTTTATCAATTTTGTATTTCTGGCAGAAGTTTCTGAACTCAGTGCTATCGAATTGGGTTTCATTATCCTTTATGATGGTTTTGGGAATTCCAAATTGACAAATGATGTTTATGACTATGAAATTTATCACCCGCTTTGTCGTGATCATAGTTAGGGTTCGGCTTCCGTCCATTTTGTAAAGTAATCTACAGCTACGATTGCATACTTTGCACCACATTTAGCAATTGGCAGGCTTCCAACGACATCGATTCCCCATACGGCAAATGACCATGGACTCACCATCGATTTAAGCTAACTAGGGGTGCCCTGGGATCTTTGCGAATTTATGACATTGACCGCAACGTCGTGAATAATCATCTAGCTGTACTGCAATATCTTCTTTGCCGTTGTTTGACCTCCGGTGTGATCTCTGCACTCACCTTCATGCACTTCTCTTAGTACACGGTTGACATCGTCATGTGCTATACACCGGAGTAAAGGCATTGAGAATCCTGATGGTAGAGAACTTTGTCTTACATGACATATCTTGCGGCCTTGCGAACCATAGCTCGTTTCTCATTTTTCTCTGCGGGCAGCGTTCCATCTTGCAGGAAATTCTTGATTGGTGTCATCCATGAATCTCTCTCAGGATCGGTTTCTAGTACCGGATCGACTTCCATCTGATCGATGCTTTAGGACTCTAATACCTCAATCGGGACTATCTCTGTCTCTTCCGGATTGTTAGAGCTTGCTAACTTGGCTAGTCTATTCACTTTCTGATTTTCTTTCCATGGAATATGAGTTATGCTATAATGCTCCAAATGGTCCAACAACTCCTCTACTTTTATTAGGTAAGTGACGAGTCGTGGTTCCTTAGCCTGGAATTCCTTCCTAACTTAGCAAACGACGATCTTCGAATCACAGGAAATGTCTAGCGTGGTCACTCCCAATTCCTTAGCGAGTTTCAACCCAGCAATCAGGGCCTCATATTCAGAATCATTATTAGTCACAGAAAATTTAACAGCAAAGAAAAATAAATCGATCGTCCTTCAGGAGTTATTAAAACAACTCTGGCGCCGGATCGTCGATCATTCTTAGCCCCATCTGTATATAGTTTCGAAGGACTAAGTTCTAGCTTCTGCTCTGAGGGGCCAGACTCGTCACTAACACATCCTCCTCAGGGATCGCGAATTCAGCAATGAAGTTGGCTAAAGCTTT
This sequence comes from Allium sativum, assembly GCA_030737875.1. Taxonomy (NCBI): domain Eukaryota; kingdom Viridiplantae; phylum Streptophyta; class Magnoliopsida; order Asparagales; family Amaryllidaceae; genus Allium; species Allium sativum. The sequence goes on from CM060924.1 coordinate 300,940,782, forward strand.
CCCCCTTATTGATCTTCTAGGTTGGAAGTTTAGGTCGAACTGGCTTAACTCAATATTCCATTAAAGCAATCGTCCAGATGCCTCAGGTCGTTGTAGTACCTGTCAGAGTGGCTGATCAGTGTATATGAAAATCGGATGAGCTTGGAAACAATGATGAAATTTTCGGGATGCAATCAGGAGACTATAAGCAAGTCTTTCTATCTTTGGATGATTGCGTTCTATTGCAAATAACTTCTTACTACATAATATATTGGCCTTTGGACTTTGTCTTCCTCGCGTACCAGAGATGAACTGATGTCATGAGACGACACTGCCAAATATACAAATAAATTTGCATGGTCCACCAGCTTGGATAATATCAGGGGTTTCTCTAGCAGATCTAACAAGTTTTGGAAAGCTTCTACACAATCTGGGTCCACTCGAAATTGTGTTTTACTCGTTTGATTAGGTCGAAGAAAGGAACACACTTGTATGTGAAACACCCCACCTCCGTTAGGGTCACTCTCAAAGGGAATGCCCTAATTTTGGTGGAGGTTTATAAGTATAAGTCACAGATATACAAGACAGATATAATAACACATATTTTTGAACAGCGGAAAACAACAACTTTTATTTCTTCAAAATACGTGTTACACAAACCATGCCATAATACTTCCCAAAATCATAACTGTCTTGATTACATTATTTAAAGAAGCATGAAGAAAACATAAATAAACTACAAAAGTCCCCTAATTGTTGTCCAAAGCCATAGTCCAAAACGGAAAAGATCCAAGCAATACATTCTTTCTCTTCAAGTTGGATGTGAAAACTGGTCAAGCTGCGGTATTCCCTCCCTGAGAACCTGGGGGGGGGGGGGAACGGAAGAAAAAGAGGCGAAAGGAAAAAGGGTCAGTCATAAAGACTGAGTAAGTTCTAGTGACTTTCAGTGTAGAAACGGTTAAAACAACCTGTCATGTATGAACTGGAACTAAACTAAAGAATGGTGTCAAGGTGAACAAGATAGACTGAGGTGATCAGGATAAGTCAAGACAAGTCAAGTAAAGCATCACATGTTCGGGATTCGTTGCATCGACTGTACTAGTATACTAAGCCCATATCACAGTTAATCACGAAATGAATCCCACGGCCCAATGTCATGAAATGACCCTGAAACGGGGTCTGACCCAAGTACGGGGTCCTACGGAGCGATTATCAAGTCGATCGGCTCCCTACAAGTTCTAGCTCGTCAAGTGTTCGTGTCATACGGCTAATCACGAACGTAGTCACCTGTGCTGGGTCCACCTTCGGGTGTATCAGCCCTAGGGTGTCAACCCCTGACACGATTCAAGATGCACAGATAAATCTACGGATACCCAGTGTCTGCCCCGGATACGTGCACGATCGTAGTCCACCGAACCTACACTGGCGTACCCCACTGCCGTCGTTCACCTCTTACAATCAGGCCAGCAATCGTGCCCCACCCGGCCTAGCCCCAGGGTACCTTGATACATCTAGAGGGTTACTGCTGAAAGGGGTCGTGTCTAGGGTTTCGCCTAATAGATTAGGTCATGTAATTCGTGACCTAACCCGCCTAACAGATTAAGTCATGTAATTCGTGACTTAATCCTTTTCTAGTCTAGTCATGTCAAGATGGTTAAGTATGTCATTTCAGTTCACGACTTAACCCGCCTACGTGTCATGTCAAGTTGGCTAAGTGTTGTCGTTTTCAAGTTCATGACTTAGCCCTACAAATCGTGTTCAAGTTGGTTAAGTTGTCTTTTCATGTTCATGACTTAACCCTAATTGGCATTAATTGATTCGTTAATGCACCGAACCACTCACATTGGATCCTATTGTTCGTAGCCACTGGATTTGCCGGGCGGTTCCGGGCAGGTTTACGCTACGAACTCAACCCAACCTCGGGTTTCAAGCGCGATGTGACCAACTACCCACATTGGATCCTATTGTTTGTAGCAACTGGATTTGCCGGGCGGTTCCGGGCAGATTTATACTACAAACTCAACCCAACCTCGAGTTGGCCACTTTCTTGTTTTCTAAAGTCATGCCCATGTTCTTATCAGATTTTTGTGCTATTTCCATAGCATGTTCATATGTCAATTCCGTGCCCAACTAAGGCATGGCATGTTCAAATCAAGTTTTCGTGCCATATTTCATGTTCTACTTATGCCAAATTTCACAGTTTATGCTTATAATTAATTCAAGTTTTGCCTATTCTACCCAATCGTATCCCCAACGTATATAAACGTACTTCGTTCACAAGCATAAACAATTCAAGAGATAAAGGGGAATAACACCAAACATGTGATAGGCATATGTGACAATTCCAACATTACTTGCATAATAAACAGGCTATAACATATCACATGGTTTCAATACTAGTATGATGATAACTTGGCATAGTAATGATTCCAACTTAATTTAACATGATGATTTCAACTTTACATCATAGGCATAATAATCATTGCGGGCATAATAATAATTTTATTATAAACATGAAACATTAAAGGCATAGTAATCCTAATAGGCATAGTGGATTCTAATTTAGCATTTTTAACATAATGATTCTCATAGACATAATGATTCCAATTTATCGTAATGATTCTCATCTAACATTATAAACATAATGGTTCCAACTTAGCATTTTTAACATAATGATTCTCAACTAACATTATAGACATAATGATTCCAATTTAGCGCTTTTAACATAATGATTCTCAATTAACGTTATAGACATAATGATTCCAATTTAGCATTTTTAACATATCTAACATTATAAACATAATGATTCCAACTTTTCATCATAACCTAGCAAATTCCCAATTTTCATTAATCATGATGGGTATATTAACATCACAGGCATAATTCCATCAATAGTCATAGCCATGGTTTAATTAGCATCATAGGCATGGTTTAATCAACATAAAGATTTCAATTAACATAGTGATTCCATGGACATGTATTAGTCCAACTTGCCAAACAATTAAGCCCAAGTGATTCATAACAACATCAAAATCATGACAAGTTTAACTTGCAACGTTGCCATAGCAATATCCCCAAATTATAATTCAAAGATAAACAATATAAACAATGGATTAACAATAGTTCCTAAATCCGGTTTCAATTCATGGCATGTCCATATTGTTTTAGCGTTTTTGCCTAAAAAGCAACATAGAACTTACAATATGAAGCAAATAATCCAAATAAAAATCCCAAATCAATTAGTCCCAAATTCGTTGTCTAAAGCGTCGTAGTTGTTGTAGCTTCTAGTTGTAGCCTTCAAGAATCGTCCTCCATCTTCTATAATTTTATTCTTAGTATTTTTAATTCAGAGCTCTAGGTTTAATGGCGGCGGCCTGAGGCTAAAATGAAATAGTATGATTTAGGCTAGGTCTTAGGTCCTTTATATAATGTTTGCAAGTTGTTTTAGACCGTCGATGGAGCTTGATTCAATAATAACCATTCGTTTGAAGGAGAGGCCAATCAGGAGCTGACACCTAGCCCTAGTGACAAGGCGAGGCTCAGAAAATCGACCAAACACAGACCTGGCCAGCCAGGGCCTGACCAGACCTGACCAGTAGGTCATTTTTGACCTGGGCGCACTTGGCAGGTGCGCCAGGTCAAAAATGTACTGGCGCACTTCCCAAGTGCGCCAGTTCATTTTTGTTCTGGCGCACTTCCCAAGTGCGCCAGTGCATTCTGACCCATTTTCCGGTTTTTCTCCCAACTTCGTCCGTCCATATCTTCTTCATACGATATCCGTTTTACGCAAACTCGGACTCTATCTCAAGCAGAATTCCAAGACGAACGCAATGGCGTATCCCGTTTCCCTTAATTCTTTGATTTGAAATTAGTTATACTTTAATTTGTGAATCTCACTGTTATAGAATACACGGGGTGTTACATTCTCCCCCACTTAAAAGGATTTCGTCCCCGAAATCTTCAAGTTCAGGAAGAATGTACATCCTAACATCCAAACATCCATCTACTCATCCATCAAACACGAGCATCCATTGTCCTTAAAAGACTTCTAATGCTTCATGATCATATGCGAAGAGTGTGTGTATATGTTCCTTAGCTAATGCTAATGATCAGGCCTGATTGATCTTCTAAATGCAAAATATGTTTAGTGAAATGAATCCAATATGTATGCAAATTTTTCCTATTATAATTCATAATTTCTACATGAGTGCTCGAACATTCAATCATATGCAACAACCAAACGATAGCACAACCAAGTTTCCAAAATAAACACTCATGCATATGTAACATGAAAATGTGTCTGAGCCGATTTAGTGCCTAATGTGTATTCATGCATCCACGAGCAACCACTTGCGACCACTTGCAACCATTTCGCAATCATAACATGTTTCAATTACATGTTTACATCCAAAAAGATTCTAACTATGGTTCTCAAGATAGGATCGAGGAGAGAAATAAGATAAAACAAAGCATCTAGAATAAGTTAACGATGTACCGCCAGAAGGTCCGGTTTGCTTCTCAGGGAAGTCTTTGCTGATGTGTCCCGTCTTCTCACAATGAAAACATTCACCTTGTTTTCTCTTCCTCTTTCTACAATCCTTGGCTATGTGCCCTTCCGTACCACAGTAATTGCATTTCCTTTTATCACGTTAGTTGTTGTTCTTGCCTCCTTTCTCGGAGTCTACCTTCTTATTCTTAGAATCGTTGGGCTTGACCTCTTTCTTCCCTTGAGAGTTTTCTGCCTCTGTCTCCTTCTTGCCCTTATCTTCCTCGTTCAGCAATGCCATCTGCACCAACCTTTCGTACGTAGCTCCCATGGGTATATGGGTCATGGCCAAACTGTGTAATGGCTCATTCAACCCTTTGACAAAGCGGAGAGCCTTCTTGTGCGGGGTGTTGACTAGGTCCAGTCCGAACCTAGCCAGCTCATCGAATTGATTAACATACTCTTTGACTGTCATATTCCCTTGCTTAAGAAATAAGAATTTTTCCAATTGAAGACTCCTTTCAGCTTCTGAGAGAAATTTAGCCTCAAACCTTGCCCTAAAGTCCTCCCATGTTTCCACTGGTCTTTCTGCATTAGTGACTTCCCACCAGTAGGAAGCCTCGCCCTTTAGTAGCCACACTGCCAGTTGTACTTTCTGCCTATCTTCTACCTCAAAGATGACGAATAAGTCCTCGGTTTCTTTCAGCCAATTCCTAGCTGCCACGAAGGACTCAGTTCCACGAAAGTCCTTTCCTCCCATAGCCTTAAAATCTTCACATATCTTAGCAAAAGTGTTTCCCCGCGGAGGAGGTGGAGGAAGTGGTGCTGCTGCAGCTGGATGATTTCCTGCAGCTGGGGGAGGAGGAACGGTAGGGCCTGGCTGAGTGGCCCTTGCTTCTAAGAATCGTCTAAACCAACCAGGTATTGGTACACCCTCTGGCAAGTTAAGTTCTTCGGACATACTGAAACAAAAGGATAGATTCAAAACGAAGGATAAGAGATAGTACCTATGGCTTTGGGGGACTTTGCCTTTTTAAAATAAAATAATATTTTATCTTTTAAAAATGCTTCTTTAAATTTTCTTTTGAAAATAAATTTTCAAAACTTTTTATCTTATCTGGTAAACCTATGCTCTGATACCAAGTGAAACACCCCACCTCCGTTAGGGTCACTCTCAAAGGGAATGCCCTAATTTTGGTGGAGGTTTATAAGTATAAGTCACAGATATACAAGACAGATATAATAACACATATTTTTGAACAGCGGAAAACAACAACTTTTATTTCTTCAAAATACGTGTTACACAAACCATGCCATAATACTTCCCAAAATCATAACTGTCTTGATTACATTATTTAAAGAAGCATGAAGAAAACATAAATAAACTGCAAAAGTCCCCTAATTGCTGTCCAAAGCCATAGTCCAAAACGGAAAAGATCCAAGCAATACATTCTTTCTCTTCAAGCTGGATGTGAAAACTGGTCAAGCTGCGGTATTCCCTCCCTGAGAACCTGGGGGGGGGGGAACGAAAGAAAAAGAGGCGAAAGGAAAAAGGGTCAGTCATAAAGACTGAGTAAGTTCTAGTGACTTTCAGTGTAGAAACGGTTAAAACAACCTGTCATGTATGAACTGGAACTAAACTTAAGAATGGTGTCAAGGTGAACAAGATAGACTGAGGTGATCAGGATAAGTCAAGACAAGTCAAGTAAAGCATCACATGTTCGGGATTCGTTGCATCGACTGTACTAGTATACTAAGCCCATATCACAAGTTAATCACGAAATGAATCCCACGGCCCAATGTCATGAAATGACCCTGAAACGGGGTCTGACCCAAGTACGGGGTCCTACGGAGCGATTATCTAGTCGATTGGCTCCCTACAAGTTCTAGCTCGTCAAGTGTCCGTGTCATACGGCTAATCACGAACGTAGTCACCTGTGCTGGGTCCAACTTCGGGTGTATCAGCCCTAGGGTGTCAACCCCTGACACGATTCAAGATGCACAGATAAATCTACGGATACCCAGTGTCTGCCCCGGATACGTGCACGATCGTAGTCCACCGAACCTACACTGGCGTACCCCTCAGGATAAGTCAAGACAAGTCAAGTAAAGCATCACATGTTCGGGATTTGTTGCATCGACTGTACTAGTATACTAAGCCCATATCACAAGTTAATCACGAAATGAATCCCACGGCCCAATGTCATGAAATGACCCTGAAACGGGGTCTGACCCAAGTACGGGGTCCTACGGAGCGATTATCTAGTCGATCGGCTCCCTACAAGTTCTAGCTCGTCAAGTGTCTGTGTCATACGGCTAATCACGAATGTAGTCACCTGTGCTGGGTCCACCTTCGGGTGTATCAGCCCTAGGGTGTCAACCCCTGACACGATTCAAGATGCACGGATAAATCTACGGATACCCAGTGTCTGCCCCGGATACGTGCACGATCGTAGTCCACCGAACCTACACTGGCGTACCCTACTGCCGTCGTTCACCTCTTACAATCAGGCCAGTAATCGTGCCCCACCCGGCCTAGCCCCAGGGTACCTTGATACATCTAGAGGGTTACGGCTGAAAGGGGTCGTGTCTAGGGTTTCGCCTAATAGATTAGGTCATGTAATTCGTGACCTAACCCGCCTAACATATTAAGTCATGTAATTCGTGACTTAATCCTTTTCTAGTCTAGTCATGTCAAGATGGTTAAGTATGTCATTTCAGTTCACGACTTAACCCGCCTACGTGTCATGTCAAGTTGGCTAAGTGTTGTCGTTTTCAAGTTCATGACTTAGCCCTACAAATCGTGTTCAAGTTGGTTAAGTTGTCTTTTCATGTTCATGACTTAACCCTAATTGGCATTAATTGATTCGTTAATGCACCGAACCACTCACATTGGATCCTATTGTTCGTAGCCACTGGATTTGCCGGGCGGTTCCGGGCAGGTTTACGCTACGAACTCAACCCAACCTCGGGTTTCAAGCGCGATGTGACCAACTACCCACATTGGATCCTATTGTTTGTAGCAACTGGATTTGCCGGGCGGTTCCGGGCAGATTTATACTACAAACTCAACCCAACCTCGAGTTGGCCACTTTCTTGTTTTCTAAAGTCATGCCCATGTTCTTATCAGATTTTTGTGCTATTTCCATAGCATGTTCATATGTCAATTCCGTGCCCAACTAAGGCATGGCATGTTCAAATCAAGTTTTCGTGCCATATTTCATGTTCTACTTATGCCAAATTTCACAGTTTATGCTTATAATTAATTCAAGTTTTGCCTATTCTACCCAATCGTATCCCCAACGTATATAAACGTACTTCGTTCACAAGCATAAACAATTCAAGAGATAAAAGGGAATAACACCAAACATGTGATAGGCATATGTGACAATTCCAACATTACTTGCATAATAAACAGGCTATAACATATCACATGGTTTCAATACTAGTATGATGATAACTTGGCATAATAATGATTCCAACTTAATTTAACATGATGATTTCAACTTTACATCATAGGCATAATAATCATTGCGGGCATAATAATAATTTTATTATAAACATGAAACATTAAAGGCATAGTAATCCTAATAGGCATAGTGGATTCCAATTTAGCATTTTTAACATAATGATTCTCATAGACATAATGATTCCAATTTATCATAATGATTCTCATCTAACATTATAAACATAATGGTTCCAACTTAGCATTTTTAACATAATGATTCCCAACTAACATTATAGACATAATGATTCCAATTTAGCGCTTTTAACATAATGATTCTCAATTAACGTTATAGACATAATGATTCCAATTTAGCATTTTTAACATATCTAACATTATAAACATAATGATTCCAACTTTTCATCATAACCTAGCAAATTCCCAATTTTCATTAATCATGATGGGTATATTAACATCACATGCATAATTCCATCAATAGTCATCGCCATGGTTTAATTAGCATCATAGGCATGGTTTAATCAACATAAAGATTTCAATAAACATAGTGATTCCATGGACATGTATTAGTCCAACTTGCCAAACAATTAAGCCCAAGTGATTCATAACAACATCAAAATCATGACAAGTTTAACTTGCAACGTTGCCATAGCAATATCCCCAAATTATAATTCAAAGATAAACAATATAAACAATGGATTAACAATAGTTCCTAAATCCGGTTTCAATTCATGGCATGTCCATATTGTTTTAGCGTTTTTGCCTAAAAAGTAACATAGAACTTACAATATGAAGCAAATAATCCAAATAAAAATCCCAAATCAATTAGTCCCAAATTTGTTGTCTAAAGCGTCGTAGTTGTTGTAGCTTCTAGTTGTAGCCTTCAAGAATCGTCCTCCATCTTCTATAATTTTATTCTTAGTATTTTTAATTCAGAGCTCTAGGTTTAATGGCGGCGGCCTGAGGCTAAAATGAAATAGTATGATTTAGGCTAGGTCTTAGGTCCTTTATATAATGTTTGCAAGTTGTTTTAGACCGTCGATGGAGCTTGATTCAATAATAACCATTCGTTTGAAGGAGAGGCCAATCAGGAGCTGACACCTAGCCCTAGTGACAAGGCGAGGCTCAGAAAATCGACCAAACACAGACCTGGCCAGCCAGGGCCTGACCAGACCTGACCAGCAGGTCATTTTTGACCTGGGCGCACTTGGCAGGTGCGCCAGGTCAAAAATGTACTGGCGCACTTCCCAAGTGCGCCAGTTCATTTTTGTTCTGGCGCACTTCCCAAGTGCGCTAGTGCATTCTGACCCGTTTTCCGATTTTTCGCCCAACTTCGTCCGTCCTTATCTTCTTCATACGATATCCGTTTTACGCAAACTCGGACTCTATCTCAATATGAATTCCGAGACGAACGCAATGGCGTATCCCGTTTCCCTTAATTCTTTGATTTGAAATTAGTTATACTTTAATTTGTGAATCTCACTGTTATAGAATACACGGGGTGTTACAGTCTGTCTCTATGGAAATGAACCTGCTCAATGCTGCCACCTTCCTCGCTAAGCTTTGAACATCTCTGATCTTTCGTGGCTTTTCTATGTTCCTGATTGCTGATATTTGATCAGAATTAATCTCGATTCCGCAAAAGCTGACTATGAAGCCAAGGAATTTTCCTGATGCAACCTCGAATGAACATTTCATAGGGTTTAACTTCATCCCGTACTGCCCTATAATTTCGAACATCTCCGCCAAGTCTTTTGTGTGATCGGACGATTGCCTGCACTTCACAAGCATATCATCCACACTACTTCCATTGTTCTCCCGATCTGGTTGTAAAACATCTGATTCACCAAGCGTTGGTATGTGGCTTCGGCATTCTTTAATCCAAACGACATCACCACATAATAGTGCAACCCCAAGCCCATAATGAAACTGGTATGCTCTTGATCTGATACATGCATAGGGATCTAGTTGTACCCTGAGTACCCATCCATGAAGGAGAGAAGTTTGTGTCCCACCCTCAAATCTACTAGCCAGTTTGTCAATTTCGGGGAGTGGGAAGCTGTCCTTTGGGCAGGCTTTGTTTAGATCATAAAAGTCGATACATGTTCGCCGCTTCCCATTGGATTTTTTGACCAAGACGGGGTTTGATATCCAATCGGAATATGTTGAATCTCTGATGAGCTCGTTATTCCTTAACTTCTCCACTTCCTCTTTCAAGGACCTTCTAGGCCCAATATACGCCTCTTCTTCTTTACAGGAGGATGTTTCTTTTTATGCTCAGTGAATGGCTCATAATTAAGGGAGAAATCCCACACATATCAGCATGGGTCCAGGAAAACACGTCTAGGTTGGTCTTGCAAAAGTCTGTTAATTCTTTCATCCCGAAAGAATCCAGGTGAGATCCGATCTTTAAGACCTTTGTCGGGTCATCGTTATCAATTAGAATCTCTACAGTTGCTTCGTTAGGTGTCACCTTCATGCTTCCTGGTTTTTTGTCCTATCTAGGATCAATATCTTCAAGCAGGTCGTCAGGCGACTCCTTCGGCGGTATTGTCTTTAGTTGCTATGCTGAGTTCTCCTTGGCAAGAGAGGGAGTATTCTTAGACTCTACATCTTTTCCGTTGCGCAACATCTTCAACTCTGCTATATAGCAGGCTCTTTCAGTTACTTGATCACCATGAATCATTCCCACTCCAGCTTCAGTTGGGAATTTCATTAACAAGCACCAAGGTGCGATGCAAGCTCTAAATTTTACAAGGGCCGGTCAGCCTAGGAAAGCGTTGTAAGGTGAATTAATATCCATGATCATGGATTGGAGGTTCCTTACTCCTCGGCGCTCTCCTTCCCCAACTCTACTGATGGGTCTATCATTTCAATTGGAGTGGTTGATGATCCATTAAAGCAACACATCCATCCTCCACATGGCTCTAAATCCTTCATTACTAATTTCATTTGATCAAAGGCCTTTTTAAATAAAATGTTGATGGAACTTCCGTTATCCACAAGGACTTTCTTAATTACTACAGGTCCGATAACTGCAGTTATCACTAATGGATCGGTGCTGGGCGCTTCGACACCAATACTCTCTTTGTCTCAGAAGACAATGTCATTTGTAGATGTCTTTTGCTGCTTTACAGGTGCAGTTTCTTCAAGATTACTACATTCTCCTATTTATGGATGTTTGGCTGCATTAACATACTGCTCCATCGTCCTGTTACTAGATCCGGCTTGATGTGGTCCCCCAACTATGGTATTGATCGCAATATTCTTTCCCTTCTGCTGAGCTATGACTTTAGAAGAGGGATTGTTCTAATTTGGGGCTTTCTCTCCTTTCCCCCTTCCCTTCGGGATGACCTTGTATTCATCCAATTTTCCTATATGGAGCAGTTTTTCAACCACATCCCTCAGACGATGATGCTCATTTGTGGAGTGACCGTAGGTTTCATGAAACAAACAGAATATCCGAGTTACGTGCTCCTTCTCAGTGGAGTCCCTGGGTGGAGGTTTCTTGCATTGTGCAACATTATAAGTATCCAGATAGATGTTTTCCAAAGTACCGTTCAGCGGCGTGTAATTCTCGAAAGTTTGAAATCGAGGTCTCTTCCTGAAATTATTCCCTCAATTCCTGTTTCTTTTTCCATTATTTCCACCCTGGCTATCATTTCCTCTACCTTTGTTACCAACGTTTACTTCGACTTTCCCTACGCTATCTCCAGATTGCTTAATTGCAACATTGCTCAGAATGTCCTCCCTGCGAGCTCCGTTGGATTTACTCTTCCGGTTGGCATATATTTCTTCTCATCACAGCTGGATATTTGTCTTTTCATAGAATAACTCCCTAGTTAATTGAGGCTTCCCAGCTAAGTATACCCCAAACTCAGTTTCCTTATTGACTCCATCTATTAATGCCATCAAAATAGTCTGCTCATGTGGGTCACTCACCTCAGTGACTGCAAGATTAAAGCGATCCAAATACGACTTTAGGGTTTCCCTAGGAGCCTGTTTGATTGCAGACAACTCAATAACACTTTTAGACTTCCGATTTTGGAGTCGGAACTGGTTCCTAAACCTTTCACTTAGTTCTTTAAAACTGGAGATTGATCAAGGAGGGAGTCGAGTGAACCACGTCAATGCGATGTCCTCAAGATATATCGGGAAAGCCTTACATTTTTCGACATCAGGTGTTGCCGCGACATTCATGTACCATGAATACCTCATCAAATGCTGTCTTGGATCGGTTCTCCCTCCATACTGATCAATTATAGGCAGGTTGAAGCGTCTGGAGAACTGGAAATCAAGAATATCATCAGTGAGTAGGGTGTGGCTACGTTCAATACCCCAATCCTTATTTGTGTAGTGTCGAATATCAGCCATACCATTGCCTCTACCTCGGCATTGGTTAAAGTTGGTTCAGGATCCACACTTCTATTTCTCCTAACACGCCTAGTCCCAACATCGGGTGACGTTCTTTGGTTTCGGGCGGTAGCTGAACTTTTTTGCCCTTTACGATCCCGGTCATTCATAGGATGAGTGGGCTGGAGAAGTTGTCTTTGGATAGGATTAGTGATGTTGGGGTCTCTAGGTAGAACATGTGATCCTCTCATTTGCAATGACATCGGTTCTCTCAAGCTAGGGACATCAGGTCCCAAGACACAGGTTACGTCTTCGCAAGATCCTATTGATTCAAATGCCAACTACTCTAGGTTCACAGGTCTCTCATACGGCCTCCTCTGACGTGGATGTCCTTCCTCTGAAGAAGACGAATGGTCCGCATTGGGACGATGAGTTGGAGAGGGCGTTCTTTGTATATGAAGTTAACTTATTTCTCTACTCATAGCATTCATGTTTTCTCGCATAAGAATGCTACCGCGTCTCTGGTCCTCTAAATCATCATTAGTTATGTCTACCATATCAAGCAAGAGTGAGAAAACCATGTGTGTGACGGGTGCGGAGGGAGTAGGCTAATTACTAGTTGTTGCGGTTGCCATTGGAGCATTCGCAGCAACTCGAGCAGAAGTATAAGCCTCTGTCGTGAACGATTCGGATTGAATCACAGTTGCACCAACGGTTCGGATCGGGGGGTTATTTCCAGAAGCGTTCAAACAATCGATTCGGTTCGGATAATCGAGCTCGGGTCGGATCGGTGACCCTCTTCTGGACCGGTTCAGTCCTGAATTTTGCCCCCTCGACCTAGTGACAACTAACGCCTGATGATCCTCATTCGTTTCATTTTCCCGAGAAACTTGTGGTTTTTTCCTTTTCCTTTAGCCATAAAGCCTAATTCTCTTGAGATTAACCAAAAACCTTCAAAAATACAGAAGAAAGTGGACTAACTTCTTCGGACTTGAGGATCCAAATAGTAGAACAATAATCCAAAATGCTGAGAGTTCAGCGTTATCAGTGAAAGCACCAAAATGTTAGACCAAAAAGTGGCACTAACACACAATCGAATGATAATTCCCAAAAAAATCAAATAAAAAGAAACAAGAACACAATATTTATAGCGGTTCAACCTTAAAGAGCCTACGTTCACTTTCCGCTTTTCTAATTGATGAATTAAATACAAATATAATGTCTATATCCACTTAGTCTCACAAGTACAATCGATAATTTCTCTCAATTTCATGGAACTATATTCAAAGATTCTAAGTACAATATGAAATAGTAGAGAAAATTCATTGGTGATGGAGTTGGAGTAGATAAATGGCCAAAAGTTCCCTCAAAATGAGTGTTGTGTGGTATTTATAGGCTGAGAGTCCATTCGGTTCGGGTGCCACGTGAGGCCTATCTCGTGAAGTTTGGATTCGGGAGCTCTGGAATGATGACACCACATCAAAAACGTGGGTGCATGGGTAGTAATCGTTCCAGGTTCACAGGAACGTGATGTGTATGTGCTCGCAGACCCATAATACGTTTCAGGGTGGATTATAAGAGGGCGTTTCAAATCATACATCAAGAGGCCGAACCGAACCGAACTGGAGCTTGTAGTCTGAACTCGGTTTATTGTCCTGACTGTTTTTAAGATAGGGGTTCGGATCGGAATTTCGGTCCGATCTGGAAGCCTAATCATTATACTCCTTGTCCTTGAATACATTTGCAAATTAACTCCTTAGCTTTGGGTTGCCGGATCATAAAGCATGCTAACAAATTCAATATTTTAGATTCAATGAAACTGGTTTCGTCGAAATCCGAGATCGCTTAAAAATATATATTTTAAATCTCAGAATCGTTAATTGATACGTGTTTATATCGCGCACAATCACATAACAACCCTGATTGATGTGAAACTTGAAATCTCATAATAATTTACAATTTCAGATCCAGTGAAAAAGATTTCATCGAATTCCGAGAACATTTGCAAAATGGACATTCTAATAGGTTTATTCAGTTTTCGTTTACTCACCTTTTAATTCGATTAAAGGTATATTAACTTAAATCAAATCAAACAGAATTCAAATTAACTTATAAATTAAATTTTATTTATTTTGAATTGCAATTTTTTTTATTTACCAAATTCAATCTGAATTTCATTTATACATTAATTAAATCACTTTCATTCAAATATGATTTAATATTGAATTTTAACTTTTGATGTTTATCAATACAAACTAAATCATAATTTTATTTGCAATCAATTCAAGTTACCATTAGCACAATAAATTGAATTTCAATACTTAAATAAATAAATTAAGTGTATATCATACAATTACATTATTAAATCATTAAATTTTGTTTGTAACAATAAAATATTTAAAACTCATATTAAAACAAATAATTTAAATATTAGGAAAAATATGGGTTGTTACATCTGTAGTTTGGCTTGCAAGCCTTGAAGTCGTCTGGAGCCTCTTTGTGCCATTGCAAACTATACCCTCAATATAGTTTCATTAGTCACTACATGAAAATCTATACCCCTGTGTTGGTGTAAACTAACATGGAACATGCAGTGTATTGCATGCTGATGCAATTACAAATAAACATGTCGAGACACGATGATGGCTTCCATCTTCGTAATCATAAACCACCGTCGTCGCTAACTGAGGTCGCTGAATTCGCGTCGGGACGTGATTACGTTGTGATCAGGTTCAAAATTTTTGAGAGTTCGAAATCACCAAGTCGCAAGAGTACGAAAATTAAGAAAAGGGATATTGCCTCCTTGACCTCCAAGCTTGCTCCACCACTCTGAAAAGAAGAAATTCACCACTTTTTGGTCACTCGGATAACATAGGCATCTCAGGAAGAACTTAAATTTCATTTTGGACATTGTAGAACTTACTTTCCACCATTGTGAATGTATTCATATGAAATTCATATGAAACTATGGTCCTCGTCATTGTATTTTGACTAAAAAAAGAAAAACCCTCAAATTCGACGTAGGTCCCTACGGACCGAACCACTATAAAATAATATGTTATTTACTTTCCTACATTAGTGCAATAAGAATACAATACTACAACTGTAAATTTACAACTGTAACAAAATAACAGTTGTAATAGAGATTTTTTACAACTCTTTTAACTAAAAAGTTGTAATAAATTAGTTTTCAACAACTGTTTTATGAGTTGTATTAGATGTCTATTACAACTGTTCTCTTGTATATGAAATAAACAATGCTTAATAAATAATAACTAAATATTCATATATAATAGTTACTATTATAAAATATAATTGATAATTAATTCGAGATAAGAAATAATTTCTATCAATAATTAATAATTAAGAAATCAATAATTAATGATAAATAAATATTGGATATTCAATTAATGATTGATAATTAACAAATAATCATCAATAACCACCACTAAATAAAATAGTGAATGAAAAGTGAATTTATAAGATTTCCTTAAATTTAGAAATAACTTTTTTTGGCTAGTGGTCACAACATTACTTAGCTTCCCGCGCTCCTCCTCCCTCCAAAATTTCATTTCCCGCTAACCACGTTTCGTTTTAATTTTCAACTCCCTCTATTAACTAAGTTATTAATGCGGTTCAGAATCTGATACATCAACTGTCTAATAACGAAATCAAGTCGGATACATACTTTTCTTATGGATCGGTCGAACATCACTTGAATGTATGGATCGTTCACCCATGCTGCTCGTTTACCCATACTGGTCGTACATTTAAACTGGGCGATCACCACCTGAGCTGGTCGGTCGGTCACTAAGAGAAGCGTGGCTCGAGCAGTAAGCTCAGTAAGCTATGGTCGGTCAGCAGCAAAATACAACTGGTCGTTCAAGCATCCCTGGATGGTCATATAAGCTGACACGTGGCATTATATTTTGTATATATTGCATGTCCATGAATCAATTTCTTTTATACGTGGAAGCCTTCTTTGTTATAACATGGGATACGACAAACTTAAACAATGCTTAAGTTATATTCATACATGGATTTGCTTGAACAATGGATTGGCTTGTGCTGAAGGGCAGTTTCTTTCTTATATATGGAACTGCAACAGGCGAATAAGTAATGCAACGGTATATGCGTAACAAATATATGATGTGAGCTGTTAAGTGGAGCAACAGTCTTCCACGTGAAGCACGTTTACATGTGAATCAATAGGTTTAATGCTTAAAACATGAGGCAAATCCACGTAAGCATGAGGCAATCAAATACGTATGGATTAGCACATTAAGTATTACATGAGTCAGTCATAAAACTAAAACACGGTGGAATTAATAGAATTCTTGGATCGGACATTTGAATTCAACACGGCAACGTTATAGCATAGTGAAGAGGTAAACAAACGTGAGCACGTGTGAAGAAGTACATAAATGCCACGTGTGAGCAGTTGCACAAACAGAGAAAGAAGGTGTACCTTGCACGGTGGAATTAATATATGGGTCGCTCACATTTTCGTATCAGGTCGGTCGGTCACAAATCATGCACGTGAAATCCAGCTGTACTTATGGGTCGGTCATGGACAAGTGGAATTTTCCTAAATACACATATGAATGACCCATAACCTGCACACCGTATTTTCGGCTTTGCCACTACCCCCAAACTACACCTATAAATATCCCCACTTTTCTACCATTCAAGATACCTATTTTTGGATCCGAAGGGCTGTCTAATTAATTTCTCTACTATCGAAAGCACTCCAAGCTCCATTAATGGCTTCTCAAGCTCAATTCATCTTCGACCAACAATATATCGACTAAATCGTCTCCATACTCCATTAGAAATCTCTCAAACTCGATTCAAGTGATCTACAACTACCATTAATTCTCTCTCAAATCTACATCTAACACAAAATCATCATGGAACCAATGAAGATCATCTTAAGTGTTCAAGTGGTTGAAGTTCTACACAACTACCATTAGAAATCAAAATATCTCACTTGTTCCATCGCGAATTAAAGTGAAATCTAGAGCAAAAATAAAGAAAAAAAGTAGAAGATCATTATTGTAATGAGAAATGAGCGATATGAATGAAGTCATGTACTTTGTTAATGAAATCTCTTCCTATAGTGGATGTAGGCTATTTACAAGCCGAACCACTCTAAAATTCTTTGTTCTCTACTAGTTTTCTTTTATTTTGTGTTTGTCGCTCCATAATGTCGAATCCTACCTTTTGGTGAAGTGTTCTGAAAGCACCTTTGGTGTTATGGTCAATTTTTTGATTTCAACACCCCCTTATCTTCTTCTATACAACCCTAATTTCCAAATCCCACCGACGTAAATCCCAAATTACACTCACACATAATCTTTGCAAACCATACAACATCACCATCGTTTTTTCTCGATTTCACCAACGCAGATTTTTGCCTCCACCATCTTAACCATCCGTCCCAATTTTCTCGGTTTCTCCAACGCAACTCCGCATTTTTCTTCCAGTCTTGCTCGAATCCTCCGTCCTCTTTCGATCATTTTTCTACTTCAGATCCAACAACTCAAGTCTCGCATAGTAGCCTCTCCATATGTGCCTCCCTATATTCACAATGAGCTCATGAGTTTTTGTTCTTGTTTCAGATCAATGTAGCTCGACCAAGCTAGGAGTCGGATTTGGTTTCATTTCCGTTTATGATGGTTTGATGTGTTAATTTCCTTCTGGTATTCGATTTTGCTTTCGTGAGGTGAGTACTATCTTACACTAGCCCTGTTAAATGCTTTAGTGATAAGGTCTCTGTTTTTGGAATCTATCTAAGCTTGTTTTGCCTTTGATTTATGTTTTAGCATCTGTTGTTGGACCCCTTTATTTGAGGCATTTTTTTATTTCGCCTCTCCTGCCTATAAAGGCAGTTTTTAAAGGTTTTTCCCCTGTTTATTTTATAAGAGCCAAATTCTTACGTTTGTACCTATGTAGTTCAACCCATTATGCATTAGTTTCAACTATTAATATTTCTATGCAGACAAATTTAAAAATTATTATGACAGATGTGGTCTATTTTGCTAGTAAAATGTAAGGAAAGGAGGCATTGATGTCATACAGACTTATATATTCCTAAATGTACGTGAAACTATCGAAGGACAAGTGAGGGAACCATATATCATTTAGTCTTCGATAACTTTCATGAATGCTTATATGTTTTATGACCGAATTTACAGATCATCCATTTTTCTTTAATATCGGTTCAGTTCCCAAGAAAGGAATAATAATAGTGAGATTCATAAAGACAGTTCAAGATCAAGGTTGTTAGTCTTAGAGTTGGTCCTTTCATCAAATGAGAATGAACATGTAGGTAAAAATTATTTTTTTAACCTAACAAATAACGATCTCAACCAACAATATAATTCCCTATTTTGGTTCTAATATTGTGCCATATGCCTTTTAGTTTTGGAGAAAAGATCAAACTTTAATATAATTCTCTAGGTTTCAGATTTAGTTCTTTTCGCTAAAGGAAGGTAGGTGCTAATGTATTGGGCAAAAGTGTGGTGGAAGTGTTCTGACAGTAGGTGTAAATTAGTTTTGTTAACTTATTCAACCACCCGCACCTACTCCGTCATTAACATGCAACTTGTTGGGTATAAGGTGTCCATCTTCTGCTAACTACCCTACTTTTATTGATGTACTTTGCTTTAAAATTATATGACTTTTTTAACCACTTATGCAACTAATACTGACAATAAATTGTCAATACAAATTAATAAAGGGAATGGAAAAATTGGCAGCGGTCAGAAAGCATACATGGTAACAATTTGAATTTTTGTTTGAGGAGTAATTGGTACATGATATCACACTATTTAACGTCCAAGACGTTGATAAAACATACATAAATGTTGATGATAATTGTATGATATTCATATGCATTGTCACAAGAGTAGTTGAGGTTACTGACATGATGGACGAAATAAATATCATGGTTCGAATTTGATTTTGTTGACAACATGTCTTATTAACCAGAGCCTGATACAGCAACTCACAAGTATGCTCTTTGACTTAAACTGCATTGCCCACTTGCACTGAAATTACTTACTACATCTCTTCCTTTAACACATGACTTAATACAGATTGATTTTTTTTTTTTGTGTTTGCGGAAGGGTAATGAAAGTGTTCTAAAGGAAGGTACATGCTGATGTAGAGTGATCTCAAGTGTGATGATGAAATGAGTTTTGTTTGCTTGAGTTACTTCACTGGAGTACACCGTTGAAGATGAATGTAGTTGAGGTTAAGATAATAACCATCGTGTATGATTTATGGTTTGTATTTGCTGCAAATAGTTTTAATTATATATCAATTTTGTAGTTGGTTGTAATTTTATATACTTTGGTAAAGTTGTGATGTTTTATTAATGAACAGATCATGAAGCTTTTGAATTTCTGTTAAGTTGTTTTGGTTATTTATTTGTTTATTGTTGCACTTATATAATGCATGTAGAATTATTTTTTTGTTTTAACTATTTTTACCGCAACTGCTAATTTTTGTTGTAAAATTATGTATCACAATTGGCTAAAACAGTTGTAAACGGTGTTATTACAACTACGGTAAGCAATTGTAAAATATTATATTACCACTGTTGAAGAATATTGTAAAAAAATATGGATCTGTTGCAGGAGTGGATATAATTACTGGTAGCTGCCAGTTGTAAAAGATCTATTACAAATGTTTTTGACAGTTGTGAAAGTGTATTTTTGTTGCAGTGTTATTTTCAACCCCATACGTGTAGTTTAATAGTCCTGGAACTCGTTGGGGGTTGCTGGCAACTTTTGCACATCAACAATTTGTATTGGACCAAACATACTTTGCTTTCCCTCATGTCTATCTTCATGTGCATCTTAGTGTGTCTATATATACCGTTTTATTCAATATCAGTATAAGTTAAAGTTTCTTGTACTTTTCGAACTAAATTCAATTCTTGTATCTCAATCAAATTACACCAGTTTGCATATGCATTTCAATACAGAAATTCAATTGTAACTATTCAGTAATTTGTCAATATTGATAGGAGGATCAATAACATTGCACTGCTTTTATTTAATCATTAGCTTAGCAAATAATTGTTTGAATAATATTTAAAATAATAATAACGAGCACAACCTTCGAATATAATTTTTACAATATTAAGGCCTGTGTTTTTAACTGGAAGCTATTAAGTTCAAGTCAGATATGATATTAATTCATTAAAATGTGATATATATCAAAAACATTGTTCTGGATAGAACAAACTAGGTTATACATTATGATTGACATGAAGTCGTATGCATGGTCACAAGTTGTAATTATAAACATAAGATAAATAAAAAATGCTCAAAATTGTTCTCATGAATGGATCACCGAAGAAGCATACAGTGTATGTTAATTTGGTGATGTAAATCAGATTAAATGAAAACAAATTTTTCTTAAGGGGAAAAAGAGAAGATATTGCTTTGCTTTCCCAAATTAACGGGATTTGGGTGGATATTGCATTCCCAAATTAATTGGATTTGGGTAGATATTGCATTCCCAAATTAATGTGATTTGGGTAGATATTCTTTTCACTCATTAGGTGGCATAATTGATAAGATCTTTTTCCATATATATAAAACTTGGGTATGAAGTATTGGTCTTATAAAAGGAGCTTAGATGAGAGAAATTTTTTGTACTTTAAAGAGAGAAAAATTTTGTTTTTGTTTTTATGGATTGAGATATTCTCTCAATTTTAGGTCTTTCTTTGTAATCAATTGGTGGAATAATATAGGTTTGTTTGGGGGAATTTGTTTGTTTTTGTTTTCTTCTTCCATCTTTTAAAATCTGATTGTATAGAGATCCCGAGGAAACCATAACAATTGGTATCAGAGCCTTCTACACAATTTTTTTGAAGAAGGTTTGAATATGGATAAAGAAATTATTGAAAAGCTTAATGGAAGAAATTGGGGATTATGGAGCGAAAATATGGAAGATTTTATTTATCTTAATGATCTTCATCAGCCACTGGAGAATAATGGAGAAAAATCTAGGAATCTATCAGAAGTAAAATGGGAGACTTTGGATAGGAAGGCTGTTGCATCTATTCGATGTTTTTTTGGATATTTCAGTGTTTCATATTGTTGCTAATGAAACATCTGCTTATGCAACATGTAAGAAATTGGATGGGGTTTATGCAAATAACTCCGCAACAAATCAGGCTCTTCTTATGAGAAGATTGGTGAATCTAAACTTAAGGAAGTTGATCAATTGGAGAGCATCTTAGTGATTTTCAGGAAATTGTGAATCAATTGGCTACCGCGAATTTCAAGGTGGATGACATAACACAAGCCTTAATGATGATGAGGTCATTACCAGAGAGATGGGAAACACTTGTAGTTGCATTAAATAACTCAAATTCGGATGACGTTGCTTCAATGGGGGTCAGTGGTTAGTCGCTTGCTTAATGAGGAGATGCGGAGGACGAACCTTATGGAAGGAAAAGATGAGGAGGAGGCAACGGAAATTGGAACTCCAATTGGAAAAACTTTTATTGCAAGGAGGGTTAATCAACGAAACATGGAAAGGCAACCGAATAGAACAGACATGAAAAAGGAATACATTTGTTTTTACTATGACAAACCCGGTCATCAACTGAGATTTTGTCATAAACTTAAAATGGATAAGGAGAAAATGATGGCAATGGAGGAAGAGTCGGATGAACAAGATAATAACGGTAATGAGGTGAATTTTGGTGAGGAACTTGAAGGAAATGTCTTATATGTTAATGAAGGCAAAAGAAAAGATCAGATACTTGATTCAGGAGCTTGTTTCCATGTGTGCTGTCAAAAGGAAGCATTTATTGATTATGAAGAACAAATTAGTAAGGTGGAATCTACCGATGGTCGAGATTTGCATGTTAAAGGCATATGTTCAGTTCAATTGAAGATGAATAATGGAAAGGTGGTGAAGATAACAAGAGTTAGATACATCCCAAAAATTAAGAAAAATCTTGCTTCAATAGGACAGTTGGAACAAAAAAGGCAGCAATCTTTCAACTGGCGGTGGAGTCACAAGGGTTTAGAGAGGTAACAGGGAGCTTCTGCGCGCAAAACAGGGAAATGATAACATATATAAATATCTTGGAAAAACGATGGAGACACTACACCATATCAGCCAATTTGGCACACCAGGATGCGGAAGTAAACTACGGTTTATAGCCGTATCATATTTGACAATGCTAAGATCCGTATCAAACTACCTTTTGCGATCCGCACCACTCCAAACACCCTAAATCTAACCGTCCATCAATGAAGCTGCGGATCAGTTAATTTGATACGGCTTTTGGCCAAATCGACTTCGTATCATATTGTGCACCCCATTAGGCACTCCAAATTAAAATTTTGGCCGCTCCCTTTTCCCTCTGTTTTACTTCAATGGTGACCGAAAACCCAAATTAGGGTTTTCGGTCACCAAATTTTGCCTCCACCTTTCTCTGGAATCTCCCCTACTAACAGAGACGAACAAGTAAACAACCCTCTCCTTCGACGCGGCAACCCTTATTCCGTAGCCCTCCGTTCACCGCAGGTATGTGTTTCAATTGAATCGTGTTTTGCATGCGTGATAGTGGGGATTAGGGAACAAGTTGAAGTCTTTGCGTGTTAGCTGATTGCTACTTTGTGTCAGTTTGTTAGCTGTTTCAATTGAATTGTGTTGTGCTTGCCTGATAGTAGGGATTAGGGAACAAGTTGAAGTCTTTGTGTATAAGCCGATTGCTACTTTGTGTTAGTGTGTTAGCTATTTCAATTGAATTAGTATGTACTTGTGTGTTAGCTGGTTGTTATACCCTGGAATCAGAAATGTATGGTACTAGTGTGTTAATTAGCTGGTTGTTAGTGTGTTAGCTATTTCAATTGAGTTGAATTGAAACATGTATGGTATAATTTTAGATTGCGGTATATTTATCCATGAAACAAAGAAATAACAATGAGTTTAATAGGTTTGTTGATATGTTCTTTAGATCGCTTGCCACGTTGAATCCGAAATGTAGTAACCACAGTCATGTACAAGTTGTCACTGATTTTTAGTTTAACTATTTAGCAACTAAAAGTTGCCTATTTCTTAAACTGGGCAAATGGATAATTCTATAGTTCAATTATATTCAACCATTATTTCATCGTCATTTGACTGTTTGTTTGCCGTATGTTTGAAATTTAAATTGGGTTGTCTTATAACAAATTTACTCTGTTTTGAGAGATAACAACTGTACTGAAAATATTTTAACAGGTTTGTTGAAAATTTTGGTAGATGGATGATTACTAGACTTTCTGGTTAATATTTTAATAGGCTATCCACCAGGTGGATGCATTTTCGCTCACGTGTAGGATCAGGTATCCATGCTTATTAGTTTTATTCAAATGTCGGGTGCTGCTGCACTTAACCTTAGTAAAAAGTTGCTTTCACTAGCAACTTTCCCCTTACTTTGTAGCAGAGACATTAGTGTAAGTAATCTTGCACTACACAGTCTGCTTCAAAGAAACTGAAGGTGGCAAGTGAAAGCAGCTTTTTCCAAAGGTTAAGTGGAGGGGCATTCGACATTTGGATAAAACTAATTAGCATGGATTACTGACCCTGCGCGTGAGCTAAAATGCAGCCACCTGGTGGATCGCCTAGTAAATTCTTAATCAGAAAGTCGAGTATGTGTGTCATCCGACGATGATGATTCGATATCTTTAGATGTTGGAGCAGGTATGTATTATTTTACACTTATCTCTACGTAGTATCTTACATAAGAATTGAATTGACATGTACTTGTGTGCACATTTTGAATATTCTTTTCGTTTATTTGTTCCTTTTTGTGTGTATAGGAGGATGTTCTGTATGCTAGGGTACGAACTACTGGTATTGCAGATGGACTAACACTTCAGGTGATTCTTCTTTTGGGTTTACACTGTGTATTCATTCATTTTTTAGACATATACTGATCGACTACACAAACACATGGACGGCGCTCGACTAGTCGCGACGAGTCGACTAGTCACGACTAGTCGTCGACTAGTCTACTAATCGAGACTACACAAACACATGTTTGCATCTCAGTCACCATGGATGGGTTTAATAACTGAAGCTTTCACAGTTAGAACCATTGTTGTATTCATGTTTGCATCTCAGTCACCAAATGTTACAATGTCGATCTACAAGGTTGTATATTGAACCAATGCTGTATATTGAAATAACTGTTTCTTGTATTTTATAGGCAGTCCTGTTGGAGATTATGGTGCTTTGCTGGAACGATCAGGCTGCGGGCTTTATATCACGACCTCGAATGGACTGGACTTCCCGGCCTCGACTGGACTGTTTATTAGGCTATTATCTTTTTACCTCATTTTTGTTACTTTGTAATGTGATGAGAATCTAATACAGTTTCCTTTTATTGTATATGTTTGTATGTACACATCGTGTTATGACAAACCTTGTAAAGCTTTGAGTATATATATATAAAATTTGTGTTATTCCTGTGTATACTTTGTGGTATGTATGCTCTGTGTTATGAAACAAATGCGATACAGTTTCTGTTTTTTTATATATATACACATATATGATATATGATATATATATACATATGGGTATATATATATGTGCACACACACATATAATTAGACACGGTCAAAGACCGTGTCTTATTAGACTTTAGATACGGCTAAAAGCCGTATGATAATATATTGAGATACGGTTGGTAGCCGTATCTAATAATTAGACACGCCACTTTTTGATATGGCTTTTTACCGTGCCCAACAGCTTTAGATACGGCTAAAAACACAGCCTAATCAGCATATATGGTGTAGTGAGAATACTATGAGTTCTCAAACTAGATTTGAAGAGGCAAGTTCATCTGAATCAAGGTGGGGCTATGAAAGTAAAGCCACAAAGCCTACATGGAGGCCATTGTGGTATTACAAGCAATTTTGAGATTATTGTTGGGAGGTGCATTTCATGTGGGAGATGCATCATTTGTAGGTGGTTTTTGGTTTTTGGATTTATTTTGAAATTGTTTATTGTTGGAGTGATTTCACATCAAGGTGGATTGTTAAATTTGGTGATGCTAAATTAGATTAAATGGAAAGAAATTTTTATTAAGGGGAGAAGGAGAGGATATCGCTTTCCCTAACTAATGTGATTTAGGTAGATGTTGCTTTCCCAAATTAACCGGATTTGGGTAGATATTGCATTCCGATATTAATGAGATTTGGCTAGATATTGCGTTCTCAAATTAATCGAATTTGAGTAGATATTGTTTTCCCTCATTAAGTGGCATAATTGATAATATCTTTTGTCATATATATAAAACTTGGGTATAAAGCATTGGTCTTATAAAAAGAAGCTTAGATGAGAGAGATTTTTTGTACTTTAAAGGGAGAAAAAACTTGTTTTGATTTTTAGAAATTGAGATACTCTCTTAATTTTAGCTCTTTCTTCATAATCAATTGATGCAATAATAAAGGTTTGTTTGGAGGAATTTGTTTGTTATTGTTTTCTTCTTCCTCTTTTAAAATCTAACTATGTAGATATATCCCGGGAAAACCCTAATAGTGTAGGAGTTAATCCTCTAATCCCATATATAACCTAACGAATATACAACTGTTTGCTCCTAATTTATTTATATTTTATAATAAATGATTTTTAAAAAAGAAAGGGCGGAGGAAATGTGACAAGAGGATTATTTCTGATTTATTAATAAACAACAGTATATGCGCTATGGCTGTAGTATATAGGGCTGTTATGGTAATGGTAACCGTTACCGATATGAAAAAACTGTTACCATACCGATACTATTGGTAAGCCAAAAATGAATACCGATAATTTACCGTTACCGCTGGTAAAATGTTAATTGGGATACCAATAAACTGGTAAACCGTTGACTAGTAATGGTAAATTTACCGATACATAAATCTATTAAACAATTAACACATTAAAATTTTGATAATGATAAAAAGTAATTTTTTTAACTAATTCTAACTCCATTAATGTTTATATAAATATTTAAACTTATTTTAGTTGGTATAGAAAATTTACTTAGCTTATCACAAGATATTTATAATAATATGAAATAATAATTTTGTTAATTTTATACTTTGAAGTTAATAAAGCCAAAAAGAATTACATTCCTAAATAAATCTATAAGCATCTGCATAAAATATGATAAACTTTCAAAAAAATAAAAGTTGGAATTCTTTAAAATAGTCGATAAACAAAATTAATGACTGGTAAATTTACCGTTACCACTGGTATTGACATTTCTTTACCGCTATTTTACCGTTAATATTGGTAAAACTTACCGTTACCATATCGATAGCGTTGGTATACCGGTGCAGCTCGATGTTGGTTACCGTTGGTTTGGTATTGGTATGGTAATGGTAAATTTAGTTTTAAAGTTGGGCGAATCAAGAAATCGGCACAACACGCTCAGTTACCATACAAATATAAAAATGGCTATAGAATCACCGAAAGATTTATATTAATAAGTTGGACATTTTCAAATATTATATAGATCATATCTCAGAAGTACATGACCTAGAACATATCGACCCCAGAGGCCTATATTCTAATTAAATTCTTCCTTGATCTTATCATATTAAGCTAGAGAAAGACAAGGCTAAACCAGAGATATCAAAGAACCATTTATTCTATTTGAATCTACGCTGCACCCCATAAGAAATGACAAATCATCCTAAATCTATATATAATCTTCAAAACCTCAATCAACATTCCAACACAGAAACTTCTCTTAAATGTCGAAGATCAACATAGTACTACTTCTTTCTCTTATTGCAGTATCATCCATAAAGTGGTGCACTTGTGATAATGCATACGATGGCAACAACTTCACTTCAAACACACCCGCCAGAGCTCAATTCGAAAAGGAAGTCAAACTCGACTACGCACTCTTTGTACTCCAGAACTCATCATCCTTTTTCTGGGCAACATTCAACCAAAATAACATAAGCGAGCGTAAGAACATTTCTCTTATCACTTTGAATATCCAAAGCATGCATGGCATAGTTCAAAACATCCTCGACCCTTCAAACAGTCAGATATTTCTAAACGTGAATTACGTTGCCAACTATGTTGGAGATGTTAAGAGTGAAGTAACCGACATTTTGTTCCATGAAATAGCATGTATAAGGCAGTGGTATGGGAATGGAGAAGCACCTATTGGGTTAATAACAGGGATAGCCAATTTCTTCAGGCTGAAAGGAGGGTATGCTTCTAAGAACTGGGTTAAGCCGAGAGAAGGATTAAGTTGGGATCAAGGTTATGATGTTACTGCTAGGTTTCTCGATTATTATAACAACTTTTATGATGGGTTCGTTGCGAATATCAATAGTGCGATGATTAAAGGATACGATGAGATTATTTTTAAGATGCTGACCGGAATGACCGTCGATGAACTGTGGACTGCTTACAAGTCCAACGAAGATTAGTGGTGTTATATACTTATATGTCGTGCTTGCTGAATAAGTGCTCTTGAAGTTGATCAGCTACATATTATGAAATCCTGTGGGAGGAGAAAATTAAGCATACTAAACTGTTTTAGCTATCTCTTTGTATAAGTTTACTTCTGTTCGTTGCAATTCTGCTTGTCATTATTCGAATGAAAATAAAAACCATGATACCAAGGTTGTGTTTGTTTTGAAAACGGGCTTTTGTGTTGCATTTTAAACATGAATACCAATATAACATCGAATTATGATGTCATCGATCATGTCACCAGGTTATTTTTCAATACTAAATTTGCCGGGATCAAGTCGTTCTCAGAAACGTACAGTTTAAAGTCTCAATTATGATCATATTCAACGAAAAGATAGACAAGGCTAGATTGGAGATACCAAACAACAATTATTCAATTTTGAGATCACTGTGTCGCGTGGACACATGTAGTAAAAGATTTGATATCGTCTATGCTTGAAATATGTCACGAATGAAAATGGAAACTGGTTGATATGATATACTATTCCTTGCTCCTGCAATTAATTTGTCTTCTCCTGCTACTTCATTTGATCCTCTTACACTCCTTTTCCCTTTACCATCTCTTCTAAAACTCAACGACGTAACATGCAAACTAATCATGTTACTGCCATGTTTTCCAAAGACCATAACCAACCATCCGTTCTGTTCACTTCTTCTCTTTCGTCCAAACAAGTCACAACGCACCCAACAATACAAAACTAGCCATAACCAGACACAAACCACTTAAAAAATATATTATATAATATAAATAGTACAAAACAGCAAACACCCCTTCCATTCAATATTACCTTTTTTCACCGCAGTAAACAACGTTTGCGTGTTTTTTATTATAAGTTTATAACGGCAAAATCTTTGCCGTTATAAATTTATAACGGCAAAGACTTTGCCGTTATAAATTAAATTGACAAAGATTTCGCCGTTATAATCTCCAACCTTTGTTCACTCCACCAGCCACGAACTCATAAGAAACTAGCCACGGATGACTGAACAAGCCATACCGGGTTTGTAACAACCCGGAAAATCTGAACCAATTTAAAATTTTTATTTTAAGAAATTTTGTTGGAAAATGTGCCAGAAATTAAAATTTTCATTTTTAAATAATATTAAAGCCACTGAAAACAGTCATTTTGCAAACGACCTCCGTTTCCGACGAAACCACTTTTGTTGGAACCGTATCGTCGAAACAAAGCTAGATATAATTTTTCTGGAATTTTCAAGGTCAGTATGTGGTCCCGGTAAATTAAAATGTACGATCGAATTAAATAATTAAATGTTTTATATTTAAGTTTAAAGAAAAACATATCGTAACAGCCGAATTGGCTTATGGGACATATTCCATTGTGTCCGGAACGTGGGTATTTAGCTGGCAACATCATTCGTCTTTGGTTTGATTTGGAATTAGAAGCGATATAGAAATTTAAAAAGAATTAAATTAAAATTAAAATACGCATACGGTATAAATACATCGTATATATGGAAAAACCCTAGTACAGTATACCCTATTCTCTCAGCCGCCTTCGTCCTTCGATTCAATGGCGTTGGTTGCTCGAAGCTTCCTTTTCTAAATACTTTTGATC
Organism: Allium sativum; assembly: GCA_030737875.1. Taxonomy (NCBI): domain Eukaryota; kingdom Viridiplantae; phylum Streptophyta; class Magnoliopsida; order Asparagales; family Amaryllidaceae; genus Allium; species Allium sativum. The sequence goes on from CM060924.1 coordinate 300,970,141, forward strand.
CACACATTGAACACACCTACTCCCGAAGCAATTCCAAAGAGGATCGAGCCCTCTTCAAATCAGTACGGTCGGGTCCCCTGCAGTGGCACGGTTCTCGAGCTCCAGGCCTGTAAACCTCCACCGCATCAAGCAGGCTTTCCCCCTCCAGGGACCACCGAACTCGCCGCCGTTCAGGGTGGTGGCACGCCCCTCCAAGTGCTCCAGCGTGGTGAAGGCCGATTCCACTCACGTGCCCTGTGTCGACCGCATAAACCAGACCTAGATTTGAAGAATTGAAAAAAATTGTCGGCCTGAACTTGAGATTGAGGAAGAAGGTAAAACCTTTTTCTTAATTTCTAAATTAATTTTAAAAATGTTATCAACCCTTAGAAAATCATAACTCGTTCGTTTCTTATCAGAATTCGACGAAACTGAAAGCGTTGTAATCACAACGACGGGATCTACATTTTAAAACTGACCGGAGAATTTTTAGAGCTTGCTGAGATTTTTAGCATCGTCAAATCGAAGTGAGGTTTCTAAATTTAATTTAAATTTAGAAAAATATATTTGTGGTGAAATAAAAATCATTGTGATACAGACACCCGTCGTCCACAGACCATGGACGACTTAATTGTATTGTGATGTGACATTGGTTGATATCTGGTGTTTGTTTGTGGTTGAAACGAAATGGACTGATATTTGTGTGTTATAAATCATTCATGTTGTGATATAAAATTATTATTGAACAATAAAAAATTCACAGTTTTGTCAATATAAAAGAGTTGCGACAAAATTCACATTTTTGTCAATATAAAAGACTTGCGACAAAATTCACATTTTTGTAAATATAAAAGAGTTGCGACAAAATTCACATTTTTGTCAATATAAAAAAAAGGTTGAAATAAAAGATTATCTTTTTATTGTCAATTTATACAACAAAAAGAGTTGAAATAAAAGATTATATTTTTAATGTCATTTTTGTCGCATTAGAATTGCGAATAAAAAAACGTCATTTATTATCGTATTATAAGACACATCATTGAAAAAGCCCATTTTTGTCGCATTAGGATTGGCAGATAAAAATGTCATTTATTATCATATTAGAATTGACAAAACTAAAAATGTCATTTTGATTCATTTTTAGTCAAATATTAAAATTGCCATTTTTGTCAAATATTTAAAATGTCATTTGTAGTCAAATATTGAAAATGATCATCGATGAATCAAAGAGGGAAAAAGTTACATTTTTATTTAATGTAATAGAGAAAGAGAAAAATTACATTTTTATTTAATGTAATATAAAGATAGGAAAAGAATACATTTTTTTTATAGTGTAAATAAAAGAAAAAGATTAAAAAGACATTTTATTTAACATTGTTTTGTTAAATAAAGGAAAAAGATTTAAAAAGACTTTTTATTTATCATTGTTTTGTTAAATAAAAGTTAAAGATTTAAAAAGAACAAATTTAAAAAGAAAAAGATTAAAAAGACATTTTATTTAACATTGTTTTGTTAAATAAAAGAAAAAGATTTAAAAAGACTTTTTATTTATCATTGTTTTGTTAAATAAAAGTAAAAGATTTAAAAAGAACAAATTTAAAAAGTAAAAGATTAAAAAGACATTTTATTTAACATTGTTTTTGTTTGTTGAATAAAAGGACAAGATTTAAAAGACACTTTTTATTTGCATTGTTTTTTGTTAAATAAAAAGACAAGATTATGAAATACATTTTTATTTGTAATTTGTGTGCAAATAAAAAGACAAGGTTATGGAATACATTTTTATTTGTGTTTTATGTACAAATAAAAAGATGAGGTTATTAAACATATTTTTATTTACATTTCACATCTATATAGAAGTTCATATTTAACTGTTAGATTTTAAAATGAGATTTTTATCGTCATTTTAGATGGATAAAATTTGTAGATTTTAAATTGTTATTTTTATCGTTATTTGAGATGCGATAAAAATAATAGTATTAAAATTTACATTTTTGTTAATATTTTCGTATTAAACAAAAAGGGTAGATTTAAAGAGGTTATTTTCATCGTCATGTCGAATACGGTAAGAGGACAATAAAAGGAACAAATTATATGTAACACTTTTATTTACTTTTTCTATTGTAAATAAAAAGGTATATTTTAAATTATTTATTTTATTGTCCAAATTAAAAGACAATAAAAAGGATTTGAACTGAAACTGTCATTTTTATCAAAATCTACATATGATAAAAGGGGGGACAAAACCATAAGCAAAATAATGACATGATATTGATTGTACTTGTTTGTTTGTGTGGATTGAATTGGTTGAAACGCCAACGAGTTAATATTTATTTATAATTATAAATATAAATTAAAATAGATCGAATCGCGCTACTGCAGTTTGCGATTCGAAATCATAACTTCAAACGATTATACCAAAAGATCCGACCGTCGGATTTTCCCAAAACCGGACCCGTTAGGACCGTCTTGGGAAGATCTTTCCAACGGTATAAATTTTGTCAAAATCCAATGGTCAGATTTTGAGATAAGTATAAATCAAATTTTGGGAAAAACAGCGCCATGGCCACCTATTGACCTGAAGCGTCGTTAATAAAATAAGGCTATTTTTAATTAAATAAAAATAGTGGAAAATCGTTATAAAATATATTTAATGATATAAATTGGTTTTCTAATTTATACAACCTCGAGAATTATTTGAAAAAACCGAGTTAAATCTCATTTCAAATAATTATACGGTGATATTAAATTGAAGAGTCGAAGACGACGGTCGAAGACCGACGATCTTCAAGGCGGATGGTTGTATTGCTACTGTTGGCCTTGATAGGAGTAGCTACCTTGATGGGTTGATGGTAGTGATCGTCCGGACGTACTTGTTGATTGTTCGGATTTGCGAGTGTCTTTATTTCCCCCGAAATAAGATGACTCCGGTTTCGTTCAGACCCAGAACGGACTTGTAAATGGATCGCATGCCTGACATTAAAATTTATTTCATGTAATTAAATTGGATTTCATTTAATATATAATTGCATGGTGGCGGAGAATTTATTCTCTTGCTTAACACCCTTTTGTATGTTAAATAATCATCGATCGCGTGATGTGAATTGTTGATGTGGCATGCCAAGTTGCACTTGATCAAGGCTTATTGTTGCAAATAAGAGCCTTGTGGAATGATCAAAGCATAGTCCATTATGGACATAGCTTTGTGTATACGTTACTTCGCGAGCCTCACAACCCGGTATGAACCAGAAACGGGAGTAAGGACTGCAGGGAGGACATACGTTTCTTTCTAGCTAGGAGTTGTGTCAGTGCTTAAACTGGCTGACATTTTACTTATGTGGATGATGGAATGAAGCGCCTCAGTTATTTGAGTCCGTAGTGGCTCTATTTACGCCCCATAGGGCGGGGAAACGTATTGTTCAGGTATTACTAATCCACTAACATATTTGTGGACCGGCCCTGAAGATCCAGGTGCGGTTGCGACTGTATCCTGAGGCACGGGCTAGAGTGCCTCAAATTCGGTAAGGACTATCTTTTGCCTTGGTTCATGATGGAAATCCAACTTCCAATACGACCCATACGGTTTTGATTGTAGAACTAGTACGACGACATAGTATATGGTAGAATTGATACATTTATTTGAAAGGTTTTAAATAGAATACACACTAATAATAATATCCGTTTTATCGTATTAAGCATATTTTGACTATTATAAGGTAAAACCCTATCCTCCGGTTTGCGTTGCATTGTTTGATGGGACTTGGGTCTTACAATGGTCTCATTTTTCTAAAAAGCATTGCGTTGTTTAACGATTTACTTTATTTATGCACTGGCAATCCAATGGAGTAAACCCGTTCCGCGTTAGCGTCGTGGTCCTGTGATTAGCCTTATTATTAAATAGGTTAAATAAGATTTCTCATACCAGTCCCATGACTGACTCGTAGTTTGTTTCACTTCGGGTGCCCTCTTTTCCACATGGGCAGCCTTGTATTCAGGTTTAGCAGACTCATTCTGGATAGCTATGGAGCTGAAGATGGATATTATCATTCCTATTTTGCTGTTCATACTTCACTTAGTATATTACGTTTTTATTTCCGCTGCAGACATCTTATATTAAGTTAAAACTGTATTTTGCTAAGTATGATCCTGTTATGCTGCGTAACTCTGATGATGTATTATTTCCAGTGTAATTAGATGATCATTATCTGCTGTAATTCTATATTTTTGTTCTACTGTTATTGTTTATATGTTATATTTAGATGATTATCCTTGCTTCTGTATCACGGAAGTTTGGGGTCATCAGAGTTGGTATCAGAGCTTTGGTTAAACTTAGCTCAAAATATAACATATTAACAAACTCATCAGAGATAGAATTAGCAGAATTCCAAAATGAATAACTCATCATAGATAGGACTAGCAATGTCCTAGAATGAGTAAAAATACACCCCCATAGATTCATTTACACTTAAATACATGCCTCTATACTTTACCATATCTTTTCTGTTGGCCTGACTCTTTGTCCGCTGTTTACAGACATAATAGAAAATGAGTAGCAGAAATAGAAGAAGTTATTCTATGGTTCCACAATCTAATGAGCCAATTGTACCCCCACAATCAGAACCAGATATAGAAGTTCTATTTAAGAGATATCGAAATCTGGGAGGAGTACATTTCTTGGGCCAAGAATCCGTTATTGAATTACAAGCATGTATGTGTTCTGCCGAGAGAATCTTTGAAGGCTTAAAGCTAAGAGATGTCAGAAAAGACTAGTGGCATCTTGGTCACTCAAAGGCGAAGCTTTATTCTGGTGGGAAGCTGTTACTAAGGAGAATCCAGAAGGTAACATTACCTGGGATAGATTCAAAGAGATGTTCACAGAAAAATTTATTCCTCCAGGAGAAATTGATCGGCTATATGATGAGTTTGAGAATCTGAAACAAGATGATATGACCATTCGCGAGTATCAGAAGAAATTCGAGGAACTTTCCCGCTTTGCCCCAGTATTAATTCAAGATCCTTTGGCGAAAAATCGGAAATTTATTAAAGGACTTCAAAGAAAATACCTAAATTGGGTAACTGCACATATTAATCTCCCTTTTTCTGAAATGGTAGAGATGGCTTGTCGCTATGAAGATCTCGTTAAGCAAGGTGCTTTGGGAGTCAAAGAAGAAGACAATTCTAGCAGCAAAATGAAATTTGAAACTGACGGCAAGTTCAAAACCTGAGGTCAGCAAGAAGCCTAAAACCAATAAAAAAGGGCTAGATCTGGGAAAGAACCGTTAACGACTGCCACATGCTCTAACTGCAATAAGCAAGGACACTTGGCGATAAATTGCAGATCTCTAAAGAAACACAAAAAGGATGGGCCTAAATCCAATAAGAAGTCTCAAGAGACCAGGGAATGCAATATTAGCCATAAGTCAGGTCATATAAGTTGAGAATGTCGGCTTTTGAAAGCGACCAAAGAAGCTCAAGTCAATAAAGTAGTAGAAACTCCGGCACCCTCAACTAATAAGGAAAGGTCAGATGTTCTGAAAGGCACTCTCACGGTCAACAATATTCCAGTTACAGTATTATTTGACACTGGCACATCATGAAGATTCATCTCAGGAAACATAGTTAAAAAGTTGAAGCTAACCCTAAAGAATCTTAAGGAATCGATTAGGGTTCATAATCCAATAGGGGCTTCTCTTGTTCTTAGTTTATATTGTAGAGTGCCCGTCTCCTACTCTTGCTATCGGTTCCCTTTCAGTTTAATTATTATGGATCTTGCTGAAATTGATATCATTCTCGGGTTGGATTGGTTGACCAAATATGAAGCCGAAGTAAAATATGCTGAAAGGGTCGTTAAAGTCAGAACGAAGCTTGGAGATATTGTCATACCCTGTGTAGGCTCAGATCTAGACAGAAAAGAATTTTGGGCTGTTCTAGAAGTCACCCCCATCGATCTTGAAAATATTCCTATCGTCAAAGATTATGTGGATGTGTTTGAAGAAGTTGATAGCTTACCTCCGCGCAGTGAAATCGAATTCAGGACTGACTTGGTTCCTAATGCAAGGCCCGTTGTACACCCTATTCGGAGAATGTCGCCAAAAGAAAGAGAAGAGCAGAGCAATCAAACCAAGCAATTTTTGTGGAAGGGTCTGATCAAACCTAGCTTCTCCAGCTGGGGTGCAGCAGTGGTTTTCTTCCCAAAGTCAGACGGTACCCTCAGGCTATGTGTGGACTATCGTGATCTAAATAAGCAGACTCTGAAAAATAAATACCCACTGTCCCGCATAGATGATTTTCTAGATCGCTTGAATGGAGCAAGAGTATTCTCTAGGATGGACCTAGCTACAGGTTTCCACCAATTACGCATTGCCGAGGAATGTGTGCCTTTGACAGCCTTCAGAGGACCCGACATATTTTATGAATGGCTAGTGATGCCCTTCGGCCTATGCAATGCTCTAGCATATTTTGTTGATTTGATGAGTAGAGTCTTCCGCGATGTTTTAAATAAATTTGTGCTGGTGTTTAACAATGATATTCTAATCTTCTCTAAATCCACTGCTGAACACGAAAAGCATCTGAAAGAAGTCTTGGAGATTTTGGGAAGAAATGTGCTGAAAGCCAAATTCTCCAAGTGCATATTCTGGCAAGAAGAGGTGAAATTCCTCGGCCATGTTGTATCTAAGGAAGGCATCTCAGTAGATCCAGGAAAGATCTCGGCCATCAAAAACTGGAAGCAGCCTACTATGCCCACTGAAGTTAGAAGTTTCTTAGGGCTGGCTGGCTATTATTGGAAATTCGTTGAGAATTTCTCGAGATTATCTTGTCCATTGACGAAGCTTACAAAGTTTATTTGGACGCCTGAATGTGAGACAGCCTTCCAAGATCTGAAATTGAAGTTAACCACTGCCCCTGTGTTGACCATTATTGATGCCAATGAGGATTTGAAAGTCTAGACAGACGCTTCCAGAGAAGGTCATTCTTTTATTTAAATTAACATATCAGAGATAACACTTCCTAATAATGTCAAATCTCACTTTAACATGTTATTCTTTTATTTATTTAAGGTATTGGTGCGGTGCTAATGCAAAGAGGCAAAGTTGTCGCATATGCTAGCCGTCAGTTAAAACCACATGAGAAGAACTACGCCGTTCATGACCTTGAGCTAATGGCCATCGTATTTGCTCTAAAGATATGGAGGCACTATCTCTTGGGCGAGAAATTCGAGCTATATACAGATCACCAATCCCTGAAGCATCTATTTACCCAGAGAGATTTGAACTTGAGGCAGCAGCGTTGGGTTGAATTCCTTGCACCCTATGACCTGGACATCTTATATACTCCAGGGAAAGCCAATGTAGTTGCAGATGCTCTCAGCAGGAAAAATACGGCTAGCACCAACCTTATCCTTGCAAATCTCATTATTACCCCTACCTTGATCGATAAGATTTCTGCTCTTCAGAAGAATGATGAATTTATTCAGAGAATCAGCAAAAGAGTCAGAGGAGGCAAACAAACGAGTTTCTAGATTGATGACAAAGGGGTTCTAAGGCTAAAAGGCCGAATTTGTGTCCCGAACAATTCTAAGCTCAGAAAGGAAGTTTTGGACGAATGTCATAAATCTAAGCTCAGCATCCATCCAGGAGTAAGAAAAATGTATAATTATCTCAAGCGCACGTTCTGGTTGAAGTCTATGAAAAGAGACATCTCCATTTATGTCAGCAGGTGTTCTACTTTCCAGCAAGTCAAAAGTGATCAGCAAAAACCCGTCGGCCTGTTACAACCACTACTAGTTCCAAGTTGGAAATGGGATCAATTTTCCATGGATTTTATTGATGGCTTGCCCCGAACCAGAAAAGGCAATGACAGTATATGGGTGATTGTTGATCGTCTCACGAAAAGCGCCCATTTTATTCCTGTTAAGTCGAACAGAAATGCTCAGAGTCTTGCTCAGGTTTATTTCAAAGAAATTGTCCGACTACATGGAGTCCACAGTGGCATTATAAGTGACCATGACCCGATTTTTGCTAGTAAGTTCTGGGAAGCATTCCACGCAGAGTTGGGAACCACGCTGAAACTTAGCACCGCATATCATCCTCAGACAGATGGCCAGACTGAGAGGGTGAACCGTATACTGGAAGACTTGTTGCGGGCTTGTACTCTTGACTTTGGCGGATCATGGGAAGATCACTTGCATTTGGTCGAGTTCTCTTATAACAACAACTATCAAGTAAGCTTGAAAATTTCACCATTCGAAGCCTTATACGGTGGACCATGTAGATCTCCCGCATGTTGGGTGGAACCCAGAAATCGGTTAGTATTGGGTCCCGACATGATTCGCGAAGCTTCGGACAAAGTTGATTTCATCAAGAAGTGATTGCTGGCGGCTCAAAGCAGACAGAAGAGTTATGCAGACTCGAGGAGAAGGGATTTGGAATTTTCCGTTTGCGACTATGTCTATTTGAAGGTTTCTCCGATGGGAGGAGTTATCCGATTTGGAAAGACAGGGAAGTTGGCACCTAGATTTATTGGTCCATTTCCTATACTTGAGAGGATTGGAACTCTTGCTTACAGGGTTCAATTGCCAGACTGGTTGTCAGGTGTGCATGATGTGTTTCATGTTTCTCAGCTTCGAAAACATGTACATGATCCCGACTTGGTCATGGAAGAAATAGAACAGCCAGAATTGGAGATTACACCGGGCTTAGCAGTGAGAAGGGAGCCGGTAAAGATCATTGGCAAAGAAACTCGAGTTCTGAGGAATAAAAGAATTCATCTAGTCAAGGTACAGTGGAGCGGAGATCCCAGGGACTGTACATGGGAGACCGAGGATAGCATCAAACAAGCTTATCCCCAGGGAAGAGTGGATATCTCTGACTAACTCTAGTGCAAGGTACATTTACCATATTTACATTTTCCGTTTTGTTTCCTACTTTACTCTAGTTTCCTTTTCGGGGATGAAAAGTTGTTAAGTGGGGGATATTGTAACAACCCGGAAAATCTGAACCAATTTGAAAATTTTATTTTAAGAAATTTTGTTGAAAAATGTGCCAGAAATTAAAAATTCCATTTTTAAATAATATTAAAGCCAGTGAAAATAGTCATTTTGCAAACGACCTCCATTTCCGATGAAACCACTTTTGTTGGAACCGGAATGTCGAATTATTGCTAAGTTTAATTTTCCATATTTTTTAGAATTAATATGTGGGCGTGGCAAAAGAAAACGTGTTTTGCAAATACAGTGCAAATTGGGTCGACCTGAAAATAGCCATTTTTCAAATGGTCTCCAAATTCAACGAAATCCGTTTTGTTGGAACCGTATCGTCGAAACAAAGCTAGATATAATTTTTTTGGAATTTTTAGGGTCAGTATGTGGCCCCGGTAAATTAAAATGTACGATCGAATTAAATAATTAAATGTTTTATATTTAAATTTAAAGAAAAACATATCGTAACAACCGAATTTGCTTACGGGACATATTCCATTGTGTCCGAAACGGGGGTGTTTTGCTAGGTACGTCACACGTTAGGTTTGATTTGGAATTAGAAGCGATATAGAAATTTAAAAAGAATTAAATTAAAATTAAAATACGCATATGGTATAAATACATCATATATACGGCAAAACCCTAGGGCAGTATACCCTATTCTCTCAGCCGCCTTCGATTCAATGGCGTTGGTTGCTTGAAGCTTCCCCCTCTAAATCCTTTTGATCCACACATTGAACACACCTACTTCCGAAGCAATTCCAAAGAGGATCGAGCCCTCTTCAAATCAGTACGGTCGGGTCCCCTGTAGTGGCATGGTTCTCGAGCTCCAGGCCTGTAAACCACCGTCGCATCAAGCAGGTTTTCCCCCTCCACGGACCACCGAACTCGCTGCCGTTCAGGGTGGTTGCACGCCCCTCCAAGTGCTCCAGCGTGGTGAAGGCCGATTCCACTCACGTGCCCTGTGTCGACCGCATAAGCCAACCCTAGATTTGAAGAATTGAAAAAAACTGTCGGACTGAACTTGAGATTGAGGAAGAAGGTAAAACCTTTTTTTTAATTTCTAATGTAATTTTAAAAATGTTATCAACCCTTAGAAAATCATAACTTGTTCGTTTCTTATCAGAATTCGACGAAACTTAAAGCGTTGGAATCACAACGACGAGATCTACATTTTAAAACTGACCGGAGAATTTTTAGAGCTTGCTGAGATTTTTGGCATCGTCAAATCGAAGTGAGATTTCTAAATTCAATTTAAATTTAGAAAAATATATTTATGGTGAAATAAAAATCATTGTGATCCCGACACCCGTCGTCCACAGACCATGGACGACTTGATTGCATTGTGATGTGACATTGGTTGATATCTGGTGTTTGTTTGTGGTTGAAACGAAATGGACTGATATTTGTGTGTTATAAATCATTCATGTTGTGATATAAAATTATTATTGAACAATAAAAAATTCACATTTTTGTCAATATAAAAGAGTTGCTACAAAATTCATATTTTTGTCAATATAAAAGAGTTGCGACAAAATTCACTTTTTGTCAATATAAAAGAGTTGCGACAAAATTCACATTTTTGTCAATATAAAAGAGTTGCAACAAAATTCACATTTTTTTCAATATAAAAAAAGGTTGAAATAAAAGATTATCTTTTTATTGTCAATTTATACAACAAAAAGAGTTGAAATAAAAGATTATATTTTTAATGTCATTTTTGTTGCATTAGAATTGGCGAATAAAAAAATGTCATTTATTATCGTATTATAAGGCACATCGTTGAAAAATCCCATTTTTGTCGCATTAGGATTGGCGGATAAAAATGTCATTTATTATCATATTAGAATTGACAAAACTAAAAATGTCATTTTGATTCATTTTTAGTCAAATATTAAAATTGCCGTTTTTGTCAAATATTTAAAATGTCATTTGTAGTCAAACATTGAAAATTATCATCGATGAATCAAAGAGGGAAAAAGTTACATTTTTATTTAATGTAATAGAAAAAGAGAAAAATTACATTTTTATTTAATGTAATATAAAGCTAGGAAAAGAATACATTTTTTTATAGAGTAAATAATAGAAAAAGATTAAAAAGACATTTTATTTAACATTGTTTTGTTAAATAAAAGAAAAAGATTTAAAAAGACTTTTTATTTATCATTGTTTTGTTAAATAAAAGTAAAAGATTTAAAAAGAACAAATTTAAAAAGAAAAAGATTAAAAAGACATTTTATTTAACAATGTTTTGTTAAATAAAAGAATAAGATTTAAAAAGACTTTTTATTTATCATTGTTTTGTTAAAAAAAAGTAAAAGATTTAAAAAGAACAAATTTAAAAAGTAAAAGATTAAAAAGACATTTTATTTAACATTGTTTTTGTTTGTTGAATAAAAGGACAAGATTAAAAAGACACTTTTTATTTGCATTGTTTTTTGTTAAATAAAAAGACAAGATTATGAAATATATTTTTATTTGTATTTTGTGTGCAAATAAAAAGACAAGGTTATGAAATACATTTTTATTTGTGGTTTATATACAAATAAAAAGATGAGGTTATTAAACATATTTTTATTCACATTTCACATCTATATAGAAGTTCATATTTAACTGTTAGATTTTAAAATGAGATTTTTATCGTCATTTTAGATGCGATAAAATTTGTATATTTTAAATTGTTATATTCATCGTTATTAGAGATGCGATAAAAAGAATAGTAATTACATTTTTGTTTATATTTTCATATAAACAAAAAGGGTAGATTTTAAGAGGTTATTTTCATCGTCATGTCGAATGCGGTAAGAGGGCAATAAAAGGAACAAATTATATGTAACACTTTTATTTACTTTTTCTATTGTAAATAAAAAGGTATATTTTAAATTATTTATTTTATTGTCCAAATTAAAAGACATTAAAAAGGATTTGAACTTAAACTGTCATTTTTATCAAAATCTACATATGATAAAAGAGGGGACAAAACCATAAGCAAAATCATGACATGATATTGACTATGCTTGTTTGTTTGTGTGGATTGAATTGGATGAAACACCAACGAGTTAATATTTATTTATAATTATAAATATTAATTAAAATAGATCGAATCGCGCTGCTGAAGGTCGCAATTCGAAATCATAACTTCAAACGATTATACAAAAAGATCCGACCGTCGGATTTTCCCAAAACCGGATCCGTTAGGACCGTCTTGGGAAGATCTTTCCAACGGTATAAATTTTGTCAAAATCTAACGGTCAGATTTTGAGATAAGTATAAATCAAATTTTGGGAAAAACAGCGCCATGGCCACCTATTGACCTGAAGCGCCGTTAATAAAATAAGGCTATTTTTAATTAAATAAAAATAGTGGAAAATCGTTATAAAATATTTTTAATGATATAAATTGGTTTTGTAATTTATACAACCTCGAGAATTATTTGAAAAAACCGAGTTAAATCTCATTTCAAATAATTATACGGCGATATTAAATTGAAGAGTCGAAGACGGCGGTCGAAGACCGACGATCTTCAAGGTGGATGGTCGTATTGCTATTGTTGGCCTTGATGGGAGTAGCTACATTGATGGGTTGATGGTAGTGATTGTCCGAACGTACTTGTTGATTGTTCGGATTTGCGAGTGTCTTTATTTCCCCTGAAATTAGATGACTCCGGTTTCGTTCAGACCCAGAACGGACTTGTGAATGGATCGCATGCCTGACATTGAAATTTATTTCATGTAATTAAATTGGTTTTCATTTAATATATAATTGCATGGTGGAAAAGAATTTATTCTCTTGCTTAACACCCTTTTGCATGTTAAATAATTATTTATTTATCGCGTGATGTGAATTGTTGATGTGACATGCCAAGTTGCACTTGATCAAGGCTTATTGTTGCAAAGCAGAGCCTTGTGGAATGATCAAAGCATAGTCCAGTATGGACATAGCTTTGTGTATACGTTACTTCGCGATCCTCACAACCCGGTATGAACCAGAAACGGGAGTAAGGACTGCAGGGAGGACATACGTTTCTTTCTAGCTAGGAGTTGTGTCAGTGCTTAAAATGGCTGACATTTTACTTATGTGGATGATGGAATGAGGCGCCTCGGTTATTTGAGTCCCTAATGGCTCTATTTACGCCCGATAGGGAGGGGAAACGTATTGTTCAGGTATTGCTAATCCACTAACATATTTGTGGACCGGCCCTGAAGATCCAGGTGCGGTTGCGACTGTATCCTGAGGCACATGCTAGAGTGTCTCGAATTTGGTAAGGACTATCTTTTGCCTTGGTTCATGATGGAAATCCAACTTCCAATACGACCCATGCGGTTTGGACTGTAGAACTAGTACGGCGACATACTATATGGCAGCTATGCCGTCTAGGATTGATACATTTATTTTGAAAGGTTTTAAATAGAATACACACTAATAATAATATCCGTTTTATCGTATTAAGCATATTTTGACCATTATAAGGTAAAACCCTATCATCTAGTTTGCGTTGCATCGTGTGATGGGACTTGGGTCTTACAATGGTCTCATTGTTCTAAAAAGCATTGCGTTGTTTAACAATTTACTTTATTTATGCACTGGCAATCCAATGGAGTAAACCCGTTCCGCGTTAGCGGCGTGGTCCTGTGATTAGCCTTATTATTAAATAGGTTAAATAAGATTTCTCATACCAGTCCCATGACTGACTCGTAGTTTGTTTCACTTTGCAAACTCGGATGCCCTCTTTTCCACACGGGCAACCTTGTATTCAGGTTTAGCAGACTCATTCTGGATAGCTATGGAGCTGAAGATGGATATTATCATTCCTATTTTGCTGTTCAGACTTCACTTAGTATATTATGTTTTTATTTCCGCTGCAGACATTTTATATTAAGTTGAAACTGTATTTTGCTAAGTATGATCCTGTTATGTTGCGTAACTCTGATGATGTATTATTTCCAGTGTAATTTGATGATCATTATCTGCTGTAATTTTGTATTTCTGTTCTGCTGTTATTGTTTATATGTTATATTCAAATGATTATCCTTGCTTCTGTATCACGGAAGTTTGGGGTCATCACATGGTTGCTCCGTGGCTTGTTTAGTAACTGAACAAGCCATTGTTGGTTGTGCCCTTATATATATATACACACGCACTTACAGATATATACAGAGAAGAGGGTTCTGCTACACCTTTTATATTGCACGTGAACTCTCCCCCTTAATCTCCACCATTCATTTTCCCACTCATTCTTTCTCTTCTTAATTTCAATATTATTTCTTAATGGGAAAAGAGAGAATGAGTGAGGAAATGGGTGGTGAAGATTAAGTGGGAGAGTTCACGTGCAATATAAGAGGTATAGCGGAACCCTCCTATATATATATACATATTTGAAAATGGGTAAACCGCCTCGTTAAAAACCTGAACTAGATACCAGCGCGGTATCTAGACAGGAAAAAAGAGTGCGGTGTTTTATTGATAACTCATCAGTAAAAATACAGAAGTTTGTACAATAGGCAAGCCAATCAACAAACATTACAAGCTGCCTATACCCCAAAAAAACAAAGTCAAAACCATAAAAGGAACAAGGCCCATGACAGCCCAACGACCGAAAGTAAAATAACGACACCATCCCATGTGTTCAGATTCATTCAATGCATCTTCTCCGTAATTTAGGCTAGAACTAAAAAAATTCCCTAAATTGAGATCCGAAGACCGCTTCCAATTAACCTTCATCGAAGCTCTCTATGCCCCAGCGTTTCACCTCTACAACTCTCCTCTTCCTCCTTGATTTCTTAAGTAAGTATTTTACATCAAGTTCAAGTAAATCCCATCGTCGATATTTTGTATTTTGCTGATTATTGTGCACTCGATTGTTTCTTTCCATCCAGATGTGGTAAATTGTAGAAACCAGACAGCAAAAAGCCACATCTTGCCTAAGTCCGCGGTACTGTACGTAGCTTTCAGAAATTCCACTTCATCTTCGAGCAGTAAAGGTATGTCAGTGGATAACTGCTCTCCAATTTTTAGTCTGCATCTTGTCCACAGGTAGGCTGAGTAAGTGCACTGAAAAAGCAAATGATTTTTATTTTCCTGTTGTTCATTACATAGAACGCTTGTTGGATCAATTTCGTATCCCCAGCTAATCATAATGTCCTTCGTACTAAGGCGGTTTAAAATAGCTTTGTATGCGCAAACAGACATTTTAGGACTGTTAATTGTATGCCAAATAACCTTACACCAATCAAGATATGGTTTATGTTCTCGAGATATGTCCCAGGCAGATTGAAACGTAAAACCATTAGCAATACCATTCCAGCTCCAGTAATCCTCATTATTATTAGAGTGTATCTTTAATTCTCTAATTTGTGTAGCTAGCAGTCTTGTAACTGGAAGAATGTTAGGATTGAAAACCCCATCCTGTACGATGGACTTAACATATAAGGTATCACCTCCAAACAGGTCCACATTGTCCCAACCTAGAATGTTCACCATAGTATTACTGTTAATCCAGGGATCGAACCAAAGCAAAGTATCTTGACCATCGACTATGCATCTATTAATACATTGAAGACTTAGGTTTCTATGTCGTAAAATAGTTTTCCAAGTACAAGAACTATTATTGTCAATCCCCATTGTCCAAAAAAAATTGCCCCTGCAATATCTATTCACCATCCATTTCTTCCACGCACTCTTGCCATTTACAAAATGCCAAAGAAGTTTCAGGCAGCCGCAACTTTAATATCTTTAAAGTTCCTTAAACCAACACCCCCTTCCTCTTTAGGAGAACATAACTTATCCCAAGCAATTTTGTGTTTTTTTCCAGCCCATATGAAGTTAGCACATAATTTGTTAATTTTATTGATAGTTGCTTCTGGGATTTGATACATTAGCATCCAATAAAGAACCATAGGGCTAATGACAGATTTAATTAATTCAATTTTACCTGCCATCGATAGAAGCCTATTATCCCAGCTGTCCATTTTCTTTTGGATTCTATCTATAAGTTCCCCATAATCCGAAAAGTATAGATAGTTGTGAGACAGCTGCACCCCCAAATATTTGACTGGAAGCACACCTTCTTTCATGCTCAGTTCATGTAAAATTTGATTTTTATTGTTCAACCCCCTACTGAAAAAACTTTTGATTTTGAGCTATTAATTTTAAGACGAGCATACATACTCATTTGGTCAAGAATCATTTTGATAGTTTCCACTCCCTTGATTTTTGATTTACAAAATATCATCAAGTCGTCTGCATAAACTAGATGTGTAATTTTGGGTTCCTCCTTGTAAATGGGTTGTAAGTGATTAGCTTCCACTGCCTTGCACATCATAATCGAGAAGAACTCCATAACAATACAAAAAAAGTACGGTGAAAGGGGGTCCCCTTGTCTAAGACTCCTATTGCTGAAAATAAATCCTTTTGGGCTGCCTTGTGACAGAATAGAAAAAGTAGGAGTTGTTATGCAAGTTCTAATGACTTTAATCATCTGTGTCGGGAATCCCATCATTCGGATCATGTGACAAATAAAATTCCTGTTTATCATGTCGTAGGCTTTTTGAAGATCAATTTTAATAAACAAATTACTGCTTCCTTTCCTGCTGAAAAATCTGATCTGCTCATGGGCCAAAAGGATATTCTCTACAATATACCTTCCTGGAATAAAAGCCGATTGGTTCTCCGATATCAAGTGTTTCAGGTATGGCCTTATCCTGTTGCTAATGACTATGGATATAATTTTATAAATAACATTACAACAGGCTATAGGTCTGTAGTTAGAAATACTTCTAGGGTTATCATTTTTCGGTATAAGAGTGAGGAAAGTATGATTTATACCCTTTGCAATTTTCCCAGTTCTGAAAACTTCTTGCACCGCTTCCAAAATTCCATATTTAAGATAATCCCAATGAAATTTGTAAAATTTTGAAGTGAATCCATCCGGTCCCGGGCTTTTGTCATCAGGAATTGAAAAAGAAGCTTTGTGAACTTCTTCCAAAGTAATACATGAAGAGAGATGCCTTCTACCCCTCTCATTAATTATAAATCTGCAATTGATATTAGGGAAGTTATCATTCATTTAGAGCTCAGAATTATAAATATCATTAAAATATTGAACTGCTTCCCTTTCAAAACCATCCTCATCAACAGAGATTTCCCCATTGATTCTAAACAAGTTGCTCCAGTTATTAATGTGTCTCCTCATCGACATTTTGGCGTGAAAAATTTTACTGCATGAATCACCTTGAGTAATCCAGTTTATTTTTGCCTTCTGTTTAGCCGTCTTCATATCTAGATAACTTTGATCCTTCCAATCATTATATGCCTCACTTAACATGTCATACATTTTCATGTCTTCTGGATGGTTATCAATTTCTGCAAGAATTCTGTTATATCTCTTTTCCAGCATTATAAGTAAATCTCCGTCCTTAAAACTATTGTAGTTCCAATTCTTGAGATAAAACTTGGTCATTTTAAGAAATTGCTGGAAATTGTAGATTTTTGAACCCTGAGTGTTAGAGAGAGCAGTAATATACATCACCATATCCGTAGTGTCTTTATATCCATCTTTATAACTCCAAGTATTTACAAATCTGAACGGAATGTTTCTACTACGTTGAACTTCTGATTTGAGCCTTACACAGATGGGGATGTGGTCACTCACAGGGTTTGCCATCCCATAAGCAGATATATCTGGAAAATTATCCAGAAGGAGGTGATTACAAAAAATATTATCTATTTTAGTAGCCATACCTTTTTTCTGCCAAGTATACTTGAAGCCCAATATAGGAATATTCATCAGACCAGATGTAGCAATGCAATCCAGCAGTCTTGAAATATGTCTGAAAGGTACACTAGTTCCTCCTTTTTTGTCCTTGCTAGACAGAATGTTGTTGAAATCCCCTAAAACTAACCAAGGAATATTCACACTTGTAGATTCTTTAGCAATATCACACCATAGTTTCTCACGGTCCAGCAAAAAATTACTAGCGTATATGAAAGTGAGTTTGCAGCGAAACCCTCCTGAGTTATTCGCCGAGATAGAAATGTGTTGGAATGACATGGAATCAATGTTAACAGACCAACACTTAGCATCCCATAAAATTAAAATGTGACCTTTACTGCCACAACAATTATTATCAACACAATTCCATTTTTCCTTAATGTACCCATGCATCTTGTTAATCATGTCGTCGCTTAGCTTATTTTCAAGTAGACCCACCATCGACGGCCTAACTTTACTTAGGAGTTTGAATACTTCAAGTTTTTTATTTTGGAGCATTCAGACCTCTGACATTCCACACTACGATATTCATTTAATCTTGCTCTGTCTCCTTGTCGCAACTTTAGGAGGAGCATGTTGATTTATTTTGGGGTTTTTTCGTTTTACTTGTCTATTTATATTTTCCAAATCATCCTTGAACTTGCTGTTTTCCTCAATGTATTTTGAAACATCTATTTCTTTTGTAGGTTGAATGTCTTCTGTGCTGTTATCAGCATTCGCTAGATGCTCTGCAATTTGATCGTCGTCTGACTCAGACCAGTCCTCTACCAAGCCTTCAATACAATTCTCTAGATTGACAGTAGTGACAGAGTTATTCTCTTCAGTTCCAGTCGAAGCTGTATATGGGATAATATGAGCTTGCAGCTTGTCTCCTGTATTAGTCATATTATGTTCATTACTAGTTGTTGCGTGATCGTTCGCAACATTGCTAGTATCATGTGGACATAAGATTATTCGTTGTGTACTTTCCTTTGCTGTTACTCTTTCTTTTGTAGTATCTGGACTTGTAATATTTTTTGTTTCCTTATTATTACCTGTAATATTATTCATGATGGTAATATTTTGGTCTAGTGAGTTAAGTAGGTGATTGTTTCCATCAATTATAGGTTCTGGACTGACATGTAAGCTCCCCTGTTTGTTAAGAGTAACTAAATTTGCCTCATCTCCATCTACATAAGTAGTGCCAACTGCATCTGTATTATTCACGTTAATGTGTGTAGTAATATTATTATCCCTGTCTACATTCTCATCAGCTTGGGTATTGTCGTCTTCATGTTCTGTATTACTCATGTCTTCACTGGTAACTCCAGATTTACGAACCCAGTTCTCTTTCGGTTTTGCTTTGCATTGAGTATTGTTGTGTCCAAACACTCCACACACTTTGCATCTCATCGGTTTGTAAGGGTATTCAACTTTTACTTTTAATTCTTCTCCGCTATGCAGGATCACATCTACCTCGCTAGGAAACTCAGATTTTGCATTCATATCAATTAGAATTTTTGCATAGGCAACTCTAGATTTGTCTGCAGTGATTTGGTCCATTTTAATCGGCCTACCCAATAAGCTGGCGATAGCGCTAAGCGCTTCTTTATCCCATAATTCTAGTTCAAGGTTTGATAATTTAACCCAAAGCGGAATTGTTGACAATAAATCCTTCTTGAATCTCATTCCCATACACCATTTCTTCAATATAATGATTTTATTATTAAACAAATATGGTCCTCCTTTCAGAATGTTTTCACAATCAGACACATTATCAAAGCGTATTACAAAAAAGCCGTTCTCTTTCGAAAGCAGTTGAAACTTCCCCATTGGCTTCCATACCCTTTCTACATAATTCTTGAGGTGCAAATGATAGGGTCTGTACCCATAAACATAAAAAATAATGGAATTCTTCCATTTGTCCAAGGATCGAAACACAGCCGTTATTGGGATTGAAGCCTTCTTCTTAGAATCAATTACCGTGGGTTCTATGAAATTCAGATCTACGTAATTATTGCTCATCGATTGTCCAATCCCACCGGAAGCCGCCTGCGTCCAGGATCTGGACCTTCCCTCCGCTACATCTTCCACCAGCCTCGCCCAATTGAAATTAGAGCGATGAAACTGTTTACCAGCAGATCCACTTCGGGCGTATGCCCCCTTATTCTAAGGTCTAGGGAGACGAACTGCCACGTGGCCTGTATTGTGGAGATCTGTTGATCTCCTGTCACCCCTCAGTTCAGCACTGTACGTTGTGAAGGGTTCCTAATCGGTCTTCCTCCCCTACCAACTTCTATCCAATCATCGTTCCTAGCCGACGATTATATCGGCCCATCTCCCCGCGCAATTTCCTTCCTTGGCCTCTGATCGGGAGGTCTACCTTTATCGTTATTCACTCTTATCGCGTCTTCCATTAGTTTCGTGGAAGCCGTTTATATATATATATATATATATATATATATAAATTTTACATCAAGTGGCATAGGCAGCAATTCTTAATGAGGGAGGCAAGACATTAAGGAAGGGGATTCGGGGGGGGGGGGGGAACCCCCGGATTTTTCCCCCATGTTGATAATATGTAAAATAACATAGTAAATTCCAGTAAGCACTAACAGTTCAAAGAACTTAAAGATTGTTCTATATACTGAGCTTAGTAAGCTGCAAGCACCAACAAACCATCCAACATAATAATCCCCAAATTTGTACTCAAACAAAATATTAACAAACTTTCACAGTTTCGCGCCTAACAATTTGGGCAGCAGGACCAGTAGCTACTGCGACATATGAAGCAAACTAGACAGGCACCGATGAAACATTTAAACAACCATCTGGCGGGCGTGAGGAATGGAATAGATTGTTAGAGGGAGGTGAAAGAATTGGATGGTGAAGCACAACAGTTTCAGTAGCCATCATAATCTTATCATTACCAACTAATTTAACCATAGAGACGTAACCCTTTTCAACACCCAAAAGAAGCATGGAGGAATTACCTGTGACACTCTCGGTTTAAAATGAGCATGACTTGTGATCCATTCTTCTTACCGCAAATAGGAGGGTTCAATTCTTTTTTTTCCTTCTTTTCATTGTCACCTGTAATGCTGGGAGCCATCTTCTTTTTTTTTCTTTCTGTTTTGTAAATTCATGGAGCGGCAAGTGCCCAACCCAAGCTTCATGTGGCTCCTCCCCTGTTTACATCCTTAGAAGTACAACTCACTACAAGTGATAGACAACTCACTCTATAAAACTCACTCGTACGGAGATTCTATACCAACTAAAGATATAAAATCGACAGACAACATATATGTTTAATAGAAGACCAATCTAAAAGACTACTATAAGACCATAAAGAAATAAGATTCTTTCATGTCTATATTCTCGTCACTTTTATCCGGAAGACGTACCCTAACCAGAACAAGATATCGACTCCAATTTTTTGAACTTCTTTGTCTTTTCTTTTTCTTCTTCTTTATTTTAGCCATCAAAGCCTGCCATTCTGGATTGTCAGTGACCCCAACGTCCGGACTTGCCTGAAACTCAAAAGGCTCCTCATCAGAACCGACCTTCCGTACTACGTCTGGATGGACATGATCCTAAGGTATAATTGCCTAGTGTAACGAACTGGGTTTTCAACCCATAAAATCAACATAAAACCCATGTCAATTATCCTGGCATCGAACACTCTAGATCATTAATAGAAAGAAGTTAGATGATGTGAATAGATAAGATAGAAAATTAGAATAGAAGAAAGAGAGTAACACGAACCTCATAGCAGAACGAATAAAATGTACTATATAACATAACTTTGTAATACAAATCTGCACTTGAATATACATATCATTATTAAAGTACATCACTTATAACACAGTGGAAATAAACAATTTCTCAAAAATCCTGAAGCCTCCTGCTCCAAGCTCTCAGTATGTCTGTAAAATCTAGACTATTTGAGTGCCCATACAAATATGGGCACCCAAGAGTTTAGGAAAAATTAAAAAAATAAACTCCAGGTCAGTCATGGGACTGGTATGAGTAAACACTTTAAAACAGTTTGAGAAAATAAACGATATCTCATAAGACCACGATGTATAACACAGAACGGATTTTTCTCTTTTGAGAATCCAAAACACTTGATTTAACACCCAAAATCCTTTTGAAAGAAACGATAATCTTTATATCAAAACTCTTTTGATATTATAATAGTGTCTACCAACCACAACTAAATAATCATCTAGCAAAACGCTTTCATCTCACGTTCCACATGCGTAATATATTATTAAAATCCGCGGGCGCTGTAACGACCCAAGGATTTTCGGCCCTGAAAATCGATATAAATACCTTTACCGTAACTCATACCAACCTTCCAAACACCGAAAACACTGGACGCTATTAGAAAGAATTTAGAGGGTGGGATAAGAAAGAAAGAAATATTAGAATAAAAGAAGAAGAATAACAACACAACACAGAGTCTCACATCGCAGCGGAACAAAATATAATACAGAAATAACTTTGTTGAGAGCTTTAAATAAAGCTTACCATATCAGAGTACATCAACATCACTGGGCAATTATAATAACCTGTCCTCGTATACAACACACAGCGGAATAGTAGCTATATAATTTCATACGTCTGGACTCTTCCAACTCGTCTCTTCACAGCATTCGATAACTTGAATCCGTACACCCCGGGCTAACCCGAGCATTTACAAAACACCGGGTCAGTCTGGTGAACCAGAGTGAGATAAACTCGCACAGTATTAAGGTATCACACAACTTGATTTTTAAAGTTAAAATCCTTTCAAAAGCAAAGGTAATCGTAAGACCAAATCCACACATAAACACGGACGATTTTTACCTTACGATAACCCAAGTCATTTTTGAAACTAATATCTTGTCTGATATTATAATAATGTCTAATTACAAGCAAATATTAATCTAGTGGAACGCTTGCATCTCACGCTCCACATATATAGTATACAATCAAAACAGCGGCGCTTATTGGAGATTGAACTCCGACTATGACAAGGTATGGGACCACCTGCCGATAGTGTATCTCTAGAGGCGAATATACTGGGTTCAACAAGAACGTCTTGCAACCCGTCCCTCACATGACCAACCACTCATTTCGCTTGAGTGTATCAAATGTATATCACCAACGGTTGGGAGTGACCCACCGTCTTCCCGAAAAGGGACAGCATCGAAATAGATTAAAGAAACAAATAAGATTTTCTCTAGATAGGTGATTAGACACTCTAATGGGAGCGACCCACATAGCCATGCTGCTTGCCCGATTGCTGTCATTCCCCGGTTGATGAGGCTTGAGGTTTAGATTAACTTTTTGAAACACCTGGTCATCATTCACTTTGAATGCCACATCATCTGATTCGCCAGATATCACTAACTGACGTCCAAAAAAATACTCTAAAAGTTAAACTAAGAGAAGTGCCCTTCTCCGCCACTAACAGAAATACGTTTGTAAGAATCAACGTAAGTGATCCCTTTGGAAATACTCTGTCAGACATTCGTCCATACAAGTCATCCAGGAACAGGATGAACCGAAGGTACTCTCCTACTGCATCCAATGAAGGCATCACCCCATGGACCAGTAGTGAGAAGCCCTTGCAATCCATAGATTTCAACCACAACAGAATCACAATGTATCTCGGGCCGCTAAGCCAGAGATTATAAGTAACCATTCCGTTTCATGAAGATCTACGGTCTTCAATTTCTCCATCTTCAATCAGCATCTCTTACGTATTTGCTGGTTCAGAATGGTTTTCGAATATAAATTCGATCCCGGCCTTTCCGTACCAACAACGCATTGGATATGATTTTGATAGTCGGTTATTTAACTATCAAAATAAACAAGCATAAAATAAATAAATTCCTTGGTTGCCTATATAGCATTTATTTGACCATTTAAAATAATATCTTTATTCTAATATATTTATTATCAAATCATTTTATTATAATACTAGGAAAATTCATCTTAAAATCAAATCAATTCTTCCTTTAAAATGTAACACCCCGTATTTTAGTTAATACTAAAATTCACTAATCACAGAATAAATAATCTCAGACGTGGGAATTGGGGGAAACGGGCAGCGTCATTGCGTTCGTCTCGGAAAAATACGCAGAATAGAGTCCGAAATTTTGTAAATCGGAGTCTGTATGGCCCAGTTAAGGCCCAAAGAAGTTTTCAGAAAATTCAAGGTTAAAAAAAAAACAGATTTAAAATTCAGTTCTAAAACAAGTTTGGAGCCAAAAGCGGAAAGGGCGGGAAAGTTCCCGCCTACCCCGTGTCGACAGGCATGTCGACAGGGGTGTCGACAGGCATGTCGACAGGGGTGTCGACAGCCCTGTCGACAGGGGTGTCGACACAGGGTGTCGGCCCTGTTGATCTGGGTGCACCAGATCTGGTTTTTGGTTGAGTCTTGGGCTGTGTTCTAGAGATTTCCTAAATCTGACGGTCCTAATCTAATCTAGGGTTAATCTAAGGGCCTAAAACACTACCTAATCCTATAAATAAGACCCCAACCCTACCCTAATTCATTCATAATTAGATCTTGTAACTAAACTATGGCAAAATGAAACTTGATCATGGCCTCCACAAATCAATGAAGAGAGTTGCAAGCTAATCAACCTCTAATCAACATCTTCTTCAACTAAAGCAACTAATTCCACTTCATAAGTTTGCTAATCTAGGTTTTGGTGAGTTTCTATCACTTTGATGATCAATTGCTAAATTAAGTAGATGAGATATGATGAGATCTATGGTTTTGCATGAGGATTAATGGGTTTTCAAGTCATATGATATGATGTGAATATGCTAATCTATGTTTAATATTAATCCTATGTTTATGCATGTTGAATATGTGAGTTTATGCATGTTAAATATGTGAGTTATGCATGTTGAATATGTGAGTTTATGCATGTTGAATATGTGAGTTTATGCAAGTTGGATATGTGGGTTTATGCAAGTTAAGTGGTGGGTTTATGCATAATAAGTAATTGATTTTATGCATGCTAAGTAGGTGGTTTTATGCATGCTAATTGTTTGGTATTATGCATAAATCATGACATGCAAGTTTACCCTTTTAAATGTGATGCATACATATGCAAGATGGCACCTTTATATGCTATGAATATATATATATATATATATATATATATATATATATATATATATGCATGTTTACCCTCCTTTAAGATGCAAGTCATATATGCAAGTTCAACATGTTATGCAAGTTATGTGTATGCTTATATGCAAGTTCAACATGTTATGCAAGTTATGTGTATGCTTATATGCAAGCTCAACATGTTATGCAAGTTTATGTGTATGATGTTATGTAAGTTATGTGCATGTTGTTATGCAAGTTCATATGCAAGTTATGTGTACGATGTTATGCAAGTTATGTGCATGATGTTATGCAAGTTATGTGTATGTTGATATGGAAGTTATGTTTATAATATTATGCAAGTTATGTGTATGATGTTATGCAAGTTAACATGTAACATGTTGTGCAAGTTCACACCTTTAAGACACATGCAAGTTCACCTTTGTATAACCTATGAACACTTATGCAAGTTGCCTTTATACATGACATATGTATGTTCATGCAAGTTGGGTTATTTAGTAATGCTAGTTGGGTTAATGTCATGATGTAAGTGGACACCTTTTAACCCATGTTAATGCTAATGTATGCTAAGTGAAACCCATGTTAATTGTGAAAGAATCTTCTCTTGGAAATATGTCGTGTTAGCATAAGTACGTGGGGAAACGATGGGGTTAATAGACATGTTAATGAAATGGTGTGAAATGGTTATGATTAAGCATACCATAAAATGAATAAGCATAAGTGGGAATTTACCTATTGAGTTAGGTCTACCCCATGGGAATTTACCTATTGAGTTAGGTCTACCCATGTTATGAAAAACTTGATATTAATTAGGGATAATTAATGTGGGGGTGATTAATTAGGTGTAATTAATCGACTAAGACACGAGGTTGGACTCATTTGTAGTGTAAAACTGCCCGGACCCTACCGGCTTAACCAGTTGCTACAAATGTCAGCCCAATGTGAGAGGTCTTAGCCATAAATTAAATACGTGATTAAAGTAAAGACACGAGGTTAGACTCTGTTATGACGTAAGACTGCCCGGACCCTACCGGCTTAACCAGTTGTCATAAAAGCCAGTCTAATGTGGGAGGTCTTTATGGGAGATCACGGTCTTAATTAATTAAGAAACACTTAACCATATTAGCATGTAGTGGGACATGAGGGGTTAAGTGAGTGCCTTGGGTGGCATGAGGAGACTAGTGGGTTGCCTTGGGTGGCAATAGAAAAATACGATTAGAATACTTAACCAAAGTGGAACATGTAATTAAACATGATTAAAGGGTTAAGTAAGTGCCATGGGTGGCATGTGAAAATACGATTAGAATACTTAACCAAAGTGGAACATGTAATTAAACATGATTAAAGGGTTAAGTAAGTGCCATGGGTGGCATGTGAAAATCTAGTGGGTACCTTGTATGACAATTAGAATAGGATTAAAGGACTTAACCAAAATTTATAACATGTAAGGGGACATGGTTAAAGGGTTAAGTGGGATTCACTAGAAATAACAAGCTTAGGTGGTAGCTTGTGGGGGCCCATTTCAACCAATATCCCAAACGTATCTTTGTGGGCTCGACTCTAGTCGAGTGACGGGACACGCATATTGGGCTTGACTATAAGAGGCCAAACCGGGTTAGCGGTGGCAACGCGGGACCAACGGGTTTCATATGCGTGTGTGGACCCGGGCTGGTTGGTAAGTCGTTGTTGCATCGTGTAGATATAAAGCCGTGCACCGTTGATATTATCAGGTGGCCACGTTGGGGAATGATACACCCCATCGTGGGACCAGCACGGGTATCTACGTAGGGGAGCCGATCGCTTGGGGAGTAGTGGGTACACCTATGTAGTCAGATAGGGGTACACGAAACTACTAAATTACTAAGTACACTTAGGGGGATCAACCTTTAAGTAGGAATGACTGGTGTGGTGCAGTGTAGTAATTATCCTTGGGTGGGTGGATGCGTCTTTACGGTTATCTTAGTTTATCCTAAGTATACCTAGCTGCTTAGTGTAGCCATTCATCCCCAGACGTTACCGTATATCAAGCTTATGTCTCCTCTGGTTACTTTAATGATTGTATTGTTAAAGTTATAGGACTCACTCAGACTTATGTCTGACCCCGTTGTTTTTATCTTTTTCCCAACCATCAGGTTATCAGAGTGGGCCCAGTACGAGTGGGCTTTGATCAGGCTGCTTTATTCTCTTTTGGAGCTTGGACCATAGGTGTAGAGCTCAGCTTACCCTTTCTTTTATGGCTATCAGTCCATGTATTGGGATTATGTACTTTTATTTATCAGGATGGATATTTTGTACTTGACTCTTATTATGGTTTTGTGATGTAACCAAACATGTTTTACTTTCCGCTGCAATGAAATGATGTTTTGAAATTTTCAAGTATTACTTATATCTGTCTTGTTGTAATTTTTCTGTTCTATATTCACTTAAAATACTCCACCGATGTTATGGCATTCCCTTAGAGAGTGACCATAGCGGATGTGGGGTGTTACACGTGGTATCAGAGCAAAGGTTACCGGAACAGATAAAATTTTTAGAAAACTATTTTTCTAAAAACATTTTTGGAAGAAATATTTTCAAAAACATGTCTTTAAAGAGAAAAGTTTTTGAAAGAAAAGCATAATCCCCGATAGCCATATCTTTATCTTTCGAATTCTCCGTTTTGAATCTTTCCTTTTTCGTCTCAGCATGGCTGAAGATCTTTATCTTCCGGACGGTGTAGCGGTACCAGTATGGTATAGGAGGTTGTTAGAGGCTAGGGCCGCCGCTGCAGGTCCAGCAAATGTTCCTCCTCCACCCGTTGCACTCGTTCCTCCTCGCGCGGATACTTTTGCTATGACTTGTAGGAAGTTTAAGGCTATGGGAGGAAAACCTTTTGTGGGAGCTAGGGATTGGCTTAATGAGACGGAAGAATTGATGGAAATCTTGGAAGTGGAAGAGGGAAAGAAAGTCAGGTTAGCCGCTTGGTTAATGGAAGGAGAGGCCTCGTTCTGGTGGGAGGCCACTAATGGAGAACGCCCTGTTGATTCTTGGATGGATTTCAGGCAAAGGTTTGAGGCAAAGTTTCTCTCAAAAGCGGAAGAAAATGTGCACGTGGAAAGGCTCTTGAACTTAAAGCAAGGGAACTTGTCGGTGAAAGAATATGTTAACAAGTTTAAGCAGTTAGCGAGATTCAGCATAGACTTGGTAAACACACCGGAAGAGAAAGCTCTGAGGTTCGTTAAAGGCTTAAACGAACCAATGCACGGATTGGCTATGTCTCACATCCCTATGGGGGCCACTTTTGAGAAGCTAGTGGACATGGCACTTATGCATGAGGAAGAGAAGGGTCCCAATGCTAATAAAGCACCCGAGAAGAAGGGAGATCAGAAGAGACCTCAACAGCAACAGCAAAACAAGGGTGGGAAAGGTAACGGTGGCAAGGGAAAGAAGAAGTGCTTCAACTGTGGGACACTAGGCCACCTAAGCAAGGATTGTCGCAAGAAGAGGAAGGCTGGCTGCTTCCACTGTGACGAAGCAGGACATCTAGTGAAGGACTGCCCTAAGAAAGGGGAAAGGACGGGATCTACCTCAGGAGGACAGGTGCAAGTTCTTTTGGCACCAACTCAGGCAAGGGGGCAAGCTCAGGCTCTCGCGGTTCCACCGATTCAGGAAAGAGGTAGAACTATTTCCATTGAAAGTCTAGTTTTTCTGTTTGATTATCAGGGTCAAACTTTATTTGATTTTGACGCATCGAGTTCGTTTATTTCATTATTGTTAGTGAGTCACTGCACTGAGACACCAGTTAGTAGATGATCCCTTAGTTGTTTCAAACCCAATTGGGGCTCCATGATGTGTTTGGGTTTGAAAGTTTCTATACTTAGCGTTGAGTTTAGATGTGATGCTTTTTGGGCTTCACGGGCTATGGGTTAGTTTTGGGCATGGACTGGTTATCCAGTAATGGTACCGTTCTTATTGTGGAAGGAGAGTTGTTAGGCTTATGACCCGCTAGGGTAACACTCTCGAGATCTCTTGTAATCCCATGGAATCTGTTATGCTAGGTTATCTAGAATCGCTTGACACGTCGGTCAAGAGTTTGCGATCTGTTAGAGTGGTCCGGGAATACTCGGATGTGTTTGAGGAGGTGAAGGGCTTACCTCCGGAGCGGGAGATTGACTTCCAAATATATCTGGTAGACAATGCCAAACCAGTGTCTTGGCCAGTGTACCACGTGGCTCCTCGTGAGAGGAGGGAACTCCATAAGCAAGTAGGCAATTTGCTTGAGAAGGGGTTTAGAAGACGAAGTATATCGGAGTGGGGTGCTCCGGTAGTTTTTGCCACGAAGGCGGATGGGTCCCTCAGACTTTGTGTAGGCTAAAGAGAGCTAAATAAACTCACAAAGAAGAATAGACACCCATTGTCGAGGATTGATGATCTCTTTGATCAGTTAGTGGGCGCCTCAGTATTTTCGCAGTTGGACTTAGCCACGAGGTTTCGTCAGTTGAGGGTAACCGAGGATAGTATAGAGAAGACTACCTTTAGGACTCCGGATGGTTTTTATGAGTGGCTGGAGATGCCATTTGGTTTGACGAACGCCCCCGCATATGATGAGAAGGGTGTTCAGGGAGTACCTAAATAAGTTCGTGATGGTCTTTGTAAATGACATCTTGGTCTTTTCTAGGAGCGAAATAAGTTTTCGTATGTGCTCAATAGGATGAGCAAAGCCAGTTATGGGATAAACGGTGGTTTTGGAGCGAGACTGGCGAGGACATCCAGAGTTGGACAAGGGCTTAATTATTTAGCCGTTTTTACTAGTATCATCTTACGTAGGTCGTCTGAATTCGAAGGAGGTATCCCTTGGGTGTTTGAATTCAACACGGCAACGTTATAGCATAGTGAAGAGGTAAACAAACGTGAGCACGTGTGAAGAAGTACATAAAAGCCACGTGTGAGCAGTTGCACAAACAGAGAAAGAAGGTGTACCTTGCACGGTGGAATTAATATATGGGTCGCTCACATTTTCGTATCAGGTCGGTCGGTCACAAATCATGCACGTGAAATCCAGCTGTACTTATGGGTCGGTCATGGACAAGTGGAATTTTCCTAAATACACATATGAATGACCCATAACCTACACACCGTATTTTCGGCTTTGCCACTACCCCCAAACTACACCTATAAATATCCCCACTTTTCTACCATTCAAGATACCGATTTTTGGATCCGAAGGGCTGTCTAATTAATTTCTCTACTATCGAAAGCACTCCAAGCTCCATTAATGGCTTCTCAAGCTCAATTCATCTTCGACCAACAATATATCGACTAAATCGTCTCCATACTACATTAGAAATCTCTCAAACTCGATTCAAGTGATCTACAACTACCATTAATTCTCTCTCAAATCTACATCTAACACAAAATCATCATGGAACCAATGAAGATCATCTTAAGTGTTCAAGTGGTTGAAGTTCTACACAACTACCATTAGAAATCAAAATATCTCACTTGTTCCATCGCGAATTAAAGTGAAATCTAGAGCAAAAATAAAGAAAAAAAGTAGAAGATCATTATTGTAATGAGAAATGAGCGATATGAATGAAGTCATGTACTTTGTTAATGAAATCTCTTCCTATAGTGGATGTAGGCTATTTACAAGCCGAACCACTCTAAAATTCTTTGTTCTCTACTAGTTTTCTTTTATTTTGTGTTTGTCGCTCCATAATGTCGAATCCTACCTTTTGGTGAAGTGTTCTGAAAGCACCTTTGGTGTTATGGTCAATTTTTTGATTTCAACACCCCCTTATCTTCTTCTATACAACCCTAATTTCCAAATCCCACCGACGTAAATCCCAAATTACACTCACACATAATCTTTGCAAACCATACAACATCACCATCGTTTTTTCTCGATTTCACCAACGCAGATTTTTGCCTCCACCATCTTAACCATCCGTCCCAATTTTCTCGGTTTCTCCAACGCAACTCCGCATTTTTCTTCCAGTCTTGCTCGAATCCTCCGTCCTCTTTCGATCATTTTTCTACTTCAGATCCAACAACTCAAGTCTCGCATAGTAGCCTCTCCATATGTGCCTCCCTATATTCACAATGAGCTCATGAGTTTTTGTTCTTGTTTCAGATCAATGTAGCTCGACCAAGCTAGGAGTCGGATTTGGTTTCATTTCCGTTTATGATGGTTTGATGTGTTAATTTCCTTCTGGTATTCGATTTTGCTTTCGTGAGGTGAGTACTATCTTACACTAGCCCTGTTAAATGCTTTAGTGATAAGGTCTCTGTTTTTGGAATCTATCTAAGCTTGTTTTGCCTTTGATTTATGTTTTAGCATCTGTTGTTGGACCCCTTTATTTGAGGCATTTTTTTATTTCGCCTCTCCTGCCTATAAAGGCAGTTTTTAAAGGTTTTTCCCCTGTTTATTTTATAAGAGCCAAATTCTTACGTTTGTACCTATGTAGTTCAACCCATTATGCATTAGTTTCAACTATTAATATTTCTATGCAGACAAATTTAAAAATTATTATGACAGATGTGGTCTATTTTGCTAGTAAAATGTAAGGAAAGGAGGCATTGATGTCATACAGACTTATATATTCCTAAATGTACGTGAAACTATCGAAGGACAAGTGAGGGAACCATATATCATTTAGTCTTCGATAACTTTCATGAATGCTTATATGTTTTATGACCGAATTTACAGATCATCCATTTTTCTTTAATATCGGTTCAGTTCCCAAGAAAGGAATAATAATAGTGAGATTCATAAAGACAGTTCAAGATCAAGGTTGTTAGTCTTAGAGTTGGTCCTTTCATCAAATGAGAATGAACATGTAGGTAAAAATTATTTTTTTAACCTAACAAATAACGATCTCAACCAACAATATAATTCCCTATTTTGGTTCTAATATTGTGCCATATGCCTTTTAGTTTTGGAGAAAAGATCAAACTTTAATATAATTCTCTAGGTTTCAGATTTAGTTCTTTTCGCTAAAGGAAGGTAGGTGCTAATGTATTGGGCAAAAGTGTGGTGGAAGTGTTCTGACAGTAGGTGTAAATTAGTTTTGTTAACTTATTCAACCACCCGCACCTACTCCGTCATTAACATGCAACTTGTTGGGTATAAGGTGTCCATCTTCTGCTAACTACCCTACTTTTATTGATGTACTTTGCTTTAAAATTATATGACTTTTTTAACCACTTATGCAACTAATACTGACAATAAATTGTCAATACAAATTAATAAAGGGAATGGAAAAATTGGCAGCGGTCAGAAAGCATACATGGTAACAATTTGAATTTTTGTTTGAGGAGTAATTGGTACATGATATCACACTATTTAACGTCCAAGACGTTGATAAAACATACATAAATGTTGATGATAATTGTATGATATTCATATGCATTGTCACAAGAGTAGTTGAGGTTACTGACATGATGGACGAAATAAATATCATGGTTCGAATTTGATTTTGTTGACAACATGTCTTATTAACCAGAGCCTGATACAGCAACTCACAAGTATGCTCTTTGACTTAAACTGCATTGCCCACTTGCACTGAAATTACTTACTACATCTCTTCCTTTAACACATGACTTAATACAGATTGATTTTTTTTTTTTGTGTTTGCGGAAGGGTAATGAAAGTGTTCTAAAGGAAGGTACATGCTGATGTAGAGTGATCTCAAGTGTGATGATGAAATGAGTTTTGTTTGCTTGAGTTACTTCACTGGAGTACACCGTTGAAGATGAATGTAGTTGAGGTTAAGATAATAACCATCGTGTATGATTTATGGTTTGTATTTGCTGCAAATAGTTTTAATTATATATCAATTTTGTAGTTGGTTGTAATTTTATATACTTTGGTAAAGTTGTGATGTTTTATTAATGAACAGATCATGAAGCTTTTGAATTTCTGTTAAGTTGTTTTGGTTATTTATTTGTTTATTGTTGCACTTATATAATGCATGTAGAATTATTTTTTTGTTTTAACTATTTTTACCGCAACTGCTAATTTTTGTTGTAAAATTATGTATCACAATTGGCTAAAACAGTTGTAAACGGTGTTATTACAACTACGGTAAGCAATTGTAAAATATTATATTACCACTGTTGAAGAATATTGTAAAAAAATATGGATCTGTTGCAGGAGTGGATATAATTACTGGTAGCTGCCAGTTGTAAAAGATCTATTACAAATGTTTTTGACAGTTGTGAAAGTGTATTTTTGTTGCAGTGTTATTTTCAACCCCATACGTGTAGTTTAATAGTCCTGGAACTCGTTGGGGGTTGCTGGCAACTTTTGCGCATCAACAATTTGTATTGGACCAAACATACTTTGCTTTCCCTCATGTCTATCTTCATGTGCATCTTAGTGTGTCTATATATACCGTTTTATTCAATATCAGTATAAGTTAAAGTTTCTTGTACTTTTCGAACTAAATTCAATTCTTGTATCTCAATCAAATTACACCAGTTTGCATATGCATTTCAATACAGAAATTCAATTGTAACTATTCAGTAATTTGTCAATATTGATAGGAGGATCAATAACATTGCACTGCTTTTATTTAATCATTAGCTTAGCAAATAATTGTTTGAATAATATTTAAAATAATAATAACGAGCACAACCTTCGAATATAATTTTTACAATATTAAGGCCTGTGTTTTTAACTGGAAGCTATTAAGTTCAAGTCAGATATGATATTAATTCATTAAAATGTGATATATATCAAAAACATTGTTCTGGATAGAACAAACTAGGTTATACATTATGATTGACATGAAGTCGTATGCATGGTCACAAGTTGTAATTATAAACATAAGATAAATAAAAAATGCTCAAAATTGTTCTCATGAATGGATCACCGAAGAAGCATACAGTGTATGTTAATTTGGTGATGTAAATCAGATTAAATGAAAACAAATTTTTCTTAAGGGGAAAAAGAGAAGATATTGCTTTGCTTTCCCAAATTAACGGGATTTGGGTGGATATTGCATTCCCAAATTAATTGGATTTGGGTAGATATTGCATTCCCAAATTAATGTGATTTGGGTAGATATTCTTTTCACTCATTAGGTGGCATAATTGATAAGATCTTTTTCCATATATATAAAACTTGGGTATGAAGTATTGGTCTTATAAAAGGAGCTTAGATGAGAGAAATTTTTTGTACTTTAAAGAGAGAAAAATTTTGTTTTTGTTTTTATGGATTGAGATATTCTCTCAATTTTAGGTCTTTCTTTGTAATCAATTGGTGGAATAATATAGGTTTGTTTGGGGGAATTTGTTTGTTTTTGTTTTCTTCTTCCATCTTTTAAAATCTGATTGTATAGAGATCCCGAGGAAACCATAACAATTGGTATCAGAGCCTTCTACACAATTTTTTTGAAGAAGGTTTGAATATGGATAAAGAAATTATTGAAAAGCTTAATGGAAGAAATTGGGGATTATGGAGCGAAAATATGGAAGATTTTATTTATCTTAATGATCTTCATCAGCCATTGGAGAATAATGGAGAAAAATCTAGGAATCTATCAGAAGCAAAATGGGAGACTTTGGATAGGAAGGCTGTTGCATCTATTCGATGTTTTTTTGGATATTTCAGTGTTTCATATTGTTGCTAATGAAACATCTGCTTATGCAACATGTAAGAAATTGGATGGGGTTTATGCAAATAACTCCGCAACAAATCAGGCTCTTCTTATGAGAAGATTGGTGAATCTAAACTTAAGGAAGTTGATCAATTGGAGAGCATCTTAGTGATTTTCAGGAAATTGTGAATCAATTGGCTACCGCGAATTTCAAGGTGGATGACATAACACAAGCCTTAATGATGATGAGGTCATTACCAGAGAGATGGGAAACACTTGTAGTTGCATTAAATAACTCAAATTCGGATGACGTTGCTTCAATGGGGGTCAGTGGTTAGTCGCTTGCTTAATGAGGAGATGCGGAGGACGAACCTTATGGAAGGAAAAGATGAGGAGGAGGCAACGGAAATTGGAACTCCAATTGGAAAAACTTTTATTGCAAGGAGGGTTAATCAACGAAACATGGAAAGGCAACCGAATAGAACAGACATGAAAAAGGAATACATTTGTTTTTACTATGACAAACCCGGTCATCAACTGAGATTTTGTCATAAACTTAAAATGGATAAGGAGAAAATGATGGCAATGGAGGAAGAGTCGGATGAACAAGATAATAACGGTAATGAGGTGAATTTTGGTGAGGAACTTGAAGGAAATGTCTTATATGTTAATGAAGGCAAAAGAAAAGATCAGATACTTGATTCAGGAGCTTGTTTCCATGTGTGCTGTCAAAAGGAAGCATTTATTGATTATGAAGAACAAATTAGTAAGGTGGAATCTACCGACGGTCGAGATTTGCATGTTAAAGGCATATGTTCAGTTCAATTGAAGATGAATAATGGAAAGGTGGTGAAGATAACAAGAGTTAGATACATCCCAAAAATTAAGAAAAATCTTGCTTCAATAGGACAGTTGGAACAAAAAAGGCAGCAATCTTTCAACTGGCGGTGGAGTCACAAGGGTTTAGAGAGGTAACAGGGAGCTTCTGCGCGCAAAACAGGGAAATGATAACATATATAAATATCTTGGAAAAACGATGGAGACACTACACCATATCAGCCAATTTGGCACACCAGGATGCGGAAGTAAACTACGGTTTATAGCCGTATCATATTTGACAATGCTAAGATCCGTATCAAACTACCTTTTGCGATCCGCACCACTCCAAACACCCTAAATCTAACCGTCCATCAATGAAGCTGCGGATCAGTTAATTTGATACGGCTTTTGGCCAAATCGACTTCGTATCATATTGTGCACCCCATTAGGCACTCCAAATTAAAATTTTGGCCGCTCCCTTTTCCCTCTGTTTTACTTCAATGGTGACCGAAAACCCAAATTAGGGTTTTCGGTCACCAAATTTTGCCTCCACCTTTCTCTGGAATCTCCCCTACTAACAGAGACGAACAAGTAAACAACCCTCTCCTTCGACGCAGCAACCCTTATTCCGTAGCCCTCCGTTCACCGCAGGTATGTGTTTCAATTGAATCGTGTTTTGCATGCGTGATAGTGGGGATTAGGGAACAAGTTGAAGTCTTTGCGTGTTAGCTGATTGCTACTTTGTGTCAGTTTGTTAGCTGTTTCAATTGAATTGTGTTGTGCTTGCCTGATAGTAGGGATTAGGGAACAAGTTGAAGTCTTTGTGTATAAGCCGATTGCTACTTTGTGTTAGTGTGTTAGCTATTTCAATTGAATTAGTATGTACTTGTGTGTTAGCTGGTTGTTATACCCTGGAATCAGAAATGTATGGTACTAGTGTGTTAATTAGCTGGTTGTTAGTGTGTTAGCTATTTCAATTGAGTTGAATTGAAACATGTATGGTATAATTTTAGATTGCGGTATATTTATCCATGAAACAAAGAAATAACAATGAGTTTAATAGGTTTGTTGATATGTTCTTTAGATCGCTTGCCACGTTGAATCCGAAATGTAGTAACCATAGTCATGTACAAGTTGTCACTGATTTTTAGTTTAACTATTTAGCAACTAAAAGTTGCCTATTTCTTAAACTGGGCAAATGGATAATTCTATAGTTCAATTATATTCAACCATTATTTCATCGTCATTTGACTGTTTGTTTGCCGTATGTTTGAAATTTAAATTGGGTTGTCTTATAACAAATTTACTCTGTTTTGAGAGATAACAACTGTACTGAAAATATTTTAACAGGTTTGTTGAAAATTTTGGTAGATGGATGATTACTAGACTTTCTGGTTAATATTTTAATAGGCTATCCACCAGGTGGATGCATTTTCGCTCACGTGTAGGATCAGGTATCCATGCTTATTAGTTTTATTCAAATGTCGGGTGCTGCTGCACTTAACCTTAGTAAAAAGCTGCTTTCACTAGCAACTTTCCCCTTACTTTGTAGCAGAGACATTAGTGTAAGTAATCTTGCACTACACAGTCTGCTTCAAAGAAACTGAAGGTGGCAAGTGAAAGCAGCTTTTTCCAAAGGTTAAGTGGAGGGGCATTCGACATTTGGATAAAACTAATTAGCATGGATTACTGACCCTGCGCGTGAGCTAAAATGCAGCCACCTGGTGGATCGCCTAGTAAATTCTTAATCAGAAAGTCGAGTATGTGTGTCATCCGACGATGATGATTCGATATCTTTAGATGTTGGAGCAGGTATGTATTATTTTACACTTATCTCTACGTAGTATCTTACATAAGAATTGAATTGACATGTACTTGTGTGCACATTTTGAATATTCTTTTCGTTTATTTGTTCCTTTTTGTGTGTATAGGAGGATGTTCTGTATGCTAGGGTACGAACTACTGGTATTGCAGATGGACTAACACTTCAGGTGATTCTTCTTTTGGGTTTACACTGTGTATTCATTCATTTTTTAGACATATACTGATCGACTACACAAACACATGGACGGCGCTCGACTAGTCGCGACGAGTCGACTAGTCACGACTAGTCGTCGACTAGTCTACTAATCGAGACTACACAAACACATGTTTGCATCTCAGTCACCATGGATGGGTTTAATAACTGAAGCTTTCACAGTTAGAACCATTGTTGTATTCATGTTTGCATCTCAGTCACCAAATGTTACAATGTCGATCTACAAGGTTGTATATTGAACCAATGCTGTATATTGAAATAACTGTTTCTTGTATTTTATAGGCAGTCCTGTTGGAGATTATGGTGCTTTGCTGGAACGATCAGGCTGCGGGCTTTATATCACGACCTCGAATGGACTGGACTTCCCGGCCTCGACTGGACTATTTATTAGGCTATTATCTTTTTACCTCATTTTTGTTACTTTGTAATGTGATGAGAATCTAATACAGTTTCCTTTTATTGTATATGTTTGTATGTACACATCGTGTTATGACAAACCTTGTAAAGCTTTGAGTATATATATATAAAATTTGTGTTATTCCTGTGTATACTTTGTGGTATGTATGCTCTGTGTTATGAAACAAATGCGATACAGTTTCTGTTTTTTTATATATATACACATATATGATATATGATATATATATATACATATGGGTATATATATATGTGCACACACACATATAATTAGACACGGTCAAAGACCGTGTCTTATTAGACTTTAGATACGGCTAAAAGCCGTATGATAATATATTGAGATACGGTTGGTAGCCGTATCTAATAATTAGACACGCCACTTTTTGATATGGCTTTTTACCGTGCCCAACAGCTTTAGATACGGCTAAAAACACAGCCTAATCAGCATATATGGTGTAGTGAGAATACTATGAGTTCTCAAACTAGATTTGAAGAGGCAAGTTCATCTGAATCAAGGTGGGGCTATGAAAGTAAAGCCACAAAGCCTACATGGAGGCCATTGTGGTATTACAAGCAATTTTGAGATTATTGTTGGGAGGTGCATTTCATGTGGGAGATGCATCATTTGTAGGTGGTTTTTGGTTTTTGGATTTATTTTGAAATTGTTTATTGTTGGAGTGATTTCACATCAAGGTGGATTGTTAAATTTGGTGATGCTAAATTAGATTAAATGGAAAGAAATTTTTATTAAGGGGAGAAGGAGAGGATATCGCTTTCCCTAACTAATGTGATTTAGGTAGATGTTGCTTTCCCAAATTAACCGGATTTGGGTAGATATTGCATTCCGATATTAATGAGATTTGGCTAGATATTGCGTTCTCAAATTAATCGAATTTGAGTAGATATTGTTTTCCCTCATTAAGTGGCATAATTGATAATATCTTTTGTCATATATATAAAACTTGGGTATAAAGCATTGGTCTTATAAAAAGAAGCTTAGATGAGAGAGATTTTTTGTACTTTAAAGGGAGAAAAAACTTGTTTTGATTTTTAGAAATTGAGATACTCTCTTAATTTTAGCTCTTTCTTCATAATCAATTGATGCAATAATAAAGGTTTGTTTGGAGGAATTTGTTTGTTATTGTTTTCTTCTTCCTCTTTTAAAATCTAACTATGTAGATATATCCCGGGAAAACCCTAATAGTGTAGGAGTTAATCCTCTAATCCCGTATATAACCTAACGAATATACAACTGTTTGCTCCTAATTTATTTATATTTTATAATAAATGATTTTTAAAAAAGAAAGGGCGGAGGAAATGTGACAAGAGGATTATTTCTGATTTATTAATAAACAACAGTATATGCGCTATGGCTGTAGTATATAGGGCTGTTATGGTAATGGTAACCGTTACCGATATGAAAAAACTGTTACCATACCGATACTATTGGTAAGCCAAAAATGAATACCGATAATTTACCGTTACCGCTGGTAAAATGTTAATTGGGATACCAATAAACTGGTAAACCGTTGACTAGTAATGGTAAATTTACCGATACATAAATCTATTAAACAATTAACACATTAAAATTTTGATAATGATAAAAAGTAATTTTTTTAACTAATTCTAACTCCATTAATGTTTATATAAATATTTAAACTTATTTTAGTTGGTATAGAAAATTTACTTAGCTTATCACAAGATATTTATAATAATATGAAATAATAATTTTGTTAATTTTATACTTTGAAGTTAATAAAGCCAAAAAGAATTACATTCCTAAATAAATCTATAAGCATCTGCATAAAATATGATAAACTTTCAAAAAAATAAAAGTTGGAATTCTTTAAAATAGTCGATAAACAAAATTAATGACTGGTAAATTTACCGTTACCACTGGTATTGACATTTCTTTACCGCTATTTTACCGTTAATATTGGTAAAACTTACCGTTACCATATCGATAGCGTTGGTATACCGGTGCAGCTCGATGTTGGTTACCGTTGGTTTGGTATTGGTATGGTAATGGTAAATTTAGTTTTAAAGTTGGGCGAATCAAGAAATCGGCACAACACGCTCAGTTACCATACAAATATAAAAATGGCTATAGAATCACCGAAAGATTTATATTAATAAGTTGGACATTTTCAAATATTATATAGATCATATCTCAGAAGTACATGACCTAGAACATATCGACCCCAGAGGCCTATATTCTAATTAAATTCTTCCTTGATCTTATCATATTAAGCTAGAGAAAGACAAGGCTAAACCAGAGATATCAAAGAACCATTTATTCTATTTGAATCTACGCTGCACCCCATAAGAAATGACAAATCATCCTAAATCTATATATAATCTTCAAAACCTCAATCAACATTCCAACACAGAAACTTCTCTTAAATGTCGAAGATCAACATAGTACTACTTCTTTCTCTTATTGCAGTATCATCCATAAAGTGGTGCACTTGTGATAATGCATACGATGGCAACAACTTCACTTCAAACACACCCGCCAGAGCTCAATTCGAAAAGGAAGTCAAACTCGACTACGCACTCTTTGTACTCCAGAACTCATCATCCTTTTTCTGGGCAACATTCAACCAAAATAACATAAGCGAGCGTAAGAACATTTCTCTTATCACTTTGAATATCCAAAGCATGCATGGCATAGTTCAAAACATCCTCGACCCTTCAAACAGTCAGATATTTCTAAACGTGAATTACGTTGCCAACTATGTTGGAGATGTTAAGAGTGAAGTAACCGACATTTTGTTCCATGAAATAGCATGTATAAGGCAGTGGTATGGGAATGGAGAAGCACCTATTGGGTTAATAACAGGGATAGCCAATTTCTTCAGGCTGAAAGGAGGGTATGCTTCTAAGAACTGGGTTAAGCCGAGAGAAGGATTAAGTTGGGATCAAGGTTATGATGTTA
This sequence comes from Allium sativum, assembly GCA_030737875.1. Classification (NCBI taxonomy): domain Eukaryota; kingdom Viridiplantae; phylum Streptophyta; class Magnoliopsida; order Asparagales; family Amaryllidaceae; genus Allium; species Allium sativum. The sequence goes on from CM060924.1 coordinate 301,010,771, forward strand.
CTGCTAGGTTTCTCGATTATTATAACAACTTTTATGATGGGTTCGTTGCGAATATCAATAGTGCGATGATTAAAGGATACGATGAGATTATTTTTAAGATGCTGACCGGAATGACCGTCGATGAACTGTGGACTGCTTACAAGTCCAACGAAGATTAGTGGTGTTATATACTTATATGTCGTGCTTGCTGAATAAGTGCTCTTGAAGTTGATCAGCTACATATTATGAAATCCTGTGGGAGGAGAAAATTAAGCATACTAAACTGTTTTAGCTATCTCTTTGTATAAGTTTACTTCTGTTCGTTGCAATTCTGCTTGTCATTATTCGAATGAAAATAAAAACCATGATACCAAGGTTGTGTTTGTTTTGAAAACGGGCTTTTGTGTTGCATTTTAAACATGAATACCAATATAACATCGAATTATGATGTCATCGATCATGTCACCAGGTTATTTTTCAATACTAAATTTGCCGGGATCAAGTCGTTCTCAGAAACGTACAGTTTAAAGTCTCAATTATGATCATATTCAACGAAAAGATAGACAAGGCTAGATTGGAGATACCAAACAACAATTATTCAATTTTGAGATCACTGTGTCGCGTGGACACATGTAGTAAAAGATTTGATATCGTCTATGCTTGAAATATGTCACGAATGAAAATGGAAACTGGTTGATATGATATACTATTCCTTGCTCCTGCAATTAATTTGTCTTCTCCTGCTACTTCATTTGATCCTCTTACACTCCTTTTCCCTTTACCATCTCTTCTAAAACTCAACGACGTAACATGCAAACTAATCATGTTACTGCCATGTTTTCCAAAGACCATAACCAACCATCCGTTCTGTTCACTTCTTCTCTTTCGTCCAAACAAGTCACAACGCACCCAACAATACAAAACTAGCCATAACCAGACACAAACCACTTAAAAAATATATTATATAATATAAATAGTACAAAACAGCAAACACCCCTTCCATTCAATATTACCTTTTTTCACCGCAGTAAACAACGTTTGCGTGTTTTTTATTATAAGTTTATAACGGCAAAATCTTTGCCGTTATAAATTTATAACGGCAAAGACTTTGCCGTTATAAATTAAATTGACAAAGACTTCGCCGTTATAATCTCCAACCTTTGTTCACTCCACCAGCCACGAACTCATAAGAAACTAGCCACGGATGACTGAACAAGCCATACCGGGTTTGTAACAACCCGGAAAATCTGAACCAATTTAAAATTTTTATTTTAAGAAATTTTGTTGGAAAATGTGCCAGAAATTAAAATTTTCATTTTTAAATAATATTAAAGCCACTGAAAACAGTCATTTTGCAAACGACCTCCGTTTCCGACGAAACCACTTTTGTTGGAACCGTATCGTCGAAACAAAGCTAGATATAATTTTTCTGGAATTTTCAAGGTCAGTATGTGGTCCCGGTAAATTAAAATGTACGATCGAATTAAATAATTAAATGTTTTATATTTAAGTTTAAAGAAAAACATATCGTAACAGCCGAATTGGCTTATGGGACATATTCCATTGTGTCCGGAACGTGGGTATTTAGCTGGCAACATCATTCGTCTTTGGTTTGATTTGGAATTAGAAGCGATATAGAAATTTAAAAAGAATTAAATTAAAATTAAAATACGCATACGGTATAAATACATCGTATATATGGAAAAACCCTAGCACAGTATACCCTATTCTCTCAGCCGCCTTCGTCCTTCGATTCAATGGCGTTGGTTGCTCGAAGCTTCCTTTTCTAAATACTTTTGATCCACACATTGAACACACCTACTCCCGAAGCAATTCCAAAGAGGATCGAGCCCTCTTCAAATCAGTACGGTCGGGTCCCCTGCAGTGGCACGGTTCTCGAGCTCCAGGCCTGTAAACCTCCACCGCATCAAGCAGGCTTTCCCCCTCCAGGGACCACCGAACTCGCCGCCGTTCAGGGTGGTGGCACGCCCCTCCAAGTGCTCCAGCGTGGTGAAGGCCGATTCCACTCACGTGCCCTGTGTCGACCGCATAAACCAGACCTAGATTTGAAGAATTGAAAAAAATTGTCGGCCTGAACTTGAGATTGAGGAAGAAGGTAAAACCTTTTTCTTAATTTCTAAATTAATTTTAAAAATGTTATCAACCCTTAGAAAATCATAACTCGTTCGTTTCTTATCAGAATTCGACGAAACTGAAAGCGTTGTAATCACAACGACGGGATCTACATTTTAAAACTGACCAGAGAATTTTTAGAGCTTGCTGAGATTTTTAGCATCGTCAAATCGAAGTGAGGTTTCTAAATTTAATTTAAATTTAGAAAAATATATTTGTGGTGAAATAAAAATCATTGTGATACAGACACCCGTCGTCCACAGACCATGGACGACTTAATTGTATTGTGATGTGACATTGGTTGATATCTGGTGTTTGTTTGTGGTTGAAACGAAATGGACTGATATTTGTGTGTTATAAATCATTCATGTTGTGATATAAAATTATTATTGAACAATAAAAAATTCACAGTTTTGTCAATATAAAAGAGTTGCGACAAAATTCACATTTTTGTCAATATAAAAGACTTGCGACAAAATTCACATTTTTGTAAATATAAAAGAGTTGCGACAAAATTCACATTTTTGTCAATATAAAAAAAAGGTTGAAATAAAAGATTATCTTTTTATTGTCAATTTATACAACAAAAAGAGTTGAAATAAAAGATTATATTTTTAATGTCATTTTTGTCGCATTAGAATTGCGAATAAAAAAACGTCATTTATTATCGTATTATAAGACACATCATTGAAAAAGCCCATTTTTGTCGCATTAGGATTGGCAGATAAAAATGTCATTTATTATCATATTAGAATTGACAAAACTAAAAATGTCATTTTGATTCATTTTTAGTCAAATATTAAAATTGCCATTTTTGTCAAATATTTAAAATGTCATTTGTAGTCAAATATTGAAAATGATCATCGATGAATCAAAGAGGGAAAAAGTTACATTTTTATTTAATGTAATAGAGAAAGAGAAAAATTACATTTTTATTTAATGTAATATAAAGATAGGAAAAGAATACATTTTTTTTATAGTGTAAATAAAAGAAAAAGATTAAAAAGACATTTTATTTAACATTGTTTTGTTAAATAAAGGAAAAAGATTTAAAAAGACTTTTTATTTATCATTGTTTTGTTAAATAAAAGTTAAAGATTTAAAAAGAACAAATTTAAAAAGAAAAAGATTAAAAAGACATTTTATTTAACATTGTTTTGTTAAATAAAAGAAAAAGATTTAAAAAGACTTTTTATTTATCATTGTTTTGTTAAATAAAAGTAAAAGATTTAAAAAGAACAAATTTAAAAAGTAAAAGATTAAAAAGACATTTTATTTAACATTGTTTTTGTTTGTTGAATAAAAGGACAAGATTTAAAAGACACTTTTTATTTGCATTGTTTTTTGTTAAATAAAAAGACAAGATTATGAAATACATTTTTATTTGTAATTTGTGTGCAAATAAAAAGACAAGGTTATGGAATACATTTTTATTTGTGTTTTATGTACAAATAAAAAGATGAGGTTATTAAACATATTTTTATTTACATTTCACATCTATATAGAAGTTCATATTTAACTGTTAGATTTTAAAATGAGATTTTTATCGTCATTTTAGATGGATAAAATTTGTAGATTTTAAATTGTTATTTTTATCGTTATTTGAGATGCGATAAAAATAATAGTATTAAAATTTACATTTTTGTTAATATTTTCGTATTAAACAAAAAGGGTAGATTTAAAGAGGTTATTTTCATCGTCATGTCGAATACGGTAAGAGGACAATAAAAGGAACAAATTATATGTAACACTTTTATTTACTTTTTCTATTGTAAATAAAAAGGTATATTTTAAATTATTTATTTTATTGTCCAAATTAAAAGACAATAAAAAGGATTTGAACTGAAACTGTCATTTTTATCAAAATCTACATATGATAAAAGGGGGGACAAAACCATAAGCAAAATAATGACATGATATTGATTGTACTTGTTTGTTTGTGTGGATTGAATTGGTTGAAACGCCAACGAGTTAATATTTATTTATAATTATAAATATAAATTAAAATAGATCGAATCGCGCTACTGCAGTTTGCGATTCGAAATCATAACTTCAAACGATTATACCAAAAGATCCGACCGTCGGATTTTCCCAAAACCGGACCCGTTAGGACCGTCTTGGGAAGATCTTTCCAACGGTATAAATTTTGTCAAAATCCAATGGTCAGATTTTGAGATAAGTATAAATCAAATTTTGGGAAAAACAGCGCCATGGCCACCTATTGACCTGAAGCGTCGTTAATAAAATAAGGCTATTTTTAATTAAATAAAAATAGTGGAAAATCGTTATAAAATATATTTAATGATATAAATTGGTTTTCTAATTTATACAACCTCGAGAATTATTTGAAAAAACCGAGTTAAATCTCATTTCAAATAATTATACGGTGATATTAAATTGAAGAGTCGAAGACGACGGTCGAAGACCGACGATCTTCAAGGCGGATGGTTGTATTGCTACTGTTGGCCTTGATAGGAGTAGCTACCTTGATGGGTTGATGGTAGTGATCGTCCGGACGTACTTGTTGATTGTTCGGATTTGCGAGTGTCTTTATTTCCCCCGAAATAAGATGACTCCGGTTTCGTTCAGACCCAGAACGGACTTGTAAATGGATCGCATGCCTGACATTAAAATTTATTTCATGTAATTAAATTGGATTTCATTTAATATATAATTGCATGGTGGCGGAGAATTTATTCTCTTGCTTAACACCCTTTTGTATGTTAAATAATCATCGATCGCGTGATGTGAATTGTTGATGTGGCATGCCAAGTTGCACTTGATCAAGGCTTATTGTTGCAAATAAGAGCCTTGTGGAATGATCAAAGCATAGTCCATTATGGACATAGCTTTGTGTATACGTTACTTCGCGAGCCTCACAACCCGGTATGAACCAGAAACGGGAGTAAGGACTGCAGGGAGGACATACGTTTCTTTCTAGCCAGGAGTTGTGTCAGTGCTTAAACTGGCTGACATTTTACTTATGTGGATGATGGAATGAAGCGCCTCAGTTATTTGAGTCCGTAGTGGCTCTATTTACGCCCCATAGGGCGGGGAAACGTATTGTTCAGGTATTACTAATCCACTAACATATTTGTGGACCGGCCCTGAAGATCCAGGTGCGGTTGCGACTGTATCCTGAGGCACGGGCTAGAGTGCCTCAAATTCGGTAAGGACTATCTTTTGCCTTGGTTCATGATGGAAATCCAACTTCCAATACGACCCATGCGGTTTTGATTGTAGAACTAGTACGACGACATAGTATATGGTAGAATTGATACATTTATTTGAAAGGTTTTAAATAGAATACACACTAATAATAATATCCGTTTTATCGTATTAAGCATATTTTGACTATTATAAGGTAAAACCCTATCCTCCGGTTTGCGTTGCATTGTTTGATGGGACTTGGGTCTTACAATGGTCTCATTTTTCTAAAAAGCATTGCGTTGTTTAACGATTTACTTTATTTATGCACTGGCAATCCAATGGAGTAAACCCGTTCCGCGTTAGCGTCGTGGTCCTGTGATTAGCCTTATTATTAAATAGGTTAAATAAGATTTCTCATACCAGTCCCATGACTGACTCGTAGTTTGTTTCACTTCGGGTGCCCTCTTTTCCACATGGGCAGCCTTGTATTCAGGTTTAGCAGACTCATTCTGGATAGCTATGGAGCTGAAGATGGATATTATCATTCCTATTTTGCTGTTCATACTTCACTTAGTATATTACGTTTTTATTTCCGCTGCAGACATCTTATATTAAGTTAAAACTGTATTTTGCTAAGTATGATCCTGTTATGCTGCGTAACTCTGATGATGTATTATTTCCAGTGTAATTAGATGATCATTATCTGCTGTAATTCTATATTTTTGTTCTACTGTTATTGTTTATATGTTATATTTAGATGATTATCCTTGCTTCTGTATCACGGAAGTTTGGGGTCATCAGAGTTGGTATCAGAGCTTTGGTTAAACTTAGCTCAAAATATAACATATTAACAAACTCATCAGAGATAGAATTAGCAGAATTCCAAAATGAATAACTCATCATAGATAGGACTAGCAATGTCCTAGAATGAGTAAAAATACACCCCCATAGATTCATTTACACTTAAATACATGCCTCTATACTTTACCATATCTTTTCTGTTGGCCTGACTCTTTGTCCGCTGTTTACAGACATAATAGAAAATGAGCAGCAGAAATAGAAGAAGTTATTCTATGGTTCCACAATCTAATGAGCCAATTGTACCCCCACAATCAGAACCAGATATAGAAGTTCTATTTAAGAGATATCGAAATCTGGGAGGAGTACATTTCTTGGGCCAAGAATCCGTTATTGAATTACAAGCATGTATGTGTTCTGCCGAGAGAATCTTTGAAGGCTTAAAGCTAAGAGATGTCAGAAAAGACTAGTGGCATCTTGGTCACTCAAAGGCGAAGCTTTATTCTGGTGGGAAGCTGTTACTAAGGAGAATCCAGAAGGTAACATTACCTGGGATAGATTCAAAGAGATGTTCACAGAAAAATTTATTCCTCCAGGAGAAATTGATCGGCTATATGATGAGTTTGAGAATCTGAAACAAGATGATATGACCATTCGCGAGTATCAGAAGAAATTCGAGGAACTTTCCCGCTTTGCCCCAGTATTAATTCAAGATCCTTTGGCGAAAAATCGGAAATTTATTAAAGGACTTCAAAGAAAATACCTAAATTGGGTAACTGCACATATTAATCTCCCTTTTTCTGAAATGGTAGAGATGGCTTGTCGCTATGAAGATCTCGTTAAGCAAGGTGCTTTGGGAGTCAAAGAAGAAGACAATTCTAGCAGCAAAATGAAATTTGAAACTGACGGCAAGTTCAAAACCTGAGGTCAGCAAGAAGCCTAAAACCAATAAAAAAGGGCTAGATCTGGGAAAGAACCGTTAACGACTGCCACATGCTCTAACTGCAATAAGCAAGGACACTTGGCGATAAATTGCAGATCTCTAAAGAAACACAAAAAGGATGGGCCTAAATCCAATAAGAAGTCTCAAGAGACCAGGGAATGCAATATTAGCCATAAGTCAGGTCATATAAGTTGAGAATGTCGGCTTTTGAAAGCGACCAAAGAAGCTCAAGTCAATAAAGTAGTAGAAACTCCGGCACCCTCAACTAATAAGGAAAGGTCAGATGTTCTGAAAGGCACTCTCACGGTCAACAATATTCCAGTTACAGTATTATTTGACACTGGCACATCATGAAGATTCATCTCAGGAAACATAGTTAAAAAGTTGAAGCTAACCCTAAAGAATCTTAAGGAATCGATTAGGGTTCATAATCCAATAGGGGCTTCTCTTGTTCTTAGTTTATATTGTAGAGTGCCCGTCTCCTACTCTTGCTATCGGTTCCCTTTCAGTTTAATTATTATGGATCTTGCTGAAATTGATATCATTCTCGGGTTGGATTGGTTGACCAAATATGAAGCCGAAGTAAAATATGCTGAAAGGGTCGTTAAAGTCAGAACGAAGCTTGGAGATATTGTCATACCCTGTGTAGGCTCAGATCTAGACAGAAAAGAATTTTGGGCTGTTCTAGAAGTCACCCCCATCGATCTTGAAAATATTCCTATCGTCAAAGATTATGTGGATGTGTTTGAAGAAGTTGATAGCTTACCTCCGCGCAGTGAAATCGAATTCAGGACTGACTTGGTTCCTAATGCAAGGCCCGTTGTACACCCTATTCGGAGAATGTCGCCAAAAGAAAGAGAAGAGCAGAGCAATCAAACCAAGCAATTTTTGTGGAAGGGTCTGATCAAACCTAGCTTCTCCAGCTGGGGTGCAGCAGTGGTTTTCTTCCCAAAGTCAGACGGTACCCTCAGGCTATGTGTGGACTATCGTGATCTAAATAAGCAGACTCTGAAAAATAAATACCCACTGTCCCGCATAGATGATTTTCTAGATTGCTTGAATGGAGCAAGAGTATTCTCTAGGATGGACCTAGCTACAGGTTTCCACCAATTACGCATTGCCGAGGAATGTGTGCCTTTGACAGCCTTCAGAGGACCCGACATATTTTATGAATGGCTAGTGATGCCCTTCGGCCTATGCAATGCTCTAGCATATTTTGTTGATTTGATGAGTAGAGTCTTCCGCGATGTTTTAAATAAATTTGTGCTGGTGTTTAACAATGATATTCTAATCTTCTCTAAATCCACTGCTGAACACGAAAAGCATCTGAAAGAAGTCTTGGAGATTTTGGGAAGAAATGTGCTGAAAGCCAAATTCTCCAAGTGCATATTCTGGCAAGAAGAAGTGAAATTCCTCGGCCATGTTGTATCTAAGGAAGGCATCTCAGTAGATCCAGGAAAGATCTCGGCCATCAAAAACTGGAAGCAGCCTACTATGCCCACTGAAGTTAGAAGTTTCTTAGGGCTGGCTGGCTATTATTGGAAATTCGTTGAGAATTTCTCGAGATTATCTTGTCCATTGACGAAGCTTACAAAGTTTATTTGGACGCCTGAATGTGAGACAGCCTTCCAAGATCTGAAATTGAAGTTAACCACTGCCCCTGTGTTGACCATTATTGATGCCAATGAGGATTTGAAAGTCTAGACAGACGCTTCCAGAGAAGGTCATTCTTTTATTTAAATTAACATATCAGAGATAACACTTCCTAATAATGTCAAATCTCACTTTAACATGTTATTCTTTTATTTATTTAAGGTATTGGTGCGGTGCTAATGCAAAGAGGCAAAGTTGTCGCATATGCTAGCCGTCAGTTAAAACCACATGAGAAGAACTACGCCGTTCATGACCTTGAGCTAATGGCCATCGTATTTGCTCTAAAGATATGGAGGCACTATCTCTTGGGCGAGAAATTCGAGCTATATACAGATCACCAATCCCTGAAGCATCTATTTACCCAGAGAGATTTGAACTTGAGGCAGCAGCGTTGGGTTGAATTCCTTGCACCCTATGACCTGGACATCTTATATACTCCAGGGAAAGCCAATGTAGTTGCAGATGCTCTCAGCAGGAAAAATACGGCTAGCACCAACCTTATCCTTGCAAATCTCATTATTACCCCTACCTTGATCGATAAGATTTCTGCTCTTCAGAAGAATGATGAATTTATTCAGAGAATCAGCAAAAGAGTCAGAGGAGGCAAACAAACGAGTTTCTAGATTGATGACAAAGGGGTTCTAAGGCTAAAAGGCCGAATTTGTGTCCCGAACAATTCTAAGCTCAGAAAGGAAGTTTTGGACGAATGTCATAAATCTAAGCTCAGCATCCATCCAGGAGTAAGAAAAATGTATAATTATCTCAAGCGCACGTTCTGGTTGAAGTCTATGAAAAGAGACATCTCCATTTATGTCAGCAGGTGTTCTACTTTCCAGCAAGTCAAAAGTGATCAGCAAAAACCCGTCGGCCTGTTACAACCACTACTAGTTCCAAGTTGGAAATGGGATCAATTTTCCATGGATTTTATTGATGGCTTGCCCCGAACCAGAAAAGGCAATGACAGTATATGGGTGATTGTTGATCGTCTCACGAAAAGCGCCCATTTTATTCCTGTTAAGTCGAACAGAAATGCTCAGAGTCTTGCTCAGGTTTATTTCAAAGAAATTGTCCGACTACATGGAGTCCACAGTGGCATTATAAGTGACCATGACCCGATTTTTGCTAGTAAGTTCTGGGAAGCATTCCACGCAGAGTTGGGAACCACGCTGAAACTTAGCACCGCATATCATCCTCAGACAGATGGCCAGACTGAGAGGGTGAACCGTATACTGGAAGACTTGTTGCGGGCTTGTACTCTTGACTTTGGCGGATCATGGGAAGATCACTTGCATTTGGTCGAGTTCTCTTATAACAACAACTATCAAGTAAGCTTGAAAATTTCACCATTCGAAGCCTTATACGGTGGACCATGTAGATCTCCCGCATGTTGGGTGGAACCCAGAAATCGGTTAGTATTGGGTCCCGACATGATTCGCGAAGCTTCGGACAAAGTTGATTTCATCAAGAAGTGATTGCTGGCGGCTCAAAGCAGACAGAAGAGTTATGCAGACTCGAGGAGAAGGGATTTGGAATTTTCCGTTTGTGACTATGTCTATTTGAAGGTTTCTCCGATGGGAGGAGTTATCCGATTTGGAAAGACAGGGAAGTTGGCACCTAGATTTATTGGTCCATTTCCTATACTTGAGAGGATTGGAACTCTTGCTTACAGGGTTCAATTGCCAGACTGGTTGTCAGGTGTGCATGATGTGTTTCATGTTTCTCAGCTTCGAAAACATGTACATGATCCCGACTTGGTCGTGGAAGAAATAGAACAGCCAGAATTGGAGATTACACCGAGCTTAGCAGTGAGAAGGGAGCCGGTAAAGATCATTGGCAAAGAAACTCGAGTTCTGAGGAATAAAAGAATTCATCTAGTCAAGGTACAGTGGAGCGGAGATCCCAGGGACTGTACATGGGAGACCGAGGATAGCATCAAACAAGCTTATCCCCAGGGCAGAGTGGATATCTCTGACTAACTCTAGTGCAAGGTACATTTACCATATTTACATTTTCCGTTTTGTTTCCTACTTTACTCTAGTTTCCTTTTCGGGGATGAAAAGTTGTTAAGTGGGGGATATTGTAACAACCCGGAAAATCTGAACCAATTTGAAAATTTTATTTTAAGAAATTTTGTTGGAAAATGTGCCAGAAATTAAAAATTCCATTTTTAAATAATATTAAAGCCAGTGAAAATAGTCATTTTGCAAACGACCTCCATTTCCGATGAAACCACTTTTGTTGGAACCGGAATGTCGAATTATTGCTAAGTTTAATTTTCCATATTTTTTAGAATTAATATGTGGGCGTGGCAAAAGAAAACGTGTTTTGCAAATACAGTGCAAATTGGGTCGACCTGAAAATAGCCATTTTTCAAATGGTCTCCAAATTCAACGAAATCCGTTTTGTTGGAACCGTATCGTCGAAACAAAGCTAGATATAATTTTTTTGGAATTTTTAGGGTCAGTATGTGGCCCCGGTAAATTAAAATGTACGATCGAATTAAATAATTAAATGTTTTATATTTAAATTTAAAGAAAAACATATCGTAACAACCGAATTTGCTTACGGGACATATTCCATTGTGTCCGAAACGGGGGTGTTTTGCTAGGTACGTCACACGTTGGGTTTGATTTGGAATTAGAAGCGATATAGAAATTTAAAAAGAATTAAATTAAAATTAAAATACGCATATGGTATAAATACATCATATATACGGCAAAACCCTAGGGCAGTATACCCTATTCTCTCAGCCGCCTTCGATTCAATGGCGTTGGTTGCTTGAAGCTTCCCCCTCTAAATCCTTTTGATCCACACATTGAACACACCTACTTCCGAAGCAATTCCAAAGAGGATCGAGCCCTCTTCAAATCAGTACGGTCGGGTCCCCTGTAGTGGCATGGTTCTCGAGCTCCAGGCCTGTAAACCACCGTCGCATCAAGCAGGTTTTCCCCCTCCACGGACCACCGAACTCGCTGCCGTTCAGGGTGGTTGCACGCCCCTCCAAGTGCTCCAGCGTGGTGAAGGCCGATTCCACTCACGTGCCCTGTGTCGACCGCATAAGCCAACCCTAGATTTGAAGAATTGAAAAAAACTGTCGGCCTGAACTTGAGATTGAGGAAGAAGGTAAAACCTTTTTTTTAATTTCTAATGTAATTTTAAAAATGTTATCAACCCTTAGAAAATCATAACTTGTTCGTTTCTTATCAGAATTCGACGAAACTTAAAGCGTTGGAATCACAACGACGAGATCTACATTTTAAAACTGACCGGAGAATTTTTAGAGCTTGCTGAGATTTTTGGCATCGTCAAATCGAAGTGAGATTTCTAAATTCAATTTAAATTTAGAAAAATATATTTGTGGTGAAATAAAAATCATTGTGATCCCGACACCCGTCGTCCACAGACCATGGACGACTTGATTGCATTGTGATGTGACATTGGTTGATATCTGGTGTTTGTTTGTGGTTGAAACGAAATGGACTGATATTTGTGTGTTATAAATCATTCATATTGTGATATAAAATTATTATTGAACAATAAAAAATTCACATTTTTGTCAATATAAAAGAGTTGCTACAAAATTCATATTTTTGTCAATATAAAAGAGTTGCGACAAAATTCACTTTTTGTCAATATAAAAGAGTTGCGACAAAATTCACATTTTTGTCAATATAAAAGAGTTGCAACAAAATTCACATTTTTTTCAATATAAAAAAAGGTTGAAATAAAAGATTATCTTTTTATTGTCAATTTATACAACAAAAAGAGTTGAAATAAAAGATTATATTTTTAATGTCATTTTTGTTGCATTAGAATTGGCGAATAAAAAAATGTCATTTATTATCGTATTATAAGGCACATCGTTGAAAAATCCCATTTTTGTCGCATTAGGATTGGCGGATAAAAATGTCATTTATTATCATATTAGAATTGACAAAACTAAAAATGTCATTTTGATTCATTTTTAGTCAAATATTAAAATTGCCGTTTTTGTCAAATATTTAAAATGTCATTTGTAGTCAAACATTGAAAATTATCATCGATGAATCAAAGAGGGAAAAAGTTACATTTTTATTTAATGTAATAGAAAAAGAGAAAAATTACATTTTTATTTAATGTAATATAAAGCTAGGAAAAGAATACATTTTTTTATAGAGTAAATAATAGAAAAAGATTAAAAAGACATTTTATTTAACATTGTTTTGTTAAATAAAAGAAAAAGATTTAAAAAGACTTTTTATTTATCATTGTTTTGTTAAATAAAAGTAAAAGATTTAAAAAGAACAAATTTAAAAAGAAAAAGATTAAAAAGACATTTTATTTAACAATGTTTTGTTAAATAAAAGAATAAGATTTAAAAAGACTTTTTATTTATCATTGTTTTGTTAAAAAAAAGTAAAAGATTTAAAAAGAACAAATTTAAAAAGTAAAAGATTAAAAAGACATTTTATTTAACATTGTTTTTGTTTGTTGAATAAAAGGACAAGATTAAAAAGACACTTTTTATTTGCATTGTTTTTTGTTAAATAAAAAGACAAGATTATGAAATATATTTTTATTTGTATTTTGTGTGCAAATAAAAAGACAAGGTTATGAAATACATTTTTATTTGTGGTTTATATACAAATAAAAAGATGAGGTTATTAAACATATTTTTATTCACATTTCACATCTATATAGAAGTTCATATTTAACTGTTAGATTTTAAAATGAGATTTTTATCGTCATTTTAGATGCGATAAAATTTGTATATTTTAAATTGTTATATTCATCGTTATTAGAGATGCGATAAAAAGAATAGTAATTACATTTTTGTTTATATTTTCATATAAACAAAAAGGGTAGATTTTAAGAGGTTATTTTCATCGTCATGTCGAATGCGGTAAGAGGGCAATAAAAGGAACAAATTATATGTAACACTTTTATTTACTTTTTCTATTGTAAATAAAAAGGTATATTTTAAATTATTTATTTTATTGTCCAAATTAAAAGACATTAAAAAGGATTTGAACTTAAACTGTCATTTTTATCAAAATCTACATATGATAAAAGAGGGGACAAAACCATAAGCAAAATCATGACATGATATTGACTATGCTTGTTTGTTTGTGTGGATTGAATTGGATGAAACACCAACGAGTTAATATTTATTTATAATTATAAATATTAATTAAAATAGATCGAATCGCGCTGCTGAAGTTCGCAATTCGAAATCATAACTTCAAACGATTATACAAAAAGATCTGACCGTCGGATTTTCCCAAAACCGGATCCGTTAGGACCGTCTTGGGAAGATCTTTCCAACGGTATAAATTTTGTCAAAATCTAACGGTCAGATTTTGAGATAAGTATAAATCAAATTTTGGGAAAAACAGCGCCATGGCCACCTATTGACCTGAAGCGCCGTTAATAAAATAAGGCTATTTTTAATTAAATAAAAATAGTGGAAAATCGTTATAAAATATTTTTAATGATATAAATTGGTTTTGTAATTTATACAACCTCGAGAATTATTTGAAAAAACCGAGTTAAATCTCATTTCAAATAATTATACGGCGATATTGAATTGAAGAGTCGAAGACGGCGGTCGAAGACCGACGATCTTCAAGGTGGATGGTCGTATTGCTATTGTTGGCCTTGATGGGAGTAGCTACATTGATGGGTTGATGGTAGTGATTGTCCGAACGTACTTGTTGATTGGCGAGTGTCTTTATTTCCCCTGAAATTAGATGACTCCGGTTTCGTTCAGACCCAGAACGGACTTGTGAATGGATCGCATGCCTGACATTGAAATTTATTTCATGTAATTAAATTGGTTTTCATTTAATATATAATTGCATGGTGGAAAAGAATTTATTCTCTTGCTTAACACCCTTTTGCATGTTAAATAATTATTTATTTATCGCGTGATGTGAATTGTTGATGTGACATGCCAAGTTGCACTTGATCAAGGCTTATTGTTGCAAAGCAGAGCCTTGTGGAATGATCAAAGCATAGTCCAGTATGGACATAGCTTTGTGTATACGTTACTTCGCGATCCTCACAACCCGGTATGAACCAGAAACGGGAGTAAGGACTGCAGGGAGGACATACGTTTCTTTCTAGCTAGGAGTTGTGTCAGTGCTTAAAATGGCTGACATTTTACTTATGTGGATGATGGAATGAGGCGCCTCGGTTATTTGAGTCCCTAATGGCTCTATTTACGCCCGATAGGGAGGGGAAACGTATTGTTCAGGTATTGCTAATCCACTAACATATTTGTGGACCGGCCCTGAAGATCCAGGTGCGGTTGCGACTGTATCCTGAGGCACATGCTAGAGTGTCTCGAATTTGGTAAGGACTATCTTTTGCCTTGGTTCATGATGGAAATCCAACTTCCAATACGACCCATGCGGTTTGGACTGTAGAACTAGTACGGCGACATACTATATGGCAGCTATGCCGTCTAGGATTGATACATTTATTTTGAAAGGTTTTAAATAGAATACACACTAATAATAATATCCGTTTTATCGTATTAAGCATATTTTGACCATTATAAGGTAAAACCCTATCATCCAGTTTGCGTTGCATCGTGTGATGGGACTTGGGTCTTACAATGGTCTCATTGTTCTAAAAAGCATTGCGTTGTTTAACAATTTACTTTATTTATGCACTGGCAATCCAATGGAGTAAACCCGTTCCGCGTTAGCGGCGTGGTCCTGTGATTAGCCTTATTATTAAATAGGTTAAATAAGATTTCTCATACCAGTCCCATGACTGACTCGTAGTTTGTTTCACTTTGCAAACTCGGATGCCCTCTTTTCCACACGGGCAACCTTGTATTCAGGTTTAGCAGACTCATTCTGGATAGCTATGGAGCTGAAGATGGATATTATCATTCCTATTTTGCTGTTCAGACTTCACTTAGTATATTATGTTTTTATTTCCGCTGCAGACATTTTATATTAAGTTGAAACTGTATTTTGCTAAGTATGATCTTGTTATGTTGCGTAACTCTGATGATGTATTATTTCCAGTGTAATTTGATGATCATTATCTGCTGTAATTTTGTATTTCTGTTCTGCTGTTATTGTTTATATGTTATATTCAAATGATTATCCTTGCTTCTGTATCACGGAAGTTTGGGGTCATCACATGGTTGCTCCGTGGCTTGTTTAGTAACTGAACAAGCCATTGTTGGTTGTGCCCTTATATATATATACACACGCACTTACAGATATATACAGAGAAGAGGGTTCTGCTACACCTTTTATATTGCACGTGAACTCTCCCCCTTAATCTCCACCATTCATTTTCCCACTCATTCTTTCTCTTCTTAATTTCAATATTATTTCTTAATGGGAAAAGAGAGAATGAGTGAGGAAATGGGTGGTGAAGATTAAGTGGGAGAGTTCACGTGCAATATAAGAGGTATAGCGGAACCCTCCTATATATATATATACATATTTGAAAATGGGTAAACCGCCTCGTTAAAAACCTGAACTAGATACCAGCGCGGTATCTAGACAGGAAAAAAGAGTGCGGTGTTTTATTGATAACTCATCAGTAAAAATACAGAAGTTTGTACAATAGGCAAGCCAATCAACAAACATTACAAGCTGCCTATACCCCAAAAAAACAAAGTCAAAACCATAAAAGAAACAAGGCCCATGACAGCCCAACGACCGAAAGTAAAATAACGACACCATCCCATGTGTTCAGATTCATTCAATGCATCTTCTCCGTAATTTAGGCTAGAACTAAAAAAATTCCCTAAATTGAGATCCGAAGACCGCTTCCAATTAACCTTCATCGAAGCTCTCTATGCCCCAGCGTTTCACCTCTGCAACTCTCCTCTTCCTCCATGATTTCTTAAGTAAGTATTTTACATCAAGTTCAAGTAAATCCCATCGTCGATATTTTGTATTTTGCTGATTATTGTGCACTCGATTGTTTCTTTCCATCCAGATGTGGTAAATTGTAGAAACCAGACAGCAAAAAGCCACATCTTGCCTAAGTCCGCGGTACTGTACGTAGCTTTCAGAAATTCCACTTCATCTTCGAGCAGTAAAGGTATGTCAGTGGATAACTGCTCTCCAATTTTTAGTCTGCATCTTGTCCACAGGTAGGCTGAGTAAGTGCACTGAAAAAGCAAATGATTTTTATTTTCCTGTTGTTCATTACATAGAACGCTTGTTGGATCAATTTCGTATCCCCAGCTAATCATAATGTCCTTCGTACTAAGGCGGTTTAAAATAGCTTTGTATGCGCAAACAGACATTTTAGGACTGTTAATTGTATGCCAAATAACCTTACACCAATCAAGATATGGTTTATGTTCTCGAGATATGTCCCAGGCAGATTGAAACGTAAAACCATTAGCAATACCATTCCAGCTCCAGTAATCCTCATTATTATTAGAGTGTATCTTTAATTCTCTAATTTGTGTAGCTAGCAGTCTTGTAACTGGAAGAATGTTAGGATTGAAAACCCCATCCTGTACGATGGACTTAACATATAAGGTATCACCTCCAAACAGGTCCACATTGTCCCAACCTAGAATGTTCACCATAGTATTACTGTTAATCCAGGGATCGAACCAAAGCAAAGTATCTTGACCATCGACTATGCATCTATTAATACATTGAAGACTTAGGTTTCTATGTCGTAAAATAGTTTTCCAAGTACAAGAACTATTATTGTCAATCCCCATTGTCCAAAAAAAATTGCCCCTGCAATATCTATTCACCATCCATTTCTTCCACACACTCTTGCCATTTACAAAATGCCAAAGAAGTTTCAGGCAGCCGCAACTTTAATATCTTTAAAGTTCCTTAAACCAACACCCCCTTCCTCTTTAGGAGAACATAACTTATCCCAAGCAATTTTGTGTTTTTTTCCAGCCCATATGAAGTTAGCACATAATTTGTTAATTTTATTGATAGTTGCTTCTGGGATTTGATACGTTAGCATCCAATAAAGAACCATAGGGCTAATGACAGATTTAATTAATTCAATTTTACCTGCCATCGATAGAAGCCTATTATCCCAGCTGTCCATTTTCTTTTGGATTCTATCTATAAGTTCCCCATAATCCGAAAAGTATAGATAGTTGTGAGACAGCTGCACCCCCAAATATTTGACTGGAAGCACACCTTCTTTCATGCTCAGTTCATGTAAAATTTGATTTTTATTGTTCAACCCCCTACTGAAAAAACTTTTGATTTTGAGCTATTAATTTTAAGACGAGCATACATACTCATTTGGTCAAGAATCATTTTGATAGTTTCCACTCCCTTGATTTTTGATTTACAAAATATCATCAAGTCGTCTGCATAAACTAGATGTGTAATTTTGGGTTCCTCCTTGTAAATGGGTTGTAAGTGATTAGCTTCCACTGCCTTGCACATCATAATCGAGAAGAACTCCATAACAATACAAAAAAGGTACGGTGAAAGGGGGTCCCCTTGTCTAAGACTCCTATTGCTGAAAATAAATCCTTTTGGGCTGCCTTGTGACAGAATAGAAAAAGTAGGAGTTGTTATGCAAGTTCTAATGACTTTAATCATCTGTGTCGGGAATCCCATCATTCGGATCATGTGACAAATAAAATTCCTGTTTATCATGTCGTAGGCTTTTTGAAGATCAATTTTAATAAACAAATTACTGCTTCCTTTCCTGCTGAAAAATCTGATCTGCTCATGGGCCAAAAGGATATTCTCTACAATATACCTTCCTGGAATAAAAGCCGATTGGTTCTCCGATATCAAGTGTTTCAGGTATGGCCTTATCCTGTTGCTAATGACTATGGATATAATTTTATAAATAACATTACAACAGGCTATAGGTCTGTAGTTAGAAATACTTCTAGGGTTATCATTTTTCGGTATAAGAGTGAGGAAAGTATGATTTATACCCTTTGCAATTTTCCCAGTTCTGAAAACTTCTTGCACCGCTTCCAAAATTCCATATTTAAGATAATCCCAATGAAATTTGTAAAATTTTGAAGTGAATCCATCCGGTCCCGGGCTTTTGTCATCAGGAATTGAAAAAGAAGCTTTGTGAACTTCTTCCAAAGTAATACATGAAGAGAGATGCCTTCTACCCCTCTCATTAATTATAAATCTGCAATTGATATTAGGGAAGTTATCATTCATTTAGAGCTCAGAATTATAAATATCATTAAAATATTGAACTGCTTCCCTTTCAAAACCATCCTCATCAACAGAGATTTCCCCATTGATTCTAAACAAGTTGCTCCAGTTATTAATGTGTCTCCTCATCGACATTTTGGCGTGAAAAATTTTACTACATGAATCACCTTGAGTAATCCAGTTTATTTTTGCCTTCTGTTTAGCCGTCTTCATATCTAGATAACTTTGATCCTTCCAATCATTATATGCCTCACTTAACATGTCATACATTTTCATGTCTTCTGGATGGTTATCAATTTCTGCAAGAATTCTGTTATATCTCTTTTCCAGCATTATAAGTAAATCTCCGTCCTTAAAACTATTGTAGTTCCAATTCTTGAGATAAAACTTGGTCATTTTAAGAAATTGCTGGAAATTGTAGATTTTTGAACCCTGAGTGTTAGAGAGAGCAGTAATATACATCACCATATCCGTAGTGTCTTTATATCCATCTTTATAACTCCAAGTATTTACAAATCTGAACGGAATGTTTCTACTACGTTGAACTTCTGATTTGAGCCTTACACAGATGGGGATGTGGTCACTCACAGGGTTTGCCATCCCATAAGCAGATATATCTGGAAAATTATCCAGAAGGAGGTGATTACAAAAAATATTATCTATTTTAGTAGCCATACCTTTTTTCTGCCAAGTATACTTGAAGCCCAATATAGGAATATTCATCAGACCAGATGTAGCAATGCAATCCAGCAGTCTTGAAATATGTCTGAAAGGTACACTAGTTCCTCCTTTTTTGTCCTTGCTAGACAGAATGTTGTTGAAATCCCCTAAAACTAACCAAGGAATATTCACACTTGTAGATTCTTTAGCAATATCACACCATAGTTTCTCACGGTCCAGCAAAAAATTACTAGCGTATATGAAAGTGAGTTTGCAGCGAAACCCTCCTGAGTTATTCGCCGAGATAGAAATGTGTTGGAATGACATGGAATCAATGTTAACAGACCAACACTTAGCATCCCATAAAATTAAAATGTGACCTTTACTGCCACAACAATTATTATCAACACAATTCCATTTTTCCTTAATGTACCCATGCATCTTGTTAATCATGTCGTCGCTTAGCTTATTTTCAAGTAGACCCACCATCGACGGCCTAACTTTACTTAGGAGTTTGAATACTTCAAGTTTTTTATTTTGGAGCATTCAGACCTCTGACATTCCACACTACGATATTCATTTAATCTTGCTCTGTCTCCTTGTCGCAACTTTAGGAGGAGCATGTTGATTTATTTTGGGGTTTTTTCGTTTTACTTGTCTATTTATATTTTCCAAATCATCCTTGAACTTGCTGTTTTCCTCAATGTATTTTGAAACATCTATTTCTTTTGTAGGTTGAATGTCTTCTGTGCTGTTATCAGCATTCGCTAGATGCTCTGCAATTTGATCGTCGTCTGACTCAGACCAGTCCTCTACCAAGCCTTCAATACAATTCTCTAGATTGACAGTAGTGACAGAGTTATTCTCTTCAGTTCCAGTCGAAGCTGTATATGGGATAATATGAGCTTGCAGCTTGTCTCCTGTATTAGTCATATTATGTTCATTACTAGTTGTTGCGTGATCGTTCGCAACATTGCTAGTATCATGTGGACATAAGATTATTCGTTGTGTACTTTCCTTTGCTGTTACTCTTTCTTTTGTAGTATCTGGACTTGTAATATTTTTTGTTTCCTTATTATTACCTGTAATATTATTCATGATGGTAATATTTTGGTCTAGTGAGTTAAGTAGGTGATTGTTTCCATCAATTATAGGTTCTGGACTGACATGTAAGCTCCCCTGTTTGTTAAGAGTAACTAAATTTGCCTCATCTCCATCTACATAAGTAGTGCCAACTGCATCTGTATTATTCACGTTAATGTGTGTAGTAATATTATTATCCCTGTCTACATTCTCATCAGCTTGGGTATTGTCGTCTTCATGTTCTGTATTACTCATGTCTTCACTGGTAACTCCAGATTTACGAACCCAGTTCTCTTTCGGTTTTGCTTTGCATTGAGTATTGTTGTGTCCAAACACTCCACACACTTTGCATCTCATCGGTTTGTAAGGGTATTCAACTTTTACTTTTAATTCTTCTCCGCTATGCAGGATCACATCTACCTCGCTAGGAAACTCAGATTTTGCATTCATATCAATTAGAATTTTTGCATAGGCAACTCTAGATTTGTCTGCAGTGATTTGGTCCATTTTAATCGGCCTACCCAATAAGCTGGCGATAGCGCTAAGCGCTTCTTTATCCCATAATTCTAGTTCAAGGTTTGATAATTTAACCCAAAGCGGAATTGTTGACAATAAATCCTTCTTGAATCTCATTCCCATACACCATTTCTTCAATATAATGATTTTATTATTAAACAAATAAGGTCCTCCTTTCAGAATGTTTTCACAATCAGACACATTATCAAAGCGTATTACAAAAAAGCCGTTCTCTTTCGAAAGCAGTTGAAACTTCCCCATTGGCTTCCATACCCTTTCTACATAATTCTTGAGGTGCAAATGATAGGGTCTGTACCCATAAACATAAAAAATAATGGAATTCTTCCATTTGTCCAAGGATCGAAACACAGCCGTTATTGGGATTGAAGCCTTCTTCTTAGAATCAATTACCGTGGGTTCTATGAAATTCAGATCTACGTAATTATTGCTCATCGATTGTCCAATCCCACCGGAAGCCGCCTGCGTCCAGGATCTGGACCTTCCCTCCGCTACATCTTCCACCAGCCTCGCCCAATTGAAATTAGAGCGATGAAACTGTTTACCAGCAGATCCACTTCAGGCGTATGCCCCCTTATTCTAAGGTCTAGGGAGACGAACTGCCACGTGGCCTGTATTGTGGAGATCTGTTGATCTCCTGTCACCCCTCAGTTCAGCACTGTACGTTGTGAAGGGTTCCTAATCGGTCTTCCTCCCCTACCAACTTCTATCCAATCATCGTTCCTAGCCGACGATTATATCGGCCCATCTCCCCGCGCAATTTCCTTCCTTGGCCTCTGATCGGGAGGTCTACCTTTATCGTTATTCACTCTTATCGCGTCTTCCATTAGTTTCGTGGAAGCCGTTTATATATATATATATATATATATATATATATATATATATATATATAAATTTTACATCAAGTGGCATAGGCAGCAATTCTTAATGAGGGAGGCAAGACATTAAGGAAGGGGATTCGGGGGGGGGGGGGGGGGAACCCCCGGATTTTTCCCCCATGTTGATAATATGTAAAATAACATAGTAAATTCCAGTAAGCACTAACAGTTCAAAGAACTTAAAGATTGTTCTATATACTGAGCTTAGTAAGCTGCAAGCACCAACAAACCATCCAACATAATAATCCCCAAATTTGTACTCAAACAAAATATTAACAAACTTTCACAGTTTCGCGCCTAACAATTTGGGCAGCAGGACCAGTAGCTACTGCGACATATGAAGCAAACTAGACAGGCACCGATGAAACATTTAAACAACCATCTGGCGGGCGTGAGGAATGGAATAGATTGTTAGAGGGAGGTGAAAGAATTGGATGGTGAAGCACAACAGTTTCAGTAGCCATCATAATCTTATCATTACCAACTAATTTAACCATAGAGACGCAACCCTTTTCAACACCCAAAAGAAGCATGGAGGAATTACCTGTGACACTCTCGGTTTAAAATGAGCATGACTTGTGATCCATTCTTCTTACCGCAAATAGGAGGGTTCAATTCTTTTTTTTTTCCTTCTTTTCATTGTCACCTGTAATGCTGGGAGCCATCTTCTTTTTTTTTCTTTCTGTTTTGTAAATTCATGGAGCGGCAAGTGCCCAACCCAAGCTTCATGTGGCTCCTCCCCTGTTTACATCCTTAGAAGTACAACTCACTACAAGTGATAGACAACTCACTCTATAAAACTCACTCGTACGGAGATTCTATACCAACTAAAGATATAAAATCGACAGACAACATATATGTTTAATAGAAGACCAATCTAAAAGACTACTATAAGACCATAAAGAAATAAGATTCTTTCATGTCTATATTCTCGTCACTTTTATCCGGAAGACGTACCCTAACCAGAACAAGATATCGACTCCAATTTTTTGAACTTCTTTGTCTTTTCTTTTTCTTCTTCTTTATTTTAGCCATCAAAGCCTGCCATTCTGGATTGTCAGTGACCCCAACGTCCGGACTCGCCTGAAACTCAAAAGGCTCCTCATCAGAACCGATCTTCCGTACTAAGTCTGGATGGACATGATCCTAAGGTATAATTGCCTAGTGTAACGAACTGGGTTTTCAACCCATAAAATCAACATAAAACCCATGTCAATTATCCTGGCATCGAACACTCTAGATCATTAATAGAAAGAAGTTAGATGATGTGAATAGATAAGATAGAAAATTAGAATAGAAGAAAGAGAGTAACACGAACCTCATAGCAGAACGAATAAAATGTACTATATAACATAACTTTGTAATACAAATCTGCACTTGAATATACATATCATTATTAAAGTACATCACTTATAACACAGTGGAAATAAACAATTTCTCAAAAATCCTGAAGCCTCCTGCTCCAAGCTCTCAGTATGTCTGTAAAATCTAGACTATTTGAGTGCCCATACAAATATGGGCACCCAAGAGTTTAGGAAAAATTAAAAAAATAAACTCCAGGTCAGTCATGGGACTGGTATGAGTAAACACTTTAAAACAGTTTGAGAAAATAAACGATATCTCATAAGACCACGATGTATAACACAGAACGGATTTTTCTCTTTTGAGAATCCAAAACACTTGATTTAACACCCAAAATCCTTTTGAAAGAAACGATAATCTTTATATCAAAACTCTTTTGATATTATAATAGTGTCTACCAACCACAACTAAATAATCATCTAGCAAAACGCTTTCATCTCACGTTCCACATGCGTAATATATTATTAAAATCCGCGGGCGCTGTAACGACCCAAGGATTTTCGGCCCTGAAAATCGATATAAATACCTTTACCGTAACTCATACCAACCTTCCAAACACCGAAAACACTGGACGCTATTAGAAAGAATTTAGAGGGTGGGATAAGAAAGAAAGAAATATTAGAATAAAAGAAGAAGAATAACAACACAACACAGAGTCTCACATCGCAGCGGAACAAAATATAATACAGAAATAACTTTGTTGAGAGCTTTAAATAAAGCTTACCATATCAGAGTACATCAACATCACTGGGTAATTATAATAACCTGTCCTCGTATACAACACACAGCGGAATAGTAGCTATATAATTTCATATGTCTGGACTCTTCCAACTCGTCTCTTCACAGCATTCGATAACTTGAATCCGTACACCCCGGGCTAACCCGAGCATTTACAAAACACCGGGTCAGTCTGGTGAACCAGAGTGAGATAAACTCGCACAGTATTAAGGTATCACACAACTTGATTTTTAAAGTTAAAATCCTTTCAAAAGCAAAGGTAATCGTAAGACCAAATCCACACATAAACACGGACGATTTTTACCTTACGATAACCCAAGTCATTTTTGAAACTAATATCTTGTCTGATATTATAATAATGTCTAATTACAAGCAAATATTAATCTAGTGGAACGCTTGCATCTCACGCTCCACATATATAGTATACAATCAAAACAGCGGCGCTTATTGGAGATTGAACTCCGACTATGACAAGGTATGGGACCACCTGCCGATAGTGTATCTCTAGAGGCGAATATACTGGGTTCAACAAGAACGTCTTGCAACCCGTCCCTCACATGACCAACCACTCATTTCGCTTGAGTGTATCAAATGTATATCACCAACGGTTGGGAGTGACCCACCGTCTTCCCGAAAAGGGACAGCATCGAAATAGATTAAAGAAACAAATAAGATTTTCTCTAGATAGGTGATTAGACACTCTAATGGGAGCGACCCACATAGCCATGCTGCTTGCCCGATTGCTGTCATTCCCCGGTTGATGAGGCTTGAGGTTTAGATTAACTTTTTGAAACACCTGGTCATCATTCACTTTGAATGCCACATCATCTGATTCGCCAGATATCACTAACTGACGTCCAAAAAAATACTCTAAAAGTTAAACTAAGAGAAGTGCCCTTCTCCGCCACTAACAGAAATACGTTTGTAAGAATCAACGTAAGTGATCCCTTTGGAAATACTCTGTCAGACATTCGTCCATACAAGTCATCCAGGAACAGGATGAACCGAAGGTACTCTCCTACTGCATCCAATGAAGGCATCACCCCATGGACCAGTAGTGAGAAGCCCTTGCAATCCATAGATTTCAACCACAACAGAATCACAATGTATCTCGGGCCGCTAAGCCAGAGATTATAAGTAACCATTCCGTTTCATGAAGATCTACGGTCTTCAATTTCTCCATCTTCAATCAGCATCTCTTACGTATTTGCTGGTTCAGAATGGTTTTCGAATATAAATTCGATCCCGGCCTTTCCGTACCAACAACGCATTGGATATGATTTTGATAGTCGGTTATTTAACTATCAAAATAAACAAGCATAAAATAAATAAATTCCTTGGTTGCCTATATAGCATTTATTTGACCATTTAAAATAATATCTTTATTCTAATATATTTATTATCAAATCATTTTATTATAATACTAGGAAAATTCATCTTAAAATCAAATCAATTCTTCCTTTAAAATGTAACACCCCGTATTTTAGTTAATACTAAAATTCACTAATCACAGAATAAATAATCTCAGACGTGGGAATTGGGGGAAACGGGCAGCGTCATTGCGTTCGTCTCGGAAAAATACGCAGAATAGAGTCCGAAATTTTGTAAATCGGAGTCCGTATGGCCCAGTTAAGGCCCAAAGAAGTTTTCAGAAAATTCAAGGTTAAAAAAAAAACAGATTTAAAATTCAGTTCTAAAACAAGTTTGGAGCCAAAAGCGGAAAGGGCGGGAAAGTTCCCGCCTACCCCGTGTCGACAGGCATGTCGACAGGGGTGTCGACAGGCATGTCGACAGGGGTGTCGACAGCCCTGTCGACAGGGGTGTCGACACAGGGTGTCGGCCCTGTTGATCTGGGTGCACCAGATCTGGTTTTTGGTTGAGTCTTGGGCTGTGTTCTAGAGATTTCCTAAATCTGACGGTCCTAATCTAATCTAGGGTTAATCTAAGGGCCTAAAACACTACCTAATCCTATAAATAAGACCCCAACCCTACCCTAATTCATTCATAATTAGATCTTGTAACTAAACTATGGCAAAATGAAACTTGATCATGGCCTCCACAAATCAATGAAGAGAGTTGCAAGCTAATCAACCTCTAATCAACATCTTCTTCAACTAAAGCAACTAATTCCACTTCATAAGTTTGCTAATCTAGGTTTTGGTGAGTTTCTATCACTTTGATGATCAATTGCTAAATTAAGTAGATGAGATATGATGAGATCTATGGTTTTGCATGAGGATTAATGGGTTTTCAAGTCATATGATATGATGTGAATATGCTAATCTATGTTTAATATTAATCCTATGTTTATGCATGTTGAATATGTGAGTTTATGCATGTTAAATATGTGAGTTATGCATGTTGAATATGTGAGTTTATGCATGTTGAATATGTGAGTTTATGCAAGTTGGATATGTGGGTTTATGCAAGTTAAGTGGTGGGTTTATGCATAATAAGTAATTGATTTTATGCATGCTAAGTAGGTGGTTTTATGCATGCTAATTGTTTGGTATTATGCATAAATCATGACATGCAAGTTTACCCTTTTAAATGTGATGCATACATATGCAAGATGGCACCTTTATATGCTATGAATATATATATATATATATATATATATATATATATATATATATATATGCATGTTTACCCTCCTTTAAGATGCAAGTCATATATGCAAGTTCAACATGTTATGCAAGTTATGTGTATGCTTATATGCAAGTTCAACATGTTATGCAAGTTATGTGTATGCTTATATGCAAGCTCAACATGTTATGCAAGTTTATGTGTATGATGTTATGTAAGTTATGTGCATGTTGTTATGCAAGTTCATATGCAAGTTATGTGTACGATGTTATGCAAGTTATGTGCATGATGTTATGCAAGTTATGTGTATGTTGATATGGAAGTTATGTTTATAATATTATGCAAGTTATGTGTATGATGTTATGCAAGTTAACATGTAACATGTTGTGCAAGTTCACACCTTTAAGACACATGCAAGTTCACCTTTGTATAACCTATGAACACTTATGCAAGTTGCCTTTATACATGACATATGTATGTTCATGCAAGTTGGGTTATTTAGTAATGCTAGTTGGGTTAATGTCATGATGTAAGTGGACACCTTTTAACCCATGTTAATGCTAATGTATGCTAAGTGAAACCCATGTTAATTGTGAAAGAATCTTCTCTTGGAAATATGTCGTGTTAGCATAAGTACGTGGGGAAACGATGGGGTTAATAGACATGTTAATGAAATGGTGTGAAATGGTTATGATTAAGCATACCATAAAATGAATAAGCATAAGTGGGAATTTACCTATTGAGTTAGGTCTACCCCATGGGAATTTACCTATTGAGTTAGGTCTACCCATGTTATGAAAAACTTGATATTAATTAGGGATAATTAATGTGGGGGTGATTAATTAGGTGTAATTAATCGACTAAGACACGAGGTTGGACTCATTTGTAGTGTAAAACTGCCCGGACCCTACCGGCTTAACCAGTTGCTACAAATGTCAGCCCAATGTGAGAGGTCTTAGCCATAAATTAAATACGTGATTAAAGTAAAGACACGAGGTTAGACTCTGTTATGACGTAAGACTGCCCGGACCCTACCGGCTTAACCAGTTGTCATAAAAGCCAGTCTAATGTGGGAGGTCTTTATGGGAGATCACGGTCTTAATTAATTAAGAAACACTTAACCATATTAGCATGTAGTGGGACATGAGGGGTTAAGTGGGTGCCTTGGGTGGCATGAGGAGACTAGTGGGTTGCCTTGGGTGGCAATAGAAAAATACGATTAGAATACTTAACCAAAGTGGAACATGTAATTAAACATGATTAAAGGGTTAAGTAAGTGCCATGGGTGGCATGTGAAAATACGATTAGAATACTTAACCAAAGTGGAACATGTAATTAAACATGATTAAAGGGTTAAGTAAGTGCCATGGGTGGCATGTGAAAATCTAGTGGGTACCTTGTATGACAATTAGAATAGGATTAAAGGACTTAACCAAAATTTATAACATGTAAGGGGACATGGTTAAAGGGTTAAGTGGGATTCACTAGAAATAACAAGCTTAGGTGGTAGCTTGTGGGGGCCCATTTCAACCAATATCCCAAACGTATCTTTGTGGGCTCGACTCTAGTCGAGTGACGGGACACGCATATTGGGCTTGACTATAAGAGGCCAAACCGGGTTAGCGGTGGCAACGCGGGACCAACGGGTTTCATATGCGTGTGTGGACCCGGGCTGGTTGGTAAGTCGTTGTTGCATCGTGTAGATATAAAGCCGTGCACCGTTGATATTATCAGGTGGCCACGTTGGGGAATGATACACCCCATCGTGGGACCAGCACGGGTATCTACGTAGGGGAGCCGATCGCTTGGGGAGTAGTGGGTACACCTATGTAGTCAGATAGGGGTACACGAAACTACTAAATTACTAAGTACACTTAGGGGGATCAACCTTTAAGTAGGAATGACTGGTGTGGTGCAGTGTAGTAATTATCCTTGGGTGGGTGGATGCGTCTTTACGGTTATCTTAGTTTATCCTAAGTATACCTAGCTGCTTAGTGTAGCCATTCATCCCCAGACGTTACCGTATATCAAGCTTATGTCTCCTCTGGTTACTTTAATGATTGTATTGTTAAAGTTATAGGACTCACTCAGACTTATGTCTGACCCCGTTGTTTTTATCTTTTTCCCAACCATCAGGTTATCAGAGTGGGCCCAGTACGAGTGGGCTTTGATCAGGCTGCTTTATTCTCTTTTGGAGCTTGGACCATAGGTGTAGAGCTCAGCTTACCCTTTCTTTTATGGCTATCAGTCCATGTATTGGGATTATGTACTTTTATTTATCAGGATGGATATTTTGTACTTGACTCTTATTATGGTTTTGTGATGTAACCAAACATGTTTTACTTTCCGCTGCAATGAAATGATGTTTTGAAATTTTCAAGTATTACTTATATCTGTCTTGTTGTAATTTTTCTGTTCTATATTCACTTAAAATACTCCACCGATGTTATGGCATTCCCTTAGAGAGTGACCATAGCGGATGTGGGGTGTTACACGTGGTATCAGAGCAAAGGTTACCGGAACAGATAAAATTTTTAGAAAACTATTTTTCTAAAAACATTTTTGGAAGAAATATTTTCAAAAACATGTCTTTAAAGAGAAAAGTTTTTGAAAGAAAAGCATAATCCCCGATAGCCATGTCTTTATCTTTCGAATTCTCCGTTTTGAATCTTTCCTTTTTCGTCTCAGCATGGCTGAAGATCTTTATCTTCCGGACGGTGTAGCGGTACCAGTATGGTATAGGAGGTTGTTAGAGGCTAGGGCCGCCGCTGCAGGTCCAGCAAATGTTCCTCCTCCACCCGTTGCACTCGTTCCTCCTCGCGCGGATACTTTTGCTATGACTTGTAGGAAGTTTAAGGCTATGGGAGGAAAACCTTTTGTGGGAGCTAGGGATTGGCTTAATGAGACGGAAGAATTGATGGAAATCTTGGAAGTGGAAGAGGGAAAGAAAGTCAGGTTAGCCGCTTGGTTAATGGAAGGAGAGGCCTCGTTCTGGTGGGAGGCCACTAATGGAGAACGCCCTGTTGATTCTTGGATGGATTTCAGGCAAAGGTTTGAGGCAAAGTTTCTCTCAAAAGCGGAAGAAAATGTGCACGTGGAAAGGCTCTTGAACTTAAAGCAAGGGAACTTGTCGGTGAAAGAATATGTTAACAAGTTTAAGCAGTTAGCGAGATTCAGCATAGACTTGGTAAACACACCGGAAGAGAAAGCTCTGAGGTTCGTTAAAGGCTTAAACGAACCAATGCACGGATTGGCTATGTCTCACATCCCTATGGGGGCCACTTTTGAGAAGCTAGTGGACATGGCACTTATGCATGAGGAAGAGAAGGGTCCCAATGCTAATAAAGCACCCGAGAAGAAGGGAGATCAGAAGAGACCTCAACAGCAACAGCAAAACAAGGGTGGGAAAGGTAACGGTGGCAAGGGAAAGAAGAAGTGCTTCAACTGTGGGACACTAGGCCACCTAAGCAAGGATTGTCGCAAGAAGAGGAAGGCTGGCTGCTTCCACTGTGACGAAGCAGGACATCTAGTGAAGGACTGCCCTAAGAAAGGGGAAAGGACGGGATCTACCTCAGGAGGACAGGTGCAAGTTCTTTTGGCACCAACTCAGGCAAGGGGGCAAGCTCAGGCTCTCGCGGTTCCACCGATTCAGGAAAGAGGTAGAACTATTTCCATTGAAAGTCTAGTTTTTCTGTTTGATTATCAGGGTCAAACTTTATTTGATTTTGACGCATCGAGTTCGTTTATTTCATTATTGTTAGTGAGTCACTGCACTGAGACACCAGTTAGTAGATGATCCCTTAGTTGTTTCAAACCCAATTGGGGCTCCATGATGTGTTTGGGTTTGAAAGTTTCTATACTTAGCGTTGAGTTTAGATGTGATGCTTTTTGGGCTTCACGGGCTATGGGTTAGTTTTGGGCATGGACTGGTTATCCAGTAATGGTACCGTTCTTATTGTGGAAGGAGAGTTGTTAGGCTTATGACCCGCTAGGGTAACACTCTCGAGATCTCTTGTAATCCCATGGAATCTGTTATGCTAGGTTATCTAGAATCGCTTGACACGTCGGTCAAGAGTTTGCGATCTGTTAGAGTGGTCCGGGAATACTCGGATGTGTTTGAGGAGGTGAAGGGCTTACCTCCGGAGCGGGAGATTGACTTCCAAATATATCTGGTAGACAATGCCAAACCAGTGTCTTGGCCAGTGTACCATGTGGCTCCTCGTGAGAGGAGGGAACTCCATAAGCAAGTAGGCAATTTGCTTGAGAAGGGGTTTAGAAGACGAAGTATATCGGAGTGGGGTGCTCCGGTAGTTTTTGCCACGAAGGCGGATGGGTCCCTCAGACTTTGTGTAGGCTAAAGAGAGCTAAATAAACTCACAAAGAAGAATAGACACCCATTGTCGAGGATTGATGATCTCTTTGATCAGTTAGTGGGCGCCTCAGTATTTTCGCAGTTGGACTTAGCCACGAGGTTTCGTCAGTTGAGGGTAACCGAGGATAGTATAGAGAAGACTACCTTTAGGACTCCGGATGGTTTTTATGAGTGGCTGGAGATGCCATTTGGTTTGACGAACGCCCCCGCATATGATGAGAAGGGTGTTCAGGGAGTACCTAAATAAGTTCGTGATGGTCTTTGTAAATGACATCTTGGTCTTTTCTAGGAGCGAAATAAGTTTTCGTATGTGCTCAATAGGATGAGCAAAGCCAGTTATGGGATAAACGGTGGTTTTGGAGCGAGACTGGCGAGGACATCCAGAGTTGGACAAGGGCTTAATTATTTAGCCGTTTTTACTAGTATCATCTCACGTAGGTCGTCTGAATTCGAAGGAGGTATCCCTTGGGTGTTTGTCTGATATTGGTTTAGGCCTTTGGGGCTTGCATTTGGGCGATGTCGAGTTCGACTAAGGTGGTCTGCGTGAGAGATGGATAGTTGTGACGATTTTGCATGGGAGAATATCCTGATTTTCTCTAGAAGTGGAGAAAAGCATGCCTTACATCTCAGAGAAGTGTTGGAGACTCTTCGAGCACATAGTCTTAAAGCTAAATTCTCTAAATGTCATTTTTGGAGAAGAGAAGTGCGATTCTTAGGGCATGTGGTCTCTAAGGAAGGGATAGCTGTGGATCCCACAAAGATAGTATCTATCCAGGATTGGAAAGTTCCTAGGAATGCTACCGAAGCAAGAAGTTTCTTGGGGTTGGCAGGATATTATAGGAAGTTCATCAAAGACTTCGCGAAGATATCAGCCCCATTAACCCGCTTGACGAAGAAGAATCTGGTTTTCTCATGGGACGAGATGTACCAAGACATGAAGCGAGTTTTCTTTTTGGCCGGTATGAAGAAAGACATGGCCGAGTATGTCGCTAGATGCTTGGTGAAAGCGGAGCAAGAGAAACCAAGTGGGTTGCTTCACCCATTGGAAGTTCCGCTAAGGAAATGGGATAGTGTCTCGAAGGATTACCGAAATCAAGGAAGGGTAATACGGGGATTTGGGTTTTGGTAGATAGACTTACTAAGTGTGCCCATTTCATACCCGTGAAGAGCAAGAGGACTATTCCATGTCTAGCTTCCGTTTACATTCGAGAGATTATTAGATTGCATGATGTACCTTCCAGTATAGTGAGCAATCGAGATCCTATCTTCACTAAAGAGTTTTGGAAAAGTTTGCAAGAGGCGGTAGGGACTCAGTTGTATTTGAGTACCGCATATCATCCTCAGATAGACGGCCAGACCGAGAGGGTGAATCATATTTTAGAAGACCTTTTGAGGCTATGTATCTTGGATTTAGGAGGTACGTGGGAAGAGCATCTTCCATTGGTGGGGTTTCCCGACAGACTTAGTGGTGTACATGATGTATTCCATGTGAGGAAGGGCCTACATAAGATCGTAGAGGCGATAGAGCCAAGCTTGCTTAAAGAAGTAAGGTAGAGCGTGATGTGATTATTCGACGAGCTCCTACCCGCATCCTTGGGTCAGAGATTAGGGAGTTGAGAAACAGAGAGGTTCGACTAGTCAAAATGAAAAAGGAGAGAAAGTGAGAGCAATGCTACTTGGGAGACAGAAGCGAAGATGCGTTCGTTATGCCCATCCCTTTTTGAGGGTATGTGCTTTAGACGTCTCCTTTATCGGTTGTCTAGTGCTTATCTTATCCTTAGTATGTCCTCTCATTAGTACCTTTGACCTTTAGATAGGGTAAACCTATGGTTGAAACATGTGTTTGAGACATGTTATGTATGATGGATGCAAGTGGATGCAAGTGTTTGCTAGTGGTTGCTCGTGGATGCATATATACACACTTTAGGCACTAGATCGGCTCAGTCACTTCATATTGCATATTGCATATTTATGTGTGTAGGTAGCTATATTAATGGATGTATAATGGTTGCGTTATCATATGGATGATGCATTTTGGTGAATGATTGTGCACTCATGTAGATATTGTATGTGTCAATAGGGTTCTCTCGCATACATAATGGATGCATGGCACTATCATGGTTTGCATATGTTCATACATTAGATAGGGAACATATACACACACTTTTTGCATATGCTCATACATCATTAGAAATTGTTTTAAGGACAATGGATGCCCGTGTTTGATGGATTGAGTAGATGGTTGTTTGGATGGTAGGATATGCATTCTCCTTAGCTTAGAGATTTCGGGGACGAAATCCTTTAAGGAGGGGAGAATGTAACACCCCGTATTTTAGTTAATACTAAAATTCACTAATCACAGAATAAATAATCTCAGACGTGGGAATTGGGGGAAACGGGCAGCGTCATTGCGTTCGTCTCGGAAAAATACGCATAATAGAGTCCGAAATTTTGTAAATCGGAGTCCGTATGGCCCAGTTAAGGCCCAAAGAAGTTTTCAGAAAATTCAAGGTTAAAAAAAAAACAGATTTAAAATTCAGTTCTAAAACAAGTTTGGAGCCAAAAGCGGAAAGGGCGGGAAAGTTCCCGCCTACCCCGTGTCGACAGGCATGTCGACAGGGGTGTCGACAGGCATGTCGACAGGGGTGTCGACAGGCATGTCGACAGGGGTGTCGACAGCCCTGTCGACAGGGGTGTCGACACAGGGTGTCGGCCCTGTTGATCTGGGTGCACCAGATCTGGTTTTTGGTTGAGTCTTGGGCTGTGTTCTAGAGATTTCCTAAATCTGACGGTCCTAATCTAATCTAGGGTTAATCTAAGGGCCTAAAACACTACCTAATCCTATAAATAAGACCCCAACCCTACCCTAATTCATTCATAATTAGATCTTGTAACTAAACTATGGCAAAATGAAACTTGATCATGGCCTCCACAAATCAATGAAGAGAGTTGCAAGCTAATCAACCTCTAATCAACATCTTCTTCAACTAAAGCAACTAATTCCACTTCATAAGTTTGCTAATCTAGGTTTTGGTGAGTTTCTATCACTTTGATGATCAATTGCTAAATTAAGTAGATGAGATATGATGAGATCTATGGTTTTGCATGAGGATTAATGGGTTTTCAAGTCATATGATATGATGTGAATATGCTAATCTATGTTTAATATTAATCCTATGTTTATGCATGTTGAATATGTGAGTTTATGCATGTTAAATATGTGAGTTATGCATGTTGAATATGTGAGTTTATGCATGTTGAATATGTGAGTTTATGCAAGTTGGATATGTGGGTTTATGCAAGTTAAGTGGTGGGTTTATGCATAATAAGTAATTGATTTTATGCATGCTAAGTAGGTGGTTTTATGCATGCTAAGTGTTTGGTATTATGCATAAATCATGACATGCAAGTTTACCCTTTTAAATGTGATGCATACATATGCAAGATGGCACCTTTATATGCTATGAATATATATATATATATATATATATATATATATATATATATATATATGCATGTTTACCCTCCTTTAAGATGCAAGTCATATATGCAAGTTCAACATGTTATGAAAGTTATGTGTATGCTTATATGCAAGTTCAACATGTTATGCAAGTTATGTGTATGCTTATATGCAAGCTCAACATGTTATGCAAGTTTATGTGTATGATGTTATGTAAGTTATGTGCATGTTGTTATGCAAGTTCATATGCAAGTTATGTGTACGATGTTATGCAAGTTATGTGCATGATGTTATGCAAGTTATGTGTATGTTGATATGGAAGTTATGTTTATAATATTATGCAAGTTATGTGTATGATGTTATGCAAGTTAACATGTAACATGTTGTGCAAGTTCACACCTTTAAGACACATGCAAGTTCACCTTTGTATAACCTATGAACACTTATGCAAGTTGCCTTTATACATGACATATGTATGTTCATGCAAGTTGGGTTATTTAGTAATGCTAGTTGGGTTAATGTCATGATGTAAGTGGACACCTTTTAACCCATGTTAATGCTAATGTATGCTAAGTGAAACCCATGTTAATTGTGAAAGAATCTTCTCTTGGAAATATGTCGTGTTAGCATAAGTACGTGGGGAAACGATGGGGTTAATAGACATGTTAATGAAATGGTGTGAAATGGTTATGATTAAGCATACCATAAAATGAATAAGCATAAGTGGGAATTTACCTATTGAGTTAGGTCTACCCCATGGGAATTTACCTATTGAGTTAGGTCTACCCATGTTATGAAAAACTTGATATTAATTAGGGATAATTAATGTGGGGGTGATTAATTAGGTGTAATTAATCGACTAAGACACGAGGTTGGACTCATTTGTAGTGTAAAACTGCCCGGACCCTACCGGCTTAACCAGTTGCTACAAATGTCAGCCCAATGTGAGAGGTCTTAGCCATAAATTAAATACGTGATTAAAGTAAAGACACGAGGTTAGACTCTGTTATGACGTAAGACTGCCCGGACCCTACCGGCTTAACCAGTTGTCATAAAAGCCAGTCTAATGTGGGAGGTCTTTATGGGAGATCACGGTCTTAATTAATTAAGAAACACTTAACCATATTAGCATGTAGTGGGACATGAGGGGTTAAGTGGGTGCCTTGGGTGGCATGAGGAGACTAGTGGGTTGCCTTGGGTGGCAATAGAAAAATACGATTAGAATACTTAACCAAAGTGGAACATGTAATTAAACATGATTAAAGGGTTAAGTAAGTGCCATGGGTGGCATGTGAAAATACGATTAGAATACTTAACCAAAGTGGAACATGTAATTAAACATGATTAAAGGGTTAAGTAAGTGCCATGGGTGGCATGTGAAAATCTAGTGGGTACCTTGTATGACAATTAGAATAGGATTAAAGGACTTAACCAAAATTTATAACATGTAAGGGGACATGGTTAAAGGGTTAAGTGGGATTCACTAGAAATAACAAGCTTAGGTGGTAGCTTGTGGGGGCCCATTTCAACCAATATCCCAAACGTATCTTTGTGGGCTCGACTCTAGTCGAGTGACGGGACACACATATTGGGCTTGACTATAAGAGGCCAAACCGGGTTAGCGGTGGCAACGCGGGACCAACAGGTTTCATATGCGTGTGTGGACCCGGGCTGGTTGGTAAGTCGTTGTTGCATCGTGTAGATATAAAGCCGTGCACCGTTGATATTATCAGGTGGCCACGTTGGGGAATGATACACCTCATCGTGGGACCAGCACGGGTATCTACGTAGGGGAGCCGATCGCTTGGGGAGTAGTGGGTACACCTATGTAGTCAGATAGGGGTACACGAAACTACTAAATTACTAAGTACACTTAGGGGGATCAACCTTTAAGTAGGAATGACTGGTGTGGTGCAGTGTAGTAATTATCCTTGGGTGGGTGGATGCGTCTTTACGGTTATCTTAGTTTATCCTAAGTATAACTAGCTGCTTAGTGTAGCCATTCATCCCCAGACGTTACCGTATATCAAGCTTATGTCTCCTCTGGTTACTTTAATGATTGTATTGTTAAAGTTATAGGACTCACTCAGACTTATGTCTGACCCCGTTGTTTTTATCTTTTTCCCAACCCTCAGGTTATCAGAGTGGGCCCAGTACGAGTGGGCTTTGATCAGGCTGCTTTATTCTCTTTTGGAGCTTGGACCATAGGTGTAGAGCTCAGCTTACCCTTTCTTTTATGGCTATCAGTCCATGTATTGGGATTATGTACTTTTATTTATCAGGATGGATATTTTGTACTTGACTCTTATTATGGTTTTGTGATGTAACCAAACATGTTTTACTTTCCGCTGCAATGAAATGATGTTTTGAAATTTTCAAGTATTACTTATATCTGTCTTGTTGTAATTTTTCTGTTCTATATTCACTTAAAATACTCCACCGATGTTATGGCATTCCCTTAGAGAGTGACCATAGCGGATGTGGGGTGTTACATAAAATATTATTTAAATAGTTGCTACCCATTACTCATCATTTGTTGATCGATCAAAATTTATCCTTTGTAAAATCATTGGGTACGAACTCTCCTTTTTATTTTGGGACACCATACCTGCCTCTTATATTCTAGGATAAAACCTATTCCCAAAATCTTGTCTCCCTACTTTTTGAGATATCGTTATTTTCCATCCATCTCCTTACTATTCCTTTCGCCATGGAGATGCCATTCAAATTCCCATGCCCTTTTTTTTAAAAACCCCTTTTATTTTGAAATCCAAATGTACATATATATATTCCCAAAATCTTCAAGCAATGCTACATTATTATTTTCCAAAGTAATTTGTTTTAACATCTCCACTATTACGACAAATATCATTCTTTGGTAATCTTGAAGTTGTTCAAGTTGGGGTATTTAAATTACCTCTCAGACCTTGATCAACAACGTTCTTACCTAAGATAATATCAGTTGTAATACCAAAATCGATATTTATTCTCAATACCCAAACAAACCCTCTTTACTTATCTCTTGACGAAACACCGTTTCTTTTTATATACGGCAAATCTATTGCATCTTTATAACTCCACTTGTTTAACAATTCAAATTCAAATTTGGTTTTCCAAAAACTCGTTTCAATAGTATATTCAATAAATCTTTGATTTTATAACTCCGTCTAACATAGAAATAAGTCCTCAAATTTAAACTTTGATTTAAAGCTTAACTTATATCATTATTTACATAAACTTGCTTAAAACATCACTTTGCTATAACGATGGTTAAAAACTTTATAACCCTCTGTTTACACATTTTAGATCCTAAGAGATCACTTTGATTATTGTTCAACAATATCAACATTTAAAAACGGTTTAGTTATCCATCTTATTTCTACTAATCGAATAATTCAATTTCGAGTAACTCAGTTAACTTAGTCAACTCTACACCTGATTAACACATTAATCAAATCCCAGTTTGTCTTTCCATTTTTAAATTAATTTCAAATTAAATTAATTTAAATAATTCCATTCGATTGTTATAAAATGAGTAATAATCAAATCAATATAATCTTATCTTAAATTTCTTCTTAAAATCAATTATCCTTGGTTATTCAACATCGCCTTAATATCCACTCACATCCTTACCAATATCGTAAGTATTAAAATCAATTTCATAAGATCACTTCATATTTTAGATAAAACATGTGCTTCACACACAGATCTATTTTGGTACTAAAAATGGTTAAAATAATCGATGTAGGTATGGTTAAAATAATCGATGTAGGTATGCTTGGTCTATTCTCTTTAATAAACCCAATTTAAATAATATATTTAAAAATAAATTTCAAATCTTCATTCCTATTTATTAACGGTAAATCTTCCTTCTACAAGACAATGTATATTCTGCCGCAAATTTCTTAACCAATACGATCCATTGGTTAATAACAAACAATTTGTTGAATTTAGACTCAACAATTGATAACCAATTAAAATCCAGTCATCACGATTCAACATTTCATATATATGAAAATAAACGATCATCAATTCAACTCATATTGGTCAACCAATCATGATTCAAGCGTTTAGTTTAATTCAAATACGTTTATGTAACCAACAGGGTAAGTAACCTCTACTGGAACTCATCGTTAGAAATAACGATGTTATTTTTATTTAAATTAAACAACGTTTAATTTAAATAGATGCTATAACAATATGTTTCAACATCCGATCAACCAACACTTAGCAGAACATGGCATACAAATAATAACCCAATTTATGGGACAACTGAGCGAGTTAAACTCACCTGGACTAGTTTGGTCGTTAACCCCTGGTTTTTCAATTAAATTAAACATCGTTTAATTTAATTAAAAATTATTCTTGCTTCCAGCCTTGCCTGATCCTGCTCCATCACGAAACCCTCGCCTCTACGGTTCCAACGGGCCTGATTGTGTTAAAATCCGTTAACGTTTGCACGGCATATGGTATTAACTAATTTATAAAGTGTTTTTATTTTTTTAAACATGAATTTTAATAAATAAACATGGCCCATAGTCCTAACTGTTCGGCCCGTGTAAGCCCAACCCTCATCCTTTCTCAAAACCCCTCCCATCGTTATCTAAACCTTCAGACACAAAATACGCCGCCTCCACAAGAAATTTGATCATAGCCGAAACCCTAACTGCCTTCCCTTTTATCTCCTTCCCCTTCTTCCTATTTTCAGTCAAATGAACGTCGCTTCTTCACAACCACTCCTCTTCGATCTTCCCTTCATCCTCCTTCCCCGATCGGTCTGCCAACCTCGCCAATCAACTCCCTCAACATCCAACATCACCGCAACCTCGTCGTTCAACCCTGAACCTTCCAGATCCACTACAGGCGGTCAACGATCAACTCGAAGCAGCTATTCGAAGATGGACTGAAGGCTAAGTATCACGTCAGAAAATTCATCTGAAGCTTTCTGAAACGAGGCGCTTGGATTCACCAACATAGATAAGTGTTTTATCTGATTTTTTACTTGCTGTTATAATTGATTTTGATTTTTTCTCCAAGTGGTTCAAACCAATTTCTTGTTAACTATATTTTGCTTTCTGTAATTGATGAATACTTGCATGTGAATACCTGCATTTATAGTAGTTTGATCGACCTAGGATAAGATCAATGTCTATCATTGTGTATCCTAGGTAGATTTTGCTATTCGTAGGCCATTGGGTTTTTCCTTTTCAGCTTATGTGTACTGTGATGGTTGATAGATAGTGATGTTTAGCAGAAAATCTTGATGAATTTAGTCTTACATTCACGGTACTGTTGGTCTGTTCACATGAGATATTGATCAAACTGTGTATGTAGGTTAGGTGAACTATGCAGCTATTGAGTTGTCTATCTTGTTGAAGATTTGAAACTGCAACATATATATATCATAAGATTTAGTAGCATATTTTATTTGTATAGATGTGTACTTCTAATAGAAAGTCAGATATTTCATTTACCCAGCTACTTTGTTATGTATTTTGTGATATGATATTCTCTCCACTCTCCATGTCCCCTATCATACTCTATAACATAGCTGTGAGGCTATCCATGAGTAGTTTTAATTATATCCAGAGATTTGAAATCATATGTTGGATTCTGTGTGGCATTTTAAATAGATAGCAACAATCCTTGTCTGCATTTGCATATGAATAAAGTTAGCTGCCTCGATTTGTCTGTAGGTTTGCTGTGCAAATATACATGTACTTATTTAAATTCTTAGCTGTGAAATGTCCATCCCTAGCTGTATATGTCTATAAAGATTTGATATATACATATATTTCTGCTCATATATTTCTGTCCAGATTTGATGCATATATATATATATATATTTTCCCTTCTTGATGTATGAATATACATATTTTAGTTGCTTAGCTGCTATTGCTTAGCTATTCATAGTCTAGTCTTAAGCTATTCATTGTACGATTCAAATTAACATACACATTGCTATTTATTGCTTTATGTTGTAGAAATCTTATTTTTTTTCTCTTATTTATTTATATTCGAATGTGCTATCTTTAGGTTGGGTCAGCTATATATTATTGTTTTGGGGTATCTGTATTGGAACTCTTACATTGGATTCCTTTGTTGGAGGGGACAGAACATAGACATCAAGAGCAGCAATAGGCGGTCCGGTGCAATAGTATATATAGATATATATTTTTTTCTTTCTTTTTTCTTCCTGAAAAGATCTGGTGCATTTGAAAGGTGTAAAATTCTATGTTGCGGATGTATTAAGTTTTGGAGAAATAAAAGAGTGAGAAAAACTTTGTATTGATAGTAGAAAGAATACAAGAATACCATATTTTGATTTTATATCTATGTGTTATTGCCTTTGAACTGATTCAGGTCTTGTTATATGTCCCTTTCGTGTTGTACAGACAATATTATGTATTGTTTTTTTTTTCATTGTGTTGTGCATTTGTGCGAACAAAATATGGATAAATATGTTGATTTCTACATTGTACTTAAAAATTTTGGTTCCAAGTATATTTCAATTTTACAGTTTTTATTTTCAAATATATACTATTCGTCGAACCAAGTGAAGTGCAGACGGTGTATATATAGATATATACACGGTGCGGTTTGTATTGCAAATATGGTTTGTGTTTACGTTGTACACAAGCCTTTAGATTGGTAAAGCATTTTTAATCTCATATAGTTTTCAATACAAATTGAATCAAGTTTTAAATGGCTAAATTAACTATAATAAATTAATACCATCATATTAAAGTAAACAACTTAAATTTTATACGTGATAGAATTCAAACTCAATTGTTAAGGTTATAAATGCCATCTCATTCATATAAAAACCTTTTTATATTTCTAAATAAATTAACACTTAAACTTCGTTTTCAATAACGAATTAAATATTAAAACCCATTGATATTCCAAATAAAACATTTAAAATAATAAATAAAAATAAATATTTGACTGCCAAAAATATGGGACGTTACATTCTTCCCCCCTTAAAATAATTTCGTCCTCGAAATTGCTAAGGTAGGAAAGAACGTTACAAACCCATAAATTTCCAAATCTAGTTTATTTTAAAATCGAAAATAATTCAATACCGTATACAAATATTTTCAAAAATATCGAAAAATTTCTAACATAGTGAATTCTCGGCAGAGTCTCCCCAGCATGGAGTGACATCTACGATATCGTAGGAACAAATAATGTATGTACATCGACCAACACGGTCGAAAAATCAAAACACCAAAATTTTATATTTTCTCGTAAGCGTACCATTTTTGCGAGCGCTATTTAATTTATCGCGATCTACTCAATCAAAATCAAATCCTCAAAAGCCATCTGACACCTGTACTTACTCAATTCACATATGAGTAATAATATTTGAAATTCTAAGATAATATTTCACTAATCAACTGGTATAACTATTATCCAAACAACTATTATCCAATAACAAACAAATCAAAATCAGCAATCAATACATAACCAA
This sequence comes from Allium sativum, assembly GCA_030737875.1. Taxonomy (NCBI): domain Eukaryota; kingdom Viridiplantae; phylum Streptophyta; class Magnoliopsida; order Asparagales; family Amaryllidaceae; genus Allium; species Allium sativum. The sequence goes on from CM060924.1 coordinate 301,052,710, forward strand.
ATCAAACCAAATCAATGGGATTTATACCCAATATTAATATTTTATTTTGGTTTCACATATTTGAACTTCAATTGATTAATACCCGATTTATTTTTAAATTGTTATCTATTCATCAAATTCCAATTTTATTTAATTCAACTTCAATATCATTCTTAAATTACACTTAACAAAGTTAAATTCCAATTCAAATTTTCAATCAAATTTGAATTCCATTCGACCAATCAATACACTATTATATGAATGATTTGAAAAAATTACTTCTTTTCTACCCAAAATATAATTTAGATAAAATTATTCTATTTACTGTAACGACCTGCAAATTCGAGCCCTTTGAGTCGACCAAATACCATAAAAGTTCGACCCAAATTGCACGGAAATATGAATCATTAATAGAGAAATTAGAGAATGAGATAGAAAAGATAGAAATAATAGAATATAAGAAGAAGAAGAACACAACTGGGCGGAATCAGAGTAAATACGATTCTCACAGCGGAACGAATAAAGTGTATTATAAAACATAACTTTGAAATACAAAACTGCATTGTATAAACATACCATTATTAGGGTACAATACATTATATCACAGCGGAAATATTCTCTAAATACTAACGGTGAAGCCTTCTTCTTTTAGCTCCTCCCAGCGTATCTGTAAAAGCCTGAAACACTTGACTGCCCGTACAAATTTGGGCACCCAAGAGTTTAGGGAAAAACAAACAAAATAAACTCTAGGTCAGTCATGAGACTGGTGTGAGTCAATTCCAATCATATATGGTTTAACTTTGAAAATTCCTTTGAAACAAAAAGATAATAGTAAGACCAACCCACACATAAACATGGACGGTTTTTACCTTACTATAACCCAACATATTTTAATATCCAATCCAGTGATATTATAATAATGTCTAATCAAGTAAATAGCCAAATAGCAGAACGCTTGCATCTCACGCTGTAACGACTCGGATTTTTGGCGACTTTGGTTATCGACATAAACACGATGTCGATAACCAAAACATCGAAAAATCCTGGTAATTAGTGAAAGAAATTAGAGGGTGAGAATAGATAAGATAGAAACTTAGAATAGAAGAAGAAAAGAAGAACTTACACCATCAGAGTAACACGAATCTCACAGCGGAACGAATAATATATAACATAACTTGAAACATAACAGTTATATATATACAATAGCACTTATCAGAGTACAACACTTACAACACAGCGGAAATAACAATAGCTATATGATCTTGAAGCCTCCTGCTCCAAGCTCTCCAAGTATATCTGTAAATCCCGACTACTTGACTGCCCGTACAAATTTAGGCACCCAAGAGTTTAGGGAAAACAACAAAGTAAACTCCGGGTCAGTCATGGGACTGGTGTGAGTAAAATAGTTTAACATAGTTTAACAGTTATATGATATCTCATAAGACCACGCCATGAATACGGAACGGGTTTTTCCCTTATGAGAATCCAAACTTTGACAAGCAATATCAACTGATATTATAATAATGTATAAGTACAAATATATATCAATCTAGCAGAAACGCTTTCATCTCACGTTCTACATATATAGTATACAATCAACATCGCAAGCACGTATTGGATAATGGGTTTCCAACTATGACAAGGTATGGAACCACCTTCTGCTAGTGTACCTCAAGAGAGGAATACACTGGGTTCAACAAGAACATCTTGCAACCTGACCACACATGACCGACCACCCATTTCTCTGAGTGTATCGAATGTATATCACCAACGGTTGGGATCAGCAACCGTTTCCTGAATGGGACAGCATCAACAATAGATTATAGAAATAAATGAAACTCTAGATCAGGTGATTATACACCCTAATAGGTGCGACCTACATAGCCATGCTACCCGCCCGATTTCTGTCATTTACCGGTTGATGAGGCTAGAAGCTACGCTTTATCATCACATCAGATTCACCTCGAATGCCACATTGTCAGATCCATCAAAATCACTAATTTGACGTCTACAACCATACATTATGTCTCAGCTAAAAGAAGTTTCCTTCTCCGCTTCCACTCTTGGTACGGTTGAAGAAATCAATGTACGTGACCCTTCTGGAAATACTCTGTCAGACATTCATCCATACACTTAGAATATCACATCGTCATACCCGCCAAATCACAAATTGACTTATCCAAACATAACCCGGGTATACAGCTAAGAGAAACGAATTCCTCCGCCACCAACGTGAATACGTTTGAACAGATCAACTTATGCGATCCATTGGATATACTCTGTCAGACCTTCGTCCATATACGTTGTCCTGGGACTGGACAAACCGAAGGCACTATTCAGTATATCCATCTTAGTCACTGTTATCTAAGACTTATACAACAGCCCTTGCACTTTACTCCATATTCAATTATCTTTGGCATATATGACTCGCAACGCTTATGCCAATACAGAGTGGGTTCTTTGGATAATAATCCAACCGGTCTCTCCATATTAACAATGTTAAAATGGTCAAAACTTCGATAGTCTGTGAGTTAACTATCAAAGAAAAACAAGTGTGCAAACAACGAGATTATTTCCATATGGAAATTATATCGAATCAAACATCAAACATTTATCTCCTTAGTTTCAATTTACATCTCCTATTTCCCTATATTCAACATTTGCTATTTTCTAACTTTAGAAAATATATTTATTAACACTGGAAAACATTTCCATTTCCTTTGATTACTAAATTCACTTAACCATCCCTTACTGCTGAACCATACCCATTTCTTAGTTAAAACGAAGCCAATCAAGTTGGGTAGAACTACCTCTCAGACCTTAACTGAACAACATTTCTAACCTTGAAAATAGACAGAGTTCACTTTAAATTCTTTAACTGACTTCCTTACTTAACCTTTCCCTTCGAATAACTATATTCGATTTACTCTTTTCTATTAACTCTAGTGGACTGACCCTATTGGATTAACTCTAATCGACTTACTCTATTTGATTAACTCTATTCTCTTAACTCCTGCCGAATAAACTATATTTGATAACTCCTCTAACACTATTCGAATAAACTATATTCGATTAACTTCTCTAACTCTATTCGAATAAACTATTAGATTAACTCCTTTTAGATTAACTAACTTCGACTAACTCCTTTGGATTAACTAACTACGACTAACTCCTTTGGATTAACTTCGACTAACTCTTTGGTTTAACTTCGACTAACTCCTTGGATTAACTTCGACTAACCCTTTGGTTTAGCTTCGACTAACTCTTTGGTTTAACTTCGACTAACTCCTTGGATTAACTAACTACGACTAACTCCTTGGTTTAACTTCGACTAACTCCTTGGATTAATTAACTACGACTAACTCCTTGGTTTAACTTCGACTAACTCCTTGGATTAACTTCGACTAACCCTTGGATTAACTTCGACCAACCCTGGGATTAACTTTGATTAACTCCTTGGATTAACTTCGACTAACCCTTTGGAATTTAACTTCAACTAACTAACTCAACTCGATTTACCTAGCTTGATTTTACTTATCTCAATTAACTGAACTAGTCACTTTGATTAACTCGACTAACTCACTTTGATTAACTTAACCAATTACTTTGATTAACCTAACCAATTACTTTGATTAACCTAACCAATCCACTTAGTTTAACTTAACTAATTTACTTAGTTTAACTCAAATAATTTACTTAGTTTAACTCAACTAATTCACCTTGATTAACTTAACCAATTACTTTGATTAACCTAACAAATTACTTTGATTAACCTAACCAATCCACTTAGTTTAACTTAACTAATTTACTTAGTTTAACTCAACTAATTTACTTAGTTTAACTCAACTAATTCACCTTGATTTACTTGGCTAGTTCACTTTTAGTTGAACTCGACAAGATTTACTCGACTAGTTCACCTTAGTTGAACTCGACAAGATTTGATTTACTCGACTAGTTCACTTTAGTTGAACTCGACAAGATTTGATTTTACTCGACTAGTTTACTTTTGTCTACTCCACTCGTCTAGTTCAATTTGATTAACTCAACTTATTTGGCAAGTCCCTTTTAACTAACTCATTTGATTTATTTATTCCCTAAATAAATAATTTCTTTTAATGATTCTATTTATTTTCTAATAACTATTTCCTCTTTATAAAATCCCATGATTTTATAAATACTTTATTTTCAATATATTTCCTTTTATAAAATCGGTTGATTTTATAAAATTACTTCAATTCAATTTACATTGAAATATTCCTTTTCTACATCCCGGGGTTCCTTATGATATTTAACACACCATATAACATCGATAAATATCGTCCCAACATACATAATCAACATCAGATTATATATCACATTATATATCACAATATATAAATCACAGTAAAATAACTGCTGAGGAATCCAGTTGGATTCCTCCAACCTGTTTCCCTGCATCCACAGATGTTAAACAACACCAGTAATATTCGAATAAGCAGAATCAACATATAAATATTTATCAGTTAATATATATATATAATTTCTACTAACTGACTAGCAGTTCAATCAAACAGTCAACACACAGCCAAACAGACAATATTTAACAGTTCCACGAATACACTGTAAAAATAGAACTATTCAGAGTTGGCGAGTTTTACTCACATTTGGACGATCATCGTCGATGACGATAACCATCGCTTTATTCAGCTAGACAATTTATTTTTCTATAAATTGTAACGGACTCCAATTGACTCGCGGTCAGTTCCATTGTGGAGTGCTCGTCCATACGATCCTGTCGAATCCTGTTTTGTCCAATTTCGTTTACGTATGAATTAGATATTGACGTTACAAGTTCATAAGCTAAATTTAAATTAAAATAACTTAAGATATATTTTAAATGGGCCTCACCCCTTTATCTAAGCCCATCAGCCCTTAGAAAATCCACCCCATTTTTATTCAGACCCACCTCCAAAAAAATTCCTCTTCCCCGAATAAACCTTCAGCTTTGATCCTACTCCAGCAAACAATCTTCAATGGCCATCACCGAAAGATTAAACCCCTCTAACACTTCCATTCTTCATTCCTGTCCTCAAAGCCTTCTTCCCCCATTCCAAATTCCAAACTCCAGTCAAACCCGTATACCTCTGCATCCACAAACTACCGTTGACCTTCCCTTTTGACCACCATTCACCAACTCCACGGCCATCTATTTGAGCTGCCGCCACCATCACTGAACTCAGCTTGGATTCCTCTACGAAATCATCACCCTATTACAAAACTCGACGTTCTTTTTCCCCCAAAACAGAACTCGTGCCCTCCTCATTACTGTACAGTAACTGTCGATGCAAATTAATTCAAATAACCCCCAAAATTTTGCAGTTGAAGCCACTTGTCTCCTGAATCACGGATCTAAACTCAAAACCACCATCGAACCTTTTAAATCCCGCGAGCTTCAATCCTAGGTGCTACGGGTCCATTTCGAACACTGGAATCTCATCGAGCTCCAATTAAAAACGACTGCAGTGAAGTGTTTTACCTCCAGGATCCTAAGAATACTCTCGTTTTGATTTATCAGGATTTATCTGATTTTACTTTGATTTAAACTCTTGATTTGTTTACCTTGTGAGAGGAATTTGTGGCAGCTGCGTATTCCTCATTGACCAGTGAACAAATATTTAGGTTTAATGGTTAGGTAGTGATGCTATTTATAGGATACAATAGCTTACAAAGTAAGCTTCTTATTTTATATTAATTTATGTTGTCAAATTTGTCTTAAAAAATCCTGTGATCACATATGATACCCAAAAATACCAAACAGGACATACTGGTAGAGTTTGACATTACGGTCCCAATGAAACTGGTTTCGTCAAATTCCGACTCCGTATGCTCACACAGTGTATTTTTAACTGTCAAAATACTAATTATATTTCACTCTAAAAATCCGTACGGCCACATAGTGACTCTAAAAATCACCAAACTTGGAATCTAACAATAATTTGACATTGCGGATCCAACAAAACTGGTTTCGTCGAATTCCGACTTTGTATGCAAAAGTGGCTATTTTGAACGCTCTAAATAGCCTATTTAAATATATAAATATATTTAAATATTATTAAATTAATTGTTTAAAATTAATTATTATCGTCTATATTCACAGTGGAATACCATACAGCTCCAAAATATCCCTGTATGTATTTACAACTCGATATTACATCGTCAGAGTTATATCGATGTTCGATTTCTATTTAAATCCTTCTTTAAAATATAATTAAATAGTTATGGTTAGGGCACTGCATTTCAGATAATTTGATTTGGATGTAACTCAAAATCTACACGACGAAATCCTGATCTCTCTCTTCCACTAGAAAGATATACTCCATCAGCTCCACACATTTCTTGTTTCACAGAGATCTGATTTAAAACGAACTCTGTATATCCAGTTGAAGTCTAAATCGCCAAATAGCAAACTACCGCGTCGTTACGCGCTCGATTTTAATTATATTAAATATATATGTTCAAACTGTCGTCGATTGAATATATTTGTCAATATAATCCAAGTCTAAGCTGAATTAAATCTCGGGGATGACCCCGTTCACATTATATTGCCAATTCACTATTTCTGGTTATTCCTGAATTAAATATATATTATTTAAATATTTAAATAAATTAAATAATCACTTTATTTAAGTAAACGACGATTTAATTCCTTAAACTACGATATATATAATTAAATAAATAAATTATAATACCTCTGCCAATGCGGGTCATTACATTCTTCCCTACTTAAAATAATTTCGTCCTCGAAATTGCTAAGTTAGAGGACGACCCTATATATTGGAACTCCTAAGATGTGTTTATCGCTTATTTCTGATTTCAACTGAACCAATTAATATCGACTAAAATATTTATTCATTCCGACTAACTAAAATTTTCAAAAATTCTGAAAATTTTCTAACACTTTAATTTTCCGAAAAATTTCGCCATAGCCTCCTTTGTAAAGCCCTATTGGTAAAATCACAACTCGCCTCTCTAGGCTATCTCCAACCCAAAAGAAAATCAAACTATTTCCCAGCTTACGCTTATTTGGATTAAAACGGATGTTGTGTAAAACATCGTTACGACAACCCAAATACTATATTCAACTAACTCTTATCCAACACTGATCTTCGAGCCTGAAATATTACTATTTATTTGTTAATAATGAAACCAATCAAGTTGGGGTATAACTACCTCTCAGACCTTGACTGAATAACATTTATAACGTCAAAACAGATAAGATTACTTACTCAAATAATCAATACCATACAACTAATTGTTCACATTTAAACATGTATACTCTTTATCTTTTTAAGTTTGTTTCCTTATCGACTTCTCTATATATACTGATATATAGAATTCTCCTTATCAGATTTTCTTAAAAATATTCTAACTCCTTAAATTCCCGGAAAAATTCGCCATAACCTCCTTTATACCGGGATCATCGGGATATTTCACATAGCCTCCCATGGCTCTTACCAATCTTACAAGAAAAAGAAAAGCCAAGCGGCTTGCCGATTCGGCTCATAAATCTCATGCTTATATCAAATATAAACTTGTACCTTTTGTCGGCATATTAACTTTATCACTTTACCTGTTATCAACCCAACATATACCAAAGGTCATCTCAACAAATTTTCAATCAGTTTTATCCACAAATCCAACCATTCGCTTTATATCCAAGCCAAATACCTTTTCAACCTCCAGTTTGATTCTCTATTTCAAACTCTTAACTTGGTTACCAATTTGTTTTCACAAATTTTAATTCACATTTGGTTTTTAATTCAATGATCTTTTTCCTGGGAGTTTTTAAACAGGTTACCTCTTTTAAAAGTCAAACTTTCCCCTTTGAAACTCACAAACTTGTTTTTCCCAAAACAAATTCAAAACAAAATCCTTATATAGTAGTCCGTCACTTACCACTCGAAGATGAACACTGATGATGCTGCAGTCATTATCAGAGTTTATTTTCCAGCTACAGAAGTGAGTTCAATACTATATCAGCTTTCAAAACCATTTCTCAAACATTTTCACTTTGAAACACATTTCAAATACCATTCACAATGTTTTAAACCAATTTAAAATCTCCCAGGATTTTAAAATTCTCTTATACTTAATCCTGATTTATTTATAAACACTTTTCCCAATTTATGGGATTTTAATTCAATTCTGATTTAATTCATCTTATTCCATATATTTTTTCTGACTGGTTATATAAAACCATTTCATTTGTAATCTTACTCGATTATAATAACAACCAATATATCCAATATATTATAATTTTGATATATATATATCTTCTTATATCAAGATATACTTAGGGTAAACTTATTTTAATTTACCCACTTTCAAAACATATCATGACGACCCATCGTATTCGAGTGTTTATTGACTCCTACCGATACAGTGGATCAAACTGATCGACCAGAACTCATAAACAACTCAGCCAATGAATCTCCACAATATAAAACCACTTTATATCAAATTACCAAATACGTTCACTCGTATATATACACTTAAACTCAATCTAGGGTGTTACTAACCTTATCTCTACCGAATCACGCCACAGAGCCAAGTAATTCTTAACTTAAGCTCTGATACCAACTGTAACGACCCGGATTTTTGGCGACTTTGGTTATCAACATAAACACGAAGTCGATAACCAAAACATCGAAAAATCCTGGTAATTAGTGAAAGAAATTAGAGGGTGAGAATAGATAAGATAGAAACTTAGAATAGAAGAAGAAAAGAAGAACTTACACCATCAGAGTAACACGAATCTCACAGCGGAACGAATAACATATAATATATAACATAACTTGAAACATAACATTTATATATATACAATAGCACTTATCAGAGTACAACACTTACAACACAGCGGAAATAACAATAACTATTTATCTTGAAGCCTCCTGCTCCAAGCTCTCCAAGTATATATGTAAATCCCAACTACTTGACTGCCCGTACAAATTTAGGCACCCAAGAGTTTAGGGAAAACAACAAAGTAAACTCCGGGTCAGTCATGGGACTGGTGTGAGTAAAATAGTTTAACACAGTTTAACAGTTATATGATATCTCATAAGACCACGCCGTGAATACTGAACGAGTTTTTCCCTTATGAGAATCCAAACTTTGACAAGCAATATCAACTGATATTATAATAATGTCTAAGTACAAATATATATCAATCTAGCAGAAACGCTTTCATCTCACGTTCTACATATATAGTATACAATCAACATCGCAAGCATGTATTGGATAATGGGTTTCCAACTATAACAAGGTATGGAAACACGTTCTGCTAGTGTACCTCTAGAGAGGAATACACTGGGTTCAACAAGAACATCTTGCAACCCGGCCACACATGACCGACCACCCATTTCTCTGAGTGTATCAAATGTATATCACCAACGGTTGGGATCATCAACCGTTTCCCGAATGGGACAACATCAACAATAGATTATAGAAATAAATGAAACTCTAGATATGGTGATTATACACCCTAATAGGTGCGACCTACATAGCCATGCTACCTGCCCGATTTCTGTCGTTTACCGGTTGATGAGGCTAGAAGCTACGCTTTATCATCACATCAGATTCACCTCGAATGCCACATTGTCAGATCCATCAAAATCACTAATTTGACGTCTACAACCATACATTATGTCTCAGCTAAAAGAAGTTTCCTTCTCCGCTTCCACTCTTGGTACGGTTGAAGAAATCAATGTACGTGACCCTTCTGGAAATACTCTGTCAGACATTCATCCATACACTTAGAATATCACATTGTCATACCCGCCAAATCACAAATTGACTTATCCAAACATAACCCGGGTATATAGCTAAGAGAAACGAATTCCTCCGCCACCAACGTGAATACGTTTGAACAGATCAACTTACGTGATCCATTGGATATACTCTGTCAGACCTTCGTCAATATACGTTGTCCTGGGACTGGACAAACCGAAGGCACTATTCAGTATATCCATCTTAGTCACTGTTATCTAAGACTTATACAACAGCCCTTGCACTTTTTTCCGTCTTCAATTATCTTTGGCATATATGACTCGCAACGCTTATGCCAATACAGAGTGGTTCTTTGGATAATAATCCAACCGGTCTCTCCATATTAACAACGTTAAAATGGTCAAAACTTCGATAGTCTGTGAGTTAACTATCAAAGAAAAACAAGTGTGCAAACAACGAGATAATTTCCAGATGGAAATTATATCGAATCAAACATCAAACATTTATCTCCTTAGTTTCAATTTACATCTCCTATTTCCCTATATTCAACATTTGTTATTTTCTAACTTTAGAAAATATATTTATTAACACTGGAAAACATTTCCATTTCCTTTAATTACTAAATTCACTTAACCATCCTTTACTACCGAACCATACCCATTTCTTAGTTAAAACGAAGCCAATCAAGTTGGGGTAGAACTACCTCTTAGACCTTAACTGAACAATATTTCTAACCTTGAAAATAGACAGAGTTCACTTTAAATTCTTTAACTAACTTCCTTACTTAACCTTTCCCTTCGAATAACTATATTCGATTAACTCTTTTCAATTAACTCTAGTGGACTGACCCTATTGGATTAACTCTAATCGACTTACTCTATTTGATTAACTCTATTCTCTTAACTCCTGCCGAATAAACTATATTCGATAAATCCTCTAACACTATTCGAATAAACTATATTCGATTAACTTCTCTAACTCTATTCGAATAAACTATTCGATTAACTCCTTTTAGATTAACTAACTTCGACTAACTCCTTTGGGTTAACTAACTACGACTAACTCCTTTGGATTAACTTCGACTAACTCTTTGGTTTAACTTCGACTAACTCCTTGGATTAACTTCGACTAACCCTTTGGTTTAACTTCGACTAATTCTTTGGTTTAACTTCGACTAACTCCTTGGATTAACTAACTACGACTAACTCCTTGGTTTAACTTCGACTAACTCCTTGGATTAACTAACTACGACTAACTCCTTGGTTTAACTTCGACTAACTCCTTGGATTAACTTCGACTAACCCTTGGATTAACAACGACTAACCCTTGGATTAACTACGACTAACCCTTGGATTAACTTTGACTAACTCCTTGGATTAACTTCGACTAACCCTTTGGAATTTAACTTCGACTAACTAACTCAACTCGATTTACCTAGCTTGATTTTACTTATCTCAATTAACTGAACTAATCACTTTGATTAACTCGACTAACTCACTTTGATTAACTTAACCAATTACTTTGATTAACCTAACCAATTACTTTGATTAACCTAACCAATCCACTTAGTTTAACTTAACTAATTTACTTAGTTTAACTCAACTAATTTACTTAGTTTAACTCAACTAATTCAACTTGATTAACTTAACCAATTACTTTGATTAACCTAACCAATTAATTTGATTAACCTAACCAATCCACCTAGTTTAACTTAACTAATTTACTTAGTTTAACTCAACTAATTTACTTAGTCTGACTCAACTAATTCACCTTGATTAACTCGGCTAGTTCACTTTTAGTTGAACTCAACAAGATTTACTCGACTAGTTCACCTTAGTTGAACTCGACAAGATTTGATTTACTCGACTAGTTCACTTTAGTTGAACTCGACAAGATTTGATTTTACTCGACTAGTTCACTTTAGTCTACTCCACTCGACTAGTTCATTTTGATTAACTCAACTTATTTGGCAAGTCCCTTTTAACTAACTCATTTGATTTATTTATTCCCTAAATAAATAATTTCTTTTAATGATTCTATTTATTTTCTAATAACTATTTCCTCTTTATAAAATCCCATGATTTTATAAATAATTTATTTCCAAAATATTTCCTTTTATAAAATCGGTTGATTTTATAAAATTACTTTAATTCAATTTACATTGAAATATTCCTTTTCTACATCCCGGGGTTCCTTATGATATTTAACACACCATGTAACATCGATAAATATCGTCCCAACATACATAATCAACATCAAATTATATATCACAACATATAAATCACAGTAAAATAACTGTTGAGGAATCCAGTTGGATTCCTCCAACCTGTTTCCCTGCATCCACAGATGTTAAACAACACCAATAATATTCGGATAAGCAGAATCAACATATAAATATTTATCAGTTTATATATATATATATACACACACAGATATATATATAATTTCTACTAACTGACTAGCAGTTCAATCAAACAGTCAACACACAGCCAAACAGACAATATTTAACAGTTCTATGAATACATTGTAAAAATAGAACTATTCAGAGTTGGTGAGTTTTACTCACATTTGGACGATCATCGTCGATGACGATAACCATCGCTTTATTCAGCTAGACAATTTATTTTGCTATAAATTGTAACGGACTCCAATTGACTCGCGGTCAGTTCCATTATGGAGTGCTCGTCCATACGATCCTGTCGGATCCTATTTTGTCCAATTTGGTTTACGTCTGAATTAGATATTGACGTTACAAGTTCATAAGCTAAATTTAAATTAAAATAACTTAAGATATATTTTAAACGGGCCTCACCCCTTTATCTAAGCCCATCAGCCCTTAGAAAATCCACCCCGTTTTTATTCAGACCCACCTCCAAAAAAATTCCTCTTCCCCGAATAAACCTTCAGCTTCGATCCTACTCCAGCAAACAATCTTCAATGGCCATCACCAAAAGATTAAACCCCTCTAACACTTCCATTCTTCAATCCCGTCCTCAAAGCCTTCTTCCCCCAATCGAAATTCCAAACTCCAGTCAAACTCGTATACCTCTGCATCCACAAACTACCGTTGACCTCCCCTTTTGACCACCATTCACCAACTCCACGGCCATTATTTGAGCTGCCGCCACCATCACTGAACTCAGCTTGGATTCCTCTACGAAATCATCACCCTATTACAAAACTCGACGTTCTTTTTCCCCCAAAACAGAACTCGTGCCCTCCTCGTTACTGTACAGTAACTATCAATGCAACTTACTTCAAATAACCCCAAAATTTTGCAGTTGAAGCCACTTGTCTCCTGAATCACGGATCTAAACTCAAAACCACCATCGAACCTTTTAAATCCCGCGAGCTTCAACCATTTCGAACACAGGAATCTCATCGGGCTCTAATTAAAAACGACTGCAGTGAAGTGTTTTACCTCCAGGATCCTAAGAATACTCTCGTTTTGATTTATCAGGATTTATCTCATTTTATTTTGATATAAACTCTCGATTTGTTTACCTTGTGAGAGGAATTTGTGGCGGCTGTGTAGTCCTCATTGACCAGTGGACAAAAATTTAGGTTTAATGGTTAGGTAGTGATGCTATTTATAGGATACAATAGATTACAAAGTAAGCTTCTTATTTTATATTAATTTATGTTGTCAAATTTGTCTTAAAAAAATCCCGTGATCACATATGATACCCAGAAATCACCAAACAGGACATACTGGTAGAGTTTGACATTACGGTCCCAACGAAACTGGTTTCGTCGAATTCCGACTCCGTATGCTCACACAGTGTATTTTTAACTGTCGAAATACTGACTATTTTTCACTCTAAAAATCCGTACGGCCACACAGTGACTCTAAAAATCACCAAACTTAGAATCTAACAATAATTTGACATTGCGGATCCAACAAAACTGGTTTCGTCGAATTCTGACTTTGTATGCAAAAGTGGCTATTTTTAACGCTCTAAATAGCCTATTTAAATATATAAATATATATAAATATTATTAAATTAATTGTTTAAAATTAATTATTATCGTCTATATTCACAGTGGAATACCATACAGCTCCAGAATATCCCTGTATGTATTTACAACTCGATATTACATCGTCAGAGTTATATCGATGTTCAATTTCTATTTAAATCCTTCTTTAAAATATAATTAAATAGTTATGTCAGGGCGCTGCATTTCTGATAATTTGATTTGGACGTAACTCAAAATCTACATGACGAAATCCTGATCTCTCTCTTCCACTAGAAAGATATACTCCACCAGCTCCACACGTTTCTTGTTTCACAGAGATCTGATTTAAAACGAACTCTGTATATCCAGTTGAAGTCTAAATCGCCAAATAGCGAACTACTGCGTCGTTACGCGCTCTATTTTAATTACATTAAATATATACGTTCAAACTGTCGTCGATTGAATATATTTGTCAATATAATCCAAGTCTAAGATGAATTAAATCTCGGGGATGACCCCGTTCACTTTTTATTGCCAATTCACTATTTCTGGTTATTCCTGAATTAAATATTTATTATTTAATTATTTAAATAAATTAAATAATCACTTTATTTAATTAAACGACGATTTAATTCCTTAAACCACGATATATATAATTAAATAAAATAATTATAATACCTCTGCCAATGCGGGTCATTACACACGCTCTACATACATAGTAAAAACTCAACAACCGCAGGGGCGCTTATTAGAGATTGGATTCCAACTATGACAAGGTGTGGGACCACCTGCCGATAGTGTATCTCTAGAGGCGAATACACTGGGTTCAACAAGAACGTCTTGCAACCCGGTCCACACATGACTGACCACGCATTCCGCTTGAGTGTATCGAATGTATATCACCAACGGTTGGGCTCAAACCACCGTTTCCTGAAAAGGGACACCATCGAAATAGATTAACGAAGTAGAGGAATTTCTCTAGATAGGTGATTATACACCCTAATGGGAGCGACCCACATAGCCATGCTGCTTCCCCGATTTTTGTCATTTCCTGGTTGTGAAGCTTGAGGCTACGTCTATCTTCTAGAACATCTGGCCCCCATACACTTTGAATTCCACATCGTCAAACCCATCAAATCACTAGTTGATCTTCCCAAAGTATTATAGGTATGAAAGCTAAGAGAAACGAATTTCTCCGCCACCAGTCGTAATGCCCTGAATAGATCGTCTTATGTGTCCGTTAGGAATACTCTGTCGGACATTCGTCCATACAAGTTGTCTTGGGACTGGACAAACAGAAAACACCATTCTGGAACAGGACGACCCTTGCATTTTACTCCGTCAGCTTAATCAATTCGCAGCGCTTATGCCTATACGGAGTGGTTTTAGATAATATATCCAACCGGTCTCTTCGTATTGACAACGATGGTCTAAACACTTCGATAGTCGGTTATTTAACTATCGAAGTAAAAACAAATATCTATTCTAATGTATAATTAAACCTCATAAAATCACGCTTTAGTTTGGTCAACAACGCTAATTTATCATTATAGTTTAAAACTTATCATACACTGTAATATTTCCCTTTAACTAATCTCGACATAACAGTCATGCTTAAGCCTAGTCAACAACGTTATTTTATCACTATAGTTCTAAGACTTGCAATATGCTGCCATATTCCCTTTATACTAATCTTGACATCTCTTTCCGTTACAAAAATCTTGACATCTCTTTCCGTTACAAAAATCTTGACATCTCTTTCCGTTACAAACAAACACCATCCCTCGATAATAGTGAAGCCGTTCAAGTTGGGGTATTTCAATTACCTCTCAGACCTTGATCAAAAACATTCTTATCTTAGAATAGATATAAGTTCGTAACTCTAACCCCTTGTACTTTAAAATCCGTCAAAACGTACTTCTTGCTATAATTTAAATATGATTTTATGACTCCATATCTTTAGTTTGAAAACTTATTTGTTTACAACTATGTATTTAAATGTTAACTCTTGGCTACGTCTTCGTTACAAATCCATTTACGTTCTTTGTCTTCTCACACTTTACTTTTATTTGAATCCTTGTTCTTACTACATGTACATCCCATTACCAACTCAATAACATCTTAAATGGGATCCATTCAAGAATTACTTCCTACGATTAGATTAATATAATTAATCTAATAATATTTCTTAACTGTTGCTTTAAAATAATTATCCAAATTATTCACTCCTAGGATAATTACAGCTTAATAACTTATTTTAAATGTCAAATAATCGTTTATATGTACTTTATAAAAACGAACCATACGATACCAGTTTATAATAGAACTATAATTTAAACTCCGCTTATATTAACAAAATGTAATTTCTATAATTATCTTCATTGATTTGCCTGAGGGCCAATCAACTTCTTTACAAAAATGGGTTTATGGTCGACTATTGCTATTTTCTTAATCGATATCACCTATTTATCAAATCAACATAACGTTGAATTTCCATTCAACATGGTTCAAACAGTGCACAAACAATACATATAAATATTTAGGAATCCGGTTGAATTCCTCCAACTGGTTTCCGCATCCATAAATGTTAGTCAAACAATTATCACTGATTCCCTACTAGGTAATATTAAAATCGATGGAATCAGTATCCAACCGGTAATGTGTACATATGCAATGATATAGAATATTCAACCAATTTAATTGTAATATACCTAATCGACCATCACACAGTATTCAAACAACAGTAAAATATAACTATAATGTTTAAAAATAGATCAGAGTTAGTGAATTTACTCACCTTGGCGCGTTAACCATTAAATAACGATTAATGGTTGATTAATCCAGTCATCCATTTTAATTTGTCATAATTCCAACGAGCTTCAAATTGCTCCAAACCAGCTTATATGCGTAGCCTTTGCCAATATAAACTCAACGTAATTCGTTTCATCTGTTTCTGGTTTTGCAAGTCCAAGGCACTGGAACCTAAGGACCAATAAACTCAGAACGCATGTGGACCCTCAGATTCACTTGCAAATAAATTCCTGTTCTCTACTAGTGACTACACCTTCCACCTACAGTCTTCCCCATTTCTCAGTACATGATTCTTTATTTTATTTCTCTTCCTTTTTTTTATTTTTTAATTTAGCTTCATTCGACATACCCAGGCCCAATATGGCTTTTCAAACCCACACCCATCCTAGTAAACAGCGGATCCATTTTTTTCCTCAAAACTGACTTGCCACTTTAACTACTCCATCTTTCCCATCACATAGGAAACCACACGCTTCAGGTAAACACTCCACCATGTCTGAAACTTCTAGCACAACGTTCTCCTTCACCAGTGAATTAAACCACACACCGTCAGTTCCATTCGATTCCTCGTCTCGATCTTGTCAACTTCATCTCCTCCGCATACAACTCGCAGACCCCTACTAAAATCCGTCGAACTGTCCTTCCACGCCATAACAGTGCGTCAATCTAACTAAACGCACATCCAAACCCACCAAAGTTCACCAACGTGTACACCCTTACCCCCTGAATGCCATGACAACGTTGAAATGGCCTCCGCCCCCTTGCGTCTTGGACTACAGTCAGCCCTAGCCGCTGCTGACCAACTTTGGACAACCCGGAACAGCTTGCGCCATCAAATTCTCTTCGAAACTAAAGAGAGTCTTCATGGGTTCATATATACACAGCTTCCGAATTTATTGTGGAGGATTTGGTTGCATTCATTTGATTTTATGGAGGATTGTCTGATCGGATTTTGATTCTTAAGTCACGAGCTGTGCTCATTTTCATTTCTGAGGATGGAACGAGCTTGCCAATTGTATTTATATCATTTGAAACTTGGTCATCACGTTGTAGGTTCATAGGTAGCTAGGGAAACATAGTGTAGATCGGTACAAATCTTTGGCGTGCACGTTTTAGGGTAATATAGGGTACTCTAGTTTTGAGCATAGCTTTAATTTTCAAAGTGCAGCTGTCCTCTTTAAGGTTGCACATATGGACATCTAGGCATGGTGATAGGCATGTGAAAATGTCTTAAGGTACCTTTGTGAGTTGAACGTTCATGGTAGGCACGAGATAGGTTAGGATAGGATTTGAAAATTTTCTGTTGCTGTAATGGGTTTTCACCTCGGATAGCGATTTGTATTGATGGATGAAGAAAGCTTAAGTACTGAGCTATAGGGTATGTTTTAGACAGGACAGGAAGGAGATATAGCTGTAGTGTACAGATAACATGTTCATTGTTAAGTATGAAGTCATTGAGAGAAATATAGGTCAGCGTTTCCATTGATGTTGATAAGGCTTTGCAGTTGATGGGGTAGGCACAACAAATGTATACATATTTAATTGGTACCGTGTAAACTTATTATTATAACCGACATAAACAAAACTGTATGAGTACAAACAAACATGACAAACGCTTGGCTGGTGTTAGAATGACTATCGGTGTTATAGGATCACGTTTTCACCTTAGTTTTATTTGAATTCCAACAGACAGGATAATTATTAGGACACATATATCGGCTTCACTAGTGGATGCTACGTGATAAAGTTTTTTTTCGTAAGTTACAGGGCATTATTCATACATCAACAAAATAAGCACAATGGATTTTGTTGGAAAATAACAACGTAGTCAGGAAGAAATTACTTGAATAGTTGCATCAGAGGGCTACGACTATGTATATAAACATATACATATAAGTATAAAAGCAGATCGACTATAAATGAATTTATTGATTAAGCTTTACAAAATTCTAAGTACTACGCATGGCCATCTAAGGCCTTGGACTGGCATTGGACCTCTATCGAATTTTGATAAGTTCCGATACTAATTGTTTTCCAGAATATAAATAGTCTCAACTTTAAGTTAGAAAAATGTGGGTACCTTGTTTTATAAAACCGTTTGTTTATGGACTGCTATCGACAAGAATAAAAATATCGTCGTGACGAGCAATGTGCCACGATCCCAAAAATATAATAATATCGGTAGGTTAGCTCATATTGTGAAATCCCAAAATATTGATATAGGGTGCAAAATACTCCAAATAAAAAGTTGCTTATTTAATTAATTAAAAATTACAGTAAAATTCTAAAAATTAAATTATCACTATATCTCAAAAGAACCTTGTCCATATTCGTATCCGATATCTAGTTATTTCAAATAAACCGTTATGATCATGGCGCTGCTTTTCTGTACATTTGATTTGGACAAAAATTACAATATATAATCCGAAATCTCGATTTTTCACTTCTGTTAGAAAGATATAGTTCAACGGATTCCAACGTTTCTTGTTTCGAGGAAATCCGGCTTATAACGAATCCTGTACACTCAGTTGAAGTTCAGAACGTTAAATTACGAACTACAACGTCGTTACAAGCTCGATTATATTTAATATATATTTTTATTCGTTCAACTTTGTTTTAATTAATATATAATTCCACTTATATTACGAATTCAATATTTAAACTGATTTAAATATTCAAATACAAACCAATAAAAATGCGGGACATTACATTCCTTCCCCCTTAAAATAATTTTGTCCTCGAAATTGCTAAGAAGTAAAATGTTATAGTTCTAACTCCTCACAACCTACTTGGTTGAAGTTCTATACTCCATATATTCATAACTCAGTTCTTATTAGGACTTCTAATTCTCACATCGATACTCAAATTCCCATGATCCATTCTAGTTGATCTGTCTACCATTTTGAACAATTCATCCTCATATCCTTATCTTCAACTCATATATCTCTTGCACATCTCTAATTAAATTTTAAATTAATTTACTCATTCCATTATTTTGTTAACAATTTTTGGGTTTCTAATTTTATTTACTATCGACATGTCGATCAATGACTATTTAAATTTTCGAAAATGTCGCCAGTATCTCTCCTACACGGTTCAATCCGTACAGGTACAATCTGCCTCTCTAGATCTTTTTCTATCCAAAAGAAAGTAAAACAACCAATCGATTTTTGCAAAATAGCTCATAAATCTCTTACTCCATATAATTTAAACATGTACCCCTTTTCTGGCATTCAACTCTTTTGCTGTCGTTTGTTATCCAGCTAGCACATATCCAAGCCTTTCTAACCGATCTCCAATCAATTTATTATCAAACCAATCATTCGCTTTTTTCTAAGCCAAATTCTATTTCAACTCCAATTCCATTTACCGATTTATTTCTTAAATCAGTTATCTCTATCTCTCACTTCAAAATTTTATTCCACACATTCAATTTCCTAGCCAAGTTTAATCCTACTCCATTATGATTTCCCCTTAATCGATTTCAATTCAACTCCAATTTTATTTGACATAGTTAAATTCTCTATTTATTTACCTTTATCATTCCAATATATTTAACTTCAAATTTCAGAATTCAGATTCCTGGGTTTTATTTCAAATCAAATCTGAAATAATATATAATTATATATAATAATAGCAATTCAAAACACTTGTTTTTCTGAAGACAATTCAAAATCTTTGGTAGAAATCCGTCACCTAGAGACTCGAAAATGAACACCGATGATGGTCGACTTCACCGTTGGAATTATTTTCCAGTAACCGAAGTGAGTTCAATGCTATATCGCTTGCAAAAATTATTTGAAAATCTTTTTCCTTTTGAATTTACTTCAAAATATCCTTTATAATACTTGGAATATATTTCTAAATTAACCCAGGATCTTAAAATTCTCATATTTCAATTCGAAAATTCATTTTTCAAACCTCTGGCAAATTCCCAAATTTTAATTCCTAATCTGGTTTAAATTCAGATTTAGTACATCTGATTCTGTATGTCACATTCATATGAACTCTGGTTGGTTATTTATAACCATATCAATTTCAATCTCATTCGATTTTAATAACGATCAACACATCCAATATACTCTAATAATCTCAAAATATATACTTCTTTTTATATCAAAATATATTTAGGCAAAAATTATTTACCCTTCTTCAAAACAATACTGTGTCGAATTACTTTGTTCAAGAGTTTAGAAACACATATCGATACAGTTTGCAATCCAGTATCGACCAGAGTTCATAAACAACTCGCCAAACCAACCAATACAATATAAAACAGTTTTTATACCTATTTACAAATACACGCTCATATATATACACTCATACTCAATCTGGAGTATTACAAACTCCATCTCTATTGAGTTACGCCACAGAGCCAAGGTAATCACTTAACCTGGCTCTGATACCAACTCTAACGACCCGCAAATTCGAGCCCTTTGAGTCGACCAAATACCATTGCCCGAAAATAAGAATCATTAATAGAAAGAAATTAGAGGATGAGATAGAAAAGATAGAACTAATAGAATAGAAGAAGAAGAAGAAGAACACAACTGGGCGGAATCAGAGTAAATACGATTCTCACAGCGGAACGAATAAAGTGTATTATATAACATAACTTTGAAATACAAAACTGTATTGTATAAACATACCATTATTAGGGTACAATACATTATATCACAGCGGAAATATTCTCTAAATACTAATGGTGAAGTCTTCTTCTTTTAGCTCCTCCCAGTGTTTCTGTAAAAGCCTGAAACACTTGACTGCCCGTACAAATTTGGGCACCCAAGAGTTTAGGGAAAAACAAACAAAATAAACTCTGGGTCAGTCATGAGACTAGTGTGAGTAAATTCCAATCATATACGGTTTAACTTTGAAAATTCCTTTGAAACAAAAAGATAATAGTAAGACCAACCCACACATAAACATGGATGGTTTTTACCTTACTATAACCTAACATATTTTAATATCCAATCCAGTGATATTATAATAATGTCTAATCAAGTAAATAGCCAAATAGCAGAACGCTTGCATCTCACGCTCTACATACATAGTAAAAAATCAAAAACCGCAGGGGCGCTTATTGGAGATTGGATTCCAACTATGATAAGGTATGGGACCACCTGCCAATAGTGTATCTCTAGAGGCGAATACACCGAGTTCAACAAGAACGTCTTGCAACCCGGCCCACACATGACCGACCACTAATTCCGCTTTAGTGTATCGAATGTATATCACCAACGTTTGGTCTCAAACCACTGTTTCCTGAAAAGGGACAACATCGAAATATATTAACGAAGTAAAAGGAATTTCTCTAGATAAGTGATTATACACCCTAATGGGAGCAACCCACATAGTCATGCTGCCTGCCCGATTTTTGTCGTTTCCTGGTTGTGAAGCTTGAGGCTACGTCTATCTTTTAGAACATCTGGCCCTCATACACTTTGAATGCCACATCGTCAAACCCATCAAATCACTAGTTGATCTTCCCAAAGTATTACAGGTATAAAAGCAAAGAGAAACGAATTTCTCCGCCACCAGACGTAATACATTGAAAAGATCGTCTTATGTGACCGTTAGGAATACTCAGTCAGACATTCGTCCATACAAGTTGTCCTGGGACTGGACAAACAGAAAACACCATTCTAGAACAGGACGACCCTTGCATTTTACTCCGTCAGCATAATCTATTCGCAGCGCTTACGCCTATACGGAGTGGTTTTAGATAATATATCCAACCGGTCTCTCCGTATTGACAACGATGGTCAAAACACTTCGATAGTTGGTTATTTAACTATCCTGGTAAAAACAAACATCTATTCTAATGTATAACTAAACATCATAAAATCACGCTTAAGTTTAGTCAACAACGCTAATTTATCGTTATAGTTTAAAACTTATCATATGTTGTAATATTTCCCTTTAACTAATCTCGACATAATAGTCATGCTTAAGCCTAGTCAATAGCGTTATTTTATCGCTATAGTTCTAAGACTTGCAATATGTTGCCATATTCCCTTTATACTAATCTTGACATCTCTTTCCGTTACAAAAATCTTGACATCTCTTTCCATTACAAAAATCTTGACATCTCTTTCTGTTACAAACAAACACCATCCCTCGATAATAATGAAGCCATTCAAGTTGGGGTATTTCAGTTACCTCTCGGACCTTGATCAACAACATTCTTATCTTAGAATAGATATAAGTTCGTAACTCTAACCCCTTATACTTTAAAATCCGTCAAAACGTACTTCTTGCTATAATTTAAATATGATTTTATGACTCCATATCTTTAGTTTGAAAACTTATTTGTTTACAACTATGTACTTAAATGTTAACTCTTGGCTACGTCTTCGTTACAAATCCATTTACGTTCTTTGTCTTCTCACACTTTACTTTTATTTGAATCCTTGTTCATACTGCATGTACATCCCATTACCAACTCAATAACATCTTAAATGGGATCCGTTTAAGAATTACTTCCTACGATTAGATTAATATAATTAATCTAATAATATTTCTTAACTGTTGCTTTAAAATAATTATCCAAATTATTCACTCCTAGGATAATTACAGCTTAATAACTTATTTTAAATGTCAAATAATCGTTTATATGTTCTTTATAAAAATGAACCATAAGATACCAGTTTATAATAGAACTATAATTTAAACTCCGCTTACATTAACAAAATGTAATTTTTATAATTATCTTCGTTGATTTGCCTGAGGGCCAATCAACTTCTTAACAAAAATGGGTTTATGGTCGACTGTTGCTATTTTCTTAATCGATATCGCTTATTTATCAAATCAACATAACGTTGAATTTCCATTCAACATGGTTCAAACAGTGCACAAACAGTACATATAAATATTTAGGAATCCGGTTGAATTCCTCCAACCGGTTTCCGCATCCACAGATGTTAGTCAAACATTTATCACTGATTCCCAACTAGGTAATACTAAAATCCATGGAACCAATATCCAACCGGTGATGTGTACATATGCAACGATATAATATTCAACCAATTTAATTGTAATATACCTAATCGACCATCACACAGTATTCAAACAACACTAAAATATAATTATAATATTTAAAAATAGATCAGAATTAGTGAATTTACTCACCTTGGCGCATTAACCGTTAAATAACGATTAACGGTTGATTAATCCAATCATCCATTTTAATTTTTCATAATTCCAACGAGCTCCAAATTGCTCCAAACCAACTTATATGCGTAGCCTTTGCCAATATAAACTCAATGTAATTCGTTTCATTTGTTTCTGGTTTTTCATGTCCAAGGCACAGGAACCTAAGGCCCAATAAACTCAGAACGCATGTGGACCCTCAGATTCACATGCAAATAAATTCATGTTCTCTACTAGTGACTACACCTTCCGCCTACAGTCTTCCTCATTACTCAGTACGTGATTCTTTATTTTATTTCTCTTCCTTTTGTTTTATTTTTTAATTAGGCTTCATTCGACATACCCAGGCCCAATATGGCTTTTCAAACCCACACCCACCCTTGTAAACAGCGGATCCATTTTTTTTCCTTAAAGCTTACCTGCAACTTTAACTACTCCATCTTCCCCATCACATAGGAAACCACACGCTTCAGGTAAACACTCCACCATGTCCGAAACTTCTAGCACAACGTTCTCCTTCACCAATGCATTAAACAACACACCGTCAGTTCCATTTGATTCCTCGTCTCGATCTTGTCAACTTCATCTCTTCCACGTACAACTCGCAGACCCCTACTAAAATCCGTCGAACAGTCCTTCCACGCATAATAGTGCATCAATCTAACTAAACACACACCCAAACCAACCAAATTTCACCATCGTGTACACCCTTACCCGCTGAATGCCATGACAACGTTGAAATGTCCTCCGCCCCTTTGCGTCTTAGACTACAGTCAGCCCTAGCCGCTGCTGACCAACTTTGGACAACCCGGAACAGCTTGCGCCCATCAAATTCTCTTCGAAACTAAAGAGAGTCTTCATGGGTTCATATTTACACAGCTTCCGAATTTATTGTGGAGGATTTGGTTGCATTCATTTGATTTTATAGAGGATTGTCTGATCGGATTTTGATTCTTAAGTCACGAGCTGTGCTCATTTTCATTTCTGAGGATGGAACGAGCTTGCGTATGAGCTCCTGTATTGATATCATTTGAAACTTGGCCATCACGTTGTAGGTTCATAGGTAGCTCGGGAAACATAGTGTAGATCGGTGCAAATCCTTGCCGCGCATGTTTTAGAGCAATATAGGGTACTCTAGTTTTTAACATAGCTTTAATTTTCGAAGTGCAACTGTCCTCTTTAAGGCTGCGCATATGGACATCTAGGCATGGTGACAGGCATGTGAAAATGTCTTAAGGTACCTTTGTGATTTGAACATTCATGGCAGGCACGAGATAGGGTAGGATAGGATTTGAAAATTTTCTGTTACTGTAATGAATTTTCACCTCGAATAGCGATTTGTATTGATGGATGAAGAAAGCTCAAGTACTAAGCTATTGGGTATGTTTCAGACAGGATAGGAAGGAGATATAGCTGTAGTGTACAGATAACATGTTCATTATTAAGTATGAAGTCATAGGGGGGAAATATAGGTCTGTGTTTCCATTGTTGTTGATAAGGCTTTGAAGTTGATAGGGTAGGCACAACAAATGTATACATATTTAATTGGTAATTTGTAAATTTATTATTATAACCGACATGAACAAACCTGTATGAGTAGAAACAAACATGACAAACGCTTGGCTAGTGTTAGAATGACTATCGGTGTTGTAGGATCGTGTTTTCACCTTAGTTTTATTTGGACTCCAACGGACAGGATAATTATTAGGACACATATATCTCCTTAACTAGTGGATGCTACGAGATAAAGTTTTTTTTCTTAAGTTACAGGGAATTATTCGTACATCAACAAAATAAGCACAGTGGATTTTGTTGGAAAATACAACATAGTCAGGAAGAAATTACTTGAATAGTTTCATCAGAGGGCTACGACTATCTATATAATCATATACATATGGGTATAAAAGCAGATCGGCTATAAATGAATTTATTGATTAAGCTTCACAAAATTCTATGTACTACGCATGGCCATCTGAGGCCTTGGACTGGCATTGGACCTCTATCGAATTTTGATAAGTTCCGATATTAATTTTTTTCCAGAATATAAATAGTCTCAACTTTAAGTTAGAAAAATGTGGGTACCTTGTTTTATAAAATACCATTCGTTTATGGACTGCTATCGACAAGAATAAAAATACCTTCGTGACGAGCAATGTGCCACGATCCCAAAAATATAATAATATCGGTAGGTTAGCTCATATTGTGAAATCCCAAAATATTGATATGGGGTGCAAAATACTCCAAATAAAAGTTGCTTATTTAATTAATTAAAAATTACAGTAAAATTCTAAAAATTAAATTATCACTATGTCTCAAAAGAACCTTGTCCAAATTCGAATCCGATATCTAGTTATTTCAAATAAACCGTTATGATCATGGCGTTGCTTTTCTGTATATTTGATTTGGACAAAACTTACAATATATAATCCGAAATCTTGATTTTTCACTTCTGTTAGAAAGATATAGTTCAACGGATTCCAACGTTTCTTGTTTCAAGGAAATCCGGCTTATAACGAATCCTGTACACTCAGTTGAAGTTCAGAACGTTAAATTACGAACTGCAGCGTCGTTATAAGCTCGATTATATTTAATATATACTTTTATACATTCAACTTCGTTTTAATTAATATATAATTCCACTTATATTATGAATTCAATATTTAAACTAATTAAAATATTCAAATACAAACCGATAAAAATGCAGGACATTACATTTACCCTCTTTCCAAAACAATACTATATCAATGGTCAGTTCAATGCTTCACAATACTTGAACCGATCAACAACACGATACAAACCAATTGTATATAAAATTTACAAATATGCTCTCATATATATACGCTCAATCTCGATCTAGGGTATTACTAAGCCAATCTCTATCGAGTTACACCACAGAGCCTAGGTTATTACTAAACCAATAGCTCTGATACCACTGTAACGACCCAAGGATTTTCGTCCCTGAAAATCGATATAAATACCTTTACCGTATCTCATACCGACCTTCCAAACACCGAAAACACTGGACGTTACTAGAAAGAATTTAGAGGGTGGGATAAGAAAGAAAGAAATATTAGAATAGAAGAAGAAGAAGAAGAATAACACAACACAGAGTCTCACATCGCTGCGGAACAAAATATAATACAGAAATAACTTTGTTGAGAGCTTTAAATAAAGCTTACCATATCAGAGTACATCAACATCACTAGGCAGTTATAATAACCTGTCCTCGTATACAACACACAGCGGAATAGTAGCTATATAATATCATACGTCTAGACTCTTCCAGCTCATCTCTTCATAGCATTCGATAACCTGAACCTGTACACCCCGGGCTAACCCCAGCATTTACAAAACGCTGGGTCAGTTTGGTGAACCAGAGTGAGATAAACTCGCACAGTATTAAGGTATCACACAACTTGATTTTTAAAGTTAAAATCCTTTCGAAAGCAAATGTAATCGTAAGACCGAATCCACACATAAACACGGACGGTTTTTACCTTACGATAACCCAAGTCATTTTTGAAACTAATATCTTGTCTGATATTATAATAATGTCTAATTACAAGTAAATATCAATCTAGTGGAACGCTTGCATCTCACGCTCCACATATATAGTATACAATCAAAACCGCGGCGCTTATCGAAGATTGGATTCCGACTATGACAAGGTATGGGACCACCTACCGATAGTGTATCTCTAGAGGGGAATACACTGGGTTCAACAAGAATGTCTAGCAACCCGTCCCTCACATGACCGACCACTCATTTCGCTTGAGTGTATCGAATGTATATCACCAACGGTTGGGAGCGACCTACCTTATTCCCGAAAAGGGACAGCATCGAAATAGATTAAAGAAACAAATAAAATTTTCTCTAGATAGGTGATTATACACCCTAATGGGAGCGACCCACATAGCCATGCTGCCTGTCCGATTTCTGTCATTCCCAGTTGATGAGGCTTGAGGTTTAGATTAACTTTTTGAAACACCTGGTCATCATTCACTTTGAATGCCACATCATCAGATCCGCCAGATATCACTAATTGACGTCCACAAAAATAATCTGAAAGTTAAACAAAGAGAAGTGCCCTTCTCCGCCACTAACAGAAATACGTTTGTAAAAATCAACGTATGCGATCCCTTTGGAAATACTCTGTCAGACATTCGTCCATACAAGTAATCCAGGAACAGGATGAACCGAAGGTACTCTCCTACTGCATCCAATAAAGGCATCACCCCATGGACCAGTAGCGAGAAGCCCTTGCAATCCATAGATTTCAACCGCGACAGAATCACAATGTATCTCGGGCCGCTAAGCCAGAGATTATAAGTAACACTTCCGTTTCATGAAGATCTACGGTCTTCAATTTCTCCATCTTCAATCAGCATCTCTTACGTATTTGCTGGTTCAGAATGGTTTTTGAATATAAATTCGATCCCGGCCTTTACGTACCAACATCGCATTGGACATGATTTTGATAGTCGGTTATTTAACTATCAAAAAAACAAGCAAAAAAAAATTCCTTGGTTTCCTATATAGCATTTATTTGACCATTTAAAATAATATCTTTATTCTAATATATTTATTCTCAAATCATTTTATTATAATACTAGGAAAATTCGTCTTAAAATCAAATCAAATTCTTCCTTTAAAATATTATTTAAATAGTTGCTACCCATTACTCATCATTTGTTGATCGATCAAAATTTATCCTTCGTAAAATCATCGGGTACGAACTCTCCTTTTTATTTTGGGACACCATACCTGCCTCTTATATTCTAGGATAAAACCTATTCCCAAAATCTTGTCTCCCTACTTTTTGAGATATCGTTATTTTCCATCCATCTCCTTACTATTCCTTTCGCCTTGGAGATGCCATTCAAATCCCAAGCCCTTTTTTTTTAAAACCCCTTTTATTTTGAAATCCAAATGTACATATATATATTCCCAAAATCTTCAAGTAATGCTACATTATTATTTTCCAAAGTTATTTGTTTTAACATATCCACTATTGCGACCAATATCATTCTTTGGTAATCCTGAAGTCGTTCAAGTTGGGGTATTTAAATTACCTCTCATACCTTGATCAACAACGTTCTTACCTAAGATAATATCAGTTGTAATACCAAAATCGATATTTATTCTCAATACCCAAACAAACCCTCTTTACTTATCTCTTCACGAAACACCATTTCTTTTTATGTACGGCAAATCTATTGCATCTTTATTACTTCACTTGTTTAACAATTAAAATTAAAATTTGGTTTTCCAAAAACTCGTTTCAATAGTATATTCGACAAATCTTTGATTTTATAACTCCGTCTAACATGGAAATAAGTCCTCAAATTTTAACTTTGAATTTTAAGCTTAACTTATATCATTATTTACATGAACTTGCTTAAAACATCACTTTGCTATAACAATGGTTAAAAATTTTATAACCCTCTGTTTACACATTTTGGATACTAAGAGATCACTTTGATTATTGTTCAACAATATCAACATTTAAAAACGGTTTTGTTGTCCATCTTATTTCTACTAATCGAATAATTCAATTTCGAGTAACTCGGTTGACTTAGTCAACTCTACACCTGATTAACACATTAATCAAATCCCAGTTTGTCTTTCCATTTTTAAATTAATTTCAAATTAAATTAATTTAAATAATTCCATTCGATTATTATAAAATGAGTAATAATCAACTCAATATAATCTTATCTTAAATTGCTTCTTAAAATCAATTATCCTTGGTTATTCAACATCGCCTTAATATCCACTCACTTCCTTACCAATATCGTAAGTATTAAAATCAATTTCATAAGATCACTTCGTATGTTAGATAAAACACGTGCTTCACAAACAAATCTATTTTGGTACTAAAAATGGTTAAAATAATCGTTGTAGGTGTGGTTAAAATAATCGATGTAGGTATGCTTGGTTTATTCTCTTTAATAAACCCAATTTAAATAATATATTTAAAAATAAGTTTCACATCTTCATTCCTATTTATTAACGGTAAATCTTCCTTCTAAAAGACAATGTATATTTTGGGCATCTGCCGCAAATTTCTTAACCAATACGATCCATTGGTTAATAACAAACAATTTGTTGAATTTAGACTCAACAATTTATAACCAATTAAAAATCCAGTCATCACGATTCAACAGTTCATATATATGAAAATAAACGATCATCAATTCAACTCATATTGGTCAACCAATCATGATTCAAGCGTCTAGTTTAATTCAAATACGTTTATGTAACCAACAGGGTAAGTAAACTCTATTGGAACTCATCGTTAGAAATAACGATGTCATATTTATTTAAATTAAACCACGTTTAATTTAAATAGATGATATAACAATATGTTCCAACATCCAATCAATCATCAAATCAACCAACACTTAGTAGAACATGGCATACAAATAATAACCCAATTTATGGGATAGCTGAGCGAGTTAAACTCACCAGGACTAGTTTGGTCGTTAACCGCTGGTTTTTCAATTAAATTAAACTAATTTAATTAAAAATTATTCTTGCTTCCAGCCTTGCATGATCCTGCTCCATCACGAAACCCTCGCCTCTAAGGTTCCAGCGGGGCTGATTGTGTTAAAATCCGTTAACGTTTGCACAGTATATGGTATTAACTAATTTATAAACTGTTTTTATTTTTTTAAACATGAATTTTGATAAATAAACATGGCCTATAATCCTACCTGTTCGGCCCGTGCAAGCCCAACCCGCATCCTTTCTCAAAACCTCTCCCATCGTTATCTAAACCTTTAGACACAAAATCCGCCGCCTCCACAAGAAATTTGATCATAGTCGAAACCCTAACCACCTTCCCCTTTATCTCCTTCCCCTTCTTCCTCTTTTCAGTCCGAACGAACATCGCTTCTTCACAACCACTCATCTTCGATCTTCCCTTCATCCTCCTTCCCCCATCGGTCTGCCAACCTCGCCAATCAACTCCCTCAACATCCAACATCACCGCAACCTCGTCGTTCAACCCTGAACCTTCCAGATCCGCTACAGGCGGTCAACGATCAACTCGAAGCAGCTATTCGAAGATGGACTGAAGGCTAAGTATCACGTCAGAAAATTCATCTGAAGCTTTCTGAAACGAGGCGCTTGGATTCACCAACATAGATAAGTGTTTTATCTGATTTTTTATTTGCTGTTATAATTGATTTTGTTTTTTTTTCTCCAAGTGGTTCGAACCAATTTCTTGTTAACTTTATTTTGCTTTCTGGAATTGATGAATACTTGCGTGTGAATACCTGCATTTATAGTGGTTTGATCGACCTAGGATAAGATCAACGTCTATTAGTGTGTATCCTAGGTAGATTTTGCTATTCTTAGGCCATTGGGTTTTTCCTTTTCAGCTTGTGTGTACTGTGATGGTTGATAGATAGTGATGTTTAGCAGAAAATCTTGATGAATTTAGTTTTACATTCACGGTACTGTTGGTCTGTTCACATGAGATATTGATCGAACTGTGTGTGTAGGTTAGGTGAACTATGCAACTATTGAGATGTCTATCTTATTGAAGATTTGAAACTGCAACATATATATATATCATAAGATTTAGTAGCATATTTTATTTGTATAAATGTGTACTTCTAATAGAAATTCAGATATTTCATTTACCCAGCTACTTTGTGATGTATTTTGTGATATGATATTCTCTCCACTCTCCATGTCCCATATCATACTTTATAACATAGCTGTGAGGCTATCCATGAGTAGTTTTAATTCTATCCAGTGATTTGAAATCATATGTTGGAATCTATGTGGCATTTTAAATAAATAACAACAGTCCTTGTCTACGTTTGCATATGAATAAAGTTAGCTGCCTCGATTTGTCTGTAGTTTTGCTGTACAAATATACATGTACTTATTTAAATTCTTAGCTGTGAAATGTCCATCCCTAACTGTATATGTCTATAAAGATTTGATATATACATATATTTCTTCTCATATATTTCTGTCCAGATTTGATGCATATATATATATATATTCCCTTCTTGATGTATGAATATACATATTTTAGTTGCTTAGCTGCTATTGCTTAGCTATTCATAGTCTAGTCTTAAGCTATTCATTGTACGATTCAAATTAACATATACATTGCTGTTTATTGCTTTATGTTTTAGGAATCTTATTTTTTTCTCTTATTTATTTATATTCGAATGTGCTATCTTTAGGTTGGGTCAGCTATATATTATTGTTTTGGCGTAGCTGTATTGAAACTCTTACATTGGATTCCTTTGTTGGATGGGACAGAACAGAGACATCAAGAGCAGCAGTAGGCGGTCCGGTGCAATAGTATACATAGATATATATTTTTTCTTTCTTTTTTCTTCCTGAAAAGATCTGGTGCATTTGAAAGGTGTAAACTTCTATGTTGATGATGTATTAAGTTTTGGACAAATAGAAGAGTGAGCAAAACTTTGTATTGACAGTAGAAAGAATACAAGAATACCATATTTTGATTTTATACCTATGTGTTATTGCCTTTGAACTGATTCGGGTCTTGTTATATGTCCCTTTCGTGTTGTACAGACAATATTATGTATTGTTTTTTTTCATTGTGTTGTGCATTTGTGCGAACAAAATATGGATAAATATGTTGATTTCTACATTGTACTTAAAAATTTCGGTTCCAAGTATATTTCAGTTTTATAGTTTTTATTTTCAATTATATAATGTTCGTCGAACCAAGTGAAGTGCAGACGGTGTGTATATAGATATATACACAGTGCGGTTTGTATTATAAATATGGTTTGTGTTTACGTTGTACACAAGCCTTTAGATTGGTAAAGCATTTTTAATCTCATATAGCTTTCAATACAAATTGAATTAAGTTTTAAATGGCTAAATTAACTATAATACATTAATACCATCATATTAAAGTAAACAACTTAAATTTCGAATGTGATAGAATTCAAACTCATTTGTTAAGGTTATAAATGCCATATCATTCATATAAAAACCTTTTTATATTTCTAAATAAATTAAAGCTTAAACTTCGTTTTTAATAACGAACAAAATATTAAAACCCATTAATATTCCAAATAAAAAATTTAAAATAATAAATAAAATTAAATATTTGACTGCAAAAAATACGGGACGTTACATGCGCTTATTGGGTAATGGATTCCAACTGGTAAGGTATGGGACCACCTTACGATAGTGTATCTCTAAAGATGAATACACCGGGTTCAACAAGAACAACTTGTAACCCATGCTAAACATGACCGATCACTCATTTCGCTTAAGTGTACTGAATGTATTATCATCAAGGTTGGGATCAACAACCGTTTCCCGAAAGGAACAACATCAAAATAGATTATAGAAGTAAATGTTTTTTCACTAGATCATGTGACAATACGCCCTAATTGGCAGCTAACTACTTAGCCATGCGACCTACCCGATTTTATACCATTTCTCGGTTGTGAGGCTAGAGGGCATAACTTACAGATCACACCTTTATTCACTTTGAGTATCACATTATCATACCCGCCAAATCACAAATTGATTTCTCCAAAAATACCACGGGTATACAACTAAGAGAAACGGATTCCTCCGCCACCAAACGTAAATAAATTTAAAGAGATTAACTTATGCAATCTATTAAATATACTCTGTCAGACATTCTTCCATACAGGTCATCCTGGGAATGGACAAACCGAAGGCACTATTATGTAAATCCTCTTAGGCAATTTCTACCTAGGATTTTCCAGAACAGCCCATGCATAAACTCCGTCTTCAATTATCTAGATCGTATTTGATTTGAAACGCTAATGCCCATAAAGAGTGGTTTTCAGATAATAAATCTGATCCCGGTCTCTCCGTATTGACGACGGAAAAATGGTCAAAACTTTGATAATCAGTTATTTATCTATCAAAGGAAAACATTCATACACACACAACGATCTTATTTCCAAATGGAAATTTTATCGATCAATCAACATTTTTCCCTTTAAATTAATTTATCATTAATTTATTTATTTCCCCATTTCCCATTTCATAATTTTTCTAAATTTAGAAAATATACGTTATTATCATTGGAAAATATTTCCATTCCTTTTTTCATGCGTCAATATCCTCCCACGTCTATCAGTCTCTAACTGTAAACCAGTAAGAGAAAAACTACCCAAGTATAAACCCCGAAGGACGAAACCAACATCAGATCGATACCCAGATAGCTGTTCAACATAACTAATCTCCAGTCAGTTTCAAATTTCCTGAACTCTGTTTCTTATCTTCTTATCAAATCATTTCTTATGCAACTCTCTGAATGAGTTTACGAATCCAATTCTTTTATGAAAAACTTGTATTATAATGACAGCGTCATAATCCGTACTTCCGAAATATCTAACTTAAAAATTTAACTTTTATTCCCTAGTTTAATTAAATAACTAAATAAACAATTTATTTATAAATAAATAAATCTTGGTTAAAAATCGGAAAGTAAATAATAATTTCCTACCCTCGATATAGTCGAATTCCGATATATAATTCCCTCTCGAATAATCTCTATTTGATAACTCTCTTTCGAATAACTATATTTGATAATCTCTCTTCGAATAACTTATATTCGATTAACTCTCTTCCAAATAAACTATATTCGATAATCTCTCTTCGAATAACTTATATTCAATTAACTCTCTTCGAATAGCTTATATTCGATTAACTATCTTCGAATAACTTATAATCGATTAACTCTCTTTTTAATACCCATTCCAATTTGCTAAATGTTTCCTTTTAAATCATTGTTCACTTTTTAAACATGAATATTATCCTTTTATATAAATCTGGACTTGTTTTATCAAATCAAAGCTT
Source organism: Allium sativum (assembly GCA_030737875.1). NCBI lineage: Eukaryota > Viridiplantae > Streptophyta > Magnoliopsida > Asparagales > Amaryllidaceae > Allium > Allium sativum. The sequence goes on from CM060924.1 coordinate 301,087,222, forward strand.
GATTTCAATTTAAAACTATTATTACAAGTTCCAATTCTATGTATCGAGTCATTATATAAATTCCCCACCAATCTATTTCTTACAAAATTAAATCCACTATTTTATTTGATCGCCACTTCCTATCTCGTTGAAATTCCTTTATGACTTCCTATTTTAAAAATCCAATTTACTTTCTAAATGTTTTAACTTATAAAATGTTTATTTTAATCCATTATTCTCCTCGAATGTGAATAATATTTCTTTTATATAATCAATCAGTTTGATTTTGTATTTTAAAGTAATATCCCATTTCCAAATTCTATTTATACTTATATTTATAGAATTAATTATACAAAATCTCCTATTTACTTCTAACATTTAGAGTCTCATTTACAATTCTCTTTATAAATGCTAAGTTCAATTTCTATTTAAAATATCTGTGTTAAAACCGATTTCTACTCCTCTATATTAATTCAACCTTGTATATTTCATTTATCAAATGATAAATATTTTATTTAATTTATAAAACATTATTTATAAATTAATCTTCTCGGTTTTATCTGTTAAAACAATTTTCTATTTACAATCTATTTTAAATCCATTTCATAGTTCTTTTTATATCCCGACATTTCCTTTTTCGTTCTATTTATTCCCCCAATAATTCCTTTTATAATTATCCTATTTATTTCATAAATATTTTCTTTTATGATATCCTATTTATTTTATAAATATTCCCCTTCATAAAATTCTATTTATTTTATAAATATTTCCTTTTATAAAATTCTATTTATTTTATCAACATTTCCTTTTATAAAATTCTTAAATTCAATATCCACTTCGAAATTCATTTTATAAAATCCTTTGATTTTATATAAATATTTTATCTTTATATAAATATTTTATCTCAGTATATACTTTGAAAATTCCCTTTATACATTCAAGTATCCTTATGGTATTAAAATACCAAATCAAAAGGATAAATCATCATCCAAACGCACATAATCAATAACAGATTATATACCACATCATATATCACAATATATGAAAAATAATATTATAAATATTGAGGAATCCAGTTGGATCCCTCCAACCTGTTTCCCTGCACTACAGATGTTAAACAATATAAATAACATCAATTTCATTTCCATATGAAATATTCTGATAAACAGAATCAGTATTTGATTAACGATATATATATATATTACTAGATCTATAATTTTAACCAATCAATTAGCAGTTCATCCACACAATTAACACATAGCTATCAACTATCACTTATCAATTCTAAAAATACGTTATAAAAATATAAACTGGCAGAGTTAGTGAGATTTACTCACATTGTTCGGTTTATCGTTAAATAATGATAACAGTTGTTGATTTAGATCAGGCAATTTATTTCTCTATAAATTGTAATGAGCTCCAATTCACTCTGAATCAGTTTCATTGTGTAGTGCTCGTCCATTCGATCCTAACAGATCCAATTTTGCTGAATTCGAATAACGTATGATAAAGTCACGGTTAGTTAAAGTTAACACACTTTTATATTTTAATATAAACTTAATTAAATTCCCTCTTGGGCTTTACCATTCAAACAGGCCCATATTGAAGCCCAGACCGGTATTTACTTCTTCCCCGATCAATGAAAAATCCCATTGCTCCAATTCTCTGGCCATTCTCGCATCTTCCTGCTCGTACACCTCCTTCCCCATTCAATGAAATTTCCAACCGCCTTCACCAATCTCATCTCCTCCGATCTCTCTAACATTCCATCACCATAATGTACTACTCGATGCCATCATTCAAAATCCGTTCGAAAACCGTACGTTGATGCTCCTGAAAACCATCGACACAAATTTTGATCGAATACCACCAAAAATAACCATCTTCTCCCAATCGATGTCACAAAGTCAAACCTACCCTCAAAAAGATTAAATCGATGCACACGCTATAAGGAAGATCAACCCTAGCCATACTGCCCAAATACCCATCGACTGCAACATGCGTCGAACCCCAAAAAATGGGTACTGGCATGAAGACAGTTGTATGCTAAGTCCAAATAAACCAGTTTTGAGATTTTAGAAATTTATTTGGATTTTCTATTGATTTTTGAAACTCACAATTTCTGTTGCGTGAAGAATTACTGGCGGCCAAAATGTTTTGACCTAAGAAGAGAAACTTTAGGGTTAAGCAAGTTAGGGATATATTTATAAGGTATTTATATATTTTTATATTTACTTATTATATTTGTTTTTAATCCAACGTTGTCTATATTTGTTATTAAAAATTCGTATGATCACATATAATATCCAAATTCAATAATAATGGACATGCAGTTACAGTTCGACATTACGGACCCAACGAAACTTGTTTCGTCGAATTTCGACACCGTTTGCTCACATAACATATTTTTAAAGTCAAATTATTGACTTTTTTATGATTAAAATTTCCTACAACTAAATATTGACTCCAAAAATCACAAAAATTGGAATCTAACAATAATTTAATATTCTAGATCCAACAGAATTAGTTACGTCGAAAACGGAGGTCGTTTGCAAAAGCGGCTATTTTTTAAAGCTTTAAATAAACCATTTAAATATTAATATATTTAAAAAAATTAATTTAATATCAATAAATTAATATTATCGTATATATTCACATTAGAATATCATACAGCTCCAAAATAAATATATCGGAATTTATAACTCGATATTTCAAAGTTCCCGGTTATGTCGATATTCGATTTATATTAAATTCCTTTTATAATATAAATAAATTGATATAAATTATAAAGGAATTCCATAACGACTTTTTGAAAATTTGATTTGGACATAACTCAGAATCTACACGATGAAATCTCAAATTTCCTCTTCTATTTGAAAAATAACGTTCAATAAATTCGAACGTTTCTTGTTACACAGAAATCCGACTTAAAACGGATTCTATATATTCAATTGAAGTTCAAAACTCCATATTATGAACTGACGTGCCATTACGAGCTCGATTTAAATTATATTATAATTATACGTTTCATTTATATAATAAATTCGTTATTATAATTCAATTCTAAACTGAATTAAACCTTATAAATAATTCAGTTCACGCAATATTGCGAATTCCACTATTTCCGACTATTCTGAAAATAAATATATTATTCTATTATTTATATGAATTAAATAAAATCTAAATATTTAATTAAACAACCATTTAAATCTCTAGATCAATATTCAAATAATTAAATAAATTAATTATTATACCGTAAAAATACGGGATGTTACACCTAGTTTTGTTGCGTCAGAACTGCGCATAGCTTCTCCCGGATTCCTTTCTTCTTCAGTGGCCATAGAAGTGAAGTCATCTGGAGATGGTCATGTAAAGAATCATGTGTCTCAGTCTGTTGTACGTGCGACTCACCATTCTCGTTCTGCGTTGCAGGTCGCTCACCACTGTCGTCATGACTCGAGCGCTCAAGCTCATGATTCTGTAAAGAGTGAATCTTCTGAATCTGACAGCTAAACGGTTGCGTATCCAAATCAACCTTCATATCTTGCTTTCTACAATTTTGTTAATCAACCTACTTCTACACCCATACTTTTGGAAATTGGCAGTTGCTACTTTTATGGCCAAAACTGTTACAGTTTGAACACACATCAGGCCTCGACTCGTATTCAACGTCTTGTATTAATATCTGTCTATCCGCAGTTTAAATTGGAACTTGACAAGGAAAGGAGGACGAGCTAGGAATTACGACCAAACACGTGCAAATGCAATCTTCTGCATATCTTCTGTCACCTTATCAAGTCTAATTAAATTAACAAGGATGGAAGTTATTCTGCTAATTGCTTCAACTGTCCAATATTCCAAAGGTAAATTATGAAATTTAACCCAGATTGGAACTGAGTTCAGCATGTGTTTAGTAAGCTTTGCATCCAAATACCATCGTTTCATCATCATTAGCTGACCATTATAAAAATAGGGACCTCTCGCAAGGATTCTATCATAATGCTCTCTTTTTTTTAAATCTAATGATATAAAACCCTTCTTCTTTAGAATAAATTTGAAATTCGCCCAAAAGTTGCCATACTCTATGAATATATGCTTTGAAAAAGGGATAATGAGGCCTCGAACCTAATACATATATAACTATAGCATTTTCCCAAGGTTTTTGTCCTTTCTGAGTCAATTCGATGTCCATTTCATCACATTTCATATTTTCATGGTCCGTAGGATGATAAAATTGAAGAGGGTTAGAAATTGGAACCTAATTACTTTCAATGACATCCTTCCAGGCACAGCTAGACTTCAATGGTGAATTTCTTCCAGTAGAAGAGTTCTTTCCAATTGGGTGAGAAGGCAATGGCAAGCACAAGGGCTTTGATGTTGATGAAAGCTTCTAAACAAAGTTTTGCTTAGGGTTTCCATATGCAAAACGTTGGCCGGAGTTGCTGCTACCTTGTTCTATTGTTGGAAGACCTTGCCAGTGTTCATTCGTTCTCTATTGAGTCGGATTATCTCTTGAAGGGATATTAGGAAACCTAAATCGATTATTATCCATCTGCCACGCCTTTGGTTTGCGTCTTGCAGTGATAACCTGGATGTCATCTTCGTCAAGCTGTGTTTAGAAAATTGCGCGAGATGGAGAGCAGAGTTGATGCTTTGGAATATCCCTCCTACCTTGCCAAATTCCCGTACTTCATGTTCAACCTGGAAACTTTTCAATGCCGAAACCCTTTTCAAAACCCAAGGCAGAATATTCAGGACTATCTTTTCCTTATTTTGTACTTCTATTCGTATATGATAATAACTCTCTGGAACTGATTTCTCACGATTCGATGTACTCATTTGATACACACACACTCTCTCCCTTTTTGCTATTTTTTATTTTTGGACCCGTAATATAAAGGATTTTGTAGCTTTTTTTAATTCTCCGTAGAATTATGCTATCAACTTTGCCATCTTTAAACTTTTATGTAGCAGTGTAGTGGCTGAATGAACTTTATATGTTCATACAAAATAAAAGGAATTTTATATCATTTATGTGCACTGCATATTATTACTTGAGTTTTGTTAGGTTGAATTTTTTTATTTTCTTTACGCACCACTGCCATAATGACAGGATGTTAGTTTTAACTTAATATCTAGCCTATTATGTTGTTGAAATCGTACAGATAAGCTTAAGTGAGATTGTAGACTTGGTTAGGGTTCGAGTTGTCATGGTGAATTGATTTGTTGAAATGTGATTCAATCCAAGATGGTGCAAGTTTTCAGTAGAAGCAGTCAATACAAAAGTTATTCTCTTTCACATGCTTTGTATATTTAATTGCCAGGTCATTAAATATCTTAGGCTGAAGTAGTCCATGGACACGCATGCAGTAGACGTAGATTTAGTTTAGATTTTTTTTAGCTTATTTAAAAACCTTGTACTTTTCAGTATTTTAATATATGGGTGTTGTCGCGTGCTTCTTCTATAAAAAACAAGTATTCCATCTTTTCCTTCTCTGTAATAATCCAACAAATTTGGTGTTAGAGCAAACACTATTATCCGGGTTCATATTGAGGGAGTTTGAGAGAAAGGAGTGAGTACTCAAACACAAGATAAATAGGGGTCAAGAGTGAAAGTTGTTCACAAAGCAAATGTAACAACCCGTAAATTCTGGGCCAATTTAAAAATTTTGTTTTAGCGAATTTAATGGATTTAGAATATTTAAAATGAATAATTTTAAATAATAACAATGATAAAATTATTTTCGATGAAGTTAAAACGAAGAAATTTATTTTAATTATATAACGAGCCTGAAATGGCGCGGTAGTTTTAAACTTCGAATTCAAACTTTGACTGAATGTACAGGATCCAAAAAAAATCGGATGTTGGCGAACCAAGAAATATTTAAATCTGCTGAACTATATCTTTCCAACGGATGTAAGAAACTGAGATTTCACTTTAGAAGTTGAAAGATATGTCCAGTTTAAAATTCAGAATAGTCGCCATGGAATTATATATATGGCCCAAAAAGTCACATTTTGCATACGGATGAATTTGGACTCGAAACCACTTCCATTTAGTTCAAAATTCCATTTACGACTCCGAAAATTATAAGCTTCGATATATTCTAAGGTTCGGATTTGTGGCAATTGGCTGGGGTTGTCGGTTAGTAAATATAAAGCCCTTAAAATGGAAATTTTGCAAACGACCTCGGTTTTCGACGAAACCACTTTTGTTGGATTCGGGATGTCAAATTATTGCTAGATTCCAAGAATCATAATTTTTGAAATTAATATGTGAGCGTGGCACAAGAAGACGTGTTTTGTAAATTTGGATCGACTTGAAAAAGGCCATTTTTCAAACGGTCTCCAAATTTGACGAAATTAGTTTTGTTAGGACCGTATCGTCAATACGAAGCTAGAAATAATTTTTCTGCAATTTTTAGAGTTAGTATGTGGCCCCGGTAATTTGAAATGTGCATTAAAATTAAATATATACTGATTTATATTTTAAATTTGACGAAAACTGATCGAAACAACCGAATTGGCTTGCGATACATATCCCATTGGGTTCAGAATGGGGGTAATTAGCTAGGGCGACAGTCGTTGGGTTTGATTTGGAGTTAGTATGGAGAAACAAACATTTTTGCAATTAAATAAAATAAATAATTAAAATATACATATATAATGGCCAATAGAAACCCTCGTTGACCAATTCACTATCGCGCAAGCCCGATTCACTCCAGACCGACGGCGGGAGTTCCTCCCTTCTTCTTCCTTCGATTTCTCTCCAACCACGCATCAAAACTGATTAGCACAGAAATGTGTTTATTTTTATGCTTATATCTTATCTTTATTGTATATAAATAAATGCTACTTTGGGTATTTTGTGTGTTTTTACAGGTCGTTGATTAATTGTCTCCTTCATTAAATTAAAGACCACTAATAAGAAAAAGAAGCTACTTTCCCATCTCAACAAGTTTTCAATCACAAAGGAAGCTGTAGCACATTGGTTAAGGCATGAAAATCTGTACAGAAAGACCTGGGTTCGATTCCCATCAAACTCTCTTTTTGCTGAAGAATGGAACGCGTTCACACTGCCTCCCTTGCTTTGAAGAATTTATGGATTAGTGATTTATGGTGTATATATATATATATATATTCATATGTATGAATATATGATATACAATAATAAATATTTCAAGAATTGGAAGTATTCTTAATAGATAAATCAAAGGGAATCTTTCATTTTTACTCTCCATAAAGATGAAGATTTGATTAGATAGATGCCAATCAATTTGCCATCAACTTCAAATCTCTTGGAAAATGCCAATCAGTTTGCCACATGACCAATCAAAAGAGGAAAGCTGCATGGAATATTTCAAGTCTATCTTATCTCTCTTATTTGTGAATATATTATTTTCAAGAGGTTGAGTCATGGCTCATGGTCCATTAGAGGATTAGGGTTCCAATTCACCTATAAAAGCACATGTATACCCATTGTAACCGAGGTCGATTCTCTGTACTTCTTTTCTCCATTAACAAAGTTTTCTTTTACATTTTGCATTTTTTTATTTTATTAGCAACTAGTGCCATCTACACAATTAGGTTTGGTAGAGTACTAGTTGTATTTTGCACTTATTTTTATTAGCGATTGACCGTCTGATTAGATTCATTGGTAATCCTAACCTTAATTTCTGTTGTTTCTGTTGTTGTTATAATTTTCTAGCGAATTGTTCTGCAGTTTCAGTTGTTGAATTTGGTGTTGGTCTGATTAGATTCAGATCAATAGTAAATTCAATAATAGCTTTAATTCATAATCAACCTCAAATTCTTGTCTAACTCGCCCAAGAAACATATAAGTAATAAAATTTATTATTCCTCCCTGTGTTCGACCTGTATGCTACACATCTGTGCGCTTGTAGTATTTAATTTAAATATCGCGCTTTTCTAATTCATAGATTTGCGACGATCAAGTTTTTGGCGCCGTTGCCAAGGATGTAACGATTAAATTTTATTGTCTATTTAATTTCTGATTCGTGTTAGTTTTTATTTTTATTTTTATTTTTGTTTTATTTTGTAAAAAAAATCACTTTATTAGTTGATTTTGTATCAAATAGTGGTGCAAGAATCATCTAAACAAGAGAAGAATTTTTTTTTTTGCCGTTTCTTTTCTTTGATTCCATCTATATCTTTCCTGCCCAATTTTTACATTTGATTCCTTTTTTTTTCTTACAAATTTTCAAAAAAAAAAGAACACAAAAAAAGGATTTCTTTGGCAAATTTTTCTTTGTTTCCTTTTCTTTGTGCACTATCTTCACGCCTTAGCCACTTCACCAAAACCATCTTCCCTACCATATTCTTGCAACCTCACTACTCATCGTCACAGTCCATTGCCACAGACAACCAGTTCAAACCCCGTCTTTAATCCGATCCAAACTCCAAAATCACTGCACCAGTCAACCACTAATCATCTTCATCCTTCTTAAATTCACCACTACAGCCCCATACAATTCTCTACTTCACCACAAAATTTCAGATCCGATTAGAACAGCCTCTGTCCTTCAAAACAAATCCACCTTCGCACTTCCCCTTGTCCATACCCTGCTCCTCTCATCAACGTCAACAAGCCCGGCCGAATTGCAGCCATCACCGTTCACAACATCACCAGACTCCACAATATCCCGTTTAGATCCCGTACCCCAATTCAAACCAAAAACTCCCTGGCTCCGTTGCAAATCTCAACAAACACTCCGGTCTAATCCTTCTTGCCTGTACCGGCCCCTCCACAGACCAAACCATCCCCATCTGCAACAATCTCGGCCAAACCCCACGTCCACAAACCAACGTTTGCTGCACCAAAACAACAACACCTCCATAATCCATCAACCTGAAGCATCACGTACTTACTGTCACCCCAGCATCCCCCTCAATCAACTTCCAGTTTGTGCCAAACGTCAACCACAGTCCACAAATCTTCTACAAACTGAATTCGTCATCCTCATCAATCATCACATCAAGCCTTGCTAGCCATCCACGCTCCCAAATCAACACAGCAACCACTCACCAAATAGTTTCACCAAACTTTGTTGGAAACCCAAAATCACAAAGTTCACCCAATTTGAACCGCAAGCAAAATCCGAAGCACACACTCGAACACCAATTGGAACAGTTCAAACCAAAAAAAAAACTGAATCCTCAACTAGTTCGGTCCACAAACCAAAATTGAAACTCAAAAACCCTTCGATTCGAAAGCAGAAAAGTTGTGAACCAAACCCGATTTGAAAACCAACAGCAAATTCGATTCGAGAAGTCTCTGATCTGCAGCGAAGGAATAAATTCGGGATTGCATCGTTTCGAGGGCTCAATGTTATTTATTTCAGGGAAGAGGCAGGTTATTATTTGAGGAAATAGATGAAGAGCGAATCCGGCTTTGGGTAGATAATAGGATCTGTTGGATTAATTTCTGTGTGCTGTTTTGATTTCCTTTTTTTGTGTTGACTCGTGTTTTCGTGTTTGAGAAGGAGATTTTGATAAAAAAAAAATTTGTTTTATTTCGAGTTGTCTTTATTTGAAGTATTAGTTAAGTTGTGTTGATGCTTAGTTTTGTTTATTACTTCTCTTGGTTTCCTAGAGTTAGGCTTAGTTTTTCTTGTTTGTTTATTTTTTAAAAGCCATTTTTAAAGTTGTTCAGTTTAGGTTTTTTTTCCACTTCAATCTAGGTTATATTTTTGTTCTTTTTAGTTTGTTTTTGTTTCTCTGCTTTCTATTCTTTCTCTCAAAAAAAAGGACGATTCAGGGCTCGAGCGGTTGCACACCAAGTGGGGTGTGAACACGCTAGCGCTTCCCAATTGCACTGGACGGACTGCCGATCAAGGTAAGAATTTTTAAAACTCTACAGGTGCTCTGCTGCAAAAAGAAAAAAAAAATAGACAATTGTTGTAAAAAAATTCTGCAGAGGCAGCGGCTTGAATGTACAATTTTTAATTTCTGCAATTAATTTGTGTGATTATTGTTACTTCTGCACTTTTTATTCATTCTATTATGGGCAATACCCCAATTCACATAAGGTGAGGGATTTCATCACCCTTTCCTTAGCCCACAAATTGCATTTCATCGTAGAATCTGACTAATAATAACGGTTAGACGTTGGACTTAAGGGAGTCACGGGCTCATCTAGGGCTTAATTGTATTGTGATAGATGATTCATTTGGAACGAATTATTTCTTGGTGTCTAGACTACGGCAGAGAAATAACCGTTTATAAATATTACGGTGATTCGTAAATATTATATCGGTTATTACTCTGAAGGTACTTAAACCTTCGGCTGCATTGCTAGGGTGATTCCTGGTGCACCGATAACTCCTGTCTGTTAACTGACTGAGAAATCTTTTGATCAAAGTAATCAAACGTGTCACTATATAATTTTGGGTTAGCAGCCATTAAAAAAATCATTGTAGCTAATTTTTGTGCATGCATCTAACAACCATGAGTGAAAAAAGTGTTAGCCAACAAAATTCTCCTAGGGGTTCTCAAATAAACCAAAACTTTCAAAACGAGATAGATCAAAATCAAAATTTTCAAAATCTCAATATTCAAATGGATAAACCCTTGTCGCTTCGTGATCGATGTTATCCGACTAGGACCGTCCAACCCTCTATCATCGTGTTCCCACCAGCTGTAGGAAATTTTGAGCTTAAACATTCTTTCATTCAAGGGGTACCAAAATTCACTGGTTCTGAAAATGCTTATGAATTTTTAAGTGAATTTGAATTATATTCATCCACAATTCAAATGCAACAATTGTCTAATGAATCAATCAAGCTAAGGCTAATTCCATTTGCACTACTTGAAAGCGCTAAAAGATGGCTAAATTCTCTGCCCAAACAATCAATAAGAAGTTGGGATGAATTCGTCACTGTATTCCTGAAAAAGTTTTTCCCCTTTTACAAAACTCTGAAAATTCGAACTGAAATACATCAATTTTCTCAAAATGAGGGGGAAACTTTTTCAAAATACTTTGATAGGTTCAACCAATTACTGTATAGTTGTCCTCATCATCGAATCATAAAAGATCACTTATGTCAAATTGTATATGAGGGTCTAAACTATCAGACTAGAACTCAACTAGAATCAATGTGTAGGGGAGATTTTATGTCTAAAACGACCAATGATGCTTGGAAATTCTTAGAGGATTATTCCGAAAAGGACATGCAATGGGAGTCCATTCGTATACCCATCTGTGCTTCCACTCGAGGAGTGCATGTCGTGGATACAATTCATATTCCTGTAGAGACTCAAACTCCTCAATTCCATGGACTACCCCAATATTACCTTCAAGACCAAGTCAATGTCATGGCTCAAAATGGTCTTTACTCATCCAATTCTGACCTTAGTTGGAGAAATCATTCAAATTTTTCATGGTCTAATCCAAATAATGTTGCAAATCCATCTCACATGATACCAAATCCAAATTACCAAGCTCCACCTCCCAATTCTCAAATCTCTCAAGTTGCACCTCAATCCAAAAAACCTTATAGGCACCCCAATTTTCAATCATCGAACCAATCCTCTCAATCTTCTCAACCGTCACAAGAAATTGTGCGTTTAGAAAAACAGTTGAACTCTCACGAAGCTAAAATGAACTCACAAGACGCTAAACTCGATCAAATGTTTAATATGATAAAGGAACTAGTGAAAAGTAAAGAAAGGGGCAAGTTGCCTAGTCAACCCGAGGTGGATCCAAAATATAACTCTCGTGCTATAAATCCTTGTGAGGACGAAAACCATAATCCAGTCAACTCTGTTACAATCCTTCGATTTGGAAAGAGAATTGATAATAATGTGGGAAACCCTGGCGAACCTTCGAGCTCGACCCCAAGGCCAAATTTTGATGATCACCCATTGGCTACGAATGCCAACCCTTCTGAACCTTCTGAACTTCCATCAAATGTGGGCAATCCCAACATCTCTTCTTCTAGTGTCGGCAATCCCGACAGTATCTCTTCCTCTAGTGTTGGCAACCCCGACAATGTTTCTTCTACACCATTACCTCCTCCACTTCCTATATCGAAACCTTCTTCTTCGAACGATCAAAATTTCGAAAGAGTCTATAAACCAGTAGCTCCATATCCTCATAGACTTAACAATAAGAAGAAGGATGCGAATTTTGAAAAAATTCTTGAAATATTCAAACAAGTTCATGTCAATATTCCACTCTTAGACACCATCGAACAAATTCCTCAATATGCCAAGTGTCTCAAGGATTTATGCACTCGAAAACGAGACACTAACATTCCAAAAAATGCTTTCTTGACTGCGAATACTAGCTCTGTTTTCTCAAATCCTTGACCAATCAAGTATAAGGACCCCGGTTGCCCTACAATCGGTTGTAGAATAGGAAATATTCACATCAGTCACGCCTTACTTGATCTTGGTGCAAGTGTCAACCTTCTTCCCTACACTGTTTATCATCAACTTGGACTAGGAGAATTGAAATCCACGAGTATCACACTTCAATTGGCTGATCGATCTTTTAAGAAACCCTTAGGCATTGTTGAAGATGTTTTGATTCAAATTTAACAATTTTATTTCCCGGTTGACTTCATAGTTCTTGAAACCGAGTCTGTTTCGTATCCGAATAGTCAGATTCCATTAAAATTGGGTCACCCCTTCTTAGCAATCTCAAATGCTGTCATAAATTGTAGGAGCGGCCAACTTCGACTATCGTTTGGGCACTTAACCATTGAATTGAATATTTTTCATCGACCCAAAGAGATCGAAATAGAAGAAGTCGAAATAATAGAAATAGTTTTAGATGGCACATCTGAATTATCTCCTCAGAAAACTTCACTTTCCTCAATAGACCTGTCCACTATATCTTTTAAGGAATTGTTCGAAGATGAGCTTAAACTTTTGAATGACGAGGATGGATATATGGAACGTCTTAAACATCATCATAATTCCATATCATCAGAAGAAATTGTTGTTAAAACCTCAGGCTTGTGGGATTACAATAATATTCAGTTGAGTGATTTATGGCACGACAAAATTTTTATAGAAAGGATTTTGATCTCAGATTTCACTAACATGCCTCTTGTACCTCAAAAATCAGATATGAAATCCTCACACATCATTTTCGATAGAGGCAAGTGTGGGGGGAAAAGAAAATCTCATTTTTCACATAAAACTCACCGTCATTATAAATTTCATTTGGTATATGATTGGCATTCGCATATAGTGGTTAAACTTTATTTCATTTTACAAATAATTTTGCAAATCATTCACCTCTGGGTACGATCTTTCAAATTTCGGAAACGTTCACAGTGTGGACACTGTTTAGTCCAAGTGTGGGGGGAGTCTGCATCTCATTCATTTTCTTTATTTTTCTTTCTTTTTATTTATTTTTCATCCATTCTTATAGGACCATCATGCATTTTAGATCGTAGTAACATGCCATTATTTTTTTTTGGAAAATACAACTCATTTTAGATTTGATACAACAAAATAAGTTTACAATTTATAGTCAGTTGATAGTATTTTTTTCTCTCAACTTATATCGAATAAGATATATAATGAAAAGTTTAATTTTGAGGGATAATAGTGTAACCGGTACATAGGGAGATTCTTAGGTGATGGCCATGAAATCTATTCTATATTGTAGACTTTGTTTAAATAAGTGGAGGACTTAAAATACTTATATTGGCTTTTCAAATCTTTAAAACTAAGTTATGTTAAGTTGAATTCGCGTAACTCTCTTTTGTGCTTATATTTTCAATAATAATAATAATAGTAATCCAAGGGTATCCAACATTGCTCGTATATCTCGCGTTGGTGTGCAGACCCGCCAAGCTCTATCCGACACGTTGTTGACAAAGTCAGCGTTGGAATATCTTGGTCTCATTTTATGAGATTGGACACCTAAGGATTACTGACACGTTGTTGACAAAGTCAAAGTCGGTCTGCACAATCCGCCAAGCTCTTTACCTACTCTCCGTTAGTCCACGAGGCAGTGCATGGGTGGTAAACCTTGGTCTTCTAAGTTAGGTGTATGTAATTAATCATAAATTTCAACTTCTATAGAGATAGATAATAAGCGATGATGCCCAAACATTTCTTGGCCTTATTGATTTGAATAGCCATACACAAGGAAATTAGAATACCACTTTACAAACTGTGCCAAGCGAACTAAGAATTTATTTCATGGCTGCACTATGTTATCGACTGAATCAACTGGCCAAACTGGAATTTAACATTTGAGAACTTGATTTATGTTGAAAATTTGTGACAAGCAGAGGTATCTAAAATAAAATCAACTGATTAGAAGTTGTTAACTTAATTTGTTGTACCACTTTCCTGAAACAAGTCGTGTTTTCAATTTTTGTTTTTTTATTTGCATATGTCCATTGCATTCATGTAGTTGCATTAGAACCATAACAAACTACATTTGGATTTTGTGGGTAGTATCCGCTGAAAACCCTTACGAGACACCACTCGTCCTACTAGGGACACCTAGAGGTTTAACGGCTTGTTGCATACGCTCAATGCAATCGTGTTTCCTACGAAAGTGAGACCTATCTAGTTTAGTTTTTCATTTTTGTTTTACTCGAGTACGAGTAAAAGATAAGTGTGGGGGTATTTGATTAGCACAGAAATGTGTTTATTTTTATGCTTATATCTTATCTTTATTGTATATAAATAAATGCTACTTTGGGTATTTCGTGTGTTTTTACAGGTCGTTGATTAATTGTCTCCTTCATTAAATTAAAGACCACTAATAAGAAAAAGAAGCTACTTTCCCATATAAACAAGTTTTCAATCACAAAGGAAGCTGTAGCACATTGATTAAGGTATGGAAATCTATGCAGAAAGACCTGGGTTCGATTCCCATTAAACTCTCTTTTTGCTGAAGAATGGAACGCGTTCACACTGCCTCCCTTGCTTTGAAGAATTTATGGATTAGTGATTTATGGTGTGTGTATATATATATATTCATATGTATGAATATATGATATACACTAATAAATATTTCAAGAATTGGAAGTATTCTTCATAGATAAATCAAAGGGAATCTTTCATTTTTACTCTCCATAAAGATGAAGATTTGATTAGATAGATGCTAATCAATTTGCCAATCAACTTCAAATCTCTTAGAAAATGCCAATCAATTTGCCACATGACCAATCAAAAGAGGAAAGCTGCATGGAATATTTCAAGTCTATCTTATCTCTTTTATTTGTGAATATATTATTTTCAAGAGGTTGAGTCATGGCTCGTGGTCCATTAGAGGATTAGGGTTCCAATTCACCTATAAAAGCACATGTATACCCATTGTAACGGGGGCCGATTCTCTGTACTTCTTTTCTCCATTAACAAAGTTTTCTTTTACATTTTGCATTTTTTTATTTTATTAGCAACTAGTGCCATCTACATAATTAGGTTTGGTAGAGTACTAGTTGTATTTTGCACTTATTTTTATTAGCGATTGACCGTCTGATTAGATTCAGCGGTAATCCTAATCTTAGTTTTTGTTGTTTCTGTTGCTGTTTTAATTTTCTAGCGAATTGTTCTGCAGTTTCAATTATTGAATTTGGTGTTGATCTGATTAGATTCTGATCAATAGTAAATCCAATAATAGCTTTAATTCATAACCAACCTCAAATTCTTGTCTAACTCGCCCAAGAAACATATAAGTAATAAAATTTGTTATTCCTCCCTGTGTTCGACCTGTATGCTACACACCTGTGCGCTTGCAGTATTTAATTTAAATATCACGCTTTTCTAATTCATAGATCTGCGACGATAAAAAACCCATTGCTTCTTTGGAGTATTTCAAAGATCTCTCCTCCAGCTTCGAATCAATACCGGTCTTGGCTCCCATCATGGCGCATTTTTCGAGAACCGGGTCCACGAACTTCAGCCGCGTCGCCCAGCTTTCCCGCCGCCACTGCAGTTCGAGCTGGATGAAACCTACCTTGCTGGAGAGCTGATGCGAAGGCTGGCGCCGTGGGAACCCCTGATCGTCACCCCGTGGCTTGGATTTTGAGCAGGAATCAAAACCCTAGTTGGAGCTCGGTTCAGACGTTATACAGTGAGTGTTTTTGCATTGTTTTATCATTTAAATCTATTTGAAAATTCTGATTTTTAAAGAAGAATAAAAAATGTAAATTGGTTTTAGAAAAGTAAATATAAATTTGAATTGTTTTTAAAATATACGTAAAATAATAATACCATTATTTTTAAAACAGAAAATAGCCAGGTTTTTAGAAATATAAAAATGGAACTGATTTTGAAAATATAAACATATGGGATTTTGAAAAAATAAACTAGAGTTGTTTTAGAAAAATATACTTTGTTTTTGAAGTAGAGAAATATACTTTGTTTTTAAAGTAGAAAAATATACTTTGTTTTTAAAGTAGAAAAATACACTTTGTTTTTAAGGTGAACTGTGTGAAACAGAGTGCAAGGGAATCAATTGGAAACGCGACGAAGATTTTCTACATAAGAAGAGTCGTGGTGTTTGGTTAAGCTAAATTGGTGAGAACTCCTCACTCTAATTTATTTTCTAGTCAGAAATATATACTAGGATGCAGATGGTGCTTAGCAGCACCCGACACCCGTCGTCCACAAACCATGGACGACTTGTTTGCTTTTCTGGTGGTTTGTGTTGATTGTGTATTAGTTTGAATTTGGTTTGTGGTGTGAATAACGGATTGATACGAATTGGTTAGGATATGACGTGCGCCGTATAAGGCGAGGGAGTAAGGCTAGATCTTACCCCATTCCTAGTATAGCGCCGTTGTGCTGCCGAAATTTTATTACAAGTGTTAGAAAAATTTATTTAGTTAAAATTAAACATCCATATGCAAACCAGACGGTTTGTTTATGTACACCAATTTGACTAGTATAGCTTGGAACAATATATTTTACACATCGCCCAACAGCACAAATAAATGTGTGTGTTTGCTGGTTGAAACCCCACACGGGTGTTGGGATGAAAATTGACGTACACTAATCCCAATTGTTTAGTTGTATGTCAATCGATTGGTTGACAAGCTGTTGTAAGCGTTAATTAGTTATATTTAATGCTTATGTAGTTGTGTAGTGCACTCTGGATGATGGTTGATTATATACATGTGTTGTATGGTATCCATATAAATAAAATTATATGGTATTTGATTGGGTCTCATTCCAATTTGGAAAACAGAATATTTAAAAGAGAAATATTTGAAATATAATATTTGAATAAGGAACATTCGAGATAGAATATTTAAAGTAGAAATATTTGAAATAGAATATTTAAAGTAGAAATATTTGAAATAAAATAGTTGAAGTAGAAATATTGGAAATATATTAAGACGTGTTGATTAGATTTGCGCCATTTTGACACGAATGATATTTATATCGATTTTATTCGTTTTATAACGAATATTAAAAAGGGAAATCATTTCAAAATCAAATATTTTGAAAATAATATCATTTAGAGTATAAGGATGCAGAATATTCAATTTTGGGTTTAAAATTGAAAAAGAAGTTGGAATCAATTTTAAAACGAATTTATAAAATATGTTTTGAACGGAATATATATAATATATTATATATATATATATTTAATGGCCTGAATAGAACGCACCGCGCCACGACAGTTCACGAATTTCGACCATTGACTTCGCGTGGACATTACGGGAGATCCGACCGTCGGATTCTCCTAAAACCGGAACCGTTGGGTTCGTGTCGAAAAGGTCTTTCCAACGAATATAAGAAATTTGAAATCTAACGGTTGGATTTGGAATTATATCCAAATCAAATTTGGAAAAGGTCGCTATGGATGTAGTTCGATGGCCGTTAGTGGAAATCAACTGTACGTGCATTGATAAAATTATTAAAAATAGTGATAAATTGTGTAAAATCAAAATAAGTGATTTGGAAAGAGTTAGGGGGAAAAACTCCATATTTGAAAAGATAAAAATACATTTTCATCGAAATGAACTAGTATTAACTAGAATTAAAATCTATTTATTTTTAAATAAATAAATTGGCTTTGAAAAGGTTTTAAAAATAACCATAATTCCTAATATGTGAATTGGAAAGGAATTGGATCGAAATTATCTTTGGAATATTTCAATAGTGGATTCCGTGATGATACAGATATTGTGGAGGAATTTGGAAGATATATATATCGTTATCCCAATACGATATTTGTTAATTTCAGAATTTGATGTTGAATATAAGCCGATATATTTTCTAGTCAGAGCCTTGTATTTAACATCAAATCGGATTTTGGGTTTATCGTGAACTGTGTTTTAAATGACATTAGTTCTTTAACCCAGTTAAAGATAAGATTAACTTCTTAACTTTGAAAAGTATATTTGAATAAAAGAATATTCTGAATTGGAATGAGGCGTATGTTGTGTTTGTGTAACACTTATTTAAAATATACGCGAGTTATTTTGAAAGGCCGGATTTATCCCATTCTGAATAACTGATTCGACGACAAGTCGAAGTTGAAGACGATGGTTGAAGACTCCGGAGATTGTCCAGACATACTTGGAGATCGATGGATATGCGAGGTACGTGGTGCCTCCAGTTTCGTTCAGACCTAGAATGGACTTGTAAATGGATGTGTGTCTGACGTTGAATTGACAACGGGGAATGCCGAGATGCAAATGATAAAGGATTCTGTTGAAAAGAAAAGTCTTGTGGTTGATGATCAAAGCACTGCCTTTGTGGCGTAGCTTTGTGTATAGCGTGAATTCGCGAGTTTCACAGCCGGTATGAACCAAAAACGAGAGACGGACATTAGGGAGGGCATGTGTTTTCTTCTAGTTAGAAGTGGTGTCAGTGCTTAAACTGGCTGGCGTTGCTTATGTGGATGATGGATTTTGAGGCGCCTCGGTGATATCGGTTTCGGCCGATGCTTGTGGTCGGCAGGCGGGCCAGACTTACGCCCATAGGGTGGGGAAACGCAGTGTTCAGGCATAATAATCCACATCGGTGGACCGACCCTGATGATCCATGGGGCAGTTGCGGCTGTTCCTGAGACATGGGCTAGATTATCTCGAATCGGTGAGGACTATCTTTTGCCTCGGTTCATAGATGGAAAACCAACTTCCAAATATGTGACATTGCGGTTTTGATTGTATAGCCTAGTATTGGCGACATAGTGGCATGGGACGCTAATGTCGTCTAGGATTGATACATTTATATTTGAAGTTGTTTTGACACTATACACTTATAGTAGTATCAAATAATTTGTTTTAAACGTATCAAGCATGCTTTGGCTATTATAAGGTAAAACTCTATCCTCTGGTTTGTGTTGCATTGTGTGATGGGACCTGGGTCTTATAATAGCTTCATTGTTCTTTATTTAGCATTGCGCTGTTTGTTTTATGCACTGGTATTCTTGGGGTTAAAGTCTGTTCCGTGTCATACGGCGTGGTCCCTTGTTTTACCCAACTTTAAAAATAAAGATTTATAACTGTTTTTGTTCTCACACCAGTCTCATGACTGACCTGGAGTTTATTGTTTTAACCTAAACTCTGGGTGCCCTTATTTTCCGCACGGGCAGCTAGTAGTTTTGGTTTTGCAGATATATTATTCACAGGATCCTGGTTTACAACTGGAACTATACTCGGAAACCTCTGTATCCGTGTATTCCTTCCAGTTGTGTGTTGTATTATTTTCCGCTGCATTGTAATTTGTAAACCTATGATATTTGTCAAATGTATATTATTTGTTAATACCCTGTATATTCTTGTACTCTGATGTAATTGTTGTAGTAATCAATGAAAGGTTCTTCCGTTTGCATTCTATTTTGTCTTGTTCTCAGAGAATCTGTGCATGCTCCTCTCTTCGGAGACCGGGGAAGTTATGGGTCCTTACAGTGTGGTATCAGAGCTTTGGTTTATAGAGCTCGAGAATAAGACACTTTAGAACCAAACGAAAGAATTCGTCAGAGATTGGATTTGTAATATCCAATGAGAATGGCTCGTTAGAGATAGGATCAGTAGTATCCTAGAACGAGTGTGAAGAGTGTTGTTTTTAAAATAAAATTTAAAACGAATTTTGTTTTTGGAATTTAAATCCAATTTTACGTATTTGGTTATTTATTTTAAATTAATTTTTACAATCCAATATATAAAGATTTTGCGTATACGCCTTGCAAACGTGTATTCGAAGTTTTAATGTACTGGATAGATATAGAATCACACTCTAGTTGCCGGAGATGATTCTGATGATGAGGCATCATCATCAGTGATTGTGTTCAAGTGTCGAGAGTGTAGTATCTATATATTTCCAATTGACTGGTGTGAGAACCAAAACTAGATAGGGCATATTGGTGTGATTTGGCATCAAAAATGTGATTTTTCACTATTTATTAAAGCTATGTGTTTAGAATGTTAATCAACTAATTGATTGCTAATTGTGTTGTATGCTTTCTCATTTAAACCTACATGTAAGGTAGATTTGGCCAAGTTGATCAAATATTGGACTAACTTGAAAATTTCTTGAAATTGCATATATGTACATGTGTATATACATTTAACAGGTCATAGCAGGGATGCTAAGCAAAGGAATAAAATTGTTTGCTCGACAAATAGGTACACATTTACTGTTTTGTTTTGGTGATGATGATTTTATGAGCCGAATCAGCTAGCCGCTTGGCTATTTCTTTTTCTTTTTGAGATCTGAGGGCCATGGGAGGCTATTTGAAATATCCCGATGCTCCCAGTGCAGGGGAGGTTATGGCGAAATTTTTTGAAAATTTAGGGTGTTAGCCAAATTTTTGAAGAATTTGAAAAGTTTTCAGAAACTGAAAAGTTGGAGAACTTAAGCCGTATTTAAAATAAAGGAAGTTGAGTTGATTAGAAAATAACTTTCAGCTTCGTTCCTTTTCGAGGACGAAAAGATTTTAAGTGGGGGAGATTCTAACAACCCATAAATTCTGAGCCAATTTAAAAATTTTGTTTTGGCGAATTTAATGGATTTAGAATATTTAAAATGAATAATTTTAAATAATAATGACGATAAAATTATATTCGACGAAGTTAAAACGAAGAAATTTATTTTAATTATATAACGAGCCTGAAATGGCGCTGTAGTTTTAAAATTCGTATTCAAACTTTGACTGAATGTACAGGATCCAAAATAAATCGGAACGGCGAAACCAGAAATATTTAAATCTGTTGAACTATATCTTTCTAAGGGATGTAAGAAACTGAGATTTCACTTTAGAAGTTGAAAGATATGTCCAGTTTAAAATTCAGAATAGTCGCTATGGAATTATATATATGGCCCAAAAAGTCACATTTTGCATACGGATGAATTTGACTCGAAACCACTTCCATTGAGTTCAAAATGCCATTTGCAACTTCGAAAAGTATAAGCTTCGATATATTCTGAGGTTCGGATTTGTGGCAATTGGCTGGGGTGGTCGGTTAGTAAATATAAAGCCCTTAAAAATGGAAATTTTGCAAACGACCTTGGTTTTCGATGAAATCACTTTTGTTGGATCCGGGATGTCAAATTATTGCTAGATTCCAAGAATCATAATTTTTGAAATTAATATGTGAGCGTGGCACAAGAAGACGTGTTTTGTCAATTTGGATCGACCTGAAAATGGCCATTTTTCAAACGGTCTCCAAATTTGAGAAATTAGTTTTGTTAGGACTGTATCGTCAATACGAAGCTAGAAATAATTTTTTTGGAACTTTTAGAGTTAGTATGTGGCCCCGGTAATTTGAAATGTGCGTTAAAATTAAATATATACTGATTTATATTTTAAATTTGACGAAAACTGACCGCAACAGCCGAATTGGCTTGCGAAACGTATCCCATTGGGTTCGGAATGGGGGTAATTAGCTAGAGGCGATAGTCATTGGGTTTGATTTGGAGTTAGTATGGAGAAACAAATATTTTTGCAAATAAATAAAATAAATAATTAAAAAATATATATGTGATGGCCAATAGAAACCCTCGTTGACCAATTCACTATTGCGCAAGCCCGATTGACTCCAGACCGACGGCGGAAGTTGCTCCCTTCTTCTTCCTTCGTTTCTCTCCAACCACGCATCAATACCCATTGCTTCTTTGGAGTATTTCAAAGATCTCTCCTCCAGCTTCGAATCAATACCGGTCTCGGCTCCCATCGTGGCGCAGTTTTCGAGAACCGGGTCCACGAACTTTAATCGCATCGCCTAGCTTTCCCGCCGCAACTACAGTTCGAGCTGGATGAAACCTACCTCGCCGGAGAGCTTATGCGAAGTCCAAGGCCATGGAAACCCCTGATCGTCACCCCGTGGCTTGGATTTTGAGCAGGAATCGAAACCCTAGTTGGAGCTCGGTTCAGACGTTATACAGTGAGTGTTTTTGCATTATTTTATCATTTAAATCTATTTTAAAATTCTGATTTTTAAAGAAGAATAAAAAATGTACATTGGTTTTATAAAAATAAATATAAATTTGAATTATTTTTAAAATATATGTAAAATAAAAATACCATTATTTTTAAAATAGAAAATAGCCTGGTTTTTAGAAATATAAAAATGGAACTGATTTTGAAAATATAAACATACGGGATTTTGAAATATAAAATAGAGTTGTTTTAGAAAAATATACTTTGCTTTTAAAGTAGAAAAATATAATTTGTTTTTAAAATGGAAAAATATACTTTGTTTTTAAAGTAGTAAAATATACTTTGTTTTTAAAGTAGAAAAATATACTTTGTTTTTAACGTGAACTGTGTGAAACAGAGTGCAAGGGAATCAATTGGAAACGCAACGAAGATTTTCTACATAAGAAGAGTCGTGGTGTTTGGTTAAGCTAAATTGGTGAGAACTCCTCACTCTAATTTATTTTCTAGTCAGAAATATATACTAGGATGCAGACGGTGCTTAGCAGCACACGACACCCGTCGTCCACAAACCATGGACGACTTATTTGCTTGTTTGGTGGTTTGTGTTGATTGTGTATTAGTTTGAATTTGGTTTGTGGTGTGAATAACAGATTGATACGAATTGGTTAGGATATGACGTGCGTCGTTATAAGGCGAGGGAGTAAGGCAAGACCTTACCCCATTCCTAGTATAGCGCCGTTGTGCTGCCAAAATTTTATAAATAGTTTTAGAAAAATTTAGTTAGTTAAAATTAAACATCCATATTCAAACCAGACGGTTTGTTTATGTACACCAATTTGACTAGTATAGCTTAGGACGATATATTTTACACATCGCCCAACTGCACAAATAAATGTGTGTGTTTGCTGGTTGAAACCCCACACGGGTGTTGGGATGAAAATTGACGTACACTAATCCCAATTGTTTAGTTTAATGTCAATCGATTGGTTGACAAGCTGTTGTAAGCGTTAATTAGTTATATTTAATGCTTATGCAGTTGTATAGTGCACTTTGGATGATGGTTGATTATATACATGTGTTGTATGGTGTCCATATAAATAAAATTATATTATATTTGATTGGGTCTCATCCCAATTTGGAAAACATAATATTTAAAAGAGAAATATTTGAAATATAATATTTGAATAAGAAATATTCGAGATAGAATATTTAAAGTAGAAATATTTGAAATAGAATATTTAAAGTAGAAATATTTGAAATAAAATAGTTGAAGTAGAAATGTTGGAAATATATTAAGACGTGTTGATTAGATTTGCGCCATTTTGACGTGAACGATATTTATATCTTCGTTATTCGTTTTATAACGAATATCGAAAAGGGAAATCATTTCAAAATCAAATATTTTGAAAATAATATCATTTAGAGTATAAGGATGTAGAATATTCAATTTTGGGTATAAAATTGAAAAAGAAGTTGGAATCGATTTTAAAACGAATTTATAAAATAAGTTTTGTACGGAATATATATAATATATATTATATATATATTTAATGGCCTAAATAGAACGCGCCGTGCCGTGGCAGTTCGTGAATTTTGACCATTGACTTCGCGTGGACATTACGGGAGATCCGATTGTCGGATTCTCCTAAAACCGGAACAGTTGGGTTCGTGTCGAAAAGAGCTTTCCAACGAATATAAGAAATCTGAAATCTAACGGTTGGATTTGGAATTATGTCCAAATCAAATTTGAAAAAGGTCACTATGGATGCAGTTCGATGGCTGTTACTGGAAATCGACTGTACGGGCCTTGATAAAATTATTAAAAATAGTGATAAATTGTGTAAAATCAAAATAAGTGATTTGGAAAGAGTTGGAGTGAAAAACTCCATATTTGAAAAGATAAAAATACATTTTCATCGAAATGAACTAGTATTAACTAGAATTAAAATCTATTTATTTTTAAATAAATAAATTGGCTTTGAAAAGGTTTTAAAAATAACCAGAATTCCTAATATGTGAATTGGAAGGGAATTGGATCGAAATTATCTTTGGAATATTTCGATAGTGGATTCCGTGATGATGCAAATATTATGGAGGAATTTGGAAGATATATATATATCGTTATTCCAATACGATATTTGTTGATTTCAGAATTTGATGTTGAATATAAGCCGATATATTTTCTATTTTAGAGCCTTGTATTTAACATCAAATGGGATTTTGGGTTTATCGTGAACTGTGTTTTAAATGACATTAGTTCTTTAACCCAGTTAAAGAAAAGATTAACTTCTTAACTTTGAAAAGTATATTTGAATAAAAGAATATTCTGAATTGGAATGAGGCGTATGTTGTGTTTGTGTAACACTTATTTAAAATATACGCGAGTTATTTGGAAAGACCGGGTTTATCCCATTCTGAATAACTGATTCGACGACAAGTAGAAGTTGAAGACGGTGGTTGAAGACTCCGGAGATTGTCCAAACGTACTTGGAGATCGATGGATATGCGAGGTACGTGGTGCCCCCGGTTTCATTCAGACCCAGAACGGACTTGTAAATAGATGTGAGTCTGACGTTGAATTGACAACGGGGCATGTTGAGATGCAAACGATTAAGGCTTCTGTTGAAAAGCAAAGTCTTGTGGTTGATGATCAAAGCACGGCCTTTGTGGCGGAGCTTTGTGTATAACGTGAATTCGCGAGTTTCACACCCGGTATGAACCAAAAACGGGAGACGGACATCAGGGAGGGCATGCGTTTTCTTCTAGTTAGAAGTGGTGTCAGTGCTTAAACTGGCTGGCATCGCTTATGTGGATGATGGATTTTAAGGCGCCTAGGTGATATCGGTTTCGGCCGATGCTTCTGGTCGTTAGACGGGCCAGACTTACGCCCCATAGGGCGGGGAAACGCAGTGTTCAGGCATAATAATCCACATCGGTGGACCGGCCCTGACGATCCATGGGGCAGTTGCGGCTGTTCCTCAGACATGGGCTAGATTGTCTCGAATCGGTGAGGACTATCTTTTGCCTCGGCTCATAGATGGAAAACCAACTTCCAAATACGTGACATTGCGGTTTTGATTGTATAGCCTAGTATTGGCGACATAGTGGCATGGGACGCTAATGCCGTCTAGGATTGATACATTTATATTTGAAGTTGTTTTGACGCTATACACTTATAGTAGTATCAAATAATTTGTTTTAAATGTATCAAGCATGCTTTGGCTATTATAAGGTAAAACCCTATCCCCTGGTTTGCGTTGCATTGTGTGTTGGGACCTGGGTCTTATAATAGCTTCATTGTTATTTATTTAGCATTGCGCTGTTTGTTTTATGCACTGGTATTCTTGGGGTTAAATCCCGTTCCGTGTCATACGGCATGGTCCCTTGTTTTACCCAACTTTAAAAATAAAGATTTATAACTATTTTAGTTCTCACACCAGTCACATGACTGACCTGGAGTTTGTTGTTTTAACCTAAACTCTGGGTGCCCTTATTTTTCGCACGGGCAGCTAGTAGTTTGTGTTTTGCAGATATATTATTCACAGGATCCTGGTTTACAGCTGGAACTATACTTGGAAAGCTCTGTATCCATGTATTCCTTTCAGTTGTGTGTTGTATTATTTTCCGCTGCATTGTAATTTGTAAACCTCTGATGTTTGTCAAATGTATATTATTTGTTAATACTCTGTATATTCTTGTACTCTGATGTAATTGTTGTAGTAAGCAATGAAAGGTTCTTCCGTTTGCGTTCTATTTTGTCTTGTTCTCAGAGAATCCGTGCCTGCTCCTCTCTTCGGAGACCGGGGAAGTTACGGGTACTTACAGCAAAACAATGGATTAGGACGCAATGGCTCTCCCCAATCGCCGATCAAAGGCATAAATTATCATTTTTGGAGCTTGAAAATGAAAAAATTGTTTAAGCCTCAAGAACTGTGGGGATTAGTTAAAGATGGCTTTGAAGATACACAACCAGAAGAGCCAAATCAAGAACTAAGAGAGAAGAGAAAGAAGGATTATAAGGCTTTGTTTTTGATTCAATAAGCCTTGGATGATGAAATATATCCAATGATTGCCTCCACAACCACATTAAAGATGGCTTGGGATACTCTAAAACAAGAGTATCTTGGAGACAAGAAAGTGATCACTATAAGGCTGCAGTCATTGAGAAGGGAGTTTGAAACAGCTCTCATGACGGAGAAAGAGTCTATTCAAGACTATTTGTCACGAGTGTCTGGTGCAATAGATGAGATCATACGGAGAGACTATGACCAATGAGCATGCAGTTGGAAAGGTCTTGAGAAGTCTCACAAGCGAGTTTCACTACAATAGAATCACCATATTACAATGGTGTAAAACAGTTGTAAATGAGTTTTTACAATGGTGATTACACCGTTGTATATTAAGAAATTGTAATAGACTAAAATCTTTTACAACTGTGTACTAATGTTGCAACTAAGTATTGCCATATATCTTATTACAACTATTGAATAACAAATGTAGTAATAACTACTACAACTGTTATACGCATTACACCAAAAAAAAACAATTTTGCCATGGTTTTGGGCCATGGCTAATAAGTTTTGCCACGGCTTAGAGCTGCGGCAAAACTGGGTGTGGCAGTTTTTTTGCCGTGGCAAACTAGAATTTTGCCACGGCCCATAACCGTGGCAGATTTCTATTTTACCACGGCTTTTAGCTGTGGCAATATATGATATTGCCACAGCTCAGAGCCATGGAAAATTTTAATTCTATTTTGTTTACACAATTTGGCCACAACTTTCAACCGTGGCTAAATTCAAGTGAAAAAACTGTATTTCATTTGGATCCCTCTACTTGAAACATAAAACCACAATTTTAACAAAATGTAATCTTCAAAGTTCAAATAAACATCTCACACTTAATTATCACAAATACAACATATCCAAATTAAAATTTTCATAGTTCAACTTCAATTCACAATGTTGGTACGCATCAACAATTCAAATTACAAACACTTACTTCAAAGTACAATTATGTCTATTTTCAAATTACAAACCCTTACTTCAAAGTTCAAATTACAGACTCTTACTTAAAATTTCAAACTACGGACCCTAACTTCACGTGGTAAAGCCGCCCAAAGCTCCACTAAAAGCATCAACTTCAAACAACTGAAACCTCCACCATTGCATTACATGTTCACCCTGCAACACATTCAATAGTTAGCATACTTCTCATTTTATCTCACTCTAAAATATGCAGGTACCTACAAAGACACATTTTATTTCACTCATAAATTGTGGGAAACCTAGCTCTATATATCACTCTATATATCACTTGGAAATCCATGTTTAGTAACACTGATACATTCAACATGTCAGCATATTATATATATAGTTCTGCATAATACAAATATTACACCATTTCATTTACCCAGAGCTTAAACGGGTCAACACTTTTCAAAAGAACAAAAGGAATACTTATTAAATGAACAGAAGGTTAAGATAAACAATTTAAAGAATCAGAACATTGCTGAAAACTAACTGATGAGACCGATGTTTATTAACTACACAAACATATGATAAGAAGTACAAGTCGCTATTGTTTTGTACATCATATGATCAAAAAGATAGTCAGACATGCATAGTCTTTGCTTAAGGAGCCAAAAGTTCTATTGTATATTTATCATCTTACTCGTGTATGAATAATAATGTTTATTTCTTTTATCTAATACAATTTTGAAGCTGAACTAGGTAGAAAAATAAAAACTCAAAGGAAGTGATAATTATGTAAGTCCTATAGTTATTTTGAACTTCTCTTCCGAAGCTAGAATGATAAATTATAAGAACAATGCGTTGCAAAATAGATAATTGTAACTTTAGTAAAAAAAAATGTAGATGAAGAAAAAACGCCAAAAGGAATGCCTTAATAAATAAAAGCATATAACTAAGCAGTGATTTTGAATGGAAATGGTGCAAGTATGAGTACTGCAGTACTCTGTGTCAATTCTGTCATCACCATCTATATTTTGTATAAGTATTTGTAATCTATAAACCTGTACAATATAAATTAATAGGAAATGTAGCATGATAGATCAGGTCCAAATGAAGTTTTAAAGCCTGTAACTTGAGAAACTCCATTTTTAGTGAATATATATGCGATTGTAGATCCATCATGTTACGTTGCATACTTGATTATGTATTGATTTAGTTTGCTCAAGTAGTATTATGAGAAAATTTTAACTAAATGGGGTCTACAGGTCCAAATGAAGTTAAAAATATTAGCATATACACTTTCCTGTTGGTAAATTGTATGTCGCTGTAATGACACAGGGGATTTTTGACCTTGGTAATAAACATAAACTCAATGTCGACAATTCAAGCATCGGAAATACTGGATAGTTAATGAATGAAATTAGAGGGTGAGAATAGATAAGATAGAAAATTAGAAAAGAAGAAGGAGAAGAACATAACAACAGAATCAGAGTAATATGAATCTCACAACGGAATGAATAAAATATAGTATAAACATAACTTTGAAATAAAAATCTGTAATTTGTATATACATATCATCATTAGAGTATAACACTTACATCATAGAGGAAATAAACAATAGCTATATAAAATCCTAAAGCCACCTGCTCTAACTCTCCAAGTATATCTGTAAATCCTGACTACTTAACTGCCCCTATAAAATTAGGCACCCAAGAGTTTAGGGAAAACAAAACAAAATAAACTTCGGGTCAGTCATGGGACTGGTATGAGTAAACAATTCAAAACAGTTTGAGAAAATAAACGATATCTCATAAGACCACGCCATATAACACGGAACGGATTTTTCCCTTATGAGAATCCAAAGCATTTGATTTTAACATCAAAAATCCTTTTGCAAGAAACAATGATCTTTTATATCAAAAATCTTTTGATATTATAATAGGCTAAAAAAGTAAATGAAATTTCTCAAGATCAGGTGAAAATACACCCTAATTGGCAGCTAACCACTTAGCCATGCGATCTACCCGATTTTATACCAATTCCTGGTTGTGAGACTAGTGGCCATAACTTATAGATCACACCTCTATTTACTTTGAATCTCACATTGTCATACCCGCCAAATCACAAATTAATTTCCCCAAACATACCATAGGTATACAACTAAGAGAAACGAATTCCTCCACCACCAAACGTAGATACGTTTGAAGAGATCAACTTACGCGATCTGTTAAATATACTCTATCAGACATTCTTCCATACAAGTTGTCCTCGGACTGGACAAACCAAAGGCACTATTCTGTAAATCCATGTTAGGCAATTTCTACATAGGATTTTCCAGAACAACCCTTGCTTAAACTTCGTCTTCAATTATCTTCATCATATTTTATTTGCAACGCTAATGCCCATATGGAGTGGTTTTCAGATAATATATCTGGTCCCGGCCTCTCCTTATTGACGACGGAAATGGTCAAAAACTATGATAGTCGGTTATTTAACTATCAAAGGAAAACATGTGTACGAACAATAGTCGTATTTCCAAATGGAAATCTTACAGCGCAAATCATCAATCAACACTGATCCCCTTTAATTTAATTTGTCATTCAATTATCCATTTCCCTAGTCCTGTTTCCATATATTCATAAATTCTTTTTTTCTAAATTCAAAAAATATACGTTATTAATCATTGGAAAACATTTTCATATTTACTCTCAATTCTTTTTTTTAATTAGAATAAATTTCTGATTCTTATTTGGAAAACATTTCCAAAACTCCTTCATTGGATTTAAACAGGTGTTTAAATAAAACATCACTATGCCTACTCAAACCATTACACTCATTAACTAAATTCACTTAACCAACCTTAACTGTCGAACCTTAACCATTCCTTAGTTGAAAATGAAGTCAATCAAGTTGGGGTATAACTACCTCTCAGACCTTAACTGAACAACATTTCTAACCTCGAAGTAGACAAAGTTCACATTTTAAATGTTTAACAAACTTCCTTACGTAACCTTCAGATTCTACTTACGAATGCCCTTCTTTTACAGAAATCATTTGATTATAACAATAGTGTTATTATCCTATGCTTCCAAAATATAATAACTCAAATATAACTTTTTTTAATTAATTTGAATAAATAGACAAACAACTAATTTAATAATATATAAATAAATCTTGATTAAAAACGGAAAGTTCTCGAATTCGATAAAATCGAATTTCAACATATAATTCTCTCTCGAATAATCTCTATTTGATAACTCTCTTTCGAATAAACTCTACGAATAAACTATATTCGATGTGACAACCCGGATTTTCAGAACCAATTTAATTTTTTTATTTTGGCTATATTAGTGAATTTTGAATATTTAAAATGGTTTATTTTAAATAATAATGACTGGAAATTTATTTTGAATAGAATTAGAATGTATAAATTTATTTTAATTATATAATGAGCCTAAAATGATGCGGCAGTTTGAAATTTTGATTTTGAACTTTAACTGAATGTACAGGATTCGAAATAAATCGGATTTCAGTAAAACCAAATATATTTGAATCTGTTAAACTATATTTTCTAACGGATATGAAAAACTAAAATTTCATAACGGGAATAAAAAGTTATGACCAGTTAAAAATTCAGAATAGTTGCTATGGAATTTAATATATTTTAAATTAATTATATCCCTTAAAAATAGCCATTTTGCAAATGACCTCCATTTTCGACGAAACGACTTTTGTTGGATCTGGAATGTCAAATTATTGCTAGATTCCAAAATTCATAATTTTTGGAATTAATATGTGAGTGTGGCAAAAGAAAACGTGTTTGGTAATTTCACTTTGAATTTAATCAAATGAAAAATGACCGATTTTCAAACGGTCTCCAAATTTGACGAAATTAGTTTTGTTAGTACCGTATCGTCGAAACGAAGCTAGAAATAATTTTTCGGTAATTTTTGGAGTCGGCATGCGGTGCCAATAAATTGAAATGTACGTTTAAATTCAATATATAGATTTATATTTTAATTTAAATAAAAACTGACCAAAACAGTCGAACCGGCTTACGAAACATTTCCCATTGTGTCCAGAATGGGAGTATTACGCTATGGACGACACTCGTTGGATTTGATTTGGAGTTCGAACGGATAAACATGCATTTTGGAAATTAAAAGAATTAAATAATATATATATATTGGGCCAATCATTTTAACCCTAACCCAATCAGACCCGCCGCCGTATCACTTGAAATCAAGGGCGGAATTCTTACGAAATTTGATCCCCAAATGCTCATCCTTTAGATCGAATTAAAAGGGGAAATCAAAACGGAATTTGTGGAGGATCTTACGATCTTTGAATCCATACTTGGATGGGTAGTTTTCGTGTTCGATATTGGAAGGATTTCGAGATCAAAGGCTCAATGTTCGCATGCGTTTTGGGGGTGCTACGGGGCACCGGAGCTCACGGCGTTTGGGGCGGGGGTTAGGCCTGGCCAAGGCGCACACGATGCAGGCGGCCGATCAACTTCAAACACCTCGGATTTTGTGCGATTTTGAAGCCCTGGTGGCGGCTCATGTTTTGTTCAGTGATCTGGAACAAGAAGAAGGAGGTTCCATCGGCTCAGATAATTTGAACAGTGAGTTTTTTCTTTTTTTCAGATTCTTAAATATAAAAACATTATTTAAACTTCAGTTTTTTTATTTTTTTTATAAAAACATTATTTAAAATCTGATTTTTAATAATAAATTGAATTGATAAAAATGTAATTTCTTTATAAATAACTTTGTATTTAAAAATCAGATTTATATATATATATTACATTGTGTTAAAAATCAGTTTTTTATATAAATATCATTGTTTTCAAAATGTTTTCTTTAA
Organism: Allium sativum; assembly: GCA_030737875.1. Classification (NCBI taxonomy): domain Eukaryota; kingdom Viridiplantae; phylum Streptophyta; class Magnoliopsida; order Asparagales; family Amaryllidaceae; genus Allium; species Allium sativum. Next base: position 301,119,373 of record CM060924.1, read on the forward strand.
ATAATGCATAGATTAAAAATGTTGGTTTTCAAATAAAATAGCATTGTTGTTAAGAAAAGAAAAAAAATCAGTTTTTTATATATAGTTAAATAAAGTCATGATTTTTATTTAAATTAAGTTATGATTTTTATTTATAAAAATTCAATTTTTATATATATAATAGCAAGATAAAAATTTGATTTTTATATATATAATAGCAAGATAAAAATTCGATTTTGATATATAATAGCAAGATAAAAATTCGATTTATATATATATATAATTACAAGATTAAAATTCGATATATATATATATATAATAGGAAGATTAAAATTCGATTTTTATATATATAATAGTAAGATAAAAATAATATTTTTATATATGTAGTGGCGCTATAAAATGTGATTTACATATATAACTTTGATTTTAAAAATATAAAATTTACGTGAAACAACTTCGTTTTCAAAATATATATAAAAAAAACGGCTTTGTTTTATTAAAAAATACAAATAACATGGTTTTAAAAATATAAAAATATGATATTTACATATACAACATAGAAATAAGAATATGATTTTTAATGTAAACTACGTGAAACAGAGGGCGTTGAAATCACGGAGAAGAACACGACACGCTAGGGCAAATCGAAATTCAAATTATCGTCCACTAAAGACTGGCGGAGTGGATCCCAAAGGCGGGAACTTTATCCTCTCACACAATTTATTTACAGTTATATATATACTAGGATGCAGACGGTGCTTAGTAGCACCCGACACCTTTGACTGAAACCATGGTTGTTTGGTTGCTTGAATTGCTTTGTGGTAAATTGGTTGAATTTGGTTTGGGATGTTAATTGAATTGATTGGAATTGGTATGTGTATGGCGCGAGCCAGTATTAGGCGAGGGATAAGGCTAGACCTTATTCCGGTTCTAGTATCGCGCCGTTATGCTTCCGAAATTTTCAAAAATAAGCTGTATTAGTTAAAAATATAATTTTTAACGTATAAATGAGCGACATAAAATACTCCTGAAATGAAAATAAATATCCATACAAATCGGACGATTTGTTTATGTATACCAATTTAACTGACTGGATTGGAATGATAAATTTTACACATCACCCAACTGCAAAAATAATATTCAGTATTTTTTGGTTGAAAACCCCACACGGGTGTTGGGATGATATTTGACGTACACTAATCCCAATTGTTTGGTTGTATGTCAATCGATGGGTTGACAGACTGTTGTAAGCATTAATCATTCATATTTAATGCTTATGCAGTTGTGTAATTCACTCTGGATGATGGTTGACCTTGTATAAGTATTGCTATATACATGTGCTGTATGAAATCCATATAAATAACATTATATGGTAACTAGTTGGGTCTGATTCCAATTCAGAAAGAACGAATATTTTAAAATAAAGAATATTTTAAAATGACGAATATTTTAAAATAATATTCAGTGAATAATCAAAATATGGATTTGATGTCCGATTTTGAAAGGACAGGAAAATATGAATTGTATGAAGCCGTGTTGATAAGTTATGCGCTATATTGACGCAAAAAGATATTTATATCAATTTTATTCATTTTTATGATGGATATCGAAAAGGAAATTATTTCAAAATCAGATACTTTGAAAATAGTATCATTTATATTATAATGATATAGAATATTCAAATTCGGTTTAAAATTGAAAAGGAAGCTGGAATCGATTTTAAAATGAATTTGTAAAATACGTTGGAACGAAATGTATATTATATATATGTTAAATGGTTTGAATAGAACACGCTGTGCAGCGACCGTTCACGAATTTCGACCATTGACTTCGAATTGATATTGCGTGAGATCCGACCGTCGGATTCTCCTAAAGCCAGAACCATTAGGTTCGTATCGAAAAGAGATTTTCAGCGAATATAAGAGATTTGAAATCTAACGGTTGGATTGGGATATTCGTCCAAATCAAATTTGGAAAAGGTCGTTATGGATGCAGTTCGGTGGTCGTTTGTGGAAATCTACTATACGGGCCTTGATATAATTATTAAAAATATTAATGATTTGTGTAAAATCAAAATAAATGATCTGGAAAGAATTTGGATGAAAAATTCCACATTTGAAAAGATTAAAATATATTTTTATCGAAATGAACTAGTTATTAACTAGAATTATAATCCAAGTATTTAAATAAATATATTGGATTGAGAACGGGTTTTAATATAGCTAAAATTTCCAATATATGAATTGGGATGGATTTGAATCGAAATTATCTTCAGAATATTTCGATATTGGTTTCCGTGATTATACAGATATTGTGGAGGAATTTGGAAGATATATGTATCGCAATTCAAAATACTATATTTGTTGATTTCAGAATTTGATGTTGAATATAAGCCGATATAATTTCTATTCAGAGCCTTGTATTTAATATTAAATTGGATTTTGGGTTTGTCGTGAATGATGTCTTAAATAACACTGTTCTTGAACCCAGTTGAGAAAAGAACAAATCTTTTAATTAAGATTTAGTGAAGTTTTCAGACTAATTAATATTTAGTTGGAATTGAATAAAAGAATTGGGATTTTTGGTTTGTCGTGAACGGTGTCTTAAATAACACTGTTCTTAAACCCTATGTGAAAAGAATAAATCTTTTAATTAAGACTATTAGAGTTTCCAGTTATATTTAATAATTGGAATAAAAATGGGATGTGAATTGGGTTTATTTTGAAATGTTTTTTTAACGACATTCGTTCTTTAACCCGACTAACAGTGAAATGAGATTTGGAATTTACGAATCTTTTAATTAAGGTCAAGGGAATTTTCCAGTGAAAAGTTTTCCAATTTAATAAAATAAATTGGAATGGAATGGAATTCGATCTGGTAATAATCGAAGCGAACTTCTGTGGAGGAAGACATTTGCTATATATGGAATTTAAAAGGCTTTGTCGTTATTCCATTTATATTATCGGTTGGATATGGAAGTTTATGTCGATTATATATATTGATCTGTTTTCTTGATGACTCCATAATTAATGGAATGTGATTGTGGGTTTATCGTGGACTGTGTTTTAAATTACATTGGTTCTTTAACCCAGTTAAAGACAGGATTTATTTCCTAGCTTTGAATAATCATTATATAATTATTTTTGGAGATTAAAACTAAGTGGAGTTTTAATGAATCTTTAATTAGATTGAAATGAGAATGTGATAATTTAAATTATCAAATTCGGGAAATAATCGAGAATGGAGTACCACCAATTTTACTCCAGACGATAGTTAAATCTTTAATTAGATTTGAACGTGAAATGGTAATTAAGTTTACTGATAACACCGTGGGTGTTAGATATGGAGTACTACCAGTTTTGCTCCATGGGATAAATAGGTTGGGATTGGGAAACAAAACAAATGATTAATTCGGTAGGGTTCGCCAATCCCGACTAGTTTGGAAAACCTTAATTTGGTTTAAATTGTGAAAAGAATATTTGAATAAAAGAATATTCTGGATTGGAATGAGGCGTATGTTTTTTTTTACAACACTTGTTTATAAGATATGCGAGTTATTCGGAAAGACCGGGTTTATCCCATTCTGAATTACTGAATCGGTGATAAGCCGACGATGAGATGGTGGTTGAAGACCGAAGATCTTCACAACGTTTGGATGATTACTGTTGTCTTGATTGGGCTGTACACCCAAGACGAGGTAATAAGTGGTGATCGTCCAGAAGTACTTGGAGATCGACTGGATAATCGAGGACCGCTCTGCTGTATTAGACATATGGGACGAGGAATAAGGTGCCTCCGGTCTTGTTCAGACCCAGAACGAACTTGTAAATGGATGTGTGTCTGACATCGGATTTCATATTGTGTGATTGATAGACATCAGTTGCATGGCACGGTTTTCCTGTGTGGCATGCAAAGATGCAGTGATCAAGGCTTCTTTTGAAAAGCAGAGTCTTATGGTTGATGATCAAAGCATGACTTTAATATAGCATAGCTTCGTGTATAGCGTTAATTCGCGAGCCTCACACCCCGGTGTGAACTAGAAACGGGAGAGGACCTCAGGGAGGACATTCGTTTCCTTCTAGCTACGAGTGGTGTCGTGGTATGGAGCCTAGATATTTTTACTTATGTGGATGATGGAAAGCGAGGCGCCTCAGTTATATCGGTCACTACGGGGTCAATGGATGATATGGTCGACATACTATCCATTACACCCCATAGGGCAGGGAAACATCGGTCACTACGGGGTCGATGGATGGTATGGTCGACATACTAACCATTACACCCCATAGGGCGGGGAAACATATTATTCAGGCATTATAATCCACCTTGTACTTCGGTGGACCGGCCTTGACGATCCAGGTGTAGTTGTGGCTGAATCCTGAGACACGGGCTAGAGCGTCTCGAATTCAGTAAGGACGATCCCTTGCCTTGGTTCAGAGACAGAAATCCAATTTCTAATACGTGACATTTCGGTTTTAATTGTAGAGCCTAATATGGCAACATGATATATGGTACCCATGTCATATATGATTGATACATTTATATTTGAAGCCGTTTTTTTGCACTATACACTTATTATAGTATCAAATGACTTGTTTTAAACGTTCCAAGCATGTTCGGCTATTATAAGGGAAAACCCTATCCTCCGGCTTGCGTTGCATTGTGTGACGGGACCTGGGTCTTATAATAACTTCATTTTCTTTATTTAGCATTACGCTGTTCGTTATATGCACTGGTATTCTTGGGATTAAACCTGTTCCGTGTTATACGGCGTGGTCCCTAGATTTACCTAACTTTAAAACCAAGCTAATAACTATTTTTAGTTCTCACACCAGTCACATGACTGATCTGGAGTTTATTGTTTTAACCTAAACTCTAGGTGTCCCTATTTTCCACACAGATAGCTAGTAGTTTTGGTTTTGCAGATATTATATTCACATGATCCTGGTTTACAGCTGGAGCTATATTCGGAAAGCTCTGTATCCGTGTATTTCTTTCAATTGTGTTTTGTATTATTTTTCCGCTGCATTGTAATTTGTAAATCTCTGATGTTTATCAAATGTATATAATTTATTCATACTCTGTTATATTCTTATACTCTAATGAAATTATTGTAATAGCAATGAAATGTTCTTTTGTTTGCGTTCCGATGAGTCTTGTTCTCAAAGCAGTCCGCCTTCTTGTTCGGTTTAGGCCAGCCGGGAAGTTCGGATCACTACAGTTGGCATCGGAGCTTTGGTTTATAGAGCTCGAGAACAAGACACATTAGAACCAAATGAAAGAATTCATCAAATATTGGATTAGTAATATCCAATAAGAATGACCCGTTAGGGATGGGATCAATAGTATCCTAAGATGAGTTAGAAGAGTATTGTTTATTAAAAACAAATTTTGTTTTGAAATTTAATATAATTATACGTATTTGAATATATTATTTTGTATTGATTTTGGACAATCGAGTATATGAAGATTTTGAATATACGCGTAATTAACGTGTATTCGAAGTCTCAAATATACTGGATGGATGTAGAATCACGCTCTAGTCGCTTGGAGATGATTTTAATGATAGCTCGAGCATCATCAGAATTTATGTTCGAGTTCTAAAAGTGGGATATCTATACATTTCCAATTAACTGGTGTGAGAACCAAAACTGGATAGGGTTTATTATTGTCAATTGGCATCAAAAACATGTTTTGGAGTATATATTAAAGATATATGTTTGAAAAGTAAATCAACTAATTGATTTCTAATTGCTGATTATGTTATGTGATTTTTCGTGAAACCTGTAATGACCCGTAGTTTAGTAGGAGAATAATTAAGTTAATTAATTATTAAATATCGACTTAGCGATATCGATAAGTAGAATCAAATAATTATATTTAATTAAAATAAATAATAGGATAATCTATTTTCGGAATAAATCGGAAATATCAGGATTTGGCAATACTATGCAAAACTGGACAGTTGAAATTTATATAATTCAGTTGTATATTGAAATATATCGACGAATATATTAAATAACGACAGTTGAACGTTAAATATATATTATAATTAAAATCGAGCTCGAAATGGTGCGGCCGTTCGCTATTTTGCGATTCGAACTTCAACTGAGTATACATGGTCCGTTTTAAATCGAATTTCTGTGAAACAAGAAATGTGTGGAGCTGGTGGAGTATATCTTTGTAGTGGAAGAGAAAAATCGGGATTTCGTCATGTAGATTTTGAGTTATGTCCAAATCAAATTCTCAGAAAAGCAATGCCCTGACCATAACGATTTATTTATATTTTTAAAGAGAGTTTAAAATATAAGTCGAATATCGGGTCTACCCAGCTTGTAATATCGAGTTAGAAACCTATATAGGATTTTTCTGAGCTGTGTGGTATTCCTGTGTGAATATATACGATAATATTTAATTTTTAAATATATTTATATATTTAAATAGGCTATTTAGAGCTTTAAAAATAGCCAGTTTTGCAAACGACCTCGGAATTCGACGAAACTAATTTTGTTGGATCTGTAACGTCAAATAGTTATTAGATTCCAAGTTTGGTGATTTTTAGAGTCAGTATGTGGCCGCACGGATTTTTAGAGTGAAAAATAGTCGATATTCTGACGGTTAAAAATACGCTGTGTGAGAAAACGGAGTCGGAATTCGACGAAACCAGTTTCGTTGGGTCCGTAATGTCGAACTCTAGGAGTATGTCCGGTTTGGTGATTTTCAATATCGCGTGTGTTCGTAGGGATTTTTAGAGCGCATAAACGAATATAAAATGGGAGAAATAAATATAAAAAAATGTAAAATCTAACTATAAATACACCAAAAATTCTCCTAACCCTAATTTTTCCATTCATTCTAGTCAATACATTTTTACGCCGTCATTTTCTTCCACAAACCATTTCGAACGTGAATAAGAAAAATCAAGAAGAAATAGAAAAGCATTTCCGTAAATGATAAGACCTGTATGGTTGAAATCGCTCAGCGAAGAGCTTCAAGCTCGTGTTCTTACTTCTGAGTGCGATGTTTGTTTTGGGTTAGCGGGTTTTGCTACCGTGGGTTAGGGTTAAAGGGGTCCATCGATTTGGGTATCGATAGGGGATTTGGAGGGTATAGGTGAAATCGGAGGAGAAAGGCGCATCATTGGGTGTAAATGGGTGAGGATCCGTCAAAATGGAGATCGCCTGAATTTCCTGTAGCATGCGAGAAAGGGGCGCAATCGGGAGTTGTAGGGAGGCGTCAAGTTTGCAAAGATGGTGATGGTCAGATGGAGGTGGATGCGCTGAGGTGATTGGTGGTGGTGGCGCCTTGGGTTAGTGACCGAGGTGGAAGGAAGAAAGGGTCAACGTAGGGTCAACGATTGGAAATGGTTTGCTGGAGCAATTCGTGATTTGGGGAGAAGCTTTGAAGCGGTATCGGGTTAATAAAGGGAAGCGAGTTCTCTTGTTAGGCTGGTCAAAGAAAAGTAAGGCCCGTTAGAAAATATAATTATAAGTTTATTTTTAATTTAAATATGTATAATCTTGTAAAAACAATAACTTGGTCATACATGAACGAAATCCAGCGAAACAAGATCTGACAGGATCGTATGGACGGACACTACACAATGGCACGGACCCCGAGTCAATTAGAGCCCATTACAATTTATTGCAAAATAAATTGTCCTTCAGAATCAAGCGATGGTTATCGTTGTTAACGATGATCGTCCAATATGAGTAAAACTCACCAACTCTGAACAGTTCTATTTTTACAATGTATTCTTAGAACTGATAATTACCTGTTGATTGCTGTGTGTTGACTATTTGATTGAACTGCTAGTAAGTTAGTGGAATATATATATATATATATATAAACCGTTAAATATGTATATGTCGATTCTGTTTATCAGAATATTTCATATCGAACTGAAAGTGATGTTGATTTCACTGTTTAACATCTATGATGCAGGGAAACAGATCGGAGGAATCCAACTGGATTCTTCAACATTTATTTTACTGTGATTTATATATTTTGATATATAATGTGATATATAATCTGACGTTGATTATGAGTGTTTGGACGCTATTTATCGTTGTTATATGATATGTTAAGTACCATAAGAAATACCAGAATGTGGAAAAGGGATTTTCAAAGTATATTTTGAAATTTATTTATATAAAATCAATGGATTTTATATATTATAAAAGAAAAAGGGTTTTGAATAAAAGAAATATATTTGTAAATCAAATATAAAGGAATTATATTTGTAAATCAAATATAAGGGAATTATATTTGTAAATCAAATATAAGGGAATTATATTTGTAAATCAAATATAAGGGAATTATATTTGTAAATCAAATAATAAGGGAATTATATTTGTAAATCAAATATAAGGGAAAGAATTTGTTAAACAGATATAGAGGGAAATATTCGTAAAACAAGGAAAATATTTGTCAAACAAATAGAAAGAGAAATATTTGTAAACCATTTACAAATAGGTTAAAAAGGATTTATTTATTTAGGGAATAAATAAAGAGTTTAAAAGGAATTATTTATTTAGGGAATAAATAAAGAGTTAAAAGGATTTATTTATTTAGGAAATAAATAAATAGAATAAAGGAGTTATTTATTTGTTAAACTTAATAGAATAAAGGAGATATTTATTTGTTAAACTAAATAAAATAAAGGAGATATTTATTTGTTAAACTAAATAGAATAAGGGAGATATTTATTTGTTAAATAAATAGGATTTAATCAACGTAATATTTATTTGGAAGATAAATAGAACTAAATCAAAAGAATATTTAGAAGATGAATAGAAAATGGAAATCTATTTTTAACAGATAAATAGAAAGGATTAATTTATAAATAACAGTTTATAAATTAATTAAATATTTATCATTCGATAAATGGAATATATAAGTCTGAACTTATATAGATAAGAGATATTGGTTTTAACACCGATAGTTTTAAATAGAATGGGTACACAACACTTGTATAAGTGAAGTAACGTTATTTAATAGAACATTTATAAAGTGAAAAATCGTTACCAAAAGTAAATCTTTACAAATGAATAAACGTTATCAAATAGGAGTTATTCGAACAAGAGTAATCAATTAGAGTTAGAAATGATCGATTAGAGTTAGAATAAATCGATTTGAGTTAGAATTAACCAGTTAGAGTTAATTAGTTAGAATTAACCAGTTAGGGTTAATCAGTTACATTTTACCAGTTAGAGATTACCAGTTAGAGTTAATCAGTGTGGGTTGACCAGTTAGAGTTAGAGTTAACTAATTAGAGTTATTCAAATGGAGTTAATCGAGTAGAATTATCGAATATCACATATTCGAAGTAGAGTTATCGAATATAGTGTATTAAAGAGAGAAGAGTAATCGAATATTGGTTATTCGAGGTGAGTTAATCGAATCTAGTTATTCGAAAGGAGTTATCAAATCTTTTTATTTGAAAGTAGTTATCGAATATAGTTTATTCGAATAGAGCTAGAGGAGTTAATCGAATATAGTTTATTCAAATAGAGTTAGAGGAGTTAATCGAATATAGTTTATTCGAATAGAGTTAGAGGAGTTAATCGAATATAGTTTATTCGAATAGAGTTAGAGGAGTTAATCCAATACAGTTTATTCGAATAGAGTTAGAGGAGTTAATCGAATACAGTTTATTCGAATAGAGTTAGAGGAGTTATCGAATATAGTTTATTCGACAGGAGTTAAGTGAATAGAGTAAATCAAATAGAGTAAATCAAATAGAGTAAATCGAATAGAGTTAAGTGAAAAGAGTCAATCGAATATAGTTATTCGAAAGAAAGGTTAAGCAAGGAAGTTAGTTAAAGAAATTTAAAGTGAACTTTGCCTATTTCAAGGTTGGAAATGTTGTTCAGTTAAGGTCTGAGAGGTAGTTCTACCCCAACTTGATTGGCTTCGTTTTTAACTAAGGAATGGTTATGGTTCGGCAGTAAAGGATGGTAAAGTGAATTTAGTAATTAAAGGAAATGGTTGAGTTGGCATAGCGATGTTTTATCTAAACATCTGCTTAATCCAAACGTAGGAGTTTTGGAAATGTTTTCCAAACAAGAATCAGAAATGTTTTCTAATACAAAAAACAAGAAATGGAAATGTTGCCAATGTAAATAACGTATATTTTCTAAATTTAGAAAATAGCAAATATTGAATATAGGGAAACAGGACATGTAAAATGAACTAAAGAGATTAATGTTAAATGATATTTGTTCGATATAATTCCCATCTGGAAATAATATCATTGTTTGCACACTAGTTTTTCTTTGATAGTTAACTCACAGACTATCGAAGTTTTGACCATTTTAACGTTGTTAATATAGAGAGACCGGTTGGATTATTATCCAAAGAACCACTCTGTATTGGCATAAGCGTTGCGAATCATTTATGCCAAAGATAAACGAAGACGGAGTAAAGTGCAAGGGCTGTTGTATAAGTCTTAGATAACATTGACTAAGATGGATATACGGAACAGTACCTTCGGTTTGTCCAGTCCCAGGACAATTTGTATGGACGAAGGTCTGACAGAGTATATCCAATGGATTGCGTAAGTTGATCTGTTCAAACGTATTCATGTTTGGTGGCGGAGGAATTTGTTTCTCTTAGCTGTATACCCATGTTATTATTGGATAAGTCAATTTGTGATTTGGCGGGCATGACGATGTGACATTCTAAGTGAATGAAGATGTAGCATGTAAACCTGGATGACTTGTATGGATGAATGTCTGACAGAGTATTTCCAGAAAGGTCACGTACATTGATTTCTTCAACCGTACCAAGAGTGGAAGCAGAGAAGGAAACTTCTTTAGCTAACACGTAATGTATTATTGTAGACGTCATTTAGTGATTTTCGATGGATCTGACAATGTGGCATTCGAAGTGAATCTGATGTGATGATAAAGCATAACCTCAAGCCTCATCAACCGGTAAATAACAGAAATCGGGCAGGTAGCATGGCTATGTAGGTCGCACCTATTAGGGTGTATTATCACCTGATCTAGAGTTTCATTTATTTCTAAAAATCTATTGTTGATGCTGTCCCACTTGGTAAACGGTTACCGATCCAAACCGTTGGTGATATACATTCGATACACTCAGCGAAATGAGTGGCTGGTCATGTGTGGCCAGGTTACAAGATGTTCTTGTTGAACCCAGTGTATTCCACTCTAGAGGTACACTAGCGAAAGGTGGTTCCATACCTTGTCATAGTTGGAAACCCATTATCCAATACGTGCTTGCGATTTTGATTATATACTATGTACGTGGAACGTAAGATGAAAGCATTCTGCTAGATTGATATCTATTTGTACTTAGGCATTATTATAATATCAGAATGATATTGCTTTGTCAAAAATGTTAAATGCTCATAAGGGAAAACCCGTTTCGTATTCACGGCGTGGTCTTATGAGATATCACATACCTGTTCAACCGTTTTAAACTATTTTACTCATACCAGTCACATGACTGACCCGGAGTTTATTTTGTTTTGTTTTCCCTAAACTCTTGGGTGCCTAAATTTGTACGGGCAGTCAAGTAGTCGGGATTTATAGATATACTTGGAGAGCTTGGAGTAGGAGACTTCAAGATTTTATGGCTATTGTTTATTTCCCCTGTGTTGTAAGTGTTGTACTTTGAAGGGCTATGTATATTCAAGTACAATCTTTTATTTCAAAGTCATGTTATATTTTATTCGTTCCGCTGTGAGATTCGTGTTACTCTGATATTCTGTGTTCTTCTTCTTCTATTCTAAGTTTCTATCTTATCTATCCTCACCCTCTAATTTCTTTCATTAACTAATCGGTTATTTTCGACTCTTGATATTCGATATGTGTTGTATATCGGATAACCAAGATCGCATTTTTTCTGGTCGTTACAGTTGGTATAAGAGCTTAAGTTAAGAATTACCTTGGCTCTGTGGCGTGACTCGGTAGAGATGGGGTTAGTAATACCCTAGATTGAGTTGAGTGTATATATACGAGTGCGTATTTGTTATTTGAAATAAAATGGTTTTATATTGTGGGGATTTATCGGATTGAATTGTTTATGGGTTCTGGTCGATCAGTTTGATCTACTGTATCGGTAGGGGTTTATAAACACTCAAATACGATGGGTCAACACGATATGCTTTGAAAAGAGGGTAAATGGAATAATTTTACCCGAAGTATATATATTGGAAATATTATAATGTGTTGGTTGTTATTATAATCGAGTAAGATTATAAAAGTGAAACGGTTATGTAAATAACCTATTAAGATTCGTATAAGTTTTACGAAGTGAATTAAATCTGAAATTTAAGCCAGAATTGAAATTGAAAACTGGAAATTCAGATAAGTGTTTGTAATTGAATCTGGATTGAATATATGTGAATTTTAAAATCCTGGGAGGTTTTAAATTTTGATTTCAAAGTGGAAAATGTCGGAAATGGTTTTGAAAAATGATATAGTATTGAACTCACCTCGATCGCTGGAAAATAGATTCCGATGATGACTGCGCAGCATCACCGGTATTCATTTTCGAGTTGTAAGTGACGGATTACTACCAAGGATTTTGTTTTTAAATTGTTTTGCGAAACCAAGGTATTCAGAAATTCAAAGGTTTTGAATTGGTATTATTATTTCAAATTGATTTGAAAGAAAACCCAGGAATTTAAATTCTAGAATTTAAGTGTAACTCGTGGAGTTAAGTAGAACTGAAATGGATTTGAAGATAATCGGGATTGGAATTGAGTTGATGGGTTAAAAGATTGAAATTTGATATTGGAGTTTGAATAGAATTTGACTTGGGTAGACCAAGTGTTTGAGTTGAGGAGTTTGATTAAGATAACATTGGTATGTGTTGAATTGGTAACAGGTGTAGGGATATAGTGATATGCCCGACAAAAAGGTATAAGTTTACATTTATATGTGAGTTTGGAATTTATGAGTCGATGTGGCAAGCCGTTTGGCTGTTTGATTTTCTTTTGGGTTGAAGAAGGCCTAGATAGGCGAGTTGTGGTTTTACCGATAGGGCTGTACAAAGGAGGTTATGGCGAAATTTTCCGAAAATTTAAAGTGTTAGAAAATTTTCAGAATTTTTGAAATTTTAGTTAGTCGGAAGGAATTATTATTTTAGTCGATATTAATTGGTTCGGAGAAACAAGAGATAAGGGTTAAACAGATAAACTTTTACCCAATAGATAGGGTCGTCCTCTACCTTAGCAATTTCGAGGACGAAAATATTTTAAGGGGGAAAGATTGTAATGACCCGCAGTTTAGCAGGAGAATAATTAAGTTAATTAATTATTAAATATCGACTTAGCGATATCGATAAGCGGAATTAAATAATTATATTTAATTAAAATAAATAATAGGATAATCTATTTCCAGAATAAATTGAAAATATCAGGATTTGGAAATACTGTGTAAACTGGACTGTTGAAATTTATATAATTCAGTTATATATTGAAATATTTCGACGAATATATTAAATAACGAGAGTTGAACGTTAAATATATATTATAATTAAAATCGAGCTCGAAATGGCGCGGCAGTTCGCTATTTGGCGATTTGAACTTCAACTGAGTATACAGGGTCTGTTTTAAATCGGATTTCTGTGAAACAAGAAACGTGTGGAGCTAGTGGAGTATATCTTTGTAGTGGAAGAGAAAAATCGGTATTTCGTCATGTAGATTTTGAGTTATGTCCAAATCAAATTCTCAGAAAAGCAGCGCCCTGACCATAACGATTTATTTATATTTTTAAAGAGAGTTTAAAATATAAATCGAATATCGGGTCGACCCAGCTTGTATTATCGAGTTAGAAAACTGTATAGGATTTTTCTGAGCTGTATGGTATTCCTCTGTGAATATAGACGATAATATTTAATTTTTAAATATTAAATTTAATTATATTTAAATATATTTATATATTTAAATAGGCTATTTAGAGCTTTAAAAATAGCCAGTTTTGCAAACGACCTCGGAATTCGACGAAACTAATTTTGTTGGATCCGTAACGTCAAATAGTTGTTAGATTCCAAGTTTGGTGATTTTTAGAGTCAGTATGTGGTCGTACGGATTTTTAGAGTGAAAAATAGTCGATATTCTAACGGTTAAAAATACGGTGTATGAGCAAACGGAGTCGGAATTCGACGAAACCAGTTTTGTTGGATCCGTAATGTCGAACTCTAGCAGTATGTCCGGTTTGGTGATTTTTGAATATCTTGTGTGTTCGTAGGTATTTTTAGAGCGCATAAACGAATATAAAATGAGAGAAATAAATATTAAAAAAAATGTAAAATCTACCTATAAATACACCAAAAATTCTCCTAACCCTAATTTTTCCATTCGCTCTGGTCAATACGTTTTTACGTCGTCATTTTCTTCCACAAACCATTTCGAACGTGAGTAAGAAAATAAAAAAGAAATACAAAACCATTTCCGTAAATGATAATACCTATATGGTTGGAATCGCTCAGCGAAGAGCTTCAAGCTCGTGTTCTTACTTCTAAGTGCGATGCTTGTTTTGGGTTAGCGGGTTTTGCTACCGTGGGTTAGGGTTAAGGTTTGCCATCGATTTGGGTATCGATAGGGGATTTGGAGGGTATAGGTGAAATCGGAGGAGAAAGGCGCATCATTGGGTGTAAATGGGTGAGGATCCGTCAAAGTGGAGATCGCCTGAATTTCCTGTAGCGTGCGAGAAAGGGGCGGAATCGGGAGTTGTAGGGAGGCATCGAGTTTGCTAAGATGGCGATGGGCGGATGTAGGTAGATGCGCTGAGGTGATTGGTGGTGGTGGCGCCTTGGGTTAGTGACCGAGGTGGAAGGAAGAAGGGGTCAATGCAGGGTCAACGATTGGAAATGGTTTACTGGAGCAATTCGTGATTTGGGGAGAAGATTTGAAGCGGTATCAGGTTAATAAAGGGAAGCGGGTTCTCTTGTTGGGCTGGTCAAAGAAAAGTAAGGCCCGTTAGAAAATATAATTATAAGTTTATTTTTAATTTAAATATGTATAATCTTGTAAAAGCAATAACTTGGTCATACGTGAACGAAATCCAGTGAAACAAGATCCAACATGATCGTATGGAAGGACACTACACAATGGAACTGACCACGAGTCAATTAGAGTCTATTACAATTTATTGCAAAATAAATTGTCTGTCAGAATCAAGCGATGGTTATCGTTATTAACGATGATCGTCCAATGTGAGTAAAACTCACCAACTCTGAACAGTTCTATTTTTACAACGTATTCTTAAATTGATAATTATCTGTTGATTGCTGTGTGTTGACTGTTTGATTGAACTGCTAGTCAGTTAGTGGAAATTATATATATATATAAACCGTTAAATATGTATATGTCAATTCTGTTTATCAGAATATTTCATATCGAACTGAAAGTGATGTTGATTTTACTGTTTAACATCTGTGATGCAGGGAAACAGGTCGGAGGAATCCAACTGGATTCCTCAACATTTATTTTACTGTGATTTATATATTTTGATATATAATGTGATATATAATCTAACATTGATTATGTGTGTTCGGACGCTACTTATCGTTGTTATATGATACGTTAAGTACCATAAGAAATACCAGAATGTGGAAAAGGGATTTTCGAAGTATATTTTGAAAATAATTTATTTGTATAAAATCAATGGATTTTATATATTATAAAAGAAAATGGGTTTTGAATAAAAGAAATATATTTCTAAATCAAATATAAATGAATTATATTTATAAATCAAATATAAGGGAATTATATTTGTATATCAAATATGAGGGAATTATATTTGTAAATCAAATAACAAGGGAATTATATTTGTAAATCAAATATAAGGGAAAGAATATATTAAACAGATATAGAGGGAAATATTCGTAAAACAAATATAAAGGAAAATATTTATCAAACAAATAGAAAGAGAAATATTTGTAAACCATTTACAAATAGGTTAAAAAGGATTTATTTATTTAGGGAATAAGTAAAGAGTTTAAAAGGAATTATTTATCTAGGGAATAAATAAAGAGTTAAAAGGATTTATTTATTTAGGAAATAAGTAAATAAATAGAATAAAGGAGATATTTATTTGTTAAACTAAATAGAATAAAGGAGATATTTATTTGTTAAACTAAATAGGATAAAGGAGATATTTATTTGTTAAATAAATAGGATTTAATCAAAGGAATATTTATTTGGAAGATAAATAGAACTAAATCAAAAGAATATTTAGAAGATGAATAGAAAATGGAAATCTGTTTTTAAAAGATAAATAGAAAGGACTAATTTGTAAATAACAGTTTATAAACTAAACAAATATTTATCATTCGATAAATGGAATATATAAGTCTGAACTTATATAGATAAGAGATATTGGTTTTAACACCGATAGTTTTAAATAGAATGAGTACACAACACTTGTATAAGTGAAGTAACGTTATTAAAGAGAACATTTATAAAGTGAAGAACCGTTACCAAAAGTAAATTTATATAAATGAATAAATGTTATCAAATAGGAGTTATTCGAATAAGAGTAATCAATTAGAGTTAGAAATGATCGATTAGAGTTAGAGTAAATCAATTTGAGTTAGAATTAACCAGTTAGAGTTGATCAGTTAGAATTAACCAATTAGGGTTAATCAGTTAGAATTTACCAGTTAGGGTTGACCAGTTAGAGATTACCAGTTAGAGTTAATCAGTTAGAGTTAGTCAGTGAGGGTTGACCAGTTAGAGTTAGAGTTAACTAATTAGAGTTATTCAAATGGAGTTAATCGAGTAGAGTTATCGAATATCACTTATTCGAAGTAGAGTTATCGAATATAGTGCATTCAAGAGAAGAGTAATCGAATATTGGTTATTCGAGGTGAGTTAATCGAATCTAGTTATTCGAAAGGAGTTATCTAATCTTGTTATTTGAAAGTACTTATCGAATATAGTTTATTTGAATAGAGTTAGAGGAGTTAATCGAATATACTTTATTCGAATAGAGTTAGAGGATATAATCGAATATAGTTTATTCGAATAGAGTTAAAGGAGTTAATCGAATAAAGTTTATTCGAATAGAGTTAGAGGAGTTAATCGAATAAAGTTTATTCAAATAGAGTTAGAGGAGTTAATCGAATACAGTTTATTCGAATAGAGTTAGAGGAGATAATCGAATAAAGTTAGAGGAGTTATCGAGTATAGTTTATTCGACAGGAGTTAAGTTAATAGAGTAAATCAAATAGAGTAAATCAAATAGAGTTAAGTGAAAAGAGTCAATCGAATATAGTTATTCGAAAGAAAGGTTAAGTAAGGAAGTTAGTTAAAGAAATTTAAAGTGAACTTTGCCGATTTCAAGGTTAGAAATGTTGTTCAGTTAAGGTCTGAGAGGTAGTTCTACCCCAACTTGATTGGCTTCGTTTTTAACTAAGGAATGGTTACGGTTCAGCAGTAAAGGATGGAAAATGAATTTAGTAATTAAAGGAAATGGTTGAGTTGGCATAGCGATGTTTTATCTAAACATCTGCTTAATCCAAACGTAGGAGTTTTGGAAATGTTTTCCAAACAAGAATCAGAAATGTTTTCTAATACAGAAAACAAGAAATGGAAATGCTCCCAATGTAAATAACGTATATTTTCTAAATTTAGAAAATAGCAAATGTTGAATATAGGGAAACAGGAGATGTAAAATGAACTAAAGAGATTAATGTTAAATGATGTTTGTTCGATATAATTCTCATCTGGAAATAATATTGTTGTTTGCACACTTGTTTTTCTTTGATAGTTAACTCACAGACTATCGACGTTTTGACCATTTTAGCGTTGTTAATATGGAGAGACCGGTTGGATTATTATCCAAAGAACCACTCTGTATTGGCATAAGCGTTGCGAATCATTTGTGCCAAAGATAATCGAAGACAGAGTAAAGTGCAAGGGCTGTTGTATAAGTCTTAGATAACATTGACTAAGATGGATATACGGAACAGTACCTTCGGTTTGTCCAGTCCCAGGACAACTTGTATGGATGAAGGTCTGACAGAGTATATCCAATGGATCGCATAAGTTGATCTGTTCAAATGTATTCGCGTTGGGTGGCGGAGGAATTCGTTTCTCTTAGCTGTATACCAGTGTTATTTTTGGATAAGTCAATTTATTATTTGGCGGGTATGACAATGTGACATTCTAAGTGAATGAGGATGTGGCATGTAAACCTAGATGACTTGTATGGATGAATTTCTGACAGAGTATTTCCAAAAAGGTCACGTACATTGATTTCTTCAACCGTACCAAGAGTGGAAGCAGAGAAGAAAACTTCTTTAGCTAACACGTAATGTATTGTTGTAGACGTCAATTAGTGATTTTCGATGGATCTGACAATGTGGCATTCGTAGTGAATCTGTTGTGATGATAAAGCGTAACCTCAAGCCTCATCAACCGGTAAATGGTAGAAATCGGGCAAGTAGCATGGCTATGTAGGTCGCACCTATTAGGGTGTATTATCACCTGATCTAGAGTTTCATTTATTTCTAAAAATTTATTATTGATTCTGTCCCATTCGGGAAACGGTTGCTGATCCCAACCGTTTGTGATATACATTCGATACACTCAGCGAAATGAGTGGTCGATCATGTGTGGCCGGGTTGCAAGATGTTCTTGTTGAACCCAGTGTATTCCTCTCTAGAGGTACACTAGCGAAAGGTGGTTCCATACTATGTACGTGGAACGTGAGATGAAATCGTTCTGCTAGATTGATATTTATTTGTACTTAGGTATTATTATAATATCAGAATGATATTGCTTTGTCAAAAATGTTAAATGCTCATAAGGGAAAACCAGTTCCGTATTCTCGGCGTGGTCTTATGAGATATCATATACCTGTTCAACCGTTTTAAACTGTTTTACTCATACCAGTCACATGACTAACCCGAAGTTTATTTTGTTTTGTTTTCCCTAAACTCTTGGGTGCCTAAATTTGTACGGGCAGTCAAGTAGTCGGGATTTGCAGATATACTTGGAGAGCTTGGAGTAGGAGACTTCAAGATTTTATAGCTATTGTTTTTTTCCGCTGTGTTGTAAGTGCTGTACTTTGAAAGGCTATGTATATTCAAGTACAATCTTTTATTTCAAAGTCAAGTTATACTTTATTCGTTCCGCTGTGAGATTCGTGTTACTGTGATATTCTGTGTTCTTCTTCTTCTTCTATTCTAAGTTTCTATCTTATCTATCCTCACCCTCTAATTTCTTTCATTAAATATTCGGTTATTTTTGACTCTTGATATTCGATATGTGTTGTATATCGGATAACCAAGATCGCATTTTTCCGGGTTGCTGCAAAACCAATAAGAGAATGATAGTAAATTTAGCTAAATTGATCAAATATTGAACTGAATTGAAAATTGCTTGAAAATGCATATATGTACATGTATATACATTGAATTGGTCATAGGAAGGGAGCTAAAAAGAGGAATAAAATTGTATGCCCAACAAATAGGTTAATGTTTACTATATTTCTTGGGTTTGGATGATTTTATGAGCCGACTGGCTGACCGCTTGGCTTTTTCTTTTGGATTGATGAGGGCCCTACGTGGCTAGTTGAGGTTTTAAAAGTCTCCCCGTACAAAGGAGGTTATGGAGAAATTAGGTTGTTAGCCAATTTTTTGAATTTTTTTGGAAATTCTTAGAATCTGAAATGTTGAAGAATGAAAGCCAGAATGAAAGTTGAGTTTGTTAGTTAAACAAATTTCAGCTTCGTTCCTTTTCGAGGACAAAAATATTTTAAGTGGGGGAGATTGTAACAACCTGAATTTTTAGAACCAATTTGAAAATTTTATTTTGACTATTTTAATGAATTTTGAATATTTAAAATGATTTATTTTAAATAATAACGACTGAAAACTTATTTTGAATATAATTAGAACGTATAAATTTATTTTAATTATATAACGAGCCTGAAATGATGCGGAAGTTTGAAAAATTGATTTTGAACTTTAACTGAATGTACACGATTCAAAATAAATCGGATTTTAGTAAAATGAAAAATAATTGAATCTGTTAAACTATATCTTTCTAACGGATGTGAAAAATTGAAATTTCATAACGGGAATAAAAGTTATGGACAGTTAAAATTTTAGAATAGTCGCAATGGAATTTAATATATTTTTAAATTAATTGTAGCCCATAAAAATAACCATTTTGCAAACGACCTCCGTTTTTGATGAAACTACTTTTGTTGGATCCGGAATGTCAAATTATTGCTCGATTCCAAAATTCATAATTTTTGGAATTAATATGTGAGCGTGGCAAAAGAAAACATGTTTGGTAATTTCAGTTTTAATTTAATCGACTGAAAAATGAATGTTTTTCAAACAATCTCCAAATTCGATGAAATTAGTTTTGTAAGGACCGTATCATTGAAACAAAGCTAGAAATTATTTTTGGAGTCAGTACGTGACCCCAGTAAATTGAAATATACGTTTAAATTCAACATATCGATTTATATTTTAATCTAAATAAAAATGCATCAAAACATTCGAAACAGCTTACGAAACATATCCCATTGTGTCCGAAATGGGGGTATTACGCTAGGGACGACACTCGTTGGGTTTGATTTGGAGTTCGAACGGATAAACATGTATTTTGGAAATTAAGAGAATTAAATAATATAAATAAAAATTTGGGCCAATCGTTTTGACCCTAACCCAATCAGACCCGCCTCCGTATCATTTAATACCAAGGGTAGAATTCTTCCGTAATTTAATCCCCAAAGTCTCATCCTTCAGATCGAATTAAAAGGGGAAATCGAAACAGAATTTATGGAGGATCTTACGATCTTTAAATCCATACTTAGATGGGTAGTTTTCGTGTTCGATATAGGAAGGATTTCGAGATCAAAGGCTCGGGGTTCGTGCTCGTTTTGGGGGTGCTACGGGGCACCGGAACTCACGGCGTTTGGGGCGGGGGTAGGCCTGGCCAAGGCGCACGCGATGGAGGCAGCTGATCAACTTCAAACACCTCAGATTTTGTGCGATTTTGAAGCCCTAGTTACGGCTTGTGTTTTGTTCAGTGACCTGGAACAAGAAGAAGGAGGTTCCAGCGGCTTAGATAATTTGAACATTGAGTTTTTTCATTTTTTTCCGATTTTTAAATATAAAAACGTTGTTTAAATTTCAGTTTTTTTTGTTTTTTTTATAAAAACATTGTTTAAAATCTGATTTTTAAAAATAAATAAAATTGATAAAAATGTATTTTTTTTTTGTGAATAACTTTGTATTTAAAAATTAGATTTATATATATATATATATATATATTACATTATATTAAAAATCAGATTTTTATATAAATATCATTGTTTTCAAAATGTTTTCTTTATATAATAGCATAGATTAAAAATGTTGGTTTTAAAATGAAATAGCATTGTTGTTAAGAAAAGAAAAAATATCAGTTTTTTTATATATAGTTAAATAAAGTTATAATTTTTATTCAAATAAAGTTATGATTTTTAATTATAAAAATTCGATTTTTATATATATAATAGCAAGATAAAATTTGATTTCTATATATATAATAGCAAGATAAAAATTCGACTTTTATATATATAATAGCAAGATAAAAATTTGATTTGTATATATATATATATATAATACCAAGATAAAAATGTGATTTTTACATATGTAGTGGCGCTATAAAATGTGATTTATATATATATAACACTTTGATTTTAAAAATATAATATTTACATGAAATAACTTCGTTTTTAAAATATAAACAACTTTGTTTTTAAATATAAACGGCTTTGTTTTTTAAAAAATAAAAATAACATGGTTTTAAAAATATAAAAGTATGATTTTTATATATACAACGTAGAAATAAGAATATGATTTTTAATGTAAACTGCGTGAAACAGAGTGTGTTGAAATCACGGAGAAGAACATGACGTGCTGGGGCAAATCGAAATCCAAACCATTGTCCGCTAAAGACTGGTGGAGTGGATCCCAAAGGTGAGTATTTTATTTTCTCACTCAATTTATTTACATTTATATATATATACTAGGATGCAGACGGTGCTTAGTAGCACCCGACACCCTTGATTGAAACCATGGTTGTTTGGTTGCTTGAATTGCTTTGTGGTAAATTGGTTGATTTTGGTTTAGGATGTTAATTGAATTGATTGGAATTGGTATGTGTATGGCGCGAGCCAGTATTAGGCGAGGGATAAGGCTAGACCTTATTCCGGTTCTAGTATCGCGCCGTTATGCTGCCAAAATTTTTAAAAATAAATTATGTTAGTTAAAAATATAATTTTTAACGTATAGATGAACGATATAAAATACTCCTGAAATGAAAATAAATATCCATATACAAATCGGATGATTTGTTTATGTACACCAATTTAACTAACAAGGATTGGGATGATAAATTTTACACATCGCCTAACTGCACAAATAATATTCGATATTTGTTGGTTGAAAACCCCTCACGGGTGTTGGGATGATATTTGACGTACACTAATCCCAATCGTTTGGTTGTATATCAATCGATGGGTTGACAGACTGTTATAAGCATTAATCATTCATATTTAATGCTTATGCAGTTGTGTAATGCACTCTGGATGATGGCTGACCTTGTGTAAGTATTGCTATATACATATGTTGTATGAAATCCATGTAAATAACATTATATGGTAATTGATTGGGTCTGATTCCAATTCAGAAAGAACGAATATTTTAAAATAAAGAATATTTTAAAGTGACGAATATTTTAAAATAATATTCAGTGAATAATTAAAATATGGATTTGAAGTCCGATTTTGGATGGGCACGAAAGTATGAAATGTATGAAGCCGTGTTGATAAGTTATGCGGTATTTTGACACGAACGATATTATATACATCGATTTTATTCATTTTTATAATGAATATCGAAAAGGAAATTATTTTAAAATCAAGTATTTTGAAAATATTATCATTTATATTATAATGATATAGAATATTCAATTTTGATTTAAAATTGAAAAGGAAGCCGGAATCGATTTTAAAACGAATTTATAAAATACGTTGGAATGAAATATATTATATATATATATATATATTAAATGGTTTGAATAGAATGCGCCGCGCAGCGACCGTTCGCGAATTTCGACCATTGACTTCGAATTGATATTACGAGAGATCCGACCGTCGGATTCTCCTAAAATCGAAACCGTTAGGTTCTTGTAACAACCCAAAAATCAGAACCAAGTCAAAATTTTTATTTTGGCAATTTTAACAGATTTGAATATTTAAAATGATTTATTTTAAATAATAACAAGTAGAAATTTATTTTGAATAGAATTAAAACGTATAAATTTATATAAATTGAAGTTAGAATATAAATATTTATTTTAATTACATTACGAGCCTGAAATGGTGCGGTAGTTTGAAAATTCGATTTCAAATTTCAAATGAATGTACATGATGCAAAATAAATCGGATTTCAGTAAAACCAGAAAAATATGAATCTGTTTAATTATATCTTTCTAACGGATCTGAAAAATTGAAATTTCATAGTAGGAATACAAAGTTATTGCCAGTTAAGTATTCAGAATAGTCGCTATGGGATTTAAATTATATATAGCCCTTAAAAATAGCCATTTTGCAAACGACCTCCGTTTTCGACGAAACCAATTTTATTGGGTCTGGAATGTCAAATTATTGCTAGATTCCAAAATTCTTAATTTTTTGAATTAATAGCTGAGCGTGGCAAAAGAAAATGTGTTTGGCAATTTCAATTTGAATTTAATCGACTGAAAAATGACCGCTTTTCAAACGGTCTTCAAATTCGACGAAATTAGTTTTGTTAGGACAGTATCTTCAAAACAAAACTAGAAATAATTTTTCTGGAATTTTTGGAGTTAGTATGTGGCCCCAATAAATTAGAATGTACGTTTAAATTCAATATATAGATTTATATTTTAATTTAAAAGAAAACTGATCGAAACGATCGAATTGGCTTACAGAACATATCCCATTGTGTTCGGAATAGGGGTAACTAGCTATGGACGACAGTCAGTGGGTTCGATTTAGAGTTTGAATAAAAATCTAACTTTTTGTAGAAAATTAAATAAGTTAACTATATAAATATATATTATCTTTCCCCTCCTTCCTTTCCTTTTTAACAGTCAACGCATCAAATAAATAAAATAATAATAAGAAAACCGCTCCTCGTTCAGCCCGTCACTGTAACACCCCAACAGATAAAAGGTACAGAAGCAGAATACTAATAATTAGGTGTACACTAGTAATGGGCCTTGACCACCCCAACAGAACAGTACCACGCAGAAACAGACAGGTGTTACCACCCAACAGAAACAGATGGTACCAACAGAAACAGACTGAGCTAAGTGTACCCTAAAACCCACCCCAAGCGATCGGCTCCCTAATACATAAATACCCTGTGCCAGCCCCACAGAAGGGTGTATCATTCCCTAAAGTGGCAACCTTTGAATGACGTAGACCTATTTACAGATGTCACGGCGTCTTACATCCTTAGAGGCAGACCGGGATCCATGCACGCACATGACCCAGTTGGAACGCACCATCAACACCCCTCGCCAATATTAGAATGAACCACTTATAATTAGTTCAGTAAGCGTGCCCGGACCCTACCTACTGTTGGGTCAAAGTTTTGATACCAGAAAGGGTTACTGACTAATATGGGTCCCAAACAACAGATGACACAAGTATTTCCCCTCCTAACCTTGTGTCCCTAAACTAACAGATTTCAGATTAACTTGTTTACAGGTTTCAGACATACAGAGTTCAGATTTACTAGTTCACAGATCAGATAATCAAGTTAATAAGTTTTCAGACTAACGGATCAGATAACAGATTTATAGACTTGTCTAACTTTGTATTGGGCCTACAAATTCGCGAAATGGGTTTATTAAATTCATTAGGCCAGTTGGTTTAACCCTATCCACCCAACACGTTTTAGACATCATATTTATCTCAGATTTTCATTAACTAAATATTAATGCCCAGACCTCTCACATTAGACAGACAGTTTGCGGCTACTGGTTAGGCCGGTTGGTTCCGAGCAGGTGTCTGCCACAAACTGAGTCTAACCTCGGGTTTCAAGCATGTTATGACTAACTTATCACATTAGAACCTATTGTTTGCGGCCAATGGATGTGTCGGGCGGTTCCGGGCATGATTACGCCGCAAACTCATTCTAACCTCGAGTTAGCCATGTTTATCTTTGTGGACAATTCATTAATAATTTACCATTTTTTCCCATGCTTAACATAAATGTCAATTATTCGTAACTATAGCCAATTCAGATTATGTCAATAACAGACAAATTATATTAACTCAACAGATAACAGATTTTTTAGATTAGGCGACTTAACGGATTTAGCAGACTAAACAGATAATGGATCTAGCAGATTAGGCGATTTAGCATATTTAGCGGATAACAGATTAGGCATCTCAACAGATTTAGTTTAGCAGATTAGGCATTTTCAACAGACTTAGCGGATGACAAATTTTAGAAGATTTAATACCTCTAAAGGTTCTATTTACATACATTGCCCAATTAAGTCTAAACTTGCATGCCAATTTATGGTCATAACTCATAATACAACATATTCCCATAACTTTTAGTTAAACATTGCATAGTACATAATATTTTCCCAAAACCCATAAACCATGATAAACAATATGAATTATGCCAAATTATAGCCTATGATGTCCAATGTCCTAAAACCCAAATTTAGGTGCATTCACATTAATAGTTATCCTAATTTAATTTTAACCTTTACACCTAAGCCTCATATCCTTTTCTTTTCAAGTCCTAGATCGTGTTATAAAATATGCACCCAAATCTATATCTTAAGTTCTAACATGTATTATGTCCTCAAAATCAAATCTTTATTTTTAAATAGGCATCATGTCCAAAGTCTCTAGTCATATGTTAACATACAATGGTTCCTTTTCTTCCTAATCACAGAGTATGCACAGATCTAGGTCTAGTTTACAACATATGCCCTTTTTGTTCTAAGTCACAATAATTCTCTCCTTTCAAGTAATAGATCATCTTATGCAATATGCCTCTAATTTATGTCCATAATTACAACATCCGTTGTGTCCTCAAATTAGTTACAAATAAAACATGCCTTATTCAATATTCTTCCCAAATTTAGCGTTTATGCGTTCATCTCTTATGGGATTTGGCGCAGGCTCGTGGTAGCCTGGCTATAGAACAGAAAGAAAAAGAAGAAGGAGATACAGAATAGATAGATCTAAATAGAACAAAATATGCATAACCTCAGATTCAGATTTACAAGCATGTCATAATCATGATTAAATTTCATATCTAAAAATAACTGTACTTGCCTTGATTGGATTATAGAAGGAGAGTTGTAGTTGTTCTCTTTTAATCTTAGTCAGAGTTGGAAGAAGATGCACTAGTTCAAGTTTTGATTCGAACAGAGTAGCGACACCATTTTTATTCTTAGAGAATGAGAGAGATCAATGGAGGTTAGAGAATTGTTGAAAGAGATTTAGGTTAGGTCTTAGGATGTTTATATAGGTGTCGGAACTTATTTAGGCCCTTAGATTA
This sequence comes from Allium sativum, assembly GCA_030737875.1. NCBI lineage: Eukaryota > Viridiplantae > Streptophyta > Magnoliopsida > Asparagales > Amaryllidaceae > Allium > Allium sativum. Next base: position 301,145,914 of record CM060924.1, read on the forward strand.
ACCCCAGAACTGATCTGGACCATCAAAACACGTCACGGGCTTCAAAAATGGGTTATGGGCCAAAACAGGCCGACCAGGTCGACCTGTAAGGGGGGTCGACACCATGGTCGACTTGGCGGGGGTAGGCCGACCCCCAGGTCGACCCCCTGGTCGACCTGGCCCCCAGGTCGACCCCCAGGTCGACCTGCCCGGTTCTGTGCTGCCTGAAATTTCCTGAATCTTGTACAGGCCATAACTTCTTCATCCGTACTCCGATTTTCGAAAACTCGGACTCTATTTCATGTAGAATTCTGAGACGAACGCAACGGCACAACCCGTTTTCCTTGATTCTTATTTTAAAATTTAATTATTCTCTGATTTGTTATTCTTACGTTCACAGAAAATACGGGGTGTTACATTCTCCCCTCCTTAAAGGATTTCGTCCCTGAAATCTTCAAGTTAAGGAGAATGTGTCCTACCATCCAACATCCATCTACTCAATCATCAATCACTGGCATCCATTGTCCTTAGAGATTTCTAATGCTGTATGAACATATGCAAAAGTGTGTGTACATGTTCCTTACCTAATGCAAAGATCAGGCGGTCTACTGATTCAGTTGACCTCCTTAAAGCAAATTATGCCAGTGCCACGAGTCCAACACGTATGCAACAAAACCTTACCGATACATATTATTTCTATATGAGTGACAACCATTCATTCATATGAAACATCCATGTGCTGAATCAACCATTTTGCATCCATAGAAATTGAAAGTGTACATACATCCATATGCAGTATGAGAGTGTTTTCGAGCCGATCTAGTGCCTAGTGTGTGTATTTGAATCCACGAGCAACCACTAGCAACCACTTGCATCCACTTGCAACCATCAAACATAACATGTCTCAAACACATGTTTACATCCATTAGTTTTTACCTAAAGGTCGAAGAATCGATCGATAGGATACAGCCGAGTGATGGAAGCGAGTATAGATAAAACAAAAACTTGGTTCCCATTAGATATTGGTTGAGAAAATAATCAACCCCGAAGACCGAAATCAACATCAGATTGACACCCAGAGGGTTACCCTCTTTATACAATGTCTAAACAAGAATTCTTAACCTTATCAGAAATATTCAGATACTTACAAACAGCTAGTATGGATCAGATTCCCAATTGATTCTTAGGAAACTAAGCATGATAAAAACCGAGAATGTATGCATCATAGTCAACCTAACGCTCAACACAGATACCCTAAAACCCCAATTTATCACAAACATATGAGTCATAACCCCTATGGAGTTTGAGACTATAACCCGATCAGAAACAGGATTAGTATTAAAGTGCAGAGACTCAATTACAAAATCAAAATGTCGAAGTCAGAAAGAGTTCTACCCAAAGATCAAATAAGGAGATTAAGACTTCTATAGAAACTTTCCTATCTCTATCCTAAAGATTCCAAACAAGCCCTCCACTTCCTCCATCCAATTTCCAGCCTCGACAAACGTCTCAGTCCCATGAAGCGGTTTTCCACCCATCGCACGGAGGTCCCTACATATCTTAGGAAAAGCATCTAAACACGGAGGAAAAGATTCAGAAAGGAAAAAGAAAGAGATTTAAAACGGAGAATCGAAAGAAAGATATATGGCTCTTGGGGATTATGTTTTTCAAAATAAACTTTACTTTTTGAAATTACTTACTTTTCAAAACCTTTTTGAAAATAGTTTTCAAAAACTTTTTCCTAATCTGGTAACCTTCAGCTCTGATACCAAGTGTAACACCCCAACAGATAAAAGGTACAGAAGCAGAAAACTAATAATTAGGTGTACACTAGTAATGGGCCTTTACCACCCCAACAGAACGGTACCACGTAGAAACAGACAGGTGTTACCACCCAATAGAAACAGACGGTACCAACAGAAATAGACTGATCTAAGTGTACCCTAAAAGCCACCCCAAGCGATCGGCTCCCTAATACATAAATACCCTGTGCCAGCCCCACAGAAGGGTGTATCATTCCCTAAAGTGGCAACCTTTGATTGACACAGACCTATTTATAGATGTCACGGCGTCTTACATTCTCAGAGGCAGACCGGGATCCATGCACGGACATGACCTGGTTGGAACGCACCATCAACACCCCTCGCCAATATCAGAATGAACCACTTATAATTAGTTCAGTAAGCGTGCCCGGACCCTACCTACTGTTGGGTCAAAGTTTTGATACCAGAAAGGGTTACTGACTAATATGGGTCCCAAACAACAGATGACACAAGTATTTCCCCTCCTAACCTTGTTTCCCCAGACTAACAGATTTCAGATTAACTTGTTTACAGGTTTCAGACATACAGAGTTCAGATTTACTAGTTCACAGATCAGACAATCAAGTTAATAAGTTTTCGGACTAACGGATCAGATAACAGATTTACAGACTTGTCTAACTTTGTATTGGGCCTACAAATTCGCGAAACGGGTTTATTAAATTCATTAGTCCAGTTGGTTTGACCCTATCCACCCAACACGTTTTAGACATCATATTTATCTCAGATTTTCATTAATTAAATATTAATGCCCAGACCTCTCACATTAAATTGACAGTTTGCGGCTACTGGATAGGCCGGTTGGTTCCGGGCAGGTTTCTGCCAACAAACTGAGTCTAAGCTCGGGTTTCAAGCATGTTATGACTAACTTCTCACATTAGAACCTATTGTTTGCGGCCACTGGATGTGCCGGGCGGTTCCGAGCAGGATTACGCCGCAAACTCATTCTAACCTCAAGTTAGCCATATTTAACTTTGCGGCCAATTCATTAATAATTTACCATTTTTTCCCATGCTTAACATACATGTCAATTATTCGTAACTATAGCCAATTCATATTATGTTAATAACAGACAAATTATATCAACTCAACAGATATAGCAGATAACAGATTTTTCAGATTAGGCGACTTAACGGATTTAGCAGATTAAGAAATTCAGCAGACTAAACAGATAACGGATCTAGCAGATTAGGCGATTTAGCATGTTTAGCGGATAACAGATTAGGCATCTCAACAGATTTAGTTTAGCAGATTAGGCATTTTCAACAGACTTAGCGGATGACAGATTTTAGAAGATTTAATACCTCTAAAGGTTCTATTTACATACCTAGCCCAATTAAGTCTAAACTTACATGCCAATTTATGGTCATAATTCATAATACAACATATGCCCTTAACTTTTAGTTAAACATTGCATAGTACAGAATATTTTCCCAAAACTCATAAACCATGATAAACAATATGAATTATGCCAAATTATAGCCTATGATGTCCAATGTCCTAAAATCCAAATTTAGGTGCGTTCACATTAATAGTTATCCTAATTTAATGTAGACCTTTACACCTAAGCCCCATATCCTTTTCTTTTCAAGTCCTAGATCATGTTATAAAATATGCCCCCAAATCTAGATCTTAAGTTCTAACATGTATTATGTCCTCAAAATCAGATCTTTATTTTTAAATAGGCATCATGTCCAAAGTCTCTAGTCATATGTTAACATACAATGGTTCCTTTTCTTCCTAATCACAGAGTATGCACAGATCTAGGTCTAGTTTACAACATATGTCCTTTTTGTTCTAAGTCACAATAATTCTCTCCTTCCAAGTAATAGATCATCTTATGCAATATGCCACTAATTTATGTCTAGAATTACAGCATCCATTGTGTCCTCAAATTAGTTACAAATCAAACATGCCTTATTCAATATTCTTCCCAAATTTAGCGTTTATTTGTTCATCTCTTATGAGATTTGGCGCAGGCTCGTGGTAGCCTGGCTATAGAACAGAAAGAAAAAGAAGAAGGAGATACAGAGTAGATAGATCTAAATAGAACAAAATATGCATAACCTCAGATTCAGATTTACAAGCATGTCATAATCATGATTAAATTTCATATCTAAAAATAACTGTACTTGCCTTGATTGGATTATAGAAGGAGAGTTGTAGTTGTTCTCTTTTAATCTTAGTCAGAGTTGGAAGAAGATGCACTAGTTCTGGTTTTGGTTCCAGCAGAGTAGCGACACCATTTTTATTCTTAGAGAAGGAGAGAGAGCAATGGAGGCTATAAAATTGTTGTAAGAGATTTAGGTTAGGTCTTAGGATGTTCATATAGGTGTAGGAACTTATTTAGGCCCTTAGATTAACCCTAGAACTGATCTGAACCATCAAAACACGTCCCGGGCTTCAAAAATGGGTTCTGGGCCAAAACAGGCCGACCAGGTCGACCTGTAAGGGGGTGTCGACACCATGGTCGACCTGGTGGGGGTTGCTCGACCCCCTGGTCGACCTGGCCCCCAGGTCGACCCCCAGGTCGACCTGCCCGGTTCTGTACTGCCTGAAATTTCCTGAATCTTGTACAGGCCATAACTTCTTCATCCGGACTCCGATTTTCGAAATCTCAGACTCTATTTCATGTAAAATTCCGAGACGAAAGCAATGGCGCAACCCGTTGTCCCTGATTCTTATTTCAAAATTTAATTATTCTCTGATTTGTTATTCTCACGTTCATAGAAAATACGGGGTGTTACAGTCACCCTCCAAATCCTGCCACCGCCGCTCTTCCCTAGGCGTCGCCGCCATCTCCGACCAGAGCGACGCCCCACCCCCTCGGCTCCCCTTCCTCCGTCTAAACCTCCACGACCCGAAAGCCCCCAAAACCCAAGCCCTAGACTGGAAACCCTAGCCGCCGCTGCCCCCACCGCCACTTCTGGCCATTGACGCCGCCGCGCCACCTGAACCCGCTCCCCCATTCCGCCATCTCCCACATGAACCCCTCCCCTTCGACAAAGCTTCAATTTTTGAGAAAAGGTGAGTTTTTATTAAATTTTTTAATTTTATTTTAATGTAATTAGTTATATATATATATATATCAGTTTTTATATATATCTAATAGCAAGATGAGATTTTTATATGATAAAGCTGAGGTTTTTATATGATAAAGATGAGATTATTTATATGATAAAGATTTATTTTTTATACGATAAAGATATGATTTTTAAATAAGTAAAGTTATAATTTTTAGTTATGTAAAAATATCATTTTTAGTTAATTAAAAATAAGATTTTTATGATAGGAATAACACTATAAAAATGTGATTTTTATGTATGTAGTAACACTATAAAAATGTGATTTTTATGAGAATAGTATAAGACTAAAAATCTAATTTTCATACGAACAATACAAGAATAAAACTATGATTTTTAATATAAACTTCATATTAAAAATGTGATTTTTACTATGAACAGCGTGAAAAGATTGCATTGGAATTTTGGGCAAATCCAAACCGTTCAGAAATAAAAAATGGAGGAGTGGACCCTAAAGGTAAGAACTTCTCACTATAATTTCTTGTACAGTTATTTATTTTATAACTGAATATATGAACTGCTCCCCGTCGTCCACAGACCGTGGACGACTTGTTTGATTGTATTGTGCATGAAAAATTAATTGTGATGTAAAAAGGAAAATAAAATATTCATATATTGAATAAAATATATGAATGATGAAAATATCATTTTTATTGTATGTATGAACTGTATAAAATAGTACTTGTTGGAATAAATATTTATAAACAAATCAGACGATTCGTTTATGTACACCCATTTGACTGATATGGATTGGGACGATATATTTTACACATCGCCCAACTGCACAAATAAAATCTATGTGTGTTTATTGAAAACTCCACACGGGTATTGGGACGATATTTGACATGAACTGATCCCAATAATTAGTGGTATGTCAATCGATGGGTTGACAGGCTGTGATGAGCGTTATTTATTATTTTTTAACGCTTATACAGTTGTAAATTGCACTCTGGATGATGGCTGATTGTTTGTCATTGTTATTATATACATGTGTTGTATGAAATCCATATAAATAACAATATATGGTAATTGATTGGGTCTCATTCCAATTTGGAAATTAACGAATATTTTCAAATAATATTCAGTAAGAGATTAAAAAAATTCATGTGTTGAATAGAATATTCATCTGTTGAATAGAAATATTTAATCAATTAAAATATCATTTTTATTGAATGTATAAACCATTAAAAATATTCATGTGTTGAATAAAAGATTTTGAAATAATGAATATTTTAAAATAATATTCGGTAAAGAATTAAAATGTGAATTGGATGTCCGGTTTTGGGTGGACACGAAATATTGAAATATATTAAGCCGTGTTGATTAGATTTAGCCATTTGGACGCGAACGATATTTATATGGATATTATTCATTTTTCTATAATGAATATTGAAAAGAAAATAATTTCAAAATCAAATATTTTGAAAATATTATTATTTATATTATAATGATGTAGAATATTCAATTTTGGTTTAAATTGAGAAAGGTAGTTGGAATTCATTTTAAAACGAATTGACGAAATACGTTTTGAACGAAATATATATAATATATATATTATATATATTTAATGGCCTGAATAGAACGCGCCGCGCAGCGACCATTCGCGAAGTTCGATCGATGACTTCGAATTGACGTTACATGAGATCCGACCGTCGGATTCTCCTAAAACCGGAACCGTTGGGTTCATATTGAAAAGTGCTTTCCAATGAATATAAGAAATTTGAAATCTAATGGTTGGATTTGGATTTATGTCCAAATCAAATTTGGAAAAGTTCGCTATGGATGCAGTTCGACGGCCGTTAGTGGAAATCGACCGTACGGGCCTTGGTAAAATTATTAAAATTATTAATAATTTGTGTAAAATCAAAATAAATGATCTGGAAAGAATTGGGATGAAAAATTCCATATTCGAAAAGATAAAAATATATTTTTATCGAAATGAACTAGTTATTAACTAGAATTATAATCTAATTATTTTTAAATAAATAAATTGGACTGAGAATGGGTTTTAACATAACCAGAATTTCCACTATATGAATTGGAGTGGATTCGAATCGAAATTATCTTCAGAATATTTCGATATTGGATTCCATGATTATACGGATATCGTGGAGGAATATGGAAGATATACATATCGTTATTCCCAATACGATATTTGTTTATTTCAGAATTTGATATTGAATATAAGCCGATATAATTTCTATTTAGAGCCTTGTATTGAATATCAAATTGGCTTTTTGGTTTGTCGTGAATGGTGTCTTAGATAACACTACTCTTAAACCTAGTTGAGAAAAGAATGAATCTTTTAATTAAGATTAAGTGAAATTTTCCAGTTAATTGATATTTAATTGGAAAAGAATTGGATTTTGGGTTTGTCGTGAATGGTGTCTTCATTAATACTTTTCTTAAACCCTATGTGAAAAGAATAAATCTTTTAATTAAGATTATTAGAGTTTCCACTTAATTAACATTTAATAAAATAGAATGTGAATTGTGTTTATCGTGAACTGTGTTTTAAACAACATTCGTTCTTTAACCCGATTGACAGTGAAGTGTGATTCAGAATTTATAAATCTTTTAATTAAGATTTATGGGAAATTTTCCAAAGAAAAGTTTCCAACTTAATAAAATAAACTGGAACGGAATGGAATTCGATTTGGTAATAACCGAAGTGAACTTCTGTGGAGGAAGACTATTACTATATATAGAATTTAAAAGGCCTTGTCGTTATTCCATTTATATTATCGGTTGGATATGGAAGTTTATATCGATTATATATATTGGCCTGTTTTCCGTGAAGATTCCATAATTAATGGAATGTGATTTTGGGTTTATCATGAACTGTGTTTTAAATGACATTGGTTCTTTAACCCAGTTAAAGACAGAATTTATTTCCTAGCTTTGAATAATCATTATATAATGATTTTTTGGGAAGATAAAAACTTAGTGGAGTTTTAATGAATCTTTAATTGGATTGGAATATGAATGTGATAATTTAAATTTATCGAATTCGTGAAATGATCGAGAATGGAGTATCACCAGTTTTGCTCCAAGCGATAGTTAAATCTTTAATTAGATTTGAACGTGAAATGGTAATTAATTTTTACCGATAACACTGTGGTGTTAGATATGGGGTATTACCAGTTTTGCTCCATGGGATGAATAGGTGGGGATTGGGAAATATTAAATGATTACTTTGGTAAGCTTCGCTAATCCCGACTAGTTTGGAAAACCTTAATATGGTTTGAATTGTGAAAGAATATTTGAGTAAAAGGATATTCTGAATTGGAATGAGGCATATGTTGTGATTATGTATCACCTGTTGATAAAATACGCGAGTTATTCGGAAAGACCGGGATTGTCCCATTCTGAATAACTGATATGACGATTAGTCGACGATGAAGACGGTGGTTGAAGACCGGAGGTCTTCACATCATTTGGATGATTACAGATATATTGATTCGGCTGTACACCAAAGACAAGGTAATAAGTGGTGATCGTCCAGACGTACTTGGAGATCGACGGATATGCGAGGGCCTCTCTCCTGTATTGGACATACGGGACGAAGAATAAGGTGCCTCCGGTTTCATTCAGACCTAGAACGAACTTGTATATGGACGATGTGTCTGACATTGGATTTCATTCTGTGTGATTGATAGACATCAGTTGCATGGCTTGAATTGCCTATGTGACATGCCTGAGAGGCAATTATCAGGGCTTCTGTTGAAAAGAAAGGTCTTGTGATTGATGATAAATGTACGACTTTAATATAGCATAGCTTTGTGTATAGCGCGGATTCGCGAGCCTCACACCCCGGTGTGAACCAGAAATGGGAGAAGGATCCAGGGAGGACATGCGTTTCTTTCTAACTAGTGGTGGTGTCAGGGTTTTGCAATCCCTGACATTTTTATATTTTTACCTATGTGGTTGTTGGAATGCGAGGCACCTCGGTTATATCGGTTACTACGGATCCGATGGATATTGTGTCATCTAGCTCATTTACGCCCCATAGGACGGGGAAACGTATTGTTCAGGCATTTTAATCCACTTCGGGTGGAACGATCATGTGGCTCCTAAAGGGACGATGAATTCTGTTCCTGAGGCTAGGGCTAGGGAGTCTCGAATCGGTAAGGACGATCCCTTGCCTTGGTTCACAGATGGAAATCCAAGTTCCAATACGTGACTTTGTGGTTTTAATTGTAGAACTAGTATGGCGACATGATAGATGGTACCCATGCCATCTAGGATTGATACATTTATATTTGAAGTTGATTTCTTCATTTACAGTAATAATAAAAGATTAAATTCCGCGTATCAAGCATTATTTGGCTATTATAAGGTAAAAATCTATCCTCTGGTTTGTGTTGCATTGTGTGGTGGGAACGGAGTCTTATAATAGCTTCATTTTTTATTTATTTAGCATTGCGCTGTTTGTTATATGCACTGGTATTCTTGGGGATAAAACTCGTTCCGTGTTATACAGCATGGTCCCAAGATTTACCTTACTTTAAAATCAAGTTAATAACTGTTTTTAGTTCTCACACCAGTCACATGACTGACCTGGAGTTTATTGTTCTAACCTAAACTCTGGGTGCCCCTATTTTCCACACGGGCAGTTAGTAGTTTTGGTTTTGCAGATATTATATTCACAAAATCCTGGTTTATAGCTGGAGCTATATTCGGAACGCCCTATATCCGTATATTCCTTTTAGTTGTGCTATGTATTAATTTTTCGCTGCGATGTAATGTATTTTAATCTCTGATATTTTTCTCCTGTATATTATTCATGTATGCACTGAAATATTCTTGTACTCTGATGTAATTGTTGTAACAACAATGAAATTTTCTTCTATTTGTGTTTTGATTTGTCGTGTTTTCATTACCAATCCGGGCTTTCCTTTACGGGGAAGTTTGGGTTGTTAAAGTTGGTATCAGAGCTTTGGTTTACAGAGCTCGAGAACAAGACACATTAGAAAGAAACGAAAGAATTCATCAGAGATTGGATTAGTAATATCCAATAAGAATGACTCATTAGAGATGGGATCAGTAGTATCCTAGAATGAGTCGATAGAGAGATATCTTTAAAATAAAAATGAAACCAAATTTTGTTTTGAAAATTTAAACCCAATTTTACTTATTTGAGTATATTATTTTATTTTGAATTTGGACAATCCAGTATATGAAGATTTTGCATATATGCGTCATGAACATATATTCAAAGTCTCAAATATACTGGATAGATATAGAATCACACTCTAGTCGCCCGGGGATAATTCTGATGATTGACGCTCATCATTAGAATTTATGTTCGAGCTTCGAAAGTGGGATATCTATGTATTTCCAATCGACTGTTGTGAGAACCAAAGCATAAATAGGGTCTATTGTTGTTTGGCATCAAAAATTGGATTTTTGACTATATATAAAGTAATGTGTTTGAAAAGCTAATCAACTAATGGATTGTTTATTGTTGATTGTGTTGAGTAATTGTTCATTTAACCAACATGTAAATGTATAGTAGATTTAGCCAAATTGGATCAAATGTTGAACTGAATTGAATTTTTTGAAATTACATAAATGTACATGTATTTACATTGAACAGGTCATAACAGGGAAGTTAAGCAGAGGAATAAAATTGTATGCTCGACAAATAAGTACATGTTTACTAATTTATTGGGTTTGGATGATTTTATGAGACGGTTGGCTAACCGCTTGGGTTTTTCTTTTTCTTTTTGGATGATGAGGGCCCTGCATGGCTATTGGGGTTTTTAGATGTCTCCCCGTACAAAGGAGACTATGGCGAAATTTTTCAAAAATTTAGGGTGTTAGCCAATTTTTTGAAGAATTGGAAAATTGTTAAAAACTGAAAAGTTGAAGAATGGAAGCCAAAATAAAAGTTGAGTTGGTTAGTTAAACAACTTTCACCTCCGTTCCTTTTCAAGGACGAAAAGATTTTAAGTGGGGGAGATTGTAACAACCCGGAAAATCATAACCAATTTAAAATTTTTATTTTGGCAATTTTAACAGATTTTGAATATATAAAATGATTTATTTTAAATAATAACGACCAGAAATTTATTTTGAATAGAATTAAAACATATAAATTTATTTAGATTGAGGTTAGAATATAAATATTCATTTTAATTATATAAGGAGCCTGAAATGGCACGACAATTTGAAATTTCGATTTCAAATTTCAAATGAATGTACAGGATGAAAAATAAATCGGGTTTCAGTAAAACCTGAAATATATGAATCTGTTTAATTATATCTTTCTAACGGATCTGAAAAAATGAAATTTCATAGCGGGAATAAATAGTTATGGCCTGTTAAATTTTCAGAATAGTCACTATGGAATTTAAATTATATATAGCCCTTAAAAATAGCCATTTTGCAAACGACCTCCATTTTCGATGAAACCACTTTTGTTGGGTTCGGAATGTCAAATTATTGCTAGATTCCAAAATTCATAATTTTTGGAATTAATAGGTAAGTGTGGCAATTTAAACGATCGAAAAATGACCTTTTTCAAATGGTCTCCAAATTCGATGAAATTAGTTTTATTAGGACCGTATCATCAAAACAAAGCTAGAAATAATTTTTCTTGAAATTTTGGAGTCAGTATGTGGCCCCAATAAATTAAAATGTACATTTATATTCAATATACAGATTTATATTTTACTTTAAAAGAAAACTGATCGAAACGGTCGAATTGACTTATAAGACATATCCCGTTGTGATCGGAATAGGGGTAATTAGCTATAGACGGCAGTCAGTGGTTCGATTTAGAGTTCGAATAAAAATCTAAATTTTTGGAGAAAATTAAATAAATAAATTATATAAATATATATTCTCTTTCCCTTCCTCCCTTTCCTATTTAACAGTCAACGCATCAAATAAATAAATAAATAAACTGCTCCTCGTTCAGCCCGTCGCCCTCCAAATCCTGCCACCGCCGCTCTTCCCCGGGCGCCAGCGCCATCTCCGACCAGAGCGATGCCCCACCCACTCGGCTCCCCCTCCTCCGTCTAAACCTCCACGACCCGAAAGCCCCAAAAACCCATGCCCTCGACCGGAAACCCTAGCTGTCGTTGCCCCCACCGCCACTTCTGGCCACTGACGCCGCCGCGCCACCTGAACCCGCTCCCCCATTCCGCCATCTCCGACGTGAACTCCCCACCTTTGACAAAGCTTCAATTTTTGAGAAAAGGTGAGTTTTTATTAAAAATTTTTATTTTTTTTAATGTAATTAGTTATATATATATCCGTTTTCTATATATCTAATAGCAAGATGAGATTTTTATACGATAAAGATGAGATTTTTGTATGATAAAGATGAGATTTTTTATATGATAAAGATTTGATTTTTTAATGACAAAGATATGATTTTTAAATAAGTAAAGTTATAATTTTTAGTTATGTAAAAATATCATTTTTAGTTAATTAAAAATAAGATTTTTATGATAGGAATAACACGATAAAAATGTGATTTTTATGTATGTAGTAACACTAAATGTGATTTTTATGTGAATAGTGTAAGACTAAAAATGTGATTTTTAATATAAACTTCATATTAAAATGTGATTTTTACTATGAACAACGTGAAAAGATTGCATTGGAATTTTAGGCAAATACGAACCGTTCAGAAATGAAGAATGGAGGAGTGGACCCCAAAGGTGAGAACTTCTCACTGTAATTTCTTGTACATATATTTATTTTATAACTGAATATATAAACTGCTCCCTGTCATCCACAGACCATGGACGACTTGTTTGATTGTATTGTGCAGCACCCCACCTCCGCTAGGGTCACTCACAAAGTAATGCACTAGGTTTGGAGGGGAATTATTAGGTAAACATGCACAGAGATATCACAAGACAGAACATAGGTAAGTAAAACAGAGTAAGTAAAGCAACGGTAGAAATTAAAAACCCAACTTAATCATTTCAAAACCAAAGTCGACTTACATCAAAATACTAAGTCATCATTTTTCCATTTATTACAAGTCTAGAAACGTGAAATAAAAATAACATAAAAGTAAATTATTCCCCAAAATAGCAGTGGTGCAGCCATAGCAAAGCTCAAGTCCAAACCATACATGAGCTGTCAGAAAAGCAAGCTAAAGATCCAGGCTAGGTGCTAGTGTTCCCTCCCTGAGAACCTGGGAAGGGAGGAGGGGGGAACGGAAAAAAGAAGCGAAAGAAAAAGGGTCAGTCATAAAGACTGGTAAGTGCTAGATACTATTAGTATAAAAACTAATAAAGTTAACTAGACATGAGAAACTGAGATTAAACATAAGGATGATAACTAAACTGGCATGGTAAATAACTAACAAGATAGATCAAGTGTGGCACCGCATATACAAGGTTTAGTTGCACCAATATTACTAGTGTTCTAGCCCAGGTCAGGTATAAAGAAATGATCCCTTGGCCCAATATCATGAGATGACCCAAATTCGGGGTCCAACAAAACAATCTAATTGATCGGCTCCATACAAGCCTAACTCGTCAAGTGTCGATGTCATACGGCCCAATCGCGGAATGTAGTTACTCTGTGCTAGGTCAACCCTAGGGGTGTATCAAGTCCTAGGATGTCGACCACTGACACAATTCCAAGCACGCACAGTGTACAACTACGGGTGCCCACGCCTGCTATTTTTCAACTCCGGACTAAGTGCACGACCATAGTCCGTTTGAACCTACAATGGCGCACCCACTCAGCCGTCCCTTTTGGTCGCATACAAGCAGCCCAGTAATCGTGCCCCACCCTAGCCTAGTCCCTAGGGTATCGTGATACATCTAAGAGGGTTACTACTGAAAAGGACCCGCAAACTAGGGTTTCTAATGGGTTAAGTGTTGTCATTCAAATCCATGACTTAACCCCATCCAATCAACATGTCAAGTTGGTTAAGTATTCAAGTGTTCCATGACTTAACCTTATCTTGTGGCATTAATTTATTTAATGCACCCCAACCTCTCACATTAGAGTTTGTTGTGGTTACTGGATGTGTCGGGCGGGTCCGGGCAGCTTTACACCACAACCTAGTCTAGCCTTGGGTTTTAAGTGCGACATGACCAACTACTCACATTGGGTCTTATTGTTTGTAACTACTGGATTTGCCGGGCGGTTCCGGGCAGATTTATGCTAGAAACTCAACCCAACCTCGAGTTGGCCATTCTCATGATTTTCTAAATGTCATGTCCACATTCAAGTTTATCATAAAACCATGTTTTCATGTAACTTCATGTCAAGTTTTCATGTCACATTCATGTTTGCCTAAACTACCCAAAACGTATTCCCAACGCACGTGAAAGCGAATCAACATAATAGATCAAATTAGGGGAATAACATGACAAAGGTGGGCATCAGGTGGCAAAGTTTATCACAAGTTAAACATGGTGAGATTTGAGGCAAAGGTGATCAACATAACTAGCATATAGTGTAATGGCCTCAAACATGTATGATAGCATAAAAGGTGAATTGGCCTCAAACATGACAATAGTTATCATAGGGTGACAATCCTAACTTGTGCATAGCAAATAGGTTCAACATCATCATATGCATGTTAAGGGACATGAGGGGTTAAGGGTTTTCTAGCATGCATAAGTCCCAAATCAAGTCCACATCAATGTTCCACAAGTCAAAAGTGTAGATCTAGGGTCCATGTCAACATTCCACAATTCAAGATAGTAAATTTAGGGTATACAAGCATAGATCCAAGGTAGTTAACATGTTTACATCCAATTTCACTTTACATCATGTCTATTTAAGTCTAGAGTTTAGATCTAGAAGTAAGTAGGGCTTACAAATCGTGGCTATGAGAACTAGAGAACAAAGAAAGCCAAGAAATGATGTAGAAACTCTAGGTATCCCCAAATAAGCGAAGCTCTACACAAAGCCTTGAGGAAGAAGAAGTAGCTCCTTTGATTTTGATGAAGAAAGCTGGCTCCTTTGCCTTGGATTTAGTTTGTATGCTCAAGCTCTCAAGTTGAAGGTGGAGGCCATGACCAAGGAAGATTTGGGCAGCACTTTGGTGTTAGAATGATTTGTGGTGATTTAGGCTAGGTCTTAGGGTGTTTTTATAGGAGTAGAAACTATTTTAGGCCATAGGATTAACCCTAGAACAAATCTGAACCATCAAAAATCATCACAGGCCACTGAAACAGACCCAACCAGCATGCAGGTGCACACAGGCCGACCAGGCCCGACCAGGGAGGTCGACCCCCAGGTCGACACCCAAGTCGACCTGGTCTGGGGAAGGTCGACTCCCAAGTCGACCCCCCAGTCGACCTGGGCTGGGCGGGAAATATTCCCGCCCAGTCTGTTGGGGAAAAATTCGAAATTCGAATTCGAATTTGAACTGTTTTGAATTCTGGAATTTTCTGAAAACTTCTAAGGGCCATAACTTGTTCATACGGACTCCGATTTACGAAATTTCGGACTCGTTTTCAAGCAGAATTTCGAGACGAATGCAATGGCGTAAGCCGTTCCCATTGATTCTTAATTTATAATTTAATTCTGCCATGATTTATGGTTATAAGAATTCGGGTTGTTACATTCTCCCCTCCTTAAAGGATTTCGTCCCCAAAATCTCCAAGTTAGGAAGAACGTATCCTACCAACCATCATCCATCTACTCAAACATCATCCACGAGAAAATCATTGTCCTTAAAAGATTTCTAGTGCTGTATGAACATATGCAAAAGGTGTGTGTATATGCACTTATCTATTGCGAAAGACCAGGCGGTTACTGATTCAGTAAACCTCCTTAATGCAAAGTATGTTAGTGAAATGAGTCCAAATGTATGCAAATTCCTGACATAATTTATAATCTCTACATGAGTGCACATAACATTCATTCATATGCAACATCCAAGTGATAGCATAACAAGTTTCATCCATGTATAAATATAAGCACTCATGCATATGCAACATGAAAGTGTGTGAGCCGATCTTAGTGCCTAACGTGTATCATGCATCCATGAGTAACCACTTGCAAACACTTGCAACTATTTGCAAACATCAACCATAACATGTTTCAAATACATGTTTCCATCCATAGGGTTTTCAACCTAAGGCTCTCATGACAAGATTAACGAAATAACAAGATAAACATTGATAGCAAAAGAAAGATATGCTAACTTATAGGAAAAGAGATCGAGAATGTACCCTCAAAAAGAAATGGGTGAAGCGCGCGCATCTTCTCCTCGGTTTCCCAAGTTGCGTCTACTTGGGCTTCACTCCACTGTACCTTTACTAACTTGACTTCTCGATTCCTCAGCTTCTTGATCTCCGTTCCCAAGATACGAATCAGAGTTCGCCTTAGTGTTGCTTCTTTCTCCACTTCCACGCCTTCAAGAATGCTAGGCTCAACACTTCGGCTGACTCATGTAGGCACTTTTGGAGATGTGAGACATGAAAGACATTGTGCACTCCGGCCAGCTTCTCGGGAAATTCCACCTTATAAGCCATCTTCCCAATCCTCTCTATGATAGGGAATGGTCCTACGAACCTTGGTGCTAGCTTCCCAATTGCTCCAAAAGGAACTACATTACGCAAGGGAGAAACTTTCACAAAGACCATATCTCCAACTTTGAATTCCAAGTCTGTCCTTCGCTTGTCTGCATAGGATTTCTATCTATCTTGGGCCGTTTTCATCCGTCTCCGAATCAACTCAACCTTCTCGGATGTGTCCCTTATCATGTCGGGCCAAAGTATAAGCTTATCCGTCGTTTCCCACCAACAAGTTGGTGACTTGCACGGTCTTCCATACAATGCTTCGAATGGTGCCATCCCTATGCTTGCTTGGTAGCTGTTATTATAAGCAAACTCCACTAGAGGAAGATGGTCTTCCCAAGTACCACCAAAGTCAAGAATGCATAGTCTTAACATATCCTCTAGTACCCTATTTACCCTTTCGGTTTGACCATCCGTCTGTGGGTGATAGGCTGTACTTAGATTCAATCGCGTACCCATCGCTTCTTGCAAACTATTCCAAAACTGGCTAGTGAAAATTGGGTCACGATCGCTAACTATGCTAGAAGGAACTCCATGCAACCGTACTATCTCTCGAAGGTAAACAGATGCTAGCCATGGTGTGGTCCTCTTGCTCTTCACCAGAATGAAATGAGCACTCTTCGTGAGTCTATCAATTATGACCCATATGCTAGTATTCCCCTTCCTTGACCTAGGCAATCCATCCACAAAATCCATCGAGATACTTTCCCACTTCCATTGTGGGACCTCCAATGGATGTAATAGTCCACCGGGTTTCTTCGACTCGGCCTTTACTTGTTGGCACACCATGCATCTTGAAATGAATTCTGCTACGTCCTTTTTCATTCCAGCCCAAAAGAAAATGCGCTTCATATCCCTATACATCTTATCCCCTCCGAGATGTATAGTCATCTTTGAGTGATGCGCTTCTTCAAGAACTTTATTCACTAAGTCTCCCACTTGTGGGACACATAGTCTTCCATCACGTCTTAGCCATTCCTTGCCATCAATGGAATATCTAGCGAGGTGACTTGACGTCTCACCTCGAATCAACTTGTCCATGATCTCGACTATCTGCGGGTCTTCCTTTTGCGAAGTCCCTACTTGATCTAGAAGTGTAGGTCTAAGCTCAAGAGATGCTAATGAACCAGTCAATGACTCCACAGCAGGTGTAAAATCAAAGGTTGCTAAGAACTCCAGATTCTTCATCTCAACAAACAAAGGGATCAAAGTCAACCTTTTCCTACTTAGTGCATCCGCCACCACATTACCCTTGCCAGGGGTATAAGCTATATCGAAGTCATATGATGCCAAGAATTCCATCCACCTCTGCTGCCTTAGATTCAAATATTTTTGCGAGAAGAGGTATTTAAGCGACTTGTGATCGGTATATAACTCGAACCTTTCCCCTAGAAGATAATGGCGCCACGATTTAAGTGCAAAGACGATCGCCGCCAACTCCAAATCATGTGTGGGATAGTTCTTCTCATGAACTTTGAGTTGCCTACCCCCATAACATATCACTCTTCCTTCTTGCATCAAGACAGCACCTAATCCCGTGCCACATGCATCGGTGTACACGGTAAACATCTTACCTCCATCGGGTAATGCCAAAACTGGAGCTGTGGTAAGGGCTCTCTTAAGCCTTTGAAAAGCAAGCTCACACTCTATGTCCCATGCAAAGACTAATTTCTTCTTCGTTAACTTAGTAAGAGGAGCCGAAATTTTAGCGAAGTCCTTAATGAACTTCCTATAAAGCCTGCCAGACCGATAAAGCTTCTTACTTCAGTTGCATTCTTAGGAGCTTTCCAGTCTTGAACCACAACCACTTTCGCGGGATCCACAGCTATGCCTTGCTTAGAAACTATATGCCCAAGAAATCGAACTTCTTTTCTCCAAAAATGACATTTGGAGAACTTGGCTTTTAACTGGTGAGTTCTAAGCGTATCCATAACTTCCTTGAGATGTCTAGCATGTTCTTCGTCATCCTTAGAGAATATCAAAATATCATCCACGAAAACGACCACAAACTTGTTAAGGAACTCTCGAAACACCCTACTCATCAAATCTATGAAGTACGCGGGTGCATTAGTCAAACCGAATGGCATGACGAGCCATTCGAAGAATCCATCTGGAGTCCTAAACGGAGTTTTGTCAATGCTATCCCCTGCCACTCTAAGCTGATGCAATCCGGTGGCTAGATCGAGTTGAGAGAAAACAGAAGCACCTACAAGCTGGTCAAAAAGATCGTCGATTCTCGGTAGCGGGTGCCTATTCTTCTTGGTCAGCTTGTTTAACTCACGATAATCAACACATAGACGAAGCGAACCGTCTGCCTTAGTAGCGAATACCACAGGAGCACCCCATTCAGAAATGCTTCGCCTAATAAAAATTTTCTCAAGCAACTCCTTGACTTGCTTACTAAGCTCTCTTCTTTCTCGCGGGGCCATGTGCCTAACGGGCAATGAAACTGGCTTGGCATTGTCAACAAGATAAATACAGAAGTCTATCTCGCATTTAGGGGGTAACTCCTTAACCTCTTCAAAGACATCGGGATATTCTCGGACCACCCTCACAGATTGCAGATTATCAATGGACGAGTCGAGGGATTCAAGATAACATAACATGACGGGACCCATAGGGTTACAAGAAATTTCTAGGGTATTACCAAGGCGAGTCATGAGCTTCACAACCCTATGTTCACAATCAAGAATGGCTCCATAACTGGACAGCCAATCCATGCCCAAAATCAACCCGTATCCCATAAACCCGAGAACATAAGCATTACACATGAATTTTATGCTCAAGATTGAATCCTAAAATCCATACAAATCATAGATAAATGGGCGGAGCCCCCAATTGGATTTGAAACACTGACGGGATCCTCAACTAGACTAGTACTTAGGTGCAAACTTTCAACAATATCAGAAGAAATAAAAGTAAGCGATGTGCCAGAATCGAATAAGGTTCGAACAAGAAAACCAGAAATGTAAACAAGACTTTCTACAGAAATACTACCTCGATCAAGAGCTGGAGTGGTGTTGAGAGCATCCAATTGCCCTCCAGAAGGTCCTGCTCGCTGAGTCTGCCCTTGCCCCTTTCCTTGCTTCTTAGGGCAATCCTTACTGTAGTGTCCAGACTCTCCACAATGAAAGCATTCGCCCAACTTCCTCTTCTTCTTTCTACAATCCTTAGCTAGATGCCCCTTGATCCCACAAAAGTTACACTTCCTCGTCTCACGTTCCTTGTTGTTGCTGTTGTTGCCCTTGTTGTTCTTGTTCTTGCTGATGTTGTTGTTGTTGCCTCCCAACTTGGAGTCAGTCTTCTTTCCTTGGTTCTCATTGGGCTTAACCTCTTTCTTGCCACTATTATCCTCTTCATTAAGTACGGCCATATCCACCAAGCTCTCAAAAGTTGCCCCCATGGGTATATGAGACATAGCCAAACTATGCAACGGCTCGTTCAATCCTCGAGCAAATCGTAGAGACTTCTTCTGAACCGTGTTGACCAAGTCTAATCCAAATCGAGCAAGCTGATTAAACTTATTCACATACTCCCTCACGGTCATGTCCCCTTGCTTCAAAGATAGGAACCTCTCCGTTTGCAGATTCTCTTTAGCTGATGATAGAAACTTAAGCCTAAACCTCATCCTAAAGTCGGCCCAAGTCTCTATAGGCCTGGTAGCGTTGGTGACTTCCCACCAAAATGCAGCTTCATCTTTCAACAACCATGCCACTAGTTGGATTTTCCTGTGATCCTCTACATCAAAGATAGCAAAAAGGTCTTTGGTCTCCTTCAACCAGTTTCTTGCCTCAACAAAGGTTTCGGTCCTAACAAAATTCTTGGCACCCATCGCTTTGAAATCCTTACATACTTTAGGCAATGGGTCCATATGGGGTGGAGGAGGAGGAACCTCAACTACGGGAGGAGGAGGAATGTCAGCCACGGGAGGAGGAGGAGGAGGAATGTCTGCGGGGTCGGCTTCATTTGCCCTAGCCTCCATGTACCTCCTGAACCAAATAGGCACTGGCACTCTCTCCGGAATGGTAAAGTTATCGGCCATACTGAAACGAAGAAAAAGATAGATTCAGAATGGGGAAACAAAGGATAATGTTAATGGCTTTTGGGGAATAGCCTTTAAAATAAACTAGACTTTTCTTGAAAAATGCTTCTTTATAATCGGTTTTGAAAATAGTTTTTCAAAAGGTTTTTAAAACTTTTCTTAAAAACTTTGGCCCATCTAGTAAACCTTCTTCTCTGATACCAAGTGTAACACCCCACCTCCGCTAGGGTCACTCACAAAGGAATGCACTAGGTTTGGAGGGGCATTATTAGGTAAACATGCACAGAGATATCACAAGACAGAACATAAGTAAGTAAAACAGAGTAAGTAAAGCAGCGGTAGAAATTAAAAACCCAACTTAATCATTTCAAAACCAAAGTCAACTTACATCAAAATACTAAGTCATCATTTTTCCATTTACTACAAGTCTAGAAACGTGAAATCAAAATAACATAAAAGTAAATTATTCCCCAAAATAGCAGTGGTGCAGCCATAGCAAAGCTCAAGTCCAAACCGTACATGAGCTGCCAGAAAAGCAAGCTAAAGATCCAAGCTAGGTGCTAGTGTTCCCTCCATGAGAACCTGGGGGGAAAACAGAAGAAAAGAAGCGAATGAAAAAGGGTCAGTCATAAAGACCGGTAAGTCCTATCTACTCTTATATAAAAACTAATAAAGTTAACAAGACATGAGAAACTGAGATTAAACATAAGGATGGTAACTAAACTGGCATGGTAAATAGCTAACAAGACAGATCAAGTGTGGCATCGCATATACAAGGCTTAGTTGCACCAATAGTACTAGTGTTCTAGCCCAAGTCAGGTATAAAGAAATGATCCCTTGGCCCAATATCATGAGATGACCCAAATTCGGGGTCCAACAAAATGACCTAATCGATCGGCTCCCTACAAGCCTAAATCGTCAAGTGTCGGTGTCATACGGCCCAATCGCGGAATGTAGTTACTCTGTGCTAGGTCCACCCTAGGGGTGTATCAAGTCCTAGGGTGTCAACCATTGAGACAATTCCAAGCAAGCACAGTGTACAACTATGGGTGCCCACACCTGCTATTTTTCAACTCCGGACTAAGTGCATGACCATAGTCCGTTAGAACCTACAATGGCACACCCACTCAGCCGTCCCTTTTGGTCGCTTACAATCAGCCCAGTAATCGTGCCCTACCCTAGCCTAGTCCCTAGGGTATCGTGATACATCTAAGAGGGTTACTACTGAAAAGGACCCGCAAACTAGGGTTTCTAATGGGTTAAGTGTTGTCATTCAAATCCATGACTTAACCCCATCCAATCAACATGTCAAGTTGGTTAAGTATTCAAGTGGCCCATGACTTATCCTTATCTTGTGGCATAATTTATTTAATGCACCCCAACCTCTCACATTAGACTTTTTTGTGGTTACTAGATGTGCCGGGAGGATCCAGGCAGCTTTACACCACAACCTAGTCTAACCTCGGTTTTTAAGTGCGACATGACCAACTACTCACATTGGGTCTTATTGTTTGTAGCTACTGGATTTGCCGGGCGGTTTCGGGCAGATTTATGCTAGAAACTCAACCCAACCTCGAGTTGGCCATTCTCATGATTTTCTAAATGTCATGTCCACATTCAAGTTTATCATAAAACCATGTTTTCATGTAACTTCATGTCAAGTTTTCATGTCATATTCATGTTTGCCTAAACTACCCAAAACGTATTCCCAACGCACGTGAAAGCGAATCAACATAATAGATCAAATTAGGGGAATAACATGACAAAGGTGGGCATAAGGTGGCAAAGTTTATCACAAGTTAAACATGGTGATATTTGAGGCAAAGGTGATCAATATAACTAGCATATAGCATAATGGCCTCAAACATGTATGATAGCATAAAAGGTGAATTGGCCTCAAACATGACAATAGTTATCATAGGGTGACAATCCTAACTTGTGCATAGCAAATAGGTTCAACATCATCGTATGCATGTTAAGGGACATGAGGGGTTAAGGGTTTTCTAGCATGCATAAGCCCTAAATCAAGTCCACATCAATGATCCACGAGTCAAAAGTGTTGATCTAGGGTCCATGTCAACATTCCACAAGTCAAGATAGTAAATTTAGGGTATACAAGCATAGATCCTGTAATGACCCGCATTGGCAGAGGAATTATAATAATTTATTTAATTATTTAATATAGTGATATAGGGGATTAAATCGCCGTTTAATTAAATAAGTGAATATTTAATTAATTTAAATAATAGAATAATATATTTAAATCAGGAATAACCAAAAATAGTGAGTTGATGATATTCTGTGAACAGGGTCGTCCCCGAGATTTAATTCAGCTTAGAGTTGAATTATATTGACGAATATATTCAGTCGACGTCAGTTTGTACGTATAATTATATTATAATTAAAATAGAGCGCGTAACAACGCGGCAGTTCGCTATTTGGCGATTTAGACTTCAACTGAGTATACAGGGATCGTTTTAAATCGGATTTCTGTGAAACAAGAAACGTGTGGAGCTGGTGGAGTATATCTTTCTAGCGGAAGAGAAATATCGGGATTTCGTCGTGTAGATTTTGAGTTACGTCCAAATCAAATTTCTAGAAATGCAGCGCCCTGACCATAACGATTTAATTATATTTTATATAAGGATTTAAATAGAAATCGGACATCGATATAACTCTGACGATGTAATATCGAATTGTAAATACATACAGGAATAATCTGGAGCTGTATGGTATTCCACTGTGAATATAGACAATAATAATTAATTTTAAATAATTAATTTAATTATATTTAAATATATTTATATATTTAAATAGGTTATTTAGAGCGTTAAAAATAGCCACTTTTGCAAACGAAGTCGGAATTCGACGAAACCAGTTTTGTTGGATCCGCAATGTCAAATAGTTGTTAGATTCCAAGTTTCGTGATTTTCATAGTTGCTAAATGCAAATCATAATTACTCGATGCAAATCGAGAAAATTACACTATTGTCATTTCTATTTTTTTGTGCAAACACCGTAAAAGGAATAGCTGCATTTAATTCTTGAACTAATTATAGTTTGTCGCTCCTTTTTCCATCTTTTCAAGTGCCAACAATTAGTTTATATGCATGGTTTCAAGAATTAAATGTAGCTGCTAATCATTGTACAAAAATATAGAAAGGACAATAATGTAATTTCCTCGATTTGCATCGAGTAATTTTGATTTGCATTTAGCAACACCCGTGATTTTTAGAGTCAGTGTGCGGCCGCACGGATTTTTAGAGTGAAAAATAGTCAGTATTTAGACGGTTAAAAATACGCTGTGTGAGCATACGGAATCGAAATTCGACGAAACCAGTTTCGTTGGGACCGTAATGTCGAATCCTAGCCACATGCCCAGTCTGGTGATTTTTGGATATTGTATGTGACCGTAGGAATTTTTAGAAGACAAAAAGTAATAGAATTTAATTAAATTATTGTGCACCCTAAATCGGTAATTTTGGAGATTTCACAGAATAAGCCAACTAGTCTATATTTTTATATTTTTGGGATCATGGGACACTGCTCGTCTCAATGGTATTTTTGTTTCTGTCTATGGTAGACCTAAATGATAAAATTTAGTATAGCATCCGGTACCCTTAAAATACCTATATAATAACCTAAATTTTCTAAATCAGACCTAATGCATTTTCACTTTTCTCCGATCCAAAAATGAGCCGCCACCAGGAAAAATATCCAAACAGTAAAATCGTGAGTTTTAAATCGAAATAAAATCCAAGAAAAATCAATAAAATTCCATAGTTGCGTATTCGAGCTTTTGTCCAGTCTCTTCGCACTTCTGAACACTTGTTATTAGGATTGATCGCGAGTTGCTTCGCTGGGCTCTGGACGGAGAGACTAGGGCTTTGACGGATATGAGATAGAGGTGATTAAATGAAGGTAAAGTGCTGGATTCTTGTTTGAGTCATGGATTTGATTCGATTTTTGGTTTTTCTGGGTGTGTTCGGTTTCGAACTGGAGCGATGATGCTCAGGCGAGTGGAAGGTTGGTAAGTCGATGGTGAAGTTGGCGTGACGTTGAGGAAGTGGAGGGCCAGATCTGGAGGAAGGGTGCGCTGTGGTAAGGGAACGAAGGCGGCAGGGTTAGTTTAAGGGGTAACAAAGGTAATTTGTTGTTTAATTGTGTAAATCACGGAGGAACAGCTTCATATATTCGGAAAGAGGATGCTCAGGCGTTATGGGTTAGTGGAATTTCATGGACGAGCGGATTTACATGGCAGGGGAGTTTGAGGAGTGTTGCGTTTGAGAACATGAGCGGTGGGATTTACTTCTCCGATCTGGGAAGGAATGATTAGCAATGTGGATTAGGATGCTAACGACATGATTATGGTGTATAAATTGGGTATTAATGTCTTAGCGTTGGGATGGCCTGTAGGAGTTATGGCTCTGTGTTCGGTGAAGTAAAGATGAATGGGCCGTGAGGTAGAAGCCAGGAGGAGCGGAGCGTGGTATTGAATCAAGAAGAAGATAATTTGCTGTCGTGGACTTCAAAATAGATGTTGGGTTGAAATCGAGTGTAAGGCCAAATGGTTTTAATTAATCCAAGTTTAACTAAACTATTATAACGCGAAGCTTTGGAAATGATGGTGTCTAAAGTTTGGTCATGGCAGTTGATTTCTAGCAGTAGCGTCCGTGTTGGGGAAGAAGGGGAGGACTTCGGGTATTAGAGTGTTGGGCCGGCAAAGTGAAGTTAAGTCCAACTTTAAATAAGAAAGTTTAATTTAATTATATAATTGTACATACAACTTGTAAGATTTATAACATCGTCATACGTTATTAGAATTGGGCAAAACGAGATCCGCTGGGATCGTATGGACGGACATTACACCACAGAACTGACCGCGAGTCAATTGGAGCACGTTACAATTTATAGCAAAATAAATTGTCTGGATCAAGCGATGGTTATCGTCATTGACGATGATCGTCCAAATGTGAGTAAAACTCACCAACTCTAAACAGTTTTATTTTCACGTTGTATTCTTAGAACTGTTAAATATTATCTGTTTGACTGTGTGTTGACTGTTTGATTGAACTGCTAGTCAGTTAGTAGAGATTATATATATATGTATGTATATATATATATATATATAAACCGTTAAGTATTTATATGTTGATTCTGCTATCAGAATAATTCATATCAAAGTGAAATCGATGTTGATCGTATTGTCTAACATCTGTGGTGCAGGGAAATAGGTTGGAGGAATCCAACTGGATTCCTCAACCGTTATTTTACTGTGATTTATATATTGTGATATATAATGTGATATGTAACACCCCGAATTTCAGTTAACACTGATATTCACTAATTACAAAATTAATAATCTCAGATGTGAGAATCAGGGGAAACGGATTACGTCATTGTGTTCGTCTCGGAAAAATACGCGAAATAGAGTTCGAAATTTTGTAAATCGGAGTCCGTATGACCCGGTTAAGGCCCAAATAAGTTTTCGGGAAATTTGAATTTCGAAACATGCAGAAATGGGGGCCAGGCGGGAAAACTCCCGCCCAGCCAAGTCGACTTGGCTGTCGACAGGGCTGTCGACTTGCCTGTCGACATGCCTGTCGACTTGGCAGTCGACAGGGCTGTCGACTTGCCCTGTCGGCTGATTCTGGCCTGGGTGCACCTGGTTGAGTTTTGGGCTGGGTTGGAGGGCTTGGGATGAAATCTGACGGACCTAAACTAACCTAGGGTTAATCTAAGGGTCTAAAACACAACCTAATCCTATAAATACACCCTAAGACTACCCTAATCCATACTAAAAATAGAATCTATGCCATCATGCCGCCAAAATGCAACTTAGAAGGAGCCTCCACTAATTAGAGAAGAGGATTGCAAGCTAATCAACTACTAATCCACCTCTACTTCAAATCTAGCAACTATCTAAGGAGCTAATCTTGGAGTTTGTGAGTTTCTATCACTTTAATAACCAATTGCTAAACTAAGTAGATGAGATGTGATGAGATCATATGGTTTTGCTTGCGGATCAATGGGTTTTAGGTCATATGTTATGATGCTAGTTTGCTAATCACTATGTTTAACACTTATTCATGATGACACTATGTTTATGCAAGTTAAGTGTTTGGGTTTATGCATGTTAATTGGTGGGTTTTATGCATGCTAAGTATTTGGTTTTATGCATGCTAAGTGTTTGGTTTTATTCAAGTTAAATGCTTGGTTTTATGCTAGAATCATGTGTGAAATAAGTGACATGACATGCAAGTTTAACCTATGAGTTTGGATCTATAATATGCATAATCTATGCAAGTTGTTTGGATTAGTGATATGCATAACATATGCGAGTTTACCTTTGTATGTCATACATACATATGCAAGTTCATATGTAACATGTTATGCAAGTTTGGTGGTTGATTATATGCAAGTTCATATGTAACATGTTATGCAAGTTTGGTGGTTGATTATATGCAAGTTCATATGTAACATGTTATGCAAGTTTGGTGTTTGATTATATGCAAGTCTATATATGACATGTTATGCAAGTTTGGTGGTTGATTATATGCAAGTAACATGTGCAAGTTTACACCTTTGTATGTCATACATACATATGCAAGTTTACCCCTTTGTATGACATAAGTACATGTGCAAGTTCATCCCTTTTAGACCTATGACATGTATGCAAGTTGACACCTTTATGATAGGTCTATGACATGAACATTTATGCAAGTTACCATCTTTATGACATATGTGATTCATGCAAGTTTGGGTTGGTTATTTATGCAAGTTGGGTTTATGGTCATATATGCAAGTTGACACCTTTTAAACCCATGATAATGCTAATGATATGCTAAGTTGAACCCATTGTGTGTATGATGAATCTCCTCTTTTAAAGTATGTCATGTTAACGTATTTACGTGGGGACGATAGGGTAAAAATTAATGAACACATAAAAATTGTGTGAAGTTGGTATGATTAAACATACCATAAAGTGGATGGACATAATTGGGAATTTACCTATTAAGTTAGGTCTACCCATATTATGGAATTGGAAATTTACCTATTAAGTTAGGTCTACCCATATTATGGAATTGGGAATTTACCTATTGAGTTAGGTCTACCCATATTTTTAAATATTTGTAATTAATTAGGGATAATTAATACAGATTATGGGGGTGATTAATTAGGTGTAATTAATCGACTAAGACACGAGGTTGGACCCTTTTGTAGCATAAGACTGCCCGGAACCGACCGGCAAATCCAGCGGCTACAAATGATTGGCCCAATGTGAGAGGTCTTAGTCATAAACTAAATACGTGACAAGTGTAAAGACACGAGGTTAGACTTTGTTATGGTGTAAGGCTGCCCGGAACCAACCGGCATATCCAGCTGCCATAAAAGACAGTCTAATGTGAGAGGTCTTTACAAAGGTTACGATCTTAATTAATTAAGAAACACTTAACCAAATTAGCATGTAGTAGGGCATGAGGGGTTAAGTGGGTGCCTTGGGTGGCATGTAGTAACTAGTGGGGGTGCCTTGGGTGGCATGAGGAAACTAGTGGGTTGCCTTGGGTGGCAATAGAAAATACGATTAGAATACTTAACCAAAGTGGAACATGTAATTAAACATGATTAAAGGGTTAAGTAAGTGCCTTGGGTGGCATGTGGGAATCAAGTAAGTGCCTTGGGTGGCATGTGGAAATCTAGTGGGTGCCTTGAGTGGCAATTAAAATATGATTAAAAGACTTAACCAAAATTTATAACATGTAAGTGGACATGGTTAAAGGGTTAAGTGGGATTCACTAGAAATGACAAGCTTAGGTGGGTAGCTTGTGGGGGCCCATTTCAACCAATATCCCAAACGTATCTTTGTGGGCTCGACCCAAGTCGAGGACGGGACACGCATATTGGGCTTGACTATAAGAGGCCAAAACGGGTTAGCGGTGGCAACGCAAGTCCAACGGGTTTCATATGCGTGTGTGGACCCGGGCTGGTAAGTAAGACGTTGTTGCATCGTGTAGGTATAACCCGTGCACCGTTGATATTATCAGGTTGCCACTTTGGGGGATGATACACCCCAGTGTGGGGCTAGCACGGGTATCTACGTTAGGGAGCCGATCGAATGGGGGGTAGTAGGTACACCTAGTGGAAATAGGGGCAGACGACACCTATGTAGTCAGCTAGGGGTACACGAAACTACTAATTATAGATTATTAAGTATACTTAGTGGGATCAACCTTTAAATTGGGAATGACTGGTGTGGTGCAGTGTAGTAATTATCCTTGGGTGGGTAGATGCGTCTTTACGGTTATCTTAGTTCATCCTAAGTCTAGTTGGCTGGTTAGTGTAGCCATTTATCCCCAGTCGTTACCGTATATCAAGCTTATGTCTTACTCTGGTTACTTTAATGATTGTATTGTTAAAGTTATAGGACTCGCTCAGACTTATGTCTGACCCCGTTGTTTTTATCTTTTTCCCAACCCTCAGGTTATCAGAGTGGGCCTAGCACTAGTGGGCTTTGATCAGACTGCTTTATCTATCTTTTGGAGCTTGGACCGTGGATGTAAAGCTCAGTTTATCTTTTCTATTATGGCTATTAAGTTATGTAGTGGGATTATGTACTTTTGTTTTATCAGGATGGATATTATGTACTTGACTCTTGTTTATGGTTTTGGTGTAACCAAACATGTTTTACTTTCCGCTGCAATGAAATGATGTTTTAAATTCTCAAGTATTACTTATATCTGTCTTGTTGTAATTTTTCTGTTCTATATTCACTTAAAATACTCCACCGATGTTATGGCATTCCCTTAGTGAGTGACCGTAGCGGGTGTGGGGTGTTACACGTGGTATCAGAGCTTAAGGTTACCAGAACAGATAAATTTTTTAGAAAAACTATTTTCTAAGAATATTTTTGAAAGGAGTATTTTCAAAAACATGTCTTTTAAGAGAAAAGTTTTTGAAAGAAAAGCATAATCCCCAATAGCCATATCTATATCTTTCAAATTCTCCGTTTTGAATCTCTTCCTCTCTCGTTTTGAGTTTCCCCTCCGCGTATAGATGATCTTTCTAAGATAGATAAGAATGGAAAACCACTTCAAGGGACTTAGACATTAGTCGGACTAGAAGTTGGTTCAAGAAGGAGGAGGACTTTTAAGTACCTATTGGATAGACGATGGGAGGAAGGCTCAAATAGTTGTTTGGTTAATGAAGAGCGAAACCTCATTTTGATGGGAGGTTACGAGTGGAGAATGGGAAGAAGAGGGCTAGTAGTTATCCTTTTGGGAGGAATAGGACACCTTATTAGGATTGTCCAAAGAGGCAAGGGCAAGGTACAGAATCTCCTGGAGGGTAGTTGTATTCCCTCACGGCTAGTGTACCAGATGGGGATAGGACCGTCTAGGTTGGAATTTGGATTTCTTTATTATCCGGTTCGAACTTTATTTGATTCTGACGCATCGAGTTCGTTTATCTCATCATTGTTAGTTGAGTCACTGCACTTAGACACCAGTTTAGTAGATGATCCCTTAGTTGTTTCAAACCCAATTGGGGCTCCATGATGTGTTTGGGTTTGAAAGTTTCTATACTTAGCGTTGAGTTTAGATGTGATGCTTTTGGGCTTCACGGGCTATGGGTTAGTTTTGGGCATGGACTGGTTATCCAGTAGTGGTGTCGTTCTTGATTTTGAAGGGAGAGTTGTTAGGCTTATGACCCGCTTGGGTAACACTCTCAAGATCTCTTGTAATCCCATGGAATCTGTTATGCTAAGTTATCTAGAATCGCTTGACACGTCGGTCGAGAGTTTGCGATCTGTTAGAGTGCTCCGGGAATACTCGGATGTGTTTGAGGAGGTGAAGGGCTTACCTCCGGAGCGGGAGATTGACTTCCGAATATATCTGGTAGACAATGCCAAACCAGTATCTTGGCCAGTGTGCCACATGGCTCCTCGTGAGAGGAGGGAACTCCATAAGCAAGTAGGCGATTTGCTTGAGAAGGGGTTCATAAGACGAAGTATATCGGAGTGGGGTGCTCCAGTAGTTTTTGCCACGAAGGCGGATGGGTCCCTCAGACTTTGTGTAGGCTAAAGAGAACTAAATAAACTCACAAAGAAGAATAGACACCAATTGCCGAGGATTGATGATCTCTTTGATCAGTTAGTTGGCGCCTCAGTATTTTCGCAGTTGGACTTAGCCACGGGGTTTCGTCAGTTGAGAGTGGCTGAGGATAGTATAGAGAAAACTGCCTTTAGGACTCTAGATGGTTTTTATGAGTGGCTGGTGATGCCATTTGGTTTGACGAACGCCCCCTCATACTTTATTGATTTGATGAGAAGGGTGTTCAGGGAGTACCTAAATAAGTTCGTGATGGTCTTTGTAAATGACAACTTGGTCTTTTCTAGGAGCGAAATAAGTTTTCGTATGTGCTCAATAGGTTGAGCAAAGCCAGTTATGGGATAAACGGTGGTTTTGGAGCGAGACTGGCGAGGACATCCAGAGTTGGACAAGGGCTTAATTATTTAGCCGTTTTTACTAGTATCATCTCACGTAGGTCGTCTGAATTCGAAGGAGGTATCCCTTGGGTGTTTGTTTGATATTGGTTTAGGCCTTTGGGGCTTGCATTTGGGGGATGTCGAGTTCAACTAGGGTGGTCTGCGTGAGAGATGGACAGTTGTGATGATTTTGGATGGGGTAATATCCTGGTTTTCTCTAAAAGTGGAGAAGAGCATGCCCTACATCTTAGGGAAGTGTTGGAGACTCTTCGAGTGCATAGTCTTAGGACAGCAAAAGTGGATGGGATTCTTAGCATCCTATGAGTTTGAGATAGCGTATACCCATGGCAAGGGTAACATGGTAGCGGACGCCTTAAGTAGAAAAAGGTTGTCCTCGGGTTCATTGTTCGTTGAACGACGGAGCTTAGAGTTTATTTCTATGTTTGACTTTAGACCTTCCGTTGACTTTGTACCAGGTTTGCTAGCCTCCTTGGAGGTTAGGCCTACTCTTTTGGGGTGGATTGGCGGAGCACAGCGAGACGACCCACAGTTGGTTGAGTTAGTAGAGAAGCTCATGAGGAGGGGGAGTCGTCCAGCCATTTGAGTAGGTACACCCTAGATGGTAAGGGGTGGTTGCGTAGAGACGGTAGACTTTGTGTACCGCAAGACGAGGGTTTGAGGAAGGCTATACTTGATGATGCACATCGTTCGAAGATGACCATTAATCCCGGTAGGGACAAGATGTACCAAGACATGAAGCGAGTTTTCTTTTGGGCCGGTATGAAGAAAGACGCGGCCGAGTATGTCGCTAGATGCTTAGTGTGCCAACAAGTAAAAGCGGGGCAAAAGAAACCCGGTGGGTTGCTTCACCCATTGGAGGTTCCGCTATGGAAGTGGGATAGTGTCTCGATGGATTTCGTCAATGGATTACCAAGATCAAGGAAGGGTAATACGGGAATTTGGGTTGGGGTAGACAAACTTACTAAGAGTGCCCATTTTATACCCGTGAAGAGTAAGAGGACTGCTCAATGGCTAGCTTCAATCTACATTCGAGAGATTGTTAGATTGCATGGTGTACCTTCCAGCATAGTGAGTGATCGAGATCCTATCTTCACTAGCGAGTTTTGGAAGAGTTTGAAAGAGGCGGTAGGGACTCAGTTGTGTTTGAGCACCGCAAATCATCCTCAGACAGACGGCCAGACCGGGAGGGTAAATCGCATTTTAGAAGACCTTTTGAGGCTATGTATCTTAGATTTTGGAGGTACATGAGAAGAGCATCTTCCATTGGTGGAGTTCGCATATAATAACCGCTTTCAGTCTAGTATTGGCATGGCTCCTTTCGAAGCTTTTTATGGAAGGCCTTGTCGATCACCTACATGTTGGTGGGAATCCACAGATAAGATCTTGCTTGGACCCGATATGGTTAGGAAGACTTCGGAAAAGATTGATTTGATTCGAAGAAGGATGAAAGCGGCGCAAGACAGACAGAAAGCTTATGCAGACAAGAGGAGAACAGAGCTTGAGTTTGATGTTGGGGACATGGTCTTTGTCAAAGTATCTCCGTTACGGAATGTGGTTCGCTTTGGATCTGTTGGGAAGTTAGCACCAAGGTTTGTTGGACCGTTTCCTATTAAGGAAAGGATTGGACAGATGGCCTATAGAGTGGAGTTGCCCGACAGACTTAGTGGTGTACATGATGTATTCCATGTGTC
Organism: Allium sativum; assembly: GCA_030737875.1. Taxonomy (NCBI): domain Eukaryota; kingdom Viridiplantae; phylum Streptophyta; class Magnoliopsida; order Asparagales; family Amaryllidaceae; genus Allium; species Allium sativum. Next base: position 301,178,546 of record CM060924.1, read on the forward strand.
ACATTTGAGGAAGTGCCTACATGAGACCGCAGAGGTGGTAGAGCCGAGCTTGCTTAGAGAAGTTGAGATAGAGCGTGATGCGACTATTCGACGAGCTCCTACATGCATCCTTGGGTCAGAGATTAAGAGGTTGAGAAACAGGGAGGTTCAACTAGTCAAAGTGCAATGGGGAGAAGATGAGAGCAACGCTACTTGGGAGACGGAAGCGAAAATGCGTTCATTATACCCATTCCTTTTTGAGGGTATGTCTTTTAATTTCTCCTTTATCGTTTGTCTAGTACTTATCTTATCTTTAGTATGTCCTCTTGTTAGTGCCTTTGACCTTTAGATAGGGTAAACCTATGGTTGAAACATGTGTTTGAGACATGTTATGATTGATGGATGCATGTGGATGCAAGTGTTTGCTAGTGGTTGCTCGTGGATGCATATACACACACTCTAGACACTAGATCGGCTCAATCACTTCATATTGCATATGGCATATAATTGTGTGTAGGTAGCTATATTTATGGATGTATAATGGTTGTGTTATCATATGGATGATGCATTTTGATGAATGGTTGTGCACTCATGTAGATATAGTATGTGTCGATAGGGTTCTTTCGCATACATATTGGATGCATGGCACTATCACGGTTTGCATATGTTCATACATTAGATAGGGAACATATACACACACTTTTTGCATATGCTCATACATCAGTAGAAATTGTTTTAAGGACAACGGATGCCCGTGTTTGATGGATTGAGTAGATGGTTGTTTGGATGGTAGGATATGCATTCTCCTTAACTTGGAGATTTCGGGGACGAAATCCTTTAAGGAGGGGAGAATGTAACACCCCGAATTTCAGTTAACACTGATATTCACTAATTACAGAATTAATAATCTCAGATGTGAGAATCAGGGGAAACGGGTTACGTCATTGTGTTCGTCTCGGAAAAATACGCGAAATAGAGTCCGAAATTTTGTAAATCGGAGTCCGTATGACCCGGTTAAGGCCCAAAGAAGTTTTCGGGAAATTTGAATTTCGAAACATGCAGAAACGGGGGCCAGGCGGGAAAACTCCCGCCCAGCCAAGTCGACAGGGCTGTCGACTTGCCTGTCGACTTGGCAGTCGACAGGGCTGTCGACTTGCCCTGTCGGCTGATTCTGGCCTGGGTGCACCTGGTTGAGTTTTGGGCTGGGTTGGAGGGCTTGGGACGAAATCTGACGGACCTAAACTAACCTAGGGTTAATCTAAGGGTCTAAAACACAACCTAATCCTATAAATACACCCTAAGACTACCCTAATCCATACTAAAAATAGAATCTATGCCATCATGCCGCCAAAATGCAACTTAGAAGGAGCCTCCACTAATTAGAGAAGAGGATTGCAAGCTAATCAACTACTAATCCACCTCTACTTCAACTCTAGCAACTATCTAAGGAGCTAATCTTGGAGTTTGTGAGTTTCTATCACGTTAATAACCAATTGCTAAACTAAGTAGATGTGATGTGATGAGATCATATGGTTTTGCTTGCGGATCAATGGGTTTTAGGTCATATGTTATGATGCTAGTTTGCTAATCACTATGTTTAACACTTATTCATGATGACACTATGTTTATGCAAGTTAAGTGTTTGGGTTTATGCATGTTAAGTGGTGGGTTTTATGCATGCTAAGTATTTGGTTTTATGCATGCTAAGTGTTTGGTTTTATGCAAGTTAAATGCTTGGTTTTATGCTAGAATCATGTGTGAAATAAGTGACATGACATGCAAGTTTAACCTATGAGTTTGGATCTATAATATGCATAATCTATGCAAGTTGTTTGGATTAGTGATATGCATAACATATGCGAGTTTACCTTTGTATGTCATACATACATATGCAAGTTCATATGTAACATGTTATGCAAGTTTGGTGGTTGATTATATGCAAGTTCATATGTAACATGTTATGCAAGTTTGGTGGTTGATTATATGCAAGTTCATATGTAACATGTTATGCAAGTTTGGTGTTTGATTATATGCAAGTCTATATATGACATGTTATGCAAGTTTGGTGGTTGATTATATGCAAGTAACATGTGCAAGTTTACACCTTTGTATGTCATACATACATATGCAAGTTTACCCCTTTGTATGACATAAGTACATGTGCAAGTTCATCCCTTTTAGACCTATGACATGTATGCAAGTTGACACCTTTATGATAGGTCTATGACATGAACATTTATGCAAGTTACCATCTTTATGACATATGTGATTCATGCAAGTTTGGGTTGGTTATTTATGCAAGTTGGGTTTATGGTCATATATGCAAGTTGACACCTTTTAAACCCATGATAATGCTAATGATATGCTAAGTTGAACCCATTGTGTGTATGATGAATCTCCTCTTTTAAAGTATGTCATGTTAACGTATTTACGTGGGGACGATAGGGTAAAAATTAATGAACACATAAAAATTGTGTGAAGTTGGTATGATTAAACATACCATAAAGTGGATGGACATAATTGGGAATTTACCTATTAAGTTAGGTCTACCCATATTATGGAATTGAGAATTTACCTATTAAGTTAGGTCTACCCATATTATGGAATTGGGAATTTACCTATTGAGTTAGGTCTACCCATATTTTTAAATATTTGTAATTAATTAGGGATAATTAATACAGATTATGGGGGTGATTAATTAGGTGTAATTAATCGACTAAGACACGAGGTTGGACCCTTTTGTAGCATAAGACTGCCCGGAATCGACCGGCAAATCCAGCGGCTACAAATGATTGGCCCAATGTGAGAGGTCTTAGTCATAAACTAAATACGTGACAAGTGTAAAGACACGAGGTTAGACTTTGTTATGGTGTAAGGCTGCCCGGAACCAACCGGCATATCCAGCTGCCATAAAAGACAGTCTAATGTGAGAGGTCTTTGCAAAGGTTACGATCTTAATTAATTAAGAAACACTTAACCAAATTAGCATGTAGTGGGGCATGAGGGGTTAAGTGGGTGCCTTGGGTGGCATGTAGTAACTAGTGGGGGTGCCTTGGGTGGCATGAGGAAACTAGTGGGTTGCCTTGGGTGGCAATAGAAAATACGATTAGAATACTTAACCAAAGTGGAACATGTAATTAAACATGATTAAAGGGTTAAGTAAGTGCCTTGGGTGGCATGTGGGAATCAAGTAAGTGCCTTGGGTGGCATGTGGAAATATAGTGGGTGCCTTGAGTGGCAATTAAAATATGATTAAAAGACTTAACCAAAATTTATAACATGTAAGTGGACATGGTTAAAGGGTTAAGTGGGATTCACTAGAAATAACAAGCTTAGGTGGGTAGCTTGTGGGGGCCCATTTCAACCAATATCCCAAACGTATCTTTGTGGGCTCGACCCAAGTCGAGGACGGGACACGCATATTGGGCTTGACTGTAAGAGGCCAAAACGGGTTAGCGGTGGCAACGCAAGTCCAACGGGTTTCATATGCGTGTGTGGACCCGGGCTGGTAAGTAAGACGTTGTTGCATCGTGTAGGTATAAGCCGTGCACCGTTGATATTATCAGGTTGCCACTTTGGGGGATGATACACCCCACTGTGGGGCCAGCACGGGTATCTACGTTAGGGAGCCGATCGAATGGGGGGTAGTGGATACACCTAGTGGAAATAGGGGCAGACGGCACCTATGTAGTCAGCTAGGGGTACACGAAACTACTAATTATAGATTACTAAGTATACTTAGTGGGATCAACCTTTAAATTGGGAATGACTGGTGTGGTGCAGTGTAGTAATTATCCTTGGGTGGGTAGATGCGTCTTTACGGTTATCTTAGTTCATCCTAAGTCTAGTTGGCTGGTTAGTGTAGCCATTTATCCCCAGTCGTTACCGTATATCAAGCTTATGTCTTACTCTGGTTACTTTAATGATTGTATTGTTAAAGTTATAGGACTCGCTCAGACTTATGTCTGACCCCGTTGTTTTTATCTTTTTCCCAACCCTCAGGTTATTAGAGTGGGCCTAGCACTAGTGGGCTTTGATCAGACTGCTTTATCTATCTTTTGGAGCTTGGACCGTGGATGTAAAGCTCAGTTTATCTTTTCTATTATGGCTATTAAGTTATGTAGTGGGATTATGTACTTTTGTTTTATCAGGATGGATATTATGTACTTGACTCTTGTTTATGGTTTTGGTGTAACCAAACATGTTTTACTTTCCGCTGCAATGAAATGATGTTTTAAATTCTCAAGTATTACTTATATCTGTCTTGTTGTAATTTTTCTGTTCTATATTCACTTAAAATACTCCACCGATGTTATGGCATTCCCTTAGTGAGTGACCGTAGCGGGTGTGGGGTTTTACATGATATATATAATCTGTTGTGATTATGTGTGGTTGGACGATATTTATCGTTGTTATATGGTGTGTTAAATACCATAAGAAATACCAGAATGTGGAAGAGGGATTTTCAAAGTATATTTTGAAAATAATTTATTTATATAAAGTCGATGGATTTTATATATCTAAAAGAGAAAGGGTTTTGAATAAAAGAAATGTATTTGGAAATCAAATATAAAAGGATTATATTTGTATATCAAATACAGAGGGATTATATTTGGAAATCAAATATTAAAGGATTATATTTGTATATCAAATACAGAGGGATTATATTTGGAAATCAAATATAAAAGGATTTTATTTGTATATCAAATACAGAGGGATTATATTTGGAAATCAAATATAAAAGGATTTTATTTGTATATCAAATACAGAGGGATTATATTTGGAAATCAAATATAAAAGGATTTTATTTGTATATCAAATACAAAGGGATTTATTTATAAATCCAATATCAAGAAAATATATTTGTTAAACAAATATAAAGTAAAATATTTGCAAAACAAATATAAAGAATAATATTTTTAAAACATTTACAAATAAAGTAGAAATAGAATAAGGGGATATTTATTTGTTAAATAAATAGAACTAAACCAAAGGAATATTTATTGTTAAAGTAAATAGAGTTAACTCAAAAGGGATATTTATTTGTGAAATAAATAGAATTTAAACCAAGGGAAAATATTTAGTAAGTGAATTGGTTAAGTTAAACTATGTAAATTAGTTTAAGTTTAGTAAGTAAATTTGTTAAGTTAAACTAAGTAAATTAGTTAAGTTAAGTAAGTGAATTGGTTAAGTTAAACTAAGTAAATTAGTTAAGTTAAAGTAAGTGAATTGGTTAAGTTAATCGAAGTAAATTAGTTAAGTTAAACTAAGTGATTTGGCTAATTTAATCGAAGTGAATTAGTCGAGTTAATCAATTGAGTTAGTCAAACCAAGCAAAACCAGTTAGGGTTGACCAGCCAGAGTTAACCAGTTAGAGTTAACCAGTCAGAGTTAACTAATTAGAGTTAATCCAAAAAGAGTTAGCCGAGATGGAGTGAATCCAAAGGAGTTAGTCGAGAAGGAGTTAACCCATAAGAGTAGTCGAGAAGGAGTTAACCCATAAGAATAGTCGAGAAGGAGTTAACCCATAAGAGTAGTCAAGAAGGAGTTAATCCAATAGAGTTAGTCGAATGAGTTAATCGAATATTGTTTATTCGAATAGTGTTGGAGGAGTTAATCGAATGTAGTTTATTCAAATAGTGTTGGAGGATTTAATCGAATATAGTTTATTCGAATAGTGTCAGAGGAGTTATCGAATATAGTTTATTCGACAAGGAGTTAAGTGAATAGGGTTAGTCAAATAGAGTTAATCCAATAGGGTCAGTCCAATAATGTTAAGTGAAAAGAGATAATCAAATATAGTTATTCATAAGGGAAAGGTTAAGTACGAAAGTAGTTAAAGGATATAAAGGGAACTTCGCCTATTTCAAGGTTAGAAGTGTTGTTCAGCTAAGGTCTGAGAGGTAGTTCTACCCCAACTTGATAGGCTTTGTTTTTAACTAAGAAATGGGTATGGTTCGGCAGTAAAGGATGGTTAAGGGAATTTAGTAATTAAAGGAAATGGAAATGTTTTCCAGTGTTAATAAATATATTTGTCTAAATCTAGAAAATAGCAAAAACGTTGAATATAGGGAAAACAGGAGATGTGAAATAAATAAAGAGATATATGTTGATGTTTGTTCGACATAATTTCCATCTGGAAATAATATCGTTGTTTGCACACTTGTTTTTCTTCGATAGTTAACTCACAGACTATCGAAGTTTTTGACCATTTTAATGTTGTTAATATGGAGATACCGGTTGGATTATTATCCAAAGAACCACTCTGTATTGGCATAAGCGTTGCGAATCATATATGCCAAAGATAAGTGAGGACGGAGTGAAGTGCAAGGGCTGTTGTATAAGTCTTAGATAACAGTGACTAAGATGGATATACTTAATAGTGCCTTAGGTTTGTCCAGTCCCAGGACAACGTATATGGACGAAGGTCTGACAGAGTATATCTAATAAATCGCGTAAGTTGATCTGTTCAAACGTATTCACGTTTGGTGGCGGAGGAATTCGTTTCTCTTAGCTGTATACCCGTGTTATTTTTCGATAAGTCAATTTGTGATTTGGCGGGTATGACGATGTGATATTCTAAGTGTATAGATGAATGTCTGACAGAGTATTTCCAGAAGGGTCACGTACATTGGTTTCTTCAACTGTACCAAGAGTGGAAGCGGAGAAGGAAACTTCTTTTAGCTTACACATAATGTATGGTTGTAAACGTCAAATTAGTGATTTCGATGGATCTGACAATGTGGCATTCGAAGTGAATCTGATGTGATGATGAAGCGTAACCTCAAGCCTCATCAACCGGTAAATGACAGAAATTGGGCAGGTAGCATGGCTATGTAGGTCGCACCTATTAGGGTGTATAATCACCTGATCTAGAGTTTCATTTATTTCCATAATCTATTGTTGATGCTGTCACATTCAGGAAACGGTTGCTGATCCCAACCGTTGGTGATATACATTCGATACACTCAGAGAAATGAGTGGTCGGTCATGTGTGGACGGGTTACAAGATGTTCTTGTTGAACCCAGTGTATTCCTCTCTAGAGTTACACTAGCGAAGGTGGTTCCATACCTTGTCATAGTTGGAAATCCATTATCCAATACGTGCTTGCGATTTTGATTGTATACCATATATGTAGAACGTGAGATGAAAGCGTTCTGCTAGATTGATATCTATTTGTATATAGACATTATTATAATATCACAATGATATTGCTTGTTAAAGTTGTTCAGATACTCATAAGGGAAAACCCGTTCCGTATTCACGGCGTGGTCTTATGAGATATCATATACCTGTATAACTATTTTAAACTATTTTACTCATACCAGTCCCATGACTGACCCGAAGTTTATTTTGTTGTTTTCCCTAAACTCTTGGGAGCCTAAATTTGTACGGGCAGTCAAGTAGTCGGGATTTACAGATATACTTGGAGATCTTGGAGCAGGAGGCTTCAAGATCATATAGCTATAGTTATTTCCGCTGTGTTGTAAGTGTTGTACTCTGATAAGTGCTATTGTATATATAACTGTTATGTTTCAAAGTTATGTTACATATTATATGTTATTCGTTCCGCTGTGAGAACTCGTGTTACTCTGATGATGTAAGTTCTTCTTTTCTTCTTCTATTCTAAGTTTCTATCTTATCTATTCTCACCCTCTAATTTCTTTCACTAATTACCAGGATTTTTCGATGTTTTGGTTATCGACATCGTGTTTATGTCGATAACCAAAGTCGCTCAAAATCCGGGTCGTTACAGATCCAAGGTAGATAACATGTTTATATCCAATTTCACTTTACATCATGTCTATTTAAGTCTATAGTTTAGATCTAGAAGTAAGTAGGGCTTACAAATCGTGGCTATGAGAACTAGAGAACAAAGAAAGCCAAGAAACGATGTAGAAACTCTAGGTATCCCCAAATAAGTGAAGCTCTACACAAAGCCTTGAGGAAGAAGAAGTAGCTCCTTTGATTTTAATGAAGAAAGCTTGCTCCTTTGCCTTGGATTTAGTTTGTATGCTCAAGCTCTCAAGTTGAAGGTGGAGGCCATGACCAAGGAAGATTTGGGCAGCACTTTGGTGTTAGAATGATTTGTGGTGATTTAGGCTATGTCTTAGGGTGTTTTTATAGGAGTAGAAACTAGTTTAGGCCATAGTATTAACCCTAGAACATATCTGAACCATCAAAAATCGTCACAGGCCACTGAAACAGACCCAACCAGCATGTAGGTGCACACAGGCCGACCAGGCCCGACCAGGGAGGTCGACCCCCAGGTCGACCTGGTCTGGGGCAAGTCGACTCCCAAGTCGACCCCCCAGTCGACCTGGGCTGGGCGGGAAATTTTCCCGCCCAGTCTGCTTCGGGCAAAATTCGAAATTTGAATTCGAATTTGAACTATTTTGAATTCTGTAATTTTCTGAAAACTTCTAAGGGCCATAACTTGGTCATACGGACTCCGATTTACGAAATTTCGGACTCGTTTTCAAGCAGAATTTCGAGACGAACGTAATGGCGTAACCTGTTCCCATTGATTTTAAATTTATAATTTAATTCTGCCCTGATTTATGGTTATAAGAATTCGGGTTGTTATATATTGTGTGTTGAAAATTGATTGTCATGTGTAATGGAAAATAAAATATTCATGTGTTGAATAAAATATTTGAACAATAAAAATATTATTTTTATTGTATATATGAACTGTATAAAATAGTCCTATGTTGAAATAAATATTCATAAACAAATCAGAAGATTTGTTTATATACACCCATTTGACTTATATGAATTGGGACGATATATTTTACACATCGCCTAACTGCACAAATAAAATCTTTGTGTGTTGATTGAAAACCCCACACGGGTATTGTGATGATATTTGACATGCACTGATCCCAATAATTATTGGTATGTCAATCGATGGGTTGACAGCCTATGATGAGTGTTGTTTATTAATTTTTAACGCTTATATAGTTGTAAATTGCACTCTGGATGATGGTTGATTGTTTATCATTGTTATTATATACATGTGTTGTATGAAATCCATATAAATAACATTATATGGTAATTGATTGGGTCTCATTCCAATTTGGAAATTAATGAATATTTTAAAATAATATTCAGTAAGAGATTAAAAATATTCGTGTGTTGAATAGAATATTCATATGTTGAATAGAAATATTTAATCAATATAAATATCATTTTTATTGAATGTATAAACCATTAAAAATATTCATGTGTTGAATAAAAGATTTTGAAATATCGAATATTTTAAAATAATATTCGGTAAAGAATTAAAATGTGAATTGGATGTCCGATTTGGGATAGACACGAAATATTGAAATATATTTAGCCGTGTTGATTAGATTTGCGCCATTTGAATGCAAACGATATTTATATTGATATTATTCATTTTTCTACAATGAATATCGAAAGGAAATAATTTTAAAATCAAACATTATGAAAATATTATTATTTATATTATAATGATGTAGAATATTCGATTTTGGTTTAAAATTGAAAAACGAAGTTGGAATCGATTTTAAAACAAATTTATAAAATACTTTTTGAACGAAATATATATAATATATATATTTAACGGCCTGAATAGAACGCGCCGCGCAACGACCGTTCGCGAATTTCGACCATTGACTTCGAATTGACGTTACGGGAGATCCGACCGTCGGATTCTCCTAAAACCGGAACCCTTGGGTTCGTATCGAAAAAAGCTTTCCAGAATCTAATGGTTGGATTTGAATTTATGTCCAAATCAAATTTGGAAAAGGTCACTATGGATGCAGTTCGATGGCCGTTAATGGAAACCGACTATACGGGCCTTGGTAAAATTATTAAAAATATTAATATTTTGTGTAAAATCAAAATAAATGATTTGGAAAGAATTGGGATGAAAAATTCCGTATTTGAGAAGATAAAAATATATTTTTATCGAAATGAACTAGTTATTAACTAAAATTATATTCCAATTATTTTTAAATAAATAAATTGGATTGAGAATGGGTTTTAACATAACCACAATTTCCAATATATGAATTGGAGTGGATTTGAATCGAAATTATCTTCGGAATATTTCGATATTGGATTCCGTGATTATACAGATATTGTGGAGGAATTTGGAAGATATAAATATATATCGTTATTCCCAATACGATATTTTTTGATTTTAGAATTTGATATTGAATATAAGCCGATATAATTTCTATTCAGAGCCTTATATTGAATATCAAATTGGATTTTGGGTTTGTCGCGAACGGTGTCTTAGAAAACACTGTTCTTAAACCCAGTTGAGAAAAGAATAAATCTTTTAATTAAGATTTAGTGAAATTTTCCAGTTAATTGATATTTAATTGGAATTAAATAAAAGAATTGGATTTTGGGTTTGTCGTGAATGATGTCTTCATTAACACTGTTCTTAAACCCCGTGTGAAAAGAATAATTTTTTTAATTAAGATTATTAGAGTTTCCAGTTAATTAGCATTTAATTGGAATAAAATAGAATGTGAATTGGGTTTATCGTGAACTGTGTTTTTAACGACATTCGTTCTTTAACCCGATTTATAGTGAAATGTGATTTGGAATTTATAAATCTTTTAATTAAGATTTTAGGGAAAATTTCCAAAGAAAAGTTTCCAATTTAATAAAATAAATTGGAATGGAATGGAATTCGATTTGGTAATAATCGAAGTGAACTTCTGTGGAGGAAGACTGTTACTATATATGGAATTTAAAAGGCTTTTCCGTTATTCCATTTATATTATCGGTTGGATATGGAAGTTTATATCGATTATATATGTTGATCTGTCTTCCGTGAGGATTCCATAATTAATTGAATGTGATTTTGGGTTTATCGTGAACTTTGTTTTAAATGACATTGGTTCTTTAACCCAGTTAAAGTCAGGATTTATTTCCTAGCTTTGAATAATCATTATATAATGATTTTTTGGGAAGATAAAAACTAAGTGGAGTTTTAATGAATCTTTAATTAGATTGAAATATGAATGTGATAAATTAAATTTATCGAATTCATGAAATGATCGAGAATGGAGTATCATCAATTTTGCTCCAAGCGATAGTTAAATCTTTAATTAGATTTGAACGTGAAATGGAAATTTATTTTTACCAATAACACTGTGGTGTTAGATATGGGGTATTACCAATTTTTGCTCCATGGGATGAATGGGTGAGGATTGGGAAATAATAATGATTACTTTGGTAAGGTTCGCTAATCCCGACTAGTTTGGAAAACCTTAATGTAGTTTGAATTGTGAAAGAATATTTGAGTAAAAGAATATTCTAAATTGGATGAGGTGTATGTTGTGTTTGTGTAACAGTTATTTACAAAATACGCGAGTTATTCGGAAAGACCGGGTGTATCCCATTCTGAATAACTGATACGATGATTAGTCGACGATGAAGACGGTGGTTAAGCACCGGAGGTCTTCACATCATTTTGATGATTACTGATGTACTGATTGGGCTGTACACCCAAGACGAGGTAATAAGTGGTGGTCGTCCAGACGTACTTGGAGATCGACGGATATGTGAGGGCCTCTCTCCTGTATTGGACATACGGGACGAGGAATAAGGTGCTTCCAGTTTCGTTCAGACCCAGAACGAACTTTTATATGGACTGTGTGTTTGACATTGGATTTCATTCTGTGTGATTGATAAACATCGGTTGCACGGCTTGAATTTCCTGTGTGGCATGCCTGAGTGGCAAATGATCTAGGCTTCTGTTGAAAAGCAAAGGCTTGTGGTTGATGATCAAAGCACGGCTTTAATATAACATAGCTTTGTGTATAGTGTGGATTCGCGAGCCTCACACCCCAGTGTGAACCAGAAACGAGAGAAGGATCTAGGAAGGACATGCATTTCTTTCTAGCTAGAGGTGGTGTCAGGGTTTTGCAAGCCCTAACATTTTTATATTTTTACCTATGTGGTCATTGGAATGCGAGGCGCCTCAGATATATCAGTTACCACGGAGCCGATGGATATTTAGTCATCTGGCTCATTTACGCCCCATAGGGCACGGAAACGTATTGTTCAGGCATTTTAATCCACTGCGTGTGGACCGACCCTGTGGCTCCTAAAGGGACGATGCGTTCTGTTCCTAAGGCTCGGGCTGGAGAGTCTCGAATCGGTAAGGACGATCCCTTGACTTGGTTCACAGATGGAAATCCAACTTCCAATACGTGACTTTGCGGTTTTAACTGTAGAACTAGTATGGCGACATGATAGATGGTACCCATGCTGTCTAGGATTGATACATTTATATTTGAAGTTGATTTCTTCACTTATAGTAGTAATAAAAGATAAAATTACGCATATCAAGCATATTTTTGGCTATTTTAAGGTAAAACTCTATCCTCTGATTTGTGTTGCATTGTGTGATGGGACCTGAGTCTTATAATAGCTTCATTTTCTTTATTTAGAATTGCGCTGTTTGTTATATGCACTGGTATTTTTGGGGATAAAACCCATTCCGTGTTATACGGCGTGGTCCCTAGATTTACCTTACTTTAAAACCAAGTTAATAACTGTTTTTAGTTCTCACACCAGTCACATGACTGACCTGGAGTTTATTGTTTTAACCTAAACTGTGGGTGCCTCTATTTTCCACATGGGCAGCTAGTAGTTTTGGATTTGCATATATTATATTCACAGGATCCTGGTTTACAACTTGAGCTATATTCGGAACACTCTGTATCAGTATATTCCTTTCAGTTGTGTTATGTATTAATTTTCCGCTGTGATGTAATGTATTTTAATCTCTGATATTTTTCTCCTGTATATTATTCATGTATACTCTAAAATATTCTTGTACTCTGATGTAATTGTTGTAACAACAATGAAATATTCTTCTATTTGCGTTCTGATTTGTCGTGTTCTCATTACAAATCTGGGCTTTCCTTTAAGGGGAATTTTGGGTTGTTAAAGTTCGGATCGAAAACAGCTCTTCAACGAATACAAGAGATTTCAAATCTAACAGTTGGATTTGGAGATACGTCCAAATCAAATTTGGAAAAGTCGCTATGGATGCAGTTTGGTGGCCGTTAGTAGAAATCGACTGTATGTGCCTTGATAAAATTATTAAAAATATTAATAATTTGTGTAAAATCAAAATAAATGATTTGGAAATAATTTTGACGAAAATTTAAACATTTGAAAAGATAAAAAACACATTTTTGTCGAAATGAACTAGTTATTAACTAGAATTATAATCCAATTATTTGAATAAATAAATTGGATTGAGAATGGGTTTTAATATAACCAGAATTTCGAATATATGAATGGGAATGGATTTGAATCAAAATTATCTTCGGAATATTTCGCTATTGGTTTCCATGCTAATACGGATATTGTGGAGGAATTTGGATGATATATATATATACATATATATTGTTACTCCCAATACGATATTTTTTGATTTCAGAATTTGATGTTGAATATAAGCCGATATAATTTCTTTTCAGAGCCTTGTATTTAATATTAAATTGGAATTTGGGTATTTCATGAATGGTGTCTTAAATAACACTGTTCTTGAACCTAGTTGAGAAAAGAATAAATCTTGTAACTAATATTTACTGAAGTTTTCCGACTAATTAATATTTAATTGGAATTGAATAAAAGAAATGGCATTTTCGGTTTGTCGTGAATGGTGTCTTAAATAACAATGTTCTTAAACCTCATGCAAAAAGAATAAATCTTTTAATTAAGATTATTATAGTTTCTAGTTATATTTAATAATTGGAATAAAAATGGGATGTGAATTGGGTTTATTGCGAACCGTGTTTTTAACGACATTCGTTCTTTAACCCGACTAACAGTGAAATGAGATTTGGAATGTATGAATCTTTTAATTAAGATTAAGGGAATTTTCAAAAGAAAAGTTTTCCAATTTAATAAAATAAATTGGAATGGAATGGATTTCGATTTGGTAATAATCGAAGTGAACTTCTGTGGAGGAAGACTGTTACTATATATGGAATTTAAAAGGCTTTGCCGTTATCCCATTTATATTATCGGTTGGATATGGAAGTTTATATCGATTATATATATATTGATCTGTTTTCCGTGATGATTCCATAATTAATGGAATGTGATTGTAGGTTTATCGTGAACTGTGTTTTAAATGACATTGGTTCTTTAACCCAGTTAAAGACAGGATTTATTTCCTAGCTTTGAATAATCATTATATAATGATTTTTGGAGATTAAAACTAATTCGAGTTTTAATGAATCCTTAATAAGATTGAAATGAGAATGTGATAATTAAATTATCAAATTCGGGTAATGATCGAGAATGGAGTACCACCAGTTTTACTCCAGCCGATAGTTAAATCTTTAATTAGATTTGAACGTGAAATGGTAATTAATTTTGCCTATAACACCGTGGGTGTTAGATATGGAGTACTACCAATTTTGCTCCATAGGATGAGTAAGTTGGGATTGGGAAATAAAACAAATGATTAATTCGGTAAGATTCGCTAATCCCGACTAGTTTGGAAAACCTTAAATTGGTTTAAATTGTGAAAAGAATATTTGAATAAAAGAATATTCTTGATTGGAATAAGGCGTATGTTGTGTTTTTATAGCACTTGTTTATAAGATACGCGAGTTATTCAGAAAGACCGGGTTTATCCCATTCTGAATAACTAAATCGACGATGAAGATGGTGGTTGAAGACCGGAGATCTTCACATCGTTTGGATGATTATTGATGTCTTGATTGGGCTGTATACCCAAGACGAGGTAATAAGTGGTGATCGTCCAGACGTGCTTGGAGATCGACCGGATATGCGAGGACCTCTCTCCTGTATTGGACATATGGGATAAGAAATAAGGTGCCTCCGGTTTCGTTCAGACCCAGAACAAACTTGTAAATGGATGTATGTCTGACATCAGATTTCATTCTTTGTGATTGACAGACATCAGTTGCATGGCATGGTTTGCCTGTGTGGCATGCAGAGATGCAGTGATCAAGGCTTCTGTTGAAAAGCAGAGTCTTGTGGTTGATGATCAAAAAATGTCTTTAATATAGCATAGCTTTGTGTATAGCGTTAATTCGCGAGCCTCATACTCCGATGTGAACCAGAAATGGGAGAGGACCTCAGGGAGGACATGCGTTTCCTTCTAACTTGGAGTGGTGTCATGGTATGGAGCCCAGACATTTTTACTTATGTGGATGATGGAAAGGGAGGCGCCTTCGTTATATCGGTCACTACGGGGACGATGGATGATAAGGTCGATATACTGACCATTACGCCCCATAGGGCGGGGAAACGTATTGTTCGGGCATTATAATCCACCTTGCACTTTGGATCGGCTCCGACGATCCAGGTGCACGGGCTAGAGTGTCTCGAATTCGGTAAGGACGGTCCCTTGCCTTGGTTCACAGACGGAAATCCAATTTCTAATACGTGACATTTCGGTTTTAATTGTAGAACCTAGTATGGCGACATGATATATGGTACCCATGCCGTCTATAATAGATACATTTAAATTTGAAGCTATTTTTGACACTATACACTTATTATAGTATCAAATGATTTGTTTTAAACATACCAAGCATGTTTTCCTATTATAAGGGAAAACCCTATTCTCCAGCTTGCATTGCATTGTGTGATGGGACCTGGGTCTTATAATAGCTTCATTTTCATTATTTAGCATTGCGCTGTTTGTTATATGCACTGATATTCTTGGAATTAAACCTGTTTCTTGTTATTCGGCGTGGTCCATTGTTTTACCTAACTTTAGAACCAAGCTAATAACTGTTTTTAGTTCTCACACCAGTCACATGACTGACCTGGGGCTTATTATTTTAACCTAAACTCTAAGTGCCCCTATTTTCCATACGGGCAGCTAGTAGTTTTGGTTTTGCAAATATTATATTCACAGGATCCTGGTTTATAGCCGGAGCTATATTCGGAAAGCTCTGTATCCGTGTATTTCTTGCAGTTGTGTTTTGTATTGTTTTTCCGCTGCATTGTAATTTGTAATTCTATGATGTTTATCAAATGTATATAATTTATTCATACTCTGTTATATTCTTGTACTCTGATGAAATTGTTGTAATAGCAATGAAATGTTCTTCTATTTGCATTCTGATTTTGTCGTGTTCACAACTCAATCCGAGCTTTCCCGTAAGGGCGAGTTTGTGTCGTTTCATTCGATAATCACTCTTTCCAATAAACTATATTAGATAATCTTTTTTCAAATAACTATATTCGATAACTCTTTTCTTCGAATAAACTATATTAGATAATCTCTCTTTCGAATAAACTATATTCGATATTCTTTCTTTGAATAACTATATTCGATAACTCTTTTCTTCGAATAAACTATATTTGATAATCTCCCTTTCGAATAAACTATATCCAATAATATTTCTTTGAATAACTATATTCGATAACTCTTTTCTTCGAATAACTCTATTCGATTATTTCTCTTTCGAATAAACTATATTCGATAATCTTTCTTTGAATAACTATATTCGATAACTCTTTTCTTCGAATAACTCTATTCAATTATCTCTCTTTCGAATAAACTATATTCGATAATCTTTCTTCGAATAACTATATTCGATAACTCTTTTCTTCGAATAAACTGCATTCGATAATCTCTCTTTCAAATAAACTATATTCGGTAATCTTTCTTCAAATATCTATATTCGATAACTCTCTTCTTCGAATAACTATATTCGATTATCTCTCTTTTGAATAAAGTATATTTGATAATCTTTCTTCGAATAATTATTATCGATAACTTTCTTCTTCGAATAACTCTATTCGATTATCTCTCTTCAGAATAAACTATATACGAAAATCTTTCTTTGAATAACTATATTCGATAACTCTCTTCTTCGAATAACTCTATTCGACTACCTAATAATCAATTAACTCTATTCGAATAAGTAGTATTCGACTAACACTATTTGATTAACTAATGTTCAATTACTCTATTCGAATAACTAATACTCGACTAACTATATTCGATTAACCAATATTCGATTAACTCTATTCGAATAACTAATACTCGACTAACACTATTCGATTAACTCTATTTTAATAACTAATACTCGACTAACTCTATTCGATTAACTAATATTCGATTAACTCTATTCTAATAACTAATACTCGACTAACACTATTCGATTAATTAATATTCGATTAACTCTATTCGAATAACTAATACTCGACTATCTCTAATCGATTAACTAATATACGATTAACTCAATTCAAATAACTAATACTCGACTAATTCTATTCGGTTAACAAATACTTGACTAACTCTATTCGATTAACTAATACTCGAATAACAAATTTTATTTTTACCCTATTTCCTATCTTATTCAAATTCCCATTTGAATTCCTATTTGAAATCCCAATTTTCCTTGTAAATGCTTTAATTTATAAAATATTCATTTTATTCCATTATTCTCATCGAATGTACAAAATATTTCTTTTATATAATCCATTAAATTTGATTTTGTATTTTAAAAAAAATCCCATTTCCAAATTCTATTTATACTTCTATTTATAGAATTATTCATACGAAATCTCCTTTTTTATTTCTAACACTTAAATATCATTTATAATTCCCTTTATAAATGCTGAGTTCACATTCTATTTAAAATATCGGTGTCCAAACCGATATCTACCTCTCTATATAAGTTCAGACTTATATATACATTTATCACATGATAAATATTTTATTTAATTTATAAAACATTATTTATAAATTAATCTTCTCAAATTATCTGTTAAAACATATTCTATTTAAAATCTACTTTAAATTAATCTTTTCCATTTATCTGTTAAAACCGATTTCCATTTAATATTTATTTTCCACATATTTCCTTTTATAAAATTCTATTCATTTCCCAAATATTTCCTTTTATTAATTTCTATTCATTTCCCAAATATTTCCTGTTAGAATTCTATTTATTTTCTAAATAAATGTTCCTTTTATAATTCTATTTATTTCCTAAGTAAATATTCCTTTTATAATTTTATCTATTTCCCAAATAGATATTCGTTTTATAATATTCTTTGATTTTATAAATATTTCCTCTTATAAAATCCTTTGATGTTATAAATAATTTCTTTTATAATATTCTTTGATTTTATAAATAATTTCTTTTACAAAATCCTTTGGTTTTATAAATAATTTCTTTTATAAAATCATTTGGTTTTATAAATAATTTCTTTTATAAAATCCTTTGATTTTATAAATATTTCATTTTCAATATACACTTGGAAAATTCCCTTTTTACATTCTGATATTTCTTATGGTATTTAAAATACCAAATAACCATGATCAATATCGTCTAAACACACATAATCAACAACATATTATATATCACATCATATATCACAATATATGGAAAAACAGTATTATAAATATTGAGGAATCCAGTTGGATCCCTCCAACCTATTTCCCTGCATCCACATATGTTAAACAATATAATTGACATCAACTCCATTTCAATATGAAACATTCTAATAAACAGAATCCATATTTGATTAATGATATATATATATATATATATCGTTATATATAATTTCAACCAATCAATTAGAAGTTCATCCAAACAATCAACACACAGCAATCAACCATCATTTATCAATTCTAAAAATACATTATAAAATATAAACTGGATAGAGTTTGTGAGTTTTACTCACATTGGACGTTCATTATTAAATAACGATAACTGTCGGTTGATTTAGATAGATAATTCATTTCGCTATAAATTGTAAGGAGCTCCAATTCACTTCCAGTCAGTTTCATTGTGTAGCCGTCGTCCATATGATCCCAGCGGATCCTGTCGTGTTCATTCTGATCACGTGTGCTAAAGTTATACATTATACAAGTTATAAATTGTTTTAAGTTAAAACAAACTAATTCAATTTATCATTTTTCCTTACCCATTCAAATAAAAACCGCCCCAACTACCATCTAAAACCCAAACCCACGTGTATTCACTTCCTCCTTCTTCTCCGATGCATGCTCCCGTAAACAAACCCGCACCCACTTTAGCTCACATCTTCCATCACTGCCCCTCCTCTCTTTCACTATTAATCACAGAAAATTACTGAAATTCCCCTTGTTCAAATCTCTACAACACCATACCACTATGGTTCAACTCGGCTTCCTTGATTCAGTGCATCGTTCGGCACTCCCAGCGCTGTACAGGAAAAATACGCAATCTTTTTTTCAACTAAGTTCCATAAAAATACCCCATCGCGTGCTATACTCCTTGCTAAACACAATTACAATCATCAAATCTTCAAACAATGCTTGGTGTTCGCGAAATCCTAAACCCTAAGCAAATAGATGAACGCTGGAAAAATATGGTGCCCCAAAATCAATATCGAACCTTTTGAAACTTATATAAGAATGGAGAGGATGATCTCTGTAATTCAAATACATTAATTTCGGTATTTATGGTATTTTCTACGAATTGATTTGGATTTTTGAGGTCACGGTTTGATTTTGAGTTTGCTAAAAAAACATAACGATGGCGGCTATGAATATATTGACTGTGAAACGATTTTGACTTAGGGTTAGGAAGGGTGGGTTATTTATAGAGTGGTTTATTTAGCTTATAGTATAAGCTTAATATATAAATGTAATAACCCGGAAATCTGGGCCAGTTCAAAATTTTTAAATTGGCTAATTTAACGTATTTCGGCTATTTAAAATAGGATATTTTAAATAAATACGATAGAAAATTTATTTTCGACAAAGTTAAAAGGAATAAATTTATTTTAAATATAATACGAGCTTGGAATTGCGCGGTAGTTTGAAAATATAGATTTGAACATCGATTAAATATTTATAATTTAATTTAAAGTGTAAAGGGGACGACCTTGGAAAATTTAACTCTGTTTAACCAAATCTTTGAAACGGATGTGGAAAACTGAACCGTCACAGTGTAGAGAAAATGTTAGGGCTTGGCCGACATTTTAAAATAGTCGCAGGGCTGCTTATACAAGGCTGTGTACATTTAAAGGTATTTTAAATATATATATAGCCCTTAAAAATAGCCATTTTGCAAACAACCTCGGAATTCGACGAAACCACTTTTGTTGGATCCAGGATGTCAAATTATTGCTAGTTCCAAGTTTCGTAATTTTTGGAATTAATATGTGAGCGTGGCACAGTTAAACGTGTTTGACTAAATTCAGTTGATTTTAATCGACTGGAAATTGGCCATTTTTCAAACAGTCTCAGAATTTGACGAAATTAGTCTTGTTAGGACCGTATCGTCGATACGATGCTAGAAAATATTTTTCTGGAATTTTTCGAGTTCGTATGTGACCCCGGTAATTTGAAATGTGCGTAAAAAATAAATATATACTGATTTATATTTTAATTTTGAGAAAAACCTATCGAAACGGCCAAATTGGCTTACGATACATATCCCATTGTGTTCGGGATGGGGGTAATTAGCTAGGGGCGACAGTCGTTGGGTGGGAATTGGAGATTGAACGAAAAAGCAACCTTTTTGAAATTTAAAATAATAAAATATATAAAAAACTCTCTCCACTCCTTTTCTCTCTCTTCCTCTTTACCTTTACCCCCCGTCACCGTTAATTTCAGAAAAATTAAAAGAAGGAAAAAAACCCTAAATCTAAATCGTGTCGCGCCTCCTGGGAGCCACCACTGCGCCGTCGCCGTCCAACCCTCCCCGCGCCTCCATCTCCTCCCCTCCGATCCTTCTCCTCCCTCCCTCCCTGCCCTCTCCGCTCGACGACCTCGAACACGAACCCCAAACACCCCAGACCCGACACCACCGTTCGCCCCACCACCGCGGGGAACTCCAGCCGCCACCAGTGAAGGCGCCACCTCCCCGCCCTGCTGACATCCGCCACCGCTCTATCCTCGACCCTGACAGCCCTCCACCGAACGCAAAGACCCTTCTCCTCCTCAAAATGATGTAAGTTTTTAATATTATTATTTAATGTAATTAAGGTTTTTGTAGTAATAAAAATTAGATTTTTATGATTGGAAAAATCTGATTTTTCCCTTAGAGGAGGCTTACATTTTTGTTTAGGGAAAATGATGATTTTTGGGAAGACAAAGTTTAGATTTTTATAACGATAGAAAAAATTGGATTTTTTATATGAGAAAGAGGAGATTTTTTTATATGAGGAAGATGAGATTTTTAATATGATAAATGAAATAAAAATATGAACTTTATTTTTATCGTGAAGTAGAGCTTATAAAAATATAATTTTTATATGTTGTAGAGAATAAAAATATAATTTTTTTATTCAAAATAGCGTAATAAAAATACAATCTTTTTGATGTATATAGCGGTGTAAAAATATAACCTTTTTATTCAAAATAGCGTAATAAAAATACAATCTTTTTGATGTATAGCGGTGTAAAAATATAATTTTTATATTATATAATGCGAGATAAAAATATAATCTTTATATTATATAAAGCGAGATAAAAATATACTTTGTTTTTAACGTGAACTGTGTGAAACAGAGTGCAAGGAAACCAATTGAAAGCACAGCGAAGGTGTTCTACATAAGAAGAGTCGCGGCGTGTGGTTTAGCAATTGGTGAGAATTTCTCACTCTATTTTTATTCCCTAGTTAGAAAATATATACTAGGATGTTTGACGGTGTTTAGTAGCACCTGACACCCGTCGTCCACAAACCATGGATGGCTTGTTTGCTTGGTTGATTTGTTTGTGGGTTGATTGTAATATTGGTTTGAAATTGATTTGTGGTGTGAAAAACGAATCAATATAATTGGTTAGGATTAGACGTGCGCCGTGATAAGGCGAGGGAGTAAGGCTAGGTTAGACCTTACCCCAATTTGTGGTGTGAAAAACGAATCGATATAATTGATTAGGATTAGACGTGCGCCGTTATAAGGCGAGGGTGTAAGGCTAGGTTAGACCTTACCCCAATTTTGGTATAGCGCCGTTGTGCTGCCGAAATTTTCTAAAAAGTGTTAGAAAATTTGACTAGTGAAATTAAATATCCATATTCAAACCAGATGGTTTGTCTATGTACACCTATTTGATTGACGTTGATTTGGGACGATATATTTTACACGTCGCCCAACTGCACGAGTAAAAATGTGTGTTTGCTGGTTGAAACCCCACACGGGTGTTGGGATGAAATTGACGTACACTAATCCCAATTGTTTAGTTGTATGTCAATTGATTGGTTGCCAGGCTGTTGTAAGCGTTGATTAGTGATATTCAATGCTTATGCAGTTGTGTAGTGCACTTTGGATGATGGTTGAATATATACATGTGTTGTATGTGAATCCATATAAGTGAAATTATATGGTATGTGTTTGGGCCTCATTCCAATTTGGAGAAATATTTGAAATATAATATTTAAAGAGTAAATATTTGAAATAGAATATTTAAAGCAGAAATATTTGAAATAAAATATTTAAAGTGTAAATGTTTGAAATAGAATATTTAAAGCAGAAATATTTGAAAGAGAATATTTAAAGTGAATATATTTGAAATAAAATATATTAAGCCGTGTTGATTAGATTTGCGCCATTTGGACGCGGACGATATTTATATCGATTTTATTCGCTTTAAAATAAATATCGATTAGTGAATTATTTCAAATTCAAATATTTTGGAAAAAATATCGTTTATAGCATAACGATGTAGAATATTTAATTTTGGCTAAAAATTAATAGTGAAGTGGGAATGGATTTTTAAACAATGTATAAAATACATTAAGAATTAAAATCGACGAAATATATATAATATTATATATATATATATTAATGGCCTGAATAGAACGCGACGCGCCGCAGCAGTTCGCGAATTTCGGCCATTGACTTCGCATGGACATTACGGGAGATCCGACCGTCGGATTCTCCTAAAACCGGAACCGTTGGGTTCGTGTCGGAAAGAGCTTTCCAAAGAATATAAGAAATTTGAAATCTAATGGTTGGATTTGGAATTATGTCCAAATCAAATTTTGGAAAGGTCGCCATGGATGCAGTTCGATGACCATTAGTCGAAATCGAATGTACGGGCCTTGATAAAATTATTAAAAATAGGGATAATTTGTGTAAAATCAAAATAAGTGATTTGGGAGGAGTTGGGGTGAAAAACCCCACATTTGAAATGATAAAAATGTGTTTTATCGAATTGAACTAGTTTCAACTAGAATTAAGAGGTATTTATTTTTAAATGAATAAATTGGTTTTGAAATGGTTTTAGAGGTAACCAGAATTTCCAATAAGTGAATTGGAAGGGAATTGGATCGAAATTATCTTCGGGATATTTTGATAGTGGATTCCGTGGTGATACGGATATTGTAGAGGGATTTGGAAGATATATTTATCGTTATTCCAATACAATATTTGTGAATCTCAGAATTTGGTTTTGAATATGAGCCGATATATTTTAAATTCAGAGCCTTGTATTTAATACCAAATGGAAGTTTGGGTTCGTCGTGAACGGTGTCTTAAATAACACTGTTCTTGAATCCATTTTAGAAAAGAATAAATCTTTTAATTAAGATTTAGTGGAATTGTACAGTTATTTAGTATTCAAGTGGAATAGAATTCCAATTGGTTTTTGGGTTTATCGTGAGCAGTGTTTTAAATAACACTTGTTCTTCAACCCGATTAACAATTGGATGTGATTTAGGGTTTATCGTGAATCGTGTTTTAAATGACATAGGTTCTTTAACCCAGTTAAAGATTAAAACTAAGTGGAGTTTTAATGAATCTTTAATTAGATGATATCCAAAGGAAGATTAAAGAATAAATTTAAAAGAATTTATCTTTGATAAAATTAATGGGAACCTTTCCCTGAGAATGTGAATATTTGAGTAAAAGAATATTCTAAATTGGAATGAGGCGTATGTTGTGTTTGTGTAACACTTGTGTTTAAAATATACGCGGGTTATTCAGAAAGGCCGGGTTTATACCCATTCTGAATAACCGATTCGACGATATGTTGAAGGTGAAGACGATGGTTGAAGACCGAGGGTCTTCACATCGTGTGGATAATTACTGACCATCTTGATTGGGCTGTACACCCAAGAGGAGAGAATCAGTTGGTGATCGTCCAGACGTACTTCGAGATCGACGGATATGCGAGGAAAGTGCCTCTGGTTTCGTTCAGACCCGGAACGGACTTGTAAATGGACTGTGTGTCTGACATTGGATATCATTCTGTGTGATTGATGTATATCGGTTGCATGGAGTGGTTTGCCTGTGTGGCATGCTAAGATGCAAATGATCAAGGCTTTTGTTAAAAAGCAGAGTCTTGTGGTGATGATCAAAGCACGGCCTGTGTGGCGTAGCTTTGTGTATAGCGTTGACTCGCGAGTTTCACGCCCCGGGTGGACCAAAAAACGGGAGACGGACTTCAGGGAGGGCATGCGTTTCTTTCTAGTTAGAAGTGGTGTCAGTGCTTGAACTGGCTGGCATTGCCTATGTGGATGATGGATTTGAGGCGCCTCGGTTAGATCGGACGATCCGGGTCCGATGGAGTCAGTGGACTCATTTACGCCCCATAGGGCTTGGGAACGCAGTGTCTATGGTTTAAGTTTAATCCACATCGGTGGACCGGCCCTGTCGATCCAAGGGGCAGTTGCGGCTGTTCCTGAGGCTTGGACTAGACAGTCTCGAAGCGGTGAAGACTATCTTTAGCCTCGGTTCACAGACGAAAATCCAATTTCCAATACATGACTTTTCGGTTTTATTTGTAGAGCCTAGTATTGGCAACATAGTGGTATGGGGCACTTATGCCGTCTAGGATTGATACATTTATATTTGAAGTTGTTTTGACACTATACACTTATTATAGTATAAAATAACTTGTTTTAAACGTATTAAGCATGCTTTGGCTATTATAAGGTAAAACCCTATCCTCCGGTTTGTGTTGCATTGTGTGATGGGACCTAGGTCTTATAATAGCTTCATTGTTCTTTATTTAGCATTGCGCTGTTTGTTTTATGCACTGGTATTCTTGGGGTCAAGCCCGTTCCGCGTTAGCGGCGTGGTCCCTTGATTTACCCAACTTTAAGAATAAAGAATAATAACTGTTTTAGTTCTCACACCAGTCACATGACTGACCTGGAGTTTATTGTTTTAACCTAAACTCTGGGTGCCCTTATTTTCTGCACGGGTAGCTAGTAGTTTTGGTTTTGCAGATTTATATCCACAGGATCCTGGTTTACAGCTGGAACTATGCTTGGAAAGCTTTGTATCCGCGTATTCTTTTCAGTTGTGTTTTGTATTATCTTCCGCTGTTATGTAATGTATTTTAATCTCTGATATTTGTGAAATGTATATTATTTGAATTATACTCTGTATATTCTTGTACTCTGATGTAATTGTTGTAATAAGCAGTGAAATGTTCTTCCGTTTGCATTCTGTTCTGTCTTGTTCTCAAAGAAATTCGGGTTTTGATCGGTCTTGGTCGGTTTAGCGATTGATTGAGTCCGGGCGAAATCCCTTTTGTTATAGTTGGTATCGGAGCCTTGGTTTACAAAGCTCGAGAACAAGACAATTTAGAACTAAACGAAGGAATACATCAGAGATTGGATTAGTAATATCCAATGAGGATGACTCGTTAGAGATGGGATCAGTAGTGTCCTAGAACGAGTCGAAAGAGTGTTGTTTTTGAAAATAAAAGTGAAAACCAACTTTGTTTTGGAAATTCAAATCTTAAGTATTCGTATTTGAATAGTTTATTTAAATTGAATTTGGGCAATCGAGTATATAAAGATTTTGCATATACGCTTAGCGGCTTATATTCGAGGTTTTAATATACTTGATAGATATAGGATTACACTCTTGATGCCGGAGACGATTCTGATGATGAGGCCTCGTCATCAGTGATTGAGTCCTAGTGTCGAGAGTGGAGTTCCTAAATATTTCCATCAGATTGGTGTGAGAACCAAAACTAGATAGGGCTTATCTGTTGTGATTTGGCATCAAAAATGTGATTTTTGACTATATATCAACCTTATGTGCTTGAAAACTATAATCAACAAATTGATTGCTGATTGTGTTGGTGATTGGTTATTTAAAACTAATATGTACATGTAAGGCAAAATTAGCCAAATATACCAGAATTTGAACTAACGTGAAAAATTATTGAATTTGCATATATGTGCATGCTTGTATAACTTGAACAGGTCATAGTAGGGATGCTAAGCAAGGAATAAAATTGTTTTGCCCTACAAATAGGTACATGTTTACCACATTTACTCTTTTGTTTGGGTGATGATGATTTTATGAGCCGTATCGGCTAGCCGCTTGGCTTTTTCTTTTTCTTTTTGAGATCTGGGGCCCCTGGGAGGCTATTTGAAATATCCTGTAGCTCCCGGTGTAGGGAAGGTTATGGCAAAAAATTTCAAAAATTTAGGGTGTTAGCCAAATTTTTGAGAAATTTGAAAAGTTTTCAGAAACTGAAAAGTTGGAGAACTTAAGCCATAATTAAAATAGCGAAAGTTGAGTTGATTAGAAAACAACTTTCGGCTTCATTCCTTTTCGAGGACGAAAAGTTTTTAAGTGGGGGAGATTGTAATAACCCAGAAATCTGGGCCAGTTTAAATATTTTAAATTGGCTAATTTAAAGTATTTTGGCTATTTAAAATAGGATATTTTAAATAAATACGACAAAAAATTTATTTTCAACAAAGTTAAAAGGAATAAATTTATTTTAAATATAATACGAGCTTGGAATTGCGCGGTAGTTTGAAAATATAAATTTGAACATCAATTAAATATTTATAATTTAATTTAAAGTGTAAAGGGGACGACCCTAGAAAATTTAACTCTGTTTAACCAAATCTTTGAAACGGATGTGGAAAACTGAACCGTCACAGTGTAGAGAAAATGTTAGGGCTTGGCCGACATTTTAAAATAGTCGCTGGGCTGCTTATACAAGGCTGTGTACATTTAAAGGTATTTTAAATATATATAGCCCTTAAAAATAGTCATTTTGCAAATGACCTCGGAATTCGACGAAACCACATTTGTTGGATCCGGGATGTCAAATTATTGCTAGGTTCCAAGTTTCGTAATTTTTGGAACTAATATGTGAGCATGGCACAGTTAAACGTGTTTGACCAAATTCAGTTGATTTTAATCGACTGGAAATTGGCCATTTTTCAAACGGTCTCAGAATTTGATGAAATTAGTCTTGTTAGGACCGTATCGTGGATACGATGCTAGAATATATTTTTCTGGAATTTTTCGAGTTCGTATGTGACCCCGGTAATTTGAAATGTGCGTTAAAATTAAATATATACTGATTTATATTTTAATTTTGAGAAAAACCCATCGAAACGGACAAATTGGCTTACGATACATATCCCATTGTGTTCGGGATGGGGGTAATTAGCTAGGGGCGACAGTCGTTGGGTGGGAATTGGAGATTGAACGAAAAAGCAACCTTTTTGAAATTTAAAATAATAAAATATATAAAAAACTCTCTCCACTCCTTTTCTCTCTCTTCCTCTTTACCTTTACCCCCCGTCACCGTTAATTTCAGAAAAATTAAAAGAAGGAAAAAAAACCCTAAATCTAAATCGTGTCGCGCCTCTTGGGAGCCACCACCACGCCGTCACCGTCCAACCCTCCCCGCGCCTCCATCTCCTCCCCTCCGATCCTTCTCCTCCCTCCTTGCCCTCTCCGCTCGACGACCACGAACACGAACCCCAAACACCCCTGACCCGACACCACCGTTCGCCCCACCACCGCGGGGAACTCCAGCCGCCACCAGTGAAGGCGCCACCTCCCCGCCCTGCTGACATCCGCCACCGCCCTATCCTCGACCCTGGCAGCCCTCCACCGAACGCAAAGACCCTCCTCCTCCTCAAAATGATGTAAGTTTTTATTAAATTATTATTTAATGTAATTAGGGTTTTTGTAGTAATAAAAATTAGATTTTTATGATTGGAAAAATCTGATTTTTCCCTTAGAGGAGGTTTACATTTTTGTTTAGGGAAAATGATGATTTTTGGGAAGATAAAGTTTAGATTTTTATAACGATAAAAAAAATTGAATTTTTTATATGAGAAAGAGGAGATTTTTTTTATATGAGGAAGATGAGATTTTTTAATATGAGAAATGAAATAAAAATATGAACTTTATTTTTATCGTGAAGTAGAGCTTATAAAAATATAATTTTTATATGTTGTAGAGAATAAAAATATAATATTTTTATTCAAAATAGCGTAATAAAAATACAATCTTTTTGATGTATATAGCGGTGTAAAAATATAACCTTTTTATTCAAAATAGCGTAATAAAAATACAATCTTTTTGATGTATAGCGGTGTAAAAATATAATCTTTATATTATATAATGCGAGATAAAAATATAATCTTTATATTATATAATGCGAGATAAAAATATAATCTTTATATTATATAAAGCGAGATAAAAATATACTTTGTTTTTAACATGAACTGTGTGAAACAGAGTGCAAGGGAACCAATTGAAAGCACGACGAAGGTGTTCTACATAAGAAGAGTCGCGGCGTGTGGTTTAGCAATTGGTGAGAATTTCTCACTCTATTTTTATTTCCTAGTTAGAAAATATATACTAGGATGTTTGACGGTGTTTAGTAGCACCTGACACCCGTCGTCCACAAACCATGGATGACTTGTTTGCTTGGTTGATTTGTTTGTGGGTTGATTGTAATATTGGTTTGAATTTGATTTGTGGTGTGAAAAACGAATCGATATAATTGGTTAGGATTAGACGTGCGCCGTGATAAGGCGAGGGAGTAAGGCTAGGTTAGACCTTACCCCAATTTGTGGTGTGAAAAACGAATCGATATAATTGATTAGGATTAGACGTGCACCGTTATAAGGCGAGGGTGTAAGGCTAGGTTAGACCTTACCCCAATTTTGGTATAGCGCCGTTGTGCTGTCGAAATTTTCTAAAAAGTGTTAGAAAAATTTGACTAGTGAAATTAAATATCCATATCCAAACCAGACGGTTTGTCTATGTACACCTATTTGATTGACGTTGATTTGGGACGATATATTTTACACGTCGCCCAACTGCACGAGTAAAAATGTGTGTTTGCTGGTTGAAACCCCACACGGGTGTTGGGATGAATTTGACGTACACTAATCCCAATTGTTTAGTTGTATGTCAATCGATTGGTTGACAGGCTGTTGTAAGCGTTGATTAGTGATATTCAATGCTTATGCAGTTGTGTAGTGCACTTTGGATGATGGTTGACTATATACATGTGTTGTATGTAAATCCATATAAGTGAAATTATATGGTATGTGTTTGGGCCTTATTCCAATTTGGAGAAATATTTGAAATATAGTATTTAAAGAGTAAATATTTGAAATAGAATATTTAAAGCAGAAATATTTGAAATAAAATATTTAAAGTGTAAATATTTGAAATAGAATATTTAAAGCAGAAATATTTGAAAGAGAATATTTAAAGTGAATATATTTGAAATAAAATATATTAAGCCGTGTTGATTAGATTTGCGCCATTTGGACGCGGACGATATTTATATCGATTTTATTCGCTTTAAAATAAATATCGATTAGTGAATTATTTCAAATTCAAATATTTTGGAAAAAATATCGTTTATAGCATAACGATGTAGAATATTTAATTTTGGCTAAAAATTAATAGTGAAGTGGGAACCGATTTTTAAAGGATGTATAAAATACGTTTAGAATTAAAATCGACGAAATATATATATATATTATATTATATATATATATTAATGGCCTGAATAGAACGCGCCGCGCCGCGGCAGTTCGCGAATTTCGGCAATTGACTTCGCGTGGACATTACGGGAGATCCGACCGTCGGATTCTCCTAAAACAGGAACCGTTGGGTTCGTGTCGGAAAGAGCTTTCCAAAGAATATAAGAAATTTGAAATCTAACGGTTGGATTTGGAATTATATCCAAATCAAATTTGGGAAAGGTCGCTATGGATACAGTTCGATGACCGTTAGTGGAAATCGACTGTACGGGCCTTGATAAAATTATTAAAAATAAGGATAATTTGTGTAAAATCAAAATAAGTGATTTGGGAAGAGTTGGGGTGAAAAACCCCACATTTGAAAAGAAAAAATGTGTTTTATCGAATTGAACTAGTTTCAAATAGAATTAAGAGCTATTTATTTTTAAATAAATAAATTGGTTTTGAAATGGTTTTAGAGGTAACCAGAATTTCCAATAAGTGAATTGGAAGGGAATTGGATCGAAATTATCTTCGGGATATTTTGATAGTGGATTCCGTGGTGATACGAATATTGTAGAGGGATTTGGAAGATATATTTATCGTTATTCCAATACAATATTTGTGAATCTCAGAATTTGGTGTTGAATATGAGCCGATATATTTTCTATTCAGAGCCTTGTATTTAATACCAAATGGAAGTTTGGGTTCGTCGTGAACGGTGTCTTAAATAACACTGTTCTTGAATCCATTTTAGAAAAGAATAAATCTTTTAATTAAGATTTAGTGGAATTGTCCAGTTATTTTGTATTCAAGTGGAATAGAATTCCAATTGGTTTTTGGGTTTATCGTGAGAAGTGTTTTAAATAACACTTGTTCTTCAACCCGATTAACAATTGGATGTGATTTAGGGTTTATTGTGAATCGTGTTTTAAATGACATAAGTTCTTTAACCCAGTTAAAGATTAAAACTAAGTGGAGTTTTAATGAATCTTTAAGTAGATTGAAGTGATATCCAAAGGAAGATTAAAGAATAAATTTAAAAGAATTTATCTTTGATAAAATTAATGGGAACCTTTCCCTGAGAATGTGAATATTTGAGTAAAAGAATATTCTAAATTGGAATGAGGCGTATGTTGTGTTTGTGTAACACTTGTGTTTAAAATATACGCGGGTTATTCAGAAAGGCCGGGTTTATACCTATTCTGAATAACCGATTCGACGATATGTTGAAGGTTAAGACGATGGTTGAAGACCGAGGGTCTTCACTCGTGTGGATAATTACTGACCATCTTGATTGGGCTGTACACCCAAGAGGAGAGAATTAGTTGGTGATCGTCCAGACGTACTTGGAGATCGACGGATATGCGAGGAAAGTGCCTCCGGTTTCGTTCAGACCCGGAACGGACTTGTAAATGGACTGTGTGTCTGACATTGGATATCATTCTGTGTGATTGATGTATATCGGTTGCATGGAGTGGTTTGCATGTGTGGCATGCTAAGATGCAAATGATCAAGGCTTTTGTTGAAAAGCAGAGTCTTGTGGTGATGATCAAAGCACGGCCTGTGTGGCGTAGCTTTGTGTATAGCATTGACTCGCGAGTTTCACACCCCGGGTGGACCAAAAACGGGAGACGGACTTCAGGGAGGGCATGCGTTTCTTTCTAGTTAGAAGTGGTGTCAATGCTTGAACTGGCTGGCATTGCTTATGTGGATGATGGATTTGAGGCGCCTCGGTTAGATCGGACGATCCGGGTCCGATGGAGTCAGTGGACTCATTTACGCCCCATAGGGCGGGGGAACACAGTGTCTAGGGTTTAAGTTTAATCCACATCGGTGGACCGGCCCTGTCGATCCAAGGGCCAGTTGCGGCTGTTCCTGAGGATCGGACTAGACAGTCTCGAAGCGGTGAGGACTATCTTTAGCCTCGGTTCACAGACGGAAATCCAATTTCCAATACGTGACTTTTCGGTTTTATTTGTAGAGCCTAGTATTGGCGACATAGTGGTATGGGGCACTTATGCCGTCTAGGATTGATACATTTATATTTGAAATTGTTTTGACACTATACACTTATTATTGTATAAAATAACTTGTTTTAAACGTATCAAGCATGCTTTGGCTATTATAAGGTAAAACCCTATCCTCCGGTTTGTGTTGCATTGTGTGATGGGACCTGGGTCTTATAATAGCTTCATTGTTCTTTATTTAGCATTGCGCTGTTTGTTTTATGCACTGGTATTCTTGGGGTCAAGCCCGTTCCGCGTTAGCGGCGTGGTCCCTTGATTTACCCAACTTTAAGAATAAAGAATAATAACTGTTTTAGTTCTCACACCAGTCACATGACTGACCTGGAGTTTATTGTTTTAACCTAAACTCTGGGTGCCCTTATTTTCCGCACGGGCAGCTAGTAGTTTTGGTTTTGCAGATTTATATCCACATGATCCTGGTTTACAGCTCGAACTATACTCGGAAAGCTTTGTATCCGCGTATTCTTTTCAGTTGTGTTTTGTATTATCTTCCGCTGTTATGTAATGTATTTTCATCTCTTATATTTGTGAAATGTATATTATTTGAATTATACTCTGTATATTCTTGTACTCTGATGTAATTGTTGTAATAAGCAGTGAAATGTTCTTCCATTTGCATTCTGTTCTGTCTTGTTCTCAAAGCAATTCGGGTTTTGATCGGTCTTGGTCGGTTTAGCGATCGATTGAGTCCGGGCGAAATCCCTTTTGTTACAACAAATTTATAATTTTATATCGTACTGCTAATTGTTTTCGTCTTCTAAAAATCCGCATGATCACACACGATATCCAAAAATCATGAAAATGGGCATGCAGATGTAGTTCGATGTTATAGACGCAATGAAACTTGTTTCGTCGAATTCTGAGTTCGTTTGCTCACACAGCGTATTTTTAAAGTCAAATTATCAACTGTTTTTCACATTAAAATTCTGTACGGCCACATACTGACTCCAAAAATCACAAAAATTGAAATCTAACAATAATTAAATATTCCAGATCCAACAAAATTAGTTTCGGTGAAAACGGAGGTCGTTTGAAAAAATGGCTATTTACTAAGGTATAAATAAACCCATTTAAATATTAATATATTTAAAAATAATTTAATTTAATGTTAATAAATTAATATTATCGTATATGTTCACAATAGAATATCATACAACTCCAGAATATTCCTATCTGAATTTATAACTCGACATTTCAAATCCATATTAAATCAGTATTCAATTTATAATGAAAATCCATTTATAATATATATAAATCATTATAAATTATAAAGGAATTCCATAGTGACTTTTCGAAAATTCGATTTGGACACAACTCACAATGTACACGATGAAATCTCGATTTTTCTCTTTCATTAGAAAAACATACTTCACTAGCTCCGAACGTTTCTTGTTTCACACAAATCCAACTTAAAACAGATTTTGTATATTCGTTTAAAGTTCGAATCGCCAAATTACAAAGTGCCGCGCCATTTCGAGCTCGATTATAATTATAATATAAAATATATGTTCAACTGAAATTTATAAATAAATTCATTAATATAATTCAATTCTAAAATGAATTATATATTTTAAAATATCCAATTCACACAATATTGTCGATTCATTATTTTCGACTATTTCAGAATTTAAATATATTATTATATTATTATATTAATCAAATATTCAATATTATTTGATTTTGGTCACTTTAAATTACCAAACTATTATTTTAATAATTATATAAATTATTTATTATCTGTTTAAAATACGGGTTGTTACCGTAGCAGTACTAAAACATTTATATTAGTTACAATGCAAGTTGTGTGCATAGCAGGACAGCTTTGTATTAGTTACAATGCATGCTACGTGTTGAATTTATTATTCCTAAAATATTTACATTATATTACAAAAATAATGATTTATACAAATAATCAAGAGCTGTGAATAATTTTAGATTACAAGCAATTTTTTCCAAACCCCATTATATATTTGTCAAGTACATTAACCCAACTTTCGTATGAAATTGGCACATGGATTCGCACCAATTTACCAATTTGAATGCTTATTTTTCCAGCATTTTCTGAAACAGGAACACCTAATGTGTTTATCTCCACTTTTTCAGGTTGCATGGTGGATGATTGCGTAATTGAATGATTTGATGGATCTACATGTTTTGACATTGTACTATCTTCTTGTTTGCAATCCAAACTACCAAGACCACCCGCAACAAACTAACAATCCAAATTTCAATGAGACATGACTATAGTTGTTAATTTCATGTAAAAAGAGGTAACAAAATAAAGCATTTCAACTATCCTTATTGGGTTGATCATTTCAGTCAGTGTTGTTATAATTTATAAGTGTACAACAAAAAAAAAATATAAGATCAAATAGAAACAGATTATAATATTTAACCAAAATGTCATCATTAGCTTAGGAAAAATCAGTAGTGTTGTGATGTAAAGTACATTAATCTCGATCAAGAACATCAACAGTTCACAAAAGTGCAATACATTAAATATTGGAGTAGAACAGTATTACAAAACTAGATAGAATGTATACAATCAAATAAGCAGTTTTGGTATATTTATTCACTCATACATGCTTATATGTACACATGGTACAATGTTCAAGGTCAAAGAGCAAGGTGCACCATCTTAAATGAAGCAAGAGCATATAATATTAACATATGCATTTAAATACAATTCAACTTGAGAAAAATATAAATTCAATACAATTCAATACAGTCACACTTGAACTTCTAAATTCAATAAATCAACTGCACATTCAACTTGAGAAAAATATAAATTCAATACAATTCAATCAAGAAATTATAAATTCAATCACACTTGAAATTCAATATAGTTCAATTAAGAAATACAACTAAAATTAGCATATGCATTTGGTAAGATCACTAATTTTTTATTCTCTTCAAAAGCTGGTTGATAAACCATAGCAAAATCAATGTCGTCCACAGTTGCAGTCAACTATTCCGGTGTGTGTAAAACCACAAACCAGCCGTTACTTTTTAGATCTTTTGAGTAGTATACTTGACTCCCTTTTGATACAAGAATGAATGGCTTATCATTTACTCTATCTTTGGTTTTTAATTTCTCTAAGTTAATCATAATGAAATTTTGAAACAGGATCGCAACTATTGACTTTATCTTCAACCTTTACCTAAACGCAATAAAAAACAGTTTTTTCTGAAGTCAATGTAATCTAATTCAATTTTCTGCTGAATAACTCCATAATACATTGTTTCCGCTTCCTTGTAATTTTTATCTTTTCTGCTCACTCTAAATTTTTAATTGCTCTCATACAAACACAACTATCTGTGTTACTATTCTCTCTTCATAACCTTTTAGGGGAAATATGAATCCATTCACTTGGTACTTCATATTACTACGTGCCTTGAACTTCGTTCCATTCACCAACCTCCAAAGAGTCGGATTAGCATCACTAGTCTTCAACATCTAAAATCAATAAATGAAAAGCATGATCGTGATGATGTGATCAACTTAAATACACTTGAATATATAAGAAGATTTAATACCTCATCACGTAACCATAGAATAAAACTATGACAAGTTTCCACGGATGTAACGCTACTTCGAGATTGAGATTCAGAATTTTTCACATAAATGGTATAGTTCCTGCGATAAACATTTCAAAATGAATATAGGAGTAAATTTACAATAATAAGAACTTAGGATAGTGAACTTACTTCTCCCATTCATGTAATCTATTGTACTTATTAAGGACCCATCTACGGACTTGTTCAAACTCCACCTGGGTTAAGGTAATATCTTTACCACTATTTAGAGGCATCTCATCAGCAAACTCATCATCTTTGTAACAACCCGTATTTTCAATAACCTGTTATAATGTAAATCGAGGCAGAATTTAATTCTAAAATCTGAATCAAGGGAAACGGGCTATGCCATTGCGTTCGTCTCGGAAAAATACGCGAAATAGAGTCCGAGTTTTCGAAAATCGGAGTCTGTATGACCCGATTAAGGCCCAACGAAGTTTTCAGAAAATTTCTAAGTAAAAACAGATTTCAAATTCAAGTTTGAAATTGGAAATTTGGGCCAGTTTGGGCCAGGCGGGAGAATTCCCGCCAGAGCACCCAAGTCGACAGCCCTGTCGACTTGGGAGTCGACTTGGTTGGACCCAAGTCGACAGCCCTGTCGACTTGGCTGTCGACTTGGTCCAGCCGGGCTGTTTAGCCTGGTGCACCATTTTGAGATTGTGTTAAGCTTGGGGGCCAGATTCGGTTTTAAGGGCTGAGATTGGAACTAGGGTTTAATCCTATGGCCTAAAACACTTGCCTAATCTATAAATAAGACCCTAACCTACCCTAAATCATCATTAATCTATCCTACAACTAAACTATGGCAAAATCAATCCTCTCATGGCCTCCACTCTCTTCATAAAATTCCTAAATAAATTTCTAAGTGATTTTCCATGCATACAAGTGTTTTTAAACTTGTATGAGCATCATTAGCTTGCATTCAAGTCAAGTTTCTATATTTGCATCTTAAAGGAAGAGTTTTGATCATTTTGGCTCAAGGGTTTTGCTTGCATTTTGGGTTTTATTGATTGCATAAGGGCTTTCTTATATTTGCTATACTCATTTGAGTCCTCATAAGCATTGTAAGCCCTATTCTACTTTCATACTTAAACTCTAAAGTTAAATGTATGATATGCAAGTTTACTATGCTATGAAATGCAAGTTTATCATGTTGTGATATGCAAGTTTATATGCAAGTTTACTATGCTATGAAATGCAAGTTTATCATGTTGTGATATGCAAGTTTATATGCAAGTTTATCATGTTGTGATATGCAAGTTTATATGCAAGTTTATATGCAAGTATGCCAAGTTATGTTATGCAAGTTTGGGTTGAACACTTTGTTCATACTATCATGTTATGCAAGTTTATTTTGGGTTTATGAACATAAAGCTTCAAGCTTTATGCCAAAGGTTGCATTTTGGCAACATGTAAGTTATCATATCTCTTATGATAACTTGCATGTGAGGCTAAATGCGAACTTATGGCCATGTCTACATGTCATTTATCACCATGTATCACCAATATGCTAAGTTTGGTTTTATGCATGCTTTTGAGGCCTAAAAATGTAATATGCAAGTATATGAACATATGTACATTTCATATGCCACCATGTTAAACTTGTGGCTTCAACACCTTTATGTCATGATTATGCCAAGTTCCCTCTTTCTATCCTTTATGCGCTATTGCGATATGTAAGCGATGGGATTGCGATTGGGGTTGGGTAAACTTAAAAGACATAAAAACATAAGCTTGGGAATTTACCTATTAAGTTAGGTCTACCCATTGGGAATTTACCTATTAAGTTAGGTCTACCCAATTGCTTGAAAACTTGTAACATGTTTTGGAAGCACGATGGACATGACACTTAGAAGAGATAAGTGTGGCCAACTCGAGGTTGGGTTGAGTTTGTAGCGTAAACCTACCCGGAACCGACCGGCTTAACTAGTTGCTACAAACAATAGGACCCAATGTGAGAAGTTGGCCATGTTGTACCTTGAACCCGAGGTTAGACCAAGTTGTGGTGTAAAGCTACCCGGACCCGCCCGGCTTAACTAGTAACCGCAACAAAGTCTAATGTGAGAGGTTAAGGCGCATTAAATTAATTAATGCCTCATGATTAGGGTTAAGTCATGATCCACTTAGTACTTAACCAATTTGGGCTCGGTAGATTAATCGGGGTTAAGTCGTGAACTCATCGTTACACTTAACCAAGTTAATCCATGGTTAGCAAAGGGGTTAAACCGTACTTAACCCACTAGAAAATCCTAGCAATGGGGGCCCACTCCAGCAGTAATCCCAAGTTAGTATCATCATGACCCTAGGGACTAGGCTAGGGAGGGGGCACGATTACTGGGCTGGAGGTAAGCGACCAAAAGCGACGGCAGAGGGTACGCCGGTGTAGTTCCGGGCGGACCATGGTCGTGCACATAGTCCGAAGCCGGGGAAAGCATGCACGGGTACCAGTAGATCGAGACTGTGCACTCATGTTTATGGTGTCCAGGGGTTGCCACCCTAGGGCTTGATACACCCGACGGGAGACCCTGCACAGTCTGACTACAATTATGATTGGGTCGTATTGACACCAACACGTGACGAGTTAGGCTTAGGGAGCCGATCGACTAGACCGTTTGGTTAGACCTTGTATTAGGGTCATTTCATGTTATTGGGTAAAAGCTTGGGCCAAGGGATCAAATACTTGTTTATTCAAGTCATGTTAGTTTGCTAGTACACCTGTGGTGCAAAACCTTAATCCTGGTTATGCGATGACACCTTTATCTACCTTGATAGTTAATCATCATGCTAGTATGTTGTTATCCTTATGTTCTTCCCTGCTGCTCATGCCAGTTAACTTTATCAGTTTACATTGATTGTAGTAGGGCTTACTCAGTCTTTTTGACTGACCTGTTTTCTTTCGCCTCTTTTCTTCCGTTTCCCCCCCCCCCCCCCCCCAGGTTCTCAGGGAGGGAATACTGGAGCTTAGCTTGGATTTCGGATTGCTTGCTTGTGGGATTTCAGCTCATGTACGGTTTCGACATGAAGCTAGCTATGGTTACCACTTATTTGGGGGATAGCACTTGTGTATTTCAGTTTTTCAGTTGATGTTGTTTTATCTAGACTTGTTTATTTGGAAAGCTATGTTGTACCAGAATTGTTTTGAAATATTTTGAAATCTTCCGCTGTTTTATCTATGATATTCACTCTATTTACATATATACATATGTTCTTGTTCTGCCTTGATATATCATTATGCATGTTTACCTGATTCAAACGCCCCTCCAAAGTCAGAGTGCTTGCAAGAGACACCCTAGCGGAGGCGGGGTGTTACATTTGGTATTAGAGCATATGGTTTACGAGAAGGAACAAAAAGGTTTTTAGAAAACTTTTGGAAAACTATTTTCAAAACCAAGTATAAAGTATTTTCCAAAGAAAAGTCTAGTTTATTTTAAAGGCTATTCCCCAAAAAGCCATTAGCAAAATTCCTCCATTTTTTTTCTCATTCTGAATCTGTCTTTTTCTTCGTTTTCAGTATGGCTGATAACTTTGCTATTCCGGAGGGAGTACACGTACCTGTTTGGTATAGGAGACTTTTGGAGGCTAGGGCGACCGAAGCCGGCCCCGCAGATGTTCCTCCTCCTCCAGTAGTTAATATTCCTCCTCCTCCTGTCGCTAATGTTCCTCCTCCTCCTGTCGCTGAGGTTCCTCTTCCTCCTCCCCCTCAGCATCCTCAAGCTGACTTCGCAAAGACTTGCAAAGATTTCAAAGCAATGGGTGGCAAGAACTTTCAATGCACTGAGACTTTTGTAGAGGCCGGAAATTGGTTGAAAGAGACCGAGGATTTGTTTGCTATCTTTGGGTTAGACGATCAGAGGAAGACCTTGTTGGCGGTTTGGCTTATGAAGGATGAAGCCGCTTATTGGTGGGAAGTCACCAATGGTACTAGGCCTGTTGAGACTTGGGCCGGTTTCAGGGCAAGGTTCGTGCTTAAGTTTCTATCTTCTACTGAGGAGAATCTGCAAATGGAGAGGTTCATAACTTTGAAGCAAGGAGATATGTCTGTCAAAGAATATGTGAACAAGTTCAATCAGTTAGCTCGTTTTGGCTTGGATATGGTGAATACTCCTCAGAAGAAGGCTCTTCGTTTTGCTAGAGGATTGAATGAGCCGTTGCAGGGATTGGCTATGTCACATATTCCCCATGGAGCCACATTTGAGAGTTTGGTTGATATGGCGTTACTTCAGGGAGATGTCAAGAAAAATGATACTCAAGCCAAGAAGACTGATTCCCAGGGAAAAGGAAATTGGGGTAACCCAAGTGGTCAAAGCAGTCAAGGCAACCAGAACAAGAACAAGGGCCAAGGCAACAAGGGGAACAACAACAAGGGCAAGAACGTCAAGGGGAAATGCCATTATTGTGGTTCAGTTGGGCATCTTATTAAGGATTGTAAGAAGAGGAAAAGGAAGAATGGTGAATGCTTTTTCTGCGGTGAGACTGGACATTTCAGTAAAGATTGCCCGAAGAAGCGAGGGCAAGGCCAGGGTCAGACTCAGCGTGCTGGACCTTCAGGAGGGCAAGTTCATGCTCTCAATACCGCTCCAGTTCCCGATCGAGGTAGTATTTCTGTTGAGAGCCTTGTATATATTTCTGATTTTCCAGTTCGTACCTTATTTGATTCTGGTGCATCGCATAGCTTTATCTCATCTGATCTTGTTGATAGTTTGCACCTTAGTACTAGCTTGGTAGATGATTCCGTCTGTGTCTCAAATCCTATTGGGGGTTCCGCCCATTTGTCTATGATATGTGGGGATTTGAGGATCTCTATACTGAGTGTAGAGTTCTTGTGCAGTGCTTATGTTCTTGGTTTTAGGGGATACGGATTGATATTGGGCATGGATTGGCTGTCCAGATATGGAGCCATTCTTGATTGTGAGCATAGGGTTGTGAGGCTCGTGACTCGCCTCGGAAACACCCTAGAGATTTCTTGTGATCCGAGAGGTCCCGTCATGTTGTGCTATCTGGAATCACTCGACTCGTCAATGGAAACTCTTCAGTCTGTGAGAGTGGTTCGAGAGTATCCGGATGTTTTTGATGAAGTTAGGGGGTTGCCCCCTAAGCGAGAGATTGACTTCCGCATTTATCTGGTGGATAATGCAAAGCCGGTTTCTTTGCCTGTTCAGCATATGGCTCCGCGTGAAAGGCGGGAGCTAAGTAAGCAAGTAAAGGAGTTGCTTGAGAAGAACTTCATTAGACGAAGTATATCTGAATGGGGAGCGCTTGTGGTATTTGCTACCAAGGCAGATGGTTCTCTCCGACTTTGTGTTGACTATCGAGAGTTAAATAAGCTGACTAAGAAGAACAGACACCCGTTACCGAGGATTGATGATATCTTTGACCAGCTTGTCGGTGCTTCTGTTTTCTCTCAGCTTGATCTTGCTACAGGATTCCATCAGCTCAGGGTAGCTGAAGATAGTATAGACAAGACTGCGTTCAGGACTCCAGATGGATTCTTCGAATGGCTTGTCATGCCGTTCGGCTTGACTAATGCACCCGCATATTTCGTGGACTTGATGAGTAGGGTGTTCAGGGAGTTCTTGAACAAGTTTGTCGTGGTCTTCGTAGATGATATTCTGATCTTCTCTAAGGATGAGGAAGAGCACGCAAGGCATCTCGTGGAAGTGATGGATACGCTTAGAGCGCATCAGTTGAAGGCCAAGTTCTCCAAGTGTCACTTTTGGAGAAGGGAAGTTAGATTCCTTGGGCATATAGTATCTAAGCAAGGTTTAGCGGTGGATCCTGCTAAGGTAGTTGCAGTTCAGGATTGGAAGACTCCAAGGAATGCAACCGAAGTAAGAAGTTTTCTAGGTCTTGCAGGTTTTTACCGGAAGTTCATCAAGGACTTCGCGAAGATATCGGCTCCTCTCACTAAGTTGACGAAGAAGAATTTAGTTTTTGCTTGGAGCATAGAATGCGAGCTTGCTTTTCAGAAGCTCAAGAAAGCTCTCACATCAGCACCTGTTCTAGCTTTGCCCGATGGAGGGAAGTTATTTACAGTTTACACCGATGCATGTGGCACGGGGTTAGGGGCTGTTCTGATGCAAGAAGGAAGGGTGATATGCTTTGGCGGTAGACAACTCAAAGTGCATGAGAAGAATTATCCCACTCATGACTTAGAGTTGGCAGCAATAGTATATGCACTCAAGGCTTGGCGCCATTATCTTCTGGGAGAAAGATTTGAGCTTTATACCGACCACAAGTCATTGAAGTATCTCTTTTCTCAGAAGGATCTGAATCTGAGGCAACAAAGATGGATGGAATTCTTGGCGTCTTACGATTTTGAGATAGCCTATACCCCTGGCAAGGGGAATGTGGTAGCAGATGCATTGAGTAGAAGAAGGTTGACTCTGAGTCCTCTATTCGTTGAGATGAAGAATTTAGAGTATGTGGCAACCTTTGATTTCTCTTTGGCGGTTGAGTCGATGACCGGTTCTTTAGCATCTCTGGAACTCAGACCTACCCTTCTTGATCAAGTTGGGGCTTCGCAGAGAGAAGACCCTCAGATAGCTGAGATTATGGATAAGCTGATTCGAGGAGAGGCGTCTAGTCATCTCGCTCGATATTCTATTGATGATAAGGGTTGGCTGAGGAGAGACGGAAGGTTATGTGTTCCCATGGTAGAAGATTTGGTAATAAAGGTTCTTGAGGAAGCGCATCGCTCTAAGTTGACTATACATCCGGGCGGAGATAAGATGTATAAAGATATGAAGCGCATTTTCTTTTGGCCTGGGATGAAGAAGGATGTGGCAGAGTTTGTCTCTCGATGTATCATTTGCCAGCAAGTCAAGGCCGAGTCGAAGAAGCCCGGTGGGCTATTGCATCCTCTAGACGTTCCACTGTGGAAGTGGGAGAGTATTTCCATGGATTTCATCGATGGGCTACCAAGGTCAAGGAAAGGGAATACAAGCATTTGGGTTATTGTGGACAGACTTACGAAGAGTGCTCATTTCATTCCGGTGAAGAGCAAGAGGACCGCATCTTGGCTAGCGTCTGTATATCTTCGTGAGATTATGAGACTACATGGAGTCCCTTCTAGTATAGTCAGCGACCGTGACCCAATCTTTACAAGTCAATTCTGGAATAGCTTGCAAGAAGCTATGGGCACGAGGTTGAATCTAAGTACGGCTTATCACCCACAGACGGACGGTCAAACCGAAAGGGTGAATAGGGTACTCGAGGATCTATTGAGGCTTTGTATTCTGGATTTTGGTGGTACTTGGGAAGACCACCTTCCTCTTGTTGAATTCGCATATAATAACAGTTATCAGGCAAGCATAGGGATGGCACCATTTGAAGCTTTATATAGGAGGCCGTGCAAGTCGCCTACATGTTGGTGGGAGACTACAGATAAGCTTATACTTGGGCCTGATATGATCAGAGATACATCCGAGAAGATCGAGTTGATTCGGAAACGGATGAAAGCGGCCCAAGACCGACAGAAATCCTATGCTGATAAGCGAAGAACTGATTTGGAGTTTGATGTTGGGGATATGGTTTTCGTGAAGGTTTCTCCTTTGCGGAATGTGGTCCGATTTGGAGCCGTTGGGAAGTTAGCACCGAGGTTTGTTGGACCATTCCCTATCATAGAGAGGATCGGGCAGATGGCTTATAGAGTGGAGTTGCCCGAGAAGCTTGCCGGAGTACACGATGTTTTTCATGTCTCGCATCTCCGGAAGTGTTTACATGATTCAGCAGAGGTTGTTGAGCCAAGTGTTCTGAAAGATGTGGAAGTGGAGAAAGAGGCTACCTTGAGGAGAGCTCCGATTCGTATCTTGGGGACGGAGACCAAGAAGCTAAGGAATCGAGAGGTCAAGTTGGTGAAGGTTCAATGGGGTGAAGCCGAAGAAGACGCAACTTGGGAAACCAAGGAGAAGATGCGTGGGCTTTATCCATTCCTTTTTGAGGGTACACTCTCAATCTCTTTTCTTTGTTAGCATATCTTTCTCTTTGCTATCCTTGTTTATCTAGTTTGTCGTGTTAATCTTGTCATGAGAACCTTAGGTAGAAACCCTTTGGATGAAACATGTGTTTGAAACATGTTATGCTTGAT
This sequence comes from Allium sativum, assembly GCA_030737875.1. Classification (NCBI taxonomy): domain Eukaryota; kingdom Viridiplantae; phylum Streptophyta; class Magnoliopsida; order Asparagales; family Amaryllidaceae; genus Allium; species Allium sativum. Next base: position 301,221,917 of record CM060924.1, read on the forward strand.
GGTTGCAAGTGGTTGCAAGTGGTTGCAAGTGTTTGCAAGTGGTTACTCGTGGATGCATTATACACGTTAGGCACTAGATCGGCTCACACACTCCTCATAGTGCATATGCATGAGTGTTTATGCTTATTCATGGATGAAAATTTTTGTGTTATCACATGGATGTTGCATATGGATGTATGTTATGTGCACACATATAGATGTTATACATTATGTTAGGAATTGCATACATATGGATTCATTTCACTAACATAATTTGCATTGATGATATTTGCATTAGATAAGTACATATACACACACCTTTGCATATGCTCATACAACATTTAGAATTTTGTAAGGACAATGATTGCTCGTGGATGATGTTTTGAGTAGATGGATGTTGGATGGTAGGATACGTTCTTCCTATCTCGAAGATTTCGGGGACGAAATCCTTTAAGGAGGGGAGAATGTAACAACCCGTATTTTCAATAACCTGTTATAACGTAAATCGAGGCAGAATTTAATTCTAAAATCTGAATCAAGGGAAACGGGCTATGCCATTGCGTTCGTCTCGGAAAAATACGCGAAATAGAGTCCGAGTTTTCGAAAATCGGAGTCTGTATGACCCGATTAAGGCCCAACGAAGTTTTCAGAAAATTTCTAAGTAAAAACAGATTTCAAATTCAAGTTTGAAATTGGAAATTTGGGCCAGTTTGGGCCAGGCGGGAGAATTCCCGCCAGAGCACCCAAGTCGACAGCCCTGTCGACTTGGGAGTCGACTTGGTTGGACCCAAGTCGACAGCCCTGTCGACTTGGCTGTCGACTTGGTCCAGCCGGGTTGTTTAGCCTGGTGCACCATTTTGAGATTGTGTTAAGCTTGGGGGCCAGATTCGGTTTTAAGGGTTGAGATTGGAACTAGGGTTTAATCCTATGGCCTAAAACACTTGCCTAATCTATAAATAAGACCCTAACCTACCCTAAATCATCATTAATCTATCCTACAACTAAACTATGGCAAAATCAATCCTCTCATGGCCTCCACTCTCTTCATAAAATTCCTAAATAAATTTCTAAGTGATTTTCCATGCATACAAGTGTTTTTAAACTTGTATGAGCATCATTAGCTTGCATTCAAGTCAAGTTTCTATATTTGCATCTTAAAGGAAGAGTTTTGATCATTTTGGCTCAAGGGTTTTGCTTGCATTTTGGGTTTTATTGATTGCATAAGGGCTTTCTTATATTTGCTATACTCATTTGAGTCCTCATAAGCATTGTAAGCCCTATTCTACTTTCATACTTAAACTCTAAAGTTAAATGTATGATATGCAAGTTTACTATGCTATGAAATGCAAGTTTATCATGTTGTGATATGCAAGTTTATATGCAAGTTTACTATGCTATGAAATGCAAGTTTATCATGTTGTGATATGCAAGTTTATATGCAAGTTTATCATGTTGTGATATGCAAGTTTATATGCAAGTATGCCAAGTTATGTTATGCAAGTTTGGGTTGAACACTTTGTTCATACTATCATGTTATGCAAGTTTATTTTGGGTTTATGAACATAAAGCTTCAAGCTTTATGCCAAAGGTTGCATTTTGGCAACATGTAAGTTATCAGATCTCTTATGATAACTTGCATGCGAGGCTAAATGCGAACTTATGGCCATGTCTACATGTCATTTATCACCATGTATCACCAATATGCTAAGTTTGGTTTTATGCATGCTTTTGAGGCCTAAAAATGTAATATGCAAGTATATGAACATATGTACATTTCATATGCCACCATGTTAAACTTGTGGCTTCAACACCTTTATGTCATGATTATGCCAAGTTCCCTCTTTCTATCCTTTATGCGCTATTGCGATATGTAAGCGATGGGATTGCGATTGGGGTTGGGTAAACTTAAAAGACATAAAAACATAAGCTTGGGAATTTACCTATTAAGTTAGGTCTACCCATTGGGAATTTACCTATTAAGTTAGGTCTACCCAATTGCTTGAAACTTGTAACATGTTTTGGAAGCATGATGGACATGACACTTAGAAAAGATAAGTGTGGCCAACTCGAGGTTGGGTTGAGTTTGTAGCGTAAACCTACCCGGAACCGACCGGCTTAACTAGTTGCTACAAACAATAGGACCCAATGTGAGAAGTTGGCCATGTTGTACCTTGAACCCGAGGTTAGACCAAGTTGTGGTGTAAAGCTACCCGGACCCGCCCGGCTTAACTAGTAACCGCAACAAAGTCTAATGTGAGAGGTTAAGGCGCATTAAATTAATTAATGCCTCATGATTAGGGTTAAGTCATGATCCACTTAGTACTTAACCAATTTGGGCTCGGTAGATTAATCGGGGTTAAGTCGTGAACTCATCGTTACACTTAACCAAGTTAATCCATGGTTAGCAAGGGGGTTAAACCGTACTTAACCCACTAGAAAAATCCTAGCAATGGGGGCCCACTCCAGCAGTAATCCCAAGTTAGTATCATCATGACCCTAGGGACTAGGCTAGGGAGGGGGCACGATTACTGGGCTGGAGGTAAGCGACCAAAAGCGACGGCAGAGGGTACGCCGGTGTAGTTCCGGGCGGACCATGGTCGTGCACATAGTCCGAAGCCGGGGAAAGCATGCACGGGTACCAGTAGATCGAGACTGTGCACTCATGTTTAAGGTGTCCTGGGGTTGCCACCCTAGGGCTTGATACATCCGACGGGAGACCCTGCACAGTCTGACTACAATTATGATTGGGCCGTATTGACACCAACACGTGACGAGTTAGGCTTAGGGAGCCGATCGACTAGACCGTTTGGTTAGACCTTGTATTAGGGTCATTTCATGTTATTGGGCCAAAGCTTGGGCCAAGGGATCAAATACTTGTTTATTCAAGTCATGTTAGTTTGCTAGTACACCTGTGGTGCAAAACCTTAATCTTGATTATGCGATGACACCTTTATCTACCTTGATAGTTAATCATCATGCTAGTATGTTGTTATCCTTATGTTCATCCCTGCTGCTCATGCCAGTTAACTTTATCAGTTTACATTGATTGTAGTAGGGCTTACTCAGTCTTTTTGACTGACCTGTTTTCTTTCGCCTCTTTTCTTCCGTTCCCCCCCCCCCCAGGTTCTCAAGGAGGGAATACTGGAGCTTAGCTTGGATTTCGGATTGCTTGCTTGTGGGATTTCAGCTCATGTACGGTTTCGACATGAAGCTAGCTATGGTTACCACTTATTTGGGGGATAGCACTTGTGTATTTCAGTTTTTCAGTTGATGTTGTTTTATCTAGACTTGTTTATTTGGAAAGCTATGTTGTACCAGACTTGTTTTGAAATATTTTGAAATCTTCCGCTGTTTTATCTATGATATTCACTCTGTTTACATATATACATATGTTCTTGTTCTGCCTTGATATATCATTATGCATGTTTACCTGATTCAAACGCCCCTCCAAAGTCAGAGTGCTTGCAAGAGACACCCTGGCGGAGGCGGGGTGTTACAATCTTCATCTAAAAACGCTTCACGGATATTTTTATGAGTGCCATCACATCCTTTTGGCATATACTCCATGCAGTAATAACTAGCTTCTTGTACAGTATATCCTTATGCAATACACCCTTCAACAAATCTTTTATTGCGCACGTGTCCTTTATATATTTTCATCAACCTATGTAGGTAATCAATTGTAAATAACTTGTATCCATTTAAATCGAACTATGGAGAATAAAACTAAAATTAGTAATTTACCTTTCAAAGGGATACATCGATCTATATCTAACAGGACCTCAAATCAATGCTTCATCGGCTAAATGAACCATAAGATGGATACTAATTTCAAAAAATGCAGGTGGAAAATATTTTTCAGACACACACATTGCTTCTACCAAACTAGATTTTGCTTGTAATAGATGTTCTCTGTTAATCACCTTTGAACACAAAATGTAAAAGAACAGACTTATGTGATGTACAACATTACGTAAATCCTTATGTTGTGGATAAGAATGTTGAAGCAACACCGAAAGTAATTGCAGCATTATAACGTGACAATCATGCGACTTCATATTTGTTAGTTCAAGAGGATTAATGCTCACATTGTTGTCGAAGTTTGAAGAAAATTTGCTAAGTACTTTCAAGTTTTTCAAAATGGTGCAAAACCGTATCTTTTCTTCTTTACTCAAAGTGAAAATGCCTATGGTATAGTTACTTTATTTGTTTCACGGTCTTCCCTTACCCATAAATTTTTTTATGCCCATGGTTCTTAAGTTATTTCGTGCATTGATGCCATCTTTTGACTTCTCCTTGTGACCCATAATCATGCTGATGAGATGATCAGTGACATAATTCTCCGTATGCATCACATCAACATAATGTCGGATCAAATTTACTTCCCAATATGGAAGATCAAAGAAGATAGACCTCCAATGCCATGTTGGAATACTATTAAGGTCTTCATCATGGGTTTTCTTTTTTCGCTTTTGACCGATTTCTGGTTTTTTTTTTTACAAATTTTCATCTTGATATTAGCTACTTTTTCTTTAACTTGATAACCATTCAACGACCATGGAGGAAGACGATATTCTTGTACGTTATTGAAGTTTGCCTTATCGCCTCGAAACTTGTGTTTGGTAGGAAGAAATCTTCGATGTCCCATATAAAACATCTTCTTACTTTCAGGAAGTTAATAAGAACAAGTATCTTCCCCACAAATAGGACATGCAAAATAACCATGAGTTTTGCATCCCGATAAAGTCCCAAATGCCGGATGATCATGAATCGCCCACAACATCCTAGCCCTCAATGTGAACTCTGAATTATTGAATGAGTCAAATGCAATGACTCCTTCCTATAACTGCTTTAATTCATCAACCAATGGTTGTGTGAATAAATGTCGATATCCTTTCTTGGTTGTTTTGGTCCATAAATCAATAATGGCAACATTGAGAACTCTCTTTTCATGCACATGGATAGAGGAAGATTGTATGGTATTATAATTACTGGCCAACAACTATAACGGTTAGATAGAGATTTATGTGGATTGAAACCATCTGTTGTTATTCCAAGCGTGACATTTCATGGTTCAGCAACAAACGTTTGATCAAATGAGTCTACAACTTTCCATTGGGATGTATCATGTGGAGGCACATATATTTGAATCAGAATTGGAATGAAAATGCCAAGTCATAGCATCTACTATCCACGGTATGGTATACAGTCTCCTCAATCTAGAAATTAAAGGAAAATGTCTCAATGTCTTTTGAAGTATTTTGGTAGCTCTTTTATCGTCGTTGAATGATGTCCTGCATCTTGATTCGTTGAAAATTCTACAAGAAACTTTGCTTGCATCATCTTTCCAGTATAAAATTCATGCATTATAAGTTGTGTAATCCACTCCAACTTGTTTAATCGCCTTCTTCATGTCGGAGTATTTTATCGGCAGTGTGTTACCTTCAGGGAGTAACTCCCTTATAAATTCGAGAAGTGCAGTCACACCATTGCCGAAAAAATGGTACTGAGTTTTCAAGCTGTTCATTTTCACAATGGCATATAGTTTTGTTATCCTTTTAGGACATGATGGATACAATTGCTCTTTTGCACTATCAAACAGTGATTTATACTTCCCACTTTGATTGGATAACCAATCGACATCAATTAGTCCTTCCTCAATATTCTCGCGCGACGACCCAAAAGGGTGAAGATGATGAAATCTATCTGCATCATTGAGCAAGTATTCCATTCTAGGATGTTCAAACTCATCAATACTTATGGATTGACTAACAGATTATTTTTTCTTTTCTGCCGACTCTTCTACATGATAATGCCAAACTGTATATGATTAGAGAATTCCCCATCTGAGCAGATGATAATAAATGTCTTCTAATTTAATCTTCATTTTCACATTTTTCACTGTGTGCAAGTACAAGAATATATTTCCTCGTTACCACCATTTTCTACGACGAAATCAATAAACTTTTGAACTCCTTCTATATACCATGGGGTTCGTCGACAAGATTCTTGCATCCACTGTTTGTCTATACTTGAAGACATAGTGTCCTGCTATATCATACAATCGAACACATATGAACATAAATAGTAGTTCAACAGAATGCATATGTGCAACTATACGCACAATGGCATACAAAACCAAACAAGGCCGCAAAACTTGTATAATGGGTCAAAGCAACTATAATGCACATAGAATAAACAAGTTTATCAATAATAACAAGTAAGGCACGGGCACCCAACTATGGTGGCCGCTCACATACACACAAGCATGTCCAGATTTAGAGTGCCTTACAGCTCATATACCCTTACTAATTTAAAAAAAAAATTGGGCAAATATATAAAAAAAACAAATGCTATTTTTTTTAAGCTGGTTCGAAACAAACACAATCAAATACTCATTAATTCACGTAATAAATGCCAAATCATAAAATACTGTAATTCCAATATGAAACTCATTTATCTTGACCGAAGTAACACTGAGATTAACCAACTAACCAGTTAATAATGGTTAGTATATACTAACCAACTAATAGTGGTCGGGATATACCGACCGGGTCAGGATATACCGACTGAACTAGTGAATTTTAACCTCGGTTAGCCGATTAAACTAAACTGTTAAATGCTTAGCCTAATAAAGTTAACCACATAAATTAACCAACTAACCGTATAAATTAACCAATTAACCTATCAAACTTAGACATATAAATAGTAACCATGCAGCATTGCGTTAACACAGTAGAGAGCAGTAGCAAATGAAATAGCACTACAAAAACTTTCAAACTCCAAAGTTTAAAGTCCAAGTAATGCATGCAGTAATAAGAATATAGAATACCGATATAAAATCTGAATAAAATAAGCATCCAATGTAGGCTACTGCAATCCTCATTCTCTAGTACCCCCAACTCTAAGTAAGCCCTTTTACTTCCAATCTTTAAGCTGAAATATAATACTTATTAAGACTTAAAACTATCTTAAATGATTTAAATCCAGTATTTTTTTGGATCATGTACCTATGCATACATGAAACACCTATGCCATTATCATGATCAAAGACTAGTAATTATTGTCATTATTTATATACTACACAATATTCAATATATAAGGAACTAATTAAGTTTACATGTATAGTCCCTATTTACTCATAACATGCATAATTTATATATTATCAGACACAACTAAGGTCTCCAACATACTCAGCAACCTGATCAGAAGTCAAGACTCACATTCATAAACTAATGACGATTTAATCTCTAACCACACCACGTTTATATCTCAATATCCTTCTTTGCTGATTCATAAACACCGTCGTGTCTCCCATACAAAACTAGTAAACACCACAATTTCTACGCATACACTGCTTTTTTTGCTTAATTTTTTAGCAGGGTTACTCTACTAATCAATATATAACCAACAATATGCTCATTTTTAATTTAGATACGAATAACCCTTATAAAGGATTTCAATGTTCTTAAACTGAGCATGCATATATTATGCGTAACTTTAACACTCGTAAATGCTTGAAATTTTGGGTTGGCCACAAATTTGTGATAAACAAAGAATTTGGATCCTCCCATACAAATACGTAGATAAGACTAAAATACGGGACTTAACATTCATAAATACTTGAAATTATGGTTGGCCAGAAATCAACCATTAAGAAAAGGATTTGGATCCTCCCATACACATATATGCGTGTGTGTATTACTTATATACATCAAGAGGAGGTCTCTAGATCACATCCTTCCAAATGCATGTTTTCCTAAAATAATTCACAAAGACTACAAATCTTGCCGTAGAATTAATTAAAAATTAATTACTATGTTATTTTCTTTTGTCTACTTTGATCCTACTATAGTAAAATACATGATAGTATTCTCAGTTCAATTTTTAATTTTCTATGATTCAAATCAGATAGGTTCACACACTACATAAACAATATGAATAGGGAACTAGCATTGTATGACCTTCCTGTTCACTTTGATATTGCATGTCTTTGCTTTATTTTCAAACAAGATGTTTTAAAATCTTATATGGAACTAACATTTCCTTTTGATTATATAGGAAATTGTTAACAAGGCACCAAAAAACCTACTGGTATTGCCATGAAAAATGGTAAGATATAATCAAAGAGTAGCTCAGAATCAAGTAGCAGCTCAGACGATGAACCAGTAAGAGGCATCTTCATTCTCAACGTTCAAACATATCCGCATTGATAACACATTTCAACAAAAACATCATTTATGGAATTCCCTATATTTTTTAAGATCGTTAAATTGAATACCACGTTAACAAATAACGCATAACTTCCTTTCTCTTTTGTCATTAATTTTCTTTGACCCATATATAACAATTACAAAATTGAGTTCCACGTATTTAACAATAGAATCTCAGTTTTGTACCGTGGCAATGCAATTGTCAAACTAATAAGCCGACTATTCAAGTTTTGTACCGTGTCAATGCAATTATCAAACTAATAAGCTGCCTATTCAAGTTTTGTACCGTGGCAATGCAATTGTCAAAATTGAGTTCCACATATTTAACAAAAGAATCCCAGTTTCGTACTGTGGCAATGCAATTGTCAAACTAATAAGCTGATTATTCAACTTCACATCTAAAAAGGTAAATCTCATAGCAGATAGCTCCAATGAATAACCTCAAGGTTAAGATCCGTAGATTCACTTACTACCCATTGGACTCAAGATAAGAATTTTTCAACAACCATGAAACCTAATATCGCCATTATATTGTTATAAGAGGCAAATCGAAGTTGAAAATTTGCACTTAATTGCAAATAAGCTTTCTTTATATGCTTGTATGCCTCAAACGTTCAAAGTTGTAACTTGTTAATTAATGTAATATCCCGCATTTTTATCCATTTGTATTTGAATATTTAAATCAGTTTAAACATTGAATTCATAATATAAATGGATTTATATATATTAATTAAAACGAAGTTGAACCTATAAAAATATATATTAAATATAATCGAGGCTATAATATCGCGGTAGTTTGTAATTTAACGTTTTGAACTTCAACTCAGCGTACAGGATCAGTTATTAGTCGGATTTCTGCAAAACAAGAAACGTTGAAATTTGTTGAACTGTATCTTTTGGAAGTGAAAAAACAAGATTTCGCATTATAGATTGTGAGTTATATCCAAATCCAATATTCAGAAAGTCGTTGTAGAATCGTTTATCGACCATAACGGTTTATTCGATTTAACTAGATATCGGTTTCAAACTTAGACAAGGTTATTTTGAGACGTAGTGATAAATTAATTTTTAGAATTTTACTGCAGTTTTTAATTAATAAATACGCAACTTTTTATTTGGAGTATTTTGCAATCTGTATCAGTATTTTGGGGTTTCAAAATATGAGCTAACCTACCGATATTATTAGATTTTTGGGATCGTGACACCTCGCCGGAAATGACCATACTCTTATATATGCCCGTTACGGCTCGTACACGAACGAAGTGTTATATAACGGATACGCTAGACATTATAACAAAATCATATTAAATATTAATATATGTTAAACTTTGCCTTAAGTAACCATATTATAAATAGGACCCTATACTAAAAGGAAGGCTACAACGTCGAAACATAAATAATGACAAGGATACATCAGTACACTACATATGCACACCCCTACAAACATGCTATGAAGTGAGAATTCGTGCAGACCCCTATACTTTCAATATCAAACATGCTATGAAGTGAGAATTCGTGCAGACCCCTATACTTTCAATATCAAACATGCTATATACTTAGGAAATGACATCCCTTGCTCTGACTTTGAAAATGAAAGGGGAGTCTTCCACCGTAAGTAAGCAAAGTTACATATGCGGTTGTCTTCTGCACAGCTATATGTTGGAACCATTATCTACTAACCTATAAGATGCATGAATTGTCTTCAGTCCAGTGTCCTAAATTAAAGCTGCTACTCTAAGTTTTCTTTTCGCATTTACCATACCCACATGATAAATTTAAATCAACCATGTGCCTGCTGTGCCTACATTGAAAAATCATTTTGCTGCCTATTCTACTATCTATTACTTTGCACCCAAGGCACCAGGCTAATATAAAACGCAATCACCTCCTCTCTGTTTTTCCACAACCGAGCTTCTGAACGAAGGTAAATGGCCACCTCAAAATTTAATGTGTAACAATTTGAAATAAACACAGTGTACCGTGGAATAAGAAACGAAAGCCAAAGGAAAAAGAGGCGCGAGCATGAGGAGTACACAACTGAAAGTTGTTTTGTATTAATTGTTTACTGTAAATAGTATCGGGAAAGAAGAAGAAAATAGTTGCAAAAGACCTCAACGTCCATCCAGCACTCAAGTTACTGATTCCTCCATAGTTCACTTATGCAATATTATTGGATCAAGAGGGGCCGAGTCAAGAAGAAATTAAAAAGAATCAGCATGCCGTACTGTAGAAGGGAATATTACTTGAAGGTATTTAAGGGGTTTTGGAGATGGGTTTGACAGTAATGAGTATGAAATGTAGTTGTTTTGTATAAGTGAAGGGTATTAAATACAAAGATGGGCATGCACATCAGTGCGTATGGAGAGGGAAAGTAGGAGCAGGCATTGATACTTGGGTTCACACGTTGTATACGGTGTGTGTTCGAGGCAGCTGCGACGCATTTCAGGCAAGAAGATGAAGTTGTAGGGTTTTACTATGTAAAGAAGACGGTGGTGTAATGGATGGAAGAGACTACATATTGGAGATGTGATGGTCAAAGTAGTGATGGCATGAAGTGAAAATGAGATGAGTATACTGGGGTGGAGAAAGTTTGGCAAAAGGAAACATGAAGGGAAGAAACGCCGGGTTCTATGTACTGGCAAAGGGTGCGTTTGAAATACGTGAAGCATAGGGCGTATGACCAGAAGTGATGGACGCGTCTAGAGTAGTGGATGACGTAAAGATGTGGAGCGGTGCATGACCATTGCCGTGAACCAGTAGGAGAGGTTAAAGGGTTGTTTTGTTTTAAATGTCTAATGTGAAAGAGGACCGTGAAGTTGTTTACAGACTTTGAGCCTTAACGTGGAAAATGAAGTATGGGGAGCAAAAAAACGGTGCAGGACGTGGACAAGTGGGTGGCTTCATGCGGGAAAACATGGAGATTGGCCAGGACTCGTAATCTGTTGTCTAAACGAAGGAGTAATGTGCATTAGTCAAGGACGGTTTATGAATGGAGTTCGAGATAATTAGAAGAGGAGGAGCCGAGTCCACCGAATGGCGATGGTCGAAGAGACGAAAGGTTAGGAAGACGCAGTGTGTTTCTAGTTTGGAGAACTGCGACGTGATGAGAAAAATGGAGACCGTCGAAGTTTGGAAACGGTATTGGCAAAAAATGGCAGCAGCGCTTGTAGAATGGAAGAAGCATTGAAAACGGGTGAAGTAAGTGATCAAAGAGTGGGCGTAGGTGAAGAAGTGAAGCACGTTTGGATTTATGGTAGAATTGAACGCCGGGTAAAATCGACTGATGTAAATCGTTATTTAACGGTTAACACGCCAAGATGAGTAAATTCACTAACTCTATTTTATTTAAAATATTTTTAATTATATTTTAAATAAGGGTTAAATGCTGTGTGCGATGATTGTTTGAATGATTTACTTGGTTGAAATACACCGTTAATTATATACACCGTCGATTAAATGTTGATGCTGTTTACCATTACACTTATATGAAATTAGTAATTAGGTCAACTAACGTCTGTGAATGCATAGAAACAGGTTGGAGGGATCCGGTTGGATTCCTCAACAATTATATAATGGTTTATCATATATTATGTTGTACGATGTGGTAATAACCTATGGTTGGTTATTGTTTTGTTGGGGATGTGAGATTACACCAGTTCTGAAATAACTGGTATTTTAATACAAAAAATAGATGGAAATTAATTCAAGTTTGAAAAGGTAAACCTATTATTTATTATATTTAAATAATAGGAATTTAATGTTGATTGGGCTAGAACAATAACTTGTTTTAATTATATAAAACAAGAAGTTTGGTTTAAAAGGGATATTTAAAATGGAATGAAATAATTATGTTTGGGAAATTTGGGCAATATGAATTCAAGAATAGATTGTAAAATGGGAAATCGTTCCAAGGAAACAATCAAATGATTTCGATGTTCAAATTGCAAATAGAATGGAAACAAATCCCAAAGGGATTTGTAATTAGAATTCGACTGTGTCAAATGTTTAAAAATAATTTATTTTTAGAAATTATATATTGTATAATTTTGGAATTTGATAAGATAGTTAATATTTGGTTTAAACCAACAATTTGAAATCGAATATGTATTCGAGATCAAGTTATGAACTTGATATATAATGAACAAGTAGTTGATTTGTAAATGAAGTTAGGAAGTAGAATACAAAGTATAAATGTGTGAAATTACTCGAGAATGGGATTTTAACCCGTAACGATATTTAAAGATAAACTCAAGTTTTTTGTAACGGAAAGAGATGTCAAGATTTTTGTAACGGAAAGAGATATCAAGATTTTTGAAACGGTAAGAGATGTCAAGATTAGTATAAAGTCGAGTATAGCAGCGTATTGCAAGTATTTAAACTATAGCGATAAAATAACGCTGTTGACTAGGCTTAAGCGTGACTGTTATGTCGAGATTAGTTAAAGGGGAATATTACAGTATATGACAAGTTTTGAACTATAATGATTAATTAACGTTGTTGCCCAAACTTAAGCGTGATTGTATGATGTTTAGTTATACATTAGAATGGATGCTTGTTTTTACTTTGATAGTTAAATAACCGACTATCGAAGTGTTTTGACCATCGTTGTCAATACGGAGAGACCGGTTGGATATATTATCTAAAACCACTCCGTATAGGCATAAGCGTTGCGAATAGTTTGTGCTGACGGAGTGAAATGCAAGTGTCGTCCTATTCCAAAATTGGTGTTTTCCGTATGTCCAGTCCCAGGACAACTTGTATGGACGAATGTCTGACAGAGTATTCCTAACGGTCACATAAGACGATCTTTTCAAGGTATTACATCAGGTGGTAGAGAAATTCGTTTCTCTTAGCTTTTATACCCGTAATATTTTTGGGAATATCAACTAGTGATTTGATGGGTTTGACGATGTGACATTCAAAGTGTATGGTGGCCAGATCTTCTAAAAGACAGAAGTAGCCTCAAGCCTCACAACCAGAAAATGACAAAAATCGGGCAGGCAGCATGGCTATGTGGGTCGCTCCCATTACGGTGTATAATCACCTATCTAGAGAAATTCCATTTACTTCTTTAATCTATTTCGATGTTGTCCCTTTCCGGGAAACGGTAGTTTGAGCCCAACCGTTGGTGATATACATTCGATACACTTAAGAGAAATGAGTGGTTGGCCATGTATGGGCCGGGTTGCAAGACATTCTTGTTAAACCCAGTGTATTCGCCTCTAGAGATACACTGATCGGGAGGTGGTCTCATACCTTGTCATAGTTGGAATCCAATCTCCAATAAGCGCCCTGTGGTTTTTGATCTTATACTATGTGTGTAGAGCGTGAGATGCAAGCGTTCTACTATTTGGTTATTTATTTGATTAGACATTATTATAATATCAATGGATTTTGGATATCAAGATATTTTTGGTTATAGTAAGGTAAAAACCGTCCATGTTTATATGTGGGCTGGTCTTACTATTATCTTTGTTTTTCAAAGGATTTTTAAAGTTAAACCGTACGGTTGGAATTTACTCACACCAGTCCCGTGACTGACCCAGAGTTTATTTTGTTTGTTTTCCCTAAACTCTTGGTTGCCCAAATTTGTACAGGCAATCAAGTGTTTCAGGCTTTTACAGATACACTTGGAGGAGCTTGAAGCAGGAGTCTTCACTGTTGGTTATTTAAAGTTATTTCCGCTATATCAAATGTTATATTGTACTCTGATATGGTATGTATATATAAACAGATTTGTATTTCAAAGTTATGTTATATAATATATTTTATTCGTTCTGCTGTGAGATTTGCGTTTACTCTGATTCTGCCCAGTTGTGTTCCTCTTCTTCTTCTTCTATTCTATTAGTTCCATCTTATCTTTCACATCCTCTTATTTCTTTCTAGTAATGATTCATATTTCCGTGCAATTTGGGTCGGACTTGATTGGTATTTGGTCGACTCAAAGGGCTCGAATTTGCTGGTCGTTACAGTGGTATCAGAGCTGAAGGTTAAATGATTACCTTGGCTCTGTGGCATGATTCAATAGAGATGGGATTAGTAATACCCTAGATTGAGTTTGAGTGTATATATACAAGTGAACGTATTTGTAAATTTATATTAAAATTGTTTATATTGTGTCGATTGGTCTGGAAAGTGGTTTATGAATTCTGGTCGAAACAGTAATGCAAACTGTGTCGATAGGTGTTTCTAAACTCTTGAACCGAGTAATTCGACACAGTATATATTTGAATAGAGGGTAAATGAAATAATTTACCCAAAAATGTATTTTGATATAAAGAAAGCTTATATATTGGAATTATCTAATATATATTGAATGTGTTCAAATAGGGTTACAATTGAATTAGTTATAAATAACCAATAAGAATTTACATGAGTATAACATATAGAATCAGATGTACTAAATCTGAATTTAAACCAAATTTGGAATTAAAACTCTGGGAATTTGCCAGAGGTTTATAATTGAAATTTCAAATTGAAATACGAGAATTTTAAGATCCTGGGTGAATTTAGAAATATTTTCCAAGTATTATAAAGGATATTTTGAAGTAAATTCAAAATGAAAAATATTTTCAAATAAGTTTTTCAAGCGATATAGCATTGAACTCACTTCGGTTACTGGAAAATAATTCCGATGGTGAAGTCGACCATCATCGGTGTTCATTTTCGAGTTGCTAAGTGACGGATTACTACCAAATATTTTATTTTAGATTGCTTTGAGGAAGTAAGATATCCAGGAAAATTAAATGTTTTAAATTGTTATTATATATAATATATATTATTTCAAACAGATTTGAAATAAAAACCTCAGGAATTTGAATTCTAAAATTTAAAAATTTACTTAATGAAGTAAATGGAAATTTGCGAAAGCAAACAGAAAATTCAAATTCTACTAAAATCAGTTAAGAGGAAATTGGATGATAATAAAATAATGTTAAGAAAAATTGAATTTTGGAATAAAATGGGTCTCAGGTGAGTAAGTGGATTGATTGGGAGTTTGTATTGAAATAGAATTAAGAGTTGAAATTGGAAATTGGAAATTGGAGTGGGAATGGAGTTGGCATGGATATAAGAGAATTATTGGTTAAGAATAAAAGATTCGACGCAAGTATTGAGTTATGGGGATGTGAAGTATGAAATTTCAACCAAGCAGGTTGTGAGGAGTTAGAATTAGAGCATCTCCACTTCTTAGCAATTTCGAGGACGAAATTATTTTAAGGGGGAAGGAATGTAATGTCCCGCATTTTTATCCGTTTGTATTTGAACATTTAAATCGGTTTAAACATTGAATTCGTAATGTAAATGGATTTATATATTAATTAAAACGAAGTTGAACGTATAAAAATATATATTAAATATAATCGATGCCATAATATCGCGGCAGTTCGTAATTTAACATTCTGAACTTCAACTGAGCGTACAGGATCAGTTATTAGTCGGATTTATGCGAAACAAGAAACGTTGAAATCTGTTGAACTGTATCTTTCTGATGGAAGTGAAAAACTAAGATTTCGCATTATAGATTGCGAGTTATATCCAAATCCAATATTCAGAAAGTCATTGTAGAATCGTTTATCGACCATAACGGTTTATTCGATATAACTAGATATCGGTTTCAAATTAAGACAAGGTTCTTTTGAGACATAGTGATAATTTAATTTTTAGAATTTTACTGCAGTTTTTAATTAATTAAATACGCAACTTTTTATCTGGAGTATTTTGCATTCTGTATCAGTATTCTGGGGTTTCAAAATACGAGCTAACCTACCGATATTATTATATTTTTGGGATCATGACACCTCGCCGGAAATGACCATACTCTTATATCTGTCCGTTATGGCTCGTACACGAACGAAGTGTTATATAACATATACGCTAGACATTATAACAAAACCATATTAAATATTAATATATGTTAAACTTTGCCTTAAGTAACCATATTATAAATAGGACCATTGTAACAACCCGTATTTTAATAACATGTTATAACACAAATCAAGGCAGAATTAAATTGTAAAATCCGATTCAGGGGAAACAGGCTATAGCATTGCGTTCGTCTCGGAAAAATACGCGAAATAGAGTCCGGAATTTTGTAAATCGGAGTCCGTATGACCAAGATATGGCCCGTCGAAGTTTTCAGCCCGAAATTCAAAAATACCCGAAGCAGACTAAGCGGGAAAAATTCCCGCCCAGCCAGGTCGACAGGGGGGTCGACTCTAGTGTCGACCTCCCCCTAGGGAGTCGACTCTAGTGTCGACCTCCCCTACCCAGGTCGACCTGGGGGTCGACCCCCCCGGTCGGCCCAGGTTGACCTGGTGCACCTGTTTTGGCCTTTGGGTCATGTTTTGTTGGCTAGTGACGTGATTTGATGGCTCAGATCTGATTTAGGGTTAATCCTATGGCTAAAACTAATCCTAACATCTATAAAAAGACCCCTAGACCTAACCTAAACTCACACAAATCAATCCTACAACTAAGTGCTGCCCAAATGCTCCCTAATCATGGCCTCCATCTTCATCATGAGAGCTTGAGTGTTTTAAATTGAATCCAAAGTCCAAGGAGCCATCTTTCTCAACTAACGGAGCCATCTTTCTTAATCTAAGGAGCTATTTCTTCTTGTTTCAAGGCTTGAAGTGGAGCTTATTATTTTTTATTTGCGGATTTGCTAGTGGCTTCGTCTCAATCTTATTTAATATTATTCTAGATCTCATAGCCACGAATTGTAAGCCCCATTCTACTCTTAGATTTAACTATGAACTTAATATGACATGTTGCAAGTTGAATGAGACTTTTTTGTATACTTGCCTTGAATTTTATGCATAGATCCATTCATGACCTTATGATCTATGTTTGTGGACTTAATGTTGACCTATCATGAACCTAGTACCGTTCATGTTGACTTTTGGGTATAAAGCTATGACCTTTGTTTGTGGACTTTGCATAATGCAACATAGAACCCCGCATAACCTATATGATAACTTGCCTATGATGTTTAACAACTTGCTAGTTACATGTACATCACCCATATTCACTTTTGCCATGTTAATACCCTATGTTGCTAAGTTGATGTCATACATGTTTTGAGGCCAATAATCCCATATGCAAGTTGTGTAGTAAACCTTTGCCTTGAATGACACCATGTTTAACTTGTGACTAATTTGCCACCTCATGCCCACTTTGTCATGTTAGTAAGTTCCCTCTTGCTCTATTTGTGTTCATGCGAATATACGTGCGATGGGGAATACGTTATGGGTAGTTAGGAAAACTTAAATGACATGAAAAAACTTGACTTGAAATGACATGTAACATGATTTGAAATATGACTTGAAAATGACATGTGATTATGCTTGAAAACATGATTATGGACATGACTCTTAGAAAATATGAGAATGGCCAACTCGAGGTTGGGTTGAGTTTGTAGCGTAAATCTGCCCGGAACCGACCGGCATACCGGTAGCTACAAACAAAAGGACCCAATGTGAGTAGTTGGTCATGACGCGCTTAAAACCCGAGGTTAGACTAGGTTGTGGTGTAAATCTGCCCAGACCCGACCGGCTTAACCAGTAACCACAACAAGGTCTAATGTGAGAGGTTGAGGTGCATTAAGTTAATTAATGCCACATGATAGGGTTAAGTCATGAACTACTTAAATATACTTAACCAACTGAACGCGATGGATTGATAGGGTTAAGTCATAAACCATTTAGGTGTACTTAACCAACTTGATACATGATATGATAGGGTTAAGTCATGAATACACTTAACCAACTTGATACTTGATTTGATTGGGTTAACCACATTTAACCCATTAGGAAACCCTAGTTGTGGGGCCCTTTTCAGCAGTAACCCACTTGATGTATCATTGTACCCTAGAGACTAGGCAAGGGTGGGGCACGATTACTGAACTGATTGTAAGCGACCAAAAAGGGACGGCTAAGTTGGTGCACCGGTTCGGGCGGACCATGGCCGTGCACATGAGTCCAGGTTGTGACATGGGGCACCAGTAGGTTGACTTGTGTGACTTGAATCGTGTCAGTGGTTGACACCCTGGGGGATTGATACACTCTTAGGGTGGACCTAGCACAAGTGACTACATTCGCGATAGGGTCGTATGACACTGATACACGACGAGTTAGGCTTATAGGGAGCCGATCGACTAGATCGTATTGTTGGACCTTGATTTGGGTCATCTCGTGATATTGGGCTAAGGGATTATTTCTTGGTTATACTTGACATGGGTTAGAATACTAGTACACTTGGTACAACTTAACCAAATATATATACATATGTTCTGTCTTGTGATATCTCTGTGCATGTTTTACCTTCTTTAACGCCCCGCCAACGCCGGTCCACTTCCTCGGGAGTGGGCCCGACGGGGGTGGGGTGTTACATTTGGTATCAGAGCATAAGGTTTACGAGACCGGGCAAAAGTTTTTAAATAAAAGTTTTAAAAAAAACCTTCTAGAATTATTTTCAAAACCGATTACTAAGAAATATTTTTCCAAGAAAAGTCTAGTTTATTTTAAAAGGCTATTCCCCAAAAGCCATTAGCACTATCCTTCGTTTCACCATTCTGAATCTATCTTTTTCTTCGTTTCAGTATGGCCGAAAATTTTGCCATTCCGGAGGGCGTACCGGTACCTGTTTGGTTTAGAAGGTACATGGAGGCTAGGGCGACCGAAGCCGGCCCCGCAGACATCCCTCCTCCTCCTCCTCCTGTAGCTAATATTCCTCCTCCTCGCGTAGCTGAGGTTCCTCTTCCTCCTCCACCCCGTATGGACCCGTTTCCTAAGGTGTGTAAGGATTTCAAAGCAATGGGTGGCAAGAACTTCGTTGGGACCGAGACTTTTGAGGAAGCAAGAAATTGGTTGAAGGAAACTGAAGATCATTTTTCTATTTTTGATATAGAAGATCGTAGGAAAGTTCTGTTGGCGGTATGGCTACTAAAAGAGGAAGCCGCTTATTGGTGGGTAGTCACCACCACTACTAGGCCAATTGAGACTTGGGATGAGTTTAAGAGAAGGGTTGGACTAAGGTTTCTGTCATCAGCGGAAGAGAACCTTCAGATGGAAAGGTTCCTATTCCCGAAGCAAAGGGACATGACAATTAGAGAATACGTTGATAAGTTTAATCAACTTGCTCAGTTCGGTCTAGACTTGGTTAACACAGCTCAGAAGAAAGCCCTACACTTTGCTCGAGGATTAAACGAGCCATTGCATGGTTTGGCCATGTCTCATATATCCATGGGGGCGACCTTCGAGAGTTTAGTGAACATGGCCCTGCTTCAAGATAAGAGTGGCAAGAAGGTAGATGACGAGAAAAGAGACAAGAACAACAAGAAGGGTAACAAGGGCAACAACAACAAGACAAAGGAGACGAGGAAGTGCAATTTCTGTGAGATCACTGGGCACATTGCTAAAGATTGTAAGAAGAAGAAGATGAAGTATGGAGAATGCTTCCATTGTGGAGAGTCTGGACACTATAGCAAGGATTGCCCTAAGAAGCAAAGGCAAGGCACACTAGCAGAACCATCTAGGGGTACATCTTTAAGTTCTTTTCCTTGATACTCTGTTTTATCTTGTATATCCTCTTGATCTTGTCATAAGAACCTTAGGTAGAAAACCCTTTGGATGAAACATGTATTTGAAACATGTTATGCTTGATGTTTGCAAATGGTTGCAAGTGTTTGCAAGTGGTTACTCGTGGATGCATGATACACTTTAGGCACTAAGATCGGCTCACACACTTTCATGTTGCACATGCATGAGTGTTTATACTTATTCATGGATGAAACTTTTTATGCTATCACATGGATGTTGCATATGGATGTATGTTATGTGCACTCATATAGAGACTATAAATTTTGTTAGGAATTTGCATACATATGGACTCATTTCACTAACATACTTTGCATTAAGGAGGTTTACTGAATCAGTAACCGCCTGATTTTTCGCATTAGATAAGTACATATACACACACTTTTGCATATGTTCATACTGCATTAGAAATCCTCTAAGGACAATGTTTTGCTCGTGGATGATGCTTTGAGTATATGGACGATGGATGGTAGGATACGTTCTTCCTAACTTGAAGATTTCGGGGACGAAATCCTTTAAGGAGGGGAGAATGTAACAACCCGTATTTTAATAACATGTTATAACACAAATCAAGGCAGAATTAAATTGTAAAATCCGAATCAGGGGAAACGGGCTATGCCATTGCGTTCGTCTCGGAAAAATACGCGAAATAGAGTCTGAAATTTTGTAAATCGGAGTTCGTATGACCAAGATATGTCCTGTCGAAGTTTTCAGCCCGAAATTCAAAAATACCCGAAGCAGACTGGGCGGGAAAAATTCCCGCCCAGCCAGGTCGACTCTAGTGTCGACCTCCCCCTAGGGGGTCGACTCTAGTGTCGTCCTCCCCCACCCAGGTCGACCTGGGGGTCGTCCCCCCCTGGTCGGCCCAGGTTGACCTGGTGCACCTGTTTTGGCCTTTGGGTCATGTTTTGTTGGCTAGTGACGTGATTTGATGGCTCAGATCTGATTTAGGGTTAATCCTATGGCTAAAACTAATCCTAACATCTATAAAAAGACCCCTAGACCTAACCTAAACTCACACAAATCAATCCTACAACTAAGTGCTACCCAAATGCTCCCTAATCATGGCCTCCATCTTCATCATGAGAGCTTGAGTGTTTTAAATTGAATCCAAAGTCCAAGGAACCATCTTTCTTAACTAAAGGAGCCATCTTTCTTAATCTAAGGAGCTATTTATTCTTGTTTCAAGGCTTGAAGTGGAGGATATTATTTTTATTTGCGGATTTGCTAGTGGCTTCGTCTCAATCTTATTTAATATTATTCTAGATCTCATAGCCACGAATTGTAAGCCCCATTCTACTCTTAGATTTAAACTATGAACTTAATATGACATGTTGCAAGTTGAATGAGACTTTTGTGGTATACTTGCCTTGGATTGTATGCATAGATCCATTCATGACCTTATGATCTATGTTTGTGGACTTAATGTTGACCTATCATGGACCTAGTACCGTTCATGTTGACTTTTGGGTATAAAGCTATGACCTTTGTTTGTGGACTTTGCATAATTCAACATAGAACCCCGCATAACCTATATGATAACTTGCATATGATGTTTAACAACTTTCTAGTTACATGTACATCACCCATATTCACTTTTGCCATGTTAATACCCTATGTTGCTAAGTTGATGTCATACATGTTTTGAGGCCAATAATCCCATATGCAAGTTGTGTAGTAAACTTTTGCCTTGAATGACACCATGTTTAACTTGTGACTAATTTGCCACCTCATGCCCACTTTGTCATGTTAGTAAGTTCCCTCTTGCTCTATTTGTGTTCATGCAAATATACGTGCGATAGGGAATACGTTATGGGTAGTTAGGCAAACTTAAATGACATGAAAAAACTTGACTTGAAATGACATGTAACATGATTTGAAATATGACTTGAAAATGACATGTGATTATGCTTGAAAACATGATTATGGACATGACTCTTAGAAAATATGAGAATGACCAACTCGAGGTTGGGTTGAGTTTGTAGCGTAAATCTGCCCGGAACCGACCGGCATACCGGTAGCTACAAACAAAAGGACCCAATGTGAGTAGTTGGTCATGACGCGCTTAAAACCCGAGGTTAGACTAGGTTGTGGTGTAAATCTGCCCGGACCCGACCGGCTTAACCAGTAACGACAACAAGGTCTAATGTGAGAGGTTGAGGTGCATTAAGTTAATTAATGCCACATGATAGGGTTAAGTCATGGACAACTTAAATATACTTAACCAACTGAACGCGATGGATTGATAGGGTTAAGTCATAAACCATTTAGGTATACTTAACCAACTTGATACATGATATGATAGGTTTAAGTCATGAATACACTTAACCAACTTGATACTTGATTTGATTGGGTTAACCACATTTAACCCATTAGGAAACCCTAGTTGCGGGGCCCTTTTCAGCAGTAACCCACTTGATGTATCATTGTACCCTAGATACTAGGCTAGGGTGGGGCACGGTTACTGAACTGATTGTAAGCGACCAAAAAGGGACGGCTAAGTTGGTGCACCGGTTCGGGCAGACTGTAACAACCTGTATTTTTAATAACCTGTTAAGATATAAATCGAGGAAGAAATTAATTCTAAAATCTGAATCAAGGGAAACGGGCTATGCCATTGCGTTCGTCTCGGAAAAATTAGCGAAATAGAGTCCGAGTTTTCGAAAATCGGAGTCCGTATGACCCAGTTAAGGCCCATTGAAGTTTTCAGAAATTTCCATGTCAAAAACAGATTTGAATTTCAAGTTGAAAGTTGGAAATTAGGGCAAACTGGCGCAGGCGGGAAAACTCCCGCCAGGACCCCCATGTCGACAGGCATGTCGACAGGGTCCCCAGGGTGTCGACAGCCCTGTCGACAGCCCTGTCGACACAGGGTGGCCGGGCAGTTTTGCCTGGCGCACCATTTTGGGTCTTGGTCTGGTCTTGTGGCTTGGTTCTAGAGAATTCCGAAATCTGACGGACCTAAACTAACCTAGGGTTAATCCTAGGGCTAAAAACACCTTAATCTTCTATAAATAAGACCCTAATCCTACCCTAAAACCCCATTATTCATTCTAGCAACCAAACTATGTCAAATTGATTTCTCAAATGGCCTCCACTTAAAAACCCTAGCCTCCACCCTCTTCATAAATCATTCCTATGAAGATTATGATGTTCATACAAGCATTTCTAAGTTGTATGAATGATCATTAGCTTGCATACACCATCAAGTTGCAAGTTTTATTTGCTAAGCTAGAGTTTTTGGGATTTTTGTTAAGGGTGTTTCTTATTGGAGCTTTGTTTTGGGTTTTTATGCTTGCATAAAAGGGCTTCTCAATCTTTACTTGTAGATTTGTGTCTTCATAATATTAGTAAGCCCTCTTACCTTCATTTTAGAAACTCTAAAGTTAATATGTGATGAAAGTTGGGATTTATGCATGTTTAATAAGTTATGCATGCTTATGCGAGTTCACTATGCCATGTTACACATGTTTGATAAGTTATGCATGTTTATGCAAGTTCACTATGCCATGATTTGCAAGTTTAACAAGTTATGCATGTTTATGCAAGTTCACTATGCCATGATTTGCATGTTTAACAAGTTATGCATGTTTATGCAAGTTCACTATGCCATGATTTGCATGTTTAACAAGTTATGCATGTTTATGCAAGTTCACTATGCCATGATTTGCAAGTTTAACAAGTTATGTATGTTTATGCAAGTTCACTATGCCATGATTTGCAAGTTTAACAAGTTATGCATGTTTATGCAAGTTCACTATGCTAAGTTATGCAAGTCCAACATGTTATGCATGTTTATTATGATATGTAAGATTCATCATGTATGTTGTGCTAAGTTCCCTCTTTCTATCCTTTATGCGTTATGACGAATATGTAAGCGATAGAATGACGTTGGGGGGTTTGGGTAAAACTTAAAATACATGAAAATATAAGATTGGGAATTTACCTATTAAGTTAGGTCTACCCCTTGGGAATTTACCTATTAAGTTAGGTCTACCCAAGTATTTGTTAAACTTGTAATTATGTTTTGAAAATAAAAGTGGACATGACACTTAGAAAACATAAGTGTGGCCAACTCGAGGTTGGGTTGAGTTTGTAGCATAAACCTACCCGGAACCGACCGGCTTAACTAGTGGCTACAAGCAATAGGACCCAATGTGAGTAGTTGGTCATGTTGCACGTGAAACCCGAGGTTAGACTAAGTTGTGGTGTAAACCTAACCGGACCCGCCCGGCCTAACTAGTAACCACAACAAGGTCTAATGTGAGAGGTTGGGTGCATTAAATTAATTAATGCCTCATGATTAGGGTTAAGTCATGGCCCACTAATACTTAACCAATTTTGGGGATACGAGGGATTAAATGGGGTTAAGTGGTGAACTGTTGGTTACACTTAACTAATTTAATCCATTATTAGTAAGGGGTTAAACCACACTTAACCCTCTTAGAAAACCCTAGCAACGTGGTCTGTTCCAGCAGTAATCCCAGTTTGGTATCATTCACAACCCTAGAGGCTAGGCTGGGGCGGGGCACGATTACTGGACTGATGTAAGCGACCAAAGCGACGGCTGAGTGGTACAGCGGTGCGGGTCCAGGCGGGCTACGGACGTGCACGTATTCCGGTGTTGGACAAACTCGAGGCACGGGTACCAGTAGGTTTAGACTGTGCATTATTGCTTAGGTGTCTGGGGTTGACACCCGAGGGCTTGATACACCCGAAGGTGGACCCAGCATAGTCTGACTACAACCATATGTGGGCCGTATGGACACCAACACTTGACGTGTTAGGTTTATAGGGAGCCGATCGACTAAACCGTTGGGCTGGACCTTGTATTAAGGTCACCTCATGTTATTGGGCCAAAGTTTGGGCTGAGGGATCAATACCTGTTATGTTAGTTGCTAGTACACTGTGGTGCAAAGCTTAATCTTCTTTTTGTGATGACACCTTTATCTATTACCAGTATGTTCATCTCAGTTTCCATCATGATGCTAACTTTATTAGTTTATAGACTGATCGTAGTAGGGCTTACCAGTCTTTTTGACTGACCTGTTTTCTTTCGCCTCTTTTCTTCCGTTCCCCCCCAGGTTCTCAGGGAGGGAATACAGGAGCTTAGCTTGGATCCTACCTGCTTTCTTGGATAGCTCATGTATGCTTTGGACTTGAGCTCGCTATGGTTTTTCTGCTTTGGGGATAGCTACTTATGTTTTTCTTTTCAGTTTTCAGATGATGTTGTTTATGTACTAGACTTATTTTATTTGGAAAATTGACATGATGTTGTACTAAGACTTGATTTGAAATGGTTTGAAAATCTTCCGCTGTTTTCTCTATGTTATTTACTCTGCTTTACATATATATTTATGTTCTTGTTCTGCCTTGATATATCATTATGCATGCTTACCCAGTTCTAACGCCCCCCAGAAGCTAGTGCCCCCGAAAGAGCGACCCTAGCGGAGGTGGGGTGTTACAAATTTGGTATCAGAGCATATGGTTTACAAGAAAGAACAAAAAGTTTTTAAAAGACTTTTGAAAAACTATTTTCAAAACAAGTATAAAGTATTTTCCAAAGAAAAGTCTAATATTTTAAAAGGCTATTCCCCAAAAAGCCATTAGCGTTATCCTTCGTTCCCTTGACATAATCTTATCTTATCTTTCGTTTCAGTATGGCTGAGAATCTTGCCATCCCGGATGGAGTAAACGTACCACTCTGGTATAGGAGACTTCTAGAAGCTAGGGCGGCAGCTGGCCCCGCAAACCCTACTCCCACTCCTCCTCCTGTAGTTGAGAATCCTCCCCCTAATGTCCCTCCTCCATTGGTTCCTGTTCCTCCTCCTCCAGTTGCTGAGGCTCCTCTTCCTCCTCCTCCCCCTCAGCATCCCCAGGTTGAGTTCACGAAGGTTTGTAAAGACTTCAAGGCGATGGGAGGCAAGAATTTCCTAGGCACGAAATCTTTTGTTGAAGCTAGGAATTGGCTGAAAGACACTGAGGACTTGTTTGCTATCTTTAGGATTGATGACGAGAGTAAGATCTTATTGGCAGTGTGGCTTTTGAAGGACGAAGCAGCCTATTGGTGGGAGGTCACCAATGGGACGAGGCCCGTCGAGACTTGGGCCGATTTGAGGGCTAGATTTGTGGCCAAGTTTCTATCTTCTGCTGAGGCGAATTTACAGATGGAGAAGTTCATTGCATTAAAGCAAGGTGATATGTCTGTCAAGGAGTATGTGAACAAGTTTAATCAGCTGGCCCGTTTTGGTTTGGATATGGTGAACACTCCTGAGAAGAAGGCTCTTCGATTTGCTAGAGGGTTGAATGAGCCGCTGCAGGGTTTGGCGATGTCACATATTCCGCATGGGGCTACTTTTGAGAGTTTGGTCGATATGGCTCTACTTCAGGGAGATGGAAAGAAAGAGGTCAAGTCAAGTGATACTCAAGCAAAGAAGACTGATTCTCAGGGTAAAGGCAATCAAGGTGGGCAAAGCAGTCAGGGGAATCAGAGCAAGAACAAGAAGGGGAACAACAACAAAGGCAAGGGAAAGTGCAATTACTGTGGTGCGCCTGGACACTTTGCTAAGGATTGTAGGAAGAAGAAAAGGAAGCTTAGTGGTGGATGTTTTTCCTGTGGTGAGACTGGACACTTCAGCAAGGAATGCCCGAAAAAGACTCAGCGTGCTGGACCTTCAGGAGGGCAAGTTCATGCTCTCAATACCGCTCCAGTTCCCGATCGAGGTAGTGTTTCTGTTGAGAACCTTGTTTATGTTTCTGATCTTCCAGTTCGTACCTTGTTTGATTCTGGTGCATCACATAGCTTTATTTCATCTGATCTTGTTGATAGTTTGCACCTTAATACTAGCTTAGTGGATGATCCCGTTTGTGTTTCGAATCCCATTGGGGGTTCTGCTCATCTATCTATGATATGTGAGGATCTGAGGATCTCTATACTCAGTGTAGAGTTCTTGTGTAGTGCGTATGTTCTTGGTTTCAGGGGATACGGATTGATTTTGGGCATGGATTGGCTGTCTAGACATGGAGCCATTCTTGATTGTGAGCATAGGGTTGTGAGGCTTGTGACTTGCCTTGGCAACACCTTAGAGATTTCATGCAATCCGAAGGATCCCGTCATGTTGTGCTATCTTGAATCTCTCGACTCGTCAGAGGAAACCCTTCAGTCTGTAAGGGTGGTCCGAGATTATCCAGATGTTTTTGAAGAAGTTAAGGGGTTGCCCCCTAAACGAGAGATTGATTTTCGCATTTATCTGGTGGATAATGCTAAGCCTGTTTCTTTGCCCGTTCGGCACATGGCTCCGCGTGAGAGACGGGAGCTCAGCAAGCAAGTAAAGGAGTTGCTTGAGAAGAACTTCATCAGACGAAGTATATCCGAATGGGGAGCGCCTGTGGTGTTTGCTACTAAGGCAGATGGTTCTCTTCGACTTTGTGTGGACTATAGAGAGTTGAATAAGCTGACTAAGAAGAATAGACACCCATTACCGAGGATTGATGATCTTTTTGACCAGCTTGTTGGTGCTTCTGTTTTCTCTCAGCTTGATCTTGCTACTGGATTTAATCAGCTCAGAGTGGCTGAAGATAGTATAGACAAGACTGCATTCAGAACTCCAGATGGATTCTTTGAATGGCTTGTTATGCCGTTCGGTTTGACGAATGCACCCGCGTATTTCGTGGACTTGATGAGTAGGGTGTTTCGAGAGTTCTTGAACAAGTTTGTCGTGGTCTTTGTGGATGATATTCTGATCTTCTCTAAGGATGAAGAAGAGCACGCGAGGCATCTTGTAGAGGTGATGGATACGCTTAGAGCGCATCAGTTAAAGGCCAAGTTCTCCAAGTGTCACTTTTGGAGAAGGGAAGTTCGGTTCCTTGGGCATATAGTATCTAAGCAAGGCTTGGCGGTGGATCCCGCTAAAGTAGTTGCTGTGCAGGATTGGAAGACTCCAAGGAATGCAACTGAAGTGAGAAGTTTTCTAGGTCTTGCAGGGTTTTACCGGAAGTTCATCAAGGACTTCGCGAAGATATCCGCTCCTCTTACTAAGTTGACGAAGAAGAACTTAGTTTTTGCTTGGGATATGGACTGTGAGCTTGCTTTTCAGAGACTCAAGAGAGCCCTTACCTCAGCACCAGTTCTAGCTTTACCCGATGGTGGTAAGATGTTTACCGTGTACACTGATGCTTGTGGCACGGGATTGGGCGCCGTTCTGATGCAAGAAGGCAGAGTTATATGTTTTGGTGGTAGGCAACTTAAGGTGCATGAGAAGAATTATCCCACTCATGATCTAGAGCTGGCAGCGATAGTATATGCACTCAAGGCTTGGCGTCATTATCTTCTGGGAGAGAGATTTGAGCTGTATACTGATCATAAGTCTTTGAAATATCTCTTTTCGCAGAAGGATCTGAACTTGAGGCAGCAAAGGTGGATGGAATTCTTGGCGTCCTACGATTTTGATATAGCCTATACCCCTGGCAAGGGGAATGTTGTAGCGGATGCGTTGAGTAGAAAAAGGTTGACACTAAGTCCTCTATTTGTTGAGATGAAGAATTTAGAGTTCTTGGCAACCTTTGATTTCTCTTTGGCGATGGAGTCGATGACCGGTTCTTTAGCATCCCTGGAACTCAGGCCTACCCTTCTTGATCAAGTTGGGGCTTCACAGAGAGAAGACCCTCACATAGTTGAGATTATGGATAAGCTGACTCGAGGAGAGACGTCTAGTCACCTCGCTCGATATTCTGTTGATGACAAGGGTTGGCTGAGGAGAGATGGAAGGTTATGTGTTCCCATGGTAGAAAATTCAGTAAGAAAAGTTCTGGAGGAAGCGCATCGCTCTAAGTTGACTATACATCCAGGCGGGGATAAGATGTACAAAGATATGAAGCGTATTTTCTTTTGGCCTGGGATGAAGAAGGATGTGGCGGAGTTTGTCTCTAGATGTATCATTTGCCAGCAAGTTAAAGCTGAGTCAAAGAAGCCTGGTGGGCTATTGCATCCTCTAGACGTTCCACTTTGGAAGTGGGAGAGTATCTCCATGGACTTTATTGATGGGCTTCCACGGTCAAGGAAAGGGAATACGAGCATTTGGGTTATTGTAGATAGACTTACGAAGAGTGCTCATTTCATTCCGGTGAAAAGCAAGAGGACCGCATCTTGGCTAGCGTCCATATATCTTCGTGAGATTGTGAGACTTCATGGAGTCCCTTCTAGTATTGTCAGTGACCGTGACCCAATCTTTACTAGTCAGTTCTGGAACAGTTTGCAGGAAGCTATGGGCACGAGGTTGAACCTGAGTACGGCTTATCACCCACAAACGGACGGTCAGACCGAGAGGGTGAATAGAGTACTCGAGGATCTATTGAGGCTTTGTATTCTGGACTTTGGTGGTACTTGGGAAGACCATCTTCCTCTTGTGGAATTTGCTTATAATAACAGTTATCAGGCGAGCATTGGGATGGCACCATTTGAGGCTTTATATGGGAGACCGTGCAAGTCACCTACATGTTGGTGGGAGACTACAGATAAGCTTATACTTGGACCTGACATGATTAGAGATACATCCGAGAAGGTCGAGTTGATTAGAAGACGGATGAAGACGGCCCAAGACAGACAGAAATCTTATGCTGATGGGCGAAGGACTGATTTGGAGTTTGATGTTGGGGATATGGTTTTCGTGAAGGTTTCTCCTTTGCGGAATGTGGTTCGGTTTGGAGCAGTAGGAAAGTTAGCACCAAGATTTGTTGGACCGTTTCCAGTTGTAGAGAGGATCGGGCAGATGGCCTATAGAGTGGAATTGCCCGAGAAGCTAGCTGGAGTGCAAAATGTTTTTCATGTTTCGCATCTCCGGAAGTGTTTGCATAAGTCAGCAGAGGTGGTTGAGCCAAGTGTTCTAGAAGATGTGGAAGTAGAGAAAGAAGCTACCTTGAGGAGAGCTCCGATTCGTATCTTAGGGACAGAGATCAAGAAGCTAAGGAATCGTGAGGTCAAGTTGGTGAAGGTTCAATGGGGTGAAGCCGAGGAAGACGCAACTTGGGAAACTGAAGAGAAGATGCGTAGGCTTTATCCATTCCTTTTTGAGGGTACACTCTCAATCTCTTTATCTTTCCATGTCTATCTAGTTTATCTAGTTCATCGTGTCTACCTTATCATGAGAACCTTAGGTAGAATCCTTTGGATGAAACATGTGTTTGAGACATGTTATGTTTGATGGTTGCAAGTGGTTGCAAGTGTTTGCAAGTGGTTACTCGTGGATGCATGATACACATTAGGCACTAGATCGGCTCACACACTCCTCATATTGCATATGCATGAGTGTTTATGCTTATTCTTGGATGAAATTTGTATGCTATCACATGGATGTTGCATACGGATGTATGATTGAGCACGCATGTAGATATTATACATTATGTTAGGGATTTGCATACATATGGATACATTTCACTAACATATTTTGCATTGATCTTTGCATTAGATAAGTACATATACACACACTTTTGCATATGATCATACAGCATTTAGAATCTTTTAAGGACAATGGTTGCTCGTGGATGATGTTTTGAGTAGATGGATGTTGGATGGTAGGATATGTTCTTCCTAACTTGAAGATTTCGGGGACGAAATCCTTTAAGGAGGGGAGAATGTAACAACCTGTATTTTTAATAACCTGTTAAGATATAAATCGAGGCAGAAATTAATTCTAAAATCTGAATCAAGGGAAACGGGCTATGCCATTGCGTTCGTCTCGGAAAAATTAGCGAAATAGAGTCCGAGTTTTCGAAAATCGGAGTCCGTATGACCCAGTTAAGGCCCATTGAAGTTTTCAGAAATTTCCATGTCAAAAACAGATTTGAATTTCAAGTTGAAAGTTGGAAATTAGGGCAAACTGGCGCAGGCGGGAAAACTCCCGCCAGGACCCCCATGTCGACAGGCATGTCGACAGGGTCCCCAGGGTGTCGACAGCCCTGTCGACACAGGGTGGCCGGGCAGTTTTGCCTGGCGCACCATTTTGGGTCTTGGTCTGGTCTTGTGGCTTGGTTCTAGAGAATTCCGAAATCTGACGGACCTAAACTAACCTAGGGTTAATCCTAGGGCTAAAAACACCTTAATCTTCTATAAATAAGACCCTAATCCTACCCTAAAACCCCATTATTCATTCTAGCAACCAAACTATGTCAAATTGATTTCTCAAATGGCCTCCACTTAAAAACCCTAGCCTCCACCCTCTTCATAAATCATTCCTATGAAGATTATGATGTTCATACAAGCATTTCTAAGTTGTATGAATGATCATTAGCTTGCATACACCATCAAGTTGCAAGTTTTATTTGCTAAGCTAGAGTTTTTGGGATTTTTGTTAAGGGTGTTTCTTATTGGAGCTTTGTTTTGGGTTTTTATGCTTGCATAAAAGGGCTTCTCAATCTTTACTTGTAGATTTGTGTCTTCATAATATTAGTAAGCCCTCTTACCTTCATTTTAGAAACTCTAAAGTTAATATGTGATGAAAGTTGGGATTTATGCATGTTTAATAAGTTATGCATGCTTATGCGAGTTCACTATGCCATGTTACACATGTTTGATAAGTTATGCATGTTTATGCAAGTTCACTATGCCATGATTTGCAAGTTTAACAAGTTATGCATGTTTATGCAAGTTCACTATGCCATGATTTGCATGTTTAACAAGTTATGCATGTTTATGCAAGTTCACTATGCCATGATTTGCATGTTTAACAAGTTATGCATGTTTATGCAAGTTCACTATGCCATGATTTGCAAGTTTAACAAGTTATGTATGTTTATGCAAGTTCACTATGCCATGATTTGCAAGTTTAACAAGTTATGCATGTTTATGCAAGTTCACTATGCTAAGTTATGCAAGTCCAACATGTTATGCATGTTTATTATGATATGTAAGATTCATCATGTATGTTGTGCTAAGTTCCCTCTTTCTATCCTTTATGCGTTATGACGAATATGTAAGCGATAGAATGACGTTGGGGGGTTTGGGTAAAACTTAAAATACATGAAAATATAAGATTGGGAATTTACCTATTAAGTTAGGTCTACCCCTTGGGAATTTACCTATTAAGTTAGGTCTACCCAAGTATTTGTTAAACTTGTAATTATGTTTTGAAAATAAAAGTGGACATGACACTTAGAAAACATAAGTGTGGCCAACTCGAGGTTGGGTTGAGTTTGTAGCATAAACCTACCCGGAACCGACCGGCTTAACTAGTGGCTACAAGCAATAGGACCCAATGTGAGTAGTTGGTCATGTTGCACGTGAAACCCGAGGTTAGACTAAGTTGTGGTGTAAACCTAACCGGACCCGCCCGGCCTAACTAGTAACCACAACAAGGTCTAATGTGAGAGGTTGGGTGCATTAAATTAATTAATGCCTCATGATTAGGGTTAAGTCATGGCCCACTAATACTTAACCAATTTTGGGGATACGAGGGATTAAATGGGGTTAAGTGGTGAACTGTTGGTTACACTTAACTAATTTAATCCATTATTAGTAAGGGGTTAAACCACACTTAACCCTCTTAGAAAACCCTAGCAACGTGGTCTGTTCCAGCAGTAATCCCAGTTTGGTATCATTCACAACCCTAGAGGCTAGGCTGGGGCGGGGCACGATTACTGGACTGATGTAAGCGACCAAAGCAACGGCTGAGTGGTACAGCGGTGCGGGTCCAGGCGGGCTACGGACGTGCACGTATTCCGGTGTTGGACAAACTCGAGGCATGGGTACCAGTAGGTTTAGACTGTGCATTATTGCTTAGGTGTCTGGGGTTGACACCCGAGGGCTTGATACACCCGAAGGTGGACCCAGCATAGTCTGACTACAACCATATGTGGGCCGTATGGACACCAACACTTGACGTGTTAGGTTTATAGGGAGCCGATCGACTAAACCGTTGGGCTGGACCTTGTATTAAGGTCACCTCATGTTATTGGGCCAAAGTTTGGGCTGAGGGATCAATACCTGTTATGTTAGTTGCTAGTACACTGTGGTGCAAAGCTTAATCTTCTTTTTGTGATGACACCTTTATCTATTACCAGTATGTTCATCTCAGTTTCCATCATGATGCTAACTTTATTAGTTTATAGACTGATCGTAGTAGGGCTTACCAGTCTTTTTGACTGACCTGTTTTCTTTCGCCTCTTTTCTTCCGTTCCCCCCCCCCCCCCAGGTTCTCAGGGAGGGAATACAGGAGCTTAGCTTGGATCCTACCTGCTTTCTTGGATAGCTCATGTATGCTTTGGACTTGAGCTCGCTATGGTTTTTCTGCTTTGGGGATAGCTACTTATGTTTTTCTTTTCAGTTTTCAGATGATGTTGTTTATGTACTAGACTTATTTTATTTGGAAAATTGACATGATGTTGTACTAAGACTTGATTTGAAATGGTTTGAAAATCTTCCGCTGTTTTCTCTATGTTATTTACTCTGCTTTACATATATATTTATGTTCTTGTTCTGCCTTGATATATCATTATGCATGCTTACCCAGTTCTAACGCCCCCCAGAAGCTAGTGCCCCCGAAAGAGCGACCCTAGCGGAGGTGGGGTGTTACACAGACCATGGCCGTGCACATGAGTCCGGGTTGTGACATGTGGCACCAATAGGTTGACTTGTGTGACTTGAATCGTGTCAGTGGTTGACACCCTGGGGGATTGATACACTCTTAGGGTGGACCTAGCACAAGTGACTACATTCGCGATAGGACCGTATGACACTGATACACGACGAGTTTGGCTTATAGGGAGCCGATCGACTAGATCGTATTGTTGGACCTTGATTTGCGTCATCTCGTGATATTGGGCCAAGGGATTATTTCTTGGTTATACTTGACATGGTTTAGAATACTAGTACACTTGGTACAACTTAACCTAATATATATACATATGTTCTGTCTTGTGATATCTCTGTGCATGTTTTACCTTCTTTAACGCCCCGCCAACGCCGATCCACTTCCTCGGGAGTGGGCCCGACGGGGGTGGGGTGTTACAACCCTATACTTAAAGGAAGGTTACAACGTCAAAACTTAAATAATGATAAGGATACATCAGTACACTACATATGCAGACCCTTATACTTTCAATATCAAACATGCTATGAAGTGAGAATTCGTGCAGACCCCTATACTTTGAGTATGAAACATGCTATATACTTAGGAAATGACATCTCTTGCTCTGACTTTAAAAATGAAAGGGGAGTCTTCCGTCGTAAGTAAGCAAAGGTACATATGCGGTTGTCTTCTGCACAGCTATATGTTGGAACCATGATCTACCTAGCTTATAAGATGCATGAATTGTCTTCAGTCCAATGTCCTAAATTAAAGTTGCTACTCTAATATTTCTTTTCGCATTTACCATACCCACATGATAAGTTTAAATCAACCATGTGCCTGCTGTGCCTACATTGAAAATTCATTTGGCTGCCTATCCTACAATCTATTACTTTGCACCCAAGGCACCAGGCTAATATAAAACGCAATCACCTCCTCTCTGTTTTTCCACAACCGAGCTTCTGAATGAAGCTAAATGGCCACCTCAAAATTTAATGTGTAACAATTTGAAATAAACACAGTGTACCGTGGAATAAGAAACGAAAGCCAAAGGAAAAAGAGGCGCGAGCATGGGGAGTAGACAACTGAAAGTTGTTTTGTATTAATTGTTTACTGTAAATAGTATTGGGAAAGAAGAAGAAAATAGTTGCAAAAGACCTCAACGTGCATCCATCTCTCAAGCTACTGATTCCTCCATAGTTCCCTTATGCAATATTATTGGATCAAGAGGAGCCGAGTCAAGAAGAAATTAAAAAGAATCAGCATGTCGTACTGTAGAAGGGAATATTACGTGAAGGTATTTAAGGGGTTTTGGAGATGGGTTTGACAGTAATGAATATGAAATGTAGTTGTTTTGTAGTGAAGAGTATTAAATACAAAGATGGGCATGCACATTAGTGCGTATGGAGAGGGAAAGTTGGAGCAGGCGTTGATACTTGGGTTCACACGTTGTATACGGTGCGTGTTCGAGGCTGCTGCGGCGCATTTCAGCCGAGAAGATGAAGTTGTAGGGTTTTACTATGTAAAGAAGACGGTGTCATAACGAATGGAAGAGACTACATATTGGAGACGTGATGGTCAAAGTAGTGATGGCATGAAGTGAAAATGAGATGAGTATACTGGGGTGGAGAAAGTTTGGCAAAAGGAAACATGAAGGGAAGAAACGTCGGGTTATATGTACTGGCAAAGGGTGCGTTCGAAATACGTGAAGCATAGGGGGGTATGACCAGAAGTGATGGACGCGTGTAGAGTAGTGAATGACTTAAAGAATTGGAGCGGTGCATGGCCATTGCCATGAACCAGTAGGAGAGGTTAAAGGGCTGTTTTATTTTAAATGTCTTATGTGAAAGAGGACCGTGAAGTTGTTTGCAGACTTTGAGCCTTAACGTGGAAAATGACTTATGGGGAGCAAACAGATGGTGCAGGATGTGGACAAGTGGGTGGCTTCATGCTGGAAAACGTGGAGATTGACCAGGACTCGTAATCTGTTGTCTAAACGAAGGAGTAGTGTGCATTAGTCAAGGAAAAGGACGGCTTATGAATGGAGTTCGAGATAATTAGAAGAGGAGGAGTTGAGTCCACTGAATGGCGATGGTCGAAGAGACGAAAGGTTAGGAAGACGCAGTGTGTTTCTAGTTTGGAGAACTGCGATGTGATGAGAAAAATGGAGACCGACGAAGTTCGGAAACGTTATTGCCAAATAATGGCAGCAGCACTTGTAAAATGGAAGAGGCATTGAAAACGGGTGAAGTAAGTGATCAAAGAGGGGGCGTAGGTGAAGACGTGAAGCACGTTTGGATTTATGACAGAATTGAACGCAGGGTAAAATCGACTGACGTAAATCGTTATTTTACGATTAACACGCCAAGGTGAGTAAATTGACTAACTCTGTTTTATTTAAAATATTTTAATTATATTTTAAATAAGGGTTGAATGCTGTGTGCGATGATTGTTTGAATGATTTACTTGGTTGAAATACACCGTTAATTATATACACCATCGATTAAATGTTGATGTTGTTTACCATTATACTGATATGAAATTAGTAATTAGGTCAACTAACGTCTGTGAATGCAAAGAAACAGGTTGGAGGGATCCGGTTGGATTCCTCAACAATTATATAATGGTTTATCAAATATTATGTTATACAATGTGGTAAATAACCTATGGTTGGTTATTGTTTTGTTGGGGATGTGAGATTACACTGGTTCTGAAATAACTGGTATTTTAATACAAAAAAATAGACGGAAATTAATTCAAGTTTGAGAAGGTAAACCTATTATTTATTATATTTAAATAAGAAGAATTTAATGTTGATTGAGCTAGAACAATAACTTAT
This sequence comes from Allium sativum, assembly GCA_030737875.1. Classification (NCBI taxonomy): domain Eukaryota; kingdom Viridiplantae; phylum Streptophyta; class Magnoliopsida; order Asparagales; family Amaryllidaceae; genus Allium; species Allium sativum. Next base: position 301,258,104 of record CM060924.1, read on the forward strand.
TTTAATTATATAAAACAAGCAGTTTGATTTAAAAGGGATATTTAAAATGGAATGAAATAATTATGTTTGGGAAATTTGGGCAATATAAATTCAAGAATATATTGTAAAATGGGAAATGGTTCCAAGGAAACAATTAAATGATTTCGATGTTCAAATTGCATATAGAATGAAAACTAATCCCAAAGGGATTTGTAATTAGAATTCGACTGTGTCAAATGTTTAAAAATAATTTATTTAGAATTATATATTGTATAATTTAGGAATTTGATAAGATAGTTAATATTTGGTTTAAACCAACAATTTGAAATCGAATATGTATTCGAGATTAAGTTATGAACTTGATATATAATGAACAAGTAGTTGATTTGTAAATGAAGTTAGGAAGTAGAATATAAAGTATAAATGTGTGAAATAACTCGAGAAAGGGATTTTAACCCATAACGATATTTAAAGATAAACCCAAGTTTTTTGTAATGGAAAGAGATGTCAAGATTTTTGTAACGGAAAGAGATATCAAGATTTTTGTAACGGTAAGAGATGTCAAGATTAGTATAAAGTGGAGTATAGCAGCGTATTGCAAGTATTTAAACTATAGAGATAAAATAACGCTGTTGACTAGGCTTAAGCGTGGTTGTTATGTCGAGACTAGTTAAAGGGGAATATTACAGCGTATAACAAGTTTAGAACTATAACGATTAATTAATGCTGTTGCCCAAGCTTAAGCGTGATTGTATGATATTTAGTTATACATTAGAGTGGATGCTTGTTTTTACTTCGATAGTTAAATAACCGACCATCGAAGTGTTTTGACCATCGTTGTCAATACGGAGAGATCGGTTGGATATATTATCTAAAACCACTCCGTATAGATATAAGCGCTGCGAATAGTTTGTGCTGACAGAGTGAAATGCAAGGGTCGTCCTATTCCAGAATTGGTGTTTTCTGTTTGTCCAGTCCTAGGACAACTTGTATGGACGAATGTCTGACAGAGTATCCTAACGGTCACATAAGACGATCTTTTCAAGGTATTACGTCTAGTGGTGGAGAAATTCGTTTCTCATAGCTTTTATACCTGTAATATTTTTGGGAAAATCAACTAGTGATTTGATGGGTTTGACGATGTGACATTCAAAGTGTATGGTGGCCAGATGTTCTAAAAGATAGACATAGCCTCAAGTCTCACAACCGGGAAATGAAAAAAATCGGGCAGGCAGCATGGCTATGTGGGTCTCTCCCATTAGGGTGTGTAATCACCTATCTAGAGAAATTCCATTTACTTCTTTAATCTATTTCGATGCTTTCCCTTTCCGGGAAATGGTGGTTTGAGCCCAAACATTGGTGATATACATTCGATACACTCAAGAGAAATGATTGGTCGACCATGTGTGGGTCGGGTTGCTAGATGTTCTTGTTAAACCCAGTGTATTCGCCTCTAGAGATACTCTAATCGGGAGGTGGTCCCATACCTTATCATAGTTGGAATCCAATCTCCAATAAGTGCCCTGCGGTTTTTGATCTTATACTATGTATGTAGAGCGTGAGATGCAAGCGTTCTACTATTTGGTTGTTTATTTGATTAGACATTACTATAATATCACTGAATTTTGGATATCAAGATATTTTGGGTTATAGTAAGGTAAAAACCGTCCATGTTTATGTGTGGGCTGGTCTTACTATTATCTTTGTTTTTCAAAGGATTTTCAAAGTTAAACCGTATGGTTGGAATTTACTCACACCAGTCCCATGACTGACCCAGAGTTTATTTTGTTTGTTTTCCCTAAACTCTTGGGTGCCCAAATTTGTACGGGTAGTCAAGTGTTTCAGGCTTTTACAGATACACTTGGAGGAGCTTGAAGCAGGAGTCTTCACTGTTAGTTATTTAAAGTTATTTCCGCTGTATCAAATGTGATATTGTACTCTGATATGTTATGTATATACAAACAGATTTGTATTTCAAAGTTATGTTATATAATATATTTTATTCGTTCCACTGTGAGATTTGCGTTTACTCTGATTCTGCCCAGTTGTGTTCTTCTTCTTCTATTCTATTAGTTCCATCTTATCTTTCTCATCCTCTTATTTCTTTCTATTAATGATTCGTATTTCCGTGAATTTGGGTCGGACTTGTATGGTATTTGGTCGACTCAAAGGGCTCGAATTTGCGGGTTGTTATAGTTAACCAAATAAATCAATGATATAATTATAGTATTAACAATAATTGAAAAGTGAGAGAATCCATACCATGTTACAAATAAGGCAAGTGACACTCCGATTAACCCACAATATACTTCTTAATGTATTGCTTGTCATAATAAAACTCTACATCCATATAGCTATAAATTTATCTTTATAGAAGTCATCGCTATTTCCACTTCAAAATTTATTTACTAAGGTGCGTGATGGTTTAGAGAAATTAACAGCCCATATATTGAACATCCTAATCATTAGAACATAATTTGAATGGAACTGTTAACAAAATTGAGTTCCATATGTATACAAATAAGTAACAATTACGTTTGTTGAAAACAACTCAAATGCAAATCCAATCCTTTGACCCATATTCTTTGAAAACAACTCTACTGCAAATCATAACAGGAATTTTAAGATAATACCTAACTGAGCTACGAATAAAATGTAAGTTTGCAACAACTGAGACAATAAATCATCATTTTATTCTCTATAATTCAATGAAAAAGAAATAAAACGCATATAACAAGAAACTCAAAAATAGATCTTTTGAGGATTCAACTCACCTTAACTCCTTAATTCGGTAGGTAAACAATACGATGGTTCCAATTCCTCAAAACTATAAAAAAAAATACAACCACTCACATCACCATCCTTAGTTCGATAGCTAAAACAATAGGATGGTTAAAATAAAACTACTCGCGAACAATAATCATATTACCTGAAAAGCGGTTGGATCTGAATTTCGAATGAGACGCGGTTTCGATTTAAAATTTAATCGGCTATAAATTTGTAGATCGATGCATTGCAAGAAGAAGATCTGAAGGAGAGAGGAAGACATTGTATATTTGGGGGTAAATTATTTTAATTTTGGAGCATGAGACAAATGGGACAGGAGGGTGCGGGGGTTCATATGTACGTGTTTTAATTTTTCCCAGTAGCATTAGAACGGGAAAAAGCCGTTCCAAAACCACCATGGTCAATGGCCATGCTAATTTGGCTTGCTACAGTACCCATCCCAAAATTGCCATGGTCCAAAGCCATGGAAAATGCTCTACTTTTTGGTGTGACAAAGCTAGCATTATGGTGTAGTGGCGCCGTTGTGACTTTGTAAGTTTTACAACTATTTCTGACAGTTGTAATGCACTTTATTACAACTATAATTGACAGTTGCGTTTTAAATCCCAAAAGGTAATATATGCACTAATTATTCACATACTAATATTAATAGAATTCATTTATATATTGATAATAAAATAATTCATATATCAATGCAACAAATATGACTAAATCGGATTCATTCATATATATTAATAGTCATAGTATTCGATCAAAATGCAATGTACACCCAACAAAACAATCTAGAGTAGTCAATCACATCACTAACTAAATCATTACAAAAAACATAACCATTCCCTTAAGTAAATGTAGGAAGTTAAGCACTGATGGCATTGCCCTTCTTCTTGTACAACTTCATAACATAAAACTCGAGCTCTTTTCCCTCAAGTATGTATCTGATCATGAATAAAAACAGAGAGACAAGTATGAAGTGCATTATAAAGTACAAACATAACGAGACATAAATAAAGGAAATATGTGGAAAAAAATACATTAAGGGATGATGATATAAGAAAATAAAATATTATAATTTGTTATATAAAAAAAACTGTAGAATATTCTTACAGCAAGTATATGATAAATTTGACTCAATCTAGTATTTTTCTTTAATCCAAAAGCAACATCAAGTTTATCATACATTTGGAACTTTATATACAGCAGTTGTACCTTCCATCCGTTTTTATCTTAAAACGCTTATCATAGATTACCCAATCAGTTAAGTCATTTTGTTGGATTTATTTCCCTTTTATATGATTTTAAATTATGTAGTTTTACTTTCATATTTTCTTCTTGTTCAACAATCAAGCTTTTCCAAACTAAACTGGAAATCTTGTAATTTATGTATAAAACCTGCGCATATCGATATAAAACAGTCAACAAACCTGAAATGTCAACATGCAATGCAATCAATATCATTATTTGTAAAGAAAACCAATGTTTTACCTGAAATTTCAACAGTCAATGCTCCAATGTAAATCCCACTGAATGCAGCTATAGTCGAAATGTATCCACTTAGTTCATTTTGTAGGTTCGATTCATGATATTGTTGGAAATGAATGAGCAAGAGAAAGAGGAATTTGGGAAAAAGAAGATATAGCAAACCATAGTTCCACATCGTCAAAATATAAATAGAACTCTCTGTTATATACTACAAGTCCATAGGCATATATAAAATGAAAAGAAGAGGGCTTGTAGAGGAATGTGGGGCTAGGCCTTGCCACTATAATATATTAAAGTGTCAAAGATTGGGACTTGGGACTTGGGGCTCTTGGGGTCTCTTGATTGAATTTGACTAACGGTTGTAGAGCAATGTGGGGATAGGCCTTGACATTATAATATATTAAAGTGTCAAAGATTGGGACTTGGGGCTCTTGGGGTCTCTTTATTGAATAGGACCGACGGTTGCTGCTTGGGTCAATGCGCTGAAACAAGAATTTTTTCGTAGAATATGAAAGGCATGTCCATTCAGTTGAATGGGTACAACCATTTGAATTCTGAGCGCACACACATTAATGTACCACATGGTTAAAGAATCACAACCATTCCAATTCCAATGATAATTAATGCCCAGATAGGCACCTCCTCTAGCCTATAAATACATTGCTCAAAACGAGACAAAATTCAATTTTTAATCTGCTCGCGTCACTTCTTCTTCTTCAAAGTAATCCTCTGATCTAGTTTTTGTAATCTACATCAGTTCGTCAGAGCTTCATTTGTTGGCACTACGCTACGGGGGTGGTCTGTTTTATCCCTAGAAACAAATTGCGATTACGTCAATCAGTGCATACGATGGCAATATTGTTTCCAAGAAACAAAATCCTTTGTAGACTCGGACATTACTGAAATATCCTTCTTCTGTTGGAGACGGTTCCAATCTAGCGCACAATCTGTCATGTTTTTATCGTTGCTGTAAACATAGTTTGACGTGACGATTGTTGCATAATTATGTAATATTGATTGTTCTTACCATAAATATGTAATACAATTTTGTAGTAACAACAGATCTAACAATCTTGAAACGATATTTTTTGTTGTAGATGACAACAAAGATGTCGCAAAGCAGAAACAGTGATTCTCCATCGAATTAGACAGTGCCAAATGCTCTGCCAGCGCCTGTGCTTCCAACAATGGTTTCATCCCATGGAAGAAGGCAAAAGAAGTTCAACAGAACTAATTTCAAGCATTGGCTATAGAAAATATTATTTTATTTAACAACATTGAGCCTAACCAAGCTTCTGACTGAAGATGCTCCTGTAATAGCCGAACTCGAACCTGATGCTACCAAACTAGAGGCTTTTACTATCTGGAAAAACTCATATTTCATGTGTAAAAACTATATTTTGAATAGTCTGGATGATAGCCTTTACAATGTCTATTGTACTGTTGCAACGTTCAAAAAACTATGGTTGGCTTTGGAAAAGAAGTATAAAACTAAAGAGGCAGACATCAAGAAATTCACTATCGGAAAATTTCTTGACTTTAAATGGTTGATTCAAAGATGGTTATCAGTCAAACTCAAGAACTACAACTTATCTTCTGTCAACTAGAAGATGAAAATATGACTCTTAGCGAGACATTTCAAGTTGCCGCAACTATTGAGAAATTGCCTCCTTCTTGGAAGGACTTCAAGAATTAGCTTAAAACATAAGCGTAAGGAAATGACAATGGAAGAGCTCACAGTTCGGCTGCGCACTGAGGAACATAGGAGAAATTTTGAAAAAAACATTTCTCAGAATATTGTTGCCAAAGCAAATGTAGTTGAGTCAGACAAGACTAACAAGAGAAAACGGGAGAATGCTCCTAAGAAGTCAAAGAAATTTCTGGGTTCCTGCCACAGTTGTGGAAAGAAGGGGCACAAAGCAGGCAAATGTCGCGCACCTAAAAAGAAGAAGTCACAAGAAGATATGGCTAGTGTTTCGAAATGCATTTCTGATCTTGATTTATGTGCAGTAATATCAGAATAAAATCTTGTTGGTAAGTCAAAGGACTAGTTTGTAGACACCGGAGCCACTCGACACATATGTGCTAACAAGTGGATGTATACAACCTATAAAACTGCAACTGATGATGAACATTTTTTATGGGAAATTCTTCTACTTAAGAGGTCGAAGGCAAAGGAAAAGTTATGTTGAAACTGACTTCTTAAAAGGAACTGACTTTAAAAGATGTTCTTTATGTTCCAGAAATTCGCAAGAACCAGATTTTAGGATCGTTACTGAGCAAGCATGGTTTCAAATTGACCTTTGATGGTTATAAAATTGTACTATACAAGAATGGAGTGTATGTTGGAAGAGGATATGTGTGTGATGGTTTGTTTAAAGCAAATGTAACCACTATTGTACCATGCACTGATATGAATAATAGTGAATTTTCTGCTTATATTGTTGAATTTTCTAACATATGTCATTCTAGATTAGAGCATGTAAACTTTGATACATTGCGAAAATTGATTAGTCTATAATTTATACCAAAATGTAATATAAATTCCAACTTTAAATGTCAAGTTTGTGCAGAAGCAAAATTGACAAGAACCTCATTTCATCATGTTAAACAAGAGACCGAACCTCTAGACTTAATACTTATTGATGTATGCGATTTGAAAATGTGTCAAACTAGAGGTGGAAAAAGGTACATTCTTACATTCATTTATGATTGTACCATATATTTTCATGTATATCTCCTTAGAAGCAAGGATGAAGCATTTGAAATGTTTAAACAGTATAAGGTAGAAGTTGAGAATCAACTCAGCAATAAAATAAAATCTTTAAGAAGTGATAGAGGAGGATAATACGAGTCTCCATTTGAGGAATTCTGTGCTGAGCATGGAATTATACATCAAACTACAACTCCGTATTCACCTTAATCCAATGGTATAGCCAAACGAAAAAATAGTACTCTTAAAGAAATGATGAATGCCTTATTAATTAGCTCTGGCTTGCCAGATATCTTTTGGCGAGAAGTTATTCTTTTGGAAAATGATATTTAAAATAAAATAACCAAAAATAAAACATCTGGATCTCTTCATTAACTTTGAAAAAACAGACCACCATCCTACAAATACCTAAACGTGTGGGGTCTCTTGCCAAAGTAGAGGTACCAAAACCAAAGAAGGTCAAAATTTGACCAAAAACAATTGATTGTGTATTCATTGGATATGCACAAAACAGTGTCGCATACCAATTTTTGGTACTTAATGATATTCATGAAAATATCATCGTTGAGTCGAGAAATGCTAGATTTTTTGAACATATATTTCCCTTAAAACAGGGTACTGAAAATCATACACCTAAGATACCAAGGAAAGGTGAAGATCCTTATTCTCGAGGATGCTGAACAAAATAACACTTAGCAAAGTAGTACTGAGCAACAAGTGGAGGAACCAAGGAAAAGTAAAAGGTCAAGGACTTTAAAAACTTTTGGACCGGACTTCTATACCTTTATGTTAAAAGATGACCATTGACATATGTGATGCCCCTTATTGGAAAGAGGCAATTAACAACGAGATTAATACAATTATGTCCAATCATACATGAGAATTAGTCGTTTTACCTCAAGGATGTAAAACCTTTAATAATATGGATATTTAAAAAGAAATTAAAACAAGATGTTTCAATAGATAAGTCAAAGCTCGTCTGGCCAAGGATTTAAACAAAAGGAAGACCTGGACTAGTTTGATACATATTCACCAGTAACAAGGATAACATCAATTAGAATGCTTATTGAAATTGCATCCATACATGACTTAGAAATACATCAAATGGATGTTAAAACTGCATTCTTAAATGGTGAACTAGAGGAGAAAAATTATTTTAAACAATCTAAAGGATTTCTAAACACAAAAAATGAGAATAAAGTTTTCAAACTAGTAAAGTAACTTTATGGCCTTAAGCAAGACCCGAAACAGTGACATGACAAAATGAGATAAAACTATGTTATCATATGGATTCACAATAAATGAATTAGATAAATGTGTGTACATAAAACACGCACATATTGGATATGTCATTGTTTGCCTCTATGTCGATGACCTGTTGATCCTGAACCATAACAAGGCCATAATAACATCTACAAAGGATATGTTATCCTCTAGATTCGATATGAAAGACCTGTGATTGGATGATGTGATATTGGGTGTAAAAATTCTGAAAACACCATAGAGATACACATTATCCCAATCACATTACATCACCAAAATACTTGAAAAATTCAAGCAATATAATGTAATTGTTGCTAAATCACCAGTAGATATGAACCTGAATTGGGTAAAGAACACCGATGAAGGTATCTACCAGTTAGAATGATCTCGTATACTAGGAAGTATCATGTATGTTATGAACTGTACTAGGCCTGATATATCATATGTTATAAGCAAACTAAGTAGATTTACCAGCAATCCTGGTAAACATCATTGCAAAGCGATAATCAGAGTTCTAGGATATCTAAAGTATACGAACTATCCTTCAAAGGTGGAAGAATACAGTTACAAAAATTGGATGACAGGATCACATGATAAAAAGTCTACGAGTGAATATGTGTTAACATTAGGAAATTGAGCAATTTCATGGAAATTATCCAAATAGACTTGTACTGCTAGATCTACGATGGAATTAGAGTTTATTGCACAGATAAGAATGCAGAAGAAGCAAAATGGATCCAAAGCTTCTTGTAAGACATTCTTAATTGTACCAAACCTATGCCTCTAATAATATACATTGTGACAATCAATCAGCCATATTGGAAGACCAAATATTACACTATACAATGGTAAATCGAGGAATAATCGTCGTAGACATAAAACGATAAGACGACTTCTCCCTAACGGGGTTATCACAATAGATTACAATCAACCTAAAGATAACTTAACGGATCCACTTACAAAAGGCTTGCCAAAAGAGAGAGTTCAAACCTTATCGATGGGAATGGGGCTAAGGCCTATAGATTAAAGGTTTTTCTAGAATGAAAACCCCACCTAGTTGCTGGAAATCCTAAGATCTAGATTCAAAGGGTAACTAAGTTTAAGAGAAACTTGACGACACTGTTATACAAAAACCATTCCCATGTTAAGTCTGTGCATTATATGTTGAGTAAGGATAAGTATTAGTACTTTTAATAATGTCTGTATTTGAAGAATTCGAAAATACTCTGTATAGAATCACCTACGAAAGTGCGAAGGCGTCGCTTCAAAGAGAATTATGAAGCCAAATTTTCTAAGAACTTATGTAACGTCCCGTATTTTTCGACGGTTAACGTTGAACGATTAAAACGATTAAATATTTGATTTGAATTAAATTGGAGATTTATATATAGTTTATTTATTTAATAAGAATATTTTTATTTGTTAAAAATATAAAGTGTTTGAAATCAATATAATATTGTTTAACTGGAGAATGAAATATTGAGATTAAAACTCATATTTGTTTATTCTAAAAGTTGTATGAATTCAGTTTGTAAATATATATGGCAATAATAAATTATTAACAATAGAATTGTTTATATTTGAGCCGGTTTATATTTAATCGAATTTAATTTTTGTTGTCAGTTTAAATTTATATCTTCGCCATACAATCAAATTGGGCCACGGAACACGTTCCAGTGTGTTCATAACGGTGGTAGAACCCTAAAAATGTCATTTGTCGCATTCAAATAGGGGTTAGAAATCAATGCGATATTTTAATAGATTTACATCGTTTCAAAATAAACAGGGTAGCCAAGATGTCACCCTATTCCTTTCAGCCAAAGATAATCTGCGTATACTAGCTGCCTCATTATGTCAAGATCACCTTCGTTCTTTCACTTCATCACGTACTTCCTACTTCTATCGAACCAGGCTTCTTCTGAAACCTATACCAATTTAGCTGCTCTCCTCTTTCAAATCCACACACCATCATCTTCTATCAATTGAGTTTGCCAATACACTGCAGCCCTACCGCTCCCTAATGTCAACGCCTAACCTATCTGAAAGGAGACGTTGTTCTTATCATTGCCCAAATCATCACCTATATAAGAAGCAGTGCGCCCAATATTTTCTTCCATCCCAATTCATTTCAAGTCCCCTTTTTTCTGTTCATTTCCGAATTGCTTCCATCGCCTCAGAATAAAAAAAAAGAGTATTCAAAAAGGAAATCGAATCAGACTTGGGGCATCGCGAGTCCACTGGAGTTTGACATCGATGCTCGCGGATTTAATAGGCGCGCGATGGAGTTCGGTCAAGGTTTTTATGAGTTATGCTAAGGGATTCCGATCCTAAATTAGGCGAAATTACATTGTAGAATGCAATCGCAGTCTCAGGATGATCTAATATCGTTTTAATGGCGACTGGAGGAGTTCGAAGTTGTAATGGAGTTGGATCTGCAAGGTTGCGAGGCCTGTATGTGAACTGGGAATTTCGACAGTTGGTGGAATGGAGGTATTTTTGAGGATCGACAGTGGATGATTGGGAGGGTACAAGACTATGGTATTGGCTGCGCCTTTAAAGAGGGAGTCTGGAGTGTTGAACTGAGTGAAGTTTGATCTATAAATTTTGGCAAATGGAGTGCGTTCTGGGTGTAGTTTGATACCCTATTTAAACTGTGTTAATGCAGGAGTGCGGCATGAGTATTTTAGAAAAGAACGATCGCTGCTTATTTTTGGATGTAGAGAATGACAATCAGGTGGCCAAAATGGTGGTGTGAATATTGATGAATGGGTATTTGGTTTGTTTAACTTTACACAGTGGTACGAATATTGATGAACCGGAGAAGTTGTACGTAGTGAGAAGTGAAGAGTGCGGATCTGTTTGAATGAGGAATTGAAGTTATGGGTTTTTTTAGGAGCTGTTGAATAGCTAGAGTTTGATCTAGAGTTGAATTCCAGGAAGTCAGTTTGGTTTTGTGGGAATGGTGAGCCATTGTAGTGACATTGAAGTGGCTATGGAGATCAACCTGGGTGGTGGAGTAGTGGCATGTCAATTATTGTACGATGCCAGTAAGGTGTTCGGTGAAATGCTGGAGTAGGACGCGGCATGTTTTTGGGGCTGATTTTAGCGGGATTGATCAGTGATCGCAAGTAGCAAGGTATACGTTTTATAAATATATAAAAATACATGGATTAAGTTATTTATTCGTTAAGTAATTTGAATAAATGCCCTTTAATCGTTAATTTAAAATAAATAATGTAGGGAGTTTGGACAATAAAATTGTTAGGGTGTTGACTTTGGGATGACGGAGTTGATCGACAAGTTGCTTCATTGGTTAGTCGAGTAATTGGCAAAGTGATAAGTTAATTCGAAACTTTTGTTTCATAGAAAAACAAATTAGTTTATGCTGATATTTAATTTAAAATAAATAGCGTTTAATCATTAGATAAAATTAAATAATTATAGGAGCTTGATAAAATCATTGAGACAAGTCGAGTCGATTTGTAGACGCAGATATGGAAATTTATTCGATATTCAGCAATGGAAAAATCGAGGTGAGTTATACTCACTCAGTTAAACTATTTAGAACTATTTTTAATAGTTCAAAATTTTATTGCTTGCTTATTGCATGAAAATTTCTTGATATAAAGTGATAGTAATATATAAAAATAATATTGGTGATTTGCGGTTGGATAGTGCCCGCAGTATCATTAACGGATGCCCGCAGTACCATTAGCGGATGATTTCCCTATGCGCCCCACAATATACATAGTGGATTACCTTCTACACCGCGATATCCTGCCTCGAAGTAGGGTAGGTATATTTTATTGTTGACTAACATCTGTGGATGCAGGAAAAATAGGTTGGAGGGATCCAACTCGGATCCTCAACATTTATTTTATTTGTTTCCATATATATACTGATATATGGCATGATTTATAATCTGTGATTAGTTCATGATATGTTTGGATGTTAAAAATAACATGGACCTTCGATTTTAGATATCCCAGGTAATAGATCGATTTTTAAAATAGAATTTGAAAATATAAAAGTTTACAAAGGAAATTTATTCTGAGATATAAATATTTATTTAGAAATCAAATTTATAAATAGAATTTTAAAGTAAAGATTTATTTTTAATAAATGAAACGCGAGGAAGAATTTATAAAAAATGTTTATAAAGAAGTGAAACATTTGTGAATTTGAAAACATAAGTCGAGTGTGAATTTGAAAGAAAATAGAAATGCAGGTTGAAGTTAATACTTAAAATATATTTGAATTGCAAGGTAAATTATAATGGTTATTTTATGGAATAATAGAAATCGTAAATGGAATTGAAACTTGAAATGTGCAAGTATGAGGTTAAGATGATTCGATAAGTCAAGAATGAATTTCTATTTAGAAATATTATTTACAGGTTAAAATGAATAGGGGTTGAAGAAATTGGTTTGCAAGTGGAATTTGTAATGGTAAATTAAGAAGGGTTTTGGGATTGTAAATTCTAATTGAATTTAAAGCGAACTAATTTGAATGATAAAATACAAATTATATTGAAGAATTTTATGTAAGGTTTATTATTAATGGTGAGAATGGATAAAGGATATTGAGATACGAATATTTTAGCATTGAATGAAGTTATCGAAATAAAACTGAGATTTGTGGAATAAACATATACAAATGTTTATAAAAAAATATTATAAAATCAGGACTTTACATAAAGTCAGGTTTTACGAAGGTTAAATAAAATTGAGTTAGTAAATGTAAATATACCATTATAAGAAAAATCTTGTATTTAGTTTTAAATGAATAATGTTTAGCAAATGTCGTGTAAATTATATTTATAAGTGAAATATTTGAAATAAGTATAAGTTGAGATAAATATCTCGTTTAAGTGATAGTTAATTTCTATGTGTTTAAAAAGTAAGAGCATGAAGTTAATAGGAATTAGGAGCTGGTTTCCTGAGTATTGATCGGGTGTTGGTTTCGGCCTTCGGGGTTGATACCCAGGGAGTTATTCTCTTACTAGTGTACAGTTAGGGACTAAAGACCAAGGTGAGAAGAACGTGATTAAAGGGTTTTAAAGATGAACTGGTTTTGAATATTCTTACATATTAATATAAGAACCAGGACTGAGTATTTCAAAATGTTGCTATAATTTAGAAGTTTGAGAAACGAATAATCAAATCAAGACGCAATTATTGAATCGGTAAATTCAAATTTTCTTTTATGGACGAATGGTTGTTTTTATTTGATAGTTAAATCACCGACTATCAAATCTGGCCTAAAGCGATTGTTGGTACGGAAAGACTGGGATTGAATTTATATTCGAAAACCATTCTGACCAACAAATACGTAAATGTTAAATATATTAGTCGCTGATCGAGACGGAGCATTCGAAGACCATAGATCTTTATAAAGCGGAAGAACTACTTAAGATCTCTAGTTTAGCGGCCAGAGATATACTGTGGTTCTATCGTGGTTGGGATTTACGGATTGCAAGGACTTCTCGCTACTAATCTATTGGGTGATTCCTAGGATATGGTAGGAGGGTACCTTCGGTTTGTCCAGACCCAGGACAACTTGTATGGACGGATGTCTGACAGAGTAATTCCAAAAGAGTCACGTACGTTGATTTCTCCAAACGTACTATAGTTGGTGGCGGAGAAGGGCAATTCTCTTAGATTAACCACTTGAGTATTTTTGTGGACGTCAATTAGTGATTTTCTGACGGAGCTGACGATGTGACATTCAAAGTGAATGGTGGCCAGATGATCTAGAAAGACGATTATGACCTCAAACCTCACAACCAAGAAATGACAGAAACCGGGTAGGCAGCATGGCTATCTGGGTTGCAACCACTAGTATGTATTGTCACCATCTAGAGAATATTCATATTTGTTAATTCTTTTTTATTTCTGTATCTCTCGGGAACGGTTATGTTGCTAGCAACTGTAGGTGACAATATATTCGATACACTAAAGAGAAATGAGTGGTCGGTCATGTGTGGGCCGGGTTGCAAGACATTCTTGTTGAATCCAGTGTATTCATCTTTAGAGATACACCATCGGTAGGTGGTCCCATACCTTGTCATGGTTGGAAATCCAATTTCCAATAAGCGCCTGCAGTCTTGATTGTATACTATATATGTAGAATGTGAGATGCAAGTGTTCTGCTAGATTTATTTATTTGTATTTAGACACTATTATAATATCACAACAAGGTATTGATTTAAAAAATGGTTTTGGTCATCGTAAGGTAAAAACCATCCATGTTTATGTGTGGATTGGTCTTACGATTATCCTTTTCTTTCAAATTATTTTTAAATTAAAAATCAAGTTGGATGCTACTAATAATTTAGTGGGTTTTTCCCACGCTGGTTCACCAGACTGACCTGTGCGTTTGTAATGCTCGTGTCTGCCCGGGTATAGGTTCAGGGTAAGAAGATACGGATTCCAGGAAACCGAGCTGGAGGAGTTCAGATATTATTCCGCTGTGTGTTGTGAACAAGGACAGATTGTTATAACTGTCCAGATATGTTGAGTGACCACTGTACTCTGATAATTGTAAGTGGGGTTTCAAGTTCTTTTTCAATAAAGATTTATTTCTATATTATATTTTATTCCACTGCGATGTGAGACTGTGTGTTATTATTTTTCTTCTTTCTTCTATTCTTAACTTTCTTTCTTTCTATTTCTCATCCTCTTATTTCTTTCTATTAGCTTTCTGGGATTTCGATACTTGAATTAGGACGTGGAGTGTATAGATGCTTGGATTCGAGAGTCGAAATTTTCGGGTCGCTACAGTTGGTATCAGAGCAATGGTTTAGGAATAACCTTTGCTCTGTGGCGTAACTCGATAGAGATGGGGTTAGTAATATCCTAGATTCAGTTTGAGTGTATATACGTATATATGAGAGCGTATTTGTAAATTTTATAAAAATATTTTGTATTGTGAACAGTTCAATTTTGAACTGACAAATAAAACAATATTGTTTTGAAAAGGGCGAATGAAATAACTTTTCCCAATTATATTTTGGTATAGAAAAGGACTAGTTTTCCTATATGGTCTTGGTATTTGATTGTTTGAATATAATTCAAATGTAATTGGAATTGAAAAGATTTAATATAACCAAAACATTATAGAATAAATGATTTTTGAAATAAAAATCCGAATTTGAAAATACAATCGAAAGCCAATGGAAACAATATTGGATTAGAAATCAATCTAATATTAACCGAATGGTAAAATAATATGTTGAGCCAAAGTGAATACAAACAAGAAAACATTAATATTGAATGCGAATTCAATTGGTTTGAATGATTGTGAGTTGATTGTTAATTGATTGTTAGATTGGTCAGGTAGGAATCCACCATCAATTAATGAAGTTAATAAAGTGGAAACTAAGGAAGAAAATTCCAATACACGGAATTGAATGATTGAAACTTGACTAAAAAAGGGGCAAGTTTAATAAAACTTGGATTTGGGTTGGTAAACAAACATGAATTCAAGAGAACTGAATAAAAAGGGATTTTTGCAACAAGAACCAGATTATGAGTTAAAGATAACTAATGTGAGAAATCAATTAGTTATAATAAAGTATAACTTGGCTAAAATAGGATCGGTGAATTAAAATTATGGAAGTTAATATGAAGTGAAAATTGTTGAATTCAAGTTGAAATGCGAATTGATGGAATATTGATGATCTAAATGGAGCTCGATACTCATAACTTGAACGTGTCAATTAAAATAAAAAGTGAATTGCAATAAATTCAATTTGAGTAGTAATAGTTGATTCTGACTTGAAATATTATTCAATTGAGTTTGGCTAAGGAATTGAATTTTTAAATAGAAGTAAGTATGCATATCGAATAGTGAATATGAACTCTGATTATATTAACTTTGAATGAAAAATGAATCAGATCAAGTTTAATTGAACTTGAAACTCAAGTATAAATTTAAATGAACTTGTAAAGAGAAAATTGAAAATGGAACTTGAGTAAAAAATGGAAACTCGACTTGCTTTAAGCAGAAATGTATAATTGAATATAACTTGGAAGAATGAATCGAAAATTCTGTTTGATTGAAATTGAAATTTGAACTCTAATGTAAATTGACTCGTAAATTAAGGATTTAACTTGGAGCTTGAATTATAAGTGAAACTCGACTTGTTTAATAGCAAAGGCATTTGAACACGGTTGTTAACTATAGTGAGTTAAGCAAGTAAACCAATTGATGGACGGAATAATGAATTGAAAGTAAGAAGTTAAACTATTTATTTTCAGTCAGATATGTAGGTGTATGTAATTGAGCAGGTTTATGAGATGGAACCAAGGGTGAAGACTAAATATGAGTTGCCCAACAAAAGGTACATGTTTAATTCAATATGAGGCTTTATGCGCCGAATCGGCAAGCCACTTGGCTTTTTATTTTATTTTTGATTGGAGAGGGCCTGTGTGGCAAGGTTTGAATTTTTCCGGTAACCCCGTGCAAAGGAGGTGCTGGCGAAATTTTTCGAAAATTTAGGGAGTTAGAAAATTTTTCAACAAATTTGAAAATTTTTGGTAGAAAAATATGTTCAATTGGAAATTTAAGTTAAGGAATTTTTTTTGAGTAAACTGATGAGTTGGTTGTTGGAGACTAAGGATGTTGAGATCAGTGTTGAGTTGTATGAGTGGATTACGGGAAGTGAATAAGATGTAGCAACTTTTCTACTTAGTAATTTCGGGGACGAAATTCTTTTAAGGAGGAAGGAATGTAACGTCCTATATTTTTCGACGGTTAACGTTGAACGATTAAAATGATTAAATATTTGATTTGACTTAAATTGGAGATTTACATAGAGTTTATTTATTTAATAAGAATATTTTTATTTGTTAAAAATATAAAGTGTTTGAAATCAATATAATATTGTTTAATTGGAGAATGAAATATTGAGATTAAAACTCATATTTGTTTATTCTGAAAGTTGTATGAATTCAGTTTGTAAATATATATGGCAATAATAAATTATTAACAATAGAATTGTTTATATTTGAGGCGGTTTATATTTAATTGAATTTAATTTTTATTGTCAGTTTAATTTTATATCTTCGCCATACAATCAAATTGGGCCACAGAACACGTTCCAGTGTGTTCAGAACGGTGGTAGAACCTTAAAAATGTCATTAGTTGCTTTCAAATAGGGGTTAGAAATCAGTGTGATATTTTAATAGATTTACATCGTTTCAAAATAAACAGGGTAGCCAAGATGTACACCCTTTTCCTTTCAGCCGAAGATAATCTGCGTATACTAGCTGCCTCGTTATGTCAAGATCTCCTTCGTTCTTTCACAGCATCACGTACTTCCTACTTCTATCGAACCAGGCTTCTTCTGAAACCTATACCAATTTAGCTGCTCTCCTCTTTCAAATCCACACACCATCATCTTCTATCAATTGAGTTTGCCAATACACTGCAGCCCTACCGCTCCCTAATGTCAACGCCTAACCTATCTGAAAGGAGACATTGTTCTTATCATTGCCCAAATCATCATCTATATAAGAAGCAGTGCGCCTAATATTTTCTTCCATCCCAATTCATTTCAAGTCCCCTTTCTTCTATTCATTTCCGAATTGCTTCCATCGCCTCATAATAAAAAATAGAGTATTCCAAAAGGAAATCGAATCAGACTTGGGGCATCGCGAGTCCACTGGAGTTTGACATCGATGCTCGCGGATTTAATAGGTGCGCGATGGAGTTCGGTCAAGATTTTTCTGAGCTATGCTAAGGGGTTCTAATCCTAAATTAGGCGAAATTAAATGGTAGAAGGCTATCGCAGTCTTAGGATGATCAGAAATTGTTTTAATGGCGACTTGAGGAGTTCGTCGTCGTACTAGAGTTGGATCTGGAAGGTTGCGAGGCCTGTATGTGAACTGGGAATTTCGACAGATGGTGGAACGGAGGTATTTTTGAGGATCGACAGTGGATGATTGGGAGGCTACAAGACTACGGTATTGGCTGCGCCTTCAAAGAGGGAGTCTGGAGTGTTGAACTGAGCGAAGTTTGATCTAAAAATTTCGGCAAATGGGGTGCGTTCTGGGTGTAACTGGGTGTAGTTTGATACCCTATTTAAACTGTTTTAATGCAGGAGTGCGACATGAGTATTTTGGAGAAGAACGACCGCTGCTTATTTTTGGATGTAGAGAATGACAATCAGGTGGCCAAAATGGTGGTGTGAATATTGATGAATGGGTATTTGGTTTGTTTTACTTTACACAGTGGTACGAATATTGATGAACCGGAGAAGATGTGAGAAGTGAATAATGCGGATCTGTTTGAATGAGGAATTGAAGTTATGGGCTTTTTTAGGAGCTGTTGAATAGCTAGAGTTTGATCTGGAGTTGAATTCCAGGAAGTCGGTTTGGTTTTGTGGGAATGGTGAGCCATTGTAGTGACATTGAAGTGTCTATGGAGATCAACCTGGGTGGTGGAGTAGTGGCATGTAAATTATTGTAGGATGCCAGTAAGGTGTTCGGTGAAATGGTGGAGTAGGATGCTGCATGTTTTTGGGGCTGATTTTAGCGGGATTGATCAGTGATCGCAAGTAGCAAGGTATACGTTTTAGAAATATTTAAAAATACATGGATAAAGTTATTTATTCATTAAGTAATTTGAATAAATGCTCTTTAATCATTAATTTAAAATAAATAATGTAGGAAGTTTGGACAATAAAATTGTTAGGCTGTTGACTTTGGGATGATGGAGTTGATCGGCAAGTTGCTTCATCGGTTAGTCGAGTAATTGGCACAGTGATAAGGTAATTCGAAACTTTTATTTCATAGAAAAATAAATTAGCACTTTCACGTGTTCAGGTTGATGGATAGTATTATGGAGCTTAGAAGATTGCTGTTTGGATTGAAGATATGCATTTCATTAGTAGTCTTTGGGGCTTATTTTTAGAGAGTTTTTGATGTTGTACTTCGTTATTTTTGCTTTTATATAGAGACTATGGGTTATTGTATTGGAGTAGATATACTTCAATATCGGGTGGTGGCCTTGAACAATTCGATATTGGAGTAGATGGGTGGTGGTTCATCCGGAGCTCATCTATCTACGATCCTTTACATCCCTAGAGTCGTGTTAGGTTTTATCTCGTATTCTTATGTTCTATGGTCGGACTCTGTATATTTGATTTTATTATATATATGTGTGCTCTCTTCTCTTCAGAAGATCACACATTTTTGTTTAAAAATAAATAGAAAAATAAATTAGTTTATGCTGATATTTAATTTAAAATAAATAGCGTTTAATCGTTAGATAAAATTAAATAATTATAGGAGCTTGACAAAATCATAGAGACGAGTCGAGTCGATTTGTAGACGCAAATATGGAAATTTATTCGATATTCAGCAATGGAAAAATCGAGGTGAGTTATACTCACTCAGTTAAATTATTTAGGACTATTTTTAATAGTTCAAAATTTATTTCTTGCTTGTTGGATGAAAATTGCTTGATATAAAGTGATAGTATTATATAATAATAATATATAAAAATAATATTGGTGATTTGTGGTTGGATAGTGCTGCAGTATCATTAGCGGATGCTCGCAGTACCATTAGCGGATGATTTCCCTATGCGCCCCACAATATATATAGTGGATGACCTTCTATACCGCGATATCCTGCCTCGAAGCAGGGTAGGTATATTTTATTGTTGACTAACATCTGTGGATGCAGGAAAAACAGGTTGGAGGGATCCAATTGGGTTCCTCAACATTTATTTTATTTGTTTCCATATATATATATATATACTGATATATGGCACGATTTATAACATGTTGTTAGTTCATGATATGTTTGGATGTTAAAAATAACGTGGACCTTTGATTTTGGATATTTTTGGATATCCCAGGTAATATGTCGATTTTTAAAATAGAATTTGAAAATATAAAAGTGTACAAAGGAAATTTATTCTGAGATATAAATATTTATTTAGAAATTAAATTTATAAATAGAATTTTAAAGTAAAGATTTATTTTTAATAAACGAAACGCAAGGAAGAATTTATAAACAATGTTTATAAAGAAGTGAAACATTTGTGAATTTGAAAACATAAGTCGAGTGTGAATTTGAAAGAAAATAGAAATGAGGGTGTAAGTTAATACTTAAAATATATTTGAATTGCAAGGTAAATTATAAAGGTGATTCTATGGAATAATAGAAATCGTAAATGGAATTAAAACTTGAAATGTGCAAGTACGAGGTTAAGATGATTCGATAAGTCAAGAATGAATTTCTATTTAGAAATATTATTTACAGGTTAAAATGAATAGGGGTTGAAGAAATTGGTTTGCACGTGGAATTTGTAAGGGTAAATTAAGAAGGGTTTCGGGATTGTAAATTCTAATTGAGTTTAAACCGAACTAATTTGAATGATATAATATAAATTATATTAAAGAATTTTATATAAGGTTTATTATTAATGGCGAGAATGGATAAATGATATTGAGATACGAATATTTTAACATTGAATGAAGTTATCGAAATAAAACTGAGATTTGTGGAATAAACATATACAAATGTTTATAAAAAAATATTCTGAAATCGGGACTTTACATAAAGTCAGGTTTTACGAATGTTAAATAGAATTGAGTTAGTAAATGGAAATATACCATTATAAGAAAAATCTTGTATTTAGTTTTAAATGAATAATGTTTAGCAAATGTCGTGTAAATTATATTTATAAGTGAAATATTTGAAATAAGTATAAGTTGAGATAAATATCCCGGTTAAGTGATAGTTAATTTCTATGTGATTAAAAAGTAAGAGCATGAAGTTAATAGGACTTAGGAGCTGATCAAAGATTAGTTGAGATGGATGGTTTCCTGAGTATCGATCGGATGTTGGTTTCGGCCTTCGGGGTTGATACCCAGGGAGTTATTCTCTTACTAGTTTACGGTTAGGGACTAAAGACCAAGGTGAGAAGAACGTGATTAAAGTGTTTTAAAGATGAATTGATTTTGAATATTCATATATATTAATATAAGAACCAGGACTAAGTATTTCAAAATGTTGCGATAATTTAGAAGTCTGAGAAACAAATAATCAAATCAAGAGGCAATTATTGAATCGGTAAATTCAAATTTTCTTTTATGGACAAATGGTTGTTTTAATTTGATGGTTAAATCACCGACAATCAAATCTGGCCTAAAGCGATTATTGGTACGAAAAGAACGGGATCGAATTTATATTCGAAAACCATTCCGACCAACAAATACGTAAACGTTGAATATATTAGTCGCTCATCGAGACGGAGCATTCGAAGACCGTAGATCTTTATAAAGTGGAAGAACTACTTAAAATCTCTATTTTAGCGGCCAGAGATATACTGTGGTTCTTGTAACAACCCGTATTTTAAATAACATGTTATAACGTAAGTCAAGGAAGAATAAAATGTTAAAATCTAAATCAGGGGAAACGGGCTTTGCCATTGCGTTCGTCTCGGAAAAATACGCGAAATAGAGTCCGAGTTTTCGAGAATCGGAGTCCGTATGACCAAGTTATGGCCCGTCAAGGTTTTCAGAAAATTCCATGTTCAAAAACAGTTCAAATTTGAATTCAGAATTCAAATTCACCCCAAACAGACTGGGCGGGAAAAATTCCCTCCCAGCCCAGGTCGATTGGGGGGTCGACCCTAGGGTCGACCTGCCCCAACCAGGTCGACCTGGGAGTCGACCTCCCTGGTCGGCCAGGTTGGCCTGGTGCACCTGTTTTGGCTCTTGAGTCTGATTTTGTTGGCTAGTGACGTGATTTGATGGCTCAAATTCGTTTTAGGGTTAATCCTACGGCCTAAACTAAACCTAATCTCTATAAAAAAGACCCTAAGACCTAGCCTAAACCCACACAAATCAATCCTACAACTAAGTGCTGCCAAAATTCTCTCTAATCATGGCCTCCACCTTCAACTTTGGAGATCAAACACTCTAAATTAAATCTAAGTCAAAGGAGCCATCTTTCTTCATTCAAGGAGCCATCTTTCTTAATCTAAGGAGCTATTCTCTTATTTCTCAAGGCATTAAGTGGAGCTTATTATCTTTATTTGGGGATTTGCTAGTGTGGCTTCGTCTCAATCTTATTTTAATAGCTCTAGATCTCATAGCCGCGATTTGTAAGCCCCATTCTACTCTTAGATTTAAACAATGAACTTAATATGAAATGTAGCAAGTTGAATTGGGACTTTTGTGTTATGCTTGCCTTGAATTGTACGCATAGATCTATTCATGACCCTTTTGATCTATGTTTGTGGACCTAATGTTTACCTATCATGAACCTAGTACCGTTCATGTTGACTTTTGAGTAGAAAGCTTTGAGCTTTGTTTGTGGATTGTGCATAATGCAACATAAAACCCCTCATGGCCTATATAATAACTTGCCTATAATGTTGAATTATATGCTAGTCACCCCACGTTCAACTATCACCATGTTATAACCTTATTTTGCTAAGTATAATGTCATACATGTTTTGAGGCTAATGACCCCATATGCAAGTTATGTAGTAAACCTTTGCCTCAATACCACCATGTTTAACTTGTGGTAAAACTATGACACCTTATACCCATCTTTGTCATGTTTGTATGTTCCCTCTTGATCTATTTGTATTGATTCGAATATACGTGCGATGGGAATACGTTATGGGTAGTTAGGCAAACTTAAATGATTATAAACATGTAACGTGGACATGACACTTAGAAAATATGAGTATGGCCAACTCGAGGTTGGGTTGAGTTTGTAGCTTAAATCTGCCCGGAACCGACCGGCAAACCGGTGGCTACAAACAGTAGGGCCCAATGTGAGTAGTTGGTCATATCACACTAGAAAACCCGAGGTTAGACTAGGTTGTGGTGTAAAGCTGCCCGGACCCGCCCAGCACATCCAGTAACCACAACGAAGTCTAATGTGAGAGGTTGGGTGCATTAAGTAAATTAATGCCACATGGATAAGGTTAAGTCATGGACCACTTGAAAATACTTAACCGACTTTGACATGTTGATTGGATGGGGTTAAGTCATGGATTTGGGTGACACACTTAACCCACTAGAAATCCCTAGTTTGCGGGGTCCTTTTCAGCAGTAACCCTTCTTGATGTATCAACGATACCCTAGGGACTAGGCTAGGGTGGGGCATGATTACTGGGCTGATTGTAAGCGACCAAAAGGGACGGCCGAGTAGGTGCGCCGGTGTAGGTTCAGGCGGACTATGGTCGTGCACATAGTCCGGAGTTGAAAAAGCAGGCACGGGCACCAGTAGGTTTAACTGTGCGTGCTTGTTTTGGTGTCAGTGGTTGGCACCCTAGGACTTGATACACCCTAGGGTGGACCTAGCACAGTTAACTACATTTCGTGATTGGGCCGTATTGACACCGACACTTGACGAGTTAGGCTTGTAGGGAGCCGATCAACTAGACCGTATAGTTGGGCCCCGTTTTGGGTCAACACATGATATTGGGCCAAGGGATCATTTCTTGTTTATACTTGACATGGGTTAGAAAACTAGTACTTCAGGTGCAACTTAACCTTGATTATGCGATGCCACATCTGATTATCTTGTTAACATGCCAGTCCAGTTATTACCCTTATGTTTCATCTCAGTTTCTCATGTCCTGTTAACTTTATTAGTTTTTATACTAATAGTAGTTAGGGCTTACCAGTCTTTGTGACTGACCCGTTTTCTTTCGCTTCTTTTCTTTCGTTTTCCCCCTCAGGTTCTCAGGGAGGGAACACCAGTGCTTAGTTTGGACTTTTGCTACTTTTCTTGATAGCTCATGTACGGATGGTCTTGAGCTTGCTATGGCTTTATCACGTTCATTTTGGGGATAGTTATTTTATGTTTATTTTCAGTTTTATGTTTCTAGACTTGATGTTGTGGAAAATTATGACTTTGTATCTTGATGTAAGTTGACTTTGGTTTTGATTATGGTTTTCGAATGATGAAGTTGGTTTTTAAATTCTCCGCTTCTTTACTTACTTATTTACTTATTTATGTTCTGTCTTGTGATATCTCTGTGCATGTTTACCCCCTTGTATAAACGCCCCGCCAACGCCGGTCCACCTCTTTGGGAGTGAGCCCGGCGGGGGTGGGGTGTTACATTTGGTATCAGAGCATGAGGTTTACTTGACGAGCAAAAGTTTTAAAAAAAAAACCTTTTGAAAAACTATTTTCAAAACCAATTATAAGTATTTTTCCAAGAAAAGTCTAGATTATTTTAAAAGGCTATTCCCCAAAAGCCATTAGCACTATCCTTTGTTTTCTCGTTCTGAATCTATCTTTTTCTTCGTTTCAGTATGGCCGATAATTTCACCATTCCGGAGGGCGTACCCATACCTGCTTGGTTCAGGAGGTACATGGAGGCTAGGGCAACCGAAGCCGGCCCCGCAGAAATCCCTCCTCCTCCTCCTCCCGTGGCTGATCATCCTCCACCTTGCGTAGCTGATGTTCCTCCTCCTCATCCTCCAGTGGTTGAGGCTCCTCCTCCTCCACCCCGTATGGACCCACTGCCTAAGGTGTGTAAAGATTTCAAAGCGATGGGTAGCAAGAACTTCGTTGGGACTGAGACTTTTGTGGAAGCAAGAAATTGGTTGAAAGAGACCGAAGACCTCTTTGCTATTTTTGATGTTGAGGATCATAGAAAGATCCAGATAGCGGCATGGCTGATGAAAGATGAGGCCGCATTTTGGTGGGAGGTCACTAACGGTACTAGGCCTATAGAGAATTGGGCCGACTTCAGGATGAGATTTGGGCTTAAGTTTCTATCATCGGCCGAGGAGAATTTGCAAATGGAGAGGTTTATATCTTTGAAGCAAGGGGATATGACCGTGAGGGAATATGTGAACAAGTTCAACCAGCTTGCTCGTTTTGGGTTGGACCTAGTCAACACGGTACAGAAGAAATCTCTACGCTTTGCCCGAGGATTGAATGAGCCGTTGCATAGCCTAGCCATGTCTCACATTCCCATGGGGGCCACTTTTGAGAGCTTAGTAGATATGGCCCTCCTCAATGAGGAAGATAGTAGTGGAAAGAAAGAGGTCAAGCCCCCGGAGAATCAAGGAAAGAAGACTGACTCCAAGTGGGGAGGCAACCAGAGCAATCAGGGCAATCAGAACAACCAGAACAAGAACAACAAGAACAAGGGTAACAAGGGCAACAATGGCAAAGAACGTGAGACGAGAAAATGCAACTTTTGTGGGATTAAGGGGCATTTGGCCAAAGATTGCAGGAAGAAGAAGATGAAGCTGGGAGAATGCTATCATTGCGGAGAGTCTGGACATTATAACAAGGAATGCTTGAAGAAGCAGGGTCAAGGGCAAGGATAGACTCAGAGAGCAGGACCATATGAAGGGCAATTGCATGTCCTCAACACTGCGCCAACGTTTGATCGAGGTAGTGTTTCTGTTGAAAGCCTAGTTTACATTTTCGGTTTTTCTGTTCGAACTTTATTTGATTCTGGCGCATCGCATACTTTTATCTCTTCTGATATTGTTGAAAGTTTGCACCTTAGTACTAGTCTTGTTGATGATCCCGTTAGTGTTTCAAATCCAATTGGGGGTTCCGCCCATCTATCTATGATTTGTATGGATTTGAGGATTTCTATCTTGACCGTAGAATTCACATGTAATGCTTATGTTCTCGGATTTATGGGATACGGGTTGATTTTGGGCATGGATTGGTTGTCCAGTCATGGTGCCATTCTTGATTGTGAGCATAGGGTTATGAGGCTTATGACACGCCTTGGTAATACCCTAGAGATTTCTTGTAACCCGATGGGTCCCGTCATGTTATGCTATCTTGAATCCCTCGACTCGTGCATTGATAATCTTCAATCTGTGAGGGTGGACCGAGAATATCCTGATGTCTTTGATGAGGTTAAGGGGTTACCCCCTAAACGCGAGATAGATTTCCGCATTTATCTGGTTGATAATGCCAAGCCAGTCTCTTTGCCCGTTAGGCACATAGCCCCGCGTGAAAGGAAAGAGCTTAGTAAGCAAATCAAGGAGTTGCTTGAGAAAAATTTCATTAGACGAAGCATTTCTTAATGGGGTTCTCCTGTAGTATTCGCTACTAAGGCGGATGGTTCGCTTCGTCTATGTGTTGATTATCGAGAGTTAAACAAGCTGACAAAGAAAAATAGGCACCCGCTACCGAGAATTGATGATCTCTTTGACCAGCTTGTTGATGCTTCTGTTTTCTCTCAACTCAATCTAGCCACCGGATTTCATCAGCTTAGAGTGGCTGAGGATAGTATCGACAAAACTGCGTTTAGGACTCCAGATGGATTCTTTGAATGGCTCGTCATGCCATTCGGTTTGACGAATGCACCCGCCTACTTCGTTGATTTGATGAGTAGGGTGTTTCGGGAGTTCCTGAACAAGTTTGTAGTCGTTTTTGTGGATGATATTCTTATCTTCTCTAAGGATGAAGAAGGGCATGCTAGACGTCTCAAGGAGGTGATGGATACGCTTAGAGCCCACCAGTTAAAAGCCAAGTTCTCCAAATGTCATTTTTGGAGAAAGGAAGTTCGGTTTCTGGGGCACATAGTTTCTAAGCAAGGTCTAGCTGTGGATCCCGCAAAGGTAGTTGCGGTTCAAGACTGGAAAGCTCCTAAGAATGCAACTGAAGTGAGAAGCTTTCTCGGTCTCGCAGGGTTTTATAGGAAGTTCATCAAGGACTTCGCTAAGATTTCGGCTCCTCTCACTAGGTTAACGAAGAAGAACTTAGTTTTTGCATGGGACATAGAGTGTGAGCTTGCTTTTCAGAGGCTTAAGAGAGCCCTTACCACAGCACCAGTTCTGGCATTACCCGATGGAGGGATGTTGTTCACCATGTACACCGATGCTTGTGGCATGGGATTAGGCGCTGTTATGATGCAAGTAGGGAGAGTAATATGCTATGGGGGTAGGCAACTTAAAGTTCATGAGAAAACTATCCTACTCATGATCTGGAGTTAGCGGCGATCGTCTTTGCACTTAAATCTTGGCTCCACTATCTTTTGGGTGAAAGATTTGAGTTGTATACCGATCATAAGTCATTGAAGTACCTCTTCTCGCAGAAGGATCTGAATCTGAGGCAGCAAAGGTGGATGGAATCCTTGGCATCTTATGACTTTGATATAGCTTATACCCCTGGCAAGGGTAATGTTGTGGCAGATGCTCTAAGTAGGAAAAGGTTGACTTTGAGCCCTTTATTTGTTGAGATGAAGAATCTGGAGTTCTTAGCAACCTTTGATCTTACCCCTGCTATTGAGGCATTGACTGGTTCATTAGCATCTCTTAAGCTTAGACCGACACTTCTGGATCAAGTGGGGGCTTCGCAGAGGGAAGACCCGCAAATAGTCGAGATTATGGACAAGCTGATTCAGGGAGAGATGTCCAGTCATCTCGCCAGATACACCATTGATGATAAGGGGTGGCTAAGGCGTGATGGGAGACTATGTGTCCCACAAGTGGGAGACATAGTGCAGAAAGTTCTTAAAGAGGCACATCATTCGAAGATGACAATTCATCCCGGAGGGGATAAGATGTACCGGGACATGAAGCGGATTTTCTTTTGGGATGGCATGAAGAAGGACGTGGCAGAGTTTGTTTCTAGATGCATGGTTTGCCAACAAGTGAAGGCCGAGTCAAAGAAGCCCGGTGGGCTATTGCATCCATTGGAGGTCCCGCAATGGAAGTAGGAAAGTATCTCTATGGATTTTGTGGATGGATTGCCGAGGTCTAGAAAAGAGAATACGAGCGTCTGGGTCATTGTAGATAGACTCAGGAAGAGTGCTCATTTCATTCCAGTAAAGAGCAAGAGGACCGCATCTTGGTTAGCATCCTTTTATCTTCTAGAGATAGTGCAGTTGCATGGAGTTCCTTGTAGCATAGTTAGCGATCGTGACCCCATTTTCACTAGCCAGTTTTGGAGTAGTTTGCAAGAAGCTATGGGTACACGATTGAATCTAAGTACGGCCTATCACCCACAGACGGATGGCCAAACCGAAAGGGTGAATAGAGTGCTAGAAGATTTGTTGAGGCTTTTTGTTCTTGACTTTGGTGGTGCTTGGGAAGACCACCTTCCTCTTGTGGAGTTTGCCTATAATAACAGCTATCAAGCAAGCATAAGGATGGCACCATTTGAAGCATTGTACGGAAGGACGTGCAAGTCACCAACTTGTTGGTGGGAGACGACGGATAAGCTTATACTTGGGCCCGATATGATACGGGACACATCTGAGAAGGTTGAATTGGTAAGAAAACGGATGCAGACGGCCCAAGACAGACAGAAATCCTATGCAGACAAGCGAAGGACAGACTTGGAGTTTGAGGTTGGAGATATGGTCTTTGTGAAAGTTTCTCCTTTGCGTCATGTGGTTCGATTTGGAGCAGTTGGGAAGTTGGCACCGAGGTTCGTAGGGCCATTCCCTATCATTGAGAGAATTGGGCAAATGGATATAAGGTGGAATTGCCCGAGAAGCTGGCCGGAGTGCATAATGTCTTTCATGTCTCGCATCTCCGGAAGTGTTTGCATAAGTCCGCCGAAGTGGTTGAACCAAGTATCCTTGAAGAGGTAGAGGTGGAAAGAGAAGCAACCCTGAGGCGAGCTCCGATTCGTATCATGGGAACAGAGACAAAGAAGCTAAGGAGTAAAGAGGTTAAGCTTGGTAAAATGCAATGGAGTGAAGCAGAGGAAGACGCAACTTGGAAAACTGAGGAGAAGATGCGCGGACTTTATCCAATTCTTTTTGATGGTCCATTCTCGATCTCTTTTCCTATAAGTTAGCATATCTTTCTTTTGCTATCCATGTTTATCTTGTTTATCTTGTTATTTCGTAAATCTTGTCATGAGAACCTTAGGTAGAAACCCTTTGGTTGAAACATGTATTTGAAACATGTTATGCTTGATGTTTGCAAGTGGTTGCAAGTGTTTGCAAGTGGTTATTCGTGGATGCATGATACACGTTAGGCACTAAGATCGGCTCACACATTTTCATGTTGCATATGCATGAGTGTTTATGCCTATTCATGGATGAAACTTGTTATGCAATCACATGGATGAATGATATGTGCACTCATGTAGAAATTATAAGTTATGTTAGGAATTTGCATACATATTGGACGCATTTCACTAACATACTTTGCATTAAGGAGGTTTACTGAATCAGTAACCGCCTGATTTTCGCATTAGATAAGTGCATATACACACACTTTTGCATATGTTCATATTGCATTAGAAATCTTCAAAGGACAATGTTTTGCTCGTGGGTGATGTTTTGAGTAGATGGATGATGGTTGGTAGGCTACATTCTTCCTAACTTGAAGATTTCGAGGACGAAATCCTTTAAGGAGGGGAGAATGTAACAACACGTATTTTAAATAACATGTTATAACATAAATCAAGGCAGAATAAAATGTTAAAATCTGAATCAGGGGAAATGGGCTATGCCATTGCGTTCGTCTCGGAAAAATTCGCGAAATAGAGTCCGAGTTTTCGAGAATCGGAGTCCGTATGACCAAGTTATGGCCCGTCAAAGTTTTCATAAAATTCCAAGTTCAAAAACAGTTCAAATTTGAATTCAGAATTCAAATTCACCCCAAACAGACTGGGCGGGAAAAATTCCCTCCCAGCCCAGGTCGATTGGGGGGTCGACCCTAGGGTCGACCTGCCCCAACCAGGTCGACCTGGGAGTCGACCTCCCTGGTCGGCCAGGTTGGCCTGGTGCACCTGTTTTGGCTCTTGAGTCTGATTTTGTTGGCTAGTGACGTGATTTGATGGCTCAGATTCGTTTTAGGGTTAATCCTACGGCCTAAACTAACCCTAATCTCTATAAAAAGACCCTAAGACCTAGCCTAAACCCACACAAATCAATCATACAACTAAGTGCTGCCAGAATGCTCTCTAATCATGGCCTCCACCTTCAACTTTGGAGATCAAACACTCTAAATTAAATCTAAGTCAAAGGAGCCATCTTTCTTCATTCAAGGAGCCATCTTTCTTAATCTAAGGAGCTATTCTCTTATTTCTCAAGGCATTAAGTGGAGCTTATTATCTTTATTTGGGGATTTGCTAGTGTGTCTTCGTCTCAATCTTATTTTAATAGCTCTAGATCTCATAGCCACGATTTGTAAGCCCCATTCTACTCTTAGATTTAAACTATGAACTTAATATGACATGTAGCAAGTTGAAATGGGACTTTTGTGTTATGCTTGCCTTGAATTATATGCATAGATCTATTCATGACACTTTTGATCTATGTTTGTGGACCTAATGTTTACCTATCATTAACCTAGTACCGTTCATGTTGACTTTTGAGTAGAAAGCTATGAGCTTTGTTTGTGGATTGTGAATAATGCAACATAAAACCCCTCATGGCCTATATAATAACTTGCCTATAATGTTGAACTATATGCTAGTCACCCCATGTTCAACTATCACCATGTTATCACCTTATTTTGCTAAGTATAATGTCATACATGTTTTGAGCCTAATGACCCCATATGCAAGTTATGTAGTAAACCTTTGCCTCAATACCACCATGTTTAACTTGTGGTAAAACTATGACACCTTATACCTATCTTTGTCATGTTTGTATGTTCCCTCTTGATCTATTTGTATTGATGCGAATATACGTGCGATGAGAATACGTTATGGGTAGTTAGGCAAACTTAAATGATTATAAACATGTAACGTGGACATGACACATAGAAAATATGAGAATGGCCAACTCGAGGTTGGGTTTAGTTTGTAGGGTAAATCTGCCCGGAACCGACCGGCAAACCGGTGGCTACAAACAATAGGGCCCAATGTGAGTAGTTGGTCATATCGCACTAGAAAACCCGAGGTTAGACTAGGTTGTGGTGTAAAGCTGCCCGGACCCGCCCGGCACATCCAGTAACCACAACGAAGTCTAATGTGAGAGGTTGGGTGCATTAAGTAAATTAGTGCCACATGGATAAGGTTAAGTCATGGACCACTTAAAAATACTTAACCGACTTTGACATGTTGATTGGATGGGGTTAAGTCATGGATTTGGGTGACACACTTAACCCACTAGAAAACCCTAGTTTGCGGGGTCCTTTTCAGCAGTAACCCTTCTTGATGTATCAACGATACCCTAGGGACTAGGCTAGGGTGGGGCACGATTACTGGGCTGATTGTAAGCGACCAAAAGGGACGGCCGAGTAGGTGCGCCGGTGTAGGTTCAGGCGGACTATGGTCGTGCACATAGTCCGGAGTTGAAAAAGCAGGCACGGGCACCAGTAAGTTTAACTGTGCGTGCTTGTTTTGGTGTCAGTGGTTGGCACCCTAGGACTTGATACACCCTAGGGTGGATCTAGCACAGTTAACTACATTTCGTGATTGGGCCGTATTGACACCGGCACTTGACGAGTTAGGCTTGTAGGGCGCCGATCAACTAGACCGTATAGTTGGGCCCCGTTTTGGGTCAACACATGATATTGGGCCAAGGGATCATTTCTTGTTTATACTTGACATGGGTTAGAAAACTAGTACTTCGGGTGCAACTTAACCTTGATTATGCGATGCCACATCTGATTATCTTGTTATCATGCTAGTCCAGTTATTACCCTTATGTTTCATCTCAGTTTCTCATGTCCGGTTAACTTTATTAGTTTTTATACTAATAGTAGTTAGGGCTTACCAGTCTTTATGACTGACCCGTTTTCTTTTGCTTATTTTCTTTCGTTTTCCCCCTCTGGTTCTCAGGGAGGGAACACCAGTGCTTAGTTTGGACTTTTGCTGCTTTTCTTGATAGCTCATGTACGGATGGTATTGAGCTTGCTATGGCTTTATCATGTTCATTTTGGGGATAGTTTATTTTATGTTTATTTTCAGTTTTATGTTTCTAGACTTGATGTTGTGGAAAATGATGACTTTGTATCTTGATGTAAGTTGACTTTGGTTTTGAAATGATGAAGTTGGTTTTTAAATTTTCCGCTGCTTTACTTACTTATTTACTTATCTATGTTCTGTCTTGTGATATCTCTGTGCATGTTTACCCGTACAACGCCCCACCAATGTCGGTTCACTTCCTTGGGAGTGACCCTGGCGGGGGTGGGGTGTTACAGTTCTGTCATGGTTTGGATTTACGGATTGCAAGGACTTCTCGCTACTAATCTATAGGGTGATTCCTAGGATGTGGTAGGAGGGTACCTTCAGTTTGTCCAGACCCAGGACAACTTGTATGGACGGATGTCTGACAGAGTAATTCCAAAAGAGTCACGTACGTTGATTTCTCCAAACGTGCTATAGTTGGTGGCGGAAAAGGGCACTTCTCTTAGCTTAACCACTAGATTATTTTTGTGAACGTCAATTAGTGATTTTCTGATGGAACTGACGATGTGGCATTCAAAGTGAATGGTGGCCATATGATCTAGAAAGACGATTATAACCTCAAGCCTCACAACTGAGAAATGACAGAAACCGGGCAGGCATCATGGCTATGTGGGTCACAACCATTAGGATGTATTGTCACCGTCTAGAGAATATTCATGTTTGTTAATTCTTTTTATTTCTGTATCTCCCGGGAACGGTTATGTTGCTAGCAACCGTAGGTGACAATATATTCGATACACTCAAGAGAAATGAGTGGTTGGTCATGTGTGGGCCGGGTTGCAAGACGTTCTTGTTGAATCCAGTGTATTCATCTTTAGAGATACACCATCGGTAGGTGGTCCCATACCTTGTCATAGTTGGAAATCCAATTTCCAATAAGCGCCCGCAGTCTTGATTGTATACTATATATGTAGAACGTGAGATGCAAGCGTTCTGCTAGATTTATTTATTTGTATTTAGACACTATTATAATATCACAACAAGGTATTGATTTCAAAAATGGTTTGGGTCATCGTAAGGTAAAAACCGTCCATGTTTATATGTGGATTGGTCTTACGATTATCCTTCTCTTTCAAATGATTTTTAAATTAAAAATCAAGTTGGATGCTACCAATAATTTAGTGTGTTTTTCTCACGCTGGTTCACCAGACTGACCTGTGCGTTTGTAATGCTCGGGTCAGCTCGGGTACAGGTTCAGGGTAAGAAGATACGGATTCCAGGAAACCGAGCTGGAGGAGTTCAGATATTATTCCTCTGTGTGTTGTGAACACGGACAGATTGTTATAACTGTCCAAATATGTTGAGTGACCACTGTACTCTGATAATTGTAAGTGGGGTTTCAAGTTCTTTTTCAATAAAGATTTATTTCTGTATTATATTTTATTCCGTTGCGATGTGAGACTTTGTGTTATTATTCTTCTTCTTTCTTCTATTCTTAACTTTCTTTCTTTCTATTTCACATCCTCTTATTTCTTTCTGTTAGCTTTCTGGGATTTTGATACTTGAATTAGGACGTGGAGTGTATAGATGTCTGGATTCGAGAGTCGAAATTTTCGGGTTGCTACAACTTATGAGACCAGGTAGGTGTTTGAGTCAAAAACAAACACATACAGAGAATGAAGGGTTGTAAGAAACATTTGTCGTATGTTATCTATTTTGGGATTACACAAAAGGCTTATAGCTCAAGGGCAGTCTATGTCTATGGATTCTTCTGCGATTGAAATAGGTAATCAGTAGGAATCAAGGCCCAAGTGCTAATTTTACTGATGCGATAAATGGTTCGTGAAACTAAGAACAACTTCTCATTCATGTGAGGGATTGTTTGAAATGAATGATCAAGATAAAGAGGAATTTGGGAAGAAGAAGATATAGCAACCATAGTCCTACATCGTCAAAATATGAATAGAACTCTCTCTTATGTATTACAAGCCTATAGGCTTATATAAAATAAAAAGAAGAGGGCTTGTAGAGAAATGCGGGGCTGGACCTTGACACAATAATATATTAGAATGTCAAAGATTGGGCCTTGGGGCTCTTGGGGTCTCCTGATTGAATAGGGCCGACGGTTGCTACTTGGGCCAGTACGCTGAAACGAGAATTTTTTCTTAGAACTTGAAAGGCATGTTCGTTCAGCTGAGTGGGTACAACCATTTGAATTTTGAGCGCACGCACATTATTGCACCACGTGGTTAAAGGGTTGCAATCTTTCCAATTCCAACGGTTATTAATGCACAGATAGGCACCTTCTCCAGCCTATAAATATATTGTCCAAAATGAGACAAAATTCACTTTTTAATCTGCTCGCATTACTTCTTCTTCTTCAAAGCAGTCCTCTGATTATTTTTTGTAATATATTTCAGTTCGTCAGAGCTACGTTTACTGCCACTTTGCTATTTTGCTACGGGGCTAGTCCGTTTTATCTTGGAATACAATTTTTTATTACGTCAATATGTGCATGACAACAATATAGAAACAAAATCCTTTCTAGACTTGGATATTACTGAAATATCCTTCTTCCTGTCTGTTGGGGACAGTTTGGTACTGCTCTAATCTAATGCACAATCGGTCATGCTTTCTGGCGTTGCTGTAAACATAGTTTGACATGACAATTATTGCACAATTGAGTAACATTGGTAGTTGTTACCGTCTATTTGTAATACAATTGTATATTGACAACAGATCGAACCGATATGCCTTAGGATCACCGTTTTTTGTTCCTAAATTGGAGTTAACAAAATTAGACAATACCCTTATTTCATCTGTTTTTGATGTAACTTGAAGTAATAAAAGAAAAAATAATAAATAACTAATCCAACATTATATAGTTATCTAACAATCATGACAAGAACGCCCCGTTTTTTTAAAGAAATCCTACAGTTACATTAAAAATATAAATTAGGTTTAGTCTATGCATAATACGGCATTGTTAACCAAGAGTAATATAAGCTTATACAAACGTGGAGAAAATCTTCTTTAAGGAATTCTAAATACAAATGGTGATCAAGATCCACTGACTGTGAAAAATCGGAGATGTATAAGTGACCCCACATAATTAACAGTTGATCGGGTGGCATGCATGCAAAAAAAAAAATTTTATAGCAAAAATATCAAAATAGCCTTTCTTTCAAATAAAATAAAAAGTTGCCTCAATAAAGAATGTTGTATTCACTTAGATCCTCATGCATCAGTTTGCATTTTTGATATAATATGGGCATCATCATTGTAATGATCAACAATAAGAAGAATA
This sequence comes from Allium sativum, assembly GCA_030737875.1. Taxonomy (NCBI): domain Eukaryota; kingdom Viridiplantae; phylum Streptophyta; class Magnoliopsida; order Asparagales; family Amaryllidaceae; genus Allium; species Allium sativum. The sequence goes on from CM060924.1 coordinate 301,293,415, forward strand.
TTCTGTTAATGGATTTTAGATAAATTGAAACATGCTTCATAATGAATCCCAAGTAGTCAGGTGTAAATTCTACCGTCAGAAGTTCAAATTGATGATTGACGCACTTGAAAAAAATCACGGCAAGTAAAATTCATTTTGCAGTTAGTACAAAGAAGCCAGGCCTTATAAGAAGCCCAACAACCATGACAGCAAAAACAACTAGAAAAAAACACACTATAATAGAAAATGGTAACATTATTCTGTATATGGGAAGATAGGCTAAATAATCTTATGTGAAGACCATCAAAGAATGTGATTGCTAATTGTATAAACAGCAATCTTCAATTATGTAATTTTTGTGTGTGAATGAAATCATAGCAAATAGTCCACAGTTTAAACCTTAAAACAATACACAATACTCACCTCGAAATAACATTCGTGCAATTTATCATTAGACAAAACAATACTCCTTGCATACTTGCATTTTTGCACTTTTCTAATTCTTTTTTTGGTAAAGTCGTTCGGTTTTCTAAGTGACTGCAAACACCTTTTTATAATTATAACTAATAATAAAAAATACACTATAGTACTGAAGATTGTAGCTAACAATCAGCTAATTCTGTTTTTAAGATGGATCATCCACCGTGTACGATATTTAAAGTGAACTGTCCACTAATCTAATCTAGATTATAGTGCAAGTGCTAGCTAGACACTGCGCTACTATTAAAATTTCCTAGCTCTCCATGCAGCGATCGAATGAGTGCATTACATGCTTCACATAGTTATATTACTTTCGGATACATAACAATAACATTACAACACTATATAAAATAAAGGAACACGTGCTCGACAAGTTGCATGACACCACTGCTATTGACAAGGGACTTGTGAGGTACGTACAATGCTATAGCAAGCGAACAACAGCGTGCCAGGGATTTCGAGCTCCACACCGGAAGTATGGAACAGTTTCATGCACAGTTTCCCAAGTAGTAAGAAGAAAAAGTGGCTGAAAAATCAGAGTACGCCATAAGTGTAGTGTAGGAAGAGACAGAATACACTAAGAAAGGCAGCAGAGTCGAGAGCACGATGGCTTCCCCATTTCCACTGACTCTCCAGTAATGAGCATAAGAATCATAGCACAAACAAACATGACAAACTCCAATTACCACAGATATGACATTGATAACCTAATTACCACCATTACATATAGTCACCACATGAAAGTAATTATCTCGCATAGGTACGCAATCCACTAATGAACAAAAAACGATAAAGTTCTAAGACGAAGCATCATGTATATTTCCAACAAACATACAGTGATGAACCGTTTAGCTAGACCATTACGACATGGGCGAAGGTGAATTACATAATAAACCAAAGCCTAAGCAAAGCCGGAAATACAGACAAACCAAACACAATTGCAGAAAACTACCCACTGCTAGAAAATGAAACAAACACCAAAGTACTTCAACCTAGACGAATAACATAGTGAACATTGAATACCCAATTTTCATATCAACCCATCGCGGACAAGGAACGGACCTTAGTCGAGACACAAAATCAATACACCTATAAGGAGTTACTGCTCACCAGGTTAGCTCCACATCAGAGACAAACTCCTCGTCCACGCCTTGACCAGTTGAAAAACTTAATCCAATTCGTTGCCTGAAATCACTGCGCAGAGTAAGGAGTGGTGTCTGTTGCAATTTTAGGGAAGTGGTAACTCAGATCTGATGTGGAAGCAGAGGAATCGGCCAATGTTACTCAGATCCGGTTAAAAATCGGACATTAGAAGGAGAAAGTCGAATTTATTTTTTGAGGGAAATCACGCACAGTGAAATCAAGGTTAAGAGGAGAGGAGATTTGTGTGGGCAGGAATGAAGAGAGTGTGGGCAGGAATGAAGAGAGAGTGGTTTTGTGAAGAGAAAGAGGCGTGAGAGAAGAGATATTTCCTTGTCACCATTAATGATGGCCACTCAGAAAATAAAGCTCCTTTTTGTATAATTATTTCTAGTCCGTTTTAACACTTGAAACATGATTGTTTTTCTTTATGGTGTTGTCCCCACCAATATAAAATTTTGCATGTTTTTATCACATGCTTAAACAGTTTTTCCTTTTTCTTTATATATTCCCGTCAAACGGGTCGGGTCGGGTCATAATGGGTCGGATCAAAATTGACCCGACCCATTTTGTGACCCAACCCTTTTAATACATTTTGTAAAAGGGTCAATATGACCCAACCCTTTTCATACTCGGGTCAACCCGTTTAACCTATTTAACAATAATGACTTATAACAACACCATTTCAAAACAAAGATACAAAACCCAAAATAGCTTAAGACAAAATTCAACAGATAAGAAACTTCTAACACAGAAAGGAAACCACTTCAACAAGATTAAAAATTTGTCTATCTAATGACAAACTAACAAATAAAAAATAAGCAAAAAAGCTTAAATCATTCAGCAAGTTTCCAGGGTTGCAAGGCAGATGATTGATACTTGAAAGATTTGGACTCAGCAAAAACTCGAGCAAGCTGTTATTGGTTGTTCTGGTGCAAATCCATTCCTGGCCATTAATAAGTCACTCAAATTCATGTATATGTCCTATATACATAAATAGAAAACATTTTGCCTACTGGACAATATTGACCTGCATGAAAACATGAACCTATTTCACTGACTGTACATTGGTGAACTTGTATGTTAAGCTTAGATGCAGTTTTGCATGATTAGTCTAAATTATAGTACTAATATGATTAGTTAACACAATTTGATGGTTACATCATGATCTAACAAGTTAGCAAAAGGATGCCATCTGATGGGTTTACATGAATATTTTATGAAGAACAAAAATAGCCATTTTGTTCCTGTATGTAACTGTGGTGATTGGATGTTTTAATGGCTAGTAATGTTCGTGCATTTTAGCTATTTTTGCATAACATACAATATGATTAGTATAACATACAATAATGTTCGTGCATGCAAACAATGTTAGTAATATACAGAAATTACAAGAAAGACCTGTTCCAAAAATTAAACATCCTCCAACCCAACAAATCAGTTTTACATGTATACATGAAACAATAGAACTTTTTTTCGTCAGAATTGCGTCATACCTACTGCTGTAAAGGGTAATAACCAATGTTGAAAAGAATGTACACATTCTAACAAAATTAGCCAAAGATATACAGAAAAAAAAAACCAAATACCAGTTATTTTGCATTAAAAACAGGTTTGAAATACAAATCACTATGAATAATAGTTCAACATAAAAACATATAGTCAACATTATGAAATCAACCACATCCCCTAATTTTCACCATTGTCATCACACGTAACTAACTGAGTTACATTCTCTTTTAATTAATCGTTTTCACCAGTTAAAGTGGCTTTCAACTGCGTTGTTGTCCGCAATAGTGTGAATCCCAATAGCCATTAAACATCCAATCACCACAGTTACATACAGGAGCACATCAGAGTCCGAGTTTGGAAAAAAATAACTCATTCATTGCAGTTAATTTATTTATTATCATTGCTTCTGCTTAAAAATAGGATTTTGTTATTAAAGAACTGACATTTTGTTGAAGTAACAGCAACAAAACATATTGGAAAAAAAGACAAGTGCAGTTCATAAATAGAAAATGAATGAACAACAAACAAAAGATCCGTGTTGGTAATGGATACCTAACCCATGGCCAGACGGTACGTTGGTGCACAATGGGATACAAACATACGTATTACGCCCTAAAAATGGTTTTATGAATCAATCACTACATAAAGTTATCGTCAAGTAAAAGCGCAAAACATAAGTTCAGCCCATGATGGCTTATCTGTTTATGTGATTATGCTTTTGTATCCAGTGATTTTGCTTACTAACAAAAAAGTCCAAATATTTTCACTAAAGTTTCATAGTAGTTAACCTTTGAAGAAGTAACCTTGTTATAACAGAAAGCATGTTAGTGTTAGGTAGGATTAAACTAACATGGAAGTAATTTTCTGTATAGTAAATTCAAAACTCAATATTTTTTATATCCAAAGAGAACGTGAACAACAGCAACCTAAATTAATAGTACCTCATTAATTGTTGACCCATGAGCTTGAATTGTTGTCATAATAAGGTGAGAATAGCACAAGAACTAGCTGCAAACAAAAAGAGCTTGTAAGTTAGCATAAAAAACAGAAATACAGCTTAACAAACATATTAAGACCTATTTCCCTTCTATCACAATCAAAGAAGCATCGACAGCTTAACAAATTAGACTGTTGTGATCTTTTAGACCATGAATAACAAGTTCTTCTAAGACCAATAATTGGACCAATTAAATTAGACTGTTGTGATCTTTTAGACCAAAAATTAATCAATAAGCATATTCAGTCTTTAGGACTTAATCAATTATCTAATTCAAATATGCAGTTGAAAGATAAAACTATTGAAGCCTGCATACACAATGCCTTTCGGGAAAACCTTCCCTAATTATGTGCAAATAGCACTGCAAGAACACTGCATACACAAAGATTGAAACTCAAGCTTCCCATGCAACGTTGGACTCGGTTGGTTACTGTCAGCTCACAAACATTACTACTACACCATGCTATTTCAAAATATAATTTTTTTCGTCCACGTTTTCAAGTTCACTTTATGAATTAGTATTGAAATTGTCTAAGAGAATTGCCTATAAAATAATGTTTAGAAGCTAGATTCCCCTGGAAATCCTCATTAGAAAGACTTTAAGAGGACTAAGAATTCATGATTTAAGTTGAAGTTAAGCACGAAACCTTATAAAAGATTATTTTATCTTCTTTGTGTGGCATATAATTGAGACCTGGTTGGAGTATTTGAAATAGCTCAATGGTGACTTTCATAGAAATGGAAAAAAGATTTAACAAATCCGTTAGTCTGTTTTTCATGATTATAAATAAAATACACACAGAAAGACCAAAAAAAACCAGCAAGACAGAAGTAATAATACCTTTTCAAGATGATAAGCTGCACACAACTTCACAAGGGTGGTTAAAAGAAGCAATTTAAAATGTAAAACGGAAGAAGGCTTGTCTCAGACTCTTGAAGAATAAGGAGAAATCACACACCTGGATTCGAGCCAAGAAATAAAAAGAAAAAATGGTGCAGAATGTGTTGAAGCGAGAGAATGATTTATAGTGACTGTATGCTGCTTGGTTTTCACTCTGATTCATCGAATGAGATGGAAATTTCCAAGCACCAGCCCTCGGATTCATGGGCTACTACGTTTGTTTGGAAGAAACGAAAGACAAAGATCGATACGATTTCGATTTTCGAGTGAGAAGGAGATTTTAGAATTTAGGGTTTTGGAGAAATCGGTACGATTTAGGGATGAGCAGAAGAACCGATTACAAACCGAAACCGAACCAAAACCGCAAAAAACCGATGAAAACCGCATCTTAAAAAACCGCACCGAAGTAAAACCGAAAAACCGATGAAACCGCACCGCTATTATGGTCCGGTTTCGGTTTCTATCCTCTTTCAAACAGCAAAACCGAAACCGCACCGAATATTATTTATATCAAAAAATTTAACGATACCTTCCATTTTTTTCGTACATTCATTAACATATGTGAAGTATTGGGCGTGTTTTTACAATGGTGCATGCATTTGTATGTAGATGTGTGCGCCCTCATTTTTGTTACTTTTATGCTGCAAACCTGCAACTATCAATTCTTTATTGTAATCTGCATATTTAGCCAAACATGAGTGTCATGTATGTGTATGTAATAGTGTTGTTTTGTATGAGTAGGTTAGGGAACAATACCTTTTTTTTGTCAATCGGTTTTGGAACCGAAACCGCACTTTTAAAACCGAAACCGCACTTTTAAAACCGAAACTGCACCAATGGTTTTTGGTCCGGTTCCGGTTCCTACTTTTAGAAATCGCACCTTAGCGGTTCCGGGTGCGGTTTTAAGCCAAAACCGCACCAAACCGCACCATGCTCATCCCTAATATGATTGCGAGCGAGAATGTGTAGATCCGGAGGCATGGGGTCAAACAGGGTAATGTTATGTTTAAGGTAGGCTGAATGGGTATTGACGCAACAGCAAATAGAATTAAATTAGTTCAACCCAACCCTATTAATAATGGGTTAAAAGGGTTGGGTTAAAGGGTTGTCTTCAATTTTGACAGGTCTAATTACAATCCCTATTACATTCAATATTCATCATCACGTCACCATTATTTAGCGCCTGCTCCAAAGGTGAAAGGGATTGCTTTATCACTAAATTGAATCACAAATCATATTCCTTATCCCCCATCATTTCACACACAGAACTCAAAGCATTAATGACCTAAACAAAATTTATTTCTAGCCCTTTCTAGAGGCAGTGGATCCTCTGGACCGAAATTCCCCGGACCCAGTGGACCAAATGCATCTGACCCCCTGATTTTCGGTGGGTCACACCGAAATCAATGGCCAAGATGCATTTGGTCCACCGGGTCCGTGGGATTTCAGTCCAGACGATCCAAGCCCCTTTCTAGAGCTGTCGCAATCTCTCCAAAATCTCTTGTAATTCATTATGTGCATTTCTAGTTCAATAATTTTCCAACCTTTTCAAAAGCACATTCGAATCATGACATGATTCAAGTACAGGCTTTACAATATCTTAGTTAAGCGAGCCATTTATGCTTTAGCCTATCATATTTATGTGTAGCAACAATCTATGTAGCAACATTCTTTTTTTATTCTAAAGGCATTAGCTCATCATATTTATGCTATATCGTGTACCCTATAATATGAAAATTATACTGAAGCCATACCTTCCTGAAACCTTATCAATTGCCCATAGCACTAAAAAAATAAAGGAGAAAAACAGATTTTTCATCAAATCAAAAACGTAACTTGATCTCCAAAAATATCTATAGTAGTCAATATATCATCATGATGTAGAAAATGCATCAACATACATATTCAGATCTATAGCCATTCAAGGCATCGGCATATGTTTCTAAATCAAGGCATCAGGCAGTAGTAAAACAATGCATCTGAAAATTTGTGTATCCTTCTATGGCACCTCTGCAAGAGAATACGAATGACTATTCATGGAGACAAGTTCGAATAAATGACTACTTTGGATCTTGTAATTTCAAATATTAAACCCAGTTTTAGCAAATCTAGTGGTAGGTGGAAAGTTCAAGTGAAATTGCCGACAACAACAGGTAGGCGAAAGCTAATCAAATCATGGTGGCTCTATCGTCTTCAAATCGCTAAATTAATGGATCCATCCATATACGACAATAGCGGCTAGAGTTTGTTGAGGCACAATTTTGTTTAAGGATTTACGGAACGATCTTGATTTATTGAAGAGGATAGCAAAAGTCAGCTATACGAGGCCAGAAATAGAAGACGTCATTTACTTTGGAGTTATTTTTTACATTTGCCGCTTGGATTTTGTTGCGTTAAGTTTTTGTTATCACCGATTTTTCATTGATCTTAGTCAAAATTTCACCAAAATGTATAATTGTTAAAAGTTATAATCAATAAGTAAAAATAATATGAATTTCTTAAGAATTAATGTTTATTAAAATACTAAATTTCTATTATTTATATTAATTGTTACTTATTTCTTTATAGTTATAATTAAATATTAATTATTAAAAGTTTATTAATTATGTATATGTTACTAGTTATTAGTTATCAAACACTTAACATAGATTATTAAAAAATAATTACTATTTATTAATTATTGAGTATCAATTTCTTAATAGTAGTTATTACTTAGTATTGATTTTTCGGTTATTATTAATCTTTCTTAAATATTATTATCATTAATTATTAAATATTTGCTATTACTAATGTTTAATAGGTCTTTATTACAACAAGTAGAGAAAAGAACTGTTGAAAATAAGTTTATACAACTTTCTATAAAAATATTTTAATTGTTAATTATCAACAAATTATTCCTAAATATTAAATATTACTTATCGATTGTTACTTCTTAATTATTTATATTAGTAATTAACCTTTAATTATTTTTATTAAAAATCATTTATTAATTATTTAATACTAATTATAATTATTTATTATTCTAATTATCAATACTAAAAATTACATACTAAAAACATTTATTAATTATTATGAAAATAATTAATATTATTAATTAACTATCATTATTGTACTAATTATGAATTATACTAACTATTAATTATTGATTATTTATTTCATATTTCAAATTTATTATTATTTTATTGTGATTATAATTTATTATTAATTATCAAATATTATTATCTAATTATAATTATTAATTTATTATTATAATAGGCAAACAAAAAAGGTATTAATAGCCGTATATTACAATTGGCAAAAAAAGAGTTGTAAACGGCAACTACTACAACTAACAAAAAAGAAGCTGTTGAAAATATGCATCTATTACAATTGGCAAAAAAAATGTTGTTAATGGCATCTACTGCAACTGGCAAAAAATTAAGATTTGTTATAAATAGGCACCTATTACAAGCGGCTAAAAATATAGTTGTAATAGACATTTATAACAACTAGCAAAACAAAAGAGTTTTTAAAAATATGTTTATTACAACTTTTAGAAAATGAAAGTTCTAAACAAACCTTAATTACAACTGACATTTTGTGATAATTGTCAAATCAAAGTTGTAATATAGTGATTTTGTTGTAGTGTTTGATCATGTGGTGGTGCCATAGAATAATCAAAGGATATGAAAAAAATATACATTTGATGAACTAATAGGATCCTTACAAGCACATGAAGAAAGGCTGAATAGATCTTATGAAAAGAGAAGAGAAAGCGTTCATGGGAAAGAAGACTCTAGCAAAGAGATAACAAAACACCACAGTAGTAGAGGAGGAGGTTGTGGAAGAATAGAGTAGACAAGCGCAGGAAGAGAACTAAATGGTCATCAGAGGAATTTGATCAAGTGCTACGATTGCAAAAATCCAGGGCGTAAGGAAGCATAGTGTTGGAAGAAAGAGAAGTATCAAGATCAATTTGAACAAAGGAATGACCAAAGATCTAACTTTGTTGAGCAAGAGGATAGATTTTTTTCTTGCTCAACTTGTGCAACAAGATAAAAAGATGCTTATTGCACCAAGTTCAACAAGCAAAGATGTGAGTCAACTGTGGTATGTAGACATTAGCTGTTCTAGTCATATGTCAGGAGCAAAGAATATGTTTAAGCAACTTGATTTGTCTAAGAAAACCATAGTAAGGCTTGGAGATGACAAATAACATGAAGTTGAAGGAAAATATATAGTTTCTGTCAATATAGAACAAGGCAATACAAAACTATTGCATGAGGTGCAATATGTTCCTCAACTTGCTCATAAATTTTTAAGTGTTGAACATCTTATGCGCTCTGGATTCTCTCTAATGCTCGAAGATGAGTTGTGTTTGATAAGAGACAGAAAGTCCAAGGATTTTATAATGAAGGTTCTGATGGGAAAGAACAACGTTTTTCCTCTAGAATTGCCTGCTAGACGAGACAAAGCTTTTCTTGTAAAAGATGATTAAAGTGCAAGACTTTGGCATCTGAGATATGGACATTTAAATGTCTGGGGATTAAGTTATTGAGTGCAAAGAAAAAGGTGAATGGTCTTCCCAAGATTGGTGATCTTGAACTATGTGAAGGATACATATACAAAAATCTAGCCATGGGCTCTTTTCCAAAAGGAACAACATGGAGAGCAAATGAGTGTCTTGAACTACTTCATGCTGACTTGTATGGACCAATGTAGACAAAATCACTTGAAGAAAGTAAGTACGTTTTTCTTATCAAAGATGATTACAGTAGGTTGAGTTGGGTGTACTTCCAAAAGGCCAAGTCAGAGGCCTTTGAGAACTTAAAGAAATTCAAAGAAATGTTGGAGAAACAAGTGGCAAGCAATTGAAGGCATTGAGAACAGATAGAGGGGCTGAATTCCTATCAAAAATTCATTGACTTCTCTGATAAGAATGTCATAAGGAGATACCTAACAACACCTAACACACCAGAGCAAAATGGAGTTGTAGAGAGATAGAATAGGATAGTGATGGAGATGGCAAGAAGTATGCTTGAAGTAAAAGCATATCAAATGAACTATGGAGTGAAGCAGTGGAGAAAAACTTAGATATTCAAGATTGTTGGCTAGAGTGATAGTGACTGGGCTGGTTGCATTGACGATAGGAAGAGCACATCAGGTTCAGTGTTCAAACTTGTTTCAGGATTTGTCACTTGGAGCTCAAAGAAGTAGGATACAGTCGCATTGTCTTCATCATAAGAAGAGTATCTTGCAGCTGGTGCAGTTGCTAGGCAAGCTAGTTGGTTAAGGAAATTGTTTGTTGATCTATGCAGCAAGCAGGGTGAGGCCACTAAGATTTTGTGTGACAACAAGTTAGAAATAGTCATGACTGAGAATCCAGCATTCCATGCCAGGAAAAAACACATTGAAGTGCATCATCATTACATCATGAGGCTTGTGGTTGAAGAAAAAACAGTGTTAAGGTTCTATTGGATAAATGAGTAGAATGCAAATTTATTTACCAAGCCACTAAATCATGTTAGGCACAAGCTCTTCATGCAGAGAATTGCAATGCACAAGTTTGAACCAAGGGGAGGTGTTGAAATGTGATTCAAACCAAGATTGTGCACATTTTCAGTAGAAGTAATCGATACAAGAGTTATTCTCTTTCCTATGCTTTGTTTATTTAGTTGCCAGGTTCATTAAATATCTTAGGTTGAAGTAGTCCACTCATGCAGTGGACATGGATTTAGTTTAAACTTTTAAAGCTTATTTTAAAACCTTGTATTGTTCATTATTTTAATATATGAGTATTGTTGTGTGCTTCTATAAAAAATAAGTCTTCCATCTTTTCTTTCTCTATTATAAGCCGACATGATGTGTAAGTTTGTGGGTAAATTAATTTTATTCTTACTATTGCTTTTAGTTATCCATAATCAAGAGATACTAATTCTTAGATTACCGGTATATTATTGTTTGTGGTGTTTTTTGTTCAGTTAGTTTCATTTTTATCTTGAGTTCAACATGTGCTAACTTAGTTGATAATATTTTAGATAATGCTAAAACTATCATTTATATTATAAGCTGAAAAATCAGTTTGTTATGTGAAACTTTTGATACTATATTGAACATACATAAATATCATGAATATATGTAGTTCGGTTAGCGTAATTTGGATTATGAGTTGGAGTGTTTATAGTGTTCACATATCAGTTGCATGAAGTTGTTATTGCTAGGAGTTTAAGGTGGCAAACATGTGGAATAAGAAATGCTACTTCCATGATTACACTGACCATGTTGGTATCAAGGAAAAGTAGTTGGTAGATCTTTCTCATAAACAAAGCATTATCTCGGGAATTCAATCATGCCAAACATGAAATCATTTTGAGTTTTTTTATCACTTTGAAAATTATTTTTCCTACAGATTTTGAAAGTAAATCCCACATTAGTCCTTTTTCAAGTTTTGACTTCCATCAATAAGTTAAATAAAAATTGCTAAAGCATAAATTACTTTAATGGTGTTTGGAAAACAGAGAATAGCATTCTCATATTCGTCTTGTGCAATCATTATTTTGCTTTTTCATGCACAAGTTAATATCTAGTGTGGTTTTTTCATGGTGAAAAGCAAGAAGACCTGGTTCGAACCAGCTCCGAATTTCACCTCCTTTCATTCTCGAGCGTAGGCACCACCTCGAATTCCGCGTAGACGTCTCTTTCAACGATGAGGCCTCAGTGGTGATTTCTTCGCATAATGCTTTGTTGGAGGTTGTTGATGGGGGTTGTGTAGCTGGCCGGGTAGGTGTTGTTGTCACACTAGTGGATCTAATGTGAATGGATCTTACGTGTTTGACTCTGGCATGCCAGGAATTGCTAGGGATTGCGTCGATGGATCTCTTGAATCACCGTCGGCATTGCAATCTCGGTTCACTCGGCACCTATCGCTTGTGGTATCAACTAAAAAGAAACAGTTTCACGTATCCATGTTTATTCAAAATCGGCCGAGACTTCATGTCTCTCCTTTATTCCTCATCAAGAAGATCACACTTTTGTAAATGAAAACATGTTAGATAGGTCATTGTCTAGATGGGGTACTTATATTGTGTTATATGTAGTAAGGAAAGGGCCATATTTCGTACATCTATAGGCATAGATTAATCGTGTTCGGAAATCATCTATTGGGTTTAACATGTTCTCTTGGAAAAATGGATTTTTTATGTTATGTTTGTAAGAGGGGATGATGATGAGCATGTGCTAAGTGGTGGTCCATATCTCTTTGAATCACGTTTGATCATTATTCAAAAATGGAAACCAAAAATCTGCTTCACTAATGAGCTTCTGTTCTATTTATCAAATTGGATGCGGTTTGATCTTGAGACTGAGTATTGGGACAATGAGATCATTAGTGTTGTTGCTACTATGCTTGGTATTTCGATTGAGATGGATAGTGTTACGGCTAACGCCTCATGCCAGGTATTCGCTCATGCCTTCACTGAAACACAGGGATCCTCCAAATTTCATAAAGAAATAATTGTGTAGCATTCTAGTTGATATACTCATGTTGTTCCTATTCATTACAAGTATCTACTGCCTCGTTGCAAGGTATGCAACGTATTTTGGTCATTCCCAACACATGCCACTACGTGGGTTTTAGTGCAAGGGTGTTTTAATAACAACAACAATAGGTATAATACGTATCATACGTATTAATACAAAATAAATTTACAAATATATTAACAGTTATTACTATGATTATATATATTGTATTGTATAGGATTTATAACATGAGTTGATGTTTAGGACTATACAATAACAAGATTGTCCGTGATGTTGACAAGGATGAGGATTTAAGTCAACTCTCATGAGTTCAAGAATGATGAAGATACATAATAGAGTTTTTGCTGTATATTTTAAATCTTGATTGAATTCATTTAGTCTCTTTTCAAATGGTTTTCAAATAGTATTTCAAATGTTTTTTAAAATAAAATTTTCAAAGTATTTTTAAAGTATATTTTTAATAATTGTCTTTAAGATATAAATTTTATATTTTAAGTTTCGAATATATTCAGTTTCAATTTCGATTATATTTTATATATATATATATATTAATATTTATTTGATATTTGATACTATATCCATTTTAGGTTTGATTATATTACAATTTTAGTCTTTGATTAATATATTTTTATGGTTTGATACATTATTTGAGTTATATAATACTATTTTAATCATTATTGTTTTAAGTATTTAGTTTTGAATTTAAATTTACTTTTTATATTTGTTTTTATTATATAATATATATTTAAGTTTAAATTGTTCAAATAGATCTTCATAAATTTACTTAAGTATTTGTCGTTAAAAACTATCTTTTACTATTTATAATAGTTTTTAGTACATTCTGGTTTAATTATATAGTTTTATACTTTCAAAACAATTTACAAAACATGTTTTTCAAATTTCAAAATTACAAGTATGCCGATGTAGCAATTTTGAGATTGTTAGTATAGTGTCCGTTATTTTCAAATTTAAAATTTCAAAAGAAATCCTTTCGCGAATTGGCATGGCCATTATTCTCTCTAAATATCAATAGTTTGCAAATGATTTTCTACTCATAAATTCATCTTCTTCTTCCTCTTTTCTTATCCATTATTTCTTAACAAAATTCCACTTATACTCTACCAAAATTTCAAGTGAATCAAACTATTTATACTTAGTTTTTAATTCTATATCATCCTCTTCGAACTCTCTCAAGAACAGAGTTCAAATCTGAGATATAGGACTGTTGTAATTAAATCACATGATCAAGTATGTATCCCATTGTAAAATCCTCTCAAACATACTCTAAAGGCTGTGACTTATTAGCCCTTAAATCAAGTTGGATTTGATTATACTCGAAAAGAAATTGGGTGCGCCTTGTTAGCTAGGAAATACAGGGTTGCTATGCCTAGAGGTACAAATTATAAAGGGTTTCTCTTTATAACGTTGAAATCAAGTAGTGTAGAAGATTTTGGAGAAATAAAAATCCATACAAGTTTTAGTGCATGACTGAATGTAGGGTAATTCCGAACCAGTAAAAAATTGTTATGTTCTTTACTTCACTGCTTTTTATTACTTTTGATTTTATTCTGTTTTCTATGATTTTTTTGACCCTTGACAGCTTGCATCTATACGACTATAATAGAAGTAACTGAAAATGATTCGTATAAATTCCATAAGTGTTATTCACCCTCGTCTAGTGTTAGGTTGCCTTAAAATCCACTTCCGTTGCACTCACCATTGGTATCAAAGCAATTATTTTCAAAGTTCACATAATTTGAGTTTTGAAAATTTTTGAATGGCAATTATTTTTGATAAAATTATTAACACTGTTTTCATATGGATATCACAGAATTATGACGTTTTTATTTGAAAATACATTTAGTCATTTTGAAAAGTCAGATGATTCTTTAAAAAGTTGATTTATTTATAGGGGAAGAGTTATGTCTGTTGACTATAGGTTAAAAGACATGGGATGATTATTCATCGATTTGGTAGAACAGATTAATATTTAATTAAAAACATATAATGAAATGAGTACCGTATAAAAAAAAAGCTTTTCATTCCCACTTACAAATTGATTTAATAATGTACTTCTCTTCATCTTTTTGCAATGCCACTGGTTTCATTCAATCCATCAAGTACTGACCAAGTTATGGTCAATTTAAGTTTTGGTACACAAAGAGAACAAAAAACAAAAATTGTCAGTGGTATTCTTCGTATTTCATCTAAATATTTGAGTATTTTGTAATATCGCCTTTTTTAGATTGCAATTCTTGTTTTCATGGTCTTCTTAATGGATAGACCATCAAACTTTGATCAAAATTAAGTGAGATAAGCAGTTTGAAGTTGGTTATCCAAATTAAAAATTATGTATGGGATTTCCTACATTTCTCTTACTATTTGTCCTGCTGCACCACAATACCATTCAAATTCAACTATTATCTTATCCCTTTCCTTTCTCTTCGATCTGCCACTAGTTTCATCTAATTCAGTTAAGAAATGAAGGAGATACACCTTTCAGAAGATTGATTGTAAGTAAAATAAAGGAAGAAGAAGAAGAGGCGAAATTTTTATAAAAGATGATGACTTTTGGAAACCAGTTTATAGTGGCTGAAATGTCAATTTATTCAAAATTCAAATTCAGATTCATGGTTTTGGCGCCAAATTGGTTAAACTACTAAATCATATATTTCTCATATTGCTTCAAATTCAGCAAATGAATATACTACACTAATCAAATAAATGAGCTTATAACAATAAAACAGATGTCGTCATCAAATTCTAAAAGATATAGATGTGTGGTTCATGATAATGGAACAACAAAAAAGTTAAGGAGGTAGAGGATTGCAGAAAGTAGTACACTTTACAATTATTTCGTCATTATCATTGCAGAAAGTATCTAAAAGATATAGATATATGGTTTGAAAAGTCATGTATGACTTAAGAATAGGATCTTTCACTATGGATTATGCGGAAGTGAATATTATATTCTAACTTGTCTAACACGATAGTTATGCAAATAAATATTAATTAATATGCTATATCACAAATAAGAAAATGCAGTAAGTAGTGACACCAGGAATTTTATACTGGTTCGGACTTTCTGTCCTACGTCCAGTCCCAGACTCCTTCTGGAATTCTACTCTAAACACCATCTCTTCACCCGGAGGAACAGGTTCAAAATAATCTGAGCCCCAACACGGATTCCCGCTGAGCACCAACATAGGACTTTTACAAAATACAAGAGTTTGACTTCTACTTGTGTTCTTGAAACACTGAATAACCAACGATTGAGTGCACCCTTCCTATAATCATATCCTAAAATATATAATGTGTATGTGAAGACTGAAGGAAGTATATTACTTATCGAATCAAGAGATATGAAATAATTTGAATAAATCAACAAGTAATTTGAATATTTGAAAGCTTTTTAGGATGCAAGAGTCTAGAAATGTAGACCAGAAAATTGAATAGATTTGAAAAGATTAGGTGATTTAAAAACCAAGTTCGTAGTGTATATATAATAGTTGAAAGGAAGATATCCTTCATGACGTGTTCTATCAAAGAGATGCACCTATTCTTATTCAGAAATTAAGAGGAATCTCTTCACGAATAATGATGTCTCTTCATAAAGATGGCTATTGTTTCGAATCAGTAAATTGGTCTGTAAATCACCAGTCAACTGGTTAAAAATACTGTAAATCGTATATATTTAAAAATGGGTAGAAAGTACCCATTACTAGGCAAAAATTGCCTGACCAATCGACTGACCTGAAATGAACCAGTCGACTGGTTCAGGGCCTGTTGCCTAGTAATGGCTATTTCTTAGCCATTTGTTTATATATATATATATATATATATATATATATATATATATATAAATCAAATTTCGTTCATATGTGTTACAAAATGAGGATAGATTTTAACATTGATCTAACTCATCTAAACACACACAAACACACACATACATATATATATATATATAAACTAACTCTTTGATTTGATCTCTATTTCGTCGTTATCTTGAATGAAAAATCTTGTTAGTAAAAGCTAGATCTAGAAAGACGGAATAGGAAAATGCGGTAGAGACTACGTACAGCGAAAGCAGGACCAGAGGGGACCGTGTAGTAAGTTGTGGAGGCGGAGATTTAGAGAGGAGATTGAAGAAGAAAGGGGAAATGGAGAAATGAAGTTCTGTCCTGACGCCATTTACAGTCTCACCGAACATTCGAAGCTTGTTTACTTTTTTAAAATTAATATATTTTGTCCTAAGCCCAATAATGAATATCTTGCTTTGTAGAAATTGATTCTTAAGCATGGATATCTTGCTTTGTTTAACCTTGATAGTTCCTTCATGAGTTACTTTGAGTGTTCGCCAAATTTCATATGTAGTATTTGCACATACAAATTCAGTTAAACTCAATTCTATCCAAGGCACAATGAAAATAGTCTTAGCTTTAACATTGGCACTGGCCTCCACTTTTTCGTTTGTGGACCTTTCATTATAAGGTGTAGTGGGTTATGCATATTCTTTTTGTGTAATATTCCAAGCATCATCACCATTAGCTTGCATGTATATTCTCATATGTGTAGCCTAATAACTATAGTTCATGCCATTGAAAAAGGGCGGTCATGCAGTAGATCTGCCTTCTGTGAATCCACTGTTTGTGCTAGTAGTAGTGTTATTTTCCATATTATATTAGTATCAAATAACGGTTGTAAGGTTAAATGATGTCTTGCTCTGATACCAATTGAAAAGTCGTGTATGACTTAAGTATAGGATCTTTCCATATGGATAATGTGAAAGTGAATATGATATTCTAACTTGTCTAATACAATAGTTATGAAAATTAATATTAAATAATATGATATATCACAAATAAGAAAATGCAGTAAGTAAAGTGACATCAGGAATTTTGTACTGGTTCAGACTTCCCGTCCTACATTCAGTCCCAGTCTCCTTCTGGAAATCTACTATCAACACCCTCTCTTCATCCGGATGAACCAATTCACAACAATCTGAGCCCCAACAAGGATTTCCCGCATGCGCACCAACATAGGACTTTTACAAAATAAGAGTTTGACTTACTTGTGTTCTTGAAATACTGAATAGCCGATGATTGAGTACACCCTTCCTATAATCTTATTCTCAAATATATAATGTGTATGTGAAGACTGAAGGAAGTATATTACTTATTGAATCAAGAGATATGAAATAATTTCAATGATTCAACAAGTAACTTGAATATTTGAAAGCTTTTTATAATGCAAGAGTTTATAAATATAGACCAGAAAATAGAATAGAATTGGAAAGATTCAGTGATTTGAAAACCAAGTTTGTAGTGTGTATATAATAGTTGAAAGGAAGATATCCTTTATGAAGACTTTTATCAAAGAGATGCACCTATTTTTATCCAGAAATGAAGAAGAATCTCTTCATGAAGAATGATGTCTCTTCATAAAATGGCTGTTGTTTCGAACCAGTCAATTGATCTCTAAATCACCAGTCAATTGGTTAAAAATACTGTAAATTGTATATATTTAAAAATTGGTATAAAGTACCTGTTACTCAGCAAAAATTGCCTGACGAATCGATTGGCCTGGAATGAACCAATCGTCTGGTTCAGGGCCTGTTGCCCAGTAACGGCTATTTCTTAGCCATTTGTTCATATATATATATATATATATATATACATACATATATATCTGTGTGTGTGTGTATATAAATCAAAATTCATTCATATGTGTTACATAATGAGGATAAATTTAACATTGATCTAACACATCTAAACACACACACACACACACACACACACACACACATATATATATATATATATATATGAACTAACTCTTTGATTTGATCTCTATTTCGTTGTTGCCTAGAATCAAAAAACTTGTGAATCAAGATTCTCCCCCTTTTTTGACTGATAAGAACATCTTGCATTTTTGTTGAGATAATGATTTGCTCCCCTAAGTAAATGCTTGTATATTGTCGTCTCCCCATAACTAAAATGCTTTTCTGCAACATTTTGTTAGTGCATATAATGTTTACTTATCGTTTCCTGTAACAAAATGTTAGATAACATATAATGATGATATAATGATAACATATTATCCCCCTTTGTCATCGATTAAAAAAGAATATGGATCATGGGAAGGCATTAATCGAGAATAGTAGAGAATATATATTCATAGATCAACATGCAACTAGATAGGTTTATATATAACATATAAAGTTTTCAAAGTACAAAACATTAGAAATAGAGTTCGAAAGATAGATGAGGCTAATTAGTACAAGCCCCTTAGAGTTCCATATCCAAAAGTACTAAAAAGCAAAAAAGGATCATTTAGAAAAAATCCCATCAAGTTCATAGAGACAGAAGCAAACTTATTAGCAAGACATAAACAAACGTACTACGAAAGTTTTTCTTAGAAAGTGTCGGATTTCGTACTTTCCGAAGTTGTCCAATGAACCGGAGATATTGGCCTCTTATTCGGATCCGTAGCTTGACTTGAAGATGCAAGAGTACAAGAAATCGCATTCCACACATTTCCAAGAAACTTTTTGATTTTTTTCAAATTTCTTGTTAACCTTCTTATCAATCCTTTTAAGTCTGGCTTCGAGGAGTTGGTTGTGAGTTATAATGTCAATAGCTTGCCCCGTGGTATGTGATTCATTTGTCAAGTGAACGTCTTTTGGATTAAAATATGCAGTACTAAACAATGGTTGATCCGTCTCCTTTTTCTTCCACTCTTCTAAGCTCATAATTCAACGAACCGAAGGTGGAAACTTCATCATTTTCAAGTTCTTATTATCAAGCATTTTACCTCTAGTTTGTCAGATGCAGGTTCGAGTATTTCAACATTTACCAAAAATCGCATTAGATATTCACCGTAATAAAAGTAGGTCGAAGTTCCATCAGTATAAAGCAAGATGTGATCCAAGATTGTTTGCATCCAATTGACCAGAGTTTTGTTGTAGATAGCATATAAAGCCCGGAATGTCTCGGCATAGAATAAATCAAAATTTCTGGTGTGAGGCTAGATCGTACGAGTAAGAGCATGATACATTAGCCTTGCACTAGGACGTAAACCTTTAATACGTGATCCATCCAAGTCATCATCAATGAATAAATGACTAACCTCATCTCTAACTCCAACATTACACTCTATTTCTCGTAATGGTATTCCATCCAATGGAGAATTCAAAATATGGCCTAACCTTTTGACGATTAGAAACACTAGTTTGCCGCATACTAGACTCCAAGCGCAATTTTCCAGATTTTTAAGAACAAGATGATCCAAATTTAGGTTGGTTAAGAATTTTTTTACCATTACAGTGTTTATTTTCTGATTATTCTGATCATAATCCATCAAAGACTTCAGCCTCCCTTTTGTGCTAAACGTTGTAGACCGTATGTCTCGAAATCAGGAAATTTAACATATACTCCTTAAATAAACTTTAATTTCTCCAATTTCCTCCATCTATCCTTTGCAACATCATTCCACAACCATTGGGAGATATATGAATATATGGGTTCTCTATAGATGATGATGCACCTCTTCTTGGTCTTTTTTGAGGAGCAGCCATTTATTCGATAAAATAAGATGCAAAAATCGAATTTTTATGATGGGGGAAGACTTAGGTTTTTGATAGAGGAAAATAAGGTTTTTAGAAATGAAGTAAAAAGAGTTGTTGGGGGTTATAAAGGCTGGTACGAGGTAGCATTTTTTCCCTTTGGATTTGCCTACTAGTCGACTGGTTCTGAATCCACCAATCAACTGGTGCCTGTTAAACTGGTTTTTCCAGTTTTTCTCTTTTGCATTATATATATATTATTCAACTGTTTTAAGTACGCGAACAATTTTAGATACACATACTTATTAAGTCTAATTAAGTTTATTTAAACTCTATGATTGTCTTATAAAAAGAATTCAATAACTTTTAACAGAGAGAAATCTTTATTAACGAATACCAAGAAAATATCATTATCTATGCATTTTCAGTCAATGCGAATTTTATTAACATAATTCAAGTGAAAAGGGAACAAACAAGATCATCACATTAGTTTGATTCCGAAGAAGCTGATTTTCTAGGTGTTTTTGATCCAGCTTCCTCATTTTCCTTCAATTTTTATCCCATGAATTGGGACTATGCTTAAGATCCTTAGGAGTTTTCTTCCATGGACTCCAAGATGTGGATGATGTTTTTGGAGTTTCTGGAGTTGTGGATAGCGGATGATGTCCTGGTTCTAAGATAATAGTTTTCCACAAGCCTGAAGTGCGATTTTCTCAAGGAAACTCGATCTATGTGAAGTTTGTTTTTGTTCAAAATATAGTTCACGTTGTAGCCTCATTTTCTCCTGTTGATAGTGGTGTATCTCGTCGAACTTTTACCTTGTTGATGGTGATGCAGAGAACTGTCTTTTCTTCTTCGCATCTAAGTATATCTAGTACGATATTCTTGCAACCGTAACTCTTATTCTTTATCTGGATTTGGATAGATCATAATATCTATGGAATTGGAAGATGGTGATGATTTAGAGGAATTTGATTTCTTTGACACGTTGTATTAAGCTATTGTTTTTATTAAGAGGGTTAATGACTATTTCTTTTTGAAAAGAGGTGAAAACTTCTCTGAGTATATATAAAGGAGGAAAGAGCTATAAATAGGAACTAAAAATTAAAGAACGAATGGTGAAATGATTTGAGACCACTAGTTTAAAGAGAGGTTTATTAGATAAAAATAGTAAAAACTATAAGTAGTTTCAATCACAAAAATTGAGAAGTAATGTAACTTGAATGTGAAAAACTAATACAACTTATTTAGTTGCATAGATTGGTAAAATGTAAATACCTAGGTTCAAAAAACCTTATGAAAACAAACATTTATTTTTGACATCTTTTTATTTTATGAAAACGATAACAAAAGTTTTCCTTTAAGAGGAATTTTACTATATATATATATATATATATGTATGTATGTATGTATGTATATTAAGAAGCAATTGAATAACATAATTTGCTAAATTACCTTTTAAATGCTATTCCCTTGCTTCTTGTCATGATCAGTCACATATAATCATTTAACGTCCATTATTTTGCGTGGTACCTGCAAAAAATATAAGAGATATTGGTACCCACTTCCTCCGTTAGGGTCCTAAGAGTTATGTCTTCGTAAACCAAACCTAAGCGGGTTCAGAGTACCTTTTGAAAATATAATTAATATTGTTATGTACAGTATATAAGAAATCCTTAATATGCTTATTCCTAATCAATTTTTTTTTAGGAATCCATACATTAATATTTTCAGAGAATTTTTTCTTCAAAACTTCTTTCTTTATATTTGAAAATGCAAGTTTTGTAAATTCAATATTTCTCTTAGTACTAATAGGTTTGCTAGAATTTTTCTTAGCATTGGTTTTTTGTACAAAACCTAATCTTTTTTACTATGAGAAGACTGAGAATTTTCTAAAATTCTAGATTGATCTTCTCTTCCTTTATTAAAATTATTGACATCCTTAAAGATATCATCTAATCTTAGTTTAAGACTAGAATTATCTAACTCAATAATTTTAATTTTTGAATTTAAATCATGATTTTCGAAAACAAGCAAATCATTCTTTTCTTTGAGTTTCGATCTCTTGACTCAGTAAATAGATTTGAGAATTTGCATTGGATAGAGATTCTTGCAATTTTCCGATTTCATCATCTAAAATCTCTTTTTTATCTTTTAACAAATCTCTTTCAAATTCTGCCTTTTTTTATCTTCGTTTGCTTTTTTTATATTTTCTTTTCAAATTAATTCTACATTCTAGAATTTCCTTATTAATTTCAACCATTTCTTCATAAGTAAAATTACTAACCTCGGTGTCTTTTGCCATGAAGCATACATTTTCTTGTTCATTGTCACTATCGCTATCACTCTTAAAAGACGATGAATCTGAATTATCCCAGGTAACTGGAAAAGCTCGCTTCTTTGATTTATCCTTTTTGTTGAGATTCTTCTTTATTTCGGACAATTCTTTTGATATTGTCCGGTTTTGTGACAATTGAAACATTCAACCTAGGCTTGATCATGTACTTTTATAAGATTCTTATTTTTCCTCTTCTTATATTTTAGAAATAATCTATTTTTTTGGCTACGAAGATAATGTCTTCTTCCTCTGAATCTGATTCTTCTTTTTGAGTATGGAAAGATAGTTTTTTCTTGTCTTGAGCATGAATTTTTTTGCCTGCAAATTCACGTCATATGACATAAGATTGCCTATTAACTCTTCGGTTTTCGTGGTTGAAAGATCATAAGCCTCTTAGACAGTTAGAACCTTTCTTTCCTACTCATCCGTCAAGGAGTTTAATATCTTTGAAACAATATCGAAATTAGTATATTTTTTGGTCAGACCGACCGGTTTTTATAGTGTTCCGTAACACTCTTTTATTTATCACAAAATAAAAAATACAAATGAGTTCAGGTGATATGCTTTGTAGATATCAACTATTACGGTTTTTAAGGTAGGACGCCCACCGTATACGGCAGTTATAGTGGGTTGTCTACTACTCTAATCTAGATTAAAGCACATGAGCTAGCTAAACACTGGACCACTATAGATTTCTCCACGCAGGGAGCTATGACATATCACGTTTCATACATCACAAGGAAGTTCATTACATTTAGAGTACAAAGTGGACACTTACGGACCCATACAAACAACTGCAAAATAGTATCATATACAACCGAAGGTAAAAGCAAGCTCGTGCACTCGAGGATTACATGAAAGGCAGCACAAAGAAAAACCAAGTATTTACTAAAACAGTTACCGTGGAGGAAATCTGATTCTCATCACAGAAAACCAGAATGTGGCCAAAGAACATCGCATGCGATGAAAGGCAGCGTTTTAGTAAGGGGAGGTAAGAGCAAGCTAAAAAGAAGGTTAAGTAGAGCTTCCATGTGGCCAGATAGCTATGAAAAAAGACCAGAGCACCCCAAAAGCGACAACGACAACTCTCCACCACAATTACATGTGAGGATGACTTGGAGCGAAATCAACAGTCTCCACATACTAGAAATGGAAAGCTTAATCAGCACTCAAACAAAGACAAGGGTCAGTGCATTTCGCATCTCGTTTTTGCCTTGTTCAAGCAAATGACGATCCATGAAGATACATGTAGGTACCATCGATTCGCAGTATTATAAGGAACAGAGTTCCAGAACTAGATCTGAGGCGGATTTACAATGAAAAAGAACCAAACACCCCAACGAAAATGAAAAACCCCAATTCACTAGACTGCTAAGAATAAACAACTAACAATACGACAACATAGAAAACATTGAATATCCAAGAGGCGAAACGTACCATCTCCAACACGAGGTCGAGACGCAGAACGAAACAACAAACAGGAAGTTGCATCTTACCAAGATAACTCCATGTCAGTGACAAGCTCCCTAACAAAACATCGTCTTTCAATTGAATTACCTACAGCAAGGCAGGTAGTTGCCTGAAAATACAACTGCATAGTGGAGGGAAGGGATAGCATAAGAGAAATAGAGAAGTTTCGAAAGCATGCAATAAGGCGGAGAAAATAAGAGGAAAAACATAACTCAGATCTGGTTGGTAAAATCTATTTCTGGAAAGAAGAAATAGGAAAACGCGGAAGATACTACGCACGACAAAAGCAGGACCAGAGGGGATCGTGTAGTAAGTTGTGGAGGCGGAGATTAAGAGAGGAGATTGAAGAAGAAAGGGGAATGAGAGAAATGAAGTTTTGTCTTGACTCCATTTATAGTCTCACCGAACTTTCAAAACTTTTTTACTTTTTTTAAAATCATTATATTTTCTCCTAAGCCCAATTATGAATGATAAATATATTGAAATCATGAATACATATCATTTATATACTGATTTTCATTTATTCTAAAATTCAAAAATTGATTCTTAAGCATGGATATCTTGCTTTGTTTAACCTTGATAGTTCCTTCATGAGTTACTTTGAGTGTTCTCCAAATTTCATATGCAGTATTGCTCATACAAATTTAGTTAAACTCGTTTCTATCCAAGGCACAATGAAACATATTCATAGCTTTAACATTGGTAGTGGCCTCTACTTTTTCGTTTGTGGACCATTCATTATAAGGTGTAGTGGGTTGTGTATATTCTTTTTGTGTAATATTCCAAGCATCAAAATCATTAGCTTGCATATATATTCTCATATGTGTAGCCTGATAACTATAGTTCATGCCATTGAAAAAGGGTGGTCATGCAGTAGATCGGCCTTCTGTGAATCAAGTGTTTGTGCTAGTAGTAGTGTTATTTTCCATATTATATAAGTGTTAATCGGCCTTTTGGTCCGATTACCAAAAGTACACAAGAAACGCTCGATTCCACTCATCACGTGAGGCCAAGGCCAAGGGCGATACTCAGGAAATCCGGGAGAAAGACTAAAGGAGTCGCGCCAACAAAACCTCGCCACATCCTCCTCAAAACCCTCCTTCGCACCTGTCAAGGTGCGAAATTTCGTACCTCCAAGGTACGAAATTTCGCACCTAGTAGGTACGAATTTTCGTACCTCGAAGGTACGAAATTTCGTACCTGGCAGGTACGAAATTTCTTACCCACAGGTACGAAATTTCGTACTTGCAAGGTTCAAAATTTCGAGCCTCGCAGGTTCGAAATTTCAAGCCTTGCCCAGGTACGAATTTTCCGAGGCCGAAACTAGGAGGCGCGAATTTCCTGTAGATGGTCTCCATTTCTACCTACTCCTACCTAACCCCTACCTAACCACTTCCTATAAATACCCCCTACCTCACACTTCAAAAAGGAGAGAATCTTCAGCTTAGAGACCTCTATAAAGCTTCATTAATGGCATCTCCTCTTTGAGGAAGAATAAGGGCAAACTTGTCCATTTTACTATTTCTTACAAATATGACTATTTTGCATAATAGTTCACATATGTATTGAGAATATCTCAACCCTGTAATCTTTTAAGTGATTAATTAAATCCATGCAACTCTTCAAAGTGGACGTAGGCCTTCACTAAGGCCGAACCACTATAAATTTCTTGTGTCATTTACCGCTTATATTTTATTTCATGTTATATAATATGTCTTGTCTATGCGACCATATTATTAATTCCTAGTAATACGCAATCTTTGGTGTTTGCGACATTTTTGGTCGTCAACATTTGGTGCTTTCACTGAGAAAACTCGGACGTTGCGTCTTTCTTGCACCTTACCATCTCGACTTCGACGAGCTTAGGGTTCCTTGCCTAACACGCCGTCAGGCCCGCTTACGATGGTAAAGAAGTCAAAGAACGCGATCATCGGCTCATCAGCCGTCGCCGAGGCCGGTCCATCTAATCCTCCTCCACCGGCAAATGTCCCGGCAACCAATGAAAATGAACCTCCCGTTGTGGACCCCTAAGCGCCCGTAACATAAGCACAAATCCGTACACTTAATGAAAGGTACGAGAACATGGCGGTTGAGCTTAACCAAGCGCTAAGGAATAACATCGACCTTATGCGGCAACTCCAAGAAAGTCAGCGCGATGTTGCTCGACTACGACTAGCTCGGAACGACTCCCGACCTCGACTACCAACATCGGAAACTTCCTCTTTCGAGATGAGGGGCCCTCACCAACGAAGGAGGTTTAGCCTCATCAACAACGTCGCCGTCCGAACAAATGCCCTCGACAATGGCAACGGCAATGGGTATGCCAACGGCAGCGGTAACGGTGACCATACCACTGTCACCTATAGCGGGGACACCCAACACCGGGACCGCTCTCGCTTAATCATTGATGACGGACCCGCTCCTACCAATCAATCTCCCCCTCAACAAGACCCGACGGCCGCCCGTCGAAACAACGAGCCAACCCATATGGCGGCCCAAGCCTATCTAGAACAAGATCCACGCGCCCCACACCCTCGGGCATACGCGGACCCCATCATACATGTTGAGGACTCGGAGGGTAATAGTCCGGACGTCCACCATAGAAGGCGTCCCCGAACCCGAACTCCGGAACCTAGCCAAAACTAGTGGGTTCCGATGGCATACCCTCACCCAACCTACCTTCCTGACATGGTCCGAAGGATCATGAGAGATATGCGAAGGAGTGTGCATGAACCATGGGAACGCACATTAGGCGCAACCCTTTCACTCGAAGGGTAAACGAAGCTGAATGGTCGCAATGATTCAGCATGCCACAGATGCCGCTCTACGACGGCACCACCGACCCTTGTGCTTTCCTAAACCGTTATGAGTGGAAAATGGACTGAAGCAGAGGCGACGATCCAGTCAAGTGCAAATGCTTTCCAGTTTTCCGCTCAGGAACCACCCTATTGTGGTTTTCTCGCCTCCCGATCGACTCCATCAACAGCTTCGGCCAATTAGCCACACAACTAGTGAAGCAATTCCGCATGCACATCCCGACTCCGAAGAACGCCCTCGCCCTTTCCAACATATACCAGGGGCCCGCAGAGTCACTCAAGATTTACCTTTCTAGGTTTAATGAAGCCCTCGCCGAGGTCGAGGATCCAGACCAGCCCACTATACTGTTCCAATTAGCCAAGGGTGTCCTCCCAACTTCAGAATTTGGGGCATGGATTGACCGAAAGCAACCGAAGAACCTCGACGACTTCTATGAGAAGGCGGGGCAATTCCTATGCCAAGAAGAAGCGAGGCGCAACCACGTCGTCGAAACCAATCGCCCCAACATCCCCCGAGAAGGTACCACAAAAAACCAACATAGGGGGCGAGAAACAGAAGGCCCCTCTAACCCAAATGCGGGGGAAACACCCCTCAAGCAATGTCCGAACACAGGGGGGCAAGGTGGCCGGGGCACCAACCAGGTACAAGCAGATCTAAGGAAGCCCGACCCCTACCAATCTTATGAAACTTACACCCCGCTAAACGAGGATCCCAAACTATCTATCTGGAGACGTGTAACACCCTACCATACAAAAAACTCCGAGTCAGGGAATCCACGTAATCCGAGAAGAGCTCGGGAAAATATTGCCGATATCATGACATGTATGGCCACAACACAAACTAGTGCCGCCAGCTAAAGGATGCGATCGAGAAACTCATTTGAGAAAAGCAGCTCGAACAGTACATCCAAGAGCCCATTCCTCCTGAAACCAATCCTAAGCCCCCAGCGCCCACTCCGCAAACGGCCGCTAAGGCAGCCCCAGGACCGTCGAACGTGAGGCGGGGCATTGAAATCAATACTATTTGTGGCGGACCAGGACCCACGCATGACAGCTTCCGGAAAATGGAGGAATATGTGGGCTCCATTAAGCATGCAACCTATGAGGCCTGCTCTTATCCAGACGACTCTATCCCGGCCAAGCTCTAGAAAACCATGTGGGACAACATCACTTTTAACGGGAGGCAGTCCACGGGGATCGAGATCCCAACTACCGATCCTTGGTGATCACTTCCCAAATCGGTGCTGCAACCGTTCGAAAAATATTGGTCGACTCGGGGAGCTCGGTCAACATTATCTTCAAGGCTTACGACCAAATGAAGTTAGAAGTGAGAGATGTCAAACCGTGCCGCTCCGCGATCCACGGTTTCAATGGAGCATCCAGCTGTCCAGTTGGAGTCATCAACCTACCCTTCGAACTCGGCATAGGGGATCGGAGCCGGGTCCGCATCCTCACCTTCGTGGTCATCGATGTCACCTCACCGTACAACGCCTCCCTCGGTTGTCCATTCCTCACAGAGTTCCGTGCATCCCTATCACCATGGTCCCTCCTTGTGAAGTTACCAACTGAGAACCGGGATCGGAATAGTCAGGGGAGACCAAGTCAGTGCCAGAGAATGTTATGCAATATAATGGAAGAACGCGCGCAATAAGGACAAGGCCAAAGCAGCGCCTATGGCCTTTTACGCCAAGACCGTCTCCGCATAGCAGCCAGCAGCGTCTGAGCCATGGCTCAGAAGCCACTCCCTTCTTTCCGACGACCTCGATCCAAGGAAAGACGAAGAATCCGAATGGGAAAGGCCGACTCCGGTCGAGCCAACCATAGATGTGCCCGTCAGTACCAACGATCCATCACGAGTATTAAAGATAGGGTCAGACCTCCATCTAACGGTCAGAGACGACCTTGTAGACTTTTTGAAGGCTTGCCTAGACGTACTCGCATGGACTCATTCCGACATGAAAGGCATAGATCCGGCAATCGCCTGCCATCCCTTGAATATAGACCTCAGCATCCCCCCAGTCAAACAAAAGCGCCGCTTCCTAGGACCTGACCGATCCAACGCGCTTTAAGAAGAGGTAGATCACCTCCTGAACAGCAACTTCATTCTCGAGGCCGACTACCCCGAATGGGTATCCAACCCAGTCCTAGTCAAGAAGGCCAATGGCAAACGGCGAACATGTATCGACTTCTCGGATGTGAACAAAGCATGTCCCAAGGACAGCTTCCCACTCCAGAAAATTGACCAACTGGTCGACTCAACCGCCGTGTACCAATTGTTGTCCTTCACATACGCTTACTCCGGTTACAACCAGATCCCGATGAACCCTCGCGACCAAGACGATACCTCCTTCATAACCGACCGTGGACTTTACTGCTATCGTGTCATGCCTTTCGGTCTCAAGAATGCCGGTGCCACCTATCAACGGATGGTTAATCGCCTCTTCAAGAATCAAATCGGGAAATCCATGGAGGTGTACGTGGACGACGTGCCAGTCAAATCCAAAGCATCAAACAACCACGTCCACGAACTCTCTGAAATGTTCGATGTCCTCCGCCATTACGACATGAAACTTAACCCCCTAAAATGCTCTTTTGGCGTCGCCTCAGGAAAGTTTCTAGGTTTTATCGTCAACGCACGGGACATCGAGGCTAATCCTAAGAAAATCCAAGCTATTCGGGACATCCAAGTCCCCGAGAACATCAAAGACGTTCAAAGTTTGAACGGGAAGGCCGCCACTCTAAGTCGTTTCAACTTAAGGGCCACCGACAAGTGCATTCCCTTCTTCGATTTGCTTCAAAGGGGGAAGCGCAACTTCAAGTGGACCCCCAAATGCGTCTCCGCATTCAAAGAACTCCTCGACCACTTAGAGCGACCACCCATCTTATCTAAACCAATATACCATGAGGACTTATACGTTTACTTTGCTATTTCTTCACAGGCAATCAGCTCAGCTCTGATACGGCTGGACGACCGAATTCAACGGCCGGTCTACTACATCAGCAAGCGATTGATGGGGCAGAAAAGAACTAGCCAAAGCTCGAGAAACTAACATTCTGCTTACTCATCTTGTAACACCCCGTATTTTCTATGAACATAAGAATAATAAATCAGAGAATAATTAAATTATAAAATAAGAATCAAGGGAAATGGGTTGCACCATTGCGTTCGTCTTGAAATTCTGCTTGGAAACGAGTCCGAGTTTTCGAAAAATGGAGTCCGTATGACCAAGTTATGACCCTCCGAAGTATTCAGAAATTTTCAGAATTCAAAACAGCTTTGAAATTCGAATTTAAACCCAGAAGCGGGCTGGGCGGGAAATTTCCCGCCCAGGACCCAGGTCGACTGGGGAATCGACACCCCCAGGACCAGGTCGACTTGGGTGTCGACCCGGCTTGACCAGGTCGACCATGGTGTCGAGCTGGGTGTCGACCTGGGGGTCGACCTCCCTGGTCGAACCTGGTGCGTGTGTGTGTGCGATCTTGGGGGCTGTGACGTGTTTGGACGAACCTGATGAGTTCTAGGGTTAATCTGAGGGCCTAAATGAGTTCCTACACCTATAAATACATCCTAAGACCTAACCTAATGGATAACAAAACATTCTTACATCAAAATGCTGCTGGACTTCCTCTTGATCATGGTCGCCGCTCTCTAAGCAATTCTCTTAGCCTCCAAACTCAATCAAACTAGAGATTAAAGCTCCTACAACAATTCTACAACAAATTAAAGTTCTTTCTTTAACGAAGGAAAGTGTAGTTATTTTCCGATACAAACTTTAATTATAATTGTGACATGATTGTAAGTCTGAAATTGAGGTTGTGTAAATTCTGTTCTGATTTGTCTTATTATGTATCTCTTTCTCCTTCTTGTTCTATAGCCAAGCTACCACGAGCTTGCGCCAAATCTCATAAGAGATTTACCACAAATTCTAAACTTTGGGAAAATAATGAATGGTGGTATAATTTGGACATAGGTTGTAAACTAGATGTTGATCTATGCATATTCTGTGATTTGAAAGAAGAGGAACCATTGTATGTTAGCATATGACTTGGGACTTTGGACATAACATATATTTTGAATTAAGATCTGATTTTGAGATGACATAGTTTAAGGCCAGAATTTTTAGGCATGTTTTTGAAGAAGTAATTGGTGACTTTGGCATAATTACCTATATTAAATAGGATAACCAATGATGTGAATATGCCTAAAAAGTGGAATAAGGATATTTGAAACAAAAGGTTATAAGTTAGCATAATTCGTATGTTATAACATGATTTGGGACATATATTGTATTATGAATTATGAATATGATTTAGGCATGCAAGTTTGGGCTTAATTAGGCAAGATATGTAATCTGTTGAAATTACATGTTCTGCTAATTTGCTAAGTTGCCCAATATGCTAATCTATTATCTGCTAAACATGCTAAATTGCCTAATCTGCTTGATCTTTTATCCGTTTAATCTGCTGAATTGCTTTATCTGCTAAATCCGTTAAGTCGCCTAATCTGAGAAATCTGTTATCTGCTATGTCTGTTGAGTTGATATAATTGGTCTGTTATTGACATAATCTGAATTGGCCATAGTTACGAATAATTGACACGTATGTTAGGCATGGGAATAAATGATAAATTCTTAATAAATTGGCCGCAAAGATAAATATGGCTAACTCGAGGTTAGAATGAGTTTGCGGCGTAATCCTGCCCGGAACCGCCCAGCACATCCAGTGGCCGCAAACAATTGGTTCTAATGTGATAAGTTAGTCATAACGTGCTTGAAACCCGAGGTTAGACTCAGTTTGTGGTAGAAACCTGCCCGGAAACCTGCCCGGAACCAACCGGCCTAACCAGTAGCCGCAAACTGTCAGTCTAATGTGAGAGGTTTGGGCATTAATATTAAATTAATGAAAATCTAAGATATAAATGATGTTTAAAACGTGTTGGGTGGATAGGGTTAAACCAACTAGACTGATAAATTAAACAAACCCGTTACGTGAATCTGTATGCCCAATACAAAGTCAAACAAGTCTATAAATCTATTATCTGATCCGTTAGTCTGAAAACTTATTAACTTGATTGTCTGAACTCTGTATGTATGAAACCTATCAACAAGTTAATCTAAAATCTGTTAGTCTGGGGACACAAGGTTAGGAGGGGAAATACTTGTGTCATCTGTTGTTTGGGACCCATATTACTCAAAACCCTTTCTTGTATCAAAACTTTGACCCAACAGTAGGTAGGGTCCGGGCACGCTCACTGAACTAATTATAAGTGGTTCATTCTGATAATGGCGAGGGGTGTTGATGGTTCGTTCCAACCGGGTCATGTGCGTGCATGGATCCCGGTCTGCCTCTGAGGATGTAAGACGTCGTGACATCTGTAAATAGGTCTGTGTCATTCAAAGGTTGCCACTTTAGGGAATGATACACCCTTCTGTGGGGCTGGCACAGGGTATTTATGTATTAGGTAGCCGATCGCTTGGGTGGGTTTTGGGGTACACTTAGCTCAGTATGTTTCTGTTGGTACCGTCTGTTTCTGTTGGGTGGTAACACCTGTCTGTTTCTACGTGGTACTGTTCTGTTGGGGTGGTAAAGGCCCATTACTAATGTACACCTAATTCTAACATTATGTTTTCCGTACTATCTGTCTGTTAGGGTGGTAAAGGTCCATTATTAGTATTCTACTTCTGTACCTTTTATCTGTTAGGATGGTGAAAACCCATTTCTTGTATTCTATCTCTGTATGGATTATTCTGCTCCGTTCTGTTTAGACATTAGGGTAACACCTAATCCTGTTATACTAGTATTAGTACTGAGAAGTTAGACGCAAGTAAGGAATATAACTTAGTTTACGTCATTCAGTTTCTCCGGTTAACTTAAAGTATATCTGTTACTCCTGTTAATGAAATCTCTCATCCAGCCATATTTTCATGTCATGTTATCATTATTTGTTCATAACTGAAAATCACTGGACTTGCCAGACTTTTTGTCTGACCCTTGTTGTTCGCCTCTTTTCTTCCGTCCCCCCCCCCCAAGTTTTAGAAGAGGGAATACTCTAACTTGATCCGGATTTTTCTGCTTGAAGTGCTTAAAGTATAGCTTGTCTCGCTTCTGTGGGGATTACGATTTTAAAGTTTTGCATTCTGAAAAAGGATTTTGTATAAGACTGATAATTGTGTACTTGAGTTTTTGCATTGTGATCTAGAAAGATGTAACCAAACATATTTATGCTTCTGTTGTAATAAAGTTAAGTAAAATTTTCAAGTACTGTTTATTTGTCTTGTGATATTCTGTTCTATGTACTCATAATGCTTCACCAAAGTTAAGGCGTTCCCCTTGTGAGTGACCTTAACAGAGGTGGGGTGTTACACTTGGTATCAGAGCTGAAGGTTACCAGATTAGATGAAATTTTTTGGAAAACTATTTTCAAAAAGTTTTTGAAAGGAAATATTTTCAAAAAGTAAAGTTTATTTTGAAAAACATAATCCCCAAAAAAGCCATTAACACTATCCTTTGTTTCCTCATTTTGAATCTATCTTTTTCTTTGTTTCAGTATGTCCGACAACCCTAACATTTCGGAGGGCGTGCCAGTGCCTATTTGGTTCAGGAGGTACTTGGAGGCCAGGGCAAATGAAGCCGGACCAGCAAACCCTCCTCCTCCTCCTCCTCTAGTGCCGAAGTTCCTCCTCCTCCTCCTCTAGTGGCCGAAGTTCCTCCTCCTCCTCCTCCCCCTCTGCACATGAATACCTTCCCAAAAACATGTAAGGATTTTAGAGCTATGGATGGGAAGAATTTCAATGGGACGGAGTCGTTCATAGAAGCAAGAAACTGGCTGAAGGAACCAGAGGATCTGTTCGTTATTTTTGAAGTAGAGGATAGGCAAAAGATACAGTTGGCGGTATGGTTGCTCAAGGATGAGGCCTCGTACGGGTGGGAAGTCACGAACGGAGAACGATCAGTGGAGACTTGGATGGATTTCAGGCATAGGTTCATGATGAAATTTATCTCACGAGCGGAAGAGAGTCTATAAGTGGAAAGGTTCTTGTCGCCGAAGCAAGGAAATTTATCAGATAGAGGGTACGTCAATAAATTTAATCAGCTGGCTAGGTTTGGGCTGGAGTTAGTAAACACTCCACACAAGAAGGCGCTCCGTTTCGTGAAAGGATTGAATGAGCCGCTACACGGATTGGCGATGTCCCACATACCTATGTGGAAAACCTTCGAGAAATTAGTGGACATGGCATTAATGCATGAAGAGGAAGCCGAAAGTAAAAAGAAAGATGAAAAGCCCGAAGGACCACAAAACAAGAAAACGGGGCCCAAAAAGAAAACGCAAAAGAAGGATGAGAAGTCTGAATATAAGAAGGAGAAGAAGTGCTTTACTTGTGGAAGCTCGACTCATCTGAACAAGGATTGCAGAAAGAGGAAGGGCGCTTGCTTTAACTGTGGAGAGATGGGACACTTCACTAGGGACTGCCCGAAGAAGAGAGAGCCTACATCGGAAGGACCTGGGAATACTCGCATGGCTAGTGGATAGGGTAGGAATAGAATAAAATTCTGTAGAAGGTTTAATTTTCTTGTCTGAGCATTAATTTGAAAACTCTTTTTGGTTCTGGTATTTTTCTATAATCGAAAATCTGCACTTTAATACTAGTCTTGTTTCTGATTCCACTATAGTCTCAAACCTTATGAGGGTTATGACCCATCTATTTGTGGTAAGTTGGGGTTTGAGGGCATTTGTGTGGGGCGTAGGTTGGCTATGACGCATACATTTTGGGTTTTTATCATGCTTAGTTTCCTAAGAATCATTTGGGAATCTGATCTGTACTAGTAGTCTGTAAGTATATGTACCAAGTTTTTGTTTTATCTGTACTCGCTTCCATCACTCGACTGTTTCCTATCGATCGAGTCTTTGAACTTTAGGTAGAAACTAATGGGTGTAAACATGTGTTTGAGACATGTTATGTTTGATGGTTGCAAGTGAATGCAAGTGGTTGCTTGTGGATGCATATACACACACTAGGCACTAGATCGGCTCAAGAACACTCTCATACTGCATATGGACGTGTGTGCATTTTTAAATTTCTGTGGATGCAAAATGACTGACTCATCACATGGATGTTGCATATGAATGAATGGTTGTCACTCATATAGAAATAATATGTATCAGTAAGGTTCTATTGCATACATGTTGGACTCATGGCACTGACATAATTTGCATTAAGGAGGTCAACTGAATCAGTAGACCGCCTAATCTTTGCATTAGATAAGGAACACATACACACACTTTTGCATATGTTCATACAACATTAGAAATCTCTAAAGACAATGGACGCCAGTGATTGATGATTGAGTAGATGGATGTTGGATGGTAGGACACATTCTCCTTAACTTGAAGATTTCGGGGACGAAATCCTTTAAGGAGGGGAGAATGTAACACCCCGTATTTTATGTGAACTTGAGAATAAAAATCAGAGAATAATTAAATTATAAAATAAGAATCAATGGAAATGGGTTTCTCCATTGCGTTCATCACAAAATTCTGCTTGGAAACGAGTCCGAGTTTTCAAAAAACGGAGTCCGTATGACCAAGTTATGACCCTCCGAAGTTTTCAGAAATTTTAAGAATTCAAAACAGCTTTGAAATTCAAATTTAAACCCAGAAGCGGGCTGGACGGGAAATTTCCCGCCCAGGACCCAGGTCGATTGGGGAGTCGACTGGGTAGTCGACCCCCCTAGGACCAGGTCGACTTGGGTGTCGACCTGGCTTGACCAGGTCGACCATGGTGTCGACCTGGGTGTCGACCTGGGGGTCGACCTCCCTGGTCGAACCTGGTGCGTGTGCGTGTGCGATTTGGGGGGTTGTGACATGTTCGGACGGACCTGATGAGCTCTAGGGTTAATCTGAGGGCATAAATGAGTTCCTACACCCATAAATACATCCTAAGACCTAACCTAATGGATAACAAAACATTCTTACATCAAACTGCTGCTGGACTTCCTCTTGATCATGGCCGCTGCTCTCTAAGAAATTCTCTTAGCCTCCAAACTCAATCAAACTAGAGATTAAAGCTCCTACAACGATTCTACAACAAATTAAAGTTCTTTCTTTAACCACGAAAGGCAAGTGTAGTTATTTTCCTATATAAACTTTAATTATAATTGTGACATGATTGTAAGTCTGAATTTGAGGTTGTGTAAATTCTGTTCTGATCTGTCTTATTATGT
Organism: Allium sativum; assembly: GCA_030737875.1. NCBI lineage: Eukaryota > Viridiplantae > Streptophyta > Magnoliopsida > Asparagales > Amaryllidaceae > Allium > Allium sativum. Next base: position 301,329,352 of record CM060924.1, read on the forward strand.
ATCTCTATCTCCTTCCTGTTCTATAGCCAGGCTACCACGAGCTTGCGCCAAATCTCATAAGAGATTTACCACAAACGCTAAACTTTGGGAAAATAATGAATGGTGGTATAATTTGGACATAGGTTGTAAACTAGATGTAGATCTATGCATATTCTGTGATTTGGAAGAAGAGGAACCATTGTATGTTAGCATATGACTTGGGACTTTGGACATAACATATTTTTTGAATTAAGATCTGATTTTGAGATGACATAGTTTAAGGCCAGGATTTTTAGGCATGTTTTTGAAGAAGGAATTGGTGACTTTGGCATGATTACCTATATTAAATAGGATAACCAATGATGTGAATACGCCTAAAAAGTGGAATAAGAATATTTGAAACAAAAGGTTATAAGTTGGCATAATTCGTATGTTATAACATGATTTGGGACATATATTGTATTATGAATTATGAATATGATTTAGGCATGCAAGTTTAGGCTTAATAAGGCAAGATATGTAATCTGTTGAAATTACATGTTATGCTAATTTGCTAAGTTGCCCAATATGCTAATATATTATCTGCTAAACATGCTAAATTGCCTAATCTGCTAGATCCGTTATCTGTTTAATCTGCTGAATTGCTTAATCTGCTAAATCCGTTAAGTCGCCTGATCTGAAAAATCTGTTATCTGATATGTCTGTTGAGTTGATATAATTGGTCTATTATTGATATAATCTGAATTGGCCATAGTTACGAATAATTGACATGTATGTTAGGCACGGGAGTAAATGGTAAATCATTAATAAATTGGCCGCAAAGATAAATATGGCTAACTCGAGGTTAGAATGAGTTTGCGGCATAATCCTGCCCGGAACCGCCCGGCACATCCAGTGGAAATGGCCGCAAACAATAGGCTCTAATGTGAGAAGTTAGTCATAACGTGCTTGAAACCCGAGGTTAGACTCAGTTTGTGGCAGAAACCTGCCCGAAACCAACCGGCCTAACCAATAGCCGCAAACTGTCAGTCTAATGTGAGAGGTCTGGGCATTAATATTAAATTAATGAAAATCTGAGATAGATATGATGTCTAAAAGGTGTTGGGTGGATAGGGTTAAACCAACTAGACTGATAAATTAAACAAACACGTTTCGTGAATCTGTAGGCCCAATACAAAGTTAGACAAGTCTGTAAATCTGTTATCTGATCCGTTAGTCTGAAAACTTATTAACTTGATTGTCTGAACTCTGTATGTCTGAAACCCGTCAACAAGTTAATCTGAAATCTGTTAGTCTGGGGACACAAGGTTAGGAGGGGAAATACTTTGTCATCTGTTGTTTGGGACCCATATTAGTCAGTAACCCTTTCTGGTATCAAAACTTTGACCCAACAGTAGGTAGGGTTCGGGGACGCTTAATGAACTAAATATAAGTGGTTCATTCTGATAATGGCGAGGGGTGTTGATGGTGCGTTCCAACCGGGTCATGTGCGTGCATGGATCCCGGTCTGCCTCTGAGGATCTAAGACGCCGTGACATCTGTAAATAGGTCTGTGTCATTCAAAGGTTGCCACTTTAGGGAATGATACACCCTTCTGTGGGGCTGGCACAGGGTATTTATGTATTAGGGAGTCGATCGCTTGGGTGGGTTTTGGGGTACACTTAGCTCAGTATGTTTCTGTTGGTACCGTCTGTTCCTGTTGGTTGGTAACACCTGTCTGCTTCTGCATGGTACCATTCTGTTGGGGTGGTAAAGGCCCATTACTAGTGTACACCTAATTCTAACATTCTGTTTTCCGTACTATTTGTCTGTTAGGGTGGTAAAAGCCCATTATTAGTATTCTGCTTCTGTACCTTTTATCTGTTAGGATGGTGAAAACCTATTTCTTGTATTCTATCTCTGTATGGATTATTCTGCTCCGTTCTATTTAGACATTAGGGTAACACCTAATCCTGTTATACTAGTATTAGTACTGAGAAGTTAGACGCAAGTAAGGAATATAACTTAGTTTACGTCATTCAGTTTCTCCGGTTAACTTAAAGTATATCTGTTACTCCTGTTAATGAAATCTCTCATCCAGCCATATTTTCATGTCATGTTATCATTATTTGTTCATAACTGAAAATCACTGGACTTGCCGGACTTTTTGTCTGACCCTTGTCGTTCACCTCTTTTCTTCTGTTTCCCCCCAGGTTTTAGAAGAGGGAATACTCTAGCTTGATCCGGATTTTTCTGCTTGAAGTGCTTAAAGTATGGCTTGTCTTGCTTCTGTGGGGATTATGATTTTAAAGTTTTGCATTCTGAACAAGGATTTTGTATAAGACTGATAATTGTGCACTTGAGTTTTTGTATTGTGATCTCGAAAGATGTAACCAAACGTATTTCTGCTTCTATTGTAATAAAGTTAAGTAAAATTTTCAAGTACTATTATCTATCTTGTGATATTCTGTTCTGTGTACTCATAATGCTTCACCAAAGTTAAGGCATTCCCCTTGTGAGTGACCTTAACGGAGGTGGGGTGTTACACATCTCCTCCCAGAAACTCCGGCCATAATTCCAGGCCCATCCTATTAAAGTCTTCACCGACCAACCACTACTCCCAGTCCTACGACTACCTGAGGCATCCGGTCGGCTGCTAAAGTGGAGCATGGAACTCAGCCAGTTCGAGATAACATTCATCCCTCGTCGACCCATACTCGGACAAGCCCTCGCCGATTTAATAGTAGAGTTTACCGCCCCTGAAGAAGCTTCTACGGAGGACCCCGAGACCTCCCACAACACATGAAAGATATTTGTGGATGGGTCCTCCAACGGCAAGTGCTCAGGAGCCGGCATTGTGCTCATCATTCCCGAAGGACGCTCGATCCACTACGCACTAAAGATGAACTTCCCCTCTACCAGCAACGATGCAGAATACGAGGCGCTAATAGCCGGACTAAGAACCGCTACCGAACTCAAGCTGAAGATCATTCATATTTTCTCCGACTCACAACTTGTCGTACGCCAAGTAAAAGAGGTATACCAAACAAAGGGGTAGCGGCATGCCCAATACCTAGCCCAGGTCTAGGAACTACTCGCTTACTTTAACCACTTCACTATCACTCACGTCCCGCGAAAGCAAAATGAAAGGGCCGACTCTCTGGCCCGACTAGCAAGTTCCGAAGATCCACAATTATTGGGCTTCGCCCCCATCGAGATACTCAACTTCCCCAGCACTAAGCGAACACCAACCAACACATCCATGTGCATAGGACCCGAGTCGGGGTCATGGATGACACCAATCAGGAACTACCAACAGCAGGTTATCCTCCCAGCAGGTCGTAAAGAAAAGCGAGCGCTCACCCGCCAGTCAGCCCGCTATCTCCTTATGGACAGGATACTTTACCGACGAGGCTTCTCTGTCCCCTTACTCAGATGCGTGACCCAAGAGGAAGCCACCAAAATCCTAGTCAGCATACACGAAGGAGAGTGCGGCGAACCACACCAGCGGTCAAACCATGGCCAGGAAGGTGCTCCGACACGGCTACTGTTGGCCCACACTCGAACAAGATGCCACTGACTACGCCCGCAAATGTGACAAATGCCAACGCTTCTCGAAAATCCTGAGAGCCCCACCGATGGAACTGACACAAATGACTAGCCCATGGCCATTCGCCATGTGGGGAATCAACATCATTGGGACTCTTCCCATGGCCAGAGGTGGGGCATGGTACGCCGTAGTCGCCGTCGATTACTTCGCCAAATGGGCAGAGGCCGAAGCCCTCGCCACCATCACCACCAAGAAAATGATCAACTTTGTGGTATGCAACATCATCACCCGATACGGGGTCCCTCAGGCCATCATCTCAGACAACGACACTTAATTCGAGAGCGTAAAATTCAAGTCCTTTTGTCAACACCACGGCACTGAAAAGAGGTTCTCAGCTGTAGCACATCCCAAGGCTAACGGGCAAGTTGAGGCAGTTAACAAAGTTATCAAGTCCATCATCAAGAAGCGCCTCGAGAAGGCCGGGGGCATGTGGGCCGATGAACTTCCTTTAGCCCTATGGGACAACTGGACCGCTCACAAGACAGCTACCGGGCACACTCCGTTCGCCCTCTCCTACGGGTCTGAAGCCGTCATCCCCATCGAGCTCGAGCTTCAGTCCTACCGAGTCGCTTACTTTGATCCAAAGACCAACCCGGATTTGCTTATGGGATCACTCGACTTGCTAGGAGAGAAAAGAAATGAAGCCGATCTGCGAGCGGAGGCCCAACGACAACGAGTTGCCCTGTACTACAACTCACGATTGCACCACAAGGACCTCAACATCGGAGACTTCGTCCTAAAGTGGGTGTTCCCACCTCCATCAGGCCTCGCTCCTCGGTGGGAAGGCCCATACTCTATTACACGAAGGCTCGATGATGGAACTTTCAAGCTAGCGACTGTGGACGGAGTCGAACAACCAAGGGCTTGGAACAACGAACATCTCCGCCGCTATTTCACATAATTAGCACATGATTGTATGCTCTTTTCAGCGATGTTCTGTTTCCTAGCAATTCAAGACATTGTAAAGGCTACTCATGCCAAACGTTGTTAATGAAAATGATGTTCAGCTTCCAACTTCCTTACTCTATGTTTACTCCTCACGTGACATGTTTGATTAATCCTAACAGCTCGCTTTCGTGCGAATCACCGACCGTGGTATCATCCTCCAGTACGGAGGACGATGCCGTCGTTCGGTCCGCGAGCCAGCCTCGCAATCTATCCGCATTGGCAGCGATCGGCACCCCGAGCAAGGGAGCCGGCTACGCCACTCGAGTCGCTGGCCCATGGCGCGACCAAGTATAAATAACATCCAACTCGAACCTAGGCCTAGTGCCGAGGGCGAGGATAAATCGTTCAACCACCCAACAACTAGACGGGGTGATACAAACTCCCCCTGAACTACGGGTGTGATCGAGCAATTGGTGCGGCACCAAGGCCGTCCTTAAATCATCACATCCCCGAAGCTCTCAAGGCTTAGGGGTAGCCTATGGCCACGGTCGGACACTACGGGCTGATGACTCAGGCTTCTCTTTCCCGCCGAACGATGACGACGGCGGGCTTGCCTCAACCCGATGAATGACGGGAGAGCTGACACCAGACGGACCGCATAACGCGACGTCATACGCCTTCGCTACTCTTGAGGTTAACCGCGGGCAACCCACGAAAAAACAGCAGGCGCTCTGGCCAGGCTTCACAAACTACGGGTTTCCTGAGCTGAGGGAGATCTACTAGAAGCGTGTGCACTATCTCGCCCCTATGGAACCACGATCCAGAGTGCGGTACACTGTCACACCCCTCGGGACAATCACCCCGGGGCGCTGAACACACAATCACTTTTCTGTTAGGTGTAACGATAAGTATGTCTATGCAAGTACGGGACACCCGAAAACATAGAAAGAACTTCCGTACATTTAACAAAAAACGTGATCTTTACTAATTCAAAGTTCATTACAACACACACCTTTCAACCCAGTACATTACTAATATCTTTCTTTTTTAATGACAGGGTGTACATGCACACCGTGCGTTGAAAAACCAAAAGCGAGGGAAGAACTCGCGTAAACTAGCGGCCTACACTACCAAAATGATCACTAAACTAATACATGAACCACTAACGCTAATTGCGTTTCTTCTTGTTTTTGTGCCTTTCTTTTGCAGATCCAGCACCCGATGATCCATCTTTGGAGCCAGGCCTCTTCTTTCCAGAACTTCCTTTCCCAATATGACTTTTTGGGGAGGTGGACGACCCATGAGAAGTTGAGAGTTGCCTCCCGTCTGCCGCTCTCTTCTTCTCTTCCTCATCGTCCGCCCTCCTCCGAGCAATGGTCACTGCAGCCCTCTTTTCTGCATCATCCCGGGTCTTGGCTATGACCACCCGCCGGGCCGTTTCATCATGTTTCCTTTTCTCCTCCACTTACTCACTCTTGACCCCCATCTTAGCCTTTTGTGCATCCACCAGGGCAACCATCGAGGACACATCGGCCACCACTGGGCCTCGGGCACTCCGCTCGTCCACCCCGCCTTCTTCATCAACAAGACTCTCGTAATGGCTAGGGGTTGCCCCTACCCCAGAGAGGGTGTCAAGATGATCTCCGCTCTCTCCAAGCCTTATCCCCTCAAGTCCCGGCCCAGACTTTGACACTTCGGGAACCGCGGTGGCCTGGTCCAATGCCGTGGTTGATCCACGGCAAAGTGCATGAGGAAAACGCAACCTTTTAGTCCACAAATCTTGTAACCACATCATCCTCTGGGATGCATGGTAAGGAGAATTTACCTCCGGTCAAGGATGGTGTAGGAAGAGCAGGAGGAGCGCCCGACGCAACAGGCACTACCGGTTCAACCGCTCTCGTCCCCAGATCACGCTCAGTGGCAACATGAGTCAAACCCTCCGGGTCACTTACAGTAACTGACCCAGGGACTGGAGGCCGATAGGAGCTCCCCTCCGCAAAAGCCTCAGCCACCACAACACTGTCAACTATGGCGAACTTCCCTTTCTCAGCTGCAAACCTCTCTTGCCTTTCCCTTTCGACATCCTCCAACAACAGCTTCCAGCCTTTCTCCAATTCCTCGTGCTCATCCATGGTCAAGAGGTCAATTTTAAGTTGCTCTTCGTCTAAGGTACCAACCTCTACTCTACGCAAGAAGGCTTCATACTGAATCAGCTTTTCCCAAGTTTGAACTAACACGCAGGAATAGTCGGGCATCCATGAGATCCCACGGAACTTTAGGACTTTAACAAGCATGTCCTTAATGTTTCCTTCCACAGACGCTTGTGCCTGGTACTCGGCATCCGCTAGCTCGTCCCTTAAGCGTTCCATTTCACTCAGATGATCTGTTTCCAATGCATCAGCGGCACTCAGCACATCCCGATTACTAGCTTCTGCATCCTCCTTCGCCTTTCTCGCCACCTCAAGCTCCCTCGCTAGACAGGCATTCTTCGCCCTAAGAGTTTGATTACTCTCCTAGAGCTGCTGGGCTTGTGCATTATCCCGCCTCAAGTCGGCGCAAACCTTGTCCGCTGCGGCCTTCTCATTTTTCAAGATGGTGTTCTGAGTAGTCAAATCGGTTATCGTCTCCTTCAGGACGGAGCGGGAATGGTCAGTCACCCTCTTAAGTTCCTCATATTGACGTTTCACCTCATCTGAAAACAACATGCCCCGTAAGTTAACAACACCAAGAGATAAGAGATACACAAACCTTAAAAATGAACCAGAAAACTCACCTCTTTCCGCGGCTAGATTAGAAATAGAAGTCTCCTCAACATCAATGATCATTTGCCGGTCGAGTAGCTCCTGATTCTTTTTTCTAATCAGATCAGACAGATGATGGGAATACCGGGTAAACGCATCAACTTGTTGATACGTGGCCCTCACGTGTTGCCATATCTCGCCAGTTTCCCTATCAAGAGCAGGACGAATCGCAGGGAAAAACCATAACTTGTCGAGGTATAACTCCTGGAAGTGGAGCCTCAAGAAGGCCCTCCTCTCCTCAATGGGCAGGCCCCAGACCCCGGACTCCGTTAGATCAGGCATCTCTGTGATAGGCGCCCTGTCCGGCCTTAGCTGTACAATCGGTGACTCCCCTCCCCTCGAGGTCCGAACGGGAGCCAGCGGAGCCACGACAGGCGGGGTGGCCGAAGATGTAAGGCTAGGTCCTCCCTGGTCGAACCTCGAACCTCTCCTGGGCACCTGAGTCGAAGGGGGAGGGGGAGGAGCCGTATAAGACTGAGGCATGTCCTGAGGACGACTCCCGCTGCCCTGACTCTGAGGGGGCGGGACGTCGCCATACAAGCTGGCTCCCTGCTTGAGGGAGCTAAGGAAAACACTATTGGAGGGGAGACGGTCCCCACGGCCTCGTCCTCCCCTTCCTCTGGCCATGTCACCTGTCAGAAAGAAGAAGCGAAATCAGTCAAGCAATTCACACCGACATTCTTTTATGCAACATGATTTGTGTGAGTGCATGTCCTAAGTTCTCTCTCAACAAACTAGATTGTTCGCCAGCCATGGGAGTTGTTCCCTCCGCGGCAAGACCTAGCTCCTCGCTAGCCGCACTCGGCCTCTGAGACCAGTCCACAGGAATCGCTTCCAGCTCGGCAAACTTATACGCCTTCTCGAGGGAGGCAGTAGCTTCCAGGGAAGTCATAGGAGAGTGAGGACAGTCCAGCACTTCCTCTCCTACCCCTCCCATCGGGGATCAGACAGAAGCGTCCAGAAGTCCCTCGTCTCGAGCAACCACCTCCTCGCTACCAGCGTGGGTACCTCCGACGCCTTCGTGGAATTTAACAACCTTTCTTGGCTCGAGCTGGTTATGGATTGACTTCCTTTTCAAAGCAGAAGCGATCGAGCCTCCCGCCATTTCCTCTCTCCACACAACACTCGCCACAAAAGGCCTAAGTATGGCTTGGCCCGCCGAGAGCAACCCCACGCGCCGAAGCCGATCCTGATATATCACTGTGTCCGTCTTACGAGAAGCTTCGGGGATGGATCACAGAGCGTCAAGGCGTTGCTGATACGCATCGCCAATTGATGCCTTGGGATTCCCTGTCACAACCGGAATAAGAATGTGAGACACGTATCTCGACAGGGTTACCAAAATAAATTAAGGGGGCTCACTTCCTTGTTTCCACCTCCTCTCAAATCCGGGAGGGCATCGAACGAAGAACCAATCATGCTTAATTACAGAAGGCCTAGGCCATGGCCCAACAAAGATCCTCTGGCTAGGAGACGCTTCCAAGAACCATCGAGAGGACGATACACCGGTCGATCGCCTGAAATGGAAGAGATACCGGATATCCTCCCCGGTGGGATCCTGGCATAGAAACTCTCGGCAAAGAACACGAGTACCCAAGAGCGTCGAATAAGCATTCGGATGCAATTGTGAAGGGTCAAGGCGGAAATATAACAACATCTCCCGTATGAAGTCATTGGCCGGGGGCACACACCCCACACTGCAAGCATGACGGTTCCTAGCAGTAAGCCCTCGGGTGGTGCGTGGGCTCTCTCACCCGATGCGGGGGCACGAGCCTCCCCCTTTGGAATACCAAATCGTAACGACAACTTGTTAACTGCTGAGGCATCCAGACGCGAAGGCACCGAATCAGGTGGATTGTCTAAGATAACCCCATCAGGCAACATATCGGGAGCCACTGGAGCAATCGGCTCGGCACCTTCCATAACATCCACATTTTCCATCTCGGCGCGTACGACCAGAGAATGAAGCCTTTCGGCATGTTCCCCGTGCTCTGACAACCCAGGAGAGCTTTCCGACTGGGAAGGAACCGATCCCTCGGCAGTCTCAAACTCACTGCTTTCGGAGTTGGGGCTACTCATAGAATCAGAAGTATCGGAGGATGAGGAGGAAGCCTCGGCTTCCAGAAGTTTTCCATCTTGTGACCTTGTTTGCATGGCTCGCTATACTTCAATACACCAGTGTTAGACAACTCGACAAAGTAACCTGTACCCCTCGTGTCGGTAGACATTAACAAGTGTGTGCAGTGCCGTACAAAGGATGAAAATGCTCATAAAAACGTTAAAGATCATAACAGTTCAGTCACAGTCCAGATATATGCTCTACCCTATGTGCAAATTTTAAGCTCCTACTCATACAATTGTCGACACTTAGTATGCACGTGTAACTAAATAGGCAAAGTATAAGTCCGAGTGCAAGCAGTCGGGAAGTTAAAGTCGAAAGCAATCAAGGACGATATCTGATCAAGGCAATGCCCTCAGACTCGCCCCAAGGCTCAAAGGATCAAGTGCCGAAGGATCGGGAGCTCGAATCCGGACACTCCTAAGTCCAAACATGGGATTCGAAGATTTCGAACCAGGGAGGCTCGAAAATTCTAACCGTCAAGGTTTGAAATTTCGAGCCCCAAAGGTTCGACAACTCGAACCTTGGGACTCGGACTTTCAGATCCCAAGGGTCGAAATTTCGAACCATTAAGGTTCGAAAATTCGAGGTTCGGGGTGCTCGGAGTCCAAGCAACCAAGGCTCGAAACCTCGAGCCCATAAGCTCGAAGTCTCGAACCCCTCGGGGTTCGAGAACTTCGAACCCAGCTAGGCTCGACGAATTCGATCCCACCAGGTTCGAACCATCGAACCTCACGCCTCAGATTCGAGGCCTCGAACCCCCTCCTCCAGTCGCACCTCGACCTCCCTTCTCCCTTCCCTTCGTCGACCAAGCTCGTTACTTAAAAAAGTCTTCTTTTTAGTCAAAAGTCTGAGGTTCGAAATTCTGGTGATAGCGACGCGAGATAGGAGAAAATGAAGGAAGTGGGCCTATTTATAATAAAAAGAAAATGTCCCTACGCATTCCCCCGACAGGCTCGAAATCTCGAGCCTACAGGCTTGAAATTTTGAACCATCACGGGTCGAAATTTCGACCCCCCTGTGGCACGAAATTTCGCACCTCTAAAAAAAAGATCAAAAAATGGAGACGACGACATGTTTCTTCCCGATCGTCGGGCCCGTAAATGCCTACATCCCGAACCGCGGCAGTCGCCAAAAACGCGCGACTCCGACGTCCCGCGGACACAGGGCAAAACGAGCACGAATCAAACCAACAGCGACTCGCCTACGGGCGAGCCCGCTAACTAACATACTTTTCTTTCCTATAACTTGCAGGGTAAATCCGCAATCCAACGGTCCTCTCAACTTTCATTCCGAAGCACATCATGTCACATCAAGACGTACTTCGGGGGGCAAATGTTAACCGGCCTTTTGGTTCGGTTACCAAAAGTACACAAGACACGCTCGATTCCACTCATCACGTAAAGCCAAGGCCAAGGGCGAAACACAGGAAATCCGGGAGAAAGACCAAAGGAGTCACGCCAACAAAACCTCGCCACATCCTCCTCAAAACCCACTTCGCACCTATCAAGGTTCGAAATTTCATACCTCCAAGGTACTAAATTTCGCACCTTGAAGGTACGGAATTTCGTACCTCAGAGGCATGAAATGTCGTACCTGGCAAGTACGAAATTTCATACCCACAAGTACGAAATTTCAAACTTGCAAGGTTCGAAATTTCGAGCCTCGCAGGTTCGGAATTTCGAACCTTGCTCAGGTACGAATTTTCCATGGCCGAAACTGGGAGGCGCGAATTTCCTGTAGATGGTCCCCATTTCTACCTACTCCTACCTAACCCCTACCTAACCACTTCCTATAAATACCCCCCTACCTCACACTTCAAAAAGGAGATATTATTGAGCTTAGAGACCTCTATAAAGCTTCATTAATGGCATCTCCTCTTTGAGGAAGAATAAGGGCAAACTTGTCCATTTTACTATTTCTTGCAAATATGACTATTTTGCATAATAGTCCACATATGTAATGAGAGGCTCTCAACCTTGTAATCTTTCAAGTGATTAATAAAATCTATGCAACTCTTCAAAGTGGACGTAGGCTTTCACTAACGCCGAACCACTATAAATTTCTTGTGTCATTTACCACTTATATTTTATTTCATGTTATATAATATGTCTTGTCTATGCAACCATATTATTAATTCCTAGTAATACGGAATCTTTGGTGTTTGCGACATTTTTGGTCATCAACAATAAGTATCAAATAACGGTTGTAAGGTTAAATGATGTCTTGCTCTGATGCCAATTGAAAAGTCAGGTATGACTTAAGGATAGGATCTTTCCATATGGATTATGTGAAAGTGAATATGATATTCTAACTTGTCTAATACAATAGTTATGCAAATAAATATTAACTAATATGATATACCACAAATAGGAAAATGTAGTAAGTAAAGTGAGGCCAGGAATTTTATATTGGTTCGGACTTCCCGTCCTACATCCAGTCCCATACTCCTTCTGGAATACCACCATCAACACCCTCTCTTTATCCAGAGGAACCAACTCACAACAATCTGAGCCCCAACAAGGATTTCCTGCATGAGCACCAACATAGGACTTTTACAAAATACAAGAATTTGACTGTTACTTGTGTTCTTGAAACACTGAATAGCCGATGATTGAGTACACCCTTCCTACAATTTTATCCTAAAATATATAATGTGTATGTGAAGACTGAAGGAAGCATATTACTTACTGAATCAAGAGATATAAAATAATTTCAATGATTCAACAAGTAATCTGAATATTTGAAAGCTTTTTAGAATGCAAAAGTTTAGAAATGTAGACCAAAAAATAGAATAGATTTGGAAAGATTCGGTGAGTTGAAAACCAAGTTTGTAGTGTATATATAATATATGAAAGGACGAGATCCTTCAAGAAGAGTTTTATCAAAGAGATGCACCTATTTTTATCCAGAAATGAAGAGGAATCTCTTCATGAAGAATGATGTCTCTTCATCAAAATGTTTGTTGTTTTGATTCAGTCAACTGTCTTTAAATCACCAGTCAACTAGTTAAAAACATTATAAATCGTATATATATTTAAAAATGGATAAAAAGTAGCCATTACTGGGCAAAAATTGTCTGACCAGTCGACTGGCTTAATATGAACCAGTCGACTGGTTTTGGGCCTGTTGCCTAATAATGGCTATTTCTTAGCCATTTATTCATATATATATATATATATTATCAAATTTCGGGCATATGTGTTATATAATGAGGATATATTTTAACATTGATCTAACACAATTAAACATACACACACACACACACACACACACACATATATATATATATATATATATATATATATGAACTAACTCTTTGATTTGATCTCCGTTTCATTGTTGTCCTGAATCAAAAATCTTGTGAATCAACATGTTTCATGACAATGGTTAACACCCAAAGTGAGATATGGCGGTAGCACTTTCAATCCTTTGCAGGAAAGAGCTTAAAATTGAGATCAGTAAATATTTCTGAGTTATAGTCTTGGATTACTACCATAGAATTCTATTGGTAAATCCTCTGTTAGAAATAAAACCAACGTGTACCCTATTTTTGATTTCTCGAATAGGAGGTCTCCCTTTCTATAATATACTTCCCTAGTATTGCCTTAAGGTATTAAAATCATCTCTGCGGGTACTCAACAATCACGGATCTGACTCTTGGGAAATTATTCCAACAAATCAGTCTCTGAATGTTAGGTTTATGTAAGTATTCCTTGGATTCTTATGGATTTATTAGGATATCAAGAATATTACCTTAACGTATATAGATTAGACCCAATAAGTCGTTGAACTTGGAGATCTTAATTCAATTCTAGTTTCGGCCTTGACATAATCCTAACTCGTTGCAATAATCATTAAGCTAATATAGGTTTATTTCTATAACCAAAGGATCCAAGGTTCAGTCACCGGTCAGGGTTCGAAATGGATCTTAATTACGTGTATGACACGTATATTACACCTGTGATGTTAGCAAATAATAATAATAATAATAATGAATATTTCTGAACATGATTACCGTAACAAGACGATTTCGACAAACATAATTTTAAAAAAATCCAAATCTATCGACGTCCGAGCTTGTTTATCTGTATCTTGTAAAAAGTCAAAGATAAATATATCAGAGCACATAATAGAATTCTAGCAGTGGAACAAAATAAATCATAATAGGAAATAAATAATCAACAATATAATGAATTTATCTAACAAGTCTCTCTAAGTTGTAGAATCTTAACCACCTGCCTAACCTGCGGGTTTGTTATAAGGAGAGGGTCGGAACAAAAGTTCCGGTGAATGGATAAAGTATACTTTCTATTAATAACACCACATATATTGTTCTATCACTGCTTCATATTTATTAAGTTATTCAGGTTTATTTCGCAATATACTTTTGATTTTTGCATAAATTGAACCCCTCTACTCCCAAGTAGATTAACCTAATATATATATATATAGCTATATACCCAACATATATCGAGACACTTCCTATAGTACCCTCCTCAAGTAGTCCCCGTCATCATACTACTAAAAAAATACTAGACCTCCATCTCTACAATACGAAAGCTTAGTAGGCTATGATGCGAAAGCGAATGTGCATCTACTGCCATGTCATAGGTACGCCCTAGTCCCTAAGTTCTTCCATGGAACTCGGTCTGGGGCTTTGTACATATTTATAAAGGATAACTTCGTTAGCCTAAAATACAGATATCCAAAGATTTGTTTCTCTTTCGCCAACTCTCCAAGGCCCCACCCAGCCTACCCTACTAATGAAAGATTATTTAAAGAGCTAAATAACCTCCCTACCATCCAATCTAAATAAACATGTGGTCCCTCATCCAGTGACTCAATAGTAAAAGATCACTAGCCTCTTATCTTAACTCCAGTCTCCCTCGACATGCTACGACATATGATGGTAGGTATCCGACGACCTATTATATTTTGTTGGGTCCCGACAACAAATCTTTCCCCTTGAGGCAGTCGCTGAATCATCCTAAGATCATCCTCTTATCAGTCTTTAGGCTACCCATCACCCAATGTGCATCCAAGGCATACTCACCGGATGGAACCATACAAATTGTGCCTCTATTGGTACAGCTTCATTAGGCCTTCCATAAAGGGCCATCATGGAGTATACTCACATCCCATAGAAGTCCCACACTTCTTTCCAGTCCCATCGAATAATAAAGTGGAAGTGTTCCTCTCTTGTCTTCAGAAACCTAGGATAATCTTCCCCATTGAGCTCTTCATCCTAAAACGTACGGACTGATCCAAGCGCGTCTCATCATTACGTTATTATATCCTATTTATAATCTTCAACTACACGCTTGTTTTACTTACTGCATTGCTAATTAACTTGAGCATTTGACCTATTTATTCTGTACTCAAGTTATTTACTTATTAGCTTCAGTTGGCCGTTTATTTTCCCTAACCATCTTTCACTGTCGGAATGGACAACTTTTTATTGTTACATTCATTCAACTTAATTCTTCAATTATAAGTTTATTAATAACAAGCCTAGTTACTCTTTTTCTTTTAATTATAACCCCGTATTATAATATCACCACAACTATAATAATGGATTTTGCATATCAAAATTATTTTCATCATTTAAGTTTATTTGTTGTAAGCCTCTTACTTTCCATTTCTTCTTCTAATTATAACATGGATGTTATAATCCTGCTTTTCCCTATGGAAAGTACCTAGTATTTTACATTCCCATCTTATATAATTTATTATAATAGGTTATATCCCCCGTTCATTACATATTTCATAGGTTCCTTACTTCCCTTTTTATTTCTCTCTTTATAATTTATACTTTAGGAAGTTAGACTTATTCCTAATTGATGGGTTATTAAAAACTATACGAAAATCTATTTTCATAGCTTATAGTAGTTACAACAATGGAAACCCATAATTTCATGGCATTTCTTTTTCGATTATTTTAGGCTATTGAATAGTGCGCATTATGAAAAAAATCCTTATCTTGCACTGTTACACATCTTTATCTACTTCTAACTTGCAATTATGTTTTCTACTTCTTCTTAAAATAAAATTATGGAAATATATCATATTTTTACTAGCTAATCAATCTAGGTTACTACTGACTTCCTAATTAATTTGATATACATTGATTTCCGTTCCTATCCTATTTTCCCTCATTTTGTTACAATCCCCATTAGTTTGCGCATAACTACAATTTTCTTATTTTGTGCATAACTACAACTCACTTAGTCTATGCTTAATAACATTTCAAATAAATTTGTGCATAACCACAATTCCATAAAATTAGCACATAGTCATGATTTAATTAATTGGCGGATGATTGCAATTTAACATGGACTGTATATTCTGACATAGAAAAGGGTACAAGAATAAGAAGAACATATCATAATTTTCAACAGGAATCAAATAGTATAATATATCATTACTGGAAAATATAATTTTAATCCACTCACCTGACTTCATACAATTATTGAATACAATTTAGATCTACTACATGTGGTCTTCCTAATAGGATCCATTATTGAAATTACCATAGATTTAAAAACCTAGAGCTGAAAGAAGGAAAAGAACCACAAAAATCCAGATTTATAGAACTTACCTCACGTAGACGAGAAACCTAAGCACCAATAGCTTCGATCTACATTCCTTATCTCCAAATCTTAAATCAAAATCCTAAAATGAATATATTCTTATTTCTAAAGAATTTGGAGGATAAAGAAAATGGCAGAGCGTTGGTGTCATTTTGGAAAATATGAGTTGAAGGTTAGGCTCTCCTAATCTATTTATCGGTTCATAGAAGAATCTCATTCGTTGGTTTGAATCAAATAAAATTAGAGCCATATAAAACATCTAAACCACGACATTTCAACCAGTATTTGGTCAACCCATGCTCCAAATAGGTTGACCCCTGGGTCGAACCACTTATAGCATGGTTCAACCCATTTACTGGGTCGTGAACGTCAATTTTGCCCTTATTTATTTGTTGTTTAACGTTACTCTCAACGTTACTTTTCCTTTATATTATTCTTCCCTATATTAATTTCTTTAATTTATTACTAACCTTTCGAATTTCAAATTTTAATTTGTGCATATACGTTCACACATAACTTTATAAATTTTTGTTCGTTAATAACTTCCCCATACGAACTCCATTTAGGGCAAGTCGTATATTATAAAATTGCAGCAAATACAATGGTACTTGTTTCGAGGCCAAATTCTGAAATCATCAAATATCGAATATTTGTCAACAATTATTTAAGTATTAATTTAAAAACACGAGGTGTTACATTCTCCCTCCCTTAGGAAATTTCGTCCCTGAAATTTAACAAGAGTAGAATTATGTTATTCCTCGTATGACTTGCAACCATTTGCGTACTTGTGTAAAGTGTAGACATCATCAAAATACATGAATGAAATAAATGCCTAACCGCTATGTCCTATGTGAATGCAGTTTTCATTTGAAAACACGACGCACACATCGTAAGTATACTAGAAATTTTTATATGAATGCAAGATTTGGAAAACCAAAAATATTTTTCATCTAATTTTCCCCACATCCATACAAAGTAAGAGTGCTATTCATCCAATTTTTTTACATCCAAACCCGACCATCGAACTCTTTGTTTTGGAATTTTTAGAAAAACCTATTTTCCTTGATTTTATTTCTTATTTTAGAGAAAGGTGGAAATGGGAAATTTTCTTCCCTTTTTCTTTATGCTCGGAAATTCTTTCTCTTACGTCATAAATTTTTTGTTTTGTTTTTTAAGAACAATTCATGTAAGAAAATTTGCTTATTTGTTTTTGTATTTCTGAGTAATCGATTTCTGAAGAGACTACATTTTTTCATTTTGTTACTTTTTTGTAGATTTTTGTTTGTCGCTCTCTTTTGTTATTCCATAGTTATTTTATCTATTTTAACCTGTCACGAGATTTTCCTAGTAGAGAAAGATTGTACACAACAACTATGATAAGATAAAGTATCACCATAAACTAAAAGGAAGCATTATTGTACCAGTTTCTAACATAGACGCCATAACAACAAAGGATAGACGAATGCTAAAACAAAAAAAGTTCTACAGAAAGAAATAATAATACTAATTCGCCCTCAGAAAGAAGGCCGGGGTCCCTATCCGAAAATATCCCTGATGAAGGAATCTAACCTACCTAAGTGTTCCTCCTGACGCCTAGTACTATCCTACACCTCTAGCTGCATCTACTCAAGACGCTGTTGGGCTAAAAGTATCTCCTGTAAAGACTGCTGCTGTGTCTGAGCAAACCGAGCTGTGTACGGGCCATATCTTGTATTGCAAGAAAGATCTCATGGTTCTCCCTATCCAACTGATCCTACCTCTTCGACAAGGACCTAATCACTCCCCTCAAACCCATGGTTTCCATGAGGGCATCTTCTCTACCACCCATGGGCCCCACTGTGATGACTGGGAAGACTTGGTGCTTCCACCGTATGGTAGCTCTATACCCTGATATTCCTAATCTACTGGAGGGGAATTAAAATACTAATATGGTTGCTCTATGCCTTGCCCCTCCTCATGTACAAACTTTTCCCCAAACCCTGCCTCTGGCTGGTACACGGGCTGATACCCTTATCGATCCTCCTGATCCTGATCCTCATCATCATCATACTCATCCTCCAGTTGCATGGGATGAATCTACTATAGCTGAGCCAACACATTATGCATCCTAGTCAAGATGAATGTGTCTATCAATCAGTGTATCTCCTTGACGTTGTTCTCATTCCCTAATGGCACATTGAACTGTCTGAATACCATTGTCCATAAATTTCCAAATAGGATCGTCGACTGCCTCTTGTCTAATGTTACTGCAAAATGGGCCATAGTTTCTCTTGCCTAATTAACCTAAAGCCCAGCCAAAATAGCATATGTGGCATGCTTAACAGTGCCAGTGACACTATCATAACTTCCTATTCGAGCAACTAGGTTATACTGAAAAATGCGTATAACCAACCTAGCCAATGGGTACAAATGCCTCATATCCCAAGCCCTATGCTGAATGTTAATAAAATTCTAACCCGAAACGATTTTGTCTATCATCTGTACATGGTCTAACTCTAGAACCTGGTCACTAATACCTAGCATGCTAACAAACTGTCTCTTGGTGAAATTATCCTTACTCCTTTTAACTCAGACTCAAAGACAACCTAATTATTCTTCTCTCTAGAATTCAAATTGGCACCGAAATGATGGACTAACCTGGAGTATGGGGCACATCTATATGTGCCGTGGTCAAGGATCTAGTGCAACCCTATATCCTGAAAAGCTTCTTCGATGTGGGTGCCTAGAAAATTTGCAAACTTAACTGGTCTTCCAAGCAGGAACCGGTACCCTTCTGAATCCACGCAGGGCTAAGATATCCTCTAAGTGTTCATGCACCAAGCGATATCTTGTTTTGTTAATTGGGAAAAAAGGAAGCTAAGGACTGCTCCCAAGGCATAGCCAAAAAAACTTGGAATCCGCAAAGAAGGAGCTTTGATCTGGGTAGTGAAGAGGACAAGCTTTGATTTGGCATTAATTTCATGGAGAACGGTGGAGTTTTGGGGTGGCGGTGGTGGTTAGAGGTGGTGAATCGGGTTCGATTAGAGGAAAATGAAGCTCTCAGGTGGTCGGCCTATCCGAATACTGGGTCGACCCAACCCAGTTATAATATTTTCTCATGTTCACATTTGTTCCTCCGAGTTCTAATTGACTATTCACTATACTGCAATCAAAAAATGTTTTCCTCGGTTGGTCGAGATGCCATTCTAATTTAAATAAATTCTCTTACACCCATTCACCGTTTATTAACGCTTCCTAAATTTCCAAACTTAAATGAAAATTCTAGTTCCAAAATTAATCATCGCACTTTTCTTTTCCATCCCAATCCTTAAAATAAATTCTCTCATCTACCTTTCCCATTTGGTCCAATAATCGATTCCCCAAACCCCTATCCACGATAATACCATAAAAACTTCTTTTCAAATAGCCTTAAACATTTATTGCCCTAACCATCTTTTCTAGCTTACGCCATTTCGCCTTTCGCTCCTTCATGCAAATCTTCAAACAACGTTTCGAACCATGTGTAGTGCCAATTTTTGCACCAAATGTGTGTACATGCGAATTTCTAATCCATCTTCTTCTTATTCTTTCCGAATATAAAGGGTTTTATCAACCAATCCGAACAATCTGAAATACTAGAATTTCGAGTACTAACATATAGTCCATGTTTTAATTACAAAACATCTTGTACAGTTTTTATTTCATCCATTTAAGGGCCTACTATTCTTAGATATTCCATAACCATTTCTTGGTGTATAAAACGATATCTTATCTCTTTCCAATCTATTGGGTTGTTCTTTAGATCTAAGTACATATATATAATTTATTTATATTTAAAAAAATACGAATACCTTCACTCACTGTCTATATAAGAATCTTAAACCAAGCTCTAATACCAAATATAACAAACCCATTTTCGACAGACCGGTTTTTTTTCAAAAATCTAAATCTATCGAAGCCCGGGCTGGTTTATGTGGCATCATATAGAAAGTCAAAGATAAATATATCAGAGATCATAATTGAAATCTCATAGCGGAAGGGAATAAAATATAATAGTAAGTAAATACTTACCAATATAATGACACTATCTAACAAATGTCTCTAAGCGGTAAAATCTCAACCACCTGTCTAACATATGGGATTGTTATGAGGAGAGATCAGAACAAAAGTTCAGGTGATTGGATAAATTGCACTCTCTACAATAAAACTACATATATCGTTCTATCACAATCTCATATTAATTAAGTTTTTGGGTTTATTTGACTACATGCTTTTTGTTTTTCCGCATAAATCGAACCCATCTACTCCCTAGTAAATTAACCTAATAATATATACGTAGCTATATACCCGATATATATCGAGATACTTCCCACAGTACCCTACTCGAGTGGTCCCCATAGTCGTACTACTAAAACATATTGGACCTCCATCTCCACACTACGAAAGCGTACTAGGGTATGCTATGAAAGAAAATATGCCTTTACCGATGCGTCGTAAGGACGCCTTAATCTTGCGTTCTTCCACAAAACTCAATTGAGGGCTTTACACATATCTGTGAAGGGCAGCCTCAGTAGGCCTACAATAAAGATATTCAAAGATAGTTCTGTCTCTTTCGATGGCTCCCCAAGGCCCCACCCAACCTATCCCTACAAATGAATGATTATTCAAAGAGCTAAATGACTGCTCTACTACCCAATCTAGACAAACATGTGGTCACTCATCCAGTGACCCGATAGTAAAAGATCACTGGCCTCTTGTGTTAGCTCCAATCATTCCTGCACATGCTCCGACTGATGATGACAGGTATCCGACGACCTACTATCCTTTGTTAGGACCCGACCACGAAGCCTCCCCCTTGTAGTAGCTACCAAATCATCCTAAGATTATCCTCTTATTAGTCCTTAGGTTGTCCATCATCCAAGATATAGCCAAGGCATACTCACCAGATGGAACCGTACAGACCATGCCTCTGTGGATACAACTTCATTAGTCGTAACCCATAGGGTCATCACGGAGTATCCTCATGTCCCGTAGAAGTCCCTTACTTCCATCATGTCCCGTCGAATAATAAGCTTGATGTGTTCCTCTCGTGTCTCCAAGCACCCACGGTGATCTTCCACGTTGAGCTCTTCATCTTAAAATATATGGGCTGGTCCAGGCACATCTCATCAATGCATTACTAGACCCTATGTCTAATCTTCAACTATGCACTTGTTTTACTTACTGCATTAACAATTATATTGAGCATTTCACTTATTTATTCTGTATTCAAGTTATTTACTCATTAGCTTCAATTGGCCATTTATTTTACCTAATCAGCTTTAATTACCGGAATAGACCACTATTTATTATTGTGTTCTTTAAACTTAATTCCTTAATTATAAGTTTATTAATAACAAGCCTAATTTACTCTTTTCCTTTTTATTATAACCTCGTATTATAATGTCACCACAATTATACTCGTGGATTTTGCCTATTAAACTTATTTTCCATAATTTAAGTTCATTTATCATAAGCTTCTTACTTTCTATTTCGTCTTTTAATTATAATCTGCATGTTATAATCCTATGTGTCCATATGGGAAGTACCTATTACTTTACATTATCGTCTTATACAATTTATTATAATAGGTTGTATCTCCCGCTCATTACATATTTCATTGGTTCCTTATTTTACTTTTTATTTCCATCTTTACAATTTTTCCGTTAGAAAGTTAGACTTATTCCTAGTTGATTGGTTATTAAAAATTGTACAAAAATCTATTCCTATAGCTTAAGGTAGTTACAGCAATGGGAACCATAATTGCAAGGCATTTCTTTTCGATTATTTTAGGCTATCGAACAGTGTGCTATACGGCAAAAATCCTTATCCCGCACTATTACACATCTTCATCTATTTTAAGCTTTCAATTATGTTTTCCATTTCTTCTTAAAAACCAAACTTTGGAAATATATCATATTTTTACTAGCCAATCTATCTAGGTTACTACTAACTTCCTAATTAATTTAATATACATTGATTTCCGTTTATATCCTATTTTCCCTATTTTATTACAATTCTCCGTTAATTTGCGCATAACTACAATTTTTCACATAACCATAACTCACTTAATCTATGCTTAATAACATTTCAATTAAATTTGCATATAACCACAATTCCATAAAATTAGCACATAGTCATGATTTAATTAATTGGGCATAATTGCAATTTAGCAGTGATTGTATAATCGGACATTGAAAAGGGAAAAAAAGGAAGAAGAACATATCATGATTTTCAACATGAAGTAGACAGTATAATATATCATTACTGGAAATATAATTTAAATCCACTCACCTGACTTCACACAATTCTGGAATCCGATTTAGATCTACTACATGTGATCTTCCTAATAGGATCTATAATTAAAATAACCAAGGATTTAAAAATCTCATGTTGAAAGAAGGGAAACAACCTCAAAAATCTAGATTCACAAAACTTACCTCACACAGACAAGAAACCTGAGCACCTATAGCTAAGATCTACATTCTTTGTCTCCATATCTTGAATCAGATCCTAAAACTAATATACTCTTATTTCGAAGGATTTAAAAGAGAAAGAAAATGGCAGTGCCTTGGTGTCGTCTAAGAAAACATGAGTTGAAGGCTATGCTTTACTATCTATTTACAGGTGCACAGAAGAATCTCGCTCGTTTGATCAAATACAATAAATAAGAGCCGTACAGAACACCCAAACAACGTAATTTCACCCAGTATCGGGTCGATCCAGGCTCCAGGTGGGTTGACCCCTAGGTCGACCTAGTCCTAAGACGGGTCGACCTATTTATTAGATCGTGAACGTGAATTTCGCCCTTATTTATTCGATGTATTACGTTCTCTTAACGTTACTTTTCTTGCCTATTATTCTTCCCTATATTAATTTCTTTTATTGTAACACATTTGCGAATTTCAAAATTCAATTTGTGCGTATATATTATCGAAATAACTTCATAAACTTTTATTCATTAATAACTTCCCCATACGAACTCCGTTTGGGGCAAGTCATATATGTAAACAAACCAAAAAAAAATCCACGTGCACAATGGTACTTGTTTCGAGGCCAATTTATAAAATCGTAAAACGTCATTATTTGTCAACAATTATTTAAGTATTTATTTAAAAATATAGGATGTTACATTCTCCATTCCTTAGGAAATTTCGTCCCCGACATTTTTGAAGCGTAGAATTATGTAGTTTCTCGTATAACTTGCAACCACAATGTGTTCGTCTTCAACAATTTGTGCACTTGTGCTAAGTGTAACACATCATCAGAATACATGATTGCACTGAGTGCTTAAGCATACCTCCTATATAAATATAGATTTCTTTTGAAAATCTTTTGGAAACATGATGCACATATACTAAATACTAGAAATTTCTATATAAATACAAAAATTTGAAAATCAAAAATATTTTTCATCTAACTTCCTCCATACCCTTACAAAGTAAGAGTTTTGTTCGTCTAATTTTTTTTTCATCCAAACCCCGTGAACCAACTTTTAATTCTCAAATTTTATGAAATGTCTAATTTCCTGAGTTTGATTTCTTATGTTAGAAAAAGGAAGAAATGGTAAAATTTCTTCCCTTTTTCTTTGCCTTGATTATGAGCTCTCGTTGTATTTCACACTACTTCTCCTTGACTTCAATTCCCGATCTTCCTTAATTATTTTTCCTAATGTTTGACCTTCCCCCTAGCGAAGGAGTATTCCTGACTTTTCAAGTGTTTTGGCTTGGATTCCTACATTTGCATTGCAGTTTTATCATATCTTTTTTCAATGATTCTTTATTGATAGTCAGGTTTTTGTCAACAGAGTCGATTTATCTTCTTTGTCTCTCCTACAAACTGTATTTTTCTCTTTGTTTTGTTCATCCTTTACTTTTAAGTGTCTTTTTAGTCTGCGGTAAATAATTACTTTAGCTGGCATCCATATTCCTTCTCGACTTTTCTACCTTTTCGATGTAATTCAAGGATACATTTTCTTCATAAATAGTCTCATTTTTCTTCTTTACCATAAGTCCTTTATCTTTCTTCAGACAGTAAACTTTTCTTTTAGGATTTCCTAAAGTTTCTTTTTTAGCATTATTGTTTTATTATTTGAGCATGATAACACTCATTTAGAAGTGCGTTTTATCCTTCATGAGGAATCTTCCTTGTACATTGAAATTTCCTTTTTTTCTGTTGGAACCCTTTCTTAATGAAATTCTAGTAAAGCACATGGCTCAACTCAGTGGGACACTCAGATTCGTCAGGTGACCTTCCGTTGTTGCTTACACTCCAAGCTCCTCCTTTGCTACCATGGTTTTCCGCGATTCTTCGGAAGAAATTATCTTTTAATGCAGCAGGATTCTTTCTGGCTCCTGCTGTGGATTTTTTCTATGTCGGCCAATAACTTTGGAGGGACGATGCCTTCCGAGGATATTGCATCCGGTCTTCTTGGTTTTCAGCTCAAGGATTTATCTATGCTACTTAATTAACTTTCTTCAAACTATGCCTTTGACCTTCTTATCTTTCAAATTTACAACAATGTAGTTAGTTAGACTTCAAAAAATTTCTTCTTTGATTCTTTTTAGGAACAACAACCCATATTTCTCTCATGATCTTCACCCATAAGCGAGAGTCTAAATATTAGCCTTTCTTGGCTATTACCTAGGAATCACTTTAGATCTCGTACGAGATAGGAATTTTAAGTGTGGGTATTTGCATTATATTTTATATAGTTTTATGTAATAAAGTTAATGTAATCCAAGATGTAACCTTTTATTTCTCAATTTTAAGAAGCCTTGTTATTTTTGGTTTGTTCATAATTTGTTGAGAAAGAAATATTCAAGAAAAACGTCCATCGGTGGTGCTCACTGGACTTACCCTACGAAAGCTTTAAATGAAGGCCACGTGAACCTTAAGTTTACCTTGATTCCTTGTTATTTGTTGAGAGAAATTTTAACTTACTCAAAGAGGCTAAGAAAAGGTGTTGCCTTTGCTCCACGGTCTTCTTGGTTTTAGACTAACGCTTCGCTTATAAAAATATTGGGAAAAGCAACATCTCTTTGAATTTATTTAATATTAATCTTTTATCTTTCATTTTTCTTACAAAATGCTTGCACAAAGGACTTCGAATTTTCGTTGGGCTATTAAAAGAACAAATTACCTTTCGGGGTGACTATGGTTTATGAATTAAGTGTAGAACTATACCCTTTGATGGAGATTGTTGATGCCTCAAAGTTAATTTTGCAGCAAATATTCACACAAGCCTCTTTAATTTTGGAAGGGTATTATTTTAGGTACATTCCTTGACCCTCTGCCAATTCGTTCTAAATTTTGGTTGAGTTTCGATACTTCAAAATTCCTTTCGACATGTTTTAAAAATGGATTTATTGGAGAACATATTGAAATTATAAAATTTGATCTAATGTATTATTCTGAGGCATTTCTAAAAGGTGACAATTCACCATGTCTAAAATTAAATTGTTAATGTAATTTAAGTACCGAGGTTCTCCCTCGCAAGAAACGAGAGGTTAAAGGATAATCAAACTTCCTTCGCGGATTAATAAGATGTAGGAGGATTTTCTTCTAATTTTTAATTCTTCCAGCTTGTAATTTCAATTTGTATCACTTATTAGGAGATTTTACATTTCTAATGATGTCCGCCTATTTGTCATGATAATCATGAAATTATAATTACTTCAAAAGATCTAAGAATCTAGGCCTAGACACAATCTTTGCATAGATAATGGAAGATGAGTTCGGTTAGCAGAGCGTTTGTGTGGCGATACCTAACATCACTTTTCCTGAAATCGTGAAGAAATTGAACACCTTCTTTAACTATCACTGCGCCATGATATCCATCAGGATCCCGAAACAAGGCCTTCGGCGCTTGTGGGAAAACTGATGTCTCTCTAAGTATGCTTAAAAATCCTCTTTTGCATTGGTATCTTATAAGGGGAATTATTGTTTAGATCGACCTGCCTTTCAGATATTATAAACGTGGGACCTATATGCTTCACCTCGTTGGTTGACGATTAAGTTATGATGGCCCTTGAATATTGAAATTATCATATAGTTCTAAATCTAGAACCTTTTTTACGAAAAAGCTGTGTCGTTCTCCGCTTAAAGAACCCAAGCGTGGCTAGTAAGGAAATTGGAGACTGGGGTTTACTTTCTGGAAAGAACGATGCCTCTTTCAGCTTAACAGGCTCATATTCGGGTAATAAGAGAAGGTCGAGCCTCCTTCAGCTTAGTAAGCCCAGATTTAAGTGATAATCGTATGAAAACCTCGTTGTTTTAAAAGACCCAAAATCGGGTGCTGGAAACAAGAAGTCGTACTCAACTTGAGAAACCCAGAGCCGGGTATAGAAATACAAAGCTATAATTGGCTTAAGAAACCTAGATTTTGGTATTTATAAATATTAGGCCTTACTTAGCTTAATAGGTCCAGATTCAAACAATAAGGAGGAACAAAGCCTCTTCCAGCTTAATAGACCAAATTTGGGTGATAAGGAAGAGTGAAGCCTCTTTCAACCTAATAAACCCAGATTCAGATAATTAGGAAGAATGAAGCCTATTCGGGCTCAACAGATGCAGATTTGGGCAATAAGGAAGAACGAAGCCTCTTTCAACTTAATAGACCAAAATTAGGTAGTAAGGAAGGGCAAAGCCTTTTTTGCTTAATAATCCAAATTCAGGTAATTAGGAAGAATGAAGCCTCTTTCGGCTTAATAGACCCAAATTCAAGAAATAAGGAGGAACGAAGCCTCTGTCGACCTAAAAGACCCAGATTCGGACAATAAGGAAAAATGAGGCCTCTTTCAACTTAGTAGACCTAGATTTGGGCACTTAGAAATAATGAAACCTCTTCTGGCTTAATAATACTCAAAATGTCCTCTTTCAATTGTGATTGTACTGTTTTTGACATGTTAAGGAGAATCCGTAATGTCCTCTTCCAGTTTTGATGGTGTCGTTTCTGGCATGTTACACAGAATCCGAAAGATCTTCTTTCGGTTTGGTTACGAAAGTGCTTTTGGTATTAATTTACTTTCGGCCATTATAGGCATTTTAGAAAGTAGAGGCTTTAGCGTGCTTTAATGCTCCTTTTGAGCTTTTGATCACTTCATTAGGATATGACATAAGCAGAGGCATTGCGTACTTATGGCGAAAGATGAGATAGGTCTTGATCATGTAACGATTAGAGGTAGAGTGCGCTCCATCAGAGCCGAGCGCATGTCCCTGGGCTTACCCATCCCTACTCTAAAGAGCACCTTAACCTGGTCCTTGAACACAGTTAAGGGATTCGATGCATCACCCTAGCCCTGGAACGTGGATGAACAATTACCCTCCTCCCGCAGGAGGTGCCAGTGATATGCCCCGGGCTTGGAGCTAGGCGCACGATTTCCTGGTCTTACCCCCTTCCCTTTTCAGGGGAAGGACTCAGGATATACCCAGGAAATTCTAATCTAATCCATTTCAAGGAAGGAACTCCTATGTCGATCATGTAGAAATTCATATTATTTTACATTAGTTCGAAGTAATCCTTGATTCCCAATGAAGGTCCTTTCTTGTGGATTAAATTTTAGTTTTCAAATCATAAGATATCTTGGCAACTTTCCTTGCCCATAGAAGTGGCCTATTCTATTCCCAAATGTTCTATGCTAATTAGTTTCACGACCATTCATTAGATGATAGTTGGAATAACATCCTCCTTTATTCCATTCATACTTTATTCCGTTCGTACTTTATTTCTTTTTTTCTTGTTGGCCAGCAATTGAGTTTCTCTTTAGTTACAAAGAATGTATTTTCTTTTGAAGTAGTTAATTCGAATTCCCTGACTGGGTTGAGTCTTTCTCTTTTTCCTAGGGGCTTATTTGCGATTCCTTACTTCTACAAAATATTTCCCTTTTTTATTTTAGTACGAAGGGATGCTCAGAAGAGATTCTGCTAGTAACACTTCTATGTTTATCTAAGTGATAAAGGGTGGATTTACTCGAGGTTTGGCCATGGAATCTTGCCATTTTGGGCGAAGGCTTTATAATATTTTATTATTTATTCCATCCTCATCAAAAGATTTGCATAGCCACTTTTATCTAGTGGAACAATATGTTGCTTTGATTTCCAACATATGAGGTTAATTCTTCTTGGGATGGGTTCTCCCCTACTTTGCTAGCTTCATAATCCCTTTCTCTATTTTGGTTGATCATATTCAATAACTTCATTAACAACATTTACTCCTTATGAAACCTTAAGCCATATAAGATAATTTCGCTCAGAATGACTCGGAAGATCCCTATTCCGATTTAGTTGACTAGACATCCTTACTGGGAGTCTGCTTTGCCAAGTTTATTGCCATTTTCTCTTTCGAAGGTAGGTTTAGCTTTTCTCATAATTTCTCCCGATCACCCTTACGTTGACAATAAAAAGGAGTCGCAAACCCATTGTCCTTTACTAGACCATGAAGGTGTAATGACCCAAGGATTTCCACCCCCGAAAATCGACACAAATACAATTCCGCATCTCATGCCAACCTTCCAAGCACCGAAAACACTGGATAGTTATTAGAAAGAAAGTAGAGGGTGAGATAAGAAAGAAAGAAATATTAGAATAGAAGAAGAAGAAGAAGAAACAACACAACGCATAGTCTCACATCGCAGCGGAACAAAATATAATACAGAAATAAATCTTTACTGAGAGCTTTGAAAAATACTTACAATATCAAAGTTCATCAACAACTCTGGACAGTTATAATAATCTGTCGTCATATACAACACAAATCGAAATAGTAGCTATATAATATCATATATATGAACACCACCAGCTTGTCTTTGGACTTTGCAGCATCCGATAACCTGGATCTATATACCTCGGTCTAACCCGAACATTAACAAAACATCGGGTTAGTATGGTGAACCAGAGTGAGAAAACTCGTACAATATTAAGGTGGATCATCCAACTTGATTTTAAAGTTCAAAAATCTTTTCGAAAGAAAAGGATAATCGTAAGACCAAATCCACACATACATACGGACGGTTTTTACCTTACGATAACCCAAAACATTTTTGAAATTAATATCTTTTCTCATATTATGATAACGTCTAAATACAAATATCAATCTAGTGGAACGCTTGCATCTCACGCTCCACATATATAGTATACAATCAAAACCGCGAGCGCTTATTGGAGATTGGATTCTGACTATGACAAGGTATGGAACCACCCACCGATAGTGTATCTCTAGAGGGGAATACACTGGGTTCAACAAGAACGACTTGCAACCTGGCCAATACATGACCAACCACTCATTTCGCTTAAGTGTATCTAATGTATATATCCAACAGTTGGGCTCAAACCAGCGTTTCCCGGAAGGGACAGCATCAAAATAAATTAAAGAAGCAAAAGGAAATTTCTCTAGATAGGTGATTATACACCCTAATGGGAGCGACCCACGTAGGCATGTTGCCTACCCGATTTTTGTCATTTCCCGGTTGATGAGGCTTGAGGTTTAAATTATCTTTTGGAACACCTGGTCACCATTCACTTTGAATGACACATCGTTAGATCTGGCAGATATCAATAATTGACGTCCACAAAAATACTCTAGTTGGAAGCTAAGAGAACGACCATTCTCCGCCAACAACTATGATACGTTTGAAGAAATCAACGTACGTGGTTCCTTTGGAAATACTCTATCATACATCCGTCCATACAAGTCATCCAGGAACAGGATGAACCGAGGGCACTCCCCTACTGCATCCAATATAGGAATTACCCTATGTATCAATAGCGAGTAGTCCTTGCAACCCGTAGATTCCAACCACGACAGAATCACAACTTATCTCTACTTGCCAGAAAGAGAATATTAGTGGTTCTTACGTTTATGAAAATCCACGGGCTTCAATGCTCCATCTCGATCATCTTCTGATATCTTCACGTATTTGTTGGTCGGAGTGGTTTTCAAATATAAATTTGATCCCTGTCTTTCCATACCAACATTGGTATTGGACAGATTTGATTGTCGGTTATTGAACTATCAAAATAAACAGTGATTTAATCACGAAAATCCAATGAGTTCACTGGTTCAGTATTCAACATCACTTGGCCCTTTATAATTACAGACTAATTCAGTTTAGCTTAATTAAAACTTCTAACTCTTTTAATATTTAAAATACGGTAATTTAATTCTTATATACTAGTGAGCTCCAAACCATTACATTATAATACTTAGTAAAATAACTAATAACCACATTTAATTTTCACTTAATTCTCCTTTCAAACATTTTTACATCATTCTTTATTCTTTAAATTTGGGAAATCCATTTAACTCATTATTCGTAAAACAACATTACGAAATATATTTTATTCCATTCTTGAAACAATAACTAATACTTATTTGTATAAAATAAAACTCAACTTTTCATTTTCTTTCTAACCCGAAATTATCATTATACTTTCACGCAACCCCTTTTTGTTTTTCTTCTACTTCGGAATTCTCATTATATATTCTCCAATTTTTCACCAAACGTTGCATTATTA
Source organism: Allium sativum (assembly GCA_030737875.1). NCBI lineage: Eukaryota > Viridiplantae > Streptophyta > Magnoliopsida > Asparagales > Amaryllidaceae > Allium > Allium sativum. The sequence continues at coordinate 301,359,853 of CM060924.1, forward strand.
TTTCACTAATGGAAATAATAAATTATCACTAACCTCTTTTACTATTACCAACTAATATCATCTTCAGATAATCCTGATGTTGTTCAAGTTGGGATATTTTAATTACCTCTCAGACCTTAATCAACAATGTTCTTATCCTCAGATAAATATAAGTTGTAATCCAAAAACCAATATTCCATTTCAGTCTCAAAACAAATTCCATTTAACTATTTTATTCAAAATATAGTTTCGGAAACCTTCTTACCTTTTAAAAAAAAATCTCTTTCTCGAATATAACCCTTGTTTCTTAATTCCATAATTAAGTAATTTCTTATAAACAACACCATTTTAACTCTGCCTCTTTAAACGAATTCCTTTATAGTTCGGATTTGGTTATACAACCCTATGACCCACTTCTTTTCCCAAATTCACTTTTACCAACCTCCTTTCACATCTGTTCAATAATTTCGACCTTTTGAACTCTTTTTTCAATTTTCACCTTTTTACTTAATCTCATTTTTAAGTAGCGTTAATTTAAAATTAACGCTTTTACATCTTGAACCTCATTTATATAACACTGGTCTATTATAAACCCATTTCATCTTTTTCTCCTTTTACTTAATTTAAATAATTAAGTAACACTTATTTCAAGCAATAGTATTCGCTTGGAATTTCTTTTTAACTTAGTTATAAAAGTTCGAGTTTTAAATATAAAACTCGTTCGTAAACTCCTTTCACCATTCACCTATATTTCATTTCAACCTCGATTACTTTTTACATTAATTCAATTAAAAACTAATTTTCAAAATTACAATTAGTCAGGATAATAATTTACTTTAATCATTAACTACTGTAAAGTAGTTAATTCCTTTATTAACTAAAATAAATAGTAAATTCCTTTTTTAAACTTCATTAAAATTAAAACAAATATTCTTTAAACAATTTAACTGCGTAAATTCGAAACAAACTAATTTAATAGCCGATTCCAGTTAAAATAGTCAGTTTAGTCAACTTAAACCCCAGTTATCTCGTTACCCCATTCCAATTCATTCTCCTTTGAATTAATTAAAATATAATTAATTTAAATAATTCCATTTATTGTTTCATAACAAAACAATTATCCAAATTTAACCGTTAGGTTAATCTCCTATTCTCATATTTATAAATCTGATTTAACATTAGAATTAACTATATAAAATCAATAAATAATTAATTATAAATTCAAATAATAAATGATAAAATTTTATTTTCTTTTCATATATTTTTATTCAAAATCTATATTTCAAAATCTATCTCCAGTTATAAAATAAAATTTATAACTTCAATTCAATCGATTCACCTAACGGTAAATCAATATAACAAAACAATTTATTTTTAGGCCATTAACTCCCGATTACTCAACTAATCTTGCCCATTGGTTAAAACAAAACAAAGATTGCATTTCCAATCAATGATTAATAATCAAATCCATCACCCAAATAGGACAGTTCATATATTGAAAATATGAAAATAAATAGTATGTTGAGGAATCCCGTTGGGTCCCTCCAACCTTTTCTTCCCTATATCCAGAACGATTATCTTAAATCAGATCATTCAATTCTATTTAACGGATAATAAATAACAACCATTTAACATCAACCAATAAACAAAACAATTCAATCAGTTCAAACAATTCAAACCATTAAACACGTTTATTTTATACACGTGACCAACATGGTAAATTACCTCTATTGGATCCAATCGTTAAAATAACGATTTGATTTTAAATACTGAAATTTAACAACGGTTTAGTTTGACTGGCTAAATCAACAAATGGCCATATAATTAGCAAACAATCAATCATTAGCAACCAGAGCACACAAAATAAAACCCAATTTGTATAAAATATAAATGGGAAGAACTGAGTGAGTTTAACTCACAGGATTTTATTTATCGCAGAGTGGTTCGTTTAATTAAATTAAAACAATGTTTAATTTAATTAAAATTATCAGATCATTCCAGGACTGTCCAGACTGGCTTCAAAATGAAGTGTTCGTAACCATGGTTCCAATGCATTTCATTTCGCCCAATTCTGTCCATATAGTCACAAGTTATAAATATTTTAATTATTCGATTTTTAAATAACTATTATTTCCTTGGTTAAATAATTAATTAACAACTACATTTGTTAAAATGATACATATATGTTCATTCCTTCTGTTTCTAAAACGAGACCGACTCCTTTTAATCTCAGTGTCCCTTTCCTGTTGAGTTAACAGCCTGCAAAAGCCTATGCCATTATTATTAACAATTAATTTAGCTAAATCAAAAACTAATATTCCCTAATTTCTACTTACTTAATATAAGAGTTAATATATATACGGTCAACCCTCTTTTTTATTTGGTATAAATCTTCATTTCTGATTCAAAAGGTGCAGGATGAACCAAAAATTCTCTCCACCGTCTTCTAATGCCATCAGTACCATCAACATTAAATTAATTAATCCTATTATTAACAAAATTTAGTCTAAGTTAAACACATAATTAACAAATATAATTATGTTTTTATGTGCAGACGGTTCGTTAATTACATTGCCTAAAGATGCGGCCATCCCTTTCTCTACAATCATCTGTTCAGCAGTTTCCCCTGCATCACATCCACGGGTTAATCTAATTAATAGCTTTTAAATTAATTCTTAAGTAAAAAAATCATATCTAATTACGTTGGTCATAATATGTAACAACCCGTAAAATCTGCGCCAATTTAAAATTTTTAATTTGGTTATTTTAGTGAATTTTAGACTTTTTAAAATAATTTATTTTAAATAATAGCGACTAAAAATCTATTTTAATTGAAAATAGGCAGATAAATATATTCTAAGTTTTTAACGCGCTTGAAATGGCGCCGTAGTTTGAGAATTTGATTTTTAAACTTCGATTAAATATATATATTTCGATCTAAAGTGGGAAGGGGACGACCCTGGAAAATTTAACTCTGTTTAACAAAATCTTTGAAACGGATGTTGAGAACAGGGCTGTCACAAAGTAAATTAAATGTTAGGGCTTGGCTGGCATTTTAAAATAGTCGCAGAGCTGTTTATATAAGGCTGTATACATTTATATATATTTGAAATATATATTTTAGCCCTTAAAAATAGCCATTTTGCAAACGACCTCAGAATTCGACGAAACCACTTTCGTTGGATCCGAAATGTCAATTTATTGCTAGGTTCCAAGTTGCAGAATTTTTGGAGTTAATATGTGAGCGTAGCAGAAGATAATGTGTTTTGTTGAATTACAGTTTCATTGGATCGACCAGAAAATGGCCATTTTTCAAACGGTCTCCAAATTCGACGAAATTAGTTTTGTTGGGACCGTATCGACAAAACAAAGTCAAAAATATTTTTTTCGGAATTTTTAGAGTTAGTATGTGGCCCCAGCAAATTGAAATGTACGTTTGAATCGATATTTGAATGTTTTATATTTTAATTTATAGAAAAACTGACTGAAACAGTCGAATTGGCCTACGAAACATATCCTATTGTGTCCGGGATAGGGGTAAAACACTGGGGACGACATTCGTTGGGTTCAATTTGGAGTTCGTTCGCGAAAAGGGTATTTTTGGATTTAAAAAAAAAAAAAATATTTTCGGCCAATCAGAATTTAAAGAAAAAAATATACACCGCCCCCTCTTTTTTCTCTCTCCCCGTCGCGCAAGAAGGGTGGAAACCCTTCAAAACTTCCCGACCGGATCCCCGCCGCATCCGACCACCAGCGCCGCCGCCAGCACCCCCATTCGACGCCCCTCCTCCTCCTCTCCAATCAAGACCTGAACCACCCTCCACCATCGCCCCAGGCTCGCGAATCGACGCCTCAAACCCGCCACCTTCAGGCCGCCGCCGCCGCCACCTGCTCCGTCGACCTGGGCCCGACCACCCGACGCAGAAAGCCCTCGCCTCCCTCTTCGACGTCATACCACCCGATCCTCCTCTCGCGCAACGGTTTGCGCGCAAATCGCAAACCTAGTTTTGAACAGGTTTGAAAACATACGGGTTTGATTTAATTTCGTGATTTTAACACTTTAAAGTGTAGCAAACTTGTAAAATCATATCTTTTTGCTATGTGGTCGGATTTAAGTTAAACAAGAGATACCCGGACCGTGAGGACGTGCTATACCTTCTGGAGGAGACCGCATATTTTTCTGAGCTTGCTACAGTTGTTGGCAACGCGAAAAGCAATGTGAGATTTCTAAATTCAAATTGGCTTGGAACGACGATGTACAAGTTTTCCATACAAGTAAATATTATATATATGCGTTGTACACCATATGTATAAGCGTTGTATAAGTTATATTAGTGATGTATAAATTGCATATGCATTGTATGAACCACATACTGCGATGTGGTCGTGAAATGGCAATATATACATTATATATATATATACATAGCTCCCTTTGTCCACAAACCATGGGCAATATATGTTGGTTGTGATTGTTTGATTGTGGTTGAAAAATACTGTAACACCCCACCTGCGCCGGTGCCACTCTCGCATGTACACCAGCTTTGGAGGGGCGTTGGACAAGGTAAACATGCATGAAGATATCACAAGGCAGTACATATAAGTAAAACAGAGTAAATAAAGCAGCGGATAACATTATCATTTCAAAGCCATAGTCAAGTTACATCAAAGGTACTTAGTCAAATTTTCCAAATAAACAAAGCAAGTCTAGTACAAAAACTGAAAACTGGAAATAATATAAGATAACTATCCCCAAAAGAGTCGTGATAAAGCCATAGCGAGCTCAGTCCAAACTATACATGTGCTATCCAGAAAAGTAATCCAAAGATCCAAGCTAGGCAGTGGTGTTCCCTCCCTGAGAACCTGGGGGGGGGGGAACGGAAGAAAAGAAGCGAAAGGAAAACGGGTCAGTCATAAAGACTGGTATGTCCTACCTACTATTAGTCTAAAAACTAATGAAGTTTACTTAACATGAGAAACTGAGATGAAGCATAATGATGGTAATTAACTGGCATGGTAAAAAGATAAAAAGATAGATCAAGCTAGCATCGCATATACAAGGTTAAGTGTTGCACCAATAGTACTAGTTTTCTAATCCATGTCAAGAATAAAAAAGAAGTGATCCCTTGGCCCAAAAGGCTCAATAATCATGAGATGGCCCAAATCAAGGCCCAACTACACAGTCTAGTCAATCGGCTCCCTATAAGCCTAACTCGTCAAGTGTCGGTGCCATACGGCCCAAATCACGAAATGTAGTCAACTGTGCTAGGTCCACCCTAGGGTGTATCAAGCCCTAGGGTGCCAACCACTGACACAAATCAAGCACGCACAGTCTAAACCTACTGGTGCCCGTGTCTGCTTTTTCAAATCCGGAATATGTGCACGACCATAGTCCGCCTAAACCTACACCGGCGCACCTACTCAGCCGTCGTTTTGGTCGCTTACATGTCATCCCAGTAATCGTGCCCCACCCTAGCCTAGTCCCTAGGGTATCGTGATACAACTAAGAGGGTTACTGGTGAAAAGGACCACATAACTAGGGTTTCTAACGGGTTAAGTGTGGTTAACCCTATCCAAACCATGTATCAAGTTGGTTAAGTATTCAAGTGGTTCATGACTTAACCTTATCATGTGTTATTAATTAACTTAATGCACCTTAACCTCTCACATTAGACCTTGTTGTGGTTACTAGTTAAGCCGGGCGGGTCCGAGTAGCCTTACACCACAACCTAGTCTAACCTCGGGTTTTAGGTGCGACATGACCAACTACTCACATTGGGTCCTATTGTTTGTAGCTACTAGTTAAGATGGGCGGGTCCGGGTAGATTTATGCTACAAACTCAACCCAACCTCGAGTTGGCCATTTTCATATTTTCTACAAGTCATGTCCACATTAAAGTTTATCATAAAACCATGTTTCAAGCCAAGTTTTCATGTCAAAAATCATGTCTTCCTAAACTACCCAAACATATTCCCATTGCTTATACATTCGCAATAACGCATAATAGATCAAAAGAGGGAACTTGGCAAAGGTATGACAAAAGGGCATAAGGTGATAAGATTTGGCCACAAGTTAAATATGGTGGCACATGAGGCAAAGGTGTTCATTTAAAACTTGCATATAACATTTTTAGCCTCAAAACATGCATGACATCAAACTTAGCAAGTAGGTGATAACATGGTAATAGTGAACATGGGATAAACATGTGACTTAGCATAGTAGGCAAGTTGTCATATAAATCATGAAAGGTTCTATGTTGCATTTATGCATAACCACAAAATAAAGCCCATAGCTTTTTACCCAAAATCAACATGAACGGTACTAGGTTCATGATATGCAAGCATTAGGTTCACAAACATATGTAAAAATAGATCTATGCATATAATCCAAGGTAAACATAACACAAATAGCCCCATTTCAACTTGCAACATGTCATATTTAAATTCATAGTTCATATCTAAGAGTAGAAATAGGCTTACAATGCTATGAAGACTAGAATTAATATAAAAATAAGATTGAGACGAAGCCACGCTAGCAAATCCGCAAATAAAATAAGATCCACTCCAAGCCTTTGAGGAATAAGAAGAAAGATCCTTGCTTGAATGAAGAAAGGTGATTCTTTTACTAGCTTAGAACACTCAAACTCTCATGAAGATGATGGAGTTTATGACAAGAGGATGGAGGCCATGATGAGGAAACATTTTGGCATAACTTAGTTGTAGGAATGATTAATGAGGGTTTAGGCTAGGTCTAGGGGTCTTTTTATAGAGATTAGGATTAGTTTTAGCCATAGGATTAACCCTAATTCAGATCTGAGCCATCAAAATCCGTCATCAGCCCAAAAACATGTCTTGGGGAACAAGTCAGGTGCACCCAGGCCAAACTGGCCGGACCACCATGTCGACACCCGTGTCGACTGGGAAGTCGGCACGGTCCTGGGTGTGTCGACACCCCAGTCGACACCCCTGTCGACATGGGGGTTGGAGGGAAATCTTCCCGCCTGGCCTGTCTGGGTTGAAATCTGAATTTGAATCTGTTTTTGGACTTTGGAATTTTCTGAAAACTTCATTGGGCCTTAACTTGGTCATACGGACTCCGATTCTCGAAAACTCGGACTCTATTTCACGTATTTTTCTAAGACGAACGCAATGGCATAGCCCGTTTCCCTTGATTCATATTTTAATATTTAATTCTGCCTTGATTCATGATTATAACATGTTGTAAAAATTCGGGTTGTTACATTCTCCCCTCCTTAAAGGATTTCGTCCCCGAAATCTCCAAGTTAGAAAGAATGTATCCTACCAACCAACATCCATCTACTCAAGACATCATCCACGAGCAATCATTGTCCTTAAAAGATTCTAAATGCTGTATGACATATGCAAAGGTGTGTGTATATGTACTTATCTAATGCGAAAATCAGGCGGTTACTAATTCAGTAAACCTTCTTAATGCAAAGTATGTTAGTGAAATGAGTCCATATGTATGCAAATTCCTAACATAATTTGTAATCCCTACATGAGTGCACATAACATTCATTCATATGCAACATCCACGTGATAGCATAACAAGTTCCATCCATGAATAAGTATAAACACTCATGCATATGCAATATGAAAGTGTGTGAGCTGATCTTAGTGCCTATTGTGTATCATGCATCCACGAGTACCCACTTGCAAACACTTGCAACCACTTGCAAAACATCAAGCATAACATGTTTCAAATACATGTTTCATCCAAAGGGTTTTCTACCTAAGGTTCTCATGACATGATTAACGAAATAACAAGATAAACATGGATAGCAAAAGAAAGATATGTAACTAGGAAAAGAGATCGAGAGTGTACCCTCAAAAAGTAATGGATAAAGCCCATGCGTCTTCTCCTCGGTTTCCCTCCACTGAACCTTTACCAACTTGACTTCTCGATTCCTTAGTTTCTTGGTCTCCGTTCCTAAGATACGAGTCGGAGCTCGCCTCAGGGTTGCTTCTTTCTCTACTTCCACGTCTTCAAGAATGCTAGGCTCAACCACCTCGGCTGACTCATGTAAACACTTTCGGAGATGCGAGACATGAAAGACATTGTGCACTCCGGCCAGCTTCTCGGTCAATTCCACCTTATAAGCCATTTGCCCGATCCTCTCTATGATAGGGAAGGGTCCTACGAACCTTGGTGCTAGCTTACCAACTGCTCCAAAACGAACCACATTCCGCAAAGGAGAAACCTTCACGAAAACCATATCTCCAACTTCGAATTCCAAATCCGTCCTTCGCTTGTCAGCATAGGATTTCTGTCTGTCTTGGGTCGTTTTCATCCGCCTTCGAATCAACTCAACTTTCTCGGATGTGTCTCTTATCATGTCGGGCCCAAGTATAAGCTCATCCGTCGTCTCCCACCAACAAGTTGGTGATTTGCACGGCCTCCCATACAAAGCTTCGAATGGTGCCATCCCTATGTTTGCCTGGTAGCTGTTATTATAAGCAAACTCCATGAGAGGAAGGTGATCTTCCCAAGTACCACCAAAGTCAAGAATACACAGCCTCAACAGATCTTCTAGTACCCTATTCACCCTTTCCGTCTGATCATCCGTCTGTGGGTGATAGGTTGTACTTAGGTTCAAACGCGTACCCATTGCTTCTTGCAAACTGTTCCAAAACTGGCTCGTGAAAATTGGGTCACGATCGCTAACTATGCTAGAAGGAACTCCATGCAATCGCACTATCTCTCGGAGATAAACAGATGCTAGCCATGATGCGGTCCTCTTGGTCTTCACTGGAATGAAATGAGCACTCTTCGTAAGTCTATCCACTATGACCCATATGCCAGTATTTCCCTTCCTTGATCTCGGCAATCCATCCACAAAATCCATAGAGATACTTTCCCACTTCCATTGCGGGACCTCCAATGGATGTAATAGCCCACCGGGCTTCTTCGATTCGGCTTTCACTTGTTGGCAAACAATGTATCTAGAAACAAACTCGGCCACGTCCTTCTTCATACCAGCCCAAAAGAAAATGCGCTTCATATCCCGGTACATCTTATCCCCTCCGGGATGTATAGTCATCCTCGAATGATGCGCTTCCTCGAGAACTTTATTCACTAAGTCTCCCACTTGTGGGACACATAGTCTTCCATCACGCCTTAGATTCAAATCCTTTTGCGAGAAGAGATACTTGAGCGACTTGTGATCGGTATATAACTCGAACCTCTCGCCTAGAAGATAATGGTGCCACGATTTAAGTGCAAAGACGATCGCCGCCAACTCCAAATCATGAACGGGATAGTTCTTCTCATGAACTTTAAGTTACCTACCCCCATAGCATATCACTCTCCCTTCTTGCATCATAACCGCGCCTAATCCCGTGCCACATGCATCGGTGTACACGGTAAACATCTTCCCTCCATCGGGCAATGCTAAAACTGGAGCTGTGGTGAGGGCGCTCTTAAGCCTTTGAAAAGCAAGTTCACACTCCAAGTCCCATGCAAAGACTAAGTTCTTCTTCGTCAACTTAGTAAGAGGAGCTGAAATTTTAGCGAAGTCCTTAATGAACTTCCTATAAAACCCTGCTAGACCGAGAAAGCTTCTCACTTCGGTTGCATTCTTTGGAACTTTCCAGTCTTGTACCGCCACTACCTTAGCGGGATCCACAGCTATGCCTTGCTTAGAAACTATATGTCCAAGAAACCGAACTTCCTTTCTCCAAAAATGACATTTGGAGAACTTGGCCTTCAACTGATGAGCTCTAAGCGTATCCATCACTTCCTTGAGATGTGCAGCATGCTCTTCCTCGTCCTTTGAGAAGATCAGAATATCATCCACGAAAACGACCACAAACTTGTTAAGGAACTCCCAAAATACCCTACTCATCAAATCAACGAAGTACGCGGGTGCATTAGTCAAACCGAATGGCATGACAAGCCATACGAAGAATCCATCTGGAGTCCTAAACGCAGTTTTGTCAATACTATCTTCAGTCACTCTGAGCTGATGGAATCCGGTGGCTAGATCGTGCTGAGAGAAAACAGAAGCGCCTACAAGCTGGTCAAAGAGATCATCAATCCTCGGTAACGGGTGCCTATTCTTCTTGGTCAGCTTGTTCAACTCACGATAATCAACACATAGACGAAGCGAACCATCCGCCTTAGTAGCGAATACCACTGGAGCACCCCATTCACAAATGCTTCGCCTAATGAAATTCTTCTCAAGCAACTCCTTGACTTGCTTACTGAGCTCTCTTCTTTCACGCGGGGCCATGTGCCTAACTGGCAATGAAACTGGCTTGGCATTATCAACAAGATAACTGTGGAAATCTATCTCGCGTTTAGGGGGTAACCCCTTCACCTCATCGAAGACATCAGGATATTCTCGGACCACCCTCACAGATTGAAGATTGCCAAGAGACGAGTCGAGGGATTCAAGATAACACAACATGACGGGACCCATAGGGTTACAAGAAATCTCTAGGGTATTACCAAGGCGAGTCATAAGCCTCACTACCCTATGCTCACAATCGAGAATGGCTCCATAACTGGACAACCAATCCATGCCCAAAATCAACCCGTATCCCATGAACCCGAGAACATAAGCATTACGCATGAATTCTACGCTAAAGATAGAAATCCTCAAATCCATACAAATCATAGACAGATGGGCAGAACCACTAATTGGATTTGAAACACTAACGGGATCTTCAACTAGACTAGTACTAAGGTGCAAAATTTCAACAAGATCAGAAGAAATAAAACTATGCGATGCGCCAGAATCAAATAAGGTACGAACAGGAAAACCAGAAATGTAAACATAGCTTTCTACAGAAATACTACCTCGGTCCGGAACTGGAGTAGTGTTCAGAGCATGCACTTGCCCTCCAGAAGGTCCTGCTCGCTGGGTCTGTGCTTGCCCTTGTCCTTGCTTCTTAGGGCAATCCTTGTTATAGTGTCCAAACTCTCCACAAAGAAAGCATTCGTCCAACTTCCTTTTCTTCTTCCTTCTACAATCTTTGGCTATGTGCCCAGTGATCCCACAGAAGTTGCACTTCCTCGTCTCCCTTGCCTTGTTGTTGTTGTTGCCCTTGTTTCCCTTCTTGTTCTTGTTGTTCTGGTTGCTCTGGTTACCTCCCCACTTAGAATTCTCCTTCTTGGTTTGTGTCTCGTTAGGCTTAACCTCTTTCTTCGCATCCTTGTCTTCCTCATGAAGTAGAGCCATCTCCGACAAAGCTTCAAAAGTCGCCCCTGTGGGTATATGAGTCATGACTACCCTGCGAATTGGCTCATTCAATCCTCGAGCAAAGTGTAGAGCCTTCTTCTAAGCTGTGTTAACCAAATCCACTCCGAACCTAGCAAGCTGGTTAAACTTATTCATGTACTCTCTAACGGTCATATCCCCTTGCTTAAGCACTAGGAACCTCTCCATCTGAAGGCTTTCCTCTGATGGTGATAGAAACTTAAGCCCAAATCTCTCTCTAAAGTCAGCCCATGTCTCAACGGGCCTAGTAGCATTGGTGACCTCCCACCAATAAGTAACTTCCTCTTTCATTAGCCACACCGCCAACAAAACTTTCCTATGATCATCCACTCCAAATATAGCAAAAAGATATTCAGTCTCTTTTAACCAGTTTCTTGCTTCAACAAAAGTCTCCGTACCGAGAAAATTCTTGCCACCCATCGCCTTGAAATCCTTGCAAATCTTCGCGAAGTCCGCTTGTGGATGCTGAGGAGGAGGAGGAACCTCAGCTACGGGAGGAGGAATGTCCGTGGGGCCGGCTTCATCGCCCTTTCCTCCATGAACCTCCTGAACCAACCAGGCACTTGTGCGCCTTCCGAGATGGCGAAATTAAAGGCCACACTGAAACGAAGAAAAAGCTAGATTCAGAACGAAGAAACGAAGGATTGTGCTAATGGCTTTTGGGGAATAGCCTTTTTAAAATAAACTAGACTTTTTCTTGGAAAAATACTTCTTTAAAATTCGTTTTGAAAATAGTTTCCAAAAGTTAAGTTTTAAAAAAACCTTTTGTTCAATCTCGTAAACCTTATGCTCTGATACCAAATGTAACACGTCACCTCCGCCGTTGCCACTCTCGCAAGTACACCAGCTTCGGAGGGGCGTTGGACAAGGTAAACATGCATGAAGATATCACAAGGCAGAACATATAAGTAAAACAGAGTAAATGAAGCAGCAGATAACATTATCATTTCAAAACCATAGTCAAGTTACATCAAAGGTACTTAGTCAAATTTTCCAAATAAACAAAGCAAGTCTAGTACAAAAACTGAAAACTGGAAATAACATAAGATAACTATCCCCAAAAGAGTCGTGATAAAGCCATAGAGAGCTCAGTCCAAACCGTACATGAGCTATCCAGAAAAGCAATCCAAAGATCCAAGCTAGGCAGTGGTGTTCCCTCCCTGAGAACCTGGGGGGGGGGGGGACGGAAGAAAATAAGCGAAACGAAAACGGGTCAGTCATAAAGAATGGTAAGTCCTAACTACTATTAGTCTAAAAACTAATGAAGTTAACTTAACATGAGAAACTGAGATGAAGCATAATGATGGTAATTAACTGGCATGGTAAAAATATAACAAGATAGATCAAGGTAACATCGCATATACAAGGTTAAGTGTTGCACCAATAGTACAAGTTTTCTAATCCATGTCAAGAATAAACAAAAAGTGATCCCTTGGCCCAAAAGGCTCAATAATCATGAGATGGCCCAAATCAAGGCCCAACTACATGGTCTAGTCGAACGGCTCCCTATAAGCCTAACTCGTCAAGTGTCGGTGTCATACGTCCCAAATCATGAAATGTAGTCAACTGTGCTAGGTCCACCCTAGGGTGTATCAAGCCCTAGGTTGCCAACAACTGACACAAATCAAGCACGCAAAGTCTAAACCTACTGGTGCCCGTGTCTGCTTTTTCAACTCCGGACTATGTGCACGACCATAGTCCGCCTGAACCTACATCGGCGCACCTACTCAGCCGTCGTTTTGGTCGCTTACATGTCATCCCAGTAATCGTGCCCCACCCTAGCCTAGTTCCTAGGGTATCGTGATACAACTAAGAGGGTTACTGGTGAAAAGGACCATGTAACTAGGGTTTCTAACGGGTTAAGTGTGGTTAACCCTATCCAAACCATGTATCAAGTTGGTTAAGTATTCAAGTGGTTCATGACTTCACCCTATCATGTGTTATTAATTAACTTAGTGCACCTTAACCTCTCACATTAGACCTTGTTGTGGTTACTAGTTAAGCCGGGCGGGTCCGGGTAGCTTTACACCACAACCTAGTCTAACCTCGGGTTTTAGGTGCGACATGACCAACTACTCACATTGGGTCCTATTGTTTATAGCTACTAGTTAAGCCGGGCGGGTCCGGGTAGATTTATGCTACAAACTCAACCCAACCTCGAGTTGGCCATTTTTATATTTTCTACAAGTCATGTCCACATTAAAGTTTATCATAAAACCATGTTTCAAGCCAAGTTTTCATGTCAAAAATCATGTCTTCCTAAACTACCTAAACGTATTCCCATCGCTTATACATTCGCAATAACGTATAATAGATCAAAAGAGGGAACTTGGCAAAGGTATGACAAAAGGGCATAAGGTGACAAGATTTGGCCACAAGTTAAACATGGTGGCACATGAGGCAAAGGTGTTCATTTAAAACTTGCATATAACATTTTTAGCCTCAAAACATGCATGACATCAGACTTAGCAAGTAGGTGATAACATGGTAATAGTGAACATGGGATAAACATGTGACTTAGCATAGTTTAGCCTCATAGGCAAGTTGTCATATAAATCATGAAAGGTTCTATGTTGCATTTATGCATAACCACAAAATAAAGCCCATAGCTTTTTACCCAAAATCAACATGAACGGTACTAGGTTCATGATAGGCAAGCATTAGGTTCACAAACATATGTAAAAATAGATCTATGCATATAATCCAAGGTAAACATAACGCAAATAGCCCCATTTCAACTTGCAACATGTCATATTTAAATTCATAGTTCATATCTAAGAGTAGAAATAGGCTTACAATGCTATGAAGACTAGAATTAATATAAAAAAAGATTGAGATGAAGCCACGCTAGCAAATCCGCAAATAAAATAAGATCCACTCCAAGCCTTTGAGGAATAAGAAGAAAGATCCTTTCTTGAATGAAGAAAGGTGATTCTTTTACTAGCTTAGAACACTCAAACTCTCATGAAGAAGATGGAGTTTATGACAAGAGGATGGAGGCCATGATGAGGAAACATTTTGGCATAACTTAGTTGTAGGAATGATTAATGAGGGTTTAGGCTAGGTCTAGGGGTCTTTTTATAGAGATTAGGATTAGTTTTAGTCATAGGATTAACCCTAATTCAGATCTGAGCCATCAAAATCCGTCATCAGCCCAAAAACATGTCTTGGGGAACAAGTCAGGTGCACCCAGGCCAAACTGGCCGAACCACCATGTCGACACCCGTGTCGACTGGGCAGTCGACACGGTCCTGGGTGTGTCGACACCCCAGTCGACACCCCTGTCGACATGGGGGTTGGAGGGAAATCTTCCCGCCTGGCCTGTCTGGGTTGAAATCTGAATTGGAATCTGTTTTTGGACTTTGGAATTTTCTGAAAACTTCATTGGGCCTTAACTTGGTCATACGGACTCCGATTCTCGAAAACTCGGACTCTATTTCGCGTATTTTTCCGAGACGAACGCAATGGCACAACCCATTTCCCTTGATTCATATTTTAATATTTAATTCTGCTTTGATTCATGATTATAACATGTTGTAAAAATTCGGGTTGTTACAAATACCTGTTTATGGTTGTGATTATTTGGATTGTGGTTGAAAAATACCCAATGTGGTTGAAAAATACCAGCTTGTGGTTGAGAGAAATTGAGTGTAGTTAGAGTGAGGAAATAAATAAAATACATGCCGCCTGCGTGCGAGTTAGATGCATGAAACCATTGTACAAGCTGAAAGACTTTAAGGTAGCGCGAGGAGCCGTAGTACAAAGCGGTGCCGGTTTTTCCTACCCTGCCGTTATGCTGTCGAAATTTCCTGAAATATTTATGTATTTGCATTTTTATTCCGGTATTTATATATGTTCATGTGTTGATAATATATATACGTGTTTGAAATAAATTGCTTTAACAATAAAAATCGCACTTTTACAATATGTATAAATCGCTAAAAATATACAAGTTTGAAGTTTTGACTATAAAAATCACCTTTTTGCTATATATACATACTTTATAAAATATACAGATTTTAAATAAATTATTTCCACAATAAAAATTAAATTTTTATCATGTATGCAAACTGCTAAAAATATCTAGAAGTTAAAGTGAAAATGTGTGTGTTAAAAATATTATTTTAATGCGTGTATAAGTTTTAAAACGATTTTAAAATCGTCGTTTGAACTATATATACATATATATATATATATATATAAATTAAAATAAATCGAATAACGACGCTGCAGTTAACGTTTTGAAGTCCCAACTTCAAACGGATATTGCGAGAGATCCGACCGTCGGATTCTCCCGAAACTGCAACCGTTGGATCCGCCTTGGAAAGACCTTTCTAATGGCGTAAATTTTGTTGAGATCCAACGGTTGGATTTCCAGATATGTGTAAATTAAATCTGTAGGAAAACAGCACCAGCGCCGCGTTATGGCGCGTAACGTCATTTAATTAAAACGAGCTTATTTTAAATAATTAAAAGTAGTGAAAAATCGTTATAAAATATATATAGCGACATGCACTCAAGATAAATCGGATTCACTCGGTTTATCAGCTATTTTGATGGTTGGATGTGTTCAACGTGAAAATTAGACTAAAAACAATTGTTTTAAACTCTATATATACGTGAATTATTTGAAAGGGTCGAGTTAACTCTCGTTTCAAATAATTGATCGACGATAAGAAATCGAAGACTGAAGACGGTGCAAGACCGATGATCTTCACGTCGGAAGGGCGGATTGCTTTTGTTGACCATGATTGGAGTAGCTACCTTGAAAGGGTTACACTGGTGGCCGTCTGGACGTACGTGTTGATTGTGCGGATATACGAGGAAGGAGATTCCTCCGGTTTCGTTCAGACCCAGAACGGACTTGTAAATGGATGTGTGTCTGACGTTGGGTTGACAACGTGGCATGCAAAGATGCTGTGAACAAGGCTTTTATTGAAAAGCAGAGTCTTGTGGTGATGATCAAAGCATGGCTTGATATAGCCAGCTTTGTGTATAACATTGATTCGCGAGCCTCACACCCTAGGATGGACCAAAAACGGGAGAGGACTTCAGGGAGGACATGCGTTTTCTTCTAGTTAGAAGTGGTGTAAATGCTTAAAACTGGCTGGCATTGCTTATATGGATGTTGGAATTGGAGGCGCCTCGTGATATCGGTTTCAACCGATGCTTCTGGTCAGCAGACGTGCCAGGCTTACGCCCCATAGGGCGGGGAAATGCATGGTTCAGGTATAATAATCCACATCGGTGGACCGGCCCTGTCGCTCTAAGGCTTGCCTGTGCGCTTTCCTGAGACTTGGGCTAGAGATTCTCGAAGCGGTGAGGACGATCCCTAACCTCGGTTCATGATAGATAATCCAATTTCCAAATACGTGATATTGCGGTTTTGATTGTATATATATATGGCGACATGATATATGGTACCTATGCCGTGTAGGATTGCTAGTTATGATGAAAATTGTTTTTGAAACGTATATACACTAGTAATAATATCAAAAGATTTGTTTTACTCATATTAAGCATATTTGGCCGTTATAAGGTAAAACTCTATCCTCCGGTTTGTGTTGCATTGTGTGATGGGACCTGAGTCTTATAACGACTTCACATTTCTTAAAAGCATTGCGTTGTTAAAAGATTTACTTTAAAATGTGAAATGGCAATCCAATGGAGTAAACCCGTTCCGCGAAAGTGGCGTGGTCCAGTGATTAGCCTTATCGTTAAATGTGTTAAGTAGATTTCTCATACCAGTCCCATGACTGACTCGTAGTTTGTTTCACCTTTAAAACTCGGGTGCCATCTTTTCGACACGGGAAGCCTTGTATTAAGGTTATAGCTAGCTCTCTTTGGATAGCTATGGAGCTGGAGCTGGACTTTATCATATCTATTTTGCTGTTTCGGTCACTATTATGTTTGTTTCCACTACAGACATTTATATAAGCTGAAACTGTATTTTGTACTAAGTGTGATCCTATACTGTGTAACTCTGATGATTATATTTATGCAGTGTATTATGTTGTTCTTTATCTGGTGTAATTCTTTATTTCTGTTCTGTTATTACTATTTATGAGTTATATTCCAAAGACGCCCTTGCGGGCCGTCACACGTGGTATCAGAGCTTTGTTTAACCTTATTCCTGGAATATAACATATGAACGAGCTCGTCAGAAATAGAACCAGTAGTGTTCTAGGACGAGTAACTCCTTATATATAGGATCAGCTATATCCTTTATGAGTGGAGCAGAATAGAATACACCGAAGGACACATTTACATTAAAGTTTATGTCTCTGTGTTTTAAAAAGTCTTTACTGTTGACCTGACACTTTATCTGCCATTTGCAGAAGTACTAGAAAATGAGTGTATGAAACAGAAGAAGGGGTGCAGAACCCGATCTGGAAGCTCTATTAAAGAGATATCGAAATCTGGGTGTATCACTGTACTCAGGCAATGAATCTATTATTCAAACAGAAGCCTGGATGTGTTCTGCCTTGAATATCTTTGAGAGACTACAGCTGAGTGATGATCAGAAAAGATTACTAGCGTCTTGGACTCTCACAGGCGAAGCTTTAATCTGGTGGGACACTGTTATCAAAGATAATCCAGAAGCTAATATTACCTGGGATAAGTTTAAAGAGATATTCGGTGAGAAGTTTATTCCTCCAGTGGCAACTGAACGGTTATACGATGAGTTCTACTATTTGATACAAGGAAATATGACCATTCCTGAATATCATAAGAAATTCGAAGAACTTTCTCACTTTGCCCCGAATCTAATTCAGAATCCGAAGAGGAAGAATATGAGGTTTATCTACAGGCTTCAAAGAAAGTACCAAGATCGTGTGATGGTTCATATGAAACTCCCTTTCTTTGAAATGATATATATGGCTTATCAGTATGAATACCTGGATAAGTTACATTCTTTGGACGAGAAAGAGGAAGCCAGTGCTGGTAACAAGAGGAAATTTGAAAGTGATAGCCCAGAGATAAGTACTACGTCTGAGGTCAGTAAGAACCCTAAGGCAAACTGGAAAAAGGGTTAATCTGGGATAGGACCTGTAACTACTGCCATATGCCATAACTGCAACAAGCAAGGGCATTTGACGCCAAATTGCAAATCTTTTAAAAAGCAAAAGAAGAAAGGATTTAAATCCAACAAGAAGGCTCGAGGGATCAAAGAGTGTAACCTCTGCCACCAAGCTGGTCACATAAGGCGAGATTGTTGGCAGTTAAAAGGGACCAAACTGGCTTAAGTAAATGAAGTGGCAGAAACTTTAGCACCCTCAGCTAGTCCGGCAAGGCCAAATCTTTAGAAGGCACGCTTAATGTTAAAGATATTCCAGTTAAAGTACTGTTTGATACAGGCGCGTCGCGAAGCTTTATCTCCAGTAATGTGGTTAAGAAATTAGATTTGAATTTGAAGAAGCTCAAAGAACCCATCACTATCCATAATCCGGTCGGGGGTTCCCTCGATCTTAGTTGGGTTTGTGGAGTGACTGTCACTTTTTCCCGTTATAAGTTTCCTATCATCTCGATCGTTATGAAGTTTGCCGAATTTGATATGATCTTGGGTTTGGATTGGTTAACTAAATACGAGGCGGAAGTTAAATGCGCCGAGAGAGTTGTTAAGGCAAAGGCTAATTTGGGGAACTATATAACCATACCTTGTGAAGGTCCGAGTACAGATAGAAAAGACTTCTGGTCAGCTCTGGATGTTTCTCCTGCTCAAATAGAATTTGTTCCTATCGCCTAAGAGAATATAGCAGACCTCGTAAATGATATTCCTGTCGTCAAGAACTATGCAGATGTGTTCGAAGAAGTTGCTAGCTTGCCGCTAAAAAGGGAAATAGATTTCAAGATTTCTCTAGTTTCGAATGCAAGGCTAGTTGTGCACGCTATTCGAAGAATGACTTTAAAGGAAAAAGAAGAGCTACACAATCAAACTCGACAGCTTGCATGGAAGGGTCTGATCAGACCTAGTTTCTCTGATTGGGGCGCAGCAGTAGCGTTTGTCCCAAAGTCCGATGGTACTCTTAGACTATGTGTGGACTATCGTGACTTGAATAAGCAGACGATAAAGAACA
This sequence comes from Allium sativum, assembly GCA_030737875.1. Lineage (NCBI taxonomy): Eukaryota > Viridiplantae > Streptophyta > Magnoliopsida > Asparagales > Amaryllidaceae > Allium > Allium sativum. The sequence continues at coordinate 301,379,150 of CM060924.1, forward strand.
AATATCCATTGCTGCGGATTGATGATTTGTTGGATCGATTAAATGGCGGGCAAGTATTTTCACGTATGGACCTGGCTACAGGATTCCATCAGCTGCGCATTGCCAAAGAGTGTGTTCCTCTGACAGCATTTAGAGGTCCCGATCTATTCTACGAGTGGTTGGTAATGTCGTTCGGCTTATGCAACGCTCCTGCTTACTTTGTCGATCTGATGAATAGAGTATTCCGTGGTGTGTTGAATAAATTCGTGCTAGTATTCATCGACGATATTCTAATCTTCTCCAAGTCAAAGGCCGAGCATGAGAAAACATTTGGAGCAAGTGTTAGAAATTCTCAGAACAAATGTCTTGAAAGACAAATTTTCTAAGTGTATATTCTGGCAAGACGAGGTGAAGTTCCTTGGTCACGTCGTGTCAAAGGAAGGAATTTCTGCCGATCCGAGTAAAATCACTGCTATTCAAGACTGGAAACAGCCTAGAAAACCGAAAGAAGTCCGAAGTTTCCTAGGGTTGGTTAGTTATTAGCGGAAATTCGTCAAAGATTTCTCGAAGATATCCGGTACATTGACAAAGCTGACTAAGAAGCATGCAAGATTCAATTGGACTCCTGAGTGTGAAGAGGCTTTCCAAAAGCTGAAATTAAGATTGACAATAGCTCCAGTGTTAACAATTATTGATGGCAATCAGGACTTGCAAGTCTGGACAGATGCTTCTGAAGGAGGTCTGGGTGCAGTATTGATGCAGAAAGGCCATGTGGTCGCTTATGCTAGTCGTCAGCTGAAACCGCACGAGAAGAATTATAAGGTTCATGATCTTGAGTTGCTAGCCATTGTCTTTGCTCTGAAAATATGGCGACACTATCTATTGGGTGAGAAGTTCGAGTTATTCACCGACCACCAGTCACTGAAATACTTGTTCACCCAGAAGGATCCGAACTTGAGACAGCAGCGTTGGCTGGAATTTCTTGCAGCATATGATCTTGATATTTTGTATACGCCGGGAAAAGCCAATGTTGTAGCTGATGCCCTCAGCAGAAAGACTTCGATCATCTGCAGTCTCATTATTACGCCTTCATTGATCGACAAGATCTCTATTCTTCAGAAGGATGATCACTTCATTCAGAAGATCAGAGAGAGAATTCAGAAGGGCGAACCCTTTAGTTTCCAAATAGACAATAATGGAATTCTGAGGCTGAAAGGACGAATGTGTGTTCCAAACATTCCTGAGCTCCGCAAAGAAGTACTGGATGAATGTCACAGGTCAAAGCTTAGTATCCATCCAGGAGTTAGCAAAATGTATAATGACATCAAGCGTACTTTCTGGTGGAGGTCTATGAAAAGAGACATTTCCTTGTATGTTAGCAGGTGTTCCACTTGCCAACAGGTCAAAAGTGATCAAAAGAAACAGGCTGGACTGTTGCAACCGTTGGAGATTCCAAAGGGAAAGTGGGAACAAATTTCTATGGATTTCATCGATGGTCTGCCTAGGACCAAGAGAGGAAATGACAGCATTTGGGTAATTGTAGATCACTTCACGAAGGTTGCCCATTTCATACCTGTCAGATCGAATAGAACAGCTCAAAGTCTGGCGCCAATTTATTTCATGGAAATTGTTAGACTGCACGGGGTTCCCATCAGTACAGTCAGTGATAGGGACCCAATCTTTGCTAGTAAATTCTGGGAAGCATTCCAAGCAGAGTTGGGAACTAAGCTGAACTTGAGCACCGCATATCACCCTCAAACAGATGGTCAAATTGAGAGGGTGAATCATATTTTGGAAGATTTATTGCGGGATTGTATTATTGACTTTGGCGGATCGTGGGAAGACCACTTGCACTTGGTTGAGTTCTCTTATAACAACAGCTACCAAGCAAGCCTTGAAATGTCACCCTTCGAATTACTGTATAACAGCCCGTGCAGATCTCCCGCCTGTTGGGTAGATCCCGCTTGTATAGCTGCTCAAAGCCGACAGAAGAGCTACGCCGATCAGAGGAGGAGAGACTTGTCTTTTTCTGTTGGCGACTATGTTTATCTGAGAGTTTCTTCAATGAGAGGAGTAGTCAGGTTCGGCAAAACTGGGAAGTTGGCACCTAGATTTATTGGTCCATTTACTATTCTTGAACGGATTGGAACTCTCGCTTATAGGGTTCAATTACCTGACTGGTTGCCTGGCGTGCACGATGTATTTCACGTATCTTAGCTTAGGGGGTACGTGCATGATCCCGACTCAGTCGTGGAAGAAGCCGCGCAACAGGACTTGGAAATCACTCCAGAATTGCAAGTGAGAAGAGAGCCGATAAAGATTATTGGCAAAGAAACCAAAGAGCTGAGGAACAAGAAGGTTCACTTAGTCAAAGTGCAATGGAGTGGAGATCCGCGAGACTGTACTTGGGAAACCGAAGAGAGCATTAAGCGAGCTTATCCCAATTGCAGAGTGGATGTCTCTGATTGATCCTGGTGCAAGGTACATTCACAATATCTTGCATTTCCGTTCTGTTTCTTACTTTACTATCGTCTTTATTTTTGGATGAGTAATTTTAACGATAAATTGGTTGATTGGTTGCGTTGTGTGGTAGTTAATTATTTTTAGCATGTATACGACCCACCAAAAATAACCAAGGGTGGAAATAAATGTTTGTTGGTTGAAAACATTATTTTTAACATGTATATCGGTTGTTAAAAATAGCTAAAGTGTTAAAATAAATATTTGTTGCTTGAAAATATTATTTTTAACATGTATATGAACTGTTAAAAAATAACCAGGAGCCAAAATAAATATTTGTTGTTAGGAAATAATATTTTTAACATGTATAGCAGTTGTTAAAAATAACCATGTGTTAAAATAAATAGTTATTCGCTAGAATTATCATTTTTAGCGTATATACGCATATATCTACACATGTTTGAACAGGTAAATGGATTAGCTATTGAGTAAAGAATTTATTTGCGTGCTCGACAAATAGGTAAACCTTAATGAGTTGGATGCGCAATTTTATTTTTATATCAACTCCTGTTAATGCCAATGGATGCGGAGTGTTGGTTGTTCCGTGTGTAATTAATAAACGTCACCATAGGATAGTAACAATTAAATTTTGAACTACACTACATGGCATACTACGTGAAGATAACATACTTCATCATATACCACGTAAGCATTTGGAGCTTATGTGACAAGGTTGAAGATTTACCATACGAGCGAGAGGCTTGTATGGCGACGACTATATATTACAGGTTGAACCGAAGACTGACATGGACTATTTAAAAATGTAAGGTAAATAGCCAGATTAATAAAAACCCCACATGGGTCTGGAGTTGACAATAAGCACATCTCTCTAGTCATTACGGCACAAAAACCATTTTTAGGGTGACGAGAATTTATTCTCTGGAGTTATGATCTATACACGCTCCCCTAAGGACACTAGATATTATCACTATAAATATGTGCATGCTTTTTAGGATTTATTGGGTGCCTAATACGACCCAATAAATTTCCAAACCCCTCTCCGTACAAAGGAGGTTATGGAGAAATTTTTCGAAAATTTGAGGTGTTAGCCAAATTTTTGAAGAATTGGAAAAGTCTTAAGAAACTAAAATTTTGAGATTTAGCGCCAATGATTAGATTTCTGATAACGAATAAAGCATGTGTTTGAAACGATAATCAACTAATTGATTGCTGGTTGTGTTGCTTGATTACTTGTTGTCTGATTAATAAATTGGATCAAATGTTAAATGGAATTGAAAATTTCTTGCATTTGAATATATGTACATGTGCGTGCATTAAACAGGTCATAGCATGGATGCTAAGCAAAGGAATAAAATTATATGCCCGACAAATAGGTACATGTTTACTAATTTCTTGGGTATAGATGATTTTATGAGCCGATTGGCTAGCCGCTTGGCTTTTTCTTTTTCTTTTGGACTGGTGAGGGCCATGGGAGGCTATATGAAATATCCCGAAGCTCCCGGTACAAAGGATGTTATGGCGGAATTTTTCGAAAATTTAGGGTGTTAGCCAAATTTTTGAAGAATTTGAAAAGTTCTTAGAAACTGAAAAGTTGAAGAACTTAAGCCATAATAAAAATAACGAACGTTGAGTTGGTTGGTTAAACAACTTGCAGCTCCGTTCCTTTTCGAGGACGAAAAGATTTTAAAGTGGGGGAGATTGTAACAACCCGTAAAATCTGAGCCAATTTAAAAAATTTAATTTGGTTATTTCAGTGAATTTTAGACTATTTAAAATAATTTATTTTAAATAATAGCTACTAAAAATCTATTTTAATTGAAAATAGGCAGATAAATATATTCTAAGTTTTTAGCGCGCTTGAAATGACGCGGTAGTTTGAGAATTTGATTTTTAAACTTCGATTAAAAATATATTTTTTGATTTAAAGTAGGAAGGGGACGACCCTGGAAAATTTAACTCTGTTTAACAAAATCTTTGAAACGAATGTTGAGAACAGGACCGTCACAGAGTAAATTAAATGTTAGGGCTTGGATGGCATTTTAAAATAGTCGCAGGGCTGTTTATATAAGGCTGTATACATTTATATATATTTGAAATATATATTTTAGCCCTTAAAAATAGCCATTTTGCAAACGACCTCAGAATTCGACGAAACCACTTTCGTTGGATCCGGAATGTCAATTATTACTAGGTTCCAAGTTGCAGAATTTTCGGAGTTAATATGTGAGCGTAGCAGAAGATAACGTGTTTTGTTGAATTACAGTTAAATTGGATCGACCAGAAAATGGCCATTTTTCAAACGGTCTCCAAATTCGACGAAATCAGTTTTGTTGGGACCGTATCGACAAAACAAAGTCAGAAATATTTTTTTCGGAATTTTTAGAGTTAGTATGTGGCCCTAGCAAATTGAAATGTACGTTCGAATCAATATTTGAATGTTTTATTTTAATTTGTAGAAAAACTGACTGAAATAGTCGAATTGGCCTACGAAACATATCCCATTTTGTCCGGGATGGGGGTAAAATGCTAGAGATGTAAGGACCCATAACTTCCCTGGTCTCCGAAGAGAGGAGAAGGCTCAGATTCTCTGAGAACAACACAGAATAGAACACAGACGGAAGAACATTTCATTGCTTATACAACAATTCACACCAAAGTACAAGAATATACAGAGTATTAACAAATAATATACATTTGACAAATATCAGAGATTAAAATACATTACATAACAGCGGAAGATAATACAAAACACAACTGAAAAGAATATGCGGATACAAAGCTTTCCGAGTATAGTTCCAGCTGTAAACCAGGATCCTGTGAATAATATATCTGCAAAACCAAAACTACTAGCTGCCCATACGGAAAATAAGGGCACCCAGAGTTTAGGTTAAAACAATAAACTCCAGGTCAGTCATGTGACTGGTGTGAGAACTAAAACAGTTATTATTCTTTAATTTAAAGTTGGGTAAATCAAGGGACCACGCCGCTAACGCGGAACGGGCTTTACCCCTAGGATACCAGTGCATAAAACAAACAGCGCAATGCTAAAATAAAGAACAATGAATCTATTATAAGACCCAGGTCCCATCACACAATGCAACACAAACTGGAGGATAGGGTTTTACCTTATAATAGCCAAGGCATGCTTGATACGTTTAAAACAAATTATTTGATATTGCTATAATAAGTGTATAGTGTCAAAACAACTTCAAATATAAATGTATTAATCCTAGACGGCATGGGTACCATATATCATGTCGCCAATACTAGGCTATACAATTAAAACTGCAATGTCACGTATTGGAAGTTGGGTTATCATTTATGGTAATGAACCGAGGCCAGGGGCAAGATCCTCACCGATTCGAGACGCTCTAGCCCGCCCCTCAGGAAGAGCCGCAACTGCTCCTTGGATCGTCAGGGCCGGTCCACCGATGTGGATTATTATACCTGAACACTGTGTTTCCCCGGCCTATGGGGTGTAAGCCTGGCCTATCTGCCGACCAGAAGCATCGGTCAAAACCGATATCACGAGGCGCCTCAAAATCCATCATCCCCATAAGCAATGCCAACCAGTTCAAGCACTGACACCACTTCTAACTAGAAGAAAACGCATTCCCTCCCTGATGTCCGTCTCCCGTTTTTGGTTCATACAGGGTGCGAAACTCGGGAATTCATGTTATACACAAAGCTACGCTGTATTAAAGCCGTGCTTTGATCATCACCACAAGACTTTGCTTTTCAACAGAAGCCTTGATCATTTGCCACTTAGGCATGCCACACAGGCAATCCGCTCCATGCGACTGATGTCTATCGATATACAACCTCTGACTCCATGCGTCTCAAAGATGGGTGAAGTAAGAGAATAAATTCTCCTTCTCTAGGCAGATGTATATTTAATAGAGACCAATAAACACAGAGCAAAATCCAATATCAGACACACAATCCATTTACAAGTCCATTCTAGGTCTGAACGAAACCGGAGGCACCACGTACCTCGCATACCCATCGATCTCCAAGTAGGTATGGACAATCAATGAATATTCAACCACCGTCTTCACCTTCGACTTGTCGTCGAATCGGTTATTCAGAATGGGATAAACCCGGTCTTTCAAAATAACTCGCGTATATTTTATATAAGTGTTACACAAATACAACATACGCCTCATTCCAATTCAGAATATTCTTTTATTCAAATATTCTTTTCAAAGTTAAGAAATTAATCTTATCTTTAACTGGGTTAAAGAACTAATGTCATTTAAAAACACAGTTCACGATAAACCCAAATTCACATCCCATTGTTAATCGGGTTAAAGAACAAGCGTTATTTAAAAACACTGTTCACGATAAACCCAAAAACCAATTTAAATTCAATTCCAATTAAATACTAATTAACTGGACAATTTCACTAAATCTTAATTAAAAGATTTATTCTTTTCTAAACTGGATTCAAGAACAGTGTTATTTAAGACACCATTCACGACGAACCCAAAATCCCATTTGATATTAAATACAAGGCTCTGAATAGAAAATATATCGTCTTATATTCAACATCAAATTCTGAAATCAACAAATATCGTATTGGAATAACGATATAAATATCTTCCAAATCCCTCCACAATATCTGTATCATCACGGAATCCAACATCGAAATATTCCGAAGATAATTTCGATCCAATTCCCTTCCAATTCACATATTAGAAATTCTGGTTATTTTTAAAACCATTTCAAATCCATTTTATTTATTTAAAAATAAATAGATTTTAATTCTTGTTAATACTAGTTCATTTCGATAAAAATGTATTTTTATCTTTTCAAATATGGGGTTTTTCACCCCAACTCTTTCCGAATCACTTATTTTAATTTTACACAAATTATCGCTATTTTTAATAATTTTATCAAGGCCCGTACAGTCGATTTCCACTAACGGCCATCGAACTGCAACCATAGCGACCTTTTCCAAATTGATTTGGACATAATTCCAAATCCCACCGTTAGATTTCAAATCTCTTATATTTGTTGGAAAGCTCTTTTCGACACGAACCCAACGGTTCCAGTTTTAAGAGAATCCGACGGTCGGATCTCCCGTAATGTCCACGCGAAGTCAATGGTCGAAATTCGCGAACTGCCGCGGCGCGGCGCGTTCTATTCAGGCCATTAAATATATATATATATATAATATATATTATATATATTTCATTCAAAACGTATTATATAAATTCGTCTTAAAATTGATTCCAACTTCTCTTTCTATTTTAAGCCAAATTTGAATATTCTACGTCTTTATACTACAAATGGTATTATTTTCAAAATATTTGAATTTGGAATAATTTCCTTTTCGATATTTATTTTAAAAACGAATAAAATCGATATAAATATCGTTCTTGTCAAAATGGCGCAATTCTAATCAACACGGCTTGATATATTTAAAATATTTCTATTTCAAATATTTCTAATTCAAATATTCTATTTCAAATATTCTATTTCAAATAGTCTATTTCAAATATTTCTAATTTAAATATTCTATTTCAAATATTCTGTTTCAAATAGTCTATTTCAAATATTTCTAATTTAAATATTCTATTTCAAATATTTCACTTTCAAATATTCTATTTCAAATATTCTGTTTCGAATAGTCTATTTCAAATATTTCTAATTTAAATATTCTATTTCAAATATTTCAATTTAAATATTCTATTTCAAATATTTCTAATTTAAATATTCTGATTTTGGAATCAGGCACAGTCAATTACCATATAATTTTATTTATATGGATTTCACACCACACACGTATACAACAACAGTGATAAACAGTCATCCATCATCCAAAGTGCAATTTACAACCGTATAAGCGCTAACAATATAAATAATCAACGCTTACAACAGCTTGTCAACCAATCGATTGACATACAACTAAACAGCTGGGATTAGTGTACGTCAATTTTCATCGCAACACCCGTGTGGGGTTTTAACCAACAAATACTGTTTATTATTTGTGCAGTTGGGCAATGTGTAAAATTTATCGTCCCAAACTATATCGGATAAATAAGTGTACATAAACAAACCGTTCAGCTTGTAAATGAATATTTATTTTATTTCACGATTATATATATATATATATATATATCAATTCAGTTATTTATTAAAAATGATATTTTTATTATTCATATATTTTTACACAGTCCATTTCACATCACATACAATTTCAACCACACAATACAATCAAACAAACAAGTCGTCCATGGTCTGTGGACGATGGGGAAAAGTTCATATATGCAGTTATACAATAAGTAGTGTACAGGAAATTATTTTAGTGAGAAATTCTCACATTGGGATCCACTCCGTCAGTTTTTATCTGAATTTCTGCACCGTTCGGGTTTGAAATTAACTGAAATTCCAATGTGCTCGGATTTGGACGCGGTCAGTTTTGTTGCGAAGCTCTCTTCTCCACGATCACAACGGATCTGAAATCGCTGAAATCCGATCTCGTACGAAAGAGATATCGCAGTTAATACATTCCTTTACATTGATTAAATAATTAATTACTAATAAAACCCTAATTACATTTGTGCCCCCTTCTTCCTCGTTCTATCCTCCAGACAACGAACCCAAGTCCTCAAAACTAGGGCCAGAAATCGCAGCCGCTACAGTGCCCCGGACCTCCATTAGACTGTGCCACCCTGCTCGCCTCCGTGTGCCCTTCCTCCGCCCGTGGCGGCGCTCAGCTCGCCCGCCCCTGTGGCGCGAAAATCGAGACCAAACCCCCCACTTCGAAGCGAAATTCCAACCCCTTCTTCAGCACCACCGCCCATCACGACCCCTCACCTAGGAGAGCTTGAGGAGGTCGACCATGTCACGTTGAGGGATCATGGGATTGTGGCGTGGATTGAACGAAAAATGATGAAGAAGTTTCGAATGAAACAGGTCGTTCGTTTTAGGAGGTGGCGGCGCGCAGAATTAATGAGAAGGGAGGGTTAGGGTTTTCCAACCAATGAGGGATTTTATAATATAATATTATTATTATTTAATTCAAATAATACATGTTTAATGTCACAAACTCCAAATCAAGCCCAACGACTGTCGTCCCTAGCATTTTACCCCATCCCGGACATAATGGGATATGTTTCGTAGGACAATTCGACTGTTTTGATAGGTTTTTATCAAAATTAAAATATAAATCAGTATATATTTAATTTTAATGCACATTTCAAATTACCAGGGTCACATACAGACTCTAAAAATTCCAAAAAAAATATTTCTAGCTTCGTATTGATGATACGGTCATAACAAAACTAATTTCGTCGTATTTGGGGGCCGTTTGAAAAATGGCCATTTTCTGGTCGATCCAAATTAACTATAAATCAAACAAACACGTTATCTTCTGCCACGCTCACACATTAACTTCAAAAATTCTACAACTTGGAACTTAGCAATAAATTGATATTCCGGATCCAACAAAATTGGTTTCGTCGAATTCTGAGGTCATTTGCAAAATGGCTATTTTTAAGGGCTAAATATATATTTAAAATACATGTAAATGTATACAGCCTTATATACACAGCTCAGCGACTATTTTAAATTGCCAGCCAAGCCCTAACTTTTAATTTACTCTGTGACAGTCCTGTTTCTCACATCTATTTGAGAGATTTTCTTAAACAGAGTTAAATTTTCCAGGGTCGTCCCCTTTTTGTTTTAATATGAATTATATATATTTAATCGAAGTTTAAAATTAGATTTTCAAATTACCGTGCCATTTCAAGCGCGTTATATTTTTAAAATTAATTTATTCGTTCTACTTTTAATTAAAATAGATTTTTAGTCGTTATTATTTAAAATAAATTATTTTAAATACCCACAATTCACCAAAATAGCCAAATTAAAAATTTTAAATTGGCTCAGATTTTACGGTTGTTACAATCTCCCCCACTTAAAATCTTTTCGTCCTCGAAAAGGAACGAAGCTGAACATTGTTTAACCAACCAACTCAACGTTCACTATTTTTATTATGGCTTAAGTTTTTCAACTTTTCAGTTTCTAAGAACTTTTTTAAATTCTTCAAAAATTTGGCTAACACCCTAAATTTTCGAAAAATTTCGCCATAACCTCCTTTGTACCGGGAGCTTCGGGATATTTCAAACAGCCTCCTATGGCCCTCACCAATCCAAAAGAAAAAGAAAAAGCCAAGCGGCTAGCCGATTCGGCTCATAAAATCATCATCACCCAAAGAAATACAATAAACATGTACCTATTTGACGGGCATAACAATTTTATTCCTTTGCTTAGCATCCATGCTATGACCTGTTCAATGTATATACACATGTAAATATATGCAAATTCAGTAAATTTTCAAGTTAGTTCAAGATTTGGTCTATTTGGCTAAATTTGCCTTACAAGAACATATTAGTTAAATTAGTCAACAAATAATCAAACAACACAACCAACAATCAATTTGTGAACTATTGTTTCAAACACATAATTTTAATACATAGTCAAAATCACATTTTTGACGCCAAATCACAACGAATAAGCCTTACCTAGTTTGGTTCTCACACCAGTCTATATGGAAATATACAGATATCCCACTTTCGACACTCGAACATAAACTACTGATGTCGTACGTCATCAGTAGAATCATCCCCGGGCAACTAGAGTGTGACTCTATATCTATCCAGTATATTAAAACTCCGAATGCAAGCTAGCTAGGCGCATACGCAAAACCTTTATATACTCGATTGTCCAAATCAATTTAAAATAAACTACTCAAATATGAATAAATAGATCAAATTTTCCAAAACAAAGTTTGTTTTCAATTTTATTTTCAAAAACAACACTCTTTACACTCGTTCTAGAACACTACTGATCCCATCTCTAACGAGCCATTCTTATTGGATTTTACTAATCCAATCTCTGATGAATTCTTTCGTTTGGTTCTAAAGTGTCTTGTTCTCGAGCTTTGTAAACCAAAGCTCCGATACCAAGTGTAAGGACCCGTAACTTCCCAGATCTCCGAAGAGAGGAGAAGTCTCAGATTCTCTGAGAACAACACAGAATAGAACACAGATGGAAGAACATTTCATTGCTTATACAACAATTCACACCAGAGTACAAGAATATACAGAGTACTAACAAATAATATACATTTGACAAATATCAAAGATTAAAATACATTACACAACAGCGGAAGATAATACAAAACACAACTGAAAAGAATACGTGGATACAAAGCTTTCCGAGTATAGTTCCAGCTGTAAACTAGGATCTTGTGAATAATATATCCGCAAAACCAAAACTACTAGCTGCCCGTACGGAAAATAAGGGCACCCAGAGTTTAGGTTAAAACAACAAACTTCAGGTCAGTCATGTGACTGGTGTGAGAACTAAAACAGTTATTATTCTTTAATTTAAAGTTGGGTAAATCAAGGGACCACGCCGCTAACGCGGAACAGGCTTTACCCCTAGGATACCAGTGCATAAAACAAACAGCGCAATAATAAAATAAAGAACAATGAAGCTATTATAAGACCCAGGTCCCATCACACAATGCAGCACAAACCGGAGGATAGGGTTTTACCTTATAATAGCCAAGGCATGCTTGATACGTTTAAAACAAATTATTTGATATTACTATAATAAGTGTATAGTGTCAAAACAACTTCAAATATAAATGTATTAATCCTAGACGGCATGGGTACCATATATCATGTCGCCAATACTAGGCTATACAATTAAAACCGCAATGTCACGTATTGGAAGTTGGGTTATCATTCATGGTAATGAACCGAGGCTAGGGGCAAGATCCTCACCGATTCGAGATGCTCTAGCCCGCCCCTCAGGAACAGCCGCAACTGCTCCTTGGATCGTCAGGGCCGGTCCACCGATGTGGATTATTATACCTGAACACTGCGTTTCCCTGACCTATGGGGCGTAAGCCTGGCCCATCTACAGACCAGAAGCATTGGCCGAAACCGATATCACGAGGTGCCTCAAAATCCATCATCCACATAAGCAATGCCAGCCAGTTCAAGCTCTGACACCACTTCTAACTAGAAAAAACGCATGCCCTCCCTGATGTCCGTCTCCCGTTTTTGGTTCATACCGGATGCGAAACTCGCGAATTCACGTTATACACAAAGCTACGCTATATTAAAGCCGTGCTTTGATCATCACCACAATACTTTGCTTTTCAACAGAAGCCTTGATCATTTGCCACTTAGGCATGCCACACAGGCAATCCGCTCCATGCGACTGATGTCTATCGATATACAACCTCTGACTCCATGCGTCTCAGAGAGGGGTGAAGTAAGAGAATAAATTCTCCTTCTCCAGGCAGATGTATATTTAATAGAAACCAATAAACACAGAGCAAAATCCAATGTCAGACACACAGTCCATTTACGAGTCCGTTCTGGGTCTGAACGAAACCGGAGGCACCACGTACCTCCCATACCCATCGATCTCCAAGTACGTCTGGACAGTCAACGAATATTCAACCACCGTCTTCACCTTCGACTTGTCGTCGAATCATTTATTCAGAATGGGATAAACCCGGTCTTTCCAAATAACTCGCGTATATTTTATATAAGTGTTACACAAACACAACATACGCCTCATTCCAATTCAGAATATTCTTTTATTCAAATATACTTTTCAAAGTTAAGAAGTTAATCTTATCTTTAACTGGGTTAAAGAACTAATGTCATTTAAAAACACAGTTCATGATAAACCCAAATTCACATCCCATTGTTAATCGGGTTAAAGAACAAGCGTTATTTAAAAACACTGTTCACGATAAACCCAAAAACCAATTTAAATTCAATTCCAATTAAATACTAATTAACTGGACAATTTCACTAAATCTTAATTAAAAGATTTATTCTTTTCTAAACTGGATTCAAGAACAGTGTTATTTAAGACACCATTCACGACGAACCCAAAATCCCATTTGATATCAAATACAAGGCTCTGAATAGAAAATATATCGGCTTATATTCAACATCAAATTCTGAAATCAACAAATGACGTATTGGAATAACGATATAAATATCTTCCAAATCCCTCCACAATATCTGTATCATCACGGAATCCAACATCGAAATATTCCGAAGATAATTTCGATCCAATTCCCTTCCAATTCACATATTAGAAATTCTGGTTATTTTTAAAACCATTTCAAATCCATTTTTTTATTTAAAAATAAATAGATTTTAATTCTTGTTAATACTAGTTCATTTTGATAAAAATGTATTTTTTTTCTTCTCAAATATGGGGTTTTTCACACCAACTCTTTCCACATCACTTATTTTGATTTTACACAAATTATCGCTATTTTTAATAATTTTATCAAGGCCCGTACAGTCGATTTCCACTAACGGCCATCGAACTGCATCCATAGCGACCTTTTCCAAATTTGATTTGGACATAATTCCAAATCCAACTGTTAGATTTCGAATCTCTTATATTCGTTGGAAAGATCTTTTCGACACGAACCCAACGGTTCCAGTTTTAGGAGAATCCGACGGTCGGATCTCCCGTAATGTCCACGCGAAGTCAATGGTCGAAATTCGCGAACTGCCGCGGCGCGACGCGTTCTATTCAGGCCATTAAATATATATATAATATATATTATATAAATTTCGTTCAAAACATATTATATAAATTCGTCTTAAAATCGATTCCAACTTCTCTTTCTATTTTAGGCCAAATTTGAATATTCTACGTCTTTATACTACAAATGGTATTATTTTCAAAATATTTGATTTTGGAATAATTTCCTTTTTGATATTTATTTTAAAAACGAATAAAATCGATATAAATATCGTTCACATCAAAATGGCGCAAATCTAATCAACACGCTTGATATATTTAAAATATTTCTATTTCAAATATTTCTAATTCAAATATTCTATTTCAAATATTCTATTTCAAATAGTCTATTTCAAATATTTCTAATTTAAATATTCTATTTCAAATATTCTGTTTCAAATAGTCTATTCCAAATATTTCTAATTTAAATATTCTATTTCAAATATTTCACTTTTAGATATTCTATTTCAAATATTCTGTTTCAAATAGTCTATTTCAAATATTTCTCATTTAAATATTCTATTTCAAATATTTCACTTTTAAATATTCTATTTCAAATATTTCTAATTTAAATATTCTGATTTTGGAATCATGCCCAGTCAATTACCATATAATATTATTTATATGGATTTCACACCACACACGTATACAACAACAGTGATAAACAGTCATCCATCATCCAAAGTGCAATTTACAACCGTATAAGCACTAACAATATAAATATTCAACACTTACAACAGTTTGTCAACCAATCGATTGACATACAACTAAACAGTTGGGATTAGTGTACGTCAATTTTCATCCCAACACCCGTGTGGGGTTTCAACCAACAAATACTGTTTATTATTTGTGCAGTTGGGCGATGTTTAAAATTTATCGTCCCAAACCATATCGGATAAATAAGTGTACATAAACAAACCGTTCAGCTTGTAAATGAATATTTATTTTATTTCACGATTATATATATATATATTTCAATTCAGTTATTTATTAAAAATGATATTTTTTATTATTCAGATATTTTTACACAGTCCATTTCACATCATATACAATTTCAACTACACAATACAATCAAACGAATAAGTCATCCATGGTCTATGGACGACGGGGAACAGTTCATACATGTAGGTATACAATAAGTAGTGTACAGGAAATTATTTTAGTGAGAAATTCTCACATTGGGATCCACTCCGTCAGTTTTTATCTGAATTTCTGCACCGTTCGGGTTTGAAATTGCCTGAAATTCCAATGTGCTTGGATTTGGATGTGGTCAGTTTGTTGCGAAGCTCTCGTCTCCACGATCGCAACGGATCTGAAATTGCTGAATCCGATCTCGTATGAAAGAGATATCGCAGTTAATACATTTCTTTACATTAATTAAATAATTAATTACTAATAAAACCCTAATTACATTAGTGCCCCCTTCTTCCTCGTTCTATCCTCCAGACAACGAACCCAAGTCCTCAGACCCCGTCACGTACTAGGACCAGAAATCGCAGCCGCTACAGTGCCCCAGACCCCCATCAGACCGTGCCATCCTGCTCGCCTCCGTGTGCCCTTCCTCTGCCCGTAGCGGCGCTCAGCTCGCCCGCCCCTGTGGCGCGAAAATCGAGACGAAAACCCCCCACTTCGAAGCGAAATTCCAACCCCTTCTTCAGCTCCATCGCCTATCACGACCCCTTACCTTGGAGAGCTTGAGGAGGTCGACCATGTTACGTTGAGGGATCATGGGATTGTGGCGTGGACTGAACGAAAAATGATGGAGAAGTTTCAAACGAAACAGGCCATTCGAGGTGGCGGCGCGCAGAATTAATGAGAAGGGAGGGTTAGGGTTTTCCTACCAACGAGGGATTTATAATACAACTTAATTATTATTTAATTCAAATAATACATGTTTAATGTCACGAACTCCAAATCAAGCCCAACGACTGTCGTCCCTAGCATTTTACCCTCATACCAGACACAATGGGATATGTTTCGTAGGCCAATTCGACTGTTTTGATAGGTTTTTATCAAAATTAAAATATAAATCAGTATATATTTAATTTTAATGCACATTTCAAATTACCAGGGTCACATACGGACTCTAAAAATTCCAGAAAAATTATTTCTAACTTCGTATTGACGATACGGTCATAACAAAACTAATTTCGTCGAATTTGGAGGCCGTTTGAAAAATGGCCATTTTCTGGTCGATCCAAATTAACTATAAATCAACCAAACATGTTATCTTCTGCCACGCTCACACATTAACTTCAAAAATTCTGCAGCTTGGAACTTAGCAATAAATTGACATTCCGGATCCAATAAAAGTGGTTTCGTCGAATTCTGAGGTCGTTTGCAAAATGGCTATTTTTAAGGGCTAAATATTTATTTAAAATACATATAAATGTATACAGCCTTATATACACTGCTCAGCGACTATTTTAAATTGCCAGCCAAGCCCTAATTTTAAATTTACTCTGTGACAGTCCTGTTTCTCACATCTGTTTGAGAGATTTTCTTAAACAAAGTTAAATTTTCCAGGGTCGTCCCCTTTCTATTTTAATATTAATTATATATATTTAATCGAAGTTTAAAATTAGATTTTCAAATTACTGTGCCATTTCAAGCGCGTTATATTTTTAAAATAAATTTATTCGTTCTACTTTTAATTAAAATAGATTTTTAGTCGTTATCATTTAAAATAAATTATTTTAAATACCCACAATTCACCAAAATAGCCAAATTAAAATTTTTAAATTGGCTCAGATTTTACGGGTTGTTACAAGGGACGACAGTCGTTGAGTTCGATTTGGAGTTCGTTCGCGAAAAGGTATTTTTGGATTTTTAAAAAACTATATATATATCTTCGGCCAATCAGAATTTAAAGAAAAAAAAATATACGCCGCCCCCTCTTTTTTCTCTCTCCCCTTCGCGCACGACGGGCGGAAACCCTTCAAAACTTCCCAACCGGATCCCCGCCGACTCCGACCACCAGCGCCGCGGCCACCACCCCCATTCGACGCCCCTCCTCCTCCTCTTCCAATCAAGACCCGAACCACCCTCCACCATCGCCCCAGGCTCGCGAATCGATGCCTCAAACCCGCCACCTTCAGGCCGCTGCCGCCACCACCCTGCTCCATCGAACTGGGCCCCACCACCTGGCGCGGAAAGCCCTCGCCTCCCACTTCGACGTCATACCACCCGATCCTCCTCTCGCACAACGGTTTGCGCAAAAATCGCAAACCTAGTTTTGAACAGGTTTGAAAACATACGGGTTTGATTTAATTTCGTGATTTTAACACTTTAAATTGTAGCAAACTTGTAAAAATCGTTTCTTTTTGCTATGTGTTCGGATTTCAGTGAAACAAGAGACGCCGGGACCGTGAGGACGTGCTCTACCTTCTGGAAGGGACCGCATATTTTTCTGAGCTTGCTACAGTTGTTGGCAACGCGAAAAGCAGTGTGAGATTTCTAAATTCAAATTGGCTTGGAACGACGATGTACAAGTTGTACAAGCGAAGTATAAATTATATATGCGTTGTACACCATAGGTATAAGCGTTGTATAAGTTATATTAGTGATGTATAAATTGTATATGCGTTGTATGAACCACATACTGTGATGTGGTCATGAAATGGCAATATATACGTTATATATATACACATATATATATATACATACATAGCTCCCCTTGTCCACAAACCATGGGCAATATATGTTGGTTGTGATTGTTTGATTGTGGTTGAAAAATACCTGTTTGTGGTTGTGATTATTTGGATTGTGGTTGAAAAATACCCAATGTGGTTGAAAAATACCCGCTTGTGGTTGAGAGAAATTGAGTGTAGTTAGAGTGAGGAAATAAATAAAATACATGCCGCCTGCGTGCGAGTTAGATGCATGAAACCATTGTACAAGCTGAAAGGCTTTAAGGTAGCGCGAGGAGCCGTAGTACAAAGCGGTGTCGGTTTTCCCTACCCTGTCGTTATGCTGCCGAAATTTCCTGAAATATTTGTGTGTTTGCTTTTTTTATTCTGGTATTTATATATGTTCATGTGTTGATAATATATACGTGTTTGAAATAAATTGCTTTAACAATAAAAATCTCATTTTTAGTATATGTATAAATCGCTAAAAATATACAAGTTCGAAATAAATTGTTTTGACTATAAAAATCACCTTTTTACTATATATACATACTTTATAAAATATACAGATTTTAAATAAATTATTTCCACAATAAAAATTATATTTTTATCATGTATGCAAACTGCTAAAAATATCTAGAAGTTAAAGTGAAAATGTGTGTGTTAAAAATATTATTTTAATGCGTGTATAAGTTTTAAAACGGTTTTAAAAACGTCATTTTAACTATATATATATATATATATATATATATATATATATATATATAAATTAAAATAAATCGAATAACGATGCTGCAGTTCACGTTTTGAAGTCCCAACTTCAAACGGATATTGCGAGAGATCCGACCGTCGGATTCTCTCGAAACTGCAACCGTTGGATCCGCCTTGGAAAGACCTTTCCAATGGCGTAAATTTTGTTGAGATCCAATGGTTGAATTTTCAGATATGTGTAAATTAAATCTAAAGGAAAATAGCGCCAGCGCCGCGTTATAGCGCGTAACGTCGTTTAATTAAAACGAGCTTATTTTAAATAATTAAAAATAGTGAAAAATCGTTATAAAATATATATAGCGACATGGACTGAAGATAAATCGGATTCACTCGATTTATCAGCTATTTTGATGGTTGGATGTGTTCGACATGAAAAATAGACTAAAAATAATTTTTTTAAACTCTATATATACGTGAATTATTTGAAAGGGCCGAGTTAACTCTCGTTTCAAATAATTGATCGACGATAAGAAGTCGAAGACAGAAGAGGGTGCAAGACCGATGATCTTCACGTCGGAAGGGAGGATTGCTTTTGTTGACCATGATTGGAGTAGCTACCTTGAAAGGGTTACAGTGGTGGCCGTCTGGACGTACATGTTGATTGTGCGGATATACGAGGAAGGAGATTCCTCTGGTTTCGTTCAGACCCAGAACAGACTTGTAAATGGATGTGTGTCTTACGTTGGATTGAAAACTTGGCATGCAAAGATGGTGTGAAAAATGCTTTTGTTGAAAAGTAGAGTCTTGTGGTGATGATCAAAGCATGGCTTGATATAACCAACTTTGTGTATAACGTTGATTCGCGAGCCTCACACCCTATGGACCAAAAACGGGAGAGGACTTCAGGGAGGACATGCGTTTTCTTCTAGTTAGAAGTGGTGTCAGTGCTTAAAACTGGCTGGCATTGCTTATGTGGATGTTGGAATTGGAGGCGCCTCGTGATATCGGTTTCGGCCGATGTTTCTGGTCGGCAGACGGGCCAGGCTTACGCCCCATAAGGCGGGAAAACGCATGGTTCAGGTATAATAATCCACATCGATCGACCGGCCCTGTCGCTCTAAGGCTTGCCTGCGCGCTTGCCTGAGACTTGGGCTAGAGAGTCTCGAAGCGGTGAGGACGATCCCTAGCCTCAGTTCATGATAGATAATCCAATTTCCAAATACGTGACAATGCGGTTTTGATTGTATATATATATATATGGAGACATGATATATGGTACCCATGCCGTCTAGGATTGCTAGTTATGATGAAAATTGTTTTTGAAACATATATACACTAGTAATAATATCAAAAGAATTGGTTTATTAATATTAAGCATATTTGGCCTTTATAAGGTAAAACTCTATCCTCCGGTTTGTGTTGCATTGTGTGATGGGACCTGAGTCTTATAACGGCTTCACATTTCTAAAAAGCATTGCGTTGTTAAAAGATTTACTTTAAAATGTGAAATTGCAATCCAATGGAGTAAACCCATTCCGCGAAAGTGGCGTGGTCCGGTGATTAGCCTTACTGTTAAATGTGTTAAGTAGATTTCTCATACCAGTCCCATGACTGACTCGCAGTTTGTTTCACCTTTCGAACTCGGGTGCCCTCTTTTCGACACGGGCAGCCTTGTATTCAGGTTATAACTGGCTCTCTTTGGATAGCTGTGGGGCTGGAGCTGGACTTTATCATATATATTTTGTTGTCTCAGTCACTATTATGTTTGTTTCTGCTATAGACATTTATATAAGCTGAAACTGTATTTTGTACTAAGTGTGATCCTATACTATGTAACTCTGATGATTATATTTATGCAGTGTATTATGTTGTTCTTTATCAGGTGTAATTCTTTATTTCTATTCTGTTAATACTGTTTATGAGTTATATTCCAAAGACGCCCTTGCGGGCCGTCACTTAATATGCTGCCGATTAGTCAACAATTCCTTCTCCTCTCGTATAACCGCACCTACGTTGTTTCTGAACCAAATCGAGCCCATATACATAATTAAGTTAGTTAATACTTGGTCAATGATTTAATTAAACAATTTATGTTATTAAATTTATATTAACAGCCGATTAAAACAAAGGCCGCCCTCTTTTATCACCTTCCCGTAACGCTGCTTCAGCTGAACCCATGCTCGAGATAAGTTCACAGTCTCCGTACCTCAAATAGATGATCGGACGGTCATCTAACACCGCCGGAAGCTGCGCCTGAGTATCCTCGTCCCGCTCTCCAATTTCTGGCCAACTCGACGTCACAAGTTGAATAAAAACCCAGTTCGAAGGTTGTCTCTTTCAACCGTAATCCTGGCCACCACTGACCGGAAATGTTCATCATCACCGTTGATCGAGTGTACCTCGGCTGGCTTAACGTTTTGGCAGTAAGAAGCTCGTTGGAATGATTGATGGATTTTGAGAGGAAAGGAAAAATAGAATCAAGCTAAAACTGCCGTTGATTAATGGTAAGAGGTGGCCAGGAATTTGTGGACCACGTGGTATACGTCTGACCGTGATTTTAGGGTTAAGAGATGCTATTTATAGTAAGGGTTTGGATTAAATTAATATTATCTGGAACTTCTCCATGAAGTAACACCAAAATATACCACATACGATCTCCATTTTTGACAAAATAAGGTAATCTTTGCATAAAAAAATTATTCAGACCTAATGGGACAGGTTTCGTTGAATTCCAAGGTCGTTTGTGAAAAGTCCTTTATAATTATCGATGAAAAATCAAGCGTTTAAAATTCCTAAAAATCCAAAAAAATCCAATAAATTTGAGACCTTGATATTTTACTAGACGTCTTCCTTACGGATCCAACGAAATTTATTTCGTTCTAATCGGAGTTCTTTTGGCCGGTCGTTTATTCGTTTAAAGTTACCCATGTCTGAATTGACCAATATAATAGAATTGATTAAGGCGTTTATCATTGCCACAATCAAACGGTAAGTCCAATAGAAATTTCTACAATAATTAATTAATATGAATCCAATGGCACCAGTTTCGTCGCATTCCGAGAAAGTTTCCCGGTACGCTATTTTTATACGCATATCCGGTCTTCAAAATTAACGAACTATATACCTATCCTAACTCTAATCGTCGATACGGATTCAACGGAACTTGCTGTGTGTCTTAATTCGATCGTTTTCTCAAGTTACACTCCAATACCGCTTAAATAAATTAATTTAATTACGCGCTATAGAAAATAAATAGGCGTTTATGGCTGCCATGATCACATACGACATCGGTTTGCCATGCAATTTAATACCATACAATAATTTAACATTACTGTTCCAATGACACTAATTTCATTGAAATCAGAGATCGTTTGCAAAATGACCATTTTAAAGACCTATAAATTAAATAACGATTTCTATAGCGACTATTTCAAATTTTGATTTAGCCATAATTAACAATCAAAAACACAGAATCTGGATTTTTCTCTTTTATATGAAAATTATCATCAATACGGTTCCAACGTTTCTTGTTTCAGGAAATCCGACTTATATCGGATCCTGTATATTCAATTGAAGTTCAAAACTCCATTTTACGAACTGCCGCGCCATTTCGAGCTCGATTTATAATTATATAAATATATAACGTTCAAACTTCATTTTAAACAACGAATTCAACTTTAAAATCTATTAATACCCCAAATAAAATATTTAAAATAAATAAATTAAATTAAATATTTGACTGCCAAAAATACGGGTCGTTACATTCTTCCCCCCTAAAATAATTTCGTCCTCGAAATTGCCAAGATAAGTAGAATGCTACAAATCCCATTAATTTCCATATCCAATTTATTTTAAATCAAAAACCAATTCATTACAACAAATAATTATTTTCAAAATAACACATTAAATTCTTGGAAAATTTCGGCAGAGTCTCCCATGTATGGAGCGACATCTGCGATATCGCAGGAACAAACAATATATATACATCGACCCACAAGGTTGGAAAACAAAAATCAAACCCTAAAATTTTATATTTCTACATAGGCGTGCCTTTTACGGGCGCTATTGAGCATAATTGCTCAATGTATACGCGATTTACTCAACCAATATCAATTCGCCTAGCCATTTGACACTTGTACTTAAACTCAATTCACATATAAGTGTTAAATATATGAAATTATTAGATAATATTTCACTACTCAACAATTATAACTACACCCATTCTAAAATCAAATAGATCGCATCGATTCATTATCAAATACAGGGTTAAATCATAAATTCCAATTCATACGCAGTTTATTCCAGTTTAATTATACCGGAAATTATTCTTTAGTTTATAATTCATTTAGCTCCATTAAATGGTTGATTGATTCCATTCAAACAAACAATTATCCAATAATAAACAATTCACAATCAACAACCAATATACAGCCAAATCAACCAAATCGATTGAATTTACATCCAATATTAATATTTTATTTTGGTTTCACATATTTGAAGATCAATCGATTAATACCCGCTTGATTTCTATTTAATTATACAATCATTTGTTTTTCAATTTCCAAATCTGTTTAATTTATTTCAATGTCATCATTAATTTAATTTAACTTAACAAGGTTAAATTTCAATTCAAATTTTCAATCCAATTTGAATCCTATTCAAATCTATCGAACACACTAATATCTCAGTAATTTGATAAAATTATTTCTTTTCTACGCAAAAATATAATTCGGGAAAAATTATTTCATTTACTCTCTTTACAAAATAATATTGTATTCATTATCAGTTCTATACTTCTCAACACTTGAACAGATCAAATAAACACAATACAAAACTTTGTATATAAAATTTACAAATACGCTCTCATATATATACACTCAATCTCGATCTAGGGTACTACTATCCCCATCTCTATCGATTTATACCACAGAGCCAAGGTTATTACTAAACCAATAGCTCGGATACCACTGTAGCGACCCATGGATTTCTAGCCCCGAAAATCGATACAAATACAGTTCCGTATCTCATGCCGACCTTCCAAGCACCAAAAATACTGGATAGTTATTAGACAAAAATTAGAGGGTGAGATAAGAAAGAAAGAAATATAAAAATAGAAGAAGAAGAAGATGAAGAAAAAACACAACATAGAGTCTCACTCCACAGCAGAACAAAATATAATACAGAAATAAATCTTTACTAAGAGCTTTGAAAAATACTTACAATATCAGAGTACATCAACACCTCTAGACAATTATAACAATATGTCCTCATATACAACACACAGCAGAATAGTAGTTATATAATATCATACGTCTGAACACCTCCAGCTTGTCTTTGGACTTCGCAGCATCCGATAACCTAGACCTGTACACCTCGGTCTAAACCGAACATTCACAAAACACTGTGTCAGTCTAGTGAACCAGAATGAGAAAAACTCACACGGTATTAAGGGGGATCATCCAACTTGATTTTAGAGTTCAGAAATATTTTTGAAAGAAAAGGATAATCGTAAGACCAAATCCACACATACATACACATGGTTTTTACCTTACGATAACCCAAAACATTTTTGAAATCAATATCTTTTCTAATATTATAATAGTGTCTGAATACAAGTAAATATCAATCAAGTGGAGCGCTTGCATCTCACACTCCACATATATAGTATACAATCAAAACCGCGGGCGCTTATTGGAGATTAGATTCCGACTATGACAATGTATGGAACCACATGCCAATAGTGTATCTCTACAGGGGAATACACTGGGTTCAACAAGAACGTCTTGCAACCCGGCCCATACATGACCGACCACTCATTTCGCTTGAGTGTATCGAATGTATATCACCAACGGTTGGGCTCAAACCACCATTTCCCGAAGGGGACAACATCGAAATAGATTAAAGAAGCTAATGGAATTTCTCTAGATAGGTGATTATACACCCTAATGGGAGTGACCCACATAGGCATGTTGCCTGCCCGATTTTTGTCATTTCCCGGTTGATGAGGCTTGAGGTTTAAATTATCTTTTGGAACACCTGGTCAGCGTTCACTTTGAATGTCACATCGTCAAATCCACTAGATATCACTAATTGACGCCCACAAAAATACTCTAGTTGGAAGCTAAGAGAACGGCCATTCTCCGCCAACAACTATGATACGTTTGAAGAAATCAACGTACGTGGTTCCTTTGGAAATACTCTGTTAGACATCCATTCATACAAGTCATCCAGGAACAAGAATTACCAAAGGCACTCTCCTACTGCATCCAATATAGGAAGCACCCCATAGATCAATAGCGAGTAGTCCTTCCAACCCGTAGTTTCCAACCACGACAGAATCACAGCTTATCTCTACTATCCAAGCAGAGAATATTAGTGGTTCTTCCGTTTATGAAAATCCACGGTATTCAGTGCTCCATCTTGATCATCTTCTGATATCTTAACGTATTTGTTGGTCGGAATGGTTTTCGAATATAAGTTCGATCCCGGTCTTTCTATACCAACAATTATATTGGACAAATTTGATAGTCGGTTATTTAACTATCAAAATAAATTGTGATTCAATCATGAAAATCCAATGAGTTCACTGGTTCAGTATTCAGCATTACTTGGCCCTTTATAATTACAGACTAATTCACTTCAGCTTAAATAAAACTTCTCACTTCAGCTTAATTAAAACTTCTAGCCCTTTTAATATTTAAAAATATGGTAATTGAATTCTTATATACTAGTGCCCTCCAAACCATTACATTATAATACTTAGTAAAATAACTAATAACCATATTCAATTTTCACTTAATTCTCCTTTCAAACATTTGTTACATCATTCTATATTATTTAAATTTTGGAAATCCATTCAACTCATTATTCGTAAAACAGCATTACAAAATATATTTTATTCCAATCTTCAAACAATAACTAATATTTATTTGTATAAAATAAAACTCAACTTTATGTTTCCTTTCTAACCCGAAATTATCGTTATATTTTCACGCAACCCCTTTTTGTTTTTCTTCTACTTTGGAATTCTCATTATATATTCTCCAAATTTTCACTAAATGTTGCATTATTGTTTCACTAATGGAAATAATAAATTATCACTAACCTCTTTTACCATTACCAACTAATATCATCTTCAGATAATCCTGGTGTAGTTCAAGTTGGGGTATTTTAATTACCTTTCAGACCTTGATCAACAACGTTCTTATTCTTGGATAAATATAAGTTGTAATGCAAAAACCAATATTCCTTTTTTGTCTCAAAACAAATTCCATTTAACAATTTTATTCAAAATACAGTTTCATAAACCTTCTTACCTTTTAAAAAAAAATCTCTTTCTCGAATATAACCCTTCTTTCTTAATTCCATAATTAAGTAATTTCTTATAAACAACACCTTTTCAACTTTGCCTCATTAAATAAATTCCTTTATAGTTCGGATTTGGTTATACAACCTTATGACCCACTTCTTTACCCAAATTCACTTTTACAATCTCCTTTCAAACCTATTCAACCATTTCCTGTTTTGAAATCTTATTTCAATTTTTCCCTTTTTACTTAATCTCATTTTTAAGTAACATTAATTTAAAATTAACGCTTTTACATCTTGAACCTCATTTATATAACACTGGTCTATTATAAACCCTTTTCATCTTTTTCTCCTTTTACCTAATTCAAATAATTAAATAACATTTATTTCAAGCTATAGTGTTCGTTTGGAATTTCTTTTTAACTTCCTTATAAAAGTTCAGGTTTTAAATATAAAACCCGTTCATAAACTCCTTTCACCATTCAACTAGATTTCATTTCAACCTCAACTACTTTTTACATTAATTCAATTAAAAACTAATTTCCCAAATTACTATTAATCAGGATAATAATTTACTTTAATCATTAACTACTGTAAAGTAGTTAATTCCTTTATTAACTAAAATAAATAGTAAATTCCTTTTTTAAACTTCATTAAAATTAAAACAAATATTCTTTAAACGCTTTAACTTCGTAAATTCGAAACAAACTAATTTAATAGCTGATTCCAGTTAAAACAGTCGGTTTAGTCAACTTAAACCCCAGTTATCTCGTTAACCCATTCCAATTCATTCTTCTTTGAATTAAATAAAATATAATTAATTTAAATAATTCCATTAATTGTTTCTTAACAAAACAATTATCCAAATTTAACCGTTAGGTTAATCTCCTATTCTCATATTTATAAATCTGATTTAGCATCTGAATTAACTGTATAAAATAAATTAATAATTAATTATAAATTCAAATAATAAATGATAATTTTTTTCTTTTCATATATTTTTATTCAAAATCTATCTCTAGTTATAAAACAAAATTTATAACTTCAATTCAATCGATTCACCTGGCGGTAAATCAATATAACAAAACAATTTATTTTTAGGCCATTTACTACCGGTTACTAGGGCTGTCAATTTCCTACCCGACCCGTGACCCGACCCGAAACCCGCACGGAAATTAGCAGGTTAACCCGACCCGTTTAGTTAGCGGGTCATTTTCGGGTCAACCCGAATTTGACCCGTTTATAAACGGGTGGGTTTAGGGTTGACCCGCTAACCCGATTTTGACCCGCCAAACCCGATTATATATTGTATCTCTTCCATACTATTAGTCTTTTATGTATACTATTAGTGTTAGTCTTTTATGTATGCAGTAATCAATATGCTCGTATATGTAAGCTGTTATATTTTACCAATTTATTCTTATATGTTGTTAGTTATAAATATAACAACTGTATCTCTTCCATACTAGTAGTCTTTAATTTATGCAGTATGGGAATATATACTTATGTATAGAAAATGATTTTTGAATATGGGGATTTAATGCTTTATATATGTGTTGTCTGTTGGTGACTTTGCAACTTGTTGCATGTTGGTGATTATATAACAGTGTGCATGTTGGTGATTTGGCTCTTTTGTTGCTTATATTAGTAGGCAATATCTATCAATGGGTCAAAAAGGTAAACCCGACCCAACACGACCCATTTAGTTAAACGGGTTACGCGGGTCGGGTCGGGTCAACCCGTTTATAAACGGGTCGGGTTAGGGTTGGGAAAATATGACCCGTTTAATAAACGCGTTGACCCGACCCGTTTATAAATCAACCCGAACCTGACTTGACCCGACCCGAACCCGACCCGACACGACCCATTGACAGCCCTACCGGTTACTCAACCAATATTGCCCATTGGTCAAAACAAACCAAACATTGCATTTCCAATCAATGATCAATAATCAAATCCATCACCCAAATAGGACAGTTCATATATTGATAATATGAAAATAAATAATATATTGAGGAATCCCGTTGGATCCCTCCAACCTATTCATTCCTATATCCAAAACGATTATCTCAAATCTGATCATTCATTTCTATTTAACTAATAAAAAATAACGACCATTTAACATCAACCAATAAACAAAAGGATTCAATCAGTTCAAACAATTCAAACCATTAAACACGTTTATTTTATAAATGTGACCAACAAGGTAAATTACCTCTATTGGATCCAATCGTTAAAATAATGATTTGCTTTTAAATACTGAAATTAAACAACGGTTTAATTTCATTAGCTAAATCCACAAATGGCCATATAATTAGCAAATGGTCAATCATTAGCAATCAAAGCACACAAAATAAAACCCAATTTATATAAAATATAAATGGGAAGAACTGAGTGAGTTTAACTCACCGGATTTTATTTGTCGTAGAGCGGTTCGTTTAATTAAATTAAACCAATGTTTAATTTCATTAAAATTATCAGATCATTCCAAGACTGTCCAGACTGGCTTCAGAATGAAGTGTTCGTAACCATGGTTCCAATGCATTTTGTTTCGCCCAATTATGTCCACATAGTCACAAGTTGTAAATATTTTAATTATTTGATTTTTAAATAACTATTATTTTCTTAGTTAAATAATTAATTAACAATTACATTTGTTAAAACGAGACACGTCTGATCATTCCTTCTGTTTCTAAAATGAGACCGACTCCTTTTAATCCCAACGTTCACTTTCCAGTGAGTTAACAGCCTACACAAACCCATGCTGTAACGTCCCGCCTTTTTGACCGCTTCAAATGGGTAATTAAACCAACTTAAAATGCTCAAATCGGCGGATCGTTATTTAGCTTACAGAGTTTAAAGTAATAGAATCGACATAGAACACAACTAAATAAATAACATAGTGTTGCACAACAAAAATAGAACTGTTATATATAATCAGAGTTTTGATACAAATTTTTCTATACAACGGAGTTTCAAAACAACTTGAATACAAGAAGATATTTACTATTTTTGAAAAACATCAGAGTGCGCGTCTTCAAAATCCCTAGCTTTGCTGATCTTCGAATCCTGAGCTGAAATCTTTAAATCTGTACTGCACGGGTCTGACCCGAGCGTTTCATGAAAAAACATAAAACACTCGAGTCAGGATTAATCATTTGTTCAAGTAAATTGATTTCAACGTAAACTAAAATATAATAGTTAATTCCAACACCATTCATATGCCAATATAATGGTGTAGTGTTCATGCTATATTTCTTTTCCTAGGGACAAATGATCATGGAAGTCTGCGCATACACACGTGTACAGGTACACGTGTGTACTGCCTCAACATCCCATAACCCAAAGATCACAAGAGCAACATACATGACCAGAGCAACATACATATATATAGGTGGCGTAGTGTAACAGGAATAACACTTGTGCACTAGAGAATAGGTGCACAACAATGCAAGGGACAGTTTTATTTCAAGCAACACCATATACAGTAAAGTGTAACATTAGTCAAATGATAAAAGTAACTATGCAAGCAATCACGCGAACTTGGCATATAACAAAGGTAACCAACCAAGATCAAGGCAGTACGAACCAAGTAAGAGTGTGTAGTAGCTCACAAAGCATGATAAAAATAACATTTATATATACACATGTACATGGCTTTGTCACCCAGTTCAGGTTAGCATATGGGCCAACGGATACATTTGATCATATACAAAACAATTTTCAAGTTCAGTGGACATGGCAATGATTTAATATGTGCATGCATGTATGACACACTTATATATAGCAAGTGAACATATCTTGTGTATATAAAACGCAGCATCACAAGGATAAAGGGTACAACATTTTTAAAGAACATGGTAGTTCATAATCCATGCATGTGCATAAATGTATACTGGATATACCAAATAGTTTCAGGAAAAAGCATGTGTATTCAACACATTAAAGAATTTTCAGGGAAAAGCATGTATACTGAATAGTTTCAGGAAAAAGTATGTGTATTCTTAGCATATGTGTGCCCTTTGCTTCAATATAGCAAGGGATGAAGTGTAATCAGAATAGTGCAAAGACTAGCATATGTGTATGGTGTAAATACATAGGTCACGGTTATCATACATTCAAGAAGAGCATTTCAGGTAAAATATACATGGTTTAGGGACATGAATCAACTAGTGCAGGGAATCACTAACTACCAAATCAACAAGTAATATGCAGCATAGTCAAATAAACTCAAGAATAATACAGCAAGAATGGGTCATCAATCTAGCAAGTTAGTTTCCAGACCATAACAGAAATTACTTCTCATATGTGTGAACATCAGTTTTCTATAAACTCTAAATTCCAATCCAGGTTTATAAACAACATTTACTTCTCATTCTGTTCAACTGATGTAACAACGCTTTATATATCTAAAATACCAAACTTTCATATTTCAAGCCTCTGAGGCACAAACCGTATTCAAAACCATGCTTATAATAGACACGAAAAGCACCAGGGACTACATAAGACTTTGTTAATAAAGGATGGTCAGTACGTGCAACCAACTAACTTAGTAAGTGGTGGACTGTGCTACTACACAGTAGGGCATGCCAGGTAGTTTGGTTAAACACACGAATAAAAGGATAGCAATTACCAACATGTCTAGTACAAATAAATCGCAACAATAAGGTGGCACAAAGGATATCCGAAGGTATCGAAAAATGAATAGCAAACATAGCAGGTGGCAATTCATTAGCACGACTGTGCTTCAGGGTATGTCAAGGCAGTGTACGCTGAATCAATTTCATATTTAAGTGGTCCCAAAAGCAAGTGTGTTCGGAAACTTCAAATGAAAATGGTGTATATCATTTCAGGATCTGAGTTGAAGCGAAATACAGAAGTATTTCCCTGACATGTTCAAGCGTGTTTAGTTCTAGCTTGTACCAAGATCTAAATTATAACTCACTCAAGCCGACTTCCCTAATTCGTGGCAGTACTATAATTTATTATAAGCTTCAAATCTTTGAACCATTCATTTTATAGATGGAGAGTTCTGCTAACATATACATAGTGAGACACTTAAAGACGGAAAGCGCACATAATTAGTAGAGAAGAGCAACCCCACGTCAGTTTAAAAAGAAATTGAAGTAATTGAATCTGAATTAGAAACCCTTGGTAGAAGCAGCGTTTAACACGTTTAATGTGTATCTACAAGTATATGTTTTTTTTCTTCAAAATATCCTTTCTCTTTCTGCCTGTTATATAAATTATTGATTTGGATGCCAATACAAATTACAGATTTGTACATAATTACCATGGATGGTAAAGTGTGCAAGTGCTCTGGTACAATATATATATATATATATATATATATATATATATATAACCTGTCCAGGTGAATAAGTTCCCAGCATAAAGGAATAGTATGACAGTATATTAAACAAGGACCAAAGTAACACAGTCATATATATACCAAATGCATGTATACACCATGACCAACCATACCAAAGCACAGTAGCAAAGTCTATATGAAACACATTTAAGGCCAAACACTCACAATATGGGGAAATCGATATAAATATAATTTTTTCTTCCTTCTTCATAAATAAATATATTAGTTCCGTACTTACGTGCATAGGAAAAGTAAATATACCCAGGGTTCAAGATTTTTTCCAGTTAATATCATTGCAATAGTGTACTTCCTATTTCAAATTCCTATATTGGTAGCTTATGGTTTGATGTTATATGCCTGCTTTAGTGTCAATGACAACAGGAACAGCCCAATAATTTTTCTACAGTTCACATATACGACAATAAGGTTCAAAGCAAGTTCGTAGCATTTGCCACCGGTAAGTGTCGAGTAGCACAGGGTTGAAGATCCAGCAAAATCACATTGAATGACATAGATAACTCAAATACAAGAATAACTGCAAATCTGTTTCTTATCAGAAATTTTTAAATGATCATAACATTGGGAAGTTGAAGGGTTTAAAAAAGTCAAGGTTTATTTGTGGAAAAATTTGATTTAATGGAAGGTTGAAGAATTCAACTTTTCCAACAAACCATAACAGTTAAACCGAATCGAAGAACAAATTCCACAGCAAAGTCAAGCTTGGAACTAGGGTTCAATATGCAAATCGTCATAGAGAATCAACATAACCAAAAATCAACTATTATATTCCCATATTGAAATCGAACTACTTGAATTGAAGTTTAATCGTAAGAGGATTCTTACCTTTGGGCAATGGCAAACGGAGAAGTGAAGGCTTGGTCTTCGATTTGATAAAGACGGCGCCACAAGGTGAAGATATGGAAGTTCTTGCCGGTCAGTGGAAGCAGGCATGGTAGCCAGGCTTGGCTATAGGATATGGGTTCAATGAAGAAAGAAAGAAAGGACAGGCTTCGGAGTTGAGCATAGCAGCGGCCTGGTGAGCGATTGATGGAGCTAAACCCAACGCGAAGAGAAGGGCGGATTTCGATTTGGGGAAAATATGATTTTCCTGTAGGAAAATGGAAGGGCTGCGAATTATTTTATAGTAGTAAAATTTTTGAGATAAGAACAACGTTGAATCAAATAGCTTATAGGGAAGGGACGAACAACAGAATAGGTTGGCGGGTTTTATCACGGGAAGGTTGTATTTTATTTTAATTTAAGATTAATTTTGACCGCAAAATCCCCTGTAACATTCTGATTTCATACCGCTAAAGAAACTTTTAAACGTGATAAAAATTATACGTACACCTTCGTCTTCACATTATGAACCCAATAAACTTATCCTGGTCGTAATCCAACTTCAGTTTTATATGACCTTATTTATTTATTTTTATCATTTCACTAATTTATTTCCATTCGTTCACCAATAACCCTATCTCATTCCAAATTTGAAATGTAAAAAATTCCTTTATATACACATATCTGGACCAATTTCCATATATCTAAAATAAGATCTTCAATTCATTTTAACGTTAATAGCGTTTATTTAAATTAAATCGTATATTTTTTTAAATTTAACCATGGATATTTTCCAAATGAAATTTCAAATCCAATTCCAATATCCTACCAAATTAAATTCAAATATTCAAAAATAAATATTTGATCTTCAACCAACCATTATGAATTAAATATCGAATTTAATTCAATCTCAAAACAATATTTTGATTTTACATTTCTGACCCCATTATCAATATAAAATTGATTATAAATAATTAAATCTATTATTAATCTCATATCCCAGTTGTCGAAATTTCTGGGACGTTACAATCTTCCCCCCTTTAAACCTTTTCGTCCACAAAAAGGAGAGATTGCCATAGTTATACCAAGGTATACTTCAAATTCCATAATTGTGTGAATTTTTCTATAACTGGTTTAAATACCGGTACTTAAGTCATCGGTCTTTTTAGTTTATCCATCATATCCAATTATCCCGGAGAATCAAATTTCCTTTCTCATAATCAATTTTGATCAAATACGACTTGTCCTAATCTTTCGAATCGAATTTTATTTATCTATAATGCTTTTTGAGCTATATTCAATTTACTTAAACCAATTTCTATCTCAAATTATTCTGAGATATCTCCCAATTTCTCATTCTATTTGATCTTCTAAGAGATTCAAAATCGTATAATTCCTTTTCAAAACTACTCTCTTTTTAAATCTCGATTTCTGCATAAGTTGGATTTATGCATCTCAAATTACTCATAATTTCTTTATAAAACCCATCCGTCAATATCTACTTATACATCATTGCACTGTAATGGGTCTAGGCTTAGCAACCCTTAACCAATCTCCTTACATTCAATCCTTAACCACTCATTAAAGAGTGTAAATAACATCTCCTTTTCAAGATACAATTTTTCGACGTGAGAATTTCCAAAATCTGAAATCTTTTATAACTTTTATGTATAATAAGAAATTCATGCAGAAAATTCTGGTATTATTACTTCAAAACTATGGATTTGAAAATACTCTGAAATCCACTTTCTTACTTTGATTTAAAAATACTTTGGTAACTCTAAGTTTGACAAGTCTATTGTCGTCCTTATAGATGTTAGGCATATGCTAGCCAGGCGCATGACTAAAATCTTCAAGTACTCCATATATCCTTGCTTCAACTCCTAGCGAAAATATTTCAAATTTTTTTTTTAAAAGAAACAAATACGGAAAGTACCAATGTGATGTTGGTATGTTGATTGTTCATGAATCGTAGATACACAATGATTTCATCTGGATACCCTAGAAAACATCCGTATCCGTAGGAAATCACTTCCCTGCGAATTTCGTCATGGACAGATCAACGGACGATATTTTAGAATCAAAAGAAAAACTGAGGTCATTGAGCATTGACTGCTCTATCTCAAGGTCACAAAACAAATCATCGAATCATGAAGATAACCAAGTCACGAGGATCAATCAAGTCAAAAGGACAATTCATGTCACGGAGACAAATCCAGTCACGAAGACAAATTCAATCATCAAGACAGTGCTGCATCAAACAGGTGGCTCCACATCACTACGATATCTTAACATCACATGGCACCATTCTACCTTTAGTAACTCTAATGGTTACATCTCTATCACTTGTAGATATGCCATGGAGACCGCAGGTACACAATGGTTACGCCTGATTCCCTCAGGGAACATCCATACCTGTAATCTTTCGCAGCTCTGCGGATTACGCCCTTATCATTCGACTGTAGATCGCAACAGTCACAATGGTTACACTTGGTTCCCTCAAGAAACATCTGTCTGCCGTAGGCTATCTGCAGCCCTGCGAATTTCGCTACATGGTCGAATTCCGACGACTCTAGATCGCAGCGATCACAATGGTTATGCCCGATTCCCTCAGGAAACTTTTGACCGCCGTAGGCTATCTGCAGCCCTGCGAATTACGCTAGCAGTCGTGCTCAATGGCAACTCATGAGTTTTATGTCTGGACAACCTACTACCACCAGCAGCACATCTCACTAAGCTCGAAATTCAAAAGAGCAGGAAGGTACATCCCATATTTTTCTTTGAAAACATATAATACTTTATTTCATACTCATAAAACCATACATATGTCAATTACTTGAGATTTTATCATTGTATAAGATTTCATCTCAATTCATTACCTTCCCAAAACAATATTGTCCGAATTCGCTATATCCTTATATGTAAGGACCCGTAACTTCCCCGGTCTCTGAGGAGAGGAGCAGGCACGGATTCTCTGAGAACAACACAAATTGGAACACAAACGGAAGAATATTTCATTGCTTACTACAACAATTTACATCAGAGTACAAGAATATACAGAGTATTAAAAAATAATATACATTTGACAAATATCAGAGATTTACAAATTACAGTGCAGCGAAAATAATACAAAAACTCAACTGAAAGGAATACACGGATACAGAGCTTTCCGAGTATAGTTCCAGCTGTAAACCAGGATCCTATGAATAATATATCTGCAAAACCAAAACTACTAGCTGCCCGTGCAGAAAATAAGGGCACCATGAGTTTAGGTTAAAACAATAAACCCTAGGTCAGTCATGTGACTGGTGTGAGTACTAAAACAGTTTTTATTCTTTAATTTAAAGTTGGGTAAATTAAGGGACCATGCCGCTAACACGGAACAGGCTTCACCCCAAGAATACCAGTGCATAAAACAAACAGCGCAATGCTAAATAAAGAACAATGAAGCTATTTTAAGACCCAGTTCCCATCACACAATGCAGCACAAACCAAAGGATAGGGTTTTACCTTATAATAGCCAAAGCATGCTTGATACGTTTAAAACAAATTATTTGATATTACTATAATAAGTGTATAGTGTCAAACAATTTCAAATATAAATGTACCAATCCTAGATGGCATGGGTACAATATATCATGTCGCCAATACTAGGCTATACAATCAAAATCGCAAAGCCGCATATTGGAAGTTGGATTTCCATTTGTGAACCGAGGCAAAAGATAGTCCTCACGACTTCGAGACGCTCTAGTCCGTGTCTCAGGCAAGCACTGTAACAACCCGTATTTTAATAATACGTTATAACACACTATAGCTATAAAACAGGGCAGAATTAAATTGTAAGTTCTGAATCAAGGGAAACGGGCTATGCCATTGCGTTCGTCTCGGAAAAATACGCGCAATAGAGTCTGAAAATTTGTAAATCGGAGCCCGTATGACCAAGTTATGGCCCGTCAAAGTTTTCAGAATTTTCAGAGTTCAAAACAGATTCGAAATTCAAGCACACAGGGGAAGGCGGGAAATTTCCCGCCAGGCCAAGTCAACAAGGGTGTCGACTGCCCAATCGACACCACCCCTCCCCCCCCCCCCCCATGTCGACTTCCCAGTCGACATGGGTGTCGACTTGATGGTCTGGCCAGTTTGGCCTGGGTGCAACCGACTTGTTCCCCAAGACATGCTTTGGGTCTGGTCTGTTGGCTTGTGACGGATTTTGATGGCTAGGATCTAACCTAGGGTTAATCCTACGGCCTAAACTAACCTAAATCTCTATAAAAAGACCCCTAATCCTCTAATAAACTCACACAAATCAATCCTACAACTAAACTATGCCAAAATGTTAACTAATCATGGCCTCCATCTTCTTCATGAGAGCGTTAGTGTTCCAATCCGAATCTAAGTGCAAGAGACCATCTTTCTTAGTTTAAAAGAGCCATCTTTCTTTGTCTTTGGGGTTATTTCTTCCTGTTTCAAGGCATTTAAGAGGAGCTTATTATTGTCTTTGCGGATTTTTGCTTATGGCTTCGTCTCAATCTTTATTTTTATTAATCTAGATCGCATAACCGCTCATTGTAAGCCCTACTCTACTCTTAGATGTTAACTATGAATTTAATTATGACATGTTGCAAGTGATATGAGACCTTTGTGGTATGATTGACTTGAAATGAATGCTTTTATGCTTGTATGTGAACCTAAGTATTGCATAACATGAATCTAGTAACATTCATGATGACTTTTGGTGTATAAAGATGCAACCTTTGTTTGTGGATCTTGCATAATGCAACATGTAACCTCTTATGACTAATATGACAACATGCCTATGATGCTAAACTATGTGTTATCACCTCATGTTCACCATGCTAAGTCATAACCTATGTTGCTAAGTCATAACCTATGTTGCTAAGTTATCACCTATGTTGCTAAGCTAATGTCATACATGTTTTAGACCCATAATCTCATATGCATGTTATGTAGTGAACTCTTCATGTCACCATGATCAACTTGTGACTTTATGCCCACTTTGCCATGTTTATATATTGTATGCGAATAGAAGTGCGTTGGGGAAATACGTTATGGGTAGTTAGGCAAACTTAAATGACATGGAATACGTTTTGACATAAAAGTTGATATGTGATTATGCTTGAAAAACATGATTATGGACATGACACTTAGAAAACATGAAATGGCCAACTCGAGGTTGGGTTGAGTTTGTAGCGTAATTCTGCCCGGAACCAACCGACAAATCCAGTGGCTACAAACAATAGGACCCAATGTGAGTAGTTGGTCATAACGCACCTAAAACCCGAGGTTAGACTAGGTTGTGGTATAAAGCTACCCGGACCCGCCCGACTTAACTAGTAACCACAACAAAGTCTAATGTGAGAGGTTGGGGTGCACTTAGTAAAAATGAATGACATGAGTTAGGGTTAAGTCATGGAACATCTTGAATAAACTTAACCACATAAGCATGGTAGGTCGATAGGGTTAAGTCAACATGGACACACTTAACCAAACCCATGCATGATAGGGTTAACCACATTTAACCCGTTAAGAAACCCTAGTGGTGGGGTCGTTTTCAGTAGTAAACCTCTTGTTGTATCACCGATACCCTAGGGACTAGGCCAGGGTGGGGCACGATTACTAGACTGATTGTAAGCGACCAAAACGACGGCGGAATAGGTGCGCTGGTGTGGGATCAGGCGGACTGTGGTCGTGCACATAGTCCGGTGTTGAACAAATCAGGCACGGGCACCTGTAGATTCGAACTGTGCACTCTTGATTTTGGTGTCAGTGGATGACACCTTAGGGCTTGATACACCCTAGAGTGGACCGAGCACAGTTGGACTACACTTATGGCCGTATTGACACCCGACACTTGACGAGTTAGGCTTATAGGGAGCCGATCGACTAGACCGTGTAGTTGGGCCCCGATTGGGTCATCATATGACCATGGGCCATGGAATCACAACTTGTTACACTTGACATGGGTTGAACACTAGTACACGTGGTGCAACGTAACCTTGATTATGCGATACCAGACTTGTTTATCATTTTATCATACTTGTCCAGTTTTACCCTTATGTTTCATCTCAAGTCCACATGTCCTGTTAACTTTATTAGTTTCTATACTAATGGTAGTTAGGGCTTACCAGTCTTTTTGACTGACCCGTTTTCCTTCGCTTCTTTTCTTTCGTTTTCCCCCTTAGGTTCTCAGGGAGGGAATGCTACTGCTTAGTTGGATTTTGCTGCTTGTTCTTGATAGCTCATGTATGGACTTGAGCTCGCTATGGCTTATCACTTTATTTTGGGGATAGTTCACTTATGTTTTGTTTATGTGTTTCAGTTTATGTTTTCTAGACTTATGGTATTTGGAAAGTAATGATGTAACTTAACTTTTATGATGGTTTTGATATGATGATGATGGGTTTTATGTGCTACCGCTGCTTTACTTACATATTTATTTATGTTTAGTCTTGTGATGTCTTTGTGAATGTTTTACCTTTTGTACCCAACGCCCCGCCAACGCCGGTCTTACCTCCTAGGAAGTAGGCCCGACGGGGGTGGGGTGTTACAAGTACTCAGTCAAGCCTTGGATTGTCCGGGCCGGTCCACCGATGTGGATTAAACTTAAACCCTGGACACTACGTTTCTCCGCCCTATGGGGCGTAAATGAGCCCATTGACTCCATTAGACTCGGATCGTCCGATCTAACCGAGGCGCCTCAAAATCCATCATCCACATAAGTAAATGTCAGCCAGTTTTAGCACTGACACCACTTCTAACTAGAAAGAAACGCATGCCCTCCCTGATGTTCTTCTCCCATTTTTGGTCCACCCGGGGTGAGAAACTCGCGAGTTAACGCTATACACAAAGCTATGCTATATCACTATTTATAATAATTTTATCAAGGCCCGTACAGTCGATTTCCACTAACGGCCATCGAACTGGATCCATAGCGACCTTTTCCAAATTTGATATGGACATAATTCTAAATCCAAAGGTTAGATTTCAAATTTCTAATATTCGTTAGAAATCTTTTTCTGACACGAACCCAACGGTTCCGGTTTTAGGAGAATCCGATGGTCGGATCTCCCGTAATGTCCATGCGAA
Organism: Allium sativum; assembly: GCA_030737875.1. Classification (NCBI taxonomy): domain Eukaryota; kingdom Viridiplantae; phylum Streptophyta; class Magnoliopsida; order Asparagales; family Amaryllidaceae; genus Allium; species Allium sativum. The sequence continues at coordinate 301,418,156 of CM060924.1, forward strand.
GCCAATGGTCGAAATTCGCGAACTGCCACGGCGCGGCGCGTTCTATTCTGGCCATTATATATATATATATACATAATATATTATATATATTCCGTTCAAAACGTATTTTATAAATTCGATTTAAAATCGATTCCAACTTCTTTTTCAAATTTAAACCAAAATTGAATATTCTCTATCCTTGTACTACAAGTGATGTTATTTTCAAAATATTTGAATTTGAAATAATTCTCTTATCAATATTTATTTTAAAACAAATAAAATCGATATAAATATCGTTCGCGTGCAAATGGCGCAAATCTACTCAACACGGCTTGATATATTTTATTTCAGATATTTCTGATTCAAATATTATATTTCAAATATTTCTGATTCAAATATTATGTTTCAAATATTTCTGATTCAAATATTATATTTCAAATATTTATGATTCAAATATTATATTTCAAATATTTCTCTTTTAAATATTATATTTAAAATATTTCTCTTTTAAATATTCTGTTTCAAATATTTCTGATTCAAATATTCTATTTCAAATATTTCTCTTTTAAATATTCTGTTTCAAATATTTCTGATTCAAATATTCTATTTCAAATATTTCTGATTTCCAAATTGGAATGAGACCCAATCAAATACCATATAATTTTATTTATATGGATACCATACAACACATGTATATAATCAACCATCATCCAAAGTGCACTACACAACTGCATAAGCATTAAATATAAATAATTAACGCTTACAACAGCTTGTCAACCAATCGATTGACATACAACTAAACAATTGGGATTAGTATACGTCAATATTCATTCCAACACCCATGTGGGGTTTCAACCAGCAAACAATCGTTTATTTGTGCAGTTGGGCGATGTGTAAAATATATCGTCCCAAATCATCGTTAGCCAAATAGGTGTACATAAACAAACCGCCTGGTTTGAATATGGGTATTTAATTTTAACTAACTAAATTTTTCTAACACTTTTTATAAAATTTCGGTAGCACAACAGCGCTATACAAAAATTGGGGTAAGGTCTAGCCTTACACCCTCGCCTTATAACGGCGCACGCCATACCTAAACCAATACATATCAATTCGATTTTTCATCCCAAACCAAATTCAAACAAATAATCACAACAACCAAACAAACAAGTCGTCCATGGTTTGTGGACGATGGGTGCTACTAAGCACCGTCTGCATCCTAGTATATATTTTAACTAGGAAATAAATTGAGTGAGGAGTTCTCACCTATTTTAGCTTAACCAAACGCCACGACTGTTCTTATGTAGAACATCATCGCCGTGCTTCTAACGAGATCTGTTCAACACCGTTTGTGTTAAAAAAATATTTTTAACAATGCTACTTTTACATCAAAGATTATATTTTTACAATGCCCCTTAAAGAGAAAAGTTTATATTTTTATATCGCTATTTAAATAGAAAAGATTATATTTTTACTACCCTAATTAGAAAATAAGAATCATATTTTTCTACGCAACACATATGAATAAAAAAAATCATGTCTTCTTCATTTTAAAAAAATCGAATATTTTCTATATTTAAAAATCTTATTTTTATTTTCTTTTCTTATATAAAGATATAAGCTTTCCTTATATAAAAAAAACCTTTTAAATAAATAAAAATCAAATTTTTCTTTAAACAAACATCATATTTTATTTTTAACTATCTCCTAATAATAAAAATAACATTTTTATTTAAGGTTGTATCCAATTTTAAAACTGATTTTTGTCTACTCGTATTAAAATCAATATAGGTGAACGAAAATAAATAAAATATAAAATAGGAAGACTTACAGCGGGGGATCGAATTGGAGAGAGGGGGTTCTGGTCTTGGTTTCTGGGTGGTTGGGAGATTGCGGAGGGCCCACGACGTCATCCAATCGGAGGTAGAGGCGTTGGAAGCGGGTTTGGAGTGGTTTACTGTCGGATTTGGAAGAGAGGACGGGGAGGCGATGGATTTGGGCTGAGGGGTGGCGCTAGGGTCTAACGGCGGCGGGGGAAACCACCGGTGGTCGTTGTTGGCCGAGGTGGGGCCTAGGGTGGCGGCTCTCGTCGATTACGAGAAAGGGCGTGTGGGTTAACTAGAGAAGAGGGGAGGGTCTCGCCTGAGGCGCGGCGACCAGAGGGGCATGCGGCGGTGGTGCTCCGCTCGAAGGTGCAACGATCGATGGGATTAGAGCGTGCCCCTCTTTTCTTCTTCTGAAAGTAGCCTATTGGGGAAGGAGGAAGTAGGGAAGGGAGTTAAGTGAAAATTTTAATTTATCTAATTAATTTATTATTTTTCTCAAAAAAGGTTGCTTTTTAAAACTAACTCCAAATCGAACCTAACGACTGTCGCCCCCAGCTAATTACCCCCATTCCGAACACAATGGGAAATGTTTCGCAAGCAGGTTCGGCTGTTACGACCAGTTTTCATCAAAAATAAAGTATAAATCAGTATATTCAATTTTAAACGCGCATTTCAATTTCAGGGGCTGCATATTGACTCTAAAAATTCTAGAAAAAATATTTCTAGCTTCGTGTTGACGATACGGTCCTAACAAAACTAATTTCGTCAAATTCTGAGACCGTTTGAAAAATGGCCATTTTCCAGTCGATTAAATTCAACAAAAACTAGTCAAACGCGTTTGAGTGTGCTACGCTCACATATCAACTCCAAAAATTACGAATTTTGGAGTAGAGCAATAATTTGACATCCCGGATCCAGCAAAAGTGGTTTCGTCGAAAACGGAGGTCGTTTGCAAAATGGCTATTTTTAAGGGCTATATATTTATTTAAAATATATATAACTATATATAAACTCCATAGCGACTATTTTAAAATGTTAGACTAGCAATAACATTTAATTTACTTTGTGAAATTTCAATTTTTCACATTCGTCTCAAAGATTTAGTTAAACAGAGTTAAATTTTCCTGGGTCGTCCCCTTTCTGCTTTAAAAAGCATTCTATATATTTATTTGAAGTTTAAAATCAAAATTTCAAATTACCGCGCCATTTCAAGCGCGTTACATATTCAAAATATATTTATTCGCTTTAACTTTGTCGAAAATAAATTTTCCGTCGCTATTATTTGAAATATATCATTTTAAATATTCTAAATTCGTTAACATAGCCAAAATGAAAATTTTAAATTGGCTCAGAATTTCCGGGTTGTTACATTATATATATTTTCCACATAATTTTCGAAACTCCTGTATCCAATATCTAAAATCAAATATCTCCAAATTTCATTTCAAATTCAAATTTTCATTCTTGATCGATTCCGATATCTGATATCTCTTCAAACTCAGATTTTACGAATCTATTGGTTTAAACCAAATTTCTTCCAAATTCTCCAATTATTGAGTACTCACCAAATTCAAATCTTTATGTTCTTAAAAATTTCAGATTTTTTTCTTCTTATCACCAATTTCCCCTTTATACATTATCACTCCTTCACATCCAAATCCTTCGACCGTAAATTTGCAAGCGAACAATTTCCTACGTATCAACCCCGTAGGTCGAAACCAACATCAGATCAACATCCAGCAAATTATTCAAGTTAACTAATTTCCAATCAGTTTCTAAATTCCTTAACTCTCTTCTTAATTTCTTATCCAATCGTTTATTTTACAATTTCCGAATTCAGTTTATAAATCCACTTCCCTTGCATTTTCAAGTCTTCGTTCTCGCCGTGCGGCTCTTTATTCTTCAGTTCATGCCATTCTGCTTTATCAAAATCCGTTAGCCTCCCACGATTTTTTTTTGAAAAATATTTCTAATTATCATATTTGTTTTTTTATAAAAAAAATTATCAAAAAACATTTCCATACATTTCTAAATTCGCTATCTGGATTAAAATAGATATTAAATAAAACACCGCTATTTTCACTTAACTGTTATCGCTCATTTACTTTACATAACCACCCTTGCTATCGAACCTTAATTATCTCCTAGTCAACAATGAAGTCAATCAAGTTGGGGTATAATTACCTCTCAGACCTTAACTGAAAAACATTAACTTTGAAATAGACAAAATTCTCAACTAGGAATACCAACAAATCATCCATTCTCGTAACTTTCAAATTAAAGTTGAGAATTCACTTCTTTTAGGAAAATTATTGATACAACAATAATTTATGCTTTCAAATTATTAACCTTTAAAATGGATTTTATTCATTAATGTAAAACAATTTATTAATCATATAAGTACATTGCTGATTCCTGCAAATAATCTTCTTTTCGAATTATCCATTATTCGATAAAATATTCTGAATTTCGGAAAAATCTCACTTGATTTTCATTCTGAACTTCAGAATAATCTCACCATACCGGTCAACTAAATTTTCTTTATTCCCCATTTCAATTGCAACATCTTTGCTTTTCAACGTTATTTACTTTAAAAAGTAAATGTTATTCCTTTAATCGAAACCTAACTCGCCACATCAAATTAACCTTGATTTCATTCGAATATATGTTCAAATCTCTTTAAAATCTCTATTCATATCCCTCTTCGCTTATAATTCGCGTTTACAATTCACTTCCTGTTAACAAGTTTATACTTATCATTGAATTCATATATTCAATTATACATTATTGGTTTGAAACCAATTATAGTTTATCTTGCTACGTTCCAAACAAATTAGTAATAAAATTTAACCTATTCGAATTTCACTTATAACCCTTTTTTTAATATTCCGAATATTAAAATAAAATTCAACGTTTCATCTTTGAAACGATTTCAAAATTTCCCTTTTTGTTCAAATTCATGTCGGAATGAATTCCAGTTGTCTGCGATTTCTAAATACATACTTAGAGAAACTATTTTATTTATTCTCTTATACCCTTCTTTTAATGATACCATTTAACGATGGATTCGAGGTTCAAACCTAAGGGAACTTATCGAAGATTAGCTCCGGCAACTCTGGATTTGAAGACTTCCGAAGACTGGGGATTCCGGAAAAATTTAAATCCAAAAATAAATTTTTGTTTCCGCTGTATTAATTACAAAATACTAATTTTCAAAATATTTTTCAAACTATTTTCCTTTTCAAATGAATTTTCACTTTCAAAATTTATATTTCAAAACCTTTCTAAAATCCTCTTTTTCTTTCTAGTGTCGATCCTATTTAAACCCGGTAAGCTATGCTTTGATTAAACCAAAGCTCTGATACCACTTGTAACGTCCTGCCTTTTTGACCGCTTCCAATTGGTAATTAAACCAACTTAAAACGCTTAAATCAGCGGATCATTATTTAGCTTACAAAGTTTAAAGTAATAGAATCAACATAGAACACAACTAAATAAATAACATAGTGTTGCACAACAAAAATAGAACTGTTATATATAATCAGAGTTTTGATACAGATTTTTCTATACAGCGGAGTTTCAAAATAACTTGAATACAAGAAGATATTTACTATTTTGGAAAACATCAGAATGCGCGTCTTCGAAATCCCCAACTTTGCTGATGTTCGAATCCTGAGCTGAAATCTTTAAATCTTTACTGCTCGGGTCTGACCCGAGCGTTTCATGCAAAAACATAAAATACTCGAGTCAGGATTAATCATTTGTTCAAGTAAATTGATTTCAACATAAACTAAAATATAATAGTTAATTCCAACACCATTGATATGCCAATATAGTGGTGTAGTGTTTGTGCTATATAATTTTTTTCCTAGGGACAAATGATCATGGAAGTCTGCACATACGCACGTGTACAGGTACACGTGTGCACTGGCTCAACATCCCATAACCCAAAGATCACAAGAGCAACATACATGACCAGAGCAACATACATATACATAGGTGGTGTAGTGTAACAGGAATAACACTTGTGCACTAGAGAATAGATGCACAACAATGCAAGGGACAGTTTTATTTTAAGCAACAGCATATACACTAAAGTGTAACATTAGTCAAATGATAAAAGTAACCATGCAAGCAATCACGTGAACTTGGCATATAACAAAGTTAACCAACCAAGATCAAGGCAGTACGAACCAAGTAAGAGTGTGTAGCAGCTCACAAAGCATGATAAAAATAACATTTATATGTACACATGTACATGGCTTTGTCACCCAGTTCAGGTTAGCATATGGGCTAATGGATACATTTGATCATATACAAAACAATTTTCAAGTTCAGTGGACATGGCAATGATTTAATATGTGCATGCGTGTATGACACACATATATGTAGCAAGTGAACATATCTTGTGTATATAAAACGCAGCATCACAAGGATAAAGGGTACAACATTTTTAAAGAACAAGGTAGTTCATACTACATGCATGTGCATAAATGTATACTGGACATACCAAATAGTTTCAGGAAAAAGCATGTGTATTCAAAACATTAAAGAATTTTCAAGGAAAAGCATTTATACTGAATAGTTTCAGGAAAAAGCATGTGTATTCTTAGCATATGTGTACCCTTTGCTTCAATACAGCAAGGGATGAAGTGTAATCAGAATAGTGCAAAGACTAGCATATGTGTATGGTGTAAATACATAGGTCACGATTATCATACATTCAAGAAGAGCATGTCAGGTAAAATATACATGGTCAAGGGACATGAATCAACTAGTGCAGGGAATCACTATCTACCAAATCATTAAGTAATATGCAGCACAGTCAAATAAACTCAAGAAAAATATTGCAAGAATGAGTCATCAATCTAGCAAGTTAGTTTCTAGACCATAACAGAAATTACTTCTCATATGTGTGAACATCAGTTTTCTATAAACTCTAAATTCCTTTCAAGGTTTATAAAGAACATTTACTTCTCATACTGTTCAACTGATGTAACAACGTTTTATATATCTAAAATACCAAACTTTCAGATTTCAAATCTCTGAGGCACAAACCGTATTACAATAGACAAGAAAAGCAAAAGGGACTACATAAGACTTTGTTAATAAGGGATGGTCAGTACATGCAACCGAACTAACTTAGTAAGTGGTGGACTGTGCTACTACACAGTAGGGCATGCCAGCTAATTTGGTCAAACACATGAATAAAAGGATAGCAATAACCACATGTCTAATATAAATAAATCGCCACAGCAAGGTGGCACAAAGGATATCCAAAGGTATCGAAAAATGAATAGCAAACATAGCAGGTGGCAATTCATTAGCAAGGCTGTGCTTCAGGGTATGTCAAGGTAGTGTCCGCTGAATCAATTTCATATTTAAGTGGTCCCAAAAGCAAGTGTGTTCGGAAACTTCAAATGAAAATGGTGTGTATCATTTCAAGATCTAAGTTGAAGCGAAATACAGAAGTTTTTCCCTTACATGTTCAAGCGTTTTTAGTTCTAGCTTGTACCAAGCTCTAAATTATAACTCACTCAAGCTGACTTCCCTAATTCATGGCAGTACTATAATTTATTATAAGCTTCAAATCTTTGAACCATTCATTTTATAGATGGAGAGTTCTGCTAAGATATACACAGCGAGACACTTAAAGACGGAAAGCGCACATAACTAGAAGAGAAGAGCAACCCCACGTCAGTTTAAAAAGAAATTGAAGTAATTGAATATGAATTAGAAACCCTTGGTAGAAGCAGCGTTTAACACGTTTAATGTGTATCTACAACTATATGTTTTTTCTTCCAAATATCCTTTCTCTTTCTGCTTGTTATATAAATTATTGATTTGGATGCCAATACAAATTACTGATTTGTACATTATTACCATGGATGGTAAAGTGTGCAAGTGCTCTGGTACAATATATATATATATATATATATATATATATATAACCTGTCCAGGTGAATAAGTTCCCAGCATACAAGAATAGTATGACAGTATATTAAACAAGGACCAAAGTAACACAGTCATATATATACCAAATGCATGTATACACCATGACCAACCATACCAAAGCACAGTAGTAAAGTCTATATGAAAACACAGTTAAGGCAAAACACTCACAATATAGGGAAATCGATATAAGTATAATTTTTTCTTCCTTCTTCATAAATAACTATATTAGTTCCGTACTTACGTGCATAGGAAAAGTAAATATACCCAGGGTTCAAGATTTTTTCCAGTTAATATCAATGCAATAGTGTACTTCCTATTTCAAATTCCTGTAGGGGTAGCTTATGGTTTGATGTTATATGCCTGCTTTAGTTTCAATGACAACAGGGACAACCCAATAATTTTTCTACAGTTCACATATACGACAATAAGGTTCAAAGAAAGTTCGTAGCATTTGCCACCAGTAAGGGTCAAGGAGCACAGGGTTGAAGATCCAGCAAAATCACATTGAACGACATAGATAACTCAAATACAAGAACAACTGCAAATATGTTTCTTATCAGAAATTTTTAAATGATCATAACATTGGTAAGTTGAAGGGTTTAAAAAAGTCAAGGGTTTATTTGTGGAAAATTTTGATTTAATGGAAGGTTGAAGAATTCAACTTTTCCAACAAACCATAATAGTTAAACCGAGTCGGAGAACAAATTCCACAGCAAAGTCAAGCTTGGAACTAAGGTTCAATATGCAAATCGTCATAGACAACCAACACAACCAAAAATCAACTATTATATTCCTATATTGAAATCGAACTACTTGAATTGAAGTTTAATCGTAAGAGGATTCTTACCTTTGGGCAACGGAGAACGGAGAAGTGAAGGCTTGGCCTTTGATTTGGTAAAGACGGCGCCACAAGGTGAAGATAAGGCAGTTCTTGTCGGTTAGTGGAAGCAGGCATGGTGGCCAGGCTTGGCTGCAGGATAAGGGTTCAACGAAGAAAGAAAGAAAGGACAGGCTTCGGAGTTGAGGATAGCAGCGGCCTGGTGAGCGATTGCTGGAGCTAAACCCAACGCGAAGACAAGGGCGGATTTCGATTTGGGGAAAATATGATTTTCCTGTAGGAAAATGGAAGGGCTGCAAATTATTTTACAGTAGTAAAATTTTTGAGATAAGAACAACGTTGAATCAAATAGCTTATAGGGAATGGATGAACAACAGAATAGGTCGGCGGGTTTTATCACGGGAAGGTTGTATTTTAGTTTAATTTAATATTAATTTCGACCGCGAAATCCCCTATAACGTTCTGATTTCGTACCGCTAAAGCAACTTTTAAACGCGATAAAAATTATACGTACACCTTCGTCTTCACATTCTGAACCCAATAAACTTATCCTGTTCGTAATCCAACTTCAGTTTTATATGACCTTATTTATTTATTTTTATCATTTCACTAATTTATTTCCATTCGTTCACCAATAACCCTATCTCATTCCAAATTTGAAATGTAAAACTTAAATTCCTTTATACACACATATCCAGACCAATTTCCATATATCTAAAATAAGATCTTCAATTCATTTTAACGTTAATAGCGTTTATTTAAATTAAATCATATTTTTTTTAAATTTAACCATGGATATTTTCCAAATGAAATTTCAAATCCAATTCCAATATCCTACCAAATTAAATTCAGATATTCAAAAATAAATATTTGATCTTCAAACAACCATTCTGAATTAAATATCGAATTCAATTCAATCTCAAAATAATATTTTGATTTTAAATTTCTGACCCCATTATCAATATAAAATTGATTATAAATTATTAAATCTATTATTAATCTCATATCCCAGTTATCGAAATTTCTGGGACGTTACACATGCCATAATTACTAACATTTGATTTATCTAAATTTGAAACTAATATTCCCTAATTTCTACTTACTTAATATAAGTGTTAATATATATACGGTCAACCCTCTTTTTTATTTGATATACATCTTCATTTCCAATTCAAAAAGATGCAGGGTGAACCGAAAATTCTCTCCACCGCCTTTTAATTCCATCTGTACCATCAACATTAAATTAATTAATCCTATTATTAACCACAATTAGTCTAAGTTAAACACCTAATTAACAAATATAATTATGTTTTTATATTCAGATGGTTCGTTAATTACATTGTGCAACGACCCAGATATCTGAACAGTTTATTTTAAATACTTAATATGATTTTTAAATATTTAATTGAGAATATAAAGGAATTTTTATACTGGGTTGTCGATTTAAATATCGAATATAATTTAATTTAGAATATATATTGAATTTTCGTAATTTGAAATATAATTAAATTCGAAGATTTAAACAGTACCAAACTGATTCAGATGACCAACACAACATATCTGTTGAATTAGAATGATTTATTATCGAGGAATTTATAATTTAGAATTTAATTTATATCGATTTAAATCGATATCTTTTCCATACGATCAGAAGAGACATCGGAACTTGTTCCAATGGGTCCAGAATATAGAAATAACCCTAAAAATGTCAGTTATTGGGTTTAGAGAGATGTTCAGAACCACAGGATATTTTTAAATTGATACTGGTTCAATTCAAATTAAATTAAAAGATTTTTTAAAACCAATTCCTTAATGCCTAAGTTATTCTTCATCTATAAAACACTACCCTCAACAAAATTTCTTTGGAGCATTTCGAGCCTCAGAAAATCATGTGGAAATAAAATCAAAACCGTGCCTTATCCTCCTTCCACAGCAATTCGTACCCCCTCCTCCCTTTAAAAGACGCGCCTGCCCCTTTCTGTCTTCAATTCCTTTCTCTATCGAAATAAAATCTGTATCCTCCTAAATTGAAAACCTCGTTACCTAAATTATAATCTAGTTCGTGTTTTGGGCTCCATGGCAAATTAGGGTTGAGGTGGTGAAATTGATTAGATCTGGAGCTCGACAATTGAACTGGGATACTCGCGACTTTGGGAGGCGTGTCTATGGCTTGAGTATTGTGAAGTTCAATCAGGGTTGAGCGGTGTGACGTGTTCAGAGAAGAGGTCGATGACGATTTTGGGAAAAACTTGGAGTGGAGGTCGTTGTTGTGTTGGGTGTGACTGGTAGTAGCTCGAGTTGATGATGTACTGGGCAGGGCAGTGGACTTAGGGTAGGGGCTGTTTGGGTGCAGTAAGGTGAAATGGTTGTGTAAACTGTGGAGGTTGAAAGGGACTGGGATGCTATTGGTGAAGTGGAGGTAGTTCAGTCTGTTTGTTTTAATGGTGCGATGCTTGATGGTTTGAGACTTTTGAAGTAGTGTAGAAAGGATTATTGCGGAGTCTGTCAGTGGCTAGAGGTGAAGGAATCAGCTGGAGTTCGATGGTTTAAGCATTAGCGAAGAAAGGTATAACCACGTATTAATTTTTAATTAGTATAATTAGTTAAGTTAATGTCTTCTAATTAAATTAAATTTGTTTAAATTTATATCCAAACTTGTCAAGTTAATATATACTTCATACATTAACAGAATCAAACGATATCAATTTCTTTGGATTCATATGGGAATAGACTACGGTATGGAATGGATCTGGATAGCTTTGAAGCTTTTGGGGATTTTGTCTAATTTTAAACTATGGTTTAAAATTAGATAAAACAAAAATAAATCAGCGAATTAAAACCACAATGAGTAAATCTCACTCACCTGTTATTTAGAATTATTTTTACTGAGTAAAAATAATTGTTGTTGCTTGTTTGAATGCTTTCTGGTTGATTTAAATATATTAGTTATTTAGGGTTTACTATTATATATACCAGTACGTATGGCATGTCCGTTGGACGTGTGCAAAGAAAAATGTGATTTAAGTTCTTTTTAATGTAAAATGGTAAGTACAAATGGAAACAAATTGTAATTATTTATGTAAAAAAACATTATTGTATAAACAAAGAGTGGAAAGAAATTTATCATGCATAAAATTTACAATTTGGAGTATATATTAAGACGGTCAGGAGGAAGAAACAATAAAATCTAATGAATAATTATGAAAGTATAATGATAAACAATATGCCTCGTAAAAGGAAAAATATCGATAATTCAACATTAGTATTAATCCTTATGTTATGTAGTTCATTTCAAATTAGAAAGGTACTTCTAAAGTTGTATGCATGAATACTAAACATGTTAGTATATCTACAATTGCAAACATTTATCATCACATGGTTGTAAAATCTAAAGCCAATAAACTTAGTTAGAATCAACTTTCCATAGTCTTTTCACTTAAAGAATATATGGTATTGCATTATTTTCAAGAGTGCTACACACCTACTGGTAGAGTTAGGATGCTCCTAACTCTAACTAAATCATATCACTTTTGTGTATAGTAATTATCAATTAGGAATAGCTTTTACTGCAGTTACATAGTAACATACCAAGAACTAATTTATTGAAGATTATAGAAATAAATTATGATTTCCAACCAAGAGCTAACTCTATGATTTTCAAGCGTAACAAACCAAGAAATGAATTAACGGATATTTATTAAAGAAATAAATTATGTTATCTATTAAAGATTTATTTGAGCAGTTTAAAAATGAATATTTGAATTCACTTGTAGATAAGAATGAAAATTTCTAAATAAACCATGAACTGATGGGAGATTATGCTGAGAGTGGATGACAAAAGAGATACAAATGGTTTTATATTGAGTTTCTCGTGAAATATATATATGATTGTTCTAAACGTTTTCTGGAAACTTTTACGTTCTTGTTGTTTGCGTCAGTTTTAAGGTTAAAAGCTGAATGTAATACACAAAGAAAGTGATTCGTAAGAATAACACATTAGCATTGCTACACAGGAAAAGTGCACAAATTAGATGAGTCATTTTCGTACTCAATAATTAGAATATAATAAACTAATATAACAACAGTTAAGCATAGACTGGTATAATAATATTCTAGCTCAAAATTTTTATCTATAGAGAAAATCTTAGATATGGACTATCATGCTAAAGAACACAATTCGTGAAAAAAATATTATGCCTAACATAATCTTATAGAACAAAATACATCAAAGTTGAAATGTTTAAAATGATAACTTCACAACATCCTACAGTAGTAATTTTGAGCGAATAACAAAAGACAAAAGTGCTTGGACACGTAAATTGAATTTTTGATAAAAGACGGTTCTAAAATTTGAAATGAGTCATGAACAAATGTGCGTCTATCATCAGCATATCTAGTTCTTATGTCTGCTGGAAAACGCTTAAAATTGCTAAAGTACTGCTGCTGTTGTCATGCTTTATTTGCTTCAAAAACAACATAGATGTCTGCTTCAGGAACTGGACCAAGAATATATCTCCGCATTTTGTACAGCAACCACAAAAGTTGCGAACCTCTGCAACTCACCACCTGACAGATCTTCATTTCTTTCAATAACATGATTCAACTTAAGATTAACAAAAAGCTCAGTCTTTCTATCAGTCTCATCTTCCTTACCAAGCACCTGGCCCAACATTAAATAAAATTCACACAGTTATTTAAGAAACTAAAATGTACCATAAATGCCGAAAAAAAGATAAAGTTGAGTTCTTGATCAAATATTACATACAAACAACTCATTTATTTAATGTTATCTGCATGGGATTATCAATAGCACCCCGATAATGTGAGTTAGTGGAAGACTAAGCTGCACAGGCAAATTGTTCTGAGCATTCAATTTGGGAACGCAATACATGGAAGAGCCAGTATGAGTTGTTAACGCGCATACATTTACATGATAGGACATGCCTTCCTAACCAAATGGATTAGTCGAAGAATCTGGTAAGAAAGAACATAATAGATTGCAAGACATATTAATTGTTTGGGATTTGTTTTGTTTTCTCCAAATTCATGTATAGATACCACCGTTCTCTCCTATATTTTGTCACTATATCAACATTTTATTACCCATATACAATATCTACATTCTAAGAAAAGATGATATCACGCGGTACATTACTTGAAGATATTTTCAATTAAATGACTTCAACTAACTTTACCCGTAAATTAAAGATAGTTAAAAATATAGCAATAAAAAATTCTGAAATTACATACAAACAAAATTGCTTGTTTAGATACATATAAGATGAAGGCATTTAAAATCAACTTGTGAAATTAGAAGATAATCAAAAAATCAACTTGTGAAAATATCCAAATTAAAATCATGTTAATTCCTTGTGAACTGGCCAATATTACAAAATAGGATTTTCTTGCCAGTAAATATAATGCCAATATAATTAAACCAATATATCATAGTAAAGCAATAAGTTTAAACAAATAAAATGAAGGGCCAATGGCAATACGCCAAATGACGGAGCCATTTGCGGCCCTCGGTATGCTCCACTGCAACTTCCCAATTTTCTAGTAGTGAAAATATCAACCTAAGAACAGAACATGAAAATGGGGGATTATAGTATCGTACAGTGGAACACGAATGATTTCTAGAGCTCACTACCATCATTCTAAAACTTTATAAACAATGCAAAACATGAAATATTAACGACAAACTTTGAAATGAGAACGGAGATGCAACAACTAATCTCAGTCCATCCCAGATAAATTAGGAATGCCATGCTAAGTGCACAAATAAAATTATTTCTACAGCTCAATATAATTATTTAGTATTTTGCAGATAGTACAAAACAGGAACTACAACGGAAATATCCAAAACAAAAATGATAATTCTAAAAAATCCGTAGTCGATCCCCACATAAATGATGTGCAAGACTATGCGAACCACACGAACAAAGACAGTTTCACAACCCACTACCATTGTTCAACGACTGTGAACAACGGAGCATAAGAAAGACTAAGGAAATCCTTAAAAATGAGAACAATGCTAAAACTAAACTTCATTCTTCCCCCAATAGCATAAAAGGCCATGCCAATTGCATAAATATGATGTTACATCCCAATATGGGTTGGTTATAAAAAACACGTAAGTGAAGTTCTCAACCTAAAAAATCAAGTTAAGGAGCAAAAACTAAGGAAATATCAAATCCAAACCGACTTATGGGATGTAGAATCATTGCTATAGCAAAACCATCATATCAAAAAACATGCACATAAATACCATGTAGAGAACTATGATATTAGACAATGTCTAAGTTCAAATATAGACTGAATAAATCAAAAAATTCTAACTACTCTTCGTTTATAACTGAAGCTACAACACAGTTAGCATAGCTAGCTAACAAACCATTAAGAAAATTATTAACCCCTTGGTATATTGTATTATTATTTTCAACATCATTTTTGGTATATTGTATTATTAGCATAGAAAAAAAACCAAACTATTATTGTACTAAAAGTAATCTTTCAAGCAGCAAACTGCTACATATAGGGTCACTGGGTGTTTCCAAAGTCCAAGTTGTTGTTTATCATGATTGTAGCAATTCTAATTTTATAGTTGATAACCGAAATAAAATAAGTTTCAAGTCAAATAATGCTGACGGTCAACAATTTAATTCATGTGACTTTAAGAACGATAGTGGTATATGCTTTAATGAAAATACTCAATGCACTATAAATTTGAATGGCTCAACCCAAAATTTGATTCAGCTATATCAAAAAATAGTGCAATTTTTATCCTGGCGTACTGCCTCTGATTCAATTAATTAGTAAGTTAAACAAAATAATAAAGCACCTAAATAACAGACATCTTTAATAATAAATTACTTTACGTCTATTTTTTTTCCTTATGCTGATCATATGTGATTTTTTGAAGAAAATAAAACATAAACTAAGATGAGATAACAAAAAAATGCAAAAATAATATTTATGGTTCGAAGTGGTTCATGAGGGTAATTGAATACACAATAACACATGTAGCACTTCTGTTTTCGCGCTATATTTTAGCGTCTCATCAAAAGTATTGAGTCTTAGGTCTACTGGTATCAGTTGTATGTTGCTAGGAAATATTATGTTAGTTTCCCCTTTACACAGGGAGTGTACAATATTTGAATTGTATGCTGAAAACAAATATGTAATTTCTTTTGTTCTTATTATAAATTGAAGTTCACTCATTTTTAAACACACATGCATAGATATATATACAAACTGCTCGAAACTCCAAGGTTTGGGTGTAAGTTGCTTAGCAATTATCTGTGAAAGTTATCACACAAGAGTCAAAAAGGAGACAATATCCCATTTTCAGTACTTGTACTAAAACTCTAAGAAAGTTTTGAATTGTAAAATAGGTCTAGCACTCAAACAGTATGGAATTTTTTTTTTGAAAATAAAGAAATATAATTAGTATAAAAGAATTGTATTACTTTTAAAATGAGAAAAACCTAGGTCTTAATATAGTGTTAAGCAAGTGTTAAGCAAGTCACATGACTACAGAATAACTACTGATGATGATTCTCCGAAAAATTAATAAATACACATTAAAATATATTAATTTCAAATGGTTAATGTGACATTTAACTTAGAGGCAAATATACGATATTTCTGAAAATATCTATACACTTCAGCTTTCATAAACTGTACAAGAGCTTGAGCTATATTGCTAATAAGTAGATCGCTAAAACCACATTAATTTCAAATAATAAATGGGACATATATAAATTTAGTAACACCGTAGGCAAATTTATGATTCTATTTTCATCCTTGGAAACACTTACAATTACTTTATATTTTGGAAGAAAACAAACTACATAATAACTTGACCAATATTGCTGGTAATAAATACAACATTAAAAGACTACCCCAATCCCTTAATGATAGCATAAAGCGGGCAAGGACTGACATCAACCTTAATATGGCATTGTATAAGCAAAATTATTTCATTGTAGATCTTCTACAAACAACAAAAGAAATGAAATTCCTGTAATAACCCGGAAATCTGAGCCAATTTAAGATTTCTAATTTGGCTATTTTAACGTATTTTGGCTATTTAAAATAATTTATTTTCAATAAATACGACAGAAAATTTATTTTCGACGAAGTTAAGACGAGTAAATTTATTCTAAATAGATATCACGCTTGAAATGGCGCAGTAGTTTGAAAATTAGATTTTAAACTTCGATTAAATATATTTAATTCAATTTAAAGTAGAAAGGGGACGACCCTGGAAAATTTAACTCTGTTTAACCAAATCTTTCAAACGAAAGTGGAGAACAGGACCGTCACAGTGTAGAGTAAATGTTAGGGCTTGGCCGACATTTTAAAATAGTCGCAGGGCTGTTTATACAAGGCTGTGTACATTTAAAAGTATTTTAAATATATATTTGGCCCTTAAAAATAGCCATTTTGCAAACGACCTCGGAATTCGACGAAACCACTTTTGTTGGATCCGGGACGTCAAATTATTGCTAGGTTCCAAGTTTAAGAATTTTAGGAGTTAATATGGGAGCGTGGTGCAGTTAAACGCGTTTGATCAGTTTCTGTTGAATTTATACGACCAGAATTTGGCCATTTGTCAAACGGTCTCAGAATTTGACGAAATTAGTTTTGTTAGGACCGTAACGTCGATACGATGCTAGAAAGTATTTTTCTGGAATTTTTAGAGTTCGTATGTGGCCCTGATAATTTAAAATGTGCGTTTAAATTGAATATATCCTGATTTAGGTTTTAATTTTGATAAAAAATAGTCGAGACAGCCGAATTGGCTGGTGTGGCATATCCCATTGTGTTCGGAATGGGGGTATTACGCTAGGGACGACAGTCGTTGGGTCTCGATTGGAGTCCGAATAAAAAGTCAACACCTGGAGAATAAATTAAAATTAAATAATTAATTAAAAATAAAAATTCCTTTTACAATAACCCCCCCGTCTCATTTATTCCCACATTCCAAATTTTCTTTCTTCCCTCCCCTCCGATCGGGTCTGGCGATCAACGCCTCCTCCAGGCTGTGGCCCCGCCGCCGCGCCTCAGGCAAACCCGCCCCCTCCTTTCTTTCCACCTCCACCTCAACGACGAACTCCTCCCTCCTCTCGATTCCAGCGCAAGCCCCACAACCTCCAGATCCATTCACCGTCGCTGCTTGAGGGAAGCCACCACCTGCGCCGACGTCAGCAGCCGCCGGACCCCCCTGCGCACCCCAGCCCTGCCTCAGACCTCGCGACAACCCTCTCTTCCTCCACCTTCCTTTGTTCGATGCCCTGAAACCCCACAAAGCTGTGAAACACCGCTGCTACGACCTTGAGAGCCACCGCCAACCCCTTTTGAGCTTATTGCTGGTCGGAGGCACCGCCATTCTCTCCCCCTTTCACCGCTGTAAGCTATTCAAATCATTTAGTTAATTTATTTAAACATCTGATTTTCAAATACAAGAAAGATCGATTTTTTTTTACTATGTAAAGATCGAATTTTTAACCATAGAAAGGTCGAATTTTTAACCTTAAAAAAATCGTATGTTTAACTCTAAGAAGATCGGATTTTTATGTCGGAAAAAATATAATTTTTAGCCTATGTATGCTATAGTAAAAATATATTCTTTATATTCAAAGTAGTGTAGTAAAAATATAATCTTTATATTTATAGTAGCGGCATAAAAATGTGATTTTTACCTATATAGTAGCGGCATAAAAATGTGATTTTTATCTATATAGTAGCGGCATAAAAATGTGATTTTTATCTATATAGTAGCGGCATAAAAATGTGATTTTTATCTGTATAGTAGCGACATAAAAATGTGATTTTTATCTATATAGTAGTGGCATAAAAATGTGATTTTTAACGTGTACTGCGTGTAACAGATCTCGTTGGCCACACGACGAAGATGTTCTACATAAGAAGAGTCGTGGCGTGTGGTTTAGCAATTGGTGAGAATTTCTCACTCTATTTTTATTTTCTAGTTAAAAATATATACTAGGATGTTTGACGGTGTTTAGTAGCACCTGACACCCGTCGTCCACAAACCATGGATGGCTTGTTTGCTTGGTTGTTTGGTTGCTATGTGGTTGTGAGAATATTTGTTTGAATTGGGTTTGTGGTGTGAAAAACGAATCGATATAATTGGTTAGGATTAGACGTGCGCCGTTATAAGGCGAGGGTGTAAGGCTAGGTTTGACCTTACCCCAATTTGTGGTGTGGAAAAACGAATCGATATAATTGGTTAGGATTAGACGTGCGCCGAGATAAGGCGAGGGAGTAAGGCTAGGTTAAACCTTACCCCAATTTTGGTATAGCGCCGTTGTGCTACCGAAATTTTCTAAAAAGTGTTAGAAAAATTTAAATAGTGAAAATAATTATCCAATATACAAACCAGACGGTTTGTATATGTACACCTATTTGACTGATATAGTTGGGACGATATATTTTACACATCGCCCAACTGCATGAATAAAAATGTGTGTTTGCTGGTTTAAACCCCACACGGGTGTTGGGATGAAATTGACGTACACTAATCCCAATTGTTTAGTTGTATGTCAATCGATTGGTTGACAGGCTGTTGTAAGCGTTGATTAGTGATATTTAATGCTTATGCAGTTGTGTAGTGCACTTTGGATGATGGTTGATTATATACATGTGTTGTATGTGAATCCATATAAGTAAAATTATATGGTATGTGTTTGGGCCTCATTCCAATTTGGAGAAATATTTGAAATAAAATATTTGAAGTATAAATATTTGAAATAGAATATTTAAAGCAGAAATATTTGAAATAAAATATTTGAAGTATAAATATTCGAAATAGAATATTTAAAGCAGAAATATTTGAAATAGGAGATTTAAAGTGAAAATATTTGAAATAAAATATATTAAGCCGTGTTGAATAGATTTGCGCCATTTGGACGCGAGCGAGATTTATATCGATTTTATTCATTTTAAAATAAATATCGAGTAGTAAATAATCTCAAATTCGGATAATTTGAAAATAATATCGTTTATAGTATAACGACGTAGAATATTCAAATTTGGGTTAAACTTTGAAAGTGAAGTGGGAATCGATTTTTAAACGGTGTATAAAATGTGTTTAGAATTAAAAATCGACGAAATATATATAATATATATTATATATATATTAATGGCCTGAATAAAACGCGCCGCGCCGCGGTAGTTCGCGTATTTTGACCATTGACTTCGCGCGGACATTACGGGAGATCCGACCGTCGGATTCTCCTAAAACCGAAACCGTTGGGTTCGTGTCGGAAAGAGCTTTCCAACGAATATAAGAAATTTGAAATCTAACGGTTGGATTTGGAATTATGTCCAAATCAAATTTGAAAAAGGTCGCTATGGATGCAGTTCGATGAACGTTAGTGGAAATCGACTGTACGGGCCTTGATAAAATTATTAAAAATAGTGATAATTTGGGTAAAATTAAAATAAGTGATTTGGGAAGAGTTGGGGTGAAAAACTCCATAGTTGGAAAGATAAAAATGTGTTTTTATCGAATTTAACTAGTTTTAACTAGAATTAAAATCTATTTATTTTTAAATAAATAAATTGGATTTGAAATGGTTTTAAAAATAACCAGAATTTCTAATACGTGAATTGGAATGTGATTTTGGGTTCGTCGTGAATGGTGTCTTAAATAACACTGTTCTTGAATCCAGTTTAGAAAGCAATGAATCTTTTAATTAAGATTTGGTGAAAGTGTCCAGTTAATTAATATTTAACTGGAATAGAATTTGAATTGGGATTTGGGTTTATCGTGGGCAGTGTTTTAAATAACACTTGCTCTTCAACCCGGTTAACAATAGCAAGTGATTTGGGGTTTATCGTGAATCGTGTTTTAAATGACATCGGTTCTTTAACCCGGTTTAAGATTAAAACTAAGTGGAGTTTTAATGAATCTTTAATTAGATTGAGGTGATATCCAAAGGGGGGTTAAAGAATAAATTTAAAAGAATTTATCTTTGATAAAATTAATGGGAACCTTTCCCTAAGAATGTGAATATTTGAATAAAAGAATATCCTGAATTGGAATGAGGCGTATGTTGTGTTTGTGTAACACTTGTGTTTAAAATATACGCGGGTTATTCAGAAAGGCCGGGTTTATACCCATTCTGAATAACCGATTCGACGATATGTTGAAGGTGAAGACGATGGTTGAAGACCGAGGGTCTTCACATCGTTTGGATAATTACTGACCATCTTGATTGGGGTGTACACCCAAGAGGAGGGAATCAGTTGGTGATCGTCCAGACGTACTTGGAGATCGACGGATATGCGAGGAAAGTGCCTCCGGTTTCGTTCAGATCTAGAACGGACTTGTAAATGGACTGTGTGTCTGACATTGGATATCATTCTGTGTGATTGATGTATATCGGTTGCATGGAGTGGTTTGCCTGTGTGTCATGCTAAGATGCAAACGATCAAGGCTTTTGTTGAAAAGCAGAGTCTTGTGGTGATGATTAAAGCACGACTTGTGTAGCGTAGCTTTGTGTATAGCGTTGATTCGCGAGTTTCACACCCCGGGTGGACCAAAAACTGGAGACGGACATCAGGGAAGGCATGCGTTTTCTTCTAGTTAGAAGTGGTGTCAGTGCTTGAACTGCTGGCACTGCTTATGTGGATGTGGGATTTTGAGGCGCCTCGGATACATCGGTCGTTCTCGAACCGATGGAGTCAGTGGACTAATTTCGCCCCATAGGGCGGGAAAACGTAGTGGTCCAGGGTTTAAGTTTAATCCACATCGGTGGACCGGCCCTGACGATCCAAGGGGCAGTTGCGGCTGTTCCTGAGACATGGTAGACTAGATGGTCTCGAATCGATGGAGGACTATCTTTAGCCTCAGTTCACAGACGGAACTCCAATTTCCAATACGTGATATAGCGGTTTTGATTGTATAGCCTAGTATTGGCGGCATGTCATATGGTACCCATGCCGTCTAGGATTGATACATTTATATTTGAAGTTGTTTTGACACTATGCACTTATTATAGTATTAAATAACTTGTTTTAAACGTATCAAGCATGCTTTGGCTATTATAAGGTAAAACCCTATCCTCCGGTTTGTGTTGCATTGTGTGATGGGACCTGGGTCTTATAATAGCTTCATTGTTCTTTATTTAGCATTGCGCTGATTGTTTTATGCACTGGTATTCTTGGGGTGAAGCCCGTTCCGCGTTAGCGGCGTGGTCCCTTGATCTACCCAACTTTAAGAATAAAGATTTATAATTGTTTTAGTTCTCACACCAGTCACATGACTGACCTGGAGTTTATTGTTTTAACTTAAACTCTTGGTGCCCTTATTTTCCGCACGGGCAGCTAGTAGTTTTGGTTTTGCAGATTTATATTCACAGGATCCTGGTTTACAGCTGGAACTATACTCGGAAAGCTTTGTATCCGCGTATTCATTTCAGTTGTTTTGTATTATCTTCCGCTGTTATGTAATGTATTTAATCTCTGATATTTGTGAAATGTATATTATTGGAATTATACTCTGTATATTCTTGTACTCTGATGTAATTGTTGTAATAAGCAGTGAAATGTTCTTACGTTTGGCATTCTATTCTGTGTTGTTCTCAAAGCAATTCGGGTTTTGATCGGTCTTGGTCGGTTTAGCGATCGATTAAGTCCGGGCGAAATCCGAGTTCTTACAGTTGGTATCAGAGCTTTGGTTTACAAAGCTCGAGAACAAGACACTTTAGAACCAAACGAAAGAATTCATCAGAGATTGGATTAGTAATATCAAATGGGAATGACTCGTTAGAGATTGGACCAGTAGTGTCCTAGAACGAGTGTGAGGAGTGTTATTTTTAAAAATAAAAGACAAAACCAACTTTATTTTGGAAATTTAATCTAAGTATTCGTATTTGAATATTTATTTTAAATTGATTTGGATATTCCAGTATATAAAGACTTTGAATATACGCGTATATTCGAAGTTTTAATATACTGGATGGATATAGAATCATACTCTAGTCGCCGGAGATGATTCTGATGATGAGGCATCGTCATCAGTGCTTATGTTCGAGTGTCGAAAGTGGGTTATCTATATATTTCCATATAGACTGGTGTGAGAACCAAAACTAGATAGGGCTTATTTGTTGTGATTTGGCATCAAAAATGTGATTTTTGACTATGTACTAAAACATTATGTGTTTGAAACTATAATCAACTAATTGACTGCTGATTGTGTTGTATGATTGGTTGTTTAAACTGATATGTGCTTGTAAGGCAAATTTAGCCAAATAGACCAAAATTTGAACTAACGTGAAAATTTCTTGAATTTGCGTATATGTGCATGCTTGTATAACTTGAACAGGTCATAGCAGGGATGCTAAGTAAAGGAATAAAATTGTTTTGCCCTACAAATAGGTTCATGTTTACCATATTTACTGTTTTGTTTGGGTGATGATGATTTTATGAGCCGTATCGGCTAGCCGCTTGGCTTTTCTTTTTCTTTTTGAGGTCTGAGGGCACTTGGGAGGCTATTTGAAATATTCCGTTACTCCCGGTGCAGGGGAGGTTATGGCGAAAATTTTCAAAAATTTAGGGTGTTAGCCAAATTTTTGAAGAATTTGAAAAGTTTTTAGAAACTGTAAAGTTGGAAAACTTAAGCCATAATGAAAATAGCGAGAGTTGAGTTGATTAGAAAACAGCTTTCGGCTTTGTTCCTTTTCGAGGATGAAAAGTTTTTAAGTGGGGGAGATTGTAATAACCCGGAAATCTGAGTCAATTTATGATTTTTAATTTGGCTATTTAAAATAATTTATTTTAAATAAATACGACAGAAAATTTATTTTCGACGAAGTTAAAACGAGTAAATTTATTCTAAATAGATAACACGCTTGAAATGGCGCAGTAGTTTGAAAATTAGATTTTATACTTCGATTAAATATATTTAATTCAATTTAAAGTAGAAAGGGGACGACCCTGGAAAATTTAACTCTGTTTAACCAAATCTTTCAAATTGAAGTGGAGAACAGGACCGTCACAGTGTAGAGTAAATGTCAGGGCTTGGCCGACATTTTAAAATAGTCGCAGGGCTGTTTATACAAGGCTGTGTACATTTAAAAGTATTTTAAATATATATTTGGCCCTTAAAAATAGCAATTTTGCAAACGACCTCGGAATTCGACGAAACCACTTTTGTTGGATCCGGGACGTCAAATTATTGCGAAGTTCCAAGTTTCAGAATTTTAGGAGTTAATATGTGAGCGTGGCGCAGTTAAATGCGTTTGATCAGTTTCTGTTGAATTTAGACGACCAGAATTTGGCCATTTTTCAAACGGTCTCAGAATTTGACGAAATTAGTTTTGTTAGGACCGTATCGTCGATACGACGCTAGAAAGTATTTTTCTGGAAATTTTAGAGTTCGTATGTGGCCCTGGTACTTTAAAATGTGCGTTTAAATTGAATATATACTGATTTAGGTTTTAATTTTGATAAAAACTAGTCGAGACAGCCGAATTGGCTGGTGTGGATATCCCATTGTGTTCGGAATGGGGGTATTACGCTAGGGACGACAGTCGTTGGGTCTCGATTGGAGTCCGAATAAAAAGTCAACACGTGGAGAATAAATTAAAAATAAATAATTAATTAAAAATAAAAATTCCTTTTATAATAACCCCCCCGTCTCATTTATTCCCGCATTCCAAATTTTCTTTCTTCCCTCCCCTTCGATCGGGTCTGGCGATCGACGCCTCCTCCAGGCTGTTGCCCCGCCGCCGCGCCTCAGGCAAACCCGCCCCCTCCTTTCTTCCCACCCCCACCTCAACGACGAACTCCTCCCTCCTCTCGATTCCAGCGCAAGCCCCACAACCTCCAGATCCATTCACCGTCGCTGCTTGAGGGAAGCCACCACCTGCGCCGACGTCAGTAGCCGCCGGACCCCCCTGCGCACCGCAGCCCCGCCTCAGACCTCGCGACAACCCTCTCTTCCTCCACCTTCCTTTGTTCGACGCACTGAAACCCCACAAAGCTGTGAAACACCGTTGCTCCGACCTTGAGAGCCACCGCCAACCCCTTTTGAGCTTATTGCTGGTCGGAGGCACCGCCATTCTCTCCCCCTTTCACCGCTGTAAGCTATTCAAATCAATTAGTTAATTTATTTAAACGTCTGATTTTCAAATACAAGAAAGATCAAATTTTTTTTACTATGTAAAGATCGAATTTTTAACCATAGAAAGGTCGTTTTTTAACCTTAAAAAAAGATCGTATGTTTAACTCTAAGAAGATCGGATTTTTATGTCGGAAAAAAAATATAATTTTTAGCCTATGTATGCTATAGTAAAAATATAATCTTTATATTCAAAGTAGTGTAGTAAAAATATAATCTTTATATTTATAGTAGCAGCATAAAAATGTGATTTTTATCTATATAGTAGCGGCATAAAAATGTGATTTTTATCTATATAGTAGCGGCATAAAAATGTGATTTTTATCTATATAGTAGCGGCATAAAAATGTGATTTTTATCTGTATAGTAGCGACATAAAAATGTGATTTTTATCTATATAGTAGTGGCATAAAAATGTGATTTTTAACGTGTACTGCGTGTAACAGATCTCGTTGGCCACACGACGAAGATGTTCTACATAAGAAGAGTCGTGGCGTGTGGTTTAGCAATTGGTGAGAATTTCTCACTCTATTTTTATTTTCTAGTTAAAAATATATATTAGGATGTTTGACGGTGTTTAGTAGCACCTGACACCCGTCGTCCACAAACCATAGATGGCTTGTTTGCTTGGTTGTTTGGTTGCTATGTAGTTGTGAGAATATTTGTTTGAATTGAGTTTGTGGTGTGAAAAACGAATCGATATAATTCGTTAGGATTAGACGTGCGCCATTATAAGGCGAGGGTGTAAGGCTAGGGTAGACCTTACCCCAATTTGTGGTGTGGAAAAACGAATCGATAAAATTGGTTAGGATTAGACGTGCGCCGAGATAAGGCGAGGGAGTAAGGCTAGGTTAGACCTTACCCCAATTTTGGTATAGCGCCGTTGTGCTGTCGAAATTTTCTAAAAAGTGTTAGAAAAATTTAAATAGTGAAAATAATTATCCAATATACAAACCAGACGGTTTGTATATGTACACCTATTTGACTGATATAGTTGGGACGATATATTTTACACATCGCCCAACTGCATGAATAAAAATGTGTGTTTGCTGGTTGAAACCCCACACGGGTGTTGGGATGAAATTGACGTACACTAATCCCAATTGTTTAGTTGTATGTCAATCGATTGGTTGACAGGCTGTTGTAAGCGTTGATTAGTGATATTTAATGCTTATGCAGTTGTGTAGTGCACTTTGGATGATGGTTGATTATATACATGTGTTGTATGTGAATCCATATAAGTAAAATTATATGGTATGTGTTTGGGCCTCATTCCAATTTGGAGAAATATTTGAAATAAAATATTTGAAGTATAAATATTTGAAATAGAATATTTAAAGCAGAAATATTTGAAATAAAATATTTGAAGTATAAATATTTGAAATAGAATATTTAAAGCAGAAATATTTGAAATAGGAGATTTAACGTGAAAATATTTGAAATAAAATATATTAAGTCGTGTTGAATAGATTTGCGCCATTTGGACGCGAGCGAGATTTATATCGATTTTATTCGTTTTAAAATAAATATCGATTAGTAAATAATCTCAAATTCGGATAATTTGAAAATAATATCGTTTATAGTATAACGACGTAGAATATTCAAATTTGGGTTAAACTTTGATAGTGAAGTGGGAATCGATTTTTAAACGGTGTATAAAATGTGTTTAGAATTAAAAATCGACGAAATATATATAATATATATTATATATATTAATGGCCTGAATAAAACGCGCCGCGCCGCGGTAGTTCGCGAATTTCTACTATTGACTTCGCGCGGACATTACGGGAGATCCGACCGTCGGATTCTCCTAAAACCAAACCGTTGGGTTCGTGTCGGAAAGAGCTTTCCAACGAATATAAGAAATTTGAAATCTAACGGTTGGATTTGTAATTATGTCCAAATCAAATTTGAAAAAGGTCGCTATGGATGCAGTTCGATGAACGTTAGTGGAAATCGACTGTACGGGTCTTGATAAAATTATTAAAAATAGTGATAATTTGGGTAAAATCAAAATAAGTGATTTGGGAAGAGTTAGGGTGAAAAACTCCATAGTTGGAAAGATAAAAATGTGTTTTTATCGAATTTAACTAGAATTAAAATCTATTTATTTTTAAATAAATAAATTGGATTTGAAATGGTTTTAAAAATAACCAGAATTTCTAATACATGAATTGGAATGTGATTTTGGGTTCGTCGTGAATGGTGTCTTAGATAACACTGTTCTTGAATCCAGTTTAGAAAGCAATGAATCTTTTAATTAAGATTTGGTGAAAGTGTCCAGTTAATTAATATTTAACTGGAATAGAATTTGAATTGGGATTTGGGTTTATCGTGGGCAGTGTTTTAAATAACACTTGCTCTTCAACCCGGTTAACAATAGCAAGTGATTTGGGGTTTATCGTGAATCGTGTTTTAAATGACATCGGTTCTTTAACCCGGTTTAAGATTAAAACTAAGTGGAGTTTTAATGAATCTTTAATTAGTTTGAGGTGATATCCAAAGGGGGGTTAAAGAATAAATTTAAAAGAATTTATCTTTGATAAAATTAATGGGAACCTTTCCCTAAGAATGTGAATATTTGAATAAAAGAATATCCTGAATTGGAATGAGGCGTATGTTGTGTTTGTGTAACACTTGTGTTTAAAATATACGCGGGTTATTCAGAAAGGCCGGGTTTATACCCATTCTGAATAATCGATTCGACGATATGTTGAAGGTGAAGACGATGGTTGAAGACCGAGGGTCTTCACATCGTTTGGATAATTATTGACCATCATGATTGGGGTGTACACCCAAGAGGAGGGAATCAGTTGGTGATCATCCAGACGTACTTGGAGATCGATGGATATGCGAGGAAAGTGCCTCCGGTTTCGTTCAGACCCAGAACGGACTTGTAAATGGACTGTGTGTCTGACATTGGATATCATTCTGTGTGATTGATGTATATCCGTTGCATGGAGTGGTTTGCCTGTGTGGCATGCTAAGATGCAAATGATCAAAGCTTTTGTTGAAAAGCAGAGTCTTGTGGTGATGATCAAACCACGACCTGTGTGGCGTAGCTTTGTGTATAGCGTTGATTCCCGAGTTTCACACCCCGGGTGGACCAAAAACTGGAGACGGACATCAGGGAACGCATGCGATTTCTTCTAGTTAGAAGTGGTGTCAGTGCTTGAACTGGCTGGCACTACTTATGTGGATGTGGGATTTTGAGGCGCCTCGGATACATCGGTCGTTCTCGAACCGATGGAGTCAGTGGACTAATTTCGCCCCATAGGGCGGGAAAACGTAGTGGTCCAGGGAATAAGTTTAATCCACATCAGTGGACCGGCCCTGACGATCCAAGGGGCAGTTGCGGCTGTTCCTGAGACATGGTAGACTAGATTGTCTTGAATCGGTGGAGAACTATCTTTAGCCTCGGTTCACAGACGGAAATCCAATTTCCAATACGTGATATTGCGGTTTTGATTGTATAGCCTAGTATTGGCGGCATGTCATATGGTACGCATGCCGTCTAGGATTGATACATTTATATTTGAAGTTGTTTTGACACTATGCACTTATTATAGTATTAAATAACTTGTTTTAAACGTATCAAGCATGCTTTGGCTATTATAAGGTAAAACCCTATCCTCCGGTTTGTGTTGCATTGTGTGATGGGACCTGGGTCTTATAATAGCTTCATTGTTCTTTATTTAGCATTGCGCTGTTTGTTTTATGCACTGGTATTCTTGGGGTGAAGCCCGTTCCGCGTTAGCGGCGTGGTCCCTTGATCTACCCAACTTTAAGAATAAAGATTTATAACTGTTTTAGTTCTCACACCAGTCACATGATTGACCTGGAGTTTATTGTTTTAACCTAAACTCTTGGTGCCCTTATTTCCCGCACGGGCAGCTAGTAGTTTTGGTTTTGCAGATTTATATTCACAGGATCCTGGTTTACAGCTGGAACTATACTCGGAAAGCTTTGTATCCGCGTATTCATTTCAGTTGTGTTGTATTATCTTCCGCTGTTATGTAATGTATTTAATCTCTGATATTTGTGAAATGTATATTATTGGAATTATACTATGTATATTCTTGTACTCTGATGTAATTGTTGTAATAAGCAGTGAAATGTTCTTACGTTTGGCGTTCTATTCTGTGTTGTTCTCAAAGCAATTCGGGTTTTGATCGGTCTTGGTCGGTTTAGCGATCGATTAAGTCCGGGCGAAATCCGAGTTCTTACAGTTGGTATCAGAGCTTTGGTTTACAAAGCTCGAGAACAAGACACTTTAGAACCAAACGAAAGAATTCATCAGAGATTGGATTAGTAATATCCAATGGGAATGACTCGTTAGAGATTGGACCAATAGTGTCCTAGAACGAGTGTGAGGAGTGTTATTTTTAAAAATAAAAGACAAAACCAACTTTATTTTGGAAATTTAATCTAAGTATTCGTATTTGAATATTTATTTTAAATTGATTTGGATATTCCAGTATATAAAGACTTTGAATATACGCGTATATTCGAAGTTTTAATATACTGGATGGATATAGAATCATACTCTAGTCGCCGGAGATGATTCTGATGATGAGGCATCGTCATCAGTGCTTATGTTCGAGTGTCGAAAGTGGGTTATCTATATATTTCCATATAGACTGGTGTGAGAACCAAAACTAGATAGGGCTTATTTGTTGTGATTTGGCATCAAAAATGTGATTTTTGACTATGTACTAAAACATTATGTGTTTGAAACTAAAATCAACTAATTGACTGCTGATTGTGTTGTATGATT
The DNA here is from genome assembly GCA_030737875.1 of Allium sativum. Lineage (NCBI taxonomy): Eukaryota > Viridiplantae > Streptophyta > Magnoliopsida > Asparagales > Amaryllidaceae > Allium > Allium sativum. The sequence continues at coordinate 301,447,684 of CM060924.1, forward strand.
GGTTGTTTAAACTGATATGTGCTTGTAAGGCAAATTTAGCCAAATAGACCAAAATTTGAACTAACGTGAAAATTTCTTGAATTTGCGTATATGTGCATGCTTGTATAACTTGAACAGGTCATAGCAGGGATGCTAAGTAAAGGAATAAAATTGTTTTGCCCTACAAATAGGTACATGTTTACCATATTTACTGTTTTGTTTGGGTGATGATGATTTTATGAGCCGTATCGGCTAGCCGCTTGGCTTTTCTATTTCTTTTTGAGGTCTGAGGGCCCCTGGGAGGCTATTTGAAATATTCCGTTGCTCCCGGTGCAGGGGAGGTTATGGCGAAAATTTTCAAAAATTTAGGGTGTTAGCCAAATTTTTGAAGAATTTGAAAAGTTTTCAGAAACTATAAAGTTGGAAAACTTAAGCCATAATTAAAATAGCGAGAGTTGAGTTGATTAGAAAACAGCTTTCGGCTTTGTTCCTTTTCGAGGACGAAAAGTTTTTAAGTGGGGGAGATTGTAATAACCCGGAAATCTGAGTCAATTTAAGATTTTTAATTTGGCTATTTAAAATAATTTATTATAAATAAATACGACAGAAAATTTATTTTCGACGAAGTTAAGACGACTAAATTTATTCTAAATAGATAACACGCTTGAAATGGCGCAGTAGTTTGAAAATTAGATTTTAAACTTCGATTAAATATATTTAATTCAATTTAAAGTAGAAAGGGGACGACCCTGGAAAATTTAACTCTGTTTAACCAAATCTTTCAAACGGAAGTGGAGAACAGGATCGTCACAGTGTAGAGTAAATGTCAGGGCTTGGCCGACATTTTAAAATAGTCGCAGGGCTGTTTATACAAGACTGTGTACATTTAAAAGTATTTTAAATATATATTTAGCCCTTAAAAATAGCCATTTTGCAAACGACCTTGGAATTCGACGAAACCACTTTTGTTGGATCCGGGACGTCAAATTATTGCTTGGTTCCAAGTTTCAGAATTTTAGGAGTTAATATGTGAGCGTGGCGCAGTTAAACGCGTTTGATCAATTTCTGTTAAATTTAGACGACCAGAATTTGGCCATTTTTCAAACGGTCTCAGAATTTGACGAAATTAGTTTTGTTAGGACCGTATCGTTGATACGATGCTAGAAACTATTTTTCTGGAATTTTTAGAGTTAGTATGTGGCCCTGGCAATTTAAAATGTGCGTTTAAATTGAATATATACTGATTTAGGTTTTAATTTTGATAAAAACTAGTCGAGACAGCCGAATTGGCTGGTGTGGATATCCCATTGTGTTCGGAATGGGGGTATTACGCTAGGGACGACAGTCGTTGGGTCTCGATTGGAGTCCGAATAAAAAGTCAACACCTGGAGAATAAATTAAAATTAAATAATTAATTAAAAATAAAAATTCCTTTTACAATAACCCCCCCGTCTCATTTATTCCCACATTCCAAATTTTATTTCTTCCCTCCCCTTCGATCGGGTCAGGCGATCGACGCCTCCTCCATGCTGTGGCCCCGCCGCCGCGCCTCAGGCAAACCCGCCCCCTCCTTTCTTCCCACCTCCACCTCAACGACGAACTCCTCCCTCCTCTCGATTCCAGCGCAAGCCCCACAACCTCCAGATCCATTCACCGTCGCTGCTTGAGGGAAGCCACCACCTGCGTTGTAATAACCCGGAAAATGTGAACCAGTTTAAATTTTTTTTAAATTAGGTTATTCACAAGAAATTTGAATGATTAAATAGCCTATTTCCATAAAATATAGAATTGTGTATAATAAGGCCGTTTGAAATTTTGAATACAAACAAAGTCTGACTGTGCAGGATGGAAAATATAACGGATTTTAGTGAGACCAAAAATATTTAAATCTGTTAGTCAATACCTTTCTAACGAATCTGAAAAATCGAAGTTTCATAACGGGAATCAAAAGTTATGGCAGAATGAATTTTCAGAAGAGTCGGTATATAGAATATATAGGCCTGGAAAATTTATATTTTGCAAACGACCTCGGAATTCGACGAAACCACTTTTGTCGGGTCCGGGATGTCAAACTATTGCTAGGTTTCAAATTTCATAATTTTTCGAATCAATATGTGAGCGTGGCAAAAGAAAACGCGTTTGACCAGTTTCTATTGAATTTAATCGACTGGAAATTGGCCATTTTTCAAACGGTCTCAGAATTCGACGAAACTAGTTTTGTTAGGACCGTATCGTCAATACGAAACTAGAAAATATTTTTCTGGAATTTTTCTAGTTAGTATGTGACCCCGGTAATTTGAAATGTACGTTTAAAATTCAATATAAGGATTTAAATTGTAAATTTCAACGGAAACTGATAGTAACGATCAAACCAGCTTGCGATACATATCCCATTGTGTTCGGAATGGGGGTAAAACGCTATGGACGACAGGCGGTGGACCTCATTTCGAGGTCATATGTAAAAGTCAACCCTTGTGCATAATTTAATAATTAAATAATATAATAAAATAATAAAAAAATACATTCCCCCCCTTTTCTTCCTCGTTGGCCCCCCCCCGATCAGTATTCACAAACGAAATAAAAAAAAAAAAAAAAAAAGAAGAAACCCTAAATACTCCGAAGCCGCCGCCTGACCGCCGAAGCCCCACCGCCTGACCGCCGAATCCTTCGCCTGAGCCGCCCTCGACTCCTTCTCCTCCCACCGAACGAACCATCGAACCACCCCTCGAGACACCTCGTCGCGACGCCTCCCTGAGCCACCGACCACCACCCTGCCGCCCGACACCTCCGAACGCCGCCAGAACCCCTCGACTTCCCTCCTCCCCTTCGCATACCACGGTAAGCATTTACTTTATATTTATTTTCATTTTTGTTTTATGATTTCTGATTTATAAAACGATTTAAAATTAATTACTGTATATTTCTTTTAGTTTAGAAAGCAGAAATGTTAAAAAGATTTTTAAAAGCAGAATTTTTAAAAGCAGAATTTTTAAAAGCAGAATTTATAAAACAGAAATTTATAAAAAAAAAAAAAAAAAGATTTTAAAAACTGCATGTTTTAAAAAAGAGGTTAAAACAGAAATTTTTAAAAAAGAAGTTAAAACAGAAATTTTTAAAAAGGATAAAAACTGCATTTATTTTTAAGAAATAAAAACTGCATTTTTAAAAAAAGTAAAACTGCATTTTTAAGAAATAAAAACTGCATTAATTTAAAAGGCAAAAACTGCATTTTTAAAAAAAAATAAAAACTGCATTCATTTTTAAAAGGGATTTTTAAAAAAAACTGCATTGTGAAAGAGAATAAGAAAAAAACTGTTTTCTTTATAAAAGAGTTTTTAAAACAGTTTTTTTTAAAAGAAGTAAGTTATAAAAACTGCATTTTTCTAAAAGGAAAAAAAACTGCATTTTTGAAAGAATAATAAAAATATAATCTTTATATTTAATAGCGAAGTCAAAATGCAATCTTTATATATTGAATAACATAGTGAAATTCGATTTTTACCTATGTAGAGGATACAGTCAAAGAAAGCAACAACAAGGCGAAGTAGACGAAGTTTCTATTAAGGAAATCAATCGTGTGAGTGGATAGCTATTGGTGAGGATTTCTCACTCTTCAACTCCTTTTTATAAATATTATATATGAGTTGAAAATGAACTGCTATATATAAATATCTATATATATATATATACGCCCCTCGTCCACAAACCATGGACGATATTTATTGGTTGGAATTGATTGATTGTTTGGGATTGTTTGTGATTGATATTGGTTGATTGTGGTTGAAAAATACCCAATTGTGATTGGAAAATATTTGGTTGAAACCACATAGGATTAGTTTGTGGAAATGAAAAAAATATAAACATGCCGCCTGCGTGCGAATTAGATGCATGATTCCCATTGTCAAAAACCGCGAGGTTTTAAGGTAGAGCGAGGAGCCGTACTAGGGACGGTGCCGGTTTAACTACCCTGCCGTTATGCTGCCGAAATTTTGAATAATATTCTTGTGTTTGAATTATTTTCATATGCTTTAACTATATTTATCCATTGTATAGAAAACATTCATGTGTTGAATAGCTATTCATTCGTTGTTTAGCGATTCATGTGTTGAATGATATTCATAATTTGAAATAAACCGTTCGATAATAAAAAATCACATTTTTATCTATATATAGAAACTATAGAAAACATTCATGTGTTGAATAGCTATTCATTCGTTGTTTAGCGATTCATGTGTTGAATGATATTCATAATTTGAAATAAACCGTTCGATAATAAAAATCACATTTTTATCTATATATAGAAACTATAGAAAACATTCATGTGTTGAATAGCTATTCATTCGTTGTTTAGCGATTCATGTGTTGAATGATATTCATAATTTGAAATAAACCGTTCGATAATAAAAATCACATTTTTATCTATATATAGAAACTATAGAAAACATTCATGTGTTGAATAGCTATTCATTCGTTGTTTAGAAATTCATGTGTTGAATGATATTCATATTTTGAAATAAATTGTTTGATAATAAAAATCACCTTTTATTGACTATATAAACTGTGTAAAATAATCTCGTCTTAAAAGAAATTGTTTTATGATAAAAATTCCATTTTTATCACCAACGTGAACTATATAGAAGAATAGTGTTTTGAAATGAATTGTTTTACAATAAAAATCACATTTTTATTGTAAGCACCTAATCGTTGAAATGTGAAGTGTTAAAAATAGCCACTTGTTCAAAATAAACATATATAAGTTGAAATATTCATTAATTAGCTAATGAAATGATTTGCACCTATTTATGTAACATTAGAATGAATGGTGTTTTTAAACCAAACAGAAATCAAATATGAAGTTGGATAGAAAATGATAATTGACAAGAACTGTATATATATGTACCTGCATATTTATTGAACAGGTTATAGCAAAGGGGCTAGAGAAGAGGAATAAAATTTGTGCCCGACAAATAGGTACACATTTACTAATTTGTTTGGGTGATGATTTTGAGCCTATTGGCTAGCCGCTTGGCTTTTTCTTTTTCTTTTTGAGATTAGAAGGACCGGGACGCTATTTGCGATTTCCCGATGCCCCCGGTACAGGGGAGGTTATGGCGAAATTTTTCCAAAATTTAGGGAGTTAGAAAAATATTTGAAGTGAAAACGATATAGAAATCGTCGAATGAACTATATTTATATAAACATATAAATATAAATAAAATTAAAACGAAACGAGGCCGTGCAGTTCGTATTTTGAAACTGTGATTTCAAACGACTAGTGCGGGAAATCCGACCATTGAATTTCCCCGAAACCCCAACCGTCGGGTTCGCCTTGGAATAATCTTTCCAACGGCACCAACCTTGTAAAAATCCAACGGTTGGATTGTCTGAAATGTTTAATTCAAAATTAAGGAAAAACAGCGCCAGAAACGATTATATTTATATATATATATAAATATAATTAAATTTAATCGAATAACGACGCTGCAGTTCGTAAATTGAAACCGTAACTTCAAACGACTAGTGTGGAAGATCCGACCGTCGGATTCTCACGAAACTGGAACCGTTGGGTTCGCTTTGGGAATATCTTCCCACTGATGTAAAATTTGTGAAGATCCAACGGTTAGATTTTCCGATATGTGTAAAACAAATTAAGGGAAAAACAGCGCCAGTGACGCGAAACGACCTGAAACGTCGTTTAATTAAATATGGCCATTTTTAAATAAATAAAAATGGCGAAAAATTGTTATAAAATATTATAAGCAACATAGGTTGCAAATAAACCAGTTGGGCTTGAATTGTTTGATATTTGTTGGTTGTATGTGTATGACATGAAAATAACACTAAATAACTGAAAGATGGATGTCGAATAATATAACCATATAAAGAATCGATTTAAATTCTAATGACGTGAGTTATTTGAAAAGGCCGAGTTAACCCTCATTTCAAGTAATTCATCGAGCGATTCGAATTGGAAGATGCAAAGACGATTCAAGACCGACGATCTTCGTATCGGTTGGATGGGCGCTACTGAGGTTCCTAACCGGAGTAGCTACCGGAAAGGGACGGAAGTAGTAGCCGTCTGAACGTGTATGTTGATTGGACGGATATACGAGGAATTTGACGCCTCCGGTTTCGTTCAGACCCAGGACGGACTTGTAAATGGACTGTGTGTCTGACATTGGATTTTGTCCTATACTGATTGATCTCTGTTAAATATATATCTGTTTGGCGGCGGAGAATTTATTCTCTTGCTTAACGCCCTTCTCTGAGACGTACGAGCTTAGAGGTTATATATCGATGGAAATCAATCGTATGGAATGGACTGCCTATGTGGCATGCCAAGTTGCTGTGATCAAGGCTTCTGTTGCAAAGCAAAGTCTTGTGGATGATGATCAAAGCAAGGCCTACGTGGCCTAGCTTTGTGTATTTCGTAGATTCGCGAACCTCACACCCCGGTATGAGTTAAAAACGGGATACGGACTGCAGGGAGAGCACGACGTTTCTTTCTAGCTATGGTGGTGTCAGTGACTTACCAGCCCTGACATATATATCTACTTTTCACCTTTGTGGTTGTTGGAATGCGAGGCGCCTCGATTATAGGTCTGTAAGGACCGGGAAACGTGTGTTCAGGAATACTAATCCTCTAACGTAAGTGAGGACCGGCCCTGAAGCATCCAGGGGTTACCCAGTGTGCGTAATCCTGAGGCATTTGCTAGAGTGTCTCGAAGCGGAGAGGAGCTTGCCCCTTGCCTCGACTCATGACGGAAATCCAATTTCCAATACGAAATAACGGACTTAATTGTAGAACTAGTATGGTGACATAGTATATGGTAGCTATGCCGCCTATGATTGATATTTATGATGCTATTCGTTTTTGAAACATATATGCACTAGTAATAATATCAAATGATTTCTCTTTATACGTATCAAGCATATTTGGCTATTATAAGGTAAAACTCTATCCTCCGGCTTGCGTTGCATTGTGTGATGGGACCTGAGTCTTATAATAGCTTCATTCTTTCTAAAAGCATTGCGTTGTCTTAAAAAGAATTTACCTTGTTTTAAATGAACTAGCAATCACTGGAGTAAACCCGTTCCGCGAAAGTGGCGTGGTCCTATGATTTGCTATTACTATTGTTTAACTGTTAAATGGATTCCTCATACCAGTCCCTATGACTGACTCGTTGTTTGTTTCACTTTGCAAACGCGGGTGCCCTTATTTTCACACGGGCAGCCTAGTACACAGGTGACAGGTGATTTTTGGTTCTGCACTGCTGCACAGCATGCACTTTTGGCTCATGGCGAGGCTGACTTCATAGTGATGACTTAGATATTTTCCGCCATTCCTGTATTTATGTTTATGATTCCGCCACTGGCGATGCAGACTGATTTACTTTCTGTATTTCTCACTATATGTATATGTATTCCGCCTTCGGCGATGTAGACTGATACTCTTATTATGTCACTGCATGTATGTATTCCGCCTTTGGCGATGATGACTGATCACTTCCCTTTCTTTTTACTAAGTGTATCCCCACGTTATGCTATTCTGATATTCCTACATGTTGTGATTCCGCTGTCATATCCATGTAAAATTATTTTATTTATTGTTTCTGCTATTATCTGTACTCTGCTATGATGATTAATGTGTTATTTCCTAATGATTATCCTTAATACCGCCCCTCGGATTTTGGGATCGTCACAGTTGGTATCAGAGCTTTGGTTAACCTTAGTTCCGGGATCTAACACATTAAACACCTCGTCAGAATAGAATCAGTAGTGTTCTAATGCGAGTAGCTCATTAGAGATAGGATTAGCAATATCCTAGAATGAGCTAAACAGATTAGCAAAACAATTTGATCAGTACATCATCATTATCTTTCCTTGTATTTCCTTGCTTTATCATTTATGAAAATTATCAAATCTGTGAGCTTGACTCTTTTCTTGCTTATACAGTATTCTTAGATGGCTACACGAGCAGCAGCAGCCAGAGGAGGCCGTGGAGGCCGAGGAGATGCAGCAGGAGGACGGGGGAATATCCCCGTAGCTGCAGAGGCCCCTATTATTCAGGCACCAGCACCAGAAGACTTTGAGCTGGACAAAGTGGCAAAGAGATACCGAAATCTTGGAGGGAAACCTTTTACAGGCACTGGCACAGTGACTGAAGCTATCGCTTGGCTAAAGACCTGCGAAAAAATCTTCGAAGGTATGGGCATGGGAACTAACAATAAAGCCCGACTTGGCATATGGCTTCTGCAGGAAGAGGCAGAGTTGTGGTGGGATGCCATTACTTCTGGAGATGCAGCTGGTACTATCCGAACATGGGAACAGTTCAGGACATTATTCAATGAGAAGTTTGTGCCAGAACAAGCTCTTGAGAGGATGCGGGAGCAATTTGCTAATCTCCAGCAGGGAGACCTCTCAATTCAAGACTATCTGAATAAGTTCACTCAGCTATCGCGCTATGCCCCAGAGTTGGTTTTGACCGACAAAGCGAAGAATAAGAGATTCATTTTTGGGCTGAAGCGCAAATATCATGATAGGGCGATGAGCAACATAAAACTTTCTTTTACAGAGCTCGTAGAGATGGCTTGCAACTACGAGGACCTGGATGAGAGGCATGCTACCCAGGACCGCGCTAAGAGCCAAGCAGGGATTAAGCGCAAGACCTCAACTGACCAACCTGAATCTAGCATCACCGCGGCCGCGACTCAAAAACCCGCAAAGATCCCAAAAGGCAACTGCTACAATTGCGGGAAGCCCGGTCATTTCTCAAATGTATGCAAAGCTCCAAAGAAGCCAAGGGCCAGTAGCTCAGTTGAATGCTACAACTGCCACCAGAAGGGGCACTACAGCAATAAGTGTCCTTTGAAGAAGAGCGCACAAGTGGCGCATGTATATGACGGGAATACCCCGCCAGCTATCACCGACGGCTCAGGTAAACCCGATGTCTTGGGAGGTACCCTTACTATTAAAAATATTCCTGTTTCTGTACTTTTTGATACTGGTGCATCTCGTAGCTTCATTTCTGGTAATATTGTTCATAAGTTAAAATTAAATCCAAGGAAGCTTAAAGAACAAATTAAAGTTCAAAATCCGATAGGAGGGTCTACTATTCTCGGCTCATATTGTAATGTACCCGCCTCATATTCATGTTATCGATTCCCTTTTAAAGTAATTGTCATGGACCTTTCCGACTTTGATATTATTCTGGGACTTGATTGGTTGACAAAATATAAGGCCGAAGTTAGATGTGCCGAAAGAATCGTTAAAGTTGAAACGAAGCTTGGACCTATATATATACCCTGCCATGGTTCAGAAATTAATAGAACAGAATTCTGGGCTTCTTTAGAAATTACTCCCCCTTCAATAGAAAAGATACCGGTCGTGAAAAATTATGCGGATGTGTTTGAAGAAGTAGAGAACTTACCGCCGCAAAGAGAAATTGAATTTAGAATTGATCTAATTCCGAATGCTCGACCAGTAGTCCATCCAATAAGAAGAATGGCCCCGAAAGAAAAAGAAGAGCTAAGTAGCCAAACCCGAGAATTGCTTTGGAAAGGTCTGATCAGACCAAGCTTTTCAGCATGGGGAGCCGCAGTAGTATTTGTCCCTAAATCAGACGGTACTCTAAGACTTTGCGTCGATTACAGGGATCTCAACAAGCAAACACTGAAGAACAAATATCCTTTGCCCCGAATAGACGATCTGTTAGATCAATTAAATGGAGCAACCGTATTCTCCAGAATGGACCTAGCTACAGGTTTCCACCAATTGCGTATAGCCGAAGACTGTGTTCCTTTGACAGCCTTCAGAGGTCCTGATTTATTCTACGAATGGTTAGTAATGCCGTTCGGTTTGTGCAACGCTCCGGCATACTTCGTTGATCTTATGAACAGAGTGTTCCGTGGTGTGTTGAATAAATTTGTTCTAGTCTTCATCGATGACATTCTAATCTACTCTAAGTCGGAAGAAGAACATGCAAGACATTTAGAACAAGTGTTGGAAATTCTAAGAAGAAATGTCTTGAAAGCTAAATTTTCTAAGTGTGTCTTCTGGCAGAATGAAGTTAAATTCCTTGGGCACGTCGTATCAAAAGAAGGAATTGCTGTAGACCCAAGCAAAATTACAGCGATTCAGAACTGGAAACAACCCACTACACCCACTGAAGTTCGAAGTTTCCTTGGATTAGCTAGTTACTATCGGAAATTCGTTCAAGATTTTTCAAAGATATCAGGAGTTTTGACAAAGCTTACAAAGAAGCATGAGAAATTCAAATGGACTCCCGAATGTGAAGAAGCTTTCCAGGAGCTGAAACTGAAATTGACAACCGCTCCGGTATTGACAATAATAGAAGGTAACCAAGACTTGACAGTATGGACAGATGCTTCTATTAGAGGGCTAGGAGCAGTGTTAATGCAAAAAGGCCAAGTGATTGCATATGCCAGCCGTCAACTAAAGCCACATGAAAGAAACTATGCTACTCATGATCTTGAGTTATTAGCTATCGTGTTTGCTTTAAGAATATGGAGGCATTATCTATTGGGCGAGAAATTCGAACTGTACACCGATCATCAATCCTTGAAATACCTGTTCACCCAGAAAGATTTAAACCTGAGGCAACAGCGTTGGTTAGAATTCCTTGCAGCATACGATTTTGAAATTATATACACTCCAGGGAAAGCCAATGTAGTGGCAGATGCGCTCAGCAGGAAAAATGAAATCATCGCCAGTTTTGTCATCACGTCTTCATTAATAGATAAGATTGCTATTCTTCAGAATGACGATGAATTTATTCAAAGAATCAGTCAAAGAATCAAAGGAGGTGAATCCACAAGTTTTAGACTCGATGACAAGGGAGTTCTAAGATTAAAGGGTAGAATCTGCATCCCAAACCTTCCCGAGCTCAGGAGAGAAATACTTGATGAATGCCACAAATCCAAATTAAGTATCCATCCCGGTGTGAGCAAAATGTATAACGATATTAAACGCACATTCTGGTGGAGGTCAATGAAGAGAGATATCTCATTATATGTTAGCAGATGCTCCACTTGCCAACTAGTCAAGAGTGATCAGCAGAAATTGGCTGGATTATTACAACCATTGGAAATTCCAGGTTGGAAGTGGGAACAAATCTCGATGGATTTTATCGATGGCTTGCCTCGAACTAGAAAAGGAAACGACAGTATATGGGTGATCGTAGATCGCTTCACGAAGACTGCCCATTTTATCCCTGTCCGATCCAACAGAACGGCTCAAAGTCTGGCGCAAATTTACTTCAAAGAAATTGTTAAACTCCATGGAGTACCGCTCAATATAGTCAGCGATAGAGATCCCCTGTTCACTAGCAAATTCTGGGAAGCATTCCAGACGGAATTGGGAACCAAATTAAATCTAAGCACCGCTTATCACCCTCAGACAGACGGCCAAACTGAGCGGGTGAATAGAATTTTAGAAGATTTGCTGCGGGCTTGCGTTATTGATTTTGGAGGCTCATGGGAAGATCATTTACATTTAGCAGAATTCTCTTACAACAATAGCTATCAAGCAAGTTTGGGAATGTCCCCATTTGAAGCACTATACGGTAGACCGTGCAGATCTCCCGCATGTTGGGTAGAACCTGGCAACAGACTGGTGTTAGGGCCCGATATGATTCAAGAAGCATCGGATAAAGTCGATTCCATAAAGAAGAGATTAAAAACCGCACAGAGCCGACAGAAAAGTTATGCTGATGCGAGAAGAAGGGATATATCGTTTGCCGTTGGCGATTATGTTTATCTAAGAGTTTCTCCAATGCGAGGAGTAATCAGATTTGGCAAGACTGGGAAGTTGGCACCGAGATTTATTGGTCCCTTTCCTATACTTGAACGGATTGGAACTCTTGCATATAGGGTTTCATTACCTGATTGGTTGCCTGGTGTACATAATGTGTTCCACGTATCTCAACTCAGAAAACATGTTCATGATCCAGATCTTGTTGTGGAAGAAGCAGCACAACAGGATGTTGACATAACTCCTGAATTAGCACTCAAAAGAGATCCATTAAAGATAGTTGGCAAAGAAACCAGAGAGCTAAGGAGGAAAAAGATTCACTTAGTCAAAGTGCAGTGGAGTAGTGATCCTAGAGACTGTACTTGGGAAACTGAGGAAAGCATTAAACAGGCCTATCCCAAATGCAGAGTGGACATCTCTGACTAACTCCGGTGCAAGGTACCTTTACAATACTTTGCATTTACATTTTATTTCCTGCTTAACTATTATTTCCTTTTCGAGGACGAAAAGTTTTAAGTGGGGGAGATTGTAATAACCCGGAAAATGTGAACCAGTTTAAATTTTTTTTAAATTAGGTTATTCACAAGAAATTTGAATGATTAAATAGCCTATTTCCATAAAATATAGAATTGTGTATAATAAGGCCGTTTGAAATTTTGAATACAAACAAAGTCTGACTGTGCAGGATGGAAAATATAACGGATTTTAGTGAGACCAAAAATATTTAAATCTGTTAGTCAATACCTTTCTAACGAATCTGAAAAATCGAAGTTTCATAACGGGAATCAAAAGTTATGGCAGAATGAATTTTCAGAAGAGTCGGTATATAGAATATATAGGCCTGGAAAATTTATATTTTGCAAACGACCTCGGAATTCGACGAAACCACTTTTGTCGGGTCCGGGATGTCAAACTATTGCTAGGTTTCAAATTTCATAATTTTTCGAATCAATATGTGAGCGTGGCAAAAGAAAACGCGTTTGACCAGTTTCTATTGAATTTAATCGACTGGAAATTGGCCATTTTTCAAACGGTCTCAGAATTCGACGAAACTAGTTTTGTTAGGACCGTATCGTCAATACGAAACTAGAAAATATTTTTCTGGAATTTTTCTAGTTAGTATGTGACCCCGGTAATTTGAAATGTACGTTTAAAATTCAATATAAGGATTTAAATTGTAAATTTCAACGGAAACTGATAGTAACGATCAAACCAGCTTGCGATACATATCCCATTGTGTTCGGAATGGGGGTAAAACGCTATGGACGACAGGCGGTGGACCTCATTTCGAGGTCATATGTAAAAGTCAACCCTTGTGCATAATTTAATAATTAAATAATATAATAAAATAATAAAAAAATACATTCCCCCCCCCTTTTCTTCCTCGTTGGCCCCCCCCGATCAGTATTCACAAACGAAATAAAAAAAAAAAAAAAAAAGAAGAAACCCTAAATACTCCGAAGCCGCCGCCTGACCGCCGAAGCCCCACCGCCTGACCGCCGAATCCTTCGCCTGAGCCGCCCTCGACTCCTTCTCCTCCCACCGAACGAACCATCGAACCACCCCTCGAGACACCTCGTCGCGACGCCTCCCTGAGCCACCGACCACCACCCTGCCGCCCGACACCTCCGAACGCCGCCAGAACCCCTCGACTTCCCTCCTCCCCTTCGCATACCACGGTAAGCATTTACTTTATATTTATTTTCATTTTTGTTTTATGATTTCTGATTTATAAAACGATTTAAAATTAATTACTATATATTTCTTTTAGTTTAGAAAGCAGAAATGTTAAAAAGATTTTTAAAAGCAGAATTTTTAAAAGCAGAATTTTTAAAAGCAGAATTTATAAAACAGAAATTTATAAAAAAAAAAAAAAAAAAGATTTTAAAAACTGCATGTTTTAAAAAAGAGGTTAAAACAGAAATTTTTAAAAAAGAAGTTAAAACAGAAATTTTTAAAAAGGATAAAAACTGCATTTATTTTTAAGAAATAAAAACTGCATTTTTAAAAAAAGTAAAACTGCATTTTTAAGAAATAAAAACTGCATTTTTAAAAAAAGTAAAACTGCATTTTTAAGAAATAAAAACTGCATTAATTTAAAAGGCAAAAACTGCATTTTTAAAAAAAAATAAAAACTGCATTCATTTTTAAAAGGGATTTTTAAAAAAAACTGCATTGTGAAAGAGAATAAGAAAAAAACTGTTTTCTTTATAAAAGAGTTTTTAAAACAGTTTTTTTTAAAAGAAGTAAGTTATAAAAACTGCATTTTTCTAAAAGGAAAAAAAACTGCATTTTTGAAAGAATAATAAAAATATAATCTTTATATTTAATAGCGAAGTCAAAATGCAATCTTTATATATTGAATAACATAGTGAAATTCGATTTTTACCTATGTAGAGGATACAGTCAAAGAAAGCAACAACAAGGCGAAGTAGACGAAGTTTCTATTAAGGAAATCAATCGTGTGAGTGGATAGCTATTGGTGAGGATTTCTCACTCTTCAACTCCTTTTTATAAATATTATATATGAGTTGAAAATGAACTGCTATATATAAATATCTATATATATATATACGCCCCTCGTCCACAAACCATGGACGATATTTATTGGTTGGAATTGATTGATTGTTTGGGATTGTTTGTGATTGATATTGGTTGATTGTGGTTGAAAAATACCCAATTGTGATTGGAAAATATTTGGTTGAAACCACATAGGATTAGTTTGTGGAAATGAAAAAAATATAAACATGCCGCCTGCGTGCGAATTAGATGCATGATTCCCATTGTCAAAAACCGCGAGGTTTTAAGGTAGAGCGAGGAGCCGTACTAAGGACGGTGCCGGTTTAACTACCCTGCCGTTATGCTGCCGAAATTTTGAATAATATTCTTGTGTTTGAATTATTTTCATATGCTTTAACTATATTTATCCATTGTATAGAAAACATTCATGTGTTGAATAGCTATTCATTCGTTGTTTAGCGATTCATGTGTTGAATGATATTCATAATTTGAAATAAACCGTTCGATAATAAAAATCACATTTTTATCTATATATAGAAACTATAGAAAACATTCATGTGTTGAATAGCTATTCATTCGTTGTTTAGCGATTCATGTGTTGAATGATATTCATAATTTGAAATAAACCGTTCGATAATAAAAATCACATTTTTATCTATATATAGAAACTATAGAAAACATTCATGTGTTGAATAGCTATTCATTCGTTGTTTAGCGATTCATGTGTTGAATGATATTCATAATTTGAAATAAACCGTTCGATAATAAAAATCACATTTTTATCTATATATAGAAACTATAGAAAACATTCATGTGTTGAATAGCTATTCATTCGTTGTTTAGAAATTCATGTGTTGAATGATATTCATATTTTGAAATAAATTGTTTGATAATAAAAATCACCTTTTATTGACTATATAAACTGTGTAAAATAATCTCGTCTTAAAAGAAATTGTTTTATGATAAAAATTCCATTTTTATCACCAACGTGAACTATATAGAAGAATAGTGTTTTGAAATGAATTGTTTTACAATAAAAATCACATTTTTATTGTAAGCACCTAATCGTTGAAATGTGAAGTGTTAAAAATAGCCACTTGTTCAAAATAAACATATATAAGTTGAAATATTCATTAATTAGCTAATGAAATGATTTGCACCTATTTATGTAACATTAGAATGAATGGTGTTTTTAAACCAAACAGAAATCAAATATGAAGTTGGATAGAAAATGATAATTGACAAGAACTGTATATATATGTACCTGCATATTTATTGAACAGGTTATAGCAAAGGGGCTAGAGAAGAGGAATAAAATTTGTGCCCGACAAATAGGTACACATTTACTAATTTGTTTGGGTGATGATTTTGAGCCTATTGGCTAGCCGCTTGGCTTTTTCTTTTTCTTTTTGAGATTAGAAGGACCGGGACGCTATTTGCGATTTCCCGATGCCCCCGGTACAGGGGAGGTTATGGCGAAATTTTTCCAAAATTTAGGGAGTTAGAAAAATATTTGAAGTGAAAACGATATAGAAATCGTCGAATGAACTATATTTATATAAACATATAAATATAAATAAAATTAAAACGAAACGAGGCCGTGCAGTTCGTATTTTGAAACTGTGATTTCAAACGACTAGTGCGGGAAATCCGACCATTGAATTTCCCCGAAACCCCAACCGTCGGGTTCGCCTTGGAATAATCTTTCCAACGGCACCAACCTTGTAAAAATCCAACGGTTGGATTGTCTGAAATGTTTAATTCAAAATTAAGGAAAAACAGCGCCAGAAACGATTATATTTATATATATATATATAAATATAATTAAATTTAATCGAATAACGACGCTGCAGTTCGTAAATTGAAACCGTAACTTCAAACGACTAGTGTGGAAGATCCGACCGTCGGATTCTCACGAAACTGGAACCGTTGGGTTCGCTTTGGGAATATCTTCCCACTGATGTAAAATTTGTGAAGATCCAACGGTTAGATTTTCCGATATGTGTAAAACAAATTAAGGGAAAAACAGCGCCAGTGACGCGAAACGACCTGAAACGTCGTTTAATTAAATATGGCCATTTTTAAATAAATAAAAATGGCGAAAAATTGTTATAAAATATTATAAGCAACATAGGTTGCAAATAAACCAGTTGGGCTTGAATTGTTTGATATTTGTTGGTTGTATGTGTATGACATGAAAATAACACTAAATAACTGAAAGATGGATGTCGAATAATATAACCATATAAAGAATCGATTTAAATTCTAATGACGTGAGTTATTTGAAAAGGCCGAGTTAACCCTCATTTCAAGTAATTCATCGAGCGATTCGAATTGGAAGATGCAAAGACGATTCAAGACCGACGATCTTCGTATCGGTTGGATGGGCGCTACTGAGGTTCCTAACCGGAGTAGCTACCGGAAAGGGACGGAAGTAGTAGCCGTCTGAACGTGTATGTTGATTGGACGGATATACGAGGAATTTGACGCCTCCGGTTTCGTTCAGACCCAGGACGGACTTGTAAATGGACTGTGTGTCTGACATTGGATTTTGTCCTATACTGATTGATCTCTGTTAAATATATATCTGTTTGGCGGCGGAGAATTTATTCTCTTGCTTAACGCCCTTCTCTGAGACGTACGAGCTTAGAGGTTATATATCGATGGAAATCAATCGTATGGAATGGACTGCCTATGTGGCATGCCAAGTTGCTGTGATCAAGGCTTCTGTTGCAAAGCAAAGTCTTGTGGATGATGATCAAAGCAAGGCCTACGTGGCCTAGCTTTGTGTATTTCGTAGATTCGCGAACCTCACACCCCGGTATGAGTTAAAAACGGGATACGGACTGCAGGGAGAGCACGACGTTTCTTTCTAGCTATGGTGGTGTCAGTGACTTACCAGCCCTGACATATATATCTACTTTTCACCTTTGTGGTTGTTGGAATGCGAGGCGCCTCGATTATAGGTCTGTAAGGACCGGGAAACGTGTGTTCAGGAATACTAATCCTCTAACGTAAGTGAGGACCGACCCTGAAGCATCCAGGGGTTACCCAGTGTGCGTAATCCTGAGGCATTTGCTAGAGTGTCTCGAAGCGGAGAGGAGCTTGCCCCTTGCCTCGACTCATGACGGAAATCCAATTTCCAATACGAAATAACGGACTTAATTGTAGAACTAGTATGGTGACATAGTATATGGTAGCTATGCCGCCTATGATTGATATTTATGATGCTATTCGTTTTTGAAACATATATGCACTAGTAATAATATCAAATGATTTCTCTTTATACGTATCAAGCATATTTGGCTATTATAAGGTAAAACTCTATCCTCCGGCTTGCGTTGCATTGTGTGATGGGACCTGAGTCTTATAATAGCTTCATTCTTTCTAAAAGCATTGCGTTGTCTTAAAAAGAATTTACCTTGTTTTAAATGAACTAGCAATCACTGGAGTAAACCCGTTCCGCGAAAGTGGCGTGGTCCTATGATTTGCTATTACTATTGTTTAACTGTTAAATGGATTCCTCATACCAGTCCCTATGACTGACTCGTTGTTTGTTTCACTTTGCAAACGCGGGTGCCCTTATTTTCACACGGGCAGCCTAGTACACAGGTGACAGGTGATTTTTGGTTCTGCACTGCTGCACAGCATGCACTTTTGGCTCATGGCGAGGCTGACTTCATAGTGATGACTTAGATATTTTCCGCCATTCCTGTATTTATGTTTATGATTCCGCCACTGGCGATGCAGACTGATTTACTTTCTGTATTTCTCACTATATGTATATGTATTCCGCCTTCGGCGATGTAGACTGATACTCTTATTATGTCACTGCATGTATGTATTCCGCCTTTGGCGATGATGACTGATCACTTCCCTTTCTTTTTACTAAGTGTATCCCCACGTTATGCTATTCTGATATTCCTACATGTTGTGATTCCGCTGTCATATCCATGTAAAATTATTTTATTTATTGTTTCTGCTATTATCTGTACTCTGCTATGATGATTAATGTGTTATTTCCTAATGATTATCCTTAATACCGCCCCTCGGATTTTGGGATCGTCACATGCGTTGACGTCAGCAGCCGTCGGACCCCCCTGCGCACCACAGCCCCGCCTCAGACCTCGCGACAACCCTCTCTTCCTCCACCTTCCTTTGTTCGACGCCCTGAAACCCCACAAAGCTGTGAAACACCGCTGCTCTGAACTTGAGAGCCACCGCCAACCCCTTTTGAGCTTATTGCTGGTCGGAGGCACAGCCATTCTCTCCCCCTTTCACCGTTGTAAGCTATTCAAATCATTTAGTTAATTTATTTAAACATCTGATTTTCAAATACAAAAAAGATCGAATTTTTAACCATAGAAAGGTCAAATTTTTAACCTTAAAAAAAGATCGTATGTTTAACTCTAAGAAGATCGGATTTTTATGTCGGAAAAAAATATAATTTGTAGCCTATGTATGCTATAGTAAAAATATAATCTTTATATTCAAAGTAGTGTAGTAAAAATATAATCTTTATATTTATAGTAGCGGCATAAAAATGTGATTTTTATCTATATAGTAGCGGCATAAAAACGTGATTTTTATCTATATAGTAGCGGCATAAAAATGTGATTTTTATCTGTATAGTAGCGACATAAAAATGTGATTTTTATCTACATAGTAGTGGCATAAAAATGTGATTTTTAACGTGTTCTACATGTAACAGATCTCGTTGGCCACACGACGAAGATGTTCTACATAAGAAGAGTCGTGGCGTGTGGTTTAGCAATTGGTGAGAATTTCTCACTCTATTTTTATTTTCTAGTTAAAAATATATACTAGGATGTTTGACGGTGTTTAGTAGCACCTGACACCCGTCGTCCACAAACCATGGATGGCTTGTTTGCTTGGTTGTTTGGTTGCTATGTGGTTGTGAGAATATTTGTTTGAATTGGGTTTATGGTGTGAAAAACGAATCGATATAATTGGTTAGGATTAGACGTGCGCCGTTATAAGGCGAGGGTGTAAGGCTAGGTTAGACCTTACCCCAATTTGTGGTATGGAAAAACGAATCGATATAATTGGTTAGGATTAGACGTGCGCCGAGATAAGGCGAGAGAGTAAGGCTAGGTTAGACCTTACCCCAATTTTGGTATAGCGCCGTTGTGCTGCCGAAATTTTCTAAAAAGTGTTAGAAAAATTTAAATAGTGAAAATAATTATCCAATATACAAACCAGACGGTTTGTATATGTACACCTATTTGACTGATATAGTTTGGACGATATATTTTACACATCGCCCAACTGCATGAATAAAAATGTGTGTTTGCTGGTTGAAACCCCACACGAGTGTTGGTATGAAATTGACGTACACTACTCCCAATTGTTTAGTTGTATGTCAATCGATTGGTTGACAGGCTATTGTAAGCGTTGATTAGTGATATTTAATGCTTATGCAGTTGTGTAGTGCACTTTGGATGATGGTTGATTATATACATGTGTTGTATGTGAATCCATATAAGTAAAATTATATGGTATGTGTTTGGGCCTCATTCCAATTTGGAGAAATATTTGAAGTATAAATATTTGAAATAGAATATTTAAAGCAGAAATATTTGAAATAAAATATTTGAAGTATAAATATTTGAAAAAGAATATTTAAAGCAGAAATATTTGAAATAGGAGATTTAAAGTGAAAATATTTGAAATAAAATATATTAAGCCGTGTTGAATAGATTTGCGCCATTTGGACGCGAGCGAGATTTATATCGATTTTATTCGTTTTAAAATAAATATCGATTAGTAAATAATCTCAAATTCGGATAATTTGAAAATAATATCGTTTATAGTATAACGACGTAGAATATTCAAATTTGGGTTAAACTTTGAAAGTGAAGTGGGAATCGATTTTTAAACGGTGTATAAAATGTGTTTAGAATTAAAAATCGACGAAATATATATAATATTATATATATATATATATATATGGCCTGAATAAAATGCGTCGCGCCGCGGTAGTTCGCGAATTTCGACCATTGACTTCACGCGGACATTACGGGAGATCCGACCGTCGGATTCTCCTAAAACCGAAACCGTTGGGTTCGTGTCGGAAAGAGCTTTCCAACAAATATAAGAAATTTGAAATCTAATGGTTGGATTTGGAATTATGTCCAAATCAAATTTGAAAAAGGTCGCTATGGATGCAGATCGATGAACGTTAGTGGAAATCGACTGTACGGGCCTTGATAAAATTATTAAAAATAGTGATAATTTGGGTAAAATCAAAATAAGTGATTTGAGAAGAGTTGGGGTGAAAAACTCCATAGTTGGAAAGATAAAAATGTGTTTTTATCGAATTTAACTAGTTTTAACTAGAATTAAAATCTATTTATTTTTAAATAAATAAATTGGATTTGAAATGGTTTTAAAAATAACCAGAATTTCTAATACGTGAATTGGAATGTGATTTTGGGTTCGTCGTGAATGTGTCTTAAATAACACTGTTCTTGAATCCAGTTTAGAAAGCAATGAATCTTTTAATTAAGATTTGGTGAAAGTGTCCATTTAATTAATATTTAACTGGAATAGAATTTGAATTGGGATTTGGGTTTATCGTGAGCAGTGTTTTAAATAACACTTGCTCTTCAACCCGGTTAACAATAGCAAGTGATTTGGGGTTTATCGTGAATCGTGTTTTAAATGACATCGGTTCTTTAACCCGGTTTAAGATTAAAACTAAGTGGAGTTTAAGTGAATCTTTAATTAGATTGAGGTGATATCCAAAGGGGGGTTAAAGAATAAATTTAAAAGAATTTATCTTTGATAAAATTAATGGGAACCTTTCCCTAAGAATGTGAATATTTGAATAAAAGAATATCCTGAATTGGAATGAGGCGTATGTTGTGTTTGTGTAACACTTGTGTTTAAAATATACGCGGGTTATTCAGAAAGGCCCGGTTTATACCCATTCTGAATAACCGATTCGACGATATGTTGAAGGTGAAGACGATGGTTGAAGACCGAGGGTCTTCACATCGTTTGGATAATTACTGACCATCTTGATTGGGGTGTACACCCAAGAGGAGGGAATCAGTTGGTGATCGTCCAGACGTACTTGGAGATCGACGGATATGCGAGGAAAGTGCCTCCGGTTTCGTTCAGACCGAGAATGGACTTGTAAATGGACTGTGTGTCTGACATTGGATATCATTCTGTGTGATTGATGTATATCCGTTGCATGGAGTGGTTTGCCTGTGTGGCATGCTAAGATGCAAATGATCAAGGCTTTTGTTGAAAAGCAGAGTCTTGTAGTGATGATCAAAGCACGGCCTGTGTGGCGTAGCTTTGTGTATAGCGTTGATTCGCGAGTTTCACACCTCGGGTGGACCAAAAACTGGAGACGGACATCAGGGAAGGCATGCGTTTTCTTCTAGTTAGAAGTGGTGTCAGTGCTTGAACTGGCTGGCACGGCTTATGTGGATGTGGGATTTTGAGGCACCTCGGATACATCGGCCGTTCTCGAACCGATGGAGTCAGTGGACTAATTTCGCCCCATAGGGCGGGAAAACGTAGTGGCCCAGGGTTTAAGTTTAATCAACATCGGTGGACCGGCCCTGACGATCCAAGGGGCAGTTGCGGCTGTTCCTGAGACATGGTAGACTATATTGTCTCGAATCGGTGAAGGACTATCTTTAGCCTCGGTTCACAGACGGAAATCCAATTTCCAATACGTGATATTGCGCTTTTGATTGTATAGCCTAGTATTGGCGGCATGTCATATGGTACCCATGCCGTCTAGGATTGATACATTTATATTTGAAGTTGTTTTGACACTATGCACTTATTATAGTATTAAATAACTTGTTTTAAACGTATCAAGCATGCTTTGGCTATTATAAGGTAAAACCCTATCCTCCGGTTTGTGTTGCATTGTGTGATGGGACATGGGTCTTATAATAGCTTCATTGTTCTTTATTTAGCATTGCGCTGTTTGTTTTATGCACTGGTATTCTTGGGGTGAAGCCCGTTCCGCGTTAGCGGCGTGGTCCCTTGATCTACCCAACTTTAAGAATAAAGATTTATAACTGTTTTAGTTCTCACACCAGTCACATGACTGACTTGGAGTTTATTGTTTTAACCTAAACTCTTGGTGCCCTTATTTTCCGCACGGGCAGCTAGTAGTTTTGGTTTTGTAGATTTATATTCACAGGATCCTGGTTTACAGCTGGAACTATACTCGGAAAGCTTTGTATCCGCGTATTCATTTCAGTTGTGTTGTATTATCTTCCGCTGTTATGTAATGTATTTAATCTTTGATATTTGTGAAATGTATATTATTGGGATTATACTCTGTATATTCTTGTACTCTGATGTAATTGTTGTAATAAGCAGTGAAATGTTCTTACGTTTGGCGTTCTATTCTGTGTTGTTCTCAAAGCAATTCGGGTTTTGATCGGTCTTGGTCGGTTTAGCGATCGATTAAGTCCGGGCGAAATCCGAGTTCTTACAGTTGGTATCAGAGCTTTGGTTTACAAAGCTCGAGAACAAGACACTTTAGAACCAAACGAAAGAATTCATCAGAGATTGGATTAGTAATATCCAATGGGAATGACTCGTTAGAGATTGGACCAGTAGTGTCCTAGAACGAGTGTGAGGAGTGTTATTTTTAAAAATAAAAGACAAAACAAACTTTATTTTGGAAATTTAATCTAAGTATTTGTATTTGAATATTTATTTTAAATTGATTTGGATAATCCAGTATATAAAGACTTTGAATATACGCGTATATTCGAAGTTTTAATATACTGGATGGATATAGAATCATACTCTAGTCGCCGGAGATGATTCTGATGATGAGGCATCGTCATCAGTGCTTATGTTCGAGTGTCGAAAGTGGGTTATCTATATATTTCCATATAGACTGGTGTGAGAACCAAAACTAGATAGGGCTTATTTGTTGTGATTTGGCATCAAAAATGTGATTTTTGACTATGTACTAAAACATTATGTGTTTGAAACTATAATCAACTAATTGACTGCTGATTGTGTTGTATGATTGGTTGTTTAAACTGATATGTGCTTGTAAGGCAAATTTAGCCAAATAGACCAAAATTTGAACTAACGTGAAAATTTCTTGAATTTGCGTATATGTGCATGCTTGTATAACTTGAACAGGTCATAGCAGGGATGCTAAGTAAAGGAATAAAATTGTTTTGCCCTACAAATAGGTACATGTTTACCATATTTACTGTTTTGTTTGGGTGATGATGATTTTATGAGCCGTATCGGCTAGCCGCTTGGCTTTTCTTTTTCTTTTTGAGGTTTGAGGGCCTCTGGGAGGCTATTTGAAATATTCCGTTGCTCCCGGTGCAGGGGAGGTTATGGCGAAATTTTTCAAAAATTTAGGGTGTTAGCCAAATTTTTGAAGAATTTGAAAAGTTTTTAGAAACTATAAAGTTGGAAAACTTAAGCCATAATTAAAATAGCGAGAGTTGAGTTGATTAGAAAACAGCTTTCGGCTTTGTTCCTTTTCGAGGACGAAAAGTTTTTAAGTGGGGGAGATTGTAATAACCCGGAAATCTGAGTCAATTTAAGATTTTTAATTTGGCTATTTAAAATAATTTATTTTAAATAAATACGACAAAAAATTTATTTTTGACGAAGTTAAGACGAGTAAATTTATTCTAAATAGATAACACGCTTGAAATGGCGCAGTAGTTTGAAAATTAGATTTTAAACTTCGATTAAATATATTTAATTCAATTTAAAGTCGAAAGGGGACGACCCTGGAAAATTTAACTCTGTTTAACCAAATCTTTCAAACAGAAGTGGAGAACAGGACCGTCACAGTGTAGAGTAAATGTCAGGGCTTGGCCGACATTTTAAAATAGTCACTGGGCTGTTTATACAAGGCTGTGTACATTTAAAAGTATTTTAAATATATATTTGGCCCTTAAAAATAGCCATTTCGCAAACGACCTCGGAATTCGACGAAACCACTTTTGTTGGATCCGGGACGTCAAATTATTGCTAGGTTCCAAGTTTCAGAATTTTAGGAGTTAATATGTGAGCGTGGCGCAGTTAAACGCGTTTGATCAGTTTTTGTTGAATTTAGACGACCAGAATTTGGCCATTTTTCAAACGGTCTCAGAATTTGACAAAATTAGTTTTGTTAGGACCGTATCGTCGATACGATGCTAGAAAGTATTTTTCTGGAATTTTTAGAGTTCGTATGTGGCCCTGGTAATTTAAAATGTGCGTTTAAATTGAATATATACTGATTTAGGTTTTAATTTTGATAAAAACTAGTCGAGACAACTGAATTGGCTGGTGTGGATATCCCATTGTGTTCGGAATGGGGGTATTACGCTAGGGACGACAGTCGTTGGGTCTCGATTGGAGTCCGAATAAAAAGTCAACACCTGGAGAATAAATTAAAATTAAATAATTAATTAAGAATAAAAATTCCTTTTACAATAACCCCTCCGTCTCATTTATTCCCATATTCCAAATTTTCTTTCTTCCCTCCCCTTCGATCGGGTCTGGTGATCGACGCCTCCTCCGGGTTGTGGCCCCGCTGCCGCGCCTCAGGCAAACCCTCCCCCTCCTTTCTTCCCACCTCCACCTCAACGACGAACTCCTCCCTCCTCTCGATTCAAGCTCAAGCCCCACAATCTCCAGATCCGTTCACCGCCGCTGCTTGAGGGAAGCCACCACCTGCGCCGACGTGAGTAGCCGCCGGACCCCCCTGCGCACCCCAGCCCCGCCTCAGACCTCGCAACAACCCTCTCTTCCTTCACCTTCCTTTGTTCGACGCCTTGAAACCCCACAAAGCTGTGAAACACCACTGCTCCGACCTTGAGAGCCACCGCCAACCCCTTCTGAGCTTATCGCTGGTCGGAGGCACCGCCATTCTCTCCCCCTTTCACTGCTGTAAGCTATTCTAATCGTTTAGTTAATTTATTTAAACAACTGATTTTCAAATACAAGAAAGATCGAATTTTTTTTTACTATGCAAAGATCGAATTTTTAACCATAGAAAGGTCGAATTTTTAACCTTAAAAAAAGATCGTATGTTTAACTCTAAGAAGATCGGATTTTTATATAGGAAAAAAATATAATTTTTAGCCTATGTATGCTATAGTAAAAATATAATCTTTATATTCAAAGTAGTGTAGTAAAAATATAATCTTTATATTTATAGCAGCGGCATAAAAATGTGATTTTTATCTATATAGTAGCGGCATAAAAATTTGATTTTTATCTATATAGTAGCGGCATAAAAATGTGATTTTTATCTATATAGTAGCGGCATAAAAATGTGATTTTTATCTATATAGTAGCGACATAAAAATGTGATTTTTATCTATATAGTAGCGGCTTAAAAATGTGATTTTTATCTATATAGTAGCGACATAAAAATGTGATTTTTATCTATATAGTAGCGACATAAAAATGTGATTTCTTATCTATATAGTAGTGGCATAAAAATGTGATTTTTAACGTGTACTGCGTGTAACAGATCTCGTTGGCCACACGACGAAGATGTTCTACATAAGAAGAGTCGTGGCGTGTGGTTTAGCAATTGGTGAGAATTTCTCACTCTATTTTTATTTTCTAGTTAAAAATGTATACTAGGATGTTTGACGATGTTTAGTAGCACCCAACACCCGTCGTCCACAAACCATGGATGGCTTGTTTGCATGGTTGTTTGGTTGCTATGTGGTTGTGAAAATATTTGTTTGAATTGGGTTTGTGGTGTGTTAGACCAAAAATTGATCCTGTATAAGGTTGTGGTGGGGTAGCCCTACACCCCCCCAAGATGGACGGTATGCCGTTGACTTCGGTTGGTTGTTCATTTTTAAATAAAAAAGTTAGCCTGCTTTGTGACCAGGCTACCCAAAGCAAAGATCATGTTGACACACCTTTGGGTAAATGCGAAATTATATGGAATCTCTCGATAACATCACTCTCCGGCATTGGAAGCATCGTCAGACGACACAAGGCAGTTTGGTCAAAATCACAACATCATTGTAAACTGGCCCGAAACCCCTATCAAACAACCTCATTTGGATCCATTCACATCATATACTTGTAGCTCTTTGAATTAGCTTCAGTTTGAGCTTTGGTTTGGCTCAATCGGACTTACGGTTTGAAAGTTATGCCCATTTCCGTGAACGGGTGTAAGCTGGCACATGACCGCGATCCGTGAACCGCGACCCATGACCGCGATCCGTGAACCGCGATCCGTGAACCGCGATCCGTGAACCGCGACCCGTGAACGGCGATCCGTGAACCGCGATCCGTGAACCATGATCCGTGAACCGCGATCCGACCCATGACCGTGATCCGACCTTCGGACCTGCTCACACGCAGCTTGTTTTGACCTATTCTCAAGGCTACTGGCTCTCCTATTTTTCTGGATCACCTGCCGCATACCCCATCACGAACCGGTCCTCCCAGGATCTTTCCTACAGCTATAAATACACCATTTGAGGGTATTTTGGAGGATCTTTTTGGACTTTTGGCATTTTCCTTGTCCATGGCTGCCATGGCCAACACTTCTCCGTAAATAATCACCATCTTCTCCAATAAATTAATGGATTCAGAGAGAATTATCCATTGAATTCAAGCAACTGAGAGACAATATTCATTGTAATTGTAATCCATGAGTGAAATGAGAAAATATGAAGTGGACGTAGGCTCGTTAACGCCGAACCACTATAAAAATCCCGTTGTCCGGCTTTTTCTCTATATTTTCAGTTATTTCTTCATATCCTACGCTTTAAATACGACAATTTGGGTGTTAGGACCAATTTTTGGTCTAACATGGTGTGAAAAACGAATCAATATAATTGGTTAGGATTAGACGTGTGCCATTATAAGGAGAGGGTGTAAGGCCATGTTAGACCTTACCCCAATTTGTGGTGTGGAAAAACGAATCGATATAATTGGTTAGGATTAGACGTGCGCCGAGATAAGGCGAGGGAGTAAGGCTAGGTTGGACCTTACCCCAATTTTGGTATAGCGCCGTTGTGCTGCCGAAATTTTCTAAAAAGTATTAGAAAAATTTAAATAGTGAAAATAATTATCCAATATACAAACCAAACGGTTGGTATATGTACACCTATTTGACTGATATAGTTGGGACGATATATTTTACACATCGCCCAACTGCACGAATAAAAATGTGTGTTTGCTGGTTGAAACCCCACACGGGTGTTGGGATGAAATTGACGTACACTAATCCCAATTGTTTAGTTGTATGTCAATCGATTGGTTGACAGGCTGTTGTAAGCGTTGATTAATGATATTAAATGCTTATGCAGTTGTGTAGTGCACTTTGGATGATGGTTGATTATATACATGTGTTGTATGTGAATCCATATAAGTAAAATTATATGGTATGTGTTTTGGCCTCATTCCAATTTGGAGAAATATTTGAAATAAAATATTTGAAGTATAAATATTTGAAATAGAATATTTAAAGCAGAAATATTTGAAATAAAATATTTGAAGTATAAATATTTGAAGTAGAATATTTAAAGCAGAAATATTTGAAATAGGAGATTTAAAGTGAAAATATTTCAAATAAAATATATTAAGCCGTGTTGAATAGATTTGCGCCATTTGGACGCGAGCGAGATTTATATCGATTTTATTCGTTTTAAAATAAATATCGATTAGTAAATAATCTCAAATTCGGATAATTTGAAAATAATATCGTTTATAGTATAACGATGTAGAATATTCAAATTTGGGTTAAACTTTGAAAGTGAAGTGGGAATCGATTTTTAAACGGTGTATAAAATGTGTTTAGAATTAAAAATCGACGAAATATATATAATATATATTATATATATATATTAATGGCTTGAATAGAACGCGCCGCGCCGCGGCAGTTCGCGAATTTCGACCATTGACTTCGCGTGGACATTACGGGAGATCCGACAGTCGGATTCTCCTAAAACCGGAACCGTTGGGTTCGTGTCGGAAAGAGCTTTCCAACGAATATAAGAAATTTGAAATCTAACGGTTGGATTTGGAATTATGTCCAAATCAAATTTGAAAAAGGTCGCTATGGATGCAGTTCGATGACCGTTAGTGGAAATCGACTGTACGGGCCTTGATAAAATTATTAAAAATAGTGATAATTTGGGTAAAATCAAAATAAGTGATTTGGGAAGAGCTGGGGTGAAAAATTCCATATTTGGAAAGATAAAAATGTGTTTTTATCGAATTTAACTAGTTTTAACTAGAATTAAAATCTATTTATTTTTAAATGAATAAATTGGATTTGAAATGGTTTTAAAAATAACCAGAATTTCTAATACGTGAATTGGAATGTGATTTTGGGTTCGTCGTGAATGGTGTCTTAAATAACAATGTTCTTGAATCCAGTTTAGAAAGAAATAAATCTTTTAATTAAGATTTGGTGAAAGTGTCCAGTTAATTAATATTTAACTGGAATAGAATTTGAATTGGGATTTGGGTTTATCGTGGGCAGTGTTTTAAATAACACTTGCTCTTCAACCAGGTTAACAATAGCAAGTGATTTGGGGTTTATCGTGAATCGTGTTTTAAATGACATCGGTTCTTTAACCCGGTTTAAGATTAAAACTAAGTGGAGTTTTAGTGAATCTTTAATTAGATTGAGGTGATATCCAAAGGGGGATTAAAGAATAAATTTAAAAGAATTTATCTTTGATAAAATTAATGGGAACCTTTCCCTAAGAATGTGAATATTTGAATAAAAGAATATCCTGAATTTGAATGAGGCGTATGTTGTGTTTGTGTAACACTTGTGTTTAAAATATATGCGGGTTATTCAAAAAGGCCGGGTTTATACCCATTCTGAATAACCGATTCGACGATATGTTGAAGGTGAAGACGATGGTTGAAGACCGAGGGTCTTTACATCGTTTGGATAATTACTGACCATCTTGATTGGGGTGTACACCCAAGAGGAGAGAATCACTTGGTGATCGTCCAGACGTACTTGGAGATCGACGGATATGCGAGGAAAGTGCCTCCGGTTTCGTTCAGACCCAGAACGGACTTGTAAATGGACTGTGTGTCTGACATTGGATATCATTCTGTGTGATTGATGTATATCGGTTGCATGGAGTGGTTTGCCTGTGTGGCATGCTAAGATGCAAATGATCAAGGCTTTTGTTGAAAAGCAGAGTCTTGTGGTGATGATCAAAGCATGGCCTGTGTGGCGTAGCTTTGTGTATAGCGTTGATTCGCGAGTTTCACACCCCGGGTGGACCAAAAACTGGAGACGGACATCAGGGAGGGCATGCGTTTTCTTCTAGTTAGAAGTGGTGTCAGTGCTTGAACTGGCTGGCACTGCTTATGTGGATGTGGGATTTTGAGGCGCCTCGGATACATCGGTCATTCTCGAACCGATGGAGTCAGTGGACTTATTTCGCCCCATAGGGCGGGAAAACGTAGTGTCCAGGGTTTAAGTTTTATCCACATCGATGGACCGGCCCTGACGATCCAAGGGGCAGTTGCGGCTGTTCCTGAGACATGGTAGACTAGATTGTCTCGAATCGGTGGAGGACTATCTTTAGACTCGGTTCACAGATGGAAATGAAATCTCCAATACGTGATATTGCGGTTTTGATTGTATATCCTAGTATTGGCGGCATGTCATATGGTACCCATGCCGTCTAGGATTGATACATTTATATTTGAAGTTGTTTAGACACTATGCACTTATTATAGTATTAAATAACTTGTTTTAAATGTATCAAGCATGCTTTGGCTATTATAAGGTAAAACCCTATCCTCCGGTTTGTGTTGCATTGTGTGATGGGACCTAGGTCTTATAATAACTTCATTGTTCTTTATTTAGCATTGCGCTGTTTGTTTTATGCACTGGTATTCTTGGGGTGAAGCCCGTTCCGCGTTAGCGGCGTGGTCCCTTGATCTACCCAACTTTAAGAATAAAGATTTATAACTGTTTTAGTTCTCACACCAGTCACATGACTGACCTGGAGTTTATTGTTTTAACCTAAATTCTGGGTGCCTTTATTTTTCGCACGGGCAGCTAGTAATTTTGGTTTTGCAGATTTATATTCACAGGATCCTGGTTTACAGCTGGAACTATACTCGGAAAGCTTTGTATCCGCGTATTCATTTCAGTTGTGTTGTATTATCTTCCGCTGTTATGTAATGTATTTAATCTCTGATATTTGTGAAATGTATATTATTGGAATTATACTCTGTATATTCTTGTACTCTGATGTAATTGTTGTAATAAGCAGTGAAATGTTCTTACGTTTGGCGTTCTATTCTGTGTTGTTCTCAAAGAAATTCGGGTTTTGAGTGGTCTTGGTCAGTTTAGCGATCGATTAAGTCTGGGCGAAATCCGAGTTCTTACATTTCCCAACAAAGATACTCATGTCTCTATGTCCCGAGCATCCAGTACACCTAAACCAAGAAGCTTCTATAATCAACGTCAATTCGTACTGGGCTGACATAATAATAATGAGCAACGCAGTGCCCACGTGCCTAGTTTCCACATATGGGGCAGATGAGGATCTGTAACATCGAGGCTATGTTCTCCATGCTGCCTCCTTTGGCCCTGACTCCCGCCTTGTTGCTTCTGTTTCTAATTCAGCGTTTCTAAAGGTGCAGTTGGAGTTTGATTCCTTGTACAAATGAATATGAAATTAGAAAGGGGAAAAAGGAAATTGTGATTATGGTGTTGGAAAATGGGGAACACAAAAATATGCTAATGTTAAAGTATTTTTATAATGTCAAAGTGTCAATCATGCGCAAGTCAAGTCGTTGACACCTTAGTTATGGTGCATAATGTCAGTAATTGATTGCATAAGCCCTTAACTAATGTATTTCATAAACAACTCCAATGACCATGGTATATATAATTAAATATGAAAAGTAAAAAAAACTGAATAATGGAAGTAGAAGGTAATAATAATTAAATAACTCAGTTTCGTGCAACTGCTATCAGGCTTTAAGCATTTCCTTGGATATTTCGATATAACCGAACGTGAAGCAAACTCAATTTCCAGCACTCCTTTAGTAATGGAACTGTCAAAACTACAACCTGAGCATGTTCTTGCCTTTAGATGTAGAAGTTAGGCTCTTGCTAATCAGAATTACCAACTAAACTATTAGCTGGTACAAAATAGTATGTATGTCCTGATTTATCATACTGAAATTGAAAAAATACAAAAAAAATACATAAAAACAATCGAAATTTTCATTATTGATGAGCCCAGTATATTGAAATTGGTAATAGAACACATTACGAAGAAACTCATAACACTAAAAAGTCAAAAGAAATAATTAACTCATCCCTTGTATAATAAGTGTTTGCTTACCAATATCTGACAGAAACAAAATGAAACAACTAACCTATAGACTTGAGTTACTGGAAGCATGAACTTTGTGTGAATTTTGGCCACAATTCTGCAAGTTATCATAAAAGAACCCGATAATAATTGTCCAATCAAAATCCAAGAGGACGTTGAAGAATTATTAACTTCGAGCTACAATTCCGCTTTCCTTCTGCCTCTGGACTGTCAGCTACTCCCTGGATCCATCCTAACTAAAACCCAAAACCTATCGGGCACCTTCTCCATCTGCTCCTCCACCTGTCTAGCTGACTTCAGGACCCTTCCTTGACCACGACGATCGTGCCCCAACTACAATCGTCAATGTTCCAATAGCATATAAGGCCATGCCAATTGCATAAATATGATGTTACATCCCAATATGGGCTGGTTATAAAAAACACGTAAGTGAAGTTCTCAACCTAAAAAATCAAGTTAAGGAGCAAAAACTAAGGAAATATCAAATCCAAACCGACTTATGGGATGTAGAATCATTGCTATAGCAAAACCATCATATCAAAAAACATGCACATAAATACCATGCAGAGAACTATGATATTAGACAATGTCTAAGTTCAAATATAGACTGAATAAATCAAAAGATTCTAACTACTCTTCGTTTATAACTGAAGCTACAACATAGTTAGCATAGCTAGCTAACAAACCATTAAGAAAATTATTAACCCCTTGGTATATTGTATTACTATTTTCAACATCATTTTTGGTATAGTGTTTTATTAGCATAGAAAAAAAACCTAACTATTACTGTACTGAAAGCAATCTTTCAAGCAGCAAACTGCTACACACAGGGTCACTGGGTGTTTCCAAAGTCCAAGCTGTTGTTTATCATGATTGTAGCTATTCTAATTTTATAGTTGATAACTGAAATAAATTAAGTTTCAAGTCAAATAATGCTGACGGTCAACAATTTAGTTCATGTGACTTTAAGAACGATAGTGGTATATGCTTTAATGAAAATACTCAATGCACTATAAATTTGAATGGCTCAACCCAAAATTTGATTCAGCTATATCAAAAAATAGTGCAATTTTTATCCTGGCGTACTGCCTCTGATTCAATTAATTAGTAAGTTAAACAAAATAATAAAGCACCTAAATAACAGACATCTTTAATAATAAATTACTTTACGTCTATTTTTTTTTCCTTATGCTGATCATATGCGATTTTTTGAAGAAAATAAAACATAAACTAAGATGAGATAACAAAAAAATGCAAAAATAATATTTATGGTTCGAAGTGGTTCATGAGGGTAACTGAATACACAATAACACATGTAGCACTTCTGTTTTCGCGCTATATTTTAGCGTCTCATCAAAAGTATTGAGTCTTAGGTCTACTGGTATCAGTTGTATGTTGCTAGGAAATATTATGGTAGTTTCCCCTTTACACAGGGAGTGTACAATATTTGAATTGTATGCTGAAAACAAATATGTAATTTCTTTTGTTCTTATTATAAAATGAAGTTCACTCATTTTTAAACACACATGCATAGATATATATACAAACTGCTCCAAACTCCAAGGTTTGGTTATAAGTTGCTTAGCAATTATCCGTGGAAGTTATCACGCAAGAGTCAAAAAGGAGTCAATATCCCTGTTTCAGTACTTGTACTAAAACTCTAAGAAAGTTTGAATTGTAAAATAGGTCTAGCACTCAAACAGTAAGGTTTTTTTAAAAAAAAATAAAGAAATATAATTAGTATAAAAGAATTGTATTACTTTTAAAATGAGAAAAACCTAGGTCTTAAGATAGTGTTAAGCAAGTGTTAAGCAAGTCACATGACTACAGAATAACTACTGATGATGATTCTCCGAAAAATTAATAAATACACCATTAAAATATATTAATTTCAAATGGTTAATGTGACATTTAGCATAGAGGCAAACATACGATATTCCTGAAAATATCTATACACTTCAGCTTTCATAAACTGTACAACAGCTTGAGCTATATTGCTTATAAGTAGATCGCGAAAACCACGTTACTTTCAAATAATAAATGGGACATATATAAACTTAGTAACACCGTAGGAAAATTTATGATTCTATTTTCATCCTTGGAAACACTTACAATTACTTTATATTTTGGAAGAAAACAAACTACATAATAACTTGACCAATATTGCTAGTAATAAATACAACATTAAAAGACTACCCCAATCCATTAATGATAGCAATAAGTGGGCAAGGACTGACATCAACCTTAATATGGCATTGTATAAGTAGAATCATTTCATTGTAGCTCTTCTGCAAAAAACAAAAGAAATGATAGTATTAAGCTTTTTATTTTTTGCGGATAGTGTTCCCTAAAATTTATTTGTTTGCTTGTGGAAATTTGCATAATAAAGTATAAACTATATTAAAACGGAAATTGTAAACCAAACAACATTTGGTAAAAAAGAAAAATAGAATCAGTACTAAGCTAAAATAAAATAGTGATGTCATACCTCCAACAAGGTGCATGCATAGAATGAATTTCCCAACAAAGATACTCATGTCTCTATGTCCCGAGCAGCCAGTACACCTAAACCAAGAAGCTTCTACAATCAACGTCAATTCGTACTGGGCTGACATGATAATAATGAGCAACACAGTGCCCACGTGCCTAGTTTCCACATATGGGGCAGATAAGGATATGTAACATCGAGGCTATGTTCTCCATGCTGCCTCCTTTGGCCCTGACTCCCGCCTTGTTGCTTCTGTTGCTAATTCAGCATTTTTAAAGGTGCAGTTGGAGTTTGATTCCTTGTACAAATGAATATGAAATTAGAAAGAGGAAAAAGGAAATTGTGATTATGGTGTTGGAAAATGGGGAACACAAAAAGCTGCTAATGTTAAAGTATTTTTATAATGTCAAAGTGTCAATCATGCGTAAGTCAAGTAGTCGAAACCTTAGTTATGGTGCATAATGTCAGTAATTGAATGCATAAGCCCTTAACTAATGTATTTCATAATAACTCCAATGACCATGGTATATATATAATTAAATATGAAAAGTAAAAAAAAACTGAATAATGGAAGTAGAAGGTAATAATAATTAAATAACTCACTTTCATGCAACTGCTTTCAGGCTTTAAGCATTTCCTTGGATATTTCGAAATAACCGAACGTGAAGCAAACTCAATTTCCAGCACTCCTTTAGTAATGGAACTGTCAAAACTACAACCTGAGCATGTTCTTGCCTTTAGATGTAGAAGTTAGGCTCCTGCTAATCAGAATTACCAACTAAACTGTTAGCTGGTACAAAATAGTATGTATGTCCTGATTTATCATACTGAAATCGAAAAAATACAAAAAATTACATAAAAAACAATCGAAATTTTCATTATTGATGAGCCCAGTATATTGAAATTGGTAATAGAACACATTACGAAGAAACTCATAACACTAAAAAGTCAAAAGAAATAATTAACTCATCCCTTGTATAATAAGTGTTTACTGACCAATATCTGACTGAAACAAAATGAAACAACCAACCTATAGGCTTGAGTTACTGGAAGCATGAACTTTGTGTGAATTTTGCCCACAATTCTGCAAGTTATCATAAAAGAACCCAATAATAATTGTCCAATCAAAATCCAAGAGGACGCTGAAGAATTATTAACTTCAAGCTACAATTCCGCTTTCCTTCTGCCTCTAGATTGTCAGCTACTCCCTGGATCCATCCTAATTAAAACCCAAAACCTATCGGGCACCTTCTCCATCTGCTCCTCCACCTGTCTAGCTGACTTCAGGACCCTTCCTTGACCACGACGATCGTGCCCCAACTACAATCGTCAACGTTTTAAACCATCTATGATTAGTATAGGTATCAAAGCAGTGGTAAAGATTAGGACATTCTGCTGCCATGGTATCATACACGTGCTCGATTGCGTTGAATTTTTAGGTTTACCGTGAGGAGCGGCAATTGGGAGTAATATTTAGGTTTACCGTGAGGAGCGACAATTAGGATGTTGAAAAATGTGGAAGATGGAAAATTGCAACTGCAGCTGGAATTGGTGCAAAAGACATGGAGAACGTGACCCATAGCGTAACCAAAAAAAAGACAAAACTGCCCCAATCATATGGCACAAATTTAGAAGGGCATTCTGGACTTTTCAAAAGCTTCATTTCAAGGTATTCTCATTATAATATATATATATATATATATATATATATATATATATATATTGGGTTGATGATTGGATTGTTCCCGCAGTCTCATTAGCGGATGTCCGCAGTTTCCTAGCGGATGATTTCCCTATGCGCCCCACAAATATATATTAGTGGATGACGTTCATACCGCGATGTCCTGCCTCGAAGCAAGATGGGTATTATTTATGTTGACTAATAAATTTGGATGCAGGAAAACAGGTTGGAGGGATCCACCTGGATCCCTCAAAAATATATTATCTGTTTGTTTATTTGTTTGCATATATACTGTCATATATGATGTGTTAGAAAACCTGAAATAAATAATTGGTTGTTTGGTGTTTAAATATCACTGGGCCTAAATGTTGATATTTAGAAATATCATGAAAAGGAATTTTTCAGATTTAAAAATGAAATTCTATTTTTCTAAAATAGAATTTGAAATTCGAATAGAATAGGAATATTAACTTGTTTTAAAGAATAAAAACAAGTAGTTCATTTATAAACGAAGTTTATAAATAAAGTGAAATGATTTATCATTGGATAATTCAGAAAATAAAATACAAGTGTGACTTGGGGAAGGGAAATATATTTTTCCAAAGAAGAAATATTTTATTTGAAAGTGAGACTTGTTTAATAATGGTGTTTGTAAATAGAAAGGTGAAAAATTATCATTTGGATAATTTAAAATTTTAAATTCAAAAGTGAATTTAAAGTGAGAACTTAGAATCGGTTTAAATAATATACAATTAACTATATTCCGATATTCGGAATATAAATGAAGTTGAATAAATCCTAAGGATTTATGTTTAAATTCGACTATGTCAGGTTTATAAAAATAGATTATTCCCAAAAGAGACATTTAAATTTAGTTTAAATAGAAATTGAGATAAGACATGAAAATAGATCAATAATTATATATATAAGTTATAAGAAATAGAATACTCCAAAATAACGTTTTGGTTTAAAATAGATTTCGAAATGGAAAACTTGTTTTAACTTTATAAAACAAGGAAGTTAAATTATAAACGATGTTTTATGATTTAGTGAGATAAATTATCGTTAGATAAGTTAGAAGTTTAAATTCAAATATGAATTTATAAATTTAATTGGGAATCGTTTCAAAAAGGGGAGGATGTGTTTTATTCTGAAATTCGGAATATTAAAGGAATTAAGTTTCAATTAGATTTGAAATGAAAACTTGGTTTAAATAGATAATAAACAAGTAAAATTATAAACGTTGTTTATAAATTAAGTGAAATAAATTATCGTTAGATAATTTAGAGATTTAAATCCGAACATGAATTTAAAGGGTGAATTGGGAAGCGATTGGAAATAGAACAATAGATTTTTATTTCGGAATTCGGAATATAAAATGAGTTAAGTTAAATCGAAGGATTTATAACTAGAACTCGATTATATCGAACTTTATAAATAATTTATAAAGCAATTGGAATATAGTATAAAAGATAGAGTTATAAATGAAATTATAACTGAGTAGTGAAATAATCGACAAGTAAGGAAAATCAGAAATGTTAAGTTGAATTGAAAACTAGATTTGAATATATATTTATATATATTCGAACGAGATTGAAATATAAATTATAAACGACATTTAACCATTTATATTTATATATATAATTAAAACGAACTCGCCGCGGCGCGGTAGTTCTTAAATTGGCGTTTCGAACTTCAATTGAGTTTATAGAACTCGATTGAAATCGGAATTCCTTGAAACAAGAATCGTCGGGACCGGTTGAATAATAGTTTTATAATGAAAGAGAAAAATCTGAATTTCGTTGTATAGATTTTGAGTTATGTCAAAATCAATTTTTCAAAAAAACAGCGCCATAAAATTATAACGGTTCATTTAAGTAAATAAAAGGATCTTGAGGAAATAAAAATCCGAATGTTCATTAGAAATATCTAGACTTGAGTTATAAAATATATATGAACTCAAGTTAACTCAAGTCTAGTAAATGAAATGATTTTTGATTATTGAATAGAATTAACTAAGTAGAAGAGAAATTAGTTAATCAAAGTTTGAATCGAAATAAGACCTTGAAAAGTGAATTGGAATTGTAAATGTATATTCGAAATCGAATATGGAACTTGAATTGCAAAATAGAATTAAATTAGAGTATAAACAAGTTAAAATATATTTGAACATGTCATGTTCGAAGTGAAATTGGCAAAAAGTTAATTAGCAAACTGATTAATGAACTAAGTTAAAACGATTTAATCAAGTTGACTTTGAATAAGTAAATTTAACTTGTGACTTCATATTCGAATCGAATGTGAAACCTGAGTTGGAAAATGGAATTCAATTTGTTTATGAGTAAGTTGAAATATAATTGAAACATGTTATATTCAAATATACAAGTGAAATAGGCAAAGAGTTAATTAACGAATTAATTAACGAGTTGAGTTAAAATGAGTGTATTAAGTTGAAATGAATTAGAAATGTATGGATATACATGAGACAGGTATGGAATGAAGTTAATAAAGATATATATTAGCATGCTCGACAAAAAGGTATGTATTTAATTCGTATATGAGATTTTATGAACCGTATCGGCTAGCCACTTGGCTTTTCTTTTTTCTTTTTGGATTGGAGAGGGCTTGTGTGGCAAGGTTTGGTGTTTTCCGGTTACCCTATACAAAGGAGGTTATGGCGAATTTTTCCAGGAATTTAAAGCGTTAGAATATTTTTAAGAAGTTTGATAACTAGAAATATATATATCAATATATATATATAAGTCGATAAGAAAACGTACTTAAAAATAGAATAGTATAATCAAAAAGGAAGTCTAAGAATAAAATCTAGTAAGAATAGAAAGAGAGAGTGTATGCGTGTTTAAAAGTGAATAATTAGTTGTATGGTATTGATTATTCGAGTAAGTAGTCTTATCTGTTTTGACGTTATGAATGTTATTCAGTCAAGGTCTGAGAGGTAGTTATACCCCAACTGGATTGATTTCATTATTAACAAATAGATAGTAAGATTTCAGGCTCGAAAATCAATGTTGAATAAGATTTAGTTGAGTATGGTATTTGGGTTGTCGTAACGATGTTTTACACAACATCCGTTTTAACCCAAATAAGTGTAAGCTTGGAAATAGAACAATAAGTATTTCCTAAGTATAGAAATAAACAAGTTCAGGAAAGAGATAAGTAATTGGAATATTTTCCAATTATAAATAGAAGATATTTTCTAAGTACAGAAAATAAAAGAAGACGATATATGGAAATGTTTTCCAATTTACGTAAAAGGCCAAGATGATTATCGAAAATATTTGGTTAACAAATATTGATAAGGAAATGGAGAAGAGATTTAATTAATGAAATATTAATTAAAAAGCCTAGTGATTTGTTTGATATGTTGGATGAACACTTGTTTTTATTCGATAGTTAAATCACAGACTATCGAAGTTTTTGACCATCGTTGTCAATATGGAGAGACCGGTTGGATTATTATCCGAGAACCACTCCGTATTGGCATAAGCACTGCGAATCAGATTATTCAAAGATAACCAAAGACGGAGTAAAGTGCAATGGCTTTTTCGGTTAATCCTAGGTAGAAATTGCCTAAGATGGATTAATATAAATTGTGCCTTTGGTTTCGTTCAATCCCAGAATGAACGTAAATGGACGAATGTCTGACAGACTATTTCCAATGATCGAATGGGTTGGTCGGTACAAATAAATATGGCGGAAACAAATTTATTCCCTTAGCATAACATCTAGAATATTTGTGTAAACCAATTAAGGATTAACGGATCTGATAATGTGGCATTCAAAGAAATTGTGCTATCAATGAAAGGTAAGTAATCGTAGCCTCAGACCTCAACAACCTGGAAATGACAAAAATCGGGCAGGCAACATGGCTATGTAGGTAGCTCCCATTAGGGTGTATTATCACCTATCTAGATATTCATTTAATTCCTTATTCTATTCGATGCTGCCCCATTCGGGAACGTTTGCTGATCCCAACCGTTGGTGATATACATTCGATACACTCAAGCGAAATGAGTGGTCGGTCATGTGTGGTCGGGTTACAAGATGTTCTTGTTGAACCCTATGTATTCTCCTCTAGAGATAAACTATCAGAAGGTGATTCCATACCTTGTCATAGTTGGAAATTCATTACCCAATAAGTGCTTGCGGTTTTGATTGTATATTATATATGTGGAATGTGAGATGCAAACGTTCCAATAGATTCCTATTTATTTGATTTAGACACTATTATAATATCAAAAGAGTTTTGATATAAAGATTACCGTTTTCTTTAAAAAGGATTTGAAAGTTAAATCAAGTGTTTTGGATTCTCATAAGGAAAAAACCCTTTTCGTGTTATACGGCGTGGTCTTATGAGATATCGTTTAGTTTCTCAAACTGTTTTAAGTTGTTTACTCATACCAGTCCTATGACTGACCCAGAGTTTGTTTTATTTCACCTTAACTCTTGGGTGCCCAAATTTGTATGGGCAGTCAAGTAGTTCAGGATTTTACAGATTTATCTAAAGGAGCTTGGAGAAGGAGGCTTCAATGTTAGATATATATCATTTTTATTTCCGTTGTATTGTAAGTGTTATACTCTGATAAGTGAATGTTATACAGTTAAAATTTTGTATTTCAAAGATATGATATATTATATTTTTTCTGCTGCGATGTGAGATTCTTTGTTGCTATTTCTGTTCTTCTTCTACCTTTTTCTTCTAAAAAAAATGATTTATATTTTCGTGATATTTGGGTTGGAGGTGTGATGTATGTAGTCGACTCATATAGTACGGATTTGTGGGACATTACAGTTGGTATCAGAGCTTAGGTTGAGCGAATACCTAGGCTTGTTGGAATGTGCTCATTAGAGATAGGGTCAGTAGTACCCTAGAATGAGTTGAGTGTATATATGCGAGAGCGCGTATTTGTTAATTGATTAAAACATTTGTTTTATATTGTGTTGACTTGTCTGTTAGGTGGTTTATGGATTCTGGTCGAATCGTGGAACGCCACGACGTCGATAAGAATTTATAAATACTTGAACATAAGATTGAACACAGTATATTGTTTTAAGTTGGGTAAATGAAATAATTTTACCCGAAAAATCTATTTTGATAGAAAAGGAATAATTTTCTGAAATTATTATATATATGGATGAGTCTTGTTATTATTCTAATCAAATGAGATTATAAAATTGGAGTGGTTATTTATAACAAATTAAATTTGTATGTGAAGGAAATATACAAATAAGATGAATTAAAATAAAATTCAAACCAGAATTTGGAATTTTAAATCCTGGGAAGTTGGAAAATATTTTTGATGTATATTAGAACAATATAACTTTGTTTTAAAGGGATTCTGAATGGGTTTTGAATTGTTTAAGCACTGAGCTCACTTCAGTGGCTGGAAAATAATATTGATGATGATCGCAACATCATCAGTGTTCATTTTCGAGTTTCTAAGTGATGGATTGCTATCTTAGAAAAGTTTTTAGATGGAAATTTGTTTGAAAGAAAACAAGTTTAGTTGGAAAATTCAAATGTTTTGAATTTGAAAAGATTATAAATATATGTATATATTTATGTTATTTCAAAGTATTTGAAATGAAAACCCAGGTATTTGAATTCTGAAATTTAAATTTAACTTAAGAGAGTTAAATAGATCGAAGTGAATAAATTGAGTAAAATCAATTTGAATAAGTTGGATACTTATGACTTGAATATGAATTGGATGTGAATATGTGGATTGGAAACCATCTAGATTAAATAAATGTAAGCCTATATGATGAGGAATATGAATGGAAACAAAAGTTTTATGGGAATTAAACTTTGCTGAAATATGAAGAGTTGAGTTCAACATAAGTGAGATTTTGAAAAGTAATGGGTTTGTACCATTTTCCTACCTTAGTAATTTCGAGGACGAAATTCTTCTAAGGGGGGAAGAATGTAACGGCCCGGATATTTGAACATTTTATTTTAAATACTTAGTATGATTTTAAATATTTAATTAAGAATATAAAGGAATTTTTATATTGAGCTATCGATTTAAAAATCGAATATAATTTAATTTAGAATATATATATCGAATTATCGTAATTCGAAATATAATTAAATTCGAAGATTTAAACAGTACCAAACTGATTCAGATGACCAACACAATATATCTGTTGAATTAGAATGATTTATTATCGAGGAATTTATATTTTAGAATTTAATTTATATCGATATATTTTCCATACAATCAGAAGAGACATCGGAACTTGTTCCAATGGGTCTAGAATATAGAAATAACCCTAAAAATGTCAGCTGTTGGGTTCAGAGAGAAGTTCCAAACCACGGGATATTTTTAAATTGGTACCGGTTCAATTCAAATTAAATTAAAAGATTTTTTAAAACCAATTCCTTAATGCCTAAGGTATTCTTCATCTATAAAACACTTCCCTCCACAAAATATCTGTGGAGCAATTCGAGTCTCTAGAAAATCATGTGGAAATAAAATCAAAATCGTGCCTTATCCTCCTTCCACAACAATTCATACCCCCTCCTCCCTTTAAAAGTCGCGCCTGCCCCTTTCTTTCTTCATTTCCTTTCTCTGTCAAAATAACATATGTATCCTCCTATATTCAAAACCTCGTTACCTAAATTATAATCGAGTTCGTGTTTTGGGCTCCACGGCAAATTAGGGTTGAGGTGGTGACACTGATTAGATCTGGTGCTCGACAATTGAACTGGGATACTCACGACTTTGGGAGGTGCGTCTATGGCTTAAGTATGGTGAATTTCAATCAGGGTTGAGCGGTGCGATGTGTTCAGAGAAGAGGTCGATGATGGTTTTGGGAAAAACCTGGAGTGGAGGTCGTTTTTGTGTTGGGCGTGACTGGTAGTAGCTCGAGTTGATGATGTACTGGTCACGGCAGTGGACTCAGGGTAGGGGCTGTTTGAGTGCAGTAAGGTGAAATGGTTGTGTAAACTGTGGAGATTGAAAGGGACTGGGATGCTATTGGTGAAGTGGAGGTAGTTCAGTCTGTTTGTTTTAATGGTCCGATGCTTGATGGTTTAAGACTTTTGAAGTGGTGTAGAAAGGATGATTGCGTAGTCTGTTAGTGGCTAGAGGTGAAGGAATTAGCAGGAGTTCGAAGGTCTAAGCATTAGAGAAGAAAGGTATTGTAACACCCCACCTCCGCTAGGGTCACTTACAAAGGGAATGCACTAGTTTTGGTGAATCATTAT
This sequence comes from Allium sativum, assembly GCA_030737875.1. Lineage (NCBI taxonomy): Eukaryota > Viridiplantae > Streptophyta > Magnoliopsida > Asparagales > Amaryllidaceae > Allium > Allium sativum. The sequence goes on from CM060924.1 coordinate 301,490,688, forward strand.
CAAGGTAAACATACACAGAAATATTACAAGACAGAACATATAAAACAGCGGAAGAAAAACCAAATTTCATTACTTTATAAAATAGTAAGGTCTAAAGCCTTTAACATCAAAATGTCACTAAATTCATTACATCGAAACCTGTCTTGAAATAGTAAAGAAGCATAAAACCATAGTCATAAATTATTCCCTAAGTAAAACAGTAAAGCAGCCATAGCCAAGAAAAGCCCAAGCCATATATGATGATCTTGGAGCAGAAAGAAGTCCGAACTAGGCAGCAGTATTTCCTCCCTGAGAACCTGGAGGGAGAAACGGAAGAAAAAGAGGTGAAACAAAACGAGTCAGTCATAAAGACTGAGTAAGTCCTAGTGACTTTCATCATAAAAACAGGTAAAGATAACATGGCATGAATAAACTGAAAATAAACATAAGCATGATGACAAGATAGGCAGATTAAACTAAGATAACAAGATAAACTAAGGCAACAAGATAAGCTAAGGTACAAGATAAGCTAAGGTAACAAGATAAGCTAAGGTAACAAGATAAGATAAGGTAACAAGATAAGCTAAGATAACAAGATAAGCTGCGTATAACATCGCATGCTTAACATTCTCTGCACCAACTGTACTAGTACCCCAACCCGTATCGTCCTTTCCATGCAAATGTACAGTCCCTTGCCGTATATCGTACGGGTTTCATCACGTTATTCTATACAACTTCAATGTAGTGCCCCCATTCTTGAAATCGATTGGACTGCCACCCTTGTTCTGGCTAGGTTTCCTTATCATGAACAATCGTGTGTTCAACTTGGATTTATGCCACCTAGGACAACTAGGAATTATGCTACGTATTGAACGTTTTCTAGATTCGATTAGGGTTTATGCCACCTAGGACCACTAGGGATTATGCTACCTATTGAACCACGTAACGATTTATTAATCGATTGGCTCCCTACAAACCTAGCTCGTCGTGTGTCGGTGTCATACGGCCCAATCACGAAATGTAGTCACCTGTGCTAGGTCCACCCTAGGGGGTATCAAGCCCTAGGGTGTCAACCACTGACACCATTCAAGCACGCACAGTGTAAACCTACTGGTGCCCATGCCTTCTTTTTCAACTCCGGACTAAGTGCACAACCATAGTTCGCCTGAACCTACAATGGCGCACCAACTCAGCCGTCGTTCTGGTCGCTTACAATAAACCCAGTAATCGTGCCCCACCCTGCCTAGTCCCAGGGTACCATGATACATCTAGTGGGTTACTGCTGAAAAGGACCCCGTAACTAGGGTTTCCGTACAGTGGGTTAAGTGTTGTGATTTAAATTCGAGACTTAACCCCGTCAGCCTAGCATATCAAGTTGGTTAAGTGTGGTTATTTAAGTACGTGACTTAACCCGTCTATGTGTCATGTCAAATTGGCTAAATGTTATCGTTCAAGTTCATGACTTAGCCCTACGAATCATGTGTCAAGTTGGTTAAGTGTATTCAAGCGGTTCATGACTTAACCCTACCAAATCATCATGTCAAATTTTACACATCGCCCAACTGCACAAATAAAAATGTATGTTTGTTGTTTGAAACCCCACACGGGTGTTGGGATCAAAATTGACGTACACTAATCCCAATTGTTTAGTTGTATGTCAATCGATTGGTTGACAAGCTGTTGTAAGCGTTAATTATTTATATTTAATGCTTATACAATTGTGTAGTGCACTTTGGATGAAGGTTGATTATTTATCATTGCTATTATACACATGTGTTGTGTGGAATCCATATAATTAACATTATATGGTAATTGATTGAGCCTCATTCCAATTTAAAAAATAAAGAATATATTAAAATAAAGATTCATGTATTGAATAGAATAAATAGTCATGTGTTGACGGTACTCATGTGTTGAGAATATTCATGTGTTGAAAGAAATATTTGAAATAAAATATTTGAAATAGAACATTTGAAGTAGAAATTTATAAAATATATTAAGCCGTGTTGGTTAGATTTGCGCCATTTGGACGTGAACGATATTTATATCGAGTTTATTCATTTAAAAATAAATATCAAAAAGGAAACAATTTCATATTCAAATATTTTGAAAATAATATCATTTACAGTATAATGTGTAGAATATCCAATTTTGGTTTAAATTTGAAAAAGAAGTTGGAATCGATTTTTAAACGATTTATAAAATACGTTTAGAATTAAAATCGACGAAATATATATAATATATATAATATATATTAATGGCCTGAAAAGAACGCGCCACGCCGCGGCAGTTCGCGAATTTCGACCATTGACTTTGCATGGACATTACGGGAGATCCAACCGTCGGATTCTCCTAAAACCGGAACCTTTGGGTTCGTGTCGGAAAGGGCTTTTCAACGAATATTAGAAGTTTGAAATCTAATGGTTGGATTTGGAATTATGTCCAAATCAAATTTGAAAAAGGTCGCTATGGATGCAGTTCGATGGCCGTTAGTGGAAATCGACTTTACGTGCCTTGATAAAATTATTAAAAATAGCGATAATTTGTGAAAAATTAAAATAAGTGATTTGGAAGAAGTTGGGGTGAAAAACTCCGCATTTGTAAGGATAAAAATAATTTTTTATCAAAATGAACTGGTTTTAACTAAAATTTAAATCCATTTATTTTTAAATAAATAAATTAAAATAACCAGGATTTCTAATATATGAATTGGAATGGGATTTTGGGTTTGTTGTGAATGGTGTCTTAAATAACACTGTTCTTGACCTCAGTTTAGAAAAGAATAAATTTTTTAATTAAGATTTAGTGAAATTGTCCAGTTAATTAATATTTAATTGGGATAGAATTTAAATTGGTCCTTTGGTTTATTGTGAACAGTATTTTTAAATAACACTTGTTCTTTAACCCGATTAACAATAGGATGTGATTTTGGGTTGTTGTGAACCGTGTTTTAAATGACATTGGTTCTTTAACCCAGTCAAAGATTAAAACTGTAACAACCCGTATTTTAATAACACGTTATAATATACTATAGTCATAAAACAAGGCATAATTAAATGTTAAATTCTGAATCAAGGGAAACGGGCTATGTCATTGCGTTCGTCTCAGAAAAATACGCGAAATAGAGTCCGAAATTTTGTAAATCGGAGCCCGTATGACCAAGTTATGGCCCGTCAAAGTTTTCAGAAAATCCAAGCCCGAAAAACAGTTCAAATTTGAATTCAGATTCAAATTTCAGCCAAAACAGACTGGGCGGGAAATTTCCCGCCCAGACAGGTCGACAGGGGGTCGACACTAGTGTCGACCTCCCCCCCCCCCCCCAGGTCGACTTATGTGTCGACCTGGGTGTCCACCTATGGGTCGACCTACCTGGTCGACCCGGTCAGCCTGGTGCACTCTCTTGACTTATTGGCCCGGTTTTGTTAGCTTGTGACGGAAATTGATGGCTTGGATCTAATCTAGGGTTAATCCTATGGTCTAAACTAATCCTAACATCTATAAAAAGACCCCTAACCCTCACCTAAGCTCACTCAAATCAATCGTACAACTAAGTGCTGACCAAATGTTCCCTAATCATGGACTCCACCTTCTTCATGAGAGCATGAGTGTTTCAAATCAATCTAAGTTATAAAGGAGCCATCTTTCTTAAGTAAAAGAGCCATCTTTCTTTGTCATTGGAGTTATTTACTTGTTTCTCAAGGCTAGGAGAGGAGCATATTATTTTTCCTTACAGATTTGCTAGTGGCTTCGTCTCAATCTTTTTATATATTGTTCTAAATCGCTTAGCCACTCATTGTAAGCCCTCTCATACTCTTAGATAATTACTATGAACTTAATATGGCATGTTGCAAGTGAAATGAGGCTCTTTTATGTGTTATGCTTGCCTTAGAATGTATGCATAGATCTATTTTGACCACTTTGATCTATGTTTGTGGACCTAATGTCACCTATCATGAACCTAGTACCGTTCATGTTAACTTAGAAGTATAAAGCTATGACCTTTGTTAGTGGTTTGTGCATAAATGCAACATAGAGTCCCCTATGACCTATGTGACTTGCTTATGATGCTAAGTCTCATGTTTGTGGCCAAATCACCTTATGCTAAGTCTCTTGTTTGTGGCCAAATCACCTTATGCTAGTCTCAAGTTTGTGGCCAAATCACCTTATGCTAGTCTCATGTTTGTGGCCAAATCACCTTATGCTAGTCTCATGTTTGTGGCCAAATCACCTTATGATAGTCTCATGTTCGTGGCCAAATTACCTTTATGCTAGTCTCATGTGTGTGACCAAATCACCTTTATGCTAGTTTGAGGCCAAGTCACCCTATTTTCTAATTTAATGTCATACGTGTTTTTGAGGCCAACATACTTTATGCAAGTTATGTAGTAAACCTTTGCCTCAATACCACCATGTTTAACTTGTGACCATTTTGCTACCTTAAGCCCACCTTGTCATATTCCCTCCTTGATCTATTTGTGTTGATGCGAATATACGTGCGAGGGTAATACGTTATGGGTAGATTAGGCAAACTAAAATGACATGAAAACATGACTTGAAAATATGACATGTAATTATGCTTGAAAACATGATTATGGACATGACACTTAGAAAACATGAAATGGCCAACTCGAGGTTGGGTTGAGTTTGTAGCGTAAATCTTCCCGAAACCGACCGGCATACCGGTAGCTACAAACAACAGGACCCAATGTGAGTAGTTGGTCATGTCGCACTTGAAACCCGAGGTTAGACTAGGTTGTGGTGTAAAACTGCCCGGACCCGCCCGACTTAACTAGTAACCACAAAGAAGCCTAATGTGAGAGGTTGGGGTGCATTTAATAAAATAAATGCCACAATATGGGGTTAAGTCATGGACTACTTGATACATAACCAATTGAACACGTTGGATTGTGTAACAACCCGTATTTTAATAACACGTTATAACACACTATAGCTATAAAACAGGGCAGAATTAAATTATAAGGTCTGAATCAAGGGAAACGGGCTATGCCATTGCGTTCGTCTCGAAAAAATACGCGAAATAGAGTCTGAAATTTTGAAATCGGAGCCCGTATGACCAAGTTATGGCCCGTCAAAGTTTTCAGAATTTTCAGAGTTCAAAACAGATTCGAAATTCAAGCACACAGGGGAAGGCGGGAAATTTCCCACCAGGCGAACTCGACAGGGGTGTCGACTTCCCAGTCGACACCACCCCCCCCCCCCCCCCCATGTCGACTGCCCAGTCGACATGGGTGTCGACTTGGTGGTCTGGCCAGTTTGGCCTGGGTGCAACCGACTTGTTCCCCAAGACATGCTTTGGGTCTGGTCTGTTGGCTTGTGACGGATTTTGATGGCTATGATCTAACCTAGGGTTAATCCTACGGCCTAAACTAACCTAAATCTCTATAAAAAGACCCCTAATCCTCTCATAAACTCACACAAATCAATCCTACAACTAAACTATGCCAAAAATGTTAACTAATCATGGCCTCCATCTTCTTCATGAGAGCATTAGTGTTCCAATCCGAATCTAAGTGCAAGAGACCATCTTTCTTAGTTTAAAAGAGCCATCTTTCTTTGTCTTTGGGGTTATTTCTTCTTATTTCAAGGCATTTAAGAGGAGCTTATTATTGTCTTTGCGGATTTTTGCTTGTGGCTTCGTCTCAATCTTTATTTTTATTAATCTAGATCGCATAACCGCTCATTGTAAGCCCTACTCTACTCTTAGATGTTAACTATGAATTTAATTATGACATGTTGCAAGTGATATGAGACCTTTGTGGTATGATTGACTTGAAATGAATGCTTTTATGCTTGTATGTGAACCTAAGTGTTGCATAACATGAATCTAGTAACATTCATGATGACTTTTGGTGTATAAAGATGCAACCTTTGTTTGTGGATCTTGCATAATGCAACATGTAACCTCTTATGACTAATATGACAACATGCCTATGATGCTAAACTATGTGTTATCACCTCATGTTCACCTTGCTAAGTCATAACCTATGTTGCTAAGTCATAACCTATGTTGCTAAGTCATAACCTATGTTGCTAAGTTATCACCTATGTTGCTAAGCTAATGTCATACATGTTTTAGACCCATAATCTCATATGCAAGTTATGTAGTGAACTCTTCATGTCACCATGATCAACTTGTGACTTTATGCCCACTTTGCCATGTTTATATGTTCTATCTTAACCTATGTGTTAATGCGAATAGAAGTGCGTTTGGGAAATACGTTATGGGTAGTTAGGCAAACTTAAATGACATGGAACACGTTTTGACGTAAAAGTTGATATGTGATTATGCTTGAAAAACATGATTATGGACATGACACTTAGAAAACATGAAATGGCCAACTCGAGGTTGGGTTGAGTTTGTAGCGTTATTCTGCCCGGAACCAACCGGCAAATCCAGTGGCTACAAACAATAGGACCCAATGTGAGTAGTTGGTCATAACGCACCTAAAACCCGAGGTTAGACTAGGTTGTGGTATAAAGCTACCCGGACCCGCCCGGCTTAACTAGTAACCACAACAAAGTCTAATGTGAGAGGTTGTGGGTGCACTTAGTAAAAATGGATGACATGAGTTAGGGTTAAGTCATGGACCATCTTGAATAAACTTAACCACATAAGCATGGTGGGTCGATAGGGTTAAGTCAACATGGACCCACTTAACCAAACCCATGCATGATTGGGTTAACCACATTTAACCCGTTAAGAAACCCTAGTGGCGGGGTCCTTTTCAGCAGTAAACCTCTTGTTGTATCACCGATACCCTAGGGACTAGGCCAGGGTGGGGCACGATTACTGGACTGATTGTAAGCGACCAAAACGACGGCGGAATAGGTGCGCTGGTGTGGGATCAGGCGGACTGTGGTCGTGCACATAGTCCGGTGTTGAACAAATCGGGCATGGGCACCTGTAGATTCGAACTGTGCACTCTTGATTTTGGTGTCAGTGGATGACACCTTAGGGCTTGATACACCCTAGGGTGGACCGAGCACAGTTGGACTACACTTATGGCCGTATTGACATCCGACACTTGATGAGTTAGGCTTATAGGGAGTCGATCGACTAGACCGTGTAGTTGGGCCCCGATTGGGTCATCACATGACCATGGGCCATGGAATCACATCTTGTTACACTTGACATGGGTTGAACACTAGTACATGTGGTGCAACGTAACCTTGATTATGCGATACCAGACTTGTTTATCATGTTATCATACTTGTCCAGTTTTACCCTTATGTTTCATCTCAGTTTCACATGTCCTGTTAACTTTATTAGTTTCTATACTAATAGTAGTTAGGGCTTACCAGTCTTTTTGACTGACCCGTTTTCCTTCGCTTCTTTTCTTTCGTTTTCCCCCCTCAGGTTCTCAGGGAGGGAACGCTACTGCTTAGTTGGATTTTGCTGCTTGTTCTTGATAGCTCATGTATGGACTTGAGCTCGCTATGGCTTATCACTTTATTTTGGGGATAGTTCACTATATGTGTTTGTTTATGTATTTTAGTTTATGTCCCTAGACTTATTATGATATTTTGGAAAATGATGTAGTAACTCTTATTATGGTTTGGAAATGATGATGATGGTTTTTATGTGCTACCGCTGCTTTACATACATATTTATTTATGTTTAGTCTTGTGATGTCTCTGTGCATGTTTTACCTTTTGTACCCAATGCCCCGCCAACGCCGGTCTTACCTCATAGGAAGTGGGCCCGACGGGGGTGGGGTGTTACATTTGGTATCAGAGCATGAGGTTTTGCTTGACGAACAAAAGTTTTTAAGAAAAGTTTTAAAAACCCCTTTGAAAAATTATTTTCAAAACCAATTATAAGTATTTTCCAAAGAAAGTCTAGATTATTTTACAAGGCTATTCCCCAAAAAGCCATTAGCACTATCCTTCGTTTCCTTGTTCTAATCTATCTTTTCTTTTCGTTTCAGTATGGCCGATAACTTTGCCATCCCGGAGGGAGTGACCGTACCTGTTTGGTTTCGGAGATATATGGAGGCTAGGGCGACCGAGGCTGGCCCCGCAGATATTCCTCCTCCTCCTCCCGTAGTTGATCTTCCCCTTCCTCGCGTAGATGAGGTTCCTCCTCCTCCTCCTCCTTTAATTGAGGCTCCTCTTCCTCCTCAGCGTCCGCAAGTGGATTTCACTAAGATTTGCAAAGACTTCAAGGCGATGGGTGGCAAGAATTTCGTAGGGACAGAGACTTTTTTGTAGGCAAGGAAAAAAGGAAATGCAACTTCTGTGGGATCGTTGGACACATTGCTAAAGATTGCAGGAAGAAGAAGAGGAAGCTTGGAGAGTGCTACCATTGCGGAGAGTCCGGACATTATAGCAAGGATTGCCCGAAGAAGCAAGGCCAAGGGCAAGGACAGATTCAGAGAGCCGGACCATCTGGAGGGCAACTGCATGCTCTCAACACCGTTCAGACGCTTGATCGAGGTAGTGTTTCTGTCGAAAGTCTAGTTTACATCTCTGGTTTTCCTGTTCGTACTTTGTTTGATTCTGGTGCATCGCATAGTTTTATCTCATCTGATGTTGTTGATAGTTTGCACCTTAGTACTAGTCTTGTTGATGATTCCGTGTGTGTCTCAAATCCAATTGGGGGTTCCGCCCATCTGTCTATGGTTTGTATGGATTTGAGGGTCTCTATCTTTGCCGTAGAGTTGGCTTGTGATGCTTATGTTCTCGGATTCACGGGATACGGGTTGATATTGGGCATGGATTGGTTGTCCAGACATGGAGCCATTCTTGATTGTGAGCATAGGGTGGTGAGGCTTGTGACACGCCTGGGCAACACCCTAGAGATTTCTTGCAACCCGATGGGTCCCGTCATGTTGTGCTATCTTGAGTCTCTTGACTCGTCTATTGATGATCTTCGATCGGTGAGAGTAGTCCAAGAGTATCCAGATGTTTTTGATGAAGTAAGGGGATTGCCCCCAAAGCGCGAGATTGATTTTCGCATTTATCTGGTTGATAATGCTAAGCCAGTCTCTTTACCGGTTCGGCACATGGCCCCGCGTGAAAGAAAGGAGCTTAGCAAGCAAATCAAGGAGTTGTTAGAGAAGAACTTCATTAGACGAAGCATTTCAGAATGGGGTGCTCCAGTGGTATTCACTACTAAGCCGGATGGTTCGCTTCGTCTATGCGTAGATTATCGAGAGTTGAACAAGTTGACCAAGAAGAATAGGCACCCGTTACCGAGGATTGATGATCTCTTTGACCAGCTTGTTGGTGCCTCGGTTTTCTCTCAACTCGATCTAGCCACCGGATTTCATCATCTTAGAGTGGCTGAAGATAGTATTGATAAAACGACGTTTAGGACTCCGGACGGATTCTTTGAATGGCTAGTCATGCCATTCGGTTTGACTAATGCACCCGCCTACTTCGTAGACTTGATGAGTAGAGTGTTCCGGGAGTTTCTGAACAAGTTCGTAGTTGTCTTCGTTGATGATATTCTTATCTTTTCTAAAGATGAAGAAGAGCACGCTAGACATCTCAAGGAGGTGATGGATACGCTTAGAGCCCATCAGTTGAAAGCCAAGTTCTCCAAATGTCATTTTTGGAGAAGGGAAGTTAGGTTCCTTGGGCACATTGTTTCTAAGCAAGGTCTAGCAGTGGATCCAACAAAGGTTGTAGCGGTTCGGGACTGGAAAGCTCCGAAGAATGCAACTGATGTAAGAAGCTTTCTCGGTTTCGCAGGGTTTTATAGGAAGTTCATCAAGGAATTCGCTAAGATTTCAGCTCCACTCACAAGGTTGACAAAGAAGAACTTAGTTTTTGCTTGGGATATAGAGTGTGAGCTCGCCTTTCAGAGGCTCAAGAGAGCCCTTACTACTGCTCCTGTTTTAGCTTTGCCCGATGGAGGGAAGTTGTTCACCGTATACACCGATGCTTGTGGCACGGGGTTAGGAGCCGTTCTGATGCAAGAGGGAAGAGTTATATGCTATGGAGGTAGCCAACTCAAGGTTCATGAGAAGAACTATCCCACTCATGACTTCGAGTTAGCAGCGATCGTTTTTGCACTTAAATCTTGGCGCCATTATCTTTTGGGCGAAAGATTTGAGTTGTATACCGATCATAAGTCTTTGAAGTACCTCTTCTCGCAGAAGGATCTGAATCTAAGGCAACAAAGATGGATGGAGTTCTTGGCGTCTTATGATTTTGAGATAGCTTATACCCCTGGCAAGGGGAATGTTGTGGCAGATGCTCTAAGTAGGAAGAAGTTAGCTTTGAGCCCGCTGTTTGTTGAGATGAAGAATCTGGAATTCTTAGCTACCTTTGGTCTTACTCCATCTTTTGAGGCATCGACCGGTTCTTTAGCATCTCTGGAACTTAGACCGGCACTTCTAGATCATGTGGGTGCTTCACAGAAGGAAGACCCGCAAATTATTGAGATCATGGACAAGCTGATTCGGGGAGAGACGTCCAGTCATCTCGCTAGATACGCCATTGTTGATAAAGGATGGCTAAGGCGTGATGGGAGACTATGTATTCCATGAGTTGGAGACATAATACATAGAGTCCTTGAAGAGGCACACCATTCCAAGATGACTATTCATCCAGGGGGTGATGAGATGTACCGGGATATGAAGCGGATTTTCTTTTGGGATGGCATAAAGAAGACGTGGCGGAGTTTGTTTCATAGTGCATGATTTGCCAACAAGTGAAGGCGGAGTCAAAGAAGCCCGGTGGGCTATTACATCCATTAGAGGTCCCGCTATGGAAGTGGGAGAGAATCTCTATGGACTTTGTAGATGGATTGCCGAGATCTAGGAAAGGGAATACGAGCATTTGGGTTATCGTGGATAGACTCACAAAAAGTGCTCACTTTATTCCCGTGAAGAGCAAGAGGTCCGCATCTTGGTTGGCATCAGTATATCTCCGAGAGATAGTGCGGTTGCATGGAGTTCCTTCTAGCATCGTTAGCGACCGTGATCCCATCTTTACTAGCCAGTTCTGGAGTAGTTTGCAAGAAGCTATGGGAACACAATTGAATCATAGTACGGCATATCACCCACAGACGGATGGCCAGACCGAGAGGGTGAATAGAGTGCTAGAAGACTTGTTGAGGCATTGTGTTCTTGACTTTGGTGGTACTTGGGAAGACCACTTTCCTCTTGTGGAGTTTGCTTATAACAACAGTTACCAAGTGAGCATAGGGATGGCACCTTTCGAAGCGTTGTATGGAAGGCCGTGTAAGTCTCCATCTTGTTGGTGGGAGACAACGGATAGGCTTGTACTTGGGCCCAATATGATACGGGACACATCCGAGAAAGTTGATTTAGTGAGGAGACGGATGAAGACGGCCCATGATAGACAGAAATCCTATGCCGATAAGCAAAGAACAGACTTAGAGATTGAAGTGGGAGACATGGTGTTTGTGAAAGTTTCTCCTTTGCGACATGTGGTGCGATTTGGAGCAGCTGGGAAGCTGGCACCGAGATTCGTAGGGCCCTTCCCTATCATTGAGAGAATTGGGCAAATGGCATATAGAGTGGAATTGCCCGAGAAGCTAGCCGGAATGCATAATGTCTTCCATATCTCGCACCTCCGGAAGTGTTTGCACAGATCTGCCGAAGTGGTTGAGCCAAGTATTCTTCAGGACATGGAAGTGGAAAGAGAGGCAACCCTGAGGCGAGTTCCGATCCGTATCATGGGAACGGAGACGAAGAAGCTTAGGAGCAAAGAAGTTAAGCTTGTCAATGTGCAATGGAGTGAAGAGGAGGAAGATGCAACCTGGGAAACAGAGGAGAAGATGCGTGGACTTTACCCATTCCTTTTTGAGGGTACATTCTCAATCTCTTTTTCCCATCTTTCGCTTATCTAGTTTATCTTGTTTAGTACATCTTGTCATGAGAACCTTAGGTAGAAACCCTTTGGCTGAAACATGTATTTGAAACATGTTATGCTTGATGTTTGCAAGTGGTTGCAAGTGTTTGCAAGTGATTACTCGTGGATGCATGATACACGTTAGGCACTAAGATCGGCTCACACACCTTCATACCGCATATGCATGAGTGTTTATGCTTATTCATGGATGAAATTTGTTATGCTATCACATGGATGTTGCATATGGATGTATGTTATGTGCACTCATGTAGAAATTACAAGTTATGTTAGGAATTCGCATTCATATGGACTCATTTCACTAACATTCTTTGCATTAGGGAGGTTTACTGAATCAGTAACCGTCCAATCTTTTGCATTAGATAAGTACATATACACACACTTTTGCATATGATCATACAACATTTAGAACCTTTTAAGGACAATGTTTTGCTCGTGGGTGATGTTGTGAGTAGATGGATGTTGGTTGATAGGATACGTTCTTCCTAACTTGAAGATTTCGGGGACGAAATCCTTTAAGGAGGGGAGAATGTAACAACCCGTATTTTAATAACACGTTATAACACACTATAGCTATAAAACAGGGTAGAATTAGATTATAAGGTCTGAATCAAGGGAAACAGGCTATGCCATTGCGTTCGTCTCGGAAAAATACGCGAAATAGAGTCTGAAATTTTGTAAATCGGAGCCAGTATGACCAAGTTATGGCCGGTCAAAGTTTTCAGAATTTTAAGAGTTCAAAACAGATTCGAAATTCAAGCACACAGGGGAAGGCATGAAATTTCCCGCCAGGCCAAGTCGACAGGGGTGTCGGCAGCCCAGTCGACACCACTCCCCCCATGTCGACTGCCCAGTCGACATGGGTGTCGACTTGGTGGTCTGGCCAGTTTGGCCTGGGTGCAACCGACTTGTTCCCCAAGAAATGCTTTGGGTCTGGTCTGTTGGCTTGTGACGGATTTTGATGGCTAGGATCTAACCTAGGGTTAATCCTACGGCCTAAACTAACCTAAATCTCTATAAAAAGACCCCTAATCCTCTCATAAACTCACACCAATCAATCCTACAACTAAACTATGCCAAAATGTTAACTAATCATGGCCTCCATCTTCTTCATGAGAGCATTAGTGTTCCAATCCGAATCTAAGTGCAAGAGACCATCTTTCTTAGTTTAGAAGAGCCATCTTTCTTTGTCTTTGGGGTTATTTCTTCTTGTTTCAAGGCATTTAAGAGGAGCTTATTATTGTCTTTGCGGATTTTTGCTTGTGGCTTCGTCTCAATCTTTATTTTTATTAATCTAGATCGCATAACCGCTCATTGTAAGCCCTACTCTACTCTCAAATGTTAACTATGAATTTAATTATGACATGTTGCAAGTGATATGAGACCTTTGTGGTATGATTGACTTGAAATGAATGCTTTTATGCTTGTATGTGAACCTAAGTGTTGCATAACATGAATCTTGTAACATTCATGATGACTTTTGGTGTATAAAGATGCAACCTTTGTTTGTGGATCTTGCATAATGCAACATGTAACCTCTTATGACTAGTATGACAACATGCCTATGATGCTAAACTATGTGTTATCACCTCATGTTCACCTTGCTAAGTCATAACCTATGTTGCTAAGTCATAACCTATGTTGCTAAGTCATAACCTATGTTGCTAAGTTATCACCTATGTTGCTAAGATAATGTCATACATGTTTTAGACCCATAATCTCATATGCAAGTTATGTAGTGAACTCTTCATGTCACCATGATCAACTTGTGACTTTATGCCCACTTTGCCATGTTTATATGTTCTATCTTAACCTATGTGTTAATGCGAATAGAAGTGCGTTGGGGAAATACGTTATGGGTAGTTAGGGAAACTTAAATGACATGGAACACGTTTTGACATAAAAGCTGATATGTGATTATGCTTGAAAAACATGATTATGGACATGACACTTAGAAAACATGAAATGGCCAACTCGAGGTTGTGTTGAGTTTGTAGCGTAATTCTACCCGGAACCAACCGGCAAATCTAGTGGCTACAAACAATAGGACCCAATGTGAGTAGTTGGTCACAACGCACCTAAAACCTGAGGTTAGACTAGGTTGTGGTATAAAGCTACCCGGACCCGCCCGGCTTAACTAGTAACCACAACAAAGTCTAATGTGAGAGGTTGGGGGTGCACTTAGTAAAAATGAATGACATGAGTTAGGGTTAAGTCATGGACCATCTTGAATAAACTTAACCACATAAGCATGGTGGGTCGATAGGGTTAAGTCAACATGGACACACTTAACCAAACCCATGCATAATAGGGTTAACCACGTTTAACCCGTTAAGAAACCCTAGTGGCGGGGTCCTTTTCAGCAGTAAACCTCTTGTTGTATCACCGATACCCTAGGGACTAGGCCAGGGTGGGGCACGATTACTGGACTGATTGTAAGCGACCAAAACGACGGCGGAATAGGTGCGCTGGTGTGGGATCAGGCGGACTATGGTCGTGCACATAGTCCGGTGTTGAACAAATCAGGCACGGGCACCTGTAGATTCGAACTGTGCACTCTTGATTTTGGTGTCAGTGGATGACACCTTAGGGCTTGATACACCCTAGGGTGGACCGAGCACAGTTGGACTACACTTATGGCCGTATTGACACCCGACACTTGACGAGTTAGGCTTATAGGGAGCCGATCGACTAGACCGTGTAGTTGGGCCCCGATTGGGTCATCAGATGACCATGGGCCATGGAATCACATCTTGTTACACTTGACATGGGTTGAACACTAGTACACGTGGTGCAACGTAACCTTGATTATGCGATACCAGACTTGTTTATCATGTTATCATACTTGTCCAGTTTTACCCTTATGTTTCATCTCAGTTTCACATGTCCTGTTAACTTTATTAGTTTCTATACTAATAGTAGTTAGGGCTTACCAGTCTTTTTGACTGACCCGTTTTCCTTCGCTTCTTTTCTTTCTTTTTCCCCCCTCAGGTTCTCAGGGAGGGAACGCTACTGCTTAGTTGGATTTTGCTGCTTGTTCTTGATATCTCATGTATGGACTTGAGCTCGCTATGGCTTATCACTTTATTTTGGGGATAGTTCACTATATGTGTTTGTTTATATATTTCAGTTTATGTTCCTAGACTTATTATGGTATTTTGGAAAATGATGTAGTAACTCTTATTATGGTTTGGAAATGATGATGATGGTTTTTATGTGCTACCGCTGCTTTACTTACATATTTATTTATGTTTAGTCTTGTGATGTCTCTGTGCATGTTTTACCTTTTGTACCCAACGCCCCGCCAACGCCGGTCTTACCTCCTAGGATGTGGGCCCGACGGGGGTGGGGTGTTACAGATTGATAGGGTTAAGTCGTGAACCTTTTTGGGGTACCTTAACCAACTTTGGATGGGGGTTAACCACACTTAACCCATTAGAAAACCCTAGTTTGCGGGGGCCCGTTCAGCAGTAACCCACCAGGTAGTATTGGGATACTCTAGGGACTAGGCTAGGGGTGCGGCACGATTACTGGGCTGATTGTAAGAGACCAAAACGTATGGATAGGTAGGTGCGCCATTGTAGATTCCGGCGGGACTATGGGCGTGCACATAGTCCGGGATGAAAGACATACATGGGCACCTGTAGGCTGGACTGTGCGTGCTTGTTTATGGTGTCAGGGGGTTGACACCCTAGGGCCCGGATACACCCTAGGGTGGACCTCGCACAGTCGACTACATTTCGCGGTTTGGCCGCATGGACACCGACACTTGACGAGTTAGGCTTGTAGGGAGCCGATCGACTAGACCGTTTAGATGGACCCCAATATTGGGTCATCACATGTTATTGGGCCAAGGGACCATTTCTTGTTTACACTTGACATGGGTTAGAAACACTTGTACATGTGGTGCAAACTTAAACTTGTTTATGCGATGCCACACTTGATTCACCTTGTTATCATACCTGTCCAGTTTTACCCTTATGTTTCATTTCAATTTCTCATGTCCTGTTAACTTTATTAGTTTTTAGACTAATAGTAGTTAGGGCTTACCAGTCTTTATGACTGACCCGTTTTCTCTCGCTTCTTTTCTTCCGTTTTCTCTCGCTTCTTTTCTTCCGTTTTCCCCCTCAGGTTCTCAGGGAGGGAACACCACTGCTTAGCTTGGACCTTTTTCTTGCTTGATCAGAGAGCTCATGTATGCTTTTGAGCTATGCTTTTGGAGACACTACTGTTTCTTTGGGGATTAGTACTTTATGTTTTGTTTTATGTATTTTGTTTCCACGTTTCTAGACTTGTGTATTTTTGGAAAATGATGAATCTAGTATCTTGATGTACTTGACTATGTTTTGGGCAATGAAGAAGATGGTTTTTATTCTCTACCGCTTCTTTACTTACTCTGTTTTACTTATATATGTTATGTCTTGTTATATCTCTGTGCATGTTTACTTCTTGTACAACGCCCCGCCTAGGCAGGTACGTCCCCTCGGGGGTGGCACCGCCGGGGCGGGGTGTTACATTTGGTATCAGAGCATGAAGTTTACTGGACAAGCATCAGTTTTAAGGAAAAGTTTTAAAAACCCTTTTGAAAAACTATTTTCAAAACTGATTAATTATTTTCCAAGAAAAAAAGTCTAGATTATTTTAGAGGCTATTCCCCAAAAGCCATTAGCACTATCCTTCGTTTCCTAGTTCTAAATCTATCTTTTTCTTCGTTTCAGTATGGCCGATAGTTTTGCCATTCCGGAGGGCGTACCAGTACCTATTTGGTTTAAAAGGTACATGAAGGCTAGGGTGACCGAAGCCGGTCCCGCAAACATCCCTTCTCCCTCTCCTCCTGTAGCTAACATCCTTCCTCCCCCTCCCGTAGCTGAGGTTCCTCCTCCTCCTCAGCATTCACAAGTGGATTTCGCGAAGATTTGCAAAGACTTTAAGGCGATGGGTGGCAAGAATTTTGTAGGGACGGAGACTTTTGTTGAAGCAAGAAATTGGTTGAAGGAAACTGAAGATCTTTTTGCTATCTTTGACATGGAAGATCGTAGGAAAATTCTGTTGGCAGTATGGCTATTGAAAGAGGAAGCCGCTTATTGGTGGGTGGTCACTACCACTACTAGCCCCATTAAGACTTGGGAAGAGTTTAGGAGTAGGTTCGAACTGAGGTTTCTATCATCAACAGAGGAGAACCTTCAGATGGAGAGGTTCCTATTACTGAAGCAAGGGGACATGACCATTAGGGAATACGTGGATAAGTTTAATCAACTTGCTCAGTTCGGTCTAGACTTGATTGACACAGCTCAGAAGAAGGCCCTACACTTTGCTCGAGGATTGAACGAGCCATTGCACGATTTGGCCATGTCTCATATATTCATAGGGGCGACCTTCGAGAGTTTGATAAATATGGCCCTGCTTCAAGAAGGAGATAAGAGTGGCAAGAAGGAGGTCAAGGCGAATGAGTCTCAAGGCAAGAAGGTGGATTCCGGAAAAGGAGGCAAGAATGACAACAACAACAAGGACGGCAAGCCAAGAGAGAGGAGGAAGTGTAACTTCTGTAGGATCAATGGACACATAGCTAAAGACTGTAGGAAAAAGAAGAAGAAGATAGGAGCATGCTTTAAATGTGGTGATATTGGACATCTCAGCAAGGATTGCCCCAAGAAGCAAGGGCAAACACAGCGGGCAGGATCCTCTGGAGGGCGGTGGCAGGCTCTCCTCGCTCTTCCAGCTTTTGGTGAAGGTAGTGTTTCTGTAGAAAGCCTAGTTTATATTTCTGGTTTTCTGGTTCGTACTTTATTTGACTCTGGCGCATCGCATAGTTTTATTTTGTTGATAGTTTGCACCTTAGTACTAGTCTTGTTGATGATCCCGTTTGTGTTTCAAATCCAATTGGGGGCTCGGCCCACTTATCTATAATCAGTGTGGATTTGTAGATTTCTATCTTGAGTGTAGAATTCACGTGTAATGCTTATGTTCTCGAGTTTGGGATACAGGTTGATTTTGGGTATGGATTGGTTGCCTAGTTATGGAGCCATTCTTGATTTTGAGCATAGGGTAGTAAGGCTCATGACTCGCCTTGGTAATACCCTAGAAATTTCTTGTAACCCGATGGGTCCCGTCATGTTGTGCTATCTTGAATCCCTCGACTCGTGTATTGATGATCTTCGATCAGTGAGGGTAGTCCGAGAATATTCTTATGTCTTCGAGGAAGTTAGGGGGTTACCCCTTAAGCGAGATATGGATTTCCGCATTTATCTAGTTGATAATGCCAAGCCAGTTTCGTTGCCAGTTAGGCACATAGCCCCACGTGAAAGGAAAGAGCTTGGTAAGCAAGTCAAGGAGTTGCTTGGGAAAAATTTCAAACGTGAAGCATTTCTGTATGGGATGCTTCAGTGATATTCGCCATCAAGACAGATGGTTCGCTTTGTCCGTACATTGATTTTCGTAAGTTAAACAAGCTAACCAAGAAGAATAGGCACCCGCTATCAAGGACCGATGATCTTTTTACACCAGCTATTGAGTCGATGACTGTTACGTTAGCATCTCTTGAGCTTAGACTTACCCTTCTAGACCAAGTAGAGACTTCGTAGAAAGAAGACCCACAGATAGTGAGATTTTGGATAAGTTGGTTCGAGGTGAGACGTTAAGTCACCTCGCTAGACATACCATAGATGACAAAAGGGTGGCTAAGACGCAATGGAAGACTATGTGTTCCACAAGTGGGAGATGTAGTACATAAAGTTCTTGAGGAGGCGCATCACTCAAAGATGACAATTCATCCCAGAGGGGATAAGATGTACAAAGACATGAAGCGGATTTTCTTCTGGGATGGGATGAAGAAGGATGTTGCAGAGTTTGTCTCTAGGTACATGATTAGCCAACAAGTGAAGGCCAAGTCAAAGAAGCCCGGTGGGCTCTTGCATCCATTGGAAGTCCCACAATGGAAGTGGGAAAGCATCTATATGGATTTTGTGGAGGGATTGCCGAGGTCGAGGAAAGGGAATACGAGCATTTGGGCTGACAAATAGTGCTCATTTCATTACAGTAAAGAGAAAGAGGACCGCATCATGTTGGCATCTGTTTGTCTTCGGTAAATAGTGCGGTTGCATGGAGTTCCTTCTAGCATAGTTAGCGATCATGACCCCATCTTTACTAGCCAGTTTTGGAGCAAGTGGGAAGTTGGCACCTAGGTTCGTAGGGCCCTTCCCTATAATCGAGAGAATTGGGAAAATGGCATATAAGGTGGAATTGCCCGAGAAGCTGGCTGGAGTGCATAATGTCTTTCATATCTCACATCTCCGCAAGTGTTTGCATAGATCCGCCGAAGTGGTTGAACCAAGTATTCTTCAAGACGTGGAGGTAGAGAAAGGAGTAACCCTGAGGCGAGCTCCGATTCGTATCATGGGAACATAGACAAGGAAACTAAGGGGTAAAGAAGTCAAGCTTGTTAAGGTGCAATGGGGCGAAACAGAGGAAGACGCAACTTGGGAAACAGAGGAGAAGATGCGTGGTCTTTATCCGTTCCTTTTTGAGAGTACATTCTCGATCTCTCTTAGCATATCTTTCTTTTGCTACCCATGTTTATCTTGTTTATCTTGATATCTCGTAAATCTTGTCATGAGAACCTTAGGTAGAAACCCTTTGGATGAAACATGTATTTGAAACATGTTATGCTTGATGTTTGCAAGTGGTTGCAAGTGTTTGCAAGTGGTTACTCGTGGATGCATGATACACGTTAGGCACTAAGATCGGCTCACACACTTTCATGTTGCATATGCATGAGTGTTTATGCTTATTCATGGATGAAACTCGTTATGCTATCACATGGATGTTGCATATTGTAACACCCCACCTCGGCCAAGGTAACTCTTGCAAGTACATTGGCTTTGGAGGGGCGTTAAACGAGGTAAACATGCATGCAGATATCACAAGACAGAACATGTAAATAATACAGAGTAAATAAAGCAGCGGATCAAACTAGCATTTCAAAACCATAGTCACTTTACAACAAAGTACTTGATCATTATTTTCCAACAAACAAAGTCTAGAGAAAAGCATAAACTGAAAAACTGAAATACATAAAGTACTATCCCCAAAGTGAAGTGATAAACCATAGCTAGCTCAATGTCCAAAACCGTACATGAGCAAATCCAGTAAGCAAGCTATAAAGATCCAAGCTAAGCTCCAATGTTCCCACCCTGAGGACCTGAGGGGGGGAACGGAAGAAAAGAGGCGAAAGAAAACAGGTCAGTCAAAAAGACTGGTAAGCCCTAACTACTATCAGTCCATGAACTAGTAAAGTTAACTGGCATGAGAAGATGAGATGAACATAAGGATAACAGCATATTGGCATGATGATTAACTAACAAGATAGATAAAGGTGTCATCGCATAATCAAGGTTAAGTTTTGCACCACGGGTGTACTAGCATTCTAACATGTCAAATAAAAACAAGAATTGATCCCTTGGCCCAAGCTTGG
Organism: Allium sativum; assembly: GCA_030737875.1. NCBI lineage: Eukaryota > Viridiplantae > Streptophyta > Magnoliopsida > Asparagales > Amaryllidaceae > Allium > Allium sativum. The sequence goes on from CM060924.1 coordinate 301,511,002, forward strand.
CCCAATATCATGAGGTGACTTAAATCAAGGTCCGACTACACGGTCTAGTTGATCAGCTCCCTATAAGCCTAACTCGTCAAGTGTCGGTGTCATACGGCCCAAACATGAAATGTAGTTAAACTGCGCTAGGTCCACCCTAGGGTGTATCAAGTCCTAGGGTGTCAACCTCAGACACAAATCAAGTATGCACAGTCTAGATCTACTGGTACCCGTGCCTGATTTTCCAACTCCGGACTATGTGCACGACCATAGTCCGCCTGGACCCACACCGGCGTACCTACTCAGCCGTCGTTTTGGTCGCTTACATGTCAGCCCAGTAATTGTGCCCCACCCTAGCCTAGTCCCTAGGGTCTTATGATACTATCAATAGGGTTACTGCTGAAAAGGACCACGCCACTAGGGTTTCTTAACGGGTTAAATGTGGTTAACCCGATCCAAACGTGGATTAAATTGGTTAAGTGTACCCAAGGTTCATGACTTAACCCCGATTAACCCATCAAGCCCAAATTGGTTAAGTATTAAGTGGACCATGACTTAACCCTAATCAGGAGGCATTAATTAACTTAATGTGCTTTAACCTCTCACATTAGACTTTGTTGTGGTTACTAGTTAAGCCGGGCTGGTCCGGGTAGCTTTACACCACAACTTGGTCTAACCTCGGGTTCGAGCACAACATGACCAACTTCTCACATTGGGTCCTATTGTTTGTAGCCACTAGTTAAGCCGGGCAGGTCCGGGTAGTTTTATGCTACAAACTCAACCCAACCTCGAGTTGGCCACACTTATATTTTCTAAGTGTCATGTCCATTATGTTTCCAAAACATAATTACAAGCTAACATATCACGTCATGTTATAAAAACCATGTTCATGTCATAATGTTACCCAACCCCAACGTAATCCCATCGTTTACATAATCGCAACAACGCATAAAGGATAAAATAGGGAACTTGGCATAATCATGACAAAAAGGTGTTGAAGCCACAAGTTTAACATGGTGGCATATGAAATGTACATATGTTCATATACTTGCATATTGCATTATTAGGCTTCAAAAGTATGCATAAAACCAAACTTAGCATATAAGTGATACATGGTGATAAATGACATGTAGAAGTTGCTAGAAGTTCGCATTTAGCCTCACATGCAAATTATCATAAGGGATATGATAACTTCCATGTTGCCAAAATGCAACCTTTAATATAAAGCTTGAAGCTTTAAGCTCACAAATTCAAGTTTAACTTGCATAACATGATAACATGTGTATAATGATCAACCCAAACTTGCATAACATAGCAACATGTGTCATACATAATGATTGAACCAACTTGCATGACATAATGATCAACCAAACTTGCATATCATGATGATCAACCCAAACTTGCATCATTCATTTAACTTTATAGTTCAAAAAGAAAGTAGAAAAGGGCTTACTATGCTATGAAGACACAAATGAATATTTATTATAAAGATTGAGACGAAGCCCTTATGCAATCACCAAAAAACCCAAATATGAAAGCTCCAAATGAAAAACCCTTGAGCCAAATCAATAAAAACCCTTGCTTTGTAATAGAAATGTTGCAACATGACTTGAATGCAAACTAAGAACACTCATACAAGCTTGAAAACACTTGTATGAACTCAAAATCTCTCATATAAATAAACTTAGAAATTTTAGCATGAGAGTGGAGGCCATGAGAGGAACAAATTTGACATAGTTTAGTTGTAGGGTTGAATAATGATGATTTAGGCTAGGCTTAGGGGTCCTTTTATAGAAGATTAGGATAGTATTAGCCATAGGATTAACCCTAGATCCAATCCGAGCCATCAAATCCCGTAACTAGCCAACAAAACAGGTCAAAACAGCCCAATTAAGTGCACCAGGCCGACCTGGCCGACCAGGGAGGTCGACCCCCAGGTCGACTCTAGTGTCGACCTGGTTGGGGGGGAGGTCAACTCTAGTGTCGACCCCCCTGTCGACCTGTCTGGGCGGGAGTTTTCCCGCCCAGTCTGTTTTGGCTGAATTTGAATTCTAAATTCAAATTTGAACTGTTTTTGAACTTGTAATTCTCTGAAAATTTGACGGGCCATAACTTGGTCATACGGACTCCGATTTTCGAAAACTCGGACTCTATTTCGCGTATTTTTCCGAGATGAACGCAATGGCACAGCCCGTTTCCCTTGATTCAGATTTTAACATTTAATTCTGCCTTGATTTATGTTATAACATGTTATTCAAAAATACGGGTTGTTACATTCTCCCCTCCTTAAAGGATTTCATCCCCGAAATCTCCAAGTTAGGAAGAACGTATCCTACCATCCATCATCCATCTACTCAAAACATCATCCACGTGCAGTCATTGTCCTTAAAGGATTCTAAATGCTGTATGATCATATGCAAAGGTGTGTGTATATGTACTTATCTAATGCGAAAATCAGGTGGTTACTGATACAGTAAACCACCTTAATGCATATGTATGTTAGTGAAATGAGTCCATATGTATGCAAATTCCTAACATAATTTATAATCTCTACATGAGTGAACATAACATTCATCCATGTGCAACATCCACGTGATAGCATAACAAGTTTCATCCATGAATAAGTATAGCAGCTCATGCATATGCAACATGAAAGTGTGTGAGCCGATCTTAGTGCCTAATGTGTATCATGCATCCACGAGTATCCACGTGCAAACACTTGCAACCACTTGCAACCATCAAGCATAACATGTTTCAAATACATGTTTCATCCAAAGGGTTTCTACCTAAGGTTCTCATGACATGATTAACGAGATAACTAGACAAACAAGGTAAACATGGATAGCAAAAGAAAGATATGCTAATTAAGAAAGGAGATTGAGAATGTACCCTAAAAAAGGAATGGATAAAGCCTACGCATCTTCTCCTCGGTTTCCCAAGTTGCGTCTTCATCGGCTTCACTCCACTGAACTTTCACCAATTTGACTTCTCGATTCCTTAACTTCTTGATCTCTGTTCCCAAGATACGAATTGGAGCTCTTCTCAAGGTTGCCTCTTTCTCTACCTCCACGTCTTCAAGAATGCTTGGTTCAACCACCTCAGCGGACTCATGTAGGCACTTTCGGAGATGCGAGACATGAAAGACATTATGCACTCCGGCTAGCTTCTCGGGCAATTCCACCTTATAGGCCATTTTTTCAATTCTCTCTATGATAGGGAAGGGTCCTACGAACCTTGGTGCCAGCTTCCCAACTGCTCCAAAACGTACCACATTACGCAAAGGAGAAACCTTCACGAAAGCCATGTCTCCCACTTCGAATTCCAAATCTGCCCTTCGCTTGTCAGCATAGGATTTCTGTCTATCTTGGGCCGCTTTCATCCTTCTTCTCACTAATTCAACTTTCTCGGATGTGTCCCGTATCATATCGGGCCCAAGCATAAGCTTATCTGTTGTCTCCCACCAACAAGATGGTGACCTACACGGCCTCCCATACAAAGCTTCAAATGGTGCCATCCCTATGCTGGCTTGATAGCTATTATTATAAGCAAACTCTACAAGAGGAAGGTGGTCTTCCCAAGTACCACTGAAGTCGAGAACACAAAGCCTCAAGAGATCTTCTAGCACTCTATTCACCCTTTCGGTTTGGCCATCCGTCTGGGGGTGATAGGCTGTACTCAGATTCAATCGCGTGCCCATCGCTTCTTGCAAACTGTTCCAGAACTGGCTAGTGAAAATCGGGTCACGGTCGCTAACTATGCTAGAAGGAACTCCATGCAACCGTACTATCTCTCGAAGATAAATAGATGCTAGCCACGATGCGGTCCTCTTGCTTTTTACTGGAATGAAGTGAGCACTCTTCGTAAGTCTATCAACTATGACCCATATGCTCGTGTTCCCTTTTCTTGACCTAGGCAATCCATCCACAAAATCCATAGAAATACTCTCCCACTTCCATTGCGGGACCTCCAATGGATGTAATAGCCCACCTGGTTTCTTTGACTCGGCTTTCACTTGTTGGCACACCATGCACTTTGAAACATACTCTGCCACGTCTTTCTTCATTCCGGCCCAAAAGAAAATGCGCTTCATATCCCTATACATCTTATCTCCTCCAGGATGTATAGTCATCTTCGAATGATGTGCTTCTTTGAGAACTTTATGCACCAAGTCCCCTACTTGTGGAACACATAGTCTTCCATCACGCCTTAGCCAACCGTTATCATCAATAGTATATCAAGCAAGGTGACTAGACGTCTCACCACGAATCAGTTTGTCCCTAACTTCAACTATCTGTGGATCTTCCTTCTGCGAAGCCCCAACCTGATCGAGAAGTGTGGGTCTAAGCTCAAGGGATGCTAATGAACCCGTTATCGACTCAACAGCTGTCGTGAAATCAAAGGTTGCCAAGAAATCTAAGTTCTTCATCTCAATAAACAAGGGGCTCAAAGTCAACCTCCTTCTGCTTAGTGCATCAGCCACAACATTACCCTTGCCAGGGGTATAAGCTATCTCGAAGTCATACGATGCCAAGAATTCCATCCACCTTTGCTGCCTCAGATTCAGATCTTTCTGCGAGAAGAGGTACTTGAGTGACTTGTGATCGATATACAACTCAAACCTTTCGCCTAGAAGATAGTGGCGCCAGGATTTGAGTTCAAAGACGATCGCTGCTAACTCCAAATCATGAGTGGGATAGTTCTTCTCATGAACTTTAAGTTGCCTACCCCCATAACATATCACTCTTCCCTCTTGCATCAGAACGGCACCCAACCCTATGCCACATGCATCTGTGTACACGGTAAACATCTTACCACCATCGGGTAATGCCAAAACTGGAGCTGTGGTAAGGGCTCTCTTGAGCCTTTGAAAAGCAAGCTCACACTTCAAGTCCCATGCAAAGGCTAAGTTCTTCTTCGTCAACTTAGTAAGAGGGGCCGAAATCTTAGCGAAGTCCCTGATGAACTTCCTATAGTAGCCCGCCAGACCAAGAAAGCTTCTTACTTCGGTTGCATTCCTAGGAGTCTTCCAGTCTTGAACTGCAACCACTTTCGCGGGATCCACTGCTATGCCTTGCTTAGAGACTATATGTCCAAGAAACCGAACTTCCTTTCTCCAGAAATGACATTTGGAGAACTTGGCTTTCAACTGATGCGCTCTAAGCGTATCCATCACTTCCTTGAGATGCCTAGCATGTTCTTCCTCATCCTTTGAGAAGATCAGAATATCATCCACGAAGACAACAACAAACTTGTTAAGGAACTCCCTGAACACCCTACTCATCAAGTCCACGAAGTATGCGGGTGCATTAGTCAAACCGAATGGCATGACAAGCCATTCAAAGAATCCATCTGGAGTCCTAAACGCAGTTTTATCAATGCTATCCTCAGCTACTCTAAGCTGATGGAATCCGGTGGCTAGATCAAGCTGAGAGAAAACAGAAGCACCAACGAGCTGGTCAAAGAGATCATCAATCCTCGGTAACGGGTGCCTATTCTTCTTTGTCAGTTTGTTCAACTCTCGATAATCAACACATAGACGAAGCGAACCATCCGCCTTAGTAGCGAATACCACTGGAGCACCCCATTCAGAAATGCTTCGCCTAATAAAATTCTTCTCAAGCAACTCCTTGATTTGCTTACTGAGCTCTCTTCTTTCTCGTGGGGCCATGTGCCTAACGGGCAAAGATACTGGCTTGGCATTATCGACAAGATAAATGCGGAAATCTATTTCTCGTTTAGGGGGTAACCCCTTAACTTCTTCAAAGACATCAGGATAGTCTCGGACCACCCTTACAGATTGCAGATCATCGATGGACGAGTCAAGAGATTCAAGATAACATAACATGACGGGACCTCTAGGGTTACAAGAAATTTCTAGGGTATTAACGAGGCGAGTCATGAGCCTCACTACCCTATGCTCACAGTCAAGAATGGCTCCATAACTGGATAACCAATCCATGCCCAAGATCAACCCGTATCCCGTGAATCCGAGAACATAAGCATTACACGTGAATTCTACGGTCAAGATAGAAATCTTCAAATCCACACAAATCATAGATAGATGGGCGGAACCCCCAATTGGATTTGAAACACAAACGGGATCCTCAACTAGACTAGTACTTAGGTGCAAACTGTCAACAATGTCAGAAGAGATAAAACTATGCGATGCGCCAGAATCAAATATGGTGCGAACAGGAAAATCAGAAATATAAACAAGACTTTCTATAGAAATACTACCTCGGTCCTGAACTGGAGCAGCATTGAGAGCATGCACTTGCCCTCCAGATGGTCCTGCACGCTGATTCTGCCCTTGCTTCTTGGGGCAATCCTCGCTAAAATGTCCGGTCTCTCCACAATGAAAGCATTCGCCCAACTTCCTCTTCTTCTTCCTACAGTCCTTAGCTATGTGCCCAACAATCCCACAGTAGTTGCATTTTCTTGGGACCTTTGCCTTGGCCTTGTTGCCCTTGTTGTTCTTGTTGTTCTTGTTGTTCTGATTGCTCTGATTTCCTCCCCACTTGGAGTCTGTCTTCTTGGCTTGAGTCTCATTGGGCTTGACTTCTTTCTTGCCATTCTTATCGTCTCCTTGAAGCAATGCCATGTCCACTAGGCCTTCAAAAGTGGCCCCATGGGTATATGAGATAGGGCTAAACCTTGTAATGGCTCGTTCAACCCTCGTGCAAAGCGTAAAGCCTTCTTCTGGGGAGTATTAACCATGTCCAAACCGAATCGGGCGAGCTTGTTAAACTCATTCACATACTCCCTCACTGTCATGTCCCCTTGTTTCAAAGATATAAACTTCTCCAATTGCAGATTTTCCTCAGCTGATGATAGAAACTTAAGCCCAAACCTCGTCCTAAAGTCGGCCCAAGTCTCTATAGGTCTAGTAGCATTGGTGACCACCCACCAATAAGCAGCTTCTTCTTTTAATAGCCATGCTACCAATAAAACCTTTCTATGGTCTTCCACATCAAAGATAGCGAAAAGATCTTCGGTTTCTTTCAACCAATTTCGTGCCTCCACAAAAGTCTCCGTCCCAATGAAATTCTTGCCACCCATCGCCTTGAAGTCCTTGCAAACTTTTGCGAAATCCGCTTGTGGATTCCGAGGAGGGGGAGGAGGAGGAGGAACCTCAGTTATGTTGGGGGTATTTGCTGGGCCCACATCGTTGGCCCTAGCTTCCAAGTACCTCCGGAACCATCTGAGAATGGTCACTCCCGCGGGAAGGTTAAGATCGGCCATACTGAAAAAGGAAATGATAGATTTAGAACAAGGGAAAGAAGGATAATGCTAATGGCTTTTGGGGAATAGCCTTTTAAAATAACTAGACTTTTCTTGGAAAATACTTAATTGGTTTTGAAAATAGTTTTTCAAAAGGTAAGTTTTAAAAATACTTTTGCTCAAATCTTGTAAACCTTATGCTCTGATACCAAATGTAACACCCCACCTCCGCCAAGGTAACTCTTGCAAGTACATTGGCTTTGGAGGGGCGTTAAACGAGGTAAACATGCATGCAGATATCACAAGACATAACATGTAAATAATACAGAGTAAATAAAGCAGCGGATCAAACTAGCATTTCAAAACCATAGTCACTTTACAACAAAGTACTTGATCATTATTTTCCAACAAACAAAGTGTAGAGAAAAGCATAAACTGAAAAACTGAAATACATAAAGTACTATCCCCAAAGTGAAGTGATAAACCATAGCTAGCTCAATGTCCAAAACCGTACATGAGCAAATCCAGTAAGCAAGCTATAAAGATCCAAGCTAAGCTCCAATGTTCCCACCCTGAGGACCTGAGGGAGGGGGGAAACGGAATAAAAGAGGCGAAAGAAAACAGGTCAGTCAAAAAGACTGGTAAGCCCTAACTACTATCAGTCCATGAACTAGTAAAGTTAACTGGCATGAGAAGCTAAGATGAACATAAGGATAACAGCATACTGGCATGATGATTAACTAACAAGATAGATAAAGGTGTCATCGCATAATCAAGGTTAAGTTTTGCACCACGGGTGTACTAGCATTCTAACATGTCAAGTAAAAACAAGAATTGATCCCTTGGCCCAAGCTTGGCCCAATATCATGAGGTGACCTAAATCAAGGTCCGACTACACGGTCTAGTTGATCGGCTCCCTATAAGCCTAACTCGTCAAGTGTCGGTGTCATACGGCCCAAACATGAAATGTAGTTAAACTGCGCTAGGTCCACCCTAGGGTGTATCAAGTCCTAGGGTGTCAACCTCAGACACAAATCAAGTATGCACAGTCTAGATCTACTAGTAACCGTGCCTGATTTTCCAACTCCGGACTATGTGCACGACCATAGTCCGCCTGGACCCACACCGACGTACCTACTCAGCCGTCGTTTTGGTCGCTTACATGTCAGCCCAGTAATCGTGCACCACCCTAGCCTAGTCCCTAGGGTCTTATGATACTATCAAGAGGGTTACTGCTGAAAAGGACCACGCCACTAGGGTTTCTTAACGGGTTAAATGTGGTTAACTCGATCCAAACGTGGATTAAATTGGTTAAGTGTACCCAAGGTTCATGACTTAACCCCGATTAACCCATCAAGCCCAAATTGGTTAAGTATTAAGTGGACCATGACTTAACCCTAATCAGGAGGCATTAATTAACTTAATGTGCTTTAACCTCTCACATTAGACTTTGTTGTGGTTACTAGTTAAGCCGGGCGGGTCCGGGTAGCTTTACACCACAACTTGGTCTAACCTCGGGTTCGAGCACAACATGACCAACTTCTCACATTGGGTCCTATTGTTTGTAGCCACTAGTTAAGTCGGGCGGGTCCGGGTAGTTTTATGCTACAAACTCAACCCAACCTCGAGTTGGCCACACTTATATTTTCTAAGTGTCATGTCCATTATGTTTCCAAAACATAATTACAAGCTAACATATCACATCATGTTATAAAAACCATGTTCATGTCATAATGTTACCCAACCCCAACGTAATCCCATCGTTTACATAATCGCAACAACGCATAAAAGATAAAATAGGGAACTTGGCATAATCATGACAAAAAGGTGTTGAAGCCACAAGTTTAACATGGTGGCATATGAAATGTACATATGTTCATATACTTGCATATTGCATTATTAGGCTTCAAAAGTATGCATAAAACCAAACTTAGCATATAAGTGATACATGGTGATAAATGACATGTAGAAGTTGCTAGAAGTTCGCATTTAGCCTCACATGCAAGTTATCATAAGGGATATGATAACTTCCATGTTGCCAAAATGCAACCTTTAATATAAAGCTTGAAGCTTTAAGCTCACAAATTCAAGTTTAACTTGCATAACATGATAACATGTGTATAATGATCAACCCAAACTTGCATAACATAGCAACATGTGTCATACATAATGATTGAACCAACTTGCATAACATAATGATCAACCAAACTTGCATATCATGATGATCAACCCAAACTTGCATCATTCATTTAACTTTATAGTTCAAAAAGAAAGTAGAAAAGGGCTTACTATGCTATGAAGACACAAATGAATATTTATTATAAAGATTGAGACGAAGCCCTTATGCAATCTCCAAAAAACCCAAATATGAAAGCTCCAAATGAAAAACCCTTGAGCCAAATCAATAAAAACCCTTGCTTTGTAATAGAAATGTTGCAACTTGACTTGAATGCAAACTAAGAACACTCATACAAGCTTGAAAACACTTGTATGAACTCAAAATCTCTCATATAAATAAACTTAGAAATTTTAGCATGAGAGTGGAGGCCATGAGAGGAACAAATTTGACATAGTTTAGTTGTAGGGTTGAATAATGATGATTTAGGATAGGCTTAGGGGTCCTTTTATAGAAGATTAGGATAGTATTAGCCATAGGATTAACCCTAGATCCAATCCGAGCCATCAAATCCCGTCACTAGCCAACAAAACAGGTCAAAACAGCTCAATTAAGTGCACCAGGCCGACCTGGCCGACCAGGGAGGTCGACCCCCAGGTCGACCCCCAGGTCGACTCTAGTGTCGACCTGGTTGGGGGAGAGGTCGACTCTAGTGTCGACCCCCCTGTCGACCTGTCTGGGCGGGAGTTTTCCCGCCCAGTCTGTTTTGGCTGAATTTGAATTCTAAATTTAAATTTGAACTGTTTTTGAACTTGTAATTCTCTGAAAACTTAGACGGGCCATAACTTGGTCATACGGACTCCTATTTTCGAAAACTCGGACTCTATTTCGCGTATTTTTCCGAGACGAACGCAATGGCACAGCCCGTTTCCCTTGATTCAGATTTTAACATTTAATTCTGCCTTGATTTATGTTATAACATGTTATTCAAAAATACGGGTTGTTACACATATGGATGTATGTTATGTGCAATCATGTAGAAACTATAAATTATGTTAGAAATTTGCATTCATATGGATTCATTTCACTAACATACCTTGCATTAAGGAGGTCTACTGTTGGCTAGCTTTTTGACCAAGCCACCCAGGTTCATTCATAAGAAGAAAGTATGAAACTGCGTTCCCTAAGAGCATGAAGGATCGGATCGCCCCTCATTGGATCGCACGATCGGATCGCCCCTCATTGGATCGCACCATCGGATCGCCCCCACTTCATCAGCGAAACGACACTTCTATGCGATTCGATCCGTACATGTATTATTGCCCAGAATAGAACGATCCGATCCCCTGATGCATGGCGGAGCCTCTGACCCGTTCAAACACGAGCTAGTCTTCAGCGATCCGAGACGTACGGATCCAGCGATAAGTGTCCCAAACCGTCATTTTGACCGATTCTCCCCATTTGCACAATCCGATTTTCAAGGGGATCGCGACACCTGTCTACAACGGCTAATTTGACTATTTCTTCAACGGTGGCGATGCAATCCGATGTTCTCGGGATTCGTGCCACGTGTTACCACGACCCGCCTGACAAAATCAGCTATAAATAGCCCAGAGCTTGGCACTTTTTGGGGATCCTTTTGGCAATATTGAGGACTGATTCCGCCATTATTGTCATACTACCATTTCTTATCAGTTTTATTACTAGATTACTGAGAGAAATCACAATTGTAAAAGTGAGCTAGAGAGAAATCATTGATTGTACCAGCATTCGAAGTATAATCAATAACATATAAAGTGGACGTAGGCTCATTAACGCCGAACCACTATAAATTCTGTGTGTTATTTTCTTTTTCTTCATTCTTCAGTTAAAATTCTACAAGATTCAGAACAATTTGGGTGTTAGGTCCAAATTTTGATCTAACATTTTGGTGCTTTCACTGAGAAAACCGTCCTAAAGTTTCACTATTCAGTTCTTTGAAGATTCCAGCGATTCAGATATCATGGCTGGAAAGAGATCTAAGGAAGCACGAGCTTCACGAACCAATGAAACAATCGAAGAAAGTGTGCATGAGCTAGGCAATGAGGAAACTCTGGATCACGGAGCGCAGGGGGCGAACCGATCCGATGAAGATGCCACGCTCCGAGTCGACGAGAACGAGGCAATCCGGACTGCTGAAGGGGTTGTTACTCGATCCCAAGATAATGCCACGAACCCTCCGCGTACCGTGACCACGAACCGATCCCAAGGGGGCGCAGCGAGCCACCATCCTCGAACCACAGCTATCCGAATTGATGATCGGACTACAACTCGACCTGGAAAGGAGCCTATGGCTCGCTCCTACCGTCCGGGCCCCTCCGTTCGGCCTAGCTCAAGTTCTTTGCGCGTTAGAGAATGTGATGATGATCAATATGACCCTGCTGCTCCCGTTACTGAGGGGGATCTCTCCCGCTTTTCCGAAATGTGGGAGAGATTGTTTGATGAATTGGCTGCCCAAAGGCAGGAAAGCTCCGTTCTGCGACAAAATTTGACTGCTATGGATAGAAGGCTTGATGAACTCGCAAGGCAAAGGACGTCACCAGCTCGTCCGCTCACTCCAGGATATTCTTCTTCGTCAGAGGAATCGCCGAGACCTCCGCGGCGACCATATGAGAGAGCCGAAAACATAGAGCAGCTTCAGTTTGGAACCTTGCCATCACGGGAAGAAGAAGGACTGGAAGCGGGGCCTTCAAACCGTAATGTGAACGATCACGCCGCAACTCCCAGAGCTCGAGGTGCGGACAGTCCTGTACAGAACAGACTGCCTCAGCCTCGTCGTCGCGCACATGCTCATGGTAACAGGGGGCAACGAAGCCCTATCCGAGCCCCGGATTTTGTGATTGCTCTCGGAAGAGAGACTAGAGAACCCCGCCTAGCCAGAAGCACTGACCCTGAACCTCCGCTGACCAGTGCAAATGTTGCAGCCATGATCCATCAAATTCTGGCAGATAGCCGTGGACAACGGAATGAAGATTGGGGAATTGACCGCAGTCACACCCCTTTCACTGATGATATTTTGGATGCGACTTTCCCGAGGCGTTTCAACATGCCACAGATGAACCGATATGCGGGTAGGTCTGATCCCGTCCAGCATCTGATGAGATATTCTTGGTCAATGACCGCTGCCGCAGCTTCTGACGCTGTCAAGTGCAAAGCATTTCCCATATTCTTGGAGGATGTAGCATTGTTATGGTTTACTCGCTTGCCGGCAAGATAGATTTCTAGCTTCAGGGAGTTGAGTGAAAAGTTCGTAGAACAATTCCGCATCTATGCATAAAAGACAAAGAGTGTGATTGACTTGTTCCTCGTCAAGCAGCGACCAGGCGAGAGTTTGAGGGTGTACCTAGACCGTTTCAATTTGGCCGCTACTGAAGTTAAAGATCCCCATGAGCCAACCGTTGTCACAGCTCTGATTGATGGAGTAGATAAAGACACTGAATTTGGGAGAAACCTGGCAGGCAAGCCACCCCATACTAGAGAATTATTCTACGAAAAAGCCAACGTACACTTGCGCCGGGAAGAAGTATATGCTCACCGAAAGGCAAAAACGGCCGATAAGGAGGAAATCCAGAGCAATGTCGCCATTAAGCAGACAGGAGACAGCTCGGGAAAGGTCGAAGTTAATGTCGGAAATCGGAATCAGGGTGGTCGTCAGTCAGGGAACAATGATAATAACAGTAATGGCAACAACCAGAAGAGGAACAGAGGGAATGACTCCCAGAGAAGGACTCGTCCCAGGGCCTTTGAGAGTTATACGCCAATAAATGATACTCTGGAAAATATCTTCATGGATTCGTACGACGTCCTCCAGAATAAGAGGCCACCTCCCAGAGAGTCAACGGAGAAAGAACGTGAAACGGGGAAGTTTTGTCTCTTTCATCAGATTCATGGCCATTCGACAAATGAATGCTGTCACTTAAGAGATGTAGTCGAGAGGCTTCTTCGAGAAGGAAAATTAGATGAATACAGAGTAACGCCCAGAGATAGGGGGCAAGCAGTACAGGCCCCAAATCAGAACCAGAATCAACTTGCTGCCAGGCCAACTGCCCAGCAAAAGGGAAAGAATATCGTTATCAATACCGTAATCGGAGGACTTTATCTCGCCGGACATAGTTCCAAGGCATTGGATCAATATGTCAATGCAGCCAAGCAACACCTCGAGGTAGGGGAGTGTAGCAACCCCGAGGACAATATCCCGGTGAAGCAACAAAAGATGATGACCGACGATGTCGTTTTCCGAGAACGAGAAAGCATTGGAGTCCACGCTCCGACTGAAGATCCATTTGTAATTACAGTACCTATTGGACCAGCCACTGTTCATAAGGTTTTAGTGGACAACGAGAGTTCCGTCAACATTCTTTTCAAAAGGACATTTGACCAGATGAACCTCGAAATAAAAGACTTGAAGCCCTGTCAAGGATGGATCCGTGGATTTAATGGAGCATCCACCGCTCCAATGGGTTATGTAGAGTTACCGGTTACGCTTGGGGAAGGAGAACGCCAGAGAGTGAGAATCCTTCCCTTCGTGGTTTTGGACGTTGAATCGCCCTACAATGCCTTCTTGGGCCGACCGGCCCTCGCAAAGTTTAGAGCCTGTATAGCCCACTGGTGCTTGTTATTGAAATTCCCACAGAAGCTGGCATTGGTATCGTCAGAGGATATCAGGTTGCTGCACGAGCATGCTATGTCGCCGAGCTAAAGTTACTCCGCGATGGAGGGGACATAGAAACCAAGGGCGCTTCTCCCCCTACAAGGGCGGAGACCTTATAGCAACTAAAGAGGATAACCGTTGGAGAGTCGCCCAGAGAGTTACCCGAGGATATAGATCCCAGAGAGGATCAAGAACCTGGGGGCAGAATGGCGACTCCCAACGAGACAACTGTGGATGTACCGATCGATGATAGTGACCCGGAGAAGGTCCTTAAGATTGGATCTCAATTGAATCCGAATCTCGCTAAAGAATTGACGGATTTCTTAAAAAACAACTTGGATGTATTTGCTTGGACCCACGCGGACATGTGCAGGATATCCCCATCAATCATGAGCCATTCATTAAGCATTAACCCTAAACATCCTCCGGTAAAGCAAAAGAGGCGAATGTTGGGCCCAGAGAGATCCGCTGCCTTGAAAGAAGAGGTTGGAAAGCTAAAGAGTAATGGATTTATCAGAGACTCGACCTACCCGGACTGGATTTCAAATCCAGTCCTGGTAAAGAAAGCCAACGGGAAGTGGCGAACGTGTATCGACTTCTCGGACTTGAACAAAGCCTGCCCAAAAGATAGTTTCCTGTTGCCCCGGTTTGACCAGTTGGTGGACTCGACGGCAGGTCATGAACTTCTCTCATTTATGGATGCTTACTCAGGATATAACCAGATTCCGATCCATGTTCCGGATCAAGAACACACTAGTTTTATCACGGATCTGGGATTATATTGCTATGTAGTGATGCCCTTTGGCTTGAAGAATGCAGGCGCTACATATCAACGTTTAGTCAACATAATGTTTTATAACCAGATCGGGAAAACAATGGAAGTATACGTCGACGATATGTTGGTCAAGTCCAAGCAATCTTCCCAACACACTACTGACTTGGCAGAGATGTTCGGCATTCTTCGAAAGTACGGAATGAAACTCAACCCAACCAAATGTTCATTTGGTGTTGCCTCCGGAAAATTCTTGGGGTTCATCGTCTGTTCCCGTGGGATTGAGATCAATCCAGACCGGATCGCGGCAATCAGAGACATTCAGGAACCTAGGCAAATTAAGGATGTGCAAAGCCTTGCAGGAAAAGTAGCTGCACTAAGCAGATTTATCTCCAGGACTACGGATAAGTGCATCCCATTTTTCGAATTAATAAAGCAGGGAAAACGCCACTTCAAATGGACGCCCGACTGCATAGAAGCGTTTCATAACTTACTAAGGCACCTGGAGAAACCTCCGATATTATCTAAGCCAATGGATCACGAGGACTTATTCGTGTATCTGGCAGTGTCGTCCCATGCGATCAGCTCAGCGTTGGTAAGAGAAGAAGATGAGGTCCAAAGACCTGTGTATTACGTGAGCAAAAAATTAACGGCAGCAGAGCGTAATTATCCAAGGATAGAAAAGTTCGCGTATAGTTTACTGATCGCCTCTAGAAAGCTTCGACATTATTTTCAGGCGCATCCCATTACCGTATACACCGATCATCCACTCAAGCAAGTCCTACAGAGACCAGAGGCGTCTGGAAGATTACTCAAATGGAATATTGAGTTAAGTCAATTTGGTTTGAACTTTCAGCCCAGATGGTCAATTCGGGGGTAAGTGATAGCCGACTTCATAGCCGAATTTACCGTCCTGGAGAAGGATATAGCAAACGAAGAAGTTCATCCCTCAAAGTTACTTCTCGATCCCAATGCCTGGAGATTGTATATTGATGGCGCTAGGAATGACGAAAGATCCGGCGCTGGAATAGTGCTTGAAACTCCCGAGAAACGATTGATATCCTATGCTATCCGGATGGAGTTTCACGCCACTAACAACGACTCTGAATATGAAGCCCTGATAGCCGGATTAAGGATCGCAAAGGAATTAGAGGTCACAAAGCTGAACATCTTTTGCGACTCCAAGTTAGTTGTGAACCAGGTTACTGGAAAATTCCAAGCTAAAAGTGCGAGATTGATTTTATACTTAAAGAAAGTGAAGGAGTTGCTGAACGATTTTGATCACTACAGCATATCTCACATTCTGCGGTCAGAGAATCAGCAGGCAGATAAGTTGGCAAAGATGGCTAGTTCTGACAATCCTGAAGAAACTGGACTAGCCCCCGTTGAAGTGCTTCGGTCTCCTAGCATAGATCAGATGGAAATTGATTCAGTGCTAGAGACGGAACCAGAAAGGGAGTCGTGGATGACCCCTCTAAAGAATTTCTTGATGAATGGAGCGCTTCCGACCAAGAAAAGCGAGAGGCGTAAAGTGATTCGTAAAGCTGCCCGATACGTCTTACAAGGCGGAGTTCTTTACAGACAAGGATTTTCGATGCCCCTCCTCCGGTGTATAGCTCACGATGACATCAAGCGTGTGCTGCAGGAGGTACACGAAGGCGAATGCGGCGATCATACTGAAGGGCAAACTTTGGCAAAAAAGGTGTTGCGGCATGGTTATTTCTGGCCTACCATAAATAAGGATGCGGCAAGATACGCACGACGGTGTGATGCATGCCAGAGATTTTCAAAAATACCTAGAGCACCTCCTAATCAGTTAAAAACAATGATGAGCCCATGGCCTTTTGCCATGTGGGGAATTGATATCATTGGAAGTCTCCCCATAGCAAGGGGCGGAGCAAAGTTCGCTATTGTGGCCGTGGATTATTTCACTAAGTGGGTCGAGGCTGAACCACTAACTACAATCACAACCAAACGAGTGATCAACTTCATCGTTAGAAACATCATCTGTCGATTTGGGATTCCAAAGATTGTGATAATGGATAACGGAACTCGGTTCGATAGCGCTGAATTCAGAAATTTCTGCCAAAAATACCACATTGAGAATCGGTACACCTCTGTGGCGCACCCGCAATCGAACGGACAAGTCGAAGCGGCGAACAAAGTGATTAAGTCCATTCTGAAAAGAAGACTGAAGCGGGCCAGAGCCATGTGGGCTGACGAATTGCCCCTGGCACTATGGGCCTACAGGACAACATATAAATCGGCAACAGGACAAACCCCTTTCTCCCTTGCTTTTGGAACGGAAGCGGTCATCCCGGTTGAGATAAAGGTACCTTCTCACCGGGTGACTTATTATGATCCGATGACCAATAATGAATTGCTCCTTGAGTCCCTGGATATGATCGAAGAAAAGAGGGATGAAGCGGACCTGCGTGCCTTGAGATGCAAACAACAGATCGCTCGATATTACAACAAAAAAGTTCGAGCCCGAACCTGGGAACCCTGAGACTTGGTTCTAAAACGTGTCTTTCCACCCCCAACTCATATGGGAGAGAAGTGGGAAGGACCGTACTCCATTCTGAGCAAGCTTGATAATGGAACCTTCAAGTTGGCAACCGTAGATGGAAAGGAAATCCCCAGAGTGTGGAATGCCCAACATTTACAGCCATACTTAACTTGAAAGTTTCAAATCTATTCTTTTGCTTTGTTGAAAACCATGTATAAGGCATGACTTGCCTAGAATAGTTTGATTCCTTGAAGCAAAAAATTATAAAGTGGACGTAGGTCATGATTCGACCGAACCACTATAAAAATATTGTGTGCCATTTACCTTTATTGCATCTTTATTTATCTGCCTATTTATTTTTATGGAAATCGGTGTGAATAATGCAGGTACCCGAAGTCTGGTGCCAACCATTCCTCCCGTAGACTGTTCGGAGGAACTCAAAGCCTTGGCAAATGCTCCAACTGCTTGTCCGACTTGTTTTAATCCTCGTAGCTTGGATTAAAATGTAAACCTAGGACGAGTTTGATGAGCGTGCATGATTGCAGACCGCTTGATCCGTGACTCTAACTCTCCAGAGCTGAGAGAGAGTATAAAGGACGCGAAGATGACGTCCACAAGGCATGGCGGTGTACCATGAACGGAGCCGCCTGAGCAAAAGTCTAACCTTGGCGATCGCCAGGAGAATATAAAAGCGTCCATGATTTGGCGCTGAGAAAGGACTCTTACCCCACTGAAGGATGGGGGAGCGATGGAACGGCTGAGTCCCAACTCTAACTCTCCAGAGTCGAGAGAGAGTATAAAAGCGTCCATGATTTGGCGCTGAGAAAGGACTCTTACCCCGCTAAAGGATCGGGGAGCGATGGAACGGCTGAGTCCCAACTCTAACTCTCCAGAGTCGAGAGAGAGTATAAAAGTGTCTATGATTTAGCGCTGAGAACTTCTGCTCCGCTGAAGGATCGTTGAGCAGATCATGAATTGCTGAGCTCGAACTCTAACTCTCCAGAGAGAGAGAGAGTATAAAAGCGTCTCCGATTGAGCGCTGAGAAAGAGCTCCTTCCCCGCTGAAGGATCAGGGAGCGAATGAATTGATGAGCTCGAACTCTAACTCTCTGGAGAGAGAGAGAGTATAAAAGCGTCTCCGATTGAGCGCTGAGAAAGAACTTCTTCCCTGCTGAAGGAACAGGGGCCGACTGAACTACTGAATTCAAACTCTAACCTCGGTGACCGTCAGGAGAGTATAAGAAAGTCTATGATTGAGCACTGAGAAAGATGCCAGAAATTTGGTACCACAAGAACAGTTATCCTATGAAACTTTCTTAGTCCCCCATATTCAGAAATAGGGGGTAACCTGCGAATAATGCTAGTCAATCTTTAATAAGCCCTAGTTAAGCGCCACATTGACGATTTATTGGGGGCCATATGCATATATACACATGAACTTTAATGCAGCAATGCAGCACGAAAATTTTCTTTCAGTTGTTTAACTGATTTGTAGTTATAATTGGATGGTCTATGACTAAACATGGAAAGTTTATTTGAATACAGGTACACAATGATGCAAAAAGAGATAAACTTCCTTTATATACTGTAAGCCTACAAAGTGAAAAATAACCTAGAAAACAAAAGTGAGGGCCAGTCTCACAATTACACTTCCTGGCCAGTGGAAAACCTAAAGACAAAATATAAAACCAGCAACAGTATCCTATTTACGCTTCGACCTCTTCTCCTGCTTCTGTCTCTCCAGCTTAGCCTTGTCAGCGTCAGTTTGATCTCCCTTCTTCCTCTTCCTTTTTTCTAAAAGGGGAACATCCGACTCTTCAGAAGATTCCTTTTCCGCCTCCTTTCTCTTCCTTTTATCAGAAAGGGAAGCCGGGAAATCGTCAGGATTCGCAAAATGAAGCTGTCTGCTGATGGATTTGGGTTGGACTTTCAAAATCATCCCAGTTTTAGGATCAAATTCTACAATAGGGACTACGTCCAAAGGCTCTTCTCCCACCTTCGTCGAAGCCATATCTTTTTCCTGCCTAGCTTTTCTGCTGGCCAAAGTTTCATCCTCATCGTCGTCGGTCTCTTTGGCGCCAATAATATCTTCCTCTTCCTCTACATGGCGCCCATCCATGTCTTTCAAGGCCTCGATGGTTTCCGCATCCTTGGGAACGTCAGTACTAGGTGTCGGGATGCTTTTCTCTGCTGTTGTAACCTCAGCCTGCTTTGATATATCAATACCGGCACCTGGCGAGGCAGCCTCCTTCTCCGCCTCTTTTTCTTTTTCAGCACCCTTGTCGACGGGCTCGCCACCTGTATTATGAAGAACACACGTTACTAATTCAATTGGTTGTTCTACCAGACGACGACAATTCACAATTACTTTGATGAATTATGGAGAAAAAAGGGAGATACCTTCTGCAGATCCTCCTTCTTGGGTAGCTGTAGGAGCCCCAATAACTACAGGAGTTAGGCCCAAAGGGATTAGTGGATCATCAGGATGGTACTCCTCAACTTCGGAGGTTTTGGGCTCCACGGCTGAACTCGAACCTTCATCAGCTTTGCCTTTACCCTTAGCCAGGGCCCTCTCCTTTTCCATCTCCGCTTGAATCAGACGACGAACCTCTGCCAGGTCCTCAGGCTCGTTATCCCTCAAGATGCTCTTCATCAACTCATCTTCATCAATTTCATCGACTCCCAATCTCTGCTTTTCACCCTCAACAATGGCATCCCATAGATTGGCTAAAGTAACGTGGTAATCCGGGATCCACGAAATATTGCGGGTTTTCAGGACTTTGCCAAGGAAGTCAAAGATCATCTCTTCAAACCCCTCGATATCCTTCTCTCTCTCGAGGAGCTTGTTGTTTGAGGCAGTAGCCATTTCGATGGCACTTTCAACATTCTGTTCGGCGAGAGCTGCCCGCCTCTCCGCATCTACGACATGATCATTCAAAGTCAGCGTTTCCGCTTTAGCCAAAGCAAAACTTTCTTTCAAATTTGCTCTTTCTTCTTCCCAAGCAGCTCTCTCAGCTTCGAAATGGCCTTGTGCTGTTTTCAACTCAATGTTGGCCATTTTGAGATCTTCAACCTCCTTCTTTAAGGCCATTTTCTCTTGGCTATTGGAGTCAAGTTCCGAATGAAAGCGTTTTTTAGCATTCTCCAATTCGGTTTTATAATTCTCGACGTCTCTCCGCGCTAAAGCAAGTTGGGATTGAGCATCTTCCAGGTCCTTCTCCATCTTTGTCCTGGCCCTTTCGTTGTTTTCAAGTTTCGCCTTAGATCTGTGTGCTTCTATTTCAAGTGATCGGATGACTTCTGAAAGGTTAACTGCATGTTTTTTCATCATCTCATACTGCCTGGCAACGTGACGGATGTGCCCGACGACTTCATAATCCCAATTCTTAGGGACGGGTTCCAAGGCTAGAACAAACGTCATCCTGTCAAAGAATATGTCTGGGAATTGTTCCCTCGGCTTTTCCAGCCTACCTTGAATCTCGGGACCATGGATGTAGTCCCGTGACCCGGGGGCACCCAACTCTGGCTGGCTGGAAGGGACGATGTCACTCCTCTCCTTTTCAGACTCTTTGATTGGATCTTTGCTTTTATCTTTAGATTCGTGATGCCTTTTTGACGACCTGCTGTGGGAAGGTGCACTCTTTGGAGGAGTTAACTCTTTAGGAAGTTTCTTCCCCCCTGTAGGAACTACCGGATAACTGGAAGGCTTGGCAGAGGTCGATTTTGGTGGAGACCGGGGTTGCGAGGAAGTCGGCTTGTGAGAAGGGCCGCGAGAATGCTCAGTACCTGGATGAAGACTGGGTGTGCCCTCACGCAGTGAACGATAAGGATAAGATCGCCTGTGGGACATCTTTCCTGCAAAAAAGAAAAGAGCATATAAAAACCTTGAATACTGACGCTATAAGAGTGTGGGGTCAGATAGTGTGTGTGATTTGTGCATCCCATATAATTCCCCCTAACAGACCCGGGCCTGAAGACAGGCTCATCTGACTAGTTTCTTGTTCTCTAGTCGGAGCGATGGCCTCCTCAGAACCAGGGAAGAATGGCTCCCCTTCAAAGTCCCTGTAACACCCCGTGTATTCTATAACCGTGAAATTCATAAATTAAAGTATAATTAATTTCAAATCAAAGAATTAAGGGAAACAGGATATGCCATTGCGTTCGTCTCGGAAAAATACGCGAAATAGAGTCCGAGTTTTCGAAAATCGGAGTCCGTATGACCAAGATATGGCCTCCGGAAGTTTCAGAATTAGGTTTAAAATTCGAACAGACGAAAACAGCTCGAAGATTCGAATTTCAAACATGCAGGGAGGCAGGGCGGGAAAGTTCCCGCCCAGGACAAGTCGACAGGGGTGTCGACTTGCCAGTCGACACCCCCCCCCCCCGTGTCGACTGCCCAGTCGACACGGGTGTCGACTTGTAGGTCGACCTGCTTGGTCGGCCTGGCTGGCCTGGTCTGTGCTGGGTCCGAATTTCTGAGGCTTGCTTTGTCACGAGGGCTAGGTGTCAGTTCCTGATTGGTCTCTCTTTCGAATGAATGGCTACGATTAACCCAAGCTACATCGACGGTCCTAATCAATTCATAAACTCTATAAAAATGACCCTAGACTCTACCTAATCTATTCATTCAAAAATAAGAATGAGGCCATCATGCTGCTGAGGAACGACTAGGAGTAGCCACCAATTTGAGAGACAATTAGGAGACAAACTCTAAAGCATAAAGCAACTACAAGTTAAACTTAAACAAATCAAATCAACGCCTACATCAAAGGAATAGCATCTCCAAATCCAGAATTCAGATTCCTGAATTGAAGAATTCGTCACACGATTGTAAGTAGAGTACTATTCCGATGAGAATAAATAACTGTGTTTGATTTGTGTAAAATGAGAATTACACTTGATTTGTGGTGATAGTAATTCATATTTGTGCGTTGCTATGATTCTAATCGATTTGGAATGTTGTGATATAACGATGGTATATTCGCAAGTATGTAATTCATGATAAAAACTACATGTTTGCGGTAGTTTATTTGAGATTCATGCAAGTATACGATTGGATATTCGCAAGTATGTAATTCATGTTGAAGCTACATGTTTGTGGTTGTTTAATTGAGATTCATGCAAGTATGTGGTTTTGCTACTATGCCAACATAATGTATATTTTTATACAAAATCACTTTGTGTGTAATTGGATCAAATTTGGGGTATTATGATTCATATGAAATTATGTTGGAATTGGCATCATGATCTATGTATAAAACCATACTTTTGTATTAGAAACAAAAGTAAGCCACTTTGTGAACTTATGTTGATTTTATGAACATGACTAGGCTATGTTGGTATTATGCCTAATTGAAAAACATGTTAGGCCTATATTGTTAACAAGAATTATATGATAATATATGTGACACATAGCTAAGTTAGATTTACATTCCAATTGCAAGTTTGCATGAATAAAGTAAAAACCATGATTTCATGTTTAGGAATATTTATGCCATGATTACATGAATAGATCAAAAACCATGATTTCATGTTTAGGAATATTTATGCCATGATTACATGAATAGATCAAAAACCATGATTTCATGTTTGGGTATATGTGTGCCATGATTATGTGAATAGATTAAAAATCATGATTAAGTTGGAATAATTCTAGTTGAACTATACTTTTGTATTAGTAACAAAAGTAAGCACCTTTGTAAACATATAGTAATTTTATAAACATGATTTGCTTATGTTTGACATTATGCCTAAGTAAAAATATAGGTTTATGTTGTAGTTAAGACTATGTGTCAATAATGATATCTAATTTAGTTAGATTCTTAACTTAACTACAAGTTTACATGGTTTGATTCATGTCACTTATGCTTTATGACCAAAGTATATGTTACCACAATGCAAGTACACCAGTTTCTATTTTGTAGTTCCAATGTTATGTTGCAAGTTCATGCGTTCACATTCCCCTTTTTGTGTATATAATCACGTTTTAAGCCTTCCCTTTTTTTTCACGTGGCTAAGTTGGGCTTAAAAGGCTAAGCCCAACATGTATTATAATAAACGAACGTATTAAACGGGGGAAATAGCGTTGGGCCAAATTAATTAATAAAAGAAAATATAAAAGTAGATGGGCCCAAATTCAAGAATGGGCTGGGCCCATGATTGGTGTAAACCTTTACACCATTAGCTTAAATTGATTTTGAATAATGGGCCGCAAATATTTACATATAAAAAGAAGAAAGACAAAATATGTAAATGTAGAAAAATACGATGTGTTTAACCCGAGGTTGGATTGAGTTGTGATGTAAACCTGCCCGGAACCGCCCGGCTGTCCAGTAGTCACAACAATACCTATCCAATGTGGGTGGTTAAACATGGAGCCCAATAAGGACCCGAGGTTAGACTGAGTTGTGGCGTAAGACTACCCGGACCCAACCGGCAACAGGCAGCCACAACAATACCTGTCTAATGTGAGAGGTCAAGGCTTTAATAAGACAATTAAGGCTGAGTCAGGATTGATAGGATTAAGTAAATTATATTAATACTTAATCAAAATGGAACATGCTAAACTAAACAGACTGATTTGGGGGTTAGGTTTATAAAACACTTAACCAACTTAGCATGTTGGCTAGAAATAGAAAACCTAGTAGCGGGGGACCCTTTTCGCAGTAACCCTACAAGGTATCATGATACCCTGAAACTAGGCAGGGTGGGGCACGATTACTGGGCTGATTGTAAGAGGTCAAATCGACGGCGGTGGTGCAGCAGTGTAGGTTCTAACGGGGTGTGGGCGTGCACACACTCCGGCGCAGAAAAATAAGGCACTGGGCACCAGTAGCATACCTGTGCATTCTAGGATTGTGTCGGGCCGCCACCATGGGACTTGATACACCCCATGGTGGGACCAGCATAGGTAACTACAACATCAGGGGCCGTAAGACACATGTAACTATGCGAGTAGGAGCCGATCATCATAAATGGATCACTTCACCCTGATTATGGGGTGCCTGTTGGGAACTAGTTTATATGGGTACAGAGATTAATATGGGGTACGATAGTATATTCGACCCTAGACAACTTAACTAAGTTTATGGTGCTTTCCCTTTCTAGTTTATACTTATCATACCCAGTTCTTTATTCATAGACTGAATAGTCCTAGACTTACTCAGGCTTTATGTCTGACTCTACTTTTCTTTCGTCTTCTTTTCTTCCGTTTCCCCCCCCCCCCCAGGTCCACAGGGAGGGAATACCGCAGCTTGACCAGCCTTCATATCCAGCTTGAAGAGAAAGAATGTATTGCTTGGATCTTTTCGTTTTGGATTATGGCTTTGGACAGTAACTATGGGACTTTTGCAGTTTATTTATGTTTTCTTTATGCTTCTTTAAATAATGTAATCAAGACAGTTATGAAGATGTTATGTTTTTTGGAAGTATTGTAAGACAATTATGGTATGGTTGTTGTAACACGTATTTTTAATGAAATAAAAGTTGTTGTTTTTCCGCTGTTCAAAAATATGTGTTCTTATATCTGTCTTGTATATCTGTGACTTATACTTATAAACCTCCACCAAAATTAGGGCATTCCCTTTGAGAGTGACCCTAACGGAGGTGGGGTGTTTCACTTGGTATCAGAGCATAGGTTTACCAGATAAGATAAAAAGTTTTGAAAATTTATTTTCAAAAAGGAAATTTAAAGAAGCATTTTTAAAAGAAAAATATTATTTTATTTTAAAAAAGGAAAAGTCCCCCCCCCAAAGCCATAGGTACTATCTCTTATCCTTCGTTTTGAATCTATCCTTTTTGTTTCAGCATGTCCGAAGAACTTAACTTGCCAGAGGGTGTACCAATACCTGGTTGGTTTAGGCGGTTCTTGGAAGCAAGGGCCACTCAGCCAGGTCCTACCGTTCCTCCTCCCCCAGCTGCAGGAAATCATCCAGCTGCAGCAGCACCACTTCCTCCACCTCCTCCGCGGGGAAACACTTTTGCTAAGATATGTAAAGATTTTAAGGCTATGGGAGGAAAGGACTTTCATGGAACTAAGTCCTTCGTGGCAGCTAGGAATTGGTTAAAGGAAACCGAGGACTTATTCGTCATCTTTGAGGTAGAAGATAGGCAGAAGGTACAACTGGCAGTGTGGCTACTAAAAGGTGAGGCTTCCTACTGGTGGGAAGTCACTAATGCAGAAAGACCGGTGGAAACATGGGAGGACTTTAGGGCAAGGTTTGAGGCTAAATTTCTCTCAGAAGCTGAAAGGACTCTTCAGTTGGAAAAATTCTTATTTCTTAAGCAAGGGAATATGACAGTCAAAGAGTATGTTAATCAATTCGATGAGCTGGCTAGGTTTGGGCTGGACCTAGTCAACACCCCGCACAAGAAGGCTCTCCGCTTTGTCAAAGGGTTGAATGAGCCATTACACAGTTTGGCCATGACCCATATACCCATGGGAGCTACGTACGAAAGGTTGGTGCAGATGGCATTGCTGAACGAGGAAGATAAGGACAAGAAGGAGACAGAGGCAGAAAACTCTCAAGGGAAGAAAGAGGTCAAGCCCAACGATTCTAAGAATAAGAAGGTAGACCCCGAGAAAGGAGGCAAAAACAACAACTCACGCGATAAAAGGAAATGCAATTACTGTGGTACGGAAGGGCACATAGCCAAGGATTGTAGAAAGAGGAAGAGAAAGAAAGGTGAATGTTTTCATTGTGCGAAGACTGAACACATCAGCAAAGACTGCCCTGAGAAGCAGACCGGACCTTCTGGCGGTACATCGTTAACTTATTCTAGATGCTTTGTTTTATCCTATTTCTCTCCTCAATCCTATCTTGAGAACCATAGGTAGAATCTTTTTGGATGTAAACATGTAATTGAAACATGTTATGATTGCGAAATGGTTGCAAGTGGTCTCTAGTGGTTGCTCGTGGTTGCATATACACACACAATCTAGGTTTTAGATCGGCTCAGTCACTTCATATTGCATATGCATATATGTTTGCATTCGTATATGGTTGAACTTTAATGTGTTGTCATATGGATGTTGCATTTATATGAATGATTGTGCACTCATGTAGAATCATGAATAGGAGGATTTGCATACATAATGGATTCATAGCACTTACATAATTCGCATTAAGGAGGTCAACTAAATCAGTAGACCGCCTGATTTTGCATTAGATAAGTACATGTACACACACACTTCGCATATGATCATGAAGCATTAGAAGTCTTTTAAGGACAATGGATGCTCGTGTTTGATGGATGAGTAGATGGATGTTTGGATGTTAGGATATACATTCTTCCTAACTTGAAGATTTCGGGGACGAAATCCTTTTAAGTGGGGGAGAATGTAACACCCCGTGTATTCTATAACCGTGAAATTCATAAATTAAAGTATAATTAATTCCAAATCAAAGAATGAAGGGAAACGGGATACGCCATTGCGTTCGTCTCGGAAAAATACGCGAAATAGAGTCCGAGTTTTCGAAAATCGGAGTCCGTATGACCAAGATATGGCCTCCGGAAGTTTCAGAATTAGGTTTAAAATTCGAACAGACGAAAACTGCTCTAAGATTCGAATTTCAAACACGCAGGGAGGCAGGGCGGGAAAGTTCCCGCCCAGGACAAGTCGACAGGGGTGTCGACTTGCCAGTCGATACCCCCCTCCCCCCCCCCCCCGTGTCGACTGCCCAGTCGACACGGGTGTCGACTTGCAGGTCGACCTGCTTGGTCGGCCTGGCTGGCCTGGTCTGTGCTGGGTCCGAATTTCTGAGGCTTGCTTTGTCACGAGGGCTAGGTGTCAGTTCCTGATTGGTCTCTCTTTCGAATGAATGGCTACGATTAACCCAAGCTACATCGACGGTCCTAATCAATTCATAAACTCTATAAAAATGACCCTAGACTCTACCTAATCTATTCATTCAAAAATAAGAATGAGGCCATCATGCTACTGAGGAACGACTAGGAGTAGCCACCAATTTGAGAGACAATTAGGAGACAAACTCTAAAGTATAAAGCAACTACAAGTTAAACTTAAACAAATCAAATCAACGCCTACATCAAAGGAATAGCATCTCCAAATCCAGAATTCAGATTCCTGAATTGAAGAATTCGTCACACGATTGTAAGTAGAGTACTATTCCGATGAGAATAAATAACCGTGTTTGATTTGTGTAAAATGAGAATTACACTTGATTTGTGGTGATAGTAATTCATATTTGTGCGTTGTTATGATTCTAATCGATTTGGAATGTTGTGATATAACGATTGGATATTCGCAAGTATGTAATTCATGATAAAAACTACATGTTTGCGGTAGTTTATTTGAGATTCATGCAAGTATACGATTGGATATTCGCAAGTATGTAATTCATGTTGAAGCTACATGTTTGTGGTTGTTTAATTGAGATTCATGCAAGTATGTGGTTTTGCTACTATGCCAACATAATGTATATTTTTGTACAAAATCACTTTGTGTGTAATTGGATCAAATTTGGGGTATTATGATTCATATGAAATTATGTTGGAATTGGCATCATGATCTATGTATAAAACCATACTTTTGTATTAGAAACAAAAGTAAGCCTCTTTGCGAACTTATGTTGATTTTATGAATATGACTAGGCTATGTTGGTATTATGCCTAATTGAAAAACATGTTAGGCCTATATTGTTAACAAGAATTATATGATAATATATGTGACACATAGCTAAGTTAGATTTACATTCCAATTGCAAGTTTGCATGAATAAAGTAAAAACCATGATTTCATGTTTAGGAATATTTATGCCATGATTACATGAATAGACCAAAAACCATGATTTCATGTTTAGGAATATTTATGCCATTATTACATGAATAGATCAAAAACCATGATTTCATGTTTGGGTATATTTGTGCCATGATTATGTGAATAGATTAAAAATCATGATTAAGTTGGAATAATTCTAGTTGAACTATACTTTTGTATTAGTAACAAAAGTAAGCACCTTTGTAAACATATAGTAATTTTATAAACATGATTTGCTTATGTTTGACATTATGCCTAAGTAAAAATATAGGTTTATGTTGTAGTTAAGACTATGTGTCAATAATGATATCTAATTTAGTTAGATTCTTAACTTAACTACAAGTTTACATGGTTTGATTCATGTCACTTATGCTTTATGACCAAAGTATATGTTACCACAATGCAAGTACACCAGTTTCTATTTTGTAGTTCCAACGTTATGTTGCAAGTTCATGCGTTCACATTCCCCTTTTTGTGTATATAATCACGTTTTAAGCCTTCCCTTTTTTTCACGTGGCTAAGTTGGGCTTAAAAGGCTAAGCCCAACATATATTATAATAAACGAACGTATTAAACGGGGGAAATAGCGTTGGGCCAAATTAATTAATAAATGAAAATATAAAAGTAGATGGGCCCAAATTCAAGAATGGGCTGGGCCCATGATTGGTGTAAACCTTTACACCATTAGCTTAAATTGATTTTGAATAATGGGCCGCAAATATTTACATATAAAAAGAAGAAAGACAAAATATGTAAATGTAGAAAAATACGATGTGTTTAACCCGAGGTTGGATTGAGTTGTGATGTAAACCTGCCCGGAACCGCCCGGTTGTCCAGTAGTCACAACAATACCTATCCAATGTGGGTGGTTAAACATGGAGCCCAATAAGGACACGAGCTTAGACTGAGTTGTGGCGTAAGACTGCCCGGACCCAACCGGCAACAGGCAGCCACAACAATACATGTCTAATGTGAGAGGTCAAGGCTTTAATAAGACAATTAAGGCTGAGTCAAGATTGATAGGATTAAGTAAATTATATTAATACTTAATCAAAATGGAACATGCTAAACTAAACAGACTGATTTGGGGGTTAGGTTTATAAAACACTTAACCAACTTAGCATGTTGGCTAGAAATAGAAAACCTAGTAGCGGGGGACCCTTTTCGCAGTAACCCTACAAGGTATCATGATACCCTGAAACTAGGCAGGGTGGGGCACGATTACTGGGCTGATTGTAAGAGGTCAAATCGACGGCGGTGGTGCAGCAGTGTAGGTTCTAACGGGGTGCGGGCGTGCACACACTCCGGCGCAGAAAAATAAGGCACTGGGCACCAGTAGCATACCTGTGCATTCTAGGATTGTGTCGGGCCGCCACCATGGGACTTGATACACCCCATGGTGGGACCAGCATAGGTAACTACAACATCGGGGGCCGTAAGACACATGTAACTATGCGAGTAGGAGCCGATCATCATAAATGGATCACTTCACCCTGATTATGGGGTGCCTGTTGGGAACTAGTTTATATGGGTACAGAGATTAATATGGGGTACGATAGTATATTCGACCCTAGACAACTTAACTAAGTTTATGGTGCTTTCCCATTTCTAGTTTATACTTATCATACCCAGTTCTTTATTCATAGACTGAATAGTCCTAGACTTACTCAGGCTTTATGTCTGACTCTACTTTTCTTTCATCTTCTTTTCTTCCGTTTCCCCCCCCCCCCCCCCAGGTACACAGGGTGGGAATACCGCAGCTTGACCAGCCTTCATATCCAGCTTGAAGAGAAAGAATGTATTGCTTGGATCTTTTCGTTTTGGATTATGGCTTTGGACAGCAACTATGGGACTTTTGCAGTTTATTTATGTTTTCTTTATGCTTCTTTAAATAATGTAATCAAGACAGTTATGAAGATGTTATGTTTTTTGGAAGTATTGTAAGACAATTATGGTATGGTTGTTGTAACACGTATTTTTAATGAAATAAAAGTTGTTGTTTTTCCGCTGTTCAAAAATATGTGTTCTTATATCTGTCTTGTATATCTGTGACTTATACTTATAAACCTCCACCAAAATTAGGGCATTCCCTTTGAGAGTGACCCTAACGGAGGTGGGGTGTTTCAGTCCCTCTCTGTATATACATCGTCGGGCAGAGGAATTTTGCTCAGTTCTTTGAATAGCTGCTCGTATGTCAAGTCATCGAGAGCAGTGGATTCGATTGGAGTAGAAACTGGGATTTCCTTGGACTTGTCACCATAGGCCTCATCCCCTTTGTATACATTCAGGTCCTCATCGTCTTGGATGACTATCGGGGAAGGACTCTTGCGGAACTTAGTTGTTTCTATTGCTTGCGATGTTCCCTCTCCCTCCGTTGGGGGCACGTACTTATAGGGTTTTCCGCCAGCGCCACGTCCAAATCTTATATCCAAAAGATGATGCTTATGAAGATTCTCATCAGTAATGCATTTCTTGATCCTTAGAAAGTCAGACCTGCTTTGAAGAAGAATAGACAATCGATTGTTGTATAACGGACCCTCCGTTTTCGGGAAGACGTGATCTGTTTAAGACGAAGAAAAAGGAGGAAGAATGTTAATACTTCGACTTCTTGAACAAGATATTCAGTTAAAAGCTTGAAGTTTACTTGATTTAAGCCATCTTCTTGAGCATCCGGCCTGTTTCTTTATATAGAACCAATCAGACTTAGGATCCCCTATATTGCTATATCCATCATACAGAACTTTCCTATTCGCCACCGATTCAAAGAAAGAGAAGTTTGGGGTTGCCGAGGAATGATGCTTGAAAAGAAAGAAGAATGTCAAATCTCTGAATGTGAGTCCGGTGTGTAGGATCTCCGCATATGCAATATATAAGGTGTATAGAGATGCATAGGCATTAGGATGAAGTTGCATCGGAGCGATACCCAGTCGTTTTAAAGACTCGATGATGATTGAAGGAAACGGAGGAATAGCTGCTACCAAGCACATGGTCAGATTGATTGCCATATACCCTTCCGGAGCTAAGTGGGGTCTATCTTCGCTACCGGGTGTCATGACATCATCCCAAGGGATCCCGTGTCTCAGGCAGATTCTTTTAAGCTTTATATCATCGAGTTTAGATGCTAAAGAATCAGAAAATTTATCTATTCCGAGCGCGCTAGGAATCTCGTCAGGAGCTCGCCTGTCTATCTCAGATTCTTCACTAGATGAAGTTCTTTCAAACGGATTTGATTCCGTTGCCTCGTATTCAGAGCCAGAATCTTCACCTCCTGGGTTAATCAGAGGGACCTCAGGGTTGTGTTGCTCAGGAGCCTCGGACTCCGTTTCTGTAGCGGATCTTGAAGAAGATTGATTATCCGACATTACTGCTAGGCGAGAAAACATGAAAAATGAGATTAAAACTACCCGTCCCCCATGTGTGCAAGTGCCGGTGTACGTGCTTGTGCACGCATTAAAGATAAAGCGTAAAAGCTATCAAGATCATCAAAATATTCGTCGTCATATGCAGTTAAATTATGTGGTCATTTAGTCCAGAAAGTCCAAATCAAGGCCCTAGCCTAACTGTTCAGAATTTTATGGTGACAAGGCATCGTCTAAGGTTCAAAATTTGTTTGGATCGTGAACTACGAGTTGGACCGCGATGTGTATGACAGTTCGCCCTCCTTCGGATCGCAAGATAGAGGGATCGCCCTCCTTCGGATCGCAGGGTAGAGGGATCGCCCTCCTTTGAATCGCAGGGCAGAGGGATCGCCCCCTCACGGATCGTGAAATTGAG
Organism: Allium sativum; assembly: GCA_030737875.1. Lineage (NCBI taxonomy): Eukaryota > Viridiplantae > Streptophyta > Magnoliopsida > Asparagales > Amaryllidaceae > Allium > Allium sativum. Next base: position 301,542,842 of record CM060924.1, read on the forward strand.
TGATCGGGGTCTTTGCCGAATCGTTGCAGCCCCCCACGATACATGCCTTTGCCGTCACCACGACCCTCCGTCTCGCCACTCACCTTCATCTTCTTCCTCTCCTCTCCTTGCCCACGATCCGAACCGGCCTTCTTTCTTCTCCTTCCTCCTCCGTTTTCCTCCTCTCCTTCTCATTTCCGAACTCCAACCTCTGAACCTATCAGCCATGGCACCTCGCTGGTTCCCTCAAGAATCACAACATTCCATCGTTTCTTCCCTCAAACCAGTCGAAAAATTTATAAAAACGAGAGCGATATCGAATAAGGGTGCTTCCGGTAGAATTACCTTTCTAAAATTTGGGAAAACAATTGGATTTTTGGAGGTTTGAAAAACTAGTGTTTTTTCTCAGTGATGCAGGCGATACGATACGAAAGAAGGAAGAAGGAAGAAAGTGAAGAGGGGGGTCGACTTATATAGGCAGAAGGGCGACCGTTTGTCTCCCCTTTTTTGTCTTATTCGATCCGCAAAAATAGACGGGCCACGAACCGAAAGCCCACCACGTCTCGAAGAGAAGCCCATTTGATTCCGTGAAGAAGCCCAAGTGCTCACCAAAGAACGAGACGAATGGCTTGCTAACGGACCGCGACTCGACTACGCGATACGAATCGATAAATGACCGACAGATCCAGTGATGAAGACTATGAAAAGTCCCAGAAAAGGAATCGTTCATTGATTTGCGACTCGTTGTGAAAAGACGATTCTATAGCTTCGAAGCATGTTCCATCATCGATAAAACTTACTTCGAGGGGGCAAAATGTTGGCAAGCTTTTTGACCAAGCCACCCAGGTTCATTCATAAGAAGAAAGTATGAAATTGCGTTCCCTAAGAGCATGAAGGATCGGATCGCACCTCATTGGATCGCACGATCGGATCGCCCCTCATTGGATCGCACCATCGGATCGCCCCCACTTCATCAGCGAAACGACACTTCTATGCGATTCGATCCGTAAATGTATTATTGCCCAGAATAGACCGATCTGATCCCCTGATGCATGGCAGAGCCTCTGACCCGTTCAAACACGAGCTAGTCTTCAGCGATCCGAGACGTACGGATCCAGCGACACGTGTCCCAAACCGTCATTTTGACCGATTCTCCCCATTTGCACGATCCGATTTTCAAGGGTATCGCGACACCTGTCTACAACGGCTAATTTGACAATTTCTTCAACGGTGGCGATGCGATCCGATGTTCTCAGGATTCGTGCCACGTGTTACCACGACCCGCCTGACAAAATCAGCTTTAAATAGCCCAGAGCTTGGCACTTTTTGGGGATCCTTTTGGCAATATTGAGGACTGATTCCGCCATTATTGTCATACTACCATTTCTTATCAGTTTTATTACTAGATTACTGAGAGAAATCACAATTGTAAAAGTGAGCTAGAGAGAAATCATTGATTGTACCAGCATTCGAAGTATAATCAATAACATATAAAGTGGACGTAGGCTCATTAACGCCGAACCACTATAAATTCTGTGTTTTATTTTCTTTTTCTTCATTCTTCAGTTAAAATTCTACAAGATTCAGAACAATTTGGGTGTTAGGTCCAAATTTTGATCTAACATCTACTGAATCAGTAACCGCCTGATTTTTGCACTAGATAAGTACATATACACACACTTTTGCATATGTTCATACAACATTAGAATCTCTTAAGGATAATGTTTTGCTCATGGATGATGTTGTGAGTAGATGGATGATGGATGGTAGGATACGTTCTTCCTAACTTGAAGATTTCGGGGACGAAATCCTTTAAGGATGGGAGAATGTAACAACCCATATTTTAATAATACGTTATAATATACTATAGTCATAAAACAGGGCAGAATTAAATGTTAATCTGAATCAAGGGAAACGGGCTATGCCATTGCGTTCGTCTCGGAAAAATACGCGAAATAGAGTCCGAAATTTTGTAAATCGGAGCCCGTATGACCAAGTTATGGCCCGTCAAAGTTTTCAGAAAATCCAAGCCCGAAAAACAGTTCAAATTTGAATTCAGATTCAAATTTCAGCCAAAACAGACTGGGCGGGAAATTTCCCGCCCAGACAGGTCGACAGGGGGGTCGACACTAGTGTCGACCTCCCCCCTCCCCCCCCCCCCAGGTCGACTTATGTGTCGACCTGGGTGTCGACCTATGGGTCGACCTACCTGGTCGACCCGGTCAGCCTGGTGCACTCTCTTGACTGATTGGCCCGGTTTTGTTAGCTTGTGACGGAAATTGATGGCTTGGATCTAATCTAGGGTTAATCCTATGGTCTAAACTAATCCTAACATCTATAAAAAGACCCCTAACCCTCACCTAAACTCACTCAAATCAATCCTACAACTAAGTGCTGCCCAAATGTTCCCTAATCATGGCCTCCACCTTCTTCATGAGAGCATAAGTGTTTCAAATCAACCTAAGTTATAAAGGAGCAATCTTTCTTAAGTAAAAGAGCCATCTTTCTTTGTCATTGGAGTTATTTACTTGTTTCTCAAGGCTAGGAGAGGAGCATATTATTTTCCTTGCGGATTTGCTAGTGGCTTCGTCTCAATCTTTTTCTATATTGTTCTAAATCGCTTAGCCACTCATTGTAAGCCCTCTCATACTCTTAGATAATTACTATGAACTTAATATGGCGTGTTGCAAGTGAAATGAGGCTCTTTTATGTGTTATGCTTGCCTTAGAATGTATGCATAGATCTATTTTGACCATTTTGATCTATGTTTGTGGACCTAATGTCACCTATCATGAACCTAGTATCGTTCATGTTAACTTAGAAGTATAAAGCTATGACCTTTGTTAGTGGTTTGTTCATAAATGCAACATAGAGTCCCCTATGACCTATGTGACTTGCTTATGATGCTAAGTCTCATGTTTGTGGCCAAATCACCTTATGCTAAGTCTCATTTTTGTGGCCAAATCACCTTATGCTAGTCTCATGTTTGTGGCCAAATCACCTTATGCTAGTCTCATGTTTGTGGCCAAATCACCTTATGCTAGTCTCATGTTTGTGGCCAAATCACCTTTATGCTAGTCTCATGTGTGTGACCAAATCACCTTTATGCTAGTTTGAGGCCAAGTCACCCTATTTGCTAATTTAATGTCATACGTGTTTTTGAGGCCAACATACTTTATGCAAGTTATGTAGTAAACCTTTGCCTCAATACCACCATGTTTAACTTGTGACCATTTTGCCACCTTAAGCCTACCTTGTCATATTCCCTCTTTGATCTATTTATGTTGATGCGAATATACGTGCGAGGGTAATACGTTATGGGTAGATTAGGCAAACTAAAATGACATGAAAACATGACTTGAAAATATGACATGTAATTATGCTTGAAAACATGATTATGGACATGACACTTAGAAAACATGAAATGGCCAACTCGAGGTTGGGTTGAGTTTGTAGCGTAAATCTGCCCGGAACCGACCGGCATACCGGTAGCTACAAACAACAGGACCCAATGTGAGTAGTTGGTCATGTCGCACTTGAAACCCGAGGTTAGACTAGGTTGTGGTGTAAAACTGCCCGGACCCGCCCGGCTTAACCAGTAACCACAACGAAGCCTAATGTGAGAGGTTGGGGTGCATTTAATCAAATAAGTGCCACAAGATAGGGTTAAGTCATGGACTACTTGATACTTAACCAATTGAACATGATGGATTGATAGGGTTAAGTCGTGAACCTTTTTGGGGTACACTTAACCAACTTTGGATGGGGGTTAACCACACTTAACCCATTAGAAAACCCTAGTTTGCGGGGCCCCTTTCAGCAGTAACCCACCAGGTAGTATCGGGATACCCTAGGGACTAGGTTAGGGGTGGGGCACGATTGCTGGGCTGATTGTAAGAGACCAAAATGGACGAATAGGTAGGTGCGCCATTGTAGATTCCGGCGGGACTATGGGCGTGCACATAGTCCGGGATGAAAGACAGACATGGGCACCTGTAGGCTGGACTGTGCGTGCTTGTTTATGGTGTTAGGGGGTTGACACCCTAGGGCCCGGATACACCCTAGGGTGGACCTCGCACAGTCGACTACATTTCGCGGTTGGGCCGCATGGACACCGACACTTGACGAGTTAGGCTTGTAGGGAGCCGATCGACTAGACCGTTTAGATGGACCCCGATATTGGGTCATTACATGTTATTGGGCCAAGGGACCATTTCTTGTTTACACTTGACATGGGTTGGAAACACTAGTACACATGGTGCAAACTTAACCTTGTTTATGCGATGCCACACTTGATTCACCTTGTTATCATACCTGTCCAGTTTTACCCTTATGTTTCATTTCAGTTTCTCATGTCCTGTTAACTTTATTAGTTTTTAGACTAATAGTAGTTAGGGCTTACCAGTCTTTATGACTGACCCGTTTTCTCTCGCTTCTTTTCTTCCGTTTTCCCCCTCAGGTTCTCAGGGAGGGAAAACCACTGCTTAGCTTGGACCTTTTCCTGCTTGATCAGAGAGCTCTTGTATGCTTTTGAGCTATGCTTTTGGCGACACTACTGTTTCTTTGGGGATTAGTACTTTATGTTTTGTTTTATGTATTTTGTTTCCACGTTTCTAGACTTGTGTATTTTTGGAAAATGATGAATCTAGTATCTTAATGTACTTGACTTTGTTTTGGGCAATGAAGAAGATGGTTTTTATTCTCTACCGCTGCTTTACTTACTCTGTTTTACTTATATATGTTCTGTCTTGTTATATCTCTGTGCATGTTTACTTCTTGTACAACGCCCCGCCTAGGCAGGTACGTCCCCTCGGGGGTGGCACCGCCGGGGCGGGGTGTTACAAAAACTAAGAGGAGTTTTAATAAATCTTTAATCAGATTTAAATGGTCGAGAATGGAGTATCACCAGTTTTGCTCCAAAGCGATAGCTAAATCTTTAATTAGATTTGGATGTGAAATGGTAATTAATTTTACCGACAACACCGTGGTGTTAGATAAGGAGTATTACTAGTTTTGCTCCGTGGGATGAATAGGTTGGGACTGGGAAATAAAACAAATAATTACTTCGGTGTGGTTCGCTAATCCCGACTAGTTTGGTAAACCATAATTTGGTTTGAAATAATATCCAAAGGAAGATTAAAGAATAAATTTAGAAGAATTTATCTTTGATAAAATTAATGGGAACCTTTCCCTAAGAATGTGAATATTTGAATAAAAGAATATCCTGAATTGGAATGAGGCGTATGTTGTATTTGTGTAACACTTGTTTATTATATACGCGGGTTATTCAAAAAGGCCGGGTTTATACCCATTCTGAATAACCGATTCGACGATATGTCGAAGGTGAAGACGGAGGTTGAAGACTGAGGGTCTTCACATCGTTTGGATGATTCCTGACCATATTGATTGGGATGTACACCCAAAAGGAGAGAATCAGTTGATGATCGTCCAGACGTACTTAGAGATCGACGGTATGCAAGGAAAGTGCCTCCGGTTTCGTTCAGACCCACAACGGACTTGTAAATGGACTGTGTATCTAACATTGGATTTTATTCTGTGCTGATTGATTTCTGTTAAATATATATCTATTTGGCGGCGGAGAATTTATTCTCTTGCTTAACGCCCTTCTTTGAGACGTACGAGCTCACAGGTTATATATCGATAGGAATCAGTCGCATGGAGTGAATTGCCTGTGTGGCACGCCTAAGTGGCAATGATCAAGGCTTCTATTGCAAAGCAAAGTCTTGTGGTTGATGATCAAAGCACGGCCTACGTGGCATAGCTTTGTGTATAGCGTGGATTCGCGAGCCTCACACCTCGGTATGAGTCAAAAACTGGATATGGACCGCTGGGAGAACACGGCGTTTCTTTCTAGTTATGGGTGGTGTCAGTGCTTAACTGGCTGACATTTATATACTTTTCACCTTTGTGGTTGTTGGATTGCGAGGCGCCTCGATTATAGGTTTGTTAGGACCAGGAAACGTGTATTCAGGAATAACTAATCCTCAAACGTAAGGGATGACCGGCCCAGCCGATTCCAAGGGTTGCCCAGAGTGTGTAGTCCTGAGAAATTTGCTAGAGTGTCTAGACGCGGAGAGGAGCTTGCCCCTTGCCTCGACTTATGACGGAAATCCAATTTCCAATACGTGACATTTTGGTTTTATTTGTAGAGCCTAGTATGGCGACATAGTGGTATGGGTCACTTATGTCGTCTATGATTGATACTTATGATTGAAATTGTTTTGAAACACTTATGCACTTATAGTAATATCAAAACAATCTGTTTTAAACGTATAAAGCATGCTTTGGCTGTTATAAGGTAAAACCCTATCCTCCGGCTTGCGTTGCATTGTGTGATGGGACCTGGGTCTTATAACGGCTTCATTGTTCTTTATTTAGCATTGCGCTGTTTGTCTATATGCACTGGTATTCTTGGGGTAAAAGCCCGTTCCGTGATATACGGCGTGGTCCCTTGATTTACCTAACTTTAAAAACAAAGATTTGTAACTGTCTTAGTTCTCACACCAGTCACATCACTGACCTGGAGTTTATTGTTTTAACCTAAACTCTGGGTGCCCTTATTTTCCGCACGGGCAGCTAGTAGTTGGGTTTTGCAGATTTATATTCATAGGATCCTGGTTTACAGCTGGAACGATACTCGGAAAGCTCTGTATCCGTGTATTTCTTCCGGTTGTGTGTTGTATTTTTTTTCCGTTGATGTGTATTAAATTGTAATTTAGATCTCTGATATTTATCTAAATGTGTTATATTTATTCATGCTCTGTACATTCTTGTATTCTGATGGAATTGTTGTAATAAGCAATGAAATGTTCTTCTGTTTGCGTTCTATTTTGTCGTGTTCTCAGAGAATCCGTGCTTTCTCCTCTCTTCGGAGACTGGGGAAGTTACGGGCTATCACAGTTGGTATTAGAGCTTTGGTTTACAGGGCTCGAGAACAAGGCACATTAGAACCAAACGAAAGAATTCATCAGAGATTGGATTAGTAATATCCAATGAGAATAACTCATTAGAGATGGGATCAGTAGTGTCCTAGAACGAGTGTGAAGAGTATATTTTTCAAATAAAATTGAAAACAAACTTTGTTTTGGAAATTTAAATTCAAGTATACGTATTTGAATATTTTATTTGTATTGAATTTGGACAATCCAATATATAAAGATTTTGCATATACGCGTCATGAACGTATATTCGAAGTTTTAATATACTGGATAGATATAGAATCACGCTCTAGTCGCCCGGAGATGATTCTAATGATTGATATATCATCATCAGAGTTTATGTTCGTGTTTCGAAGGTGTGACATCTATATATTTCCATTAGACTGGTGTGAGAACCAAAATTAGATAGGGTCTATTTTTGTGATTTGGCATCAAAAAATGTGATTTTTGACTACATATATAAATTATACATTTGAAACAATAAATCACTAATTGATTACTGGTTGTGTTGTTTGATTATTTGTTGACTAATTTAACTAATATGTGCTAGTAAGGCAAATTTAGCCAAACTGATCTAATATTGAACGAAATTGGAAATTTATCGCATTTGCATATATGTACATGTGTATATACATTGAACAGGTCATAGCAAGGGAGCTAAGCGAAGGAATAAAATTGTTATGCCCGTCAAATAGGTGTATGTTTATTGTATTTCCTTAGGTGATGATGATTTTATGAGCCATATCGGCTAGCCGCTTGGCTTTTTCTTTTTCTTTTTGAGATCTGAGGGCTATGGGAGGCTATTTGAAATATCCCGAAGCTCCCGGTATAGGGGAGGTTAGGGCGAAATTTTTCGAAAATTTAGGGTGTTAGCCAAATTTTTGAGAAATTTGAAAAGTTCTTAGAAACAGAAAAGTTGAAGAACTTAAGCCATAATCAATATAATGGAAGTTGAGTTGATTAGAAAACAACTTTCAGCTTCGTTCCTTTTCGAGGACGAAAAGATTTTAAGTGGGGGAGAATGTAACAACCCGGAAAATCTGGGCCAGTTTAAATTTTTTTATTTTGGCTATTTTAGAGACTTTTGGATATTTAAAATAGATTATTTTAAATAATAACGACGAAAAATTTATTTTCGATGAAGTTTAAACGAATAAGTTTATTTTAAATATATTACGAGCCCGAAATGGCGCGGTAGTTTGAGAATTCGATTTTAAAAAATTAAATATATAGAATTCATTTTAAAGCAGAAAGGGGACGACCCTAAAATATTTAAATCTGTTTAACTTAATCTTTCCAACGGATGTGAAAAACTGAAATTTCACAATGTAAATTAAATGTTATGGCTAGTTGAAGATTTTAAATAGTCGCTATGGATTATATATATAATTTTATATATTTTAAATAAATAACTAAGCCCTTAAAAATAGGCATTTTGCAAACGACCTCAGTTTTCGATGAAACCACTTTTGTTGGATCTGGGATGTCAAATTATTGCTAGATTCCAAATTCCATGATTTTTGGAATTCATATGTGAGCTTGGAGCAGTTAAAAGCGTTTGACCACTTTTAGTCGAATTTAATCGACCAGAAATTGGCCATTTTTCAAACGGTCTCAGAATTTGATGAAATTAGTTTTGTTAGGACCGTATCGTCAATACGATGCTTGAAAATATTTTTCTGGAATTTTTAGGGTTAGTATGTAGCCCTGATAATTTGAAATGTGCGTTTAAATTGAATATATATATATATTTAAATTTTAATTTAAGCGAAAACCTATCGAAACAACCGAATTGGCTTACGATACATATCCCATTGTGTTCGGAATGGGGGTAATTAGCTAGAAGCGAGAGTCGTTGGGTTTGATTTGGAGTTCGAAATCATATGGAGATAAATTTGAATTAAATTATATTATTATATATATAAACTTCTATTTTCTTAAACCTAGGTCAAACCATACCTTCACAGTCAAACTCTTAAAACCGGCCGCCTCCCTCTAGCGTTTATGGGCGATAACTGGTCGAAACAAAACCACGTTCGATCTCCCTTTATACTCAATGAAATTCAAAATTTCCAAAAGGAAATCGAAGAGCTCTTCGTGTTCCTGAAGATCAACGGCTGAGATCATAAATCGTTTAGTGGATAGAGGGATTTTGGAGCTCAAACGCTCGACGTTCCCACCCGTTTTGCAGGCCGTTCGTGCCACCGATTCGATGAAGGTGGGTCCCCAGGCGCTCCGCTCGACGTTCTTCCTCATGGTGAGCTCCGATCTGGTAAACGGTGGTCGTGGTGGTGGCGGGCTCAAGCCCTAGGTGAAGAGGGCGGGTGGGTTCCACTGAAGCGTGTTATAGTGGATGGATGGTAATGAAAATTTAACTAATTATTTATTAATCATTATATGTTAATTTAATTAAGTAATTAACATAGTTTAAAACCTGAAATAATATAAATAAATTGCTTTAAATATATATATGTAGATAAGTATATATATAATAACATTGCATAAAAAATTCAGTTTTAAGAAAATATAATGACATAGTATAAATTCAGTTTTAAAAATATAAAAACATAGTGTGTAATCAGTTTGTATAGAGTATAAAATCAGTTTGTATCAAATAAAATTAGTAATGTTTTAAAATAAAATTAGTAATGTTTTAAAATAAAATTAGTAATTTTTTAAAATAAAATTAGTAACGTTTTCAAATAAAATTAGTAATGTTTTGAAAATTAAAATAGAATTGAATTTGAAAAATAAAATAGAATTGATCTTGAAAAATATATAGTATTGTTTTTATAAAAATATAGATAGCTTTGTTTTTAAAAATAAAAATAGCATGGTTTTTAAAAATATAAAAAAATATATGATTTTTAAATTATATACATTGTTTTTAAAACATATTTAGAGTTGATGTAAAAATAAAATATTTATATTCAAAAAGGCATTGTAAAAATATAATCTTTTATTTATAAATAGCATTGTAAAAATATAATCTTTTATGTATAGTAGCGTTGTTAAAAATATAATTTTTAACACAAACGGTGTTTAACAGATCTCATTAGAAGCACGACGAAGTTGTTCTACATAAGAAGAGTCGTGGCGTTTGGTTAAGCTAAATTGGTGAGAACTTCTCACTCTAAATTTTTATACAGTTATTTAGTTTATAACTGCTTATTTGAACTGTTCCCCGTCGTCCACAAAACACGGACGACTTGTTTGTTGGGTTGATTGGGATATTGATTTGAATTTGGTTTGTGGTGTGAATAACAAATTGATAAATTGGTTAGAATTAGATGTGCGTCGTTATAAGGCGAGGGTGTAAGGCTAGACCTTACCCCAATTTTAGTATAGCGTCGTTATGCCGCCGAAATTTTCTAAAAAGTGTTAGAAAAAATTTAGCTAGTTGAAAATAAATATCCGTATACAAATAAGACGATTTGTATGTGTACACCTATTTGACTGATATTTATTGGGTCGATATATTTTACACATCGCCCAACTACACAAATAAAAATGTGTGTTTGTTGTTTGAAACCCCGCACGGGTGTTGGGATGAAAATTGACGTACACTATTCCCAATTGTTTAGTTGTATGTCAATCGATTGGTTGACAAGCTGTTGTAAGCGTTAACTATTTATATTTAATGCTTATGCAGTTGTGTAGTGCACTTTGGATGAAGGTTGATTATTTATCATTGCTATTATACACATGTGTTGTGTGGAATCCATATAATTAACATTATATGGTAATTGATTGAGGCTCATTCCAATTTAGAAAATAAAGAATATTTTAAAATAAAGATTCATGTGTTGAATAGAATAAATAGTCATGTGTTGACGGTACTCATGTGTTGAGAATATTCATGTGTTGAAAGAAATATTTGAAATAGAATATTTGAAGTAGAAAATATATAAAATATATTATACCGTGTTGGTTAGATTTGCGCCATTTGGACGTGAACGATATTTATATCGAGTTTATTCGTTTAAAAATAAATATCAAAAAGGAAACAATTTCATATTCAAATATTTTGAAAATAATATCATTTATAGTATAATAGGTAGAATATCCAATTTTGGTTTAAATTTGAAAAAGAAGTTGGAATCGATTTTTAAACAATTTATAAAATATGTTTAGAATTAAAATCGACGAAATATATATAATATATATTAATGGCCTGAATAGAACGCGCCACGCAGCGGTAGTTCGCGAATTTCGGCCATTGACTTTGCGTGGACATTAAGGGATATCCGACCGTCGGATTCTACTAAAACCGGAACCGTTGGGTTCGTGTCGGAAAGGGCTTTTCAAGAATATTAGAAATTTGAAATCTGACGGTTGGATTTGGAATTATGTCCAAATCAAATTTGAAAAAGGTCGCTATGGATGCAGTTCGATGGCCGTTAGTGGAAATCGACTATACGGGCCTTGATAAAATTATTAAAAATAGCGATAATTTGTGAAAAAATAAAATAAGTGATTTGGAAGAAGTTGGGGTGAAAACTCCACATTTGTAAGGATAAAAATAAATTTTTATCAAAATGAACTGGTTTTAACTAAAATTTAAATCCATTTATTTTTAAATAAATAAATTGGATTTGAAATGGTTTTAAAAATAACCAGGATTTCTAATATGTGAATTGGAATGGGATTTTGGGTTCGTCGTGAATGGTGTCTTAAATAACACTGTTCTTGAGCTCAGTTTAGAAAAGAATAAATCATTTAATTAAGATTTAGTGAAATTGTCCAGTTAATTAATATTTAATTGGGATAGAATTTAAATTGGTCCGTTGGTTTATCGTGAACAGTGTTTTTTAATAACACTTGTTCTTTAACCCGATTAACAATAGGATGTGATTTTGGGTTGTTGTGAACCGTGTTTTAAATGACATTGGTTCTTTAACCCAGTTAAAGATTAAAACTAAGTGGAGTTTTAATAAATCTTTAATCGGATTTAAATGGTCGAGAATGGAGTATCACTAGTTTTGCTCCAAAGCGATAGCTAAATCTTTAATTAGATTTGGACGTGAAATGGTAATTAATTTTACCGACAACACCGTGGTGTTAGATAAGGAGTATTACTAGTTTTGCTCCGTGGGATGAATAGGTTGGGATTGGGAAATAAAACAAATAATTACTTCGGTGTGGTTCGCTAATCCCGACTAGTTTGGTAAACCATAATTTGGTTTGAAATAATATCCAAAGGAAGATTAAAGAATAAATTTAGAAGAATTTATCTTTGATAAAATTAATGGGAACCTTTCCATAAGAATGTGAATATTTGAATAAAAGAATATCCTGAATTGGAATTGTTGGATCTAGATTAACCCTAGAGGGGGGGTGAATAGGGTTTATCACAGTTTTTAACTAAATTAAAAATATAACGAGATATAAAATAAAAAACAGATCACAGAATATAGCAAAAACAGAAATGCAAAAAATAAATCACACAGAGATATACCCAGCTTCGGCAAAACCCTACCTACTGTTGCATTTCTAAAGGTTTCTACTAGGTGATAGAACATATCCCGCATACACGACCATGTACACTCGCAAACCCTGCTCCTATTCTAACCCTACGCTCAAAACACTAGACTGGTCGATATCCCTTTGACCAGATTTTCCCGTATTACAAACCCGTAACACGTAATTCAGATTTTACAGACTCTGTCAACTGTCAGTCAATACCCTGAGTGAATCTCCTAGTATTTTACAGACACTAGAAACTGGTTGATCGTTTTCAGAAGAAATTGAAAAACAAAACAATACAAGAATAAATAAACAATAAAAAAAACTTAGGAGTTAAACACTAAAGGGTCATCCCCTTTAATATTAGCTTGACCAAGCATAGGGAAGGTCGGCCTCTTTTAGTTTGTGTTGCACCCTTTCCTTTGTCCGATCCCTTTTGATTCTCCAGTTAGAAATGGCGGCCGATCTCTAAAAAAGAAAATAACTAGGGTTTTCTCCAAATTCTTCAGATCGAAATTCGATTGCTTGATTGATGAAATCCGATTCTCTGAAGCTTGAATCTCTGTGGCTTGATGCTTCGATTTGTTGCTGCTCTCTTGTTCAACGATTTGGGAACGAGATCGAATCACTCTGAAAACTCGTGAGTTTTTCTGAATTTATTCTTAAGCTTCAAATTGTTGTTGTGTGAATTCGATGCTCTCGTTTGCCTGTGATGACAAGCGTGTAATATAGGGTAAAATAAAACCCTAATCTCTGATTTCATGATAAATGGCTTGGCTTGATAATTTTTGTGGTTTCCCCTTTTTGATTTCTCGACGTTTAAATGAATTGTCAAGATGAATTCTGGAAAATTAATGTTTGTGGCACCTTGCGATTTTAATTGTCCACGATTTCCCTTTCTGCTTGATATGATATAGCACTACTGTCCCTCTCGATAATTTTTGCATAAAACCATTTCAGGAAACAGATTTATAGCTTTGATTTTCTCTGATGCCATGCAATTGATAAATACTAGAAATTTAAATTGTTGCCAAAAACAATTCTGCCGTGAGTGGAATTATTCACTGTCCCAGAAATTTCTGATTGAGTTTTTAAAAAAAACTTTCCCAAAAAGATTCAGAAATTGATTCCTTTATTTGCTGATGAAATTCCTGATTTTCTGAACTACTTAAAACATGCTTGCCAAAAACAGATTTGATATTTCTGGAAGAAAATTAAGGGCTTTTGATTTCTTTGCTCCATCCCAACAACTGTATGCTGATTATCTGCATGATTTTCTGCCTTAAGAACACAGATTTCCCATTTCTGGAAAATGTCGAAAACTCGCCATATTTGTACTCTGATTTTTAAAAAAACTTGTTGCTGAGATGCCAAATATTCAGTGTGAATGCTTGCTCCTTATACACTTGCCAAATATTGCTATGCTGATTTGCCTTGAAATAAAAAATTTCCTTTGCAAATTGATGTGCAAAACCAAACAAAAAATGTGCAGATTTGATTGGTCATTTTTGGAATATTTGAATTCGATTTTTGCCATATAAAATCTCATGAATGCTATAGCATCATTTCCACCCTGTATTTTGTATGACCTGTATTTGCTCCTTTGGCCATTGGCTTTGATCATTTGTGTTACCAGATTTTTGTGTAAATCTTGAACTGGTGCATTTTATTGTCGACACAGAAAATCCTGCATGATGTCAGTATGAACACTAGAGAATTTTACCATTACTGAACTATGAACCATGCTGCATTGTATACACACTTGGTTGTGCCCTTGATCACTCTTGTTTGTGTTGATTGACTTGTTGAGCTTGCTGTTTCATGCTCCACACTTAGATGCAATTCACATGTTGTCGTCCACTTTTGCTTTGCATACTTCAACCTGATTTTCACTGTCCATATTTGAAGTCTGCACTGTTATACATACATGCATATATACATAAAATTATGTATGTGTATATGTGTGTTTGGTTGAATTAGTTAATCACTTTGCTTGACTATTTAGTGAATGACATTTATGCTCCACTCAGTCTTGTACACTACCATTTTGAAATCCATTTTACCTTGCATGTAGTACTAGCTATACACTTGTTTCACCATACCAAATGTTGCATCATGGAAACTTGACTTGAACTTGCTGAATTGATGAGCACTTGGTCTTTGCTGCCATGTCTTGTTTGTGGCATGTTAACATCCTGGACACATTTACCACTTGCTGTACATACATACATGTACTTACTTGAACTAGATTATCATTTGAACCATCCATTCACTGTTGCTCGACCATATTTATGATATGTTGGGTTGATTTCACTTTGGCTTTATGTTGATTTTGGCTCCATGTTGACTTTTGAGCTGTTTTGTCTTTAGCTCGGCCATTGATGCTTTTCTTTGCTGTTTGACTTTACATTGAGTTGTGTTTGACTTTATTCATGTTCATGAGTATATTGCGCTGAGTTGAGATGGTCCAAGTGGCTACTCCTCAGTCGCGACACTGGATTGGCGTGGCAGTGCACACGTGTATACACGTGTGTATATGCAACCATCCAAACGAGTTTTTCTGTCCCTGCATATCAGACCAAGTCTAGAAAAGTGATGAGAAACACACCAGAAAACTGAGGAAAATAAAATTTCAAAAATAAAATTCAAATCTGCATGTATTTAGTTTTTATTTCTATTGCAGTGTACTGTGTGTGTGTTTCTATATATGACAGGTATGAAGACTGGACTGTAGTGACTGGGTTGAAAGCTATGAAGACAGAAGACAAGAAGACAGAAGGCATAAAACAAGAACAGTGTGTGTATCAGTGAAAGTCTGTATTCGAGTTTCTGAATGAGTATGTATATATGGAAGTGTCTGTATACTTAATCGAGTGTGAGTGTTGTAGTGAGGAGTTGTGCATAGAAAAAATAATTGTACTGATGTATGTAATAGACAAACTTGATTGAAATAAAATATTATTTTATTATTGTCAACCAAACTTGTCTATTCTATTATGTATATTTATGAGTACAATATTCTGTGATGTGATTAAATAGTGGAGTTGTAAATAGCTGTACTGTTTGAAAGTTGAAATAGAATATTATATTCAAATAGAATACAGTTTGAATGTTCAATTCTAGTGCAGTCGTATTCCAATTAAATATAAATATTATATTCCTATCTGCGATGTATATTAACAGTACGATTTCAAACACATTTATAATATATATTTATTTGGTTGTTATCATCAAACAAAAACATATAATAGTGTATACGACTACGTCATAAACAACAATCTCCCTCTTTTGATGATGACAAACAAATAAAAGATTTTGATTGCAATAAATGTGTTTGACAGTGAATATTGAACTCCCCCTATTTATTAGCTCCCCCTATAACTGTGCATAAGTGAATATGACCAAAATAATGAATTTTCAAAATTAAAAATATTTATAAAATATTCACTCATAATTCAAAATCTAATACATTCTCCCCCTTTTGTTATCATCAAAAGGATTCGGAAATTAAAATATAAATGAAAAATGACTAAATAATATAATTTCAGCTTAAGAGGAAGAACGGTCATCATAAATCTCAATCAGCCAAACAAAAATCATAATAAACTGAGAACTAGTGGCATATTTCACATTTCAGATAATGACGGATTAACGACGAATTTATATATATATATAATGGAGAGAGTTTCAAAAACATATATTTCCAATTATTTTCAAAGGAATTTTATAAAATTGAGCATAAAAACAGTGATGGATTTAGACTATGATTAATAATTCAACTTAAGTGAGAAAATCGAATAATCTCGAATCCCAATATCTATCAATCAACAAAACATAATACGTCATAATATTTCAACACATTTCACAGGTTAGAAAGATGGATTGATAGACTGGTTTTTATACTCTGAGGAGAATTTCAGATTAATTTATATTTATAGCACATTTTTTCCTTTTTTTATTTAAGAGCACACTGACCACGCATAACCAGAGCTTGGATTTTTAAATGGGATCAGTCGCAGCTTAAATTATAAGTTGTCTCATAACCATGCATGACCAGAGCTTGGATTTTTAAATGAGGTTAGAGACACACTTATGTATTA
The DNA here is from genome assembly GCA_030737875.1 of Allium sativum. Taxonomy (NCBI): domain Eukaryota; kingdom Viridiplantae; phylum Streptophyta; class Magnoliopsida; order Asparagales; family Amaryllidaceae; genus Allium; species Allium sativum. The sequence goes on from CM060924.1 coordinate 301,559,346, forward strand.
ATTATATAGATTTATCATTTCAGCTTTAAAAGGAAAAACTCCTCGGTTTACAAACCAAAATATGGATGGTAGAAAAGGGGTAGGTACAGATATGGACTGTGAAATAAATTTCTAAATTAATTATATTATGAAATATGACCAACTGTACCAGGATCATTGAAATTTCTCAATCTCACTAATTCTGAATAATAGCACAGTCTCATTTCCATCACAGATATTTCCACTGTTTAATTTTTTTTTAAAACATATTAACTCTCCACATTAACATAAAATCACGATAGATGATAGAATGATGATAGACAATGAAGATGGATGTGAAATAATTGCCAGTTCAAATATATTATAATAAATATTCGACCATCACGGAAATCCAAATAAAATCCCCTCTTGTTGTGAAATATACTGCAGTCACAATTCATCACCATTTTAAATTCTAATAATAATTTTGATGAATTATAAATACAGTTCGATTTGGATATAGATTCCAATTTCTAAATGAATAATCAATAAATAATTTTAAAATTGAAAAACAATTACAAGAGAAATTTGAAGAGTTATACAAACTAAGAGGGATATGAGAGCTATACAGGACAAGAGGGATAAGACAAATATATACAAAAAAATTCAGCACTTCTGATACCAGTTGATGTCTCTATTAACAAATTTTAATCACAAATCCCAAACAGACAGAATTAACCAATTTGCACATTTTTCAAAGTTGCAGACAAGAACAAGCAGTTATTTGAAACCGTATCAGAGAAGTACAAAGACAGTTTCCAAGCAGACGAGTCAAGATGATGATCACAAAAAAAAAATTCATGATTCCAGATTAAAAAATATATTTTATTTTAAATCATTGAAGAGATGTGAAAGTATTAGGATTTGTCTAATCAATCACACCAGTTTATATTCCAGATTCAAAATTTTGTGTGAGATTCAATAAATCGATAATTTCCAATGATTTTAAACAAACATATATACAAATCAAATAATCATGAAATAACAGTGATATTTATGACCATATTTTCAAAAGAATTTTCACAAATATTCTTGACAAGTATAAAGAATATTTAGATCATTTACATATAATTTGAAGGATATTCATGATCCAGAAAATTTATTTGAAATCACTTGAATCAACGTTAAGTTTTGAGATATAATGAATCAATCACACAAGATTGGTAATTTTAAATTTAAGAGGTGTGTGATATTCAAAATATCAGGGATTTCAAATAATTTCAAACAAACAATTTTCAACAAAAAAAAATCATGAATAAAAGATGGATTTCTAGATGTATCACTGATTCAAGATGAACCAAAATATTCAAACCAATCTGAAAAATTCTGAAATTATCACAACTGATAAATAACAGAGTGCTATAATGAGTTTAAATTTTCAAGTACGTTCTAAACTGAATTAGAAGAAACTCAGAATAGCAGAGATGTGTGATATTACAATAATATTTCAGATCTTAAAAAAATTTAGAATTCATATTAACAGTGTTCAAGATATAAGAATAATACATTAACACTGTTAGGAATTCAGAAAACAGAAAGTGAACTTCAAAAAACAATTGCAAATATATACAGGTTTAAATTCAAGATCTGGAAAAGATTAAAAATATCATACTTTCAGTAAAGCAAATTTCCAGACAGTCAAGAGTTCTGCAACTGGACGTTAAGGAATCCCAAGAGAAATAAGAAATATGGCAGTGACAAATTTAAACCAGAAATAAAATAAAAAATAAACAGAGGAGACAGAAAAAGATAGAAGAAGAAATAGACAAGAAAATTAAAAAGATATTTACAAAGATGAGTTCAGAGATCATACCTGAGATCAGTGTAAACCAGAATCTCTGACTCAACTAGTTTGGCTAAGGAGCTAAAAGTGATTCAGTGATATGAAGCAGTTTGAAGCCAGTTTCTCTTTCTGCACAGAGTTCCTCAGCCTCCTTCGGTACCTAACTGTTTAAAGGATCGAGTGGTCTAACAATGTTTGTAAAACCACTTACAGTTGTATTCATGTGTTTTGGTACCCAGACTTGTTTATATAACAAACCATTAGAATTAACTTTCGTACTCTTAGGAACCCAAATCTGTTTGAACTTGACAAAGCCTGTTTTATTTTTTGGGATCCAAGAATGTTTAAATGGTTTATTATAAAACGATTTCTCATTACTATTTTGATTCAAAAATCCTTTGAAATCTTCAGAGTTCAAATTTTCAATGGAGTTCTTTTTAAAGCAGTTTGAGAAATTTTTCAAAACATTTGAATTTTGTTTTCCAAAAACATCATTTTTCCCAAAGCCAAGACCAGATTTATTTCCAATAAAAACTTGGTTTTGTAATAGCATATTCAACGATTTTTCCCCATTAGAAAATTTATCCAAGGTTGATTCCAATCGTTGAATTTTAGATTTAAGGTCAGAATTCTCTTTCATTAGATTCGAACAACGATTAATGCGGCTCTTTCTCCTTTCAGCATCATTCTGTTTCAAAATCAAATTTTCATTTTCAAGCAACTTGATTTTGGTCTTGGATTCAAGAATCTCAGATTCAAAATTAATTTGTTTTTCAAGTTCAAGTTTCTTAAACTTTTCAATCTCCTTCTCAAGCTCACTCAGAATCAGATCTGATTTCAACAAACTATTATTTTCAGCAATTTCATGTTTGGAATTTTTATAGCCTTAAAATTTATAAATTCCTTTTGTAAACAATTGTTTGTATTTTTTAACTCAATCTCGTTATCTTTTAAAATAAGAATTTCTTCTTCAAGCCTTTGAATGTTTTTATTGAGATGAACGAGATCAGTTTTCAATTTCAAACAATTTTCATAATCAGAATTATCTAATTTTTTGACGTTTGTAAATTTTGATTCCAAACAATTTATTTTGCTATTCAACTCGTGATTTTTAGATTTTAAAGATTTGTTTTTACGACGGAGTTTATCAATGAGTTTTGTTAAATCAGTACACATATATACCAACTCTTCATATGAGAAGCTTTCAGTCTCATTGTCTGTTGAGTCTCCATCGTCTGATCTACTCGAATCTTCATTTGTTTCTTCTCCTGAGCATAGATCTGAATCTGAATTGAAAATTTAGGATTTTGAGCTACTGTTGTCAATCTTTCCATACTTTGTATCAAGAAAATTCCATATTTCCTGCGCAGTCAAGCAATGAGAAATGAGGTTATATTGGACATCATCAATATAAGAATACAAAGTGTGAATAGCACGAGAATTAAATCCAATATCGTTCCTATTGACCATATCATGACCATTAATAACAGTATCCCAACATTTAATATCAATAGATTTTAAATATAATTACATTTCTAATTTCCAATTTAAAAAGTCGGTACCATTGAAAATAAATGGAATACGACTGGACTGATCCTCAGAAGACTGACAACTAAGATCCATGATTCTAGGGTTAAAGAAAAATCTGGCTCTGATACCACTTGTTGGATCTAGATTAACCCTAGAGGGGGGGTGAATAGGGTTTATCACAGTTTTTAACTAAATTAAAAATCTAACGAGATATAAAATATTAAACAGATCACAGAATAAAGCAGAAACAGAAATGCAGAAAATAAATCACACACAGATATACCCAGCTTCGGCAAAACCCTACCTACTGCTGCATTTCTAAAGGTTTCTACTAGGTGATAGAACAGATCCCGCATACACGACCATGTACACTCGCAAACCCTGCTCCTATTCTAACCCTACGCTCAAAACACTAGACTGGTCGATATCCCTTTGACCAGATTTTCCCGTATTACAAACCCGTAACACGTAATTCAGATTTTACAGACTCTGTCAACTGTCAGTCAATACCCTGACTGAATCTCCTAGTATTTTACAGACACTAGAAACTGGTTGATCGTTTTCAGAAGAAATTGAAAAACAAAACAATACAAGAATAAATAAACAATAAAAAAAACTTAGGAGTTAAACACTAAAGGGTCATCCCCTTTAATATTTGCTTGACCAAGCATAGGGAAGGTCGGCCTCTTTTAGTTTGTGTTGCACCCTTTCCTTTGTCCCGATCCCTTTTGATTCTCCAGTTAGAAATGGCGGTCGATCTCTGAAAAAGAAAATAACTAGGGTTTTCTCCAAATTCTTCAGATCGAAATTCGATTGCTTGATTGATGAAATCCGATTCTCTGAAGCTTGAATCTCTGTGGCTTGATGCTTCGATTTGTTGCTGCTCTCTTGTTCAACGATTTGGGAACGAGATCGAATCACTCTGAAAACTCGTGAGTTTTTCTGAATTTATTCTTAAGCTTCAAATTGTTGGTGTGTGAATTCGATGCTCTCGTTTGCCTGTGATGACATGTGTGTAATATAGGGTAAAATAAAACCCTAATCTCTGATTTCGTGATAAATGGCTTGGCCTGATAATTTTTGTGGTTTCCCCTTTTTGATTTCTCGACTTTTAAATGAATTGCCAAGATGAATTCTGGAAAATTAATGTTTGTGGCCCCTTGCGATTTTAATTGTCCGCGATTTCCCTTTCTGATTGATATGATATAGCACTACTGTCCCTCTCGATAATTTTTGCATAAAACCATTTCAGGAAACAGATTTATAGCTTTGATTTTCTCTGATGCCATGCAATTGATAAATACTAGAAATTTAAATTGTTGCCAAAAACAATTATGCCGTGAGTGGAATTATTCACTGTCCCAGAAATTTCTGATTGTGTTTTTAAAAAAAACTTTCCCAAAAAGATTCAAAAATTGATTCCTTAATTTGCTGATGCAATTCCTGATTTTCTGAACTGCTTAAAACAAGCTTGCCAAAAACAGATTTGATATTTCTGGAAGAAAATTAAGGGCTTTTGATTTCTTTGCTCCATCCCAACAACTGCATGCTGATTATGTGCAAGATTTTCTGCCTTAAGAACACAGATTTCCCATTTTTGGGAAATGTCGAAAACTCGCCATATTTGTACTCTGATTTTAAAAAGAACTTGTTGCTGAGATGCCAAAAATTCAGTGTGAATGCTTGCTCCTTATACACTTGCCAAATATTGCTATGCTAATTTGCCTTGAAATAAAAATTTTCCTTTGCAAATTGATGTGGAAAACCAAACAAAAAATGTGCAGATTTGATTGGTCATTTTTGGAATATTTGAATTCGATTTTTGCCATATAAAATCTCATGAATGCTATAGCATCATTTCCACCTTGTATTTTGTATGACTTGTATTTGCTCCTTTGTCCATTGGCTTTGATCATTTGTGTTACCAGATTTTTGTGTAAATCTTGAACTGGTGCATTTTATTGTCGACACACACAATCCTGCATGATGTCGGTATGAACACTAGAGATTTTTACCATTACTGAACTATGAACCTTGCTGCATCGTATACACACTTGGCTGTGCCCTTGATCACTCTTGTTTGTGTTGATTGACCTGTTGTGTTTGTTGTTTCATGCTCCACACTTAGATGCAATTCACATGTTGTCGTCCACTTTTGCTTTGCATACTTCAACCTGATTTGCACTGTCCATATTTGAAGTCTGCACTGTTATACATACATGCATATATACATAAAATTATGTATGTGTATATGTGTGTTTGGTTGAATTAGTTGATCACTTTGCTTGACTATTTAGTGAATGACATTTATGCTCCACTCAGTCTTGTACACTACCATTTTGAAATCCATTTTACCTTGCATGTAGTACTAGCTGTACACTTGTTTCACCATACCAAATGTTGCATCATGGAAACTTGACTTGAACTTGCTGAATTGATGAGCACTTGGTCTTTGCTGCCATGTCTTGTTTGTGGCATGTTAACATCCTCGACACATTTACCACTTGTTGTACATACATACATGTACTTACTTGAACTAGATTATCATTTGAACCATCCATTCACTGTTGCTCGACCATATTTATGATATGTTGGGTTGATTTCACTTTGGCTTTATGTTGATTTTGGCTCCATGTTGACTTTTGAGCTGTTTTGTCTTTAGCTCGGCCATTGATGTTTTTCTTTGCTATTTGACTTTACATTGAGTTGTGTTTGACTTTATTCATGTTCATGAGTATATTGCACTGAGTCGAGATGGTCCAAGTGGCTACTCCTCAGTCGCGACACTGGATTGGCGTGGCAGTGCACACGTGTATACACGTGTGTATATGCAACCATTCAGACGAGTTTTTCTATCCCTGCATATCAGACCAAGTCTAGAAAAGTGATGAGAAACAAACCAGAAAACAAAGGCAAATAAAATTTCAAAACTAAAATTCAAATCTGCATGTATTCAGTTTTTATTTCTATTGCAGTGTACTGTGTGTGTGTTTCTGTATATGACAGGTATGAAGACTAGACTGTAGTGACTGGGTTGAAAGCTATGAAGACAGAAGACAAGAAGACAGAAGGCATAAAACAAGAACAGTGTGTGTATCAGTGAAAGTTTGTATTTGAGTTTCTGAATGAGTATGTATATATGGAAGTGTCTGTATACTTAATCGAGTGTGAGTGTTGTAGTGAGGAGTTGTGCATAGAAAAAATAATTGTACTGATGTATGTAATAGACAAACTTGATTGAAATAAAATATTATTTTATTATTGTCAACCAAACTTGTCTATTCTATTATGTATATTTATGAGTACAATATTCTGTGATGTGATTAAATAGTGGAGTTGTAAATAGCTGTACTGTTTGAAAGTTGAAATAGAATATTATATTCAAATAGAATACAGTTTGAATGTTCAATTCTAGTGCAGTCGAATTCCAATTAAATATAAATATTATATTCCTGTCTGTGATGTAAATTAACAGTACGATTTCAAACACATTTATAATATATATTTATTTGGTTGTTATCATCAAACAAAAACATATAATAGTGTATACGACTACGTCATATACAACAGGAATGAGGCGTATGTTGTATTTGTGTAACACTTGTTTATTATATACGCGGGTTATTCAAAAATGTCGGGTTTATACCCATTCTGAATAACCGATTCGACGATATGTCGAAGGTGAAGACGGTGGTTGAAGACCGAGGGTCTTCACATCGTTTGGATGATTCCTGACCATCTTGATTGGGATGTACACCCAAAAGGAGAGAATTAGTTGATGATCGTCCAGACGTACTTAGAGATTGACGGATATGCGAGGAAAGTGCCTTTGGTTTCGTTCGGACCCACAACGGACTTGTAAATGGACTGTGTGTATGACATTGGATTTTATTCTGTGCTGATTGATTTCTGTTAAATATATATCTATTTGGCGGCGGAGAATTTATTCTCTTGCTTAATGCCCTTCTCTGAGACGTACGAGCTTAGAGGTTATATATCGATAGGAATCAGTCGCATGGAGTGAATTGCCTGTGTGGCACGCCTAAGTGGCAATGATCAAGGCTTCTGTTGCAAAGCAAAGTATTGTGGTTGATGATCAAAGCACGACCTACGTGGCATAGCTTTGTGTATAGCGTGGATTCGCGAGCTACAGTCCTCGGTATGAGTCAAAAACGGGATACGGACCGCTGGGAGAACACGACGTTTCTTTCTAGTTATGGGTGGTGTCAGTGCTTAACTGGCTGACATTTATATACTTTTCACCTTTGTCGTTGTTGGATTGCGAGGCGCCTCGATTATAGGTCTGTTATGACCGGGAAACGTGTATTCAGGAATAACTAATCCTCAAACGTAAGGGATGACCAGCCCAGCCGATTCCAAGCGTTGCCCAGAGTGTGTAGTCCTGAGACATTTGCTAGAGTGTCTCAAAGCGGAGAGGAGCTTGCCCCTTGCCTCGACTCATGACGGAAATCCAATTTCCAATAAGTGAAATTTCGGTTTTATTTGTAGAGCCTAGTATGGCGACATAGTGGTATGGGTCGCTTATGCCGTCTATGATTGATACTTATGATTGAAATTGTTTTGAAACACTTATGCACTTATAGTAATATCAAAACAATCTGTTTTAAACGTATCAAGCATGCTTTGGCTGTTGTAAGGTAAAACCCTATCCTCCGGCTTGCGTTGCATTGTGTGATGGGACCTGGGTCTTATAACGGCTTCATTGATATTTATTTAGCATTGCGTTGTTTGTCTATATGCACTGGTATTCTTGGGGTAAAAGCCCGTTCCGTGATATACGGCGTGGTCCCTTGATTTACCTAACTTTAAAAACAAAGATTTGTAACTGTCTTAGTTCTCACACCAGTCACATGACTGACCTAGAGTTTATTGTTTTAACCTAAACTCTGGGTGCCCTTATTTTCCACACGGGCAGCTAGTAGTTGGGTTTTGTAGATTTATATTCACAGGATCCTGGTTTACAGCTGGAACGATACTCGGAAAGCTCTGTATCCGTGTATTTCTTCTGGTTGTGTGTTGTATTATTTTTCCATTGATGTGTATTTAAATATAATTTAAATCTCTGATATTTATCAAAATGTGTAATATTTATTCATGCTCTGTACATTCTTGTATTCTGATGGAATTGTTGTAATAAGCAATGAAATGTTCTTCTGTTTGCGTTTTATTTTGTCGTGTTCTCAGAGAATCCGTGCTTTCTCCTCTCTTCGGAAACTGGGGAAGTTACGGGCTATCACAGTTGGTATTAGAGCTTTGGTTTACTAGAGCTCGAGAACAAGGCACATTAGAACTAAACGAAAGAATTCATCAGAGATTGGATTAGTAATATCCAATGAGAATAACTCGTTAGAGATGGGATCAGTAGTGTCCTAGAACGAGTGTGAAGAGTATATTTTTCAAATAAAATTGGAAACAAACTTTGTTTTGGAAATTTAAATTCAAGTATATGTATTTGAATATTTTATTGGTATTGAATTTGGGCAATCCAATATATAAAGATTTTGCATATACGCTTCATGAACGTATATTCGAAGTTTTAATATACTGGATAGATATAGAATCACGCTCTAGTCGCCCGGAGATGATTCTGATGATTGATATATCATCATCAAAGTTTATGTTCGTGTTTCGAAGGTGTGACATCTATATATTTCCATTAGACTGGTGTGAGAACCAAAATTTGATAGGGTCTATTTTTGTGATTTGGCATCAAAAAATGTGATTTTTGACTATATATATATATATATATATATATATATAAATTATACATTTGAAACAATAAATCACTAATTGATTGCTGGTTGTGTTGTTTGATTATTTGTTGACTAATTTAACTAATATGTGCTAGTAAGGAAAATTTAGCCAAACTGATCTAATATTGAACGAAATTGGAAATTTATCGCATTTGCATATATGTACATGTGTATATACATTGAACAGGTCATAGCAAGGGAGCTAAGCAAAGGAATAAAATTGTTATGCCCGTCAAATAGGTGTATGTTTATTGTATTTCCTTGGGTGATGATGATTTTATGAGCCATATCAGCTAGCCGCTTGGCTTTTTCTTTTTCTTTTTGAGATCTGAGGGCCATGGGAGGCTATTTCAAATATCCCGAAGCTCCCGGTACATGGGCGGTTATGGCAAAAAAATTCGAAAATTTAGGGTGTTAGCCAAATTTTTGAGAAATTTGAAAAGTTCTTAGAAACTGAAAAGTTGAAGAACTTAAGCCATAATCAATATAATGGAAGTTGAGTTGATTAGAAAACAACTTTCAGCTTCGTTCCTTTTCGAGGAAGAAAAGATTTTAAGTGGGGGAGAATGTAACAACCCGGAAAATCTGGGCCAGTTTTAAAAATTTTATTTTGGCTATTTTAGAGAATTTTGGATATTTAAAATAGATTATTTTAAATAATAACGACGAAAAATTTATTTTCGACGAAGTTTAAACGAATAAGTTTATTTTAAATATATTACGAGCCTGAAATGGCGCGGTAGTTTGAGAATTCGATTTTAAACAATTAAATATATAGAATTCATTTTAAAGCAGAAAGGGGACAACCCTGAAATATTTAAATCTGTTTAACTAAATCTTTCCAACGGATGTGAAAATCTGAAATTTCACAATGTAAATTAAATGTTATGGCTAGCTGAAGATTTTAAATAGTCGTTATGGATTGTATATATAATTTTATATATTTTAAATAAATAACTAAGCCCTTAAAAATAGGCATTTTGCAAACGACCTCCGTTTTCGACGAAACCAGTTTTGTTGGATCCGGGATGTCAAATTATTGCTAGATTCCAAATTCCATTATTTTTGGAATTAATATCTGAGCGTGGCACAGTTAAAATTGTTTGACCACTTTTAGTTGAATTTAATCGACCAGAAATTGGCCATTTTTCAAACGGTCTCAGAATTTGACGAAATTAGTTTTGTTAGGACCGCATCGTCAATACGATGCTAGAAAATATTTTTCTGAAATTTTTAGGGTTAGTATGTGGCCCAGATAATTTGAAATGTGCGTTTAAATTGAATATATATATTTAAATTTTAATTTAAGCGAAAACCTATCGAAACAGCCGAATTGGCTTACGATACATATCCCATTGTGTTCGGAATGGGGGTAATTAGCTAGAAGCGAGAGTTGTTGGGTTTGATTTGGAGTTTGGAATCATATGGAGATAAATTTGAATTAAATTATATTATTATATATATAAACTTCTATTTTCTTAAACCTAGGTCAAAACATACCTTCACAGTCAAACTCTCAAAACCCGCCGCCTCTCTCTGGCGTTCAAGGGCGATAACTGGTCGAAACAAAACCACGTTCGATCTCCCTCTATACTTAATGAAATTCAAAATTTCCAAAAGGAAATCGAAGAGCTCTTCGTGTTCTTGTAGATCAACGGCTGAGATCATAAATCGTTTAGTGGATAGAGGGATTTTGGAGCTCAAACGCTCGACGTTCGCACCCGTTTTGCAGGCCATTCTGCCCCCGAGTTCGATGAAGGTGGGTCCCCCAGGAGCTCCGCTCGACGTTCTTCCTCATGGTGAGCTCCGATCTGGTCAACGGTGGTCGTGGTGGTGGCGGGCTCAAGCGCTAGGTGAGGAGGGCGGGTGGGTTCCTCTGAAGCGTGTTACAGTGGATGGATGGTAATGAAAATTTAACTAATTATTTATTAATCATTATAGGTTAATTTAATTAAGTAATTGACATAGTTTAAAACCTGAAAATAATATAAATAAATTGCTTCAAATATATATACATGTAGATAAATATATATGTAATAACATTGCATAGAAAATTCAGTTTTAAGAAAATATAATGACATAGTATAAATTCAGTTTTAAAAATATAAAAACATAGTGTATAATCAGTTTGTATAAAGTATAAAATCAGTTTGTATCAAATAAAATTAGTAATGTTTTAAAATAAAATTAGTAATGTTTTAAAATAAAATTAGTATTGTTTTAAAATAAAATTAGTAATGTTTTCAAATAAAATTAGTAATGTTTTGAAAATTAAAATAGAATTGAATTTGAAAAATAAAATAGAATTGATCTTGAAAAATATATAGTACTGTTTTTATAAAAATATAGATAGCTTTGTTTTTAAAAATAAAAATAGCATGGTTTTTAAAAATATAAAAAAATATATGATTTTTAAATTATATACATTGTTTTTAAAACATATTTAGAGTTGATGTAAAAATACAATCTTTATATTCAAAAAGGCATTGTAAAAATATAATCTTTTATTTATAAATAGCGTTGTAAAAATATAATCTTTTATGTATAGTAGAGTTGTTAAAAATATAATTTTTAACACAAACGGTGTTGAACAGATTTTGTTAGAAGCACGACGAAGTTGTTCTACATAAGAAGAGTCGTGGCGTTTGGTTAAGCTAAATTGGTGAGAACTTCTCACTCTAAATTTTTATACAGTTATTTAGTTTATAACTGCTTATTTGAACTGTTCCCCGTCGTCCACAAAACACGGACGACTTGTTTGCTTGGTTGATTTGTTTGTTGGGTTGATTGGGATATTAATTTGAATTTTGTTTGTGGTGTGAATAACAAATTGATAAATTGGTTAGAATTAGATGTGCGTCGTTATAAGGTGAGGGAGTAAGGCTAGACCTTACCCAAATTTTAGTATAGCGTCGTTATGCCGCCGAAATTTTCTAAAAAGTGTTAGAAAAAATTTAGCTAGTTGACAATAAATATCAGTATATAAATAAGACGATTTGTATGTGTACACCTATTTGACTGATATTTATTGGGTCGATATATTTTACAATTCGCCCAACTGCACAAATAAAAATGTGTGTTTGTTGTTTGAAACCCCGCACGGGTGTTGGGATGAAAATTGACATACACTAATCCCAATTGTTTAGTTGTATGTCAATCGATTGGTCGACAAGCTGTTGTAAGCGTTAATTATTTATATTTAATGCTTATGCGGTTGTGTAGTGCACTTTGGATGAAGGTTGATTATTTATCATTGCTATTATACACATGTATTGTGTGGAATCCATATAATTAACATTATATGGTAATTGATTGAGCCTCATTCCAATTTAGAAAATAAAGAATATTTTAAAATAAAGATTCATGTGTTGAATAGAATAAATAGTCATGTGTTGACGGTACTCATGTGTTGAGAATATTCATGTGTTGAAAGAAATATTTGAAATAAAATATTTGAAATAGAATATTTGAAGTAGAAATATATAAAATATATTATGCCGTGTTAGTTAGATTTGCGCCATTTGGATGTGAACGATATTTATATCGAGTTTATTCGTTTAAAAATAAATATCAAAAAGGAAACAATTTCAGATTCAAATATTTTGAAAATAATATCATTTATAGTATAATGTGTAGAATATCCAATTTTGGTTTAAATTTGAAAAAGAAGTTGGAATCGATCTTTAAACGATTTATAAAATACATTTAGAATTAAAATCGACGAAATATATATAATATATATTAATGGCCTGAGTAGAACGCGCCACGCCGCGGCAGTTCGCGAATTTCGACCATTGACTTTGCGTGGACATTACGAGAGATCCGACAGTCGGATTCTACTAAAACCGGAACCGTTGGGTTCGTGTCGGAAAGGGCTTTTCGACGAATATTAGAAATTTGAAATCTGACGGTTGGATTTGGAATTATGTCCAAATCAAATTTGAAAAAGGTCGCTACGGATGCAGTTCGATGGCCGTTAGTGGAAATCGACTGTACGGGCCTTGATAAAATTATTAAAAATAGCGATAATTTGTGAAAAATTAAAATAAGTGATTTGGAAGAAGTTGGGGTGAAAAACACCACATTTGTAAGGATAAAAACAATTTTTATCAAAATGAACTGGTTTTAACTAAAATTTAAATCCATTTATTTTTAAATAAATAAATTGGATTTGAAATGGCTTTAAAAATAACCAGGATTTCTAATATGTGAATTGGAATGGGATTTTGGGTTCGTCGTGAAAGGTGTCTTAAATAACACTGTTCTCGAGCTCAGTTTAGAAAAGAATAAATCTTTTAATTAAGATTTAATGAAATTGTCCAGTTAATAATATTTAATTGGGATAGAATTTAAATTGGTCCTTTGGTTTATCGTGAACAGTGTTTTTAAATAACACTTGTTCTTTAACCCGATTAACAATAGGATGTGATTTTGGGTTGTTGTGAACCGTGTTTTAAATGACATTGGTTATTTAAGCTAGTTAAAGATTAAAACTAAGTGGAGTTTTAATAAATCTTTAATCGGATTTAAATGGTCGAGAATGGAGTATCACCAGTTTTGCTCCAAAGCGATAGCTAAATCTTTAATTAGATTTGGACGTGAAATGGTAATTAATTTTACCGACAACACCGTGGTGTTAGATAAGGAGTATTACTAGTTTTGCTCCGTGGGATGAATAGGTTGGGACTGGGAAATAAAACAAATAATTACTTCGGTGTGGTTCGCTAATCCCGACTAATTTGGTAAACCATAATTTGGTTTGAAATAATATCCAAAGGAAGATTAAATAATAAATTTAGAAGAATTTATCTTTGATAAAATTAATGGGAACCTTTCCCTAAGAATGTGAATATTTGAATAAAAGAATATCCTGAATTGGAATGAGGCGTATGTTGTATTTGTGTAACACTTGTTTATTATATACGCGGGTTATTCAAAAAGGCCGGGTTTATACCCATTCTGAATAACCGATTCGACGATATGTCGAAGGTGAAGACGGTGGTTGAAGACCGAGGGTCTTCACATCGTTTGGATGATTCCTGGCCATCTTGATTGGGTTGTACACCCAAAAGGAGAGAATCAGTCAATGATCGTCCAGACGTACTTGGAGATCGACGGATATGCGAGGAAAGTGCCTCCGGTTTCGTTCAGACCCAGAATGGACTTGTAAATGGACTATGTGTCTGACATTGGATTTTATTTTATGCTGATTGATTTCTGTTAAATATATATCTGTTTGGCAGCGGAGAATTTATTCTCTTGCTTAACGCCCTTCTATGAGACGTACGAGCTCAGAGGTTATATATCGATAGGAATCAGTTGCATGGAGTGAATTGCCTGTGTGGCACGCCTAAGTGGCAATGATCAAGGCTTCTGTTGCAAAGCCAAGTCTTATGGTTGATGATCAAAGCACGGTCTACGTGGCATAGCTTTGTGTATAGCGTGGATTCGCGAGCTTCACACCTCGGTATGAGTCAAAAACGGGGTACGGACCGCTGGGAGAACACGACGTTTCTTTCTAGTTATGGGTGGTGTCAGTGCTTAACTGGCTGACATTTATATACTTTTCACCTTTGTGGTTGTTGGATTGCGAGGCGCCTCGATTATAGGTCTGTTAGGACCAGGAAACGTGTGTTCAGGAATAACTAATACTCAAACGTAAGGGATGACCGGCCCAGCCGATTCCAAGGGTTGCCCAGAGTGTGTAGTCCTGAGACATTTGCTAGAGTGTCTCGAAGCGGAGAGGAGCTTGCCCCTTGCCTCGACTCATGACGGAAATCCAATTTCCAATACGTGACATTTCGGTTTTATTTGTAGAGCCTAGTATGGCAACATAGTGGTATGGGTCACTTATGCCGTCTATGATTGATACTTATGATTGAAATTGTTTTGAAACACTTATGCACTTATAGTAATATCAAAACAATCTGTTCGAAACGTATCAAGCATGCTTTGGCTGTTATAAGGTAAAATCCTATCCTCTGACTTGCGTTGCATTGTGTGATGGGACCTGGGTCTTATAACGGCTTCATTGTTCTTTATTTAGCATTGTGCTATTTGCCTATATGCACTGGTATTCTTGGGGTAAAAGCCCGTTCCGTGATATACGGCATGGTCCCTTGATTTACCTAACTTTAAAAACAAAGATTTGTAACTGTCTTAGTTCTCACACCAGTCACATGACTGACCTGGAGTTTATTGTTTTAACCTAAACTCTGGGTGCCCTTATTTTCCGCACGGGCAGCTAGTAGTTTGGTTTTGCAGATTTATATTCACAGGATCCTGGTTTACAGCTGGAACGACACTCGGAAAGCTCTGTATCCGTGTATTTCTTCTGGTTTAAATGTAATTTAAATCTCTGATATTTATCAAAATGTGTAATATTTATTCATGCTCTGTACATTCTTGTATTCTGATGGAATTGTTGTAATAAGCAATGAAATGTTCTTTTGTTTGCGTTCTATTTTGTCGTGTTCTCAGAGAATCCGTGCTTTCTCCTCTCTTCGGAGACTGGGGAAGTTATGGGCTATCACAATATATATGAACTCAAGTGAAGTAAGTGAAATGATTTTTGATTATTGAATAGAATTAACTAAGTAGAAGAGAAATTAGTTAATCAAAGTTTGAATCGAAATAAGACCTTGAAAAGTGAATTGGAATTGTAAATGTATATTCGAAATTGAATATGGAACTTGAATTGAAAAATAGAATTCAATTAGAGTATAAACAAGTTAAAATATATTTGAACATGTCATGTTCAAAGTGAAATTGGCAAAAGAGTTAATTAGCAAACTGATTAATGAACTAAGTTAAAACGATTTAATCAAGTTGACTTTGAATAAGGAAATTTAACTTGTGACTTCATATTCGAATCGAATATGAAACCTGAGCTGGAAAATGGAATTCAATTAGTTTATGAGTAAGTTGAAATATAATTGAAACATGTTATATTCAAATATACAAGTGAAATAGGCAAAGAGTTAATTAACGAATTAATTAACGAGTTGAGTTAAAACGAGCGTATTAAGTTGAAATGAATTAGAAATGTATGGATATACATGAGACAGGTATGGAATGAAGTTAATGAAGATATATATTAGCATGCTCGACAAAAAGGTATGTATTTAATTCGTATATGAGATTTTATGCGCTGTATCGGCTAGCCACTTGGCTTTTCTTTTTTCTTTTTGGATTGTAGAGGGCCTATGTGGCAAGGTTTGATGTTTTCCGGTAACCCGTACAAAGGAAGCTATGGCGAATTTTTCCGGGAATTTAAAGAGTTAGAATATTTTTAAGAAGTTTGATAACTAGAAATCTATATATCAATATATATAGAAGTCAATAAGGAAACGAACTTAAAAATAGAATAGTATAATCAAAAAGGAAGTCTAAGAATAAAATCTAGTAAGAATAGAAAGAGAAAGTGTATATGTGTTTAAAAGTGAATAATTAGTTGTATGGTATTGATTATTTGAGTAAGTAGTCTTATCTGTTTTGACGTTATGAATGTTATTCAGTCAAGGTCTGAGAGGTAGTTATACCCCAACTGGATTAATTTCATTATTAACAAATAAATAGTAAGATTTCAGGCTCGAAGATCAATGTTGAATAAGATATAGTTGAATATAGTATTTGGGTTGTCGTAGCGATGTTTTACACAACACCCATTTTAACCCAAATAAGTGTAAGCTTGGAAATAGAACAATAAGTATTTCCTAAGTATAGAAATAAACAAGTTCAAGAAAGAGATAAGTAATTGGAATATTTTCCAGTTATAAATAGAAGATATTCTCTAAGTACAGAAAATAAAAGAAGACGATATACGGAAATGTTTTCCAATTTACGTAAAAGGCCAAGATGATTATCGAAAATATTTGGTTAACAAATATTGATAAGGAAATGGAGAAGAGATTTAATTAATGAAATATTAATTAAAGAGCCCAGTGATTTGTTTGATATGTTGGATGAACACTTGTTTATATTCGATAGTTAAATAACAGACTATCGAAGTTTTTGACCATCGTTGTCAATATGGGGAGACCAGTTGGATTATTATCCGAGAACCACTCCGTATTGGCATAAGCATTGCGAATCAGATTATTCAAAGATAATCAAAGACGGAGTAAAGTGTGTTGAGAAAAAGATTTTGATCGATGCCAACATATAAAGGTGCAATGAAGATCATTTCATAGAGATAATGTTTTTACATTGACTCGTGTTAGAAATATGTTCAAATCTATCCTAAAAGTATAACACGAATGCACAAAACAATTTTCAGATCAACCAGTCGAACGGTGGAAACTCACCAGTCGACCGTTTTAGTTTCTGTTTCGAAACGGTCGAACGGTGATTTCCTGGCGGTCGACCAGTTTCGCTGTTTTTGCACATAACAGCTATTTTTATGGAATTTTTTTTTAATTAAATTCAACCAGTCGACCGGTGATTTTTAACCAGTCGACCATTTTTAAACAGCAAGCTTTTTCTGAAAGGTTGCTTCTATTTGTGAAGAGATTTCTATTCAATAATCAAAGGTAATGGACATAACTTTTTATAGAAACTATTCACGAAGAATTACTACCTTTCTACTATAATATAAACAACTTCAAACTTGTTTTACAATCACCAAAAGTCATTCTATATTCTCTCTATTTTCTGATTTACACTTCTATATATTTTGCAAACGAAGGCTCTCCAAATTCAAATACTTGTTGAATCCTTGAATCAATTTAATATCATTTGATTCAACAAGAATTCTACTTCCTTAAATCTACGCATTCAAAGTATATACTCGAGGATCAGATTATAGGAAGATTGTACTCAAACTGTTGACTATCCGTGTTGAATCAAGAACACAAAGCAGAAGTCAAAACCATTGTATTAGTTGAAGTCATGCGTGTGATCAGACAAGTGTTGAAGTCCTTGTGTTGTTAGAGGCGTGAAATCTCGTTCGGCTGCTCGGGTGTTGTAAACCTGTTCCTCCGGGTGAAGCGAGGTTGCTGATTAGTTAAAATCCAGAGAGCAGTCTGGGACTAGACGTAGGACGGTGCTCTGAACCAGTATAAAAATCCCTGGTGTTATTTTCTATTTTACTGCTTTTACTATTTTCTGTGATTTTTTTTTATTTCATACTTAAGTGTTATACGCCATATTACACGATCCGAACCAGAGAGATGTCTGGAACTGGACGTAGGACGCCTACACTTTTTCAATTGGTATCAGAGCCTAGTGTTCTAGAGATCATAACAACATCCTAGAATAAATGGCAATCAACGAATCAGAAAATGGAAGAGAAACAAAGCAGACTCAGGAGAGCAAGGAAACAAATGTCTCATGGGTAAAGTCAGATCACAATCGGTAGGTAAAGATTTTTTATATAAAGATCTTTTGCTAAACCATGAAAAATTGTTGAAAGATTTTAAATGTTTGAGTAAACTTAATGTAATAATTATAGCCAAGTCTAAAAATTGTGAGCAAGAAAATTCCAAATTAAAAGAAGAAAACAAGTTTTTAGTAAAACAAGCCAAATATTGTGAAGATAACTTAGAAGAGCTTGTTTCTCAAAAAAAAATCCTTCAAAAAGAAAATGAGCGACTAGAAGATAAAAACAATGTTCTTTTAAAGGAAATCGATCTTTTGCAAAATAGAAATAAATCATTAGAAGATTCTTTAAATAATTCTACTTTCTAATTTCGTCTCTTGAAAAAGAGAATGGAGCTCTAATTGAAAAGAATTTGGAATTATCTAAAAAATGTGAGTTTTTAAAGGTGAATAATAATATTTTGCAAAATAAATTTTCTGACTCAAAAGAAAATTTTGAAAAATTACAATCTTCTTTAATTAATTCAGGATCCCAAATTTGTGGTCTCAAAATTGAGAATGCTTTAAAAAGGAAGAACTCTGAATTAAATAAGGTAATTGATAATTTTCAAAATAACAAAATTTCTTATGTCACTCGTGATTTTGGAATCAAATTTGATAAATGTACAAATAAGTTCACGAAATTTAATAAAGGTCAAAATGATTTAAACATGATTTTATCTAGATCTCGACCTTTACGTGACAAAAGTGGTATAGGATATAATAAAACTAATCAAAGAAATAGTACTAGATATGCTTTTATGTACAATAAGAATATCACTGCTAGTACTAATGCTCATCCCAGACCCAATTATTATAGAAATTCGAATACTTCTATGACTAGTAGTATTTATAATAAATGTAGAAGTACGAAAAGGAATATCAATAGAGATTACTTAAGTATTTGGGTTCCTGTAAGTTGGAAAAAAAGAGAAAAATATATCGATGATTATTTTGATTCAGTAGTTAATAATGAAAATTTTATCTTTAAAGGTTCCATTAAACCCTCTTGGGTATGGTTACCTTCCATCTAACCCATGGACCCAAATAAAGCAAGTGGGTACCAAAACTATATATCATATTTTTCGCAGGTACACCACAACAAAGTGAAGGTTATTCGGTATCTCTAAATATCTTTGAAAAACTCACATGATTCAATATCTCCTAAAGGTACTATAATTTTTTGTATTCTCTACTACTCTCGATTATTGTGTTTATTATGGTATTTATTATTTTTAATAGATGAGAAAGGGGGAGAAATATTTTCTCTCATGATGATACATATCATTCATGTTACATATACTATCATTTAAAATTATGTGCTTAACATGGCAATAGTATATGTGTGCTAACATTTGTTAATGCAGGAATCAAAAGATAAGGTTATTTATATTATATTATGAACAAACAAATGTTGCAGAAATTCAGGGGGAGCTTTATATTCAAATGGAGAAAATCCAAGGTGTTGTCATCAATCAAAAAGTGGGAGAATGTTGAGAACAAGATTTTGATCGATGCCAACCTATAAAGGTGCAATGAACATCATTTCATAGAGATAAGGTTTTTACATTGACTCGTGTTAGAAATGTGTTAAAATATATCCTCAAAGTATAACACAAATGCATAAAACAATTTTCAAATCGACCAGTCGACCGGTCAAAACTCACTAGTCAACCAGTCGAAACTCACCAGTCGACCGGTCGAAACTCACCAGTCGACCGTTTTATTTTCTGTTTCGAAACGGTCAAACGCTGATTTCCTGGCGGTCGACCAGTTACACTGTTTTTGCACATAACGCCTATTTTTCTAGAATTTTTTATTTTAGTTAAATTCAACAAGTCGACCGGTGATTTTTTACCAGTCGACCGTTTTTAAACAGCAAGTTTTTTCTGAAAGGTTTCTTCTATTTATGAAGAGATTTCTATTCAATAACTAAAGGAAATGGACACAACTTTTTATAGAAACTCTTCATGAAGAATTACTACCTTTCTACTATTGTATAAACAACTTCAAACTTGTTTTACAATCACCAAAAATCATTCTATATTCTCTCTATTTTCTGATTTACACTTTTATATTTTGCAAACAAAGGCTTTCCAAATTCAAATACTTGTTAAATCCTTGAATAAATTTAATATCATTTGAGTCAACAAGCATTCTACTTCCTTAAATCTACGCAGTCAAAGTTTATACTCGAGGATCAGATTATAGGAAGATTGTACTCAAACTGTTGACTATCTGTGTTGAGTCAAGAACACAAAGCAGAAGTCAAAACCATTGTATTACTTGAGGTCATATGTGTGATCAGGCAAGTGTTGAAGTCCTCGTGTTGTTAGAGGCGTGAAATCCCGTTCGGCTGCTCGGGTGTTGTGAACCTATTCCTCCGGGTGAAGCGAGGTTGTTGATTAGTTAAAATCTAGAGAGAAGTCTCGGACTGGACGTAGGACGGTGCTCTGAACCAGTATAAAAAGCCTTGGTGTTATTACTTTAATTTACCGCTTTTTATTTGGGATATATTTCACTATCTCATATTTATGTGCATAACTATTGTAAATATACAAGTTAGTTTATCATATACATTCTGCATATCCATATTACTGATCCTGCCTAAGTCATACACCGACTTTTTAAAGTGCAAGGGCTTTTTCGGTTAATCCTAGGTAGAAATTTCCTAAGATGGATTAATAGAAATTGTGCCTTCGGTTTCGTTCAATCCCAGAACGAATGTAAATGGACGAATGTCTGACAGAGTATTTCCAATGATCGAATGGGTTGGTCTATACAAATATATATGGTGGCAACGGATTTATTCCCTTAGCATAACATCCAGAATATTTGTGTAAACCAATTAAGGATTTACGGATCTGATAATGTGGCATTCAAAGTAATTGTTCTATCAATGAAAGGTAGGTAATCGTAGCCTCCGACCTCAACAACCGAGAAATGACAAAAATCGGGCAGGCAGCATGGATATGTGGGTTGCTCCCATTAGGGTGTACTATCACCTATCTAGAGATTCATTTAATTCCTTATTCTATTCGATGATGTCCCATTCGGGAACGGTTGCTGATCCCAACCGTTGGCGATATACATTCAACACACTCAAGCGAAATGAGTGGTGGGTCATGTGTGACCGGATTACAAAATATTCTTGTTGAACCCAGTGTATTCTCCTCTAGAGATACACTATCGGAAGGTGGTTCCATACCTTGTCATAGTTGTAAATTCATTACCCAATAAGTGCTTGCGGTTTTGATTGTATATTATATATGTGGAACGTGTGATGCAAACATTCCACTAGATTTCTATTTATTTGATTTATACACTATTATAATATCAAAAGAGTTTTGATATAAAGATTACCGTTTTCTTTCAAAAGGATTTGAAAGTTAAATCAAGTGTTTTGGATTCTCATAAGGGAAAAACCCGTTCTGTTTTATACGGCGTGGTCTTATGAGATATCGTTTAATTTCTCAAACTGTTTTAAATTGTTTACTCATACCAGTCCCATGACTGACCCAAAGTTTGTTTTATTTTACCTTAACCCTTGGGTGCCCAAATTTGTATGGGGAGTCAAGTAGTTCAGGACTTTACAGATCTATCTAAAGGATCTTGGAGCAGGAGGCTTCAGTGTTAGATATATAGCATTTTTGTTTCCGCTATATTGTAAGTGTTATACTCTGATAAGTGATGTTATACAGTTAAAATTTTGTATTTCAATGATATGATATATTATATTTTGTTATGCTGCGATGTGAGATTCTATGTTGTTATTTATATTCTTCTTCTACCTTTTTCTTCTAAAAAAATGATTTGTATTTTCATGATATATAGGTTGGAAGTGTGATGTATGTAGTCAACTCATATAGTACGGATTTGCGGTGTAACACCCCACCTCCGCTAGGGTCACTCACAAAGGGAATGCACTAGTTTCGGTGAAGCCTTATTAACGTAAACATGCACAGAAAATATTACCAGACAGAACATATATAAAACAGCGGAAGAAAAACAAATTTCATTACCTTATAAAATAGTAAGGTCTAAAGCCTTTTACATAAGAATGCCATTACATTGAAACCTGTCTTGCAATAGTAAAGAAGCATAAAACCATTTCATAAATTATTCCCCAAGTAAAACAGTAAAGCAGCCATAGCCAAGTAAAGTCCAAGCCATATATGATGACCTTGAAGCAGAAGAAGTCCCAACTAACTAACAGTATTTCCTCCCTGAAAACCTAGGGGGGAAATGGAAGACAAAGAGGCGAAAGAAAACGGGGTCAGTCGTAAAGAATGGTAAGTCCTATCTACTTCCAGCATAAAAACAGGTAAAGGTAACATGACATGCATAAACTGAAAGTAAACATAAGGATGATGACAAGATAGATAGGCTAAACCAAGATAACAGGATGAAATATTGTATCAAGATAAACTAAGGTATCATGATAAACTACGGTGTTAAGATTAATCAAGGTATCACATCATCAGGTTTCTACCAAGTATAATATCCCAAGGTATCTATCATGTATAACATCCCACGATATCTATCATGTATATTTGCTCTGCACCTTCCGTACTAGTATCCCAACCCGTGTCATGTGTTAGATATAAAATGTCCCTTGCCCAATGTCATGTAATGATCCATTTATTAGTATGCCAACCTAATACACCGTGTACGTAGGTTTTCCCCAATTCTTATGATTCTTTCCATGTATATGTTCAGTCCTTTGCCGTAAATCCTATGGGCTTCCTCACGTAATTCTATACTACTTCAACGTAGTTCCATTATCCTTGAAATCGTTTGGATTGCCACCCTTGATCTGGCTATGTTTCCTACGGTGAACTTTCGAGTGTTCAACTAGGATTCATGCCACCTAAGACCACTAGCGATTATGCAACCTACTGAACGTTTATGTAACTTGGTTTGGGTTTAAGCCACCTAGGACCACTAGGAATTACGCTACCCGTCAACCACGCCCTTTTTTCCACGTATGTATCGTGAACCGTTTTCAATGTCTAGATGCACATGTACCTTTTATATGCCATCCGAGTCCCGTGATAGGGCTGATCAAGAAATACAGGACTCGGTCGGGAGCTTTAGGTTATCTGCTGATGTAGATATCAAGGTCTGTTTTTCTACCGGTGGTTATGGTCCCACGTGACCCCTACCTCAACTACTGAAAGGCAATCCAAGAAAAATCATGTACGAGAACTGTACTCCGGCCACCTATGCCCCACTTTCCTATTGGCCAACTTCACCCATAACTAGATAGCAAGTATATGATTTGTTGGGAGTTCTCTGCCTTTACGTATACGTACACGATTGACTAAAGATGGTAGGTAGTCGACGACGTGCTATCACAGGGCTAAACTAAGTATCACCGACTCCACGCTAATCCATCCCAGTCTTTAGGTTGCTCGCACAGCAACCAAGGCATACCCTTGGTTCTTCTACCGCAGACCTTAACCTCTGTGAGCCCAGGCGGATCGTCTGCAACCTCACATAGGGATACCAAGATTACCTTCACGTCCCCCGAAGCTACTGCTTCGTCACCCAGTTCGCTGGAGCCTTTATCTAAGTCAGATAAACATGTGCTCCTCCTTATGTGTTTGTTTAAGAGATGACCTACCGTATCGGGTTACTCATCTGTTTATGAACTGGTCCAATTCCCTTGACTAAGAATTATTACTTAGTTATCCTTAACTAAGGTTTATCACTTAGTTTCCTTTCCCGTTATCCTTGTTAACTACGATTTTCTACTGTGTCCCCTGAACTAGGGTTTTGTCTAATGGGATAAGTGTTGTCATTCAAGTTCATTACTTAACCCGCCTACGAATCATGTCAAAATTGGCTAAGTATTCAAGTTCAAGACTTAGCCCTACAAACCATGTGTCAAGTTGGTTAAGTATATCAAGCAGTTCATGACTTAACCTTATCAAATTATCGTGTCAGATTGGTTAAGTATAGGTTAACTTAACCCCATCAAATTATCGTGTTAAATTAGTTATGTATAGGTTATCTTAACCCCATCAAATTATCGAGTAAAATTGGTTAAGTGTAGGTTAACTTAACCCCATCAAATTATCGTGTAAAATCGGTTAAGTGTAGGTTAACTTAACCCTATCAAATTATCGAGTAAAATTGGTTAAGTGTAGGTTAACTTAACCCCATTAAATTATCGTGTAAAATTGGTTAAGTGTAGCTTAACTTAACCGCATTAAATTATCGAGTCGGATTGGTCAAGTATAGGTTAACTTAACCCCATCCACTAATCATGTTACATGGTTAAGTGTCATTAAATAATCAAGTCCGGTTTTACTTAACCTACCCATTCATGTCAAATCGGTTAAGTGTCACTAGTCAAATTAACTTAACCTTATCATGTGGCATTAAATAAATTAATGCACCCCAACCTCTCACATTAGACTTTGTTGTGGTTACTGGATTTGCCGGGCAAGTCAGGGCAGCTTTACACCACAACCTAGTCTAGCCTCGGGTTTTAAGCGCGATATGACCAACTACTCACATTGGGTCCTATTGTTTGTAGTTACTGGATTTGCTGGGCGGTTCCAGGCAGATTTATACTACAAACTCAACCCGACCTCGAGTTGGCCACTTTCATGTTTTCTAAGTGTCATGCTCATGTCGAATTTAGGCCACGACAAAGTCCATGTTTCCCACTTATGCCTATTGTCCCATTTCTTAATTCATGTCAGGTTTCATGGTCAATTCATGTTTTGCCTATTCTACCCAAAACGTATTCCCAACGCAAGTGAAAGTGAATCAACATAGTAGGAATAATATGACAACATATTGGCCTCAAACATGCATGATAGCAAAGCACTAGGTTCAACATCATAGGCATGTAAATGGTCATGAGGGGTTTAGGTTCTCTAACATGGTTAAGCCCCAAATCAAGTTCATATCAATGTTCCACAAGTCAAGAGAATATGTCTAAGGGTTCATGTCAACATTCCACAAGTCAAAATGCAAGGGTTCATGTTACAAGCTTGCATGATAAACTAGGTCAAACACAATCATGAATGGCATGATCTAGTCTATAAGAAGTAGCCCAAAGTCATAAGTTCAAGAAAAGGGCAAGACTAGATTCACATAGATAATCATACTTAGGTTTCATCTCTTTTTATTCCATGTCCATATTAGAACTACCGTTTAGATCTAAATGTATCTAGAACTTACAAAGCGTGGCTAGAGAATTATGAGCAAGCATTTGTCGAAGAACGGTGGTAGGAATGATGCTCTACTCCCTTGATTTGATGTAGAAAGCTTGCTCCTTTGATTTGAATCTAGTTTGAATGCTCAACCCTTTGAAGTTGGAGATGGAGGCCATGAACAAGAGAGATTTGGGCAGCACTTCGTTGTTGGAATGATTTGTAGTGATTTAGGCTAGGTCTTACGGCGTTTTTATAGGAGTAGGAACAAGTTTAGGCCATAGGATCAACCCTAGAACAGATCTGAGCCATCAAAAATCGTCATAGGCCAACCAAGAAGACCACAAGACCAAGCAGGTGCACCCAGGCCGACCGGGCTCGACCAGGGAGGTCGACCCCCAGGTCGACCCTAGGGTCGACACCCAAGTCGACCTGGTCCCCCCCCCAGGTCGACCTGGTCTCTGGGCTGGAATTTTCCCACCCAGCCCGTTTCTGGGTTTTTGAATCTGTTTCGTTTTTTCTGAATTTTCGTGAAACTTCGAGAGACCATAACTTGCTCATACGGACTCGGATTTACGAAATTTCGGACTCGTTTCCAATCAGAATTCCGAGACTAACGCAAGGCGCAACCCGTTTTTCTTGATTCTTATTTTAAAATTTAATTCTGCCTCGATTTCTAGTCTTAACACGTTATTAAAATTCGGGTTGTTACATTCTCCCCTCCTTAAAGGATTTCGTCCCCGAAATCTCTAAACCAGGAAGAACGTATCCTACCATCCATCATCCATCTACTCAAAACATCATCCACTGGCAACCATTGTCCTTAAAATGTTTCTAATGCTTTATGAAGATATGCAAAAAGTGTGTGTATATGTTCCTTAGCTAATGCAAATGATCAGGCCTGAGTGATCTTCTAAATGCAGAATATGTTTAGTGCCATGAGTCCAACATGTATGGAAATAGTCCTAATCACATAAATACTATATGTGTGCACAAACATTCATTCATATGCAACATCCACATGATAAAACATTCAATTTTCATCCACAAACAAGTATAAACACTTATACATATGAAATATGAAATGTGACTGAGCCGATCTAGTGTCTAATGTGCATCAAGCATCCACGAGCAACCACTTGCAACCATATCAATCATAACATGTTTCAAATACATGTCCAAATCCATAGGGTTCTACCTAAGGTTCTCAAGATAGGATCGAGAGGATAAGCAAGATAAACTCCTTTCCGATTACAAGAAATCCCTTCCCAAACCTAACCCATATCCTATAAAGCCCAAAAAGTTTAGTCAACCTAACGGACACCCTCAAACCCCAACATATTTATTGCAAACAGATGAGTCATACTCCTTATGGGGTTTGCAACAGAACTAAGATTGAAAATAGGACCGAGAGGGTATTCATAAAAGATAGTATACAAGTAAGCTCTACAGGAAAACCAGGGATCAAGGATATACTCTTAAAAAGAGATATGATGCACGTATCTAGTCTTAAATCTTCCAAGCCGTATTTCCTTGAGCTTAATTCCATTGTGCCTTGACCATGTTTAACTTCATGGTTTCGTAGCTTCTTAATTCCTGTTTCCAAAATATGAGTTGGAACTCATTTCATTGTCGCCTCTCGTTCCACTTTCACTTATCCTTTTTCTAGTATACTTGGCTCAAACATAACTGCGTACTCATGATTCCATGCAAGCTTTCCAAAATTCAGTAGTGAATCTTAGATCTCGTTTACATACTATAAGGTATTCCACGCAGAAGAACTTTCTCTTGAAAATAAACAAATGTCAATCCATGTTGCCAAATGTACTTACTCATGTGATTTCTATAACCCATGCTTAAGCGAAATGAACCATCTGCCTTAGTGGCGAACACTACTCGATCGGATTAAAATTTCCAATAAATGCATCAAGAGATTCTAGGGAACTAATCATGACAGAACCCAAAAAGGTTACACGAGACTTCGAGGGTATTACCAAGGCAAGTCAAGAGTCTAACTACCCTCCGAGAATGGCACCCTTACTGGATAACCACTTCATCCCTAGAATCCATCCATAGCCCAAAAACATAAGCATTACTTCCAAACTCAACACTTGGCATAGGCATTTTCAAATCCAAACAAGTCATGAATAAATGAACCAATTCTCCATTCGGATTTTGAGACAAAAATGGGATCCTCTACTATGCTAGTACTAAGGTGCAGAGACTCAACTATCGAAGCAGAATTAAATGATACGATGTACAAAACAAAGTCTTGATGGGATAATAGAAAAGAAAGGCTAAACCTTTAACAGAAACGGTACCATCCCTCTTAGGTACGCTAGTAGTGAGAGCATCCAATTTCGCTCTCGACGATCTTGTCCTTATCCCATACTACTTAACTATCTGCCCCTTTTTACCATTCTAAATATACTCTCTTATCATGGGATTTATTATTATTCACCTTTTCCTCCTTTGTGGATTAAGCCATACCAACAAGTTGCTTATCCTTAAGCTTGTATCCTTTATCCTTGTTCTTACTATCCTTTCTTTTATAACGCGGTAACAGGTCTCTTGGGAACTACCTCCATCGTACGGAAAACACTTACGTAGCAGGATTAGTCGCAGTTAAAACTACTGTGACTACAGATGGAGGAAAGAAAGGAAAAGAGATTCAATCAAGGAAACAAAGGATAGTGCTAATGGCCTTTGGGGAATAGCCTTTAAAAATAAAACTTTTCTTGAAAAATGCTTCTTTGTAAACAGTTTGTAAAATAGTTTCAGAAGGTTTTAAAAACTTTCGCCCAGTCCGGTAACCTTCTGCTCTGATACCAAATGTAACACCCCACCTCCGCTAGGGTCACTCACAAAGGGAATGCACTAGTTTTGGTGAAGCATTATTAAGGTAAACATGCACAGAAAATATTACAAGTCAGAACATATATAAAACATCGGAAGAAAAACAATTTTCATTACCTTATAAAATAGTAAGGTCTAAAGCCTTTTACATCAGAATGTCATTAAAGCCATTACATTGAAACCTGCCCTGCAATAGTAAAGAAGCATAAAACCATTTCATAAATTATTCCTCAAGTAAAACAGTAAAGCATCCATAGCCAAGTAAAGTCCAAGCCATATATGATGACCTTGAAGCAGAAGAAGTCCCAACTAAATAACAGTATTTCCTCCCTGAAAACCTGGGGGGTGGGAAACGGAAGACAAAGAGGCGAAAGAAAACGGGGTCAGTCATAAAGACTGGTAAGTCCTATCTACTTCCAGCATAAAAACAGGTAAAGGTAACATGACATGCATAAACTGAAAGTAAACACAAGGATGATGAAAATATAGATAAGCTAAACCAAGACAACAGGATGAACTACTGTATCCAGATAAACTAAGTATCATGATAAACTACGGTGTCAAGATTAATCAAGGTATCACATCGTCAGGTTTCTATCAAGTATAATATCCCAAGGTATCTATCATGTATAACATCCCACAGTATCTATCATGTATATTTGCTCTGCACCTTCCGTACTAGTATCCCAACCCATGTCATGTGTTAGCTATCAAATGTCCCTTTCCCAATGTCATGAAATGATCTATTTATTAGTATACCAACCTAATACACCGTGTATGTAGGTTTTCCCCAACTCGTATGATTCTTTCCATGTATATGTTCAGTCCTTTGCCGTAAATCCTATGGGCTTCCTCATGTAATTCTATACTACTTCAACGTAGTTCCATTATCCTAGAAATCGTTTGGACTGCCACACTTGATCTGGCTATGTTTTCTACCATGAACTCTCGAGTGTTCAACTAGGATTTATCCCACCTAGGACCACTAGGTATTATGCAACCTACTGAACGTTTACGTAACTTGGTTTGGGTTTAAGCCACCTAGGACCACTAGGGATTACGCTACCCGTCAACCACGCCCTTTTTCCCACGTATGTATCGTGAACCGTTTTCAATGTCTAGATGCATATGTACCTTTTATGTGCCATCCGAGTCCCGTGACAGGGCTGATCAAAAAATACAGGACTCGGTCGGGAGCTTTAGGTTATCTGCCGATGCAGATATCAAGGTCTGTTTTTCTACCGGTGGTTACGGTCCTACGTGACCCCTCCCTCAACTACTGAAAGGCAATCCAAAAAAAATCATGTATGAGAACTGTACTCCGACCACCTATGCCCCACTTTCCTATTGGCCAACCTCACCCATAACTAGATAGAAAGTATTTGGTCTGTTGGGAGTTCTCTGCCTTTCCGTATACATACACGATTGTCTAAAGATTGTAGGTAGTCGACGACGTGCTATCACAGGGCTAAACTAAGTATCCCGACTCCACGCTAATCCATCCCAGTCTTTAGGTTGCTCGCACAGCAACCAAGGCATAACCTTGGTTCTTCTACCGCAGACCTTAACCTCTATGAGCCCAGGCGGATCATCTGCAACCTCATAGAGGGATACCAAGAGTACCCTCACGTCCCCGGAAGCTACTGCTTCGTCACCCAGTTCGCTGGAGCCTTTATTTAAGTCAGATAAACATGTGCTCCTCCTCGTGTGTTTGTTTAAGCGATGACCTGCCGTATCGGGTTACTCATCAGTTTATGAACTGGTTCAATTCCCTTGACTAAGAATTATTACTTAATTATCCTTAACTAAGGTTTATCACTTAGTTTCCTTTCCTGTTATCCTTATTAACTACGATTTTCTACTTGGTCCCCTGAACTAGGGTTTTGTCTAATGGGTTAAGTGTTGTCAGTCAAGTTCATGACTTAACCCGCCTACGAATCATGTCAAAATTGGCTAAGTATTCAAGTTCAAGACTTAGCCCTAGAAACCATGTGTCAAGTTGGTTAAGTACATCAAGCAGTTCATGACTTAACCTTATCAAATTATCGTGTCAGATTGGTTAAGTATAGGTTAACTTAACCCCATCAAATTATCGTGTTAGATTGGTTAAGTATAGGTTATCTTAACCCCATCAAATTATCGAGTAAAATTGGTTAAGTGTAGGTAAACCTAACCCCATTAAATTATCGTGTAAAATCGGTTAAGTGTAGGTTAACTTAACCCCATCAAATTATCAAGTAAAATTGGTTAAGTGTAGGTAAACTTAACCCCATTAAATTATCGTGTAAAATTGGTTAAGTGTAGGTTAACTTAACCCTATTAAATTATCGAGTCGGATTGGTCAAGTATAGGTTAACTTAACCCTATCCACTAATCATGTTACATGGTTAAGTGTCATTAAATAATCAAGTCCTGTTTTACTTAACCTACCCATTCATGTCATATCGGTTAAGTGTCATTAGTCAAATTAACTTAACCTTATCATGTGGCATTAAATAAATTAATGCACCCCAACCTCTCACATTAGACTTTGTTGTGGTTACT
Organism: Allium sativum; assembly: GCA_030737875.1. Taxonomy (NCBI): domain Eukaryota; kingdom Viridiplantae; phylum Streptophyta; class Magnoliopsida; order Asparagales; family Amaryllidaceae; genus Allium; species Allium sativum. The sequence goes on from CM060924.1 coordinate 301,590,377, forward strand.
GGATGTTTCGGGCAAGTCCGAGCAGCTTTACACCACAACCTAGTCTAACCTCGGGTTTTAAGCGTGATATGACCAACTACTAACACTGGGTCCTACTGTTTGTAGTTACTGCATTTGCCGGGAGGTTCCGGGCAGATTTATACTGCAAACTCAACCCAACCTCGAGTTGGCCACTTTCATGTTTTCTAAGTGTCATGCTCATGTCGAATTTAGGCCACGACAAAGTCCATGTTTCCCACTTATGCCTATTGTCCCATTTCTTAATTCATGTCTAGTTTCATGGTCAATTCATGTTTTGCCTATTCTACCAAAAACGTTTTGCCAACGCAAGTGAAAGCGAATCAACATAGTAGGAATAATATGACAACATATTGGCCTCAAACATGTATGATAGCATAAAGGGTGAATTGACATCAAACATGTATGATAGCAAAGCACTAGGTTCAACATCATAGGCACGTAAATGGTCATGAGGGGTTTAGGTTCTCTAACATGGTTAAGCGCCAAATCAAGTTCATATCAATGTTCCACAAGTCAAGAGAATATGTCTAAGGGTTCATGTCAACAATCCACAAGTCAAAATCCAAGGGTTCATGTTACAACCTTGCATGATAAACTAGGTCAAATACAATCATGAGTGGTGTGATCTAGTCAATAAGAAGTAGCCCAATGTCATAAGTTCAACAAAAGGGCAAGCTAGATTCACATAGATAATCATACTTAGGTTTCATCTCTTTTTATTCCATGTCCATATTAGAACTACCGTTTAGATATAAAAGTATCTAGAACTTACAAAGCGTGGCTAGAGAATTATGAGCAAGCATTTGTCGAAGAACGGTGGTAGGAATGATGCTCTACTCCCTTGATTTGATGTAGAAAGCTTGCTCCTTTGATTTGAATCTAGTTTGAATGCTTAACCCTTTGAAGTTGGAGATGGAGGCCATGATCAAGAGAGATTTGGGCAGCACTTCGTTGTTGGAATGATTTGTAGTGATTTAGGCTAGGTCTTAGGGTGTTTTTATAGGAGTAGGAACAAGTTTAGGCCATAGGATCAACCCTAGAATAGATATGAGCCATCAAAAATCGTCACAGGCCAACCAAGAAGACCACAAGACCAAGCAGGTGCACCCAGGCCGACTGGGCTCGACCAGGGAGGTCGACCCCCAGGTCGACCCTAGGGTCGACACCCAAGTCGACCTGGTCCCCTCCAGGTCGACACCTAGGTCAGCCCCCTGGTCGACCTGGTCTATGGGCGGGAATTTTCCCGCCCAGCCCGTTTCTGGGGTTTTTGAATCTGTTTCGTTTTTTCTGAATTTTCGTGAAACTTCGAGAGACCATAACTTGGTCATACGGACTCCGATTTACGAAATTTCGGACTCGTTTCCGACCAAAATTCCGAGGCGAATGCAACGGGGCAACCCGTTTTTCTTGATTTTTATTTTAAAATTTAATTCTGCCTTGATTTCTTGTCTTAACACGTTATTAAAATTCGGATTGTTACATGCGAGACATTACACATTGCCTAAAGATGCGGCCATCCCTTTCTCCAAAATCAAATTTTCAGCAGTTTCCCCTGCATCACATCCACGGGTTAATCTAATTAATATACTTTTAAATTAATTCTTAAATAAAAAAATTATAACTAATTACATTGGTCATAATATGATGTCGATCAATCAACAATTCCTGCTCCTCTCGTATAACCGCACCTACGTTGTTTCTTAACCAAATCGTGCCCCTATACATAATTAAGTTAGTTAATTACTTGGTCAATGATTTAATTAAACAATTTATGTTATTAAATGTATATTAACAACCGATTAAAACAAAGGCCGCCCTCTTTTATCACCTTCCGGTAACGATGCTTCAGCCGAACCCATGCTCGAGATAAGTTCAGTCGTCGTACCTTAAATAGATGATCAGACGATCATCTAACACTACCGGCAGCTGCGCCTGAGTCTCCTCGTCCCGCGCTCCAATTTTTGGCAAACTCGACATCACAAGTTGAATAAAAACCCAGTTCGAAGGTTGGCTCTTTCGACCGTAACCCTGGCCACCACTGACCGGAAATGTTCATCATCACTGTTGAAGGAGTGTACCTCAGCTAGCTTAACGTTTTTGTAGTAGGAAGCTCATTGGGATGATTGACGGATTTCGAGAGGGAAGGGAAAATAGAATCGAGCTAAAATTGCCGTTGATTAATGGTAAGAGGCGGCTAGGAATTTGTTGACCACAAGGTATACATTTGACCGTGATTTTAGGGTTAAGGGATGCTATTTATAGTAAGGGTTTGGATTAAATTAATATTATCTGAAACTTCGCCGTGAAGTAAAACCAAAATCTACCACATACAATCTCCATTTCTGACAAAATAAGGTAATCTTAGCATAAAACATATTCTGGACCCAATGGGACAGGTTTCGTCGAATTCTGAGGTCGTTTGTGAAAAGTCCTTTATAGTTATCGGTGAAAAATCAAGCGTTTAAAATTCCTAAAATTCCAACAAAAATCCAATAAATTTGAGACCTTGACATTTTACTAGTCCTCTTACTTACGGATCCAATGAAATTTATTTCGTTCAAATCGGAGTTCATTTGGCTAGTCATTTATTCGTTTAAAGTTACCTATATTTGAATTGACCAATATAATAGAATTGATTAAGGCGTTTATCGTTGCCACGATCAAACGGTAAGTCCGATTGACACGAGAATTGAAATTTCTACAATAATTAATTAATGCGAATCAAATGGCACCGGTTTCGTCACATTCCGAGACTGTTTCCCGGTACGCTATTTTTATACGCAACACATTGCCATTTTGGACACCAAATTATCCGGTCTTCAAAAATAACAAACTATATACCTATCCTGACTCTAATCGTCTATGCGAATTCAATGGAACTGGTTTCATGGCTTAATTTTATCATCTACTCAAGTTACACTCAAACACCTCTTTCATAAATTAAATTAATTACGCGCTATAGAAAATTAACGGGCGTTTATGGCTGCCGTGATCACATACGACATCAGTTTGCCACGCAATTCAATACCGTACAATAATTTAACGTTACGGTTCCAATGTCACTAATTTCATCGAAATCGGAGATCGTTTGCAAAATGGCCATTTTAAAAGCCTATAAATTAAATAACGATTTCTATAGCGACTATTTCAAATTTTGATTTAGCCATAATTAACAATCTATAACACGAAATCTGGATTTTTCTCCTTCATCTGAAAATTATCATCAATACGGTTCCAACATTTCTTGTTTCACAGAAATCCGATTTGAATCGTGTATATTCAATTGAAGTTCAAAACTCCATTTTACGAACTGCCGCACCATTTCGAGCTCGATTTATAATTACATAAATATATAACGTTCAAACTCCATTTTAAATAACGAATTCAATATTAAAATCCACTAATACCCCAAATAAAATATTTAAAATAAATAAATTAATTTAAATATTTGACTGCCAAAAATACCGGTCGTTACAGAAGGTATCCATTTACCCCTTTGTACTTTATCCTATCGGGATGTTTTTCCACTTCATTAGAATTTTCATTCTTTCCACAAACTTTGTCTATTCTTTTGTGTGAAGCTATGTTTGAGGTTTTCGCGATCCTTTGTAATCCATTGAGATTCTTCTCATTGTTCTCAAAAGGGTAATATTTAGAGAAAGGAAAAGGCATGGAGGTTCAGGCACACCTTCTAGCACCAAAAATGTTTGCCAAATTTATGGTTAACACCCCAAAATGAGATCTGAACGTAGCGCTTTCAATCTCTGGCAGGAAAGAGCTTAAACTTGAGATCTATAAATATTTTCTAGTAACAGTCTTGAACTACTAACGTAGAATTTTGTAGGTAAATCCTCTATTAGGAATAAAACCAATGTGAATCTCATTTTTGATTTCTCGAATCGAAGGTCTCTCTTCCTATAATATACTTTCCTAGTATTGTCTTAAGGTATTGAAATTATATCTTTGGGTACTCAACGGTCAAGGATCAGAGCATTGGGAAATTATTCCATCTAAATCAACTTCTGAATGTTAGGTTTATGTAAGTATTCCTTGGATTCGTATGGATTTAGTGAGATATCATGAGTATTACCCTACTTCAATTGTTTAGGCCTAATAAGTTATTGAATCTGGGGAAATTAACTCAATTCTAGGTTTGGCCTTAACACAATCCTAAGTCGCTATAAAAATCATTAAGCTAATGAAGGTTTATATCCTATAATCCAAGGATCCTTGGGTCAGTTATAGGTATGGATTCGAAATGGACCTCAATTTTTTACATGATCTGCATATTGCACCTATGACGATAGCAAATAATAATAATAATAATGAATATTATTGAATAAACAAAATTCACTTAATTGCCATATATCTCCATTTTATTGAGTATAATCAACATTACAATCCTATCCCCCTGATTGATCCAGAAACTAGGGTTTTTCTTTCTATTAAGAGATTACAAATGTAGAGAAACTGAATTAGGAAAAAAGAAGTTGTCCCACAATCTGATTCATTGGGTCATATATAGAGGTAAATATTAACCTTTCCTTCGGCTTATGTAACAACCTGAATTCTGATAGAACAAATTTTTCTATAAATCCCAATCTATTGATGCTCGAGTTGGCTTATCTAGTATCCTGCGGAAAAGACAGAGATATTAAATATATCAGAGATTGATAAAATATCTCCCAATGGAATGGATAAAATATAATAATCAAATATAGCCTTACCAAAATAATAACACTGCTTAACAAATGTCCAAAGGATACCAAACCTCTGTCATAAGTCTAACCTGCGAGTATGTTATGAGGAGGTGGTCTAAACATACAGCCTACTGAGAAGACGAATTATACATCTTCAAATAACCTACATATACCATTCAGTTGCATTTTCTTGATTATTAGGTTATTTGGTTAAACAACACTCAAGGTTTTTCACTCATATCGTACCCATCTACTCCTAAGTAGATTAACCCTAATATACTATATATGTAGTTATACCCAACATCCCAAGGTACATTCCATAATACCCTCCTCATATGGTCTCAGCCGTCATGCCACGAAAGCTAATTCAATCCCTATCCCATGCCGATCTGTGTACAGAAATCATTATTGTTATTCCATTTAATTGAATAGAACCACCATCGCTATGCCACGTAAGCATGTGGATCCTCGTATCCAAACTCATCGTTTAAACCTCGTCTCAACACAGAGTAATTCCCAAATGTCTACAAGAAACCACCAAGTGCGTGTACTTGGATCCTTATATGTATGTACTATATACTATAACCCGAGTCCTGTAATAGGGCTGCATCAAATGCATGGAACTCGGTTGAGACTTTTAAATATATATGAAGGACATATTCATTATGCCTACAATACATATATTTATATTAGGTCTGCCTGTTTTCATGGTGTCTATAGCCCCACCATGGAACTAAATAAAGACTACATGAAGAGAAAATGTTATGCACCTAACCAATCTAACATCAAATTTGCTGTGTGCCTCACCAATGCCTCGATACTGAAAGAAAATTATAGTTGGTTTAGCTCTTATTCTTTCTACATTCCACTGACTATCGATTAGGTGTCCAATGATTACTATATTTATTTTGTCCTGACCAGCCTCCTCCTCAAGCGAGGCAACCGCCAGATCGTCCTAAGATCATCCGCCCAGCCTTCTGGCTACCACAACATAATTACATCCAAGGTATAATCTTAGATGGAACTACAGACCCGCCTCTGGGCATACTTCTTCATTCGGTTTCCCCAGGGGTCCATTTAAGAGTACCCTTCCACATCCCGTAGAAGTCTCGTGCCTTCCTTCAGTCCCATAAAATAATCAGTTGGACGTGTTCCACTCATGTCTCTAAACACCCGCGATGATCTAACCAATTGGGTTCATCATCTCCACATGTATGGACTGGTCCTAGCGCATCACGCCATTGTGTCATTAGATCCGAAGTCTAATATATTAATCTTGCGCTCACTTTATCTCATCACATTGCTAATTAACTTGATTATCCATGTAACACCCGAAATTTTTACCACACTAAAAGATGATAAATCAAAGAATGCTTAATTAAATATTCAGAGTTAAGTGAAACGGACAACCCCATTGCGTTCTTCTTGGAATTCTTCTTAAGATAGACTCCGTGTTTACGTAAAACGGACATCGTATGAAGAATATATTAAGGTTTGAAGTTTGTATACGCACAAGAGAATTATATATAACAATCAAAATCGGTTCAAATCAGTTGAAATTCATAGGAAGGAAATTAGGGAGAATATCGAACTCGTTGGGGGTCGACATACCCTAGGGGTGTCAATCCATGGGTCGACACCATAAGGAGGGTGTCGACACCCATGTCGACACACCCCAGTATCCGAAGCAGAATCATTTTTGTGAACATCGACATGTTTTCTGACCAGATTCCTGAACCCTAGGCTGTAAAAACACCCCATTCTCATTGGTTTATTCGCTCAAAAACAATGGAGAACTAGATGCTGCCTCCGCTTATGTTAAAATAGCCTTTTCTTCTTCAGCAACAGGAGTTAGATTAATTCAAGAGATCTATAATTCAACATCTGCAATTACTCTTCTATTTCTTAGATCCGATCATAGTGAGTCTACATTATTTTTAGATCCGAATTACTTAAAAGTTATTCTTGACATGACTATAAATTGGATCTAAGCCAACGACTATTTGAATCACATAGTATCTGCCATAACTGCATATCTAAGTTATTCTGACATAACTACAAATTAGATATAAGCCTAAGACTATTGAATTATGTCAGAAGTGCTATTATTTGTATATCTAATTCACTAATTAGATATCATCATGCCTGTTTGTGATCATGACACTATGCCTAATCAGTTCTATTATCACATGTTCATCAGATCTGTTCCTATATGTCTATCTTGTCACTATGCCCAAGTTTGTCACTATGTGCTTATTAGTTGCTATGCCTATTTTACCGTCATATGCCAATCTTGTTATTATGATCGTTTATGTTCTCTTCCCTTCTTCTTTTCCCTTTTTATTTTATATCCAGGCCACTTTAGAGCCTAGGCATGCCGCTGAAAAATGCGAACGCGTGAAATTGGGAACGAGGAGGAAAAACTTTAAAATTGGGGCATAACTTGGATTGGGAAATTTAGGTATAACCTGAATTAAATATATGAATATGGATTTGGGACATAAATCAAAATGTGATTGATATCTTACTTTTGGGCACATGATACATGATAAATAAGACATGGAAAAGGGGCATAAAAACCTATAATGACGTAGGAATAATTGGTTAATAATGGAAATGTCTAGAAATACTGTAATTAGAAACTGTAACCGCACACAGACATGAGGTTAGATTACACTTGTGGTGGAATTCTACATAGAATCGACTGGCATATCCAGCAACCACAAGTGGTGAATCTAATGTGAGGAGTTTAAGTGCATAAACACGTAACGGGCTAAGACACGAGGTTAAGTCCGGCTTGTGGAAGAAGTTTGCCCGGAAACGACCGGCATATCCAGCATCCACAAGTTGTGAGATTAATGTGGGAGGTCTAGCACATTATAACCACAAATGAATGGTGATGAACTTGAATGCTTAACCTAGTCGAAACTATAAGGGATTGTATGAACATGTTAACTTTGAGAAGGGGTTAAGTAGACCTGTATGAATGAGTGGGTGGGTTAAGTATATCTTAGGGTTGGTAATATTTATAATTATAGGCCCACAAACTTAACCTGTGGGGTTATGCAATCTTTTACTCTGGTATAGCATAACCTGTGGAAAACCTAGTAGTGGGGATGCAAGCATAGAGGGAAGCTTGTATCATCTTGCGTGTGAGATGTTAGAGTTTGTGCCCAAGAGGCAATCTATCAGATGTGAATAACAATAACATTGTTGATGTTATGTTTTATTTGGAATAAAATTATTCTATTATTTTGTATTTACTGCGTAATATAAATATTGAAATAATAGAAGTCCTTAGAATTACAATACGGATTTATATAGATTCAAGTAAGTGACTTGAACATGAGATTATATATAATGCAAAGTTTTATAATTCTTGAACGTCCCTAGTCAAGTTTTATTGTTTATGTAGGACAACAATAGAGCACTGAGACTAGTATGTTGATTGACTGATGAGCACATCTCATTGATCATTAATATACGTGATATTAATTCCATAACATAAGTACGTATTAGAGAATAGCGTATTGGGCTGACCCAACATCAGAATAACTACATGGAATATAATTAACAGTATCATAAGTTATTCTGATAGTGATAGTGATGTAATGGTCCTCAGACCTGAAATCATTATAATTTTATTCGAAGATATTTGTGTTTTGATATCATCTAAAGTTATTCATAACAGAATAACGATAACGGTAATTATTGGATACATATCGAATCAAATAAAAGATTATGAATGATCTAGATGGAATTTAACCCTATAATATACTTGTAGTGATATCCATGGGACTCTTGATTGAGTGAGACTGTGAAATGCATTGTCGTGCTCAAATATTGATTTGTTTTAAAACAGTCTACTCATCGATTAAGAAAAGCAGATTAAATTATAAAGAGGATGATACGATCTATGCCTCCAGTTTAATCTTGGATATATCGGTTAAAAGGATTTAATTTTATTGAGACACTATTCAAAAAAGGTTATATCGAATCATTGATATTATTGTAACTTGGGTAATAGTGATGTATTACTAGATTTTGCTCACTGTTTACAGTTTAAATAGTTAAATAGTTGCCAATGTTATAATAACCTATAGGGTCACACTTATAAGCGTTGCAAATAGTGATAATGCTGAAATAAAAGAAATCAAAGATGTTTGACAAATTCTTTTATTTTAAAAGAGGGGGAACATGTAAAGGGGGTAACGAGATATCAGATAACGTAATATAAAAAAGGGGCTACTTCCTTTTTGTTTTATCCATCCGATTTTCACAGAAAACCCTAGATCCTTCTCTTATTCTCGGCTTGTACCATATTACCATCCTTCGATCCCGATAGTCATCATCGAAGACAACACTGGTGGATCTCCAATAGAGACGCTCGAATTCAAGCATTCGATTTGATTTAATCTGGAATTGGATTCAACGATTCAAGCTCAATATCTTTTAATTGATTTGGTACTTCGAAGAAGGGTATATATTATGTTCAGACTATGATCCAATTTTAATTAGGGTTGTGAAAATTTAGTAATCCGCTGCCTAAATCGATCCAATTATTCCATCAATGGTATCGGAGCCAGGTTACTTTCGAATTCAATTATTGGATATAAAGTCATGTATTCGATTATGTTTCCGAATAAGAGTTTAACTGTGTTGTGAACACAGGTGTGAATTAATTGTATTTGTATAACTTGTAAATTTGTATGGAATTAAGTGTTGTTTCTATTTGGTAATTGTTACAGAAACTTTAATATATATTCAGATTGATTTCAAATTAATTCTGTTATATATATTATAATACTATGATGGATCCTATGAACTTGATTGGAAATATTTACTCTATATTATGTGTGATTCAGTATGTGTTTGTCATTTTATTTAAAATAGTTGACACCTAAAATTATGTAATCACTCTATCATAAGTATTATCTGATACATTATTTTTTGTTGAATGATCCATGTTAATGAACTGTGAATCTGAGATCTTGAATGAGATTGTTTCATCAATTGTTTTGGCAGAGGATTTATTGGATTATGGTTAATCTGTTATAAAGTAGTTTGTATACTGGCCATTATTTAACACCTATATGTTTGTGTCATTATTCATCCAAAGCGACTTCATACAAAGATTTAAATATCATCATACTTGTATGAATATTATTATCTGACCTTATAGGTATTCACTTTGCCATTTTGATGTTAAAAGTGAATTGTAATTTCTGGGTACGTTAAATTCAGCAAATACACATATATACATTAGATTATACATTACATATGTTATGATCTGTTTTAAATGTTGTTTACTTTAAATCAGTTAATTTGAAATTCCTATTTATGCCTTTTAAATTAGGTAAATTGTTTCCTACTCCTAAAACTGGTTCAGATATATAAGTATAAGAAATGTGTTTGTATGACACACATTTTCTTATATTGAACAACTAACCAGTTTCAATCCAACCTTTAATGATTAGGATGAAATTCTGGATATGTATGGAAATGGATCTGTTTTAAAATGGATGTGCATTACAAACCTGCATATATGCATATTAGATAACCTTAATTTAAAGTGGTAAGTACGATGTATGTTCATATCTGCGTGTATATGTACATTTGAATCATCACCTGATACCCTGTTTTCTTGGATGAAAATGTGTTTGAAATTATGTTGTTTTATGTATATATATAAATAGGCTATTTCAAGCTGTTTTGTTTATATCTACGATTAAATCAAAACTGTCATGTTGTATCTACTAGCTGGATTCAAATATGTTCTATATGTGATCATGAATCTCTTATAACGATAATTGATATGTTCAAGAAACCTTGAATTTCAGTTCTGTTAACATTATGTTTTACCTGTTTATTTTGATATGCCTTCAAACTGTTTGAGTATATGCCTATGGTATTTAATCAAGCCTGTGTTAACTGAAATCTTATTACACACATAATTTGATTATGTTATGTGATAAATCTGAAATTGTGATTTCTGCTGTGATGGTTTTGGAAATTATTTATACATGTATGATGTATGGGAGAATTTTTTTTGTGTAACTTCGAAAAAATTCTATGCAGAAGTCTTATACTTATATCATGTTTTTTATTTAGCTTACTTCCTATTAGATTATGATTCATGTGATGTGTAAAACCATAATCTGTTACTGGGCCTTAAAAGGATTCCTTTTATTTATTCAAAACACGGCGGGCTGCAACTATTAAAGATATTTGTTAAGTAGGCCATCATTTAGAACTATACGGGTGGATTGTATTTAAGTCTTGGACATTACAATTTAAACATATTTTTCAAATAGTTGGACTAAGTCTAGTTTTGAAATGTTCAAAATATTAACACAAGTTCACTCGTAACTTCTTTTATTTAAGCTTTTAATACATTTCTAATACCAAAAGGATTTTAATATCCTTTTAATTGTGATTATTTGGAATTAAAATTATCAATTAAAAATACTTTTATTTTAAATGTATAAATAACTTTGTTTGCAAATTTGAATTTAAATCCCTTATAAAACTATCATTTATATTAAGTAAAGGTGATGTCTTCCAATAATACACTCATCAATATCCAAAATCACAATATGTATGTAATGCAAAGCATTGTGCATTCTTTTATTTTGGATATATGCGACGGAGCAAAAGTGATGCTTGAATTGTATTATTGGGTCAGACTTGACTAAGCTGCATAATAAGATTATGGCTTAGAGACAAACACCATGAATTATTTCTATAATTTGAGCACATGAATAATACGAAAGAAAATTTGACATGCGATCCCATAGTTATATATGTGATATAATTGGCATAAGATGACTACCTAAAATATTGTGTTTTGGGGATTTGCCAAAGCAAAGTCAAAACATGATTAGATATGGATCTTGGAACACCTTAATATACATATACTGATATATATATATATATTTTGAAAATTGGTATTCTTTATTGCTATACCAACCATATACTTCATTTATATGCCTCATCAAAACCTTATGCCCCCCTAATGGGTACCACATAAGGGAAAAGAGCACATAGAAAATCCATATATTGACAATACAACTCAAAAAGAAAGCAACATATAACAACCACATCTCTCGCTCACCATACAACAGCTCTCGCTCACAACCTCACAAACAAACTTAAAACATACAAACATATTCAACCAGAATCATTTAGATCAATACCCTACAATTTCATCAAATCTATCTTTTGCTGCACTGGATTAAAAGAGTTGCCATTGTTCTTCACCAACCAGACCACTTCACGCTCAATAATCTTCACTTTGATTTCCTTGGAAATGCTTTTATCATTGAAAATTCTTAAATTTCTTTCCTGCCATACATGATACACCATAGCAGTAATAGCCGCACAAGCCAAGTCCAAAGTTTGATCATGATCCTTAAACCGATTCAAAATCTTACCAATCTCCTCTTCCAAAGAACCAAAAACATGACTTTGAAGATCCAATTTCAAAGAAATATACTTCCATATATAACTAGAGTATTCACAGTTAAAGAAAAGGTGCTCTGTAGTTTCATCATCACCATTACATAACACACACATACTTTTTCATTTCTAATGCCAAATCTCATAAGCCTCTCTTTAGTAGCTAGTCTATCAATAACAACTAAATATGCAATTAAAGACATACGTTTAGCATTTTTAGAGTGCTATATCACTTTCAAACAAGGATGTACCTGATGTTTTACTCTGACGTGATTCCATGTCTTGTTAAAAGAGAACATAGTGCCATCTTTCCATGCATAATAATCCTCACAAGCTTCCATATCCAAAGGAATAGAACTAATTTCATTTCGAATTTCTCTACTTGCTGGATGTGAATTACCAGAGAACCTACCATAAACTATCAAAGAAGAAACAAGTTCATCAAAATTACAAAGGCTATAAAATCTTGAAAAACCCAAAATATCAAGCAGACACTTTGAGTTAATCCAAGGCTCGAACCATAATGAAGATTTGTTTCCATTGGCAATTACTTTACAAAATAATTGCTCACCCCTGGACCTTAATCTCATGATGGCTTTCCAAGTACAAGAAGAGTTGTTATCTGCACACATACTCCAAAAATGTTTTGCATTACAGTACTTGTTCTTCATCCACTTACTTCACAAGGAAGACCCATCCAAGAATTTCCAAATTAATTTGACACATGAAGCTTTCTTCAAATCAGCAAGATCTTTAATACCAATGCCTCCGTCAGATTTTGGCCGACACAAATGATCCCAACTGACCTTGTGTGAAGAGCCACCCCACCAGAAATCAGAGCATAAAGACTTAAATTTAGATAAAATGTGTTTAGGAAGTTGATACACAGAAAGCCAATACAAGATTCTAGGATTTATAACAGACTGTATTAACTTAGCCCTACCAGCATAGCTAAGGAAAATGGCATCCCATGATTAAATCTTCTGTATGAATTTTATCAAGTAAAATTGACATTCTCGATAATGAATGTAATTAGAAGACAGAGGCACACCCAAGTACCTAACAGGTAAGCAATCTTCCTGGAATCCCAATACTGAAATGATTTCATGAGTAAATTTAGCAGACAAGCTAAAATAGATCTTGGACTTGAGAGCACTTATAGAAAGACAACAAAATTTCTTCAATTTCTCAAAGAACTAATGTAAAGAGCTAGCACACATGCGAGAACATTTACCAAATATCATCAAATCATCAGCATACATGAGATGAGAGACAACTGGCTCAAAATTATGCACTGGTAGGAATCTTTTCAAAGCCACATTTTCATTCATACAATAGGAAAAATACTCCATAGCTATAGAAAAGAGATAAGGAGAGAGGGGATCACCTTGCCTAAGGCCACGATTTGAATATATAAACCCATTAGGAATCCCTTGAATCAAGATTGAAAATGTGGGAGATGAAATACATTCATAAATGATGTTGATCATATGAACCGAAAATCCCATAATTAACATAATATGACATATTAATCTCCTATTAATCATGTCATAAGCTTTGTGTAAATCCACTTTTACACAAAATTTACTAACACCTCTCTTCTTAAAATCTCTTAACAGTTCATGTGCTAACAAGATATTTTCCCCTATGTGACGATTTGGAATAAATGCACACTGATTTGAAGAAATAAGAAAAGGCAAATACCATTTTATCCTATTACATAATATTTTACTAAATTTTTTGTAAAACATGTTGCAACATGATATAGGTCTGTACTATGCAATTGCAGTGGGCCTCCCTACTTTTGGAATCATGGTAATAAAAGTGTGATTACTACCTTTAGGCAATTTACCAGAGTCAAAAATATCTTGTATATCAGCTAAAAGTTCAAATTTTATTACCTTCCAGTGTAAGATGAAGAATTCGGAGTTGATTCCATCTAGTCCAGGATTTGAATCAATGTGGACAGAATGAACAGCTCTTTTGAGCTCTTCTAAAGATATATTCTGTAATAATTGCTGTTGACCTTGGGAACTGATAGTAGCTATTGGTTGAAATACAGGGAAATCTCGAATATCATCACCATTGAATAAATTGCTAAAATATTCTATAGCTTCCTTAGCAAATTCTTCAGGTTTGAATAAAAGAGAACCATCATATTTCACCAGAGCTTTCAAATTATTCACATACCTGCAAGATGACATTTTTGAATGAAAGAATTTAGAGTTAGTGTCACCATCTTGAAGCCATGAAACCTTAGCCTTCTGTTTCAAACTCCAGATCTTTATGTGTATTTGCAAATATAATGCTTGCTTAGCTTCAAGCATACTTTCAAACAAGGATAGATTTCCTGGGTCTAGATCACTCGCAGACTCTTTCTCTTTGAATAGTGCTTCAGCTTGAAGGAGAAGAGTATTATCATTTGGCCTAGTCTTATTCCATTTCTTTAGTTCAGCCTTGCATGCATAAAGTTTTTGCAAAAAAACATAACTAGCAAATCCACTTACATTGATGTTAAGACCTTTAGAGATACACACCATACAACCTTCCTTTAAATGCCATTCGTTAGAGTACCTGAAAGGAAACCCTTTAGATTTATTAGGAATGATTAGGTCCAACAGAAGAGGATTTTGGTCACTTGACATTTAGGATAAAACAAGTGCATTCATGTTTGTAAATTTCTGAAAGCAAGAATGATTTAAAAAAATCTTTTCAATGTTGGTGGCAATTCCACAACGTCTCCAAGTGAAATTAAAACCAATAGCCTTGATCTCAAATAATCCTGCTTGAGTAAGGCAATTATTTAAGGCTCGAATGTGTTGAAATGGTGTAGGCAGACCACCTTGTTTATCTAAATGTGAAGTTGGATTGTAGAAATCACCTATTAATACCCATTCACCAGAGAGACAAGAAGATTTGTGAATGATTTATTGCCAAAGAGTTTGTCTATCATTAAAATTATTACTGGCATAGAATATAGAAAGGAAAAAAGTGAGACCACCAGCATTTGTAGCTTGCACAGTTACATGTTGAAATGATGAAAATAATTCCTGAATTTGCCCTATATTAGAATCCCATAACACCATAATTCTACCAGTATATGAAGCATTTGCATTAGGTAAAACTTTCCACCCACAGTTTAGCTGATTCTTAAATTTGTACAAATTTCTTTGACTCATTTTGTTCTCTACCAATCCAACAATTGTTGGTTGGCATTTAGTTAGAAGGCTAAAAATATCAGACATACGATCTATAGTATTTAACCCTCTAACATTCCAAAACCATAATTGTCATTTAAAAGGAGCATTGCTCCTGAGTGGCCTTTTATGAGGAGCATCAAAAGAGACTTTCTTCTTTCCTTTAACATTGGCAAGATAATCATCATTCGTATTGACATTAGCAGAAACATAATTAATTTCATCATGAGGTAAAGTATCATTCAAACTGTCCGCTACTTGGTTTAACATATCAGGCAGAACATCTTTGGGCAAGTCAGAATCAAGAAAATCCAGATTAGCCGAGTTATCTATATTATCACAATCAGAAAAGCATCCTTATCAACATCAGTACTACAACCATCCTTCTCAGCCTCATTCAAATCATTTCCAACTACTTCATTATACAAGTCATTATGCAATTCAGTTTGATTAACAGTAATGTTAGAAATATCTGGATTTGTAGAAGAACTAGCCATATCAGAAGTCCATGAATGTTCATTAAAAGGCCCATGAATACCAGATCTATGACCAAACTTTCTACATTTCTCACATCTGTGCGGTATGTATTCGTATTCCACACAAATATCCTTCCTAGATCCACTATAAAATATGATAGGAATTTTATCTACAAGTATAGAATCCATATCAATCTCAACAAGGATCCTCGCATACTTTGTAATCCGCTTATTAATAGTATTATCATCAGCTCTAATTGTATCCCCAATAAAACTTGCAATCCTAGAGAACCCTGAATTAGACCACATTTCCATATCTAAATTTAATAATCTAATCCAGATCTGAACTCTAGAAGCTGAAAAATTCTCAAATCTATATCCAGGATACCACTTATAAACTATCAGTAAACGCCCAAAAAAAGATTATGTTGAACTCTTAATCACAGACAAAACATCGAACACTTCATCGAACTGAACAGTATAATTGAAGCCAGGAGCAATGTGTATTCTAAAAATACCTTTAGGTTTCCATACCAAGACTATATAATCTCTAAGCTTAGCGACTGTTAACTTGAAATCAACTGGATGAAGAACCACCGTATTCCTCCACGATTCAGCTGAAGCATTGAACGATTCCTCATTGATAAAAACACCATTCTCGGAAGGTTGAAAATAATGTAGAGCACCAAGATCTTCTTCAGTAGATGGATTCTGCAGAAGAGAATCATCTTTAGAAGAATCCAATTGATTAGGATAAAGATCTGATTTAGAATTAGGAATAAAACCGGGCGGACCAGAGTCCACCAATTTTTGGGGATCAATTATGTATATGGGAGATATACTGATATATATATATATATATATATTAAAATAAAGGGATGTTGATTTGAGTTGGAGCATATTTATTTTATTTATACATTTATATTTAAATAGCAGTGATTGTTATCATTTTGATTGTCAAAATTATTAATCATTATTATTTATTATCTCCTGTAGATACTAAATGGCAAGCAACTCCAATAATAGTCTATCACTTAGGTCTGTTCTTAAAAAAGAAAAACTAAATGGAATAAATTTCCTAGACTGGCACCGAAACTAAAGGATTGTCCTCAAGCAAGAAAGGAAGTTGTATGTACTTGATGGGCCTACTCCAAAGGCTCCAGCAAGTACTGCACCCCATGCAGAGATCAATGCTCATAGGAAAGATCAAGACGATGCTCTTGATGTTAGCTGTCTCATGCTAGCAACCATGAATCTTGTGCTTCAGAAGCAATATGAATTCATGGATGCTTATGATATGATCGAGCACCTTAAGAAATTGTTCGAAGGGCATGCTCGTCAAGAAAGTATGACACGACCAAAGCACTATATCACTGCAGAATGGGAGAAAAGAAACCCGTTGGTCCACACGTACTGAAGATGATTGGATATGTAGAGTATCTCAAAAGGTTAGGGTTTCTTTGACACCGGAAGCTCAAACTAATCTTGTGCTCTAATCATTAAACAGTAAGTATTCTCAATTCGTTATGAACTATCTCATGAATGAGATTGAGAAACCCTTAGCAGAGTTATTGAGCATGTTGAGAACTGCTGAAAATAACATAAAGAAAGCAGAACCGGCTACCATAATGATGGTATAAAAGGAAATTGCTAAAGGCAAGGGGAAGAATATGAAAAATCAGCTTAAGAAGATTTCTAATAAGACCAATTTCAGAAAGGCATCAAAGCCTAAAGGAGGGGTTCCCAAAGAGGGTGATTGTCATTACTGCAGAGAGCCGGGTCACTGGAAACGCAACTGTTATGCTTATCTAGAAGATCTAAAGAAGAAGAAGGGAAGTTTGACTTCGCCCAATTCAGGTATAAATGTTATATACGTCAATTTGTTTACTTCAGCATCTTAGGCATTAGATATTGGATGTGGATCACATATCTGTGTCAATTTGCAGGAAATGCAAAGGAGTAGAGACTTGACAAAAGGAGAAGTGGACTTGCGTGTGGGAAATGGAGCAAAAGTTGCCACATTAGCCATAGGAAGTTGCCATTTGTCCTTACCAACTGGATTAGTCTTAAAATTAGAAGACTGTTGTTTTGTTCCTTCCATTAAAACAAATATTATTTCTGTACCTTGTTTGGAAAAGTTAGGATTTTCATTTATAATAAAAGATAGATGCTGTTTATTTTATTCAAACGAGATATTTTATGGAAGTGCATAGTTAGTTAATGGTCTCTATGTTCTTAATTTTGATATTCCAGTTTGTAGCATTAATACCAAAAGGACTAAGTCTAATGATTTAAATCCAACGTACCTTTGGAATTGTCATCTAAGCCATATAAACGAGAAACGCATGTCAAAACTCTATAAAGATGGAATTTTGAATTCATTTGATTTTGAATCATATGAAGAATGTGAAACTTGTTTATTGGACAAGATGACTAAAGCACCTTTCACTGGACATGGTGAACGGGCTAACGATGTAATGGTTCTTATACATAGTGATGTATGTGGACCAATGAGTACATCAGCTAGAGGTGGGTTTTATTACTTCATTACATTTACTGATGATTTCAGTAGGTATGGATATGTGTATCTTATGAAACACAAATCTGAATCCTTTGAAAAGTTTAAAGAATTCAAGAATGAAGTTCAAAACCAACTTGGTAAAAATAAAAAAACTCTTCGAACAGATCGAGGGGGAGGATATTTAAGCAAAGAGTTTAATGACTATCTGAAAGTGTGTGGAATTGTATCACAACTCACTCCGCCGGAACACCACAATGGAATGGTGTGTCCGAAAGGAGAAATCGTACCTTATTAGATATGGTACAATAAACGATGAGTCAAACAGATCTTCCAATAAGTTTTTGGGGCCATGTCCTTGAAATAGCTGCATTCATATTTAATCGAGTCCCCACTAAAGCGGTTCAGAAGACACCATATCAGATATGGACTGGGAAATGTCCCGATGTCTCTTTTATGAAAATTTGGGGATGTGAGGCTTATGTTAAGCGTCTTGTTTCAGATGAGCTCGGAACCAAATAAGATAAATGTTATTTTGTGGGATATCCAAAGGAAACAAAAGGATATTACTTCTACAAACATTCAGAGAATAAAGTGTTTATTGCTCAATTTGGTACTTTCTTTGAAAGAGAACTAGTCTCTAAAGGTACCAATAGAAATAAAGTAGAACTCGAAGAATTCGGGAATCAAAAGATACTATTGAACCTGAACTTGAAATAGAGCAAGGGCCACAAACTGTTGTGGAAACTGAAGATGATCAAATTACACAAAACATCCGTAGATCTGGTAGGATACGTCATGAGCCCGATAGATATTTTGGATATCTAATAACTCAAACAGGAGACGTAATGCTCATAGATCAAGATGAGCCCATTTCTTACCAAGAGGCTATGAATGGACCGGAGTCTGAGAAATGGCTTGAAGCCATGACATTTGAAATGGATTCCATGTACACTAACCAAGTGTGGACTTTGGTTGATCCACCTGACGGGGTAAAACCAATCGGGTGTAAGTGGGTTTTCAAGAAGAAAACTGACATGGATGGTAAAGCACAAACCTATAAAGGTCGATTGGTGGCGAAAGGTTTCAAACAAGTTCAAGGAGTTGACTATGATGGAACCTTCTCCCCAGTGACTATAGTTAAATCCATTAGGATTATTCTTGCAATTGCAGCCTTTTACGATTACGAAATCTGGCAAATGGATGTCAAAACCGCATTCCTTAATGGAAATCTTATCGAGGATGTGTACATGACACAACCTGAAGGTTTTGTCAATTCAAAGGATGCTAGAAAAGTATGTAAACTGCAACGATCTATATATGGATTGAAGCAAGCATCTTGGAGTTGGAATCTTCGTTTTGATGAAATAGTCAAAAAGTTTGGCTTCATTAAGAACGAAGATGAACCTTGTGTATACAAGAAAATTAGTGGGAGTAACATTGTACTCCTATTATTATATGTAGATGACATATTACTTATTGGGAATAATGTTGATTCATTACAAGTAATAAAGAAATGGTTAAGGAAAAGTTTCTCAATGAAAGACTTAGGGATACATCCTATATTTTAGGCATTAAAATCTATAGAGATAGATCAAGAAAATTAATAGGATTAAGTCAGAATACATACATTGATAAAGTGCTGAAAAGTTTTGGCATGCAAGAGGCAAAGAAAGGATACGTACCCATATCACATGGTATATCAATTTCTAAGTCCCAATGTCCTAAGTCATCAAATGATAAGGAACGCATGAAGATAATCCCTTATGCCTCGGCAATTGGATAAATCATGTATGCAATGTTGTGTACTCGTCCGGATGTCTCTTATGATTTAAGTATAACGAGTAGATTCCAATCAGATCCAGGTGAAAGTCACTGGACAGCCGTCAAAAACATTCTTAAGTACATGAAAAGGACTAAAGACTCATTCTTGATATATGGAGGCGAAGAGGAATTAATGGTAAAAGGTTACACAGACGCTAGTTTCCATACTGATAAAGATGACTTCAATACACAATCAGGTTATGTGTTTTTCCTAAATGGTGCTGCTGTAAGCTGGAAAAGTTCAAAGCAAGAAACAATCGCTGATTCACCATGGAAGCTGAATACATTGCTGCTTCAGAAGCTGCTAAGGAAGCAGTTTGGATTAAGAGTTTCATCGCTAAACTTTCTGTTGTTCCATCCATTGTTGATCCAATAGATCTTTATTGTGACAACAATGGGGACATTGCTCAGGCTAAGGAACCTAGATCACATCAACGATCCAAACACATACTTCGACGATACCATCTCATTCGTGAAATCGTTGACAGAGGAGATATACATATCTCCAAAGTCCCAACAGATAATAATGTTTCAGACCGATTGACTAAAGTTTTGTCACATCAGAAGAATGATAGTCACACTAGTTTAATGGGTATTCGATAGATTGTTAGAGTTTGTGCCCTAGAGGCTATCTATCAGATGTGAATAACAATATCATTATTGATGCTATGTTTTATTTGGAATAAAATTATTCTATTATTTTATAATTACTTCGTAATATAAATATTGAAATAATAGAAGTCCTTAGAATTACAATACGGATTTATATAGATTCAAGTAAGTGACTTGAACATGAGATTATATATAATGCTAAGTATTATAATTCTTGAACGTCCCTAGTCAAGTTTTATTGTTTATATAGGACAGCAATAGAGCACTGAGACTAGTATGTTGATTGACTGATGATCACATCTCATTGATCATTAATATACGTGATATTAATGCCATATCATAAGTACGTATTAGAGAATAGCATATTGGGCTGACCCAACATCAGAATAACTACATGGAATATAATTAACAATATCATAAGTTATTCTGATAATGACAGTGATGTAATGGTCCTCAGACCTGAAATCATTATAATTTTATTCGAAGATATTTGTGTTTTGATATCATCTAAAGTTATTCGTAACAGAATAACGATAACGGTAATTATTGGATACATATCGAATCGAACAAAAGATTATGGATGATCTAGACGGAATTTAACCCGGCAATATACTAGTAGTGATATCCATGGGCCTCTTGATTGAGTGAGACTGTGAAATACATGGTTGTGCTCAAATATTGATTTGTTTTAAAACAGTATACTCATCGATAAAGAAAAACGGATTAAATTATAAAGAGGATGATAAGATCCATGCCTCCAGTTTATTCTTGGATATATCGGCTAAAAGGATTAGATTGTATTGAGACACTATTCACAAAAGGTTATATTGAATCATTGATATTATTGTAACTTGGGTAGTAGTGATGTATTACTAGATGCCGCTCACTGTTTACAGTTTAAATAGTTAAATTGTTGCCAATGTTATGATAACTTATAGGGTCACACTTATAAGCGTTGCAAATAGTGATAATGTTGAAATAAAAGAAATCAAAGATTTTGACAAATTCTTTTATTTTAAAAGAGGGAGAACGGGTAAAGGGGGTAACTAGATATCGGATAACGTAATATAAAAAAGGGGCTACTTCCTTTTTGTTCTATCCATCCAATTTTCATAGAAAACCCTAGATCCTTTTCCTCTTCTCGGCTAGTACTGTATCACTATCCTTCGATCTCGACAGTCATCTTCGGCGACAATGCTGGTGGATCTCCAATAGAGACGCTCGAATTCAAGCGTTCGATTTGATTTAATCTGGAATTGCATTCAATGATTCAAGCTAAAGCTCTTTTATGTGATTTGGTACTTCGAAGAAAGATACATATTTTTTCCAGACTAAGATTCGATTTTAATTAGGGTTGCGAAAATTTTGTAACCCGATGCCTAAATCGATCCAGTTATTCCTTCATGGGACCCGTTTCAGTCAGTAAGCCATATATAGGTATCAAACGAGTACTCCGAACTAGGTCGGAGTCGGGGCGCGCTTACTGGATTGATTGTAAGAGTTCCAAACGAAAGGGGCGGTGCGGGAGGCACATACCGAATGAGTCATGTGCGTGCATGGGTCTGGCAGAGGAGGATAAGATGCCGTGACACCTGTAGATATGGTTGTGCACATCCAAAAAACGAAGGGTTGCTACTTTAGGAAGTGATACATCCTACTGTGGGGCCAGCACAAGGTTTCTACGGAGTAGGGAGCCAATCGATTGGGGTAGTAATTAGGGTATATATATATATATATATATATATATATATATATACTCTGGTATGTTGAGGAGCCCGTTAATACCCTTAGAGGTAACTCTGGTATGTTTAATTGGGTTGCCTATTAATTGTATGGGATTAAAACATCTCACTAGAAGTACGCCTAAGTCTACCATCTTGAAGTTGTTGGGATCATCTCATTCTGGTTATACTAGTATTGGTGCAGAGGAAAGGGAAAGTAATAGAGAAGCGCAATATATTCAATTATGTTTATCCTGTTTACCTTGTCATATCTGCCTTATTGTGTTGTTATCTATCTCTCCAGTTTATATGGCTGCCATGATGCTTTTACTTATTTATATGCTAAAAGTAACTGGACTCGCAAGAATTTATGTTTGACCTATTTTGTTTCCTCTTTTTACTCTTCCATTCCCCCTAGGTTCTCGGGCTGGAAATACCCAAGCCTGACCAGAATTATGCTTTCATCTTGCTTGGAGCTGCTTAGATGTACTGCTTGATTTCATATCTCTCTACTATGTCTATATTTTAGGGATTATTCTTCTTTTATTATTGTACTCTGATGATTTAAGTACAAGACAGAAGTTTTAAATTGATGTATTAGGTTTTATGCATTTCAGACTTGTGACGTAACTATGTTTTGAACCACGATGTTTTCTGTTTAATAAAAGTTTTAAATTCCACTCCTATTTTATATCTATCTTGTAATGTTTCTATTTTTGTTTACTTATAACGCATCTGGTCACTTAATGCATTCTCTTAATGAGTGATATTAAGGGACGTGGGGTGTCACACTTAATATCAGAGCTGAAGGTTACCAAATTGGATAAAAGATTTTGAAAATTGTTTTCAAAAAGGTTTTAAAAGGAAAAAATTTCAAAAGAAAAGTCTATTTTGAAAAACATATTCCCCAAAATCCATATGTAATATCTTTCGATTCTCTTTTTCCTTTTCATTTCAGCATGTCTGGAGAACCTAATATTCCTGAGGGCGTTACGATACCAGGCTGGTTCCGTAGGAATCTAGAGGCCACAGCGCCCGTCAGTGGCCAGACAGACGTTCCTCCCCTTGTTGTACCGCTATTCCTCATCCTCCTCCTCCACAAGAAGATAATTTTTCTAAAATCTGCAAAGATTTCTGTGCTATGAGTGGAAATCCATTCCGAGGAACCAAAACATTCGTAGAGGCAAGAAATTGCCTTAAAGAGACGAAGGATTTGTTTGGAATTTTCGAAGTTGAAGATCGTAGGAAGATTCAGTTAGCCTCTTGGCTGCTGAAAGATGAGGCTTCATTATGGTGGGAGGTACGCAAGCAGGGCATCCAGTTGAGACTTGGGATGATTTTTAGTGGAGGTTTGAAATGAAGTTCCTTTCTCAAGCCGAGAAAAGTATGCAAATGGAAAGGTTTCTGGCACTCAAGCAAAAAGGCATGACTGTCAAAGAGTATGTAAACAAATTCAATCAACTGGCAAAGTTTGTGTTGGAGCTTTTGGATACCCCGCATAAGAAAGCTTTACGTTTTGCTAAAGGACTGAATGAACCCCTCCGTGGGTTAGCTATGTCTCATATTCCTGTGGGAGCAACTTTTGAAAGGCTCATTGATTTGGCATTGATGCATGAGGAAGATAAAGCTGAAAAGAAAGAAGCTAAGGCGGAGGAAACACAAAACCAGAAAGTATGGCCCAAGAATGGATAAAAGAAAGAAAGGCGGAAAGAACGAAAAGGCTAAAGATAAGAGGAAGTGTCATAATTGCAGATGCACGGGTCACTTGATTAAGGACTGCAAAAGAAGGAAGAATGCTTGTTTCAGTTGTTGAGAGGTCAAACACTTTTCTAAGGAGTGCCCGAAGAAGCAAGGACAAGGTCAAAGGGAAGGATCCTCGGGAAGGCAGGTGCATGGTCTGGTAGCCAGTGCGCCAGACAGAGGTAGGAAAGTTTCTGTTGAAGGTTTGATTTCTCTTTCCAATCATCATATTAGAACTCTTTTTGATTCGGGTACTTAACATCCTTTTATATCTGATTCTTCGATTGAGTCTCTGCACCTTAGTACTAGTATGGTTTTGGATCCCGTTGTTATCTCAAACCCCATTGGGGGTACGGCTCATTTGTCTATGATTTGTCGGGGTTTGAGGATATCTGTGTTAGGCGTCGAATCTGAATGCGATGCATATGTGCTTAGTCTCATGGGCTATGGATGTATTCTAGGGATGGATTGGCTAGCCATGCATGGTGCCATTCTGTATTGTGGGAGGAGGGTCGTTAGACTTTTGACTTTCCATGGGAGGACCCTCGAGATTTCTTGTGACCCAAAGGGGTATGTCATGCTTAGTTTCCTAGAGTCACTTGATGTATCTATCGATGATATTCGATCTGTACTTGTAGTCTATGAGTATCCTGATGTTTGTAAGGAGGTTCGGGGATTACCTCCGAGGCGCTGGATCGATTTTCGTATATACTTGGTGGACAATGCAAAGCCAGTTGCAATGCTAGTGTGCCATATGTCTCCAAGAGAAAGAAGTAAGCTTAGCTAGAAAGTATGAGAGCAACTTGAGAAAGGGCTTATTAGGCGAAGTATATCTGAATGGGGTCCTATGGCGGTATTCACAACTAGGGCAGATGGTTTTCTTCACTTATGTGTGGATTATAGAGAGTTGAATAAGCTCACCAAAAAGAACAGGCACCCACTTTTGAGGATAGATGATCTGTTTAACCAACTTGTTGGTGCATCTGTTTTCTCTCAGTTAGACTTGGCCATGGGGTTTCATCAGTTGAGGGTGGTCGAAGACAGTATAGACAAAACCACTTTTAGGACTCTAGATGGTTTCTTTGAGTGGCTCGTTATGCCTTATGGGTTGATGAATGCACCCGCCTATTTTGTTGATCTAATAAGCAGGTTGTTTCGGGAGTTTCTAAATAAGTTCGTTGTGGACCTTGTTGATGACATCCTGATTTTCTCGAAGAGCGAGGAAGAGCATGCCCAACATTTAAGTGAGGTTTCGAAAACTCTCCGTGTGAATCATCTTAAGGCGAAGTTCTCCAAATGTCATTTTTGGAGGAAAGAAGTGAGAATTCTAGGGCACGTGGTTTCTAAAGAGGGGATAGCAGTGGATCCCGCGAAGGTAGTTGCAGTTCAAGGTTGGAAGATCCCAAAGAATGCAATGGAGGTGAGAAGTTTTTTGGTGTTAGCAGGCTATTACAGGAAGTTCATTAAGGACTTCACAAAAATATCATCCCCACTCACCAAGATGACAAAGAAGAATCTGATATTTTCATGGGATATAGATTATGATGTTGCTTTCCAGTGATTGAAGAGGGCTCTGACAAGAACCCCAGTCATGACCTTGCCCGATGGAAACAAAGTGTTTACAGTATACACTGATGCATGTGGTATAGGGTTGGTGCGGTTCTGAAGCAAGAGGGAAGGGAAGTATGTTATGGAGGTAGACAACTAAGGGTTCATGAGAAGTACTACCCTAACCATGACTTAGAGCTAGCTGCCACAGTATTTGCACTTAAGACTTGGCGCCACTATTTCCTTGGAGAGAAGTTCGAGTTATACATCGACCATAAATCTCTCAAGTACTTGTTCTCGCGGAATGATCTTAATTTAAGGCAACAAAGATGGATGGAGTTCCTAGCATCTTATGACCTTGAGATTGCTTATACCCCTGGCAAGGGTAATGTGGTGGAACATGCACTGAGTAGGCAAAGGATGGCCTTAAGTCCCTTTTTGTGGAGAGGAAAAGCTTGAAGTTCATATCAACTTTTGACTTTAGACCTTCCACCGAGCTTACACCTGGTTTATTGGCATCACTAGAGATACGACCTACTCTTCTGGATCAAATAGGGACTTCGCTGCGAAAGGACCCAAAAATAGTAGATATCTTGGATATATTCAGTAAAGGGGAGACTTCTAGTCAACTTAGTAGATATTCCATAGAGCATAGACGATGGTTGTGACGAGATGGAAGGATTTGTGTTCCCCAAGTTGGGAGTTTGTTGAAGACAGTCCTAAAGGTAGCCCATTATTCTAAGATGACTATTCATTCAGGCAGTGATAAGATGTATAGAGGTATGAAGAGGAATTTATTTTGGGCTGGGATGAAGAAAGATGTGGCAGAGTTTGCTTCTCAATCTTTGGTTTGCCAGGAAGTCAAAGCTGAGCAAAAGAAGCCCGGTGGTTTACTTCATCCTTTGGAGATTCCACAGTGGAAGTGGGAGACTGTCTCTATGGATTTCATCGATGATTTGCCTAGATCAAGGAAAGGCAACACCAACATTTGGGTTGTAGTAGACAGGCTTACTAAGAGAACTCATTTCATTCTAGTTAAGAGTAAGAGGACGACAGCTTCGTTTGCAACAATTTACGTTTGTGAGATAGTATGTCTTCATGGAGTACCTTCCAGTGTCGTAAGTGATCGTGACCCCGTTTTCGCCGATGAATTTTGGAGGAGCTTGCAAGAAGCATTAGGTACACAATTATATTTGAGAACATCTTATCACCCTCAGACCGATGGGCAAACTGAAAGAGTGAATAGAGTCCTTGAGGATCTTTTAAGACTATATCCTAGACTTCGGAGGGACTTGGGAAGAGCATCTTCCTTTAGTAGAGTTCGCCTACGACAACAATTATCAAGATAGTATTGGCATGGCACCCGTCGAAGCGTAGTACGGACGACCTTGTAGATCACCGACTTATTAGTGAGAATCTACAGAAAGACTTTTACTTGGACCGTATATGGTCGAAGAAACTTCACAAAAGGTTGATCTTATCCGCAAACGCGTGAAGACAGCTCATGATAGGCAGAAGTCATATGCAGACAAGAGAAGGACTGGCGTTGAGTTTGAGGTGGGAGACATGGTTTTCATCAAGGTATCACCTTTGAGGAATGTGGTTAGCCTTGGATCTGTTGGGAAATTGGCACCAAGATTTGTAGGGCCATTTCCCATAATAGAAAGAATTGGCCAAACGGCCTATAGAGTAAAGCTACCAGAGAGATTGTCTGGAGTTCATGATGTTTTCCATGTTTCTCATTTAGGGAAGTGTTTATATGATTCCGTAGAAGTAGTTGAGCCAGTATGCTTGAGGAAGTAGAGGTGGAACGGGAGGCGACTATTAGGCGAGTTCCTACCTGTATTCTTGGATCAGACGTTAAAAAGCTACGCAATCGAGAGGTCAAGCTGATGAAAGTTCAGTGGGGAGATACAAGAAGATGCAACTTGGGAGACTGAAGATAAGATTCGCTCTTCGTACCCTTTTCTTTTCAAGGGTACGTTCTTAACTTCTTTTCCGAAGCTTTTATTAATTCTTGTTTCTATCATTTAAGTATATCCTATCGATCAAATCTTTAACCTTTAGGTAGGAAACCCATGGATGTAAACATGTGTTTGAGACATGTTATGTTTTATGGATGCAAGTGTTTACTAGTGGTTGCTCATGGATGCATATAAACACACATTAGGCACTAGATCGGCTCAATCACTCTCATATTGCATATGGATGCATGTGCATATTTTTCTTCTTTTAATGGATGGAAGTGGGTGTATCATCATATGGATGTTTCATTCGGATGAATGATTGTGCATACATATAGAACTTACTTAATACAATAGGATTATTTGCATATATGTTGTATTCATGAACTAACGCACATTGCATTAAGGAGGTCGACTGAATCAGTAGACCGCCTAATCTTTCCCATTAGCGTAGGGACGTATACACACACCTTTGCATATGTTTATATAAGCATTAGAAATCTTTAAGGACAATGGACACCTGTGATTGGTGGATGAGTAGATGGGCGATTGATGTTAGGATATACATTCTTCTTAACTTAGAGATTTCGGGGACGAAATCATTTGTGTAGGGGAGAATGTAACACATCGAAATTTTAAAAACATTAAAAGATGCTAAATCAAATAATTCTTAGTTAAATATTCAGAGTTAAGCGAAACGGATTGCTCCATTGTGTTCGTCTTGGAATTCTGCTTAAGATAGACTGTGAGTTTGCGTAAAATGGACATCGTATGAATAAGGTATTAAGGTTCAAAGTTTGTATACGCACAAGAGAATTATATATATATACATAACAATCAAAATTGGTTCAAATCAGTTCAAATTCGTAGGTAGGAAATCTAGGAGGGAAACGGACCCATTGGGGGTCGACACCATAAGGGGGGTGTCGACACCCATGTCGACATCCATGTCAACACACCCCAGATCCAAACCAGAATCATTTCTGTCTACGTGGACTTGTTTTCTGACCAGATTCATGAACCCTAGGCTATAAACAAGACCCTATTCTCCTTGTTTTATTCATTCAAAAAGAATGGAGAACTAGATGTTGCCTCTGCTTAGTTTAAAATAGCCTTTTCTTCTTCAGCAACGGGAGTTAGATTAATTTAAGAGATCTGTGATTCAACATCTGCAATTACTCTTCTATTTCTTAGATCCAATCACAGTGATTCTACGTTATTTTTAGATCTAAATACTTAAAAGTTATTCTGGACATGACTATAAATTGGATCTAAGCCTATGACTATTTGAATAACATCAGATCTGCTATAACCTATGTATCTAAGTTATTCTGACATAATTATGAATTAGATCTAATCCTGTGACTACTGAATCGTGTCAGATATGCTATTATTTGTATACCTAATTCACTAGTTAGATCTCATCATCCTGTTTATGATCATGAAACTATGCCTAATCAGTTTTATTATCAAATGTGCATCAGATATTTTCCTATATGCCTATCTTATCACTATGCCCAAATTTATCACTATGTGCTTATTAGTTGCTATGCCTATTTTATAGTCATATGCCAATCTTGTTATTATGATCGTTTCTTTTTTCTTCCCTTATTCTTTTCCTTTTTTATTTTATAGCCAGACTACTTTCGAGCCTAGGCATGTCGCTGAAAAATGCGAATGCGTGAAATTGGGAATGAGGGGAAAAACATTAAAATTAGGGCATAACTTGGATTGGGAAAAACTTGAATTAAATATAAGAATATGGATTTGGGACATAAACAAAATTGTGATTTATATCTTAATTTGGGGAATACGATACGTGATAAATATGACTTGGAAAAAGGACATAAAAACCTATAACGACATCAGAATAATTGGTTAACAATGGAAATGCCTAGAAATACAGTAATTAGAAACTGTAACCGCGCTCAGACACGAGGTTAGATTACACTTGTGGTGGAAGTCTACCCAGAACCGACAGACATATCCAGCAACCACCTGTGGTGAATGTAATATGAGGGATCTAAGTGCATAAACACGTAATGTGTTAAGACACGAGGTTAAGTCCAGCTTGTGGAAGAAGTCTGCCAGAAACCGGCCGGCATATCCAGCATCTACAAGTTATGAGCTTAATGTGGGAAGTCTAGCACATTATAACTACAAACGTATATGGTGATGAACTTGAGTGCTTAACCTAGTCGAATCCTTAAGGGGTTGTATGAACATGTTAACTTTGAGTAGGGGTTAAGTAAACTTGTATGAATTAGTGGGTGGGTTAAGTATATCTTTGGGTGGTGGGTAATATATATATATATATATATATAGGCCTGCAAACTTAACCTATGTGGGAATGCAATCTTTTACTCTAGTATGGCATAACCTGTGGAAAACCTAGTAATGGGGATGCAAGCATAGGGGGAAGCTTGTATCATCTTGTGTGTGGGACCCGTTTCAGTTAATAACCCATATATAGGTATCAAACGAGTACTCCGAACTAGGTCGGAGTCGGGGGCACGCTTACTGGGTTGATTGTAAGAGATCCAAACGAAAGGGGCAGTGTGGGTGGTGCATATCGTCGGAGTCATGTGCGTGCATGGGTCAGGCAGAGGAGGATAAGACGTCGTGACCCCTGTAGATATGGTTGTGCATATCCGAAAAACGAAGGGTTGCCACTTTTGGAAGTGATACATCCAACTGTGGGGCCAGCACAGGGTATATACGGAGTAGGGTGCCAATCGATTGTGGGTAGTAATTAGGGTATATATAGACTCTGGTACGTTTAGGAGCCTGTTAATACCCTTATAGGTAACTCTGGTATGTTTGGTTGGGCTACCTATTAATTGTATGGGGTTAAAACATCTCACTAGAAGTACGTGTAAGTCGACCATCTTGAAGTTGTTGGGATCATCTCATTCTGGTTATACTAGTATTGGTGCAAAGGAAAGGGAAAGTACTAGAGAAGCGCAATATATTTAATCAAGTTTATCCTGTTTACCTTGTCATACCTGCGTTATTATGTTGTTATCTATCTCTCCAGTTTATATGCCTGTCATAATGCTTTTGCTTATTTATATGCTAAAAGTAACTGGACTCGCAAGACTTTATGTCTGACCTATTTTATTTCCTCTTTTTCCTCTTCCATTCCCCCTAGGTTCTCAGCGTGGAAATACTCAAGCTTGATCAGAATTATGCTTCCATCTTGCTTGGAGCTGCTTAGATGTAATACTTTATTTCATATCTCTCTACTATGGCTATGTTTTGGGGATTATGCTTCTTTTATTATTGTACTTTGATGATTTAAGTACATGACAAAAGTTTTAAATTGGTGTACTGGGTTTTGTGCATTTCAGACTTGTGACGTAACTATGTTTTGAACCACGATCTTTTTTGCTTAATAAAAATTTTAAATTCCGTTATTATTTTATACCTGTCTTATAAAGTTTCTATTTCTGTTTACCTGTAACGCGTCACGAAACTTAATGCATTTTCTTAACGAGTGACATAATGGACATGGGGTGTCACAATCCACCTATTCAATTTTATTCAAGTTACTTAGCTTATTAGTTCACAATTAGTTTATTAGTTCACAATTAGCTGCTTACTTTCTTTAATCAACCCTACGCCCCCGAAGCGGGCATCCGGTTACTATTTATTATATTTATTATACTTAATAATTTCGATTATAAGTCTACTATTAGTAAGCCTGCTTTATTATTTCTTAATTAATTGTAACCTTATCTTACACTGTTATCACAACTATTGTTGTGAGTTTGATTATTAACTTAGTTCCTTAACTAAGGCTTATTCAAAAGTTCTCTTTTCATTATTAATTATAACCTATATTGTAATTTCATTTGTCCCTAGTACAAGGCTACCTATTATACTCCATTTTCATTCATATAATTAATTATAATAGGTTATATTCCCCATTTCATCACATTTTCCTTAGGTTCTTTAATATAAACCAATTTATTCTTATTATTTCATGAAAATATTTCGCATACTTCTTTACCTTGGTTAGCGGAAAGATACAAAGATCTGTAGTTGCAAGCTATTTCTTTTATTTTCATTGTGAACATACATATATGTTTTATTTTACTAGTGTGAAATATGGTAAAAGAACCACTATTTCACACTAATCCATTTTTTCCTTTCTTATCTTGCAACTATGTTCTTAATAATTTTATCGTGATGTTAATAGTGGAAATGTATCCCTTTCCCATTCCCAATTAACTCAGTCCATTAGTATTTTCCCCTTTTTATTTTTTTAGTTAGATGTTAATTCCTGTTTTTCATATGTTGTTTCTAATTACTGTAAATTTACAAACAAAAAAGGCATATCGACTCTTTTACCATTATTTCCACAATTCGTTGTAAATGTTTTTAAAACATATCTAATTTACCATTGGATAACAATCTTAAGAATCTATGTATAATTATTGTCAAATTCATAATTTCAATATTACGGTAATTCTCAACCAAAACAGAAAATTTATAGAATATTTTTGTATAACAACAATATTCTTAATGTACTTAGGGAACATATTATATTGCAATTACCAAAAATTTCAATTATTTATCACGTTTATAATTACAAGGAATGTTAACAACAAATATACCATTATCGAAAGGTTTAATTTAAGGGGTCTGTTATTGACACTCCTAATTATGTTAAGGGGGAGGGTCAAATTTTAAGGACACTCCACTTTTTTTAAATTGTTAAGGGGCATTCAATGTAGGTAGCTAATTTTTTTAACATCTTACACTTTTTCCCTCTCTTTTAAAAACTTACGCACCATAAAATCATCAAATCTCTAAATTAAAAAACCTAAAATCGTTTAACTACAAATAACATCAGGGAATAGTAGATTTGTAAAATCCCGCTTTTTACATATTGGAAGATCGTAAAATATTTTTATTTTATTTCCTGATCATTCTCATATTTCGATATGTTGATTATGGGAATGTGAGACATGTCCATATTTTTTTACTAATTTTGTTCGTCACCATTTTTCCCTTGTCAATCTTGTACATGGCATAATTTTTGACTCGGTTCGAATTAGGTGATGAGATTAGTCACATTAAAGATTTGGCTGAATGGTTCGGAAGGAATCCTTGTTTTAAGGTTTTACAGTTCGCTGCTTAGGGTTTTAAGTCCATAATAGGCTGATTTGGAGAGGCCCATTAGTGGGCTGGTGGATGGCTATAAATAGGGGGTACGAGGGATGGAAAATAGTTTATTTTCTCCATTCTCTCATTTGGAAGAGCTAGAGGTCCTCCGTTACACCATCTTCTTCATCTTTCCACTATTAAAGCTTAGAGAATCGAAGATCTACATCGTTTGAAGCTAGATCTACACCAATCGAAGAGAGAGTTCATCGAATCGAAAAGTTTAGGCAAATTCTTCATTGTCTGGATCTAGATCTAAGTGTTTTCAAGTTGTTTTAGAGATTTGGCGAGTGATATTCATCTCTCACACGGATTCAATCAATTATATGAGTGGTTCGAGTATAATTTCATCATTTTCAATTGTTTTCTCCTAAATCTATATCACGGTAGGTCTATTTTCATATGAATCTCCATAGGATCTAATTTAGTAAATTAAAACTGGTAATTTCCACGTATTTTCATATGTTTATGCAAGTTAGATCCGTTATTCTGATCATTTGTGTATTTAGCAAGATTTTGGTGAATTTTACATAATTATTGATGAAAATTATGATTCTCGAGTTGTTAGTGATTTCATAACATGTTTGTGGTTGAATTGAATGAGTTGATTTCCTCGATATAATCGTTTGGCGAAGTTTTGGTCAAGTTTGGAGAACGTTCAGATCTGTACAGAGGATGGATCAGTCGGACTTGATGTGGATTGGTCATAGCATGGCTTGGAGAACAAGACATGACAGATCAATATAGAGATGGATCGGTCGGACATGATTCCAAGTGATGGATTGGTCAATGCTTCAGGTGATGGATCGGTCAGTTGGATCTGGCATAGAGCGGTCGGAGCATCCTGGTATAGATCGATCGGAAGGGGATTATGATGGATCGGTCTGCTTCCTTAAGAGTATGGATCAGTCCTATTTTCTGATATGGATCAGTAGCATTGGGCTCGGATGGATCGCTCGTGGTGTTCAGGCATGGGTTGGTCGGAGTGTCTATGGCATGGATCGGTTGGAGTGATGGACCTGCTATAGTATGGGTCGCTCTGCGTCTCTTTTTGATCGGTCAACATGTCCGATCGATTTTGGGTCGGCATGTACTGAAGGTCGTGGTAGTGATTTGAAAACGCTATGGCTGATGGCATAAACGCTGTGGTCTGTGTCCATAGTGAATTGTTAAACACTATGGATTGATGTTGAACCTTATATCAATGATGTTCGGTTCAGTGAGGTTGTTACATCGAAGAGAGTTCAAGTAGGCGTGTCCGAAGTAATGAGATGTGTTTGTTAATCGGTGTAAAGCAACAAATGTGGAGACAATTAAGAGGTCGTGAGTTGCTGGATAATGTTTACTCGAGAAGGTCGCTTGAGCAGTAAATAGCCGTCAAGGTTAGACGACTAAATATATTGAAGGTTGAGAGAATATCGTTGTCGTAAGTTCTAGCAGGCTCAAAGCAAGGGTACAATAGAGGCGTCTAAAATACCAGAAGGTTACTGGTCGAGTACCCTGGGTATTGTTGAAACGCCTAGGTACGCATCGTTGAAATGCATATGAAAATTCTACCAAAATCGGGATCACCATTATCCCTTGACATATGGCAAGGCTGGTCGTCATACGATTAACGTTGGTTTCGAAGCAAGATTGGGGGTTATAGCTAAAGTCAGTCATGAGTGTTTGATTGTTTTTTGTGTGCCGTCTCATGTAAGTCGTCCGAGGTCAAAGGAAATATTCCTTGGATGCTTGTCTGATATTGCTTTAAGCCTTTGGGGCTTGTGCTTGAGGGATGTTGAGCTCGATTAGGATGGCTTAAGTGAGATTTGACTAGGTGTTGTGCTCGTTATTCAATGAATGGTTGTCCTAAATATCATGGATGAATTGTTGTTCCTTTGGTTGTTGGATTGTGAAGGCTATCACTATTGGATGTGGGGAAGGCAAGGTCGGGTTCTTCTCTAGTGTTTGGTAGATTGGTTTGTTAGTCTACCTATTCTCATATACTTTGTTGATGATGTTAGGTAGTTATTTTATCACTCAATAAGACTGTTGTCTGACTCAAGGTTTTATGTTTCCCTTATATTCCCTTGGATTGTTCATCCGATTGTGAATGGGTAGACTGAGTAACAGGTGGCAGGTGATACCTTAGTGAAGACGATGATGATGTTCGATGGCGAGCTGGGGTCTTATGTACCAATTTTATTACTATCTAGTATTTCTGTTTCCGTTGTTTGTTGTTGCTCTATGAGTGAATCTAGTGAGGCTTCGTGTACAGACTTTGATAATTCCCATGATGTATGAATGATCTTTCAAGATGTTGTGAAAATTTAAAAGTTTGTTATATGATGCTCCACTATTTCTGCATGTTGCATATGTTCTATTATATTTTATCTTTGCGTTGTGAGTTCTACGATAGGTTATGCATGTGTTATCATACCTTAATGATCGTCCATAGCTGCTTGGCACGTCTTTCAATGCATTATTCCTTTTGTTTAGTGTACGGGTTATGGACGGTTGACACATTTGGTATCGGAGCTCTGGTTAAGTATTCAAGTCAAATTTCGAATACGTAATTACATATGAGAGACATATTTATAGATTTATGTTGGATGTTTACTATATTTATTAGTGTATACAGTAATAGCGGTTGAACTTCATTAGTAGTTCTTCTTGAAAGTGGTTAATTATTCTAAATTGCATATTTGAAATGAGTCATCGATCACCAAGACACGCTGCTAAGGGGAAGCTAGTTCTGGAAGGGGAAATGGAGGTACACCATACTACCCAGCCATGTTCGAGGCCATGATGGCAGTGATCATGAGGAGAGCTCCCGCTCCATAGATAGCTGTGATAGATATATGAGTTCATGTGCAGGTTTCATAGAGCCGTGAATTTTGCAAAGTTATGTAAGGACTTCACATCTCTAGGAGGAAAATAGTTTAAGGGAATTGAGCCAACTTAAGAGATTCAGAGATGGATAGATACCTGTATCTATATTTTTAGGGATTTAGGTATAGATTATGCAACTAAGAGAATGTTTGCATCAAGGCAGCTACATGGTAGAGCCATGAATGGTGGAATTCAGTTACTCTTGAGACCCTTGAAAATTATATTTCATGGGAGCATTTCGGAGTCAAGTTCGAGGAAAAGTTTATCTCTAACGTGCAGAAGTCTATTCTATTTAAGAGGTTTGTCGAGCTTAAACAGAATGGTCGACCAGTGCCTGATTATTTTTTTGACTTCGAGGCCTTGTCGAAGTATGCTCGTTCATACATGGATACTTCTTACTAGAAGAACAAGAAGTTTATCTTGGGATTAGACGAATATCTTGGGAATCATCTTGTGGATCATCTCGAAGACACATATGAGAAGATTGCTGAAAAGGCTTTAGACGAATATCTTGGGAATCATCTTGTGGATCATCTCGAAGACACATATGAGAAGATTGTTGAGGAAGGTCTATCTAGAATTAGCTAAGTTGAAGCAGGTTGTGAAGGCATACGATTTGGAAGCCGTGTCGTCTTCTTCAAGAGCTCCTACTACTGAGGAAAAGGGAAAGGGTGTCTTCGTTCAAGGTACCCTTTCAACTAATGGTGTTTTAGTACATGTGTTGTTTGATACTAGAGAATCACATTCATTCATTTGTAATGAGCTTATGTGTCGCTTGGGTTTGGAATCGGTGATTTGTGATAGACCATTGATCGTGGCTAATCTAGTTGGGGTTTCATCGATTTTTTGTATGATTTGTCGTGGTCTAGTGTTATCGAGTCATGGTTGCAATTTTGTGTGTGATTGCTTTATGTTGAATTTCGCCGGGATTGGGATCGTCTTGGGCATGGACTGGCCCAAGAAGTATTTGGCAAGAGTCAATTGCGAGAAGCTACAGGTGAGAGTCGGGGATGTGGAAGGGGAAAAGGTGTTGATTAGATGTAAGCCCGAAGACGAGGTCTTCGTAAGCTATCTATATTCACTTGTGATTCCACAGGAAGGCTTCTCATCAGTGCTGATCGCAAATGAGATTGAGAATGTCTTTGATGAAATCAGAGGGTCGTTGCCGAATAGTGAGATTGAATTTAGGATTGACTTTGTTGAGGGTGCTATACCAATCGTTATGCTTCTTAGGCTTATGGCACCTAAGGAACAATGAGAGTTAGAGATGCAAGTTCGTGACCTTTTGGAAAAAGAATTCATTTGGAGAAGTGTAAAAATATAGGTTGCACCATACGCATTTGCAAACAAGGCAGATGGCTCGTTGAGACTATGTGTGGACTATTGTGAGCTAAACAAGGTGACCAAGAAGAACAAGTATCCGTTGCCGAGGATATATTATTTGTTCGATCAGCTTTACGAAGCCAAAGCGTTTTCTTAAATGGATTTGGCAACAGGACTCCACAAGTTGAGGGTGGCAAAGGATAGTGTGCCGAAGACTGCTTTTAGGACACCATCTGGCTTCTTCGAATGGTTGGTGATGCCACTCGGGTTGACTAACGAGCCACCGTATTTTGTGGATCTTATAAATAGTGTTTTTAGAGATCAGTTGAAATTTGTGCTTGTGTTCATAGATGATATTCTGGTTTATTCTTGGAATGAGGTAGAACATAAAACGCACTTGCGAGTTGTTTTGGAATTCTTGCGAAAGCATCTGGTAAAGACTAAGTTTTTTAAGTATCACTTCTGGAAGAGAGAAGTGAGGTTCTTAGGCCATATTGTTTCTGGAAATGGAATAGCGGTTGACCCCCCCTAATGTGGCAGCAATCCAGGACTGGGATAGACCTAAGAATGCGACGGACGTGAGAAGTTTCCTTGGATTGGCAGGTTATTACCAACAGTTTATCAAGGATTTCTCAAGATAGCTGCACCATTGAAAGGATTTACGAAGAAGAATTAGGTGTTCGCATGGGATGCGAAGTGTGAACAAGCTTTCAGAATCCCGAAGGAGAGATTGATGAGTGCTTTTGTTTTGATCATTCCAAGTGGGAATGAGGAAATGGTGGTATACACCGATGCATTTGGCAATGCACTTGGAGCAGTGTTGATGCAAAAGGATAAAGTTGTGGCCTACGTGAGTCGACAGCTGAATCCGCATGATAAGAATTATCTGACTCATGACTTGAAGTTGGCAGCGATCGTGTTTGGTCAGAAGATGTGGAGACATTACCTATCGGGAGATAGATTCAAGTTGTTTACGGATCATAAGTCGTTGAAGTATCTTTTCTCTTTAAAGGATTTGAATATTCAACAACAAACGTGGCTAGAGTTTCTGGTATCATATGATTTCAGTATAGCCTATACACCTGGTAAAGGTAACGCAATTGGAGATGCGTTAACTCGAAGACATGCAAATTTTGGAGTAGTGTTTTAGAAATGAAAAGCCTCGAGTATTTGGCAAGATTTGGTTTAAGGCCAAGCTGTGAGTTGGAACCTGATATGTTGGCAAGCTTATCAATAAGACCAACTCTCCTCAGAAGGATTGGCGAGAACCAAAAGCGAGAGGCAAAGCTTATCGAGTTTATCTAGAAACTGGAACTAGGGGATAAAGAGTTCGAGGTCGATCGAGAAGGTTGGCTTCAAAAGCAAGGTCGATTGGTTGTTCCTGATATCGACGGATTGAGTGATGAGGTTCTGAGGGAATGTCATCACTCGAAGTTGACGATTCATCCTAGTGGTAATAAGATGTATCAAGACATGAAGCGAGTCTACTACTGGGAAGGGATGAAAATAGATATTGAAAAGTTCATTTCCAAGTGTATGAACTGTCAGTAGGTGAAAGCTGAACAGAAGAAGCCGAGTGGGTTGCTTTAGCCATTGGAAGATTGTACGTGGAAGTGGAAGCAGATCAATGGATTTTACCAATGGCTACCTAGAACAAGGGAAGGAAATAAAGGAATTTCGGTCATCGTGGATCGTTTGACCAAAAGTGTAAGGTTCATTCCTGTCAGGTCAAATAGGACGACATCGAAGTTGGCTGAGCTTGATATAAAATGGATAGTTTGATTCCATGGTATCCCGAAGAGCGTAGTGAGTGATCTAGATCCACTATTCACGAGTGTATTTTGGAAGAGTTTACTGGAAGCTTTGGGAACCGAGTTGTGTTTGAGTACAACTTATCATCCCTAAAATGATGGTCAAACTGAGAGAGTTAACTGAGTTTTGGAAGATCTTCTAAGATCTTGTCTATTGAACTTTGGGGGATCATGGGAAGATCATCTACATCTAGCAGAGTTTTCTTATAATAATAGCTACCAGTCGAGTATTGGGATGGCACCATATGAGGCATTGTATGGTAGACCGTGCAATTCTCCAGCATGTTGGCTAGAGACTGGAGATAAGTTGATACTGGGGCTAGAGATGATGATCAAGGAGACATTGGATTGTATCGAGATCATTCGACAACGAATGCAAGCAACGCAAGATCATCAGAAGAGCTATGCCGATAAGCATCGAAAGAATTTCGAATTCGACGTAGGCGATATGGTATTCGTGAAGATTCCGCCTCTGAAACATGTTATTTGGTTTGGAAGCAAAGGAAAGTTAACTCCAAGGTTCGTTGGACCGTTTCCGATAGTCGAGTGAATAGGAAAGCTCGCCTATAGGTTGTAGTTTCCTGAGAAGATGTCGAGTATGCATAATATTTTCCATGTGTCATTTCTACAAAAGTGTGTGCATGATTCGAATGTGGTGGTATCTCTTGAGAAGTATAAAGACCTAGAAGTTGAGACCGCAATTATGAGACCTTGTAAGCCGCTTCGTGTTGCAGAAAATGACACGAAACAGCTTGGGAGGAAGATAGTTAAGCTAGTAAATATACAATGGAGTGAGGATGGCGATGATTATATATGGGAGACAGAATAGAGTATGAAGGAGACCCATCCAGAACTCTTCGTCGGTATGACCCATTGATGTCGTGTCATCATTACGTAATTTTAACTTATATTATTATTTTGTTATTAGAATTCTGCGTGCTAGGATAAGGTCATGGATGCATGGCTTGATGGTTGCCAGTTTGGATGATATAATTGGCTGCTTATGGATGATATACATGCAAAATTGTTTTGGTTGCTTATGTTGTTGGGATCTCGGGGACGAAATTCCCTAAAGGGGGAGAATGTAAAAGCCCGCATTTTACATATCAAAGGATCGTAAAATATTTTATTTTATTCTCTAAGGGTTGGATCGTTCTAATATTTTGATATGTTTCAGACATGTCCATAATTTTTACCAATTTTGTTTGTAACCATTTTGATTCTTATTAGTCTTGTACATGGCATAACTTTTGACTTAGATCGAATTAGGTGCTGAGATCAGTCTCATTGGAAAGGAAATGATGTTTCCTATTCCATAGAGTTGTCACATAAAAAATTTGGCTCAGTGATTTGGGAGAAATCGCTGCTTTAAGGTTTTACAGTTGGTCGTTCACGTTTTTAAGGCCATAGTGGGCTGATTTGCAGAGACCCATTAGTGAGCTGATGGAAGGTTATAAATAGGGGGTTAGAGGGATAGAGAATAGTTTACTTTCTCCATTCTCTCATTTGGAAGAGCTAAAGGACCGCCATTACTCCATCTTCTTCATCTTTCCACCATTAAAGCTTAGAGAATCGAAGATCTACATCATTTGAAGTAGATCTACGTGAATCGAAGAGAGGGTTCGTCGAATCAAAGATTTTAGAGAAAATTCTTCGTTGTTTGGATCTTGATCTAAGTGTTTTCAAGTTGTCTTAGTGATTTGGTAAGTGATATGCAATTGTCACACGGATTTAATCAAGTATATAACTTGTTGGAGTATAAATTCTTAAATTTCAAGTGTTTTCTCCTAGAACTACGTCATGGTAAGTCTATTTTCATATGAATCGCCATAGGATCTAATTTAGCAACTTAAAACCAGCAATTTCAATATATTCTCATATGTTTATGCAAGTTAGATCCATTATTTTGATCATTTGTGTATTTAGCATGATTTTTTTGAGTTTTACATAATTATTGTTGAAAATTGTCATTCTCGAGTTGTTAGTGATTTCATAACATGTTTATGGTTGAATTGGATGAGTTGATATTGTCGATATAGTCGTTTGGCAAAGTTTTGGTTAAGTTTGGAGATTGTTCAAATCTGTATAGAGGTTGGATTGGTTGGACTTGAATGAATTTGTCGTAGTGTGGCTTAGAGAACAAGACATAACGAATCGGTATAGAGAAGGATCGGTCGGTCATTATTCCAGGTGATGGATCAGTCGGTGCTTCAGATGATGGATCGGTCACTTGGATCTAGCATGGATCGGTCGGAGCATCCTGTTATGGATCGATTAGAAGGGGATTACGATGGACCGGACTGCTTCCTAAAGAATATGGGTCGGTCCTATTTTCTGAGTTGGATCAGTAGCATTGGGCTTGGATGGATCAGTCGTGGTGTCCAGGCATGGGTCGGTCGGAGTGTCTATGCCATGGGTCATTCAGGATGACGGATTGGTTATTGGATGGGTTGGTCTGCGTTTCTTTTTGATGGGTCGGCATGTCCGATCCATTACGGGTTGGCATGTACCAAAGGTTGTGGCAGCACTTTTGAAAACTCTATGGTTGATGGTATAAACGTTGTGGTTTGTTTCCATAGTGAATTGTTAAAAGCTATGGATTGATGTTTAACCTTATATCGATATTGTTTGGTTCAGTGATATTGTTACTTCGAAAAGAGTTCAAGTAGATGTTTGAAGTGATGAGATGTGTTCGTTGATCGGTGTAAAGCAACAAATGTGGAGACAACTCAAAGGTCGTGAGTTGGTGGATAATGGTTGCTCGAGAAGGTCGCTTGAGCAGTAAATAGCCATCAAGGTTGGACGACTAAAGATATTGAAGGACGAGAGCTTATCGTTGTCGTAGGTTTTAGTAGGCAAAAACCAAGGGTACAATAAAGATGTCTAAAAGAC
Source organism: Allium sativum (assembly GCA_030737875.1). NCBI lineage: Eukaryota > Viridiplantae > Streptophyta > Magnoliopsida > Asparagales > Amaryllidaceae > Allium > Allium sativum. Next base: position 301,632,225 of record CM060924.1, read on the forward strand.
CGAAAGGTTGTTGGTCCGGTACACTGGGTATCGTTGAAAAGCCTAGGTACGTATCGTTGAAAGGCGTATAGAGATTCTGCTTAAACCGGGGTTACCATTAGCCCTTGACATATGGCAAGGTTAGCCATCATATGATTAACGATGGTTTCGAAGCAAGATTGGTGGTGATAACTGGAGTCAGTTATGAGTGTTTGATTGTTTTGTGTGTACCGTCTCACTTAAGTTGTCCGAGGTCGAAGGAAATGTTCCTTGGGTGCTTGTCCGATATTGATGTAGGCCTTTGGGGCTTGTGCTTGAGGGATGTTGAGCTCGATTAGGATGCTATTGAATGAATGGTTGTCCTGAATATCATGGATGAATTGTTGTTCCTTTGGTTGCTGGATTGTAAAGGCTATCCCTGTCGGATGTGGGGAAGGTAGGGTTGGGTTCTTCTATGGTGTTTGGTAGATTGGTTTTTTGGTCTACCTATTCTTATATTCTTTTTTGATTAGGTTAGAAAGTTGTTTTATCGCTCACTAAGAATGTTGTCTGACTCAAGGTTTTATGTTTCCCTCTTATTACCTTGGGTTGTTCATCCGCTCGTGGATGGGAATACTGAGTAATAGGTGGTTGGTGATACCTTAGTGAGGACGATGATGCTTTTCGATAGCGAGCTGGAGGCTTACATACCAGTTTTATTACTATCTAGTATTTCTGTTTCAGCTGTTTGTTGTTTCTCTATGAGTGATTGTAGTGAGGCTTCATGTATAAACTTTGATGATTACTATGATGTATTGATGATCTTTCAGGATGACGTTAAAGTTTAAATGTTTGTTATATGATGCTTCACTATTTCTTCCTATTGTATCTGTTCAATTATATTTTATCCTTGCACTACGATTTCTACGAAATGTTTCATATGTGTTATCATACCATGATGATCATCCATAGCGTCTTGGCATGTCTTTCAGCGCGTTATTCCTCTTTTTTAATTCAGGGGTTATGGGCGATCATCACAAGATATCATATAAATACGATTTAATAAACTAAAACTAGATCTTAACTTTAACAACATGTGCATATGATTTAATAAGCTAAAATTAGATCTTACTATCTCACCACTCTAATTAACTCCAACATTAAGCTCACTCTTCTGTGTCAATATCATATTGTTTTCTTTTTCGATCATGTTTTTTGTCTAGGGTTTGATTTCTTCGGTTGATTAACCATTAAAAATTAGATTAATGAATAGAAGATGATATTAAACCTAAATGGGTAATATGGTAAAATTACCTTTATTTATTAAGGGCCTTCTTCCCCCGTTACTACTCCCTTAACAAATTTTTTTTATAAAAAATTGGCATTCCCATAACAATATTTGGAGTGTCAATAATACTGCCCTAATTTAAATCCACTCGCATGATTGCGTTTCAGTCCTTGAATCTGATTCATATTGGCTACTCATGGTATTTGTAATTGAATCTAACTTTGTGATAACAACAAATTTACAAATTTGTTGCTAAAAAGAAAGAAAGTAACCTTAATAATTCAGATTCACATAATTTACCTCACATAGACAAGAAATGTGAACACATATATTGTAGATCTATGATCTTTATCTTCAAATCTTGAATCAGAATTCCTAAGAGCTAATATTCTTATTTCTGAGAGATTTAGAGAAGAAAGAAAATGGCAGGGCCTTGTTGTCGTCTCAGAAAATATGAGTTGGAGGTTAGCCTTTGCTTGTCAATTAATTGGTGAACTGGAGATTCTGGTCCGTCAGATTAAATATAATATAATCTGAATCATACAAGTCGAAAATATAACGTTAACTAGATCGGAGCTGGGTCGACTTGGACCCCTAGAGGGTCGATCCCTGTGTCGACCGACCTCTAAGGTCTGTCGACCCACCAATGGTCTAGGTCGACCCATGACCTGGGTCATCAACGTTAATTAAGCTTCATATAGAAATACACAAAGAAACGATACAATTGGTAAATTTTGTTTAACGTTGGTTGTAACATTAACTTTGTTTCCAAATACTGTTATATAAATTATTTTCTTCCATTTATAATATATATCTAATTTCAAATTTCAAACTTGTGCGCTTTTATACGCATATAACTCTTCAAATCTTTGTTTGTTAATAGTTGTTCAATAAATGCCAATATTAATGCTATCAGTTCACTGATTCCTTTCTTTTTAATTTATATTCAAATTTCAAATTCAACTATTCTCTTTCCTATTTTTCATTCATTCCACATTGATTACTCTCTTCCCTTAAATTACACTATAATTTCAATTTTTGAATTTATGCTTATATATATAGTTATGCACAAATTCATTTCTTCTCAAAATACAAATGGCATTATGCCGACATTTATTTCTTAGGATTAATTGTCAAGAATAATCTGAAGTTTAAAGTGTCTTCCAATAATAATCCCAAGGATGGATTATTTCTGAATAATCTAAAGTTTGGGGGGTGTCTTCCCATATTGATCCCGATGACCCGCTAATGTGTTATTTTGGGATAAATATGGGAAGATACCCCCAAACTTCTGATTAATATTGGAAGAATTAAGTAAACGGGATTAATATGGGAAGACACCCCTCCAAACATCGGATTATTCAGAAATAATCCAAACTTGGGATCATTATGAGAAGGCACGTTAAACTTCGGATAATTCTTGACAATTAATCCTATTTCTTGTTCATATATGTATATATTTTTACACACACATACACATACACACACATATATGTTTATGTGTGTGTACATATATACACTCACCTATATATGTGATTTTTTTATATGTATGTTTTCCTCTGAGATTATGAATCGCTTTTAATCATCCCTGTAAAATAAAAAACACGACGTTGGCGAGACTCAAACTCCTGACCTCCGCCTCGGGAAGTGCATGCCTTACCAACTCACTTAACTTAACTTTTGTCCACAAAACTATAAACATTGGTAGCCATTGTTCTTATTTGTGTTTCTCTTATATCTTCTTTTCACATTTGTTCTAAAACTTCATTTAAATATAACTTTTTCATTTTAACCCTGTTTTCTGCAAACCATGGGTCTGGATTGATCAAAAGATTGCCACGGACGCAATGACGCTAGTTCTATGACCAAATTCTGAAAATTATACAAATTTTATTTTATTATTTAATTAAAAATGTGGGGTGTTACATTCTTCCAACCTTGGGGAAATTTCGTCCTGAAATTGGGTAAGGGTAAAATTAAGTAATTCCTTGCATACTTTACAACCATGATGTATACATCCAATTTTGCAACCATTTGTGCACTCGTGCTGTAACAACCCGGAAAATCTGAGCCAATTTAAAATTTTTAAATTGGCTATTTTAGTGAATTTTGAATATTTAAAATAGATTATTTTAAATAATAACGACTAAAAATTTATTTTAATCGAAGTTAGAGCAAATAAATTTATTCTAAATATATAACCCGCTTGAAATGGCGCGGTAGTTTGAAAATTTGATTTTAAATTTCAATTAAATATATATAATTCATTTTAAATCAGAAAGGGGACGACCCAGGAATATTTAACTCTGTTTAATAAAATCTTTCTAGCTAAAGTGAAAAACGGAAAACTTCACAAAGTAAATTAAAAGTTATGGCTAGTTGAAGAATTTAAAATAGTTGTTGTGGAGGTAATATATATTTATATACATTTTAAATATATATTTGGCCCTTAAAAATAGCCATTTTGCAAACGACCTCTGTTTTCGACGAAACCACTTTTGTTGGATCCGGGATGTCAATTTATTGCTAGGTTGCAAGTTCCAGAATTTTTGGAGTTAATATGTGAGCGTGGAAGAAGATAACGCGTTTGTTTGATTTAAAGTCAATTAGGATCGACCAAAAGATGGCCATTTTTCAAACGGTCTCCAAATTCGACGAAATTAGTTTTTTTAGGACCGTATCGTCAATACGAAGCTAGAAAGAATTTTTCTGGAATTTTTAGAGCCCGTATGTGGCCTCAGTAAATTGAAATGTGTGTTCAAATTGAATATATACTGATTTATATTTTAATTTTGATGAAAACTGATCGTAACAGGCAAACTGGCTTACGATACATATCCCATTGCATTTGGAATAGGGGTAATTAGCTAGGGGCGAAAGTCGTTGGGTTTGATTTGGAGTTCGTATCGATTTCAAGATTTAAAATAAGTTAATTAATAATTAAATAATATTACAATATTATATAACCCTAATAAAACCGTAGAAAAGGGCAGCCGCCATCTCCATTTACTCGACGCACAGAAAGCTCATGAAAAGAAATCCAAATCGCACCGAATCCAGATCGAATTCTAATACCAATCCAAAGTGAAAAATAAATTACTTCTTTTGCGCTTTAATCCAACCTAGTTTTATGGATTTTAGTTGAGAATTCGAGGAGATATCGCTCGCCAAAGTGGCGGCGTTCAAGGCCGTATTCTGGCCAGGCCAGGCGTTCGAACCAGCGGCCGTCAGGGGAGGCGAAGGAGCAAGCGACGACGCTCCTTGTGGGGGTGGGCGATCGGAGTATGACAATTCCAAGGAGGCGCAGCGATCAAAAATCAAAGTCGAGCAATGGGTTTTTTCACGGTCCAGATAAATGAAGAAGAAGGGTGATTATCCCCTTAATTAATGAATTAATTATTTATTAATTTTCGAATTATTTAATTAACGCGTTGACTCTCATATCTTTTACATACGAGGTCGAAAAATTACAAACTTGGATCCGTTGCGATCGTGGAGCCGAGAGCTTCGCAACAAAACAGACCGCGTCCAAATCCGAGCAAGGTGGAATTTCAGGCAATTTCAAATTCGAGCAGTTCAGAAATTCAGATAAAAACTGACGGAGTGGATCCCAACGTGAGAATTTCTCACCAAAATTATCCATGTACGGTTATTTATAGTATAATTGCATATATGAACTGTTCCCCGTCATCCACAAACCATGGACGACTTCTTTGTTTGATTGTATTATGTGGTTAAAATAGTATGTGATGCGAAATGGACTGTGTAAAAATATTTGAATAATAAAAATATCATTTCTATTATATAACTGAACTGTAGAAAATATTAATGCATTGAAATAAATATTTATAAACAAATCAGAAGATTTGTTTATATACACTTATTTGACCGATATGGATTGGGACGATATATTCTACACATCGCCCAACTGCACAAATAAAATGTGTGTTTGTTGATTGAAACCCCACACGGGTGTTGGGATAAAAATTGACGTACACTAATCCCAATTGTTTAGTTGTATGTCAATCGATTGGTTGACAAGCTGTTGGAAACGTTAATTAGTCATATTTAATGCTTATGCAGTTGTGTAGTGCACTTTGGATGATGGTTGATTATATACATGTGTTGTATGGTAACCATATAAATAAAATTATATGGTATTTGATTGGGTCTCATTCCAATTTGGATAATTAAAAATATTTGAAATAGAATATTTGAATTAGAAAAATATTAGAAATAAAATATTTGAATTAGAGATATTAGAAATAAAATATTTGAATTAGAGATATTAAAAATAAAATATTTGAATTAGAGATATTAGAAATAAAATATTTTAATTAGAGATATTAGAAATAGAATATTTGAACCAAAAATATTAGAAATAAAATATTTTAATTAGAGATATTAGAAATAGAATATTTAAACCAAAAATATTAAAAATAGAACATATGAATTAGAAATATTAGAAATAGAATATTTGAATTATAGATATTAGTATTAGAAATATTTGAAGTAGAAATATTTGAAATAGAATATTTGAAGTAAAAATATCTGAAATAAAATATACTAAGCCATGTTGATTAGATTTGCGCCATTTTGACGTGAACGGTATTTATATCGATTTTATACGTTTTTAAATTAAATATCGAAAAGGAAATTATTTCAAAATCAAATATTTTGAAAATAATATCATTTATAGAATAAAGATGTAGAATATTCAATTTATGCTTAGAATTCAGAAAGAAGTTGGAATCGATTTTAAAACGAATTTATAAAATACGTTTTGAACAGAATATATATAATATATTATATATATATATATATATATATATATTTAGTGGCCTGAATAGAACGCGCTGCGCGGCGGTAGTTCGCGAATTTCGACCAATGAATTCTCGTGGACATTACGGGAGATCCGACTGTCGGATTCTCCTAAAACCGGAACCGTTGGGTTCGTGTCGAAAATAGCTTTCCAACAAATATAAACGATTTGAAATCTAATGGTTGGATTTGGAATTATGTCCAAATCAAATTTGGAAAAGGTCGCTATGGATGCAGTTCGATGACCGTTAGTGGAAATCGACTGTACGGGCCTTGATAAAATTATTAAAAATAGTGATAATTTGTGTAAAATCAAATTAAGTGATTTGGAAAGAGTTAGGGTGAAAAACTCAATATTTGAAAAGGTAAAAATACATTTTTATCAAAATGTGCTAGTATTAACTAGAATTAAAATCTATTTATTTTTTAAAAAATAAATTGGTTTTAAAATGCTTTTAAAAATAACCAGAATTTCTAATATGTGAATTGGAAGGGAATTTGATCGAAATTATCTTCGGAATATTTTGATATTGGATTCCGTGATGATACATATATTGTGGAGGAATTTGGAAGATATTTATATCGTTATTCCAATACAATATTTGTTGACCTCTGAATTTGGTGTTGAATACAAGCCGATATATTTTCTATTCAGAGCCTTGTATTTAACATCAAATGAGATTTTGGGTTTATCGTGGACTGTGTTTTAAATGACATCAGTTATTTAACCCAGTTAAATATAAGATTAATTTCTAAACTTTGAAAAGAATATTTGAATAAAAGAATATTCTGAGTTGCAATGAGACGTATGTTGTGTTTGTGTAACATTTGTTTAAAATATACGCAAGTTATTTGGAAAGACTGGGTTTATCCCATTCTGAATAACTGATTCGACGACAAGTCGAAGGTGAAGACGGTGGTTGAATATTCGTTGATTGTCCAGACGTACTTGGAGATCGATGGATATGCGAGGTACATGGTGCCTCCGGTTTCGTTCAAACCTAGAACGGACTTGTAAATGGATGTGTGTCTGACGTTGAATCGACAACGGGGCATGCCGAGATGCAAGTGATCAAGGCTTCTGTTGAAAAGCAAAGTCTTGTGGTTGATGATCAAAGCACGGCCTTTATGGCATAGCTTTGTGTATATCGTGAATTCGCGAGTTTCACACCCGATATGAACCAAAAACGGGAGACGGACCTCAGGGAGGGCATGCGTTTCTTTCTAGTTAGAAGTGGTGTCAGTGCTTAAACTGGCTGGCATTGCTTATGTGGATGATGGATTTTGAGGCGCCTCGTGATATCGGTTTCGGCCGATGCTTCTGGTCGGCAGACGGGCCAGACTTACACCCTATAAGGCGGGGAAACGCAGTGTTCAGGCATTTTAATCCACATCGATGGACCGGTCCTGACGATCCAAGGCTTGTCTGCGCGCTTGCTTGAGACTCGGACTATACAGTCTCGAATCGGTGAGGACTATCTTTAGCCTCGGTTCATACCATAAATGATAACCCAACTTCCAATACGTGACATTGCGGTTTTGATTGTATGGACTAGTATTGGAGACATGATATATGGTACCCATGCCGTCTAGGATTGATACATTTATATTTGAAGTTGTTTAGACACTATACACTTATTATAGTAGTATCAAATAATTTGTTTTAAACGTATCAAGCATGCTTTGGCTATTATAAGGTAAAACCCTATCCTCCGGTTTGTGTTGCATTGTGTGATGGGACCTGGGTCTTATAATAGCTTCATTGTTCTTTATTTTAGCATTGCGCTGTTTGCTTTATGCACTGGTATTCTTGGGGTAAAGCCCGTTCCGTGTTATACGGCGTGGTCCCTTGATTTACCCAACTTTAAAATAAAGATTTATAATTGTTTTAGTTCTCATACCAGTCACATGACTGACCTGGAGTTTATTGTTTTAACCTAAACTCTGGGTGCCCCTATTTTCCGCACGGGCAGCTAGTAGTTTTGGTTTTGCATATTTATATTCACAAGATCCTGATTTACAGCTGGAACTATACTCAGAAAGCATTGTATCCGCGTATTCTTTTCAGTTGTGTTTTGTATTAATTTTCCGCTGCACTGTAATTTGTTAACCTCTGATATTTGTCAAATGTATATTATTTGGATTATACTCTGTATATTCTTGTATTCTGATGAAATTGTTGTAATAGCAATGAAATGTTCTTCCATTTGTGTTCTATTTTGTCGTGTTCTCAATTCTATCTGCACTTTCCTTCACGGGTGAGTTCGGGTCGTCTCAGCGTGGTATCAGAGCTTTGGTTTACAAACCTCGAGAACAAGACACTTTAGAACCAATTGAAAGAATACATCAGAGATTGGATTAGTAATATCCAATGGGGATGACTCGTTAGAGATGGGATCAGTAGTATCCTAAAACGAGTGTGAAGAGTGTTATTTTTACAGTGAAAATGAAAACAAATTTTGTTTTGAAAATTTAAACATAATTATTCGTATTTGAGTAATTTACTTTAAATTGATTTGGACAATCCAATATATAAAGATTTTGCGTATATGTCTTGCAAACGTGTATTCGAAGTTTTAATATACTGGATAGATATAGAATTACACTCTAGATGCCGGAGGTGATTCTGATGATGAGGCATCGTCGTCAGTGATTGAGTTCAAGTGTCGAGAGTGAGGTTTCTATATATTTCCATTAGACTGGTGTGAGAACCAAAATTTAGATAGGGTCTATTTGTTGTGATTTGGCATCAAAAATTGGATTTTTGGCTATACATAAATTATGTATTTGAAACAATAATTCACAAATTGATGGCTGGTTGTGTTGTTGACTATTTGAACTAATATGTGCATGTAAGGTAGATTTGGCTAAATTGATCAAATATTGAACTAGAGTGAAAATTTACTGCATTTGCATATATGTACATGTGTATATAAATTGAAGAGGTCATAGCAGGGATGCTAAGCAAAGTAATAAAATTGTTATGCCCGTCAAATAGGTACATATTTACTATTTTGTTTGGGTGATGATGATTTTATGAGCCGAATCGGCTAGCCGCTTGGCTTTTTCGTTTTCTTTCTGAGATCTGAGGGCCATGGGAGGCTACTTGAAATATCCCGAAGCTCCCGGTGCAGGGGAGGTTATGGCGAAATTTTTCGAAAATTTAGGGTGTTAGCCAAATTTTTGGAAAATTTGAAAAGTTTTCAGAAACTGAAAAGTTGCAGAACTTAAGCCATAACAAAATAGAGAAAGTTGAGTTGATTAGAAAACAACTTTCGGCTTCGTTCCTTTTCGAGGAAGAAAAGATTTTAAGTGGGGGAGATTGTAACAACCCGGAAAATCTGAGCCAATTAAAAAATTTTAAATTGGCTATTTTAGTGAATTTTGAATATTTAAAATAGATTATTTTAAATAATAACGACTAAAAATTTATTTTAATCGAAGTTAGAGAAAATAAATTTATTCTAAATATATAACCCTCTTGAAATGGCGCGGTAGTTTGAAAATTTGATTTTAAATTTCAATTAAATATATATAATTCATTTTAAATCAGAAAGGAGACGACCCAAGAATATTTTACTCTGTTTAACAAAATCTTTCTAACTAAAGTGAAAAACTAAAACTTCACAAAGTAAATTAAAAGTTATGGCTAGTTGAAGAATTTAAAATAGTCGTTGTGGAGGTTATATATATTTATATATTTTTTAAATATATATATTTGGCCCTTAAAAATAACCATTTTGCAAACGACCTCTGTTTTCGACAAAACCACTTTTGTTGGATCCGGGATGTCAATTTATTGCTAGGTTGCAAGTTCCAGAATTTTTGGAGTTAATATGTGAGCGTGGAAGAAGATAACGCGTTTGGTTGATTTAAAGTCAATTTGGATCGACCAAAAGATGGCCATTTTTCAAACGGTCTCCAAATTCGACGAAATTAGTTTTTTTAGGACCGTATCGTCAATACGAAGCTAGAAATAATTTTTCTGGAATTTTTAGAGCCCATATGTGGCCTCAGTAAATTGAAATGTGCGTTCAAATTGAATATATACTGATTTATATTTTAATTTTGATGAAAACTGATCGTAACAACCGAACTGGCTTACGGTACCTATCCCATTGCATTCGGAATGGGGGTGATTAGCTAGGGGCGAAAGTCGTTGGGTTTGATTTGGAGTTTGTGTCGATTTCAAGATTTAAAATGAGTTAATTAATAATTAAATAATATTAAAATATTATATAACCCTAATAAAACCCTAGAAAAGGGCAGCCGCCATCTCCATTTACTCGACGCGCAGAAAGCTCCTGAAACGAAACCCAAATCGCACCAAATCCAGATTGAATTCTAATACCAATCCAAAGTGAAAATTAAATTACATCTTTTGCTCTTTAAATCCAACCTAGTTTTATGGATTTTAGTTGTGAATTCGAGGAGAAATCGCTCGCCAAAGTGGCGGCGTTCAAGGCCGTTTTCTGGCCAGGCCAAGCGTACGAACCAGCGGCCGTCAGGGGAGGCGAAGGAGCAAGCGACGGCGCTCTTTGTGTGGGTGGGCGATCGGAGTACGACAACTCCAAGGAGGTGCAGCAATCAAAAATCAAAGTCGAGCAATGGGTTTTTTCACAGTCCAGATAAACGAAGAAGAAGGGTGATTAACCCCTTAATTAATGAATTAATTACTTATTAATATCTAATTATATAATTAACACGTTGACTCTCATATCTTTTACATACGAGGTCGAAAAATTACAAACTTGGATCCGTTGCGATCATGGAGCCGAGAGCTTCGCAAGAAAACTGACCGCATCCAAATCCGAGCACGTTGGAATTTTAAGCAATTTCAAATCCGAACAGTTCAGAAATTAAGATAAAAGCAGACGGAGTGGATACCAACGTGAGAATTTCTCACCAAAATTATCCCTGTACAGTTATTTATAGTATAATTGCATATATGAACTGTTCCCCATCATCCACAAACCATGGACGACTTTTTTGTTTGATTGTATTGTGTGGTTGAAATTGTATGTGATGTGAAATGGACTATGTAAAAATATTTGAATAATAAAAATATCATTTTTATTATACAACTGAACTGTAGAAAATATTAATGCGTTGAAATAAATATTTATAAACAAATCAGAAGATTTGTTTATGTACACTTATTTGACCGATATGGATTGGGACGATATATTCTACACATCGCCCAACTGCACAAATAAAATGTGTGTTTGTTGATTGAAACCCCATACGGGTGTTGGGATGAAAATTGACGTACACTAATCCCAATTGTTTAGTTGTATGTCAATCGATTAGTCGACATGCTATTGTAAGCGTTAATTAGTCATATATAATGCTTATGCGGTTGTGTAGTGCACTTTGGATGATGGTTGATTATATACATGTGTTGTATGGTAACCATATAAATAAAATTATATGGTATTTGATTGGGTCTCATTCCAATTTGGATAATTAAAAATATTTGAAACAGAATATTTGAATTAGAAAAATATTAGAAATAAAATATTTGAATTAGAGATATTAGAAATAAAATATTTGAATTAGAGATATTAGAAATAAAATATTTGAATTAGAGATATTAGAAATAGAATATTTGAACCAAAAATATTAGAAATAAAATATTTGAATTAGAGATATTAGAAATAGAATATTTAAACCAAAAATATTAGAAATAGAACATTTGAATTAAAATATTAGAAATAGAATATTTGAATTAGAGATACTAGAATTAGAAATATTTGAAGTAGAAATATTTGAAATAGAATATTTGAAGTAAAAATATCTGAAATAAAATATACTAAGCCGTGTTGATTAGATTTGCGCCATTTTGACGCGAACTGTAATTATATCGATTTTATACGTTTTTAAATTAAATATCGAAAAGGAAATTATTACAAAATCAAATATTTTGAAAATAATATCATTTATAGAATAAAGATGTAGAATATTCAATTTTGGCTTAAAATTCAGAAAGAAGTTGGAATCGATTTTAAAACGAATTTATAAAATACGTTTTGAATGGAATATATATGATATATATTATATATATATATATTTAGTGGCCTGAATAGATCGCGTCGCGCCGCGGCAGTTCGCGAATTTCGACCATTGACTTCGCGTGGACATTACGGGAGATCCAACCGTCGGATTCTCCTAAAACCGGAACCGTTGGGTTTGTGTCGATAAGAGCTTTCCAACAAATATAATAGATTTGAAATCTAACGGTTGGATTCGGAATTATGTCCAAATCAAATTTGGAAAAGGTCGCTATGGATGCAGTTCGATGACCGTTAGTGGAAATCGACTGTACGGGCCTTGATAAAATTATTAAAAATAGTGATAATTTGTGTAAAATCAAATTAAGTGATTTGGAAAGAGTTGGGGTGAAAAACTCCATATTTTAAAATATAAAAATACATTTTTATCAAAATGAACTAGTATTAAATAGAATTAAAATATATTTATTTTTAAATAAATAAATTGGTTTTGAAATGCTTTTAAAAATAACCAGAATTTCTAATATGTGAATTGGAAGGGAATTGGATTGAAATTATCTTCGTAATATTTCAATATTGAATTCTGTGATGATACAGATATTGTAGAGGAATTTGGAAGATATTTATATCATTATTCCGATATGATATTTGTTGACCTCTGAATTTGGTGTTGAATATAAGCCGATATATTTTCTATTCAGAGCCTTTTATTTAACATCAAATGAGATTTTGGGTTTATCGTGGACTATGTTTTAAATGACATCAATTCTTTAACCCAGTTAAATATAAGATTAATTTCTAAACTTTGAAAAGAATATTTGAATAAAAGAACATTCTGAGTTGGAATGAGGCGTATGTTGTGTTTGTGTAACACTTGTTTAAATATACGTGAGTTATTTGGAAAGACCGGGTTTATCCCATTCTGAATAAATGATTCGACGACAAGTCAAAGGTGAAGACGGTGGTTGAATATTCGTTGATTGTCCAGACGTACTTGGAGATCGATGGATATGCGAGGTACGTGGTGCCTCCGGTTTCGTTCAGACCCAGAACGGACTTGTAAATGGATGTGTGTCTGACGTTGAATCGACAACGGGGCATGCCGAGATGAAAATGATCAAGGCTTCTGTTGAAAAGCAAAGTCTTGTGGTTGATGATCAAAGCACGACCTTTGTGGTGTAGCTTTGTGTATATCGCGAATTCGCGAGTTTCACACCTGGTATGAACCAAAAATGGGAGACAGACCTCAGGGAGGGCATGCATTTCTTTCTATTTAGAAGTGGTGTCAGTGCTTAAACTGGCTGGCATTGCTTATGTGGATGATGGATTTTGAGGCGACTCGTGATATCGGTTTCGGCCGATGCTTCTGGTCGGTAGGCGGGCCAGACTTACGCCCTATAGGGCGGGGAAACGCAGTGTTCAGGCATTTTAATCCACATCGGTGGACCGACCCTGACGATCCAAGGCTTGTCTGCGCGCTTGCCTGAGACTCGGACTAGACAGTCTCGAATCGGTGAGGACTCTCTTTAGCCTCGGTTCATACCATAAATGATAACCCAACTTCCAATACGTGACATTGCGGTTTTGATTGTATAGCCTAGTATTGGCGACATGATATATGGTGCCCATGCCGTCTAGGATTGATACATTTATATTTGAAGTTGTTTTGACACTATACACTTATTATAGTAGTATCAAATAATCTGTTTTGAACGTATCAAGCATGCTTTGGCTATTATAAGGTAAAACCCTATCCTCCGGCTTATGTTGCATTGTGTGATGGGACCTGGGTCTTATAATAGCTTCATTGTTCTTTATTTTAGCGTTGCGCTATTTGCTTTATGCACTGGTATTCTTGGGGTAAAGCCCGTTCCGTGTTATATGGCGTGGTCCCTTGATTTACCCAACTTTAAAATAAAGATTTATAACTGTTTTAGTTCTCACACCAGTCACATGACTGACCTGGAGTTTATTATTTTAGCCTAAACTCTGGGTGCCCCTATTTTCCGCATGGGCAGCTAGTAGTTTTGGTTTTGCAGATTTATATTCGCAGGATCCTGATTTACATCTGGAACTATACTCGGAAAGCTTTGTATCCGCGTATTCTTTTAAGTTGTGTTTTGTATTAATTTTCCGCTGCATTGTAATTTGTTAACCTCTGATATTTGTCAAATGTATAATATTTGGATTATACTCTGTATATTATTGTATTCTGATGAAATTGTTGTAATAGCAATGAAATGTTCTTCCGTTTATGTTCTATTTTGTCGTGTTCTCAATTCTATCCGCACTTTCCTTCACGGGTGAGTTCGGGTCGTCTCACGTGCAAAGTGTAATACAATATAACAATACATGAATGCAATAAATGCCTAAGTACCTCCTATATAAATGAAAATTTTCTTGAAAACCTTCTGAAAACTTGATGTACGCACCCTAAATATATTAACCATTTCTATATGAATGATGTAACACCCCACCTCCGCCAGGGTCACTCACGAGTGAATGCACTAGCTTTGGAGGGGTGTTGTCTAGGTAAACATGCACAGAGACATCACAAGACAGAACATAGATAAGTAAAACAGAGTAAGTAAAGCAGCGGTAGAAATTAAAAACCAAGCTTAACCATTTCAAAACCAAAGTCAACTTACATCATAATACAAAGTCATCATTTTTCCATTTAAGTACAAGTCTAGAAACGTGAAATCAAAATAACATAAAAACAAACTATTCGCCAAGATAGCAGTAGTGTCGCCATAGCATAGCTCAAACCATACATGAGCTGTCAGATAAAGCAAGCAAAGATCCGGGCTAGGTGCTGGAGTTCCCTGCCTGAGAACCTGAGGGGGGGAAAGGAAAGAAAAAGAGGCGAAAGAAGCGGGTCAGTCATAAAGACTGGTAAGCCCAAACTACTTTCAGCATAAAAACTAGTAAAGTTAACTGGACATGAGAAACTGAGATGAAACATAAGGATGGTAACTAACTGATCATGGTACATAGTTAACAAGATAGATCAAGTGTGGCATCGCATATACAAGGTTAAGTTGCACCAAAAGTACTAGTACTCTAACCCATGAGAAAAATAAATCAAGAAGTGATCCCTTGGCCCAATAACATGAGATGACCCAAAATCAAGGTCCAACTATACGATCTAGTCGATCGGCTCCCTACAAGCCTAGCTCGTCAAGTATTGGTGTCAATATGGCCCAACCGCGAAATGTAGTTAACTGTGCTAGGTCCACCCTAGGGTGTATCAGGCCCTAGGGTGCCAACCATTGACACAAATCAAGCACGCACAGTCTAAACCTACTGGTGCACGTGTCTTCTTTTTCAACTCCGGACTATGTGCACGATCATAGTCCGCCTGAACCTACACCGGCGCACCCACACAGCCGTCCCCTTTGGTCTCTTACAATCAGCCCAGTAATCGTGTCCCACCCTAGCCTAGTTCCTAGGGTATCGTGATACATCTAAGAGGGTTACTGCTGAAAAGGACCCCGCAACTAGGGTTTCTAATGGGTTAAGTGTGGTTAACCCTATCCAATCATGTATCAAGTTGGTTAGGTGTGTCCATGTAGATCATGACTTAACCCTATCAACCCATCGTGTTCAAGTGGTTAAGTATATTCATGTGGTCCATGACTTAACCCTATCTTGTGGCATTTATTTTACTAAATGCACCCAACCTCTCACATTAGACTTTGTTGTGGTTACTGGTTAAGCCGGGCGGGTCCGGGAAGTTTTATACCACAACCTAGTCTAACCTCTGGTTTCAAGCGCCATATGACCAACTACTCACATTGGGTCTTATTGTTTGCAATTACTGGTTAAGCCGGGCGGTTCCGGGCAGTTTTACATTGCAAACTCAACCCAACCTCGAGTTGGCCATTTTCATGATTTTCTAAGTGTCATGTCCCATATTCATGTTTTCAAGCATAGTCTCATGTCAACTTTCATGTCAAGTTTTCTAGACATGTTTCATGTCATTTCACGTTTGCCTAACTACCCATAACGTATTCCCATCACACGTACATTCGCATCAACACAAATAGATCAAAAAGGGAACATAACAATATGACGAAGATGGGCATAAGGTGGCAAAGTGATCACAAGTTTAGTCATAGTGAGATTTGGGGCTAAGGTTTACAACACAACTTGCATATGACATATTGGCCTCAAAACATGTATGACATCAAACTTAGCAAATAGGGTGATAACATGGTAATAGTTGACATAGGGTGATAAACTTGTGACTAGCATATAGTTCAACATCATAGGCAAGTTAACATCAAGGTCATGAGGGGTTCTATGTTGCATTATGCATAATCCCCAAATAAAGCTCATAGCTTTCTACCCAAAAGTCAAGGTGAACGGTACTAGGTTCATGATAGTTCCACAATCATCGATCAAAAGAGTCATGAATAGATCTATGCATACAATGATAGATCCAAGGCAAGCATTACACACAAATCCCATTTCAACTTGCTACATGTTCATATTAATTTCATTGTTTAAATCTAAGAGTAGAATGAGGCTTACAAATCGTGGCTATGAGAACTAGAACAAAATAGAACAAGATAGAGACGTTGTAGAAGCTCTAGAAATGATGTAGCAACACTAGAAATATCCAAATAATAATAAGCTCCACACAAAGCCTTGAGAAATAAGAAGAAGTAGCTCCTTTGATGAAGAAAGATTGCTCCTTTGCCTTAAATCTAGTTTTGAATGTTCAAGCTCCAAAGTTGAAGGTGGAGGCCATGATTAAGGAGCATTTTGGCAGCACTTGGTTATTAGAATGATTTGTGTGGGTTTAGGCTAGGTCTTAAGGTGTTTTTATAGGAGTAGAGACAAGTTTAGGCCATAGGATTAACCCTAAAACGAATCTGAACCATCAAAAATCGTCACAGGCTTCACAAACAGGACCAGAGAACCAAACAGGTGCACCAGGCCAACCTGGCTCGACTAGGGAGGTCGACCCCCAGGTCGACCTAGTCTGGGGCAGGTCAACCCCCAGGTCGACCCCCCAGTCGACCGGGGCTGGGAGGGAAAATTTCCCGCCCAGTCTGTTTGGGGCTGAATTTTGAATTTTCAGGCTGAATTTCTGAATTCTTCTATGGGCTATATCTTGGTCATACGGACTACGATTTACGAAATTTCGGACTCTATTTCGCGTAATTTTTCGAGACGAACGCAATGGCATAATCCGTTTCCCTTGATTCTTAATTTACAATTTAATTCCACCCTGATTTATGATTATAGTATGTTATTAAAATTCGGGTTGTTACAAATCAGGTATTTTGAAAATCAAAATACTTTTTCATCCAGTTTTTTCTCACACTCTTACAAAGAAAAAATGTAGTTTATCTAGTTTTTGCATCCAAACCCAACCAAACAACATAATTTTTTTTGAATTTTTGAAAATTCTAATTTTCAAAATTCGACTTCTTATGTTACTGAAAGGTAGAAAACTTCATATCTTCCTTTTTTTTCTTTTATGTGTCTTTTCTATCTTACTTGGATTTTATGCAACTATTATATAAAAAATTTCTATCTCGCTATCCAAGCATAGTTTACATACAAAAAATTCTTTGTTATAAAATTCTTTTTTCCAACTTACTCTGGAAAAATTTATATTTTTTATTTCTTGAAATTTTCCATTTACCTCAGCTGTCATATTTGTTGCTTTATTTGGATTTTACGTTTTCTTTTAGTTATATGATCACCTTTTCCTTAGCTTATTTAGCTTAATCCACCAATATAAGCTTAATTTTATATAAGCCTTCTAATTCTTTCAGAACTAAAATAGGAAAACAAGCGCACTACACAGTTACTACCAAGGGCTAAGAATCCTAGGATCATGTTCCCATTGACAAAGAAAAGTACAAGCCATAGGAACTAAACAAATCGCTTGCCCTATACCATCAGCTTATTACAACTAGTCCTTGATGTGTACTAATAGTCTTTTCCAAGCAACAACGTAAGCTCTATAGTGCTTATGCACTCTATGGGAATTTACTATTATTCTGAAATGATTCTTGCTATCTACTTCATAGCCTTAATAATATCATTCATCTTTCCTAGGTATTAATCCTTACCTACTCCAAGATTTAAAAACGTGATTTTGCTTTATCATTTCATTTTTTCAAAAATTAAAAGCTTCAAAACTCTGTTTTTCTTTTCTATGTTTTCTTATTTAATTCTTTCATACTTTATAAATTGAAAAATAGCGAGATATACGTGCTCTATAATGTACACGTTTTTCAAAAAGAATTCATTTTAGATAAAAATATCATAAGAAATCACCATTTCCAAAATATAACCCACTTTTCCCAAAACTCAATATGTACTTTTAAAATATGTTACTTATATATATATATATATATATGTCAAAAATACCTCTTTTTTTTTGAAAATTGTTTCTACACATGGCTACTACATATTTTAAAATCATAAACTTGTAAGGTGAAAACCTGGAAAAAACCATAAACTATCATCCAAAAGCTTTTTAAATTTCAAGTTCTTAAAAGTTAACAATGGGGCTAGACTAAAAGTGGGTTTATAAGTTAATTAGACTTTCATAAATATTCCCACAAAGTTATTTCTCTCAAATATGTATATTCCTAATCCATTTTCCATTTTACTCTTTCCTAATTTATAAGGCTCTACTACCAAACCCACTAATCTGAAATACTAGCATTTGGGAGTCATCTTTTTCCATTACAAAGCACATTGTACACTTTTCATCCAAACCAACTAAGGATCTCTTATTCTCAAATTTCCATAACCATTTCTTTAGTGTACATTATTGATATCCCAACTCTTTCCATATGCCGCTCTTCTTATTTAGTGTGTTCCTTTATTGATCTAGGTGCCATATTAACAACCCGAATTTCGACAGACCGAATTTTTCTCAAAATCCTAGTCTATTGAAGCTCGAGTTGGTTTTTGTTTAGTATCCTGCAGAATAGACAAAGATAATAACTATATCAGAGTTCGATAAGACCTCTCATAGTGGAATGGATAAAATATAATAATCAAATACAACCTTGCCGAAATAATAACACTGTCTAACAGGTGTTCAAGGGGTACCAAATCCCTGTCATAAATCTAACCTGCTAGTATGTTTTAAGTAGAGGGTCAGAACACAAAGTTCTGATGACATGACAAATTATACATTCTTAAATTACCATACATATACCATTCAGTTACAATTTCTTGATTATTAGGTTATTTGGGATAATAGCACTTAAGGCTCTGCACTCATGTCATGCCCATCTACCCACAGTAAATTAAACCTAATATAGTATATATACGTTGCTAGGCCCAACATCTAAAAGCACTTTCCATAGTACACTCCTCGTATGGTTTCAACCGTTGCTCCACTGAAGCGTATACAACCTCTATCCTACACCAAACCACGTACGGAAATCTATACCATTATTCCACATAATCACATAGAACCACCATCACTATGCCACATAAGCATACAGATCCTCGTATCCAAAATCTTCGGTTGGACCATGTCTCAACACGGAGTAATTCCCTAATGTCCACAATACATGACCCAGTGCGTGTACATAGACCCTCACATGAATGTACTACCTACTATAACCCGAGTCCCGTAATAGGGCTACATCCAATGCATGAAACTCGGTCAGGAGCTTTCAATATCTTTTAACGACAACTTCATTAGGCCTAAAATGCGGATATTCACATATGGTATGTATCTTTTCCCGGTGGCTATGGCCACACCCTAGCCCCTCCCTCCACAAATGAAAGACTACATTGTTGGCTAGCTTTTTGACCAAGCCACCAAGATTCACACAAGTCCAATGCGAAGTCTCATTCCTAGAACCTTCCAAACCCGTTCGTGGCCACCCTATTGACCTCGTCTCGTGGTGCTACTACCACGACCCCGCTCGTGGTGCCTTCTTGTGACCTGATCCATCCATGCCAGTTCTCCATGACCCGATCCCAGAAGCCAAAGCATGAAGGGTAGGACTAAGCCTACCACGATCCGCAAATGCAGGATCTAGCGACACCTGTCCGTAACTGCCATTTGTGCCTATTTCTCCATCAAGCCACGAACCACTCTGAGATCCTCGGGATTTGTGCCACGCATGACCACGAACCACCTGCAGATATTAGCTATAAATAGCCCTGTACTTGGCATTTTTCGCGATCTTTTTGGCAGTTTGGAGTGTTGTTTCCACCATTGCTGTCATATTATTATTTCCCATCAGTCTTATCTCGAAATTACTGAGTGAATCATAATTGTAAAAGTGAGATTGAGAGAGAAATCATTGATTGTACTTGAATCTTACGTATAATCATAGATATAAAGTGGACGTAGGCTCATTAATGCCGAACCACCGTAAATTTTGTGTGTTCTCTGCGTTTTCCGGCAATGCTAGATATTAATCTCAGTTAGTTCAGATTATTTGGGTGTTAGAGCCACTTTTGGATCTAACATTTTGTGCTTTCACTGAAATCTGAAGTCTCAGCATATCGGATTGTCACTCTACTATTTGGATACTCAAGTCCGAAGAAAACAGTCTGAATCTTCACTGTTTAAATTTTTGAAGAACTCAGCAAACTCAAAGTATCATAGCTGGAAAGAAGTCCAAGGATGCACGAGCTTCGCAAGCTGATGAAGCTGCAAGCAAAGCTCATGAAGACAACGTTCAGGAGCAGGTCGATGTTGATGAACCGGATCATGATGAGCAGGGGGCGACCCGACCCGGTGGTGGAATCACAATCCGATTGGCAGAGGGTGTAACGACCCGATCCCAGGACAACGCCACCATCCCTCCTACCAGCATCACCATGATCCGACCCTAGGGTGCCACCACGAGTCGACGTCAAGAGGGTACCACGAGCCATCAGTGTAGGGTAACCACGACCTGAAATGATAACCAGACCACAACTCGAGCTGGAAAGGAGGCTATGGCTCATTCTGCTCTCCCTGGTGCTTCTGCTTGACCTGGGTTGAGTTCTTTACATATAAGAGAGAATGTTGATGATCAGTTCAACCCTTCTGCCACAACTACCGAAGGAGATCTCTCTCGTATCATCGACATGCTGGGAAGGATAAACGATGAGTTGGCAGCACAAAGGCAGGAGAGTTCCCTGTTACGGCAGAACATTACCGCTTTGGACAGACGAATTGATGATCTCCAAAGGCAGAGAACCCCTTCGTCAGTCCGTCCTTTTACCCCGGAATACTCGTCCTCGTCTAAAGAACCTCGAAGAAACCGGCGATGGCCTCCGTTATATAGGGCTGAGAACATAGAGCAGCTCCGATTTGGACCACTCCCTTCCCAAGAAGAAACAACACTCAATCGGGAAGTTAATAATCGTAACTTAAATGAGCCCGTTTTGCCACTTAAGAATGGAGACGTCGTCGATCCTACTCAGAATCAACCCGTTACTCCCGCTCGCCGCGTGATTGACCATGGCAACATGTGGCAAGGGAGTTCTGCGCAGGCCCCAGACTTTGCAGTAGCACGTCAGAGAAATGCTGGAGGGGCCGTAGGGCAAGAAGCGCTGATCCTGAATCCACCCTCACCTATGCAGATGTCGAAGCCATGATTAGGAAAATGATGGTAGAAAACCGTGGACAAAGGAGTGAAGATTGGGGTATAGGCCGAAGTCACACACCCTTCACTGATGACATATTAGGGGTTAGACTCCTGAGGAAATTCAACATGCTAACTATGAACCGTTATACGAGAATGGCTGATCCAGTCCAGCACCTAATGAGATATTCATGGTACATGAATGCTGTTGCCGCCTCCAATGCTGTAAAGTGTAGGGAATTCCTGATATTCCTGGAGGATATGACGTTAATGTGGTTTACTCGTTTGCCAGCGCGATCGATCTCCAGTTTCAAGGAATTAAGCGAAAAGTTCGTGAATCAATTCAGGCTTCAACCTAGAGGTCTAAGAATGTCATCGAATTATCACTTATTAAGCAGCGTCCGGGCGAAACTTTGAGGCCCTATCTAGATCGCTTCAATCTAGCAGTTACAGAGGTTAGAGATCCCCACGAGCAAACTTTTTTGATGGCTCTGATTGACGGAGTGGATAAGGACACCGAGTTTGGAGAATACTTGACCGGAAAGACGCCACTGACCAGAGAGATACATTATGAAAAAGCCCACATCCGTCTGCGTCAAGAAGAAATTTACGCCAACCGAAAAAGAAATGCCACTAAGAAAGAGGACATACAGAGTAATGTGGCTATCAAACAGGCTGGGGATAGTTGTGGAAAGGTGGAAGTAAATGTTGGGAATAAGAATCAGGGGAATGGCCGTCAACAGTAGTAAGGGGAGGAATCAAGGAAATAACTCACATAAGAGGCCTCAATACCGACCATTTGAGAATTTCATGCCGTTAAATGATACCTTAGAAAATATCTTTGTAGATACCTATAACGTTCTCCAGTACAAGAGGCCTCCACTTAGGGACTCTATAGAGAAAGAGCGAGAGTCGGGAAAGTTCTGTCTTTTCCATCAAACCCATGGACACTCCACCAACAAATGTCGACATTTGTGGGACGTTGTTGAGATGTTTCTTCATGAGGGAAAGTTGGATGAGTATAAGATTACTCCGAGAGACAGGGGGCAAGCTGGACAACCCCCGAATCATAGTCAGCCAGCCGCCAAACCTACTGCTCAACAGAAGGGAAAGAACATTTTCATTAACACTATAGTAGGAGGACCTCATCCTGTTGGGCACAGCTTCAGGGCAATGGATCAATACGTGAATGCAGCTAAACACCTTGAAGTAGGGGAGTGCGGTAACCCCGATGATTCTGCCCCAATTAAACATCAGAAGACGATGTCCGACGACGTCGTGTTTCGAGGGAGAGAAGTAATAGGAATCCATGCCCTAGCCGAACACCCATTGGTGATCACAGCCACCATTGGTCCTGCGATATTCCACACGGTTTTAGTGGATAATGGAAGCTCTGTCAAAATTTTGTTCAAAAAAGCATTTGATCAAATGAAGTTGGAAGCAAAGGATCTTAAGCCTTGTGAAGGATGGATCCGCGGCTTCAATGGATCCATCACCGCCCCGATCGGATACGTAGAGTTATCAGTGACCCTAGGCAAAGGAGAGCGCAGGAGAGTGAGAATCCTCCCCTTTGTGGTTTTGGATGTTGAGTCGATGTACAATTCCTTTTTGGGTCGACCGGCCCTAACAGAATTCAGAGCTTGCATTGCGCCTTGGTGTCTTTTGCTGAAATTCCAGACAGATGCAGGAGTAGGCATAATCAGAGGAGACCAAGTTATGGAACGAGCCTGCTACATAGCAGAATTAAAACTGTTGCGTAAAGGAAGAGATATTGAGGCTAAAGGCGCTCCCCCCTCCCCCCCAGTGAAGGAGGAAACGTCATAGCAACTAAAAGAAGCCATTGTAGAGGAGCCGCCCAGAGGAATGCCCAAGGACATAGATCCCAGAGAGGACGGAGAACCTGGAGGCAGAATGGCTACTCCAAATGAAACAACTATGGACGTACTAATCGAGGATGGAACCCAGCGAAGGTCCTGAAGATTGGTTCCTAGTTAAACCCTCTTCGAACGAGAGAATTAACTGACTTCTTAAAGGCTAATTTGGATGTGTTCGCGTGGACACACGCTGACATGTGTGGAATATCTCCCTCGATCATGAGTCATTCACCGAGCATCAATCTGAAACATCCACCAGTCAAACAGAAGAGGCGAGTGCTAGACCCAGTGAGGTCGGCTGCCTTAAAAGAATATGTTGAGAAATTGAGAAGCAAAGGGTTCGTCAGAGACTCGACTTACCCGGATTGGATTTCAAACCTGGTTTTGGTAAAAAAGGCCAATGGAAAATGGCGCACTTGCATCGATTTCTCAAACTCGAACAAGGCCTGCCCGAAGGACATTTTTCCACTTCCCAGAATTGACCAATTAGTGGACTCGACAGCAGGCCATGAGCTCCTCTCCTTCATTGATGCCTATTCTGGATATAATCAAATCCCTATGCATGTCCCGGATCACGAACATACTAGCTTTATTACAGATTTGGGATTATACTACTACGTTGTGATGCCCTTCGGCCTGAAGAACGCCGGAGCGACATATCAAAGGCTGGTAAACAGGATGTTTTATAACCAGTTCAGGAAGACGATGGAGGTATATGTAGATGATATGCTAGTAAAGTCTAGACAGTCAACTAATCACACTGTCGATCTAGCTGAAATGTTCGATATACTCAGGCAATATGGGATGAAGCTCAACCCTCTGAAGTGTTCGTTTGGAGTTGCCTCTGGGAAGTTTTTAGGTTATGTTGTTAGTTCGCGTGGAATTGAGATTAACCTAGACCAAATTACAACAATCCAAAATATTCAGGAACCAAGGAAAAATAAAGATGTGCAGAGATTCGCCAGGAAAGTAGCCGCATTGAGTAGGTTCATCTCCAAAGCTACAGATAAATGCATTCCGTTCTTCGGTCTGATTAAGTGAGGCAAGCGCAACTTTAAATGGACTCTTGATTGTGTGGAAGCGTTCCAGAACCTTTTGGATCACTTGGAGAAGCCCCCGGTACTGTCTAAGCCAGTGGACCATGAGGATTTGTACGTATACCTAGCAGTATCATCCCATTCCATAAGTTCAACCTTGGTAAGAGATGAGGATAAAATTCAGAGACCCGTGTATTATGTAAGCAAGAAGTTAGCGGCCGTAGAGCGAAATTATCCGAAGATAGAAAATCTTGCATATGGCCTACTAATCGCGTCTAGAAAACTCCGTCATTACTTTCAGCCCCATCCCATTACTATATACACGGATTATCCGCTAAGGCAAGTATTGCAAAAACCATAAGCGTCGGGAAGGCTATTAAAATAGAATGTTGAGCTGGGTCAGTTTGACCTGAACTTTCAGCCCCGAAGATTGATAAGGGGGCAAGTACTAGCAGATTTCATAGTAGAATTACCATCCCTGAAGATTATGAAGTGAATGAAGAAATTGACACACCGAAACAACTCCTTGACCATAATACATGGAGACTATATACCGACGGAGCTAGGAATGATAGAAGATCAGGTGCAGGAATTGTATTGGAAACCCCCGAGAAGCGATCGATATATTATGCTCTAAGGTTGGAGTTCCACGCCACGAATAACGATTCGGAATATGAAGCCTTGATTACCGGGCTTAGACTTACCAGGGAGTTGGGAATAGCGAAGCTGGACATCTTCTGCGATGCGAAGATAGTTGTGAATCAGGTCAACGAAAAATTCCAAGCTAAAGGGCCAAGACTGGTGTCATATCTGAAGAAAGCAAAGGAAATGCTGAGTAACTTTAAACATTATAGCATTACACGCATCCCTCGATTGGAGAATCAGAGGGCCGATAAACTTGCCAAAATGGCTAGTTCTGATAATCCCGAGGACACGGAGATGGTCCCGGTAGAAACACTTTAGACTCCAAGCATCGATCAGATGGAAATTGATCCTGTACTGGAGACTGAGCCGGAAAGGGAGTCATGGATGACACCCTTGAAAAATTTCCTAGCCAATGGGACACTCGCAGCCAAGAAAAGTGAGAGGCGTGTAGTGATCCGGAAAGCTTCACGATATGTCATCTAGGGTAAAGTACTATATCGGCAAGGATTTTCAATGCCGCTCCTCCGGTGTATAGCTCATGATGATATAGAAAGAGTATTGAAGGAAGTTCACGAAGGAGAATGCGGTGACCACACTAGAGGACAAATTCCGGCGAAGAAGATATTGTGATACAGGTATTTCTGGCCCACTGTAAATAAGGATGCAACTAAGTATGCTCGACATTGCGACGCATGCCCGAAATTCTCAAAGGTCTCTAGGGCACCCCCCAGCCAGTTAAGGACAATGATGAGTCAGTGGCCTTTTGCCGTATGGGGAGTTCATATGATCGGAAGTCTTCCCTTAGCGAAGGGTGGAGCAAAGTTCGCTATAGTGGCCATCGATTACTTCATAAAATAGGTTGAGGTAGAAGCATTGAAAACAATTTCAGACAAGAAGGTGATCAACTTCGTCGTGAGAAAGATCATATGTCGATTTGGGATCCCGAAGGCTGTCATAACTGATAATGGAACCCAGTTCGACATTTTTGAGTTTCGAGACTTTTGCCAAAGATACCATATCCAGAAGAGGTTCATGGCTGTCGCACATCCACAGTCAAATGGATAGGTAGAAGCGGCAAATAAAGTAATCAAGTCTATTTTGAAGAAGCGACTGAAATGGGCCAAAGCCATGTGGGTTGTTGAGCTACCTCTGGCATTGTGGGCCTATCGAACAACCTTTAAATCTGCTACTGGGCATACTCCTTTCTCCCTAGCTTTCGGATCGGAAGCAGTCATCCCCGTGGAGCTAAAAGTACCGTCCCACAGGGTCACCTATTACGACCCAATGACTAATAACGAGCTGCTTCTCTAATCCCTGGATATGGTGGAAGAAAAAAGAGACGAAGCAGACTTACATGCCTTGAGGCACAAGCAGCAAGTAGCTCGATATTACAACAAGAGAGTCCGAGCTCGAACTTTTGAACCCGGGGACTTGGTTCTAAAGCGTGTCTTTCCACCCCCAACACATTTGGGGCCAAAGTGGGAAGGACCCTATGCCATCCTACGGAGGCTTGATAATGGATCCTTCAAGCTAACGATCGTGGAAGGAATTGAAATCCCAGAGTGTGGAATGCCCAGCATTTGCGGCATTATCTGACATGAAAAATGTCGTTCTTATTCTTTTGTTTGTAGGGCCATGTAATAAGGCTTGACTTGCCTAGAACAGTCCAGTGATATGAACAAAAGATTATAAAGTGGATATAGGTCATGATTTGACCGAACCACTATAAAATATCGTGTGTCATTTACTTTTATCGCACTTTCATTTACTACATTATAACCACTGACATAAAGGCATTATATGTTCTGTAAGTTATCATAAACTATGCAATAACTAACAACGTGCAGGATAACGAGAAGGCGATAAAGTAAGCGACACAACTATTAAAGCTCTACTCCTCTGAATCTGAGGTACATGGGACAAAGAATCAAATTGTCTGCGAGACGTGAAGGTGCATCATGATTTTTAAGACCGTCTCTACTAGAACTCTATACTTGGCATTCGACGGGAGAGTATAAAGGTGTTGGAGACTAGGCACCACATAAGAACTCCTACCCTGCTGTAGAATCGGGGAACAAATTGGAAGCTGAGTTCGAACTCTAACGTGGGCATACGACCGGAGAGTATAAAGGAATTTTAACTAAATGCCACTTAAGGGCTCCTATCCTGTTGCAGGATCGGGAACGAAAGTGAATGCTGAGCTCGACCCCCTCATATCCAGATATGAAGAGGGAACATAAGTGTGACTCTAATCAACCCTCGATAAGCCCTGGCCAGGCATTATAAAGATGATTGACTGGGGGCATACTCATACGACACTATGCATACGACACTGTGCATTTACATAGTGCATAAACTTTTTTGATAATTATCATTCATGACTTCAGTATTTAGTTATGATTGTTTATATTAGTTATGATTAATTTTAAGTTCCGTGATTCAAAATAATGAACTCTGTAGATATGGTAAACTTGCAGGTACCGAAGATACAAAAGAAACATATTTTCAATTACTAACCGCGGATTCACAAAATAAAGCTAAGAAAAAGGCGAGGGCCATACTCGCGGCTACATCATAAGGCCAGTGGAAATACTAAAAAGAAAAACATAATCAAACAAGCACTACTTGGGCTTCGGGGATGACCTCGGCCTCTTTTCCTTCTTTTTCTTCCCCGTCTCCTCCTCCTTCCCAACATCTTCTTTGTCATGCTTTTTCCTCTTCTTTTTGTCGGAAGGAGGATCCATTAGAAGGTCAGAAGACTGACTTTCGAGCTGCGAAGATATCGACTTAGAGGAGAACTTTATGATTAACCCAGTTTTGGGATCAGCAGCAATGATAGGGGACACATTCAAAGGCTCTTGTTCCTCTATTTTCAAAGCCAACTACTTATCCTTCCTTGCCTTCATCTCGGCCAGAGTCTCATTCTCAGGATCTTTGGTCTCCCCCGTGATGGCTACATCCTCATGACCGCCATCGATGTCATCCAAAGCTGCGATAATTTCAGCATCCGTGGGGGCATCCTTAGCCGTTCCGGCTTCGGGCTGCTTTGGATCTTCGGGAATGACCTCGGTGACTAGAGGCACGCTGATCTTCTCAACCGTAATCGGCTTCTCTGCAACCCTCTCGGTAGATTTGGCACCTACATTAAGAGAAAATAGTTATTAGTTCATGAGAAAGTGTGGTCATCCCAATCGACTGCTCTGTACCATGACAAGTTATAACGGCTTTGACAAACTGTGGAGAAAATGTGGAGATACCTTCCGCTGATCCTTCACCCGAAGCCGTAGTGGAAGCTCCAATGGTAGGAAGGACTGGAATTCTAGAGATCAAGGGATCGTCAGGATTGTATTCCTTAACTTCAGTAGTTTTGGGATCTGGTGCCGAGCTGGAACCCTCGTCGATTTTAGTTTTTCCCCTGAGATCGGTTTTCTCTTTCTTCATGGCCTCTCAAATCATACGTCTGCCTTCTGCCAAGGCCTCAGGCTCTCCACCCCTAAGGAAGGTCTCCATGAGCTGACTTTCGTCGATATCATCAAACCCTAACCGCTGCTTCTCTCCCTCGACTATCATATCCCAGACATGAACCAGAGTGATGTTATAATCTTTGATCCAAGAGATGTCCCGGGTACGGATAACCTAGGCAAAGAAGTCCATAAGCAGCTCCTCAAACACTTTTATTTCATTCTCGACTGCAGCAAGATTAGCAGTAGTGGTGGAAGCCGATCCAAGACCAACATCATCATTACTTTCAGCAAAGAGCTACTCGTTCCTCGGCATGGGCGAGTCTATCGTTTAAGCTTGTTTTCTCCTTTTCCCAAGCGGCCCTTTATGTAGCAAACCGATCCTGTGCAGCTTTCATCTCAGCGTTAGCAAGTTTGAGATCCTCGATCTCCTTTCTCAAAGTAGCGCGCTCCTGACTGTTTGAATCGAGTTCGAAACGGAAGTGCTTCCGGGCATCCTCTAACTCAGCTTTAAATTTTTCAGCATCCAGCTGAGCCACAACAAGAAGAGCCTGTGTATCCTCAAGATCTTTTATTGCTTTATCTCTAGCCCTGGTGTCATTATCAATTTTTACCCTAGCCCTAGCTGCCTCTGTCTTTAGAGTACAGATACGATCCGAAAGGGTTTTGGCATACTTCTTCATCACCCTATACTGCTTGGCTACATGGCCGACGCGTCCCACAACTTCTTCATCCCAATCCTCAGGAACCGGCTCTAGGTATGGGACAAAGAGCATCCTCTCAAAATAGAGTTCAGGAAATTGCCTCCGCAAGCGCTCCAGTTTTACCTTAGTGTCAGGAGCCAAGATCACTTCTTGTGTAGTAGAAGGCTCTGGTTGTCGCTGGCCCGAAGAAATAAGAGTTGTTTTCTCCTGCTCTTTGCCTTTGCTAGGTTCCTTCTGATTACCCTTGGGATCACGGGGCTTTTTAAAAGATTTACCGTGGAGAGGTAAGCCCCTTGGAGGGGTTGGCGCCTTAGGAATCTCTTTACCCCCAGTGTGTGGTGGTTGGCGAATGTGGGACTTCCCAAGATCCTACTTTGAAGGAGAGTGGGAGCGCGGAGAATGAGGCTAAAGGAATCAGAGCATCTTTGACTGTCCCTCCCCCGACTGTCGCTGCGGTCGTGCTCAAACATGGAAGAAAGCCTGGGAGTATTCTCGCGAAGAGCGCGGTAAGAATAAGAATGGCGACGAGACATATTTCCTGCAAAGAATAACAAATGGAGATCAAGATCATGAATACGTTTAGTGTAAAAGTGTTGTGTCAAGTGGTGCATGTGGTGTATGTGTGTCCGCATAATCCCCCTAATAGACCAGGGCCCGAAGCTTGGCTTGTTTGTGTAGTATCTTTATCTTTGGCTGGAGAGGGTTCACCCTCAAAGGTAGGGAAGAATGGTTCCCCTCCAAAATCTCCGGAGGTATAAAGGTCATCTGGTAAGGGAATTTTTTTCTAAACCCTCACGTATTAGCCCATCTGTAAGCGAGGGTTCTAGTGGTAATGGAGTCTTTGTGGGAGACTGTCCCTTAGAGGAAGGGTTGTTTTCCGGCTCGTTAACCGGAGTTTCGCCTTCTTTGTATACATTTAAATCCTTATCATCCTGATTGGTCATTGGTGAAGGACTTTTGGGAATCTTAACAACCTTTGTGGCGTCTATGGTTTCTTCTCCCCTAGCCGGAGGCATGCTGCTAGACTCTCCGACAACAGGGGGCACGTACTTGTATAGTTTACCACCCGTACCAAGCCCGAATCTCATATCTAAAAGACGGTGCTTGTGAAGATTCTCATCGGTGATGCATTTCTTGATTTTTAGGAAATCGGATGTGCTTTTGAGGAGGTGGGACAGACGATCTTCATATACCGAACCTTCGGTCTTTGGAAAATTATGATCTGCACAGAAAGAATAGAAACATGTGAGCACTTTAACTATGTAAGTGGAACTCGCATTAAAAGACCCAAAGCATACTTGATTTTTGCCACTTCCTCGCACATCCGGCCTGGTGCTTTATGTAAAACCAGTCAGCTTTGGTGTCCCCTGTGTTGCTATAACCATTCGACAAAACATTTCTGTTGGCTACCAATTCAAAGAAAGTGGAGTTTGGGGTCCCTGTGGAGTAGTGTTTGAAGAAATAATAGAATTTCAAATCTTTGAAAGTAAGCTCAGCCTGTAGAATCTCCGCATACGCACCACATAAAGTGTACAAAGCCGCATAATCGTTTGGATGAAGTTGCATAGGGGCAATGCGTAATCGCCTCAAGGTCTCAACAACGATTGGTGGAAATGGAGGAATGGCGCCTACCCAGCACATTAGCCTATTGACGGTCATGTACCCTTTCGAGGCAGAATGAGGCCTATCCATACTCTCTGGAGTTTTCACGCTATCCAAAGGAATCCCGTGTCTCAAGCATATCTTCTTAAGCTTTATATCATCCAAATTAGAAGCTAGAGAATCAGTAAGTTTCTCCTTCTCCACCTCCTCAACACCTGGGATCTCGTCAGGAGCTCGATCTTCTTCTTCTTCCTCATCTTCAAGGATGTACTTTCAGAAGTCATTGATTCTATATCGGTATATGTCTCGTAATCAGGATCAGAATTCTCCCAATCTGAGTCGGTGGGAAGTGCATTGGGGTCATGGTGTTTTGATGACTCTGATTCTGTATCTTTCTCTGACGTTTCAGTTGATCGTTTGTCAGACATAGATGTGCTGGTGAGTAAACATGAGAAGTTAGAACACAGTTACCCGTTCCCCGTGTGTGTGAGTGCAAGTGTGTGTATGTGCATACATTAAGAAAAGCATGAAATTAATCAGAAAAGCGGGATATTGGTCATTGTCCGCTGCTGGGTTATGCTGTTGTTCAGGCCAAAAAGTTCATCTCGAAGGCTCTAACCTAACTGTCCATTGATATATCAGAATTACATGGTATTCTTTGGTCTACGTGTGTATGGGATCGTCAACAAAGATGATTCGTTAAAGTCTTGGGGGTCGGGTCGCGGCACACATGTCGGATCGTGGAACAAGAATTGGATCGTGGGTATTGGATCACTAACGAGTTACGCTAGTGAAGGAGCATTGCTTCCTGAAATAGGCTTCGGATCACGGAACGATCCAGCTCGTGGCAACTCTCCCCTACTCGAACGGCTTGCGAAAGAGATCCCCCGATCTGTTCTGCTACATATCTCCGCGAGCCAGTGCTCCCCTAATATCACGTCCCGATCCGTTGTCCAGATTAGCACTTCGTCTTCATCTCTGGTCCCTCTATCTCACCATCGCAACGACCCAAGCCATAGCTCCATCTACGAACTGACCTGCTTTTCAATACCTTCTTCCTCGTCATTTCTCTCCTCCATCCATAAATCCATTTAACCAAACCCATCATACAATCTCCGCTTTCAGTCCTCGACACCACAAAATCCACTGCCATAGCAGTTAACGTTTAGAGGGGGTCTTGAAGGGAATAGAGCCAACGATAAATCGTATGTTCTAATTGAAAACAACAACGAAAACCGCTAACTTTTTACCTAATTGAATTAAGCCGAAATTTAGGAAGCAAATCGATTTGGAAAGCTATGGTTTCGGTTGTATGGAGCTGGGCGGCGACAGTGAAAAAGAAAGAAGAAGGAGAAGAGTGGAAGAAGGAGCCCGACTTATATAGACAAAAGGTTGGCTCTTGGACTTCCCATTTTTATCCTATTCGGGTCTGTGGGAACCAATGGGCCATGAGCGAGAAGCCCATAGCGGCTCACAATACAGCCCCTTCCTCCAAATCTGATGGATTATAGGCTTTTAGGAAAGCCCATTGCGGCTCGCATGGATCTTGTTCGCCCTCCAGGTCACGATTCGGGTCCAGATATACGAACCGGTGACTCGAGCTGAAACATGGCCGTCGAATAGCAGATATGGAAATACTTGTAAAATTTAGAGCTTACCTGACAGTTTGATCACAATATATTCTGAAGACGATGAAGACGGAAATCAACCGATGAATAAAGAAAGGCTTAGAGGTTTAATCTGCTATTTGCACTGGTCAATTAACGTGGCTATTCGAAGCAGCACGACCCTCCAAACAGACATGACCACTAATTTGCATCGTTTCATGGAAAGGTGGTATTACAATTTCGAATCATGTTCCATCCCTGATAAAACATACTTCGAGGGGGCAAAATGTTGGCTACCTTTTTGACCAAGCAACCAAGATTCACACAAGTCCAATGCGAAGTCTCATTCCTAGAACCTTCCAAACCCGTTCGTGGCCACCCTATTGACCTCGTCTTGTGGTGCTACTACCATGACCCCGCTCGTGGTGCCTTCTCGCGACCCGATCCGTCCACGCCAGTTCTCCACGACCTAATCCCAGAAGCCAAAGCATGAAGGGTAGGACTAAGTCTACCACGATCCGCAAACGCAGGATCCAGCGACACTGGTCTGTAACTGCCATTTTGACTATTTCTCCATCAAGCCACGAACCAGTCCGAGATCCTCGATTTGTGCCACGTGTGACCACGAACCGCCTGTAGATATCAGCTATAAATAGCCCTATACTTGGCATTTTTTGGGATCTTTTTGGCAGTTTGGAGTGTTGTTTCCACCATTATTGTCATATTATTATTTCCCATCAGTCTTAGCCCGAAATTACTGAGTGAATCATAATTGTAAAAGTGAGATTGAGAGAGAAATCATTGATTGTACTTAAATCTTACATATAATCATATACATAAAGTGGACGTAGGCTCGTTAACACCGAACCACTATAAATCTTGTGCGTTTTCTGTGTTTTCCTGCAATTCTAGATATTAATCTTAGTTAGTTCAGATTATTTGGGTATTAGAGCCACTTTTGGATATAACATACATCAAGAGAAAATGACAAGCCCCTAACGACCAATCTAGCATCCTATTTGTTGTGTCCCTCACCAATGCCTTGATAGTGAAGGAATGTTCTCTTTTGGTTTAACTTTTAGTCTTTCCGCATCTCATTGACTGTCGATGATAGGTATCCGACAATCATTATCCTTATTTGGTCTTGAAAAACCTCCTCCCCGGGCAAAGCAACCGCCGGATCCTCCTAAGGTCATATGCCTAGCCTTCTGGCTACCACATCACAATTGCATCCAAGGTATACTCTTAGATGGAACTACAGACCTGCCTCTGGGCTTACAACTTCATCTGGTTTCCCTAGAAGGCCATTTTGGAGTACCCTACCACATTTCGTAGAAGCCGCATGCCTCCCTCCATTCGCATAGCATAATCAGTTGGACGTGCTCTTCTCTTGTATTCAGACAACCACAATGATCAACTTAGTTGGGTTCTTCACCTCCATACGTACAGACTGGTCCTAGCACATCACGCCATCGCGGTATTAGATCCTACGTCTAATATTTCAATCATGTGCTTGCTTTATCTCGTCACATTGCTAATTAACTTGATTATCTACCTACTCACTTTTATTCAAGTTACTTACTTTATTAGTTCACAATTAGCTGCTACTTTTTTTAATCCGCTCTTTGCCTCAGGAATGGGCAACTGATTATTATTTATTACATTTATTAGACCTAATACTTCCAATTATAAGTCTACTAAATATAATCCTATTTATTATTTATTAATTAATCATAACATTATCTTACATTGTTATCACAACTGTTGTTGTGAGTTTTCTTATTAATTTAGTTCCATTAACTAAGGCTTATTAATAATTTCTCTTTTCATTATTTATCGTAACCTGTGTTATAATTTCACTAGTTCCTAGGACAAGCCTACCTATTATATTTCATTTTTATTCATATAGCTAATTATATTAGGTTGTAGTCCCCTTTTCATCACATTTTCCTTAGTTTCCTTAATATGAACCAACTTTTACGGTTGTAACTTTTCTTTACTTGTTGTCTTGTACATTCTCATTATTTCAAGAAAATATTTCGCATACTTCATTACCTTGGTTTGCGGGAAGTTATACAGATGTATTTCCATAATGTACATCAATTAAAATTTGTATTTGCAAGATATTTTTTTATTTTCATTGTGCACATACACATATGTTTTATTTGATTAGTGTGCAATATGGTAAAATAACCCATATTTCACATTAATCCGTTTTTCCTTTCTTCTCTTGCAACTACGTTCTTAATAATTTTTCCATGATGATAACTATGGAAATGTATCCCTTTCCCAATCCCAACTAACACAGTTCACTTCTATTTCCCCTTTTTTATTTTCTGAGCTAAACGTTAATTCCTGTTTTTCATATGATATTTCCAATTACTCTAAATTTCAATACAAAATTAGGCATATTAACTCTTTTACCAATATTTCCATAGTTCATTGCAATTCTTTTCATAACATATTTAATTGATCATTGAATAACAGTTTTGAGAATATGTGTATAATTATTATCAAATTCATAATTTCAGTATTATAGTAATTCCCAACCCAAACAAAATTTTTATATAACAGATTTGTATAACCACAATATTCTTAATGGACGTAGAGAATAGATTATATAGCAATTAACAAAATTCCAATTATCTATCGCATTAAGAATTAAGAGAAATGTAAATGATAAATATACTGTTACCAAAAGGTATAATTTAAATACACTCACCTGTCTACTTTTAAGTCCGTGAATATGATTCAGATCTGTTATCCCGTGGTCTTTCTAATTGAATATAATATTGGGATAACCACAACTTTACAAATAAAATGCTAAAAAGAAAGAAAGAAACATTAATAATTCAGACTCACAGAATTTACCACATGTAGACAAGAAATATGAATACCTATATAGTAGATCTATTATCTTTGTCTTCAAATCTTGAATTACAATTCTTAAAACTAATATTCTTATTTTTGAAAGACTGGGAGAACAAAGAAAATGGGAAAGCCTTGACATCATCTTAGAAAATATGAGTTGGAAGCTAGGCTCTACTAATCTATTTATAGGTGTACAGGAGATTCCGGTCTGTCGAATTAGATATTAATAAAATCTGAATCATACAAGTCAAAAATATAATGTTAACTGGCTTAAAGTTTGGTCAACCGTGACCCCTGGTGGGTCGACTCATGTGCCGACCCACCTATAAGGTGTATCGACCCCTAGGTCGATCCATAACCTAGGCCATCAACGTTAATTTTTCCTATATTAAATTTCATTTTACGTTGCTTGTAACGTTACTTTTGTTGCCAAATATTGCCCTGTGACTTATTTTCTTCCATTTATAACATATATCCAATTTCAAACTTATGCGCATATATACGCGTATTGCTCTTCAAATCTTTGTCCGTTAATAGTTGTTCAATAAATGTCAATATTAACGCTATCAGTTCATTGATTCCTTTCTTTTTAATGTATATTCAAATTTCCAACACAGCTTTTCTCTTTCTCATTTTTCATTCATTCTATATTAATTATTCTTCGCCCTTAAATTACACTTTAGTCTCAATTTTTGAATTTGTGCATATATATTTATGGCTAACTTCATTTGTAACGTCCCAGAAATTTCGACAACCGGGATACCGGATTTAGTTGTTAATAATCAATTTTATTTTGATGCTTGGATTTAAAAATCGAATAGATGGTTTTGTGTAGAGAGCGAGTTTGATATTTAATTCAGAATGGTGGTTGAAAATCAAATATTGATCGTTGAATATTGAATTGAATTTAAATTGGATATTTGAATTAGATTTGAAATTCGGTTAAAAATAAATAAATGGTTGGGTTTAAAATAAATGTTATTGACGTTAAATAGATTGGGGATTTTATTTGTTGAAATATATGGAAATTTGTTCGGATACGTGTGTATTAGTATATATATAAAGAGATTGAAATTTAATTTAGAATTGTATGAACAGCCATTGGTGAACAAACGAAATCGGTGGAACCACAAATAAATTAAAATTTGATTAACGTTGCATGCACACTAAATCGAATTACAATCAAAATATTTTTATTGGGATCAGAACGTAAGGATGAAGAGGTACATATAATTTTTGACGCGTTTGAAGATTGTGTCGGCAATAAAATTAACGAGTGTTTAAACGCCAATTCGCGGTAGAAATTAAATATCTAACAGATATAGCCTTCCTCAGGAAGACATTGCATCGTCCTATATGGAAGAAAAATCGTGCTACCCTAAAACCTATTGAGTTAACATCATTTTTATCTACACAGTCCTTCCTCAATAAAACATCTCGTTTCTTCCCCAATTTCCTTAGAAAGAAAAAATCGTTGCTTTCCCTTTCTCTTTTAATGGCAGCGAGTAGTCCTTTCTCCCAAATATCAATTTGTTTCCCCTCTTCATCAAAAAATGTCCGAAGCTTCAATTCTTTTAGGCCCCTTTTAATTTCAGACGAGGACTTCTTCTACACCAAACAAAATCACACCTTTCCTTCTTGTAAACCCTAATCGAACCTCGCAGCCACCTATTCGAAGCCGCAAACTCGCAAATTGCGAAGCCATCGCACTCTAGACTGGTTAATCGTCAAAGCCCTCCGCTGCTCCTAGTCCCTGCTAATCATCGTCCCTTTCAGCATCCAGCGTCGAAACTTGCGCCATCGCTGCTACTCCAATTGTTAGTTGCGTCTATTTCATGCTACGTTTCGGTGAGTTATCTCACTCGCGATTAATTTTAATTCTAGTATTTTAACTACAGTATAAACTAAATTGAATTAGCTAGAATTGTGTTTGGTTTTGGCGGCTACTATACTTAGTTTGTTGAATAGGGTTGTCGACCACCGTAGGGAAATTACCCAAATTGTTTTTTTGCTGAGGTCATTTTGCATATTTAGCCTGTTTCCTTAAGGGTTAGCCTATCTTATCTTGTGAGACTAAAACGAATATATATATATATATATATATATATATATATATATATATATATATATATATATATATATATACTCTGTCTGTCGAGGAAAATTTGGATATAACTTTATTTTGGCATTCATGTCATTTCTATTATCAGCGGTTTGGGAAAACTGACTATATGTATATATATATATATGTATATGCGTGGAGGCTGATGTGAATATGCATACATATATTTCATGTATGTATGTACGTTGTCAGCATACACATGTATATCATTATGCAGTATTTCTTTGAAGAACCCTATGCTTGTAACCAAGCCTGCTCCGCTTGTTTCTCTATGTGCACCCCTTGTCATGCAGTTTCTGTTTGTTTCCATTTGTGCCTGCTTGAGTTTCCTTCCCTATTGTCTGCTCAGATTGGAAAAAAAATAGAAATAAATCCAGTTTGCAGTTGCATTCTTGGCATAAAGAATCATTACTTCAGTTTGTGAATAGTGAGATTTTACTCAGTTAAGAAGTTTTATCTACATTACACATTGCCTAGTCATAGATTTTAAATATCTAGATTTTTAGGAATCATCAGTAGGATCGGAACCAGTCATATAGAAGCTATTAGCGAACATCGCTGATCACCTTGCATAACCATAGATTTTTTCTGTCTCAAGAGTGCAAACACATTTATATGCCGACAGATTACAAACAAGTTTGAATTCTAGAATGTTAACTGTAGAGTTGAATATTTATGTTACTTGGCACAAATCTGCTCTACATAGTTAGGGGACACTGTTCCATTTCGTGATTTTCCACTCTATTACTAATACTGTAGAATCTTAAAATTTTATATACAGCGTTCATCTCATACTCCTATTTTCGTTGTCCGTGTGCCGACGTTCTTTCGGATTGTAAATTAGATTCATTGCCAACATATGTTTTAACATGATACACTCAATAATCCAAGTCTAACTTCTGGTCTGTTTCTATGAATTCAAGTTTACACATCATGTTGTCCCAATGGAAAAAATACAAGCAGTTCTTCCATTTAATTATGACTACTGTTGTTCATTATATACTGTTGTCCTACACTGTGCATACAAATTAGTTTTTCCTTCCTAAATATTTCGTGCTTGCATTCTGTGTTTACAATCCAGTGAAGGAAATAGTATCTCTTTTGATTATTAGGCACGTCTTTCTGCTCATTTTTGCTAGGATGACCGATTGACAATCATTGTACAGTCCAGAACATGTTCGGTTGAATTGAATGATTGCTTTGCATGTCATTTTCCCTTTAACCTGAACTCACTCTATAGTTAGCTTGTGTGTGGCCTACCATAGGATTATTTTGTCATGCCTAGTCACTACTGTTCTTTGTGAAATCTAAACACATACTAGTACATATTTTTCCCATTTTGTTGTTAACTTGGAAGAATGTTCCTTTGACCTGAATTAGAGTGCTTGTACCTTTGCCATATATATGTCCACTCCTTGTCTTATGCATGAAAAAGTGGAGAGATTTGTATAATTATGAAACTTAGTATAGTTCACAGTAATTAATAAGGTGAAATATAACATCTTATTCCACTTGATATTGGAAACATTCAGCTTGTTGTGTTCATACACATATCTACCTTATTATTTTACTTTTCAAGTACGGAACTGGGGTACCAACCGAATTGCTTGTAATTTTGGACTGTTTGGGGAAACACACTGTCATATTGTAATAGAGGATATTGATTTGCACTGTTACATTATATGCCCAACTGCTTGCACATTATGTTAATATCCCTTGCCTGTTTTGTAAGTATGAAATATGGAAATTTGTATTCAATGTATGAATTTAAGCATGATAGCATACCTTGCTGTAAATTTCTAAACGCACATTGTTTTGGTTCGACATAAATTCAAAAACTAGTTAAGTTAGAGATTAGCTATTTTATGTTAGTTTTTATTAAAGTTAATTTACTTGAACTATGATTAATCCTGACTCGAGTGTTTTATCTTTTGCATGGAACGCTCGAGTCAGATCCGAGCATTACAGATTTAAAGATTTCAGTCGGGATTCGAAGATCAACGAAGATGGGGATTCCAGAAGACGTGTGCGCACTCTAAAGATTTTAAACAGTAAATTATTTTCTTGGTATTCAAAGTGTATTTTCAATTTTCGCTGTATATGAAAATTTGTATCAAGAGCATTTGATTAATATATAAAAGTTATTTCGTTGTTTAATACTGCGTTATTTACTTATTGTGTTTTCTATGTTGATTCTGTTTCTAAACTCTGTAAGCTAATAACGATCTGTCAAATTTGAACGTTCTAAGTTGGTTTAATTACCGAGTTAAAGCGCTCAAAAAGGCGGGACGTTATAGGTGGTATCAGAGCTTTGGTTTATTCAAAGCTTAGCTTATCGAGTTTAAATGACAGGATCGACACTAGAAAAGCGATTTCCAAAAATTAAAAGGTTTCGAAAATTTAAAATTTTGAAAATGAAAAATTTTTAAAGTAAATTTTGAAAAAGGAAATTATTTTGGAAATATTATATAAATTAGTCTTTTGGAACTGATACAGCGAAAATAAAAATTTATTTTGAGATTTAAAAATTCTGTTCGGAATCCCCAGTCTTCAGAAGTCTTCGAATCTAGGTTTGCGAGAATTATTCTTCGATAAGATTCCCTTAGGTTTGAATCTAGATCCATCATCGGATGATATCAAACGAAGACAAGTATAAGATAATCAACGAATCAATTTATCTGATCGTGTACTTTAGAATTCAAGGATAAATGAAATTGATTGGAAATAAGAAATCTGATGAAAATTTGAATGAAAAGGAGAAACTTGAAATCGTTCCAAAGATGAGATGATGAATTTTATTTTGTTGGAAATATAAATTAAAGATAATAAAAGAAAAAAAGGTTATAATTAGAATTTGACCATGTCAAATTTTATTGCTAATTTATTTAGAACTTGGCTAGATGAATTGCAATTGGTTTCAAACCAACAATGAAAAATCGAATATATGAATTCGATAGCGAGTTATAAACTTGTAAATTGATTAACCAGAAGTAAAGTGTAAACAAGATTATGAAGCCAAATGTGAGTAAACACTTAAAGTTTTTCTTCTATTTTATTTTTGAATTCTTGGTTCAATTCGAACTAAAGGTGTGCCTATGCCTATCTTTAATGATGATCTGTTGTAGTAGTATGCAATAAGTATAAATAACTTTGATGGGTTAAAATGCTTGAACATTCCTGGAATGAACTATCCTGATGGAAAGAGGCATACACATCCTTAAAAAAAAATCAATTACCCTTAATCTAGACTGTTTAACCTTGACGATCAACACGAGACTTGTTTTAATTTTAAAATTTGTTTTGGTTAAGATGTAAAATACGTATACACTGTTAATCTTAGTTTCCTGTTATAATGGATTATATACTCAAAATACCAAACGTCTTGTTTCTCAGATCTGAATGTACATATGGAATAATCATTAAAAATAATGAATTTTAATGGTTATAGCAATATTTTCAATTGAGTATTTAGTGAGAACTCTAGTATGAACGACACTTTGATCTTTGATCAGTTTCCGGTAATCTCTTCAATGAACGAACTTGTCATTTGTTCTGGACGAGTATGAGATACCTTAGAACGTAGGAAAAATATCAACTAAAATTCCGATGCACCGGATTTTGAGAACAAAGTAAAAACAGTGGGTTTAGGTTTGATTTTTTTTGGGGCTGAAACAGTACCGAACTATGCCATCCATGGTGTATATGAAGGGATCGGACCAGGTGCGTTTGAAAGGGGGAAGAGTCGGCTTCGATCGATTTGAGTTTGGTGGCGACGGGTTTTAAGTTGAGATGAGGCATGGAGTTTTGGTGAAGTCTATTTTTGGTGAGTGGTGTGTTGATGGTGCATTTCTCAAATTGATGATAGCCAAGGGGTTTTGACATCAGCAGTGGTGTAAGAGAGTTAAAAGGCGCTTGTGGCAACCGTCGCAGATTCGAGATCGTCGGTGGTGGGATTGTACATGTGCATTGTGCAAAAGTGTGCAATGAAGCAGCAGTATAATAAACATATTAATTCATTAATATATGGTTAAAAACAAAGTTTGTTTACTTGTAAACACCAACAAACTAAAACAGGTGTCTGATTCGATAAGGTAAGGTATTGAGGAACACGGAAGAGGTTAAAATGAAGTCAGGGAGGGAAAGAAGAAAAAAAGGGAAAAATAAAAATATTCGTAAGGAAATAAAAAGAGTGCATATAAACAAATTCAAGAACAAATGACAGAATGTCGGATTGAACTTTGACACAAAGTAGATTTACATAAGATAATGCATTTATCACATAAAATTTGCAGAAAGTTGTTGCTGCTTGTAATTAAAATAGTAATCAAGCAATACGACAATGACACGACACAATGTACATGCTGAAAGCAATACATTAATAAAAAGATGTAAATGCCTAAAAACGGTAAGGATTGTGCACAATTAAATTATGCATAAGCAAATGGAAAAAAAAATTGAAGCAACACTTAGGAATGGTTGTGTGAAGGAAAGGTAACCGGATTGTTGATGTTATATACACTTTGTTGATATATATTACATCAGGCAACGTGAATCTTGTAGTTTTGTGCATGGATTAGGGAATGGGGTAGTTCTGCTTGGATTAAAATTTGCATGGGGAAGTGGCTTGCGTTTGGATTTGGCCTGGGAAGAAAAGCATGGAAAACAAAATATACAAGGAGCATTTTTTTTTAAATGTCATTCTGTAGCCACATCCTGGAAGGTAATAAGAAAATTGATTTTGGTGCATACATCAGGTTGTATTAAATAGAAGTTGCATGGTTTATGGAATGGGGTAGGAAGTGGATTGCGTGACTAAGTGGCTTTTTCCTAAATTGTTTATGACGGTGGAAGCGTGCAAGATGCAAAGACAGTGGGAGCATACAACGATGTGAAATACAATGATGTGGGAGCATGGCAACAAGGATTGGCCTAAATAGTTTATGCATGTAAATGGATTAAAAAAAAAAGAAGTCTGGAACACAACCGATAAGCAAGGTGTTCCACTGTTTTATGCATGGTAAGTGAAAGTAGTATACACCATGACCCAAGCAGCAATGTTAGTCATGCAAGTTGATGAAAAAAGAAATAAAAATAAGTAAATAAATAAATTGGAATTTGGTGATGAAGCGAATAATTGGAAAATTTGAGTAACTGGAAAATTGAAAGAAAATTGGGTTGAAACCAATGGATTCATAAATTTGGGGTAAAAAGAATATTCATCTGAATTGATTAAAGAGATCAAAGCTGAGATTTTGAATTTTTGAATTTATTCGATTTTGGACATTGGCGATAGGAGTTTTCGAAATTAATGTCGAAAATATAAGAATATAGTGAATTCGAAAAAACTACTGGACTGGAAGGAGATCGAATTGAGATAAAACTTTATATAATAGAAATTATATAAGAATGAGATGAGATGTTTGAAATATGATTTGAAAAGTAGATCTTATGTAAGTTGACATAAGTATGATTTAGGAAGATTTTGAAATAAAGTACTATATGTATATAGTATTATATGTTTTCAAAGCAAAATGAGGGAAGTTCCATCCTTCTCCTTTGAATTTCGATCCTAGCTAAAATATGCTACTGGTGGCGGTAGGTTGTCCGGACATAAAACTCATGAGTTGCCGTTGAGCACGACTGCTAGCGTAATTCGCAGGGCTGCAGATAGCCTACGGCGGTCGGATGTTTCCTGAGGGAATCATGCATAATCATTGTGGTCGCTGCGATCTAGAGTTGTTGGAATTCGACCGTGTAGCGAAATTCGCAGGGCTGCAGATAGCGTACGGCGGACGGATGTTTCTTGAGGGAATCAAGCGTAACCATTGTGTCTGCTGCGATCTACAGTCGTGATGAGGGCGTAATCCGCAGAGCTGTGAAAGCTTACGGGTATGGATGTTTCCTGAGAGAATCAGGCGTAACCATTGTATACCTGCGGTCCTCATGACATATCTACAAGTAAAAGAGATGTAACCATA
This sequence comes from Allium sativum, assembly GCA_030737875.1. Lineage (NCBI taxonomy): Eukaryota > Viridiplantae > Streptophyta > Magnoliopsida > Asparagales > Amaryllidaceae > Allium > Allium sativum. The sequence goes on from CM060924.1 coordinate 301,675,779, forward strand.
AGAGTTACTAAAGGTAGAATGATGTCATGCAATGTTGAGATATCTTAGTGATGTGGAGCCACCTGTTTGATGCAGCACTGTGTCTTCATGACTGGATTTGTCTTCGTGGCTTGATCACCTTCGTGACCTGATTTGCCTTTATGGCTTGGTTTGGCCTAGAGACTTGAAGTACCTTCATAATTTCATGATTTGTTTTGTGACCCTGAGATAAAGCAGTCAACGCTCGGTGACCTCAGTTTTTTTTTTGACTCTTAAATATCTTTTGTTGATCTGTCCATGACGAAATTCGCAGGAAGTGATTTCCTACGGATACGGAAGTTTTCTGGGGGATCCAGACGGAACCATTGTGTATCTGCGATTCATGAACAATCAACATATCAATATCACATTGGTACTTTCCGTATCTGTTTTTAAAGGAATTTTTGAAATATTTCCACTGGAAGTTGAAACAAGGGTATTTAGAACTTGGAGATTTTAGTCGTGCGCTTGGCCAGCGTACGCCTAACCTCTGTGAGCACAACAATAGACTTGTCAAACTTCGAGTTATCAAATATATTCAAATCAATAATTTGAAATTAAATTTAGCAATAAATTAAGAAAAATGATTTCGAAATAACTTTGATGAATACTACAAATATTTTCTGCACGAATTTCGTGCTATGTATAAAAATATAATAGATTTTGGATTTTGGAAAATTTTCAAGTCGGCATAGTGTAACTTGAAGAGGAGATGTTATTTACACTCTTCAATGAGTGTTTGGATAGATCAAATGGGTTGAATACTTCGAGTTATCAAATATATTCAAATCAATAATTTGAAATTAAATTTAGCAATAAATTAAGAAAAATGATTTCGAAATAACTTTGATGAATACTACAAATATTTTCTGCACGAATTTCGTGCTATGTATAAAAATATAATAGATTTTGGATTTTGGAAAATTTTCAAGTCGGCAAAGTGTAACTTGAAGAGATGTTATTTACACTCTTCAATGAGTGTTTGGATAGATCAAATGGGTTGAATGTAAGAAGATGTGGTTAAAAACCTGAATTGTAAAGAATAAATGCAACGTTGATAAGGAAACGTTGACATATGATATTTATAATGGAATTTGTAACAATTTAATATGCGTAAATCCAATTTATGTAGAAATTGAAATAGAGTTGTTTTGAAAAGAAATCGTATGATTTTTAGTTTCTTAGAAGATTAGACAGAATGAGGAATTTAGAGATATCTCAAAATAATTGGTTTGAGAAAATTGAATATTGTTTAAAAAGCATGGAAATAAATAAAACCCTATGAAAAAGATGAAGAGAATCGTGTTTGATAAAAATTTATCTCAACTATAAATAATTTCACATAAACATGAAAATTTGAAGTATACATTGGTATAACCTTAACGATCTCGCCTTTTCCAGGACGAAAAGTTTTAAAGGGGGAAGATTGTAACATCCTAGGAATTTCGACAACCGGGATACCAGATTTAGTTGTTAATAATCAATTTTATTTCGATGCTTGGATTTAAAAATCGAATAGGTGGTTTTGTGTAGAGAGCGAGTTTGATATTTAATTCAGAATGGTGGTTGAAAATCAAATATTGATCGTTGAATATTGAATTGAATTTAAATTGGATATTTGAATTAGATTTGAAATTCGGTTAAAAATATATAATTGGTTGGGTTTAAAATAAACGTTATTGACGTTAAATAGATTGGGGATTTTATTTGTTGAAATATATGGAAATTGGTTCGGATACGTGTGTATCAGTATATATATAAAGAGATTGAAATTTAATTTAGAATTGTACGAACAGCCATTGGTGAACAAACGAAATCGGTGGAACCACAAATAAATTAAAATTTGATTAACGTTGCATGCACACTAAATCGAATTACAATCAGAATATTTTTATTGGGGTCAAAACGTAAGGATGAAGAGGTACATATAATTTTTGACGCGTTTGATAATTGTGTCGGCAATACAATTACCGAGTGTTTAAACGCCAATTCGCGGTAGAAATTAAATATCTAACAGATATAACCTTCCTTAGGAAGACATTGCGTCGGGCTATATGGAAGAAAAATCGTGCTACCCTAAAACCTATTGAGTTAACATCATTCTTATCTACACAGTCCTTCCTCTATAAAACATCTCGTCTCTTCCCCAATTTCCTTAGAAAGAAAAAATCGCTGCTTTCCCTTTCTCTTTTAACGGCAGCGAGTAGTCCTTTCTCCCAAATATCAATTTGTTTCCCCTCTTCATCAAAAAATGGCCGAAGCTCCAATTCTTTTTGGCCCCTTTTAATTTCAGACGAGGACTTCTTCTATACCAAAACAAAATCACACCTTTCCTTCTTGCAAACCCTAATCGAACCTCGCAGCCACCAATTCGAAGCCGCGAACTCGCAAATTGCGAAGCCATCGCACTCTAGACTGGTTAATCGTCAAAGCCGTCCGCTGCTCCTAGTCGCTGCTAATCATCGTCCCTTTCAGCATCCAGCGTCGAAGCTTGCGCCATCGCTGCTGCTCCAATTTTTAGTTGCGTCTATTTCATGCTACGTTTCGGTGAGTTATATCACTCGCGATTAATTTTAATTCAAGTATTTTAACTACAGTATAAACTAAATTGAATTAGCTAGAATTGTGTTTGGTTTTGGCGGCTACTATACTTAGTTGATTGAATAGGGTTGTCGACCACCGTAGGGAAATTACCCAAATTTGTTTTTTGCTGAGGTCATTTTGCATGTTTAGCCTGTTTCCTTAAGGTTTAGCCTATCTTATCTTGTGAGACTAAAACGAATATATATGTATATACACTCTCTGTCGAGAAAAATTTGGATATAACTTTATTTCGGCATTCATGTCATTTCTATTATCAGCCGTTTGGGAAAACTGACTGTATGTATGTATGTGTGTGTGCGCATATATATATATATATATATATATATATATATATATATATATATATATATGCGTGGAGGCTGATGTGAATATGCATACATATATTTCATGTATGTATGTACGTTGTCATCATACGCATGTATATCCTTATGCAGTATTTCTTGAAGAACCCTATGCTTGTAATCAAGCCTGCTCCGCTTGTTTCTCTATGTGCACCCCTTGTCATGCAGTTTATGTTTGTTTCCGTTTGTGCTTGCTTGAGTTTCCTTCCTTATTGTCTGCTCAGATTGGGAAAAAAAATAGAAATAAATCCAGTTTGCAGTTGCATTCTTGGCATAAAGAATCATTACTTCGGTGTGTGAATAGTGAGATTTTACTTAGTTAAGAAGTTTTATCTACATTACACATCGCCTACTCATAGATTTTAAATATCTGATTTTTAGGAATCATCAGTAGGATCAGAACCGGTCATATAGAAACTGTTAGCGAACACCGCTGATCACCTTGCATAACCATAGATTTTTTCTGTCTCAAGAGTGCAAACACATTTATATGCCAACAGATTACAAACAAAGTTTGAATTCTGGAATGTTAACTGTAGAGTTGAATATTTATGTTACTTGGCACAAATCTGCTCTACATAGTTAGGGGACACTGTTCCATTTCGTGATTTGCCACTCTGTTACTAATACTGTAGAATCTTAAAATTTTATATACAGCGTTCATCTCATACTCCTATTTCCGTTGTCCGTGTGCCGACGTCCTTTCGGATTGTAAATTAGATTCATTGCCAACATATGTTTTAACATGATACACTCAATAATCCAAGTCTAACTTTTGGTCTGTTTCTATGAAATCAAGTTTACACATCATGTTGTCCCAATGGCAAAAATACAAGCAGTTCTTCAATTTCATTATGACTACTATTGTTCATTATATACTGCTGTCCTACACTGTGCATACAAATCAGTTTTTCCTTCCTAAATATTTCGTATTTGCATTCTGTGTTTATAATCCAGTGAAGGAAATAGTATCTCTTTTGATTATTGTGCACATCTTTCTGCTCATTTTTGCTAGGATGACCGATTGCCAAATATTTGTACAGTCCAGAACATGTTCGGTTGAATTGAATGATTGCTTTGCATGTCATTTTTCCTTTAACCTGAACTCACTCTATAGTTAGCTTGTGTGTGGTCTACCATAGGATTATTTTGTCATGCCTAGTCACTACTGTTCTTTGTGAAATCTGAACACATACTAGTACATATTTTTCACATTTTGTTGTTAACTTGAAAGAATGTTCCTTTAACCTGAATTAGAGTACTTGTACCTTTGGCATATATATGTCCACTCCTTGTCTTATGCATGAAAAAGGGGAGAGATTTGTATAATTATGAAACTTGGTATAGTTCACAGTAAATAATAAGGTGAAATATAACATCTTATTCCACTTGATATTGGAAACATTCAGCTTGCTGTGTTCATACACATATCTACCTTATTATTTTACTTTTCAAGTATGGAACCGGGGTACCAACCGAATTGGTTGGAATTTTGGACTGTTTGGGGAAACACACTGTCATATTGTAATAGAGGATATTGATTTGCACTGTTATATTATATGCCCAACTGCTTGCACATTATGTTAATATCCCAGTGCCTGTTTTGTAAGTATGAAATATGGAAATTTGTATTCAATGTATGAATTTAAGCATGGTAGCATACCTTGCTGTAAATTTCCGAACGCACATTGTTTTTGATTTGACATAAATTCAAAAACTAGTTAAGTTAGAGATTAGCTATTTTATGTTAGTTTTTATTGAAGTTAATTTACTTGAACTATGATTAATCCTGACTCGAGTGTTTTATGTTTTGCATGGAACGCTCGAGTCAGATCCGAGCATTACAGATTTAAAGATTTCAGCCGGGATTCGAAGATCAACGAAGATGGGGATTCCAGAAGACGTGTGTGCACTCTAAAGATTTTAAATAGTAAATTATTTTCTTGGTATTCAAAGTGTATTTTCAATTTCCGCTGTATATGAAAATTTGTATCAAGAGCATTTTATTAATATATAAAAGTTATTTCGTTGTTTAATACTGCGTTGTTTACTTATTGTGTTTTTCTATGTTGATTATGTTTCTAAACTCTGTAAGCTAATAACGATCCGTCAAATTTGAACGTTTTAAGTTGGTTTAATTACCGAGTTAAAGCGCTCAAAAAGGCGGGACGTTACATCATTTCTTTTCAAAATTCAAACGACGTTATGCCAACATTTATTTCTCATTTATATATATATATATATATATATACATATATATATATATTTACACACATTTACAAGCAGATACATATATACACATATACATGTACATATATATATACTCACCTATATGTACAATTTTTACTATATGTACATTTATGTATGTGTTTCTGTGGGAACATGCATCACTATTAGTCGTGCGTACAAAATTAAAAACATGACAATGCCGGGACCAAAACTCCTGACCTCCGCCTCGAGAAGTGCATACCTTACTAACTCACTTGACTTGGTTTTTGTTCACAAGACTAGAAACATTGGTAGCCATTGTTCTTATTTGTGTTCCTATTATATCTTCTTTTCACGTTTGTTCTAAAACTTCATTTAAAGATATCTTTTTCGTTTTAATTTTTTTTTCTACAAACCCTGGGTTTAAATTGATCATAAAATCATCACAGATGTAATAATGTTAGTTCTATGACCAAATTCTGAAAATTATATGAATTTTTTATTATAGCTTAGGTGCTTCGTGTCAGTCACCCGACAGAGGTTGATCACGAAGACTTTACAAGTGCTTTGGTTGACTTTCTTCAAGGTGAGGTACCGGTAGTTTCTTCGAAAGGATCTGACGAAAGGAGCTTTTAATTGAATACGAGAGTGATTGGTTGTATAGGAGCTCTCGGCTCTTTTTATGCTCTCATCCTGTGCTTTGTCCTTAGTGCTTTAGGGTTCCAAAACATGATTTCTCACCATATTTTTGTTTCTAAGTGTCACTTATCTTTTCCTAGAGTCTGGAGGCATTCCCTAGAAGCCTCAGTTTATTTCTTTCGATAGGCCCTTTCGGCCAATTATATCGGGTCATTCTTTGGAATGTGGATTTTGAGATGCATGCATGCTTTACGATGCTGTCGGCAAGTTCTGAGGAGCTTTTCCTTCCCATTCTCTCCCTTAGTTTCTTTCGGAAATCCTCTCTCCTTTTTGTCCTTTTCTTCCTTCATTTGAGCAATCTTCCGGCCTCATTTGACCACTACTTCAAGAATCATTCTGTAGGTTACATGAGAGCCCTTCTTGTGTCGACTACATTCTAAATTAAATCGGATAATGATGAAATAAACGATGACATAAATTTTAAATTAAATCGGATAATGATGAAATAAACTAGTCAACGGTACATATAAGTGTATTTTCAAAATAAATTTTAAATTAAATCGGATAATGATGAAATAAACTATGGTTATTCCTGAGTTAAAACAAACTAAATTCCCTTATATATAGTATTTCAAGTAGAAATATATATTTAAAAATGTATATTAAGATAATTAAGAAATAATTAAAAACTAAGTATAAAATGATATAAAAGTACATATAAAAAATATGATTATAATAAAACTTAATATTAATAAGGAAATTGAAAACATAAGAAACTATAAATAAATTAGTATTAAATTTATAAGTAATAACCATTCGACTAATAAGTTTAAAATATTTTAGGCATAATTTTAGAAATAGGAGTTAAAATAAATTTTTGGAGATAAAATAGATTTAAGAATAAGATATATATTTAGAATAAAGAAGTAATTTTGGAATCACATTGAAAATAGATTTAAAAACATAGAATACTCTTGAAATCGTTTAAAAATAGTGAAATTATTGGAAAAACAGAATTTTGTGCTAACTAGAGTTTTAACAAGATATCTGGATACTGTTTCTCTATATTTCCTGTATTCTCGAATTCTTGATACGCATGAGTCTTGAATCTTGAACTCTTCGACTTTGAAATCTTGATTCTCTGAATTGTACAGTCTTCAATAATCAATACCTTCACAAATTTCCTGTACACAAACACACACACACACACACACACATATATATATATACACATATAGATATACATATATATCCTACATAAACGTGTTAGTATATATTTTATAACAATAATAATATTTGAAACAAGGTTAAAACAAGGATGTTGTCATTAAATCCATCATCACTATCTTCTCGGTCCCTAACAATCTTCCTTTTTTTTATGATGACAACCTTGGTTTATATATGTATACCTAATGTCTTGATTCTTCATTTACTCCTTCTTACTCCATTATCTCTTATTAAAACTACTAACTCCCCCTTAATCAAAGCCCTATTTCTACTTCTCTCTTTTGTTATCAACAAAAATTATATAATCATAACTAGACTATAATAATCCCCCTAAAACTAAGGCATATTCTGAAACTAAGGCTATTCTGACTTTAGAACAGAACATAATAACTATTTATTTTATGTATAACTTGAATAACTATAAAATATATTAAGATAAACTATTTTCAAATTATATAATTACAACCAAACCAATTTAACATATATACAATATATGTTAATACAATCAAGCAGTCCAATCCAAATAACAACAATCTTAAAACTGTTTATTTACAAATTTAAATTCAAATCAATTCAATCAAATCACACAAATTAATGAAGACAAATTCCTACATTTCTAGGAACTTCTACCCAACCATCTCCACTAAAGATTGGATCAGCCTTTATAGCATCCCAATCTTCATTGTCTTTGGAGTGAGATGCTCCAGTTATGTTGTTGTCTTCATCCTTGGAAAGATAAACGATCATCCATCGAATTGCATCCAAATGCTTTTCTTGTTGTTTCATCATCTGTATTTGACTCAACTCTAAGTGACGCTGATTGCGAAGCATAAAATAGAGAATACTCTTGAAAGAATTAAGGATTTCTTAAAGATTTTCACTTAGTTTATGGATTTGGGTAGCCATGGATTTGATTTAATTAAGAAATAATGAAAGGAAATGAAAGAGAAATGAATAGAGGAGTTTTTTTGAAAGAAATATTTATAAATAGGCTCTAGAATTCATTTGAATTGAACAGAGACTCGTTGGTTAAAGCAGTTTTCAAATTTAAACAAATTTGATATTTATACATCTATATGTCGGTATATACAAACATGTATACCGACATATGTATGTATTTTTCAATATTTGAGGTATTTTATGATATTATCATTTGTTTTATACTTGTTTTTATTTATTAATGCCTTTTCCAGATATGTTTAAACAAGAATTAATAGGATATTAAGCATCATTTGAAACTAATGATAATGATATAAGAAACTAGTACACGACATAAGATAGAAATACGGAAACTGAAATACAAGCGAATACAATATGATAATAAACTTATAATTTAGCAGAGGAGAAGGAGATTACAAGCCAAGTTTTCTTCCAACTTTCCAAAGAATTTTCTCATTTTATTAGACATCTTTTAAAATTTCTTACTAATTGTTCTATTTATTGTCTTTTGGTTCTTGGCTAGAATCATTTAGTTTTTGAGAAGGATTTTCTTGGGAGGATTAGCGAGAAATTCAATACTTTATAAGGAAGTATCTTCTTCCTCTTCTTCGATATCCATGTGATCGGTTTCTTCTTCTTGTTTTTTTCCGTTAATGTTTCATATAGATGAAACACAAGTGGAATCTTCATAAGAGAAATATTTTCGGAATTGAAAACTTTTCTAGAAACAAACTCTTCTCCTTTGAGATGAACACCAAAATATTTGACGATATATCCTTTGGTAAGAAGTCACTTAAAATCAGTTGAGCCCAATTGATATCATAGTTTCCAAAAATAGAAAAAAAAGATTTACAAACTTTCATAGTAGATTTGTTAAAATTTCCGAAACAAGCGGTGACGGTATTTTAGAGAAGTAAATTTACAATTCTTACTTTAGGGCGATAAAAACGATTTTTCAATTCTATATTTCCATCACTTTCAAGAAAACAGTGGAAGGATTCTAGATCATTTTCATTGATCTTAAAATCTGTCAGGTCCAATGTGACGATCGCCCACAACCCCTACACTAAACTAAAGGAATAATATGCTGAAAGGTGTGCTTAGCAGTTCATCAGAGTAGGTAAATACAATCCGGAACTTGTTGTAGAACTCACAGCGCAAGGACAAAAAACAGTAGAACATATACAACAAGCAGAAATAGCGGAGCATCATATAACAAATTTCTGAAGCTTTCACAACATCCTAAAAGGTCATCCATACATCATAGGAAATATCAAAGTCTGTAAATGAAGCCTCACTACAATCACTCATAGAGCAAAACATACAGCGGAAAAAATAGTAGATAGTACTAAAACGGGTACGTAAGCCCCCATCTCACCATCACTCGGCATCATCGTCTCACCAAGCTATCACATTTCTCCTACTACTCAATCTGCCCATCCCCAGCCGGATGAACAACCCAAGGTAATAAGAGGGATACATAAAACCTTGAGTTAGACAATAGTCTTAGTGAGCGATAAAACAACTAACAAACATTATCAACAAAGAATACGAGAATAGGTAGATTTACAAACCAATCTACGGATACTAGAGAAGAACCCACACCAACCTTCCCCACATACGATAGTGATAGCCTTTGAAAAACATTCAATTGGGAACAACCATTCATCCATGGAAATGAAAGAACAACCAACAGCTAAACATCCATGGTGACTAGGAGTAACCAAACAATAACAACCATCCTAATCGAGATCAATATCCCTCAAGCACATGGCCAGAGGACTAAACCAATATCAGACAAGCACCTAAAATATATCTCCTTTGACCTTGGACAATTTAAGTGAGACGGTACACACAAAAAAATCAAATACTCATGACCGACTCTGGCTATCACTTCCAATCCTGCTTTGAAATTATCATTAATCGTATGACAGCCAAACCTTGGCATATGTCAAGGGCTAGTGGTAACCCCAGTTCTAGCTCAAATTCCATACGCCTTTCAATGATACGTATGTTTGTCCAATCTTGACAACTAGTCCCTTATCGACTGCCCAAGGTACTCGACCAGCAAACTTTAGCCTTTTAGGTGTCCTTATTATACCCCTGCTTTGAGTCTGCTAAAACTTACGACAATGTTAATCTTTTGGCCTTCACATCTCTGGTCATCCAACTTGACGACCATTGCTCAAGCAACCTTCTCGAGCAACCATTGTCCGTTAACTCGCTAGTTTGAGTTGTAGCCCAAGCAACCTTCTTGAGAAACTTCGCCACGAACTCACTAACTTGAGCCATCTTCACATTCGTTGCATACGACGAACAACGAACACATCACAACAATTCTACATTCTCACTTGAACTCTTGTCAAGGCCACATTCATCTCTCAAAAGAACCGATCGACCCATCAGACTCCAACCAATCCATTTGAGCCCGTCCGAACCATGCTTGCAACTGACCTATCCACACCCTTGCAAATTAACCAACCCATCATCATGATCCCGACCCAACCCATCGCATTAAGCCCGACCATACCCATCATCTTGAGACCGACTCGACCCCTCATCCCAAGACTGACCCGACCCCTCATCTTGAGACCAACCTGACCCCTCCTTTTGAGACTAACCTGACTCCTCCTCTTGAGATCGACCCGGCCCCTCATCTTGAGACCGACCTATGACTCATCTTGACACTGACCCTACTCCTCATCTTGAGACCAACCGACCATAATTTTATTCACGACTGACCATCATTTTGAGCCAAACTCGACCCATCATTTTGAGACTGACCCAACCAATCATTTTGAGAACGACCCGACCATCATTTTGAGCCGACCGACCATCATTTTGAGCCAACCGACCATCATTTTGAGCCCGACCAACCATCATTTTGAGCTTGATTCGACCATCATTTTGAGCCTGACCCGACCTATCATTTTGAGACCGACGTGATTATCATTTTGAGCCCGAAATCGACCGAAAATTCACCAAACGACGAATTCGACGTAACCAATTCATCCAACATAACCATAAACATGTTATGAAATCTCAAACAATTCAAAATTGACAATTTCATCAATAATTTGTATAATTATACAAACTTCACCAAAATCATAATAAATAATTATATGAACTAAAATTATGAATCTAACTTTCATAAACATATGAAACAACATAGAAATTACCAATTTAAGTTGCTAGATTAGATCCTATGGTGGTTCATATGAAAATTTACTTACCTTTATTTAGATCTAGGAAAAAACACTTGAAAATAATGAACTTATACTCAAACAACTCATATACTTGATTGAATCCGTGTGAGAGATGCATACCACTCACCCGTTCTCCAAAACAACCCAAAAACACTTGGATCTGGATCTGAACAATGAAGAATTTGCTCTAAACTCTTCGATTCAATGAACTCTCTCTTGGAATGGCGTACATCTAGCTTTAAACAATGTAGATCTTCGATTCTCTAAGCTTTAATGGTGGGAAGATGAAGAATATGGAGTAATGGAGGATCACAAGCTCTTCCAAAATGAGAGTGGAGAAAGTAAACTATTCTCCATCCTCCATACCCCCTATTTGCTAACCGGCTTTTTGGTCTGGTTCCCAAGAGTGCATCAGACACGCTTAACTCATTGCTTCGCTTGGAGCTAAGACCGAGAGGGACACTCAGGAGCAAAGGAGGCAGGATCGAGAAGGGACTGCGCCATTCAGAACTTTGCCCCACTCACGACCCATTTTCGAACCGAGACCTCAAATTCTGAAGGAATCGCACACCCCGAAACGCCCGGATCAACGATCCTTGCACACCTCGAAAAGCTGGCTTCGCACCCAGCGGGGTGCGAACCTAGCAGGTGCGAAGTTTAGCACCCATTTGGTGCGAAATTTCGCACCTAGCCTACAGCTGCTAGTGGCGGGTGCCAAAATCTACATGTGGTCCCCCATTCTCACCTACTCCTACCTAATCCTGCCTAACCCCGCTCCTATAAATAGCCCATGGCTTCACACTTCAAAAGCGTTGGATTTTCTTCACTTGAGACCTTCCTAGAGCTTCATAAGCCCTATTAATAGCATCTCCTATTTGAGGAAGAAGCAGAATTGAATATTCTTTTTTCCAATAATTAGCACATAAAAACTATGAAAGAGAATATAATGAGAATCTATAAGCATGGCTCTACCTTGTAATTCTTGAGTGATTAACAAAATACCAACATCCTTCCAAAGTGGACATATGCCTAATCCACGGCCGAACCACTATAAATTCTTGTGTCATTCACCGCTTCCCCTTACTTAGTCTTGCGATCGAATTAACTATTCCTAGTAATAGGAACCTTTGGTGTTTTCGACATTCTTTGCCATCAACATTTGGTACTTTCACTGAGAAAAGAACTCGAATATTGCGCCTTTGTCGCACGTTGTCATCTCGTCCACCGACAAGCTTAAGGTCCCTTGCCAAACATGTTGTCGAGTCCGCTTACGATGGTGAAGCCACCAAAGAACGCAATAGTTGGCTCTTCAGCCGCAGTCGAGGCCGACACATCCCAATATCCTCAACCCACGGACGTCCTGACCACTAATGAAGACGTCCCTCCTACTGTTGACTCCAAAGCGTCTGCGACACAAGATCTGATCCGAGCGCTGTCTGAAAATATGAGAACACAGGGGTCAAGCTTAACCAAGGATTAAAAAAGAACATCGACCTTATGCTACAACTTCAAGAAATTCAGCGCCTCGTCGTCCGACTTCAACTAACTTGGAACAATGCTCGACCTCAACCAGCTGCCTCAGAAACTTCCTCTTTCGAGTCGAGGGGCCTACATAAGGGAAGGAGGTTCACACTTATCAACAATATCGCCTCTCGCACCAATGCCCTCGATAACGGCAACTCTCATGCCAACGACAATGGAAATGGCAACGACGACTGAACTACAGTCACATATTGCGAGGGGGCACAACATCGAGACTACTCTCGCTTGATCATAGATGACAGACCGGGTCCAAGCAACCAACCCCTTCCTCGACGCAACCCTATGGTCGCCGATCGCGACGATGAGCACGTTATTCCAGCGGCCCGCACTCCCTTAGATCGGGATCTACATCTGCCCGCTCTGCCTCATCGTCCGCATCAGGATCCAGTCATCAATGTCGAGGATATGAAAGACGATGACCTTGACATTCATCACAGAAGGCGACCTCGCAACATGACTCCGAAACCACGTCAAAATCCATGGGTCCCGATGGAGGATCCCCACCCGACCTATCTACCCGACATGGTACGAAGGATCATGAGGGAAATGCGAGGGGGCGCACACGGCTCATAGGAAGTTCACATTAGGCGTATCCCCGTCACAAGAAGAATAAATGAGGCCGAGCGGTTGAGGCTTTTTAGCATGCCACAAATGCCACTCTATGATGGTACCACTAATCCTTGTGCCTTCCTAAATCGATATGAATGGAAAATGGACTCGAGCCGGGGTAATGACCCAGCCAAATGCAAATGCTTCCCGGCCTTCCTATCCGGTACCGCTTTACTTTGGCTCTCTCGCCTCCCACTTGACTCCATTAACAACTTAGAGCAATTAGCAAAAGAACTAGTCAAGCAATTCAGGGTGCATATCCCAACTCTGAAGAATGCCCTCACTTTATCCAACCTATACCAGGAGTTCGCCGAGTCGTTCAAAAGCTACCTTTCCCGGTTTAACACAGCTCTCGCCGAGGTCGAGGATCCAGATCCTCACACCGTACTCTTTCAGCTAGCAAAAGGAGTCCTCCCTACTTCAGAGTTCAGGGAATGGATCGATCGAAAGCATCCAAGAAGCCTCGACGCCTTCTATGAGAAGCCGGATCAATACTTGTGCCAAGAAGAGGCAAGGCCGGACGGGCTCTCCACCACAAGTCGTCCCAATGATCCCCAAGCGGACACCACGAATAACAACCTCAGGGGAAGGCGAGGCGGGGAGCCCTTCAACCAAAATAGATGGTTGGTCCCTACAGGCGAAAACCAAACAACGACAGGTTGGATGGATGGAACAACGGGCAAGCCCCAGCAGAATCAAGAAAGCCCGACCCACGCCAAGCTTTCAAGACCTACACCTCATTAAATGAAGACATAGAGACAATCTACTTAGAAACATGCAACGCCTTGCTGTACAAAAAGCCACGCGTTAGAGTATCAACTGACCGCGAGAAGAACACTGGGAGATACTGTCGATACCACGACGTGTACGGGCACGACACCAAGGAGTGCTGCCACCTTAGGGATGCAATCGAAAAACTTATTCGTGAGAAACGACTCGAGCAATATGTCAAAGAACCCTTTCCCCCTGAAACAAACTCGCAGCCTCTAGCGCCAGCTCTACAAGCAGCCACCAAGGTAGCTCCAGGACCGTCTAACCCAAGATGAGGAATCGTGATCAACACCATATGTTGCGGACCTTACCTCACACATGACAACTTTCGAAAAACAGAGGAGTATGTGAGTTCCATAAAGTATGCTACTTACGAAGCTTGCTCTGCTCTCCCTGAGTCCATCCCAGCCAAGCTACAAAAAACCAAGCGAGACGACATTGTCTTCTGAGAAAGAGAATCGACGGGTGTGGAAATCCTGACCACCGACCCACTAGTCATCACTGCTCAGATCGGAGCCGCTTCCATACGAATGGTTTTAATCAACTCAGGGAACTCGGTCAACATCATGTTCAAGGCCGCTTACGACCAAATGAAATTAGAAGCGAATGATTTGAAGCCATGTCGCACTGCGATCCATAGCTTCAATGGGGCCTCTAGCTCCTCCGTAGGGATGATCGACCTACCTATGGAACTAGGCGAGGGGGACCGAAGCCGAGTTCGAATTCCCACTTTCATGGTTATAGACATCGACTCTAGGGCGCCCTTTTCTCACTGAATTCCGAGTTTGCATGGCACCATGGTCTCACCTAATGAAATTCCCGATAGAAAATGGGATTGGAACCATTAAGGGCGACCAAGTAAGTGCCAAGGAATGCTACGCAATAGAATAGAAGAATGCGTGCAACAAGGACAAAGGAAAATCCATGCCCGCACCTTCTTGTGCCAAGAGCATCTCAGCATAGCAATCAACAGTGTCTAGGCCCTGGTTCAGGCGCCACTGCCATCTATCTGATGACATCGACCCACGGAAGGATGAAGAGCCCAAGTATGAGAGGGCTACCCTGGTCGAATCCACAGTGAATGTTCCCGTCAACCTCGACGACCCAACAAGGGTGTTGAAGGTTGGGTCACAACTCTACCCGTCAATCAAATAGGATCTTATATACTTCCTGAAAACCAATCTGGATGTGTTTGCATGGACTCACTCCGACATGAGGGGCATCGACCCCACAATTGCTTGCCATTCCCTAAGCTTAGATCCACAATGCCTCCAGTCAAACAACAGCGCCGCTTCTTGGGACCCAGAGGTCCAAAGCGCTCGAGGAAGAGGTAGACCGCCTGCTCAACAATAACTTCATCTGTGAAGCCGACTATCCTGAATGGGTTTCCAATCCAGATCTGGTTTAAAAATCCAGCGCTAAATGGCGGACATGCGTTGACTTCTCTGATCTAAACAAGGCATGTCCTAAGGACAGTTTCCCGCTCCCGAAGATCAATCGACTAGTCGACTCGACCGCCGAATACCAGCTGTTATCTTTCATGTACGCCTACTCAGGCTACAACCAGATCCCGATGAATCTTCGCGACTAAGATCATACCTCTTTAATAACCGACCTTGGCCTCTACTGCTACCGTGTTATGCCCTTCTTCCTCGAGAATGTCGGCGCCACTTAACAACGAATGGTTAATCGACTCTTTAAAATTCAGATTGGAAAGTCCATGGAGGTGTACGTGGACGATATACTGGTGAAGTCTAAAATATCAAGCAACCACGTCCACGACTTCTTCGATATGTTCGATGTCCTCCGCCAGTACGACATGAAACTCAACCCCCTGAAATGCTCCTTCCGAGTCTCTTCGGGAAAATTCTTTGGTTTCATTGTCAATTATCGGGGCATCGAAGCCAATCCAGAAAAAATCCAAGCTATTCGGGACATTCAAGTCCCCAAGAACATCAGGGATGTCCAAAGTCTGAACGGGAATGTCGCCGCTTTGAGTGATTTCATCTCTAAGGCAACCGACAAGTGCATCCCCTTCTTCAATTTATTATGAAAAGGGAAACACAATTTCGAGTGGAAACCCGAATGCGTCTCCGCATTCAGGGATCTTCTGGATCACTTAGAGCGATTACCTATCCTTTCTAAGCCTATAGACCATGAGGACTTATACATTTACCTGGCTGTTTCTACGCAGGCAATCAGCTCGGCGCTTATACGCCTCGAAGATCGCACCCAATGACCCGTCTACTATATTAGCAAGCGGCTGAAGGGGCGGAGAAGAATTATCCGAAGCTGGAAAAGCTGCCATTCTGCTTATTGATTTCCTCTCGAGAGCTCCGACCATACTTCCATTCTCATCCCATTAAAGTTTTGACTGACCAACCGCTACGTCAGGTCCTGCAGCGGCCCGAGGCGTCCGACCGATTATTAAAATGGAGTATGGAGCTAAGCCAGTTCAAGATAACCTTCATCCCCCGATGAGCCATCCTCGGCCAAGCTCTCGCAGATTTCATCATGGAATTCACAACCCCCGAGGAGGCTCCTGAAGAGAACGATGAGGTTCCAGACTCCCAATGGAAATTGTTCGTAGATGGCTTCTCTAACAGAAAGAGCTCCGGGGCCGGAGTCATGCTCATCATCCCTGAAGAACACCCGATGCATTACGCATTAGGAATAAATTTCCCTACTACCAACAACGACGCGGAATATGAGGCCTTGATCATCGGGCTTAGAATCGCGATCGAACTCAAGCTGGAGACCATCCACATCTTCTTCGATTTGCAGCTTATCGTCTGACAAGTGCTGGCCAATACCTGGCCTGGGTCTAGGGGCTACTTGCTTACCTCAAACATTTCACCATCACCCATGTCCCGCGCGAGCAAAATGAAAAAGTAGATTCTCTCTCCAAAATGTAAAGCTTCGAAGATCCGCTACTTAACGGATTCGCCCCATTTGAAGTGCTCAACTCTCCAAGCATCAAGCAAGGACTAGCTGAGATGATCATGAGCGCCGAAACCGAGCTAAAGTCCTGGATGACACTGATCAGAAATTACCTACAGCACGCAACCCTACCAAGGCACTACAAGGAAATGCATGCGCTCACTCGCCAGTCGGGTCGTTACCTTCTTATGGATGGTGTACTCTACCATAGGGGCTTTTCTGTTCCGTTGCCCTGATGTGTATCCCACGGAGATTCCCCGCCCAGTGATAAGCAGTGTGCATAAAGGAGAATGCGACGACCACAATGGGGGGCAAACCCTGGCCAGAAAGATACTCAGACATGGTTATAATTGGCCCACACTTGACCAAGACGCCGCGGACTATGACCTCGAGTGCGATAAGTGCCAACGCTTCTCCAAGGTCCTAAGAGCCGCGCCTACCAAATTGTCTCAAATGGTCAGCCCATGGACGTTCGCCACGTGGGGAATCAGCATCATCAGAACTCTTACAATGGCTAGAGGCGGGGCACGATACGCCGTCGTCGTGGTGGACTATTTCACGAAGTGGGCAGAAGATGAAGCCCTCGCCACCATCACCACAAAGAAGATGATCAATTTTGTTGTCCACAACATTATTACCCAACATGGCATTCCCCAAGCTATCATCTCCGACAATGGCACCCAGTTTGAGAGCGCCGTGTTCAAAGCCTTCTGTCGGCGCAATTGCATCGAAAAAAGATTTTTAGTGGTGACTCACCCCCAAGCTAACGGGCAAGTCGAGGCAGTTAATAAAGTCCTCAAACCATCATCAAGAAACGTCTGGAAAAGGATGGGGGCATGTGGGAAGACGAACTTCCTCTGGCTTTATGGGCCTACCGGACCACACACAAGACGACAACCAGACACACTCCCTTCGCTCTCGCCTACGGATCTGAAGCCGTCATCCCCACTGAGCTCAAGCTTCAATCCCATCAATTTACGTACTGTGATCTAAGGACGAACCAAGATTTACTTCTGGGATAGCTCGACTTGCTGGAAGAAAAGAGGAACGAGGCCGATCTCAGAACCGCCGCCCAACGACAGCGAGTAGCCCTATACTTCAATTTCAGGGTCCGCCATAAGGACCTCAACAACAATGATCTCATCCTAAAGCGGGTTTTTCTCCAACCAACAGGCCTCGCGCCTCGCTGGGAAAGCTCGTACTCCATACAATGAAAGCTTAACGATGGAACTTTCAGACTCACCACTGTTGGCAGAGCTGAACTCTCAAGGGCATGGAACAGCGAACATCTTTACCGCTACTTTACATAACTCAGTTCACGGTTGTTTATGCTTTTCAAACGATGTTTTGTTTTTCTAGAAATTCAAGGCATTGTAAAGGCTGTTACTGCCAAGTTATTAGTAGAAATGATGTTTAGTTTCCTATCTTCATGTTGTTTACTTCTCACGTAATGCGTTCGTCTTGTTGGTTCCGACGACCAGCTTGATTCATGCCTGCGACCGCCGCATCGGCACCCCGGGCACGGGAGCCGATGCCGCCGTCTCAAACTTGAGGCAACGTCGAGGCTAAAACACTTGGCTACGCCCAACACCCAGAGCATGGGAGCCGGCAACGCTACTCTAATCGCCGGCCCGCGGCGCGACCGAGTATAAACAACCGCTGACTCCAACCTTGGCCCAGTGCCGAGGCCAAGGATAAATCGTTCCGCGTCCTAGTCCAGGTGACTTGGCACCACTCAGCGACCAACTAAGATCGATGCAAATCTCTCTTCATCGGTCGCGGATGCTGGTCGAATCTTGGAGCAGCACCAAGACCGACCTTAAATCGTTTCTTCCCCTTACCTCCTAAAGCTTAGGGGCAACCCATAGCCACGATCAGACCTTACGAGATAATGATCGGGGCTGAAAACTATGCCGGTGAAAAATCAAAGTCTGGCGTCTCGTCTCAACCCGATGAACAATGGGAGAGCCACCCACCTGGTGGACCGCACAACGCGATGCCATACGCCTTCGCTATACTTGGGTTTAACCCCGGGCCACCCAAAACAACAGGCGCACAGCCTGGTTTCACAAACTACGAGTTTCCTAAGCTGAGGGAAACTTACTGAAACCAGCGCTTTATCTCACCTCTTTGGAATAATTTACCAAGAGGCGGCCCCCAATCGCTCTTGTGACAAGTGTAACGATAAGTATGCTTATGCAAGTACAAGACGCTGGAAAACATAAAAAGAACATCTGACCACTTGACATAAATTGCGATCTTTACTAAATCATATTTCCTTTCTACACACACACACAAAAGAAAAACTACGCGTCTAACACTTTTACTTTCTAATGAACAGGGTGTACATAAGAACCACGTTGTGTCATGAAAAACCAAAAGCGAAGGCCGTACTCGCGTAAACTATCAGCCTACACTACCAAAATAACGGTAATTTTTACTTAAGTGAGTAATACTAATCATGATTTTTCCTTTTGTACTTGTTGCAGATTCAACACTTGATGGTTCTTCCCCAACACCAAACCTTTTCCTTCCCGATCTACTCCTACTTGCTCGACCCTTTAGAGGAGTAACTGATTCGTGAGTGACAAAAAGGCGACGTTCCCCAGCACCATCACCGCTGGAGATCTCTGTGATACCAGTAATAATGGCAAGCAATGCAAGCACGGGGGCACTCCCAACAGCCGGGCCTATCGCGGCCTCTCTCTTCTTTAGTATCTACTTTCCTTCCCGCTCAACCTTCTCTTTGGCCTCTCTAGTGGCCCGACGTGCGCCGATCTTCTGGGACTTGTGCGGTGTGATGTCAGCAGCCTTGGTTTTCTCAAGTGTCACAGTGGCCTTCTGTTGGGCTTCCTCGTCTTCCCTTTTCTTTTGGGCCTCAGTAGCAGCCCTCTCCGTCTCCTGCACCCTCTCACACTTGGCCATCATTTTGGCCTTTTGAGTCGCCTCCATAGACTCCATCAAAGATACGCCGGCTTCCACTGGGCCTCTGGCAGGGGCACTCTTCCGATCGACCACCTCTCCTTCCTCGTTGAGAATTTCAACCATGATAGGAGTCATTCCTATGCCAAAGAAGGTATCGAGTTGGTCGCCACCCTCTCCAAACTGTGTTCCCGTGAGGCCTGGACAAGATTCAGTCTCTTGGGGGATCACGGGGGCAGGGCCCACTGCCGTCATAGAATCAGGAGGAGCTGCATAGTAAAGACACAACCTTTTTAGTCTGCAAAGTTGGTAATTACTTTATCCTCAGGGATGCAGGGTAAAAGGAATTTACCTACGGTCAAGGATAGTGTAGAAAGGATAGGAAGGGTGAACCCGGTGTCCCCTAACGCTGGATAGTCAGGATTGTACTCAGTAGAGGCTCGGGCCAAAGCTTCAGGACCACTCAGCCTAATGGACTCGGGAACTGGTGGCCGATGAGAACTTCCCTCCGCAAATGTTTATGCCACAACCACGCTCTCGGTCATCACAAACTTCCCCTTCTCCTCAGCGAGCCTCGCCAACCTTTCTCTCTCGGCATTCTCTTGCAACAGCCTCCTTCCCTCCTCCAGCTTCTCACGTTCATCATTGTCTAGGAGGACATTTGCAAGATGGCGCTCATCTAAAGTACTCACATCCACTCGATGAAAGTAGGCCTCATACGAGACTAACCTCGCCCAAGTTCTGGCTAGCTTGCGGGGATAGTCTTCGACCCACGAAATTCCTTGGAATATCAAAGCCTTGACATATATATTGTGGATACTCTCCTCGAAGGAGGAGCCAACGCGGAACTCCGCATCACTCAGCTATCCCCTCAACTGCTCTATCTCCCTTAAATGTTCGGCCTTTATACCCTTAGCCGTACTCAACACATCCCTGTTGCTAGCTTCGGCATCCTCCTTCGCTTTTCTCATCGCCTCGTGCTATCTCTTCAACTCAACAACCTCGGCATTATCGGAACGTAGCTTTTCATTTTCCGCCCTCAAGGATGTATTGTCATTCTGAAGCTGAGTAACTTTCACCATCTCCTTTTCCAGATCGGAGCATGTCTTAGCCAACTCATCCTTATCCCTCTTAAGGGCGGTATTCTCTAGGGTCAAGCTAGCTACCGTGTCACTAAAAGTCTCACGGTCATGCGTGACCTCCATCTTCAAAATTTCATGGGTTTCTTCAGCTCCGCTGCAATAACACCGTTACAAGTTAAAACTGGAAAATCACGGGATAGCGGTTAATTAACCATGACACAACAAACAGGCCTACCTATATCAGTTTCCAAGTTGGTAACCGAGGACCTCTCACCATCAATAGTCAATTTTCAATAGATGAGCTCCAGGTTCTTCCTCTTAATCAACTCGGAAAGATGGCGGGAATACTTGGTAAGTTCGTTGGCTTGATGATATGCAGCCTGTACATGCATCCATACATCTCCGGATTCCCTACTTGGGGCACAGAGGAGGTCAGGGAGTGACGCCAGCTCATCAAAGTGATATTGGGGGAAGTACAGCTTCAAAAATGTCGTCCTCTCCTCTACAAAAAACACTTGAATTTGGGACTCTGTCAGATTTTGCATTCCCTTCACGGCCTCCATACCCGGCCTTAATTAACCAAACAACAACTCCTTCCCCTTAGCGGGCTGAGTAGGAACCGGAGGGGCGACAAACTGGGGAGCTATCGAAGACAAAGATTAAGAGCCACCTATGCTGAGCCGAGATTCTCCCACAGACACGCGAATAGGAGGAGGAGGAGGTGTCGGAGATCGCCTAGATCGATCCTTGCCTCGATGCCCGCTGCCTTGTTCTGGCAGAGGTAGAGCACCATACAAACTGGTAGATCTTCGGAAACTCTCGTAGGAAGAACTCTGGCGATGTTGGCGGTTCCGCGTCCATAACCTCGTCCATCGCGTTCCCTTTCCATTTCACCTGCCAATGGAACATCCCAAAGTTAGTCAAGTCACACGCGCATGTAAACATATATGCTATGCAGTGTTATGGATGTATGCCCTAAGTGTTCTCTCAACATACCAGATTGTGGCCGCTTGAGGGAGTTAACCTCTCCGCAGCGCAAGTAAGTTCTTCCAGGCTCGTCGTATTTGACCATGGAGTGACTACTAGATCAAGTCTTTTTAAGCCATCAAACTGGCCCGTAGGTTCGAGCGAGGCGGTGGCCCCCGAGCGAGTCACAGGGGACTGCCGTCTAACCATTGTTCCTTCCCTCTCCCGTGTCGGAGGCGAGACGGAGTGCTCGACAACCCGTCGTCTCTGGCGACCTCCTCATGGCCATGAGCCTCTCCTCTACGCATATCTCTTTAAGGTGGGGCAGTCTCTTGTAACTCCTCTCACGTAGGGGGCATTTTCCTCTTCCGTCCAGTGGTGGTTGAACCTGCCGCCACTCCCTCCTTTGGCACACTGATGGCAACCGCGGGCTTGATCACGGCCCTAACCTAGCGCGGCGAAGGCACTCCTGGCTTATCCCAAGTCGGTATTGCGGATTTTCTCAGGTATCACTCTCAAAGCATTAAGGCGTTGTCGTTACTCATCACCGGTAGGCGCCTCTGGATTTCCTGCCATAACCCAATTAAACCATCAATAAGGTAAGAGATCCAAAAGTTTACGGCGAGGACAAGAGTTAGAGAAAAACTTACTTCCCTCAACCCTTCTCTTGGAAAATCATGAAGGGTAGCGAACGATGAACCACTCGCGCTTAAACACTGGCGGCCTGGGCCACTTCCCGATAAAGAATTTGGTGGCAGCAGTTGCTTCCAGTAACAATTGAGTGGGGGCGGTAGTGCTCATTTTTCTTAGATGGAAAAAATATCGAATATCTTCTCCGGTTGCGCTTAAACACTGACAGCCTGGGCCACTTCCCGACAAAGAATTTGGTGGCAGCTGTCGATTCCACAAACAATTGAGTGGGGGCGGCAGTGCTCATTTTTCTTAGATGGAAAAAATATCGAATATCTTCTCCGGCTGGTTCCCAGTGCAAGAACTCCTGGTAGAGAAAATAAGTGCCTAGGAGGGAAGCATAAGCATTGGGGTGCAGTTGCGATGGCGCAAGACGGAAATAGAATAGCATATCCTGAATGAAGTTATTAGATGGGGGCACACACCCGACAAAGCAGGCTTGTCATTTCCAAGTAGTAAGACCCTCGGGCAGTGCATGGGCCCTGCCATCCCTTCCGGGGGCGTGAATATCACTCGCCGTTATGTTAAATAGTGCCGCCATTTTGCTGACCGCGGTAGCATCCATACATGATGGTACTGAATCGGTGGGATTCTCCAAAATCACCGCTTCAGGCAGCATGTCCGGGGCTACCAGAGGCGCGGGTGCATCCTCACCCATAATATCCACATTCTCGATCTCCTCAGTCACCGCCGGGGAATGTTGTCGCTCAATTTGTTCCCCGTGCTCAGATGCTTCGAGCGGGCTGGTCGTATGAGAATGAGCCGATCCTTCGGCAGTCTCAAGCTCACTGCCAGACGAGCTACCGCTACGGGTAGAGTCAGATGTATGTGATGATTGCGGGGAAGACTCGGCTTCCGTGGTGTTTCCGATCTTTTATCTTGTATGCATCGCTAGCTATACTTTAATGCATCAGTATTAGAGCTCGCAGTAAAGTGACATGTGCCCTCAAGTCGGTGATAACCAACATGTGTGTGATGCTTTGCAAAGATAAGCTATGTAAAGAAAGTTCAGAATAGTTCAACAATTCAAGTCCCAGTCCGGTTGTATGCTCTATCCTATGTGAAAAATCCCAAACCCAGCTCACGCAACTGCCAGCACATGCATCGACTCTTAGTGCAAAGTTACGTGCTAGATATGCAAATTTGAAGATAGGCAGTCGGGTGGTTAATGTCAGAAAGAAGGAAAGAAAAGCACCAACCTGTCTTGGGATAGAAAGCCCGGAGCAACAAGGAAGAATCAACAACTCAACTATTATCTCAACCAACACAAAGCACATCATGTCAAGACAAGACGTACTTTGTTGGGCAAATGTTAACCGGCTTTTTGGTCCGATTCACAAGAATGCATCAAACACGCTCAACTCAACGCTTCGCATGGAGCTAAGACCGAGAGGGAAACTCAAGAGCAAAGGAGACAGGATCGAGAAGGGACTACGCCACTCAGAACTTCGCGGCACTCACGACCCATTTCCGAGCTGAGACCTCAGACCCCGAGGGAATTGCACGCCCCGAAACGCCCGGATCCACGGTCCTTGCACACCTCGAAAAGCTGGCTTCGCACCCAGTAGGGTGCAAAGTTTTGCACCTAGCAAGTACGAAATTTCGCACCCAAGCAGGTGCGAAATTTCGCATCCAGTCCCGGGTGCGAAATTTCTGCAGCTGCTAGTGGCCGGTGCGAAAATTTACATGTGGTCCCCCATTCTCACCTACTCCTACCTAATCCTACCTACCCCCACACCTATAAATAGCCCATGGCTTCACACTACAAAGGGGTTGGATTTTCTTCACTAGAGACCTTCCTAGAGCTTCATGAGCCCCATTAATGGCATCTCCTATTTGAGGAAGAAGGAGAATTAAATATTCTTTTTCCCAAATACTTAGCACATAACAACTAAGAAAGTGAATGTAATGAGAATCTATGAGCATGGCTCTACCTTGTAATTCTTGAGTGATTAATAAAATCCCAACAAACTTCCAATGTGGACGTAGGCCTAATCCGCTGCCGAACCACTACAAATTCTTGTGTCATTCACCGCTTCCCCTTACTTAGTCTTACGACCGAATTAACTATTTCTTGTAATAGGAATCTTTGGTGTTTTCGACATTTGTTCCCGTCAACAATATTTATAGACTTCCACCAGCCCACTAATGGGCCTCTCCAAATCAGCCCATTATGGCCTTAAAAACTTGAATAACCAACTATAAAACGTCAAAACAGTTATTCCTCCCAAACCGATGAGCCAAACCTTTAATGTGGCCACTCTACGGAATAAGAATCGTTGTTTCCTTTCTAATGAGACTGATCTCAGTACCTGAATCGATCCGACTCAAAAGTTATTCCCTGTACAAGTTTGACAGGGACAAAATGGTCACAAACAAAATTGGTAAAAATTATGGACATGTCTCAAATCCGCGTAAAAAACTTATTAAAATATAAGAATGATCCAACCCTCAGGGAACAAAATAAAAATATTTTACAATCCTTCGATTACGTAAAATGCGGGTTGTTACATTCTCCTCCCCTTAAGAATTTCGCCCCTGAAATTCTAAACAAACACATGCAACCAAAACAATTTTGCATGCCTATCGTCCATTAGTTGCCAATTTTATCACGCAAACTATCAAACATCAAGTCATGCATCCATAGCCTTATCCTAGCATGCGGAATTCTAGAAACAACCGCAATAGTACAAGTTACAATGATGTAAGGTGATATGACATCAATGGGTCATACCGACGATGAGTTCTGGATGGGTCACCATCATACTCTCTTCCGTCTTCCCCGTACAATTGTTGCCATCCTCACTTATTGTACCTTACTAGCTTAATGGTCTTCCTCCTAAGTTGTTTCGTGTCATCCCACAACACGAAGTGGCTTACGAGGTCTCGTAACTACGGTATCAACCTCTAGGTCTTCTTGTTGCTCTGGAGATACCACTACATTCGAATCATGCACGAACTTCCGTAGAAATGACACATGAAAAACATTATGCACACCCGACATCTTCTCTGGTAACTCCAATCTATATGCGAGCTTTCCTATTCGCTCGACTATCGAAAATGGTCCAACAAACCTAGGAGCAAACTTTTCTTTATTTCCGAACCAAACCACATGCTTTAACAACGAAATATTTACAAAAACCATGTCGCCAACGTCGAATTCCAAATTTTTCCGATGCTCTTCATCTTAACTCTTATGATGATCTTGAGCTTCCTTCATTCGTTGCCGAACGATCTCAATACAATCCGAGGTTTCTCTTATCATCTCTGGCCTAAGCACTAACTTATCTCCAGTTTCCAACCAACATGCCAAAGAATTACATGGTCTATCATACAACGCCTCGTACGGTGCCATCCCAATACTCTACTGGTAGTTATTATTATACGCAAACTCAACTAGATGCTGTTGGTCTTCCAACGATCCTCTGAAGTCTAATACACAAGCTTTAAGGAGATCTTACAAAAATCGGTTAACCCTCTCGTTTTGACCATCGATCTGGGGATGATATGTCATACTGAAACACAACCTGGTTCCCGAAGTCTCTTGCAAACTTTTCCAAAATCTATTCGTGAACAATGGATCTCGATCACTCGCTATACTCTTCGAGATACTATGGAATCGAACTATCCATTTTATATAAAGCTCAGCCAACTTCGATGTTGTCCTAGTTGACTTGACAGGATTAAACCTAGCACATTTGGTTAAGCGATCCACGATGGCCCAAATTCCTTCCTTACCTCTCCTGGTTCTAGGTAGTCCATCAATAAAATCCATCGGTATCTGCTCCTACTTCCACGTAGGAACTTCCAATCGCAGAAGCAACCCACTCGGTTTCTTCTTTTCAGCTTTCACCAATTGACAGTTCTTACACTTGGAAATGAACTTTCCAATATCTCTTTTCATCCCTTCCCTATAGTAGACTCGCTTCATGTCCTGATACATATTATTACCACCATGATGAATCGTCAACTTCGAGTGATGACAGTCTCTAAGAACCTCATCTCTTAATTCGTCGATATCAGGAATAATCGGTCGCCCTTGCTTTCGAAGCCAACCTTCTCGATCGAACTCGAACTCTTTATTCTCAGGTTCCAGCTTCTAGAAAAACTCAACAAGATTTGTATCTCTCTTTTGGATGTTGCCAATCCTCTCATTGAGATTAGGTCTTATAGATAAGCTTGCCAACATTTCAGGTTCCAACTCACACCTTAGCCTGAAATCAAATCCAACCAAAAAATCGAGGCTCTTCCATTCCGGAAACATTGTTCCCAATCCTGCATGTCTTCGATTTAACGAATCTGCTACTGTGTTACATTTACCAAGAGTATAGGCAATACTAAAGTCATACGATGCCAAAAACTCTAACCATCGTTGCTGCCAATGATTCACATCCTTTTGGGAGAAAAGATACTTCAACAACTTGTGATCCGTAAACAACTGAATCGAACCCCCAACAGATAATGTATCCACATCTTTAGAGAAAACACGGTCGCTGCCAACTCCAAATCATGGATTGGGTAATTCCTTTCATGCGACTTTAGTTGTCGACTCACGTAGGCTACAATCTTATATTTCTGCATCAACACTTCTCCAAGTCCAGTACCACATGCATAGGTATACACAACCATCTCTTCATTCCCACTTGGAATGGTCAAAATAGGAGCACTTGTTAGTCTCTCCTTGAGGATTCCAAAATCTTGCTCACACTTTGCATCCCATATGAACACTTGGTTCTTCTTCATTAATCCTTCCAACGGTGCATCTATCTTCGAGAAATCCTTGATAAACCATCGGTAATAACCAGCCAACCGAATGAAACTTCTCACATCAGTCGCATTCTTACGTCTATCCCAGTCTTGAATTACTGCCACTTTAGCGGGGCCAACCACTATCCCATTACCAGAAACAACATGGACTAAAAATCTCACTTCACTCTTCCAGAAGTGACACTTCGAAATATTAGCTCTCAGCTGATGTTTTCGCAAGATTTCCAACACAACTCTTAAGTGCATCTTAAGATTTTCCTCGTTTTGGGAGTAAACTAGAATATCATCCACGAACACAAGCACGAACTTTTTCAATTAGTCTCCGAAAACTCTCTTCATAAGATCCAAAAAATATGATGGCGCGTTAGTCAACCAGAATGGCATCACCAACCATTCGAAGAAATTAGTGGTGTCCTAAAAGCAGTCTTCGACACACTATCCTTTGCCACCCTTAACTTGTGAAATCCCATTGCCAAATCCATCTGAGAAAACGCTTTTGCCTCATGAAGCTAGTTGAACATGTCATCTATCCTTGGTAACGGATACTTATTCTTCTTTGTCACCTTGTTCAGCTCACGATAGTCCACACACAATCTCAACAAGCCATCAGCCTTGGTTGCAAACACCACTGATGCACCCCACTTGGATACACTCCTCTGAATGAACCCTTTTCCCAAATGGTCACCAACTTGCACCTCTAATTCTCGCTATTTCTTAGGAGCCATCCGCCTTAGGGGAATAACAATTGGTCTAGCACCCTCGACCAAATCTGTCCTAAACTCGATCTCTCGGTGCGGAAACAACCCTCTGACCTCGTCAAAGACATCCTCATACTCATTTGCGATCAGCATAGACGACAAGTCTTCGCATGGAATATCAATCGAATATAAAAAACTTACGAAGACACCATATTCAGGCTTGCAACGAATCAACACTTTTCTCCCTTCCACATCCCCCACTCTCACCTCTAGCTTCTCGCAATTCACCCTTGCTGCATACCTCTTGAGTCAATCCGTGCCCAAGATGATCCCAAACCCAGTGAAGTTCAAAACAAAGCAATCACACACAAAAGAGGAACCATGACTCGACAACACTTGACCAGGACGCAACATGCTCAAACTGGACGAAAACCCAACTGGATTATTCACGATCAATGGTCTATCATAAATCTCGGGTTCCAAACCCCAAGCGGTACACAAGTTCATTACAAATGCACGAATGTGATGCTCCAGTATCAAACAACACACAAACCGAAACACCTCAAACAGAAAGAGTACCTTGGAAGACGATACCCTTTCCCATCTCCTTTGCAGTCGGAGCTCTTAAAGAAGATGGAATGGCTTCCAAAGTGTATGCCTTCACAACTTCTTTCCCCTATAAAATTCTGGACAATCCTTCTTATCATGCATAGGCTTTTCGCACTTGAAGCACTTCTTCTCAATTTTAGGATTCTTGCACTGATTAGCAAAATGACCATTCTGTTGGCAGTTAAAGAAAACCCTTACTCTTTGACTTCTTCTAGTCATCTTTTTCTTTCATCTATTGTTGCTTCCTCTTATTATTATTACCGCATTACTGTGGTTTTTAAACTTCCTTGGTTGCAGTGACAACATTTGCTTCCTTAGGAAACAAGCTTTCATGGCGAACAACTTTTTCCACAGTCTTCCCAAATGGATCGTCAAGATGATCAACCAACAACCTTCCAATATAGGTATCCAGACACATAATGAGCTTTTCTTCTTCTGATAAGTGGAATAAATGTACAAACAAGCATACTTCGACAAGGCCTAATCAAGCACTGGCCCACCATTCTGTTTTAGCTCCACAGATTTCTTGAACAGAACGGACTTCTAAACAGTTGAGATAAACTTTGTCTCAAACTTAACTTGGAACTGTTCCCAAGTTATTTCATCCTCTGTAGTTTTGAGAGTAACAAAATTCCACCATTCCTTGGCCCTGCCTTGTAGCTGCCTTGACGCAAGCTTTCTCTTAGTTGCATCTTCTATACCGAAGTCCCCAAAGGTACGAATACAAGCATCTAACCACCTATAAACCTCTTCAGTTGGCTTAGTCTCTTTGAATGGTTTTCCTCCTAGAGGTGTATAATCTTTGCACATCTTAGCAAAATCCACAACCCTAGCCATCTGAACACCTACATCTACCAAGGCTTCCGCTGGAGCGGGCTGCCTTCTTATGAATGCCTCTATCATCGCTTCAAACATGGCTGGGTAATATGGTATACCGCCATTTCCCCCTCATGGCACAGTTCCTTCCCTAGCAGTATATCCTGAAGGATGTCGACTCATTCTAAATCTACAAATTAGAATGATTATCCACTTAACAAAAAGACTCCTAATAGAGTTCAAATGCTACTATACTATATACAATAATAGTATACATCCAACAAAAATCTACAAGTATGTCTCTTATACGTAATTACGTCTTCGAACTTCGACTAAAATCGATAGCCATAGCTTTGATACCAAATGTGACGACTGCCCACTACCCCTACACTAAACAAGAGGAACAATGCGCTGAAAGGTGTGCTCTGCAGTTATGGACGATCATCAGAGTAGGTAAACACAATCCGGAACCTGTCGTAGAACTCACAGCGCAAGGATAAAATATAATAGAACATATACAACAGGAAGAAATTGTGGAGCATCATATAACAAACTTATGAAGCTTTCACAACATCCTGAAAAATCACCTATACATCATAGGAAATATCAAAGTCTGTACATGAAGCCTCATTACAATTACTCATAGATCAACACAAACAGCGGAAACAGAAATACTAGATAGTAATAAAACTGGTATACAAGCCTCCCGCTCACTATCACTCACCATCGTCATCTTGCCAAGCTATCGCCTGTCACCTTCTACTCAGTCTGCCCATCCACAACCGGATGAACAATCCAAGATAATAAGAGAGAAACATAAAACCTTGAGTCAAACAACAGTCTTAGTGAGCGATAAGACAACTAACAAATATCAACAACAAAGAATATAAGAATAGGTAGATTAACAAACCAATTTACCGACACCAGAGAAGAACCCAAACCTGGCTTCCCCACATCCGATAGTGATAGTCTTTACAAAACATGCAATTGGGAACAACCATTCATACATGGAAATCAAAGAACAACCAGCAACTAAACATCCATTGTAACCAAACAATAACAACCAGCAACTAGTTATATCTCACATAAACCATCTAAATCGAGATCAATATCCCTCAAGCATAATCCCAGAGGCCTAAACCAATATCGGACAAGCACCTAAGAAATATCTCCTTCGACCTTGAGCAACTTAAGTGAGACGGAACACACAAAGCAATCAAACACTCATGACCAACTTTGGCTATCACTGCCAATTCTGCTTCGAAACTATCGTTAATCGTATGACAACCAACTTTGCCATATGTCAAGGGCTAGTGGCAACCACATTTCTAGCTCAAACTCCATATGCCTTTCAATGATACATATGTTTGTCCAACCTTGACAACTAGGCTCTTCACGACTGCCTAAGGTACTCGACCAGTAACCATCCGGTCTTTTAGGTGCCCCTATTATACCCCTGCTATGAGTCCGCTAGAACTTACGACAACGATAATCTCTCGGCCTTCAAATCTCTAGTCGTCCAACCTGACGACCATAGCTCAAGCAACCTTCTCGAGCAACCATTATCCATCAACTCACTAGTTTGAGTTGTAGCCCAAGCAACCTACTCGAGTAACTTCACCACGAACTCGAGTCATCTTCATATTCTTTGCATACGACGAACAACGAACACATCACAACACTTTGACATTCTTACTTGAACTCTTATCGAGCCACATTCATCTCTCAAAAGAACCGACCAACCCATTCTTGTCCGACCAATCCATGCTTGCAACCGACCGATCCATTCCCTTGGGTCCTGACCAACCCATCATCTTGAGCCCGACCCATCGCCTTAAGCACACCCTACCCATCACCTTGAGACCGACCCGAGCCCTTCCATTAAGACCGACCTGAATCCTCATCTTGAAACCGACCCGACACCTCCTCTTAAGACCGACCTGACCCCTCATCTTGAGACCAACCGACCATCATTATGAGCTCGACCGACCATCATCTTGAGCCTGACCCTGACCATCATTTTGAACCGCACCGACCATCATTTTGAGTTTGACCGACCATCATTTTAAGCCCGACCCACCCCATCATTTTGTGACCGACCTAACCATCATTTTGAGCACGAAATTCGATTGAAACTTCACCAAACGACGAATTCGACGAAACCAACTCATTCAATTCATCCAACATAACCATACACACGTTATGAAACCACTAAGAATTCGAAAATTACAATTTCATCAATAATTATACAAACTTCACCAAAATCATGATAAATGAACATATGAACTAAAATTATGGACCTTACTCACATAAACATACGAAACAACATAGAAATTATCTATTTACGTTGCTAGATTAGATCCAACGGTGGTTCATATGAAAATATACTTACCTTGATGTATATTTAGGAGAACACACTTAAAAATGATGAAATTATATTCTAACAACTCATATACTTGATTGAATCCATGTGAGAGATGCATATCACTCACCAATTCTCTAGAACAACCCAAAAACACTTAGACTGTAACAACCCGGAAAATCTGAACCAATTTAAAAATTTTATTTTGGCAATTTTAATGAATTTTGCATATTTAAAATGATTTATTTTAAATAAAATCGACTAGAAATTTATTTTGAATAGAATTGGAATGTATAAATTATTTAAAACGAAGTTAGAATATAATAATTTATTATAATTATATATAACGAGCCTAAAATAGCGCGGTAGTTTTAAAATTTGACTTTGAACTTTGACTGAATGTGCAGGATTAAAAATATAGTGGATTTTGGTGAAACAAGAAATATTTAAATCTGTTGAATTATATCTTTCTAACGTATCTGAAAAATTGAAATTTCATAGCGGGAATAAAAAGTTATGGCCAGTTGAATATTCAGAATAGTCGTTATGGAATTATATATATGGCCCAAAAAGTCACATTTTGCATACGGATGAATTTGGTGTCGAAACCACTTCCATTGAGTTCAAAAAGCCATTTGCGACTCCGAAAAGTATAAGCTTCGATATATTCCGAGGTTCGGAATTGTGCAATTCGCTAGGGTTTTCGGTTAGTAAATATAGCCTTTAAAAATAGAAATTTTGCAAACAACCACCGTTTTCGATGAAATAACTTTTGTTGGATCCGGGATGTCAAATTATTGCTAGATTCCAAAATTCATAATTTTTGAAATTAACACGTGAGTGGGGCACAATAAAACGTGTTTTGTCAATTTGGATCGACTAGAAAATGACCATTTTTCAAACGGTCTCCAAATTCGATGAAATTAGTTTTGTTTGGACCGTATCGTCAATACAAAGCTAGAAATATTTTTTTGGAATTTTTAGAGTTAGTATGTGGCCTCTGTAAATTAAAATGTGCGTTAAATTTCAATATATATATTTATATTTTGATTTTGATGGAAACTGGTCGTAAGAACCGAATTGGATTATGAAACATGTCTCATTGTATTCGGAATAGGGTAATTAGCTAGGGACGACAGTCGGTGGGTTCGATTTCGAGTTCAAAATAAAAAGTTGCTTTTTGAAATTTAAATATAATAAAACATATGAAATATTATACAAACCTAACCTACCCTTACCCCTCTCCTTCAGTCAACGCCACAGTCAAGATAAAATAAAATAAAAACCAAAGAAAAACCCGCCAGAGCCTCATCGCCCCCATTTCTCGTCGACGCCCTTCACCATGCCTCCCAAGGCGGCGGCGTCCTCCTCCTCCTCCTAAGCAACGACGCCCCCCTCTAGCTCTCCTCCTTCTCCTCCCGTCTTCTAATTTTGCCGCACCCCCCCATGAGACCCAAGGCCCGAACCCTAGCCCCCTTGCGCCACCGTGTGGCCGCCATGGCCCCCTCCGACTGCCGCGTGCCAGAGAATCCTCCCCCTCTCGACGATGACGCGCCTCTTCTTCAAAAAAAACGTAAGTCTTTTATTATTTTTATTTCAGTTATAATTGTTAATTATAAAATGTTTGATTTCAAAATCAAAATAGGATTTTTATGTGTAGGATTACAAAATAAAGATACGATTTTCAATGAAGGAAAAATACAATTTTCTTATCTATAAAGCGATAAAAAAATATATAGAGATTATAAAAATTTGATTTAGTTTATATAAAAAGTTTAGATTTTTATTGTTTAAAGTTTTGATTTTTGTCATTCAAAGATTTGATTTTTAAGAAAGGAAAAAGATTTGATTTTTAGAAATAAAAAGATTAGATCTTTAGAAAATAAAGATACGATTTTTATAATATGAAAAGTAATAAAAATTCTATTTTTATATATGTAGTGAAGTAAAAATTTGATTTTTATATATGTTATAGAGAAATAAAAATTCGATCTTTATATAAGAAGTAGAGATATAAAAATATAATTTTTATATAGAAAGAAGTGTTGTAAAAATATATGATGTTTATATATGAAGCGCCATTATAAAAATGTGATTTTTAAAATAAACATCATATTAAGAATGTGATATTTGCTATGAACAGCGGGGAAGGATCGTATTGGAATTTCGGGCAAATCCAAACCATTCAGAAATTCAGATATGAAATGGCGTAGTGGATCCCAAAGGTGAGAACTCCTCACTGAAAATTTTTATACAGTCAATTATTTTATAACTACATATATGAACCGCTCCCCGTTGTCCATAAACCATGGACGACTTGTTTAATTGTTTGTTTGGTTGGTTTATTTGTTTGGATTGGTTTATTTGTTTGGATTGGTTTGGGAAATGAAACGAATTGATATAATTTGGTTTGGATATGGCGTGCACCATTATAAGGCGGGGGAGTAAGGCTAGACCTTACCCCAGTTCTAGTATCGCGCCGCTATGCTGCCAAAATTTTCTAAAAAGTGTTAGAAAAATTTAGTTAGTTAAAATTAAATATCCATATATAAACCAGACGGTTTTTTTATGTACACATATTTGACTGACATTGATTGGGACGATATATTTTACACATCGCCCAACTGCACAAATAAATGTGTGTTTTGTTGATTGAATCCCCACACGGGTGTTGGGATGAAATTGACGTACACTAATCCCAATTGTTTAGTTGTATGTCAATCGATTGGTTGACAAGCTGTTGTAAGCGTTAATTATTTATATTTAATGCTTATGCGGTTGTGTAGTGCACTTTGGATGATGGTTGATTATATACATGTGTTGTATGGAATCCATATAAATAAAATTATATGGTAACCGATTGGGCTTCATTCCAACTTGGAAGATAAAGAATATTTTGAATAAGAAGATTTTAATGAAAAAGAAATATTTGAAATAGAATATTCGGAAAAAGAATATTTTGAAATAGAAATATTTTAAAATAACGAATATTTTAAAATAATATTCCGTAAGGGATTAAAATTGAAATTTGATGTCCGATTTTGGATGGATGCGAAATATTGAAATATATTAAGCCGTGTTGATTAGATTTGCGCCATTTTGACGCGAGCGATATTTATATCAATTTTATTCATTCCTATAATGAATATCGAAAAGGAAATAATTTCAAAATTGTATATTTTGAAAATAATATCATTTATAGTATAATGATGTAGAATGTTCAATTTTGGCTTAAAATTGAAAAAAGAAGTTGGAACGATTTTAAAACGAATTTATAAAATACGTTTTGAACGAAATATATAATATATATATATATTATATATATTTAATGGCCTGAATAGAACGCGTCACCGCAGTTCGCGAATTTCGACCATTGACTTCGCATTGACATTACGGGAGATCCGACCGTCGGATTCTCCTAAAACCGGAACCGTTGGGTTCGTGTCGAAAAGAGCATTCCAACGAATATAAGAGATTTGAAATCTAACGGTTGGATTGGGAATTATGTCCAAATCAAATTTGGAAAAGGTCGCTATGGATGCAGTTCGATGGTCGTTAGTGGAAATCGACTGTACAGACCTTGATAAAATTATTAAAAATATTGATAATTTGCGTAATATCGTAAGAAATGATTTGGAAGAAATTGGGATGAAAAATTCCTTATTTTAGGAGATAAAATGTATTTTGATTGAAATGAACTAGTATTAACTATAATTAAAATCTATTTATTTTTAAATAAATAAATTGGATTGGAAATGGAGTTAAAAATAACCAGAATTTCCAGTATATGAATTGGAATGGATTTGAAAGGAAATCATCTTCAGATTATTTCGATATTGGATTCCGTGATTATACGGGTATTGTTATGGAAATTTGGAAGATATATTTTAAATTGTTATTTCCAATAGGATATTTGTTGGTTTAAGAATTCGATATTGAATATAAGCCAACATAATTTCTGTTCAGAGCCTTATATTTAATATTGAACTGGATTTTGGGTTTGTCGTGAAATGTGTTTTAAAGGACGTTAGTTCTTTAACGCAGTTAAAGATAAGGTTAATTTCTTAACTTTGAAAAGTCATTAGGTAATGATTTTTGAGATTAAACTGAATTAGAGTTTTAATGAATTTTTAATTAGATTGGAAGGTAAATGAGATAATTTAAATTATCAAATTCGGGAAATGATCGAGAATGGAGTACCGCCAGTTTTACTCCAGGCGATAGTTAAATCTTTAATTATATTTAAACATGAAATGGTAATTAATTTTACCTATAACACCGTGATGTTAGATATGGAGTACCACCAGTTTTGCTCCATGGGATGAATAGGTTGGGATTGGGAAATAAAACAAATGAGTACTTCGGTGTGGTTCGCTAATCCTGACTAGTTTGGAAAACCATAATATTGTTCAAATTGTGAAAAGAATATTCTGAATTGGAATGAGGCGTATGTTGTGTTGTGTAACACTTGTTTATAATATACGTGAGTTATTCGGAAAGACCGGGTTTATCCCATTCTGAATAACTGATTCGACGATAAGTCAAAGATGAAGACGGTGGTTGAAGACTGGAGGTCTTCACGTCATTTGGATGATTCCTGATGATCTTGATTGGGCTGTACACCAAAGAGGAGGGAATTAGTTGATGGTCGTCCAAACGTACTTGGTGATCGATGGATATGCAAAGAATAAGGTTCCTCCGGTTTCGTTCAGACCTAGAACGAACTTGTAAATGGACTGTGTGTCTGACATTGGAGTTCATTCTGTGTGATTGATAGATATCTGTTGCATGGTGTGAATTGCCTATGTGGCATGCTGAGATGCAAATAATCAAGGCTTTTGTTGAAAAGCAGAGTCTTGTGGTTGATGATCAAAGCACAGTCAGCGTGACATAGCTTTGTGTAGTGTTGATTCGCGAGCCTCACATCGAGGTGTGAACCAGAAATGGGAGAGGACATCAGGGAGGGCATGCGTTTCCTTCTAGCTAGGAGTGATGTCAGTGCTTTACTAGCCTGACAAGTTTGACTCATGTGGTTGTTGGATTGCGAGGCGCCTCGGTTATATTGGCTACTACGGGAGCCGATGGAGTCATTTGGCTCATTTACGCCCCATAGGGCGGGGAAACGCAGTGTTCAAGCATAATATTCCACATCGGGTGGACCGGCCCTGACGATCCAAGGGACAATTGCGGCTGTTCCTGAGATACGGGCTAGAGCGTCTCGAATCGGTGAGGACGATCCCTAGCCTCGGTTCACAGACGGAAATCCAACTTCCAATACGTGACTTCACGGTTTTAGATGTATACTATTGACTACATAGTGGCATGGGACGCGAATGCCGTCTAGGATTGATACATTTATATTTGAAGTTGAGTTCTTCACTTATAGTAATAATAAAAGATTAAATTCTGCGTATCAAGCATGCTTTGGCTATTATAAGGTAAAACCCTATCCTATGGTTTGTGTTGCATTATGTGATGGGACCTGGGTCTTATAATAGCTTCATTGTTCTTTATTTAGCATTGCGCTGTTAGTTATATACACTGGTATTCTTGGGGTTAAACCCGTTCCGTGTTATACGGCGTGGTCCCTTGATTTACCCAACTTTAAAATAAAGAATAATAATTGTTTTAGTTCTCACACTAGTCACATGATTGACCTGGAGTTTATTGTTTTAACCTAAACTCTGGGTGCCCTTATTTTCCGCATGGGCAGCTAGTAGTTGGGTTTATTCAGATATATTATTTACAGGATCCTGGTTTACTGCTGGAACTATACTTGGAAAGCTCTGTATCTGTGTATTCCTTTCTGTTGTGTTTTTGTATTATTTTCCATTGCATTGTAATTTGTAAATCTCTGATATTTATCAAATATATATTATTTGTTCATACTCTGGAATATTCTTGTACTCTGATGTAATTGTTGTAATAAGCAAGGGAATGTCCTTCTGTTTATGTTCTGATTCGTCTTATTCTCATTACAATCCAGGTTTTGAATGGTCTCGGTCGGTTTAACGATCGATTAAGTTCGGGCGAAATCCCTTTTGTTACATGTGGTGTCACAGCTTTGGTTAACAGAGCTCGAGAACATGACACATTAGAACCAAACGAAAGAATTCATCAGAGATTGGATTAGTAATATCCAATAAGAATGGCTCGCTAGAGATGGGATCAGTAGTATCCTAGAATGGGTCCGGAGAATGTTATTTTGAAAATAAAAATGAAAACAAACTTTGTTTTGAAAATTAAAATCTTGTTACTCGTATTTGAATATTTTATTTTAAATTGATTTGGACAATCAAGTATATAAAGATTTTGTGTATACTCCTGGCTAGCGTGTATTCGAAGTTTTAATATACTGGATAGATATAGAATCACACTCTAGTCGTCCGGATATGATTCTGATGATTGAGTACTCATCATCAGAGTTTATGTTCGAGTTTCGTAAGTTGGATTTCAATATATTTCCAATTGACTGGTGTGAGAACCAAAATTTAGTTAGGGCTATTTTTGCGATTTGACATCAAAAACATGATTTTTTGACTATGTATTAAAGCTATGTGTTTAAAATGTTAATCAACTAATTGATTATTGATGGTGTTGTTTGATTATTCGTTAAACCCATATGTACATGAAAAGTTAACTAAGCCAAATTGACCAAATATTGAACTGAATTGAAAATTTCTTGAAATTGCATATATGTACATGCTTGTATACCTTGAACAGGTCATAGTAGGAAGGCTAAGCAAAGAAATAAAATTGGTATGCCCGTCAAATAAGTAAACGTTTATTGTATTTCTTGGGGTTTTGATGATTTTATGAGCCGATTGGCTGTTTCTTTTTCTTTTTGAGATCAGAGGGCCTGTATGGCTGTTTGGGAATTTTCCCAGTGCTCCCCGTGCAGGGGAGGTTATGGCGAATTTTTTTGGAAATTTAGGGTGCTAGCCAAATTTTTGAAGAATTTGAAAGTTTCCAGAAACTGAAAAGTTGGAGAACTTAAGTCATGATGAAAGTTGAGTTGGTTAGTTAAACAACTTTTAGCTTCGCTCCTTTTCGGGGACGAAAAGATTTTAAGTGGGGGAGATTGTAACAACCCGGAAAATCTGAGCCAATTTAAATTTTTTATTTTGGCAATTTTAATGAATTTTGCATATTTAAAATGATTTATTTTAAATAAAAACGACTAGAAATTTATTTTGAATAGAATTGGAACGTATAAATTATTTAAAACGAAGTTAGAATATAAAAAATTATTTTATTTATATATAACGAGCCTGAAATAGCGCGGTAGTTTTAAATTTTGACTTTGAACTTTGAATGAATGTACAGGATTCAAAATATAGCGGATTTTGGCGAAACTTGAAATATTTAAATCTGTTGACTTATTTCTTTCTAACGTATCTGAAAAATTGTAATTTCATAGCGGGAAAAAAAGTTATAGCCAGTTGAATATTCAGAATTGTCGCTATGAAATTATATATATGGCCCAAAAATCACATTTTGCATACGGATGAATTTGGACTCGAAACCACTTCTATTGAGTTCAAAATGCTGTTTGCGACTCCGAAAAGTATAAGCTTCGATATATTCCGAGGTTCGGAATTATGGCAATTGGCTGGGGTTTTCGATTAGTAAATATAGCCCTTAAAAATAGAAAATTTGCAATCGACCTCCGTTTTCGATGAAACTACTTTTTTTGGATCCGGGATGTCAAATTATTGCTAGATTCCAAAATTCATAATTTTTTGGATTAATACGTGAGCGTGGCACAATAAAACATGTTTTGTCAATTTGGATCGATCATAAAATGACCATTTTTCAAACAGTCTCCAAATTCAATGAAATTCGTTTTGTTAGGATCGTATCGTCAATACAAAGCTATAAATAATTTTTCTGGAATTTTTAGAGTCAGTATGTGGCCCCGGTAAATTGAAATATGCGTTCAATTTCAATATATAGATTTATATTTGGATTTTGATGGAAACTGGTCGTTACAGCCGAATTGGGTTACGAAACATATCCCATTGTGTTTGAAATGGGGGTAATTAGCTAGGGACGACAGTCGGTGGGTTCGATTTCGAGTTCGAAATAAAAAGTTGCTTTTTGAAATTTAAATATAATAAAATATATTAAATATTATATAAACATAACCTACCCTTACCCCTCTCCTCCAGTCAATGCCACAGTCAAAATAAAATAAAACAAAACAAAAGAAAGACCCGCCAGAGTCCTATCGCCCCCCTTTCTCGTCGACTCCCTTCACTGCGCCACCCTAGGCGTCGGCGCCCTCCTCCTCCTCCTAAGCAACGACGCCCCCCTCCAGTTCTCCTCCTTCTCCTCCCCTCTACTAATTTCACCGCACCCCCCCTCGAGACCCAAGTCCCGAACCCTAGCCCCCTTGCGCCACCGTGTAGCCGCCGTGGGCCCCTCCGAATGCCGCGCGCTAGAGAATCCTCCCCCTCTCGACGATGACGCGCCTCTTCTTCAAAAAAAACGTAAGTCTTTTATTATTTTTATTTTTATTTTCAGTTATAATTTTTAATTATAAAATGTTTGATTTCAAAATCAATGTAGGATTTTTATATGTTTGATTTCAAAATCAAAATAGGATTTTTATGTGTAGGACTACAAAATAAAGATACAATTTTTAATAAAGGACAAAATACGATTTTCTTATCTATAAAGCGATAAAAAAATATATATAGATTATAAAACTTTGATTTAGTTTATATAAAAGTTTTGATTTTTATTGTTTAAAGTTTTGATTTTTATCATTCAAAGATTTGATTTTTAAGAAAGGAAAAAGATTCGATTTTTAGAAATAAAAAGATTAGATCTTTAGAAAATAAAGATACGATTTTTATAATATGAGAAGTTATAAAAATTCGATTTTTATGTATGTAGTGAAGTAAAAATATGATTTTTATATATGTTGTAGCGAAATAAAAATTCGATCTTTATATAAGAAGTAGAGATATAAAAATATAATTTTTATATAGAAAGAAGTGTTGTCAAAATATATGATTTTTATATATGAAGCGCCATTATAAAAATGTGATTTTTAAAATAAACATCATTAAGAATGCGATTTTTGCGATGAACAGCGGGGAAGGATCGCATTGGAATTTCGGGCAAATCCAAACCATTTAGAAATTCAGATATGAAATGGCGTAGTGGATCCTGAAGGTGAGAACTCCTCACTGAATTTTTTTATACAGTCATTTATTTTATAACTGCATATATGAACTGCTCACCGTCGTCCACAAACCATGGACGACTTGTTTGATTGTTTTTTTGGTTGGTTTATTTGTTTGGATTGGTTTATTTGTTTGGATTGGTTTGGGAAATGAAACGAATTGATATAATTTGGTTTGGATATGACGCGCTCCATTATAAGGCGGGGGAGTAAGGCTAGACCTTACCCCAGTTCTAGTATCGCTCCGTTATGCTGCCGAAATTTTGTAAAAAGTGTTAGAAAAATTTAGTTAGTTAAAATTAAATATCCATATATAAACCAGACGGTTTGTTTATGTACACATATTTGACTGACATTGATTGGGATGATTTATTTTACACATCGCCCAACAGCACAAATAAATATGTGTTTTGTTGTTTGAAATCCTACATGGGTGTTAGGACGGAATTTAACGTACACTAATCCCAATTGTTTAGTTGTATGTTAATCGATTGGTTGAC
Organism: Allium sativum; assembly: GCA_030737875.1. Taxonomy (NCBI): domain Eukaryota; kingdom Viridiplantae; phylum Streptophyta; class Magnoliopsida; order Asparagales; family Amaryllidaceae; genus Allium; species Allium sativum. Next base: position 301,717,428 of record CM060924.1, read on the forward strand.
AAGCTGTTGTAAGCGTTAATTATTTATATTTAATGCTTATGTAGTTGTGTAGTGTAACACCCCACCTCCGCTAGGGTCACTCACAAGGGAATGCACTAGTTTTGGAGGGGCATTATCTAGGTAAACATGCACAGAGATATCACAAGATAGAACATAAATAAATAAACAAGTAAATAAAGCAGCGGCGGAAATTAAAAACCAAACTTAATCATTTCAAACAGAGTCAAAAACCTCTTACATCAAAAGTACCAATTATTTTTCCATTACAATAAGTTCTAGAAGCATAAACTTAAAATAGCCAAAAGTAAATTATTCTCCAAAATAGCAGAAGTGCAGCCATAGCATAGCTCAAGTCCAAATTGTACATGAGCTGTCAGAAAAGCAAGCTAAATCCAAGCTAAGTGCTAGAGTTTCCTCCCTGAGAACCTGGGGGGAAACGAAAGAAAAAGAAGCGAAAGAAAAGGGTCAGTCATAAAGACTGGTAAGCCCTAGCGACTATTAGTATAAAAACTAGTAAAGTTAACTAGACATGAGAAACTGAGATTAAACATAAGGATGATAACTAGACTGGCATGATAATCAAGATAATAAGATAACTCAAGTGTGGCATCGCATATACAAGGTTCGATGCACCAACTGTACTAGTATTCTAACCCATGTCAAGTATATATTAAGAAATGATCCCTTGGCCCAATATCATGAAATGACCCAATTCGGGGTCCAACAGTACGATCTAATCGATCGGCTCCCTACAAACCTAACTCGTCGTGTGTCGGTGTCATACGGCCCAATCACGAAATGTAGTCACCTGTGCTAGGTCCACCCTAGGGGTGTATCAGGCCCTAGGGTGTCAACCACTGACACAATTCAAGCACGCACAGTGTAAACCTACGGGTGCCCATGCCTGCTTTTTCAACTCCGGACTAAGTGCACGACCCTAGTCCGTCTGAGCCTACAATGGCGCACCTACTCAGCCATCCCTTTTGGTCGCTTACAATCAGCCCATTAATTGTGCCCCACCCTAGCCTAGTCCTAGGGTATCATGATACTCCTAAGTGGGTTACTGATGAAAAGGACCTTGTACTAGGGTTTCTAATGGGTTAAGTTTTGTCATTCAAATTTATGACTTAACCCTATCCAATCATGTATCAAGTTGGTTAAGTGTATACAAGCAGTTCATGACTTTACCCTATCAAACCATCGTGTCAAATTGGTTAAGTATATTCAAGTGGTCCATGACTTAACCCTATCTTGTGGCATTAATTTATTTAATGCACCCCAACCTCTCACATTGGACTTTGTTGTTGTTACTGGTTACGCCGGGCGGTTACGGGCAGATTTACACCACAGCCTAGTCTAACCTCGGGTTTTCAGGCGCGGTATGACCAATTACTCACATTGGGTCCTATTGTTTGCAGTTACTGGATTCGCTGGGTGGTTCCGGGCAGATTTATACTGCAAACTCAACCCAACCTCGAGTTGGCCATTTTCATGATTATCTAAGTGTCATGTCCATGTTCCAGTTTTCATGTATAGTCTCATGTCATGTTTCCATGTCGTATCATGTCAAGTTCATAGCCAATTTAGGTTTGCCTAAACTACCCAAAACGTATTCCCAACGCACGTGAAATCGAATCAATACAATAGATCTAATAAGGGAACAACATGAACAAGATGGGCATAAGGTGGAAAAGGTGATTTCAAGTTAAGCATGGTGAAATTTGAGGCAAAGGTGTACAACCTAACAAGCATATAGAATATTGGCCTCAAACATGTATGATTTCAAATCTAGCAAAAAGGGCGATAATCATGGCAATAGTTGACATAAGATGATAATCTTAACTTGTGAATAGCAATAGGTTCAGCATCATAGGCATGTTAAATATAGTGGACATGAGGGGTTTAGGTTCATAACATGCATAGGCCCCAAATCAAGTTCGTAACAATTTACCCAAAAGTCAAGATTCAAGATCAACGGTACTAGGTTCAAGGTGGGCAAATAATAGATCCAATATGAACAATCATAGATCCAAGATATACGATGATAGATCCAAGGTAGTTATCATATTTATATTCAATTTCACTTTACAACATGTCCATTTAAGTTTAGAGTTTAGATCTAAAATTAACTGGGGCTTACAGATCGTGGTTTGATAAATTAGAAAGCAAAGAGCGATGTAGAATCTCTAGAAATCCACAAATTAGCATAGTCTTTAAGCGTAGTCTTGACGAAGAAGAAATAGCCCCCTTGTCTCTATCTTTTCAACTAGTATTTTAGCAGCATAAGGCCAAAGAGAAATTGTGTAGAGAGACAAGGGTTAGGGGCTGTTTATATAGGGTTAGGCAAGCGAATCTGGACAGAAAATTGGACTGGAAACATCAGAATGAACAGGGCTTCGAAATTGGGCTCGTCGACCAGGTCGACACCATGGTCGACCTGGCCTGGGTAGGTCGACACCATGGTCGACCACCCAGTCGACCTGGGTCTGGGCGGGAAATTTCCCGCCCAGTCTGTTCTGGGCTTAAATTCGAATTTGAATTCGAATTCGAACTGTTTTGAATTCTGAAAATTTCTGAAAACTTCGAAGGGCCATAACTTGGTCATACGGACTCCGTTTTTCGAAAACAAGGACTCGTTTCCAAGCAGAATTTTGAGACGAACGCAATGGTGTAACCCGTTTCCCTTTATTCTTATTTTAAAATTTAATTCTGCCTTGATTTATGGCTATAACACGTTACTAAAATACGGGTTGTTACATTCTCCCCTCCTTAAAGGATTTCGTCCCCGAAATCTCTAAGTTAGGAAGAACATATCCTACCATCCATCATCCATCTACTCAAAACATCATCCACAAATAACCATTGTCCTTAAAAGATTTCTAGTGTTGTATGAACATATGCAGAAGGTGTGTGTATATGTACTTATATAATGCAAAAGATCAGGCGGTTACTGATTCAGCAAACTTCCCTAATGCAAAATATGTTAGTGTAATGAGTCCAACATGTATGCAAATTCCTAACATAATTTAAAAATCTCAACATGAGTGCACATAACATTCATTCATATGCAACATCCAAGTGATAGCATAACAAGTTCCATCCATATATAAGTATAAGCACTCATGCATATGCAATATGAAAATGTGTCTGAGCCGATCTAGTGCCTAATGTGTGTCATGCATCCACTAGCAATCACTTACAAACACTTGCAACCATTTGCAAACATCAACCATAACATGTTTCAAATACATGTTTACATCCAAAGGGTTCTACCTAAGGTTCTCAAGACAAGATCGAGAAAATAACAAGACAAACATGGATAGCAAAAAGAAAGGTATGCAAACTTATAGGAAAAGAGATCGAGAATGTACCCTAAAAAAGAAACGGGTGAAGCACGCGCATCTTCTCCTCGGTTTCCCAAGTTGCGTCTTCTTGGGCTTCACTCCACTGTAATTTAACTAGCTTGACCTCTCGATTCCTTAGCTTCTTGATTTCCGTTCCTAGGATACGGATCGGAGCTCGCCTCAGTGTTGCTTCTTTTTCCACTTCTACGCCTTCAAGGATGCTAGGCTCAACCTCTTCGGTTGACTCATGCAAACACTTTTGGAGATGTGAGACATGAAAGACATTGTGCACTCCGGCCAGCTTCTCCGGTAATTCTACCTTATAGGCCATCAGCCCAATCCTCTCAATGATAGGGAAGGGTCCTACGAACCTTGGTGCTAGCTTTCCAACCGCTCCAAAACGAACCACATTGCGCAAGGGAGAAACTTTTACAAAGACAATATCTCCGACTTCGAACTCCAAGTCTGTCCTTCTCTTGTCCGCATAAGATTTATGTCTGCCTTGGGCCGTTTTCATCCGTCTTCATATCAACTCAATCTTCTCAAAAGTATCTCTTATCATATCAGGCCCAAGTATAAGCTTGTCTGTCGCCTCCCACCAACAGGTTGGTGACTTGCATGGCCTTCCATACAGGGCTTCGAACGGTGCCATTCCTATGCTAGCTTGGTAGCTATTATATGCAAACTCCACGAGAGGGAGATGGTCTTCCCAAGTACCACCAAAATCAAGAATGCATAGTCTCAACAGATCCTCTAGTACCCTATTTACCCTTTCGGTTTGTCCATCCGTCTGTGGGTGATAGGTTGTACTTAAATTCAATCGCGTACCCATTGCTTCTTGCAGACTATTCCAACACTGGCTAGTGAAAATTGGGTCACGATCACTAACTATGCTAGAAGGAACTCCGTGCAACCGTACTATCTCTTGAAGGTAAATAGACGCTAGCCATGATGCAGTCCTCTTGCTTTTCACTGGAATGAAGTAAGCACTCTTCGTGAGTCTATCAACTATGACCCATATGCTAGTATTTCCATTCCTTGACCTAGGCAATCCATCCACGAAATCCATCGAGATACTTTCCCACTTCCATTGCGGGACCTCCAAAGGATGTAATAGCCCACCTGGTTTCTTCGACTCGGCCTTTACTTGTTGGCACACCATGCATTTTTAAATGAACTCCGCCACGTCCCTTTTCATTCCAGCCCAAAAGAAAATGCGTTTCATATCCCTGTACATCTTATCCCCTCCGGGATGTATAGTCATCTTCGAGTGATGCGCTTCTTCGGGAACTTTATTTGCTAAGTCTCCCACTTGTGGGACACATAGCCTCCCATCGTGCCTTAGCCATCCCTTGTCATCTATGGCATACCTACTGAGGTGACTTGACGTCTCACCACAAATCAACTTGTTCATGATCTCGACTATCTGTGGGTCTTCCTTCTGCGAAGTCCCTACTTGGTCTAGAAGTGTAGGTCTTAGCTCAAGAGATGCTAACGAAATAGTCAATGACTCAACAGCAGGTGTAAAATCAAAGGTTGCTAAAAACTCTAGACTTTTCATTTCAACAAACAAGGGGCTCAAAGTCAACCTTTTCCTACTTAGCGCATCTGCCACCACATTACCCTTGCCAGGGGTATAAGCTATATCGAAGTCATATGATGCCAAGAATTCCATCCACCTCTGTTGCCTTAGATTCAAATCATTTTACGAGAAGAGGTACTTAAGCGACTTGTGATCGGTATATAACTCGAACTTCTCCCCTAGAAGATAATGGCGCCAAGATTTAAGTGCAAAGACGATCGCCGCCAACTCCAAATCATGTGTGGGATAGTTCTTCTCATGAACTTTAAGTTTCCTACCCCCATAGCATATCACTCTTCCTTCTTGCATTAGGACAACACCTAATCCCGTGCCACACGCATCTTTGTACACGGTAAACATCTTACCTCCGTCAGGTAATGCCAAAACTGGAGCTGTGTTGAGGGCTCTCTTAAGTCTTTGAAAAGCAATCTCACATTCTATGTCCCATGCAAAAACCAGGTTTTTCTTCGTTAACCTAGTAAGAGAAGCTGGAATTTTAGCAAAGTCCTTAATGAACTTCCTATAAAAGCCTGCCAAACCGAGAAAGCTTCTCACTTCAGTTGCGTTCTTAGGAACTTTCCAGTCTTGCACCGCAACTACCTTTGCGGGGTGCACGGCTATGCCTTGCTTAGAAACTATATGCCCAAGAAACCGAACTTCCTTCCTCCAAAAATGGCATTTGGAGAACTTGGCTTTTAACTTGTGAGCTCTAAGCATATCCATAACTTCCTTGAGATGCCTAACATGTTCTTCCTCATCCTTTTAGAAGATCAAAATATCGTCTACGAAAACCACCACAAACTTGTTAAGGAACTCCCTAAACACCCTACTCATCAAATCTACGAAGTATGCGGGTGCATTAGTTAAACCAAACGGCATGACGAGCCATTCGAAGAATCCATCTGGAGTCCTAAACGCAGTCTTGTCAATGCTAACCTCAGCCACTTTAAGCTGATGGAATTCGATGGCTAGATCGAGTTGAGAGAAAACAGACGCACCTATGAGTTGGTCAAAAAGATCATCGATTCTTGGTAGTGGGTGCCTATTTTTCTTTGTCAGCTTGTTTAACTCACGATAATCGACGCACAGACGAAGCGAACCATCCGCCTTAGTAGCGAATACCACAGGAGCACCCCATTCAGAAATGCTTCGCCTTATGAAATTTTTCTCAGGCAACTCCTTGACTTGCTTACTAAGCTCTCTTCTCTCGCGTGGAGCCATGTGCCTGACGGGCAATGAAACTGGCTTGGCATTATCAACAAGATAAATACGGAAGTCTATCTCGCGTTTAGGGGGTAACCACTTCACCTCATCAAAGATATCGGGATATTCTCGGACCACCCTCACTGATTGCAGATTATCAATGGATGATTCAAAAGATTCTAGATAACACAACATGACTGGACCCATAGGGTTACAAGAAATTTCCAGGGTATTACCAAGGCGAGTCATGAGCCTCACTACCCTTCGCTCACAATCAAGAATGGCTCCATAATTGGATAGCCAATCCATGAGCAAAATCAAACCGTATCCCATAAACCTGAGAACATAAGCATTACACGTGAATTCTACGCTCAAGATAGAAATCCTCAAATCCACACAAATCATAGATAAATGGGCGGAGCCCCCAATTGGATTTGAAACACAAACGGGATCCTCAACTAGACTAGTACTTAGGTGCAAATTTTCAACAATATCAGAAGAAATAAAAGTATGCGATGCGCCAGAATCGAATAAGGTTCGAACAGGAAAATCAGAAATGTAAACAAAGCTTTCTACAGAAATACTACCTCAGTCAAGAGCTGGAATGGTGTTGAGAGCATGTAACTGCCCTCCAGAAGGTCCTGCTCGCTGGGTCTGCCCTTGCCCCTTTCCTTGCTTCTTAGGGCAATCCTTACTGAAGTGCCCAGTCTCTCCACAATGAAAACTTTCTCTTCTTCCTTCTACAGTCCTTGGCTATATGCCCCGTGATCCCACAAAAGTTACACTTCCTTGTATCACGTGCCTTGTTGTTATTGCTGTTGTTGTTGCCCTTGTTATTCTTATTGTTCTTGTTGCCTCCCCACTTGGAGTCCACCTTCTTATTTTGAGTCTCATTGGGCTTAACCTCTTTCTTGCCGCTATTTTCTCCCTCATTAAGCAGGGCCATATCCACCAAGCTCTCGAAGGTCGCCCCTATGGGTATATGAGACATGGCCAAACTGTGCAATGGCTCGTTCAATCCTCGAGCAAAGCGCACAGCCTTCTTCTGAACCGTGTTAACCAAGTCCAATCCGAACCAGGCAAGATGATTAAATTTATTCACGTACTCCCTAACGGTCATGTCCCCTTGCTTTAGAGATAGGAACCTTTCCATTTGGAGATTCTCTTCTGCTGATGATAAAAACTTAAGCCCAAACCTCATTCTAAAGTCAGCCCAAGTCTCAATTGGCCTGGTAGCGTTGGTGACTTCCCACCAAAATGCAGCTTCCTCTTTCAACAACCATGCTGCTAGCTAAACTTTTTTATGATCCTCTACGTCAAAGATAGCAAATAAGTCTTCAGTCCCCTTTAACCAGTTTCTCGCCTCAACAAAGGTTTCGGCCCCAATAAAATTCTTGCCGCCCATCGCTTTGAAATCCTTACATACTTTAGGCAATGGGTTCATTTAGGGTGGAGGAGGAGGAGGAGGAACTTCGGCCACTGGAGGAGGAGGGTCTGCTGGGTCGGCTTCATTTGCCCTGGCCTCCAAGTACCTCCTGAACCAAATAGGCACTGGCACGCCCTCCGGAATGTTAAGGTTGTCGGGCATACTGAAACGAAGAAAAAGATAGATTCAAAACGAGGAAACAAAGGATAGTGCTAATGGCTTTTGGGTAATAGCCTTTTAAAGTAAACAAGACTTTTCTTGAGAAATGCTTCTTTATAATTGGTTTTGAAAATATTTTCAGAAGGTTTTTTAAACTTTTCTTAAAAACTTTTGCCCAGTCTGGTAACCTTCTGCTCTGATACCAAACGTAACACCCCAACTCCGCTAGGGTCACTCACAAGGGAATGCACTAGTTTTGGAGGGGCATTATCTAGGTAAACATACATAAAGATATCACAAGACAGAACATAAATAAATAAACAAGTAAATAAAGCAGTGGTGGAAATTAAAAACCAAACTTAATCATTTCAAACAGAGTCAAAAACCTCTTACATCAAAAGTACCAATTATTTTTCCATTACAATAAGTTCTAGAAGCATAAACTTAAAATAGCAAAAAGTAAATTATTCCCCAAAATAGCAGAAGTGCAGCCATAGCATAGCTCAAGTCCAAACCGTACACGAGCTGTTAGAAAAGCAAGCTAAATCCAAGCTAAGTGCTAGAGTTTCCTCCCTGAGAACCTAGGGGGGGACGAAAGAAAAAGAGGCGAAAGAAAAGGGTCAGTCATAAAGATTAGTAAGCCCTAGTGACTATCAGTATAAAAACTAGTAAAGTTAACTAGACATGAGAAACTGAGATTAAACATAAGGATGATAACTAGACTGGCATGATAATCAAGATAACAAGATAACTCAAGTGTGGCATCACATATACAAGGTTCGATGCACCAACTGTACTAGTATTCTAACCCATGTCAAGTATATATTAAGAAATGATCCCTTGGCCCAATATCATGAAATGACCCAATTCGGGGTCCAACAGTACGATCTAATCGATCGGCTCCCTACAAACCTAACTCGTCGTGTGTCGGTGTCATACAGCCCAATCACGAAATGTAGTCACCTGTGCTAGGTCCACCCTAGGGGTGTATCAGGCCCTAGGGTGTCAACCACTGACACAATTCAAGCACGCACAGTGTAAAGCTACGGGTGCCCATGCCTGCTTTTTCAACTCCGGATTAAGTGCACGACCCTAGTCCGCCTGAGCCTACAATGGCGCACCTACTCAGCCATCCCTTTTGGTCGCTTACAATCAGCCCATTAATTGTGCCCCACCCTAGCCTAGTCCTAGGGTATCATGATACTCCTAAGTGGGTTACTGCTGAAAAGGACCTTGTACTAGGGTTTCTAAAGGGTTAAGTTTTGTCATTCAAATTCATGACTTAACCCTATCCAATCATGTATCAAGTTGGTTAAGTGTATACAAGCAGTTCATGACTTTACCCTATCAAACCATCGTGTCAAATTGGTTAAGTATATTCAAGTGGTCCATGACTTAACCCTATCTTGTGGCATTAATTTATTTAATGCACCCCAACCTCTCACATTAGACTTTGTTGTTGTTACTGGTTACGCCGGGCGGTTACGGGCAGATTTACACCACAGCCTAGTCTAACCTCGGGTTTTCAGGCGCGGTATGACCAACTAATCACATTGGGTCCTATTGTTTGCAGTTACTGGATTCGCCGGGCGGTTCCGGGCAGATTTATACTGCAAACTCAACCCAACCTCGAGTTGGCCATTTTCATGATTATCTAAGTGTCATGTCCATGTTCCAGTTTTCATGTATAGTCTCATGTCATGTTTCCATGTCGTATCATGTCAAGTTCATAGCCAATTTAGGTTTGCCTAAACTACCCAAAACGTATTCCCAACGCACGTGAATTCGAATCAATACAATAGATCTAATTAGGAAACAACATGAACAAGACGGGCATAAGGTGGCAAAGGTGATTTCAAGTTAAGCGTGGTGAAATTTGAGGCAAAGGTGTACAACCTAACTAGCATATAGAATATTGGCCTCAAACAAGTATGATTTCAAATCTAGCAAAAAGGGAGATAATCATGGCAATAGTTGACATAAGATGATAATCTTAACTTGTGAATAGCAATAGGTTCAGCACCATACGCATGTTAATTATAGTGGACATGAGGGGTTTAGGTTCATAACATGCATAGGCCCCAAATCAAGTTCATAACAATTTACCCAAAAGTCAAGATTCAAGATGAACGGTACTAGGTTCAAGGTAGGCAAATAATAGATCCAATATGAACAATCATAGATCCAAGATATACGATGATAGATCCAAGGTAGTTATCATATTTATATTCAATTTCACTTTACAACATGTCCATTTAAGTTTAGAGTTTTGATCTAAAAGTAACTAGGCTTACAGATCGTGGTTTGAGAAATTAGAAAGCAAAGAGCGATGTAGAATCTCTAGAAATCCCCAAATTAGCGTAGTCTCTAAGCGTAGTCTTGACGAAGAAGAAATAACCCCCTTGTCTCTATCTTTTCAACCAGTATTTTAGCAGCATAAGGTCACAGAGAAATTGTGTAGAGAGACTAGGGTTAGGGGCTGTTTATATAGGGTTAGGCAAGCGAATCTGGACAGAAAATCGGACTGGAAATATCAGAATGAACTGGGCTTCGAAATTGGCTCGTCGACCAGTCGACACCCAGGTCGACACCATGGTCGACTTGGCCTAGGTAGGTCGACACCATGGTCGACCACCCAGTCGACCTGGGTCTGGGCGGGAAATTTCCTGCCCAGTCTGTTCTGGGCTTAAATTAGAATTTGAATTCGGATTTGAACTGTTTTGAATTCTGAAAATTTCTCAAAACTTCGAAGGGCTATAAGTTGGTCATACGGACTCCGTTTTCCGAAAACTCGGACTCGTTTCCAAGTAGGATTTTGAGACTAACGGAATGGCATAACCCGTTTACCTTGATTCTTATCTTAAAATTTAATTCTGCCTTGATTTATGGTTATAACACGTTATTAAAATACGGGTTGTTACATGTAGTGCACTTTGGATGATGGTTGATTATATACATGTGTTGTATGGAATTCATATAAATAAAATTATATGGTAACTGATTGGGCTTCATTCCAATTTGGAAGATAAAGAATATTTTGAATAAGAAGACTTTGAAAAAGGAATATTTAAAGTAGAATATTTGGAAAAAGAATATTTTGAAATAGAAATATTTTAAAATAACGAATATTTTAAAATAATATTCCGTATGGGATTAAAATTGGAATTTGATGTCCGATTTTGGATGGACGCGAAATATTGAAATATATTAAGCCGTGTTGATTAGATTTGCGCCATTTTGACGCACGCGATATTTATACCGATTTTATTCATTCCTATAATGAATATCGAAAAGAAAATAATTTCAAAATAATATATTTTGAAAATAATATATTTTGAAAATAATATCATTTATAGTATAATGATGTAGAATATTCAATTTTGGATTAAAATTGAAAAAGAAGTTGGAATCGATTTTAAAACGAATTTATAAAATACGTTTTGAACAAAATATATAATATATATATATTATATATATATTTAATTGCCTGAAAAGAACGCGCCGCGCCGCGGTAGTTCGCGAATTTCAACCATTGACTTCGCATTGACATTACGGGAGATCCGACCATCGGATTCTCCTAAAACGTGAACCTTTGGGTTCGAGTCGGAAAGAGCTTTCCAACGAATATAAGAGAATTGAAATCTGACGGTTGGATTGGGAATTATGTCCAAATCAAATTTGGAAAAGGTCGCTATGGATGCAGTTCAATGGCCGTTAGTGGAAAACGACTGTACGGGCCTTGATAAAATTATCAAAAATATTGATAATTTGTGTAAAATTGAAAACAATGATTTGGAAGAAATTGGGATGAAAATTCCTTATTTTAGGAGATAAAAATGTATTTTTATCGAAATGTACTAGTATTAACTAGAATTAAAATCTATTTATTTTTAAATAAATAAATTGGGTTTGAAATGGAGTTAAAAATAACCAGAATTTCTAATATATGAATTGGAATGTATTTGAAAGGAAATCATCTTCGGAATATTTCGATATTGGATTCCCTGATTACACGGGTATTGTTATGGAAATTTGGAAGATATATTTTATATCGTTATTTCCAATAGGATATTTGTTGGTTTCAGAATTCGATATTGAATATAAGCCGACAAAATTTTTGTTCAGAGCCTTATATTTAATATCGAATTGGATTTTGGGTTTGTCGTGAACTGTGTTTTAAAGGACATTAGCTCTTTAACCCAATTAAAGATAAGGTTAATTTCTTAACTTTGAAAAGTCCTTAAGTAATGATTTTTGAGATTAAAACTGAATTAGAGTTTTAATGAATCTTTAATTAGATTGGAAGGTAAATGAGATAATTTAAATTATGGGAAATGATCGAGAATGGAGTACCACTAGTTTTACTCCAGGCGATAGGTAAATCTTTAATTATATTTAAACGTGAAATGGTAATTAATTTTACCGATAACACCGTGGTGTTAGATATGGAGTACCACCAGTTTTTCTCCATGGGATAAATAGGCTGGGATTGGGAAATAAAACAAATGAGTACTTCGGTAAGGTTCGCTAATCCCGACTAGTTTGGAAAACCATAATATGGTTTAAATTGTGAAAAGAATATTTGAATAAAAGAATATTCTGAATTGGAATGAGGCGTATGTTGTGTTGTGTAACACTTGTTTATAATATACACGAGTTATTCGGAAAGACCGGGTTTATCCCATTCTGAATAACAGATTCAACGATAAGTCGAAGGTGAAGACCGTGATTGAAGACCGGAGGACTTCACGTCATTTGGATGATTCCTGATAATCTTGATTGGGTTGTACACCCAAGAGGAAGGAAATAGTTGGTGGTCGTCCGGACGTACTGGAGATCGATGGATATTCGAGGAATAAGGTTCCTCCGGTTTCTTTCAGACCTAGAACGAACTTGTAAATGGATTGTGTGTATGACATTGGATTTCATTCTGTGTGATTGATAGATATCCGTTGCATGGTGTGAATTGCCTGTGTAGCATTCTGAGATGCAAATGATCAAGGCTTCTGTTGAAAAGCAGAGTCTTGTGGTTGTTTATCAAAGCACGACCTGCGTGGCGTAGCTTTGTGTAGCGTTGATTCGCGAGCCTTACACCGCGGTGTGAACCAGAAACGGGAGAGGACATCAGGGAGGGCATGTGTTTCCTTCTAGCTAGGAGTGGTGTCAATGCTTTACTAGCCTGACAAGTTTTACTCGTGTGGTTGTTGGATTGCGAGGCACCTTGGTTATATCGGCTACTGCGGGAGTTGATGGAGTCATTTGGCTCATTTACGCCCCATAAGGCGGGAAAATGCAGTGTTCAGGCATAATAATCCACATCGAGTGGACCAGCCCTGACGATCCAAGTGGTAGTTACGGCTGTTCCTGAGACACGGGCTAGAGCGTCTCGAATTGGTGAGGATGATCCCTAGCCTCGGTTCACATATGGAAATCCAACTTCCAATACGTGACTTCACGGTTTTAGTTGTATACTATTGGCGACATAGTGGCATGGGACGCTAATGTCATCTAGGATTGATACATTTATATTTGAAGTTGATTTCCTCACTTATAGTAATAATAAAAGATTAAATTCTGCGTATCATGCATGCTTTGGCTATTATAAGGTAAAACCCTTTCCTCTTGTTTGTGTTGCATTGTGTGATGGGACCTAGGTCTTATAACAGCTTCATAATTCTTTATTTAGCATTGCGTTGTTAGTTATATGCACTGGTATTCTTGGGGTTAAACCCGTTCTGTGTTATACGGCGTGGTCCCTTGATTTACCCAACTTTAAAATAAAGAATAATAATTGTTTTAGTTCTCACACCAGTCACATGACTGACCTGGAGTTTATTGTTTTAACATAAACTCTGGGTGCCCTTATTTTCCACACGGGCAGCTAGTAGTTGGGTTTTTGCAAATGTATTATTTACAGGATCCTTGTTTACAGCAGGAACTATACTCGGAAAGCTCTGTATCCATGTATTCCTTTCAGTTGTGTTTTTGTATTATTTTCCGCTGCTTGTAATTTATAAATCTCTGATATTTATCAAATGTATATTATTTGTTCATATTCTGGAATATTCTTGTACTCTGATTTAATTGTTGTAATAAGCAAGGAAATGTCCTTCTGTTTGTGTTCTGATTCGTCTTGTTATCATTACAATCCGGGTTTTGAACGGTCTTGGTCAGTTTAGTGATTGATTAAGTCCGGGCGAAACCCCTTTTGTTACATAGATCTAAGTCCAAACAACGAAAAAATTTCTCTAAACTCTTCGATTCGATGAACTCTCTCTTGGAATAGCGTAGATCTAGCTTCAAACTATGTAGATCTTCGATTCTCTAATTTTTAATGGTGGAAAGATGAAGAATATGGAGTAATGAAGGATCACAAGCTCTTCCAAAATGAGATAATAGAGAATGTAAACTATTCTCCATCCCTTTTACCCCCTATTTATAGCCTTCCACTAGCCCACTAATGGACCTCTCCAAATCAGCCTATTATGGCCTTAAAAACCTGAACAACCAATTGTAAAACCTTAAAACAACGATTCCTCACAAACCGCTGAGCCAAATCTTTAACGTGATCACTCTACGGAATGGGAGTCATCATTTCCTTTCCAATGAGACTAATCTCAACACCTGAATCGATCCGGGTCAAAAGTAGTTCCCGAAACAAGATTAGTGGGGGCAACATGGTCACAAACAAAATTAGTAAAAATTATGGACATGTCTCACATCCCCGTAAACAACTTATTAAAATATGAGAATGATCCAACCCTCTAGGATCAAAATAAAAATATTTACGATCCTCCGATTACGTAAGATACGGGCTGTTACATCCAATCCTATATTCTTGCAAACTAAAATATCACACAAAACATCACAATTCAAAACGATTTGGGTTCCTTTAACTCTATTCCGTGTTTTATTTTCGCTTCCTCGATAAAAATCATGATTCAAGTTTGCATAAAATATTTTAACAAGATTCGGGTAGCAAACTTCATCATTTTCCTGGGAATCAGCTAAACTTAAAATTTCATTTTAATGAAAAAAGTTTCAAGTTTATAAGTAGCAAAATCACTAAAATATGAAAATTTTCTCGTATCGACTTTACCAAAGTTTACATAGCTTATGTAATCTTTGATAGCATCTGGTTTGTTGTGAAGGAAGACTTTTGTTGTCTTGGTCAGCCTCATTGTTTTCTATGCGCTTAAGGAACCCATTAGAAAGTTGTTGTTTTTTCAAGAGTATATGAAAATGAAGGTAGGTTTGAATTTTGAATTAAAGGTAGAAAGAGATGATAGAAATAGATAGCTAAATAGAGAATCAAAGGACATATTCTCTGGTATAGAGACACATTTTCAGTAAATTGGTTTGGTGAAAAGGTAGAGGAAAATTCCAAATTTGAATTTCAAATTTCAAATTACATGTATATTTCGACATATACAAACATGTATATCGATATATCCCTTTGAAATTTGAAGTTGACCTTTTATTTTTGGCAATTTGATTTATTTATAACACTATATTCTTATTTAATTATTTCATAATATTTATTATAAACTACTTCTTATATAATTATTTTATTAAATAATTATTATTTTCAATTTCAAATTTGAATTTTGAATTTTGAATTTAAAATTCAGATTTTCAAATAAGCAAGTAACCATTCAACCAATTTAACTAAAGAAAATTATTATAAAAGCGTACTAATTTTTAGATCCATTTTTTGATTTCTTATGATTCTTGAATCGTTGTGAAGAACATATTCAAATTGTTCATTTCTTGTTCTTCATCACTTGAAGATGAAACAGATTCATCTAAGATTGTTGCATATTCTCTTTTTCTCTTCTTGTTGAATTATTGTTGGAAAATTGATCTCGTCCCTATGGATAAGGACAATATCTTTTTAGATGGTCTGGTTCGTCAAAGTTAAACAGTTGACATTATTTGGAACTTTGTTATTTTTTACGGAATTTCTTTGCTCGTTTCTTTTGAAACTTTGATTCCTTTTTTTGTATCTCTGGAATTCTTAAAATTCCTTGTCATTAAGGTTGTTTCTTCATCAGCGCTATCTAAGTCATATCTTCAGCTGTCGCTTTAAATGCTATCGATTTCTTTTCTGATGGCTTATTTTCTTTTCTTCCTTGAATCAAATCTTCAAATGACTTCGGATTAATAGTTGATTCTTCAATTTTCACTGCACTAATATCATTAGCCTCTTCAGGTGCAAGTGTCTTTTGATTCCAATCCAAAGTTAATGAATTGAGAACTTTTCTAACTTGATCTTCCTCAGAATATATTTTTCCTAAAGCTATTAGTGGATGCACGATTTCCTTAAGCCTGCAGTACATATAGAATATGGACTCGTTTGATTCATTTTAAATAATTAAAATTGATTGGTTGACATAGATATTTTGGTATGTTTAACTTTGCTTGTTCCTTCATTAATCACTTGCAAAGTTTTCAAGATTTCATTTGCAGATTTAAAAACAGATACCCTTTTAAACTCGTTCCTATCTAATGAACAAAATAAAATATTCATAGCCTTTGAATTATTTTGGGCGGTGGCTATTTGTTCATTTGTCCATTATGCAAAATTAACAGTGGATACAACATATTCAGTTTATATGATATTCCAAGTGTATAATCCTACAAATTGTAAATAAATTGTCATTCTACAAGCCTCATATGCATAATTACTACCACTGAATAGAGGTGGCTTAATAGTGAACCGACCCTCTACAAATGAACTATTACTATTGACAATTCTAGTGTTGATCGCCGTTTAAACTTTTCAAAAATTCAGATTATGAAAACTTTAAAAACCAATGCTTTGATACCAATTGCTGGGGATGCAGATAAGGACCATAAGGCATACTAAACACTAGAGGGGGGTAAAATAGTGTTTTGTGGATTTTATTTATTTCTTGAAATCTTTTTGAATTAAACACAATGATATGAAAATCACAGATATTAACAATCACATAATCAACACGGATGCAAAAATTAAAAATAAAAATAAAAAGCAGTAAAAGGAAATTACACACTAAAATTTTATACTGGTTCGGATTTACCAAACATCCAGTCCTATAGAACGTTAGGTTGTGTAGATTTCTTTTCAATATGATCTTCAAATTACAATCCTTAATTTCACTAGCTATGAGGTCCATAACCACCTACTTTCGAGCACCGGGCGCTCTCTTGATTTACACAGGCTATAAGATTACCTAATAGGTTTCCAGGCCACAACCACACCCAATCAATTTATGGGTTACGATTACACCTTTTCTCAGTATCGATTTTGTAATATTAACTCGGTAAAACTTGATCTTGCAATTTTTGATTAAAAATATCCTACAACTCTTGAGTAGCACTTGATTTTCAAAGAGAGTTTGTTGTAGAATTAAAAGAGAAGAAGATTGATATAATATCTTTGAAAATCGACACAGTATAAGTATAGATTTTGAAATGATAAGAAGATTCATAGTGAGAGAAGAAAGGAAGAAGAAGGAGATGAAAGGTTTTAAAAAAAAATTTGAATTCTGAAACATTTATATAGTTTTCCAATATCCACAACCTTTCAGAAAAGATTTGAATTCAAAAGAAAAAACTTTTCAAAATTTTAAAAACAAGTCAACGGTACATATGATGACAAACCACTATGTATATGTCGACATATACTAGTTTATTTTCAAAAATAAAATTTTAATTCAAATAAAACAATGGTTAAATAAATTATGGTGATTCCTGAGTTAAAACAGACTAAATTCCTTTATGTTTAAATAGACTATTTCAAGTAGAAATATATTTAAAAACATATATTAAGATGATTAAGAAATGATTAAAAACTAAATATAAAATGATTCAAAAGTATATATATAAAACTATGAATATATTAAAACTTAATATAAATAAGGAAATTTAAAACATAAGTAACTATAATAAAATTGTTATTAAATCTATAAGTAAAAAACCATTTGAATTAGAAGTTTAAAATATATTTAGTATAATTTTAAAAATAGGAGTTAAAATAAATTTTAGGAGATAAAATAGATTTAGGAATAAAGAGATATAAATCTAGAATAAAGAAGTAATTCTGAAATCACCTTGAAAAAAGAATTAAAAGCAAGTAAGTAATTTTAATCATTTGAAAATAGTGAAAAGATTTGAAAAATAGAATTTTATGCTAACCAAAGTTTTAACAAGATTTCTAGATACTATTACCCTATATTTCTTAAACTCTTGAATTCTTGACACTCATGAGTCTTGAATCTTGAACTCTTCTACTTTTAAATCTAGATTATCTAGAATGTATAATTTTCCATAATCAATACCTGCATAGATTTTCACTATATATATATATATTGTAGACAATAGTGATAGTATATATTTTATAACAATAATAACTGAAATAAGGTTAAAACAAGGTTATTGTCGTCAAAACCATCATTATCAGCATCTTAATTCTTAACAATTAATACCTTTGGTGTTTAGGTTTTCTGGCTTCGGAAGGCTAAGTTGGCTTACTCACATATGGGGTTAGGACTTGACACCTAGCCGCGGTCTGTACCTGACAGTAAACCATTACCTTCATACTTAATAGGACATGATAAACTTGAAATAAAAAACGTCTAAGTCAACCCACCCATGTATTGGGTTAGGACTTAACCTCTAGGTGTACTCTATGAGTGACGACAAACCATTAGGTTTACTTTTGGTTTTTTTAAAACATAAAAACGCATCCAAAACAATAATAGAATTACTTCGCTTGTATGGTCTATGCTTGTGAAGGATGAAATTGATAATTGGAATTTCAAACTTTAAGGACTTGGTGAGTATATTCAATGCTCATTAAGTATAAAAATGAACTGGTCCTCATGTAAGGACTTTGTTTGAAAGAGTAGTTCTGTCTTGTTAGGACTTGGCAAGGCCACTTAGTTGTGGGTCGAGTATGGACTATGCTCGATTGGTAGTGGGTCATTTTTCCAAGACTTGGAAAAACGATTCATTCAGTTTTGGTTTGTTTTTTCAAGACTTAGCATAGCAATTCATTTATTTTTTGCAGGTATGGACTATAGTGGCACTAGATATTCTGGATTTTTGATTTATCAGGTTTTCTGGATACTGGTTATCCTTATATTCGAGTCCTCTGATACTCTGGTTCTGGCTTTCTCCTTTAGTAAGGTCTGGTTTAGAGTGATCACTGTATTTCTTTAGATTTCATATTCCGGTTATTTACTAATACGATCTGGCGTGATCGCGGATTTCTAGATTTTTTTTGTTTTTCTTGTTATTGAATTTCTCTTTGGACTTCTCTATAATTACAACTTCTAGATTCTTAGATTTCTTGACTATACAAAGCATGCCTTCCATAAAAAGACATGTTTTGGGGGGAAGTGTTGACCCTCCTTTTTACAATGCAGTAATGCGCCGAATTTTTGGCCATCGGAGTAGTCAGTGCTTGAGTATGAACTTGGCAAAGCTTGTAGTGATTTGGACGGAAGTCACGAAGTTTTTAGAAACACGGAAATTTGGCTAAGTGTTTAAGGATTGGTACAAATCCCGGAAACACATTGGGATCGACATAATTCACGGAGGTTTAGGAAGTAGCGAAAAAGACACGAGATATCCCACATCAATATTGACCCTTCTTATTTATGGGCCTATATTTCTCAAGGAGTGGATTTTGTATCCTTGATTTGGCATGGAAATATTCAAGTCTTCGAGGATTGGTGCTCTTCTCTTTTGTAAACCACTAACTCAATTAACTTTCAAGGATCGACTTTAGATAATTCATATCCGAAGATATGACATAAGGAAATGGAATCAAGAAGCTTTGAAGTGAAGTTGGAAAATTGTCTAAGTACTTGGCGTTTGATACCGATCTCTGGGTCAGAATCAATACAGGGATGCTAATTTTGGGGATACGAATCCCATATTCCCCTTCCTATAAATACCCCTTCACTTGGTTGTTTCTAGGATCTTTTGTGCTCATTTTCTGATGCATAAGGGAATCTTGGACTTAGAGCATTTTAATGGCTTCCTACATGGCTTTTTCCTCCTTAGAAACTTCTTTGGACTTTTGAACTTTCATTTGGCATTTGTATTGGATTCTTGGACACTCTTGGATATTGGAACATACTTTTGGACACTTGGCTCGCTATTTGCACTCTTTTAGACATATAAGCTTCATGGAATTTAATGCTTCTTTCTTATACATTTTGACATTAGAGAAGACTTGTTGGCTCTAAGCAAGGACTTTACTATTGCTACACTTAATATTGTAATCAAAAGGATTGTACTTGTAACCATACATTACAAATAAATGAAGTTACCTCTGAGTGGATGTAAGCGCAACTTACCGAACCACTATAAATCTCTAGTGTTGTTTATTTTTCAGAACTCTGTGTTTAGATTATTTAGGAATCGGGTATTGTCATGCAAAGCAACCAATTTCCTATGTTAACACCTGATATGAGGGGGTTCGACTATTTCCTCTCTTCTTCAGCCCCATTAGCTTCGGCCAAAAGTTTCTTTTTTCCCTTTATTCTTTAGATTTAGCTCAACAACTTCATCGCAGAAGAACTAAGTGACTATCTCAGTCATCGCTTTGGCTTTCCTTATCGTAGAAAGCTTAGGTTTAAGATCTTGACCTCTTTTCTAAAGGGTATTCTTCTTGTTTTAACTTTTCGTTTTCACCTTTGATAGCTATATTGTCATCCTCCAAAGAAGTGGTCCTAGGAGACATTTGATTAATCTCTTTTTCGATTTAGTTTAGAGATTCGTAAGCTTCTTTCTTAAGTTCCTCAATTTGCTTCTCTACTTCAGCTAACTTTACCTATAGGTATCCACTATTTTATCCAATTGTTTAGTCTTATTTTTATTAAAACTGATCTCATTCTTTATGTTTTTGATTTCAATCTCTAACTCTCTATGACGTAAGAGAGTTTCTCGGTTATCCGGTACCTGTCTTAATACCACATATATACATTGAGTACCAAGTCCATAGTATCTTTGTTTGTTTGACGATGGTTTGGATGGATACTCGAAACAAACTTTAGTCTATTGAGATGAAGTCTGGGGAGTTAAGCTTGAATCTCACGCTTTCGTCACTATGCGGAGATACCCATCATACGAGCTACAATAACTTGAGTACGGCTTGTTTCTTGATTTTTTAGCATAAAAGGACCTCCTCAATGCATATGAAACTTGCTCTGTATGACTATAATTGGTATGCATAGGCAGTTGTGAAAAATAAAGGGGGTTGGCAAAGGATACTACTACAACAGAAAAGCAATCCAGCCACGGCTTAGTCCGTGGTTAATGGATTTTGCCATGGTTTAAAGCCGTAGAAAAATAAAGTGTGGAAAAATTTTGCCACAGCCCAGAGCCGTGGTTGTAACACCCCACGTCCATTAATGTCACTCACTAAGTGAATTCATTAACTTTCATGGAGCATTGTAAGTAAACAGAACGGAATATTACAAGACAGATACATAAAATAGTACTTGAAAACTTTATAATTCTATTGCAGCGGAAACAGAAATAAGTCTGCTTTCATTTTCAAAACTCATCTTACTAAAACCAATTACATAATCTTAGTCTTGTACAAAAGACATCAGAGTACAAAATTTCAAAACCATAATCCCCAATCCAAGATACTATATGCAAGAGAAACAAAGCTAAGCATTTTTCCAGCACTTCAAGCAGAAAAGTCCAAATCAAACTTCAGCACTCCCACCCTAGGAACCTGGGGGGAAAGGAAAGAAAAGGGGCGAAACAAAGGGGGTCAGACATAAAGTCTGGCGAGTCCAGTAAACTTTAACAGTATAATAAGTAAAGCAATATGATAAGAACATAAACTGGATATACGAGATAACTGTAACATAAACAGATAGGACAAGGTAACAAGATGGACAAGATATAACATTGACTGCGCTTCTAAACGCTATAAGATATGCTCTGCACCGCACTAATACTAGTTTCACACTAAAAGATGATCCCTCTTGGCCAAATAGAATTGTGATAGCTTCGTGTACTACTAGCTGCCATCATATGTAACCGACGTGTACCAATCACTACTAGATGTACCCACTATCCTCCCTGTCTGATTATGTATCTCTAGCTGCTATCATAGGTAACCAACATATACCTATCACCACTAGACGTACCCCCTTACTAAACATAATAATAATGATGGTAGTTTCGTGTACTCCTAGCTGCCATCATAGGTGTTGCCTGCTCCTATCTCCACTAGTTGTGCCCACTAACCTGCCCCATTCGATCGGCTCCCTAACTCGTAGATACCCGTGCTGGTCCCACAGTAGGGTGTATCACTCCCTAAAGTGGCAACCCGATATGACTAGAAGGCACGACTTATACCTACACGATGAAACAACGTCTTACCTCCCAGCCTGGACCCATACACGCACATGACCCCGTTGGACTTGCACTGCCACTGCTGTTTCTTTATTGACCTCTTACAATCAACCCCAGTAAGCGTGTCCCGTCCTTGACTTAGTTCGAGCTCACAAAGATACCAAATGGGTTACTGGTTGAAAAGGGTCCCCACACTTGACACAAGCTTCCCTCCTAAGCTTGGTCCCCACTAGGAATTCCTACTTAACCCCTCTTTATCCCCATGCCAAACCACACGTCTTATCTAGGTTAAGTGTTCTAATTATATTTTAACATGTCCCCCATGTTACCCAATTAACCCTTCATCATCCCCATGCCTTACCACATGTCTTGTCTTGGTTAAGTATTCTTAATCGCGTTTCACATGCTATCCAAGTCACCCACTTAACCCTTTATTATCCCCATCTCTTACCACATGTCTTATCTTGGTTAAGTGCTTTTATTACATCATACATGCTACCCATGTCTTATGGTTATAATAACATGTTTTACTTAATTTATAGTTAAGTACATTTTAATTAACATATACATTAGTTAAGAGAGTAACTCCCTAAGTATCAACCCCGAAGACTGAAATCAACATCAGATTGACACTCAGAGAATTACTCAACTCAACCAATCTTATGTTATGTCATTCATATAATTGTAGTATTGCAAGATCTCCCACATTAGATTATCGTTTTGCGGTTGTTGGATGTGCCGGGTGGTTCCGGGCAGGCTTATACCGCAATCACAATCTAACCTCATGTCTTTGCATTATTAAGCACCTAGTTTCTGCCTTTGACCTCTCACATTAGATACCGTTTGCAGTTGTTTGAAATGCCGGGCGGTTCCGGGCAGGCTTACACCGCAAACCTATCTAACCTCGTGTCTTAGGCGTTCATTATTCTAAGTTCTTCTCAAATTATGGATTCCCCAATTTACCCATATATTCCAATCCAAATTTATGTGACAAATTCTAATCACTTTATGCCTATAATCTCAAGCTTATAGGTTTTATCAAATTATACCAAATTTACCCCCAAACCCACTTATTCCAAATTTCACTTTTGCATGATATACACAATTTTACCCAAACCATAGCCATCATCAATTTATGCCCCAATTACCAATTATCACAATTTAGGTCAGATTACATATTATAACAATTTCCCAAACTTTTCCCCATCGTTCCCACGTCATTCGTTCGCATAATTCGATGAAGTATGGTTAGGCTCAAAGGTAGCCTAACCTCATAAAAAGGAAAAGGAAAAGGAGAGGGAAGAGAGTCAAAATAGGCACAAACAGGCATTGAACATGAACAACATATGAACAAGGATAGGCATATGATAGGTTTATGAAAAATGTGACAACTTGTAAATTCGATAAGATCCATTACAGGCATAATCATATAATAACAGTTTAAAACTTATCATAATTACTTTAGTTTAATTATCATGTGAAAGCTACATGAACTCACAAATCGAGGTTTAAGAAAGAAGAGAACGATTCTAGGATCTGATTTCTGGAGTTGATAAGCTATCCATTGATGTAGGCGTTGATTGTTGTCTTTATCTTCTAACTTGAATTTGATTGATTAGGGTGAAGGCTAGATCACTTTAGGTTTTAGCAGCATGGAGGCGCCATTACTCTTTTTTATGAGTGTTTATATAGGTGTAGTGAGTTAATTAGGGCCTTAGGTTTAGGTTAGGTTCCATCTAAACCCCCCAAATCTGAAATACACCTCACCCAACCAAGTAGAAGTCGCCACGAAGCCCTAAAGACCCAAAAATCGTCACTGTCTGCATAGGCCGCCAGGGGTCGACACCCTATAGGGCGGTCGACACCTGTGTCGACGCCCCTAAGTGGGGTCGACACCTCCTGGCGAGAATTTTCCCGCCAGCCTCCCTTCTGCTGTTTTGAATTTCGAATTGTTTATTTAATTATTAATTTAATTTCTGATTTAAACTTAAATCTTCTAACCTCCATAACTTCTTCATACGATGTCCAATTTACGCAAACTCGGAATCTATCTCAAGTAGAATTCCGAGACGAACGCAATGGCGCAACCCGTTTTACTTAATTCTTCTTTTAAAAATTAAGTATACTTTAATTAGTGAAATTTAATGTTATAAAATTACAGGGTGTTACATTCTCCCCTCCTTAAAGGATTTCGTCCTTGAAATCTCCAAGTTAAGAAGAACACTCATCCATCTACTCAACCACCATCCATTAGCATCCGTTGTCCTTAAAAGATTTCTAATGCTATATGAACATATACAAAAGTGTGTGTATATGTTCCTTATCTAATGCAAAGATCAGGTGATCTACTGATTCAGTTGACCTCCTTAATGTGAATTATGTCAGTGCCATGAGTCCAACATGTATGCAATAGAACCCTAATGATACCTATTATTTCTACATGAGTGCACAACCATTCACCCAAGTGCAACGTCTACATGATAACACATAAAATTTAAATAAATAAAAATATATATGCAATATGCAATATGAAGTGACTGAGCCGATCTAAGTGCCTAAAGTGTGTGTAAATGTATCCACGAGCAACCACTACCAACCACTTGCATCCAAAAAACATAACATGCTTCAAACACATGTTTACAACCATAGCACTTCTTCTTAAAGACCGAAGATATACCCGAGAGGATACCCTAAATGATAGAACAAGTACAAACTAAGAGGTAGAAAAAGGAGAAGTTAAGAACATACCCTCAAAAAGGAAAGGGTACAACGCACGTATCTTGTCTTCCGTCTCCCAAGTCGCATCTCCTTGATCATCTCCCCATTGGACTTTAACCAACTTGATCTCTCGGTTGCGTAACTTCTTGACCACTGATCCAAGGATGCATGTAGGCGCTCATCTAATCGTAGCATCTCGCTCTACTTCCACATCTCTAAGCATGTTCGGCTTTACTACTTCCGCGGTATCAAGTAAACACTTCCTCAATGGTGGTACTTTAATAAAGGCATGTCCCCAACATCGAACTCAAGATCAATCCTTCTTATCAGCATATGACTTTTTCCTGTCATGCGCCGTCTTCATTCGTCTTCGAATCAAGTATATCTTCTCCGAGGTTTCTCTAACCATATCGGGCCCAAGAAAAAAAATCTTCTCCATAGATTCCCACCAACAAGTCGGTGATCGGCAAGGGCTTCCATGTATGTAACACCCACCTCCGCCAGGGTCACTCTAAGCAAGTACACTAGCTTTGGAGGGGTGTTGATCAAGGTAAACATGCACAGAGATATCACAAGACAGAACATAGATAAATAAATAAGTAAGTAAAGCAGCGGTAGAGAATAAAAACCAACTTCATCATTTCAAAACCATAATCAAAATCACATAGAGTACCAAGTCATCATTTTCCAAATACACAAGTCTAAAAACATAAACTGAAAATAACATGAAGTAAACTATCCCCAAAACAAACATGATAAAGCCATAGCAAGCTCAAGTCCAAGTCATACATGAGCTGTCTGGAAAAGCAAGCTAAAGATCCAAGCTAAGCACTAGTGGTCCCTCCCTGAGAACCTGGGGGTGGAACGGAAGAAAAGAAGCGAGGGAAAACGGGTCAGTCATAAAGACTGGTAAGTCCTACCTACTATTAGTATAAAAACTAATAAAGTTAACTGGACATGAGAAACTGAGGTTAAACATAAAGATGGTAACTAACTGGCATGATGAATAGATAACAAGGTTGATCAAGCGTGGCATCGCATATACAAAGTTAAGTTTTGTTTGCACTAATAGTACTAGTATCATAACCCAAGAAATGATCCCTTGGCCCAATATCATGAGATGACCCAAATCGGGGCCCAATAAAGCGGTCTAATCGATTGGCTCCCTACAAGCCTAACTCGTCAAGTGTTGGTGTCATACGGCCTAATCACGAAATGTAGTCAACTGTGCTCGGTCCACCCTAGGGTGTGTCAAGTCCTAGGGTGCCAACCTCCAACACAAATCAAGCACGCACAGTTTAAACCTACTGGTGCCCGTGCCTGCTTTTTCAACTCCGGACTAT
This sequence comes from Allium sativum, assembly GCA_030737875.1. NCBI lineage: Eukaryota > Viridiplantae > Streptophyta > Magnoliopsida > Asparagales > Amaryllidaceae > Allium > Allium sativum. The sequence goes on from CM060924.1 coordinate 301,743,570, forward strand.
GTGCACGACCATAGCCCGCCTGAACCTACACCGGCGCACCAACTCAGCCGTCGTTTTGGTCGCTTACAATCAGCCTAGTAATTGTGCCCCACCCTAGCTGTAACAACCCGGAAATTTGGGGCTAGTTTTGAAATTTTATTTTAGTTAATTGTGTTAAGAAATTGAGTCAGAAATTAAAAAACCTATATTTAAAGGAATTTATTTTAAATAATAACGACTAAAAATTTATTTTTAATAGAAGTTAAAAGGAATAAATTTAATTTAATTAGAACAGGAGTTAGTAATAGCACAGCAGTTTGAAATTTTGATTTTTCACTTTAATTTAATATAAATAATTTATTTTAAAGCAGAACGGGGACGACCCATAAATATTTAACTCGGTTTAACTCCGTTTTCGATGAAACCACTTTTGTTGGAACTGGAATGTCGAATTATTGCTAAGTTTAATTTTCCAGAATTTTTAGAATTAATTTGTGACCGTGGTACAAATATTTCAGTTTTGTCAGTTTACAATTAAAATTAATCGGCTTAAAAGTAGCCATTTTTCAAACAGTCTCAGAATTCAATGAAATTAGTCTCGTTAGAACCGTATCGTCAAAACATAGCCAGAAATAATTTTTCGGTAATTTTTAGATGTCATATGTGACCCCGGCGTATTTCAATGTACGGTCAATCTTTAATTAATTAATTTTAATGGGATTTTAAATAAATATTCTACATATTTCGGAATTGGACCCCGAGACCCATCCCATTGCGTTCAGAAGGCCTCAAAACGTTAAGATCGACAGTAAGCAAGCCCAATTCGGAGACAGCCCGCATTTTCACCTTTATAACACATTTTTAATAATAAAATAATTAAAAAAAATCCGAAAATCATTCCGAAACCTAATCTAAAAGCCAGCCGCCACTTTTGGGATTCAATGGCCAGAAAGTTCTGAAAATAAATCGATTCTATCTCCTCAATCCCTCAACGATTTCGAGAGTTCCATACACCAAATCGAAGAGCGTCCTGTGGTGTTTGTGTTCAACGGTCATGATCGTTTTATCCGGTGAAATTGAGGAGCAACAGCCGCCCAAAGGCGCCGACTTAGTGGCTGATTTCATGGGGCTAGGCGGGCGCGAGTGGGGCCCACGTCTGGGCGCGAGTAGGTGTTGGCGTGGGCTTCCGTGTGGTGATGCTTGATCTATCTCCGGCGAAGTAAAAGGAGGAGCGACGTTGGGGATTGAAGGCCGATGTTGGGTTCAGGAAACAGAAAGAGGAACGTCGGGAAGAAGAAAAAGAGGGGCGCACCTGATTGGTGGGAAATGTAATTAAAATCTTAATTTTTTTAATATTTTAATTGGTTATCAATATAATTAATATTCAAAATAGCATAACTTCTTCGTACAGCGACGAAATCGCCCGATTTCAGAAGCGTTGGAATCGTAAAATCGAGCTCTACAACACAGAGCAAACCAGATCTGAAACCGAATACTTTGAAAAATCAGAGAAATAGAACAAATCAAGGTGAGAAATTCTCTTTCTTTTTATATATAATTAAAGTACTAAATTATAATAAGTGATTTATTCTAGAATTAATGATGTTAAATTATACGCTACTAAATTCTAGTCGTATCATATGTGATTTGATTTATGATGGGTGTGCTCTGTGGATTATTATGCATTTGAAATTAACATTTCTGTTAAATAGAATTATAATTTAGTTGAACGAAATTATCATTTGTTTGTTAGAGTGCTGAAATTTACATTTATGTAAATTGGAGAATCGAATTTAAACAAATTATTATTTTGTCCATTGGATTGATAAAATTAACATTTTGTTAATTTGAATCTAGTTGCACAAAAATTTGTCATTCTTGTTAATTAGAATTGGGTTGCACAAAATCATCATTCTTGTTATTTGGAATAGAATAAACAAAATGTGTCATTTTGTTAATTAGGCGAGTAGAAACAAAAAGAACACATATTTTGTTGTGTTAGAATTGATGACAAGACGAAATTAACAATTTTTGTTAATTAGATATGTAAGACAAAATTTACATTCTTTTTGTTAATTAGATTATGAGAAGACAAAATTTACAATTTTTGTTAATTAGATATGTTAGGCAAACATTACATTTTTTTTATGTATATACATTAAAAAGAAGAAAATTTACATTCTTATGAAAAAAGAAAATTTACATTGTTATATAAACAAACAGTAAAAAGAGAAAATTTATATTTTAATAAAAAAAATATGTAAAACAAAAGATTTATTATGTTGAAAAGAAAAGTGTGTAAAACAACGTATTTATTTTGTTAAATAGAAAGGCATATAAAGTTAAGATAAAATAACAATTTAGTTAAAAAAATGTTAAGGTTAAAAGAAGGGAAAATTTACATTTTTTGTAAATAGAATAAATAGAAAAGAAAATTTACATTTTATGTAAATAAACAAAATAAACAATTTTGTTAAATAGAGAAAAAGTAAAAACAAAATAAACTATTTTGTTAAATAGAGAAAAAGTAAAAACAAAATAAACAATTTTGTTAAAAGAGAAAAAGAGAATTTACATTCTTAATGTAAATAGAATAAAAAGAAGGAAATTTACATTTTTAATGTAAGTAGAATTAAAAGAGAAGAATTTACATTTTTATGTAAATAGATTAAAAGAGGGAATGCGCACTTTTATGTTAAATAGAAAATGATCATTATTTGAAAATAAAAGTATGTTAACATTAAATTTTCATTTTTATTGTAAAGAGAACGAAAATAGAAGAACTGCTCATGTTTTGAGAATAGAAAAACATGTTAAATTAAAAATCCTATTTTAATGACATGGAATGAAACTAGAGAAATGATCATATTTTGAAGACAGAACTATGTTAACATTAAAAATCATATTTTAATGTCATGAGTGAAATAAATATAAAAGATTACATTTTTCATAATGTGATATAAGAAGAGAAAAGATTTACATTTTTTTTATTTTTGTAAATATAAAGTAGGAATTTACGGTGGATCAAAATGTACATTCTTCATATGTAAGGTAAAAGTAGGAAAAGACTTACATTATTTTTAATATAAGTAAAAAGGGTAATTTCACTTATTTTCAATGTAAGTAAAAATAGTAATTTCACCGCAGGATGAACTTACATTATTTTTAATGTAAGTAAAAATAGTAATTTCACCGTAGGATGAACTTACATTATTTTTAATGTAAGTAAAAATAGTAATTTCACCGTAGGATGAACTTACATTATTTTTAATATAAGTAAAATTAGTAATTTCACTGTAGGATAAGTTACATTATTTTTAATGTAAATAAAAATAGTAATTTCACCGTAGGATAAGTTACATTATTTTTAATGTAAGTAAAAATAGTAATTTCACCGTAGGATAAGTTACATTATTTTTAATGTAAGTAAAAATAGTAATTTCACCGAAGGATAAATTACATTATTTTTAATGTAAATAAAATAGTAATTTCACCGTAGGATAAGTTACATTATTTTTAATGTAAATAAAATAATAATTTCACCGTAGGATGAATTTACTTTATTTTTAATATAAATAAGAAGTAAGAATTGCCACCGTTTGAAATTTTACACTTTTATTAATGTAAATAAATAAGAAATTTACACTGTAGGAAGATTACATTTTTTTTATATAATTGGAATGAAAATTTATATCGTAAAATGAAATTACATTTTAGATGTAATTAAATTAAGAATTTACATTGAAAAGGAAAGAACATTTTATATGTAAAATGAAGGATTAAAGTATAAATGAAAGATTAAAAGAATAAATTGAATAATGAATTATATTTTACAATTTAATGTAAACTATAGAAATATAATAGAATAAAAGGAAGAATTCATCATTTAATTATGATTTACATTTCATGTAAATAGGGAAATGAAAAGGTAAGAGAGAGAAAAGGGTAAAAGGATGAAATTGGACACTTGTAATAGAATTTACTTTTTATAAAAATAAAAAGTCAAGCGATTTATATTTATATATTTATATATATAAATATAATTAAAATCTAAACGAACCGAGCGCGTTAGTTCGCGTGTTGAAACCATACTATTAAATAGTTATACCAAAAGATCCGACCGTCGGGTTTTCCCAAAACTAAAACCGTTAGGACCGTCTTGGGAAAATCTTTCTAACGATATAAACTATGTTAAATTCCAACGGTTAAATTTAGAGAAATGTGTAAAACAAGTTTGGGTGAAAACAGCGCCATAACCATACATGACCTGTAACGTAGTTTTTATAAAACGAGCTATTTTTAATGAAATAAAAATAGGAATAAATCGTTATAAAATAAGAACAACGATATGAAATTGTTTTCAAATTTGTATATATGAAAATTATTTGGAAAGTCCGAGTTCACTCTCATTCCAAATAATGATACGACGTTCGAAGAGTTGAAGACGGCGATGGAAGACCGACGATCTTGACATCGAATGGGTAACTAGCGTTGAGGCCCTTGATTGATTTGCTCCCAAGATGGGGCTAAGATGATAGTTATTCGAACGTAGTGTTGGTTTGTACGGATTAGACTTTCGCTCGGACCCAGAGCATAAGTTTTAAATGGAATGTGTGTCCGACATTGTACTCCGCTATATTATATTTAGTGATTTTCTGCCGAGTGTATGATTGTTGGTGGCGGAGAATTTATTCTCTTGCTTAACACCCTTTTGTATATTTGGCAAAAGATCGATAGTAGGATATGTAGTGATGGTATGGCACACCAAGATGCAATGATCAGGGCTTTGTTGAAAAGCAGGCCTTGTAGTTGATGATCAAAGCATAGCCTGTTTAGGCATAGCTTTGTGTAACGTGACTTCACGAGCCTCACCCACCGGTTGAGTCTAAAACGGGCGAAGGGAACACAGGGAGAGCAGCATGTTTCTTTCTAGCTAGAGTAGTGTCAGGGACCTCCCAGCGCTGATACTTTACTTATGTGGATGATGGAATGTGGCGCGCCTCGGATAGGTCCTAAAGGACCGGGAAATGTGTGTTCAGGTATAACTAATCCGCTAAGCTGTATTTGCGGATTGGTCCTGCAGGATCCAAGGGTTAACTGCGGGTAATCCTGATACATTACCTAGAGTGTCTCGAATCTACAGGTTCTTATCTCAAGCAGGATTCTGGATTGAAGCTTAAAGCTGTGTCCAGAGCATAGTTGTCTTCCGCTGTATTTATTTTAGTGTTTCCGCTGCAATGTATTAAAATGTTGTAATTTATCTTCCGCTGTAATTTTATCCCAATGTACTCTGATATTCTGTACTCTGATGTAAACATTTTGCATTGTTTATAAAAGTCTGCTGTATTTGTTTTAATGTGTTGTATGCCCAGAGTTAGTGTATTCGAAAATTTCTAACTTTTGGGTCAGACCTGTGTGGTTTATGGTCGATCCAAAGGGCGGGAATTTTCGGGTCATTATACGTGGTATCAGAGCTCTGGTTAGCTCAAATCTTTGGGGTACAACTCGTTAGAACTAAACAAAAGACTCATCATAGATTGGATTAGTAATATCCAATAAGAATACTCATTAGAGATAGGATTAGTAGTATCCTAGAATGAGAAAACTCATTAGAGATGGGGTTAGTAATGCCCTAGAATGAGTTGAGAGTAACAAGCCTATAATATACGTATTTGTAATTATAACCTATTTTAGAAAATATGATTTTTAAATATATAAAAGTTATATATTTTAAAAGTTAATCAACTAAGAAAGTTATTGGGATTAACAAAGAATGAAGAATTGAGTAGGATTAATTAATCAACTTTTAGCTTCGTTCTTTTTCAAGGACGAAAAGTTCTTAAGTGGGGGAGATTGTAACAACCCGGAAATTTGGGGCTAATTTTGAAATTTTATTTTAGTTAATTGTGTTAAGAAATTGAGTCAGAAATTAAAAATCCTATATTTAAAGGAATTTATTTTAAATAATAACGACTAAATATTTATTTTTAATAGAAGTTAAAAGGAATAAATTTAATTTAATTAGAACAGGAGTTAGTAATAGCACAACAGTTTGAAATTTTGATTTTTCACTTTAATTTAATATAAATAATTTATTTTAAAGCAGAACGGGGACGACCCATAAATATTTAACTCTGTTTAACTCCGTTTTCGATGAAACCACTTTCGTTGGAACCGGAATGTCGAATTATTGCTAAGTTTAATTTTCCAAAAATTTTAGAATTAATTTGTGACCGTGGTACAAAGATTTCAGTTTTGTCAGTTTACAGTTAAAATTAATCGGCTTAAAAATAGCCATTTTTCAAACAGTCTCAGAATTCGATGAAATTAGTCTCGTTAGAAGCGTATCGTCAAAACATAGACAGAAATAATTTTTCGGTAATTTTTAGATGTCATATGTGACCCCGGCATATTTAAATGTACGGTCAATCTTTAATTATTTAATTTTTAATGGGTTTTTAAATAAATATTCTACAGATTTTGGAATTGGACCCCGAGATCCATCCCATTGCGTTCGGAAGGCCTCAAAACGTTAGGATCGACAGTAAGCAAGCCCAATTCAGAGACAGCCTCATTTTCACCTTTATAACACATTTTTAATAATAAAATAATTAAAAAAAATCCGAAAATCATTCCCAAACCCTAATCTAAAAGCCAGCCGCCAATTTTGGGTTTCAAGGCCAGAAAGTTCTGAAAATAAATCGATTCTATCTCCTCAATCCCTCAACGATTTCGAGAGTTCAATACACCAAATCGAAGAGCGTCCTGTGGTGTTTGTGTTCAACGATCATGATCGTTTTATCCGGTGAAATTGAGGAGAAATAGCCGCCCAAAGGCACCGACTTGGTGGCTGATTTCACGGGGCTAGGCGGGCGCGAGTGAGGCCCACGTCTGGGCGCGAGTAGGTGTTGGCGCGGGCTTCCGTGTGGTGATGCTTGATCTATCTCCGGCGAAGTAAAAGGAGGAGCGACGTTGAGGATTGAAGGCCGAAGTTGGGTTCAGGAAACAGAAAGAGGAACGTCGGGAAGAAGAAAAAGAGGGGCGCACCTGATTGGTGGGAAATGTAATTAAAATCTTAATTTTTTTTTATTTTAATTGGTTATCAATATAATTAATATTCAAAATAGCATAACTTCTTCGTACAACGACGAAATCGCCCGATTTCAGAAGCGTTGGAATCGTAAAATCGATCTCTACAACACAGAGCAAACCAGATCTGAAACCGAATACTTTGAAAATTCAGAGAAATAGAACAAATCAAGGTGAGAAATTCTCTTTCTTTTTATATATAATTAAAGTACTAAATTATAATAAGTGATCTATTCTAGAATTGATGATGTTAAATTATACGCTACTAAATTCTAGTCGTATCATATGTGATTTGATTTATGATGGGTGTGCTCTGTGGATTGTTATGCATTTGAAATTAACATTTCTGTTAAATAGAATTATAATTTAGTTGAACGAAATTATCATTTGTTTGTTAGAGTGCTGAAATTTACATTTATGTAAATTAGAGAATCGAATTTAAACAAATTATTATTTTGTCCATTGGATTGTTAAAATTAACATTTTGTTAATTTGAGTCTAGTTGCACAAAAATTTGTCATTCTTGTTAATTAGAATTGGTTTCCACAAAATCATCTTTCTTGTTATTTGGAATAGAATAAACAAAATGTGTCATTTTGTTAATTAGGTGAGTAGAAACAAAAAGAACACATATTTTGTTGTGTTAGAATTGATGACAAGACGAAATTAACAATTTTTGTTAATTAGATATGTAAGACAAAATTTACATTCTTTTTGTTAATTAGATTATGAGAAGACAAAATTTACAATTTTTGTTATTTAGATATATTAGGCAAACATTACATGTTTTTATGTATATACATTAAAAAGAAAAAAATTACATTCTTATGAAAAAAGAAAATTTACATTGTTATATAAACAAACAGTAAAAAGAGAAAAATTATATTTTAATAAAAAAAAATGTAAAACAAAAGATTTATTATGTTGAAAAGAAAAGTGTGTAAAACAACGTATTTATTTTGTTAAATAGAAAGGCATATAAAGTTAAGATAAAATAATAATTTAGTTAAAAAAATGTTAAGGTTAAAAGAAGGGAAAATATACATTTTTTGTAAATAGAATAAATAGAAAAGAAAATTTACATTTTATGTAAATAAACAAAATAAACAATTTTGTTAAATAGAGAAAAAGTAAAAACAAAATAAACAATTTTGTTAAATAGAGAAAAAGTAAAAACAAAATAAACAATTTTGTTAAATAGAGAAAAAGTAAAAACAAAATAAACAATTTTGTTAAAAGAGAAAAAGAGAATTTACATTCTTAATGTAAATAGAATAAAAAGAAGGAAATTTACATTTTTAATGTAAGTAGAATTAAAAGAGAAGAATTTACATTTTTATGTAAATAGATTAAAAGAGGGAATGCGCACTTTTATGTTAAATAGAAAATGATCATTATTTGAAAATAAAAGTATGTTAACATTAAAATTTTCATTTTTAATGTAAAGAGAACGAAAATAGAAGAACTGCTCATGTTTTGAGAATAGAAAAACATGTTTACTTAAAAATCCTATTTTTAATGACATGGAATGAAACTAGAGAAATGATCATATTTTGAAGACAGAACTATTTTAACATTGAAAATCATATTTTAATGTCATGAGTGAAATAAATATAAAAGATTACATTTTTCATAATGTAATATAAGAAGGGAAAAGATTTACATTTTTTTTTTGTAAATATAAATTAGGAATTTACAGTGGATCAAAATGTACATTCTTCATATATAAGGTAAAAGTAGGAAAAGACTTACATTATTTTTAATGTAAGTAAAAAGGGTAATTTCACTTATTTTTAATGTAAGTAAAAATAGTAATTTCACCGTAGGATGAACTTACATTATTTTTAATGTAAGTAAAAATAGTAATTTCACCGTAGAATGAACTTACATTATTTTTAATGTAAGTAAAAATAGCAATTTCACCGCAGGATAAGTTACATTATTTTTAATGTAAATAAAAATAGTAATTTCACCATAGGATAAATTATATTATTTTTAATGTAAGTAAAAATAGTAATTTCACCGCAGGATAAGTTACATTATTTTTAATGTAAGTAAAAATAGTAATTTCACCGAAGGATAAGTTACATTATTTTTAATGTAAATAAAATAGTAATTTCACCGTAGGATAAGTTACATTATTTTTAATGTAAATAAAATAATAATTTCACCGTAGGATGAATTTACTTTATTTTTAATGTAAATAAGAAGTAAGAATTGCCACTGTATGAAATTTTACACTTTTATTAATGTAAATAAATAAGAAATTTACACTGTAGGAAGATTACATTTTTTATGTAATTGGAATGAAAATTTACATCGTAAAATGAAATTATATTTTAGTTGTAATTAAGATTAAGAATTTACATTGAAAAGGAAAGAACATTTTATATGTAAAATGAAGGATTAAAGTATAAATGAAAGATTAAAAGAATAAATTGAATAATGAATTATATTTTACAATTTAATGTAAATTATAGAAATATAATAGAATATAAGGAAGAATTCATCATTTAATTATGATTTACATTTCATGTAAATAGGGAAATGAAAAGGTAAGAGAGAGAAAAGGGTAAAAGGATGAAATTGGACACTAGTAATAGAATTTACTTTTTATAAAAATAAAAAGTCAAGCGATTTATATTTATATATTTATATATATAAATATAATTAAAATCTAAACGAACCGAGCACGTTAGTTCACGTGTTGAAACCGTACTTTTAAATAGTTATACCAAAAGATCCGACTGTCGGGTTTTCCCAAAACTAAAACCGTTAGGACCGTCTTGGGAAAATCTTTCTAACGATATAAACTATGTTAAATTCCAACGGTTAGATTTAGAGAAATGTGTAAAACAAATTTGGGTGAAAACAGCGCCATAACCATACATGACCTGTAACGTCGTTTTTATAAAACGAGCTATTTTTAATGAAATAAAAATAGGAATAAATCGTCATAAAATACGAACAACGATATGAAATTGTTTTCAAATTTATATATATGAAAATTATTTGGAAAGTCCGAGTTCACTCTCATTCTAAATAATGATACGACGTTCGAAGAGTTGAAGACGGCGATGGAAGACCGACGATCTTCACATCGAATGGGTAACTAGCGTTGAGGCCCTTGATTGATTTGCTCCCAAGATGGGGCTAAGATGGTAGTTATTCGGACGTAGTGTTGGTTTGTACGGATTAGACTTTCGCTCGGACCCAGAGCATAAGTTTTAAATGGAATGTGTGTCCGACATTGTACTCCGCTATATTATATTTAGTGATTTTTTGCCGAGTGTATGATTGTTGTTGGCGGAGAATTTATTCTCTTGCTTAACACCCTATTGTATATTTGGCAAAAGATCGATAGTAGGATATGGAGTGATGGTGTGGCACACCAAGATGCAATGATCAGGGCTTTGTTGAAAAGCAGGCCTTGTGGTTGATGATCAAAGCATAGCCTGTTTAGGCATAGCTTTGTGTAACGTGACTTCACGAGCCTCACCCACCGGTTGAGTCTAAAACGGGCGAAGGGAACGCAGGGAGAGCAACACGTTTCTTTCTAGCTAGAGTAGTGTCAGGGACCTCCCAGCGCTGATACTTTACTTATGTGGATGATGGAATGTGGCGCGCCTCGGATAGGTCCTAAAGGACCGGGAAACGTGTGTTCAGGTATAACTAATCCGCTAAGCTGTATTTGCGGTCCGGCCCTGCAGGATCCAAGGGTTAACTGCGGGTAATCCTAAGACATTAGCTAGAGTGTCTCGAATCGGCAAGGAGCTCCGCCCTAGCCTTGACTCATGATGGAAACCCAATTTCCAATACGACCCTACGGACTTGATTGTATTACTAGTACGGAAGCATAGTATATGGTAGCTATGTTTCCTAGGATTGATACATTTATTTGGAATGTTTTAAAATGTATTATATAGTAATAATACGAAATTTGTACATATCAAGCATGTTTAATCACCATAAGGTAAAACCCTATCCTCTGGTGTGCGTTGCATTGTGTGATGGGACCTGGGTCTTATGGTGATTCCATTTTTCCAAAAGCAATGCGATATTTTACGTTGTATTTATTGTTGTCCTGACACTTTAATTTATGCACGGCAATCCATCGGAATAAAACCCGTTCCGCGTTAGCGGCGTGGTCTTTGGATTTGCCCTATTACTATTAGTTAAGTTAGTTAAGAATTCTCACACCAGTCCCACGACTGACCCGTTGTTTGTTTCCACCTTTTGCAAACTCGGGTGCCCTCTTTTCTACACGGGCAGTCGAGTATTTTATCTACAGGTTCTTATCTCGAGCAGGATTATGGATTGAAGCTTAAAGCTGTTTCAAGAGCATAGTTGTCTTCCGCTGTATTTATTTTAGTGTTTCCGCTGCAATGTATTAAAATGTTGTAATTTATCTTTGCTGTAATTTTATCCCAATGTACTCTGATATTCTGTACTCTGATGTAAACATTTTGTATTGTTTATAAAAGTCTGCTGTATTTGTTTTAATGTGTTGTATGCCCAGAGTTAATGTATTCGAAAATTTCTAACTTTTGGGTCAGACCTGTGTGGTTTATGGTCGATCCAAAGGGCGGGAATTTTCGGGTCATTATACTAGCCTAGTCCCTAGGGTATCATGATACATCCAAGAGGGTTACTGCTGAAAAGGACCGCGTAACTAGGGTTTCTAAAGGGTTAAGTGTGGTTAACCCTATCAAATCATGTATCAAGTGGGTTAAGTGTATCCAAGGGGTTCATGACTTAACCCTACTAACCCATCGTATTCAATTGGTTAAGTATTCAAGTGGTCCATGACTTAACCCTATCGTGTGGCATTAATTAACTTAATGCACCCAACCTCTCACATTATACTATGTTGTGGTTACTGGATGTGTCGGGCGGGTCCGGGTAGCTTTACACCACAACCTAGTCTAACCCCGGGTTTTCTAGTGCGGTGTGACCAACTACTCACATTGGGTCCTATTATTTGTAGCCACTGGATTTGCCGGTCGGTTCCGGGCAAATTTATGCTACAAACTCAACCCAACCTCGAGTTGGCCACTTTCATGTTTACTACATGTCATGTCCACGTTCAAGTCTATCCTAAAACCATGTTTTCAAATCAAGTTTTCATGTCATTAACTTATTTGCCTATACTACCCAAGCGTATCCCCAACACACGTGAAAACGAATCATAATAGATCAAAATAGGGGAATAACATAACAAAGGTAGGTATAAGGTGTCATAGTTTTACCACAAGTTAAACATGGTGGTATTGAGGCAAAAAGGTGTTCATCAAACTAGCATGTAGGATTATCGGCCTCAAAACATGTATGACATCAAACTTGGCAAATAAGGTGGCAACATGGTAGTAGTGACATAGGGTGATAACATGATAATAGTGACATAGGGTGATAAACTTGTGACTAGCATATAGTTCAACATCATAGGCAAGTTATCATAAAGGTTATGAGGGGTTCTATGTTGCATTAGGCATATTCCTCAAAATAAAGCTCATAGCTTTCTACCCAAAAGTCAAGATGAACGGTACTAGGTTCATGATAGTCCCACAACATAGATCAAGAGAGTCATGAATAGATCTATGCATACAATGATAGATCTAAGGCAAGCATTACACAAAAATCCCATTTCAACTTGCTACATGTTCATATTAATTTCATAGTTTAAATCTAAGAGTAGAGTGGGGCTTACAAATCGTGGCTATGAGATCTAGAACAAATAAAATAAGATAGAGATGAAGCCACACTAGATATCCCCAAATAAAGATAACAAGCTCCACTTAAAGCCTTGAGAAATAAGAAGAAGTAGCTCCTTTGATGAAGAAAGATGGCTCCTTGAATGAAGAAAGATGGCTCCTTAACTTAGATCTAGTTTTGAGTGTTTGAGCTCCAAAGTTGAAGGTGGAGGCATGATTAGGGAGCATTTTGGCAGCACTTAGTTGCAGGAGTGATTTGTGTGGGTTTAGGCTAGGTCTTAGAGTGTTTTTATAGAGATTAGGATTAGTTTAGGCCGTAGGATTAACCCTAGTTTAGATTTGGACCATCAAATCTCATCACAGGCCAACAGAACTGGACCCAAAAGACAAACAGGTGCACCAGGCCAACCTGGTCCGACCGTGGAGGTCGACCCCCAGGTCGACCTGGTCTGGGGCAGGTCGACCCTAGGGTCGACCCTCTAGTCGACCTGGGTTGGGAAGGAAATTTTCCCGCCCAGTCTGTTTGGGGCTGAATTTGAATTTCGGGCTGATTTTTGAATTTTCTGAAAACTTTGATGGGCCATAACTTGTTCATACGGACTCCGATTTACGAAATTTTGGACTCTATTTCGCATATTTTTCCGAGACGAACGCAATGGCGCAGCCCGTTTCCCCTGATTCAGAATTTAACATTTAATTCTGCCCTGATTTGTGATTATAACATGTTATTAAGATTCGGGTTGTTACATTCTCCCCTCCTTAAAGGATTTCATCCCCGAAATCTCCAAGTTAGGAAGAACGTATCCTACCAACCATCACCCATCTACTCACACATCATCCACGAGCAAAACATTGTCCTTAAAGGATTCCTAATGTTGTATGAACATATGCAAAAGTGTGTGTATATGCACCTGTCTAATGCGAAAATCAGGCGGTTACTGATTCAGTAAACCTCCTTAATGCTAGTGAAATGAGTCCAATATGTATGAAAATTCCTATCATAACTTATAATCGCTATATGAGTGCACATAACATTCACCCATATGCAACATCCATCTGATAGCATAACATGTTTCATCCATGAATAAGTATAAGAACTCATGCATATGGAACATGAAAGTGTGTGAGCCGATCTTAGTGCCTAACGTGTATCGTGCATCCACGAGTAACCACTTGCAAACACCAAGCATAACATGTTTCAATTACATGTTTCATCCAAAGGGTTTCTACCTAAGGTTCTCATGACAAGCTTAAAGATATAACTAGATAAACATGGATAGCAAAAGAAAGATATGCTAATTAGGAAAAGAGATTGAGAATGTACCCTCCAAAAGAAATGGATAAAGTCCACTCATCTTCTCCTCAGTTTCCCAAGTTGCGTCTTCCTCTGCTTCACTCCATTGAACTTTAACTAGCTTGACTTCTTTACTCCTAAGATTCTTGATCTCCGTTCCCAATATACGGATCGGAGCTCGCCTCAGGGTTGCCTCTTTCTCTACCTCCACGCCTTCAAGGATGCTAGGCTCAACCACTTCGGCGGACTTATGCAAACACTTTCGGAGATGCGATACATGAAAGACATTGTGCACTCCGGCCAGCTTCTCGGGCAATTCCACTTTATAAGCCATCTGCCCAATCCTCTCTATGATAGGGAAGGGTCCTACGAACCTTGGGGCTAGCTTCCCAACTACTCCAAAACGAACTATATTCCGCAAAGGAGAATCTTTCACAAACACCATATCTCCAACTTCAAACTCTAAGTCTGTGCTTCGCTTGTCTGCATAGGACTTCTGTCTATCTTGGGCCGTTTTTATCCGTCTTTGAATCAACTCAACCTTCTCGGACGTGTCCCTTATCATGTCGGGCCCAAGTATAAGCTTATCTGTCGTCTCCCACCAACATGTAGGTGACTTGCATGGTCTCCCATACAAAGCCTCAAATGGTGCCATCCCTGTGCTTACTTGGTAGCTATTGTTATAAGCAAACTCCACAAGAGCAAGGTGGTCTTCCCAAGTGCCACCAAAGTCAAGAATGCATAGCCTCAACAGATCTTCTAGTACCCAATTCACCCTTTCGGTTTGGCCATCCGTCTGGGGGTGATAGGCCGTACTTAGATTCAATCGTGTACCCAAAGCTTCTAGAAGACTGTTCCAAAATTGGCCAGTGAAGATCGGGTCACGGTCACTAACTATGCTAGAAGGTACTCCATGCAATCGCACTATCTCTCGAAGATAAACAGACGATAGCCATGATGCGATCCTCTTGCTCTTTACTGGAATGAAGTGAGCACTCTTCGTGAGTCTATCAACAATGACCCATATGCTAGTATTCCCCTTCCTTGACGTCGGCAAACCATCCACAAAATCCATAGAGATGCTTTCCCACTTCCATTGCGGGACCTCCAATGGATGCAATAGCCCACCGGGCTTCTTCGACTCGGCCTTCACCTGTTGGCACACCATGCACCTTGAAACAAACTCCGCCACATCCTTCTTCATGCTATCCCAAAAGAAAATACGCTTCATATCCCGGTACATCTTATCTCCTCCGGGATGTATAGTCATCTTTGAGTGATGCGCCTCCTCAAGAACTTTATGAACTAAGTCTCCCACTTGTGGGACGCATAACCTCCCATCGCGCCTTAGCCATCCCTTGTCATCTATGGTATATCTAGCGAGATGTCTGGACGTCTCTCCACGAATCAGCTTGTCCAAAATCTCGACTATCTGCGGATCTTCCTTTTGCAAAGCCCCTACTTGATCAAGAAGTGTAGGTCTAAGCTCAAGGGATGCTAATGAACCGGTCAATGCCTCAACCGCCGGTGAAAAATCAAAGGTTGCTAAGAACTCTAGATTCTTCATCTCAACAAACAAGGGACTCAAAGTCAACCTTTTCCTACTTAGTGCATCAGCCACAACATTACCCTTGCCAGGGGTATAAGCTATATCGAAATCATAAGATGCCAAGAATTCCATCCACCTTTGCTGCCTTAGATTCAGTTCTTTCTGCGAGAAGAGGTACTTGAGCGACTTATGATCGGTATACAACTCAAACCTTTCACCTAAAAGATAATGGCGCCAAGATTTGAGTGCAAAAACAATCGTCGCCAATTCTAAATCATGCGTGGGATAGTTCCTCTCATGAACTTTGAGTTGCCTACCCCCATAGCATATTACTCTCCCTTCTTGCATCAGAACAGCGCCTAATCCCGTGCCACATGCATCGGTGTACACGGTGAACAACTTCCCTCCATCGGGTAATGCTAGAACTAGAGCTGTGGTGAGGGCTCTCTTGAGCCTTTGAAAAGCAAGCTCACACTCTAAGTCCCATGCAAAGACTAAGTTCTTCTTCGTCAACTTAGTGAGAGGAGCCGAAATCTTAGCGAAGTCCTTAATGAACTTCCAATAAAAACCTGCTAGACCGAGAAAGCTTCTCACTTCAGTTGCATTCTTCGGAACTTTCCAGTCTTGCGCCGCCACTACTTTAGCGGGATCCACAGCTACGCCTTGCTTAGAGACAATATGCCCAAGAAACCGAACTTCTTTTCTCCAAAAATGACATTTGGAGAACTTGGCTTTCAACTGATGAGCTCTAAGCGTATCCATCACTTCTCTGAGATGCCTAGCATGCTCTTCCTCATCCTTTGAGAAGATCATAATATCATCTACGAACACCACCACAAACTTGTTGAGGAACTCCCTGAACACCCTACTCATCAAATCTACGAAGTATGCGGGTGCATTAGTCAAACCGAATGGCATGACAAGCCATTCGAAGAATCCATTTGGAGTCCTGAATGCAGTTTTGTCTATACTATCCTCAGCCACTCTAAGATGATGAAATCCGATGGCTAGATCGAGTTGAGAGAAAATAGAAGCACCAATAAGCTGGTCAAAACGATCATCGATTCTCGGTAACGGGTGCCTATTCTTCTTTGTCAGCTTGTTTAACTCATGATAATCAACACATAGACGAAGCGAACCATCGGCCTTAGTAGCGAATACCAATGGAGCACCCCATTCAGAAATGCTTCGCCTAATGAAATTTTCTCAAGCAACTCCTTGACTTGCTTACTAAGCTCTCTTCTTTCACGCGGGGCGATGCGCCTAACAGGCAAAGAAACTGGCTTGGCATTATCAACAAGAAAAATGCGGAAATCTATCTCGCGTTTAGGGGTAACCCCTTCACCTCATCAAAGACATCAGGATATTCTCGGACCACCCTCACAGATTGAAGATCATCAATAGACGAGTCGGGGGATTCAAGATAACATAACATGACGGGACCCATAGGGTTACAAGAAATCTCTAAGGTATTACCAAGGCGAGTCACGAGCCTCACTACCCTATGTTCACAATCAAGGATGGCTCCATAACTGGACAACCAATCCATGCCCAAAATCAACCCATATCCCATGAATCCGAGAACATAAGCATTACATGTGAACTCTACGGTCAAGATAGAGATCCTCAAATCCATACAAATCATAGATAGATGGGCGGAACCCTCAATTGGATTTGAAACACTAACGGGATCATCAACAAGACTAGTACTAAGGTGCAAACTTTCAACAATGTCAGAAGAAATAAAGTTATTCGATGCGCCAGAACCGAATAAAGTTTGAACAGGAAAACCGGAAATGTAAACAAGGCTTTCTACAGAAATACTACCTCGGTCAATCGCTGGAGTGGTGTTGAGAGCATGCATCTGCCCTCCAGAAGGTCCTGCCTGCTAAGTCTGTCCCTGCCCCTTTACTGGCTTCTTCGGGCAATCCTTGCTATAATGTCCAGACTCTCCGCAATGATAGCACTCACCTAACTTCCTCTTCTTCTTCCTACAATCTTTGGCCAGATGCCCCTTGATCCCACAGAAGTTACACTTTCTCGTTTCACGTTCTTTGCCGTTGTTGCCCTTGTTACCCTTGTTCTTGTTGTTGTTCTTGTTGTTGTTCTTGTTGTTCTGGTTGCCTCCGCACTTGGCATCAGTCTTCTTCCCTTGGTTCTCATTGGTCTTCACTTATTTCTTGCCATTCTTATCATCTCCTTGAAGTAAAGCCATATCCACTAGGCTCTCAAAAGTGGCCCCCATGGGTATATGAGACATGGCTAAACCTTGCAACGGCTCATTCAATCCTCGAGCAAAACATAGAGCCTTCTTCTGAGCTGTGTTAACCAAGTCTAAACCGAATCGAGCAAGCTGGTTAAACTTGTTCACATACTCCTTAACAGTCATGTCTCCTTGCTTCAGTGTTATGAACCTTTCCATCTGAAGGTTCTCTTCTGCAGATGATAGAAACTTCAATCCAAACCTTTCCCTAAAGTCATTCCAAGTCTCAATTGGCCTAGTAGCGGTGGTGACTTCCCACCAATAAGCCGCTTCCTCTTTCAAAAGCCACGCCGCCAACAGAACTTTCCTACGATCTTCTACAATAAAGATAGCAAAAAGATCTTCAGTTTCCTTCAACCAATTTCTTGTCTCTACAAAAGTCTCCGTCCCAACGAAATTCTTGCCACCCATCGCCTTAAAGTCTTTGCAAATCTTCGCGAAATCTGCTTGTGGACGTTGAGACGAAGAAAAAGATAGATTCAGAATGAGGAAACAAAGGATAGTGCTAATGGATTTTTTTTGGGATTAGCCTTTAAAATAAACTAGAATTTTCTTGGAAAAATACTTAATTGGTTTTTGAAAATAGTTTTTCAAAAGGGTTTTTAAAACTTTTGCTCAGTCTAGTAAACCTCATGCTCTGATACCAAATGTAACTCCCCACCTCCGCCAGGGTCACTCTATGCAAGTACACTAGCTTTGGAGGGGTGTTGGTCTAGGTAAACATGCACAGAGATATCACAAGACAAAACATAGATAAATAAATAAGTAAGTAAAGCAGCGGTAGAAAATAAAAACCAACTTCATCATTTCAAAACCATAATCAAAATCACATAGAGTACCAAGTCATCATTTTCCAAATACACAAGTATAAAAACATAAACTGAAAATAACATGAAGTAAACTATCCCCAAAACAAACGTGATAAAGCCATAGCAAGCTCAAGTCCAAGTCATACATGAGCTGTCTGGAAAAGCAAGCTAAAGATCCAAGCTAAGCACTAGTGGTCCCTCCCTGAGAACCTGGGGGGGAACGGAAGAAAAGAAGCGAAGGAAAACGGGTCAGTCATAAAGACTGGTAAGTCTACCTACTATTAGTATAAAAACTAATAAAGTTAACTGGACATGAGAAACTGAGGTTAAACATAAAGATGGTAACTAACTGGCATGATGAATAGATAACAAGGTTGATCAAGTGTGGCATCGCATATACAAAGTTAAGTTTTGTTTGCACCAAAGTACTAGTATCATAACCCAAGAAATGATCCCTTGGCCCAATATCATGAGATGACCCAAATCGAGGCCCAATAAAGCGGTCTAATCGATCGGCTCCCTACAAGCCTAACTCGTCAAGTGTTGGTGTCATACGGCCCAATCACGAAATGTAGTCAACTGTGCTTGGTCCACCCTAGGGTGTATCAAGTCCTAGGGTGCCAACCTCCGACACAAATCAAGCATGCACAGTTTAAACCTACTGGTGCCCGTGCCTGCTTTTTCAACTCCGGACTATGTGCACGACCATAGCCCGCCTGAACCTACACCGGCGCACCAACTCAGCCGTCGTTTTAGTCGCTTACAATCACCCCAGTAATCGTGCCCCACCCTAGCCTAGTCCCTAGGGTATCATGATACATCCAAGAGGGTTACTGCTGAAAAGGACCACGTAACTAGGGTTTCTAATGGGTTAAGTGTGGTTAACCCTATTAAATCATGTATCAAGTTGGTTAAGTGTATCCAAGGGGTTCATGACTTAACCCTACTAACCTATCGTATTCAATTGGTTAAGTATTCAAGTGGTCCATGACTTAACCCTATCGTGTGGCATTAATTAACTTAATGCACCCAACCTCTCACATTAGACTTTGTTGTGATTACTGGATGTGCCGGGCGGGTCCGGGCAGATTTACACCACAACCTCGTCTATCCTCGGGTTTTCAAGTGCGGTGTGACCAACTACTCACATTGGGTCCTATTGTTTGTAGCCACTGGATTTGTCGGTCGGTTCCGGGCAGATTTATGCTACAAACTCAACCCAACCTCGAGTTGGCCACTTTCATGTTTACTACATGTCATGTCCACGTTCAAGTCTATCCTAAAACCATGTTTTCAAATCAAGTTTTCATGTCATTAACTTATTTGCCTAAACTACCCAAGCGTATCCCCAACGCACGTGAAAACGAATCATAATAGATCAAAATAGGGGAATAACATAACAAAGTTGGGTATAAGGTGTCATAGTTTTACCACAAGTTAAACATGGTGGTATTGAGGCAAAAAGGTGTTCATCAAACTAGCATGTAGGATTATTGGCCTCAAAACATGTATGACATCAAACTTAGCAAATAAGGTGGCAACATGGTAGTAGTGACATAGGGTGATAACATGATAATAGTGACATAGGGTGATAAACTTGTGACTAGCATATAGTTCAACATCATAAGCAAGTTATCTTAAGGGTTATGAGGGGTTCTATGTTGCATTAGGCATATTCCTCAAAATAAAGCTAATAGCTTTCTACCCAAAAGTCAAGATGAACGGTACTAGGTTCATGATAGTCCCACAACATAGATCAAGAGAGTCATGAATAGATCTATGCATACAATGATAGATCTAAGGCAAGCATTACACAAAAATCCCATTTCAACTTGCTACATGTTCATATTAATTTCATAGTTTAAATCTAAGAGTAGAGTGGGGCTTACAAATCGTGGCTATGAGATCTAGAATAAATAAAATAAGATAGAGACGAAGCCACACTAGAAATCCCCAAATAAAGATAATAAGCTCCACTTAAAGCCTTGAGAAATAAGAAGAAGTAGCTCCTTTGATGAAGAAAGATGGCTCCTTGAATGAAGAAAGATGGCTCCTTGAATGAAGAAAGATGGCCCCTTAACTTAGATCTAGTTTTGAGTGTTTGAGCTCCAAAGTTGAAGGTAAAGGCCATGATTAGGGAGCATTTTGGCAGCACTTAGTTGTAGGAGTGATTTGTGTGGGTTTAGGCCAGGTCTTAGGGTGTTTTTATAGAGATTAGGATTAGTTTAGGCCGTAGGATTAATCCTAGTTTAGATCTGGACCGTCAAATCTCGTCACAGGCCAACAGAACTGGACCCAAGAGACAAACAGGTGCACCAGGCCAACCTGGTCCGACCGGGGAGGTCGACCCCTAGGTCGACTCCCAGGTCGACCTGGTCTGGGGCAGGTCGACCCTAGGGTCGACCTCCTAGTCGACCTGGGATGGGCGGGAAATTTTCCCGCCTACTCTGTTTCGGGCTGAATTTGAATTTCGGGCTGATTTTTGAATTTTCTGAAAACTTTGACGGGCCATAACTTGGTCATACGGACTCCGATTTACGAAATTTCGGACTCTATTTCACATATTTTTCCGAGACGAACGCAATGGCGCAGCCCGTTTTCCCTGATTCAGATTTAACATTTAATTCTGCCCTGATTTGTGATTATAACATGTTATTAAGATTCGGGTTGTTACAATGTAAGTCTCAAAAAGTGTCGTGCCAATATTAGTCCGATAGCTGTTGTTGTAGGTGAACTCTATTAATGGAAGGTTCTCTTCCCATGTCCCTCCAAAGTCCAAGATACATAATCTCAGAAGGTCTCCTAGAATCTGATTCACCCTTTCGGTTTGACCGTCCATCTGAGGGTGATAAGAGGTGCTCAAACACAATTGCGTTCCTACCACTTCTTACAAGCTCTTCCAAAATTTGCTAGTGAAAATGGGATCTCGATCACTCACAATACTAGAAGGTATTCCATGCAAACAAACTATCTCTCGGAGATAAAATGATACTTACCATGCCGCCATCCTCTTACTCTTAACGGGAATGAAATGGGGGCTTTTGGTAAGTCTATCAATTACTACCCAAATCCCCGTATTACCCTTCCTTGACCTTGGCAACCCGTCAACAAAATCCATGGACATACCCATTTCCACTGTGGAACCTCTAATGGATGAAGCGACCTGCCAGACTTCTTTTGCTCAGCCTTAACTTGCTGGCACACTAAGCATCTAGAAACGAACTCAGCCACATCCTTCTTCATTCCGGCCCAAACGAAAACTCGCTTCATGTCCCTATACATCTTGAATTGCCACTACCTTCGCGGGATCCACAACTATCCCTTGCTTAGAGACCACGTGCCCCTAAGAACCTCACTTCCTTCCTCCAAAACTAATATTTGGAGAATTTAGCTTCGAGTAGATGTACTCGAAGGGTCTCTAAAACTTCCTTACAATGTAGGGCATGCTCTTCCTCGCTTCTAGAGAATATTAAAATATCATCCACAAATACCACTACGAACTTGTTTACAAACTCCTAAATACCCTACTCATTAAGTCTACAAAGAACACGGGTGCATTTGTCAAATAAAAAGGCACGACGAGCCATTCAAAGAAACCGTCGGGAGCACTAAAGGCAGTCTTATCTATACTATCCTCAGCTACTCTCAACAGATGAAATCCAGTGGCCAAGTCCAACTACGAGAAAACCGAAGCACCAACCAACTGATTGAAAAAATCATCTATCCTCGACAATGGGTGTCTATTTTTTTCTTTGTGAGTTTATTTAGCTCCCTATAATCTACGCACAATCTAAGCGAACCATCAGCCTTCGTGGCAAAGACAACCGAAGCACCCCATTCCGAAATACTTCTCCTTATGAACCCTTTCTTAAGCAACTCTTTCTCTTGCTTATTAAGCTCCCTCCTTTCTCTTGGAGCCATGTGGCACACATGCAATGCAATTGGCTTTGCATTATTCACAAAATATATACGGAAATCTATCTCATGTTTTGGGGGTAAACCCCTAACCTCCTCAAAGACATCATCATACTGACGGACTACTCGAACAGATTGCAAATCATCGATGGATGCGTCAAGTGATTCTAGGTAGCTAAGCTTCATCGAACCCTTAGGATCGCATGAGATATCAAGAGTATTACCCAAACTAGTCAACAGTATAACTACCCTCCTTTCACAGTCAAGAATGGCACCATATTTGGCTAGCCAGTCCAGTCCTAGAATCAACCCATAGCCCGTGAACCCAAGCACAAAGGCGTTGCATTCGAACTCAACGCCATACACAAAAATTCTCAAATCCCGACATAACATAGAAATATGGGCCGTACTCCCAATTGGATTTGAGACACTAATGGGATCCACTACTATATTAGTATCTAGGTGCAGAGACTTAACAACAGAAGCAGATATGAACGAACGTAAAGCGCCATAATCAAACAAAGTACGAACAGAATGATCAAAAAGAAAAATCAAGCTTTCAACAGGAACTTTTCTACCTCTAACAGGTATGCCGGCTGTTAAAGCATGCATTTGCCCCCTGGAGAATCATGTACTACGTCCTTGCCCTTACCCTTGCCCTTTGGACAATCCCTGATAAGATGTCTCGTCTCTTCGCAATGATAACGACATGTCTTCTTCCTACGTTCTTTGGCTATATATGACCCACCATATATTGGCGATGCCACTTCCTATTTCCTCGGGGTCTATTGTTCTTTACACCCTTCTTAGGTTCTACTTCCTTATTCTGTGATTCTTCAACCTTAACCTCCTACTTTTTTCCTTTATCTTCTCTGTAAATCAAGGCTATATCCATGAGTTTCTCATCCTTGGGTTGTGCTCTTTAGCCCAAACCCCCTCATTCTCATTCTCATTCCCATGAAACATGTTAATAAGTCTCTCTCTAAAGCTGCCTCCATTGCGCGGAAATCCCTATAAAGCTAGGAAGAAAATTAGTCGCAAGTAAAGCTACTTCGGCTATAGATGGAAGTTAGGCACTCCTTTGCCCTTTGACAGGCACCGTAGTCTCATCATGCCTACAGAACATTGCCGCGATGAGGTTACCTCCTAGAAATCCAGGAGCCCCAGAGACTCAAAAAGAAGGAAACAAGGATTCAAAGAGAGGAACCAAGGGATAGTGCATATGGCTTTGGGGAATATGCTTTTCAAAACAAACTTTTCTTTTGAAAATACTTCCTTTAAAACCGTTTTGAAAACAACCTTTATAATCCTTTACCTGATCTGATAACCTTCATCTCTGATACCACGTGTAACACCCCTCGCCCATTAATGTCACTCACTAAGGGAATGCATTAACTTTCATGGAGCATTGTAAGTAAACAAAACAGAATATTACAAGACAGATACATAAAATAGTATTTGAAAACTTTATAATTTTATTGCAGCTGAAGCAGAAATAAGTCTGGTTGCATTTTCAAAACTCATCTTACTAAAACCAGGTACATAATATCAGTTTTGTACAAAAGCCATCGGAGTACAAAATTTTAAAACCATAATCCACAATCCAAGATACCATATGTAAGAGAAACAAAGCTAAGCATTCTTCTAGCACTTCAAGCAGGAAAGTCCGAATCAAACTTCAGCACCCCCACCATAGGAACCTGGGGGGAAAGGAAAGAAAAGGGGCGAAACAAAGGGGGTCAGACATAAAGTATGACGAGTCCAGTAAACTTTAACAATATAATAAGTAAAGCATTATGATAAGAACATAAATTGGATATACAAGATAACTGTAACATAAGCAGATAGGACATGGTAACAAGATGGACAAGATATAACATTGACTGCGCTTCTAACCGCTATAAGATATGCTCTGCACCGCACTAATACTAGTTTCACACTAAAAGATGATCCCTCTTGGCTAAATAGAATGGTGATAGCTTCGTGTACTACTAGATGCCATCATAGGTAACCGACGTGTACCTATCACTACTAGATGTACCCACTATCCTCCTTGTCTGATTATGTATCTCTAGCTGCTATCATAGGTAACCAACGTATACCTATCACCACAAGACCTTGATACCGGCCGTTCGAGAATTTCACGCCGCTGAATGACACATTAGAAAATATCTTTGTGGATACCTATAATGTCCCACAGTACAGGAGGCCCCACCTAGGAACTCTACAGAGAAAGAGCGGGAATCGGGGAAGTATTGTCTCTTCCATCAAACTCATGGACACTCCACAAATGAATGCAGACACTTAAGAGATGTTGTCGAGAAGCCCCTTCACGAAGGAAAGCTAGACAAGTACAGGGTCACTTCAAGATACAGGGGGCAGGCCGGACAACCACCGAACCAGAACCAACCTACCGCTAGGCCGACGGCTTAGCAAAAGGGAAAGAACCTCGTCATCAATTCCATAGTTGGAGGGCTTCATTTAGCTGGACATAGCTTCAAGGCAATGGACCAGTATGTGAATGCAGCCGAACAACATCTTGAAGTAGGAGAGTGTAGCAACCCCGGGGACAGTTCCCTTATTTAGCAACAAAATACGTTGGCTGATGACGTCATATTTCGTGATCGAGAAAGTATTGGAGTCCACTCCCCAACCAAGGATCCATTTGTGATTACCACCACTATTGGTCCAGCTATGGTTCATAAAGTTTTGTTAGACAACGGGAGCTCAGTAAACATCTTGTTCAAAAAGGCATTTGACCAAATGAAGTTCGAGCCGAAAGATTTAAAGCCATGTGAAGGTTGGGTACGTGGATTCAATGGAGCAACAACCGCCCCAATGGGATATGTGGAACTGTCTGTAACCCTTGGAGAAGGATAACCGCCAGAGAGTGAGAATCCTATCCTTTGTGGTTCTAGATGTCCTGACATCGTACAATGCCTTTTTGGGCCGACCAGCCTTAGCTAAGTTCAGGGCTTACCTTGCACCATGGTGCCTGTTGTTGAAGTTCCCGACCGAGGCCGGCATCGGTATAATCAGAGGGGATCAAGTCGCTGCGCGAGCATGCTACGTAGCAGAATTGAAGTTGCTCCTCAAAGGAGGAAATATAGAGACAAAGGACGCTTCTTTCCCTCCAAGGGAGGGAAAGTCGTAGCAATTAAAGAAAATAACTTCGGGAGAGTCACCCAGAGAACTACCCGAGGACATAGATCCCAGAGAGGATGAAGAGCCTAACGGCCGAATGGCGACTCCCAATGAAACAACTATGGATGTACCAATCGATGAAAGTGACCCAGAGAAGGTCCTAAGGATTGGGTCACAGTTAGACCCTATTCGGGCTTAAGAGTTAACAGACTTCTTGAAAGCTAACTTAGATGTATTTGCCTGGACTCATGCGGATATGTGTGGAATGTCCCCCTCAATAATGAGTCATTCGTTAAGCATCAACCCTAAACATCCACCCGTCAAACAGAAAAGGCGGATGCTTGGCCCAGAGAGGTCCGCCGCCTTGAAGGAAGAAGTTGAAAAGCTAAGGAATAATGGATTCATCAAAGACTCCACCTACCATGACTGGATTTCAAACCCGGTTTTGGTAAAAAAGTCCAATAGAAAATGGCGCACGTGCATTTATTTCTCAGATCTGAATAAAGCTTGCACGAAAGATAGCTTCCCGTTACCTAGAATCGATCAGCTAGTGGACTCAATGGCGGGCCACGAACTTCTTTCTTTCATGGACGCCTACTCAGGATATAATCAAATTCCAATGCATGTCCCGGACCAAGAGCACACTAGCTTCATCACGGATCTAGGATTATACTGCTACGCGGTAATGCCCTTTGGTTTGAAGAATGCTGGCGCTACATATCAGCGATTGGTCAACAGGATGTTCTATAATCAAATTTGAAAGACGATGGAGGTGTACGTCGACGACATGTTGGTGAAGTCCAGATGATCGTCTAACCATACTGCCAATCTGGCAGAAATGTTTGAGATTCTTCGAAGATATGGAATGAAGCTCAACCCCTTGAAATGTTCATTCGGGGTCGCCTCGAGAAAATTTCTAGGGTTCATAGTCAATTCAAGTGGGCTCGAGATAAATCCAGACCATGTTGTGGCAATCCGGGGTATTCAGGAGCCAAGGCAGATTATGGATGTGCAAAGCCTCGCTGGAAAAGTAGCAGCATTAAGTAGATTCATTTCTAAGGCTACAGATAAATGTATCTCATTCTTTGAGTTGATCAAGCGAGGAAAACATCATTTTAAATGGACCCCTGACTGTATAGAAGCATTCCAAAATCTGCTGAGTCATTTGGAAAGTCCCCCTATACTGTCTAAACCTGTGGACCATGAGGATTTGTATGTCTACTTGGAAGTGTCATCCCATGCAATCAGTTCAGCTCTAGTAAGAGAAGAAGATAAGGTGCAGAGACCGGTGTACTACATAAGCAAAAAATTGGTGGCATCAGTACGAAATTATCCAAAAATAGAGAAACTTGCATACAGTCTGGTGATTGCCACTCGAAAGCTCCACCATCATTTTCAGGATCATCCCATCACTGTGTACACTGATCATCCACTTAAACAAGTCCTACAAAGGCCTGAAACATCAGGAAGATTGATTAAATGGAATATCGAATTGAGCCAATTCGACTTGAATTTTCAGCCCCGAAGATCAATAAGGGGGCAAGCGCTAGCAGATTTCATAGCAGAGTTCACTACCCAAAAGGATGATGTTGTGAGTGAAGAAGTCAACCTGCCTAAACTACTCCTTGATCCCAATGCTTGGAAACTATATACAGATGGAGCTAAGAACGAGCGACGGTCTGGAGCCGGAGTAGTGCTCGAAACCTCGGAAAAACGAATAATTTATTATGCCCTTAGGTTGGAGTTCACGCCACTAACAATGATTCTGAATACGAAGCTCTGATCGCCGGGTTGAAAATCGCCAAGGAGTTGGAGATCAAGAAGCTGGATATCTTCTGTGATTCAAAAATAGTCGTAAACCAGGTCGCTGAAGAATTCCAAGCCAAAAGTTCAAGACTAATATCATATCTGAAGAGAGTAAAGGAGTTATTGAATGATTTCGATCACTACAGCATATCCCACATTCCTAGAGCAGAGAATCAAAAGGCAGATAAGTTGGCAGAGATGGCTAGTTCTGATAATCCCCAAGATACAGAGTTGGTTCCGGTTGAAGATTACGGTTCCCCAGTGTAGATCAGATGGAAGTTGATCCGATACTGGAGGTCGAACCCGAAAGGGAGTCATGGATGACCCCTTTAAAGAAATTTTTGATGTATGAGATGCTTCCGACAAAGAAGAGCGAGAGGCGCGCGGTTATCCGGAAGGCTTCCTGGTATGTTTTGCAAGGCGAGGTCCTCTACAGACAGGGGTTCTCGATTCCCCTCCTCCGGTGCATTGCCCATGACGACATCAAGCGTGTACTAAAAGAAGTCCATGAAGGCGAATGTGGCAACCATACCGGGGGGCAAACACTGGCAAATAAAATATTGCGCTACGGCTACTTCTGCCCACTATAAATAAGGATGCGGCCAAGTATGCATGAGGCTGCGACGCATGTCAAAAATTTTCTAGAATTCCCAGGGCACCTTCTAGCCAGCTAAAGACAATAACAAGCCCACGGCCTTTTGCCGTATGGGGAATTGATATAATTGGAAGCCTCCCATTGGCGAAGGGCGGTGCGAAGTTTTCCATAGTCGCTATCGACTACTTCACAAAGTGGGTCGAAGCGGAAGCCTCAACGACGATTTCCACCAAAAAAGTGATCAACTTCGTCGTGAGAAACATCATCTGCCAATTTGGGATCCCGAAAGCTGTCATAACTGATAATGGGACCCAATTCGATAGCACTGAATTTCGAGAGTTCTGCGACAAATACCATATCGAGAAGAGATACACATCTGTGGCACATCCCCAATCAAATGGACAGGTAGAAGCAGCAAATAAAGTAATCAAGTCCATCTTGAAGAAGTGCTTAAAACAAGCCAAAGCCATGTGGGTTGATGAGCTACCCCTGGCATTGTGGGCCTATAAGACAACTTACAAATCTGCTACTGGACGTACTCCTTTTTCCCTAGCTTTTGGATCGGAGGCTGTCACTCCGGTAGAACTAAAGGTACCATCTCATCGGGTCACTTATTATGATCCAATGACTAATAATGAGTTGCTCCTCGAATCCCTTGATATGGTAGAAGAAAAGAGAGATGAGGCAGATCTACGTGAATTGAGGCACAAGCAGCAGGTCGCTCAGTACTATAACAGAAAGGTCTGAGCCCGTACCTTAAAACCCGGAGACTTGGTTCTGAAGCGAGTCTTTCCACCCCCGACTCACTTTGGGCCGAAGTGGGAAGGACCATATGCCATCCAATGGAGGCTTGATAACGGAGCTTTCAAGCTAATGACCGTGAACGGAATTGAAATCCCCAGAGTGTGGAACGCCCAGCATTTGCGGCACTACCAGACGTGAAGATCGTCATTTCTATTCTTTTGTTTATAGGATTATGTAATAAGGCTCGACTAGCCTGAAGTAGTCTGATATATGAATAAAAGATATTAAAGTGGACGTAGGTCATGATTCGACCGAACCACTATAAAAACATCATGTGTCATTTACTTTCATTGCACTCTTATTTATTATCTTACTATTTTGTATGTACAGGTAGATACAGTTTGCTGGCATCGATGATGTTTTCACGGGTTCCGTAGGGAGTGTAACACCCTTGGGAATTCCGTCTAAGCAACATCCGACTGCTTGATGAAGACTTATGATTTCTTGACTCCTGACTTTTGGAATGAGACTCGCTTCCGCAGAACACCCTTCCAAGAGTTCACGGGCTTGCTCATCATCTTTTAATGATGAGCATATCACCGATAAGGTGACCAAATGAATGGCACATCAATTAAAATTCTACTTCTCAAGATTCGAGAAGTGCAGAGGACAGGGAATTTAACTGTCCACGAGACGTGAAGGTGCACCATGATTTTAAAGACCGTCTCGACCAACACTCTACCCTTGGAATTCGACGGGAGAGTATAAAGGCGTTGGAGACTCAATGCCGCTAAAGAACTCCTACCCTGCTGAAGGATCGGGGAACAGACTGAAAGCTGAGTTCGAACTCTATCCTGGGCAAACGACAGGAGAGTACAAAGTCATTCGAATTAAGTGCCACATAAGGGCTCCTATCCCGCTGCAGAATCGGGAATGAGAATGAAAGCTGAGCCCGACCCCCTCACTTCCGGGAATGGGGGGCAATATAACTTCGACTCTAATCAATCCTCAATAGGCCCTGGCCAGGCGTCGTAATGACGATTGATTGGGGGCATTCACATATGACACTTACACTTTGACACTAGCAAATGCTTTTCACTAGTCGTACATGACCACTTTTTCGAAGTTTCAGTTGAGACGTCTATATTTAGTCATAATTGCTTATGTTAGTGTGATTATTCTTAAGATATGTGGTTTAAATTAACAGATTTCACAAATGTGATAAATTTACAGGTACTTGAAGATGCAAAACAAACATATTTTCATTTCACTAAACTGCAAGAAGTACAAAATGAAGATTAACCAAAAGGCGAGGGCCACACTCGCAACTACATCAAATGGCCAATGGAAAGCCTAAAAAGCAAAATATGAACTAACTACATCCTACTTATGCTTGGGGGACGATTTGGATTTCTTTGGGGAAGGCCCCGATTTCCTTTTTCTTTTTCACTGTTTTCTCCTCCTTGTCACCGGTGGTCTCATCATGTTTCTACCTTTTTCCCCTGCTAGAAGGAGGATCTACTGGAAGTCAAGAAGACTGGGAGGCAAGCTGCGAAGTAATTGACTTGGAAGAAAGTCTTATAATCAGCCAAGTCTTGGGATCGACCTCCGAGATGGGAGTCGCATACACAGGCTCCAGCTCTTCCTTTTTAAGGGCCAATTGCTTCTCCTGTCTAGCATGTCGGTCAGCCAAGGTCTCGTTATCATCGCCTTTGGCTTCATCTATGATAACCACATCATCTTCCTCCTCTCCATGACCGTCGTCCGTGTCCTGTAAAGCCGCAACGACCTCAGCATCTGCAGGAGCATCAGTGATGGGTGTCGTGGATGTTCTGATAACCGCTTCACTTGTCACATCCTCGGTTTTCTTTGCAGTCCCGGAGCCTCCAGCCTCAGTTCTCGAGGGGACATCAACTTTCTCTGCCACTGCCTTTTCTTCTGCGTCCTTCTCGGCTGGTTTCCCACCTATTATAAGAGAAGTAAATATTAGTGCATCTGTGTTTGACTGTCTCACAAAACCGCGACAAGTTATAATCGCCTTAGCAAACTACGGGGAGAATATGGAGATACCTTCAGCCGATTCCTCACCCAAAGTGGTAGTTGCGGCTCCAACAACTGGAGGCGTGGGAGCCAAGGGAATCAATGGATCATCAGGATTGTATTCCTCATTAGCAAAGGCTTTGGGTTCTGTCATAGAGCTTGAACTTTCACCAATCTTACCTTTGCCTTTAAGTTTAGCTTTTTCCCTCTCGATCTCCTCCTGGACTAAGTATCTGCCCTTCTCCAGAGCCTCGGGCTCCTCGCCTCTAAGAAAGGTTTGCATCAGCTGGCCTTTATCAATCTCGTCCACCCCCAACCGCTGCTTCTCACCTTCGACGATGGCTTCCCATATGTTGGCCAGAGTGACATGATAATTTGGGATCCAAGAGATGTCTCGAGTCTTGATGACCTGAGTCAAGAAGTCTAACAACAGCTCGTCAAAGCTTTCTATTTCCTTTTCAGCTATGGAGAGCTTATCAGCGGTCGTAGAGGCCGATTCAAGAACATTGTTGGCATTGCTCTCGGC
This sequence comes from Allium sativum, assembly GCA_030737875.1. NCBI lineage: Eukaryota > Viridiplantae > Streptophyta > Magnoliopsida > Asparagales > Amaryllidaceae > Allium > Allium sativum. Next base: position 301,775,034 of record CM060924.1, read on the forward strand.
CAGAACCACACGCCCTTCAGCCTGGACGAGTTGGTTGGACAAGTCTTCCTTCTCTTTTTGATAAGAGCGAGGCTTTCTTGCAAGCTCGCTTTCTCTTTTTCCCAGGCAGCCTTCTGAGATGCAAAGTGCTCTTGCGCTGTCTTCAATTCAATGTTGGCATCCCTGAGGTCCTCCACTTCTTTTTTCAAATCCATTTTCTCTTGGCTATTTGAGTCGAGCTCAGTATGGAAACGCTGCCTAGCACTCTCAAGCTCTAACTTATAATTCCCCGCATTCCGCTGGGCCAGGGCTAGTTGAGCTTGTGCATCCTCTAGTTCTTTTTCCATTTTAATCCTGGTCCTAGCATCGTTCTCAATCTTCACTTTGGCTCTGGTCGCATTTGTCTCAAGACGACGAATGGCATTAGAAAGTAGCACGGCGTGTCTCTTCATCAATCTGTATTGCTTGGCCACGTGGGCTACTCTTCCCACAACCTCTTCATCCCAGTTATCAGGAACTAGTTCAAGATCTGGGACAAACATCATTCTCTCAACGAAATTGTCAGGAAAGTCTCTTCGCAAGCGTTCCAGTCTGGCCTTATTTTTAGGGCTGTGGGCAGCATCACGAGTAGCAGTGACATCCAAGCTCTGCTGACCAGGGGTTGCAAGAGTTGTTTTCTCTTTCCCAACAATCTTACCCTCGTCCCTGTTCTTGTCCTTCGGCTCCTGATGTTGTTTAGAAGGAGTAACACGAAAAGGTGCGCTTTTCGGAGGCGTCAGATCCTTAGGAAGTTGTTTACCCCCGCTTAGTGGCGGTGGACGACCGTGAGATTTTCCAGGATCCTGCTTCGTTGGAGATCGAGATCGTGTGGAATAAGACTTATGAGAATCATGAGATCGGTGAGTGTCTCTCCCCCGGCTGCTGCTGCGACCGTGAACAGGGTTTGGCCGGAGACTCGGTGTACCCGCGCGATGGGAGCGATGAGAATAAGACAGCTTACGAGTCATTCCTCCTACAAAAGAAACAGATACGTATTAAGACCATGAATATCGATGATATGAGAATGTTGTGACAAACAATGTGTGTGTTGTGCATGCATCCCGTGCAATCCCCCTTAACAGACCAGTGCCCGGAGCTATGCTCGTCTGCGTGCTTTCTCTATCTCCAGATGGAACAATAGTATCCTCATGATCAGGAAATAGCGGTCCCTCTCCTAAGTCTTCCTGGGTATAGAAATCGTCTGGCAGAGGAATCTTGTCTAGTTCCGTGAGTATCTGCTCCTCTGTTATTTCTTCGTAAGAAGTAGGGTCAATTGGTGGTAAAGCTTTCGGGGAAGACGGCCCCTCAGGGGCCTGGATCTCCTTAGGGTCAGTTCCACGGATCTCATCACCCTTAGGATCATTTAAGTCCTCATCATCTTGATCAATATGCGGTGAAGGACTCTTGGGAAGTTCAACCACTTTAGTGGCTCCAGAAGTCCCTTCCCCTCCGGCCGGGGGCACATACTTATAAGGCTTACCGCCTGTGCCGAGTCCATACCTAATATCCAACAGACGGTGCCTATGAAGGTTCTCATCAGTGATACATTTCTTGATCCTTAAGAAGTCGGAATTGCTTTTGAGAAGGCGGGACAGTCGATCTTGATACACCGAGCCTTCAGTTCTTGGGAAAGTATGTCCTACATAGCAAAAAAGAAGCATATCAGTGTCCTGGTCATGTAATCAAATCATATATTTGGAGACTCGTAACTCAGTTGACTTAAGCCACCGCCTCGCACACCCATCCTAGTGTTTTATGTAAAACCACTCCGCTTTAGGATGACCTATGTTGCTATAATTGTCTTTTACAACCTTCCTATTGGCTATCGATTCGAAGAAAGAGAAGTTCGGAGTCGCCGTGGAGCGGTGCTTGAAAATATAGTAGAATTTCAAGTCCTTGAAGGTGATCTCAGTCTGAAAATTTCTTCATATGCAACGTATAGAGTATACAAAGCTGCATAGGCATTGGGCTGAAGCTGCATTGGGGCGATGTGCAACCGTCTCAGGGTTTCAACGACAATCGGTGGGAATGGAGGGATAGCGCCTACCCAACACATTAGTCTACTGATAATCATATATCCAGGCGGGGCTAGGTGGGGCCTGTCATCCTTTTCTGGAGTTTTAACATCATCTCAGGACATCCTGTGTCTCAGGCATAACCTTAGAAGCCTCGCATCGTCTAACTTGGTAGCCAGGCAATCTGTAAATGTATCGATTTCTTCAGCATCGGATGTCTAGTCAGGAGCCCCCTCATCCTCTTCTTCAGATTCATCCTCAAGTGAAGTACTATCTGACAAATCTGATTCTGTTTCCGCTTCGTATTCTGAGTCAGAGTCCTCACCCTCTGGATTAACCGGAAGAATGTCGGGGTTAGGAAGCTCCGGTAACTCCGGATTTATCTCTGTATCAGATACTTTAGAAGAATTCTTGTCTGACACCATTGTTTCGGTGAGCAAATACGAAGGATTAGAGGATATAAACCCATGAACCCCATGCCTATGCAAGCTTTTGTGTGTGCAAGTGTGTATGATACAGAAAAGTAAGGTCACAAAGCAGATAGAATATGCTGTTAAGTCCTGTTGTCAATCATTCCAAGAAGTTCATCTCGAAGGCTCTAACCTAACTGTCCATTGGTGTATTAAGGTCAAGTTGCATTTTTAATTTAACGAGCACATCGGATCGCACATCTCATCGGATTGCACATCTCCTCGGCTCTCGAGTCAAGGATCGGGTCGCTGAGCATCAGTGGATCGCGAGCAAACACAAACTTGTAGCAGAAGCATCAGCTCAAGTAAGAGCGCTAGATAGTGGAAACCGGAGCGAATCACGCTAACCCCTCACGATCCGCCTCGATTACCTTGATCCGACCCAACATTCAAACTTGGGAGCATTCGTTTATCCTCCTCGATCTGATCCGCCCCTGCTACCACGACCCGATCCGTTCTCCAAATCCCACTCCTTCCATCTACCACGATCCGCTGCCTCGTCATCACCATAATCCAGCCTGGCTCGCTCCTTCTTCTTCTTCCTTCTCCCTCTTCCCCTCCTCCGAACTCGAGCAGCCAACACCGATGGCACCAGATCAGCCTCCAAAGCCTCGAACGCTACAAAATATCACCACTTTCTCCTCTCAAATCGGTGAAAACTGGAGAGAAATGAAAGTGAAGATGCAGTAAAGCCTTATTAGCATGATTACCTATTTCGTTTTAGCTTAAATCAGGCGAGGAATTCGTGAGTTAGGGTTCGAAAAGAAGGGTCGAAAACTGGCGGCGGCAAGAAGAAGAAAGAAGAAGGAGTGAAGATGGAGGAAAGGTCGGGTTATATAGGTGAACTCGAGACCGTTAATATTCCAAATTTTGTCCCATCCGGACCGTGGAGCCTGTTGGGCCGCGGACCCGAGCCCAACGAAGAAAAGTGAGCCCGCTCCCTCAACGCGACTCGTGACTGAAGTAGTAAGGCCCCTCTGTTTCGTGGGGGAAGCCCAAATGACTATCAATCCGAAACGAATGCCTCGTCTCATGAATCGTGGGATGTTTCGGCGATCCGACTCAATAAACAATTGCCGGAAATGAAGATCCAGAAATGTTTGTGAAGATTTAAAAGTTTACCTGGCAATTTGACGATGAATTCTTCAAACTCCAGAGGTAAGAGCTATCCAATGAACAAAGAAATGATCGAAGATTTAACTGGGTATTTATACTAATCGAGAGATACGACTTTCTGAAGCTGTACGACGTTTCAGATAGGCACGACCTTTGCACCACTTCAGGAAAAGATATCTTAGTAATTTCGAAGCATGTTCCATCTCTGATAAAACATACTTCGAGAGGGAAAAATGTTGGCTAGCTTTTGGATCAAGCCACCAAGATTCAAACAAGAGTCCAAGGTGAAGCTTTACTTGTGTAAAGGCCCTAACCCGATCGCGATCGCCATTGCTAACCCGATCCGACCCGCTCGTACTAACCCGACCGATCGGATCCCAAAGCCCAAGATGAAGGCCACGACCAAGTCTACCACGATCCGCGAATGCAGGATCCAATGACACCTGTCCATAATGGCTATATTGACTATTTCTCCATCAAGATACGAACCAGTACGAGATCCTCAGGATGTGGGCCACGTATGACCGCGATCCATCATCAGGAATCAGCTATAAATAGCCCGGAGCTTGGCATTTTTCAGGATCTTTTGGCAATACAAAGCTCTGATCTCACCATTATCATAGCTCCACTATTTTTATCTCGAATTTACTAAGTGAATCACATTTGTATGTGCGAAATTGAGAGATAAACCATCGCTTGTACTCTGATTCCAAGCATAATCATTGATATAAAGTGGGCGTAGGCTCGTTAACGCCGAACCACTATAAATCTTGTATCTTTTCTTATTTCTTTTGCATATTTCTGATACTAATCGCTTAGTATTAGAACAATTTGGGTGTTGGAGCCAATTTTGGATCTAACAGATTCCTTATCTCACTAATTAGATAGGTTTAACATAGCATGTTTAAGTTCAATAATAAGCCAAATACATATACTTCTGGTTTGTAATTAACGAAAGTAATATACAATCTTCTGATGTAATTAACGAAAGTAATCTATAACCTTTTATTGTAATTAACGAATGTAATCAACATTCTTTTGTTGTAATTAACAAAAGTAATCTACAACTTTTTACTGTCTAGTTAAGTCCAATATATCACTGTTTAGATGTTTTACAGTTACAGGTTTACTTAATGTACAATTAATTATATTTTTTCCCAATTCACATGTTTTCTATAACATGTTAATTAACGTATAATTAAGTACACAGCTTATTCCATTTCGTAAGTTTATCCCCATTTACAGTCCCCATTTACAGTCAATAATTGGAATGTAACCCTAACCAATTGTAAATATGCCCAAAAGTATCCTTTTTAACATGTTTTTAAAATGCAGCTTACTTAACGTAACAGATTACTTAATGTCAAATTAAGTCTAATTAAAATGTTTTTCCCAAACTAATTCAAATAAACATAAATGTCAAATTAACATGTTTACCAAATAAATGTCAAATAAACATGTTTTCCAAATTAATGCCAAATGAACATATTTTTCCAAATTAATGTCGAATTAACATGTTTACCTAATTAATGTTAAATGAATATTTTTTTCCAAATTAATTTCAAGTGAACATGTTTTCCCAAATTAATGTCAAATTAACATGTTTACCAAATTAATGTCAATGAACATGTTTACCAAATTAACTTCCAATGAACATGTTTTCCAAATTAACGTCATATGAACATAAATGTCGAATTAACATGTTTACCAAATTAAGATCGTATGAACATGTTTTCCAAATTAATGTCAAATGAACATGTTTTCCCAAATTAACGTCAAATAAACATAAATGTCAAATTAACATGCTTACCAAATTAATGCTAAATGGACATGTTTTCCAAAATTAATGTCAAATGAACATAAATGTCAAATTAACATGTTACCAAAATAATATCAAATAAAACTGTTTTCCAATTCACAAGTCTGCATATTTTTCCATTTAAATTTACCCTAATTTACAGTCCATAATTCACTGATTATTAATATACCTAAAATTCTTATTAATATTGTTTCAGATTATCCAAATTTCACGTAAATTTAACGATAAAGGCTAAACCTCTCGTTGGCCTAGGCTCAATCCTAAACAAAAGAAACGAAGAAATAGATCTAGGAACAGAGATAAACAGAAATGAATAAATAGCCATTGCAAGACTGCAAACAAAATGATGGCAGAGAAGGAAATAAATAGTAGACAGTAAATAAAATGAATAATTACTTGTAAAAGACAAACTTGTAAACACTGTTATTTCCAAACTTTCAGATCCAATCTCTTTTATCGTCTTAATCCTTTTTATTTAGATCTGAAATCATTTTAACAGCTATTGTTTGAGTTTTAACATTAACTTGTAAGAAATCTGATAATTGTAGTAATACTCACATAAAATTTGAGAAAATAGAATAAGCTTTGGTAGATCTTCTCTGTCTATGCATATCCCCTAGAAATATTTGTAGAACCAAACCCCTAATACTCCATTAAAATTATAATTGAGAAGAAGTTTATTTGAGAGAGATAGAGAAATGGAGTAATGATGATTAGGTTAGGGTTTGGAGGCTATTTATAATAGAGTTAGGTATCCATGTTTATTGGATTTTAGGTCCACGTTCATTGTAGTTTACACATCAGCAATACATTAGCAGAAGACCACAGAAACGTTCAAAATAGGCTCGTGTCGACCCCTGGGTCGACAGAGGTGTCGAACCAGTCAAGGGTTGGGTCACCCATTGATTTTGGTTATTAATTAAATTTCAAATTCCAAATTCCAAACTTTGATTAATCATAACTTATTAAATTCTCGCCCGATTTACAAGAACTAAAAGTCTATATGAATCTGAATTTCGTAATAGACGTAATGGTGAAATCCTTTTTTGCTCAATTCTCGGTATTCTAATTGCGATTTATTTTCTCAATTTATTCCTCAATTAATTAATTATTGTTTGTTAAAATATTGGGTCCTTACAGAAACTATGTAAATGAATTTTATTACTGTTTTGGGGACAAATCAATTTGGAATAGGCTTACCTTCCTAAAATGGGTAATCTATAAAGATGAGAAAGAAGGGTAACATAACTAAAAGAGGTATGAAAAGTAAAAGAGATATAAAAGATTTATTATGTAAATTTACAAAGACTGTAATACGTTAATGTCATATCTATAAGGGTTATGTTAATTAATAAGAAACTTGTGAAGTATGTAATGAATGGGGATTGTATCCTATTATAATAAATTATATCAACAAGAATTTTATATAATAGGCAGACTTGTCATAGGGACAAGTAGGATAATAACACACAGGTTATAATTAAAAAAGAAATGAGAAGTCAGAGGCTTATTATAGATAAACTTACGGGAAATAAGTTTAATAAGAAAATTCGCAATTATGGTTGTGATAAAATTATAATAAGAGGCTTTAATTAAATGGAAAAGATTATAGTAAGCTTATTTTTTACAAATTTTATAATTAAGGAATTAAGTTTAATGAATATAATAATAAATGGTGGTCCGTTTCAGCAGCGTTAACAGGTTAGGGAAAATAAGCAGCTAACTAAAGCTAATAAACAAATAACTTGAATGTAGAATAAATATGTAGATGCTCAAGTTAATTAGCAACGCTATAAGTAAAGCAAGCACTTAACTGAAGATTTGACATAACGTCTAATAATATAAGGATGATATGCGATTGAACCAGTCCGTACGTATTTGGGATGACGAGCTCAACGGGACAGATCATCATCGGTGTTTAGAAACACGAGGGAAGCATGTCTATCTTATTCAATGGGATTGTAAGGAAGTGCGGGGCTTCTACGAGATGTGAGGATAATCCGTGATGGCCTTCTATGGTATGTCCAATGAAGTTGTACCCATAGAGTTATGGTTTGTATGGTACCATCTAGTGAGTATGCCTTGGTTGTATCTTGGATGATGGCAGCCTAAAGACTGATAAGAGGATGATCTTAGGATGATTCGATGGCTTCCTCAAGAGAGGAGCCTTCGTGGTCAGGACCCAACAAAGGATAGTATGTCGTTAGATACCTGTCATCGTCAATTGGAGCGTGTGCGGGAAAGACAGGAGATAAGCCAAGTGGTCAATGATTTTTTACTATCAGATCATGGAATGAGGGACCACATGTTTGTTTAGATTGGATGCTAGGGCGGTCATTTAGCTTTTTTAAATAGTCTTTCATTATATTGGGGTACGCCGGAGTGCGGCCTTGGAGAACCATCGAAGAGACAAACCTAAATTTGGATAGCTGCACTATGGCCTTAACGAGGTTCTCCTTCACATGTATGTGTAAGGCCTCTAACTGAGTTTCGTGGAGAAACTCAAGATTAGTGCACCTTTATGGCGCAACGATAGAGGCTTATTCTCTTTCGCAACATACCTTAGTACGCTTCTGTGGCATGACGTTGGAGACTTGGTACGCCTTCGTCGCTTGTCTAGTACGTGTAACAACCCGGAAAATTTGAGCCAATTTTTATTTCGGCAATTTTGGTGAATTTTGAATATTTAAAATGATTTATTTCAAATAAATACAACTAAAAGTTTATTTTGAACAGAATTAGAACATATAGATTATTTAAATCGAAGTTAGAATATAAAAATTTATTTTAATTATATACAACGAGCCTGAAATGGGCAGTTTTAAAATTTAACTTTGCACTTTGACTGAATGTACAGGATAAAAAATATATCGGATTTTGGAGAAACAAGAAATATTTGAATCTGTTGAATTGTATCTTTCTAACGAATTTGAAAAATTGAAATTTCATAGCGGGAATAAAAAGTTATGGCCAGTTGAATATTCAGAATAGTTGTTATGGAATTAAATATATGGTCCAAAAAGTCACATTTTGCATACGGATGAATTTGGACTCGAAACCACTTCCATTGAGTTCAAAATGCCGTTTGCGACTCCGAAAAGTATAAGCTTCGATATATTCCGGAGTTCGGAATTGTGGCAATTGGCTGGGGGTTTTCGGTTAGAAAATATAGCCCTTAAAAATAGTAATTTTGCAAACGACTTCCGTTTTCGACGAAACCACTTTTGTTGGTTCCGGGATGTCAAACTATTGCTAGATTCCAAAATTCATAATTTTCTCAGTCAATATGTGAGCGTAGCACAAGAAAACGTGTTTTGTCAATTTCTTTTGAATTGGATCGACCAGAAAATGGTCAATTTTAAAACAGTCTCCAAATTTGACAAATTTAGTTTTGTTAGGACTGTATCGTCAATACAAAGCTAGACATATTTTTTTCTGGAATTTTTAGAGTCCGTATGTGACCCCGGTAAATTGAAATGTACATTTAAAATTGAATATACAGATTTATATTTTAAATTAAAGGAAAACTGATCATAATAGCCGAATTGGGTTACGATGCATATCCCATTGTGTTCGGAATGGGGGTATTTAGTTATGGGCGACAGTCGTTGGGCCTCGTTTCGAGTTCGAATAAAAAGTCAACTTTTTATGGGAAATTAAATTAAATATATTATAAAACCTTTTCCCCTTTCCACCCTCACTCAGTCAAACCCGCACCCCCCTTTCTCGTTTCTTTTCACGTCAGTTTTTAAATAAATAAAAAAAGGACCTAGCGAAATATTCTCGTCGCTGCTCCCTCCATCGACCACCGCGCCCCCGCCACGCCACCGCCGGCTTCCCCTGCCTCCACCGCCCCAGGCGCCGCCCTCCCCTGCTCTCTCCCCTGCTCTCTCTCTCTTCTCTAATCCGTCGACCAAGCCCCAAATCGAACCCTAGCCCAACCCCGCCACCTGAAGCCGCCTCTGGCCACACCCCAGCACCGCGACTACCAGGACCTGACACCCTCCGACCTATTGTACCCCCTGAAGCCCTTCTTCGATTGGAAAGTAAGTGAGTTTAAACTAAATTTTTATTTTCAGTTTTAACTAAAATAGCATTGTAAAAATTCATTTTTATATATTAAATAACATGATAAAAAGTTGTTTTTTATATAGGAAAACGATGTATGAAGTTATGATTTTAACGATAGGGAAAGATTAGCTTTTTACTAATCTAAAGATGAGATCTTTTAATATATAAAGTAGAGATTTTTATTCATGAAAAGAAATGATTTTTACAAATGAAAAGATAGGATTTTTACAGTTAGAAAGGTGAGATTTTTATAAGTAGAAAGGTCGGATCTTTATGAGTAGAAAATTCGATTTTTATATTATATGAAGTAGCGATAAAAATTCGATCTTTATATTGTTTACATTGAAAGAAAAATACAATCTTTTCTATAAATATAGCGTTGTAAAAATACAATCTTTTCTATAAATATAGCGTTGTAAAAATATAATCTTTTCTATATATATAGCGTTGTAAAAATATAATCTTTTCTAACATGTAGCAATGTTAAAAATGTGATTTTTAACATATACCGCGTGAAACAGATCTCGTTGAAAACACGGCGAAGATTTTTTACATAAGAAGAGTTGCGGCGTTTTGTTTAGCTTAAGGTGAGAACTCCTCACTCTGATTTATTTTCTAGCTAAAATATATACTAGGATGCAGACGGTGCTTAGTAGCACCTGACACCTTTGTTTGGGGTTGCTTATGACGTGCGCCGTTATAAGGCGAGGGATAAGGCTAGACCTTATCCCCTTTCTAGTATAGCGTCGTTGTGCTGCCGAAATTTTCTAAAAAGTGGTAGAAAAATTTAGTTAATTGAAAATAAATATCCATATACAAATCAGACGGTTTGTTTATGTACACTCATTTGGCGAATTTGGATTAGGACGATAAATTTTACACTTCGCCCAACTGTACAAATAAATGTGTGTTTGTTGACTGAAACCCCATACGGTTGTTGGGATGAAAATTGACGTACACTAATCCCAACTGTTTAGTTGTATGTCAATCGATTGGTTGACAAGCTATTGTAACCGTTAATTATTTATATTTAATGCTTATGCAGTTATGTAGTGTACGTTGGATGATGGTTGATTATATACATGTGTTGTATGGAATCCATGTAAATAAAATTATATGGTAACTGATTGGGCTTCATTCCAATTTGGAAAGTATAAAATATTTGAAATAGAAATATTTGAAATAGAAATATTTGAAATAGAATATTTGAAATAAAATATTTGAAATAGAAATATTTGAAATAGAATATTTGAAATAGAAATATTTGAAATATATTAAGCCGTGTTGATTAGATTTGCGCCATTTTGACGCGAGCGATATTTATATCGATTTTATTCATTTCTAAAATGAATATCGAAAGGGAAATTATTTCAAAATCAAATATTTTGAAAATAATATCATTTATAGAATAATGGTGTAGAATATTCAATTTGGCTTAAAATTGAAAAAGAAGTTGGAATCGTTTTTAAAACGAATTTATAAAATACGTTTTGAACGGAATATATATAATATATATATGATGGCCTGAATAGAACGCGCCGCACCACGGCAGTTCACAAATTTCGACCATTGACTTTGCATTGACATTACGGGAGATCCGACTGTCGGATTCTCCTAAAACCGGAACCGTTGGGTTCGTGTCGAAAAGAGCTTTCCAATGAATATAAGAGATTTGGAATCTAACGGTTGTATTTGGAATTATGTCCAAATAAAATTTGTAAAAGGTCGCTATGGATGCAGTTCGATGGCCGTTAGTGGAAATCGACTGTACGGGCCTTGACAAAATTATTAAAAATAGCGATAATTGGTGTAAAATCGAAATAAGTGATTTGAAAGAAATTGGGCTGAAAAATTCCATGTTTGTAAAGATAAAAATATATTTTTATCGAAATGAACTAGTATTAACTAGAATTAAAATCTATTTATTTTTAAATAAATAAATTGGAATTGAAATGGTTTTAAAAATAACCAGAATCCCCAATACATGAATCTGATAACTAAAATTATCGAATTCAAGGAATGATCGAGAATGGAGTACCGCCAGTTTTACTCTAGGCGGTAGTTAAACCTTTAATTAGATTTGAACGGGAAATGGTAATTAATTTTACCGATAACACCGTAGGTGTTAGATATGGAGTGTCACCAGTTTTGCTCCATGGGATAAATAGGTTGGGATCGGGAAATAAAACAAATGATTTCTTCGGTTAGGTTCGCTAATCCCGACTAGTTTGGAAAACAGTAATTTGGTTTAAAACGTTAAAGGAATATTTGGATAAAAGAATATTCTGAATTGGAATGAAGCGTATGTTGTGTTGTGTAACACTTGTTTATTATATACGCGAGTTATTCGGAAAGTCCAGGTTTATCCCATTCTGAATAACTGATTCGACGATAAGTCGAAGGTGGAGACGGTGGTTGAAGACCGGAAGTCTTCACGTCGTTTGGATGATTCCTGATGTCTTGATTGGCCTGTACCCCCAGGACGAAGGAATAATTGTTGATCGTCTAGACGTACTTGGAGATCGATGGATATGCGAGGAATAAGGTTCCTCCGGTTTCGTTCAGACCCAGAACGGACTTGTAAATGGATGTGTGTCTAAAGTTGGATTGACAACGTGGCATGCTGAGATGCAAATGATCAAGGATTCTGTTGAAAAGCAAAGTCTTGTGGTTGATGATCAAAGCACGGCCTGCGTGGTGTAGCTTTGTGTAGCGTTAATTTGCGAGCCTCACACCGGTGTGAACCAGAAACGGGACAGGACTTCAGGGAGGACATGCGTTTTCTTCTAGTTAGAAGTGGCGTCAGTGGTTTTACACGCCCTGATGAGTTTGACTTATGTTGTTGTTGGAATGTGAGGCGCCTCGGTTATATCGGCTACTGCGGGAGCTGATGGAGTCATTCGTTGGCTCATTTACGCCCCATAGGGCGAGGAGACGTAGTGTTCAGGCATAATAATCCACATCGAATGGACCGGCCCTGACGATCCATGGGGCAGTTGCGGCTGTTCCTGAGACATGGGCTAGATTGTCTCGAATCGGTGAGGACGATCCCTAGCCTCCATTCATAGACGGAAATCCAACTTCCAATACGATAATTTACGGTTTTAGTTTTATACTATTGGCGACATAGTGACATGGGACGCTAATGCCGTCTAGGATTGATGCATTTATATTTGAAGTTGTTTTGACACTATACACTTATAGTAATATCAAATAATTTGTTTTAAACGTATCAAGCATTCTTTGGCTATTATAAGGTAAAACCCTATACTCTGGTTTGTGTTGCATTGTGTGATGGGACCTGGGTCTTATAATAGTTTCATTGTTCTTTATTCAGCATTGCGCTGTTTGTTTGATGCACAGGTATTCTTGGGGTTAAAACCCGTTCCGCGTTAGCGGCGTGGTCTCTTGATTTACCCAACTTTAAAATAAAGATTTATAACTGTTTTAGTTCTCACACCAGTCACATGGCTGACCTGGAGTTTATTGTTTTATCCTAAACTCTGGGTGCCCCTATTTTCCACATGGGAAGCTAGTAGATTTGGTTCTGCAGATATATTATTCACAAGATCTTGGTTCACAGCTGGAACTATACTCGGAAAGCTCTGTATCCGTGTATTCCTTTCAGTTGTATTTTTGTATTATTTTCCGCTACACTAAAATTTGTAAATCTCTGATATTGATAAAGTGTATATTATTTGTTCATACTCTGGAATATTCTTGTACTCTGATGTAAATGGTTGTAATAAGCAATGAAATGTTCTTCTATTTGTATTCTGTTTTGTCATGTTCTCAAAGCAATCCGTGCTTTCTCTTCTCTTCGGAGACCGGGGAAGTTACGGGTCATCACAGTACGCTTTCGTGGCATGGAAGTGGAGGTCTGATACGTTTTCGTAGTACGAAAATGGGTACCACTCGAGGAGGGTACTATGGGGAGTACCTCGATATATATTAGGTATATAGCTAATATATATTATTTGTTAGGTTAATCTACTAGAGAGTAAATGGTTATGACTTATGCAAAAAAATCAGAAGCGTATTGTGAGATAAACCCAAATAAATTAAAAAAATATGAATTAGTGACAAAACAATATATTTAGCCTTATCTGTAGAAAGTATAATTCCATTCAAAGGAACTTTTGTTCTAACCTCTTCCTGATAACAAACCCGCATGTTAGACGGGTGGTTGAAATTCTACAGCTTAGAGACACTTATTGGATAACGTTATTAATTTGGTAAGTATTTACCTACTATTATATTTTATTTCCTTCCACTATGAGATTTTTATTATGTGCTGTGATATATTACCTTTGACTTTCTATAGGATACCCAATAAACCATCCCGAGCTTCAATAGATTTGGATTTAAAAGAAAATGGGTCTGTCGAAATTCAGGTTGTTACCTTTGGTATTAGAGCTTAGGCTTAGGATTCCTATATAGATAGTGAGTAAGCGTATTTGTATTTATATAAATATAAATATTATATATATACACATGCACACATATATCCATAGAGGAACTCACTAATTAAGTGAACAACACATGGACGAAGTTGGGATGTCAACTTTGTATGCTTAGGAAATGGTTATGGAAGTTTGAAGATTATAGACTCATTACTGGCTAGGGTGGAATATGGACAAAATGTTTGGAAAAAAGAAGGAGGGAAGATTCCATGTTTTAATATATGAAATTTTGGTACTTCAGATTAGTGGATTAGTCAGTACGCCTTATCAAGAAAAGTTAGGAAACACATTGGAAAATGCAAAAGTTAGGAAGCACTTTGTACTTATCCCTATAGTTAGAACTTTAAAAAATGAACATGAAGAAAAAATGTAAACGTAGGAAAAGATTTCTAGAAAAAATTTCAGGTTTAAAAAATTAAAAGTTTCAATTTATAATTTTACTGGTTTGGAATATGAAAATTTGCAATTAAAGAATTTTTGAGAAAATACTACAAACTTGTTTTCGAAAAGTATCAAATGCATAAGCATGTTGCAAGGTTAAGCAATATAAGTAGTTAAGGGAAAGCGTGAATAACTAAATTGGCCACATAGGATGCATAACTGACCTTGAGTGAAATAAAATATTAAAGTTTTCTTAAAGGACAGATTATGATACATTTTAACTTGTTGGAATAAGAAGAATTATAAAATAAGTTTTTATGAATCGATAAATTTGCAAGCAAACATTTTATGTAAAAGTGGCAAGGAAATGTGTAGCAAAAGAGTTGTACAAAACACAAAAGTCCTTTCCAGAAAAGGTCCATTGAAACTTAATCTTATTTAGTTAAAAATAATTTAGTTAGGATGGTCCCATTAGTGTGCATAAACGGTTAATTAAGGTTAGAGTAAAACTTAGTAAAAAAAATTCAAGTGGTTATTGTTCAAAGAAGCAGAAAGTAAATTTTAAAACTTGCATCGTTAAAGGGAAGAGGATAAAGAGGAAATGAATAGGGAAAAAAGAAACTTGAGATTTTTATAAGTAAATTTGTGACATGGCTAGTAATTAATAGAAGTCCTTTTTAGCGCCCTTCGAGGAAATAGAGAAGTTTTCTTTTAGTATGGAATTGCATTCCTATGCAGTGTTCTATAATAGGAAAATAGATTAGTTTAGTGGGATATTTTTCTTCCTAGGTGCTTGTGATGATCGCTAGGTAAGAGCAAAAACGTAAGATATTGTGAATAAAATGAAAACTAAGGTAAAAGATGAACAACTAAAAGAAAAACAAACAAAGATGACAATTGCAAAAATTGAGAATAATAAAAGGAAATGAATTCTTCCAATTAGGTTTGGAAAACAAAAAGAAAAATTTTCTTATGTAAACTGCCTTGCAGTAGAAAATATGAACTTTTACCAGCTAAGGTTTCCAAGTATGAAGAAAAAGGTGCCTAAAAGTGGATGGAAAATATGTAACATTTTCTGTCTCTTTCTAACATGAGAAATCGAATTCAAAAATTACACTTTTCTAAAATTTGCAAATTTAAAGTTAGTTAGTAGGGTTTGGATGCAAAAATTTGATGAACTACGCTCTTACTCTATAAGAGTATAGGAAAATTTAGATGAAAAAGTAATTTTTATTTTCAAAATATTCCATTTGTATAGAAATTACCAGTATACTTAGGATATGCACATCATATTTTCAAAAGGTTTTCAAGAAACTTTACATTCATATAGGAGGTATTGCTTAGGCGTTCATTGCATTCATGTATTTTTATGTTGTGTTATACTTTGCACAAGTATACAAATGGTAACAAAGTTGGATGTATACATGATGGTTGTAAATTATGCGAGGAATTACTTATTTTTACCCCAACTAAATTTCCGGGATGAAATTTCCTAAGGGTAGGAGAATGTAATACCCCATATTTGTAAATTAAATAATATAATAAAATAAAATTAGTAAAACATTCTGAATTTGGTTACTGAAATAGTGTCATTGTGTCTGTTGCAATTTTTTGATCAGTTTAGACCTATGGTTTGAAGAAAATAGACATAAGACGAAGAAGATAACATTAAATGAAGTTTTGGAACAAACACGAAAAAAGAATAAATAAAAAACGCACACATAAAACCAAGAGCTTCTAGTGTTTTAATTTTGTGAACAAAAGCTAAGACAGGTAAGGTGGTAAAACATGCACTTCTCAGACTAGAGGTCAAGAGTTTGAATCCCATCGATATCATGTTTTTAAGTTTTAAGAGGGACAACCAATAAGAAGCACGTTCTAAGAGAAAAATATATGTGCATATAAGGGGAAAAATTATACACACACACACACACACATATATATATATGTATGTATGTATATTGACATACACAATATATATATATGTATATATATATATATATATATCTGTGTGTGCGTGTGTGTGCATGTGTATGTACGTATGTATATACATATAAGTGTGTGTGTGTGTGTGTGTATATATATATGTACGTATATTGACATAAAATTCAAAAGTAACATGCAATTAATCAAAACAAGTAAGAAACAAACTTCGGGATAACAATGTTTGAATTTTGAAAAAAATGAGATCTGTGCATAAACATATACGCGCAAGAATCCCAAGAATAACTGCGTTTGAAGTTTCTATGTATATTAAAAAGGGAAAGAATCGATGAATTGATAACATTAATAATTACATTTAAGAGACAAAAATTACACAAATATAAATGGTCGAAATTTTATGGAGCTTTGCGTAAATGTAAATGAACATATTTAAATTGGAATTTAAATCGTAAACTTAAAACTGAATGTAATAAACGATGAATGAAGGAAAATATGCAAGAGAATAATGACCTTTAAAATAGATTGGCTAAAAATGGGAAAGAAATAAACTTAAGATCATGAAAGAAATTGTAATGTTAGGCAAGAGTCAATGGAAGAATTATTGCAATGTTATACGTGAACAAATACGCATAAGTTTGAATTTGAAATCTGAAAGCATACGTTATAAATGGAAGAAACTAATATAAGGAAGAATAACAGGCAAGAAAAGTAACATTAAGTGTAACACCCCACCTCCGCTAGGGTCACTCACAAGGGAATGCACTGGTTTTGGAGGGGCATTATCTAGGTAAACATACACAAAGATATCACAAGACAGAACATAAATAAATAAGTAAATAAAGCAGCGGTAGAAATTAAAAACCAAACTTGATTATTTCTGAACAAAGTCAAAACCTCTTACATCAAGAGTACCAAGTCATTTTTCCATTACACCAAGTTCTAGATAAAGAAGCATAAACTTAAAATAACAAAAAGTAAATTATTCCCCAAAATAGCAGAAGTGCAGCCATAGCATAGCTCAAGACCAAACTGTACATGAGCTGACAGAATGCAAGCTAAATCCAAGCTAAGAGCTAGAGTTTCCTCCTTGAGAACCTGAGGGGGAAACGAAAGAAAAAAAAGAGGCGAAAGAAACGGGTCAGTCATAAAGACTGGTAAGCCCTAATGACTTTCAGTATAAAAACTAGTAAAGTTAACAAGACATGAGAAACTGAGATTAAACATAAGGATAATAACTGGACTGGCATGATAATTAAGATAACAAGATAAATCAAGTGTGGCATCGCAGATACAAGGGTCGCTGCACCAACTGTACTAGTATTCTAACCCATGTCAAGTATAAATCAAGAAATGATCCCTTGGCCCAATATCATGAAATGACCCAATTCCGGTTCCAACAGTACGATCTAATCGATCGGCTCCCTACAAGTCTAGCTCGTCGTGTGTCGGTGTCATACGGCCCAATCACGAAATGTAGTCACCTGTGCTAGGTCCACCCTAGGGTGTATCAAGCCCTAGGGTGTCAACCACTGACTCGAATCAAGCACGCACAGTGTAAACCTACTGGTGCCCATGCCTCCTTTTTCAACTCCGGACTACGTGCATGACCATAGTCCGCCTGAACCTAAAATGGCGCACCTACTCAGCCGTCATTCTGGTCTCTTACAATCAGCCCAGTAATCGTGCCCCACCCTGCCTAGTCCCAGGGTATCGTGATACTCCTAAGTGGGTTACTGCTGAAAAGGACCGCGTAACTAGGGTTTCTAATGGGTTAAGTGTTGTCATTCAAATTCGTGACTTAACCCTATCCAATCATGCATCAAGTTGGTTAAGTGTATACAAGCAGTTTATGACTTAACCCTATCAAATCAACGTGTCAATTTGGTTAAGTATATTCAAGTGGTCCATGACTTAACCTTATCCTGTGTCAATAATTAATTTAATGCACCCCAACCTTTCACATTAGACTTTGTTGTGGTTACTGGATGTGCCGGGCGGGTCCGGGCAGCTTTACACCACAACCTAGTCTAACCTCGGGTTTTAAGCGCGATATGACCAACTATGCACATTGGGTCCTATTGTTTGCAGTTACTGGATTCGCCGGGCGGTTTCGGGCAGGTTTATACTGCAAACTCAACCCAACCTCGAGTTGGCCATTTTCACGATTATCTAAGTGTCATGTCCATGTTCAAGTTTTCATGTCGAATCCAAGTTCAGGTTAACCATATTCACATTTCAAGCTTATAACTATTTCAAGTTCATAGTAAATTCAGGTTTGCCTAAACTACCCAAATCGTATTCCCAACGCACGTGAATTCGAATCAATACAATATATCTAATTAGGGAATAACATGAAAAGGATGGGCATAAGGTGGAAAAGGTGATTACAAGTTAAGCATGGTATAACTTGAGATATATGATCATAACATTACTGGCATATGAAATAGGGGTCTCAAATATCAAATCTAGAAAAATAGGGTGATAGACATGGCAATAGTTGACATAATATAATAACCCCAAACTTGTGAATAGTAGTAGGTTCAACATCACAGGCATGTTAACATAATGGACATGAGGGGTTTAGGTTTATAACATGAATAGGCCCCAAATCAAGTTCAAATCAATATTCCACAAGTCAAGATTCAAGATGAATAGATCTAGGTAGATCCAAAAGGAACAATAATAGATCTAAGGTATACAATGATAGATCCAAGGTAGTTATCATATTTAGTTCAATTTCAATTTTCAACATGTCCATTTAAGTTTAGAGTTTAGATCTAAAAGTAACTGGGGCTTACAGATCGTGGTTTTGAGAATTAGAAGGTAAAAGAGGCGATGTAGAATCTCTAAAAATCCCCCAATTAGCAAAGCTCTACACGTAGTCTTGACGAAGAAGAAATAGCCCCCTTTTATCTATCTTTCTAACCAGAATTTCAGCAGCATAAGGCCAAAGAGAATTTGTGTAGAGAGACTAGGGTTAGGGGCTATTTATATAGGGTCTGGACAACGAATTTAGACTGAAATCGAACCAGAAACATCAGAATGAACTCTGGCCCAAAATTACCAGGTCGACACCATGGTTGACCTTGTCCTGGGTAGGTCGACTACATGATCGACCACCCAGTCGACCTGGTTCTGGGGGGGGGGGGATTTCCCGCCCAGTCTGTTCTGGGTATTGAATTCGAAATTTAAATTCGAATTCGAGCTGTTTTGAACTTGAAAATTTCTGAAAACTTCGAAGGGCCATAACTTGGTCATACGAACTCCGATTTTCGAAAACTCGGACTCGTCTCCAAGCAGAATTTCGAGACGAACGTATTGGCGTACTCCGTTGCCCTTGATACTTATTTTAAAATTTAATTCTGCCTTGATTTATGGTTATAACACATTATCAAAATACGGGTTGTTACATTCTCCCCTCCTTAAAGGATTTCGTCCCCGAAATCTCTATGTTAGGAGGAAGTATCCCACCATCCATCATCCATCTACTCAAAACATCATCCACACGCAACCTTTGTCCTTAAAAGATTTCTAGTGCTGTATGAACATATGCAGAAGGTGTGTGTGTATATGTACTTATCTAATGCAAAAGATCAGGCGGTTACTGATTCAGTAAACCTCCTTAATGCAAAATATGTTAGTGAAATGAGTCCAACATGTATGCAAATTCCTATCATAATTTATAATATCTACATGAGTGCACATAACATTCATTCATATGCAACATCCAAGTGATAGCATAACAAGTTCCATCCATGTACAAGTATAAGCACTCATGTATATGCAACATGAAAATGTGTCTGAGCCGATCTAGTGCCTAATGTGTGTCATGCATCCACTAGCAATCACTTGCAAACACTTGCAACCATTTGCAAACATCAACCATAACATGTTTCAAATACATGTTTACATCCATAGGGTTCTACCTAAGGTTCTCAAGACAAGATCGAGAAAATAACAAGACAAACATGGATAGCAAAAGAAAGGTATGCAAACTTATAAGAAAAGAGATTGAGAATGTACCTTAACTAGCTTGACCTCTCGGTTTCCCAAGTTGCATCTTCTTAGGCTTCACTCCACTGTACTTTAACTAGCTTGACCTCTCGATTCCTTAGCTTCTTGATCTCCGTTCCTAAGATACAAATCGGAACTCGTCTCAGTTTTGCTTCCTTTTCCACTTCTACGTCTTCAAGGATGCTAGGCTCAACCACTTCGGCTGACTCGTGTAAACACTTTCGGAGATGCGAGACATGAAAGACATTGTGTACTCCGGCCAGCCTCTCGGGTAATTCTACCTTATAGGCCATCTCCCCAATCCTCTCAATGATAGGGCACGGTCCTACGAACCTTGGTGCTAGCTTTCCAACCGCTCCAAAACGAACCACATTGCGTAAAGGAGAAACTTTTATAAAGACCATATCTCCGACTTCGAATTCTAGGTCTGTCCTCCTCTTGTCTGCATAAGATTTCTGTCTATCTTGGGTCGTTTTCATCCGTCTTCGTATCAACTCAACCTTCTCAGAAGTATCCCTTATCATTACAGGCCCAAGTATAAGCTTGTCTGTCGCCTCCCACCAACAAGTTGGTGACTTGCACGGTCTTCCATACAAGGCTTCGAACGGTTCCATTCTTATGCTAGCTTGGTAGCTATTATTATATGCAAACTCCACGAGAGGGAGATGGTCTTCCCAAGTACCACCGAAATCAAGAATGCATAGTCTCAACACATCCTCTAGTACCCTATTTACCCTTTCGGTTTGTCCATCCATCTATGGGTGATAGGCCGTACTTAAATTCAGTCGCGTACCCATTGCTACTTGCAGACTATTCCAAAACTGGCTAGTGAAAATCGAGTCACGATCACTAACTATACTAGAAGGAACCCCGTGCAACCATACTATCTCTCGAAGGTAAATAGACGCTAGCCATGATGCAGTCCTCTTGCTTTTCACCGGAATGAAGTGAGCACTCTTCATGAGTCTATCAACTATGACCCATATGCTAGTATTTCCCTTCCTTGACCTAGGCAATCCATCCACGAAATCCATCGAGATGCTTTCCCATTTCCATTGCGGGACCTCCAAAGGATGTAATAGCCCACCAGGTTTCTTCGACTCGGCCTTTACCTGTTGGCACACCATGCATTTCAAAACGAACTCTGCCATGTCCTTTTTCATTCCAGCCAAAAGAAAATGTGTTTCATATCCCTGCACATCTTATCCCCTCCGGGATGTATATTCATCTTCGAGTGATGCGCCTCTTCGAGAACTTTATTTACTAAGTCTCCCACTTGTGGGACACATAGCCTTCCATCGCGCCTTAGCCATCCCTTGTCATCCATGGCATACCTACCGAGGTGACTTGATGTCTCACCACAAATCAACTTGTTCATGATCTCGACTATCTGTGGGTCTTCCTTCTGCGAAGTCCCTACTTGGTCTAGAAGTGTAGGTCTTAGCTCAAGAGATGCTAACGTAACAGTCAATGACTTAACAACATGTGTAAAATCAAAGGTTGTTAAAAACTCTAGAATTTTCCTTTCAACAAATAAGGGGCTCAAAGTCAACCTTTTCCTACTTAGCGCATTTGCCACCACGTTCCCCTTGCCAGGGGTATAAGCTATATCGACGTCATATGATGCCAAGAATTCCATCCACCTCTGTTGCCTTAGATTCAAATCTTTTTGCAAGAAGAGGTACTTAAGCGACTTGTGATCGGTATACAACTCTAACTTTTCACCTTGAAGATAATGGTGCCAAGATTTAAGTGCAAAAACGATCGCCATCAACTCCAAGTCATGTGTGGGATAGTTCTTCTCACGAACTTTAAGTTGTCTACCCCCATAGCATATCACTTTCCCTTCTTGCATTAGGACAACGCTTAATCCCGTTCCACACGCATCTGTGTACACGGTAAACATCTTACCACCGTCGGGTAATGCCAAAACTGGAGCTGTGGTGAGGGCTCTCTTAAGTCTTTGAAAAGCAGTCTCACATTCTATGTCCCAAGCAAAAACCAGGTTTTTCTTCGTTAACCTAGTAAGAGGCGCTGAAATTTTACCGAAGTCCTTAATGAACTTCCTATAAAAGCCTGCCAAACCGAGAAAGCTTCTCACTTCAGTTGCGTTCTTAGGACCTTTCCAGTCTTGCACCGCAACTACCTTTGCGGGGTCCACGGCTATGCCTTGCTTAGAAACTACATGTCCAAGAAACCGAACTTCCTTCCTCCAGAAATGGCATTTGGAGAACTTGGCCTTTAACTTGTGAGCTCTAAGCGTATCCATAACTTCATTGAGATGTCTAGCATGTTCTTCCTCATCCTTTGAGAAGATCAAAATATCGTCCACGAAAACCACCACAAACTTGTTAAGGAATTCCCTAAACACCCTACTCATCAAATCTACGAAGTATGCAGGTGCATTAGTTAAACCAAACGGCATGATGAGCCATTCAAAGAATCCATCTGGAGTCCTAAACGCAGTCTTGTCAATGCTATCCTCAGCCACTCTAAGCTGATGGAATCCGGTGGCTAGATCGTGTTGAGAGAAAACAGACGCTCCTACAAGCTGGTCAAAAAGATCGTCGATTCTTGGTAGTGGGCGCCTATTTTTCTTTGTCATCTTGTTTAACTCACGATAATCGATGCACAGACAAAGCGAACCATCTGCCTTAGTAGCGAATACCACAGGAGCACCCCATTCAGAAATGCTTCGTCTTATGAAATTTTTCTCAAGCAACTCCTTGACTTGCTTACTAAGATCTCTTCTTTCTCGTAGAGCCATGTGCCTGACGGGCAATGAAACTGGCTTGGCATTATCAACAAGATAGATACGGAAGTCTATCTCGTGTTTAGGGGGTAACCCCTTCACCTCATCAAAGACATCGGGATATTCTCGGACCACCCTCACAGATTGCAGATTATCGATGGACGAGTCGAGAGATTCTAGATAACACAACATGACCGGACCCATAGGGTTACAAGAAATTTCCAAGGTATTACCAAGGCGAGTCATGAGCCTCACTACCCTTCACTCACAATCAAGAATGGCTCCGTAATTGGACAGCCAATCCATGCCCAAAATCAAACTGTATCCCATAAACACGAGAACATAAGCATTACATGTGAATCCTACGCTTAAGATAGAAATCCTCAAATCCACACAAATAATAGATAAATGGGCGGAGCCCCCAATCGGATTTGAAACACTAACGGGATCCTCAACTAGACTAGTACTTAGGTGCAGATTTTCAGCAATATCAGAAGAAATAAAAGTATGCGATGCGCCAGAATCGAATAAGGTTCGAACAGGAAAATCAGAAATGTAAACAAGGCTTTCTATAGAAATATTACTACCTCGGTCAAGAGCTGGAGTGGTGTTGAGAGCATGCAACTGCCCTCCATAAGGTCCTGCTCGCTGGGTCTGCCCTTGCCCCTGTCCTTGCTTCTTAGGGCAATCCTTACTGAAGTGTCCAGTCTCCCCACAATGGAAGCATTCGCCCAACTTTCTCTTCTTCCTTCTACAGTCCTTGGCTATATGCCCCGTAATCCCACAAAAGTTACACTTCCTTGTCTCACGTGCCTTGTTGTTATTGTTGTTGTTGTTGCCCTTGTTATTCTTGTTATTCTTATTGTTCTTGTTGCCTCCCCATTTGAAGTCCACGTTCTTGTTCTGAGTCTCATTAGGCTTAACCTCTTTCTTGCCACTATTATCTTCCTCATGAAGTAGGGCCATATCCACCAAGCTCTCGAAGGTCGCCCCCATTGGTATATGAGACATGGCCAAACCGTGCAATGGCTCGTTCAGTCCTCGAGCAAAGCGTAGAGCCTTCTTCTGAGCCGTGTTAACCAAATCCAATCCGAACCGAGCAAGCTGATTAAATTTATTCACGTACTCCCTAATGGTCATGTCCCCTTGCTTTAGTGATAGGAACCTCTCCATTTAAAGATTCTCTTCTGCTGTCGATAAAAACTTAAGCCCAAACCTCCCTCTAAAGTCAGCCCAATTCTCAATTGGCCTGGTAGCGTTGGTGACTTCCCACCAAAACGCAGCTTCCTCTTTCAACAACCATGCTGCCATCTGAACTTTTCTACGATCCTCTACATCGAAGATAACAAATAGGTCTTCAGTCTCCTTTAGCCAGTTTCTCGCCTCAACAAAGGTTTCAGTCCCAATAAAATTCTTGTCGCCCATCGTTTTAAAGTCTTTGCAAGTCTTCGCGAAAGGGTCTACTTGTGGAGGCTGAGGAGAAGGAGGAGGAGCAGCCTCGGCTGGGGGAACAACATTAGCAGGACCCACGGCTGGTGTTATTGCTTCTAAGTACCGACGAAACCAAGCGGGTACTTGCACGCCTTTGGGTAAGTTGAGATCCCCAGACATGCTGAAAAACGAAAAGGAAAAGAATTCAAACGAGGAACAAAGGAAAGTGCTAATGGCTCTTGGGGAATAGCCTTTTCTTAAAAATAAAGCTTTTCTTGAAAATTGCTTCATTATAATTGGTTTTGAAAATAGTTTCAGAAAGTTTTTAAAACTTTTCTTAAAAACTTTTGCCCAGCCTGGTAACCTTCTGCTCTGATACCAAATGTAACACCCCACCTCCGGTAGGGTCACTCACAAGGGAATGCACTAGTTTTGGAGGGGCATTATCTAGGTAAACATACACAGAGATATCACAAGACAGAACATAAATAAATAAGTAAATAAAGCAGCTGTAGAAATTAAAAACCAAACTTGATTATTTATAAACAGAGTCAAAACATTTTACATCAAAAGTACCAAGTCATTTTTCCATTACAACAAGTTCTAGATAAAGAAGCATAAACTTAAAATAACAAAAAGTAAATTATTCCCCAAAATAGCAGAAGTGCAGCCATAGCATAGCTCAAGACCAAACCGTACATGAGCTGACAGAAAGCATGCTAAATCCAAGCTAAGTGCTAGAGTTTCCCCCCTGAGAACCTGGGGGGAACGAAAGAAGAAAAAAGAGGCGAAAGAAAACGGTCAGTCATAAAGACTGGTAAGCCCTAGTGACTTTTAGTATAAAAACAAGTAAAGTTAACCAGACATGAGAAACTGAGATTAAACATAAGGATAATAACAGGACTGGCATGATAATTAAGATAACAAGATAAATCAAGTGTGGCATCGCATATACAAGGTTCGTTGCACCAACTGTACTAGTATTCTAACCCATGTCAAGTATAAATCAAGAAATGATCCCTTGGCCCAATATCATTAAATGACCCAATTCGGGGTCCAACAATACGATCTAATCGATCGGCTCCCTACAGGTCTAGCTCGTCGTGTGTCGGTGTCATACGTCCCAATCACGAAATGTAGTCACCTGTGCGAGGTTCAAAGCCCTAGGGTGTCAACCACTGACACGAATCAAGCACGCACATTGTAAACCTACTGGTGCCCATGCCTACTTTTTCAACTCCGGACTACGTGCACGACCATAGTCCGCCTGAACCTACAATGGCGCACCTACTCAGCTGTCGTTCTGGTCTCTTACAATTAGCCCAGTAATCGTGCCCCACCCTGCCTAGTCCCAGGGTATCGTGATACTCCTAAGTGGATTACTGCTGAAAAGGACCGTGTAACTAGGGTTTCTAATGGGTTAAGTGTTGTCATTCAAATTCGTGACTTAACCCTATCCAATCATGTATCAAGTTGGTTAAGTGTATTCAAGCAGTTCATGACTTAACCCTATCAAATCAACGTGTCAGTTTGGTTAAGTATATTCAAGTGGTTCATGACTTAACCTTATACTGTGGCATTAATTAATTTAATGCACCCCAACCTCTCACATTAGACTTTGTTGTGGTTACTAGATGTGTCGGGCGGGTCCGGGCAGCTTTACACCACAACCTAGTCTAACCTCGGGTTTTAAGCGCGATATGACCAACTACTCACATTAGGTCCTATTGTTTGCAGTTACTGGATTCGCCGGGCGGTTCCGGGCAGATTTATACTGCAAACTCAACCCAACCTCGAGTTGGCCATTTTCATGATAACTAAGTGTCATGTCCATGTTCAAGTTTTCATGTCGAATCCAGGTTCAAGTTAACCATATTCACGTTTCAATTTTATAACTATTTCAAGTTGATAGTAAATTCAGGTTTGCCTAAACTACCCAAATCGTATTCCCAATGCACGTGAATTCGAATCAATACAATAGATCTAATTAGGAAATAACATGAAAAGGATGGGCATAAGGTGATTACAAGTTAAGCATGGTATAACTTGAGATATATGATCATAACATTACTGGCATATGAAATAGGGGTCTCAAATATCAAATCTAGCAAAATAGGGTGATAGACATGGCAATAGTTGACATAAGATAATAACCCCAAACTTGTGAATAGTAATAGGTTCAACATCACAGGCATGTTAATATAATGGACATGAGGGGTTTAGGTTTATAACATGAATAGGCCCCAAATCAAGTTCATATCAAAATTCCACAAGTCAGGATTCAAGATGAATAGATCTAGGTAGATCCAAAATAATATATCCAAAAGGAACAATAATAGATCTAAGATATAGATAGATCCAAGGTAGTTATCATATTTAGGTTCAATTTCAATTTTCAACATGTCCATTTAAGTTTAGAGTTTAGATCTAAAAGTAACTGGGGCTTACAGATCATGGTTATGAGAATTAGAAGGTAAAAGAGGCGATGTAGAATCTCTAGAAATCCCCT
Source organism: Allium sativum (assembly GCA_030737875.1). Taxonomy (NCBI): domain Eukaryota; kingdom Viridiplantae; phylum Streptophyta; class Magnoliopsida; order Asparagales; family Amaryllidaceae; genus Allium; species Allium sativum. The sequence goes on from CM060924.1 coordinate 301,802,037, forward strand.
AATTAGCAAAGCTCTACATGTAGTCTTCACGAAGAAGAAATTGCCCCCTTTTCTCTGTCTTTCCAACCAGAATTTCAGCAGCATAAGGCCAGAGAGAATTTGTGTAGAGAGACTAGGGTTAGGGGCTATTTATATAGGGTCTGGCCAACGAATTTAGACTGAAATCGAACCAGAAACATCAGAATGAACTCTGGCCCAAAAGTACCAGGTCGACCCCCAGGTCGACACCATGGTCGACCTGGTCCTGGGTAGGTCGACTACATGGTCGACAACCCAGTCGACCTGGTTCTGGGCAGGAAATTTCCCGCCCAGTCTGTTATGGGTTTTGAATTCGAAATTTAAATTCGAATTCGAGCTGTTTTGAACTTGAAAATTACTAAAAACTTCGAAGGGCCATAACTTGGTCATACGGACTCCGATTTTCGAAAACTTGAACTCGTTTCCAAGCAGAATTTCAAGACGAACGTAATGGCGTACCCCGTTTCCCTTGATTCCTTATTTAAAATTTAATTCTGCCTTGATTTATGGTTATAACACGTTATCAAAATACGGGTTGTTACATTAAGTGTAACATTAAACAACAAGTAAAGAGGAGCGAAATTCACGCGTACAACCCTATATTGGGAAAAATGACTGGTTTGAATGTTTTGTATGGCTCTGATTTTATTTAATTGGATCCAACGAGCAAGATTCTTCTATACACCTATAAATAGATTAGCAGGGCCTAGCCTCCAACTCATATTTTCTGAGATGACGCCAAGGCTCTTCCATTTTCATTCTCCTCCAAATTATTTAGAAATGAGAATGAGACGACCCGAAATCCCGTTCCGACGGAAACAAGGGTTATCTTTGGAATATAACACAGAAACAGATAATAGCAGAACAGAATTAAATAAATACACCAGATAATGAACAATAGAATACACTGGATAAAAGTAATCGTCAGAGTTACACAGTATACAGGATCTTACTTAGTACAAATACAGTTCAGCTATACATAAATGTCTACAGCGGAAATAAACAAAATATGTACAATAGGAGCTGAACAGCATAAAAAGAGATAAATGATAGAATCCATCTTCAGCTCCAGCTATCCAGATAAAGCCTGCTAAACCTGAATACAAGGCTGCCCGTGTAGAAAAAGGGGCACCCGAGTTTGAAAGTGAAACAAATTACGAGTCAGTCATGGGACTGGTATGAGAAATCTATTCAACACATATATAATATGGCTAATCACAGGACCACGCCACTTTCGTGGAACGGGTTTACTCCATTGGATTGCCAGTGCTTTAAAACAAATCTTTTTTTTAAACATCACTATGCTTTTTATAAAAATGAAGCCATTATAAGACTCAGTTCCCATCACACAATGCAACGCAAACCGGAGGATAGAGTTTTTACCTTATAACGGCCAAAATATGCTTGATACGAATAAAACAAAGGCATTTGATATTATTGCTTGTGTTTATATGTTTTGAAAACAATTCCTAATCATAACTATCAATCATAGACGGCATTAATGCCCCATACCACTATGTCGCCATATATAGGTATACAATCAAAACCGCACAGTCACGTACTTGGAAATTGGATTTCCGTCCTGAACCAAGGCAAAAGATAGTCCTTACCGAATTCGAGACTGCCTAGCCCGAGCCTCAGGAACAGCCGCAACTGCCCCTTGGATCGTCAGGGCCGGTCCACCGATGTGGATTATTATGCCTGAACACTACATCTCCCCGCCCTTTGGGGCGTAAACGAGCCAACGAATGACTCCATCGGACCCGGATCATCCGATCAAACCGAGGCTTCGGGCCATAACGCGGCCGTGGCGCTGTTTTTCTTCAGATTTGATTTACACATATCTGAAAATCTAACCGTTGGATTCTCATAAAATTTACATCATTAGAAAGGTCTTTTCAATACGAATCCAATGGTTCCAGTTTCGGGAAAATCCGACGGTCGGATCTCCCGGTACAATCGTTTGAAGTTTCGATTTCAAAATACGAACTGCAGCGTCGTTATTCGATTAAATATATAATTATATTTATATATATATAAATATAATCGCTTCTGGCGCTGTTTTTCATCAGATTTGAATTAAACATTCCAGACAATCCAACCGTTGGATTTTTACAAGGTTGGTGCCGTTGGGAAGATATTTCCAATGCGAACCCGACGGTTGAGGTTTCGGAAAAATCCAATGGTCGGATTTCCCGTACTAGTTGTTTGAAATCACGGTTTCAAAATGCGAACTGCACGGCTACGTTTCGTTTTAATTTTTATTTATATTTATATATTTATATAAATATAGTTCGTTCAATGATTTCAATGTCGTTTTTACTTCAAATATTTCACTAACGCCTTAAAATTTTGGAAAATTTCGCCATAACCTCCCCTGCACCGGGAGCATCGGGAAATCGCAAATAGCTTTCCCGGTCCTTCTAATCTCAAAAAGAAAAAGAAAAAGCCAAGCGGCTAGCCAACAGGCTCATAAAATCATCACCCAAACAAAACAGTAAATGTGTACCTATTTGTCGGGCACAAAATTTTATTCCTCTTCTCTAGCCCCTTTGCTATAACCTGTTCAATGAATATGCATGTACATATTTATAGTTCTTATCATTTATCATTTTCTATTCAACTTCATATTTGATTTCTATTTGGTTTAAAAACACCATTCACTCTAAGGTTACATACATAGGTACAAATCATTTCATTAGCTAATTAATGAATATTTCAACTCATATATATTTATTTGAACAAGTGGCTATTTTTAACACTTCACATTTCAACGATTCATGCATACAATAAAAATGTGATTTTTATTGTAAAACAACTCATTTAAAAACACTATTATTTTATATATTTCATATTGGTGATAAAAATAGGATTTTTCTTATAAAACAATTTCTTTCAAAACGAGATTATTTTACACAGTTCATATAGTCGATAAAAGGTGATTTTTTATTATCAAACAATTTATTTCAAAATATGAACACCATTCAACACATGAATTTCAATTCAACGAATGAATATCGATTCAACACATGAATTTCAATTCAACGAATGAATATCGATTCAACACATGAAGGTTTTCCGTAGTTTCTATATATAGATAAAAATGTGATTTTTATATTTAAAACGCGAATACCATTCAACACATGAATTTCTAATCAACGAATGAATATCAATTCAACACATGAAGGTTTTCTATTCAATGAATAAATATAGTTTAAGCAGATGAAAATAATTCAAACACTCGAATATTATTCAAAATTTCGGCAGCATAACGGCAGGGTAGTTAAAACCGGGACCGTCCCTAGTACGGCTCCTCGCTCTACCTTAAAACCTCGCGGTTTTTGACAATGGGGATCATGCATCTAGTTCGCACGCAGGCGGCATGTATATATTTATTTCATTTCCACAAACTAATCCTATGTGGTTTCAACCGAATATTTTTCAACCACAAACGGGTATTTTTCAACCACAATCAATCAATATCAACCACAAACAATCCCAAACAATCATTCGTTATCAATCAATTTTCACAACAATTTCAACCAATAAATATCGTCCATGGTTTGTGGACGAGGGGCGTATATATATATATATATATATATATATATATATATATATATATATTTATATAGCAATTCACTTTTATTTCAACACATATATATATAGAAAAAGAAACTGAAGAGTGAGAAATTCTCACCAATTAGCTAATTCAATCCCACGACTCTTCTTTGCATAAATCTTCACCGTTCTCGCCTTTGTCGCTTTCGTTGCCCGTAGCCACTATATATATAAAAATCACATTTTTATATTGCTATCCAATATATAAAAGCCATATTTTTACTTTGATGTTCAATATATAAAAATCATATTTTTACTTCGATGTTCAATATATAAAAATCATATTTTTATTACGCTATTCAATATATAAAGGTTTCGCCTTTTCCAATATAAAGATTTCGCCCTTTCAAATATTTCATTATAAAAATCACATTTGATATTTTTCTACACACATAAAGGTGCTATTCTTAATATTCCTATCTTGTAAAAATTATATTTTTACTTTTCTACTTAAACAAAATCATATTTTTACACCTCCTATATAGTAAAGATTATATTTTTAATACTTTAAAAATATAAAAATCATATTTTTAATACTTTAAAAATATAAAAATCATATTTTTCCTATGCTAAAAATAATATTTTTACATGAATAAAAGTCCTATATTTTCAGTTTTTAAAATCGTATATTTTATCATATAAAAATCCTCACTTTTTATTTTTAAAAATCATTGCTTTTTAATACTATAATATTTATAAAAACTGATTTTAAATTTATGCTAAAAAAATCAATTACTTTATATAAAAATGAATAAAAATAAAATACAGAAACTTACAGTATTTAATTGGGAAAAGGGGGGGACTGGTGTTGTGCTTGGCGGCGTCGGGGAGGTCGGTGGGGTTTCCAGGAGGCGACGGTGGTTGCGTGGAGGTGGGTGGTCTCGGGTTCGGTCTTCGTGTATGGAGGTGGAGAGAGGGAGGAGGCTGGAGAGAGGAGCAGCTCGTCGGAGGCGGAGCTAGGTGCGTCGGTCGGAGGGGTTTCCAGGAGGCGACGATGGTTGCGTTAGGGTTTTTTTCTTTTTTTTATTTCTGGTAAATCGATTTCGGTAATGAATTACAGGGGGGGCCAAGGTATAGGAGAGGGTTAGTTTAGTTTTTTTTATTTAATTAATTTTTTTGCAAAAAGTTGACTTTTACATACGACCTCGAAACGAGGCCTACCGCCTGTGGTCCATAGCGTTTTACCCCCATTTCGAACACAATGGGATATGTATCGTAAGCTGATTCGATTGTTTCGAATAGTTTCCGTTGAATTTACATTTAAATCATTATATTGAATTTTAAACGTACATTTCAATTTACCGAGGTCACATACGGACTCGAAAAATTCCAGAAAAATATTTCTAGCTTCGTATTGACGATACGGTCCTAACAAAACTAGTTTCGTCAAATTCTGAGACCGTTTGAAAAATGGCCAATTTCCAGTCGATTAAAATCAACTGAAACCGGTCAAACGCGTTTTCCTTTGCCACGCTCACATATTGATTCGAAAAATTATGAAATTTGAAACCTAGCAATAATTTGACATCACGGATCCAACAAAAGTGGTTTCGTCGAAATCCGAGGTCGTTTGCAAAATGTCCATTTTTAAGGGCCTGAATTCCATAGCGACTATTCAGAATTTTCAACTGGACATATCTTTTGATTCCCGCTATCAAATTCCGATTTGTCAGATTCGTTGGAAAGATATTCACTAATAGATTTAAATATTTTTGGTTTCACTAAAATCCGGATTGTTTTGCACCCGATACAGTCCGACAAAGTTTGAATTCAATTTTTGAACTGCAGCGCCATTTCAGGCCTTGTTTATAATTATAATTAATTATATTCGTTTTCAATTGTCGATTCAAACTCAGTTTTCATCGCCATTATTTAAAATATTTATTTTAAATATTCAAAATCCATTATTTTAGCCAATTTAAAAATTTTAAATTGGTTCAGATTTTCTGGGTCGTTACAATCTCCCCCACTTAAAACTTTTCGTCCCCGAAAAGGAACAAAGTCGAAAGTGGTTTGATAAATCTACAATCACACAACACAACAACCAATCCAATTGTTTTTAACCTTCAAAAATATACTAATCAAATCCTATACCTTTTAAAAATCATTCAGACTATATAATTAAAAGTGCACATTTATGAAAAGAAGATAACAATAGAGTAGAGAATTGAATGGTAGTGCAAAGTAGGGTAAATGTACCTTGCACCGGAGTCAATCGGAGATATCTACTCGGCATCTAGGATAAGCTTTCTGAAAGTTCTCCTCCGTTTCCCAAGTACAATCTCGCGGATCTCCACTCCATTGCACTTTGACTAAGCGAACCTTCTTGTTCCTCAGCTCTTTGGTTTCTTTGCCTATTATCTTTAGCGGCTCTCTTCTTACAGCTAATTCTGGGGTAATTTCAATATCTTGCTGCGCTGCTTCTACCACGATCAAGTCTGGATCATGAACTTGCTTTCGAAGTTGAGATATATGAAATACATCATGAACTCCAGGCAACCAATTAGGCAGTTTGACCCTATAAGCGAGAGTCCCAATCCGTTCCAGAATAGGAAACGGACCAATGAATTTGGGTGCCAACTTTCCAGTTTTACCGAACCGGATAACTCCTCTCATCGGCGATACTTTCAAATATACATAGTCGCCAACTTCAAAGGATATATCTCTTCTTCTTCTATCGGCATAGCTCTTTTGTCGGCTTTGAGCGGCGAGTAATCGCTTCTTAATAAAATCGACTTTGTCGGTAGCTTCTCGAATCATATCGGGACCCAACACAAGTCTATTTCCTGGTTCGACCCAACAAGCAGGAGATCGGCACGGTCTACCATACAATGCTTCGAATGGCCACATTGTCAGACTCGCCTGGTAGCTGTTGTTATAAGAGAATTCAGCCAAATGCAGATTGTCTTCCCATGATCCACCAAAATCTATAACACAAGCCCGCAATAGATCTTCTAAAATACGATTCACCCTCTCAGTTTGACCGTCTGTCTGAGGATGATAAGCGGTGCTCAAGTTCAACTTCGTTCCCAGTTCGACTTGAAATGCTTCCCAGAATTTGCTAGTGAATATTGTATCTCTATCACTGACTATACTGAGCGGCACTCCATGCAGTCTAACTATTTCTCTGAAGTATATCTGCGCCAGACTCTGAGTGGTTCTATTTGATCTGACAGGTATGAAATGGGCGGCCTTCGTGAAGCGATCTACGATCACCCAAATACTGTCATTTCCTTTTCTGGTTCTGGGCAGACCATCGATGAAATCCATAGAAATATGTTCCCACTTCCAGCTAGGAACTTCTAGCGGTTGTAATAATCCAGCCAATTTCTGTTGGTCGCTTTTGACTAGTTGGCAAGTAGGGCATCGGCTAACGTATATTGAAACGTCTCTTTTCATAGCCTTCCACCAGAATGTTCGTTTGAGATCGTTGTACATTTTGGCCACACCAGGATGGATACTCAGCTTGGACTTGTGACACTCGTCTAACACTTCCCTTTTTAACTCTGGGATATCAGGAACACAAATCCTTCCTTTCAATCTCAGGGTCTCGTCGTTATCTATTTGAAAACACGAGGGTTCGCCTTTCTGAATCCTTTTGATCATATCTTTAATAAAGTTATCCTCCTTCTGAAGAATAGATATTTTGTCAATCAAGGAAGTCGTGATAATAAAGCTGGCGATCATTACATTCTTTCTGCTCAGCGCATCGGCCACGACATTGGCTTTCCCTGGAGTATATATAATTTCAAAGTCATATGCTGCTAGAAACTCCAGCCAACGTTGCTGCCTCAAATTCAAGTCCTTCTGAGTGAACAGATACTTTAACGACTGGTGATCTATAAACAGTTCAAATCTCTCGCCCAGAAGATAGTGTCTCCAGATCTTCAAAGAGAATATGATAGCCAATAACTCAAGATCATGAGTTACATAGTTTTTCTCGTGCGGTTTCAGTTGACGGCTAGCATAAGCAATCACTTAGCCTCTTTGCATTAACACTGCGCCAAGGCCTTCTCTAGAAGCATCAGTCCAGACTTTCAAATCCTGGTTGCCATCGATGATGGTTAACACTGGAGCAGTCGTTAGTCTTAACTTTAGCTCTTCGAAAGCTTCCTCACTTTCTGGAGTCCATTTGAATTTAGAGTGCTTCTTTGTAAGCTTCGTTAAGTGACCTGATATCTTCGAAAAGTCTTTAACGAATTTCCGGTAATAACTAGCCAATCCTAGAAAACTACGGACTTCAGTGGGGGTACTGGGCTGTTTCCAATTCTGAATGGCTGTGATTTTACTTGGATCCACAGCAATTCCTTCTTTCGATACAACATGGCCCAGAAATTTCACTTCATCTTGCCAGAATATACATTTAGAAAACTTGGCTTTTAACACATTCCTTCTCAGGATTTCTAACACTTGTTCCAAATGTTTTTCATGCTCGGCCTTTGATTTAGAGAAGATTAGAATATCATCAATAAAAACCAGAACAAATTTATTCAATACTCCTCTGAATACTCGGTTCATTAGATCGACGAAGTAAGCGGGAGCGTTACATAAGCCGAACGGCATTACTAACCACTCGTAGAATAAGTCGGGGCCTCTGAACGTTGTCATTGGAACACACTCTTCGGCAATTCGAAGTTGATGGAAGCCTGTAGCTAGGTCCATTCGTGAAAATAATTGTGCTCCATTTAATCGATCCAACAAATCATCAATCCGCGGCAATGGATATTTGTTCTTTATTGTCTTTTTGTTCAGATCACGATAATCCACACATAGACGTAGAGTACCGTCTGATTTTGGGACAAATACCACAGCTGCACCCCAATCAGAGAAACTAGGCCTGATCAGACCTTTCCATACTAGCTGTCGTGTTTGATTGTCTAATTCCTCCTTCTCTTTCAAGGACATTCTTCGAATAGCATGAACTACCGGCCTTGCATTGGGAATCAAAGCAATCTTGAAATCTATTTCTCTCTGCGGAGGTAAGCGAACGACTTCCTCGAACACATCCGCATAGTTCTCGACGACAGGAATATCTTTGATGAGGTCGGGAATATTCTCTGCTACTTCAGGGCTATTTTCTATTTGAGCTGGAGAAACATCGAGAGCTGACCAGAAATCTTTTCTATTTGAAGTCGGGCCTTCACATGGTATGGTTATATAATTCCCCGATTTTGCCTTTGCCTTTACAACTCTCTCGGCGCATCTAACCTCTGCTTCATATTGGGTTAGCCAATCCAATCCCAAAATAAGATCGAATTCATTAAAGTTCATAACGATAGAGATAATAGGGAATTTATAGCAGGAAAAAGAGACAGGTACTGCACAAACCCAACTGAGATCGATGGAACCCCCAACTGGATTTTGGACAGTCATGGGCTCTTTGAGCTTTTTCGAATTCAAATCCAACTTCTAGACTGCACTCTTTGCAATAAAGCTTCGTGACGCGCCTGTGTCAAACAGTACTTTAACTGGAATGTTCTTGACATTGAGCGTGCCTCCTAAAACATCAGATCTTTCCTGAACAGACGAGGATGCAGGTACTTCTACCACTTCATTTACATGCGCTGGTTTAGATTTCTGAGATAACGGGCAGTTTTTCGCAATATGCCCAGCCTGATGACACTTATGGCATCCTCTTTTCTCTTGTAACCTCTTACCGGATTTAGACCCATCCTTTACTTGTTTCCTTAGAGATCTGCAACTTATCGAGAGATGTCCTTGCCTATTGCAGTTATTGCATACGGCGGTCGTTACGGGTTCTTTCCCAGATTCAGCCCTTTTTCTCTTGGCACTGGGCTTCTTACTTCCCTCAGACCTCATACTGGCTTCAGGAATATCAGTTTCCGACTCTGCTTTGTCACTAGAACAGACTTCTTCTTCGTCGCATAACATTCCTTTCTTATGGGGATCTTCATACTGATAGGCCATATATATCATTTCAGAAAAAGGAAGCTTCACATGCCCCAATACTTTATTCTGGTATTTCCTTTGAAGTCCGTGAATAAATCTCATATTTTTCCTCTTTGGATTTTGAATTAGATGAGGGGCAAAATGAGAAAGTTCATTGAATTTCTTATGATATTCGGGAATGGTCATGTCTCCTTGTATCAGAAAAGAAAATTCATCACATAGTCGCTCGGTCGCTTCGGGAGGAGTAAATCTTTCTAAGAAAATCACTTTGAATCTATGCCAGGTGATATCACCTTCTGGATTACCTTTGATAACTGAATCCCACCAGAATAAAGCTTCATCTTTGAGAGCCCAGGAGGCAAGTAATCTTTTCTGGTCTTCCCTAAGCTTTAATGCTTCGAAGATTTTCTCAGCCGAACGAATCCAAGCTTGTGTCTTCATAATAGATTCTTCACCAGAGAACGGTATTCCACCCATATTTTGATATTTGATTAATAGGGCCTCAATATCCGGTTCTGTATTCCTTCTGTTTCTGACACTCATTTTCTAGTACTTCTGCAAATGGCAGATCAAGTGTCAGGTCACAGAAAAGGTATTTTAAAATATAGAAACACATACTTCAATGTAAATGTGTCTATCGAGGTGTAATTTCATTCTGCTTTACTCATACTAGGATATTACTGATCCTATCTGTATAGAGTTACCCGTCCTAGAACACTACTGGTTCTATTTCTGACAAGTTCGTTAATATGTTATATTCCAGAACTAAGCTTAACCAAAGCTCTGATACCACGTTGAGACGACCCGAAATCCCGTTCCGACGGAAACAAGGGTTATCTTTGGAATATAACACAGAAACAGATAATAGCAGAACAGAATTAAATAAATACACCAGATAATGAACAATAGAATATACTGGATAAAAGTAATCATCAGAGTTACACAGTATACAGGATCTTACTTAGTACAAATACAGTTCAGCTATACATAAATGTCTACAGCGGAAATAAACAAAATATGTACAATAGGAGCTGAACAGCATAAAAAGAGATAAATGATAGAATCCATCTTCAGCTCCAGCTATCCAGATAAAGCCTGCTAAACCTGAATACAAGGCTGCCCGTGTAGAAAAAGGGGCACCCGAGTTTGAAAGTGAAACAAACTACGAGTCAGTCATGGGACTGGTATGAGAAATCTATTCAACACATATATAATATGGCTAATCACAGGACCACGCCACTTTCGTGGAACGGGTTTACTCCATTGGATTGCCAGTGCTTTAAAACAAATCTTTTTTTTAAACATCACTATGCTTTTTATAAAAATGAAGCCATTATAAGACTCAGTTCCCATCACACAATGCAACGCAAACCGGAGGATAGAGTTTTTACCTTATAACGGCCAAAATATGCTTGATACGAATAAAACAAAGGCATTTGATATTATTGCTTGTGTTTATATGTTTTGAAAACAATTCCTAATCATAACTATCAATCATAGACGGCATTAATGCCCCATACCACTATGTCGCCATATATAGGTATACAATCAAAACCGCACAGTCACGTACTTGGAAATTGGATTTCCGTCCTGAACCAAGGCAAAAGATAGTCCTTACCGAATTCGAGACTGCCTAGCCCGAGCCTCAGGAACAGCCGCAACTGCCCCTTGGATCGTCAGGGCCGGTCCACCGATGTGGATTATTATGCCTGAACACTACATCTCCCCGCCCTTTGGGGCGTAAACGAGCCAACGAATGACTCCATCGGACCCGGATCATCCGATCAAACCGAGGCGCCTCGCAACAGCAACAACCACATAGGTGAAAAGTATATAAATGTCTGGGCTGGTAGGTCACTGACACCACCCTAGCTAGGAAGAAACGCAGGCCCTCCCTGATGTCCTCTCCCGTTTCTGGTTCATACCGGGGTGTGAGGCTCGCGAATTCACGTTATACACAAAGCAACGCCACACAGGCGGTGCTTTGATCATCACCACAAGACTTTGCTTTTCAACAAAAGCCCTGATCACTGCATCTTAGCATGCCACACAGGCAATTCATGCCATGCGACTGATGTCCATCGATACACAACCTCTGAGCTCGTGCGTTTCAGAGAAGGGCGTTAAGCAAAAGAATAAATTCTCCGCCGCCAAACAGGTGTATATTTAATAGAGATCAATCAACACGGAATAAAATCCAATGTCAGACACACAGTCCATTTACAAGTCCATTCTGGGTCTGAACGAAACCGGAGGCACTAAATACCTCGCAAACCCATCGATCACCACGTACGTCTGGACGATCACCACTAATTATCCATATTTCGGGATGCCTCCCAATCAGGACCTCGGTTACCATCCAAACGAGGTGAAGATCTCCGGTCTTCGACCATCGTCTTCATCTTCGAATTTCAATCGTCGGTCAATTATTTGAAATGAGAATTAACTCAGACTTTTCAAATAATTCACGTATATTTAGAATTTCAAATCAATTTATTTCAATGGTTAAATTATTCGACAACACCAATTTTGTTCTTTAATGTAATTTTCACACCAAACACATTCAACCATCAAAAGCCACATAAATCGAGCAAATTCAGTTTATTTCTATCCCATATCGTTTATGATATTTTATAACGATTTATCGCTATTTTTATTTATTTTAAAATAGCCAATTTATTCAAAACGACGCTTCGGGCCATAACGCGGCCGTGGCGCTGTTTTTCTTCAGATTTGATTTACACATATCTGAAAATCTAACCGTTGGATTCTCATAAAATTTACATCATTAGAAAGGTCTTTTCAATACGAATCCAATGGTTCCAGTTTTGGGAAAATCCGACAGTCGGATCTCCCGGTACAATCGTTTGAAGTTTCGATTTCAAAATACGAACTGCAGCGTCGTTATTCGATTAAATATATAATTATATTTATATATATAAAAATATAATCGCTTCTGGCGCTGTTTTTCATCAGATTTGAATTAAACATTCCAGACAATCCAACCGTTGGATTTTTACAAGGTTGGTGCCGTTGGGAAGATATATCCAAGGCGAACCCGACGGTTGAGGTTTCGGGAAAATCCAATGGTCGGATTTCCCGTACTAGTTGTTTGAAATCACGGTTTCAAAATGCGAACTGCACGGCTACGTTTCGTTTTAATTTTTATTTATATTTATATAAATATAGTTCGTTCAATGATTTCAATATCATTTTTACTTCAAATATTTCACTAACGCCTTAAAATTTTGGAAAATTTCGCCATAACCTCCCCTGCACCGGGAGCATCGGGAAATCGCAAATAGCTTTCCCGGTCCTTCTAATCTCAAAAAGAAAAAGAAAAAGCCAAGTGGCTGGCCAACAGGCTCATAAAATCATCACCCAAACAAAACAGTAAATGTGTACCTATTTGTCGGGCACAAAATTTTATTCCTCTTCTCTAGCCCCTTTGCTATAACCTGTTCAATGAATATGCATGTACATATATATAGTTCTTATCATTTATCATTTTCTATTCAACTTCATATTTGATTTCTATTTGGTTTAAAAACACCATTCACTCTAAGGTTACATACATAGGTACAAATCATTTCATTAGCTAATTAATGAATATTTCAACTCATATATATTTATTTGAACAAGTGGCTATTTTTAACACTTCACATTTCAACGATTCATGCATACAATAAAAATGTGATTTTTATTGTAAAACAACTCATTTAAAAACACAATTATTTTATATATTCATATTGGTGATAAAAATAGGATTTTTCTTATAAAACAATTTCTTTCAAAACGAGATTATTTTACACAGTTCATATAGTCGATAAAAGGTGATTTTTTATTATCAAACAATTTATTTCAAAATATGAACACCATTCAACACATGAATTTCAATTCAACGAATGAATATCGATTCAACACATGAAGGTTTTCCATAGTTTCTATATATAGATAAAAATGTGATTTTTATATTTAAAACGCGAATACCATTCAATACATGAATTTCTAATCAACGAATGAATATCAATTTAACACATGAAGGTTTTCTATTCAATGAATAAATATAGTTTAAGCAGATGAAAATAATTCAAACACTCGAATATTATTCAAAATTTCGGCAGCATAACGGCAGGGTAGTTAAAACCGGGACCGTCCCTAGTACAGCTCCTCGCTCTACCTTAAAACCTCGCGGTTTTTGACAATGGGGATCATGCATCTAGTTCGCACGCAGGCGGCATGTATATATTTATTTCATTTCCACAAACTAATCCTATGTGGTTTCAACCGAATATTTTTCAACCACAAACGGGTATTTTTCAACCACAATCAATCAATATCAACCACAAACAATCCCAAACAATCATTCGTTATCAATCAATTTTCACAACAATTTCAACCAATAAATATCGTCCATGGTTTGTGGACGAGGGGCGTATATATATATATATATATATATATATATATATATATATATATATATATATATATATATATATATATTCATATATAGCAATTCACTTTTATTTCAACACACATATATATATAGAAAAAGAAAGTGAAGAGTGAGAAATTCTCACCGATTTGCTAATTCAATCCCACGACTCTTCTTTGCATAAATCTTCACCGTTCTCGCCTTTGTCGCTTTCGTTGCCCGTAGCCACTATATATATTAAAATCACATTTTTATATTGCTATCCAATATATAAAAGCCATATTTTTACTTTGATGTTCAATATATAAAAATCATATTTTTACTTCGATGTTCAATATATAAAAATCATATTTTTATTACGCTATTCAATATATAAAGGTTTCGCCTTCTCCAATATAAAGATTTCGCCCTTTCAAATATTTCATTATAAAAATCACATTTGATATTTTTCTACACACATAAAGGTGTTATTCTTAATATTCCTATCTTGTAAAAATTATATTTTTACTTTTCTACTTAAACAAAATCAGATTTTTATACCTCCTATATAGTAAAGATTATATTTTTAATACTTTAAGAATATAAAAATCATATTTTTAATACTTTAAAAATATAAAAATCATATTTTTCCTATGCTAAAAATAATATTTTTACATGAATAAAAGTCCTATATTTTCAGTTTTTAAAATCGTATATTTTATCATATAAAAATCCTCACTTTTTATTTTTAAAAATCATTGCTTTTTAATACTATAATATTTATAAAAACTGATTTTAAATTTATGCTAAAAAAAATCAATTACTTTATATAAAAATGAATAAAAATAAAATACAGAAACTTACAGTATTTAATTGGGAAAAGGGGGGGACTGGTGCTGTGCTTGGCGGCGTCGGGGAGGTCGGTGGGGTTTCCAGGAGGCGACGGTGGTTGCGTGGAGGTGGGTGGTCTCGGGTTCGGTCTTCGTGTATGGAGGTGGAGAGAGGGAGGAGGCTGGAGAGAAGAGCAGCTCGTCGGAGGCGGAGCTAGGTGCGTCGGTCGGAGGGGTTTCCAGGAGGCGACGATGGTTGCGTTAGGGTTTTTTTCTTTTTTTTATTTCTGGTAAATCGATTTCGGTAATGAATTACAGGGGGGGCCAAGGTATAGGAGAGGGTTAGTTTAGTTTTTTTTTATTTAATTAATTATTTTGCAAAAAGTTGACTTTTACATACGACCTCGAAACGAGGCCTACCGCCTGTGGTCCATAGCGTTTTACCCCCATTCCGAACACAATGGGATATGTATCGTAAGCTGATTCGATTGTTTCGAATAGTTTCCGTTGAATTTACATTTAAATCATTATATTGAATTTTAAACGTACATTTCAATTTACCGAGGTCACATACGGACTCGAAAAATTCCAGAAAAATATTTCTAGCTTCGTATTGACGATACGGTCCTAACAAAACTAGTTTCGTCAAATTCTGAGACCGTTTGAAAAATGGCCAATTTCCAGTCGATTAAAATCAACTGAAACCGGTCAAACGCGTTTTCCTTTGCCACGCTCACATATTGATTCGAAAAATTATGAAATTTGAAACCTAGCAATAATTTGACATCACGGATCCAACAAAAGTGGTTTCGTCGAAATCCGAGGTCGTTTGCAAAATGTCCATTTTTAAGGGCCTGAATTCCATAGCGACTATTCAGAATTTTCAACTGGGCATATCTTTTGATTCCCGCTATCAAATTCCGATTTGTCAGATTCGTTGGAAAGATATTCACTAATAGATTTAAATATTTTTGGTTTCACTAAAATCCGGATTGTTTTGCACCCGATACAGTCCGACAAAGTTTGAATTCAATTTTTGAACTGCAGCGCCATTTCAGGCCTTGTTTATAATTATAATTAATTATATTCGTTTTCAATTGTCGATTCAAACTCAGTTTTCATCGCCATTATTTAAAATATTTATTTTAAATATTCAAAATCCATTATTTTAGCCAATTTAAAATTTTTAAATTGGTTCAGATTTTCTGGGTCGTTACAGAGAATATATTAGTTTTAGTGTTTTGATTCAGGATTTGGAGACAAAGAATGTAGATGTAAGCTATAAGTACTTAGGTTTGTTGTAATAGCCTGAATTTCGACAAACCAAATTTTTCTCAAAAATCATAATTTATTGAAGCCCGAGTTGGCTTGTCTGGTATCCTGCAGAAAAAACAGAAATAATAAATATATCAGGGCTTGATAAAACATCTCATGACAGAGGAATGGATAAAATAAAATAATCAAATATAGCCTTACCAAAATAATAACATTGTCTAACAA
Organism: Allium sativum; assembly: GCA_030737875.1. NCBI lineage: Eukaryota > Viridiplantae > Streptophyta > Magnoliopsida > Asparagales > Amaryllidaceae > Allium > Allium sativum. The sequence continues at coordinate 301,818,327 of CM060924.1, forward strand.
ATGTCTTAAGGCTACCAAATCTCTGCCATAAATCTACTCTATGAGTATGTTATGAGGAGTGGCTCAGAACACAAAGTTCTAGGGAGAGGAAAAATTATACATTCTAAAATAATCCTACATATACCGTTCAATTACATTTTCTCTATTCTTATGTTATTCGGGATAATAGCACTCAAAGCTCTGCGCTCACGTCATACCCATCTATTTCCTAGTAGATTATACCTAATATAATATAAATGTAGCTATGCCCAACATATCAAGGTACTCACCATAGTACCCTCCTGGTTCGGTCTCTGCCATCACACCACGGAAGCATATACAACCTCCATCCTACGCCAAACCGTGTACGAAAATCTATATTGTTAAACCACGTAATCGCATAGAACTACCATCGCTATGCCACGTAAGCATACAGATCCTCATATCCGAACTCCTCAGTCGAATCATGCCTCAACACGGAGTAATGCCCTAATGTCAATAATACCCCCACTCAGTGCGTGTATCTAGACCCTCACACAAATGTAAATCTTACTATAATACGAGTCCCATAATTGGGTTGAGTCCAATACACAGAACTTGGTCGTGAGCTTTCGATATCTTTAAAGAACAACCTCATTAGGCCTATAATACATATATTCACATATGGTCTGTCTCTTTTCACGATGGCTATGGCCTTACCCCAGCTCCTCCCTCAACTAATGAAAGACTACATCAAGAGCTAATGACGTACCCCTAACAACCAATCTAGCATCCAATTTGGCCTTTCCCTCACCAACGCCTCGATAGTGAAAGAGCATTGTCTGTTGGTTTAACTCTTAGTCTTTCCGCATCCTACCAGTTATCGATGAAAGGTTTTTGATGATTACAATCTTTATTTACTCCTGACTAGCACCCTCCAAGACCGAGACAACGCCGGATCATCCTAAGGTCATCCGCATAGCCTTCTGCTGCCACATCATAACTGTAGCCAAGGTATACTCTTAGATGGAACTACTGACCTTCTTTTGGGCTTACAACTTCATACGGTCTCCCGGAAGGTCATCTCAGATTACCCTTCCATGTCCCATAGAAGAATCGTACTTTCTTCCAGTCCGGTAGAATAATCAGTTGGACGTGCTCCTCTTATGTCTCAAGACACCGCGATGATCAACCCTGTTGGGTTCTTCATTTCCATTCGAATGGACTGGTTCCAGCACATCACGCCATTGCATCGTTAGATTCCACGTCTAATATTTTAATCATGTGTTTGGTTTATCTCATCATGTTGCTAATTAACTTGATTATCCACATATTTATTTTTATTCAAGTTACTTGGTTCATTAGCTCACTATTAGCTGCTTACTTTGTTTAATCAGCATCATGTCGCCGAAGCGGACTTTTGCTTTTTATTTATTACATTTTTTAGACTTAATATTTCTAATTATAAGTCTACTAATAGTAAACCCACTTTATTCTTTCTTGTTCGATTATATTCGTAACTTACACCATTAACACGACCGTTGTTGTGGGTTTTCTTATTAACTTAGTTCCTTAAAATAAGGTTTATTAATAAGTTCTATATTAATTATAACCCGTGTTATAATTCCACTCGTCTCTAGGATAAGCCTACCTATTATATTTCATTTTTATTCATATAATGGACTATAATAAGTTATATTCCCCGTTCATCACATTTTCCCTAGGTTCCTTAATATTCAACCAAACGTTTATTATTGTAACTTTCCTTTATTTACTATCTTGTATATTCTTATTACTTTAGGAAAATACTTTGCACACTTCACTACATTTGTTAACAAAAAGATACCATAATGTAAATCAGTTAAGATTCGCAGTTGCAAGCTATTTCTTTTATTTTTCATTATGGACATACAAGTTGATTAGTGTGCAATATGGTAAAAGAACCATATTGCATATTTATCTCTTTTTCATTTCTTTTCATGCAACTACGTTCTTGATAATTTTTCCATTAGAGAAATGTATCATTTTTCCCAAATCCAACTAACTCGGTCCACTACTAATTTCCCCTTTTTATTTATAAGTTAGATGTTAATTCTTATTTTTCATATGCCTTTTCCAATTACTGTAAATTTCAATGTCAAATTAGGGATACCAACTCTTTTCAGTTATTTGTACAATTCACTATAATTATTTTTTCAGCATATCCAATTTACCATTGAATAACAACCTTAAGAATATAGGCATGATTATTGTAAATCTCACAATTTTTGGTATTACAATAATTCTCGATCCAAACAAAAGATTAATGGAATCGATTTGTACAACAACTATATTCTTAACGTACTTACAAATAGAATATGTCACAATTACCATAAATTTCACTTATCTATCACGTTAAGAATTACGGTGAATGTAAACAATGGATATACCGCTACTAAAAGGTATGATTTAAATCCACTCACCTGACTGCTTTCCAATCCTTGTGTCTGATTTAGATTTGCCATTCCATGGTCTTTATAATTGAATCTAGTATTGAGATAACCAGGGATTTACAAATATGATGCTAAAAAGTAAAAAAAAAACCTTAATACTTTAGATTCGTAAAATTTAACTCTAAACCCCTGTATTGTAGATCTATAACCTTTGTCTTCAAATCTTGAATCAGAATTCTTAAGAAATAATATTCTTATTTCTAAAAGATTTGGAGAGGAAAGAAAATGGAAGATTAGGCCCTCCTAGTCTATTTATAGGTGTATAGGAGATTCTAGTTTGTCAGATAAAATAAAACAAAACATGAACCGTACAAGTCAAAATTACATGTCAGATATCCTTAGAGATAGGTCAACCTGGACCCTGGTGGGTCGAACCATGTGTCGACCCTCCTCTAAGGTGTATCGACCGCTGGGTCGACCCACATATGGTCAGGGTCGACCCATGATCTGGGTCATTAACGTTGATTTTGCTAATTATTTATTTCGTTTAACATTGGTTTTTAACGTTCATTTTCTTTTCGGATATTTCTTTTGCAAATTATTAATTCCATTTATAGAGTATATTCAATTTCAAATTTATGCACATATATACACGCATGGTTTCCAATAACTTCCCCGTACGGGCTTCGTTTGGGGCAACTCACATATGAAAATGAATTAGAAATTTGCCACAAACACAATGGTATTTGCTTCGGGGTTAATTCTGAAATCATAAAATATAAATATTTTATGATAGCTAACAAAATATTTACATAAAAAAGGGAGTTACATTCTCTTATTCTTGGGAAATTTTGGCCTAGAAATTTGATAAGGGTAGAGTTACATTATTTCCCATGTAATATGCAGCTACCATGTGTACATCAAAAATTTCAACCAATTATCCCTTGTGCAAAGTGTAACATAACTCATAATGCATGAATGAAATGAATGCCTAAACAATACCTCCTATATGAGTGCAAGTTTTTCTTGAAAACCTTTTGAAAACATGATGAACACATCTTAAATATACTAGAAATTTCTATATAAATGCAATATTTTGAAAAATCAAAAATAAATTTTCACCCATTTTTCCAACACTCTTAAAAGGTAAGAGCGTAGTTCACCCCATTTTTGCATCCAAACCCTATCAACCTACTTTAAATTTGCAAATTTTAGAAAAATCAATTTTATGAATTTCCACTTCTTATAATTTTTTCAAGGATAAATTTAGTTTTCATTACTTTCGTATAAATTTTGTTTTCCATCTTCTTTTCTTATTTAATTACATCTATTGTGGTTTACAATTAAGGCCCTCAAATAGAGAAAAGTCTCTCACAATTACCAAAATAAGGTAAACTACAACCATAACTGAAAGATAACTTATAAGTACAGGTTTGTACTACACTTGCCAAAATAACAAAAGATAGACAAGTTCTAAAATAAAAGAAAGAGTCATGCATGAAGCAACAGTGATATCAATCTGCCCTCAGAAAGGAGGTATGGGTCCATATCCTAAGATATCTCGAAAAAGGAATCCAATCCACCTAGGCGTTCCTCCAAGCACTTAGTGTTATCTCGAACTTCTAGGTGCATCTGCTCGAAGCGCTTTAGAGCTGAAAGTATCTCCTGTAGAGACTGATGTTGTGTCTAAATAAAGTCAAGCTCTTTACGGGCTATATCTTGCTATCCAAGCAAGATCTCCAGGTGCTCCTTGATTAACGGGTCCTGCCTATCAAATATGAACTTGACCTCTTTCCTTATATCCCAAGGCTCCTATCCTAAATAGGGGCCCCATGATGATGACTGGGAAGACCCGGTGCCTCCCTAGTATAGCTCTGTGCCCTGATACTCATATCCTGCTTGAGGGTAAAAATACTGATAGGGCTCCCTCATGCCCTGTCCTTCCTCTTGAACAAACTACTCTCCATAACCTCCCTCTCACTGGCGTCCAATAGGATATTTCTACGGATCTTCCTAGTCCTGTTCGTCGTCCTGGTCCTGTTGACCATCATCATCGTCGTCTCCATGCTCCTCCTCATTTTGTATGGGTTGGGCCTCCTACAGCTGGGCCAACTCAATATGCATCCTGCTCAGAGTGGATGCATCTATCAGATGGTGGGCGACCACAATAGAGCTCTCATTCCTTAATGGAACATGGAACTGTCTAGACACAACTGACTATAAATGTACAAAGGGGATCATAGACTATCTCGTATTAATGATATTGCAAAATGAGTCATGATCTCCCTCGCTCAAATAATTTGAAGCCCAACAAAAATTAACATAAGTGCACTCCTAAAAGTGACAGTAACCCTATGGAAATTTCTAGTCCGGGCGACCAAGTTATACCGTAATACGCGTAAAACCACCCTAGCTAATGGGCTCAAATGCCCTATATCCCAAGCTCTATATTGAATATCAATAACAATCCAGCCTAATACGGCCTCATCAGTCATCTCCACATGCTCTAATCCTAAGTCCTCGCCTCTAATACCAAGCACGACCCTAAACTGTCTCTCAGTAAAAACAACCGATATTGCTTTCACCTCAGCACCAAACACTGCCTCATTATTAATCTCCTTTCTATAACTCTAATTAGCAAAAAAAAGTTTAACTAACCTAGGGTAAGTAGTTTGCTCTACCATAGCATGGTCAGGAATCGATGCAACCCATTATTTAGAAAAAACTGCTCCAAAAGGGTGCCCACAAAGTCGGGAAATCTAACCATCTTCCAACCAAAATATGGTATCCGATAATATCCACTTAGGCCAGCAATGTGCGCCTTTTGTTCCAGCACAAAACGATCTCTTGGGGTTTAATTAGGGAAAAGTAGTTGCTAAAGAGGGTCGTGGAGGCATGGCGAAAATTCTTCAAATCCGTGAAAAAGGGATTTAGATATGGGTAGAAGAGGTCGCAAGCTTAATCAGTAAAGTTTTGAAGCAGTGTTGGGTGTTGGAAGTGGAGGGCAATAACTTCTTGAACCCAATTTAAATTCCAAAACTTACTGTCGTTCTCTTCCTGTCCGTTTCTATCCTCCTTACAAATAACCAGAGCTTTGTCACCATGACCGTTGATACTAATTTATACTCATTTGTCAATTTTCACTTCCTTTTTATTTATCGGCTATTTTGTGCACTTTTTAATCGAATTACATAAAGACTTATCTTTATCATTTCTCCATGATCATTGCTTTAGCGTACATGTTGTGGGGTCTTAATTCCTTCCATGGATAAGGGCACATATGCTATTCTTTTATTTAGGAATATACAAATACATTCATTCGCTATCTATACAAGAATCATAAACTTGAACTCTGATATCAAATGTAACAACCCGAATTTGATAGACCGATTTTTTCTCAAAAATCCCAATCTATCGAAGCTCGAGTTATCTTGTCTGCTATCCTGCAGAAAAGTCAAAGACAATAAATATATCGGAGCTCGATATAATATCTCACAGTGGAATGGATAAAATATAATAATCAAATATAGCCAAACCGAAATAATAACACTGTCTAACAAATGTCCAAAGGCTACCAAAATTTCTACCATAAATCTAACATGCGAGTACGTTATGAGGAAGGGGCCAGAACACAAAGTTCTAGTGAGAGGAAAAATTATACATTTTTGAAATAACCCTACATATACCAGTTGCGTTTTCTCTATTGTTAGGTTATCTGAGTTAATAGCACTCAAGCATCTGCACTCACGTCATACCCATCTACTTCCCCGTAGATTAAAACTAAGATAATATATATGTAGCCGTGCCCAAAATATCAAGGTACTCCCCATAGTACCCTCCTCGTAAGGTCTTTGCCATCACAACACAAAAGCGTATACAACCCCCATCCTACGCCAAACAACGTAAGAAAATGAATATCGTTACGCCAAGTAATGGAACAAAATTGCCATCCCTTGCCACGAAAGTGTATGGATCCTCATATTTGAACTCCTTTGTCGAATCACGCCTCAACAAAGAGTAATGCTCAAATGTCTAGAAAACCCCGCCAAGCGTGTGTATCTAGACCCTCACACGAATGTACTTCCTACTATAACCTGATTCCCATAATATGTGTAACACCCCACCTCCGCTAGGGTAACTCTTGCAAGTACACTGGCTTTGGAGGGGCGTTAAACAAGATAAACATGCATGCAGATATCACAAGACAGAACATGTAAGTAAAACCGAGTAAATAAAGCAGCGGATCAAACTAGCATTTCAAAACCATAGTCACGTTACAACAAAGTACTTGATCATTATTTTCCAACAAACAAAGTCTAGAGAAAAGCATAAACTGAAAAACTGAAATACATAAAGTACTATCCCCAAAGTGAAGTGATAAACCATAGCTAGCTCAATGTCCAAAACCGTACATGAGCAAATCCAGTAAGCAAGCTATAAAGATCCAAGCTAAGCTCCAATGTTCCCACCCTGAGGACCTGAGGGGGGGGGGGAACGGAAGAAAAGAGGCGAAAGAAAACAGGTCAGTCAAAAAGACTGGTAAGCCCTAACTACTATCAGTCCATGAACTAGTAAAGTTAACTGGCATGAGAAGCTGAGATGAACATAAGGATAACAGCATACTGGCATGATGATTAACTAACAAGATAGATAAAGGTGTCATCGCATAATCAAGGTTAAGTTTTGCACCACGGGTGTACTAGCATTCTAACATGTCAAGTAAAAACAAGAATTGATCCCTTGGCCCAAGCTTGGCTCAATATCATGAGGTGACCTAAATCAAGGTCCAACTACACGGTCTAGTTGATCGGCTCCCTATAAGCCTAACTCGTCAAGTGTCGGTGTCATACGGCCCAAACATGAAATGTAGTTAAACTGCGCTAGGTCCACCCTAGGGTGTATCAAGTCCTAAGGTGTCAACCTCGGACACCAATCAAGTATGCACAGTCTAGATCTACTGGTACCCGTGCCTGATTTTCCAACTCCGGACTATGTGCACGACCATAGTTCGCCTGGACCTACACCGGCGTACCTACTCAGCCGTCGTTTTGGTCGCTTACATGTCAGCCCAGTAATCGTGCCCCACCCTAGCCTAGTCCCTAGGGTCTTATGATACTATTAAGAGGGTTACTGCTGAAAAGGACCACGCAACTAGGGTTCCTTAACGGGTTAAATGTGGTTAACCCGATCCAAACGTGGATTAAATTGGTTAAGTGTACCCAAGGTTCATGACTTAACCCCGATTAACCCATCAAGCCCAAATTGGTTAAGTATTAAGTGGACCATGACTTAACCCTAATCAGGAGGCATTAATTAACTTAATGTGCTTTAACCTCTCACATTAGACCTTGTTGTGGTTACTAGTTAAGCCGGGCGGGTCCGGGTAGCTTTACACCACAACTTGGTCTAACCTCGGGTTCGAGCACAACATGACTAACTTCTCACATTGGGTCCTATTGTTTGTAGCCACTAGTTAAGCCGGGCGGGTCTGGGTAGATTTATGCTACAAACTCAACCCAACCTCGAGTTGGCCACACTTGTATTTTCTAAGTGTCATGTCCATTATGTTTCCAAAACATAATTACAAGCTAACATATCACGTCATGTTATAAAAACCATGTTCATGTCATAATGTTACCCAAACCCAACGTAATCCCATCGTTTACATAATCGCAACAACGCATAAAGGATAAAATAGGGAACTTGGCATAATCATGACAAAAAGGTGTTGAAGCCACAAGTTTAACATGGTGGCATATGAAATGTACATGTGTTCGTATACTTGCATATTGCATTATTAGGCTTCAAAAGTATGCATAAAACCAAACTTAGCATATAAGTGATACATGGTGATAAATGACATGTAGAAGTTGCTAGAAGTTCGCATTTAGCCTCACATGCAAGTTATCATAAGGGATATGATAACATTCATGTTGCCAAAATGCAACCTTTAATATAAAGCTTGAAGCTTTAAGCTCACAATCTCAAGTTTAACTTGCATAACATGATAACATGTGTATAATGATCAACCCAAACTTGCATAACATAGCAACATGTGTCATACATAATGATTGAACCAACTTGCATAACATAATGATCAACCAAACTTGCATATCATGATGATCAACCCAAACTTGCATCATTCATTTAACTTTATAGTTCAAAAAGAAAGTAGAAAAGGGCTTACAATGCTATGAAGACACAAATGAATATTTATTATAAAGATTGAAACGAAGCCCTTATGCAATCACCAAAAAACCCAAATATGAAAGCTCCAAATGAAAAACCCTTGAGCCAAATCAATAAAAACCCTTGCTTTGCAATAGAAATGTTGCAACTTGACTTGAATGCAAACTAAGAACACTCATACAAGTTTGAAAACACTTGTATGAACTCAAAATCTCTCATATAAATAAACTTAGCAATTTTAGCATGAGAGTGGAGGCCATGAGTGGAACAAATTTGGCATAGTTTAGTTGTAGAGTTGAATAATGATGATTTAGGCTAGGCTTAGGGGTCTTTTTATAGAAGATTAGGATAGTATTAGCCATAGGATTAACCCTAGATCCAATCCAAGCCATCAAATCCCGTCACTAGCCAACAAAACAGGTCCAAACAGCCAAAATAGGTGCACTTGGCCGACCTGGCCGACCAGGGAGGTCGACCCCCAGGTCGACTCTAGTGTCGACCTGGTTGAGGGGAGGTCGACTCTAGTGTCGACCCCCCTGTCGACCTGTCTGGGCGGGAGTTTTCCCGCCCAGTCTGTTTTGGCTGAATTTGAATTCTAAATTCAAATTCGAACTGTTTTTGAACTTGTAATTTTCTGAAAACTTTGACGGCCATAACTTGGTCATACTGACTCCGATTTTCGAAAACTCGAACTCTGTTTCGCGTATTTTTCCGAGACGAACGCAATGGCATAGCCCGTTTCCCTTGATTCAGATTTTACAGTTTAATTCTGCCTTGATTTATGTTATAACATGTTATTCAAAAATACGGGTTGTTACAATATGGTTGCATCCAATGCCTGGAACTCGGTCGAGAGCTTTAAATATTTGTAAAGGACAGCCATGTTAGGCCTACAACACAGACTTTCACATATGATATATCCCTTTTCTTGGTGTTTATGGCCTCATCTTGGACTCTCCCTCAACTCATGAAACACTACATCAAGAGCTAATGGTGTTCCCCTAACAACCAATCTAGCATCCAATTTGGCATCTCCCTCACCAATGGCTCGATACCGAAAGAACTTTGTCTGTTTGTTTAGCTCTCAGCCTTTTCGCATCCCACTAACTATCGACGACAAGTACCTGAATATCACTATCCTTATTTGATCCTAACTAGCATGCTCCCAAGTGAGGGAACCGCCAGATCGTTCTAAGGTCATCCGCCTAGCCTTTTGGCTGCCACATTATAATTTCAGCCAAGGTATGCTCCTAGATGGAACTACATACCTGCCTTTTGGTGTATGACTTCATCCAGTTTCCCCGGAGGTCCATCACAGAGTACCTTCCCATGTCTCGTAGAAGTCTTGCACTTCTTTCCAGTCCCGTAGAATAATCAGTTGAACGTGCTCCTCATGTCTCCAAGCACCACAATGATTTACCCATTGGGTTCTTCATCTTTATTCGTACGGACTGGTTCCAATGCATCACGCCATCGCATCGTTAGATTCCATGTCTAATCTTTTAACCGTGCACTTACTTTATCTCATCTTGTTGCTAAGTAACTTGATTATCCGCATATTTCCTTTTTATTCAAGTTACTTGGTTCTTTAGCTCGTAACTGCTTACCTTCTTTAATCAGCCCTACACCATCGAAGCGAACTTTTTCTTATTATTTATTACATTTATTAGACTTAATATTTCTAATTATAAGTCTACTAATAGTAACCCTACTTTATTCTTTCTCGTTTGATTATATTCGTATCTTACACCGTTACTGCAACCGTTTTTGTGGGTTTGCTTATTAACTTAGTTCCCTTAACTACTGTTTATTAATAATTTCTATGTTAATTATAACCTATGTTATAATTCCACTCATCCCTAGGAAAATCCTACCTACTATATTCCATTTTTATTCATGTAATCAATTATAATAGGTTATATTCCCCGTTTATCACATTTTCCCTGGGTTCCTTAATGTTTAACCAAACATTTAGTATAGTAAATTTCATCTATTTACCATCTTGTACATTCATATTACTTCAAGAAAATACTTCACACACTTCATTACATTGGTTAACAGAAAGATAAAAACATATATATCCATAATGTACATCAGTTAAGATCCGTAGTAGCGAGCTATTTCTTTTATTTTTCTTTATGGACATACAATTTGATTAGCGTGCAATACGGTAAAAGAACCTCTATTTCACACTAATTCATTTTCCTTTATTTTCTTGCAACTACGTTCTCAGTTATTTTTACGTTAAGGAAATGTAAACATTTTTCCCAAATCCAACTAACTCAGTCCACTACTAATTTCCCCTTTTTTATTTTCTAAGTTAGATGTTAATTCCTGTTTTTATATGTCATTTCCAATTACTGTAAATTTCCATGTAAAATTAGGCATACAAATTCTTTTAAGTTATTTCTATAATTCATTTTTCAACATATCCAATTTACAATTGAATAACAACCTTAAGAATAGACGCGTGATTATTGTAAATTTCACAATTTCAGTATTATAGTAATTCTTAATCCAAACAAAAGCTTAATGAAATAGATTTGTATAACAGCAATATTCTTAACGTACTTAGAAATAAATTATGTCCTAATTACCACAATTTTCGCTTGTTTATCATGTTAAGAATTACGTGGAATGTAAATGATAAATATACCGCTACCAAAAGGTATAATTTATATCCACTCGCCTGGCTACTTTCTTGTCCTTGAATCTGGTTCAGATTTGCTATTTCGTGGTCTTTTTAATTGAATCTGGTATTGAACTAACCATGGATTTACAAATCTGATGCTAAAAATGAAAAAAAGAAACCTTCAAATTCACATAATTTACCTCATGTAAGAAATCTGAACACTGATATTATCGATCTATAATCTTCGTCTTCAAATCATTAATCAGAATTCCTAAGAGCTAATATTCTTATTTTTGAAAGATTTGGAAAATATGAGTTGGAGGCTAAGTCATGTTAGTTTATTTATAGATGCACAGGAGATTCTGGTCTATCGGATAAAATAAAATAAATAAATAAATAGAGTCTGAACCATACAAGTCAAAATAACACGTCAGTTCGCCCCAAAGATGGATCGGCCTGGACCCTGGTGGATTAACCCATGTGTCGACCCACTTCTAAGGTGTGTCGACCCTTGGGTCGATCCATATATGGACAAGGTCGACCTATAACCGTAGTAATTGATGCTGATTTTGTCGATTATTAATTTTCTTTAATGTTGGTTTTTAACATTCATTTTCTTTCCGAATATTTATTATGCAAATTGTTTTATTCCGTTTATAGAGTATATCAAATTTCAAATTTCAAATTTACTTGCATATATACGCATATAATTCTCAAACCTTTTGTTTATCAATAACTTCCTTATATGGACTCTGTTTAGGGAAAATCGTGTATGAAAATGAATCAGAAAATTGACAAGAACACAATGTTATATGCTTCAGGGCTAAATTCTGAAATAATAAAATATTGATATTTTTCCTTGAAAAACAGCATTTATTCACATTACTCAAACTCAATTACAAACATTCACAGTTTACTTACAAATAAACCAAACAGCTATCAACAAACAAAGACAAGAAACACTTAAACATTACAGAGCAATACATGAAACCGGATTGAGAAACAAACAATAAAGATAAGAGTTAGACGCAGAAAAAAACTCAAGCCAAATCCATGCAGTAAACTCCATAATGCAAGAGTTTCCAATCAAATCTTCACATCATTATTCTCTTTTCTGAAGGTCTCTCAAGATTTCCTTATGAATCAAAGCATATAAGGAGTTGAAGTTCTTTGAATCTTGAGCAAAAATTCTTCTATTGCGCTCAGAACAGATCTCAAACATGAAAACTTTTAAAATTCTGATCAACCTCTTAGATCTTCTGTTCTTCCATCTCGTCGATTTATAAATATTGAACCATTCCTCAGTGCTGTTTCGAACAGGCCTATGAAAATTACCATTTGCGAGAAGCCTCAACCAAATACCAAAAATAAAAGAACAATTGAAAAAAAGATGAGTATTACTTTCCTCCTCAGCTCTGCAGAATTAACATAAAGCATTAGAAATCAATCCCATTCGACTTAACTTCTGCTTTGTATTTAAAGCATTTGCCATGACTTTCCACATTAGAAAATTCTTCTTAGCAGATGATCCCAAATTCCAAATACGAGCCGCCCAAGGAAATGAAAAATCTTCACACTTTAAAGCCTTATAAACAGCTCTAATGCTATGAGGTCCTCCACTCCACAAAACTGGAAATTTGGCCAAATTAGTGAAATTGCATTCATTAATTACAGACCATAATTGCCTTAATATTGTAGAACTAGAATGAGGAAGAAACAATACTCCATCAACCATGAAATCTTCAACTAAAGCCTTATCATGAATTTCAGAATTCTTCTTATTATTGTAATCAACCACATTATTAAGAACAAACCCATTTTTAACCCAAGGATCATACCAGAATGAACAACTCCTTTCCAAAGGATTACATTGAATCAAAGGAGAAAAAACTTCCCTTAACTTCAAAATACTTCTCCAACTCCAACTACAATTATTTTTAATTTGTAAACTCCAGAAGTTCTTTGGTCCAATCTTATGCTTGAGCATCCAATTAGTCCATAAACTATCATCCTTACTGAGAAGTTTATTTACATAAACTGAAATAGCAGATTTATTCCAAAGAAATAAATTTGTTATACCAAGTCCACCACACTTTTTATCAACATACAATTTATTATATGCAATAGGAATCAGCTTCTTAGAAAAAGGATCACCATGCCAGAGGAATCTATTCAAAGCACTTGTAATTATCTTAATAACCTTTACAGGTAGAATGAAGTGCCTTGACCAGTATATAGTAATTGCCGTAGCAATAGACAGTACAATGGTTAATCTACCTGCCTGAGACAAACTAGTTGATGGCCAAGATAGTAACCTACTCAAAATCTTTTCAATAGGAGGGGTACAATTTGTTTTAGTGAGTCTGGAACAAATTAAAGTAATCCTAAATAAGAAGCATTTCTATTTAGCTCAGACAAACCAGAGACCAAAACAACCTCTTTCTTTTTATCATCATTTAATCCAGCAATCAATATAGAAGATTTACTCAAATTGATCTGAAGTCCAGTAATGAGAAAAAACTCTTGTAAGGCAGACAAAATAGACTGAATATTCAGAACATTTGGTTTGGTAAAGACAACCAGGTCATCGGCAAAAAGAAGGTAAGTAATGCAAGGATCCTTACAATTAGGATGAAGTTCAAATTCCTTTTTATTTACTTTATTTAACAGGATGGAGTTTACTAATTCCATAGCCACAATGAAAAGGTAGGGTGAAATAGGATCACCTTGTCTAACTCCATTAGTACCCTTAAAATAACCATGTAGACTTCCTTTTCTAGTGATAGAATAAACTGGAGATGATATGCAAGTATAAATCCAGGCCATAAATGGTTTGGGAAAATTCATCCTAGATAAAATAGCAATGCTAGCATTCCAGGAAATGGTATCAAAAGCTTTCCTAATATCAAGCATCATCATACATCTAGGTGAAACATTCTTTCTATTATAACCAAAAAGCAATTCCTGAGTTAAAAGAATGTTATCACTAATGGAACGACCACTGACAAAAGCTGCCTGATTTTTAGAAATAATTGAAGGAAGAACTGCTTTCATTCTATTGGCAAGAACTTTAGAAATGACCTTATAAACAACATTACAACAGCTAATTGGTCTATAATCTGAGACTGAGCAAGGATTATCAACTTTTGGAATGAGAGAAATTGAAGTAGCAGACAAAGATGCTGGTAAAAAGTTGTGTAGAAAGAAAAACTTAACTGCCTGCAGAATATCCTCTCCAATAAAATCCCAGCATTTTTGCAAGAAAAACTATTAAATCCATCAGGCCCACCACAGCTTTCAGCATCCAGACTATAAACTGTCTCTTTGATCTCTAGGTCAGTTACAAGCTCCATCAGTTTGTCAGATTGTTTATTGGAAATAAAAGGAAGCTCAATATTGAATAGTGGTGAAATATCTAAGGAAAAACCATTGTTGGGAGCTAAAATAGAAGAAAAATAATCAACAAAAGCCTTGTTGATATCCTCATCACTTGTCTGAACAACACCATGCTTGTCCTGGATCATAAACACCTCAGAGAAAGCTCTTTTGCTCTTCAAGGATTGATGAAAAAAATTTGTATTCCTGTCACCTTCTAAATCTCTTCTTAAAAAAGCTGATTGTCTTAAAGCTTGAATCTCAGACTCTAAAGCAGATCTTAAATTGTCTCTCATAGCATCCTCCAAATTGATAAGAAAATCATCATTAGGTTGAAGAACCCTTGCCTCTTGAATATTCATTAATTCACCTCTTATTCTGGAACAAATCAAATTCCCTTTGCCAAAAGTAGAAGAAGCCCAGCCTCTTAAATGAAATTTCAGTTCCTTTAATTTCTTCACAAGCGATAAAAGAGGATTAAGATTTCAATGATTACTCCACACCTGCAGAAAAACACTAGAAAAAGAAGAGTGATTTAACCAAAAATTAAAAAAATTAAAAGAGGATTTACCCAAGTTAATATTGCCAGAGTTACCCCATTCAAGAATCAAAAGATTGTGATCAGATAAAGATGGTGGTAAAACTTTATAATAAGCATTTGGACTAGAATTGATAAAGTGGTAGTTGACAAACATATGATCAAGTTTAAAAAAGGTGAAATTGCCAGCCTTGCTTTTGTTGGACCAAGAAAAAAGAGAACCAAAAAATCTCAAAGCAGAAAGATTTGAAGCTAAAAGAGATTGAACAAGTGGGGCAGTATCAGATAATGAAAGAGAACAACCACCAGATTTTTGTTGAGAGGAAGACATGCAGTTTAAATTACCCCCCACTATCCAAGGATCAGAAGATGGGTTCAAAGTAAATAAATTACTATGAAAATGTTGCCTGAGGGAGACAACATTATGAGCATAGACAGCAGTCAAATAGAAAGAAATCTTTGTGGGAATGAAAAAACATTTATAGTGGATAAACCGATCAGAAGAAGAAATTTTAGAGAGCTGAAACACAAAAGGATTCCACATGACAAGAATTCTACCAAAACAAGCCTCCTGCAAATTATGATCAAAATTCCAAGTAGGAGAGATAAAAGTAGCAGCTTTAATAGTGGATTGATGGTCTAATTTGGTTTCAGATAAGCAAATTAACTGAATATCATTCTCCTTGATTCTGGCCTTGATATCACCTTGCTTAGAAGCATGATTCATGCCTCTAATATTCCAGAAAGCAATATTGTGTCTCATTTAAAAGATAATGGACTACTCAAAGGAGTAGGATTCTTCCTAGTGTGCCTTGCAGATGCATGAGTTCCTGCAGGCAATATCTCATTAACTGGAAAAAAATTGCCTTCATTTAAATCCTCTATTTCCATTCCATCAGATTTTTTGCCTTTCTTCTTCCTACCTTTCTTCTTCTTCTTACTACCAAAAGAAGTAGAAATAGTATCCATTTGAGGTGAAGATGGGGAAGTGGAATTTTGATCAAGAGAAGTAGAGGCAGTGACATTATGAATTGGAGGTGGAGGGAGGACAATATGAGGAGGGACAGAGAGGTGAGAAGAAGGAGATGAAGATTGATTGCTAGTTTGAAAAGGAGTATCAATGCTAAAGGAGTCACTTGGAGAAGTTTTATCAATAGGAGGGGAGGATGATGATGATGCTCCTAAATTTGGAGCTTCAATGATTGGGTCATCATCAAGAACAGAGAAAGGATTTTGCACATTCAAAACTTCCTCTTCATGGTCAGATTTAACCAATACTTGTTTACCTTTATCCAATTGACTCTTCATAGAATTGGTACCATCAGATTTTTGTCCAAAATTCATAAAATCATTCAAATTGTTTTTCCTTAAACCAGATTGATGTAACACTCCATCATTATCTACAAAGAAAACTTTCCTCTTATCTCCTTGATTATGGCCTTCATTACTAACATTTTTCCCATCCAAAGATTTTCCCTTAGTTGGTTTGACTTTATGTTGATTTTCATCATGTTCCTTGTTAGTCTTCCTCTGCCACATTTTCTTCTTTGTAACAACACTTTTCCATTCATTCTTCTTTGCATAAGAATTATTCCCTAACTTGGCTTGATTTACATTGCTATTAACTTGCACTTCCTGAATCGGTTCATTCACCATTTGGTTTGCTTCCTTGTTCCTATGTAATTTTTCACATTCACAAGTATTATGGCCAAACAGTTTACAATGTGTGCAAATTTTAGGAACCCAATCATATGATATCCTCACAGAGGGACAATTAATACCAAGCTCCTCAACAGGAATGAAATCTGGTAGCTCAAAATCTGTAGAAATCTCTACAAGAGCCTTTGCATACCTAATTCTTTGTAATTTTTCCGTACTTTCATCAAAACAAAGCAATTTCCCAACATGACAAGCCAACCAGTTTATGCCTTCCAAAGTCCAAGTAGTGGGATCCTTTCAAGATGAATCCAAATAGGAACACTTTTATTTTGAGCAACAGAATTACCAATTGAAGGGTCCCAAGAAGTGATTATAAACATTCTTTCTCTAATGAAAATAGGATCTGCCCTTAGAACTTTCTGTCTGTCAATATCATTTGAGAAGTTAAAGAGAAAATAAAAACCATCAGTTTTTATATCAACTTCACCTTGCAACTTCCAATGCTTATGAAGAAAATTCGCTACCGACAGATATGAAAGGGAACCATCTAAGAAAAACCCAACAAGATGATTTTTCTAGTAATTCATACCTGCCTCTTTTACCTGAACAGGAATAGCTTGCTTACGACCATCTTTGAAAATTTCATACTGAACAGTTTTAAAATTGCCAACATTCCGTGGGAGCGATTTGAAAAGAGACGCAAAATCAGCTTTGACTGGAAAATTTGAATTAGAAGAATCAATTAGATCTGGTGGACCAGTAAGCTTAGAAGCTAGGTTGGACGTTGAAGTTTGAGGAAAATGGCGACCCTTGTTAATGGCATCCATGTTCCCCTCCCTTGATTCGTTTCGGCCTCCTTCTCCTCTTCTTCCCCCTTCTCCTCCTCCACCTCCTCCTCCTCCTCCTCTTCATCCTCCTCCTCCTCTTTGTCCTCCTTCCGTGATCCCATCGTTTGTTGGTTCGTCTGGTTCAGAGTTTAATGTTGATCCAGATCCTTCTGTTGAGGGTGTCAAGATGCTTGATTCGGAGCTTGTAAATTCTGACATCACCTCAAACTGCTTTTCTTCTGTGAATAATTCAGATCCTCCTATGAATAATTCAATTCATGATAATTCAGATCCTCCTGTGAATAATTCAATTCTTGATAATTCAGATCCTTCTGTGAATAATACAATTCTTGATAATGGCAAGCTTTTAGATGCCATGAATTCTAATCCTCCATCTACTACTCTGAATCCAGGGTTGAATTTGGATAATTCTTTTAAATCTGGTTGTGACATTTCGTCAAACACTTCAAGGCAATCTCCTCCTTCATCCGTTCTTGATAAGGATTCTTTGTTCAATGCTACTGCTGATGTTAATTCGGAGCTGAATTCTGGTTCTAATCCTCAAACTTCAATATCGATATTTTTCAACAACTAATTAAAAATATACATAAAAATACAGGATGTTACATTTTTCTTTTGTGTGAGGTAAATTTTGGGAATCTTAATTATTAGGATTCCTTTCCTTTTTATCGTCATATTTGTAAATCCGTGGTTATTTCAATAATAATTTATTAGGAAGACTACGCGTGATAGATTTGAATCAGATATAAGAATTGGAAGCAGTCAGGTAAGTGGATTTAAATTATATTTTCCGATAATAGTATTTTGTATCATTTGATTCCTTTTGGAATTTGAAATATGTTCTTCTTTTCCCTCTTCTACATCAGAATATACATATTTTCATTATACACAAAAAACTGAATAAAATTGTGGTTATGAACAAATATAATTGAATTGTGGTTATATGAAAAAACAATTGAATTGTGGTCAGTGCAAATTTATTAAATTATGGTTGTGCGTAAATTAATTAAATTTATATAAAAAAGGGAAATTTAATAATTTGGGGCTAAAAGAACATATTATGCCAATATTGTAATAAAAGGAAAATTTTGAGAAATTACATACTATTTCTAAGGAATCACCTTTCAGATTAAAATGAAATAATTATAAAGAAGGGATAACGGTATATGTCTAAGTATTACTTAAGCATAGAAAATACGTTAGATTTGGGAACAATGAAAACAAGAAGATATGAATCCATATATATATATATATATATATATATATATATATACTTGTAAATTTGAAAGACTGGGAATATCCTGGATATATTGGTTAGTAAAAAAGGGGAATCTACTTACAGAGTTTGTTGAATAAAGAAAAATAGGAAACATGATTGCAAATTGAATTATGAATAAATGGAGATTAGTGACAAATAGGGAGTTAATTGCATTGCACACTAATTTGATGACCTCAAAAATAAGAAAAGAAATGTTTTACAATCATGGGATCCTATTATAGTAATTACCTGAAGCAACGAAAATGGATTTTATTACTGTTTTGGTAACCAATCAATTTGGAATAGGACTAACTTCCTAAAAATCATAAACCATAAAGATGAGAAAGTGTAAAATTTATTGTGTAAACTTACAAAGACGGTAAATAGGTTAATTTCATAACTATAAGGATTATGTTAATTAATAAGAAACTTGGGAAGAATGTATTGAATGGGAATGTAACTTATTATAATAAACTATATTAGACAGGAATGTAATATAATAGGTAGACTTATCATACGGACATAAAGGGTAATAACATACGTGTTATAATTAAAAGACGAAATGAGAAGGTTTATCATTAGTAAATTTAATTTACGGGAAATAAGTTTAATACACAAATTCGCAATTATGGTTGTGATAATATTATAACATGAGGGTATAATTATATGGAAAAGAGTAAAGTTATCTTATTATTAATAAACTTATAATTGAGGAATTAAGTTTAATGAATATGATAATAAGTGGTTATAACAACCCGAATTCTTATAACCATAAATCAGGACAGAATTAAATTGTAAATTAAGAATCAAGGGAAACGGGTTACGCCATTACGTTCGTCTCGAAATTCTGCTTGAAAACGATCCGAAATTTCGAAAATCGGAGTCTGTATGACCAAGTTATGGCCCATAGAAGATTTCACAAAAATTCAGCCCGAATTTCAAAATTCAGCCCCAAACAGACTAGGCGGGAAAATTTCCCGCCAAGCCCAGGTCGACTTGGGGATCGACCTGCCCCAGACCAAGTCGACCTGGGGGTCGATCTCCCTGGTCGAGCCAGGTTGGCCTGTGTGCACCTGCTTTGTTCTATGGTCTTGTTTGAGAGCTGGTGACGATTTTTGATGGTTCAGATTTATACTAAGGTTAATCCTATGGCCTAAACTTGTCTCTACTCCTATAAAAACACCCTAAGACCTACCTAAATCACCAAAAATCATTTTAACAACAAAGTGCTGCCCAAATTCTCCTTGATCATGGCCTCCATCTTCAACTTGAGAGCTTGAGCACTCAAAATAGATCCAACGCAAATGGAGCAAGCTTTCTTCATCAAATCAAAGGAGCTACTTCTTCTTTGTCAAGGCTTTGTGTGGAGCTTCGCTTATTTGGGATTCCTAGAGTTTCTACATCATTTCTTGGCTTTCTTTGTTTTCTATTTCTCATAGCCACGATTTGTAAGCCCTACTGACTTCTAGATCTAAACTATAGATTTAAATGGACATGATGCAAAGTGAAATTGAATGTAAACATGTTAACTACCTTGGATCTATGCTTGTATACCCTAAATTTACTATCTTGACTTATGGAATGTTGACATGGACCCTAGATCTACACTTTTGACTTGTGGAACATTGATGTGAACTTGATTTGGGGCTTATGCATGTTAGAAAACCCTTAACCCCTCATGTCCCTTAACATGCATATGATGATGTTGAACATATTTGCTATGCACAAGTTAGGATTGTCACCCTATGATACTATTGTCATGTTTGAGGCCAAATTCACCTTTTATGTTATCATACATGTTTGAGGCCAATATGCTATATGCTAGTTATGTTGATCACCTTTGCCTCAAATCTCACCATGTTTAACTTGTGGTAAACATTGCCACCTTATGCCCACCTTTGTCATGTTTTTCGCCTAATTTTATCTATTATGTTGATTCGCTTTCACATGCGTTGGGGATACGTTTTGGGTAGTTTAGGCAAACATGAATATGACATGAAAACATGGTTTTTATGATACTTGAATGTGGACATGACATTTAGAAAATCATGAGAATGGCCAACTCGAGGTTGGGTTGAGTTTGTAGCATAAATCTGCCCGGAACCGCCCGGCAAATCCAGTAGCTACAAACAAAAAGACCCAATGTGAGTAGTTGGTCATATCGCGCTAGAAACCCGAGGTTAGACTAGGTTGTGGTGTAAAACTGCCCGGACCCACCCGACACATCCAGTAACCACAACAAAGTCTAATGTGGGAGGTTGGGGTGCATTAAATAAATTATTGCCACAAGATAAGGTTAAGTCATGGACCACTTGAATACTTAACCAACTTGACATGTTGATTGGATGGGGTTAAGTCATGGATTTGAATGACAACATTTAACCCATTAGAAACCCTAGTTTGCGGGTCCTTTTCAGCAGTAACCCTCTTAGATGTATCACGATACCATAGGGACTAGGCTAGGGTGGGGCACGATTACTGGGCTGATTACAAGTGACCAAAAGGGACGGCTGAGTGGGTGCGCCATTGTAGGTTCAAACGGACTAAGGTCGTGCACTTAGTCCAGAGTTGAAAAATAGTAGGCATGGGCACCCGTAGTTGTACACTGTGCATGCTTGGAATTGTGTCAGTGGTTGACACCCTAGGGCTTGATACACCCCTAGGGTGGACCTAGCACAGAGTAGCTACATTCGCGATTGGGCCGTATGACACCGAAACTTGACGAGTTAGGCTCGTAGGGAGCCGATCGACTAGATCGTATAGTTGGGCCCCGATTTGGGTCATCTCATGATATTGGGCCAAGGGATCATTTCTTGATTATACTTGACATGGGTTAGAATACTAGTACTTTTGGTGCAACTTAACCTTGTATATGCGATGCCACACTTGATCTATCTTGTTAACTATTTACTATGACCAGTTTAGTTACCATCCTTATGTTTAATCTCAGTTTCTCATGTCTAGTTAACTTTATTAGTTTTTATACTAAGAGTATCTAGGACTTACCAGTCTTTATGGCTGACCCTTTTTCTTTCGCTTCTTTTCTTTCGTTCCCCCCCTCCCCCAGGTTCTCAGGGAGGGAACACTAGCACCTAGCTTGGATCTTTAGCTTGCTTTTCTGACAGCTCATGTACGGTTTGGACTTGAGCTTTGCTATGGCTGCACCACTGCTATTTTGGGGAATAATTTACTCTTATGTTATTTTGATTTCACGTTTCTAGACTTGTAGTAAATGGAAAAATGATGACTTAGCATTTTGATGTAAGTTGACTTTGGTTTTGAAATGGTTAAGCTTGGTTTTTAATTTCTACCACTGCTTTACTTACTCTGATTTACTTACCTATGTTCTATCTTGTGATATCGCTATGCATGTTTACTTAATAACGCCCCTCCAAAGCTAGTGCATTCCCTTGTGAGTGACCCTAGTGGAGGTGGGGTGTTACACTTGGTATCAGAGCATAAGGTTTACGAGATTGAGCAAAAGTTTTAAGAACCTTTTGAAAACCTATTTTCAAAACCGATTATAAAGAAGTATTTTTCCAAGAAAAGTCTAGTTTATTTTAAAAAGGCTATTCCCCAAAAGCCATTAGCACTATCCTTTGTTTCCTCGTTCTAAATCTATCTTTTTCTTCGTTTCAGTATGGACGATAACTTTACCATTCCGGAGGGCGTACCAGTACCTATTTGGTTCAGGAGGTACATGGAGGCTAGGGCAAATGAAGTCGGCCCCGCGGACATTCCTCCTCCTCCTCCTCCCATAGCTAACATTCCTCCTCCTCTCGTAGCTGAGGTTCCTCCTCCTCCTCCACCCCATATGGACCCATTGCCTAAAGTATGCAAGGATTTCAAAGCGATGGGTGGCAAGAATTTTGTTGGGACCGAAACTTTTGTAAAGGCGAAAAATTGGTTGAAGGAGACCGAAGACCTTTTTACTATCTTTGATGTAGAGGACCATAGAAAAGTCCAGATGGCAGCATGGTTGTTGAAAGAGGAAGCTTCATTTTGGTGGGAAGTCACTAACGCTACAAGGCCTATAGAGACTTGGGCCGACTTTAGGATGAGGTTTGGGCTTAAGTTTCTATCATCTGCTGAAGAGAATCTGCAAATGGAGAGGTTTATATCTTTGAAGCAAGGGGACATGACCGTGAGGGAGTATGTGAATAAGTTCAATCAGCTTGCTCGATTTGGATTGGACTTGGTCAACACGGTCCAGAAGAAGTCTCTACGCTTTGCTCGGGGATTGAACGAGCCATTGCATAGTTTAGCTATGTCTCATATTCCCATGGGAGTGACTTTTGAGAGCTTATTGGATATGGCCCTACTTAATGAGGAAGATAATAGTGGCAAGAAGGAGGTTAAGTCCAATGAGAACCAAGGAAAGAAGACTAACTCCAAGTGGGGAGGCAACAACAACAACAACAAGAAGAACAAGGGCAACAACGGCAACAACAAGGAACGTGAGATGAGGAAGTGTAACTTTTGTGGGATCAAGGGGCATCTGGCCAAGGATTGTAGGAAGAAGAAGAGGAAGTTGGGAGAATTCTTTCATTGTGGAGAGTCTGGACACTACAGTAAGGATTGCCCGAAGAAGCAAGGACATGGGCAAGGGCAGACTCAGCGAGCAGGACCTTCTGGAGGGCAATTGCATGCTCTTAACACCACTTCAGCTCTTGACCGAGGTAGTATTTCTGTAGAAAGCCTTGTTTACATTTCTGGTTTTCCTGTTCGAACCTTATTTGATTCTGGCGCATCGCATACTTTTATTTCTTCTGATATTGTTGAAAGTTTGCACCTTAGTACTAGTCTAGTTGAGGACCCTGTTAGTGTTTCAAATCCAATTGGGGGTTCCGCCCATCTATTTATGATTTGTATGGATTTGAGGATTTCTATCTTGACCGTAGAATTCATGTGTAATGCTTATGTTCTCGGGCTTATGGGATATAGGTTGATTTTGGGCATGGATTGGTTGTCCAGTTATGGAGCCATTCTTGATTGTGAGCATAGGGTTGTGAGGCTCATGACTCGCCTTGGGAATACCCTAGAAATTTCTTGTAACCCTATGGGTCTCGTCATGTTATGTTATCTTGAATCCCTCGACTCGTCCATCGATAATCTTCAATCTGTTAGGGTAGTCCGAGAATATCCCGATGTCTTTGAAGAGGTTAAGGGGTTACCCCCTAAACGCGCGATAGACTTCCGTATTTATCTTGTTGACAATGCCAAGCCAGTTTCATTGCCCGTTAGGCACATGGGCTCGCGAGAAAGAAGAGAGCTTAGTAAGCAAGTCAAGGAGTTGCTTGAGAAGAATTTCATTAGGCGAAGCATTTCTGAATGGGGTGCTCCTGTGGTATTCGCTACTAACGCGGATGGTTCGCTTCATCTATGTGTTGATAACCGCGAATTAAACAAGCTGACAAAGAAGAATAGGCACCCGTTACCGAGAATCGACGATCTTTTTGATCAGCTTGTAGGTGCTTCTGTTTTCTCTCAACTCGATCTGGCCACCGGATTCCATCAGCATAGAGTGGCTGAGGATAGCATTGACAAAACTGCGTTAGGACTCCAGATGGATTCTTCGAATGGCTCGTCATGCCGTTCGGTTTGACTAATGCACCCGCATACATCATTGATTTGATGAGTAGGGTGTTTAGGGAGTTCCTTAACAAGTTTGTGGTGGTCTTCGTGGATGATATTCTGATCTTCTCTGAGGATGAGGTAGAGCATGCTAGACATCTCAAGGAAGTTATGGATACGCTTAGAGCTCATCAGTTAAGAGCCAAGTTCTCCAAATGCCATTTTTGGAGAAGGGAAGTTCGGTTTCTTGGGCATATAGTTTCTAAGTAAGGCATAGTTGTGGATCCCGCGAAAGTGGTTGCGGTTCAAGACTGGAAAGCTCCGAAGAATGCAACTGAAGTAAGAAGCTTTCTCGGTCTGGCAGGCTTTTATAGGAAGTTCATTAAGGACTTCGCTAAAATTTCGGCTCCTCTTACTAAGTTAACGAAGAAGAACTTAGTCTTCGCATGGGAAATAGATTGTGAGGTTGCTTTTCAAAGGCTCAAGAGAGCCCTTACCACAGCTCCAGTTTTGGCATTACCCGACGGGGGTAAGATGTTTACCGTGTACACTGATGCGTGTGGCACGGGATTATGTAATGTCCTGATGCAAGAAGGAAGAGTAATTTGCTATGGAGGTAGGCAACTTAAAGTTCATGAGAGAAACTATCCCACACATGATTTGGAGTTGGCGGCGATCGTCTTTGCACTCAAATCTTGGTGCCATTATATTCTAGGTGAAAGGTTTGAGTTATATACCGATCACAAGTCGCTCAAGTACCTCTTTTCGCAAAAGGATTTGAATCTAAGGCAGCAGAGGTGGATGGAATTCTTGGCATCATATGACTTCGATATAGCTTATACCCCTGGCAAGGGTAATGTGGTGGCGGATGCGCTAAGTAGAAAAAGGTTGACTTTGAGCCCTTTATTTGTTGAGATGAAGAATCTGGAGTTCTTAGCAACCTTTGACTTTACACCTGCTGTTGAATCAGTGACTGGTTCATTAGCATCTCTTGAGCTTAGGCCTACACTTCTGGATCAAAAAGGGACTTCACAGAAGGAAGACCCGCTGATAGTCGAGATCATGGACAAGTTGATTTATGGTGAGACGTCAACTCACCTCGCTAGATATACCATAGATGACAAGGGATGGCTAAGACGCGATGGAAGGCTATGTGTCCCATAAGTGGGAGACTTAGTGAATAAAGTTTTTGATGAAGCGCACCACTCGAATATGACTATACATCCCGGAGGGGATAAGATGTATAGGGATATGAAGCGCATTTTCTTTTGGGCCGGAATGAAAAAGGACGTGGCGGAGTTTGTTTCAAAATGCATGATGTGCCAACAAGTAAAGGCCGAGTCAAAGAAACCCGGTGGGCTATTACATCCGTTGGAGGTCCCGCAATGGAAGTGGGAAAGTATCTCGATGGATTTTGTGGATGGATTTCCTAGGTCAAGGAAGGGGAATACTAGCATATGGGTCATAGTTGATAGACTCACGAAGAGTGCTCATTTCATTCCGGTGAAGAGCAAGAGGACCGCATCATGGCTAGCGTCTGTTTATCTTCGAGAGATAGTACGGTTGCATGGAGTTCCTTCTAGCATAGTTAGCGATCGTGACCCAATCTTCACTAGCCAGTTTTGGAATAGTTTGCAAGAAGCGATGGGTTCGCGATTGAATCTAAGTACAGCCTATCACCCACAGACGGATGGTCAGACCGAAAGGGTAAATAGGGTACTAGAAGATCTGTTGAGACTATGCATTCTTAACTTTGGTGGTACTTGGGAAGACCATATTCCTTTAGTGGAGTTTGCTTATAATAACAGCTACCAAGCAAGCATAGGGATGGCACCATTTGAAGCCCTATATGGAAGACCGTGCAAGTCACCAACTTGTTGGTGGGAGACCACGAATAAGCTTATACTTGGGCCCGACATGATAAGAGACACATCCGAGAAGGTTGAGTTGATTCAAAGACGGATGAAAACGGTCCAAGATAGACAGAAATCCTATGCATACAAGCGAAGGACTGACTTGGAATTTGAAGTTGGAGATATGGTCTTTGTGAAAGTTTCTCCCTTGCGTAATGTAGTTCGTTTTGGAGCAGTTAGGAAGCTAGCACCAAGGTTCTTAGGACCATTTCCTATCATAGAAAGGATTGGGCAGATGGCTTATAAGGTGGAATTGCCCGAGAAGCTGGCCGGAGTGCACAGTGTCTTTCATGTCTCGCATCTCCGAAAGTGCCTACATGAGTCAGCCGAAGTGGTTGAGCCTAGCATTCTTGAAGACGTGGAAGTAGAGAAAGAGGCAACACTGAGGAGAGCACCGATTCGTATCTTGGGAACGGAGATCAAGAAGCTTAGGAATCGAGAGGTCAAGTTAGTAAAGGTACAGTGGAGTGAAGCCGAAGAGGACACAACTTGGGAAACCGAGGGGAAGATGCGCGCGCTTCACCCATTTCTTTTTGAGGGTACATTCTCGATCTCCTTTTATCTTTCTTTTGCAATCCATGTTTATCTTGTTATTTCGTTAATCTTGTCATGAGAACCTAAGGTAGAAACCCTTTGGATGAAACATGTATTTGAAACATGTTATGCTTGATGTTTGCAAATGGTTGCAAGTGTTTGCAAGTGGTTACTCATGGATGCATGATACGCGTTAGGCACTAAGATCGGCTCACACACTTTCATGTTGCATATGCATGAGTGCTTATACTTATTCATGGATGAAACTTGTTATGATATCACGTGGATGTTGCATATGAATGAATGTTATGTGCACTCATTTAGAGATTATAAATCAAGTTAGGAATTTGCATACATTTGGATTCATTTCACTAACATATTTTGCATTAAGGAGGTTTACTGAATCAGTAACCGCCTGATTTTTCACATTAGATAAGTACATATACACACACCTTTTGCATATGTTCATACAGCATTAGAAATCTTTTAAGGACAATGATTTGCTTATAGATGATGCTTTGAGTAGATGGATGATAATTGGTAGGATACGTTCTTCCTAACTTGAAGATTTCGGGGACGAAATCCTTCAAGGAGGGGAGAATATAACAACCCGAATTCTTATAACCATAAATCAGGGCAGAATTAAATTGTAAATTAAGAATCAAGGGAAACAGGTTACGCCATTGCGTTCGTCTCGAAATTTTGCTTGAAAACGAGTACGAAATTTCGAAAATCGGAGTCCGTATGACCAAGTTATGGCCCATAGAAGAGTTTAGAAAAATTCAGCCCCAAACAGACTGGGCGGGAAAATTTCCCTCCCAGCCCAGGTCGACTGGGGGGTCGACTTGGGGGTCGACCTACCCCAGACCAGGTCGACCTGGGTGTCGACCTGGGGGTCGACCTCCCTGGTCGAGCCAGGTTGGCCTGTGTGCACCTGCTTTGTTCTGCGGTCTTGTTTGAGAGCTGGTGACGACTTTTGATGGTTCAGATTTGTTCTAGGGTTAATCCTATGGCCTAAACTTGTCCCTACTCCTATAAAAACACCCTAAGACCTAGCCTAAATCACCACAAATCGTTTTAACAACAAAATGCTGCCCAAATTCTCCTTGATCATGGCCTCCATCTTCAACTTGAGAGCTTGAGCATTCAAAATAGATCCAAGGCAAAAGGAGCAAGCTTTCTTCATCAAATCAACGGAGCTACTTCTTCTTTCTCAAGGCTTTGTGTGGAGCTTCGCTTATTTGGGATTCCTAGAGTTTCTACATCATTTCTTGGCTTTCTTTGTTCTCTATTTCTCATAGCCACGATTTGTAAGCCCTACTTACTTCGAGATCTAAACTATAGATTTAAATGGACATGATGCAAAGTGAAATTGAATGTAAACATGTTAACTACCTTGGATCTATGCTTGTATACCCTAAATTTACTATCTTGACTTGTGGAATGTTGACATGGACCCTAGATCTACACTTTTGACTTGTGGAACATTGATG
Organism: Allium sativum; assembly: GCA_030737875.1. NCBI lineage: Eukaryota > Viridiplantae > Streptophyta > Magnoliopsida > Asparagales > Amaryllidaceae > Allium > Allium sativum. The sequence goes on from CM060924.1 coordinate 301,846,730, forward strand.
TGAACTTGATTTGGGGCTTATGCATGTTAGAAAACCCTTAACCCCTCATGTCCCTTAACATGCATATGATGATGTTGAACATATTTGCTATGCACAAGTTGGGATTGTCACCCTATGATACTATTGTCATGTTTGAGGCCAAATTCACCTTTTATGCTATCATACATGTTTGAGGCCAATATGTTATATGCTAGTTATGTTGATCACCTTTGCCTCAAATCTCACCATGTTTAACTTGTGATAAACTTTGCCACCTTATGCCCACCTTTGTCATGTTTTTCCCCTAATTTTATCTATTATGTTGATTTGCTTTCACATGCGTTGGGGATACGTTTTGGGTAGTTTAGGCAAACATGAATATGACATGAAAACATGGTTTTTATGATACTTGAATGTGGACATGACATTTAGAAAATCATGAGAATGGCCAACTCGAGGTTGGGATGAGTTTGTAGCATAAATCTGCCCGGAACCGCCCGGCAAATCCAGTATCTACAATAAAAAAGACCCAATGTGAGTAGTTGGTCATATCGCGCTTGAAACCCGAGGTTAGACTAGGTTGTGGTGTAAAACTGCCCGGACCCACCCGGCACATCCAGTAACCACAACAAAGTCTAATGTGAGAGGTTGGGGTGCATTAAATAAATTAATGCCACAAGATAAGGTTAAGTCATGGACCACTTGAATACTTAACCAACTTGACATGTTGATTGGATGGGGTTCAGTCATGGATTTGAATGACAACACTTAACCCATTAGAAACCCTAGTTTGCGGATCCTTTTCAGCAGTAACCCACTTAGATGTATCACGATACCCTAGGGACTAGGGTGGGGTGGGGCACGATTACTGGGCTGATTATAAGCGACCAAAAGGGACGGCTAAGTGGGTGCGCCATTGTAGGTTCAGACGGACTAAGGTCGTGCACTTAGTCCAGAGTTGAAAAATAGTAGGCATGGGCACCCGTAGTTGTACACTGTGCATGCTTGGAATTGTGTCAGTGGTTGACACCCTAGGGCTTGATCACCCCTAGGGTGGACCTAGCACAGAGTAGCTACATTCGCAATTGGGTCGTATGACACCGACACTTGGCGAGTTAGGCTTGTAGGGAGCCGATCGACTAGATCGTATAGTTGGGCCCCGATTTGGGTCATCCCATGATATTGGGCCAAGGGATCATTTCTTGATTATACTTGACATGGGTTAGAATGCTAGTACTTTTGGTGCAACTTAACATTGTATATGCGATGCCACACTTGATCTATCTTGTTACCTATTTACCATGACCAGTTTAGTTACCATCCTTATGTTTAATCTCAGTTTCTCATGTCTAGTTAACTTTATTAGCTTTTATACTAAGAGTATCTAGGACTTACCAGTCTTTATGACTGACCCTTTTTCTTTCGCTTCTTTTCTTCCGTTCCCCCCTAGGTTCTCAGGGAGGGAACACTAGCACCTAGCTTGGATATTTAGCTTGCTTTTCTGACAGCTCATGTACGGTTTGGACTTGAGCTTTGCTATGGCTGCACCACTGCTATTTTAGGGAATAATTTACTCTTATGTTATTTTGATTTCACGTTTCTAGACTTGTAGTAAATGGAAAAATGACGTAGCATTTTGATGTAAGTTGACTTTGGTTTTGAAATGGTTAAGCTTGGTTTTTAATTTCTACCGCTGCTTTACTTACTCTGATTTACTTACCTATGTTCTGTCTTGTGACATCTCTATGCATGTTTACCTAATAACGCCCCTCCAAAGCTAGTGCATTCCCTTGTGAGTGACCCTAGCGGAGGTGGGGTGTTACAGTGGTGGTCCGTTAAGGTAGCAAGAACTAATTAGTGAAAATAAGCGACCAACTAAAGCTAATAACAAATAACTTGAATGTAGAGTAAACAAGTTGATGTTTAAACTAATTAGCAACACGGTAAGTAAAAGAAGCGCGTAGTTAATGATTTGACATATGGTCTAATAACATAATAATGAGATGCGCTTGGACCAGTCTGTACGTATTTAGGATGAATAGCTCAACAGGACAAATCTTCATGGGTGTCTAGAGGCACGAGGGGAGCACGACTAGCTTATTCGACTGGACTATAAGGAAGTGCAGGACTTCTACGAGACACGAGGATACTACATGAAAGCCCTAAGTCGTATGCCTAATGAAGTTGTACACAAAGAGGCATGGTTTGTACGATTCCATCCAGTGAGTATGCCACGGCTGCATCTTGGATTGGGACAATCTTAAGACTGATAAGAGAATGATCTTAGGATGATTCGGCGGCCACCTCAAGAGGGGAGTCTTTATGGTCAGGACACAAAAAAGGATAGTAGCTTGTCCTCTGTTTCGATTGGATACTAGGGTGGTCATTTAGCACTTTTGAATAATCTTTCATTGGATTGGGAGTAGGTTGGAGTGGGGCCATGGAGAACCACCGAAGAGACAGACTTAAATTTGGATATTTGTATTGTAGGCCTGACGAAGCTGTCCTTTATAGGTAAGTGTAAAACCCACTAATGAGTTTCGTGCAGAAACTTAGGGATTAAGGAGCCCTCATAGCGCATCAATAGAAGCTTTTTTTCTTTCGCAGGATAGTCTAGTACGCTTTTGTAGCGTGACGTTAGAGACTTGGTGTGCCTTTCTAACATAGTCTAGTACGCTTTCGTTGCATGGAGATGGAGGTCTAGTTCGTTTTCTTAGTACGACAATGGGGACCACTCGGGTAGGGTACTATGCGGAACCCCTCTATATATATTGGGTATATAGCTATACATATTATTCATTAGGTTAATCAACTAGGGATGCGGAAAAATTGAAAGTGTATTATAAAATAAACCTGAACAACTTAATAAATATGAACCAGCAATAGAACGATATACGTAGTGCTATTTGTAGAAAGTATAATTTATTCATTCACCGAAACTATTGTTCTGACTCCCTCCTCATGACAAACCCATAGGTTATACAGGTGGTTGAAATCGTGCAGCTTAGAGATACTTGTTAGATAGTGTTATTATATTGTTAAGTATTTACCTACTATTTTATTTTATTTCCTTTTGTTTTGAGATTTCTATTATGAGGTTTGATTATTATCTTTGAATTTCTATAGGATACCAGATAAATCAACTCAAGCTTCGATCGATTTGGATTTTTAAAAAAATTCAGTATGTCGAAATTTGGGTTGTTACAACGGCTCTGGTCCTTGGCAATTTTACGTTGTAATTTTTTTTAATATAATTTAGCCGTAGCACTAAACCATGGCTAAGCTCAATTCGAATAGCTACATATTGTTAACGATATTTTTCATCAACGACGGAAAAAGGTCAATGCGGATGGATCTAAGGGGAAAATGGGTTGTTCAGCCTCCTTGAGTTTAGGTTAGAAAAATTTGGAGTCGCCGTGGAGCGGTGCTTGAAAACATAGTAGAATTCCAAGTCCTTGAAAGTAAGCTCGGTTTGCAAGACTTCTGCATATGCGACGTATAGAGTATACAAAGCTGTGTAGGCATTGGGGTGAAGCTGCATAGGGGCGATGTGCAATCGTCTTAAGGTTTCAACGACAATCAGTGGGAATGGAGGAATAGCGCCTACCCAACACATTAACCTACTTACAGTCATATCTCCAGGTGGGGCAAGGTGAGGTCTGTCATCTTTGCCCAGAGTTTTAACATCGTCCCAGGATATCCCGTGTCTCAGGCATAGTCTTAGAAGCTTTGCATCGTCCAACTTAGAAGTCAGGCAATCTGTAAAATTATCGATTTCTTGAGCATCGGGGGTTTCGTCGGGAGCCTTCTCGTTCTCTTCTTCGGATTCATCCTCAAGCGAAGTACTGTTTGACGAATCTGATTTTGTTTCTGCTTCATATTCAGACTCAGAGTCCTCGCCCTCTGGATTAACTGGAAGAACTTCGGGATTAGGATGTTCCAGTAACTCCGGATTTATCTCTGTATCAGATCCTTTAGGAGAATTCTTGTTTGACATTGCTGTTTCGACGAGAAAACATGAAAGATTAGAAGATAATAACCCATGAACCTCGTGCCTGTGCAAGTGTTTGTGTGTGCAAGTGTGTATGATACGGAAAAGTAAAGTCACTAAGCAGATAAAATATGTTGTTAAGTCCTATTGTCAATCAATCCAAGGAGTTCGTCTCGAAGGCTCTAAACTAACTGTTCAATGTATTGCAATTACGATGCATTTTCTAAGTCCCTATGCATTTGGGATCGTCAACCGGGTCGGTTCGTTGGAGTATTAGAGGTCGGATCGTGATAAAAATGCTAGTGCATGGAATCAGGTCGGTCCGTAGGGATCAGATCGCTAGTGAGATGAGTTGGCGATGAAACATCGACCCGCGAGTTGGGATTTGGGCAGAAGAACGATCTGCCGGCTCGTGATAAGAATCCCCCGATCCGATCCCCTCTGCGTCTCCACAAATCAATGCTTCGTGACCCGATTCGTTGTTTGTATTTGATACCAACTCCATATCTCCGCCATCACGATTCGAGCCAAAACCTCACCCGCGAACCGACCTGGCATCCTTCTTCTTCCTCCTCTTTTCTCCTCTCCGTCCTTAAACCCATGAAATTAAACCCATGGTCATCGTTTAAATCCAGTGCTCTCATTGTTGCCATAGCCAAATCGGTGAAAACTCGATGGAAATAAAAGAGAATTCAAAACGAAATGGAAAATGAGCTCCATGCCATTACCTACTAACTAATTCTTGGTTTTTGATAAAGGTCGAAATTAGGGTTTTAATTTGAAGGTTGGGCTGCGGCAGCAAGAAATAAAAATCAAGGGAAAGGAGCAGGTAGGCCCGGTTTATATAGGCAAAGCGGCGGCCATTCATCTTCCCTTTTTTGTCTTATTTGAAGCGAACGGGCCGTGAATAGGAGCCCACTTCGACTCGTGATGTGGCCCGTTCCTCCAGAGGCCATAGGCTGAAACCAAAAGGTGCTGTCGCGACTCGAGAGGAAACCTGCTTGGCCACCGATTCATGATGAATAGTGTACTCATGGACCGTGATCATGTCCGACGACCTAAACTCGACTGCGACCGGTAAAGGGAAACAATGAGTATTTATAAAAATTTGAAGACTTACCTTGCAAATTATCAGTAATACACTCTGAAGTTTAGAAGCTGAAAGTCAATCAATGAATAAAGAAATGACCGGAGAGTTAACTAGATATTTATACCAGTCAGAGAACACAACTCTTTGAAGCGGTGCGACATTTCGGACAGATACGACCTTTGATTTGCATCACTTCGGGAAAAGACAGCTCAGAATTTTCGAAGCATGCTCCATCCTCGATAAAACACACTTCGAGGGGGCAAAACGTTGGCTAGCTTTTGAATCAAGCCATCAAGATTGACACATGCATTCTCTACCAAGTCTTAATTATAGAAGTCATGGACGTGGTCATCACCCCATTCGGATTGCCCCCTATGCGAACCGATCCATCTCCCAACATGCAACTCGATCTGATCCCATTCCAGAATGCACAATGATGGCCGCGACCCAGTCTTCTACGATCCGAGAATGTAGGATCTCGCGACACCTGTCCACAACCGCCAATTTGACTATTTCTTCATCAAACTACGAACCAGTCCGAGATCCTCGGGATTAGCGCCACATATGACCGCGATCCGCCTGTAGAAATCAGCTATAAATAGTCCAGAACTTGGCATTTTTCAGGATCTTTGGGGCAATAGAGATCTCTGATTCCACCTATCATACCTTCATCATTTCTGTTCAGAGTTATCTCGAATTTACTAAGTGAATCATATTTGCAAAAGTGAGATCGAGTGAGATATCGCTGGTTGTACCTGAATCTTAAGTATAATCATAGATATAAAGTGGACGTAGGCTCGTATTTATAGGCTCGTATTTGGAGCCAGCGCGATCAATCTCTAGTTTCAGGGAATTGAGTGAGCAGTTCGTAAATCAGTTCTGGTTGCATACTCAGAGGTCTAAGAATGTCATTGAACTGTCCCTCATTAAGCAGCGTCCGGACGAAACTTTGAGGTCCTATTTGGATCATTTCAATTTAGCAGTTACAGAAGTCAAAGATCCCCACGAACAATCTGTTTTGATGGCTTTGATTGACGGAGTGGATAAGGATACAGAATTCGGTAGGTATGTAGCTGGTAAACCACCGCTAACTCGGGAGATATTTTATGAAAAAGCTAATATCCTCTTACACCAAGAAGAAATTTACGCCAATCGGAAGAGGAAAGCCATCGACAAGGAAGACATACAAAGTAATGTGGCTATCAAGCAAACTGGGGATAGCTCTGGAAAGGTGGAAGTGAATGTTGGAAATAAAAATCAAGGGAGCGGCCGTCAATCTGGAAACGGTAACAAGAGGAGGAATCAAGGAAATAACTCATAGAAGCGACCTCGATAACGGCCGTTCGAGAATTTCACGCCGCTGAACGACACATTAAGAACATCTTTGTGGATACCTATAATGTCTTACAGTACAAGAGGCCCCCACCTAGGGATTCTATAGAGAAAGAGCGAGAATCGGGGAAATTCTGTCTTTCCCATCAAACCCACGGGCACTCCACAAATGAATGCAGACACTTGAGAGACGTTGTCGAGAAGCTCCTCCGCGAGGGGAAGTTAGACAAGTATAAAGTTACTCCGAGAGACAGGGGCAGGCTGGACAACCCCCGAACCAGAACTAGAACCAACCTGCTACTAGGCCTACGGCTCAGCAAAAGGGAAAGAACCTCGTCATCAATTCCATAGTTGGAGGACTTCATCTTGCTGGACATAGTTTCAGGGCAATGGACCAATATGTGAATGCAGCCAAACAACATCTTGAAGTAGGAGAGTGTAGCAACCCCGGGGACAGTTCCCCGGTCAAGCAACAAAAGACGATGGCTGATGACGTCATATTTCGCGATCGAGAAAGTATTGGAGTCCATTCCCCAACTGAGGATCCATTTGTGATTACCGCCACTATTGGTCCAGCTACATTTCATAAAGTTCTAGTGGACAATGGGAGTTCAGTAAACATCTTGTTCAAAAAAGCGTTTGACCAAATGAAGCTCGAGCCGAAGGATTCAAAGCCATATGAAGGTTGGGTACGTGGATTCAATGGTTCCACAACCGCTCCAATGGGGTATGTGGATCTGTCTGTAACCCTTGGAGAAGGAGAACGCCAGAGAGTGAGAATCCTATCCTTTGTGGTTCTAGATGTCGCGACATCGTATAATGCCTTTTTGGGTCGACCATCCCTAGCTAAGTTCAGGGCTTAACTTGCGCCCTGGTGCTTATTGTTGAAGTTCCCAATCGATGCCAATATAGGTATAATCCTAGGAGATCAAGTCGTTGCACGAGCATGCTATGTAGCAGAATTGAAGTTGCTCCGCAAAGGAGGAGATATAGAGACAAAGGATGCTTTTTCCCCTCCGGGGGAGGGAACGTCGTAGCAATTAAAGAAAATAACTCCGGGAGAGTCGCCCAGAGAACTACCAGAGGACATAGATCCCAGAGAGGACGAAGAGCCTGGGGGCCGAATAGCGACTCCCAATGAAACAACTGTGGATGTACCAATCGATGAAAGTGACCCAAAGAAGGTCCTAAAGATTGGGTCACATTTATACCCTGTTCGGGCCCAAGAATTAACTGATTTTTTGAAAGCTAACTCAGATGTATTTGCCTAGACTCATGCGGATATGTGTGGAATATCCCCCTCAATAATGAGTCATTCATTAAGCATCAACCCGAAACATCCTCCCGTCAAACAGAAAAGGCGAATGCTTGGCCCGGAGAGGTCCGTCGCCTTGAAGGAAGAAGTTAAAAAGCTAAGGAATAATGGGTTCATTAAAGACTCCACCTACCCTGATGGATTTCAATCCCAGTTTTGGTAAAAAAAAAGTCTAATGGAAAATGGCGCACATGCATTGACTTCTCAGTTTCGAATAAAGCTTGCCCGAAAGATAGTTTCCCGTTACGTAGAATCGATCAGCTAGTGGACTCAACGGCGGGCCACGAACTTCTTTCTTTCATGGATGCCTACTCAGGGTACAATCAAATTCAAATGCACGTCTCGGACCAGGAGCATACTAGCTTCATCACGGACCTGGGATTATATTGCTACGTAGTAATGCCTTTCGGTTTAAAGAATGTTGGCGCTACATATCAGCGATTGGTCAATAGAATTTCTATAATCAAATTGGAAAGACGATGGAGCTATATGTCGATGACTTGTTGGTAAAGTCCATACGATCATCTAACCACACTGCCGATTTAGCAGAAATGTTTGAGTTTCTCCGAAGATATGGAATGAAGCTCAACCCCTCGAAATGCTCATTCGGGGTTGCCTCGGGAAAATTCCTAGGATTCATAGTCAGTTCACGTGGAATCGAGATCAATCCAGATCAAATTGCAGCAATCCGGGATATTCAAGAACCAAGGCAGATTAAGGATGTGCAAAGCCTTGCTGGAAAAGTAGCATCATTAAGTAGATTCATTTCCAAAGCTACAGATAAATGTATTCCATTCTTTGAGTTGATCAAGCGAGGAAAACGTCATTTTAAGTGGACCCCTGATTGTATAGAAGCATTCCAAAATCTGCTGAGTCATCTGGAAAGTCCCCCTATACTGTCTAAACCCGTGGATCATGAGGATTTGTATGTGTATTTAGCAGTGTCATCCCATGCGATCAGTTCAGCTCTAGTAAGAGAGGAAGATTAGGTGCAGAGACCAATATACTACGTGAGCAAAAAATTGGCGGCATCAGAACTAAACTATCCAAAAATAGGGAAGCTTGCATATAGTATTTTGATCGCCTATCGAAAGCTCCGCTATTATTTCCAGGCTCATCCCATTACCGTGTACACTGATCATTCACTTAAACAAGTTCTAGAAAGGCCCGAAGCATCAGGAAGATTGCTTAAGTGGAATATCAAGTTGAGCCAATTCGACTTAAAATTTCAGCCCTGAAGATCGATAAGGGAGCAAGCACTAGCAGATTTTATAGCAGAGTTCACTACCCCGGAAGGTGATGTTGTGAGTGAGGAATTCGATCCGCCAAAATTACTCCTTGATCCCAATGCCTGGAAACTATACACCGATGGAGCTAAGAACGGCCGACGGTCTGGAGCCGGAGTAGTACTTGAAACTCCGGAAAAACGACTAATTTATTATGCCCTTAGATTGGAGTTTCACGCCACTAACAACGATTCCGAGTACGAAGCTCTGATCGCTGGGCTGAAACTCGCAAAGGAGCTGGAAATCACGAAGTTGGGTATCTTTTGCGATTTTAAGATAGTCGTAAACCAGGTCACTGGAGAGTTCCAGGCCAAAAGTTCAAGACTAATATTATATCTGAAGAAAGTAAAGGAGTTATTAAATGGTTTCGATCCCTACAGCATATCCCATATTCCCAGAGCGGAGAATCAAAAGGCAGATAAGTTGGCGAAAATGGCTAGTTCTGATAATCTTGAGGATACAGAGCTGGTCCCGGTTGAAGTATTATGGTTCCCTAGTATAGATCAGATGTAAGTTGATCCGGTACTGGAGGTCGAACTCGAAAGGGAGTCATGGATGACCCCTTTAAAGAATTTTATGATGCATGAAACGCTTCCGACAAAGAAGAGCGAGAGGCGCGCAGTTATCCGGAAAGCTTCCCGGTATGTTTTGCAAGGCGAAGTCCTCTACAGACAGGGATTCTCGATGCCCCTCCTCCGGTGCATTGCCCATGACGACATCAAGCGTGTACTGGAAGAAGTCCACGAAGGCGAGTGTGGCGACCACACCGGGGGGCAAACACTGGCAAAGAAAATATTGCGCTACGGCTACTTCTGGCCCACCATAAACAAGGATGCAGCCAAGTATGCACGAGTCTGTAATGCATGCCAAAATTTTTCCAGAATTCCCAAGGCACCCCCTAGCCAGCTAAAGACAATGACGAGCCCGTGGCCTTTCGCCATATGGGGAATTGACATAATTGGAAGTCTCCCATTAGCAAAGGGTGGCGTGAATTTCGCCATAGTCGCTATTGATTACTTTACAAAGTGGGTCGAAGCGGAAGCCTTGACGATGATTTCCACCAAGAAAGGGATCAACTTCGTCGTAAGAAACATCATCTGTCGATTTGGGATCTCGAAAGTTGTTATAACTGATAATGGGACCTAATTCGATAGTACTGAATTTCGAGAATTCTGCGAGAAATACCATATCGAGAAGAGATACACGTCTGTGGCACATCCACAATCAAATGGACATGTAGAGGCAGCAAATAAAGTAATCAAGTCCATCTTGAAGAAGCGCTTAAAATAGGCCAAAGCCATGTGGGTCGATGAGCTACCACTGGCACTATGGGCCTATAGGACAACTTACAAATCCGCCACTGGGCATACTCCTTTTTCCCTCGCTTTTGGAACGGAGGCCGCCATCCCAGTAGAGTTGATGGTACCATCCCATCGTGTCACTTATTACGACCCAATGACTAATAATGAGCTACTCCTCGAATCCCTCGATATGGTAGAAGAAAAGAGAGATGAAGAAGATCTATGTGCCTTGAGGCACAAGCAGCAAGTCACTCGGTACTATAACAAAAGAGTCTGAGCCCGTACCTTCGAACCCGGAGACTTGGTTCTGAAGCGAGTCTTTCCGCCCCCAACTCACTTGGGGCCGAAATGGGAAGGACCATATGCCATCCAATGGAGGCTTGATAATGGAGCTTTCAAGCTAACGACCGTGAACAGAATTGAAATCCCCAGAGTGTGGAATGCCCAACATTTGCGGCACTATCCGATATAAAGACCGTCATTTTTACTCTTTTGTTTGTAGGAATATGTAACAAGGCTCGACTTGCCTAGAATAGTCCAATATATGAACAAAGGATTATAAAGTGGACGTAGGTCATGATTCGACTGAACCACTATAAAAACATCGTGTGTCATTTACCCTTACTGCATTTTCTTTTGTTATATTATTACTTATTAATAGGAATTACTACGGTTCGCTGGCATCGATGATGTTTTCACGAGTTCCAGAGGGAGTGTAAGAGCCCCTGGGAACCTCGTCAAGACCACATTCGACTGCTTGATGAACACTTATGGTTTCTTGACTCCTGACTTTTGGAATGAGACTCGCTTCCGCGGATCACCCTTCCAAGAGTTCACGAGTTCGTTCATCACCCTTTAATGATGAGCAGATTACCGAAAAGGTGATCAAATAAATGACACATCAATTAAAACTCTACTTCTCAAGATTCGAGAAGCGCAAAGGACAGGGAATTTAATTGTCCACGAGACGTGAAGGTGCACCATGATTTTAAAGACCGTCTCGAAATGTTCCTGCATTGTCCTCAGTTCGATGTTGGCAGCCCTGAGGTCCTCCGCTTCTTTCTTCAAAGCCATTTTCTCTTGGCTATTTGAGTCGAGCTCAACATGGAAACGCTTCCTAGCATTCTCAAGTTCTGATTTGTAATTCTCCGCATTCCGTTGAGCCAGGGCTAGTTGAGCTTGTGTATCCTCCACTTCCTTTTCCATTTTTATCTTGTCCCTAGCATCATTGTCAATCTTCACACTGGCTCTGGCCGCATCTGTCTCGAGACAACGAATGGTAGTAGAAAGCGTGGCAGCGTGTTTTTTCATGTTCTTATATTGCTTGGCCACATGGGCTACTCTTCCCACAACTTCTTCATCCCAGTTATCGGGAACTGGCTCAAGATCTGGAACAAACATCATTCTCTCAAAGAAAATATCAGGAAACTTCTTTCGCAGTCATTCCAGTTTGGCCTGATTCTCAGAAGTGTGGACGATATCTTGAGTGACGGGGGCATCCAAGCTATGTTGGCTAGAGAAAGCGAGGGTTGTTTTTTCCTTCTCCACAATCCTACCTTCATCTTTGTTTTTGTCCTCTGGCTCAGGGTGCTTTTTAGAAGGTTTAATGCGAGAAGGTGCACTTTTCGGGGGCGTCGGATCCTTAGGAAGTTGTTTACCCCCGCTTGGTGGCAACGGACGACTATGATACTTTCCAGGGCCCTGCTTTGTCGGAGGCCGAGATCGCGTAGAGTAAGATTTGTAAGAATCGCAGGGTCGATCACTATCACTTCCCTGCCTGTCGCTGCGGCCTTGATCAAGATTTGGGTAAAGGCTTGGTGTGCCTTCATGAAGGGAGCGATAAGAATAAGACCGTTTGCGAGTCATCTCCTCTGCAAAAAGGAAATAAATATGCCTTACAACTGCGAACGTTTAATGACCTGACAATGATGTGATGAAAGGTATGTGTGATTTGTGCATCCCGTGTAACCCCCCTTAACAGACCATTGCCCGGAGATAGGCTCGTCTGTGTGTTTTCTTTGTCTCCGGATGGGACATTAGTTTCCTCTGGATGAGGAAATAGTGGCCCCTTTCCTAAGTCTTCCTGGGTATAGAAATCGTCTGGTAAAGGAATCTTGTCTAGTTCCCCGAATATCTGCTCTTCTGTTAATTCATCTTGAGAAGTAGGATCAATCGGTGGTAAAGCTTTCAGGGAAGACTGCCCCTCAGGGGCCGGGATCTCCTTAGGATCATTTTCACGGACCTCATCACCCTTAGGAGCATTTAAGTCATCATCTTGATCAATGTGTGGTGAAGGACTCTTGGGAATTTCAACCACCTTAGTAGACCCTGAAGTCCCTTCCTCTCCAGCTGGGGGCACGTACTTATAAGGCTTGCCACCTGAGCCAAGCCCAAAACTAATATCTAAAAGGTGGTTTCTGTGAAGATTTTCGTCGTTAATGCATATCTTGATCCTTAGGAAGTCAGACTTGCTTTTGAGAAGGCGGGATAATCGATCTTTATACACCGAGCCTTCTGTTTTTGGGAAAGTATGTCCTACACAGCAAAAAAAAGCATATTAATGTTCTGGTCATGCGATTGAGTCATGTATTTGGAGGCTCGAAACTTACATGACTTAAGCCACCTCTTCGCACACCCAACCTGGTGTTTGATGTAAAACCACTCAACTTTGGGATCACCTATGTTGCTATAATTGTCCGTTAAAACCTTCCTATTGGCAATCGATTCAAAGAAAGAAAAATTTGGAGTCGCCGTGGAGCGGTGCTTGAAAAGATAGTAGAATTTCAAGTCCTTGAAAGTAAGCTCGGTTTGCAAGACTTCCGCATATGCGACGTATAGAGCATACAAAGCTGCGTAGGCATTGGGGTGAAGCTGCATAGGGGTGATGTGCAATCGTCTTAAGGTTTCAATGACAATCTGTGGGAATGAAGGAATAGCGCCTACCCAACACATTAACCTACTAACAGTCATATATCCAGGTAGGGCAAGGTGAAGTCTGTCATCTTTGCCCGTAGTTTTAACATCATCCCGGGATATCCCGTGTCTTAGGCATAGTCTTAGAAGCTTTGCATCGTTCAACTTGGAATCCAGGCAATCTGTAAATTTATCGATTTCTTGAGCATCGAGGGTTTCCTCAGGAGCCCTCTCGTCCTCTTCTTCGGATTCATTCTCAAGCTTAGTACTGTCTGACGAATCTGATTCTGTTTCTGCTTCATATTCAGACTCAGAGTCCTTACCCTCTGGATTAACTGGAAGAACGTCGGGATTAGGATGTTCCGATAACTCCGGATTTATCTCTGTATCAGATCCTTTAGAAGAATTCTTGTCTGACATTGCTGTTTCGGCGAGCAAACGTGAAAGATTAGAAGATAATAACCCATGAACCCCGTGCCTGTGCAAGTGTTTGTGTGTGTAAGTGTGTATGATACGGAAAAGTAAAGTCACTAAGCAGATAAAATATGCTGTTAAGTCCTATTGTCAATCAGTCTAAGGAGTTCGTCTCGAAGGCTCTAAACTAACTGTTCAATGTATTGCAATTACGATGCATTGTTTAAGTCCTTATGTGTTTGGGATCGTCAACCGGGTCGATTCGTTGGAGTCTTGGAGGTCGGATCGTAATAAAAATGCTGGTGCATGGTATCGGGTCAGTCCGTAGGGATCGGATCGCTAGTGAGCTGAGTAGGCCAAAACCTCACCCGCGAACCGACCTGGCATCCTTCTTCTTCCTCCTCTTTTCTCCTCCCCGTCCCAAAACCCGTGAAATTAAACCAATGGCCATCGTTTAAATCCAGTGCCCTCATTGTTTCCATAGCCAAATCGCTGAAAACTCAATGGAAATAAAAGAGAATTCAGAACGAAATGGAAAATGAGCTCCATGTCATTACCTTCTAACTAATTCTTGGTTTTTGATAAAGGTCGAAATTAGGGTTTTAACTGGAAGGTTGGGCGGCGGCAGCAAGAAATAAAAATCAAGGGAAAGAAGGAGGAAGGCCCAGTTTATATAGGCAAAGCGGCGGCCATACATCTTCCCTTTTTTGTATTATTTGAAGCGAACGGGCCGTGAATAGGATCCCACTTCGACTCGTGATGTGGCCCGTTCCTCTAGAGGACATAGGCCGAAACCAAAAGGGGCTGTCGCGACTCGAGAGGAAACCTGCTTGGCCACCGATTCGTGATGAATAGTGTACTCAAGGACCGTGATCATGTCCGGTGACCTAAACTCGAGTGCGACCGTTAAAGGGAAACAATGAGTATTTATAAATATTTGAAGACTTACCTTGCAAATTTGTAACACCCCACCCCCGTCGGGGCCCACTTCCGAGGAGGTAAGACCGGCGTTGGCGGGGCGTTGGGTACCAAGGGTAAAACATGCACAGAGATATCACAAGACTGAACATAAATAAATATGTAAGTAAAGCAGCGGAAGAGAATAAAAACCATCATCATCATTTCAAAACCATAATAAAAGTCACATAGAGTACTGAGTCATCATTTTCCAAAATACAACAATAAGTCTAGAGACATAAACTGGAAATAACATAAAATAAACTATCCCTAAAATAACTGGATAAAGCCATAGCAAGCTCAAGACCATACATGAGCTATCAAGAAAAAGCAGCAATAGTCCAACTAAGCAGTAGTGTTCCCTCCCTGGGAATCTGAGGGGGAAAACGAAAGAAAAGAAGCGAAAGAAAACGGGTCAGTCATAAAGACTGGTAAGCACTAACTACTATTAGTATAAAAACTAATAAAGTTAACAGGACATGAGAAACTGAGATGAAACATAAGGTAAGAACTAGACTAATATGATAACAGGATAATCAAGTGTGGCATCGCATAACCAAGGTTAAGTTGCACCCGAAGTACTAGGTTTCCAACCCATGTCAAGTGTAAACAAGAAGTGATCCCATGGCCCATGTCAAGCGATGATCCAAAACGGGGCCCAACTACACGGTCTAGTCGATCGGATCCCTATAAGCCTAACTCGTCAAGTGTCGGGTGTCATATACGGCCCAATGTAGTCGACTGTGCGAGGTCCATCCTAGGGTGTATCTGGGCCCTAGGGTGCCAACCCCCTGACACCATAAACAAGCACGCACAGTCCAGCCTACTGGTGCCCATGCCTATCTTTCATCCCTGGACTATGTGCACGACCATAGTCCGCCGGAATCTGCAATGGCGCACCTAACCTGCCGTCCCTTTTTCGGTCTCTTACAATCAGCCCAGTAGTCGTGCCCCACCCCTAGCCTAGTCCCTAGGGTATCCCGATACTCCCTGAGGGGTTACTGCTGAAAAGGACCCGCAAACTAGGGTTTTCTAGTGGGTTAAGTGTGTCACCCAAATCCATGACTTAACCCCATCCAATCAACATGTCATCGTTGGTTAAGTATTTTCAAGGGTCCATGACTTAACTTATCCATGTGGCATTAATTTAATTTAATTAATGCACCCAACCTCTCACATTAGACTTCGTTGTGGTTACTGGATGTGCCGGTTGGTTCCGGACAGTTTTACACCACAACTTAGTCTAACCTCGGGTTTTATAGTGCGATATGACCAACTACTCACATTGGGTCCTATTGTTTGTAGCCACCATATGTCGGTCGGTTCCGGGCAGATTTACGCTACAAACTCAACCCAACCTCGAGTTGGCCATTCGTATTTTCTAAGTGTCATGTCCACGTTACATATCATTAAGTTTGCCTAACTACCCATAACGTATCCCCATCGCACGCATATTCGCATCAACACAAATAGATCAAGGGGGAACTTACTATCATGTCAAAGAGGGTATAAGGTGTCATAATTTTACCACAAGTTAAATATGGTGGTATTGAGGCAAAGGTTTACATAACTTGCATATAGGGTCATTAGCCTCATAACATGTATGACATTATACTTTAGCAAACTAGGGTAATAACATGATGATAGTTGGCATAACATGATGATAGTGAACATCAGGTGACTAGCATAGTTTAGCATCATAAGCAAGTGATCACATAGTACATGAGGGGTTCTATGTTGCATTATGCACAAACCACAAACAAAGCTCGTAGCTTTCTACTCATAAGTTAACATGAACGGTACTAGGTTCATGATAGATAACATTAGGTCCACAAACATAGATCAAAATGGTCAAAATAGATCTATGCATACATTTCAAGGCAAGCATAACACATAAAAGAGCCTCATTTCACTTGCAACATGTCATATTAAATTTATAGTTTAAATCTAAGAGTAGCGTAGGGCTTACAATTCGTGGCTAAGTGATCTAGAATAATAAATAATAAGATTAAGACGAAGCCACTAGCAAATCCGCATATAAAATAAATAAGCCCCACTCCAAGACTTGAAAACAAGAAGAAATAGCTCCTTAGATTAAGAAAGATGGATTTTTGAACTAAGAAAGATGGCTCCTTGAACTTAGATTTGATTTGGAACACTTATGCTCTCATGAAGAAGGTGGAGGCCATGATTAGTGAGCATTTGGGCAGCACTTGGTTGTAGGATTGATTTGTGTGAGTTTAGGGCAGGTTTAGGGGTCTTTTTATAGAGTTTAGGATTAGTTTTAGCCATAGGATTAACCCTAAATCAAATCTAAGCCATCAAATCTCGTCACTAGCCAACAAAACATGTCCAAACAGTCAGAATGGTGCACCAGGCCGACCTGGCCGACCAGGGAGGTCGACCCATAAGTCGACACCCAGGTCGACTTAGGTGTCGACCTGGTTGGGGGGGAGGTCGACATTAGTGTCGACCCCCTAGTCGGCCTGCCTGGGCGGGAAAATTCCCGCCCAGTCTGTTTTGGCTGAATTTCAAATCCGAATTCAAATTTGAACTGTTTTTGAACTTGAAATTTTCTGAAAACTTTGACGGGCCATAACTTGGTCATACGGGCTCCGTTTTTCGAAAACTCGGACTATATTTCGCGTATTTTTCCGAGACGAACGCAATGGTATACACGTTTCCCCTAATTCAGACTTTAACATTTAATTCTGCTCTGTTTTAGGTTATAACGTGTTATTTAAAATACGGGGTGTTACATTCTCCCCTCCTTAAAGGATTTCGTCCCCGAAATCTTCAAGTTAGGAAGAACGTATCCTACCAACCAACATCCATCTACTCACAACATCACCCACGAGCAAAACATTGTCCTTAAATGATTTCTAATGCAATATGAACATATGAAAAAGTGTGTGTATATGTACTTATCTAATGCGAAAATCAGGCGGTTACTGATACAGTAAACCTCCTTGGTGCAAAGTATGTTAGTGAAATGTGTCCAATATGTATATGAATTCCTAACATGACTTATAATTCTACATGAGTGCACATAACATACATCCATATGCAACATCCATGTGATAGCATAACAAGTTTCATCCATGAATAAGCATAAACACTCATGCATATGCAGTATGAAAGTGTGTGAGCTGATCTTAGTGCCTAACGTGTATCATGCATCCACAAGTAACCACTTGCAAACACTTGCAATCACTTGAAAACATCAAGCATAACATGTTCCAAGTACATGTTTCATCCAAAGGGTTTCTACCTAAGGTTCTCATGACGAAATAACAAGATAAACATAGATAAACATGGATAGCAAAAGAAAGATATGCTAGGAAAAGAGATTGAGAATGTACCCTCAAAAAGGAATGGATAAAGTCCACGCATCTTCTCCTCTGTTTCCCAAGTTGCATCTTCCTCTGCTTCACTCCATTGCACTTTAACAAGCGTAACTTCTTTACTCCTAAGCTTCTTTGTCTCCGTTCCCATGATACGAATCGGAGCTCGCCTCAGGGTTGCTTCTCTTTCTACTTCCACATCCTGAATAATACTTGGTTCAACCACTTCGGCGGATCTGTGCAAACACTTTCGGAGATGCGAGATATGGAAGACATTATGCACTCCGGCCAGCTTCTCGGGCAATTCCACTCTATATGCCATTTGCCCAATTCTCTCAATAATAGGGAAGGGCCCTACAAACCTCGGTGCCAACTTCCCAACTGCTCCGAATAGCACCACATGTCGCAAAGGAGAGACTTTCACAAAGACCATATCTCCCACTTCAAACTCTAAGTCCGTCCTTCGCTTGTCCGCATAGGATTTCTGTATGTCTTGGGCCGTCTTCATCCGTCTTCTCACCAATTCAACTTTCTCGGATGTGTCCCGTATCATATCGGGCCCAAGTACAAGCTTATCCGTTGTCTCCCACCAACAAGGTGGAGACTTGTACGGCCTCCCATACAATGCCTCAAATGGTACCATCCCTATGCTAGCTTGATAGCTGTTGTTATAAGCAAACTCCACAAGAGGAAGGTGGTCTTCCCAAGTACCACCAAAGTCAAGAACACAAAGCCTCAGAAAATCTTCTAGCACTCTATTCACCCTTTCGGTTTAGCCATCCGTCTGTGGGTGATATGCCGTACTCAGATTCAATTGTGTACCCATAGCTTCTTGCAAGCTACTCCAGAACTGGCTAGTAAAGATGGGGTCACGATCGCTAACGATGCTAGAAGGAACTCCATGCAACCGCACTATCCCTCGAAGATAAACTGATGCCAACCAAGATGCGGTCCTCTTGCTCTTTACTGGAGTGAAGTGAGCACTCTTCCTGAGTCTATCCACGATAACCCAAATGCTCGTATTCCCTTTCCTAGACCTCGGCAATCCATCCACAAAATCCATAGAGATACTCTCCCACTTCCATTGCGGGACCTCTAATGGATGGAATATCCCACCGGGCTTCTTTGACTCCGCCTTCACTTGTTGGCAAACCATGCACCTAAAAACAAACTCCGCCACGTCCTTCTTCATGCCATCCCAAAAGAAAATCCACTTCATGTCCCGGTACATCTTATCACCCCCGGGATGAATAGTCATCTTGGAATGGTGTGCCTCCTCAAAAACTTTATGCACTATGTCTCCCACTCGTGGAACACATAGTCTCCCATCACGCCTTAGCCATCCTTTATCATCAATGGTGTATCTAGCGAGATGACTGGTCGTCTCTCCACGAATTAGCTTGTCCATTATCTCAACTATTTGCGGGTCTTCCTTCTGCGAAGAACCCACTTGATCCAGAAGTGCCGGTCTAAGCTCAAGAGATGCTAAAGAACCGGTCGATGCCTCAAAAGCTGGGGTAAGATCAAAGGTTGCTAAGAACTCTAGATTCTTCATCTCAACAAATAAAGGGCTCAAAGTCAACCTTTTCCTACTTAGAGCATCCGCCACAACATTCCCCTTGCCAGGGGTATAAGCTATCTCAAAATCATAAGACGCCAAGAATTCCATCCATCTTTGTTGTCTCAGATTCAGATCCTTCTGCGAGAAGAGATACTTCAATGACTTATGATCGGTATACAACTCAAATCTTTTGCCCAGAAGATAATGGCGCCAAGATTTGAGTGCAAAAACGATCGCCGCTAACTCCAGATCATGAGTGGGATAGTTCTTCTCATGAACTTTGAGTTGTCTACCCCCATAGCATATAACTCTCCCATCTTGCATCAGAATGGCTCCTAGTCCCGTGCCACAAGCATCGGTGTACACGGTGAACAATTTTCCTCCATCGGGTAAAGCTAAAACAGGAGCAGTGGTAAGGGCTCTCTTGAGCCTCTAAAAAGCAAGCTCGCACTCTATGTCCCAAGCAAAGAATAAGTTCTTCTTTGTCAATCTTGTGAGTGGAGCTGAAATCTTAGCGAAGTCGTTGATGAACTTCCTATAAAATCCTGCAAGACCGAGAAAGCTTCTTACTTCCGTTGCATTCTTCGGAGCTTTCCAGTCTTGAACCGCTACAACCTTTGCGGGATCCACCGCTAGACCTTGCTTAGAAACAATGTGCCCAAGGAACCTAACTTCCTTTCTCCAAAAATGACATTTGGAGAACTTGGCTTTCAACTGATGGTCTCTAAGCGTATCCATCACCTCCTTGAGATGTCTAGCATGCTCTTCTTCATCCTTAGAAAAGATAAGAATGTCATCAACGAAGACAACCACGAACTTGTTCAGGAACTCCCGGAACACCCTACTCATCAAGTCCACGAAGTAGGCGGGTGCATTCGTCAAACCGAATGGCATGACTAGCCTTTCAAAGAATCCGTCAGGAGTCCTAAACGCAGTTTTATCAATACTATCTTCAGCCACTCTAAGCTGATGAAATCCGATGGCTAGATCGAGTTGAGAGAAAACAGAAGCACCAACAAGCTGGTCGAAGAGATCATCAATCCTTGGTAACGGATGTCTATTCTTCTTAGTTAGCTTGTTCAACTCCCGATAATCAACACATAGACGAAGCGAACCATCCGCCTTAGTAGCGAATACCACAGGAGCACCCCATTCTGAAATGCTTCGTCTAATGAAATTTTTCTCTAACAACTCCTTGATTTGCTTACTAAGCTCTTTCCTTTCACGCGGGGCCATGTGCCTAACCGGTAGAGAAACTGGCTTAACATTATCAACCAGATAAATGCGAAAATCTATCTCGTGCTTAGGGGGTAACCCCTTCACCTCATCAAAAACATCAGGATATTCTCGGACTACCCTCACAGATCGAAGATCATCAATAGAAGAGTCGAGGGATTCAAGATAGCACAACATGACGGGACCCATCGGGTTACAAGAAATCTCTAGGGTGTTGCCCAGGCATGTCACAAGCCTCACCACCCTATGCTCGCAATCAAGAATGGCTCCATGACTGGACAACCAATCCATGCCTAATATCAACCCGTATCCCATGAATCCGAGAACATATGCATCACATGCGAACTCTACGGTCAAGATAGAGATCCTCAAATCCATACAGATCATAGACAGATGGGCGGAACCCCCAATTGGATTTGAGACACAAACGGGATCATCTACAAGACTAGTACTAAGGTACAAACTATCAACAATATCAGAAGAGATAAATGTATGCGATGCGCCAGAATCAAACAAAGTACGAACAGGAAAACCAGAGATGTAAACTAAGCTTTCAACAGAAACACTACCTCGATCAAGCGTCTGAGCGGTGTTGAGAGCATGCAGTTGACCTCCAGATGGTCCGGCTGTCTGAGTCTGTCCTTTCCCTTGGCCTTGCTTCTTCGGGCAACCCTTGCTATAATGTCCAGATTCTCCGCAATGATAGCATTCTCCAAGCTTCCTCTTCTTCTTTCTGCAATCTTAGCTATGTTCCCCTTGATGCCACAGAAATTGCACTTCCTTGTCTCACGATCTTTTCCATTATTGCCCTTGTTACCCTTGTTCTTGTTGTTCTTGTTCTGATTATTCTGGTTGCTCTGGTTGCTCCGATTGCCTTGATTGCCTCCCCACTTGGCTTCCATCTTCTTCTCTTGGGGCTTGACTTCCTTCTTTCCACCATTGTCTTCCTCATTGAGGAGGGCCATATCTACCAAGCTTTCAAAAGTGCCCCCCATGGGAATGTGAGACATGGCTAAGCTATGCAACGGTTCATTCAACCCTCGTGCAAATCGAAGGGACTTCTTCTGGACCGTGTTGACTAGGTCCAACCCAAAATGAGCTAGCTGGTTGAACTAGTTCACATATTCTATCACGGTCATATCTCCTTGCTTCAATGATATAAACTTCTCCATCTGCAAATTCTCCTCGGCCGATGATAGGAACTTAAGCCCAAATCTCTCCCTGAAGTCGGCCCAATTCTCTATGGGCCTAGTGCCGTTAGTGACCTCCCACCAAAATGCGGCCTCTTCTTTCATTAGCCATGCCGCTATCTGGACCTTCCTATGATCTTCAACATCAAAAATAGCGAAGAGGTCCTCGGTCTCTTTTAGCCAATTCCTTGCTTCCACAAAAGTCTCTGTCCCAACGAAGTTCTTTCCACCCATTGCTTTGAAGTCTTTGCATACCTTGGGCAACGGGTCCATACGAGGAGGATGAGGAGCCTCAACTACTGAAGGAGGGGGAGGAGGAACCTCAACTACACGAGGAGGAGGTAGATCAGCCACGGGAGGTGGAGGAGTCTTTGCGGAGCCGACTTCGGTCGCCCTAGCCTCCATGTACCTCCGGAACCAAGCAGGTACGGGTACTCCCTCCGGGATGGCAAAGTTATCAGCCATACTGAAACGAAAGAAAAGATAGATTTAGAACAAGGAAACGAAGGATAGTGCTAATGGCTTTTGGGGAATAGCCTTAAAATAATCTAGACTTTCTTTGGAAAATACTTATAATTGGTTTTGAAAATAATTTTTCAAAGGGGTTTTTAAAACTTTCTTTAAAAACTTTTGCTCGTCAAGTAAACCTCATGCTCTGATACCAAATGTAACACCCACCCCCGTCGGGCCCACTTCCGAAGAGGTAAGACCGGCGTTGGCGGGGCATTGGGTACAAAGGGTAAAACATGCACAGAGATATCACAAGACTGAACATAAATAAATATGTAAGTAAAGCAGCGGTAGAGAATAAAAACCATCATCATCATTTCAAAACCATAATAAAAGTCACATAGAGTACTGAGTCATCATTTTCCAAAATACAACAATAAGTCTAGAGACATAAACTGGAAATAACATAAAATAAACTATCCCCAAAATAACTGGATAAAGCCACAGCAAGCTCAAGACCATACATGAGCTATCAAGAAAAAGCAGCAATAGTCCAACTAAGCAGTAGTGTTCCCTCCCTGAGAACCTGAGGGGGAAAACGAAACAAAAGAAGCGAAAGAAAACGGGTCAGTCATAAAGACTGGTAAGCCCTAACTACTATTAGTATAAAAACTAATAAAGTTAATAGGACATGAGAAACTGAGATGAAACATAAGGTAAGAACTAGACTAATATGATAACAGGATAATCAAGCGTGGCATCGCATAACCAAGGTTAAGTTGCACCCGAAGTACTAGGTTTCCAACCCATGTCAAGTGTAAACAAGAAGTGATCCCATGGCCCATGTCAAGTGATGACCCAAAACGGGGCCCAACTACACGGTCTAGTCGATCGACTCCCTATAAGCCTAACTCGTCAAGTGTCGGGTGTCATATACGGCCCAATGTAGTCGACTGTGCGAGGTCCACCCTAGGGTGTATCCGGGCCCTAGGGTGCCAACCCCCTGACACCATAAACAAGCACGCACAGTCCAGCCTACTGGTGCCCATGCCTGTCTTTCATCCCCGGACTATGTGCACGACCATAGTCCGCTGGAATCTGCAATGGCGCACCTAACCTGCCGTCCCTTTTTCGGTCTCTTACAATCAGCCTAGTAATCGTGCCCCACCCCTAGCCTAGTCCATAGGGTATCCCGATACTCCCTTAGGGGTTACTGCTGAAAAGGACCCGCAAACTAGGGTTTTCTAGTGGGTTAAGTGTGTCACCCAAATCCATGACTTAACCCCATCCAATCAACATGTCATCGTTGGTTAAGTATTTTCAAGGGCCCATGACTTAACCTATCCATGTGGCATTAATTTAATTTAATTAATGCACCCAACCTCTCACATTGGACTTCGTTGTGGTTATTGGATGTGCCGGTTGGTTCCGGACAGTTTTACACCACAACTTAGTCTAACCTCGGGTTTTATAGTGCAATATGACCAACTAATCACATTGGGTCCTATTGTTTGTAGCCACTGGTATGCCGGTTGGTTCCGGGCAGATTTACGCTACAAACTCAACCCAACCTCGAGTTGGCCATTCGTATTTTCTAAGTGTCGTGTCCATGTTACATATCATTAAGTTCGCCTAACTACCCATAATGTATCCCTATCGCACGCATATTCGCATCAACACAAATAGATCAAGGGGGAACTTACTATCATGTCAAAGAGGGTATAAGGTGTCATAATTTTACCACAAGTTAAACATGGTGGTATTGAGGCAAAGGTTTACATAACTTGCATATAGGGTCATTAGCCTCATAACATGTATGACATTATATTTTAGCAAACTAGGGTGATAACATGATGATAGTTGGCATAACATGATGATAGTGAACATGAGGTGACTAGCATAGTTTAGCATCATAAGCAAGTGATCACATAGTTCATGAGGGGTTCTATGTTGCATTATGCACAAACCACAAACAAAGCTCATAGATTTCTACTCATAAGTTAACATGAACGGTACTAGGTTCATGATAGATAACATTAGGTCCACAAACATAGATCAAAATGGTCAAAATAGATCTATGCATACATTTCAAGGCAAGCATAACACATAAAAGAGCCTCATTTCACTTGCAACATGTCATATTAAGTTTATAGTTTAAATCTAAGAGTAGAGTAGGGCTTACAATTCATGGCTAAGTGATCTAGAATAATAAATAATAAGATTGAGATGAAGCCTCTAGCAAATCCGCATATAAAATAAATAAGCTCCACTCCAAGACTTGAAAACAAGAAGAAATAGCTCCTTAATTAAGAAAGATGGCTTTTTGAACTAAGAAAGATGGCTCCTTGAACTTAGATTTGATTTGGAACACTTATGCTCTCATGAAGAAGGTGGAGGCCTTGATTAGTGAGCATTTGGGCAGCACTTAGTTGTAGGATTGATTTGTGTGAGTTTAGGGTAGGTTTAGGGGTCTTTTTATAGAGTTTAGGATTAGTTTTAGCTATAGAATTAACCCTAAATCAAATCTCGTCACTAGCCAACAAAACAGGTCCAAACAGTCAGAATGGTGCACCAGGCCGACCTGGCCGACCAGGGAGGTCGACCCATAGGTCGACACCCAGGTCGACTTAGGTGTCGACCTGGTTAGGGGGGAGGTAGACACTAATGTCGACCCCCTAGTCGACCTGCCTGGGCGGGAAAATTCCCGCCCAGTCTGTTTTGGCTGAATTTCAAATCCGAATTCAAATTTGAACTGTTTTTGAACTTGAAATTTTCTGAAAACTTTGACGGGCCATAACTTGGTCATACGGGCTCCGTTTTTCGAAAACTCGTACTCTATTTTGCGTATTTTTCCGAGACGAACGCAATGGTATACACGTTTCCCCTGATTCAGACTTTAACATTTAATTCTGCTCTGTTTTAGGTTATAACGTGTTATTTAAAATACGGGGTGTTACATTCTCCCCTCCTTAAAGGATTTCGTCCCCGAAATCTTCAAGTTAGGAAGAACGTATCCTACCAACCAACATCCATCTACTCACAACATCACCCACGAGCAAAACATTGTCCTTAAATGATTTCTAATGCAATATGAACATATGAAAAAGTGTGTGTATATGTACTTATCTAATGCGAAAATCAGGCGGTTACTGATACAGTGCGCGAATATATGCGAACGCGTTAGTTAGGAACGGGGGGAAATATTAGAATTGGCATAACTTGGTCATAATTTTGGACATAAATCCATTACGAGTATGACAGGTCGTTTAAGCACAAATGGAAAATGTGAATATAAATTTGGTATAAATTGGAGTAATGAATGTGAATAAATTTAGGCATAAATTTATTTATGGACATAAATGGGAAAAAGAGGCATAAAACCTATAATTCACGTAGGTATGATTTAAAATTGGAATGTTTAATAATTACAATTAAAAATTGTAATTGCACTTATGACATGAGGTTAGGTTGCATTAGTGGTGGAAGTCTGCCCGGACCCGACCGGCATATCCAGTAGCCATAATGTTGAACCTAATGTGAGAGCTCTAAGTGCGCGAATACGAATCGGGCTAAGACACAAGGTTAGGCCCAACTTGTGGAATAAGACTTCCCGGACCCGACCGGCATATCCAGCTTCCACAAGTTGCAGGCCTAATATGGGAGGTCTAGCCCATTATAAACCATAAATGGACATGGTGATAAATTGGACTACTTAATAATCTAATCCATAAGGGATTGTATGAATATTAACTAAAGTAAGGTTAAGTAAAATTGATTGGACAACGGATGGGTTAAGCAAATCTAGAGGGGATGGGTAATATTTACTTATAGGCCCGCAAATGTAACCCAATAAGGTTATGTAATTAAAGACACCTAGTGGTATATATAACCGGTGGAAAACATAAAAGTTATGTAATTAAAGACACTTTTTAGGGTAAGCACAACTAGTAGAAATGAATAGGGCTATGCAATTAAAGATACCTAGTGGTATACATAGTCAGTGAAAACCTAGTGGGGGATACAAGACAAAGGGGAGAGCTTGTATCATACTGTGTGGGACCCATTTCGGTCAGTAGCCCTTAAATAGATATCAAACGGGTACTCCGAACTAGGTCGAAGGGGGCACGCTTACTAAGCTGAATATGAGACATCCAAACGTGGAGGACGATGTCATGACGGCGCGTTCCATCGGGGTCATGTGCGTGCATGACTCCGCCTGCTCGAAAAAATAAGACGTTGTGACATCAGTAGATATGGTTGTGCACATCCGAAAAATGAAAGGTTGCCACTTTAGGGAGTGATACTCCCTACTGTGGGGCCAGCACTGGGTATCTACGGAATAGGGAGTCGATCGATTGGGGGTAGTAAATAGGGTACATCTAGTCATGTCTGTTTCTGTGGGATACCTATGTTTCTGTCTGGGCTAACACCCGTTGTTTTTGCTTAGGTACCAGTTCTGTTTGGGTTAAAACCCGTCACTAGAGTACACCTAAAACTACCATTATGTTTCTTTTATGAAATTATAGAGTATGTAATCCTATTAAATATATGTTATACTAGTATTGGTGAAGAGCAAGGAAAGTATTAATAAGCGCTATCTATTCTATCCTGTTGTCCTGTTTACCTTGTCATACCTACCTTTTGTGTAGTAATCACTCTTATCCACTTTATATGCCTGTCATGCTACTTTTACTTATTTTCTTGTTAAAAGTAACTGGACTCGCCAAACTTTATGTCCGACCCTTTTTGTTTCTCCTTCTTTCTTCCGTTTCCCCCCTATGTTCTAAGGGAGGAAACACTCAGGCTGGACCGTGGTTCTGCTTACTTTTGCTAGAGCTGTTGCTATATATGGCTCAAGCTCCTATCCTTGTTGTTATGGCTATATTCTGTTTTTGGGGAATTTTACTTCTTTTATGTACTCTGATATTTTTGAAGTACAAGACAGTAACTTTTATATTGTAATGGGCTTTTATGTTTCATACATGTGATGTTTTTGGACCACGGTACCTTATGATAAATAAAGTTTTATTTCCGCTGTTATTCTATATATATATATATATATATATATGTCTTGTAATATTCTGTGTCTGATTACCTATAACGCTTCATGAAACTTAATGCATTTCTTTTGTGAGTGACATTAACGGACGTGGGGTGTCACACTTGTTATACATGTTAGAATATGCAAGTAAAAATGATAAAAAAATCATGAAATAAAAATGATTTTGCACCTACATTTTTGGGATTTTCTGAGTTCGTTTTCATGCATAATATTTATTTTCTCACTTAAATTTTCAAACTTGTAAGTTCTAAATTCCACTTGGCCTACTTAAGGAGAAATGAATCATTGTAGCGTTCTTCTTCGATACCCCACATTATTCAAACTCAAGTTCTAGTCGATTTACTTCCATGTTTCGATAAGTTTTTCTTATATTGGTATACTCAAGAACCTTTTTATACCAACATTACACTACCCACTCCGTACTTGTTTTAAGGTAGGATAACCATATACCACATCTTATTTTAGATGGGTTATCTACCTTACGAAACTTTGCTTATTTTTCCTTTCATCTTTTTATATAATATCAATCTAGACTTGTGTGTTGAATTAGGGTTATCGAAGTAAAGTAACTAGGACACAAAACATTCCTTTCATGAAGTGTTGGTTATGATTTGCTTAGTAGAGGAGGAATCAAATGAAATATTATGGCATCATTCCATTCCATCTCCACTCATCATTCATTATGCAAAAAGAAAAAAGCAAAAAAAAGGAAGAAAAATAAGAAAAAGAAAAAAATGCAATAAGGAGAAAATATCTGGGAATAAAATAGTCATTCATCATTCTTGACTATAAAGAATTTCCATTCCATCCACATCCATCATACCGTACTTTGAAGCGAAGATTGTAGTAGAGGAGATAAAAGGAAACAAAACGTCTATATGTGCCTTAGCATTACGTTATCTTTTGTAGCTTGAAGTTCAACTAATACACTTGCCCTCTTATCTATAATATGGTTAGAACTTACAAAATTCTCCTTCATCTATGCATAACTCACATCCAATACATTACAGTTACACTGGTGCAAAATTATTAAAAAAAGAATGAACAAATGATTAGGTGCACATTGTCGATGTGTAGAACTTTGGCTGACATCACGCTCTTAACCTTCAAGGCAATTATGTGTTATCAAGGAATTACGATTCATCTTGAATTTTTTTATTCATTTTTGCACCAATTATGGGATGGACAATGTAGGACTAAACCGTTATTATTGAAGTTAGGTAAAGTCCTTAGAACGTGAAAGACCTTAAATATATTGTTTGATTAATCCGCGTACACAAAACACTTTGGATTTTGTGGGTAGTATCCGCTGAAAACCCTCAAAGAGACAACACTCGTCCTACTAGGGACGCCTAGGGGTTTAACGGCTTGTTGCATACGCTTAATGCAATCGGGTTTCCTATGAAAGTGTGACATATCTTAGTTTAGTTTATTCGAGGACGAATAAAAAGATAAGTGTGGGGGTATTTGGTATACATGTAAATGTGTATATTTCATCCGCTTATTTATCTTGTTTTCCTTTTAAAATAATTGATATTATGTATTTATAGCTGTGTTCTCAGATTGTTGATAAAAAGCATAGTTTAAAGCATTTGATGGATAAAGCATGAAGAATTTGCTTAAAAAGAGTGAAGTTTGAAATCACAAAAGCTTGAAGAGTTTAAAGCTTGAAGAACGGTTGCAAACAGAGTTCAGTTAGGTATATTTGGCTCACTAAAGACTCATGCTATGTTCACATTGGCTCATTTGCAAGGCCTCTCACTCTACAGCTTTGTTCACACTAGCTTATGTGTTATTTGGGATAAATCTTTAGTCCAACATTGTGTAATTATCCAATTAGTCTTTTTCATATCAGCTATAAATATACTTGTATCTTGTTCATTTAGAATTACATTGGGTTTTATTCTGTATAACTTCTCTTGAAATAAATTCGTCTCCTTCTCTTCTTAGTTGTTATTTAATTTTATTTATGTTGTTTATTTTCTTTTTCTCTTGTTCTTTAGCTACGTATAGCTAATCCCCTTTAATTAGGGGGTGATGATGCTTAGATTAGATTCAAGACGAATCACATAGCCAAAGAAATTAGGACTTCATGTATATAGATCTAGATCTGAACCAAGGGTTAGATCTGAACCTTCATATTCTGTGTCGTTTAAGATCTATGATCCTTCGCAGGATATATTCGAGTTTGATCTAACGCTTATTAGATTTAGAACTAATTTTTAGAGTTTTAGAAATAAAGTAGTGAATCTGTCCTGATAGCCTATGGTTGTTTAAGAGCTTAGCTCCTGCATAGGCTATGCTTGTGGTTATTCACATGTTTGCCTCTATCAACCTAATTATCGTTGATTCATGTTTGTGACAGAAAAATGAATTAGATCTGTATTAATCTGTTCGGTTATTAATTCATTTAATCTAGTTTATGTCATTGCTCCCTAATTGCTTTCATTTAATATAAAAAAAATCTCTTTTTATTTATTTTCTGTTATTTCCAAACAATCAAACTTTCGGAATAACTTGATTGGATTTATTAGTAAAATAATTTTTTGTCCCAGAATTCGACACCCTTTGCAACAACCCTTGTTGTTTAGGAAAGCCGAACGAATTAAATAGTTGTTTACAATTGTTTAAGTTGTTTGCAAATAGTTTGTAATCATGATGCCGACGTATACAAGTTGGAATGGAGTGATTCAGAGGCCACTGGAATTTTATGCAGTTTCAAACTTTAGTTTGAAGCTATATAAAACGACGCAACATCGTCAAAAACAAAAATGGTAAGTTAATTCTCACACTTCTGGAATGTTGTATTGTGTTAAATTCATATTATTAATATTTATCATTAAATTGGTTGAGTGGATACTATGGATGATTTTTATTTGTTTACTAGTTGATTGTTTGTCTGTATTTATAACTTAGCCATTCAAATGCATTGGATTATAATTCTCATTTCATATGCTATTATTAAAAAATATTATGAGTTGTTATGCAAGGAAGAACAGGTTGGGGGAACCCAACCAGATTCCTCAAATAAATCGTATGTTATTTGTTGTTTTCACGCTACTACAAAAGTGGGCATATTAGACAATAATGTGTGTGCGTTACATGAAAAGTGTGGCGAAAGCCATGCTTTCTTTGATCTACTGCAACAATATTCATATGTTGTTGCTTAGACGTGAATGCAATGTTGCGGTGGGAATTCTAGTGACATGCAACACCAATTAAAAGCGTAGCTTTACGTATATACAATCCAACTAATCAATCCGCGTGATCAACATAAACAAACCGACAACCATAGATGCATGATTAATTCAACGGTTCAAATCAATCCAGCTCATCTATCCACGTTATTCCACATTAGATGTGTTATTACCTTTAAGAAAAGGAATTAAAACTTGTAAATACAGATTAGTTAGCAGACATGTCTGGTGATTCATAAGTAATAGTATATTATTTAGAAGTACGTGTTAATTCTAGCATATTTTTCGGTAATTCCCACTTACCATTGCCGGTTTCTCCTTTTATTTTCCTTGAATCACCACCTCCTTCCCTCCCCATATTCCCATCGCTTTCAAAAAAAATTGATTCTCTTCAACTCTGCAGGCAGAGTTGGCCCCAGCCACAGGCAAGGGAGTCATTTACCTTGTGCATCAATGCTCGGAGCGCAACCAAAAACGAAAAATCTCTTTCTTCTCAAATGCCTCTTCACACCAATTATCAGCATCAGATGTCTTCTCCTTGAGACCAATCTCTCCTCTCAAACACAAACAATGCCAACGATGCCAACTTCCTTGACGCTAAACGTCAGCCGCGTCAAAAACATATCGCAAGCTAGCCTCCTCGCCGCTAATGGCCAACGGCCTCGCCCGGAGTCAATTTGGGGTCTTCATCAATGATTAGTGATTGCATGTTCGCCTGTTCATTCCTTGATTTTCATTTGCCCTAATTTAATAAATTAGGTGAGTCAATTTGCTGATTTCGCTTATGTTAGTTTTTTTTACTGACGCTAAATAAATGAGTTACTTTAAGGTAAATCAAAATGCCCTCATTCCAAGTTCCCAAACTAAATGCGTAAACTTGGATTAACATCTGTCAGTTTCAAATTTTAAATAGTAAATTTATTCCTATTAGTATTGAATCATTTAGTTAAGGACGATTGTTCCGTCCGAGTAGATCCATTATCTGTTTGAACCTAGTTAAGTCCCCCTTTTGAATAAATGGTAGATTGATGAATTCAATCAAATATTGTAGCATTTAAATATATGTAGTTAGTTTGTATCAATAATTAACTAGTTAGAATTATCACTATGTTTTATACTGCTCTCATAGAAATTGCTTGTAGGGTTGTTTGCTTGGTAATCATTGGGTAAGGAGAGGTTATTCGGGTAATAGTTAAAGTGTGCTTGTTGCAGCAGAATTATTCGAGAAAGTAAACGATATACTTGGGAATGTTTTTTTCCTTCTTCTTATTTTTAGTTTTTTTACTTGCTTATTATGTTAAGTCTAGCGAGCACAGTTAATTAATGTGAATAAGGATTACAGGCTAACGCATGTTATTAAACTGTGTACTGTTTACTAATATATTACTATTTGGTCACTTGGTGTTGCTTATCACACATAACTCACCCTAATTTACTATACATTTGCCTAAAATATGTTTAATTTTTGGACATAGCTGTATCAGAATTGATAATTTAACCTTATCTGCTGATTATTTGTTTCAGTTTAATTTTCAATATGCATAAAAATTTCGACACTTCAGTAATTTGTATGCACATCCTTTACTAAAGACGTACTACCATCTGTAGCTAGCAATATACATCATTTGTTTAGCTGCTGTCAAGGTACTATGTGTAGTGGAAGGTGGGCTAGATGTTATCCACTCTTCAGATGTCATGTGGTCTAAAGTTTAGGTAAATACACTACTCTCTCTTTCTGGAGCTTTCAGGTATCCTCTATATGGTCATTGCATGTATGCTGAAATTGAAGCCTCGTTAGTTGTTACCCATATTACTGTCCATATTCAATCTGATAACATGACTATACAAATGTTTGAGCATAGAGTTGGTAGAAGTTTATAACTAGGTGGTATTATTTACCAGTCCACTGCAGCAGAAATTGTTACTACTAATGAATAATAATAAATTATTTGAGGTATGATAGTAACAAATAATGTTGGGATAATTAACGTATGCTGCTTGTATTGTAGCGTTTAAATATATGCATGGCTTTGATTTATGCTGCTCGTATTAAGGTTTTTTTTTTTTTTTTTGATCACATGTTTGTTGATGTTCCTAAGGTGAGTATAAAGCTGGGTCTTGCCTTATCATATGGAAACTTATCGCACAAACTAATCCAGGAATTCATAGAAGGGCATGAATAACAAGAGACGATGAGCAGTTGTTATGCGGGTATGGATAACACTACAGGATTGAGGTCATCATATGGAAACTTGTCCCCACCAAACTAATTGCACCCTTCATCTTCGCTTGCTCAACAGACCTTTGGAAGCGGATACGACTCCTCAACCCTTAGAACTTCATCCGCCTACAGCGGTCGCTAGAGAATGTAAAACCATGTTTTACTATTATTGGTGCTGCTATTATTAGTACCACTAGCTATTTGATTTTATATTCTGAATGGTTTAAATGTGATATAGAGTATTCTGAATGGTTTAAATGTGATGGTGAATGTTTTGGATGAGTTTTATCCATGTACAAAACTGTATTGCAAAGTTTTTAATTAAAGCGTTGTATTTGCTTTCTTCTATTGTAGCATTTGCCTTCTTTTACTGTTGCATTTCCTTTTTTATGTCGCATTTCAAGGTAATGGTGTTGCATTACATAATACAGTGGTGTTACATTAAATGAAATATTATTAATTCAGCATGACATGTAGGTCCCACAGTTGACTTGGTGTATGACACGTACGCAGCTGATGTGGAGAGCTGACATGTCGTATGACACGTAGACAACTTACGTGGAAAGCTGAGTTAGCCCCCTTATTGTGACCTCGCAGCCAAACTGTAATTAATGCTTAAGTCAACGCTGTATATTGTTACATTACATGCAAATAGTGTTGCATTACAGCTATAATGCAACACTTTCTTTCCGTGGCCGTAAATGGGAAAAAGCGTTGCCTTAGATTGCTAATGCAACGGCCGCGGATGCCATGCCTCTCTGGTGTTGCCTATTTGAAAAAATGGCATACGGCAATGCTTTTTTGATTCACGGCTACAGAAAAATAGTGTCTAATATGCCCACTTTTGTAGTAGTGTCATATTGTTAAATATGAATTGTTTATTCCAATTTATATTATGTCCTGTTTAGATATCGATGATTGAATGAATTTTGATTGTTGAATCTAATCTCACATTTTAATCAATATGCAGTATTGATTAAGTAATTGGCAGTGGATGGTCTAAATCCATCATTTTGAAGTTTCAGGTTTATTTTAGTTATTTAAATAGAGAGTTTTAACAAATTTATTTTTATGACTTTGTTTTGTACGGAAATGTTAAAATGATTTATGTAGCAAGATCTTATGTTTGAATACATAACGATGGCCAAGATTAAACAGAAAATTAATCATTTGGAATAATTGTTTCCTAGGAAACAATTAAGTGAGATTTTACTAATTATGTAGTTTTAACTTAACGATTGTTTATAAAAGCTAATTAACCTTAAATTAACCGCATTTATGGTGATTGTCGAACAGTTTATTATTTATAAAATTAATTATTATCTTAATAACTTATTAAGGAAACTAACTAACCTATTGTTAGTTAACGATGAAGTAATATGCTTGTACTTCAGTAATGAAAAGGTAAATTACAATTTTAAAGAGTCTTACTTTTTAATTGGAACCATTTAAAAAGTGATTAAGTTTAAATGGATTCTTAATTGAATCATGCTAAACGAATTTCAAAAAGGGAATTTTAAGAACGAATCCATGTTTATAAGCAAAGGGGGTTTGAAGTTTTAAACTAAGGCAAGGGGTTTAAGTAAATATTCTACTTAAGAATTGAATTAAGTAAATGTTGTTATTGAAGAGAAATGTCAAAGGTGAAAATTATAGTTAGTGTTTTTGGAATAAAAGAAGTTGATAAAGGGATTTTTGTTTATAAATCCAAAGTTTAGATTATACATAACATACAAGGGTTTTGGACAAAAGTATTAGAAAATGGATCCAAGTTAGGAACAGAATAGTATATAAAAGTTTTGAAGCAAAAGGTTAATATTTTAGTGAATGATTTACTTAATAAATATATTAAGTAAGGTGGTGATAATCAACTGAGATTTTCAGAAGTAAATATATGGTCTATAAAACCATGTTTTAAATAGGAAATAAGATTCGAATGATATTATATGAATATGGGTTTAGAGTTACGAACTTCTATCTATTCTGATATAAGAATGTTGTCAGTTAAGGTCTGAGAGGTAAATAAAATGCCCCGCCTTGAATGACTTCACTATTATTGAGGAATGATATTAGTTTATAAGGTAAGGATGTTGAAATGTGCTATTATTTTCGTTAAACATTTGCAATTCATTTGCAAGGTTTGAAATGTAATTTAATGTATTGAATTGAAATTAAGCAATGTGCAAATTAACATTATTTAGCCAAATTGAATTATATAGTTTTATTTATACCAATAGGCTATTTATATTGCACTGTTTTCTAGAAAATGGAAATAATATGAGTTGAAATATACTTATTCAAATCAATAAGTAATTAGAAATGGAAAGGGTTATGTTAATATGGAAGCAGAGATAACTATTTAGAATTTAAGTAAATTTCCATAAAATCTTCAAGTGAAGTGAAGTTAAAGCCATTAAGTTTTAATAAGAAAGCATATGTTTTTTCCACACAAGAATTAGTAATTGGATTATACTATTGAGTTAACGATACATTGATATATCAACATTTCCAAAGTTAAGGAAATAAATGGTTTATGAAAGTATAGCAATATTTTCAGAATTAAAGGAGAATAAAGTGGAGTGTGAATAAAGGAGAGGTATCCTTTTCAAATGACGAAACGGAAGATGAGTTGTCAAGACATGTAAATGGAATCAACTTTAAATCTATGTAATGATTTTCAATGATTCGATAAAGAGTTTCAATGAATGATTTTTAACAAGGAAGGCTCGAGTTGCCAAGATACTCGACAGTACTGTTGTGAGTCGATATTTAAAAACCCGACTATCAATGAACATCTTATTAGACCTTGTGACATGTTGTTTTGAAGAGACTGCGATGGGAACTAGACCCAAAACCACTTCGAATCAACATTGCGCTCGAAGCTAACTTGCTAGAAATAAAGATGGAGAAATTAAAGGACGTAGATCTTTATTAAATAGAAGAACTACTTATAATCTCTGACTTGCAACTAGAGATACATTGTGGTTCTATCATGATTAAAATCTGCAGTTTGCAAGGACTACTCGCCACTAATCTGTTGGGTGATTCCTTAGATGCGGTGGATGGGTGTCTTTGGTTCGTCTTATTCCTAGTTGACTTGTATGATTGAATGTCTGATAGAGTACTTCCTGAAAACTCACTTACGTTGATTTTTACAAATATACCAAGTTTGGTGGCGAAGAAGGAAACTTCTTTAGCTTAACGCTCAGAATGTATTTGTGAATGTCAATTAGTGGTTCGATGGATCTGGCAATGTGGCATTCAAAGTAGATATGATATAATGTTTAAAAAGTTAAACGTGACCTCAAGCCTCATCAACCAGGAAATGGAAAAATCGGGTATGTCGCATGTTTAGTTGGGTCTCCCCCAAGCAGGGCGTATTATAACGATTTAGAGAAATTTCATTTCCTTCTTTAATCTTTCGATGTTGTCCCGCGGGAACAATGGCAAGCTCCCACCGCGGGTGATAATACATTCGGTCCACTCAAGCTGAATGAGTGTTCGAACAGGTTTATCCTGGGTTGTAAGATGTTCATGTTGAACCCCTAGCTATTGTATCCCCCTCTAGAGTACACGGATCGAGAAGGCGGCCTCATACCTTGTTATAGTTGGAATCCAATCTTGACTAAGCGCTATGCGGTTTTTCCTTATATAATGAATATGAAGAGCGTGAGATGCAAGCGTTCTGGTAGATTGTTATTTATTTTTGATTTGATAGGCACTATTATAATATCACTGGATTTTGATATACCAAAAATGTTTCGGGTTATAGTAAGGTAAAAACCGTTCGTTTTTATGTGTGGGCTAGTCTTCAAAAGGATTTTCTAAAGTTAAGCTGATTGTTTGATGTGAATTTATCACCGAAAGTATTACAAACTGATCCGAGTGTTTTTTGCTTTACTTCAAAATGTGCTCAGGTCAGACCGAACATATTTTCCATGTTAGTTTTTGCTTTGAGTTTTCAGGAGTTGGAAGCAGGAGGCTTCACCGTTAATTATTTAAAGTTTGTTCCGTTGTATATGATATATGTTGTACTCTGATGATTCGTATGTGTATACAAATTCTTTTTGTGTGAAGATGATATATTATATTTTATTCGTTCCATTGTGAGATTTTGATGTTCTTCTTCTTTTCTTCTATTCTAATATTTCTTTCTTTCTCTCTTAACCTCTAACTTCTTTCTCTTAACATTCTGCTTTCCCATATAATTTGGTTTGACTGGGATAGTTAAATGTCAGCTTAAATAGTATAGAAAAGTTGGACGTTACATAAAGCTAAGAGAAACAAATTCCTCCCCCACCAATGTAAATACGTTTGAAGAGATCGACTTACGCAAAATATTAGGTAAACTTTGTTAAACATTCATCCATACAAGTTGTCCTCGGGCTGGACGAACTGAAGGAACTAATCTGAAAGTTAATCTTAGGAAATTTCTACCTAGGATCGCCAGAACAAACCTTGCATAAACTCCGTCTTCAATTATCTTCAGCATATTTGGTTCGTGCAAAGTGGTTTCCAGATATTAAACCTGATCTGATCTCTCCATGTTGACAATGGAAAAATAGCCAAAGACTTTGATAGCTGGTTATTTAACTATCAAAGGAAAGCATACATACAACCAACTATTCTATTTTCAAATGGAAATTTTACTAATCAATCATTATTCAATAATGAGCCTTTTAAATAAATTTATTATTAGTTTATTCGTTTCTCGATTTCTCTTCAATATCTTTACTCGAGTATTTCTTCAAACCCATTTAGCCTCTCACGATTCTTTGAAAAACATTTCCATCTGTTATAACTACTTATTTTCTATATTCGAAAAAAATATCATTTTAACATCGTAAAACATTACCATATATATTCTCATTTTCTAATTTTCTATATTTAGAAACATACGTTATTAACATTGGTAAACATTTCCATTTCTTATTCACACATCATTATCCTTTTGCATTCATTAGTCCCTAACCATAAACTAGTAAGAGAACAATTCCCTAAGTATCAACCCCAAAGGACCAAAACAGCATCATATCAGTACTCAGAAAGCCATTCTACTTGACTAATCTCCATCAGTTTCAAATTTCCTTAATTCCATTTCTTAACTTATTATAAACAAAATCATTGTTTATGCAACTCCCGGATTCCGTTTACGAATGCTCTTCGTTAATGGAAATCATTGATTATAACGACTACCTTATAACCCCTGCCTCCGAAATATTTAACTCCAAAACATAACTTTTAATCATTAATTTGAATAAATAAACAAATAAATCTTGATTAAAAACGGAAAGTAAATAGTACTTTCCTGAATTCGATATAATCAAATTTCAAAGTATAACTCTGTTGGCTAGCTTTCTGACCAAGCCACCAAGGTTCATTCACAAGAAGAAAGTATGAAACTACGTTCCCTAAGAGCATGAAGGATCGGATCGCCCCTCATTGGATCGCACCATCGGATCGCCCATCATTGGATCGCACCTCATCGGATCGCCCCCACTTCATCAGCGAAACGACACCTCTATGCGATTCGATCCGTACATGCATTATTGCCCAGTATAGACCGATCCGATCCCCTGATACACGGCGAAGCCTCTGACCCGTTCAAACATGAGCTAGTCTTCAGCGATCCGAGACATACGGATCCAGCGACACGTGTCCCTAACCGTCATTTTTACTGATTCTCCCAATTTGCTCGATCCGATTTTCAAGGGGATCGCGGCACCTGTCCACAACGGCTAATTTGACTATTTCTTCAACAGTAGCGATGCGATCCGATGTTCTCGGGATTCGTGCCACGTGTTACCACGATTCGCCTGACAAAATCAGCTATAAATAGCCCGGAGTTTGGCATATTTGAGGATCTTTTTGGCAATATTGAGGACTGATTCCGCCATTATTGTCATACTACCATTTCTTACCAGTTTTATTATTAGATTACTGAGAGAAATCACAATTGTAAAAGTTAGCTAGAGAGAAATCATTGATTGTACCAGCATTTAAATTATAATCAATAACATAAAAAGTGGACGTAGGCTCGTTAACGCCGAACCACTATAAATTCTGTGTGTTATTTTCTTTTTCTCCCTTCTTTAGTTAGAACTCTATAAGATTCAGAACAATTTGGGTGTTAGGTCCAAATTTTGATCTAACATTTTGGTGCTTTCACTGAGAAAACAGTCCTAAAGCTTCACTGGTCAGTTCTTTGAAGATTCCAGCGACTCGGATATCATGGCTGGAAAGAGATCTAAGGAAGTACGAGTTTCACGAACCAATGAAACCACGAATGAAGCAGTCGAAGAAAGTGTGCACGAGCAAGGCAATGAGGAAACTTTGGATCGCGGAGCGCAGGGGGCGAACCGATCCGATGAAGACGCCACGCTCCGAGTCGACGAAAACGAGGCGATCCGGAATGCTGAAGGGGTTGTTACTCGATCCCGAGGTAACGCCTCGAATCCTCCGCGTACTGTGGCCTTGAACCGATCCCAAGGGGGCGCTGCGAGCCACCATCCTCGATCCACAGCAATCTGAATTGATGATCGGTCTACAACTCGACCTGGAAAGGAGCCTATGGCTCGCTCCTACCGTCCTGGCCCCTCCGCTTGACTTGGCTCAAGTTCTTTGCGCATAAGAGAAAGTGATGATGATCAATATGACCCTGCTACTCCCGTCACTGAGGGGGATCTCTCTCGCTTTTCCGAAATGTGGGAGAGACTGTTTGATGAATTGGCTGCCCAAAGGCAGGAAAGCTCCGTTCTGCGACAAAATTTAACCGCTATGGATAGAAGGCTTAATGATCTCGTAAGGCAAAGGACGCCGCCAGCTCGTCCTCTCACTCCAGGATATTCTTCTTCGTCAGAGGAATCGCCGAGACCTCCACGGCGACCTTATGAGAGAGCCGAAAACATAGAGCAGCTTCGGTTCGGGACCCTACCTTCACGAGAAGAAGAGGCACTGGGTGCAAGGCCCTCAAACCGTAATGTACGATCACGCCGCAACTCCCAAAGCTCGAGGTGTGGACAGTCCTATACAGAACAGACTACCTCAGCCTCGTCGCCGCGCACATGCCCATGGTAACATGGGGCAACGAAGCCCTATCCGAGCCCCGGACTTTGTGACTGCTCTTGGAAGAGAGATTAGAGAACCCCGCCGAGCAAGAAGCACTGACCCTGAACCTCCGCTGACCAGTGCAAATGTTGCAGCCATGATTCATCAAATTCTGGTAGATAGCCGTGGACAACGGAATGAAGATTGGGGAATTGACCGCAGTCACACCCCTTTCACTGATGATATTTTGGATGCGACTTTCCCGAGGCGTTTCAACATGCCACAGATGAACCGATACGCGGGTAGTTCTGATCCCGTCCAGCATCTGATGAGATATTCTTGGTCAATGACCGCTGCCGCAACTCCTGACGCTGTCAAGTGCAAAGAGTTTCCCATATTCTTGGAGGATGTAGCATTGTTATGGTTTACTCGCTTACCAGCAAGATCGATTTCTAGCTTCAGGGAGTTGAGTGAAAAGTTCGTAGAACAATTCCGCATCTATGCACAAAAGACAAAGAGTGTGATTGACTTGTTCCTTGTCAAGCAGCGACCAGGCGAGAGTTTGAGGGTGTACCTAGACCGTTTCAATTTGGCCGCTACTGAAGTTAAAGATCCTCATGAGCCAACCGTTGTCGCAGCTCTGATTGATGGAGTAGATAAAGACACTGAATTTGGGAGATACCTGGCAGGCAAGCCACCCCATACTAGAGAGTTATTCTACGAAAAAGCCAACGTACATTTACGCCGGGAAGAAGTATATGCTAACCGAAAGACAAAAACGGCCGATAAGGGGGAAATCCGGAGCAATGTCGCCATTAAGCAGACAGGAGACAGCTCGGGAAAGGTTGAAGTTAATGTTGAAAATCGGAATCAGGGTGGTCGTCAGTCAGGAAACAATGATAATAATAGTAATGGCAACAACCGGAAGAGGAACCGAGGGAATGACTCCCAGAGAAGGACTCGTCCCAGGGCCTTTGAGAGTTATACGCCAATAAATGATACTCTGGAAAATATCTTCATGGATTCGTACGATGTCCTCCAGAATAAGAGGCCACCTCCCAGAGAGTCGACGGAGAAAGAACGTGAAACGGGGAAGTTTTGTCTCTTTCATCAGATTCATGGCCATTCGACAAATGAATGCCGTCACCTAAGAGATGTAGTCGAGAGGCTTCTTCGAGAAGGAAAATTAGATGAATACAGAGTAACGCCCAGAGATAGGGGGCAAGCAGTACAGGCCCCAAATCAGAACCAGAATCAACTTGCTGCCAGGCCAACTGCCCAGCAAAAGGGAAAGAATATCGTTATCAATACCGTAATCGGAGTACTTTATCTCGCCGGGCATAGTTCCAAGGCATTGGATCAATATGTCAATGTAGCCAAGCAACACCTCGAGGTAGGGGAGTGTAGCAACCCCGAGGACAATATCCCGGTAAAGCAACAAAAGATGATGACCGACGATGTCGTTTTCCGAGAACGAGAAAGCATTGGAGTCCATGCTCCGACTGAAGATCCATTTGTAATCACAGTACCTATCGGACCAGCCACTGTTCATAAGGTTTTAGTGGACAACGGGAGTTCCGTCAACATTCTTTTCAAGAGGACATTCGACCAGATGAACCTCGAAATAAAAGACTAGAAGCCCTGTCAAGGATGGATCCGTGGATTTAACGGAGCATCCACCGCTCCAATGGGTTATGTAGAGTTACCGGTTACGCTTGGGGAAGGGGAACGCCAGAGAGTGAGAATCCTTCCCTTCGTGGTTTTGGATGTTGAATCACCCTACAATGCCTTCTTGGGCCGACCGGCCCTCGCAAAGTTTAGAGCCTGTATAGCCCCCTGGTGCTTATTATTGAAATTCCCCACAGAAGCTGGCATTGGTATTGTCAGAGGAGATCAGGTTGCCGCACGAGCATGTTATGTTGCCGAACTAAAGTTACTTCACAATGGAGGGGACATAGAAACCAAGGGCGCTTCTCCCCCTACAAGGGCGGAGACCTTATAGCAACTAAAGAGGATAACCTTTGGAGAGTCGCCCAGAGAGTTGCCCGAGGATATAGATCCCAGAGAGGACCAAGAACCTGGGGGCAGAATGGCGACACCCAACGAGACGACTGTGGATGTACCGATCGATGATAGTGACCCAGAGAAGGTCCTTAAGATTGGATCCCAGTTAAATCCGAATCTCGCTAAAGAACTGACGGATTTCTTAAAAAATAACTTGGATGTATTTTCTTGGACCCACGCAGACATGTGCGGGATATCCCCATCAATCATGAG
Organism: Allium sativum; assembly: GCA_030737875.1. Lineage (NCBI taxonomy): Eukaryota > Viridiplantae > Streptophyta > Magnoliopsida > Asparagales > Amaryllidaceae > Allium > Allium sativum. The sequence continues at coordinate 301,888,893 of CM060924.1, forward strand.
CCATTCATTAAACATTAACCCTAAACATCCGCCGGTAAAGCAAAAAAGGCGAATGTTGGGCCCAGAGAGGTCCGCTGCCTTGAAAGAAGAGGTTGGAAAGCTAAAGAGTAATGGATTTATCAGAGACTCGACCTATCCAGACTGGATTTCAAATCCAGTCCTGGTAAAGAAGGCCAACGGGAAGTGGCGAACGTGCATCGACTTCTCGGATTTGAACAAAGCCTGCCCAAAAGATAGTTTCCCGTTACCCCGGATTGACCAGTTGGTGGACTCGACGGCGGGTCATGAACTTCTCTCATTTATGGATGCTTACTCAGGATATAACCAGATTCCGATGCATGTTCCAGATCAAGAACACACTAGTTTTATCACGGATCTGGGATTATATTGTTATGTAGTGATGCCCTTTGGCTTGAAGAATGCGGGCGCTACATATCAACGTTTAGTCAATAGAATGTTCTATAACCAGATCGGGAAAACGATGGAAGTATACGTCGACGATATGTTGGTTAAGTCCAAGCAATCCTCCCATCACACCACGGACTTGGCAGAAATGTTTGGCATTCTTCGAAAGTACGGAATGAAACTCAACCCAACAAAATGTTCATTCGGTGTCGCCTCCGGAAGATTCTTGGGGTTCATCGTCAGTTCCCATGGGATTGAGATTAATCCAGACCATATCGCGGCAATCAGAGACATTCAGGAACCTAGGCAAATTAAGGATGTGCAAAGCCTTGTAGGAAAAGTAGCCGCACTAAGTAGATTTATCTCCAGGGCTACGGATAAGTGCATCCCATTCTTCGAATTAATAAAGCGGGGAAAACGCCACTTCAAATGGACGCCCGACTGCATAGAAGCACTTCAGAACTTACTAAGGCACCTGGAGAAACCTCCGATATTATCTAAGCCAATGGATCACGAGGACTTATTCGTGTATCTGGCAGTGTCATCCCATGCGATCAGCTCAGCGTTGGTAAGAGAAGAAGATAAGGTCCAAAGACCTGTGTATTACGTGAGCAAAAAATTAATGGCAGCAGAGCGTAATTATCCAAGGATAGAAAAGTTGGCGTATAGTTTACTGATCGCCTCTAGAAAGTTTCGACATTATTTTCAGTCGCATCCCATTACCGTATACACCGATCATCCACTCAAGCAAGTCCTACAGAGACCAGAGGCGTCTGGAAGATTACTCAAATGGAACATTGAGTTAAGTCAATTTGATCTGAACTTTCAGCCCAGACGGTCAATTCGGGGGCAAGTGATAGCCGACTTCATAGCAGAGTTTACCGTCCCAGAGGAGGATATAGCAAACGAAGAAGTTGATCCCTCAAAGCTACTTCTCGATCCCAATGCCTGGAGATTATATACTGATGGCGCTAAGAATGACGAAAGATCTGGCGCTGGAATAGTGCTTGAAACTCCCGAGAAACGATTGATATCCTATGCTATCCGGATGGAGTTTCACGCCACTAACAACGACTCCGAATATGAAGCCCTGATAGCCGGATTAAGGATCGCAAAGGAATTAGAGGTCACAAAGCTGAACATCTTTTGCGACTCCAAGTTAGTTGTGAACCAGGTTACTGGAAAATTCCAAGCTAAAAGTGCGAGATTGATTTTATACTTGAAGAAAGTGAAGGAATTGCTGAACGATTTTGATCACTACAACATATCTCACATTCCGCGGTCAGAGAATCAGCGGGCGGATAAGTTGGCAAAGATGGCTAGTTCCGACGATCCTGAAGAAACCGGGATGGCCCCCGTTGAAGTACTTCGGTCCCCTAGTATAGATCAAATGGAAATCGATCTAATACTAGAGACGGAACCAGAAAGGGAGTCGTGGATGACCCCTCTAAAGAATTTCTTGATGAATGGAGCGCTTCCGACCAAGAAAAGCGAGAGGCGTAAAGTAATTCGTAAAGCTGCCCGATACGTTCTGCAAGGCGGAGTTCTTTACAGACAAGGGTTTTCAATGCCCCTCCTCCGGTGTATAGCTCACGATGACATCAAGCGTGTGCTGCAGGAGGTACACGAAGGCGAATGCAGCGACCACACTGGAGGGCAAACTTTGGCAAAAAAGGTGTTGCGGCATGGTTATTTCTGGCCTACTATAAACAAGGATGCGGCAAGATACGCACGACGGTGTGATGTGTGCCAGAGATTTTCAAAAATACCTAGAGCACCTCCTAATCAGTTAAAAACAATGATGAGCCCATGGCCTTTCGCCATGTGGGGAATTGATATCATTGGAAGTCTCCCCATAGCAAGGGGCGGGGCAAAGTTCGCTATTGTGGCCATGGATTATTTCACTAAGTGGGTCGAGGCTGAACCACTAACTACAATCACAACCAAACGAGTGATCAACTTTATCGTTAGAAACATCATCTGTCGATTTGGGATTCCAAAGATTGTGATAACGGATAACGGAACTCAGTTCGATAGCGCTGAATTCAGAAATTTCTGCCAAAAATACCACATTGAGAATCGATACACCTCTGTGGCGCACCCGCAATCGAACGGACAAGTCGAAGCGGCGAATAAAGTGATTAAGTCCATTCTGAAAAGAAGATTGAAGCGGGCCCGAGCCATGTGGGCTGATGAGTTGCCCTTGGCGCTATGGGCCTACAGGACAACGTATAAATTGGCAACAGGACATACCCCCTTCTCCCTTGCTTTTGGAACGGAAGCGGTCATCCCGGTTGAGATAAAGGTACCTTCTCACCGGGTGACTTATTATGATCCGATGACCAATAATGAATTGCTCCTTGAGTCCCTGGATATGATCGAAGAAAAGAGGGATGAAACGGACCTGCGTGCCTTGAGATGCAAACAATAGGTCGCTCGATATTTCAACAAAAAGGTTCGAGCCCGAACCTGGGAACCCGGAGACTTGGTTCTGAAACGTGTCTTTCCACCCCCAACTCATATGGGAGCAAAGTGGGAAGGACCGTACTCCATTCTGAGCAAGCTTGATAACGGAACCTTCAAGCTGGCAACCGTAGATGGAAAGGAAATCCCCAGAGTGTGGAATGCCCAACATTTACGGCCATACTTAACATGAAAGTTTCAAATCTATTCTTTTGCTTTGTTGAAAACCATGTACAAGGCACGACTTGCCTAGAATAGTCTGATTCCTTAAAGCAAAAAACTATAAAGTGGACATAGGTCATGATTCGACCGAACCACTATAAAAATCTTGTGTATCATTTACCTTTATTGCACCTTTATTTATCTGCTTGTTTATTTTTATGGAAATCGCTGTGAATAATCCAACGATCCCAGAAGCATATAATCATAAATGCCTTCCATCAGAATGGAATGTAATCGCAAGTCAAAATTTTGAGGATACAATAAAGTAAATTATATCGTTTATAGCGCTCTAACTCTCCAGAGCAGAGAGGGAACATCACGGACATGAAGCCGATGTCCATAAGTCATGGCGGTGTACCATGATCGGAACCACCTCGACGGAACTCTAACTCTCCATAGAGAGAGAGTATAAAAGCGTCTCCGATTGAGCGCTGAGAAAGAGCTCCTTCCCCGCTGAAGGATCGGGGAGCGAATGAATCGCTGATCTCGAACTCTAACTCTCCACAGAGAGAGAGAGTATAAAAAGTGTCTCCGATTGAGCGCTGAGAAAGAGCTCCTTCCCCGCTGAAGGATCGGGGAGCGAATGAATCGCTGAGCTTGAACTCTAACTCTCCAGAGAGAGAGAGTATAAAAGCGTCTCCGATTGAGCGCTGAAAAAGAACTCCCTCCCCGCTGAAGGATCGGGGAGCGGTTGAATTACTGAGCTCGAACTCTGACTCTCCAGAGAGAGAGAGAGAGTATAAAAAGCGTTTCAGAGTAAGCGCTGAGAAAGAACTCCTTCCCTGCTGAAGGAACAAGGACCAACTGAACTATTGAATTTGAACTCTAACCCCGGCAACCGCCAGGAGAGTATAAAGGAGTCTATGGATAAGCGCTGAGAAAGGTGCCAGAAATTTGGTACCACAAGAACAGTTATCTTATGAAATTCTCTAAGTACCCCATATTCAGAAATAGGGGGCAACCTGCAAATAATACTAATCAATCTTTAATAAGCCCTAGTTAAGCGCCACATTGACGATTGATTGGAGGCCATATGCATATACACGTTAACTTTAATGCAACACGAAAATTTTCTTTCTGTTGTTTGACTGATTTGTAGTTATAATTAGATGGTCTATGACTAAACATGGAAAGTTTATTTGAATACAGGTACACAATGATGCAAAAAGAGGTAAACTTTCCTTTATATACTGCAAGCCTACAAAGTGAAAAATAACCTGGAAAACAAAAATGAGGGCCAGTCTCACAATTACACTTCCTGGCCAATGGAAAACCTAAAGAAAAAATATAAACCAGCAACAGTATCCTATTTACGCTTCGACCTCTTCTCCTGCTTCTGTCTCTCCAGCTTCACCTTGTCAGCATCAGATTGATCTCCCTTCTTCCTCTTCCTTTTTTCTATGAGGGGAACATCCGACTCTTCGGAAGATTCCTCTTCCGCCTCCTTTCTCTTCCTTTTATCAGAAAGGGAAGCCGGGAAATCATCAGGATTCACAAAATGAAGTTGTCTGCTGATGGATTTGGGCTGGACTTTCAAAATCATCCCAGTTTTAGGATCAAATTCTGCGATAGGGACTACGTCCAAAGGCTCTTGTCCCACCTTCTTCGAAGCCATCTCTTTTTCCTGCCTAGCTTTTCTGCTGGCCAAAGTTTCGTCGTCGTCGTCTTCGGTCTCTTTGGCGCCAATGATATCTTCTTCGTCCTCTACATGGCGCCCATCCATGTCTTTCAGGGCCTCGATAGTTTTAGCATCCTTGGGAACATCAGCACTAGGTGCCAGGATGCTTTTCTCTGCTGTTGTATCCTTAGTCTGCTTCGGCATATCAACACCGGCACCTGGAGAGACGGCCTCCTTCTCTACCTCTTTTTCTTTTTCAATACCCTTGTCGACGGGCTCATCATATGTATTATGGGGAACACACGTTACTAATTCAATTGGTTGTTCTACCAAACGACGACAATTCATAATTGCTTTGACAAATTGTGGTGAAAAAAGGGAGATACCTTCCGCAGATCCTCCTTCTTGGGTAGCTGCAGGAGCTCCAACAACCACAGGAGTTTGACCCAAAAGGGATTAGTGGATCATCAGGATGGAACTCCTCAACTCCGGTGGTTTTGGGCTCCACGGCTGAACTCGAACCTTCGTCAGCTTTGCCTTTACCCTTAGCCAGGGCCCTCTCCTTTTTCATCTCCGCTTGAATCAGACGATGACCCTCTGCCAGGTCCTCGGGCTCGTTATCCCTCAAGATGCTCTTCATCAACTCATCTTCATCAATTTCATCAACTCCCAATCTCTGCCTCTCACCCTCAACAATGGCATCCCATAAATTGGCTAAAGTAACATGGTAATCCGGGATCCACGAAATGTTGCGGGTTTTGAGGACTTGGCCAAGGAAGTCAAAAATCATCTCTTCAAACCCCTCGATATCCTTCTCTCTCTCGAGAAGCTTGTTATTTGAAGCAGTAGCCATTTCGACGGCACTTTCAGCATTCTGTTCGGCGAGAGCTGCCCGTCTCTCCGCATCTGCGACTTGATCATTCAAAGTCAGCTTTTCCGCTTTGGCCAAAGCCAAGCTTTCTTTCAAATTTGCTTTTTCTGCCTCCCAAGCAGCCCTCTCAGCTTCAAAATGGCCTTGTGCTGTTTTCAGCTCAATGTTGGCCATTTTGAGATCTTCTACTTCCTTCTTTAAAGCCATCTTTTCTTGGCTATTGGAGTCAAGTTCCGAATGAAAGCGCTTCTTGGCATTCTCCAATTCAATCTTATAATTTTCGACATCTCTCCGCACTAAATCAAGTTGGGATTGAGCATCTTCTAGGTCCTTCTCCATCTTTGTCCTAGCCCTTTCATTGTTATCAAGTTTCGCCTTAGATCTGTGTGCTTCTATTTCAAGCGTTCGAATGACTTCTGAAAGGTTAACTGCATGTTTCTTCATCATCTCATACTGCCTGGCTACATGGCGAATGTGCCCGACAACTTCATTATCCCAATTCCTAGGGACTGGCTCCAAGGCTGGAACAAATGTCATCCTTTCGAAGAAAATGTCTGGGAATTGTTCCCGCAGCTTTTCCAGCCTACCTTGATTCTCGGGACCATGGATGTAATCCCGTGACCCGGGGGCAGCCAACTCTGGCTGGCTGTAAGGAACGATGTCACTCCTCTCCTTTTCAGACTCTTTGACTGGATCCTTGCTTTTATCCTTAGGCTCGTGATGTCTTTTTGACGACCTACTGTGAGAAGGTGCACTTTTTGGAGGAGTTAACTCTTTAGGAAGTTGTTTTCCTCCTGCAGGAGCTACCGGATAACTGGGGAGCTTGCTAGATGTCGATTTTAGTGGAGACCGGGGTTGCGAAGAAGTAGGCCTATGAGAAGGGCCGCGAGATCGCTCGGCACTCGGATGGAGATTGGGTGTGCCCTCACGAAGAGAACGATAAGAATAAGATCGCCTCCGGGACATCTTTCCTGCAAAAAAGAAAAGAGCATATTAAAACTTTGAATACTGACGATATAAGAGTGCGGGGTCAGATAGTGTGTGTGATTTGTGCATCCCATATAATTCCCCCTAACAGACCCGGGCCTGAAGACAGGCTCATCTGACTAGTTTCTTGTTCTCTAGTTGGAGCGATGGCCTCCTCAGAAGCAGGGAAGAATGGCTCCCCTTCAAAGTCCCTCTCTGTATATACATCGTCGGGCAGAGGAATTTTGCTCAGCTCATTGAATAGCTGTTTGTCTGTCAAGTCATCGGGAGCAGTGGGTTCGATTGGAGTAGAAACTGGGATTTCCTTGGACTTGTCACCACGGGCCTCATCCCCTTTGTATATATTCAGGTCCTCATCGTCTTGGATGATTATCGGGGAAGGACTCTTGGGGAACTTAGTTGTTTCTACTGCTTGCGATGTTCCCTCTCCCTCCGTTGGGGGCACGTACTTATAGGGTTTGCCGCCAGCGCCAAGTCCAAATCTTATATCCAGAAGATGATGCTTATGAAGATTCTCATCAGTAATGCATTTTTTGATCCTTAGAAAGTCGGATCTGCTTTGTAGAAGAATAGACAATCGATTGTTGTATAATGGACCCTCCGTTTTCGGGAAGACGTGATCTGTTGAAGACAAAGAAAAAGGGGGAAGAATGTTAATGCTTCGACTTCTTGAATAAGATATTCAGTTAAAAGCTTGAAGTTTACTTGATTTAAGCCAACTTCTTGAGCATCCGGCCTGTTTCTTTATATAGAACCAATCAGACTTAGGATCCCCTATATTGCTATATCCATCGTACAGAACCTTCCTATTCGCCACCGATTCAAAGAAAGAGAAATTTGGGGTTGTCGAGGAATGATGCTTGAAAAGAAAGAAGAATGTCAAATCTCTGAATGTGAGTTCGGTATGTAGGATCTCTGCGTATGCAATATATAGGGTGTATAGAGATGCGTAGGCATTAGGATGAAGCTGCATCGGAGCGATACCCAGTCGTTTTAAAGTCTCGATGGCGATTGAAAGAAACGGAGGAATAGCTCCTACCAAGCACATGGTTCGACTGATTGCCATATACCCTTCCGGAGCTAAGTGGGGTCTATCTTCACTACCGGGTGTCATGACATCATCCCAAGGGATCCCATGTCTCAGGCAGATTCTTTTAAGCTTTATATCATCGAGTTTAGATGCTAAAGAATCAGAAAATTTATCTATTCCGAGCGCGCCAGGAATCTCGTCGGGAGCTCGCCTGTCTATCTCAGATTCTTCACTAGATGAAGTACTTTCAGACGGATTTGATTCCGTTGCCTCGTATTCAGAGCTAGAATCTTCACCTCCTGGGTTAATTGGAGGGACCTCAGGGTTGTATTGCTCAGGAACCTCGGACTCCGTTTCTGTAGCGGATCTTGAAGAAGATTGATTATCTGACATTACTGCTAGGCGAGAAAACATGAAAAATGAGATTAAAACTACCCGTCCCCCGTGTGTGCAAGTGCCGGTGTGTGTGCTTGTGCATGCATTAAAGATAAAGCGTAAAATCTATCAAGATCATCAAAATATTAGTCGTCATATGCAGTCAAATTATGTGGTCATTTAGTCCAGAAAGTCCAAAATCAAGGCCCTAGCCTAACTGTTCAGAATTTTATAGTGACAAGGCATCGTCTAAGGTTCAAAATTTGTTTGGATCGTGAACTACGAGTCGGACCGCGATGTGTATGACAGTTCGCCCTCCTTCGGATCGCAGGGTAGAGGGATCGCCCTCCTTCGGATCGCAGGGCAGAGGGATCACCCCCTCACGGATCGTGAAATTGAGTGATCGGGGTCTTTGCCGGATCGTTGCAGCCCCCCACGATACGCGCCACTGCCATCACCACGACCCTCCGTCTCGCCACTGGCCTTCATCTTCTTCCTCTCCTCTCCTTGCCCACGATCTGAACCGGCCTTCTCTCTTCTCCTTCCTCCTCCGTTTTTCTCCTCTCCTTCTCATTTCCGAACTCCAACCTCTGAACCCATCAGCCATGGCGCCTCGCTGGTTCCCCCAAAAAATCACAAAATTCCATCGTTTCTTCCCTCAAACCAGTCGGAAAAACTCATAAAAATGAGAGCGATATCGAATAAGGATTCTTTCGGTAGATTACCTTTATAAAAGTTGGGAGAACAATCGGATTTTTGAAGGTTGAAAAACTAGGGTTTTTCCTCAATGATGCCGGTGATACGATACGAGAGAAAGAAGAAGGAAGAAACTGGAGAGGAGGATCGACTTATATAGGCAAAAGGGCGACCGTTTGTCTCCCCCTTTTTTGTCTTATACGATCCGCTAAAATAAACGGGCCGCGAACCAAAAGCCCACCACGTCTCGAAGAGAAGCCCATTTCGTTCCGTTCCGTGAAGAGGCCCAAGTGCTCACCAAAGAACGAGGCGAATGGCTTGCTAACGGACCGCGACTCGAGCAAGCGATCCGAATCGATAAACGACCGACTGATTCGAGAATTAAGACTTTGAAGGATCCCAAAAAAGGAATTGTTCACTGATTTGCGTTTTGTTGTGAAAAGACGATTTTATAACTTCGAAGCATGTTCCATCGTCGATAAAACATGCTTCGAGGGGGCAAAGTGTTGGCTAGCTTTCTGACCAAGCCACCCAGGTTCATTCACAAGAAGAAAGTATGAAACTACGTTCCCTAAGAGCATGAAGGGTCGGATCGCCCCTCATTGGATCGCACCATCGGATCGCCCATCATTGGATCGCACCTCATCGGATCGCCCCCACTTCATCAGTGAAACGACACCTGTATGCGATTCGATCCGTACATGCATTATTGCCCAGTATAGACCGATCTGATCCCCTGATACACGGCGAAGCCTCTGACCCGTTCAAACATGAGCTAGTCTTCAGCGATCCGAGACACACGGATCCAGCGACACGTGTCCCTAACCATCATTTTTACTGATTCTCCCCATTTGCTCGATCCGATTTTCAAGGGGATCGCGGCACCTGTCCCCAACGGCTAATTTGACTATTCTTCCAGTAGCGATGCGATCCGATGTTCTTGGGATTCGTGCCACGTGTTACCACGATCCGCCTGACAAAATCAGCTATAAATAGCCCGGAGTTTCGCATTTTTGAGGATCTTTTTGGCAATATTGAGGATTGATTCCGCCATTATTGTCATACTACCGTTTCTTACTAGTTTTATTATTAGATTACTGAGAGAAATCACAATTGTAAAAGTGAGCTAGAGAGAAATCATTGATTGTACCAGCATTCAAAGTATAATCAATAACATAAAAAGTGGACGTAGGCTCGTTAACGCCGAACCACTATAAATTCTGTGTGTTATTTTCTTTTTCTCCCTTCTTTAGTTAGAACTCTATAAGATTCAGAACAATTTGGGTGTTAGGTCCAAATTTTGATCTAACAAACTCTCTTTCGAAAAATCTCTATTCGATTAACATTCCGAACGTCGGAATAAATTCACTGTTTCAGATTAACTCAATTTTTAAATTCCATTTTGAATTTATCACTTCCAAACATTTACCAGTATTCTTTTATAACTATTTCAATCTGTAAAATGTACACTTTTAAATCACTATTCACTTTAAATGTGGATATTATTTCTTTATAGAAATTTGGAATTATATATCAATCAAATCTTGATTTTAATACTAAATACCATTACAGGTTAAAATTACATATGTCGAGTCATATTATAAATCCATACTTCATATTCAATTAATTATCAAATTTCTTTTGCAAACCAACCTTTTATTAAATAAGTTTATAATTCTAATTGGATTTTATAATCGATCATAAACTATCGGTTTCAAACTGAATATTAATTATCTTTACAAATTCTGAATCATATGCTATATAATTTCTAAAATAAATTATTTTTATAATATTCGACATAGTCGAATTCTAATTATAAATCCTTTATGGATTTATTCAATTTTGTTTACATTTTGAACATCAAAATAAAGTCATCGTTTTCTTTTGAAATGATTTCCATTCCTCCTTTTTAAATTCATTCTTGAATTATATTTCCAAACTATTTAATAATAATTGTTTCATTTCATTTACAAACATAGTTTATAAATCGAACTGCCTGTTTTTATAAAACAAGTTATTATTCCCTAGCTCATTCTAAGTTAAATTTCTATTTTTAAAAAATAGATTTTTCCTTTTTAAAACTCCAATTCTTTTCCAATATTTTTTTTCTCATCTTTGGTATTTAAATACCAATTATTTCAGGGTCAATGTTATTCAAACATCCCAAACACAATAATCAACCCTCAATTATTTGTCACATCATATAATTCCATATATGGAAAACATTAATATAATTGTTGAGAAATCCAGGTGGATTCCTCCAACCTGTTTCCCTGCATCCATATATGTTAATCCACATAAATAAAACTAATTTCATATCAATATGGAATATAATAGTAAACAAAATCAGTGTTCAATCAACGATATAGATAATGATATATATATATATATATATATATATATATAATCTCAACCAATCCATTTGCAATTCGTCCAAACAACCATCACACAACATTCAACCATTATTAATCAGTGCTAAAATATGTTTATAAAATTATTGAACTGGACAGAGTTAGTGGATTTACTCATCTTGGTTGTAGCGACCCGAATTTTTCTCGGTCTGAATCGATCACTAAACTGAGCAAGACCGTTCAAAATGGAGGAATGTTATGAGAACACAGCGCATCGGAACACAGAACAAGAGAACTTTTCATTGCTATTGCAATAATATTACATCAGAGTACAAGAATATATCAAAATACAGATAAATACATAGTGGAAAAATAAATATCAGAGAATTAATTACATAGAAGCGGAAATAAGAATGTATAAACACAATGCACGGCGAAAATACATCAAGTAACATAAGTGAAAGAAACACATTAATACAAATCTTTCCAGAGTACGCTCAAGTCAAAAATTAAGGTGTTGTTACATAAAACATCTGTAAAACCCAAAACTACTAGCTGCACATGTGGAAAATATTGGCTCCTAGAGTTTAGGAAAACAATAAACTCCAGGTAAGTCATGGGACTGGTGTGATAACCTAAAACAGTTATTAAAACTTTACTTTAAAAGTTGGAAAATCATGGAAACACGCCGTATGACACGGAACGGGTATACTCCATATGAATAGCAATTTAAAAATAAAACAACGCAATGCCTTTAAAAAAATGAAGCTATTATAAGACTCAGGTCCCATTACATAATGCAACGTAAGCCGGAGGATAGAGTTTTACCTTATAATAGCCAAATATGCTTGATACATTTTAAGACAAATCTTTTTTATATTATTATAAGTGCATAGTGCAGAAAACAGCTTCGAATATAAATGTATCAATCATAAACGACATAGTACCCCCATCCTACTATGTAGCCATTGTATACAACAAAAATCGTAAAGTCGCACATTGGAATTTTGATTTCTATCATGAGCCAAAACAAGGGATCTCTCCTTCCCAATTCAAGACAATCTAGCACATTCCCTAGGAACAGAATGCATCATCCCTTGGGCGAAGCAAGGCCGGTCAGCCTACACGTTGCGAATTAGTTATGCCTGAATCTTACGTTTCCCGATCCTATCGCACCTTAAATCTAGTCAGTACGTCGACTATCTTGGCCTTGTGCGGCAATATCTGATGGGACCTGGGTCTTATAATAGCTTCATTGTTCTTTATTTAGCATTGCGTTGTTTGTTTTACTCACCGATATTCTTGGGAGGAAACCTGTTCCGTGTTATACGGCGTGGTCCCTTGATTTACCTAACTTATAATCAAATTAATAACTGTTTTAGTTCTCACACCAGTCACATGACTGACCTGGAGTTTATTGTTTAACCTAAACTCTGGGTGCCCCTATTTTCCACACGGGCAGCTAGTAGTTTTGGTTTGGCTGATTTCTTTTAACAGGATCCTGGTTTACAGCTGGAACTATACTCGGAAAGCTATGTATCCGTGTATTTTTTCAGCTGTGTTTTGTATTATTTTTCCGCTGCATTGAAATTTGTAAATCTTTGATGTATATTATAGGTATATTGTTTATTCATACTCTGTAAAATTCTTATATTCTGATGAAATTGTTGTAATAAGCAATGAAATGTTCTTCTATTTGTGTTCTGATTTTTCGTGTTCTCAATTCAATCCGTGCTTTCCTTCACGGGGAAGTTCAGGTCGTTAAAGTTGGTATCAGAGCTTTGGTTTACAGAGCTCGAGAACAGGAAACATTAGAACCGAACGAAAGAATTCATCAGAGAATGGATTAGTAATGTCCAATGAGAATGACTCGTTAGAGATGGGATCAGTAATATCCTAGAACGAGTGTAAAGAGTGTTATTTTTAAAATCAAATTAGTTTTAAAATTTTATATCAATTATACGTATTTGAATATTTATTTTATATTGATTTGGACAATCGAGTATATAAATTTTTTGCATATACGCCTAGCTAGTGTATATCCGAAGCCTCAAATATACTGGATAGATATAGAATCACACTCTAGTCGCCCTGAGATGATATTGATGATAGTGTACACATCATCAGTGTTTTATGTTCAAGATTCGAAAGTGGGATGTCCATATATTTCCAATTGACTGGTGTGAGAACCGAAACCTAAATAAGATGAATTGTTGTGATTTGGCATCAAAAATATGATTTTTGACTATATATTAAAGTTGTGTGTTTGAAACAATAATCAACTAATTGATTGCTGATTGGGTTGTTTGATTGTTGGTTTGATTAATTAAAATTTTGAACCATTAACCCAAATTGAACAAATAATAAACTGAATCGAAAATTTATTCCATTTGCATATATGTACACGTATATACATTGAACAGGCCATAGCAGGGACGCTAAGAAGAGGAATAAAATTGTTTGCCCGACAAATAGGTACATGTTTACTATATTTCTTGGGTTTGGATGATTTTATGAGCTGACTGGCTAGCCGCTTTGCTTTTTCTTTTTCTTTTTGAGATGAGAGGGCATGTGTGGCAGTTTGGGGATTTTCTCGATGCTCCCCGTACAAAGGAGGTTATGGCGAAATTTTTCAAAAATTTAGGGTGTTAGCCAAATTTTTGAAGAATTGGAAAATTCTTAAAAACTGAAAAGTTGAAGAATAAAAGCCAGAATAAAAGTTAAGTTGATTAGTAAAACAACTTTCAGCTCCGTTCCTTTTCGAGGACGAAAAGATTTTAAGTGAGGGAGATTGTTACAACCCGGGAAATCAGAACCAATTTAAAATTTTTATTTTGGCAATTTATTGGATTTTCAGTAATTAAAATGATTTATTTTAAATAATAACGACAAAAAAATTTATTTTAATCGAAGTTAAAATGAATAAATTTATTTGAGTTATATAACGAGCCTGAAATTGCGCAGTAGTTTGAAAATTCGATTTTCAACTTTGAATTAAAATATAGAATTCCTTTTAAACCAGAATTGTACGAAACCAGAGATATTTAAATCTGTTTAACGATATCTTTCTAACGGATGTGAAAAATATAAATTTCAGAATATAAGTAGAAAGTTATGTCCAGTTTAAAATTTAAAATAGTCGCTACGGAATTTATATATATTTATTTATATTTTAAATATATATATAAAGCCCATAAAAATAGCCATTTTGCAAACGACCTCCGTTTTCGATGAAACCACTTTTGTTGGATCCGGAATGTCAAATTATAACTAGATTACAATTTTCATAATTTTTGGAATTAATATGTGAGCGTGGAAAAAGAAAACGTGTTTTGTTAATTTCAGTCAATTTGGATAGACCGGAAAATGGCCATTTTTAAACGGTCTCCAAATACGACGAAATTATTTTTGTTAGGGTCGTATCATCAATACAAAGCTAGAAATAATTTTTCTATAATTTTTAGAGTTAGTATGTGACCCCGGAAATTGAAATGCATGTTAAATTGAATATAAATTGATTTATATTTTAATTTGAATGGAAACTGAATGTAACAGTCGAATTGGCTGATCGGACATATCCCATTGTGTTCAGAATGGGGGTAATTAGCTAGGAACGACAGTCATTGGGTCTTTTTTGGAGTTCAGACTGTTAAACAGATATGGTCGGAATTAAATAATATTAAATAAAGTATATATATATATATATATTAGAATCCTCAACCCTAGGTCAAAATAAAGTCCACGGTCAACCCTCCAGAACCCGCCCCCATTTAAAAAAATCGACGACGATAATCTTCCAGATCTTCTCCTCTAAATCAGATCGATCCACGCAATAAAAATCCGGGGTTATCAAACAAAAATCTAAATACTTTCTTCAATCTTCAAATCAGGACCAACTTCATGGAAGTTCGTTGAGAGTCGGGCTCGAAATTGAGCCTCTAAATAACCGCCGTCGCACGGGATTTTTGGACGGAGGAGGCGTACTAGTTGGTCGCGCCACCTGGCGCTGGTGGAGCTCGCAACGACTGTAAAGACCCGGAAATTCCCGCACTTTGAATCGACCATAAACCACACAGGTCTGACCCAAAGGTTGGAAATCTACGAATACTTTAACTTTGGGAATACAATACATTAGAACAACAACAACAGACTTTTATTACATCATCATAATATAACATCAGAGTACAGAATATCAGAGTACATTGAAATTAAATTACAGCGGAAGATAAACTTTACATCAGATTTAACACATTAAACAGCGAAAGAAAAATAAACTTAATAAAGCGGAAGGCTTCCTATGCTCTGGACACAGCTTTAGGCTTCGATCCAGAATCCTGCTAAAGAGAGAAATATCTGCAAAAAGCTACTCGACTGCCCGTGTGGAAAAGAGGGCACCCGAGTTTGCAAAGTGAAACAAACTACGAGTCAGTCATAGGACTGGTGTGAGAGTTCTAAACTAACTTAACTAATAAGGCAAATCCAAGGACCACGCCGCTAATGCGGAACGGGTTTACTCCATTGGATTGCTAATGCATAAAATAAAGTAAATCGAGAAATAACGCAATGTCTTTTTAGAAAAATGAAACCATTATAAGACCCAAGTCCCATCACACAATGCAACATACACCAGAGGATAGGGTTTTACCTTATAATGATCAAAAGATGCTTGATACGATAAAACGGATTTGATATTATTATTAGTGTGTATATGTTTTAATGAAAACATTTCGATCATAAGTATTAATCCTAGACGGCATAGTACCCCATCCTGCTATGTCGCCGATACTAGTTCTACAATCAAAACCGCAAGGTCGTATTGGAGATTTGGATTCCATCATGAGTCGAGGCTAGGGGCAAGCTCCTCTCCGATTCGAGACACTCTAGCAAATGCCTCAGGATCCCCCGCAATGAACCCTTGGATCTTCAGGGCCGGTCCCTGCCTATTGGCAGTGGATTAGTTATGCCTGAACACACGCTTCCCGGTCCCTTTGGACCTATAATATGACCACCAACGACCTATAAAACACGAGGCGCCTCAAAATCCATCATCCACATAAGTAAAATGTCAGCGCTGGTAGGTCCCTGACGTCACTCTAGCTAGAAAGAAACGTGTGCACTCCCTGCAGTCCGTATCCCGTTTTTGACTCATACCGGGGTGTGAGGCTCGCGAAGTCACGCTATACACAAAGCTATGCCTAAACAGGCCGTGCTTTGATCATCAACCACAAGGCCTGCTTTTCAACAAAAGTCTTGATCAATTGCAACTTGGCATGCTACGTTGTCAGTCCGTACAACGTCAGACATACATTCCATTTATAAACTTATGCTCTGGGTCTGAGCGAAAGTCTAATCCGTACAAATCAACACTACGTCCGGATAACTACCATCTTAGCCCCGTCTTGGGAGCAAATCAATCAAGGGCCTCAACACTAGTTACCCATTCGATGTGAAGATCGTCGGTCTTCAATCGCCGTCTTCAACTCTTAGATTTAGAACGTCGTATAATCATTTGAAATGAGATTGAACTCGGACTTTTCAAATGATCCTCGCATATATATATATATATATATATATATATAATTTGAAAACATTTCATATCGTCATTAATATTTGATAACGACCTATCGCTATTTTTATTTATATAAAAATAGCCTAAATTAATTTAACGACGCTTCGGGTAAATGGGCGACCCTGGCGCTGTTTTCAACCAAATTTGATTTACACATACCTTGAAATCTAACCGTTGGATTTTGACTAAATTTATGTCGTTGGAAAGATCTTCCCGAAGCGGTCCTAACGGTTCCAGTTTTGGGAAATTCCGACGGTCGGATATCTCGGTATAACCATTTAAAGTTACGATTGCCGATACGCGAACTGCCGCGCGCGTTTTGTTTCATTTATAATTTATATTTATATATATAAATATAAATCGTTTGGCGATTTCAACTATTATCGTCTATTCTTTTTATCGCATCTAAAATGACGATATAATATCACTCGTTTCATTTTTCTATCTTTTCTATTTTATTTACTCTAACTGTAAATAAATTATAATTTGTCTATCCTTTTATTTTATTTACACTAAGTGTAAATACATTGTATTTTGTCTCTTATTTATTTACCTAAATGTAAATAAATATTTATCTACTTCTTTTTCTTATTTATTCACCTAAATGTAAATAAATATTTCTCTACTTCTTTTTCTTATTTATTTACATTATTTGTAAATAAATGTTTCAATTACTTTCTCTTATTTATTTACACTAGTTGTAAATAAATGTTTCAATTACTTTTGCAATCCTATTTACATAGTGGATGTAAATAAATGTATTTCTTTAATTCTTTCTAATTACGTTGAAAAATGTAATTCTTTAATCCTTTCCTAATATTTCTTTTTAACATAAAAAGAATATCTTATGTTAATCCTTTTCTAACATTTCTTTTTCTTTTTATTATTTTTATTTACATAAGAAAATGTAAATAATTACCATCCACATTTTGGTTCTTTTTATTCCTTTTTATTTACATAAGAAAATGTAAATAAATTCTTATTCATATATCTGTTCTTTTGATTCTGTTTATTCTTAATTACGTAAAATGTAATTTTATTTCTTATAATCTTAATTACATAAAATTGTAATTTTAGTTACAATGTAAAACCATATTCTTTAATTACATATATAAATGTAATTTTTATTAAATCTTTAATTTATCTAATGTAAATAAATGTCTTTCTTTTGTCTATGTTTTATTTATTTACACTAAATATTTTGAAGTATTTACATATATAAAATGTAAATTTAGAAAGTTAGAATATGCTTTAACCTCCCACATTGGATAGGTATTGTTGTGATTACTGGACAGCCGGGCGGGTCCGGGCAGGTTTACATCACAACTCAATCCAACCTCGGGTTAAGCATCATTTTACTTATTTATTTACCTAAGTGTAAATAAATGGTTTCTTTTACCTATTCTTATTAATTTACACTATTTGTAAATAAAGGTTTTCAATTTCTTATTCTTAACATTTTCTCCTAAAAATGTTATTTTCCTTTATCTTAACATTTTATTTCTAAAATGTTATCTTATTTTATATTAACATTTATACAAAAATGTTGTTTTACTTTATCTCTAATCACCAAGAATGTCCTTTTTGTCTAATACACAAAATATGCAATTTTGGTCTAACTCTCTTTTAATTAACAAAATGTATTTTTGTTTTACCCTATTTTCTATTTTAACAAATACGATATATTTTTGGTCATCAATTCTAGCATAACAAAATATATATGTTTTTGGTCGTCAATTCTAACACAACGAAATATATATGGTGGCATATATGGTTTTGGCATCAATTCTAACACAACAAATATATAGGGTGATGTATATGGTTTTAAATAAAAACATTTCAACTATTATAATCTAATTCACATTTTCTAATAAAAATGTACTTTTTAATCTAAATCGACGAAAGTGCGTATTTTATTTCAACTAATATAATTCGACAAAATTTATACATTTTGTTTCAACTAATATAATTCGACAAAATTTTATACATTTTGTTTTCAACTAATATAAATTAACAAAAGTGCTTGTTTTGCTTTCAACTAGTGTAAATTGACAAAATGATTATTTTGTTTTTAACTAGCGTAAATTAACAAAATGATTATTTTGTTTTTAACCAATGAAAATTGACAAAAGTGTTTATACTTGGGTTAACTAATGTAAATTGACACAAGTGTTTAATTCGCATTAAAGGATATAAAAGAAAGAACAAACTTTATTTTCAAAATATTTTTGCATTTGTGAACGCAAATAAAAGAATAAAACTTTATTTTCTACACAAAATGATATTTTATTCATATCAAACATGCAAATAAAATGCAACTTACATTTTGACGTTTTGTTTGTATTTAGAATTGCAACAAAATGAAATCTTTATTTTGATGTTTTCTCTATAACAAGGAGTGCAAATAAATAAGTAAATAAACAAATGTAATTTTTATTTCTAGTTTTGATTGAGACAAAAAATGCAAATAAGGAACAATTTCTATTTTTAATGTATATTTGCACTAGTGGATGCAAATAAAGAGTAAACTTCAATTACAATGTATATTTACATTTGTGAATGCAAATAAAGGAATAAACTTTAATTTCAACATTTTGTATTGGTGAATACAAATAAAAGAGTAATTTTTATTTTCAATATATATATTTGTGTTAAAACACCAATCAAAAGAAAGACTTTATTTTCTAACTATATATTTGTGTTAAAACACAAATAAAAAGAAAGACTTTATTTTCTATGTAATATTTTATTCAATAATTCTAATTTGACAAAAATTAAATGTTTTTATTTCAACTATACTAATTGACAAAAATAAATGTTTTTATTTAACTACACTATAAAAACAAAATTGAATATTTTGTTTTTAACTATTCTATATTGACAAAATGAGTATTTTTGTTTTCAACCTTTTTAATAACAAGCATGTTTATTTTTGTTTCAACTAACCCATTCGACAAAAATGTTTATCATTGTTTTACCTAACAAGTTTGACAAAAATGTGTATATTTGTTTTAACTAACAAGTTTGACAAAAAGTGTTATTTTTATTTTAAATAAATTAGTTTGACAAAAATTTGTGTTTTTATTTCAATAAACATAACAAAATCTTATTCTTTTACATGTCATTCAAACTTGAATATCTTAATAAAATAAAAATATGATTTTTTTTATTTTATCCATGAATTTTGACACACGTGAATATAATATATTCTATATATACAATAATGTATGATTTTATCGTATACACAAGATTCTAACAAACATGAATACACAATCACAATCAATCGTTCATCACAATCAGCATAATCACCATTAAAATAAATACAACATCACGTGCACTTCATACTGAATTAATATGGACTTCACAATAAAATAAATAATCGATTTATTTAATTTAAAACTAGAAATATCACCTTGATCTTTAATTCTGAATAAATCAGCACTGAAATTCCAGAGTTCTCTGTTTCAATTCTAGTTCATTCCATTGTGAAGTACTCGCCAAGAGGATTGCAACGCATTTGAAATCAGTCATTTTCGTTTCTGTTTGAGCGAGTTGCGGCTGTTTAAACATTGATCACATTAATAATATTAATAACATACTTAAAATTATCATTAAGGTCCTTAATTACATTTTAACGTCGGCCTTCTTCTTCGTGAAACAGAACCCGCCAAACCCATTCCTCGTTTTGGAAATCCCACTGCCGTGACCACCAGAAGACGCCGGAATCAGATCGGAGCACCCCCCTTGACCGCGACAACTTGCGCCACCAACGCCGGGAGATTGGTTGAACTCGATCCCCCATCTTCCCTCGATTTATGTGCGAGCGGACCCCCTTTGGGTGAAGAGAACTCGCGAAATACAGGATTTAAAACAATCACAACCGTACGAGATTGAAGAGCTTTGAATCCTCTTTCATTTTGGTTTTAAAGAAGGGTTTTAAATTTGAATCATTTAAGAGAATTTTCGCCATGAAATTGGGAGGAAGAGAGCCGTTCAATACATAGTGGCGGCTGGAAGAATAGGTTTTAGGGCTTTGAACAGTATCCGTATTTTATACTGTATTTGTACTGCGTATTTCCCATTTTATTTAATCCTTTATTTCAAAAATTCATGTTAAATCGATACGAATACCAAATCAAACCCAACAAGTGTCGCCCCTAGCTAATAAACCCCGTCCCGGACACAATGGAATATGTCTCGTAACCCAGTTCGGCTGTTACGATATGTTTTTCTTTAATTTAAAGTATAAATATATTTATATTAAATTTAAACGTACATTTTAAATTACCGGGGCTACATACTGCCTCTAAAAATTACCGAAAAATTATATTTGGCTATGTTTTGACGATACGGTTCTAACGAGACTAATTTCGTCGAATTCTGAGACTGTTTGAAAAATGGCTATTTTTAGGTCGATTAAAATTAACTGTAATTGACAAAACATAGTTTCTCTCGCCACGCTCACAAATTAGCTTTAAAAATTCTGGAAAATTAAACTTAACAATAATTTGACATTCCGTTTTCAACAAAAGTGGTTTCGTCGAAAACCGAGTTAAACAGAGTTAAATTTTTATGGGTCGTCCCCGTTCTGCTTTAAAGTGAATTATATAGTTTAAACTAAAGTTGAAAATTAAAATTTCAAACTAAAATGTTATTTCAAACTCTTTTATAATTAATTAAACTTATTTACTTTATTTTTAGATTAAAATAAATTTTAAGCCATTATTATTTAAAATAAATAGTTTTAAATATCCAATTTCCTTTAAAATTCTTAAAATAAAAATTTTAAATTGGCCCCAAAATTCCGGGTTGTTACAACGGCCTTCGACGTGACATTGGCTGATCGGCTCCAGGCACGACGACGGAGATGCAATGGCCAACCCTAGGTGGAAAGCGCAGTTTGAACACGATGCAGAAAGATAACAGTGAGCCTTTTCTCCTTGTAATTAATTTATAAATTAGCAACATAGTCGCAGATGATTTTTAAATTAAATTAACATTGTTTTTAGAAAATATATGAAATTGTTTTTAAGAAAATATATATGACATTGTTTTAAAAATATATGAAATTGTTTTTAGAAAATAAATACATGATAAATACATGAAATTGTTTTTAGAAAATAAATATATGAAATTGTTTTTAGAAAATATATGAAATTGTTTTTAGAAAATATATATATCATGAAAAAATATAACATTGTATCAAAAATATGATTTATTTATATATAGTTCGGAATAAAAATATATTATTTTTATGTATATGTAGCTAAATAAAAATATGGTTTTTATATATTAATGTTTGATTTTAAAAATCTGATTTTTAAATATATATATATATAGGATTGAATTAAAAATATGATATGATTTTTAAAAATATATAGCGTTTGATTAAAAATGTGATTATTTTTTTAATACCAACTGCGTGAAACAGATGGCGATGGAACGGACTGAAATCAAAACGGAATCCAAGTCGTCCCATAAAGTTGACGAGTTGGAACCCAAAGGTGAGAACTCCTCACTGTAAATAAAGAGAAATTTCCAGTATAGATTTTTATTTGAATTACATGGAGTTCAACACTCGAATTCACACAATCACATAAATTGAAAGCGATGTATGGATATTACTGACACATGGATTTCATACTCCGCGAATAGCCACTTATGGTGTCGTAATGGCAGTGGGGTTGTTGAGTATTTATTTATTTGGATGTTCTGCGTGATTTGATAAATAAATAAATAGGATAAAAATTGGTTTGTGTATGGCGCGAGCCATTATTAGGTGAGGGATAAGGCTGGACCTTAACCCGGTTCTAGTATCGTGTCGTTATGCTGTCGAAATTTTCGAAAAGGTGTTAGAAAAATTTAATTAGTTGAAAATAAATATTCATATACAAATCGGACGATTTGTTTATGTACACCCATTAACTGATATGGATTGGGACGATAAAATTTTACACATCGCCCAACTGCACAAATAAAATCTGTGTTTGTTGATTGAAACCCCATACGGGTATTGGGATAATATTTGATGCACACTAATACCAATAATTAGATGTATGTCAATCGATGGGTTGACAGGCTGTTGCATGCATTAATTATTTATATTTGATGCTTATGCGGTTGTGTAATGCACTCTGGATGATTGTTTGTTATTGTTGTTGCATACATGTATTGTATGAAATCCATATAAATAAAATTATATGGTAATTGATTGGGCTTCATTACCGTTTGGAAAATAAAGAATATTTTGAAATAGAAATATTTTGAAACAACAAATATTTTAAAATAATATCCCGTAAAGGATAAGAATGTGAATTTGATGTCCGATTTTGGATGGACACAAAATATTGAAATATATTAAACCGTGTTGATTAGATTTACGCCATTTTGACGTGAACGATGTTTATATCTATTTTATTCGTTTTTATAACGAATATCGAAAAGGAAATTATTTCAAAATTAAATATTTTGGTAATATTATCATTTATATTATAATGATATAGAACATTCAATTTTGGTTTAAAAATGAAAAGGAAGTTGGAATCGATTTTAAAACGAATTTATAAAATACACTTTGAACGAAATATATATAATATATATTAATGGCTTGAATAGAACGCGCCGCGCAGCAACCGTTCGCGAATTTCAACCATTGACATCGTATGGACATTACGGGGGATCCAACCGTCAGATTCTTCTAAAACCGGAACCGTTGGGTTCGCATCGAAAAGAGCTTTCTAACGAATATAAGAGATTTAAAATCTAACGGTTGGATTTCGAATTATGTCCAAATCAAATTTGGAAAAGGTCGTTATGGATGCAGTTCGATGGCCGTTAGTGGAAATGGACTGTACAAGTCTTGATAAAATTATTAAAAATATCAATAATTTGTGTAAAATCAAAATAAGTGATTCGGAAAGAATTGGGATGAAAAATTCCATATTTGAAAAAATAAAAATAGATTTTATCGAAATGAACTGATTATTAACTAGAATTATAATCAAATTATTTATAAATAAATAAATTGGATTTGAAATGGTTTTAAAATAACTAGAATTTTCCAATAAATAAATTGGAATGGTTTGGAATGGAAATAATCTTCGGAATATTTCTGTATTGGGTTTTGTGATTATATGGGTATTGTTATGGAAATTTGGAAGATATATTTTATATCGTTATTTCCAATACAATATTTGTTGGTTTCAGAATTTGATATTGAATATAAGCCGGTATATTTTCTATTCAAAGCCTTTTATTTAATATCAAATTGGATTTTGGGTTTGTCGTGAGTGGTTTCTTCATTAACACTGTTCTTAAACCTAGTTTTGAAAAGAATAAATCTTTTAATTAAGATTATTGGAGTTTCCAGTTATATTAAGTAACTGGAATAAAAATGGAGTGTGAATTGGATATATTGTGAACTGTGTTTTTAATGACATTCGTTCTTTAACCCGATTAACAGTGAAATGTGATTTGGAATTTATAAATCTTGTAATTAAGATTTAATGGAATTTTTCCAAAGTAAAGTTTTCCAATTTAACAAAATGAACTGGAATGGAATTCGATTTGGTAATAATCGAAGTGAACTTCTATGGAGGAAGACCGTTACTATATATGGAATTTAATAGGCTTTGCCGTTATTCCATTTATATTATTGGTTGGATACGGAAGTTTATATCGATTATATATATGGATCTGTTTTCCGTGAAGATTCCAAAAATTAATGGAATGGGATTTTGGGTTTATCGTGAACTGTGTTTTAATGACATTGGTTCTTTAACCCAGGTAAAGGCAGGATTTATTTCCTGAATTGGAACAATCATTATATAATGATTTTTGGGATTAAAACTAATTGGAGTTTTAATGAATCTTTAATTAGATTGAAAGGAGAATTTGACTATTTAAATTATCAAATTTGAGAAAATGATCGAGAATGGAGTATCACCAGTTTTGCTCCAGGAGATAGTTAAATCTTTAATTAGATTTGAACGTGAAATTGTAATTAAATTTACCGGTAACACCGTGGTGTTAGGTATGGAGTATTACCAGTTTTTCTCCATGGGATGAATAGGTTCGGATTGGGAAATATAATAAAGGATTACTTCGGTAAGGTTCACTAACCCCGACTATTTTGGAAAACATTAATATGGTTTAAATTGTGAAAATAATATTTGAATAAAAGAATATTCTGAATTGGAATGAGGCGTATGTTGTGTTTGTGTAGCACTTGTTTATAATGTACACGAGTTATTCGGAAAGACCGGGTTTATCCCATTCATAATAACTGATTCGACAATATGTCGACGATGAAGACGGTGGTTGAAGATCGGAGGTCTTCACATCGTTTGGATGATTACTGATGTCTTGATCGGGCTGTACACCCGGGACAAGGTAATAAGTAGTGATCGTCCAGACGTACTTGGAGATTAACGGATATGTGAGGGCCTCTCTCCTGTATTGGACATATGGGACGAGGAATAAGGTGCCTTCAGTTTCGTTCAGACCCAGAGCGAACTTGTAAATGGACAGTGTGTCTGACATTGGATATCATTCTGTGTGATTGATGGATATCGGTTGCATGGAGTGGTTTGCCTGTGTGGTATGCTGAGATGCAAATGATCAAGGCTTCTGTTGAAAAGAAGAGTCTTGTGGTTGATGATCAAAGCATAGCTTTAATATAGCACCGCTTTGTGTATAACGTTAATTCGCGAGCCTCACACCCCGGTGTGAACCAGAAACGGGAGAGGACTTCAGGGAGGACACGCATTTCCTTCTAGCTAGGAGTGGTGTCAGTGGTTTACAAGCCCTGAGAAGTTTGACTCATGTGGTTGTTGGAATGCGAGGCACCTCGGTTATATCGGCACTACGGGCCGATGGTTTGTTCGGGACATGACCAGTAGACGCCCCATAAGGCGGGGAAACGCATTGTTCAGACATTTTAATCCACTCCGTGTGGACTGGCCCTGACGATCCAAGGTGCAGTTGCGGTTGTTCCTGAGGGGCGGGCTAGAGCGTCTCGAAGCGGTGAGGACGATCCCTTGCCTCGGTTCATAGATGGAAATACAAATTCCAATACGTGACATTGCGGTTTTAGTTGTAATCCTATATATGGCGACATTGTGGGATGGGGCGCTCATGCCTCTATGATTGATACATTTATATTTGAAGTTGATTTCTTCACTTATATTAAGAGTAAAAGATTAAATTTTGCGTATCAAGCATTATTTGGCTATTATAAGGTAAAACCCTATCGTCCTGCTTGCGTTGCATTGTGTGATGGGACCTGGGTCTTATAATAGCTTCATTATTCTTTATTTTTCATTGCGCTGTTTGTTTTATGCACTGGTATTCTTGGGAGGAAACCCGTTCCATGTTATACGGCGTGGTCCCTTGATTTACTTAACTTTGAAATCAAATTAATAACTGTTTTAGTTCTCACACCAGTCCATGACTGAGGCGGACCTACTCAAAAGGTATGGCTTTGAGTTCTTCCTCTGCTGAACCTGGAGTTTATTGTTTTAACCTAAACTCTGGGTGCCCCTATTTTCCACACGGGTAGCTAGTAGTTTTGGTTTGGCAAATTTCTCTTTACAAGATCCTGGTTTACAGCTGGAACTATACTCGGAAAGCTCTGTATCCGTGTATTTCTTTCAGTTGTGCTTTGTATTATTTTCCGTTGCATTGAAATTTGTAAATCTTTGATGTATATCAAAGTGTGTTGTTTATTCATACTCTGCAAAATTCTGGTATTCTGATGAAATTGTTGTAATAAGCAATGAAATGTTCTTCTGTTTGTGTTCTGATTTGTCATGTTCTCAATTCAATGCGTTCTTTCCTTCACGGGGAAGTTCGGGTCGTTAAATATTCAAAGCCGAATTCGATTTACAAGTTTAAAAATAAATCGATTTACTTCCAAACCAATTTTATAAATTATATAAAATATATATATTCATCTTTGAAAACTCGTTTCAATCGTTTATCTTCAAAATCTTATCCACGCGTCCATCCAAAAATCGGACATTGAAATCAAAATTCAACTCTTCATTGAATATTATATTATGAAAACATTTATTTTTTTATTTTGGATTGGAATGAAATTCAATCAAACATCATATAGTTTCACTAGCATGAATTTTTTATATCTAATACTAGTTGTAAACAACTATCAAACTGTAACGACCCGGGGATTTTGCGACCTTGGTAATCGACATAAACTCGATGTCGACTATCTAAGCATCGCAAATACCGGATAGTTAATAGAAAGAAGTTAGAGGGTGAGAATAGATAAGATAGAAAATTAGAATAGAAGAAGAAGAAGAACACAACAACATCAGAACAATATGAATCTCACAGCGGAACGAATAAAATATAGTATATAAAGTAACACAGAAACACAAATCTGTATTTGAATATTAGAGTACAACATTTATATCATAGCGGAAATAAACAATAGCTATAAAATCCTGAAGCCTCCTGCTGCAGCTCCTCTAAGAATATTTGGAAATACCTGAACTACTTGAATGCCCGTTCAAATTTGGGCACCCAAGAGTTTAGGATAAAACAAAACAAAATAAACTCTGGGTCAGTCATGGGACTGGTGTGAGTAAACTCCAACCACTTGGTTTAACTTCTACAAATCATTTTCAAAAGAAATGATAATCGTAAGACCGATCCACACATAGACACAAATGGTTTTTACCTTACGATAATCCAAAACATTTTCAAAAACAATACTTTTCTGATATTATAATAATGTATAATCACAAATAATTAACAATCTAGTAGAACTCTTGCATCTCACGCTCCACATATATATTGTATACAATCAAAACCGCAGGCGCTTATTGGAGATTGGATTCCTGACTATGACAAGGTATGGAACCACCTGCCGAAAGTGTATCTCTAGAGAGGAGTACACTGGGTTCAACAAGAACGTCTTGCAACCCGGCCACACATGACCAACCACTCGTTTCCCTTGAGGGTATCGAATATATTGTCACCCACGGTTGCTAGCAACATAACCGTTCCTGGGTGATACAAAAGCGAAAATAAGTAACAAATATGAATATTCTCTAGATGGTGACAATACAACCTAATGGGGGCGACCAACATAGCTATGATGCCTGCCCGATTTTTGTCATTTCCCGGTTGTAAGGCTTGAGGCCACGCTTATCTCTGACAGATCACACATTTATTCAATTTGAATGTCACATCGTCATACCCGCCAAATCACAAATTGATTTCCCCAAAAATATCACGGGTATACAGCTAAGAGAAACGAATTCCTCCACCACCAAATGTAAATACGTTTGAAGTGATCAACTTACGCGATCTATTGAATATACTCTGTCAGACATTCTTCCATACTGGTTATCCTGGGACTGGACAACCCGAAGGCACTATTCTGTAAATAGGACAGCCCTTGCATAACTCCGTCTTCAATTATCTTCGTCCTATTTGATCGCAACGCTAACGTCCATACAGAGTGGTTTTCAGATAGTGTATCTGATCCCAGTCTCTCTATATTGACGATGGAAAAATGGTCAAAAACTTCGATAGTCGGTGATTTAACTATCAAAGAAAAATATGTGTACAACCAACGATCTTATTTCTAGATAGAAATTCGATCGATCAATCATCAATCAATATTTATTTCTTTATATTAAATTATCATCAATTTATCCATTTACCCATTTCCTGTTTCCATATACATACATTCTATCTTTCTAAATTTAGAAAATATACCTTATTAAAATTGGAAAACATTTCCATTTCTTATCTACGTGTCACTGTCATTCCAGTATTTCTTATCAACAAAACATTTCATTTTCTATGCTTAGAAAACATCTCTAATTATATTTGGAAAATGTTTCCAGATCTCATTTATAAGGATTTCAAACGAACGTTATATAAAAACGTCGTTATGACTACTCAACCCATTAATCACTTATTACTTAACTGTATCTCTAACCAATCTTCGCCATTGAACTTCAACTATTCCTTAGTTAATTTCGAAGTCAATCAAGTTGGGGTATAATTACCTCTCAGACCTTAACTGAACAACGTCCTTAACGTCTCAACAGATAAAGCTAAGCACTCTAATTTTTACAACCATTGCTTATGCAAATTCTCGGATTTATATTTACGAATTTCCTTCTTGGATAAAACATTGGTTAAACGATAACGTTATAAACCTTACTTCCGAAATATCTGACTTTAAAACTATAACTTTTATGTCTTAATTTGAATAATTTATAATTAATTTATTTATTAAATAAAAAAATCTTGATTTAAAAACCGGAAAGCAATTAGTACGATCCTACATTCGATATAGTCGGATTTTAATGTTTAATTCTTTCTCGAATAATCTATATTCGATAACTCTTTCCTTCGAATAAACTATATTCGATTAACTCTTTCCTTCGAATAAACTATATTCGATTAACTCTTTCCTTCGAATAAACTATATTCGATTAACTCAAATTCGATTAACTCTAATTCAATTAATTATATTCGATTAACTCTAATTGATTAATTCTAATTGATTAACTCTAGTTGATTAACTGATATTCGATTTAACTTTATTCCCTAACTCGTTCAAATTCCCATTTGAATTTCTATTTCAAGACCCAAATTTCCTTATAAATATTTTAAATTATAAAATATTAATTTTAATCCGTTATTCACATCGAATGTGAAAAATATTTCTTTTATATAATTTATTAAGTTTGATTTTGTATTTTAAAATAATATCCCATTTCCAAATTCTATTTATACTTCTATTTATAGAATTATTCATATGAAATCTCCTTTTTATTCTAACACTTAAATCTCATTTATAATTCCCTTCATAAATGCTACATTCAATTTCAATCTCAAATATCGGTGTTAAACCGATTTTTACTTCTATATATAAATTCAGACTTATATATTCAATTTATCCAATGGTAATTAAATTACTTAATTTATAATACATTATTTATAAATTAATCTTTTCATTTATCTGTTAAAACAAATTCTATTTAATACTATTTCGAATAAATCTTTTCCATTTATCTGTTAAAACAGATTTTTGTTTAATATTTATTTTCCAAATGATTCCTTTTATAATTCCTATTTATTTCCCAAATAATTACTTTTATAATTCCTATTTATTTCCCAAATAATTCCCTTTCTATTTTATTTGTTTTACAAATATTTTCTTTTCAATTCTATTTATTTTCCAAATAAATATTCCTTTTATAATTCTATATATTTTCTAGATAAATATCCCTTTTATAAAATCCTTTGATTTTATAAATATTTGCTTTATATAATTCTATTTGTTTTACAAATATTTCCTTTATATAATTCTTTTTATTTTATATAAATATTTCATTTATGCAATTCTATTTATTTTATATAAATATTTCATTTATATAATTCTTATATATAACCCCTTTTCTAATTATATTTACTTCCCCAAATATTTCCTTCTATAATTTTATTTATTTTATATAAATATTTCCTTTTATATAAAATCCATTGATTTTATGTAAATATTTTATTTTTAAAATATGCTTTGAAAATCCCTTTCTACATTCTAGTATGACTTATGGTACTAAAATACCAAATCAAAAGGATCAATCATCATCCAAACACACATAATCAATAATAGATTATATGCCATATCATATATCAGAATACATGAAAAACGGTAAAATAAATGTTGAGGAATCCAGCTGGATCCTCCGACCTGTTTCCCTACATCCACAGATGTTAAACAATATAATTAACATCAAATTCATTTCAATATGTACTATTCTAATAAACAGAATCAATTTTTGTTTAACGACATGTCTATATATCGTTAGCTGTCATTCCAACCAATAAATCAGCAACTCGACCAAACAATCAACACACAACAATCAACCAACATTTATCAATTCTAAAAATATGTTATAAAAATATAAACTGATCAGAGTTAGTGATATTTACTCACTTTGTTTACAGTTGAAGATTCTGATTTTGTTCCAATTTAAAATCAAACAGTTGTTTGATTTTACCATGAAATTCGAGCAGCTCTTATTTCATCCACATCAGTTCCACAACGTAGATCTCCTCATTACGATTCCAACTGCAAAAATCATTGTTTTGAGACCATTACATTTCTTTTCCAATATAATTGTTGATGGCTGCTCCTGCCATTATCTTCATCCACCCTCCATTTTTGAAAATCTTCCAAATTAGCCTCATGAAAAATCATTTTGTTAACTAACAAATCTGCTTTATACTAATGACCAACATCCCTAAATCGTTGTTCACTCATCCTTCTCCCCCATTCACAAATTCAGTCCGGCCACTCCAGGAAAACACACCATTATTTAAATTTCAACTTCCTTATCTGTTCTTTCATTCAAATGAATCCCACGCCTTCACTATTTACAAAACAAGAACTAGCGTGCTACTCACCCTCTCCCCAGCTACACGCTGAACCTTACATAGTGCACTCGAACCACTCACCAAAAAATTCCGATTTCATCATTATCTTGTAGCTCACACCTGAACTCTCGACAGCACTTGCTACTCTATGATTTCCTCACCCTGAAACTACACTCAAGTTTGCCAATTGAACCCCATCCTCCAGCACGTCTTCGACTTGAAACATATAATACGTCGATAAGTATTTTCACAAGATCTCACAAAAACTCTCCAAAGGTCACGCCTTGCTTCTATAATCACCACCCCGCCTCACTTTTGCCATAACTCCGCCTCAATGACTAGTGAGTCCAAACCCTAGAACACGCGGGTTAAAAAGACAGCAAGCTCAACTAGATCGAACCCAACAAATCGCACACCAGACTGAATAGAAACAAAGGAAAAATTCGAATATACAAGTACTTTGATTTATGGAATTTTATTGAATTTGATTTTGATTTTTAACTCAAAAATTTTCAATGTTTAATTTTGTTGGAGGTTGCGGCGCTCCATTTTGACCAAAGAAGATTTCTGATTAGGGTTGGAGAGTGGTATGGTATATATAGGTAGGTTTTATTATTTTTTTGTTGATTATTTTATTTGTTTATATCCAACCGTTAAGTTCGTTCATCGTTTAAAAATCCCTATGATCACACACGATATCCAAAAATCACGAAAATGGACACACACCTTCAGTTCGACATTACGGACCCAACGAAACTTGTTTCGTCGAATTCCGACTCTGTTTTCTCACATAGCGTATTTTTAACAGTCAAAATACTGACTGTTTTTCACATTAAAAATCCGTGCGGCCACATACTAACCCCCAAAAATTACGAAAATTGAAATCTAGGAAAAATTTAATATTCTGGATCCAACAAAATTGTTTTCATTGAAAACGGAGTTCATTTGTAAAACTGGCTATTTTCTAAGCTCTAAACAACCCATTTAAATGTATAAATGTATTTAAAAATAATTAAATTAAATATCAATGAATAAATATTATTGCATATATTCACATAGAATATAATACAGCTCCAAAATATTCCTATCTGAATTTATAACTCAACATTTCAGATCCAGATTAAATCTTTATTCAATTTATATTGAAAATCCATTTAAAATATAAATAAATCATTATAAATTATAAAGGAATTCCATACTGACTATTTTAAAATTTGATTTGGACTTAACTAACAATCTACACAACGAAATCTCGATTTTTCTCTTCCATTAGAAATATAAACTTCACCAGCTCCGAACGTTTCTTGTTTCACAGAAATCCGATTTAAAACGGATTATGTATATTTGTTTAAAGTTCGAATCGCCAAATTACGAACTACCGCCCCATTTCGAGCTCGATTTAAATTATAATATAATTATACGTTCAACCATCATTTATATAATATATTCGTTAATATAATTCAACTCTAAACGGAATTATATATTATGAATGATCCAATTCACACAATATTGTCAATTTCACTTTTTCCGACTGTTTGGAAAATTAAATATATTATTCTATTATTTATATTAATTAAATATTCAATATTATTTAATTAAACAACCATTT
The DNA here is from genome assembly GCA_030737875.1 of Allium sativum. Taxonomy (NCBI): domain Eukaryota; kingdom Viridiplantae; phylum Streptophyta; class Magnoliopsida; order Asparagales; family Amaryllidaceae; genus Allium; species Allium sativum. Next base: position 301,921,510 of record CM060924.1, read on the forward strand.
AATTCTCTAAATGACTATTTAAATAATTAAATAAATTAATTATTATTCCGTAAAAATACGGGTCGTTACACAAACATCCAAATTACATCCACTATGCATCTATTTTTACTAGCATGAATTTTGTACATCTAATACTAGTTGTAAACAGTTATCAAACATCCAAATAACATCCACTATGCATCTAATACGAGAGTTTGCAAAGGGCGTTTGAGGAGTACTTGGCTGCAAGGGGTTTCAAAATATCCCTCTACAATTACGTGCATGACCGGATCACTAAAGACTAGTGATATTTTGCTAAGCTATAGAGACTCAAGGAGTTTATGGAGAAGTGATCAGTCCATCAATGTTCAAGGGACCAGAACTAAAAGTAGTATCAAACACCCGCACTGTAATTACTTGATTAATGTGGTTTAGTTTTAGATTTAAGAGATGTTGCTTACATGGTTTGTTTATTATTTGTGTCATGCCTCTTTTAAGTTTAATGCACTATAGTGTTTTTTGTTGATGAATTTTAGATTCTTTCCTAGATCTTGGTTGAAATGAGAAGGATGGGCCTCCTTCAAAGTTTTTTTAGTTAACATTAAAAGGGCTCTAGGAAGGACTGTTTCGGGATTATGCTCCTAAATAAAACAATTTTAAATGTTGTAATTTAATATCTAAATTAGAACAAGCACTAACAAAACAATAGTGTGTTACAACATAAGTTTCAGACATCCGTCCGTGGACTGTGGATGGCTTTCGACCCTTTATCGTTTCCGTGACATTTGTGTGAATAAAATATCATAACTGTTGGAATAAGTCCAAAAAACGGGCACAAATGTTTCATTATACATTTTTTTTCCGCATATCCACCACTTGACATCACAAAAGTAGTACACAACAATATGCATGATAATTGAGGCAGAATAATATGGATTTGGAACAAAAATATATGGTCTACCAATAACATCTCCATGTCAGTTCAACATTTTAGCTGCCAAATCATTAATAGAGGAGGATTAAAATGCATGCTATCTACTGTATATGCCAAGCGTACAGTGAATGAAAGAGACCAATTGTGGACGCAGCTAACTAATGGGATGTTGAACTCATATATGCCATGGATTCTTGCCGGAGATTTCAACTGTTTACTAAATAACAATGAACGGATTGTGTCATAGAATATGTTGAATGCAGATGTTGATTTCCAAAACTTTGTGCGTAGTATCGGTTTGAGTGAGATTAGATCTTTTGGTAATTTCTTCACATGGAAGGAAGGAGGTTTTAGGTGTTATTTAAGGATTGCATGCAGTTGAAATTACTACGGCATCTCTTTTCCATAGAGTTATTGGTAACATATGTAGGATAGCTTTTGAATTTCTTGATATATACATTTTAAGGTGCTTGGCATTTCTGACTTAAACATATAACTACAACCATGGCATATTAAAAGTTGCAATGTTGGTAGGACGTAGGAAGAACAACAATAACCGTCCATATTACCATTTGTTATCTTTTTTATTTTAATTCTTCATGGAATTTGAAATTCTAAATTTGTCCCAAATTCATAGGTCGTTACATTTTATATCATAGTTGTGAGCTACATAAGGAAAGTTAGGGTTTGTTGATCAAGGGCCTGAATAGTGTCTGTATTAAGGGATCGAAGGATCAATACTAGTTCGAAGATAACTTGTGTATTCGAAAGTGATTCGAAATAGATATTCTCCGTCGATGATTTATAGATAACTTATGGAGTTAAGTTTGGAAAATGGGGAAAAGTACATGTTAAGTTTGATAGGGTATGGCTTTGTTGGCTAAGTAAACGACCTTCAGTTCCGTCTTATACAATTTGATTGAAATCAATCATCTAGTATTTGGTGTTAATTCCATAGATAAAACTTATACAATTTGAGGGATTTGAAAGTTATTTATATCGTTATTTCACTTATGGTATTCGTTGATTTTGGAAACTGGTATTGAATATAAGCTGATATGATTTCTCTCTAAATTTTATATTTGACATCAATTGGATTTTGGGTTTGCCGTAAATGATGTCTTAAATAACGTCATTCTTTAACCCAACTAAGACATGATTTGGAATAAAAAGTAATGACAAATATTTTAATTAAGATTTAATGAAGTTTTCCAAAGTTGAGTTTAAGAATAAATCTTTGATAAGATTTAATGAATCTTTATTGAAGATTAAAGGGAACAAGTTTCATATTTTCCTAATTTGGAATTAATGAATAAAGAGTTTTATGAGGTTAATGAAATGTTTTAATAAACCAATTAAAGTGGAACGAGAATTGATTGATCCTATGTTTCCAAATGGTTTTAAATAACGATTGTTATTTGAAAAGACAAGGATCAGAATTATATCTGAATACCATTTCGAATAAGGATGGGACGAAATGGAGTAAATAAATATAATGGTTGAAGATCAGGAATATTCACATCATAGGACTGTTTTTTGATGTCTCAAATAGGTGGCCACTTATTATAGGGTTATATTGTGACAGTGGTCCGAACGTACTTGGAGATTTTCCAGATTGCAAGGGTCTCTCTCCTTTATTGGACGAGGAATATTGTGCCTCTGGTTTCGTTCAGACCCTAAATAGACTTGTATGGACGTGTGTACGACGTTGTATTTTGTAGTGTATGATTGATCTTTACTAAACGTACTTTTATTGGTGGTTGAGAGGTTATCTCAACTTAACAACCTTCTTTGAGACGTACGAGCTCAAAGACGATTTGGTCAGTGATTATCGATTCTATGTTAGGAAATGACAATGTGGCATACTAAGCGAGGTGTTATTGATGATCAAAGCATGACTTAGAGAGCATAACTTTATGTAATGAGACTTTGACAAGCCTCACACTCTGGAAATGACCGAAACAGGAAAGATGCAGCGAGATTATGGATTGTCGTCTCCTTCTAGATAAAAACTGTACCGTGGTATGGAGTCCAGGAGTTACTTATGTGCTGACTTCTACTTTTTGTGTTTGTCGATGTTGCGGACGCCTGGTTTTAAAGGTTGGTAACGACCGAGAGATGACTTACTCAGGAGCATTCGAATTCAACCGAGAAAGAATGGACCGGCCTTGTGTTGGCAGAGAATGGATTTGGTGTTCCAGAGTTCTCGGGGAATCCCTCAAGAGGTGTATCCATCGGCAAGGAAGTTCTTTTAGTCTGGTCATTTAATGGAAATCCATTTTTCCACTACGAGTTCATACGGTTTTAGTTATAAACCTATATGGTGACATAATATATGGTACTTATGTCGTCTAGGATTGAAACAATTTTTTTTGTGAAAGTGATTTCTATACTATGCGCTAATAATAAAAAAAAGGAATTTTACGTATCAAGCAAGTATGGCTATCATAACAGGGAAACTTCTCCTAATCTGCGTTTGCATATTGTGTGTGATGAGAGACCTTATGACAACTTCATTTTTCGAAAACATTTTGAGTTCTTAATTACTGGTATTCATAAGGAGAAAACTCATCCTGTGTGACACGGCGTGGCCCATTGATTTACCCAACTTTAAAATAAACGTAAGGTAATTGTTTTAGTTCTTACATCAATCCTACGGTTGACTCGGAGTTTATTGTTCTTTCGTTAAACTCTGGATGCCCATATTTTTCTGCATGGACAGCCTGCTAGTTTAGGTTTTGTAGATTTAGTCCTGGAGATATTTTTATAGCGTAATTCTGGATTATGCTAGAGCTATACTCTGCATCATTTCTTACTCTTCCGTTACACTTAGATATTTTTCCACTAGGTATGTATTTTTCTGGTGTACTCTGATATTTGTTGTACTTTGATGTAATATTGTAATGATACTAAATGAAAAGTCTTCTTGTTTCTATAGTAATGTGTAAGTACCCATAACAATTAGCATTTGAGAGTGTTTAGAGACAATTTAAGCGTCGGTTCAGAGTGGTCTAAAAGGGGATGTTATAGTATTTGCTTACATGACTCATATTCAGACTTAACCACTGTGGTATCGAGCCTGTAACAATTGTAATAAAAAGGTAATTGAAGCTTCAACATCAAGATATTGGTGTGAAGCACGCCAACTGAATGAAGATACATGTTAAATTGAGGTAAAAAAACAAAGCTGATGATTTTTATTTAATGTTACTGTTTTGTAATTATATTTTTCTAAAATGCTGATATATTATGCTAATGAAGGTTTCTGATCCAAATTGCAGAAGCTTGGATGATTGCTTTCAATGAACCGACAAAATAAGTTATCGGTTGTAGTGTCGATGACCTCTATAAGATTAAGAACGATGAAGATAAAGATATGTACTAACAAAAGTTAAAACAATTGTTATATATGTCTCGTCTTTATAGGGTTGATGTTACGTAGATTGAGTATAGGTACAAAAAAACAAAAGATCACTGCTATATTGCAATCAGTCATCGATTACTTATCCTAATCAAGCATCTTACTAGAAGAAATATCAAAAAAGACGGAGTCCGATATTTAGTTTTATCTCTAGTATCTTTATTTCAATAATTTCAGTTTTTCAAATAATGATAGTAATTTTAAGAGATTTATTTAAATAAATTAGCTCAATAATTTGTGCTTTATTTATTACATATTGCTCTTGCATTTTTTTTCAATTAATTCGCTAATATGATGATAGGTTTTAAGTTTACATTTGTTTCGTTTTTCTTTTCATTTCCTCAATCAATTGATGATTTCATAATTATAAATTAAGATTACATTGATGCTACTTGATATATAGTAAAAATATATGTATGCTTTGTGGTTGATTCAAATCAATACACCGATGGCATAATTTTCGTTTTAAGTTTGTTTACATATAAAATTCAGTTTAATTGAGTTTCCACTTTTTAAGTATTTTCATTTCCTCATAAACCACCCTATAATTTTCAAACCGACCATTAAGGAGGTTCCGCTACTATAAGAGGCTAAATCAATTTCGTCACTGCCAATTTTACACGGAACACAAATATAGGATTTATACTTTGCTTTTTTCTCGTCTTCCCAGATTTCTCTCTGTAGATATCTCAATTTGGTTTTCTATAGCACTTAATTCTCGTTCTGCGGATACCGAGTTCTCCCAAACCCTATAATCTCTTGTATTCCCGCTAATTCGTAATCCTTCGAATCTTCTGGACACTCGTTTTATTTAAATTCTGAAACCTAATTTCGATGATTGGATAACCTCTTCATTTATCATACCCAAACTCCTTCATCCACCCTCTTCCAAGCAATTCTATGCATGATATGCCGATTCCAAGTGATACGACCATCATCGATTCGATTTACCGATTCTAAGCGACAGCTTCATCGACGATTAGAGAGCCAAACCGTAAATTTCATAATTTTTATCTTTGAAGTTCTAGGTCTAGAAAATTTCGATGTGGATGGGCTAAAGGAGTTGCATCTCCGCAGTTTGCAAATTACCAGATGAGGTAAATTTTAGCATTTGGTCTTTGTAGTTTTCATATTGGTTTCTCGAATTTTCAGTGTCTTTTTCAATGTGTAGTCACAAAATCTATGACATTTTATGATAATAATTTTGGATGCACATACCAACTTGATGCAACAGTTGGGTCTGAAGTAAAATACTTTATGAAGTACTATTGTAGATATGATAATGCTTCCTGGTATAAAAACAAAAATTTTGGTATCTCACGCAAATAAACGATACAAGAAAATTTGAATTTACATTTTAGGAAAAAATAAGAATTTGAAAGTTTGAATACATCAGATAAGTCTCAAAATACAGTATTAAACTAAAAATAGTTGTCAAATATGATCTGTTATAGGTTAGTTATAGGAAAACCATTTCAATCAGGTATTGATGTTACATTTACAACAAAGTTAATCAAAGTAGCTATGATACGTATATAGTGAGTTCGCCAAATAAGCTATGTGAAATTGGGGTATGATTTAGTAGGTGGATAGGGTAATTAAAAATAGCAGAATGAATTTCTTCATAGGTAAATTGAGTGATGAGACATAGTGTAGTAAAAAAGTCTAAAATGGTTGTTACTAAAAAGTAGAGCGATTAATTGATTTTAATGGTATTTTGGTCGTTAATCATTCGATGTTTCCATGTGAATAGCTGTGGTTTCATGAGAGGCAGGCAAGCCTCTTGTGATCGAAGAAGTGGAGGTGGCACCACTTCAGGCTAATGAAGTTCGACTTAATATCCTTTTCACTTCACTTTGCCAGACCGATGTTTATTTCAGGGAAGCTAAGGTACAATATAGTGCCTTCATAATTCTTCTACATTTTGTAGAGATTAATTATGTCTGATGCTTAAACATGCATAAACTTACATTTGTTATTCAAATTTTTTGGGTCACGCGCCCTTGTTTCCTAGGATCTTTGGCCATGAAGCAGGAAGGTAAGGCTCTTTAATTTAGTTGACACATTTAGTTATATGATTTCATTTATTATCTCTTATGTTGTTTGGTGTTGGTGGAAACAATTTTGGATTATCAATGATTGATTAAACTAATGGATTATTTTAATAACTACCGGTGATTGCATGTTATCTTCTCTAATCCGTATGTGTTAGCATTCCTTTTCTATGATAAATTAGTGATTTTAAACTTTAAACTCACAATTGTTTGAAAATAAAATTAAGTTTTGAATTGGAGCAACTTAAGGTCGAATATTGATTCTACATGGTTGATAAGTAGTTAAAAGAAATGAATACCCTTGATTGTTCTATCATCCGTGTTCACCTTATAATTCAAATTTAGTATAGCATTACTTCCTTGGAATCTACATTCTTCATTCCCAGCATTGTTAAATTTGTTTTTCTTTTTGAAAATTATCACTTTTTACTCTCAGAATTGTGGAGAGTGTTGGAGAAGGAGCGACTGGTCTAGCACCAGGAGACTATGTAACGACTTAGAAATTTCGATGTTTAAAATATAAAGTAAATTAAGTATTTAACGTTAATAATCGAAATTTATATCTGAAATTTTACTTAGAATTTGGAAGTCTAGTTTATTTCAATTTGGTTTTGAATTAATCTGGTATGTATAAATTTAATTTCGATATTTGAATGTAATGGTTTTAAATTTAATTTTATATTATTATTAATACATGATTTTAAATTTATTTCCAACAAACGACAATTTATGATCGGGTGAATGATGATTTATAACAAAGGAAAAGTTTGTCAAATTGTATGAATGTTTGAAATCATTAAATTTGAACAATTGTTAATAAAAGGAAATTTAGTAGTCGAATCCTTGATTTGTTTAAAGACTTATTACATGAACAAATACGATAATCAATATTTAAATCAACATTTTAATTTAATTCATTAAAAGAAATTGTAAAGAAATTAAATGTCAACGATATATATAGCATATGTTTAACTAGCGTGGTTAACGAAATTTATGGTAACATTAATAATCTAATAAATTATACATGTACATTTCTCAATATAAGTATATTTTTAAACCTGGGTTTGAAACGATAATCGTGAAATAATAACCATAATAACGTAGAAACGGTTTGACATGTGAATTTGAACTCCAACTTTAAATTGGATCGAAATTTGAACTGCGTACATTTAAAGATAATTAAAGGAAATTTTAACAGTATGGAAATATAATTCTATTCTTAAATTTTGCTGCAAATTTAAATTATTAACAAACAATAAGAATATCGGATCCTGAACAATAATGTCAATGTTTGCTTGTCAAATTTGGTGATCGCTGTTCGTTTAAATAATTTTTTTTCTATAAATGTTTAGTGGTCCGTAAACCGGATTTTATTATGATTGGTAATGAATCTAAATTAATTGACATACGATGGAAATAATACGAAGAAATAAATGGTAAACATTAAATACATTAGGAAGAGGTAGATAAAATTAATTAAATAAACAAGCGTATGAAACGATAAACATTAAATATATTAAACAATTTTCCAGATTTGCTTTTGACGTTACTAAGTATAAAAAAAGGCACTGTATAGCCTACCAAAGAAATCGCTGCTTCCATTTAAAACCCCTTGATTAATTCTCCAACTTTCACGTGACCATTAAAATATATATAAATGAAAAGCTGATGCCCTTCCACTCCAACAAACAAAATAAGAAAAGCTAAATAAAAGGAGACATATAATACTCCATCTCAAACCCATCGTTTTAACCCTTCGCCAACCATCCCTTCTCTCTGAAAGCCGTCACCACCATTGTGACTGTAAACTACAACCACACCGTCCGTTGCTTCCGATTGAACTACTACGAGCTCCAGATCTGTGCGCCGTTCAACAACTCCATCACTACTCCTTTTTCTTCGCATTTTGAGGTGAGTAAATGCTCACGATTGATTAATTCTTGTTCAAGGATTTTGACTTTGGTATAAAGTAAATTAAATGGTAAATCCATTGTGTGGTTTGACACTTAGATGTTGTGTTTTCTACTGTTGCTGGAGCATGGCCGTGACCTCAAAATACTTGTTTAGCAAATTTCATTCAAGTTAGTAGACTGGTAACTGAAACAATGTTACACTGGCATGAAACACCCTATATTGTCTTGATTTCATACATGCGTGAAACTCATAAAATTGCCAGCATGATACTTGTTTTGCATGTGTAGTCCTATGATGTTTTGAATGGTGGCATATTTTGTTTTTCCTTGCCTGCACGTCCTCTTATTGTGACCATACAAGTACCAAATAGTTGCACTGTTGTGTTTTGTCCTTGATATATGAATGTTTATATACCATGGGGCTTATCATTTTGTCTACTTGGTACCTTATTTGACAGGAAAATAAAACTAAAATACAAGTAAATGGAAGAGAGAAAAAAAAGAACATGAAGTATCCATTTTATATGCTAGTGTATGCTCATAAGTTTGCATATAAATTACCCATATTGCTGATTTTACCGAATTGATCATGTTGTAATGTTTACCTTCTTCACTGAAATCCAACATACACCATAAATATTCATTGATTACAGGAGTCTATCTCCTTTAATTAATGTTGCGAGTATGTACTGTAGGTTGCTTTTGGGCACTCCTTCACAAGTAGAACTTATTTTTAATGATATATAATTATGCTATGTGCAAGCAAAAGAACTTTTTTTTTTTTGAAAACCCAGGAGAACCCGGCGGGCCGGTAAACTCCTGAGGAGGGTACAGTAAAGCCGTCCGCTAATCCAGGCCCCCATACCCTCAGGTAAATTTATGTAGGATGGGGAACTTGTTTATATTAGTTGTGATGAACTATGCATTTCAACTGTTCACAGAATGAACTACCTAAACTAGCCTAGGCAAACATTACTTGTTCTTGTATTGGAGTAAAATTGGGTATGTGAGCTTACATTTAAAGGTTTGGGAAAGTATATACATACATACATTTGATATGTTTAACCGCCAGTTTACATGAGCAATCACCATTTGGGATTTTTCTTCCTGTGTATGTACTTTCTGAAGTTGAAATGTCTTATTTTTATTCTTTTATTTTATAATTATTGTTATTATTATTATTTTTTGATAAAAACTCAAGTTGCAGTCTTTACCTGGGTTTGATGCCCGAATATATAATGGCTGTTAAGATTTACTATTATATTCAGTTTATATTGAAGTTAATTTACTTGAACAATGATTAATCCTGATCCAAGTGTTTGTTGTGTTTCTTTTATGCAATACGCTTGGGTCAGATACGAGCGTTGAAGATTTTAAAGAATTCGGCTCGCAACGAAGTGGAGAAGCGTAAAGACGCATGTGGCGCGCTCGACAAAAATCGTAAAGCTTTTATTTATTTAAAAAAATTCATGTACTGTACTTATAATTTATTATTCTTCCGTTGTACGAAAATTGTCAAACTCTGATTTTATGTAAAAAAATCCGTTGTGAGATGTTCTGTATCTTTTCTGTGTTGTGATTCTGTGTTATTTTCTTCTTAAACCCAGTAAGCTGAAATAACTACCTATCGTTTTGAACGTTCTGAGTTGGTTTAAATACCAACTTAAAGCGGCCAAAAGGCGGGTTGTTTTAGTTGGTATCAGAGCTTTGGTTTGACAAAGCTTAGCTTATCGGTTTTAAAAACTCATTAGAGATAGAGTAGTAATACTCTAGAATGGGTGGAATTATCACAAGAATCACTGTTGAGAGGGCCTATTTTGAAAATATGAATTATTTTGAAATTAAATTAATAGTTTTGAAAAGAAAAATTATTTTGAAATATAATTTATGATAAGAGTTTTGAGTATTTTATTCGACGTCGAGATTGGACTGTCAAGTATGTACGGATTTTGAATATACGTCTAGCTAATGTATATACAAAGTCCAATATATACGAGACTGATATAGAATCACATTCTACTCGCTTGGAAATAATTCAGGGGATGATCGCGACATCACTAGTATTCATTTTCGGGTTTCGAAAATGGGATGACTGTATGGTTCTGATTTAAACGTCGAGAAATACTTGAAACCGATTAGATGAGCATGTTTGGATAAAATTTAATAAAACGTTTTGATAAATTTATATGAACTGAAATAGATAAGCGAAATTTAAACAAGCGACATATTAAATATTTTGCAAAGTATAAATTGAAATTGCAAATGAATTGCGATGAAATTGGGAATAATTTGAATAAAGATTCAAATAGAAATGAATGTTTAAAAATATAATTTTGCCATTCACTTGTTTTGTTTGTTGGCCTTGACCTGCCGTTATTGTTCGCCTATCGTTCGAACCATTCATGCTTAAATTTTTGAAACTGTCCAAATCTTATCCCGATCCTTTGAATTGCTTTATCAAAATCTTTGGACAAGTTGAAATTTGAAAATAGGTTTAAAACAAGAACATGGAATGAATGAAAAATTCAAACTTCAAATGAAAATTTAAAATGAGAAATTTGGGTTATGAACTAACTTGAACACTTAGTTCAAACTGAAGGTTTCCAATTGAACTTTTAGGTAAATTTGAGTTTGATTACGACATTGAAATTGATGTTAGCTAAAGTTTGTAAAGTTCGGGAAATTTAGTCCGGATTGGAATATTTCCTAAAAATAGTATTTATTTTATAACTACTACATGTTTTATTATTGTTTTATGTGAACTAAAGTATAACTTTTATCTATCTTATTTAATCTATTTTGATTTTCGAACTATTCTGCAAATTATTTTGTATTAAAATATATTTATTCAAGCCTATTTTGTCAAACCTAGTTAATTTACTTAAACTATTTTATATCACAACTTATCTAATTTATTCAAATTCTATTTTTCTAAAGACTTATTTATTTGAACCTAATTTATTTCAAGCTTACTATTTTAAAACTAATTTGGGGTAAATAATTTGTTCCCGATCCGAGCAATTTAGTCCGAAGTAACTGAATGTAAAGATTCAACTGAATAATGATATTTTGTGATGTGTAACCTAAATCAAATGTGAATTTTGATTAATTTGTGAATATGAACTAGATTTGAAATGAAATTGAATATACAAATCAATTGAAAAACTAAATTGGTATTGAAATGGAATTTTGTGAAATCTTATATAATGGAATTAACACAAGAATGATATGTTGAAACGTGATTTGGACAGAAAATCTAAAGAAAAATGATATTTATGAAAGTGCGATATATGCAAAACGTGAAATGTAGTGTTATATATATAGTATGTATGTTTGAAATGAAGATATGGAAATAACATTTATAAATGAAATTTACATCATGGAATTGAGAAATCTTACAGATGATTATGTAAGTACGTCGAACTCAAAATTGAAACTTGATAAAAAGGAATTCGTACGAGTTACGTTGAAATTTACTTGTTAAGTTATATGGAAAATAATTTATGAGAGATTTACAAAAATATCAAGAACAAATGTTAGTGGAACATGAAACAAAATCCAAATAGTTAATTATAAAATGTTAGAATTCGAAAATTGATAATCTTATATTTATATAAATGTGGAAATGAAATAGTTTTGAAAGCTATGACTATTAATTTTTTTGAATTCGGCAAAGATTCGAAATTGAACAATTTGATTCTTATATAAAATTGAAAGTTATATAAGTATGTGGTGAATTTGATATTACTGATTTGAACGAATCTCGATTGGAAAGGAAGAAAAACTTTTGTTAATGGAATTTTATATAAGCACGATATATGCGATGTACGAAATGAAAAATACTATATGTAGTATTATCTGTTTTGAAGTCGAAGATATGGAAAGTACTTTCTATCGAAAATCGTGATCCTACTTGATAGGGTTGCGTTGGAACTCCACACGGAGTGTCCATTGGAAATCGGGGTACTACTCGGTAGGAACACGTACTGGAATCCCACTCGGTGGGGTCACTTTGATTTATTTATATTCACTTGATGTTTCATAGCGTAATTCGAGGGGCGAGATGCCTACAGTTACAAGCGATTCCATTGGGATAGTGGCGTAACCGCTGCGTAACTGCGATCTATAAGCATAGCGAAATTCGAGGGGCGAGATGCCTACAGTTACAAGCGATTTCACTGGGATAGTGGCGTAACCGCCGAGTAACTGCGATCTATGGAAACAACCATGGCGAAATTCGATGGGGTGTGATACCTACGGGCACAAGCGATTTTACTGGGATAGTATCGCAACCGTCGCGTGTCCGCGATCCATGGGGGAATGCATTTTCCATATCTATTTTAAAAGTTTTAAGTATTTTCACTAGAAATTGAAATAGGTATGTTAAGTACTTAGAGATTTAGTTATGCGTCTGAACAACGTATGCCTAAATTCTGTAAGAACAAAAACAAACTTGTTAAGATTTCAAGTTATAGAAGTATTTTGACTTTAAATAACAAAATCAATACCATGGAAATTTAATATTATACCACCTCGACATAATCAACTAAGAAAGAGGTTTTGAATGTTTTGCAAGTTTACAGCTTTGAAATATATTAAAATACTAATTTTCGTCTTGGAAAAGAAAAGAATTAATGGAATAAATACGTACTTGAACGAAAATCATTCCATTCGCATAACAATTCTGATTCAGTTTGAATATACAATTTTGATTCTAAATAGAATTGTCTTCTTCTTTCTCGACGGCGAACACTGATAAGAGTTTTTGATATGAATCTGAAATTCTCTATCCTAGTTTATTGCTATGCAAGTAGAATATAAGTTTCTAATCAAGAAGTCAAATCAGGAGTTCGCACTAGGATGATTGGGTTAACAATACTAATTAGAAATAAAAAATTCTGTGTTTGAACAAGCAATCAAAGTCGATGTGCGTATGAATGATATATCGTTTAATTACCAGTTTCTTATTTCGTTCCTTTTCGAGGACGAAAAGCTTTAAGTGGGGGAGATTGTAACGACTTAGAAATTTCGATGTTTAAAATATAAAGTAAATTAAATATTTATTGTTAATAATCAAAATTTATATTAGAAATTTTACTTAGAATTTGGAAGTCTAATTTATTTCAATTTGGTTTTGAATTAATCTGGTATGTATAAATTTAATTTCGATATTTGAATGTAATGGTTTTAAATTTAATTTTATATTATTATTCATACATGATTTTAAATTTATTTCCAACAATCGACAATTTATGATAGGATGAATGATGATTTATAACAAAGGAAAAGTTTGTCAAATTGTATGTATGTTTGAAATCATTAAATTTGAACAATTGTTAATAAAAGGAAATTTAGTAGTCGAATCCTTGATTTGTTTAAAGACTTATTACATGAACAAATACGATAATCAATATTTAAATCAACATTTTAATTTAATTCATTAAAAGAAATTGTAAAGAAATTAAATGTCAACGATATATATAGCATATGTTTAACTAGCGTGGTTAACGAAATTTATGGTAACATTAATAATCTAATAAATTATACATGTACATTTCTCAATATAAGTATATTTTTAAACCTGGGTTTGAAACGATAATCGTGAAATAATAACCATAATAACGTAGAAACGGTTTGACATGTGAATTTGAACTCCAGCTTTAAATTGGATCGAAATTTGAACTGCGTACATTTAAGGATAATTAAAGGAAAATTTAACAGTATGGAAATATAATTCTATTCTTAAATTTTGCTGCAAATGTAAATTATTAACAAACAATAGGAATATCGGATCTTGAACAATAATGTCAATGTTTGCTTGTCAAATTTGGTGATCGTTGTTCATTTAAATAATTTTTTTTCTATAAATGTTTAGTGGTTCGTAAACCGGATTTTATTCTGATTGGTAATGAATCTAAATTAAATGACATACGATGGAAATAATACGAAGAAATAAATGGTAAACATTAAATACATTAGGAAGAGGTAGATAAAATTAATTAAATAAACAAGCGTATGAAACGATAAACATTAAATACACATTAAATATATTAAACAGTTTTCCAGATTTTCTTTTGACATTACTAAGTATAAAAAAAGGCACTTTATAGCCTAGCAAAGAAATCGCTGCTTCCATTTAAAACCCCTTGATTAATTCTCCAACTTTCACATGACCATTAAAATATACATAAATGAAAAGCTGTTGCCCTTCCACTCCAACAAACAAAATAAGAAAAGCTAAATAAAAGGAGACATATAATACCCCATCTCAAACCCATCGTTTTAACCCTTCGCCACCCATCCCTTCTCTCTGAAAGCCGTCACCACCGTGGAGACTGTAAACTACAACCACACCGTCCGTTGCTTCCGATTGAACTACTACGAGCTCCAGATCTGTGCGCCGTTCAACAACTCCATCACTGCTCCTTTTTCTTCGCGTTTTGAGGTGAGTAAATGCTCACGATTGATTAATTCTTGTTCAAGGATTTTGACTTTGGTATAAAATTAAATGGTAAATCCATTGTGTGGTTTGACACTTAGATGTTGTGTTTTCTACTGTTGCTGGAGCATGGCCGTGACCTCAAAATACTTGTTTAGCAAATTTCATTCAAGTTAGTAGACTGGTAACTGAAACAATGTTACACTGGCATGAAACACCCTATATTGTCTTGATTTCATACATGCATGAAACTCATAAAATTGCCAGCATGTTACTTGTTTTGCATGTGTAGTCCTATGATGTTTTGAATGGTGGCATATTTTGTTTTTCCTTGCCTGAACGTCCTCTTATTGTGACCATACAAGTACCAAATAGTTGCATTGTTGTGTTTTGTCCTTGATATATGAATGTTTATATACCATGGGGCTTACCATTTTGTCTACTTGGTACCTTATTTGACAGGAAAATAAAACTAAAATACAAGTAAATGGAAGAGAGAGAAAAAAGAACCTGAAGTATCCATTTTATATGCTAGTGTATGCTCATAAGTTTGCATATAAATTACCCATATTGCTGATTTTACCGAATTGATCATGTTGTAATGTTTACCTTCTTCACTGAAATCCAACATACACCATAAATATTCATTGATTACAGGAGTCTATCTCCTTTAATTAATGTTGCGAGTATGTACTGTAGGTTGCTTTTGGGCACTCCTTCAGAAGTAGAACTTATTTTTAATGATATATAATTATGCTGTGTGCATGCAAAAGAACTTGTTTATATTAGTTGTGATGAACTATGCATTTCAACTGTTCACAGAATGAACTACCTAAACTAGCCTAGGCAAACATTACTTGTTCTTGTGTTGGAGTAAAATTGGGTATGTGAGCTTACATTTAAAGGTTTGGGAAAGTATATACATACATACACTTGATATGTTTAACCGCCAGTTTACATGAGCAATCACCATTTGGGATTTTTCTTCCTGTGTATATACTGTCTGAAGTTGAAATGTCTTATTTTTATTATTTTATTTTATTATTATTGTTATTATTATTATTTTTTGATAAAAATTCAAGTGGCAGTCTTTACCTAGGTTTGATGCCCGAATATATAATGGCTGTTAAGATTTACTATTATATTCAGTTTATATTGAAGTTAATTTACTTGAACAATGATTAATCCTGATCCGAGTGTTTGTTGTGTTTCTTTTATGCAGTACGCTTGGGTCAGATACGAGCGTTGAAGATTTTAAAGAATTCGGCTCGCAACGAAGTGGAGAAGCGTGAAGACGCATGTGGCGCGCTCGACAAAAATCGTAAAGCTTTTATTTATTTAAAAAAATTCATGTACTGTACTTATAATTTATTATTCTTTCGTTGTACAAAAATTGTCAAACTCTGATTTTATGTACAAAATTCCGCTGTGAGATGTTCTGTATCTTTTCTGTGTTGTGATTATGTGTTATTTTCTGCTTAAACCCGGTAAGCTAAAATAACTACCTGTCGTTTTGAACGTTCTGAGTTGGTTTAAATACCGACTTAAAGCGGCCAAAAGGCGGGTTGTTTCAGACTATGTCCTCCCGGTTTTCACAGGCGGATGCAAAGACTGCGGGCACTGTAAATCAGAATAAAGCAATATGTGCGATCTTTTGAGGATCAACACCGATAGAGGAGTTATGATCAATGATCATAAGTCAAGGTTTTCTATCAAAGGAAAGCCCATCTATCATTTTCTTGGAACTTCCACTTTCAGTGAATAGTGAACACACAGTTGTGCATGTTGGAACCCAAAAGATCCTCTTGATAAAGTTTGTGTCCTTAGTTGTGGAATCTCAACCGGTAAAACAAAAAAAAAACAGTGCTCATACTTTCTCTTCAAGCTTGCATGCACAAATTATATTACATTTGCTTTTGTTTCATTTCTTGTAGGTCTTGGGGCTCCATTGAATGTTGCTAAGCCTACAAAGAGATCAACTGTGGGTGTTTTTGGATTGGGGCTGTTGGTATTTACTAGTTTTTAAATATTTGACATGTATTTGTTGCATCTCAATTGTGACATTATGGGTGTTCCCTTAGCACTTCGACTACATTTGGCATAAAATTCTAGGGAATCAATTTACATCACACAGTCAAAAATAAAAAATAATGCTTCAAATCTCGGATGCACAGGAACACGGTCAGACCTCCATCATACAGGCGGCAGTTAGGATAGCGCAATTATCGATGATGTGTGGTAACTTGAAGAAAGGCAGCACAGGCGGCAGTGCGTAGATACTTCGATTTAGGTTTGTTTTCTTTCATATTCAGTTTTTCTACAATTGTTCCTAGGTGATAATGTTAAATTTCTGTTTGCCTACTGTGGGAAATTGAAAGTTTTGCGGGCAAAAAAAGATAGTTAACTAACAGATAATTTGTTTAGATTCAGATTTGAGTTCTGTTTGATATGTAGGAGGAAATCGTGTAATTTGTTTACAACCAATACTTCGACATTGATATGCCAATGAGGCCAAGGCGGAGAAACTCAGTTGCTTGCCCATATTTTATAGTATTTTAACTTTAGCTTAATTGAAACTAAAAAGCTACAGCCCAATTTGTTGAGTGAATGGTGCAATAACTTTAACTTTAGAATGCCACGCATTTGAATTCAGATATTGTGCACTGGATTGAGTTTTTTCCCCTTAGCTGAAAATAAAAATCATATAAATTTGTGTAAACTTTCCTTTTAAATCTCTCCCTGGCCTTTTATTAAGGGTAAGCACTAACAAAAATCAAATACTAGGGCATACCTTGGTTAACACAGAGAGAATGTTGGCGTTGGATGGTTATCTAAGTAAATAATTATAACAACTTTTGTTTGGTTTGTTTTTGTAGTATTTATCTGGAAAATATTGGTACTTTCAAACATAAATATGTTTGAAACTGTATTTGGTTAGTTCGTGAATTTGATTAGTGTTACGTGTTGAATAATATGCTTTAAATCTGTTATTACATAGTGGAGTTACTTTGGAAATCATAAGTCGATTACCTAAATTTTGTTGAGATGGTCTTTGATTATGAGATTAAGATAATAACCGACTTTTATGTCATTTTAAATACTGTAAGCTCAACATATGATAAGGGTGATAAAGGGGCACATCAAAATATGGGTATCAGGTGAGCCATCGCCACACACACACACACCAATAAAAACAAGCACAGTGAGCTTAAACAATTTTATCTTACCTATATTACTCCTTAGTCCTGCTTGTAGGTTATCCTCAAATTTCACATTGTGCCTGTAATACTGACTATTCAGTAACGAGTCATATGTATCCATTTACCTACACCTCCCTACATGTTTTGGAACATTCTATTCAATTTTATTTTAAAAAAAAAACTATAACTCCATATCTGTTTTTTATTTTATTTTTAATGTTAAGCCATAAAAATGGAAATATTACATTCATATCCACTCTGATGCTCAGAGAAAATGCCACTATGCTTCGCCATTTCCGTTCATTGATGGGTGCTTCTCCTAACAATTGGTAGAGTTGGTTTTCAAGATTTGTATGTAAAGTATTTATATTTTCTCTTGCTGGCTATTCTTCATGCATGGAGTTTTGGTGCCGAAGTAAAAAAATATGGTAATTTTTGATGCGTTCAGGGCATGTTTAGTGTCATATGTAGGTTCTGCATGGTATTCATTGTCACTAGTTTTGAGCCTACTAGGATGTACATATTCTTGGGGTACTTGATGGTGATAATGCATGTTCTGCAAATTAATTGGGCATGAGAGCTGGTAGAAGAAGAGGTTCATCTTATATATTGTGATGTAATGTATTGTACGAGACTGAGGGATTGTTGCAACTGTGAGATGTTTGGTTTTGGGCCCTTATTTTTGTACGTTGAGTGTGGAATTTTAATTTCGGCTTTGTTTTTTTTATGGTCCCTGTTTCGGTGATGTAAATACGTGGAGGTGTTGTCCCTTTTTGTACAGTTTATTTTTGTGTTTCATTTTGAGTACCTTTAAATAGGGTATTCTTGCACATAACATTAAAGATCATTTTGGGTTATTGAATTCAAATCTTTATCAACAATACTGGCGTTAACTAACGTGGATCAAATACTTGCAACATCATAGTTTGTTTAAAATGGTATAATTTACAAATTAAAATGGAAAAAACTAAATCATAAAATAATATATAAATATCATGTTGTGCTTTCAGTTTCAGACATTATATCCAGGTGTGTTGGTACCAACAAAGACATCCAAACTTTAAACCATAGCTGTTGAATATTTCAACTAGGAAAAGATTGTTTTTGCCTTACGCCTACTGGAGGAGGAAAATCAATGTGCTATCAAGGCCTGCACTTGCAAAGTCAGGTATAGTCCTTGTGATATTTCCTTTAATTGGTAAGAATCAACTCTCGTATTTGCTTATATTATATATTTTTGTTATGTATGATTTTTCTTTATTTCGGTTCACTATTTAATGCTTTACTGGCTTACCTTGGTACATGCATGGAAAATCAGGTCACTATATTACAGAGAGAAAAGATCAATGCTGAATTTCTGTCTTCAACACAATCAGCAGACACCAGAGAAAAGGTAAATGTTGTTCTAATTCCTAATGTACGTTCTGCTTATCGTCAAGTTCACTGCTGCAAAAACAATAATATCTATTTTGATCAAAGCACTCACAAAGAGTAATGAATCCTTTCAAGACCTGCATTGAATAAAATCAATGTAATAGCTTTGGAAGCACAAGCACACGAAATTGTTTAAAGGATTTTTTCTATCCCAGAAATCTGTTTTATAGAACGAGGTATGTAGGGTATTTATATCCATGTGGCCAGGTGATAGGTAGCAGGAAGGAGTAAGAGAAGAACAGAGCAAAGAAGAAGATAAGGAAGGAGATAAGGTAGAGAAATGATTTAGCAAATAACTTCTATATCCTTCATTGCAGAATTCAGTACATACTTATAGCAAAATAGTAACAAACTTTTCTTCCTACGTGTCCTAACTCTTATCCATTTGAGGCAATTTCTGAAAAGTAATAACAGAAATTAAAAATACAAATACTGAAAAGTAGTAACCATTTTCTGCAGGGCAACACGTCACACATGCAGCAGCACATTACTCTAGGAATCTTCTAGGTCGATGGATTTCCCTCCTAGGCCTTGTGTTGAGAGAGGCACCATGCACATGTTGTTGTTCAATATCCGTGTGCATATCATCACTCACCACTTCCAGATCGACCTTGTCCTCAAGGTCGGATGACTGAATACTTTCTGGCAATGGTTGAGATTGTGCAATGGTGGGGTTAGGACATAATTTCAGGGTGGAAATGTAAAAAACATGATGAATTCGAGATTCCGGTGGAAGGTGTAGTTTATATGCTACTGCTCCGATTCTCTCAACAATTTGGTATGGACCGAAATATTTTTTGGATAATTTGTGGTGACTGTTGCGGACTGAAGTTTGTCGATACGGTTGTAATTTCACGAATACCCAGGAACCAACATCAAACTGCTTGTCTGTGCGCTTTTGGTCAGCAAGAGATTTCATTCTGTTTTGTGCTTTTTGTAGATTTGTCTTGATACGGTCCAATAACTGATCTCGTGAAGTCGCCCAGGTAGATAACTCAGATGATTGTGGAGTAGTAGTGATGTAGCTTGAGATGATTGGGGGTGGGCGGCCGTAAACTGCCTGGAAGGGAGACATTAGTAAGGATGAATGCTTTGTCGTGTTATACCATAATTCAGCCCATGGAAGGCACTTAATCCACTTTGTTGGCATGTCATCGACCACTGCACGGAGGTAGTTTTCAAGACATCGATTCACGACCTCCGACTGTCCGTCGGTTTGAGGATGGTACGCGCTGCTCATCCTGATTTTTGTACCATGAAGACGAAATAATTCTCGCCAGAATTGGCTTGTAAATAAACGGTCTCTGTCGGACACAATGGAGCGCGGAAAGCCGTGTAAACGAACGTACTCTTGGAGGAATTGTGTAGCTAACTGGGGTGCAGTCACAGAAGTAGGTAATGCACTGAAATGTGCATATTTTGAAAGTCTATCGACAATCACCCAAATCGTTGTTTTTCCGGCTGATGGTGGCAAATGTGTGATGAAGTCCATTGAGATGTCTTCCCAAATTTGTGCTGGTATGGGCAGTGGTTGAAGAAGACCCTTGTACGGTGTGTTTTCGGATTTGGTTCGAAGACATGTAGGGCATTGTTTGACGAACAGCTGTACTGCAGTGGATAGCTTGGGCCAGTAAAAGTTGCTAGTGACTCTG
This sequence comes from Allium sativum, assembly GCA_030737875.1. Lineage (NCBI taxonomy): Eukaryota > Viridiplantae > Streptophyta > Magnoliopsida > Asparagales > Amaryllidaceae > Allium > Allium sativum. The sequence continues at coordinate 301,942,536 of CM060924.1, forward strand.
GCCATGGTACCCTTAATCCCCGAATGCCCCCCGATTTTTGAATCATGTAATGCAGCAATAATTCTTTGTTGCAGAGCAATATCATCCGGCACATAGATCCTATTTCCCCAAAATAGCAAGTTATTGCGAAAGTGATAATTAGGGTTGGAACTTGTACCTGATTTGAGCTGCGAGATAATCGTCTGGGCTGTTGAATCTGTCTTCAAAGCGTTCTGGATGTCGAGTAATAATGGGAATGTCGGACCCGAAATGGCTGTCATTGCTGCATCTGTGGTGAAGCGAGAAAGACCATCGGCTACTGCGTTTTGCCGACCTGGATGATAATGGATTGTGAAATCAAACCCTAATAGCTTGGTTAGCCATTTCTGCTGCTCCGGTGTTTGTATAACCTGTGAATTTAATTGACGCAAACTTTGATGATCAGTATAAATTTGAAAGGGGCGACCAAGAAGGTAATGCCTCCGTTTTTTTACTGCTGAAGTTATTGCATACATTTCTCGGGAATAGGTTGAGGATTTTTGAAGAGAAGAAGGAAGTTTGAGGCTGAAGTAAGCTATGGGGTGTTCGGCTTGGGAGAGAACTGCTCCAATGGCGGAGTCCGAAGCGTCGGTGGTAACAGTAAAGGGTTTGGTGAAATTGGGGAGAGAGAGTACGGGTGTAGTGGTAACTGCGTGTTTAAGGCGGACGAAGGCTAGATGGGCTTCAGGGCTCCACTGATAATTGTTTTTCTTCAATAAATCGGTTAATGGGCCTGCCAATAAAGCGTAGCTTTTTATAAATCTCCTGTAATAGCCCGTTAGGCCCAGGAACCCTCTTACATCGGAAATGGATTGTGGTGTGGGCCAGTTGACCATTGCCGCTATTTTATTTGGGTCTACTTTGACACCCTGGCCTGATATAACATGTCCCAAGTAGTCCAACTCGGTTAAACCGAAACTGCACTTATCAATGTTAGCAAAGAATTTGTGTTTGTCGAGAATTTCGAGTGTGGTTTGAAGATGGTGTAAGTGAGCATCCCATGAAGGGCTGTAAAAAAGAATGTCGTCGAAGAAGACGAGTATAAATTTCCGCAAATATGGTCGAAATATATTATTCATCGTGGCTTGAAAAGTGGAGGGGGCGTTTGTTAAGCCAAAGGGCATCACTAGAAATTCGTAGTGACCTTCATGAGTACGGAAAGCGGTTTTTGGAATATCGGGTGGGTGAACGCGGATTTGAAAGTAACCACTTCGTAGGTCAAGTTTGGAGAAAATTATTGCACCATGCAATTCATCTAATAGTTCGTCGACCGTTGGTATTGGAAAACGGTCTTTAATGGTGATTGCATTTAGGGCGCGATAATCGACGCAAAATCGCCATGAGCCATCTTTCTTTTTAACCAATAGTACTGGGGAAGAAAATGGGCTAGTGGATGGTTGAATGATATTGGATTGCAACATTTCATGGATTTGTCTTTCGATTTCATGTTTTTGGAAATAGGGGTAACAGTATGGTTTTGTATTAATTGGTTCCGAATTTGGGAGAAGGGAAATATGATGGTTGAGTTGTCGTGTAGGTGGCAAGAATGTTGGTTTTTTGAAAATGTGGTGGAACGTGGAAAGTAAGTTCTGTAACGTTGGGTTATGGGTTTTAGGAGGTGAATTGGATGGTTCAAGTGATGGTTGAAAGTGCAGGTAGTAAAAATTTGAGATGGATGAAGTGGTTTCGCTACGTTTAAGTTGCTGGAGGGATAATGGTTTGGGATTATAGACTGGGCCTAGCCCATTAAGCTGAATAGTTTGGTTATTGTGTGAAAAAACCATGGTGAGTTGCTTGTGGTCCATTGTAATCGGGCCCAACTGTTCTAACCATTGGATTCCGCATACCGCATCAGAACCCACAATATCCAATAAGAAAAAATCGATTAAAAAATCGTTACCCTGGATTTCAACTTGCACGTTTGGGCATACACCTGAACTTCTTAATTTGTCACCGTTGCCCACGGTAACTACAAAGGTTGATGAATGTTCGATTTCGAGTCCTAAAAACTTGGCGGTTTTCGGATGGAGGTAGTTGTGTGTTGATCCAGTGTCTACGAGGATGGAAACGGGTTTTCCTCTGATGGAGGCGGGTAGGCGAAGGGCACGAGGGTTAGAGGAGCCAGTTAAGGCATGAAACGAGATTTCTTGGGGATGATCGATTTGTGCTTGTGGTGAAGGAGAAAGTTCTGTTATTGTTGGTGGAGATGGTTCAGAATTATTTGGTGGTGGTGTATCATCCGAATTAATATCAGGCAGAATCATCAGTATGTGGGTTGGTTTGCATTTGTGGCCGAACTGGTATTTCTCGTCGCAATTAAAACATAGTCCTTGTTCTTTGCGTTCGGCCATTTCAGCTGATGATAGTTTTTTGATGGGGATCGATTGTTTGGAATTTGGTAGATGAGGTGTTTGATGAAAGGGCTGAATAGATTGGGAAGAAGAGGTAGGTTTAATGAACTGGTTTTGTGACTTTTGGAGTGGTGTTTTGTGGAGGTCTGAGTGCTTTCTCTCGATCAACTTGGCGGCATCAAAAGCTTCAGATAATGTTGTTGGTTTTAGGAGGTTGAGATCATTTTGGATATGATTTTTCAGTCCTGAAATAAAGCACAGTAAAATTGAATCGGGGGATAGTGAAGTGATACGATTACATAGTGTTTCGAATGTGGCTTGATAGTTGTCAACGGTGGTGATTTGTTTGAGTTTGAAAAGTGTAGCTTGCGGATTGAGAAAAGTGGTTGGCCCAAATCGTTGTTCGATCGCGCGAGTCAACGATGCCCATGAAGTGAGTTGCTTGTTACGATGCATCCATTGGAACCAAGACAAAGCTTTTCCCTGCATGTGGAAGCTCGCTAAGTCGATCCTCTGATCTTCGGGAGTTGAGTAGTATGAAAAGAAGCGCTCGGCCTGAAAAATCCAGTCATGTGGATTTGAGCCGTCAAAGAAGGATAGAGTGCATTTGGGTAGACGAGTAGGTGTTGGAGTGGGTAGTATGGGGGTGTTTCGGTTGGTTGTTGACTGATGGAATGTGGTGGCTGTGTGGTTGTTTGGTGACGGTGAGGGTTGGCTGTCTAGTTTGCGGTTAATGTCGGCAATGGATTTGGTGAGTGTTTGCAGTGTGGTTTTGATATCAAGGATATCGGCATTTTGGGTTTCTAGCATTTCGCCATGACTGGCTTGTGATGCTTGTATGGTGGAAATGGCATCTTCATGGGTTTCGAGCTGGTGTACAGCATCGTCCAAGCGGGTCATGTTTGGCATAGGGTGGTGGTTTTGGGGAGGAAGAGGAGAACAAGGGATGAAAGCACCAGTTGATAGGTAGCAGGAAGGAGTAAGAGAAGAACAGAGCAAAGAAGAAGATAAGGAAGGAGATAAGGTAGAGAAATGATTTAGCAAATAACTTCTATATCCTTCATTGCAGAATTCAGTACATACTTATAGCAAAATAGTAACAAACTTTTCTTCCTACGTGTCCTAACTCTTATCCATTTGAGGCAATTTCTGAAAAGTAATAACAGAAATTAAAAATACAAATACTGAAAAGTAGTAACCATTTTCTGTAGGGCAACACGTCACACATGCAGCAGCACATTACTCTAGGAATCTTCTAGGTCGATGGATTTCCCTCCTAGGCCTTGTGTTGAGAGAGGCACCATGCACATGTTGTTGTTCAGTATCCGTGTGCATATCACCAGGTTCTCTACTTTAGAGTATGAAGATTTCAGTGCGGCTAAATCATGCTTGGTCGAGTGGGACGAAAAATTTGGAGATATCCTCCAAGGCTCGCAATACAATTATTATGCTCAATCAAGATTTTATTTTTGATGACTGCACAATATTGGTTCATGGTTTCTCTAGAGTTGTCTTGGAATTGTTGAAGAAGGCTGCTTCAAATGGAAAATTATTAAAATTCTTTGCACAGTTGGTTACACAATAGACATGAATTCACCATGGATTATAGGTATCCTTTGTCTGCTTCTCAAGCTTTTTCTATATGCTTGAGTAGTTTTTAATAACGCTTCAGGCATATTGATATCATCTCAACTGTAGGATATTTCATATTGTCTTATTAACACTAAGGTTTCAATACATTTGGGCTTGGGAGTTCAGGCCGATCATTTACTTTTATATTCATGGCAAGTAACACACTAGCCATTGTTTACATTTCTGGCAAGTAACACTACCCGTTGCTTTCCTTGCTATATATATACATGTCCTATGTAATGAATAAATCTGTACCAATCTATTACAATCTCTTCATCAATAAAACATTTATTATTCCATTATGGTATCAGAGCATAATGCCGAAAGGCCTTTCCACAATCAAAGCATTGGATTTTGATTTTGGGGATATTCTCCTCGGTTTTTTTTTTCTTCTGGTCTTCATCATCGGAGAATTGTCGAAGGGACATCCAACACTGTTTTTTTTATTGTTCTAGGATCACCACCAGAATACTAAGCCTCGCCTAGTCACATTGCATGGCTGCTTAACGATCTGATTCACCTTGCCGTTGAAGTCGAGCAGCGGCTATAGTATTGAATCCGTCGTGCCATGCCTAAAGGCGGCTACAAAATCAGTACTGTCGTGCCTGACATACCCTTCTTCTTCTTTTTTTATCCTATGCTTTTGGAGATCTAACTGCAGTGTATTTCTAACTGTCACGCCACATCTTCATTTTTCCTTCTACAATGGCTAATGAAGACGAATCTACATCAAATATATCAGGCAACAGATTAACGGTGCCTCCTCTAGCCATCAAGACCTGGTTAAACCAAAAAAGTTAGATCATTACTACATCATTGGATGAGAATAACTACATATTCTGGAAATACCAGATTGAGATCGCGCTAAGAGGCTATGGATTACAAGGCTACATAAATGGAACAACACCTACACCACCAGCTATGATAATTGACAAAGATGACAACACCTTACCAAACCCAGATTATGCTAAATTCCAGAAGCAAGACAGCCTACTATCATCAATCAGCTCGAATTTGTTGTCGCAAATTGTTGGGTGTAACACGTTCCATGAAATTTGGACAACGATACAACAAATTTTCAGTTCACAGTCAGCCGCTAGAATCATGCAATATAGGCGAGAACTACAAAATTCTAGAAAAGAAGATTCAAGCATGAAGGATTATTTAGGCAAGATCAAAAATCTGTGCGACAAATTAAATGTTGTTGGACATAAGATTAGCGATAGTGAACAGATATTGTTTATCATCGGGGGATTGGACGAGAAATATGAATCTCTTGTAACAGTCATAGCTACACAACAAACATTACCTGATTTAAAGTTCGTCCGATCAGCACTCCTTGCTCATGAAGGAAGAATTGACCAAAGAAGAACTGCACAAGGAGAATTCTCTGTCAATTATAATGCAGCCAAAAATAAACAAATACAAAGAAATATCATTAACAACAACTCAAATAGGCAAGAGAATCAACCGCAACATGGGTATCCACCCCAAAGAGGAGGTTATCATCCTCAAAGAGGCCGCGGAAGGGGCATATGGAATAATAATAATCGCGTAAAGTGCCAAATATGCCAAAAAATTGGTTATATGGCAAATAAATGCTATTTCAGGTATAATTCAGATGGGCGGCAAAACAACTATTCACAAAGAGGAGCGCAAGCCAACACAGCAATTATTGGAAATTCAAGCAGAAGCAACAACGATACTGGCAAGTATCAAATTAATAGCGATGAAGGAAAATGTGATGACAAAAGCTATGATGAATGGTATCCAGACTTCAGTGCAACTCATCACATTACAAATGATCTCCAAAAATTGAATATTGGAAGCAAAAACTACTCAGGTATGAAAAATTTATATATGGGCAATGGTAAGACAGCCAGTATCACACACATAGGTACAGGGAACATTCTTGGAAAAAGACAATTCATATTAAACAATATGCTTAGAGTACCCACGATTAATAAAAACTTGCTTAGTGTATCAAAACTAGCCAATGATAACAATGTTTATTTTGAGTTTCACCCCAGGTATTGTTTAGTAAAAGACTGTCTTAATCATGAAACGTTACTACGGGGTAATCTACACAACGGTCTATACAAATTCGACAACTTGAAAACTGCTAACTCAACAGGGGAGTATTGGTGCAATAACGTAGCTACTCGTAGTGACAATAATTGTAACAGCAAAGAATGTAATACTGGTAGTAGTAATGGATGTAATGATAATAAGTATAATACTATAAATTCATGGCATATCAAGTTAGGGCATCCAAACTTCGAAACTGTTAAAGTTGTTCGGCATAGTAATAATATTTCTTTTGATAACAAATTACCTGTGAACCACACATGCACACACTGCCAACTCGGCAAAAGTCACAAACTCCCATTCAATGATTCTGAAACCAGATATAGTAGACCACTAGAACTTATAGCTGCAGATTTGTGGGGTCCAGCGCCATTGCACTCGTGTCAGGGACACAGGTACTATCTATCTTTTGTAGATTCTTACTCTAGATATACCTGGATATATATGCTGAAAGCTAAATCGAAAGCTTGCAATACCGTCATATAATTCATAACATATGTTGAAAGGCAAACTAATTACAATGTTCAGGCCATACAAACAGATGAGGGGCAGAGTTTAAACCACTAAGCAACTATTTTATCAAAAAAAGCATCAAACATAGGTTAACATGCCCCCATACATCTAAACAAAACGGTTTAGTTGAAAGAAAACACAGACATATAGTGGAAACTGGTCTAACATTATTATCTCAAAGCTCTTTACCTACGAAATACTGGAACGAAGCTTTTTACACATCAGTGTTTCTCGTCAATAAGCTACCAACTAAAGTTCTAAAAGTTAAAACTCCTCATGAAATGATATATAATGTTAGACCGGACTACGAATTCTTAAAACCATATGGATGTCTATGTTTTCCATGCTTAAGAGATTATAACAATCACAAGCTAAGCATGAGATCAAGCCCGTGTACATTCATTGGGTACGCCCAAAGTCATAAAGGCTACAAGTGCATGGATAAGAATGGAAAAAATTATGTGTCAAGACTTGTTATATTTGATGAGAATAAATTTCCTTTTAGAGAAAAACAACTTGTGAAAGAAGGGGGCGAGAAGGACATGAGCAGAAACATACAGATCAAACCACTTTTCGTTAGGCCAGATATGGAACAACTAAATGCAAACAACTTCAATACCATGGAAGGAGCAAATGAACAAGAAGATGAGACGCACGATGAATCAGAGAGCTTGAACACAAACCAGGCACACCAAAACACACTGTACACTGAAAATACCGAACACGGCAGTGCAGACTCCAACAATGCGAACTCAAACAGTGCAGACTCAAACAACCGCATCGGACTACAAGAGCAAGGAAAACAACCAGCAACTGGACATCGCATGACCACTAGATCGAAGAGTGGAATTTTCAAACCCAAGGCCTACAATATCTCAGCTATCGAAACAGAACCGCTAAATTTTACTCAAGCCATATAATCGAACAAATGGAAGAATGCCATAGACACTGAATATGAAGCACTCATGAGAAACAATACCTGGAGTCTGGTAACAGCACTAAAACACAAAAATATCATCGCTTGTAGATGGACATATAAAATAAAGATGAAAGAAGATGGATCTATCGACAAATACAAAGCTAGACTCGTCGCAAAAGGCTATGCACAACAAATTGGATTTGATTTCAACGAAACTTTCTCCCCAGTCATAAAACCCACAACCATTCGAATCATTCAAACCATAGCTCTTAACAAGGGATGGAATATAAGGCAACTCGATGTTAACAACGCTTTCCTTAACGGAGAACCGACTAAGGAAGTGTACATGCAACAACCCGAAGGGTACGGCAATGGCGACAAGGTGTGCAAGCTACACAAGGCTATATACGGGCTGAAGCAAGCTTCAGGAGCTTGGTATGATAAATTAAAGACAACACTATTGAAAATAGGGTTCCTACAGACTAAATCAGACAACTCCCTATACATGAAGAAAAGCATACATGGAACCGTGTTCATATTAGTGTATGTCGATGACATGCTAATAACAGGTGATAACGACCAAGAAATGAACAGAATCATACACATCCAAGATCAGAACTTTGCAATCAAAGATTTGGGGGAACTAAAATTCTTTCTTGGCATACAAGTTATTAAGTAAAATGATGGGGAGTTGATCTTATCTCAGCAAAACTACATTTCTAAAATTTTACAAAGGACCAACATGCATCGAGCAAATTAATTACCGACTCCCATGATTAGTAACCTAAAGCTATCTAAACACAGGGGTGAAGCCGTTGATAATGCTAAACAATACAGGAGTATAATAGGAGCAGTTCAATACGCAACCATCACAAGACCAGACATATGCTACAACGTCAACAAACTCAGTCAGTATATGCAAAACCCTCTATCAGAACATTGGACTGCGCTAAAGAGAGTACTACGATACTTGCAAGGTACAAAACAACACGGTATAAAACTAGAAGAAGAAAAAGAACTCAACTTACAATGCTTCAGCGACGCAGATTGGGCCAACGATATCGATGATCGCAAATCAATTTCAGGCTACCGCGTCTACCTTGGCACTAATATAGTCTCATGGTGTACAAAGAAGCAGCATACAACATCCAGATCCAGCACCGAGGCGGAGTATCGTGCGCTAGCAAGTGCGACAACAGAGGTCGTATGGATAGAATCATTGCTGGAAGAGCTAGGGTTTGCCCAAAAGCGAAAATCAGTAATCTGGTGTGACAACAAGAGCACGGTCTCTCTGTCTCTCAACCCGATTCAACACTCGAGGACAAAGCATCTCGAAATTGACCTCCACTTCGTCAGAGACAAAGCACAAACCGGGAAATTAGCTATCTGTCATATACCCACCTGCTATCAAAGAGCGGATGCTCTTACTAAGGCGTTGTCAATCAAGAACTTTACTAGACTAAGGGAGGAGCTTAGAGTTGTATATGGAGGCAAAAATGGAAATAATGAGTTCAGCATTGAAGATGAAGGCAGAAAAGGAAATGGGAAAACCTAGTCTTGTTTGAGGGAGAGTAGTAACGCTTCAGGCATATTGATATCATCTCAATCGTAGGATATTTTATGTTGTCTTATTAACACTAAGGTTTCAATACATTTGGGCTTGGGCCTTCAGGCCGATCATTTACTTTTACATTCCTGGCAAGTAACACACTAGCCGTTGTTTACATTTATCGCAAGTAACACTAGCCGTCGCTTTCCTTGCTATATATATACATGTCCTATGTAATGAATAAATCTGTACCAATCTATTAAAATCTCTTCATCAAAAAAAAAATCAGTATTCCATATGTTTTGATATCAAACCTGTATGCAAATGAGTTGATAATGTAAATACCTCAGTGCTTGGGAAGGAAGAGTTTTGCTTCTTTTTATGTTGTAATGTACCATTGGACAATTTCTTGTATATCTTGCTAATGATTAAACATAACACTACTACATGATGGATGCACAATTTTATTATGTAAACAGTTCACAATTTGAACGTGCACCGGGTACCAAGATCATTTGTCTTAATCTAACAAAATTCTTCAGATATTTTAGCTTGTGAATATGAGCATATGTTTGAATTATCATTTTCAATGAAGTAGCAAAGAAAATCATATTTTGAAGCAAAGATTAAAATGACAAAGACGGTACAAGCAACAACCCGGAAAATCGGAACCAATTTAAAACTTTTATTTTAAAGAAGTTGGTTAGAAAATGTGCCAGAATTTAAAATTTTCATTTTTAAATAATATTAAAGCAATTAAAAATAGCCATTTTACAAACGACCTCCGTTTTCGACGAAACCACTTTTGTTGGAACCGAAATGTCAAATTATTGCTAGATTTCAATTTTTATAATTTTTCGAATTAATATGTAAGTGTGGCAAAAGAAAATGTGTTTTGTCAATTTCAGTCAAATTTAATCGACTTGAAAAAGGCCATTTTTCAAACGGTCTTGAAATTCAATGAAATTAATTTTGTTAAGACCGTATCGTCAAAACAAAGCTAAATATATTTTTTTCTGTATTTTTTAGAGTCCGTATGTGACCTCGGGGAATTTAAACGTAAGATCGAATTAATTAAATAAATGATTTAAATTTTAAATTAAAGAAAACAGGCTAAAAGACGTGTGACGGCCCGCCCCGCACCAACCGACATTTACTCCAAAAGTGCGCTGTACACATGTCCAGTTGGCACGGAACGGGTCGCCAGAGGGAAAAAGGAAGAAGGAAATGAACATGCAAGGAACCTGTAGAATGTCTCACAGCGCATAGAACAAAATATAATAATAACATACTTGACATAAAACAGGAGAGACAGTGCATAAGCTGAAAATCAGAACTAAACATCATAGCAGCGGAAACCCAAAATACAGCTTATTACAACTTTTCAACTGTCTCAAAGCAAAGTAAGATAAATGAGGTACACTACTAATGCCCAAGTAGCGACCACCAACGACACAGGGAGAATGTGTATATATATATAATACGTGGAAGCCTCCTGCCCGCCTCCGAATCAGCTACTCGCACATCACCAGCTAACCTGTCTCTAGTCTGCTCGTGTGAGCACCCAGAGTAATAAGAGGAGACATAAAACTCTGGGTCAGACATAAAGCCTGGTATGAGCGATAAGCATCTAAAGTGAACAATAACAGGTAGACTACAACATACCTGAACCTGGACCTGCAACCAAAGAGTTAGCACTACATACTGTACAACACTCTAAGGTATCATATCAAACAGTGCAAAGATACGGAGGTAGGGGAGGTGTGCATGTCATAATGATGGCAAACAATCAAGCATAGCATCCATCCTCACATCTCTCACTCAGTGCATAAAGCATACGATATTCACCACTTCGATCACCCAACATTCCTTGCTACGATCACTTTGCCCCATGAAGTCATAAATGGCTTCACTGCACTGATAACGTAGCCACTAATTCCTCGCTATGTCCACTTGCCCCATGGAGTTGTTCACCCCATCTGCGCTGGCTCATAGCCTTACCAATCCTTACTATGTCCACTTGCCCCATGGAGTTATTCACCCCATCTGCGCTGGCTCATAGTCTTACTACGCATCACCTTGCCCCTCAGGTCATAATGACCCTTCTGCACTGATAACGTAGTCCTGCTACCATCACCTTGCCCCTCAGGTCGTAATGACCCTACTGCACTGATAAGTAGCCCATCATTCCTTTTAGTGGTGAATCGAAGTTATGAACGTCGACAACTCCTTAGCATACGTCCCGCAGCAAAGTCCAACCATGAAGTGAACTCGTTGGTTCCCAACTGGTTCCGGGATCCTGAGCTCTAACTTCCCCTATTGGACTACCTTTGCATCTCGGGTTATTGGTCATCATCAGATCGGATCGGGTCGCCTTCAGCATTCTTCATCGGATCGGGTCGCGCCTCCTACGTCGGATCGGGTCGTGATCCTCCAGGTGATCAGGTCGCACTCCCCCATCGTCTCGTGAATCCAGTCTCCATCGAATCGGGTCTCCACGTCTAGTCGGATCGTGAATACCCCATACGGATCGGATCGCGCTCCTCCATCGTCTCGTTGTGCATCGGATCGTGGATGCTGCCTTCCTCTAGTCGGATCGTGATATGAAGCACGAATGGATCGGGTCGTAATGCTCATTGGCGATCCGGGTCGGAGTACTTCAATTTGGGCACGGCGCTGCATTGATTCGTCTCGTGGGCCTTGCGCAGATGGTTCGGTTCGGAGGAGATGACTCGACTCGTGGTGATGTCCTACGATCCCATAGGGCGATCCAATCGTCCCTCAACCCCCTATGCGATCCGAACCCCTGCACCTTGTCCAGCGAGCTGTTTACACCCCTCGACGGCGTTTTCGACCATTCCAACTATTCTAAACAGTCACATAGCATTTCATACAGTCATAGCAACATGCATAATCAACCACAAACATCAAAACATCAATATGATAAGTAAAAAGGGATCAAACATACCCAAAATCCCAAATTTTCCCCTTTAAGCATATTTAGGTGAAACTAATGATAGGATTATCAAAACTTAACCAAATTAACCCAAATTCATGTCAGAGGTCTAAAACATCATTCCGAATTTATAAACATTTTTCCAGAATTTTATCATGTTTAAATTCGCTAATTAACACTAATCAACCCTAATTAGCCATAATTAGTGCAAAACTAAGCAAATCACTCACCTTAGCCACAAAATAAACTAAGATCTGAAATAATTCTCTGATTTGATGCGAATTTCAATACCAACCAGCAGCTTCTTTGTTGATTTGGTGAAGATCCTCCTTGATTAGGGGTTGCTAAGCCAAATCCTTAACCTAAAGGTGATTTGGAGGTGATTTAGAGGTTGGAGGCCATTTTTAGGGTTCTTTGGTGATAAGTGGAGGCTAGAAAACTGAAATGGAATGGTTCTCAATCTCATTTCAGCCCTCCCATAACCCTAATCCCGAAATGGGTTATGGGCCTACTCACTAATCACCCGATTTGGCCCGGTTAAGCAGTTTTTCACACTCCAAACCTTGTTTCAGCCATATCTCCCAAACGGTAAGTCCGTTTGGCTAATGTGACCACTCTACGGAAAGAGAAACCATCAAACGAACCAAATGGAAGTGGTTTTAGGTCAAAATTCCTTTCCAATCAAAAGTTATGGTCAAAACAGTACCAACTAGGGGCAAAATGGTCATTTAAAAATCGACAAAAATCATGAACATGAGAAATGACTCTAATAGATGTTTCCCAAAGTTACATGACCATACGGCTTCATATGGGAAGGAAATAAATATTCTACGATCCTATGATGTGTAGAATACGGGTCATTACAAGACGACTGTTTAGGCTGACGAGACCTAGCACACTGCGTCCGAAATGGGGGCAAATGGGTAGGAACAACTTCTGTTGGGATAGAGTCGGAACCATTGAAATGCAATGGGTTTATTTGTAAAAATGAGTAATTAAAATATTATAAATATTCCTTAATCCATTTCAAAACCCTAGTCCCAAACATTACAGCCGCCACTTACATAGAAATCCATAGCCGATAGTACTCCCTTCTTCCTCCATTAAAATACATCGATCCGCTCAGTAAAATCAACCTCTTCTTTTGGCAATTCGGTAGCCCCTTCTCCACTCTACAATTATGTACGGTCGGATCCATCCTAGTGCAGCACAGCTCGAGAACCAGCACTCCAAACCCGACCCGTTTGCACCGCCGCCCTCCCTCCTAGGAGAGTGCGAGTTGACCACGGGTGGGACCCCTCATGCGCGCCGTTCTTCCCCCGTCGAAGTGCCACCGTCCGATCATCCTCTGGTGCTTCCAATCTGACGTGAAGTGGAACCCTGGGTTCGAACCAATTGGAAATAAACGCAACCTTAAGTGTATAAGGAAGAAGAAGGTGGAAAATCTATTTAATTATTTAAATTAATTTATTTTAAATATTAACATTGTATAATAAAGCACATCTTATTTATTTGACACTACACCATATCAGCCAATTTGGCACACTACGTTGCGGAGATAAAATACGGTTTATAGCCATATCATATTTGATAGGTCTTAGAGTCGTAGCAAACTACATTTTGCGATCCGCACCACCCTTAACACCCTAAATTGACCGTCCATCGAGGAAGCTTTGGATCGGTTCATTTGACAAGGCCTTTGGCCAAATCTAATTCGTATCATATTGTGCACCCCTTTAAGCACTCCAAACACAAATTTTGGCCGCTCCCTTTTCCTTTTGTTTTAGTTTAATGGTGACCGAAAACCCAAATTAGGGTTTTCGATCGGTGACCAAATCGTGCCTCCACCTTTCTCTGGAATCTCCTCCTCCAGCAAAGATGATTCAATTTGTGTGTCTCCAGCTTTGCACTGGTTAGATCACTGGCATCTCTAGTCGTGCTTTACCAAATTCAGCTATAAAGTGGAAATTGATTAGCCACTGTAAACGTAAATGATGCCAATGATCGACCAACGCAAAGCTAGAGACCCCAAATTTGGGTAATCTGAAGATTGTGGACTTTGGGTACTTCAGATGTGCTAATCAACTTATTCTTAATTTGTATCGTTACATTCAGGTAATTCTTTTTACTTGTTCATATTATCTTAATGTCACTCTCAAGGACGGAGCCGGGATTTTAATTTCCGCCAGGCAAAGTAAAGATTAATTAAAAAAAGAGCGATCTTGATTATAATAGCATCATTCACAGAGTAGATTTGGGGATAAGAATAAACATTTGTACTTGTAAGCAAATGAAATTTAGATAACCACATTTACTTGGTTCTTCACATAGTAGAATTGGGGATGTAGTTGGATTGGCAGTTTTATGTGCTTTGTTAAAAACATAGAAGATTGAAACAGGATCTCCTATCTTGAAATGTAAGAAAACCATGCAGGCAGCCAAGTTGCATTGTTTCTATTCTATGTGTAATAATAGATAGACGGATTTCAAAGTTGATATCTATGGTAGCTATCAATACGGTCATTTTGTTGGCGATGTCTAGTTCAATAACATTTTTATTAAGGTAATTCTGTCATGGTGTACAACCCTTCATGTAATACGAGAAGTTGTTAGTGTTTTGAACTGTATAATAGGTTATAACTATGCAGTAAAACCTTAATTGTGCAGGGTCTGCTGGATTGGGATTTCTGTCATGGTGCTTAGCAGGAAAAATCAGAGCATTTTTGATATAAACTTCAGGTAATATCTCGCTTTTTTCCATCCCCTCATCTCGGATACACTACATTAGCTAGATAAGGGTGATAGAATAAAAAGGGAAAGGCTGTAGCAATGTTATATCTACAATATTGCAACCTTGTGACAAGGAGAATTATAATGAGTTTGTGCTTTAATACTTTTAGAGCGAATTAGTGAGTCATTATGTGAAAATCATGTTTGCGGAGATTTTGGAGAATGAGAAATAAACTGGTTCAAAGCAAAGGAATTGTTTTGGAGAATGAAATCATGTCATGTAGCATTACATAAACATGTTATACATATAATTAACAAATATGCACACAAGAATACAAAGACACGATATGCCCTTCACTGTTATTAGTACGAACACAAAGACACGATATTTTGTGTACAATCAGGTATAAAATTACTTCTTTTTTCCTGTTGATTTTGGGAGCTTTTGTGTTGCTGGAACTCAGGCGCTGGCTATCACGATTCAGTTTTACTGCCAATCATCAAGTTGGCCTTTTAAGTTTTTGTTTTAAACTGTGTACATAGTAACATATATAAATATTTATGTTGTTATATATAAAACTTTATGATCAACATCATGAGCTAGCTTATTCTCATAGTAGTACTGCTTTGATTTAAAGCAAACACATGGATTTCATCGGCATGATCAGCACGTACGCTCAATCTTCCCGGCCTCGACTGGAGTTATATATATCAGGCTGATCATATGTTTTTACCTTTTTTTGTTAGTTCGTACTGTTATGAAAATCTTTGACAGTTTCCTTTGTATATGTTAGTATGTTATACATTATGTTCGTGTTATGAAAAATCTTGCAATGCTTTGAGTATATATTTAAAATATAAATTGTGTTATTCTTGTGTATAAATTGTGGTATATATGCTGTGTTATATGAAAAATATGTGCTACAGTTTCTGTATGTATGTATGTATGTATGTGTATATATATATATATATATATATATATATTTGAAAATAGGTTAAAGTTTTATTAGGCATTACAGCCCAAAGTGAATGGATTGCATGACAGACCAAAGCCCATATAACGTACAAATCATAAGTAAAGAGACCAGTTAAATATAACGTAACTAGAACTTTCCCAAATTGGTTCTTCATCTTCTACACACAGCAGACACAGCGCAAAATCAATTCATGGCGGGTCAAACAATGTACTGGTTCCTGGAATTTGTGCCGACGCTTCCTTCAGATCCATTCTTGACAATTCATCGAGTGCAAATTCCAAGCTATCAGTGTGTTCTCTCCCTTTAATTCTTTGTTTGCTGATGATAATCTCAGTTATGGCTAATTTACTGACTTGTTTTATTGATCTTGATTTTCCTTTGAAAAATCTCGCATTTCTTTCTCTCCAAATTGCAGATATAGTATATGTCAAGGCAACCTTATCGAGTTTGGCTATCAGACGATCGTTGTTTGGGTGCCTGGTCAGGTAAGTAGCAATTACTTGTAAATCCCAATTTTGATTCAGAGGATCAATTTTTACTTTGCAATTTTCAGCGACTGTTTTAGAATAATTGCATGCAAAGAAAAGATGTTCATGAGACTCTTCCGCTGAACCGCACAAAACACAAAGTCTGTCATCTGTAATGCCCCAATTATTTAGTCTATTACGAGTAGGTAATCGTTGTAGGACAGCCTTATATGTTTTCAAAGAATTTTTAGGGCAAATGGAGTTATCCCATATCGTTTTACTCTAGATTTTGTTTTCATGTTTAGTACGAACTGAATTCCATGTTGTTTTGATAGCAAAATCACCTTTCGAATAGCTCCAGGCCCATTTATCATTTTCCCTGCCAGTAAAGATTGGCATGCTTGAATTTTCTGTGTAATTTCCATATTGCATGGTAAGCGATCACATTTCCAGGAATGGTTTTCAATTATAGTGTCCACATAAGTATTTGGGGATCCATAAGAAGAGTACGTGTCCCATCCAACAAGATCAATCATTGATTTACCCATTATCCATGGATCTTTCCATAGATTAGTGTCTTTACCAGTAGCAAATTCTCGAGTGCAATTTTCAGCTAATTTATCTCTTATTCTAAGTATCGCTTTCCAATTTGGGGAGGCATTATTGTCCTCTGCCATTTGCCAAAAATTGTCTTTTACATATCTTTGCTGCATCCATCTTGCCCACAAGCCTTTACTAGTTATGATTTTCCAACCTTGTTTGAGAGTGAAAACATCTCTCATGTCTCTTATGCTTCTCAAACCAACACCCCCTTCTTCCTTGGGTCTACATAGGTCTGCCATTTTTATTTTATGATATCCACCTCTCCAAATAAACTCAGCACAAACCTTTTCTATCTTTTCAATAGAGGCAACAGGGATTTGAAATGTTTGCAACCAGAAATTAATCTTCGCATTTATAATAGTGTGAACCAATTCAATTCTGCCTGCTAATGATAATGTTTTTGAACTCCAACCTTGCAACTTGTCTTTAATTTTACTAATCAATTCCACACATTCTCTATCAGTGATTTTATTAGTTGATAAAGGAACACCCAAGTATTTTACTGGTAAAGTTCCTTCAGCAACACCCAAGATTCCAAGTATCCCATCTCTATCACCACAAAATTTATTAAAATAACATTTTGTTTTGTTCTCACTCACTTTCAGACCCATAAACTTTTCCAGTAAATGAAAATTGTTTTTGATGGTTCTAGCAGCAGATTCATTCGATTTAATACAAATTATCAGATCATCAGCATATAAGAGGTGACTTATCTTAGGTTGGAAAATGTACACAGTCTGAATTTGTCTGTTGTGCACCGACAATTCCATCTGGAGAGAAAAATACTCCATCGCAACCGCAAACAGATATGGAGACAAAGGATCTCCTTGTCTTATCCCCCTATTTGATCCAATGAATCCCTTAGGAACACCATTAATCAAAACAGAAAATGTAGGGGTAGAGATACACTCATTTATCAACTTAACAAATTTGGTAGGGAAACCCATACAATTTAGCATATGTATTATGAAGTTGCGATTTATTTTGTCATATGCTTTGTGAAGGTCAACTTTCAAACAGAATTTATCAGCGCCGGGTTTATTGAAATTTCTTACAAGTTCATGAGACAACAGCGAGTTCTCTGAAATACTTCTACCTTTTATGAATGCACTCTGACACTCTGAGATGATGTCTGGTAGAATATGTTTCATTCTGTTGCATATCACCTTGCTGAGAATTTTATATAGCACATTGCAGCAAGCGATATGCCCGAATTTTTCTGGTCTGGTGGGATTTTCTACTTTTGGAATGAGACATGTGAAAGTGTGATTCATTTATTTAATTATTTTCCCAGAGACGAATGCTTCTTGAACAGCTTTTGTTACATACTCTTTTAGGTGTTGCCAGTGCTTTACGAAGAACCCAACCCCTACCCCATCTGGACCTGGGCTGGAGTCAACACTGATGCTTTGGAGAGCCAACCAAACTTCGTCATGCATAACTTGGCTAACCAGCATCCTCTTACCTCTGGAATTCACAACTCTCCTGCAGTGAATACCAGGTAAGTTAGTTTCACATTCACCATTATACAGTGTAGTAAAGTATTCAATAGCTTCTCTCTCAAGCTTTTGAAGATCAGTACAGTTGTTCCCTTGATCATAAATCAAGTGTAAACTACTGTTGAAATGTTTGCGAATGGACATTTAGTATAAAAGAATTTTGTGCATTCATCTCCCTCAGTTAACCACTGAACTTTTTCTTTTTGCTTTAATTCAATGGCTTTATTTTTGAGAGCTTTTTTCAGTTCTAACTGAGTTGACTGATATTTGCTCCAGATTTCATCTGAGTTGTCCCCATCATCAATTGCTTGCAACAAATTTTCACAGTCTTTTTGCATCTGATCAATTTTGTCATTATCCCTCGGTCTGCATTTATTCCAGTCTTTAAGTCTCTACTTAGCAAATTTAAGCATTTGGAGAATTTTATAACCAGCACATCCCTCTTGTACTTCACAGAGGTTGAAATTAACAGCTTCATCGTAACCCTCAATATATTGCCAGGCATTAACATATCTAAAAGGCTTGCCTTTTGAGATATTCACTTTATCAAGAAGTTGTATAAAAATTGGGCTGTGATCACTAGTAAAAGTAGAAAGAATCTCCACTTTAATGTCTGGTAATTTAATAATACATTCAGTGTTGACCAGCACCCTGTCCAATTTACATGATATTTTCTTATTTTCACCACTTCTCCATGTATATTTCAGGCCGCTATGCACTGGTTCTAACAGTCCAGCTCCAGAAATGCAGTTGTTAAACTCTATAAGTTGAGCTACTCTCAGAGGCACACCTCCATAATTATCTTCTTTATTTAACACAGCATTAAAATCTCCAGTTACTATCCATGGAATACTCACATTTTTTGATATGTCTATGATTTTGGTCCACAAGTCTTTTCTTTCTAGGGCAAAGTTACTTGCGTATACTACCGTGATTATAAGATGAAAACGGCCACTGTTTTTAGCATCCAAGGTAATTTGTTGAGTGTCTTTGTGTAATAGTTGTATCTACCATACCGATTTACACCATATAACAAGAATTCTACCTTTGCAACCTGTATCATTGTTATTACATGATAGCCATTCATCCCCAAATGTGTCAATGAAATAATTTAAGTTGTCGTCAGTGAATTTATTTTCCAAGATACACATGATAGAAGGTGAGTACAACCTTCTAATATTGTAGAGGTCTAGTTTACGTGTATCATTATTGAGACCTCTAACATTCCATGTGATAAGAGTCATTTAAAGAGTGATAGCTTGCTCCTCAGAGTCATGTGTGAGGGGCATATCACTTCTTTCTTTTTACCTTCTTTTTGTGTCTCTATAAATTGCTTGTCATACTCTTTGTTTCCTTTCGTTAAGTTCGTTGACTGTGATTCATCGGATTCCTCTTCTCCCTCCTGTGGTAGTACAATGTCATCTAAATTCTCGTTGTCTTCTTTATCAGGAACTGCCAGAGCATCTTCATGTGGAGCATGTGGGGACTTCTTAGCAAGGGATGATTCAGTTTGGTTCCCTGCCTCTTTATGAATTTCCGTTTGATCTGCAACATTGATGACTTCAATAACTTCTGGATTCTGGGGCGTTGTATAGTTAGTAGTATGTAGTACCACCACGTCTTTTGTAGATATAGGTGTTTTTGTAGGCGTAGATAGGGGTACGGTAATCCCCTCTGGTTGTTGTGTATCATTTTTGTGATGTATATATATCTTGGGGCTCTACTAAATTAGCTGAATGTGAAGTATCAGTTCTTACTTGCCAGACTTGTTTCATTGGTTTGACCACAGTTGCACATTGATCTAAAGAGTGACCAAAGCACTTGCATTGAGAGCACATAGGAGGAACATATTCATATTCCACATCTTGTATGTAAACATTACCATTCCTGTCCTTAGCCCTCACCTTTTTTATTAGAGGATTAGTCGCCTTGATTTCAATTAACACTCTTGCATACTTTAATCGTCTTACATTTCTTTATAGTCATCCATGTCTAGGGGAGTTCCGATTAGACTTGCAATTTTACTAATCCCTCTAGCATTCCCCAAAGACAGATCTAGATTATGTAATTTCACCCAAACAGGGTGTGAGTCAAGCATG
This sequence comes from Allium sativum, assembly GCA_030737875.1. Taxonomy (NCBI): domain Eukaryota; kingdom Viridiplantae; phylum Streptophyta; class Magnoliopsida; order Asparagales; family Amaryllidaceae; genus Allium; species Allium sativum. The sequence goes on from CM060924.1 coordinate 301,962,937, forward strand.
TCTCTCTCCAATCGTAAATGTGGTTCCCATTTTTTGATAAAAATCAGTTTACTATCCATGAACCATGGACCTTCTGTTAAAACTTTCTTGCAGTCTGCCTCAAATTCAAATTTTATCAAGTAAAACCAGTTCTCTCAAGCAAAAACATCCCATCTTCCCGTTGGTTTCCATTCACGTCTGATATACGCATTTAGATGCACATAATAAGGTCTACGTCCCACTAAATAGATATTAATTGAATTATTCCACATGGAGTTAGACTTATCGAAAACTTCTTCATCCAGATCCGCGAAACAGCCTTCAGCATCTGTATTGGAAGAAAAGAATTCCACATCTCCATCGATCTTAGTGTTGCCTACTACTGCATGCGACCAGGTTTTGACACCTAGATTGAATTTAGGGAATTCCTGTCGTTTTCGAACAGGTTTAGCCGCCTCTCCCTTATTATCATCTGATCCATTAACAACATCCTTAAATGATTTAGCTTTCCTGTATCGTACCTCTTGCCAATCGAGATCGTCAATTGAATTTGCGTTAGGGTTTTGACCTCCAGATGAGAACGCCATTTTTTTACAATATATATATGTATATATATATAAGCGTATATATAAATATGTGCACACAATTCGATGCGGCCAAAGGCCGTGTCTGAATACTACTTAGATACGGCTATAAGCCGTATGTTATTACTAATGAGATACGGTTTTTAGCTGTATCTAAAAATTTTACACGCCGTTTTTTGATACCGCTATTGGTCGTGTTTAAGAGACTTAGATACGGCTAAAAACACAGCTTAATCAGCATATATGGTGTAGTGTGAACTCGAAATTGAACGATTTCAGATCCTGTACGATCGTGAAACCAAGATCTACGCTGCTGTCCTGACTAGAACCCATTCTAAGTAGATTGAATTTTGGTCAAAATTCCAAATCGGAATCATTCAGATTTAAACGACTGTGAGATTTCTATTTTTAATAATGAATTAAAATTAATTACTGTCTCGCTATTTAATTTGACGTATGTATGAAATGGAATCAGATCTGTGATGTTGAGATTGAAAAGTATTGTTTGTTGTTCGTATTGATTGCAATGTTCATGTTGTTAGATCCTGATCTAGAATTAAAATTCTTTCTCTTATCTAAATCTCTAGTTTATGGTTAGATTTAGATCTGAAATAAAAATCATATTTTTATTTTTAGATCTATAAATATTGATCTAGATTATAAAGTTCTTCTATTTTGATTCATGAACATGGAATTGTTCCTCTTTTATGTAGATCCGTGTCCTTTTATTTAGATCCATGAACCTTGATTTATTTTTATAATAAAATTTCATTTCTATTTAGATTCACAAGTATTGATTTGTTATATTATAAAAATATCATTTTTATGTAATACATGAACATCGAGATAAGATTTATAATAAAATAAAAATTCATTTTTATTGTTCACATGAGCATGAGTTTTTATCAAATTTAGATTTGGAATAAAAATCTCATTTTCATAACTTACATGAAACATTGATTTTTATCAAAATTTGGATTTGCAATGAAAATTCATTTTCATTGTTTGCAATAAAAATTTCATTTTTATTGGTTACATAAAACATAGTTTTGCTTCAAATTGTTTCAACTAAAAGAACACATCTTTAGTGTCGAATTGTTTTAACTAAAAAGCACACATTTTTAGTGTCGAATTGTTTCAACTAAAAAGATCATATTTTTAGTGTTTAATTGTTTCAAATGAAAAGAACATAGTTTTAAAAGTTACATTTTTATTGTCAATTTAGATGTAACAAAATAGCAGAAATAAAAGATTCATTTTTATTGTCATTTTAGATGCAATAAAACGAATAGATTTAAAAGTGACATTTTTATTGTCACTTTAGATGTAATAAACAGAATAGATTTAAAAGTGATATTTTTATTGACATTTTAGTTGTACTGAAAAGAATAGAATTAAATGTTACATTTTTATTGTCATTTTAGATGCAATAAAAAGAATAGAATTAAAAGTGACATTTTTATGATATTTTAGATGCAATAAAAAGAATAGAATTAAAAGTGACATTTTTATGACATTTTAGTTGTAATAAAAAGAATAAAATTAAAAGTGACATTTTTATTGACATTTTAGTTGTAATAAAAAGAATAGAATTAAATGTTACATTTTTATTGTCATTTTAGATGCAATAAAATGAATAGAATTAAAAGTGACATTTTTATGACATTTTAGTTGTAATAAAAAGAATAGAATTAAAAGTGACATTTTTATGACATTTTAGCTGTAATAAAAAGAATAGAATTAAAAGTGACATTTTTATGACATTTTAGTTGTAATAAAAAGAATAGGATTAAAAGTGACATTTTTATTGCCATTTTAGATGCAACAAAAAGAATAGAATTAAAAATTATATTTTTATGACATTTTAGCTGTAATAAAAAGAATAGAATTAAAAGTAACATTTTTATTGACATTTTAGTTGTAATAAAAAGAATAGAATTAAATATTACATTTTTATTGTCATTTTAGATGCAATAAAAAGAATAGAATTAAAAGTGACATTTTTATTGTCATTTTAGATGCAATAAAAAGAATAGAATTAAAAATGACATTTTTATGGCATTTTAGCTGTAATAAAAAGAATAGGATTTCAAGTGACATTTTTATTGTCATTTTAGATGCAATAAAAAGAATAGAATTAAAAGTGACATTTTTATGACATTTTAGCTGTAATAAAAAGAATGGGATTACAAGTGACATTTTTATTGTCATTTTAGATGCAATAAAAATAGTAGATTTAAAAATAACATTTTTATTGTCATTTTAGTTACAATAAAAAAAGAGTGGAATTAAAAATCATGTTTTTATTGTCATTTGGTTTCAATAAAAAGAGTGAACATTAAAAAAAATTACATTTTCAATGTAATTTAGTTTCCATTGAGAGGAGTTAGACATTAAAATATGATTTGTTTCGAATTGTCACTTTTATCATGTTAGTTAGGATTAAGAATATCATATGTAAAATTTCTAACATGAATATGGACTGTGCTTGGATTGCATGTGATTGATTGAAAGTAGTTGAAATCGCCAAACGATTTATATTTATATACATATAAATTAAAATTAAAATTAAACGAATCGCACACGGCAGTTTGCGTTTCGGCAACTGTAACTTTAAACGATTATACCGAAAGATCCGACTGTTGGATTTTTCCAAACTGGAACCATTAGGACCGCTTTGGGAAGATCTTTCCAAAGATATAATTTCGTCAAAATCCAACGGTTAGATTTCGAGAAATTTGTAAATCAAATTTTGGTAAAAACAGCATCAGGGCCGCCCATTGACTCGAAGCGTCGTTTAATTATATTGAGCTATTTTAAATAAATAAAAATAGCGATAAATCGTTATAAAAAATATTAACGATATGAAATGATTTAAATGATAATTATTCGAGAATTATTTGAAAAGACCGAGTTCAACTCATTTCAAATAATTATACGACGATTTAAATCTAAGATATAGAATATGGCGATTGAAGACCAGCAATCTTCACATCGAATGGACGGCTACTGATGCCTTTAATAGGAGTTGCTGCCTTGAAAGGGTTACATTGGTAGCTGTTCGAACGTACTTGTTGATTGTCCGGATTAGCGAGCACCTCTCTTCCGTATTAGACATACGGGACGAGGAATAAGGTGACTCCGGTTTCGTTCAGACCCAGAACGAACTTGTAAATGGATGCGGGTCTGACATTGGATTTCATTCCATGTAATTTGATTCTATTTAATATATATCTGTTGGTGGCGGAGAATTTATTCTCTTACTTAACACCCTTCTTTGAGACGCATGAGCTAAGAGGTTATATATTGGTACTTATCGTTCACATGGCATGGATTGTCAATGTGGCACGCCAAGAAGCAATTGATCAAGGCTTTTGTTGAAAAGCAGGGCCTTGTGGTAGATGATCAAAGCATAGCCCGTTTAGGCGTACCTTTGTGTATAGCGTGACTTCGCGAACCTCACACCCCGGTATGAGTCAAAAACCGGATCAGGACCGTATGGAGTGCACACGTTTCTTTCTACATAGAAGTGGTATCAGCGTTTTGCAAGCCCTGGCATTTTTACTTATGTGGATGATGGATTATGAGGTACCTCGGATTTATAGGTTGATAGTGGCCATATTATAAGTTCAAAAGGACCGGGAAGCGTGTATTCAGGAATTGCCAATCCACTAACGTTATTTGTGGACCGGCCGTACCGCATCCAAGGGTTGCCCGTAGGTGTGATCCTGAGGCATTTGCTAGAGTGTCTCGAATCGGAGAGGACGATCCCTAGCCTCGACTCATGATAGAAACCCAATTTCCAATACGGCATTACGGTTTTGATTGAAAACCTATATAGGGCGACATAGTAGGATAGGGTACTATGCCGTCTAGGATTGATACATTTACTTTGAAGTTTTTAATGCTGATTAGACACAAATAATAATACTAAAACATTATCTTCTACGTATCAAGCATGTTTGATTATTATAAGGTAAAACTCTATCCTCCGGTTTGCGTTGCATTGTGTAATGGGACTTGAGTCTTATAATGATTTCATTTTTCTAAAAAACATTACGTTGTTTTGTATGAAAAAATTTATGTAAATTATGCACTGGCAATCCAATGGAGTAAACTCATTCCGCGTTAGCGGCGTGGTCCTGTGGTTAGCCATATTGTTAGATAAGTTAGGCAAGATTTCTCATACCAGTCTCATGACTGGCTCGTAGTTTGTTTCACTTTGCAAACTCGGGTGCCCTCTTTTACACGGGCAGCCAAGTGACAGGTTTAGGTATGGATACATTCTCGATTGGAGCTTGCTTAAGGAAGAAGATGGAGAACATTTTCCTTTTTATCTTTTTATTTCCACTTGAGACATTTAGACATTATTGATCTTTGATGTATTTGATGGAGTTGAGACTTATTTCTCTTTTTGTTGAGAATTCTATTTGCTAAGTATATCTTGTAACTCCGTACGCTGAGGTCTTTGATGTTGTGATGTTGATGACATTCTTATTTCCGTTGCAATGATTTATGTGTTATGCTATTATCTGAGATCTGTTATTGTTGTAAATATGTTATATTCCAAATGATTATCCTAGGTTTCGTTATACGAAAGTTTGGGGTTGTCACCGTCCATACAAACAAAAAAACTAAATGGATTGTTATGGACTCCTCGTTTCTTCAGTGTTAATGTTGTCAAGATTGAATATATAAATGAAAAAAAAGTAAAAGATCATCATTACGTCTCAATCAGTTCTTGGTTACTGGATGGAATCTAACTTCTTGTTGAAATAAATATCAACAATGATATAATTTAACGTTTAGATTTTTTTTTCTTCTTGTTTTTTCTTTTTTAATTACGACCATGTTATTTACTGTTAGTGACAGTTGTACTTCAATGTTATTTATTTACACTTTTCTATGTATTTTCATTTTTTCAAACAATGTAGTTAATTTTTCATCAAAATTCATTATAAACATAAGATATTACGCAGAACTTTTTTTTTTAGTATTATACGACTTAATAGTCGGTTTTTCCCACCGTTGTGCAGTAATACTAGTTTAATAAAATCCGACTTAAAATAAGTTTTAAGAAATAATTTTATATTTAATATTGAACATTTTAACGGTCGGTTTTTTCTCACACGCTTATAGTAGTATGCCCTGTTTTAGTAGATTGATACACAAGGCCAAAGCTTTAACAAATACACCCTATATATACTCTCCATCGCCGCCACAAGCCTTAATCCTTTTCCTAAAACCACAGAACACAACGATGACTTCTCGCTTAATATCTTCATTTGTGCGCTGCTCAATTCCGAGGGTTTCTTTTATTCACAGTTCTCGATTTTGTTCGACCATTCCTCTCATCTCAAGGACTTTGATCCTTAGAAATTTAATCAGCAAACCATGCTGCGCAATTTCTATCAAATCCGCTTTTTCGAGAACTTTAGCGAGTGAGAATAATAAGATCAAGCGTGGCGACGAGAATCTCTTACGCGTTTTGGAATCGGAGATCGCTGAAAAAGGATTGGTAATAATACTCATTAACGTGTTCGCTCTTTTTATTGAATGGTGTTGTAATAACATTTATCTCTTATCTGAAGTTTTGAGTTCAATTTCTGATTATATAAATCAGAACTCCTGATTGATAAAGTTGCTTGATTAATATATCTTGTTAGAATGTCAATTGTAAAAGGAAAAAATTGAAGTGTTATGTGTGGATAATTTTCTCTATCAGCATGCTTGTATCTTCTCCCCCTTTATCTTGACGGACAGTTTCATGCAACAATGTTACATTCTTAGCATTTACTGAAGTAGATTTTTTTTCTTCCCTTTATTGCACTGTAATTCTATACACCAAGAATGATATGTTTATTTTGTTGCTTCAAAGCACGAGTTTCACTTTGCCGTTGCCTAAATGAATTATATATCTTGCTGAACTGAACTTGCGAATAAGCACGCTGTCCTCTAGCACGAGTGATAAAGTTACTTGATTGGTCCATCATTATATGACCAATAATTTATCCCAATTTCAATGATACATGAACACAATCAAAACTGACTGATGATGTTGTGCTTTACCATTGTAATAATAGTTACTTTAAATGATTAATATGTGTTTGATATGAGAAAGTGTTGCAGACAGATTTTCAATTTGAGATTAGTGATAATCCTGAAGTTCAATCAATTACACTTAAGAGAGAATATTACGGTGAGCAGATCCAAGCGAATGTGTACAAGCATCACATTCATGGTTACGACGAGATGTCCCTGCATGTTACCATAAATAAGAAAGTGGGCCCTACTTTGAAATTCCAGTGCCTTCTCACACCAGATGATTTCAAAATTAGAAGCATGTCATTGGAAAGTTCAGAAAACTCCGATGAAGGCTATCTTCAAGGGCCTGATTTCTGGTAAGATTTCTTTGTACTTGCTCAGATTGCTTGAAGCTTATCCTTACTCGTGTCTAACTTTGCATTTGGGTATTACTTTTTTTCATTTAATTAAATCTATTAATACTTCTGACTTGAGGGAGCATTTGGATCTTTAATCATAATTAAATTCTGAAATTATGATTATTCCATTTTTTTCCCTATCTGTATAGGCCGTCTGAAATAAATATTGTCCATCCCAAAGAATTAGTCTTGACGTCAGTAATTTTTGTAATGTCTTATAGCAAAATTTTGAATTGAGAGATATATCCATTTTATTAAATGAATTTATTATTCAAATTATCTTTCTTCGAAGATTCAAAAATTGAAACCAACTGAAAATTTAAATTATAACAATTATTTGTGATTCTAATTGAAAATTGAATTATTGATGAAAAGCTCTAATTTTAAAAACTATGCTTCAGGCTCTTTGTCGATGGCATGAAGGATTTTTGTTCCATGATGACGTTATATTTTGAGGCTTCTCCACAAAGTTAGCTTGTTATGTCAGAATATAGAATTTACATTCTTTTCGTCTAAATTGCTCTTCTTTTTGACAGTCGCAAAAATAAAGTCGATAATTGGAAATCATTCCAAAGGTAGCGAGTTTTCTCAGAAAATATAGATTAGGTATATTAAATGCTTTTGGTGTGGCCCATTGATCATAAGTTTTGAACATTCTAAGATGGACATTAATTAGTTAAAATGCTAGAAAAATACCGAACTGTTTTATTGCGGAATGGGTAATCCTAATCAACATGTTTACACAAGCATAACCGAGCTTACTATTTTTATCTAGATCCTCCCATCTTAAATTTTATAATTTTAACAGTATTTAGTATGTTTTTAACTGACATAACAGGCCTCAACAATCATATTGGAAAATTGTGTATATATATCATGTGCCGCCTATGCCTTGAATCACAGTGATAAATGCAAATCGTTCAATAATCATGGATATCCTTAAGCTTACAATAGATATTATGAAATTTCGCAATTTTGCCGTTGCTGAGGTCTATTAAATACATAAAGGTCTATTAGTAAAAAAATTGGATATAAGGTTTTTTATATCCATAAAGGTCTACCAAATACATTGTGTGTGATCCATATTTTCCCACTTGTTTATCAATAAAATGATATAATTTATGTATCACGGGCATTCCATTGTATAAAACAGCATTTAGATTTCATTTTCTTTTTTCTGTGCCTTTTGCAATGTGCAAACCTATTGTTGTAGCATATAATGAAAGTTTATTCTCAATTTTCAATTATATGCAATCTTTAGTAAACCTTTATTTGTGCATATAGCTAATTCGCTTCATCTGGATAAATAATACGTGTTGATGATTATTTTTCTCATGTTGGTTTTTTTCTCTAATCTTAATACCTTCTCAGTGATTTGGACAAGAGTTTGCAAAGGGCGTTTGAGGAGTACTTGGCTACAAGGGGTTTCAAAATATCCCTCTACAATTACTTGGATGACTGGATCACTAAAGACCAGCGATATTTTGCTAAGCTAGGGAGACTCAAGGAGTTTATCGAGAAGTGATCAGTCGATCAATGTTCAAGGAGACCAGAACTAAAAGTAGTGTCATACACCCGCAGTGTAATTTCTTGATTATTGTTATTTAGTTTTAGATTTAAGAGATGTTGCTTACATGATTTGTTTATTATTTGTGTCACACCTCTTTTAAGTTTAATGCACTATAGTGCTTTTTGTTGATGAATTTTAGATTCTTTCCTCGATCTTGGTTGAAATGAGAAGGATGGGCCTCCTTCAAAGTTTTGTTGGTTGACCATAAAAGGGCTCTAGGAAGGACTGTTTTGGGATTATGCTCCTAAATAAAACACTTTTAAATGTTGTAATTTAATATCTAAATTAGAACGAGCACTAATAGAACAATAGTGTGTTACAACGGAAGTTTCAGACATTCGTCCGCGGATTGTGGACGGCTTTCGACCCTTTATCGTTTTCGTGACATTTGTGTAAACAAAACAAATAAAATATGATAGCTTTTGGAATAAGTCCAAAACTGGCACAAATGTTTCGTTATACACTTATATTTTTTCGCATATCCGTCACTTGACATCACAAAAGTAGTACACAACAATATGCATGATAATTGAGGCAGATTAATATGGATTTGGAACAAAAATATATGGTCTACCAATAACATCTCCATGTCAGTTCAACATATTAGCTGCCAAATTGTTAATAGAGGAGGATTAAAATGCATGGTATGTACTGTATATGCTAAGCGTACAGGGAATGAAAGAACCCAATTGTGGGTGTAGCTAATTAATGGGATGATGAACTCATATATACCATGGATTCTTGCCGAAGATTTCAACTGTATACTAAATAATAATGAAAGGATTGTGCCATAGAATGTGTTGAATGCGGATGTTGATTTTCAAAACTTTGTGCGTAGTATGGGTTTGAGCGAGATTAGATCTTCTGGTAATTTCTTCACATGGAGAGGGGGAATTAACTTTTCTATTCGTGGAAAGACTTGATAAGGTTCTCGGTAACAATGAATTACTGAATAAGTTCTCATTTTTGAATGTAGCTGTGCTTAGTCAATCACTCAATCAGTGAGCATTCCCCACCTTTTGTCAGTCTTGTTAGTAATTCCAACTTGGATAACAATAAGCCATTTAGATTCAGCAATGCTCGGCCTTTACTTCCGGATTATTAAATAGTCAAAGCGACCGTTAGGGAGGTTTCACTACTGTAAGAGCCAAAATCAATTTGTCCGTGCCAATGAAATTCGGCATCATATTCGGGCCCAAGATTTTTCTTCCTTCCTCGCGATCCGTGTTTCTCTTTTCTCTTGAATTTTTCCTACCAAGCGAATTTTTCGAATCTCTCTCGTGAATCTTGCTCCCAAATCGGGCTTTATAAACAGAATTCTGACGAAATCATTTTTATTCCTGATTTACTTTAACTGAGATTCCAAGCTTCCAAAGCCAATTTCAAAATTAGATCTCCAAAATCAAACTCCAATTTCCAACTTTGGGGGGGGGGGGGGGGTGTTGAAGGGTTGAAGGTGATAGTTGTGGGCGCGAATTTGAGCTTTAGTGGGGTTTGTTTTGCAGTTTCTGAAGTTGCGCCTTACCTCCATGGAAAACCCTACCTGCCCAACTCCAAAATCGACTCAACAACTTGCCTCCTTAGTAACCGACGTTGCCACCAATCTTCAATCCCTAGCTGTAGATCTCGGAACCAGCCTCACCATCGCCAACTGTAATCACATATCCTATAACAAAGGATTTTTTTAGCTATAATATGTTTAAATATGAATTTGTCCCAAGTAGATTTAGCTTGCTTTAACATTAATTTGCTGTTTCAGTGGATATTACTTACTACTTAGTATTTAATACATCTCACTTTGATCAATTACATTTAAGAAAATTATGGTCATTACTTAATTATCTCTCTAAAGAATTATATTTTTTTTTAGGATCAACAGGCCACCGGATATTTGGTATTGTACTGGCTTGACTTGATATGAATTTATAATATTGTCTAACATGTATACCTTTCGGTGTTGTAGCATACTCACTATTTGCCTTCATGGCTGTTATTTTGGTTTAGGTAACTCTCGTTGACATTCATAATGTGAAATCGTTTTTTTTTTTGTTTTTTTTTTCTATTGTCATTAATATTGGTTTCTAGCATAAATTTATGACAGTTTCCATAATTGGTTGGATTGTAAATCGGACTCTTGTTGCATTCCTCTCCAGCATTATTCGATACCAGTTGGATTTGGTGTATTGATAGTACTTTTTTATCTATTGTTGTTTATATGATTTCCCAACAAAGATTTGGATGTTATTTTATACAAAGATCTAAGAGTCTTAAGTCAAACATGAGTCAGTTTATAAAAGTCTATTATACTGGATTTGGGTAAGATTATGTTTCCTTATTTGTTTATTGTTAAAACTTAATCCTTGCGTAATACTGTATCAATCTTTTCATTACAGATAGGAATAAGTGCAAATGAGAATGATTGCATGCTCATGTTTTTGTAGATGTATGTAGCTTACTAATCAATATTCAGACTTATGTAAATCTACATGTCTGATACCATTTTGCTCTTAAAATGGTAGTTTGATATTTGCACTATATATTCATTTATGCTAGTATAATATATCTTTGCACTATATATTTACTGTGGCTCCTAACTCAATTTCGTTTGATGCATAAACAGTCGGCCTGTGTTTTCACGTGGTTTTTTTCTTCTGTTTTCTCTTCCCCTGTTTCTCCTCGCAAATCGTTCTTCTTTGCCGAACTTTTCTTCTCCAATCTAATTAAAATGGCGACATTACTATTTAAAGTCAGTTAAATTTCAAGCTTTTTTCGCTCTTTTTTCTGTTTCTTTTCGTGAATAATAATTAAAATGGTTGTAGGTAATATTGCAGATTGGCAGTTAAGGCCAAGTTTATTCCAAAATTGATGAAGGATTAATAGTGTATCTAAGTATAACAAACAATGGTCAATTGCTAATGCAGATGCTAGTGCTATAGATATTATGAATATTTGATCAAATGCACATCTTTTAAAAACCCTACATTCTTATATAATTGCTAATGCAGATGCTAGTGCTATATATAGTAGTAGTAGTAGTAGTTGATCAACCAAAATGAAGCAAATCCAATATCTAATGGCCTTGCAACGGATACATATTATTTAATAGATACCCTACATTCTTCTTCCTAAGTCAAAGTTGCATTAAGGAAGCAGGACAGCTATAGGAAATAATAAACTATTGACAACGTCGATTTTAAACAAGCCAAAATTGTATATCATCACGTAGAAGGATGCATATTTAATTTCTTTATATGATATATTGAGATAGTTCTAATTGCTATATTTTGTTTAGGACCATTAGTCTGAATGTCCAAAAACTTGCTTCCATCCTTTATTTTGATGATATTTTGTCAAATTTTATAAGGCATAGTCATGTTTCATGTTATCTTGCATTGGATGAAGAAATATTGATTGGAAATCGTTAATTTTTACTGGTTTGAGTAATGGTAGGAAATTGTTAATTTTTCATGTTATAACCAACTTATGTTGCTGTTGTTTTTTATGTCTTTATTTTAAAGTTCCAGTTCCTCCATACTAAAGTGAGGTACGGTTTGATTTTCCAACTGGTCAATTAATGTTCGCGTCCACGTCGGACGCTTCCGACGCAACGATGTGGGGTCCACACCATTTGCCCCTTCCAACCGAACAGTTCAAAAGTTAGCTTTCACGTCCGACGCAAGCCAACGGCTTTTTTTTCACCTCTTTTATACATATCCATACAAATTAAACACATACAAATAATTAATAAAATAATAATTTTACCCCTTTCGTAAAAAAAATACGTTTTCCATTCGTAACAATTCCCCTTTAACTAACCCTTCAAAATACCCCTTTCAAATTCTCTTTTCTGTTCGAAATCAAACGGACCTGACACTACTTTTACATTTCCTACCTATTATCCAGTCAAAGATACTACTTAATTGTTGTAGTTTGACTTTCCATATGTGTTGCAGGTTATTATGAAATAACAAGATTAAAATAGCTTTAGCAGATGTCTTTAATTCACTTATTTCTGCCTTCTTGCTGGACAGTTCTGCTTTTGTTTTTTGTCTTATAAGTAAATAACAGTGTTGTTCTCTTATGATCAACTGTTGATGTCAACAAAATTTGTTCTGTATTATACTGTGTAAAGTATACACTACATATTTCTGATATAATTATTGGTAGTAGATAATGGATCACGGTTGCATTTTCTATTTAGTAGAATACCCTAATATACGCCATTTCATGTATACAGTTGATTACAACAGGAGCTTCACTTTTTTCCAATGCCCATTCCTCGGCATTTCATGTTTGCCTCCCATGGTTGTTCACCTTTTGTTCCTTGCTTAAAGCCATTTCCTATTGTAAGAATTGTTTGCAATAGTTGTTAACATTTCAAAAAAAAAAAAAAAAAAAAAAAAAAAAAAAAATCCTCTTGAGGTACATCATCAGATGTGTAAATTAGACTATAGAATCTCCACTTATGAAGCACTTTCCTATTGTATGTGGCGCAATAAAGACAAATAAATGAATAATAGGAGGATAAGTTAAATAGTAAGCATGAATAGTCCAAATTTAATAATTAATACCAAAGGAGCTCCATATTTCCTTTTATTAGAAAACAGTTAAATTTCTGTACAAAACATTTTACTCTCGGAAAGAGTACATTAATGTATGTTATCTAATATGACTGACAGGGGAAAAAGTTTGAGCTCCATTAATATTGATACTCAAGAATGAGCATAAAACTAAATTTAAGAAGGAATATACTTCATTTGCTTGAGCCGATGAATTCGAGAAGAAATTCCTGGTACTTAAATTAGGGAATGTACATGTGTGTTTCTATTTTCATTATGCATTTTACAATCTGTTTGCGCACACTTTTGCATTTTATGACCATTTAGATCAAATTTCTCTTTGTTTCATTGTCTCTGTAGTTCTTTGGTTGGTTGACTTTAGAAGCTTGACAAGCACAGAACTTAGCTAGCTCAAATCACATTATAAAGTAAGACTGTTTGTTCAAATTTTTTTTTTTTTTTTTTTTTTTTCCTTTTGGCAATTTCTTCAGAAAAGGCGCCATCTGTTTCTATCGTTTATATTTGTTTGATCCACAGAAAAGTCCAACTCATGAAACCATTAATGTGGAAGCATTTGAGTAATATGTAATCTTTCCATTTGTTAGCTAAGCAATGTGGCTAGGTATGTAATCTAATAGCTGGAGGTATTTAGCACTTCTTAAATTAAATCGAAGTGCGCTATGCTCAATTTGGCTAGGTATATAAACTATAAATGTTACTGGACACTGATTACACTATCGCTGTGCTGCATTTTACCACCACTCTAAATGTTACTGGACACTGATTACACTATCGCTGTGCTGCATTTATCACCACTTTAAATCTGGTGCCCTTCTTCTGTATTAGCAACAATATTCCGGACAAAGGATCATGGTTAGTACTCCCAGTCTCATTTGTTGCTGAATTGCTTATTATTTGTTTCATTTTGCAACTACAATTGTAACATATAATCAAACACACACAACTAATATAATTATAATTCTTACAGCAAAGAGGCATTGACAGATAGATTCTAAAAAAATATGGCAGATTGCAATAGCTGAGGTCATCAATCCTATACTGCTAGACGTACAACATAATACAGTAAACTTAAGACATGATTAAACAACATCAAGTCCACATTAACCTGTATACCGAAAAGAAGCGTTCAATTTCCAAAAGTCAAAATTTCATGGATCCAAATGACCCAGACGCACTTGCCGGTAAGGTGAGAGGCCAAACATGGATGCTGGTGAAGAATAACAAGAGGGAGAGGGAGAGGGAGAGGGGGAGGGGGAGGGGGAGGGAGGGAGGGAGGGAGGGAGGGAGGGAGAGAGAGAGAGAGAGAGAGAGAGAGAGAGCGCGCATTATTTCATCATCTACGTTGGTTTTTTAAACTTTTCAATTTTTTTATAAGAATCTATTGTCCACCTTTGATAGCATTACCCTTCCATTTTCAAATCGTCAGGATGGTTTATCACTATGTACTTATCCTGAGTTTTAATGGAACCATAATATGAAAGTCTCATGCACTGATTTCCATTTCTATGCATATAAAAAGGCTTTTGAGCATTATAATAAATAAGTCTTCTGAAACTGTGATTCAATTTAATAGTTTGTGTATATGTATGGATTTTTTGTTAGAACACTACCAATTTTATCAGCATTAGAGGCATTACGTTAAAGGCGAAATATGTTGAATGCCTCTAATATGATTTGATTGGGGGCGAATTCAATATTGGTCGTGAATGAAAGCAATTAAGGCAAATTTACCCGTCCTTACTGTAACTCTTTTACACGTCATCCATCTGCTCTACAGTTTTATCACGTTACCCAATACTTTCCCCTTTTCAGGATTAAATAAAAAAAGACTTTCCCTTTCATTCTATATCACTAAACCCTAACTTTTAAATTTCAACGATGAAAATGACTAATGGAATTTTCGATAGGTGGATCAGACTGACGCTGCTCATTCGCGTATGTTTACTGTTGACATGATCATTGAATACTAACCGCTGGAAGGAAGCTATTTTTCTGGATCTGGATCTGAAACACTAAATGAAGACAAAAGGTGATAGAAATCTAGATCTGGAAAGATTTTCGTTGATTCTATTTCGGTTTGAGAGAAAGCAGATTTGAAGGAGGCCGCCGTTATGGTTTTCAGCAGTTAAGGTCAACTTTCACCAATTTTTTAATCCTTTTAGTTATCTGTTTATAGCAAATTCTAGATTAGGTTTAGTTAGACTGTCCTTGTTAGTGCTTTGAATGGAGAACTACAAATTGGCCTTCGTAATTTTTTGGTTGATTATGATTTCTTTTTGTTCTTAATTCTTTTTATAATCTCAATAATATTGTAAGATTAGTCTCATACTGACTAGGATGTCAAATGCTATTTCACATATCTTGGTGAGAATGCTGAAATTGTAGTAGGAAAAGGTTAAAAATATATACTGCTTTGCAGACATACATTGAAGTATTACAACAATTTACAACAATTGTAAAACTTTAAAATCCTATTTTATAAAACTAAAAGGCAACATGTTCCTTTACAGAACAACCAAGATGAGAGAGCATAAACTCTTGAAGATGTCAAATTGCGTCGATATCCAAGAGATGCATATTAAGGCTTTACGATAACCTTAGCACATTATAATCATGCATTTCAGTGAAATTTAAAAAATATTAGTTAAAGCACCTAATACAAGAGTACAAAGGCAGTGCACACAGATAACCCAAATCCACAAAAGTTGCTCAATGGAAGAATACATTAACCTAATACACTCAAAACAAATAAGGTCCAAAAAGAATAAAATGATCCAATTCAAATACTTTGAAGGTGTTATTTCTCTGTTCGCTTATTGAGCGACAATATGGGAAGAATCAACAAGGCTGTCCTCATATATAGATTTCTCATGATTTCAGTTATTTTTTTCATGCTTACAATATCAACTGATGGAAGCATACATAAGTAAACATATAACAGCAATAAGTCCTAAGGTTCAAGTACTTTTTTGTAGTTGGTGAATATATCTGTTCTCCAAAGCCTGAAGGTTATAACCTTGAAGATTGAAAACCAGTTGCATTATATAATGGCCTGAGCTGGAATGAACTATGAAGATGACTGCAATTTCGATATTGTTATACATATCTTACCATTCATATATAGTTTTTTTCTTTCTTTCTTTCTATTTCCTTATAAATATAAACAACTCAAAAATGGTAATCTTTTATTGTTTAGTAATAATGCTAGAGTTCAGCTGCAGGATATGATCTAGTTATGAACTAATGACAAAGATAAACTATTTTCATATTCATGATATCCAAGATTATCTTTGATTTCAATATCATTAAAAGAGCCAGAGATAATATGCCATTTATCTTCAAGAAGACAATGAATTCAGAATTTCTAATTAATGTTTTTTTTTCTTTTGTCATTTAAAAAAATTCGCTTATTATTTAAATGAGAAAAGCTGGCTTCTTTATGACACGAAGTTTGCATAACATAAATATTTCAAAATGTTAGGGTTAAATATCCATGTAATGAAAAGAGAATGGAACTAAAACAAGGACCAAATGAAATGAGATATATTATTTAACAACAAAATAATGTGCATAACATCAATTGATTTTTTTCTATTCTTTGCTTTTTAAGAGCCAAATTTTGTATTGTTTTGATTTACACACTTCTCTTACTACATGAACGGATTCCCCAGATGAGTGATGAGATTAAATGTTAATTCATGGCTCATGCGCATATTCTTCTGCACAGCCATTCTTGTTATTTCATCGTGTAAGTCTAGAGTAATATCATTCATTGTCATCATAGTTACTTAACATGTCCTTATGTTGAAGAAGAAGTGATCAATCGCATTTAATATACTTTATTATAAATACCTTATTTTTTAAAGCCTTTTCTTCATGTTGAAACTTATTTATCAGGAAATGCCAAAAAAAATCAGAATGAACTGGTTCAATCAGCATACGCTAAGTTCATATTGAAATGCCCAATTTAAGTAGTTTTATTTTCAACTTCGTTTTTGGTTTATCTTGTTTTAGTAAAGTTAATTATGCAATAGTGCTGTTAGGTTTGTTACTACATTATAATTAATATATTTTCATTATTCTAAATAAATAAATTGTTATGTAGGGATGGAAGAATGATAATTCGATTATTGGTTGAATATTTGGCAAATAAGCTAGATCTGCAAAATGAATCAGTGGTCAGATTTACATATAATCAAATTTTTACCAACCAAATATGTACATGGGAAGCGTGTGTAACTGTAAATAACTGATTTACATATATGTTACTGTAAACCTTGTATGTGATTGACCCTAGGCCATTGGCTTATGTAAATGGGTGAGGGCAGCTAGAACAGTTGAAATGCATTTAACGATTAATGCTGATATAACATTGAGGAAAATAATGTCATGTACAAAAATGAGAAACACATTATTTAGTGAAAGACTTTTTATATATATAGAAGAAGGTACTAAACAAAACAAGAGAAAGAAACGTGTTTGGAATCTTTGGATACAAATAGTAATGTCACCCAAAATAAGGATAATAAAATAAACTACTACATGGTAACAAAATTATTTCATATGGGTATAACACATGATGGAATTTTGCTTTTGTATCATTCATTTTTGCAAATAAGTTTATTCATAGAGGTCTCTTCTTTGGTAGTTTTAAAGTTTTTTTGGTCATAACGTTTGATATGAATAAATGAAATATTGGAAAGATAAAGAAATATTAAGAAGGATAAAGTATTAAATGCCACAAAAACAACGTATTGAAGTGCATGTTGGTATAGATAGTGCAGTCAAGACGCTGAAAAAAGCAAGATGTGTATAATGGGATATTTTTACTTGGTCTGCATAATGGTTCATAATGTCTCAAACCAAATTGAACATGTAACAATACATTTGGAAAAAAAGAAGTTATATCAATTTGGTTTTATGTAAATTTTATTTGTCGCACTTACCTACAAACTTTTGTACAAAAGTATTCTATAATGAACAAGGAATTAGATGGCTGTCTTTTAATTGTATACACACATGCATCGAGAGAGATATTCTTTTTATTAGACCATTCTTTTCTCCTAACATTATACACTTCTTTTGAGGTTCAGTTCTTCTTCCAATCGTTACTGTTTCTTTTAGAAGCTGGCTAATTTTGATATTTATTTTTGTTTCTATTCTATCAGCGTGCAACATATGCTTGTTTAATAACGGACCTTTGCCCTGGAGGAGAACTGTTTGCATTGCTGGATAGACATCCATTGAAGATATTCAAAGGAGATGCAACAAGGTGAATACTAGATACTTTAAAAGTAAACGATAAAAGATACGCATAAGTCATTATATTTGGCACATCATTTTAAGTTCATAGGTGATTTATATAACATCTTTACTCAAGCTAGTTAGCGTTTAAATTATAATAAAAACTTTGTTTGAAATTTAATCAATGATTAAGTTGATGTAAGTTCTAATTAAATAACATTGTTTTGTTTCACATGTACATGCCTGTTTTAAATTCTAAAATGAAAGTTGAAGCAACCTCAGTATAACTAATAATAAACAATTGTTATTAGAATGGCTTTTTTTGTGATGTCTTATGATTGGCCATTCCAATACTTTAAAAAGCACAGAAATAAAATAAAATCATGAATCTATCAAAACGAACTCAGATTTTAAAAGGTAAGTTTGAACTCTTTGTGGAAATTACATTTCATAATTGGATAAATGACTAGTATTTAGTTACACAAAGCAAATAACCCTTTCCTCCTTTCTTTAATTCTTTCTGATATTAAATGGGATAAAAACAATACAAGATACTCTTTTAACGATCGTGCTCTAAAATAAATAATATTCAAGTTCAAATTGCTTTTAACATTTCACAATAATCATGGATATATATGTTTTGAAACCCATAATATATTCAGCTCATTTCTAAAGCAAAATAAATTGAAGTATAGTGACACATCTAGACATGATACCAGTATTCATATCCGTAAAAAAAAATCTTTTAATGAATATTAATATTTAATATATCAAAGAATCTTCCGATTGGTATTAACATTTAATAGGTAGTTAAAACCCATATCTTTTCTCCACCATAAAAGTATGTTCATGTTTTATTTTCCTGGACATATCTTCATTTTCTTAACTCCTGCAATGTGCTCCGGACTGTTTCTAATTCATGCTAACTTTCATATAACTCTATATTCTATTCTTAATTATTATACTACCATTATAACCCCGTTTGTTAATACGAACAATTTTTAGATTCTTGAATGAATAAACTGAACAAAATATGTTCATACTTTGTATAGTGGGGAGTATGCAAATACTGAGGCATTTACCTCAATTTAAGCGATAGTCATATGTTAATTATGTATGAAAATACAAGACATTTGCAAACCGATAGGATTATCTCTGTGAAAACTGAGGCGATTGCCTCAATCAAAACATGTGAGTAACGATCCAACATTGAAAATTATTTTTCGCACTGAAGCTTAATATATGAACCAGAAATATAATCCAATATTATTTTGTGCCATGATATCTCACTGTGGTCATATTGTTTTTTTTTTGTTTTTTTTTTTGTTTTTTTTACTAAACTGCGTTAAACTGTTAATTTGGTTACCCAAATGAATTTACATTTTTGTTTGCTGTATAGCTGTATAAGACTTGATCTTCTATATGGAAGATAGCTAGCTGAAATTACTAATAAAAGGTATGTTTTTTTATTTTCAATATTTAAGACATTAGCATAATATGAAGTGCCATAGTTAATCGAATTTGTGTCAGTATTCATTTGTATCTTAAGGGAAAATGAGCCAGTATTACATTGCTGTCGTTTTTCTATGAATATTTTTTATACTAAAGCCTAAGGGTTGATACTTAGTATTTGCAGGGTTAAGATGGTAACCTTCATATCGAGTTGACTAGTTTTTTCATCTACACTTTTGGCTCACCAAAAACTAGAGAAATATTAACATCATACAGTGTGTTTTAGGTCTATTCCTACTAGCATTATTGACCGGTATAGTTAAAGGTGGTTTGCATAATAATGCTCCTTACTCCTTATATCTTGTTTGTGTTGTCCTTGTGAAAGCACTTTTTTCTTCCTTGTACTTCATTTGGATGAGCATATGACTTGTTAGTTATATGACCAATTTATTTATGATATGTTAAATAATATTGTCTGATTTGGATTCATTATCTTTAGCTCGGATTATTGTGTATAGGTGGACAAAATTGAATAAGACTTCTAATGCTTGTTATAATGTTGATCCATCTTTTGCAGGTGCTAATTCATAGTAATTTGCTGAAGCTAGTGGTGAGATGAGACTGGAAATAAGGTTGGAATCAAGATTATTGTCGTATTACTTTTTAGGAGGAGGTTTTGCCCTATTCATTTTTACATATGTTACTGTCAACAGAATGCATTTTGATTTGTATTTGTATATCAGTACCTCATGTTATGAGTGCAATTTGCACTGTTATGTCAATGAATTTGTTACATTTATTGTGATGAACTGACAATGTATCTAATTTGTTATGTAAATTATATTTTGGATCTTGTTTTTTTTTTTTTTCCTGGCAACTTTGTCTATATTCATGCTGAAATGTAACATATATGCAGTATGGATCTGCATTGCACCCACGGATATGTTATGAATATATACTATGTTTGTCTTTTGATTAATATTTATTTATTATAAGCATATCGTTAAGGGTACATTATCACGTGTATATTTTTGGTCCAGGTTATAGCTGCTTATGGCATCAGAGGCGTTTTACGTTGCCTTTGTTAGAACTTTTAAAGGCATTTATTTTTGCCTGCAGTATCGTGATAAGGTGTAATGCTTACGTGGACTGAGTTTTATTAGAGGCATATCAACTACCATTTGTGCCTCAATTTGTTATCAGGGGCATCGTTTATTGGGGCAATTCTTAAATTGCCTCTCATAACTATAGTGGCAATTTAATACTCTCTTTGGCCTCTAATAACAATATCAGGGGCAAATGTGAAATGTCCCCAATTCTTTCATTTTCAGTAGTGGAACCTAACTTATGATAAGGTTTAACAAATAATTTTGTATTTTATGTCAAATATCTTAACGGTCGGTTTTTTCCACCGTTCTGTGCGGTAATACTAGTTATTGATAACTAGTGTGCGGCCCGTGTTTCGCATGCGAGAAGCGTCGGGTGAATAAGTACATATGGTTGGGTATATGTTAAGTAAGTGGAATAAGTTTGGTTGATCATCATATGCATAGTGTTAGTTTATGAGGCTGGTTAGGACAGGTAGAGGACGAAGGTGATGGTGCATTGTTTCTTCACATGGAAGGAAGTTTTAGGTGTTATTTAAGGATTGCATGCAATTGAAATTACTACGGCATCTCTTTTCCGTAGAGTTATTGGTAACATTTGTAGGATAGGCTTTTTAATTTCTTGATATATACATGTTAAGGTGCTTGGCGTTTCTGGCTTAGACATATAACTACAACCGTGGCATATTAAAAGATGCAATGTTGGTAGGGACGTAGAAAAACGGAATTGTATTTTTCGATAATACAAACAGTACATGATGGTCATATTTATAATGTACAACATTGGGCTTTAAAACAAAACAGAGAATAGATGGGCCTTGGCCCATATGTATTGTATAATGGACGGTATGAAGACGATTGTATTCTCCATACCCCCCCCCCCCCCCCCCGCAAACCCTATTTTCGGATCTAGGGTTTGAAAACTAAAAAATGGTTGCTCCTCTAAATCGTCGTCTCCTTGCTTCTGCCTTTATCTTCCTCCATTTTAGCCTCGATTTTACTCTCTTCATGTCTTGGTCTCCATGCAGTAGTCTGATTTTCATCCTTTGTGTTTGTGGTTGATGACTTCAAATTTCTGAAGTCGAATCCTCTCATGGTGATGGAATTTGAGTCGCTGTTGATCGATCTGTGCCAAGATTGATATTTTGGTGCCGAATCGAGCTTCAAGGTTAAAGATTTGCTGGAATTTGCTTCTAGGGTTTGAAATTTGCGTTCGCCACTTTGGAGTTGAGGGCTTTTGATCTCTGCAACACACAGCTTGTCTCTTAGGCTTTCAAATCGAGTTCTGGACAGAGGTTTGGTCAGTATGTCGGCTATCTGGTAAGTTGAAGGTACGTAATTCACTTGAAGCTTATCTCTTTGCACAAGTTCCCTTACAAAATATATGTCAATTTCAAGATGTTTAGTTCTAGAATGCAATACTGGATTTGTTGTTAAGGCTATAGCACTCATGTTGTCACACCACACTGTTGCTTTGGTGCTTGATTTGATGTTTAGCTCGCTTAATAGTGACTGTATCCACATTATTTCTGCTGTTGCACTTGCAACACTGCGATATTCTGCTTCTGTACTAGATCTAGATACAGTACTTTGTTTTTTAGCACACCATGATACTGGATTCTTACCTAAATATATGCAGTACCCACTTGTGGATTTTCTATCATCATGATCATTTGCCCAATATGCATCTGAATAGGCATTAATATTTAAGTTGCTGCTAGGTTTCAGTATCAGTCCCTGATGGATTGTCCCTTTTAAGTACCTTAAAATTCTTTTAACAGCTTTCCAGTGATCACTCAGTGGTTTTTGCATAAATTGGCTTGCTTTGTTCACACTATAAGCTATGTCTGGTCTAGTTATAGTGACATATTGTAGGGCTCCTATTATGCTTCTGTATAACTTTTCATTGCAAGTAGGTTCACCTTTTTCCTTGCTTAAGTGTAGATTAGTGACCATAGGTGTAGGCAGGGAATTGGCTTTGTTCATGTCTGACCTTGCAAGAATTTCTGAAATGTATTTTCTTTGACTCAGCTGGAGTTCATTGTCTTTGCTTCTGCTGACTTCAATTCCTAGAAAGTATGATAGCTCACCCAGGTCTTTAATAGAAAATTCACTGTTCAATTGGTTAGTGATGCTTCTGATTTCATCATTGCAATTGCCTGTGATTAAAAAGTCATCTACGTAGATTAGAACATAGGTCACAGTATTGGCTGAGAATTTTGTGAACAGTGAATTGTCTGATTTTGCTGAATTATATCCAAATTTTGATAGGGTTGCCTTTAGCTTGTTGAACCATACTCTGGGAGCTTGTTTTAATCCATAAATAGCCTTGTCAAGTTTGCACACTACATTGTTCCTTGAATTTTCTTTTAGTCCTGGTGGCAATTCCATATATACTTCTTCCTGCAAATCACCATTTAAAAAGGCATTATTAACATCAAGTTGCTTAATGGTCCAATTCCTGTACAAGGCTATGGTTAAGATGATTCTAATTGTTGTTGGTTTCACAACAGAGGAGAATGTTTCACTAAAGTCAATACCCCACTGTTGTGTGTAGCCTTTTGCTACCAGTCTAGCCTTGTATTTAGAAATTGTACCATCAGCATTTCTTTTTATTCTATATGTCCATCTACACCCAATAATGTTTTTATTTTTGGGTGTTTGAACAAGATGCCAAGTTTTTTTCTTAGATAAAGCATTTAGTTCCTCCTGCATGGCTAGCCTCCACTTATCATTCAACTTGGCTTGTTGATAAGTGGATGGTTCAGTATCATCAAATTCAGTATGAAATATCTTTGGTTTGAATATACCACTTTTAGCTCTTGTCACCATTTGATGTTGATTTTGAGGTTGAGGAACTTCCCTGTTTTCTTCAGCTTGAGTGCCTTCAGTACCATTATTTTCTTCATTGCTCCCATCATCAGGTTGTGAGTTATTGCTATTACTATCACTGTCTGCATTTTCATGATCTGATGTACTACCAGGAGTCGAGTGTTGTGCAATTCTTGTAGTTTGTGTGTTTTGTGTTTGCTTGATATTATAATCAGTTAGTGGCACATGCATAACTTCATCTGTTTTCTCAGCAAATTGTGGAACATGAATTCTTGGATTGTAAATCTTTTTTGTGGTTTTGCATGTGTTACTTCTGAATGGAAACACTTCCTCATTGAAAATGACATGTCTTGATATATAAATTTTTCCATTGCTATCCAAACACTTATAGCCTTTATAATTGCTTGCATAACCCAAGAATGTACATGCAGTAGATCTATAATCAAGTTTGTGTTTATTAAATGGCCTGATGTGAGGAAAACATAGACATCCAAAAACTTTCAACTCATTATAATTTGGCTTGATTTGATTTAAAACTTCTATAGGACATTTCATGTCAAGTACCTTAGTGGGTAATCTATTTATTAGATGAACAGCTGTAGCAAATGCATCTGACCAGAATTTCAGAGGTAGTGATGCATGTGCTAACAGTGTTAGCCCTGTCTCAACTATATGTCTGTGTTTTCTCTCAATCAGCCCATTTTGTTCAGAAGTGTGAGGACAAGCTAATCTGTGTGTGATACCCTTTTTGTTAAAGTAATCTTTCAAGGGTAAAAATTCCTTGCCTCCATCACTTTGAATAGTTTTGACCTTATGATTTAACTGATTTTCAACATTAGCAATAAACTGCATAACTATATTGTATGTGTCAGATTTTGATTTCAGAAAATATATCCACACATATCTTGAATGAGCATCAATGAATGAAATGTAATACTTGTACCCATAATCAGTGTTAATTGGTGCTGGACGCCATAAGTCAACAACAATTAATTCTAAAGGATTCAAGTATTCAGTTTCAGAATTGGAAAATGGCAATTTGTGGCTCTTTCCCATTTGACAATAAGTGCACACATAGTGATTTGGAATAGCAACATTAGTGTCAATACTAGCTAGAATTTGTTTCATAATTTTTATGCTTGGGTGACCAAGCTTACAGTGCCACAATTCATATGTCATACAGTCATTCTCAGAATTTAATTCAGTCACATTGCAACACTTATTTTTTGACTTAGTTTTTCTGGGATTTCCAGAATCAAACTTGTATAAGCCATTTTGTTCCCTACCCTGCAATAAAATATTTCTAGTCAGCATGTCCCTAACTATACAGTAATTTGGGTAAAATTCAAATGACACTTTGTTATCTTTTGCACATTGTGACACACTGATTAAATTTTTCCTTATATGTGGTGCACATAGCAAGTTATTTAAATAAATTTGTTTAGCACCATTAATTCTAGCATGTCCTGTGTGAGAGATGACTATAGAATTGCCATTACCCATAATTAGAGACTGCTTACCTTTGTATTCACGATTACCAAGATTGAGATTGCTTAGGTTGTTTGTGACATGATGAGTGACTCCTGAATCTGGATACCATGATTCATCTTGAATGTCTTCTGTAGTAGCAAGGGTTGAGACAGTTTCTTGACTGCTTTTAGCATCAGCCTGACTGTTGACCATATTGATATTAGGATTGTTGTTTCTGTTGTTGCTATTTCCTTGCTGATTTACATTGTAGTTGTTGTCAAACCTAAAGTAACATTTATTTGCTGTGTGGCCTACTTTTTCACAAATCTGGCATTTTGGCCTGTTGTTGAAGTTCCATCTTCCAGCTCTTCCTCTTCCACGATTTGACTGTCCTCCTCTCTGGTAAGTATTTGGGTTTCTTGAATTACTTTGTTGATTTTTGTTTTTCCCTGTAGTAGTGTAGTTTATCGAGAGGTCAGTCACTTGATCTTTCTTCTGTGAAAGTCTGCCTTCATGAGACAATAACATAGAATGTACACTCTGTAATGAGGGTGTGGGTTCTATTGATGTTATAAATGCCACCACAGCTTCATATTCATCTTCCAGTCCTCCAACTATGTATAATACTTGTTCTTTTTCTTCGATCCTGTTTCCAGTGCATGCTAATTGGTCACATAGGTTTTTAACTTTCATCAAGTAGTCGTTCATGCTTAGATTTTCCTTCTTTATATTTTGAAGTTGCTTCTTGTAGTTTAACACTCTGGCTGATGATTGACTTGTGAAAGATCTTTCAAGTGCTGTCCAAATATCATGTGATGATTTTGTCACAATTAGCTGAGGCATTATTGATGCACTAACGGTAGACATTAGCCATGCACTAACAAGATTATCTTGTCTTTGATATGATGCATGTTCTTGATTAGGAATTAGACTGTTGTCTGCACCTCTGGTGTACTTAGCTGGAATAGTTTGTGATCCATAAAGATATTCTTCTAATCCATAACCTTTGGCTGCTGTTTCAACTTGCAGTTTCCACAAAAGATAGTTGGATTCGTCTAGTTGGATTGAGATGATATGACTTTGTGGCTTTATGATGGATTTGATGAGTTCTTCAGTGCTTTCTGCGCTGGTCTGATTTGATCTTGCTGATGATCTTGGGGAATTTGGAGGATTTGTTTCAACCATGATTCCCAGAATATGATGTGAAGAATATTAGTTTCGAAAATTGCTACACGAAAAAAGGTAAATGTCTCTGAACTCTTTTGTTCTTTGAATTGAAATCTTCTGCAAGATTTCTTCAGACTGAATTTGCAAAGCAATCAGAATTGCTAAAATGAAGATTTTGATAAGCTTTGAGTCTGATTAGCAGTTCTTGGACGGCTTTTAACTTCAGATGATTGATTTCTTTGGATGATTTTGATCGAAACTGAGTTCTTGAGACACTTTGCCGCCAAGCTGTGTTGTTTAAAGACGGATGCAACAACTAATTGTATGCGAGGCACAGTTTTTACACACACAGCCTCAACTCTCAAATGATGGGATGCAAATCTCAGATGAGAGGCACCCAAATGATGATAAGTTCCTGATGGGTGATCTATCTTTTGATAGATTTGTAGAGTTTTTTTTTTTTGATCTTGATGCTGTTAGCACTCTTTTGGCTCTGATACCAAAAACGGAATTGTATTTTTCGATAATACAAACAGTACATGATGGTCATATTTATAATGTACAACATTGGGCTTTAAAACAAAACAGAGAATAGATGGGCCTTGGCCCATATGTATTATATAATGGACGGTATGAAGACGATTGTATTCTCCATACGTAGGAAGAAGAACAATAACCTGGAAATTAAATTTGCAAGAAAAGTGTTTCACATAGAATCAATAGTTGAACGAACATGTAAATGCAAGAATTGTGCTCCATGGATGGAAAAGTAGGGTGTCAGCTAGGTCATGATATTCAAAATGCTCGGTATGAAAAAGGATATTCAAAATGCTCGGTATGAATGAAAAAGGATAAGGATCCTTACGTATGAAGTGATGCATCTGCAAATTCATATTTTCATGCACTATACTGATTGGAGTATAAATTAATTCTATAACCAAAAAATTGAAAAAAATTGGCGAGTTGAATGCTCTAATGACAACGGATAAGAAACTGAAGGTGCGGTGGAGTTGATTAACATTTTGAAACTCCTCTGTTGATATGGAAAACTTATCCTACCGATTAGGCCAACTGGGTTGTTGAAGCTTTATCAGGGGAAATCCTTGACGTTCGTAACCAACATGAAATTGCAAGTGTAGTCAACCTGCTAACAAATATAACCAAAAGTCAAAGAGGAAGAATAAAGGGAGATAAGGTACAAAAGAGGTGGTATATATTTATATACATTAAGTATTAGGCCTGAGCCTTGCATATGGTAATTGGTTAATGATGTAAGCTGCGTTCATTTTAGTAAAGTCTCTAGTTATATTTAAACAGTATGGTGTTGGCGGAAGGAACGGTGAAAGCATAGAGTTATTTATTCGTTTAATAAGCTGACGCCTTTTGTGAAACTAATTCATTATTCTATTTTATATTCAGATCAATATAGGGATGCACACCAGTTTTTTCTCAATGCACAGTAATCAAAATATTGAGAAGAAACCGTATTTAAGTGCAACACCGAAACTTAAAACATGAACAAATTCAAGTAACTTAAAATACTTGTAATAATGGCTGAGAAACATAATATTAATTTAAATCTACCGGTACATTAGGGATTTCAAATTTTGTTATCATCATTTTTGCTCGGACAGCCATTGAACTACAAATCAAACATCACTAGAAGCTTCAGATTTTCGAGTTCCAAAAAATAGTTCGAATTTGTACAGTCAACGTTAAATAGCAAAGGAGAGGAAGAATATAACTGTTTGAAATCATGGACCAAATTCATTACTTATAAAACTGCAGAAATATAAAGAATTCAAAGTATACAATGAGCACTTTACGTCGCTTTCTGAATCGTGGAAGGTTTAAAATGGTTAATGTCCAATATGCATAAACCGGACTTAGATTTTGAAATGCTAACTGGATCACTAAAACCACATTTATAAGCTAACCATATAATTTATTAAGGAAGGTTTACTGAGACAACATCCGAAAAGCGGATACGGATATCCGATATCCTAAATGCGGACACGGATATCCGATATCCGAAAAGCTTTTCGGATACGGATATGGTTATAATGGTATCCGTATCCAAAAAATATCCGTCCGACTAATTGATCTAATATATGTAACTCTAAACAGAAAAATAGAGTAATAATTATTTTGTAACTGTTGGATGTTACTATAATGTATAAATTTTGGCAATTTCTAGTGAAAAATGGTAGTTTTAGCGTTTAATTTTGGAATATTTTTGGATATGCCTATAGATATTAGTATAAAACAATGTTTCATCATCACATTTCTTTATTTTCTGCTTTTTTACAAACATTAGTATAAAAATTATTTTATGTCGATCCAAACTTTTTTATTTATACTCTTAAATTTATTAATTACAGACGGAGCGGATAAATACCCGACATCCGTCCATATCCGAAAATTAAGCGAATACGGATATCCGATATACGAAAATTAAACGGATATGGATATTCAATATTCGAAAATAATTTCGGATACGCATACGGATATGGCACTATCCGTATCCGAAAGCATCCGTTGGCAACCCTACCCAAAGTCTTGATAGGTATCCATGAATAATGAAGTTGACGGAGAAAAAATTCAGAGTTAGAATCAACGGTATATAATTCACTGAGACTTTGAAGACAAAATTGCATTTCATGTTATGAGAAAGTACACAAGTAAAAATCAATACTACCAAATAATTACTATGCATATCGAACAGAAGCAGGCCAGAATAAAATAATTACCCAGGATGTTTATTGCTGACCATTTGCCATAATATATAAAGAGCATTTTATGTATGATTTTGTATTTTCATAAAAGTTTTAAGCATTATTAATCTTGATAAGGATGAATAAGAGGTTCACAATTGGTGATATAAATTCCCCAGACCACTAATTATGATATGGCATATTACTGGTTTATCGATTTATCTAAGCATTTAAGTTTGAAAAATCCATGTCAAGTTCAAACCACCACCCTCAAGAGAAAAGAAGGAACATTGACTGATCTATGTTTCAATCAACTTGGGTTACTTAAAGGTTAACTGATCCAAGGAACATTGACTGGTCCAAGGAACATCGACTGTTCTAAATTCTGGAGGAACTTTTAAGGCTGTGTATCCTAGACTTCGGAGGGACTTGGGAAGAGTACCTTCCTTTAGTAGAGTAGAGTTTGCCTACAACAACAGTTATCAAGCTAGCATCTATATGGCACCCCTCGAAGAATTGTACGGACGACCCTGTAGATCATCAACTTGTTGGTGGGAATCTACAGAAAGATTATTACTTGGACCTGATATGGTTAGGAAAACATATGAGAAAATTGATTTTATTTGACAACGGATGAAGACAGCTCAAGATAGGCAGAAATCCTATGCAAACAAGCGAAGGACTGACATTGAATTTGAAGTGGGAGACTTAGTTTTTATTAAAGTATCGCCTCTAAGAAGTGTGGTTAGCTTCGGATCTATAGGGAAGTTGGCACCCAGATTTGTGGGACCATTTCCCATAACCGAAAAGATCGGCCAAATGGTCTATAAAGTAAAGCTCCCAGAAAATATATCTGATGTTCATGATGTTTTCCACATTTCTCATCTGCGGAAGTGCTTGCATGACACTGTAGAAGTTGTTGAGCCAAATATATTAGAGGAAGTAGAAGTGGAACGGGAGGCAACAGTCGGACGAGTTCCTTCCCATATTCTTGGACTGGAAGTTAAGAAGCTACGCAACAAATAAATAAAGTTGGTGAAGGTTCAATGGGGAGATAACCCTGAGGATGCAACTTGGGAGACCGAAGACAGAATTCATGCTTCATACCCTTTCCTTATCGAGGGTATGTTCTTAACTCCTTTTCCAAAGTTCTATCTATGCTTGCTTCTATCATTTGAATATGTCCTATCAATAGTATTTTCGACCTTTAGATATGAATTCTATGGATGTAAACATCTGTTTGAGACATGTTATGTTTGATAGATGCAAGTGGATGCTAGTGGTTGCCTGTGGATGCACATACACACACATTAGGCACTAGATCAGCTCAATCACTCTCATACTGCTTATGGATGTGTGTGCATTTTTCTTTTCTTTTAATGGGTGAAAATGGATGTTGCATTTGGACGAATGAGCGTGCACACATATAGAACTTACATGTTATGATAAGATTATTTGCATACATATTGGATTCATGGCGCTAACATACGTTGCATTAAGGAGATCGACTGAATCAGTAGACCACCTTATCTTCGCATTAGTATTGGAACACATACACACACCTTTGCATATGTTCATAGAAGCATTAGAAGTCTTTAAGGAAAATGGATTCCTGTGATTGATGGATGAGTAGATGGGTGATGGATAGTAGGATATACATTCTTCTCAACTTAGAGATTTCAGGGACGAAATCCTTTAAGTAGGGGGAATGTAACACCCCGTAATTTCAACAACACTAAAAGAGGATAAATTAAATAATAATTAATTTAATTTTCAAAATTAAGGGAAATGGACTACGCCATTTCGTGCGTCTCGAAATTCTGGTCAAGATAAACATTTGGTCTGCAAAAAACGGACACCGTGTGAAGAAGTTATGAAGGTTTGAAGTTTGTATACGTGCAAGATAATTAGATATATACATATAGGGTACAGAAATTCAAATTTTAGTTCAAAAATTCAAAATCACGAAAATTGGGGGAAGTGGAAAAAATCCCGCCTAGGGGAGTCGACCCCACAGGAGGGGTGTCGACCCTAGGGTCGACCCCTCAAGAGGGAAGTCGACCCATGAGTCGACCCCCTAAGGGGGGTTTGAACCCCTTAGGGCTGAGGTGGCAGGTTAGATTTTGGGGCTGGCAGCTATATATACGGGTCCATTTCTCTTATTTTCTTCATTAGAAATCAATGGAGGCCAAATGTTGTCGGTGACTGAACTGAACTGAATCCTCTTCCTTCTACAACTATCAACTAGAGCTAATCAGTTAGAGATTCAAGTGTAGATTCAACACCAACAATTTCTCTTCTATTTCCTAATCCAAACACTGTGAGTTCTTAGTTGCTTTTAGATTTAGATATTTAATTGTAAACCTGATATGACTATAGTTTGGATTTGTTCTTGTGCCTAAATTATACTGGATCCATTGTAAATTGTGGACATATGACATTCTGAATTGGTTATAACTTGAATCTAAATCTCTATCTAGTCGGATCTATTGTTACTTTCACGACATTCTATGATGTGGATCTTAAACCTCATTTGTGTCAGATCTACTTTTAACTATTGGATCTTAATTATGTGCACATCTAAATTATTAATCAGATCCAGCTTATTATTTAGATCCCCTTGTGCTTATCATATTAGATCTGAACTTGTTAGATATCTAAATTAATATTTAGATCTTGTCTTGTTTATCTTTACATCTTTGCTATGTTAAAACTAGTTAACCGCCGCAAGTTCGTTGGATCTAAGATTATACGTTCACCTTATCACCATGTTAGTATATGTTTATGCCAGTTATGTTAGAAAAATCATTCTTATCATATTCCCATCACCTTTCCTTTTCACCTTTTATGACTAGCTATTATCTAGCCTAGGCATGCCAGAAAATATGTGATTGCGCTAGTTAGGGAACGGGGGAAAAAGATTAGAATTGGCATAACTTGAATAATGATTATGAATTTGGACATATAATTCACTATGAATGAAAATTGGGTAAATGGGCATGAACACCTATAAAGACATAGGTATAATAAATTGGGTAATAATGAAATGCCTAGGATTACAGTAATTAGAAACTGTAACTGCACTTGTGACACGAGGTTAGATTGCATTTGTGGTGGAAGTTTGCCCGGACCCGACCGGCATATCCAGCAACCACCAATGTTGAATCTAATGTGAGGGGTCCAAGTGCACAAATACAAGATGGGCTAAGACACGAGGCTAGGCTCAACTTGTGGAAGAAGTCTGCCAGGGCCCGACCGACATATCCAGTGTAACAACCCGGATTTTTACAACGTGTTAATACAAGAATCAAGGCAGAATTAAATGTTAAATTCTGAATCAGGTAAAACGGGCTATGCCATTGCGTTCGTCTCGGAAAAATACGCGAAATAGAGTCCGAAATTTTGTAAATCGGAGCCCGTATGACCAAGTTATGGCCCGTCAAAGTTTTCAGAAAATCCAAGCCCGAAAGACAGTTCAAATTTGAATTCAGAATTCAAATTCAGCCAAACAGACTGGGCGGGAAAAATTCCCGCCCAGGCAGGTCGACATGGGGGTCGACACTAGTGTCGACCTCCCCCCAACCAGGTCGACTTATGTGTCGACCTGGGTGTCGACCTATGGGTCGACCTCCCTGGTCGGCCAGGTCGGCCTGGTGCACCTGTTTTGGCTGTTTGGTCCCGTTTTGTTGGCTAGTGACGTGTTTTGATGACTCAGATTTGATTTTGGGTTAATCCTATGGCTAAAACTAATCCTAAACTCTATAAAAAGACCCCTAGACCTAGCCTAAACCCTCACAAATCACTCATGCCACGAAGTGCTGCCCAAATGTCGATTGATCATGGCCTCCATCTTCAACTCCAAGAGATTATGCATTCAAATCGGATCCGAATCAAAAGATGCAAGCTTGCTACACCAAATGGAGGCGAGATCAACGTTGCTACGAAGATTCCATGACGATTCTTCAACAAAGGAGCCGCCTTTCTTCGTCAAGACGATTCATGCTCCTAGTTCTCTTGCCTTGTTATGTAAGTGCTAGCCACTCCTAGATCTAAACGGTAGTTTAATGATGACATGGGATAAAACGAAATGAACATGGGTAGGTTAGCCTATGTGAACCTAGTTTGCCCCTTTACCTTGAACACATGACTTTGGGTTATGTTTTAGCAACTAAATCATGTCACTTATGTTAAATTGGGCTTAGTTTATCATGCAAGTTCGGATCTTTACTTAGGATATGTAACATGAACCCTTGAGAACCATTTTGACTTGTGAATGACTTGCATGAATTGACTTGGGGCTATGCATGTTAATGAACCAAAACCCCTTATGATTTCATGTTTATGTGTGGCCAAAACCCCTTATGTTAATCTGCATGTTTGAGGCCAATTCCCTTATGATATCATACATGTTTTATGGCCAATACCTTTATGACATCGTGCATGTTTTGCGGCCAATATGTAACATAGTATCCCTACTATGTTGACTCGCTTTTACTTGCGTTAGAAACACGATTTGGGATAGTGTAGGAGAACATGATTATGACATGAGAACTTTGACATGGGGTTACATGAAAACATGACGTTCATGATACACTTAAATGGGGACATGACACGTAGGGTAAACATGGGACTTGAAACTAGACACGTATGGGTTGTAAGTGTAACATGACACTAGATCAAACATGAAAGTGACCAACTCGAGGTTGGGTTGAGTTTGCAATGTAAAACTACCCGGACCCAACCGGCCTAACTAGTAGTTGCAAACAATAAGACCCAATGTGAGAAGTTGGTCATGTCGCGCTTAAGACCCGAGGTTAGACTAGGTTGTGGTGTAAAACTGCCCGGACCCGACCGACTTAACCAGTTACCATAACAAGGTCTAATGTGAGAGGTTGAGGTGCATTAAGTTAATTAATGCCACATGATAGGGTTAAGTAACTTGATTAGGCTAACGACACTTAACCTAGTAATTAGATGGGGTTAAGTTAATCTAGACTTAACTAATCTAAACACAGTAATTAGGGGATGAGGGTTAAGTTAACCTACACTTAACCAATCCAACACGTTAGTTAGATGGGGTTAAGTTAATCTAGACTTAACTAATCTAAACGCGGTAATTAGGGGATGGGGTTAAGTAATCTACACTTAACTAATCTAAACATGGTAATTAGATGGGGTTAAGTAATCTACACTTAACTAATCTAAACACGGTAATTAGATGGGGTTAAGTAATCTACACTTGACTAATCTAAACACGGTAATTAGATGGGGTTAGGTAACCTAGACTTAACTAACCTAACACGGTAATGGGATGAGGTTAAGTAACCGGCACTTAACCGATCTAATATGATAACTTAATAGGGTTAAGTCCCTACGAATATACTTAACCGTTCTAATACGATTAGTGGATGGGGTTAAGCTAACCTATGCTTAACCGATCCGACTCGATAAATTGATGGGGTTAAGTCGACCTACACTTAACCAATCAATCAGGGTAATTGGAAGGGGTTAGGTTAATCTATACTTAACCAATCTAACATGGTAACTTGATAAGGCTAAGTCTCGAACCGCTTAAATGCACTTAACCAATTTGACTCGGTAGATTGATGGGGTTAAGCTAATCAATACTTAACCAATCTAGAAATGGTAATGGGATAGGGTTAAGTCTTGAACTTGAATACTTAGCCAATCTTGACCTGATACATAGACGGGTTAAGTCATAAACTTGAGTGACACTTAATCCATTAGATAAAACCCTAGTTAGAGGGACTAGGTAGAAAATCGTAGTTAATCAAGGACAACGGAAAATGGAAGCTAAGTGGTAAACCTTAGTCAAGGGTAACTAAGTAATAATTCTTAGCTAAGGACATTGGACCAGTTCATGAACAAATGAGTAACCTGATATGGTAGGTCATCGCTTAGCACACGAGGGGGAGCGAATTATCTGACTTAGATAAAGGCTCCAACGAACTGGGTGACGAACCGGTCGCTTCGGGGGACGTGAGGGTACTCTTGGTATCCCTCTGTGAGGCTGCAGATGATCCTCCTGGGCTCACAGAGGTTAAGGTCTGCGGTAGAAGAACCAAGAGTATGCCTTGGTTGCTGTACGAGCAACCTAAAGACTGGGCTGGATTAGCGTGGAGTCGATGATATATAGTTTTTGCCCTGGATGGCTCGTCGTCGACTACCTACCATCTTGAGTCAATCGTGTACGTACGGAAAGGCAGAGAACTCCCAACAGACCATATACTTGCTATCGAGTTATGGGTGAGGTTGTCTATCTGGGTGTGGGGCATCGATGGGCCTTAGTGTAGTTCTCATACATGACTCTTCTTGTTTGCCTTTCAGTAGTTGAGGGAGGGGTCACGTGGGACCATAGCCACGGGTACAAAGACAGACCTTGACATCTGCATCAGCAGACGACTTAAAGCTCCCGACCGAGTTCCGTATTTCTTGTTTTTGCCCTGGCACGGGACTCGGATGGCACATTGAGATACATGTGCACCTAGACGTGGAATAGCGATTCACGATACATACGTGGGAAAAAGGGCGCGGTTGACGGGTAGCATAACCCCTAGTGGCCCTAGGTGGCTTGAACCCAAACCGAGATACGAAGACGTTCGTTAGGTAGCATAATCCCTAGCGACCCTAGGTAGCATAAATCCTAGTTGAACACGCGATAATTCACGATGAGAGAACCTAGCCAGATCAAGGGTAACAGTCCAAATGATTTCAAGGATAAAAAGGGTAATACGTTGAAGTAGTGAGAAAGCCCGTACGAGGTACGGCAAAGGACTGAACTTATACATGGAAAGAACCGCTCGAGTTGAGGAAAACCCACATATACGATATATTAGGTTGACATGCTAATAATGGACTATTTCATGACGTTGGGACATTTTATACGATAACACTTGACATGGGTTAGGATACTAGTACGGAGGGTGCAGAGCAAATATATACATGATAGATACCTTGGGACATTTCACTTGGTCCATAGTGCCCGTAGTTTATCTTGATACCTTAGGTTATCTTGATACGGTAGTTTACCTGGTTATCCCAGTTTTAGCTTGTCTATCTTGTCATCATCCTTATGTTTACTTTCAGTTTATGCATGTCATGTTACCTTTACCTGTTTCTATGCTGGAAGTACATAGGACTTACCAGTCTTTATGACTGACCCCGTTTTCTTTCGCTTCTTGTCTTCCGTTTCCCCCTAGGTTTCAGGGAGGAAATACTGTTGTTTAGATTGGACCTCTTCTGCTTGAAGGTCATCATATATGGCTTGGACTTCTCTTGGCTATGGCTACTATACTGTTTTTACTTGGGGAATAATTTATGAAATGTTTTATGCTTCTTTATTATTGCAAGACAGGTTTTGATGTATTCTGATGTAAAAGGCTTTAGACCTTATTTGTTAAAGAAATGAAAATTTATTTTACTTCCGCTGTTTTATACGTGTTCTATCTTGTAATATTTCTATGCATGTTTACCTTGTATAACGCCCCTCCAAAGCTTGTGTACTCTCTCTCGGGAGCGACCCCGGCGGAAGCGAGGTGTTACATTTGGTATCAGAGCAGAAGGTTACGAGATTGGGCGAAAGTTTTCAAAAACCTTCTGAAAACCCTTTTACAAACCGTTTACAAGGAATCATTTTTCGAGAAAAGTTTTGTTTTTAAAGGCTATTCCCCAAAGGCCATTAGCACTATCCTTATTTCCTTGATTCGAATCTCTTTTCCTTTCTTTCCTCCATCAGTAGTCACAGTAGTTTCAACTGCGACTAATCCTTGTCTAGCTACGTAAGTGTTTTCCCGTGCGATGGAGGAAGTTCTCGAGAGGCCTTTTGCCGAGCTACAAGAAAGGAACAAGGATAAAGGACACGGACTTAAGGATAA
Organism: Allium sativum; assembly: GCA_030737875.1. Taxonomy (NCBI): domain Eukaryota; kingdom Viridiplantae; phylum Streptophyta; class Magnoliopsida; order Asparagales; family Amaryllidaceae; genus Allium; species Allium sativum. The sequence continues at coordinate 301,999,973 of CM060924.1, forward strand.
GCAACTTGTTGGTATGGCTAAGTCCACCAAGGAACATGAGGACGAGATCATCGGGAGGGCAATTTCATACTCTCATTTCTAGCGTACCTAAGAGGAATGGTACCATTTCTGTTATAGGTTTAGCCTTCCTTTTCTATCATCCCGTCCAGACTTTGTTTTGATCATCGCATCATTTAAGTCTGCTTCGATAGTTAAGTCTCTGCACCATAGTACTAGCATGGTAGAGAGATCCCATTCTTGCCCCAAAACCTGTTGGAAAATCGGTCCATTTATTCATGACTTGTTTGGATTTGAGGATGGATTCTAGGGATGAAGTGGTTATCCAGTAAAGGATGCCATTCTCGGTTTTGGAAAGGAGGGTAGTTAGGCTCCTAGCTTGCCTCGGTTATACCCTCGAAGTCTCGTGTAACCCTTTTGGGTTCGATCATGGTTGGTTACCTAGAATCCCTTGATGCAGATATCGGAAATTTTTGATCCGACCAAGAGGTATTCGCCAATGAGGCGAATGGATCATTTCACTTATGCATGAGTCTTAGATATCACCCTAGTAGGTACACTTGGCAACATGGATTGGCATTGGTAAACGAGATCCAGAATTCCCTAGTGAATTTTGGAGAGCTTGCATGAGTACGCGGTTGCGGTTGGGCCAAGTATGCTAGGGAAGGAATAAGTAAAAGTGGAACGAGAGGCGACAGTGAAATGAGTTCCAACTCATACGAAATCATGAAGTCAAGAGGTGGTCAAGGCACAATGGAATTAAGCTCATGGAAATGCAGCTTAGGCGCGCGCATCATATCTCTTTGTAGGAGTATATCTTTGATCTCTGGTTATCCTGTAGAGCTTACTTGCATGCTATCGCTTGGTGGATATTCTCTCGGTCCTGTTTCCGATGCAAACCCCGTAAGGAGTTTGTCTTGTTTATCTTCTCGATCTTATCGTGAGAACCTTAGGTAGAACCCTATGGATGTAAACATGTATTTGAAACATGTTATGATTGATATAATTGCAAATGGTTGCAAGTGGTTGCTCGTGGATGCGCGAATACACATTAGACATTAGAACGACTCAGTCACATTTCATGTTGCATATACACGAGTGTTTATACTTGTTTATGGATGAAATTGAATGTGTTATCATGCGGATGTTGCATATGAATGAATGGTTGTGCATGCATATAGTGCTTGCATGACTAGGACTATTTGCATACATGTTGGATTCGTGGCACGTAACATATTTTGCATTAGAAGGATCATTCAGGCCTGATCATTAGCATTAGCTAAGGAACATAAACACACACTCTTTGCATGTGTTCATAAAGCATTAGAAGTCGTCTAAGGACAATGGTTGCCTGTGGATGATGTTTTGAGTAGATGGATGATGGATGGTAGGATACGTTCTTCCTAACTTGGAGATTTCGGGGACGAAATCCTTAAAGGAGGGGAGAATGTAACAACCCGGATTTTTACAACGTGTTAATACAAGAATCAAGGCAGAATTAAATGTTAAAATCTGAATCAGGTAAAACGGGCTATGCCATTGCATTCGTCTCGAAAAAATACGCGAATTAGAGTATGAAATTTTGTAAATCGGAGCCCGTATGACCAAGTTATGGCCCGTCAAAGTTTTCAGAAAATCCAAGCCCGAAAGACAGTTCAAATTTGAATTCAAAATTCAAATTCAGCCAAACAGACTGGGCGGGAAAAATTCCCGCCCAGGCATGTCGACATGGGGGTCGACACTAGTGTCGACCTCCCCCCAACCAGGTCGACTTATGTGTCGACCTGGGTGTCGACCTATGGGTCGACCTCCCTGGTCGTCCAGGTCGGCCTGGTGCACCTGTTTTGGCTGTTTGGTCCCGTTTTGTTGGCTAGTGACGTGTTTTGATGGCTCAGATTTGATTTAGGGTTAATCCTATGACTAAAACTAATCCTAAACTCTATAAAAAGACCCCTAGACCTAGCCTAAACCCTCACAAATCACTCATGCCATGAAGTGCTGCCCAAATGTCGATTGATCATGGCCTCCATCTTCAACTCCAAGAGATTATGCATTCAAATCGGATCCGAATCAAAAGGTGCAAGCTTGCTACACCAAATGGAGGCGAGATCAACGTTGCTACGACGATTCCATGATGATTCTTCATCAATGGAGCCGCCTTTCTTCGTCAAGACGATTCATGCTCCTAGTTCTCTTGCCTCGCTATGTAAGTGCTAGCTACTCCTAGATCTAAACGGTAGTTTAATGATGACATGGGATAAAACGAAATGAACATGAGTAGGTTAGCCTATGTGAACCTAGTTTTCCCCTTTACCTTGAACACATGACTTTGGGTTATGTTTTAGCAACTAAATCATGTCACTTATGTTATATTGGGCTTAGTTTATCATGCAAGTTCGGATCTTTACTTAGGATATGTAAACATGAACCCTTGAGAACCATTTTGACTTGTGAATGACTTGCATGAATTGACTTGGGGCTATGCATGTTAATGAACCAAAACCCCTTATGATTTCATGTTTATGTGTGGCCAAAACCCCTTATGTTAATATGCATGTTTGAGGCCAATTCCCTTATGATATCATACATGTTTTGTGGCCAATACCTTTATGACATCGTCCATGTTTTGCGACCAATATGTAACATAGTATCCCTACTATGTTGACTCGCTTTTACTTGCATTAGAAACACGATTCGGGATAGTGTAGGAGAACATGATTATGACATGAAAACTTTGACATGGGGTTACATGAAAACATGACGTTCATGATACACTTAAATGGGGACATGACACGTAGGGTAAACATGGGACTTGGAACTAGACACGTATGTGTTGTAAGTGTAACATGACACTAGACCAAACATGAAAGTGACCAACTCGAGGTTGGGTTGAGTTTGCAATGTAAAACTACCCGGACCCAACCGGCCTAACTAGTAGTTGCAAACAATAAGACCCAATGTGAGAAGTTGGTAATGTCGCACTTAAGACCCGAGGTTAGACTAGGTTGTGGTGTAAAACTGCCCGGACCCGACCGGCTCAACCAGTAACCACAACAAGGTCTAATGTGAGAGGTTGAGGTGCATTAAGTTAATTAATGCCACATGATATGGTTAAGTAACTTGATTAGGCTAACGACACTTAACCTAGTAATTAGATGGGGTTAAGTTAATCTAGACTTAACTAATCTAAACATGGTAATTAGGGGATGAGGGTTAAGTTAACCTACACTTAACCAATCCAACACGTTAGTTAGATGGGGTTAAGTTAATCTAGACTTAACTAATCTAAACACGGTAATTAGGGGATGGGGTTAAGTAATCTACACTTAACTAATCTAAACATGGTAATTAGATGGGGTTAAGTAATCTACACTTAACTAATCTAAACACGGTAATTAGACGGGTTTAAGTAATCTACACTTAACTAATCTAAACACGGTAATTAGATGGGGTTAGGTAACCTAGACTTAACTAACCTAACGCGGTAATGGGATGAGGTTAAGTAACCTACACTTAACTGATCTAATATGATAACTTAATAGGGTTAAGTTCCTACGAATATACTTAACCGTTCTAATACGATTAGTGGATGGGGTTAAGCTAACCTATGCTTAACCAATCCGACTCAATAACTTGATGGGGTTAAGTCGACCTACACTTAACCAATCAATCACGGTAATTGGATGGGGTTAGGTTAATCTATACTTAACCAATCTAACATGGTAACTTGATAAGGCTAAGTCTCGAACCGCTTAAATACACTTAACCAATTTGACTCGGTAGGTTGATGGGGTTAAGTTAATCCATACTTAACCAATCTAGAAATGGTAATGGGATAGGGTTAAGTCTTGAACTTGAATACTTAGCCAATCTTGACCTGATACATAGACGGGTTAAGTCATAAACTTGAGTGACACTTAATCCATTAGATAAAACCCTAGTTAGAGGGACTAGGTAGAAATCGTAGTTAATCAAGGACAACGGAAAATGGAAGCTAAGTGGTAAGCCTTAGTCAAGGGTAACTAAGTAATAATTCTTAGCCAAGAACATTGGACCAGTTCATGAACAGATGAGTAACCTGATACGGTAGGTCATCGCTTAGCACACGAGGGGGAGCGAATTATCTGACTTAGATAAAGGCTCCAACGAACTGGATGACGTAGCGGTCGCTTCGGGGGACGTAAGGGTACTCTTGGTATCCCTCTGTGAGGCTGTAGATGATCCTCCTGGGCTCACAGAGGTAAGGTCTGCGGTAGAAGAACCAAGAGTATGCCTTGGTTGCTGTACGAGCAACCTAAAGACTGGGATGGATTAGCGTGGAGTCGACGATATATAGTTTTTGCCTTGGATAGCTCGTCGTCGACTACCTACCATCTTGAGTCAATCGTGTACGTACGGAAAGGCAGAGAACTCCCAACAGACCATATACTTGCTATCGAGTTATGGGTGAGGTTGGCTATCTGGGTGTGGGGCATCGATGGGCCTTAGTGTAGTTCTCATACATGACTCTTCTTGTTTGCCTTTCAGTAGTTGAGGGAGGGGTCACGTGGGACCATAGCCACGGGTACAAAGACAGACCTTGACATCTGCATCAGCAGACGACTTAAAGCTCCCGACCGAGTTCCGTATTTTTTGTTTTTGCCCTGGCATGGGACTCGGATGGCACATTGAGATACATGTGCACCTAGACATGGAATAGAGATTCACGATGCATACGTGGGAAAAAGGGCGCGGTTGACGGGTAGCATAACCCCTAGTGTCCCTAGGTGGCTTGAACCCAAACCGAGATACGAAGACGTTCATTAGGTAGCATAATCCCTAGCGGCCCTAGGTGGCATAAATCCTAGTTGAACACATGATAATTCACGATGAGAGAACCTAGCCAGATCAACGGTAACAGTCCAAATGGTTTCAAGGATAAAAAGGGTAATACGTTGAAGTAGTGAGAAAGCCCGTACGAGGTACGGCAAAGGACTGAACTTATACATGGAAAGAACCGCTCAAGTTGAGGAAAACTTACATATACGATATATTAGGTTGACATGCTAATAATGGACCGTTTCATGACGTTGGGACATTTTATACGATAACACTTGACATGGGTTAGGATACTAGTACGGAGGGTGCAGAGAAAATATATACATGATAGATACCTTGGGACATTTCACTTGGTCCATAGTGCCCGTAGTTTATCTTGATACCTTAGGTTATCTTGATACGGTAGTTCACCTGGTTATCCCAGTTTTAGCTTGTATATCTTGTCATCATCCTTATGTTTACTTTTAGTTTATGCATGTCATGTTACCTTTACCTGTTTCTATGCTGGAAGTAGATAGGACTTACCAGTCTTTATGACTGACCCCGTTTTCTTTCGCTTCTTGTCTTCCGTTTTCCCCCCAGGTTTCAGGGAGCAAATACTGTTGTTTAGATTGGACCTCTTCTGCTTGAAGGTCATCATATATGGCTTGGGCTTCTCTTGGCTATGGCTACTTACTTGAGGAATAATTTATGAAATGTTTTATGCTTCTTTATTATTGCAAGACAGGTTTTGATGTATTCTGATGTAAAAGGCTTTAGACCTTATTTGTTAAAGAGATGAAAATTTATTTTACTTCTGCTGTTTTATACGTGTTCTGTCTTGTAATATTTCTGTGCATGTTTACCTTGTATAACGCCCCTCCAAAGCTTGTGTACTCTCTCTCGGGAGCGACCCCGGCGGAAGCGGGGTGTTACATCCAGCATCCACAAGCTGTAGGCCTAATGTGGGAAGTCTAGCCCATTATAAACTATAAATGGACATGGTAAAAAATTGAAATACTTAACCTAGTTGAATCCATATGGATTGTATGAAAATAAAGTGAAAATTTGGGGTTAAGTAAATTTGATTGAGCAAGGGGTGGGTTAAGTAAATCTGAGGGGGTGCGTAATATTTACGTATAGGCCCACAAACTTAACCTGATAAGGTTATGTAATTAAAGATACCTAGTGGTATACATAACCAATGGAAATAATAAAGTTATGTAATTAAAGACACCTTTTAGGGTAAGCATAACTTGTAGGAATAATAGGGTTATGTAATTAAAGACAACTAGCGGTATACATAGCCAATGAAAACCTAGTGGAGGAGAGCTTGTATCAAATTGTGTGGGACCCATTTTAGCCAGTAACCCTGAGTAGGTATCAAACAAGTACTCCGAACTAGGTCGGAGTTAAGGGCATGCTTACTGGACTGATTGTAAGAGATCCAAACGTGACTGATGCTGTGGGCGGTGCAAATAGACCGGGCCATGTGCGTGCATGAGTCGGGCAGAGGGGGATAAGACGATCGTGACACCTATAGATATGGGGTTGTGCATATTAGCGGAGGGTTGCCACTTTGGGATGTGATACATCCTATTGTGGGTCCGTCACAGAGTATCTACGCGGCAAGGGAGCCGATCAATTAGGGTAGTAGTTAAGGTACATTTAGACGTATGCCTAAGTCTACCACCATATAGTGGAAGAGATCATCTCATTCGGGTTATACTAGTAATAGTGCAGAGTAATCTTTAGAGAAGCGTACACATCCTATCATGTCTACCTTGTCATACCTGCCTTTTATGTAGTTATATCTCTTATCCCCTTTATATGCCTGTCGTGCTACATTTATTTATTTATTTACTAAAAGTAACTGGACTTGTCAGACTTTATGTCTGACCCTTTTTGCTTCCTCTTCTTTCTTTCATTTCATCCCCCCCCCCAACCCCACCCCCAGGTTCATAAGGAGGTAATTCTCAGGCTTAGTCAAGACTCGGTTATCATCTTGTTGGAGCTGCTTTTGAAGTATAGCTCAAGTTCTTATCTTTACTATGGCTTAACTCTTTTTTTGGGGGGGAATTATGGTTTTTATATATTTATGTACTCTGATGGTACAAGACAGAAGTTATATTATTGTAATGGTTTTTGCGACTTATGGTATTTTGGACCACGATGTTATGATTTATGCTTTGAAATGAAAATTTGAAATTCCGCTGTTATCTTATTTATATCTGTCTTGTAATATTTTGTGTCTGTTTATCTATAACGCTTCATGAAACTTAGTGCATTCCCTTAGTGAGTGACATTAACGGATGTGGGGTGTCACAGCCACAATCGTACATGCAAGTAAAAAGACAACTATTTTTATAGTGGTACGAACATAGGAAAGATCTACGTCCACTTTGAGAGAAATTTTCATTATCACATGCACGTTTACAAGGTTTGAATATTCTCTCATTACATAGATTTTCATCCTCAATCACTCTTCTGTTGATTTGATTCAAAAAGCCAAAAGAAGTAGAGAAATCCTCTAAGTATAACAACTTAAGAAGTTGATCTATGATTCACCAAGATTTTAGACAGATTTCCATGATTTGATGGAGAATTTCATGTTTGATCTTCGAATGGAGGAGTTGGGAGAGGTAGAAATCACTTAGAATTGTTTAGGAAATAGTTGGGCAGTCCTTCGAGGTCATCAAATTCGGTCCCTATTAATGAGGGGTTCATACCCTATTTATAGGAGTGAGGAGGAGTCAAAATATAGTATACAGGCCACCGGTCAGTCTAGAATTATTTAAGGAGAATGCCACTGGTATAGATGGCCACAATTGGCATATATGGTACCGATCGGTCTATACCGATCGGTTTAAAGTTGCCACCGATCGATCCAAATGAAAACCCAGATCGCCTCTGTTTAATATCTACCAACCGATCACTTCTTTTAATGCTACCACCTTTTAGTGCCTTTAAGTATTGTTATGCCACATGGTCATCAAACAGGCTTTATTATCCATCTAATATATGCAGAGCTCATATGGGAACATAATTTACGATGTTGCCATTCTCTTTATGATCAATGAATATGGGAAATAATATTAACCATATTGCCATCACATTATTTATTTCCTGCACCGGTCGGCTTGTTTAAACTACAAAAGGCCTATTGCTTTTTAATACCAACTGATCACGTTTGTCCTCCCGTGGACCGATCACTCTATCTTTGCCAGCATGAAGTCACGTGTCCTTTACGTTTAATCCTTCCATGCAAACGTTTGCTGTATGCACCAAAAACATTTCGTTGTTAATCATATTTTAGAACCGATTGGTCCCAAGCTGCTGCGTCATTCATACTTATACAGGTTACGTTACCATTAACCTGTGCAGTCCACACTTATTTTATTGAAAGACTAATCCATGTGATTCTCATGTGTGGAACGTTACGCATGCAAAGGATACTTGGAGCCAATCTATGTTGATACTTTATGACGTAAATATATTGATCGGTCTTGGTTACGTGTTATGAACCCCCTATGTAGATGTTTCATAATTGCAATGCAGGCTGGACGTTTCTGAAGTAATGCATGGTTTGATACCAGTCGGTTGTACTTTACTATGTAACATACTTATATATATCTGATCATAGTACATTACTTAATATTGTCACCGTTGTGATCTTAAGGCCGATGTGTATTGCTTTGTCATGACCAAATCATAGGGCTGAATAAATAAGTCGGACCATAGCTGACAATCGATCAACCCATAATTTATAATCATGACCGATCGACCCATGTTGAACTGAAGTGGCCGACCCATATGCATTGAGATCGACCGATTCAATGTCATGACGCACGACCGATCGCTTCACTGGCTGCCAGCGTATTAATTTCTGAACCACGTTAATAACAGGGTTAACATTTGCCCCTCGAAGCTCGTGTTATCGAAGTTAGCATGGGCTATCGGCATTTTAGCATTACTGTGTATTTGACACTTGCATTTCAATTTTGCTTTGCTGGCTTGAACCTGAATGTAGTGACAACCATTTGACAGTCTGAGTTTTAACTATTTAAATGCTTCAAATTTAAATTTGTTGGGTGTTGAGATTCAGTCATAGGTTTTTTGTTCGCTATGGCGAATCATGCTTTGATCCCTTGGCTTGTTGATTCCAGATGATCCAAGCACATAACTTGACAAGTGAATTTTATATGCTTCATGCCACCTGTTCTGTAATTAAAACAAGCCTTTGCACGATTTTGGACTTATACATCTAAATCATTAAAAATGATTTATTGCAAATTTTATCTTGAACTGAATAGAGTGTTTGTACAGGACTTGTTTCATTCAACAGTTTAAAACTCATTGAAAATTATTTGCACAAACACGATACTCTAATTCGAATTTGTATTTAATGCTTAAAATCAACTAATCGACTAAAGCCGACTGTAATATTTCACATTTGGGAAATACGTATCTATGATTTGTCTTCTGCTTCCTCTTTGAGAAGCTTGGATATTCATTCCCCTTGTTTAGGGAGCCGTTATTAATCTTCTCCATGGGAAGTACTTTGGATTTCATGCCCCTGTTTGGGCTAAAATTTAACACTTGTCGTATCTGAGATTTCCAGACATTACGCAAGTTAATTGGTCGAATCCAAAATCTGTCCACCATCCAGCTTGGTTAATTCAAACATTGGAAACTTTTGTCACTCAATTATGCTAATCAATCCAAGTGTCGGTAGGTCTAGAAGGAGTGCCTCTCGAGAGGAATTTGGTTAGAACCCCAATGTTTGTCATGATCGGATCAGATACTTGATGATACTGACGATCAATTGGGTGCCCCCAGAGAGGTATTTGGTTAAAAACCCCAATGTTTGTCGTGATCGGATCGGGTATTTCCTAATACTGACGATCAATTGGGTAACCCCAGAGAGGTCTTTGGTTAAAACCCCAATGTTCGTCGTGATCGAATCAGGTATTTCCTGATACCGATGATCAGTTGGGTGCCCTCAGAGAGGTCTATGGTTAAAGCCCCAATGTTTGTCGTGATCAGATCAGGTATTTCCTGATACTGACGATCTATTGGGTGCCCCTAGAGAGGTCTTTGGTTAGAACCCCAATGTTTGTCGTGATCGGATTAGGTATTTTCTAATACTGACGATCAATTGGGTGCCCACGGAGAGGCTTTTGGCTTGCTTTGGTCCTTCCGGCTCGTTTTCCGGTCCTTTCGGTCTGATGTCGGTACTTCCGATCACCAGGTTTGTCAGTCCTTCCGATACGGTGCTGGTCCTTCCAGCGTGATTGCCGGTCCTTCCGGCCTGATGTTGGTACTTCCAATATCAGGTTTGTCGGTCCTTCTGACACGGTGCCGATACTTCTAGCGTGTTTGACGGTCCTTCCGGCCTGATGTTGGTACTTCCAACATCAGGTTTGTCGGTCCTTCCAACATGGTGCTGGTCCTTCCAGCGTGTTTGTCGGTCCTTCCGCCCTGATGTTGGTACTCCCAATATTAGGTTTATCGGTCCTTCCGACACGGTGCTGGTCCTTCCAGCGTGTTTGCTGGTCCTTCCGGCCTGATGTTGGTACTACGAACATTAGGTTTTTCGGTCCTTCCGACACGGCGCTGGTCCTGCCAGTGTGTTTGCTGATCCTTCCGGCCTGATGTTGGTACTTCCAACATCAGGTTTGTTGGTCCTTCCGGCACAGGGTTGGCATCAATTCCCTTGTCGGACGCTCAACTTGGCGGGCTATCTCACGAACTGAAGCTTTGAAACTCTCACTTAGGGGAGTGCCCCTTTGATAAAATTTACAACATTCTTGTTTGTTTGTTGAGGTGCTTGTTCCTTGTTTGAAGCTTTGTGACTCCTCTCATTCACTTCTCAAGGCGATGCTTTTCTATTTTTGCATTTGGGCATGTTGATGTTTACAGCCTTTGGCACTCGAATTATTGTTGTTGGGGTCGCTATGTCTTGTCAGATTCTGAAGGAACAAGCGTTCGACAGATGTCCTGTAATATGAAATCATTTTTAATCAAGTTTTGATTTAACATGAAATTTGCAAGCCAGAAATTCATTCAGACAGATATGCTCTTAATCGTAGAGCTAATGTTCAGTGCATCATTTCCAGATTATTACAGACTATCTACAAGAATTTTCGAATATAACATAAAGTAAAACATGAAGTAATGCATGAACTAAATCAGGAAATAGAGTATGAGATAAAGTGGTGGTGATGTTGATCGCTTATTCTGAGCCATTGTAATTAGAGCACAATCAACGACCATCAGTTGATGTTCGGCCTTGGAATGGTTTGAACAAGAGCATCGTTGCTTGTTTCCCCTTGACCCTGGGGAATCGGAACATCATTTGAGGATTGTGGATTTTCACATATTGTTGCAGGTGATTCTTCCTAATCAGCTCTTCGATCAGTGACCTTAGATACATACAGTTGTTGGCATTGTGGCCTGGCTAATTATGGAGCCGGCAGAACATTCCAGATTTTGCTTGATGGTCACTTATTTTCTGAAATTTAGGCATTGGATTGTCTTCGATGTATTTAGTTGCAGCAAAGATGTTGTTTGGAGTGTCATTTAAAGGTGTTAGCTCTAATGGGCTGGAAAAAGAGGCTTCTTGCCATCTTGATTGTCTTTCCCGTCGTTTCCTCTTTTCTGACCTCCAGGAATTTTCTGATTGTACTAGGTGGGGGCGTTTTTAAGAGCTTCAAGAGGTTGGTTTGCATCAACGATCCGAAGTGGCGCTAGATTATTATCCAATCTCATGTATTTCTTGGATTTTTATAGAATTTCTCAAGCGTACTTAGCTCTTTCATTTTAATCCATTTACCAAATTTGCTATTCTCATCTATGGTGCCGATTAAAGATATTAAGATCATGCGGGGCTCGAGATTTCCTACTTCGGATACAACATCATTAAATCGTAGCTTGCAACCTGAACTGCTGTTTGAATTTGACAGATTCTCCTGGATTCTGCCTCATTGATGTAAGAGAAATAACATCTTTAGCCATCGTAGCTTGCAACCTGAACTGCTCTTTGAATTTTAGAATCAAATCACCAAATCGGTTAATGGATTTGGGCGACAGTCTTGTGAACCACAACGATGCGACACTTTCTAGATAGAGAGGGAAGCACAAGCATTTGATCTTGTCCGTTGCCTTGGCTGCATTCATGTGCCACTCTTATTTGTATAAGAAGTGATTTGGATTAGAAGTCCCGTTGTACGGAGGAAGAGTAGGATGAGTGAACTTTTTGGGGAATTCCGCCTTCCGAATCCTCTTTGTGAATGAATTTTTGCCGAGGGAGAAGTCCAATTCCATTTCACTATCCTTGCTAGGCATGTTATCCTTCATGATTTGCTTTACCAAATCCGCGACATATTCCTTTGAGTTGTGTTTTTCTGGAGAGCGGACTTCGATCTCTTTTCCGGATGCGCGTCGTGGCGAGCGATCACGAGTAAAGGATCTAGGTCTTTTGCTTCCGCTTTGGGAAGGTGCCCCCTTAATGGGACTTGCGACTCGTCGGTTACATCGACCGAAATTGTTTTTAGCTTTCAACTTTGAGTCTTTGATATTAGCATCATCTTTGCCAATGATTCCTTCCAAGTTGTCATTATGAGGATCGTAGGCTGACGAATTCGCAGTCTCTTCAAGGTTGACGTGAATTTTTGGAGGAGGGGCAGGATTTACTTGAGCATTTAGGAGAGCACTCATTTTATCCATTAAAGCTTGATTAACATTAACCACAGTTTTATTAGCGTCGATTAAAGCTTTGTTGGAGGCTTCCATGCATTGACTCAAGTTTGCTTCGACGGCATCTAATTCGGCTTTAGTCACACCAGCTCCGGACATTGAATTTTCTCCAACTTCGAAGCGGTTGGTAAGTGGAGTAGTCTCATTATTAGCAACATTGTCATTTCCATCAATGGTTTTGCTAGTATTCTTCTTAGATTTTGCCATTATTTTGGATAAGGCTTTAAATTAGGAAGAAAGTTCGTCGTTTGGCCTAAATCTTAGACTTGTAAAATCTATGGTAGAAGTAGGCTTAGAACTTCGATGGTAGGCTCTTAAGATTAAGAGAAGTGCGAACGCGACCCCACGGTGGGCGCTAAATGTTAAAACCAAAATTATATTTTAACACCAAAGGTACAAAACTTGTACTTCACCAATATGGTAAGCGATTATAAGGAACCACAATCATAAATGCAAGTAAAAAAGACAACTATTTTAATAGTGGTTTGATCGTAGGAAAGATCTACGTCCACTTTGAGAGAAACTTTCATTATCACATGCACATTTACAAGGTTTGAATATTCTCTCATTACATAGATTTTCATCCTCACTCACTCTTCTGTTGATTCAATTCAAAAAGCCAAAAGAAGTAGGGAAATCCTCTAAGTATAACAACTTGAAAAGTACATCTTTGATTCACCAAGTTTTTAGATGGGTTTCCATGATTTGATGGAGAATTACATGTTTGATGGAGAATTCCCTGTTTGATCTTCGATTGGAGGAGTTAGAAGAGGCAGAAATCACTTAGAATTGCTTAGGAAATAGTTGGACAGCACTTCGGGGTCATCAAATTCGGTCCTCATTAATGAGGGGTTCATCCCCTATTAGGAGTGAGGAGGAGTCAAAATATAGTATACAGGCCACCGGTCAGTCTAGAACTTATTTATGGAGAATGCCACTAGTATATCTGGCCACAACTGGCATATATGGTACTGATCGGTCTATACCGATCGGTTCAGAGTTGCCACCGATTAGTCCTAAAATGGAGCACCGATCGGTCCAAATGAAAACCCTGATCGCCTCAGTTTAATATCTACCACGCGATCACTTCTTTTGATGGTACCACCTTTTAGAGGCTTTATGTATTGTTATGCCATGTGGTCATCAAACTGGCTTTATTATCCATCTTATATATGTAGAGCTCATATGGGAACATAATTTACAAAGTTTCTATTCTCTTTATGATCAATGAATACGGGAAATAATATTTACCATATTGACATCGCATTATTTATTTCCTGCACCGGTCGGCTTGTTTAAATTACAAAAGGACTGTTGCTTTTTATTACCAACCGATCACGTTTGTCCTCCAGTGGACCGATCACACTATCTTTGCCAATATGAAGTCACGTGTCCTTTATGTTTAATCCTTCCATCCAAACGTTTATCTTATGCACCAAGAACATGTCGTTGCTGATCATATTTTAGAACCGATCGGTCCCAAACTGCTGCGTCATTCATACTTTTACAGGTTACGTTACCATTAACCTGTCTAGTCCACACATATTCGATTGGGAGACATATTTGTGTTATTCTCATGTATGGAACGTTACAAATGCAAAGGATCATTGAAGCCAACTTGTATTGATACTTTATGCTGTAAATATATTGATCGGTCTTGGTTACGTGTTATGAAAGCCCTATATAGATGTGTCATAATTGCAAATGCAGGCTTGACGTTTTTGAAGTAATGCAGGCTTTGATGTCGGTCGGTTGTACTTTGCTTGACCGACCACTTGTAAGCTTTTTTCCAAACATGTGTCACGTTCATACTTTATATGTAACACTGTTATATGAGTATCCCATATTTAAAATGTGCTATGTAACATACTTATATATATCCGATCCTAGTATGCTACTTAATATTGTCACCGTAGTGATCTTAAGGCCGATTTGTGTTGCTCTGTCGTGACCAAGTCATAGAGCTGAATATATAACTCGGACCATAGCTGACAACCGATTGACAAATAATTTATAATCATGACCGATCGACCCATGTTGAACTGAAGTGGTCGACCCGTATGCGTTGAGACCGACCGATCCAATGTCATGACACACGACTGATCGCTTCACTGGCGGTCAACATATTAATTTATGAACCACGTTAATTACGGGGTTAACATCTATCATTAGTAGAAGAATACTCCAACCAAGTAAATTGTTGGAACCATATAGCTTGAAATCAACGATGTTGCTTTCCGACAAGCATTTTAGGGTGTTCAGCCAATTTAGGCTGATATTTTCCTAAATTAATAGAAGCTCCTCGTTCAGTGACCTTAGATGCATAAAGTCGTTGGCATTGTGGCCTGGCTAGTTATGGAACCGGCAGAACTTTCCAGAGTTTGCTTGATGGTCACTTATTTCCTGAAGTTTAGGCATTGGATAGTCTTTGGTGTCCTTAGTTGCAGCAAAGATGTTTTTTGGAGTATCATTTAAAGGTATTAGCACTGATGGGTTGGAAAAAGAGGCTTCTTGCTGTCTTGATTGTCTTTCCCGTCGCTTCCTCTTTTCTGACCTCTAGGATTTTTCGATTGTACTGGATATGAGCATTTTTAAGGGCTTCAAGAGGTTGGTTTGCATCAACGATCCAAAGAGGCGCTAGATTATTATCAAATCTCATGTATTCCTCGTCCTTTTTATAGAATTCCTCAAGCGTACTTGGCTCTTTCATTTTAATTCATTTACCAAATTTGCTATTCTCATCTACGGTGCCGATTAAATATATTAAGATCATGCGGGGCTCGAGATTTCCTACTTTGGATACAACATCATTAAACCTTAGAGGAAATATTTGATAGATTCTCTTGGATTCTTCCTCATTGATGTAAGAGAAATAACATCCTTAGCCTTCGTAGCTTGCAACCTGAACTGCTCTTTGAATTTTCGAGTCAAATCACCAAATCGGTCAACGAATTTGGGCGGTAGTCTTGTGAACCAAAACGATGTGACACTTTCTAGATAGAGAGGGAAGCATAAGAATTTGATCTCGTCCGTTTCCTTGGCTGCATTCATTTGCCACTCGCATTTGTATAGGAAGTGATTTGGATCAGAAGTCCCGTTGTACTGAGGAAGAGTAGGATGAGTGAACTTTTTGGGGAATTCAGCCTTGCGAATCCTCTTTGTGAATGGATTTTTTCTGAGGGAGAAGTACCATTCCCTTTCACTATCCTTGCTTGGCATTTTATCTTTCATGATTTGCTTTACCAAATCCGTGATATATTCCTTCGAGTTGTGTTGTTCTGGAGAGCGGGATTCGATCTCTTTTCTAGATGCTCGTCGTGGCGAGCGATCACGAGTAGAGGAAGCTAGGTCTTTTACTTTCGCTATGGGAAGGTGCCCCCTTAATGGGACTTGCAACTCGTTGGTTACATTGACCGAAATTGTTTTTAGCTTTCAACAATGAGTCTTTGATATTAGCGTCGTCTTTGCCAACAAATCCTTCCAAGTTGTCATTATCAGGATTGGAGGCTGATGAATTCGCAGTCTCTTCAAGGTTGACGTGAATTTTCAGAGGAGGGGCAGGATTTACTTGAGCGTTTATCCATTAAAGCTTTATTAGCATCAAACAGTGTTTTATTAGCATCGATTAAAGCTTTGTTGGAGGCTTCCATGCGTTGACTCAAGTTTGCGACGACGACAGCTAATTCACCTTTAGTCACATCAGCTCCAAACATTGAATTTTCTCCAACTTCAAAGCGGTTGGTAAGTGGAGTAGTCTTATTGTTAGCAACATTGTCATTTCCTTCAATGGTTTTTCTTGTATTCTTCTTAGATTTTGCCATTATTTTGGATAAGGCTTTAAATTTGGAAGAAATTTTGTCGTTTGGCCTAGATCTTAGACTTGTAAAATTTATGGTAGAAGTAGGCTTAGAACTTCGATGGTAGGCTATTAAGATTGAGAGAAGTGCGAACGTGACCCCACGGTGGGCACTAAATTTTAAAACCCAAATTAGATTTTAACACCAAATGTACCAAACATGTACTTCACCAATATGGTAAGAGATTATAAGGAACCACAATCGTAAATGCAAGTAAAAAGACAACTATTTTTATAGTGGTTCGATCTTAGGAAATATCTACGTTCATTTGAGAGAAACTTTCATTATCACATGCACATTTACAAGGTTTGAATATTCTCTTATTACATAGATTTTCATCCTGACTCACTCTTCTCTTGATTCAATTCAAAAAGCCAAAAGAAGTAGAGAAATCCTCTAAGTATAACAACTTGAGAAGTAGATCTTTGATTCACCAAGATTTTAGATGGATTTCCATGATTTGATGGAGAATTCCGTGTTTGATGGAGAATTCCATGTTTGGAGGAGTTAGGAGATGTAGAAATCACTTAGAATTGCTTAGGAAATAGTTAGACAACCCTTCGAGGTCATCAAATTTGGTCCCCATTAATGAGGGGTTCATCCCCTATTAGGAGTGAGGAGGAGTCAAAATATAGTATACTGGCCACCGGTCGGTCTAGAACTTATTTACGGAGAATGCCACTAGTATAGCTGGCCACAACTAGCATATATGGAATCGATCAGTTTAGAGTTGCCACTGATCGGTCCTAAAATGGAGCACCGATCGGTCCAAATGAAAACCTTGATCGCCTCTGTTTAATATCTACCAACCGATCACTTATTTTGATGCTACCACCTTTTAGTTCCTTTATGTATTGTTGTGCCACGTGGTCATCAAACAGGCTTTATTACCCATCTTATATATGCAGAGCTCATATGGGAACATAATTTACGAAGTTTCCATTCTCTTTATGATCAATGAATATGGGAAACAATATATACCATATTGCCATCGCTTTATTTATTTCCTGCACCGGTCGGCCTGTTTAAACTATAAAAGGCCTGTTGCTTTTTATTACCAATCGATCACATTTGTCCTCCCGTGGACCGATCACTCTATCTTTGCCAGCACGAAGTCACATGTCCTTTATGTTTAATCATTCCATGCAAACTTTTGTCGTCTGCACCAAGAACATTTTGTTTCTGATCATATTTTAGAATCGAACGGTCCCAAACTGCTGCGTCATTCATACTTTTACAGGTTACATTACCATTAACCTTTCCAGTCCACACATTTTCTGTTGAAAGACCTATCTGTGTGATTCTCATGTAAGGAACGTTACAAATGCAAAGGATCCTTGAAGCCAATTTATATTGATACTTTATGCCGTAAATATATTGACCGGTCTTGGTTACGTGTTATGAACACCATGTGTAGATGCCTCATAATTGCAATGCAGGCTTGACGTTTCTGAAGTAATGCATTCTTTGATGCTGGTCGATTGTACTTTGCTTGACCGATCACTTGTAAGCTATTGTCCAAACATGTGTCACGTTCATACTTTATATGTTACACTGTTATATGAGTATCCCATATTTAAAATGTGCTATGTAACATACTTATATATATCCGATCTTAGTACGTTACTTAATATTTTCACCGTAATGATCTTAAGGTCGATTTGTATTTCTTTGTCCTGACCAAGTCATGGAGCTAAATGTATAAGTTGGACCATCGCTGACTACCGATCGACCCATAATTTATAATCACGACCGATCGACCCATGTTGAACTGAAGTGGCCGACCTGTATGGGTTGAGACCGACCGATCCAGTGTCATGACACACGACTGATCGCTTCACTGGCGTTCAACGTATTAATTTCTGAACCACGTTAATAACGGGGTTAACATCTATCATTAGTAGAAGAATACTCCAACCAAGGAAATTGTTGGGACCATATAGCTTGAAATCAACGATGTTGCTTTCCAACAAGCGTTTTAGGGTGTTCAGCCAATTTAGGCTGATATGTTCCTAAATTAATAGAAGCTCCTCGACCCTCATCTCTTTTTATAAGAGACTCAATTTCACAAATCGACAATCGTAATGCTGGATCCCGTTCAAGTGTTGTTGAATTGGATTGAGGGATAGTGACGGAAGGAGGTTGAACATAAGATTGGGAGTTGAATTGAGGTGTATCAGCTTCCAATATTAAATGTTCATTTAATGATCCATCATCATTGCTATTTTTTGAAAAAAGATAAATGAGTTTTGGGTTTCTTGCTTGGTTGATTGTTTGACATTTTAATACAACATAATGACCTATTAAACATTATATGAAGTAATTAGCAAAGTTTGACACTTTCAGATTTAATAGAATAACAAACAAAATAAGCTACTAATGTAATATTTTTGTTTAAAGACTATTAGACAGATTAACTCAACAACAAGGTAATTGATTTTCCTTTTTAAATAGTATCAATCATTTCAGTTTTTTTAAACTACTTTAGGCAAAAGCACAAGTTACCTAAAATTTAAAAATTGTGTTCTCATTTCAATTTTCAAGCAAAAAGCAATTGGTTTAACAATCACAAACAGAGAACAATTCAGTAATACCTGAATTGATTAATCTATCAAGCTGCCTGAGCCGCAATCAGGAGAATAATTCAGTAATGCTTGAAATCACAAACGGAGACAAATTTAGGGTTTTTCCTTCAAGTAATCAATTTCTAATCTAATAATTTGAAATCGAACGAAAAAACACCTGAATTGATTAATCAATCGGCATTGCAAATCTGTTGAATTGAAGATTTGAGAATCACGTTGTCGTGTTTTCTTAAGTTCTTTCTTACGCAGGAAAACTGGAAAAGAAGAGAAGAGAACAAGAACGAGAAGTTGAATTGAAGAATTAACACGTTCTGTAACTTTCTGTCTTTGCTCTTCCGCCTTTCGGTTTTGGGCTGGGCTGATTTACTGAGTAGCAATTTTTTTGGCTTCGGTAGCTTTTTTAGACCGGGCTTCAGCCCAGCTATGCATAGTGCTCAGTCCGCCCTTGAAATTAGTGGTCCACCTCAGCAGTATACAGTTCCTGCTTTTAGGCTTAAGTAATAGTTAAATAGATAGATTGATTTAGCATACCAGTTCAAGGCAGTCTAGTGTTTAGATTCTTTATGAGATTGCAAATAATTAAAGATGGCTTAAAAGAGTGGAATATGAAGCGTTGTCCTAATGTGATGAGTTCTTTCGATCGATTCATCGAAAGTAACCCTCAAAGATAAAAATAAATAAATTTGCCTTCATCGGTTTATTTTAAGTAGGCTAAGGCAAATCACATGGATTGGAACCCAACACCGTTGGATTGCAATCCGCATGGTAATGTGGAAACAAATCCACACCACTAGCTCAGCCGGCTTAAAATAAGTCAACTAAGCTTACTGCTATGCCTTGCCGGTTTATTTTAAGTCGGTCATATACTCAAACCCCAAATTTCCCTTCTTCGTCCTCCAACCTTCACCCTCTTCCAACTAAAAAACTAAAATCTGAACAAGAATGGAAAAAAATAAAAAAGGAGACGAGCATGGGGGACACTTCGTGAAATCGAAAGAAGAATCACTGGCAATGTTATTCCGAATAAGGAGAACACATCAGTTGAAGAAAACTTACCGACCGACGGTACGAAGGAAGTCTACAACGACTATCAGGAGAAGACGCGTTGCTAGAGGCAATGCTCATGTAGTTCTGAACCTTCACAGGGATCCGAAATTGAGACCAAACAAATAGTTGGCTAATTTTCGTAAGCTGCTTGGAGATGAAGAAGTTGTCCGCACTTCAGTTGACGTGCCTATAACTTTTATTTAACTTCCTTTCTAAGAGAGTATTATCATACAAAAATCGAATAATCCTCATATTTAATATTAGGCCTGATGTGAGCGTATTCGTTGCTCTTGGGTTAGTATTGTTCGTATATATAATATGATTCGTGCTTATGAGTTACGACACTATGCCATTATTCAGTGGTATCTTCGTGATATCAGATTTGAAGAATTTTTATTATGTTTTTTCATACTTAACTACGTATTAAGTTGCATACTCATTTTATTTGCTATTAGTAGTTTATAATTGTTTAAATACGTATGAAAATCTTTTAAATAACGATGTTCGGTTATGTGGTGCATTGGCCGCTTGTTGGTGGAAAACAACTCATATATTCTATTTTAGTTTTGTACAGTTGGGTTTTACCCTACAAGACTTTATTATGCTTACCGCTATAGCCGTCGGTCAAGGTGGAACTTTACCATATGATGAGCAGTATAAGAACTTTGATTTTTTGACTAGTTTACTTCCACGTCTTGACTTGCAAGATGGCATCGCTTTCTGCATTAGATGCTCATACATCAAACAAGTCATATAGGAATTAGTACATGTACATCGTGCAAATAACCTATTGGAGACGTTTTGTTCTATACATCATGGGAAATTTATTTTTTATGAATGCTTCGAGCACTCCACTTTGTGGTTAAGTGGCGGCAATTGCAGAATTTTCATTCGACACTAATCCTAAAGTGTGTGACTGAGGTTTGTTTGCGAACAAATTAAACAGTTGTAAACAACTGTAAAATCCATTCGACTTTCCTAAACAACAAGGATTGTTGTAGAGGGTGTCGAACTCTGGGACTAAAAATATTTTAATTAATAAATCCAATCAAGTTATTCTAGGATTTTGATTGGTTGCAAATTAACAGAAAATAAACAAAAAGCGAGTTTTTAATAATAAGAGAAAGCAATTAGGGGATAATGACATAGATTGGATTCATACTCATCAATAGCCATAAAATAAATATATATCTAATTCATGTTTCTGTCACCAACATGAATCAACGATAATTAGGTTCTTAGAAACAAATAAGTAAATAACGACAAGCATAGCCTATGTAGGAGCTGAGCTCTTAAACAACCATAGGATATCAGGACAGATTCACTAATTAATTTCTAAAACCCTAAAATTAGATCTAAATCTGATAATTGTTAGATCGAACACAAATATACCCTGTGAAGGAGCATAGCTCTTAAACGACACAGAATATGAAGGTTCAGATCTAACCCGTGATTCAGATCTAGATCTACATGTATAAAGTCCTCATCTTTTGGCTATGTGATTCATATTGAATCATATCTATTAGCATCATCACCCCTAATCAAAGGGGATTAGCTAGACATAGCTAGAGAAGAAGAGAAAAAGAAAATAACAGACATAAATAAAATAAAACTGAAACTAAATAGAACAGTAGAAGAAGAATGATTTTATTCCAAGAAGAGAACTACAGAATAAAACCCAATGTAACTCTTTACATGAATAAGATACAATGTATTTATAGCTGATATGACAAAGACTACTTGGCTAATTACACAATCTAGGACTAAAGATTTAGCCCAAATAACACATGAGCCCGTGTGAACGCAACATGAATGAGAGGCCTTTCAAATTAGCCAATGTGAATACAATATGAATGGATTTGCAAATGCCATAGCTTGCAGACATCAACTGGCATCAACTCGAACTGTTGTAAGCATGAATAGAACTCTATAACATCTGCGACAAGCTAGCTTTATGAAAGTGCATTGAAACTTTAAAATATGCGGAACAAGATAGTTGAACACTAACATTTCTTCAAGCTTTAATCTAGCTCTCAAAATCAACACTCTTCTTACGCCAATTCTTCAAGCTTTTCAACAATTAAGTGCTTTAATCCATTCGTCATCAATGGTCTGGAAACACAACTAAAAACACATAGTATCAATTATTTAAAAGATAAAACAAAATAAATAAGCGGATAAAATATACACATTACGTGTATATCAAATACCTCCACACTTATCTTTTTATTCGTCCTCGAATAAACTAAACTAAGAGATGTCACACTTTCGTAGGAAACACGATTGCATTTAGCGTATGCAACAAGCCGTTAAACCCCTAGGTGTCCCTAGTAGGACGAGTGTTGTCTCGTGAGGGTTTTCAGCGAATAC
This sequence comes from Allium sativum, assembly GCA_030737875.1. Lineage (NCBI taxonomy): Eukaryota > Viridiplantae > Streptophyta > Magnoliopsida > Asparagales > Amaryllidaceae > Allium > Allium sativum. Next base: position 302,022,384 of record CM060924.1, read on the forward strand.
TACCCACAAAATCCAAAGCGTCTTATGTACGCGGATTAATCAAACAATATATTTAAGGTCTTTCACATTCCAAGGATTTTACCTAACTTCAATAATAACGGTTTATTCCCAAATTGTCCATCCCATAATTAGTGCAAAAATGAATAAAAAATTTCAAGCTGAATCATAATTCCTTGATAACATTGTAATTGTCTTGAAGGTTAAGAGCGTGGTGTCAACCAAAGTTCTACACATTGAAAATGTACACCCAATCATTTATTCATTCTTTTTATTTAAATAATTTTTGCACCAGTGTAACTGTAAAGTATTGGATGTGAGTTATGCATAGATGACGGAGAATTTGTAAGTTCTAAAAATATTCTAGATAAGAGGGCAAGTGATTAGTTGAACTTCAGGCTATAGAAGATAGAGTAATACTAAGGCACATATGAACATTTTTATTTCTTTTCATCTCCTCTACTACAATCCTCGCTTCCAAGTACGGTATGATGGATATGGATGGAATGGAAATGATTTATAGCCAAGAATGATGAGTGACTATTTTATTCTCAGAGATTTTCTCTGTATTTCCTTTTTTTTCTTTTTCTTTCCTTTTTTTTCTTTTTTTCTTTTTTTTTCACACTTCTTTTCTTCATAAATGAATGATGAGTGGAAATGGATTGGAATGACACCGTATTTTATTTCATTTGATTCCTCCTCTACTAAGCAAATCATAACCAACACTTCATGAAAGGAAAGGTTTGTGCCCTAGTTACTCTATTTCTATGACCATGGTTCAACACACAAGTCGAGATTGATGTTATATGAAAAGATGAAAGGAAAGATAAGCAAAGTTTCGTAAGATAGATAACCCATATAAAATAAGATGTGGTATATGGTTATCCTACCTTAAAAAAATTACGGAGTGGGCAGTGTAATATTGATATAAAAAGTGATGTTTTTAACCTTTGAAAATAAATCAGTGAAAAGTTCTTGAGTATACCAATATAAGAAAAACATGTCGAAACATGGATGTAAATCGACTAAAACTTGGGTTGAATAATGTGGGGTATCGAAGAAGAACGCTACACTGAGTCATTTCTCCTTACTTGGGCCAAGTGGAATTTAGAACTTACAAGTGTGAACATTTGAGTGAGAAAAATATTATGCATGAAAACGAACTCAGAAAATCCAAAAAAATGTAGGTGCAAAATCATTCTTATTCGATTTTTTTTTTGATTTTTTCTACTTGCACATTCTAACATGTGTAACAAGGGTTGACACGCTTACTGCAGAACACGACTAACATCTGCACAGTTTCAAGCTAGCATCTTAAAAAGACACATTACGACTCAATGAATAAATAATGTTCATTCCCATCACCCAACAATTCAACTTATCAAATAAGAACCAAGGTGTTATTTATGAATTTAAATTAATCCTTGTTCAATGATAGACCTAGTTCATAAAATTTGATTGCTGATGTAATGTAAATTCCCCCCACACTTGTGTGTGACTATGTCTTCACAGTCCGTAATCAGACATATCTTAGTGAAAAGGAAATAAAATAAGAGAATATTTACTTATGTACAAAAGAGGGTTAGTACGTCTTACCGAATGTAATGTGGCTCATGGAGGACCATGAGCTCTTCCTCTTGGTTGGGTGTTGGTTCCAAGTAAGGTTTAAGGCGTTGACCATTGACCTTATAGGGTGATCCATCAGTTGGATTCTCAATTTCTACTGCACCATACGGGAAAACAGTCCGCACAGTGAAAGGTCCTGTCCATCTAGATTTTAACTTACCCGGAAATAGATGCAATCTTGAATCATACAACAGATCTTTTTGACCTGGCACGAAAGCTTTACATAAAATTGATTTATCATGAAAAACTTTCGTTCTATCCTTATAAATTCGTTCGTTTTCATAAGCATCATTTTGAATTTCATCTAGTTCATTAAGTTGAAGCCTACTAAGTTCACCTGCTTGCTCTAAGTCAAGATTTAAAGTTTTTATTGCCCATAACGCCTTGTGTTCTAGTTCAACTGGCAAGTGACATGGCTTACCAAAAATCAACCGATAAGGGGACATACCCAAGTTTGTTTTGAAAGCAGTGCGGTAGGCCCAAAGAGCGTCGGTTAACTTTTGAGACCAATCTTTTCGATTTCGATTCACAGATTTCTCAAGGATTTGTTTAATATGCCTATTCGATACTTCAACCTGCCCACAAGTTTGAGGATGGTAAGGAGTGGATAACTTGTGGGTTATCGAATACTTTCTCATGAGTGCTTCAAACGAACGATTATAAAAATGCGTTCCGTTGTCACCGATTATTGTGCGAGGTATTCCAAACCTAGAGAAGATGTTTTCTTTTATGAAGCGCACAACAACCTTGTTATCGTTAGTTTTGCATGGAACAGCTTCAACCCATTTAGAAACATAATCGACCGCTAAGAGAATGTAAAGGTTCCCAAAAGAATTAGGGAAGGGTCCCATGAAGTCTATACCCCAAACGTCAAAAACTTCGTCTTCTTGAATGGGATTTAGGGGCATCATATCCCGTTTTGAAATTTTCCCTAAGAATTGACATCGATCACCAGTTTTGGAAAATTCGTAAGCGTCTTTGAAAAGGTTAGGCCAGTAGAAACCTGATTGGAGAACATTTTCGGCTGTCTTTTTGGGACCGAAGTAAGAACCACAGGCTTAGTCATGACAGAAAGAGAGGACACTGCGAGTTTCACTGTCGGGAACACACCTTCGAATGATTTGGTTAGGACAGTATTTGAAAAGATAAGGGTCGTCCCAGTAAAAATGTTTTACTTGGGAAAAGAATTTGTGTTTATCCTGCTTAGACCAAAAAGAAGGGGTTTGCCTGGTGACTAAGTAGTTGACAATGTCAGCGAACCAAGGATCAGTGGATAAAGAAAAGAGCTGTTCATCAGGTAAATTCTCGTTGATCGGAAGAGAAGAAGACGGGGCATTAGGAAGACGAGACATGTGGTCAACAATAACGTTGTCGGATCCTTTTTTGTCCTTAATGGTAAGGTCAAGTTCTTGAAGTAGAAGGATCCAACGAGTGAGACGAGCCTTAGCATCCTTTTTACAGAAAACTAAGTGCGGAGTGATCGGTATGAACAGTGATGTGTGAGCCGACTAGATAAGGTCTGAATTTTTCTAGAGCGAAAACAACTGCCAAGAGTTCTTTTTCAGTGGTCGTGTAATTGATTTGAGCGTCGTTCAAAGTCTTACTCGCGTAGTAAATGACATGAAGAATTTTATCGATTCGTTGTCCTAAGACAGCGCCTACAGCGAAATTCGAGGCGTCACACATGATTTCAAAAGGCAGCTTCCAGTTGGGAGAGCAGATGATAGGAGCAGAGACAAGTTCATTTTTGAGATGCTCAAAAGATGAAACACGGTCAGAATTGAAGTCAAAAGGAACATCCTTACCAAGAAGATTAGTCAAAGATCGAGTGATTTTGCTAAAGTCTTTTATAAAGCGATGGTAAAAGCCAGCATGACCTAAAAAGGATCGGATGTCCTTAATGGATTTCGGAATGGGAAGATTAGATATAACTTCGATTTTGGCTTTGTCTACGTCAATTCCTTTATTAGAGATGACATGTCCTAAAACAGTGCCATGTTTGACCATGAAGTGACATTTTTCCCAATTAAGAGTTAGGTGTTTATCTTTGCAACGATTAAGAACAAGATCAAGATGGTGTAAACACTCAGTGTAAGAATCCTCAAAGATAGAAAAGTCATCCATGAAAACTTCCAAAAATCGCTCGATCATATCAGAAAAAATGCTAATCATGCACCTCTGAAAGGTCGCAGGTGCATTTCAGAGACCAAAAGGCATACGGCGGTACACAAATGTACCGAAGGGAGAAGTGAAAGTGGTTTTCTCTTGGTCCTCAAGAGCGATAGTGATTTGATTATAGCCCGAGTACCCATCAAGGAAACAATAGTACTCGTGACCGGCTAGTCGTTCCAACATTTGATCAATAAATGGCAGAGGGAACTGGTCCTTACGTGTTGTAGCGTTAAGTTTCCTATAGTCAATGCAAACACGCCAACCAGTCTGGGTACGGGTTGGTATAAGCTCATTAGCTTCATTTTGGATAACGATGATCCCTGATTTCTTAGGTACGACATGAATCGGACTAACCCATTGACTATCGAAAATCGGATAGATGATTCCATTGTCAAGACATTTAAGGATTTCAGCACGAACTGCTTCTTTCTTGATGGGGTTCAGTCGACGCTGAGGATCACGAGTGGGCTTGGCATCATCTATAAGGTGGATTCGATGCTGGACTATCGAAGGACTAATTCCCTTAATATCAGCCATGGACCAACCAGTTGCTTCCTTATTTTCTTAAGGATGGGAAGGAGCAATTGTTCCTGCTCTTTAGTAAGGTCGTAAGCAATAATGACAGGAAGAGTTTCATTGTCTCCTAAGTAAGCGTACTTAAGATGACTGGGAAGCACTTTGAGTTCAGATTTGGGAGGCGACTCAACCGAAGAAATTGGTTGAGGGATAGACTCATTTGTGAGTGGCTCGACAGGGATTGAATCAAAGACATTTTCTAGGATATCTTGAAACAAGGTTTCCTAATTCGATTCCATTTCGTTGTTCAGATGGTCGAGCTCAGGTTCATTATTGTGGACATCATGGATCTCAGAAAACTGGTCCACATAAGAGTTGGTAGAGCTTTCGGTTCTGAAGATGTTTAGTTCGATGGTCATGTTACCGAAAGAAAGTTTCATAGACCCATTTCTACAGTTGATAAGCGCATTAGAGGTTGCTAAGAAGGGTCGTCCTAAAATCAAAGGGATTTGGTTCGCAGGATTGCTAACCTGTTGATTTTCTAGGATAATGAAATCAACTGGAAATATGAATTCGCCAACTTTTATCAACACATCCTCAATTTCGCCCACAGGTCTTTTAATTGAACGGTCAACAAGCTGAAGGGTAACCTTAGTAGGTTTCAGTTCTCCTAGTCCTAATTGGCGGTAGATAAAATATGGAAGCAAGTTAACACTAGCACCTAAGTCCAGCAGGCATCTATCGATTTTCTTGTCCCCAATCATACATGATATTGTGGGGAAGCCAGGATCTTTGTATTTCACTGGCATTGATTGGGACAAGACTTCGCTTAGAGTTGCCCCTAGAAACACTTTCTTAGGTACTTGTGTATGACATTTTTGAGTGCACAAATCTTTTAGAAACTTTGCGTACTGTGGCACTTGTTGTATAATATCTAAAAGAGGAATGTTCACTTTAACTTGCTTAAATATTTCAAGGATCTTTTCTACTTGGTTCGTCTTTTTCCTAGGTCGGAGTCTATGAGGAAATGGAGCAGTCAACTCAGTAGGTTGGGCTACATGAGTTTGAGGATGACCCCTGTCAGAGATGGGCTCAATGATTTGATCTGAGCTATTCGAATTTTCAGTTGGGTTTGGGAGATCGTTTGGTAAATCATTTGGGTCGACCACATGGTTGTCAATCTTTTTGCCAGATCTAAGAGTCGTGACAGCATTCAACTGACTAAAGTTTGAATCTTGAATGATGTTAATTTGGTTGGGGTTTGAATTTTTTCCTCTAGGGTTTTGGATGGGTTGACTTTGAAACGTACCCTTTTCCCTTTCACTTAATCTAGCGTTATGTTGGGACATTTGTTTTTGAAGTTCACTCGTTTGTTGATTCGTGTTTTGCATATATGAGTGCAACGAGTTGTCTGACTTGTTTTGACTTTCAACACTTTGCTTCGTCATTTGCACCAATAGTTGATTCACCTCTGTTAAATTCCCCTCAATCGTAGAAAGGCGTTTTTCATATTGGGGTGTAACTGTTTGATGGGACTTTTGGAAAGACGCCTGGTTTGAGTTGTACTGATTTTGCCTAAAGAGAGGGTTCGAAGCGTTGTTCGGAAATGCTTGATTCGAAGGTCTGTTCATTAGAGGGTTATTAGGACCATTAGATGTAATCGGGGTCAAGATAGATGTAACACATAGCTTGGGAAACGTTATTAACTTGAGTGTGTGTTCTAACAACGTTCAGTATGACATCAACAAGACGATTAGAAGAAGAAGAAGTGGATTCGACAGAATTACTACTGGAACGCGTATAGAGAGAATTTTCATTGTTTGTTCCCATTGTTTCGATTTTTCTGCTAACTCGTTGAGAAATTCCCAAGCTTGTATGTCAATTTTTTTTAGATAATTTCCCTGACACATAGACTCTAACAATTGTCGAGAACTATTATCGAGTCCATCGTATACAGTTTGACATAACGACCATGTTTCGTAACCATGATGGGGACAACTTAACAACAGTTCTTTAAATCTTTTGAAGTATTGCCAAAAAGATTCACCCTCTTTTTGGTGGAAATTAATGATTTCATTTCTGATTTTAGCTGTTTTTTCTGGAGGGTAGAACTTTCTAAGGAAAACTTTTGTAAAGTCATCCCATTTTCTTATCGAATTTGAAGGTAAGCTGAGAAACCATTTTTCTACGGAGTCAGTTAGTGCGAATGGAATCAAACGAAGTTTAATTCCATCTGCACATAACTGTTGTAATTTAAAGGTTGCATAAGCATATTCAAATTTCGTTAAGAAACTATATGGGCTGTCATGAGAAAAATTACCGAACTTTGGCAGAATACTTATCTGACTTGATCGAATTTCAAAGTGGTTACCCACGAGATTGGGTAAATGGATTCAAGAAGGGACAGAAACTCTATCGGGATGGATTCGGTCCATCAGGGTACGAGGTGCGGGTTCGTCACCCATTTCTAAAGGTTGTTCAAATAAATTGGGTTTGTTAGAAGGAGAAGGTGGTCTAATTCGAACAAAACGATGAGATTCTTGGTCATGGGTCCAAGTTTGCATGCACTATAAAGAAGAAGAGGAGAGTACGCCAAAGAAATTTAAACAGTGGAGGAGTTCGGAAAGAGGTGAGAAGGAAAAAAAAGTTTTAAAAATGGATTTTTTTGAAAAGTACGACCTACATTACTAGCGAGGTTTAAAGAGAGAAAAAATGTTAATTTTTTATTTGTTTTTGTTTTTCAAATTTTTATTTGTTTTTTTAGGAAATTTGAATTTTTTTTCTTGTCACAAAACAATCACACACAGAAATTAGCTACAATGAAATTTTCTGTCCTTAATAGCTCATAACCCAAAATTATATAGTGACACGTTTGATTACTTAAAACAAAAGATTTCTCGGCCAGTTAACGGACAAGAGTTATCGGTGCACCAGGAATCACCCTAGCAATGCAGCCGAAGGTTTAAGTACCTTCAGAGTAACAACCGATATAATATTTATGAATCACCTTAATATTTATAAATGGTAATTTCTCTGCCGCAGTCTAGACACCAAGAAATAATTCGTTCCAAATGAATCAACTATCAAAATACAATTAGGCCCTAGATGAGCCCGCGACTCCCTTAAGTCCAATGTCTAACCGTTATTATTAGTCAGATTCTACGATGAATGCAGTTTGTGGGCTAAGGAAAGGGTGATGAAATCCCTCACCTTATGTGAATTGGGGTATTGCCCGTAACAGAATGAATACAGATGCAGAAATAATAATTGCACAAATTAAATTTTCTTACAAGCAAGCCGCTGCCCCTGCAGAAGATTTTCACAAGCAATGTCTATATTTGTTTTTTATTTGCAGCAGCAGTCCCTGTAGAGTTTAGAAAATTCTCACCTAGATCGGCAGTCCGTCCAGTGCAGTTCAGTCGCGCTAGCGCATTCACACCCCACTTGGTGTGCAACCGCTCGAACCCTGAATCGTCCGCTGCTTTCTGTTGTTGTCCCCTTCTATTAATTGCTTGACTGCGCTGCGGCACGGGTTCGGGCTAGGAGCCTGACTTTTTTTAATGACATTTTTCTAACTTCCACTGTACCTGCTTCTGAAAAATTCCTCAATTCATTTTTTTTTGAACAAAAGAAAATAAATAACAAAGAAAACTAAACCTTTTTTTTGTTTTACACGGTTTAGAAGAGAAGATTAAAAGCAAAAAGAAAATACTTTATTTCTAAAGAGCCAAGTCACAAAAGATCCGCAAGCCCACGTGATCCCAGACTTCTTTGTTTTCTTCTTTCATTTACAAACAGGCCCGCCCCTTCAGAAATTAAAACACAACATAATTTAACCTGAGCCCACTAAAAAATAAATTCAGAAGCCAACTAGGCTACACGTTATTACCATAGTAAAAATTCAAGAATGCTGCTCACTCAAATACCAAAAAACTGGAACTTAATCTCTGAACCAAACTAATCTCGAAAACAATAAACAATTAAGCCACAATCAAATTCAATTCGGAAAAAAATCGAAACCGCAGACTTTGTTAGTGATTATGGCTTACGATTTCGAACTGGGTTCGATTGTTTGTGGTGGTTTGGTTTCGGATCTGGTATTTGTGGCTTCGAGATCCACTATGGGTTTTCGTGAATTCACAGTGGGGGTATTTAATTGTTGGCTTTTGGTGGTTTGAAGAGGGTGCTTTCAATAGTGTCTGAACGGTGGGTGCGTGAGGCAATTTACTGTCTTGTGATTTCTGGAAGGGGTTGGTTCGACTGTGTTTGATTGGTTATTGATGTTGAGGTATTAAGGATGAAATTGTGGGAGTAATTTGGCTTGTGTGAGATTGGGAAGGAGATGTTGGAATTTGGGGAATTCGTGGTATTGGGTTAAGAGTTGGGCGGATGGGCTGTTCGGATGGATGAAGTTGAACAGCAAAGGACTATGGAAAGCGGTTGTAGCACTGGACTATGGCAAGTGTGGGCATGGTGTTGGAGCATCTTGAGGAGAAAAGGACGATTTGGGGTTTTGGAATTGCAGGCTCCGAAGTTTGTGAAGTGATGGAGCAAGAATTGGTTTTACTTTAAGTTGCGAACTGATGGTATGAGGCTGGAGGTGGACAAGGCTATGGAAACAATATATAATTTGTTGAAGTGGAGGTTGGCAAGTAGGGAATTGATCAGGAAGTTTTGGTTAGAGCAAAGGATTTTGTGGCAATGGTCAGTCTTGGAGGCAGAGGGTGAATGGTTTGATTATTGAAGCGAACTTTGTTGATCAGTGTTGCGCAGATGACAAGGCGGATGTTGTTGCTGTGACGGATTTCTAATTGGGTGTAATATGTTTCGGGAGTTTGAGAATTGGTGTGAGTGGGTTGCACAGTAAGGTGGTTTGAGGATTAGGTGTTAATGTGGCTGATCTTGTTGCTGAAGTATATTTGTGTTGTAGTTTGGCTTTTGCGTGGGGTATGGGAATGAAGATGTGAAGGTGTAATGGGTTTGTTTGATAGTAAAAGAAAAATGGACAGGTGAAGAAGAGCGACAGTAGGTGGTTTTAAGCAGGGATGTGGTGGACGTAAAGGAAATAGAAAAGGGCAAAGAGGAAATAAACCAAAGAAATTTGTTTTTTTAATCGTAGAAAGACTTGTATAAGGAAAAAAAACTCAAAGAAAAAAGGAAAGCTATCGTATTGAAATAGGAAAGGAAATGTAAAGAAAGAAATCAGACAATAGGCAAGAAATTGAAAGCAAGATTTTTTTTTAGATTGCAGAAACTTTGGAAAAGAAGAAATAAGGTATAATAAGAAAAGAGATAAATGAAAACAGGGAAATAAATAGAAGGAATTAGGCCATTATATATATATATATAGAAAAATAAAAAATAAAAGGAATAAAAATATTTTTGTGTTTTTTTTGGAAAAATAAGAAAAACTAAAAATATAACCCGAAGGATTTACTAATAAAAATTTATTTTGGTCCCCGACAATGGCGCTAAAATTTGTTTGCGAACAAATAAAACAGTTGTAAACAACTGTAAAATCCTTTCGGCTTTCCTAAACAACAAGGATTGTTGTAGAGGGTGTCGAACTCTGGGACTAAAAATATTTTAATTAATAAATCCAATCAAGTTATTCCAGGATTTTGACTGGTTGCAAATTAACAGAAAATAAACAAAAAGCGAGTTTTTAATCATAAGAGAAAGCAATTAGGGGATAATGACATAGATTGGAGTCATACTCATCAATAGCAAACAAATAAATATAGATCTAATTCATGTTTCTGTCATAAACATGAATCAACGATAATTAGGTTCTAAGAAACAAATAAGTAAATAACGACAAGCATAGCCTATGTAGGAGCTGAGCTCTTAAACAACCATAGGATATCAGGACAGATTCACTAATTAATTTCTAAAACCCTAAAATTAGATCTAAATCTGATAATTGTTAGATCGAACACAAATATACCCTGTGAAGGAGCATAGCTCTTAAACGACACAAAATATGAAGGTTCAGATCTAACCCTTGATTCAGATCTAGATCTACATGTATAAAGTCCTCATCTTTTGGCTATGTTATTCATATTGAATCATATCTATTAGCGTCATCACCCCTAATCAAAGGGGATTAGCTAGACATAGCTAGAGAAGAAGAGAAAAAGAAAATAACAGACATAAATAAAATAAAACTGAAACTAAATAGAACAGTAGAAGAAGAATGATTTTATTATAAGAAGAGAATTACAGAATAAAACCCAATGTAACTCTTTAGATGAATAAGATACAATGTATTTATAGCTGATATGACAAAGACTACTTGGCTAATTACACAATGCAGGACTAAAGATTTAGCCCAAATAACATATGAGCCCATGTGAACGCAACATGAATGAGAGGCCTTTAAAATTAGCCAATGTGAACACAATATGAATGGATTTGCAAATGCCATAGCTTGCAGACATCACCTGGCATCAACTCCAACTATTGTAAGCAAGAATAGAACTCCATAACATATGCGACAAGCTAGCTTTATGAAAGTGCATTGAAACTTTAAAATATGCGGAAGAAGATAGTTGAACAACAACATTTCTTCAAGCTTTAATCTAGCTGTAATAACCCGGAAATCTGGGCCAATTTAAAATTTTTAATTTGGTTATTTTAGCGAATTTTGGCTATTTAAAATAGATTATTTTAAATAATAACGACGGAAAATTTATTTTCGACGAAGTTTAAATGAATAAATTTATTTTAAATATATTACGAGCCTGAAATGGCGCGGTAGTTTGAAAATTCGATCTTAAATTTCAATTAAATATATTTAATTCGTTATAAAGCAGAAAGGGGACGACCCTAGAAAATTTAACTCTGTTTAACCAAATCTTTGAAACGGATGTGAAAAACAGGACTGTCACAGAGTAAATTAAATGTTCGGGCTTGGCTGGCATTTTAAAATAGTAGCTAAGCTGTTTATATAAGGCTGTATACATTTAAAGGTATTTTAAATATATATATAGCCCTTAAAAATAGCCATTTTGCAAACAACCTCCGTTTTCGACGAAACCACTTTTGTTGGATCCGGGATGTCAATTTATTGCTGGGTTCCAAGTTCCATAATTTTTCGAGTCAATATGTGAGCATGGCACAGTTAAACATGTTTTGTCAATTTGGGTCGACCAGAAAATGGCCATTTTTCAAACGGTCTCCAAATTTGACGAAATTAGTTTTGTTAGGACCGTATCGTCAATACAATGCTAGAAAATATATTTTTGGAATTTTTAGAGTTCGTATGTGACCCTGGTAATTTAAAATGTGCGTTAGAATTAAATATATACTAATTTATATTTTAATTTTGATAAAAACTAATCGAAACGGTTGAATTGGCTTGCGTTGCATATCCCATTGTGTCCGGGATGGGGGTATTACGTTAGGGACGACAGTCGTTGGGTTCAATTTGGTGATCGGATGGGAAAGTTGCTTTTTGGAGAATTAATTAAATAAATAATTAATTAAATTATTATACAGCGTTGACCACTCCTTACCCACCCTCTCCCCCACCCGTTACATTTCAGATCAATTAACTAAAGAAAAAAAAGGGGGGAGGATCCGATGGACGCTGCCGCCGTCCAGGCCCACGCCGCCACCGGAGCTCGCATGCCTCCCTCCGCCTTATCCCCACCTCCGACGACTTCGCACTCCCCTCCTCTTCGATTGAATTTCCGAAACCCTAGCGCCCTGGCCCCACAACCATCCACCGCCTCGCCTCAGACCTCAGGTCCGCCAGCACAACCCGCCTCCGACCACGACCCCCTCCCCATTGCTCCGTCGCCTTCCTCTTCTCTTTCCCCCTTCCCATTTCGAGAAACCAGCTCCAAAACCCGACCCTCCTTGACCAAAACACCACCAGGTCGCCGCTCGACCTCCCCACGACCGCCCTCCGCCACCTCGATGCCAAACCACCCCTCCGATGCGACTGTAAGTATTTATTTAATTTCTTTATTTATTTAGTTATTTATTTAAAATAATTAGTATTGTAACACCCCACCTCCGTTAAGGTCACTCACAAAGGGAATGCCTTAACTTTGGTGGAGCATTTTAGTAAACAGAACAGAAACTTACAAGACAGATAAAACAGTACTTGAAAATTTTTAACTTTATTACAGCGGAAACAGAAATTAGTATGGTTACATCCTTTCAATTTCAGAATTCAAGTACAAAATATCAGTCTTGTACAAAAGCCTTCAAAATGCATAGTTTAAAATCATAATCCCCATGGAACGGAAGCTATACAGAGCCAAGCCATACTTTAAGCACTTCAAGCAAAGAGAAATCCGGATCAAGCTAAAGTATTTCCCTCCTTGGATAACCTGGGGGGGAAAACGGAAGAAAGAAGGCAAAACAACAAGGGTCAGACAAAAAGTCTGGCAAGTCCAGTGATTTTCAGCATATGAACAGATAATAATAATATGATATGAACATAAAACTGGATGTGAGATAACTATAACAGGTGTAGCAGATATAACAGAAAAACAGAATGATATAAACTATTGTTTTACACTTCCCTGCACTAATACTAGTATAACAGAATTAGGTGTCACCCTAATGTCTAAATTGAAGCAGGAACGGGTACAGAATACTTTAACAGAAACAGAATGCTAATAATGGGCCTTTACTACCCGATCAGAAACAGACAGAAGAAGAAACAGATTTATCCCTATGGAAACAGAATGTGGAATTAGGTGTACACTAGTAATGGGCCTTTACCACCCGAACAGACGGTACCACACAGAAACAGACAGGTGTTACCACCCAACAGAAACATACGGTACCAACAGAAACAGACAGAACTAAGCGTACCCTAAAACCCTACCCCAAGCGATCGGCTCCCTAATACATAAATATCCTGTGTCGGCCCCACAGTAGGGTGTATCACCCCCTAAAGTGACAACCAATTGGCACAGACCTATTTACAGATGTCACGGCGTCTTACATCCTCAGAGGCAGACCGGGATCCATGCACGCACATGACCCGGTTGGAACGCACCATCAACACCCCTCGCCATTATCAGAATGAACCACTTATAATTAGTTCAGTAAGCGTGCCCGGACCCTACCTACTGTTGGGTCAAAGTTTTGATACCAGAAAGGGTTACTGACTAATATGGGTCCCAAACAACAGATGACACAAGTAATTCCCCTCCTAACCTTGTGTCCCCAGACTAACAGATTTCAGATTAACTTGTTTACAAGTTCAGACATACAGAATTCAGATTTACTAATTCACAAATTTAGTTAACAAGTTTTCAGACTAACGGGTCAGATGTACAGACTTTTCAGATTTGTCTAACTTTGTATTGGGCCTACAGATTCATGGACGGGTTTTACTACATCTATTAACCCCATTGGTTTAACCCTATTTTCCCCAATACGTTTTAGACGTCATTCTTATCTTAGATTTGCATTAATTAATTATTAATGCACAGACCTCTCACATTAGGTCGGTAGCTTGTGGCCGCTGGATATGCCGGGCGGTTCCGGGCAGACTTCTGCCACAAGCCAGACCTAACCTCGTGTCTTACGCATGTTATGACTAACTTCTCACATTAGAACCTATTGTTTGCGGCCACTGGATGTGCCGGGCGGTTCCGGGCAGATTTACGCCGCAAACTCATTCTAACCTCGAGTTAGCCATGTTCATCTTTGCGGCCAATTAATTAATTATTTACCGTTTATGCGCACGTCCAATATATATGCCAATTCAGATTATATCAATAACAGAATGATTATATCAACATAGCAGATAACAGATTTTATATGAATTAACGGATTTTACAGATTTAGCAACTTAGCAGAATTTTGCATATAACAGGTTAGGCATTTCAACCGACAAATTTAACAGATTAGGCATTTCAATCTAATTAGCAGTCTAGGCAATATAACAAAACTAGCAGTTTAGGCAACTTGGCAAAATAGCAGATTTAGCAAATTTAATATTTCCAAAGGTTCTATTTACATGCCTTGCCTAGTCATAAATTAGCCTAAATTCATATGCCTACATAATTGTCATGATTCACAACATATACTCGCAGAATATGGACATAATTTGCCATATAACATATGTTCCAATTTTTGTTAAACTAGCATTTTACAGCAGATTCACATATAAATTATACCAAATATAACCATTAATTTCAATGCATGTCATATATCCAAAAATCCCTATTTAGGTGTAATTACAATAATAGATATCCTAATTAAAGTAAATCTTAAGTTTCCATATCTTCCTTCTTTTCATGTCATGAATCATTATGCAAACTATCCCCAATAATATAAATCTTTAAACCATATCCTCTAAAAATCAGATCTTGCCTTTTTATATGCATTTTGTCCAAAGCCTCAAATCATATGTAATCTTTACAGTGGTTCCTCTTCTTCTTTTATCACAAAATATGCATAGGTCTAAAACTAGTTTATAACATATGCTTATTTTTTTCTAATTAATTACAGGTCTAAATTACAACATAACTATGCATACAACATGCATAAATTTTATGTTCATAGTCAAATTTATGCATCCAATCCCAAGTCATATGTCCAATATATTTTATGCCTCAGTCCTAAGTCATACATTCAATTTGGTTTTGTCAAATTTCTCATCATTCATCCCAAAGCTTGCGTTCATACGTTCATCTCTTATGAGATTAGGCACAGGCTCGTGGTAGCCTGGCTATAGAAACAGAAAAGAAGAAAGGAATATAGAACAGTCACAGAAAACAGATCTAACAGAAGAGAATACAACCTCAAACTCAGATTTAAATGCATATCAAAATTATAATTAACGTTTATAGCGGAGAATAACTGTACTTGCCTTGATTGGATTAAAGAAAGAACTTTAACTTGTTGTAGAATCTTTGCAGAAACTTTAATCTCTAGTTTGAATTGAGTTGCTTAGGTTGATGTTGATTATCTTCTAGTTTTAATTCCAGCAGAGCAGCGACGCCATTTTTATTTTTATTTTTATTAGAAGAAGAGAGCAATGGAGGCTAGAGAATTGTGTAAGAAACCTAGGTAGAGTCTAGGGTCATTTTTATAGAGTTGCAAGTTAATTTGAGCCGTCCGATGATGCTAGGGTAAATCAAGGCCATCAATTTCAAAAGAGGCCAATTACATGCAATTCCATGTTTTAGCATATATATATATTTCCTACAATGTACACATTTCTCATTTAGGACAAATTCTATATATAAATAATTCCTAACACACTTATGCCATAATTACTCCCTTAATGTACATTATCAACATTCATTATTTATTGCCAATCCATCAAACATAAATACGTATTTAATAGATACATCTTTCCTTTTACCGTATACATTAATTATTCATATATACATGTCAATTAACAAGAATGACAATATTAATGTATCCTTTTCATTGTAAATTAGCATATTTATATATTTATCAACATATTTATATATTTCTCAAATTAACATGTACAGATAAATGTTAATAGCATGTTTTCAAATCAATGCCCTATTGACATATCTTTAAATTAAATGCCAGATAAATATTCGTCATATTAATATGCTTGCATGTTATGTTCACAAAATAATATCACATACCATATTTTTCTTATTCAGTGCCACATTGATGTCAATTGCAGGTTTATAAATGACATTCCTATTAATAGAAAATTAAGTCTAACCTATTCATATTCTTCCTCTTTGAAAATCCCCATTTACTGCATACAAATATTATGCATAAACCTTTCTTTTCACTGCTTGCATCCACACATCTTTATTTAATTTTTATGTTTATGACATAAATGCACATATGTACGAATATGTTAAATATTTCTTTCCTTTAATTTGTCATGAATCCAATTAGAGAAGGCCACTTATAAAAAAAACAATTCTTGGCAGGCAAAAATGCGCAACATACGCCTCATGATACGTACATGTCATATATATATATGTATGTATACGTATATGTATATATATATATATATATATATATATATATTTCTTTTTTTTTCTTTTTATCTATCTTCCCAATTACCCATTTTCACACTAAACCACTTTTTGAACTGCATTCACACTAGGCTATTTTAAGCCATTCCCCTAAAACAAAAATAAGGCGCTGGCGGGGATCGAACTCTGTACCTCTTGTATGCAAGTCATGTGTTCCAACCAAATGAGCTACTAAGTCTTTTGCTTACAAAAGTTAGAACAATGCTAAACATTATTCTTTTCTCATTCCTCTTTTTTCATGTTTTGCTGCAATTTTTAATTTAAGGATATCTTTTTCATACGGAGTCCAATTTACGCAAACTCAGACTCTATCTCAAGCAGAATTTCAAGAAGAACGCAATGGCGTAACCTGTTTCCCTTAGTTCTTTGATTTCGAATTAATTATACTTTAATTTGTTAATTTCACAGCTATAGAATACACGGGGTGTTACATTCTCCCCCACTTAAAAGGATTTCGTCCCCGAAATCTTCAAGTTAAGAAGAATGTGTCCTACCATCCAATCACCCATCTACTCAACCATCATCCACAAGCATCCATTGTCCTTATAGACTTCTAATGCTTTCATGTTTAAATGCACAGTGTGTGTTCATGTCCGTATCTAATGCAAAATCAGGCGGCCCACTGATTCAGTCGACCTCCTTAATGCAAATCATGTTAGTGCCATGAGTCCAATATGTATGCAAATTTTCCTACTTGAGACATATCATTTCTATATGAGTGCACAACTGCTCATTCATATGCAACATCCATATGCTGATTCAACCATTTTGCATCCATAAAAATTTAAAAATGCTCACACATCCATATGCAGTATGAAAGTGCTTTCGAGCCGATCTAGTGCCTAGTGTGTGTATATGCATCCACGAGCAACCACTAGCAACCACTTGCATCCACTTGCAACCATCAAACATAACATGTCTCAAACACATGTTTACACCCATTAGTTTCTACCTAAAGTTCAAATATTCGATCGATAGGATACAGTCGAATGATGGAAGCGAGTACAGATAGAACGAAAATTTGGTTCCCATTAGACATGGGTCCTAAGTATCGGCCCCAAAGACCGAAACCAACATCAAATTGACACCCAGAGGAGTACCTTCTTTAGACAATGTCGAAACTGGAAATCCTATAAAAAGTATTTAGATATTTACAGACTACTGGCACAGATCGGGTTCCCTAATGATTCTTAGGAAGCTAAGCATGATAAAATCATACCCCACGAAAACTCAGAATGTATGCGTCATACTTGACGCCTAACACAGATATCCCTCAAACCCCAGTCCCAAACAGATGATCCATAACCCTTATGGGTCTGAGTCTACAGCGGAATTCAGAAATAATACTAGTATTAAAGTGCAGAGTATCGATTACAAAATCAAAATACCAGAATCAGAAAAAGTCTTAACTCCATAATCAGATAAAGAAATTAAACCTACTATAGAAATTTTCCTATTTCTATCCTAGCCACTAGCCTCAAGAGTGTTCGCCTGCCCTCCTTGTCCTCGTCTCTTCGGGCAGTCCCTAGTGAAGTGTCCCATCTCCCCACAGTTGAAGCAAGCGCCCTCCCCTTCCTCTTTCGGTAATCCTTATTCAGATGAGTCGAGCTTCCATAAGTAAAACACTTTCATCCTCCTTATCTTCAAACTTTCCTTCCTTCTTTTGTGTTTCCCTTTTGCCTCCATTGTGAACTAAGTCTATATGAGTTTCTCACCTTTGGGTTGTGCTCCTTAGCCAAACCTCATCATTCTCATCTTTACTATCCTTGTGTAACATGCTGACCAATCCCTCGAAAGCTGCCTCCATCGCCCGGAAAAATCCTTCAAAGCTCTAAAGAAAACTAGCCGCAGGTGAAACTACTACAGCTATTGATGGAAGTCGGGCACTACTTTGCCCTTCGATGAGGTTACCTCCCAGAAAACCGGGAGCCCCAGAGACTCAAGAAAGAAGGAAACAAGGATTCAAGCAGAGGATCAAAAGATAGATATATGGCTTAGGGGACTATGTTTTTCAAAATAAGCTTTACTTTTGAAAATACTTCCTTTTCAAAACCTTTTTGAAAATAGTTTTCAAAAATTCTTTATCAAATCCGGTAACCTTTTGCTCTGATACCAAGTGTAACACCCCACCTCCGTTAAGGTCACTCACAAAGGGAATGCCTTAACTTTGGTGGAGCATTTTAGTAAACAGAACAGAAACTTACAAGACAGATAAAACAGTACTTGAAAATTTTTAACTTTATTACAGCGGAAACAGAAATTAGTATGGTTACATCCTTTCAATTTCAGAACTCAAGTACAAAATATCAGTCTTGTACAAAAGCCTTCAAAATGCATAGTTTAAAATCATAATCCCCATGGAACGGAAGCTATACAGAGCCAAGCCATACTTTAAGCACTTCAAGCAAAGAGAAATCCGGATCAAGCTAAAGTATTTCCCTCCTTGGATAACCTGGGGGGGAAAACGGAAGAAAGAAGGCAAAACAACAAGGGTCAGACAAAAAGTCTGGCAAGTCCAGTGATTTTCAGCATATGAACAGATAATAATAATATGATATGAACATAAAACTGGATGTGAGATAACTATAACAGGTGTAGCAGATATAACAGAAAAACAGAATGATATAAACTATTGTTTTACACTTCCCTGCACTAATACTAGTATAACAGAATTAGGTGTCACCCTAATGTCTAAATTGAAGCAGGAACGGGTACAGAATACTTTAACAGAAACAGAATGCTAATAATGGGCCTTTACTACCCGATCAGAAACAGACAGAAGAAGAAATAGATTTATCCCTATGGAAACAGAATGTGGAATTAGGTGTACACTAGTAATGGGCCTTTACCACCCGAACAGACGGTACCACACAGAAACAGACAGGTGTTACCACCCAACAGAAACAGACGGTACCAACAGAAACAGACAGAACTAAGCGTACCCTAAAACCCTACCCCAAGCGATCGGCTCCCTAATACATAAATATCCTGTGTCAGCCCCACAGTAGGGTGTATCACTCCCTAAAGTGACAACCAATTGGCACAGACCTATTTACAGATGTCACGGCGTCTTACATCCTCAGAGGCAGACCGGGATCCATGCACGCACATGACCCGGTTGGAACGCACCATCAACACCCCTCGCCATTATCAGAATGAACCACTTATAATTAGTTCAGTAAGCGTGCCCGGACCCTACCTACTGTTGGGTCAAAGTTTTGATACCAGAAAGGGTTACTGACTAATATGGGTCCCAAACAACAGATGACACAAGTAATTCCCCTCCTAACCTTGTGTCCCCAGACTAACAGATTTCAGATTAACTTGTTTACAAGTTCAGACATACAGAATTCAGATTTACTAATTCACAAATTTAGTTAACAAGTTTTCAGACTAACGGGTCAGATGTACAGACTTTTCAGATTTGTCTAACTTTGTATTGGGCCTACAGATTCATGGACGGGTTTTACTACATCTATTAACCCCATTGGTTTAACCCTATTTTCCCCAATACGTTTTAGACGTCATTCTTATCTTAGATTTGCATTAATTAATTATTAATGCACAGACCTCTCACATTAGGTCGGTAGCTTGTGGCCGCTGGATATGCCGGGCGGTTCCGGGCAGACTTCTGCCACAAGCCAGACCTAACCTCGTGTCTTACGCATGTTATGACTAACTTCTCACATTAGAACCTATTGTTTGCGGCCACTGGATGTGCCGGGCGGTTCCGGGCAGATTTACGCCGCAAACTCATTCTAACCTCGAGTTAGCCATGTTCATCTTTGCGGCCAATTAATTAATTATTTACCGTTTATGCGCACGTCCAATATATATGCCAATTCAGATTATATCAATAACAGAATGATTATATCAACATAGCAAATAACAGATTTTATATGAATTAACGGATTTTACAGATTTAGCAACTTAGCAGAATTTTGCATATAACAGGTTAGGCATTTCAACCGACAAATTTATCAGATTAGGCATTTCAATCTAATTAGCAGTCTAGGCAATATAACAAAACTAGCAGTTTAGGCAACTTGGCAAAATAGCAGATTTAGCAAATTTAATATTTCCAAAGGTTCTATTTACATGCCTTGCCTAGTCATAAATTAGCCTAAATTCATATGCCTACATAATTGTCATGATTCACAACATATACTCGCAGAATATGGACATAATTTGCCATATAACATATGTTCCAATTTTTGTTAAACTAGCATTTTACAGCAGATTCACATATAAATTATACCAAATATAACCATTAATTTCAATGCATGTCATATATCCAAAAATCCCTATTTAGGTGTAATTACAATAATAGATATCCTAATTAAAGTAAATCTTAAGTTTCCATATCTTCCTTCTTTTCATGTCATGAATCATTATGCAAACTATCCCCAATAATATAAATCTTTAAACCATATCCTCTAAAAATCAGATCTTGCCTTTTTATATGCATTTTGTCCAAAGCCTCAAATCATATGTAATCTTTACAGTGGTTCCTCTTCTTCTTTTATCACAAAATATGCATAGGTCTAAAACTAGTTTATAACATATGCTTATTTTTTTCTAATTAATTACAGGTCTAAATTACAACATAACTATGCATACAACATGCATAAATTTTATGTTCATAGTCAAATTTATGCATCCAATCCCAAGTCATATGTCCAATATATTTTATGCCTCAGTCCTAAAGTCATACATTCAATTTGGTTTTGTCAAATTTCTCATCATTCATCCCAAAGCTTGCGTTCATACGTTCATCTCTTATGAGATTAGGCACAGGCTCGTGGTAGCCTGGCTATAGAAACAGAAAAGAAGAAAGGAATATAGAACAGTCACAGAAAACAGATCTAACAGAAGAGAATACAACCTCAAACTCAGATTTAAATGCATATCAAAATTATAATTAACGTTTATAGCGGAGAATAACTGTACTTGCCTTGATTGGATTAAAGAAAGAACTTTAACTTGTTGTAGAATCTTTGCAGAAACTTTAATCTCTAGTTTGAATTGAGTTGCTTAGGTTGATGTTGATTATCTTCTAGTTTTAATTCCAGCAGAGCAGCGACGCCATTTTTATTTTTATTTTTATTAGAAGAAGAGAGCAATGGAGGCTAGAGAATTGTGTAAGAAACCTAGGTAGAGTCTAGGGTCATTTTTATAGAGTTGCAAGTTAATTTGAGCCGTCCGATGATGCTAGGGTAAATCAAGGCCATCAATTTCAAAAGAGGCCAATTACATGCAATTCCATGTTTTAGCATATATATATATTTCCTACAATGTACACATTTCTCATTTAGGACAAATTCTATATATAAATAATTCCTAACACACTTATGCCATAATTACTCCCTTAATGTACATTATCAACATTCATTATTTATTGCCAATCCATCAAACATAAATACGTATTTAATAGATACATCTTTCCTTTTACCGTATACATTAATTATTCATATATACATGTCAATTAACAAGAATGACAATATTAATGTATCCTTTTCATTGTAAATTAGCATATTTATATATTTCTCAACATATTTATATATTTCTCAAATTAACATGTACAGATAAATGTTAATAGCATGTTTTCAAATCAATGCCCTATTGACATATCTTTAAATTAAATGCCAGATAAATATTCGTTATATTAATATGCTTGCATGTTATGTTCACAAAATAATATCACATACCATATTTTTCTTATTCAGTGCCACATTGATGTCAATTGCAGGTTTATAAATGACATTCCTATTAATAGAAAATTAAGTCTAACCTATTCATATTCTTCCTCTTTGAAAATCCCCATTTACTGCATACAAATATTATGCATAAACCTTTCTTTTCACTGCTTGCATCCACACATCTTTATTTAATTTGTATGTTTATGACATAAATGCACATATGTACGAATATGTTAAATATTTCTTTCCTTTAATTTGTCATGAATCCAATTAGAGAAGGCCACTTATAAAAAAAACAATTCTTGGCAGGCAAAAATGCGCAACATACGCCTCATGATACGTACATGTCATATATATATATGTATGTATACGTATATGTATGTATATATATATATATTTCTTTTTTTTTTCTTTTTATCTATCTTCCCAATTACCCATTTTCACACTAAACCACTTTTTGAACTGCATTCACACTAGGCTATTTTAAGCCATTCCCCTAAAACAAAAATAAGGCGCTGGCGGGGATCGAACTCTGTACCTCTTGTATGCAAGTCATGTGTTCCAACCAAATGAGCTACTAAGTCTTTTGCTTACAAAAGTTAGAACAATGCTAAACATTATTCTTTTCTCATTCCTCTTTTTCCATGTTTTGCTGCAATTTTTAATTTAAGGATATCTTTTTCATACGGAGTCCAATTTACGCAAACTCAGACTCTATCTCAAACAGAATTTCAAGAAGAACGCAATGGCGTAACCTGTTTCCCTTAGTTCTTTGATTTCGAATTAATTATACTTTAATTTGTTAATTTCACAGCTATAGAATACACGGGGTGTTACAAGTATAAACTAATTAAAACCGGTTTTTAATGTTTAGATCTTTGTAGATCGATATGGAAGTATTTTTAAAGATAAAATTTCGATTTTTACATTAAAAGGCAAGGCAAAGATTGGATTTTTAATTTGAAAAAGGTTGGATTTTTTTTATTAGGAATAATATGTGATTTTTATCTCTATGAACGACAAATAAAGATGAGATTTTTATTCCTATGATAGCGAAGTAAAGATGAGATTTTTATTGTAGCAAAATAAAGAAGGGATTTTTATATATATGATAGTGGTATAAAGATTTGATTTTTATTTATCTAGTAGCATCTAAAAATATGATTTTTAGTCGTGTAAAAATATAATCTTTATATTCAAAGTAGCGTTGTAAAAATATAATCTTTATATTCAAAGTAGCGTTGTAAAAATATAATCTTTATATTCAAAGTAGCTTTGTAAAAATATAATCTTTTATGTAGAAGTAGCGTTGTTAAAAATATAATTTTTATCACAAACGGTGTTGAACAGATCTCGTTAGAAGCACGGCGAAGATGTTCTACATAAGAAGAGTCGCGGTGTTTGGTTTAGCAATTGGTGAGAACTCCTCACTCTAATTTATTTTCTAGTTAAAAATATATACTAGGATGCAGACGGTGTTTAGTAGCTCCCGACACCCGTCGTCCACAAACCATGGACGGCTTGTTTGATTGGTTGTTTGGTTGCTATGTGGTTGATTGGAATATTTAATTGAATTTGGTTTGGGTTGAAAAATCGAATTGATACGAATTGGTTAGATATGACGTGCGCTGTTATAAGGCGAGGGTGTAAGATTAGACCTTACCCCAATTTTGTTATAGTGTCGTTGTGCTACCGAAATTTTCAAATAAGGTTAGAAAAATTTAGATAGTTGAAATTAAAATATCCATATTCAAACCAGACGGTTTGTTTATGTACATCTATTTGATTGAAGTTGATTGGGCTGATATATTTTACACATCGCCCAACTGCACGAATGAATGTGTGTTTTGCTGGTTGAAACCCCACATGGGTGTTGGGATGATAATTGACGTACACTAATCCCAATTGTTTAGTTGTATGTAAATCGATTGGTTAACAAGCTGTTGTAAGCGTAAATTAGTTATATTTAATGCTTATGCAGTCGTGTAGTGCACTTTGGATGATGGTTGATTATATACATGTGTTGTATGGTATCCATATAAATAAAATTATATGGTATTTGTTTGGGCCTCATTCAAGTTTGGAAAATTCGAAATATTTGAATTAAAAATATTTTAATTAAAAATATTTGAAATAGAATATTTGAAAGAGAAATATTTGAAATAAATATTTGAAGTAGAAATATTTGAAATAGAATATTTAAAGTAAAAATATTTGAAATAGAAATATTTGAAATATATTAAGCTGTTTTGATTAGATTTGCGCCATTTGGACGCGAACGATATTTATCTCGATTTTATACGTTTCAAAATAAATATCGAAAAGGAAATAATTTCAAATACGAATATTTTGAAAATAATATCGTTTATAGTATAACAATGTAGAATATTCAATTTTGGCTAAAAATTAAAAGTGAAGTGGGAATCGATTTTTAAACGATTTATAAAATACGTTTAGAATTAAAATCGACGAAATATATATATATATATATATATATATATATATTTAATGGTCTGAATAGAACGCGTCGCGCCGTGGCAGTTCGCGAATTTCGACCATTGACTTCGTGTAGGCATTACGGGAGATCCGACCGTCGGATTCTCCTAAAACAGGAACCGTTGGGTTCGTGTCGGAAAGAGCTTTCCAACGAATATAAGAAATTTGAAATCTAACGGTTGGATTTGGAATTATGTCTAAATCAAATTTGAAAAAGGACGCTATGGATGCAGTTCGATGGCCGTTAGTGGAAATCGACTGTACGGGCCTGGATAAAATTATTAAAAATAGCGATAATTTGTGTAAAATCAAAATAAGTGATTTGGAAAGAGCTGGGGTGAAAAACTCCATATTCAAAAACATAAAAATGTATTTTTATCGAATTGAACTAGTTTTAACTAGAATTAAAATTTATTTATTTTTAAAATAAATAAATTGGTTTTGAAATGGTTTTAAAAATAACCAGAATTTCCAATAAGTGAATTGGAAGGGGAATTGGATCGAAATTATCTTCGGGATATTTTGATATTGGATTCCGTGGTGATACAGATATTGTAGAGGAATTTGGAAGATATATTTATCGTTATTCCAATACAATATTTGTTGATCTCAGAACTTAGTGTTGAATATAAGCCGATATATTTTCTATTCAGAGCCTTGTATTTAATATCAAATGGGATTTTGGGTTCGTCGTGAATGGTGTATTAAATAACACTATTCTTGAACTCAGTTTAGAAAAGAATAAATCTTTTAATTAAGGTTTAGTGAAAGTGTCCAGTTAATTAATTTTTAATTGGAATAGAATTGAAATTGGTTTTTGGGTTTATCGTGAACAGTGTTTTAAATAACGCTTGTTCTTTAACCCGATTAACAATAGGATGTGATTTAGGGTTTATCGTGAATCGTGTTTTAAATGACATCGGTTCTTTAACCCAGTTAAATATTAAAACTAAGTTGAGTTTTAATGAATCTTTAATTAGATTGAAATGATATGCAAAGGAAGATTAAAGAATAAATTTAAAAGAATTTATCTTTGATAAAATTAATGGGAACCTTTCCCTAAGAATGTGCATATCTGAATAAAGAATATTCTGAATTGGAATGAGGCGTATGTTGTGTTTGTGTAACACTTATTTATTATATACGCCGGTTATTTGGAAAGACCGGGTTTATCCCATTCTGAATAACCGATTCGACGATATGTTGAAGGTGAAGACAGTGGTTGAAGACCGAGGGTCTTCACATCATTTAGATAATTACTGACCTTCTTGATTGGGCTGTACACCCAGGAGGAGAGAATCAGTCGGTGATTGTCCAGACGTACTTGGAGATCGACGGATATGCGAGGAAAGTGCCTCCGGTTTCGTTCAGACGCAGAACGGACTTGTAAATGGACGGTGTGTATGACATTGGATTTTGCGCTGTGTTGATTGGTTTTTATTAAATATACATCTGCCTGGAGAAGGAGAATTTATTCTCTTACTTCACCCCTCTTTGAGACGCGCAGATCAGAGGTTGTATATCGATAGACATCAGTCGCATGGAGTGGATTGCTTGTGTGGCATGCCTAAGTGGCAAATGATCAAGGCTTCTGTTGAAAAGCAAAGTCTTGTGGTGATGATCAAAGCACGACCTTTGTGGCGTAGCTTTGTGTATAGCGTTAATTAGCGAGTTTCACACCCCGGGTGGACCAAAAACGGGAGACGGACTTCAGGGAGGGCATGCGTTTTCTTCTAGTTAGAAGTGGTGTTAGTGCTTGAACTGACTGGAATTGCTTATGTGGTGATGTATTTTGAGGCGCCTCGGTGATATCGGTTTCGGCCGATGCTTCTGGTCGGCAGTCGGGCCAGACTTACGCCCCATAGGGTGGGGAAACGCAGTGTTCAGGTATAATAATCCACATCGGTGGACCGGCCCTGTCGATCCATGGGGCAATTGCGGCTGTTTCTGAGACATGGGCTAGATTGTCTCGAATCGGTGAGGACTATCTTTAGCCTCGGTTCACAGACGGAAATCCAATTTCCAATACGTGACATTTCGGTTTTGATTGTATAGCCTAGTACTGGCGACATGATATATAGTACCCATGCCGTCTAGGATTGATACATTTATATTTGAAATTGTTTTGACACTATACACCTATTATAGTATCAAATAATTTGTTTTAAACGTATCAAGCATGCTTTGGCTATTATAAGGTAAAACTCTATCCTCCGATTTGTGTTGCATTGTGTGATGGGACCTGGGTCTTATAATAGCTTCATTGTTCTTTATTTTAGCATTGCGCTGTTTGTTTTATGCACTGGTATTCTTGGGGTAAAGCCCGTTCCGCGTTAGCGGCGTGGTCCTTTGATTTACCCAACTTTAAAATAAAGATTTATAACTGTTTTAGTTCTCACACCAGTCACGTGACTGACATGGAGTTTATTGTTTTAACCTAAACTCTGGGTGCCCTTATTTTCCGCATGGGCAGCTAGTAGTTTTGGTTTTGCATATTTATATTCACAGGATCCTGGTTTACAGCTGGAACGATACTCGGAAAGCTTTGTATCCGTGTATTCTTCTCAGTTGTGCTTTTGTATAATTTTCCGCTGCATTGTAATTTGTAAATCATTGATATTTGTCGAATGTATATTATTTGTTAATACTCTGTATATACTGGTATTCTGAAGTAATTGTTGTAATATGCAGTGAAATGTTCTTCTGTTTGTGTTCTATTTTGTGTTGTTCTCAGAGAATCCGTGCTTTCTCTTCTCTTCGGAGATTGGGGAAGTTACGGGTTATCACAGTAGCTCTCAAAATCAACACTCTTCTTACGCTAATTCGTCAAGCTTTTCAACAATTAAGTGCTTTAATCCATTCATCATCAATAGTCTGGAAACACAACTAAAAACACACAGTATCAATTATTTAAAAGATAAAACAAAATAAATAAGCGGATAAAATATACACATTTACGTGTATATCAAATACCCCCACACTTATCTTTTTATTCGTCCTCGAATAAACTAAACTAAGATATGTCACACTTTCGTAGGAAACACGATTGCATTTAGCGTATGCAACAAGCCGTTAAACCCCTAGATGTCCCTAGTAGGACGAGTGTTGTCTCGTGAGGGTTTTCAGCGGATACTACCCACAAAATCCAAAGCGTCTTATGTACGCGGATTAATAAAAAAAAATATTTAAGGTCTTTCACATTCCAAGGATTTTACCTAACTTCAATAATAACGGTTTAGTCCCAAATTGTCCATCCCATAATTAGTGCAAAAATGAATAAAAATTTTCAAGCTAAATCATAATTCCTTGATAACACTGTAATTGTCTTGAAGGTTAAGAGCGTGGTGTCAACCAACGTTCTACACATTGACAATGTGCACCCAATCATTTATTCATTTTTTTTATTTAAACAATTTTTGCTCCAGTGTAACTGTAAAGTATTGGATGTGAGTTATGCATAGATGACGGAGAATTTGTGAGTTATACATGGATTGGAACCCAACACCGTTGGATTGCAATCCGCATGGTAATGTGGAAACAAATCCACACCACTAGCTCAGCCGGCTTAAAATAAGTCAACTAAGCTTACTGCTATGCCTTGCCGGTTTATTTTAAGTCGGTCATATACTCAAACCCCAAATTTCCCTTCTTCGTCCTCCAACCTTCACCCTCTTCCAACTAAAAAACTAAAATCTGAACAAGAATGGAAAAAAATAAAAAAGGAGACGAGCATGGGGGACACTTCGTGAAATCGAAAGAAGAATCACTGGCAATGTTATTCCGAATAAGGAGAACACATCAGTTGAAGAAAACTTACCGACCGACGGTACGAAGGAAGTCTACAACGACTATCAGGAGAAGACGCGTTGCTAGAGGCAATGCTCATGTAGTTCTGAACCTTCACAGGGATCCGAAATTGAGACCAAACAAATAGTTGGCTAATTTTCGTAAGCTGCTTGGAGATGAAGAAGTTGTCCGCACTTCAGTTGACGTGCCTATAACTTTTATTTAACTTCCTTTCTAAGAGAGTATTATCATACAAAAATCGAATAATCCTCATATTTAATATTAGGCCTGATGTGAGCGTATTCGTTGCTCTTGGGTTAGTATTGTTCGTATATATAATATGATTCGTGCTTATGAGTTACGACACTATGCCATTATTCAGTGGTATCTTCGTGATATCAGATTTGAAGAATTTTTATTATGTTTTTTCATACTTAACTACGTATTAAGTTGCATACTCATTTTATTTGCTATTAGTAGTTTATAATTGTTTAAATACGTATGAAAATCTTTTAAATAACGATGTTCGGTTATGTGGTGCATTGGCCGCTTGTTGGTGGAAAACAACTCATATATTCTATTTTAGTTTTGTACAGTTGGGTTTTACCCTACAAGACTTTATTATGCTTACCGCTATAGCCGTCGGTCAAGGTGGAACTTTACCATATGATGAGCAGTATAAGAACTTTGATTTTTTGACTAGTTTACTTCCACGTCTTGACTTGCAAGATGGCATCGCTTTCTGCATTAGATGCTCATACATCAAACAAGTCATATAGGAATTAGTACATGTACATCGTGCAAATAACCTATTGGAGACGTTTTGTTCTATACATCATGGGAAATTTATTTTTTATGAATGCTTCGAGCACTCCACTTTGTGGTTAAGTGGCGGCAATTGCAGAATTTTCATTCGACACTAATCCTAAAGTGTGTGACTGAGGTTTGTTTGTGAACAAATTAAACAGTTGTAAACAACTGTAAAATCCATTCGACTTTCCTAAACAACAAGAATTGTTGTAGAGGGTGTCGAACTCTGGGACTAAAAATATTTTAATTAATAAATCCAATCAAGTTATTCTAGGATTTTGATTGGTTGCAAATTAACAAAAAATAAACAAAAAGCGAGTTTTTAATAATAAGAGAAAGCAATTAGGGGATAATGACATAGATTGGATTCATACTCATCAATAGCCATAAAATAAATATATATCTAATTCATGTTTCTGTCACCAACATGAATCAACGATAATTAGGTTCTTAGAAACAAATAAGTAAATAACGACAAGCATAGCCTATGTAGGAGCTGAGCTCTTAAACAACCATAGGATATCAGGACAGATTCACTAATTAATTTCTAAAACCCTAAAATTAGATCTAAATCTGATAATTGTTAGATCGAACACAAATATACCCTGTGAAGGAGCATAGCTCTTAAACGACACAGAATATGAAGGTTCAGATCTAACCCGTGATTCAGATCTAGATCTACATGTATAAAGTCCTCATCTTTTGGCTATGTGATTCATATTGAATCATATCTATTAGCATCATCACCCCTAATCAAAGGGGATTAGCTAGACATAGCTAAAGAAGAAGAGAAAAAGAAAATAACAGACATAAATAAAATAAAACTGAAACTAAATAGAACAGTAGAAGAAGAATGATTTTATTCCAAGAAGAGAACTACAGAATAAAACCCAATGTAACTCTTTACATGAATAAGATACAATGTATTTATAGCTGATATGACAAAGACTACTTGGCTAATTACACAATCTAGGACTAAAGATTTAGCCCAAATAACACATGAGCCCGTGTGAACGCAACATGAATGAGAGGCCTTTCAAATTAGCCAATGTGAATACAATATGAATGGATTTGCAAATGCCATAGCTTGCAGACATCAACTGGCATCAACTCGAACTGTTGTAAGCATGAATAGAACTCTATAACATCTGCGACAAGCTAGCTTTATGAAAGTGCATTGAAACTTTAAAATATGCGGAACAAGATAGTTGAACACTAACATTTCTTCAAGCTTTAATCTAGCTCTCAAAATCAACACTCTTCTTACGCCAATTCTTCAAGCTTTTCAACAATTAAGTGCTTTAATCCATTCATCATCAATGGTCTGGAAACACAACTAAAAACACATAGTATCAATTATTTAAAAGATAAAACAAAATAAATAAGCGGATAAAATATACACATTACGTGTATATCAAATACCTCCACACTTATCTTTTTATTCGTCCTCGAATAAACTAAACTAAGAGATGTCACACTTTCGTAGGAAACACGATTGCATTTAGCGTATGCAACAAGCCGTTAAACCCCTAGGTGTCCCTAGTAGGACGAGTGTTGTCTCGTGAGGGTTTTCAGCGAATACTACCCACAAAATCCAAAGCGTCTTATGTACGCGGATTAATCAAACAATATATTTAAGGTCTTTCACATTCCAAGGATTTTACCTAACTACAATAATAACGGTTTATTCCCAAATTGTCCATCCCATAATTAGTGCAAAAATGAATAAAAAATTTCAAGCTGAATCATAATTCCTTGATAACATTGTAATTGTCTTGAAGGTTAAGAGCGTGGTGTCAACCAAAGTTCTACACATTGAAAATGTACACCCAATCATTTATTCATTCTTTTTATTTATATAATTTTTGCACCAGTGTAACTGTAAAGTATTGGATGTGAGTTATGCATAGATGACGGAGAATTTGTAAGTTCTAAAAATATTCTAGATAAGAGGGCAAGTGATTAGTTGAACTTCAGGCTATAGAAGATAGAGTAATACTAAGGCACATATGAACATTTTTATTTCTTTTCATCTCCTCTACTACAATCCTCGCTTCCAAGTACGGTATGATGGATATGGATGGAATGGAAATGATTTATAGCCAAGAATGACGAGTGACTATTTTATTCTTAGAGATTTTTTCTGTATTTCCTTTTTTTCTTCTTTTTCTTTAGTTTTTTTTCTTTTTTTTTCACACATTTTTTTCATATATGAATGATGAGTGGAAATGGAATGGAATGACACCGTATTTTATTTCATTTGATTCCTCCTCTACTAAGCAAATCATAACCAACACTTCATTAAAGGAAAGTTCTGTGCCTTAGTTACTCTATTTCTATGACCATGGTTCAACACACTAGTCTAGATTGATGTTATATGAAAAGATGAAAGGAAAGATAAGCAAAGTTTCGTAAGATAAATAACCCATATAAAATAAGATGTGGTATATGGTTATCCTACCTTAAAACAAGTACGGAGTGGGTAGTGTAATATTGATATAAAAAGTGACGTTTTTAACCTTTGAAAGTAAATCAGTGAAAGGTTCTTGGGTATACCAATATAAGAAAAACATGTCGAAACATGGATGTAAATCGACTAAAACTTGGGTTGAATAATGTGGGGTATCGAATAAGAACGCTACACTGAGTCATTTCTCCTTACTGGGGCCAAGTGGAATTTAGAACTTACAAGTGTGAACATTTGAGTGAGAAAAATATTATGCATGAAAACAAACTCAGAAAATCCGAAAAATGTAGGTGCAAAATCATTCTTATTCGATTTTTTGTTTGATTATTTTTACTTGCACATTCTAACATGTATAACAAGGGCTGACACACTTACTCCAAAACACGACTAACGTCTGCACAGTCTCAAGCTAGCATCTTAAAAAGACACATTATGACTCAATGAATAAATAATGTTCATTCCCATCACCCAACAATTCAACTTATCAAATAAGAACCAAGATGTTATTTATGAATTTAAGTTAATCCTTGTTCAATGAAAGACCTAGTTCATAAAATTTGATTGCTGATGTAATGTAAATTCCCCCCACATTTGAGTGTGACTGTGTCCTCACAGTCGGTAATCATACATATCTTAGTGAAAGGGAAACAAAATAAGAGAATATTTACATATGTACAAAAAAGGGTTAGTGCGTCTTACCGAATGTAATGTGGCTCATGGAGGACCATGAGCTCTTCCTCTTGGTTGGGTGTTGGTTCCAAGTAAGGTTTAAGCCATTGACCATTGACCTTATAGGATGACCCATCAGTTGGATTCTCAATTTCTACTACACCATACGGGAAAACAGTCTGCACAGTGTAAGGTCCTGTCCATCTAGATTTTAATATACCCGGAAATAGATCCAATCTTGAATCATACAACAGAACTTTTTGACCTGGCACGAAAGTTTTACGTAAAATTGATTTATCATGAAAAACTTTCGTTCTATCCTTATAAATTCGTTCGTTTTCATAAGAATCATTTCGAATTTCATCAAGTTCATTAAGTTGAAGCCTCCTAAGTTCACCTGCTTGCTCTAAGTCTAGATTTAAAGTTTTTATTGCCCATAACGCCTTGTGTTCTAGTTCAACTGGCAAGTGACATGGCTTACCAAAAATCAACCGATAAGGGGACATACCCAAGTTTGTTTTGAAAGCGGTGCGGTAGGCCCAAAGAGCGTCAGTTAACTTTTGAGACCAATCTTTGTGATTTTGATTCACAGTTTTCTCAAGGATTTGTTTAATCTGCCTATTCGATGCTTCAACCTGCCCACAAGTTTGAGGATGGTAAGGAGTGGATAACTTGTGGGTTATCGAATACTTTCTCATGAGTGCTTCAAACGAACGATTACAAAAATTTGTTCCATTGTCACTGATTATTGTACGAGGTATTCCAAACCTAGAGAAGATGTTTTCTTTCAAGAGGCACACAACAACCTTGTTATCGTTTGTTTTGCATGGAACAGCTTCGACCCATTTAGAAACATAATCGACAGCTAAGAGAATGTAAAGGTTCCCAAAAGAATTAGGGAAGGGTCCCATGAAGTCTATACCCCAAACGTCAAAAACTTCGACTTCTTTGAATGGGATTTAGGGGCATCATATTCCATTTTGAAATTTTCCCTAAGAATTGACATCGATCACAAGTTTTGCAAAATTCATATGCGTCTTTGAAAAGGTTAGGCGAGTAGAAACCCGATTAGAGAACCTTTTCGGCTATCTTTTTGGGGACCGAAATGAGAACCACAGGCTTAGTCGTGACAGAAAGAGAGGACACTGCGAGTTTCACTGTCGGGAACACACCTTCGAATGATTTGGTCAGGACAGTATTTGAAAAGATATGTGTCGTCCCGGTAAAAATGTTTTACTTGGGAAAAGAATTTGTGTTTATCCTGCTTAGACCAAAAAGAAGGGGTTTGCCTGGTGACTAAGTAGTTGACAATGTCAGCGAACCAAGGATCAGTGGATAAAGAAAAGAGCTGTTCGTCAGGGAAATTCTCGTTGATCGGAAGAGAAAAAGACGGGGCATTAGGAAGATGCGACAAGTGGTCAGCAATAACATTGTCGGATCCTTTTTTGTCCTTAATGGTAAGGTCAAATTCTTGAAGTAGAAGGATCCAATGAATGAGACGAGCCTTAGCATCCTTTTTAGAGAAAACTAAGTGTGGAGTGATCGGTATGAACAGTGATGTGTGAGCCGACTAGATAAGGTTTGAATTTTTCTAGAGCGAAAACAACTGCCAAGAGTTCTTTTTCAGTGGTCGTATAATTGATTTGAGCGTCGTTCAAAGTCTTACTCGCGTAGTAAACGACATGAAGAATTTTATCGATTCATTGTCCTAAGACAGCGCCTACAGCGAAATTCGAGGTGTCACACATGATTTCAAAAGGCAGCTTCCAATTGGGAGAGCAGATGATAGGAGCAGAGACAAGTTCATTTTTGAGATGCTCAAAATATGAAATACAGTCAGAATTGAAGTCAAAAGGAACATCCTTACCAAGAAGATTAGTCAAAGGTCGAGTGATTTTGCTAAAGTCTTTTATAAAGCGACGGTAAAAGCCAACATGACCTAAAAAGGATCGGATGTCCTCAACGGATTTAGGAATGGGAAGATTAGATATAACTTCGATTTTGGCTTTATCTACTTCAATTCCTTTATTAGAGATGAATGCCATGTTTGACCATGAAGTGACATTTTTCCCAATTAAGAGTTAGGTGTTTATCTTTGCAACGGTTAAGAACAAGATCAAGATGGTGTAAACACTCAGTGTAAGAATCCTCAAAGATAGAAAAGTCATCCATGAAAACTTCCAAAAATCGCTCGATCATATCAGAAAAAATGCTAATCATGCACCTCTAAAAGGTTGCAGGTGCATTACAGAGACCAAAAGGCATACGGCGGTACACAAATGTACCGAAGGGAGAAGTGAAAGTGGTTTTCTCTTGGTTTTCAATTATTCTGATTATCCTTCTTCTATAATTATTCTTTTGTACTCTTGATTAAATATCTCCATAATATATCTAATATAACTGCACAACTCATATATACGTTACTAGTAATGTTTATATGGTTGTTGTCAGCAAAATCAACACCTAGGGTATTAAAAATCTCCCCCTTTTTGATGATGACAACCATATAAATATTTAAGATACAAAATATAATACTTTTTATATATGACTCCCCCTAACTCTGTTCACTCCCCTTTTCATTTGGTCTTGTATATTTATACATTTTCTCTCCTTTTGTCATCAACAAAAAGGTAAAAAAGAGTTGTTTAATTAACTGCTAGACAATATGTAGAGTTTGCTTATAAATAAAACAAGTGGGTAATTCAAAACATGACAAAAACTAAATAGTCATATGAGTTTTAGAGTTACGGACTTTGTTGATGCCAATAACAAATCTTTTTAATATATATCCATGGGTCAATAGATTTCTTGTCATATGCTTTAAGCGTCGACTATTTGGTACCTGAAAAATTATAAAATATTTTGGGGTCCATGGGTTTAAGTTTTGGGATGCCAAATCCATGAACAATTTGAATACCCTAGGTATTGATTTTGACGACAACAACCATATAAACATTACTAGTAATGTATATTTGAGTTGTGCAGTTATATTAGATATATTATGGAGATATTTAATCAAGAGTACAAAAGAATAATTATAGAAGAAGGATAATCAGAACAATTGAATACTAGAGAAGACCAAAGCCTATTGAGAAGAATGCCGAAAAACAGAGGTGTTTGAAATGATGAGGAGTTGGTTGAACATTAGAATATCTTGTTAAAGATCCCATGGAAATTATACTTGAAGATAATCAACCATTGACCTCAACCGAATCACCAAAATCCACAAATATAAGGAAATTTGAAGTGTAGGAAATTTGCGACTCTTATAAATTTTGCTGTGCAGTTTGCAACACAAGTATGTCGACATACCCTTTTTTGAATGTTGACATATAACGGCTAGGTCAGATTTTCAATTTCAAATTGAGTAGTTATTTCCCTCCACCCATTCACCAAAAGACACATTCTTTCATACACTATTTAAAGGCCTCTGGTAACGAATTTCTACACATTAATTTCACATTTTCTTCTACTCCTTCTCCATTTATTCTCTATAAAATTCCATTGAGAACTGTCCTATTACTCTTGCAAATCCATTCTCTTTCATTCCCATTCTTCATTGATTTGCAAGCCACACAATATCAGAGAGTTGTACTTGAATTCATATCATTCTCTCTCTGATATAATCCTATTTCCTCAAACAATTCAAAGATATATTGCCATTGGAGGTCTATAGGATCATTGTACTAAATCTGCAAGAATATGTATTGAAGATACGACTACTTGCCATTGTTTGCTGTTGTTGATAAGGAGATGGTGTATCTTATAGCACGCGAAATCGAGATTGTAAAGATGTTCTTGCCACCCATGGAAAGCAAACGATTACAGTGAAATTCTGCACGGTGGAGTGCACAACTGGATGTAGGATTGGTTAATTTGAACTATTATAAAAATCCTGGTGTTATTTACTTTACTACATTTCATTTTATTACTTATTTCTTTTGATTTGAATCTGAATAGATATAGATTATCTCTCTAGTGTCTGAGTAGCCTTAAGGTCCTAATAGGTTTTTTGACCATGGAACTAATGGCGGTAGATGGAGACACTATAGAAGGTGATAGCCGGTGGTGACAAAATGGAATTTGAGCGTATGGGAAAGGCGAGGATTTTGGGAGTGGCGCGGTGGCTTCCATTCAACTAAGGAGGTTGGAAAAGGGATGTAACTAGCTTGAAGTTGTTTTTGTTATGGTGGTCGTGGGTTGGCTATGGATCACAACAAGTGGCTGGCGTTGGTCGAGGAGGAAGCTGGTTCGGAGAAGGAGGTCGCGGTGGGGTCAAGGTAGTCAGAGGCGGAGCAGTTCAGGGATGAACGAGGGTATGTGCAGTGGTTGTTTTGTTTGGTAATGGTTCGTATTTTTGGAGGGTGTCTAAGTTGTAGGGGGTCGGAGTTGGGGACGAGGGTCTGGGTGGAGGCCGTGTCAGTGGGGCACTGGAGGAGAAGGAGGGGCCTGCGTGGAGTTCTCCAGCAACGATGCAACGTTCAGTGAAAGACGAGATGGTTATCGGGTTTAAATCGAAATGAGGACATCGGGTTTTATTTCCATGAAGAAACGTAATTAACGAGGGGTTAATTAACGTTAATTAATAATTAACTAAGATTAATGATGGTGGCTAATTTATTAATTAATTCAATTTGAAGTTAAACATTGTAATATGTATAACTTTTTCGTTCCTAACCAAAATTGGATGAAACAAGTGCCGATAGGTTTGTGATAGACATAAATGTGTATATTTTATCTGCTTGTTTATCTTGTTTTCCCTTTAAAATAATTGATATTGTGCATTTATAGCTGTGTTTTCAGATTATTGATAAAAAGCATGGTTTAAAGCATTTGATGGATAAAGCCTGAAGAATTTTCTTAAAAAGAGTGAAGTTTGAAATTACTAAGGCTTGAAGTGTTTAAAACTTGAAGAACGGTTGCAAATAGAGTTCAGTTAGGTAGATTTGGCTCACTGTAGACTCATGTTGTGTTCACATTGGCTCATTTGGAAGGCCTCTCACTCTACAGCTGCGTTCACACTGGCTTATGTGTTATTTGGGATAAATCTTTAGTCCCACATTGTGCAATTAGCCACTTAGTCTTTGTCATATCAGCTATAAATACACTTGTATCTTGTTCATTTAGAATTACATTGGGTTTTATTATGTATAATTTCTCTTGGAATAAAATTCTTCTCCTTCTCTTCTTAGTTGTTATTTTATTTTATTTACGTTGTTTATTTTCTTTTTCTCTTCTTCTTTAGCTATGTCTAGATAATCCCCTTTAATTAGGGTTGATGATGCTTAGATTAGATTCAAGATGACTCACACAGCCAAACAGAATAGGACTTCATGTATATAGATCTAGATCTGAACCAAGGGTTTGATCTGAACCTTCATATTTTGTGTCGTTTAAGAGCTATGCTCCTTCACAGGGTATATTCGAGTCTGATCTAATGCTTCTCATATTTAGATCTAATTTTTACGGTTTTAGAAATAAAAAGTCAATTTGTCCTGATAGCCTATGGTTGTTGAAGAGCTTAACAGCTGCATAGACTATGCTTTTTGTTATTCACATGTTTGTTTCCATCAACCTAATTATCGTTGATTCATGTTTGTTACAGAAACGAGAATTAGGTCTGTATTAATCAATTTGATTATTAATTCATTTCATCTAATTTATGTCATTGCTCGCTAATTGCTTTCATTTATTATAAAAAATCTCTTTTTATTTATTTATGTTAATTTCAAACTATCAAACTTCCGTAATAACTTGATTGGATATATTAGTAAAATAATTTTTGGCCCGGAGTTCGGCACCCTTTATAGCAACCCTTATTGTTTAGGAAAGCCGAACGAATTAAATAGTTGTTTACAATTGTTTTAGTTGTTCGCAAACAAATTTTGGTGCCGTTGCCGGGGACCAAAATAATTTTTATTAGTAAATCCTTTGGGTTATATTTTTTTATTTCTTATTTATTTCAAAAAAAACACAAAAATAGTTTTAATTTATTTCTTTTGTTTTCTTTCATATAAAAAATATATATTTCTTGATTAGTTTTGATTTGATATCACTTATTATGAACTTCTAATTAAGAGAGGAAAAAAATTGCACATTTTTGATTGATTTGTTTCCCATTACATTGCCCTTTCATTTTCTGTTCCTTTACATCTTCTTTCCTCTTTTCAATATTTCCATATAAAAAAATAAAAAATAAAAATTTCCTCTTCTCAACATTGCCAATTCTTTTTCGATATCTCTCCTGGTTTTCTTTTCATTTTCTTATGTATAATCTTTCCTTCCTTCTATTTACAATTTCTTTATGACTATCGTTGACTAAACTCTACATATATATATATATATATATATATATATTGCTGCTGCAGGAAATATATATATATATATATATATGTATATATATTGCTTGTAAAGATTTCATGCAGGTGCCGCGGCTTGCTTGTAAAAAAATTATTTCTGCAATTTATTATTTTGTGACTGTCCAATGATTGATTAT
This sequence comes from Allium sativum, assembly GCA_030737875.1. Lineage (NCBI taxonomy): Eukaryota > Viridiplantae > Streptophyta > Magnoliopsida > Asparagales > Amaryllidaceae > Allium > Allium sativum. The sequence goes on from CM060924.1 coordinate 302,061,123, forward strand.
TTTGCCTATTGATGTGTGGTTGGAAATTTTAAAGCAAACGTGGGATAAATTATTTTTGAAACTGAATCGAGGATTCCCCAAAGCTCATAGGACAAAATATTTGTTAAATCGACAATTAGGATTGATACTCTCTGAGGTGTCTAAGGAACGGTAGAGTCTAGAACTCAAACAGGTTCTCAAACCTTCAGTCGTGTTTCTACGGTGATGCGTGGCACACTGGTAATCCCTGTCCGAATCTGGCCCAGACTAGTATTCATATAATTCAAAGTTGTTAATTTTAACATATTTGTTGAGAGCTTATTTAGAGCCATAAGTTCTGCACCTGATTTTTCGACGAAAAACTCTCTTATTCTAGTACATGCGTGCTTGGCCCATGTACAAACAAAATTGCAATTCTTATCAAAATTTAAATGATTTGGTTACAATTCAAATCAGAATGAATTTCAAGCTAAAAAATTTTCAATTGAGGAGAATTTATCTAAGGTGAGTCGACTGTTAGCCTAAAATCAAAATAATTTCAAGATGGTTTCAGTGATCAAAACCAAAATGATTTTTGTAATTCAAGTGGAGATATAAGTTTGGTTATCGAATATGAAAAATGTGTTGCGAACAAGCTAAATTTGTGGCGATGTTGGTTATGGAAAATAAAGAATGGACAACTTTTTTGAGATGAGGTGGATGAATTTTAAGGTCAACCAATGAGTAACACATAGAAACAATGAATCTAAAAAATAACATTTTGAAGTCAATGTGCCTACCAATTTTCTTGAGGAAAGCCCGAGTGAAATTGATCAATTAATGCATGAAATTTGGATTTGTCGCGATGAAATCAAGGAATGGGCGCGAACTTTAGATGAAACACTAGATTCTGAAAATAAATATATTGAAAACATGTGTATCATTGAACAATGGGTTCAATTCACTATCGAACTTTGATAAAATCTAGAAAAGTTATTACTTAAGGGAATTGATGACGTTGATGAATTTGAGAATGTCATGAAACTTGGCTGGACTTACATTGATGAATTAGCCCAAAGAAAAAAAGATATCAAACAAAGTTGCACTAGGATAGTTTATCAAATTTCTCTTCTTCAAACTGAAGTTACAAACTTGTACAACATTACAAATCCCAATCTAGTGACAAACATGTTTCTACCAATGCTTCTTCTGAAACAAATAATCATTCATTATCTTCGTCACAACATTACACAACAATTATTGATGATTCCGAAGAAATGACTATCATTGAAAATGTATAATTTGAAGCATCTCTTGTGCAAAACACTGATTTCTGTGAAACTGAAATTCCAACTCAAACTAGTGCTTCTACTGAAAATTCAACTCTTACTGACATCGAAAATTTTCAACTGACAACTTTTGAAATTGATGAAAATCTTAATAAAGCTGTTGAAATCTCTGTAATTGATTTAAATTCAAATTCTCTTAAAAACGAAAACGTCAATCTTCAATTTGATCTTCCTCTCTCAGATTCTGAAAATTTTGAAACTTTAACAACTTTAGATTTTCAAGTTGAAGGAAATGACGAAGTTGGTAACAATTGTTTAGGTAAGGACGACTTTGATGAGCGAAAACTTCTTGAATTGATTGACGATAATGTTGTTGGGTCTGAAACTGAAAATGAAACATTTGAAAACTTTGAAATTCTTGAGGTTGAAAGCAACGAAACTACAGAAGGTGTTCTTAAACACAAAGACGATTTTTTTAAACTGTTGAAGCCCCTTGCGACTTAATCGTTCCAACTGAACCTCACTTTGATCAATAGTTTTTCAATGATAAATTTCTGCAGTATATGAACTGTTTTTGGAATAACATTACTGAAAATTCATTTGTTTGGTTTTAACTTTAGGTTTACGAACGAACCTTTAGTCAACAACATTTCAAATATCAAAGCAAATCTGAACAATATTTCTCAAAACAAGTGTGGGGGTAAGAATGATGCACACGTCTCTCAAATTATACATCATCTGAACAAATCAAACTTTGTTTTTGAAACTTTTACTGAACCCCCGCTCGATGACCTCTCTTTAGTTGCTACAAAAATTCAATTTGATTTTCGGATCAATTGTGAGCTCAAAAATTTTAAATTAGCAACTCAAACTTTTGAAAAAACATTTTTTTTCAAATCTGAAGTGTAATATAAAATTCTTCATGATTTAGTTTTTTGTGCTTCAGTTGTGTCTCATAATCTTAATGAGGCTGATCCATTGACCATTGTGGACTGATTCATCTATTCGATGACTGCTTATTTTCTGCACTCATATCCGATAAGTTGCTCTTACCCTATTATTATTTTTCCTTTCACTAAGATATTCCTTATTAATGACTGTGAGGAAACGGTCACACTCAAGTATGGGGGGAATTTACATTACATCAGCAATCAAATTTTATGAACTAGGTCATTCGTTGAACAAGGACTAACTTAAAATTCATAAATAACACCTTGGTTCTTGTTTGATAAGTTGAATTGTTGGGTGATGGGAATGAACATTTTTTATTCATTGAGTTGTAATGTGTCTTTTTAAGATGCTATCTTGAGACTATCCAGACGTTAGTCGTGTTTTGGAGTAAGCATGTCAACCCTTGTTGTAACACAGCAAAAATTTTAGACATTTTAACTACTATAATGAATATAATGTGATAACTTAATTAAATAATGTGAATTAAGTAAAATAGATTGTACCATTATGTTTGTCTCGAAATTTTGGTCAAGATAGACATTTGGTTTGCGTAAAACGGACACCGTGTGGAGAAGTTATTAAGCCTTGAAGTTTGTATGCATATGAGAAAAATATATATATAGATATATAAAAACTAAATAAATAAATATTAAAAAAAATCAAAACAGTGAACCAGGAGAGGGAATAACCGAACTACCCCATTTTGGGGTCGATCCAGGGTATTTAGGTGTCGACCCATGGCCCGATTCGCCCTACGGCTGATGTAGCATCTGAATTCTACAACATAGCAGCTATAAATATACCTTAATTCCCTTGTTTTCTTCACTAAGAAAAAATGGCGGCCAAACTCTGTCGGAGTGCGAACTAAGACGGATCTGTTTTCTTCAAACAATCATAAGTTTTGCAAATCAAATTTCGAGATTCAAGCATAGATTCAACACCAAGTTCTTTTCTATCATCTTAGTAATCCAATCACAGTGAGTTGGTTATTTTTAGGTTCAAATAAATAAAAGTAAATTATGAAAGACTGTAATTTGGATATGTGTAAACCATGAATCTACGGTATTATCATATCTTATGCTATGTCATGATAGATCTATTTCTGTAGATCCAATTTAATTGTGATGTCATGGTTGGGATCTTAATTAGTACTATGCTAGATCTACTCCTATAGATCTAATTCAATTGTGATGTCATATTTGGGATCTTAATTTGTACTATGCTAGATCTACTCCTATAGATCTAATTCAATTGTGATGTCATATTTGGGATCTTAATTTGTACTATGCTAGATCTACTCCTATAGATCTAATTCAATTGTGATGTCATATTTGGGATCTTAATTTGTACTATGATAGATCTACTCCTATAGATCTAATTCAATTGTAATGTCATATTTGGGATCTTAATTTGTACTATGCTAGATCTACTCCTATAGATCTAATTCACTTGTGATGTCATATTTGGGATCTTAGTTTGTATTATTCTAGATCTACTACTATAGATCTAATTCACTTGTGATGTCCTGTTTGGGATCTTAATTTGTATTATGCTAGATCTACACCTATAGATCTAATTCACTTATGATGTCGTATTTGAGCTCTTAACTTGTACTATGTTAGACATATTTTTCTTTAGATCTAATCATTTTGTGTAAATTCATCATGTCACATATGCAGATCTTACCTTTTCTCTAAGTTTGTGATTAATTTGTGATTATCATTTTCTAGAAAATTAAATCTTTGTTTTGATCTAGACCATAATATTGTGATTAATTGATATCTGTTATTATTAGACATATGAATTCTTATTTGGAACTGTTCATCCGAAGTATATTGGATCTAGTTTTATCATTACCCTTTTTACTAGATCTGTTTTTATGTCCACCTTATTATGCCTATTACTTGTCTAAGCCGGTATATATGTTTATGTCACTTTTAGAATGATCACAATTGTCATTTTTTCCATCACCTTTCCCTTTTATTATTCATGATTAGGCCATTTTCTAGCCTAAATGCCGTCAAATATATGCGAACGCGTTAGTTAGGGAATGGGGGAAAATATTAGAATTGGCATAACTTGGTCATAAATTTGGACATAAATCCATTATGAGTATAATAGGACATCTAAGTATAAATGGAAAATGTGAATATAAATTTGGTATAAATTGGAGTAATGAATGTGAAAAAATTTAGGCATAAATTTATTTATGGACATAAATGGGCAAAAGAGGCATAAAACCTATAATTGACATAGGTATGATTAAAAATTGGAATTTTTAATAATTTTAATAAAAAATTGTAATTGCACTTATGACACAAGGTTAGGTTGCATTAGTGGTGGAAGCCTGCTCGGACCCGACCAACATATCCAACAACCACTAATGTTGAACCTAATGTGAGAGGTCTAAGTGCACGAATATTAATCGGGCTAAGACATGAGGTTAGCTCCAACTTGTGGAGTTAGACTGCCCGGACCCGACCGGCATATCCAGCATCCACAAGATATAGGCCTAATGTGGGAGGTCTAGCCCATTAAAAACCATAAATGGACATGGTGTTAAATTGGACTACTTAACCTAATCTAATCCATAAGGGATTATATGAATATGAACTAAAGTAGGGTTAAGTAAAATTGATTGGACAGCGGATGGGTTAAGCAAATCTAGAGGGAGTGGGTAATATTTACATATAGGCCCACGAACTTAACCCAATAAGGTTATGTAATTAAAGACACCTAGTGGTATACATAATCGGTGGAAAACATAAAAGTTATGTAATTAAAGATGCCATTTAGGATAAGCATAACTAGTAGAAATTAATAGGGCTATGTAATTAATGATACTTAGTGGTATACATAGTCAGTGAAAACCTAGTGAGGGATACAAGACAAAGGGGAGAGCTTGTATTATATTGTATGGGACCCATTTCACTCAGTAACCCTTAAATAGGTATCAAAAGGGTACTCCGAACTAGGTCGGAGTGGGGCACGCTTACTGAGCTGAATATAAGAGATCCAAACGTGGAGGACGGTCTCATGACGGCGCATTCCATTGGGGTTATGTGCGTGCATGACTCCACCTGCTCAGGAAAATAAGACGTTGTGACATCAGTAGATATGGTTGTGCACATCCGAATATTGAAGGGTTTCCACTTTAGGGAGTGATACACCCTACCGTGGGACCAACACGGGGTATCTACGGAATAGGGAGTCGATCGATTGGGGGGTAGTAAATAGGGTACATCTAGTCATGTCCGTTTCTGTGGGGTACCTATGTTTCTGTCTGGGCTAAAACACGTTATTTCTGTTTAGGTACCAGTTTTGTTTGGGTTAAAGCCCATTGCTAAAGTACACCTAAAACTACCATTATGTTTCTGTTAAGCAATTGGGGAGTATGTAATCCTACTACATATCTGTTATACAAGTATTGGTGCAAAGCAAGGAAAGTATTAAGAAGCCCTATCTATTCTATCATGTTGTCATGTTTACCTTGTCATACCTACCTTTTATGTAGTAATCTCTCTTATCCACTTTATATGCCTTTCATGCTACTTTTACTTATTTACTTGCTAAAAGTAACTGGACTCGCCAGACTTTATGTCTGACCCTTTTTGTTTCTCCTTCTTTTTTCCGTTTCCCCCTAGGTTCACAGGGAGGAAACACTAAGGCTAGACCGTGATTCTGCTTACTTTTGCTAGAGCTGCTGCTATGAATGTCTCAAGCTCCTATCCTTGTTGCTATGGATGTATTCTATTTTTGGTGAATTTTACTTCTTTTATGTACTCTGATATTTTTGAAGTACAAGACAATAACTTTTATGTTGTAATGGGCTTTTATGTTTCAGACATGTGATGTTTTTGGACCATGGTACCTTATGATAAATAAAGTTTTATTTCTGTTGTTATTCTATATATATCTGTCGTGTAACATTCTATGTCTGTTTACCTATAACGCTTCACGAAACTTAATGCATTCCCTTTGTGAGTGACTGTAACGGACATGGGGTGTCACACTTGGTATCCGAGCTGAAGGTTACCGGATTGGATAAAGTTTTTGAAAAATTATTTTCAAAATGGTTTTTAAAAGAAAGTATTTTCAAAAAGAAAAGTCTATTTTGAAGAACATTCCCCAAAATGCCGTATGTAATACCCTTCGGTCCTTTGTCTAAATCTCTTCCTTTTTCTTTTCAGCATGTCAGGGGAACAAAATATTCCTAATATCCCCGAGGGCATGACAATACCTGGATGATTCCGTAGGTATTTGGAGGCCACAGCGTCTATCGAAGGCCAAAGAGACGTTCCTCCCCCAGCTGCACCAGTTAATCCTCCTCCTCCCCCTCTAAGAGCATATAACTTTGCTAAGATCTGCAAAGACTTCCGTGCTATAGAGGGAAGCCACTCCATGGGAATGTGACATTCGTTGAAGCTCAGAATTGGCTCAAGGAGACTGAGGACTTGTTCGTAATCATTGAAGTAGAGGATAGAAGGAAGATTCAGTTAGCTGCTTGGCAATTGAAGGATGAAGCCTCGTTTTGGTGGGAAGTCACCTAAGCTGGACGTCCGGTGGAAACTTGGGAAGATTTTAGACAAAGATTTGAAATGAAATTTCTTTTCCAAGCCAAGAGAAGCATACAGATGGAGAGGTTCTTAGCACTCAAATAGGGGAACTTGACGGTGAAAGAGTATGTGAACAAATTCAACCAGCTAGCAAGGTTCGGGTTTGAATTGGTGGATACACCGCATAAGAAGGCTTTGCGGTTTGCTAAACGGCTAAATGAACCCCTTCATGGGTTAGCCATGTCCGATATCCCAATAGAAGCCACTTTTTAAAAGCTTGTTGATATGACCCTAACGCATGAGGAAGACATGGGAGAAAAGAAGGAAGTAAAGGCTGAGGAAGAAACGCAAAATGAGATGGTGAGGCCCATGAAGGGACAACAACATCAGCAGCAGCAGCAACAACAACAACAACAGAAGAAAGGCGAAAACAATGACAAGGTTAAAGATAATAGGAAGTGCCATAGTTGTGGGCGAGAGGGTCACTTTGCCAAGGACTGCAGAAAAAGGAAGAATGCTAACTTCGCTTGTAGGGAGGTCGGGCATCTTATTAAGGATTGCCCGAAGAAACAGGGACAAGGTCAAAGGGCAAGAACTTCTGTAGGGCAGGTGCATACTCTCGCGATCAGTGCTCATGATTGAGGTAGAAAAATTTCTGTGGAAGGTTTAATTTCTCTTAGAACACTTTTTGATTTTGCCGCTTCACATTCATTTGTATCTAGTTCTGTGGTTGAAACTCTGCACTTAATTACTAGTATGGTAGTGGGTCCCGTAGTTGTCTCAAACCCCATTGGTGATTCGGCTCATTTATCCATGATTTGTAGGGGTTTGAGAATATCTGTGTTAGGCATCAAACTTAAATGCGACGCATATATGCTCAGGTTTATGGGCTATGGGTTGATTCTAGGGATGGATTAGCTTACCACATATGGTGCCATTCTGGATTGTGAGGGGAGGATCATTAAGCTTCTAACTTGTCATGGGAGGACCCTTGAAATTTCTTGTGACCCACAAGGGTCTGTCGTGCTTAGTTTCCTAGAGTCTCTTGAGGCGTCTATCGATGATCTGCGATCGGTACTTGTAGTCCGTAAGTATCCAAATGTCTTTGATGAGGATCGGGTTTTACCCCTGAGGCACGAGATTGACTTCCGTATATACCTGGTGGACAATGCAAAGCCAATTGCATTACCTGTAAGCCATAAGGCTCCTAAAAGAAAAGAGGGAACTTGATAAGCAAGTGGGGGAGCTACTTGAGAAGAGGTTTGATAAGTGAATCATATTAGGATGGGAAACATATTGAAGACGGTCCTTGAGAAAGCCCATCATTCTAAGATGACTATTCATCCAAGTGGCGATAAAATGTATAGGGTTCGAGGTGGTGGAGCCAAACTTGTGAAAGGAAGTGAAAGTAGAGAAGGAAGCAATGATTGGATGAGTTCCGACTTGCATACTTGGATCAAGGGTTAAGAAACTGTGCAACTGAGAGGTTAGGTTAATAAAAGTGCAATAGGGAGAAGACAACGAGGATGCGACTTGGGAGACTGAAGATAAAGATCACGCTTCATACACTTTCCTTTTTGGGACTATGTTCTTAACTTATTTTTCCAAAGCTTTTTATTCGTACTTGTTTCTATCATTCATCTGTATCCTATCAATCAAATCTTCGACCTTTAGGTAGGGAACCCATGGATGTAAACATGTGTTTGAGACATGATATGTTCGATGGATGCTAGTGGTTGCTCGTGGATGCATACACACACATTAGGCACTAGATCGGCTCAATCACTCTCATACTGCATATGGATGTGTGTGCATTTTTCTTTCTTTAATGGATGAAAATGGATGTATCGTCATATGGATGTTGCATTTGGATGGATGATTGTGCACATATATAGAACTTACATGTTATAATAGGTTTATCTGCATACATGTTGGATTCAAGGCACTAACATTCATTGCATTAAGGAGGTCGACTGAATCGGTGGGTCGCCCGATCTTTCGCATTAGTGTTGGGACTTATACACACACCTTTGCATATGTTCATATAAGCATTAGAAAATTTTAAGGATAATGGATGCCTGTGATTAGTGGATGAGTAGATGGATGATGAATGGTAGGATATACATTCTTCTTAACTTAGAGATTTCGGGGACGAAATCCTTTGAGTAGGGGAGAATGTAACACCCCGAAATTTTAGACATTTTAACTACATTATGTAATGAATATAATGTGATAACTTAATTAAATACTGCGAATTAAATAAAATAGAATGTATCATTATGTTCGTCTCAAAATTTTGGTCAAGACAGACATTTGGTTTGCGTAAAACAGACACCGTATGAAAAAGTTATTAAGCCTTGAAGTTTGTATGCATATGAGAAATATATATATATATAGATATATAAAAATTAAATTAATAAGTATTAAAAAAAATCAAAACAGTGAATCGGGAGGGGGAGTAGCCGAACCACCCCAGGTCGACCCAAGGGACGATCGAGGGTGTTTGGGTGTCGACCCATGGCCCGATTAGCCCTAGGGCTAATGTGGCATCTGAATTCTGTAACCTAGCAGCTATAAGTATACCTTAATTCCCTTGTTTTCTTGACAAAGAAACAATGGAGGCCAAACTCTGTCGGAGTGCGAACTAAGAAGAATCTGTTTTCTTCAAACAATTATCAGTTTTGCAAATCAAACTCTAAGATTCAAGCATAGATTCAACACCAACTTCTTTTCTATCATCTTAGCAATCCAATCACAATGAGTTGGTTATTTTTAGGTTTAAATAAATAAAAGTAAATTATGAAAGAATGTGATTTGGATATGTGTAAACCATGAATCTATGCTATTATCGTATCTTATGCTATGTCATGATAGATCTATTCCTCTAGATCCAATTCAGTTGTGATGTCCTATTTGGGATCTTAATTTGTACAATGGTAGATCAACTCCTATAGATCTAATTCAATTGTGATGTCATATTTGGGATCTTAATTTGTACTATGTTAGATCTACACCAATATATCTAATTCACTTGTGATGTCATATTTGGGATCTTAATTTGTATTATACTTGATCAACTCCTATATATCTAATTCACTTGTGATGTCATGTTTGAGATCTTAATTTGTATTATGCTAGATCTACTCCTATAGATCTAATTCACATGTGATATCATATTTGAGATCTTAACTTGTACTACGTTAGATCTATTTTTCTTTAGATCTAATCCTTTTGTGTAAATTCATGATGTCACATATGCGGATCTTACCTTTTCTCTAAGTTTGTGATTAATTTGTGATTATCATTTTCTGGACAATTAAACCTTTGTTTAGATATAGATCATCATATTGTGATTAATTGAGATCTGTTATTATTGGACATATGAATTCTTATTTGGAACTGTTTATCCTAAGTATATTGGATCTAGTTTTATCATTACCCTTTTTACTAGAACTGTTTTTATGTCCACCTTATTATGCCTATTACTTGTCTATGCCAGTATATATGTTTATGTCACTTTTAGAATGATCACAATTGTCATTTTTCCCATCACCTTTCCCTTTTATTATTCATGATTAGGCTATTTTCTAGCCTAAATGCCGCCAAATATATGCGAACGCGTTAGTTAGGGAAGGGAGGAAAATATTAGAATTGGCACAACTTGGTCATAATTAGGGACATAAATCCATTATGAGTATAATAGGACATTTAAGCACAAATGGAAAATGTAATATAAATTTACTACAAACTGGAGTAATGAATGTGAATAAATTTAGGCATAAATTTATTTATGGATATAAATGGACAAAAGAGGCATAAAACCTATTATTGACATAGGTATGATTAAAAATCGGAATGTTTAATAATTACAATTAAAAATTGTAATTGCACTTTTGACACGAGGTTAGGTTGCATTAGTGGTGGAAGTCTGCCCGGACCCGACCGGCATATCCAGCAGCCACTAATGTTGAACCTATTGGGAGAGGTCTAAGTGCGTGAATACGAATCGGGCTAAGACACGAGGTTAGGCCCAACTTGTGGAATAAGACTGCCCGGACCCGGCCAGCATATCCAACATCCACAAGTTGCAGGCCTAATATGGGAGGTCTAGCCCATTATAAACCATAAATTGACATGGTGATAAATTGGACTACTTAATCTTATCTAATCCATAAGGGATTTTATGAATATGAACTAAAGTAGGGTTAAGTAAGATTGATTGGACAGCGGATGGGTCAACCAAATCTAGAGGGGATGGGTAATATTTTCATATAGGCCCATGAACTTAACCCAATAAGGTTATGTAATTAAACACACCTAGTGGTATATATAACCAGTGGAAAACATAAAAGTTATGTAATTAAAGACACCTTTTAGGGTAAGCACAACTAGTAGAAATGAATAGGGCTATGTAATTAAAGATATCTAGTGGTATACATAGTCAGTGAAAACCTATTAGGGGATACAAGACAAAGGGAAGAGCTTGTATCCTATTGTCTGGGAACCATTTCAGTCAGTAACCTTTAAATAGGTATCAAACGGGTACTCCAAACTAGGTCGGAGTGGGGCACCCTTACTGAGTTGAATATAAGAGATCCAAACGTGTAGGACGGTGTCATGATGGTGCGTTCCATCGGGGTCATGTGCGTGCATGACTCCGCCTGCTTGGGAAAATAAGACGCTGTGACATCAGTAGATATGGTTGTGCACATCCGAAAAATGAAGGGTTGCCATTTTAGGAGTGATACACCCAACTGTGGGGCCAACACAGAGTATCTACGAAATAGGAGCCGATCGATTGTGGGTAGTAAATAGGGTACATCTAGTCCTGTCTGTTTCTGTGGGGTACCTGTGTTTCTATCTGGGCTAACACCCGTTATTTCTGTTTAGGTACCATTTCTGTTTGGGTTAAAACCCGTTACTAGAGTACACCTAAAACTACCATTATGTTTCTATTAAGCAATTGGGGAGTATGTAATCCTATTAAATATCTATTATACTAGTATTGGTGCAGAGCAAGGAAAGTATTAAGAAGCGCTATTAATTCTATCTTGTTGTCCTGTTTACCTTATCATACCTGCCTTTTATGTAGTAATCTCTCTTATCCACTTTATATGCATGCCGTGCTACTTTTACTTATTTACTTGCTAAAAGTAATTGGAATCTCCACACTTTATGTCTGACCCTTTTTGTTTCTCCTTCTTTCTTCCGTTTCCCCCTAGGTTCTTAGGGAGGAAACTCTCATGCTGGACCGTGATTCTGCGTACTTTTGCTAGAGCTGTTGCTATGTATGGCTCAAGCTCCTATCCTTGTTGCTATGGCTATATTCTGCTTTTGTGGAATTTTACTTCTTTTATGTACTATGGTATTTTTGAAGTACAAGACAGTAACTTTTATGTTGTAATGGGCATTTATGTTTCAGACATGTGATGTTTTTGGACCACGGTACCTTATGATAAATAAAGTTTTACTTCTACTGTTATTCTATATATATCTGTCCTGTAATATTCTGTGTCTGTTTACCTATAATGCTTCACGAAACTTAATGCATTCCCTTTGTGTGTGACATTAACGGACGTGGGGTGTCACACTTGTTATACATGTTAGAATGTATAAGTAAAAATGATCAAAAAAATTCATGAAATAAAAATGATTTTGCACCTACATTTGTTGGATTTTCTGAATTCGTTTTCATGCATAATACTTTTTTTCTCACTTAAATTTTCAAGCTTGTAAGTTCTAAATTCCACTTGGCCCACTTAAGGAGAAATGACTCATTGTAGCGTTCTACTTCGATACCCCACATTATTCAAACTCAAGTTTTAGTCGATTTACATCCATGTTTTGACAAGTTTTCCTTATATTGGTATACTCAAGAAACTTATTATACTAATATAACACTACCCACTCTGTACTTGTTTTAAGGTAGGATAACCATGTCCCACATCTTATTTCATATGGGTTATCAATCTTATGAAATTTTGCTTATCTTTCCTATCAGCTTTTTATATACTATTAATCTAGACTTGTGTGTTGAACTAGGGTTATAGAAGTAAAGTAACTAGGGCATAAAACTTTCCTTTCATGAAGTGTTGTTTATGATTCACTTAGTAGAGGAGGAATCAAATGAAATATTATGGTATCATTCCATTCAATCTCCACTCATCATTCATCATGCAAAAAGAAAAAAGAAAAAAAGGAAAAAAAAGAAGAAAAAGAAGAAAAATGGAATAAGGAGAAAATATCTGGGAATAAAACAGTCATTCATCATTCTTGACTATAAAGCATTTCCATTCCATCCACATTCATCATACCGTACTTAGAAGCGAGGATTGTAGTAGAGGAGATAAAAGGAAACAAAACGTCCATATGTGCCTTAGCATTATTGTATCTTTTGTAGCTTGTAGTTCAACTAATACACTTACCCTCTTATCTATAATATGGTTAGAACTTACAAAATTCTCCTTCATCTATGCATAACTCACATCCAATACATTACAATTACACTAGTGCAAAATTATTAGAAAAAAAGAATGAATAAATGATTTGGTGCACATTGTCGGTGTGTAGAAGTTTGGCTGACACAACGCTCTTAACCTTCAAGGCAAATTACAGTGTTATCAAGGAATTACGATTCAGCTTGAAATTTTTTATTCATTTTTGCACCAATTATAGGATGGACAATATAGGACTAAATCGTTATTATTGAAGTTAGGTAAAGTCCTTTGAACGTGAAAGACCTTAAATATATTGTTTGATTAATCCGCGTACATAAGACACTTTGGATTTTGTGGGTAGTATCCGCTGAAAACCATCAAATAGACAACACTCGTCCTACTAGGGACACTTAGGGGTTTAATGGCTTGTTGCATACGCTAAATGCAATCGGGTTTCCTACGAAAGTGTGACATATCTTAGTTTAGTTTATTCGAGGACGAATAAAAAGATAAGTGTGGGGGTATTTGATATACGTGTAAATGTATATATTTCATCCGCTTATTTATCTTGTTTTCCATTCAAAATAATTGATATTGTGTATTTATAGCTGTGTTCTCAGATTGTTGATAAAAAGCATGGTTTAAAGCATTTTATGGATAAAGCATGAAGAATTTTCTTAAAAAGAGTGAAGTTTAAAATTACAAAAGCTTGAAGAACGGTTGCAAACAAAGTTCAGTTAGGTATATTTGGCTCACTAAAGACTCATGCTGCATTCACATTGGCTTATTTGCAAGGCCTCTCACTCTACAACTGCGTTCACACTGTCTTATGTGTTATTTGGGATAAATCTTTAGTCCAACATTGTGTAATTAGCCAATTAGTCTTTGTCATATCGGCTATAAATATACTTGTATCTTGTTCATTTAGAATTACATTGGGTTTTATTCTGTATAACTTCTCTTGGAATAAAATTCGTCTCCTTCTCTTATTAGTAGTTATTTTATTTTATTTATGTTTTTAATTTTCTTTTTCTCTTCTTCTTTAGCTATATCTAGCTAATCCCCTTTAATTAGGGGGTGATGACGCTTAGATTAGATTCAAGATGAATCACATAGCCAAAGAAATTAGGACTTCATGTATATAGATCTAGATCTGAACCAAGGGTTAGATCTGAACCTTCATATTCTGAGTCGTTTAAGAGCTATGATCCTTCACAGGGTATATTCGAGTTCGATCTAATGCTTATCATATTCAGAATTTTTTTTTTTGGTTTTAGAAATAAAGTAGTGAATCTGTCCTGATAGCCTATGGTTGTTTAACAGCCTAGCTCCTGCATAGGCTATGATTGTTGTTATTCACATGTTTGTTTCTATCAACCTAATTATCGTTGATTCTTGTTTGCGACAGAAACATGAATTAGATTTGTATCAATCTGTTCGGTTATTAATTCATTTAATCTAGTTTATGTCATTGCTCCCTAATTGCTTTCATTGATTATAAAAAATCCTTTTTATTTATGTTCTGTTATTTCCAAAGAGTCAAACTTTCGAAATAACTTGATTGGATATATTAGTAAAATAATTTGTTGTCCCACAGTTTGGCACCCTTTGCAACAACCCTTGTTGTTTCGGAAAGACAAACGAATTAAATAGTTGTTTACAATTGTTTAAGTTGTTCGCAAATAGTTTGTAATCATGATGTCGACGTATACAAGCTGGAATGGAGTGATTCAGAGGCCACTGGAATTTTATACAGTTTCAAACTTTAGTTTGAAGCTATATAAAACTACACAACATCATCAAAAACAAAAACGGTGAGTCAATTCTCACGCTTTTGGAATGTTGTATTGTGTTAAATTCATATTACTAATATTTATCATTAAATTGGTTGAGTGGATGCTGTGGATGATTTTTATTTGTTTACTAGTTGATTGTTTGTCTATATTTATAACTTAGTCATTCAAATGCACTGGATTATAATTCTCATTTCATATTCTATTATTAAAAAATATTATGAGTTGTTGTGCAACGAAGAACAGGTTGGGCGAATCCAACCAGATTCCTCAAATAAATCGTGTGTTATTTGTCGTTTTCACACAACTACAAAAGTGGGCATATTAGACACTAATGTGTGTGCGTTGCATGAAAAGTGTTGCGAAAGCCGTGCTTTCTTTGATTTTCTGCAACAATACCCATATGTTGTTGCATTAGATGTGAATGCACTGTTGCGGTAGGAATTCTAGTGACATGCAACACCAATTATAAGCGTAGCTTTACGTATATACAATCCAACTCATCAATCCGCGAGATCACCATATACAAATCGACAACCATAGATGCATGATTAATTCAACGGTTCAAATCAATCCATCTCATCTATCCACGTCACTCCACATTAGATGTGATATTACCTTTAATAAAAGGAATTAAAACCTATAAATACAGATTAGTTAGCAGATATGTCTGGTGATCCATAAGTAATATTATATTATTTGGAAGTACGTGTTAATTCTATCATATTTTTCGGTAATTCCCACTTACCATTGCCACTTCCTCCTTTTATTTTCCTTGAATCACCACCTCCTTTCCACCCCTTATTCCCATTGCTTAAAAAAAAATTGATTCTCTTCAACTCTGCAGGAAGAGTCGGCCATAGCCACAGGCAAGGGAGTCATTTACCTTGGGCATGAATGCTCGGAGGGAAACCAAAGCCGAAAAATCTCTTTCTTCTCAAATGCGTCTTCATGCCAATTATCAGCATCGGCCGTCTTCTCCTTGTGACCAATCTCTCCTCTCAAACACAAACAATGCCAACGACGCCAACTTCCTTGACGCTAAACGTCAGCCACGTCAAAAACCTATCGCAAGCTAGCCTCCTCGCCGCTAATGGCCAACAGCCTCACTTGGAGTCAATTTGGGGTCTTCATCAATGATTGGTGAGGCGTTCCTTGAATTTCATTTTCCCTAATTTAATAAGTTAGGTGAGTCAATTTGTTGATTTCGCTTATGTTAGTTTTTTTTTCTGACGCTAAACTAAATGAGTTACTTTAAGGTAAATCAAAATGCCTTCATTCCTAGTTCCCAAACTAAATGCGTAAACTTGAATTAACAACTGTCAGTTTCAAATTCCAAACCGTAAATTTATTCCTATTAGTATTGAATCATTTAGTTAAGTACGATTGTTCCGTCCGAGTAGATCCATTATCTATTTGAACTTAGTTAATTTCCCCTTTTGAATATATGGTAGATTGATGAATTCAATCAAATATTGTAGTGTTTAAATATATGTAGTTAGTTTGTATCAACAATTAACTAGTCGGAATTATCACTATGTTTTATACTGCTTGCATAGAAATTGCTTGTAGGGTTGTTTGCTTGGTAATCATTGGGTAGGGAGAGGTTATTCGGGTAATAGTTAAAGTGTGCCTGTTCCAGCAGAATTAATCGAGAAAGCAAACGATATACTTGGGAATGTTTTTTCCTTCTTCTTATTTCAGTTTTTTTACTTGCTTATTATGTTAAGTCTAGCAAGCACCTTTAATTAATGTCAATAAGGATTACAGGCTAATGCAAGTTATTAAACTGTGTATTGTTTACTAATATACTACTATTTGGTCACTTGGTTTTGCTTATCACACATAACTCACCCTAATTTACTATACATTTGCCTAAAATATGTTCAATTTTTGGACATAGCTGTATCTAAATAGATAATTTCACCTTATCTGATGATTATTTGTTTCAGTTTAATTTTTAGTATGCATAAAATTTTTGACACTTCAGTAATGTGTATGCATATCCTTTGCTAAAGACTTACTACCATCTATAGCTAGCAATATACATCATCTGTTTAGCTGATGTCAAGGTTCTACGTGTAGTGGAAGGTGGGCTAGATGTTATCCACTCTTCAGATGTCATGTGGTCTAAAGTTTAGGCAAATACACTACTCTCTCTATCTGGCGCTTTCAAGTATCCTCTATATGGTCATTGCATGTATGCTGAAATTGAAGCCTCGTTAGCTGTTACCCAAATTACTGTCCATATTCAATCTGATAACATGACTATACAAATGTTTGAACATAGAGCCGATAGAAGTTTAGAACTAGGTGGTATTATTTATCAATCCACTGCAGTAGAAGTTGTTACTTCTAATGAATAATAATAAATTATTTGAGGTATGATAGTAACAAATAATGTTGGGATCATTAACGTATGCTGCTTGTATTGTAGCATTTAAATATATTCATGGCTTTTATTTATGCTGCTCGTATTGAGGTATTTTTTTTGATCACCTGTTTGTTGATGTTCCTAAGGTGAGTATAAAGCTGGGTCTTGCCTTATCATATGGAAACTTATCGCACAAACTAATCCAGGAATTCATAGAAAGGCATGAAGAACAAGAGACGATGAGCAGTAGTTATGCGGGTATGGATAACACTATAGGATTGAGGTCATCATATGGATACTTGTCCCCGCCAAACTCATTGCACCCTTCATCTTTGCTTGCTCAGCAGACCTTTGGAAGCGGATACGGCTCCTCAACCCCCAGAACTTCATCCGCCTACAACGGTCGCTACAGAATGTAAAACCATGTTCTACTATTATTAGTACCACTAGCTATTTGATTTTATATTCTGAATGGTTTAAATGTGATATAGAGTATTCTGAATGGTTTAAATGTTACGGTGAATGTTTTGGATGAGTTTTATCCATGTACAAACTGGTATAGCAAATTTTTTAACTAAAGCGTTGTATTTGCTTTCTTCTATTGTAGCATTTGCCTTCTTTTACTGTTGCATTTCCTTTTTTATGCCGCATTTCAAGGTAATGGTGTTGCATTACATAATAGAGTGGTGTTGCATTAAGTGAAATATTATTAATTCAGCATGACGTATGGTCCCACAGCTGACGTGGCGTATGACACATACACAGCTGATGTGGAGAGATGATGTGTCGTATGATACGTAGATAGCTTACGTGGAAAGCTGACATGGCCCCCCCTATCGTGAACTGGCAGCCATGGTAACTAATGCTTAAGGCAACGTTGTATATTGTTGCATTACATGCAAATAGTGTTGCATTACAGCTATAATGCAACACTTTCTTCCCGTAGCCGTAGATGGGCAAAAGCGTTGCCTTAGATGGCTAATGTAACGGCCGCAGATGCCACGCCGCTCTGGTGTTGCTTATTTGAATAAATGGCCCACGACAATGCTTTTTGATTAACGGGCATAAAAAAATAGTGTCGAATATGCCCACTTTTGTAGCAGTGTCATATTGTTAAATACGAATTGTTTATTCCAATTTATATTATGTCATGTTTAGATATCGATGATTGAATGAATTTTGATTGTTGAATCTAATCTTGTGTTTTAATCAATATGCAGTATTGATTAAGTAATTGGCAGTGGAGGGTCTAAATCCATCATTTTGAAGTTTCAGGTTTATTTTAGTTATTTAAATAGAGAGTGTTAACAAATTGATTTTTATGACTTTGTTTCGTACGGAAATGTTAAAATGATTTATGTAGTAAGACCTTATGTTCGAATACATAACAATGGCCGAGATTAACCAAAAAATTAATCATTTGGAATAATTGTTTCCTAGGAAACAATTAAGTGAGAATTTACTAATTATGTAGTTTTAACTTAACGATTGTTTATAAAAGCTAATTAACCTTAAATTAACCGTATTTAAGGTGATTGTCGAATACTTTATTATTTATAAAATTAATTATTATCTTAATAACTTATTAAGGAGACTAACTAATCTATTGTTAGTTAACGATGAAGTAATATGCTTTTACTTCAGTAATGAAAAGGTAAATTACAACTTTAAAGAGTCTTACTTTTTAATTGGAACCATTTAAAAAGTGATTAAGTTTAAATGGATTCTTAATTAAATCATGTTAAATGGATTTCAAAAAGGGAATGTTAAGAACGAATCCAAGTATATAAGCAAAGGGAGTTTGAAGTTTTAAACTAAGGCAAGGGCTTTAAGTTAATATTCTACTTAAGAATTGAATTAAGTAAATGTTGTTATTGGAGAGAAATGTCAAAGATGAAAAAAAGTAAGTGTTTTGGAATAAAAGAAGTAGATAAAGGGATTTTTGGTTATAAATCCAAAGTTTAGATTATACATAATATGCATGGGTTTTGGATAAAGTATTAAAAAATGGATCCAAGTTAGGAACAGAATAGTATATAGAAGTTTTGAAGCAAAAGGTTAATATTTTAGTGGATGATTTACTTAATAAATATATTAAGTAAAATGGTGATAATCAACTGAGATTTTCAGAAGCAAAGATATGGTCTGTAAAACCATGTTTTAAATAGAAAATAAGATTTGAATGATATTATAAGAATATGGGTTTAGAGTTACGAACTTCTATCTATTCTGATATAAGAATTTTGTCAATTAAGGTCTGAGAGGTAAATAAAATACCCCGCCTTAAACAACTTCACTATTATTGAGGAATGATATTAGTTTATAAAGGTAAGGATGCTGAAATGTGTTATTATTTTCGTTAAACATTTGCAATTCATTTGCAAGGTTTGAAATGTAATTTAATAAGCAATGTGTAAATTAACATTATTTAGCCAAGTTGAATTATATAGTTTTATTTATACCAATAGGCTAATTTTATTTGCACTATTTTCTAGAAAATGGAAATAATATGAGTTGAAATATACTTATTCAAAATAATAAGTAATTCGAAATGGAAAGGGTTATGCTAATATGGAAACAGAGATAACTATTTAGAATTTAAGTAAATTTCCATAAAATCTACAAGTGAAGTGAAGTAAAAGCCATTAAGTTTTAATAAGAAAGCATATATTGTTTAACATGTTTTTTCACATAAGAATTAGTAATTGGATTATACTATTGAGTTAACGATACATTGATATATCAACGTTTTCAAAGTTAAGGAAATAAATGGTTTATTAAAGTATAGCAATATTTTCAAAATTAAACGAGAATAAAGTGGAGTGTGAATAAAGGAGAGGTATCCTTTTTAAATGACGAAACGGAAGATGAGTTGTCAATACATGTAAATGGAATCGACTTTAAATCTATGTAATGATTTTCAATGATTCGATAAAGAGTTTTAATGACTGATTTTTAACAAGGAAGGCTCGAGTTGCCAAGATACTCGATAGTACTGTTGTGAGTTGATATTTAAAAACCCGACTATCAATGAATATCTTATTAGACCTTTTGACATGTTGTTTTGAAGAGACTGCAATGGGAACTAGACCCAAAACCACTTCGAATCAACGTTGCGCTCGAAGCTAACTTGCTAGAAATAAAGATGGAGAATTGAAGGACGTATATCTTCATTAAATAGAAGAACTTCTTATAATCTCTGACTTGCAACTAGAGATACATTGTGGTTCTGTCGTGATTAAAATCTACGGTTTGCAAGGACTACTCACCACTAATCTGTTGGGTGATTCCTTGGATGCGGTAGAAGGGTGTCTTTGGTTCGTCTTGTCCCTAGGTGACTTGTATGAATGAATGTCTGATAGAGCACTTCCTGAAAACTCACATACGTTGATTTTTACAAATATACCAAGTTTGGTGGCAAAGAAGGAAATATCTTTAGCTTAACACTCAGAATGTATTTGTGAATGTCAATTAGTCATTCGATGGATCTGGCAATGTGGCATTCAAAGTAGATATCATGTAATGTTCAAAAAGTTAAACATGACCTCAAGCCTCATCAACCGGGAAATGGAAAAATCGGGTCGTTCGCATGTTTAGTTGCGTCTCCTCCAAGCAGGGTGTATTATCACGATTTAGAAAAATTCCATTTCCTTCTTTAATCTTTCGATGTTGTCCCGCGGGAACAAGGGCAAGCTCCCACCGTGGGTGATAATACATTCGGTCCACTCAAGCTGAATGAGTGACCGATCAGTTTTAGCCTGGGTTCTAAGATGTTCTTGTTGAACCCCCAGTGTATCCCCCTCTAAAGTACACGGATTGGGAATGTGGCCTCATACCTTGTCATAGTTGGAATCCAATCTTGACTAAGCGCGATGCGGTTTTTCCTTATATAATGAATATGAAGAGCGTGAGATGCAAGCGTTCTGCTAGATTGTTATTTATTTGTGATTTGATGGGCACTATTATAATATCACTAGATTTTGATATACCAAAAATGTTTTAGGTTATAGTAAGGTAAAAACCGATCGTTTTTATGTGTGGGCTAGTCTTCAAAAGGACTTTCTAAAGTTAAGCTGATTGTTTGATGTGAATTTAGCACTGAAAGTATTCCAGACTGATCCGAGTGTTTTTTTCTTTGCTTCAAAATGTGCTCAGGTCCGAACATATTTTCCATGTTAGTTTTCCCTTTGAGCTTTCAGGTGTTGGAAGCAGGAGGCTTCACTGTTAATTGTTTAAAGTTTGTTTCGCTGTATCTGATACATGTTGTACTCTGATGATTCATATATGTATACAATTTTTTTTTTGCGTAAAGAAGATATATTATATTTTATTCATTCCACTATGAGATTTTGATGTTCTTCCTCTTTTCTTCTATTCTAATATTTTTTTCTTTCTCTCTTAACCTCTAACTTCTTTCTCTTAACATTCTGCTTTCCTGTATAATTTGGTTTGACTATGGTAGTTAAATGTCAGCTTAAATTGTATGGAAAAGTTGGTCATTACAAAAAGCTAAGAGAAACGTATTCCTCCCCCACCAACGTAAATACGTTTGAAGAGATCAACTTATGCAAAATATTAGGTAAACTTTGTCAAACGTTCATCCATACAAGTTGTCTTCGGGCTGGACAAACCAAAGGTACTAATCTGAAAGTTCATCTTAGGCAATTTCTAACTAGGATCGCCAGAACAACCCTTGCATAAACTTCGTCTTCAATTATCTTCATTATATTTGGTTTGTGCAGAGTGGTTTCCAGATATTAAGCCTGATCTGATCTCCCATGTTGACAATGGAAAAATAGCCAAAGACTTTGATAGCCGGTTATTTAACTATCAAAGGAAAGCATACATACAACCCACTATTCTATTTTCAAATGGAAATTTTACTGGTCAATCATTAATCAATAATAAGCCTTTTAAATAAATTTATTATTAGTTTATTCGTTTCCCCATTTCTCTTCAATATCTTTACTCGAGTATTTCTTCAAACCTGTTTAGCCTCTCACGATTCTTTGAAAAACATTTCCATCTGTTATAACTACCTATTTTCTATATTCAAAAAATATCATTTTAACATCAGAAAACATTACCATATATATTCTCATTTTCTAATTTTCTATATTTAGAAATATACGTTATTAACATTGGTAAACATTTCCATTTCTTATTCACACATCATTATCCTTTTGCATTTATTAGTCCCTAACCATAAACTAGTAAGAGAACAATTCCCTAAGTATCAACCCCAAAGGACCAAACCAACATCAAATCAATACTCAGTGTTGTATATAACAGAGTTGTATACACAATTATATGATTTTTGTTTGATGATAACAACCAAATATATTTTATTGTTGAATGTGTTTGTAACTGTACTGGTATACTACACATCAGACAGGAATAAAATATTTCTATTTAAATAAAATACAACTATACAGAAATTTAAATATTCACACAGTATTTTATTTGAATAAGAATATTTTATTTCGATATTTAAACAATACAGATTTACAACTCCACTATTTGTACATACATCACTGATATACATTTCATTATATTCAATTTCGTACTTAGCTCCTCTTTACAACATTTACACTTTCATACACACTACATTTCTATACAGTTCACTCGTATATACTGACACATATGAATATCATCATCTTCAGTCTTCTTGACTTCACAGCATTCCACAGTCAATCCAGTCATCTTCATACCTGTCACATACAGAAGAACACACACAGTAGACTGCCGCAAAATAAAATAAAATAAAAGCAAATAAATTTTATTTTTTTGAAATTTTATTTGCCTCAGAATTATGGTGTGTTTCTCATCATTTTTCTAGACGTGGTCTGATATGCAGGGACAAAAAATTGTCTGATGGCTGCATGTACACACGTTTATACACGTGTGCACTGCCTCACCAATCAGCGAGCAACTGAGGAGTAGCCACAAGGACCATCTCAATTTCAGTGCAAATCAGTGTGCAAATGGTCGAGCCAAAAGTGCAAATAAAAATAAAAAGCCAGAATGATCGAGCAATAAGGAAAATTCAACATGCATGGTGACACAAAGCATTGTACAGCAGAAAATCGGGGTGTGCATGAATGGTGTAGCAAACATGAACAACAATATCAAAATAAAATGGCAAGATCAAAATGGTCGAGCTCAACTACATGAATCATAACAGCAGCAAGTGTCAAGTGGTCAAATACAATAACAAATCAAAGCAAATGTATGATTAGCATGGACATGGCATGTGCATGAATGTGAGCATGTACAAGTGGTGGTAAATGGACAGTACAACTCAGGTGACAACACAAACAGCAACGGAGAATGGACAGTAAATAAGTTCATGATCAAGACTGGTTCGAGATGGTCATACCAGACCAAGTTCACATAGTAACAAGTTTCAGGAATAATTCAAAACAATGCAGTTTTTTCTTACAACAAAGTGAAGGATCAACTTGTAAAGACCCGCAACCTCCCCGTAAAGGAAAGCGTCGGATAGTTCGAGAACAAACCACAACAGAACGCATACAGAAGAACATTTCATTGTATATTACAACAATGCATCAGATTACAAGAATATACAGAGTATAAATGAATATCACACAGAAATATCAGAGATTTAAATTACATTTAAATACATAGCAGCGGAAAATAATACAATACACAACTAGAATGAGATATACGGATACAAAGCTTTCCGGATATCGTTCCAGCTGTAACCCAGGATCCTGTGAATATAAATCTGCAAAACCGAAACTACTAGCTGCCCGTGTCAAAATAAGGGCACCCAGAGTTTAGGTTAAAACAATAAACTCCAGGTCAGTCATGTGACTGGTGTGAGAACTAAAACAGTTATTAATCTTTATTTTTAAATCATTAGGTAAATCAAGGGACCACGCCGTATAACACGGAACGGGTTTCCTCCCAAGAATACCAGTGCATAAAACAAACAGCGCAATGCTAAATAAAGAAAAATGAAGCTGTTATAAGACCCAGGTCCTATCACACAATGCAACGCAAGCCGGGGGATAGGGTTTTTACCTTATAACAGCCAAAGAATGCTTGATACGTTTAAAACAAATCATTTGATACTATTATAAGTGTATAGTTTATAAAACAACTTCAAATCATAAGTATCAATCATAGGCGGCATGAATGCCCCATACCACTATGTCGCCATATATAGGTTTACAAATAAAACCGCAAATGTCACGTATTTGGAAATTGGATTTCCATCTATGAACCGAGGCAAAAGATAGTCCTCAACCGATTCGAGACTGCCTAGTCCGAGTCTCAGGATCAGAGCTCGAGTGACCCTTGGATCGTCAGGGCCGGTCCACACGGAGTGGATTAAAATGCCTGAACATGCGTTTCTCCGCCCTATGGGGCGTAAACGAGCCAACTAAATGACTCCATCGGTTCGAGAACGACCGATCAATCCGAGGCGCCTCGCAACAGCAACAACCACATAAGTCAAACTCGTCAGGGCGTGTAAAACCACTGACGCCACTTCTAACTAGGAAGAAACGCATGCCCTCCCTGAGGTCCGTCTCCCGTTTTTGGTTCATACCTGGTGTGAAACACGCGAGGTAAACGTTACACAAAGCTACGCCACAAAGGCCGTGCTTTGATCATCACCACAAGACTTTGCTTTTCAACAGAAGCCTTGATCATTTGCATCTTAGCATGCCACACAGGCAAACCATCCTATGCAACCGATATCAGTCACACAGAATGAAATCCGATGTCAGACACACAGTCCATTTACAAGTCCGTTCTGGGTCTGAACGAAACCGGAGGCACCTAGTACCCCGCATATCCATCGATCTCCAAGTACGTCTGGACGATCACTAACTGTTTCCATCTTCTTGGGTGTACAGCCCAATCAAGATCATCAGTTATCACCCAAACGACGTGAAGACCTCCGGTCTTCGACCATCGTCTTCATCTTCGACTTATCGTCGTATCAGTTATTCAGAATGGGATAAACCCGGTCTTTCCGAATAACTCGCGTATATTTTAAATAAGTGTTACACAAACACAACATACGCCTCATTCCAATTCATTAGTCACTAACCGTAAATTAATCAAGAGAATAATTCCCCAAATATTAACCCCGAAGGCCGAAACCAACATCAGATCAATATCCAGAAAACCATTCTGCTTGGCTAACCGACAGTTAGTTTCTAAATTTCACGTTCAAATCTAATTAAAGATTTAACTATCGCCTGGAGCAAAACTGGTGATACTCCATTCTCGATCTTTTCAATCTAATTAAAGATTCATTAAAACTCCACTTAGTTTTAATCTGTGACTGGGTTAAAGAATCAGTGTCATTTAAAACACGGTTCACGATAAACCCAAAAATCAATATCAATTCAATTCCAATTAAATATCATTTAATTGGTACACTTCATTAAATCTAAATAAAAAGATTTAATCTCTTCTCAACTGGGTTCAAGAACAGTGTTAGTGAAGACACCATTCACGACAAACCCAAATCACATTCATTAATTATCGGGTTAAAGAACAAGTGTTATTTAAAACACTGTTCACGATAAACCCAAAAATCAATATCAATTCAATTCCAATTAAATATCATTTAATTGGTACACTTCATTAAATCTAAATAAAAGATTTAATCTTTTCTCAACTGGGTTCAAGAACAGTGTTAGTGAAGACACCATTCACGACAAACCCAAATCACATTCGATATTCAATACAAGGCTCTGAATAGAAAATATATCGGCTTATATTCAATATCGAATTCTACGACTAACAAATGTCGTATTGGAAATAACGATACAAATATATATCTTTCAAATTTCCATAACAACACCTGTAATATCACGAATTCCAACATCGAAATATTCCGAAGACAATTTCGATTCAACTCCACTCCAATGCAATCATTGGAAATTTTGGTTATTTTCAAAACCATTTCAAATTCAATTTATTTATTTAAAAATAAATAGAATTATAATTCTAGTTCAAAACTAGTTCATTTCGATAAAAATCTATTTTTATCTTTTCAAATATGGAGTTTTTCATCCCAAACTTTCACAAATCATTTCTTATGATTTTACACAAATTATTACTATTTTTAATAATTTTATCAAGGCCCGTACAGTCGATTTCCATTAACGGCCATCGAACTGCACTTACAGCGACCTTTTTCGAATTTGATTTGGACGTATCTCCAAATCCAACCGTTAGATTTCAAATTTCTAACATTCATTAGAAAGCTCTTTTCGATACGAACCCAACGGTTCCGGTTTTAGGAGAATCCGACGGTCGGATCTCCCGTAATGTCCGTTTGAAATAAATGGTCGAAATTCACGAACTGCCGCGGCGCGGCGCGTTCTATTCAGGCCATTATATTATATATAAAATATATATAATATATATTTCGTCGATTTCTATTTAAAACGAATTATATAAATAGTTTTGAATTCGTTTCAAAAACATTTCAACTTCCATTTCAATTCAAAGCAAAATTGAATTCTTCTTTATAGATTCGTTTCAAAATTCATTTCTATTCAATTCAAATTTCAATTCAATTTGAATTCGCTTTCAATTCACTTTCAATTCAATTCGAATTCGTTTTCAATTCAATTCATTTCGAAATCGTTTTCAATTCAATTCATTTCGAAATCGTTTTCAATTCAATTCATTTCGAAATCGTTTTCAATTCAATTCATTCCGAAATCGTTTTCAATTCAATTCATTTCGAAATCGTTTTCAATTCAATTTGAATTCGTTTTCAATTCATTTCATTTCGAAATCGTTTTTAAAATCGATATAAATATCGTTCACGTCAAAATGGCGTCAATCTAATCAACACGGCTTCATATATTCCTTTATTTTCAAATATTCTATTTCAAATATTTCTTTTTCAAATATTTCTTTTTCAAAACTGGAATGAGGCCCAATCAATTACCATATAAAATTAATTATATGGATTTTCATACAACACATGTATATAATAGCATTAAAAATAATCAACCATCAACCAAAGTGCACTACACTGTATAAGCATCAAATATAGATATTCAACGCTTATAACAGCCTGTCAATCAATCGATCGACATATTTAATCAATCAGGATGAGTGAACTTCAAATTTCATCCTAACACCCGTGTGGGGTTTCAAACAATCAAACACATATTTTATTTGTGCAGTTAGGCGATGTGTAAAATTTATCGACCCAATCAGCGTCATTCAAATAGGTGTACATAAACAAACCGTCTGGTTTATAAATGAATATTTATTTATTCACTTCACTATTTTCATATTCACGTTAAAAATTATATTTTTAACGATAAAACATTTTATTTCAACCTATGAATTTCTATTCAATTCATTTATTCAATAAAATGATATTTTTATTTTTCTAACATATTTTAGAAAATTTCGGCGGCATAACGGCACGATACTAGAAACGGGACGAGGCCTAGCCTTATCCCCGGTCTAGTGAAGGCCCACGCCATTCACACATCAATCAAATCAATTCGTTATGCAAACCACAAAACTTGG
The DNA here is from genome assembly GCA_030737875.1 of Allium sativum. Lineage (NCBI taxonomy): Eukaryota > Viridiplantae > Streptophyta > Magnoliopsida > Asparagales > Amaryllidaceae > Allium > Allium sativum. The sequence goes on from CM060924.1 coordinate 302,089,023, forward strand.
AGTAAGAGTCTAACCTAGCCTTACTCCTTCGCCTTATAACGGCGCACGTCTAATCCTAACCAATTTATCGATTCGATTTTTCACACCACAAACCACATTCAAACCAATATCACAATCAATAACCAAACAGCCAAACAAACAAGTCCATGGTCTGTGGACGATTGTGTCGGGTGCTACTAAGCACCGTCTGCATCCTAGTATATATATATATCTAGAAAAAGAATTGAAAGGTGAGAAATTCTCACTGATAGCTATCCTAGCTCCACGGCTCTTCATTTGGAGAAGTCTTCGTCGTTTCGCCTTTTTGTCACCTTCGTTGCTGCTTTCACTACATATGTAAAAATCGAATTTTTACTTTGTTATTCAATATATAAAAATCACATTTTTTTAGTTCAAAGTTCAATATATAAAAATCGAATTTTTATTTCTAAGTTCAATATATAAAAATCGAATTTTTATTTCTAAGTTCAATATATAAAAATCGAATTTTTATTTCAAAGTTCAATATATAAAAATCGAATTTTTATTTCTAAGTTCAATATATAAAAATCGAATTTTTATTTCAAAGTTCAATATATAAAAATCGAATTTTTTTAGTTCAAAGTTCAATATATAAAAATCGAATTTTTATTTCTAAGTTCAATATATAAAAATCGAATTTTTATTTCAAAGTTCAATATATAAAAATCGAATTTTTATTTCTAAGTTCAATATATAAAAATCGAATTTTTATTTCAAAGTTCAATATATAAAAATCGAATTTTTTAGACTTCTCGCTTATATAAAAATTATATTTTATATGAACAAAGATCATATTTTCCTCCAACTAAAAATCAAAGCTTTACAGTGTTAAAAATTCTACCTTTTCTACTGTAAAAATCCCATCTTTACAATTTTAATAAATATATAAAAATCGCAACTTACATACATTAAAAATTAGGTCTTTTATAATTTAAAAATCCTGTCTTTTATATATGATAAAAATAAAATCTTTAATGCATTAAAAATATAATCTTTCTAAGTTAGAACTAAATTCACTTCTACGCTAATATATATATTTTCCTAAAAATAATAATTTAGTTTTCCCATAACTAAAATTTCAGTTTTCAATTACTTTTATAAAAATCAGTTTTAAATTACTTTTAAAATTCAGTTTTCAATTACCTTTAAAATTCAGTTTTCAATTACTTTTATAAAAATCGGTTTTAAATTACTTTTAAAATTCAGTTTTCATTTACTTTTAAAATTCAGTTTTCAATTACTTTTATAAAAATCGGTTTTAAATTACTTTTAAAATTCAGTTTTCATTTACTTTTAAAATTCAGTTTTCAATTACTTTTATAAAAATCGGTTTTAAATTACTTTTAAAATTCAGTTTTCATTTACTTTTAAAATTCAGTTTTAAAAATTCTAAAAAGAAAATCAGTTTTAAACTAATTAAATTTTCAGTTTTAAACTAACTAAATTTTCAGTTTTTAAATCTTCTCAAAATCAGTTTCTAATACATAAAAATCGAAATTTTTCAGAAGTAAAATAAAAAAAATAAAATAAAAATAAAAACGACTTACTTTATGCTGCGAAGAAAGGGGGGCGAGGGGTCGGCGGCAGGAGTTCGTCGTGGAGGAGCTGGCCTCGAGGAGGGGCTCGCGATTTGTTCCTCGACGCGGCGCGTTCTGGGGTTCCATGCGAGGGAGGAGGAGAAGCAGTGGGAAGGAGGAGGCTGAACGGAGGGCGGCGTCGCGAGGGTTCGTCGGCGGTGGCTCTGAGGTAAGGCGGCGGCTTCGGTTTAGGTTAGGTTTCTTTTTTTTTTTTTTTTTTCCTCTTTTTTTTTTATTTCGTTCTGAAGAATGAATCGGGGGGGGGGGGGGGCAATGAAGAAGAAAAGGGAGGGAATATTTTTTTTTTTTATTATTATTTAATTATTTAATTTTGCAAACGGGTTGACTTTTACATACGACCTCGAAACGAGGCCCACCGCCTGTCGCCCATAGCGTTTTACCCCCATTCCGAACACAATGGGATATGTATCGTAAGCTGGTTTGATCGTTACAATCAGTTTCTGTTGAATTTTCATTTAAATCCTTATTTTGAATTTTAAACGTACATTTCAAATTACCGGGGCCACATACTAACTCGAAAAATTCCAGAAAAATATTTTCTAGCTTCATATTGACGATACGGTCCGAACAAAACTAGTTTCGTCGAATTCTGAGACCGTATGAAAAATGGCCAATTTCCAGTCGATTAAAATCAACTGAAATGGTCAAACGCATTTTCCTTTGCCACGCTCACATATTGATTCTAAAAATTATGAAATTTGAAACCTAGCAATAGTTTAACATCACGGACCCAACAAAACTGGTTTCGTCGAAATCCGAGGTCGTTTGCAAAATTGCTATTTTTAAGGGCCTTATATATATAAAAATATATATAAATTCCACAGCGACTATTTCTAATTTTCAACTGGACATATCTTATCATTTCTAAGATGAAATCTCAGTTTGTTAACTTCGTTACAAAGATATAGTTATACAGATTCAAATATTTCTTGTTTCGTTCAATTCTGACTTATATTGAATTCTGTATATTCATTTGAAATTAGAAATCGAATTTTCGAACTACCGCGCCATTTTCAATTCCTTTTATAATTATATATAATTATAATATATTCTAACGACGACGTATATAATATATACGTCGAATTATATTCAAACTAAATTTCTCGTCGATATTGTTTAAAATAATCTATTTTAAATATTCAAAATTCGCTAAAATTGCCAAAATAAAATTTTTAAACTGGCCCAGATTTTCGGGTTGTTACAATCTCCCCCACTTAAAACTTTTCGTCCCCGAAAAGGAACAAAGTCGAAAGTGGTTTGATTATTCAGCTCTACGTTCGATCTGGTTTCCATTCTCCAACTCTTTAGTTTCTGAGAATTTCCAAAATTTCAAAAATTTGGCTAACACCCTAAATTTTTGAAAAATTTCGCCATAACCTCCCCTGCACCGGGAGCATCGGGGAATTTCAAATAGCTTCCCCGGTCCTTCAGATCTCAAAAAGAAAAAGAAAAAGCCAAGCGGCTAGCCAATAGGCTCACAAAATCATCATCACCCAAACAAAACAGTAAATTATGTAGTAAACATGTACCTATTTGTCGGGCAAACAAATTTTATTCTTCGGCTCTAGCCTCCTTGCTATGACCTGTTCAATGATATATATGTATATGCAAGCAGATGCGACCAATTTTCAATATCGTTCAATATTTGATATAATTAGGCTAAACGGTTCAAAATTATCAAACAATTAAACAAACAACACAAACATCAATCAATTAGTGAATTTAACGTTTCAAATTCATAATTTTGATACATATACAAAAATCAAATTTTTGATGCCAAATCACAACGATAAGCCCTATCTATTTTAGATTTGGTTCTCACACCAGCCTAATGGAAATATATAGAAAATCGCACCTTCGAAACTCGAACATAAATTCGGATGATGATCGATCAATCATCAGAACCATCTCCGGGTGTCTAGAATGTGATTCTATATCTATCCAATATATTAAAATTTCGAATATACGTTCATGACGCGTATATACAAAACCATTATATATTAGATTGTCCATATTCATACAAATAAATAATCAAATACGGATAATTGATTTAGATTTTCAAAACTAAACTTTGTTTTCATTTTAAAAATATACTCTTCACACTCGTTCTAGGATACTACTGATCCCATCTCTAACGAGTCATTCCCATTGGATATTACTAATCCAATATCTGATGAATTCTTTCGTATGATTCCAATGTGCCTTGTTCTCTAGCTTTGTAAACCAAAGCTCTGATACCAAATGTAAAGACCCGCAACCTCCCCGTAAAGGAAAGCGTCGGATAGTTCGAGAACAAACCACAACAGAACGCATACAGAAGAACATTTCATTGTATATTACAACAATGCATCAGATTACAAGAATATACAGAGTATAAATGAATATCACACAGAAATATCAGAGATTTAAATTACATTTAAATACATAGCAGCGGAAAATAATACAATACACAACTAGAATGAGATATACGGATACAAAGCTTTCCGGATATCGTTCCAGCTGTAACCCAGGATCCTGTGAATATAAATCTGCAAAACCGAAACTACTAGCTGCCCGTGTCAAAATAAGGGCACCCAGAGTTTAGGTTAAAACAATAAACTCCAGGTCAGTCATGTGACTGGTGTGAGAACTAAAACAGTTATTAATCTTTATTTTTAAATCATTAGGTAAATCAAGGGACCACGCCGTATAACACGGAACGGGTTTCCTCCCAAGAATACCAGTGCATAAAACAAACAGCGCAATGCTAAATAAAGAAAAATGAAGCTGTTATAAGACCCAGGTCCTATCACACAATGCAACGCAAGCCGGGGGATAGGGTTTTTACCTTATAACAGCCAAAGAATGCTTGATACGTTTAAAACAAATCATTTGATACTATTATAAGTGTATAGTTTATAAAACAACTTCAAATCATAAGTATCAATCATAGGCGGCATGAATGCCCCATACCACTATGTCGCCATATATAGGTTTACAAATAAAACCGCAAATGTCACGTATTTGGAAATTGGATTTCCATCTATGAACCGAGGCAAAAGATAGTCCTCAACCGATTCGAGACTGCCTAGTCCGAGTCTCAGGATCAGAGCTCGAGTGACCCTTGGATCGTCAGGGCCGGTCCACACGGAGTGGATTAAAATGCCTGAACATGCGTTTCTCCGCCCTATGGGGCGTAAACGAGCCAACTAAATGACTCCATCGGTTCGAGAACGACCGATCAATCCGAGGCGCCTCGCAACAGCAACAACCACATAAGTCAAACTCGTCAGGGCGTGTAAAACCACTGACGCCACTTCTAACTAGGAAGAAACGCATGCCCTCCCTGAGGTCCGTCTCCCGTTTTTGGTTCATACCTGGTGTGAAACACGCGAGGTAAACGTTACACAAAGCTACGCCACAAAGGCCGTGCTTTGATCATCACCACAAGACTTTGCTTTTCAACAGAAGCCTTGATCATTTGCATCTTAGCATGCCACACAGGCAAACCATCCTATGCAACCGATATCAGTCACACAGAATGAAATCCGATGTCAGACACACAGTCCATTTACAAGTCCGTTCTGGGTCTGAACGAAACCGGAGGCACCTAGTACCCCGCATATCCATCGATCTCCAAGTACGTCTGGACGATCACTAACTGTTTCCATCTTCTTGGGTGTACAGCCCAATCAAGATCATCAGTTATCACCCAAACGACGTGAAGACCTCCGGTCTTCGACCATCGTCTTCATCTTCGACTTATCGTCGTATCAGTTATTCAGAATGGGATAAACCCGGTCTTTCCGAATAACTCGCGTATATTTTAAATAAGTGTTACACAAACACAACATACGCCTCATTCCAATTCATTAGTCACTAACCGTAAATTAATCAAGAGAATAATTCCCCAAATATTAACCCCGAAGGCCGAAACCAACATCAGATCAATATCCAGAAAACCATTCTGCTTGGCTAACCGACAGTTAGTTTCTAAATTTCACGTTCAAATCTAATTAAAGATTTAACTATCGCCTGGAGCAAAACTGGTGATACTCCATTCTCGATCTTTTCAATCTAATTAAAGATTCATTAAAACTCCACTTAGTTTTAATCTGTGACTGGGTTAAAGAATCAGTGTCATTTAAAACACGGTTCACGATAAACCCAAAAATCAATATCAATTCAATTCCAATTAAATATCATTTAATTGGTACACTTCATTAAATCTAAATAAAAAGATTTAATCTCTTCTCAACTGGGTTCAAGAACAGTGTTAGTGAAGACACCATTCACGACAAACCCAAATCACATTCATTAATTATCGGGTTAAAGAACAAGTGTTATTTAAAACACTGTTCACGATAAACCCAAAAATCAATATCAATTCAATTCCAATTAAATATCATTTAATTGGTACACTTCATTAAATCTAAATAAAAGATTTAATCTTTTCTCAACTGGGTTCAAGAACAGTGTTAGTGAAGACACCATTCACGACAAACCCAAATCACATTCGATATTCAATACAAGGCTCTGAATAGAAAATATATCGGCTTATATTCAATATCGAATTCTACGACTAACAAATGTCGTATTGGAAATAACGATACAAATATATATCTTTCAAATTTCCATAACAACACCTGTAATATCACGAATTCCAACATCGAAATATTCCGAAGACAATTTCGATTCAACTCCACTCCAATGCAATCATTGGAAATTTTGGTTATTTTCAAAACCATTTCAAATTCAATTTATTTATTTAAAAATAAATAGAATTATAATTCTAGTTCAAAACTAGTTCATTTCGATAAAAATCTATTTTTATCTTTTCAAATATGGAGTTTTTCATCCCAAACTTTCACAAATCATTTCTTATGATTTTACACAAATTATTACTATTTTTAATAATTTTATCAAGGCCCGTACAGTCGATTTCCATTAACGGCCATCGAACTGCACTTACAGCGACCTTTTTCGAATTTGATTTGGACGTATCTCCAAATCCAACCGTTAGATTTCAAATTTCTAACATTCATTAGAAAGCTCTTTTCGATACGAACCCAACGGTTCCGGTTTTAGGAGAATCCGACGGTCGGATCTCCCGTAATGTCCGTTTGAAATAAATGGTCGAAATTCACGAACTGCCGCGGCGCGGCGCGTTCTATTCAGGCCATTATATTATATATAAAATATATATAATATATATTTCGTCGATTTCTATTTAAAACGAATTATATAAATAGTTTTGAATTCGTTTCAAAAACATTTCAACTTCCATTTCAATTCAAAGCAAAATTGAATTCTTCTTTATAGATTCGTTTCAAAATTCATTTCTATTCAATTCAAATTTCAATTCAATTTGAATTCGCTTTCAATTCACTTTCAATTCAATTCGAATTCGTTTTCAATTCAATTCATTTCGAAATCGTTTTCAATTCAATTCATTTCGAAATCGTTTTCAATTCAATTCATTTCGAAATCGTTTTCAATTCAATTCATTCCGAAATCGTTTTCAATTCAATTCATTTCGAAATCGTTTTCAATTCAATTTGAATTCGTTTTCAATTCATTTCATTTCGAAATCGTTTTTAAAATCGATATAAATATCGTTCACGTCAAAATGGCGTCAATCTAATCAACACGGCTTCATATATTCCTTTATTTTCAAATATTCTATTTCAAATATTTCTTTTTCAAATATTTCTTTTTCAAAACTGGAATGAGGCCCAATCAATTACCATATAAAATTAATTATATGGATTTTCATACAACACATGTATATAATAGCATTAAAAATAATCAACCATCAACCAAAGTGCACTACACTGTATAAGCATCAAATATAGATATTCAACGCTTATAACAGCCTGTCAATCAATCGATCGACATATTTAATCAATCAGGATGAGTGAACTTCAAATTTCATCCTAACACCCGTGTGGGGTTTCAAACAATCAAACACATATTTTATTTGTGCAGTTAGGCGATGTGTAAAATTTATCGACCCAATCAGCGTCATTCAAATAGGTGTACATAAACAAACCGTCTGGTTTATAAATGAATATTTATTTATTCACTTCACTATTTTCATATTCACGTTAAAAATTATATTTTTAACGATAAAACATTTTATTTCAACCTATGAATTTCTATTCAATTCATTTATTCAATAAAATGATATTTTTATTTTTCTAACATATTTTAGAAAATTTCGGCGGCATAACGGCACGATACTAGAAACGGGACGAGGCCTAGCCTTATCCCCGGTCTAGTGAAGGCCCACGCCATTCACACATCAATCAAATCAATTCGTTATGCAAACCACAAAACTTGGAGTAAGAGTCTAACCTAGCCTTACTCCTTCGCCTTATAACGGCGCACGTCTAATCCTAACCAATTTATCGATTCGATTTTTCACACCACAAACCACATTCAAACCAATATCACAATCAATAACCAAACAGCCAAACAAACAAGTCCATGGTCTGTGGACGATTGTGTCGGGTGCTACTAAGCACCGTCTGCATCCTAGTATATATATATATCTAGAAAAAGAATTGAAAGGTGAGAAATTCTCACTGATAGCTATCCTAGCTCCACGGCTCTTCATTTGGAGAAGTCTTCGTCGTTTCGCCTTTTTGTCACCTTCGTTGCTGCTTTCACTACATATGTAAAAATCGAATTTTTACTTTGTTATTCAATATATAAAAATCACATTTTTTTAGTTCAAAGTTCAATATATAAAAATCGAATTTTTATTTCTAAGTTCAATATATAAAAATCGAATTTTTATTTCTAAGTTCAATATATAAAAATCGAATTTTTATTTCAAAGTTCAATATATAAAAATCGAATTTTTATTTCTAAGTTCAATATATAAAAATCGAATTTTTATTTCAAAGTTCAATATATAAAAATCGAATTTTTTTAGTTCAAAGTTCAATATATAAAAATCGAATTTTTATTTCTAAGTTCAATATATAAAAATCGAATTTTTATTTCAAAGTTCAATATATAAAAATCGAATTTTTATTTCTAAGTTCAATATATAAAAATCGAATTTTTATTTCAAAGTTCAATATATAAAAATCGAATTTTTTAGACTTCTCGCTTATATAAAAATTATATTTTATATGAACAAAGATCATATTTTCCTCCAACTAAAAATCAAAGCTTTACAGTGTTAAAAATTCTACCTTTTCTACTGTAAAAATCCCATCTTTACAATTTTAATAAATATATAAAAATCGCAACTTACATACATTAAAAATTAGGTCTTTTATAATTTAAAAATCCTGTCTTTTATATATGATAAAAATAAAATCTTTAATGCATTAAAAATATAATCTTTCTAAGTTAGAACTAAATTCACTTCTACGCTAATATATATATTTTCCTAAAAATAATAATTTAGTTTTCCCATAACTAAAATTTCAGTTTTCAATTACTTTTATAAAAATCAGTTTTAAATTACTTTTAAAATTCAGTTTTCAATTACCTTTAAAATTCAGTTTTCAATTACTTTTATAAAAATCGGTTTTAAATTACTTTTAAAATTCAGTTTTCATTTACTTTTAAAATTCAGTTTTCAATTACTTTTATAAAAATCGGTTTTAAATTACTTTTAAAATTCAGTTTTCATTTACTTTTAAAATTCAGTTTTCAATTACTTTTATAAAAATCGGTTTTAAATTACTTTTAAAATTCAGTTTTCATTTACTTTTAAAATTCAGTTTTAAAAATTCTAAAAAGAAAATCAGTTTTAAACTAATTAAATTTTCAGTTTTAAACTAACTAAATTTTCAGTTTTTAAATCTTCTCAAAATCAGTTTCTAATACATAAAAATCGAAATTTTTCAGAAGTAAAATAAAAAAAATAAAATAAAAATAAAAACGACTTACTTTATGCTGCGAAGAAAGGGGGGCGAGGGGTCGGCGGCAGGAGTTCGTCGTGGAGGAGCTGGCCTCGAGGAGGGGCTCGCGATTTGTTCCTCGACGCGGCGCGTTCTGGGGTTCCATGCGAGGGAGGAGGAGAAGCAGTGGGAAGGAGGAGGCTGAACGGAGGGCGGCGTCGCGAGGGTTCGTCGGCGGTGGCTCTGAGGTAAGGCGGCGGCTTCGGTTTAGGTTAGGTTTCTTTTTTTTTTTTTTTTTTTCCTCTTTTTTTTTTTATTTCGTTCTGAAGAATGAATCGGGGGGGGGGGGGGCAATGAAGAAGAAAAGGGAGGGAATATTTTTTTTTTTTTTTATTATTTAATTATTTAATTTTGCAAACGGGTTGACTTTTACATACGACCTCGAAACGAGGCCCACCGCCTGTCGCCCATAGCGTTTTACCCCCATTCCGAACACAATGGGATATGTATCGTAAGCTGGTTTGATCGTTACAATCAGTTTCTGTTGAATTTTCATTTAAATCCTTATTTTGAATTTTAAACGTACATTTCAAATTACCGGGGCCACATACTAACTCGAAAAATTCCAGAAAAATATTTTCTAGCTTCATATTGACGATACGGTCCGAACAAAACTAGTTTCGTCGAATTCTGAGACCGTATGAAAAATGGCCAATTTCCAGTCGATTAAAATCAACTGAAATGGTCAAACGCATTTTCCTTTGCCACGCTCACATATTGATTCTAAAAATTATGAAATTTGAAACCTAGCAATAGTTTAACATCACGGACCCAACAAAACTGGTTTCGTCGAAATCCGAGGTCGTTTGCAAAATTGCTATTTTTAAGGGCCTTATATATATAAAAATATATATAAATTCCACAGCGACTATTTCTAATTTTCAACTGGACATATCTTATCATTTCTAAGATGAAATCTCAGTTTGTTAACTTCGTTACAAAGATATAGTTATACAGATTCAAATATTTCTTGTTTCGTTCAATTCTGACTTATATTGAATTCTGTATATTCATTTGAAATTAGAAATCGAATTTTCGAACTACCGCGCCATTTTCAATTCCTTTTATAATTATATATAATTATAATATATTCTAACGACGACGTATATAATATATACGTCGAATTATATTCAAACTAAATTTCTCGTCGATATTGTTTAAAATAATCTATTTTAAATATTCAAAATTCGCTAAAATTGCCAAAATAAAATTTTTAAACTGGCCCAGATTTTCGGGTTGTTACACAACTGTAGTATCAGTTCTGTCAATGAAAACATGTCGAATACCTCAAAAAGCAATATCAGGTCAAAAAATTGATCAAGTATTATATCCGTTCTTACCAGTTCAAAATCAAGAAAAATAAACATTGAAAAAGCCAAGTTTAAATAAGAAAACTCGGAAGAAAAGTTCAAACCCAAAAATTTCAAAGTCAATGATTTCATCTCGCAGTATATTCCAGAAAGACTGGATATTTCAAACTAGACACAATCATGAACATGGTGCAACAATGTTTCAAGGTTCTACAGTAGTATCAGTTCTTAGCAGTATGACAAGTGTAATATTATGATCAAAGAACCATAGAGCAATATTAATTTAAAGGTTCAGAAATTGTCTAGAGAACTACAGGAAAGTTCTACCAGAGCATTTGTTCGTACCAGTTTATTCAAGACAAATAATCCAATTGAAGTTTTCTTTTGGGAAGTTAAAATTTAAAATGGTCAACCAGGAAATAAAAGATTTAAAGTTACAGAAATCGTGGGATTAATTCAAAGTCGAAAATCCAAGTCCAGAATATAAAGTCTAACACAAGTTACTCCAGAAGGCTTTAACTTTTTAAACCCAGTCAAATTCTAGAAGTTACGAGAAAATATGATTCGAAGAACCAAAATTTCAAAGGAAATAGCAGTTCAAGTATATGGCAAATCATTGTGCAAAAGAACATCACAGGAAGATACAAATGGAGATGAAAATAAAGCATCTATTTATATCACATTTTATATGAAGCAGAATAAAAATGATCAGGGCAGTATCTGTTTAATGATAAGGCAAAGGATTTAGAAAAGATCAGATTGAAATTTTCTAAAAAGAAAGCAAAATCAAAGTTCCAGAAAAAGATTTCAAGTCTGATTACAGAAAATATATACGGCAATTATTTGACCAATTCAAAGTCAATGAATTCAAGTTTTTTTCTTCTAGGAAGTTTAAATTTTAAAAAATAGCAACTGTTCTTACCAGTTTAAATCACAAGCATGAAATTCAAGTGCATAAACAATATGGCAAATAAAGCATAGTATATGTTCTTATCATTGCTCAAGTATTCACGACAATCAAAGCGTATGGAATCAGTCTATAGTCTTTGGCAAAACAAAGAGAATGGTTGGTCATATTTTTAAAGCAGATTTTTTCGAAGATATTTCAGTTTAAAAGCATGTTGAAAAAGTGTAATCGAAGCTCCAGAAAAATTGATTTAAGGCTGTAATAGGTAAAGACCAATTCAAAGTCAGACATATTCACACGCAAGTTCGAAGAATTCAAATTCCAGAAATCACGCTAATTCAAAGCCAAAGACCAAGACTTAAGCAATATACTTTCTGGCTTTAAATCAAAGAAATACCCAGAAATAACAGATCAATTCAAAGCTAACCAAAATTCTCGTATATACCATAGCCGAGTCTAATCCATAAGAAATCAGAGCATATATCTCGGATTTACAATCTTATATAAACACCAATCATCATCGGCTATCAGAATCTAAGTTCGAACAAGCAAAAAACAAAAATCCGAATTAAATTCATACCAGTAAAAAGGAGATTGCTTGGATCCAATTCTACACTCATCAACGTTTGATCGATGAAGAGGATAGCCACTGAATAACTCAAAATCATCACACAAGAAAGCGTCGACCTCAAGTTGAATAGAATCGAAACCCTAGAGCCGTCGAAGTTGAGTTTAACGAGAAGCACAAACCCTAGATAAAGCGCCAGCCTCCAGAGATCGAAGCTAAACAGACTCGAGCATCATAGAATGGATCATACACTCGCGATTTAGGGATTTAAAGAAACCCTAGGAATCTCTCAAGAGCCGCCGCCATTTTTAAGGAAGGAGATCGAGCCAAACAAAATAAAGTGGTGAAGCAATAACAAAAGGGGGCCGGCCAAGTCTTTAACTAAAGGGGATAACCCTTATTTAATTATTAGGGTTTTCAAAGTTTTAAGTTTTTCATTGTTTTGTTTTTTGTTCGTCTTTAATTTCAATTTGCTATCAAGTCTAGAGTTTTCTAGTTTATCTCTAAAACTAGGGAGACGAATTACAGTGTTTGTAATTCGGGGAAATCTGGTTTTGGGGATAAAAACCAGTGCAGGGTTTTGAGCGTAGGGTTAAGAACAGTTGGGAGCGAGTGTCGCGAGTTTACAGGGGATTGTAAGCGTAGAGATTGTTTTAACTCCTAGTAGAAACCTTGGGGAATGCAGCAGTAGGCAGGGTTTTGCCGAAGCTGGGTATATCTGTGTGTTATTTATTTTCTTCATTTCTTCTGATTATTATCTGTGCTGTGATTATTTAATTACTCTGTGAAAATCTGCGATAAACCTTATTCACCCCCCCTCTAGGGTTAATTTAGATCCTACAAGTGGTATCAGAGCAGGTATTTTTTATTTTATTTTAACTCTAGAGTCATGAATCTGTCTAATAACGCGTTTTCTGAGGGTCAGTCCATAGCTAGGCCACCAATGTTTAATGGAACTGATTATGCATATTGCAAAGCTAGGATGAAAATTTATTTGAGCTCAGTCGACTATGATGTATGGGATATTATTGAAACAGGTTATAGATCTCCCACTGTTATAGTTAGTGGTGTTGAAATACCTAAATCAAAAGACAGGTGGGATGCTAATGATAAAAAATTATTTTCAACTAATGCCAAAGCGATGAATGCTTTAATTTGTGCTCTTGATAAAACTGAATTTAATCGAATTTCTCATTGTGAGACTGCGCAGGAAATATGGCATACGTTGGAGGTTACACATGAAGGTACATCTCAAGTAAAGGAATCTCGTCTCGCTCTTCTCAGCAACGAATATGAAAATTTCTCTATGCAAAAAGACGAAGATATAAAAGAGATGTATGGACGCTTCTCATCACTGGTCTACAATGCAAAAGCTCTTGGCAAAACCTATACCGAAGTGGAATTGATCAGAAAAATACTGAGAGTGCTACCGATGAATTTTGAAGCAAAGGTGACGGCAATTCAAGAATCAAAAGATCTGAATAAAGTACGCATGGAAGAGTTGATCGGAAATCTGATTACTTACGAGATGGAGTTGAAAGCAAGAGAAGAACGAAAAGATTCTGAATCAAAGAAGAAGACGATTGCTCTAAATAATTCTGTTGAAAGTAATGATGATGATCCCGCTGAAGAGCTAGCCATGGTTTTGAGAAAGTGGGCCAAAGGAAAATACAAGCCACAAAAGAAGAAAACTGTCAAATCCGAAAGTTCTGAAAGTTCAGACGATGAAGTATTTTGCTACAACTGCAAGAAACCCGGACATATCAAACCAAATTGTCCACAGCTCAAAAATGAAAAGAAGAAGAAGTTCAGAAGAAAGAAGAAAGCTTTTGCTGCTACATGGGATGATGAAGAAGGAGAAGAAGTTTCTGAAAGTGAAGAAGAGGAAGCTAATTTGTGTCTTATGGCTCAATCTGATTCAGAAAGTAGTGAAGAGGATTCAAGTGAGGTATCGAATTTTACTTATAAAGAATTAATTTTAATGTGTCATGATCTCACAAAAACCGTTGATTCTCTTGAACTAAAAGTTAAGAAATTGAAATCAGATAGGTCAAAACTAGTTCAAGAAAATAACAGTTTAGAAAGAAAACTTGAAAAAGGTAAGAATTCACCGTTTTCAGAATGTGAAAAATGTCAATTTTTGAGTAACGATTTTTTGAAATTAAAAACTGATCTTGAGTTACTTAAAAGTGAAAACATGAATTTGAAAAATAAAAATCATGATTTTGAAAAGGTGATTGAAAAGTTTAGAGAATCTGAAAAACTTGATTTTGAAAAGCGAAAACAATTTGAAATTGAAATTTCCAAGTCCGATGCTAGAATCAAAGCACTTGAAAACGAAAATTTTATTTTAAAACAAACTGACGCTGAAAAGAGGAAAATAGCTATTAATCGTTGTTCAAATTTAATGAAAGAAAATAGCGATCTTAAATTTAAAATTCAACGACTGGAGTCAGCTTTGACTAAATTTTCTAAAGGAGAGAAATCGTTGAATATGTTGTTAAAAAATCAATTTTTTGTTCAGAATAAAAAGGGACTTGGATTTGAATCTGATCAAGTTGAAAAACAAAATTTTTAAAAATCCTTTAATTGGCTTTGAAAACAATCAAATTGAATTTTTGAAATTTAATAATTTCAAAGGGTTTTTAAATCATAAACAAATTGATAACTCGTTTAAAAACAATTCATTTAAAACTGTTTGGATTCCAAAAATTAACAAAATAAATTTAAGCAAATCTAAACAAATTTGGGTTCCAAAGGGTACGCTAGTGAATAATAAAGGATTGTTATATAAACGGGTTTGGGTACCAAAAAGTGTAAACGAAGATAAGAGTGGTAAAACAACTTTTGTTAGACCACTCGATCATATAAACATTTAGGTACTGTGGGAGGCTGAGGAACAACTGTGCTTAAGTTAGATAAAATTCAAGATGATTCATATATCAAATTATTTGGAGTTCCTTAGCCATAGATTCAGAGTTGAAGATTCATTGCATCACGTTGATTATGGTAAGTCAGGTATGATCTCTAAACTCGTACTTTTATTCCTTTTAGTTTATTTTTACTTGGCTGTTTTTTTTGAAATCATTCATTATGGATTGTTGAAATTCTTGGATTATAAAAAAAAATTGATTTTTTTTGGTGATTTCAAACAATTATCTTCAGATTTGATAAGTTGACTGTTTCTTGAGTTCGTTTAAAAATTCTCTGAGGATGTCACTTGTGATTCTTGCTTTGAAAATAATCTTGTGCTGCTCTGATAAGGAAATTGATTTGATTCATTTTAAGTGTGTTGGTGATTAAATGATAAGTTAGAAAATCAGTAACTGGATTTAGTTAAAATTCATAGGCAATTTGAATTAAATATATAAGTTGTTTTCAAAATTGTCTAGGAACAATCAGCAATTAGAAAAATTAGATAATTTCATATTCTACTGATTGATTTTTTTTAAAACTGATTTTCAAACTTGCATTGATTTATTTTCAAAAAGCTCCACTTGAAATTGATATTTTCAATTTTAAAATTATTTTTGATTATTTATTCAAAAAAATTGAAATTATTGATTAATTTGAACCGTTTTGGGACTCATCAAAATTATTGATAGATTTATGAAACTGTGATGAGTTGCGACTATGGAATAATTCATAACTAGAAGAGATATTATTTTAAATCTCATGATGAATAGACAAATTTTATAATATCTTTGAATTAGATCTTATTTCACGACCATCTTCTATATCTACCATATTTCTGTCATTCATCATGGTTTTATTTAATTTGGGGAGTTCTAATTATTCTTAAAATTAAAAAATAAATAAATAAATAAATAATAAATAAATAATTTATCCTTGGTATTCACTCCCATTTAAAAATCCTCGCGGTTATGCGTGGGTGAATTACCTTAATTTCTATGTGTTTCCATTCTCACTTAAAAGACCTTCGGGCTGTGCATGGATGGAACTCATTAGAGAGGACAAAGTTAAGTTACTACTAACCCCATTTAAAAGACCTTTGGGCTATGCGTGGTTAGAAAGTGCTTAACACTTTTTTAGCATATTTAAAATCTTTAAAATTCATATTTAAATATTCAATTTTTATTGAACTCTCCTCATTCGATAAAATCCATCGTAAATCCATTCATTCTGAAAGTGAAATTTGCTTCTGATTTAAAGATTATTATGATTTTGTTTGATTAAATGGGATTTGCGATATATATTCTCTCTCTTAATTTGAATTTATATTTATAGCCAATATTCATCACTGTTTCAATTTCTATTATCCTTTTGATGATAACAAAAGGGGGAGAATTGTCAAGATTTTGACTGATGAGTATTTAATTCAAAAATATTTTAAGATTGGAAATTAAATATCTAGAGGGAGAATGGTCAACTGGATTACATCATTCATATTTTTCCACATATATAGGGGGAGTCCAGTTGTAGGGGGAGTATACAAATAGGGGTAGTAATATATTTCACGTTCAAAACACATTCAAAATCTTTTATTTGTTTGTCATCATCAAAAGGGGGAGATTGTTGTATATAACAGAGTTGTATACACAATTATATGATTTTTGTTTGATGATAACAACCAAATATATTTTATTGTTGAATGTGTTTGTAACTGTACTGGTATACTACACATCAGACATGAATAAAATATTTCTATTTAAATAAAATACAACTATACAGAAATTTAAATATTCACACAGTATTTTATTTGAATAAGAATATTTTATTTCGATATTTAAACAGTACAGATTTACAACTCCACTATTTGTACATACATCACTGATATACATTTCATTATATTCAATTTCGTACTTAGCTCCTCTTTACAACATTTACACTTTCATACACACTACATTTCTATACAGTTCACTCGTATATACTGACACATATGAATATCATCATCTTCAGTCTTCTTGACTTCACAGCATTCCACAGTCAATCCAGTCATCTTCATACCTGTCACATACAGAAGAACACACACAGTAGACTGCCACAAAATAAAATAAAATAAAAGCAAATAATTTTTTTTTTGAAATTTTATTTGCCTCAGAATTATGGTGTGTTTCTCATCATTTTTCTAGACGTGGTCTGATATGCAGGGACAAAAAATCGTCTGATGGCTGCATGTACACACGTTTATACACGTGTGCACTGCCTCGCCAATCAGCGAGCAACTGAGGAGTAGCCACAAGGACCATCTCAATTTCAATGCAAATCAGTGTGCAAATGGTCGAGCCAAAAGTGCAAATAAAAATAAAAAGCCAGAATGATCGAGCAACAAGGAAAATTCAACATGCATGGTGACACAAAGCATTGTACAGCAGAAAATCGGGGTGTGCATGAATGGTGTAGCAAACATGAACAACAATATCAAAATAAAATGGCAAGATCAAAATGGTCGAGCTCAACTACATGAATCATAACAGCAGCAAGTGTCAAGTGGTCAAATACAATAACAAATCAAAGCAAATGTATGATTAGCATGGACATGGCATGTGCATGAATGTGAGCATGTACAAGTGGTGGTAAATGGACAGTACAACTCAGGTGGCGACACAAACAGCAACGGAGAATGGACAGTAAATAAGTTCATGATCAAGACTGGTTCGAGATGGTCATACCAGACCAAGTTCACATAGTAACAAGTTTCAGGAATAATTCAAAACAATGTAGTTTTTTCTTACAACAAAGTGAAGGATCAACTGTAGTATCAGTTCTGTCAATGAAAACATGTCGAATACCTCAAAAAGCAATATCAGGTCAAAAAATTGATCAAGTATTATACCCGTTCTTACCAGTTCAAAATCAAGAAAAATAAACATTGAAAAAGCCAAGTTTAAATAAGAAAACTCGGAAGAAAAGTTCAAACCCAAAAATTTCAAAGTCAATGATTTCATCTCGCAGTATATTCCAGAAAGACTGGATATTTCAAACTAGACACAATCATGAACATGGTGCAACAATGTTTCAAGGTTCTACAGTAGTATCAGTTCTTAGCAGTATGACAAGTGTAATATTATGATCAAAGAACCATAGAGCAATATTAATTTAAAGGTTCAGAAATTGTCTAGAGAACTACAGGAAAGTTCTACCAGAGCATTTGTTCGTACCAGTTTATTCAAGACAAATAATCCAATTGAAGTTTTCTTTTGGGAAGTTAAAATTTAAAATGGTCTACCAAGAAATAAAAGATTTAAAGTTACAGAAATCGTGGGATTAATTCAAAGTCGAAAATCCAAGTCCAGAATATAAAGTCTAACACAAGTTACTCCAGAAGGCTTTAACTTTTCAAACCCAGTCAAATTCTAGAAGTTACGAGAAAATATGATTCGAAGAACCAAAATTTCAAAGGAAATAGCAGTTCAAGTATATGGCAAATCATTGTGCAAAAGAACATCACAGGAAGATACAAATGGAGATGAAAATAAAGCATCTATTTATATCACATTTTATATGAAGCAGAATAAAAATGATCAGGGCAGTATCTGTTTAATGATAAGGCAAAGGATTTAGAAAAGATCAGATTGAAATTTTCTAAAAAGAAAGCAAAATCAAAGTTCCAGAAAAAGAGTTCAAGTCTGATTACAGAAAATATATACGGCAATTATTGGACCAATTCAAAGTCAACGAATTCAAGTTTTTTTCTTCTAGGAAGTTTAAATTTTAAAAAATAGCAACTGTTCTTACCAGTTCAAATCACAAGCATGAAATTCAAGTGCATAAACAATATGGCAAATAAAGCATAGTATCTGTTCTTATCATTGCTCAAGTATTCACGACAATCAAAGCGTATGGAATCAGTCTATAGTCTTTGGCAAAACAAAGAGAATGGTTGGTCATATTTTTAAAGCAGATTTTTTCGAAGATATTTCAGTTTAAAAGCATGTTGAAAAAGTGTAATCGAAGCTCCAGAAAAATTGATTTAAGGCTGTAATAGGTAAAGACCAATTCAAAGTCAGACAGATCCACACGCAAGTTCGAAGAATTCAAATTCCAGAAATCACGCTAATTCAAAGCCAAAGACCAAGACTTAAGCAATATACTTTCTGGCTTTAAATCAAAGAAATACCCAGAAATAACAGATCAATTCAAAGCTAACCAAAATTCTCGTATATACCATAGCCGAGTCTAATCCATAAGAAATCAGAGCATATATCTCGGATTTACAATCTTATATAAACACCAATCATCATCGGCTATCAGAATCTAAGTTCGAACAAGCAAAAACAAAAATCCGAATTAAATTCATACCAGTAAAAAGGAGATTGCTTGGATCCAATTCTACACTCATCAACGTTTGATCGAAGAAGAGGATAGCCACTGAATAACTCAAAATCATCACACAAGAAAGTGTCGACCTCAAGTTGAATAGAATCGAAACCCTAGAGCCGTCGAAGTTGAGTTTAACGAGAAGCACAAACCCTAGATAAAGCGCCAGCCTCCAGAGATCGAAGCTAAACAGACTCGAGCATCATAGAATGGATCATACACTCGCGATTTAGGGATTTAAAGAAACCCTAGGAATCTCTCAAGAGCCGCCGCCATTTTTAAGGAAGGAGATCGAGCCAAACAAAATAAAGTGGTGAAGCAATAACAAAAGGGGGCCGGCCAAGTCTTTAACTAAAGGGGATAACCCTTATTTAATTATTAGGGTTTTCAAAGTTTTAAGTTTTTCATTGTTTTGTTTTTTGTTCGTCTTTAATTTCAATTTGCTATCAAGTCTAGAGTTTTCTAGTTTATCTCTAAAACTAGGGAGACGAATTACAGTGTTTGTAATTCGGGGAAATCTGGTTTTGGGGATAAAAACCAGTGCAGGGTTTTGAGCGTAGGGTTAAGAACAGTTGGGAGCGAGTGTCGCGAGTTTACAGGGGATTGTAAGCGTAGAGATTGTTTTAACTCCTAGTAGAAACCTTGGGGAATGCAGCAGTAGGCAGGGTTTTGCCGAAGCTGGGTATATCTGTGTGTTATTTATTTTCTGCATTTCTTCTGATTATTATCTGTGCTGTGATTATTTAATTACTCTGTGAAAATCTGCGATAAACCCTATTGACCCCCCTCTAGGGTTAATTTAGATCCTACACTCAGAAAGCCATTCAACCTGACTAATCTCCATCAGTTTCAAATTTCCTTAATTCCATTTCTTAACTTCCTATAAAAAAGATCATTGTTTACGCAACTCTCGTTATAACCCCTGCCTCCAAAATATTCAACTTCAAAACATAACTTTTAATCATTGATTTGAATAAATAAACAAATATATCTTGATTAAAAACGGAAAGTAAATAATACTTTCCTGAATTCGATATAATCAAATTTCAAAGTATAACTCTCTTTCGAAAAATATCTATTCGATTAACATTCTGAACGTCGGAATAAATTCACCATTTCATATTAACTCAATTTTTAAATTCCATTTTGAATTTATCACTTCCAAACATTTACCAATTTCCTTTTATAACTATTTCAATCTGTAAAATGTATGCTTTTATATCACTGTTCACTTTAAACGTGAATATTATTTCTTTATAGAAATTCGGAATTATATATCAATAAAATCTCGATTTTAATACTAAATACCATTATAGGTTAAAATTACATCTATCGAGTCATATTATAAATCCATACTTCATATTCAATTCATTACCAAATTTCTTTTGCAAACCATCCTTTTATTAAATAAGTTTATAATTCTAATTGGATTTTACATTCGATCATAAACTATCGGTTTCAAACTGAATATTAATTATCTTTTCAAATTCCTAATTATATACTATATAATTTCTAAAATAAATTATTTTTATAATGTTCGACATAGTAGAATTCCAATTATAAATCCTTTATGGATTTATTCAATTCTGTTTACATTTCGAACATCGAAATAAAGTCATCGTTTTCTTTTGAAATGATTTCCATTCCCCCTTTTTAATTTCATTCTTGAGTTATGTTTCCAAACTATTTAGTAATAATTGTTTCATCTCATTTACAAACATTGTTTATAAATCAAACTACCTGTTTTTATAAAACAAGTTATTATTCCCTAGCTCATTCGAAGTTAAATTTCTATTTTTAGAAAATAGATTTTTCCTCTTTAAAACTAGAATTCTTTTCCAATATATTTTTCTCATCTGCGGTATTTAAATACATATTATTTCAGGGTCATTGTTATTCAAACATCCCAAACACAATAATCAACCCTAAATTATTTGTCACATCATATAATGCCGTACATGGAAAACAATAATATAATTGTTGAGAAATCCAGGTGGATTCCTCCAACCTGTTTCCCTGCATCCACATATGTTAATCCATATAAATAAAACTAATTTCATATCAACTTGGAATATAATAGAAAACAAAATCAGTGTTCAATCAATGATATATATATATATATATACTGATATATATAATCTCAACCAATCCATTAGCAATTCATCCAAAGAACCATCACACAACATTCAACCATTATTAATCAGTGCTAAAATATGTTTATAAAATCATAGAACTAGACAGAGTTAGTAGATTTACTCATCTTGGTTGTAGCGACCCGAATTTTTCTCGGTCTGAATCGATCACTAAACCGAGCAAGAGCGTTCAAAATGGAGGAATGTTATGAGAACGCAACGCATCGGAACACAGAACAAGAGAACTTTTCATTGCTATTACAATAATATTGCATCAGAGTACAACAATATATCATAATACAGATAAATACACAACGAAAAATTAAATATCAGAGAATAAATTACATAGCAGTGGAAATAAGAATGTATAAACACAATGCACAGCGGAAATACATCAAGTAACATTAAGTGAAAGAAATACATTAATATAATCTTTCCAGAGTATCGCTCAAGTCATAAATTCAGGTCTTGTTACATAAAACATATGTAAAACCCAAATCTACTAGCTACCAATGTGGAATGTATTGGCTCCTAGAGTTTAGGAAAACAATAAACTCCAGGTAAGTCATGGGACCGGTGTGAGAACCTAAAACAGTTATTAAAACTTTACTTTAAAAGTTGGAAAATCATGGAAACACACCGTATGATACGGAACGGGTTTACTCCATATGAATAACAATTTAAAAATAAAACAACACAATGCCTTTTGAAAAATGAAGCTATTATAAGACTCAGGTCCCATCACATAATGCAACGCAAGCCGGAGGATAGCATTTTGCCTTATAATAGCCAAATATGCTTGATACACTTTGAAACAAATCTTTTTGATATTATTATAAGTGCATAGGGCAGAAAACAGCTTCGAATATAAATGTATCAATCATAAATGGCATAGTACCCCATCCTACTATGTAGCCATTGTATAGAACTAAAATCATAAAGTCGTGCATTGGAATGTTGATTTCTATCACGAGCCAAGGCAAGGGATCTATCCTTCCCAATTAGAGACAATCTAGCACATTCCCCAGGAACAGAACGCATCATCCCTTGGGAGAGGCAAGGTCGGTCAGCCTACACGTTGCTGATTAGTTATGCCTGAATCTTACGTTTCCCGATCCTATCGCACCTTAAATCTAGTCAGTACGTCGATCATCTTGGCCTTGTGTGGCAATATCTAAGGCGTCTCGCTATCCATCATCCACATAAGTAAAATGAATGGGCTTCATACCGTGACATCACTCCTATCTAGAAAGAAACACATGTTCTCCTTGCTGCCTCATCCCCTTTTTGACTCATACTAGGGTCTGAAGCTCACGAATTAATGCTATACACAATGCTATGCTATATTAAAGCCACACTTTGATCAATATCTACAAAGATCTGCTTTTTAACAAAAGCTTTGATCCATGCATCTCAGGATGCCACATTCTCAAATCATACCATACAACTGATGTACACCAATATGTAACCCTTAAGCTCGTACATCTCAGAGAATGGTGTTAAGCTAAGAGAATAAATTCTCTGCCACCAAACAGATATATATTTAGTAGAGGCCAATTAGTATAGCACAACTACGATGTCAGACACACAATCCATTTGCAAATTCGTTCTAGGTTTGAACGAAACCGAAGGCATCTTATTCCTCGTCCTATATATCCAATACAGGAGAGAGGTCCTCGCATATCCGGTCAATCTCCAAGTACGTCTGGACGACCACTACGTATTACCTCGTCTAGGGTGCGCACCCCAAATCGAGACATCAGCAATCATCCCAAGGATGCGAAGATCTCCAGTCTTTGACCACCGCCTTCATATGTTCGACATTTAATCGTCGTATCAGTTATACAGAATAGGTTGAACTCGGTCTTTCGAATAATTCAGGGGTCTTTAACATCATGTGATGCATAAAAATTACATACATTTCAGTCCAATTTAGAGTATTCTTTTATTCAAAAATTATGTACTCTGGGAAAAGCTTTCATTTATCTTATCAATGTTTTACTTAATTTAAACCTCTTATTTAAATCTTTCATTGAAAACCATTGTAAAAGATTATATAATACCTTTTCACAAATTTAAACCAAATTAAGGTTTATTCGTCTTGTCGGGATTAACAAGCCTTATCGAAGTAATTGTTTATATCATTGTCCCAATCCCAACCTGTTCATCCCATGGAGCAAAAACTGGTGGTACTCCATATCTAACGCACATCGTGTTATCATTAAATTAATTACCATTTCACGATCAATTATAATTAAAGAGTCGTTAGTTGCATGGAGTAAAACTGATGGTACTCCATCTTAAACACTTCTTGTGTTTGGTAAATTTAATTACCATTTAACTTTCAATCTAATTAAAGGTTCATTATACTCTAACTTAGTTTTAATCTCAAAAAACATTACTTAATGATTATTCAACTTTAGGAAATTAATCATGTCTTTAACTTGTTTAAAAAACAAATGTCATTTAAAATACTGCTTACAATACACCCAAAATCAACTTCCATTAAAATGGAATCTTCATGGAAATCTAAACAATTTATAATCGATATAAATTTCCGTATCAGAGTAATACTACAAGTGGAATCACGACAAAGCCTTTTAAATTCCGTAAATAATGAATGCCTTCCTCTACAAAAGCTCGATTATTATTAAATCGAATGCCATTAAATTCCAATTTAATTAAATAAATTGGAAAATTTTCTCTGAACCTCTATGACAAGATTTATTCCATTCACTTATGAGCATAAGAACAGTATTATTGAAGATATCATCCATGACAAACCCAAAATCCACTTTCATTTCCATTCCAATTTAATTGATTAAATTGGAAATTTTCCATTAAATATTAATTAAAAGACTTATATCTCAAATTCCATTTTCTACAGGGTTCGAGAACTGTGTTATTGAATACAACATTCACAACAAACCCAAAATTCAATTTGATATTAAATACAATATTTTGAATAGAAATCAAATTGTCTTATACTCAATACCAAATTCTGAAACCAACAAATATCATATTGAAGTAACGATATTTATATCTTTCAAATTCCTCAACCATATCCTATAATCACGGAATCCAATACTGAAACTTCCGAAGTTAATTCCTGCCCAAACGCTTTCCAATTTATATGTTGTAAAACTCTAGTTTTAACAAAACCAATTTTTTAGATACATTTAGTTATACTAAACCATTGGATTTTCCTTCTAGTTGTATAACAATACTTCCAAATGAAAATAACATTTATCTTTCAAACCTCGGAATATTTAATCAAAATTTCTCCCAAATCATTTAAATTATGATTTATCATAATTTATTCATATTTTTAATAATTTTATTAAGGCTTTTACGGTCGGTTTCCAATATCGATCACCTAACTACATCCACAGCGACCTTTTCCAAATTTGATTTTGACATATTTAAAAATCCAACCATTAAAATTTAAATCTCTTATATTCTTTTGAGATGTCTTTTTGATACGAATCCAACAGTTCTGTTTTTAGGAGAATCCAACAGTCGGATCTCCCGTTACTTCCATTTGAAGTTAACTATCGTTGTACAACACGTCTTATTCAAAGCCGAATTCGATTTATAAATTTAAAAATAAATCGATATACTTCCAAACCAATTTTATAAATTATATAAAATATATATATTCATCTTTGAAAACTCGTTTCAATCGTTTATCTTCAAAATCTTATCCACGCGTCCATCCAAAAATCGGACATCAAATCAAACTTCAACTTTTCACTGAATATTATAATATAAAAACATTTATTTTTTAATTTGGATTGGAATGAAATTCAATCAAACATCATATAGTTTCACTAGCACAAATTTCGTACATCTAATACTAGTTGTAAACAACTATCAAACATCTAAATAACATCCACTGTGCATCTATTTTTACTAGCATGAAATTTGTACATCTAATACTAGTTGTAAACCATTATCAAACGTCCAAATAACATCCACTGTGCATCTAATACGAGAGTTTGCATAGGGAATTTGAGGAGTACTTGGCTGCAAGGGGTTTCAAAATATCCCTCTATAGGTACTTGCATGACTGGATCACTAAAGACCAGCGATATTTTGCTAAGCTAGAGAGACTCAAGGAGTTTATTGAGAAGTGATCAGTCCATCAATGTTAAAGGAGACAAGAACTAAAAGTAGTGTCAAACACCCGCACTGTAATTACTTGATTATTGTGGTTTAGTTTTAGATTTAAGGGATGTTGCTTAAATGGTTTGTTTATTATTTGTGTCACGCCTCTTTTAAGTTTAATGCAAGTGTTTTTGTTGATCAATTTTAGATACTTTCCTCGATCTTGGTTGAAATGAGAAGGATGGGCCTCCTTCAAAGTTTTGTTGGTTGACCTTAAAAGGGCCCTAGGAAAGACTGTTTTGGGATTATGCTCCTAAATAAAACACTTTTAAATGTTGCAATTTAATATCTAAATTAGAACAAGCACTAACATAACAATAATGTGTTACAACGGAAGTTTCAGACATCCTCCCGCGGACGGCTTTCGACCCTTTATCGTTTTCATGACATTTGTGTGAATAAAATATGATAGCTGTTGGAATAAGTCCAAAAAAATGGCACAAATGTTTCATTATGCATTTATATTTTTTTCGCATATCCGTCACTTGACATCACAAAAGTAGTACACAACAATATGCATGATAATTGAGGCAGAATAATATGGATTTGGAACAAAAATATATGGTCTACGAATAACATCTCCATGTCAGTTCAACATATTAGCTGCCAAATCATTAAAAGAGGAGGATTAAAATGCATGGTATCTACTGTATATGCTAAGCGTACAATAAATGAAAGAGCCCAATTGTGGACGCCGCTAACTAATGGGATGATGAACTGATATATGCCATGGATTCTTGATGGAGATTTCAACTATGTACTAAATAACAATGAAAGGATTGTGTCATAGAATGTGTTGAATGCAGATGCCGATTTCCAAAACTTTGTGCGTAGTATGGGTTTGAGTGAGATTAGATCTTCAGGTAACTTCTTCACGTGGAAGGAAGGAAGTTTGAGGTGTTATTTAAGGATTGCATGCAGTTGAAATTACTACGTCATCTCTTTTCCATAGAGTTATTGGCAACATTTGTAGGATAGGCTTTTAAATTTCTTGATATATACTTGTTAAGGTGCTTGGCGTCTCTGACTTAAACATATAACTACAACTGTTGCATATTAAAAGATTCAATGTCGGTAGGGACGTAGGAAGAACAACAATAACCTGCAATATTACCATTTGTTATCTTTTTTATTTTAATTCTTCATGGAATTTGAAATTCTAATTTGTCCCAAATTCCTGGGTTGTTACATTTTATATCATAGTTGTGAGCTATATAAGGAAAGATAGTGTTTGTTTATCGAGGGCCTAATTAGTGTCCGTACTAAGGGATCGAAGGATCAATACTAGTTCGGAGATAACTTGTGTATTCGAATGTGATTCGAAATAGATATTCTCCATCGATGATATATAGATAACTTATGGGGTTAAGTTTGGAAAATTGGGAAAAGTACAGATTAAGTTTGATAGGATATGGCTTTGTTGGCTAAGTAAACGACCTTCAGTTCCGTCTTATACAATTTGATTGAAATCAATCATCTAGTATTTGGTGTTAGTTCCATAGATAAAACTTATACAATTTGAGGGATTTAGAAGATATTTATATCGTTATTTCACTTATCGTATTCCTTGATTTTGGAAATTGGTATTGAATAGAAGCTGATATGATTTCTCTCTAAATTTTATATTTGACATTGGATTTTGAGTTTGCCGTAAATGACGTCTTAAATAACGTCATTCATTAACCCAAGTAAGACATTGTTTGGAATAGAAGTAACGACAAATATTTAAATTAAGATTTAATGAAGTTTTCCAAAGTTGAGTTTAAGAACAAATCTTCGACAAGATTTAATGAATCTTTATTGAAGATTAAAGGGAATAAGTTTCATATTCCTAATTTGGAATTAACGAATAAAGAGTTTTATGAGGTTAATGATATGTTTTAATAAACCAATTAAAGTGGAAAGAGAATTGATTGATCCTATGTTTACAGATGGTTTTAAATAACGATTGTTATTCGAAAAGACAAGGATCAGATTTATATCTAAATACCATTTCGAATAAGGATGCAACGAAATGGAGAAAATAAAGATAATGGTTGAAGACTGGGAATCTTCACATCGTAGGATTGTTTGTTGATGTCTCAAATAGGTGGCCACTTATTATGGGGTTATATCGTGACAGCGGTCCGAACGTACTTGGAGATTTTCCAGATTGCAAGGGTCTCTCTCCTTTATTAGACGAGGAATAATGTGCCTCTGGTTTCGTTCAGACCCAGAACAGACTTGTATGAATGTGTGTACGACATTGTATTTTGTAGTGTATGATTGATCTTTACTAAACGTACTTTTATTGGTGGTTGAGAGGTTATCTCAACTTAACAACGTTCTTTGAGACGTACGAGCTCAAAGATGATGTGGTCAGTGATTATCGATTCTGTGTTAGGAAACGACAATGTGGCTTACTAAGCGAGGTGTTATTGATGATCAAATCATGACTTAGAGAGCATAGCTTTGTGTAATGAGACTTCGACAAGCCTCACACTCTGGAAATTACCGAAACAGGAAAGATGCAGCGAGATTATGGATTGTCGTCTCCTTCTAGATATAAAGTATACGGTGGTATGGAGTCCAGGAATTACTTATGTAGTGACTTCTACTTTTTTTGTTTGTTGATGTTGCGGACGCCTGGTTTTAAAGGTTGGTAACGATCGAGAGATGACTTACTCAGGAGTACTCGAATTCATCCAAGAAAGGATGGACCAGCCTTGTGTTGGCAGAGAATGGATCTGGTGTTCCAGAGTTCTCGGGGAATCCCTCAAGGGGTGTACCCATTGGCAAGGAAGTTCTTTTAGCCTGGTCATTTAATTGAAATCCATTTTTCCACTACGAGTTTGTACGGTTTTAGTTATAATCCTATATGGCGACATAATATATGGTTATCATAATAAAAAGGAATTTTACGTATCAAGCAAGTATGGCTATCATAACAGGGAAACTTCTCCTAATCTGCATTTTCATATTGTGTGTGACGAGAGACCTTGTGACAGCTTCATTTTCCGAAAACATTTTAAGTTCTTGTTTACTGGTATTCATAAGGAGAAAACTCATCCTGTGTTACACGGCGTGGCCCATTGATTTACCGAACTTTAAAATAAACGTAAGGTGACTGTTTTAGTTCTTACATCAATCCTACGGCTGACTCAAAGTTTATTGTTCTTTCGTTAAACTCTGGATGCCCATATTTTTCTGCATGGGCAGCCTGCTAGTTTAGGTTTTGTAGATTTAGTCCTGGAGTTATTTTTAGAGCGTGATTCTGGATTATACTTGAGCTATACTCTAGATCATTTCTTACTCTTCCATTATACTTAGATATTTTTCGGCTAGGTATGTATTTTTCTAGTGTACTCTGATATTTGCTATACTTTGATGTAATATTTTAGTGATATTAAATGAAAGTCTTCTTGTTTCTATAGTAATGTGTAAGTACCCCCAACAATTAGCATTTGAGAGCTTTTAGAGACGATTTAATCGTCGGTTCGGAGTGGTTCGAAAGTGGAGTTACAGTATTTGCTTACATGAATCATATTAAGACTCAACCACTGTGGTATCGAGCCTGTAAAAATTGTAATAAAAAGGTAATTAAAGCTTCAACATCAAGCTATTGGTGTGAAGCACGCCAACTGAATGAAGATACATGTTAAATTGAGGTAAAAAAATTAAAGCTGATGATTTTTATTTAACGTTACTGGTTTGTAATTATATTTTTCTAAAACGCAGATATATTATGCTAATGAAGGTTTCTGATCCAAATTGCGGAAGCTTAGATGATTGCTTTCAATGAACCAACAAAATAAGTTATCGGTTGCAGTGTCGATGACCTCTATAAGATTAAGAACGATGAAGATAAAGATATATACTAATAGAAGTTAAAACAATTGTTATGTATGTCTCATCTTTATAGGGTTGATGTTACATTGATTGAGTATAGGAAGAAAAAAAATCACTACTATATTGCAATTAGTCATCAATTACTTATCCTAATCAAGCATCTTACTAGAAGAAATATCAAAAAAGACAAAGTTCGGTATTAAGTTTTATCTTTAGTATCTTTATTTCAGTAGTTTCAGTTTTCAAATAATGATAGTAATTTTAAGAGATCTATTTAAATAAATTAGCTCAATAATTTGTGCTTTATTTATTACATATTACTCTTGCATTTTTTTATTTCAATTAAATATTCACTAATATGATTATATGTTTTAAGCTTACATTTGTTTCGTTTTTCTTTTCATTTCTTCAATCAATCGATGATTTAAAGTTGAAAAATAATTATATATTAACATCACATTGATGTTACTTGACATATAGTAAAAATATATGTATGTTTGGTGGTTGATTCAAATCAATACACCGATGGCATATTTTTCGTCTTAAGTTTGTTTACATATAAAATCCAGTTTAATTGAGTTTCCACTTTTTTAAGTACTTTCATTTCCCCATAAACCACCCTATAGTTTTTTAATAAAACCCGACTTAAAATAGGTTTCAAGAAATAATTTTATATTTAATATGGAACATTCTAACGGTCGGTTTTTTCTCACCGTTGTACGGTTATATTAGTATGCCCTATTTTGGCAGATTGATACGCATGGAAAAAGCTTTTTACAAATACACCCTATATATACTCTCCATCGCTGCCACAAGCCCTAATCCTTTTCCCTAAAACCACAAAACACAACGATGGCTTCTCGCTTAATATCTTCTTTTGTGCGCTACTCAATTTCGAGGGTTTCTTTTATTCATATGTCTCGATTTTGTTTGACCATTCCTCTCATCTCAAGGAATTTGATCCTTAGAAATTTAATCAGCAAACCATGCTGTGCAATTTCTATCAAATCCGCTTTTTAAAAAACTTTAGCGAGTGAGAATAATAAGATCAAGCATGGTGACGAGAATCTCTTACGCGTTTTGGAATCGGAGATCACTGAAAAAGGACTGGTAATAATACTCATTAACATGTTCGCTCTTTTTATATAATGGCCTGAATAGAACGCGCCGTGCAGCGATCGTTCGCGAATTTCGACCATTGACTTCGAATTGACGTTACGGGAGATCCGACCGTCGGATTCTCCTAAAACTGGAACCGTTGGGTTCATATCAACAAGACCTTTCGCCTTCCAACGAATATAAGAAATTGAAATCTAACGGTTGTATTTGTAATTATGTCCAAATCTAATTTGGAAAAGGTCGCTGTAAGTGCAGTTCGATGACCATTTATGGAAATTGACTGAAATGGCAATATTAAAATTATTGAAAATATTAATAATTTGTGTAAAATCATAATAAATGATATGGAAAGAATTGGGATGAAAAATTCCATATTTGAAAAGATAAAAATATATTTTTATCGAAATGAACTAGTTATTAACTAGAATTAGAATCAAATTATTTTTAAATAAATAAATTGGATTGAGAATTAGTTTTAATATAACCAGAATTTCCAATATATGAATTGAAATGGATTTGAATCAAAATTATCTTCGGAATATTTCGATATTGGATTCCGTGATTATACGGATATTGTGGAGGAATTAGGAAGATATATATATATCATTATTCCAATACGATATTTGTTGATTTCAGAATTTGATATAGAATATAAGCCGATATATTTTCTATTCAGAGCTTGTATTTAATATCAAATTGGATTTTGGGCTTGTCGTGAACAGTGTCTTAAATAACACTATTCTTAAACCGCGATGAGAAAGAATAAATCTTTTACTTAAGACTTTGAGAAGTTTACCAATTAATTAACATTTAATTAGGGTTGGAATGAAAGTTGATTATGGGTTTATCGTGAACTGTGTTTTAAACGACATTCGTTCTTTAACCCGATTAATAGTGAAATGTGATTTGGAATTTATAAATCTTATATTAAGATTTAATGGGTTTTTCCAAAGTAAAGTTTTCCAATTAGTTAATATTTAAATTGGAATGGAATGGAATTCGATTTGGTAATAATCGAAGTGAGCTTCTATGGAGGAAGACTGTTAATATATATTGAATTTAAAAGGCTTCGTCGTTATTCCATTTATATTATTAGTTGGATACGGAAATTGACATCGATTATATATTGATATGTTTTCCATGAAAATTCCATAATTAATAGAGTGAGGTTTTGGGTTTATCGTGAACTGTGTTTTAAATGACATTGGCTCCTTAACCCAATTAAAGGCAGGATTTATTTTCCTAGATTTGAATAATCATTATGAAATGATTTTCGAGATTAAAACTAAGTGGAGTTTTAGTGAATCTTTAATTATATTGTAATGGGGATTTGATAATATAAATTATCATATCTGAGAAATGATCAAGAATGGAGTATCACCTATTTTGCTCTAAGCGATAGTTAAATCTTTAATTAGATTTGAACATGAAATGGTAATTAATTTTTACCGATAACACCGTGGTGTTAGATATGGAGTACCACCAGTTTTTCTTCATGGGATGAATAGGTTGGGATTGGGAAACTAAATACATGATTACTTCGGTAAGATTCGCTAATCCCGAGTAGTTTGGATAAACCTTAATATGGTTTAAAATTGTTAAAAGAATATTTGAATAAAGAATATTCTGGATTGGAATGAGGCGTATGTTGTGTTTGTGTAGCACTTGTTTATAAAATACGTGAGTTATTCGAAAAGGCCGGGTTTATACCCATTCTGAATAACTGATATGACGATATGTCGACGATGAAGACGGTGGTTGAAGACCAGAGGTCATCACATCATTTGGATGATTATTGATGTCTTGATTGGGCTGTACACCCAAGATGAGGTAATAAGTGGTGATCGTCCAGACGTACTTGGATATCAACGGATATGCGAGGGCCTCTCTCTGTATTGGACATATGGGACGAGGAATAAGGTGCCTCTGGTTTCGTTCAGACCCAGAACGAACTTGTAAATGGACTGTGTGTTTGACATTCGATTTTATTCTGTGTTGATTGATCTCTATTAAATATACATCTGTTTGGTGGCGGAGAATTTATTCTCTTGTTTGACACCCTTCTCTGAGACGTACGAGCTCAAAGGTTGCATATCGATAGACATCAGTCGCATGGCGTGAATTGCCTGTGTGGCATGATGAGATGCAGTGATCAAGGCTTTTGTTGAAAAGAAATGTCTTGTGGTTGATGATCAAAGCATAGCTTTAATATAGCGCCGCTTTGTGTATAGCGTTAATTCGCGAGCCTTACACCCCGGTATGAACCAGAAACGGGAGAGGATCCATGGAGGACTTGCGTTTCTTTCTAGTTAGGAAGGGTGTCAAGGTTTTTCAAGCTCAAACATTTTACTCATGTGGATGATTATTATTATTACTTGATGGATAGAGAGGCGCCTCAGATATATCGGTTACTACGAAGCCGATGGATATTGAGTCATCTGGCTCATTTATGCCCCATAGGGAAGGGAAGCGCATGTTCAGGGAATTAGTAATCCACTTAAAATGTGGACCAGCCCTGTGGCTCCTAGGTACAGTTGCGGCTGAATCCTGAGTGATGGGCTAGAGTGTCTCGAATTCGGTAAGGTTGATCAATTGCCTTGGTTCATGATGGAAATCCAACTTCCAATACGACATTGTGCGGTTTTAATTGTAGAACTAGTATGGCGACATGATAGATGGTACCGATGCTGCCTATGATTGATACATTTATATTTGAAGTTGATTTATTCACTTATAGTAATAATAAAAGATTAAATTTCGCGTGTCAAGCATTATTTGGCTATTATAAGGGAAAACCCTACCCTCCGGCTTGCGTTGCATTGTGTGATGGGACCTGGGCCTTATAATAGCTTCATTGTTCTTTATTTAGCATTGCGTTGTTTGTTTTATGCACTGGTATTCTTAGGGGTAAACCCATTCCCTGTTATACGGCGTGGTCCCTTGATTTACCTAACTTTAAAATAAAGATCAATAACTGTTTTAGTTCTCATACCAGTCACATGACTGACCTAGAGTTATTGTTTTAACGTAAACTCTGGGTGCCCTTATTTTCCACACGGGCAGCTAGTAGTTATGTTTTGCAGATATTATATTCACAGGATCCTGGTTTATATCTGAAGGGATATTCGGAAAGCTCGGTATCTGTGTATTTCTTTCAATTGTGTTTTGTATTATTTTCCGCTGCTATGTATTTAAATGTAATTTAAATCTCTGATATTTGTCGAATGTATAATATTTATTCATACTCTGTAATATTCTTGTACTTTGATGTAAATTGTTGTAATAAACAATGAAATGTTCTTCTGTCTATGTTCTGATTTGTCGTTTTCTCAACTCAATCCGGGCTTTCCTTTACGGGGAAGTTCAGGTCGTCTTAGTTGGTATCAGAGCTTTGGTTTACAGAGCTCGAGAACAAGGCATATTAGAACCAAGCGAAAGAATTCATCAGAGATTGGATTAGTAATATCCAATGGGAATGACACGTTAGAGATGGGATCAGTAGCATCCTAGAATGAGTCGGAAGAGTGTTATTGTAACACCCCATATTTTCTGTGAACGTATAGGTAACAAATCAAAGGATAATTAATTTTTAAAATAAGAATCAAGGGAATCGAGTTGTGCCATTACGTTCATCTCGGAATTCTGCTTGGAAACGAGTCCGAGTTTGCAAGAATCGGAGTCCGCATGAGGGAGATATGACCCTCCGAAGTTTCAGAAATTTTCAGAATCGAAAACAGCTCGAAATTCGAATTCAAACCCAGAAGCGGGCTGGGCGGGAAATTTCCCGCCCAGGACCCAGGTCGACTGGGGAGTCGACTGGGCAGTCGACCCCCCAGACCTAGGTCGACTGGGGAGTCGACTGGGCAGTCGACCCCCTAGACAAGGTCGACTGGGCAGTCGACCTGGGGGTCGACCTCCCTGGTCGAACCTGGTGCGTGTGTGTGCGATTTTGAGGGTTGTGACGTGTATAAACGGACCTGATGAGTTCTAGGGTTAATCTGAGGGCCTAAATGAGTTCCCATACCTATAAATACATCCTAAGACCTAACATAATGGATAACAAAACATTCTTACATCAAAATGTTGCTGGACTTTCTCTTGATCATGGCCGCCGCTCTCTAAGCAATTCTCTTAGCCTCCAAACTCAATCAAACTAGATATTAAAGCTCCTACAATGATTCTACAACAAATTAAAGTTCTTTTTTAACCATGGAAGGCAAGTACAGTTATTTTCCGATATAAACGTTAATTCTGATTTTGACATGAATTGTAAATCTGAATCTGAGGTTATATCTATTCTGTTCTGTTTAGATATTATTTTGTTTCTCTTTCCTCTTTCTGTTTTATAGCCAGGCTACCACGAGCCTGAGCCAATCTCATAAGAGATTAACATACGCTAAATTGTTTGGGACAATAAAATGAATGATGCATAAATTGGGCATGACCAATAGGTGACTGATTTGGGGAAAGAACATGGACTGTAGCTAGAACGTAAATCTGAGACATATGACTGGACATGTTATATTTATAACATAAAGGGTATTGAACAAATGATTTGAGGACACGACATAGAAAGGCATATAATTGGACATAAATATAGACTGTATTGAACATATGACTTGAGATAAAGAGAATATGGCTTAGGTATAAAGATTTACATTAAAGTAGGATATCTATCAAATGTGAATAACACCTAAGTAGGAGATTTTTTGAATATATGACATGCATTGAAATCGATGGCTATATTTGGTATAATTTATATGTGAATCTTTTGTACTAGGCAAGTTGAACTAAATTAGGACATATAAATTATGACCATAATCTATGACATGTAAATTCAATGCAAACGTGGGGTATATGATCATAGTGTGAATCATGACAACTATTTAGGCATGCAAACTTTGGCCAAATTTATAATTAGGCAAGATATGTTTGTGAAACTTTAAGGAATGATTAAATCTGTTATATTTGCCTAATCTGCTAGTTCTGTTATATTGCCTAATCTGCTAGTTCTGTCATATTGCTTAATCTGCTAGTTCTGCTCTACTGCCTAGTCTGCTAGATTTGTTCATCTGCCAAATCTGTCATCTGCTAAGTCTGTTGAAAATGCTAAATCTGCTAAACTAAATCTGTTGAGATGCCTAATCTGTTATCTGCTAAACCTGCTAGTTTGCTTAATCTGCTAAATCCGTTAAGTCGCCTAATCTGCAAAATCTGTTATCTGCCATATCTATTAAGTTGATATAATTAGTCTGTTATTGACATAATCTGAATTGGCTATAGTTATGAATAACTGACATGTATATTAGGCGTGGGTATAAATGGTAAATCATTAATTAATTGGCCGCAAAAAAAAACATGGCTAACTCGAGGTTAGAATGAGTTTGCGGCGTAATTCTGCCTGGAACCGCCCGACATATTCCAGTGGCCGTAAACAATAGGTTCTAATGTGAGAAGTTAGTCATAACGTGCTTGAAACCCGATGTTAGACTCAGTTTGCGACAGAAACCAGCCCTGAACCAACCGGCCTAACCAGTAGCCGCAAACTGTCAGTCTAATGTGAGAGGTCTGGGCACTAATATTTAATTAATGAAAATGTGAGATAAAGATGATGTCTAAAACATGTTGGGTAAGGTTAAACCAATTGGACCAATGAATCTGATAAACCCGTTTCGTGAATCCGTAGGCCCAATGCAAAGTTAGACAATTTGTAACCGGTTAACCTATAACCAGTTAATCTGTAAGTCTGTTAATCTGTAACCAGTTAATCTGTAAGTCTGTTAATCTGTAACCAGTTAATCTGTAAGTCTGTTAATCTGTATCCAGTTAATCTGTAAGCCTGTTAATCCGAACATATGACCCGTTAGTTTGAAAACCTATTAACTTGATTGTCTGATATGTGAACTAGTTGATCTAAACTCTGTATGTCTGAACTTGTAAACAAGTTAATCTGAAATCTGTTAGTCTGGGGACACAAGGATAGGAAGGGAATTACTTGTGTCATCTGTTGTTTGGGACCCTTATTAGTCTGTAACCTTTTCTGGTATCAAAACTTTGACCCAACAGTAGGTAGGGTCCGGGCACACTTACTGAACTAATTATAAGCGGTTCATTCTGGTAATGGCGAGGGGTGTTGATGGTGCGTTCCAACCGGGTCATGTGCGTGCATGGATCCCGGTCTGCCTCTGAGGATGTAAGACGCCGTGACATCTGTAAATAGGTATGTGCCAATTGGTTGTCACTTTAGGGAGTGATACACCCTACTATGGGGCCGACACAGGGTATTTATGTATTAGGGAGCCGATCGCTTGGGGTAGGGTTTTAGGGTACACGTAATTCTGTCTGTTTCTGTTGGGTGGTAACACCTGTCTGTTTCTGTGTGGTACCGTCTGTTCGGGTGGTAAAGGCCCATTACTAGTGTACACCTAATTCTACATTCTGTTTCCGTCGGGGTGGTAAAGGCCCATTACTAGCATTCTCTTCTGTGGAAATTATTCTGTACCCGTTTCTGTTTCAGTTTAGACATTAGGGTGACAACTAATTCTGTTAAACTAGTATTAGTGCAGAGAAATGTAAAGAAATAGCTTATGTCATTCTGTTATATCCGCTACACCTGTTACTGTTATCTCTCATCCAGTTGTATTTTCATGTCATGTTATTATTATCTGTTCATAACTGAAAATCACTGGACTTGCCAGGCTTTTTGTCTGACCCTTGTTGTTTCGCCTCCTTTCTTCCGTTTCCCCCCAGGTTTTGTAGAAGGGAATACTCTAGCTTAATCCAGATTTCTTCCGCTTGAAGTGCTTAAAGTATGGCTTGTCTTCTTCTGTGGGGATTATGATTTTAAACTATGCATTCTGAAGGTTTTTGTACAAGATTGATATTTTGTACTTGAATTCTGATATTGTGATTTGAAAGGATGTAACCAAGCTTATTTCGGTTTCTGTTGAAATAAAGTTGTAAAATTTTCAAGTACTGTTTTATCTGTCTTGTAAGTTTCTGTTCTGTTTACTAAAATTCTCCACCAAAGTTAAGGCATTCCCTTTGTGAGTGACCTTAACGGAGGTGGGGTGTTACACTTGGTATCAGAGCTAAAGGTTTCCAGATTAGATAAAAGTTTTTGAAAACTATTTTCAAAAAGGTTTTGAAAGGAAGTATTTTCAAAAATAAAGCTTATTTTGGAAAACATGATCCCCAAGAGCCATATATCTTTCCTTCAGTCCTTTTTGTATTGAATCTTTCCTTTTTCGTTTCAGCATGTCTGAAGCATCTGAGATACCAGAGGGTGTTCATGTACCCGGTTGGTTTCGTCAATATCTTGAGGCTAGGACCGCCGCCGCAGGTCCAGCAAATGATCCCCCTCCTCCTCCGCCCCCTCCTCGTGCATTGCTTTCTCAAAGATCTGTAGAGATTTTAGGGCCATGGGTGGAAAGGATTTCAAGGGAACTGAATCATTCGTAGAGGCGAGGAACGGGCTCAAAGAAACTGAGGATCTATTCATTATCTTCGAGGTGGACGATAGGCAGAAGGTACAGTTGGCGGTATGGTTGCTCAAAGACGAAGCTTCCTATTGGTGGGAAGTCACTAACGCCGAGAGGCCAGTTGATACATGGATGGATTTCAGAACAAGGTTTGAGACAAAATTCCTCTCGCAAGTTGAACGAAGTTTACAACTGGAAAAGTTCTTATCTCTTAAGCAAGGAAATATGACGGTCAATGAATACGTCAACCAGTTCAACCAACTGGCTAGGTTCGGATTGGATTTAGTCAACACTCAGCATAAAAAGGCTCTCCGCTTTGTTAAAGGATTGAACGAGCCACTACACAGCCTAGCCATGACCCATGTGCCCATGGGAGCGACTTACGAGAAATTAGTGGACATGGTACTACTGCACGAGGAAGACAAGGGCCCGAAAGAGGCAAAGAAGGAAGAACCACAGAATAAGAAAGCATGGCCCAAAAAGCAAACACAAAAGAAGGATGAGAAGTCTGAAGATAAGAAGGGGAAAAAGTGCTTTACTTGTGGGAGCTCGACTCATCTGAACAAGGATTGCAGAAAAAGGAAGGGCACTTGCTTCAACTGTGGAGAGATGGGACACTTCACTTGGGACTGCCCGAAGAAACGAGGGCAAGGAGGGCAGGCGAACACTCTTGAGGCTAGTGGCTAGGATAGAAATAGGAAAATTCCTATAGTAGGTTTAATTTCTTTATCTGATTATGGAGTTAAGACTCTTTCTGATTCTGGCATTTTGATTCTGTAATCGATACTCTGCACTTTAATACTAGTATTGTTTTTGATTCCGTTGTAGACTCAAACCCATAAGGGTTTTGATTCGTCTGTTTGTGATAGATTGGGGTTTGAGGGATATCTATGTTAGGCGTCAAGTATGACGCATACATTCTGAGTTTTTGTGGGGTATGATTTTATCATGCTTAGCTTCCTAAGAATCATTAGGGAACCTGATCTGTACCAGTAGTCTGTAAATATCTGAATACTTCTGATAAGATTTCCAGTTTTGACATTGTCTAAAGAGGGTAATCCTATGGGTGTCAATTTGATGTTGATTTCGGTCTTCGGGGCCGATACTTAGGACCCGTGTCTAGTGGGAACCAAGTTTTTGTTTTATCTGTACTCACTCCCATCATTCGACTGTATCCTATCGATCGAATCTTCAAACTTTAGGTAGAACTAATGGGTGTAAACATGTGTTTGAGACATGTTATGTTTGATGGTTGCAAGTGGATGCAAGTGGTTGCTCGTGGATGCATATACACACACTAGGAACTAGATCGGCTCGAAAACACTCTCATACTGCATATGGATGTGTGAGCATTTTCAATTTTTGTGGATGCAAAATGATTGACTTAGCACATGGATATTGCATATGACTGAATGGTTGTGCACTCATATAGATATGATATGTATCGGGCAGGAAAATTGCATACATGTTGGACTCATGGCACTGGCATAATTCGCATTAAGGAGGTCAACTAAATCAGTGGACCGCCTGATCTTTGCATTAGATAAGGAACATATACACACACCTTTGCATATGTTCATACAACATTAGAAGTTTCTAAGGACAATGGACGCCAGTGATTGATGATTGAGTAGATGGATGTTGGATGGTTGGACACATTCTTCTTAACTTAAAGATTTCGGGGACGAAATCCTTTAAGGAGGGGAGAATGTAACACCCCGTATTTTCTGTGAACGTATAGGTAACAAATCAGAGGATAATTAATTTTTAAAATAAGAATCAAGGGAAACAGGTTGCACCATTGCGTTCGTCTCGGAATTCTACTTGGAAACGAGTCCGAGTTTGCAAGAATCGGAGTCCGTATGAGGGAGATATGACCCTCCGAAGTTTCAGAAATTTTCAGAATCAAAAACAGCTCAAAATTCGAATTCAAAATTCGAATTCAAACCCAGAAGCGGGCTGGGCGGGAAATTTCCCGCCCAGGACCCAGGTCGACTGGGGAGTCGACTGGGCAGTCGACCCCCCAGACCCAGGTCGACTGGGGAGTCGACTGGGCAGTCGACCCCCCAGACCAGGTCGACTGGGCAGTCGACCTGGGGGTCGACCTCCCTGGTCGAACCTGGTGCGTGTGTGCGCGATTTTGAGGGCTGTGACATGTTTGGACGGACCTGATGAGTTCTAGGATTAATCTGAGGGCCTAAATGAGTTCCTACACCTATAAATACATCCTAAGACCTAACCTAATGGATAACAAAACATTCTTACATCAAAATGTTGCTGGACTTCCTCTTGATCATGGCCGCCGCTCTCTAAGCAATTCTCTTAGCCTCCAAACTCAATCAAACTAGAGATTAAAGCTCCTACAACGATTCTACAACAAATTAAAGTTATTTCTTTAACCACGGAAGGCAAGTATAGTTATTTTCCGATATAAACGTTTATTCTGATTGTGACATGAATTGTAAATCTGAATCTGAGGTTATATCTGTTCTGTTCTGTTTAGATCTTATTTTGTATCTCTTTCCTCTTTCTGTTTTATAGCTAGGCTACCACGAGCCTGAGCCAATCTCATAAGAGATTAACATACGCTAAAATGTTTGGGATAGTAAAATGAATGATGCATAAATTGGGCATGACCAATAGGTGACTGATTTGAGGAAAGAACATGGACTGTAGCTAGAACGTAAATCTGAGACATATGACTGGACATGTTATATTTATAACATAAAGGGTATTGAACATATGATTTGAGGACACGACATAGAAAGGCATATAATTGGACATAAACATAGACTGTATTGAACATATGACTTGAGATAAAGAGAATATGGCTTAGGTATAAAGATTTACATTAAAGTAGGATATCTATCAAATGTGAATAACACCTAAGTAGGAGATTTTTGAATATATGACATGCATTGAAATCGATGGCTATATTTGGTATAATTTATAAGTGAATCTTTTGTACTAGGCAAGTTGAACTAAATTGGGACATGTAAATTATGACCATAATCTGTGACATGTAAATTCAATGCAAACGTGGGGTATATGATCATAGTGTGAATCATGGCAACTATTTAGGCATGCAAACTTTGGCCAAATTTATAATTAGGCAAGATATGTTTGTGAAACTTTAAGGAATGATTAAATCTGTTATATTTTCCTAATCTGCTAGTTTTGTTATATTGCCTAATCTGCTAGTTCTGTCATATTGCTTAATCTGCTAGTTCTGCTCTACTGCCTAGTCTGCTAGATTTGTTCATCTGCCAAATCTGTCATCTGCTAAGTCTGTTGAAAATGCCAAATCTGCTAAACTAAATCTGTTGAGATGCCTAATCTATTATCTGCTAAACCTGCTAGTTTGCTTAATCTGCTAAATCCGTTAAGTCGCCTAATCTGCAAAATCTGTTATCTGCCATATCTGTTGAGTTGATATAATTAGTCCGTTATTGACATAATCTTAATTGGCTATAGTTATGAATAACTGACATGTATATTAGGCATGGGTATAAATGGTAAATCATTAATTAACTGGCTGCAAAAATAAACATGGCTAACTCGAGGTTAGAATGAGTTTGCGGCGTAATTCTGCCCGGAACCGCCCGGCATATTCCAGTGGCCTCAAACAATAGGTTCTAATGTGAGAAGTTAGTCATAACGTGCTTGAAACCCGAGGTTAGACTCAGTTTGCGACAGAAACCTGTTCGGAACCAACCGGCCTAACCAGTAGCTGCAAACTGTCAGTCTAATGTGAGAGGTCTAATCTGAGATAAAGATGATGTCTAAAACATATTGGGTAAGGTTAACACAAATGGACCAATGAATCTGATAAACTCGTTTCGTGAATCCGTAGGCCCAATACAAAGTTAGACAATCTGTAACCGGTTAACCTGTAACCAGTTAATCTGTAAGTCTGTTAATCTATAACCAGTTAATCTGTAAGTCTGTTAATTTGTAACCAGTTAATCTGTAACCAGTTAATCTGTAAGCCTGTTAATCCGAACATCTGATCCGTTAGTCTGAAAACCTGTTAACTTGATTGTCTGATCTGTGAACTAGTTGATCTAAACTCTGTATGTCTGAACTTGTAAACAAGTTAATCTAAACTCCGCCTGTGTAGTTTTCTATGCAGCCTGTCCCAAGCTAGGGTAAAGGAGGAGGGTTGTGATAGGCTTGGCGAGCCAACGTAAAAACTTAGCCACTCTTATAGATATGGAACCTTATGATATATCGTTGGGTCGTAACCCTCTTAGCGACGCGCTATATCGAGGCTCGGATATGGTGTTAAATATGCAAGGGCTGGGCCGCCATTCTCTTAGTGGCGCACTACACCGTCGCCCCGGTGTGGTGATAAGTGAGCAAGGGTACTCGCATTTTTCTCGGCGGATGCGAGGGGCAAGGAAGCTAGTCGACGATAGTAGGGTTCGGTTAGGTAGTTGGAATGTAGGGTCCTTAACAGGAAAATTAAGAGTGGTAGTGGATACTATGATTAGGAGACGGGTTAACATCTTGTGCGTTCAAGAGACTAAATGGGTGGGTCAGAAGGCGAAGGAGGTGGAGAACACTGGCTTCAAATTGCGGTACACGGGAGAAGTACGTAACAAGAATGGGATAGGCATATTGATTGACAAGAACCTTCAGAACAATGTGGTTGACATCAGAAGACGAGGGGATAGGATCATCCTAGTTAAGCTAGTAGTTGGTGAGGCAGTTTTGAATGTCATTAGCGCATATGCCCCACAGGTAGGTCTAAGTGAAGAAGCCAAAAGGAAGTTCTGGGAAGACTTGGATGTCATGGTTAGGAATGTGCATAGTAGCGAAAAACTTTTTATAGGAGGAGACTTCAATGGCCATGTTGGCTCATCTAGCGGGGGTTTTGAGCGAGTGCATGGTGGTTTCGGATTTGGCAGTAGGAACCAAGAGGGTGAAAATATTTTGAATTTCGCTCTCTCCGTTGATCTCATGATTGCTAATACCTTCTTTAGAAAGAGGCAATCACATCTGATCACCTTCAGTAGTGGCCAACAGGCTAGCCAGATTGACTTTGTCCTAACTAGAAGAGATAGTAAACGAGATTGTGTTGATTGCAAGGTCATACCTGGAGAATGTGTCGTCTCACGACACCAGCTGTTGGTATGCGTGTTTCGTCTTCGGGTGGTGAATGATAGGAGATCGAAGATTAGCAGGACGAAATGGTGGAAACTCAAAGGAGATGCTTCATGGGTGTTTATAGATAGAGTGATGGGAGAAAGAGCTTGGAATGTGGAAGGAGAAGCAAATGTCATGTGGAATGCGATGGCAACTTGCATTCGGAGAGTCGCCACTGAGGTATTTGGGATAACAAGAGGAAGCAAGCGAGAACCCAAGGATTCGTGGTGGTGGAATGACGAAGTGCAAAAGGCTATCAAAGAGAAGAAGGAATGCTACAAACGCATGTACCGTCATAGAAGCGAAGAGAACATGCACAGGTACAAAGTGGAAAAGAAGACTGCAAAGAGAGCAGTGAGTGAAGCAAGGAGACGAGCGTACGAAGATTTGTATTAAAGACTAAGTACAAAGGAGGGCGAAAAAGACGTTTACAGAATAGCTAGGCTACGCGAGAGGAGGACAAGGGACTTCAATCAGGTTAAATGCATTAAGGATGAGAATGATAGACTTTTGGTGAAGGAAGATGAGATAAAGAATAGGTGGAGAGAATACTTTGATAAGCTTTTCAACGAAGAAAGTGATTGCTCTTCGATCGAGTTGGAAGACTTAGCCGATAGCACCAATAGACATTTTGTGCGGAGATTTCAAGAAGTTGAGGTAAAGGGGGCGTTGAAACGTATGAAATCGGGCAAGTCGGTAGGGCCTGATGATATTCCTATTGAGGTGTGGAGATGCTTTGGAGATGCAGGGATAAGATGGCTAACTAAGTTGTTCAACAATATTTTCAAATCAAACAAAATGCCAGATGAGTGGAGGAGAAGCATTTTAGTTCCAATCTTCAAGAATAAAGAAGATATTCAAAGTTGCACAAACTACAGAGGAATTAAGCTTATGAGTCATACAATGAAGCTTTGGGAGAGAGTTTGCGAGCAACGTTTGAGGAGGTTGACAAGTGTCTCTAGGAATCAATTTGGTTTTATGCCGGGAAGGTCAACCACTGAGGCGATTTTCTTGGTTAGGCAACTTATGGAGAGATACAGGGAGCAAAATAAAGATCTCCACATGGTTTTTATTGACCTGGAGAAAGCTTATGACAGAGTACCGAGGAGGGTTATGTGGTGGGCGCTAGAAAGGAAGAGAGTGCCATCAAAGTATATTACCCTTATTAAGGATATGTACGAGGGGGTTGTGACTAGTGTTAGGGCATGCGATGGTGAGACCAGAGACTTTCCAATTAACATAGGGTTACATCAAGGTTCGACTTTGAGCCCCTATATTTTTGCATTAGTGATGGATGAAATCACAAAAGATATACAAAGGGAGATTCCCTGGTGTATGCTCTTTGCCGATGATGTTGTGCTGATTGATGAAAGTAGAATAGGGGTTAATCGACAATTGGAGTTGTGGAGGGAGACCTTGGAATCAAAGG
The DNA here is from genome assembly GCA_030737875.1 of Allium sativum. Taxonomy (NCBI): domain Eukaryota; kingdom Viridiplantae; phylum Streptophyta; class Magnoliopsida; order Asparagales; family Amaryllidaceae; genus Allium; species Allium sativum. The sequence continues at coordinate 302,133,913 of CM060924.1, forward strand.
GTTTCAGGCTTAGCAGAACTAAAACAGAGTACATGAAGTGTGAGTTTAGCAGTGTCAGGTCCGATGACGGAGATGTTACCCTGGCCGGTAGAGTAGTGCCCAAGAAGGAATCATTTCGATACTTAGGATCTATGTTGCAGTTTGATGGAGAGATTGATAAGGATGTTAGTTTTAGAATTCAAGCAGGATGGGTGAAATGGCGACTAGCATCTGGCATTCTCTGTGATCGGAAGATTCCTCAGAAGCTTAAAGGAAAGTTCTATAGGACAGCAATCAGACCTGCAATGTTATATGGTGCAGAATGTTGGCCTACTAAGAGGCAACATGTCCAGAAGATAAGTATAGCAGAGATGCGAATGTTGCGTTGGAGCTGTGGGCATACTAGACGAGATCGGATTAGAAATGAGGATATTCAGGAAAAACTTGGAGTTGCACCTATTGAAGAGAAGTTAGTCCAATACCGCTTGAGATGGTTTGGACATATCCAACGTAGACCATATGATGCACCTGTACGCGCTGGAATTCTAGGTCGCGCCGAAGGCCCAAAGAGAGGTAGAGGTCGACCTAAAATGACATGGGAGGAGATAATAAAGAGAGATTTAAGTAACTGGAGTTTATCGGAAGAGCTGATAGTTGATAGGAGTGCATGGAAATTGGCAATCCATGTACCAGAACCATAGTGTTTTTTTTGAGTTTATTTCATGTTTACTGAACCTTTTTACTTTCTATTTACTATTTTAGATTTTATTTCACTTTTATTGAACATTTTTACTTCTTCTTATTATTATTTAAAAAACCCTTTATCGGACGACTTTTTATTTGATTGGTTATTTTAAACCCTTTATATATATATATTATTATTATCACCATTATTTATTTTATTTTATTTTAATTTTGGGTTCCATATCTAGCCAACCCCAACTTGTTTGGGATATATGGCTTTGTTGTTGTTTATCTGTTGTTTGGGACCCATATTAGTCAGTAACCCTTTCTGGTATCAAAACTTTGACCCAACAGTAGGTAGGGTCCAGGCATGCTTACTGAACTAATTATAAGCGGTTCATTATGATAATGGCGAGGGGTGTTGATGGTGCGTTCCAACCGGGTCATGTGCGTGCATGGATCCCGGTCTACCTCTGAGGATGTAAGACGCCGTGACATCTGTAAATAGGTCTGTGCCAATTGGTTGTCACTTTAGGGAGTGATACACCCTACTGTGGGGCCGACACAGGGTATTTATGTATTAGGGAGCCGATCGCTTGGGGTAGTGTTTTAGGGTACACTTAGTTCTGTCTGTTTCTGTTGGTACCATCTGTTTCTGTTGGGTGGTAACACCTGTCTGTTTCTGTGTGGTACCGTCTGTTCGGGTGGTAAAGGCCCATTACTAGTGTAAACCTAATTTTACATTCTGTTTCCGTAGGGATTAATCTGTTTCTGCTTCTGTCTGTTTCTGTTCGGGTGGTAAAGGCCCATTACTAGCATTCTCTTCTGTGGAAATTATTCTGTACTCGTTTCAGTTTCAGTTTAGACATTAGGGTGACACCTAATTCTGTTAAACTAGTATTAGTGTAGAGAAGTGTAAAGAAATAGCTTATGTCATTCTGTTCTTCTGTTATATCCGCTACACGTGTTACTGTTATCTCTCATCCAATTGTATTTTCATGTCATGTTATTATTATCTGTTCGTAACTGAAAATCACTAGACTTGCCAGACTTTTTGTCTGACCCTTGTTGTTTCGCCTCCTTTCTTCCGTTCCCCCCAGGTTTTGTAGAAGGGAATACTCTAGCTTGATCCAGATTTCTTCCGCTTGAAGTGCTTAAAGTATGGCTTGTCTTCTTCTGTGGGGATTTTTAAACTATGCATTCTGAAGGCTTTTGTACAAGACTGATATTTTGTACTTGAATTCTGATATTGTGATTTGAAAGGATGTAACCAAGCTTATTTCGGTTTCTGTTGAAATAAATTTATAAATTTTTCAAGTACTGTTTTATCTGTCTTGTAAATTTCTGTTCTGTTTACTAAAATGCTCCACCAAAGTTAAGGCATTCCCTTTGTGAGTGACCTTAACGGAGGTGGGGTGTTACAGTTATTTTAAAAATAAAAATGAAAACAAAGTTTGTTTTGAAAATTTAAACCATATAATACATATTTGAATATTTTATTTTAAATAGATTTGGACAATCAAGTATATAAAGATTTTGCATATACATCTGATCCACGTGTATTCGAAGTTTTAATATAATGGACAGATATAGAATCACACTCTAGTCGCCCGGAGATGATTCTGATGATTGTAGCTACATCATCAGAATTTATGTTTGAGTTTCGAAAGTGAGATATCTATATATTTCCTTTAGACTGGTGTGAGAACCAAAACTAGATAGGATATATTGTTGTGTATTGGCATCAAAAACATGATTTTGATTATATATATTAAAGATATATGAATTTGAAACGATAATTAACTAATTGATTGCTATTTGTGTTGTATGATTATTGGTTAGATTAATTAAAATTTTGAACCATTAAGTCAAATTGAACCGAATATTGAACTAAATTGAAAATTGACTGAAAATTGCATGCATATACATGTATATACATTGAACAGGTCATAGCAAGGAGGCTAGAGAAGAGAAATAAAATTGTATGCCTGACAAATAGGTACATGTTTACTAATTTCTTGGGTTTGGATGATTTTATGAGCCGATTGGCTAGCCGCTTGGCCTTTTCTTTTTCTTTTTGAGATGAGAGGGCCTGTGTGATGGTTTGGGGATTTTCCCAATGCTCCCCGTACAAAGGAGGTTATGGCGATTTTTTTTGAAAATTTAGGGTGTTAGCCAAATTTTTGAAAAATTCTTAGAAACTGAAAAGTTGAAGAATGAACGCCAGAATGAAAGTTGAGTTGGTTAGTTAAACAACATTCAGCTCCGTTCCTTTTCGAGGACGAAAAGATTTTAAGTGGGGGAGATTATAACAACCCGAAAAATCAGAACCAATTTAAAATTTTTATTTTAGCGAATTTAATGAATTTGGAATATTTAAAATAGTTTATTTTAAATAATAATGACTAAAAATTTATTTTCGATGAAGTTAAAATGAATAATTTTATTTTAATTATAAAACGAGTCTGAAATGGCATGGCAGTTCCAAAATTCAACTTCTAATTCAAATGAATATACATAATTCAATATAAGTCAGAATTGGACGAAACAAGAAATATTTGAATCTGTTTGATGATATCTTTCTAACAGATGTAAGAAACTGAGATTTCACTTTATAAATTGTAAGTTATGTCCAGTTTAAAATTTAGAAAAGTTGCTATGGAATTTATATATATTTTAATATAATATATGGCCCTTAAAAATAGCCATTTTGCAAATGACCTCCGTTTTCGACGAAATTACTTTTGTTGGATCCGGAATGTCAAGTTATTGCTAGATTTCGATTTTCATAATTTTTGGAATCAATATGTGAGGGTGGCAAGAGAAAACGTGTTCTGACAGTTTCAGTCAATTTGGATCGACCAGAAAATGACCATTTATCAAACGGTCTCCAAATTCGACGAAATTAATTTTGTTAGGACAGTATCATCAAAACATAGCTAGATTTATTTTTCTGTAATTTTTGGGGTCAATATGTGGCCCCGGTAAATTAAAATGTACGTTTAAATTCTATATATATTGATTTATATTTTAATTTTAATGAAAACTGATCTAAAAGGTCGAATTGGCTTACGAAACATATCCCATCGTGTTTGGAATGGGGGTAATTAGCTAGGGGCGACAGTCGTTGGGTTTGATTTGGAGTTCGGATTGAAAAACAAGTATTATTGGAATTAAATTAAATTAAATAATGTAGTATACATATAAATGATTGGTCAAAACCCTCATAACTCCTTCATGCGGTCAACCCTCATATTCCGCCTCATTTTAAAATCAATGGCAGAAATCTTGCCAACTTTCTCCCTTAAATTCGATTAGTCCACTCACTATCTTCAAAGGATTCATAATGGAAAAATCGTAGAGCTCTTCAAGATGTACCAATTGAACGATTAAGACGAGATTAAACTGCGTAAATCATGCGGAATCACCCCTCAAAGACACGCCGTTCAGGGCAGATTTCTGGGCTCAGGTGAAAATCGAGTTCGACGCCTTGGTAGGCGTCTGGTGGCTCGTGTGGAGGGCTACAAGGTGGTGATAGCTGATCGGCTCCTAGCGCATCGATTTTTGGGCGAGCTGGAACCCTAAATAACGGTTTGGGTTTCTGTTTTCACAATGGCAACCTGGAGCAAATGGGAAAAAGAAGCCAACGTGGAATGTAATTAAGGGGTGGGATTTATATTTAATTAGTTTATTAATTATATTAAATTATGTTATTAATGTTTAAAACCCATAACTTTGTCATACGAGGTCGAAATTGGATGATTTCAGATCCGTTGGGATCGTGATGAAAATATCTACAAAATGGAACTGACTGGAACATATTTGGAGCAAGTGACAATTTTTTGTTAAATTAAATGCCCTGTTTAATTTAATCAGAATTATCGTTTAATAACGATTTCTATCCAATCAATGTGAGAATTCTTCTCACTAAAATTTTTGTACAGTTATTTATTTTCTGTTAGCTCACTTCCCTGTAGTCTACAGACCATGGACGATTTATTTGATTGTATTGTGTTGTGACTGTGATGTGAAAACAAAATATATATGTACGATATGGAAAACATATATGTGATGTGAAATGGAAAATATAAATATATATACGATATGAAAAAATAAAATATATAGCATGATTTTTTTTAAATAAAATAGCTTTGTTTTAAAATAAAGTAGCATGGTTTTAAAATGAAATTGCATTGTTTTAAATATAAATTACATCGAATAAAAATGTGATTTTTATGTAAATAGCTTTGAAATAAAAATATGATTTTTACTTAGATAAAAAGGTACGATTTTTATTATAAGAATAACATAATAAAAATGTGATTTATATATATATATATATATATATATATATATATGAAGCGTTATTAAAAATGTGAAACTGCGTGAAACAGATTATGCTGGAATCACGGTGAAGAATACAACGCGCTGAAGCAAATCCAAAAACCGTCCAATAAAGAATGACGGAGTGGATCCCAAGGTGAGAACTTCTCACTTTAGTTTTATTTTCTAGTTAAAATATATACTAGGATGCAGACGGTGCTTAGCAGCACCCGAAACCCGTCGTCCACAGACTTTGGACAACTTGTTTGATTTTAATATGTTGTAATTGATTGTGATTGTGATGTGAATATTCTTGTGTTGTATAAAATATTTGAACAATAAAAATATCATTTTTATTGTATAAATGAACTGTACAAAATATTCATGCGTTGAAATATATATTTTATAGTAACAAATATAATTTTTAGCGTGTATATGAATAAGATAAATATTCATTTACAAATTGGACGATTTGTTTATGTACACCCATTTGACGGATATTGATTGGCACGATAAATTTTACACATCGCCCAACTGCGAAAATAAAATATTCAGTGTTTGTTGGTTGAAACCCCACACGGGTATTGGGATGATATTTGACGTACACTAATCCCAATTGTTTAGTTGCATGTCGATCAATTGGTTGACAGGCAGTTGTAAGCGCTAATTATTTATAATTAATGCTTAAGCAGTTGTGTAATGCACTTTCGATGATGGTTGATTATGTATCATTATTGTTGTATACATGTATTGTATGAAATCCATATAATCAACATTATATGGTAATTGAATGTGTCTGATTCCAATTCAGAAGAAAAGAATATTTTAAAATAATGAATATTTTAAAATAACGAATATTTTAAAATAGTATTTAGTAAATGATCAAAACATGATTTTGATGTCCGATTTTGGATGGACACGACAATATGGAAATATATAAAGTCATGTTGATTAGATATGCGCCATTTTGACGCAAACGATGTTTATATCGATTTTATTCATTTTTAGAATGAATATCGAAAAGGGAATGATTTCAAATCTGATATTTTGAAAATATTATCATTTATATACTAATGATATAGAATATTCAATTTTGATTTAAAATTGAAAATGAAGTTGGAATCGTTTTTAAAACGAAGTTAAAACGATTTATAAAATACGTTTTGAACGAAATATATATATATATATATATATATATATATATATATATATAATGGCCTAAAAATAACGCGCCGCGTAGCAATCGTTCGCGAATTTCGACCATTCACTTCGAATTGACGTTACGGGAGATCCGACCGTCAGATTCTCCTAAAACCAGAACCGTTGGGTTCGTATCGAAAAGAGCTTTCCAACGAATATAAGAAATTTGAAATCTAACGGTTGGATTTGGAATTATGTCCAAATCAAATTTGGAAAAGGTCGTTGTAAGTGCAGTTCGATGACCGTTCATGGAAATCGACTGAAATGGCGATATTAAAATTATTAAAAATATTATTAATTTGTGTAAAATCATAATAAATGATTTGGAAAGAATTGGGATGAAAAATTCCATATTTGAAAAGATAAAAATATATTTTTATCGAAATGAACTAGTTATTAACTAGAATTAGAATCCAATTATTTTTAAATAAATAAATTGGATTGAGAATTGGTTTTAATAAAACCAGAATTTCCAATATATGAATTGGAATCGATTTGAATTGAAATTATATTCGGTATATTTCGATATTGGATTCGATGATTGTACGGATATTGTGGAGGAATTTGGAAGATATATACATCGTTATTCCAATACGATATTTGTGGATTTCAGAATTTGATATTGAATATAAGCCGATACTTTCTATTCAGAGTCTTGTATTTAATATCAAATTGGATTTTGGGTTTGTCGTGAACGGTGTCTTAAATAACACTGTTCTTAAACCCTGATGAGAAAGAATAAATCTTTTACTTAAGACTTTGAGAAGTTTACCAATTAATTAACATTTAATTGGGGTTGAAATTAAAGTTGAATATGGTTTTATCGTGAACTGTGTTTTAAACGACATTCGTTCTTTAACCCGATTAACAGTGAAATGTGATTTGGAATTTATAAATCTTATATTAAGATTTAATGGGTTTTCCAAAGTAAAGTTTTCCAATTAGTTAATATTTAAATTGGAATGGAATGGAATTCGATTTGGTAATAATCGAAGTGAGCTTCTGTGGAGGAAGACTATTAATATATATGGAATTTAAAAGGCTTCGTCGTTATTCCATTTATATTATTAGTCGGATACGGAAATTGACATCGATTATATATTGATATGTTTTCCGTGAAAATTCCATAATTAATGGAATGAGATTTTGGGTTTATCGTGAACTGTGTTTTAAATGACATTGGTTCCTTAACCCAGTTAAAGGCAGGATTTATTTTCCTAGATTTGAATAATCATTAAGAAATGATTTTCAAGATTAAAACTTTAAGTGGAGTTTTAACGAATCTTTAATTAGATTGAAATGAGGATTTGATAATTTAAATTATCAAATCTGAGAAATGATCGAGAATGGAGTATCACCAGTTTTGCTCCAAGTGATAGTTAAATCTTTAATTAGATTTGAACGTGAAATGGTAATTAATATTTACCGATAACACCGTGGTGTTAGATATGGAGTACCACCAGTTTTGCTTCATGGGATGAATAGGTTGGGACAGGGAAATTAAATAAATGATTACTTCGGTAAGATTCACTAATCCTGACTAGTTTGGATAAACCTTAATATGGTTTAAAATTGTTAAAATAATATTTGAATAAAAGAATATTATGGATTGTAATGAGGCATATGTTGTGTTTGTGTAGCACTTGTTTATAAAATACGCGAGTTATTCGGAAAGGATGGGTTTATACCTTCTGAATAACTGATACGACAATATGTTGATGATGAAGACGGTGGTTGAAGACCGGAGGTCTTCACATCGTTTGGATGATTACTGATGTCCTGATTGGGCTGTACACCCAAGACAAGGTAATAAGTGGTGATCGTCCAGACATACTTGGAGATCAACGGATATGCGAGGGCCTCTCTCCTGTATTGGACATATGGGATAAGGAATAAGGTGCCTCCGGTTTCGTTCAGACCCAGAACGAACTTGTTAATGGACTGTGTGTCTGACATTGGATTTTATTATGTGCTGATTGATCTCTATTAAATGTACATCTGTTTGGTGGCGGAGAGATTAATCTCTTGCTTAACACCCTTCTCTGAGACGTACGAGCTCAGAGGTTGTATATCGATAGACATCAGTCGCATGGCGTGAATTGCCTGTGTGGCATGCAAAGATGCAGTGATCAAGGCTTTTGTTGAAAAGCAAAATCTTGAGGTTGATGATCAAAGCATAGCTTTAATATAGCGTCGCTTTGTGTATAGCGTTAATTCGTGAGCCTCACACCCCGGTATGAAACAGAAACGGGAGAGGATCCAGGGAGGACATGCATTTCTTTCTAGTTCGGAGGGGTGTCAGTGTTGGCAAGCCCGGACATTTTACTCATGTGGACGTTGCTTATTGTTACTAGATGGATAGAGAAGCGCCTCGGATATATCGGTTACTACAGAGCCGATGGATATTGAGTCATCTAGCTCATTTACACCCCATAGGGCGGGGAAGTGCATGTTCAGAGAATTATTAATCCACTTAAAATGTGGATCGGCCCTGTGGCTCCTAGGTGCAGTTGCGGCTGAATCCTGAGGGACGGGCTAGAGTGTCTCGAATTGATAAGGACGATCCATTACCTTGGTTCATGATGGAAATCCAACTTCCAATACGACAATGTGCGGTTTTAATTGTAGAACTAGTATGGTGACTTGATAGATGGTACCCATGCCCCCTATGGTTGATACATTTATATTTGAAGTTGATTTCTTCACTTATAGTAATAATAAAATATTAAATTTCGTGTATCAAGCATTATATGGCTATTATAAGGGAAAACCCTATCCTCCGGCTTGCATTGCACTGTGTGATGGGACCTGGTCTTATAATAGCTTCATTGTTCTTTATTTAGCATTGCGCTTTTTGTTTTATGCACTGGTATTCTTGGGGGTAAAGCCGTTCCGTGTTATACGGCGTGGTCCCTTGATTTTCCTAACTTTAAAATAAAGATTAATAACTGTTTTAGTTCTCACACCAGTCATATGACTGGCCTAGAGTTTATTGTTTTAACCTAAACTCTGGGTGCCCTTATTTTCCACACGGACAGCTAGTAGTTGGGTTTTGCAGATATTATATTCACAGGATCCTGGTTTATAGCTGAAGGGATATTCGTAAAGCTCTGTATATACCCGTGTATTTCTTTCAGTTGTGTTTTGTATTATTTTCCGCTGCTATGTATTTAAATGTAATTTATATCTCTGATATTTGTCGAATGTATAATATTTATTCATACTCTGGAATATTCTTGTACTTTGATGTAAATTGTTGTAATATGCAGTGAAATGTTCTTCTGTCTGTGTTCTGATTTGTTGTGTTCTCAACTCAATCCGGGCTTTCCTTCACGGGGAAGTTTGGGTCATCTTAGATAATTTATAGGTAAAGGGTATCAATGGTAAATTTAATAAATAAAGCATTTAATCATTTTGTATTCACATTAAATTTAATATTAAACATTACTAAATTAATTCTAATTCATTATACGGCTTATATTAGTTGTATGAATCAATTACTACTAGTATAATCCTGAATTTAATTATTCCACCAATCTCAAATTAACATTTAATTTTAAAATAATTGATAAATTTTAAATCTTCATAATTTACAATAGATTTAACAAAACAGAATTAAACAAATTCAATTTAACTTAATAAATCAGACTTTATTCATTTTGATTTCCAATTGTGATTATTAACCAAATTCAAATTCAAATTTATTTTATGAAAGAACAAATCAATTTTATTCATTATAAACTTCAAATTTTTAATTTACATAAATTATTAAACACAAGTTGTTATCATATATAACTATTACATATCATTGTTTAACAAGTCAAATTAGGTACGTACCTTATCAAAATACGACATAAATCATTAACTTTAATTTTTAAAACATTTTTTTTCAAAAACACATTAAATTTAATAATTTAAATTGTTGCAAAACTTGGGATGTTACACTCTCCCCCACTAAAAACTTTTCGTCCTCAAAAAAGCGTAGTAATAAAGTTGTCAATTTAGATATATTTAGCCATAAGTTTTCTTATTCAACTTAATTTTATTAATATTTTAGTTTTAAATCAAGAATAACCATACTGCGATTTTTCTGAAAATTTGAATTACACATCTTAAAATCTACAAGTTGAAAACTAATTTTCCTCTTACATTAGAAAATTATATTCCAATAGATCCGACAGATTCTTGTTTCAAAGAATTCTGACTTATTTTGAATCCTATATATTCATTTAAACTTCAATTCCGAAAATTATGAACTGCAACTTTGCGACGAGCTCGTTTTAATTAAATTGGATTAACTCAGTCAGCCTTCTTTTAAGTTTATAATTTATAAACAATTCACTTTAATTTTCACAAAACAAGTTAAACATTTATTTTAGACATGGAAATACCGATTATCTAAAGTCATCGAATATCTTACCATTAATAGCAATACAATTTAATTCATAACCAAACAATTTATTTTACAAGTTTATTTCATTGATTTATCTTCATTACCTAGTTAAATTCTATTTCCAGCATAACCAAGTATATCGTTCATTCCATTACTTAAGTTTCATTCGTATTTATAACTCATCAAAATTTTCAACATCCATTATTCATACCAGTACTTGTATATTATCCAATTTTATTCCAATCACATGTTAACTTTTGACTAATTGGTAAGTCATATATATGCTATGGAAATGTTCGATTTTTTTATACAAGTTCACTAGTTTCAGTTTATTTTGAATTCATTGTTTCAACCTACTAACAGTGTTCATTTAATTATAACTCTCATGGATTTATTTTCTTTTTATACAATTTAGAAATTTCTATAATTTCAAATTTTTAGTTCATTTCACCAATTTGGAATTCATTAACTATTCAAGAACTTAAAAATTCCAACTTCGGGTTCGTTTCCAAATTAACTTTAAAATAAAATATATATTTTATCTTTTATATCAAATCATAATTTAAAAGATTTAAATGAAATTCAAATTTCCAAACCAAGTATAAAAATTCTAAGTGGTCTCTCCCTACTTAGTCTCTTGAAAATAATGTCGATAATGCGTGCACTCATTACCGAGATCATTTTCCAAAGGCAAAGGGGAAAGTATACACTTATTTCAAAATTAATTTGAAAACAGTTTTTACATGGAATAACTTTTAAAATATAAATATGTTATTTCAAATCATTTGCAAAACAATATTACAAAACCACCCAAAATTAAATTCTCAAATTCATATTTAACTTCTTATTTCATTACCAATTAATTTTCAATACTTCATTTTTCTTAAACCATTCAATAACCAATAGTTTGAATAATTGATTAATCGAATAATAAACGATGAAAATCTAATATTATCATCAACAAAAATAAAAATTCATATATTTTCACATAATTCTATATATAAATAAAATATAATTCAAAACAATATTATGTCAATAAGCCTTATTCGAATGTTTAGAAATCCCTATCGATACATTGGCGTCCCAAGTACCGACCATAATCCACAAATGCTCAACAGAACAAATCAACACAATACAAAACCACTTTATATCAAGATTACAAGTACGCTCTCGCATATACAATCAAACTCATTCTAGAGTATTACTACCCTATCTCTAATGAGTTAATCCCAAACAGGGCCAAGGTTTTCGCTAAACCAAAGCTCTGATACCAAATGTAACATCCGTGATTTTTTACCATTCAAATCGATAATGATCCTCAATGTCGACTTAAAAAAATAAAAAGTACAGATAGTTATTGGGATTAAAATAAGAAAAGAAGAAAGAGGAAAAAAATCACAGAATCTCACAGCAGAAGGACAAAATATGATAAATAAATAATAGTTCATGAAGTTGTTAAAATATACATTTGATTATACTTTACAACAATTATCTTACAACAATTATCAGAGTTAACTATACTAAACATACTGGTACTTGCAGCGGAATAATAATAATAGATACGTTTGTTGAGCTCCATCTTCATCTTCATAACATCATCTTCAATAACTTAAAACTCAGGCTGACCCGAGCGTATTGCATAAAAAGAAAACACAACAAACACTCGGATCAGAACTAAATCATTCACATATTAGTCAAATTAAAATATGAAATAACATGAGTGTTATGGTGTATAAATCTAAAGAAGTATTATGGAAAATTCGCAAATGATTTTGGAAAATGAAGCTATCATAAGCTCGTCCCACATCTCACAATACAAGCGCACGCCAAATGGGCAAGTTTTGTCTTATGATAACCAAGCATGATGTCATACGTAAAAATCTTCTTTTAATACTATTATTAGTGCATAGTGTTGAAAAGCATTTTGCAAATAAATATATTAATCTTAGCAAGCATAGTGACTATGCCCACATACATAGTCGACAAACAAAGCGAAAGGCCCGTATTGGTTGTTAGGTTCCAATATGATGGTTCCTAACATGAAAGATCAATCCGGAACTAGGTTCAACCTCACGATTCATGGTTTTCATCCAGGCTCGGACACCAAACACCAGGTAAATCAACGGTTAACATCTAGACACGGACACCGAACATACCCTTTTTTTCGCAAGTTTCAAAGTAGATCTACCGCCAAATCTTCCAAGTTTCAATAAAATGTATACAACCTAACCGCCAGTTTACCATCAATCCGGGGTGTGAGGTTCGTCGAGGTCACGATATACACAATGCTATGCTTCAATAACCAAACATTGATCATCACTAGCTCATTTCATAACTTGTGTATGCCACATTGTCAATTTACAACATGTCACTGATTTCTATCAGTACATAACCTCTAAGCACGTAAAACTTAGAGACGGTAATAATTAATTGCCACAATCTGATATATATTAATAGAAATCAGTGCTATGCAGTCAATTACAATGTCAGACACACAATCCATACAAGTCCGTTCTGGGTCTGAATGGAGCAAAATCCAAAAATCTCTAAATATATTCAGATCTCATGCCACTTATAATCTCGTATTGGGTGATCGACCCAATCGAGACATCAGCAGTCAATCCAAACTATTCAAGGATTCTCGGTCTTCGCTTATCGATTTCCAAGTCTTCAGTTTGTTTATCACGTCGTATTACTACTTGGAATGGTTTTCGAACATTTATTCGATATTGGTCTTCCCAAATAATAAGCACATTTTTAAAATAGTAGTTATTGATCATTACGGATTTCTCATTTAAATCTCCTCCAAATTCATATTCAAATTAGAATGAAATTTCATATCAATATCATGATTATTTGAACATCGATTTTTATTAAAAAGGGAAATATATTTTTATTTCAAATCTCAATCTGAATCAATGGTTTAAATCGAGAAATATTCCAATTATTAAACATTCAAAATATTTAAATAACTTGAAAAATAGAAATAAAACTTTTTAAAAAATATATATACATATCTACTAAACTAATAAGAGTATAATAAAATAATTTAAATCACTACATAGATACATATATTAAATGTTAAAAAAATCTTTAAATAACAAATAGTATAATTTACTTTATTTCAAATTATAGGTATATATATTAAATGCTTTACTAAAATAATCTTTAAATAATAAATATAATTTATTTCAAAATCCATAGGTATATATATAGCTAACTAATTTTAATTTTTTTATAAATATAATATAATTTGTTTCATTTCCATATCTCGATTTCAAATAACATTCAAATTTGACCTTTCAAATAAAAGGACATTTAAATTCGTATTCAATCCAAATTTCGAACACTTCCAAATCGTCGAATACTCTTATTTAAATTAAATCTAAGAGAATTATTAACTTTAGCTTTACTCAAATTAAATTAGAAAAATCAAATCGTATTTAAATTTCATTTCCAAATCCCCAATTTATTTTGGAATAATTTCTTTAACAAATTCAATAAACATTCAGTGTTGATATCAGTGCAGCAACAAATTTCAAATCAAAACATCCATCACAACCACTACATCCATATGGTGAATATTATCTCGTTTCACTACTTAATGAGGTTTGTGATTTCACGCTAGTAAATTTTATTTCGAATAAATAATTAAATGTCGGTTCCAAATTAACACTGAAATTAACATGTATGTCAATTTAAACAAACAATCAGCAATCACACACAACCAGACAATCAAGTTTATTTCATTATCTAATTTAACAAATAGGGGAACAATTCAGTAAGTTGTGAGTTAGAAATTCACTCACCTTTGGGTCTTTAGTTGATCGAACGTCCAACCAAAGCCCAAAAATTTCTAGTCTCCAAACACAGCCAAATTAGTATCAGAACGTCCGCAATTTCGTCACGATCCCAACGCAACAAACAGCGTCCAAAATCGAGTTCATATGTAAAAGTTATCAGCGTTAGAATACGCGATATATATATATATATATGTAATTAATTAAATTAAATTAAATAATTAATAACAAATACCAAGAAGGCACGTCATCCTTCATTTTCCACTCCTCTCAGACCCTTGCTACAGTACAAACGCGGAACCCATTATACACCGTGACTTTGACCATAACTAGCGCCCTCCTCCGACCGAGATAGGAACTCCGGTCACCACCCATAGAACCTCCTCCCTCCAACGCCCGCAAGGCAGCGATCCTGCCTCCTCCGGCTTCACCATGGCAGTGTACGCGTCGCCAAAAGAAGCCCAAACCGAACCTAAACAATCAAATTCAAGCTCCACAAGCACTTTCAGATGATGCCGATTCCACCGTTGACCTCGAATGGCCCTCCTCTACAATACCCAGATCTCCAAACCCGCGATTATAGCTTAAATTGAAAACGCCCAAATTTTGCCTTAGGGTTTCGAAAACAGCAAACTTTGACATGATTTCCGGCAAATTCGAGCGATGCATGTCAAAATAAATTGTGCCAGCAGTTACGTATCGTCGAGCGCTTCGAATTGATATATAATTTGCTAGGGTTTGTGGAGATTTGAATTTAAAGCTTGAATTTTTAATTTGAATCTAGGGTTTTAGAAATTTTTTTCCCATGCCAATGTATAGATGGAGGTATGAATTAGGTCAAAATTTATAATAATTTATAGGTAAAGGGTTTTAATGGTAAATTTAACAAATAAAGCATTTAATGCTTTTGTATTCACCTTAAATTTAATATTAAACGTTACTAAATTAATTTTAATTCACAATAGGGATTATATTAGTTGTATGAATCAATTACTGCTAGTATAATCCTGAATTTAATTATTTCACTAGTCTTCAATTAACATTTAATTTTAAAATAATCGATAAATTTTAAGTCTTCATAATTTACAATAGATTTAACAAACAAAATTAAACAAATTCAATTTAACTTAATAAATCAGACTTTATTTATTTTGATTTCCAATTGTGATGATTAACCAAATTTGAATTTGAATTTTTTTTTATAAATAAACAAATCGATTTTATTCAATATTTCAATATAAACTTCAAATTTTCAATATACATAAATTATTAAACACAAGTTGTTATCATATATAACTATTACATATCATTGTTTAACAAGTCAAATTAAGTTTGTACCTTATCAGAATACGAGAAAAATCATTAATTTTAATTTTTAAAACAATTTTGTTCAAAAACACATTAAATTTAATAATTTAAATTGTCATAAAACTCGGGATGTTACAGTTACAGACTGGGTTTGCAGAGCCAAAATGGTTAGAAAAATATGTTTAATCGGAATAGGGACACGTCGAACTCAAATGACTTTGTTTTAAAATTGAAATGCGCAAGCCTTCTCGTAATTTCGTCATGAACCGAGCACCAAAACTGACAAATGAATATACAACGGTAATTTGAGTGACGGGGCAGAGTTAACAGTAAACAATTTGCAGTGTCACGATGCTCCGTTCATAAATGCATTACGGACGCCTCTAAACGAGAAATTTGCACATAAAAATAATTTAATGAAGGTCAAAACATCTGATTTTCGCAAAATAATTTGCAGATAAAAGAATAGGACGAGAAAGGAAAACTTTTTCATGTTGGGACATTTTGGTTTCGGAAATATTTTTGTCGATGCAAATTTCGCACTAGAAAATATTTTTATGAAGCTCGAAACTTCCGATTTTCGCGAAACGGATAGCACCATTGGATTTGTGACAATGAATAGAATATTTTTCAAGTTTGTCCGAACAGATTTTGGAGAGATTATACAGTCGCTAAAATTTAAACTGTTATGCGCACGGTGCACTAAAAATTGCTCGACTGACAAACATTCAAATTTTTCGAAGAAAATTTCACAGTTAGTATGTCTCACTAAACGTATTTCAAATTCCAAATTCCCGTTATGAGAATTTATAGAATATTTTAAAATAAAAACTCAATTTAAATCGTTAAAAATAACGGGTTGTTACGTGAATTGTTCGTTTATGTTGATTAATTCCAACCATTTACCCAAGATGTTACAGGCATTTAATAAACCCGGGATTTATAACTGAAATGAATTTAAGAACGTAGGTTGAAATGATAAATATCTATGACCCTGATTTGAATTGAAATGACATATATTCTTTTCCAAAATACTAAAAATTAAATTTTAAGTATCACTTGGCCATATGATAGAAAATTATATGTGGCACCGATTGGTTAAATGAATTTGTTGTAACTTTGAACTTTGAAATATGGTTTTAAAAGAAAATTGAATGATACTTATAAAAGTGATTTCTTTTAGATTTGGACTTGAATCTTTGAATTTGAAGTTACAAAAATTATGTAAATATTGTGAACTGAAGTTAAACTTGAATTTATTATAAATGGAATATATTGAAAGTGAACTTATTGAAAAATTAATGTGTTTTAAGATGTAAACTACTAACCATCTTTGAAGTTATTTCAAATTATACTTAATTTAAAGTGACATTTGAATCGTGAACTCAAGATATTATCGGTCTGAAATGATCCAAATGAGAGTTGAAAATCAAAATTTTGGATATCTAAATCAAATCGTTTAAATTGAATTTAACTTGAAAAGAAAGTTGAATCCAAATTGCAATATTGAATTTAAATTGATTGGTTTGAAATGGGAATATGATTTTAGATTTAATCGAAATTTGGAAGAAAGAATTCCAAATTCCTATCATAGTATTTTAAACCATTACATAAACTATTTTGGTAAATAACCATTTTCTTATAAATAATTGTATTTTTAATTTATATATATTGTAACTGTTTTAAACCACTTTAATGAATAACTGTTTTACTTTATAAACTATTTTACTTTATTATTGACATATATATGTATATACATATTAATTTTTGTATATAAACTATTTTAACAAACAATTTATTCCATAAACTTCTTTAATATTTTTCTATATATACATATTAATTATTTTTTTATAAATCATATTTTTATATTCAAACTTTTATATAAACTAATATTATCTAACTATTTGTTTTCAAATTATTTAAATATATATATCTAAACTATCTAATTACCTTTCTTCTATTTTTCTATACAAATTATTTTAGAATTGGAATTGTTTCAAGATTCTGAAATGAAGATTTTAATATGAAGAATACTCTATCTTGGCTGTTGAAATGATTTTTAAAGCAAAATATGATATTTTTGTTATGAAGTATGAACCATCTGAAATGTAAATACCGATTGATGTAAAAAATGTAAAAGTTGGGTTGTTAAACAGACCGGGATCTGATATTGTCATACTCTCTGCCAATACCGAAAACCACTTTAGCAACTGTGTACGTGGTGGAGAATCTAGAATGAAGTAGGTTGGTTTGGCGAACACTACTGGAATGAAGTAAGAGAACGATGATGTGCGTCCTTGACCTTCAGGTCATAATTATAATGACTAAAACAGGGCTATACCGGACCAAGTGGGGTTAGCTACCCCTATCGGCAATACTTCTTCCCTTTATTACTATAGTCCTTTAGTTGATTTGATTTGAAAGATGCGTACCCTTGATGTAACGAACTTGAATTTTCAACCCTGAAAATCGATGTGAAACTCATGTCAACTATTCGAGCAACGAACATTCCAGATCATTAGTAGAAAGAAGTTAGAGGGTGAGAAGTAGAAAGAAAAAAGTTAGAATAGAAGAAGAAGAACACAAATACAACATCAGAGTAAACACGAATCTCACATCGGAACGAATAAATATATATTATATGATATAACTTTGAAATAAAACCAGTATTTGTATACAGTACCATTATCAGGGTACAATACTTACAACACAGTGGAAATAAACACTAGCTATATAATCCTGAAGCCTCCTGCTCCAAGCTCTCCAAGTATATCTATAAAATCCCGACAACTTGACTGCCCGTACAAATTTGGGCCCCCAAGAGTTTAGGGTAAAACAAAACAAAATAAACTCTAGGTCAGTCATGAGACAAGTGTGAGTAAACTCCAACCATTTGTTTAACTTTTAAAAGAAAGAATAATCGTAAGACTAATTCACACATAAACACGGATAGTTTTTACCTTATGATCACCCAACACATTCTTTTTAAATCCATACTCTTCTGATATTATAATAATGTCTAAATCAAATAAATAGCAATCTAGCGGAACACTTTCATCTCACGTTCCATATATATAATATATAATCAAAAACCGTGGGTGCTTATTTGGTATTGGATTCCAACTGGCAAGGTATGGGACCACATTCCGACAGTGTATCTCTAGAGAGGAAAACACTGGGTTCAACAAGAACATCTTGTAACCCAAGCTAAACATGACCGGTCACTCATTTCTCTTGAGTGTACCGAATGTATCACAAACGGGTGGGATCAGCAACCGTTTCCCGAAAGGGACAACATCGAATAGTTTAAAGAAGCAAATAGATTTTCTCTAAATCAGGTGACAGTACACCATAATTGGGAGCTACCCAATTAGCCATGCGACCTACCCGATTATACCATTTCCTGGTTGTGAGGCTTGAGGCCATGCTTATCTTTGATAGATCAAACTTTATTCACTTTGAATGTCACATCGTCATACCCGCCAAATCACAAATTGATTTCTCCAAAAATACCATATGTATACAGCTAAGAGAAACGAATTCCTCTGTCCCCAAAAGTAAATACGTTTGAAGAGATCAACTTACGCGACCTATTAAATATGCTCTGTCAGACATTCTTCCGTACAGGTTGTCCTGGGACTGAACAACCCGAAGGTACTATTCTGTAAACCCATCTTAGGCCATTTCTACCTAGGATTTGCCAAAACAACCCTTGCATAAACTCCGTCTTCAATTTTCTTCATTATATTTGATTCGCAGCACTAATGCCCATACAGAGTGGTTTTCAGATATTAAATCTGATCCCGCTCTCTCCATATTGACAATGGAAAAATGGTCAAAACTTTGATAGTCGGTTATTTAACTATCAATGGAAAACATCCATACACACAACGATCTTATTTCCGAATGAAAATTTTATCGATCAATCATCAATCAACATTTTTGCCTTTTAAATTAATTTATCATTAGTTTATTCATTTCCCCATTTTCCATTTCCATATATTCATAAATTCTTATTTTCTAAATTTAGAAAATATATGTTACTAACATTGGAAAACGTTTCCATTTCTTATTCACGCATCACTATCTTCCCACATATATCAGTCTCTAACTGTAAACTAGTAAGAGAACAACTTCCTAAGTATAAACCCCGAAGGCCGAAACCAACATCAGATCGATACTCAGGAAACCATTCAACTTAACAAATCTCCAGTCGGTTTCTAATTTCTTTAACTCCATTTCTTATCTTCTTATCAAATCATTGCTTACGCAACACTCAGATTCAATTTACGAATCCAATTCTTTTATGAAAAACATTTATTATAACGATAGCGTTATAATCCCTACTTCTGAAATATCTAACTTAAAAATATAACTTTTATTCCTTAATTTGATTAAATAAATAAATAAACAATTTATTTATAAATAAATAAATATTGATTTTAAAACCGAAAAGTAAATAGTACTTTCCTATATTCGATATAGTCGAATTCCAATGTATAATTCTCTCTTGAATAATCTCTATTCGATAACACTCCTCCGAATATTTGCTATTCGATTAACGTTCTAAACTTCGGAATAAATTACCATTTCAGGTTAACCCGGTTTCCATTTTCATTCTAAATTCACCTTTGAATTTATCACTTCCAATCCTTAATTATTTCTTTTTATAATTGTTTTATCTGCAAAACGTTTGCTTTAGCATCCCTTATCCACTTTAAAACATGAATATTTTTCATTTATGGAAACTGAACTTGTTTTATCAAATCAAACTTGATTTCAATTTATAACTATTATTATCGGTTCAAATTCTGTTTATCGAGTCATTTTATAAATCCACAATTAATCTATTTTTCCAGAAATACAATCCACTATTTTATTGAAATGCAGTTTCCTATCTCATTCAAATTCCAATTTCAATTCCTATTTGAAAACCCAATTTCCTTTATAAATATTTTTATTTTCAAAATATTTACTTTAATCCATTATTCACGTTGAATGTGAATAATATTTCTTTCATATATCAATTCAGTTTTATTTCGCATTTAAAAACAATAGTTCAAATCCAAATTCCTTTTTATACTTCTATTTAGATAATTCATATATAATCTTATTTTAATTTCGAATCTCCTATAATTTACTTTATGATTCCCTTTATAAATGTTAAGTTTATATTTCATAAACATATCGGTGTTAAAATCGATTCTACTTCCTAATATAAATTAAGGCTTATATATATATATTCAATTTATCCAATAATAAATATTTAAATTAATTTATAAATATCGCTTATAAATTAATCTTCTCAATCCTTCTGTTTAAAACAGATTTTTATTTAAAATCTACTTTATATCAAACTTCTCGTAATTCCTTTATAACTCGTGAATTCCCTTTTTATCATTCGATAAATTTTCCAAATATTTCCTTTTTAAAAATCCATTGATGTTATAAAATACTTAAATTCAATATCCACTTTAAAATTTCCTTTTATATATTCCAATATTACTTATGGTATTTAAAAAATACCAAATAAAATGGATCAATGTCATCCAAACACACATAATCAATAACAAATTATATATCACATCATATCAGAATATATGAAAAACCGTAATATATATGTTGACGAATCCAGTTGGATTCCTCTAACCTGTTTCCTTGCATCCACATATGTTAAACATAAATAACATCAATTTCATTTCAATATGAAATATTCTGATAGACAGAATCAATATTTAATTAACGATATATATAACTTAATAATTAATCTCAACCAATTAATTAGCAATTCATCCAGACAATCAACACATAGCAATCAACCATCATTTATCAATCCTAAAAATATGTTATAAAAATATAAATTGGGAAGAGTTAGTGAGTTTTAATAAAATTGGACATTTATCGTTAAATAATGATAAATTGTAGTCGATTCAAAAAGATGTTTTATTTTGCTATAATTTGTAACGAGCTCCAATTCACTCCCAATTAGTTCCATGGTGTAGCCCTCGTCCATACGATCCAAACGGATTAGACCGCTTGCAATTCTGACAATGTTTGCACTAGTTATGAGTTTTATAAGTTTATATACATCTATATAATTTAATTTAAATTAAACTTTAATTATTTATTTTAAATAGCATGGGCCTCACCATTTAAACATATCGGCCCACCCACATTTCTAGACCAGCCTCAAACAAAAGCCTTCTTCTCCATCCAAATTATACCTTGCGTGTTTCCTCCTGTACTTCGCACATACTCCATTTTCCTCTTCACGAAAATCAAATACAAATGACTAGCAAGTTAATTAGTAATTAACTAATAATTCAACTTATAATAACCTTGGATTTAACTCTTAATATCGCGCTCATCACGTTTCTTCCTCATCCACTCTGAAACCGCCTCCTCGTTTTCACCATCACCGAATTTTCTCTTGCTCATATCTCCTCCTTCTTTCCTTAAATTCGAAGAAAAAGTCACAGAAAAACATCTCTTCAAATCCTCAACACCCCATGCCCAAAATCATTGAACTCGAATGGACTTCTGGCATTGCGACTAAAAGGTCACCCACGACATTGGACAGTCAGACATCATCAACAAAAGTCACGGAATCCGTTCGAACGCGGCAGGGAGGTGCGGTTTTCCATCCTAGGGCCAATTCCAAAACCCATTGCTTACCTCGATGATCCAAATCCTCTAAAGCCTGCATTCTTATGCGCGCTGGTATCACACAGTGCGAAAAAAAATGTTCGAACTACTCAAAACCTAAACAAGAACAACGAGCATCACTTGATGTATCCAAAAATATTGGTTTCATGATTTATTGAATTTTATTTCTATTTCTATGAATTTTTGATTGTTACGATTTGGTTTAAAGAAAATTTCTGGTGGCGGCGTATTTATTTTGACCAGAGAAAAAAAAATGAATTTCGGGTTAGAGGATGGTATGGTTTTTGTAGGAAAATTTAAATAATTTTATATTCATTATTTTATTTATTTTTATTATAACGTTGTTTGTATTTGTCGTTAAAAATCCCTATGATCACATATAATATCCAAATTTGACGAAAATGGATATATAGCTACATATTGACATTATGGACCCAACGAAACTTGTTTCGCCGAATTCCGAATGCATTTGCTCACACAACATATTTTTGAAGCCAAATTATTGACTGATTTTCAAATTTTAATCCCGTACGGTCACAAAGTTTCTCCAAAAATCACGAAAATTGAAATCTAGCAATAATTTAATATTTTGGATCCAACAAAATTAATTTCATCGAAAACGGAGATCATTTGCAAAAATGGCTATTTTCTAAGGTCTAAATAAAACAATTATATATTCATATATTTAAAATAATTTAATTAAATATTAATAAATTAATATTATCGTATATATTCACATAGAATATTATCTAACTCCAGAAAAACATATCGGGATTTATAACTCGATATTTCAAAATTCCAAGTTATGTCGATATTCGGTACATAATAAATATCCTTTTATTATATAAATAATTCATTATAAATGAATTCCATTGCGACTTTCTAAAAATTTGATTTGATCATAACTTACCGCGACATTACGGGCTCGTTTTAAATTATATTATAATTAATACGTTCAACCGTCGTTTAGTAAATATATTCGTTATTATAATTCAATTCTAAACTGAATTAAATCTTATAAATAATCCAATTCACACAATATTGCGAATTCTACTATTTCCACTACAAGAAAACACTGATTTTGCAGTGGACAAATCCGTCGCTAAACATCTATTAGCGATGGACTTATGACGGATGACATTGATCGGTAAATTTCACATCGGTATTTTAGTGACCCTTTTGCGATGGAAGTTAATGTCAATTCTTCGACACTTTACCATCATTTGTCAATATATTTAAACTTAATTTTAAAAAAAAATATCGATGTTTTACCAATGGATATATATTTATTTCTTTAATATATATTTTAAAACAAATCCGTTGGAGATCCCTTGCTAAAAAGCAAGGGATTAGAAGCGGATAATTTCAACTTTTCCTAACAATTTAGCAAGGTTATTGGTGATAATTGTTTTTATTTCCGTCGGCAATCCCATGCAGATTTGCAAAACACACCTGTATTCTCTTTCTATTCCATCTGTAAATGTCATTACAATAAAATACTAATTTACAACCGATGTACGTCTATGTTAATTAAGATACTTAGTTAATAATAACTCAAAAATAACACCATTCATAATCAAATAACAACATAGAATATCAATTAACATATAGGCACAATACATAATTAAGTTGCTATATTCAATACATAGTCAATGCTTTCATAACAATTATAGAGTAACAAAAGACAATGTATATATTTCATAGTGGAACTATACAAAAAACGAATACGAAAAACAAGAATAGCACGCAGGAGCACCAAAATTGATTCGCCAAAGAAAGAAAACCGCCAATAGAGATGGTTCCCGACCTGGATTTACATGGATACAAGTAATATCAGATTACAGGATATCAATTACAATTAAACATTTTTGTAACAAGTTTTAAAAAAATAATCTCAACCTATTATCTTCCTTTACGACCATATATCTCATTATTCGACAATTGCCTTATCCGACTATTGATTCCATCCCTTATCCCTGTTGATTCCATCCCTTATCAAACTAGAGTGCTGCAATAATTTCTCATTATTGGCTCGGTTTAATTGAGCCTATGGCTCGGTAAAACTAAGCCCAACGGCTCAGTTTTACCAAGCCCTAATGGCTCAGTATAACCAAGCTATTAAGCTCAGTTTAACCGAGCCCTAATGGCTCATCAATAGATTATCTCTTGCTGTAATAATTTAAAGCTTTTAGCTTTTCCGTCCATTACACATCATACATCTAGACTAATATAACTTTTGATAGTGGCTACAACTATATAATTTTTAAATAATTGAAAGGTGATTAGTATGAGACAAGTGGAGTGCAGGTGCCCTCCTGCCATTTATAGTCTTAACAAATATAGCTAACAACCTTTTGAATTCTAATGTTCTCCTTTTTTTTCAATTATCTTTCCATGGTACACTACTCTGCAAGTAACAGCAGAAGTATCACCAAGTCATGCATAAACAAAAGGCATGATTGACTTAAAACATTTAAACGGGATTGAATCATCAGGACCGGGGACCCCATGGTCCCCTGGTCCAGACCAATCAGATTGCCACTTTTGGGGGCAATTTGCAATTTGGTCCCTGAATTTCGGTTGAAATTCAGGGGTGGCATATTGCAAATTGCCCCTTTTGGAGCAATCTGATTGGCCCGGACTAAGGGGTCCGCGGTCCAGGCGATCTGCTCCCCATTTAAACACATTCTGAAGCTATTTTGATGGTTTAACAATGTTCAGTAAATAATAATTTGGTCCATAAAAACAGTAGGTTGATAAACCTCTCATTTTCTCACGCATGGGCTGTTTGGCAAAATGTGGTAGAATCATGAGCATGAACAGGGGAGATACAAAATAAGGTACTAGTACATACATATATTGTGTGTTCTTTAATGGCATGAAAATCCCAAAAATAAGGTACTAGTACATACATATATCGTGTATTCTTTAATACCATGAAAATTACAAAAATAAGGTACTAGCCATTTAACAACTTTGTACTTTACATTTATATACATGAATCTGAATCTGCATGTGAAGTTTCACATATTTTGAAACTGTGTATGTGTGCATGCTTACCTGGATCCATTCATTATACTTTAGAAGATAAGATCATAATTTCACTTCCTCAAAAATTCGATACCATGAATTCTAAGGTTTAAGCTACAGACTTGTTACCCTAAACAAATATACTAGAAAGACAACCGAATATCAACAAGTTTTACTGTAAATGTAAATTTATTTGACTATTGCACTTCTATGTAACATGACATCCACATTTTTATTTGATTTGATAGTAAAGTACTACAATAAGTCTATTATAAAATCTTGAATTAAACAATTCAAAAAAAGACCAAATTTTTCGTTAAACAAACAAATTTGTTTGAATATACGAAGTTTATGAGTCAAGTGGAAAAAAAAAATCAAACTAAATACTAGAGAAAAGGAGTCCAAGAAGAAAGGGAGAAAAAAGAAGAATCAAAAAGAGAAATAAACAATACAATGTTGAACCTGATGAGGTACATATAATATATTTATCCGTAGCCAGTTTTTAAAGTTGTCAAGGAATAATAATACAAACAATAATATATTTACCCGCCAACAACAATAACTTATGAATCAGTAGAATAATTGTTAATTGGAAATTGCAATTTTTCAAAAATGAGACGATTTCAATTTAACGAGCGTATAATAAAATTATGAAAGAACAATGAAAAAAGAAGCACAAATCACATAAGCAAAGGGATTATTCTTGAAAAATTCACATAACATTATTACTTAAACCGATCAATGATACTTTTCTGGATCTAGATATTTAAAAAGAAAGCATTCTTACAGATCATAACACTGTAAACCACAACTTTATTGGACCTGACTCAGATATTGAGGAAACTTAGAACAAACTAGAAAAAAATGATGGCTACGCAGCCAGGGACGGAGCCAGGATTTCATTGTGACCTGGGCTAAGTTAGTGAGATGAAAAAAACAAAGCTAAATTGTATCAAAAGTTGAAAAAAATAGTAATTAAGTTTCTACTCAAAATGTTGGTGAAATAGTGCAAGTTAAAATTGCCAATTCACAAAAGATAGACCGTGGAAATCATAAGACATTGTGCAACCCATCGTTGATGGCTGAAACGACTGAGTATGATCAAAAGCTTACGGAGCTTCAGTTTGATGAAAGATAACAAAAATCCAAGGATTTAGTTCATGTTCTAGCGAGCCCACCTAAACCACAAGGTCAGTGTGATATAACTGGTTGACTACTGCTGATATTAGAATGTTGAATGTGCCTGCTATGAATGCACATGTCACAAACAAAATTGCTTCTGTGAGTTCTTGCAGCAGTGAAGTTAACATTGAAGCAATGTTAGAGCCATGCAAAGATAACGTGTATTACACAACTAATCAAGACAAAGCCTCTCTTAAAGTTGATAATCCAGTTCTCATTAACAAACCCGAAGATTGTAAAAATATGGTGACTATACTTTGAACATCAACAAGTCAGCTGCACCTCTGGAATGAGCACATGAAGTGCACGTGCATAGCCCTTCCGCCTCAAAAGCAAGATTGTAAGCCTCAATGACACAAATCAAGGGATTCAATTGAATAAAATTTGACAAATAATTTGAAGTTTGCAACTAGTTTATGTACATAAGATGATATGTCAATGATTAAAAAGGAATCAGAAGAAATTTTCATCTAGAAATTACCTTTATTTCAATTTAGATGGATTTGATTTGAGTAGCGGGAGGAGATGAATATTTGTTCATGCTCTGCTGCCAACATCGCATGCTGGAAGAAGAATGGGAGGAAGCAGCATATTTTTGTTTTTGAATTCAGTTTATTGGGACGGGTTTGTTGGGCTGGGTAATAGCTTATATTTTTTTAACAAAATTACACCCGGGCTACAACCCAGGGTAACTAGTGGCTACCTCCGTCCCTGTACGCAGCGGTTGAACTCTTTTTTACTTTTATTATAATAGTAATTAAGGTTATTACATTGAAAACTATTATATCTTATTTATTATTATTCCGATCCATATATGTACAAAGTTAAAGAATTGCTAACTTATAGATAAGTTCTATGTATATATGAAAATCCCATGCATGAGAATCTGGTTGCATAAAAATCTATTTACTTCTCAAAATCATTTAATTCCCATATAAAACTGCATGCGTGAGAAGCTTTATGCACTTGAGGTTCATATGTATCACATTATGCATACACAATTGAATCTGTACTAAAAACTGAACACGTAGATTTCGATGTAGAAGCTAAGAAAAAGCTTAAAGACTTTAAAAATGCTTCTACTAATAGTCTAAGTAATTAGGAAAAAAGGCAGGAAGCGTACCTACAAAGCGGGAAAGCAAATAATTAGTAATCTCGTCGCAGTTTCTTTAGTTCATTATCTGACTCCAAATATAACTTACAAACTAGAGATGGTTTTTCCAACCAAAGCGCCTCCTCATACTGTCTTCCTAGTAGTGGACACTTTTATATCAATTCCAAGTCTCTTACCTGTTAGGGAACTGAAAGCTTTATTATTAACTGTAATTACAATACTTACAGAAAATTACATTTACATCACTTCTCACTTTTACCTGCATTTGGCAGGAGAACCTACCGTGCTCCCAGCAGCATTTCTGAGTGATCTACATCTTCTAACATTTAACAAATACTATTCTTGTCAAATAATCAATATACTAGTGACTGTTTCTATAAAAATAACATAAATGATGGAGCCTATCACTTACTTATCTGGGAAAAAAAGGAGAAAGAAACAAATAACAGGATATTAGGAATCATAGTTGTGCAACCAATTGCCTAGAAAATTAATCTAATGAAAAGCACATAAAACTGGAAGATTTATGTGAGATTAAAAGATCAGAAAAGCATACAAATGCAACCTCAAAAATCGTTTATGATTATTCTATCTTACTGCTAAATTGAGCGATTAATGACTCTCGAGACTTGAATTTCAAAGACTTTCCTTTAGATCGAAGATCTTCTTTGGATCGAGGAGACCTAGCAGTGGACTAGAGGATCTCGAAGCATCTTTATATTTAGTTTATTTTTTTCTCCATGAGTCGCCATTGTTGTTTTGATTTTGGGTCTGTTATTGGGTTTGAGGAAAGACAAATTCTATTTCAACCTGTGTTTTTAGTTAGTAGCCCCCCCAAAAATAAAAATAAAAACCTGTGTACCCATATAATTAGTTAGTAGCCCCCCTTTTTTTTCCAATCTTGCCCTTGCCCTTTACTTCACTTCTCGTTGACCTCTCGTTGCTTCTCAAATCTCTTTCTTTGGATGCGATACATCTAAAAATCACGCAAGTTTTAGGTTTGAAGATTTCTACCGCAATTCACTCCAATTTCAAACGATCGCACACATCAATCAAGGAAGAGAAGACATGTAATCTTCATCATATAATTAGGGTTTCACGTATTGATTCTTGGGATAATTTGTTTGATCAATGTTTGAGTTGTTCAGTTCTGCAGTTGTATTGGTTATTCCCACGCACGATCATACCATCACAAACGATAACGCAATTCGTGGTTATAGAATTTGAGTTTTTTTAATCTTTCTAGGTTACCACGCAAGGAAAACATGTGGTTAATAGGTATACCACGATGAGAACAAACGAGGAAATATTTTTTTCCTCGGAGATCTTCTTCATGGTTATCTGGTTTTCCTCGTAATTGTAAATTGTGGGTAAGTAAATTTGGTTGTTTACCACGTACACACACTACGGGGTAAACCTGAAAACCACGAAAACTACATACGTGGAATGTAATTTCACCCACTGTTTAAGCTTCGTAGTACAGAGATGAGATGAGAATATAACTCCCTAAGGGTACTTCAGTCATTAAAATTTTAATTTTTTAAGGGGGGCTACTAACTAAAAACATGGGTTGAAATAGAATTTTCCTTGAGGAAAATGTCTAAGAAATATTCATTTTATCGGGTATAACTTGATTGTATAACTCAGTTGCTTGGGCCGTTTCTTTTTAGTTTCGAATGTTAGGGTCCGTTTGATTTTGAAAGGGAAGGGTTATTTTGAAGGAGTATTTGAACGGGAATTGTTGCGAATGGGGAATGTGTTTTTTTTACGAAAGGGGAAAATTGGAAGGGGCAAAGTTATTATTTTATTGTTTTTAATTTGTGTTTATTATAGATTTATTGAATTAGAATACAAATTGCAGAATACAAACTAGAGAATACGAACTATAGAATTTAAATTTCATAATTCAACCACCATTACAACACAATTGCAGAATACAAAAAAAACTACAGCAATACATAAAAAACTACAGCGATCCATTCCTCAGCTTATGGACCTAATAAAGAATACAACGCCTAAGCTCTTCCGGCTTGTCAATCAGAAGTAAAAAAGGGTTGACGTCCCTTCTGTTATCTAATGCTGACAGAATAATCCCCACCTACCACTCGAGATAATCATCACCATCTTGACGTGCTGCCATGCACAAAGCAAGAAGCTCATTTCTGTCCATGGAATGAGGATTTAAGCTATAATTTTCGGAATGTGGTATTGAAAAAGGTAGTGAATTGGAGTGAATATAAAGGGGAAGGAGAGAAGGAATCAGTTGTTCTGGAAATTTCGTCGCATCAGATGTGCGTCCGACGCGTCGGACGTGTCAGACGCGAAAGCCACCTTTTCAACCGTTCGTCTTGAAAGGGAAAACATGTGGGCTCCACTGTGGACACCGCGTCAGACGCAGACACGGACTTCAACTACCTAGTTCATAAATCAAACGGTACCTTAATATCATTTACAAAAAAAAAAAAAAATTCAAACTTAAACAACAAAAGATAATAATTGTCTAAAGTTCAACTCATTAAACAAGACGGTCTACGTAGGTCCCTATGCTATCCCTACAATTCCTACGTGTTTTCACGTTTTTCCTACGTCGCGCCTACTCGACGTAGGGGATTATGGGTTGGAAAATTGCCTCTTTTTTGTAGTGTGGTGAGCCAACGTTTAACAAAATTGTACTTTATCTTAGTCAGAAGTCACAGAAAATTTTAAAATTAAAATATGAAGTATTATACAATTTAAATTAAATTATTAAATGAACTTATTCAATATTTTAAAGCTTGGAAATTTTGGTTGTTTCGTGTCAAACAATAATTGGTTTTATAAACTTTATGATTTATTTTAAATTTATTCAAGATGATTTCAAATTTTTAAATTTTTCAAAATATAAAATATAATTATCAACTATAATTATAAAATGTAAGTATCAATTATAATTATCAAATGTAATTATTAAATATAATTATTAAAATTATTTATTGAATACTAGGTATCATTTCATACGTATTAAATTTTATTATTAATTATTAAATAATAATTATAATAAAATGATATGTTCATATCTTGCAAATCTGTCGGAATTCTGCTGTAAAATAGCATCGATAATTATCCATCGGTATTCTGCCTGTATTTGCAATGGAAAATAGCGGTAGAAATTTTCTATCAGTAATTTGACGCAATTTGCAACGGCTTAGCGAGGGATGACAGAAGACAACGGTAATAAATAAAAGAAAAAAAAAGCTGAAAAAACAAAAAATTATCCCTTGTAGATCACATGGAAATCCGTCGCAGATTAGCGACGGAAATTTCCGCTTCTAAATATCTGACGCTAAATCAGTGTTTTTTTGTAGTGTTTCTGACTATTTTGGAATTTATAATTTATTATTCCATTATTTATATTAATTAAATATAAATATTATTTAATTTAAGTTATTTTAAATTACCTATTAAATATTGGTATAATTAAATAAACTAATTATTATACCTGTAAAAAAGACGGGACGTTACATTCTTCCTCCCTTAAAAAATTTCGTCCTCGAAATTACTAAGTTAGAAAACAAACCCTATTAACTGGTTTAAAAATTATTTGTTTACTTCTTAACTTCAGTTTTAACTAAACCATTTTATTTCAATTAAAACCTTAATTTATTCTTATTAATGAAATATTTAAAAATTTCTGAAAATTTTCTAACACCTTAAATTTTCAGAAAATTTTGCCAACGTCTCCTTTGTATGGCTCAATTGGTACAACTACAACTCGCCTCTTTAGGCCTCTTCCAATCAAAAGAAAATCAAATAACCAAGCGGCTTGCAAATTTAGCTCATAAAAATCTCATACTCATATAAAATAAACTTGCACCTTTTTGTCAGGCATTCAACTCTGCCACTTTCATCTTCTATTAATTCAGCATAAACCAATGTTATCCCAATCAATATCCAATCAGTTCATTCTTACCACATTATTCATTTACACCCAAGCCAATTTTCATTTCAAACTCGAGTTCCATTCTCGATCCCAAACTCTTAACTTACCTATCCAATACCATTTCAATTTCCTATATCACAAATCCAATTTTTTCTCGATATCATTCTAATCCAATTCAAATTCCGCTTAATCTTTAATTTGATTTCAATTGGCTTTCTCACATTTCTGTTTAATTTGTTTTAATTCAAACCATCTTTTCCTGGGAGTTTTAAACAGTTTACCATATCAAAAATAAAATATCCCTTTCCGGAATTCAAAACAGCTTGTTTTCTCAAAATAATTCAAAAACAATATCTTTGGTAATAATCCGTCACTTTAGAACTCGAAAATGAACATTCATGATGTGGCCAGCATCATCAGAATTATTTTCCAGTGATAAAAGTGAGTTCAATACTATATCATTTCAAAACTCAATTTTAAACACTTCCATTTTGAAAACTATTTCAAAATATCATGCACAATGCTTGTAAAACTATTTAAAATCTCCTAGGATTTTAAAATTCTCATATATTTAATCCAATCCATTTACAAACACTTCTCCAACTTTTAGAAATTTTAATTCCAATTCTGATTTAAATTCAGATTTAATCCATCTGATTTCATATATTACACTTATACGAATTCAGATTGGTTAATTATAATCATTTCAATTATAATCTTATTCGATTATAATAATGACCAACACATCAAACATATTAATTCCAATATATATACTTCTTTATATCAAAATATATTTTGGGCAAAATTATTTCATTTACCCTCCTTTCAAAACAAACTATGTCGGTTCATCGTACTCGAGTGTTTTAGGAACCCCTACCGATATAGTGGATCAAACTGATCGACCAGAACTCATAAACAACTCAACCAATAAATCTCCACAATATGAAATAATTTTTATAAAATCTACAAATAAGTTCTCTCATATATATACACACTCAAACTCAATATAGGGTACTACTAAGCCTATTTCTATCGAGTCACGCCACAGAGCCAAGGTAATCACTAAACCTTCAGCTCTGATACCACTGTAACGAACTTAAATTTTCGACCCCGAAAATCGACGAAAAACTCATGTCAACTATTCGAACATTGAACATTCCAAAGCATTAATGTAATGACCCGCATTTTCGGCGGTATAATAATTAATTAATTTAATTATTTTAAAGGTGATTAAAAGGATTTCATGGTCGTTGAATTAAATAATGGTGAATATTTAATTAAAATAATATATTTAATTTTGAAATAATCAGAATTGGCTGAAATGGCGATATGGTGTGAACTGGATCATCTGTCATATTTAATTCAGTTTGGAATTGAATTAGAATAACGAATATATTGTTTGAATGACAGTTTGAACGTATAATTTTATTATAATTAAAATCGAGCTTGAAATGGCGCGGCAGTTCGTTAATTGGCGATTTGAACTTCAACTGAATGTACAGGATTCGTTTTAAGCCGGATTTCTATGAAACAAGAAACGTTGGGAGTTGGTGGAGTATATCTTTCTAGTGGAAGAGAAAAATCGGGATTTCATCGTGTAGATTTTAATTTATGTCCAAATCAAATTTTAGAAAAGTCGCTGTGGAATTCCTTTATAATTTATAAAGGAATTATTTATATTATAAAAAGGAATTTCAATATAAATCGAATATCGGGTTGACCCAGATTTGAAATGTCAAGTTATAAATTCATATAGGAATATTCTAGAGATGTATGGTATTCCACAGTGAATATATACGATAATATTTATTTACAAGTATTTAATTTAATTATATTTAAATGGGTCATTCAGAGCTTTAAAAATAGCCAGTTTTGCAAACGACATTGGTTTTCGACGAAACTAATTTTGTTGGATCCACAATGTTAAATAGTTGTTAGATTTCCAGTTTCATGATTTTTAGAGCCACTGTGTGGCCGTACGAGATTTTAATGTGAAGAACAGTCAGTATTTTAACGGTTAAAAATATGCTGTGTGAGCAAACGAAGTCGGAATTCAACGAAACCAGTTTCGTTGGGACCGTAAAGTCGAACTCTAGCTGCATGTCAATTTTCATGATTTTTGGGTATCGTGTGTGATCGCACGAATTTTTAGAAAGAAAAAATAAATACAAATAAAATAACTAAATGAAATGTGTGAACATTAAGGTGCCACATCCTTTCGTTTTCAGCCACAAGAAAAATCCCGTTCCCTTATATAATCTAATTCAAGCCGCCACCAGTTCTAGTTTTCAAATGTAAAAAGAAAATCTTCAAAAGAAGAATCAAAAGAAAGTGAAATAAAATCGTATAAATTATTTCATATATATATTTGGGTTCGTTGATCGATTCTCCTCATTCTCGGGTAGTTTTTGTTGGGTTCGACGCTCATTCCTGGAGGTCAAAGTTCCACCTTGGAAACCAGGGTTCGATGTTTAGGGATTTTTGTGCATTGATTCGTATTTTTGAGGTTTGTTTTTGGTTTATGATGAAAAACCGAGCTGGTAGATGTTGTTTGAGGATTTTAACAGTATAAAAAGTGTCGATGTTCTTTTGGGGATGCTACGGCCTCGAGCTGAGATGCAATAGAAATCATGATTTCGATTTTCAACTAATTGGGGAGAGGTGGTAGCATTCGAGAAGAGGTGAACGTTGGTAGTTCCAGTTGGAATTTTAATGGAAGGATTGGAGAGGGGTTTGAGCAAGAAGGAGGCGCAATGGTGTTGAAGAGGGAGCAGCGATCTGGAGGAAAAATCAGAACGAGGAAGAAAGAAAATCGCGGTCTGGGCTTTAACAGATGGTGAAGGGCTTTAGTTCAAAGGTTAAGCCCAAATGGGAATTCATTTAAAGTTAATTCAATTTAAATATTCATTTAATTGGGTATAACTTCGTAACGCGATATCTATTTCATACGAGGTCGGATTCGCGAACCGTAAGTTGCGTTGGGATCGTATGGACGGACACTACACGATGAGACTGACGGGGAGTGGATAGGAGCTTGTTTGAATTTATGGCGAAATAAATTGTTTGATTCAAATCAAACAAACAGTTTATCGTTCTTTAACGATGAACCGCCAAAGTGAGTAAATCACACTAACTCTGAATAGTTTATATTTCATGTTGTATTTTTAGAATTGTTAAATATTGGCTGATTGACTGTGTGTTGACTGTTTGATTGAACTGCTAGTCAGTTAGTTGGATTTCTATATTTGATTCTGTTTAAAAGAATATTTCATATTGAACTGAAGGTGATGTTGATTATATTATGTAACATCTGTGGATGCAGGGAAACAGGATGGAGGGATCCGACTGGATTCCTCAATATTTAAAATATGGTTGTTCCATATAATTGAATATATGATGTGATATATAATCTATTGGCGATTATATGTGTCTAGACGATATTGGTTTGATATGTTAAATACCATAACATACCGAAATGTTGATAACGGAATTTTCAAAGTGATATTTGAAAATAAAATATTTATAAATCAAAGAAGATTTTATAAACGGGAATATTTATAAATAGGAAATCTTTATAAAAAGGACATCTATAAATGGAATATTTATAAAGTGAATTATTTATTTAAGATAAATAAATAAGACATTTTAAATGGATTATTTATTTGGTAAATAAATAAGACATTATAAAGTGATTATTTACTTAGGAAATAAATAGGAAATCAAAAGAGAAAGATTTGTAATCCATTTACAAATGAAATCAAAAGAGAAATATTTGTAAACCATTTACAAATGAAATCGAAGAGGAAATATATTTTTAAAACAAAGATAAAAGAGATGTGTAAACCAAATAGAAAGAGGGATATTTGTAAAACATTTACATATAGGATTAAGAGGAGTTATTTATTTAGAAAATAAATAAAGTTGAAAGGAAACATTTATTTGTTAAATAAATAGGAAAGATA
This sequence comes from Allium sativum, assembly GCA_030737875.1. Taxonomy (NCBI): domain Eukaryota; kingdom Viridiplantae; phylum Streptophyta; class Magnoliopsida; order Asparagales; family Amaryllidaceae; genus Allium; species Allium sativum. The sequence goes on from CM060924.1 coordinate 302,169,473, forward strand.
AAAGAAATATTTATTTATGAAATAAATAGAATAAAAGGGAAAAGATTTATAAAACGGAAAGGGTTTTATAAAGGAAATAGATTTATAAAATCAAAGGATTTTATAAAAGAAGGAATTTATATAATCGAAGGATTTTATAAAAGGAGATATTTATTTAGAAATAAATAAATAGGATTATAAAGGTTATTTATTTAGGAAATAAATAGGAGTAAAACGGAATATTTATTTAGGAAATAAATAGGATATTTTTAAAGCGAAATATTTATTTGTTAAATAAATAGAATAAAAGGAATTATTTATTTGTTAAATAGAATTGAAAGGAGTTAATCGATTTGAATTAATCAAATAGAGTTAATTGATTGGAGTTAATCAAAATAAGTTAGCGAAAGGGATAAATCAAATGAGTTAGTCAAACCAAGTCAAATGAGTTAATCAAACCAAGTTGATCGAATTGGTTCAACCAGATTAATAAAAGGAGTTAGTCAAATGAGTTAACCAAAAGGAGTTATCCAAGTCGAGTTAATCGATTAGAGTTTGAGTTAAACCAGTTAGAGTTAATCAGTTAAAGTTAAACCAGTTAAAGTTAATCTGTTAGAGTAATCGATATAGTTAAATCTAACTAGAGTTATGGAATAGAGTTAAATCGAACTAGAGTTAGTGAATAGAGTTAAATCGAATTTAGTTTATTCGAATAGAGTTGAAATTAGTTAATCGAATTTAGTTATTCGAATAAGTAAATCGAATCGGAAATATTTGAAGTGAGATAATCGAATAGTAGATATTCGAAGTGAGATAATCGAATAGTAGATTTTCGAAGTGAGATAATCAAATAGTAGATATTCGAAGTGAGATAATCAAATAGTAGATATTCGAAGTAAGATGATCGAATCAGAAATATTCAAAGTGAGTTGATCGAATCTACTTATTCGACAGGAGTTAAATCGAATAAGATTTATTCAAAGAAAGAGATTTTCGAATGTAAGTATTTGAAAGTAAGCAAATCAAATATAAGTTATTCGAATAAGTTATTCGAATAAGAGTTAATCCAGTAAGAGTTATTAGGTTGGAGTTAACCAAATAAGAGTTTTAGATTAGTGTTAACCGAATAGGAGTAAATAAATTAGTTGTCGTTATATTATTCGAGTTAGAGAATAAAAGTCATATTAAAGATAATATATTTCGGATGCAGGAGATTATAACACCATTGTTATAATCACGTAAACTTGTAAAAGAAGGGGTTTCGTAAATAGAAACCGAGGGTTCATAAGGAAGTGTTAAAGAGTTAAAAAGGTGAATCTTATCTATTTCGAGATTTGAAAGGTGGTTCAGTTAAGGTCTGAGAGGTAGCTATACCCCAACTTGATTGACTGTGTTTTTAATTAAGAAATGGTTACTGTTCGAGTGTGAAGTGGTTAAGTGGATTGAGTAATTTAGTATAGTGGTTTGAGTCGTCATTGCAATATAGTTTTAACATCTGTTTAAATCCCAATTAAGAAGTTTTGGAAATGTTTTCCAAACGAGAATCAGAAATGTTTTCTGATAATAGGAAATAAGAATTTAGAATATATGGAAACAGGAGATAAGTAAATTAATTAAATAAAGAGATAAATGTTGAATGATGATTGATCAATATAATTTCCTCCTAGAAATAATATCGTTGTTTGCACACCTGCTTTTCTTTGATGGTTAAATCACAGACTATCGAAGTTTTGACCATTTTAACGTTGTTAATATGGAGAGACCGGTTGGATTATTATCCAAAGAACCACTCTGTATTGGCATAAGCGTTGCGAATCATATATGCCAAAGATAATTGAAGACGGAGTAAAGTGCAAGGGCTATTGTATAAGTCTTAGATAACAGTGCCTAAGATGGATGTACTGAATAGTGCCTTCGGTTCATCCTGTTCCTGGATGACTTGTATGGATGAACATCTGACAGAGTAATTGCAGAAAGGTTACATACATTGATTTCTTCAACCGTACCAAGAGTGGAAGTGGAGAAGGAAACTTCTTTAGCTAACACGTAATGTACTGTTGTAGACGTCAATTAGTGATTTTCGATGGATCTGACAATGTGGCATTCGAAGTGAATCTGATGTGATGATAAAGCGTAACCTCAAGCCTCATCAACCGGTAAATGACAGAAATCGGGCAGGTAGCATGGCTATGTAGGTCGCACCTATTAGGGTGTATAATCACCTGATCTAGAGTTTCATTTATTTCTAAAAATCTATTGTTGATGTTGTCCCATTCGGGAAACGGTTGCTGATCCCAACTGTTGGTGATATACATTCGGTACACTCAAGCGAAATGAGTGGTCGGTCTTGTGTGGCCGGGTTGCAAGATGTTCTTGTTGAATCCAGAGTATTCCTCTTTAGAGGTACACTAGCAAAAGGTGGTTCATTACCTTGCCATAGTTGGAAATCTATTACCCAATACATGCTTGTGGTTTTGATTGTATACTATATATGTAGAACGTAAGATGAAAGCGTTTCTGCTAGGTGATTATTATATTGTGGTTGATAGGCATTATTATAATATCAGAAGGTTTTTGATATAAAGATATTTTGGATTCTCATAAGGGAAAAACCCGTTCCATTATACGACGTGGTCTTATGAGATATCGTTTAATGGCTTAAAATGTTTTAAACTGTTTTACTCATACCAGTCCCATGACTGACCCGGAGTTTATTTTGTTTTGTTTTCCCTAAACTCTTGGGTGCCCAATTTTGTACGGGCAGTCAAGTAGTCGGGATTTATAGATACTTGAAGAGCTGGAGCAGGAGGCTTCATGATTTTATATATCTATTGTTATTCCGCTGTGTTGTAAGTGTTGTACTTTGATAATGATGTATATTTAAGTACAGATTTATATTTCAAAGTTATGTTATACATATTATATGTTATTCGTTCCGCTGTGAGGTTCGTGTTACTCTGATGTTGTGTTCTTCTTCTTTTTCTATTCTAAGTTTCTATCTTATCTTTCCTCACCCTCTATCTTCTTTCATTAATCATCCGGTATTTTCGACCCTTGGATGTTCGATATGTGTTGTATATCGGATTACCAAGGTCGCCAAAAACCCGTGTCATTACAGTTGGTATCAGAGCTTAAGTTAAGTGAATTACCTTGGCTCTTTGGCGTGACTCAGTAGAGATACGGTTAGTAATACCCTAGATTGATTTTGAGTGTATATATACGAGTGCGTATTTGTAATTTGATATAAAGTGGTTTTATATTGGGGAGATTCATTGGTTGAGTTGTTTATGGGTTCTGGTCGATCAGTTTGATCCACTGTATCGGTAGGAATTTATAAACACTCGAATACGATAGGTCGACACGGTATGTTTTGAAAAGAGGGTAAATTAAAATAAGTTTACCCAAGGTATATCTTGATATAGAGAAGATATATATATATATATATATATCAAAATTATAATATAGTGGATTTATTGGTTGTTATTATATTCAAGTAAGATTATAAATTAAATGGTTATGTGAATAACCAATCAGAATTCATATAAGTGAAATACATGAAATCAGATGAGTTAAATCTGAAATTTAAACCAGAAATTGAATTAAAATTCTGGAATACTGGATAAGTGTTTGTAAATGGATTTGGATTAAAAATAAGAAAATTTTAAGATCCTGGGAGATTTTAAATTGTTTTACAAGCCGTGTGAATTATATTTTGAAATGAATTTCAAAGTGGAAATGTTTAGAAATGGTGTTATAGTATAAAACTCACTTCGATCGCTTGAAAATAGATTCTGATGATGACATCTGCATCATCAGTATTCATTTTCGAGTTGTAAGTGACAAATTACTACCAAAGACACTATTTTGAATTTATTTTGGGAAAGACAAGTTGTGTTGAATTTCAAAAAGGAAAATTTGATTTTTGAAAAGGGTAAACTGTTTAAAAAGTCCCAGGGAAAGACTGCTTGAATTAACAGAAATTTGTGAAAGCAAATTTGAATTAAAGTAAAGCCAGAAAAGTGGTAACTGAGATCGAATTAGAATAATATCAAGACAAATTGGATTGCGAGATTCAAATTGGAAGGGTAATGTGATAATCAAGTTAAGAGTTGGGAATCGAGAAGAAACTCAAGTTGAAATGATATTTGGCTCGGATTTAAGTGAATGGTTGTGTTCTGGATAAAAGCAGATTGGAATTTGATTGGGATGACCCTTATATCTGCTGAATTGATAACAGGTGGAAAGGATAAAATGATATGCCGACAAAAGGTACAAGTTTATATTTCATATGGTTTGAGATTTTGATGGGCCGAATTGGCAAGCCGGTTGGCTGTTTGATTTTCTTTTGGGTTGGAGATGGCCCAGAGAGGCGAGTTGGAGTTTGAATGATTGACCAGTACAAAGGAGGTACTGGCGAAAATTTTCAAAAAGTTAAGGCGTTAGAAAATTTTCAGGATTTTTGAAAATTTTCGTTGATAAGAATTAATTAATAATTTAATTCAAATTAAATTAATTCAGTTGAAATTGAATTTAAAAAGTGAACGAATAAGTTCTAACCAGTCGATAGGGTTTGTTTCCTACCTTAGCAATTTCGAAGACGAAATTATTTTAAGTGGGGAAGAATGTAATAACCCGCATTTTCAGCGGTATAATAATTAATTTATTTAATTATTTTAGAGGTGATTAAAAGGATTTCATGGTCATTGAATTAAATAATAGTGAATATTTAATTAAAATAATAAATTAAATAATATATTTAATTCCGAAATAATCAGAATTGGCTGAAATGGCGATATGGTGTGAACTGGATCATCTGTGATATTTAATTCAGTTTGGAATTGAATTAGAATCACAAATATATTATTTGAACAACAGTTTGAACGCACAATTTTATTATAATTAAAATCGAGCTTGAAATTGCGCGGTAGTTCGTTAATTGGTGATTTGAACTTCAACTGAATGTACATGATCCGTTTTAAGCCGGATTTCTGTGAAACAAGAAACGTTGGGAGCTGGTGGAGTATATCTTTCTATTGGAAGAGAAAAATCAGGATTTCGTCGTGTAGATTTTGATTTATGTCCAAATCAAATTTTAGAGAAGTCGATGTGGAATTCCTTTATAATTTATAAAGGAATTATTTATAGTTTAAAGAGGAATTTCAATATAAATCGAATATCGGGTTGACCCAGATTTGAAATGTCAAGTTAGAAATTCATATAGGAATATTCTAGAGCTATATGGTATTCCACAGTGAATATATACGATAATATTTATTTATAAATATTTAATTTAATTATATTTAAATATTTAAATGGGTCATTCAGAGCTTTAAAAATAGCCAGTTTTGCAAACGACCTTGGTTTTCGACGAAACTAATTTTGTTGGATCTGCAATGTTAAATAGTTGTTAGATTTCCAGTTTCGTGATTTTTAGAGTCACTGTGTGGCCGTACGGGATTTTAATGTGAAGAACAGTCAGTATTTTGACGGTTAAAAATACGCTGTGTGAGTAAACGGAGTCGGAATTCGACGAAACCACCATAATGTTGAACTCTAGCTGCATGTCAATTTTCAGGATTTTTGGGTATCGTGTGTGATCGCACGAATTTTTAGATAACAAAAATAAATATAAATAAAATATCTAAATGAAATGTGTGAACATTAAGGTGCCACATCCTTTCGTTTTCAGCCACAAGAAAAATCCCGTTCCCTTATATAAACAAATTCAAGCCGCAACCAGTTCTAGTTTTTAAACATAAAAAGAAAATCTTCAAGAGAAGAATCAAAAGAAAGTGAAATAAAATCGTATAAATTATTTCATATATATATTTGGGTTCGTTGATCGATTCTCCTCATCATCGGGTAATTTTTGTTGGGTTCGACACTCATTCCTGGAGGTCAAAGTTCCACCGTGGAAACTAAGGTTCGATGTTTAGGGATTTTTGTGCATCGATTCGTATTTTTGAGGTTTGTTTTGGGTTTATGATGAAAAACCAAGCTGGCAGATGTTGTTTGAGGATTTTAACAGTATAAAAAGTGTCGATCTTCTTTTGGGGATGCTACGGCCTCGAGCTGAGATGCAACCCAAAATCATGATTTCGAGTTTCATCTGACGGGGGAGATGTGGTAGCATTCAAGAAGAGGTGAACGTTGGTAGTTTCAGCTGGTATTTTAATGGAAGGATTGGAGAGGGGTTTGAGCAAGAAGGAGGCGCAATGGTGTTGAAGAGGGAGCAACGATTTGGAGGAAAAATCAGAATGGGGAAGAAAGAAAAACGCTGTTTGGGCTTTAACAGATGGTGATGGGCTTTAGTTCAAAGGTTAAGTCCAAATGGGAATTCATTTAAAGTTAATTCAATTTAAATATTCGTTTATTTGGGTATAACTTCGTAACGCGATATCTATTTCATACGAGGTCGGATTCGCGAACCGTAAGTTGCGTTGGGATCGTATGGACAGACACTACACGATGAGACTGACGGGGAGTGGATAGGAGCTCGTTTGAATTTATGGCGAAATAAATTGTTTTATTCAAATCAAACAAACAGTTTATCGTTATTTAACGATGAACTGCCAAATTGAGTAAATATCACTAACTCTGAATAGTTTATATTTCATGCTGTATTTTTAGAACTATTAAGTATTGGCTGATTGACTATGTGTTGACTGTTTGATTGAACTGCTAGTTAGTTAGTTGAATTTCTATATTTGATTCTGTTTAGAAGAATATTTCATATTGAACTGAAGGTGATGTTGATTATATTGTGTAACATCTGTGGATGCAGGGAAACAGGTTGGAGGGATCCGACTGGATTCCTCAATATTTAAAATATTGTTGTTTCGTATAATTGAATATATGATGTGATATATAATCTGTTGGCGATTATATGTGTTTGGACGATATTGGTTTGATATGTTAAATACCATAACATACCGAAATGTTGATAAGGGAATTTTCAAAGTGATATTTGAAAATAAAATATTTACAAATTAAAGAAGATTTTATAAACGGGAATATTTATAAATAGGAAATCTTTATAAAAGGACATTTATAAATGGAATATTTATAAAGTGAATTATTTATTTAAGATAAATAAATAAGACATTTTAAATGGATTATTTATTTGGTAAATAAATAAGACATTATAAAGGGATTATTTACTTAGGAAATAAATAGGAAATCAAAAAAGAAAGATTTGTAAACCATTTACAAATGAAATCAAAAGAGAAATATTTGTAAACCATTTACAAATGAAATCGAAGAGGAAATATATTTGTAAAACAAAGATAAAAGGAAGAGATGTGTAAACCAAATAGAAAGAGGGATATTTGTAAAACATTTACATATAGGATTTAAAGGAGTTATTTATTTAGAAAATAAATAAAGTTAAAAGGAAATATTTATTTGTTAAATAAATAGGAAAGATAAAAGAAATATTTATTTGTGAAATAAATAGAATAAAAGGGAAAAGATTTATAAAACTAAAAGGAATTTATAAAGGAAACAGATTTATAAAATCAAAGGATTTTATAAAAGAAGGAATTTATATAATCGAAGGACTTTATAAAAGGAGATATTTATTTAGAAATGAATAAATAGGATTATAAAGGTTATTTATTTTGGTAATAAATAGGAGTAAAATAGAATATTTATTTAGGAAATAAGTAGGATGTTTTTAAAGGGAAATATTTATTTGTTAAATAAATAGAATAAAAGGAATTATTTATTTGTTAAATAAAATTGAAAGGAGTTAATCGATTTGAATTAATCAAATAGAGTTAATTGATTGGAGTTAATCAAAATAAGTTAGCGAAAGGGATAAATCAAATGAGTTAGTCAAACCAAGTCAAATGAGTTAATCAAACCAAGTTGATCGAATTGGTTCAACCAGATTAATAAAAGGAGTTAGTCAAATGAGTTAACCAAAAGGAGTTAGCCAAGTCGAGTTAATCGATTAGAGTTAGAGTTAAACCAGTTAGAGTTAATCAGTTAGAGTAAAACCAGTTAGAGTTAATCAGTTAGAGTAATCGATAGAGTTAAATCGAACTAGAGTTATTGAATAGAGTTAAATCGAACTAGAGTTACTGAATAGAGTTAAATTGAATTTAGTTTATTTGAATAGAGTTGAAATTAGTTAATCAAATTTAGTTATTCGAAGAAGTAAATCGAATAAGAAATATTCGAAGTGAGATAATCAAATAGTAGATATTCGAAGTGAGATAATCGAATAGTAGATATTCGAAGTGAGATAATCGAATAGTAGATATTTGAAGTAAAATGATCGAATCAGAGATATTCAAAGTGAGTTGATCGAACCTAGTTATTCGACAGGAGTTAAATCGGATAAGATTTATTCGAAGAAAGAGATTTTCGAATATAAGTATTCGAAAGTAAGCAAATCGAATATAAGTTATTCGAATAAGAGTTAATCCAGTAAGAGTTATTAGGTTGGAGTTATTCAAATAAGAGTTTTAGATTAGAGTTAACCGAATAGGATTAAATAAATTAGTTGTCGTTATATTATTCGAGTTAGAGAATAAAAGTCATATTAAAGATAATATATTTTGGATGTAGGAGATTATAACACCATTGTTATAATCACGTAAACTTGTAAAAGAAGGGGGTTCGTAAATAGAATCCGAGGGTTTGTAAGGAAGTGTTAAAGAGTTAAAAAGGTGAATCTTATCTATTTTGAGATTTGAAAGGTGGTTCAATTAAGGTCTGAGAGGTAGCTATACCCCAACTTGATTGACTGCGTTTTTAATTAAGAAATGGTTACAGTTCAAGTGTGAAGTGGTTAAGTGGATTTAGTAATTTAATATAGTGGTTTGAGTCGTCATTGCAATATAGTTTTAACATCTGTTTAAATCCCAATTAAGAAGTTTTGGAAATGTTTTCCAAACGAGAATCAGAAATGTTTTCTGATAATAGGAAATAAGAATTTAGAATATATGGAAACAGGAGATAAGTAAATTAATGAAATAAAGAGATAAATGTTGAATGATGATTGATCGATATAATTTCCTCCTGGAAATAATATCGTTGTTTGCACACCTGTTTTTCTTTGATGGTTAAATCACAGACTATTGAAGTTTTGACCATTTTAACGTTGTTAATATGGAGAGACCGGTTGGATTATTATCCAAAGATCCACTCTGTATTGGCATAAGCGTTGCGAAACATATATGCCAAAGATAATTGAAGATGGAGTAAAGTGCAAGGGATATTGTATAAGTCTTAGATAACAGTGCCTAAGATGGATGTACTGAATAGTGCCTTCGGTTCATCCTGTTCCTGGATGACTTGTATGGATGAATGTCTGACAGAGTATTTCCAGAAAGGTCACGTACATTGATTTCTTCAACCGTATCAAGAGTGGAAGCGGAGAAGGAAACTTCTTTAGCTAACACGTAATGTACTGTTGTAGACATCAATTAGTGATTTTCGATGGATCTGACAATGTGGAATTCGAAGTGAATCTGATGTAATGATAAAGCGTAACCTCAAGCCTCATCAACCGGTAAATGACAAAAATCGGGCAGGTAGCATGGCTATGTAGGTCGCACCTATTAGGGTGTATAATCACCTGATCTAGAGTTTCATTTATTTCTAAAAATCTATTGTTGATGCTGTCCCATTCGGGAAAAGGTTGCTGATCCCAACCATTGGTGATATACATTCGATACACTTAAGCGAAATGAGTGGTCGGCCATGTGTTGCCGGGTTACAAGATGTTCTTGTTGAATCCTGTGTATTCCTCTCTAGAGGTACACTAGCAAAAGGTGGTTCCATACCTTGTTATATTTGGAAATCCATTACCCAATACGTGCTTGCGGTTTTGATTGTATACTATATATGTAGAACGTGAGATGAAAGCGTTTCTGCTATATGATTATTATATTGTGGTTGATAGACACTATTATAATATCAAAAGGTTTTTGATATAACGATATTTTGGATTCTCATAAGGGAAAAAACCCGTTCCGTTATACGGCGTGGTCTTATGAGATATCGTTTAATGGCTCAAACTGTTTTAAACTGTTTTACTCATACCAGTCCAATGACTGACCCGGAGTTTGTTTTGTTTTGTTTTCCCTAAACTCATGGGTGACCAATTTTGTATGGGCAGTCAAGTAGTCGGGATTTACAGATACTTGAAGAGCTGGAGCATGAGGCTTCAGGATTTTATATAGCTATTGTTAATCCGCTGCGTTGTAAGTGTTGTACTTTGATAATGATGTATATTCAAGTACAGATTTATATTTCAAAGTTATGTTATACATATTATATGTTATTCGTTCCGCTGTGAGGTTCGTGTTACTCTGATGTTGTGTTCTTCTTCTTCTTCTATTCTAAGTTTCTATCTTATCTTTCCTCACCCTCTATCTTCTTTCATTAATCATCCAGTATTTTCGACCCTTGGATGTTCGATATGTGTTGTATATCGGATAACCAAGGTCGCCAAAAACCTGGGTCATTACAATTAATAGAAAGAAGTTAGAGGGTGAGAAATAGAAAGAAAGAAAGTTAGAATAGAAGAAGAACACAAATACAACATCAGAGTAAACAAGAAAGAAAGTTAGAATAGAAGAAGAAGAAGAACACAAATACAACATTAGAGTAAACCCAAATTTCACAGAGGAACGATTAAATATATTATATATATAACTTTGAAATAAAACCAGTATTTGTATACAATACCATTATCGGGGTACAACACTTACAATACAGCGGAAATAAACACTAGCTATATAATCCTGAAGCCTCCTGTTCCAAGCTCTCCAAGTATATCTGTAAAATCCCGACTACTTGACTGCCCATACAAATTTGGACACCCAAGAGTTTAAGGTAAAAAAAAAAACTCTGGTTCAGTCATGGGACCGGTATGAGTAAACTCCAACCATTTTAACTTTAAAAATCCTTTTAAAAGAAAGAATAATCGTAAGACCGATCCACACATAAACACGGATGGTTTTTACCTAACGATAACCCAAAACATTCTTTTAAAATCCGTACTCTTATGATATTATAATAATGTCTAAATCAAATAAATAGCAATCTAGTGGAATGCTTTCATCACACTTTCCACATATATAATATATAATCAAAAACCGTGGGCGCTTATTTGGTAATGGATTCCAACTGGCAAGGTATGGGACCACCTTTCGACAGTGTATCTCTAGAAAGGAATACACCGGGTTCAACAAGAACATCTTGTAACCCAGGCTAAACATGACCGGTCACTCATTTCGCTTGAGTGTACCGAATGCATTATCACCAACGGTTGGGATCAACAATCGTTTCCCAAAAGGAACAGAATCGAAATAGTTTAAAGAAGCAAATGGATTTTCTCTAGACAAGGTGACAATACACCCAAATTGGGAGCTACCAACTTAGCTATGCGACCTACACAATTTATACCATTTCCTGGTTGTGAGGCTTGAGGCCACGCTTATCTTTGACAGATCACACCTTTATTCACTTTTTATGTCACATTGTCATACCCGCCAAATCACAAATTTATTTCTCCGAAAATACCATGGGTATACAACTAAGATAAACGAATTCCTCTGCCACCAACGTAAATACGTTTGAAGAGATCAACTTACGCGATCTATTAAATATACTCCGTCAAACATTCTTTCAAACAGGTTGTCCTGGGACTGAACAACCTGAAGGCACTATTTTGTGAACCCATCTTAGGCAATTTCTACCTAGGATTTTCCAGAACGACACTTGCATAAACTCCATATTCAATTTTCTTCATCATATTTGATTCGAAACGCTAATGTGTAACGACCCGCGAATTCGAGTCCTTTGAGTCGACCAAATACCATACAAGTCCGACCCAAATTGCACGGAAATTCGGATCATTAATAGAAAGAAATAAGAGGATGAGAAAGATAAGATAGAACTGATAGAATAGAAGAAGAAGAAGAAGAACACAACTGAGACGAATCAGAGTAAATACGAATCTCATAGCGGAGCGAATAAAATATATTATATAACATAACTTTGAAATACAAATCTGTTTTGCATATACATACCATTATCAGAGTACAATACATCATATCACAGCGGAAATACATCTCTAAATACTAATGGTGAAACCTTCTGCTTTTAGCTCCTCCCAGTGAATCTGTAAAGTCCTGAAAAACTTGACTGCCCATACAAATTTGGGCACCCAAGAGTTTAGGGAAAACAAACAAAATAAACTCTGGGTCAGTCATGGGACTGGTGTGAGTAAATTCCAACCATACTGTTTAACTTTTGAAAATCCTTTGAAAAACAAAGATAATAGTAAGACCAGTCCACACATAAACATGGACAGTTTTTACCTTAATATAACCCAAAATATTTTGATATCAAAATCCAGTGATATTATAATAATGTCTAATCAAGTAAATAACCAAATAGCAGAACGCTTGCATCTCACGCTCCACATACATAGTATAAAATCAAAAACCGCAGGGCGCTTATTGGAGATTGGATTCCAACTATGACAAGGTATGGGACCACCTGCCGATAGTGTATCTCTAGAGGCGAATACACTGGGTTCAACAAGAACGTCTTGCAACCCGGCCCACACATGACCGACCACTCATTTCGCTTGAGTGCATCGAATGTATATCACCAACGGTTGGACTCAAACCACCGTTTCCCGAAAAGGGACAACATCGATAGATTAAAGAACAAAAGGAATTTCTCTAGATAGGTGATTATACACCCTAATGGGAGCGACCCACATAGCCATGCTGCCTGCCCAATTTTTATCATTTCCCGGTTGTGAAGCTTGAGGCTACGTCTACCGTTTTGAACATCTGACCACCATACACTTTGAATGCCACATCGTCAAACCCATCAAGTCACTAGTTGATCTTCCCAAAAATATTACGGGTATAAAAGCTAAGAGAAACCAATTTCGCCGCCACCAAACGTAATACCTTGAAAAGATCGTCTTAGGTGACCTTAGGAATACTCTGTCAGACATTCGTCCATACAAGTTGTCCTAGGACTGGACAAACAGAAAACACCATTCTGGAACAGAACGACCCTTGCATTTCACTCCGTCTTCAATTGTCTTCAGAATAATCTAATTCGCAGCGCTTATGCCTATACGGAGTGGTTTTCGGATAATATATCCAACCGATCTCTCCGTATTGACAACGATGGTCAAAACACTTCGATAGTCGGTTATTTAACTATCGAAGTAAAAACAAACATCCATTCTAATGTATAACTAAACATCATACAATCACAGACGCCTTTATTTAACATTCATTTTTATTATTCAAATTCCCATATCTTATTAGATATTTCTCAAATCCTGTCTTCATTTCCTAGGAAATGCTGTTTATAAAAACCACGCTTAAGTTTGGTTAACGGCGTTAATTTATCGTTACAGTTCAAAACTTGTCATACGCTGCAATATTCCCTTTTAACTAATCTCGACATAACAGTCACGCTTAAGCCCAGTCAACAACGTTATTTTATCGCTATAGTTCTAAGACTTGCAATACGCTGCCATATTCCACTTTATAACTAATCTCAACATCTCTTTCCGTTACAAAAATCTTGACATCTCTTCCCGTTACAAAAATCTTGACATCTCTTTTCGTTACAAAAATCTTCTTTGTACAATTCCATTTATAACTTCTTTACCAAAACGCATTTACGTTCTATCTTTAGTCGTTTTATTTTTTACTTGAATTCTTATACTTAATTCAAGTAACATCCATTACAACTCCATGCCATCTTAAATAAAATCTATGTAAGAAATAATTACTTTAAAAAAATTAAATAATAATTATTCATTGCTGTAGTAAAACAATTTATTTCCTTATTATCCAAAAAGATTTACTCATAGAAAAATTTACAACCTTTATCTCCATATAACCTTATGTAGAATGCTTAAAACAATCGTTCATATTCACTTTATAAAAGTAACTACAAAGTATTAATTTATAATAGAACTTCTATTATAATTTTAAAACTTTGCCTCAATTATAAAAATATAATTTTTATACATTTAACTTCGTTGATTCGTGTAACACCCCAAGTCCATTAATGTCACTCACAAAGGGAATGCATTAACTTCCATGGAGGTTTTAAGTGAATATAGAACAGAAAAATTACAACAAGACAGATAATGATTAGTACTTGGAAATCTAAAACTTTATTACATTGCAACGGAAATTAAACATGTTTGTTACATCATAAAACCATAAATCAGAGTCATGTACAATATCCATCTTGATAAAACAAAATACATAATCCCATTACATAAATAGCCATTAAAGAAGATAACAAGCTGGACTTTACTTCAGCGGTCCAAGCTTTCCAAAAGAGAGAATAAGCAATTCAATCAGACTCCACCAGAGCTGGGTCCACCCTGAGGACCTGGAGGGGAAAAAAGATAGAAATAGAGGGGGTCAGACATGAAGTCTGGCGAGTATGATAATTCTAACAATACTATTATCAAAATAACTAGACTAAGGCATAAGCTGGAAAACAAGGAAATGTCTATGAACTATTGGGTATGGAAGAGCAAATAAAGATAACGTTAAAGGCACACCTAATACTAATGAATAATTACTACACTATACCACACCAGTCACCCTAAAGGTTGATCCCAGTCACCGAACTTAGAAATTATATAAATAGCTTTGTGTACCCCTAGCTGACTACATAGGTGCTGCCTGCCCCTATGTCCGCTCGGTGTATCCTACTACCCACTTGCGATCGGCTCCCTACTCGTAGATACCCGTGTTGGCCCCACAGTGGGGTGTATCACTCCCCTAAAGTGGCAACCCGATACAACTTGAGGATGCACGGCTTATACCTACACGATGCAACAACGTCTTACCTACAAGCCCGGGTCCACACACGCATATGAAACCCGTTGGACTTGCGCTGCCACCGCTAACCCGTTTGGCCTCTTATAGTCAAGCCCAGTATGCCTGTCCCGTCCTCGACTTGGGCCGAGCCCACAAAGATACGTTTGGGTTACTGGTTGAAATGGACCACCAATTACTTACCACAAGCTATCCACCTAAGCTTGTCCCCATTAGTATATCCCACTTAACCCTCTTCTTAGTCGTGTTCATTTACATGTGTGTTTGGTTAAGTCTTACTAATCGTATTTCAAATGCCACTAAAGGAACCCACTAGATTCCTCATGCCACCCAAGGTACCTACTTAACCCCCATGTCCCACCTCACATGTTTATCTGGTTAAGTATTTCTTAATTCATTAAGGCCATAACCTTATAAAGACCTCTCACATTAGACTAACATTTATGGCAGCTGGATTCGCCGGGCGTGTCCGGGCAGTTTTATACCATAAAAGAGTCTAACCTCATGTCTTTACAACTGTTATGCTTTAGTTTGGGCCTAGGACCTCTCACATTGGGCTGACATTTGTTACTACTGGATTTGTCGGGTGGGTCCGGGCAGTTTTACGTCACAAACGAGTTCAACCTCGTGTTCTAAGCATTGATTAACACTTATAATCTTTTACCCCAGTTTTTAAATATATCCCTATTCAAATCATTAATTAATTCCAATTTTAATGATGTCCATAATTGACTCAATTATGGCCATCCACTTATGGTATGCAAAATCATATCAATTGCATCCAATTTTCTCAGTATTAAATCCTTAATATTACCCCTACCCCACGTTATCGTTCGCTTACTCAAACGTTAGACTCGAATAGTCTAACTCATAGCACAAAGATAAATTATCACAACATATAGACAAATAAGATAGATCTAATCATAATAGGGGTGAAACTTGCATAAAACTACACATGTCATGGATCTAAAGGTGTCAACTTGTTTGGTTGAATGTCACAACTTACATAATATGATCATAACCCAAGTTCATGTATAAACTTGCATATGTGGTTTATGCAACATAATGATGGTGTGAACTAGCATCTAACACATAGAACTCACACATGTCATAGCATAATTCTAGATCTAAATAGATGTCATAATTCTAGATCTAAATAGATGTCATACAATATGTGAGATTATACATACTAATAAATCTAAACTTGCATAGGTACATGTGATTTATCATGTGAATCATCATAGCCCAAATATATATAATCAACATCATGATTCATAAGCTAACTACAACATAATAACATCATGGCTTTGTAACATCGCAACTTAGCATAGAAACTTGCAACATATATAATATCATCATAGCATGATTTACAACATATAGGATATCATCATCACATAACATAGGATTTACAACATACATGATAGCATAAGGTTTACAATAACATACATGACAATTCACATCATTTTCTTATTATCCATATCACATCTTAATCTAATTAGTTTGCTAATAATCTTATTAAGATCATCATACTCACAATTAGAAAAGAAAGAGAGTCTTGATTTGCTTTAGAGTTGAGTAGAATTAGAGTTTTGATTAGCTTTCTTCCTTCTTAGTTGGTGGCGGCTACACTGATTTCCATGGCGATGGCATGACGGCGGCTATTCTATTTTTCATGTGAATTTAGAGTGAGAGACTACCTAGGTATATATAGATTTTAGGTTTTATTTAGACTGTCAGATCAACTCAGAACTAACCTGAACCGTTAAATTAGCCAACTCAGCCCTAAAGACACATCAGCAGCTCAAGATTGGGCTATGCCAAAACCTGGCCGACTGGACCAGGTCGACACCCAAGTCGAATGCGCAGTCGACCTGGTCCTGGGGGTGTCGACTGCCCAGTTAACTCCCCAGTCGACCTGGGGTGCTGGGCGGGAAATTTCCCGCCTGGCCTGTTTGACTTCGAATTTTGAATTTTCTGAAACTTTCGATGGCCATATCTCCTTCATACGAAGTCCAAATCACGCAAACTCGGACTCTATTTCAACCAGAATTCCGAGACGAACACAATGGAGCAACCCGTTTCCGACAATTCTCACATCTGAGATTAGTTATTCTTTAATTTGTGTATATTAATATTAACAGAATTACGGGGTGTTACATTCTCCCCTCCTTAAAGGATTTCGAGCCCGAAATCTTCAAGTCAAGAAGAATGTATATCCTAACATCCAATCGTCCATCTACTCAACCATAAAGCACAGACATCCATTGTCCTTATAGACTTCTAATGCTTTCATGTTTAAATGCACAGTGTGTGTATATGTCTATATCTAATGCAAAATCAGGCGGTCCACTGATTCAGCTGACCTCCTTAATGCAAATCATGATAGTGCCATGTGTCCATTATGTATGCAAAAGTTCCTTAATGCTACATATTATCTCTATATGCGTGCACAATCATCATCTGAATGCAGCATCCATATGATAAAAAAAAATCCTCATACATCCATTTTACTAAATACATCCATATATATGCAATATGCAATATGAAGTGACTGAGCCGATCTAGTGCCTAAAGTGTGTGTATATGCATCCACGAGCAACCACTAGCAAACACTTACATCCACTTTGCATCCATCATACATAACATGTCTCAAACACATGTTTCAACCATAGGATTATCCTAACTAAAGGTCAAAGATACTAGCGAGAGGACATACTAAAGATAAGATAAGTACAAGCTAAGTGATAAAGGAGAAATTAAAAGACATACCCTCAAAAAGAAAAGGGTACAACGAACGCATTTTCGCTTCTGTCTCCCAAGTAGCATTGCTCTTATCATCTCCCCATTGAACTTTGACTAGTCTGACCTCTCGATTCCTTAACTTCTTGATCTCCGACCCAAGAATGCATGTAGGAGCTCGTCGAATCATCGCATCACGCTCTATCTCCACCTCTCTAAGCAAGCTCGGCTCTACAACTTCCGCGGTCTCGTGCAAGCACTTCCTCAAATGTGACACATGGAATACGTCGTGTACACGACTAAGTCTCTCAGGCAACTCCACTCTATACGCCATCTATCCAATCTTCTCCTTAATAGGAAACGTCCCTACGAACCTTGGTGCTAATTTCCCAACGGACCCAAAGCGAACAACGTTCCGTAATGGAGACACTTTGATAAAGACCATGTCCCCAACATCAAATTCAAGATTTGTCCTCCTCTTATCCGCATAAGATTTCTGCCTATCTTGCGCTGCTTTCATCCTTCTTCGAATCAAATCAATCTTCTTCGAAGTCTCTCTAATCATATCGGGCCCAAGTAAGATCTTATCCGTAGATTCCCACCAACATGTAGGTGAACGACAAGGTCGTCCATAAAGAGCTTCGAAAGGTGCCATGCCAATGCTGGACTGAAAGCTATTATTATATGCGAACTCCACCAATGGAAGATGCTCTTCCCTTGTACCCCCAAAGTCTAGGATACAAAGCCTCAAAAGGTCCTCTAGAATACGGTTCACCCTCTCTGTTTGGCCGTCCGTATGAGGATGATATGCGGTGCTCAAACATAACTAAGTCCCTACCGCTTCTTGTAAGCTCCTCCAAAATTCGCTAGTGAAGATAGCATCACGGTCGCTTACTTTGCTAGAAGGAACACCATGCAAACGAACTATCTCTCGGACGTATACAGAAGCTAACCATGGAGCAGTCCTCTTACTCTTCACGGGAATAAAATGGGCGCTTTTAGTAAGTCTATCTACTATAACCCAAATCCCCGTATTACCCTTCCTTGATCTTGGTAATCCATCCACAAAGTCCATCGAGACACTTTCCCATTTCCATAGTGGAACCTCCAATGGGTGAAGCAACCCACCGGGTTTCTTTTGCTCCGCTTTTACTTGTTGGCACACCAAGCATCTAGCGATATGCTCGGCCACATCCCTCTTCATACCGGCCCAAAATAAAACTCGCTTCATGTCTTTGTACATCTTATCCCCGCTGGGATGAATGGTCATCTTCGAACGATGTGCATCATCAAGAATAGTCTTCCTCAAGTCCTCGTCTCGTGGTACACAAAGTCTACTATCCCTACGTTACCGACCCTTATTATCTAGGGTATACCTGCGGAGATGGCTTGATGACTCCCCTCTTTTGAGCTTCTCCACTAACTCAACCAACTGTGGGTCGTCTCGCTATGCCTCACCAATCCGTCCCAAAAGCGTAGGTCTGGCCTCCAAGGATGCTAGCAAACCGAGTACAAAGTCAACGGAAGGTCTAAAGTCAAACATAGAGATGAATTCTAAGTTTCGCCGCTCAACAAACAATAGGCTCAAGGACAACCTTTTCCTACTTAAGGCATCTGCCACCACGTTACCCTTGCCAGGGGTATTTGTTATTTCGAAATCGTAGGACGCTAAAAACTCCATCCACCTTTGCTGCCTTAAGTTCAAGTCCTTCTGAGAGAATAAGTATTTTAAAGATTTGTGGTCAGTGAATAATTCGAATTTCTCACCAAGAAGATAATGGCGCCAAGACTTAAGCGCAAAAACAATTGCGGCCAACTCTAGGTCATGCGTGGGGTAATTCTTCTTTTGCACCCTTAACTGCCTTCCACCATAAGCTATTACCCTACCCTCTTGCATTAAGACTGCGCCTAAACCTGTCCCACAAGCATCGGTATAATCAGTAAATGTCTTACTACCGTCTGGCAGCACTAAGACTAGAGCTGAGGTCAAAGCTCTCTTTAAATGTTGGAACGCATCATCACAATCTACGTCCCACGCGAAGACTAGGTTCTTCTTCGTCAGGCATGTCAATGGAGCTGATATTTTTGCGAAGTCTTTGATAAACTTCCTATAGTAGCCAGCCAAACCCAAGAAACTTCTCACTTCGGTAGCATTTTTAGGGACCTTCCAATCTTGGATGGACACTACCTTCGCGGGATCCATAGCTATCCCTTCTTTGGAAACCACATGCTCTAAGAACCGTACTTCCTTCCTCCAGAAGTGACACTTAGAAAATTTAGCTTTAAGATTATGTGTTCGAAGGGTCTCCAACACTTCCCTAAGATGTAGGGTATGCTCTTCTTCGTCCTTAGAAAAGATCAAGATGTCATCTACAAAGACCGCCACGAATTTATTAAGGTACTCCCTATACACCCTACTCATCAAATCAACAAAGTATGCGGGGGCGTTTGTTAAACCGAAGGGCATCACTAGCCATTCATAGAAACCGTTCGGAGTCCCAAAGGCAGTCTTGTCTATGCTATCCTCAGCCACTCTCAACTGATGGAAACCAGTGGCTAAGTCCAACTGCGAAAACACTGAGGCGCCAACTAACTGATCGAAGAGATCGTCAATCCTCGGCAGTGGGTGTCTGTTCTTCTTAGTAAGCTTATTAAGTTCTCTATAGTTCACACAAAGTCTAAGGGACCCATCCGCCTTCGTGGCAAATACTACTGGAGCACACCACTCCGATATACTTCGTCTTATGAACCCCTTCTCAAGCAACTCCTTTACTTGCTTATTGAGTTCCCTCCTTTCACGAGGAGCCATGTGGCGTACTGGCCAAGATACTGGTTTTGCATTATCCACAAGATATATTCGAAAATCTATCTCCCGCTTCGGAGGCAAGCCCTTCACCTCCTCAAACACATCCGAATATTCTTGGACTACCTTAACAGATCGTAGATTTTCCACCGACGCGTCAAGCGATTCTAGATAACTTAGCATAACGGAATTTATGGGATTACAAAAGATTTCGAGAGTGTTGCCAAGGCGAGTCATGAGCCTAACTACTCTCCTTTCACAATCAAGAACGACCCCATTTCTGGATAACCAATCCATTCCAAAAATTAGCCCATATCCCGTGAAGCCCAAAACATAAGCATCACATCTAAACTCAACGCTAAGTATAGAAATTTTCAAATCCAAACACATCATGGACAAATAAGCTGAGCCCCCAATTGGATTCGAAACAACTAAGGGATCCTCTACTAAACTGGTGTTTAAGTGAAGTGATTCAACTAATGATGTAGAGATAAACGAATGCGATGCGCCCGAATCGAATAAAGCACGGACAGGATGATCAAACAGAAAAACTAAGCTTTCAACGGAAATGGTTCTACCTCGTTCTTGCAGCGGTGGGACCGCGAGAGCCTGAACTTGTCCCCTTTCCTGCCCTGGTGCCATAAGAGCCTGCACCTGTCCTCCCGAGGTAGACCCTGCCCTCTGCCCCTTGTTTGGGCAGTCCTTCACTAGATGTCCCGCTTCACCACAGTGAAAATAGCCAGTCTTCTTTTTCTTTCTGCAATCCTTGCTGAGATGGCCTGGTGTCCCACAATTAAAGCATCTTTTCTTTCCTTTGCCATTATTGTCTTTACCACCCTTCTTGTTTTGCTATTGTGGTTTCTTCTGATCCCCTTTCTTCTCGGGTGCCTTATTAGCATTAGCGCCTTTCTCCTCGTGCATGAGTGCCATGTCTACTAGCTTCTCAAATGTGGCCCCCATAGGGATGTGGGTCATAGCCAACCCCTGCAATGGCTCATTCAAGCCATTAACGAACCTCAAAGCCTTCTTCTCCTGCGTGTTCACCAAATCTAAGCCAAACCTTGCCAATTGGTTAAATTTGTTGACGTACTCTTTCACTGATAGATTTCCCTGCTTCAATGTCAAGAACGTTTCCATGTATAGATTCTCTTCTGCCCTTGAAAGAATCTTTGCCTCAAACCTACGTTTGAAATCCGCCCAACGCTCCCCATTAGTGACCTCCTACCAAAACGAGGCCTCTCCCTTCATTAACCAAGCTGCTAATTTGAGTTTCCTCCCTTCTTCTACTTCAAAGATTTCTAGCAATTATTCAACCTCCTTAAGCCAATCTCTAGCTTCCACAAACGTTTCTGACCCTTGAAAAGGTTTTCCACCCATAGCCCTAAATTCCTTGCACGTCTTTGCAAAAGTATCAACGCGAGGAGGGGGAGGAGGAGGAGGAGCGGGTGCAACTGGTGGTTGAGGAACATTGGCTGGACCTGCAGCGGCCCTAGCCTCTAATAACCTCCTATACCATCCTGGTATCGTTACACCCTCCGGAAGGTTAAGATCTTCAGCCATGCTGAAACGAAAAAGGAAAGATTCAAAATGGAGAATTCGAAAGATAAAGATATATGGCTATTGGGATTATGTTTTTCATAAAAACTTTCCTCTTTAAATTACTCATCAAGACATGTTTTTGAAAACACTTCTTCCAAAAATACTTCAGAAAAATAGTTTTTCTAAAAAATTTATCTGTTCTGGTAACCTTAAGCTCTGATACCACGTGTAACACCCCAAGTCCATTAATGTCACTCATAAAGGGAATGCATTAACTTCCATGGAGGTTTTAAGTGAATATAGAACGGAAAAATTACAACAAGACAGATAATAAGTAGTACTTGGAAATCTAAAACTTTATTTCATTGCAGCGGAAATTAAACATGTTTGTTACATCATAAAACCATAAATCAGAGTCAAGTACAATATCCATCTTGATAAAACAAAATACATAGTCCTATTACATAAATAGCCATTAAATAAGATAACAAGCTGGACTTTACTACATCGGTCCAAGCTTTCTAAATGAGAGAATAAGCAATTCAATCAGACTCCACTAGAGCTGGGTCCACCCTGAGGATCTGGAGGGGGAAAAAGATAGAAATAGAGGGGGTCAGACATAAAGTCTAGCGAGTATGATAATTCTAACAATACTATTATCAAAATAACTAGACTAAGGCATAAGCTGGAAAATAAGGAAATGTCTATGAACTATTGGGCATGGAAGAGCAGATAAAGATAATGTTAAAGGCACACCTAATACTAACGAATAATTACTACACTGCACCACACCAGTCACCCTAAAGGTTGATCCCACTCACCGAACTTAGAAATTATATAAATAGCTTTGTGTACCCCTAACTGACTACATAGGTGCCGCCTGCCCCTATCTCCGCTAGGTGTACCCCACTACCCACTTGCGATCGGCTCCCTACTCGTAGATACCCGTGCTGGCCCCACAGTGGGGTGTATCACTCCCCTAAAGTGGCAACCCGATACAACTTGAGGATGCACAGTTTATACCTACACGATGCAACAACGTTTTAACTACTAGCCCGGGACCACACATGCATATGAAACCCGTTGGACTTGCGTTGCCACCGCTAACCCGTTTGGCCTCTTATAGTCAAGCCCAGTATGCGTGTCCCGTCCTCGACTTGGGTCGAGCCCACAAAGATACGTTTGGGTTACTGGTTGAAATGGGCCCCCAATTACTTACCACAAGCTATCCACCTAAGCTTGTCCCCATTAGTATATCCCACTTAACCCTCTTCTTAGTCATGTTCATTTATATGTGTGTTTGGTTAAGTCTTACTAATCGTATTTCAAATGCCACTAAAGGCACCCACTAGATTCCTCATGCCACCCAAGGCACCTACTTAACCCCCATGTCCCACCTCACATGTTTATCTGGTTAAGTATTTCTTAATTCATTAAGTCCATAACCTTATAAAGACCTCTCACATTAGACTGACATTTATGGCAGCTGGATTCGCCGGGAGGGTCCGGGCAGTCTTATACCATAAAAGAGTCTAACCTCGTGTCTTTACAACTGTTATGCTTTAGTTTGGGCCTAGGACCTCTTACATTGGGCTGACATTTGTGACTACTGGATTTGCTAGGCGGGTCCGGGCAGTTTTACGTCACAAACGAGTCCAACATCGTGTCCTAAGCATTGATTAACACTTATAATCTTTTACCCCAGTTTTAAATATATCCATATTCAAATCATTAATTAATTCCAATTTTAATGATGTCCATAATTGACTCAATTATGGCCATCCACTTAGGGTATGCAAAATCATATCAATTGCATCCAATTTTCTCAATATTAAATCCTTAATATTACCCCTACCCCACGTTATCGTTCGCTTACTCAACGCAAAATATACGTTAGACTCGAATAGTCTAACTCATAGCACAAAGATAAATTATCACAACATATAGACAAATAAAATAGATCTAATCATAATAGGGGCGAAACTTGCATAAAACTACACATGTCATGGATCTAAACGTGTCAACTTGTTTGGTTAAAGGTCACAACTTACATAATATGATCATAACCCAAGTTCATGTATAAACTTGCATATGTGGTTTATGCAACATAATGATGGTGTGAACTAGCATCTAACACATAGAACTCACACATGTCATAGCATAATTCTAGATCTAAATAGATGTCATAATTCTAGATCTAAATAGATGTCATACAATATGTGAGATTATACATACTAGTAAATCTAAACTTGCATAGGTAGATGTGATTTATCATGTGAATCATCATAGCCCAAATGTATATAATCAACATTATGATTCATAAGCTAACTACAACATAATAACATCATGGCTTTGTAACATCGCAACTTAGCATAGAAACTTGCAACATATATAATATCATCATAGCATGATTTACAACATATAGGATATCATCATCACATAACATAGGATTTACAACATACGTGATAGCATAAGGTTTACAACAACATATATGACAATTCACATCATTTTCTTATGATCCATATCACATCTTAATCTAATTGGTTTGCTAATAATCTTATTAAGATCATCATACTCACAATTAGAAAAGAAAGAGAGTCTTGATTTGCTTTGGAGTTGAGTAGAAGTGGAGTTTTGATTAGCTTTCTTCCTTCTTAGTTGGCGGCGGCTACACTGATTTCCATGGCGACGGCATGACGGCGGCTATTCTATTTTTCATGTGAATTTAGAGTGAGAGACTACCTAGGTATATATAGAGTTTAGGATTTATTTAGACTGTCAGATCAACTCAGAACTAACCTGAACCGTTAAATTAGCCAACTCAGCCCTAAAGACACATCAGCAGCTCAAGATTGGGCTCTGCCAAAACCTGGCCGACTGGACCAGGTCGACACCCAAGTCGACTGCGCAGTCGACCTGGTCCTGGGGGTGTCGACTGCGCAGTCGACTCCCCAGTCGACCTGGGGTGCTGGGCGGGAAGTTTCCCGCCTGGCCTCTTTGACTTCGAATTTTGAATTTTGAATTTTCTGAAACTTCCGATGGCCATATCTCCTTCATACGAAGTCCAAATCGCGTAAACTCGGACTCTATTTCAACCAGAATTCCGAGACGAACACAACGGAGCAACCCGTTTCCGACAATTCTCACGTCTGTGATTAGTTATTCTTTAATTTGTGAATATTAATATTAACAGAATTACGGGGTGTTACAATTCGTCTGATGACAATTCAACGTCTTAACAAAAAGATGAATTTACAGTCGTCTGCTGCCATTTTCTTAACCGATACCGTCTATTGATTAAATCAAAATCATTGTTGAATTTCCATTCAATATCAATATCACACAGGGTTTAAATGTCATTTGGGTTCAAACAGTGCATATATAAAACAGACGGTACATATAAATATTTAGAAATCCAGTTGGGTTCCTCCAACCGGTTTCCTGCATTCACCGATGTTAGTCAAATCCGTATCCAACCAATGATGTGTACATATACAATGATGTATATCTATTTTAATCAATTTAACTGTAATTTTCTAAAACGACCATCACACAGTATTCAACCAATATTTAAAATATAATTTAAATATTTTTAAAAAGAAATCAGAGTTAGTGAGTTTACTCACCTTTGCGCGTTAACCGTTAAATAACGATTTGCATCCGTTGTTCTTCTCATGAAATCCCAGTGGATCTGTTCTCCGTGCCATACGTTCCATAACGTAGATCTGGTTGTTATGCTTCTAACGAAACCGGTCGCGTTCCATTCTCTAATCCCATTTTTCAGCGTGATTAACTGCTTCTTCATCGTTCACATTCCTTTAGCACATCACCAATAATTTAACACCATTCCCATTCGATAATCGGACCACTCGTCCGCGCTACCACCGGAATGCTGCTACCGAGCTCCCCCAACGCCCACCAACAGGTCCACATGACACCACCTTTACTTGTCACAATACCCAACGAGCTACTCAGTTCAGTTCAACTAAACGAAATTGCTTCCGCCTGTCTAAACTTCCGCGGTACTTCATTTTTGCTGTTTGCAACAACAACCCCCTTTAAATCCATTCAAATGTTATGAGATTTTCCCCTAAAACTTCGAACCCGCATTCTCCAATACTTGCACTTACAGCTAACGCCAGATCTTACATTTGAACACCCCTTTTTCACATTAACTTCCCACTAGGCCTCTGTTTCTTTTTCGTTTTGTAATTGCCACAATATTCCATCCACTACGTCTGCACTCTTGACCAGTACTAACGCCCCAAAGCACACAACAAACCGCACCATTATTTCCTTACCAACTCCTCAACATCATCGGATTCCTCATTCATTGGCTCACATCTTTACAATTAACTTGCACCAGCTTTATTCCAGTTTGTTCTTCCCATGTTACACGAAATGTCGCTCATCACCCCTCTCTGACACATTACAGTACTGAAACAAACTCCTCCATTCAAACATCAACCTTGAACGCAATACAAAAATGTGATCTCCGGCTTCTTGACTTGTTTGAAACCACCAGATGCTTCCATGCCTACGGATCTTCCCTCACATGACCGCTTCACTTCCTTCCTCACGACCCCGCTCTCCTGTGCTGCACGACGAACACAACAGCGGAGCAAAAATAGTCAGAAACCCCTCGCTTCCTTCACTCAGCACGCTTGCACCACCTCTCCTACCCAAAAGCTTGCGCACCAGTTAAAACATGAGCTCCCCATATACAAACCCTTCATGAAGATTCACACTCACCAAGTATTCGTCACTACCACCTATTTACGTGATCCTCACCTGCTGTTCACCTCTTGTAATCTGAACGTTGCTGCTCCATTTAGTCAGTCCCTCCAACGCAGTAAAACATGTAAAAGCTGAAGAGAAAGTCGATACGAACCTAAATATCCTGGTTCCAACTACTTTTCTGTGGAGTATATTGTTTGCTTTCGATTTCGTTTTATTTTATAGAAAAGCTTTAAATGTTGATTTGCTGAAAGAGAACATGGTGCATGTATTTATATTGTTGCAAGCCGTGGTGATCAAGTAATAGACATGAGTAGGAGTATAGGTAGGCGCTGGCATTTCCAAAGTAGGCATATATTGATATGATGGAAGCAAGGTTCTGCTCGTTGATATAGTGTTTTTGCAGTGATGTGATAATTCATGGGGTAGTCTGTGGTTTTAAGGGAAGGCTGAGTTTTCTAATCTCTGCATCGCGCATTTAGTTGCTAGGCCTTCAAGAATGTAGACATTTAGCAGTAGCCATGTGCTAAAGCATTTAGGGTAGCTGTCGTTGTGGGTTTTCAGGATGTGAAACACGGATTTGCCTTAACATATCTCCTATAGTTTAGGGGTAGGTCTGTGTCCCTTCGATGGGTCTTTCCTAGAGTAGCTAGTATAAAGTCCTAGTCGGCAATTCCATATAGAAGTCTTGCCAAAGAGCATGGCCAAATATGATTCATCGTTAAGTAGTGCAACCAAGGTACACGTTCATTAATGGAAAAAGAAAGGACAGGTTATGGCGTGTACAATATTTAAGGTATGGGGTTATGGTTTAGATCTTTACATTGTTTACATTTCACTTGGTTTGCACGTTCTAGCTAGTGGTAGCTTGCGTTCTCAAGGAGCTATACAATTTCCTTACAAGATTTGTGGAAGTGGAAAGGTATGACATCATTCCTGTTTTTAATTGCCTACGTGATGTCTTAGCTAGGGTAGGAAAATGGTTCATTTAATTTGATAAGGACCCAAAGCATGCTCTTTGTTAAAGTATATGTATAAAGGACAGCTTCGTTTTCTTCATAGGAATGATTAAGTATTCAAAATAGGTGGTTGGTTTCAAATGGAAGGAATTGGATTTGATTTTGTTGAAATAAAGTTAAACATATCCTGCTACGGCAAATTCGGTTCTTGTACGGATTGCTATGGACAAAAATAAAAATACAATCGTGTCCAGCGAGGTGTCACGATCCCAAAAATATAAAAATATCGGTAGGTTAACTCATATTGTGAAACCCCAAAATGTTGATTAAGGGTGCAAAATACTCCAAATAAA
This sequence comes from Allium sativum, assembly GCA_030737875.1. NCBI lineage: Eukaryota > Viridiplantae > Streptophyta > Magnoliopsida > Asparagales > Amaryllidaceae > Allium > Allium sativum. The sequence goes on from CM060924.1 coordinate 302,197,437, forward strand.
AAGTTGCGTATTTAATTAATTAAAAATTATAGTAAAATTCTAAAAATTAAATTATCACTACGCCTTAAAAGAACCTTGTCTAAATTCGAAACCGATATTAGTTATTTCAAATAAACCGTTATGGCCAAAAACTAACATGCCGCTGCTTTTCTGAATATTTAATTTGGACATAACTTCCCATTTATAATACGAAATCTTGGTTTTTCACTTCTATTAGAAAGATACTATTCAATAGAAACGTTTCTTGTTTCGCGAAAATCCGATTTATAACGAGTCCTGTACGCTCAGTTGAAGTTCAGAACGTTAAATTACGAACTGCGGCGTCGTTATGAACTCGGTTATATTTAATATATATTTTTATACGTTCAACTTCGTTTTAATTAATATATAAATCCACTTATATTACGAATTCAATATTTAAACTGATTTAAATATTCAAATATAAATCGACAAAAATGCGGGACATTACACAATGCCCATACGAAATGATTTTCAGAAACTAAATCTGACCCCGATCTATCTCCGTATTGACAATGGAAAAATGGTCAAAACTTTGATAGTCGGTTATTTAACTATCAGAGGAAAACATGCATACACACAACGATCTTATTTCCAAGTGGAAATTTTATCGATCAATCATCAATCAACATTTTCCCCTTTTAAATTAAATTATCATTAATTTATTCATTTCCCCATTTCCTATTTCTAAATATTCATAAATTCTTATTTTCTAAATTTAGAAAATATACATTACTAACATTAGAAAATGTTTCCTTTTCTTGTTCACGCCTCATTATCTTCCCACATCTATCAGTCGCTAACTGTAAACTAGTAAGAGAACAACTTCCAAAGTATAAACCCCTAAGGCCGAAACCAACATCAGATCGATACTCAGGAAACCATTCAACTTAACAAATCTCTAGTCAGTTTCTAATTTCTTTAACTTAGTTTCTTATCTTCTTATCAAATCATTGCTTAGGCAACTCTCGGATTCACTTTACGAATCCAATTCTTTTATGAAAAACATTTATTATAACGATAGCGTTATAATCCCTACTTCCGAAATTTCTAACTTAAAAATACATCTTTTATTCCTTAATTTGAATAAATAAATCTTGATTTAAAATACGAAAAGTAAATAGTACTTTCCTATATTCGATATAGTTGAATCCCATTATATAATTTTCTCTCGAATAATCTCTATTCGATAACTCTCCTTCGAATAATTGCTATTCGATTAACGTTCTGAACTTCGGAATTAATTACCATTTCAAGTTAACTCAGTTTCCGTTTTCATTCTAAATTCACCTTTGAATTTATCACTTCCAATTCTTAACTTTTTCTTTTTATAAACGTTTTAATCTGCAAAACGTTTGCTTTAACAACCCGTATATATCTACTTTAAAACGTAAATATTATTCCTTTACATAAACCGAACTTGTTTTATCAAATCAAAACTTGATTTCAATTTATAACTATTATTACCGGTTCAATTTCTGTTTATCGAGTCATTTTATAAATCCATAACTAATCTATTTTTCCCGAAATAGAATCCACTATTTTATTTTAATGCAATTTCCTATCTCATTCAAATTCCCATTTCAATTCCTATATGAAAACCCGATTTCCTTTATAAATATTTTTATTTGCAAAATATTTACTTTTATCCATTATTCACATTGAATGTGAATAATATTTCTTTTATATATCAATTTAGTTTGATTTCGCATTTAAAAACAATAGTTCAAATCCAAATTTCATTTCATACTTCTATTTAGATAGTTCATATAACATCTTATTTTAATTTCTAATCTCCTACAATTTACTTTATAATTCTCTTTATAAATGTTAAGTTTATGTTTCTTAAAAATATCGGTGTTAAAACCGATTCTTACTTCCTAATATAAATTCAGACTTATATATATACATATATATATATATATATTCAATTTGTCCAATAATAAATATCTAAATTAATTTATAAATATTGCTTATAAATTAATCTTCTCAATCCATCTGTTTAAAACAAATTTTATTTAAAATCTACTTTATATCAAACTTCTCATAATTCCTTTATAACTCGTGAATTCCCTTTTTAACATTTGATAAATTATCCAAATATTTCCTTTTATAAAATCCATTGATTTTATAAAATACTTAAATTCAATATCCACTTTAAAATTTCCTTTTATATATTCCAATATTACTTATGGTATTTAAAAATACCAAATAAAATGGATCAATATCATCCAAACACACATAATCAATAACAAATTATATATTACATCATATATCTCAATATATGAAAAACCGTAATATAAATGTTGAGGAATCCAGTTGGATTCCTCCAACCTGTTTCCCGGCATCCACATATGTTAAACATAAATAACATCAATTTCATTCCAATATGAAATATTCTGATAAACAGAATCAATATTTAAATAACTATATATGTAACTAAATCAATAATCTCAACCAATTAATTAGCAGTTCGTCTTGACAATCACCACATAGCAATCAACCATCATTTATCAATTCTAAAATATGTTATAAAAATATAAACTGAGAAGAGTTAGTGAGTTTTACTAACATTCGAGGTTTATCGTTAAATAATGATAAATTGTAGTCGATTCAGAAAGACGTTTTATTCTGCAATAATTTGTAACGAGCTCCAATTCAGTCCCAATTAGTTCCATGGTGTAGCCCTCATCCATACGATCCCAACGGATCAGATCGCTTGCAATTCTGATAATGTTTACACTAGTTATGAGTTTTATACGTTTGTATACATCTATATAATTTAATTTAAATTAAACTTTGATTATTTATTTTAAATAGCATGGGCCTCACCATTTAAATATATCGGCCCACCCACGTTTCCGTACCCACCTCAAACAAAAGCCTTCTTCTCCAAATTATAACCTGCGCGTTTCCTCCTGTACTTCGAACAAACTCCCTTTTCCTCTTCACGAAAATCAAATACAAATTACTAGCAAGTTAATTAATAATCAACTAATCATTCAACTTATAACTAACCCAGGATTTAACCCTTAATACCACGCTCATCACGTTTCTTCCTCATCCATTCTGAAACCGCCTGCTCCTTTTCACCATCACTGAATTTTCCCTTGTTCCTATCTCCTTCTTCTTTCCTTAAATTCGAGGTGAAAGTCACAGAAAAACATCTCTTCAAATCCTCAACACCCCATGCCTAAAATTATTGAACTCGAATGGACTTCTGGCATCGCGACTAAAGGTAACCCACGACACTGAACAATCATACATCGTCAACAAAAATCATGAAATCCATTTGAACGTTGTAGGGAGGTGCAGTTTGCCATCCTAGAGCCAATTCCAAAACCCAGTGCTCACCTCGATGATCCAATTCCTCCGAAGCTTGCATTCTTGCATGCACTGGTATCACATAGTGCGAATAAAAATGTTCGAACTACTCCAAACCTAAATAGGAACTACGAGCATCACCTGATGAATCCAAAAAAACTGGTTCCACGATTTATTGAATTTTATTTATATTTCTTTGAATGTTTGATTGTCACAATTTGGTTTGGAGAAGTTTTCTAGTGGCAGCGTATTTATTTTGACTAAAGGGAAAAATGAATTTAGGGTTAGAGGATGGTATGGTTTTTATATGAAAATTCAAATAATTTTAAATTCATTATTTTATTTATTTTTTATAACGCTAATTGTATTTGTCATTAAAAATCCCTATGATCACATATAATATCCAAATTTAACAAAAATACACATACAACTATATTTTGACATTACAGACCCAACGAAACTTGTTTCATCTAATTTCGAGTCTGTTTGCTCACACAGCGTATTTTTAAAGTCAAATTACTAACTATTTTTCACATTTAAATCCCGTACAGTTACAATCTGACTTCAAAAATCAAGAAAATTGAAATCTAGCAATAATTTAACATTCCGGATCCAATAATTTTTTTTTGTCGAAAACGGAGATCATTTGCAAAAATGGCTATTTTCTAAGGTCTAAATAAACCAATTAAATATTAATATATTTAAAAAAATTAAATATTAAAAAATTAATATTATCGTATAAATTCACATAGAATATTATCCGGCTCCAAAATAAACATATCGGGATTTATAACTCGATATTTCAAAATTCCAAGTTATATCGATATTCGGTATATAATAAATATGTAACGACCCAAGGATTTTCGGCCCCGAAAATCGACATAAATACAATTTTGTATCTCATGCCGACCTTCCAAACACCGAAAACACTGGAACGGTTATAAAAAGAAATTAGAGGGTGAGAAAAGAAAGAAAGAAATATTAGAACAGAAGAAGAAGAAGAAACAACACAACACAGAGTCTCACATCGCAGCGGAACAAAATATAATACAGAAATAAATCTTTATTGAGACCTTTAAAAATACTTACAATCATCAGAGCACATCACATATCTGGACAGTTATAATAACCTGTCCTCATATACAACACACAGTGGAATAGTAGCTAAATAATATCATATGTCTGAACGCCTCCAGCTCATCTCTGGACTTCGCAGCATCCGATAACCTGGACCGGTACACCACGATCTAACCCAAGCATTTACAAAACACCGTGTCAGTCTGGTGAACCGGAGTGAGAAAAACACACTAATTTTTACAGTAACATCCAACTTGATTTTATAGTTCAAAATCTTTTCGAAAGAAAAGGATAATCGTAAGACCAAATCCACACATACATATGGACGGTTTTTACCTTATGATAACCCAAAACATTTTTGAAATCAATATCTTTTCTGATATTGTAATATTGTCTAAACACAAGTAAATATCAATCTAGCGGAACGTTTGCATCTCAGGCTCCACATATATATTATATAATCAAAACTGCGTCACTTATTGGATATTGAATCCCGACTCTGACAAGGTATGGGACCACCTGCCGATAGTGTATCTCTAGAGGGGAATACACAGGGTTCAACAAGAACGTCTTGCAACCCGGCCCACAAATGACCGACCACTCATTTCGCTTGAGTGTATCGAATGTATATCACCAACGGTTGGGCTCAAACCACCGTTTCCCGAAAGGGGCAGCATCGATAGATTAAAGAAGCAAAAGGATCTTCTCTGGATAAGTGATTATACACCTAATGGGAGCGACCCACATAGCCATGTTGCCTACCCGTTTTTTGTCATTTCCTGGTTGATGAGGCTTGAGGTCAGGATTTATCTTTAGAACATCTGGTCACCATTTACTTTGAATGCCACAACGTCAGATCCTCCAGATATCACTAATTGACATCCACAAAAATACTCAAGTTATTTGGCAAGAGAAAAACCATTTCTCCGCCATCAACTATGCTACGTTTGAAGAAATAAACGTATGTAATTCCTTTGAAAATACTCTGTCAGACATCCGTCCATACAAGTCATCCAGGAACAGGATGAACCGAAGGCACCCTCCAACCACATCCATGGAATCACCCTATAGATTAGTAGCGAGAAATCCTTGCAATCCGTATATCCCAATTACGACAGAATTACTATCAAAATATCTCTAGCCGCTAAACCAGATAAACTCAACAAGTAGTTCTTCCGCTCGTGTAGATCAACGGTCTTCAATTGCTCCATCTTCAATCATCTTCTGGTTTCTTCACGTATTTGTTGATCGGAATGGTTTTCGAATATAACTTCGATCCCGGTCTTTCCGTACAAACAATCGTGTTGGAAAGATTTGATAGTTGGTTATTTAACTATCAAATAAACAGTGATTCAATCAATGAAAATCCCGTGGGTTCACTGGTTCAGTATTCAGCATCATTTGGCCCTTTTAATTAAAACAAATGTAAATTTAGAACTCTTAAATATTTCGGTATTATGAATATAGTTCTTCGCTACGTATTTAACATAAGATATTTCTTTAAACAAATTCATTTTTTTATTATATATCCAGTTTTTATTTCCACTTTCAAAACATTAGCCACATTATTATCAAATATCTAGGGAAATCAATTCAACTTATTTATTCGTAAAACAACATTACAAAATATCTTTTGTCCATTACATGAAACAAAATCCTTGCTTATTCCTATATAATAAACTCAACTTTACATTTCCTTTCTAGCTCGAACATATCATTATATTTTCTACAACCCCTTTTTTATTTCCCTTTTACTTTGGAACTCTTGTTATATATTCCTCGCATTTCCATTAATCGTTGCACTATTATTTCTCTAATGGAAATAATACATATTTACTAACTTCTTTTACCATTACAACTAATATCATCCGCAGACAATCCTATTGTCGTTCAATTTGGGGTATTTTAGTTACCTCTCAGACCTTGATCAACAACGTTCATATCCTAAGATAAATACGAGTTGTAATCCAAAACCCAATATTTCATTCTTAATCAGTACAAATTCCATTTAATTATTCAAAACACGGTTTAATACAATCTTCTTATCCTTTCGAAAATCTCTTCCTTATTATTCCATAATTCAATAATTAAATGTTTTCCTATATATAAAATACCACATTTTAACCTCCACCTCTTTAAACAAATTCATTTTATAATTCAGATTTGGTTATACAACCCTATGACCCACTCCTTTACCAAATTTACTTTTACCAATTTTTTTTCTGATCCATTCAATCATTTCCTGCTTGGAATTCTTATTTCAATTTCCTAATTTTACATAATCCTATTTTTAAGTAACTTTAACGTCAAATTAACGCTTTCACATCTTGAACCTCCTTTATACCACCCTGGTTTATTTTAAACCCTTTATCTAAATTCCCTTTTATTTATATAATTAAGTAACATTTATTTAAGCTGTCATATCCACCAAAAATCCTCTTTATAACTTCGTTAGAAAAATCCGGGTTTTAAATATGACACACGTTCATAAACTCCAATCACCAATCAATTAGATTTCATTTCACCTTCGATTACTTTTTAAATGATTTTCAATTAAAAAGTAATTCCCTAAATTATTATTAATTAAAATAATAATTTACTTCATTCATTAATTACCTAAATGGTTAATTTCTTTATTAACTAAAATAAATATTAAATTCCCTTTTTAAAACCCTATTAAAATTAAACAAATATTCTTTAAACTATTTCATTCCTTTTAATCCAAACAAACTAATTTAATAATTTATTCCAGTAAAAAATGGTTAATTTAGTCAACTCTAAATACGCTTATCTCGTTTCCAATTCGTTCTCCCTTTGAATTAATTAAAAACATAATTAATTTAAATAAGCCCTTTTAATTTTTACCAAAACAATTATCCAATTTAAATCATCTGGTTAATTTCTATTCACTTGTACATCATTCTGATTAACGTCAGAATTTCCTTATAAAATCAATTAATGATTAATTATAAGTTTAAATAATAAATAATAAACATTTATTTCCTTTTAAAACTTTATTTCAAAATAATATATTTAAAATCTATTTCCAGTTATAAAATAAATTTTATAACTTCATCTCTGTCGATTTGCCTGATGGTAAATCAACATTGGTTTAAACTAACCAGATGTTGAATTTTCAGTCAACAATCAACAAGCAAATCAATCACCCCATCAGATCAGTTCATATATGATAATTTGAAAATAAATAATATATTTGAGGAATCGCGTTGGATCCCTCCAACCTGATCTTCCCTATATCCAAAATGGATATCACAAATCAGATCATTCAACTTTATTTAACTGATAATGACTATTTAGCATCAACCAATCAACAAACAATTCAAACAATTAAACACGTTTGTAAATAAACGTGACCAATAAGGTAAGTTACCTTTATTGGATCAAATCGTTAAAATAACAATTTGGTATTTCATTGAAATTAAACAACGGTTTAATTCCGTCAGTTAAATCAACAAATAAATATATAACTAGCAAACAGTCAACCATTGACAAACAAAACACACAAAATAAAAACCCAATTTATATAAAATATAAATGGAAAGAACTGAGTGAGTTTAACTCACCTTGATCTGATTCATTTCTTAAAACGGCCCGGTTTCAGTTAAATTAAACAGTTGTTTAATTTAACTAAAAAATTTCCACTGTCTCCCACTCTATTCCAATCAGTTCCAGAATGTACTGGTCTTCGATACAATTTTAACGCAACTTGAATCATCCAATTCTGTCAAAATACGGATGAGTTATTAACAATCTAGTCTAACATAATTTAATTTAATTATTTATTTCTTAATTAAGTTTTTAACCTCACTAATCATTTATTTAAATTTTTAAATAACTATATAACTGATTTTTATTATACCTTAAAGGCAAATTTCTCCGGTTAAAATGAGATAACAGGCCAACCTTGGTTTAAGAAAAAAGAACGAGTTCAGACATTTTTTATTATGTGCCTCTTTACACTTTCCAATCTCTGTTAACCTTTAATTAATATAATTAATTAGCCTAATTATGCTTTGTTAACAATACCTATTATTTTCACTGCGGTTACTCATTCCATTTGTTTCAGTAAGTTTTCAGTAAAGCCTAACCCCATTTTAGTTGAACATAACCTGACTTAAAACGCATTATAATATAGAACAAGGTCCACAAACTATCAAAACTTAATTACGTTATATAAAATGGTCGATCCTTTCTTTTGATCATCTGCTTCTTTCGTTCAAACTGTTTCAAACCAATCAGGCCGTTAAAACAATTACTTTGGTTTCTCCTTCGAGACAAAACTTCCAGACCTAATTATATTGCTTTGTTCCCACTTAATGCTTTGGTCCACCGATCTGGAAACAAAACAGACATATTTATTAACTAAAGTTTCTAATTACAGTTGATTAGTAACAATTATGGTTATTTACTAATATATATAAACATGTCGTATCATTTCTTCTTACCTTGTACTGCTGCTTCTCACAAACTTCATCACTTCCAGGTTTTCCGTTCTGAAATGAACCCCACGCTCCGCTTCCACCTCCAAACCGCCCAGACCCCGGCGAACCCCACCACCACTGACAGTCAGACCCCTTCTCCTCCACCTCTCCACCACTATTTTATGTATCCAGCACACTCATAGGAAGTTAAACCTCCCTGCGCCAACCCGTCCTATGCGTGCATGCCCAAACTCGTGCTACTCCTCCCGATGCACAAGAGAATGCATGCACTGATGTACAATGCTCCCTTCACCTTGCTTCTGCACCCAACAGGCACCGCCAAACGCCACCCGACCACCCCATTTCTGACTTACTGCACCACCCACACGTCCTCGGCTCACCTCACACCTCCCACGAGCGCTTCCGATCACCAGACCCCATCCAACAGCTTCGCCCAATGTCAAACAACCACTGGCGAACAGCCGGCTAGTCCCTCGTCTCTCCTCTCCTACACGCGACCGGAGTTCTTGATTTGTATATAGTGATGGGGTAGCTCAGTTTAATTAAAGATGGGTTGTTTTTTATTGAGGAGCAAATGGTGGTTTTCGGGTTTAATTAGATTAGAGAGGAAAAAAGTTTGGTTTTATTTATTATCTTTTATTTGCATTGGAACGAGAAGAAGATGTGGTGGGGGTAGATATAGATGGATATGTATATCAGAGAAAGTGTGGAGAGGAAAAAAGTTTGGTTTTATTTATTTTCATTTATTTGCGTTAGAACGAGAAGAAGATGTGATGGGGGGAGATATAGATAGATATATATATATCAGAGAAAGTGTGGAGAGCAAGTTGTTTAATAGGCCTGCAAAAATAGGTAGAATAGGTGGGAATCTCTAAATCGTGGTTAGCACGACATTTAAATGGATTAGGGCGCAAGGTATTTACAAAGTGTGGGGCGCATGCAACAGCACAGGAACGATTTAATATGACTACATAAATATATATTAAATCCATATACTGCGGTTCCGGCGTTTAAATTTTGTTAATGGTATTAACTAAATCATGTCATTTATAACCGTTATTTGTCGATGACTGTTAAATCCTTACCGTCATACACAAGCTCCAAACACAATGAAAATGGACGCTCTGTTACGTCTCAAGGTTCTGATCCCAACGAAAATTATTTCGTTGAAAACCGACTCTATTTGCAAAAACGGTGTATTTTAATTTATCGATTCACCTTTAATTTTGCGCACTGATAAAACATCTATGTTTGGCTTCAAACTGGAAATCTAGCAATAGTTAATTATACGCATTCAAATAAAACTTGTTTCGTCGAAAACGGAGAACGTTTGAAAATAAAACTATTTCGACGGCCTATATAATGGAGATAAAATAGAACTAAATCTAAAACAATTCATTTTAAATCATAATAAATCATTATTGTCGTATATATCCAAACATAATAACCAATATATATTTTAAACTCAATATTCAAAAATTCGATTTAAAACGATATTCAAATACATAGAAATTTCTTTATATTTATTAAATAAACACTATCGAAATTCCATAGCGACTATTTTAAAATTTGATTTGGCAATAAATATCAATCTATAACACAAAAATCTGGATTTTTCTCTTTCGTATGAAAATTTTAATCAACACGCTTCGAACGTTTCTTGTTTCACAGAAATCCGACTTATATCGGATCATGTATATTCAATTGAAGTTCAAAACTCTATATTACGAACTACAGCGCCATTTCGAACTCGATTTATAATTATATAAATATATAATGTACAAACTTCGTTTAAATAACGAATTCAATATTAAAATCCATTAATATTCCAAATAAAATATTTAAAATAAATATTTGACTGTCAAAAATACGGGTCGTTACATTCTTCCCCCCCTTAAAATAATTTCGTCCCCGAAATTGCTAAGGTAAGAAAAATGCTATAAATACCATTAATTTTCAAATCCAATCTAATTTAAATCGAAAACCAATTCAATACCATATATAAATATTTTCAAAAATATTGAAAATTTTCTAATACATTAAATTCTCAGAAAAATCCGACAAAGTCTCCCCTGCACGGAGTGACATCTGCGATATCGCAGGAACAAATAATATATATACATCGACCCACTCGGTCGGAAAATAAAAATCAAAACCCAAAATTTATATTTTCGTGTAGGCGTACCTTTTACGAGCGCTATTGAGCATATCTGCTCAACGTATATGAGATTTACTCAACCAATATCAATCTACCTAGGCATCTATCACCTGTACTTAACACAATTCACATATAAGTAGTAAATATATGAAATTCTAAAGTAATATTTCACTAATCAACAAGTATAATTACACCAATTCTAAAATCAAAGAGATATCACCAATTCATTATCGAATACAGGGTTAAATCATAAATTATAATTCAAATGCAGTTTCATTCCAGTTTAATTATACCGGAATTTATTCTTTAGTTTATATATTCATTCAGCTTCCTTAAATTGTTGATTATTTCATTCAAACAAACTATCATCTAATAACAAACAATTCAGAATTCACAATCAACAACCAATACACAACCAAATCAATTGAATTTACATTCAATATATATTTTGGTTTCACATTTTTGAACATCAATCGATTAATATCCGATTGATTCTTATTTGATTATTATTTATTCATTTAATTTCCAATTTCCAAATCTGTTTTATTTAATTTCTATATTATTCTTAATTAAATTACACTTAACCAAGTTAAGTTTTCAATTCAATTTGAATTCCATTCAAATCAATAAAACACACTAATATTTCCATAATTTGATAAAATTATTTCTTTTCTATACAAAAATATAATTTGGGAAAAAGTATTTCATTTACCCCATTTACAAAACAATATTGTATCTATTTATAGTTCAATGCTTCTCAACACTTGAACCGATCAACAACACAATACAAAACGTTTGCATATAAAATTTACAAATACGCTCTCATATATATACACTCAAGTTTCGATCTAGGGTATTACTAACCTAATCTCTATCGAGTTATACCACAGAGCCAAGGTTATTACTAAACCAAAAGCTCTGATACCACTGTAATGACCTAAGGATTTTCGGCCCCGAAAATCGACAAAAATACAATTCCATAACTCATGCCGACCTTCCAAACACCGAAAACACTGGAATGTTTACAGAAAGAAATCAGAGGGTGAGATAAGAAGGAAAGAAATATTAGAATAGAAGAAGAAGAAGAAACAACACAACACAGAGTCTCACATCGCCGCGGAACAAAATATAATGTAGAACTAAATCTTTATTGAGAGCTTTAAAAATACTTACAATCATTAGAGTACATCACATATCTGGACAGTTATAATTACCTATCCTTATATACAACACACAGCTGAATAGTAGCTATATAATATCATATGTCTGAACACCTCTAGCTCGCCTCTGGACTTCGCAGCATCCGATAACCTGGACCAGTACACCCCGATCTAACCCGAGCATTTACAAAACACTAGGTTAGTCTGGTGAATCAGAGTGAGAAAAACACACTAAGTTTTACAGTAACATCCAACTTGATTTTATAGTTCAAAATCGTTTCGAAAGAAAAGGATAATCATAAGACCAAATCCACACATACATACAAACGGTTTTTACCTTACGACAACCCAAAACATTTTTTAAATCAATATCTTTTCTGATATTATAATAGTGTCTAAACACAAGTAAATATCAATCTAGCAAAACGCTTACATCTCACGCACCACATATATATTGTACAATCAAAACCGCGGCACTTATTCGAGATTGGATTTCGACTCTTACAAGGTATGGGACCACCTGCCGATAGTGTATCTCTAGAGGGGAATACACTGGGTTCAATAAGAACGACTTGCATTTCGGCCCACACATGACCGACCACTCATTTCGCTTGAGTGTATCAAATGTATATAACCAACGGTTGGGCTCAAACCACCGTTTCCCGAAAGGGACAGCATCGATAGATTAAAGAAGCAAAAGGATCTTCTCTAGATAGGTGATTATACACCCTAATGGGAGCGACCCACATAGCCATGCTGCCTCCGATTTTTGTCATTTCCCGGTTGATGAGGATTGAGGTCAGGATTTATCTTTAGAACATCTGGTCACCATTTACTTTGAATGTCACATCGTCAGATCCGCCAGATATCAGTAATTAACATCCACAAAAATACTCTAGTTATTTGGCTAGAGAAAAACCATTTCTCCGCCATCAACTATGGTGCGTTTGAAGAAATCAACGTACGTAATTCCTTTGGAATTACTATATTAGACATCCGTCCATATAAGTCATCTAGGAACATGATGAACCGAAGGCACCCTCCTACCACATCCATGGAATCACCCTATAGATTAGTAGCGAGAAGTCGTTGCAATCTGTATATCCCAATTACGACAGAATTACTATCGAAATATCTCTAGCCGCTAAACCAGAGAAACCCAACAAGTAGTTCTTCTGCTCATGAAGATCAACGGTCTTCAATTGCTCCATCTTCAATCATCTTCTGATGTCTTCACGTATTTGTTGATCGTAATGGTTTTTGAATATAACTTCGATCCCGATCTTTCCATGCCTACAATCGTATTGGACAGATTTGATAGTAGGTTATTTAAATATCAAATAAAGAGTGATTCAATCAATGAAAATCCCATGGGTTCACTGGTTCAGTATTCAGCATCACTTGGCCCTTTTAATTAAAACAAATGTAAATTTAAAACTCTTAAATATTTTGATATTATGAATATAGTTCTTCGCTATGTATTTAACATAAGATATTTCTTTAAACAAATTCATTTTTTTATTATATATCCAGTTTCTATTTCCACTTACAAAACATTAGCCACATTATTATCTAATATTGGGGGAAATCAATTCAACTTATTTATTCGTAAAATAACATTACAAAATATCTTTTATCCATTACTTGAAACCAAATCCATGCTAATTCTTATATAATAAACTCAACTTTACATTTCCTTTCTAACTCGAACATATCATTATATTTTCTACAACCCCTTTTTTATTTCCCTTTTACTTTGGAACTCTCGTTATATATTCCTCGCATTTCCATTAATCGTTGCACTATTATTTCTCTAAAGGAAATAATACATATTTACTAACTTCTTTTACCATTACAACTAATATCATCCTCAGATAATCCTGATGTCATTCAAGTTGGGGTATTTTAATTACCTATCAGACCTTGATCAACAACGTTCATATCCTAAGATAAATACGAGTTGTAATCCAAAACCCAATATTTCATTCTTAATCAGTACAAATTCCATTTAATTATTTTATTCAAAACACAGTTTAATACAATGTTCTTATCCTTTCGAAAATCTCTTCCTTATTATTCCTTAATTCAAAAATTAAATAATTTCCTATACAAAAAATACCACATTTTAACCTCGACCTCTTTAAAAAAATTCATTTTATAATTCAGATTTGGTTATACAACCCTATGACCCACTCCTTTACCAAATTTACTTTTACCAATTTCTTTTCTGATCCACTCAATCATTTCCCGCTTGGAATTCTTATTTCAATTTCCCAATTTTACTTAATCCCATTTTTAAGTAACTTTAACGTCAAATTAACGCTTTAACATCTTGAACCTCCTTTATATAACCCTGGTTTATTTTAAACCTTTATCTAAATTCCCTTTTATTTATATAATTAAGTAACATTTATTTAAGCTATCATATCCGCCAAAAATCCTCTTTATAACTTCGTTAGAAAAATCCGGGTTTTAAATACAACACCCGTTCATAAACTCCTATCACCAATCAATTAGATTTCATTTCACCTTCGATTACTTTTTAAATGATTTTCAATTAAAAAGTAATTCTATAACGACCTGAACTTCCCGCTAAGGAAAGCGCGGATTGAGTTGAGAACACGACAAATTAGAACACAAACAGAAGAACATTTCATTGCTTATTACAACAATTCCATCAGAATACAAGAATTTACAGAGTATGAATAAATATTACACATTTGATAATCATCAGATATTTAAATACATTACTACAGCGGAAAAATAATACAAAACATAACCGAAAGAAATACACGAATACAGAGCTTTCCGAATATCGCTTCAGTTATAAACCAGGATCCTGTGAATATAAATCTGCAAAACCAAAACTACTAGCTGCCCGTGCAGAAAATAAGGGCACCCAGAGTTTAGGTTAAAACAATAAACTCCAGGTCAGTCTTGTGACTGGTGTGAGAACTAAAACAATTATCAATTTTTATTTTAAAGTTAGATAAATCAAGGGACCACGCCGTATAACACGGAACAGGTTTCCTCCCAAGAATACTAGTGTAATAAACAAACAGCGCAATGCTAAATAAAGAACAATGTAACTATTATAAGACCCAGGTCCCATCACACAATGCAATGCAAGCCGGAGCATAGGGTTTTTACCTTATAATGGCCAAAGAATGCTCGATATGTTTAAAACAGGTTATTTTGGTAGTAATATAAGTGTATAGTGTCAAAAACAATTTCAATCATAAGTATCAATCATAGACGACATGAATGCCCCATACCACTATGCCCTCAAATATAGGTTTAAAATTAAAACCGCATGATGTCGTATTGGAAGTTGGATTTCCATCTGTGAACCGAGGCAAAAGATAGTCCTCACCAATTCGAGACACTCTAGCCCGTGTCTCAGGACCCAGACTCAGGCCGGCCCTTGGATCGTCAGGGCCGGTCCACCGATGTGGATGAAAATGCCTGAACACTGCGTTTCCCCGCTCTTTGGGGCGTAAGTGAGCCAAATGACTCCATATCCGAGGCCCCTCGCTTTACAACAAGTAATAATAAGCAACATCCACATGTGTCAAACTCATCAGGGTTGGTAAGTCAGTGATGCCACTCCTAGCTAGAAGGAAACGCATGTCCTTCCTGAGGTCCTCTCCAGTTTTTGGTTCACACCGGGGTGTGAGGCTCGCGAATTAACGCTACACAAAGCGATGCCACAAAGGCCGTGCTTTGATCATTAACCACAAGACTTTTCTTTTCAACAGAAGCCTTGATCATTTGCATCCTAGCATGCCACATAGGCAAACCATTCCCTGCAACCGATATCCATTAATCACACAGAATGATATCCAATGTCAGACACACAGTCCATTTACAAGTCCGTTCTGGGTCTGAATGAAACCGGAGGCACCTTGTACCTCGCATATCCATCGATCTCTAAGTACGTCTGGACGATCACCAACTGATTCCCTCCTCTTGGGTGTACAGCCCAATCAAGATAATCAGTAATCACCCAAATGATGTGAAGACCTCCGGTCTTCAACCACTGTCTTCGTCTTTGACTTATCGTCGTATCAGTTATTCAGAATGGGATAAATCCGGTCTTTCCGAACAACTCGCATATTTTATAAACAAGTGTTACACAAACACAACATACGCCTCATTCCAATTCAGAATATTCTTTTATTCAAATATTCACATTACTAGGGAAAGGTTCCCATTAATTTTATCAAAGATAAATTCTTTAAAATTTATTCTTTAATCTTCCTTTGAATATCATTTCAAACCATATTATGGTTTTCCAAACTAGTCGGGATTGGCGATCCTTACCGAAGTAATTATTTGTTTAATTTCCCAACCCCAACCTATTCATCCCATGGAGCAAAACTGGTAATACTCCATATCTAACACCACGGTGTTATCGGTAAATTCAATTATCATTTCACGTTCAAATCTAATTAAAGATTTAACTACCGCTTGGAGTAAAGCTGGTGACACTCCATTCTCGATCATTTCAATCTAATTAAAGATTCATTAAAACTCTAATTCAGTTTTAATCTCCAAAAATCATTACTTAATGATTTTTCAAAGTTAAGAAATTAATCTTATCTTTAACTGGGTTAAAGAACCAATGTCTTTTAAAACACGGTTCACGATTAACCCAAAATCACATTCCATTGTTAATCGGGTTAAAGAACAAGTGTTATTTAAAACACCATTCACTATAAACCCAAAATCCAATTTTCAATTCAGTTCCAATTAAATATTAATCAATTGGAAAATCTCACTAAATCTTAATTAAAAGATTTATTCTTTTCTAACTGGGTTCAAGAACAGTGTTATTTAAGACATCATTCACGACGAACCTAAAATCCCATTTGATATTGAATACAAGGCTCTGAATAGAAAATATATCGGCTTATATTCAATATCAAATTCTGAAACCAATAGATATCTTATTGGAAAAAAAAATATAAATATATCTTTCAAATTTCCATAACTATATCTGTATAATCACGAAATCCAACATCGAAATATCTCGATCGATTCAAATCCATTCCAATTAGTATATTGGAAATTCGGGTTATTTTTAAAACCACTTCAAATCCAATTTATTTAATTAAAAATATTGGATTATCCTTCTATTAATAACTAGTTCATTTCGATAAAAATGTATTTTTATCTTTTCAAATATGGAATTTTTCATCCTAGTTCTTTCCAAACCATTTATTATGATTTTACACAATTTATTAATATTTTTAATAATTTTATCAAAGCACGTACAGTCGATTTCCATATACGGTCATCGAACTGCACTTACATCAACCTTTTCCAAATTTGATTTGGACATAATTCCAAATCTAACCGTTAGATTTCAAATTTCTAATGTTCGTTAGAAAGGTCTTTTCGATACAAACCCAACGGCCCCGGATTCAGGAGAATCCGACGGTCGGATCTCCCGTAACGTCAATTCAAAGTTAATGGTCGAAATTCGCGAACTGCCGCAGCACGGCGCGTCCTATTCAGGCCATTAAATATATATAATATATATATTTCATCGATTTCAATTCAAAATGTATTTTATAAATCATTTTAAATTCGTTATCAAAACATTTTCAACTTCATATTAATTTTCGAATCAAAATTGAATATTCCATATCATTAATATATAAATTAAAATATTTTCAAACATCAGATTTTGAAATCACTTCTTTTTCGCTATTCATTATAAATAACGAATAAAATCGATATAACTATCGTTCATGTCAAAATGGCGCATATCTATTCAACATGGCTTTTACTCAACACATGAATGTTTATTCTATTCAACACATGAATATTTATTTTATTCAACACATGAATATTTATTTTTATTCAACACTTGAATATTTATTCCTTCTCTGAATATTAATTCAAAATATTCTTTATCTTCCAAATTGGAATGAGACCCAATCAATTACCATATAATGTTATTTATATGGATTCTATACAACAGATGTATATAATAGCAACGATAAATAATCAACCATCATCCAGGGTGCACCACACAACTGTCTGTCAACCTATCGATTGACATACAACTAAATAATTGGGATTAGTGTACGCCAAATATCATCCCAACACCCGTGTGGGGTTTCAAATCAACAAAAACAGATTTTTATTTGTGCAGTTAGGCGATGTGTAAAATTTATCATCCCAATCAATATCCTTCAAATGGGTGTACATAAACAAATCGATCGATTTGTAAATGAATATTTATTTATTCACATTCACGTTAAATTTATATTTTTAACAATAAATAATTTATTTCAACACATGAATATTTTTTCATTCGTCCCACATCACAATCAATTTTCACAACACAACAAAATTAAAAAGCCGTCCATGGTCTGTGGTTGACGGGTGTCGGGTGCTGCTAAGCACCGTCTGCATCCTAGTATATAATTTCAACTAGAAAACAAGAATTAAAGTGAGAAGTTCTCACCGACTAGCTAAACCAATTCACCGCGACTCTTCATATGTAGGAAATCTTCACCTCGCTTCTAACGAGATCTGTTCAACACCGTTTGTGTTAAAAATTATATTTTTAACAACGCTACTTCCTATATAAAAATCGAGTTTTTACCGCTACTTCATATATATAAAAATCGAATTTTTACCGCTACTTCATATATATAAAAATCGAATTTTTACCGCTACTTCATATATATAAAAATCGAATTTTTATATTATCTATCTTATAAAAATCATATTTTTATAATCTCTACTATATAAAAATCATATTTTTAAAGCGACGTTCATATCATAAAAATCAAACCTTTATAATAATGTTCATATTATATTTTTATAAAACTAGAAATATTTTTTTCGTTCATACGATAAAAACCATATTTTTATCAACTAAAAATATTCTTACATAAAATAAAAACCACATTTTTATCTAATATAAAAATCAAATATTTATAATGATAAAAATCAAATATTTTTATATTTAAAAATCATATCTTTTATAAATTAAAAATCTCACCTTTCATATCATAAAAATATAATCTTTTCATATTTACAAATCGTATCTTCTCGTCAATAAAAATCTAATCTTTACTTCATTAAAAATCGAATCTTTTCTCATAAAAAAATCGTATCTTTACTCCTAGAAAAATCAAATCTTTACACATACAAAAATCATAACTTTATTCAATGCGAATATACATTAAAAGATGATTTAAACAATGCTTTTAAATTAAATTAAACTAATTATTTAAAATAAAATAAATAAAAACTTACAGCATCTCGGATGGAGGAGGGTTCGCGGGGAGTAACGGTCGGAGCTTGGTGGGGGCGGAGGCTTCGCAGTAGGTGGTGGTGGCGGGTAGGGTTGCTGGCGGCACGGGTTTTGAAGTAAGGGGGTTTGGTCTTCAAATCGATTTGGGGCTCGATTGGGTTTCAACGAGGAGCAGGAAGAGATGAATGGAGGACTGAGAGGGGGGTGCGGAAGTGGCAACGGAAAGGGGGGGTGGCGCGCTGGCAGCGGTGGGCGGCGATGAACGATGGAGTGGTTTTTTTCTTTTTTTTTATTTGGTTAACGGATCTGAAAGAATGAGGGAGGGAGAGAAATAAAGGGGCCCTATATAACTTAATTATTATTTTATTTCTTTTAATTTCAAAAAGTTCCTTTTAATTTGAACTCGAAATCAAACCCACCGACTGTCGTCCCTATCTAATTACCCACATTCCGAACACAATGGGATATGTTTCGTAAGCCAATTCGGCTGTTTCGATCAGTTTTCTTCAAATTTGAAATATAAATTAATATAATGTTCAAAATTGATTTTAACGTACATTTCAATTTACTGGGGCCACATACTAACTCTAAAAATTCCCGAAAAATATTTTCTAGCTTCGGGTTGACGATACGGTCCTAACAAAACTTATTTCGTCCAATTCCGAGACCGTTAGAAAAATGACTATTTTCTGGTCGATCGAAAATGACTGAAACTGTTAAAACACGTTTAACTTCGCCACGCTCACATATTAATTAAGAAAATTAAGAATTTTGGAATCTAGCAATAATTTGACATCCCGGATCCAACAAAAGTGGTTTCATCGAAAACAGAGGTCGTTTGCAAATTTCCATTTTTAAGGGCCTTTATATATATTAGAATATATATAAATTCCACAGCGACTTTTCTGAATTTTAAAATGGACATATCTTTCAACTTCTAGAGTGAAATCTCAGTTTCTTACATCCATGAGAAAGATATGATTAAACAGATTCAAATATTTCTTGTTTTGTTCAATTCTGATTTATATTGAATCCTGTATATTCATTTGAAATTCGAAATCGAATTTTCGAACTACCGCGCCATTTCAGACTCGTTATATAATTAAAATAAATTTATTCGTTTTAACTTCATCGAAAAAAAATTCCGTCCTTATTATTTAAAATAATTCATTTTAAATAATCAAAATCCATTAAAATAGCCAAAATAAAAATTTTAAATCAGCTCAGAATTTTCGGGTTGTTACAAATTCTCTAAATTATTATTAATTAAAATAATAATTTACTTCGTTCATTAATTACCTAAATGGTTAATTTATTTATTTACTAAAATAAATAGTAGATTCCCTTTTTAAAACCCTATTAAAATTAAACAAATATTCTTTAAACTATTTCATTCCTTTTAATCCAAACAAACTAATTTAATAATTTATTCCAGTTAAAAATGGTCAATTTAGTCAACTCTAAATACGGTTATCTCGTTTCCAATTCATTCTCCCTTTAAATTAACTAAAAATATAATTAATTTAAATAAGCCCTTTTAATTTTTACCAAAACAATTATCTAATTTAAATCATCAGGTTAATTTCAATTCACTTGTATATCATTCTGATTAATGTCAGAATTTCCTTATAAAATCAATTAATGTGTAATTATAAGTTTAAATAATAAATATTTATTTCCTTTTAAAGCTTTATTTCAAAATAGTATATTTAAAATCTATTTCCAGTTATAAAATAAATTTTATAACTTCATCTCTATCGATTTGCCTGATGATAAATCAATATTTATAAAACAATTGATTTCATAGGCCATATACTGCCAAATACTCAGCCAATAACGCCCATTGGTTTAAACTAACCAGATGTAGAATTTTCAGTCAACAATCAACTAGCAAATCAATCACCCCATCAGATCAGTTCATACATGATAATATGAAAATAAATAATATATTTGTGGAATTGCGTTGGATCCCTCCAACCTGTTCTTCCCTGTATCCAAAATGGATATCACAAATCAGATCATTCAACTCTCTTTAACGGATAACGACTATTTAGCATCAACCAATCAACAAACAATTCAAACAATTAAACATGTTCGTAGATAAACGTGACCAATAAGGTAAGTTACCTTTATTGGATCAAATCGTTAAAATAATGATTTGGTATTTCATTGAAATTAAACAACGGTTTAATTCCGTCAGTTAAATCAACAAATAAATATATAACTAGCAAACAGTCAACCATTGACAAACAAAACACACAAAATAAAAACCCAATTTATATAAAATATAAATGGGAAGAATTGAGTGAGTTTAACTCACCTTGATCTGATTCATTTCTGAAAACGGTCTGGTTTCAATTAAATTAAACAGTGGTTTAATTTAACTAAAAATTTCCAGCTGTCTCCCACTCTATTCCAATCAGTTCCAGAATGTACTGGTCTTCGATACAATTTTAACGCAACTTGAATCATCCAATTCTGTCAAAATACGGATGAGTTATTAACAATCTAGTCTAACATAATTTAATTTAATTATTTATTTCTTAACTAAGTTTTTAACCTCACTAATCATTTATTTAAATTTTTACCTAACTATATAACTGATTTTTGTTATACCTTAAAGGCAAATTTCTCCGGATAAAATGAGATAACAGGCCGACCTCGGTTTAAACCAAAAGAACGAGTTCAGACATTTCGTTATTCTATGCCTCTTTACCCTTCCCTATTTCTATTAACCTTTAATGAATATAATTAATTAGCCTAATTATGCTTTGTTAACAATACCTATTATTTTCACTGCGGTTACTCATTCCATTTGTTTTAGTAAGTTTTCAGTAAAGCCTAACCCCATTTTAGTTGAACATAACCTGACTTAAAACGCATTATAATATAGAACAAGGTCCACAAAATATCAAAACTTAATTACGTTATATAAAACGGTTGATCCTTCCTTTTGATCATCTGCTTCGTTCGTTCAAACTGTTTCGAACCAATCAGGCAGTTAAAATAATTACTTTGGTTTCTCCTTTGAGACAAAACTTCCAGACCTAATTATATTGCTTCGTTCCCACTTAATGCTTTGGTCCACCGATCTAGAAACAAAACAGACGTATTTATTAACTAAGGTTTCTAATTATAGTTGATTAGTAATAATTATGGTTATTTAGCAATATATATAAACATGTCGTATCCTTTCTCTTACCTTATACTGCTGCTTCTCACAAACTTCATCACTTCCAAGTTTTTCGTTCTGAAATGAACCCCACGCTCCGCTTCCACCTCCAAACCGCCCAGACCCCGGCGAACCCCACCACCAAAGACAGCCAGACTCCTTCTCCTCCACCTCGCCACCACTGTTTTATGTACCCAGCACACTCACAGGAAGTTAAACCTCCCTGCGCCAACCCGTCCTATGTGTGCATGCCCAAACTCGTTCTACTCCTCCCCATGCACAAAAGAACGCATGCACTGATGTACACTGCTCCCTTCACCTTGCAGCTGCACCCAACAGGCACCGCCAGACGCCACCCGACCACCCCATTTCCGACTCACTACACCACCCACATGTCCTCGGTTCACCTAACACCTCCTACGTGCGCTTCCGATCACCAGACCCAAGCCAACAGCTTCGCCCAATGTCAAATAGCCACCGGCGAACAACCGGCCAGTCCCTAGTCTCACCTCTCCTACACGCGACTGGAGTTCTTGATTTGTATATAGCGATCGGGTAGCTCATTATAAATAAAGATGGGTTGTTTTTGATTGAGGTGCAAACGGTGGTTTTCGGGTTTAATTAGATCAAAGAGGAAAAAAGTTTGGTTTTATTTATTTTATTTTATTTGCGTTGGAACGAGAAGAAGAAGTGGTGGGGGTAGATATAGATAGATATATATATCAGTGAAAGTGCGGAGATCAAGTTGTATAATAGGCCTGCGAAAATAGGTAGAATAGGTGGGAATCTCTAAATCGTGGTTAGCACGACATTTGAATGGATTGGGGCGCAAGGTATTTACGAAGTGTGGGGCGCAAGCAACAGCATAGGAACGATTTAATATGACTACATAAATATATATTGAATCCATATACCGCGGTTCCAGCATTTAAATTTTGTTAATGGTATTAAATAAATCATGTCTTTTGTAACCGTTATTTGTCGATGACGGTTAAATTCTTACTGTCATACACAAGCTCCAGACACAATGAAAATGGACGCACTGTTACATCTCAACGTTCTGATCCCAACGAAAATTGTTACGTTGAAAACCGACTCTATTTGCAAAAATGGTGTATTTTAATTTATCGATTCACCTTTAATTTCGCGCACTGATAAAACATCTATGTTTGGCTTCAAACTGGAAATCTAGCAATAGTTAATTGTACGCATTCAAATAAAACTTGTTTCGTCGAAAACGGAGATCGTTCGAAAATAAAACTATTCTGACGGCCTATATAATGGCGATATAATAGAATTAAATCTAAAACAATTCATTTTAAATCATAATAAATCATTATTGTCTTATATATCCAATAAAAATAACCAATATATATATTTTAAACTCAATATTAAGAAATTAGGTTTAGAACGATATTCAAATACATAGAAATTTCTTTATATTTATTAAATAAACACTATCGAAATTCCATAGCGACTATTTTAAAATTTGATTTGGCAATAAATATCAATCTATAACACAAAAATCTGGATTTTTCTCTTTCGTATGAAAATTTAAATCAACACGCTTCCAACGTTTCTTGTTTCACAGAAATCCGACTTATATCGGATCATGTATATTCAATTAAAGTTCAAAACTCCATATTATGAACTGCAGCGCCATTTCGATCTCAATTTATAATTATATAGATATAAAATGTTCGAGCTTCGTTTAAATATCAAATTCAATATTAAAATCCATTAATAATCCAAATAAAATATTTAAAATAATAAATTAAATAAAATATTTGACTGTCAAAAATACTGGTCGTTACATTCTCCCTCCGCCTCCCCTCCCCCGGTAAAATAATTTCGTCCCCGAAATTGCTAAGGTAAGAAAAATGCTACAAATACCATTAATTTTCAAATCTAATTTAATTTGAATCGAAAACCAATTAAATACCATATATAAATATTTTCAAAAATATTGAAAATTTTCTAACACTTTAAATTCCTGGAAAAATCTGGTAGAGTCTCCCCTGCACGGAGTGACATCTGCGATATCGCAGGAACAAATAATATATATACATCGACCCAATCGGTCGGAAAACAAAAATCAAAACCCAAAATTTATATTTTTCGCGTAGGCGTGCCTTTTACGAGCGTTATTGAGCATATCTGCTCAATGTATATGCGATTTACTCAACCAATATCAATCTGCCTAGGCATCTGGCACCTATACTTAACTCAATTCACATATAAGTAGTAAACATATGAAATTCTTAAGTAATATTTCACTAATCAACAAGTATAATTACACCAATACTAAAATCAAACAGATATTACCAATTCATTATCGAATACAGGGTTAAATCATAAATTATAATTCATATGCAGTTTCATTCCACTTTAATTATACCAGAATTTTTTCTTTAGCTTATATATTCATTCAGCTTCCTTAAATTGTTGATTATTTCATTCAAACAAACTATCATCTAATAACAAACAATTCACAATCAACAACCAAATCAATTGAATTTACATTCAATATTAACATTTTATTTTGGTTTCACATTTTTGAACATCAATCGATTAATATCCGATTGATTCCTGTTTGATTATTATTTATTCATTTAATTTCCAATTTCCAAATATGTTTTATTTAATTTCTATATTATTCTTAGTTAAATTACACTTAACCAAGTTAAATTTTCAATTCAATTTGAATTCCATTCAAATCAATCAAACACACTAATAGTTCCATAATTTGATATAATTATTTCTTTTCTGTACAAAAATATAATTTGGGTAAAATTATTTCATTTACCCCCTTTACAAAACAATATTGTATCTATTGATAGTTCAATGCTTCTCAACACTTGAACCGATCAACAACACAATACAAAACGTTTGCATATAAAATTTACAAATACGCTCTCATATATAAACACTCAAGTCTCGATCTAGGGTATTACTAACCTAATCTCTATCGAGTTATACCACAAAGCCAAGGTTATTACTAAACCAATAGCTCTAATACCACTGTAACGACCCAAGGATTTCGGCCCCGAAAATCGACATAAATACAATTCCGTAACTCATGCCGACCTTCAAACACCGAAAACACTGGAACGTTTATAGAAAGAAATTAGAGGGTGAGATAAGAAAGAAAGAAATATTAGAATAGAAGAAGAAGAAGAAACAACACAACACAGAGTCTCACGTCGCAGCGGAACAAAATATAGTACAGAAATAAATCTTTATTGAGAGCTTTAAAAATACTTACAATCATCAGAGTACATCACATATCTGGACAGTTATAATAACCTGTCCTCATATACAACACACAGCGGAATAGTAGCTATATAATATCATACGTCTGAACACCTCCAGCTCGTCTCTGGACTTCGCAGCATCCGATAACCTGGACCTGTACACCCCGGTCTAACCCGAGCAATTACAAAACACCGGGTCAGTTTGGTGAACCAGAGTGAGAAAAACACACTAAGTTTTATAGTAACATCCAACTTGATTTTATAGTTCAAAATATTTTCGAGAGAAATGGTTAATCGTAAGACCAAATCCACACATACATACAGATGGTTTTTACCTTACGATAACCCAAAACATTTTTGAAATCAATATCTTTTCTGATATTATAATAGTGTCTAAACACAAGTGAATATCAATCTTGCGGAACGCTTGCATCTCACGCTCCACATATATAGTATACAATCAAAACCACGGCACTTATTGGAGATTGGATTCCGACTCTGACAAGGTATGGAACCACTTGTTTATAGTGTATCTTTAGAGGGGAATACATTAGGTTCAACAAGAACGTCTTGCAACCCGACCCACACATGACCGACCACTCATTTCGCTTGAGTGTATCGAATGTATATCACCAACGGTTGGGCTCAAACTACCGTTTCCCAAAAGGGACAACATCGATAGATTAAAGAAGCAAAAGGATCTTCTCTAGATAGGTGATTATACACCCTAATGGGAGCGACCCACATAGCCATGTTGCCGGCCCGATTTTTGTCATTTCCCAGTTGATGAGGCTTGAGGTCAGGATTTATCTTTAGAACATCTGGTCACAATTTACTTTGAATGCCATATCGTCAAACCCGCCAGATATCACTAATTGACGTCCACAAAAATACTCTAGTTATTTGGCTAGAGAAAAACAATTTCTCCGCCATCAACTATGGTACGTTTGAAGAAATCAACGTACGTACTTCCTTTGGAAATACTCTATAAGACATCCATCCATAGAAGTCATCCAGGGACAGGATGAACCGAAGGCACCCTCCTACCAAATCCATAGAATCTCCCTATAGATTAGTAGTGAGAAGTCCTTGCAATCCGTATATCCCAATTACGACAGAATTACTGTCGAAATATCTATAGCCGCTAAACCAGAGAAACTCAAAAAGTAGTACTTCTGCTCATGAAGATCAACGGTCTTCAATTGCTCCATCTTCAATCATCTTCTGATATCTTCATGTATTTGTTGATCGGAATGGTTTTCGAGTATAACTTCGATCCCGGTCTTTCCGTACCAGCAATCACATTGGATAGATTTGATAGTCGGTTATTTAACTATAAAATAAACAGTGATTCAATCAATGAAAATCCCATGGGTTCACTGCTTCAGTATTCAGCATCACTTGACCCTTTTAATTAAAACAAATGTAAATTTAAAACTCTTAAATATTTCAATATTATGAATAGAGTTCTTCGTTGTGTATTTAACATAAGATATTTCATTAAACAAATACATTTTTTTATTATATATTCAATTTCTATTTCAACTTTCAAAACATTAGCCACATTATTATCTAATATTGGGGGAAATCAATTCAACTTATTTATTCGTAAAACAACAGTACAAAATATCTTTTATCCATTACTTGAAACAAAATCCATGCTTATTCTTATATAATAAACTCAACTTTGCATTTCCTTTCTAACTCGAACATATCATTATATTTTCTACAACCCCTTTTTTATTTCCCTTTTACTTTGGAACTCTCATTATATATTCCTCGCATTTCCATTAATCGTTGCACTATTATTTTTCTAATGGAAGCAATACATATTTACTAACCTCTTTTACCATTACAACTAATATCATCCGCAAATAATCCTAATGTCGTTCAAGTTGGGTTTTTTTAATTACCTCTCAGACCTAGATCAACAACGTTCATATCCTAAGATAAATACGAGTTGTAATCCAAAACCCAATATTTCATTCCTAATCAGTACAAATTCCATTTAATTATTTTATTCAAAACACGGTTTAATTCAATCTTCTTATCCTTTAGAAAATCTCTTCCTTATTATTCCTTAATTCAATAATTTCATATATATAAAATACCACATTTTAACCTCGACCTCTTTAAACAAATTCATTTTATAATTCAGATTTGGTTATACAACCCAATGTCCCACTCCTTTACCAAATTTACTTTTACCAATTTCTTTTCTGATCCATTCAATCATTTCCCGCTTGGAATTCTTATTCCAATTTCCCAATTTTACTTAATCCTATTTTTAGGTAACTTTAACATCAAATTAACACTTTAACATCTTGAACCTCCTTTATATAACCCTGGTTTATTTTAAACCCTTTATCTAAATTCCCTTTTATTTATATAATTAAGTAACATTTATTTAAGCTATCATATCCACCAAAAATCCGCTTTATAACTTCATTAGAAAAATCTGGGTTTTAAATACAACACCCATTCATAAACTCCTATCACCAATCAATTAGATTTCATTTCACCTTCGATTACTTTTTAAATGATTTTCAATTAAAAAAGTAATTCCCTAAATTATTATTAATTAAAAAAATAATTTACTTTGTTCATTAATTGCCTAAATGGTTAATTTCTTTATTCACTAAAATAAATAGTGAATTCCCTTTTTAAAACCCTATTAAAATTAAACAAATATTCTTTAAACTATTTCATTCCTTTTAATCCAAACAAACTAATTTAATAATTTATTTCAGTTAAAAATGGTCAATTTAGTCAACTCTAAATATGGTTATCTCGTTTCCAATTCGTTCTCCCTTTAAATTAATTAAAAATATAATTAATTTAAATAAGCCCTTTTAATTTTTACCAGAACAATTATCCAATTTAAATCATCAGATTAATTTCTATTCACTTGTATTTCCTTCTGATTAACGTCAGAATTTCCTTATAAAATCAATTAATGATTAATTATAAGTTTAAAAAACAAATAATAAATATTTATTTCCTTTTAAAACTTTATTTCAAAATAATAAATTTAAAATCTATTTCCAGTTATAAAATAAATTTTATAACTTCATCTCTGTCGATTTGCCTGATGGTAAATCAACACTTATAAAACAATTGATTTCATAGGCCATATAATGCCAAATACTCAGCCAATAATGCCCATTGGTTTGAGCCAACCAGATGTTGAATTTTCAGTCAACAATCAACAAGCAAATCAATCACCCCATCAGATCAGTTCATATATGATAATATGAAAATAAATAATATAATTGAGGAATCGCGTTGGATGCCTCCAACCTGTTCTTCCCTGCATCCAAAATGGATATCACAAATCAGATCATTCAACTCTATTTAACTGATAACGACTATTTAGCATCAACGCAACGAACAATTCAAACAATTAAACACGTTTTTAAGTAAACGTGACCAATAAAGTAAGTTACCTTTATTGGATCAAATCATTAAAATACTGATTTGGTGTTTTATTGAAATTAAACAACGGTTTAATTCCGTCAGTTAAATCAACAAATAAATATATAACTAGCAAACAGTCAACCATTGACAAACAGAACACACAAAATAAAAACCCAATTTATATAAAATATAAATGGGAAGAACTGAGTGAGTTTAACTCACCTTGATCTGATTCATTTATGAAAACGGACCGGTTTCAGTTAAATTAAACAGTTGTTTATTCTAACTAAAAATTTCCAACTGTCGCACACTCTATTCCAATCATTTCCAGAATGTACTGGTCTTCGATACGATTTTAACGCAACTTGAATCATCCAATTCTGTCAAAATACGAATGAGTTATTAACAATCTAGTCTAACATAATTTAATTTAATTATTTATTTCTTAACTAAGTTTTTAACCTCACTAATCATTTATTTAAATTTTAAAATAACTATATAACTGATTTTTATTAAACCTTAAAGGCAAATTTCTTCGGTTAAAATGAGATAACAGGCCGACCTTGGTTTAAACAAAAAGAACGAGTTCGGACATTTCATTATTCTGTGCCTCTTTACCCTTTCCTATTTCTATTAACCTTTAATGAATATAATTAATTAGCCTAATTATGCTTTGTTAACTATACCTATTATTTTCACTGCGGTTACTCATTCCATTTGTTTCAGTATGTTTTTAGTAAAGCCTAACCCCATTTTAGTTGAACATAACCTGACTTAAAACGCATTATAATATAGAACAAGGTCCACAAAATATCAAAACTTAATTATGTTATATAAAACGGCCGATCCTTTCTTTTGATCTTCTGCTTCTTTCGTTCAAACTGTTTCGACAATCCGGCCGTTAAAACAATTACTTTGGTTTCTCCTTCGAGACAATACTTCCAGACCTAATTATATTTCTTTGTTCCCACTTAATGCTTTGGTCCACCGATCTGGAAACAAAACAGACATATTTATTAACTAAGGTTTCTAATTACAGTTAATTAGTACCAATTATGGTTATTTAGTAATATATGTAAACATGTCGTATCCTTTCTTCTTACCTTGTATTGCTGCTTCTCACAAGCTTCAACACTTCCAGGTTTTCCGTTCTGAAATGAACCCCATGCTCCGCTTCCACCTCCAAACCGCCCAGACCGCGATGAACCCCACCACCACAGACAGTCAGACCCCTTCTCCTTCAACACGCCACCACTGTTTTAGGTGCCCAGCACACTCACAGGAAGTTAAACCTCCCTGCGCCAACCTGTCCTATGCGTGCATGCCCAAACTCGTGCTACTCCTCCCCATGCACAAGAGAACGCATGCACTGATGTACACTGCTCCCTTCACCTTGCTGTTGCACGCAACATGCACCGCCAGACGCCACCCGACCACCCCATTTCTGACTTACTGCACCACCCACACGTCCTCGGTTCATCTCACACCTCCCGCGAGCGCTTCCTATCACCAGACCCCATCCAACAGCTTCACCCAATGTCAAACAACCACCGACGAACAGTCGGCCAGTCCCTCGTCTCTCCTCTCCTACACGCGACCGGAGTTCTTGATGTGGATATAGCGATGGGGTAGCTCAGTTTAAGTAAAGATGGGTTGTTTTTTATTGAGGAGAAAACGGTAGTTTTTGCGTTTAATTATATCAGAGAGGAAAAAAGTTTGGTTTTATTTATTTTCTTTTATTTGCGTTGGAACGAGAAGAAAATGTGGTGTGGAGGGCAAGTTGTTTAATAGGCCTACGAAAATAGGTAGAATAGGTGGGAATCTCTAAATCGTGGTTAGCACGACATTTGAATGGATTGGGGCGCAAGGTATTTACGAAGAGTGGGGCGCAAGCAACATCACAGGAACGATTTAATATGACTACATAAATATATATTGAATCCATATACCGCGGTTCTGGCATTTAAATTTTGTTAATGGTAATAACTAAATCATGTCATTTATAACCGTTATTTGTCGATGACTGTTAAATTCTTACTGTCATACACAAGCTCCAAACATAATGAAAATGGATGCACTATTACGTCTCAACGTTCTGATCCCAACGAAAATTGTTTCGTTGAAAACCGACTCGATTTGCAAAAATGGTGTATTTTAATTTATCGATTCACCTTTAATTTAGCACATCGATAAAACATCTATGTTTGGCTTCAAATTGGAAATTTAGCAATAGTTAATTATACGCATTCAAATTAAACTTGTTTCGTCGAAAACGGAGATCGTTTGAAAATAAAACTATTCCGACGGCCTATATAATGGAGATAAAATAGAATTAAATCTAAAACAATTAATTTTAAATCATAATAAATCATTATTGTCATATATATCCAAATAAAATAACCAATATATATTTTAAACTCAATATTCAGAAATTCGGTTTAAAACGATATTCAAATACATAGAAATTTCTTTATATTTATTAAATAAACACTATCGAAATTCCATAACGACTATTTTAAAATTTGATTTGGTAATAAATATCAATCTATAACACAAAAATCTGGATTTTTCTCTTTCATATGAAAACTTTAATCAACACGCTTCCAATGTTTCTTGTTTCACAGAAATCCGACTTATATCGGATCATGTATATTTAATTGAAGTTCAAAACTCCATATTATGAACCGTAGCGCCATTTCGAACTCAATTTATAATTATATAAATATATAACGTTCAAACTTCGTTTAAATAACGAATTCAATATTAAAATCCATTAATATTCCAAATAAAATATTTAAAATAATAAATTAAATAAAATATTTGACTGTCAAAAATACGGGTTGTTACAAAATATCATTTTATTATATAAATAAATCATTATAAATTATAAACGAATTCCATAACTACTTTTTGAAAATTTGATTTGATCATAACTTACAATCTACGCGATGAAATCTCGATTTTTCTCTTCCATTAGAAATATATGGTTCACTAGATCCGAACGTTTCTTGTTTCACCGAAATCCGACTTAAAACAGATTATGTATATTCAACTAAGGTTCAAAACTCAATATTACGAACTACCACGACATTACGGGCTAGTTTTAAATTATATTATAATTAATGCGTTCAACCGCCGTTTATTAAATATATTCGTTGTTATAATTCAATTCTAAACTGAATTAAATCTTATAAATAATCCAATTCACACAATATTGCGAATTCTACTATTTCCTGACAATTTTGGAATTTATAATTTATTATTCCATTATTTATATTAATTAAATATAAATATTATATAATTCAAGTCATTTTAAATTACCTAATGAATATTCAAATAATTAAATTAATTAATTATTAAACCTGTTAAAAATACGGGACGTTACACTTGACTTTGGGAGTGTTGTTCCGAGCTGGACGGTAGTCGCGGCTATGCGTTACCAGCATTCCAGACATGCAACTAGTATATTCCTACTCTGGGCATTCCTCGTGTGACTTGTCATATTGTCTTGATCGATCCCCCTACGACTTTGATTTGTAGCGTACCTTCTGAGTGCCCTCTGATAGCCACTGGTTTATAGTGGAATTTACGGTATTTGCATAGACTACGGTATTATAAACGGTGTAAGGGTAATAATGGTAATCCCGCTTACCCTATTTTAATATTTTATATTTAACCATAGACACTATTATAATAGCGTATTGTATTATATAGTATCTAGTTTGACGGATCCTTAAGAGATGGAAATTCCCGTAACATCTCTTAAGTTACTGCACTCACGAACACACTGAATATGAGATGTGAATTACCGTAAGCATCTGTTACGATGTGACACTCATATTATCACATGATTTTGATTTGACTGATATGAAAATATTTTAGTTCTGATCTGGGTATTTTTGTCTTTTCATTTGTGCTCGGGTCAGTCTGAGTTTTTTAGTTATCGAAGACACCGTTATGAAGATGTAGATGGAGCCTGACTAATTTATACATTTATATTATTCCGCTGCATATATTGGTTTTGTATGATAGGTAACTCTGATAATCATTGTAAATGTATAATCAAATGTATGTTTCAACAGCTTCATGAACTGTTATTTATTTATTATATTTTGTCTTTTCGCTACAAGATTTTTTAATTGTTTTCTTCTTCCTTCTTTGTCTTATATTTATCCAAAGAAATATCTATATTTTTGGATATGTCTAAGTCGACATTTGTGTATTTTTGTCGATTTGAACTACCGAAAATCCGATTTGTTACATACTTTCGAAAGTAATGACGATGGGAACAAAGATGAGATAAAGAATTGGGGAGATGAATATTGAATTACCAGATAAAACTTCTAGTGAAAGAGAAGTGCTGGTTGTTTCTTAACCACCATGATTATAATTAAAAATAGAGGAAAGATGGAAAACAGTTCCTTAACTAGATGTTGGACCGTGAAAAAAAAGAAATCTGTTGAGACATGGTAGGTAGATTGAACAGCTGGTAACAAAGTAAGTTGTGAAAGCAGTATTATAGACCAACTCAGAGTGAATGTTACTTCTTCTAGTATGATCAGATTACAAAACCAAATATCCATTAATATGTAATTATTATTAAAACTGTCCTAATATTATCCATTATGCTTTTTTCTAAAAATTGTTGATTAACCTCTACTTTAAAATTGGTAAGAAAAGAAATGGACTTTACTAGAGTGAGTCAAATGGAAAGACACAATATTTCAAAATTCGATTAATAAATTTTTCCTACCAACCTTGACAGCGCGTCATAAACAAAAGTTTGTAAAATTAATCCAAAACTTTAGTAATAGAGTTCACTCTTCCAAATATTGGCAGTATAAGAAAAAGGGTTGTCAACTTAAAAGAATTGCTTGTAGAAACATAACTGGTTATGCATTGAGGAATCCAAAATAATGAATAAAGAACATGTGCAATGAATTACATTCATTTTTCCAAGATGAATTAAAAGGAATATTAAGTATATCAGCAATAAATATTATCAAAATACATGATTAAAAATAACTATTTGCACAAACTGCATAATGTTATGTTAAAGTAATATTAACTTATAAACTTTTAAGTTAGCAGGAAGTTCAAAGCATATGTAAATTTATTAGTTGGTGATGAAAATACATCAGTGGTCGAAATCAGAACAAATTAAATCATCAAAAAAATTGTAACAAAAAAATAGATCAAAGAGATTTTCTTGTATAAAAAGTACAAAATATTAGCATGATAAACACTTGAAAATCCTTTTTTCAGGTTGTCATAAGTCAATGTAGAAGTATAAGAAACATGGCTGTCAACAAAGAAGTGTTTTTTGAAAGGCAACCGTTCATGCATCCAAGAATGTGTTGAATCAAGGAATTCATGCCGTTTTGATTAAATCACAAGGAGACGTTCAAGATCGACAAAAAGAAGAGACTCAATGGTATTTAATTTTAGAGGTTGATTATTTAGAGTGTTAGTTGAGTTTTAAATGTTAAAATCTATCCTCAAATAATCATATACCTAGAGGGTTTGAATATATATATATGTGTATATATGTATGCACATTCATTGTGCATACTACCAGAAACCGGTCGACCGGTTTCATTATAGGAGGTCGACCGTTTCTGGGCAGAAATGGACAATGAACGTGCACACATGTATATAACGTACATATATTCAAATACCAGTCTACTGGTCATTTTTAATCAATCGACTGGTCTACGAACTGAAAGCAACTTTTTGAATAGACATCATTATGCATCAATGGTTGTTTTCTTTTCTCTTCACCAAAAATCATCTCTATTCGTTTGCTTCTCTTCACCAATGATTACAACTCTCCATCCTCTATAAAAACAACATGAAATCATCATTTATATACACCAATTCTTCCTATTCTTGCTCTCTAATTCCTAACTTCATTTTTGTTCTCTAAAAGCACTCAAAATCTCATAATTCTCATATATCGTTATTTGAATCCTTGAATCTATATATTATTCTTTCGATTCAAACAACGATATCATCTTCCAAATTTTCATAATCACAAAATCATATTTGAGGATAAGATTATAGGAAGGTTGTACAAGAATTAACAAATTTGTGTTATTGAGAACACACATTGTCAAATTACAAGTTTTACTCATCTTGTTTGAAGTCCTCGTGTTGTAAGAGGCGAGTTTTGAAGTCCTCGTGTAGTTAGAGGCGTGAAATCCCATTCGGCTGCTCGGGTATTGTGAACCTGTTCCTCCGGGTGAAGTGAGGTAGTTGTTTAGTGAAAGCCCAGAGAGAGGTCTAGGACTGGATGTAGGACGGTGCTCCGAACCAGTTTAAAAAGCCCTGGTGTGATTTTTCCATTTTTACTGCATTTACTATTCTGTGATTTGCTATTACTTTATAATTGAATATTGTTTGTCATATTACACGATCCTTGTGAGTGTATTATACTTAGCACGTACACACATGCATTTTCAATTGGTATCAGAGCAAGGTTATCACATAACCGTAACACAGTTATTTGATATATTATAGTAATATGGCAAATAACCCAAGTAGTAGCACTAACACCACTTACACGGAAGGTCAATCGACACAAAGACCTCCTTTCTTTAATGGTCTTAACTATAGTTATTGGGCAACACGTATGGTTTTTTACATGCAATCAACAAGCTATGATGCTTGGAATTCTACTTAGAAAGAAATAGTCAATCCAACAACTGAGTATGCAGAATGGACGGCTGCTGAGAAAACCGCAGCTGCTGTAAATGCAAAAGCAATTAATATGTTGTTTTGTGCATTAGATCAAAACGAATATAACCGTGTTAGTATCTGTACCACTGCTTATCAAATTTGGCAAACGCTAAAAACTACTCATGATGGTATTAACAAGGTTAAACAAGCAAAAATATCTATGTTGAAAAGTCAATTTTAAAATGAAGCCAAATTAAACAATCAATGAGATGTATTCAAGGTTTCAAACCATTCATCATGCACTTATCGGATTAGGGCAAAAATACTCTGATTTTGATGTAGTTTCAACAGTCCTACATTCTCTGACTAATGAATGGGAAGGAAAAGTATTAGCAATAGAAGAAGCTAATGATCTTTCCACCATGAAGCCAGAGGAATTGATAGGAAATCTTATGTCCTATGAAGCAAATTTGCTGGCTCGAAAAGAACAAAAAGAAGAAAAGAAAAATGTAGCTTTTCATGTTGAAAAAGATGGAGACATCTCAAATTCCGAAGATGAGGATCTAGCATTCATTGCAAAAGGATTCAAGAAATTCTTAAAGCAACGAAAAGCTAGTCGATACAACAGAAGGAAGTTCGGATCAAACAAATCATCATCATCTAATGTAGAATGTTTTAACTGTCACAAGAAGGGACACATGCAAAAGGATTGTCCGAAACAAAAGAAGAAGACATAAAATGAAAAATTCAAACACAAGAAGGACAAGTCAAAGAAACGAGCATTCTCAGTGACATGGGATGATTCAGACTCATCTTCATCTGATAGTGATAGTGACTCAGATGATGAACAAACAAATGTATGTTTTATGGCAAAAGAAGATGAGGTACAAATTCCTTCTTTTGAAGAAGTTCTTGATATAAATGCTGAATTAATATATAAATTTAAAGATATGAAACGACAATGCAAGCAAGCTCAAGCTGATTTAAGTAGAGCAGAATTTGAACGAGATATGCTAAAAGATGAGAAGAAAATATTAGAAGAGGAACTTGAAAAAGCTCAAGAATCATCATCTAATATTGATTCTCAACTATCTCTTCTGAGTCAAGAAATTGAAACTCAAAAAGAGAAAAATGATACTCTTACTATCGAAAATCATGAGCTTAAGGCAAAAGTCAAAATGTTAGACCTTGAAAAAGCTAGTTTACAAACAAAGTTAGACGACATTACTCAAAATGTTTCTAACTTTAACAAAGGTCGAGAAAATTTGACAAAAATTATTGAAAGTTCACAATCTGCTACAAATAAACAAGGCTTGAGATATAAGAAACAAGTTATCAAGAAACATCTTGGTAATAAAAGAAAAAAAGAAAAATAAGGTAGTACAAGAAACTGAAGTTAAGAAAAATCTTAGTTTATTATATTCCAAACCAAAACCGATTGTGAAATTTCAAAAGAAGAATGTCAAATCTATAAAAATATGGGTTCCTAAAACAAATAACAACCTTATTAGGAACAAGTACATTCAAATTTTTTTGAATTCTGTGCATCATAATCCAAATTATATGTATAAAGGGGATACCGGAGCCGTATGGGTTTGGACTCCTAAGACCTAACTCTTAGGACCCTATAAAAAGGTGGGTACCATGGACTTAATTTTATTTTTTGCAGGTCCCAATTAAGAAAAGAGGAAAGTGGATACTGGACAGTGGTTGCTCGAAGCATATGACTGGAGACAAGAGCTTATAAACAAATATCACTTATTCTGATGGTGGCTCAGTCACTTTTGGAGATAATTCAAAAGGCTATATCATCGACAAAGGCGATGTGAGCAATTACGGTACATCTGACTTACCTCTTATTACTAATGTCATGCTAGTTAGAAATCTGAAACATAATTTACTAAGCATCAGTCAATTATGCAACAAAGGTTTTATCATTTCCTTTTCAGATAATAATTGTAGTATTTTAGATAAAGATCAAAATCTAGTTTTTGAAGGATATAGAGACAGAAATATCTATATTCTGAATATGAACATCAATCATAATTCAGATATGTGTCTTGTAGCAAATGATAATGATCCATGGCTATGGCACAAACGTTTCTGTCACATAAACTTCAGATCTATTGACAAGTTAGCCAAAAGTGATCTAGTTAAAGGACTACCCAAAATAAGCTTTGCGGTTGATAATCTTTGTGATGCATGTCAATTAGGAAAATTGACTAAATCATCTTTCAAATCCAAGAAAGTCATATCAACGTTACAACCACTTGAGCTATTACATATGGATTTATTTGGACCAACACAGGTTCAGTCAAAAAACCATAATCGCTATGTGTTTGTAATTGTTGACAATTACTCTCGTTATACATGGATGATTTTCTTGAAAAACAAAAGTGACACTTTCAAACATTTCAAATCCTTCGTTTATAGAATTCAAAGTCAAAAGGGCTAAAGGTTAAAAATATAAGAAGTGATCATGGCGGAGAGTTCGAAAATAATGAATTTGAACATTTTTGTATAAAGAAAGGTATAAATCATAATTTTTCTTTTCTTAGAACTCCACAACAAAACGGAGTTGTAGAACGGAAAATTCGAACTTTACAAGAATGTGCAAGAACACTATTAAATGGATCCACTCTACCAAAATATTTTTGGGCAGAAGCTGTTGCAACTGCGTGTTATGTTTTGAATCGTGTATCCATTCGACCTTTGACCAAGAATACATCCTATGAGCTATTTAATCAAAGAAAGCCAAATATCTCATATTTCAAAGTTTTCAGTTCTAAATGCTTTATTTTAAA
The DNA here is from genome assembly GCA_030737875.1 of Allium sativum. Classification (NCBI taxonomy): domain Eukaryota; kingdom Viridiplantae; phylum Streptophyta; class Magnoliopsida; order Asparagales; family Amaryllidaceae; genus Allium; species Allium sativum. The sequence goes on from CM060924.1 coordinate 302,236,238, forward strand.
TACGAAAGACCATCTTGGAAAATTTGATTCAAAATCCGATGAAGGTATATTTGTCGGATATTCAGAACGAAGCAAGGCCTACCGTATATTTAACAAGAGAACTAAAACTATTGAAGAATCACTTCATGTCTCTTTTGATGAATTCTATAAACCATCTCATATCGTATCAGATGACGAAGAAACAATAGTCACTGATAATCCTATCATCACAAATAATGACTCTGACTCAGAAATTGTTGACGATATTCCTCAACCGGCTGTGGTACCCTCTCCACCAAGTTTTAGATCTCCTCCTAGAATTCTAAGAGATCATCCCGTTCAAAATGTTATTGGAGAAGTAACATCACAAATTAGAACAAGGAGTCAACTAAATCAAATGGGTCATGTCACGTTTCTTTCAAATATCGAACCTAAGAATCCGAAAGAAGCTGCTACTGATGATTACTGGATCATTGCCATGCAGGAAGAACTAAATCAGTTCGAGCACAATGATGTCTGGGAACTTGTTCAAAGATCGACTGATCAGTCAGTCATTGGTACGAAATGGGTCTATAAAATTAAGGCCGATGAACAAGGAAATATAACTAGAAATAAGGCAAGATTAGTAGCACAAGGATACAGTCAGGAAGAAGGTATCGATTATGAAGAAACCTTTGCGCCCGTGGCTCGATTAGAAGCTATTCGAATCTTACTGTCCTTTGCTTGTCATCATAATTTTGAACTTTATCAAATGGATGTCAAAAGTGCCTTCTTAAATGGGTTTATCAAAGAGAATGTATATGTCGAACAACCTCCCTTGTTCGTACATGAGAAATATCCTGATCACGTATATAAACTTAAGAAAAATTTACATGGATTGAAACAAGCACCTCATGCTTGGTACGAACGATTACGAAGCTATCTTATTGATTCTGGATTTCAGATTGGTAAAGTCCATCAGACTTTATTCATTAAACATTCTCGAGAAGATATATTAGTTATTCAGATATATGTAGACGATATTATCTTTGGTTCAACAAATGATAAACTCTGCCAAGATTTTGCAAATATTATGACCATAGAGGTTGAAATGTCTCATATGGGAGAACTGTCGTATTTCCTTGGTCTTCAAATAAAACAACTTTCTAACGGTATTTTTATTGGTCAAGAAAAATAATGTGTAAATTTAGTTATACGCTTCGGTTTAGAGAATACCTCCGGTAAACCAACTCCCATGAGTACGACCACACATCTTAAATAAGATGAATATGGTAAAAATGTTGATCAGAAGTTATATCGGAGCATGATTGGTTCTCTCCTATATCTTACTACAAGACGTCCTGATATTATGATGAGTGTTTGTTTGTGTGCAAGGTTTCAAGCTAATCCTAAAGAATCACATTTACGAGCTGTAAAACGAATAATACGATATCTTAATAAAACCAAAGATTTTGGTCTTTTCTACCCGAAAGATTTTCCATTCGAATCAGTATCATATAATGATGCTGATTTCGGTGGCTCCCGCACGGATAGAAAGAGTACAAGTGATACATGCCATTTTATTGGAAAATCACTTATCTCTTGGTTCAGTAAGAAACAAAATTCGTTTCACTCTCGACATGTGAAGCTGAATACATATCAGCAGTTCTAGCTTGTACTCAAGTATTATATATGCAACAAACACTTCGAGATTTTGATATCCATCTATCAAACTCTATCATATACTGTGATAACACAAGTGCAATCAATTTATCGAAAAACCCAGTCAATCATTCAGAACAAAGCACATTGATATTCGACATCATTTCTTAAGAGATAATATTGAAAAGGGAACAATATGTCTCGAATATGTTCGGACTGACAACCAATTAGCAGACATTTTTACTAAGCCTCTACTCGAATCTAGTTTTATTTCTTTACGTAGAGAGCTAGGCTAATTTCTAGAACTGAACTCGATGTATAATATACATATACTCTGTTGAGTTCCTATCTAGACGATACATATATTTTTTCTTAGCTATTTAATAGCTTTTTGCTTTTATTAGCAAATAATTGTGAGCTTTACAAATTTTTAATGGCTTATATTCTCTGAGTGTTTTAAAACCATTACTTCCTATTTTGTAAATCCTATATATATACATACTCCTTTCCTATTGTTTTCTACATCTCCATTCTTGAGATCATTTTAACATCCATACAAAATTTCATATATTTATAATGGCACACATATGTGATGAATGTGCACAACAATCACATGTCTCGATCACTAGTTCCGAACCAGAAGAATACTACTCTCCGGAAACACCAAAGAGTAGACCAGAATGTTCGCATACCCCCAGAGATACACCCAAACCCAAACATGCTAAGAAAGCATTATTCTGTTCTCCACGGACGAGAGAGAGGATTAGCGAAATTCATCACTACCAGAAACATCAGATAGATCTCCAGCGTCAACTTCATTATGAACAAAAACTCACATCTGATCGTTTAACTCTCTTAGAATGAATGGCGTCATTTTTTTGTGGCACGGATAGACACGGAGTTCACGAACCAATTCCACATCCTCCATCTACATCTAGAAGTCCTAACTCATGGGATAGTAATTACATGAGAAATGAAGGAGTTAGAGAAAATTGGTCGCTATGGACACCGAAAGCTACGAATATTAAAGAGATATCCGAAGACAAGTCATACACCTCTCATTAATTGCAAAATAAGTTTTTGTTTTAATTCTTATTATTTTCATAAATTTTGTTTTCAATCCATTTTAAGTTGAAATAAATTTATATGCTATTATATAATTTTTTTATGCACTCAGAAAACAAGTACAAACAGAAATGGTCGACCGACAAAAGTCTTTGGAAAATTTTATATTTTTCCACCGATCGACCGATACAATATTACCAGTCGACCGTTCAAGTTTCTGGAATTTTTTAATTTTTTTCAACTACCAGTCGACCGGTGTATATTCCACCAGTCGACCGGCAAACTTCTCTGGAAACCAATATTTCCAGATAACAGTCGACCGGTCCAAATTTTTCGGTCGACCGTTCACGCGTTTTCTAGTTTTTTAAACCCTCAATACACACGTCGATTCATATATCCCATCCTTTCACTCATTATTCATTCATCTCCTTGCTTTCAAATTCTTAGAAAAACCAAAACTCCCAAATCAATTTCTTTATAATCGATGGCACCACCTCAAAAGAAACACATGAAATCAAGCTTTAGTCCACTCCAACCCATAGATTCTAACATCAAACAATGGCTTATGGATCCTATTGCAGTGAAATGTTGGAATGCTATGAAGGATTACACCATTCACGAAGGTTGTTTCATAAATCTCTATGCTTTTATCCTCTATGATGTTTAAGAACTACTAGATAAGGCTCGTATTAAATCACTCCTTACCTTTGATAAGAACAACATAGAAATCAGTCATATTATGATTCAGTTGTTCTATGCCAATCTTAATCTACCAAAATTCAAACCAGAGAATGCTTCTAATTGTCTTTGGTCTGTAGTTTGTGGTCAACATGTTTTCATTTCAAAGGAACGAATGGCCATGGTTCTCATTTCGCCAAATAGTGGAAGAGAATTTTCTTCTGATTTCTGTACTATCCATACTCGTGATAAAATTAGTCATCTTTTTATCGAGGATCATAAAACTAGTACTAAGGCGATTAACTTACGGCCTACAGCTCGTGTTTTATATCATGCCATCACACGCTCTTTATTGCCAAGGGTTGGTAATTTTGATGCCGTCTATAAAGAAAATTTCAAGGCGTTATATGCAATTTATGGAGATATTGAGATTAATTGGATAAACTTGATTTTCGACGAGATTTTGCTTGTCAATGATCGCACAAGGCCACACATATTTTACAATGAATATGTTATGAGACTTTTACTCGATTGTGGTGTCAAATCTTGTGAGTATAAAATCTCCAAGCCAAAGTGCATCGACAAAGCAACTAGAAAAAGAATGAAGCTTCCTGACCCTTGTATGAATATCATTCCTTTTGAACAATATCAACAACAAGGTCCTCAAGAAACCACTTCTTCTACGGCTCCCAAACCTAAACCGGAAGAAGTCAAACTCCTTCAACCTTCTTCGTCAACTAAGGATTCACTAGCACAAATTGCACGGAACCAATTTCTCCTCGAAGCAAGACTTAAACATACCGACACCAAACTCGAGCGTTTGGATACAAAGCTTGACAAACGATTTTCCAAACTAAAGTCTTTCTTCGGTATTATTTGGGATGCAATTTCATGTGCATCATCATTTTCCTCTACCCAAATACAAGACCCGGGAAAACGTCCCATGCCTCCTACGTTTGCGTGGTCATCATATGAGGAAGGCACCTCTTCAGGAACCACAATAGGACGTGGTCGTGGGGTATATGAGACCGAGTAGGAAGACGAAGGAAACAACGAAGACGAGGAAGATGTTCAAAATGAAGGAGACAAAGAAGAAGGAGGGAACAAAGAAATTGAGTGGGACACAACTGAATCCGGTTCTTCATCGCAGTAGTTTGTTTTCACCCACGTTTTATGATACTATGTTTTATTTTCTTATGCAAGACTTAACACCAGCATTTGTATATAAATAGTGCTGTATTTATTTTGGGTTTGTACATCTTAAACTATTAGGTACATGACTTGCTTGTGGTATGTTCGGTGTGTACTATATGCTACAATCTTAATGCTTTTCTTGTTTTTTAAGATATTTGTGTGCTCACTACTCCTTTTTGTCAATGAAAAAGGGGGAGAAAAATGTTACTAACATTATGTTTTGCAGATTCTTTTAAGTATGTATTTCAGGGGGAGTGATAAACACTTTCAGAACTATGTTGTCATCAATCAAAAACGGGGAGAACGTTGAATCAAGGAATTCATGGCGTTTTGATTAAATGACAAGGAGACGTTCAAGATCGACAAAAAGAAGAGATTCAATGGTATTTAATGTTAGAGGTTGATTATTTAGAGTGTTAGTTGAGTTTTAAATGTTAAAATCTATCCTCAAATAATCATATACCTAGATGGTTTGAATATATATATATATATATATATGTGTGTGTGTGTGTGTGTGTGTGTGTGTGTATTTGTATGCACATTTATTGTGCATACTACCAGAAACCGGTCGACCGGTTTCATTATGGGCGGTCGACCGTTTCTGGGCAGAAATGGACAATGAACGTGCACACATGTATATAATGTACATATATTCAAATACTAGTCTACTAGTCATTTTTAATTAGTCGACTGGTCTATGAACTGAAAGCAACTTTTCGAATAGACATCATTATTCATCAATGGTTGTTTTCTTTTCTCTTCACCAAAAATCATCTCTATTCATTGCTTCTCTTCACCAATGATTACAAATCTCCATCCTCTATAAAAACAACATGAAATCATCATTTATATACACCAATTCTTTCTATTCTTGCTATCTAATTGCTGACTTCATTTTTGCTCTCTAAAAGCACTCAAAAGCTCATAATTCTCATATATCATTATTTTAATCCTTGAATCTATATATTATTCTTTCGATTCAAACAACGATATCATCTTCCAAATCTTCATAATCACAAAATCATATTTGAGAATAAGATTATAGGAAGGTTGTACAAGAGTTGACAAATTCGTGTTATTGAGAACACACATTGTCAAATTACCAGTTTTACTCATCTTGTTTGAAGTCCTCGTGTTGTAAGAGGCGAGTTGTGAAGTCCTTGTGTTGTTAGAGGCGTGAAATCCCGTTCGGCTGCTCGGGTATTGTGAACCTGTTCCTCCGGGTGAAGCAAGGTAGTTGTTTAGTGAAAATCCAAAGAGAGGTCTAGGACTAGACGGTGCTCCAAACCAATATAAAAAGCCCTGGTGTGATTTTTCCATTTTTACTGCATTTACTATTCTGTATTTGCTATTACTTTATACTTGAATATTGTTTGTCATATTACACGATCCTTGTGAGTGTATTACACTTAGCACGTACACACACGCATTTTCAGAATGCAAAGTTATGAGTATCTGGAATGCACAGTGAACTAAATTAATTTTTTTGAAATGAATCAGAAGGATTTTGAAGTATATATCAGTAATTCAGATGATCAACATATAGTAGTAAACACCACTGGTTGTAAATGCTTCATTTTATGTTAGAGTGATATGAATTCACAAGCTTTTAACTTCACAGCAAGGTTAAAGCATTTTTAAATTTACTAATTGATGACGAAAATATATCAAAGTGAATTAGAACAAACTAACTTATCAATAGCAAATTTAAAAAGATAAATCAAAATATTAGCTTGTATCAAAAAATGGGTAAAAAGTTCATGGATTAAATACCAGATAAAACTCTTCTTTGTAATTTGTTGATAAATCAACCTTTGGTGGGTGTAGATGCAGACTATTGCGTTGGTAGATTAAACATGTGGAAAAAGTTAATCAGTTGAACCGTCGAACCTATGAGGTGGGCGATGATTTGGGGAAGATGAGCATGTGTCTGTGGGAGGATAAGCATAAATCAAGTGAAAGGGAATGAAGAGAAACGAGTGTGGCAAGTTGTTGAATAACTGTGACACCCTATGTCCATTAATGAAACTCATAAGAGAATGCATTAAGTTTCATGAAGCGCAATAAGTAAACAGTACAGAAATCCACAAGACCGATATAAAATAAGCAGCAAAAAATTTCAACTTCATTATTTAAAAATAAATCGTAGTCTCAAAATCAGTTACATCAAACCACTTACATCAAACAAAGTATCTCAAATCTATCTTTCAAAACAAAATAACATAGTGACATAAAATAAAATCATATCCCTCGTCATAAGCCATAATAGAATAGAGAGGAAATCAAAATGGTACATCTCAGGAAATCCAAGTCCAAGTTGTAGGGGAAAGTCCTAGTCACTGTTGAGTGCCTCCACTCTGAGGACCTAGGAGGGAAAGGAAGAAAAAGCGAAAGAAAAAGGGTCAGACATAAAGTCTGGCGAGTTGCAGTTATTTGCAAATGTGCATAAAATAGAAATACCAAGACAGGTAAATAAGACTGGATGAGAAAGATACAGTATCTTTTAAGGTAATAGATAACTAAACAGAACAGCAGGACATATAGGAATAACAGGAATAAACATGTATAAATAGTGATCGAGTAATGCTTCACATTTATATCATTAAACAGGTATGTCTGCACCAATACTTGTATAACAGGATTAACAGGATTAGGTATTTAACCTAATTACATAATAGCAAGATGAGCAGTAGAATTAGCAGTAGGATTAGACGTACCCTAATTACATAACAGCAGGATGAACATCAGAATAAGCAGTAGGATTAGACGTAATCTAATTACATAACAGGATAAGGTGTTACCCTAATTACATAACAGCGGGATTAGGTGTAGACTAATTACTACCCATGCGATCGGCTCCCTAATGCGTAAATACCCTGTGTCAGCCCCGGCAGTAGGGTATATCACTCCCTAACCGAGCAACTTATATAATACATACCTATTTACTTGTGTTACAATGGTTTAGTTTCCCTAATCGGACTCATGCACGCTCATGACTCCACCAAAACACCCCTGTACCCACATTCCCAATTGAACCTCTTACTATCCAGTTCAGTAAAGCATGCCATAGCCCCTACCTAGTGCGAGGCCCTCTAACAAAATACCAATAGGGACACTGACTGATATGGGTTCCAAACAGCAGATTGACACAAGCCAAACTCCCGAAGCTTGTGTCCCCAAATAAATAGGATTTAAAAGTCCTAAAAACCTGATACAACAACAGAGCGAGGGACGTCTTTGCTTATTAATACTCATGTTTAACCTAGCAGGTTTAGATTTACTAATAAGCGTGGTTGTAATATTACATGTCATTATGTGTGTATAACCCTTCCCCGAAACACCTGCCTAGATGTATACTACTACAATAGCGATTCAATTTATTAACCTATATCTGGTACTTACAATATTCTAACATGTCATTTGCTTAATGTATGTATTAAGAAAAACCTTACATGTTTATACATATGCATAATATTCATTCAATTATGTCCCCAAAATTACAACATGTTCAAGTTTATGCATATTATCCATTTATATCAATTTACAGCAAGTATATGCACATTACCCCTTTTTATCAATTTACAGCAAGTATAAATATGTGCATATTATCCCTTTCCCAAATTATAGTTAAACACTCCCCCTATTTAACGACATGCATAACTTCCTCTTCTTACGTCATTTATTAATACCCCAATTTTTTTGTATGCAAACTTTTACAGTATATAGCCTAAGCTTAAAAAGGCCTAGGATTAGCATAAACCAAAAGGGGAAATAGAGGAAGGAGAACAGAATCAAATCACATAGGCATATAGCAAGACTAGAAATAAACTAAAACATAGAAACACGGAAAAAGAAGGTAGATACATATAACTTATTAATTATCCAACGGTAAAGGCATAGGTTTTACTTATCACAACGGCATAGGTGATTAACAGTGAAAAACATGTATAGCAATTATTTTATAAACACTTTATATTCTAACCCAATTTTATTTTACTATCATGTTATAGTCTAAGAAATCAAATTTGAAAATGACAAGGAATTTGCAGTGGGTCTTGGTGAAGAAGAGATTAAATCTCTTATATATATAACTATATGCCATAGAAAAGTCCAATCCAATCCCTTTGTATGTAAATCTTGAATGTTATCTCTGTAGATCTAGGCTTCAGCTGCATTCCCCTATTATATATATTTTTATTTCGGAATAGATTCACAGAGACAACGAATATAAAGAAATTTTTGAGTATTGGAATGGGAGACAGCCGCCTATTTTTAGATTCATAGAGTTAACCACAGCCATTATATTCTAGGGTTTTAATCTACACTGTACATGTAGCGCTGAGTTAGCACAAACCTAGCCATAAAACTGTCCGAACTCGAAATTCAGTATCTTCCGTGGATCTGGGTGGGTCGACCAACCGACACATTAGGTCGACCCATGGGTCGACCCAACCGACCTTGGGTCGACCCAGGCCGTAAGGGTCGTCCTACAATGGTATGGTTTCCCTCTTATTTTCCCACTTTTATCATTTGAAAATTTTGAACATTTTTGAGTTATATATTATAGATAACCCCCTTATATGCATACAAAATTCCATGGTTCATAACTTCTCCATATGTTATCCGTTTTATGCAAACTTAGGGTCTATTTGAACCAAAATTCCGAGACAAACACAACGGTAAAGCTGGTTTCACTTAATTATGAATATATAATTTATTATCTTTAAATTATGATTATAGGGTGTTACATTCTCCCTACTTAAAGGATTTCATCCCTAAAATCTTCAAGTTAAGAAGAATGTTACTATCCTAACAACCAACTGCAACCATCTACTCATCCATCATCCATAGACATCCATTGTCCTTAAGAATTTCTAATGCTTGTATGAACATTTGCAAAAGTGTTGTGTGTATATGTCCCTACACTAATGCGAAAATCGAGCAGTCGACTGATTCAGTTGACCTCCTCAATGCAATATATGTTTGTGCCATGAGACCAAAATGTATGCAAATACTCCTAGTATACACCTAAAACATTATATGAGTTCACAATCATTCATCAATATGCAACATCCATATAATGATTCGATCATTTCCATCCATGGAAAATTAAAATGCACAGATATCGATATGCAATATGTAAGTGCTTGAGCCGATCTAGTGCCTAGTGTGTGTATATGCATCCACTTGCAACCATTAATCATAACATGTTTCAAACACATGTTTCCAATCATTGGATTCTACCTAAGGATCGAAAGGTTCGAACGGTAGGATAAACATACTTGAATGGTAGAAGCAAATGCAAAGTAAAAGCTTGGAAAAGAAGTCAAGAATTTACTTTCAAAAAGAATTTGAAAAGAAGAGTGAATCCTATCTTCGGGTTCCTATGTTGTATCTTCACGGTCTTCTCCCCATTGTACTTCCATTAATCTGATTTCCTTGTTTCATAGCTTCTAGATCTGTGATCCAAGGATATGAGTAGGAACTCTTATCACCGATGCTCCCTTCTCAACTTTCATGCCTTCAAGTGTACTCTTCTCTACTATCTCCATGCATCATGTAGACATTTCCTAAGATGAGAAACGTGAAACACATCTTGTATGCCTGCCAGTATGTCCGCTAGCTCAATCCTATAGGCTATCTGACCTATCCTTTGTGGTATCGGGAATTGCCCTATAAACCTTGGTGCCAACTTCCCTACGAGGCAAAGCGAACTACACTCCTTAGCGGTGATACTTTAATGAAGACCATATATCCCACTTCTAATTCCAAGTAGGTCCTCCTTTTATTAGCATATGATTTCTGTATGTCCTGAGCTCCCTTCATTCATCGACTGATAACATCAATCTTCTCAGAGGTATCTCGAATCATCTCAGGTCCAAGTAGAAGTCTGTCCGTAGATTCCCACCATCAAGTCATCGATCTACAAGGTCATCCATATTATGCTTCGAAGGGTACCATGCCTATGCTCGATTGATAGCTTTTGTTGTAGGTGAACTCAACTAATGGGAGATGCTCCTCCCAAGTCCCTCCGAAGTCTAGGATACAAAGCCTTAGAAGATTCTCAATAACTCTATTCACAGTCTCAGTCTGTCCATCTGCCTAAGGGTGGTATGTCATGCTCAAACATAGCTGTCTACCTAATGCCTCTTGTAAACTCTTCGAGAAATCAGTAGTGAAGATGGGGTCGTGGTCGCTTACTATGCTGGAACGTACTCCATGTAGTCAGACTATCTCTAGAAGATATACTGATGCCAATCATGTCACCGTCCTCTTACTCTTGACAAGTATAAAGTGGGTGCTCTTCATAAGTCTATCCACTATCACCTAAATGCTCGAATTGCCCTTCATTGATCACGGTAATCCATCGATGAAATCCGTAGAGATGCTCTCCCACTTGCATTGTGGGACATCCAAGGGCTTAAGCAATCCGTTAGGTTTCCTTTGTTCATCCTTTACTCGCTGGCAAGTCAAACATCGAGGTAAAAATTCTGCCACATCCTTCTTCATGCCAGTCCAAAAGGAAACACTCTTCATGTCTCGATATATCTTGTCGCCACCCAGATGGATAGTCATCCGAGAATGATGATCTTCTTCAACCACTGCCTTTAGCAATTCCCCAATCTTAGAGACGCATAGCCTCACATCTCTTCTTAGACACGCTTTCTCGTCCATGGCATACCTAGCTAAGTGACTGGAAGTCTCTCCTCAACCAAGTCTGTTCAAGATGTCTAATATCTGTGGGTCCTCCCATTGCATAGATCCAATGTGCTCCAATGGAGTAGGTTGCACCTCTAACGATGCTAACAATCCAAAAGTGAAATCCGTAGATGGATTAAAATAGAAGTTTGAGATGTACACCAATCTATACCTTTCTACAAATAGAGGACTCAATGTCATCCTCTGCCTACTCGACGCGTCCACCACTACATTACCCTATCCTGGGGTATAAGCTATCTCAAAGTCTTAGGACTCTAGGAACTCCATCCACCGTTGCTACCTTAGGTTGAGATCCATCTACGAGAACAAGTATTTGAGCGACTTATGATATGTGTATAGCCCAAACTTTTCTCCAAGTAGATAATGGCACCGAGACTTCAACGGGAACACTATTGCAGCCAACTCTAGATCATGGGTAGGGTAGTACTTCTCATAAACTCTTAGATGTATGCTACCATAGCATACTACCCTTCCCTCTTGCATAAGAACGGCACCAAGCCCTGTACCACAAGCGCCTATGTAGACCATTAACATCTTGCTTCCATCGGGGAGAGTTAGAACTGGGATTGTTGCCAAAGCCCTTTTTAATCTCTGAAAGGCATCCTCATAATCGATGCTACACAATAAAGCCAAGTTCTTTTTCATCAACCAGATGAACAGGGCTGATACCCTTGCAAAGTCCTTGATAAACTTTCTATAGTAGCCCGCAAACCCTAGAAAACTTCTCACCTGCGTCTCATTCTTTAGAGCCCTCTAATCTTGCACTACGACGACTTTTGCGGGATCCACTGTTATCCCGTCCTTGGAGACCACATGGCCTAGAAACCTTACTTCCTTTCTCCAAAAGTGACACTTAGAAAAAATTTCCTTGAGCTGATGAGGCTTGAGAGCGCATAGAACCTCTCCTAAGTGTTGGGCATGCTCCTCCTCATTCTCAAATAAGATCAGAATGACATCCACAAAGTCCACCACAAACTTATTTAGAAACTCCCTAAACACCCTACCCATCATGTCCACAAAGTATGCGGGTGCATTGGTTAGGCCAAAAGGCATAAGCAGTCATTCAAAGAAACATCTGGAGTTCTAAAAGCAGTCTTATCTATGATGTCCTCTGCCACCCTCAACTGATGAAATCCCATCTCCAAATCCATCTGTGAGAAAACTGATGCGCCTATTACCTGATCAAACTAGTCTTCAATCCTCAGTAGCGGGTGCCTATTCTTGTTGGTGATCTTATTCAGCTCCCTATAATCCACACATGGACGAAGTGAGACGTCTGTTTTAGTTGAAAAGATGACTGGAGCTCCCCACTTTGATATGCTCTGCCCAATAGAACATTTCTCAAATAGCTCCACTACTTGCTTGTCAAGCTCCTTCCTATCTCTAGGAACCATGTGGCGCACTGGTAGAGAAGCTGGCTTTGCATTCTCTACCAAGTAAATTCGGAAGTCAATCCCACGCTTTGGAGGTAGTCCCTTAACTTCATCAAACATGTCCGGATAATCTTTGACTATGAGTACAAATCGCAAATCATCAACGGAAGTATCAAGTGATTCTAGAAAATTGAGCATCACTGACCCCGTGGGTCACAGGAAATTCCGAGAGTCCTACAATGACAAGTAAGAAGTCTAACCACTCTCTTTCACAATCAAGGATGGCACCATACATGGCTAGCCAATCCATTCCTATAATCAAACCGTAGCCCATAAAGCCCAGCACGTATGCGTCGCATTCAAACTCGACGTAAAAAATAGAAATTTTGAAACCCCTACACATCATGGATAAATGAGTCAATCCTCCTATGGAGTTTGAGACTACTATAGGATCAGAAGTTATACTAGTATTAAGGTGCAGACTATCTACTAAAAAACTGGATATAAACGAATGTGAAGCGCCATAAACAAATGTGACATCCCACGTCCGTTAATGTCACTCATAAGACAATGCATTAAGTCACGTGAAGCGCAATCGGTAAACAGTGCAGAAATCCACAAGATAGATATAAAATAAGAAGCAGAAAATTTCAATTCCATTATTTAAAAATAAATCGTAGTCTCAAAACTAGTTACATCAAACCACTTACATCAAAACAAAGTATCTCAAATCTGTCTTTCAAAACAAAATAACATAGTGCCATAAAATAAAATCTTATCCCTCGTCATAAACCATAATAGAATAGAGAGAAAGTCAAAATGGTACATATCAGGAAATCCAAGTCCAGGCTGTAAGAGAAAGTCCTAGTTGCTGTTTAGTGCTTCCACTCTGGGGACCTAAGGGAAAAAGGAAGAAAGAAGCAAAAGAAAAGGGTTAGACATAAAGTCTGGCGAGTTCCAGTGATTTTCAAATGTGCACAAAGTAGAAATACCAAGATAGATAAATAAGACTGGATAGGAAAGGTTCAGTATCTTTTAAGGTAATAGATAGCTAAACAAAACACTAGGATAGATAGAAATAACAGAAATAAACAGGTATAAGCAGTGATCGAGTAATGCTTCACATTTATATCATAAAACAGGTATCTCTGCACCAATACTAGTATAACTTGATTAACAGGATTAAGTATTTAACCTAATTACATAACAGTAGGATTAAAAGCAGGATTAGGCGTACCCTAATTACAAAATAGGATTAGGTGTTACCCTAATTGCATAATAGCAGGATCAGGTGTACCCTAATTACTATCCATGCGATCGGCTCCCTAATATGTAAATACCCTGTGTCAGCCATGGCAGTTGGGTGTATCACTCCTTAACCCAACAACTTATATAACATAGACCTATTTACTGGTGTTACAACGACTTAGTTCCCTAAGTAGACTCATGCACGCTCATGACTGCGTCGGAACGCGCCCGTACCTACCTTCCCCACTTTAACCTCTTTTTATCAAGTTCAGTAAAGCGTTCCCTGGCCCCTACCTAGTGTGAAGTCCTTTAACGAAATACCAACAGGGACACTGATTGATATGGGTCCCAAACAACAGATTGACACAAGCCAAACCCCCTAAGCATGTATCCCCAAATAACTAGAATTTAAAAATCACCAAAACCCAATACAACAATAAAATTAGGAACCCCTTAGCTTATTTATACTCATGTTTAACCTAGCAGGTTTAGGTTTACTAAAAAGCGTGGTTGTAATATTACATGTCATTGTGTGTGTACAACCCTTCCCCTGCCACCATAGCGATTCAGTTTATTAACCTACATCTAGTACTTACAATATTATAACATGTCATTTACTTCATGTCTGTATTAAGAAAAACCTAACATGTTTATACATATGCATAATATTCATTCAATTATGTCCCTAAAATTACAACATATTCAAGTTTATGCATATTATCCATTTATATCAATTTACAGCAAGTATATGCACATTACCTTTTTTATCAATTTACAGCAAGTATAAATATGTGCATATTACCCCTTTCCCAAATTAAACAGTCCCACTATTTAACGACATGCGTAAATTACTCTTTATATGTCATTTATTATAACTCCAATTTTTCTATATACAAACTTTTACCGTATAGATCCTAAGCTTAAAAAGGCTTAGGCTTAGCATAAACAAAAAGGGAAAATATAGGAAGGAGAATAAAATCAAATCACATAGGCAAGACTAGAAATAAACTAAAACGTAGAAATAGGGAAAATGAAGATAAATACATATAACCTATTAATTATCCAATAGTAAAGGCATAGGTTTTACTTATCACAACGACATAGGTGATTAGTGAAAAACATGTATAGTAATTATCTAATAAACACTGTATATTCTAACCCAAATTTATTTATCTGTAATGCTATAGTCAAAGAAATCGATAAAAATGACAGGGAACTCGCACTGGGTCTTGGTGAAGAAGAGATTAAATCTCTTATATATATAACTATATGTCATAGAAAAGTCCAATGTAATCCCCATGTCTGTAAATCTTGAATGTTATCTCTTTAGATCTAGGCTTCAGCAGCATTACCCCATTATATATATATATTTATTTCAGAATAGATTCATAGAGTCGGAGAGTATAAAGAAATTTGTGTGTATTGGAATGAGAGAAAACCACTTATTTATAGATTCACAGAGTTAACCTCAACCTTTAGACTCTAGGGTTTTAATCTACACCATACATGTAGCGCTGAGTCAGCACGAACCTAGCCACAAAACTATCCAGATTCGAAATTCAGTATCTTCCCCGGATCTGGGTGGGTCGACCCACCGGCCCATTAGGTCAACCCAACCGACCTTGGGTCGACCCATAAGTTGACCCAGGCCGTATGTGGGTCGTACGACAATGGTCAGGTTTCTCTCTTATTTTCCCGCTTTTCTCGTTTGAAAATTTTGAATATTTTTGAATTATATATTTATATATAAGCCCTTATATGTATACAAACTTCTAAGGTTCATAATGTGACGACCCAAACTTCCCAGTAAAGTAAAGACTGGATTGCTTTGAGAACAACACACATCAGAACACAAACTGCAGAACATTTTATTGCTGATTACAACAATTACATTAGAGTACAAGAAGATAACAGAGTATGAATACTTATTACATGATAGAAATACAATAATATCAGAGATTTAAATTACACTTAAATAGCAGCGGAAAAATATTACAAATATACAACCGAAAGGAATACACGGATATAGAGCTTTCTGAATATCGCTTCAGCTGTAAACTAGGATCCTGTAAATATCTACAGAAAGCTATGCGTCTGCCCATGTAAAAAAATATGGGCACCCGAGTTTGCCAGTGAAACAAACTACCGGTCAGTCATGGGACTGGTATGAGAAATCTTAACTTAACTTATCTAATAATAAGGCTAATCATAGGACCACGCCGCTAACGCGGAACGGGTTTACTCCATTGGATTGCCAGTGCATAAAATAAGGTAAATCGTTAAACAACGCAATGCTTTTAAGAAAAAATGAAACCATTATAAGTCCCAAGTCCCATCACACAATGCAACGCAAACCGGAGGATAGGGTTTTACCTTATAATGGTTAAAAGATGCTTGATACGATAAAACCGGATTTGATATTAGTGTGTATATATATGGGTATATATATTTAAAAGCTTTTCAGTCATAATGTATCAATCATAGACGGCATAGTACCCCATCCTATTATGTCGCCATACTAGTTCTACAATCAAAACCGCAAGGTCGTATTGGAAATTGGATTTCCATCATGAGTCGAGGCTAGGGGCAAGCTCCTCTCCGATTCGAGACACTCTAGCAAATGCCCCAGGATCCCCCGCAGTGAACCCTTGGAGCGGTAGGGCCAGTCCCCGCCTATCGGCAGTGGATTAGTTATGCCTGAACACATGTTTCCCGATTCCTTTGAACCTATAGTATGACCACTAACGGCCTATAAAAATCCGAGGCGCCTCAAAATCCATCATCCACATAAGTAAAATGTCAGCGCTGTTAGGTCCATGACATCACTCTAGCTAGAAAGAAACGTGTGCACTCCCTACTGTCCGTATCCAGTTTTTGACTCATACCGGTGTGTGAGGCTCGCGAGGTCACGATATACACAAAGTTATGCTGTAATAGGCTATAACTTTCATCATCCCACAAGGCCCTGCTTTTCAACAAAAGCCTTGATCAATTGCATCTTGGCGTGCCACATTGACAATTCACGCCACGCGATCAATCATTATTAATATATACCAGGGTGTTAAGTAGAGAATAAATTCTCCACCACCAATCAGATATACATTAATAACAATCAATTTAATTCACATGGAACGAAATTCAATGTCAGACACGCATCCATTTACAATCTTATGCCCTGGGTCTGAGCGAAAACCAAATCCGAACAATCAACAATAGTCTGGACGGCAACCACTGAAGCCCCTTCAAGGTAGCTACTCCCATCAAGGGTCTCTGTAGCAACACATCCATTCGATGTGAAGATCGTCGGTCTTCAACCACCGTCTTCATCCACGACTCTTCATCGTTGTAATAATTATTCAGAATGGGTTAAACCCGGTCTTTCCGAATCATTCACGTATTTTTATAATTAAAAATCAAGTACTATAAAAACTCATCCAACGCCTCATTCCAATTCAGAATTATTCTTCTAATGAATTATTCATATTATCTTATCAAAGATAAGTTCTTTACATTTATTCTTAAATCTTTCTTTTAAAGATTTATTTAAAACACAATTTGGTTTTAAATATCAAAAATCATTATTCAATGATTATTTAAATTTAAAAAATTAATCTTATCTTTAACTGGGTTAAAGAACTAATGTCATTCAAAACATAGTTCACGATAAACCCAAAAATAATCGTCCATATAAATCAAATCAATATATAATCGTTATAAATTTCTGTATCCGACCAATAATATAAATGGAATAACGGCAAAGCCTCTTAAATTCCATATGTAGTATCGGTCTTCTTTTACAGAAGCATATCTCGGTTACTATTAATTCGAATTCCATTCAATTCCACTTTAATATATTAAATTGGAAAACTTTACTTTTGGAAAATTCCCATTTAAATCTTAATAAAAGATTTATAAATTCCCAAATCATATTTTTACTGTCAGTTGGGTTAAAGAACACATGTCACTTAAAAAGACAGTTCATAATAAACCCAACTCACATTTCATCTTATTTCAGTTATTAAATATAATTGAAAACTTTAATAATCTAAATAAAAGATTACTCTTTGCATACGGGGTTTAAGAGCAGTGTTATTTAAGACACTATTCACGGCCAACCCAAAATCCAATTTATTTAATTTAACTTAAATAAATATTAACTAATTGGAAAACTTCATTAAATCTAAATTCAATGATTTATTCTAGTTAATAACTAGTTCGTTTCAATAAAAATATATTTTTCTAAAATATTCTTTCCTAGAATATTATTTATTGGAATGTGACTCAATCAACAACCATATATTGCATGAAATCAACAATCATGATGAATAATTATCAAACATCCAAATAACAACCAAAGTGATTCTACACTAGATATTGGGACTAGTGTAGGTCAAATATCATCCCAACACCCGTGTGGGGTTTCATCCAACAAACAGATAATAAATTATTTGTGCACTTGGGCGATGTGTGAAAATAATCGTCCCAATCACATAAACAAATCGGATAACTTGTAAATGGAAGTGTAATATCCAGTTTTGGATACACTAACATTATATTAAATAAATCAAACACTCCATCAACACATACACATATTCCAAGCCATCACTAACATCATATTTTTAGCACATGATCTTTTTATTGTGACTAAACGACAAATAAAAATATTAAAATATTAAATTTCCTATCTTTGCATAATCCTTTACATTTTCTAACAAAAATGTATACTTTATTCTAATTACATTTAAAGTGACAAAAATGTACCTTTCTAATTCTTTCTCTTTAATGTATAAAAATATACATTTTCTAGTTCATTCTCTTTAATGTATAAAAATATACATTTTCTTGTTCATTCTCTTTAATGTATAAAAATATACATTTTCTAGTTCATTCTCTTTAATGTATAAAAATATACATTTTTTAGTTCATTCTCTTTAATGTATAAAAAATATACATTTTCTAGTTCATTCTCTTTAATGTATAAAAAAATATACATTTTCTAGTTCATTCTCTTTAATGTGTAAAAAAATATACATTTTCTAGTTTATTCTCTTTAATGTTTAAAAGTATACATTTTCTAGTTCATTCTCTTTAATGTATAAAAATATACATTTTCTAGTTCATTCTTCTGAATATGATAAAAATGTCCTTTTTATTCATTCTACTAAATATGATAAAATTGTGCTTTTTATACTAATATACATTTTCTAGCAAAAATGTACTTCTTCATCTAGTTCACATTTTCTAATAAAAATGTTCTTTTTAATCTAATTCACTTGTTATAACAAAAATGTTATTTTATTCTAATGCAACAAAAATAACATTATTCTTTTATCAATTAGCAAAATGACAAATTGGTTTTGTCTAATCCCATTTTATGTAATCAAAATATGAATTTTGTTATAATTCTTTTAAGGTAAACAAAATAGTCGTCTAATCTAATCCTTTTAATATACACAAAAATATCCATTCTTTTGATATGACAGAAATAATCATTTCTAATTCATCCTTTTTAATATGAACAAAAATGATCATTTCTAATTCATCTCTTTTGGTATGAAAAAAAAGGAAAAAAATATGTTATTCTTTTTCACTAATCATATTTGACAAAAATATGTTATTCTTTTTCACTAATCATATTTGACATTTCTAAACAAAATGTGCTTTTTTTCTAATCATATTAACATTTTATAAACAAAATGTCCATTTTAATCATATATAAAAATGTCCCTTTTATCATATGTATATTCTTTATAATCTAATTAACAAAAAGGTTAATTCTGTTCTTTATAATCTAATTAACCAAAAATGTTAATTTTGTTCACTAATCAAGCTTCTAATCAAAATGTCATTTTTTGTTTTACATAATTAACTTCAAATAAAAATGTTGTTTTTATTTTCATAACAGATTTCAAATCAAAAATATCATTTTGATTTGCATAACATATTTCAAATAAAATGTTGTTTTATTTTTTTCTAACAGAATTCTAATCAAAAATGTTATTTTGATTTCAATAAACATGTTTAACACAAATGATAGTTCTAATTTAACTAACATTATTTAAACAAAATGAACATTTCTAATGTTTATTCATCTCAAAAATTGTTATTTTTATTTTCAATATAATTGATCAAAAATGATATTCTTGTTTTGTTCATCATTCTACTTCGACGAAACACTAAAAATAATATTCCAATGTTAACAATACAGATCTAACAACATATGAGCATCGCAAATCAATCATAACAACAGACACAATATCACAGGTCTGAATTTAATAATCATACACACATGAAATTTGAAATAAGGACAGATAATTAAACTTTAATTATTTTAAAAAAAGAAATCTCACCAAACCATTTAGATCTGAAATTTCAAAGTGCTCTGTTCAAGCTCTGGTCAACTTCATGTTGTAGAGTTTTCTGATACGAGTCCAACGCAACGAAAAACGTTCGATTTTGCCTCTGTTTGCAAGAGTTATCATCGTTTAAACGTTTGATCATTATTTAAATAAATAAATAATTAGTTGAAATATTTAATTCCTTAACCTCCTCCTACATCGTTACTTTATTCCTTCTGAAACCTGGAAACCGAACCCATAGCCGTCGACCTCTAACACACCACCATGCACGAGATTCCAGGACGCCGGAACCCGATCCGAGAACTCCCCAACGTCGGCCATCACCTCGTCATCCACCGCCCTGAACGCCGAGAGGTCCGGCCTCCCCTTTCTCCTCGAATTCTTCTCCATATTCCGCTACTTCTCGGTCCAACTCCGACCTCCATACGCCACCAGGAACGATCATCGCCGTATAGAATTTAACATCACAGAAAGTGCTTCGATATTTTATTTGGGGCTTGAAGTAATTCGAGATGGATTGGAAGAAATTAAGAATTATCTGCGGAGCTTTTCAGCCATTAAACAGAAGATATGGCAGTTGCATACTAATAGAATTAGGGTTCGTATTTTCTAGCGTATTTATACGTGTATTTATAATGTATTTTAATTTTATTTAATTATTAATTCAAAGAAAAGCCCGTTACTCTGTACGAACTCCAAAACGAACCCAACGAGTATCGCCCCTAGCTAATAACCCCCATCCCGGACACAATGAAATATGTCTCGTAACTCAATTCGGCTGTTACGATAAGTTTTTCTTTAAATTAAAATATAAATCAATTTATATTAAATTTAAACGTACATTTTAAATTACCGGGGCCACATATGACCTCTAAAAATTCCAGAAAAATTATATCTAGCTATGTTTTGATGATACGGTTCCAACAAAACTAATTTCATCGAATTCTGAGACTGTTTGAAAAATGGTCATTTTCTGGTCGATCCGATTTGACTGAAACAGACAAAACACATCTTCCTCCGCCACGATCACATATTAATTCGAAAAATTCTAGAAAATTAAACTTAACAATAATTTTATATTCTGGTTCCAACAAAAGTGGTTTCATCGAAAACCGAGGTCGTTTGCAAAACGGCTATTTTCAAGGGCCATATATTATATTAAAATATATATAAATTCTACAGCGACTTTTCTAAATTTTAAACTGAACATAACTTTTGATTTCTAAAGTGAAATTTCAATTTTTCAGATTCGTTAGAAAGATATGATTAAATAGATTTAATTATTTCTTATTTCGCTCAATTCTGATTTAATTTGAATCATGTACACTCAGTCAAAGTTCAAATTCAAATTTTCAAACTGCAGCGCTGTTTTAAACTCCCTTTATAATTAAATTTATTCGTTTTAAAATAAATTTTTAGTCGTTATTATTTAAAATAAATTATTTTAAATATTAAAAATCCATTAAAATTCCTAAAATAAAATTTTTAAATTGGCCCCAAATTCCGGGTTGTTACGATCGCCCCCACTTAAAAAAATTCGTCCTCGAAAAGGAACGAAGCAAATAGTTGTTTTAATTAACCAGCTCAACTTTAAATTTTTATTTGTTGGTTTAATTAATTATCATTCTAGTATTTTAATTCATGAAGCTAATTACCAAACATCCCAACCAGCAATCAATTAGGTGATTAACTTTTTAAATATATATATACAACTTTTATATATAACAAGACTCATATTTTACTGCAAATCACAACAATGTGTACTAACTAAGTTTTGGTTCTCATACCAGTCAATGGAAATATATAGAAATACCACTTTCGAGACTCGAACATAAATACGGATGATGCGGCCGCATTACCAGAATTACCCCCGGGCGACTATAGCGTGATTCTATATCTACCCAGTATATTAAAACTTCGAATATCCGTTAATTACTCGTACATTTGAAATCTTTATATACTCGATTGTCCACATGAAAATATAATAATATACTCAAATACGTATTTAGATAAAAATTTCAAAAATAAATTATAATTATATTTTTTTTATATATAGAGAAAATAATACTCTTCACACTCGTTCTAGGATACTACTGATCCCATCTCTAACGAGTTATTCTCATTGGATATTACTAATCCAATCTCTGATTAATTCTTTCGTTCGATTCAAATGTGCCTTGTTCTCGAGCTCTGTAAACCAAAGCTCTGATACCAAATGTGACGAACCAAACTTCCCAGTAAAGGAAAGACTGGATTGCTTTGAGAACAACACACATCAGAACACAAACTGCAGAACATTTTATTGCTGATTACAATAATTACATCAGAGTACAAGAAGATAACAGAGTATGAATACTTAATACACAATAGAAATAAAATAATATCAGAGACTTAAATTACACTTAAATAGTAGCGGAAAAATATTACAAATACACAACCGAAAGGAATACACGGATACAGAGCTTTCCGAATATCGCTTCAACTGTAAACCAGGATCCTGTAAATATCTGCAATAAGCTACTCGACTGCCCGTATGGAAAAATATGGGCACCCGAGTTTGCCAGTGAAAAAACTACAGGTCAGTCATGGGACTGGTATGAGAAATCTTAGCTTAACTTATCTAATAATAAGGCTAATCACAGGACCACGCCGCTAACGCGGAACGGGTTTACTCCACTGGATTGCCAATGCATAAAATAAGGTAAATCGTTAAACAACGCAATGCTTTTTAGAAAAAATGAAACCATTATAAGACCCAAGTCCCATCACACAATGCAACGCAAACCGGAGGATAGGGTTTTACCTTATAATGGTTAAAAGATGCTTGATACGATAAAAACGGATTTGATATTAGTGTGTATATATATGGGTATATATATTTAAAAACTATTCAGTCATAATGTATCAATCATAGACAGCATAGTACCTCATCCTACTATGTCACCATACTAGTTCTACAATCAAAACCGCAAGGTCGTATTGGAAATTGGATTTCCATCATGAGTCGAGGCTAGAGGCAAGCTCCTCTTCGATTCGAGACACTCTAGCAAATGCCTCAGGATCCCCGCAGTGAACCCTTGGAGCGGTAGGGCCGGTCCCCGCCTACCGGCAGTGAATTAGTTATGCCTGAACACACGTTTCCCGGTTCCTTTGAACCTATAGTATGACCACTAACGGCCTATAAAAATCCGAGGCGCCTCAAAATCCATCATCCACATAAGTAAAATGTCAGCGCTGGTAGGTTCCATACATCACTCTAGCTAGAAAGAAACATGTGCACTCCCTACGGTCTGTATCCCGTTTTTGACTCATACCGGTGTGTGAGGCTCGCGAAGTCACGATATACACAGAGCAATGCTGTAATAGGCTATAACTTTGATCATCCCACAAGGCCCCGCTTTTCAACAAAAGCCTTGATCAATTGCATCTTGGCGTGCCACATTGACAATTCATGCCACGCGATCAATCAATATTAATATATACCAGGGTGTTAAGCAGAGAATAAATTCTCCACCACCAATCAGATATACATTAATAACAATCAATTTAATTCACATGGAACGAAATTCAATGTCAGACACGCATCCATTTACAAGCTTATGCTCTGGGTCTGAGCGAAAACCAAATCCAAACAATCAACAATAGTCCAGACGGCCACCACTGAAGCCCCTTCAAGGTAGCTACTCCCATCAAGGGTCTCCGTAGCAACACATCCATTCGATGTGAAGATCATCGGTCTTCAACCACCGTCTTCATCTTCGACTCTTCATCGTTGTAGTAATTATTCTGAATGGGTTAAACCCGGTCTTTCCGAATCATTCGCGTATTTTTATAATTAAAAATCAAGTACTATAAAAACACATCCAACGCCTCATTCCAATTCAGAATTATTCTTCTAATGAATTATTCATATTATCTTATCAAAGATAAGTTCTTTACATTTATTCTTAAATCTTTCTTTTAAAGATTTATTTAAAACACAATTTGGTTTTAAATATCAAAAATCATTATTCAATGATTATTTAAATTTAAGAAATTAATCTTATCTTTAATAGGGTTAAAGAACTATTGTCATTTAAAACATAGTTCACGAAAAACCCAAAAATCATCGTCCATAAAATATGGAACTTTCACAGAAATCAAATCAATATATAATCGTTATAAATTTCTGTATCCGACCAATAATATAAATGGAATAACGGCAAATCCTCTTAAATTCCATATGTAGTATCGGTCTTCTTTTACAGAAGCATATCTCGGTTACTATTAATTCAAATTCCATTCAATTCCACTTTAATATATTAAATTGGAAAACTTTACTTTTGGAAAATTCCCATTTAAATCTTAATAAAAGATTTATAAATTCCCAAATCATATTTTTACTGTCATTTGGGTTAAAGAACACATGTCACTTAAAAACACAGTTCACAATAAACCCAACTCACATTTCATCTTATTTCAATTACTAAATATAATTGAAAACTTTAATAATCTAAATAAAAGATTATTCTTTTCATACGGGGTTTAAGAGCAGTGTTATTTAAGACATATTCACGGCCAACCCAAAATCCAATTTATTTAATTTAACTTAAATAAATATTAACCAATTGGAAAACTTCATTAAATCTAAATTCAATGATTTATTCTAGTTAATAACTAGTTCGTTTCAATAAAAATATATTTTTCTAAAATATTCTTTCCTAGAATATTCTTTATTGGAATGTGACTCAATCAACAACCCTATATTGCATGAAATCAACAATCATGATGAATAATTATGAAACATCCAAATAACAACCAAAGTGGATTCTACACTAGATACTGGGACTAGTGTAGGTCAAATATCATCCCAACACCCGTGTAGTGTTTCATCCAACAAACAAATAATAAATTATTTGTGCACTTGGGCGATGTGTGAAAATAATTGTCCCGATCATATAAACAAATCGGATAACTTGTAAATGGAAGTGTAATATCCAATTTTGGATACACTAATATTATATTAAATAAATCAAACACTCATCAACACATACATATATTCCAAGCCATCACTAATATCATATTTTTAGCAAATGATCTTTTTATTGTGACTAAACGACAAATAAAAATATTAAAATATTAACTTTCCTATCTTTGTGTAATCCTTTACATTTTCTAACAAAAATGTATACTTTATTCTAATTACATTTAAAGTGACAAAAATGCCCCTTTCTAATTCATTCTCTTTAATGTATAAAAATATACATTTTTTAGTTCATTCTCTTTAATGTATAAAAATATACATTTTCTAGTTCATTCTCTTTAATGTATAAAAATATACATTTTCTAGTTCATTCGGTTTAATGTATAAAAATATACATTTTCTAGTTCATTCTCTTTAATGTATAAAAAAATATACATTTTCTAGTTCATTCTCTTTAATGTATAAAAAAATATACATTTTCTAGTTCATTCTCTTTAATGTATAAAAATATACATTTTCTAGTTCATTCTCTTTAATGTATAAAAATATACATTTTCTAGTTCATTCTTCTGAATATGATAAAAATGTCCTTTTTATTCATTTTACTAAATATGATAAAATTGTGCTTTTTATTCTAATATACATTTTCTAGCAAAAATGTACTTCTTAATCTAATTCACATTTTCTAATAAAAATGTACTTTTTAATCTAATTCACTTGTTATAACAGAAATGTTATTTTATTCTAATGCAACAAAAATAACATTATTCTTTTATCAATTAGCAAAATGACAACTTGGTTTTGTCTAATCCCTTTTTATGTAATCAAAATATGAATTTTGTTATAATCCTTTCAATGTAAACAAAATAGTCATCTAATCTAATCCTTTTAATATACACAAAAATATCCATTCCTTTTGATATGACAAAAATAATCATTTCTAATTATTCCTTTTTAAGATGACCAAAAATGACCATTTCTAATTCATCCCTTTTGGTATGAAAAAAAAAGAAAAAAATATGTTATTCTTTTTCACTAATCATATTTGAAAAAAATATGTTATTCTTTTTCACTAATCATATTTGACATTTCTAAACAAAATGTGCTTTTTTTCTAATCATATTAACATTTTATAAACAAAATGTCCTTTTTAATCATATATAAAAATGTCTCTTTTATCATATGTATATTCTTCATAATCTAATTAACAAAAAGGTTAATTCTGTTCTTTATAATCTAATTAACCAAAAATGTTAATTTTGTTCACTAATCAAACTTCTAATCAAAATGTCATTTTTTGTTTTACATAACAAACTTCAAATAAAAATGTTGTTTTTATATTCATAACAGATTTCAAATCAAAAATGTCATTTTGATTTGCATAACATATTTCAAATAAAATGTTGTTTTATTTTTTTCTAACAATATTATAATCAAAAATGTTATTTTGATTTCAATAAACATGTTTAACACAAATGATAGTTCTAATTTAACTAACATGTTTTAAACAAAATGAACATTTCTAATGTATATTCATCTCAAAAATTGTTATTTTTATTTTCAATATAATTGATCAAAAATGATATTCTTGTTTTGTTCATCATTCTACTTCGACAAAACACTAAAAAATAACATTCCAATGTTAACAATACAGATCTAACAACATATGAGCATCGCAAATCAATCACAACAACAGACAAAATATCACAGGTCTGGATTTAATAATCATACACACATGAAATTTGAAATAACAACAGATAATTAAACTTTAATTATTTTAAAAGAAGAAATCCCACCAAACCATTTAGATCTGAAATTTCAATGTGCTCTGTTCAAGCTCTGGTCAACTTCATGTTGTAGAGTTTTCTGATAAGAGTCCAACGCAACGAAAAACGTTCGATTTCGCCTCTGTTTGCAAGAGTTATCATCGTTTAAACGTTTGATCATTAATTAATTAAATAAATAATTAGTTGAAATAATTAATTCCTTAACCTCCTCCTACATCGTTACTTTATTCCTTCTGAAACCTGGAAACCGAACCCATAGCCGTCGACCTCCAACACACCACCACGCACGAGATTCCAGGATGCCGGAACTCGATCCGAGATCTCCCCAACGTCGGCCATCACCTCGTCATCCACCGCCCTGAACGCCGAGAGGTCCGGCCTCCCCTTTCTCCTCGAATTCCGCTCCATACGCCGCTACTTCTCTGTCCAATTCCGACCTCTATACGCCACCAGGAACGATCATCGCCATATAGAATTTAACATCATAGAAAGTGCTTCGATATTTGATTTGGGGCTTGAAGTAATTCGAGATGGATTGGAAGAAATTAAGGATTATCTGCGGAGCTTTTCAGCCATTAAACAGAAGATACGGCGGCTGCGTACTAATAGAATTAGGGTTCGTATTTTCTAGCATATTTATACGTGTATTTATAATGTATTTTAATTTTATTTAATTATTAATTCAAAGAAAAGCCCGTTACTTTGTACGAACTCCAAATCGATCCCAACGAGTGTTGCCCCCAGCTAATAAACCCCATCCCGGACACAATGAAATATGTCTCGTAACTCAATTCGGCTGTTACGATAAGTTTTTCTTTAAATTAAAATATAAATCAATTTATATTAAATTTAAACGTACATTTTAAATTACCGGGGCCACATATGACCTCTAAAAATTCCAGAAAAATTATATCTAGCTATGTTTTGACGATACGGTTCCAACAAAACTAATTTCATCGAATTCTGAGACTGATTGAAAAATGGCCATTTTCTGGTTGATCCGATTTGATTGAAACAGACAAAACACATCTTCCTCCGCCACACTCACATATTAATTCGAAAAATTCTAGAAAATTAAACTTAAAAATAATTTGATATTCCGGTTCCAACAAAAGTGGTTTCGTCGAAAACCGAGATCGTTTGCAAAACGGCTATTTTCAAGGGCCATATATTATATTAAAATATATATAAATTCTACAGCGACTTTTCTAAATTTTAAATTGGACATAACTTTTGATTTCTAAAGTGAAATTTCAATTTTTCAGATTCGTTAGAAAGATATGATTAAACATATTTAATTATTTCTTGTTTCGCTCAATTCTGATTTAATTTGAATCCTGTACACTTAGTCAAAGTTCAAATTCAAATTTTCAAGCTGCAGCGCTGTTTTAAACTCCCTTTATAATTAAATTAAATTTATTCATTTTAAAATAAATTTTTAGCCGTTATTATTTAAAATAAATTATTAAAAATATTAAAAATCCATTAAAATTCCTAAAATAAAAATTTTAAATTGGCCCCAAATTCCGGGTTGTTACACATAACTTCTTCATATGTTATCTGTTTTACGCAAACTTTGGTCTATCTGAACCAAAATTCCGAGACAAACGCAACGGTAAACTACTTTCACTTAATTCTGTATATTTAATTTATCATCTTTAAAGTATGTTCATAGTGTATTAAATTTTTAGGGTGTTACAAAACCACCACCATAAAAAGCAACAGATGTCATGGTTGGTTTTTTTTTTTTTTTGAAAAGGGTACATGCACCATGCAAGAAAGAAGGCAGGCAGTTTGCTTGAAAGAAGAAAAAAGTCAGTTGAGGAACATGTGGATTCAAAATTAGGTGCCACTTCGTCAAACTAGATTTACTCTAATTTGTTGTTCCGTCTTTCCAGTATAAGTAATAGATACATATATATAAACACATAGGATTTGAATAACATATTAGTTAATGTGCAATTAATTCATAGCCTATGAAATTAATGTGCTATAATTTGGAAATAACATACATCCCATATGTATGTATAAATACATACATATATATATATATATATATGTATGTACACATAAAATCTTTCCTTATATGCAACATTTGACATATATATCTCCCATTTATATTTGTACACATATAGACATACTTCCAACTTGGAACATGCATCTTTTTGATTGTTTTACTTAAATTCAAAGATATGTCACTAGTGGGAATTGAACTCATGACATCGCACATCGAAGTATACTCACTAAATCACTACACCAAACACATAGAACGTTGAAAATTAATGGTTTCATGTGCTTATCTTTCATTATTATGAAAAAAAATATTTTGTAAATTATAATTCTGAATATATCAAAATTATATCAAAACTGATAGTTTTGGAAAGAAATTCGCAATGGTTATAGGTACAACATCTGGTTTATCATCTAGTAAAAATTAATTCTTAATTACTTAAGTTTTAAAACCGTAGAAGTTGTGGAATGTTATGTTCTTTCCCCCTCAAAAGAATTGCGCTCTCGCAATTCCCCAAATATAAAACCCACTCAAAATAATAAATCTTTCTTATGGGTTTAATTACAAAATAAATGAAAACTTATCAATCATAAGTTAACTTCCCATAAAAAAGAATTTAACTATAACCATATTTTCTCTTCAATCACAATACACAAAAATTCATTCACCACAATGAATTAATTTTTCTTTATATACACATCATATTGAAATATGTGTTTTCATATCACTTTATACAAGATATGGTGTATAAAACGATAATTTACCAATGACGGGTGAGATAATGGAAATCACTAATAAATGAACATAATGCAACACGGTATTTCAATCTTAATTCACTATAATTGAAGTCCATAAGAAATAGAGCTTGTTACGACATCCATATAAATATAAAAGAACATACATAAATAACAATCAATGTCGTTCACAAGAATAAATAAAAGATAAACTAAGAGAACTATCAACACATAATCAAACTAACAATGAACATGTGTATGTTCATTCATGTGCTAACCATATAACCATTCTAATATATGTATTCTAAAAAAATGATATACTCCCTAAAAGCACCATCGTTATAATAATCAATATACCCTTCCTTTTTTACCTTTTCAAGAATATCTTAGGCACCCACCTATGATCATTCCCCCAAAATTATAAGTGCACATTTATAAATCTTCAAAACGGTTCATATGACTTTCTTCTCCGATCAAAGCTGCATTCATCGAATAAAAATCTAACTATCACCGACTAAAGCCTTGAAAATGTTGATTTCGGTGTGGTTGGTCGTTGTCATCCGTCAAGGGCTAATGGAAACTGTAGATCTAGTCAGACTACCGTGTTTTCGAAACCCATAGTTCAACACGTTTTCCTTAAACATTAAATTGTTAGATAACCAGGTACTAATATGGAGCTACCCAGGGTACTCGACCTCGATGATCCTAATAGGCTTCCCCACGATACCCCTGTTTTGAGTCTACTTGAATCCTTCGACTATTAGTTTTTCCTCGGCATTTATTCTCACGTGAGCTATCCACATCACCATCTGTTAGCTCGAGTCACACTCGAGTAAATCCATAATCGCGCAGACTCGTTTCACCCCGAGCTTCTTAACGCATCCACCATCGACCACTCCGTCTAAGTTCACAATCGAAGGATCATAACTTTAACAAGTCCTAGCTTCCTTTTCGTTGAAGCAATCAACAAACAGTAAGTTTCTACAAACTCCGGACAAAATCCTCTACCTCCATGATGGGTATCGTTCTATTCTATAATCCCCGATTCCAAAGCATATATATAGTAAATTCCTTTATTTTGTGGCAAAGTAAACCACCAAAAGTATCGAAGAGCGATCCTTTATATAGCAACTTGAACTTCCCCGTAAAGGAAAGCATGGATTGCTTTGAGGACAAGACAGATAAGAACACAAATAGAATAACATTTCATTGTTTATTACAACAATTCCATCAGAATACAAGAATATAACAGAGTATGAATGAATATTACACATTGTACAATATCGGAGATTAAATAATTTACATAGCAGCGGAAAATAATACATAACACAACTGAAAGAGATAAACGGATACAAAGCTTTTCGAATATCATTCCAGCTGTAAACCAGGATCCTATGAATATAGATCTGCAAAACCAAAACGACTTGCTGCCCGTGTGGAAAATAGGGGTACGCAGAGTTTAGGTTAAAACAATAAACTCCAGGTCAGTCATGTGACTGGTGTGAGAACTAAAACAGTTATTAATTTGATTTAAAGTTAGGTAAATCAAGGGACCACGCCGTAAAACACGGAACATGTTTACCCCCAAGAATACCAGTGCATAAATAAACAGTGCAATGCTAAATAAAGAACAATGAAGCTACTATAAGAACCAGGTCCCATCACACAATGCAATGCAAGCCGGAGGATAGGGTTTTACCTTATAATAGCCAAAGAATGCTTGATACGCTAAATTTCATCTTTTATTATTAGTATAAGTGAAGAAAACAACTTCAAATATAAACGTCTCAATCATAGGCGGCATGGGTACCATCTATCAAGTCGCCATACTAGGCTCTACAATCAAAACTGCAAAATGTCGTATTGGAAGTTGGATTTCCATCTGTGAACCAAGGCAAGGGATCGTCCTTACCGCTTCGAGACGCTCTAGCCCGTGTCTCAGGCAAGCGCGCAGACAAGCCTTGGTTAGTCAAGGCTAGTCCATACGGGGTGGATTAAAATGCCTGAACAATGCGTTTCCCCGCCCTATGGGGCGTAAACTGGTCATAAACAGACCAAACCATCCATCGACACCGTAGTGACCGATATAACCGAGGAGCCTCGCTTTCCATCATCCACATAAGTAAAATATCAGGGCTAGTAAAACGCTGACATCACACCTAGCTAGAAAGAAACGCATGTCCTCCCTGATGTCCTCTCCTGTTTCTGGTTCACACCGGGGTGTGAGGCTCGCGAATTAACGCTATACACAAAGCGACGCTATATTAAAGCTATGCTTTGATCATTAGACACAAGACTTTGCTTTTCAACAAAAGCCTTGATCATTTGCATCTCAGCATGCCACACAGGAAATTCACGATATGCAACTGATGTCTATCAATCACACAGAATAAAATCCAATGTCATACACACGGTCCATTTACAAGTTCGTTCTGGGTCTGAATGAAACCGGAGGCACCTTATTCCTCGTCCCATATTTCCAATACAAGAGAGAGGCCCTTGCATATCCATCTATCTCCAAGTACGTCTGGACGATCACCACTTATTACCTCGTCTTGGGTGTACAACCCAATCAAGACATCAGTAATCATCCAAACGATGTGAAGACCTTTGGTCTTCAACCACCGTCTTCAGCGTTGACATATCGTCGAATCAGTTATTCAGAATGGGATAAACCCGGTCTTCCTGAATAACTCGCGTATATATTAAACAAGTGCTATAAAAACACAACATACGCCTCATTCCAATCCAGAATATTGTTTTATTCAAATATTCTTTTCACAATTCAAACCATATTAAGGTTTTCCAAACTAGTCGGGATTAACGAACCTTACCGAAGTAATTATTTGTTTATTTTCCCAATCCCAACCTATTCATCCCATGGAGCAAAACTGGTGATACTCCATATCTAACACCACGGTGTTATCGGTAAATATTAATTACCATTTCACGTTCAAATCTAATTAAAGATTTAACTATCGCTTGGAGCAAAACTGGTGATACTCCATTCTCGATCATTTCAATCTAATTAAAGATTAATTAAAACTCCGCTTAGTCTTAATCTTCCCAAAAATAGATATTAATGATTATTTAACTTGGGAAATCATATCCTGTCTTTAACTAGGTTAAAAAACCAATGTCATTTAAAACACGGTTCACAATAAACCAAAAATCACATTCAATATACCAGTCTCTAACCGTAAATTAGTAAG
Source organism: Allium sativum (assembly GCA_030737875.1). Lineage (NCBI taxonomy): Eukaryota > Viridiplantae > Streptophyta > Magnoliopsida > Asparagales > Amaryllidaceae > Allium > Allium sativum. The sequence continues at coordinate 302,269,202 of CM060924.1, forward strand.
AGAACAATTCCCTAAGTATTAACCCCGAAGGCCGAAACCAACATCAGATCAATACCCAGGAAACCATTCAACTTAGCTGATCTCCAGTTAGTTTACAATTTTCTTAACTCCATTGGGTTTAAGAACGGTATTATTAAAGATACCACTCACGACAACCCAAATTCTCATTCCATTGTTAATCGGGTTAAAGAACAGGTGTTATTTAAACACCGTTCACGATACCCAAAAATCAATTTCCATTTAATTCCAATTAAATATTAATTAATTGGTAAGCTCCTTCAAATCTTAATTAAAAGATTTATTGTTTTCTCATTTGGGTTTAAGAACAGTGTTAATGAAGACACTATTCACGACAACCCAAAATCCAATTTGATATTAAATACAAGACTCTGAATAGAAAATATATCGGCATATATTCAATATCAAATTCTAAAATCAACAAATATCGTATTGGAATAACGATATATATATATATATCTTCCAAATTCCTCCACAATGTCCGTATAATCATGGAATCCAATATTGAAATTATCCGAAGATAATTTCGATTCAAATCCATTTCAATTCATATGTTGGAAATTCCAGTTAGTTTTAAAATCATTTCAAATCCAATTTATTTATTTAATAATATTGGATTATAATCCTAGTTCATAACTAGTTCATTTCGATAAAAATATATTTTTATCTTTTCAAATATGGAATTTTTCATCCTAATTCTTTTCAAATCATATATTATGATTTTACACAAATTATTAATATTTTTAATAAGTTTATCAAGGCCCGTACAGTCGATTTCCATAAACGGTCATCGAACTGCACTTACAGCGACCTTTTTCAAATTTGATTTGCACATAATTCAAAATCCAACCGTTAGATTTCAAATTTCTTATATTCGGTGGAAATCTCTTTTTGATACGAAACCCAATGGTCCCGGTTCTAGGAGAATCCGATGGTCGGATCTCCCGTAACGTCAATTCGAAGACAATGGTCGAAATTCACAAACTGCCACGGCGCCGCGTGTTCTATTCTGGCCATTAAATATATATAATATATATATTTTATATATTTCATCGATTTCCATTTTAAAATGTATTTTAAAAATCGATTTAACTTCGTTTTAAAAACGATTTCAACTTCATATTCAATTTTTAATCAAAATTGAATATTCCATATTATTAACATTTAAATGATGATATTTTTAAAACATTAGATTTCGAAATCATTTCCTTTTCGATATTCATTATAAAAATGAATATAATCGATATAAACATCTTTCACGTCAAAATGGCATTAACCTAATCAACACGGCTTTATATACTAAATATATTCGTGTCCATCCCAAATCGAACATCAAAATCAGATTTTGATCTTTTACTGAATATTATTTTAAAATATTCGTTATTTTAAAATATTTGTTCTTTTAAAATATTCATTCTTTCTGAACTGGAATCAGACACAGTCAATTACCATATAATGTTATTTATATGGATTTCATATAACACATGTATATAACAACAATAACAAACCATTGTCCATCATCCAGAGTACATTCTACACTGTATAAGCATTAAATATAAATATTTAACGCTTACAACAATCTGTCAACCAATAGATTGACATACAACTAAATAATTGGGATTAGTGTATGTCGAATATCATCTTAATATCCGTGTGGAGTTTCAACCAACAAATACTGAATCATATTTGTGAAGTTGGGCAATGTGTAAAATTTATCGTGCCAGTCCATATCAATGCAATAGGTGTACATAAACAAAACGTCTGATTTGTAAATGAATATTTATTTTGTTCATTACACGTTAAAAATTATATTTTTAACAAAAAAATATTATATTTCAACACATGAATATTTTATACAGTCCATGGTCTGTGGACGACGGGTGTCGGGTGCTGCTAAGCACCGTCTGCATCCTAGTATATTTCTTAACTAGAAAATAAAATTAAAGTGAGAAGTTCTCACCTTCGGGATCCACTCTGCTGATCTTTATTTCTGAACGGTTCGGATTTCGTTTTGATTTCAGTCTGATCCATCGCCATCTGTTTCACGCAGTTGATTATTAAAAATCACATTTTTATATTGTGACTTCATACATAAAAATCACATTTTTATGTTGATGTTTATATTATAAAAATTATATTTCTATAACTCAGTTTTCCTTATTTTTATAACGTTAATTCTAATATAAGAATCGTATTTTTATATAAAGAGAATTCATATAAAAATCATATTTTTATTTCGCTACATATATAAAAATTATATTTTTATACGCTACACATATTATAAAGATCACATTTTTATAATGCCATACATATTATAAAAATCATATTTTTATAATGTTGTTCATATAATAAAAATCGTATTTTTATCATAACGCAATACATATAAAAATCACGTCTTTCTAGAAATAAAAATCTCGCCTTTCAATTTTTAAAAATATAATCTTTCTACTTTTAAAAATCTCGCCTTTCTATTTTTAAAAATATAGTCTTTTCTAATAAAAATCATGCTTATTTCTCTATTTACAAAATCTTATCTTTTAAACAAATAAAAATCAAAACTTTAAACAAATAAAAATCTTATATTTTTAGTTTTAAAAATCATATATTTTATCATATAAAAATCCTCTCTTTTAATATTAAAAATTAAAATCAAAGAAGATTTAATACTTACAGCGAGGGGGGCGAAAGTTTGCCAGAACGGCGGCGGGCAGCAGGGGGGAGTCGGCCAGTCGTAGGTGGTGGCGCCGCTGGTTTTGGCATGGGGCGTGGGCATGGGGTCTCTCTATTGGGTGGCTGCGCGAGCTGGCTCGCGGGTCGAGACGACGAAGAAGGCAGGGGGGACCCTCGACGCGACGGTTGTTGGTGGGGCACGCGCCTCCAGCGGTGGCGGATTAGGGCCCCGTCGCCCTTTGTTTTTATTTTTTTATATTTTTTTTATCGGGTTTGAAATGAATGGGTAAGCGGGTGGTTTGACCGGTAAGGGGAGAAAAGGGGTGGGCCATTCCTTATATAATTTATTATATATTTAATTTCCAAATAAAAAGGTTACTTTTTCTTTCTAGCCCTGAATGAAACCCAACGACTGTCGTCCCTAGCTAATTACCCCCATTCCCAACACAATGGAATATGTCCGGTAAGCCAATTCGGCTGTTACAATCAGTTTTCATCAAAACCAAAATATAAAACATTATATTTTGAATTTGAACGCACATTCTAATTTACCGGGGCCACATATAGATTCTAAAAATTCCACAAAAATTATTTCTAGCTTCGTATTGACGATACGATCCTAATAAAACTAATTTTGTCAAATTTGAAAACCGTTTGAAAAATGGCCATCTTCTGGTCGATCCAAATTGACTGAAACTGTCAAAACACGTTTTCTTTTGCCACACTCACATATTGATCCCAAAAATGATGAAAATTGGAATCCAGCAATAAATGGACGTCCCGGATCCAACAAAAGTGGTTTCGTCGAAAACGGAGGTCGTTTGCAAAATGGCTATTTTTAAGGCTTTTATATATATTAAAATATATATAAATTCCACAACAACTTTTCTGAATTTTAAACTGGACGTGACTTACAACTTATAAAATGAAGTCTCAGTTTCTTACATCCGTTAGAAAGATATGATTAAACAGATTCAAATATTTCTGGTTTCATACAATTCTGACTTAAAACGAATTCTGTATATTCATTTTGAAATTTGAAATCGAATTTTCAAACTGCCGCACCATTTCAGTCTTGTTTTATAATTAAAATAAAATTATTCGTTTTAACTTCGTCGAAAATAAACTTTTCGTCGTTATTATTTAAAATAATTCATTTTAAATATCCAAAATTTATTAAAATTACCAAAAAAAAAAAAAATTGGTTCTGATTTTTCGGGTTGTTACAATCTCCCCCACTTAAAATCTTTTTGTCCTTGAAAAGGAACGGAGTTGAAAGTTGTTTTACTAATCAACTCAAATTTCATTCTGGTGTTCATTCTTCAACTTTTCAGTTTCTAAGAATTTCTAATTTTTCAAAATTTTGGCTAACACCCTAAATTTTCGAAAAAATTCGCGTAACCTCCTTTGTACCGGGAGCATCGGGAAAATCCCCAAACCACCACACTGGCCCTCTCATCTCAAAAAGAAAAAGAAAAAGCCAAGCGACTAGCCAATCGGCTCATAAAATCATCATCACCCAAGAAATTAGTAAACATGTAACTATTTGTCCGGCATACAATTTTATTCCTCTGCTCTAGCCTCCTTGCTATGACATGTTCAATGTATATACATGTATATGCATGCAATTTCAAACAATTTTCAATTCAGTTCAACATTCGACACAATTTGATTATATTTACCGTTCATGTTCATATTGGTTTCATTATTCTAATTAGTGAAACTAATAATCAAACAACACTACCAGCAATCAGTTAGTTGATTTACGTTTCAAATTCATAACTTTGATATATATACAGAAAATTATGTTTTTGACGCCAAATCACAACAATAGCCCTATCTATTTTTGGTTCTCACACTAGTCAATTTGGAATATATAGACATCCCACTTTCAAAACTCAAAAACTAACTACTTATGCTATATAGTCATCAATGGTTTCATCCTCGGGCGACTAGCGTGTGATTCTATATCTATCCAGTATATTTGAGACTTCGTACACATGCTAGCTAGGCATATATGCAAAATATCTTTATACTCGATTGTCCAAAATCAATATAAAAATAATATCCAAATACGTATAACAATATTTAAATTTTTAAAGCAAAATTTGTTTCATTTTGTTTTAAAAAATAACACTCTTTCGACTCATTCTAGGATACTACTGATCCCATCTCTAACGAGTCATTCTCATTGGATATTAATAATCCAATCTCTGATGAATTCTTTCGTTCGGTTCTAATGTGTCTTGTTCTCGAGCTCTGTAAACCAAAGCTCTGATACCAAATATAGCGACCCTAACTTCCCCGTAAAGGAAAGCACGGATTGCTTTGAGGAAAAGACAGATCAGAACACAAACAGAAGAACATTTCATTGCTTATTACAATAATTCCATCAGAATACATGAATATAACAGAGTATGAATGAATATTACACATTGTACAATATCAGAGATTAAATCATTTACATAGCAGCGGAAAATAATACATAACACAACTGAAAGAGATAAACGGATACAGAGCTTTCCGAATATCATTCCAGCTGTAAACCAGGATCATGTGAATATAGATCTGCAAAACCAAAACTACTAGCTGCCCGTGTGGAAAATAGGGGCGCCCAGAGTTTAGGTTAAAACAATAAACTCCAGGTCAGTCATGTGACTGGTGTCAGAACGAAAACAGTTATTAATTTGATTTTAAAGTTAGGTAAATCAAGGGACCACGCCGTATAACATGGAACGGGTTTACCCCCAAGTGTACTAGTGCATAAATAAACAGCGCAATGCTAAATAAAGAACAATGAGTTATTATAAGACCAAGGTCCCATCACACAATGCAACACAAGCCTTAGGATAGGGTTTTACCTTATAATATCCAAAGAATGCTTGATACGCTACATTTCATCTTTTATTATAACTATAAGTGAAGAAAACAACTTCAAATATAAATGTATCAATCATAGGCGGCATGGGTACCATCTATCATGTCGCTATACTAATCTCTACAATCAAAACCGCAAAATGTCGTATTGGAAGTTGGATTTCCATCTATGAACCCAGGCAAGGGATCGTCCTTACCGCTTCGAGACGCTCTAGCCTGTGTCTCAGGAAAGCGCGCAGACAAGCCTTGGATCGTTAGGGTCGGTCCACACGGAGTGGATTAAAATGCCTGAACAATACGTTTCCCCGCCCTATGGGGAGTAAACTGGTCATATACCGACCAACCCATCCATCGACACCGTAGTGACCGATATAACAGAGGCGCCTTGATTTCCATCATCCACATAAGTAAAATGTCAGGGCTAGTAAAACATTGACACCACTCCTAGCTAGAAGGAAACGCATGTCCTCCCTAATGTCCTCTCCCGTTTCTATTTCACACCGGGGTGTGAGGATAGCGAATTAACGCTATACACAAAGCGGCGCTATATTAAAGCTATGCTTTGATCATCAACCACAAGACTTTGCTTTCCAACAGAAGCCTTGATCACTTGCATCTCAGCATGCCACACAGGCAATTCATACTATGCAACTGATGTCTATCAATAACACAAAATGAAATCCAATGTCAGACACACAGTCCATTTACAAGTTCGTTCTGGGTCTGAACGAAACCGGAGGCACCATATTCCTCGTCTTATATGTCCAATACAGGAGAGAGGCCCTCGCATATCCATCGATCTCCAAGTACGTCTGGACGATCACCACTTATTACCTCGTCTTGGGTGTACAGCCCAATCAAGACATCAGTAATCATCCAAACAATGTGAAGACCTCTGGTCTTCAACCACCGTCTTCATCGTTGACATATCGTCGAATTAGTTATTCAGAATGGCGTAAACACGGTCTTCCTGAATAACTCGCGTATATATTAAACAAGTGCTATAAAAACACAACATACGCCTCATTCCAATCAAGAATATTGTTTTATTCAAATATTCTTTTCACAATTTGAACCATATCAAAGTTTTCCAAACTAGTCGGGATTAACGAACCTTAGCGAAGTAATTATTTGTTTTATTTCCCAATCCCAACCTATTCATCCCATGGAGCAAAACTGGTGATACTCCATATCTAACACCACAGTGTTATAGGTAAATATTAGTTACCCTTTCACGTTCAAATCTAATTAAAGATTTAACTATCGCTTGGAGCAAAACTGGTGATACTCCATTCTCGATCATTTCAATCTAATTAAAGATTAATTAAAACTCCGCTTAGTCTTAATCTTCCCAAAAATCAATATTAATGATTATTTAACTTGGGAAATCATATCCTGTCTTTAACTAGGTTAAAAAACCAATGTCATTTAAAACGCGGTTCACAATAAACCAAAAATCACATTCAATATACCTGTCTCTAACCGTAAATTAGTAAGAGAACAATTCCCTAAGTATTAACCCCGAAGGCCGAAACCAACATCAGATCAATACCCAGGAAACCATTCAACTTAGCTGATCTCCAGTTAGTTTCCAATTTTCTTAACTCCATTGGGTTTAAGAACGGTATTATTAAAGATACCACTCTCGACAACCCAAAATCTCATTCCATTGTTAATCGGGTTAAAGAACAGGTGTTATTTAAAACACCGTTCACGATACCCAAAAACCAATTTCCATTTAATTCCAATTAAATATTAATTAATTGGTAAACTCCTTCAAATCTTATTTACAATATTTATTCTTTTCTCATTTGGGTTTAAGAACAGTGTTAATGAAGATACCGTTCACGACAATCCAAAATCCAATTTGATATTAAATACAAGGCTCAGAATAGAAAATATATCGGCTTATATTCAATATCAAATTCTAAAATCAACAAATATCGTATTGGAATAATGATATATATATATATATATATATCTTCCAAATTCCTCCACAATGTCCGTATAATCATGGAAACAATATCAAAATATTCCGAAGATAATTTCGATTCAAATCCATTCCAATTCATATATTGGAAATTCCAGTTATTTTTAAAATCATTTCAAATCCAATTTATTTATTTAAAAATATTGGATTATAATCCTAGTTCATAACTAGTTCATTTCGATAAAAAAAATATTTTTATCTTTTCAAATATGGAATTTTTCATCCTAATTCTTTCCAAATCATTTATTATGATTTTACACAAATTTTTAATATTTTTAATAATTTTATCAAGGCCCATACAGTCGATTTCCATAAACGGTCATCGAACTGCACTTACATCGACCTTTTTCAAATTTGATTTGGACATAATTCCAAATCCAACAGTTAGATTTCAAATTTCTTATATTCGTTGGAAATCTCTTTTCGATACGAACCCAACGGTCTCGGTTTTAGGAAAATTCGACGGTCGGATCTCCCGTAACGTCAATTCGAAGTGAATGGTCGAAATTCACGAACTGCCATGGCGCGGCGCGTTCTATTCAGGCCATTAAATATATATATTATATATATTTCGTAGATTTCCTTTTTAATTTTAAAAATCGTTTTAACTTCGTTTTAAAAGCGATTTCAACTTCATATTCGATTTTTAATCAAAATTGGATATTTCATATCATTAACATATAAATGATGATATTTTCAAAACATTAGATTTCGAAATCATTTCCTTTTCGATATTCATTATAAAAATGAATAAAATCGATATAAACATCGTTCACGTAAAAATAGCGTTAACCTAATCAACACGGCTTTATATATTAAATATATTCGTGTCCATCCCAAATCGGACATCAAAATCAGATTTTGATCTTTTATTGAATATTATTTTAAAATATTCGTTATTTTAAAATATTCGTTCTTTTAAAATATTCATTCTTTCTGAACTGGAATCTGATATAGTCAATTACCATATAATGTTATTTATATGGATTTCATACAACACATGTATATAACAACAATAACAAACCATCGTCCATTATCCAGAGTGCATTCTACATTGTATAAGCATTAAATATAAATATTTAACGCTTACAACAGTCTGTCAACCAATCGATCGACATACAACTAAATAATTGGGATTAGTGTACGTTGAATATCATCCCAATACCCGTGTGGGGTATCAACTAACAAATACTGAATAATATTTGTGAAGTTGGGCGATGTGTAAAATTTATCGTCCCAATCCATATCAGTCAAATAGGTGTACATAAACAAATCGTCTGATTTGTGAATGAATATTTATTTTGTTCATTACACGTTAAAAAATATATTTTTAACGATAAAATATTATATATCAACACATGAATATTTTATACAGTCCATTTCACATCACAACACAATCAAACAAACAAGTCGTCCATGGTCTGTGGACGGCGAGTGTCGGGTGCTGCTAAGCACCGTCTGCATCCTAGTATATATCTTAACTAGAAAATAAAATTAAAGTGAGAAGTTCTCACCTTTGGGATCCACTCCGCCAATCTTTATTTCTGAACGGTTCGGATTACGTTTTGATTTCAGTCCGATCCGTCGCCATCTGTTTCACGCAGTTGATTATTAAAAATCACATTTTTATACTGTGACTTCATACATGAAAATCACATTTTTATGTTGATGTTTATATTAAAAAAATTATATTTTTATAATTCAGTTTTCCTTATTTTTATAACGTTAATTCTTATATAAGATTCGTATTTTTATATAAAGTGAATTCATATTAAAATCACATTTTTATTTCGCTACATGTATAAAAATTATATTTTTATACGCTACACATATTATAAAGATCACATTTTTATAATGCCATACATATTACAAAAATCATATTTTTATAATGTTGTTCATATAATAAAAATCGTATTTTTATCATAACGCAATACATATAAAAATTACGTCTTTCTAGAAATAAAAATCTCACCTTTCTATTTTTAAAATTATAACCTTTCTACTTTTAAAAATCTCGCCTTTCTATTTTTAAAAATATAATCTTTTCTTATAAAAATCATGTTTTTTTCTATTTACAAAATCTTATATTTTAAACAAATTAAAATCAAAACTTTAAACAAATAAAAATCGTATATTTTCAATTTTAAAAATCATATATTTTGTCATGTAAAAATCCTCTTGTTTATTATTAAAAATTTAAATTAAATAAGGTTTAATACTTACAGCGAGGGGGGGGCGAAAGTTTGCCAGAACGGCTGCGGGCAGCAGGGGGCGTCGGCCAGTCGCAGGTGGTGGTGCCGCTGGTTTTGGTGTGGGGCGTGGTTGTAGGGTCTTTCGATCTGGTGGCTGCACGAGCTGGCTTACGGGTCGAGGCGGTGAAGGAGGCAGGGGGAGGGGCGTACCCTCGACGCGGCGGTTGCTGGTGGGGCACGCTCCTCCAGCGGCGGCGGATTAGGGCTCCATCGCCCTTTGTTTTTATATAATTTTTTTTCTATCGAGTTTGAAATGAATGGGTAAGGGGGTTGTTTGACCGGTAAGGGGAGAAAAGGGGTGGGCCATTCCTTATATAATTTATTATATATTTAATTTCCAAATAAAAAGGTTACTTTTTCTTTCTTGCCCCGAATTAAACCCAATGACTGTCGCCTCTAGCTAATTACCCCCATTCCGAACACAATGGGATATGTCCGGTAAGCCGATTCGGCTGTTACAATCAGTTTTCATCAAAATCAAAATATAAAACATTATATTTTGAATTTCAACGCACATTCTAATTTACCAGGGCCACATACAGATTCTAAAAATTCCAGAAAAATTATTTCTAGCTTCGTATTGAAGATACGGTCCTAACAAAACTAATTTCGTCAAATTTGAAGACCGTTTGAAAAATGGCCATTTTCTGGTCGATCCAAATTGACAAAAGTGAAAATTAGGCTCACATCCTTAAAACCAAACTTAATTAGACTCACATCCTCCCCTTTTGAAATATATAATTCTCATCCCTATTTTCAAAACACAGCTTTTATTTTTACGGAAATGCCCTCGTTCAATTTTCACGGTTCGTTTTTGTTTATAGGTTATGTATTAGGGTTTTATTCTTTACAGAAACCTAATTTTCTATTTCATGGCGGCGGCGGCTTCAGCACCAGGATTCTCCTCCTTCTTCTTCTAGATCTCGCCGCTCTAGGAACTCCAATCAAGAGAACCCTGAATCGTCAGTTTCCAGAAATCCTGACCCTGAACGGTTGCGATTCAAGAGAACCCCCATTCGATTTTCACGCAGTAACTGAATCCGAACAAATTCCTTCTGGGATCCAAGAACGGCAGCGATTCCTGTTCTAAAGCAATCCAGGAATGGAAACGTAGCAATTCCATTATTGCAACGTAGGGTCTGCTTCTAATCTTTCACGGGCGGTTAGTAATTCGATGACAGTAGTTTGATTTTGTTTAATTTATTTGTTATATTTAAATAGTCTCTGTGTTTTTCTATGTTTGAATCATGTAATTTTTAAGAGGCTTACAATCACTTGAGTAACTGGGTCAAATCAATTCCCTCGTAGAAGAGAACTGGAACAACTTCTCCTTCATATGTAATTAAAACCTAATTATCCTCTGTTAAACCAGAGTTCAGAACGCAACAAGCAATTATATTATTCTGAAGCATTTTTTGTAATTTTTTGCTGAACTTGTCATTAAAAGTTGCGGACATATATGCATCTTTTCTTCATACATGCAGATATGTATGCATTTTTTATCAGAAAAACATATTATTCTACAAATATATTCATATTTCTATGCATATATCTGGAATACGTGCATATAAATATTCATAAATTATTGTTTTTTGCTGAATTGTAACCATGTATTTATATTATTCTGAAGCATTTTTTGTAATTTTTTTGCTGAACTTCTCATTAAAAGTTGCGGACATATATGCATCTTTTCTTCATACATGCATATATGTATGCATTTTTTTTATCAGAAAAACATAGTATTTTACAAATATATTCATATTTCTATGCATATATCTGGAATACGTGCATATAAATATTCATAAATTATTGTTTTTTGCTGAATTGTAACCATGTATTTATATTATTCTGAAGCATTTTTTGTAATTTTTTGCTGAACTTCTCATTAAAAGTTGCGGACATATATGCATCTATTCTTCATACATGCATATATGTATGCAATTTTTTTATCAGAAAAACATATTATTTTACCAATATATTCATATTTCTATGCATATATCTAGAATACGTGCATATAAATATTCATAAATTATTGTTTTTTGCTGAATTGTTCGCATGTATTTATATTATTCTGAAGCAGTTTTTGTACTTTAGGTTACTGCAATAAGCTTATTAATGTTGATTTTCTTTTTTTGATAATAGTGCTCCGGTGGATATTGGTGTAGTGGTGTTGTTGAAGCTTGGTCCTCCATCCTTTTCCAAATAATTGAAATCTTCAGTTGTTTCTACCGAGACTACTAGATGTGGTTTGCGCAATAAGCTGGGTCTTAACAAATTTATTTGTTCTTCAACAGATCATCATCTTTGCTTTGTAAATGTTCTGAAAATTTTGATGTAGTACATGTAAATGTGGTCTGTACTTTTTTTTTGATGTAGTACGTGTAATTGTTATGAAAATTTTCATGTAAGTATGCACATATTTCTGTTATTTGCATATGTGTATATATATATATATATGCATCTTGTTATTATTATATGTATTTACTTTTTTGTCATTTATTTTGCTTCAGCAATTATGCAGTACAGTTTTGTATATGTATGCAATTATTTCACTTTTTGCATAAATGTATACAATTTTAATTAATATTTGTATCTATTTGTCTAGTTTTTCGTAAAAATCAAAAAATCTTAATAAAAAATTGTAGTCCCTACATTCAAGTAATTATTTATTTCTGTATAATATTAATGTATGCACGTCTACTTTATTGTTGCGCAAAACTAATAATTTATTTTCTGCATAATATTAATAATTGTATGCAATTATTCCACTTAATTGCATGAATGTATACAATTTTACGTTATATATTGATCTAATTGTCTATTTTTTTCGTAAAAATAAAAAAAAAGTAATAAAAAAATCGCTGTTGGAGTGATCGACGGTTTTCTAGAATTGTAGGATTAGGTTTATGAGCGAGATTATAGGAGCGATAGACCGAGTAAATGAGGACAAACAGTTGTTGGATAGTTTTTTAGGTGTGTAAGGGTAGATCTGGAATTTTTTTAGCGGAAATTCAAAAATAGGGATGTATTCTATATTATTTTTATCACCGGGTTTTTTTTATATTTTGAAACTTAATAGGGACCTGTAAAAAACGCACCCTTGACTAAAACTGTCAAAACACGTTTTCTTTTGTCACGCTCACATATTGATCCCAAAAATTATGAAAATTGGAATCCATAAATAAATGAACATTCCGGATCAACCAAAAGTGGTTTCGTCGAAAACGGAGGTCGTTTGTAAAATGGCTATTTTTAAGGCCTTTATACATTTTAAAATATATTTAAATTCCACAACGACTTTTCTTAATTTTAAACTGGACGTGACTTACAACTTATAAAATGAAGTCTCTGTTTCTTACATTCGTTAGAAAGATATGATTAAACAGATTCAAATATTTCTTGTTTCGTCCAATTCTGACTTAAAACGAATTCTTTGTATTCATTTGAAATTTGAAATCGAATTTTCAAACTGCCGCACCATTTCAGACTCGTTTTATAATTAAAATAAAATTATTTGTTTTAACTTCATCAAAAATAAATTTTTCATCGTTATTATTTAAAATAATTTGTTTTAAATACCCAAAATTCATTAAAATTACCAAAATAAAAAAAAATTAAATTGGTTCTGATTTTCCGGGTTGTTACACTTTAGTTAGGAGTGCCTAATAAATCTTTCAAATAAAACTTTTTCCTTCTAAATCAAAATTTTACTCTGTGTTAAATAAAATAAAAATCTTTGGAGAATCATTCCATTTTATAGAACTTACTCCCTCTTTAAATAAGTAAGGGGAAGATGAAGATTACGAAAGCTGGTAATTATTTGAGAAATGTATATTCTAAATAAATATGTATTTGGAAACACACCAACTTTCATATTGACTCCTCAGTGGTAAACCGTAACAACCCGGAAAATCAGAACCAATTTAAAATTTTTATTTTGGCGATTTTAACGGATTTTGAATATTTAAAATGATTTATTTTAGATAATAACGACGAAAAATTTAAATTCGACGAAGTTAAAACGAATAGATTTATTTTAATTATATAACGAGCCTGAAATGGCGCGGTAGTTTGAAAATTCGATTTCCAATTTCAATTAAATATACAGAATTCAGTATATGTCAGAATTGGATGAAACAAGAAATATTTGAATTTGATTAACCATATCTTTCTAATGGATGTAAGATACTGAGATTACGTTTTATAAATTGTAAGGTACGTCTAGTTTAAAATTCAGAAAAGTCGCTATGGAATTTATATACTTTTTAATAAATATAAAGCCCTTAAAAATAGCCATTTTGCAAACGACCTCCATTTTCGATGAAACCTCTTTTGTTGGATCCGGGTTGTCAAATTATTGCTAGATTCCGAAATTCATAATTTTTGGGTTTCATATGTGAGCGTGGCAAAAGAAATCGTGTTTTGACAGTTTCAATCAATTTGGATCGACCAGAAATTGGCCATTTTTCCAAATGATCTTCAAATTCTACGAAATTAGTTTTGTTAGGGCAGTATCGGCAATTTGAAGCTAGAATTAATTTTTCTGGAATTTTTAGAGTCAGTATGAGGCCCCGGCAATTTAAAATGTACATTTAAATTGAATATATACTAAATTATATTTTAATTCGGATGAAAACTGATCGTAACAGCCGAATTGGCTTACGAAACATATCTCATTGTGTTCAAAATGGGGGTAATTAGCTAGGGGCGACAATCGTTGGATTTGAATCGGAGTTCGAATTAAAAGGTTACTTTTTGAATAATAAAATAATTGTATATATTATATATCCTTTTAGCTCCCCTCCCCCATATTCTCTTCCTCCTTCAAGTCAAACACGCTCAAAAAAGAAACCCCCATGACTTTTTCCCATAGCCCGCTTCTTGGCAGCGCCACCGCCGCCAGAGGAATCTCCTCACCACCGCTCGCGCCTTCTCTTCCCACCCCCTCTCCGATCTGCTCCCTTCTCTCTCCTCCTGATCAAAACCCCAACGCCCAAAGCGGTTCAAACTGCCACCACCGAACCGCCATAGGTCCACCGCGACCACCAGTAGTCACCCGTCCAGTTTCAGAACCCGTGCCAACTCAGCACCGCAGTGGGTAACCACCTCTCTCAATTTTTATTTGCGCAGCCACCCCCTCCCCCCTTTTCGATTGAAAGACCTCTCGAAACCCTAGAAGATGAAGACCCTGGTCATGAGGAGCTTCGTTAGGGGATCCAGCGACCGAAAATAAGTGATTTTTTATTTATGTAATTGAATATAAATTGAATATGAATTTTATATAAAAGAAATTGGTATAGAAATCAGATTTTTATTATATAAACATCACAATAAAAAATTGATTTTTACGTATAAAGTAGCTTCAAAAAGATATGTTTTTAACTTCAAAAAGATATTATTTTTAACTTCAAGAAGACTTGATTTTTAACTTTAAAAAGATTTGATTTTTCATTGTAGAAAAAATTAGATTTTTCATTGTAGAAAAAAATAGATTTTCATTTTGAAAGTAGCGGTATAAAAATTGGTTTTTTTATATGTACTATCAGTATAAAAATATGATTTTTATACGTGTAGCAAATTAAAAATCTGATTTTTATATATATAGCGAAGAGATAAAAAATATGATTTTTATTATTTGAATAGAAGAATAAAAATGTGATTTTTATTTATTTGAATGGCGCGTTAAAAATATAATATATTATATGAAGAACGATATAAAAATTGGATTTTTATATATGAAGTAGCGGTATAAAAATATGATTATTATACAAAGGGTGTGAATATAAAAATGTGATTTTTAAAATATGGTAGCGATGTTAAAAATGTGATTTTTAATATAAAAATCGTGTGAAATAGATTGTGCGATGGGACCGATGGGAAACGAATCAAAATCGAACCGTTCAGAAATAAAGAAAGACGGAGTGGAAACCAAAGGTGAGAACTACTCACTCTAATTCTATTTTCTAGTTAAAATATATACTAGGATGCAGACGGTGCTTAATAGCACCCGACACCCATCATCCACAGACCATGGACGACTTGTTTGGTTGTGTGTTTGGATTGATTTGTTTGTGTGAATTTTGTTTGTGATGCGGAATGAAAATAAAAATATTCATGTGCTGAATGAAAATAAAATATTCATGTGTTGAAATAAAATAAATATTCGTTTACAAATCATATGATTTATTTATGTACACCCATTTGACTGATATGGATTGGGACGATAAATTTTACACATCGCCCAACTACACAGATAAAATTCAGTATTTGTTGGTTGAAATCCCACACGGGTATTGGGATGATATATTACATACACTAGTCCCAATAATTAGCTGTATATCAATCAATTGGTTGACAGGCTGTTGTAAGCATTAAATATTTATATTTAATGCTTATGCAGTGTAGAATACACTCTGGATGATGGTTGACTGTGTTTGATTATTGTTGTATACATGATTGTATGAAATCCATATAATCAACATTATATGGTAATTGACTGTGTCTGGTTCTAGTTCAGAACGAACGAATATTTTAAAATAACGAATATTTTAAAACAATATTCAGAAAAGAATCAAAATATGATTTTGATGTTCGATTTGGGATGGACACGAATATATTTAAATATATAAAGCCGTATTGATTAGATTAACGCCATTTTGACGCAAACGATATTTATATCGATTTTATTCATTTTTAAAATGAACATCGAAAAGAAATGATTTCAAAATCTAATGTTTTGAAAATATTATCATTTATATATTAATGATATGGAATATTCAATTTTGATTTGAAATTGAATATGAAGGTGAAGTCGTTTTGAAAACGAATTTAATACGATTTATAAAATACGTTTTAAATGGAAATTGATGAAATATATATAATATATATTATATATATTAAATGGCCTTAAAGAACGCGTCGCGCTGCGGTAGTTCGTAAATTTCGACCATTGACTTTGAATTGACCTTACGGGAGATCCGACCGTTGGATTCTCCAGAAACCGGGACCATCGGATTCGTATTGAAAAGATTTTTCAAATGAATATGAGAAATTTGAAATTTAACAGTTGGATTTGGAATTATATCCAAATCAAATTAGGAAAAGATCGTTGTAAGTGCAGTTCGATGACCGTTTATGGAAATTAACTGTACGGGCCTTGACAAAATTATTAAAAATCTTAATAATTAGTGTAAAATCATGATGAATGATTTGGAAAGAATTGGGATGAAAAATTCCATATTTGAAAAGATATAAATATATTTTTATCGAAATGAACTAGTTATAAACTAGGATTATAATCCAATATTTTTAAATAACTAAATTGGATTTGAAATGGTTTTAAAAAATAACCAGAATTTCCAATATATGAATTGGAATGGATTTGAATCGAAATTATCTTTGGAATATTTCGATATTGGATTCCGTGATTATATGGACATTGTGGAGGAATTTGGAAGATATATATATCGTTATTTCAATACGATATTTGTTGATTTCAGAATTTGATATTGAATATAAGCCGATATATTTTCTATTCAGAGCCTTGTATTTAATATCAAATGGGATTTTGGGTTTGTCGTGAACGGTGTCTTCACTAACATTACAAGAAAATGGGGTCTTTACCTACCAGTTGTAAGCGTAGGTAAAACTAACATAATGGTAGGTAATATATTTTAGCTACCAATATTGAATTGGTAGAAATTGGTAGGTAAATGTTAGTAGAGAAAGACATTTACCTACACTTATTGATATTGGTTGGTAAAAAAATCAATGGACCCCACTACATAATGACTCAAATGATGAGTCATCAACTGATGTGCCTGATGATGTGTCATCCTACATGGCTGCTGACATGGCTGTCATAGTAGTATACACACAACATATATTAATGTCGACACTTGGCATTTAATGGTTGGTTCATGTGTCAAACAATAATTTGTCCATGTGTCATCATTTGATTAGTGCATATGGCATCATTTTTTAGGCCATATGGCATTATTTGATTAGACCACATGGCATTTTCTTGATTTTCCACGTGGCATTATGTCATTGGTCTACATTAAATAACGTTATTGTGCCACATGGCGTCACTGTAATAGCACACGTGGCATCATTTTATTAGTTTATTGGACAATTCATATTTTGGTCAAATCGAATGGTTAGGTTTAGGTAAAAAGTAAAAACAATTATTTATAACTTTTCTATTTTCGTAATAAACTGAAAAAACATATAGTAATAAAATACTCAATGCTAACGTTCCATATAATATTCAATACAAGAATAAATCATAAAGATAAACTTCTAAGGTTACCCCAACCAAAAAAAACTACATATTGTTTATTACATAGCAAATTGACGTAAATAAACTAAGAATCATCTTGTGACTGTCGAACTGAACAAGATGGTGACCCTCTCAAAGCTGCATCTGAAGCTTGGTCTGTTGGACATGGTGAAGGTAGTTCCATTAAATTGTTACGACGAAGTATATCTACTACCACACTAAGTTGTTCATTAGTAGCATTAAGTCGGGAAGTTGTATCATTAAGTCGTTCAACTAATTCTTCATAAGTTGGTTGATTATCCAACGTATTTTCCTGATGTGAAGTAGAAGTTGTGAATCTAGAAGATCGCCCCCATCCTCTCAAGTATACAGAATCACGTCCAAGTACACGCTCCATAATCTCTTTATCAGACAATTCTTCTGGAGGTTTTTGACTTCTCAACTCCATCATTTTATCCTAATAATATATTTCATTATAGTAAGTATTTGAATAACTATATTAATTTTAAAAATAAATTTTTAAATACGTACATATAAAGGCTCGAGCTCTGCTCCAGTCCAACCTTTCTTAGCATCATAATGCTTTAGACGCCATGTCTCAATTTGACCAGTATTAGAAGTTAACACCATTCCACATCGAATGTGATGTCGCGGTGTGGAGACTGAACCATTTTTTGACTCCCATTTCTTCTTTGATCGATTGGTAGTGTTCTTTAGTGCTCTTTCCTAGAGAAAAAAAGTCCAAATAAAATGCATTGGAAAAATATTACATAGACAATAATCAATATGTTTGGATCATTACTACGTAGTATTATAAGGGTATGCAGTATTATGATAATTGCATATTACTTCAAATAAATAGTATGTTAGGCCTTTTGTTCCTATCACAAAAACAATATTAAATGTTACCTTAAATTCAGAAGAGCACCAACGATCACACAAAATCATCCAATCTTCTTGTTGTTCTTCTTTCAAGTTTGGATGACATTTTATCTTGGCCATCTCAACATTATTTTCTCCTCCAATTTCTTTAAAGTATAAGTGTAGCTTGTACTTTGTAATGACCCGAAAATCCGGTCCAATTTGAGCTGACTAAATAACACAAGTCCAACCCCAAATTGCACTAAAAACCAGGAAACTAATAGAAAGAAGATAGAGGGTGAGGAAAGATAAGGTAGAAACTTAGAATAGAAGAAGAAGAAGAACACAATATCAGAGTAACACGAATCTCAGAGCGGAACGAATAACATATAATATATGTAACATAACTTTGAAATATAAATATGTACTTGAATATACATCATTATCAAAGTACGACACTTACAACACAGCGGAAATAAACAATAGCTATATGATCCTGAAGCCTCCTGCTCCATCTCTTCAAGTAACTGTAAATTCCGACTACTTGACTGCCCGTACAAAATTG
Source organism: Allium sativum (assembly GCA_030737875.1). Lineage (NCBI taxonomy): Eukaryota > Viridiplantae > Streptophyta > Magnoliopsida > Asparagales > Amaryllidaceae > Allium > Allium sativum. Next base: position 302,288,716 of record CM060924.1, read on the forward strand.
GGCACCCAAGAGTTTAGGGATAACAAAACAAAATAAACTCCGGGTCAGTCATGGGACTGGTGTGAGTAAAACAGTTTAAAACAATTCAAGCAAGAAAATGATATCTCATAAGACCACGCCGTATAATGAAACGGGTTTTTCCCTTATGAGAATCCAAATTATCTTTATATCAAAAACCTTTTGATTTTATAATAACGTCTATCAACCATAATATAATAATCATCTAGCAAAAACACTTTCATCTCACGTTCTACATATATAGTGTATAATCAAAACCGCAAGCACGTATTGGGTAATGGATTTCCAACTATGACAAGGTATGGAACCACCTTTCGCTACTGTACCTCTAGAGAGGAATACACTGGATTCAATAAGAACATCTTGCAACCCGGCCACACATGACCGACCACTCATTTCGCTTGAGTGTATCGAATGTATATCACCAACGGTTGGGATCAGCAACCGTTTCCCTAATGGGACAGCATCAACAATAGATTTTTAGAAGTAAATGAAACTCTAGATCAGGTGATTGTACACCCTAATAGGTGCGACCTACATAGCCATGCTACCTGCCCGATTTATGTCATTTGCCGGTTGTTGAGGCTTGAGGTTATGCTTTATCATCACATCAGATTCACTTTGAATGCCACATTGTCAGATCCATCGAAAATCACTAATTGACGTCTACAACAGTACATTACGTGTTAGCAAAAGAAGTTTCCTTCTCCGTTTCCACTCTTGGTATGGTTGAAGAAATCAATGTACGTGACCTTTCTGGAAATACTCTGTCAGACATTCATCCATACAAGTCATCCAGGAACAGGATGAACTGAAGGCACTATTCAGTACATCCATCCTAGGCACTGCTATCTAAGACTTATACAATAGCCCTTGCACTTTACTTTGTCTTCAATTTTCTTTGGCATATATGATTCGCAATGCTTATGCCAATACAGAGTGGTTCTTTGGATAATAATCCAACCGGTCTCTCCATATTAACAACGTTAAAATGGTCAAAACTTCGATAGTCTGTGATTTAACCATCAAAGAAAAACAGGTGTGCAAACAACGATATTATTTCCAGGAGGAAATTATATCGATCAATCATCATTCAACATTTATCTCTTTATTTCATTAATTTACTTATCTCATGTTTCTATATATTCTAAATTCTTATTTTCTATTATCAGAAAACATTTCTGATTCTCATTTGGAAAACATTTCCAAAACTTCTTAATTGGGATTTAAATAGATGTTTAAAACTATATTGCGATGAAGACTCAAACCACTATACTAAATTACTAAATCCACTTAACCACTTCACACTCGAACCGTAACCATTTCTTAATTAAAAACGCAGTCAATCAAGTTGGGGTATAGCTACCTCTCAGACCTTAACTGAACCAACTTTCAAATCTCGAAATAGATAAGATTCACCTTTTTTAACTCTTTAACACTTCCTTACGAACCCTCGGATTCTATTTACGAACCCCCTTCTTTTACAATTTTATGTGATTATAACAATGGTGTTATAATCTCCTACATCCGAAATTTATTATCTTTAATATGACTTTTATTTCCTAACTCGAATAATATAACGATCAACTAATTTATAAACTCCTATTTGGTTAACTCTAAGCTATAACTCTTATTCAATGAACTTTTATTCTATTTAACTCTTACTGGATTAACTCTTATTCGAATAACTGATTCGAATAACTTATATTCGATTTGCTTACTTTCGAATACTTATATTCGATTATCTCTTTCTTCGAATAAATCTTATTCGATTTAACTCTTGTTGAATAACTAGATTCGATCAACTTACTTTGAATATTTCTGATTCGATTATCTCACTTCGAATATCTCTGATTCGATTCACTTCTTCGAATAACTAAATTCGATTAACTCATTTCAACTATATTCGAATAAACTAAATTCGATTAACTCCATTTGAATAACTCTAGTTCGATTTAACTCTATTCAATAACTCTAGTTCGATTTAACTCTATCAATTAACTCGAACTGATTAACTTTAACGGTTTAACTCTAACTGATTAACTCTAACTGGTTAACTCTAACGGTTTAACTCTAACTGGTTAAGTCTAACTGGTTTAACTCTACGGTTTAACTCTAACTGATTAACTCTAACTGGTTAACTCTAACAGTTTAACTCTAACAAGTTAACTCTAACGGTTTAACTCTAACTGATTAACTCTTTGTCCTTATTCAGTTTCAAACATCGATGTTGAAATCAATTCTTACTTCTTTATATAAGTCCTGACTTATATATTCTATTTATCCAAATGATAAATTTTTAACTTAATTTATAAATATCATTTATAAATCAATCTACTCCTTTTATCTGTTTACTTCTTCATATATATAACTTCAGACTTATATATATATATATATATTTATCCAAAGATAAATATTTTCTTTATAATCTATTTGTTTTCTAAACAAATATTTTCTTTATAACCCTATATGTTTTCTTGAACAAATATTTCCCTTTTTATTTTATTTGAAAATAGTTTGCAAATATTCCCTTTATAATCTCTTATTTATTCTTTAATAAATATCTTCTTTAATGACTTAGTTCTAAGTGTTTCCTTTAAAAATATCTTATTTAAAACTTATTCAATTTCCTAAGTCAATATCCTTTGTTTAACTTATTCAATTCCTAAGTCAATATCCATGTTGTAACACCCCACCTCCGCTAGGGTCACTCACAAAGGGAATGCCCTAGTTTTGGAGGGGTATTATCTAGTAAACAGGAACAGAGATAACACAAGACGGAACATAGATAAAATAGAGTATATAAAGCAGTGGATATAAACTTTGAAACCAAATCTCGTTACTGAAAAATAGAGTCAAAACCTCATACATCAAAATGCCAAGTCATTATTTCATTACATCAAGTTCTAAAGAAACAAAGTACTTAAAACAACATAAGTAAAATATTATTCCCCAAAAAGTGCATGAGTGCAGCCATAGCATAGCTCAAGACCAAACCGTACATGAGCTGTCAGAAAGCAAGCGAAGTCCAAACTAAGAGCTAGAGTTTCCTCCCTGAGAACCTGGAGGGAAACGAAAGACAAAGAGGCGAAAGAGAATGGGTCAGTCAAAAAGACTGGTAAGCCCTAGTGACTATCAGCATAGAAACTAGTAAAGTTAACAAGACATGAATAAACTGGAATTAAACATAGGAATGATGATAAGTCTGACATGATAACTAAGCTAACATGATAACTCAAGTCTAACATTGCGTATTCAAGGTTCGTCGTACCAACTATACTGGTATACTAATCTCGTGTCAACTATAAATCAAGAAATAATCCCTTGGCCCAATATCGTGAAGTGACCCAATTCGGGGTCCAACGGTATGATCTAATCGATCGGCTCCCTACAAGTCTAGCTCGTTGTCTGTCTGTGTCATACGGCCCTATCACGAATGTAGTCACCTGTGCTAGGTCCACCATAGGGTATATCAAGCCCTAGGGTGCCAACCACCGACACGAATCAAGAATGCACAGATAATCCTACTTATGCCCAATGCCTGCTTTTTCAACTCCGGACTAAGTGCACGACCCTAGTCCGCCTGAACCTACAATGGCGCACCAACTCAGCCATCGTTCTGGTCGCTTACAATCAGCCTAGCAATCGTGCCCCACCCTGCCTAGTCCCAGGGTACCGTGATACATCTAGTGGGTTACTGCTGAAAAGGATCGCGTAATTAGGGTTTCGTTCAGCAGGTTAAGTTGTCATTTAAAATCGAGACTTAACCCCATCTACATGTCATGTCAAATTGACTAAGTGCGTCGTTCTAGTTCAAGACTTAGTCCTACGAATCATGTGTCAGGTTGGTTAAGTGTGTTCAAGCGGTTCATGACTTAACCCTATCAAATCAACGTGTCAAATTGGTTAAGTATATTCAAGTGGTCCATGACTTAACCCTATCCAGTGGCATTAATTTACTTAATGCACCCCTAACCTCTCACATTAGACTTGGTTATGGTTACTGGATGTGTCGGGCGGGTCCGGGCAGTTTTACACCATAACCAAGTCTAACCTCGGGTTTCGAGTGCGATATGACCAACTACTCACATTGGGTCCTATTGTTTGCAGTTACTGGATTCGCCGGGCAGTTCCGGGGAGATTTATACTGCAAACTCAACCCAACCTCAAGTTGGCCACGTTCAAGTTATCTAAGTGTCATGTCCTAAATTCATATTTTCAAGTATAATTTCATGTCAAGTTCATGTTCCTATCCAAGCTCAAGTTATAACGATATTCATGTTTTCAAGTTCATACTAAATTCAGTTTTTCTAAACTACCCAAATCGCATCCCCAACGCTCGTGAATTCGAATCAAGGCAATAGATGTAACTAGGGAATAACATAACAAGGATGGGTATAAAGTGGCAAAGGTGATTTCAAGGCAAGCACGGCGTAACTTGAGATATGATCATAACATCACTGGCATATGAAATAGGGTGATAAACATAGCAATAAATGACATAAGATGATAATCCTAAACTTGTGACTAGCGATAGTTTCAACATCACAACATCACAGACATGTTAAAATAATGATAGGGTTTAGGTTATGACATGAACATGCCCCTAAATCAAGTTCTTATCAGTATTCCACAAATCAAGTTCCAATATGAACGATACTAGGTTCAAGGTGAATAGATCTAGGGTGAACAAGAGTAGATCTAAAATAATAGATCAAAAAGGAATAGTCATAGATCAAAGATATACAAGAGTAGGTCTCAAGTATTTATCATGTTTATGTTCAACTTCAATTTACACATGTCCATATTAAGTTTAGAGTTTATATCTAAGAGTAACTGGGTCTTACAGGTCGTGGTTTTTGAGAACTAAGTACAGAAATTATCGTAGAATCATTGTTGAGATGTTGATCTATTCCCTTGAATTGTTGTAGAAACGTTGGCCTTCGATTTGGATCTAGTTTGAATGTTTAAGCTTCAAGTTGGAGGCGGCGGCCATGGTTCAAGAGGAGACTTAGCAGCATAATGGTGTTAGAAAGATTTGTTGTGGATTAGCTTAGGTATTAGGGTGTTTTTATAGTTATAACAACTAGTTTTGGCCATAGGATAAACCCTAGAATCGATCTGAACCGCCAAAAATCGTTACAGGCCCTCAAACAAGCCAACAGGGTCAAGCAGGAGCAACCAGGCCCAAACCAGGTTCGGGGACCAGGTCGACACCCAAGTCGACTGCGCAGTCGACCTGGTCCTCGGGGTGTCGACTGCCCAGTCGAATCCCCAGTCAACCTCGGGTGCTGGGCGGGAAATTTCCCGCCCAGTCTGTCTGGGTTTTGAAATTCGAATTTGAACTCGAATTCGAACTGTTTTGAACTCTGAAAATTTCTGAAACTTTGGGGAGCCATAACTTGGTCATACGGACTCCGATTTTCGAAAACTCGGACTCGATTTCATGTAGAATTCCGAGACGAACGCAATGGCGCAACCCATTTCCCTTGGTTCTTATTTTAAAATTTAATTCTACCTAGATTTATGGTTATAACACGTTATCAAAATACGGGTTGTTACATTCTCCCCTCCTTAAAGGATTTCGTCCCCGAAATCTCTAAGTTAGGAAGAACGTATCCTACCATCCATCTACTCAAAATATCATCCACAAGCAAACATTGTCCTTAAGAGATTTCTAATGCTGTATGAACATATGCAAAAAGTGTGTGTTTATGTTCCTTATCTAATGCAAATGATCAGGCCTGATTGATCTTTCTAATGCAAAATATGTTTAGTGTCATGAATCCAACATGTATGCAAACAAATCCTAGTCACGTAAGCACTATATGTGTGCACAAACATTCATACATATGCAATATTCATATGATAACACATTCAATGTCATCCATAAATAAGTATAAACACTCATGCATATGCAATATGAAAATGTGTCTGAGCCGATCTAGTGCCTAATGTGTGTTATGCAACCACGAGTAATCACTTGCAACCACTTGCAACCATTCACAAACATCAAGCATAACATGTTTCAAATACATGTTTTCTACCTAAGGTTCTTAAGATAGGATCGAAAGGATATACAAGATAAAACAGAGTATCTAGGGAAAAGAAGTTAAAGATGTACCCCTAGAAGGTCCTTCTTGCGGGGCTTGCCCTTGCTTCTTAGGGCAGTTCTTGCTGATGTGTCCAGTTTCACTGCATTGAAAACATGCTCCTATCTTCATCTTCTTCTTCCTACAGTCCTGGACTATATGTCCGTCAATACCACAGAAGTTGCATTTTCTTTTCTCACGTGACTTGTCATTCTTGTTGTTGCTGTTCTTTCCTCCTTTCTCGGAGTCTACCTTCTTGTCTTGAGACTCATTCACCTTGACCTTCTTCTTGCCATTCTCGTCTTCTTCATGAAGTAGGGCCATATTCACCAAGCTTTCAAAGGTCGCCCCCATGGGTACATGAGTCATGGCCATAGTGTGGAGTGGCTCGCTCAATCCTCGAGCAAAGCGTAGAGCCTTCTTCTCAGCCGTGTTGACTAAGTCCAAACCAAACCGAGCAAGCTGATTAAACTTATTCACGTATTCCCTAACTGACATGTCCCCTTGCTTGAGTGCTAGGAACCTCTCCATCTGAAGACTCGCTTCTGCGGATGATAAAAACTGAAGCCCAAACCTCTCTCCAAAGTCTGCCCAAGTCTCAATTAGCCTGGTAGCGTTGGTGACTTCCCACCAAAATGCAGCTTCCTCTTTCAACAACCATGCTGCCAACTGAACTTTCCTATGATCCTCCATATTGAAAATAACAAACAAATCTTCAGTCTCTTTTAGCCAGTTTCGCGCCTCAACGAAGGTTTCAGTTCCAACGAAGTTCTTGCCGCCCATTCCTATAAAGTCCTTGCATATTTTGGCGAAGGCGGTACCCGGAGGAGGAGGAGGAGGAACCGTGGCCACCGGGGGGGGAAGGAGGAGGGATATCTGCCGGGCCCGCGCCGTTAGCCCTAGCTTCCTAGTATCTTCGGAACCAGCCAGGTATGGGTACTCCCTCAGGAAGGTTAAGATCAGACATGCTGAAAAGCGAAAAGGAAAAAGATTCAAACAAGGAAATAAAGGAAAGTGCTAACGGCTTTTGGGGAATAGCCTTTTCTTAAAAATAAAACTTTTCTTGAAAAATGCTTCTTTATAAACGGTTTTGAAATTAGTTTCAGAAGGTTTTTAAAACTTTTGCCCAATCTGGTAACCTTCTGCTCTGATACCAAATGTAACACCCCACCTCCGCTAGGGTAACTCACAAAGGGAATGCCCTAGTTTTGGAGGGGTATAATCTAGTAAACAGGCACAGAGATAACACAAGACAGAACATAGATAAAATAGAGTATATAAAGCAGCGGATATAAACTTTAAAACCAAATCTCGTTACTGAAAAATAGTGTCAAAACCTCTTACAACAAAGTGCCAAGTCATTATTTCATTACATCAAGTTTTAAAGAAGCAAAGTACTTAAAACAACATAAGTAAAACATTATTCCCCAAAAAGTGCATGAGAGAAGCCATAGCATAGCTCAAGACCAAACCGTACATGAGCTGTCAGAAAGCAAGCAAAGTCCAAACTAAGAGCTAGAGTTTCCTCCCTGAGAACCTGGGGGGGAAACGAAAGACAAAGAGGCGAAAGAAAACGGGTCAGCCAAAAAGACTGGTAAGCCCTAGTGACTATCAGCATAGAAACTAGTAAAGTTAACAAGACATGAATTAACTGGAATTAAACATAGGAATGATGATAAGTCTGACATGATAACTAAGCAAACAAGATAACTCAAGTCTAACATTGCTTATTCAAGGTTCGCCATACCAACTATACTGGTATACTAATCCCGTGTCAACTATAAATCAAGAAATAATCCCTTGGCCCAATATCGTGAAGTGACCCAATTCGGGTCCAACGGTATGATCTAATCGATCGGCTCCCTACATGTCTAGCTCGTCGTGTGTCTGTGTCATACGGCCCTATCACGAATGTAGTCACATGTGCTAGGTCCACCATAGGGTGTATCAAGCCTTAGGGTGCCAACCACCGACACGAATCAAGAATGCACAGATAATCCTACTAATGCCCAATGCCTGCTTTTTCAACTCCGAACTAAGTGCACAACCCTAGTCCGCCTGAACCTACAATGGCGCACCAACTCAGCCATCGTTCTGGTCGCTTACAATCAGCCCAACAATCGTGCCCCACCCTGCCTAGTCCCAGGGTATCGTGATACATCCAGTGGGTTACTGCTGAAAAGGACCGCGTAACTTGGGTTTCGTTCAGCAGGTTAAGTTGTCATTTAAAATCGAGACTTAACCCCATCTACGTGTCATGTCAAATTGAATAAGTGTGTCGTTCTAGTTTAAGACTTAGTGCTACGAATCATGTGTCAGGTTGGTTAAGTGTGCTCAAGCGGTTTATGACTTAACCCTATCAATCAACGTGTCAAATTGGTTAAGTATATTCAAGTGGTCCATGACTTAACCCTATCCAGTGGCATTAATTTACTTAATGCACCCCTAACCTCTCACATTAGACTTGGTTACGGTTACTGGATGTGCCGGGTGGGTCCAGGCAGTTTTACACCATAACCTAGTCTAACCTCGGGTTTCAAGTGCGATATGACCAACTACTCACATTGGGTCCTATTGTTTGCAGTTACTGGATTCGCCGGGCGGTTCCGGGTAGATTTATACTGCAAACTCAACCCAACCTCAAGTTGGCCACGTTCAAGTTATCTAAGTGTCATGTCCCAAATTCATATTTTCAAGTATAATTTCATGTCAAGTTCATGTTTCTATCCAAGCTCAAGTTATAACGATATTCATGTTTTCAAGTTCATACTAAATTCAGGTTTTCCTAAACTACCCAAATCGCATCCCCAACGCTCGTGAATTCGAATCAATACAATAGATGTAACTAGGGAATAACATAACAAGGATGGGTATAAAGTGGCAAAGGTGATTTCAAGGCAAGCATGGTGTAACTTGAGATATGATCATAAAATCACTGGCATATGAAATAGGGTGATAAATATAGCAATAAATGACATAAGATGATAATCCTAAACTTGTGACTAGCGATAGTTTCAACATCACAACATCACAGGCATGTTAAAATAATGATAGGGTTTAGGTTATGACATGAACAGGCCCCTAAATCAAGTTCTTATCAGTATTCCACAAATCAAGGTTCAATATGAACGGTACTAGGTTCAAGGTGAATAGATCTAGGGTGAACAAGAGTAGATGTAAAATAATAGATCAAAAAGGAATAGTCATAGATCAAAGATATAATAGAGTAGGTCTCAAGTAGTTATCATGTTTATGTTCAACTTCAATTTACACATGTCTATATTAAGTTTAGAGTTTAGATCTAAGAGTAACTGGGGCTTACAGATCGTGGTTTTTGAGAACTAAGAACAGAAATTGTCGTAGGATCGTTGTTGAGATGTTGATCTATTCCCTTGAATTGTTGTAGAAACGTTGGCCTTCGATTTGGATCTAGTTTGAATGTTTAAGCTTCAAGTTGGAGGCGACGACCATGGTTCAAGAGGAGACTTAGCAGCATAATGGCGTTAGAAAGATTTGTTGTGGATTAGCCTAGGTCTTAGGGTGTTTTTGTAGTTGCAACAACTAATTTAGGCCATAGGATAAACCCTAGAATCGATCTGAACCGCCAAAAATCGTCACAGGCCCTCAAACAAGCCAACAGGGTCAAGCAGGAGCAACCAGGCCCAAACCAGGTTCGGGGACCAGGTCGACACCCAAGTCGACTGCGCAGTCGACCTAGTCCTGGGGGTGTCGACTGTCCAGTCGACTCCCCAGCCGACCTGGGGTGCTGGGCGGGAAATTTCCCGCCCAGCCTGCCTGGGTTTTGAAATTTGAATTTGAACTCGAATTCGAACTGTTTTGAACTCTGAAAATTTCTGAAACTTTGGGGAGCCATGACTTGGTCATACGGGCTCCGATTTTCGAAAACACGGACTCGATTTCATGCAGAATTCCGAGACGAACGCAATGGCGCAACCCGTTTCCCTTGGTTCTTATTTTAAAATTTAATTCTGCCTAGATTTATGGTTATAACACGTTATCAAAATATGGGTTGTTACACTTCTTTAACTTATTCAATTCCTAAGTCAATATCCTTCTTTAACTTATTCAATTCCTAAGTCAATATCCTTGTTTAACTTATTCAATTCCTAAGTCAATATCCTTGTTTAACTTATTCAATTCCTAAGTCAATATCCTTGTTTAACTTATTCAATTCCTAAGTCAATATCCTTGTTTAGCTTATTCAATTCCTAAGTCAATATCCTTGTTTAACTTATTTAATTCCTAAGTTAATATCCTTTGTTTAACTTATTCAATTCCTAAGTTAATATCCTTTTATCTTAACCTATTACTTTAACAAATAAATAATCCATTAATCGTATCTTATTTATTTAACAAATAAATATCTCATTATCTTATCCTATTTATTTTCTAAGTAATTAATCCACTTTATAAATATTCTATTTATAAAGATTTCCTTCATTTATAATTTCCACTTAAACGTATTTCCTATTTATAAATATTACATTTATAAATATTCCTATTTATAAATATTCTATTTATAAATATTCTCTTTTATAAAATCCTCAGATTTTATGAATATTCTCTTTTCAGTATTCACTTTGACAAATTCCCCTTTTCTCCAAATCCCGGTATGTTATGGTGTTTAACATATCAAATTACGATGTCCAATATCGTCCATGCACACACAATCAACAATAGGTTATAATTCACATCATATATCAAAATATATGAAAAACAATAAAATAACTATTGAGGAATCCAGTCGGATTCCTCCAACCTGTTTCCCTACATCCACAGATGTTACACAATAAAATCAACATCACTTCCAGTTCCATATGATATATTCTGTTAAACAGAATCAATATAGAAATTCAACTAACTGACTAGCAGTTCAATCAAACAGTCAACACACGGTTATCCAGCCAATATTTAATAGTTCTAAAAATATAACATGAAATTATAAGTTGTTTAGAGTTACTGAGATTTACTCACATTGGATGATCATCGTTGATAACGATAACCATCGCTTGATTCAGACGGACAATTTATTTTGTTATAAATTGTAACGAGCACCAATCCTCTCGCGGTCAGTTCCATTGTGACGCTCCCGTCCATACGATCCCGAGGATCGTGTTTCGCTGAATTTCGTTCATGCACGACCATACGTCAATTAGAAGTTAATACATTGTTTAAACTAAAACAAAACTAATTCAATTTGTCATTTGGGCCTTACTATAAAAATTAGCCCAACCAAATGGGTCCACCAGCATTCTCAAATAGGTCGCACCCTTCTCCCTTTCTTCCTAGAACTGAAATACGCGGCCTCCTCCTACCATTCACCATAGTCGACCCTTCCTTCACCATTATCTCGTCCTACATCACATATTTTTCAACATAGGACTCACCAAACTCCACCTCTTAACCCTCTCTTCCTCCTCATACCACAATTCCCCAACTCGCAGCATCGTGGTGCCATTGCGTTTGATGACCTCCAGTGATTTGATCGACAGTTTAGTGCCCCAAATTCCGCAAAATTCGGCTACCAGACCCCAATCGATATTTCGAACCCAAAAAAAAAGTCGAGATTTTGATTTACAACCCAAATACCACTCGAACCTTAACCCTAGACTCGCGGATGTCTACACAGCAAACCCCAAAGGACGATCGAACCCAACAATACTCATTCAGACTTGAAGCGAATCTCAAGGGGAGCTCAACCATATATGTTTCTAAATTTTAGGAATTTTATTTGGATTTGTGTTGAATTATGAAGCTTTTGTTTTTGGGTTGAGTGAAGAGAATACTGTGGCGGCCTAAATTTTGATCTTATAGGAAGGTTATGATTTTTCTGTGGTTGTAAATTAGGGGTGTGTGGCCTTGTTTGGGACCATAGAAAAGTTAGGATATTTTATATAAATATTTCATTGATTTTTATATACTGTATTTCCCTCTAAAAATCCGTGTGATCACACACGATACCCAAAAATCACGAAAACCGGCACGCAGCTACAGTTTGATATTACGGTCCCAACGAAACTGGTTTCGTCGAATTCCGACTTCGTATGCTCACACAACGTATTTTTAACCGTCAAAATACTGACTGTTTCTCACTCTAAAAATCCGAACGACAACACAGTGACTCTAAAAGTCATGAAACTGGAAATCTAACAACTATTTAACATTGCGGATCCAACAAAATTAGTTTTGTTGAATTCTGACTTCAATTGCAAAAGTGGCTATTTTAAAAGCCCTAAATAACCTATTTAAATATATAAATATATTTTATATATAATTAAATTCAATATTTAAAAATAAATATTATCGTCTATATTCACAGTGGAATACCATATAGCTCTAGAATATTCCTATATGAATTTCTAACTCGATATTCACTTCTGGGTCAACCCAATATTCTATTTATACTGAAATTCCTTTTTAAAATATAAATAATCCCTTTATAAATTATAAAAGAATTCCACAGCGACTTTTCTAAAATTTGATTTGGACATAAATAAAAATCTACACGACGAAATCCCGATTTTTCTCTTCCACTAGAAAGATATACTTCACCAGCTCCACACGTTTTTTGTTTCACAGAAATCCGATTTAAAACGAACCCTGTACATTCAGTTGAAGTTAAAATCACCAAATAGCGAACTACCGCGCCATTTCGAGCTTGATTTTAATTATAATATAATTATACGTTCAAACTTCGTTCAAATAATATATTCATTATTCTAAATAAATTCCAAACTGAATTTCAGCTTATATATGATCCAGTTCATATAGTATTGTGAATTCCACCAATTTTGATTATTTCTGAATTAAATATGTTATTTAATTATTATTTTGATTAAATATGCAATATAATTTAATTAATCAACCATTTGAATTCTAAATCACTTTATAAATAATTAAATAAATTAATTATTATATCGCTGCAAATGCGGGTCATTACATACTTATAACCCTTCCAAGCTTTTCTCATTTGCTCATCAATGCATTTTTTGGTTGTCTCATATTTTAGGTTAATGTCAAAATGTTCCTTTAAAACAAAATACTATTAACTACAAGTATTACAAATGGCAAACTCTATTCATACATTAATAATTTCTTAACATACACCAATGTTTTAATAAGAAAAACCATGACTATGTTACCCTTGTACTTAATTGCATTTTCAACCCATTCACATAATGAATTTGATTAAAACGTTAAAATCAATAATATATGATTAAACCTATAGAATTTTATGAAGTTGATAAAACCTAAAATATCAATTTATGCAACTTTTACAACTAAACAGTTCAATTCAAATGTGTTCAATCATCTAAAAGCGGTGATGATTTTTAAAATAAAAACAATAAATAATTTACAATACTAGTGTCGTTTTTTAAAAAAAGACAAAATAGGTGAATTTATTGCAATGCATTCCCAATTTTATGTAATTTAATTTTGAGTTCAAAGAGGGAAGACAATGAAAATATAAAAGTGTGATTTTGTGAATGACATGATGCATGAAAAGAAATTTTTTGTTTATGCTATCTCATTTCATTTTACGGTGTGTGTTAAGAAACAATGGACGTATGAATAGAATTAGCCATTAAAAATATGAATGTAACATTGTGAAACTACTTACCAAAAGATAATGTCACAATGGAGCTTTTACATCTTCGTGGACCATTCTCCACTCTTTATAATGAAATGTACCATGATTCCGAATAATGAATCCAATCTCATTATTAAATCTCTCGGCATTAGTACAAATTGGTTGACGACATTCTGCATCAAAAATCACTGATAACTTACCAGTTGGTGTTGCTTTAGCTATTGCTGTAGTTGTCATGCCACGAGTAGTTCCACGTGCCTTGAAAGAAGGTGTTTGTCCTGCGATACAATACATTCATATTTAATGTAGTAGAATTGCAAAAGTAATGACTATGAAAGACATTAAATTTACCATTTGGAACTTGAGAAGATTGATTATTATTTTTGATATCAAAATGGGTTGTCATATTGACTAGTTCGCTCTGTACTATAGAGTGCATGGAGCCTTGACGGTGTTCTCTCTCTACATTAGATTGGGTGGTGGTTCTATGTTGTTGACTTTGTATCCTAGATCGAGTAGTGCGACAAACTTGTTAATTCTCTAAAGTTGAGAGAATAGTGGGGCCGATTTGTGTAGTTTGAGAAGGCAAATCAATGGTTGGTTCAACTTGTTGACTTTGAGCAGTAGATCGAGTGATGCGACTGAAAGTGTATATGCAGCGGTAGGATCGTATAGAATAGAGTATAGGATATAATGTATATGGTAGAGTAGTAAGCAGTAAATCACACAGTCGATTTATACTGGTTCGGGCCACTTTCCTACGTCTAGTCCTAGACTCACTTCTGGTATTTCACTAACACTAAAACCCTCACTTCACCCAGAGGAATAGGTTCACAATTACCCGAACCACTGAACGAGATTTCTTGCCTCAACCACTGAAGAGGTCTTCACTAATACAGAATAATTGTTGACTCTTTTGTGTTATTGATAACACGGATTGTCGAATATTAAGTACACCCTTCCTATAGCCTTTCCTTGATGATAATCGTGAAGTGCGTGAAGGAATATGGAAGTTTAAAAGTCTCAAGTATGAAAGTAGATAGCTTTTTAGAACTTAGAGAGCTTTGAATAAGATAGAGAGAATTAAAATAAAATTCGGTTAGGAACAACTTTGATCAAGTCTATATTTATAATCTATAAAAAGTTACAACTAATCACGAAGAGATCTGATTAAGAGATATGAATTAGAAAGTTGTGACTTTTCATTTTACATTGCATCTCTCCGTATTCAGATGTTCGAATAAAAATTTCAGATGTCTGTTTTGATTTAAAAATGAAACAGCAAGAAAATAGTGTATTTTGGTCCAGATTCAGATGTCTGAATTTTTTAATTCAGATGTCTGAATTAAAAAATTCAGATGTCTGTTTTTGAACAAAACTGAAACAGCAAAGAAATAGGCTATTTTAGCCAATATTCAGATGTCTGAATATTTTAATTCAGATGTATGAATTAAAATTCAAATGTCTGAATTAAAATATTCAGATGTCTGAATATTGTGGTAAGTTTATTTTTCTTTCAGCAGATAGACGTCTGATTTAAAAATTTTAGACGTCTGTTTTTTGCTTCATGCCTATGCCTTGTGTATGTCTTGTATAAAATCTTATAAATTGAAAACGTGCATGTGTGTGTATCACCAAGTAAGACTTTAACATATAAATCTAGGACTAACAGACTCTTACAACAAATTTAATCTTCAAATATAGCTCTTGAATCTGTTGTTGAGTATCTTCCTGCAAGACAAAGTTAGTCGATAATAATATATATGTACATGTATAGTTGTCATAATCAAAACGCCATATAGCGAGATCCAACATTCTCCCCCTTTTTGATAATGACAACTGTATATGTAACTCCCCCTGTCAATATGTCAATACGCATATATTATCATATATTTCTCTTTTTGATATCCATGTACCTACAGGTTAGCTTAGAGGTTTTTTGGTATGTGAGAGAGCAAGAGAGAAAATGTTTAATGGCTAAAGTGAGATCACAATCGGTATGTGAGGATTCATTATATAAAGATCTTTTATTAGACCACGAAAAATTATTAAAAGATTTTAAAAGTTTGGGTAAACTTAATGCAATTATTTTAGCCAAGTCTAAAAATTGTGAGCAAGAAAATTCCAAATTAAAAGAAGAAAACAGTTTTTTAGTCAGACAAGCCAAATGTTTTGAAAATACCTTAGAAGAGCTTGTTTTTCAAAAAGATTTCCTCCAAAAAGAAAATGAGCGACTAGAAGATAAAAACAATGTTCTTTTAAAGGAAATCGATCTCTTGAAAAATAGAAATGAATCATTAGAAGATTCTTTAAATAATTCTAATTCTTTAGTTTCGTCTCTTGAAATAGAGAATGGAGCTTTAACTGAAAAGAATTCAGAATTATCTAAAGAATATGAGTTTTTAAAGGTTAATAATAATACTTTGCAAAATGAAACGTCTGATTCGAAAGAAAATTTTGAAAAATTACACTCTTCTTTAATTAATTCAGGATCTCAAATTTGTCGTCTCAAAAATGAGAATAGTACTTTAAAAAGGGAGAATTCTGAATTAAATAAGAAAATTGGTTTAAAAGGTTGCAAGACTTCTTTTGAAAATTTCAATCACGACTTTGGAATCAAATTTGAAAAATGTACAAATAAGTTCACAAAATTTAATAAATGTCAAAATGATTTAAATGATATTTTATCTTGCTCTAGACCTTTACACGATAAAAGTGGCTTAGGGTATAATAAAACTAATCATAGAACTAGTACTAGACATGCTTTCATGTATAACAAAAGTTTAACTGCTAGTACTAAAGCACGTGTAACTCGAAGATCAAATTTCTACAGAAATTCAAATGCTTCTATGACTAGAAACATTTATAATAGAAGTACAAAAAGAAATATTAATAGAAATTATCTAAGTATTTGGGTTCCTGTAAATTGGAAAAATAGAGAAAAATACATTGATGATTATTTTGATTCAGTAGTTAAAAATAAAAACTTTATTTTCAAAGGTACCATTAAACCCTTGTGGGTATGGTTACCTCCTCTCTAATCCCTGGACCCTAACAGAGAAAGTGGGTACCAAAGTATATATATATAATTTGTTGCAGGTACACCACAACAAAAAGGAGGGTATTTCAGTATCTCTAATATCTTTAAAAACTGAGCTTAAAGTTAAAATCAGGGAATCTGGAAATATAATAATCACATACTCAGGGGGAGAAATTTTCATATATCACACATTCAGGGGAAGAAAATAAAGAGAAGACGATGATATTTATTACATTCCCTCATTCTTTTTGATAATGACAAAGGGGGAGAAATTCATGTGTATATTGATAGAGGGAGATATTATACTAAGAGGAAGATGTTATAGATAGAATATATTTTTAAATTGTATAGTTGTCATCATCAAAAAGGGGGAGAATGTTAGAAACTCTATTGTTGGATTTTGATGATAACAAATATACAATTATACCAAAGAACCTCTAAGCTAACCTGCAGGTACATGGGTATCGAAAAGAGAAAAGAGAATAAGTTCAACATGAAGATACACAGTAAAAAGAGGATAAAAGCATATACGTGAAGGATGCTAATCAATTATGTAGTGTTCAAGCATTTAAATATCTATTATGGTGATTGAAAATCTATTTGGACTCTACTGATGGAAGAAGACAAGAAGAAACAGACTCAAGAGCTTCAGAAGAATGCATATCATAAGTCGAGTGTACATAAAGTTATTATAGTCTAGAATTGTTAAAGCCCCACAAATTAACTTCAAATCACCTAAAATTTCTACATAACATCTAATATATCATAAAGAATTTTTCATAATTGTAACACCCCGTATGTTGAATAACTTACTATAATATAAAACAGGGCAGAATTAAATTTTAAAATCTGAATCAGGGGAAACGGGCTATGCCATTGCGTTCGTCTCGGAAAAATACGCGAATTAGAGTCCGAGTTTTCGAAAATCGGAGTCCGTATGACCCAGATATGGCCCGAAGAAGTTTCAGAAGACTCAAAAATAGATTTAAAAACAGAAATTTGAAATTTCAGAAGTGGCGGGAAAATTCCCGCCAGACCCAGGGAGTCGACCTGGGGGTCGACTGGGGAGTCGACCTGCCCACCAGGTCGACTAGGGTGTCGACCCTAGTGTCGACCTGGGGGTCGACCTCCCTGGTCGAGCCCAGGTGACCTGGGTGCACCAGTTTGGCTTTTGGGCTGTGTCTAGTGGCTTGTGACGAGATCTGACGGCTCTAACCTAATCTAGGGTTAATCTAAGGGCCTAAACTACATCCTAATTCTATAAATACACCCTAAGACTACCCTAATTCATACTAAAATTGGAGACAACGTCGTTATGCCGTCAAAATGCAACTAGGAGGAGCCACCAACAAATTAAAGAGGAGGAAAGCTTCTCAAATCAACTTCTAATCAACTCTAGCAACTTAATCTTCTTCATTGAAGTGCTAATCAACAAGTTGTGAGTTTTCTATAGCCTTAATGATCAATTGTTGAAATGATTATGATAGGATATAATGAGGTTATGGCTATGAATGTGGATCAATGCAAGATTATGTTATCATATGCTATGTGTTTGTGATGTTATGCAAGTTATGTGTTATGCGTTCATGAGGTTATGCAAGTTATGCAAGTCATATGCTATGTGATCATGATGTTATGCAAGTTATGCAAGTCATATGCTATGTGATCATGATGTTATGCAAGTTATGCAAGTTATATGCTACATGTTCATGATGTTATGCAAGTTATGCAAGTCATATGCTACATGTTCATGATGTTATGCAAGTTATGCAAGTTATACGCTACATGATCATGATGTTATGCAAGTGTTAGGCTATGTGTTCATGATGCTAGTTATGTAAATTGCTATGATAAACATTGATCCATTATGACACCATGTTATGCAAGTTTGGTGTTTGATTATATGCAAGTTCATATATGATATGTTATGCAAGTTTGGTATATGATTATATGCAAGTTCATATATGATATGTTATGCAAGTTTGGTGTATGATTATATGCAAGTTCATATATGATATGTTATGCAAGTTTGGTGTATGATTATATGCAAGTTCATAGATGACATGTTATGCAAGTTTGGTGTTTGATTATATGCAAGTAACATGTGCAAGTTTACACCTTAGTATGAGATGCATACATATGCAAGTTAACCCCTTTGTATGTCATACATACATATGCAAGTTTGCCCCTTTGTATGACATAAGTAACTTATGCAAGTTAGCCTCTTTATGACATATGTGATTCATGCAAGTTTGGGTTGATTATTTATGCTAGTTGGGTTTGATGCTATATGCATGTTGACACCTTTAAACCCATGTTGATGCTAATGTTATGCAAGTTGAACCCATTGTATTTGTGATGAATCTTCCCTTTTATGTCATGTTAGCGAATTACGTGGGGAACGATGGGGTTAATATACATGTTAATGAAATGGTGTGAAGTTGGTATGATTATGCATACCATAAAGTGGATGGACATAATTGAGTCAATTATGTGCATCGTTAAAATTGGAATTGATTAGGGAAAATTAATTCGAAATATGGGGGTGATTAATTAGGTGTAATTAATCGACTAAGACACGAGGTTGGACCCTTTTGTAGCATAAGACTGCCCGGAACCGACCGGCAAATCCAGCGGCTACAAATGATTGGCCCAATGTGAGAGGTCTTAGGCACAAACTTAATACGTGACAAGTGTAAAGACACGAGGTTAGACTCGGTTATGGCGTAAGGCTGCCCGGACCCGACCGGCAAATCCAGCTTCCATAAAAGATAGTCTAATGTGAGAGGTCTTTACAACGGTTACGTTCTTAATCAATTAAGAAACACTTAACCATATTAGCATGTAGAGGGACATGAGGGGTTAAGTGGGTGCCTTGGGTGGCATGTGGAAAAATCTAGTGGTTGCCTTGGGTGGCAATAGAAAATACGATTAGAATACTTAACCAAAGTGGAACATGTAATTAAACATGATTAAAGGGTTAAGTAAGTGCCTTGGGTGGCATGGGGAAAATCTAGTGGTTGCCTTGGGTGGCAACGGAAGATAAGATTATAATACTTAACCAAAGTGGAACATGTAATTAAACATGATTAAAGGGTTAAGTAAGTGCCTTGGGTGGCATGTGGAAATCAAGTAAGTGCCTTGGGTGGCATGGGGAAATCTAGTGGGTGCCTTGAGTGGCAATTAAAATATGATTAGATGACTTAACCAAACTTTAAACATGTAAGTGGACATGATTATTAAAAAGGGTAAAGTGGGATGCACTAGAAAAAAATGACAAGCTTAGGTGGTAGCTTGTGGGGGCCCATTTCAACCAGTAACCCATATGTATCTTATTGGGCTAGACCCATGTCGAGGACGGGACACGCGTACTGTGCTTGACTATAAGAGGCCAAAAACGGGTTAGTGGTGGCAACGCAAGTCCAACGGGTTTCATATGCGTGTGTGGACCCGGGCTGGTAGGCAAGACGTTGTTGCATCGTGTAGGTATAAGCCGTGCACCGTTGATTGTATCGGGTTGCCACTTTGGGGAGTGATACACCCCACTGTTGGGCCATCACGGGTATCTATGTTAGGGAGCCGATCGAATGGGAGTAGTGGGTACACCTAGTGGAGATAGGGGCAGGCGGCACCTATGAAGTCAGCTAGGGGTACACGAGACTACTATTAAATTTACTAAGTTGTGGGTACACCTAGTAGAGATAGGGGCAGACGACACCTATGTAGTCAGCTAGGGGTACACGAAACTACTATTAAAAATTACTAAGTACACTTAGTGGGATCAACCTTTAAGTAGGAATTACCCTTGGGTGGGTAGATCTGGTGTGGTGCAGTGTAGGAATTACCCTTGGGTGGGTAGATCTGGGGTGGTGCAGTGCAGTATTTATCCTTGGGTGGATAGGCGCGTCTTTACCGTTACCTTAGTTTATCCTAAGTCTAGTTGGCTGCTTAGTGTAGTCATTTATCCCCAGTCGTACCGTACCAGGTTTATATCATACCCTAATTACTTTAATGATTGTATTGTTAAAGTTATAGGGCTCACTCAGACTTATGTCTGACCCCGTTGTTTTTATCTTTTTCCCCAACCCTCAGGTTCTCAGAGTGGGCCTAGCACTAGTGGGCTTTGATCAGATTGCTTTGTCTGTCTTTTGGAGCTTGGACCATTGATGTAAAGCTCAGTTTATCTTTTCTTTTATGGCTAACAGTTTATGTAGTGGGATTATGTACTTTTGTTTTATCAAGATGGATATTATGTACTTGACTCTTGTTTATGGTTTAGTGATGTAACCAAACATGTTTTACTTTTCGCTGCAATGAAATGATGTTTTAAATTCTCAAGTATTACTTATATCTGTCTTGTTGTAACTTTTCTGTTCTATGTTCACTTATGATACTCCACCGATGCTATGGCATTCCCTTAGGGAGTGACCGTAGCGGGTGTGGGGTGTTACACGTGGTATCAGAGCTTAAGGTTACCAGAACAGATAAAACTTTTAGAAAATTTATTTTTCTAAAAACATTTTTGGAAGAAGTATTTTCAAAAACATGTCTTTTAAGAGAAAAGTTTTTGAAAGAAAAGAACATAATCCCCAAGAGCCATATATTCTTCCTTCGATTCTCCGTTTTGAATCTCTTCCTCTTTCTCTTTTTGAATTTCCCCTCCGCGTATAGATGTATTTTTAAGATAAATAAGGACTTCCGTATGAAGGATGGAAGAACCACTTCAAGGGACTAAGACGTTTGTCGGGCTAAGAAGTTAGTCCAAGGAGGTGGAGGGCTTATGGGTACCTTTAAGATGGACGAGAGAGGAAGGTTCAAATAGTTGTTAGGTAAATAAATGACGAAACCTTATCGTGGTAAGAAGGCACGAAAGGAGAATGAGAAGGGGAAGGCTAGTTGTTTTGGAGAAATAGGACACCTTATTAGGGCTGTCCAAAGAGGTAAGGACGAAGTACAGGATCTTCTGGAGGGTAGATGTATTCCCTCACGACGAGTATACCTGATGGGGGTAGGACCGTCTAAGTTGAAATTAGGTTCTCTCGATCATCCTGTTCGAACTTTATTCGACTCTGGCGCATCACATTTGTTTATCTCATCATCATTAGTTGAGTCAGTGCACCTAAACACCAGTTTAGTAGATGATCCCTTGGTTGTTTCAAACCCAATTGGGGGCTCCACTTATTTGTCCATGATATGTTTGGGTTTGAAGATTTCTATACTTAGCGCGAGTTTAGATGTGATGCCTTTCTTTTGGGCTTCACGGGCTATGGGTTGATTTTGGGCATGGACTGGTTATCCAGTAATGGTGTCGTTCTTGATTGTGAAAGGAGAGTTGTTAGGCTCATGACCCGCTTGGGTAACACTCTCGAGATTTCTTGTAATCCCATAGATTCTGTTATGCTAAGTTATTTTGAATCGCTTGATGCTTCGGTCGAGAATTTGCGATCTGTTAGAGTGGTCCGGGAGTACTCGGATGAGTTCGAGAAGGTGAAGGGCTTACCTCCGAAGTGGGAGATAGACCTCCGAATATATCTGGTAGACGATGCTAAACTAGTATCTTTGTCAGTGCGCCGCATGGCTCCTCGTGAGAGGAGGGAACTCCATAAGCAAGTAGGGGAGTTGCTTGAGAAGGGGTTCATAAGACGAAGTATATCGGAGTGGGGTGCTCCAGTAGTTTTTGCCACGAAGGAGGATAGGTCCCTCAGACTTTGCTCACAAAGAAGAATAGACACCCATTGCCAAGGATTGATGATCTTTTTGATCAGTTGGTTGGTGCCTCAGTGTTTCACAGTTGGACTTGGCCACGGAGTTTCATCAGTTGGGAGTGACTGAGGATAGTATAGAGAAGACCGCCTTTAGGACTCCGGATGGTTACTATGAGTGGCTTGGGATGCCATTTGGTTTGACGAACGCCCCCGCATATTTTGTTAATTTAATGAGTAAGGTGTTTAGGGAGTACTAAATAACTTCGTAGTGGTCTTTGTGGATGACATCTTGGTCTTTTCTAAGAACGAAATAAGTTTTCGTATGTGCTTAATAGGTTAAGCAAAGCCAGTTATTTGATCAACGGTGGTTTTGGAGCGAGACTGGAAAGGATATCCAGGGTTGGACAAGGGCTTAATTATTTAGCCGTTTTTACTAGTATCATCTCACGTAGGTCGTCTGAATTCGAAGGAGGTGTCCCTTGGGTGTTTGTCTGATATTGGTCTAGGCCTTTGGGGCTTGCACTCGGGGGATGTCGAATTCGACTAGGATGGTCTGTGTGAGAGATGGATAGTTGTGACGATTTTTGCATGGGAGAATATCCTGGGTTTCTCCAGAAGTGGAGAAAAGCATGCCCTACATCTTAGGGAAGTGTTGGAGACTCTTCGAGCGCATAGTCTTGAGACAGCAAAGGTGGATGGAGTTCTTAGCATCCTATGATTTCGAGATAGCGTATACCCCTGGCAAGGGTAACGTGGTGGCAGACGCCTTAAGTAGAAGAAAGGTGTCTTTGAGTCCATTTTTCGTGGAACGACGAAGCTTGGGATTTATCTTGATGTTTGATTTCAAACCTTCCGTTGACTTTGTACCCGGTTGGCTAGCATCCTTAGAGGCCAGACCTACTCTTTTGGGACGGATTGGCGAGGCACAGCGGGATGACCCACAGTTGGTTGAGTTGGTAGAGAGGCTCATAGGGGGGGAGTCGTCCAGCCATTTGAGTAGGTACACCCTAGACGATAAGGGGTGCTTGCGTAGAGACGGTAAATTTGTGTACCGCAAGACGAGGATTTGAGGAAGGCTATTCTTGATGGTGCACATCGTTCTAGGATGACCATTCATCCCGGTGGGGACAAGATGTACCAAGACGTGAAGCGAGTTTTCTTTTGGGCCGGTATGAAGAAAGATGTGGCCGAGTATGTCGCTAGATGCTTGGTGTGCCAACAAGTGGAAGCGGAGCAAAAAGAAACCAGGTGGGTTGCTTCACACATTGGAAGTTCCGCAATGGAAGTGGGATGGCGTCTCGATGGATTTTATTGATGGGTTACCTAGGTCAAAGAAGGGTAATACGGGAAATTGGGTTGTGGTAGACAGACTTACTAAGAGTGCCCTTTTCATACCCGTGAAGAGCAAGAGGACTGCTCCATGGCTAGCTTCAGTTTATCTTCGAGAGATAGTTCGATTGCATGGGGTACCTTCTAGCATAGTAAGTGATCGAGATCCTATCTTCACTAGCGAGTTTTGGAAGAGTTTGCAAGAAGCAGTGGGGTACATGACGTATTCCATGTATCGCAGTTGAGGAAGTGCCTACATGAGACCGCAGAGGTGGTAGAGCCGAGCTTGCTTAAAGAAGTGGAGGTAGAGCGTGATGCGACTATTCGACGAGCTCCTACCCGCATCCTTGGGTCAGAGAGTAGGAAGTTGAGAAACAGAGAGGTTCGACTAGTCAAAGTGCAAAGGGGAGAAGATGAGAGCAATGCTACTTGGGAGGCAGAAGCGAAGATGCGTTCACTGTACCTATTCCTTTTTGAGGGCATGTCTTTTAACTTCTCCTTTATCGTTTGTCTAGTACTTATCTTATCTTCAGTATGTCCTCTCATTAATACCTTTGACCTTTAGATAGGGTAAACCTATGGTTGAAACATGTGTTTGAGACATGTTATGTTTGATGGATGCGTTTGGATGCAAGTGGTTGCTAGTGGTTGCTCGTGGATGCATATACACACACTCTAGGCACTAGATCGGCTCAATCACTTCATATTGCATAAAATTGTGTGTAGGTAGCTATATTAATGGATGTATAATGGTTGCGTTATCATATGGATGATGCATTTTGATGTATGGTTGTGCACACATGTAGAAATAGTATGTGTAGATAGGGTTCTTTCGCATACATATTGGATGCATGGCACTATCATGATTTGCATTAAGGAGGTCAACTAAATCAGGGGACCGCCTGATTTTGCATCAGACAGGGAACATATACACAAACTTTTTGCATATGTTCATACAGCATTAGATACTCTAAGGACAATGGATGCCAGTGTTTGATGGTTTGAGTAGATGGTTGTTTGGATGGTAGGATACGTTCTTCTTGACTTAGAGATTTCGGGGATGAAATCCTTTAAGTTGGGGAGAATGTAACACCCCATATGTTGAATAACTTACTATAATATAAAACAGGGCAGAATTAAATTTTAAAATCTGAATCAGGGGAAACGGGCTATGACATTGCGTTCGTCTCGGAAAAATACGCGAAATAGAGTCCGAGTTTTCGAAAATCGGAGTTCGTATGACCCAGATATGGCCCGAAGAAGTTTCAGAAGAATCAAAAACAGATTTAAAAACAGAAATTTCAAATTTCAGAAGTGGCGGGAAAATTCCCGCCAGACCCAGGGAGTCGACCTGGGGGTCGACTGGGGAGTCGACCTGCCCACCAGGTCGACTAGGGTTTCGACCTGGGGGTCGACCTCCCTGGTCGAGCCCAGGTGACCTGGGTGCACCAGTTTGGCTTTTGGGCTGTGTCAAGTGGCTTGTGATGAGATCTGACGGCTCTAACCTAATCTAGGGTTAATCTAAGGGCCTAAACTACATCCTAATTCTATAAATACACCCTAAGACTACCCTAATTCATACTAAAATTGGAGACAACGTCGTTATGCCGTCAAAATGCAACTAGGAGGAGCCACCAACAAATTAAAGAGGAGGAAAGCTTCTCAAATCAACTTCTAATCAACTCTAGCAACTTAATCTTCTTCATTGAAGTGCTAATCAACAAGTTGTGAGTATTCTATAGCCTTAATGATCAATTGTTGAAATGATTATGATAGGATATAATGAGGTTATGGCTATGAATGTGGATCAATGCAAGATTATGTTATCATATGCTATGTGTTTGTGATGTTATGCAAGTTATGTGTTATGCGTTCATGAGGTTATGCAAGTTATGCAAGTCATATGCTATGTGATCATGATGTTATGCAAGTTATGCAAGTCATATGCTATGTGATCATGATGTTATGCAAGTTATGCAAGTTATATGCTACATGTTCATGATGTTATGCAAGTTATGCAAGTCATATGCTACATGTTCATGATGTTATGCAAGTTATGCAAGTTATACGCTACATGATCATGATGTTATGCAAGTGTTAGGCTATGTGTTCATGATGCTAGTTATGTAAATTGCTATGATAAACATTGATCCATTATGACACCATGTTATGCAAGTTTGGTGTTTGATTATATGCAAGTTCATATATGATATGTTATGCAAGTTTGGTGTATGATTATATGCAAGTTCATATATGATATGTTATGCAAGTTTGGTGTATGATTATATGCAAGTTCATATATGATATGTTATGCAAGTTTGGTGTATGATTATATGCAAGTTCATATATGACATGTTATGCAAGTTTGGTGTTTGATTATATGCAAGTAACATGTGCAAGTTTACACCTTAGTATGAGATGCATACATATGCAAGTTAACCCCTTTGTATGTCAT
This sequence comes from Allium sativum, assembly GCA_030737875.1. Classification (NCBI taxonomy): domain Eukaryota; kingdom Viridiplantae; phylum Streptophyta; class Magnoliopsida; order Asparagales; family Amaryllidaceae; genus Allium; species Allium sativum. The sequence continues at coordinate 302,314,967 of CM060924.1, forward strand.
ACATACATATGCAAGTTTGCCCCTTTGTATGACATAAGTAACTTATGCAAGTTAACCTCTTTATGACATATGTGATTCATGCAAGTTTGGGTTGATTATTTATGCTAGTTGGGTTTGATGCTATATGCATGTTGACACCTTTAAACCCATGTTGATGCTAATGTTATGCAAATTGAACCCATTGTATTTGTGATGAATCTTCCCTTTTATGTCATGTTAGCGAATTACGTGGGGAACGATGGGGTTAATATACATGTTAATGAAATGGTGTGAAGTTGGTATGATTATGCATACCATAAAGTGGATGGACATAATTGAGTCATTTATGTGCATCGTTAAAATTGGAATTAATTAGGGAAAATTAATTCGAAATATGGGGGTGATTAATTAGGTGTAATTAATCGACTAAGACACGAGGTTGGACCCTTTTGTAGCATAAGACTGCCCGGAACCGACCGGCAAATCCAGCGGCTACAAATGATTGGCCCAATGTGAGAGGTCTTAGGCACAAACTTAATACGTGACAAGTGTAAAGACACGAGGTTAGACTCGGTTATGGCGTAAGGCTGCCCGGACCCGACCGGCAAATCCAACTGCCATAAAAGATAGTCTAATGTGAGAGGTCTTTACAACAGTTACGTTCTTAATAAATTAAGAAACACTTAACCATATTAGCATGTAGAGGGACATGAGGGGTTAAGTGGGTGCCTTGGGTGGCATGTGGAAAAATCTAGTGGTTGCCTTGGGTGGCAATAGAAAATACGATTAGAATACTTAACCAAAGTGGAACATGTAATTAAACATGATTAAAGGGTTAAGTAAGTGCCTTGGGTGGCATGGGGAAAATCTAGTTGTTGCCTTGGGTGGCAACGGAAGATAAGATTAAAATACATAACCAAAGTGGAACATGTAATTAAACATGATTAAAGGGTTAAGTAAGTGCCTTGGGTGGCATGTGGAAATCAAGTAAGTGCCTTGGGTGGCATGGGGAAATCTAGTGGGTGCCTTGAGTGGCAATTAAAATATGATTAGATGACTTAATCAAACTTTAAACATGTAAGTGGACATGATTATTAAAAAGGGTTAAGTGGGATGCACTAGAAAAAAATGACAAGCTTAGGTGGTAGCTTGTGGGGGCCCATTTCAACCAGTAACCCATATGTATCTTATTGGGCTCGACCCATGTCGAGGACGGGACACGCGTACTGGGCTTGACTATAAGAGGCCAAAAACGGGTTAGCGGTGGCAACGCAAGTCGAGCGGGTTTCATATGCGTGTGTGGACCCGGGCTGGTAGGCAAGACGTTGTTGCATCGTGTAGGTATAATCCGTGCACCATTGATTGTACCGGGTTGCCACTTTGGGGAGTGATACACCCCACTGTGGGGCCAACACGGGTATCTACGTTAGGGAGCCGATCGAATGGGAGTAGTGGGTACACCAAGTAGAGATAGGGGCAGACGACACCTATGAAGTCAGCTAGGGGTACACGAGACTACTATTAAATTTACTAAGTTGTGGGTACACCTAGTGGAGATAGGGGCAGACGGCACCTATGTAGTCAGCTAGGGGTACACGAAACTACTATTAAAAATTACTAAGTACACTTAGTGGGATCAACCTTTAAGTAGGAATTACCCTTGGGTGGGTAGATCTGGTGTGGTGCAGTGTATGAATTACCCTTGGGTGGGTAGATCTGGGGTGGTGCAGTGTAGTATTTATCCTTGGGTGGATAGACGCGTCTTTACCGTTACCTTAGTTTATCCTAAGTCTAGTTGGCTGCTTAGTGTAGTCATTTATCCCCAGTCGTACCGTACAAGGTTTATATCATACCCTAATTACTTTAATGATTGTATTGTTAAAGTTATAGGGCTCACTCAGACTTATGTCTGACCCCGTTGTTTTTATCTTTTTCCCCAACCCTCAGGTTCTCAGAGTGGGCCTAGCACTAGTGGGCTTTGATCAGATTGCTTTATCTGTCTTTTGGAGCTTGGACCATTGATGTAAAGCTCAGTTTATCTTTTCTTTTATGGATAACAGTTTATGTAGTGGGATTATGTACTTTTGTTTTATCAAGATGGATATTATGTACTTGACTCTTGTTTATGGTTTAGTGATGTAACCAAACATGTTTTACTTTCCGCTGCAATGAAATGATGTTTTAAATTCTCAAGTATTACTTATATCTGTCTTGTTGTAACTTTTCTGTTCTATGTTCACTTATGATACTCCACCGATGCCATGGCATTCCCTTAGGGAGTGACCGTAGTGGGTGTGGGGTGTTACAATAATTTTTTGGAATTTTTTATTGCAAGAAAAACGATAAAAAAAGCCAAAAAATGATGAATATAGAAGCCTGTTTTTGCAGAATTTTTCGCAGCAGAAAACCGTAGCATTTTGTCCAGAAATGCTATTAAAGGTTATAACGGCTATAATCCGAAACGCTATGAAAGGGTACAACAGCTATATTTTGAATAGACATACGATAGCGTTTTTGGGCCAAACGCTACTGTTCAGTGCTTTCTTAAGTGCTGAATTTTATGAAAAGACACTTCGTTTTTTACCGAATCTTTTCAGTTTTTTGATCTTTCAGAAGGGTTGTGACTATTCTTATGACATCCCTTCATCATTATATAAGCCCCAAACATCTCCATTGATTTTACAACAACTACTTTTATCAAATCTATTGATTTTGCTCTAAAATTGCTCTACAACAATCATTCTCTCAAATTTTATTTAAAAGATCGATTATTTTCATTCACAACCTTTATACTCGATCTAGTATTAATCCTAGCCTTTGTACATCCACTAAAATACCATTTGTGAGGGCTATAGGAGTATTGTACTATATTGTGACTACTCAGTGTTGTTTGAAACACATTCAAAAATCAAAAACCTTTGTAATTGTGAAGTCCTCTTCAGTGATTGAGGAAAGAAATCCCGTTCGGTGGTTCGGGTAATTGTGAATCTATTCCTCAGGGTGAAGTGAGGGTTTTAGTGTTAGTGAAATACCAGAAGTGAGTCTGGGACTGGACGTAGGACAGTGGTCCGAACCAGTATAAATCGACTGTGTGATTTACTGCTTACTACTCTACCATATACATTATATCCTATACTCCATTCTATACGATCCTACCGCTGCATAGACTCTTTCAAAGGGATTTTACCTCGTTAAAAAAATATCTTCTATTATCAAATTTGATTTTACAGACAAGTCAACCTTGTTAACTTGGAAAGTAATTCTAAACATATAACGCGCTTTTCAAAAAATTTATTTTAAAAGTTTGAATGATAATTTAATGTTGGAAATTGTTTTTTGGTTTAAACCGCGGCCAATCAAAAAAGACTACGCGGATTAAAGACACAAAAGAGATCACCTAAATTGAGATTTGTACCGCTAGATTTGATCTAAAATAAACTATTAAATTCATAGACGGAGAGGATAGTACGGACTGTGTCTCTACAATAAATTATCATTTTAGATGATGACATATTAGTGTGAAACTATAAAATATTTTAGAAAAAATTAGAAACTTTTGTTGTCAATTATTTGAAATAAATAAATAAATAAATATGATAAGTTATTAGCGAATAAGAAATGATTTTATAATGCTTGGATATGTAAACGAAATCTTCAATTTAAAAAATGCTAAAATATATTTTTGGCAAATTTATTTATGCACCATAAACTACTTTACCCGCACTATAGAATAATTTATGAAATCGATGACAAAATTACCCTTACTAAATTAAAGATAAAAATATCCTTACTTAAAAATAATCAAAGGCAAAATTAAAAGATAAAAATTTCAAATGTCCACATCATATATATTGGTACAAATTCATTTATAAAATAATTGAAATTTCTTGGTGTTATTATGTAAATTAAACTAATTTTCTTTGAAGCATTAAATTTATTCATATTCTTTCTAGTTATATTCATAAGTAATAAGTTTTAACATTTTGTAATTCAAATTAGTCACAAAAATAAGTTTTCAAATTAAGTACTGAAAGTAATATGGTTCATTGAGCAATAAATTATTCTCTACATTTTTCTATATTAAAATCAATTTTTAAGGTAAAATCAAAGTTAAATATACTTTATTATTCAAAATTCAAAGTTAAATTCTAAAAAATGAATAACTAAATGAATACAAATGTAGTTAAGGATTTGAATTTGGATTGCAAAAGTTCGTTGATTTTAAAAATCAAAGTTTCTTAGATCGACTAATGCACGAGAGAAAGATATTAAAATCAGACAATTATTTTGTTTTACTCTAAATCGAGGATAGTTTAATCATACGTATGGGGTGTATACAAAGCAAAAGGTGGTGTATATGATTTTATTTTAAAATAATGGTGTTTCTAAAACACTTTATGGTGTACAAATAGAATTTGCCTAAATTTTTTTGACATGTCATCACATAACTCAGCATTATTTTTAATGAAAGTTTAAAATGATATTAGAAAAATGTAGGGGGAAATCGCAAAAAAAGTTCACCTTATGTATATGTGTAGATAATGCATTTTACCTATCTTTAAATATTGGTAGATAATCATCCTTCAACAATTTTATAACATTGACAATATTTACCTACCCATAAATTTTAACCATTGAATATTGGTAGATATAGGTTCTTTTTACCTGCCAATATTTATTGGTAGGTAAAATATTGGTAGGTAAAGATCAAATTTCTTGTAGTGTAGCACTATTCTTAAACCCAGTTGGGAAAAGATTAAATCTTTTTATTTAGATTTAATGAAGTATACCGATTAATTAATATTTAATTGAAATTGAATTGATATTGATTTTTTGGTTTATCGTGAACGGTGTTTTAAATAACACTTGTTCTTTAACCCGATTAACAATGGAATGAGATTTTGGGTTTGTCGTGAATGGTATTTTTGATAATGCTGTTCTTAAACCCAATGGAGTTAAGAAAATTAGAAACTAACTGGAGATCAGCTAAGTTGAATGGTTTCCTGGGTATTGATCTGATGTTGATTTCGGCTTTCGAGGTTAATACTTAAGGAATTGTTCTCTTACTAATTTACGGTTAGAGACTGATGAATGGGATGTGAATTGTGTTTATCGTGAACTATGTTTTTAATGACATTCGTTCTTTAACCCAATTTACAGTGTAATGTGATTACGAATATATAAATCTTTATTTAAGTTTTAATGGGAATTTTCCAAAGTAAAGTTTTCCAATTAATTAATATTTAATTGGAATTGAATTGAATTGAATTTTGGGTTGTCGTGAATGGTATCTTTAATAATATTATTCTTAAACCCAATGGAGTTAAGAAAATTAGAAACTAACTGGAGATCAGTTAAGTTGAATGGTTTCCTGGGTATTGATCTGATGTTGATTTCAGCCTTTCGGGTTAATATTTAGGGAATTGTTCTCTTACTAACTTACGGTTAGAGACTGATTAATGGGATGTGAATTGGGTTTATCGTGAACTGTGTTTTTAATGACATTCGTTCTTTAACCCAATTTACAGTGCAATGTGATTTGGAATATATAAATCTTTATTTAAGATTTAATGGGAATGTTCCAAAGTAATTTTTTCCAATTAATTAATATTTAATTGGAATTGAATTGAATTGAATTGAATTTTGGGTTGTCGCGTATGGTATCTTTAATAATACTGTTCTTAAACCCAATAGAGTTTAGAAAATTAGAAACTAACTGGAGATCAGTTAAGTTGAATGGTTTCCTGGGTATTGATCTGATGTTGGTTTCAGCCTTCGGGGTTAATACTTAGGGAATACTAATTTATGGTTAGAGACTGATAGAAATGGAATGTGATTTTGGGTTTATCGTGAACCGTATTTTAAATGACATTGGTTCTTTAACCCAGTTAAAGTCAGGATATAATTTTCTAAGTTATATAATCATTAATATTGATTTTTGGGAAGATTAAAACTAAGTGGAGTTTTAATAAATCTTTAATTAGATTGAAATGATCGAGAATGGAGTATCACCAGTTTTGCTCCAAGCGATAGTAAAATCTTTAAATTAGGTTTGAACGTGAAAAGGTAATTAAATTTACCGATAACACCGAGGTGTTAGATATGGAGTACTACCAGTTTTACTCCATGGGATGAATAGGTTGGGATTGGGAAATAAAACAAATGATTACTTCGGTAAGGTTCGCTAATCCCGACTAGTTTGGATAAACCTTAATATGGTTTAAAATTGTGAAAAGCATATTTGAATATAATAATATTCTGGATTGGAATGAGGCGTATGTTATGTGTTTATATCACTTCATTATAATATACGCGAGTTATTTAGAAAGGCCGGATTTATACCCATTCTGAATGACTGTTTCGACGATAAGTCAACGATGAAGACGGTGGTTGAAGACCGGAGGTCTTCACATCGTTTGGATGATTACTGATGTCTTGATTGGGCTGTACACCCAAGACGAGGTAATAAGTGGTGATCGTCCAGACGTACTTGGAGATCGACGAATATGCGAGGGCCTCTCTCCTGTATTGGACGAGGAATAAGGTGCCTCCAATTTCGTTCAGACCTAGAACGAACTTGTAAATGGACTGTGTGTTTGACATTGGATTTTATTCTGTGCAGATTGATCTCTATTAAATATACATCTGCCTGGTGAAGGGGAATTTATTCTCTTACTTCACCCTTCTCTAAGGCGTATGGGATTAAAGGTTGTATATCGATAGGCATCAGTCGCATGGCGTTAATTTCCTGTGTGGCATGCTGAGATGCAGTGATCAAGGCTTTTTTTGAAAAGCAGAGCCTTGTGGTTGATGATCAAAGCATAGCTTTAATATAGCGCCGCTTTGTGTATAACGTTAATTCGCGAGCTTCACTTCCCGGTATGAACCAAAAACAGGAGAGGATCCAGGGAGAACATGCGTTTCTTTCTAGCTAGAGGTGGTGTCAGCGTTTTACAAGCCTTGGCATTTTACTTATATGGATGATTTATCGCGAGGCGCCTCGGATACATCGGTCACTATGGTGTCGATGGATGGTTCGGTCGATATATGACTAGTTTACGCCCCATAGGGCGGGGAGACGTATTGTTCAGGCATTTTAATCCACTCCGTGTGGACCGGCCCTGTGGCTCCTAAGGTGCAGTTGCAGCTGTTCCTGAGACATGGACTAGATTGTCTCGAAGCGCTAAGGACAATCCATTGCCTTGGTTCATGACGGAAATCCAACTTCCAATACGACATTTCGGTTTTAGTTGTAATCCTATATATGGCGACATAGTGGGATGGGGCGCTCATGCCGTCTATGATTGATACATTTATATTTGAAGTTGTTTTCTTTACTTATAGTAATAATAAAAGATGAAATTTAGCATATCAAGCATTCTTTGGCTATTATTAGGTAAAACACTATCCTCCGGCCTGCATTTCATTGTGTGATGGGACCTGGGTCGTATAATAGCTTCATTGTTCTTTATTTAGCATTGCGCTATTTATTTATGCACGGTATTCTTGGGGGTAAACCCGTTCCGTGTTATACGGCGTGGTCCCTTGATTTACCTAACTTTAAAATCAGATTAATAACTGTTTTAGTTCTCGCACCAGTCACATGACTGACTTGGAGTTTATTGTTTTTAACCTAAACTCTGGGTGCCCTTATTTTCCACAGGGGCAACTAGTGGTTGGGTTTTGCAGATATTATATTCGTAGGATCCTGGTTTATAGCTGAAGTGATATTCGGAAAGCTCTGTATCCATGTATTTCTTTCAGTTATGTTTTGTATTATTTTTCCGTTGCAGTAATGTATTTAAATCTCTGATAATTATCAAATGTGTAATATTTATTCATACTCTGTATATTCTTGTATTCTGATGGAATTGTTATATTAAGCAATGAAATGTTCTTCTGTTTGTGTTCAGATTTGTCGTGTTCTCAAAGCAATCCGTTCTTTCCTTAACGGGGAAGTTCGGGTCATCTTAGTTTGGTATCAGAGCTTTGGTTTACAGAGCTCGAGAACGAGGCACATTAGAACCAAACGAAAGAATTCATCAGAGATTGGATTAGCAATATCCAATGAGAATGGCTCATTAGAGATGGGATCAGTAGTATCCTAGAATGAGTCGAAAGAGTGTTTTTTTAAAATAAAAATGAAAACCAATTTTGTTTTGAAAATTTAAACCATTTTATACGTATTTGAATATTTTATTTTATATTGATTTGGACAATCGAGTTTATAAAGATTTTGCATGTACGCGTCATGAACGTATATTCGAAGTCTCACATATACTGGATTGATACAGAATCACACTCTAGTCACCCGGAGATGGTTCTGATGATGGCATGTCATCATCAGCACTTGTGTTCGAGTTTCGAAAGTGGATTGTCTATATATTTCCATTAGACTGGTGTAAGAACCAAAGCTAGATAGGGTTTATTGTTGTGAATTGGCATCAAAAACATGATTTTCTGTATATGTATTAAAATTATGAATTTGAAACGATAATCAACTAATTGATTGATGGTTGTGTTGTATGATTATTTGTTAACCAATAAAACCCTTATGTGAATGAACGGTAAATATAACTAAATTGTGTTGAATGTTGAATTGAATTGAAAATTGGTTGAAATTGCATACATGTATATGCATATATATTGAATAGGTAATAGCAAGAAGGATAGAGAAGAGGAATAAAATTGTATGCCCGATAAATAGGTACACATTTACTGTTTTGTTTGGGTTTGGATGATTTTATGAGCCGCTTGGCTTTTTCTTTTTCCTTTTGCGATGAGAGGGCCTATGTGGCGGTTTGGGGATTTTCCCGATGTTCCTAATACAAAGGAGGTTATGGGGAAAAAATTTCGAAAATTTAGGGTGTTAGCTAAATTTTTGAAAAATTTGATAAGTTCTTAGAAACTGAAAAGTTGAAGAGCTTAAGCCGTAATGAAAACAAATTAGGTTGAGTTGATTAGTTAAACAACTTTCAGCTCCGTTCCTTTTCGAGGACGAAAAAATTTTAAGTGGGGGAGATTGTAACAACCCGGAAAATCAGAACCAAATTAAAACTTTTATTTTGGCGATTTTAACGAATTTTGAATATTTAAAATGATTTATTTTAAATAATAACGACGAAAAATTTAAATTCAACGAAGTTAAAACGAATAGATTTATTTTAATTATATAACGAGCCTGAAATGGCGCGATAGTTTGAAAATTCGATTTCTAATTTCAATTGAATATATATAGTTCAATATAAGTCAGAATTGGACAAAACAAGAAATATTTGAAACTGATTAACCATATCTTTCTAACGAATGTAAGATACTGAGATTTCATTTTATAAATTGTAAGGTACGTCCAGTTTAAAATTCAGAAAAGTCGCTGTAGAATTTATACATATTTTAATATATATATATATATATATATATATATAAAGCCCTTAAAAATAACCATTTTGCAAAGGACCTCCATTTTCGACGAAACCACTTTTGTTGGATCTGTGATGTAAAATTATTGCTAGATTCCAAATATCATAATTTTTGGGATTCATATGTGTGCGGGGCAAAAGAAAATGTGTTTTGACTGTTTTAGTCAATTTGGATCGACCAGAAATTGGCCATTTTTCAAATGGTCTTCAAATTCGATGAAATTAGTGTTGTTAGGACCGTATCATCAATACGAAGCTAGAAATATATTTTTTGGAATTTTTAGAGTTAGTATGAGGCCCCGGTAATTTAAAATGTACGTTTAAATTGAATATATACTGAATTATATTTAAATTTGGATGAAAATTGATCGTAACAGCCGAATTGGCTTACGAAACATATCCCATTGTGTTCGGAATGGGGGTGATTAGCTAGGGGCGATAGTCATTGGATTTGAATCGGAGTTCGAATTAAAATGTTACTTTTTGAATAATAAAATAATTATATATATTATATAACCTTTTAGCACCCCCTCCCCCCAATATTCTCTTCCTCCTTAAAGTCAAACACGCTTAGAAAAGAACCCCCCCTCCCCCGACTTTTTCCCATCGCCCCTTCTTGGCAGCGCCACCATCGCCAGAGGGCTCTCCTCCTCGTCGCTCGCGCCTTCTCTTCCCACCCCCCCTCCGATCTACTCCCTTCTCTCTCCTCTTGATCAATACCATAACGACCAAAGCGGTTCAAACCGCCACCACTGAACCACCATAGGTCCGCCGTGACCACCAGTAGCCACCCCGTCCAGTTTCATACCCCGCGCCAACTCAGCACCACAGTGAGTAACCCCCTCCGTCCATTTTTACTTGCACAGCCACCCACCCCCCTTTCGACTGAAAAAACTATCGAAACCCTAGAAGACGAAGACCCTAGTCATGAGGAGCTTCGTTAGGGGATACAGCGAATGAAAATAAGTGAGTTTTTATTTATGTAATTGAATATGAACTTTATATGAATGAAATTGGTATAAAAATCAGATTTTTATTATATAAACATCGCAATAAAAATTTGATTTTCACGTATACAGTAGCTTCAAAAAGATATGATTTTTAACTTCAAAAACATATGATTTTTAACTTCAAAAAGATTTGATTTTTCATTGTAGAAAAAATTAGATTTTTCTTTGTAGAAAAAATTAGATTTTCATTTTTAAAGTAGCGGTATAAAAAATGGTTTTTTTATACGTAGTATCAGTATAAAAATATGATTTTTATACATGTAGCAAATTAAAAATCTGATTTTTATAAATATAGCGAAGAGATGAAAAATATGATTTTTATTATTTGAATAGAAGAATAAAAATGTGATTTTTATTTATTTGAATGGCGCGTTAAAAATATAATTTTATTATATGAAGAACAATATAAAAATTGGATTTTTATAAACGAAGTAGCGGAATAAAAATATGATTTTATACGAAGGGTGTGAATATAAAAATGTGATTTTTAAAATATGGTAGGGATGCTTAAAATGTGATTTTTAATATAAAAATCGTGTGAAACAGATTGTGCGATGGGACTGATGGGAAACAAATCAAAATTCGAACCGTTCAGAAATAAAGAAGATGGATGGAAACCAAATGTGAGAACTTCTCACTCTAATTCTATTTTCTAGTTAAAATATATATTATGATGCAGATGGTGCTTAGCAGCGCCCAACACCCGTCGTCCACAGACCATGGACGACTTGTTTGGTTGTGTGTTTGGATTGATTTATTTGTGTGAATTTGGTTTGTGATGTGTCATGAAAATAAAAATATTCATGTGTTGAATGAAAATAAAATATTCATGTGTTGAAATAAAATAAATATTCATTTACAAATCATACGATTTGTTTATGTACACCCATTTGACTGATATGGATTAGGACGATAAATTTTACACATCGCCTAACTACACAAATAAAATTCAGTATTTGTTGGTTGAAACCCCATACGGGTATTGGGATGATATATGACATACACTAGTCCCAATAATTAGCTATATGTCAATCAATTGGTTGACAGGCTGTTGTAAGCGTTAAATATTTATATTTAATGCTTATGCAGTGTAGAATGCACTTTGGATGATGGTTGACTGTGTTTGATTATTGTTGTATACATGTGTGTATGAAATCCATGTAATCAACATTATATGTTAATTGATTGTGTTTGATTCCAATTCAGAACGAATGAATATTTTAAAATAACGAATATTTTAAAATAATATTCCGAAAAGAATCAAAATATGATTTTGATGTCCGATTTGGGATGGACACGAATATATTTAAATATATAAAGTCGTGTTGATTAGATTAACGCCATTTTGACGCGAACGATATTTATATCAATTTTATTCATTTTTAAAATGAACATCGAAAAGAAATGATTTCAAAATTTAATGTTTTGAAAATATTATCATTTATATATTAATGACATGGAATATTCAATTTTGATTTGAAATTGAATATGAAGGTGAAGTCGTTTTGAAAACGAATTTAAAACGATTTATAAAATACGTTTTAAATGGAAATCGATGAAATATATAATATATATATTATATATATTAAATGGCCTGAATAGAACGCGCCGCGCCGCGGTAGTTCGCGAATTTCGACCATTGACTTTGAATTGATGTTACGGGAGATTCCACCGTCGGATTCTCCTGAAACCGGAACCGTTGGGTTCGTATCGAAAAGATTTTTCAAACGAATATGAGAAATTTGAAATCTAACGGTTGGATTTGGAATTATGTCTAAATCAAATTTGGAAAAGGTCGCTGCAAGTGCAGTTCGATGACCATTTACGGAAATCGACTGTACGGGCCTTGATAAAATTATTAAAAATCTTAATAATTAGTGTAAAATCATAATGAATGATTTGGAAACAATTGGGATGAAAAATTCCATATTTGAAAAGATAAAAATATATTTTTATCGCAATGAACTAGTTATGAACTAGGGTTATAAACAAATATTTTTAAATAAATAAATTGGATTTGAAATGGTTTTGAAAATAACCTGAATTTCCAATATATGAATTGGAATGGATTTGAATCGAAATTATCTTCGGAATATTTCGATATTGGATTCCGCGATTATACAGACATTGTGGGGGAATTTGGAAGATATATATATATATCATTATTCCAATACGATATTTGTTGATTTCAGAATTTGATATTGAATATAAGCTGGTATATTTTCTATTCAGAGCCTTGTATTTAATATCAAATGGGATTTTGGGTTTGTCGTGAACGGTGTCTTTACTAACACTATTCTTAAACCGGTTGAGAAAAGATTAAATCTTTTTATTTAGATTTAATGAAGTATACCAATTAATTAATATTTAATTGAAATTGAACTGATATTTATTTTTGGGTTTATCGTGAACAGTGTTTTAAATAACACTTGTTCTTTAACCCGATTAACAATGGAATGAGATTTTGGGTTTGTCGTGAATGGTATCTTTGATAATGTTGTTCTTAAACCCAATGGACTTAAGAAAATTAGAAATTAACTGGAGATCAGCTAAGTTGATTGGTTTCCTGGTTATTGATCTGATGTTGGTTTCGGCCTTCGGGGTTAATACTTAGGGAATTGTTCTCTTACTAATTTATGGTTAGAGACTGATGAATGGGATGTGAATTTATTTTATCGTGAACTGTGTTTTTTAATGACATTAGTTCTTTAACCCAATTTACAGTGTAATATGATTTGGAATAAATAAATTTTTAATTATGATTTAATGTGAATTTTCCAAAGTAATTTTTTCCAATTAATTAATATTTAATTGGAATTGAATTGAATTGAATTTTGGGTTGTTGTGAATGGTATCTTTAATAATACTGTTCTTAAACCCAATGGAGTTAAGAAAATTAGAAACTAACTGGAGATCAGTTAAGTTGAATGGTTTATTGGGTATTGATCTGATGTTGGTTTCGGCCTTCAGGATTAATACTTAGGGAATTGTTCTCTTACTAATTTACGGTTAGAGACTGATGAATGGGATGTGAATTGGGTTTATCGTGAACTGTGTTTTTAACGACATTCTTTCTTTAACCCAATTTATAGTGTAATGTGATTTGGACTATATAAATCTTTATTTAAGATTTAATGGGAATTTTCCAAAGTAAAGTTTTCCAATTAATTAATATTTAATTGGAATTGAATTGAATTGAATTTTGGGTTGTTGCGAATGGTATCTTTATAATACCGTTCTTAAACCCAATGGAGTTAAGAAAATTAGAAACTAACTGGAGATCTGTTAAGTTAAATGGTTTCCTGGGTATTGATCTGATGTTGGTTTCAGCCTTCAGGGTTAATACTTAGGGAATTGTTCTCTTACTAATTTACGGTTAGAGACAAATAGAAATGGAATGTGATTTTGGGTTTATCGTGAACCGTGTTTTAAATGACATTCGTTCTTTAACATAGGTTTAAGTCAGGATTTTATTTTCCAAGTTATATAATCATTAATATTGATTTTTGGGAATATTAAAACTAAGTGCAGTTTTAGTGAATCTTTAATTAGATTGAAATGATCGAGAATGGAATATCACCAGTTTTGCTCTAAGCGATAGTTAAAACTTTAAATTCGGTTTGAACGTGAAAAGGTAATTAAATTTACCGATAACACCGAGGTGTTAGATATGGAGTACTTATGGTTTTTCTCCATGGGATGAATAGGTTGGGATTGGGAAATAAAACAAATGATTACTTCGGTAAGGTCTGCTAATCCCGACTAGTTTGGATAAACCTTAATATGGTTTAAAATTGTGAAAAGAATATTTGAATAAAATAATATTCTGGATTGGAATGAGGCGTATGTTGTGTGTTTATATCACTTGATTATAATATACGCGAGTTATTCAAAAAGGCCGGGTTTATACCCATTCTGAATAACTGTTTAGACGATAAGTTGACGATGAAGATGGTGGTTGAAGACCGGAGGTTTTCATATCGTTTGGATGATTACTGATGTCTTGATTGGGATGTACACCAAGACGAGGTAATAAGTGGTGATCGTCCAGACGCACTTGGAGATCGACGGATATGCGAGGGCCTCTCCCCTGTATTGGACATATGGGAGGAGGAATAAGGTGCCTCTGGTTTCGTTCAGACCCAAAACAAACTTGTAAATGGACTGTGTGTCTGACATTGGATTTTATTTTGTGCGGATTGATCTCTATTAAATATACATCTGCCTGGTGAAGGAGAATTTATTCTCTTACTTCACCCTTCTCTGAGATGTACGGGATCAGAGGTTGTATATCGATGGCATCAGTCGCATGGCGTGAATTGCCTGTGTGGCGTGCTGAGATACAGTGATCAATGCTTTTGTTGAAAAACAGAGCCTTGTGGTTGATGATCAAAGCATAGCTTTAATATAGCGTCGCTTTGTGTATAGCGTTAATTCGCGAGATTCACTTCTCGATATGAACCAGAAACAGGAGAGGATCCAGGGAGAACATGCGTTTCTTTCTAGCTAGAGGTGGTGTCAGTGTTTTACAAGCCCTGACATTTTACTTATGTGGATGATGGATTGCGAGGCGCCTCGGATATATCGGTCACTACGGTGCCGATGGATGGTTTGGTCGATATATGACCAGTTTACGCCCCACAGGGCTGGGAGAAGTATTGTTCAGGCATTTTAATCCACTCCACATGGACCGGATTTATGGCTCCTAAGGTGCAGTTGTGGCTGTTCCTGAGACATGGGCTAGATTATCTCGAAGCGGTAAGGACAATCCCTTGCCTTGGTTCATGATGGAAATCCAACTTCCAATACGACATTTCGGTTTTACTTGTAATCCTATATATGGCGACATAGTAGGATGGGGTGCTCATACCGCCTATGATTGATACATTTATATTGGAAGTTGTTTTCTTCAATTATAGTAATAATAAAAGATGAAATCTAGCGTATCAAGCATTCTTTGGCTATTATAATGTAAAACCCTATCCTCCGGCTTGCGTTGCATTGTGTGATGGGACCTGGGTCTTATAATAGCTTCATTGTTCTTTATTTAGCATTGCGCTGTTTATTTATGCACTGGTATTCTTGGGGGTAAACTCGTTCCATGTTATACGGCGTGGTCCCTTGATTTACCTAACTTTAAAATCAGATTAATAAATGTTTTAGTTCTCACACCAGTCACATGACTGACCTAAAGTTTATTGTTTTAACCTAAACTCTTGGTGCCCTTGTTTTCCACACGAGCAGCTAGTGGTTGGGTTTTGCAGATATTATATTCACAGGATCCTGGTTTATAGCTGAAGTGATATTCAGAAAGCTCTGTATCTGTGTATTTCTTTCAATTATGTTTTGTATTATTTTTCCGGTGTAGTAACGTATTTAAATCTCTGATAATTATCAAATGTGTAATATTTATTCATACTCTGTATATTCTTGTATTCTGATGGAATTGTTGTATTAAGCAATGAAATGTTCTTCTGTTTGTGTTCTAATTTGTCGTGTTCTCAAAGCAATCTGTTCTTCCCTTCACGGGGAAGTTCAGGTCATCTTATAAACATTAAGTCTTTAGTCACCAAAATTATCCATTAACCATTCTCACCTTCAAGGAACATCTTCAAGACTTTTAGTCATTCCAAATACTAGTCTTCCCCAGCTTAGAAAACTACGTTATCACATTATGACTAAACTAATCTTTTCGCCCTTCAATTCTTTTGTTTATATAGTGTAAAGCCAATCAATAGTCAATACCAGATAAATATATAATCATAAAATTAACATAAACAACAAACAAATAAATACAAACAAGCAAGTTGACCATATCAAATAAGAAGATAATAATCAATTCAATTAAAATAATTAATCTAAAAAAGCATAGTGTGAATTGATAAGCAAACATCAAAGATGCAAGTAAATAAACAAACAATTGAAGTCAGTCATGATACAAGCCTAAATATAATACAAAAATAGTAGATAGACATTAACAAACAAGTAACTGGATACTGCAGATAATTAAACAAAGCAATACAACGTAGAAATTTTTTTTAACCTAAGAGGTAATAAACCAATTGGAATAATACAATAAAAAAATTACTAACTTGAACATCGAAATAGATAGTCCCCTTATCATATTCCTTCCTCCTCGACGGATGGAAATAGACATTCCATAACTCATAAAGGGAAAGTCACACATAACAGTAATATGGTAACATCATTATAAGGGTGTCAAGTAAACCCAAAACTTGTTCTACCCCATCATATTTCACCTTATATATACAAGTTCTAATTCTATTAACAAACACATAAAAGGTTTGGTCTTTAAATATATTAGCGTTTCAATCATTTATTTCCAAATCTAACCATCATTGTTTGTAATATATTTTACTAATGTTTTACAAACTAGAAATTTATTAATACTCCATTTTTTCAATATCATTCAAACTACTCCCCCCCCCTCCTTTAGCCTAAAAATTTCTATCTAAATATTTTTCTTTGCAAAGCATCGTTTATAAAGGAACAACCTTTAGGTGAAAATCCTTGTAACTAAAAATAAATTTATAAACAGAAGTTTTCCCAAGTTAATTATATTTCTTTGTTGATGCAGTTACATCTTATGATTACTTCATTACATTCTTTGCTAAAGAAAACATTTCCACACATAAAAATATTTCCATCGTATCACCTTGCTTCTTAAGTAAAAACATACTTGGTTTCCCATATTTTCATTGTATTATTTTCAAACACTTCTTTTGAGAAAATAGTTAAAATGAAGTTCGGTAGGAATAATCTTTTTATAATATATTGTTGGCAAAGAAACGCTTTAGTAAAATATTCCTTTCTTTAAAACATGGGTTTTCATTATATTTTTTCAACCAAGTTATCTTCTTTATAAAAACATTGTAAATTTTACATTATTCTCAATGTTGTCTTAAAACGAATACTCCTACATTCTTATCTTTTAATATATCTATTAATGGAATTACGACATTTATCAAAGAATATTTCAAAAATAATCAAATTCGAGTACTTTACAATAAATTGAACTTAACTAATTTTCTTCATTTTTCACTTCATCTCTTGAAAGCACCACCATGGAAAGGATCATTTTTTCTCAAATTTAATACTTTGTTCTACAAACTGATGGGAACTTTAAAATAAGTGATATACATTAAAAACATTAATTCCCAACCATTGTTGTTCTATCGAAATTAAAATGATTCAATTGCAATTTAATCATCGTTTGTATGACATACAGGTTTTAACTTACCGCATAAGTGTTCACCATGCCTCATTTTTTTATCTTCCATAAAAGGTTTCTCATAAATAAACAACGTTGTGTAGTGAGATAATAATGATCGAACAAATAATACATACACATAAAGTATGCAATTATAAATTAAAATGTTTTCTCTTATGTTTAAACCAACCTTAAGGTGTAAATTATTATAACATAACGGTTAAACCTACCCAGGATGAGGTAATCACCAAAACTAAGCCCTGACACCAAATGTAAAGATCCACTATTTCTAAGGGTCCCAGATCAATTATATACGTTATCAAACACAATTACAACTAATTTCAGATATTAAAAATAGTGGATATTAAGTATATAAGATTAAAAGGTGATAAAAATAGGGAACAAAGTGAAGACCTCGGGATGTAATAATTCAAACAATTTACAAAAGTAAATCATCATAATTCATTTTATTAAATTAAGCATCTATAAATCAAGATAACTTTAATGCATACGAAACAACATGTGGATCCAACATAAAGACTAAGCTCTCTTATTCTTCCTTTTCCCTTCCCTTTTAGACGCATCAATTTTATGAATTCTTCACAAAAAGAGTTTCAACTATATTCGGACTGCTCCTAACCCTATACAACCCCGCTCATTCTAAGGGTTCCGGTGGATTTTGCATATGAAAAGTCTATCTGCATACCCCTTTTGGGAGATTAATCCCACGTAATTCTATTTTCTTATCTTCTCCTGCATCCAAATACTCATTAGTAAATTACAACCATTTCATTCATTTCACCATTTAACCATTGCAATCAATATGATTCAATACAATCAGTGCGAACTTTGAAATTGATGCAATCATCATAATTAATACAACCAGTACACTAATGCAATCAAATAAGAGCATAAATGGTATCTTAATCATCTATCACAATATATCATCACGTGAAGTAAACAAAATAAAATTAACATGCATCTTCAAAAACCAACAGCATCCAATGGCAATCCCAACTTATAAAATATAACAACATTAACATGCTTACACAATTATAATTTATTTATCAATAACTGTACACTATCAATGTAAGTATAAATCATTTTGTGTATACTAATCATTCCACACAAGTAACACAGCCATCAACGTATAGTAATCCGATCAATATTAGTAACACAACATTTATCATTAAATAAGCATAATTAAGTACACATCAGTTTGTAGTAATCAATGGTAAAATATCGCATAAACATTCTTAATGTGATCCATTCACGTGAAACAAAACATTCAATAAATTAAACATTATTAACATCTATTAGAACAATTCAATCACATTTACCACAATTGTTTTTATTACATGTATAAGATTATCATATTATTGTTTATTGCAAAAGAAACTTTTTTTTCTATTCAGTTTTATAATTTTTATTGTTTCATATCTTTCAAAACATTATATTTTATCACAGTCGGCCCTGAGACAGTGCAAACAATGCATGAGCACTGGGCAGCAAGCCCGCCCAGGGCATAAAATTCAAATCGGCTGTACACCCAAAAAAAAAAGAGAAATTGAAAACGCGAAGAACTGGAAAAGGAGAAAAGGGTCGGCGAACCACGCTTACAGAAGGAGAAGGCGACACAAAACAACATCTCATCCATCTTCAGCGGAAAAAGGGCTAAGCTCTGGAAAACAATTTCTAAGGTATGTTATTTATTCTTCCCACCATGGTGGTCTGTAAGTTTGAACCGTATATCATACTCGATCATAAATCAATCAGTTGTCAGTCGTAGCCTCTGGTAAATCACAATCACTAATTATCGATTGTTAACAGCAATTGAAATTGTTGTTATGATTTATGAAATTGTATGTCGTGATATACCGATTGTTTACAGTAATTACTAATTAGGGATCCCTGATTTGAGGTATACAATCCCTAATTGATATACCAATTTTTGATGCCTTTCGATTACTTTGTTCCTAGGTATATCACAATCCACAATTGTTATTAAACAGTACTTTTAATCTATTTAGTGTGTGTATAAATTTATCACATAAACGGTAAAATAGTGACATATTTTTAAATAGTTGATGTTGTTCATTTAACTTATTATTTAGGCTTACTATTTATGATTTATTGCATTATGACCACGTTATTTTTATTTTTAATGCACGCGTTATTAACCCATAATAGCAATATTGAATATTCTAATATTAATGCCCTACAATATGAAAATTATTTAGAATCGTTGTGAATTTTTTTAACCTTGGGGCATCATTTAGCATACTGCACCGGGCATCATAAATCTCAGGACCGGCTTTGTATTTTATTAAAACATAACATATCAAATAACTTTGCAAATCAACTATATTATTGTCTAATGCAAAAATAACAATTTCGTATTAAATCTTCTAAAACTAGACATTCATTTTATTCCAATTTATTCCAAAGGATTTAATTTTCAATAAATATGAATATTTATTTATAAAACCATATTTTATTGAATAAAAATAAACATCCTTTGTTATTATTTATGAATATCTTTAAAAAAAACGTATTAAACAACCCAAAATAATTTCATCATTTCTTTCTCCAAAAACTATTATTTATAAATAACACATAAAAACTATGGAAACTATGGATAATCACACTTAATTACAAACCTTATTTCAACCACATTACTCAATTTCATTCTTTTTATTTTAATTAATAACTCTATATTCAAATCCATTACTTATTTCAAATGAAATTTAAATAGTGTAATAATCAACAATAAATAGTCAATGCAGACTCAACATATCCAAATTATCTCAAATAGCTAATAGTTGTCAATATATCACATCATAGGTTTCCATCAAGAGACACCAATCTTTACAATTTAAATCAAATAAAATAAGATAAAATAAATAATTCATACCAATTCTTTTACTGTAGAAAATCTATAGAGAATCTTATGTAAGCTTTCTGTCTCTTGGATCTCATTCTTTGCCTCTCTCCTTTGACGGTTCTTTTTATTTTGGTTCTCTCCATTCTTTATTTAGCTTGTGATCTTTCCATAATGTAACGACCCAACTTTTGAACACATCGGAAGTCATGCCATTAATAAGAATAAGAATAGATAGAAGATAAAATCACAGAAAAACATCAGAATCTCACAGCGGAATTTTTCAAAAGATAATACTTTATAACACTACACAGCGATACATATTACATCAGAGCAATACTGAATCTAGTGATACAAGCCATACATAGTACATCTTTAATTATACATATCATATATGGCCAAATTGGCAGACTTAATATAATACAGCAGATAAGATAAGTGGACCAGTACACAGAAGTTCCATTCCAGCTTCACAAGTTTAATCCATCCTGATTCACTTGTCTATTCATAACAAGCGTTATGAATACCCAAGAGTTTAAGGGAAAAACACAGAAAAATAAACTTCGGGTCAGTCAGGGGACTGGTATGAGTAAACAGTTTTAAAACAGAGTAAAGAAATAAAAATTTCTCATAAGACCACGCCGTAAATACGGAACGGGTTTTTACCTTATGAGATCAAAACCCTTTGTATACTTGAAATCAGATATTATCATAGTGTCTATAAATTTTTCACAAATAAATTTGAATCTAGAAGAATGCTTGCATCTCACATTCTCCTATATAGTATACACATAAAGAACCCTTGGCGCTTATGGAAATTGGATTTCCAACTATGACAAGGTATGGGACCACCTGCCGATAGTGTACCTCTAGAGACGAATACATTGGGTTCAACAAGAACGTCTTGCAACCCGGCCCACACATGACCGACCACTCATTTCTCTTGAGTGTATCGAATATATTGTCACCTTATGGCTTTTTGCCGTGACCAGCGTAGTTCCCGGGAGATATAGAAATGAAAAGAAGTAACAAATATGAATATTCTCTAGATGGTGACAATACACCCAAATGGGAGCAACCCACATAGCCATGCTGCCTGCCCGATTTTTGTCAATTCCTGGGTGTGAGGCTTGAGGCTAGACTTACGCTTGATCACCATCTCTTTATTTTCTTTGAATGCCACATTGTCACAACTTTCCAACCACTAATTGATTTCTCCAAAAATATATTATAGGTATACATAATAAAGAAACGAATTTCTCTGCCACCACATAAATACGTTTGGAGAGATCAACGTACTTGATCAGTTAGAATTACTTTGTCAGACATTCGTCCATACAAGTTGTCCTGGGATTGGACAAACCGAAGGCACTATTTAAAAATAGTCCTTGCACAACTCCGTCTTCTATTATCTTCAGAAATCTTTGACTCGTAATTATCGAATCGAAGTAGAATATATATTCCGGACTCATCAAAATGACCAACGTTAATATCTTTTAGGGACAAGTGATACTTAAGGGGAAACAGATTATTATATTCAAATTTGATATTCCATTTATTTGTCAATACTTTGAGTTCTCAATTTATTTTCAAATTTCAAACAGTCAATGATCTAAGTTCGATTAAATAACATTAATTGATTATTCCCAACAATTTAACTCATTGTACGAAAATCATTTCAGAAAAATGATCACATTCCCAGGATTACATTGCTTATTTATATTGGATTCAGTTTCTTTCCCTATATATATATATGTAGGATTTTTTTTATTTAACCATTTGAATTCACTGTCAAACGGATATTTTTTTTTGAAAGTCAACCATCTCCTCATATCCTGACATATAGTTGATTTTACATCTCAGACTATAACTACCTTCTCGGTCTTGAGGGTGCTATAAATAATATTTCCCCCAGTTATTTAAACTATTTAAAATGAATCACTACTTAAATGAATTACAACTAGGATTAATAAATCCCAGATAAACTTTTGACTTTACTATCGATGACTTCTTTTTTTTCTTCTCTATTTCATTTGTTAATAGTATTACTTCATATAAATTGTATTGTCGTTATAGTTAATCAATTAAGTAACAACCCATTTCTCTTTATGCTATTACACCCTTGATTACTTCTCCTTTCCTATTTTTATATTATTCAAACAAATAATTTAATTACTATTTAAATGAAATACCATTCTGATTAATAAATCATAGAAGAACGTTTTAACTTTATATTTATTTTGACTCCCTCTATATTGAAATTCCATTTCATTATTTCGAGATAAATATGTTTATATTACTATGTAATGTCATTATAATTAACAAATACTTAAGTTATTCATTTTTGTATTTTTATTTTTGGAAATATCGAACAACATTTGTTTTTATTTTCATTGATTACCTTTTTTCTCCTTTTTTCTATTTTTTTAATCTCCTAAAATTTCTATTTTTCCTATTGATTTTTGCTTCAGCTAATCAGGCCATTACCATTTGGGCCCATCTTCTCTATTTTATCTTTTATTTTTAATCCTTTATTTCTTTCAGCCCAACAGGCCTTTCTCCCAAGCCCACGCACCTTTCATATTTGTGTTGCCTCCATCATTCCTGTTACTCCTCAATTCTTCTACTTACTGCTCTTCCTTCTTCCCTGATATATATTCCCATCTCCTTACCGATCAGATCACGACTGATCATCATCGTGGAACATCCAAACATCACTCGACCAAATCCCTTTTCTCTCCTCTCCTCAATCCGCTGTTTCCCTTCTTCTTCTTCTCCCACCGTTCTTCACAATGCACAGTAAGGCGTGCACGTGCACACACGATAGGATAGCCAAACACCGATCAAAACCCTTCCAACAAGTATGCATCCCTCATCTTTACCCATTTCAACCCCTTGATCAACCAGATTGGAATTTCATCACTTAACCGAAGTGCCCAAAAATAACACCATCGAAGGAAAGCTCCACCGCGCCTCGCCCTGACCACATGCCGCCGCCACCTTCCTGCCCTGCCACCCTGACACCTCGACGCCCTTGTTCCCCCTAGACCGCACACCCAAAGCTTCCCCGATGAAGAGCAGTTCGGGTTTGAAAACCAGACCCAAAAATACGAATTTTACCCTAATTTGTTTTAATTCTTCGGTTTAATGCAAATAAAAAATTTATTTAGTATTTTTCCCTTAATCCCTAGCTTCTCCTACCCCTTCCTGCCAATCGCCACCACCTCCAGTCGAGCGGTTCGCCAGAGATCCCCGAAATTGGCTTTTCCGATCATCTCACTTTTTCCCTTGATTCACATATTTAAAAATTCTGATTTTACTTTTAAAAATCCTTATTTTGATCTAGGATTCTAAGTATATACCTAAATCAAGTGTTTATGCAATTTGATTTTTGAAAGAAACTGTAACACCCCACACCCGCTACGGTCACTCATAAGGGAATGCCATAACATCGGTGGAGTATTTTAAGTGAATATAGAACAGAAAAATTACAACAAGACAGATATAAGTAATACTTGAGAATTTAAAACATCATTTCATTTCAGCGGAAAGTAAAACATGTTTGGTTACACCAAAACCATAAATAAGAGTCAAGTACATAATATCCATCCTGATAAAAACAAAAGTACATAATCCCACTACATAACCTAATAGCCATAATAGAAAAGATAAACTGAGCTTTACATCCACGGTCCAAGCTCCAAAAGATAGATAAAGCAGTCTGATCAAAGCCCACTAGTGCTAGGCCCACTCTGAAAACCTGAGGGTTGGAAAAAGATAAAAACAACGGGGTCAGACATAAGTCTGAGTGAGTTCTATAACCCTAACAATACAATCATTAAAGTAATTAGGGTATGATATAAACAAGGTACGGTACCTCTGGGGATAATGACTACACTAAGTGGCCAACTAAACACAGGATATACTAAGATAACCGAAAAGACGCATTTATCCACCCAAGGATAATTACTAGATTGCACCACCCCAGATCTACCCACCCAAGGGTAATTCCTACACTGCACCACACCAGTTCTACCCACCCAAGGGTAATTCCTACTTAAAGGTTGATCCCACTAAGTGTACTTAGAAATTTTTCCCAGTAGTTTCTTGTACCCCTAGCTGATTACATAGGTGCCGCCTGCCCCTATCTCCACTAGGTGCACCCACTACTCCCAAGTGATCGGCTCCCTACCGTAGATACCCGTGCTGGTCCCACAGTGGGGTGTATCACTCCCCAAAGTGGCAACCCGATAATCAATGGTGCACGGTTTATACCTACACGATGCAACAACGTCTTACCTACCAGCCCGGGTCCACACACGCATATGAAACCCGTTGGACTCGCGTTGCACCGCTACCCCGTTTTGGCCTCTTATATTCAAGCCCAATATGCGTGTCCCGTCCTCGACTTGGGTCGAGCCCACAAAGATACGTTTGGGATATTGATTGAAATGGGCCCCCACAAGCTACCCACCTAAGCTTGTCATTTCTAGTGAATCCCACTTAACCCTTTAACCATGTCCACTTACATGTTATAAATTTTGGTTAAGTCTTTTAATCATATTTTAATTGCCACTCAAGGCCCCCACAAGCTACTACTTAAGCTTGTCATTTAATTATATTTCAATTGCCACTTAAGGCCCCCACAAGCTACTACTTAAGCTTGTCATTTAATTATTTTTCAATTGCCACTTAAGGCACTTACTTGATTCTCTCATGCCACCCAAGGCACTTACTTAATTCCCACATGCCACCCAAGGCACTTACTTAACCCTTTAATCATCTTTAATTACATGTTCCACTTTGGTTAAGTATTCTAATCATATTTTCTATTGCCACCCAAGGCAATCCCACTAGTTTCCTTATGCCACCCAAGGCACCCCCACTAGTTACTACATGCCACCCAAGGCACACACTTAACCCCTCATGCCCCTCTACATGCTAATTTGGTTAAGTGTTTCTCAATTAATTAAGATCGTAACCTTTGTAAAGACCTCTCACATTAGACTGTCTTTTATGGCAGCTGGATATGCCGGTTGGTTCCGGGCAGCCTTACACCATAACAGAGTCTAACCTCGTGTCTTTACACTTGTCACGTATTTAGTTTATGACTAAGACCTCTCACATTGGGCCAATCATTTGTAGCCGCTGGATTTGCCGGTCGGTTCCGGGCAGTCTTATGCTACAAAAGGGTCCAACCTCGTGTCTTAGTAGATTAATTACACCTAATTAATCACCCCCATAATTTGTATTAATTATCCCTAATAAATTACAAATATTTAAGAATATGGGTAGACCTAACTCAATAGGTAAATTCCTAATTCCATAATATGGGTAGACCTAACTTAATAGGTAAATTCCCAATTTCATAATATGGGTAGACCTAACTTAATAGGTAAATTCCCAATTATGTCCATCCACTTTACGGTATGTTTAATTATACCCACTTCACACAATTTTATGTGTTCATTAATTTTTACCCCATCGTCCCCACGTAAATACGTTAACATGACATACTTCAAAAGAGAAGATTCATCATACACATAATGGGTTCAACTTAGCATATCATTAGCATTACCATGGGTTTAAAAGGTGTCAACTTGTATATATGACCACAAACCCAACTTGCATAAATAACCAACCCAAACTTGCATGAATCACATATGTCATGAAGATGGTAACTTGCTTAAATGTTCATGTTATAGACCTATCATAAAGGTTTCAACTTGCATACAAGTCATAGGTCTAAAAGGGACGAACTCGCACATGTACTTATGTCATACATAAAGGCAAACTTGCATATGAACTTGCATCATAACTTGCATATGAACTTGCATCACAACTTGCATATGAACTTGCATCACAACTTGCATATGAACTTGCATCATAACTTGCATATGAACTTGCATCATAACTTGCATATGAACTTGCATCATAACTTGCATATGACCAAACACTTAGCATGCATAAACCAAAATACTTAGCATGCATAAAACAAAATACTTAGCATGCATAAAACCAAATACTTAGCATGCATAAAACCAAATACTTAGCATGCATAAAACCAAATACATAGCATGCATAAAACCAATTACATAGCATGCATAAAACCAAATGCATAACTTGCATATCATGTTACATATAACTTGCATATACTCTCACATATAGTTTGCATAACATGTTACATATGCATAAATGTTCAACATAGTGTTTGGCATCATAAAACATGGCATTAAACTTGCATATAGCATAAAACTTGCAAGACACATAACCTACACTATACTAAACTTGCATAAACACATTTATCCACAAACATAGCCATCTCTTATCATATCCTACCATAATCAATTTAACAATTGATTATTAAAGCTATAGGAACTCACCACTAAGCTCCCATAAGCAAACCCTTGCCACCAATTACCCAAAAACTCTAGCCTTGGACATAAAGCTTGCAACTTGATGATGAATGCAAGCTAATGATTGCTTAAACAACTCAAAGATGCTTGTATGAACATGAAAGCCTTCATAGAAATAGTTTAGAAATAGGATGGAGGCTAGGGTTTTGAGTGGAGGCCATGATCATAGAAAATTTTGGCATAGTTTAGTTAGGAGATAGGACTTTGATCATTTAGGGCTAGCTTAGGGTCTTATTTATAGGATTAGGCAAGTGATTTAGGCCATTAGATTAACCCTAAATTAGATTAGGGCCATCAGATCTCGGAAGCTTCCAGAAACCAGCCCAAAGCACAGCCCAAACACTAAAATGGTGCACCAGGCCAGAATCAGCCGACAGGGCAAGTCGACAGCCCTGTCGACTTGCCTGTCGACATGCCTGTCGACATGGCAGTCGACAGCCCTGTCGACAGCCAAGTCGACTTGGCTGGGCGGGATTTTTCCCGCCTGGCCCCATTTCTGCATGTTTCGAAATTCAAATTTCCCGAAAACTTCTTTGGGCCTTAACCGGGTCATACAGACTCCGATTTACAAAATTTCGGACTCTATTTCGCGTATTTTTCCGAGACGAACACAATGACGTAACCCGTTTCCCCTGATTCTCACATCTGAGATTATTAATTCTGTAATTAGTGAATATCAGTGTTAACTGAAATTCGGGGTGTTACATTCTCCCCTCCTTAAAGGATTTCGTCCCCGAAATCTCCAAGTTAAGGAGAATGCATTTCCTACCATCCAAACAACCATCTACTCAATCCATCAAACACGGGCATCCATTGTCCTTAAAACAATTTCTACTGATGTATGAGCATATGCAAAAAGTGTGTGTATATGTTCCCTATCTAATGTATGAACATATGCAAACCATGATAGTGCTATGCATCCATTATGTATGCGAGAGAACCCTATCGACACATACAATATCTACATGAGTGCACAATCATTCACCAAAATGCATCATCCATATGATAACACAATCATTATACATCCATAAACATAGCTACCTACACACAATTTTATGCAACATGCAATATGAAGTGATTGAGCCGATCTAGTGCCTAGAGTGTGTATATATGCATCCACGAGTAACCACTAGCAACCACTTGCATCCACATGCATCCATCAAACATAACATGTCTCAAACACATGTTTCAACCATAGGTTTACCCTATCTAAAGGTCAAAGGTACTAATGAGAGGACATACTAAAGATAGGATAAGCACTAGACACACGATAAAGGAGACGTTTAAAGGACAAACCCTCAAAAAGGAATGGGTATAACGAACGCATCTTCGCTTCTGTCTCCCAAGTAGCACTGCTCTCACCTTCTCCCCTTTTCACTATGACTAGTCGAACCTCTCTGTTTCTCAACTTCCTAATCTCTGACCCAAGGATGCGAGTAGGAGCTCGTCGAATAATCACATCACGCTCTACCTTTACTTCTTTAAGCAAGCTTGGCTATACCGCCTCTGCGGTCTCATGTAGGCACTTCCTCAAATGTGACACATGGAATATGTCATGTACACCACTAAGTCTGTCGGGCAACTCCACCAATGGAAGATGCTCTTCTCATATATCTCCAAAATCTAAGATACATAGCCTCAAAAGGTCTTCTAAAATACTATTCACCCTCTCGGTCTGGCCGTCCGTCTGAGGATGATATGCGGTACTCAAACACAACTGAGTCCCTACCGCCTTTTGCAAACTCTTCCAAAATTCTCTAGTGAAGATAGGATCTCAATCGCTCACTATACTGGAAGGTACACCATGCCATCTAATAATCTCTCGAATGTAAACTGAAGCTAGCCATGGAGCAGTTCTCTTACTCTCCATGGGTATAAAATGGGCGCTCTTAGTAAGTCTGTCTACCACAACCCAAATTCCCGTACTACCTTTCCTCGATCTCGGTAATCCATCGAGACACTATCCCACTTCCATAGCGGAACCTCCAATGGGTGAAGCTACCCACCGGGTTTCTTCTGCTCCGCTTTCATTTGCTAGTACACCAAGCATCTAGCGACATACTCGGCCACATCTTTCTTCCTACCGGCCCAAAAGAAAACTCGCTTCATGTCTTGGTACATCTTGTCCCTACCGGGATGAATGGTCATCTTCGTACGATGTGCATCATCAAGTATAGCCTTCCTCAAACCCTTGTCTTGCGGTACACAAAGTCTACCGTCTCTACGCAACCACCCCTTACCATCTAGGGTGTACCTACTCAAATGGCTGGACGACTCCCCCTCCTCATGAGCTTCTCTACTAACTCAACCAACTGTGGGTCGTCTCGCTGTGCTCCGCCAATCAGCCCCAAAATAGTAGGCCTAACCTCCAAGGAGGCTAGCAAACCGGGTACAAAGTCAACGGAAGGTCTAAAGTCAAACATAGAAATAAACTCTAAGCTCCGTCGTTCAATGAACAATGAACTCAAGGACAACCTTTCTCTACTTAAGGCGTCCGCTACCACGTTACCCTTGCCATGGGTATACGCTATCTCAAACTCATAGGATGCTAAGAATTCCATCCACTTTTGCTGTCCTAAGACTATGCGCTCGAAGAGTCTCCAACACTTCCCTAAGATGTAGGGCATGCTCTTCTCCACTTTTAGAGAAAACCAGGATATCACTGTTAGACCCAAAAGTAGTTCTAACACCCAAATTGATTAAAAGCAAATAAGATGAGATAAAAATAAAAATGAACACACAGGATTTATAGTGGTTCGGCGAAGAAATGCCTACGTCCACTTATCTTTCACTATATTCAACGATTCAGTTGCAAATACAATGTAATTGTCACTTGACTTCACTCACAACTCACTTATATTCACTCAATAGATTAAAACAAGTAATGAAAGAAGATTTGGATTCTTCGGGAGTAATGGAGTTCGGATTATGGGGGTAGTTGAATTCTCAAAGTGCCTAAAAAAGATCCTTCTCTTTGTCTCCAGACGGGGTATTTATAGGTGTGAATTTGCTCGAAACTTGATTCGGGTCGGGGCCACATGTCGTCCATCCCACTATCTTCGGGTTCGGATGAACTATTATGTTGACAACGCATCAAAGGAACGGACGTTATGGGTAGGAACTGGTCACAGCCGGTCCGGATATCCAGGCGCTTTTGCAGGAGAATAATATGGAACATGGGCTCTGGTCGGAGACGCACAGATAAGGGGTTCGGATCGGGATATCCGATCCGACCCGGACTGGCTTGGATGCAACGCTCTCTTCTTCTCTAATCTACTCCGCTCCGATCCATTTTCGTGGCAAACAGGTGGCTTTCCGATCCAATTGAGATCATGTTGCCCTCCGATCCGATTAGATATACCTTACCAATTTCCTCAGTAGCAGTTCACCGATCCGAACAGAAGACTCTATCCGACCCGAATCGATACGTTGCTCTGACCCGACCCGAACAACTGCAGCTATCCAATCTAGATTGTAGTGTCTTCTCCAATCCGAACCGAAGTCTTATAATTAAAAATGCTCTTCAATGTCTGGTTTCTTGACTTTGTTATGCCTAGTTCACAAAGTAGGCTAACACTTTGCCCCCTCAAAGGATGCTTCTGTGGGGAACGGAGCATGCTTTGACTGCCATAGCGCAAAAGCTTCATCTTTCCTTTCGAATTCACACGTTAAGTTGTCGTACTTCATCCTATTCGGTTCGGATTCCGACCCGAACGGATTTCTGGCTTGGGTTCCGACCCGAACAGATCTCCTTCCTCCTGTACTCTGCGATGAACCAGTGGGCCAAGCTGTGTTACTGGGCTTTTCGAGCCGGTCCGATCGGGAATACGAATAGTCAGCTTGTTGTTTATATAAATTCACTTCTTCTTTCTTCTTTTCTTTCATTTATTGTTTTCGTTTATCCGAACCGATTCCATATCGAAGCTCCAGCCTTTCCAAGAAACTTCAAAATTTTCGCTTCCATCTTCGAATCAAACACATAGGTAGTCTTGTAATCTTGAATCTTGTTGCCATAATCGCTTTTAATTTACATTCACGGTTAGTTTGAACGACTTTAACAAAGTAATTGAATAATTCCATCACTGCGCTTTCTTCCTTCCTCCGCCTTCGTCGTCAATGACATCGACGCCATTTCGAAGCGTTGGAGGAAAGTATTGACACTTGAGTGCTCAATCTCTCGACTTTAATTAAAGCTTGGGATTTCGAGTTGGGTTCGCTATTTAAGAGGAGGAAGAAGAAGAAAACTGAAGAAGGTTGGTTCGGGTAGGGGAACAGTAGGAGGAAAAGAGGGAAATTTACAGAGCCGGATCGGGTCGGAGAAATAGGGCCAAGAAATGGGTCTTAAACCGCTTGACCGGGTCGGGTCGGATTTGCGAATACAATGAAGGTCAAGACTTATGCGCTCGGATCGGACCCGGTTGAAAAACAAAAGAGAGAATAGGGGTCTGGTTATCCAAGTTAATCCGACCCTCTCCGGGTGTCAATCTCTGAACCGATCCGGATATATCTTACTGAGTGTGGGCCTTTGTTCATCCGATCCAAACCTGGTGTCTGCATCCGAACCGAGCACTACTCAATTTAAAACATAAACTCTCGTCCAACTATTTAAAAGATATTACTTCCAACTTTACGAACAGTTAGGATAGTGCCTTGCGGACATAAGTGAACATTAAGAACTACTCTGACTATCACTTTCTCTTCAAAGCTTCGTCTTACATTGCTGTACTTTTACTTTGCATTTCTCACATTTGCTGCACACATTTTAGTTCACACACATGCATTGGGGGGGCACGGGATAATTTACTCTAATCTGTGCTATTGCTTCTTCAATAGTTCTATGACAATGAGGCCCAGACGCTCTTCCCGACTAGCTGAGAGGAAAGAAGCCCCGGAAACTTCTAACAAAATCACTCTTGAGGATATATCTTCTTCGTCTGATCCAGAATGGGACAGTGAGGGTCCAGACTACGGGGTTGGAAATCGAGAAAGCAACGAGGCGTCTTCGGAGAACGAGGTTTCTCTGGGTTTTGAGGAGGAAGGAGGGATCGGTGACGATCGAGCCCCTGACGAATTTGAATCAGCCGTTATATTGGAATCACCTCCAGATTCCGTAGAATCGACAATCGACAACGATCGACTTGTTCGAATTTGCTTAAAGTATGGAATAATGAAAAGGGACACCCTAGTGCCCTCACGCTCTGACCGTCCCCACAACCCTCCAGAAGGATATATGACGGTCACTCGATTGATGTGCATGGTCGGTGCCATTCCTCCATTCTCTCCATTCATTGTTGATTTTTTAAGATAAATGCGGATTGCCCCCATGCAATTGCACCCCAATTCATTTGCCTATCTGCACACCTTGTACATAGCATATCGCGAAATCTTAGGCATAGAGCTCACGTTCGATGACGTTCACTTTTTCTATAATTTCAAGCATCGGACTCGAGAAACTCCATCTTTCTGCTACTTTGAATCAGTTCCAAAAAGGAAGATAATCTCTGCAACATTTAGCAGTAAAGCTGGAGACTCCAAATTAGAATGGTTCTACGTGAAGCGACAGCCTGGATGCGCCAGGAGGTGGACAAAATCAAGTAAAGCACTGATTTTCTAAATCCGGGCTCTATACATTTGAATCATCACCTTGACTTGTTTTTCCTTTTTGTTTGCAGTTGACAATCCCAAACAAATATCAGACCAGGTGTTTTTCGACCGGATGCACCGACTCCTCAATGGCGATCAGAAATTCTTGACTATCGACGAAACCCTTAAAGACGAATACCTTCACTTTCATGGGCTGTTGTATGTTTTTCGTAGCATTGGACATGGGACAGTTCCATACGCGTACATTCCTCCAGTGGAGGTAGTCCCAGAGACAGGAGAAGGCTCAGGAATTCCTACAGCGCCTCTTCACACTTCACCTTCTCCATCTTCTACGCAAGATGATGAATTGGCTAATCTGGCCGAAAAGCATCGTGAAGGATATATTGCCCCTGAGGAAACTACTTCTCTAGAAAAGTCAAAATCCTCCCAAGAGTCACCACTTCACGCTTCTGAGGGGGATGCCCCTAGCACTGATGATCAAATATTTCAGGGTTTGGGGGATCTCCCCTTACCTGAGACTATATACACTTCAGAGGATTTCAGGAAGGATCCTTTAGTCTTCACTTCTTCTGAAGAGACCACTCCCGCTAAGGCCAAAGAGCCTGCCCGTACTAGTCTAGCTTCAGACTCGGGTTGGTTGGGGGGAAACACACCACTTAGGATACACTTTACATAACAGCATTTACCTTCATTGCACCTCTTTCCTCGCGAATCCATTAATTCTAAATTTCGTTCGTTTTATCGTGCAGGTACAATGTCTCGATCCTACTATGATATAAGAAAGCTTCGTCGCAGCATGTCCAATCCTCCTCAGGATATCGAGTATGATCGCCGGGATGATCGTGGTAGGGAGGAGAGAAGGCCTTATGATCCCTATCGTTCTCGACCCTCACGTTCTCGCTCACCCATTAGGCCGGAACAAGAGAAATACAAAGGTTACCAAAGCCGTAGGGAGGAGGATAGACCACAATCCAAAGACTCCTCCTCTTCCTATGAAAAACGCAGTAGAGAGAAAAGTCCTCCAAAGGAAACCGGGTCTCGAAGTAAGCAAAATGTCCCTGCTACTAAACGACCTAGGACAGACAAAGAGACTACAGAATCCTCTTCAGGAAGGGACACCGAATTGACAATCCTCGCTCCTCCCCCACCAGATGCGGGAACTGCAATAAAGCGGGCATATTTGAAAGAGCAATTTCCCGAACACTACTTCGAAACTCTGACTTTTCTACCTTCCCTTGAACCTATTTCGTCTAATTGGGCAGATGAGGCCAAAGCAAAGATTGATGCGGTGCAAAAACAATATACTGAGATGTTCAAATATTCACGCAATCTTTCTAGAATCATCCGCACTCTAATCACAAATACTGATTCAATGCAAAAGACCGTGGAGGAGGATGCTAAGGCCTTAAAAGCTCTAGGAAAAGATTTGGAGGACACTCAAGCTCAGCTAGCGGTCGCTCAGAGGGACGCTTCTAATTTCAAACAACAATTCGAGGATATGCAAAAGCGTTATCACGATTTGCTTGAATCTCATACTCAGGAGCGTTCTGAATTAAAAAAGCAAGCTGACGAGGCCAAGTCAGAAGCTGCTAAGACACGCCTTTCTTATGCTGAGCTTGAACGGAAAAACGCCGAGTTAGCAAAGAGGAGTGCTGAATTAGAAAAGAAGAATGCTGACTTGGCTTCGAAGTTGTTGGAGGCAGAAAACAGGGCTGCTCTGGCCGAGGGCAATGTGGAGTGTGCTATTAAATCTACGGAGGAAACCCGCAAGCAACTATCAGAGGCGGAGGCTGATATTCAGGGCTTCGGCGAGCTAATGATTGAATTCTTCGCACACATTATTCGTCGTCGAAACATTTCTTGGATCGAGGACTATCCATCCACTCTAGTTCAAGTATGGAATCAAATCGTTGAGTGGGAAAAAGAGGAACTTAAGGTCGATTCCCTCGATGAAGATAAACTGATGGAGAAATATTTGAGAGATGATGAACCGGAGCGCCTAGCTGAAGGGCGCCGCCTTATTGCTGAGGCCATGGAAGAAGAGAGACAGAAGTCTAAACAAAAAACCATTCTCGAAGCTGGTTCCTCTTCCTCTGCCCCTGCAACTCCCGAAGTAGAAGGGTATGATCCCGAAAATCCGGGAATTCCCCGAACAACTCTACTATCCCCTATTCCTGAAATAGCCCCAGAGGTAGTAGTCACCCCCGCCGAGAAGTCTTCGGAAGGTATCCCCATCTTTTCTCCTCAATTTGCCAAAGCTATTACTACCTTTCGCTATGTGATTGAACATTCGATGAGAGACCCATTGTTTTCGCCTGAGTTGATAACTGTTGCTTCTCATTCTGTAGGTGTCGAATCATCCGAAAAGACAGATGTAGCTCAAGGAGCTGCCGCTGGGACAAAGCCCGCAGATGGGGCCAAAAAAGGGGAAGACAAGGCTGCTTCTATAGACTTGGGAGAAGGAAGTGAGCCAACTAAGGTCTCCACTCCCCATGATGAAGAAATGATAGCGGCTTTAAAGGACGATGGCGGAGACGGGGGGCATGAAGAGGAACCAGAAGTCGCAATAACCGGGGAGTCAAAAAGTGCTGATGACGTTACCTTGGCGGCAATGAAGGCTGATCAAGACAAGCGCTTGCAATTAAAGGCCGAAGGACTAGACCCTGAGGTCCTCAAGCCCCTCGCAGTTGTGGATGCGGGTTCAAGGTTAGTTGTTAAGCTCTCAACTAGATCTATTACGGAAGAATTTGCTAAAAAATCTTCTCTTGATTCCAGTGCCCCGCCCTCCGGGAAGAAGTCTATTGGCTCCAGTACCGCATCTTCAGGGAAAAAGAAATCAAAACGAATCTTGACCAAAGCCGAGAAAGAAGCAAAGGATGCGGAGAAAGCCGCCAAGAAATCCAAAGCTCATTCCAAATCTAAATAGTGGATTGCCCTGTATCTTTTAAGCATCTTTGTGAACCAATAATTGCTGCTACAAAAGCAGCTCCTGCACTTTCTTTTTTATCTATTTCCCTGTACAAATTCATTCATCTGTAAATAAAAATAATTCACTTTTTGCAATGTTTGTTTGTTAGTA
Organism: Allium sativum; assembly: GCA_030737875.1. Lineage (NCBI taxonomy): Eukaryota > Viridiplantae > Streptophyta > Magnoliopsida > Asparagales > Amaryllidaceae > Allium > Allium sativum. Next base: position 302,350,586 of record CM060924.1, read on the forward strand.
GTTCTGCATTTATGCATGTCTACAGTTGTGAAACGAAGTTGTGGAGGGGGGAAATATGCGTGTACATAAGTGTCCCCAGTCAATTTCCACAAGTTATTCAATGCTTAACCAAGCAATCTGAAAGCTCCCGATTTTCTGACGGGATAGCACTTCCTGTGCCGTCAGTACCTGTCGTTTTTTCTGGCATTTCTTTTATACTCTCCCTCTTTCTCTTGAGAGATAGAGTTCGAGTTCGGTCATCTGTTTATTCCTCGGTCTATCAACGGGGAAAGATTTCTTTCTCAGCGCTCAGTCAGAGACGCTTTTATACTCTCTCTCTCTCTCTCTGGAGAGTTAGAGTTAGGAGGAGAATCTATTTTTCAGCGCTCAGTCGGAGACGCTTTTATACTCTCTCTCTCTCTCTCTCTGGAGAGTTAGAGTTAAGAATGTCGTTTTCTCATTCTTTTATGTCTTATCGCACAAATAGTCGTTGTGCTTCTTTTTATGTCTAAACCGTTTTCAACCTTTTTAGGCTGTGAGTCACCCTGTACTTCATACCTACAACAGAATAATTAACAAATGTATATATACATAGTGCATAAAGGTAAATAACACACAATATTTTTATAGTGGTTCAGCTAAGTCGTAGCCTACATCCACTTTATAGTCCTTTATTCATATCGTCAGATTTTCCCAAGGCAAGTCGTGCCTTATTACAGAGTTCATAAGAAAAATAACACAAAGTACAGTGTTTTTTAATCCAAATATCGCATTAAGTGTTGGGCGTTCCATGCTCTGGGGACTTCTTCGCCATCCACGGTCGTTAACTTGAAGGTTCCTTTTTCAAGTTTCCGTTGAATGACAAAGGGTCCTTCCCATTTTGGACCAAGGTGTGGAAGGGATGGAAAGACTCTCTTTAGCACCAAATCTCCTGGTTCAAAAGTTCTGAGGCGAACTTTTTTGTCGTAATAGCGTGCCATCTGACGCCGATGTCTTGCTGCACGCAAATCTGCTTCGTCCCTTTTCTCTTCGACTTCATCAAGAGACTCAAGTAAAAGTGCCCGATTTGTCATCGGGTCATAATATGTCACCCTGTGGGAAGGAACTTCTAGTTCAACTGGAATTACAGCTTCTGAGCCAAAGGAGAGAGAGAAAGGGGTATGACCGGTGGCCGTTTTAAATGTTGTTCGATATGCCCACAAAGCTAGGGGCAATTCATCAACCCACTTTGCCTTTGCACACTCTAATCGCTTCTTGAGGATGGATTTTATTACTTTGTTTATTGCCTCTACTTGCCCATTCGATTGCGGATAGGCAACTGCAGTATATCGCTTGTCTATCTTATACTTTTGGCAAAAATTTCTGAATTCAGTGATATCAAATTGGGTCCCGTTGTCAGTTTTAATCGTCCTTGGGATCCCGAATCGACATATAATATTTCTAACCACAAAACTTATCACCTTTCTTGTTGTGATTTTGGTCAAGGGCTCAGCTTCCACCCACTTCGTAAAATAGTCCACGGCTACTATTGCATACTTAGCTCCTCCTTTAGTAATTGGTAGAACTCCAATGATATCAATTCCCCATGTGGCAAATGGCCAGGGACTCACCATTGATTTAAGCTGGGTCGACGGTGCCCTGGGGATTTTGGCGAATCTCTGGCACTTATCGCAGCGTCGTGAATAATCAGCTGCATTTTTATTGATCGTAGGCCAGAAGTATCCGTACCGCAATATTTTCTTTGCTAAAGTTTGACCTCCTGTATGATCTCCACACTCACCTTCGTGTACTTCTCTTAGTACACGCTTGATGTCGTCGAGTGCTATACATCGTAACAGGGGCATAGAAAATCCTTGCCTATAGAGAGTATCATCTTGTATGACATATCTGGTAGCTTTGCGAACTACAGCTCTTTTCTCACTCTTCTTCGATGGGAGTGTCCCATTCTTAAGGAAATTCATAATTGGAGTCATCCATGACTCCTTCTCTGGTTCTGCTTCAAAAGCGAACTCAATTTCCATTGACTCAAAGCTTGGCGACTCCAACGTTTCAATTGGAATTACTTCAGTCTCTTCTGGATTGTCGGAACTAGCCAGCTTTGCCAGTCTATCCGCTTTCTGGTTTTCAACTCTGGGAATATGTGTTATGTTGTACCGATCTAAGCTATTCAATAGCTCTTTCACTTTCTTGAGGTAGGCGATAAGTCGAGGTCCTCGAGCCACGAATTCCTCTCGCACTTGACAAACAACAATTTTAGAGTCACAAAATATGTCTATCATTTTTACTCCGAGGTCTTTAGCAAGCTTCAGCCCGGCGATCAGGGCTTCATATTCTGAGTCATTGTTAGTTGCCGAAAATTCTAATCGCAGGGCGTAATATAACGACCGTCCCTCGGGAGTGACTAAGACAATTCCAGCTCCGGACCTTCGGTCATTCTTGGCTCCATCTGTATATAGTTTCCACGGATTCATCTTTATTTCATCCTCGGATTTAACCACTCTGTCATTGATTATTTCCTCCTCTGGAATGGTGAATTCCGCAATAAAGTCTGCTAGAGCTTGCCCCCTGATTGACTTTCGTGGTTGAAAATTCAAATCAAACTGACTTAGTTCTATGTTCCATTTAATCAACCTTCCCGATGCTTCGGGCCTCTGTAACACCTGCCTTAAAGGCTGGTCGATGTATATGGTTATTGGATGGGCTTGGAAATAGTGACGAAGTTTTCGGGATGCGATCAGGAGGCTGTAAGCAAGCTTCTCAATTTTTGGGTAGTTGCGCTCTGCCGCTGCTAATTTCTTACTTACATAATACACCGGCCTTTGTACTTTGTCTTCTTCTCGAACCAGGGCTGTGCTGACAGCGTGAGCCGAGACTGCCAAGTAAACAAATAATTCTTCGTGATCTACGGGCTTTGATAAAATCGGCGGTTTCTCTAGCAGTTCCAACAGATTTTGAAAGGCCTCAACACAATCCGGAGTCCACTGGAAGTTCTTCTTTCCCCTTTTTATCAAATCAAAAAACGGAACACATTTATCTGTGGCTTTGGAGATGAATCTACTCAGCTCCGCTACTTTCCCTGCAAGACTTTGGACGTCTTTAATTCTCCTTGGTTCTTCGATGTTTCTAATCGCTGCTATCTGGCTAGGGTTGATTTCAATTCCTCGGGAACTCACAATGAAGCCAAGGAACTTTCCCGATGCCACTCCAAATGAGCATTTCAGAGGATTCAATTTCATCCGGTACTTTCGCAGGATACCAAACATTTCCGCCAAGTCTTGCGTATGACTGGAGGAATGCTTTGATTTGACAAGCATATCATCCACATAAACTTCCATAGTTTTTCCTATTTGATCATAAAACATTCCGTTTACCAAGCGCTGATAAGTAGCTCCAGCGTTTTTTAATCCGAATGGCATTACAACATAACAATATAACCCCAAATTCGTAATGAAGCTCGTATGTTCTGGGTCTGGTACGTGCATAGGAATTTGGTTGTATCCAGAATATGCGTCCATGAAAGAGAGAAGTTCATGACCTGCTGTCGAGTCTACAAGCTGGTCAATCCTGGGAAGTGGGAACCTATCTTTCGGGCAAGCTTTATTTAAATCTGAAAAGTCAATGCAAGTCCGCCACTTTCCGTTTGGCTTCTTTACTAAGACGGGATTCGATATCCAGTCGGGATATGTCGAATCTCGAATAAATCCATTCTGCTTCAACTTCTCTACTTCCTCTTTGAGAGCAGCCGACCTCTCTGGGCCCAGCATGCGTCTCTTTTGCTTCACAGGCGGATGCTTCGGATTTACATTCAATTTGTGACTTATAATGGATGGTGATATCCCACACATGTCAGCATGGGTCCAGGCGAACACGTCTAAGTTTGCCTTCAAGAAGTCCGTTAGTTCTTTAGCTCGACATGGATCCAATTGAGAACCAATCTTCAAAACTTTTGTCGGATCAGCTTTATCAATGGGAATTTCCACTGTCGCTTCGTTAGGAGTTGCATTCCTAGCCTTTGGTTCCTCGTCTTTTCTGGGATCCAGGTCTTCAGGCGTTCCTTTGGGCAACTCCCTCGGGGTCAATCTCTCTAATTGCTATGCCGAGTCCCCCTTTGAGGGAGACGAGGCATCCTTACTCTCAACGTTAAGTCCTTTCATCAACATCTTTAACTCGGCCACATAGCAGGCCCGTCCGGAAACCTGATCCCCTCTCATTACTCCAGTTCCGGCTTCGGTTGGGAACTTAAGTAACAGGCACCAAGGGGCGATACAAACTCTAAATTCAGCGAGGGAAGGTCTCCCCAAAAATGCGTTATAAGGCGAATCTACGTCCAATACTACGAACTGAAGCATTCGCACTCTTCTACGTTCTCCTTGCCCCAGGGTCACGGGCAACTCTATGTATCCCATGGGAGCTGTCGACGCCCCGTTGAAGCCTCTGATCCATCCTTCACAAGGCTTCAGATCTTCGGACTCAAGCTTCATCTGATCAAATGACTTCTTGAACAAAATATTAACGGAACTTCCGTTGTCTACTAATACCTTATGGACCAAGGCCGGCCCAATGGTGGTAGTAATAACCAACGGATCATTGGTGGGTGATTGTATCCCAGTATTGTCTCGGCTTCGAAATACCACGTCGTCAAACATGGTCTTCTGTTGTTTTATGGGGGTGACATCTTCCAAATCATCACCTTCATTCACGTCTAGATGCTTGGCAGCATTCACATATTGATCCATTGATCTGAAACTTCGGATTGCTGGGTGAGGTCCGCCTACTATGGAGTTGATAACAATTCCTTTACCTTTCTGCTGCGCTGTAGGCTTGGGAGCAGGTAGAATCTGTTTTGGAGCCTGCTCTCCTTGCCCCCTTTCCCTCGGGGCAACCTTGTACTCATCCAACTTCCCTTCACGCAACAGTTTCTCAATCACATCCCTTAAATGCCGACATTCATTAGTTGAATGCCCGTGAGTTCCATGAAACAAACAAAACTTCCCTGTCGCCATTTCTTTCTCGGTCGAATCACGAGGTGGCGGTCTTTTGTATTGTAACACATTATACGTATCCAGGTAAATATTTTCCAGGGTGTCGTTCAATGGTGTATAATCCTCGTAGTTCTGGAATCGGGGTCTTTTGTTAGGGTCACTTCCCCTATTTCTGTTTCTTCTGTTACCGTTTGGATTACGGTTATTGTTGTTGTTACCCCCGCTTCCAGCATTGCTGTTTCCACCCTTGTTTCCTACATTTACTTCAACCTTGCCAGAACTTTCCCCAGACTGCTTCACGGTGATATTACTCTGCACATTCTCCTTTGAAGCCGTCTCAGACTTTCTCTTTCGGTTTGCCCTGGCCTCCTCTCGTCTTAGATAAATATCGGCTTTTTCGTAGAATATCTCCCTTGTGGAGGGTGTTTTCCCAGAAAGGTAGTCTCCAAACTCAGATTCAGGATCGACTCCTTCCTTCAATGCCATCAGAATAGTGGGCTCGTGCGGGTCACTGACCTCAGTTACGGCTTGGTTAAAACGATCAAGATATGCCCTTAAAGATTCTCCTGGCGCCTGCTTGATTCTTGACAATTCAATAACACTTTTGGACTTTCGGGCATGGAGTCGGAACTGGTTCATGAAGCGCTCGCTTAATTCCTTGTAATTCGAAATCGAACGAGGAGGAAGTCGGGTAAACCAGAACAGCGCCACATCTTCTAAGTAGATTGGGAATGCTTTGCACTTCACTTCATCAGGGGCGGCAGCAGCATTCATGAGCCATGAGTACCGCATTAAATGCTGTCCCGGATCAGTCCTTCCGTTGTATTTGTCCATCTGTGGCAAGTTAAAGCGTCGGGGAAATTGGAAGTCGAGGATATCATCGGTGAAGGGAGTATGGCTTCGTTCGATGCCATAATCCTCATTTGTATAGTTCCGACTCTCGGACATGATCGGGCGAACCATTGCCTGCACATCAGCATTAGTTAGGGGCCGCTCAGGTTCCCTGGCCCTAGTATCCGAGCTCCTTCTGGGCTCTTGTTCAGGAGACGCCCTTCTTCTTCGAGCTGCCTCTGCTCGATTCCGTTCCCTGCGCTCCCGGTCGATCTCGGGAGGAGGGGATTGGAGTCTTTGCCCTCGAGTGGGGTCATTATTTCCTAGCGCTCGTGCAATATCCTCACGAGATCCCAAAGATCCAAATGTCAGCTGCTCCACGTTCTGAGGTCGTTCGAGTGGCCTTCGTTCACGGGGCCTCTCTTCCTCGGAAGATGAAGATTGATCCACTGGTGTGTGACGAACCGGTGATGGAGTTCTCTGTCGACGGAGTTCACTAATTTCCCGACTCATGAGCCTCATATTTTCCTGCATCATGAGATTAGTGCGCTCGTGAACTTTCATGGCCTCCCTCGTGCTCTCAAGCATGTCAAGCAAGCGCGAGAAATCTCCTTGAGTGATGGGCGCAGATGGATTGATCTGATCACCAACCCTGGTGGCTGGAATTGGAGCATTCGTAGGGACTCGAGTAGAGGTTCCAGCTTCACCAAGCATCGGGTCGGGTCGGAGGTAGGAGGTCGGATCGGATCGGAGCTGGGGAGCCTGGTCGGATCGGTACGTGGCAAGCAGCTCGGGTCGGTTCAGATTGGGGGAATGCACTGCTTCAGAATCTCCTACCCGGATCGGATCGGAGCTCTCCCCCTGCTGTCGGCTCGGATTTCCTGCATTGGTTCTTCCTGCTGCTGAACTCTGCCCCCGAGACCTTGTTACAACCGCATTTTGCTGATCTTCGCCAGCTCCATTTCCTCGAACAGAATGAACTTCTTTGCCTTTTCCTTTGGCCATGAATCTTTGACAATCACTTCAACAAATATAAAAAAGCGGAGAAACTTAAGGATTTACTTCTTTGAAATCAACGGTCCAAAAAGTAGAGAGAAATCCCGGAAAATAAAGAATTTAGATGAGGTTCTCAGTGAAAGCACCAAAATGTTAGACCCAAAAGTAGTTCTAACACCCAAATTGATTAAAAGCAAATAAGATGAGATAAAAATAAAAATGAACACACAGGATTTATAGTGGTTCGGCGAAGAAATGCCTACGTCCACTTATCTTTCACTATATTCAACGATTCAGTTGCAAATACAATGTAATTGTCACTTGACTTCACTCACAACTCACTTATATTCACTCAATAGATTAAAACAAGTAATGAAAGAAGATTTGGATTCTTCGGGAGTAATGGAGTTCGGATTATGGGGGTAGTTGAATTCTCAAAGTGCCTAAAAAAGATCCTTCTCTTTGTCTCCGGACGGGGTATTTATAGGTGTGAATTTGCTCGAAACTTGATTCGGGTCGGGGCCACATGTCGTCCATCCCACTATCTTCGGGTTCGGATGAACTATTATGTTGACAACGCATCAAAGGAACGGACGTTATGGGTAGGAACTGGTCACAGCCGGTCCGGATATCCAGGCGCTTTTGCAGGAGAATAATATGGAACATGGGCTCTGGTCGGAGACGCACAGATAAGGGGTTCGGATCGGGATATCCGATCCGACCCGGACTGGCTTGGATGCAACGCTCTCTTCTTCTCTAATCTACTCCGCTCCGATCCATTTTCGTGGCAAACAGGTGGCTTTCCGATCCAATTGAGATCATGTTGCCCTCCGATCCGATTAGATATACCTTACCAATTTCCTCAGCAGCAGTTCACCGATCCGAACAGAAGACTCTATCCGACCCGAACCGATACGTTGCTCTGACCCGACCCGAACAACTGCAGCTATCCAATCTAGATTGTAGTGTCTTCTCCAATCCGAACCGAAGTCTTCTAATTAAAAATGCTCTTCAATGTCTGGTTTCTTGACTTTGTGTTGCCTAGTTCACAAAGTAGGCTAACAATCACCCCATCCAGAATCATCACAACTGTCCATCTCTCACGCAGACCATCCTAGTCGAACTTGACATCCCCCAAGTGCAAGCCCCAAAGGCCTAAACCAATATCAGACAAATACCCAAGGGATACCTCCTTCGAATTCAGACGACCTACGTGGGATGATACTAATAAAAACGGTCTAAATAATTAAGCCCTTGTCCAACTCTGGATGTCCTTGCCAGTCTCGCTCCAAAACCACCGTTTATCCCATAACTGGCTTTGCTCAACCTATTGAGCACATACGAAAACTTATTTCGCTCCTAGAAAAGACCAAGATGTCATTTACAAAGACCATCACAAACTTATTTAGGTACTCCCTGAACACCCTTCTCATCAAATCAACAAAGTATGCGGGGGCGTTCGTCAAACCAAATGGCCTCACCAGCCACTCATAAAAACCATCCGGAGTCCTAAAGGCTATCTTCTCTATACTATCCTCAGCCACTCTCAACTGACGAAACCCCGTGGCTAAGTCCAACTGCGAAAATACTGAGGCGCCCACTAACTAATCAAAGGGATCATCAATCCTCGGCAATGGGTGTCTATTCTTCTTTGTGAGTTTATTTAGTTCACTTTAGCCTACAAAAAGTCTGAGAGACCCATCCGCCTTCGTATCAAAAACTACTGGAGCACCCCACTCCGATATACTCCGTCTTCTAAACCCCTTCTCAAGCAAATCGCCTACTTGCTTATGGAGTTCCCTCCTCCCACGAGGAGCCATGTGGCACACTGGCCAAGATACTGGTTTGGCATTGTCTACCAGATATATTTGGAAGTCAATCTCCCACTCCGGAGGTAAGCCCTTCACCCCCTCAAACACATCCGAGTATTCCCGAACCACTCTAACAGATCGCAAACTCTCGACCGACGTGTCAAGCGATTCTAGATAACTTAGCATAACAGATTCCATGGGATTACAAGAGATCTCGAGAGTGTTACCCAAGCGGGTCATAAGCCTAACAACTTTCCCTTCAAAATCAAGAACGGCAACCCCACTGGATAACCAGTCCATGCCCAAAACTATCCCATAGCCCGTGAAGCCCAAAAAGCATCATATCTAAACTCAACGCTAAGTATAGAAACTTTCAAACCCAAACACATCATGGAGCCCCAATTGTGTTTGAAACAACTAAGGGATCATCTACTAAACTGGTGTCTAAGTGTAGTGTCTCAACTAACAATGATGAGATAAACGAACTCGATGTGTCAGAATCAAATAAAGTTCGAATCGGATAATAAAGAAATCCAAATTCCAACCTAGACGGTCCTATCCCCATCTGGTACCCTAGCCGTGAGGGAATACAACTACCCTCCAGGAGATTCCGTACCTTACCCTTGCCTCTTTGGACAATCCTAATAAGATGTCCTATTCCTCCAAAAGGATAACTACTAGCCCTCTTCTTCCCATTCTCCACTCGTAACCTCCCACCAATGAGGTTTCCTCCTTCATTAACCAAACAACTATTTGAGCCTTCCTCCCATCGTCTATCCAATAGGTACCTACAAGTCCTCCTCCTTCTTGAACCAACTTCTAATCCGACTAATGTCTAAGTCCCTTGAAGTGGTTTTCCATTCTTATCTATCTTAGATAGATCATCTATACACGGAGGGGAAGCTCAAAACGAGAGAGGAAGCGATTCAAAATGGAGAATTTGAAAGATATAGATATGGCTATTGGGGATTATGCTTTTCTTTCAAAAACTTTTCTCTTAAAAGACATGTTTTTGAAAATACTCCTTTCAAAAATATTCTTAGAAAATAGTTTTTCTAAAAAAATTATCTGTTCTGGTAACCTTAAGCTCTGATACCACGTGTAACACCCCACACCCGCTACTGTCACTCATAAGGGAATGCCATAACATCGGTGGAGTATTTTAAGTGAATATAGAACAGAAAAATTACAACAAGACAGATATAAGTAATACTTGAGAATTTAAAACATCATTTCATTTCAGCGGAAAGTAAAACATGTTTGGTTACACCAAAACCATAAATAAGAGTCAAGTACATAATGTCCATCCTGATAAAAACAAAAGTACATAATCCCACTACATAACCTAATAGCCATAATAGAAAAGATAAACTGAGCTTTACATCCACGGTCCAAGCTCCAAAAGATAGATAAAGCAGTCTGATCAAAGCCCACTAGTGCTAGGCCCACTCTGAAAACCTGAGGGTTGGAAAAAGATAAAAACAACGGGGTCAGACATAAGTCTGAGTGAGTCCTATAACCCTAACAATACAATCATTAAAGTAATTAGGGTATGATATAAACAAGGTACGGTACCTCTGGGGATAATGACTACACTAAGTGGCCAACTAAACACAGGATATACTAAGATAACCGAAAAGACGCATTTATCCACCCAAGGATAATTACTAGATTGCACCACCCCAGATCTACCCACCCAAGGGTAATTCCTACACTGCACCACACCAGTTCTACCCACCCAAGGGTAATTCCTACTTAAAGGTTGATCCCACTAAGTGTACTTAGAAATTTTTCCCAGTAGTTTCTTGTACCCCTAGCTGATTACATAGGTGCCGCCTGCCCCTATCTCCACTAGGTGCACCCACTACTCCCAAGCGATCGGCTCCCTACCGTAGATACCCGTGCTGGTCCCACAGTGGGGTGTATCACTCCCCAAAGTGGCAACCCGATAATCAATGGTGCACGGTTTATACCTACACGATGCAACAACGTCTTACCTACCAGCCCGGGTCCACACACGCATATGAAACCCGTTGGACTCGCGTTGCCACCGCTACCCCGTTTTGGCCTCTTATAGTCAAGCCCAATATGCGTGTCCCGTCCTCGACTTGGGTCGAGCCCACAAAGATACGTTTGGGATATTGGTTGAAATGGGCCCCCACAAGCTACCCACCTAAGCTTGTCATTTCTAGTGAATCCCACTTAACCCTTTAACCATGTCCACTTACATGTTATAAATTTTGGTTAAGTCTTTTAATCATATTTTAATTGCCACTCAAGGCCCCCACAAGCTACTACTTAAGCTTGTCATTTAATTATATTTCAATTGCCACTTAAGGCCCCCACAAGCTACTACTTAAGCTTGTCATTTAATTATTTTTCAATTGCCACTTAAGGCACTTACTTGATTCCCTCATGCCACCCAAGGCACTTACTTAATTCCCACATGCCACCCAAGGCACTTACTTAACCCTTTAATCATGTTTAATTACATGTTCCACTTTGGTTAAGTATTCTAATCGTATTTTCTATTGCCACCCAAGGCAATCCCACTAGTTTCCTTATGCCACCCAAGGCACCCCCACTAGTTACTACATGCCACCCAAGGCACACACTTAACCCCTCATGCCCCTCTACATGCTAATTTGGTTAAGTGTTTCTCAATTAATTAAGATCGTAACCTTTGTAAAGACCTCTCACATTAGACTGTCTTTTATGGCAGCTGGATATGTCGGTTGGTTCCGGGCAGCCTTACACCATAACAGAGTCTAACCTCGTGTCTTTACACTTGTCACGTATTTAGTTTATGACTAAGACCTCTCACATTGGGCCAATCATTTGTAGCCGCTGGATTTGCCGGTCGGTTCCGGGCAGTCTTATGCTACAAAAGGGTCCAACCTCATGTCTTAGTAGATTAATTACACCTAATTAATCACCCCCATAATTTGTATTAATTATCCCTAATAAATTACAAATATTTAAGAATATGGGTAGACCTAACTCAATAGGTAAATTCCCAATTCCATAATATGGGTAGACCTAACTTAATAGGTAAATTCCCAATTTCATAATATGGGTAGACCTAACTTAATAGGTAAATTCCCAATTATGTCCATCCACTTTACGGTATGTTTAATTATACCCACTTCACACAATTTTATGTGTTCATTAATTTTTACCCCATCGTCCCCACGTAAATACGTTAACATGACATACTTCAAAAGAGAAGATTCATCATACACATAATGGGTTCAACTTAGCATATCATTAGCATTACCATGGGTTTAAAAGGTGTCAACTTGTATAAATGACCACAAACCCAACTTGCATAAATAACCAACCCAAACTTGCATGAATCACATATGTCATGAAGATGGTAACTTGCTTAAATGTTCATGTTATAGACCTATCATAAAGGTGTCAACTTGCATACAAGTCATAGGTCTAAAAGGGACGAACTCGCACATGTACTTATGTCATACATAAAGGCAAACTTGCATATGAACTTGCATCATAACTTGCATATGAACTTGCATCATAACTTGCATATGAACTTGCATCACAACTTGCATATGAACTTGCATCATAACTTGCATATGAACTTGCATCATAACTTGCATATGAACTTGCATCATAACTTGCATATGAACTTGCATCATAACTTGCATATGACCAAACACTTAGCATGCATAAACCAAAATACTTAGCATGCATAAAACAAAATACTTAGCATGCATAAAACCAAATACTTAGCATGCATAAAACCAAATACTTAGCATGCATAAAACCAAATACATAGCATGCATAAAACCAATTACATAGCATGCATAAAACCAAATGCATAACTTGCATATCATGTTACATATAACTTGCATATACTCTCACATATAGTTTGCATAACATGTTACATATGCATAAATGTTCAACATAGTGTTTGGCATCATAAAACATGGCATTAAACTTGCATATAGCATAAAACTTGCAAGACACATAACCTACACTATACTAAACTTGCATAAACACATTTATCCACAAACATAGCCATCTCTTATCATATCCTACCATAATCAATTTAACAATTGATTATTAAAGCTATAGGAACTCACCACTAAGCTCCCATAAGCAAACCCTTGCCACCAATTACCCAAAAACTCTAGCCTTGGACATAAAGCTTGCAACTTGATGATGAATGCAAGCTAATGATTGCTTAAACAACTCAAAGATGCTTGTATGAACATGAAAACCTTCATAGAAATAGTTTAGAAATAGGATGGAGGCTAGGGTTTTGAGTGGAGGCCATGATTATAGAAAATTTTGGCATAGTTTAGTTAGGAGATAGGACTTTGATCATTTAGGGCTAGCTTAGGGTCTTATTTATAGGATTAGGCAAGTGATTTAGGCCATTAGATTAACCCTAAATTAGATTAGGGCCATCAGATCTCGGAAGCTTCCAGAAACCAGCCCAAAGCACAGCCCAAACACTAAAATGGTGCACCAGGCCAGAATCAGCCGACAGGGCAAGTCGACAGCCCTGTCGACTTGCCTTTCAACATGCCTGTCGACATGGCAGTCGACAGCCCTGTCGACAGCCAAGTCGACTTGGCTGGGCGGGATTTTTCCCGCCTGGCCCCATTTCTGCATGTTTCGAAATTCAAATTTCCCGAAAACTTCTTTGGGCCTTAACCGGGTCATACGGACTCCGATTTACAAAATTTCGGACTCTATTTCGCGTATTTTTCCGAGACGAACACAATGACGTAACCCGTTTCCCCTGATTCTCACATCTGAGATTATTAATTCTGTAATTAGTGAATATCAGTGTTAACTGAAATTCGGGGTGTTACAGAAACAGAGAGGGTATAAAGAACAGACAATTTTCTTTCAAAGTGTTTTATTTTCTTTTTAAAATTTATCTTAACCTTTAAATGATTTAGATGATGATATAGTAGCATGATCTCGTCTTGTAACCATCTTGAACCCATCTACTTAGGTGAACTGATCAACGATCATAAGTTCTCGATGATTTTGAAACTGGAAAACAATACAATAGGTTTTGCTAACTATTAGTATAAGGTTTTTAAACAAAAATAGAAACCAATCAAACAAAGTACCTACTTAGATTCAAACAAGTTTACATTCGATAAACCAAAACATCCCATAGCAAACCCATTCAACAGTTCAAAACAGAAGAAAACAAGAAGAAATTTTGAGAAGTTTTACTCACCTGTCTTGGTTAAAAGCTCACTGCTTCTTCTCTAATTTTGTTTGAAAACTTTGTAGTTGTGTCGGAAAATGGTGTATGCTCAAGTCTTATTTATAGGTGAAGGAAAATACTAAAATAACGGAGCATTCAATACTGTTTTTGGACAAAGATCAGAATCTGTTTTCAGATTTTGTTGTGACAATGGATTGACACTATTAAAAACTCATTTCAAAACACAAATGTAAAAATTCACATGGCTTATATCATCCCCTCCTCACATTGAAATCACCAGCACATGCACCCTCTTTCCTCCCATTGGCCTACCATCAAACATCCTCTTAAATGCTCATGTTCTCTAAATCTTTTTCTTGGTTTAAACACCCCTATTTGTACCTTATATGCTCAGTTTTTAAATGGTTTTTCTAAATCATATTTTCGCATGACGACTTTGATTTAACATTAAAATATATAAAACTTTTACTTGCCTTCTAAGGCTTTATAAAAACTGAAATTCCTTGTATAATGAATCTTGGCCATGTGATGGAAAATCTTCGGAAAATCTATGCTTAAGTGAGTATCTAAGGTAGGCAAGTTTTATGGTATAAATTCACAAGATTTGGAAGATCTTTAGCACAAGTTTTGTTGACAAAGGTAACATGTTTTTGAAAAATAAAAAGAAAGAGAAATTTCAGAAAATCTTAATAAGAGCAAGGGAAGATTTCAAACTGAAAATCTAGAAACAAAAATGATTTTCCATGTGAAAAGTACATGCTTTCAAATCCTTTTTCCTTGTGGCCTTCTAGTGTAGGTGCATCTTGTGTAGGTGCATTTTCATGTACATACATATATGAAGTTATGTTTGCAAAGAATGGTGCTTCCATGTTTTAACTAGATGTATGTGTGAAACTAAGAATGCTTATATAAACTTGTTTTTGCCAACAAAAGTTGGTCTTATCATGCTTTGGTCAAGCATGCTTCATTGTAAAAAAAAACAAGAATTCTACTTAAAGAAAAATACAAGGTTTTAAATCCCTTTTTAAAAAAATGAACAAACACATGAAAAAGGAAAAATGGGATTTTAAGTTTTGCTATAAACATGTGTTATTATCCATACATGAAAGAAATAAATTTAAACAAACGCTATGCATTACATGCTATTATACATAAATGAGCAAAATAGATGTTTGTAAGTGCTGTGCTACATGCTAATACAAATGCTATTATACATGTTTTAGAATTATTTAAAGTATGAATTTTAACTCGTATTTTTAAACACGTACTTATGATAATTTACTATCTGTGTAAAAAGTCTGGGTCATTACATTCTACCCTCCTTATAAAAATTTCGTCCTCAAAATTTGTAAACAGTAGATTAGAGTTATCGACACATATAAATAAATATTTTAACAGCTCTTTTCATAACTGGATATATCTGTCGCTACGGTTGAAAAACATTCCATCCTTAAATTCTCATCAATTTCCAAATACACTTGCCTTTATTTGGAAAATAGATCTCAGGCCTTATTCACTTCATTGATTTGAATCAATCTTGCTCAAGCCTATGTATCTGTCTAAATTCTTTTTAACTTCATTAGTCAATCCACTTAACTCCGTTAAGTATTATCCACAGACCCCATTAATTATCCCTATCGCGGGACTCACAAATATGTTTTAATTCCATAAATCAACCAGTTTACTTTTTCCTGAGTTCATATCAACTAATACTTGAGTCCAGACTTAATTTCAGGAAATCCAAATTTTAATTTAATTTAAAATTCTAACTTGATATGCTGTATCAATATTATCCATATTTAATCCAACCATATTAATTTTATCCCAAGGCTGACCCTAGTTAATTAACTCCTTTATATTAAAAAGAGTAAAGTATCTTCTGAAGCTCCTTCCATTTTCACATTCTCAAGAATTGATGACTCATCCATCAAAGCATAGACCTTTGGTTGCTGGGCTTTTTTAAGTGGACAGTCTCTAACCAAGTGCCCAGGCTGATGACAGTTATAGCATGAAAACCTTTGGAAATAGCATCACTTGTTCCCTTTGGTTGAGGTTGCTCCGGCTGCTGAGTTTGCTGTGGCTTTTCCGCTGCTGGCTTCGTACAAAACCTGGCAATGTCTCCTTTCTCCTTGCAGTTATGGCATTGCGTATTTTTATAACGCTCTTTGGCTTTCTCCCTCATCTTTGGTACTCCCTTGTTGTTCCAGTTCGGATTGAATTTCCTTTTGTTGGAATTCTCGCCACTGGGCTCTCCTATCTGCTATTTTGCAACTGGCTTCTTTCCCTCTAGTGCCTCATAACGAACTGCCATATCCACCAGATCGACAAATGGGATCCTCAGATGCCCAATCATTTTGACTTGCAGGCTATACTTCAATCCTGCTATGAACATTTCGTTCTTCTTGAGTGGGATATTAATCAGTTCTGGCCCGAAACACGAAAGTGAATTGAACTTGTTTTCATATTCAGATATCTTCATATTCCCTTGTTTGAGATCGATAAAATCCCGATACATTCTAGTCTTTCCTGCAGCAGGAAGAAATTGTGCTTCGAAAGCTTCCTTGAATTTTTCCCAAGTGAAATCTTCCTCATGAATATTCGTGGTCTGAGCATCCCACCAAATAGCAATAGCTTCTTGAAGTTGCCACGAAGCTAAGAGACGTTTCTGCTCATCATTCAATTTCACTCCCTTGAAAATCCTTTCACAGGACCTCAACCATGCTTGGACTTTAATGAAAGATTCAGTCCCTTTGAAAAAATTTCCTCCCAGAGTCGTATACTCTTTACAAATAGTTGCAAAACTTTTGTCCTATTGAACTGGTGCAACTTCCTCCACAGTTTCTCCTTGATCCTGGGATCTAGTATTACGACCAGTAGTAGTCGAAGTTCCACTAGCTCGACCTCTTCGTCCTCGGTTACTCATTTTAATTACCTGAATATAACAGGTCGTAAATCCAGACTTGATTGGATATAACTAACTTAGGTATACCATCCAAGTTGATTAATTTTAAATTTTCAAAAATACTCTCTCTCACACACTCACCCAAAGCCTAGGAAATCAGTAACCTAACCTCTGATACCAACTGTAACGACCAAACTTTCGAACACATCGGAAGTCGTGCCATTAATAAGAATAAGAATAGATAGAAGATAAAATCACAGAAAAACATCAGAATCTCACAGCGGAATTTTTCAAAAGATAATACTTTATAACATTACACAGCGATACATATTACATCAGAGCAATACTGAATCTAGTGATACAAGCCATACATAGTACATCTTTAAATATACGTATCATAGATGACCAAACTGGCAGACTTAATATAATACAGCAGATAAGATAAGTGGAACAGTACATAGAAGTTCCATTCTAGCTTCACAAGTTTAATCCATCCTGATTCACTTGTCTATTCATAACAAGTGTTATGAATACCCAAGAGTTTAAGGAAAAAAAACAGAAAAATAAACTCTGGATCAGTCAGGGGACTGGTATGAGTAAACAGTTTTAAAACAGAGTAAAGAAATAAAAATTTCTCATAAGACCACGCCGTAAATACGGAACGGGTTTTTACCTTATGAGATCAAAACCCTTTGTATACTTGAAATCAGATATTATCATAGTGTCTATAAAATTTTCACAAATAAATTAGAATCTAGAAGAATGCTTGCATCTCACATTCTCATATATAGTATACAAATAAAAAACCCTTGGCGCTTATGGAAATTGGATTTCCAACTATGACAAGGTATGGGACCACCTGTCGATAGTGTACCTCTAGAGACGAATACACTGGAATCAACAAGAACATCTTGCAACCCGGCCCACATATGAACGACCACTCATTTCTCTTGAGTGTATCGAATATATTGTCACCTTACGGATTTTTGTCTCGACCACCGTAGTTCCCGGGAGATACATAAATGAAATTAAGTAACAAATATGAATATTCTCTAGATGGTGACAATACACCCTAATGGGAGCGACCCACATAGCCGTGCTGCCTGCCCGATTTTTGTAATTTCCTGGGTGTGAGGCTTGAGGCTAGACTTACGCTTGATCATCATCTTTTTATTTTCTTTGAATGCCACATCGTCACAATTTTCCAACCACTAATTGATTTCTCCAAAAATATATTATAGGTATACAGCATAAAGAAACGAATTTCTCTACCACCATATAAATACGTTTGGAGAGATCAACATACGTGATCAGTTAGAATTACTTTGTCAGACATTCGTCCATACAAGTTGTCCTGGGATTGGACAAACTGAAGGCACTATTTAAAAATAGTCCTTGCACAACTCTGTCTTCTATTATCTTTAGAAATCTTTGACTCGTAATTATCGAATCGAAGTAGAATATATATTCTGAACTCTTCGAAACGACCAACATTAATAACTTTTAGGGTCAAGTGATACTTAAGAGGAAACAGATTATTATATTCAAATTTGATATTCCATTTATTTGTCAATACTTTGAGTTCTCAATTTATTTCCAAATTTCAAACAGTCAATGATCTAAGTTTGATTAAATAACATTAATTGATTATTCCCAACATTTTAACTCATTGTACGAAAATCATTTCAGAAAAATGATCACATTCCCATGATTACATTGCTTATTTATATTGGATTCAGTTTCTTTCCCTATATATATATATATATATATATATATATATATATATATGATTTTTTTATTTAACCATTTGAATTCACTGTCAAACGGATTTTTTTTTGACAGTTAACCATCTCCTCATATCCTGACATATAGCCGATTTTACATCTCAGAGTATAACTACCTTCTTGGTCTTGAGGGTGCTTTGAATAATATTTCCCCCAGTTATTTAAACTATTTAAAATGAATTACTACTTAAATTAATTACAACTAGGATTAATAAATCCCAGATAAACTTTTGACTTTACTATCGATGATTTCTTCTTTTTTCTTCTCTATTTCATTTGTTAATAATATTACTTCATATAAATTGTATTGTCATTATAGTTAATCAATTAAGTAACAACCCATTTCTCTTTATGTTATTACACCCTTGATTACTTCTCCTTTCCTATTTTTAAATTATTCAAACAAATAATTTAATTACTGTTTAAATGAAATACCATTCTAATTAATAAATCATAGAAGAACGTTTTAACTTTATATTTATTTTGACTCCCTCTATACTTTCCATATTATTATTTCGAGATCAATATGTTTATTTACTATATAATGTCATTATAATTAACAAATACTTAAGTTATTCATTTTTGGAAATATCGAACAACATTTGTTTTTATTTTCATTGATTACCTTTTTTCTCCTTTTTTCTATTTTTTTAATCTCCTAAAATTTCTCTTTTTCCTATTGATTTTTGCTTCAGCTAATCAGGCCATTACCATTTGGGCCCATCTTCTCTATTTTATCTTTTATTTTTAATCCTTTATTTCTTTCAGCCCAACAGGCCTTTCTCCCAAACCGACGCACCTTTCATATTTGCGTTGCCTCCATCATTCTTGTTACTCCTCAATTCTTCTGCTTACTGTTGTTCCTTCTTCCCTGATATATATTCCCATCTCCTTACCAATCAGATCGCGACTGATCATCATCGTGGAACATCCAAACATCACTCGACCAAATCCCTTTTCTCTCCTCTCCTCAATCCGCTGATTCCGTTCTTCTTCTTCTCCCACTGTTCTTCACAATGCACAGTAAGGCATGCACGTGCACACACAATAGGATAGCCAAACACCGATCAAAACCCTTCCCACAAGTATGCATCCCTCAGCTTTACCCATTTCAACCCCTTGATCACACCCCGATCAACCAGATCGGAATTTCATCATTTAACCAAAGTGCCTAAAAATAACACCATCGGAGGAAAGCACCACCGCGCCTCGGCCTGACCACATGCCACTGCCACCTTCCTGCCATGCCACCCTGACACCCCGATGCCCTTGTTCCCCCTAGACCGCACCCCCAAAGCTTCCCTAATGAAGAGCGGTTCGGGTTTGAAAACCGAACCCAAAAATACTAATTTTACCCTAATTTGTTTTAATTCTTCAATTTAATGCAAATAAAAATTTATTTAGTATTTTCCCCTTAATCCCTAGCTTCTCCTACCCCTTCCTGCCAACCGCCACCACCTCCAGTCGAGCGGTTCGCCAGAGATCCCCGAAATTGGCTTTTTCGATCATCTCACTTTTTCCCTTGATTCACATATTTAAAAATTCTGATTTTACTTTTAAAAATCCTTATTTTGATCTAGGATTCTAAGTATATACCTGAATCAAGTGTTTATGCCATTTGATTTTTGAAAGAAACAGAGAGGGTATAAAGAACATACAGTTTTCTTTCAAAGTGTTCTATTTTCTTTTTAAAAAATTTCTAAACCTTTAAATGATTTAGATGATGATATAGTAGCATGATCTCGTCATGAAACCATCCTGAACCCATCTACTTAGGTGAACTGATCAACGATCATAAGTTTTCGATGATTTTGAAACTGGAAAACAATACAACAGGTTTTGCTAACTATCAGTATAAGGGTTTTTAAACAAAAATAGAAACCAATCAAATAAAGTACCTACTTAGATTCAAACAAGTTTACATTCGATAAACCAAAACATCCCATTGCCAGACCCATTCAATAGTTCAAAAGAGAAGAAAACAAGAAGAAATTTTGAGAAGTTTTACTCACCTGTCTTGGTTAGAAACTCACTGCTTCTTCACTGATTTTGTTTGAAAACTTTGTAGTTGTGTCGGAAAATGGTGTATGCTCAAGTCTCATTTACAGGTGAAGGAAAATACTAAAATAAGGGAGCATTCAATACTGTTTTTGGACAAAGATCAAAATCAGTTTTCAGATTTTGTTGTGACAATGGATTTACAATATTAAAAACTCATTTCAAAACACAAATGTCGAAATTCACATGGCTTATATCACCCCCTCCTCACATTGAAATCACCAGCACATGCACCCTCTTTCCTCCCATGGGCCTACCATCAAACATACTCTTAAATGCTCATGTTTTCTAAATCTTTTTCTTGGTTTAAACACCCTATTTGTACCTTATATGCTCAGTTTTTAAAGGGTTTTTCTAAATCATATTTTTGCATGACAACTTTGATTTAACATTAAAATATATAAAACTTTTACTTGCCTTCCAAGGCTTTATAAAAACTGAAATTCCTTGTACAATGAATCTTGTCCATGTGATGGAAAATCTTTGGAAAATCTATGCTTAAAAGAGTATCTAGAGTAGGCAAGTTTTATGGTATTAACGCAAAAGATTTGGAAGATCTTTAGCACATGTTTTGTTGACAAAGGTAACATGTTTTGGAAAAATAAAAAGAAAGAGAAATTTCAGAAAATCTTAATAAGAGCAAGGGAAGATTTCAAACTGAAAATCTAGAAACAAAAATGATTTTCCATGTGAAAAGTACATGCTTTCAAATCCTTTTTCCTTGTGGCCTTCTAGTGTAGGTGCATCTTGTGTAGGTGCATTTTCATGTACATAAATATATGAATTTATGTTTGCAAAGAATGGTGCTTCCATGTTTTAACTAGATGTATGTGTGAAACCAAGAATGCTCATATAAACTTGCTTTTGCCAACAAAATTTGGTCTTATCATGCTTTGGTCAAACATGCTTCATTGTAAAAAAAAAACAAGAATTCTACTTAAAGAAAAATACATGGTTTTAAATCCCTTTTAAAAAAAAAAATGGACAAACACATGAAAAAGGAAAAATGGCATTTTAAGTTTTGTTATAAACATGTGTTATTATCCATACATGAAAGAAATAAATTTAAACAAACGCTATGCATTACATGCTATTATACATAAATGAGCAAAATAGATGTTTGTAAGTGTTGTGCTACATGCTAATGCAAATGCCATTATACATGTTTTAGACTTATTTAAAGTATGAATTTTAACTCGTATTTCTAAACACGTACTTATGATAATTTATTATCTGTGTAAAAAATCCGGGTCATTACACATAATTTTATTAAGAAGAAATTTTTGAAGAAAGAAATAGAATGTGTTTACTGAGTTTTCCCAGAGAAAGAAGTAAAGAAAGAAAAATATTTCAGGGTGCCCGATCTGCTAGGCTTAGCGAGCTTATGTTAGAGTAGGGATTGATTTAGCCATTAGATTAGCCATAAAAATTGTTTACTTGCATCATAATCGCTCTTCTAATTACTTTGCACTAAAGTAATATCTTACGGCACATCTCATTTGTCTGTATTCATTATTTTTATCCACCTATGATAAGAAGGGATTTAAATACACCAAAATAAATCACTAATAAAAACAAACCAATTGACATATATGTCAATCAATGCCTAATTAATCCTTATGTTATATTAAGCGCTAAGCGAGGCGATGGAAGCCGCGCTTCGCTTAATGGCGCTTAAGCGATGCTTAAGCACTGCTTAAGCGCTAGATTCATTTGGAATCCAACTGGGCCTAATGGCTCCTAAATAGTGCCTAAGTAGCACTTAAGTAACAACTAAGCAATGCTTAATTATTATATAAGTAATGCATCACATAATACTATACATAAATGTTGAAGTTTAGGCAAGGCGCTACTGAGCGCTGAAAAAAGCGCGCTTAAGTGCTAAAAAATTGCTCTTAAGCGCTAGTCGCTTAGTGCCTTCCGCTTTTTCAAAATTAAGCGATGTATAAGCCAAAATCGCTTAAGCACCACTTAAGCACGCTTTTCATAACATAGATTAATCCTCATATGCACAATTAAATCAAAGCATTTACGTACACTAGTGTGAACCTGTGCTTCGCACACGGGTTATAGTTATATATTGGTTTAACCAAAACCAAAATCATTAATAAAAGAAAGGAAAAAAAAATTAACCGACCCAAAGTCCCAAAAATAAGCAAAATACCAAACCTTCTAGGATTTGAAACCAAAACGATGACGTTGAAGGCTAACCTTGTATTGTTTGGCAACAATCATAGATTGAATTATGTTAGTAAAGTTGAGCTTTGCAAAAGAAACAAAAGACTTGCATGCTAAAGTTGAAAATCTGGTTAATTCAGCCAATAAAACCATTGCACAAACAATCTTCCAACAGGAAGTTAATAATAAATTTTCAACTGAATTAGTAAGATAAACATGACTTTTCTACACATGACCCGTCACTTTAACCCACACTGAACGAATATACCGCCAAACAGGCCATCCGTGGTGGCGTGGTAGAATCTTAGTTGTCATCAAAAATACAAATTGCAAAAAATAATATTTTCAACTCGAATGTTATAGAACAAGTGGCAAAACGCAAAAAAATGTAAACTTAAACCAAATAAGAGAAAAAAAACATAATGAATCGAAGGTAACGATGAGTCCATTTATGCAGAAACTAACTGTTATACTATAGTTGACCTCATATATACCCAAAAGGCAACAAAATATAAACATTGATCATATGGCTTCATCTTTAAATAAATAAATAGTCAACTTGCATTCATGAAAGTGTATGCAAAGAGAGCCTAGCATATACCAGTCTATAATAATTAAACTTCATAAATGCCTACACATTACTTCCTGGCATGAACTATAATTAGCCACCATACATCTTTTGAAGCAGTAGTCGTAGTATACCGGACCCCAAGTCTTAATGCCACTTCTTGGTAGTGCTTGATTTCATGCTAGCCTTCATTCTCCTTCAGTTCCTGTATAAATATCTAAACTTTAGTTCTTGTACAACTCCAAAAAAATTTACTTATACAACTAAAAAGTAACATATATTGCTTAAATTATGTATGATTATGAAAAATAGTGGCATATGGTAGCAGTTGAAAATAGAGTAAAGAACATTTTAACAGTGGATTATAACAACCTTCGTATGTATAGTAACAATTATAGTGATTTTTTTGGATTGAGGGTGAGAACCTTAATTTAAGTTAATTGAACTGAAACATAACACTTGAAATTATGTTTGTACATCTTAGTCATTCATCTTGCTATTGAAGAAAAAGTGAAGCAAATCTCAGCAAGGCTGAAAGTGTTTATCTAAGTTAACTACAACATAAAGTAGAAGCATATCAAACAACAACAGACTTTTAACATAAACCTTCATACTAGCCATGGAACTTCTTCTGTCAATATAAGTTGGAGAAAAAGAACAAAATCAAATGGATTTTCAGATACGACTGTGTAGTTAGTTCTTTTAATATCTTGTAAATTAACCATGCAGTATCCGATTTCACAAAGATGAAAGGCCCGAAACACTTTTTTTCCTACATTTCGATAAAGGTTGGAAAAAGAATTGCATACACTACATATTATCTCACAACGCATACTATAGGGTTGGAAAAAACACAATGCAAACTTGGATTACTCAAAAAACACAATGTAAATTTTATGTTAAAGCCCATAACCATCACTACGCCATAGATGGCCTACCACTACGAAAATCCATGGTGTTGCTAGCTACAATGTTGCCATAGCTATACCATTTTTGTCTGTTGCAACGCACACTTCAATGTGTTGGCATAGATATCAACATGTGTTGCAGTAGCCACGTGAATAAAATTATCAATCCGCGTCAACACGATCTAACGGTCCAGATGAGCGATCCAGGTCAATCTGATTTTCCTTCACTCCATCTTCTATGGCCCAAATTTTCATTTTCCCATTGAAACA
Organism: Allium sativum; assembly: GCA_030737875.1. Classification (NCBI taxonomy): domain Eukaryota; kingdom Viridiplantae; phylum Streptophyta; class Magnoliopsida; order Asparagales; family Amaryllidaceae; genus Allium; species Allium sativum. Next base: position 302,375,068 of record CM060924.1, read on the forward strand.
TAAGTTCGCTATTTTCTGACACGACCCAAACTTCCCTGTAAAGGAAAGCCCGGATTGAGTTGAGAACACGACAAATCAGAACACAAACAGAAGAACATTTCATTGCTTATTACAACAATTACATTAGAGTACAAGAATATAACAGAGTGCGAATAAATATTACACATTAGCAAAATATCGGAGTTCAAATAATTTACATAGCAGCGGAAAATAATACATAACACAACCGAAAGAGATAAACGGATACAGAGCGTTCCGAATATAGCTCCAGTTGCAAACAAGGATCCTGTAAGAATAAATCTGCAAAACCAAAACTACTAGCTGCCCGTGTGGAAAATAGGGGCACTCAGAGTTTAGGTTAAAACAATAAACTCTAGGTCAGTTATGTAACAGGTGTGAGAACTAAAACAGTTATTAATTTGATTTTAAAATTAGGTAAATCAAGGGACCACGCCGTATAACACGGAACGGGTTTTAACCCCAAGATACCAGTGCATAAAACAAACAGCGCAATGCTAAAGAAGAAAAATGAAGCTATTATAAGACCCAGGTCCCATCACACAATGCAACATAAGCCGGAGGATAGGGTTTTACCTTATAATAGCCAAATAATGTTTGATACGCGAAACTTAATCTTTTATTATTACTATAAGTGAAGAAATCAAATTTAAATATAAATGTATCAATCATAGGCGGCATGGGTACCATCTATCATGTCGCCATACTTGGCTCTACAAATAAAACCGAAATGTCACGTATTGGAAATTGGATTTCCGTCATGAGTCGAGGCCAAGGATGGCTCCTCATCGTTCGAGACACTCTAGCAAATGCCTCAGGATTACATACCGCGGGGCAATCCTTGGATCTTCAGGGCCAGTCCACACATACTTTAGTGAATTGGTTATTCCTGAACACACGTTTCCCGGTCCTATCGAACCTATCCATCGGCTCCGTAGTAACCGATATATATGAGGCGCCTCGCATTCCAACAACCACATAGGTAAAGATATAATAATGTCAGGGCGTGCAAAACCCTGACACCACCCATAGCTAGAAAGAAATGTCGTGCACTCCCTGAAGTCACGATCCCGTTTTTGACTCATACCGAGGTGTAAGGCTCGCGAATTAATGCTATACACAAAGTTATGCCCTTTAAGGCCATGCTTTGATCATCAACCACAAGATTTTGCTTTTCAACAGAAGCCTTGATCACTGTATCTTAGCATGCCACATTGTCAATCCATACTGTACAACTGATTTCTGCCAATATATAACCTCTAAGTTCGTACGTCTCAGAGAAGGGTGTTAAGCAAGAGAATAAATTCTCCACCACCAAAGAGATATATATTTAGCAGAGATCAACGAATACAGTACAAAGGAGTACAACATCAGACATACCATCCATTTACAAGTTCGTTTTGGGTCTGAACGAAACTGGAGGCCCCTTATTCCTTGTCCCATATGTCCAATACAGGAGAGAGGTCCTCGCATATCCGTCGATCTCTAAGTACGTCTGGACGACCACCACTTATTACCTCGTCTTGGGTGTATACCCCAATCAAGGCATCAATAATCATCCAAACGATGTGAAGACCTCCGGTTTCAACCACTTTCTTCATCGTCGACTTATCGTCGAATCAGTTATTCAGAATGGGTATAAACCCGACCTTTCCGAATAACCCGCGTATATTATAAACAAGTGATATAAATACACAACATACGCCTCATTCCAATCCAGAATATTCTTTTATTCAAATATTCACATTTTTAGGGAAAGGTTCCCATTAATTTTATCGAAGATAAATTCTTTAAAATTTATTCTTTAATCTTTCTTTGGATATCATTTCAAACCAAGTTAAGGTTTTCCAAACTAGTCGGGATTATCGCACCTTACCAAAGTAATCATTTATTTAATTTCTCAATCCCAACCTATTCATCCCTTGGAGAAAAACTGGTGATACTCCATATCTAATACCACTGTGTTATCGATAAATATTAATTACCATTTCCCGTTCAAATCTAATTAAAGATTTAGCTATCGCCTGGAGCAAAATTGGTGATACTCCATTCTCGATCATTTCAATCTAATTAAAGATTCATTAATATTCCAATTAGTTTTAATCTTCCCAAAAATCAATATTAATGATTATTTAACTTTGGGAAATCAAACATGTCGCATCGATAGTCCACACCGTACTGTTGATTTCCGCCAATATATAACCTTTAAGCTCGTACGTCTTAGAGAAGAGTGTTAAGCAAGAGAATAAATTCTCCGCCACCAAACAGATGTATATTCAGCAGAGATCAACCATATAGTTTGAAATACAACGCTACACATGTAATCCTGTCTTTACCTGGGTTAAAGAACCAATGTCATTTAAAACACAGTTCACGATAAACCCAAAAAATCTTATTCCATTAAATATGGAATCTTCACGGAAAAACATGTCAATACATAATCGATGTCAATTTCCATATCCGACTAATAATATAAATGGAATAACGGCAAAGCCTTTTAATTCCATATATATTAACAGTCTTTCTCCACAGAAGCTCACTTCGATATTGAATCGAATTCCATTCCAATTAAATATTAATTAATTGGAAAACTTTACTTTGGAAAATTTCCATTAAATCTTACTGAAAGATTTATAAATTCCAAATCACATTTCACAGTTAATTGGGTTAAAGAACGACACAGTTCACAATAAACCCAATTCACATTCCATTTCAATTCCAATTAAATGTTGATTAATTGGAAATTCTTCTTTGAATCTTAATTAAAAGATTTATTCTTTTCACACTAGGTTTAAGAACAGTGTTATTTAAGACACCATTCACGACAAATCCAAAATCACATATCATTGTTAATCGGGTTAAAGAACAAGTGTTATTTAAAACAACGTTCACGATAAACCCAAAACCCAATTTCAATTCAATTTCAATTAAATATTAATTAATTGGTAAACTCCTTTAAATCTTATTTAAAAGATTTATTCTTTTCTCATTTGGGTTTAAGAATAGTGTTAATGAAGACACCGTTCACAACAAACCCAAAATCCAATTTGATATTAAATACAAGGCTCTGAATAGAAAATAAATCGCCTTATATTCAATATCAAATTCTGGAACCAACAAATATCGTACTGGAATAACGATATATATATCTTCCAAATTCCTCCACAATATTTGTATAATCACGGAATCAAATATCGAAATATTCCGAAGAAAATTTCGATTCAAATCCATTCCAATTCTTGTATTGGAAATTCCTGGTTATATTAAAACCATTCACAAATCCAATTTATTTATTGAAAAATTATTGGATTTGAAATATAGGTAATAACTAGTTCATTTTGATAAAAATATATTTTTATCTTTACAAACGTAGAAATTTTCATCCCAATTCTTCCCAAATCATTTATTATGACTTTACATGTAACAACCCGCATTCTACGCATCGAAGGATCGTAGAATATTTATTTCTTTCTCATACGAAGTCGTATGGTCATGTAACTTTGGGAAACGACTATTGCGGCGATTTCCAATGTTCATGATTTTTGCCGATTTTTAAATGACCGTTTTGCCCCTAGATGATACTGTTTTGGCCATAACTTTAGACTGGAAAGGAATTTTGACTTGAAACCACTTTCATTAGATTCGTTTGATGGGTTACAATTCCGTAGAGTGGTCACATTAGCCAAACAGACTCACCGTTTGGGAGATATGACTGAAACAAGTTTCAGATAGTGAAAAACAGCTTAATTGGGCTAAACCGGGTAGTTAACAGCTAGGCCCATAACCCACTTCGGAATTAGGGTTATGGGAGGGCTGAAAGGGTTAGGAAAATCATTTCATTTCAGTTTTTGTGCCGCCACTTTCATTCTTGAAACCCTAGTAATGGCCTCCACTCTCTAAATCTCTTCAAAACATCTCTAAATCACCTACAACTTGAAGATTGAGATTAGCAACATCAAATCAAGGGAGATCTTCACCAAATCAAGATTAGATTTGCTGTAACACATAGGGATTGGATCCAAATCAGAGAATCATTTCAGATCTATAGTTTACTTTGTGGCAAAGATGAGTGATTTGCATTGTTTTTCACTAATTACGGCTAATTATGGTAATTAGCGAAGATTAGCGAAATTATGGCTCAGAAAAGTCTAGAAAAATTCCTAAAATTCTAAAACATCATTTTATGCCTCTGATATGAATTTGGGTTAATTTCGACTAATTTTGCAAATCCCGGAATTTGGGGGATTAAGCGGTGATCAGTGGAAATTAGCGAATTTGTGCATGTTAAAAATCTGGAAAAATATTCATAAATTCTGAAATATTATTTTAGACCTCTGATGTGAATTTGGGATAATTTGGTTAAGTTTTTCTAATCATATCATAAGTTTCACCTAAACATGCTTAAGGGAAAATATAGGGTTTTGGCTATGTTTGATCCATTTTAGCCTATCATATCGATGTTTTGGTGTTTGAGGTCACTTGTACTTGTTGCTATGACTTTGTGGTATGCTTTGTGATTGATTAGAATACTTAGAATGGTCGAAAACGTCGTCGAATGGCGTAGAATACTTGCTGGAAAAGTTGCAGAAAGATAGTGCAGGCTTTCGGATCGGATCAGATGGATGGGCTCGGATCGGACAAAGGATCACCGAACCGTAGCTTAGCACAAGAGAAAGTATGGCAAAAAGGAAGGCCACAAAGGTTGAACTGGGATCGGATCGGGCTAAGGAAGGGGGATCGGATCGGAGCGGATGGGAATAGGAATAGCGATCGGATCGGAGCGGATGGAAATAAGGAAGGGGATCGGATCGGACCAGAAGGCCAAGACAAGAGCTGAGAAAGAAGGACGGACCGGATGGTGATAGGGGACCCGAACCGAATCGACGGAGCAATCAAACCCAAACAGAAGAGACCGGACAGATGGAGCAAAAGGGAACCCGAACCGAACCAATACGACATGAAGGACCCGAACCGAACCGATGGCAAGAAGGAATCCGAACCGATCCAGTATTGACCAAAAACCCGAGATGCAAAGGTAGTACAAATGGAAGTTAGAGCTCAGGATCCAGATGGGAACCAATGAGTTCACTTCGTGATTGGGCTTTGCTGCGGGACGTGTGCAAAGGGGTTGTCGGTATTCATAACTTTGGTTCACCACTGAGAGATGGATGGTGGGCTTGTAGTGTTAGTTACACGGGATTGGATTCCGTCATGGCCCAAAGTATTAGGTGACCAAAGTAGTGGATATCGTATATTTTACGCACTGAGTGAGGGATGTAAGGATGGTTGCTATGCTTGACTGTTTGACATCACTATGACATGTACACCCCCACCCCCGTTATCTTTACACCATTTGAAATGGCACCTTAGAGTGTTGTACAGTATGTAGTGCTAACTGTTTGGTTGCAGGTCCAGGTTCAGGTATGATTGGATTATACCTATTATTGTTATGTTTTGTTGCTTATCTCTCATACCAGACTTTTTGTCTAACCCAGAGTTTTATGTCTCCTCTTATTACTCTGGGTGCTCACACGAGCAGACTAGAGACAGGTTAGCTAGTGATGCGCGAGTAGTTGATTCGGAGGCGAGCAGGAGGCTTCCACGTATGATATATAGATATTCTCCATGTGTCGTTGGTGGTCGCTACTTGGGCATTAGTAGTGTACCTCCTTTATCTTGCTTTTGCTTTTTGAGACAGTTTGAAAAGTTGTAATAAGATGTATTTTGGATTTCCGCTGCTATGACGCTTAGTTCTGGTTTTCTGCTTATGCACTGTCTCTCTTGTTTTATGTCAAGTATATTATTATTATATTTTGTTCTATGCACTGTGAGACATTCTACAGGTTCCTTGTTAGTTCATTCTCTTCTTTCTTTTCTTCTGACGACCGTTCCGTGCTAACTGGACATGTGTACAGCGCACTTTTGGAGTAAATGTCGGTTGGTGCGGGGCGGGCTGTCACATTTGGTATCAGAGCTCTATGTTGCGTAGTTAACCTAGAAAAAGACACTAGGGAGAGATAGTACGTATATGAGAGAGTGTATTTGTGATTACTTTGGTTTTTGAAAGCTATATATATACATACTATTAGTAGTATAAGAATGAAGTCGTACTGCACTAGCACCACTATGGGGTCGTTAATCGTTTCCCCTTTTACAGATTGACGATGAGCCGATATGCTAGAGGTGCTGGTAGGGAAGCCAATAATGGGAATGCTGCTGACATGAGGGCGATGTTTACTGACCTCATGAGAGACATGCTTGGGGAGGTGCAAGGGGCAGTTCCCAATCCCGGAAATGGTGGTGGTTCAGTAGTGCAGGCGCCTAGGGTCGATTTCGCCAAGTTGTGCAAGGATTACACTAACCTTGGTGGGAAGCCATTCCACGGAATGGAGTCGTCCACGGATGTTCAGGATTGGTTGGATAGCTGTGATTGTATCTTCGACGACTTGGGTATCGAGGATGCGATGAAGAGAAGGCTAGCGTCTCGTCAACTGCAAGGGCGAGCGATGAATTGGTGGAATGCCATTAGAACAGCTACTCCAGAATATCAAGTTACTTGGAATCAGTTTAGGACTCGCTTTTGTGATAAGTTTATTCCAGCTGCTCATAAGTCAGAACTGTTCAGGATGTTCTTGGAGCTTAAGCCGAATGGTAGAGCAGTCTCGGAGTACATCGCAGAATTCGATACTTTATCGAAATATGGATGGTCCCTTATCGATACAGTCGAAAAGAAGAACGAGAAGTTCATAACTGGCTTGGATGGGTACTTGGGGGAAAGACTTATAAACCATATCGATGAGACGTTCGAATCTATTGTAGGAAAGGCATTAAGGTCAGAGAGCCTTTTCCCTAAGTCGAAGACCGAAGTTGCTATTGCATCTACAGAGAAGCCAAAGCCGCAAGCATGCGGTGAAGGCAAGAAGAATTCTCAGAACAAGAGGAAGCAGAACCCGACCAAGGATGGTCAGAATAAGAAAAATAAGAAAGATGGCGAATGCTTTAGTTGTGGCAAGAAGGGCCACTATGCCAGAGATTGTCGAGAAAAGCCTGGGGAAAGGAAGTGCTTTAACTGCGGCCAGGCGGGACATCACAAGGATGATTGCCCACAACCTCCTAGGGAGAAGCAGATTGTGAAAGCGTATGCTATCAACGCTGTTCCTTCTTCGTCGAATGCTCCATGTGCGGCGCAGAAGGGAAAGGATGTCGTTATAAAAGGTATGCTTTCTATTTAAGATGTTTCTGTTTGGGTATTGTTTGACAAACCCGAGATAGTCGATAGACCTCTAGTTGTGACCAACTAGATTGGTGGTTCGACTAACCTAGGCATGATTTGCCGTAACGTGGTCTTATCAAGTCATGGATGTATGTTTGTTGTGTTTGCTTTGTTTAGGCTTTACTGGGTTTAGCATTATTTTGGGGAGTCGATCTACTCCAAAGGAATAGGGTGGTATTAGGTACCTACCTAGTGATGGCGATAGTAACTGGAGTTAAGGAAGCTAAGAGGTTATCGTTGTAATGAGTTCTAGTTGTCTTTGGGAGGCAAATGAGTGCTCCAGTGCTAGATTGTTTTGCTAGTATCACCTCACTTGGATTGTCCGAACTCGGAGGAGATGTTCCTTGAGTGCTTTTCTGATATTGGTTTAGGCCTTTGGGGTTTGTGCTTGGGGAATGTCGATTTTGACTAGGATGGTTTGCGTGAGGGGTAAATAGTTGTTGTGATTTTTCATTGGATGGTATCTTGGTTTACTCGAGGAGTGATGGGCAGACGGAACAAGATAAGACTGTTCAATGGTATAGCCTGCCCAGAGTTCGACTCGATAGGGTTATAAGATTGCTCGGCTGGGACTCGAGAAAGATGCAAAGTAATGGATTGTTTAGGACCTATGTTGATGTTCTCTATTGGATAGTAGAACTTTGAAGGAATAGGATGTGTTCGTTGATCATGGAAGATACAACGAACATTAGGGCGATTCAAGTTGGACTTGAACTCGTAAAAGAAAATGGGTGTTCGTTGATCTTGGAGATGCAACGAATAGGGAGACGACTCACGTTGGACCAGAGTTTGTCGGTAATGGATACTCAAGACTGGGTCTGAGTTATAGATTGACTCGAGTTGGACTCGAGAAGGCTGCAAGGAATTTGATTCGGATCGAGTTGGACTCGAGAGGGCAGCAAGAAAATGGATAGACTTGGGTTGGACTCAAGTATTTTAGGCGGACTAAAAGCAGGAGTATCTGGGGACGCCCGTTACCTTGGATCCGTTGGACGTGATCTAGTTATCCTTGGAGGATAAATGTACGTTGGACGTACGGTAGTCCGTAGGGAGGTGGGGCTTCCATTGGCCTGGGATTGGTTGGACCAGTCAAGTAGGCCTCGGTGTATGCATGGAGGCTGGGCTTCCATTAGTTATTGATGTTGGTTGGACCAGACATGCTAGAATCGACATATTGGGATTGGTTAGACCAGTCATGTAGGTGTCGATGTGTTTATGAATTTAGCAGGTGATAGGTAGGACTTGTTTGATGGATGTTATGGTTGCTATGCTGTTCCTATTTTTCTTCCCTTGAGTAGACTATCACCTGTAGGGCTCCAGCGATGGGGAACAAAGTGATTGTAGAAGGACTATGAGCCAGTGCAGTAGAGCCGTCATGACTCGAGGGCCAAAGTGGACATAGTAAAGGATTAGTTAGGCTATGAGCCAGTGCAGTGGAGTTGTTATGACTTCATGGGACAGAGTGGACATAGCAAAGGACTAATAGCTATGGATCAGTGCAATGGAGTCGCCATGACTCCATGGGGCAGAGTGATCATAGTAAAGGATTTGGGTGTGGTAATGGTTGCATTGAGTAGGAGACATGTTAGTTTAGGGGTTTTGTTTCTAGGATGGAAGCAACTAAAGTATATCACATGATATGATTTCGGGCCCAAGAGTGAATTGGATTCAGAAACACTAGTAAGCTTGACGATTAGATCGATTTTGATTGAGTGGATTGGTTCCAGTTAAAAGGACGATCCTAATCTATTGGAAACCATCTCTAGGGTAGAGATGGGTATCGATGGAAAGAGAACGATCAAGCAAGGATTTGATCGAGAAGGATGGCTTCAAAAGAATGGAGGACTAGTTGTACCCAACATAGATGGACTGAGAGATGAAGTGCTTAGAGCATTTCATCACTCGAAATTAACTATAAATCCCAGTGGTAACAAGAGGTATGGAGACATGGAGCAGATCTACTACTGGGAAAGGACAAAGAAAGACGTTGGGAAGTTTATGTCCAAATGCATAAATTGCCAGTTAGTAAAAGCTGAGCAAAAGAAGCCTAGTGGTTTGTTACAACCATTAGAAATTCCTAAATGGAAATGAGAACAAGTCTCAAATGGATTATATTGATAGTTTACCAAGGACTAGGTCAAGTCATGATGGTATTTGAGTGAATTGTATATTAGAGAATGAAGGCTACCCAAGACAGGCAGAAGACTTATCTCCATAAGAGACGAAGATATTTGGAATTCTTCTTTAACAACTTGGTGTTTGTCAAGATCTCTACATTGAGAATGTGATTCGGATCGGTTGGAGAGGTAAGTTAGCACCAAGATTTGTTGGTCCATTCCCAGTCCTCGAGCAAGTTGGGAATTTGGCGTATGAAGTAGAGCTACCTGACAAGATGGCGGGAGTTCACAATGTATTTCATTTTTCCCAGTTAAGGAAGTTTGTGCAAGACCCTAATGTGGCTATTTCACCAGATCGGTTGGACGATATCGAGGTTGAACCCGAGGCGGTTGAGAACCGCAAGCCTATGCATATTGTTGGAAACGATACGAAGCAGCTTCGAAGGAAGGCGGTGAAACTAGTCAAAGTCCAATGGGGTGAGAATGAAAAAGACTATACTTGGGAAACAGAGGAGGATATAAGGAAGAAGTATCCAGAACTCTTTGCCTGGTAAGGTTTTGGTAGTGATAGTTTCTTCCCTTGTTAGTAAACCGCATGCTAGGATAGACTTGTTTAGCATGTTGATTGTTGTTTTATGGTTGATAGGCATGCGAGACCCTTTGTGTGTTTTGGTTAGGGAATTTCGGGGGCGAAATTTCTTAAGGGGGGGGGGGGGGGGGGAGAATGTAACAACCGCATTCTACGCATCGAAGGATCGTAGAATATTTATTTCTTTCTCATACAAAGTCTTATGGTCATGTAACTTTGGGAAACGACTATTGGTGTCATTTCCCATGTTCATGATTTTTGCCGATTTTTAAATGACCGTTTTGCCCATAGTTGATACTGTTTTGGCCATAAATTTCGACTGGAAAGGAATTTTGACCTGAAACCACTTCCATTAGATTCGTTTGATGGGTTACAATTCCGTAGAGTGGTCACATTAGCCAAACAGACTCACCGTTTGGGAGATATGGCTGAAACAAGTTTCAGATAGTGAAAAACAGCTTAATTGGGCTAAACCGGGTAGTTAACAGCTAGGCCCATAACCCATTTCGGGATTAGGGTTATGGGAGGGCTGAAAGGGTTAGGAAAATCATTTCATTTCAGTTTTTGAGCCGCCACTTTCATTCTTGAAACCCTAGTAATGGCCTCCACTCTCTAAATCTCTTCAAAACATCTCCAAATCACCTACAACTTGAAGATTGGGATTAGCAACATCAAATCAAGGGAGATCTTCACCAAATCAAGATTAGAGCTACTGGAACACATAGGGATTGGATCCAAATCAGAGAATCATTTCAGATCTATAGTTTACTTTGTGGCAAAGATGAGTGATTTGCATTGTTTTTCACTAATTACGGCTAATTATGGTAATTAGCGAAGATTAGCGAAATTATGGCTCAGAAAAGTCTAGAAAAATTCCTAAAATTCTAAAACATCATTTTATGCCTCTGATATGAATTTGGGTTAATTTTGACTAATTTTGCAAATCCCGGAATTTGGGGGATTAAGGGGTGATTTGTGGAAATTAGCGAATTTGTGCATGTTAAAAATCTGGAAAAATGTTCATAAATTCTGAAATATTATTTTAGACCTCTGATGTGAATTTGGGATAATTTGGTTAAGTTTTGTTAATCATATCATAAGTTTCACCTAAACATGCTTAAGGGAAAATATGGGGTTTTGGCTATGTTTGATCCATTTTAACCTATCATATTGATGTTTTGGTGTTTGAGGTCACTTTTACTTGTTGATATGACTTTGTGGTATGCTTTGTGATTGATTAGAATACTTAGAATGGTCGAAAACGTCGTCGAATGGCATAGAATACTTGCTGGAAAAGTTGCAGAAAGATAGTGCAGGCTTTCGGATCGGATCGGATGGATGGGCTCGGATCGGGCAAAGGATCACCGAACCGAACCGTAACTTAGCACAAGAGAAAGTATGGCAAAAAGGAAGGCCACAAAGGTTGAACTGGGATCGGATCGGGCTAAGGAAGGGGGATCGGATCGGAGCGGATGGGAATAGGAATAGGGATCGGAGCGGAGCAGATAGGAATAAGGAAGGGGATCGGATCGGACCAGAAGGCCAAGCCAAGAGCTAAGAAAGAAGGACGGACCGAATGGTGGCAGGGGACCCGAACCGAACCGACGGAGCAATCAAACCCGAACAGAAGAGACCGAACCGATGAAGCAAACTGATGGAGCAAAAGGGAACCCGAACCGAACCAATACGACGTGAAGGACCCGAACCGAACCGATGGCAAGGAGGAATCCGAACCGATCCAGTATTGACCAAAAACCCGAGATGCAAAGGTAGTACAAATGGAAGTTAGAGCTCAGGATCCAGATGGGAACCAATGAGTTCACTTCGTGATTGGGCTTTGCTGCGGGACGTGTGCAAAGGGGTTGTCGGTATTCATAACTTTGGTTCACCACTGAGAGATGGATGGTGGGCTTGTAGTGATAGTTACACGGGATTGGATTCCGTCATGGCCCAAAGTATTAGGTGACCAAAGTAGTGGATATCGTATGCTTTACGCACTGAGTGAGGGATGTAAGGATGGTTGCTATGCTTGATTGTTTGACATCACTATGACATGTACACCCCCACTCCCGTTATCTTTACACCATTTGAAATGGCACCTTAGAGTGTTGTACAGTATGTAGTGCTAACTCTTTGGTTGCAGGTCCAGGTTCAGGTATGATTGGATTATACCTGTTATTGTTATGTTTTGTTGCTTATCGCTCATACCAGACTTTTTGTCTGACCCAGAGTTTTATGTCTCCTCTTATTACTCTGGGTGCTCACACGAGCAGACTAGAGATAGGTTAGCTGGTGATGCGCGAGTAGTTGATTCGGAGGCGAGCAGAAGGCTTCCATGTATGATATATAGATATTCTCCCTGTGTCGTTGGTGGTCGCTACTTGGGCATTAGTAGTGTACCTCCTTTATCTTGCTTTCGCTTTTTGAGACAGTTTGAAAAGTTGTAATAAGCTGTATTTTGGATTTCCGTTGCTATGATGCTTAGTTCTGGTTTTCAGCTTATGCACTGTCTCTCCTGTTTTATGTCAAGTATATTATTATTATATTTTGTTCTATGCGCTGTGAGACATTCTATAGGTTCCTTGTTAGTTCATTCTCTTCTTTCTTTTCTTCTGACGACCATTCTGTGCTAACTAGACATGTATACAGTGCACTTTTGGAGTAAATGTCGGTTGGTGCGGGCCGTCACATTACACAAATTATCAATATTTTTAATAATTTTATCAAGGTCCGCACAGTCGATTTCCATAAACGGTCATCGAACTGCACTAACAACGACCTTTTCCAAATTTGATTTGGACATAATTCCAAATCCAACTGTTAAATTTTAAATCTCTTATATTCGTTGGAAAGCTCTTTTCGATACGAACCCAACGGTTTCGGTTTTAGGAGAATCCGACGGTTGGATCTCCCGTAATCGCAATTCGAAGTCAATGGTCGAAATTCGCGAACGGTCGCTGTGCGACGCGTTCTATTCAGGCCATTAAATATATAATATATATATATATATATATATTTTGTTGATTTCCATTTTAAAACGTATTTTATATATCGTTTTAAATTCGTTTTAAAAACGATTTCAACTTCATATTCGATTTTAAATCAAATTTGGATATTCCATATCATTAATATATAAATGATAATATTTTCATAGCATCTGATTTTGAAATAATTTCTTTTTCAATATTCATTATAAAAATTAATAAAATCGATATAAATATCGTTCGCGTCAAAATGACGCATATCTAATCAACACGGCTTTACATTTTCCAATATTTTCGTGTCCATCCAAAATCGGACATCAAAATCAGATTTTGATCTTTTATTGAATATTATTTTAAAATATTCCTTAATTTAAAATATTCTTTATTTTAAAATATTCGTTCGTTCTGAATTGAAATCAGACATAGTCAATTATCATATAATGTTATTTATATGGATTTCATACAATACATGTGCATAACAATAATGATAAACAATCAACCATCATCCAAAGTGCATTCTACACTGTATAAGCATTAAATATGAATATTTAACGCTTACAATAGTCTGTCAACCAATCGATCGACATACAACTAAACAACTGGGATTAGTGTACGCCAAATATCATCCCAATACCCGTGTGGGGTTTCAATCAACAAACACATATTATTATTTGTGCAGTTGGGCAATGTGTAAAATTTATCGTCCCAATCAATATCGGATAAATGGATGTACCTAAACAAATCGTCCGATTTGTAAATGAATATTTATTTTATTCATATACACGTTAGAAATTATATTTTTAACGATAAAATATTTATTGATAAAATATTTTATTTTCCATTTCACATCACAATCAATTTTCCCAATACATTATAATCAAATAAGCCGTCCATGGTCTGTGGACGACGGTGTCGGGTGCTACTAAGCACCGTCTGCATCCTAGTATATATTTAACTAGAAAATAAATAGAGTGAGAAGTTCTCACCTTTGGGGTCCACTACTGCCGTTTTATTTCTGAATTTTTGAACTGTTTGGGTTTGCCCAAAATTCCAACGCAATCTTTTTCACGCTATTCATAGTAAAAATCACATTTTTAATATGATGTTTATATTAAAAATCACATTTTTATTTCACTATTCATATAATAAAAATCATATTTTTATCTTGCTATTATATATATATATCATATTTTTATGTAACTAAAAATCGCATCATATACATACAATCAAAATCCTATCTTTTGATAATTAAAAATCTTAGCTTTTTTTATAAGTAAAAATCCAATCATTTTTATAATTAAAAATCCAATCTTTTTTATAATTAAAAAACTAATATTTTTATAATTAAAAATCCTAACTTTTTATAATTAAAAATCCTAACTTCTTATAATTAAAAAAAAACTTACATTGTTTTTCGATCGAAGGAGGGTGTTTGGGGTTCGTCGGAGGGCTGGAAGGTCGCTGCTCGAAGGGGGAAAATCGATCGAGGGGGGGCTGGAGCTCGCTGGTCTTGTGAAGGGGAGAGGAGGCAATCGGGGTTCGCTGGTGCGTCGGGCGATGGGCTGCTAGAGGCTGCGACGGGTTGCGGTAGTGGTGGGGGGCCCATGGTGGCTGGCGATTTGGGTTTCAGGGTGCTAGGGCTTGGAGTTTGCTCAAATCGGAGGAAGGAGAAGCAAGGGAGGAAGGAGGAGGTGCGACGATTGCTGGTGGCACGGTCGGAGCGGCGGCGGCATCGATGGTGGCGGCGGGGCATAGAGGCGACGGGAAACGAGTACGGGTTCTTTTATTTTCTTGCGTTGACTGAAGTATGAAGTGAGAGAGAGGGGAAAGGATATATAAATATTTATTTACTTATTTTAATTTTCCATAAAGTCACTTATTTATTCGAACCCCAAATCGAACCCAACGACTGTCGTCCCTAGCGTAATACCGGCATTCCAAACTCAATGGGATATGTATCGTAAGAAAGTTTGTCTAATACGATCATTTTTTCATTAAATTAAAATATAAATCAATTTATATTTAATTTAAACGTACCTTTCAATTTACTGGGGCCACATACTGACTTCAAAAATTCCCGAAAAATAAATCTTGCTATGTTTTGACGATACGGTCCCAACAAAACTGATTTCGTCGAATTTCGAAACCGTTTGAAAATGGCCTTTTCCAGTCGATTAAATTCAAACTAAAATTACAAAACATGTTTTCTTTTGCCACGCTCATATATTAATTCCAAAAATTATGAATTTTGGAATCTAACAATAATTTGACATTCCAGATCCAACAAAAGTGGTTTCATCGAAAAAGGAGGTCGTTTGCAAAATGGCTATTTTTAATGGCTTTATACATATATTAAAATATATATAAATTCCACAGCGACTTTTCTGAATTTTAAACTGGACATAACTTTCAATTTATAAAACGAAATCTCAGTTTCTTACATTTGTTAGAAAGATATTGTTAATCCAATTCAAATATTTCTTGTTTCGTCCAATTCTGACTTATGTTGAATCCTGTACATTCAATTGAATTTTGAAATCAAATTTTCAAACTACCACGCCATTTCAAGCTCGTTTTATAATTAAAATAAATTTATACGTTCTCACTTCGTCGAAAATAAAATTTAAGTCATTATTATTTAAAACAAATCATTTAAAATATTCAAAATCCATTAAAATTGCTAAAATAAATTTTTTAAATTGGTTCCGATTTTCCGGGTTGTTACATTTTCATTTGACAAAATAATGCTGATCGATCAAAAACTAGTGTTTTTCCCTCTTCAACACTTAGAAAAATCAAAGAAATTGTCCAAAATTTTGGTTTAAGTACTTTTGAGTCGGTAATGGCGACTTCGTCTCCTTTTAAATCAAAATCACATACAAAGGCAGATCTAAATCTCGACTCAGATTTTCATTTGATCTATCCACCAGATTCAAATAGTTCTTCGCTACATGCAAAGCAGAAGGGGTTTGCGATTTAAGGTATGTCTCGGTCCCCTAATTTGGATTCTAGTTCCGAATTTCCAGATCTGATCTCTAAAGATCTGGATGAGCTAAATAAATTTAGTCCTCCAAAAACAAAAGCATGGATAGATGTTGTATCAGAAAATAAATATCATCAATCTTCTATCCTCCTCAAATATTATGATCCTTCGGTTAAAGAGAACCTTAAAGTTGCGGTTGTTGATGAAAGTTTGGTTAATAAGGCAAGGCAGAGATGGACTTGTTCAATGAACAAATCCGATGAACAAATTGCCATTTACGCAAATCTTTAGCACTTACCTACAACATGCAAAACTTTAGCATTTACGCAAATCCGATGAACAAATTTCCATTTTATCATACACAAATATTTCAATTCTAGTTATAGTCATTGTAAGATTGCATAAACTTGTGATTAACGTTGCTATTATATTTGTCCCAGGTAATCAACCTGGAGTATATTGGGGAAATTTGGACTTGAAAAATGGAGTAATAATGATGGTCTGTCAAATTTTTTTTTTTTGAAATTTCACAAAATATATTTACTTTAAATGGTCTGTCAAACTGTGTATTCACAAGAGGCAAAACTATCATTAACGATGAATACATTCCTTATGACATACATAGCACAGTTTCTTCATTTTTTTGCACAGGAGCTACAATGTTTACAATTTTTTTACTGGATATTTAGTCTTTAGTTTATGCTGAATTCATTCTTATCCAATGCATGTGGATGCATTATTCGTGAACATCAGTATTACCTACATGTGCAACAAGCGATCATGCTTTAATACAACAATTCATTTTGTATTCAAACATTTCATGTAATTTGCTAATTTATTCCTTTGTTATGAATTAGTGGTCTAGATTTTCATGATCATGAGAAAAGAAGATGAGTTAGAGTAAACAGAAACTGATAGGTAAGCGTGATTTCTATTATCGATCTTTGTATATTTTTTCCTCCGTTTTATTTTGATAACTTATGATTTAAGCTACAAATATCCCATTGCACATGTTAGCCTTTTCATATAACTTGTATTTTTTTCCTCTGTTTCATGAAAAGAGTCATAGCCTCTTTAGACATATCTTGTGTTGATAATGGAAGAAGAAATGACAAGTAAGTAATATTGCACATGATTTCTTCTCTATACAGTAAGGTATTACATGATCAGAACTTACATGAGATAAAATTGATTCTTAAGAGCAGAATTAGCTGTATATAAATAATTAGGTCCATATATGATAAAGTAATCCAAGTGATAATGGATAGAAAACTTTTGAGTTGATAAAAATGGTTTTGGCAGAGTTATTTAAAGATAAAGAAGTAACATGAAATTTTGTATGGCCAAAAATATATATATAAACATAACTTTATATATAAAATGCGAATAAGTTGTTTTGGTCACGTGATTGTTTTGCGAGGGACTGGTTTTGTCAATTTCAGAAGTGTACAGAGGCTTTGTTTTGGAAATCCATTTAAAGGCAGATACAGTTGTTTTAGTGCAACTAGGAATGGTTAGCAGTATTGAGTTTTTTCTCGGTTTCACTTATATACAATCATTGTTTTTTTTTTCTCAATACTGTTTTGTTTGTGTCAATAGAGTGGGTTTTGGTATTGTTTGTATAGTAAGTGTTGATTTCTTGTAATTTGTGTAGGTTTCCTTCGGTGGTTGGAAGGTCGCTACTTCGCTATGAAGAATCAATGCACGGGCAAGAAATCAAGGTTTGATCTATGCTCAGTAGCTCGGTTTCAGTTCCAAGGAACTGAGTATCGTTTAGTTTCTGAAACTAAAACTAAGCCTCAGTTTCAATTCCAAGAAACTGAGCCTCAGTTTCAAAATCCAATAAACTAAGCTATCAGTTTTAGTAACTGAGCGTCGCTCAATTTCAGTAACTGCACAATGTTAAAACCAAGCATCATGCAGTTTATAAACTAATTAATGGCTCGGTTTCAAAAGTTGAGCATCGCTTAACTAAGTTTCAAAAGCTGAGCAGTGCACAATTCTTAAAATTCAACGATGACTCAGTTAATAAACTGGGCATTGTTCAGTTAATAAACTAAGCAATTTGTTTATGTTAGTAGGGGTAATATGTATCGTTTTCACTTCTTGATTCATATTGTTGTATTTGTTAAAAAATATAGGCTTCAACTGAAGCAACGGAAGCAAGACAAAGTTTAAAAGCTTTCCTTACTGATGATGATGGAACATAAAAACTAGAGAGAAAATCGCCTAGATAGAGGGAGTTTTGTATCCTAGAGCATCATTTTTTGATGGACTACAATAGTATATGCATACGCCATCCGACTTCGTCAATAGTGGGCTTGTAATTTGGCTTATTTATTATTTGATTTTTGTGTAAGCTTCTAAATTTGGCCATATAAATAAATTTTGTTACAGTGATGCAGTAGAAAACATCATTAGTAGATTGGTCCTCTCACTGATCAAACAATGATGTAAATAGGAAAATAACAGTTGGTAGTTGTAACGACCCTTATTTTCAGCGATATAGAATTAATTTATTTAATTATTTAAATAATGATTTATAGAATTAAATGGTTGTTGAATTAAATTATATTGAATATTTAACTAATTTAAATAATAAAATAATATATTTAACTCTGAAATTTATTAGAAATATTGGAATTCACAATATTCTGTGAATTGGATTATTTCCAAGATTTAATTCACCTTAGAATTGAATTAGAATAACGAATATATTATATAAATAAAGTTTGAACGTATAATTCTATTATAATTAAATTCGAGCTTGAAATGGCGCGGTAGTTCGCTATTTGGCTTGAACTTCAATTGGATATACATGGTCCGTATTAAATCGGATTTTTGTGAAACAAGAAACGTTAGAAGCTGTTGAAGTATATTTTTCTGATGGAAGAGAAAAATCGGGATTTCGTCGTGTAGATTTTTAGTTATGTCCAAATTAAATATTCAGAAAAACAGCGGTATATTCTTTCGTGGCCATAACGGTTATTTAATAATATTTGAATATTGGTTGTGAATTTAGACAAGGTTCTTTTAAGACATAACGATAATTTAATTTTTAGAATTTTACTGTAATTTTTAATTAATTAAATAAGCAACTTTTATTTGGAGTATTGTGCACCCTGTAATCAACATTTCGAGGTTTCACAATATGAGTTAACCTACCGATGTTATTATATTTTTGGTACCGTGGCACATTTCTGATTACGACGGTGTTTTTATTTTTGTCGGTATCAGTCTGTATGTGGTGGAGTTTTACGAAATGGATACCGATATTTTTTCTAAATCATTTAAAACTAACTACAACTGTATTATTAAACGTGACTCCACTTGCAGTACTCACTTACCTAAATTGGTTCAATACTGTTGCAATATCAAAATGATTTTTGATAAAACCCTATGTACAGTCAATGGACATGCTGAGGACATGTTTGCTTTTAAGTCTCTGAAATGGAAGCTTAGCCTAGAAGTACCACACCGTGTCTATTCGTTTGACTTATCCTTTTTCCTTAGTCACCAAGTAATAGCCTTGTACGTGTATATTCAGATATCACATAGTATTAGCCTTGTACGTGTATATTCAGAGATCACATAGTATTAGCCTTGTACGTGTATATTTAGAGAGCACATAGTATTAGCCTTATACGTGTATATTTCCATGTCTTACGTTAAGCATCCCTTTTCTATAAGTATACACGCACCCTAAACAGTATTCACTTACTTTTTTCCTCAAACAAACAGCCGCCAATGAAACAAAGAGAAAACGTAAAACATTCACCATTTAAAATCCATATAAATTCCTATGAAATTCTGCAAATTTCAAGACCGAATTGTTTGGATTTCTAGACACAAATTCTTCAATCACATATACCTAGTGTGGAGTTCGATTCATTTTTCTGGGCCATTGATGTTCTTATGGAAACCTAGGGTTACGGTTTGCCATTGTTATGGGCATCGATGAGGGGTGGAGTCTAATGAAAAGAGAGAGGGAGGAGCGACGCCCCTATTGGTGGTGGTGAGGGTGAACTCGATGCTCTCTGGTGATCGATTTATGGATCTGAACTAAACTCGGGTTTCAACATGGTTGCGGCGATTGATAAGGCGTTAGGATTTGTGGCTTTCGGTGATGGAGGATATTGGTGGCGCGTAGGGTTTGGGCAGTGTGAGGCCGATCCAGATGATGTATCGTGGCAGCAGTGTTAGGTTTCTGGTCGAAGGAAGGAAGCGGGTTCATTCTTTTTCCTAGGGTGATTTAAGCGTGGTTTTGGGATTCAAATATTGGATTTGAGTTTATGGGTAAGAATGGAGTTTGTATTCAAATTATTTTGGATTTTGGAGTAGATTTTGGGTTCTATTGGATTTTGGAGTAGATTTTGGGTTCTATGTTTTTCCGATGACAAAACCATGAATGATGGTGAAATAGTGATGTGGTAATGGCAACACTAAGGAGCAGGTTAGGGGAGGCCTGACGGATGTGAGTTCAACAATGTAAGGTATGAGGTGGAACGTGATATGGAGGGGAGGAGTTGTGTTGCCGAAATTTGATGTAAGGAAGAAACATGGAAGTATGAGTTGGTGCGTGGATCTGTCGAAGTGAGGAGTGGGACTTGTACAAGAAGAAGGAGGACTATTGTAGAAATGGGTCGGTGCAGGAAGTGAGTTGGGCCGGTGTTGAAGGGGTGAGGCCCAAAGGTGTTAAGTAAAATTAAATTAGTTGTTTTAGAATTGGTATAAAATCTTGTAAAAATCCTAACTATTCATTCGTTATCGGAATTGGACAAAACAGGATCCGATGGGATCGTATGGATGGTGGCTGTCCAATGGAACTAACTGGGAGTGAATCGAAGCTCGTTACAATTTATGGCGAAATAAATTGTCCGTCTGAATCAACAGATGCAAATCGTTATTAATGGTTAACGCGAAATGTGAGTAAAACTCACCAACTCTGAATAATTATATTTTTATAACGTATTCTTAGAACTGATAATTATCTGTTGATTGTTGTGTGTTAAATGTTTGGTTGAATTGCTTGTGTATTGGTTGAAATTATAGATAACGATATATATATATATATATCGAATATTGATTATGTTCATCAGAATATATTATACTCGTGTTGTTTAACATCTGTGATGCAGGAAAACAAGTTGGAGGGATCCAACAGGATTCCTCAATATTTATAATACTGTTTGTTTTCATATATTGTGTTATTTGATGTGGTGTATAATCTGTGATTGATTACAATGACACTGGTCTTGTTATTCGGTACTGTTAAATACCAGAAGAAATATTGAAATAAAATATTATATAAAATCGAAAGATTTTATATAGAAGGAAGATTTCAAACTGTGCATTGAAATGAAATGTTTATAAAACAAAAAGAATTTTATAAAAGAATATTTACTTAGAAAGTAAATAGAAGTAAAAAGGGATATTTACTTAGAAAGTAAATAGAATTATAGAAGAAATAGTTATTTATAAATAGAATTTATAAAAGAAACTATTTACAAAATCAAAGGATTTTATAAAGGAAATATTTGGAAGGCCAAATAAGAATAGAAAGGAAATATTTGTAAAACACTTACAAATAGAATTAAAGGGAAAATATTTATTTGTTAAATAAAATAGAAGGAGAAATATCAGTGAAACAAATAGAAAAGGAAAATAATTATTTGTAAAATAAATAGAATTCAAGAAAGGAAATATTTGTAAAACATTTACAAATAGAAATGAAAAAGAATTATTTATTTAGAAAATAAATAGAAGATAAAAGGGGAATTATTTGGGAAAATAAATAGAATTTTATAAAAAGGATATTTGGAAAATAAATATCAAAAAGAGTGAACCGAATATAGTTATTCGAAACAAAGTCAAAACAGACATAGTTATTTAGAAAGAAGTTAAATCGAATATTGTTATTCGAACTAGAATTAATCAAGTAAAGTTAATTGAATATTAGTTATTCAATTAAAGTTAATCGAATATTAGTTATTCGAATAAGAGTTAATCAAATAGAGTTAAGCAAAATTAGAAACTAACTGGAAATTAGTTAAGTTGAATGGTTTTCTAAGTGACGATCTGATGTTGGTTTCGGCCTTCGGGATTGATACTTAGGGAATTGTTCTCTTACTAGTTTACAGTTAGGGACTGGTAGTTGAGGAAGAATAGTGATTTGTAAATAAGTAGATGGAAACGTTTTCCAGTGTTAATAGCATATATTTTCTAAACATAGAAAATAAGGAAATATGAATATATATATATATGGTTGATGATTTGATCGATAATTCCATTTGGAAATAAGATCGTTGTGTGTACACGGACATTTTTCATTTGATAGTTAAATCACAGACTATCAAAGTTTTGACTATTTTAACGTTGTTAATATGGAGAGACCGGTTGGATTATTATCCGAAGAACCACTCCGTATTGGCATAAGCGTTGCGAATCAAGTATGCTGAATATATTGAAGACGGAGTAAAGTGCAAGGGATGTTGTATAAATCTTAGATAACAATTGCCTAAGATGGATATACTGAATATTGCCTTCGGTTTGTCCAGTCCCAGGACAACTTGTATGGAAGAAGGCCTGACATAGTATATTTAATAGATCGCGTAAGTTGATCTCTTCAAACATATTTACGTTTGGTGGCGGAGGAATTTGTTTCTCTTAGCTGTATACCAGTGGTATTTTTGGGGAAATCAAGTTGTGATTTGGCGGGTGTGACGATGTGACATTCAAAGTGAATAAACTTGTGATCTATCAGAGATAAGCGTGGCCTCTAGCCTCACATCCGGAAATGACAAAAGTCGAGCAAGCAGCATGGCTATGTAGGTCGCACCTATTAGGGTGTATAATCACCTGATCTAGAGTTTCATTTACTTCTAAAAATCTATTGTCGATGTTGTCCCATTCGGGAAACGGTTGCTGATCCCAACCGTTGGTGATATACATTTGATACACTCAAGAGAAATAAGTGGTCGGTCATGTGTGGCCGGGTTGCAAGATGTTCTTGTTGAACCCAGTGTATTCCTCTCTAGAGGTACACTAGTGAAAGGTGGTTCCATACCTTGTCATGGTTGGAAATCCATTACCCAATACGTGCTTGCGGTTTTGATTGTATACTATATATGTAGAACGTGAGATGAAAGTGTTTCTGCTAGATGATTATTATATTGAAACACCCCACCTCCGTTAGGGTCACTCTCAAAGGGAATGCCCTAATTTTGGTGGAGGTTTATAAGTATAAGTCATAGATATACAAGACAGATATAAGAACACATATTTTTAAACAGTGGAAAACAACAACAACTTTTACTTCATTAAAATACGTGTTACAAACCATGCCATAATTTGTCTTACAATACTTCCAAAAACATAACATTTCATAACTGTCTTGATTACATTATTTAAAGAAGCATAAAAACATAAGTAAACTGCATAAGTCCCATAATTGTTGTCCAAAGCCATAGTCCAAAACGAAAAAGATCCAAGCAATACATTCTTTCTCTTCAAGATGGATGTGAAAACTGGTCAAGCTGCGGTATTCCCTCCCTGTGGACCGGGGGGGACGAAAGAAAAATAGAGTCAGACACAAAGCCTGAGTAAGTCTAGGACTATTCAGTCTATAAATAAAGAACTGGGTATGATAAGTATAAACTGGAAATGGGAAAGCACCATAAACTAAGTTAAGTTGTCTAGAGTCGAATATACTATCGTACCCCATATTAATCTCTGCATCCATACTAGTTCCCAACAGGCACCCCATAATCAGGGTGAAGTGATTCGTTCTAATGATCGGCTCCTACTCGCATAGTTACATGTGTATTACGGCCCCCGATGTTGTAGTTACCTATGCTGGTCCCACCATGGGGTGTATCAAGTCCCATGGTGGCGGCCCGACACAATTCTAGAATGCACAGGCATGCTACTGGTGCCCAGTGCCTTATTTTTCTGCGCCGGAGTGTGTGCACACCCGCACCCCGTTAGAACCTACACTGCTGCACCACCGCCGTCGATTTGACCTCTTACAGTCAGCCCAGTAATCGTGCCCCACCCTGCCTAGTTCAGGGTATCCTGATACACCTTGTAGGGTTACTGCTGAAAAGGGTCCCCCGCTACTAGGTTTTCTATTTCTAGTCAACATGCTAAGTTGGTTAAGTGTTTTGTAAACCTAACCCCCAATCAGTCTGTATAGTTTATCATGTTCCATTGTGATTAAGTATTAATTCAATTTACTTAATCCTATCAATCCTGACTCAGCCTTAATTGTCTTATTAAAGCCTCGACCTCTCACATTAGACAGGTATTGTTGTGGCTGCCTGTTGCCGGTTGGGTCCGGGCAGTCTTACGCCACAACTCAGTCTAACCTCGGGTCCTTATTGGGCTCCGTGTTTAACCACCCATATTAGATAGGTATTGTTGTGACTACTGGACAGCCGGGCGGTTCCGGGCAGGTTTACATCACAACTCAATCCAACCTCGGGTTAAACACATCGTATTTTCTAAATTTACATATTTTGTCTCTTTTCTTTTTATATGTAAATATTTGCGGCCCATTATTCAAATTCATCTTTATTGGGTAAAATTAATTTATGCCATTTAATTGTTTGTCAAGGTTGTTGGCATGCGTCAAACATGTCAATACATATGTTCTATATTTTAACCCAATCGTCATTACCCCTGTTTTTATACGTTCGCTACAATATAACATATGTTGGGTTTAACATTTAAACCCAACTTAGCCACATGAAAAAGGGGAGGCTTATAACATGGTGTTTATATATTCTAAGTAACATAAAAAGGGGAGTGTGAACGCATGAACTTGCAACATAACGATGTAATTAACATGAATTAGGCACATGTGAACTTGCATTGTAATAGCATATAATCATGGCATAAACAAACTTAAACATGAATCATTCATATAATCATGGCATAAACATCCCTAAACACGAATCATGGTTTTTAATCTATTCATGTAAACTTGCAATTGGAATGTAAATCTAACTTAATTATGTGTCACATATATCACCATATGATTTTGATAACAACATAGGCCTAAAACATGTTTTCAACTAGGCATAACACCAAACATAGATTAGCCATGTTCATAAAGATGCTTACTTTTGTCTCTAACACAAAAGTTTTTATACTTGAATCACGATGCCAATTCCAACATAGATTCATATAAACCATAGTACTTAGCTGAATCCAATTACACTAAAAGTGATCGTAAAAGTATGTACATTATATTGGCATAATAGTGAATCATATACTTGCATGAATCCCAAATAAAATACCACAACATATGGTTGTTAACTTCCAACATAAATCACATACTTGCAAATATCCAATCGTATACCACAACATTTCCAAATCGTTTAGAATCAAAGCAACATACAAATATAGATTATTATCGCCACAATTCCATTTCTCATTTTACACAAATCAAAACACAATTATTTATTCACATCGGAATAGCACTCTACTTACAACGTATGACGAATCTTCAATTCAGGAATCTGAATTCTGAATTTGGAGATGCTATCCTTTGTTGTAGGCGTTGTTTTGACGTTGCTTTAAGCTTTCGAATTGTCTCCTAATTGTCTCTCAATTTCTGACGGCTATTCCTAGTCTTTCCTCAGCAGCAGGACGGTCTCATCTCCATTTTTGTTTGCGTGAATTAGGGTGAGTCTTAGGTCCTTTTTATAGAGTTTGTGAGTTGATTAGGACCGTCGATGGAGCTTGGTTTAATAATAGCCGTTTGTTTGAAGGAGAGACCAATCAGGAGCTGACACCTAGCCCTAGTGACAAGGCAAGGCTCAGAAAATCGACCAAACACAGACCAGGCCAGCCAGGGGGGCTGGGTTCGACCTGGCTCCAGGGCCAGGTCGACCCCCAGGTCGACTATGTAGTCGACCTGGGTGCCCCAGGTCGACTACCCAGTCGACCTGGGTGTCTTAGGCGGGAAAATTCCCGCCCTGGCCAATCCGGCCCGATTTTTGGAATTTAAATTTGTTTTCTAAGCTGTTTTGGTCTGTTTGAATTTTAAACTAAATTCTAAAACTTCCGGAGGCCATACCTTCTTCATACGGAATCCGTTTTACGCAAACTCGGACTCTATCCCAAGCAGAATTCCGAGATGAACGTAATGGTGTATCCCATTTCCCTTAATTCTTTGATTTGAAATTAATTATACTTTAATTTGTGAATTTCACTGTTACAGAATACACGGGGTGTTACATTCTCCCCCAACTTAAAAGGATTTCGTCCCCGAAATCTTCAAGTTCAGGAAGAATGTACGTCCTAACATCCAAACATCCATCTACTCATCCGTCAAACACGAGCATCCATTTTCCTTAAAAGACTTCTAATGCTTCATGATCATATGCGAAGTGTGTATATGTACTTATCTAATGCAAAATCAATCGGTCTACTGATTCAGTTGACCTCCTTAATGCAAATCATGTAAGTGCCATGAATCCACTATGTATGCAAATTTTCCTATTCATGATTCTCCATGAGTGCACAATCATTCATATATAAATGCAACATCCATATGACAACACATTAAACTTCAACCATATACGAATGCAAACATACATATATGCATATGCAATATGAAGTGACTGAGCCGATCTAAAACCTAAATTGTGTGTGTGTATGCAACCATGAGCAACCCCTAGCAATCACTTGCAACCATCATCCATAACATGTTTCAATTACATGTTTTCATCCAAAGAGTTTCTACCTAAAAGATAAGGTCGAGGAGATATACCTAAAAAGATAGATAAAAGCGCAACTTAAGGAAAAAGAAAGATCAAAGATGTACCCTCGAAAAGAAAAGGGTAGGCAGCACGTATTCTAGCTTCAGTTTCCCAAGTTGCGTCTCCCTCGGCGTCGCTCGACTGAACTTTGACGAGCTTGACTTCGCGGTTGCGTAGCTTCTTCACTTCCGTTCCTAATATGCGGGTTGGAACTTTCCTTACGGTTGCTTCGTGTTCCACTTCAGCTTATTTTAGGATATTTGGCTCTACCACTCCAGCAGATTCATGTAGACATTTTCGGAGGTGCGAAACATGGAAAACGTTGTGAACTCCGGCCAATTTTTCGGGTAGCTCTAATCTATAGGCCATTTTCCCAATTTTCTCGATGATAGGAAATGGCCCTACGAACCATGGTGCTAGCTTTCCTGTGGTTCTAAAACGAACAACGTTCCTTAGCGGAGATACTTTAAGAAAAACTCTGTCCCCAACCTCAAATTCAAGGTCGGTCCTCCTCTTGTCGGCGTAGGATTTTTGTCTGTCTTGGGCTATCTTCATCCTTCTCCGTATTAAGTCTACTTTTTCTGAAGTCTCTCGGATCATATCCGGTCCAAGTATGAGCTTGTCAGTAGACTCCCACCAACAAGTGGGCGACCGACACGGTCTTCCATATAAAGCTTCGAAGGGCGCCATTCCGATGGTTGCTTGGTAGCTGTTGTTGTAGGCAAATTCCACCAAAGGAAGATGGTCTTCCCACGTCCCTCCGAAGTCAAGGATGCACAGTCTTAAAAGGTCTTCCAAAACCCTGTTCACTCTTTCTATCTGGCCGTCGGTTTGGGGATGATAGGCTGTGCTTAAGCATAACTGTGTGCCTACCACTTCTTACAGACTCCGCCAAAACTCACTTGTGAAGATAGGGTCTCGGTCACTAACAATGCTAGATGGTATTCCATGGAGTCGAACAATTTCCTTGAGGTAAAGAGATGTTAGGGATGAGGCAGTTCTTTTACTTTTGACAGGTAAAAAGTGGGCGCTTTTAGTAAGCCTATCCACTTTTACCCAAATGCTAGTGTTGCCTCTTCTAGACCTAGGCAGCCCATCAATGAAGTCCATTGAGATGCTATCCCACTTCCACTGCGGGATCTCTAGAGGATGGAGCAGACCGCCAGGCTTTTTCTGTTCCGCCTTAACTTGTTGGCACACCATACACTTAGAAACGAAATCTGCCACGTCCTTCTTCATGTCGTTCCAAAAGAAAGTTCTCTTTATGTCTTTGTACATTTTATCCCCTCCTGGGTGTATCGTCATCTTGGAGTGATGTGCTTCCTCGAGAACCTTCTTTACTAAATCCCTTGTCTATGGGACGCATAGTCTTCCGTCTCGCCTTAGCCAACCCTTGTCGTCGATGGAGTATCTGTTGAGGTGACTTGAAGTTTCACCCCTAATGAGCCTATCAATCGTCTCCACAAGCTGAGGGTCTTCGCGTTGTGTTGTCCCTATTGCGTCCACTAAAGTCGGGCGTACTTCGAGAGATGCTAGCAAGCCCGGTACAAAATCGGAGGAAGGCCTAAAGTCAAAGCTGGCTATAAACTCTAGGCTTTATCTTTCAACAAACAGTGGGCTTAGGGTTAGTTTCTTTCGGCTCAACGCGTCTGCCACTATATTGCCTTTGCCCGGAGTGTAGGAGATCTCGAAATCGTACGAGGCAAGAAACTCCATCCATCTTTGTTGCCTCAAGTTAAGATCTTTCTGCGAGAAAAGATATTTCAACGATTTATGGTCAGTGTAAAGTTCGAACTTCTCACCTAGGAGATAGTGTCGCCAAGACTTGAGTGCAAAGACTATGGTAGCTAACTCAAGATCGTGGGTCGGGTAGTTCTTTTCATGTACTTTCAATTTCCTTCCACCATAAGCTACTACCCATCCTTCTTGCATTAAGATAGCGCCTAGCCCTGTCCTACATGCGTCTGTATAAACTGTGAACATCTTGCCTCCATCTGGCAACATCAAAACTGGGGCTGTTGTAAGAGCCCTTTTTAGTCGTTGGAAAGCAAATTCGCAATCCAAGTCCCAATTGAACACTAGATTCTTCTTGGTCAGCTTTGTGAGCGGAGCTGATATCTTTGCAAAGTCCCTGATGAATTTCCGATAGAAGCCTGCTAGCCCGATAAAGCTTCGGACTTCTGTTGCGTTCTTTGGTGTCTTCCAGTCCTGCACCACTACTACCTTAGCCGGGTCTACTGCTAACCCTTCTTTGGATACTATGTGCCTAAGAAACCTCACTTCTTCTCTCCAAAAGTGGCATTTGGAGAATTTGGCTTTTAGCTGATGGACTCGCAGAGTTTCCATGATTGCCCTTAGGTGTTGAGCATGCTCTTCTTCACTCTTTGAGAAGATCAAGATATCGTCTATGAAGACCACTACGAACTTATTGAGGAAATCTCTGAACACCCTACTCATTAGGTCCACGAAGTAAGCGGGTGCGTTTGTCAAGCCGAAAGGCATGACAAGCCATTCAAAGAAGCCGTCTGGGGTTTTGAATGCCGTTTTATCGATGCTATCTTCAGCCACCCTTAGCTAATGAAATCCGGTTGCTAAATCGAGTTGGGAGAAAACAGACGCTCCTACAAGCTGATCAAACAGATTGTCAATTCTGGGGAGAGGGTGCCTATTCTTTTTCGTTAGCTTGTTGAGCTCCCTATAGTCAACACATAGACGGAGTGAACCATCCGCCTTTGTAGCGAACACCACTGGAGCGCCCCATTCTGAAATGCTCCTTCTAATGAACCCCTTCTCTAGAAGTTCTCTAATCTGTTTACTGAGCTCCGTCCTTTTCCGTGGAGCCATGTGTCTAACGGGCAACGCAACGGACTTTGCATTATCTACAAGATATATGCGGAAGTCTATCTCCCGCTTCGGAGGCAAGCCCTTCACCTCTTCGAAGACATCCGGATACTCCTGACCACTCTAACCGATTGCAAACTGTCGACAGAGGCATCTAGCGATTCAAGATAACTAAGCATAACCACATACGAGGGATTACAAGTAATGTCCAAAGTGTTACCGAGTTGGGTCAGAAGCCTAACCACCCTTTTCTCACAATCCAGGATGGCACTATTACTGGATAGCCAATCCATGCCCAAAATCAAACCATATCCCAAAAAGCCCAAAACAAAGGCACTACATTTAAATTCTACGCTTAGAATAGAAATTTTCAATCCCACACAGATCATAGACAAATGAGCTGGGCCCCCAATTGGATTTGAAACAATTACGGGGTCCTCTACCATACTAGTTTCTAGGTGCAGAGATTCTACTAAAGCAGATGAGATAAAGGAGTGTGATGCACCAGAATCAAATAAAGTGTGAATTGGGTGATCATAAAGATAGACTACACTTTCTACAGAAGTATTTATACCTCGTTGTTGCAGAGGTGGCGCTTCTAGTGCATGAACTTGTGCCTCTGAGGTGGATCCAGCCCTCTGCCCCTGCCCTCGCTTCTTTGGGCAATCCTTAGCCAGGTGGCCTGTCTCACCACAAGAAAAGCACCCACCATTCATCTTGGCCTTCTTTTTTCGGCAATCTTTCACCAAGTGCCCCACTTTGCCACATAAATTACACTTCCTCTTCTCTTTGTTGTCTTTCCCGCCCTTCTTAAAGTCTGTCTTCTTAGGCTGCAAACCCTCTTTCTTCCCTTGAGAGCTTTCTACCTTTGTCTCCTTCTTGCCCTTATCCTCTTCGTTCAGCAATGCCATCTTCACCAATCTTTCATACGTAGCTCCCATGGGTATATGGGTCATAGCCAAACTGTGTAATGGCTCGTTCAACCCCTTGACAAAGCGGAGAGCCTTCTTGTGCGGGGTGTTGACTTGGTCCAGTCCGAACCTAGCCAGCTGATCGAACTGGTTAACATACTCTTTAACTGTCATATTCCCTAGCTTAAGAAATAAGAATTTTTCCAACTGAAGACTCCTTTCAGCTTCTGAGAGAAATTTAGCCTCAAACCTTGCCCTAAAGTCCTCCCATGTTTCCACTGGTCTTTCTGCATTAGTGACTTCCCACCAGTAGGAAGCCTCGCCTTTAAGTAGACATACTGCTAGTTGTACCTTCTGCCTATCTTCTACCTCAAAGATGACGAATAAGTCCTCGGTTTCTTTCAGCCAATTCCTGGCTACCACGAAGGACTCGGTTCCATGAAAGTCCTTTCCTCCCATAGCTTTAAAATCTTTACATATCTTAGCAAAAGTATTTCCCCGCGGAGGAGGTGGAGGAAGAGGTGCTGCTGCAGCTGGATGATTTCCTGCAGCTGGGGGAGGAGGAACGGTAGGACCTGGCTGAGTGGCCCTTGCTTCTAAGAATCGTCTAAACCAACCAGGTATTGGTATACCCTCTGGCAAGTTAAGTTCTTCGGACAACAAAAAGGATAGATTCAAAACGAAGGATAAAAGATAGTACCTATGGCTTTGGGGGGGACTATGCCTTTTTAAAATAAAATAATATTTTATCTTTAAAAATGCTTCTTTAAATTTTCCTTTGAAAATAAATTTTCAAAACTTTTTATCTTATCTGGTAAACATATGCTCTGATACCAAGTGAAACACCCCACCTCCGTTAGGGTCACTCTCAAAGGGAATGCCCTAATTTTGGTGGAGGTTTATAAGTATAAGTCACAGATATACAAGACAGATATAAGAACATATATTTTTAAACAGCGGAAAACAACTACAACTTTTACTTCATTAAAATATGTGTTACAAACCTGTCGTAGAACACATCGAAACCTGTCGTAGAACTCACAGCGCGAGGATAAAATATAATAGAACATATACAACAGGTGATAGTAATGAGGTATCATATAGCAAACTTTTGAAATTCTTTCAACATCCAGAAAGATTATCCAACTGATATCCAAGTTTGTACATAAGGCCTCACTACAACTCTCAAGCAACTCAAACAGCGGAAATAGAAATACTAGATAGAATAAAACGGGTACGCTAGCCTCCTGCTCGTCATCGCTCAGCTTCCTCGTATCACTAAGCTCCATTACCTGTAACCTGCTACTTAGTCTGCCCATCCACAACCGGATGAACAGCCCAAGGTAATAAGAGGAGACATAAAACCTTGAGTCAGACAATAGTCTTAGTGAGCGATAATACAGCTAACAAACTTCAACAAGAAAGCATATGAGAATGGGTAAACGAACAACTTATCTACCCACATCACCAGAGAAGAACTCAACCTTATCTTCGCCACATCGGACAGTGATAGCCTTTACACCAAGCATTTCAACCATTCATCCATCGAAACCAGAACACCCATTCAATCATAGAGAACACACATAACATCCAGATTATATAAGTCTCACACAGACAACCCTAATCGAGTTTAACATTCCTCAAGTACCCTCGCCAGAGGCCTAAACCAACATCACTTAAGCACTCAAAGAACATCTCCCTCGACTTTGGATAATCTATGTGAGATAGTACAAATAGAACAAACAATCATTCATGACTGACTCTGGCTATCACTGCCAATCCTGCTTCGAAACCATCATTATCGTATGACGGCCAACCTTGCCATATGTCAAGGGCTAATGATAACCCCAGTTCTAGCATGAACTCCATATGCCCAACCTTGGCAATGTCCAACCTTGACACTAGGCCTTTCCCCAACCAGAAAGACCCAGGGTACTCGACCAACAGCCGGTCTTTTGGGCCTTTCAACGATACCCATCGTACCCCTGCTTTGAGCCTGCTAGAACTTACGACAACGATGGCTTCTCGGCCTTCGCATCTCAAATCGTCCAACCTTGACGATGTTTCATAGCTCAAGCAACCTTCTCGAGCAGCCATTATCCACCAACTCACGACCTTTGAGTTGTCTCCGCATTCGTTGTTCCACCTTGATCAACGAACACATTCATTACTTCGAGTCTTCCTACTTGAATCACCTCGAAGTCACGCCATCACCAAACCAAAACACATCACTGCGTTGCGGCTAGGGTTCGGGGGGGTTGCCCCCGAAAAATATTTTTTTCAGACCTTTTTGGTTCGTACCCGAGTCGTACCCGAAAACGTACTTTTTCAGAAAACGACCCTGCCAAAACCGACCAGAACCTTGCTCCAGAATGACCAGCCAAAAACCGACCAGCCTTGCTCCAGAACGACCCGCCAAAAACCGACCAGCCTTGCTCCAGAACGACCCGCCTACATGCAGCTTCGGATCGAGCCCGTCAAGACCGACCAGATTTTGCTCCACCTGACCGACCAGCTCCTCCAGAGCGACCAGGATTTGCTTCCAGTAAAAACCAACCAGAATGCCACCATCTGAAACCGACCAGAATGCCACCATCTGAAACCGACCAGAATGCCACCATCTGAAACCGACCAGAAACACTTCTGCTCCTTCTGGACCGATCAGAAACACTTCTGCTCCTTCTGGACCGACCAGCTTAAACCGACCAGCTCCCTGACTTGCTTCCCAAGCCATACTATGACCAACCACCTCATTCCAGACCGACCCGACCAAACCCAGGACGACCAGAAACCTGCACATCTCCAATTCGACTCCGATTTCTACCAAAACTTCGCCAAACGACGAATCCGACGAAACCAGCTTATCTGATTCATCCAAACGCAATCACAAACATGTTATGCAACCAACAATATCATCAATCTAACAATTTCCATCAAAACACATAAATTTACCAAAACATGATAAGTGAATCATATGAACATAAAAACGGATCTAACTTGCATAATCTTGAGAAAAATCATAAAATTAACCATTTAGATTATCTAGATCAGATCCTAAGGTGATTCATATATAAAATGGACTTAGCATGGTGTGGATCTAAGGAAAATAACATGGAAATGATGAAATTAACATCCTAAAATCCATATACTTGCATGAATCCGAATGAGAGATGTAAATCACTCACCAATTATCCAATCTAAGCAAAAACAATGAAAACGCAATCCGGACAGCGAACACTTCGAATCAAACTCTTCAATCCGATGAATTCGCCCTTGAGACGATGTAGATCTAGCCTCTTATGGTGTATATCTTCGATTTCCCTCCTTGGATTTTGGAATTTTAATGGTGGAAAGATGTTAGAGGAAGGAGGAGATCAAAGCCTCCCCATAAGAGAATGGAAAATGCCAACCTTTCTCCATACCCCTTACCCCCTATTTATAGTCTCCACCCACCCTCTAATGGGCCTTCTCCAAATCAGCCCATTAGGCTTCCAAAACCTGAACAGCCAACTGAAAAACCTTAAAACAACGATTTCTCCCAAACCGCTGAACCAAATCCTTAATGTAACCACTCTACGGAAAGGGAATCATCAATTCCTTTCCAATGGCACAGGTCTCACCCTCTGATTCGACCTGAGTCAAAAGTTATGCCCAATACAAGACTGACAGGGGCAAAATGGTCACAAACAAAATCGGTAAAAATTATGGACATGTCACACATCCCCATAAACAACATTTCAAAAGATGAGAATGATCCAACCCTCAGGGAATAAAATAAAAATATTTTACGATCTTCCGATACGTAAAATGCGGGCTGTTACATTCTCCACCCCTTAAGAATTTCGCCCCCGAAATTCCAAGCAAACACAAGCAACCATAACAATCCCGCATGCCTATCATCCATGAGAAGCCAATTCTATCATCCAAACTAGCAACCATCAAACCATGCATCCATAGCCTTATCCTAGCACGCGGAATTCTATTAAACAACAACAAGATACAACGATATAACGATGATACAATCAAAGGGTCCTACCGACGAAGAGTTCTGGATGAGTCGCCCTCATGCTCTTTTCCGTCTCCCATGTACAATCGTCTCCATCTTCACTCCATTGTACCTTGACTATCTTAACCTTCTTCCTCCTAAGCTGTTTCGTGTCATTCCCCACAACACGAAGTGGCTTACGAGGTTTCGTAACTGCGGTCTCTACTTCCAAGTCTTCATATTGTTCTGGAGATACCACCACATTCGAGTCGTGCACAAACTTTCGTAGAAATGACACATGGAAAACATTATGCACACTCGACATCTTCTCGGGTAACTCTAATCTATATGTGAGCTTTCCTATTCGCTCGACTATCGGAAACGGTCCAACAAACCTAGGAGCCAACTTCCCTTTACTTCCGAATCGAACCATATGTTTCAACGGTGAAATCTTCACGAAAACCATATCTCCTTCATCGAATTCCAAATCCTTACGACGCTTATCGACGTAACTTTTCTGACGATCTTGGGCCGCCTTCATTCGTTGTCGAACAATCTCGATACAATCCGAGGTTTCTCTAATCATTTCAGGCCTAAGTACCAACTTATCTCCAGTTTCTAACCAACAAGCTGGAGAATTGCACGGCCTTCCATACAACGCCTCGTATGGTCCCACCATAGGGTTAAGTGTTTTGTAAACCTAACCCCCAATCAGTCTGTATAGTTTAGCATGTTCCATTTTGATTAAGTATTAATTCAATTTACCTAATCCTATCAATCCTGACTCAGCCTTAATTGTCTTATTAAAGCCTCGACCTCTCACATTAGACAGGCATTGTTGTGGTTGCCTGTTGCCGGTTGGGTCCGGGCAGTCTTACGCCACAACTCAGTCTAACCTCGGGTCCTTATTGGGCTCCGTGTTTAACCACCCATATTGGATAGGTATTGTTGTGACTACTGGACAGCCGGGCGGTTCCTGGCAGGTTTACATCACAACTCAATCCAACCTCGGGTTAAACACATCGTATTTTCTAAATTTACATATTTTGTCTCTTTTCTTTTTATATGTAAATATTTGCGGCCAATTATTCAAATTCATCTTTATTGGGTAAAATTAATTTATGCCATTTAATTGTTTTTCAAGGTTGTTGGCATGCGTCAAACATGCCAACACATATGTTCTATATTTTAACCCAATCATCACTACCCCCGTTTTCATATGTTCGCTACAATATAACATATGTTGGGTTTAACATTTAAACCCAACTTAGCCACATGAAAAA
Organism: Allium sativum; assembly: GCA_030737875.1. Taxonomy (NCBI): domain Eukaryota; kingdom Viridiplantae; phylum Streptophyta; class Magnoliopsida; order Asparagales; family Amaryllidaceae; genus Allium; species Allium sativum. Next base: position 302,410,818 of record CM060924.1, read on the forward strand.
GGGGAGGCTTAGAACATGATGTTTATATATTCTAAGTAACATAAAAAGGGGAGTGTGAACGCATGAACTTGCAACATAACGATCTAATTAACATGAATTAGGCACATATGAACTTGCATTGTAATAGCATATAATCATGGCATAAACATACTTAAACATGAATCATTCATATAATCATGGCAAAAACATCCATAAACACGAATCATGGTTTTTAATCTATTCATGTAAACTTGCAATTGGAATGTAAATCTAACTTAATTATGTGTCACATATATCACCATATGATTTTGATAACAACATAGGCCTAAAACATGTTTTCAACTAGGCATAACACCAAACATAGATTAGTCATGTTCATAAAGATGCTTACTATTGTCTCTAACACAAAAGTATGATTTTATACTTGAATCACGATGCTAATTCCAACATAGATTCATATAAACCATAGTACTTAGTTGAATCCAATTACACTAAAAGTGATCGTAAAAGTATGTACATTATATTGGCATAATAGTGAATCATATACTTGCATGAATCCCAAATAAAATACCACAACATATGGTTGTTAACTTCCAACATAAATCACATACTTGCAAATATCCAATCGTATACCACAACATTTCCAAATCGTTTAGAATCAAAGCAACATACAAATATAGATTATTATCGCCACAATTCCATTTCTCATTTTACACAAATCAAAACACAATTATTTATTCACATCGGAATAGCACTCTACTTACAACGTATGACGAATCTTCAATTCAGGAATCTGAATTCTGAATTCTGAATTTGGAGATGTTATCCTTTGTTGTAGGTGTTGTTTTGACGTTGCTTTAAGCTTTCGAATTGTCTCCTAATTGTCTCTCAATTTCTGACGGCTATTCCTAGTCTTTCCTCAGCAACATGACGGTCTCATCTCCATTTTTGTTTGTGTGAATTAGGGTGAGTCTTAGGTCCTTTTTTTATTGTTTGTGAGTTGATTAGGACCGTCGATGGAGCTTGGTTTAATACTAGTCGTTCGTTTGAAGGAGAGACCAATCAGGAGCTGACACCTAGCCCTAGTGACAAGGCAAGGCTCAGAAAATCGACCAAACACAGACCAGGCCAGCCAGGGGGGCTGGGTTCAACCTGGCTCAGGGGCCAGGTCGACCCCCCAGTCGACCCCCAGGTCGACTATGTAGTCGACCTGGGCGCCCCAGGTCGACTACCCAGTCGACCTGGGTAGCCCAGGTCGACTACCCAGTCGACCTGGGTGTCTTGGGCGGGAAAATTCCCACCCTGGCCAATCCGGCCCGATTTTTGAAATTTAAATTTGTTTTCTAAGCTGTTTTGGTCTGTTTGAATTTTAAACTGAATTCTAAAACTTCCGGAGGCCATATCTTCTTCATACAGAGTCCGTTTTACGCAAACTCAGACTCTATCCCAAGCAGAATTCCGAGACGAACGCAATGGCGTATCTCGTTTCCCTTAATTCTTTGATTTGAAATTAATTATACTTTAATTTGTGAATTTCACTGTTATAGAATACACGGGGTGTTACATATATTGTGGTTGATAGACATTATTATAATATCAAAAGGTTTTTGATATAAAGATATTTTGGATTTTCATAAGGGAAAAACCCGTTCCGTTATACGACGTGGTCTTATGAGATATCGTTTACTTGTTCAAACTGTTTTAAACTGTTTTACTTACACCAGTCCCATGACTGACCCAGAGTTTATTTTTTTTCCCTAAACTCTTGGGTGCCCAATTTTGTACGGGAAGTCATGTAGTCGGGATTTACAGATAGTTGAAGAGCTGGAGCAGGAGACTACAAGATTTTATATAGCTATTGTTATTCCACTGTGTTGTAAGTGATGTACTTGATAATGATATGTATATTCAAGTACAATCTTTTATTTCAAAGTTATGTTATATTTTATTTGTTCCACTATGAGATTCGTGTTTACTCTGTTGTTGTATGTTCTTCTTCTTCTTTTATTCTAAGTTTCTATCTTATCTATCCTCACCATCTGTTTTCTTTCATTAACTACCGGTATTTTCGATCCTTGGATGTTCGATATGTGTTGTATATCGGATAACCAAGATCGACTTTTTCCGGGACGTTACAGTTGGTATCAGAGCTTAAGGTTAAGTAATTACCTTGGCTCTATGGCATGACTCGGTAGAGATGGGGTTAGTAATACCCTAAATTGAGTTGAGTGTATATATATGAGAGAGCGTATTTGTTATTTAATATAAAGTGGTTTTATATTTTGTAGATTTATTGGTTGAGTTGTTTATGAGTTCTGGTCGATCAGTTTGATCCACTGTATCGGTAGGAGTTTCTAAACACTCGAATAGGATGGGTCGACATGATATGTTTTGAAAAAGAGGGTAAATGAAAATAAGTTTACCTGAAGTATATTTTGATATAGGGAAGATATATATATATATTGGAATTATAATATATTGGATATATTGGTTGTTATTATAATCGAGTAAGATTATAAATTAAAGGGTTATGTAAATAACCAATCAGAATTCATATAAGTGAAATACGTAGAATCAGATGAATTAAATTTGAAGTTAAAATCAGAATTGAAATTAAAACCCTGGGAATGGAAAGGTATTTGTAAATGGATTTGAATTGAATATACAAGAATTTTAAAATCCTAGGAGATTTTAAATTGTTTTACAAACATTGGGAATGGTATTATGAAATGTATTTCAAAACAGAAGTGTTTGAATATGGTTTTGAAAGTGATATAGAATTGAACTCTCTTTTGTAGCTGGGAAATAACCCTGATGATGAATCGCGACATCATCAGTGTTCATTTTCGAGTTCTAAGTGACGGATTACTACCAAGGATTTTGTTTTTGAATTATTTTGAGAAAACAAGTTGTTTTGATTCCGAAAGGGAACATTTGATTTTTGAGAAAAGCAAAGCTGTTTAGAACTCCCAGGAAGAGACTGTTTGAATTAAAAACAAAATTAAATAGAAATTTGTGGAAGTAAATAGGAATTTAAGTCAGTTGAGTGGAAATTGAATGGGATATATAAATGGAACTTGCCTTGGTTAAGTATGGTGAATTGACAAGTAAAAATCTTGGAATTAAGAATGGATTCGAGATTGATAATTGGTGTGGGTGTAGAATGATTGGAATTTGATTGGGATGACATGGGTATATGCTGAATTAACAGCAGATGGAAAGGATATAGTGATATGCCCGACAAAAAGGTACAAGTTTATTTTATATGAGTTTGGTGATTTATGAGCCTGTTTGGCAAGCCGCTTGGCTATTTGATTTTATTTTGGGTTGAAAAAGGCTTAGAGAGGCGCGTTGTGGCTTGACGTATTGACCAGTACAAAGGAGGTGCTGGCGAAATTTTTTCAGAAATTTAGGGAGTTAGAAAATTTCAGGATTTTTGAAAATATTCATTAATAGAATTAAATTAATAATTTAATTGAAATTAAATTAATTAACTTGAAACTGGAGTTAAGAAGTAAACGATAGTTTTTAACCAGTTAATAGGGTTTGTTTTCTACCTTAGCAATTTCGAGGACGAAATTATTTTAAGTGGGGAAGAATGTAACGACCCGTATTTGCAACAATAAAGAATTAATTTATTTAATTATTTAAATAGTGATTTATAGAATTAAATGGTTGTTGAATTAAATTATATTGAATATTTAATTAATTTAAATAATAGAATAATATATTTAATTTTGAAATTTATCAGAAATATTGGAATTCATAATATTCTGTGAATTGGATTATTTCCAAGATTTAATTCACCTTAGAATTGAATTAGAATAACGAATATATTATATAAACGAAGTTTGAACGTATAATTCTATTATAATTAAATTTGAGCTTGAAATGGCGCGGCTGTTCGCTATTTGGCGATTTGAACTTCAACTGGATATACAGGGTTCGTTTTAAATCGGATTTTTGTGAAACAAGAAACGTTAGAAGCTGTTGAAGTATATTTTTCTGATGGAAGAGAAAAATCGGGATTTCGTAATGTAAATTTTTAGTTATGTCCAAAATAAATATTCAGAAACACAACGGTATATTCGTTTGTGGCCATAACGGTTATTTAACAATATTTGAATATCGGTTGTGAATTTAGACAAGGTTCTTTTGAGACATAACGATAATTTAATTTTTAGAATTTTACTGTAATTTTTAATTAATTCAATAAGCAACTTTTTATTTGGAGTATTGTGCACCCTGTAATCAACATTTTGAGGTTTCACAATATGAGTTAACCTACCGATATTTTTTTCTAAGTCATTTAAAACTAACTACAACTATTTTATTAAACGTGACTCCACTTGCTGTACTCACCTACCTAAATTGGTTCAATACTGTTTCAATATCAAAATGATTTTTGTTAAAACCCTACGTATAGTCGATGGACATGCTGAGGACATGTTTGCTTTTAAGTCTCTGAAATGGAAGCTTAGCCTAGAAGTACCACACCGTGTCCATTCGTTTGACTTATCCTTTTTCCTTAGTCACCAAGTATTAGCCTTGTACGTGCATATTCAGAGATCACATAGTATTAGCCTTGTACATGTATATTCAGAGAGCACATAGTATTAGCCTTGTATGTGTATATTTCCATGCCTTACGTTAAGCATCCCTCCTCAATAAGTATACATGCACCCTAAAAAGTATTCACTTACTTTCTTCCTCAAACAAACAGCCGCCAGTGAAACAAAGAGAAAACGTAAAACATTCACCATTTAAAAAGCATATAAATTCCTATGAAATTCTGCAAATTTCAAGACCGATTTGTTTGGATTTCTAGACACAAATTCTTCACTCTCATATACCTAGTGTGGAGGTCGATTCATTTTGCTGGGCCATTGATGTTCTTCTGGAAACCTAGGGTTACAGTTTGCCAATTTTAGGGGCATCGATGAGGGGTGGAGTCTAAAGAAGAAGAGAGAGGGAGGAGCGACGCCCCTATTGGTGGCGGTGAGGGTGAACTCGATGCTCTCTGGTGATCGATTTGCGGATCTGAACTAAACTCGGGTTACAACATGGTTGCGGCGATTGATAAGGCGTTGGGATTTGTGGCTTTCGGCGATGGAGGATCTTGGTGGCGCGTAGGGTTTGGGCAGTGTGAGGCCGATCCAGATGATGTATCGTGGCAACAGTGTTGGGTTTCCGGTCGAAGGAAGGAAGCGGGTTCATTCTTTTTCCTAGGGTGATTTAAGCGTGGTTTTGGGATTCAAATATTGGATTTGAGTTTATGGGTAAGAATGGAGTTTGTATTCAAATTATCTTGGATTTTGGAGTAGATTTTGGGTTCTATGTTTTTCTGATGACAAAACTGTGAATGATGGTGAAATAGTGATGTGGTAATGGCAGCACTAAGGAGCAGGCTAGGGGAGGCCTGACGGATGTGAGTTCAACAATGTAAGGTATGAGGTGGAACGTGATATGGAGGGGAGGAGTTGTGTTGCCGAAATTTGATGTAAGGAAGAAACATGGAAGTATGAGTTGGTGCGTGGATCTGCCGAAGTGAGGAGTGGGATTTGTACAAGAAGAAGGAGGACCATTGTAGAAATGGGTCGGTGCAGCAAGCGATTTGGGCCGGAGTTGAAGGGGTGAGGCTCAAAGGTGTTAAGTAAAATTAAATTAGTTGTTTTAGAATTGGTATAAAATCTTGTAAAAATCCTAACTTATTCGTTCATTATCGGAATTGGACAAAACAAGATCCGATGGGATCGTATGGATGGTGGATTCCCAATGGAACCGACTGGGAGTGAATCGAAGCACGTTACAATTTATGGCGAAATAAATTGTCCGTCTGAATCAACAGACGCAAATCGTTATTAATGGTTAACGCGAAATGTGAGTAAAACTCACCAACTCTGAACAGTTATATTTTTATAATGTATTCTTAGAACTGATAATTATCTGTTGATTGTGGTGTTTTAACTGTTTGGTTGAATTGCTTGTGTATTGGTTGAAATTATAGAAAACGATATATATATAAATCGTTAATCGAATATTGATTCTATTCATCAGAATATATTATACTCGTGTTGTTTAACATCTATGATGCGGGAAAACAAGTTGGAGGGATCTAACAGGATTCCTCAATATTTATAATACTGTTTGTTTTCATATATTGTGGTATATGATGTGGTGTATAATCTGTGATTGATTATAATGACACTGGTCTTGTTATTTGGTACTGTTAAATACTAGAAGAAATATTGAAATAAAATATAGTATAAAATCGAAAGATTTTATATAGGAGGAAGATTTCAAACTGTGCATTGAAATGAAATATTTATAAAACGAAAAGAATTTTATAAAAGGATATTTACTTAGAAAGTAAATAGAAGTAAAAAGGGATATTTACTTAGTAAGTAAATAGAATTATAGAAGAAATATTTATTTATAAATAGAATTTATAAAAGAAACTATTTATAAAATCAAAGGATTTTATAAAGGAAATATTTGGAAAGCCAAATAAGAATAGAAAGGAAATATTTGTAAAACACTTACAAATAGAATTAAAGGGAAAATATTTATTTGTTAAATAAAATAGAAAGAGAAATATTTGTAAAACAAATAGAAAAGAAAATAATTATTGGTTAAATAAATAGAATTCAGGAAAGGAAATATTTGTAAAACATTTACAAATAGAATTGAAAAAGAATTATTTATTTAGAAAATAAATAGAAGATAAAAGGGGAATTATTTGGGAAAATAAATAGGATTGTATAAAAAGGATATTTGGAAAATAAATATCAAAAAGAGTGAATCGAATATAGTTATTCGAAACAAAGTCAAAACAGACATAGTTATTTAGAATGAAGTTAAATCAAATATAGTTATTCGAACAAGAATTAATCAAGTAAAGTTAATTGAATATTAGTTATTCAATTAAAGTTAATCGAATATTAGTTAATCGAATAAGAGTTAATCAAATAGAGTTAAGCAAAATTAGAAACTAACTGGAAATTAGTTAAGTTGAATGGTTTTCTAAGTGATGATCTGATGTTGGTTTTGGCCTTCGGGATTGATACTTAGGGAATTGTTCTCTTCCTAGTTTACAGTTAGGGACGGGTAGTTGAGGAAGAATAGTGATTTGTAAATAAGTAGATGGAAACGTTTTCCTGTGTCAATAACATATATTTTCTAAACATAGAAAATAAGGAAATATGAATGAATATATATATATATATGGTTGATGATTTGATCGATAATTCCATTTGGAAATAAGATCGTTGTGTGTACACGGACATTTTTCATTTGATAGTTAAATCACAGACTATCAAAGTTTTGACCATTTTAACGTTGTTAATATGGAGAGACCAGTTGGATTATTATACGAAGAACCACTCCATATTGGCATAAGCGTTGTGAATCAAGTATGCTAAATATATTGAAGACGGAGTAAAGTGCAAGGGTTGTTATATGAATCTTAGATAACAATTACCTAAGATGAATGTACTAAATAGTGCATTCGGTTTGTCTAGTCCCAGGACAACTTGTATGGAAGAAGGTCTGACATAGTATATTTAATAGATCGCGTAAGTTGATCTCTTCAAACGTATTTACGTTTGGTGGCGGAGGAATTCGTTTCTCTTAGCTGTATACCCGTGGTATTTTTGGGGAAATCAATTTGTGATTTGGCGGGTATGATGATGTGACATTCAAACTGAATAAACGTGTGATCTGTCAGAGATAAGCGTGGCCTCTAGCCTCACATCCGGAAATGAAAAAAGTCGGGCAGGCAGCATGGCTATGTAGGTCGCACCTATTAGGGTGCATAATCACCTGATCTAGAGTTTCATTTACTTCTAAAAATCTATTGTCGATGTTGTCCCATTCGGGAAACGGTTGCTGATCCCAACCGTTGGTGATATACATTCGATACACTCAAGAGAAATGAGTGGTCGGTCATGTGTGGCCGGGTTGCAAGATGTTCTTGTTGAACCCAGTGTATTCCTCTCGAGAGGTACACTAGCGAAAGGTGGTTCCATACCTTGTCATAGTTGGAAATCCATTACCCAATACGTGCTTGCGGTTTTGATTGTATACTATATATGTAGAACGTGAGATGAAAGTGTTTCTGCTAGATGATTATTATATTGTGGTTGATAGACATTATTATAATATCAAAAGGTTTTTGATATAAAGATATTTTGGATTCTCATAAGGGAAAAACCCTTTCCGTTATACGGCGTGGTCTTATGAGATATCGTTTACTTGTACAAACTGTTTTACTCACACCAGTCCCATGACTGACCCAGAGTTTATTTTGTTTTGTTTTCCCTAAACTCTTGGGTGCCCAATTTTGTACAGGCAGTCAAGTAGTCGGGATTTACAGATACTTGAAGAGCTGCAGCAGGAGACTTCAGGATTTTATATAGCTATTGTTATTCCTCTGTGTTGTAAGTGTTGTACTTGATAATGATATGTATATTCAAGTACAATCTTTTATTTCAAAGTCATGTTATATTTTATTCGTTTCGCTGTGAGATTCGTGTTTACTCTGATGTTGTATGTTCTTCTTCTTCTATTCTAAGTTTCTATCTTATTTATCCTCACCCTCTGTTTTCTTTCATTAACAACCGGTATTTTCGATCCTTGGATGTTCGATATGTGTTGTATATCGGATAACCAAGATTGACTTTTTCCGGGACGTTACAGTAGTTAGCTTTATTAGATTTATTCTAACAACACTTTTATGTTAATGTGGATAATGAATTGGCAAGAAGTCATGAATTGCTTCTGGCATTACCTTTTATGTTTGGAATTATCATTCACTAGTGTTAATTGTAACATAGGAGGTCACCAAGTGGTACCAGTGAGATCCATTCGGTTACAATTGGTGTTGCAGACCAGCATATTGGAGCAGTAGTTGGCCGAGCACGGAGAAACATAATGGAAATCACTCAGGTTTTATTTTTGAAATGTTGCTTTAGTTGTGTGTCTTATTATTCTTGAAGAATGGAAATGACTTGTATTCGTACATTTATGCAAGCCAGCGGAGCAAGAATCAAGATATCTGATAGAGTGAGTCTACATATGAGTGAATCGAGTGACCATGTAGTGAGGAATGTATGTAAATATGAATGATCGTGTAATATACGAGTGAATGTCCAATGGTGGAGTCAAAATATTTGTACCATTTGAAATGTTGAAATAAAATATTTATTTGAATAAAATATTGTTTTATAATAATATTTACTATAATATTATGAAATCTTTGATTCATAACAGTTGAGGCGTAATTATCTTTAGCAGTTGTAAAACAAAATTTAACAACTGCTAGAAACAGTTGTAAAAAAAAGGTTGACTTTATTACGATTTCCAGCTGTACTAGACATATTACAACTGTTTTTGGCAGTTGCAAAAGGATATTTTTTGTTCTAGTGGTACCTGTGGCAACACCTGTACTAATGTTACCATAGGGTCGCAAAGGTATTGCCTTTGACTCTAAGGCAACGCGGCAAAAGGCAACCCCCAAAAAAGTGTTGCCACAGATCATTTTTTGTCTATAGCAACACTTTTTGCACCTACTGTGTCACTTCTCTGGGGTTGCCATAGGCCATCTATGGCGTAGTGCATGCAATAAAATGATACTAAATATGAGTCATTCAATGGCAAAACAAATAAATCATGTCAAACATCTAAAGCAGAAACAATATTTCAATGCATCCATGAAGAGAAAATATCATCCATTAAAACATGATAATGAAATTTGATTTACTTTTTTTGTTTTGATGATTCAACTTCATTCACATTCATTTTGTTGTAAAAAAACCTAAAATATATGTTTAACCATGATAGTAATAATTATTATAGTAACTGAAGAAGCTTTTCAATCCAGTGTAAAAGTAATAAATCAATTGATATCAGTTTGTAGATGCACCTAAAAAGTGCTACTTGATGTAGAGGGTGCATTTTTAGCGGACACTTTTGATAGTTTTTTATTCTTCCTATATATGTATGTGAATACATATCTCCCTGCAATTCAAGGAATAAACATGGAACTTAAAAATATAAAATATGCCAATAGACCATAAGTTTCAGATAAATACCATGTTTATCAGAAATGGTAAAGATGAGAAATATAAGAAAAGCATAATAAAGCACATATATTTGTCTTAAAGAGTAAAATTGGAAATTTTATTCAAATTAAAAAGTTAAAATTTCAATTTCAAGGTAGTAGCCAATAAAGTATAATACTTCTCTTAACAACAATTAATTAAGATGAAGCCAAACAACTAAATAGGTATCAAAATTTATGCAGTCAATTGAAATTCAAATGTAATTTACCAAGGAGAGATGATACTCAACATTGGTTGTCAAAGAAAATTTCATGAATCCTTTGGACCATTTCACCTTCTCACCGCTTCATATTATCGAATCCCATTCGTTATTTTAAGTTTAAAAAAAACCTATAAAACTAAACCTATGTAATAAAGATAAATAGTTTAAAATACCTGATGCAATTTTTTCTATAAGATTCTAGCTTGTGTTTTTTATCAACCATGGGCCTTTGTTTTTTAATACGAATGATGTTACCATGATCGTCTTTCTCCAAATCCCATATTTTGCTTAGTTATATAACTATTATAGGCCTTCTGTGCCATATGAAATTTCAAAAATTAAACTATTAAGAAATTTCATATTGATATAGTTAACAACTGTGCAAAATAATTTAATATGATCCAAAAATTAAAATCAACTAAAGTATGAGTGGATAGACTTAACAAATGAAATAAAACTCTTATGACTGCACTTTGTCAGATACAGAAGTGAATTCAACAACAAAAAATTGTATAAACTGAATAATAGTTAAGTAACAAAAATTTATATAAATTGAACAATAGTCAAGCAACAAAAATTAAACTGGAACCCAATGAAATGAAAAGCTATCAACAAAACAGACAGTAACATAGGTTATGAGAAAAAAGAATCCATACTGACCATGTTTTCGAAGCATTGTAAACATGAAGGTCATCAAAACAAAATTGAATTATGCCTATTAAAATTCCAATCAATATAGACATCTAAAATTATAATCGCATAATAGATATGAACAATTTTCGATCATGCCCATTTCAAATAATGTAAAAAAAAGTATGGCAATACATTAGGCAAAAAATGTTTGAGAATATTATATCATAATTTCAAACGGATCTCGTAGATACAATGCAGTTATATAGATAAAAATAATTATGGATTGTTGTCAGTATACCAAAAAAGACAATACAGAACATCGCTAAAAATACAACGCATAACATCTCAAATCTCACATTTCACATTACCTAGGGTAGAGTAGACCATTTAACTTTTGAACATCTCATTTTGATTTAATTAAATTTTCCATATTACATTGGATGGCATAGTTTGGCATGTATACAGGGCCGGTCCTGAGTATTTATGGGCCTAGTGCGAGCCCAAAATTTTGGGTCCTTAATTTTTTTTATGAAATTGAACTTAAGTGAAAATGTTCTTTTTCTACTGTTCATCTCCATTGAGAAAATTGTGTGTTTCAGCAAATTCATAAAGTTTTTACCCATATTTTCAATCTGTCTGCTAGAGGTCCATACAAGCCACATCTCCATTTTAATATATTGATTAATGTCAACAAAGCATACAATCATATCTATTTTTGCATAGATAAATTACTATCAAGTACACGCATCTTGAAATTGAAAAAGCAGCTCTAGTAAATGTAATACAATTTTTTTTTTTTTTTGGGCCTCCTGATCTAATGGGCCCTGTGCGGTCGCACGGTTCGCACCAGACCAGGACCGGCCCTGAATGTATAGTTTGAGAACTGAAGCTTCCAACACCTGCTAATCAGAGATCAAAATGAATTTCTGCAAATATGTACTCTACGTTGGCGATTAAAATTTTATCTCTACTATTTTTTTTATTAATATACAAAAATACGAATATACTAATAATTTTCTATCTGATGAGTATATTAATTTTTGTATCACGTTAAATTTTCTAGACATTAAAATAAAACAAAATAGTAAAATGCTTCCCCAACCAATTGAAAAATATTTTGATTAGCACTTCTACCATTCAAGATAGATGTATGGGACCAACGTTTTCATTTTCTAATACTTAAAAACCAAATGCACGGACTATAAATAATTGAAACCTCTGCAACTATGCGTTGTTTATCTAACTGTACAATACCTCATGTACATGCTCTCAAAATTACAATCACATTTCCTAATCATAAATTGTAACATCTTATTTATTAACTCAACCTTACCTCTTGAGATCATATTTATATACAAAGTACTTATTTTGCAAGAAATGTCAATCTATTCTCAAATGCCTTTCAAACATAGCCAATATGTCTATGTCATTACAATGGTACTTGTAACGACTCGCTATTTTTAACATCTCGAATCGGTAATAAAACCAACTCAAGACACTCAAAACGGCAAATCGTTATAGCTTACAGGGTTTAAACAAAATAAACACAGAATCACGGACAGAAATAAACATCAATATTTCACAGCGGAATTTATTTATACAAGAATATCAAAGTTTTACAAATTTTGCTGCAGCGGAAAATAAAATAAAATATATACATGAATTCCTAAAATAAAGTTTACAGCATTGCACAGGCTCAAACTCCCAACTTCAGGCTTAACCAAATACCAATGACACAACCAACCCAGCTACATGTTCATTTTAAAATAGTGTTAGCAAATGGCATTGTTCTGAGGCAACATATGAATATATAGTTGAAAATACTTATTCTCAAATGTATGTGATCCAATCTTGGGTTTAACAAGTCCAACGTACTAGCTTCAACTTAAGTAATGCACATTTATTCGTTCCCGGTCATTGGGCTAAAACCAAGACCAACAACAGTAACCACAAAGCAAAACATAATTCAACCATTTCCATTAAGTTCAAATCTGTGTTGAAGTGCTTGAATAAAGAGAAAACGTGAGTAAAACTCACCTGCGGCGAAGGAAAGAAGCAGCGACAACCACAAATAAGGGTGCTTGGTCAGAGTGATGTTCTGGAAGCGTTGGACTTTGGCTGATGATGGGTTTCAGGGAAGAAAGGCTTTGACCTTAGTCCCAACGAATCGTGGTCGTGGGAAGAAGGTGCGGCCACAAGCGACAACCTGGTGGTGAAGACTGACGATCGACGCCGGAGTTGGGTGCGCGGTGGAGATTTTTGATTCGGTTCGGTGGAGACTAGGGGGGTGAGCGAGAGCATAGCAGCGGTGGTGGAGGATCTGACAAGGAGGTGGTGGCTGCGATGATAAGGTGATTGGTAAGTGGCGAATGATTTCGATTTTTGGGAGGAACGATTTAGGGTGGCATCCATTTACAATTTGGGGAGGACGAAATTTGATTTGGGGATGGAAAATGGAAATTTTAATCGGTTGAAGGAAAGAATGAACACAAAGAAAGAAGGGCTCGTATATTGTACAAGGGTAAAGGACGCATGGTGAAACAAGGGGACACGCGAAATAGATCTCAAAGAAATACGGAAAGGTGTTAGAATTTTTTTAGCAAACTATGAACAGGTGTCCAACAAATTTTAACACACCCAATAAATGGCAAACCCAAATAAACAAACATATTTTTGATACCAAATGTTATACCATTTATTTGTTGTGTATACCAACTCAATACAATGTATTTATATATCTCCAAACACAATTCTTAAATTATTATTATTATTAAAACAAATTTAAATCTACATAAATTAAATATATCTTTTTAAAATAATTTTTTCAATACAAAAACATATTCATATATTCAAGACTCAAAATTTATATTTAAACTTTATTAAATCCAATTTGTATTTAGAAATCCAAATTAATTATACATAATAAAACATCGAAAATCTTGGATCGTTACAATACTTCAGAATTGTCAAATTACTATTTACCGATAGTTAGCATGTCAAAGGAACTATTTGCAATCACTTTCATGATCATTTACCACATGTCTATATTTTATGAAATACATCTAAGCAGGGTCGACCCTAGGGGTAGGCCAGCTAGGCGGCCGCCTAGGGCAACCCACCCCGGATGGGGCAGCAAGAGAGAGGAGGTGGTGACGAGAGTTATAGTTTACTTTTTGATAAATAGATTTGGTTGAATATATATGATAGGAAACAGTTGTAGTCCAGTGGAAGTGCGGCTGGATTGAGATTGCAAGGTGCGGAGTTCAATTCTTGCTGCTGCGTTAAAATTCTGGATCTGTTATAAATAATATACAATAAGAAAGGCATTGATGCGGTCAAAGAGGATACTTTTATTCATTCCAGAATTTTTTTATATCCAATTTACATTACATGAGCTCCTTATATAAAGGCTTGGGTGCTTGGAGTAAAACTTATCCACAAATGTGGGACTAAACCATATATGACAAAAGCATATTCACACATATATTTTACAACACTCCCCATTGAATATGCATATATAAAGATGATAATATTAATTACCTCGTTAAAAACCTTTTTATGAAAACCCTGTGGGAAAAATCATAAACAAGGAAAAGAGTACAATTTTTTTTTCATCTCTAGGTAACATATTGACAATGTTCCAATGAGGGTTGATACTCCTGGATCAAAATAATGCCTCATTAAAAACCTTACTAATAAAAACCCAGCGGGAAAAATATTAGTGAAGGAAAAGAGTACATTACAGCATAATATATGCTCCCCCTGATTCGTAACGCATTATTCAAAAAGTTTGGTGTTGCAAGCGGCGCCTACCAATTTTATGTATCATCTTCTGCAACATTGATTTTGGAAGTGCCTTCGTGATTGGATTTACTGGATTTTCTTGTGATTGGATTTGCTTCACTTCTATCTTATTGTCCCTTTTGGAGCTCATATGTGAACAAGAATTTGGGAGAAATGTGTTTTGTCCAATCACCCTTGATATATCCTGCTTGAATCTGAACTACGCATGCTGCATTGTCTTCATAAATAATTGATCTTTCTGTAGTTGAGGGAAGTTGACACGTGCAATGTTTGCTTTGTAGATCTCCATGAAATAGCTTCATTGTTGTTTTAAACACATATCCAGTTTGTGATTTTTCTTTATATATATAAATCAGAAAGGTAACTCTATCACTCCTCCTTTAATATGTGTCTTCATATTCTTGAATGCTCTTATAGTATCTTGAAATTATCCCCTTTGAAAGATTATTGCTCCCCTCATAGTATATTGCTTGCAAATATCTATTCGGATGACATAGATATTGTTTGTTACCTCGTTAAAAAGCTCTATTAGGAAATCCCAATGGGAAAAACCTTGAACGAGGAAAAGAGTGCAAACCTTGAAATTATATTAAAATGATATTTCTTCTAAGATTTCAATACTTCAGGATCGATGTAATGCCTCGTTTAAACTTTCAGATATTACTTTGAGGATGATACTTCTTTTGATATCTCAAATTTCATTATAGATACTTCTGGATCTATAAATATGTATCTCATTGACAATATTACTCAAACAATTCTTGCATAGAAAATAAAATCAAGAGATAATAATCTTTAGTCTTCATACTTCCGATGTTCATCATTTATTAACATTTGCCTCATTAAAATCTTCACAATGGAAAACCCTATGGGAAAAAACCAAAGTGAAGGAAAAAGAGTACAACATCACAAGATAATTCTTAATGAACTTTTCTTTAAAAAATATTGTGTGCATTTTCATGCTTCAAGCATGTTTTCTTATTTAAAGCACCTTTTGTTTGCGCTTGCTGGCTATATACTTCGAGTGTTTACAATTTTGTGCTTCAACCAGGTTTGCACACTGCAATACATTTGTAATGAAAAATAATAGTATCATTACAGCAATACTTAAAAGCAGGAAGTAATCTATTCATCTTGAATTATATCAAGATTTTCATTACAACAATACTTAGAAGCATGTTGTAATCTATATTCTATGTTCTTTGCATTCTTTATAATTACTAAAGTTATTTATGTTCTTCAGGAACCTGTACACTTCAATAAAGTTTGCATATGTTTTTCAGGAACCTGTATACTTCAATGAATTTTGCATATCACAACTATACTCAGAAGTATATTAAATGTTCTATTACAACAATACTTAAAAGCAGGAAATAATCTACTCATCATGAATTATATCATGATTTTCATTATAAAAATTGTAACGACCCGCATTTCCGTACACTTTGAGTCGACTAATAACACTACACGTCCAACCCAAATTGCACAGAAACACGAATCATTATTAGAAAGAAGTTAGAGGATGAGAAATAGAAAGAAAGAAATATTAGAATAGAAGAAAACGAAGATCACAAACTCACAGCGGAACGAATAAAATATATTAGACAATATAACTTTTGAAATACAAATCGGTAAGTGTATATACATACCATTACCAGAGCACAACGATTATCCCTGGAACAGTTATAAACACCTGTTTCCAGATACAACATGGTACACAACGGAAAATATGATAGTCTATAGCTAACTGGTGAAGCCTCCTGCTTCGAGCTCCTCCAAGTGAATCTGTAAAATCCCGACTACTTGACTGCCCGTACAAATTTGGGCACCCAAGAGTTTAGGGAAAACAAACAAAATAAACTCTGGGTCAGTCATGGGACTAGTGTGAGTAAACTCCAAACACTTGTTTAACTTTTCAAAAATCCTTTCAAAGAAATGATAATCGTAAGACCGATCCACACATAAACACGGATGGTTTTTACCTTACGATAACCCAAAATATTTGGAAATCAATATCTTATTCTGATATTATGATAATGTCTAAATACAAATAAATAGAATCTAGCGGAACGCTTGCATCTCACGCTCCATATATAATATTAAATCAAAAACCGCAAGGCGCTTATTGGAGATTGGATTTCCAACATGACAAGGTATGGGACCACCTGCCGATAATGTATCTCTAGAGACGAATACACTGGGTTCAACAAGAACGTCTTGCAACCCAACCCTCACATGATCGACCACTCATTTCGCTTGAGTGTATCGAATGTATATCACCAACGGTTGGGATCAGCAACCGTCTCCCGAAAGGGACAGCATCGATAGATTAAAGAACAAATGGAATTTCTCTAGATAGGTGATTATACATCCTAATGGGTGCGACCCACATAGCCATGCTGCCTGCCCGATTTTTGTCATTTCCGGGTTGTGAGGCTTGAGGCTTGAATTATCTTCCAGAACATCTGGCCACCATTCACTCTGAATGCCACATCGTCATACCCGCCAAATCACAAATTGATTTCCCCAAAAATACCACGGGTATAAAGCTAAGAGAAACGAATTCCTCCGCCACCAAACGTAAGTACGTTTGAAGAGATCAACTTACGTGATCCGTTAGATATACTCTGTCAGACATTCGTCCATTCACGTTGTCCTGGGACTGGACAAACCGAAGGCATTATCCCGTAAACAGGAAAGCCCTTGCATAGCTCCGTCTTCTATTATCTTCATCATATTTGATCGCAACGCTAACGCCCATACAGAGTGGTTTCCAGATAATAAATCTGATCCCGGTCTCTCCGTATTGACGACGGAAAAATGGTCAAAACTTCGATAGTCGGTGATTTAACTATCAAAGAAAAATATGTGTGCAACCAACGATATTATTTCCAGATGGAAATTCTATCGTTCAAACATCAAACAACATTGGCCCATTTTCATATTAATTCCTTTTTATATTATCGTTTACAATTCTGGTCTCTAAATTCCTCGTTGACCGATTCATTTCATTTTCTAAGTGTAGAAAATAACTCTCATTTTATTTGGGAAGAACAATTCAAATTAACGCGATGTTATAAAACATCGTTATTATAACTCAAACTATAAATCATTAGTTAACTAACGATATCACTAACCAATCCTTGCCATCGAACCTTAACCATTTCTTCGTCAATCATGACGTCAGTCAAGTTGGGGTATAATTACCTCTCAGACCTTAACGGAACGACATTCTTAACTTTGAAACAGTCAAAATTCACAACTTCAAATATTGCTTTCGCGACTCTCGGATTCGATCTAAGAACCCACTTCCTTTGCAGAAAAATATTGATTATAACAGTAGCGTTATAATCGCTATTTCCAAATATTTGATTTATAAACCATTGCTTTTAACAACAGCGCTACAATTGCTGTCTAGAATTATAGAACACTTATTATACAATAGCATTACAATCGCTATTAAAACAGTTACTATAACGGCAGCGTTAAAATTTCTATTTAGATTTACCAAAAACATTTATTATAATGGCAGCGTTTAAAAATCGCTATTTAGATTTACCACAAACATTTATTTCAACAACAGCGTTAAATCGCTGTTTCAAACATTTGATTTATAAAACATCACTATAAGCTTATCCTTGTATAAACATATTTTTCAATCAAAACTCCTCCTTATCTCTTTTCCATTAAAGACCTTACTTCAATTACAATATTTCATTCAATTCTTAAGTAACTTGTTTTAAAACCGTCATCTTGGTTTAAAATACCTTCCAAACTTTGTTTGCATTTCCTTTCAAATCCCTTTTTGCCAATCCATTTCACTTCCATTAAGCTGCGAATCCCCTTTTGAGTGTGTCACCCTTACTTAATTTAGTTTTATTAAGTAAGTGCTTAACTTAACATCGCCTCGTCTTGGGATTTGCCTTTATAACTTGTTTGTCATATCTGTATTTATTTTCCAATCCTTGTATAAACTCTTTTCTGAATTCAACCAAAACTCTATTTCAACTCCATTGCTTTTTAATCAAAATCCATTTAAAAGAATAATTCCTTCTATTGCTATTGATTCACCAATAGTTAAGTTCAACATCAACTACGATTAAGGTAGATAACTCCTTGATAAAAATGGACTAGTTGTCCTTTTTACATAGTTATAAAAAGAATAATAAATGATTTAGACAATATTTCAAAACCCCAAATTCTCCTTAGTAACTTACGAAGGTAGAATCATCCACAAAATCTTATTTTTATCCTATCCATTCGTAATCTTGTTTAAAATTTTCATTTAAAATCGCTAGGTTCAATTTTCCATTTATAAATGTCGGTTTTAAAAACCGATTTCCACTTTTTCATATATACAAATTTGAATTTATATTTCAATTATCCCATGATAAATAATCCGTTTAATTTATACTCTTGTTTATAATCAACTTCTTTTCCTCCATTAAAATGTTTTTTAAAATTCAACTCTATTCGAAATTTCATTTCCAATTTTGGAAATAAATTTCCTTTTTAAAACCCAAAATTCCATTTTCTATGTTCGAAAACATTTTACGGTATATAAATACCAAGTTTCTAGGGCCAGGGTAAACCACAACAAAGTCAATCATTGACTATATATATCACACCACACATCAAAATCAAGGAAAAACAGTAATATAAACATTGAGGAACCCAGTTGGGTCCCTCCAACCTATTTCCCTGCATTCACAGATGTTAATCAACATCAATAATATAATTTCACATCAGTATGAAATATCCGAACTAATAACCGATTAACGATGTAATCATATTAACCAATTTCATCAACTATTCAACCAAGCAACCATCACACAGTATAAATTAAATAAATAAAAAACTCGTTTATATAAAAATATAAATGAAGCAGAGTTAGTGAGTTTACTCACCTTGGTTTGCAGTTGGCGATTCTGCTTCTATTTCATTTTAAAATCAACGAGCATTTGATTTTACCATGAAAGTCCTATAGCTCTGTTCTCAACCCTATCAGTTTCACCATGTAGATTTCTTCGTTGCGATTCCATCGGCAATTGTTTGGTTCGACTCATTTATACTTCTTAATCCCATCTTATTCTCTAAAGCATCTTACAGTCGAGTGCATGTTACATGCTGTCAAGGGGGAAGAAGAGGACTTGAATAGGTTTTACCATTTATAGTAAGGTCAATCCATTCAATCTGAAAGTCGACTTGGCAACAAATGTTTTGCAGTTGAGTTATTTATAATTTGGTGATAAGGTAGTATCTAGAAATAGACACGAGACAGGCCACACATATTCTACTTCCAGATAAACCCATTTTCGTTCCCTACTGTAGTGTAATCCAAGCTCATCAAAATAAATTGACCAATTATTTTCTCAACCCTTCGTTAGTAATTTAACAACTGAAATTTAGTGCTTTTAAACCCGTCATTTGCAAAGCATAACATCCCGTAACCCCCATTTATACCTCAGGTAAGCATCGAACCAAACCTCCCACCGTAAATTCCCATGCTGCCATCGCCAGTGATCACCGAGGCTAACCCATACCTCTCCAGTCACCACCTGATATCGGCACCCTCCCTTGACCAAAGATGTGAACCACGGCGTTGACCCAATCGTCGGATATCAATGCCTGAACGGAACCCATTGCCAGTATCGATCCCTCAATTTCACACTCCTAAAGTCATCGCACTACCCATTAGCACCACAAACAACTCACGATTTAAAACGCTAGCATACGGTGTCGAGATTTGGGGTTCTGTAATTACCATCGGATCGTATGGAAAGCCCATGAGCTTGGAGGTCCTGCTTAGTCGAATCCAGCGGGCAGTACTCCGAATTGTAGGAATTTCATATAGATTTATATGAATTTTTGTTGAATTTCGAAGTGGGGATTTTCTCGTTTGTTACCTTTTTTTATTTTATTCTTTAATCTGTGTCTCGAGAGAAAGGAGGAGTAAGAATCAGTATTTAAAGGGAAGATAGTTTGAGTAGCACGGTGTCGATGTCTTGGCACTCACGGATATTAAACAACTTGGCAGGCACGGTGCTTAAATTGCCTTGGGAGGCGCGATACTGAAATGTTTGGTGAGCACGGTTTATAACAGCTTGGCAGGCACGGACTAAAGAAAACATAAACGGCAAGGCTATTATATTCTTTTATTTATGTACCATCATCTTGACATTGCTCAATCTCCTCCAGTAGAAATGTTATAAAAATTAGGATGTCCTAAGTGAATAAACCTATTCATTTATCATAAAGGGCACTGATTAAATTAATGGACAAAATAAAGTTTATCCGTTCATGATGTATATTTGCCTTTTAAAGTTTATATGGTATCTATTATACAGAATTTTGTTGTTTACGAACTGTTGCGGACAGAAATAAGAGTACGGTCGTGTCCAGCGAGGTACCGTGATCCCAGAAATATAATAATATCGGTAGTTTAACTTATATTATGAAACCCCAAAACATCGATATAGGGTGAAAAATACTCCAAATAAAAAGTTGCGTATTTAATTAATTAAAAATTACAGTAAAATTCTAAAAATTAAATTATAATTACGCCTCAAAAGAATCTTGTCCAAAAATCTGTTTTGGATTTTATAAAATTAGTTCTGGTAAAATTCTATATCGTTTCGAAATTAAAATCAACCCAATTTCCAATTAACAAATAAATTACGTATCAGGTCAGAGAATATATACATAAAATTTCAAAATGATCTAATTTGAATTTTAAACTCGATTTTTCTATTTTCAATTTAAAACGATATTCAATATATTTTAAAATCCATTTATTTTATTAAATAAATTCCTATAAATCTATATATATAATTCAAATAAAATATTTAAACCAATTTAAATATTCAGAATTCAACGGCTAAAAATCCGGGTCGTTACATTCCTTCCCCCTTAAAATAATTTCGTCCTCGAAATTGCTAAGGTAGGAAAAGATGCTACATACCTTATTAAACAGGTTCAAAATTCCTTTTGGTTCAATTCTTAACTTCAGTTTAACTGGACCAATTTATTTCAATTAAAATATTTATTTATTCTTACTAACGAAAATTTTCAAAAATTCTGAAAATTTTCTAACACTTTAAATTCTGAAAATTTTTGGCAGCATCTCCTCTGCACGGCTCAATCGGTACAACCACAACTCGCTTTTCTAGGCCTTCTCCAATCAAAAGAAAATCAAAAAGCCAAGTGGCTAGCCCCATAGGCTCACAAAATCCTCAAATCCCAGTAATATTGTAAACATGTACCTTTTTGTCGGGCAAAATTTCTATCCCTTGCATTTGCTTCCATTCAATACCTGCTCAGCATATATATATCCATCTCCAGTTGGTTTCAAACCAATCCAACTTCCAGTTTTGAAATCTCCGATCAACTTCTGATTAGTTCGCTTCCATTCACTGATCCAAACTGAGTTCTATTTTCAAAAGTCAACTCCCTTATTCTGCTGGAGGATTCCATCACGGTTTAATTCCAAACATCATCCAATATATATTCAATTTGTTTAATTTCATACATCGAATTCATATTAATAATTCGAATCTCAACATCTCTCTTTATTTAATTTCATCCTGGATTTACTCAAATCCAGTCCAATTCCCTTTTAAGTTAAATTTTTATTTATTTGACTCACTTCTATCATTTTAATCTATTCAACTTATACAAGTTGAATTTTAATTTTAGAATTCAAATTCCCGGGTTTTATTTCAAATTAGTTTGAAATCATATATATTTATATATTATAATCAACTAAATTCAAAACATTTAAATTCCTAAACAACTTGTCCTTTTCAAACAGATTTTACATTTCCAAATTACTATGGTAGCAATCCGCACTCAGGAACTTGAAAATGAATACCGATAATGTCGCGACCCATTATCAGAATTATTTTCTCGCCACTGAAGTGATTTCAGCGCTTAATCACTTTTAAAATCCATTTAAAATCATTCTTGTTCAAAAATCCTCCAAAGTAATGTTATATTACTTTTAAAAATACTTCAAAAATATTTCTAAACCTCCGGGATTTAGATTCCACATTCTGATTTGAATCCAGTTTTAATTCATCTTATTCGTATATTCCACTCTTATACAAATTCGATTAGGTTATACATAAACATTTCGATATTTTATAATTTCATTTGATTGTAATAACAATAAAAACGTTTAATAATTGCAGAAAATTATTCCTTTATATCAAAAATATCTTTGGGCAAAATTATATCGTTTACCCACTTTAAAAACAATATTGTATCGAATTGTTTTGTTCGAGAGTTTAGAAACACCTATCGACACAGTTGTACTTCCTGTATCGACCAGAATTCATAAACCACTCAACAAATCGGCCAACACAATATAAAACAATTTTATATCAAATCTACAAATACGCTCTCTCGTATATATATATTCAACTCAATCTAGGGTATTACTAACCCCATCTCTATTGAGTCACGCCACAGAGCCAAGGTAATCACTTAACCTTCAGCTCTGATACCAACTGTAACGACCCGCATTTCCGTACACTTTGAGTCGACTAATAACACTACACGTCCAACCCAAATTGCACAGAAACACGAATCATTATTAGAAAGAAGTTAGAGGATGAGAAATAGAAAGAAAGAAATATTAGAATAGAAGAAAACGAAGATCACAAACTCACAGCGGAACAAATAAAATATATTAGACAATATAACTTTTGAAATACAAATCGGTAAGTGTATATACATACCATTACCAGAGCACAACGGTTATCCCTGGAACAGTTATAAACACCTGTTTCCAGATACAACATGGTACACAGCGGAAAATATGATAGTCTATAGCTAACTGGTGAAGCCTCCTGCTTCGAGCTCCTCCAAGTGAATCTGTAAAATCCCGACTACTTGACTGCCCGTACAAATTTGGGCACCCAAGAGTTTAGGGAAAACAAACAAAATAAACTCTGGATCAGTCATGGGACTGGTGTGAGTAAACTCCAAACACTTGTTTAACTTTTCAAAAATCCTTTCAAAGAAATGATAATCGTAAGACCGATCCACACATAAACACGGATGGTTTTTACCTTACGATAACCCAAAATATTTGGAAATCAATATCTTATTCTGATATTATGATAATGTCTAAATACAAATAAATAGAATCTAGCGGAACGCTTGCATCTCACGCTCCATATATAATATTAAATCAAAAACCGCAAGGCGCTTATTGGAGATTGGATTTCCAACATTACAAGGTATGGGACCACCTGCCGATAATGTATCTCTAGAGACGAATACACTGGGTTCAACAAGAACGTCTTGCAACCCAGCCCTCACATGACCGACCACTCATTTCGCTTGAGTGTATCGAATGTATATCACCAACGGTTGGGATCAGCAACCGTCTCCCGAAAGGGACAGCATCGATAGATTAAAGAACAAATGGAATTTCTCTAGATAGGTGATTATACATCCTAATGGGTGCGACCCACATAGCCATGCTGCCTGCCCGATTTTTGTCATTTCCGGGTTGTGAGGCTTGAGGCTTGAATTATCTTCCAGAACATCTGGCCACCATTCACTCTGAATGCCATATCGTCATACCCGCCAAATCACAAATTGATTTCCCCAAAAATACCACGGGTATAAAGCTAAGAGAAACGAATTCCTCCGCCACCAAACGTAAGTACGTTTGAAGAGATCAACTTACGTGATCCGTTAGATATACTCTGTCAGACATTCGTCCATTCACGTTGTCCTGGGACTGGACAAACCGAAGGCATTATCCCGTAAACAGAAAAGCCCTTGCATAGCTCCGTCTTCTATTATCTTCATCATATTTGATCGCAACGCTAACGCCCATACAGAGTGGTTTCCAGATAATAAATCTGATCCCTGTCTCTCCGTATTGACGACGGAAAAATGGTCAAAACTTCGATAGTCGGTGATTTAACTATCAAAGAAAAATATGTGTGCAACCAACGATATTATTTCCAGATGGAAATTCTATCTTTCAAACATCAAACAACATTGGCCCCTTTTCATATTAATTCCTTTTTATATTATCGTTTACAATTCTGGTCTCTAAATTCCTCGTTGACCGATTCATTTCATTTTCTAAGTGTAGAAAATAACTCTCATTTTATTTGGGAAGAACAATTCAAATTAACGCGATGTTATAAAACATCGTTATTATAACTCAAACTATAAATCATTAGTTAACTAACGATATCACTAACCAATCCTTGCCATCGAACCTTAACCATTTCTTCGTCAATCATGACGTCAGTCAAGTTGCTGTATAATTACCTCTCAGACCTTAACGGAACGACATTCTTAACTTTGAAACAGTCAAAATTCACAACTTCAAATATTGCTTTCGCGACTCTCGGATTCGATCTAAGAACCCACTTCGTTTGCAGAAAAATATTGATTATAACAGTAGCGTTATAATCGCTGTTTCCAAATATTTGATTTATAAACCATTGCTTTTAACAACAGCGCTACAATTGCTGTCTAGAATTATAGAACACTTATTATACAATAGCATTACAATCGCTATTAAAACAGTTACTATAACGGCAGCGTTAAAATTTCTATTTAGATTTACCAAAAACATTTATTATAACGGCAGCGTTTAAAAATCGCTATTTAGATTTACCACAAACATTTATTTCAACAACAGCGTTAAATCGTTGTTTCAAACATTTGATTTATAAAACATCACTATAAGCTTATCCTTGTATAAACATATTTTTCAATCAAAACTCCTCCTTATCTCTTTTCCATTAAAGACCTTACTTCAATTACAATATTTCATTCAATTCTTAAGTAACTTGTTTTAAAACCGTCATCTTGGTTTAAAATACCTTCCAAACTTTGTTTGCATTTCCTTTCAAATCCCTTTTTGCCAATCCATTTCACTTCCATTAAGCTGTGAATCCCCTTTTGAGTGTGTCACCCTTACTTAATTTAGTTTTATTAAGTAAGTGCTTAACTTAACATCGCCTCGTCTTGGGATTTGCCTTTATAACTTGTTTGTCATATCTGTATTTATTTTCCAATCCTTGTATAAACTCTTTTCTGAATTCAACCAAAACTCTATTTCAACTCCATTGCTTTTTAATCAAAATCCATTTAAAAGAATAATTCCTTCTATTGCTATTGATTCACCAATAGTTAAGTTCAACATCAACTACGATTAAGGTAGATAACTCCTTGATAAAAATGGACTAGTTGTCCTTTTTACATAGTTATAAAAAGAATAATAAATGATTTAAACAATATTTCAAAACCCCAAATTCTCCTTAGTAACTTACGAAGGTAGAATCATCCACAAAATCTTATTTTTATCCTATGCATTCGTAATCTTGTTTAAAATTTTCATTTAAAATCGCTAGGTTCAATTTTCCATTTATAAATGTCGGTTTTAAAAACCGATTTCCACTTTTTCATATATACAAATTTGAATTTATATTTCAATTATCCCACGATAAATAATCCGTTTAATTTATACTCTTGTTTATAATCAACTTCTTTTCCTCCATAAACATGTTTTTTAAAATTCAACTCTATTCGAAATTTCATTTCCAATTTTGGAAATAAATTTCCTTTTTAAAACCCAAAATTCCATTTTCTATGTTCGAAAACATTTTACGGTATATAAATACCAAGTTTCTAGGGCCAGGGTAAACCACAACAAAGTCAATCATTGACTATATATATCACACCACACATCAAAATCAAGGAAAAACAGTAATATAAACATTGAGGAACCCAGTTGGGTCCCTCCAACCTATTTCCCTGCATTCACAGATGTTAATCAACATCAATAATATAATTTCACATCAGTATGAAATATCCGAACTAATAACCGATTAACGATGTAATCATATTAACCAATTTCATCAACTATTCAACCAAGCAACCATCACACAGTATAAATTAAATAAAAAAAAAACTCGTTTATATAAAAATATAAATGAAGCAGAGTTAGTGAGTTTACTCACCTTGGTTTGCAGTTGGCGATTCTGCTTCTATTTCATTTTAAAATCAACGAGCATTTGATTTTACCATGAAAGTCCTATAGCTCTGTTCTCAACCCTATCAGTTTCACCATGTAGATTTCTTCGTTGCGATTCCATCGGCAATTGTTTGGTTCGACTCATTTATACTTCTTAATCCCATCTTATTCTCTAAAGCATCTTACAGTCGAGTGCATGTTACATGCTGTCAAGGGGGAAGAAGAGGACTTGAATAGGTTTTACCATTTATAGTAAGGTCAATCCATTCAATCTGAAAGTCGACTTGGCAACAAATGTTTTGCAGTTGAGTTATTTATAATTTGGTGATAAGGTAGTATCTAGAAATAGACACGAGACATGCCACACATATTCTACTTCCAGATAAACCCATTTTCGTTCCCTACTGTAGTGTAATCCAAGCTCATCAAAATAAATTGACCAATTATTTTCTCAACCCTTCGTTAGTAATTTAACAACTGAAATTTAGTGCTTTTAAACCCGTCATTTGCAAAGCATAACATCCCGTAACCCCCATTTATACCTCAGGTAAGCATCGAACCAAACCTCCCACCGTAAATTCCCATGCTGCCATCGCCAGTGATCACCGAGGCTAACCCATACCTCTCCAGTCACCACCTGATATCGGCACCCTCCCTTGACCAAAGATGTGAACCACGGCGTTGACCCAATCGTCGGATATCAATGCCTGAACGGAACCCATTGCCAGTATCGATCCCTCAATTTCACACTCCTAAAGTCATCGCACTACCCATTAGCACCACAAACAACTCACGATTTAAAACGCTAGCATACGGTGTCGAGATTTGGGGTTCTGTAATTACCATCGGATCGTATGGAAAGCCCATGAGCTTGGAGGTCCTGCTTAGTCGAATCCAGCGGGCAGTACTCCGAATTGTAGGAATTTCATATAGATTTATATGAATTTTTGTTGAATTTCGAAGTGGGGATTTTCTCGTTTGTTACCTTTTTTTATTTTATTCTTTAATCTGTGTCTCGAGAGAAAGGAGGAGTAAGAATCAGTATTTAAAGGGAAGATAGTTTGAGTAGCACGGTGTCGATGTCTTGGCACTCACGGATATTAAACAACTTGGCAGGCACGGTGCTTAAATTGCCTTGGGAGGCGCGATACTGAAATGTTTGGTGAGCACGGTTTATAACAGCTTGGCAGGCACGGACTAAAGAAAACATAAACGGCAAGGCTATTATATTCTTTTATTTATGTACCATCATCTTGACATTGCTCAATCTCCTCCAGTAGAAATGTTATAAAAATTAGGATGTCCTAAGTGAATAAACCTATCATTTATCATAAAGGGCACTGATTAAATTAATGGACAAAATAAAGTTTATCCGTTCATGATGTATATTTGCCTTTTAAAGTTTATATGGTATCTATTATACAGAATTTTGTTGTTTACGAACTGTTGCGGACAGAAATAAGAGTACGGTCGTGTCCAGCGAGGTACCGTGATCCCAGAAATATAATAATATCGGTAGTTTAACTTATATTATGAAACCCCAAAACATCGATATAGGGTGAAAAATACTCCAAATAAAAAGTTGCGTATTTAATTAATTAAAAATTACAGTAAAATTCTAAAAATTAAATTATAATTACGCCTCAAAAGAATCTTGTCCAAAAATCTGTTTTGGATTTTATAAAATTAGTTCTGGTAAAATTCTATATCGTTTCGAAATTAAAATCAACCCAATTTCCAATTAATAAATAAATTACGTATCAGGTCAGAGAATATATACATAAAATTTCAAAATGATCTAATTTGAATTTTAAACTCGATTTTTCTATTTTCAATTTAAAACGATATTCAATATATTTTAAAATCCATTTATTTTATTAAATAAATTCCTATAAATCTATATATATAATTCAAATAAAATATTTAAACCAATTTAAATATTCAGAATTCAACGGCTAAAAATCCGGGTTGTTACAAAAATACATAAAAGAATGTTGTAATCAACTCTCTTAATTCTTTATATTCTATATAACCAACAAAGTAGTTTATGTTCTTCAGGAACTAATATTCTTTCATCATTTAGTGTGATTTAACAAATATTCATACCTTCGAGGTTTATTCACTCCTCTACGGACTACAGGTCCACATTTCTCAATTAGAGAAGGATTCATGATGGCCAATCATGATTTAACATAAGCGTTTTACTTTTTATAAATTTATCATCGATGATTATATATTTGTCAGTTCTAGAGATATAATTTATTGAGATCTCTTTATTTACCTATTTTAGGTACCTAAACCACTTCTGGGGTTATTTGACAATCATGTCATGGATCTCCTCAAGAGACTCCCTAGGTGTTTCTTTCAGAACACTCACCTGTTTCATTTGGCATCTTTATTACTTACTTCAAAAGTATTTCGAACTGACTTTTAAACCAATCTTTAAATGTGGTTTATGCATTTTGATCCTTCAGAGATTCAAATAGATATTGAAGTAAGTCTACAAGGGATATTATTTATAATTTGTTCGTGTGTCAATTATTTAACACTGATACTCAAAATGAAATTGTATCCCTTTATCCTCCCCCTCAATGTTGACAAACATTGTCACGCTAAATAATAATCATCATGGGATTCTCATTTTGATCTATTATCACATTGCTGCTAGCAAATATATTATATGTATATCAGTTGTAGGAGGATAACCCTTTAATTAGTCGATAAGATGCATTCATTTTTTTTATTACTCATTCTATTTCATTGATCTAGCAATATTGGAGGAATTTTCTTATTATACAGATCATTTAAATATGCATATGACTTCAGATCATTCAACATTCATGTTGATTGAAATTTAAATCACTAAATAATATTTATGCATAATCTATAAAATAAGCTTATAACAAACTTTAGGTTGTTAGTTAAATATTTACATATATGAATACATAATTACGTGCGTCCATGTATTATAAATTTGCATAGTCTTTACCATTTGAGTTAGTGATTTTAGAATAAATTATTACAAAGATCAAACTATTGATTTCAATGTATTGATCAATGTCATTACAAATTCTTTAGGATCGTATGATAATGTTCAAAACTTCTGGTTTGAAAACATATCGAACTTCTGGTCCAAATAAATATATGAACAACTTCAAGTTGTCAAGTTGATGGAGTTTTAATATCGCTTCTGGGATATTCCATAAACACCATTTATGGAGTTCTAATACATATTTTCTCTTTTAGGAGAAATTTGTGAACTTTTCTACAAATATTTATCACTTTTTATTATAGAAATCTCTTCTGGAGATATTTTATTATCTTTAAATAAACAGTTCTCTTCTAGAGATATCTTACCATTTCCAAATATACAAATATCATCTAAAGATATTTTGTTATCACTGCTTCTGGGATGAACTTATCTCCTCCAGAGATAAATATATACCAATATTTATCAGTAACAAAATTAGATGCATTAAATAAAAATAAGATTCAAAAAAAAAAAATCACTACTTCTGGAGTGTATGATATTCCTTCAGGGAACATATCTTTTACTTATGTAATTGCAATGCAACAAATAAAAATCTCTAACATCTCTTCTAGGATGTTGGATTTTCTATATAAAAATAAATCTCTAGAACGTTTCTTCAAGAGATTAATATGCATATTATATCTTCAGGATATTCAGTTAGATGAAACCCGTTTAGAGATTTTCTATTGAATCCAATGTTATTGTCACATATTATTATGTGTGTACATCTTTTAACTTCTTCTAGAAGTATAATACTTTCATGTCACTACTTCAAGAAAACTTTGGATTTCTATTTCTTGAGTATTATGATTTATTTATTTCCTTTAACTTCTTCAGGAAGTAAAATCTTATCATTTTACATAATTTTAACATACCTTTAGGCTACTTATTCATGAACTTAAAGTTCATATTTTTTTTTATGAACTTCGGGTTCTCGAATTATGTGTAAACTTCTTGTTTAGAAGCTTATAAATTTTGACAAGTTAAAAAAAAATATTGATATGAATTCAAGACTTCAGGTCTTGGGTTTTGAGTTATACAACTCCTTGTTGAAATAATTTCTTCACACAACTTCAGGTTTTTGTTGAACCTATTTCTTCCATTATAGGATATATTACTTGCCAAATAAATATATAAAAAATCATACTTATATCCATATTCTGAGCATGAACATATAACATTTAATTTACAATAACCAATGCATTTATGATAATAGTAACTGCAATTAACATTTATAATAATATGGCAATACAATATACATTACCATAGCGATACATTTAATGCATTTATTGTAAAAATAACGGAAATAACCATTATACGGTTTAAATATATGAATCAAATAAATAAATTTTACTTAAATCAACAGAATAAAATTTTGATCCAGCTACATTATTGGTCAACGACAAAACAGAAATAAACAACTTATAGTTGTACTGCATTTCTCAATAATCAAATTTTCTAAAATATCATATATATGCATAATATCTAATCAAGAATTGAGTAGAAATGCATAATTATAGAACCGAGATTTTACATTCCTTAATATGAATTATTCTAAAAACTTGCAAATCTATACATAAAATTAACGAATATAAATTATATGCTTTAGATTCAAATTATGCAATCCATATAAAGATCTTTTAGATCTTTCTTTTTGCATCAAAATTACTTCTTACCATCATAGAAACTGCAGGTTCTAATATTTCCATTTTATAACAAAAATTACTTTTGCATTTATTTCCGGTGTGCAAAATTAAGATCAATATATAGATCTTAACTTAATATGATCTTCAGGATGCATAATTTCTTTATAAATGTTTTCCTAAGAAACGACAAAATATTTCTTCTAAAAATATAACATGTTCTAAAGTGACTATAATAAAACTTCAAATTTTATCATAATCCATATATCGTTATTGTATATTTTAAATTGAAGCATATTTTCTAGAAAGTGCTTTTGTTCACATATGAGAGTCATTTTACTGTTTTTCTTCAAGAAAATAGTATTTATTATAAGTAATGATCTCGTTTAACAATAAATTTCTTTAAGAAATTAAGTGTAGCATAAAACTGAAATATAAGCCTTTTTCCTTTTTTTTTTTTTTTTTTTTTTTTTTGAAACTTTTCCTTCCATTGCCTTTTCAAATCCTTTTCTATTACATGTCATTTGCTATAAGCAAAAATTAAATGCAATTACATGCTTCGAGGATTTTATTTCATCTTTCTCATTTGCATATGAACTTCAGGTTCTTCATTTGCATATGAACTTCAAGTTCCTCATTTGCATATGAACTTCAGGTTCCTCATTTGAAAAAGTTTGTTTACATGATGAATTTTCAATTTCACTTCCAGTGATAAAATCAATATTGATATTGAGCTTAAATGCTACATCATCATATTTTATAGCCATAATACTTTTGGGTGTACATAAAAAAAAATCATACATATTTTATCTTCAGTCTATCCTAAAGAATTACATGCAAAAAGTAATAGTAGATCGAAAAGGATAATACTAGATCTACCTCTGCATCATCAATAATGAAAATAATATATATACAATCGAATCTCCATCAAATTGGATTTGAAAAATTCAAAATTAGATCTGCAAAGAAATGAAAGAATACATCTACACATATTTAGGATCAACAAAAATAATTAGATCTAAAAAGTTAGATCCATTAGACTACAATCTAGATCTACAAAAATTATACAGGAAAAGAGATCTAGAAGTTTGAGTCAGATCTAAAAGAACTGAAGATATGACAAATTCATAGATCCATTGATCTAATATTCTCAAACAAAAAATAATTGTATAAAAAATATATAAATTCATGAATTGATATCTTCAAATAAAAATTACTTACATGATAGATCCATAGATATAGATCTAGAATATTTCAAACAATAGCTCTAAAAGAATCTCGTGCTGATAACGTGTTATAAATAATATACAATAAGAAAGGCATTAGAGGAGGACAAAGAGGATACTTTTATTCATTCCAGAATTTTTTTATATCCAATTTACATTACATGAGCTCCTTATATAAAGGCTTGGGAGCTTGGAGTAAAACTTATCCATCAATGTGGGACTAAACCATATATGACAAAAGCATATTCACACATATACTTTGCAACATAATCAACATTTTACTTAATTTTTTCCATGCCAAACCACTACTTGCCTTGGGCAACGTATATGCTAGGGCCGGCACTGCATCTAAGTCTACCACATTTCCAAAATGATTGCAGCAAAAGTTGTGAAAGAATATAAATGGTTATGTTTTTCCTTGTTTTGTTCATAAGAGGAGGAAAATAAAAGGCAGTTAATTTAACAATGTCTACCAAGTCAAGGGTAATAACATGATAAGTAGTACAATGAAATTTTGAACCTTGAGACAATTTGTTATGCTTGTTTAACTTATAGGATAATTTTAGGGCACATGAAGAAAACGACGAGAAATTGAGCTCTTGGAAGGACGATGTCTTAGACGCTGAATGACTTCGTAGCTTTGGCATCTTCCTTAAACGCACCGGCTAGTACTAATAGCCCTACATGAATAAAATATGTGAATATAATCAGTCTACATTTTATAAACAAACTAATTACGTTATATGCATGTCAAATTTACTTATAGAAGTATATGCTCTAGGAACCATTAGCAAGAGGGTCAAAATACATTTTTGATGCACCAACGGACACTGATGGTCAAAGAGTTGTATTTATATCGTCACTACCGACGATTGACCTTAATTAATCAAGAAACATATGCAGTTGTATATGAATCATGTTAGAGTGATTTTGTTTTTCTTAAGGAATGTGAGCTTATATTGCATTTATAATTTGATACAACTTCATATAAAATATAAGTAAATAAATTTATTAATTCTGTACATATATCATCTAATGTTTAAAAATGGAAATGTTAAGAAATTCAAGTATTTAATATGAAGACAAAACAAAGTTGTGTACCATTATAATTTTATTTAGTAAGATATAATTTTGTTAATTACTCCATTTGATAAATTCATTTTAAAGGTTGGTAAACTGGATAACTTATTGCTATATTAATTGAGAGTTGTTCTTTTTTTGGTATTTATTTTTATGATATAACCTGTAACATTTTTCATAAATATATACAATACATGTACGTGTAAATCATAACATGTGCATCGTGTAGATACATGATGTGATGCTCAAAGCTAAGCAATGTGTATTTTTACTATGAAAAGAAAAGGTCAATAAATGATCATTCCAATACTGTGTCTAACCATATTTAGCATAACCACGCCTAAACTGCATTTCATAATTCTATAAGATAGACAAAAGTTTGTGAAGGAGAAGATATCAACATATTTTTCTGAAATTAAAATTTTTACAATCTATGTAATGGTTCCATAATCTGTATGTACTGCATCCAAAATTATTAAATTGAATACTGACGTGAAAATGCAATGTTGAGAGAAGAAATTATAATACAATCAAGAAAACTGGAACATACAAAAGTACCATTTTCTCTACTTTTGTTTCCTACTTAATCCTTTTTTCTACTTCTGTTTCTTTCTTAAGCAAAGATTGATTGCTGACTTGTGAAACTATATTGTAACAGATAAAAAATTGAAGGACCTTTTAAACAGAATTCTTAAAGCTCAAACTTATTATTGGATATAATATGTATGCATTAAGATATATTCTCTACTCTGTCATATGCCAAAATATGCTATGCTTTCTTATTTCATTTTGTTTGGTTATCTGGTAAATATTTTCATGTATGATGTGAAAACCATGTTAAGAATGATGTCAATTGCATAGTAGTCAAGGCGCTAAGACGCAAGCATTGAGCCTGGGTTTTTTTTTGAGTCTTGAGCTTTTTTGTGTGCATTTTATATTATTTTGATCTGCTATTTTACTAACTACAAATTAATTTTTAAACCATATTTTATAATTTATTCAATTATCTACATGCTTTAGTAATAAGATTTAAAATTTTAAACCATATTTTAAAATTTATTGAACAATTAAATATTTTATTTAACTATTTATAAACAAAATTTTGAATTTAACAAAAAAAAAAGTGCTTCAAACTACAAAAAGGCGCACTTAAACTGCAAAAGGCGCAAGCCTTGAGTCTTGGGCTTTTCTGCGTTTAGACGCGCCTAAGCGCGCTCCTCGATAACTATGGTCAATTGACATTTGAAATGGATAATCATATGAAGAAATGGATCCACCAATAACCATATATAACTGGAGACATTATTAAAATAAAATAAAATTACATACAGTGTTGCAACAACTTTAGCAAGAGCTCCAGTTTTTCTCCACCTCCACATCCATAATCTCTTCCGTCTTCCCAAGCATCTACGATACCATTTCACTATATCAAATAATGAGAAAATCTTACGAAATTTTTCATGTTGATTTTTTTTTTTTTTTTAATATTTTATACATGCTGAATTTCTAGATCAATGATTTTCATAACCATTACACGTATAATTGTTGAGTCAATAAGGTTTCATACTCCATAAGAAAATAGAAGGAAGGGAGATACCAAATGTACATAACTCTGTAGATGTACGACCCGGACAAATTATTATTTTTTGAGAAACAAAAAGCTTAAGTGGTCCACAAAAGAAGGAAAACTTACAAACACAGTCCTATATGGAGCAGGTATGGAAGAAAACTCATAATAATGAAGTGACATCACTTTTCTGTTATGTAGTAATGCCAAACGCAAGTTAAAATTATACTACTAAAAAAATAAGCTTATTATCCTTCTAGATATCTATTAAATACCAAATAATAATGTTTTAAAAAGCACATAATATTCAAGTAACAAATCCCGACTGATAACTTTATAATCCAGAAAATGTATTCAGGAATGAAAGTAACATCTCTAGCTAGTATTACTTATAAACCTGAAGGAAAAACAAATGTAGTTGTAACAAAGTTTTGAAATAGGAAAACATGAGGAACAAAACCAAGATATGTGCAACAAGCTTCGAATTATCTTTCATAAAGTGACTCGCATACTATGTAGTAAACTATTTGCAAATTTATCTTGAACATAAAATAGTAAGCTCAGGGAGTGAAATTGTTATAGTTTAGCGAATCAAAGAAAATGTAATAGAAATCCAACATCACTAATACTAATTTACCATCAGGAAGATATAATTACATCAAAACTCAGAAAAAACTGCAGGGTCCAAAAACAATTGATATTTTTGGTGTACTTACTGGTGGAAGTGCCCATACTACGTAACGACATTGGTAGGATTCAGTTATATTTTCTATTATTTTCAAATTATAAAAATATTATGTTAACCATCTGTAATGGATTCACCGTAATGGTTTCTGACATTATATTAGCATTACTGGGAATTGGCAGAAAGTAAATTTTTTATTTCCATCACTTGTTATAATTAAAACTATATTTCATTCATTTCATTCAAAATAAGATGAAAGACTACACATATAAATCAGGTAAAACAACGCTTTTTTTACCGCAATACTTTTTATAAAGAATGGTAATTTTAAGATGCTATTAATATATTCATACAAATGAATTGAAGATAGAGAAATGCCTACAGTGAGTAAATATCAAAGAACAAAAATTTGAAAATCATCTTGCATCAGTAATATTGAACTCATTGGGATCTTTCGGTTATAAAAACCCATGCATTAATCAAGGTACTCTTCAAAGAAAAAAAGGTTAGGAGCTCGCCAAACTTTTCGCAATGCCGGAAATTATTTTGTATGTGATGAATTACATGAAATTTTGTATACACTGACTTAAGTTTAGATTTGAAACAATCCATTTTTGAAACCATGAATGCATTATGGTCAGAGAGTTGTGGTCAAATTAAAAATCCTAAAGCACTAATGCATTATGCACAAAATCATGACAATATAGCAGTTGGTACTGCAACCATTAGATTTCCATTATCTTAAAACTTAGAGATAACCTGGGCCCTCATCTGGATTATATCAAACGAATTACCCTAACTTGAATGCAACAAAATCTTTGAGATAACCTG
The DNA here is from genome assembly GCA_030737875.1 of Allium sativum. Taxonomy (NCBI): domain Eukaryota; kingdom Viridiplantae; phylum Streptophyta; class Magnoliopsida; order Asparagales; family Amaryllidaceae; genus Allium; species Allium sativum. The sequence continues at coordinate 302,447,630 of CM060924.1, forward strand.
GGCCCTCATCCGGATTATATCAAACGAATTACCCTAAATTGAATGCAACAAAATCCTTAGTCTAAACAACGGGAAAATTCGATTCGATGATTGATAATGAACAAACAACCATCAAATTAGAAACAATATGAAGCGTTGGGGAAAATTACATAGGAAATTACCTAAACGCGACGACCGTTGCACGCTTTGGGAATTGAACACCAATCGCTGCGAGTATGGTGAAGAAGAGCTACCGAGAGAATAAACCACGACGGTGGATTGGGTGATAATCGTGATCCTTCAGAGCGAAATGTTGATCGATATTACCGTGAATTCGAATTTAGATTAGGCGTGAAAAGAGATGAACAGGGTTAAAGATTTGTGTCCTGACCATTCCTTCCCGGAATATACGTGCCCAATCTTATTTATTTTCACTGAGGCTGCGTGAAAGGGAAGAACTGTAGTGCAATGCGAAGGAAGGAAGGAAGGTTGGAATGGGATTTGGGAAAGTAATAGCAACGACCTTTGAGCTTACACGGTCCGCATGTCATGATTAAATACATTGTAAAAGATTAGACATAGCCTACAAGCTATCAAAATGCAACTCGTCTTTAATAGTATAATATACATATAGATGTATATGACAATTCAAAATTATCAATTAATGTCTAATAGCTGAAAAATATGCAATAAACCATCACAACCATTTCATAATAAAAATAAATCAATTAACATATATGTCAATCAATTCCTTCTTAATCCTTATATACGATTAATCAACGCATTTACATGTATACATATATATGACAAGGGAGCGGCTATAGAAACACAAAATTGGACACAAAATTATGTACACAAAATTTGGATCACAAGATTTGTTTGTCTTTATATGTGAAGTGTAATTCAGGGGGAATCTAATGGCTCAGATTTTGTATGTTTAATTTTGTGTCAACATTTTATGTCCATTTAGACTTTTCCATATGACAATTCATAGTTATACAAATTGGTGTCTAATGGCTGCAAAACATGCAATAAAAAGTTATCGTCTATACAACAGAATTAATTTTTAGTCTTTAGGAAATAAATCCTGATAATAACAAATCAATTGACAAACATGTCAATCAATGCTTAATTAGTCCTCATATACACAATTAATCAAAACATTTACATATATCCATGTATATGACAATTCAAAATTATATTGTTTAATGGTCGCAGAATATGCAATAAAAAGTTACTGTTACATAAGAGAATTAATTTCCACTCTTTAGGAAATAATAAATAAATCCTTGGTAAAAACAAATCAATTAACATACATGTCAATCAATGCCTAATTAATCCTCTTATATACAATTAATCAACGCATTTACATATATTCATGTATATGACAATTCAAAATTATACTAATTGGTGTCTAATGGCTGCAGAATATGCAAAAAATATTATCGTTTATATAAGAGAACTAATTTCTAGTCTTGAGGAAATGAATCAATTGACATGCCTAATAATCTGGCTATTAAAGGGAATTTTTGAATGCTCTTCTTTTTTATGGGACCTACATGAAAGAGAATTAATACACGAAATTTTTGAATGCTTCCTTTTTTGCTAAAGGAACATTAAAGATATTGCCAATAATCGGGACGTTAAAATTCGCATTACCCTATAAAAGCAGCTAGATAAGTGATGATACACACAAAAGTTTGTTAAAAAAATGGAAGCAGAAGAAATGCAAGTTAAGTTAAAAGCAAAGTTGAAGGCCAACTTGCAGACTAACGCCAGCTCCATCTTCGTATTGTCCATTCGTGCAACACGTCCTCCTACACGCCTTCAAGAGGGAGGACGGCGTGAAAAGGTAGTGGCGTTATTTCTCAGATTGAAGGCAAACTCGGACCACTCCGGGTCGGCATGCAGCATTTGACCAGCAAACAGAATAAAGAGCATCATTGTCTTCTTCTTCTTTTTTTTTTTTTTTTTTTCATTTTGTTTTAAGGAAGTGACCCTTTATGTCAAGCTGAAAGCAAACTCGGACCACTTTGGGTGAGGAAGCAGTACTGAAGCGTGCATCCGGTACAGCGGCTAAGGAGGATTCTTCCGTGCCGTTTGGCCAACAAGCAGAATAAAGAGCAGCATTATCTTCTTTTTCTTCTTTTTTTTCTTCTTTTGCTTTTGAATGGAGCCTTCTAGTGTTGGAATTCTGAATTATTTGATGATCAATTATTGATGCAAATATTCTGAATTATTTGAGTTATCTGGTGTTTATTTGTTTGGATAAACTCCTCCATCATAACATTATTCACGTCTTCAGTATAAGAATTGATCGGTATGAGAGTTGAGTTCCGCATTTTTAGTTTGTACTAATTTATCAGAGCTTGTACCTATAGTACCAATGTGGCTGATAATCAAATTAGATGTGTTATGTAGCTTGTCCGCATTGCAAATTTCCGAGTTCATCTTCGCATGTCTATTCTGTGTATTATGACGTTCATCTTCGCATGGGTTGTTTTCCGTTTGTTCAACATCCGCTGTAATGTTTCTATTTTTAAATTACTTCATGGCTTTAAATCATTTTAATATATACAAGTATGCATGCACTTACATCCGCTGTACGTGGATATAAAGAAATTTTGATGATATATGGAAATGAGACCACATTCGATTGTTGTTGCATTATTTTTGGTTTGTTTCGGCATGGGTAATAATTCCATTTTTCAGATATTATTTGGACCATAGAAAATAATGTGCATTAGGAATTCATGATGATTACTTGTTATAATAATTCTGCACTGAACTAATTTTTTTCAACAAGCTTCCGGAAGATGAACTTAAATTAAAAAAAAATTATATTAAAGAAGAAGTTTATCTAATATAGGTATGACAATAAGACATATTTTCAACTTTATTTTACCTCAAGTCAGATAAATTAGAAAGAAAAAAAAATTGTATTACATTTTCTATTCAGATAGATCTGCTAGAATTTGGGAAAATGTTATATAGATCAATCAATGGGGCTTATTTTATATTTCAGTTTATAATTTCTGCTGAAAATATAGAAAACGTCTATTAGCAAGGGTTTTAACCAAATATCGCTTGCTCAATTATGCAGATAGAAGCAAATGTATGACAATAATGGAGTTAATTTAAATAGGAAAAAAAAATTCAATGGTGGAAAAGAGAGAAGGAAACTGTCAACCTATCTTTAAAGCAAAGCAAATAGATCAACAAGTAACCAAGAATAATGAATATACCAACACTACTAGAAAGGCCTCAAATTGCGACGACACAGGGCGACGGCTAGCGACGGCCAAAAAAGCGGCCGTTGCTAGCCGTCGCTAGCCGTCGCTTAATCTGATACCAAAATCCACCGTGGCTCTTTCTTCCCCGATTCAGTTTGCCCCAAAACAAAAACAAAAAAAACAGCCGTCGTTCCCTCTTGCTGCTGCGTCGCCCGCCCCTAAACACCCAATTTCTTCCTTCAAAACTCCATTCTATCCTCCTAAATTGCTCCGGTATGTCTTCTAATCCCTAATACATGTTTAATTAGGGTTATTTAGGGTTATTGTGTATGTTTATTTGGGGTTGTAAATTGATTGTTTATGGGTATGAAATTGGTTGTATTGTGAGTTTCATATGATGTTGGTATTGGTATACATTAATTTGGAGGTTGAAATCACTGATTATCACATATGTGTTTGATTTAGGAGCATGGAAACGACGATTATCATTGATTATCACATATGTATTTGATTTAGGAGCATGAAAACGACGATTATCACATATGTGTATGATTTGGGGATTGAAATCATTGAATGTGTTGTAGGTGATTGTATTGTATGATCATTTGAGAAAAAATGAAATAAATGTGATTGTTTAGCGGTAGTAACTTGATTATGACTAGTGAAACGGTGTAATGATGGCTCTTATGCATGCACGGTTAATTAACTTCATAATTTATAACTTTAAACTAAAATTAAGAAAAAGTAACTCAAACTAATTTATACTTCATAATTTTCACTGCCATGTTATTTTATAAATTGAAAGTACAAATTGAAAGTAACTCAAATTGAAAGTACATATAGACGGAAAAAGGCGCAAGGCGCAACTAAGGAGCTTTTCTGAAGTTTAAGACGCACCAATTAGTGAAGCGCATAAAAGCCCATAGCGTAAAAAACGCACTTTTTTCATTTGTGTTGTTTTTTGGTTTAAACTTAGATTGAATTTTTTTTTTGACTACTTATGTGAACCCCTTAGAAAAATTTGGCCCCGTCCGACAAGTGTTGTATATGATCGTTATATGGGTATTCGTTTTTACACAAAACGGAAATCTATATTCATCTGATACAATATTCGTTGGATTTGTCCTAGTATTGGACAAGTTACAAATATAATAACGTAAGCATATTTTATAAGTCATTTCAGTTTAAACGGTTAACAAAATTTCGATGGCACTTCCTATTTGTTCCCTGTGTACACGCATCTGTGTACGATACAGGGACCAAAGGGAAGTGCTGCCGAAATTTTGTTGAACCGTTTAAACTGAAATGATTTATAAAATATGCTTCCGTTATTATATTTGTAATGGGAAGTAGGTAGACCGGCCGTCAAAGTAAAAAAGAAATAAACATAAAATTCGAAAACATGCAATAGTTATAGATGAAATTTTACAAGATTTAAAATAGTATAAAGTGTTACGTTCGATCGAACTTTCTAACATATTTGTTGCAAATCAGGAAAATGTTCGATTATTTTCGTGATCGCAGTTGGATGTATCAACCCCGAACCGGTAAGAAAGGGTCGATAAAGGAACATTTTTGTAATGGAGTCCAAGAATTTATTAGATTCGCTAAATCTAACAATCGGAGTAACGTAGACATTCGTTGTCCGTGTAGTAAGTGCAGACATCTGAAACATTGGAAGCCAGATGTAGTAGAAGTGCATCTGTATAAATTTGGTTTTGTGTCGAATTATCACTTATGGGATCGTCATGGAGAACTTGTTCAACCTACGTCTAACCCTGTAGCGGTAGAGGACGATAGTACAATGATGAACGATAATACAGTGACGAATCCGATAGAAAATATGGTGCAAGATGCTGCACGATCAATGTTTCCTAACATTGAGCAAAGCGACGATGAGACTGGAAATGTTGAAGAGCCAACGGCGGAAGCAAAAAAATTTTATGAGTTATTGAATTCTGCTAAGAGGCCGTTGTGGGAAGGGTGTACAAGCGGAACCGAGTTGTCTGTAACCGCCGAATTTATCACTTTGAAATCAAAATTCAATCTTACAGAAGCTGCATTTACAGCAGTTGTACAAACTGCAAAACGACATATGCCGCCCAATAATTTGATGTGTGATAGTCATTATAAAGTGAAAAAACTTATGTCCTCTTTTGGATTACCATATCATAAGATAGATACATGTGTTAAAGGTTGCATGTTGTATTGGAAAGAAGACGCTCACCGTAGAAAATGCAAATTTTGCAACGAAGATAGATACAAACCAAGGAAAAAGAAAGGAAAAGAAGTTCCATATAAAAGAATGCATTATCTACCCATAACCCCCAGACTTCAACGGCTATATGCATCTTCCGCTACAGCATGTCATATGCGATGGCATAGCGTGAGAACATCAGAAGAAGGAACTATGATACATCCGTCTGATGGTGAAGCATGGAAACACTTTGATAGGACTTATCCTGAATTTGCTGCCGAGAGCCGTAATGTTAGACTCGGTTTATGCACGGATGGATTTTCGCCATTTTATCAATTTGGTAGTAAATATTCATCATGGCCTATCATTGTTACTCCTTATAACTTACCCCCATGGATGTGTATGAAAAATCCGTACATGTTTTTAACGGTTGTCGTCCCCGGTCCCGATGATCCGACACAAGGAATTGATGTTTATCTACAACCGTTGATTGAAGAGTTGAAAACACTGTGGCAAGAAGGAGTCGAAACATACGACATTTCGAGAAAAAGAAATTTTCGTATGTTTGCTTCTGTATTATGGACTATTAGTGATTTTCCCGCGTATGGCATGCTTTCAGGTTGGAGCACTGCTGGACGTCTAGCTTGTCCTCATTGTATGGAGGAGACACGGGCATTTTCATTGAAGTATGAAAAAAAAATTCTTGGTTTGACTGTCATCGTTGTTTTCTCCATATTAATCATAAATTTAGAACGGATAAAAAGAACTTTAAAGCCAACAGAGTAGAGACTATGCTACCGCCTAAAGTTTGGACAAGTGAAGAGATATATGAAGTTGTAAGTGAGTACCCAAAGATACATGAAATTGGAGAACAGGTTGAAATTCTAGGTAAATCGGACATTCATAATTGGTGCAAACAAAGTATATTTTGGGAGTTACCTTACTGGAAAAATCTAAAACTTAGGCATAATATTGACGTGATGCATAATGAAAAAAATGTTTTTGATAACGTTTTTAATACAGTTTTGAATGTAAAGGGTAAAACCAAAGACGATGCGAATTCGAGACGCGATATATTACACTTTTGTAAACGGCCGGAGCTGCACTTGTATGATGAAAATAAAAAACCTAAAGCATGCTATGAGCTAGACAACAAGCAAGTAAAACTCGTGCTAAAGTGGGTGGAAGGATTACGATGTCCTGATGGGATTTCTTCAAACCTCCGTAGATGTGTGGACTTTAAAAACAGTAAATTGAGTGGAATGAAAAGCCATGATTGCCATATCATGATGGATACTTTTTACCTGTGGTTCTCAAGGAGTTGTTACCTACAAAAATCTGGAGTGTTATAACAGAACTAAGTTTGTTTTATAAACAACTTTGTTCAACGACGTTAAAAGTAGACCGTCTACGTAAGCTTGAACTAGAAATCCCTATACTGATCTGCAAACTCGAGAAAATATTTCCACCTGGTTTTTTTAATGTAATGGAGCATTTACCTATCCATCTTCCATCCGAAGCACTTCTTCGAGGTCCAGTCCAGTATGGATGGATGTATCCGTTTGAGAGGTAATTTTGTATATAATTTCAATAATCGTGATAGATTATAACTTAGATAGTTTATTGTACCAACATACTAATTAAATTAATCAACGACTAGGTACTTGAATCATTTGAAGAAAAAAATTAGGCAAAAAGCTCGAGTAGAAGGTTCGATTTGCAAATCGTATCTTGAAGAAGAAGCCTCATTTTTTTTCTCTCATTACTTTAGTGAAGATGTGAACTTGTCTTTTGTAACTGTTCCCCGTAATGAACAAGTTGTTGAGCAGGAGTCTTCTCAAACAATGTTATCTATTTTTAGACAACACGGAAGACCTGCAGGAAAATGTGTGGAAATATGGTTAAGCGATAAGGACTACAATGTGGCACACACATATGTTCTGTTAAATTGTGCGGAAGTTGCACCATTTGTCAGGTAATACTAAATTCATGTATTATTCAATTACATGTACATATACATTTATTTATTTCTATTAATAAAAATTGAACATAACACATACATGCAGTATCTACGAATCACAACATCCATCTGGTGATCTCAGTACAGAATTCACTCGATGGTTTTCAGACTATGTTCATGATCCAAAAAACTGTGTTGTTAACGAAGGATTACGACATCTTGCTATCGGACCAAAAAGAAATGCCAAAACTTATCCAATATACTTTGTCAATGGATTTAAATTCAACACCAATGATTATGGAGCCGAAAAATTAACGTATAACAGCGGTGTATTTGTCAAAGGTAGTGATGATCCAGAGGAGCATATAAAAGATTTTTACGGCGTCTTAACGCAAGTTGTAGAGTTGACATATTATGTTCATCCCGTAGAGAAAATTTATCTGTTCAAATGCAACTGGTTTAGCAATGTTCCTGGTTCTGGAATCAACGTGCACAAAGATTATAAGCTAATCGAAATAAGGCATACGTCGCATTACTACAAGTATGATCCATTTGTGTTAGCTAAGCAAGCATTACAAGTCTATTTTGCTCCGTACCCATCCTTAAAAAAAGATAAAGCAGATTGGTGGGCTGTTTTTAAAACAAAGGCAGGATTTACATTTGATGGGAATAATATTCCAGACGAAGCAGCGTATCAAGCGGATGTTGAGCCAAATACTGAAATAATAATAGCTGATGACATTGATGTTGGGTCGTTGAATGATGAAGCGAATGTATTAGTAGATGCATTTGTAAGTACTGATGAGAACGATATAGAGTATGAGACCGAGTCTGGATCCGAAGATGATGAAGAAGAATGATATTATGTACTTATGTTATTTATGTACTATTATGAGCTATGTAATAATGATGTTGATTGTTCTTAGCTATGAATTTACTTACGTTCTGTACTAGTCTGATTTATGTAATGATAATGCAGTATTGTTCTTCTCATTCTTGATTTATGTTATGATAATGATTTAAGTTATTTTGTATGCATATTATATGATTGTGACAGATATGTCTGGCGATAGACGACGATCGAGGAGTACATCTCAGCCTACTCCTTCACCATCTCCTGGAGCAGGATCAGGATCTGGTCCGAGCGGTTCAGGGGCAGATCTTCGTCGACCTGTGGAGATTGTTCCGAAGAGTGGCGGGTAAATGTTCAAATTTATTTCAATGTACATTATTTAAAATATTATGAAATGTTTATATTAACATCTTCGCAGGGGATTTGAGATTGAGCCAGCGGAGTTCATTTTAGACGTATCAAGGCAATCTTATACAAGTAGAATGCAGGGCGCTTGGCCGCATTGGGATAGTATTCCAGCACATATCAAGAATGTCATTTTAGCCGATTTATTAGTAAGTATTTTTTATAATAATATTAAAAATTAATATACTTGGAATAATTACAAATAAATGTAATATGCAGGCTGCCGTACGTGTTGAGGAGGAGGATATGCCCTCATTTTTGACATATTGGAATATGAAGATGCGAACGAATTATCGACAGATGGTTAACCGAGCCAAGAAAAGCAGAAAAAAGCCTCAATTTATGAGTGATGATGTTTGGGCAGACTTTCAAGCTTACTGGGACACAGAAGATGCTAAAGTAAGCTTTAATGATAGTATTCACATTTATAATATTGATTGCATTATTTTACATCATCGTGTATCAAATGTAATAGAAAGTAGCAGCTAGAAACAAAGCTAATAGAGAAAAGAATCCTGCTCTCCACCGAGGTGGCTCAAAATCATTTCAACAGCACAGAAGGGATTTGGTATAAATTTTAAATATTTGCAGTATATGTTCAGATAAAAATTTAGCGTCTATAATCATGTCTTATCTTTAATAATTTCAGTTTAAGAAGCACGGACGAGAGCCTTCGTTGGCAGACGTATTTAGACACACACATGCAGTGGAGCACACCGATGAAGAAGGAAATGTGACGTATAAGTGGTCGGACCCGAAGAGTGCACGTATAATGGTAAATTTGTTTATCCGTATAAATTAACATGTTACATACTCGTTCATATCACAGTACATAAGTAAAATTTATAACACTTTTCTTAAAATTATATTGCTATTGCAGGGGGAGTATGAGGAAGAGGCTGCCAAAGCGATGGAGGCTAGTGGAAAGGAGCTTACAGTTGCAGATTCTGATGCCATATGGCATTCTATCACTGATCCGCCTACTCGAGAAAGGCGATACGGTTTTGGCAATCAGGAGGTAAGACTTTTTTTAGACGTAAATTACTACACTCACGATGATTTATAAATATGTAAAACAAGAATACGAGTTAATGGAAAAAGTTTAACACTAAGTAGTAAAAATTTGTTTATATAACTTTAATGTGAAATTATTTATTTTACAGGCCGTTCAGCGTGCTTATAAGCGGTCGATGGAGGAGGCGACTATAGCGCGGATGCAAGAGCAGATGAACGAGTTGATGGACTGGTGAAAAGGCCAGATGCAACAGGAAATCGACGAGCGCATCGCGATTTACTTTCAGGAGCATGGCTTTATGCCGGGAGAGGGAGTAGAGGGAGATGATTCCGCTGTATATCGAGAGGAAGACGTGAACGAGGAATCGGAAGAAGAAGAGAACGAGGATCAGGGAGGTGGGAATTAGTTCGTACTGTAGGTGCTTATGTTGACTTGACTCTGGTATGTTCATATACTTGGTTTTTTTATGTTAAATGCACGTACGATGTTATATGATGTGTTTGGACATGTGTATAACGGTTTGTGGACGGAGGTATGAAGTGTTTGGACATGTGCATGACTTATATGATATGTTTGAACGGTTTTATGTGATGATGGTTTTTTTTTTGCTTTTTTTATGTATTTTATGATTGTGTGGTTATGATGGTTTGGTTGTTGATGAGTATCGATGAAGTAGTGAGATAATAGTGGTGTGATATTGGTTTTTGGATTGAATGATTGTGGATTGGATTGTAGGAAAGGAATTGCTGTGTATTGCAGATTTCTGGTTTCAGATAAAGCGACGGCTAGCGACGGTCTATTGGTCAATATTGAGCGACGGGTAGCGACGGGTAGCGACGGCTTACAACGGTTTTTTTGCAACGGCTAGCGACGGCCCGTTGGTCAACCTAACTACTTGACACGTAAGATGACACGTGTCCACTTGCCGTCGCTAGCCGTTGGTAAGTTAGCGACGAAGCCGTCGCTCTCGCCGTTGCTACAACTGTTGGCGACGAGAATTATAGCGACGGAAAATAGCGACGGCTAGCGACGGCTAGCAACGGCTAGCGTCGGTTAAATGTCGTCGCTATTTCATCTGCTTCTTGTAGTGCAAATAAGTGATTGTTTAAGGAATAAATTTTTTTTTATCCATGTAGATAGAAAAAATCCATCCACAAATTTGAGAATATAAATTTAACTTCCTCTAATAATGCATCCCAAATTTGAGCATATTAATTTATATTCCTTCAATAGCACACCCCCAAATTTGATTATAACTAAGAGAAAACTAAATTTTTGTCAACTAAATGCAAAAGCAAAGTACCCAAAAAAAAATCTACCACTATTATTTTTTCGCCTTTTACTTTGAACGTAAATTACTTAGCTTAGCAACTCGGAGATATATGTAAAAAAAGGTATACGTCCAGCTTGTTGTGTATTGTACAACTGATAAACTTGAATATTAAACATAAATTTAAAATAATCTGGTCTCGATTCACTTCAAACCCTTCGTGTTGCACTTGTCTGAATACCGAATCATGTTCCATATTCGAAGACTCTTCAACTCCCACAAATCCAATCTTTTAGTTGTGTAATAGGAAAAGGAAATTTGGATGCTCTTAGCACCACACAAAATAAATATAAAAAAAATCCTCCATTGAATTTGTTTAGAGTCAATTCAGATTAAATTTTACTTACAATCACAACGTCGATCTTCCCAACAGATGGCAAGCGCATGCATTCATTCATTTCCTTCACATTTCAAATGTTGCTGCCTCTCTTTACCTCTTCATTCTCCAAACTTTTAAGTTAATTTATCAAAACGCATGATACATTTCAATGCATGCATTATAAGTCTCTCACTCTCCCCTTCCTTACTTATATATATATATATATATATATAGGGTCGGCCCAAGGGTATTGGATGCCCTAGTCAAATAAGTATTTTTGTTTGTTTTGATGCTCTTGACCAACAAAAATACGACTTTTTTTAAGGAGGGGGAACACTAATAATTAGTTCACAGTACTATCTCTATAGCTCGAGAATATATTTTCCTCCTTCCCTGCAAAAGTAGCATTATTGAAACTAAGTAGTGATTTTAAAAGTAATTGATCATGAATGAAAGCCACAGAACAACAATGCATATGGTCAACAAAAGAAAAGTTTATTCTAAACAACTAACTATCCTAGTTAGTTTTTGTAATGACCCAGAAAATCTGAACCAATTTAAAAATTTTAAATTGGCTAAAATAGTGGATTTTAAATATTTAAAATAAATATTTTAAATAATAGCAATGAAAACTGAGTTTGAATCGACGTTTGAAAACGAATATAATTAATTCTAATTATAAACAAGGCCTGAAATGGCGCTGCAGTTTCAAAAGTTGAATTCAAACTTTGTCGGACCGTAGCTGGTGCAAAACAAAACGGATTTGAGTGAAACCAAAAATATTTAAATCTATTAGTGAATACCTTTCTAACGAATCTGAAAAATCGAAGTTTCATAACGGAAAGCAAAAGTTATGGCCAAATGAATTTTCAGAAAGGTCGCTATGGAATTTATATATCCCGTGAAATTGACCATTTTGCATACGACCTCGGAATTCGACGAAACCACTTTTGTTGGATCCGGGATGTGAAGTTATTGCTAGGTTTCAAATTTCATAATTTTTGAAGCTAGTATGTGAGCGTGGCAAAGGAAAACGTGTTTTGGTCAATTATAGTTAAATTGGATCGACCAGAAATGGGCCTTTTTGCAAACGGTCTTAGAATTCGACGAAACTAGTTTTGTTGGGACCGTATCGTCAAAACATAGCTAGATTTATTTTTCTGGAATTTTTCGAATCAGTTTGTGGCCCTGGCAAATTGAAATGTACGTTCAAATTGAATATTGAATGTTATATATTTTAATTTGAAGGAAAACTGACTGAAACAGTTGAATGGGCCTACGAAACATATCCCATTGTGTTTGGAACACTACAAGAAAAATCACTTTTCGCAACAGGCGATATCTGTTGCAGTAGACCTATTGCAACAGGCCTACGCCTGTTGGTATAGCCGAAGTTGCTAAAAGTCTGCAACATTTTCGGCCTGTTGCAATAAGATGTTGCAGTATACTTTTTTGCAACAGGCTTTTGCTGTTGCAACAGACCATTTTGCAACAGTATATGCCCGTTGCAATAGACTTATAAATCTATAAAAAATTTTTTTACAGTTTATAGATATTACATATTAAATGTATTTATTGTAGTAATAGTGTATATCACAGAATGAAATAAACAAATAAAATTTTTATTTTAACAAAATTTTAATAGTACAAACAATTACAATAAAAGTTTCTATAATTTTCATACACTATTCATGTATAACAATTTCTTCACTCACACAACACATTTTTTTCAAATAGAGTAGCTTCTACTCTTATTTCTACTCTATCATACATATACTATAACAAGAGAATAAATATCATCAGTTCATTAGAACAAATCTGCAGTTCATGCTCCAAGTTTGTTGTCGATCATGAACATGCACATGCCTATCCATGAATATGTATGTCATTCCAGCGAACTCTACATCAAATAAAAACCTAGAATTGACATGCAATAATAAACCGTATATGAAATAACTATTTGAATTGAAATGTGAAGAATTCTAGCGTGTTAGGCAACTTACTTTATTAGAAATGGAAAAGAAACTTATCAAGCGAAGACTTCCGAAAAAGCTGCACATGAAAACAAAGGCTTGGCTCATGTCATCCTAGAATCATCTTAAAAATAGACTCTGTACCAACCAAGAATACCAAGATGAGAGAAATGCTTATAGAAAGAATACCAAGACAGTTAGCTGCACATGAAAACAAAGGCTTGGCTCATGTCTGAGCCAGTTATATAGGCCACTATAACAAAGTTTACTGTTCTATTTGACTTATCTAAAACATAAATATTCACCCTTTGAACAAGAAAAGTATATATCACCAAACATTAACATGATTAACTGATGAGAGAAATAAGCAAATGACAATCAAAAATGTTTGGGAAGAAAAAGGTTTAAATTTAACCATTCTGCAAGAAGAAGAAAAGTTAAATGAGTACTTACAGTTTTCTTATAAGGCCTACGATACTCAGATCCTTCTATCGGATTGTACGGTATCAAATTTACATGATAACCACGACCATTGTCATGGAGTAACTCCGCAAGTTCTATCGCATGTTCTTTTCCATCGTTAATCCCAGCTCATTCATTAGTGTTATCTTTATGCATAACTGGTTCTAAAAAAGAGAGGACAAAATCAGTAAAACCTCCGCAAATTTATTTCAAATATAACAATAATCGTTTCATGAAGCAATGATTTTGGCATAATGAAAGAAAGTGCCAATAAGAAACCTGATCAACTGAATGTACGTTTTGTAACGTGCATTGCATGCATCAAATATTAATTTTGAGTTTATATTTAGATTTTTGAATAGGACGTGAATGTATTGTTTTTCAGCTCTAGAAGGTAGAGGTATGATTATTTCATATCCAAGGATGTGAAATAACTCATATAAATCTTTTAGCAGAAATTTTTTCCTCGTTGACATGTTTATTGAGGTGAGCTCTGTTGGATTAGTTGTAAAACTGATTACGTGAGTTAGTCTGCACACATTGTTTCTAAAAAAAAAAAAAATGATGAAAATCAGTAACAGAATATCATTTCTGACTTTCAGAGAATTGAATCACATTATCAATTAAAGACATTTTCTGACTTTCAAAGAATTTGAGCCATTGTCAACAAATTATCATCTTTGTTATAGTTACCATCTTTTATGAATAAACAAACAAACAATATTAGTCTCACGATTTGATCTGGTACATACCCAATATAGGCAATGTTGGAATGCATGATCAGAGCTGGTGGGCACATCATATCTGGAGTACGAAAAAAAAAGAACCTTTAACAAAACTTCACTGCCAAGTTCGGCCTCTTCCTAGATCTCATTGTCGAGCTTATTTTTGGTGTAGTCCGCAAGGATGAGGATCAAGCAACATCAGTTGCTTGCCTCTGCTCTCAACTTCCTGCAGTTTGTTAGGGGAGACCACAGAAGAACACTCTTGACGGGAGCGTTATAACGCGACCTTTGTCAATATCGACGATGTCATTTGATCCGATGTCGATTCACCCAATAATCCCAACATGGGAGATTTCGGTCCTCACGAAGCAGAGAAATTGAGGGCAACCAATTGGTTATTCATACAAGAAGAACTGATTTTGGCAGTCCAGGTAATTTTGAAATAAACTATAAAGATTAAAGCAGTGGATATTATATAACTACATGTTCGAAATTTACCTCGACAATGGATTGCGCTCCACTTGAAAAGATAGAGATGAAGAAAACCTAAGAGAACAGATTTTAATATGCCTCGTTCTCTTTGCAGCGAAACCCTTCAAGTTCGACTATCTGGAACAACAAGGGTTTACGGGCTTTACACAGTAGCACATAAGTAAAAGCCACTCACCACCGTCCAATTCTCATCAGATCTAAGACTGGGGCGGCAACTAATAAGCAAATGGAAACATATTCTGGCTCGCGACGTGGAATACCCTGCTGTGCACCCTTAGGCTGCAGCGGCGATGGCCTCGGCGTCAAGGAGATCGGCTGGGAAGAGACGGACACGGCAAGGGGAGGCGTTGAGGAGGGTAAGCAGGTGAGATGGAGACGTGGATGGGTGGTAGGTGACGTGGAGATTCGAGCATCTGCTCTAGGTTCAGATGAATAGACCGGCAAGGAGGACTGGACGGAGAAGCGAAGTGGAATTCAAAGGCTGAATCATGATTCAATTGAGGAGATAAGGTGCGAAAAGGTGAAAAGCAGATCTGGAGTGAAGAAGACCGACGGATTTGCATTTTAGTTTTGATAATTTGAGGATTGAGAAGGAATTTCTTTCATTCAGATTATTGGACGGATTTGCAAAAAGGTGAAAAAGCAGCGTGGATTGTGGACATGGAGAAGGGGATCTAGAAATTTCTTTCATTCAGATTATTGGGTCTGAAAGGGTGATAGCGGGAAACGAAATTTTCAAGGAAAAGGGGGCGCGAGCATACAACTTTTAAACCTTTTTGCACAACTAAAAAGTACTTAGGCACAAAGTTGCTGTGAACCGTAAAAAACTGATATGATTTAATGTAGTCAAAAATTGTAAACCTTTTTGGTAAATTACTGAATAATATTATTAAATATAAATATCAATTTATAATAATTAAATTTTATTATCAATTAATAATATAATTAAATTGTAATCTTAATTATAATGTAATTACTAATGGTTAATTATTTAGTAATTATTATGAATATTTTATTATTTATTTAATATTATGAATATTTTAATAATTATTCAAAATTTGTTGTTAATTAGATTTATTTATTATTAAATATAGTTAATAATTGTTAAATATAATTTATACACTATAAACAGCTAACCATGATAAATTATTAAAATATTAATTCATATTAATTAATTATTATTACTTAATACTTATTATATTATAACTAAATATTACTTATTACTTTGTACTTTTGTATTTAATACTAACTATGCTTACCAAATGTTAATTATCAGTTAATTAGTAATTATTATTATTTAATTATCAGTTTTAAATATCACTTTATAATACTTAAATTTATTATCATTTAATAATTATTAAATGTTAATCTTAATTATTATATAATTACTAGTAGTTAATCATTTAATAGTAAATATTTAAAATTAATTGATAAAAGTTAATCATTAAAAGTTGATACTAATATTTAATAGTCTGTTTTTTGCAACTGGCTTTACCAGTTGCAAAAAATATCCAGTTATTGCAAGAGGCGAAAACAGTTGCTAAAGATATTTATTCGCAACTGGCTTGGAAGCGCAGTTGCAAATAATAAGTTTGTTGCAACTGTTATGGAAGCACAGTTGCTAAAAGTATGTACTTGCAACAGGAAGGGAAGCACAGTTGCTAAAAGTGTGCTTTTCGCAACAGAAAAAAAGGCATGTTGCTAAATCCCACCTATTGCAACTGCTATATTAGGTCTGTTGCTAAATATCATCTACTGCAACTGTTATTTATCGCCTGTTGCAAATAGCTAGTTGCAATAGGGCATTTTTCTTGTAGTGGAATAGGGGTAAAACGCTAGGGACGACAGTCGTTGGGTTTAGATTGGTGGTCGTGTCAGAAAACCCCTTTTAAAACCCACCGGCCAATCAGATTTTTTATAAAAAAAAGGAAAAAACTTTTTTCTCTCTCCCCGATCGAAGGCGGAAGAGCCTTCCAACCTTCCAGCCCCGATTCCGACCGCCTCGTCCCTCGTTGACCCCCGACCCTTTGCAACTTTTGGAAGATCTCCTCGAAGGCTTCAAATCCATAGCAGCCTCACCACCCCTCGTCGCGTATCGAAGCCGAATCGACCTCTCAAAGGTCCGACCTTTGGACCGCCGCCACGCTAGCTGGGCCCCGCCGAGCTACCCCCAACCACCACGCGCCTGTGCGCCTTCCCACCCTCTTCGACACCATATAACCTGATCTTCGTATCGTGCAACGGTTTGTGAGCTAGATCGAAACCTAGTTTTGAACCAATTCTGAGAGGTACGGCTTTGGTTTATTTTCAACAGTTTTAACACCTTTAAACCGTTGCAAACTTCGAAAAATCATATCTTTTTCGTTTCTTGTCGAAATTCAGCGAAATAAGAGACAGTGGACTCGTGTGGACGTCTTCTACATTCTAGAAGAGACCGCATATTTTTCTGAGCCTTCTGCTATTTTTGGTGGAGTGGAACCCAATGTGAGATTTCTAATTTATAAACGATATGGAAAACGACGATGTATAAATTATATAGTCGATGTATGAGTTATATAAGAGTTGTACACCTCTTGTATAAGCGTTGTATAAGTTGTACGTTCGATGTATAAATTGTATATGCATTGTAAAAATTATATATGTGTTGAAATTGAAGTGAAATGCTATATACAAATATATATATATATATATATATATATATATATATATATATATATATATATATACGCCCCTCGTCCACAAACCATGGACGATATTTATTGGTTGTGATTAGTGTGAAAAATTGATTGATAGCGAATGGTTGATTGGAATTGTTTGTGGTTGAAATTGATTGATTGTGTTTGAAAAATACCCGTTTATGGTTGAGAAATATTTGGTTGAAACCACATAGGATTAGTTTGTGGAAATGAAATAAATATACATGTCGCCTGCGTGCGAACTAGATGCATGATTCCCCATTGTCAAAAACCGCGAGGTTTTAAGGTAGAACGAGGAGCCGTACTAGGGACGGTCCCGGTTTTAACTACCCTGCCGTTATGCTGCCGAAATTTTGAATAATATTCATGTGTTTGAATTATTTTCATTTGTTGAAACTATATTTATTCGTTGAATAGAAAACCTTCATGTGTTGAGTCGATATTCATTCGTTGGACTGAAATTCATGTGTTGAATGATATTCTTGTTTTAAATATAAAAATCACCTTTTTATCGATATATATAGGCTATAGAAAACCTTCATGTGTTGAATCGATATTCATTCATTGAATTGAAATTCATGTGTTGAATGGTATTCGTGTTTTAAATATAAAAATCACCTTTTTATCGATATATATAAACTATAGAAAACCTTCATGTGTTGTATCGATATTCATTCATTGAATTGAAATTCATGTCTTGAACGGTATTTGTGTTTTAAATATAAAAATCACCTTTTTATCAATTTATATAAACTATAGAAAACCTTCATGTGTTGAATCGAAATTCATTCGTTGAATTGAAATTCATGTGTTGAATGGTATTCATATTTTGAAAGAAAGTGTTTTATAATGAAAATCCAATTTTTATCATCGATATGAACTATATAAAATGAGCTCGTTTTGAAATAAATTGTTTTATAATAAAAATCATACTTTATTACCTATATGAACTATATAAAATAATAGTGTTTCAAATGAATTGTTTTACAATTAAAATCACATCTTTATTATATAAATGAATTGTTAAAAATAGTGAAGTGTTGAAATAGAAGACAGTTAGATAAAAATATCATTTTTATCAAATATATGAAAAGAATATAGTTTTTGAAATCGAAGAATCGATATATATATATAAATAGAATTAAAATATATCGAATAACGAAGCTGCCGTTCGTATTTTGAAACCGTGATTTCAAACGATTATACCCGGGGATCCAACCATCGGATTTTCCCGAAACCGCAACCGTTGGGTTCGCTTTGGAAATATCTTTCCAACGGCACCAACTTTGTAAAAATCCAACGGTTGGATTGTCTGGAATGTTTAATTCAAATCTGAAGAAAAACAGTGCCAGAATCGATTATATATATATATATATATATATATATATATATATATAATCGAATAACGACGCTGCAGATCGTATTTTGAAATCGAAATTTCAAACGATTATACCGGGAGATCCGACCGTCGGATTTTCCCGAAACTGGAACCGTTGGATTCGTTTTGAAAAGATCTTTCTAATGATGTAAATTTTGTGAAGATCCAACGGTTAATTTTCAGATATGTGTAAATCAAATCTGAAGAAAAACAGCGCCACGGCCGCGTTATGGCCCGAAGCGTCGTTTTTAATAAATTGGCTATTTTAAAATAAATAAAAATAGCGATAAATCATTATAAAATATTATAAACGGTATGGATGTGATTTAGAAATTAACTGAAGGTTAGCAAAGTCGAATGGTTTCCTGGATTTTGATCTGATGTTGGTTACGGCCTTCGGGGTTAATATTTGGGAAATCGTTCTCTTACTGATTGACGGTTAGTGACTAATGAATTGAAACGATGCGTGTGTATGTTAGTGTTGCACTTGTTTATTATATACGCGAGTTGCTCAGAAAGACTGGGTTTATCCCATTCTGAATAACTGAATCGACGATAAGAAATCGAAGATGAAGACGGTGGTCGAAGACCGGAGATCTTCACCTCGTTTGGATGGTAACCGAGGTTCTGATTGGGAGGCATCCCGAAATATGGATAATGAGTGGTGATCGTCCAGACGTACGTGGTGATCGATGGGTTTGCGAGGTATATAGTGCCTCAGGTTTCGTTCAGACCCAGAACGGACTTGCAAATGGACAGTGTGTCTGACATTGGAGTTTATTCTGTGTGATTGATAGCGATCAGTTGCACGGTGTGAATTGCCTGTGTGGCATGCTAAGATGCAGTGATCAGGACTTCTGTTGAAAAACAAAGTCTTGTGGTGATGATCAAAGCCCCGCCTGTGTGACGTAGCTTTGTGTATAACGTGAATTCGCGAACTTCACACCCCGGTATGAACCAGAAACGGGAGAGGACCTCAGGGAGGACATGCGTTTCTTTCTAGCTAGAAGTGGCGTCAGTGGTTTTACACGCCCTGACGAGTTTGACTTATGTGGTTGTTACTGTTGCAAGGCGCCTCGGTTTGATCGGACGATCTGGGTCCGATGGAGTCATTTGTTGGCTCATTTACGCCCCAAAGGGCGGAGAAACATATTATTCAGGCACTATAATCCACTCCGTGTGGACCGACCCTGTCGCTCCAAGGGGCAGTTGCGGCTGTTCCGGAGACATGGGCTAGATTGTCTCGAAGTCAGTAAGGACTATCCTTTGCCTTGATTCATGACGGGAATCCAATTTCCAAATACGTGACTGTGCGGTTTCGATTGTATAAATATTTGGCGACATAGTGGCATGGGACGCTCATGTCGTCTATGATTGATAGTTATGATTTGAAATTGCTTTTGAAACATATAAACACTAGTAGTAATATCAAATGCTTTTGTTTTATTCGTATCAAGCATATCTTGGCCATTATAAGGTAAAAACTCTATCCTCCGGTTTGCGTTGCATTGTGTGATGGGAACTGAGTCTTATAATGGCTTCATTTTTATGAAAAGCATTGTGATGTTTAAAAAAATGATTTGTTTTAAAAGCACTGGCAATCCAATGGAGTAAACCCGTTCCACGAAAGTGGTGTGGTCCTGTAATTAGCCTTATTATAAATGTGTTGAGTAGATTTCTCATACCAGTCCCATGACTGACTCGTAGTTTGTTTCACTTTCAAACTCGGGTGCCCCTTTTTCTACACGGGCAGCCTTATATTCAGGTTTTAGCTGGATTTTCTGGATAGCTGGAGCTGAAGATGGATTCTATCATTTATCTCTTTTTATGCTGTTCATCTCATATTGTACATATTTTGTTTGTTTGCGATGTAGACATTTATGTATAGTTTAACTGTATTTGTACTAAGTATGATCCTGTATACTATGTAACTCTGATGATTTCGTTTATCCAGTATATTCTATTGTTCATTATCTGGTGTATTTATTTAATTCTGTTCCGCTGTTATCTGTTTATGTGTTATATTCCAAAGATTACCCTTGTCTCCGTCTGTACGGGAAATGGGGTCATCACAACGTGGTATCAGAGCTTTAGTTAAGCTTAGTTCTGGAATATAACATATCAACGAACTCGTCAGAAATAGAACCAGTAGTGTTCTAGGACGGGTAACTAAATACAGATAGGATCAGTAATATCCTAGTATGAGTAGCAAAATGAAATAATACCTAGATAGACACATTTACATACAAGTATTTGTCTCTATATTTTGAAATATCTTTTCTGTTGACCTGACACTTTGTCTGCTAATTGCAGATGCTCTAGAAAATGAGTGCCAGAAACAGAAGAAGTAATACTGACCCGGATATTGAAGCCCTATTTAAGAAATATAGAAATCTGGGTGGAAAGCCGTTCTCGGGTGAAGAATCAATTATGAAAACACAAGCCTGGATTCGTTCAGCTGAGAAAATCTTTGAAGGATTAAAGCTGAGAGATGACCAAAAAAGATTATTGGCATCTTGGGCACTCCAAGACGAAGCTTTGTTCTGGTGGGATTCAGTTATTAAGGATAATCCAGAGGGTGATATCACCTGGGATAGATTCAAAGTGATTTTCCTGGAATGATTTACTCCTCCTAAAGCGACTGAGCGACTATGTGATGAATTTTCTTATTTGATACAAGGAGATATGACCACTCCTGAATATCATAAGAAATTCAATGAACTTTCTCACTTTGCCCCTCATCTGATTGAAAATCCGAAGAGGAAGAATTTGAGATTTATCAACGGGCTTCAAAGAAAATATCAGAACAGTATAATGAGGAATGCGAAGCTTCCTTTCTCTGAAATGATATACATGGCTTACCAGTACGAAGATCTAGACAAGAAAGGTATGCTACAGTACGAAGAGGAAGTCAGCTCTAGTAATAAAATTGAGTCTGAAACTGATCGTCCTGAGGCCAGCACAATGTCTGAGGTCAGTAAGGAGCCTAAAGTCAATCGGAAAAGGGCCAGATCAGAGAAAGAACTAGTAATGACCGCCGTATGCAATAACTGCCATAAGCAAGGCCATTTGCAAGGAAAATGCAGATCTTTAAAGAAACTAAAGAAGAGTGAACCTAAGTCAAAGAACAAGTTTCAAGAGACCAGAGAATGCAGCATTTGCCATCGGTTTGGCCATGTGAAGCAGGATTGCCGGCTGTTAAAGGCAACCAAGGAGGTTCAGGTAAATGAAGTGGCAGAAACCTCAGCACCCTCAAATAGTCAGGTAAGGTCTGATGTTTTAGAAGGCACGCTTAATGTCAAAAATATTCTAGTTAAAGTACTGTTTGACACAGGCGCATCGCGAAGCTTTATAGCAAAGAATGCAGTTAAGAAGTTGGATTTGAAATTGAGGAAGCTTAAAGAACCAATGACTGTCCAAAATTCGGTCGGGGGTTCCATCGATCTCAGTTGGGTTTGTGCAGTACCTGTCTCTTTTTCCTGTTATAAATTCCCTACTATCTCCATCGTCATGAATTTTAAGGAGTTTGATCTTATATTGGGGTTGGATTGGCTAACCAAATATGAAGCAGAGGTCAGATGTGTCGAGCGAGTGGTTAAAGAAAAGGCCCAATCAGGGAATTATATAACCATACCATGTGAAGGCCCGAATTCAAATAGAAAAGATTTCTGGTCAGCTCTTGATGTTTCTCCTGCTCAAATGGAAAATGTCCCTGAAGTCACAGAGAATATTCCTGATCTCATCAAAGACATTCCTGTCGTCAAGGATTATGCGGATGTGTTTGAAGAAGTTGTTTGCTTACCTCCGCAGAGAGAAATAGATTTCAAGATTTCTTTGATTCCAAATGCGAGGCCGGTAGTTCATGCTATTCGAAGAATGTCCTTAAAAGAGAAAGAAGAACTTGACAATCAAACACGACAGCTGGTATGGAAGGGTCTGATCAGGCCTAGTTTCTCTGATTGGGGTGCAGCAGTGGTGTTTGTCCCAAAATCTGACGGTACTCTACGTCTATGTGTGGATTATCGTGATCTGAACAAACAGACAATAAAGAGTAAATATCCATTGCCACGGATTGATGATTTGTTGGATCGATTAAATGGAGCACAGGTATTTTCACGAATGGACCTAGCTATAGGTTTCCGTCAGCTTCGTATCGCCGAGGAGTGTGTTCCTTTGACAGCATTCAGAGGTCCAGACTTATTCTACGAGTGGTTAGTGATGCCCTTCGGCTTATATAATGCTCCAGCCTATTTCGTCGATCTAATGAACAGAGTATTCAGAGGAGTATTGAATAAATTTGTTCTGGTTTTCATTGATGATATCTTTATCTACTCTAAGTCAGAAAGCGAGCACGAAAAACATTTGGAATAAGTGTTAGAAATTCTCAGAAAGAATGTGTTGAAAGCAAAGTTTTCCAAATGTATATTCTGGCAAGAAGTCAAATTTCTGGGCCACGTTGTATCGAAAGAAGGAATTGCTGTGGATCCAAGTAAAATCACAGCTATTCAGAATTGGAAATAGCCCAGTACCCATACAGAAGTCTGCAGTTTTCTCGGATTGGCTAGTTATTACTGGAAGTTCATTAAAAACTTTTCGAAGATATCTGGTCACTTAACGAAGCTTACAAAGAAGCACTCAAAATTCAAATGGACTCCAGAAAGTGAAGAGGCTTTTGAAGAGCTAAAGTTAAGATTAACGACAACTCCAGTGTTAACCATCATCGACGGCAATCAGGATTTAAAAGTCTGGACAAACGCTTCTAGAGAAGGCCTTGGCGCAGTGTTAATGCAAAGGGGCCAAGTGATTGCTTATGCTAGCCGTCAGTTGAAACTGCACGAGAAAAACTACGTCACTTATGATCTTGAGTTATTGGCAATAATATTCGCTTTGAAAATCTGGAGGCACTATCTTTTAGGTGAGAGATTTGAACTGTTTACAGATCACGAGTCATTAAAGTATCTAATTACCCAGAAGGACTTGAATCTGAGGCAGCAACGTTGGCTAGAGTTCCTTGCAGCATACGATTTTGAGATTATATACACTCCAGGGAAAGCCAATGTCGTGGCTGATGCGTTAAGCCGAAAGAATGAAATGATCGCCAGTTTTATTATCACGACTTCATTGGTAGATAAAATATCTGCTCTTCAGAAGGATGATCACTTCATTCAGAAGATCAGAGAGATAATTCAACAAGGCGAACCCTCGAGTTTTCAAGTTGATAATGATGGGATTCTAAGGCTCAAAGGTCGAATCTGTGTCCCTAACATTCCTGAACTTCGAAAGGAAGTTCTGGATGAATGCCACAAGTCAAAACTTAGTATCCATCCGGGAGTAAGCAAAATGTATAATGACATCAAATGCACTTTCTGGTGGAATTCGATGAAGAGGGACATTTCTTTATATTTTAGCCAATGCCCTACTTGCCAGCTAGTCAAAAGCGACCAACATAAACTAGCTGGATTATTGCAACCGCTAGACGTTCCTGGTTGGAAGTGGGAACATATTTCCATGGACTTCATTGATGGTTTGCCCAAAACCAGAAAAGGAAATGACAGTATTTGGGTGATCGTAGATTGCTTCACGAAGACCGCCCATTTCATACCTGTCAGATCAAACAGAACTGCTCAGAGTCTGGCGCAGATATATTTCAAGGAAATAGTTAGACTACATGGAGTGCCGCTCAGTATAGTCAGTGATAGAGACACAATATTCACTAGCAAATTCTGGGAGGCATTTCAAGTCGAGCTGGGAACGAAGTTGAACTTGAGCACCGCTTATCATCCTCAGACAGACGGTCAGACTGAGAGGGTGAATCATATTTTAGAAGATCTATTCCGGGCTTGTGTTCTAGATTTTGGCGGATCATGGGAAGACCATCTGCATTTGGCTGAATTCTCATATAACAACAGCTACCAGGCGAGCCTGACAATGTCGCCATTCGAAGCATTATATGGTAGACCGTGCCGATCTCCTGCTTGTTGGGTCGAACCTGGTAATAGACTTGTATTGGGGCCCGATATGATCCGAGAAGCTGCCGACAAAGTCGATTTTATTAAGAAGCGATTACTCGCCGCTCAAAGCCGACAAAAGAGCTATGCCGATAAGAGAAGAAGAGACATATCATTTTCTGTTGGCGACTATGTGTATTTGAAAGTATCGCCGATGAGAGGAGTTATCCGGTTCGGTAAAACTGGGAAGTTGGCGCCCAAATTTATTGGTCTGTTTTCTATTCTGGAACGGATCGGAACTCTCGCTTATAGGGTTAAATTGCCTAATTGGTTGCCTGGAGTTCATGATGTATTTCACATATCTCAACTTCGAAAGCACGTTCATGATCCAGACTTGATCGTGGAAGAAGCAGCTCAACAGGATATTGAAATTACTCCAGAATTGGCTGTGAGAAGAGAGCCGCTAAAGATTATCGGCAAAGAAACCAAAGAGCTGAGGAACAAGAAAGTTCACTTAGTCAAAGTGCAATGGAGTGGAGATCCGCGAGATTGTACTTGGGAAACCGAGGAGAGCATTCAGAAAGCCTATCCTAGGTGTCGAGTAGACATCTCTGATTGACTCCGGTGCAAGGTACAATTACCATACTTTGCATTACCAATTAGTTCTCTACTCTGTTGTTATTTTCTTTCCATTGATGTGCACTTTTAATTCTATAGTCTGAATGATTTTAAAAGAATATAGGAATTGATCTGTATGATTTTGAAAAGTTAAAAACAATTTGATTGTTGTTTGTGTTGTGTGATTGTAGATTTGATTAGTTAAAATTATTAAAACGATAGTTAATTTAATCAATAAGAGAATAATGGTAGAATTTATTCATTTAAATCACACATTGAACTGATTAAAAAATAGATAGAAATATATATACTGTGCATTATATATGTTTAAACAGGTAAATGGTCAACTGTTGAGTAAAGATTTTATTTGCGTGCCCGACAAATTGGTAAACCCTAATGAGTTGGATGCGAAATATTATTATATTAAATCCTGTGAATGCCATTGGATGCGGAGTGCTGGTTATTCTGTGTGTAATAATAAACATCGCCATAGGATAGTAACAATTAATTTTGAACTACACTGCATGGCATATTTCTGAAGATAGGTATACTTCATCATATACCACATAAGCATTTGGAGCTTGTGTGACGAGGTGGAAGATTTACCATACGAGCGAGAGGTTTGTATGGCGATGACTATATTTTACAGGTTGAACTGATGACTGATATGGACTATTTAAATTGTAACGATAAAATTGTCAGATTAATAAAAACCCCACACGGGTCTAGAGTTGACAATAATCACGTCTCTCTAGTTATTAGATACGGCACATGGACTATTTATTTCCCACACGGGATGAGGTGACGAGGATTTATCCTCTGGAGCATTTAAAATACACACTCCCTCAGGCTTTGACAGGGTGACGAGAATTTATTCTCTGGAGTTATTATCAGTACACGCTCCCCTGTAAACACCAAATTATATCAATATAAATATGTGTATGCTTATTAGGATTTATTGGGTACCTAATATGGCCCAATAAATTTCCAAACCTCTCCCCGTACAAAGGAGGTTATGGCGAAATTTTTCGAAAATTTCGGGTGTTAGCCAAATTTTTGAAGAATTTGAAAATTCTCAAAAACCGAAAAGTTGGAGAATGGAAGCCAGATTGAACGTAAAGTTGATTAATCAAACCACTTTCGACTTTATTCCTTTTCGGGGACGAAAAGTTTTAAGTCGGGGAGATTGTAACGACCCAGAAAATCTGAACCAATTTAAAAAATTTAAGTTGGCTAAAATAGTGGATTTTAAATATTTAAAATAAATATTTTAAATAATAGTTATGAAAGCTGAGTTTGAATCGATGTTTGAAAACGAATATAATTAATTCTAATTATAAAAAAGGCCTGAAATGGCGCTGTAGTTTCAAAAGTTGAATTCAAACTTTGTCGGACTGTACCGGGTGCAAAACAAAACGGATTTGAGTGAAACCAAAAATATTTAAATCTGTTAGTAAATACCTTTCTAGCGAATCTGAAAAATCGAAGTTTCATAGCGGAAAGCAAAAGTTATGGCCAAATGAATTTCCAGAAAGGTCGCTATGGAATTTATATAGCCCATGAAATTGGCTATTTTGCATACGACCTCGGAATTCGACGAAACCAATTTTGTTGGATCCAGGATGTGAAGTTATTGCTAGGTTTCAAATTTCATAATTTTTGAAGCTAGTATGTGAGCGTGGCAAAGGAAAACGTGTTTTGGTCAATTATAGTTAAATTGGATCGACCAGAAATGGGCCTTTTTGCAAACGGTCTCAGAATTCGACGAAACTAGTTTTGTTGGGACCGTATCATCAAAACATAGCTAGATTTATTTTTTTGGAATTTTTCGAATCAGTTTGTGGCCCTGGCAAATTGAAATGTACGTTCAAATTGAATATTGAATGTTATATATTTTAATTTGAAGGAAAACTGACTGAAACAGTCGAATGGGCCTATGAAACATATCCCATTGTGTTCAGCATGGGGGTAAAATGCTAGGGACGATAGTCGTTGGGTTTAGATTGGTGGTCATGTCCGAAAACCCCTTTTAAAATCCACCGGCCAATCAGATTTTTTATAAAAAAAGGGAAAAAACTTTTTTCTCTCTCCCCGATCGAAGGCGGAAGAGCCTTCCAACCTTCCAGCCCCGATTCCGACCGCCTCGTCCCTCGTTGACCCCCGACCCTTTGCAACTTTTTGAAGATCTCCTCGAGGGCTTCAAATCCATAGCAGCCTCACCACCCCTCGTCGCGTATCGAAGCCGAATCGACCTCTCAAAGGTCCGATCTTTGGACCGCCGCCACACTAGCTGGGCCCTACCGAGCTACCCCCAACCACCACGCGCCTGTGCGCCTTCCCACCCTCTTTGACACCATATAACCTGATCTTCGTATCGTGCAACGATTTGTGAGCTAGATCGAAGCCTAGTTTTGAACCAATTCTGAGAGGTACGGCTTTGGTTTATTTTCAACAGTTTTAACACCTTTAAACCGTTGCAAACTTTGAAAAATCATATCTTTTTCGTTTCTTGTCGAAATTCAATGAAATAAGAGACACTGGACTCGTATGGACGTCTTCTACATTCTAGAAGAGATCGCATATTTTTCTGAGCCTTCTGCTATTTTTGGTGGAGTGGAACCCAATGTGAGATTTCTAATTTACAAACGATATGGAAAACGACGATGTATAAATTATATAGCTGATGTATGAGTTATATAAGCTTTGTACACCTCTTGTATAAGCGTTGTATAAGTTGTACGTTCGATGTATAAGTTGTATATGCGTTGTAAAAATTATATATGTGTTGAAATAGAAGTGAAATGCTATATACAAATATATATATATATATATATATATGTATGTATGTATATATATATATATATACGCCCCTCGTCCACAAACCATGGACGATATTTATTGGTTGTGATTGGTGTGAAAAATTGGTTGATAGCGAATGGTTGATTGGAATTGTTTGTGGTTGAAATTGATTGATTGTGGTTGAAAAATACCCGTTTGTGGTTGAGAAATATTTGGTTGAAACCACATAGGATTAGTTTGTGGAAATGAAATAAATATACATACCGCCTGCATGCGAACTAGATGCATGATTCCCCATTGTCAAAAACCGTGAGGTTTTAAGGTAGAGCGAGGAGCCGTACTAGGGACGGTCCCGGTTTTAACTACCCTGCCGTTATGCTGCCGAAATTTTGAATAATATTCATGTGTTTGAATTATTTTCATTTGTTGAAACTATATTTATTCGTTGAATAGAAAACCTTCATGTGTTGAGTCGATATTCATTCGTTGGATTGAAATTCATGTGTTGAATGGTATTCTTGTTTTAAATATAAAAATCACCTTTTTATCGATATATATAAGCTATAGAAAACCTTCATGTGTTGAATCGATATTCATTCGTTGAATTGAAATTCATGTGTTGAATGGTATTCGTGTTTTAAATATAAAAATCACCTTTTTATCGATATATATAAACTATAGAAAACCTTCATGTGTTGAATCGATATTCATTCATTGAATTGAAATTCATGTCTTGAATGGTATTCATGTTTTAAATATAAAAATCACCTTTTTATCGATTTATATAAACTACAGAAAACCTTCATGTGTTGAATCGAAATTCATTCGTTGAATTGAAATTCATGTATTGAATGTTATTCATATTTTGAAAGAAAGTGTTTTATAATGAAAATCCAATTTTTATCATCGATATGAACTATATAAAATGAGCTCATTTTGAAATAAATTGTTTTATAACAAAAATCATACTTTTATTACCAATGTGAACTATATAAAATAATAGTGTTTTGAAATGAATTGTTTTACAATAAAAATCACATCTTTATTATATAAATGAATTGTTAAAAATAGTGAAGTGTTGAAATAGAAGACAGTTAGATAAAAATATCATTTTTATCAAATATATGAAAAAAAAATAGTTTTTGAAATCGAAGAATCGATATATACAATTAAAATATATCGAATAACGAAGCTGCAGTTCGTATTTTGAAACCATGATTTCAAACGATTATACCGGAGGATCCGACCATCGGATTTTCCCGAAACCGCAACCGTTGGGTTCGCTTTGGAAATATCTTTCCAACGGCACCAACTTTGTAAAAATCCAACGGTTGGATGGTATGGAATGTTTAATTCAAATCTGAAGAAAAACAGCGCCAGAATTGATTATATTTATATATATAAATATAATTATATTTAATCGAATAACGACGCTGCAGTTCATATTTTGAAATCGAAATTTCAAACAATTATACCGGGAGATCCGACCGTCGGATTTTCCCGAAACTGGAACCGTTGGATTCGTTTTGAAAAGATCTTTCTAATGATGTAAATTTTGTGAAGATCCAACGGTTAAATTTTCAGATATGTGTAAATCAAATCTGAAGAAAAACAGCGCCACGGCCGCGTTATGGCCCGAAGCGTCGTTTTGAATAAATTGGCTATTTTAAAATAAATAAAAATAGCGATAAATCGTTATAAAATATTATAAACGATATGGATGTGATTTAGAAATTAACTGAAGGTTAGCTAAGTCGAATGGTTTCTTGGATTTTGATCTGATGTTGGTTTCGGCCTTTGGGGTTAATATTTGGGAAACCGTTCTCTTACTGATTGACGGTTAGTGACTAATGAATTGAAACGATGCATGTGTATGTTAGTGTTGCACTTGTTTATTATATACGCGAGGTCCTTAGAAAGACCGGGTTTATCCCATTCTGAATAACTGAATCGACGATAAGAAATCGAAGATGAAGACGGTGGTCGAAGACCGGAGATCTTCACCTCGTTTGGATGGTAACCGAGGTCCTGATTGGGAGGCATCCTGAAATATGGATAATGAGTGGCGATCGTCCAGACGTACGTGGTGATCGATGGGTTTGCGAGGTATATAGTGCCTCAGGTTTCGTTCAGACCCAGAACGGACTTGCAAATGGACAGTGTGTCTGACATTGGAGTTTATTCTGTGTGATTGATAGCCATCAGTGGCACGGTGTGAATTGCCTGTGTGGCATGCTAAGATGCAGTGATCAGGACTTCTGATGAAAAGCAAAGTCTTGTGGTGATGATCAAAGCCCCGCCTGTGTGGCGTAGCTTTGTGTATAACGTGAATTCGCGAACCTCACACCCTGGTATGAACCAGAAACGGGAGAGGACCTCAGGGAGGACATGCGTTTCTTTCTAGCTAGAATTGACGTCAGTGGTTTTACACGCCCTGACGAGTTTGACTTATGTGGTTGTTACTGTTGCGAGGTGCCTCGGTTTGATCAAACGATCCGGGTCCGATGGAGTCATTTTTTGGCTCATTTACGCCCCAAAGGGCGGAGAAACGTATTGTTCATGCACTATAATCCACTCCGTGTGGACCGGCCCTGTTGCTCCAAGGGGCAGTTGCGGCTGTTCCAGAGACATGGGCTAGATTGTCTCGAAGTCGGTAAGGACTATCTTTTGCCTTGGTTCATGACCGAAATCCAATTTCCAAATACGTGACTATGCGGTTTCGATTGTATATATATATTTGGCGACATAGTGGCATGGGACGCTCATGTCGTCTATGATTGATAGTTATGATTTGAAATTGTTTTTGAAACATATAAAAACTAGTAGTAATATCAAATGCTTTTGTTTTATTCGTATCAAGCATATCTTGGCCATTATAAGGTAAAAACTCTATCCTCCGGTTTGCGTTGCATTGTGTGATGGGAACTGAGTCTTATAGTGACTTCATTTTTATGAAAAGCATTGCGATGTTTAAAAGAATGATTTGTTTTAAAAGCACTGACAATCCAATGGAGTAAACCCATTCCACGAAAGTAGCGTGGTCCTGTGATTAGCCTTATTATAAATGTGTTGAGTAGATTTTTCATACCAGTCCCATGACTGACTCGTAGTCTGTTTCACTTTCAAACTCGGGTGCCCCTTTTTCTACACGGGCAGCCTTGTATTCAGGTTTTAGCTGGATTTTCTGGATAGCTGGAGCTGAAGATGGATTCTATCATTTATCTCTTTTTATGCTGTTCAGCTCCTATTGTACATATTTTGTTTGTTTCCGCTGTAGACATTTATGTATAGTTGAACTGTATTTGTACTAAGTATGATCCTGTATACTGTGTAACTCTAATGATTTCGTTTATCCAGTATATTCTATTGTTCATTATCTGGTGTATTTATTTAATTATGTTCAGCTGTTATCTGTTTATGTGTTATATTCCAAAGATTACCCTTGTCTCCGTCTGTACGGGAAATGGGGTCGTCACAGTTTTACTTATGTTATGCGACATCGATGATCAGGGGAATAAAATATCAATTTAAGATGCAACGTAAAATAATTAATAATATACTATTTTCTACATCAAATTTTTTAAAAACAAAAATCTAAAGAACAAACTAAATTTATAATTAACGAGAAATCACTAATTTCACAATGTGAAAATACTTACACACACAGTTAGAAAATAAACAATAAACCTTAGGTATTCTACATTTTTTGTTGGTTCAGCATCCAACGTCATGCCTTTAGTTTTTAATAGGATAAGAACATGTTGGTATAATACAAAGTTTGTACCAGACTAAGGAAAACCCAATGTATAAAAGTTGGAACTTGCTTTAAATTAATTCATTTATGTATAAAAGATTGTGATGACTACAGACTATTCACTAATCAAACCAACTTTGTCGGTTTTTCTTAATTCTACTGAGCCTTCGATAACTTCCGTCCGTCTGAAGCTTTTTAACAATACACATTTTGTCCTCCTTCGAACGATGCATTAATTACAATGTCAGATGCATTAATTACAATGTCTATTGAATAATCATGACACT
Source organism: Allium sativum (assembly GCA_030737875.1). Lineage (NCBI taxonomy): Eukaryota > Viridiplantae > Streptophyta > Magnoliopsida > Asparagales > Amaryllidaceae > Allium > Allium sativum. Next base: position 302,480,053 of record CM060924.1, read on the forward strand.
ATAATCTACGCATGGCCGTTATTAATTAATATCCACACTATTTTTCTTAAATATTGTTGGTTTTTTATGTGAATCTTCAACTTCTTTATTTTGTTCAGTTCTGTTATTTTTTTAAGCAAAAATTTTATTTTGTAATTACTAAGACGCGTATCATAATTTTCAGGCAAATTGATCAAGCGGAGCAATTAATTACTTCAAAATTTTATGATGACTCAAATATTTAAATCAAACGTTTTATGATCTTTTGCCACTAACGTACGGTATCATTGGTTGTCAATATTGTATTTCCTTTTTTAGCATTTTTTGAACGTATTTTCTAATCATCTAACTACAATGTAATGTTCCCTAAATTAGATTTAGAAAATATAACAAAACATATGAAATATTCCAGTTACACCTTCTGTTTTTGCCATATTTATGCATTTATTTATGAGCATTAATGAGAATCCAAATATACCGCTGTATATACATTATGTATTTCCTTTCGTTATGTTTTGGTAGATAGTTTTCATAAAGTAGATAATTTTTTGCCATTAACATATGGTATCATTGGTTGTCAATATTGTATTTCCTTTTTTAGCATTTTTTTGAACGTATTTTATAATCATCTAACTACAATGTAATGTTCCCTAAATTAGATTTAGAAAAATATAACAAAGCATATGAAATATTCCAGTTACACCTTCTGTTTTTGGCCTATTTATGCATTTATTTATGAGCATTAATGAGAATCCAAATATACCACTGTATATACATTATGCATTTCCTTCTGTTATGTTTTGGTAGATAGTTTTCATAAAGTAGATAATTTTCAATATGAAATCGATAGCAATCATATTAAGTAGATAATTTTCATATAGTCAATCAAATTTAATGTTTTCACATGATTTTACGTACATCAAATTTTCAACATGATTTCAAGATTACCCAATGAGCTAGCGAAAGGAAATATTTTTTAGATCCAAATAATTCTATATGACATTATAATCTACGCGTGGACGTTGTTAATTAATATCCACACTATTTTTTCTTAAATATGGTTAGTTTTTTATATGAATCTTCAATTTCTTTATTTTTTTGAAATTTTTGGCGTACAACCATCATTTTATATGCAATTAGGCCAACAATCCATGTTTGCACGTTATAATACATATAACTACTACAAACCCAAACTGATTTGTCTGTTAGATTCACCTTAATTTAAATTTAAAATTTCAATAGTGAATTATAGATGTAATTTTGTAGATCAATCTAGTTTTGTCCATAGTTATGAAAATGTTTGAATTAGCTAGCAATTTTTTAAATAGAAAATGTACACCTTTTTTGCTTTAAAATCTTTCATACGTAATTGATAAATTACACTAATTAAATGCGACATTTGTCATGAATATTTATTTGTGTATTAAATCTTTGTGTTTGCATGATTGCTTAAAATGATTATTTTAAGTTTTTAATAATATATGTAATTTTTCTTCTATATACTGTGATTCATGTGTAGTTTTAAAGAATTAAAAAATATGAGCAAAATAAATTCTTTTATCTTGTAGCATTACAAAGTCGGTTTTTCCACCGTTATGCGGTTATACTAGTTTTTATCCAGCATCCAGGCAAACGGCAAACCAAAATAGTGAGTCCATCAAAATTCAAGTACTGTGAAACAAAATAAAAATAAAGAATAAAGAATAAACTCACATTGTTTGAGTTGAGGCCTATCCAAATCAGAATTTGAGGCTCTACTAGTACTATGACACCGAAGTTTGGGTTTGCAATTTGACAGCAGCGAAGCCAAGTTTGGATATTGAGGCGATTGCGTTCGAGATTGAGGCGATTGCACCAGCAAAGCCGATTGCAGCGAATTAAACTTTGGAGATTGAGGCGATTGCCTTTTTGGTTTGCAACAGCAATGGAAGATGAGCGCATATCGACTTTTTTTGTTGTTGCCCCTTCTTTATGCCTTGCCCCTGTCCATTGTCTCCTTCAACCGTGTAGTGGGTCGGGCATATATATATATATATATATATATATATATATATATATATATATATATATATAGGAGGGTTCCGCTACACCTCTTATATTGCACGTGAACTCTCCTCCTTAATCTCCACCACCCATTTCCCCACTCATTCTCTATCTTTCCACTAAGAAATAATATTGAAATGGGAAGAGAGAAAATGAATAGGGAAAATATATATACATACGATGCTTTCTCTTTACGTTTCATCATTCTCAATTTTTATGTATATTCATAAACTTGCCACTTTATTTTCTTCCACTACTATTCTTATAACTGTTCATTTCATATTTGATGCGTCCATTCATTACAAAATTCATTTCCATTTATGTGTATCCATCCTACCACTTTTGTTCCTTAATTTGTGAAACGCATGAAATAAAAAAAATGAAATGAAAGGTCCCGCACCATATATGTATATAAAAAGGGCATCTTTCTTATTTTACTTCCCATATTCATTTGTCTGCCAATGCAAACTCATACATGAATAAAGATGAGGACTCCATTCATTCCTCTTCTAAAAAAACGCAAGGAAAGGGAGACGTATTCATGCTATACATGCAACTAAGGGAGAAAACAATTAGGCTTTCATTTCTTAATTTCTTCCTTTCCAAAAAAAATTAGTCTTTTCTTCCTTCCCTGTAATTGCTCACAGCATCGAGAAGTTTTTCCTAGTCGCTGCCATGTCTTGTTTCAGTCACTTGCGTTGCCGTTCGCTGCAACTATAAGGTGAGCATCGTTCTCACGATTAATATTCATATGCTAGAAAAATTAACATCACATGATATTATATTTATTTTGTGGTTGTTTGATTGATGACATCTTGAGTTGCTTGTTGAAATTGCTTGATTGATTAGCTATGTAATCCATGAATTTTAGTTGCTAATTTAATAACTGGTTAGTTTTTGATTTCAGGAAAATGGTTAGTCATAGGTTAATGAATTGTTGGTTGTTAACGACTTAAATTTTTAGTTGATAATTATTTTTTGAGTTATTGATTTTAAATCACATGGAAAGTAGTCGAAATTGACATGAAGTGATAGTTGATAGTTACATGAAATAACAATTGATAATTACATGTGATAATAGTATTTGGTTTATGCATTGAAATTATGTAGATTGTTGTATGTGTGTTATTTGGTTATTTATCATCTCTGCCATCATATTTGCAAGTCCTCGACATCATATTAAATTTTATGAGAATTTAGATATAGGTTGAAATTTTATATATATACCCAGATCTTTGATTAAATGAACTCATTAAGAAAATTTAATTGGAAACTTTTAAATTTAAATTTTAAGTTTGAACATAGAAATTTAAGCTCGAATTTATGATTTAATAAAACAAATGATTTAGCTAAAGATTGAGTTTAACTTTATTTATAGCGTTCCAATTGGATATTTAATATAAAAATAAATTTGTTGATTTTAAGGTTAAATTAAATCTTAAGGATTTGAATTGATTAAGTTATTTAGATTTATTGGAAGATTTAAATCTTAAAGTTGGAGTTTTTAATTGTGTATTTATTTAAATGAAAATATTTAGAATTTAAATCTGATTTGGTTTAACTGGTTTAATAAGACGATCCAGTCTTGAAATAAATTTGTTTTTGATTCATATTTATTTTAACGAAAGTCTAAGTTTAAATTAAGATTTAAACTGGTTGATTTAATAAAATTGATTTTTAATTTATGAATGTCTAAGTTGATTTGAGTTATGGTTTGATTGATTAAGTGATACTAAGTGAAATTTTGAAATTTAATTTTTTTTTAATATTGTTGATTTGAACTTTTGAGATTTGAACTTGAATTAATATTAAGGTGGATTTGGAAATTGAAAATGAATCTATTTGAAATATGTAATTTGAAATTGACGTTAAAACTAATATATAAAGTGGAATTGGGATTTGAAGTTTGAATTTGAATATTAAGTCGATTTTGGAAAATGATAGCGAAGTCAAAATTTGAGATAAACCAATTAATAAAATGAAATATGATGTTAGGATCTTGAGAATATTCTTGTGATAAATTACTTGTACATGTCACCGAAGTATTTCATTTTAGTTGATTTTATGTGCATAAGAATATTTATCCTGATTCGAGTGTTTTGTGTTTTGCTTGGAACGCTTGGGTCAGACCGAGTGTTGCAGCTTAAAGATTCCAGCTATCGAAGTTAGAGACGCTTGAAGATGCGCGTAATCTGAATCAAAAATTCTGTGAAGTTTTATTTAATCAAAATCTAAGTAATTCCATTGTGTAAAATTAGTGTACAACTCTGATATTTTGTGTAAAATGTTTCCGCTGTAAGATATTGTAGTTTATTTTATTCTGTGATTTCTGCGTATGATTCTATTAAACCCTCTAAGAAAGATATATAACAATCTGTCATTTCATACGATTTGAGATGGTTTACTTACCGACCTGGAGTGGTCGAAAAGTCAGGTTGTTACAATCCACCACAGTAATTTTACGTTTGCTAACGTTGACTTCTCTTTCTTCTGATTTTTTTCCCACAGATGTAGACTTGTTGCTTGATTGCAGATATGGAAAATTGTGAGCTAAACGAAATCAATAGGAAGGAAAATCGAAGAGAAAGTAGATTACCTCGTAACAGTTTATAGCATTGCCTACACCGGCGAGATTGAAAGCGATGGTGCAGTCGCTTTTTGATCAGAAGTTACGTCGATTTGTGAAACTAAAAATTGAATTGGTTGTAACCGAGAGGAAGTTGGAGAAACAATTTTGGGAACGTGGATTTGACATTTGAGGGAGAGATACTACATGGGAAAGTGGATAGGAAACTGGACAAGGGGAATAACAGAAGTGACCCTGGGTTGGCGCATCAGTTGAATTTCTGCATCGTACAATTTAGGAAATGTTAAAATGGCTTCACCTCGACCGGTTGACTAAAGTATTTGCATTATATATAAGAATACACACACACACACACATACGACCGTTACGGCACGGAGCTTCGCGTATGATTTCTTTTCTACATTTAACAATTTAAAAGAAACGATTAACATTGATATTTAATTTTTTATTGTAGTGTAGTTAGTCTTTATCTTTATATGCGACATTTATTTTATATTAGTTTAAATTTTCAGTTCTATTATTTATTAATAATAAATAACATACAGGTATAATTGATTTGTTAGATTCTAATTTTAAGCGATACTTAGACCTGACCATATTTGTAGAGCAATATTTTGAATTGGTAAAGGAAGTTTTTCTTAGATCCTATTTTTAATATTAAGTTTGAAAGCGAAAATCATTTTTTGTAATTTACAATTACATCATAAATTTATGGTACCGAAGATACTAGTATTATAGTACAATGGTGGTAAAACCGACCGTTAAATTGTATAATATTAAAAAAATACTATATTTACCAATGTAATACCTATTGATAATCAGTTGATACAGGAAAATTATAGGTTGTAAAATATATAGCTTATAAACTAAACTATAAATCACAAACACAACCATACGACAATGGAAAACTGATCATTAAATAACAATTAATTACCAAAAGAAAATCTTGTTAATTTATTATATGATCAAGTTTCAAACAGTTATGTACAATGAACTCAAACAACATTTGACGTAAATTTACCCTAGGATAAGCAGAAATATACTAGTTGATAATTCTAGATGAATCATGAGTTATAATCAAACAGTCGCTAAAATTACAAAAACAATCGTTAGATTAAAGTCATAAAGTTATCTAATGTAATACAATGTGCTAATGATTTAACTATCGTAGACAATACAGTGATATGATGAAAATAATTTTACCCAAAACCAGTAAAATGAAGCTAGCTCAAATGCATTCTGTGAAGTATATTCTATGAATAAACATATATATGTTCGTTGTATTTCAAAATCATAAAACGTATTGTTTCTAACCTGAAATAAAATAAAATGGATCGGGTAAAGCAATAATTCAGGCTTTTTAAACTTTGAATTTGTCCCCCATTAAGTCCATGTATTCCCATATTTTTCAATGCTAGAGTCGCAGTACCATGCTCTAGCTTTGCACCAACAAGAAGTACCAACTATAATACTACCAAGTTTTAAAAATATAAATATGATAATAATAAATGTATATGAAAACAAAAGGAAGAAATACAATTAAGCAGCTCCTTCAAACACTCACAACAATAATGGTTATCCAAAAATAAAGATTTTATCCTGCCAGACATAAAGAGTAAATGCTTTTATAGATATTGAAAACATAATGGCTTTTGAACTAAACTTAAAAGAAATCTCCCCTTTAATGTTAAACAATAATATGAAAGCAATGACGAACGCCACCCCACTAATGTGCATTACGGTTATTTACAACGCCCAAGTCAATCCATTTTATAAATGTTTGCAGCTTTCCAAAAATAATGAGCTAAACAATGTCAAGAAAAATTTAGAAATATTGAACAAACACCATAGGACACACCTTACACCAACAATCACTTTAAGTTCTTTCATTGAGAATATCATATAGTTATGGAAGTCATAAGTAAAAGAAAGATGGTGGTTGAGAATTAACCCTCTTCTTAAGCTGTAGTAATCAGCCTAAACCGCATATATTTCAAACTGACGAAAAAAGGACGTCTACAATAAAAAAACATGATTACTTCATATTTGAATTCCAAATTGTTTTACTATATATTTTACTGCATAGTAAATTCACTTCAATTTTTAGTGATGCTTCTCCAGTTCATAAAATCTACTGGTTTATCATCTTCGATTGTTAAATATAATTTCATTATAGCTTCTACCATTATGGTTCAAAGCAGAAAGTTTTTCTTCAAAAGTTTTCTTTTTTTGCATCAAACTGAATAAAACTACTAGTAGTTAGAAGACAATAAGTATATGGTTCAATTTTACAATCAACAGCACAATAGTTTCATGATCAAATATTGAAGTTGACAACTCAAAATAGCAAGAAACAAAGTCGTTGAAACTGTATAATGATCAAACTTGAACCAAAATGCACCAATCTCAGTTGTCAACCTTTACCACAGCTTCCATAACTTTATTTTAACTTGAAGTTTCATCTTCTGAAATTTCAACTTCATCCCACAAGTCAAGATCATCCTCCATTGGCTCCTCGCAATGCTCTTCAATTAGTTTTTTGCTTTAAGCCAATCTGTAGTGCATACTAGAGCCTCAACCATGTTAGGAGGTAACAACACTTTAAAATTGTCAACTACTCTCTTAACCAAGTTGAAGAGGTCTTCAATTCCCACAGTTGAACTTGGAATCGAGAGTACACATCTTTTGCCACTTTTGCAAGGATGGGATACTGATATTGATTAGTTTTTCACCAACTCTAAATATCAAAAGATTCATTATCAAGCTTTTCAAAAGGATCTGCAAAGTACTTGTCTACTTCATTGGAAAAATGAGTCGCCTCCATTGCCCCTCTTTTTCTTGCAACTCAAATGAGAAAGTCCAACCGTAACATTCTCGGCCATAGCAGCGTTTTGAGACGAGGAAGAAGATGCAACATCAACCATTTTGTATTCATCAAACAAAGACAACAGCTTTTTCTTGTTTTCATTAACAATACACTTGATTTGATCTTTTTGATATCCAATGCATTTAAAGCATGTTTCTATTATATCAAACTTCCATCTAGGATTTAGAACATGAGCTATGTATATCATCTTGTTGAAGCTACCAAAATCTCCCTGATATTTGTTGAATTTTTCCTTTATAGAACAACTCATCTCATGCAATATAGGATTACTATCTATGCTATGCTCTCCATCAATGTCCCATAGCAATTCTGCCATAACTTTCAAAAAGAGGTTAGAAGTGCACCTATTCCTTGCACTAAGAATCAATATAGAATCATAGAACTTTTTTCCTGAAATGCAGGAAGGCCTTGACTTCCTTCCAATCTTCCTCACAAGGAGGGCCCATAGCCTTTTGCTCTCCTTCTTATTCACTGAAGAAAGGCTTAGAAGAATCAACATGGTCAGCCATATAACCATACAAAAATTCATATTTTTGGGCTCTCTTTAACATTTTGTAAGTCGAGCTCAACTTGGTAGGGACATCTTCTTGTAAAACTAGCAAGCATCGCACACATTCTCTGAATTCGTTCAACCGTGCCAAAAGGTATCTCACACAATTTCAAATTGTTTCAATCGAGTTGTAAAACTCATCTAAACAATCTTTCACGATCAAATTAATGATGTGACAACCACACCATATATCTCCTTTGAAATCAACTGCATTCCTTTTGTGTAGCCTTTTCAATGCAGCTTCAATAGTTGACTCGTTGGAACTAATGTTATCAACCATAACAGACAAAACTTTTTTAATTTCCCAACTTCTCAAACATGCCTCTACGTTCCTCCATAAGTCCAAACCTGTAGCATTATCAATATTTATGAAGTTTATAACTCTTCTATGCAGCATCTAGTCATTATCAATAAAATAAGCCCTGGCAACCATATAATTGATATTCTCAATGGAGGTACTCCAAGTGTCTGTTGTGATACTCACCTTTTGTCCTCTTATAACACTCATTAGTTTTTCCTTCTCCGTAAAATACAGTTTACACAGTAGCTCCCCAATTTTTAGCCTAATGGGTATTTAAAATAGAGGACGCAGTTCGTTCATAAAAAACTCAAACCCTTCTCTTTCTACAAATGTAAATGGTAAATCATCTAGAATAATGAGTCAAACCAAAGCTTCCTCACATTTAACCTGGTCAAATGCATGTGTTGCAAAATTTTCCATAACACTAGAGTCAAGAATGTCCGCTTGGACCTTAAGGTGACTTGCTTCAGGGAAAGATTGTAATGAGTTTGATTCCCCTGAAGAAGAGTACTCGTTTTCTAAATCTAACCGTGCAGATAGGAAATAAAATTATATCTTCTATGCTGAGTAGTCTCTATAAATTCTCTTTATATCTTCCTCGACCTGAATTATGATATGTAGATGTTTGCAAAATATTGTACATGAGATGTTGAAATGGAATAAAAACAGACCTCGTTAGTATTCCGAAAGTTGTCCATTTTGCTTAAAACATATACAACTTTTTTCCTCCATTGTTGTATATACCTAAGAAACAAAACTGGAAAATGAATGTTTGAAATTAGCCCAAAAAAGAAATGAGAATTTAATGGAAATTCCTAGAGCATGATTTGATAGAAGCGCACACAAAGACAGAAATGCCAATGTTACCTCTAAACAAAGAATGTTAACCGCAGTGTCATCTTTTTAAATTCCAATCTTACCTTTAAATGATCAATACAAATCACTATGTAAACAACAAACATAATTGGTTCATCCGCTGACCATGACAAGTTGCGATAAACAAGCAAACACTAGACCAGAAATATTTAAAAAACACTCAAGGATAAGCAAGGAAAAGTCGAAAGTAATTTCCAATTTTTTGTTAGCTCGGTTTCCTTGTCACATGCCCCTTCTGAATTCCATTTATATAGAATTTATTCGTTTCAACTCTTTTATAGGTAACAATTAAGACCATAACCAACCATCCGTTCTGTTCAGTTATTCTCTCTCATGTTATGCAACTGGTCCAACGAGCCGAGTACCCAGAAGGGGGAACCAGCCACAGAGAGGGATACAACGGCAAAGAGAAAACCGTTATAATGTTACAACGGCAAACTCTTTGCCGTTATAACGGCAAACACTTTGCCGTTATAACGGCAAACACTTTGCCGTTATACGTTATAACGGCAAAGTGTTTGCCGTTATAAACAAAACCCACGCCGCCACCCCCTCCTCGGCTCCATTCTCCTTCCCCATTTCAAACCCGAAAAACCAATCTCCTCCCCCATTTTCCACCATTTCACCAATCCGTCAGCTTTTAACCAAATTAACTAGCTTGTTTGAGATATTCGTTCGAAAATATGGCCAGATTACTAAAAAAATTCGCCAAAAAATTAATGCACGACAACGATAGTGACACCGGGGGAAGTGGCGCAGGCGGGAGTGGTGCAGGAGGTAGTGGGGAACAACCAACGCTCGGAATAGAAGACTTGCTTGCAGCCGCCGAAGACGTAGGGGCGCATAAGGAAGGTGGCCATCGTGGATGTGGCGGGCGCAGAGGTGGACGAGCAGGCAGGGCGCGTAGGGGTGTGGGATCGGTTTCCGCTAGAAAGGCCGATCTCGATGGTTTTCTGGATATGAACCTCAGCGTCGCGAAGCTTCCTTCGCTATCCAACTTTCACATTCTTCCAAAAGACAATTACCCAGATCCAACACAGATATCATATCATGATCTGCATGATATGCAAATGGGGATTAGGCATACGGGCTATATAGAGCATAGGCGTAGCCTAAATTACTATGATGGTGAGCTACGTCGTGTTGCAGAGGAGGCACGACAGCAGCAGACGCATTTAGAGGTCCAGCTTGAGGCAGAGCGCAAGAGACTTCACGACTTGCAGATGTATTACCACCATAGGTTTAGTGTTGGGTCCAGTCAGCCTCTAGATGTTGGTGATGATGAGAGACGTCATCGGCGCCGCACACGTCCACATACACATTCAGATGACTCGGACAACTGAGTTACTACCACTTTTATGTACTTTCGCAGTTGTCAGTTGTATGGTCCTACTGTTGGAGTTACCACTATTATGTACTTTTGTTGTATTACCACTGTTATGTACTTTTGTTGTATTACGTTTTCCTGGTTGATAGTTGTATGTTCCTGTTGTTTGAGTAGATGTTCTGTATTTGTTCACTACCATGATTATGTACTTTCGATGTATTACGTTTTCGCAGTTGTCAGTTGTATGTTCCTGTTGTTTGAGTATGCGTTCTGTATTTGTTGACAACCACTATTATGTACTTTCGATGTATTTTGTGTACGTTTTGATTATGTTTCTGTGTAGAGACTGCATTTGGTTATGTGTAGAGACTGTATTTCTGTGTAGAGAATGTTTTTGTGTAGAGCCGGTATATTCTGTTATTCTAGTTCCTGTAAGTGTTGTTTGGAATGTAATAAGGTTTGAATTTTGTAACACCCCACCTCCGCTAGGGTCACTCGCAAAGGGAATGCACTAGCTTTGGTTGAGTATTATCTAGGTAAACATGCACAGAAATATTACAAGACAGAACATATAAAGCAGCGGAAGAAAACATGATTTCATTACTTTATAAAAGTAGTAAGGTCTAAAACCTTTTACATCAAAGTGCCATTAAATTACTTACATCAAAACCTGTCTTGCAATAATAAAGAAGCATAAAACCATAGTCATAAATTATTCCCCAAGTAAAACAGTAAAATAGCCATAGACAAGAAAAGTCCAAGCCATAGATGATGATCTTTCAGCAGAAAATCCGAACTAAGTAGCAATATTTGCTCCCTGTAAACCCGGGGGAGGGGGAAGGGGGACGGAAGAAAAAGAGGCGAAACAAAACGGGGTCAGTCATAAAGACTGGTAAGTCCGAGCTACTTTCAGCCTAAAAACAGGTAAAAGTAACATGACATGTATAAACCGAAAGTAAACATAAGCATGATGACAAGATAAACAGATTAAACTAAGATAACAAGATAAACTCAAGTAACAAAATAACCAAGGTAACAGGATAACCATGGTAACAAGATAAACTCGGAATAGCATCGCATGTCTAACATCCTCTGCACCAACCGTACTAGCATCCAAACTCGTATCATCCCTTCCATGTATATGTATAGTCCCTTGCCGTATATCGTACGGGTTCCATCACGTTATTCTATACTACTACGACGTAGTGTCACCATCCTTGAAATCGCTCGGACTACCATCCTTGTTCTGGCCAGATTCCCTTGTCATGAATTATCGCGTGTTCAACTAGGATTTACGCCACCTAGGACCACTAGGGATTATGCTACCTATTAAACAATTTCTAGATTTGATTAGGGTTTATGCCACCTAGGACCACAAGAGATTACGCTACCTAATGGACGTTTTCGACTAGGGTTTATGCCACCTAGGAACACTAGGGATTACGCTACCTATCGAACAACGCCCTACGTCATGCTTTAGTCGATCGGCTCCCTACAAGACCTAGCTCGTTGTGTTGGTGTCATACGGCCCAATCACGAATGTAGCTACCCTGTGTTAGGTCCACCCTATGGTGTATCAAGTCCTAGGGTGTCAACCACTGACACCATTCCAAGCACGCACAGTGTAAAACTACTGGTGCCCATGCTTGCTTTTTCAACTCCGGACTACGTGCATGACCATAGTCCGCCTGAACCTACAATGGCACACCAAACTCAGCCGTCGTTTTGGTCGCTTACAATCAGCCCAGTAATCGTGCCCCACCCTAGCCTAGTCCCTAGGGTATCGTGATACATCTAAGAGGGTTACTGCTGAAAAGGACCGCGTAACTAGGGTTTCCGTCCAGCAGGTTAAGTGTAGAGACTTAACCCCTATCAGTCTAGCATGTCAAGTTGGTTAAGTGTGGTCATTCAAGTTCGTGACTTAACCCGTCTACATGTCATGTCAAATTGGCTAAGTGTTGTCATTCAAGTTCATGACTTAGCCCTACGAACCACGTGTCAAGTTGGTTAAGCGTATTCCATTGATTCATGACTTAACCGTATCCAAATCGTCATGTCAAATTGGTTAAGTATGTTTAATCTTAACCCCATCAAATTACCGTGTTAGATTGGTTAAGTATATTCAAGCTTAACCCCATCAAATTACCGTGTTAGATTGGTTGAGTATATTCAAGCTTAACCCCCATCAAATTACCGTGTTAGATTGGTTAAGTATACTCAAGTGATTCATGACTTAACCCCATCAAGTTACCTTGTTAGATTGGTTAAGTATATTCAAGCTTAACCCCATCAAATTACTGTGTTAGATTGGTTAAGTATACTCAAGTGATTCATGACTTAACCCCATCAAGTTACCTTGTTAGATTGGTTAAGTATATTCAAGCTTAACCCCATCAAATTACCATGTTAGATTGGTTAAGTATATGTTAACCTAACCCCCATCCACTAGTCATATTATAATGGTTAAGTGTTACCCTCATAAGTTTACTTAACCCTACCATACATCGCGTTACACTAGTTGGGTGTTATCGACCCATTCAGGTTAAACTAACCCATCCCCAAATCGTGTTATATGGTTAAGTGTCATCAAGTAATCAAGTCCGGTTTTACATAACCCACCCATCCACGTCATGTTGGTTAAGTGTCATTAGCCTAATCAAGTTACTTAACCCACCCGTCCATGTCATATTGGTTAAGTGTCATCAACCTAATCAAGTTACTTAACCCACCCATCCATGTCATTAGCATTTATTATTTACTAATGCATCAACCTCTCATATTGGACTTGTTTGCGGTCACTGGATACGCCGGGCGGTTCCGGGCAGAATTACACTGCAAACCCATTCCAACCTCGGGTTCAAGCATTACCACAATCTAATCTTTGCCTATGACCTCTCACATTGGACTATTATTGTTGTGGTCACTGGATATGCCGGGCGGTTCCGGGCAGAATTACACCACAACTCAAGTCCAACCTCGTGTCGAAGGCATCCGTTAGATTGTTAATTACGTATGTGTCATCCAAGTCAAAATCCCCACTTTAAATATTACTAAACATATGCCCAAATTCCACATTACATGCCCATGAAAATATGTACCCAATTCTAGCCACTTTACATATGTCCAATTCTCGCATATTTGCATGTATGCCAAGTTTATGGCATCCCAACCCTATCAAGTTCTAGCCAAAGTTACATGTTGTCAAGTTCATGCCCAAATAAACCCAAATCATGGTTCATGTTTCCAATTCCACTAATGTCTAGTTAACATAAGCCCAACCCCTTGATTTAACTTGCATAGTCTCAAAACCCGTGATTTAATTCATATGCCAACTCATGTATGCCCAAACTTGCAAATAATATTGGCAGTACCCCAAATTTTCCTTGTTCATGTTATGCATAAATTCGACCACCCACACCTATATCCAAATAGGTGAAATCCCAATATTCCCCCGTATACATATCGCATGTAAATCGTAGTTTAGGCCTAGGTCCGAAATCGACCAAGGTTCATCAAAAGAAAATAAATAGGGGAAGGTAGAAACTTTGCATAAAACAAGATCCGAGAGAAAATCATCATTACATGCATGATAAGAACATGAAAAAGTGATTTGCAACATGCATAGGTCCAAATCAATGTCATAGCAACATCCCCAAAGGTCAAGATCCAAAATGAACAAGAATAAGTATGAATCAATTATCATATATAGATCAATTCCGAATTTATCACATGTCATATTCAAGTTATCGTTTCAATCTAAAAGCATCTAGAACTTACAAAGCATGGCTAGTGAATTAGGAGCAAGAATCGTCATAGAATGGTGTTGAGATGGTGCTCTACTTCCTTGATTTGATGTAGAAAGCTTGCTCCTTTGACATGGATCTAGTTTGAATGCTCAAGCCTTTAAAGTTGGAGATGGAGAGAGAGATTTTGGCAGCACTTCATTGTTAGAATGAATTGTAGTGAATTAGGCTAGGTCTTAGGGTGTTTTTACAGAGGTTAGGACTAGTTTAGGCCATAAGATTAACCCTAGTTTAAATCTGAACCATCAAAAATTGTCACAGGCCAACAGAACAAACACAAGGGAGCAAGCAGGTGCACCAGGCCAACCTGGCCCGACCAGGGAGGTCGACCCCCAGGTCGACACCCAGGTCGACTGCCCAGTCGACCTGGTCCTGGGGGGGTCGACTCCCCAATCAACTCCCCAGTCGACCTGGGTCTGGGCGGGAAATTTCCCGCCCAGCCCGCTTCTGGGTTTACATTCGAATTTTGAAATCTGTTTTCGTATTTGAATTTCTGTGAAACTTCTAGAGACCATAACTTGGTCATACGGACTCCGATTTACGAAATTTCGGATTCGTTTCCAACTAGAATTCCGAGTCGAACGCAACGGCGCAACCCTTTCTCTTGATTCTTATTTTAAAATTTAATTCTGCCTTGATTTCTTGTTTTAACATGTTATCAAAATTCGGGTTGTTACATTCTCCCCTCCTTAAAGGATTTTGTCCTCGAAATCTCTAAGTCAGGAAGAACATATCCTACCATCCATCATCCATCTACTCAAAACATCATCCACAGGCAACCATTGTCCTTAATCGATTTCTATTGTTGTATGAACATATGTAGAAAGTGAGTGTATATGTTCCTTATCTAATGCAAATGATCAGGCCTGATTGTTCTTCTAAATGCAGAATATGTTTAGTGCCATGAATCCACATGTATGCAAATAGTCCTAGTCACATAAACACTATATGTGTGCACAACCATTCATCCATATGCAATATTCACATGCTAACACATTCAATTTCATCCATAAACAAGTATAAACTCTCATGCATATGCAACATGAAAATGTGTCTGAGCCGATCTAGTGCCTAATGTGTATTCATGCATCCACGAGCAACCACTTGCGACCACTTGCAACCATTTTGCAAACATCAATCATAACATGTTTCAAATACATGTTTGCATCCATAGGGTTCTACCTAAGATTATCAAGATAGGATCGAGAAGATAAGCAAGATAAACTCCTTTTTGGATTACAAGAAATCCCTTTCAAAGGCCAACCCATATCCTATAAAGCCCAAAAGGTTTAGTCAACCTAACGGACACCTTCAAACCCTGACATGTATTACTAACCGATGAGTCAGACCCCCTATGGAGTATGCAACAGAAATAAGATTGAAAATAGGACCGAGAGGATATGCATAAAAGATAGCATGCGGGTAAGCTCTACAAAAAAAAGGGATCAAGGATATACTCTTAAAAAGAGATATGATGCGCGTATCTAGTCTTCAGTCTTCTAAGTCGCATTTCCTTGAGCTTAATTCCATTGTGCTTTGGCTATCTCTAACTTCATGATTCCGTAGCTTCTTAATTCCTATTTCCAAATACGAGCTGGAACTCATTTCATTGTCGCCTCTCGTTCCACTTTTACTTATTCTCCCTCTAGTATACTTGGCTCAACCATATCCGTGTACTCACGGTTTCATGTAAGATCTCCAAAATTCACTAGTGAATCATGGATCTCGTTTACTTGCTCCACGACATTCCATGCAGAAGAACTTATCTTTTGAAAACAAACAGATGCCAACCATGTTACCAAGTGTACTTACTAGAGTGATTTCCATATCTCATGCACAAGCGAAATGAACCATCCGCCTTAGTGGCAAACTCTACTCGAACAGATTACCAACAAATGCATCAAGAGATTCTAGGTAACCAATCGTGACAAAACCCTAAAGGTTACACGAGAATTCGAGGGTATTACTGAGGCAAGTCAAGAGTCTAACTACCCTCCTTTCAGAACCGAGAATGACACCCTTACCGGATAACCACTCCACTCCTAGAATCAACCCATAGCTTAAAAGCATATGCATTATTCCCAAAAGTCATAGATGTCCTCAAATCCAAACAAGTCATGAATAAATGGGACGATCACCCAACAGGATTTGAGACAAAAAACGGGACCCTCTATTGTGCTAGTACTAAGGTGCAGGGACCCAACTATCGAAGCAGGATTTAAAAAGGATGCGATGTACAAAACAAAGTCCTAACGGGATGATAGAAAGGAAAAGCTAAACTTTTACTAGAAACGTTACCACCCCTCTTAGGCACGCTAGTAGTGAGAGCATACTATTGCCCTCTTGACGATCTTGTTCTTTGCCCATGTCCTTGTCCTATAGTACTTAACTACCTTCTTGTTCTGAGCCTCATTCGCTTTAACCACTCCAATCCTTTCTTATATAACGCGGTAACAGGTCTCTTGAGAACTTCCTCCATCGCACAGAAAACATTCACGTAGCTAGAAAAGGATTAGTTACCGTTAAAACTACTGTGACTGCAGGTGGAGGAAAGAAAGGAAAAGAGATTCGATCACAGGATAGTGCTAATGGCTTTTTGGGGAATAACCTTTTTCTTTAAAACTTTTCTTGAAAAAATGCTTCTTTGTAAAATGGCTTTGAAAATAGTTTCAGAAGGTTTTAAAAACTTTTGCCCAGTCTGGTAACCTTCTGCTCTGATACCAAATGTAACACCCCACCTCCGCTAGGGTCACTCGCAAAGGGAATGCACTAGCTTTGGTGGATTATTATCTAGGTAAACATGCACAGAAATATTACAAGACAGAACATATAAAGCAGCGGAAGAAAACATGATTTTATTACTTTATAAAAGTAGTAATGTCTAAAACCTTTTACATCAAAGTGCCATTAAATTACTTACATCGAAACCTATCTTGCAATAATAAAGAAGCATAAAACCATAGTCATAAATTATTCCCCAAGTAAAACAGTAAAATAGCCATAACCAAGAAAAGTCCAAGCCATAGATGACGATCTTGCAGCAGAAAACCGAACTAATAGCAACATTTCCTCCCTGTAAACCTGGGGGGGAGGGAACGGAAGAAAAAGAGGCGAAACAAAACGGGGTCAGTCATAAAGACTGGTAAGTCCTAGCTACTTTCAGCCAAAAAACAGGTAAAAATAACATGACATGTATAAACCGAAAGTAAACATAAGCATGATGACAAGATAAACAGATTAAACTAACATAACAAGATAAACTCAAGTAACAAGATAACCAAGGTAACAGGATAATCATGGTAACAAGATGAACTCGGAATAGCATCGCATGTCTAACGTCCTCTGCACCAACCGTACTAGCATCCTAACTCGTATCATCCCTTCCACGTATATGTATAGTCCCTTGGCGTATATCGTACGGGTTCCATCACGTTATTCTATACTACTACGACGTAGTGTCACCATCCTTGAAATTGCTCGGACTGCCATCCTTGTTCTGGCCAGATTCCCTTGTCATGAATTATCGCGTGTTCAACTAGGATTTACGCCACCTAGGACTACTAGGGATTATGATACCTATTGAACAATTTCTAGATTTGATTAGGGTTTATGCCACCTAGGACCACTAGGGATTACGCTACCTAATGGACGTTTTCGACTAGGGTTTATGCAACCTAGGACCACTAGGGATTACGCTACCTATCGAACAACGCCCTACGTCACGCTTTAGTCGATCGGCTCCCTACAAGACCTAGCTCGTTGTGTTGCTGTCATACGGCCCAATCACAAATGTAGCTACCCTGTGCTAGGTCCACCCTAGGGTGTATCAAGTCCTAGGGTGTCAACCACTGACACCATTCCAAGCACGCATAGTGTAAAACTACTGGTGCTCATGCCTGCTTTTCAACTTTGGACTACGTGCACGACCATAGTCCGCCTGAACCAACAATGGCGCACCAAACTCAGCCGTCGTTTTGGTCGCTTACAATCAGCCCAGTAATCGTGCCCCACCCTAGCCTAGTCCCTAGGGTATCGTGATACATCTAAGAGGGTTACTGCTGAAAAGGACCGCGTAACTAGGGTTTCCGTCCAGCAGGTTAAGTATAGAGACTTAACCCCTATCAGTCTAGCACGTCAAGTTGGTTAAGTGTGGTCATTCAAGTTCGTGACTTAACCCATCTAGATGTCATGTCAAATTGGCTAAGTGTTGTCATTCAAGTTCATGACTTTGCCCTACGAACCACGTGTCAAGTTGGTTAAGCGTATTCCATCGATTCATGACTTAACCGTATCCAAATCGTCGTGTCAAATTGGTTAAGTATGTTTAATCTTAACCCCATCAAATTACCGTGTTAGATTGGTTAAGTATATTCAAGCTTAACCCCATTAAATTACCGTGTTAGATTGGTTGAGTATATTCAAGCTTAACCCCCATCAAATTACCGTGTTAGATTGGTTAAGTATACTAAGGTGATTCATGAGTTAACCCCATCAAGTTACCTTGTTAGATTGGTTAAGTATATTCAAGCTTAACCCCATCAAATTACCATGTTAGATTGGTTAAGTATACTCAAGTGATTCATGACTTAACCCCATCAAGTTACCTTGTTAGATTGGTTAAGTATATTCAAGCTTAACCCCATCAAATTACCGTGTTAGCTTAGTTAAGTATATGTTTACCTAACCCCCGTCCACTAGTCATATTATAATGGTTAAGTGTTACCCTCATAAGTTTACTTAACCCTACCATGCATCGCGTTACACTAGTCGGGTGTTATCGACCCATTCCGGTTAAACTAACCCATCCTCAAATCGTGTTATATGGTTAAGTGTCATCAAGTAATCAAGTCCGGTTTTACTTAACCAACCCATCCACGTCATGTTGGTTAAGTGTCATTAGCCTAATCAAGTTACTTAACCCACCCGTCCATGTCATATTGGTTAAGTGTCATTAGCCTAATCAAGTTACTTAACCCACCCATCCATGTCATTAGCATTTATTATTTACTAATGCATCAACCTCTCACATTGGTCTTGTTTACGGTCACTGGATACGCCGGGCGGTTCCGGGCAGAATTACACCGCAAACCCATTCCAACCTCGGGTTCAAGCATTACCACAATCTAATCTTTGCCTACGACCTCTCACATTGGACTATTATTGTTGTGGTCACTGGATATGCCGGGAGGTTCAAGGTAGAATTACACCACAACTCAAGTCCAACCTCGTGTCGAAGGCATCCGTTAGATTGTTAATTACGTATGTGTCATCTAAGTCAAAATCCACACTTTACATATTACTAAACATATGCCCAAATTCCACATTACATGCCCATGAAAATATGTACCCAATTCTAGCCACTTTACATATGTCCAATTCTCGCCTATTTGCATGTATGCCAAGTTTATGACATCCCAACCCTATCAAGTTCTAGCTAAAGTTACATGTTATTAAGTTCATGCCCAAATAAACCCAAATCATGGTTCATGTTTCCAATTCCACTTATGCCTAGTTAACATAAGCCCAACCCCTTGATTTAACTTGCATAGTCTCAAAACCCGTGATTTAATTCATATGCCATCTCATGTATGCCCGAACTTGCAAATAATATTGGCAGTACCCTAAATTTTCCTTGTTCATGTTATGCATAAATTCGACCACCCACACCTATATCCAAATAGGTGAAATCCCAATATTCCCCCGTATACAAATCGCACGTAAATCATAGTTTATGCCTAGGTCCGAAATCGACCAAGGTTCATCAAAAGAAAATAAATAGGGGAAGGTAGAAACTTTGCATAAAACAAGATCCGAGAGAAAATCATCATTACATGCATGATAAGAACATGAAAAAGTGATTTGCAACATGCATAGGTCCAAATTAATGTCATAGCAACATCCCCAAAGGTCAAGATCCATAATGAACAAGAATAAGTATGAATCAATTATCATATATAGATCAATTCCGAATTTATCACATGTCATATTCAAGTTATCGTTTCAATCTAAAAGCATCTAGAACTTACAAAGCGTGGCTAGTGAATTAGGAGCAAGAATCGTCATAGAATGGTGTTGAGATGGTGCTCTACTTCCTTGATTTGATGTAGAAAGCTTGCTCCTTTGACATGGATCTAGTTTGAATGCTCAAGCCTTTGAAGTTGGAGATGGAGGCCATGATCAAGAGAGATTTTGGCAGCACTTCGTTGTTAGAATGAATTGTAGTGAATTAGGCTAGGTCTTAGGGTGTTTTTATAGAGGTTAGGACTAGTTTAGGCCATAGGATTAACCCTAATTTAAATCTGAACCATCAAAAATCGTCATAGGCCAATAGAACAGACCCAAGGGAGCAAGCAGGTGCACCAGGCCAACCTGGCCCGACCAGGGAGGTCGACCCCCAGGTCGACACCCAGGTCGACTGCCCAGTCGACTTGGTCCGGGGGGGGGGGGTGTCGACCCCCCAGTCGACTCCCCAGTCGACCTGGGTCTTTCCCGCCCAGCCCGCTTCTGGGTTTACATTCGAATTTTGAAATCTGTTTTCGTTTCTGAATTTCCGTGAAACTTCTAGAGACCATAACTTGGTCATACGGACTCCGATTTACGAAATTTCGGACTCGTTTCCAACCAAAATTCCGAGACGAACGCAACGACGCAACCCGTTTCTCTTGATTCTTATTTTAAAATTTAATTCTGCCTTGATTTCTTGTTTTAACATGTTATCAAAATTCGGGTTGTTACAAATTTGATGTTGAACAAGTTTTCCCTCTTCTCGTGTAGAAATGCAAAATTCTTAAATAGCACGCCAACATAACAAGGTTTACTGATAACTCCATATTCTATGCACAAACATCAAATTAAATAGACAGTAAAACAACAATAAAATCACAATACCATAAGCCTACTCAGTTCCATAGCGGGTCAACCAACTGTAGCGGAGTTTATATGCTTTGTAACCAACGAACTCCTCACCATACTCGAAAAGGTAACGAGAATCATATGTTGCTTGATTTGTTTTAAATTTGTTCTCGTCTTCAATAGTTTCGATAATCTTTGTGTACCGATCACAAGCGTATGCAAAATGACGATTAGCCATTTGGATTTCAACCGATGTTCGTGTAGTGGGTCGGGAACGATTGTTGTTGTATAGCCTCATGATCATTGCCCATCTTTCTTCATATGTTAAACCCCCTCCACTTTGCATTAGAAACTCATCTCTCTTTTCAACATCAATATAGGATTTTACGAGGGCCAGCAAATCCTTAGACGAAAATTCTAGAGTAGGAGAATTCAATGTTTGAGCACTATTACTAGGTCGTTGATTTACTGGAGAAGGACGCGGAGCTGTAACCACTCGATGCTGAATCGCGACAGGCACCTCTTCAACTTGTGTATCATGAACTAATCCAATTTCATTATCGTTCACTAAGTTTCGTTCGTACTCATCAAAAATCCTTCCCATTTTTTCATCACTTATTTCTGAATTGTCCATGTAACCTATGCATCAGTAGAATAAGTAGAGTTACTAGAAGTACGAATTTTGTTGATAATAAACGTTACCTTTAAGAAAACAAGAAAATAAATTTTCTCGCTTGAGTCTACAATGGTGCTGCTTGAAGCTGTAGAAGGTATGAGATGGATTATCAGATACGGAGTACTTATAAGGGCAATGTACGACAAACAGTTACAATTCAACATACTTGAATACCCGTTACAGGGTTCTCGTGATATTACGTTAGATTCCCTACAGTGACTTTTCACATCACAACAAACGTGGGCAGTTACTATTAATTTCGTATACTGTTGTCATTTAATTCGGAAGAGACTACTCAATGCAGTGTGCGAAAGATGGAGACGTTTAATGGAATCCCAGCTACGAATGATGGAGACGCGTCTTTAATTTTTCTTCTCAGTGAATGGTCCAATCATGTCATACATGCATGTGAAAGGGTACAATCTACATACACGTGACTCGTATTAAATTCACAGTGATATTGCAGTATGTAATATTGTTGTATGCCTCAGTGTCAAGTCATTTCATTGACTGTAGCAGGCTTTGGAAGCATGATTCGTAATTGTTTTGTCATTTCATCTACAGAACTCTGCACCGCGTTGCTCCATCTGAATTGACTTGGCTCTGCCAATAGGCCGTCCGTCACTAGTTCCAAATAAAGGGTTTCTTTCTTGCGAACTCGGGTCACTTCCTGGACTAGATTCAGAGTAGTTCATCCTTCTAGATTTGTTCTGCTATTCAAGCATGAAGTTGCTTGGGTTCTTCCACTTAGGCAAACTAGATAGAAGCTCGAAACAGTCGCTAAATTTAAATGGAAGTCCATACTTTCGTTGGTAGGCCTTTCGTGACTCTTCAATCTGTAACACAAAGTCGAAATTGTATGAGTGTATGACATTTCTAACTAATCAAGCATAGTATAGTAAGTTATTTTTAAAAGTAATCTACGAAACTTACAACGTCATAAGGTGCAGCACCGCTTTGCTGCCTGTTCTGTGAACCTGTCAATATTGCTAGATAGTTCTGACATGCGACATTCATAACTCTATAACTGCCTCTAAGTGATCCCCATGTTCTACTCCTCGTTTCCAACGAATTGTAGAACTCTGCAACTCTTTCCTAAAATTTCTGACCTTTCATATTATTCCCAACAATGTTGTCTTGTGAAATGCGTATCCACGATTTAGCAAGTGAAACGTACTGCTCGGAAGTAAACTTAAATTGTTTTCTTCTTACATCCGCTGCTGTTTCTTCCTCTTCAACATGATCATCCTCAACATCTTCTATTCCGGGATCCGGCTCCGATTCAACTTCGGTTTGGTGTCGTTTACTGAAAATGCCGCTTAAAGACTTCCACTTCGTCTTCTTTTGGCTATATTCGGGATTGACAGGTGCAGTGTATTCTTGAGTAAATTCTTCAGAATTTGTAACATTCGCATCCTCATTTGCATCTTCCTCCTCCGCCTCCTCCGTTGAAGTTTCAACATTTTCTTCGTTACAAGGAGAGACATACCCGTACGAAAACTGTCTTTGCAGATTTTGTGTACCTTCGCGGTCACGAACCTCGGTCTGTTGCGGAGGTAGGTGAGGTTGTTGAATTTGATCGGTCTGCATCATCATTGGCATATACGACGAATGATCATCGTACATGCCTTGCACGGGTGGTCGTTGGTAAAAAAGTGGCGGGGCGGAAGAATGGACGGGAGGAAAGTTAAGAGGAGCGAGCGGTTGGTACGGTGGTCGATATGGATAATTTGAATACAGCGAGTAGCCATATTCGTGAGATGGCTGCAGCGATTGATGTTGTTGAACTGACCGTTGCATGGCATACAATGACGAGGGCGGTTTGGACATGGGTTTCTTGATTGCGCATTTTTTCGTGCTTCGCTTGGGTGCGGAAGAAGACATTTTTGTTGTTGAAGAAGTTGAAGATGAGAAGGTGCAGTGGTTGTGTGGAAGAAGAAGGAGGAAGGTTGGTGTTTTAGAAGGGAAAATGGGCTAGCCGTTGGAGTGTAACGGCTATGTCTTATAACGGCAAAGAGAAAGCCGTTATAAGATTATAACGGCAAACTCTTTGTCGTTATTAGTTTATAACGGCAAAGAGTTTGCCGTTATAAGCTTATAATGGCTTTCTCTTTGCCGTTATAAGTTTCAACCTCTGTTCAGTCCACCAGCCACGAACGAGCTCCAAACTAGCCACTGGCTAGCCACGAATGACTGAACAAGCCACACCTGGTTGCTCCGTGGCTTGTTTAGTAACTGAACAAGCCATTGTTGGTTGTGCTCTAAGCATCAAAGCATGCTCGAACATAAACAAGCGAATTAGAAATACAACAAGTCATTGGAATAAATCATTAGTATGCTTTTTTAGTTAGAAAGATAGTTACTTAACCCTAGAAAATAAGAGCATGTTGAGAAATAATATAGGTAGCTATCAAATTCGAGCAAATTTCTAACAGTGTAGGCATGCTGTTATTTCTAGAGTCGCATAATTGTAAACATTAATTAATATACGTTGTAACGCTCAGCTTATCTTTTCATCATCCCATCATCCAATTTCTGCATATCTGCACATTTTTTTTCAACCAAATTATTAGATCCAGACTCTAGTGACTCCACTCGTAAAATAATCTTTCTAACCTGCCCCAACTCCTTACCAAGTTGCCTTTTCAAAATTGTCCCATTCATTACTAGAAAAGGTCGTAAAATAATTTTTCTAACCTGCCCAAACTCCTTACCGAGTTGCCTTTTCAAATGGTCCCGTTCAATTCTAGAAAAGGTCGAAATTTTGAAGGTCAAATGATTTCCAAAGTCCACGGAATTTTCAAAAGCAGCAGATTTAATATTCAGGGAGGATGAGGAATGGCAAGGAGTGGTGGCTACAGCGTTGGGTCGCGCTACATGCTCGTCATTGATCCTCGCTAAGTCAGCTTCAAAGATCCGGACGTGGAGATTGACAATTTCTAACTAGAAATATCAGAAAAGGAGGAATTTGAATAATAAGAAAAATGGAGAGAAATGGGAGCATGGAAGACAACGAACATGGGAGAGAAAGATGGCATGTCTTTTAGTTTCAAAGAAATTTATTATGGCTACTGACCGTAAGCAAACCTCCCTACTGGTCGGTTTGATTATAAACGGTTTGATTATAAACTTATTATTACTAAAATTTAGGACTTTAGAAATAAAGTTTACTTAGTAGATCATGATATCGCTTGAAAATAAGATTTCACACACAAAAAAATTATTTATAAATTCAAAACATTCATCTACAAATATTAACAAGTCTTGATATCGCTTAAAATTTGGATCTAACAAATAACCTTTATGTATAAACTCATTTTTTATTATATTAATGAATAATAGAAATGAAGATTTACACTTAAAAATCATAAGATATTGCATTAATTTTTTTAAAATACATGATTTTAACATCAAAATATACATTTAAATAATTTAGTTTTGAATGTATTAAACATATAAGATTTATGAAAAAAAACTCATTTGCAAATCGTGTGCCGTAACGCTCGTAAAGATAAAGATAAAGGTTCGAATATTTCTGGGTCTTTAATGTCAGATCATGTTAAAGATTGCTGCATATGTGTAATTATTATTAGATATTTATGCTAAATTGACTCAATTATATGAAGTAGCCTTGGCCTAATTTTGTGGATCAAATTATTAAAAGCTTACATTCTTTTTTAGGAACACAAATTTTTAAAAAGATTACCTAAAGGGCACTTTGGATACTTTATGGTCGGACTAAAAATACGCGCTTCCAAGAAAATTATTAATAGAGATATATACACACACATATAACTTGACCAAATATATAGTAAAATTTTATGTTTTTTTGTTTTAATATATGTATATGTGTTAATAACTTTTTTGATAACAAGAGTGATGAGATATTATTTAAGCTGAACACTCATTATGGTACCTCAAAAGCTAGAACTCATTACAACCTTTGTCCAAAACACCGTACATCGAACCACTTAAGCTTAATGTCCTTGGTAATTTTTGGTTGAAACATTCTATAAAAATATTTTTAATTTTTATTTCCTATTTGAAATTAATATTGTTTTTAGTGTCTTTATATGTAAATTGATCTACATATAAAAATTTAAAAATATATGTACATGTTTAAATAACATTTTTGATAATAAGAGTGGTGAGACATTATTTGAGCTGAACATTCACTATGGTATCTCAAAGGCTAGAACTCATTATTTGTATAACCTTTGTCCAAAATGTCGTACATCTAACCACTTAAGCTAGACGTCCTTGGTAATTTTTGGTTAAAACATTGTATGAAATTATTTTTAATTTTTATTTTCCATTTTAAATAAATATTTTTTTCGGTGTCTATATATGTAAAATGATTTGCGTACAAAAATTAAAAAAATAAAATCAATGTCTTTTACTTTTTGTAAAAAGAAATTGTATTATTACTAATTTTATTTAATAAAATATGATTTAAAATTCAAGTTTTTAACCAATTTAATTTTTTTTATTCGGATGAAAATACGTTAAAAAATTATATTTTTGTTTGATATTCTCACCAATCATTGAAAAATGTATATTTTGAATTATAATTTTTTGAAATAATCGGGATTTTTTAAGGAAAATTATTTGTGCATGATTTACAACCTAATTTCAGTGAAATAAAATACATATCTAGTTAGCAATCTAAGTCACATTGAAAGTAAAATGCTGTTGTTTTAAGATCTAACCATCAAAATACACACATTTATTTCATGGGGTTTGTTATTGACACTACAATTTATGTTAAGGGGGGCCAAATTTTAAGGACACTCCGCTTTTATTTAAAATTGTTAAGGTGAGGCAATATAGGTAGCTAATTTTTTTAACTTCTTACACTTTTACCCTTACTTTTAAAAACTTACACCGTAAAATCATCAAACCCCTAAATCAAAAAACCCTAATTCGTTTAACTGCAAGGATTAATTGACATAAATAATCCGAAGTTTAACCCATCTGCCCATATTAATCCGAAGTATGCGTTATTTATAAATACTCCCAATTTTGGGGGGTGTCTTCCCAAATTGATCCCACTACCCCATTAACTTGCTACAGCCGGTTTCTACTTTACCAAATCTGACGTGATAAGTTGTTCTTCTTCTTCATTCAATCGTTCTTCTTCCTTACTCTACATCGTTTCTTTTTCTGCAATTTGTTTCTTAGATTGTTGCTCCATTTTTCGACTCCAATGAAAACTCAATCACTGTCTTCCATTTCGAGTTCATCAGGGGCGGCGGCAGCGAGTAACAAGTGCCACCACAAAATTCCAGCAAGACTCAGGACTGTGAAGGCTGGTGCGAATGCGGGGAAGAAGTTTTTTGGTTGCTCGATGTGGCCTGTAAGTGTAAATTAGAGTTTGTTTTGGTAGCCTTTTTGTGATTGCTGATTTGCGAATTGCTAATTTGGGAATTGCTAATGTTGATTGATGATTTGCGACTTGTAGGTAACGATAATTGCAGACTGGCGATTGTGGTTATTTTTTGTGGCAAGACGAAGTTTGTGACAGCAATAACAATGCTGAAATGGTTGATTTGCATGTTAAATTGATGGAAAACGAAAGGACTATATCACAGCTGCATGTGGAGAAGAAGAGCATTGAAGATAAGCTGCGGGAACAAAAACAGAAGAGGGAAAAATCCGATGAATTAGTGGCATATTTGAGGAACGAGTTAGCCGTAAAGCAGGTTGAATGTGGAAAACATGAGAAAGGAGAAAAATTCTTTGCAGCTGCATTAGCTTTGTCATGGATCGTGGTTGGAATTGTTGTGTATATAACGATGGCTTATTTTGGGATGTAGTTTAGGGGTTTGGAATTGTATGCATTGATAGTGTAGTGTATGCATTGATATGTCGTAATCTTGTACTGCCTTTTTGTGGGAATGAGCAATGACAGTGTAGTGTTTTAATGATACTGAATTGTATGCATTGATGTGTTGTAATGTTGTAGTGTTTTAATGACAGTGTAGTGCTTATATGCATGTTTATATGGTGATGTGCAAGTTTATATGCATGTTTATATGCTGATGTGCATATATGCACGCTGTAATGCATATATGCCGCAATGGCATGAACATAGCTTGCTGATGTGCATATATGCATGCTGTAATGCAAATGTGCCGCAATGGCATCAACATAGCTTGCTGATGTGCATATATGCACGTTGTAATGCATATATGCCGCAATGGCATGCACATAGCTTGCTGGTATAATATGCAAGCTGAACTGCATATTAGCATGCTGAATTATAGGTTAATAACTTACAAGCTCTGCATATTAGCACACTGATATGATATGCTAGCTGAACTGCAGTACACATGAACATAACAAACAAGCACAATAAAGTACACATGAACAATAACAGTACACATGAACTGCAGTACACATGAACATTAACGTATCACTGTGAAGACAAACCAGTACGTTAACATGAACAATAACAGTACACATTACATAACAACTACGTAACAAACCGGTACAATACACATAACATTAACATGCAACTAGTACAACTACATAACAACTACATAACAAAACATTAACTGCCTAAACATGTACTGATCTTGAAATGGACGTTCAAGTTGGTGGGTAACTGGACGACGCCTGCGTTGGTAACGCAAACTGATCTTGAGCTTGACTGGAGATCTGAGACAATCAAAACAATGCATGAATTTATGATGATCCAACATATAAGAGTACAATACATGCAACAACGCGCTGAATTATAGCTTAATAACTTACCTTTTTAATTTTACGACCATCAGAACGTATATACACTCCATCCCCATGAAAACTTGCAAATGCACCTACTCTACCATCACTTTCTCGTTTGCCTCCTCTTGGTCCTCTGCCACCCCTGATCACCCTACCTCCTTTTCCAGTTCTTGAAGGTTCAGCTGTCACTTGGCTTTGGTCGGCTTCACCTGGTTGACATTGGCTAGCACCACCAGTGTCATTCTTTCTTGGTCTTCCTCTTGACCTTTTTGGCTGTGCTTCAACTTGTTTGAACTTGTCAGGGCACTTCCTTTTTGTATGCTCGCTAGACTTGCAAACGCTACATGTTAGCATCATTCCATGGGCTGTCAATCGACCTTTCTTTTTTGGATCCTCGTGTGGGGGTTTTCTCCTATTTTTTCTTGGTCTGCCTGGCCCAATCTTGATTGGAGGTGGTTGAAGGGGAGTGTCGATTCTTGGCCAGTGCCTTTCACCTTCACATGGAGGGACTGAACCATTGTAGGCTCTAAGGTATGCATCCCTCGAATAACACTCATCAACAAACTGTTCTGCCTCCATATGCATAAAGAACATGCATGCTACAGCATGACAACATGGAATGCCACTCAAATTCCACTTCCTGCATGTACATGTTTTCTGATTCAGGCTGACCATAAGGCTATCCATTTTGTGGGTAACTTGAAACAATTCATCAGTGGAAGGCAGCACAACGCAGTTAGCAGCTTCCGCTTTCTCTTTGTCTAATTTAATCTGAATTCTAGGGCATAGACTTGCATTGCTTTTCGACATTGCTTGTCTTTTTTGAACGAGTCGTTGCATTAGTGCAGACCTTATATCCTCCAACATGTATATAATATGTTTTGTCCTAGCTTGAATTATGTATCCATTGAATGTCTCTGCAAGGTTGCTAACGTTCACATCACACTTCGTATCTATTCTTAGAAAAGCTCTGCAAAAGTAACTCGGATTCGCTACTTTGAAATCAATGACTCCAGCACCGCTAACTTCCTCCATCATTCTGAGAGCATCATTGAAATCTACTTCATTGTAAGCCCATGATGCCTTCCAGAATAACATTTTCATTTCATCTCCTTTGTGTTTCTTGTGCCAATTAGCAAAGATGTGCCTAGCACAATGTCTGTGCTCTGCTTCAGGCAACACCTTTGCCACTGCATTCAAAATACCCTATATGAAAGAAACATGTGCAACAATTAAAGTGGTGCTCGAAGACAATAAAAATTGAAGTGCTTCCATAAACTAATAGAAGACAAGAAGAATGAAATATTACCATATGCTCATCAGAAATTATAGCCCATCCAGCGCCATTCCCTTCCCCTATGCATCTCTACAGTTCTCTAAAAAACCATTCCCAAGAATCGTTGTTCTCTCCCACCACAACAGCCCATGCTAATGGAAACATTTGGTCATTGGCATCCCTACCTATGGCTGCTAATAACATTCCACCTAAGAATGTTTTCAGAAAACACCCATCAACGCCTAAAACTTTCCTACATCCATCCAAGAACCCCTTCTTTAACCCTTCAAAACATACAAAAATTCTTTGAAAAATAGGTACTGGAATTCCTTTGATCATTTCATGCTCCAATCTAAATACACTGTCAGGAGTTGAAAGTCGTAGCGCCTCTATGTATCTGCCTAGTTTATGGTAGTGTTCAGTCATTGAACCATGTAGTTTTTTACGAGCCCAATACTTCACCTTATATGCTTTGTCTCTCTTTATAACAACCCTGTAAGCTCTCCTCACTGTCTCTATTATTTCTGATGCTGGCCAATGGGGTCTTGCTTTAAATACTTCCAACAATTGCTCTGCCAACCAAGTGGATTTAATTTTTCTTCCATTGTCCTATGGCAATTATGATCACTTTCCACTGCCTTCACTACAAAAGAGGCTTGCCTATTGTCCATTGATGCATACAATCTGAAAGGACAGCCTGGTTTACATCTCACCCCCAGTCTTTGCAACCTCGACTTGTCACTAACTTTGAATGTTAGGTTTCTTCCTTGTGCCACAACAAACATTGCAACTGCTGCTCTAAATTCTCTTCTTGATGGAAATCTTTGACCAACTCTCCACTCAAAAGTCGACCAATCAGTCCTCTCATTCACCACTATGTTCTTGATTCTTCTTTTCCTAGCAATTATCCCTTCATCAGCATCACTTTCATGTGGTGTATGACCTTCATCTTCACTGTCTTCATACTCACTCACATGTGTATTGTCATCAACTCTTGATGTCCCGCTTCTTGTTGATAAGTTTTTTTTCCTTGACATCCTAACTTCCCTTGAGCTGCTTCCATTTGAAGCTTGGCAGCAATTGTTCTTAGCCTCTCATTCATACCTCTTGCTATGTCCCTCGCAGTTATTAGTTCATCATCACTGGTATCACCCTCACCTTCATAAGCATCATGTTCAACATCATCATCATTCTCATTTACATGCTTATCAGTATCAGTATATGTTCTCCTACTCCCATCCTCGCTCTCCTCGTGCCCTCTCGAAGGATCATACACTGGATCATCTTCACTGGATGTCCCAGGATATTGACCAATGATCTCACCAATCATGTCTTCTACGCTGAAAGAACTAGTTGTTAAATTATGAGTTTCATCTTGGTTTAAATGTTGTTGAGTTGCCGCATTTTCATTTACGCTTATAGGGGAAGCTGCTTGGACTGAATGTTGTTCAGCCGACGCATTTTCATCTACACTTAAAGGGGAAGCTGGTTGGGATGCATGTTGTTGAGCTGATGCATTTTCATCTACAAGTAAAGATGAGGCTGGTAGAGTTGTTTGAACTTCGGTTTGGGTTGAGGGAGAAGTTATCTTACGATTTCTAGGCGATGTTCTTCTTCGCAACCATGTATTCTCTTTAGCTGATGGGGAAGGTTGCTTATGGTTTCGACCAGATGACCTAGTTTGAGGTTTTTTTGTAGAAACCTTCTTTTTAGGAGTAATCTTCTTCCTTCGTCTTGCGTTAGTCTGCGGTGGAGAGGCGGCATTAGTCTGCGGTGGAGAGGCGGCGTTAGTCTACGGTGGAGAGGCGACTGGAGTCTGAGCAGAATCATGCAGCGTATTGTGTACATTATCAACCATGGTTGGGGATTCTACTTCGATGTCAGGAGGAATATCAATCCCATGCACCACAAACAACTCAACACAATTATACTTTACCACAATTTCAGCCATTTGCAGCACCTCCTTGTCTTCATACACCCTCCTGAGCCCCTCATCCAAAGATTTCTCCGGCAATAAGTAGTGTATCTCGTCAATTGTACTATATTTCCCACATTCTTGAGCTAACTCCTTCAGCCAAAACCAACATAACAAATTAGGGTCGACATTAATGGTTTTAGCCTCGCCTCCTACGTACTCTAAACTATTTGGACCTGACTGAAACGAACCTCCATGCCAAAATTTCAGACCTACTTTGTCCATTTTTACCCAAATCTGTTTTCAACATAGAATATCAATACACAAATCGACGTGCCCTAGCTCTAGTTAAATCGAATTCAAATACATAGTTCAAAGGATTGAAATTACCTACCACACAATTGAGAGAGCCAAAGCAACGTGAAGATTCACACGTGGATCTGTGAAATGTCACGAGAAATGCAGAAGAGGAGAAGTCGTAGAAAAAGAAATGAATTTGGTAAAGTAAAAAGGTAGAAACCGGCTGTAGCAAGTTAATGGGGGTAGTGGGATCAATTTGGGAAGACACCCCCAAACTTGGGATTATTTATAAATAACGCATACTTCAGATTAATATGGGCAGATGGGTTAAACTTCGGATTATTTATGTCAATTAATCCTAACTGCGAATAACGTCAGGGGATAGTTGATATCATATGCATATGATTTAATAAACTGAAATAAATGAACAGAAATTAGATCTTAACCCTAACAACATGTGAATATGATTTAATAAACTGAAATTAAATCTTATTGTTTATCCCTTAAGGATCATACAAGCATTAAAGGATTGAGTCTATGACGGAACTATAAAACGAGCACTCACGAGGCTCGTACACTCATGCCTCAACCAAGGTCGCTCGTACATAACAAGGTTAGACATAAGCCACAGATCGAGCATGGGAACAAAGACTGAGCACTCGTGCCAAGCAAAGTTGCTTGAGCATCAGAACGAGGAGGGCCGATTCACTTAGTATAATCAGGATCGGTCATACAGCGCAACGCGGTCGTATAGAGAGGTTGCGCACAATAAGAGAGCCCGAGAATGGCACGATGCAAGAAACAGTAGGGGTCACACATCCTGAGAAGATCATCTGTATTCGGAGAAGTCACTCATACTTGTATCAGATAAATCAGTCGCACAAGATGAGAAATGGAATTAACTCCAGTAACATGCTCCACTATGAAGTCGTTCATTCATACTACTCCGATCGATCAAGCCAGGGGTCGTACATATATCTCATATTCGCTCATAGATTGAAATCACATATGCATGCTCGTCCCATAATCAACTGGTAGCATCTCAATTAGACGCTGCCCACGGTTGATCAGATACCAGTTCCCGAAGGATCGCACCTACATTCCGACTTACAAAATTTGGCTGTTCACTTATCCACCAACACATGGCTTTTGGCCAATCACTCGCGTACCCATCACCTGACAGCTCACTGAAACTGCTCAAACCTGTGAAACTGCTCGCACCTATGAAGTCGCTCGCATATAACAGTTGGATATAGCTATCGATAGTTGGTGACAGCTAAGTAGTGGCATCTTAGTAATTAACAGAACGAGAGACCCGTAGCTTGCATAAATGGACCTTAACTCATTTCTTCACGGAGGCTCAGAGATAAATAGGCCATGGCTTCCACCATGGAGGGGGGCTCTTTTTGGGATAACGAAATGCTGTCAAATTCTTTCCTCCACCATTCCTTAGGCATTTCGACCATCATCATCATCCCCATTTGAAGGATCGTCATTCATCCGGCCACGACATCCATTGGGATCTTACAAGTAATAGAAAATCAAAGACTTCCTCCTCCCTCGCCTTTCATCCATCCTTCCTTTTTGCAGATTCCACCATTCCTCCATCAAACTTCGTAAATGCTAAGCGTGATTTGTATGTAAGAGTGAGAATATGTTGAGAGAACAGAAAGATGTATAAGGGAAGAGAGTTTATATGCATTGTAATCATTGTCATAATAATGCAAGCCATCTTCATAGTGGACGTAGGCCTAGCTTAGGGCTGAACCACTCTAAAATTTTGCCTCCATTTAACTTTCCTCGCATTTCTCACTGTAAACTCTTAATTGATCACGACTCCATTTACTTCCTAACCGCATTAATGAAGTACAGTTCTTGTACCCTTGGTGTTTGAGCCATTTTCGGTGAATACATTTGGCGCCCACCATGGGGCCGTATTTGCATCTTTCCCTGTTGAAGTCCAACCATATTTGCTGATATAAACTTTGCTTGAGACCATGGATGTGCCGAAGGAAGTCACTTGCGAAGTCAATGATCCCGCCGGCAATGTTAATATTGTCACACCGCACACCACCCATGTCGAGGTAGGAGAATCATCAGGAATTGAGGTAGCTATAACTAAAAGAGAGTTGGAAGAAGCAATGGCGGGACTAACGAGTCAAACAACTATTGCGAGCCATGCAATGATGAATAAACTTGAATCAATGTTTGCTATCCAAGCGCCACAACAAAAGCCACCTTGAGTGCCACTTGTTTTCCACCCTCTCGAACGAATCACACACACAGTACCGAATATTCTGCTTCAAGCATGAAACAGGGAAATTATATTCAGGAAGTTGCATATCATACCAATCTGGACGATGGAAAAGCTAAGGCCCCTATACGTAACTATCCCGATGGCGCAACATCTCAACGGAAAGATAATCCCACCAAGGGGGCATTTCTCTCAAAAGAAAACCTAGATCCCTTGTCTCTAGACTATGGTTACACGCCTAGGCAAGGATCTGGCGAAGAGGAAGGCACTCATTCTATGGAACAGAACCAAGAGCAGGGATATATCTTAGGAATATCACGTGGAATTATAAAAGAGAGCTCGATGAAAGAGGATAATCGGAAGAAGTGGGAATTTACTCCTATTAAGGGTCCACCCACTAAAAGGATTAGAATGATTGTATATCCGCAAAAATTTAAACCTCCAACGGTGCAGTCCTATAATGGTACAAGCGATCCTAGTGTGATCCTGTGCAAATATGATCAGCGTATGAACAATGCGCACGCCACCGACGAGATGAAGTGTCTGTATTTCCCGGCTTATCTAGAAGGGGTGGCCTACTTCTGGTTCATAAAGCTACCACCGAAGTCTGTGGACAACTTCGCTACCTTGGCTAAACTATTCAGTAAGCGGTTCAGGATCCAAGTAGCTAGGGTCCGGGATGTCATGGAGCTAGGTGAAATACAACAAAGACATGGAGAGTCCGTCAAAGCTTTTCTCACCCACTTCAATATGGCAGAGGATGAAGTTTAGAATTATGAGCCCCGTCTAGTTCTGGTGGCTTTGAAAGGGGCCAAATGTAAAAAGACTAGGTTAGGACGGTGGATCAAGAAAACGAAACCATGTACACTTGAACAACTACTCAATAATGCTGAAAAATATATGAGTGTTGAAGAGAATTCGGTGTGTGAACAGCTAAAAAAGAAAGATAATGCGCGAAGTAGCTTTGATAGTCAGAAGAGAAGTAACGAAGGAAAAGAAAACCGAGCTAAGAAGAAGCTACGCTTTTTTAAGAATTCTGAGCTCACCCCCCTTAATGACACCATAGGGAATATCTTCATGGCAACTAAGAATACCAAGAAATATATGATCCCAAAACAGATGCAGGTCAAAGATGTCGCCATAAGATCAGGAAGGTTTTGTCAATTTCATAACCAGCCAGGGCATGATACTAATGATTGTAGGAATTTAAAATCATTAATTGAGGAACTGATCACGAAGAATCATTTGCAACAGTATGTGCAAGTCCGCGAACACTGCTCCAACTACGTACGAACAGAGGATAACAAGTAGTGAATTGATCGCTTGCATCAACTCAAGGCCAGCCCATACTGAAGGACTAGTAGTCAGCGTTCTGGTTATGGAGACTCTAAATAAGCGACCTCCATCACTTTACTTTTTTTATTACTCTGTTTTGGCTTTCTTACTTAAGAACCAATAGTTATTCTACTCTGTCCTATTACTTGTTACATTTTGTAAGCAGTTGACGACGATTCGCTTGCGGTGTATTAAACAAAGATCTTATAAATCAAAAGTTATGTGCTTACCTAAATAACGTACTTGTAAGCTCATACAAAGAATCAGTTTCTTGAATGTAGGAAATAATAGAAGCGATCGCTCATCTACAGCGGAACCATAACAGAAGGCTTCCCAAAGCACATTTCAAGCAAAACAGCTCGAGAGCCAAGGACATCATGTGAGTTAAGAAAGATAAATAAACACATTGCTTCAAGAGACTAAGCTGCTCTGGGGAAAATAGTGAAAAGCATGGCAAACAAACAGTAAATCAGAAGGCTGCACATTTCACTATAAAACACGTCAAACTCTTAGCAAGCGCCAATTGAAGGGCTTGGCATCATGCTTTGAGGAAAAATACAAGGGTAGTATCAAATTTGTACCACAGATAAAATTGCAAGTCCCGAAGAGGCACCTTCTTAGGCGCAGGACACAAACTCCTTAAATCGAAATAGAATTCGGCAAGAGGAGTTAGTGTCCACCTCTCGGGGTGATGCACAAAGTTGGAAGGAATAACAAAACCTAGGCTGGAAACACCAGTCCTAGTGACGGAAGGACCGGCAAAACATGCTGGAAGGACCAGCGCAATCAGAAATCCTAGCCGAAAGAAGGTAATAGAAATCCTAGCCGAAATGGGGTAACAGAAATCCTAGCTGAAAGGGGGTAACAGAAATCCTAGCCGAAATGGAATAACAGAAATCCTAGCCGAAAAGGGGTATCCATTTTAGGTCTTTCTTGATGTTAAAACAACCAGACCAAACAGGACCTAAAATGGATCGAATACTTGAAACCCAAGACCTCCCCTGGTGACACAAATTCAAACCTCAATCTTCGAAGGGCTTGGGCCACTAGATCAGTGAGAAATGGGGGATGAATACATAAAAAATAACAACGACCTTGCATGCTTTTTTTTTATATAAAAAAACCAATCCCCGAAGAACTTGTACTTCCAGTTAGCAGGAAACATGAATTACCTATTTAAAAGTCATGAACTGGTCGCTTAAAACTAAAATTATAGCTATAACTAAGAGAATCTATGAAAAATCGATCGTTTCTACCCCAATAGAGTTACAAAGAACTTTGGTATAGGGAGCATGCCATTGTGTAAAAATCAATAGTGCTCACGTAAACATACCACAAGCTCGCTACTACTTTACAACAAAGAATAAGCGTTTGATGGGATCGTTCGACTAACGAGATTAAGCCCCCATAAAATACTATCATTCGTAAGAACGAACGACGAAATCATTATAATATCAAACGTGATAATTTGGGGATACGAACAAAAAGATTATTAGGCGAGGACCGACACTCGCATATACAACCGATCTAAATGCATAATAAAAATAACTGGCTGAAGTCAAAGCATAGGGATCACAAGTGCTACTCCTTAACAGAGAAAGGACATGATGAACCAGCTGCTTGACATTCACCTCTTGTTCCTTTATTTATGCAAGAGCTATCAGGATAAGACAAGTTAATGATTCCTCGGCTATTTGCAATGAGCTTCTTTATGCGTATCAGAGTGGACACAGCTTTAGTATTCCAAATTTCATCCTCGTCTTCCAGATCAGATATGTTTAGCAATGTTAGGTCGCCTGGTAAAGGTGTGATGCATGGGCTAATACCGGTTGATACTAAAATGGAATCAATATTAGCAGCTTGATCAGCAGTAGCACTCGTAAGCAAAAGAGGTGGCGAAGGCGGACCTGGCGCAAATAAATGGCAAGCATTGAATTCAGCAAACCCAGGTGATGAAGTAAGATAATCCAAATCCGGTATGGGCAGATGGATATCAATTTTACCTGGGGTAACTGGGTATACAAGGTTGATTTCGTAGTCGCTCACATTTAAAGAAGCGTCATCATTCTCTACGTCATGACATGCACGTTGTTTAAGAAAATTCCTCTGAGATGAGTATTCTTTAATGGGTTGAACTCCATTAGCATTCTTGCCAGGGCAACACGTAGGGGAAGTTTGAGAGCTTAAAGCTTCAATGTCGACAAGACTGGATGGGTCATGAGCGATAGCAACATCCAGAGTCCCCTGAAGGTTAAGCACACTCGTCCACCAATATTTTCCTACCTTCAACCAAAGCTTTACGGTTTCCTTCCTCCAAGATTTTCTCCTGGAGATAGTCATCACCAGCCCCACCAGAGTATGAAAGCACTTTTTCCCAAACAAGAGCCAAGGTCCACGGGAAGTCTTTGTTCAAATAGCTTAAGCTCCTACAGTTCATAACACTATAAACGTAAAATTAAAACATTGTCTTGTCAGTCTCAATCCTGGCTTCGTCAAGGGCCTTACGTAGCTTGATTCTTTCTTCTCTCAAAGTCCTTAGAGTCTTATTTTGATAATTAACCCTGTTCTTAAGAACCGTTTTCTCTTGTTGATAAGAATTGGAAGCCCGCTTCTCTAAAGCCAGTTGGCATTCAGCAAGTTCTTGAGCAGATTGAGCTTCTTGGAATTGTCTTCCTATAGCCTCAAGCTCTCTTCTGAGTCCCTCGTTCTCAGTCTCCAAGTTGTTCATTCTGACATTCCAACTCTTTAAAGAGGTAATTTCTGATTCTTGAAACCTGATCAAGTGAGCCAATCCAGCTTTATCATTCTCCAAGATGTCGATATGATCAAGATGGCGAGCATTTAACCTTTGAAGCTCATAACCAAATTTGGCCCAATGTTCAAGTCGCTTATCAACATTGCTCATGGCCAGGTTCAAGCATGTTTCGAGTTGACTCCTAGCGGTGTTAAATTAGGAAGTCATGCAATTCTTTATAGTACTCAACCCCTCAACGACATCTCGCCTATCGTTAGGATGCAAATCTAGTTCAAAATGCATTCCCCTTAAATCCAAACCTTCAAAGCGATCCCTAAGCATCAAGTTTCCAGGAGAAACCTTGTAAGGGGGACGACCGAGAATCATTTAGATTTGAGCAGAGGTTGGGACAATGGATCATTCAAGGGAAATAGGAACACTCGGGTCCGGAGAATCATTGATGCGTAACGTTTCTGAATCTCATTCTTGTCTCGATCGTTTCTGCTCCTCTTCTTATTCTCTCCTCCTATGTGATACTCACCTTGATCGCCCTTGGCCGGTACCTCAGTGCGATCGGTTCCTTCCCTCCTTGGAAAATCAGTCGGTGGAAGTTCGGAGATGCATTTAAGTTAGGAACTTGAGGACGACTGGGAGCGCTTCGAGGGACGAGAAAGACGAAACTGTAAAAGACTCTGGGGATAAGTAGAATCAGCTTGTCGAGAAAAACTATCTGATAATGTGTGTTTCTTTCTCATGCTTGGAAAAGGGGACGAAGTAGTACTTCAACAAGCATGCCGTAAACAAAAAAAAACTAGAAGATTCACAGAAAAGCATAAAGCGATTATAGTAATTATATTCTAATGCACATCCAATAGCAAACCAATTTCGAGGGGAGATCCTAAATTAAATGCTTCCCTAGGCTGCTGGGAGGGTCCTCGAGCTCTTTCCACATCAGATGCCATGAGATCGGAAGTCACAATATCACCCCGACTAAGATAATTGACAGTGTCTATATCTCCCAAGCTTCCAAAATTTCCTGCAAAACTCTCTTCTTGAGTAATAAGAGGAGTAGGGTTTTCTATAATCTTTTTAGAAATTGTGTTACCACCTGTACCACCTATGTTTTCCTCTATTCCTCTATCGTTCCCTTCAGTAATCAAAGGCAAAGAGGATCCCAGTGGAAAGTGGCCACTATCACTAAGGGTTGAGCACTCCTTTTTGATAATGGGTTTACCAGTGGTACTTTGTGTATGAGCCGAAGTTTTCCTAATGGATTGTGAAGGATAGAGTGACTGATATTTACGAAGGTTTCCTTCTAAAAGCAGCGCTTGTCTACTTCTCTCAGTCTTGTCAATAGCAACCAAAGAATCAAGAAGCGCTTGGTCAAGAATAAGGCCTTCATTGGGAGGAATTACTAAAATGGAAAGAGAGCCGAATAAAAAAGAAGAAGGAAAAGCAAAGATTTCAAAGCAAGGGCAGTTACCTCCTTCCATCCACCGCCTATAGAAATTAGAAGGACATCGAACAAAGAAATATTGATCCGGAAATCCTTTGGCACCGTCTGTTAAACCAGTAATAATACTGCAATATCTGCTCTCCATAAAAATAAAAGAGGGACCGTCCTCCTCCCTTCTTTAAAAAACATATAGTGAACAGATGTCCTGAAATGAAGGTGCTCGTCGCTTGACCCTCATAAAAAGTATGTATAGCCCTAATAGAATATGATATCCATTGGGATGCAACTGAAATGGGGCAATGGCCAGGTGCTGTAAGACGGACCCTAAATAGGAGTTGAAAGGGGGAACCACTCCACTGGACAACATATGATGATTGACTGCTACATATCCAGGAGGCGGACGGTCAGCCGAATCATCTTTCCTTGGAAATCTGGTTTCATCTTTTGAAAACCCAAAACGAGCACACATCTGCTGATATGAGCCAAATGGGAGTGTCGATTTACGACTGTTTAAGTGCACCCATTCAAGGAGTCGGGGTGAGGGGTAAGATTTATTAACATCCACTCCAGGGCCAACAGCCGGGGCAGCCTCAGTCACCTGATCAGGACCTTTGAACTTTCCAAACGTGGCCCCTTCCTTGGGATCTTTACTAAACTGGTCTTTAGCGTGCATTTCTGCATGGGTAAGGATGTTTGAGAAACAAGTTAAGGCTAGGTTCTGATAATTAAAGGAAAACAACTCTGAGTGAATGTGCCATTCAAATTGAAAAACCATCAACTACACTTAGTCTTCAAAAACCGCTGGAAGTGTAAGTGATTGAAGGCGAAATTGCAAACTTAAAAGTGTATGATAAGGCTTGCCATAGCAGATTAAACATTACAAGGAAAGTTAAGCCAACACAAACGAACCAGTATCGACCGGTCGCATATAACCCTTGCATGTACAAAAGGCTTGGCCCGGTCGGTTATAAATAACTACTGGTCGCGCATTAGGGCTGTCAACGGATACCCGAAAAATCCGAAATCCGTCCGCATCCGCATCCGAAAAGCGGATAAATATCCGATATCCGAAAAAGCGGATGCGGATGCGGATATAGGCATATCCGTATCCGAAAATTATCCGACCGTTTTTTTTCATGATTATAGCTTAAATTATGTGTATTTTAACATAATTAAATATGCTAATTTATTATTTTGCAAAATTGAAAGTCTACTAAATGCATGTTAATTGCTCAAAATCATATATTATCATCATATTTATTTATTTTTAGCACTTTTATAATCAATTGGGTTGTAAAAGCTTAATATTAAGCTTAAAAAATTCATTTATATTCACTGATTTATCGACCGTTGCCGGAGCGGATAATTATCCGATATCCGTCCGTATCCGCGGATGCAGATATCCGATATCCGAAAATGGTTTCTGATGCGGATACGGATATGACACTATCCGTATCCGAAAGTATCCGTTGACAGCCCTATCGCGCATAGTAAATGGATCTTACCAGCAACAAACAGAACATGAAAAAATAATAACAAAGTCGAGTTTCTATGAAATGGACATTCTATCAAGCAGTTGTCGAGGGCGTGGTTAAAAAAAACGACGTTTCAAAGACATTACAACAAGCAGCTTTCTAACATATTAGTGAAGTTAGAAAACCAAGGGAGGTTTTTGTGCGAATCGGATCTATCAGATAGTTACGCACACACCACTGGAGATTACTAAGTCAAATCAATGCTTTCCAGCCATTGCAATCACAACAAAACTACTGAAAGACTCAATACATGCTCAAATAATTCAGTTTTCATCAACTAGGAACTTTTATGAAGATAGTTGGATTAACTCGAAAGCAAAGTTTAGAGAAGAAATTCACTTACAGATGAGTAAGCGGATCCATTTTGAAGGAGAAATGCCCTAACTGACTTCGGAATTGAAAAAAACCATCTTAAAGAGATAAGGCGCAATGATAAATTGAGGAAGTTAATACAAATAAGGCCTGGGAGTCATCGGAGGCAATAAGGAATCTTTTATAGCAGAGCCGCCATTAAAGCAGGATTTTTTTAGAAAGCTAGAATACGTAAAGAGTGGGAAAATGAAGAGATGATACTTAAAGAAGACTAAAAGACCCTTTCAGATTAAAGTGACGAGACAGCCCGTCAAATCCAGTCAACAAACAACTATGTCTGTGCGCGAGCGACTATAGGGGTATTCAATCATGCATAAACACAGGGCGCTAGCAATTATGCTCGTCTTACAGGAGAATTGGACTTAATCCATCGA
Source organism: Allium sativum (assembly GCA_030737875.1). Taxonomy (NCBI): domain Eukaryota; kingdom Viridiplantae; phylum Streptophyta; class Magnoliopsida; order Asparagales; family Amaryllidaceae; genus Allium; species Allium sativum. Next base: position 302,522,214 of record CM060924.1, read on the forward strand.
ATGATGTTACATTTCATTATTTCAAAGCATTTAATCTTTACAAATTAAAAACTACAAACTTCGAGGGGCAAATGTTTATCCCTTAAGGATCATACAAGCATTGAAGGATTAAGTCTATGACGGAACTATAAAACGAGCACTCACGAGGCTCGTATACTCATGCCTCAACCAAGGTCGTTCGTACACAACAAGGTTAGACATAAGCCACAGCTCAAGCGTGGGAACAGAGACTGAGAACTTGTGCCAAGAAAAGTTGCTTGAGCATCATAACGAGGAGGGCCGATTCACTTAGTATAATCAGGATCAATCATACAACGCAGCGCGGTCGTATAGAGAGGTTGCACGCACTAAGCGAGCCCGAGAATGGCACGATGCAAGAAACAGTAGGGGTCACACATCCTGAGAAGATCATCTATATTCAGAGAAGTCGATCATCCTTGTATCAGAGAAATCAGTTGCACAAGATGAGAAATGGAATTAACTCCAGTAACATGCTCCACTCTGAAGTCGTTCATTCATACTACTCCAGTCGATCAAGCCAGGGGTCATACATATATCTCATATCTGCTCATAAATTGCAATCACAGATGCCTGCACGTCCTGCAATCAGCCGGTAGCATCTCAATCAGACGCTTCCCACTGGTCGATCAGATACCAGTTCCCGAAGGGTCGAACCTACATTCCGGCTTACAAGATTTGGCTGTTCACTTATCCACCAACACAGGGCTTCCGGCCAATCGCTCGCGTGCCCATCACCTGATAGCTCACTGAAACTGCTCAATCCTATGGAACTGCTCGCACCTATGAAGTCGCTCGCATATAACAGTTGGATGTAGCTATCGACAGTTGGTGATAGCTAAGTAGTGGCATCTTAGTAATTAACGGAACGAGAGACCCGTAGCTTGCATAAATGGACCTTAACTCATTTCTTCAGGGAGGCTCATAGATAAATAGGCCATGGCTTCCACCATGGAGGGGCGGCTCTTTTTGGGATAACAAAATGCTGTCAAATTCTTTCCTCCACCATTCCTTAGGCATTTCGACCATCATCATCATCCCCATTTGAAGGATCGTCATTCATCCGACCACGACATCCATTGAGATCTTACAAGTAAAAGAAAATCAAGGACATCCTCCTCCCTCACCTTTCATCCGTCTTTCCTTTCTGTAGATTCCACCATTCATCCATCAAACTCCGTAAATGCTAAGCGTGATTTGTATGTAAGAGTGAGAATATGTTGAGAGAACAAAAACATGTATGAGGGAAGAGAGTTTATATGCATTGTAATTATTTTCAAAATAATGCAAGCCTTCTTCATAGTGGACGTAGGCCTAGCTTAGGGCTGAACCACTCTAAAATTTTGTCTCCATTTAACTTTCCTCGCATTTTTCACTGTAAACTCTTATTGATCACGGATCCATTTACTTCCTAACCGCATTGGTGAAGTACAGTTCTTGTACCCTTGGTGTTTGAGCCATTTTTTGTGAAAATACTTATCATCTCATCACTTTGATCAACTCCAACATAACGCTCACTCTCCTGTGTCAATATCATATTGTTTTCTTTTTCGATCATATTTTTTGGTTAGGGTCTGATTTCTCCGTAACTAATGGTGTTGATTAACCATTAAAAATTAGATTAATGAACAGAAGAATGAAATTAAGCCTAAATGGGTAATAAGGTAAAATTACCTTCATTTGTTAAGGGGCTACTTCCCTTATTGGTACTCCCCTCAACAATTTTTTTTTTAAAAATTTGGTCCCCCTTAACAGTATTTGGAGTGTCAATAACAATGCCTTATTTTGCTTCTTAGCCTCACATTTTACATCCCAATCCCAACCTACTAAATATAACCTAACATTTAATATTTTCAATCAACGTCGATTCTCTTCCTCCTCTCATACCCATCGCATTTTTGTGAAATAATTAATTGGTTAGTCGATCGCACTTGGAGTCCAAAGCAATCGCATGGTCGTTACGTCAAAGCTAATGCTCAGGTCATGCATATAACTATTTCTCCTTATTTTTGTAATGTTTTGGTTGAATTTAATTGAAGTTTTCTATTAATGCTTTTCCTTTATTAAATAATACTGTTGTTAATATGTGGATTTACTATAGTGTTTGCTGTTGTAACCATTGTGATTAATCCAATTCAAGACCACTCAAATCGAATATCTAAACCACAAGCACCTCGTGGAAGACGGGGTCGCTGTTAGGCTTGCAAAAACAACCAAATCAATAACTCTAGTCACAAACAATGATCAACCAATCACAAACAATCCAAAATCTCAATCACAAACGATAAAATAACGACAATAGCAGCAAAATAAATCACATGAAGATTTATAGTGGTTCCACTAACAACTTGTTAGTGTGCATCCACTTTGGAGAGAGTACTTTATTACCGTGATGAAAGGAATACAAGAGATTGATCCAATGATCACTATATTTCAATATAGAAAAAGAGTTTGTGGAGAATAGAATTGAAGAATTGCAATTAGGTTATAAACCCTAATTGACCCTTGAGAATAAAACCCTTGATTTTTAATCAAGTCTCCAAGCTCTCCAAGTACTCACCTTTGAAAACTAGAAAATAGTTAATATAATGATGGGCCAATTCCCGAAATTTCCCCAAAGTCTTCACAAATCAGCTTGCCAATTTCCCAGCCCGAAACAACCCAAAAGTCTCGTCAGACATCTGTCGTGGGAGGTGACATATGCCTGTCCATCCCAGGGAATTATTCATGCTTCAGCTCTCAGCTCAGATGTAACAACCCGGAATTTCTGAACCAATTTAAAATTTTTATTTTTGCGATTTTAATGGATTTTGGATATTTTAAATGATTTATATTAAATAATAATGACTAAAAATTTCTTTAAATCGAAGTTAGAACGTGTAATTTTTTTTAATTATATAACGAGCCTGAAATGGTGCGGTAGTTTGAAAATTCAATTTTAAATTTCAAATGAATGTACAAAATTCAATATAAATCAGAATTAGGCGAAACAAGAAATATTTGAATCTGTTTAACAATATCTTTCTAATGGATGTGAAAAATATAAATTTCATTTTATAAATTGAAAGTTATGTCCAGTTTAAAATTCGAAATAGTGGCTATGGAATTTATAAATATTTATATAAATTTAAAATATATATATAGCCCTTGAAAATAGCCATTTTGCAAACGATCTCCGTTTTCGACGAGACCACTTTTGTTGGATCGGAATGTCAAATTATTGCTAAATTCCAATTGTCATAATTTTTGGAATTAATATGTGACCGTTGTGAATTTAAACATGTTTGGTAATTTAAGTTTGAATTTAATCGACTGGAAAATGACCATTTTTCAAACGGCCTCCAAATTCGATGAAATTAGTTTTCTCAGGACCTTATCCTCAAATCATAGCTAGATTTATTTTTTTTGGAATTTTTGGAGTCAGTACGTGGCCCTGGTAAATTAAAATGTATGTTTAAAATTCAGTATATTGATTTATATTTTAATTTTGATGAAAACTGATCGAAAAGTCGAATTGGCTTACGTGACATATCCCATTGCGTTCGGAATATGGTATTTGTCTAGAGATGATAGTCGTTGGGTTCGATTTGGAGTTCGAGTTAAAAATTAACTTTTTGGGAGAAAAAAAATTAATTAAATTATATATATACTCCCTCCCTCCAAATTAAAACCCGACCCCGTTCAGAATATCTCCCCCCCCCCCCAAATTAAAACTTGTCGCCCTCTTTCCCAGGCCGCCACCACACGTCGACGCCTCCCCCCTCCGGCCAGCGCGTCGCCGCCGTCCCCAACCCCCATCCCCCTCCGATGATCTCCTCCCTCCCCCGTCCCTCTTTCTTCTTTAATTTAAATCCTCCCCCTTTCCTGCACCGTCGGCCACCACTAGGCCCACCTCCGACTGGCGCAACCCCTACCGCCCTCCCCGACCTTCCAGCCACCTCCCCCGCCACCAACGGCCAACCATTGGGCTTCTCCGATAAAAAACCCAAAATTTATAATATTCTACATTTGCGTTTAACACCCTGACCTTCCACAGCCAATATCTCCCAAACCGAGCCCCTATGGCCAAAACTCCATAGTGCCAAAATCGAAGATCACGATTTTCTCTTCGATTTGAGCATATGGAAGTCATGTTTTGGAATGTGGAGCTTCCCGGAAAACGCGTCCAAAGTATGCTGTCCAAATACTGTCATTTCGCAAATTCTGGCTAATTGGAGCATTTTCGGTAGAAAGGCCCATAGGCGAAAGTTGTCCGGAATAGCGCGTTTAGGCCAAAAAACAAGGTGGTGTGAAGGTTGGAACTCGTTTGCAAATTTTGGAATTATAACAGCAAATCGAAGAGTTAGAAAACAACAGCGGAGTGGATCCCAATGTGAGAACACTTTCTCACTCAAATTATTTTAGTTAAATATGTACTAGGATGTAGACGGGGCTTAGTAGCCCCTGACACTATTTATTTGTATAAACCATGGTTGTTTGTTTGGATTGTATTGGGAAAATTGACTGTATTATGGTTATGAGTTGTACTGTGGTTTTGTGATTGATTGGATTGGTTGTGTATGGCGCAAGCCAGTATCTGGAGAGGGGTAATGCTAGACATTACTCCGGTTTTAATATCGCGCTGTTATAATGCCGAAATTTTCTGAAATAAAATGTATTCAATAAAAATATCATTTTTATTGTATGAATGAACTATATAAAATAGTCATGTGTTGAAACAAATATTTTATCGTTAAAAATATAATTTTTAATGTATATATGAACGGTATAAAATTCTCCTGAAATGAAAATGAATATTCATTTAAAAATCGGACGATTTGTTTATGTACACCCATTTAACTGACATTGATTGGGACGATAAATTTTACACATCGCCCAAATGCACAAATAATATATAGTATTTGTTGGTTGAAACCCCACACATGTGTTACGATTGTATTTGACGTACACTAATCCCAATTGTTTAGTGGTATGTCAACCGATTGATTGGTAGACTGTTGTAAGCGTTAATTATTTATATTTAATGCTTATGCAGTTGTGTAATGCACTCTAAATGATGGTTGATTGCTTATCATTATTGTTGTATACATGTGATGTATGAAATCCATATAAATAAAATATATGGTAATTGATTGGGTCTGATTCCAATTCAGAAAGAACGATATTTTGAAATAGAAATATTTAAAAATAACCAATATTTTAAAAATATTCAGTAAAGGATTAAAATGTGAATTTGATGTCGATTTTGAATGGACACGAAAATATTAAAATGTATGAAGTCGTATTGATTAGATATGCGCCATTTTAACACGAACGATATTTATATAGATTTTATTCATTTTAATGAATATCGAAAGGGAAATGATTTCAAAATCTTATATTTTGAAAATATTGTCATTTAAATATTATAATGATAAGGAGTATTCAATTTTGATTTAAAAATGGAAATGAAAGTGGGAATAGTTTTTAAAACGAATTCATAAAATATGTTTTGAACGAAATATTATATATATATATATATATAAATGGTTTGAATAGAATGCGCCGCACCACGACCGTTCGTGAATTTCGACCATTGACTTCGAATTGACATTACAGGAGATCCAACCATCGGATTCTCCTAAAACCAGAACCGTTGGGTTCATATCGAAAAGAGCTTTCCAATGCATATAAGAGATTTAAATTTTAACGGTTGGATTTGGAATTATGTCCAAATCAAAATTGAAAAAGGTCGCTATGGATACAGTTCGATGGCCATTATTGGAAACCGGTTGTACGGGCCCTGATAAAATTATTTAAAATATCAATAATTTGTGTAAAATAATAATAAATGATTTGGAAAGAATTTGGATGAAATATTCCACGTTCGTAAAGATAAAAATATATTTTTATCAAAATGAACTAGTTAACTAGTAAGATAATCCAACGTTTTTAAATAAATAAATTGGATTTGTGAATGGTTTTAATCTAACCAAAATTTTCCAATATATAAATCGGAATGGATTTGAATAGAAATCATCTTCGTGATATTTCGATATTGGATTCCGTGACTATGCGGACATTGTGGAGGAATTTGGAAGATAGATATATATCGTTATTCCCCATACGATATGTGTTGGTTTCAGAATTTGATATCGAATATAAGCCGTTATAATTTCTATTTAGAGCCTTATATTTAATATTAAATTGTATTTTGGGTTTGTCGTGAATGGTGTCTTAAATAACACTGTTCTTAAACCCCATGTGAAAAGAATAAATCTTTTAATTAAGATTATTAGAGTTTCCAGTTATATTTAGTAATTGGACGAAATTGGAATGTGAATTGGGTTTATTGTGAACTGTGTTTTTAACGACATTCGTTCTTTAACCCAATTAACAGTGAAATGTGATTTGGAATATATATAAATCTTTTATTAAGATTTAATGGAATTTTCCATAGTAAAGTTTTCCAATTTATAAAAATAAATTGGAATGGAATCGAATGCGATTTGGTAATAATCGAAGTGAGCTTCTGTGGAGGAAGACTGTTAATATATGTGGAATTTAAAAGGCTTTGCCGTTATTCCATTTATATTATTAGTCGAACACAGAAATTGATATCGATTATATATTCATCTGTTTTCCGTGATGATTCCATAATTAATGGAATGTAATTTTGGGTTTATCGTGAACTGTGTTTTAAATGACATTGGCTCTTTAACCCAGTTAAAGACAGGATTACACATCTAGCATTGTATTTCGAACTGTATTGTTGATCTCTGCTAAATATATATCTGTTTGGTGGCACAGAATTTATTCTCTTGCTTAACACCCTTCTCTAAGATGTACAAGCTTAGAGGTTATATATTTACAGAAATCATTGGTATGGTGTGGATTGTCGATGTTGCATGTTTGAGTTTCCAAAGTTAAATAATCGTTAAATAATGATTATTTGAAGATTAAAACTAAGTAAAGTTTTAATGAACCTTTATTTTGATTGAAATGTGAATGTGATAATTTAAATTATCAAATTTGGAAAATGATCGAGAACGGAGTATCACCAGTTTTTCTCCAAGCGATAGTTAAATCTTTAATTACATTTGAATGTGAAATGGTAATTGAATTTACCAAAAACACCGTGGTGTTAGATATGGAGTATTACCAGTTTTTCTCCATGGGATGAATAAGTTGGGGTTGGGAAATAAAACAAATGATTACTTTGATAAGGTTCGCTAATCCCGACTAGTTTGAGAAACCTTAATTTGGTTTAAATTGTGAAAAGAATATTCTGGATTGGAATGAGGCGTATGTTATGTTTTTATAGCACTTGATTATAAGATACGTGAATTATTCGGAAAGGCCGGGTTTATACCCATTCTGAATAATTGATTCGATGATAAGTCGACGATGAAGATGGTGATTGAAGAATGGAGATCTTCACATCGTTTGGATGATTACTGATGTCTTGATTGGGCTGTACACCCAGGACGAGGTAATAAGTGGTGATCGTCCAGACGTACTTGGAGTTCGACCAGATATACGAGGTCCTTTCTCTTATATTGGACATATGAGACGAGGAATAAGGTGCCTCCGGTTTCGTTCAGACCCGGAACGAACTAGTAAATGGATGTGTATCTGACATTGGATTTTATTCTGTGTTGATTGATTTCTATTAAATATATATATATATATATATATATCTGTTTGGTGGCAGAGAATTTATTCTCTTGCTTAATACCCTTCTCTGAGACGTATGAGCTTAGAGGTTATATATTGATCGATATCAGTCACATGGCATGAATTGCCCGTGTGGCATGCTGAGATGCAAATGATCAAGGCTTCCTGTTGAAAAGCAGAGTCTTGTGGTTGATGATCAAAGCACAGATTTAAATAGCATAGCTTTGTGTATAGCGTTAATTCGCGAGCCTCACACCTCGGTATGAGTCAAAAATGGGATGAGGACGGCAGGGAGGACACGACATTTCTTTCTAGCTATGGGTGGTGTCATGGTATGGAGCCTAGACATCTATTTATTTTTACCTGTATGGATGATGGATTGCAAGGCGCCTCAGATATATCGGTCACTGCGGGGCCAACGGATAGGTCCGATAGGACCGGGAAACGTGTGTTCTGGAATAACTAATCCGCTAAGTGTGGACCGGCCCTGCTGCTAACCAGGATTTGCCAACGTCCGAACCCTGAGGCATTTGCTAGAGTGTCTCGAAGCCAGCGAGGATGATCCCTTTCCTCGACACATAGATGGAATCTAAATTCCAATACGTGACATTTTAATTTTAATTGCAGAATTAGTATGGCGATATAGTAGCTTGGGATACTATGCCGTCTATGATTGATACATTTATAGTTGAAGTTGATTTTGACACTATACACTTATAGTAATATCAAAATGATTTGTTTAAACGTACCAAGCATGTTTGGCTATTATAAGGGAAAACTCTATCCTCCGGCTTGCGTTATATTGTGTGATGGGACCTGAGTCTTATAATAGCTTCATTTTTCAAAAAAGCATTGCGTTTTCTATAAACTGTTTTATGCACTGGTATTCTTAGGAGAAAACCTGTTCCGTGTTATACGGCGTGGTCCCTTGATTTACTTTATTTCCAAAGTAAAGTTTTAAATAACTGCTTTAGTTCTCACACCAGTCCCATAACTGACCTGGAGTTTATTGTTTTAACCCAAACTCTGGGTGCCCCTATTTTCCACACGGGTAGCTAGTAGTTTTGGTTTTGCAGATTTCTATTCTACAGAATCCTGGTTTATAGCTGGAGATATATTCAGAAAGCTTTGTATCTGTGTATCTCTTTCAGTTGTGTTATGTATTATTTTTCCGCTGCTTTGTAATTTAAATCTCTGATATTTTTATGATGTATATTATTTATTCATACTCTGTTATATTCTTGTACTCTGATGTAATTGTTGCAATAAGCAATGAAATGTTCTACTGTTTTTGTTATGATCGGTCTTGTCCTCAACTCAATCCGGGCTATCCCGTAAGGATAAGTTTGGGTCGTATTACCAGACGTCTGTCGTAGATATGACAGACGTATGTCTGAGCTCTCGGGAAAAAAATTCTCTGACAACAGACGTCTATCACATCTACGACAGACGTCTGTCGCTGAAACCAGCTGAGACCAAACACCTTCATCTCTAACTTTTTCGTACGAGCTCCGATTTCTGAACGGTCTTCTCCGATACGAAGCTATCTTCATCCTCTTTAATCGATATATAGTATCGCAAACTTCAACACTCCATCTCGATATTATAACCATCTCCATACCCTGAACTCCAATGCACCCAAGCATTTCCTTCTACCTTCAACCAAGCAAGCTTGAATATTTACTCAATGAGCTCCAGCATGGCCACCGCCCATTGCATTACATCAACGAGTTAAGGCAAAGCCCCCACCCGCCAATGAGGTGTTGAAAACATCCAACTCCTAATCTAGTCTCACCAAAAGACAATATACTCGGGAGTGAGAACGAGTACTTACCAAGAAGATAGATTACAACCTCTCACCGATAATCCTTTCCATCAAAACAAACAAAATCACTCTCTCTAATCGTGCCACCCCGTCGCACCTAGCAACTCAATAAGGGAATTAAGTTCGAGCAATGCTTGAACTTCCCAAACTGCAATTCTTTAGTAAACATGTCCGCTGCATTATCCTTTATGTGCACTTTCCGAAGGTATACTAGCTTACCCTCATCCATGGGTACAAGAAATGACTCTCTCACCTTAACATGCTTCGTCCGTGAGCCAAATGCCAAATTCTCCGCCAAATTTATAGCACTTTGGCTATCACATCGATACTATCTTGTTCGAAACCCAAGTCACACAATAATCGCTTCAAGTATAGTGCCTCCTTTGCCTCCTCCACCGCGGCAATCAACTCCGCCTCCGTAGTGAATAAGCAACTACGGTTTGCAATCTCATTCTCTAACTAATGGTTGTCCCACAAAGTGTGAAAACATATCCGGAAGTTGATTTCCTCCGATCCCTATCACCGGCGTAGTCCGAGTCACAATAACTAACTTACAATTCATCCCATCACTACCACCAAAAACAATACCATGAGATGATGTGCCTTTCAGGTATCCCAATATAGCCTTCACGACTTCCCAATGCGATTTCCTCGGATTAGCCATATACCGACTAACCATCCCGACGGCATTTGCAATATCAGGCCTTGTACACACCATGGCATACATCAAAACCGCACTTGCATATGGAACCTTTGCCATATTAGCCTTGTCTTTCTCCCAGATAGGTGATCCCTTATCCAAAAGCTTCATATGAAAAGGTAAATGTGCATTTAACGCCTTTGCATTCTCCATGCTAAACTGGTAAAGCGCGTTTTTAATGTACTCCTTTTGAGTCATTCTCAACTCAAAACACTTTCGATCCCTTTCAATTTCCATGCCTAAGATTTTCCTTGCTTCTCCAAGATCTTTCATTTTAAATTCTGATTTCAAAGCATTTTCAACTTATTGATTTCATTTTTATCTTTGGAAGAAATGAGCATATCATCCACATACAAGAGTAAATACACCCAACAATCATTTCCCAACCTCTTTAAATATATGCAAGTATCTTTGATGCTTCGATGGAAGGCACTTTCAAGCATGAAATGATCGAATCTCTTATACCACTGTCTAGGTGATTGCTTTAACCCATATAGTGATTTCTTCAACTTGCAAACCATTTTAAACTTACCAACTACAAAAAACCCTTCCGGTTGCTCCATATAGATGTCTTCATCCAAGTCTCCATGAAAGACGGAGGTTTTCACATCAAGTTGCTCCAACTCTAAGTCATGGATAACAACTATAGTCAGTAAAACCAGTATAGAAGAATGACGTACCACCGGTGCAAATATTTCATAATACTCCTTTCCCTTTCTTTGTGCAAACCCCTTTGCCACTAATCTTGCTTTGTACCTTCCATCATCCTTCACCTTGTAAATCCACTTGCACCCTATAGCACGGTTTTCATGAGGAAGTGGAACCAACTCCCAAGTTTGGCTTTTCATTAATGGTTGCATCTCTTCCTCCATGGCGCAAATCCACTTTGAGCTATCACTCGAATCCATGACGTCATCAAGGTCCATCAGCTCAACTTGGACTATATTGAGAGCATAGTCCAAATGATCACAAAAGTTAAGGTAGTTCCAATCACCATATCTTTAGGGAAGTCATATTGCGCGTCGACCAACCCGAGTAGCAATACTATCACTCAAACCCCTTTCGGCTCCACCTTGAGTCGAAACTTCTCTAGTATCATGTACATCACCAACATCACTAGAGGAACCATGTGGACTATGTGATGTTTCATCAACCGCTTCAACCCCACGAGCTTCTTCTTCAAACTCTACTAACACTTGGATGAAATGTTTGAATGACTTCCGTCTCCTTTGATTCACCATGAACCAAACCAGGAACATCCGATGAGCTCTTATTCTCCTTGAATAAAGTCGACTCATCAAAAGTGACATGATGAGAATTAACAACCTTCTTCGTTTTCGGATTCCAAATCTGATAGCCTTTCACGCCGTTCGTGAAACCAAGCAAGATCCCCTTGAAAGCTCTAGCTTCAAGCTTATCATTCCCCGGATCATGCACATACACCGAACTTCCAAACACACGAAGATATCTCAAGTCAACACTCTTCCCTTTCCACACTTTCTCCAGAATTTTGTTATCAATAGTCGAGCACGGAATTCGATTCACAATATGCACCACGGTCGACAAAGCTTCGGCCCAAAATCCCTTGGACAAACCCAATGTCAATCTCAAGCATTGAGCCTTTTCAAGTAGAGTTCGGTTCATTCTCTCCACTACTCCATTAGGTTGCGGATCTCCCGGTGTAGTAAAATGTCTCTGGATTACATGATGCTTACAATACTCCAAGAATTCCCGGGAAACATACTCTCCGCCATTGTCAGTCATTAGAATCTTCAAAGTCTTCTCACTCTCATTCTCAACAAGAGCCTTCCACACTTTGAACTTAGCAAATGCCTCCGACTTGGCCTTCATTACATACACCCATACCTTCCAAGACAAATCATCAATGAAAGAAATGTAATAACGAGCTCCACCTAAAGAAGCAACCAGTGTCAGTCCCCAAACATTCGAATGAACATATTCAAGAACCTCCTTTGAATCATGCTTACCTCCATCGAATGATACCTTTGTTTGCTTCCCATGACACATTCCTCGCAAAACTCTAGTTTGTCGAAACCCTCACCCTTGATCATCTCCCGCTTCCGAAGAATATCCAAACTCCTCTCCGAGACTTGACCCAATCTCAAATGCCACAACTGTGTCGCATACAAGTAACAAGAACTATCAACACCCACACAAGTCTCACCTCCTATGATCACACCTTGAAGAAAATATATACCATGAGTCCTAGCACCCTTCATAACCACAAGTGCCCCCTTCGAAACCCTCAAGCAATCCTTCTCGATAGTGATCTTACATCCTAGAGAATCCAAGTGCCTCAAAGATATACGCAACTTCCTAATTCTCGAAACATAGCGAACAATGGTGAGCGTGCGAACTACTCCATCAAACATCCTTACTTGCACGGAGCCAATACCCATCGACTTGGAAATGGCACATTTTACCATAGCAATTGTATTTCCCTCTTTGACATCATAAGATGAAAAACAATTTCTGTTTGGTGTCATATGATACGATGCACCCGAATCGAGTACCCAATTGGTACCAGAAACACCCGATGCTACCACCGTCAACACATTCTCATCTATCTCACTATCCCCACTCTCCACCGCTACGGATGAAGATGCTACTTCCTTCTTATCTTTTTCTGGACATTCATTCTTCCAATGTCCTGGTTTCTTACAAATAAATCACTTGCCATTTCTTTCTTTCGATTTACCTCTTCCACCGGGCTTCCTAGATTTAGAACACCCCCGGTTTCCTTTCTTCACATTCTTTTCTTTCTCCACAAACAACGCGTGACCACTACTAGCTCCACTACTACCCTCACTCATATCCTTCATTTGATCTCTCAACTCCTCACTAAGAAGACCTGTCTTGACATCATCAAGAGTCAAAGTATCCCGGCCATAGATCAAACTATTTGAGAAACCCGTATAACGGTCCGACAACGAACACAATAATATCATCGCCTTTGGCTCTTCCCCAATCTTCAAATCAACGGCCTTCATCTTCATAAGCAAGTCATCAAAGGCATTCAAGTGTGCCTTAAGCGAATTACCCTCCTTTATCTTGAAGGTGAAAAACGTCTGCAATAAGATCAAACGGTTAGTGAGCGACTTATTCATATACAATTCCTCCAACTTGTCCCAAATGCCTTTAGAAGTTCTCTCACCACTAATTTCGGAGATCACATTCTCCCCCCTAGCAAGTTGAAGAGTAGTTTAAGCCCATTCCTCCATATCCTCTCCTCAACGTTCAAGATATAACTTGGCAATAAGTGAGTATCTAATACAACTCGGTCCACCCGATTCCTCCTAAGAACCGCTTTCATTTTCCATTGCCACTTATCAAAGTCATTATCACCATTCCACTTGTCAATTACCAATTGAGAACCTGATGCCACATACGAACCCCATACATAAGGCGCCACACTATTCGGACTTCCGATTGTAAGACTTACCAAGCTATTATCTGTATCTGGCATTTTCACAAACACCCAACAAGCACCAATTGCTCTGACACCAACTGTTGTAACTGTAGTGATTAATCTGATTCAAGACCACTCAAATCGAATATCTAAACCACAAGCACCTCGCGGAAGACGGGATCACTGTTAGACTTGCAAAAACAACCAAATCAATAACCATAGTCACAAACAATGATCAACCAATCACGAACAATCCAAATCTCAATCACAAGCGTTAAAATAATGACAAAAGCAGCAAAACAAATTACACGAAGATTTATAGTGGTTCCACTAACAACTTGTTAATGTACATCCACTTTGGAGAGAGTATTTTATTACGATGATGAAAGGAATACAAGAGATTGATCCCATGATCACTATATTTCAATATAGAAAAAGAGTTTGTGGAGAATAGAATTGAAGAATTGCAATTAAGTTATAAACCCTAATTGACCCTTGAGAATAAGTCTCCAAGCTCTCCAAGAACTCACTTTTGAAAACCAGAAAAATAGCTTATATAGAGATGGGCCAATTCCTAAAATTGCCCCCACGTCTTCACAAATTAGCTTGCCAATTTTCCAGCCCGAAACAACCGAAAAGTCTCGTCAGACGTCTGTCGTGGGAGGCTACAGACGTTTGTTTGTCCCAGGGAATTATTCCTGCTTTAGCTCTCAGCTCAGAAGTCTGTCGTAGATATGACAGATATCTGTCTAAGCTCTCGGGAAAAATTCTCCCTGACAACAGACGTCTGTCACATCTATGATAGGCATTTTTCGCTGAAACCATCTGACACCAAACACCTTCAGCTGTAAATTTTGCGTATGAGCTCCGATTTGCGAATGGTCTTCTCCGATACGAAGCTATCTTCATCCTCTTCAATCCAATATATAGTATCGCAAACTTCAACATTTGCTAGATTGATTGAATTGGATTTGTAAAATACCAGAATATTTGTAATTGTTGTTTTATGGAATTTAATTATATATATATATATTTGAAATTCTATGAAATTAGAAAGAATTCTTCCTTTTATTCTTTATTTAACTACCTCCAAGCAAAGAAACTCATAAAATATTTTTGTATTATGATAACATATTAGATGTATTAAAATAAACATTAATACTCAATTTCTTATTTGGAGGCTATGCTTATTTGATATTAAAATTTTAGAAATGTGTGAGTGAAAAAATGATTATGCAGCTAGCAAAAGATAGCTACTTCCTTATTTTAAATTTGGCACTAGTATTTGCAATGTTAATTTGTCTACGAGTCAGTAATAACTAAGGCATAACATAATATTTTTAATTCGCCATGAGGGCGTTAGAATGTTTGCAAGATAAATGTACCACATTTTTGGACTGGTTACCAAAACAGTTTAGATGTTTACCATCTTCCTACTGTATCCTCTTTACATCGTAATTTATTTAAGAATCATAACCAAAAAATAGTGTGTGATAGTAAACATTAGAAATAATAAAGCAAGCTAGAGTGGATTTGTATTAGTAGTTGACATAAGAATGAATCCTTGATAAACTAGAACTTTGTTGTCGTAGTTCCACAAGCGTTTAAGTACAATTTGATTAAAAAGATATAAAAATAGCTTATGGTTAGGCTGAATAAGCCCTTTTCAAGCATTCTCTTCTTCATCTATATCATCTTTAAACATAAAAAAAATTTGCAGGCAGAAACTTAGGCATCCTTTAAAGAAGTTCATTATCTAATCCATACACATGACTGAACTCCACTACTTTTTCCAATGCACAAAGATCCTCATTATATCGAATAAGAACGACCGATTCAATACAGATACCGGAATGTTAAGTTATCGACATCAAAACTTTTAGGACTAGTGCAAGTAACAACAAGATGATCTCATCATATACAAGTATAGAATACCATAAAATATGCTAGTTTTTATCCGATAAATCAAACCTAGGGTATTTTACTAAGAAGTAGGGGAACCTCCTCTAACAATAATTTAGGTAAATTAAAAGGAATTTCTATATTTACCATGGCTGAAATTCTTGGTTGATTCATTCTTGTTATGTTTACACATACGTCACAATAGCTATTAATCTAAATTGATGCAAGACACCATTTAAGTAAAGTTTATTAACTAATATTTCTTTTACATACTAAAAATGACAAAAACATGTTTTTTGTCTCTAAATACCTACACTTTAAATTTTCTATAACCATTTAAATCTTTCTAAATTCTTCTGTAAAATTTTACATTTAAAACCGTAGTTTACATTTAATTACATAATACTAAAACTATTTAAATAACTTTTGCTAACTATAATTCATTGATTCGCCTAATAAATCACAACAAGATTAACTATATCATATTAACAAAAGTAAACCAAATATATAAGCATGTCAATCACATAACATAAATTATACACATAAATAATTATCACAAGTTCAAAGTTGAACTCATTTACATCAATATATTTACCATGTATTGCATTGTAATATTAATATCAAATGCGTACATTTTAAAATTTATTTAGTTATTTACAAAACACCGCATAATATCACTTAACATTGTATGTTTAAGTCAATATGTCTAAATTAATTAAGTGATATTGAATTTAGCAAGTGAATTCAATCAGTAAGTTGTTAATTCATCTAATTAACGCTAAGTGTGATGTTTTAAAATGTATACCATATTCACATCAACAAAAATGTTAAAATTACTTTTTATTTTAAATATGAAGTTAAATAAGACAAATAAGCAATAACAAAAATATTAATATATTATACACTTATCTTAATAAATTTATCATAAATTGAAGAGAACAATTTCCGCTTTAAATACATGCATTTTAACATTTTACAATTATTTTTTGAACCTCATTAAACTCTTTTATGATATTTTAAATTTCAATACATATGTCTAAACTACACATGAATCATAAATTCTAATTATTTAAATAATCTTAGAGAATGTTAATTTGTCCATTTTTTTAATAGCTATTAAAAAATATATGCCAATTTTACTATGTATATTTGTATTAAATAAACGTACTTTTTTCATGCAACTATAAAGATGTATAAATCACATAACAAGACTATGTATATCAATCATAAACACAAAGTTAACTTGTAAATTGGTTAATTATGATTCATTTATATCAAGAATTTATCATATATTATTCCATAAAATTCTTCTAGAACATCAATAAAGCTATAACAAATAAATTTTCTTTTTTCAAATTTCTTTTCAATTTTTTTGTTATGTTATACATTTAAACTAGCTTCGTAATTTTACATTTAACTTTTTTAAACAAATTATATTAGATAATATTTGTTAATTCATCATTTAAATTTTTAATATAGATCAATTTCAGCATGTATATCTTTATTAACAAAAATAATTACATATTTTTTGTGTAAGTTTTATAACATGAATTAGACATAAATAACCATATTAATTTTAGTTAATAGTTTATGTATTTCACATCCAGATTTATTATATATTTCATAACAAAGTTCTCAATTTAATATTAAAATAATAAATACTATTTTTAATAACATTATTGTGTGCAACGCACAAGTTACACATTAGTCTATTAAATAATTGTATAACAGAACCTTTTAATGCTCTCTCATTAATTATAGGAATTTGCTCTCTTCTCCTTAATTCTCTCATTATATTTTATTTTTAAATTAGTTTATCATTGTACATTTATTTACTATTTCTTTCACATTATTTTTCTTCACCTGTCATTTTACATTTTGGTATGGATATTTCAAAGTTTACACAATTATTTATTACTGGAAATTAGGTTCTAATGACAATATTTTCCATGGTATTGATTTCCAGGATACGTGTTTAAAAAAATAAGTTTCCAAGACAAAATGTATACTGCGCTTTTTTTTCTATTCAGATTGGAATTTTCATCATTTTTCAATTCTGTAAAATTTTACCTAAGTTATATTTTTAGTAGAGACGAGATCAAGATTCAATTCGATCTAAATTGGATTGTAGATTTCATCATCAGTCGGAATCTAAATTTTGACTCACTTTAGATTGTCGATTTTAAAATCTACCTGAATCTAAATTTTAATTTATTTTGCATTGTCGATTTTAGGTAATATGTTGAATTATTTAGTTTGTATTATCAATTTATTTATTTCAGATTATAAAATTATTATCGTTTTTTATACAAAATATGGTTGAATGTCAATTCATTTTTTTCCTTTCAGCATTCATAGTATTTTGATTGCTTTATCCAAATTGTTGTTATTAGTTGTCTTTTAATTTTCTTATAGAAAGTGTATATTCAAATGGTCAGACGTATGTGAAATAACTTTTTCTTGATTGCTGCTGCCAATCGTTATTCTTGTGTAATGATAAATTCTTTTATCTTTTATCTTGGATTTTTTAAGTGATGTATGCCAGAGCAGTGGATATATTTTATCATACAATGTTTATGCCTTTCTTTAGATTTTGAAAATAAAAAGCAGTTCTTTTGGTAAGATATGGATTCAGGTATTGTGACGAATCTTGGCTTAGATCCACTTCAGCTGCTCCCCAATTGAAAGCTACTAATAGGAAGAAATTTTGTGATCAATCTTGGCTTAGCAAGAAAATGTGTGTTAGCCTTCTAAAATGATGCCACTTTATATGCATATTTTAGTGCATCTTTAGTACAAACTCCGATTACATTGTGTTCTCTGATACAGATAATGTACTTGCTTTAAAAAATATACTCTGATTCTTGAAGGGCATTGTTATTGACACTCCATTTTCTGTTAAGGGGATGCCAAATTTTAAGGACACTCCAGTTTTTAAAAATTGTTAAGAGGGGTCAATGTAGGTGACTAATTTTTTATTACCTCTTACGATTTTACCCTTACGTTTAAAAATTACTCACCGTAAAATCATTAGTTCCCTAAATGACAAAAATCCTAAATCGTTTCAACTGCAAACTTACGTCAGGGCAAAATTGTAGGAAAAAGGGAGAGAACGAAGAAAACATCATTATCCTCTTTGTGAATTTATAATATATCTCGATTTGCTAGAATTTGACTTTGGTTGAATTAGTCCAACAAGGGAACAAACGTTGCTATAATATCTTTGGGATCAGATATAATTTGTTTTTTGTCATGATTCCCAGTTGAACATGTGGTTTAAGGATTAAGCCAAAGCCAACAACTCCAATTTTATCATCGATTTGCTGGAATTTTTGTAAGAACGATTTGAGTAGCAGATGTAGAATAAGAAACCTTCCATTTAAATTTAACAAATACGTAGATGCAAATCCTTGTACCCTCCTGTGGTTTAAAGAAAGTCTATTTAGACACAAAAATTTGACATAAAATAATAGTCTTTGGATTTCCCACTGATTTTTACTCCTTATGAGGACAAACGATCCAATTACTAATGGTTTGTAATAGAATGGATTTCGCTCGGGCCTAATCGATCGCTAAATCGACCAAGACCGTTCGAAGCCCGGATACGCTAACTTTGGGTATACAACAACCTCAGAACAACAACATAAGACTTTTATAAACATCATTATAATGTTACATCAGAGTACAGAATATATCAGAGTACATCAAAAAATAACACTACAGCGGAAGATTAATTTACAATAAATATAATACAATGCACAATGGAACAATTAAACTAACACAACTGAAGGCTATCAGTGCTCTGGACACAGCTTTAAGCTTCGATCTAGAATCCTACTCAATATATCTGCAAAATAAACTACTCGACTGCCCGTGTGGAAAATATGGGCACCCGAGTTTGCAAGGGAAAACAAACTACGAGTCAGTCAAGGGGCTGGAATGAGAAATCTTACTTAACTTATCTAATAATAAGGCTAATCACAGGACCACGCCACTAACGCGGAATGGGATTATTCCATTGGATTGCCAGTGCATAAAATAAGTAAATCTTTTAAAACAACGCAATGAGTTTTAGAAAAATGAATCCATTATAAGACTCAAGTCCCATCACACAATGCAATGCAAATCGGAGGATAGAGTTTTACCTTATAATGATCAAACATGATTGATACGTATAAAACAATAATCATTGATATTATTATTAGTGTCTAATCAGCTAAAACATTATCAATATAAATGTATCAATCCTAGACGGCGTAGCTACCGTATACTATGTCGCTATATATAGGTTTACAATCAAATCCGTAATGTCATATTGGAAATTGGGTTTCCATCATGAGTCAAGGCTAGGGACGCTCTCCTTACCGATTCGGGTCACCTCTAGCAAGATGACCCAGGATCACACCTACGGGCAACCCTTGGATCCTGCAAGGCCGATCAACAAATACTTTAGTGGATTAGTTATGCCTGAACACACGTTTACCGGTCCTATCGGACCAATCACTTGGCCATTAGCGACCAATATCTGAGGCGCCTCATTCCATCATCCACATAAGTAAAAATGTCTGGGCTCCATACCATGACACGACTTCAAGCTAGAAAGAAATGTCATTGTAACAACCCGGAAAATCAGAACCAATTTAAAATTTTTATTTTGGCAATTTTAACGGATTTTGAATATTTAAAATGAATTATTTTAAATAATAACGGCGAAAAAATTATTTTCGACGAAGTTAAAACGAATAAATTTATTTTAATTATAAAACGAGCATGGAATGGCGTGGTAGTTATAAAATTCGATTTCTAAATTCAAATGAATATACAGAATTCAATATAAGTCAGAATTAGACGAAACAAGAAATATTTGAATCTGTTTAACCATATCTTTCTAAGGATGTAAGAAACTGAGATTTCAGTTTATAAATTGAATGTTACGTTCGGTTTAAAATTCAGAAAAGTCACTATGGAATATATATATATTTTAATATATATAAAGGCCTTAAAAATAGCCATTTTGCAAACGACCTCCGTTTTTGATGAAACCACTTTTGTTGGATTCGGGATGTCAAGTTATTGCTAGATTCCAATTTTCATAATTTTTGAAATCAGTATGTGAGCATGGCAAAGTAAAACGTGTTTTGACAGTTTCAGTCAATTTGGATCGGCAAAAAAATGGCCATTTTTCAAACGGTCTTCAAATTTGACGAAATTAGTTTTGTTAGGACCATATCGTCAATACGAAGCTAGAAATAATTTTTCTGGAATTTTCAGAGTCGGTATGTGGCCCTAGTAAATTAAAAGGTACATTTTAATTAAATATATATTGATTTATATTTTAGTTTAAAGGATAACTGATCCTAACAGCCGAATTGGCTTACCAGACATAACCCATTGTGTTCGGAATGAGGGTAATTAGTTAGGGGCGACAGTCGTTGGGTGCGATTCGGGGTTCGAATGAAAAAGTAACCTTTTGAAATTAAAATAAAATTAAATATGAATATATATAATTGGGTCAAGGCCCATTTCTCTCCTTCATAAGGTCAAAGTGAAAAAGGAAAAAAATTAAATAAAAACCACTACTCCCCGTCGCCCTTAGCTCCACGCCCCGCCATCGCCTCCATCGCGCCGCCGCCCTAGTCAGTGGCCTGCCTCCACTTCCCCCTCCTCTCCTCCGCCCTCGCCTCTCTCTTATCTCCTATTTTAAATCGCACACAAACCCTAACAGACCGCGCCAATGCCGGAGGCTTGCCGCCCCAGTTCGCGCCGCCAACATCACCTGCGCGCCACCGTGTCGCCGTCAGAGCCGCGATTCCCCCTCCTCAAAGAAAAAAAATCGATTTTACCGTAAGTCTTTACCTATTTATTTTACTATTATGTAGTTAGCTTATTTAAATTAGTAAAAAATAAAAATTTTATGAATAAATATAGCATTGATTTTAAAATATATAGCATTTATATAAAAATATAATTTTTATATATGTATGGCCATTAAAAATGTAATCTTTATAGGTAAATATCATTGAATATAAAAATACGATTTTTATATGTATAGCGGCAAATTAAAAATATGATTTTTATATATAAAAATGTGATTTTTATTATATGAATGACATTATAAAAATTTGTTTTTTATTTATTTATATAACATGAAAAGGTTTGATTTTTATAAAAAGAAAAGATAATGAAATAGCAAATAAAAAGATTAGATTTCTATAATGAAATAGCGAATAGAAAGATTAGATTTTTTTATATTGAAATAGCGAATAGAAAGATTAGATTTTTATAAGGAAGTAGCAAAATAAAATTTTGATTTTAATATATATGAAGTAGCGATAAAAATTCGATTTTTATATATATGAAGTAGCGATAAAAATTCGATTTTTATATATATGAAGTTGAAATAAAAATAGTGACTTATATAAATATATA
Organism: Allium sativum; assembly: GCA_030737875.1. Lineage (NCBI taxonomy): Eukaryota > Viridiplantae > Streptophyta > Magnoliopsida > Asparagales > Amaryllidaceae > Allium > Allium sativum. The sequence goes on from CM060924.1 coordinate 302,544,174, forward strand.
TAACAACAATATAAAGAAGTGATTTTTACATACATAAAAAAAATATAAAAATATACTTAGTTTTAAAGATATAAAAATATACTTAGTTTTAAAAATATAAAAATACACTTTGTTTTAAAAATATAAAAATATACTTTGTTTTAAAAATATAAAAATATACATTGGTTTTAAAAATGAAATTAGCATATGGTTTTAGAAATAAAAATCAGATTTTTTATAATATGAAATAGTGATGATTTAAAAATGTAATTTTTAAATAAATAGCACTGTATTAAAAATGTGATTTTTAATATAAACCGCTTGAAAACAGATTGCGATGGAACCGACTGGAAGCGAACTGAATTCAAACCGTGCAGAAATAAAACTGGCGGAGTGGAAACCAAAGGTGAGAACTTCTCACTCTAATTTGATTTCTAGTTGAAAATATATACTAGGATGCAGATGGTGCTTAGCAGCATCCAATACAATCGTCCACAGACCATGGACGACTTGTTTGATTGTATTGCATTGTGAAAATTGTTTGTGTGAATTAGAGTTTTAATTAATATTTAATTAGATTGAAATAATCGAGAATGGAGTATCACCAATTTTTCTCCAAGCGATAATTAAATCTTTAATTAGATTTGAACGAGAAATGATAATTAAATTTACCGATAACACCATGGTGTTAAATATGGAGTATTACCAGTTTTACTCCATGGGATGAATAGGTTGGGATTGGGAAATAAAATGAATGATTACTTTGGTAAGGTTCCCTAATCCCGACTAGTTTGGAAAACCTTAATATGGTTTTAAATTGTGAAAAGAATATTTGAATAAAAGAATATTCTGGATTGGAATGAGACGTATGTTGTGTTTGTGTAACACTTGTAGATAAAATACGCGAGTTATTCGAAAAGACCGGGTTTATCCCATTCTAAATAACTAATACGACGATATGTCGAAGATGAAGACGGTGGTTGAAGACCAGAGGTCTTCACATCATTTGGATGATTACTGATGTCTTGATTAGGCTGTACACCCAAGACGAGGTAATAAATGGTGATCGTCCAGACGTACTTGGAGATCAACGGATATGCGAGGGCCTCTCTCCTGTATTGGACATATTGGACGAGGAATAAGGTTCCTCCAGTTTCGTACAAACCCCGAACGAACTTGTAAATGGACTGTGAGTCTGACATTGGATTTCATTCTTTATGATTGATAGACATCAGTTGCATAGCGTGGATTGCCTGTGTAGCATGTTGAGATGCAAATGATCAAGGCTTCTGTTGAAAAGTAGAGTCTTGTGGTTGATGATCAAAGCATAGCTTTAATATAGCGCCGCTTTGTGTATAGCATTAATTCGCGAGCCTCACACCCCGGCGTGAACCAGAAATGGGAGAGGACATCAGGGAGGACATGCGTTTCTTTCTAGCTAGGATTGGTGTCAGCGTTTACAAGCCCTGACATTTTACTAATGTGGATGATGGAAAGCGAGGCGCCTCGGTTATACCGGTCACTACGGTGCCGATGGATGGTTTGGTAGATATACCTGCCAGTTTGACGCCCTATAAAGCGGGGAAACGCAGTGTCCAGGCATTTTAATCTACATCGAGTGGACCGGACCTGTCGATCCAAGGGACGATGCGTTATGTTCCTGAGGGGCAGGCTACAGCGTCTCGAAGCGGTAAGGACGATCCCTTGCCTTGGTTCATAGATGGAAATCCAATTTCCAATACAACATTTCGGTTTTAGTTGTAATCCTATATATGGCGACATAGTGCGATGGGGCGCTCATGCCGCCTATGATTGATACATTTATATTTGAAGTTGATTTCTTCACTTATAGTAATAATAAAATATGAAATTTCGCGTCTCAAGCATTATTTGGCTATTATAGGGTAAAACTCTATCCTCCGGCTTGCGTTGCATTGTGCGATGGGACCTGAGTCTTATACTAGCTTCATTGTTCTTTATATACCATTACGCTGTTCGTTTTATGCACTGGTATTCTTGGGAGGAAACCCGTTCCGTGTTATACAACATGGTCCCTTGATTTACCTAACTTTAAAAATTGGATTAATAACTGTTTTAGTTCTCACTCCAGTCACATGACTGACTTGGAGTTTATTGTTTTAACCTAAACTCTAGGTGCCCCTATTTTCCACATGGGCAGCTAGTAGTTTTGGTTTTGCAGATATTATATTCACAGGATCCGGGTTTACAGCTAGAATGATATTCAGAAAGCTCTGTATCCGTGTATCTCTTTCAGTTGTGTCTTGTATTATTTTTCCGCTGCTATGTAATGTATTTTAATCTCTGATATTTATCAAATGTGTATTATTTATTCATACTCTGTTATATTCTTGTATTCTGATGGAATTGTTGTAATAAGCAATGAAATGTTCTTCTGTTTGTATTCTGATTCGTCTTGTCCTCAAAGCAATCCGGGCTTTCCTTCACGGGGAAGTTCGGGTCGTCATAAGTTGGTATCAGAGCTTTGGTTTAAAAAGCTCGAGAACAAGACTGTAACACCCCTCCTCTGCTAGGGTCACTCACAAAGGGAATGCACTAGCTTTGGTGGAGCATTATCTAGGTAAACATACACAGAAATATTATAAGACAGAACATATAAAACAGCGGAAGAAAAACCAAATTACATTTCTTTAAAATCTAGAAATGTCTAAAGCCTTTTACACCAAAATGCCATTAAATCCATTACATCGAAATCTGTCTTGCAATAGTAAAGAAGCATAAAACCATAGTCATAAATCATTACCCAAGTAAAACAGTAAAGCAAGCCATATCCAAGAGAAATCCAAGCCGTTCGTGAAAGAGCCCTGGAGTTTGGAAAGATCCGAACTAAGCTGTATTCTCACCGTGCGAACCTAGGGGGGGAGAGAAGGAGAGAACGGAAGAAAAAGAGGAGAAACAAAACGGGTCAGTCATAAAGACTGAGTAAATCCTAGGGACTTTCAGCATAGAAACAAGTAGAGATAACATGACTTGTATAAACTGAAAGTAAACACAAGGATAATGATAAGATAGGCAAGTTAAACTAAGATGACAAGATAAACTATACTAACCAGATAAACTATGATAACAAGATAAACTATGCAAACCAGATAAACTACGTATAGCATCGCATGTTTAACATTCTCTGCACCAACTGTACTAGTACCCCAACCCGTATCATCCTTTCCATGTATATGTACAGTCCCTTGCCGTATATCGTACGGGTTTCATCACGTATTTCTATACTACTTCAACGTAGTGCCACCATTCTTGAAATCGTTTGGACTGCCACCCTTGTTCTGGCTAGGTTTCCTTATCATGAACTATCGCGTGTTCAACTAGGATTTATGGCACCTAGGACCACTAGGGATTATGCTACCTATTGAACATTTTCTAGATTAGATTAGGGTTTATGCCACCTAGGACCACTAGGGATTATGCTACCTAATGAACAACACCTTTTTTCCACGTAACGATCTATAAATCGATCGACTCCCTACAAGTCCTAGCTCGTTCATGTGTCTGTGTCATACGGCCCAATCACGAAATGTAGTCACCTGTGCTAGGTTCACCATAGGTGTATCAAGCCCTAGAGTGCCAGCCACCGACACGAATCAAGCACGCACAGTGTAAACCTACTGGTGCCCATTGCCTGCTTTTCCAACTCCGGACTACGTGCACGACCATAGTCCGCCTGAACCTACAATGTCGCACCAACTCAGCCGTCGTTCTGGTCGCTTACAATCTGCCCATTAATCGTGCCCCACCCTGCCTAGTTCCAAGGTACCATGATACATCTAGTGGGTTACTGCTGAAAAGGACCGCGTAACTAGGGTTTTCGTCCAGCAGGTTAAGTGTTGTCATTTAAATTCGAGACTTAACCCCATCAGTCTAGCATGTCAAGTTGGTTAAGTGTGGTCATTCAAGTTCGTGACTTAACCCATCTATGTGTCATGTCAAAAATGCTAAGTGTTGTCATTCAAGTTCATGACTCGGCCCTACGAATCATGTGTTAAGCTGGTTAAGTATGTTCAAGTGGTTCATGGCTTAACCCTACCAAATCATCATGTCAAATTGGTTAAGTGTGTTCAAGCGGTTCATGACTTAACCCTATCAAATCATCGTGTTGAGTTGGTTAAGTATATTCAAGCGGTTCATGACTTAACCCTACCAAATCATCGTGTCAAATTGGTTAAGTGTATTCAAGCGGTTCATGATTTAACCCTATCAAATCATCGTGTTAAATTGGTTAAGTATATTCAAGCGGTTCATGACTTAACCCTATCATATGGCATTAATTCATTAATGCACCCCAACCTCTCACATCAGACCTGCTGTTGTGGTCCGTGGATATGCCGGGCGGTTCCGGGTAGAATTACACCACAACTCAGTCTGATCTCAGGTTTTCAAGTGCGATATGACTAACTACCCACATTGTATCCTATTGTTTGCAGTAACTGGATTTGCCGGGCGGTTCCGGGAAGAATTACACTACAAACTCAACCCAACCTCGAGTTGGCCTTTTTCAAGTTCATTCTAAATGTCATGTCCATGTTCAATTTTCATGTCAAGTTCGTGTCAAGTTTCTAAGCGAGTTTCGTGTCGAGTTCTCATATCAAGTTTTCAGGTTTCCACTTATGCATATTACCAAGTTCATGATTCATTTTCCTAACCCATTTCATGTTTGCCAAACCTACCCAATTCGTATTCCCATCGCATGTAAACGTAAATCGATCTAAATTACAAGTAGATCCAGGTCCAAAATAAAAGGGAATAACATCCTAACTATGATAGGTAAAAGAACGAGCACAAGGTGATAAATATGGCATGATATAGCTTGGGATAATTGGTTACCACATCACTGGCATATAGAGAATAATAGGCTTTCAAATCTAGCATAATAAGGTGATAGTCATGATAAAAATTGACATAAAAGAATAGGCATGCAAAAGCAAGCCAAATACAAGGATAATGGATCAATGGTCTGGGTGTACAACATGGTTTTCAACTATAGTGTTATGAACAATCAACTATAATAGTCAATTGGCCACAATAGTCATAGTCATAGTGAATCATAAGCGATTATTCACAAGAATCATGAATAATTATCCAAAATAGCTCTAGGCAACTACCCTAAATAGTCATAAGCAAGTAACTACAATAGTTTCAAGGTCATGGTCAAATAGTCTCCTCTTCATAACCATAGGCAGTAATTCATAGTCATGAGTCATAGGTGATTAGCCACAATTGTCCTTGTCATAGTCATGGGCAATAGTCTTATGTTCTCAGTTATAGGCATAGGCATAGTCTTTGGCCATTAACAATAGTTTCAATGCATAGGCATGATAATATTTGATTTACAACATGAATAGGCCCAAGTTAATTTTCATAGCAATATTCCAAAAAGTCAAGGTCCAAGAATAGGTATAAATCAATTATCATACATGGGTACAATTCCAATTGATAACATGAATAAGTCTAAACTGATTTCATAGATTCAAGAAGAGACAAGAACAGATCCAAATAGATAGGTCCAATTCCACTTTATTCCATGTCCATATTAAATTTAACAAGTTTCAATCTCAAAGTAACTAGAACATACAGAGCGTGGATCGAGAATTAGAGTGTAGAGATTTGGTTCTGGAAACTGTTATTGCAGTTGTCGAATCTCTATTTGTTTAGTCTTGTTCTAGTTGAAAACCCCCAATTTGCAATTCCTAGATGTTGTCTTGACGAAGTAGAAGTAGTCTCTTTTAATTTAAATATTATCATTTTGATTTTCACAGAGGTAGCATAAGGACAGAATGAAATGGTGTAGAGAGAATGAGGCTAGGGGGCTGTTTATATAGGGTTAGGCAGACGAATCTGGTCACGAAACAAGTCTAAATACATCAGAATGCATCTGGTTCAGAAAATAGGTTCAAGAGGCAGGTCGACTCCCCAGTCGACCTGGTCATGGGGAGGTCGACACCCCAGTCGACTCCCCAGTCGACCTAGTTGGGGTGAGGTCGACTCCCCAGTCGACCTGGGTATATAGGCGGGAATTTTCCCGCCAGCCTTCTCTGGGTTTGAATTTCGAATTTTCTGGCTTTATTTTCGAGCTGTTTTATTTTATTCAAATTCCTGAAACTTCTGAGGGTCATAACTTGGTCATACGAACTCCGATTTTCGAAAACTCGGACTCGATTTCATGCAGAATTTCGAGACGAACGCAATGGAGCAACCCGTTTCCCTTGGTTCTTATTTTAAAATTTAATTATGCCTTAATTTATGGTTTCAACATGTTATTAAAATACGGGTTGTTACATTCTCCCCTCCTTAAAGAATTTCGTCCCCGAAATCTCTAAGTTAGGAAGAATGTATCCTACCATCCAATCATCCATCTACTCAAAACATCATCCACAAGCAATTATTGTCCTTAAAAGATTCTTAATGCTGTTTGTATATATGCAGAAAGTATGTGTAAATGTACTTATCTAATGCAAAAGATCAGGCGGTTACGGATTCAGTAAACCTCCTTAATGCAAAGTATGCTAGTGCGATGAGTCCAACATGTATGCAAATTCCTATTACATTTCACAATTTCTACATGAGTGCTCAAACATTCATTCATATGCAACATCCAAATGATAGCATATCAATTTTCCATCCATGTACAAGTATAAACATTCATGCATATGCAATATGAAAATGTGACTGAGCCGATCTAGTGCCTAATGTGTGTTCATGCATCCACGAGCAACAACTAGCAACCACTTGCAACCACTTGCAACCATCACCCATAACATTTCTCAAACACATGTTTACATCCATTAGTTCCTACCTAAAGGTATAGCCGAATGATACAAGCAAGTAAAGAAAAACTTTGTACCCATTAGGCAATGTCTAAACTGGAAATCTTCCTCACATATATGCTAATTAGGAAAAAAAACTCCCCTAAACACCAGCCCAAACCAATATATATGATTCTAGGAAACCCAACGGACACCCTCAAACCCCAACATATATCACAACCAGATGAGTCATACTCCTTATGGGGTTTGCAACGGAAATAAGATAGCATGCAAGTAAGCTCTACAGGAAAAGAGGAATCAAGGATATACTCTTAAAAAGAGATATGATGTGCGTATCTAGTCTTCAATCTTCTAAGTCGCATTTCCTTGAGCTTAACTCCATTGTGCTTTGTCCGCCTTTAACTTCATAATTTCGTAGCTTCTTAATTCTTGTTTCCAAAATATGAGTTGGAACTTATTTCACTGTTGCCTCTCGTCCCACTTTCCCTTATCCTCCTTCTAGTATACTCGTCTCAAACATAACTGCGTACTCATGGTTTCATGCAAGCTCTCCAAAATTCACTAGTGAATCCTGGATCTCGTTTACTCCCTATAGGGTACGCAGAAGAATTATCTCTTGCAAATAAACAGATGTCAGCCATGTTGCCAAATGTACTTACTAAGGCGATTTTCTATAACTCATGCATAAGCGAAATGAACCATCCACCTTAGTGGCGAACACTACTCGAGATCTACAAATGTATCAAGAGATTCTAGGTAACTAAGCATGGCAGAATCCTCAGGGTTACACTAGACTTCGAGGGTATTACCGTAGCAAGTCAAGAGTATAACTACCCTCTTTTCATACTCAAGAATGACACCAGTACTGAATAACCATTCCATCCCTAGAATCGACCCGTAGCCCAAAAACATAAGCATTGCTTAGCATAGACATTCTCAAATCCAAACTAGTCATGAATAAATGAGCTGATTTCCCAACAGGATTTGAGAGAAAAAAAATGGGATCCTCTACTACGCTAGTACTAAGGTGCAGAGACTCAACTATCGAAGAAGAAATAAAAAGGATGCGATGAACAAAAACAAAGTTCTAACGGGATGAAACTAAACCTTCAACAGAAACATCACCACCTCTCTTAGGTATGCTAGTAATGAGAGCATACAATTGCCCTCTCGACGATCTTGTTCTTTGCCCTTGTCCTTGTCCTATAACATTTAACTACATGTCCCTTTTTACCATACTAACGATACTCTTTCTTGTCCTGAGTTTTATTATTCTTTCACTTTGGCCTCTTCCTTTTCACCTTTTCCTCCTTCGTGGATTAAGCCATATCAACAAGTTTATTATCCTTAGGCTTGTGTTCTTTTATCCTCGTTCTTACTATCCTTGTATAGCTTGTTGACAAGTTTCTCGAAATCTACCTCCATCGCACGGCAACCCTACAAAGCTTGAAATAAGATTAGTCGCAGATGGAACTACCGTGGCTATTGATGGAGGTTGGGCACTCCTTTGCCCTCCAACACACGCCTATAAGACTATGGTGAAGAGAGAGGAAGAAGGGATTCAAAGAGAGAATCAAAAGATAGTGCATATGGCTTTGGGGAATATGCCTTTCGTAAAACAAAACTTTTCTTAGAAAAATGCTTCTTTGTAAATGTTTTGAAAATAGTTTCAGAAGGTTTTTAAAATCTTTTGCCCAGTCTTGTAACCTTCTGCTCTGATACCAAATGTAACACCCCACCTCCGCTAGGGTCACTCACAAAGGGAATGCACTAGCTTTGGTGGAGATTATCTTGGTAAACATACACAGAAATATTACAAGACAGAACATATAAAACAGCGGAAGAAAAAACAAATTTCATTTCTTTAAAATCTAGAAAAGGTCTAAAGCCTTTTACATCAAAATACCATTAAATCCATTACATCGAAATCTGTCTTGCAATAGTAAAGAAGCATAAAACCATAGTCATAAATCATTCCCCAAGTAAAACAATATAGCAAGCCATAGCCAAGAGAAATCCAAGCCGTTCGTGAAAGAGCCTTGGAGCTTGGTAAGATCCGAACTAAGCTGTATTCCCACCCTGCAAACCGGGGGGGGGGGGGGAGAATGGAAGAAAAAGAGGCAAAACAAAACGGGTCAGTCATAAAGACTGAGTAAGTCCTAGTGACTTTCAGCATAGAAACAAGTAAAGATAACAGGACATGTACAAACTGAAAGTAAACATAAGGATGATGACAAGATAGGCAAGTTAAACTAAGATGACAAGATAAACTATACTAACCAGATAAACTACGATAACAAGATAAACTATGCAAAGCAGATAAACTACGTATAGCATCGCATGTTTAACATTCTCTGCACCAACTATACTAGTACCCCCAACCCGTATCATCCTTTCCATGTATATGTACAGTCCCTTGCCGTATATCGTACGGGTTTCATCATGTATTTCTATACTACTTCAACGTAGTGCCACCATTCTTGAAATCATTTGGACTCCCACCCTTGTTCTGGCTAGGTTTCCTTATCATGAACTATCGCGTGTTCAACTAGGATTTATGGCACCTAGGACCACTAGGGATTATGCTACCTATTGAACATTTTCTAGATTCGATTAGGGTTTATGCCACCTAGGACCACTAGGGATTATGCTACCTAACGAACAACACCTTTTTTCCACGTAACGATCTATTAATCGATTTTCTCCCTACAAGTCCTAGCTCGCTCATGTGTCTGTGTCATACGGCCCAATCACGAAATGTAGTCACCTATGCTAGGTCCACCATAGGGTGTATCAAACCCTAGAGTGCCAACCACCGACAAGAATCAAGCACGCACAGTGTAAACCTACTAGTGCCCAATGCCTGCTTTTTCAACTCCGGACTACATGCATGACCATAGTCTTCCTGAACCTACAATGGCGCACCAACTCAGCCGCCGTTCTGGTCGCGTACAATCAGCCCAGTAATCGTGCCTCACCCTGCCTAGTTCCAGGGTACCATGATACATCTAGTGGGTTACTGCTGAAAAGGTAACTAGGGTTTCCGTCCAACAGGTTAAGTGTTGTCATTTAAATTCGAGACTTAACCCCATCAGTCTAGCATGTCAAGTTGGTTAAGTGTGGTCATTCAAGTTCGTTACTTAACCCGTTTACGTGTCATGTCAAATTGGCTAAGTGTTGTTTTTCAAGTTCATGACTCAGCCCTACGAATCATGTGTTAAGCTGGTTAAGTATATTCAAGCGGTTCATGGCTTAACCCTACCAAATCATCGTGTCAAATTGGTTAAGTGTGTTCAAGCGGTTCATGACTTAACCCTATCAAATCATCGTGTTGAGTTGGTTAAGTATATTCAAGCGGTTCATGACTTAACCCTACCAAATCATCGTGTCAAATTGGTTAAGTGTATTCAAGCGGTTCATGATTTCACCCAATCAAATCATCGTGTTAAATTGGTTAAGTATATTCAAGCGGTTCATGACTTAACCCTATCATGTGGCATTAATTCATTAATGCATCCCAACCTCTCACATCAGAACTGCTGTTGTGGTCCGTGGATATGCCGGGCGGTTCAGGGTAGAATTACACCACAACTCAGTCTGACCTCGGGTTTTCAAGTGTGATATGACCAACTACCCACATTGGATCCTATTGTTTGCAATAACTGGATTTGCCGGGCGGTTCTGGGAAGAATTACACTACAAACTCAACCCAACCTCGAGTTGGCCTTTTTCAAGTTCATTCTAAATGTCATGTCCATGTTCAATTTTCATGTCAAGTTCGTGTCAAGTTTCTAAGCGAGTTTCGTGTCGAGTTCTCATATCAAGTTTTCAGGTTTCCACTTATGCCTATTACCAAGTTCATGATTCATATTCCTAACCCATTTCATGTTTGCCAAACCTACCCAATTCGTATTCCCATCGCATGTAAACGTAAATCGATCTAAATTACAAGTAGATCCAGGTCCAGAATAAAAGGGAATAACATCCTAACAATGATAGGCAAAAGTACGAGCACAAGGTGATAAATATGGCATGATATAGCTTGGGATAATTGGTTACCACATCACTGGCATATAGAGAATAATAGGCTTTCAAATCTAGCATAATAAGGTGATAGTCATGATAAAAATTGACATAAAAGAATAGGCATGCAAAGGCAAGCCAAATAAAAGGATAATGGATCAATGGTCTGGGTGTACAACATGGTTTTCAACTATAGTGTTATGAACAATCAACTATAATAGTCAATTGGCCACAATAGTCATAGTCATAGTGAATCATAAGCGATTATTCACAAGAATCATGAATAATTATCCAAAATAGTTCTAGGCAACTACCCTAAATAGTCATAGGCAATTAACTACAATAGTTTCAAGGTCATGGTCAAATAGTCTCCTCTTTATAATCATAGGCAGTAATTCATAGTCATGAGTCATAGGTGATTAGCCACAATTGTCCTTGTCATAGTCATAGGAAATAGTCTTATGTTCTCAGTTATAGGAATAGGCATAGTCTTTGGCCATTAACAATAGTTTCAACGAATAGGCATGATAATATTTGATTTACAACATGAATAGGCCCAATTTAATTTTCATAGCAATATTCCCAAAAGTCAAGGTCCAAGAATAGGTATAAATCAATTATCATACATGGGTCCAATTCCAATTGATAACATGAATAAGTCTAAACTGATTTCATAGATTCAAGAAGAGACAAGAACATATCCAAATAGATAGGTCCAACTCCACTTTATTCCATGTCCATATTAAATTTAACAAGTTTCAATCTCAAAGTAACAAGAACTTACAGAGCGTGGATCGAGAATTAGAGTGCAGAGATTTGGTTTTGGAAACTGTTATTGCAGTTGTTGAATCTCTATTTGTTTAGTCTTGTTCTAGTTGAAAACCCCCAATTTGCAATTCCTAGATGTTGTCTTGACGAAGAAGAAGTAGTCTCTTTTAATTTAAATATTATAATTTTGATTTTCATAGAGGTAGCATAAGGACAGAATGAAATGGTGTAGAGAGAATGAGGCTAGGGGGCTGTTTATATAGGGTTAGGCAGATGAATCTGGTCACGAAACAAGTCTAAATACATCAGAATGCATCTGGTTCAGAAAATAGGTTCGGGAGGCAGGTCGACCCCCAGGTCGACTCCCCAGTCGACCTGGTCATGGGGAGATCGACACACCAGTCGACCTGGTTGGGGGGGGTTCGACTCCCCAGTCGACCTGGGTATATGGGCGGGAATTTTTCCGCCAGCCTTCTTTGGGTTTGAATTTTGAATTTTCTGGCTTTATTTTCGAGCTGTTTTATTTTATTCAAATTCCTGAAAATTCTGAGGGTCATAACTTGGTTATACGAACTCCGATTTTCGAAAACTCGGACTCGATTTCATGCAGAATTTCGAGACAAACGCAATGGCTCAACCCGTTTCCCTTGGTTCTTATTTTAAAATTTAATTCTGCCTTGATTTATGGTTTCAACATGTTATTAAAATACGGGTTGTTACATAAGACACATTAGAACCGAACAATAGAATTCATCAGAGATTGGATTTGTAATTTCCAATGAGAATGACTCATTAGAGATGGGATCAGTAGCATCCTAGAATGAGTCCGAAGAGTGTTTTTAAAATAAAAATGAAAACAGTTTTTTTTGAAAATTTAAATTATATTATATGTATCTCAATATTATTTTTATATTGATTTTGAACAATCGAGTATATAGAGATTTTGTGTATTTGCCTAGCTAGAATGTATTCGAAGCCTCAAATATACTGGATGGATATAGAATCGTACTCTAGTCGCCCGGAGATGATACTGATGGTTGATATATCATCATCAGTGTTTATGTTCAAGTTTCGAAAGTGTGATATCTACATATTTCCAATTGGCTGGTGTGAGAACCAAAACAAGATAAGTTTTATTGTTGTGATTTGGCATCAAAATCATGATTTTTGAGTCTATAAGAATTATGAATTTGAAACGTTAACCAACTAATTGATTGATGGTTGTGTTGTATGATTATTTGTTAACCAATAAAACCATTATGTGAAAGAAAGGTAAATATAACCAAATTGTGTCGACTGTTGAACTGAATTGAAACTTGATTGCAATTGCATGCACATACATGTATATACATTGAACAGGTCTTAGCAGGAGGCTAGAGAAGAGGAATAAAATTGTATGCCCGACAAATAGGTACATGTTTACTAATTTCTTGGGTGTTGATGATTTTATGAGCCGATTGGCTAGCCGCTTGGCTTTTTCTTTTTGAGATGAGAAGGCATGTGTGGCGGTTTGGGGATTTTCCCGGTGCTCCCCATACACAGGAGGTTATGGCGAAATTTTTCGAAATTTTAGAGTGTTAGCCAAATTTTTGGAAAATTTGAAATTCTTAGAAATTGAAAAGTTGAAGAATGAAAGCTTGAATGAAAGTTGAGTTGGTTTGTTAAACAACTTTCAGCTCCGTTCCTTTTCGAGGACGAAAAGATTTAAGTGGGGGAGATTGTAACAACCCGGAAAATCAGAACCAATTTAGAATTTTTATTTGGCAATTTTAACGGATTTTGAATATTTAAAATGAATTATTTTAAATAATAACGACAAAAAATTTATTTTCGACGAAATTAAAATGAATAAATTTATTTTGATTATAAAACGAGCCTAAAATGGCGCGGTAGTTCGAAAATTCGATTTTTAAATTCAAACGAATATACAAAATTCAATATAAGTCAGAATTGGACGAAACAAGAAATATTTGAATCTGTTTAACCATATCTTTATAACGGATGTAAGAAACTGAGATTTCACTTCATAAATTGAATGTTACGTCTAGTTTAAAATTCAGAAATGTTGTTGTGGAATTTATATATTTTTTAATATATATAAAGGCCTTAAAAAAAGCCATTTTGCAAACGACCTCCGTTTTCGACGAAACCACATTTGTTGGATCCGAGATGTCAAGTTATTGCTAGATTCCAATTTTCATAATTTTTGAAATCAATATGTGAGCGTGGCAAAGTAAAACGTGTTTTGACAGTTTCACTCAATTTGGCTCGGCCAGAAAATGGCCATTTTTCAAACGATCTTCAAATTTGACGAAATTAGTTTTGTTAGGACCGTATCGTCAATACGAAGCTAAAAATATTTTTTCTGGAATTTTCAAAGTCGGTATGTGGCCCCTGTAAATTAAAAGGTACGTTTAAATTAAATATATATTGATTTATATTTTTATTTAATGGAAAACTGATTGTAACAGCCAAATTGGTTTACCGGACATATCCCATTGGGTTCGGAATGGGGGTAATTAGCTAGGGACGACAGTCGTTTGGTGCAATTCGGGGTTCGAATGAAAGAGTAACTTTTTGAAATTAAAATAAAATTAAATATGAATATATATAATTTGATCAAGGCCCTTTTCTCTCCTTCATATGGTCAAAGTGAAAAAGGAAAAAAGAAATAAAAACCGCTGCTCCCCGTCGCCCTCAGCTCCACGCCCCGCCATCGCCTCTATCGCGCCCCGCCCTAGTTAGTGGCCCGCCGCCACTTCCCCCTCCTCTCCTCCGACCTCGCCTCTCTCTTTTATCCTATTTTAAATCGCACCCAAACCCTAACAGACCACGCCGACGCCGGAGGCCTGTTGCCCCACCTCGAGTCACCAACATCGCCTGCGCGCCCCCGTGTCGCCGTCAAAGCCGCGATTCCCCCTCCTCAAAGAAAAAAAATCAATTTTACAGTAAGTCTTTACCTATTAATTTTACTATTGTGTAGTTAGCTTATTTAAATTAGTAAAAAAAATCAAATTTTTATGAATAAATATAGCATTGATTTTAAAATATATAACATTTATATAAAAATATAATTTTTATATATGTATGTCCATCAAAAATGTAATCTTTATGGGTAAATATCATTGAATATAAAAATACGATTTTTATATGTATAGCGACAAACTAAAAATATGATTTGTATATATAAAAATGTGATTTTTATTATATGAGTGACATTATAAAGATTTGATTTTTATTTATTTATATAACATGAAAAGGTTTGATTTTTATAAAAAGTAAAGATAATGAAATAAAAAATAAAAAGATTAGATTTCTATAATGAAATAGCGAATAGAAAGGTTAGATTTCTATATTGAAGTAGCGAATAGAAAGATTAGATTTTTATAAGGAAGCAGCGAAATAAAAATTCAATTTTCATATATATGAAGTAGCGATAAAAATTCGATTTATATATATATGAAGTAGCGATAAAAATTTGATTTATATATTTATATATATATGAAGTTGAAATAAAAATAGTGATTTTTATTTATATAACAACAATATAAAGAAGCGATTTTTACATACATAACAAAAATATAAAAATATACTTAGTTTTACAGATATAAAAATATACTTAGTTTTAAAAATATAAAAATATACTTAGTTTTAAAAATATAAAAATATACTTTGTTTTAAAAATATAAAAATATACTGGTTTCAAAAATGAAATTAGCATATGGTTTTAGAAATAAAAATCAGATTTTTATAAATATGAAATTGCGATGATTTAAAAATGTAATTTTTAAATAAATAGAACTATATTAAAAATGTGATTTTTAATATAAACCGCTTGAAAACAGATTGTGATGGAACCGACTGGAAGCGAAAAGAATTCAAACCGTGCAGAAATAAAACTGGCGGAGTGGAAACCAAATGTGAAAACTTCTCACTCTAATTTGATTTCTAGTTAAAAATATATACTAGGATGCAGACGGTACTTAACAGCACCCAACATCGTTGTCCACAGACCATGGACGACTTGTTTGATTGTATTACGTTGTGAAAATTGTTTGTGTGAATTTGGTTTGTGATATGGGAATGGATAAAATGAAATATTCATGTGTTGAATAAAATAATATATTCATGTGTTGAATAAAATAATATATTCATGTGTTGAATAAAATAAATATTCATTTAAAAACCGGACGATTTGTTAATGTACACCAATTTAACTGATATGGATTGGGATGATAAATTTTACACGTCGCCGAACTGCACAAATAATATTCTGTATTTGTTGGTTGTAACCCCACACGGGTAATCCCAATTGTTTAGTTGTATGTCGATCGATTGGTTGACAGGCTGCTGTAAGCGTTAAATATTTATATTTAATGCTTATACAGTGTAGAATGCACTTTGGATGATGGTTGATTGTTTATCATGGCTGTTGTATACATGTGTTGTATGAAATCCATATAAACAACATTATATGGTGATTGACTGTTTTTTATTCCAGTTCAGAAAGAAGTAATATTTTAAATTAACAAATATTTTAAAATAAGGAATATTTTTAAAATAATATCAGTAAAAGATCAAAATATGATTTTGATGTCCGATTTGAGATGGACACGAAAATATTTAAATATATAAAGCCGTGTTGATTAGTTATGTGCCATTTTGACGCGAACGATATTTTATCCATGAATAATATAAAAAGGAATTGATTTCAAAATCTAATGTTTTGAAAATATTATCATTTATATATTAATGATATGGAATATTCAGTGTTGATTTAAAATTGAATATGAGGTTGAAATCGTTTTCAAAACGAAGTTAAAACGATTTATATAATACGTTTTGTACGGAATTGACGAAATACATATAATATACATATATATATATATTAAATGGCCTGAATAGAACGCGCCGCGCCTCGACCGTTCTTGAATTTCGACCACTGATTTCGAATTGACGTTACCGGAGATCCGACTATCGGATTCTCCTAAAACCGGGACCGTTGGGTTCGTATCGAAAAGAGCTTTCCAACGAATATGAGAGATTTGAAATCTAACAGTTGGATTTGGAATTATGTCCAAATAAAATTTGGAAAAGGTCGCTGTGAGTGCAGTTTGACGACCGTTTATGGAAATCGACTGTACGGGCCTTGATAAAATTATTAAAAATATTAATAATTCGTGTAAAATCATAATAAATGATTTGGAAAGAACTGGGATGAAAAATCCCATATTTGAAAAGATAAAAATATAGTTTTACTGAAATGAACTAGTTATGAACTCGAATTATAATCCAATATTTTTAAATAAATAAATTGGATTTGAAATGGTTTTAAAAATAACCGAAATTTCCAATATATGAATTGGAATGGATTTGTATCGAAATTATCTTCGGAATATTTCGATATTGGATTCCGTGATTATACGGACATTGTGGAGGAATTTGGAAGATATATATATATATATATATATATATATATCGTTATTCCAATATGATATTTGTTGATTTCAGAATTTGGTATTGAATATAAGCCGATATATTTTCTATTCAGAGCCTTGTATTTAATATCAAATGGGATTTTGGGTTTTTCGTGAATGGTGTCTTCACTAACACTGTTCTTAAACGCAGTTGAGAAAAGATTAAATCTTTTTATTAAGATTTAACGAAATTTACCAATTAATTATCATTTAAATTGGAATTGAATTGAATTTTGGGTTTGTCGTGAATGGTATCTTTAAAAATGTCGTTCTTAAACCCAATGGAGATAAGAAAATTAGAAACTAACTGGAGGTTAGCTAAGTTGAATGGTTTCCTGGGTATTGATCTGATGTTGGTTTCGGCCTTCAAGATTAATACTTGGAATTGTTCTCTTACTAATTTATGGTTAGAGACTGATGGAATGGTGTCTTCATTAACACTGTTCTTGAACCCCGTTTGAAAAGAATAAATATTTTAATTAAGATTTGAAGAAGAATTACCAATTAATTGACATTTAATTGGAATTGTTAATGGAATGTGAATTGGGTTTATTGTGAACTGTGTTTTTAATGACATTCGTTCTTTAACCCGATTTACAGTGAAATGTGATTTGGAATTTGTAAATCTTTTTATGTAGATTTAATGGGAATTTTCCAAAGTAAAGTATTCCAATTTAATGTATTGGAATGGAATGGAATGGAATTCGATTTGATAATAATCAAAGTGAGCTTCTGTGGAGGAAGACTATTACTATATATGGAATTTAAGAGGCTGTGTTGTTATTCCATTTATATTATCGGTTGGATATGGAAGGTTATATCGATTATATATATTGTTAATGGAATGTGAATTTGGGTTTATCGTGAGCTGTGTTTTAAATGACATTAGTTCTTTAACCCAGTTAAAGATAAGATTAATTTCTTAACTTGGAATAATCATTTAGCAATGATTTTTGGAGATTAAAACTTAATTAGAGTTTTAATGAACCTTTAATTAGATTGAAATAATCGAGAATGGTGTATCACCAGTTTTGCTCCAAGCAGTAATTAATTCTTTAATTAGATTTGAACGAGAAATTGTAATTAGATTTACCGATAACACCGTGGTGTTAGATATGGAGTATTACCAGTTTTGCTCCATGGGATGAATAGGTTGTGATTGGGAAATAAAATAAATGATTACTTCGGTAAGATTCGCTAATCCCGACTAGTTTGGAAAACCTTAATATGGTTTTAAATTGTGAAAAGAATATTCTGGATTGGAATGAGGCGTATGTTGTGTTTGTGTAACATTTGTTGATCAAATACGCGAGTTATTCGGAAAGATCGGGTTTATCCCATTCTAAATAATTGATACGACAATATGTCGAAGATGAAGACGGTGGTTGAAGACCGGAGGTCTTCACAAAATTTGGATGATTACTGATGTCTTGATTGGGTTGTACACCCAATATGAGGTAATAAGTGGTAATCGTCCAGACGTACTTGGAGATCGATGGATATGCGAGGGCCTCTCTCCTGTATTGGACATATGGGATGAGGAATAAGGTGCCTCCGGTTTCGTTCAGACCCAGAACGAACTTGTAAATGGGCTATGTGTCTGACATTGGATTTCATTATGTGTGATTGATAGACATCAGTTGCATAGCGTGGATTGCCTGTGTGGCATGCGGAGATGCAAATGATCAAGGCTTCTGTTGAAAAGCAGAGTCTTGTGGTTGATGATCAAAGAATAGCTTTAATATAGCGTCGCTTTGTGTATAGCGTTAATTCGCGAGCCTCACACCCCGGTTTGAACCAGAAACGGGAGAGGACATCAGGGAGGACATGCGTTTCTTTCCTGCTAGGAGTGGTGTCAGCATTTACAAGCCCTGACATTTTACTTATATGGATGATGGAAAGCGAGGCACCTCGGTTATATCGGTCACTACAGTGCCGATGGATGGTTTAGTAGATATACCGGCCAGTTTGACGCCCCGTAGGGCGGGGAAACACAGTGTCCAGGCATTTTAATCCACATCGAGTGGACCGGCCCTGTCGATCCAAAGGACGATGCGTTATGTTCCTGAGGGGCGGGCTAGAACGTCTCGAAGCGGTAAGGACAATCCCTTACCTTGGTTCACAGATGGAAATCCAATTTCCAATACAACATTTCGGTTTTAGTTGTAATCCTATATATGGCGACATAGTGGGATGGGGCGCTCTTGCCGCCTAAGATTGATACATTTATATTTGAAGTTGATTTCTTCACTTATAGTAATAATAAAATATGAAATTTCACGTATGAAGCATTATTTGGCTATTATAAGGTAAAACTCTATCCTCCGGCTTGCGTTGCACTGTGTGATGGGACCTGAGTCTTATAATAGCTTCATTGTTCTTTATTTAACATTGCGCTATTTGTTTTATGCACTGGTACTCTTGGGAGGAAACCCGTTCCATGTTATACGGCGTGGTCCCTTGATTTACCTAACTTTAAAAATTAGATTAATAACTGTTTTAGTTCTCACACCAGTCACATGACTGACCTGGAGTTTATTGTTTTAACCTAAACTCTGGGTACCCCTATTTTCCACACGGGCAGCTAGTAGTTTTGGTTTTGCAGATATTATATTCACAGGATCCTGGTTTACAGCTGAAATGATATTCGGAAAGCTCTGTATCCGTGTATCTCTTTCAGTTGTGTCTTGTATTATTTTTCTGTTGCTATGTAATGTATTTTAATCTCTGATGTTTATCAAATGTGTATTATTTATTCATACTCTGTTATATTCTTGTATTCTGATGGAATTGTTGTAATAAGCAATGAAATGTACTTCTATTTGTGTTCTGATTTGTCTTGTCCTCAAAGAAATCCAGGCTTTCCTTCACGGGGAAGTTCAAGTCATCACAGTTATGCACTTCCTACGTTCCCTTATCCCGTTTCTGACTCTTACCGGCATGTGAGGCCGACGAAGTAACGCTATACACAAAGCTATGCTAATTTAAGCTGTGCTTTGATCATCAACCACAAGGCTTTGATTTTCAACAAAAGCCTTGATCATTTGCATCTTAGCATGCCACATTGACAATCCACGCCATGTAACTGATGTCTATCAATATATAACCTCTGAGCTCGTACGTCTCAGAGAAGGGTGTTAAGCAAGAGAATAAATTGTCCGCCACCAAACAGATATATATTAAATAGAAATCAATTAACATAGAATGAAATCCAATGTCTGACACACATCCATTTACAAGTCCGTTTTGGGTCTAAACGAAACCGGAGACACCTTATTCCTCGTCCCGTATGTCCAATACGGAAGAGAGGTTCTCGCATATCCGGACAATTAACAAGTACTCCCAGACAACTACCACTTTAACCCTTTCAAGACAGCAACTCCAATCAAAGGCATCAGTAGTCATCCATTCAATGTGAAGATCGCCGGTCTTCAACCACCGTCTTCAATGTCTTCGACTTTAAGCCATCGTATAATTATTTGAAATGAGATTTAACTCGGCCTTTTCAAATAATTCTCGTATATATAATTCGAATCATTTCTTTCTTTGGTTAAATTTAATTCAATTTGATAAATTAATGTCAAATAAATCTACCCGTCCATATTACTTTATAAACCAAGTGAAATTGGTTTATTTTCTCTCCATATCGCTTAAAATATTTTATAATGATTTATCGCTAATTTTATTTATATAAAAATAGCCCATTTAATTCGAACGACGTTTCAGGTCATTACGCGGCCCTGGCGCTGTTTTTATATAAATTTGAATTACACATTTCTCGAAATCTAACCGTTGGATCTTAACAAATTTAATATCGTTGGAAAGATCTTTCCAAAACGAACCCAGCGGTTCCGGTTTTGGAAAAATCCGACAGTCGGATCTCTCGGTATAATCGTTTAAAGTTATCATTCCAAAACACAAACTACCGCGTGCGATTCATTTAATTTTAATTTATATTTATATATATAAATATAAATCGTTCGACGATTTCAAAACCATTCAAGCTATTACATGTAAATTTTGTCAAATTCACGTTCATGTAAAAATTATATTTTTAATGAAAAAAATATTTTTAAGATATATAAATTTTTATTCCAACTAATATGTTAAAAAATGTCATTTTTCATGACAAACGTGTTTTACCTAAATTCCCCTTTTTTATTCTACCTAACATGATAAAGTATCCTTTTTAATGATAAAACATGTATTAACATGTTTTTCTTTTTATTCTAATCTAACATAATAAAATGTCCTTTTTAAATGAAAAAACATGTATTAACATGTTTTTATTTTTTTCCACTTTGCTAATATGTGGATGACATTATACT
The DNA here is from genome assembly GCA_030737875.1 of Allium sativum. Classification (NCBI taxonomy): domain Eukaryota; kingdom Viridiplantae; phylum Streptophyta; class Magnoliopsida; order Asparagales; family Amaryllidaceae; genus Allium; species Allium sativum. Next base: position 302,565,561 of record CM060924.1, read on the forward strand.
AAAGAATCAACTCACATTATTATTTTTCCTACTTCGCTAACATACAAATAATAATGTTTCTAATAAACAAAGCATGTATTAACAAGTGATCATTTTCCTTTATCGCTAACATGTAAATGGTTAAATTTTTATTTAGCAAAATCTTTTTTTATGAATCAAACAATAAAAATATAATTTTTATTGTCTAACCTTTTTATTTAAAACATGATTCTTTTTAATAATGAATCTAAACATACATTAAAATTGTCATTTTTAATGTTTCAACAATTTTCTCTAAAACATGATTCTTTTTAATAATGAATCTAAACGTATATTAAAATTGTCATTTTTAATGTTTTAGCAATTTTCTCTAAACATGATTCTTTTTAATAATGAATCTACACGTATATTAAAATTGTCATTTTTAATGTTTCAGCAGTTTTCTCTAAACATGATTCTTTTTAATAATGAATCTACACATACATTAAAATTGTCATTTTTAATCTTTCAGCAATTTTCTCTAAACATGATTCTTTTTAATATTGAATCTAAATGTACACTAAAACTGTCATTTTTAATGTTTCAGCAATTTTTTATAAACATGATAAATTTTTGATTCATATATATATACGATAAAAAGTAAATTTTTATTGTATAAAAAATTATTTCCAATATGATAATTTCTATGATCCATATATACAATAAAAAGGAAATTTTTATTGTATACACAATTATGACAAATTCTATGATTCATATATATAATAAAAATATAATTTTATTTTATAAATATTTTTGGCAAATTCTATGTTCACATACATAATAAAAAGATAATTTTTGTTGTATAAATATTTTTGGCAAATTCTATGTTCACATATACGATAAAAAGATAATTTTTATTGTATAAATATTTTTGGCAAATTCTATATTCACATATACAATAAAAAGATAATTTTTACTGTATAAATATTTTTGACAAATTCTATGTACACATATACAATAAAAAGATAATTTTTATTGTATAAATATTTTTGACAAATTCTATGTTCACATATACAATAAAATGATAATTTTTGTTGTATAAATATTTTTGACAAATTCTATGTTCACATATACAATAAAAAGATATCTTTTTATTGTATAACAATTTTAACAATCATGAATAATTTATTTCCTATATACAATAAAAAAATGATTTTTTTATTGTATGAACAATTTCTAACAAACACGTATATTTTATTTTCTAACATCAATCCATTTGTTAATCACAAACAATCATCTCTAATTTTATACCACACATATATGTATTTCACATCGAAATCAGTAATAAATTTAATTTTAAATTATAGATCTCACTATGTAAATTATAAATGGATATTTATAATTTAATTTCAACTCAATGAAATCATCCATGGTTTTCAAACAACAGTGAAGGTGAACTAACAGACACCATACAACATTTTATGATAATGAAAACAGATAAAAATCAACATTGACAATCAATATATGTAGTTATATAATAAATAACTGTAAAAAAATAATTAATGAGAGAGTTCTCACCTTGATCGGTTAGAAATCATTTAATAATGACTGTTTTAATAAAATTAAACAAGCGTTTAATTTTATCAAAAATTCCTCCTAGCTCCGTTTTTGTTCTGAAATGTAGTGTTCGTCTAGAGGATTCCAACGGATCCAATTTTGCAGAATTCGGATATCGTATGAGAATGGTACGATATTATAAACGTTAATTAGATTATTAACATAAACTAAGATAATTAATAATTAAATTGATTTAATAATTACATCTCCTTCCCGTTACATTCAGTAACCACGAAACCCATATGTCGCCATTAAAATCCGACGCCGCACCACCCTCCGCGCCGCCTGAGCCAAATCAGACCCCCAACCTTGAAGCTCGAGCCAACCTCCACCTCCAACATCAGTCTCGGCTGATTCGAAGTTCCCCTCCACTAGCAAAACCCAACGAACCGCACGGCCTTTTAGCCATCGATTTGGCCTCCACGCTGTGAATTTCCAGATCTTCCCCGTTGATATGAAAGAACTCGAAGAGTACTTTGATTTTCTATTTATAATTTATTTCCAGAATTTCAGGTCCGCCGGCCCCCTCCAGCCACCCAACTCTGGCTGTGTGCCCCCCCATCACCAAAATCCCTTTTTTCACTAATTTCCCGTTTTGCAAATAACACCCTGTCACTATTTCCTCAATAACTCCCAAACCGTGCATTTCTAGCCAAAACTCCATCAGACCAAAGTTGTAAAGCACGATTTTCCCTTCGATTTGGATATATGGCAGTCGTGTTTTGAAGTTCGGAGCTGCTCAGAAAACATGTCAAAACATCGCGGACCTGCTGCTGTTTTTCGCAATTTCCGGCGAATTGGTGCATTTTTGGAAGAAAATCCCCTGGGTAAAAGTTGTTCGGAATTGCGTGTTTAGGCTATGACAAAGTTTGGTGAAGATTGGAGGCCGTATGCAAAAGTCAGAGTCAAAATAGCAAATACGGAAGACGAAAGTGACAACAGGCGAGCACGACGAAGGTTTTCTACATATGAAGAGTCACGGCGTTTGGTTTAGCTTCTAGGTGAGAACTTCTCACTTTAATTTTATTTTCTAGTTAAAATATATACTAGAATGTAGACGGTGCTTAGTAGCACCCGAAACCCATCGTCCACAGACCATGGACGACTTATTTGATTGTAATGTGTTGTGAAAATTGATTGTGATTGTGATGTGGAAAAGAAAATTAAAATACTCATGTATTGAATAAAATATTTTATCGTTAAAAATATAATTTTTAACATGCATATAAATAAAATAAATATTCATTTACAAATCAAACGATTTGTTTATGTACACCCATTTGTCTGATATTGATTGGGACGATAAATTTTACACATCGCCCAACTGCACAAATAATATTCGGTGTTTGTTGATTGAAACCCCACACGGGTATTGGGATGATATATGATATACACTAGTCCCAATAATTAGCTGTATTCCAATCAATTGGTTGGCAGACTGTTGTAAGCATTAATTATTTATATTTAATGCTTATGCAGTTGTGTAATGCACTTTGATGATGGTTGATTGTGTATCATTATTGTTGTAAACATGTATTGTATGAAATCCATATATTCAACATTATATGGTAATTGATTGTGTCTGATTCCAATTCAGAAGAAAAGAATAATTTAAAATAATGAATATTTTAAAATAATATTCAGCAAAAAATCAAAATATGATTTTTGATGTCCGATTTTGGATGGACACGGAAATATTAAAACATTTGAAGCCGTGTTGATTAGATATGTGCCATTTAGAGGCGAACGATATTTGTATCGATTTTGTTCATGAATATAAAAAAGGAATGATTTCAAAATCTAATGTTTTGAAAATATTATCATTTATATATTAATGATATGGAATATTCAATTTTGATTTAAAATTGAATATGAAGTTGAAATCGTTTTTAAAACGAATTATAAAATACGTTATAAATGGAAATCGACGAAATATATATATATATATATATATATATAATATATATATATATAATATATATATATATATATTAAATGGCCTGAATAGAACGCACCGCGCCGCGGTCGTTCTCGAATTTCGACCATTGACTTCGAATTGACGTTACGGGAGATCCGATCGTCGGATTCTCCTGAAACCGGAACCATTGGGTTCGTATCGAAAAGAGGTTTCCAAAGAATATAAGAGATTTGAAATCTAATGGTTGGATTTGGAATATGTCCAAAGAGTATTTGGAAAAGGTCATTGTAAGTGCAGTTCGACGACCGTTTATGGAAATCGACTGTACGGGCCTTGATAAAATTATTAAAAATATTAATAATATGTGTAAAATCATGATAAATGATTTGGAAATAATTTGGATGAAAAATCCCACATTTGTAAAGATAAATCTATTTTTATCAAAATAAACTAGTTATGAACTAGAATTATAATCCAATTATTTTTAGAAATAAGTTGATTTGATTTGAAATGGTTTACAATATAAGCACAATTTCCAATATATGAATTGGAACGGATTTGAATCGAAATTATCTTCAGAATATTTCGATATTGGATTCCGTAATGATACAGATATTATTATGAAAATTTGGAAGATATATATATATTGTTATTCCCAATACGATATTTGTCGATTTCAGAATTTGATATTGAATATAAATCGATATGATTTCTAATCAGAGGCTTGTATTTAATATCAAATTGGATTTTGGGTTTGTCATGAACGGTGTCTTCATTAACACGATTCTTAAACCCAGTTGAGAAAAGAATAAATCTTTTAACTAAGATTTATGGAGATTTACCAATTAATTGATATTTAATTGGAATTGAATTGAAATTGGATATTGGGTTTATCGTGAACGATGTTTTAAAATAACACTTGTTCTTTAACCCGATTAATAATGAAATGTGATTTTGGGTTTGTCGTGAATGGTGTCTTAAATAACACTTTTTTTATACCCCGTGTGAAAGGAATAAATCTTTTAATTAAGATTTAAGGAAGTATTGCCAATTAATTAACATTAAATTGGAATTGAAATGGAATGTGAATTGGGTTTATTGTGAACTGTGTTTTAATGACATTCGTTCTTTAACCCGATTTGCAGTGAAATGTGACTTGGAATATATAAATCTTTTATTAAGATTAAATGGGATTTCCAAAGGAAAGTTTTCCAATTTAATATATTAAATTGGAATTGAATGGAATTTGATTTGGTTATAATCGAAATGAACTTCTGTGGAGGAAGACTGTTAATATATACGGAATTTAAAAGGCTTTGTCGTTATTCCATTTATATTATTAGTCGAATACGGAAATTGATATCCATTATATATTGATTTGTTTTCCGTAAAGATTCCATTTTTATGGAAGAGGATTTGGGTTTATTGTGAATCGTGTTTTAAAAGACAAGATTACATGTCTGACATTGATTTTTTTATACCGTATTCATTGATCTTTGTTAAATATATATCTGTTTGGTGGCAGAGAATTTATTCTCTTGCTTAATACCCTTCTCTAAGACGTACGAGCTTAGAGGTTATATATCGACAGAAAACAATGGTACGGTGTAGATTGTCGATGCGGCATGTTTGATTTCCCAAGGTTAAATAATCATTAATATTGATTTTTGGGGAGATTAAAACTAAGTAAAGTTATAATGAATCTTTAATTAGATTGCAAAGAGAATGTGATAATTCAAATTATCAAATTCGGGAAATGATCGAGAATGGAGTATCACCAGTTTTGCTCCAAGCGATAGTTAAATCTTTAATTAGATTTGAACGTGAAATGGTAATTAAATTTACCGATAACACCGTGGTGTTAGATATGGAGTATTGCCAGTTTTTCTACATGGGATAAATAGGTTGGGATTGGGATATTAAACAAATGATTTCTTCGGTAAGGTTCGCTAATCCCGACTAGTTGATAAACCTTAATTTGGTTTAGAATTAGTATCCAAAGGAAGATTAAAGAATAAACTTAAAAGATTTTTTCTTTGATAAAATTAATGGGAACCTTTCCCAAAGAATAAGAATATTTGAATAAAGGAATATTCTGGATTGGAATGAGGCGTATGTTGTGTTTTTATAGCACTTATTTATTACATACGTGAGTTATTCGGAAAGGCCGAGTTTATACCCATTCCGAATAACTGATTCGACGATAAGTCGACGATGAAGACGGTGGTTGAAGACCGGAGGTCTTCACATCATTTGGATGATTACTGATGTCTTGATTTGCCTGTACATCCAAGACGAGGTAATAAGTGGTGATCGTCCAAACGTACGTGGAGATCGATGGATATGCGAGGGCCTCTCTCCTGTATTGGACATATGGGATGAGGAATAAGGTGCCTCCGGTTTCGTTTAGACCCAGAATGAACTTGTAAATGGATTATGTGTCTGACATTGGATTTTATTCTGTGCTGATTGATCTCTATTAAATATACATCTGTTTGGTGACGGAGAATTTATTCTCTTGCTTAACACCCTTCTCTGAGACGTACGAGCTCAGAGGTTGTATATCGATAAACATCAGTCGCATGGCGTGAATTGCCTATGTGGCATGCTGAGATGCAGTGATCAAGACTTTTGTTGAAAAGTAGAGTCTTGTGCTTGATGATCAAAGTATAGCTTTAATATAGCGCCGCTTTGTGTATAGCGTTAATTCACGAGCCTCACACCTTGGTATGTGTCAAAAACGGGATAAGGGACCCAAGGAGAACATGACGTTTCTTTCTAGCTATGGGTGGTGTTAGGGTTTTTCAAGCCCGGACATTTATATATTTTTACCTATGTGGTTGTCGGAATGCTTGGCGCCTCAGATATATCGGTTACTACGGAGCCGACGGATAGGTCCTATAGGACCGGGAAACGTGTGTTCAGGAATTGCCAATCTGCTAAAGTATGTGTGGACTGACATTAGAGGATCCAAGGGTTGCCCCGCGGTGTGTAACCCTGAGGCATTTGTTAGAGTATCTCGAAGCCGGCAAGGAGTACATCCCTTGCCTCGATTCATGATGGAAATCCAATTTCCAATACGTGACATTCGGTTTTGATTGTAGAGCTTATTATGGAAACATGATATATGGCACTCATGTCGTCCATGATTGATATATTTATATTTGAAGTTGTTTTCTTCACTTATAGTAATAATAAAAGATTAAATTTTGCATATCAAGCATTATTTGGCTATTATAAGGTAAAACCCTATCCTCCGGCTTGCGTTGCATTGTGTGATGGGATCTTGGTCTTGTAATAGCTTCATTTTCTTTAATTAGCATTGCGCTGTTTGTTTTATGCACTGGTATTCTTAGGGGTAAACTTGTTCCGCGTTATATGGCGTGGTCCCTTGATTTACCTAACTTTCAAATAAAAATTAATAACTGTTTTAGTTCTCACACCAGTCAGATGACTGACCTGGAGTTTATTGTTTTAACCTAAACTCTGGGTGCCTATATTTTCCACACGGGCATCTAGTAGTTGGGTTTTGCAGATATTATATTCACAGGATCCTGGTTTATAGCTGAAGGGATATTCGGAAAGCTCTGTATCCGTGTATTTCTTTCAGTTTTGTTTAGTATTATTTTTCCGCTGCTATGTATTTAAATGTAATTTAAATCTCTGATATTTTCTGATGTAAAATATTTATTCATACTCTGGAATATTCTTGTACTCTGATGTAATTGTTGTGATAAGCAATGAAATGTTCTTCTATTTGTTTTCTGATTCGTCTTATCCTCAAATCAATCTGGGCTTTCCTTTACGGGGAAGTACGGGTCGTTTCATTTTGGTATTAGAGCTTTGGTTTACAGAGCTCGAGAACAAGACACATTAGAACCAAACGAAAGAATTCATCAGAGATTAGATTAGTAATATCCAATATGAATGACTCGTTAGAGATGGGATCAGTAGCATCCTAGAATGAGTCCGAAGGGGGGTTATTTTTAAAATAAAAATGAAAACAAACTTTGTTCTGAAAATTAAATCTAATTATACGTATTTGAATATTTATTTCAGATTGATTTGGACAATCTAGTATATAAAGATTTTGCATATACGCGTCAAGAACGTACATTCGAAGTCTCAAATATACTGGATAGATATAGAATCACACTCTAGCCGCCCGTAGATGATTCTGATGATCGCTATAGCATCATCAGCATTTATGTTCGAGTTTCGAAAGTGGGATTTCTATATATTTCCAATTGACTGGTGTGAGAACCAAAACTAGATAGGGTCTATTGTTATGACTTGGCATCAAAAATGGATTTTTATATATATAAAAGTTATGTGTTTGAAACGATAATCAACAAATTGATTGTTGATTGTGTTGTTTGATTATTGGTTTGATTAATTAAAATTTTGAACCATTAAGCCAAATTGAGTCAAATATTGAATTGAATTGAAATTGGTTGAAATTGCATACATGTACATGCCTATATATTCAACAGGTCATAGCAAAGAGGCTAAGAAGAGAAATAAAATTTCATGCCCGACAAATAGGTATGTGTTTACTAATTTTCTTTTTCTTCTAAAGAGTTTATGAACCTAAGGCTGGCCGCTTGGCATTTTCTTTTTCTTTTATAGAGTTTATAAGCCTAAGGCTGGCCACTTGGCATTTTCTTTTTCTTTTAAAGAGTTTATAAGCCTAAGGCTGGTCGCTTGGCATTTTCTTTTTCCTTTGGATTGATGAGGGCCCGGTGAGGCTAGTTGCGGTTTTTCCCGTACAAAGGGGGTTATGGTGAAATTTTTCGAAAATCTAGGTTGTTAGCCAAAATTTTTGGAAAATTGGAAATTCTTAGAAACTGAAAAGTTGAAGAATAAAATCCAGAATGAAAGTTGAGTTGATTAGTTAAACAACTTTCAGCTCCGTTCCTTTTTGAGGACGAAAAGATTTTAAGTGGGGGAGATTGTAACAACTCGGATTTTCTGAACCAATTTAAAATTTTGATTTAGGCTATTTTAAGAAGTATGCGAATATAAATTGAGTATTTTTGCTAAATAAAATTTGAGAATAATTTTAAAATTAGTTTTTATCTTTTATTTGATTTAAAATAAACTTAGTAAAATTATTAAATTATTTTAAAAGCTTTATTTTGGAAATTTTGAAAATTCGATGTTCAAAATCATCACATAGCCCTTAAAAAGTGAAATTTTGCATATGAGCTCAGAATTCGACTAGATAATTTTTTCTGCATTCATAATGACAAATCATAGTTGAGTTCCAAAATGCATGTCGAACGGAGTTAGTATGTGGCCGTGCGAGCTAAAACAGTTCAGGGCAAAACAGACAGTCATTTTACAAAGGAACACTATTGATACGATCTCAGAATTCGATTTCATTTTTTTTCTGGATTTGGTTAAATCCAAAAGGACATGATTTTTGGAGTTAGCATGTGAGCGTGCAAGAAGAAAAGGTGCGCTAAAATCACATTTTTGAACAATATCTGAGCATCTTTGACAATTTTAACGAATGGTCAAACGAACTCGTAATTCGACGAAACTTGTTTCGTTGGACTCGTCTTCACGTCTACTATGTCATGTCCGAAATCCACAGCAAACGTGGATCGTTTGCAGTCGGACGATCGGAGAGAAAGAGCGGCAAAATCCCTTACTTAAATAACTTTCCTCCTTCCCTCATAATTTTTCCTCCTTCTCTTCCTCTTCTTTCTTAAAAAATGGGGAGCTCCTCCACCATAGGGCTGCCGCACCCCTCCTCCCTCCTCCCCACGCCGTCGGCCTCCCATCCTCCTTCTCCTCCTCCTCTTCCCTCTCTCTCCTTCTCTTTGCAATTTCAAGAACCCTAGCCCCCAAATTCCACCACCTCTGCCACCGTGCACCGCCGCCGCCACTCACCAGCGGCCTCCCCACCTCCAGTTAGATCCGGCTCCCCCCTCCAACCACCCAACTCCGGCCGTGGGCCCAATCAACACCAAAATCCCCTTTCACTAATTTCTCGTTTTGCGAATAACACCGTCACTATTTCCTCAATAACTCCCAAACCGTGCATTTCTAGCCAAAACTCCACTAGACCAAAGTCGTAGAGCATGATTTTCTCTTCAATTTGGATATATGGAAGTCGTGTTTTGGAGTTCGGAGCTGCTCGAAAAGAGCGTCTAAACATCACGACCTGCTGCTGTTTTTTGCGATTTCCGGCGAATTGGTGCATTTTTGGAAGAAAGTCCCCTAGGTAAAAGTTTTCCGGAATGGCGTGTTTAGGCTAGTGACAAAATTTGGTGAATATTGGAGGCCGTATGCAAAATTTAGAGTCAAAACAGCGAATACGGACGACGAAAGTGACAAAAGGCGAGCACGACGAAGATTTTCTACATATAAAGAGTCGCGGCGTTTGGTTTAGTTTTTAGGTGAGAACTTCTCACTTTAATTTTATTTTCTATTTAAAATATATACTAGGAAGCAGACGGTGCTTTGTAGCACCCGACACCCATCGTCCACAGACCATGGACGAGTTGTTTGATTGTAATGTGTTGTGAAAATTGATTGTGATTGTGATGTGGAAAAGAAAAATAAATTATTCATGTTTTGAATAAAATATTTATCGTTAAAAATATAATTTTTAACGTGCATATGAATAAAATAAATATTCATTTACAAATCAAACAATTTGTTTTTGTATACCTATTTATCTGATATTGATTGGGACGATAAATTTTACACATCTCTCAACTGCACAAATAATATTTGGTGTTTGTTGATTGAAACCCCACATGGGTATTGGGATGATATATGATATACACTAGTCCCAATAATTAGCTGTGTGTCAATCAATTGGTTGGCAGACTATTGTAAGCATTAATTATTTATATTTAAAGCTTATGCAGTTGTGTAATGCACTTTGATGATGGTTGATTGTGTATCATTATTGTTGTATACATGTATTGTATGAAATCCATATAATCAACATTATATGGTAATTGACTGTGTCTGATTCCAATTCAGAAGAAAAGAACAATTTAAATGATGAATATTTTAAAATAATGAATATTTTAAAATAATATTCAGCAAAAGATCAAAATATGATTTTTGATGTTCGATTTTGGATGGACACGGAAATATTAAAATATTTGAAGCCGTGTTGATTAGATATGCGGCATTTGGACGCGAACGATATTTGTATCGATTTTGTTCAAGAATATAAAAAAGGAAATGATTTCAAAATCTAATGTTTTGAAAATATTATCATTTATATATTAATGATATGGAATATTCAATTTTGATTTAAAATTGAATATGAAGTTGAAATCGTTTTTAAAACGAATTCAAAACGATTTATAAAATACGTTTTAAATGAAAATCGACGAAATGTATATAATATATATACTATATATATTAAATGGCCTTAATAGAATGCGTCGCGCCGCGGTAGTTCGCGAATTTCGACCATTGACTTCGAATTGATGTTACGGGAGATCCGACCGCCGGATTCTCCTGAAACCAAAACCGTTGGTTTCGTATCGAAAAGAGCTTTCCAACAAATATAAGAGATTTGAAATCTAATGGTTGGATTTGGAATTATGTCCAAATCAAACTTGGAACAGGTCGCTGTAAGTGCAGTTCGACGACCGTTTATGTAAATCGACTGTACGGGCCTTGATAAAATTATTAAAAATATTAATAATTTGTGTAAAATCATAATAAATGATTTGAAAAGAATTTGGATGAAAAATCCCATGTTTGTGAATATAAATATATTTTTATCAAAATGAACTAGTTATGAACTATGATTTTAATCCAATTAATTTTAGAAATAAATTGATTTGATTTGAAATGGTTTTCAAAATAACCAAAATTTCCAATATATGAATTAGAACGGATCTGAATCGAAATTATCTTCGGAATATTTCGATATTGGATTCCATAATGATACGGATATTGTTATGGAAATTTGGAAGATATATATATATATATATCCTTATTCCCAATACGAGATTTGTTGATTTCAGAATTTGATATTGAATATAACCGACATAATTTCTATTTAGAGTCTTGTATTTAATATCGAATTGGATTTTGTGTTTTTCGTGAATGGTGTCTTCATTAACACGGTTCTTAAACCCAGTTGAGAAAAGAATAAATCTTTTAACTAAGATTTAAGGAGATTTATCAATTAATTGATATTTAATTAGAATTGAATTGAAATTGGATATTGGGTTTATCGTGAATGGTGTTTTAAAATAACACTTATTCTTTAACCCGATTAACAATGAAATGTGATTTTGAGTTTGTCGTGAATGGTGTCTTAAATAACACAGTTCTTAAACCCCGTGTGAAAAGAATAAATCTTTTAATTAAGATTTAAGGAAGAATTGCCAATTAGTTAACATTAAATTGGAATTGAAATGGAATGTGAATTGGGTTTACTATGAACTGTGTTTTGATGGCATTCGTTCTTTAACCCGTTTTGTAGTGAAATGTGACTTGGAATATATAAATCTTTTATTAAGATTAAACGGGATTTCCAAAGGAAAGTTTTCCAATTTAATATATTACACTGGAATTGAATGGAATTTGATTTGGCAATAATCGAAATGAACTTCTGTGGAGGAAGACTCTTAATATATATGGAATTTAAAAGGCTTTTTCGCTATTCCATTTATATTATTAATCGGATATGGAAATTGATATCAATTATATATTGATTTGTTTTCCGTGAAGATTCCATTTTTTGGAAGAGGATTTGGGTTTATTGTGAACCGTGTTTTAAATGACATTGGTTCTTTAACCCAGTTAAAAGACAGGATTACATGTCTGACATTGATTTCTTTATAACGTATTCGTTGATCTTTGCTAAATATATATCTGTTTGATGGCGGAGAATTTATTCTCTTGTTTAACACCCTTCTCTAAAACGTACGAGCTTAGAGGTTATACATCGGCAGAAATCAATGGTACGGTGTAGATTGTCGATGCGGCATGTTTGATTTCCCAAGGTTAAATAATCATTAATAGTGATTTTTGGTGAGATTAAAACTAAGTGAAGTTTTAATGAATCTTTAATTAGATTGAAAAGAGAATGTGATAATTTAAATTATCAAATTCGAGAAATGATCGAGAATGGAGTATCACCAATTTTGCTCCAAGCGATAGTTAAATCATTAATTAGATTTGAACGTGAAATGGTAATTAAATTTACTGATAACACCGTGGTGTTAGATATGGAGTATTACTAGTTTTTCTCCATGGGATAAATAGGTTGGGATTGGGAAGTTAAACAAATGATTACTTCGGTAAAGTTCGCTAATCCAACTAGTTGATAAGCCTTAATTTGGTTTAGAATTGATATCCAAAGGAAGATTAAAGAATAAACTTAAAAGAATTTATCTTTGATAAAATGAATGGGAACCTTTCCCAAAGAATAAGAATATTTGAATAAAGGAATATTCTGGATTGGAATGAGGCGTATGTTGTGTTTTTATAGCACTTATTTATTATATACGCGAGTTATTCAGAAAGGCCGGGTTTATACCCATTTTGAATAACAAATTCGACGATAAGTCGATGATGAAAACGGTGGTTGAAGACCGGAGGTCTTCACATCGTTTGGATGATTACTGATGTCTTTATTGGGCTGTACACCCAAGACGAGGTAATAAGTGGTGATCGTCCAAACGTACTTGGAGATCGACGGATATGCGAGGGCCTCTCTCCTGTATTGGACATATGGGATGAGGAATAAGGTGCCTCCGTTTCGTTCAGACCCAGAATGAACTTGTAAATGGACCGTGTATCTGACATTGGATTTTATTCTGTGCTGATTGATCTCTATTAAATATACATCTGTTTGGTGGTGGAGAATTTATTCTCTTGCTTAACATCCTTCTCTGAGACGTGCGAGCTCAGAGGTTGTATATCGATAGACATCAGTCGCATGGCGTGAATTTCCTGTATGGCATACTGAGATGCAGTGATCATGGCTTTTGTTGAAAAGCAGATCCTTGTGCTTGATGATCAAAGCATAGCTTTAATATAGCGCCGCTTTGTGTATAACATTAATTCGCGAGCCTCACACCTCAGTATGAGTCAAAAACGGGATAAGGGACCCAAAGAGAACATAACGTTTCTTTCTAGCTATGGGTGGTGTTAGGGTTTTGCAAGCCCGGACATTTTTATATTTTTACCTATGTGGTTTTTGGAATGCGAGGTGCCTCGGATATATCGGTTGCTACGGAGTCGATGGATAGGTCCTATAGGACTGGGAAACGTGTGTTCAGGAATTATGAATCCGCTAAAGTATGTGTGGACCGGTCTTGGAGGATCCAAGGGTTGCCCCGCGGTGTGTAACCCTAAGGCATTTGCTAGAGTGTCTCGAAGTCGGCGAGGAGTACATCCCTTGCCTTGAGTCATGACGGAAATCCAATTTCCAATACGTGACATTCGGTTTTGATTGTAGAGCCTAGTATGGCGACATGGTATATGGTATCCATGCCGACTATGATTGATATATTTATATTTGAAGTTGTTTTCTTCACTTATAGTAATAATAAAAGATTAAATTTCGCTTATCAAGCATTATTTGGCTATTATAAGGTAAAACCTTATCTTCCGGCTTGCGTTGCATTGTGTGATGGGACTGGGTTTTATGATAGCTTCATTTTCTTTAATTAGCATTGCACTGTTAGTTTTATGCACTGGTATTCTTGGGGGTAAACCCGTTCCGCGTTGTACGGCGTGGTCCCTTGATTTACCTAACTTTCAAATAAAGATTAATAACTGTTTTAGTTCTCACACCAATCACATGTCTGACCTGGAGTTTATTGTTTTAACCTAAACTCTAGGTGCCCATATTTTCCACACGGGCAGCTAGTAGTTGGGTTTTGCAGATATTATATTCACCTGATCCTGGTTTATAGCTGAAGGGATATTCGGAAAGCTCTGTATCCGTGTATTTCTTTCAGTTGTGTTTTGTATTATTTTTCTGCTGCTATGTATTTAAATGTAATTTAAATCTCTGATATTTTCTGATGTATAATATTTATTCATACTCTGGAATATTCTTGTACTCTGATGTAATTGTTGTAATAATCAATGAAATGTTCTTCTATTTGTGTTCTGATTTGTCTTGTCCTCAAAGCAATCCGGGCTTTCCTTTATGGGAAAGTACGGGTCGTTTCAGAACTCGAGGAGTACTTTGATTGTGTTTTTATAATTTTGAAAATCATTGAATAATTTAAGAGAAAAAGGGAAGGGAAGATCGGAAGACAACAGCCATTGGTTTCAGAAGTGGCGGCTGTGTTGTTTTGAGAATTAGGGTTTCTATTTGAGATAAAGGCCTATATATAATAATAATATATTAAATAATATTTAATTTAATAATTGTCTGTCTTATCTTTTTTCCCTTGTATTTATAAAAGGGATAAAATATGGCATATATGCATATGAGAGGAAGAGAGAGAACATAAAAGAAATAAAGGATATGAATGAAACGCATGAGGCAATTATTATTATCATTATTATTTTTCCCTCTTTATTTTTTTCCTGCAATGAATGACACGCCCCTAATTTCCATTGAATATAATTTCAAATTTTATTTATTTATTTTAGGGGAAATTATGTTGTTGTGACAAACTACCGTGTCTAATAAATTTTCAGGCCACGTCAAAAGAAAATTAAGTTTTAAGGACAGCCGCTAATTTTCTATACCTTACCCGTTATTTCAGCGTCTATTTTTTTTGTTTCAAACTAGTCAACTAAAACTTTTCCGAAACCCTACGAATTCCTTTACTTCGACTTCAAATTTCCTCAGTTGCTCAGCACAAATCATCAAAATTCATCACAAATCAGCACTAATCGCAGTTGCTCAGCACAAATCGCAGTAATTAAGCAGAAATCATCACAAATCGGAGGTAATAACCATATACCTTTGAATCGCAGGCGTTTATCATCTTCAAACTCTATCCGTTGTAAATTCAGCACAAATCGTAGGTAAAACCCTAATCAAAACATTTTTTACTTTAAAATCAGCACAAATCGCAGTTAAAAACCATCATCAAAACATTTTTTACTGTCGATGTTTTATATTTGAAGCAAATAAAGGTTTCTACTCAGTAAATCAGTATATATTACAGATTACCTCTTGAATAGAACTGTTGTTTCATGAATAGAATTGTTGGTTGTACTCAATAAACCCTAATAGAACTGTAAATCGCTATATATTACGGATTTCTGATTTGTAATTCATAATTAAGTTGTATTATGAATAGAACTGTTGTTTGTACTCAGTAAACCCTAATATCAATTAGTGATTATCGACTACTGATTCGTGTATAATACTTTCAAGGAATAATTATGTGTATAAAAATACACTGTTGTTGGCTTATTAGTAATTAGTTTCATATATAATGTAATTTATGCTTATAAAATGTTTTGTTACTAAAAAAGATAAATTCCTTTATCTTTAGAAGAAACAAGTTTTTTTTTCTATATTAGATGATACATGCATTTTTTTACAGTGCTTATATACACCAAAAATTACTTACTGGAGGCAATCTACATTTATGTTCTCATCCAGTACACATTTTGCTCTCTCTCTCTCTCTCTCTCTCTCCTACAGGTTGAAATCAGTGTATTAATATGCAAGTTTGTAAGATTGAGTAATGAACGAATTATCAAAATGTTTGTTAGAAGTTGTATTGATGATTTTTTTTGTACAATATTTAAGCTAGTATACTGATAACCTTTAACTCGAATATGCTATGGTTCATAGTGTGGTTATAGTAATTGTTTAATACTCCAGGTTCGTGGACACAGGATGAAATAGTAAGATATCACCATTATGTCTATTCAGTATAGCATAGATAAAGGAGACTTGATCAACGTTTGTGATTCATCATTAGTGTATATTTTATCGATATTTCTCGCTTTATAACTTCATCTGCTCAATAATGTACTTTGACAATATATAGACCAAGATGCAACTAGACTATATGTAACACGATGTCGACTACGGTCATGTCATTGTGAGTTTCTTTCTTACCTCTTTGTCAAATTAATATCATGTAGCACAGTCAAGCTCACACTGCTAAATTCTAATCGGTTCGAGCTTAATGCACTTTAAAAGCATTAAAAGACGATGGCATTTTTAAAGAATATCCATGTTAAACTATATTAATGCAGTTATTATTATAGTGATCTTGTTCTTGTTTATTAATTTTTATACATTATGACATTATTATTCATAAAAATGCTATTTATATGCAGGATATCATGAGAACAAGAAGTTCAGTCAAAGCTGATCAAAGAGCACAATGCATATTTATCAACTTTAACGGACACTAATGTTTCAATATACGACATCAGAATAATGCTTTTTGTGATGTTCATAGCCAACCAACCCAAACACCACCGATTTAGAGCACAGTGCAGGATACAACTTAGTGCATAATAATACATAATCAGTCTACATCGTCTGTGGCGGAATCACATATATAGAGAGTACATAAACGAAACATCAGTCTACATCGTCTGTGGCGGAATCATATACATATACAATAATGGCGGAAAAATCATGGTCATCAACATGTAGTCAAGCCTCGCCATGAGCCAAAAGTGCACCTCTACTGCGATGCCAAGCCAAAATATGTCAGCTACCTGTAACTAGGCTGCCCGTGTGAAAATAAGGGCACCCGAGTTTGCAAGGTGAAACAAACTACGAGTCAGTCATGGGACTAGTATGAGAAATCTACTTAACTTATTAAACAACAATAATAAGGCAAATCAAAGGACCACGCCACTTTCGCGGAACGGGTTTACTCCAATGAGTGCTAGTGCATGAAATAAAGTAAATGATTAAATCATCGCAATGCTTTTTATAAAAATGAAGCCATTATAAGACTTAGGTCCCATCACACAATGCAACGCAAGCCGGAGGATAGAGTTTTACCTTATAATGGCCAAGAAATGCTTGATACGTATAAAACAAAAGTGTTTGATATTATTACTAGTGCATATAGGTTTCAAAAGCAAATTCAATCATAAATATCAATTATAGACGGCATGGGTACCATATATCATGTCGCCATACTAGTAATACAATCACATCCGCATATTTCGTATTGGAAATTGGATTCCATCATGAGTCGATGCAAGGGGCAAGCTCCTCTCCGTTCGAGACACTCTAGCAAATGTCCCAGGACCGCACACAGCAATCCTTGGATCTTTAGGGCCGGTCCTCTCTTACTTTTGAGGACTAGTTATTCCTGAACACACGTTTCCCGGTCCTTACAGGCCTATAATCGAGGCGCCTCGCATTCCAACAACCACACAGGTGAAAAGTATATATAAATGTCAGGGCTGGTAGGTCACTGACATCACCGTAGCTAGAAAGAAACGTCGTGTTCTCCCTGCAGTCACTATCCCGTTTTTGACTCATACCGTGGTGTGAGGCTCGCGAATCCACGCTATACACAAAGCTACGCCACACAGGCCATGCTTTAATCATCAACCACAAACAATTCTATCAACCATTCACATTATTCACCAAAATTTTCACACCAATTCACAATCAATCAATATCGTCCATGGTTTGTGGACGAAGGGAGTATATATATATATATATGATTTCCATTCCAACACACACATCGTTTATACAATGCATGTACTTCACTCATATAACTTACACAGCGCATGTACATGAGGTATACGACACGTGTATAATTTATATTTCGCTTATATAATTTATACATCACAATTCCATTCACATTTCAGTTTAGAAATCTCACCTTGGTTTTCGAGATGCTAAAAATCATAGCTAGCTCAGAAAAATCCGTGGTCTCTTCTAATTGTAAAGAGCGTCCTTGTGGTCACGATGTTTCCTGTTTCATCGAATTTCGTTAACACACCATAAAGATATGATTTTTCAAAATTTGCAACACTTAAAAGTGTTATTTTCAGTTCAAAGATAATAAAGCCGGTACCTTTCAGTTTAGTTCCAAACTAGGTTTTGCAAATTCGTGAAATCTGTGCAACGATAACTAAATCCGACTGCACCACGTGAATGAGGGGAGAGGGGCGCTCCTGTGATGGTCGGAGGGGGATGCTCGGTTGTTGGAATCGGCGGTGGCGACGGGTCTAAGTCGGCGACTTCCCAGGCTTCGTTCTCGACGATGACGAGGAGAGAGAGGGCGAGGGTTGTCTTGATTTGAAGGGGAGGGGCGGCGCTTCAATGTCTGAGTGGTTGCAGGGGCTATCGTCGCATGTGGCGGCAGTGATTGGGTCGGGAAGGAGGGAGTACGATGACCGTCGGGTGCGAGGGTTACGAGGGGGGGTTGATTTTATTTTTATTTTAAAATTATGAAGGAGAAATTTGATTGGCCGAGGTTTTATTAAATTTTAAAAATAGTGTTTCTCCACACGGACACCAATTCAAACCCAACGACTATCACCCCTAGCTAAATATCCCCATCCCGGACACAATGGGATATGTTTCGTAGGCCAATTCAATTGTTATAGTCAGTTATTCTTCAAATTAAAATATAAAACATTCAATATTCGATTTGAACGTACATTTCAATTTGCCAGGGCCACAAAATGATTCGAAAAATTCCAGAAAAATAAATCTAGCTATGTTTTGACGCTACGGTCCCAACAAGACTAGTTTCGTCGAATTCTAAGGTTGTTTGAAAAATGGCCATTTTCTGGTCGATCCAATTTAGTAGAAATCGACCAAACACGTTTTCTTTTGCCACGTTCACATACTAGCTTCAGAAATTATGAAATTTGAAATCTAGCAATAATTTGACATCTCAGATCCAACAAAAGTGGTTTCGTCGAATTCCGAGGTCGTCTGCACAATGTTTATTTTCAAGGGCTATATATTCTCTATAGCGACCTTTCTGAAAATTCATTTGGCAATAACTTTTGATTCCCGCTATGAAACTTCAATTTTTCAGATTCGTTAGAATGATATTCATAAACAAATTTAAATATTTCTGGTTTCACTAAAATCCGTTATATTTTGCACCCGGTACAGTTAGTCAAAATTTGAATTCAAATTTTCAAACTGCCACACTACTTCTAATTCACTATTTTATTAAAATATTCTATTTCAATTGTTTAAATTCCTTTAAAATTTCCAATTTAAAATTTTTAGCTCATATTTTATGGGTTGTTACAATGATGATAAAATCAGTTTTGTAAACTACAATATTTGTTTCTTTTGACAGAAAAGTGCCACTTTGAACATAGAAAATGTCGAAGAAGACCTCTTTATTCCAGTAGTGACTCAGGCACTACAAAACCCGCTATGTTGTATGATGTTATTTCCTGTCCATGGTGATGCACACTGGACACTTCTAACGTTTGAACCTGAATCTTCAACATGGACGCTTTATGATTCTCTGTGCACTAAGCAAGAAATGGAAGAATGAGCAGCAGACATAAAAAACCATCTTTAAAAATTGTAAGCCATTTTGAATTTTTCCATGTTACTTGAATCATTAAATTTTCTTAATATAACCAACAGGAAAAAATGGTCAATTATATACACAAGAATCTTCAAAGTGAAGAAACCAAGGAAAACTTAAAAAATTCTGCTGTACTTTCAGTTGGACAATGTGCTCAACAACATAATGGGTAATCATATTTATTTATTTTCTTATTTTCATTAATTTTGCTTTATTTCATTAATATTTTATTCTTTACTACACTAATGATAAAAACATGTATCTTTGCACTAATGATAAATAGTTTTATCACTTAATGATAAATGATAAACAGTTTTATCATCTACTACTGTACTTATTTCAGTTATTGTTGGTAAGGTCATATATATATATATATATATATATATATAAATATAAAGTGCATAAACTAGTGTATAATATATAACATCATATAGAAGGTGTACATCAACCAAAATTGCATTTGAAGCCCAAGTCAGGCTCATAAGTAACACCAAAGCCACAAAAATCATTCAAGTTATAAGGAAAAAAGGAAAAAATTGAAGTTATGATTATTAATTATGCTCTAATGTTAAGTTTTTCTCTATAAAAATGTTATTACTTACAACTTTTATTCTCAATTAAACTCCCTAATTTTTTTCTTACAAAAGATATGACTGTGGAATATTTGTTATGATGAACTTAAGAAATTTGGCGCAAGGAAGAAATCTTGTTGCAAACATTCCTCGGGAAGATGTTGACGATGTAAGAGCAAAAACCGCGTCCAGTATATTACATGATGAACCATACTGTTGGACAATGGATAAAGTCTGCTCTTCAACTTGAACGCTTTGTTTGTAATTCATACTGCTGGAGAGCACACAATGGACGCCAGTTATTAAACACATGATGGATTTATTTCTTTGTTATTAAACACACGACAATCCTGCTGGACAATTAGGAATTTCAGTCTGATATAGGTATTTCAGTTCTAGTTAGGAATTTCAGTCTGATATAGGTATTTCAATTCTAGTACATTAATGTAATTTGAAATTGTTGATGTTGATGTTAAATGTTGATGTGGATCCTAGAATATTGAAGTTGTCTAGTTTTCAACGTTGCTTTTACATCAAGAATTTATAAACTCAATTGAAGTCCGCATTTGTTTAATCTGTTGTTTTCATCTCGTTGGTGAAGCTCTAACGTAAAGAGTCAATAATACCTTTGTTAGTAGTTATGGGACCTGAGACGGTATTGTTGAATGTACAAATTATTCCTCAGCATGCCTACGGTTGCTGATGTAATTTGAAATTAATCCTCTACATGCCTACGGTATTGTAGTTTTGCTGAAAAAAATTAGATTTTTCCTTCAAATTCAGCTATGGTTGCTGGTATTAAGAAATTTAAAGGGTTGGTTGACCATTGGAAAATTCACTCGGAATTAAGAAATTAGTCCGCATTTGTTAAAAAATGTATCATTTTTTTGTTCAATTCTCTCGGAAAATTCACTTTGGCATCTGGTTCATGCAGATCATTTTAGACCTGTATTATTAAACCGCAATTTAACAAAAAAGATAAAATAATTTATAATTTTATAAAACATACTGTTACATTCGCAAATAATTATTTTAAAAAAAGATAAAATAATTTATCATTTTATTATTTTTTTAAAGCGTCGTCTTGTTTTCTTCACACAAAATGTATTCCCACTGTTCGAACATTCGTCCCCTGCTTTAATTAGATAAATGGTTCCAGACTTTAATTGTTCCCATCACACTGTTACACCGATTTTTGCTTCCTCGGTACATTGTGGTTCCCCTGTTCATGCTTTGTTCAACACTTCCTTTCGTTCCTTCCTGTCTTCATGCCTCTCCAATATTTTGTTTTGCCAACTTTATCTTTTTTTTTCTTTTTCTTTGAAATCTGGTTGTACCCAACTCCTCACACACTTCTCATATTCACCTCTTTTCCGCCTGAAACCCCCTTCATTGTATACTCCTCTCATCACACAAAGCCCAAATTTTAATTTAAAAATTCACGTCCTTTATATATGATATATAAAACCTGATATTTGAACTTTGCAAATAGCCTACCAGTGAGAAGATAAGACTTCAGATAAAACTTATATATGATAACGGTGCTCAGTTTACATCTGTGTGTAATAATGTGGTAGAAGATAAGACTTCAGATTCCAGTACAAAGCCTACCAATAAGCAGTCTCAAAATCAAACAGAGTATTCCAATGTTCAGCTAAGATTCAATAATGATAATTCAGAAAAACTCAAATTCAAACTCTAATCTGACAAATCGTAATGTCAAAGCATGCAGCACGTCTAAAGCAAAAAGTAAACAAAACAACTCTGGAATGTCTACAAAATACCAAAGAACTGAAAATCAGAGCCATTATGTACCACAAAGGGAAAAAATCACTATGCTGATGGTGTTGCTTACGAATCAACATACCCCAATGAAAGCTCAAATGATAAACCGATGTCATCTATTACGAATTAATTCAAGTCCTGCCGTAAATTTCAACATCCAACCCAAAATTCGAAATTTATTATTTCACAGCAACATAAGAATAAAACTGAGTGTATGTAACTTTAAACTATCAGCTGTAACATAAGAATAAAACAAATCACAACAAAACCCAATATTTCTTACAGTAAAACATAAGAATAAAACTGCAGTAAATGATAAACCAGACATCATAAAACAATATCGGCTGTAACTTTACACTATCGGCTGTAAATGATAAACCAGCCATCGTAAGAATAAAACTGCAGTAAATGATCTTCTAACTTTACACTATCGGCTGTAACTTTACACTATCGGCTGTAACATAACAATAAAACTACAGTAAATGATAAACCAGCCATCATAGACAGTCATCAACTGCACACACTTCAACTGACCAAATAGATCACCAATAGTGCTGCAAAGCAGTCCCTCCCATATCGACAACAAGTAGTTGCCAAGGCAGTCACACCACTCACTAACTACCAGCAAAATGGCTAAACTCGGCAATAGAGCAGTCTCAACTCTATCACAGCAAGAAGCTTTCAATAACATTGACCATACACGAATTAGAACCTCTGAGCAACATATTCCAAGCGTAGCTGCAAGCAGTCCACTTCAAATACAATCAAAAGCAATGCTTGAACAGATAACCCTGAAATTACACTAGAATGCCTCATAACTAAACAACCCAACAACTGGATAAGTTGCAAAGCAATCACAATAAAATGATTTCTTCAACACAAACCATGTACAGATGAACAACAAAATTCCCTGTATAAGATAACACAAAATACTCTCCAAAAACAACCAACCAAGGCAGACCAGTCATCCAAAGACAACCAATGAAGTTGTCTTAATGGAAAACACAGTTGCACAAGTTCAACCAAGGAGATGAAACAAAAAATCCCACTGTCTCACCAACAACAACCATTTTTTTCTCCAAAACCTAAATCACAAAGTAAGAAAAAACAACAAAACCACAAACCTAGTTATAGTAGTCGATCTAGTAGCACCATGTGCCAAATACAGACTCATGAGTGGTTGTTCTATAAAAATTTGTAATCAAGTCATCCTGGCGGATAAATTGTAAAAAACATTAACTCCTCATATAATTATTCACAGCAAAAACAAATCACAACTGTGCAATAAAAAAAGCAAAATAAACTATGATCCAATATTTCTTACAATTCAACAATATCTTAAACAAAGATAAACAAAAAAACATTAACCCTATTAGACATAGGTCTACTATAAAACAAACAAACAATCAAACATAAAAATAGTTCAACCACTCAATGTACAACTTCTACGATTATGCCCAAACTTCTTACACTTTCTGCACTTATTCTGCTTCCCATGAAATACATCCAACCCACAAGTCTGTTAACCCTTGGTCTACCAGCTCCACGAATAGCCTTAGGAGGATGAACAATAGAAGACCCTTCAGAAATAATATCTTCTTTATCAAAAGTAGGAATAGGACTGATGACATGTAAGTAATAAGCTCTATATGCCTTAGTTGTGAAATAATATTCAATAAAATCATAAACATTCAGCCTTGACATAATAATGCATTTCAAAGCATGTACAAAAGGAAAACCGGTAACTCTCCACTGATTACAAGTACAAATTCGATTTTCAAGATCAACTTTGTGAGAAATAGGTGAATGCACTTCAAAAATAAATTTAGAAGATCGAGAAACATTCCAACTGAAACCTTCTTCTTTTAATTTTAATAAACAATTCTCCATTTTAGGAAAAAGTACACTAGACCAAGTAGAAGCTTCTTCTCTATATTTAGACATTTGATTCATAAGCTTGATCTGAATACCATCTAAACAACAAGTAATAGGAAGATGTCTCTCTTTCAAAATCCAAGAGTTAAAGCTTTTCGCAACATTTGATTTATTCTTACCATACCTATTTCCAGGGAAAAATAAATCAGCCCAATGATCAAAAGGCTTATCCTTTAGAAACTCAATAGCTTTTTCACCACCAATTTCCCTATATTTTGCTATAGCTCTTTTAAAATCATGATGAGTAGCAGCTACAGCACATCGTTCCAATAAATGAGCCACCCACATTCCTTTTCCACTTTTTACAATGGAAGCAACATTATTTTGCATATGATGCAAACAATGTAAATGAAAAGCAGATGGAAAAACTTTAGGGATACTTAAAACCAAACCCCAAGGCCTATCAGAAATAAAAACTAAAGGACGATCAACTCCAGTTGAACATTTTAATTCATCCAAAAACCAAGACCAATTTTCTTCATTTTCCTTTCCAACAATAGCCATTGCCAAAGGAAAAAATCCTGAAAAATAAAATTAAACAAACTTTACAAAACAATACATATATCAGTGTCTGGGATTATTATATGTTTTGAAACCCAGACTCTAAATTCAAGCTCACAAAACAATACATATAGAAACTTATGTTTACAGAACTTTGCATTTACTTCTCCGAAAAATATGTTATATTGCATACATTATTTCTATGCATATATAGTAGTATCTTAATAGCCAGTCATACCAAAATATACTGAATCTTCATATGAAACATGCACAAATCAGCCATCTGAAAATTATTGTTATATACATGCTAAAAGTATACATTTGCTTAAAACAAATCGCCAGTTTCAAAACCATGCATACATGAAACTAATATTCTAAACTTTATCTATGAAGATGTGACTACCCATATCCACTCATGTCCAAAGTTATGCAACAAAATAAATTACTAAACAAAAAACATATGTTATGCATGCTACTTTGTTCTATACATATGTTATGCATGCAACATATTATTACTACTAACTTACCTGCATATTGTTAGTACTTCATTAGTACCTCGTTCTAAATATACTGTTATTACTTAGTACTTTTTTTTGCTCCATAATTAATAAATCCCAAAAGTACTAATTAAACGAAATTCATGAGTGTTAAAAAATATAACAGGCTTAGAAAATAAAATGATAAAAACTATTTTTATGTAAAACGCAACCAATTTATCTAACTGTACACTTAACATACTTTACAGTATTGTAGTATACTTGTTAAACCAATACTAAACAAGTATACTGTGCCATACCGTAACTATAAATTATTCATAAATTTGCAAACATGCTTAAACAAATAGCCAGATCTCGATCTAAGTATAATATAATATGTGTAAGTCATTCACATTATATGTACTAAAATAGAAACAAGTAGTCCAATGATCCAAATGGTGACATGCATGCTGCATACTGCTAGGAAATATTTAAAGCAATGCAGGACAAAGCCATTAAACAACTTGCATGGAATAATTCACGTTACGAAGGTCAAAAAGATATGCATATATTCACATATTGTATAATTCTCGTGATATGCTATAATAATTTTTTATTTGCATGTTAGTGTCAGATTTGCCTTTTTGATTTTTGCTACACACTACTACACGGGCATATTCATTTAGTAACGTCCCGTTTTTGTACGACTTTCAGGTTTAAAAGTGAAATAATTTATCATTTTATAATATACCGACAATATACATATTTCAATCTATCACCCACAATATACAATATCCACTCATTTTACTAAAGCATACAAAAATAAATTACATAAATTAAAAAGCAACTCATATACCTTGATTTCCATTTTTAGCTGTTGCAGCCATTAAACAACCATTTCGACCTTTTAAAAAGTGCCATCTAAAAACACCATTGTTCGACAATGCTTGAATCCATAAATACAGGCTTCAAACGCTATAGGAACTTTTTCAAATTGATTAGTACTAGCATCAACCAACATAGCAGAATGACCATTGGGATTACTTCTATCAAGTGCTTTTAAATACCAAACCAAATCATTATATGATTGTTCTTCATTACCAAAAATTTCCTTTAAAGCTAATTTTTTACCTATATAGGCATAATAATAACTCAAATTAATATCATAATTCCTTTTGAAACTTGCAATAATATCACTAATTTTTCTGGTTGGTTCATCACGAACTTCATATAATATTAAAGTTTCCACAAGATCAATTTTAATCAAAGGACTGTTAATTGATCGAAATCCACCACCACAACTATGAGTAGATTCAAATCTTCTAACCAGAAAATGATTCAGCTATTTCAACTTACAAGAAGCATGAATATTAAAACTGCAACCCTCAACAGCACATTGAACTATTATTCTCTCTTTGCAATTCTTCAAAACTTTGGCTTAAATCCATTTTTAGCACAATATGCAATAACAGTTTTACGGAAATCAGAAGCACACCCAGATTTCTGACCAACCCCCATAAAAAATTCAAAGTTCGAACCTTTCTTCATCAACTCAGTAAAATCGTCAAAGCTAAATTCTCTACTATCAGCTCCATCAAATTTACTATTCATTGTATCATCAACATAAAGGGACTTACTAGTAGAACAAGACATGCTACTGCTGCCAACCTTAAGACAAGATAGTTCCTTTAACTTAACAAACATAACTAAAAACTCTTCTTTCTTGAAATATACTAAGCATAAAATGGCTTGCAAATCACTATCAATATGAACAAAAGTATTCTTTGAATCTCGAACATAAAATATATCAAAGCATAATGGAGTAAGACGATCCCAAACTTCACATATCTTATTTCGCAAGTAAGAAATGGTAGAATCCACAGAAAGCCTAATTCCAAAGTTGTTTTTCTTAAAATCGATGACAACCAAAACACTTGGTACATCAGTTGCAAAACTACTGCAAGAAAAAACAGAAAAAGGATAAAACTGTTTATCATTACACTAAAATTACAATAACAGCAACAGCACGAACAAGTTTATTATGTGTACCTATGATCATCTGCAATATTCATCTTCCTACAGCCAAACCTAAAAACAACTGACCAAAAAAATAGTCTGACGTTAATCTGAAAAGAATCACCTGATGTTAATAATCTAAAAAGAATTATCTGAAATGAATCGATAATCTAAAAAGAATTGATAATCAACTAAATTACCCGACGTTAAGCGAATTATCAATTCAACTTCCACGTTAATCGATCTATCGAATAAACGATAATCTGATGTTAATCGATCTATCGAATAATCAAATAACCTAAATCGATAATTGAATAATCAAAATTGCGTGAATCGACAGTAGCATAATGTAACAGATAATCGAAATTGCGTGAATATTAGTTGCGATTTGAACAGACCTTGATATCCGAAAAAGGATTTTAATCAGAATTGATTCGAAGTTGTGGACCGTCGCGATGGAAGAAAAAAGAAAATTGAGTATATATAGATAGACTAGAAACTTATTTTTTTGAAACACCCATCCTATAAAAAATACAATATGAAATATGGTCACTAGGACCAAACTTCCGGTTTATTTTATGAAGGAGCGACTTTCCCTTTTTTTCTCTTTATTTGGTTATATATTTTACTTTATTCCTCACTTGTGTCTCTACATATGTAGTAGGTTATAAATGAAATAAATTCATTGACATGACATGTCAATCTAATCAGCATTTATGTCTTATACAAAATTCAAAAGAAAAAAAAGGGAAGAGAATAACGGAAAGTAATGAACGCGTAATTTATTGTCTCTAAAAATAATTTAATGGGAAAGTGTTACTTTATAATAAAGAAGAAGTTGCGTGAGGTACAAATGGAAAAGAAAAGAAGATGAGAAGAAGGAAATATGGTAAATATAAAGGAAAGGACAAATAAAATGAATGCGTCAATCTTGATGGAGAGGAACGGTGCAGTTATTAAGGAAATAACAAATAGAGGAAGGCACTAAAAATGGATGCAACTATTCACATTTGAAAATTAACTAATTAATGAAGGTTTGAACATGTAATCGACGTTTTGAATTCCTAAAAATTACATTTTGAATTGACATGGGAAATATTTAAGAGGATAGCCAAAGATTATATATATATATGTATATGTATATATATATACAAACACACACACACATATATATATATATATTATCAGAATTTATTTCATTTAGAACCTATACATTATTTTCATTCAATATTTCAATATAAATTAATAAATTTTATTAAAGTTCCAAAGGCATTTTTTTCTTGGTATGTAGTCAAAAGATTGTTGGAATTTAAGGATAACATCCTTGCTATTAACATCTAATTAAGGAAATATTTTAAAGTTGTTTTTTTCTCTTTGTATATTTAGAATGCACATTAAACTAGCGCCTACATGAGTTATGTCAATCAACATTTAAATCTTAGGATTTAAGCTTTGCATCAATAAATGTAATTTTACAATCAACAAACTTAAATTTTAAATTAAAATATAAATTTATTCATTTAATCTTAAAATTTAATTCAATCTTTCAAGAACAAATTAAATTAAACAAATTAGAAATTCAAGTATAAATCTCTACGTTCAAATCCTAATTCAAACTTACAATCTCAAATTGAATATCATAAATTGATTTGCAGTCAAATCAAAATTAACTATTTTGAGTATTCGTTCATGCAATTATTCATAAACAATTCAATTGTTACAAATCACCATTTATCTAATGACAAATTGTTTATTAGAAATAAATTTGAAATCATTCATTAATAACATCATAAAATTTATAAAAAAATCATTTTAAATTCAATAATTTAATTTAAAAATGGAATTTTTAAATTCTGACGCATTTTCTAACAAAATTTCCTTAAAATAAATTTTTATATTGGTTCTGAATTTCCGGGTTGTTACATGGTTGGTGGTTAACCCTACAAAAACACTCACTCTCCTGTGTAAATATCATATTGTCTATTTTCTTCATGTTTTTTTGGTTAGGGTTTGATTTCTCCACAGCTAATGGTGTTGATTAACCATGAAAAATAGATTAATGAACATAAAAGTCAAATTAATCCTAAATGGGTAATAAGGTAAAATTACATTTTTTGTTAAGGAACTACTTTCATCATTGGTCTCCCCTTAACAATTTTTTTAAAATAAAAAATTGGTCTCCCCTTAACAATATTTGGAGTGTCAATAACAATGCCCTTTTTGAATATATATTTCACCCATGGTTGAATACTAAACTGTAAACAAATAAAAGGGTTAGCACTAGCATTACACTTATGAAGTTGTTTTCATATAAAAACACAGCAGTTGTTCAAAAAGATAAACTAATATAACTTTTTTGACAACTCCTATTCTATTAAAAAGATATTAATAATCTAAAAAGATAAATGAATTAAAACATCTCTTCCATAATGATTTAACAGTAATTTCAAGTAAACAACTAATTTATACATATGTTTTTGTGTAAAGAGACATTCGTGATGTAAAAAGATAATCATATTTATCTTTTTTTTCTTTCTTTTTGCATTTGTAACAAAACATTAATTATTTCAAAAAAGTTGTGTTGAAACATCTCATGCATAATAGTTTTACAATACTTTTATTAAAAAGCTAATACATATATCTTCTTGTATAAAAAATATCACTTGTTTAAAAAACTTAATGTACTTATCTTTTTTTTCTACTTGTTTCCTATTAGAAAAAGCGTAGAACATGTAAAATGATAAACGTACTAAAACATGTATTCATAATATTTTAATAATATCTTTAACTAAAAAACTAATGTTTCTATGTTTCCGCACAAAAATACATTCGTTATTCAAAAAGATAAACTTATGTATCGTTTTTGTCAACTGCTTTCCTACTTTAAAAATCATTAATAATTTGAAGAATAAATGTATTAGAACATGTCTTCCATAATAGTCTATTTATATTTTTAAGTAAAAAACTAAATTTGTGTATATTTTTGTACAAAAATACATTACTCATCTAAGAAGATAATCCCATTTATCTTTTTGGCTTTGTTTTTTCATAATAAAAAGATATTAATTATTTATAAGATAAATTTGTTAAAACATCTCATGCATAATAATTTTACAATACTTTTTTAATATTAAAGGCTAAAATGTAAACTTCTTATTTAAAAAATATCATTGTTTATAAAGGTAAATGTATTTATCTTTTTGTCTACTTGTTTTATATATAGAAAAACGTAGAGTATTTAAAATGATAGAAATAAAAAAAATTTACATAATACTCTGATAATATTTTTCGTGTAAAATCTAATATTTATATGTTTTTGTATAAAAATACAATATAAGTTGTTTGAAAAGATGAACTAATTTATCTTCTTTGAAAATTCCTATATCGTACTTAAAATATATGTAAATAACTTAAAAAAGATAAATATGTTAATACATTTCTTCTATGATAATTTGACATTACTTTTAGGTTGGAAACTCTTTTGTATGCAAGTTTTTGTGTAAAAAGACATCACTCATTTTAAAAAAAAAAAAAATCTAATAAACTTTTTTGTCTTTCTTTTTACATAACAAAATACCTTGCTTATTTGGAAGATAGACGTGTTGAAACATCTGATGCATAATAATTCTACAATATTTTTGATAGAAAACTAATATGTATATCCTTTCATATAAAAAACATTAATTATTTAAAAAGATAAATCTTTTTATCTTTTTGGTATTGTAGTTTCCTGAGTACTTAAAATCATGCACATATTAAAACATGTATAACATAATACTTTAATGCTATTTTAAGTAAAAAACAAATATATGAGTACATTTTATGTAGAAAGCTAATGTATATATCTTTCAGTATAAAAAATATTAGTTTTTAAAAACGATAAATAAAAAAGATAAACCTATTTATCATTTTTTGTACCAACATGATTTATAAGCACAAACTACATTAAGACTGTAAATACAATTTATTTCTTAAAATAATTACATTTTCTTTTTTGCATAAATTACCTATTACATGCAGAAAATAATAAAATGTGAAACCAAACAACATATCAAAAGACACATTATCCACATATATATGACATACCATCATTTCATATAATAATAATAAGAACATTTAGAATACAAAATTAGCCACCATTCACCTGTGTACATCTAAAACCCTTCTATATTTTCCTGAATATCTCAAATAGCAAAGCTATATATTACTCAAATTAGCAGCTTAACTACTCTGTCATCAAATTGACTGAAGTATAATTATCTGAGTTAATTTAACCATTCAATTTCTACTCTAACTTCTTCTGTAAAACTTTGTCTATGTAGTCCAAACTTGTGAAAGTGAAAGGAGGAGGAGAGTTAATTTTACCCTATTAAACCTAGATAGTAATTGCATAAAAATAATATGGTTAGGCTTTTAGCTTATGAAATGCGAAAATGAATATGAATATGAATTTGAAGATGAGACATACTGAAGTTAACAAATCGTCAATTAGTTTGAATTTGATAGGATTTTGGTTAATCAGTTGAGAGAGGACAAAACTGATCTGAGATGAAAAGTTGAATAAAATAAAACGTGTTTAGAAAATTAGTAGTGGTAGTCCTTAACTTATTTTTTTAAGATCGTGGCCTGAAAACTTATTAGGAACGATAGTTTGCACTAAAACCTAATTGCCCCTATTTATTAACAGTTACCTCCTAATATTTTATATTTAAGTCCACATATTTAAATCAATTATAAAACCTAAAATTTAAATATTTTAAATAAATTTAATTATATTTCTTTTAAATACTAAAAATGACAAAATCAGTTTTTTGGCTTTTAATACCTATACTTTAAATTTTCTATAATCATTTAAATCTCTCTCAATTTTTTTTCTAAAATTTAATATTTACTACCCTATTTTACAATTAACTGGATAATATTAAAACTATTTAAATAACTTTAGAAAACTATAATTCATTGGTTCGCCTAATAAATCACATCAAGATTAGCCATATACATATTTTTAAAAAAATGAAAAAAAAATCAAATATATATATAAACACATCAATCTCATAACATAAATTATACGTGTAAATAACTGTCACAAGTTCAAATTTGAACTCATTTACGTCAAAATATTTACCATAAAGAGAATTGGAGAAAATTAAACAGAGAATTTTATTGTAATTTTATTGATGATAAGTTTGATACAAAGACCATGTTTATACATAAAGATGTAACGGCTAGTATAATATTTGCCGTATATAACATTGTAACGGCTAATACTTGTAGATTATAACAATACGTTGTATATAAGACCTTATCCAAAATTAACGGCTGTGATGAATGATGAAAACATCTTTATTATTTCATTACTATCCCTCAAACCAAACTAGGGTTCCCATTTCTATCCCCGCTTCCATCAACTACTTTCCAATTTCAATCTCTGTCTCCATCAATGACTTATATATCCTCCCTCAATATCATCAATTTCTTGGTAGACAAAGCTTTGTAAGCACGTCTTCTCGCTGATAATACGTGGGGACATGACAAACCGTCAGTTTTCCTGTCTGAGTTTTTTCTCTAACAAAATGATTATCAATTTCAAGATGCTTCATCCTCGAATGTTGAAACGAATTGAGTGATAGAGACACCGTACTTGTAAGGACCCGCATTCCACGTATCGGAGGATCGTAGAATATTTATTTCTTTTTCTTATGAAGTCGTATAGTCGTGTAACTCTGGGGAACGACTATTGGGGTCATTTCCCATATTCATGATTTTTGTCGATTTTTAAATGACCGTTTTACCCCTGGAAATTCTTGTTTTTCCTATAACTTTTGATTGGTAAGGAGTTTTGACCTGAAACCACTTTCATAGTTTCCGGATGATGGTTTACCTTTTCGTAGAGTGGTCACATTTGTCAAACGGACTTACCGTTTGGGAGATATGGCTGAAATAAGGTTTGCAAAGTGAAAAGCAGCTTAACCGGGCCAAATAGGGTGATTAGCAGCTAGGCCCATTGGGGGATTTCGGGATTAGGGTTGCATAGGGGCTGATCGGGACTAGATAACCCTCTTTTGTCATTTTCCAGCCGTCGCAAACTTTCTTTTCAACCCTAACAATGGCCTCCACTTTCTAGAATCATCTTTAATCACCGTTTAATCAAGTATTAGCTTAATCTACATCAAATCAAGGAAAATCAACACGAAATCAGAGTTCGAGCTACTGTTTTGCATAGGAATTCGATCCAAAACAATAGAGTTTCAGATCTAAAGTTTTATTTGTGGCTAAGGTGAGTGATTTGCATTGTTTTTCACTAATTATGGCTAATTAGGGGTGATTAGTGTTAATTAGCAAAATTATAACTCGGAAAAATTTGGAAAAATATCCATAAATTGTAAAATAGATTTTTAGGGCTCTGATAAAAATTTGGGTTAATTTGGACATGTTTTGCTAATCGTATGGTTAAATCATAATTAATGGGATTAAGGGAAAAACATGGGTTTTTGGGTATGTTTGATCCTTATAAACATGTTATATTGTTGTTTTGGTGTTTATGGTTGATTATACATGTTGCTATAACTGTTTGGAATGATTTTTGATTGCTTAGAAAAGTTAAAATGGTCAAAAACGCCGTCATATGGCGTAATTAGCTCGCTGGAAAAGTTGCAGGAAATGGCACAGAACCGGATCGGACCCCGAACCCGCTCGTGGAGCATCCCACGACCCCGACCCACTCACGTCAGAGTATCCAAACCGAAACGCCTCGACCCTCTTGTGATCCAGGAACCCATCTCTGACCCGAACCGCTCGTGACTAAGACACCACGAACCGATGCTTGGATCTACGAGATATGACCAACCCGATGCCATGAAGGAAGGAGCCACGAACCGGATTGCCATGAGTCGTTCTTGGATTACCGACCCGAACCAGTGGGTGTCACAAACGAGCGAGCACCAGAGCACTACGAGCCAACTAGAAGCAAGGACCACGAACCGTAGTATGTACCACGAACCGACCTGGAAGGTGAACAACCGAACTGAACCGAACCGAAGAAAGAGAAGGACCGAACCGATCCGGAGGAGACCAAAACCCGAGATGCAAAGGTAGTCCAAATGGGAAGTTTGTATTCAGGATCTAGTTGGGAACCAATGAGTTAACTTCATGAGTTGGGCTTTGCTGCGGGACGTGTGCTAAGGGGTTATCTACGTCCATAACTTTGATTCACCACCGAGATGGATGTTAGGCTACGGATCATTGCAGTGGGGTAGTTATTACTTCATGGGACAGAGAGATCGTAGCATGGCTATGAGCCAGTGCAGTGGAGTTGCTATGACTTCATGGGGTAGAGTGGACATAGAAAAGGACTAGTGGCTATGGATCAGTGCAGTGGAGTCGTCATGACTCCATGGGGCAAAGTGATCATAACAAAGGATTTGGGGGTCAAAGCGGTGGATATCGTATGCTTTATGCACTGAGTGAGAGAAGTGAGGATGGTTGCTATGCTTGATTGTTTGCCATCACTATGACATGCACACCCCCTTCCCCATATCTTTATGGCATGTGTCAGTGTCACCTTAGAGTATTGTACATCTTGTTGTGCTAACTCTTTGGCTGCAGGTCTAGGTTCAGGTATGGTTATGTATACCTGTTATTGTTCTGTTTTTGCTGCTTATCGCTCATACCAGACTTTTGTCTAAACCAGAGTTTTATGTCTCTTCTTATTACTCTGGGTGCTCCTAAACGAGCAGACTAGAGACAGGTTAGCTGGTTATGCATGAGTAGCTGTCCGGAGACGAGCAAGAGGCTTCCACGTATTTTCTATATATATTCTCCCTGTGTTGTTGCTGGTCACTACGTGGGTATTAGTAGTGTACCTTTTCTTTCTTTTTGCTTTAGAGACAGTTATTTGAAGTTGTAACAAGGATGTTGGATCATAAGTTGTATTTTGGATTTCCGCTGCTATGATGGTTTAGTTTTCAGCTTATGCATTGTTTCACCTGTTTTATGTCAAAGTTATGTTATTATTGTATTTTATTCCGTGCGCTGTGAGATATACTACACGTTCCGTGGGTAGTCGTTGCTTCAAACCCTTTTTTCTTTGGCGACCATCCCATGCTGGTTGGACATCGACACAACACATTTCAAGGAAATGTCGGCTGGTCCGGGGCGGGCCGTCAATCTTGGTATCAGAGCTCTAGGTTGCATAGTTAACCTAGGGGAGGACTTCAGAGAGATAGTATATGTATATGAGAGCGCGTACTTGTGATATTTTGGTTTTCAAAAGCTATATATATACTATTAGTGTATCTAAGGATGACGTCGCACTGCACTGGCACCACTATGGAGATGGCTAATCGTTTTCTCTTTACAGATTTTACGATGAGCCGAAATCGAAGGGGTACTGGTACAGGGGCCAATAATAAGAATGCTCGTGATATGAGGACAATGTTCACTGACTTCATGAGAGAGATGCTGAGAGATGTTCAGAGGGCAGTTCCTAATGCTGCTAATGGTGGTGGTGCAGCGGTGCAGGCGGCTAGGGCCTATTTCACCAAGCTCGGTAAAGACTACTCTAGTCTTGGTGGGAAGCCGTTCCACGGAACGGAATCAGCTATAGAAGTTCAGGATTGGCTTGATAGTTGTGAGCACATCTTTGAAGATTTGGGAATCGAGGATGCAATGAAGAGAAAGCTAGCATCCCATCAGCTGCAAGGACGAGCAATG
This sequence comes from Allium sativum, assembly GCA_030737875.1. NCBI lineage: Eukaryota > Viridiplantae > Streptophyta > Magnoliopsida > Asparagales > Amaryllidaceae > Allium > Allium sativum. The sequence goes on from CM060924.1 coordinate 302,601,514, forward strand.
AATTGGTGGAATACCATTAAGGCAGCTATGCCAGAGGATCAAGTTACTTGGAATCAGTTTAAGACACGCTTCAACGATAAGTTTATCCCACCTGCACAGAAATCAGAATTGTTTAGAAAGTTTTTAGAGCTTCGCAGAATGGTAGGGTATTCTCATAGTACATTGCTGAGTTCGATACTTTATCGAAATATGGATTATCTCTTATTGATACTGCCGAGAAGAAGAATGAGAAGTTTATAACAGTTTTAGATCAGTACTTGGGGGAAAGGCTTATAAACCATATTGATGAAACTTTTGAATCAATTATCGGGAAAGCATTGAGGTCAGTGAGTCTTTACCCTAAGTCAAAGACTGAGGTTGCTGTTGTATCTACAGGGGAGCCAAAACCGCAGGCAAGCGGTGGAGGCAAGAACAATTCTCAGAATAAAAGGAAGCAGAATCAGCCCAAGGATGGTCAGAAAAAGAGGGATAAGAAAGATGTTGAGTGCTTCAGCTGTGGCAAGAAGGGCCACTATGCCAAAGAATGTCGGGCCAAGCCAGCGAACAAGAAGCGCTTCAATTGTGGCCAAGTGGGACATCACAAGGATAAATGTCCACAACCTCCTAGAGAGCAGCAGATTATGAAAGCATATGCTATCAACGTTGTTCCTTCTTCGTCGAATGCCCCAACTACGGCGTAGAAGGGAAAAAGTGTCGTTATTCACGGTATGCTTTCTGTGTATGATGTTCTTGTTCGAGTTTTGTTTGACACCGGAGCTTCCCATTCCTTCATATCTAGTGACCTGGTAGATAGGTTGGAATTGGAACCGGAGATAGTCGATAGACCTTTAGTTGTAATGAACCCAATAGGTGGTTCGACTAGCCTTAGCATGATTTATCGTAATGTGGTCTTATCGAGTCATGGATGCATGTTTGCTTGTGATTGCTTTGTTTTGGGCTTTACTGGGTTTAGCATTATTCTGGGAGTCAACTGGCTCCAAAGATATGGGGTGGTGGTAGACTGTGAGGGCTTTTTGGTGACAGTTAGAGCGGATAATGGGCGGAGGGTAGTGTTTGGTAGCCTACCTAGTGATGGGGTGACGGCTAGTTTTCTAAAGTGATGATTAGGCACACATCCCTAAAATTAAAGTTAATTAACGTGTAATCCTCCCGCTCTAAATTATACTTTTCGCATCCCTGTTTTTTTTTCTTGGGTATTATTTTTCCACGAATACCCTTGTTCAAATTAACGCATTTATCTTTTCATGGCGACTTCAGGGTTTTTTTCATGGATTTGATTCATACGGCTATTATTTAGAGAGAATATTTTCATTGATTTATTTTTTTCTTTCGTCAGTGTTTTTTCTGAGATTCAATATTCGTTCTAATTGGGATTTGTTGAAGAATCTAATATTCGATTTCTTCAGCGATTGAGAGATATAATGAATGTTTCATCCTCAAGGTAATTTGCACTTCTTTTTTTCATACGTGTGTTATTGTTATTTTCGATTTGTTTTGATGTATTTATTATTATTTATAAGGCTTCTTTTGTGAGATTAAGTTTCAATACATTTGTGCAACTTTTTTGAATGCATGCATACAAGTATGCTAATATTTTTATTATGTGCTTACAAGTATGAAACTATTCTGTATTTTGGATAAGAAATGTATGCAATTGTCCTGGATATGTGCATATAAGTATGGAACTATTTTGTATATGTGCATATTAATGTGCAACTTTTCTTAATCAGTGGATAAAATTGTATGCTTCTATTCTGAATATGCGCATACAGATATGAAACTATTCCCTATATGTTCATCCAGATATGCAACTATTCTGAATATATGTAATACAACTATTATTAACAGTTGCATAAAAGTATGCTGATATTCTGGATATATGTGTACATGTATGGATGTAATTATAATATGCTGCAAATGTGTGTGTAGTTTTATTTGATTAATGCTGATAAGTTTTATTAATAATTCTTTTCTTTGTATAACAGTGTTCCTGCTAATGTTGGTGTATTGGTCTTGTTGAAGTTTGGGAATGATAGCTTTTCTATACGTCTTTATTTTGATAGTACTATTGATATTGTGAGAGATGTTGTTTGTGGTAAATGGATTGATTTAAATCCATTGTCATTTGAATTGTATCACATTAGAGATGGCTTGAGAAGGAATATTGAAAGTAATTCTTATCTTCAATATGTTTTGTTGTTGGGTGCACATAATCGTGAGGATTATTTGGTTATTTTTGTTGAGATCAATCGTAGTAGTTCTCCAGTTAACAATGCAAGGTCAGATGATGTTTCTTGTGGTAGTGATTCTTCTTTTGCTAGTGCATGTGATTTGAAAAATCATTTGAGACAATTGTTGAGAAGTGATTTGAATCAACCTATTTTTTCTGGTGTTGGTCAGCAATTTCCAGGAGGTGTTACTGAATTTAGGTTGTATGTGACGATATATAGTATGAAGACTGGATACAAGCTTAATTTGGTTAAGAATGACAAGGAAAGAGTTACAGCTGTTTGTTCTAAGCAAAATTGTGCTTTTAGGATTCATGCTTCTGTTAAGTTCAATCTTCCTAGCTATTTTGTTCTAAAGAGATTTCAACCTGAACATACTTGTGGTGCTGGAATTCATGACATAAACAATCCTGTTGTATCCAGCAAATTCATTAATTTGTTAGTTTATGATCATATTCATTCTAATCCATTAATGAAGACCAAGGACATTACTAATTTGTTTCAAACCGAGTATAATGTTATTTTGAAGTATTATTATGCTTATACTGGGAAGAAGTTGACATTAGAAGAGTTACATGGAAGCGATATAATGTCTTATCATCATTTGCAGTCGTTTTGTGATGCTGTTGTTACTACTAATCCTGGGAGTAAAGTTGTGTTGGAGTGTAATGATGATACACGTCAATTTGAAAGGGTTTTTATTGGATTCGAAGCTTGTGCACATGGATTTCAATATTATCATCCTTTAATTTTTGTTGATGCCACTTTTATGAAAGGAAGAGCTCAAGGTTGTTTGATGGCTGCTACTGGTAAAAATGGAAATGAAGGTATGGTGTTTTTTCAGTTTATAACTGTATGTGTATGCATAAAAGTATGCAGTTATATTTAATATATGCATTCATGCATGCAACTATTCTGGATGAATGCATAGAGATATAATATTCTGCATGCATGCATACAATTATGCAACTATTCTTAATACATTCATAAAAGTATTTAAATATTATGAATACATGCATTCGCATGCATGCATCTATTCTGAATAAGTGCATAGTTTCATGCATCTGTTCTGAATAAGTGCATATATGCATGCATCTATTCTGAATTTGGGTGTGTGTGTGTATATATATATGTATGTATGTATGTATGTATGCAACTGTTTTGTATATTTGCATACAAGTATGTTATTATTTGGAATACACATTTGTGCAACTGATCTAAAAATTTGCAAAAATTATTTATAATTGTTGCTGATTTTTTTTTTATTTGATAATATGTTTGTTTCTTTTAACAGGTTTTTTCCTATAGCAATTGCTATTGTGTCGGGGGAAGATGAAGACAATTGGATTTGGTACTGTGAACAACTGAAAGAGTTTCTTAAAGATGATAGTAGAAGCTTTGTTTTCATTTCTGTTTGCCATCCTGGTATTCTTGTTGCTATTCCGAAAGTGTTTCCAAATTCAGTTCATGGTTCTTGTTTTTATCATTCGAACAACAATTTAAAGGTTGCTTTAAAATCTGAATTTTCCAAATCAAACAAGAAGTTATTGTTAGATATGTTCGCAAGAGTTGCTTATGCTTATAATTTGATTGATTTTAATGCTGCATTGAAGAATTTTAGAGATGTTGGTGGATCCAAAGTGGTAAACTTTTTGAGCGGAATTCCTTTTGAGAAGTTTGCAAATGTTTTTTTTCCTAGTTGTCGTTATGGTGAGATGTCATCTAATTGTTCGGAGAGTTTTAACAAATGGATTTTGGAGGAAAGACATTTACCAATTACGGCTTGTTTGGATAAAATTAGAATGAAGTTAATGAAACTTATGTCTGATCAGCGTGAAGTTGCTTCTACTTGGAATAGTGTTTTATGTCCTATGAATGAAATTCGATTGAGAAACCTTCATTTGGAAGGAGCTTCGTGGTTTGTTATCAAATCAAGTGAATATGTGTTTGAAGTTCATTCTCCGGTCCATCAATCTGTTGATTTACATAGTCGAGTGTGTTCTTGTAACATGTGGCAAATTAATGGTTTTCCTTGCTCTCATGCTATTAGATGTACTTTAAGTTGTGAGAAGTTGGATGTGTATGACTACATCGAAGATTATTTCAAAGTTTCTTATTTTCGATTAGCTTATTCTCATCCAATTAATACTATCATAGACTTTATGGGTGCAGATGTTGCAATTGAAGAAGCAATTATAGCTCCTCCAAAAGCTAGAAGAATGCCTGGTCGTCCATCGTCTTCTAAGAGGTTAAAATCTGCCGGTGAATTTACAAAGACTATTAGATGTGGGTTATGCAAAAAATTGGGGCATAACAAACGGACTTGTTCTTCACAAGGAAACTAATTGCAATTTGGTTTAGTATTTTAATATGTTTGTAACTAGTTTGAATTTTTCTGTTTATTGTTTACTGTTTGTAACCAAGTTGAATATTTCTGTTATGTTTGCAACTTTGGTTTAGTATTTTAATGTTTCTTTGCTGAAGTTTGGTTTAGTATTTTGAATATTACTGTGAATATATGTGTTCTGTTTTGCATACATGTATATATGAATACTGTGAATACTGTGATTGAATGTATGTATACTGTAAATGAATGTATACTGTGAATGAATGTAAGTAGCCACTTTTTCCCTTTATATATGCATACATATATGCTGCTATTTCGAAAATTAGCATTCAAGTATGTAAATATTCTGTATGGATGCATACATTCCGGCTACAAATTTGTATACAGTACACATATATTCAGATTTTCTTAATATACGCATACAATTATGCATTTAAAATGATTAGATGCATACATTCAAGGAATTAATTGGTATAAAGAACATAACAAAATTCATGTTTTCTAAATATACTGTGAATGAATGTATATATACTGTGATTGAATGTATGTATACTGTGAATTAATGTATATATACTGTGAATTTGTATTTAGTGTTTCTGTGATGATGTTTGGTTTAATGTTTATGTGAATACTGTGTATGAATGTAAGTAGCCAGTTTTTTTCCTGTATATATGCATACATGTATGCTGCTATTTAGAATTTAGCATTTAAGTATGAAACTTTTCTGTATAGATGCATACATTCCGGCTACAAATTTGTATACTGTACACATATATTCAGATTTTCTTAATATACGCATACGATTATGCATTTATAATGATTAGATGCATACATTCGAGGAATAAATTGGTATAAAGAACATAATAAATTCACATTTTCTAAATATACGCATATAAGTATGCAACTATTTTGGATATATGCACAAAAGTATGCGGTTTTTTAACAATTAATTGAATCAGCAACAGTAATGTAAGAAATATTAGTAAAACCGCATAATCACTTGCAAAAAATCAGACAAACTAGATTATCAAGTAAAATCGAACGAACTTAACTCAGTACAAAAAATTACACATTGATTCAGCTTGAAGACTAGATAATCACTTGCCAGTAGTTCATACATTGTACTTTAGTCAGAATATTTACAATACTTCAATCATTGTATTTTAGTCAAAATATTTATAAAAAGTGAAAAGACCATTTTCCACAAATTTAAGGAGAAGGTTTGTTTGCATCTAAAAATATATAGTCCTGTGTCAGGTCTCCTTCTGGACTCCAACTATGAGGTTTGCGATTGAGGATTTTGCAAGCAAGCATGGCTCTTTGTAGATTAATAGCCGCAGGACTGTATATATCATCCTTTTTATCAATTTCTTTGTAATCGCTTCTCTGTTTCATCGTGTTAATAACGAACATTCCACAATCGACCCTGTAGAATTTGTAAAACATGATTAATATTATGCTAGTATTTAAGAAAGCTACATACAAGTGTGCACATATTCATACTATATCAGTAAATAATTGTAAATACAAGTATGTAAATGCAAGTATGTATAAAAGTGTAAAAATAATTGTAAATACAAGTATGCAATTATTTTTATTTACTTACGTGCAGCCTTGTTGTGGGCAATTAGCAATTTCAAGTTGTCCATGTTTCTGAAAATTCTTGTTCTCTAGGTTTTTCAGCAATCCACTGATGTAAATTCTCTGTATATATATAAAAAAAATACATACATATGATTATTTATAACAATTTAGATACTAGTCTGAATGTCAATTATCTTCAATTTACATACAAAATCTCTTGCAAGTCTTTGGTGACTTTCTCCTTCACGATGATTTTTTCTGGAATCGTAATGTATCCATCTTCTACAGTTTTTATAAATTATAACAATGAAAAATGGTTTCCCTCGTGGATAGGAATCAATATTTGTGTGCTTGTTTTGAAGAATGTTTGCACTTTTTTATCTATCAAAAACTCTTTATTTTCCGATGAATCTTTCTTAATTAATGCCTGTAATTGCAATCATTTTAGTGACCAAATTTTTTGATGTTACAAGATAATTTTGCTAGAAAATTAATAAAAACTTACAGAAGCAGTAGTTTTAATGTACAAGATTTCTGGATGGTCGTTGTTGAGCTCATGTGCATACCAGTCAATTATCTGTTTAAATTAGTAGATTGTAAATGTTAAGGAAAACTTCCATCTATTAATAACCCTATGAAACTAAATTTGAATTTGACTGTGGCTATACCTGTCCGTCAAGGAATCCTCATTTATTAAATCAGCCAATGAAACTCCAAAAATGTATATGTCTGCCTCGCCATTAAGGTGTGTGCTTCCACTGCTAATTTATGTAATATATTTAGAGAATTTCTAGGAATATATTAGCACTGATCTATGCATCTAATCTTAATAATTGCATATATATATATATGCAACTTTTATTTTTAATTGCATAAAAACATTTACAAAATTTAATTAAATCTTTCAGTAATTTTACCCTAGGTCTGAATTTGAAAAGTATGCTTCTAGTTTCTGGATTTGATCCTCTTGTAGTTGCTTAACATTTTTAAATTTCCTGACATGTAGTTTTGTTCGTACATGCATTTCTTCTGATGTTGTTCTCATTTCATAATCCTCAATAATCACGGTTCCTGTTTCTTTCTGTTTTTTTGGGCTGCAGCTGAGAATAATATAAGATATCAGCAATGTATTGATGGAAACTTGATATTTGGAACATTATTACCATTAGAATTTTTTTTAAACCTATTTGCTTTCTTACATTTTGAAGCTTCATCTTCTTTTGCTTCCCGTTGTCATGATTCTTCTCCAGCTCCTTTATGTCTTTTGATTTTTCATCATCAATTTTATGATCATTATTCTTCTCCATGTTATCTATTTACATATTATTAGTCTTATCAATAATTGAATAGATGCACACAAGCATGCAACTATTCAGACATAGCTGCACATAAACATGCAACTATTCACAAATAGCTGCACACAAGCATACAACTATTCTGAACAAATGCACCCAAGCATGCAATAATTAGTAATAGATGCACATAAGCATGCAACAATTTTGTTATAATATATTTCTTGAAACTAGATAATGTGTACATTACTTATTACCATCAGAAAACTACAATTATTTTTTTACCTTTTTCCTTCTCCACCTCCTTCTGTTCTTTGTCCACCTCCTTCGGTTCTTTGTCCACCTCGCTCTTTTCTTTCTCCATCTCCTTCTCTGGCTTCTTTTGCTCCTGTTCTTTCTCCACCTCCTTCTCTGGCTTCTTTGGCTCATGTTCCTTCTGTTCAACCTCATCATTGTTCTCCTCTGTATCTATTTCCATGTTATCAATCTGATCAATATCTCTTGTATCATCTTTTTTATCTTTATCCTGCATGCCAACATCTAAATTTTTCTGCGGTTCATCATTTCCTTCATCTTCTGCAGTGTGTTCTTTTTCCACATTATCTCTGTCAACATTTTCATTCTTGTCACCTTTGGCACTTTTATTCTCATCATCATCAGCATTATTATTCCCATCTTCATTTTCATCGTTTATAATATCCTTTTCCTTCTTTTCATCCACACTCTCATCAATATTCTCATCTTCGTTTTCATCGTTCATATTATCATTTTTCTGCTTTTCATTCTCACTCTCATCCCCACTCTCATCGTCACTCTCAGCCTCACGTTCATCCTCACTTTCATTCTCAATCTTATCCTCATTATCCTTTTCCTCTTCATTATCCTCACTTTCATCCTCATTATCCTTACTTTCATTATTATCCTCATTTTCACTTGCATTCGCATCTTTTGTTTGAAGTTGTAATTTTCCTCCCTTTTTGTCTTCACTCTCAGTGCTTTCTTAACTCTCATTAATTTTCTCACTATCAGTGTTTTCGTCACTCTCATTATTTTCCTCACTCTCATCTTCTTCAGATTCATCACTGTCAGCAAGTCCTTGTAGTCTTTTTTTTAACCTTAAATTTTCCTCTTTAAGTTGTTTATTTTCTTGTTGTGGCTTTACTATCAAGTTCTTGTAATTTTCCACCCGTTTTTTGTAAACTGCTTTGTACTCCTTGTCTTTGTCAATAGCTTGTTCCAACAGTTTTAATTCCTTTCCTTGGGACTCCTGAAAACAAAGGTAGCAAATGTTCAATTAATACTGTAAATAAATGCAGGAATGTATACATCTGTAGAAAATAAGTGCATACATCCATGCATTATTTTTATACAGATGAATACATAGATGCATCTGTTCAAAATATATGCACAAATGTATGGAACTGAATGTGACTGTTGTGAATAGACGCATAAATGTGTGCAATTGTTATGATTATAATCATACATGTACGCACCTCTTTATAATAGATGCATACAAGTATGTAACTGTTGCTATATATCTGCATACTTGTATGCATATATTTTGAATATGACGCTTAAAAATTATTCAAAATTAAATATCACTTACTGATGTGTATTTGATGTTTATTAACATGTTTGGCTTCAACAATTTTATATCCCATTTTGCAGCCAGGGGATATACATCACTGTATTCTTTCTTTGAATTTTTTATAACATAGGTTTTCTCGCAAACCCACCACTGAAAAAAAAATGTTTATTTATTATTAGAATGAACAATAATTAAATAAGAAACATATTGTAATGACCTGGGTTTTCGGTCAACTAATTTTAAATTTTTAATATGGTTTTAAAAATTGAGTTGAAAATATAAATAGAATTTTATATTAAGTTATCGATTTAATAATCGATTTCGATTTAATATCGAGTATATTGGATAATCGTAATACGAATTTAATTCAATTCGAAGTTAAAAACTAAACTGAAATCAGTTCGGATGATCAATACAAACTTCTGTTTGAATTGGAATAATAATATTAATTCATTATCGAAGAATTAATGGTTTTGAATTTAAATTATATGGATTTAAATTTATATCTTCTACAGACGATCAAACGAGACATCAGAACCTGTTCCAACGGGTTCGGAATAGTGGTTAAACCCTAAAAATGTCATTTGTTGGATTCAGAAAGGAGTTAAGAATCATGGGGTATTTTAATTAAAGTATACCCATTCAAAAACAAATAAAAATACTTGTCCCTTATTAAACCACATATCCCCTTTCCTCACCACAGAATAAAACAACACGTGGCTCCTTGTTTTCCATCCGTTCATTCATTAAATAAGCCACCGAAGTCATTCCTCAAGGGGAAAATGAGTTTCTCCCTTCAACTAAAACAATCGGCTTCCTTCAATTTACTTTTATTTGGATTCCTTCTTCAATTCAAAAACCGACAGCTTCAAATCAAAATCAGGTCTTCGACTTAAAATTAAAATAAAAGGGGGGGGGGGGCGGTGAAATCGCGAGCCACCCAAAGGCGACTCTGAGGCCGAGCGAAATAGGATGGAGAGAAGAAGGCGTCGCGATAACTGTTCGGGAGTTCGATGGTTCTTCAGTCATGCCTAGGGCACGATTTTGGGGATGACGAGCAGAGGATCAAGAGTAGCGTCGGAGGTCCTGAAGCTCGAAGTCCTTGGGTTGTTATGCGATGGAGTTGGAGCAACTAATGGTCTTCGAAGTGGAAACCTGGAGGTGATTAATTGGGTTCAATAGTTGTGTTTTTAGGAAGGGTGAAGGTGCGATAGTAAATAGATGGAAGGCGATCGAGTTGGTACTTTGTTCTAGGGTCCGATCAAGTAAAGGAGGCATTTTCTGGAGTCAAAGCAGGGCCATTGGGTGCGTTAATAATTGGGACAAACATTGTTGATGTCAAAGGTGAAGAAGATGTTTGAAGAAGGGTAGTTGTTGATGGAATAGTTCGGCGGTGCAACAGTTTGCAAGGAGTTGGGAAGTTTCAACCGAGTTTTGAATTAGGAAAAATGATAGCAGGCCACAATAATACTAAATACAAAGAGGAAGAATATATGCAGTAAGGTATATTTTTGTTACTTAGTTAATTATTTAGAATTTTTATGGAAAATAAATTATCAATTAGAAACTTACTAAGGTAATCGATACCATCCTATATAGTTATATAGTATACAAATTAAATAATTTAAATTACCATTTGAGTATGAAATTAAATAAAAGGTTAGATTATTTTATTTTATTATAATAATATATCGTTGATTTAAATAATGTGTATTTAATTTATTCAAGGTTCAGAAATCAGGAAAACAAGCCAAATCGGTCCATATCTGTGGAATGCACAGTCTAGGAAGGGTTAGGGATTTTTCCAGAGCCAGATTTAATTTAAATTGGAAATACTAGCACAAAATAAAAACCATGGTGAGTAAATCTCACTCGTTAATTTATTTTTAGCATTTAAAATAAATTGTTGATTTGGTTGTATGCATTGAAATAATATTGTGGCTATAAAATATATATTAGTTATTTAGTCTTTGTAAATATATATATATATATATAAATATATATATATATTGGTTTGGTGGTTGGATTGTTCCCGCAGTATCATTAGCGGATGCCCGCGGTATCATTAGCGGATGATTTCCCTATGCGCCCCACAAATATAGATTAGTGGATGACCTTCCATACAGCGATATCCTGCCTCGAAGCAGGATGGTATTTTTAATGTGCTAACGTCCGTGGATGCAGGAAAACAGGTTGGAGAGATCCAACTGGATCCCTCAAATTTACTTATTGTTTGTTTTCATATATATCATCATATATGCTATGTTAAAAAGTTGTGATTGTTAAATTAGGTGTTTTGTGTGTTTAAATACCACTGGGCCTAAATGTTGATATTTAAAAATATCGTGAAAAGGAATTTAGAGATTGAAAAAGGAAATTTCTATTTTTCTAAAAATAGAATTTGAGTTATGAATGGACTTGATATATTAACTTGTTTTGAATAATGGAAACAAGTATTTCATTTATAAACGATGATTATAAATGAAATGAAATGAATTATCATTGGATAAATCGAGAAATATAAATACAAGTGTGAATTTGAAAAGGAAAGTTTATTTTTCCAAAGTAGAAATATTGATTACAAATGAATTTGAAATCAAGACTTGTTTAAATATATAAACAAATAAAATAAATGGTGTTTGTAAATAAAAAGGAAAAAATCATAAATTGGATGACATAAATATGAACTCAAGTGAAGTAAATGAAATGATTTTGAAACAATAATCATATTTTTGATTATTGAATAGAATTAACTGAGTAGAAGAGAAATTAGTTAATCAAATTTTGAATTGAAATAAGACTTTGAAAAGTGAATTTGATTTGTAATGTATATTCGAAATCAAATATGAAACTTGAATTGAAATTAGAATTCAATTAGTTTATAAGTAAGTTGAAATATATTTGAGCATGTTATATTCAAATATGAAAGTGAAATAAGCAAAAGAGTTGATTAACGAATTAATTAACAAGTTGAGTTAAAACAAGTGTATTAAGTTGAAATGAATTAGAAATGTATGAATATACATGAGACAGGTTTGGAATAAAGTATTAGAAGAGATATAAATAGAATGCCCGAAATAAAGGTATGTATTTAAATTGAATATGAGATTTTATGCACCGTATCGGCAAGCCGGTTGGCTGTATCTTTTTATTTTGAATTGAGAGACCTGTGTGGCAAGGTTTGACGTTTTCCGGTAACCCCGTACAAAGGAGGTTATGGCGAATTTTTCCAGAAATTTAAGAAGTTAGAATATTTTTAAGAAAATCTGGTAACTAGAGATCTATATATTAATATATAGAATTCGATAATGAAATGAACTTAAAATAGAATATTATAAACGAAAAGGAATTTTATAAATAAAATCCTGGGAGGTATACGTTTAAAACTGAACGATGATTTAAAAGAAATAGAGTTAATCAAATAGAGTTAAAGAAATAAAGTTAAAGAAATAGAGTTAAGAAAATTAGAAACTAACTAGAGATTAGTTAAGTTGAATAGTTTTCTGAGTATCGATCTGATGTTGGTTTCGGCCTTCGGGATTAATACTTAGAGAATTGTTCTCTTACTAGTTTACAGTTAGGGACTAATAGTTGTGGAATGGTAGTGATGCGTGAATAAGAGATGGAAATGTTTTGCAATATTAATAACGCATATTTTCTAAATAAAGAGAATAAGAAATTGTGAACATATATATATATATATATGATGATTGATCGATAGAATTTCTATTTGGAAATAAGATCGTTGTGTGTACATGGACATTTTTCATTTGATAGTTAAATCACCGACTATCAAAGTTTTGACCATTTTTCCGTTGTTAATATGGAGAGACCGGTTGGATTATTATCCGAAGAACCACTCCGTATTGGCATAAGCGTTGCAAACCAAGTATGCTGAATATATTGAAGACGAAGTAAAGTGCAAGGGATGTTGTATAAGTCCTAGGTAGAGATTGCCTAGGATGGATGTACGTAATAGTGCCTTCAGTTTCATTCCATCCTAGAATGAACGTGTATGGCCGATTGTTTGACAGAATATTTCCAATGATCGCATTTTGGACTGTACAAATATATATATGGTGGCAACGGATTTATTCCCTTAGCATAATATCAGAATATATTTGTGTAAACCCAATTAATGATTAACGGATCTGATAATGTGGCATTCAAAGTAATTGTGTTATCAATGAGAGAAGTAAGCGTAGCCTCAGGCCTTAACAACCGAGAAATGACAAAAATCGGGCAGACAGCATGGCTATGTGGTTAGCTCCCATTAGGGTGTATTATCACCTATCTAGAGATTCATTTAATTCCTTATTTTATTCGATGTTGTCCCATTCGGGAAACGGTCACTACACCAGAATCGCCGATTTGTAACAGCTTAGAGCCGTTGCAAACGTGTTTTGCAATGGCTAAAAGCCGTTGCAAAATCGGGAGTAGCAAAACAATTGCAACGGCTCTAAGCCTTTGCAAAACTTGTTTTTTGCAACAGCTTAGAGCCGTTGCAATTTTGATATTTGCAACGGCTATAATTCGTTGCTACTGTTATTTTAGCAACGGCTTTTAACCGTTGCTGATTTATAATATATATAAAAAAAAATCTGTGCTTTCCTCTCCTCTGATACCGCCTATTCAGTACAAATGTGACAGATTTGAATATTATCACAAAAGAAATATCAATAAACCAAATATTTTCAATATATTCAACATAAAAACCAAATATTTCCAATATATCCAACATAAAAACCAAAATTAACAACAAACTTCACAATATATTACAAACTTAAAAGTTCTAACAGCTTATAGCAGCAAAATATTACCGTGCATTACAAAGTTCAATAGTTCTAGCTAAAATAATATTACAGTGCATTTCAACTTCATCACACAATGATATTACTTGTTTACATTTATCATAAATTAATGTTGCATCATGACTTAATTAGCTTTCTTTCTTGAGCTAGAATCTGCGTTACTTCACCTCGCTCCCCGCATAAAAAAATTCAAACTATTTCAGACCTGCATTACTTCAGCTCAGTGAAGTTTAGAATAGAATAGGCAATTAAAAATTTATTCTTCTTATGTGTATTTTTGTAAGAATGAACTAAAAACAGGTTGATTACATAAGAGTACAATTTCATTAAAGTAGGACAGAATAGAGAGTATGGTCTCTTATGGGCTACGGTCTAGTAAAAATATATGAAATAATTATAAAAATCATACTATGATGCAGTCAGTGTGCTGTCAAAAATGGTTAATTTTTTGCGATGATCTACTGTTAAAATTATAAGCTAATTCAGTCTGAATGTAAAAGAATAACCTGCAATTAATTCAGTCTAAATGGTTAATTATCTCTTTTATGCTACAGGGTACTTCTACACACAGGAGATTGTATTTTTTTCATCAAGATCTACTTTACAGATTGTGTTGATCTTCTCTAATTCCTCCCTCAACCGAAGAAACTAGCGAGCCTTTTGAACATGTGAGCTATATAAATAATTTTGGTAAAACTTGAAACTAAATACAGTATAAAAGGGGTACCATTTAAACTGTTATTATTTTCCTTTGTAGCTTGTAGCCACAATCACTCATGCATCAGAGTCATCTTTGCCCATTGCCATTCACAGTTCAACCCCTTATATGGGATTATGACTTAACTAAATTGTTGGCTGTTATGTTTAAACACGTAGATTGTTCTCTAAGCTCCTAACCCGAGCATAAAATTCAGTTCTTCCAGGTGTAGCACAACACAAGAACTACACAACACCAGATCTCTTCAGGCTGCTAAAACCACCTACCAGCACATGTCCTCACAACCCAATTGCATAACAAGCTCACAAGAAACAAAAAGGATAACCATTTTCACTGACCTAACCTAATGTAGAATACTAATTGTTTCCTACTATTTATAAAATTATTTCTCTCGTACTTGCATAGGCAAGGGATTTGCCAAGAATCATGATAGTTGCATACCGTTTGATCCCCTATTTCATCTTCAATGCTGTAGAAGGTTCGGCTTCATAGTAATGCACTCATAACATTCAATAATCTCAGAAACAACCATTAACTTTTTAATTTTTTTTATTAATTACATCAAATTTCAAACACATGTTCGAGGAGTTCACTATTTGCAGCTACAGACCCACAAATAGTAGACTACTGCGAAACACTGAAGGCGGATGAATGGCCTGCATTCCCCTACATTGCATATGATTGCAGTCCAATGAACCCTTCTGAAGAAACGCATAATCTGCAAACTTCCTATGCAATCTAGGATCAAACCCTTAAAATGATCGGCCTTCCTCCGGATTCTCTAGATAAACTTATTGCAGGTGAACAAGTGCAATGCACCATGAAGAAGCTGTGAGAGATTGATATGCAATTTGTTTAGAAATATTTATTTGTGATTTTATTGTTTCTGATGAAATAATAACTTTGAATGATGCAAAAATCGTGTAATTCTCATATCGTTCTTGTTAGAATTGCTTCAGATGCCACTACCTTTGGCTTGTTATTTATAATAAATTATTCGAAATTTGTGCCTTATATTTTTTTACTTTGCTTTTCTTCAAAGCTTGCTATGTTTTGTATTCCATACAGCAGAGAAACGTTGACGTTGCAGATCAGAAAAAAGTTGAGATAATCTCAACATATGTTGTACGCTGCTTCTCAAGCACAACAAATAAAATTACTGCAAAATAAGCACATACCACATTGAATTAGTTCGAATTATGAATGATCTTGTTCCTTGTACTTTCTCTTTCTTGATGTTTCGACATGTTTTTGTTTCGTTTGTTCATTAGCGTGTATTAATTAAATTTACACTTGTCAACGTTCTTCACGTGAAACCTTCCTAACCCACTCATCTCGTATATATATGGTTTATTGATGACAGGCACTCGCATTCTCTTATCATGCATCTTATTTTACTGCTGCTTTGTTATAGCATGAGCCTGCCATATAATTTGTTTACTTATTATAAATTAAGACTTAATATATTTAATTTTACATTTACTTGGTTATTCAATGACTTCCTGTCATATGACATGGCAATGCAAGTTCAATTTACTGCCGAGTTTAGGCGCACGGTTAATTTGGAATAGCAAACACAGACTGACATATGAATATTATTAATTTTAATGCCATAGCAGGAATTTGGTCTGCTTCTTATACAATGTGGGCTTACATACATATATTTGCAGGATGCACCAGGTATTTTCAATTTTCTTGCAACTTCATCATGGTAAGACATTTCTACTTTGTCTACCGCCTGCTGCAAATTTGTAATAGTCGGTGCCTTTTTGGTACATATCGTGTTTTAAAAAAAAAATTACCAAATTACAAGCATCCATAAAGTTATTGTGTTGTGAACTTCGCATTTAACTGCAATTATGAATCTTTCTAATTTGATGAACAGAGTTCAACATTCTGTATTGTTTACCCTTTCATCCGGAAATAACTATCACTAAACATAAATATACACAAATTAATTGTTTTACTTTATCAGTCGGCATGACAATTTGCATTGACGCTCGCTCAGGCATGACATTACGTACAGATTTTGCATGTTGTATGTACCCCGGCCCCTCAATGCAATGTAAAGGCATTAAATGCTAAAAATTAAATCTGCTATAATCAGAGCTGCTCGGGATAACATTTTAAAATTAATCACAGAACATATTGGTAAGACTTTATTATTTTGCCCCTTTTGTTTATATATTTAACAAGTGAAGATAGAATCGCAGTTGAACATACTATATAACTCACTCTTCAAAGCTATTTTTGCATCTCTTTTTAAAACTGTTTTTTTGTTTATATATTTAACAACTCAATATTGAATCGCAGTTAAATATACTATATAACTCATGCTTCAAAGCTATTTTTGCATCTCTTTTAAAACTATTTTTAAATTTGTTTAAGATTTGACATTTTTAATAGTCAGTAGAAACTAATAAAATGCATTTGTAAATGTTGAACGACATCGCATAACCACCATCTAAAGATATTGAAATAAATCTAAAAGACTGTAATAGCTCATATCTACTCCTCCATCTAAAGATATCGAATTGAACTCTTTGGGTGACACACATAACCACCGACTCCAACGTCACCAAAGGTCATAGCAAGAGGATGATTTTGTCTGGCTGTGATCTCATCTGGCAACAGTATATTATCCACAATCACCTTCTCACATGTTGGAGGTACGGGTTTTCCATGTATGATGGATGCCGTTGAATCTCTGCATACTAAACCTGTTGCAACAACATCTAGATTAAAGCTTAACACTTCACATTTTTGATTTGCCGAAAGATGCGAAATCAGCGGATTGGAAACAACGTCGTTGTTCGATGTTCTTCCACCACTTTCCTGATGTGTGCCACCACTTCCTCCTTCGTTGGAAGCAATGTCTGGTATCGGGTTTTCTTGACTCGCATATCCTTTTAGCAAGCCGACAATTGAATTCAATGTCCCTTGCATATTACCCAATTTCCCCTCCATTGTATCCATCCTTGCTGTCAAAATATCTGAGCTCGCTTTACTCCTTTTGAGTTGTTTACGTGGAATGGTAGAAGCTTTAACTTGTGATTTTGATATCATAGTTCCAACACTTCGAGTTCGTCCCCTTTTATCCTTGCCAGACACTTATGATAAAATGTCTTCATCCACTGTCAAATTTTGTTCCTCGCCATCATTGATTGTTTCCTTCGCTTTTGCAATTTTATCCTAAAATATGAAAATACTTAAAATATTACATGAATTGATAGGTTACTAAACTAAAATAATATATTGTTTAACTTACAAAGTATGAAGAATTCGAATCTGATATAGTGCCATCCTTTTTTGTATGAGTTTTCTCCCATACTTGACGACGTGTGATTTCTGTTTCTGGGTTCTCACTTGCCTGCAATAATCAAGTATTTTTAAAAAAAAAAGAGTTCGTCATCAATACGAACACGTTCCAGTATAAAGCACACATGCAATATAAACCGACGTGCATATGGTTTATCATTTCAAAAAGGAGAGCTTAATTTTCTCCACAATATAAACCAACATGCATATGGTTTATATTTCGGATTTTCTATGCATGGCACGGTAGTAATTTTAGTACACAGGGTTGAGAAAATGTCATGTCTCATGTGGCATAAGTTGAATTAATTATGTATGTATATTGGAAAGGCAGTGCAAGCCTTTTAATAAAGAGGTATGCAGGATGAAATAAATAGCATCATAAAAAAGAGTTAAGGAGAAAAAGTATTAAGCATGATGGAAATTAAACATCCATTCACGATACCTGTTTTCCAATTTCACGATACCTGTCTTCCAATTCACGATACCTGGTTTGGTGATTTTAATATTTTTGGTTCCATTCATGATACCTGTTTTCCAATTCAGTATATTTTTCTAGTTGAATTAGTAAATGCAGTAATAAACCTCCATTGCTAGAGTAAACACAAATGTTCAGCTCTTTATATTTTTAAATTCAAACAAACAGAAAAAAGGATCATTATAACCAAAAAGGTTAAATAATTTTTATAAATAACAAATGATGGATCTGATTATCCATTTGTAAATTTCTGTTTTGATGTCTGTAATTGGTCACTACTTCTTCATTAGTAATATTTCTACACATATACATACATACACATACAAGTACGTTGGCAAGTATGATGCACAAGATAAGGAGGTAGTAGTATTAAAAACACACTTTGTAAAAAGAAATTAGTCTAACGAATTGTTTTAATCAAAAAATGATCAAACACCAAATACGATGCTCTAAAGAGTGTGTCGCCCGTTCAGTGGCAAGGTGCCAAGAAAGCACGTTTCCAAATTACGGGAGAGACACTATAAAAAGCACGTATGAAGAAATATGAGACCGCAATTCGCAAATACAAAGCAATAAGAGAGAGGAACACACAATTTTTAGAGTGGTTCGGTCAAACGTGACCTACGTCCACTATGCAAACATTTTCCATTATGATTCCAAGTACAATGCCATACAAATCTCCCTCAATTTACAATGAATCTCTCATTTCTCCCTCTTTGATGTGAATCGCACTTGAATTAGCTAGTGGATCGGTTAGATCTCCCCAAGTATTGATTGAAATGGATGAAAAGCCTTCAATGATTCACTTTAGAGGTAGATCTCTTCGATTCCATAGCATTTTGATAGTAGATCCAAGTTTCTAGAGAGAATTCAATGGAGACTTGTGTTGCTTAAGTGGAGCTTGAATGGATTTCCATGGATGAAGCTAGAGAATGCCTTGGAGAAATGATTTTAGCAGCCCTCCGGGGTGTTCGAATCCCCCCTTTTGGCATGGAGAAAGGGGGTATTTATAGTTGGAGATAAGGGGTAGTGGCAGGCTTGTAAATATATGGTGTATGGTTGGCGTTGGGTTGGCGACGAGTTGGCGCTTGGTTGGCATCAAGCAGGAGTTGGAGCGATCAGCATTTAGGGCGAGCAACATTCGGAGCGATCAAGGAATGATCGACCAGGAATTGCTACCTCCGCATACTTTCACGCGATGCTGTACTTTAATTCCAACAACCTATGCCAGCTAAGCTTCCTTTCCCTTGTTTGTCTTCTAGCACTTTAAGGGATCTATAATTACAATGGGTGCCATCCCTTTTATACTTTATATGTTTACTGTGCAAAATGGGGAACATCAATTACAAGATTGCCATCCTTTCTTATATTACTTTGACCTACTCGTTCAAATCAAGATCGCTCAAGCTTTCTCTCTTCAGATGTTCGGAGCCGACCAGCACTTGAAGCTTGAACGACCAGTTGCAAAGGGGAGACCGACCAGCAGGTGCTCCTCTTAGGACCGATCAGTGCCTGGAGCTCAAGTCTGACGAGGTGGAAGCTTGGAACCGACCAGATGGCAGCTGTTCATCCTTGCCAACATGCTTTGTTTGACCGACCAAGGGGAAGCTCGACCGGATCTTGCTTGCTCCAAGCTCGACCAGGAGGAGGCTGCTGTTAACCGACCAGGCGGTGGTGCTTTCGACCGACCAGGAGGTGGTGCTTAAGACCGACCAGCAAAGGAGGAGTTGCTCGACCGACCAGGTCGCGGTGCTTCTCTCGACCAGATCTCGCTCGACCAGAGGTGCCGATGCATCCGAATAGGTGGTGCTCGTCTCGTGACCGACCAAGTGGAGCATCTCGCGACCGACCAGCCTGGAGCACTTCACAACCGACCAAGTGGTGCTTCTCTCGACCGATCAAGCAAAAGCTGTTCGACGAAATGCTTGAAAGAGATTTTTGGTAGTTAACATTTGCCCCTCGAAGCTTGTATTTTTTGCTTGCGAGAAATACGGGCTTCGAAAAGAGCGTTGCTATCATGGTCTGCGTTGGAATTCGGTCGTAGCATTTTGTTTGCTATAGCAAATCTTGGTTTGACTCGCTGATTCCAGACGATCCAAGTTTGAACTTTTTGACTGGACTTTGTGCTTCGTAACACATGTTCTGTAATGAAGACAAGAACTTGCACGAGTTTGGACTTATACATTGTTATTGATCGTCCACATCAATAACAGGTTAGTTAATCATTAATGAATGATGTATAATAAATTGAATGTCATATCTATGCAGAATTGCTTTATTTAACAGTTATGATTTGTCAAACGCTGTTTGCATAGACATGGTATTCGAGTTTGAATTCACAATGGTGCTTGAGTTATGAATTGCAGATTTCAAGTTACACCTTTGCAATGAATTATGTGATCTCATATGACGGTTTACGTTTTATGAAACGTGTACCTGATCGGATCAATACTTTGCTTTGTGCTTCTGATGCCAAGGCGATTGTGGCCGTTGGATGGATCAGAATTTTGTATTTAACTGATTAATTTGGACTTCTACGTGGAGAAGTCATTGTATTTTTCTGCCTTTGCTTGAAAAGGTCTTATGTAAGGTGCCCCCGCTAGGGGAGGACTTTGGGTTTGATGCCCCCTGTTAGGGGAGGACTTTATATTGGATGCCCCCGCTAGGGGAGGACTTGGGATTTGATGCCCCCGCTAGGGGAGGACTTGGGATTTGATGCCCCCTGCTAGGGGAGGACTTTATGTTGGATGCCCCCGCATGGGGAGGACTTGGGATTTGATGCCCCCGCATGGGGAGGACTTTCGTCGTTGCTCTCACGAAGAGGGGCTAGACTTTTTATGCCCCCGCATGGGGAGGTCTTTCGCCGTTGCTCTCACGAAGAGAGGCTAGACTTTTTTGTGCCCCCGCATGGGAGGTCTTTCGTCGTTGCTCTCACGAAGAGGGGCTAGACTTTTTTATGCCCCCGCATGGGGAGGTCTTTCGCCGTTGCTCTCACGAAGAGGGGCTAGACTTTTTTGTGCCCCGGCATGGGAGGTCTTATATTTGAATCCGTGGGACAGACGCCAGTTCCTTTACCGGATGCTTGGTATGGCAAACGATCTCGATTTAGGAATCTGGGCCATTAGTAGTCGCTTGTTCCTTCATGGGTTGTTCAACTTAGTGAGTCACCTCGATGTATTGTGTGGTCAACGCTTGCGAGACCTCGCTAAGGAAGCTGCGACTTATGAAGTCGGCTGTTCCGCTATGGGTCCTCGACCTGGTGAGCCCTCTTGATGTATCGGGTGATCCATGCTTGTGAATTGCACCACATCGAGAGATAGGGCGTTAATTAAGCTTTCAGGGATCTGCCCCTTTTTTGTAAAGTTTGGAACCCATGAGTCTACCAGTCGCGTTGGATGTGCTTAGTCATGATAAGCAATTGCAACCAGATCGAGAAGTCATGCTCCTTTGGGATTTGCGAGGTTTGCGTTATTCCGTGGAGCGAACATTGGCCTTGTACTGGAAGCACTTGATCATGGCAAGTGTTCGTGATTGAGCGCAAGTTCCCCCTTGGAACTTACAACCTGCGGCGTTGATTTTAGATATGCTTGTTGACCTCTCCACCGTCTGATCTCTGGCCATCCCTTCTAATCACCCATCAAGATGGTGTTTTTATGATTGCACTTTGATGTGTTGACACTTTGTGCATCCCATGCTTGAGCAAGTGTTGTGGAGTTCGCCATAGTGCATCGGGTTTCGAGGAAGCAAGCACTTGTCCTATAACCTGTAATAGAGAATTGTCTTTTAGCAAGTCTTGAATCACCGAAGATCTTGTAAACAAGAGATTCACACAAGTAAGCAGGACGTTATCCATAGAGATATTGTTCGGTACAATTCTTATGCAATATTACAAGTTTTTTACAAGAAGTTCTGAATGTAACAGAAAGCTAATTGTAAAGTAAAGCAAGTAATAGAGCAGTAAGTGAAGAAAAGGCGATGATGATCGCTTATTCCGAGTTGTTGAAATGAGATTCCCATCAGCCCTCAGTTGATGATTGGCCTGTTATTGGGTTGAACCAAGAGAGAGCCTTGCCCCTGAGGAGTCTGAGTAGTGTTTGAGGATTGTAGATTCTTGATGTACTGTTGCAGTTTGCCATTCTGAATCATTTCCTCAATTATGCTTTGGAGAATTCTGCATTCATTTGTATCATGTCCCGGCAGCTTGTGGAGTCGACAGTACTTCCCAGAGTCCAGAGTTTTCTGTGTAACCTTGAACTTTGGTGGCTCCGGATAGTGCTTGGTATCCTTGGTGGCAAGGAAAATGTTTTCTATGGTATCATTCAGAGGAGTGAGTTCTGATGGGTTGTAGAAGCGAGACTTCTTGTTTGCCTTGTGGGTTTTCCCATCATTGGCTCGTTTCTGCCCCTGGATACTGTGCTGATCAAGCTGAATGTCAGCGCTTTTGGGAGGATCAACAGTCTGAGGAAGCACAGGATGATCTCCCACTCTCATATACTCCTCGGCTTTCTTCTGGAACTTTTCCAGCGTGTTTGGCTCCTTCATTTTGATCCATCGACCGAATTCTCTATTTATGTCTATAGCGCCGATTAGAGATGCTAAGATCATGCGGGGGTCAGGATTCCCTACTTCAGTTAAAGCGGTATTGAACCTCTTGAGGAAAGCTTTAACTAACTCTCCAGGATTCTGCTTCATTGATGTGAGGGAGATGACATCCTTAGCTTTTGTGGCCTGCAACCTGAAATGCTCTTTGAACTTATAAGTCAAATCATCAAAGCGATCGATGGATTTGGGCGGGAGCCTTGTAAACCATAGCGATGCGACGCTTTCTAGATAGAGCGGGAAGCACAAGCACTTAATCTCATCCGTCGCTTTAGCCACATTCATGTGCCACTCATATCTGTATAGGAAATGATTTGGATCAGCAGTCCCATCGTATGGAGGCAAGGTGGGATGTGCGAACTTCTTCGGAAGCTCAGCTTTGCGAATTCTCCTGGTGAATGGGTTTCTGCTCGGAGAAAAATCCCATTCTCTTTCGCTATCTTCGCGGGTTAGGCCGTCTTTCATCATCCGCTTCACCACGTCTTCGATGTCCCCTTTTGAGTAGTGTCGCTTGGGAGAGCGGACCTTGATTTCCTTTCCGGATGCTCGATCGCGATTAGAGTGTATGGGTCCTTTTCCTTCAGCAAGGGAAGGTGCTTCCCTTTCAGGACTTGCGACTCGACGGACATCTCGATTGGAAGCGCTTTTGGCTTTCAGCTTGGAATCATGAATGTCGGCTCCGTTGAACCCTTCAATGTTATCATTGCAATAATGATCGGAAGTTGATGAACTTGTGTTTCCCTCAAGGTTGACATGAGCCTTTTGAGGAGGAGCGGGATTGGCTTGAGCGTTTAGGAGAGCGCTCACTTTTTCCATCAAAGTTTGATTAGCATCCACAAGAGTTTTGTTAGCATCCAACAAGGCTTTACTGGAAGCTTCCATCCGTTGGTGTAGATTAGCGACAACGACATCTAGCTCGGCCCTTGTTACTCCAGCTCCGGTTATGGAATTTTGACCAACCTCGAAGCGGTTAGTAAGAGGTGTAGCTTCGTTGTTAGCAACATTGTTGACATCGTCGTTGTTGTCGTTTTCTCCAACGGTTTTACTTGCGGTTTTCTTGGACTTAGCCATTATCTCGGACATGGATTTGACTTTGGAAGATAGCTCGTCGATTGGCCCAGATCTGAGATTTGCGAGATCTATGGTTGAAGCAAGCCTAGATCTTACGTGCAAAGATCTTAACCTTGTCGAGTTTGGGAGAAGTGTGAATGCGGCCCCACGGTGGGCGCCTAATGTTTTAATCAAAAAATGATCAAACACCAAATACGATGCTCTAAAGAGTGCGTCGCCCGTTCAGTGGCAAGGTGCTAAGAAAGCACGTTTCCAAATTAGGGGCGAGACACTATAAAAAGCATGTATGAAGAAATATGAGACCGCAATTCGCAAAAACAAAGCAATAAGAGAGAGGAACACACAATTTTTAGAGTGGTTCGGTCAAACGTGACCTACGTCCACTATGCAAACATTTTCCATTATGATTCCAAGTACAATGCCATACAAATCTCCCTTAATTTATAATGAATCTCTCATTTCTCCCTCTTTGATGTGAATCGCACATGAATTAGCTAGTGGATCGGTTAGATCTCCCCAAGTATTGATTGAAATGGATGAAAAGCCTTCAATGCTTCACTTTAGAGGTAGATCTCTTCGATTCCATAGCATTTTGATAGTAGATCCAAGTTTCTAGAGAGAATTCAATGGAGACTTGTGTTGCTTAAGTGGAGCTTGAATGGATTTCCATGGATGAAGCTAGAGAATGCCTTGGGGAAATGATTTTAGCAGCCCTCCGGGGTGTTCGAATCCCCCCTTTTGGCATGGAGAAAGAGGGTATTTATAGTTGAAGATAAGGGGTAGTGGCAGGCTTGTAAATATATGGTGTATAGTTGGCGTTGGGTTGGCGACGAGTTGGCGCTTGGTTGGCATCAAGCAGGAGTTGGAGCGATCAGCATTTAGGGCGAGCAGCATTCGGAGCGATCAAGGAATGACCGACCAGGAATTGCTACCTCCGCATACTTTCACGCGATGCCATACTTTAATTCCAACAACCTATGCCAGCTAAGCTTCCTTTCCCTTGTTTGTCTTCTAGCACTTTAAGGGATCTATAATTACAATGGGTGCCATCCCTTTTATACTTTATATGTTTACCGTGCAAAATGGGGAACATCAATTACAAGATTGCCATCCTTTCTTATATTACTTTGACCTGCTCGTTCAAATCAAGATCGCTCAAGCTTTCTCTCTTCAGATGTTCGGAGCTGACCAGCACTTGAAGCTTGAACGACCAGTTGCAAAGGGGCGACCGACCAGCAGGTGCTCCTCTTAAGACCGATCAGTGCCTGGAGCTCAAGTCTGACGAGGTGGAAGCTTGGAACCGACCAGATGGCAGCTGTTCATCCTTGCCAACATGCTTTGTTTGACCGACCAAGGGGAAGCTCGACCGGATCTTGCTTGCTCCAAGCTCGACCAGGAGGAGGCTGCTGTTAACCGACCAGGCGGTGGTGCTTTCGACTGACCAGGAGGTGGTGCTTAAGACCGACCAGCAAAGGAGGAGTTGCTCGACCGACCAGGTCGCGGTGCTTCTCTCGACCAGATCTCGCTCGACCAGAGGTGCCGATGCACCCGAATAGGTGGTGCTCGTCTCGTGACCGACCAAGTGGAGCATCTCGCGACCGACCAGCCTGGAGCACTTCACAACCGACCAAGTGGTGCTTCTCTCGACCGATCAAGCAAAAGCTGTTCGACGAAATGCTTGAAAGAGATTTTTGGTAGTTAACACGAATTGACCTGATGTGTAAATAGTGTTGCAGTTAGTATGCTTATATACGCACAAATCGACCATTTATTTTGTTTAAATTGTTTAAGTTGTGATTTTTTTGGCTTCGAGACCGAGATTTGACAAAAAGACAATGGACAACAAATGAAATGGAATAGTGTGATAACATTTGCAATTGAAACTTGCATGTGGTGGCTTCAAATAAATAGGCCTCCGCATGAAATTTATTATCTTAATACCAGCATAGCAGTTTCTGAGAGCTGTTAAATTCAGAACACAAACTAAGTCCCGCTTTCTATATCCATCTACATGCAATTTATTAGATTAATATTGGATCAGGCTATGTACCAATTTCCAATTCGATAACTTTTATACCTATTTTTGATTCTATACCATCTCTATCTGTTTGAATTATATAAACCTAATTATACTTTCCATGTCACCAGTGGCAAGTCGGTCTTTGGTGGGCCATACAGGCTGCATCTAAGAGTTTCGTTTGTGATGATAGCAAACCAGATATTGAAAGGGTGTAAAAGGTTAAATAGAGCATTCCTTTGCAACCATCAAATGAAGCATTTAAATGGGACAGTTAAACGATGTAATTAAGAGGGGAATTGGGTAATGAAGAAAAAAAAAACTAAGGGTTAACAGACTAATAAGAGGGGAAAAAAATCAAAATTAACTGTCTTATAGACTTGCCTATGAACTAATAAGAGATTTCACGAAAACCGGAAAACAAAAAATGTGTACCACTTTGTGTTCTACTACGGCATGACTTGTACGACCACTGTGATGGCTATAATTGTACTGTGATCTTTTTTTTTTTGCCTAGCTCCCTTCTTTCGTGTGCACCGGGTTTTGCTTCGTTTTTCAAGAATCCGTCCCAATCTTCTTTGCTAACTTTTGGGGGACAGTTTTTCCTTCTTTCTTCATCATTATCAAATTTTTCGTAGTACCCGGTCCTCAATTCGCTTTTGTATCTTCTAAATGACTCGCACATTTTTTTTAAATAAAGCTCTTTTGCATCTGATTCTACCTCAAAAAATTCCTGTAAATGATGAAGATTAAAAATATGTTAGTGTAATTCAACATGAAAATGGGTTTTAACTGGAAACACATGTAGAAACAGACTCAACATTAAAGTCAATCGAAACAAAATATGAGCATAAAATGACTAGAAATTTCTATAAATTGATGACTAGAAACACATGTAGAAGCAAACTCAACATGAAGGTAATTACAGAATTATAAATGAAGAGATGGATTTCCCATTAAATAGTATTTGTTTGTGTCATTGCACCTAAAAATACAGTCACATTCACATAAACAATATTTCAGCCTACTGAATATAAATCAATTTCAGTGCTATTAGTCATATTTGTTTTTCTGAAGTGATATTATTTTATTACATGAACTTGATATACATATGCATATAAGTGTTAAAGAAATTTATGCAGTTGATGATGTTCAACATGAATAGTTAAAACTTAAAAGAAAACATTGATGTTTTGACTTATATTTTCACTTTACAAGTTGTAGTTGTACATGTGAACCAGATTGGAATGAAATGCTATTTTTTGTGTGTAAATAATTTGTTGAAAGTGACGACTAAAACAACAATATTATTACAAAAACATGAGAAGTAACTATTACGTTGTAGGAAAGTCAGCCAGTTTTAATATTTTAAAGCAGTTAAGTAGATGGTTTGTTATTTCAACTTCAATACGTGAAAATTGATGTTAGCGCATTTCTACAGGTCAATCGCTTAGATATTGTACATGGGACCAAGGGATAACATGATGCGTTAACGTGCTGGTTACAAACCTAAGTGTTATATAAGTGAGATATTGAAATCATCAACGATATATACTTCAAAATTTTAAGTTGAACATATTTTCTCGTTAGTAGAAGAAGAATAAAATAAAATACGCAGTTGCTTAAAAAAATAGCTTCATATTAATGTTCATTTTCATAGTGATGATGAAAATTGTAAATGTGTCGAATAATTGTCCATTTGTACATTCATTGAATTAGCATTGTGTTCTGGTAAAGATAGAAGTTCTTTGAGTGGCCATATCACACAGGCAAGTTTGCACTTGGTCTGTCTGTGTTCTCACTCAGCACCTTGTACGTGTTATGAGTTTATCTGTTATGCCCACTCTTTTTAGATTGACTTCTTGTGATTCTTGGATCCATAGCTGGGTTTTCTGGCATTATTTATAATACAGCAGGTAGTAAAAGAAAATGATGGAGTAGTTAAGTGATTTAAACAGGGAGTGTGCAAAAGAGAAAAATTGAGAAAAAAAGATTTTCTTTAATTGATCGAATACTTGACTGAAATACAGTTGAAGGTTTGAGAGAGTAACTCCCATACAAATCTCAACACACCTTTTCCTGTGACATAAATCTCTTATTTATAAATGACAGACTCCACACATATAGGCCAATTCGAATTAAGCCCAGTTCCAATTAGTCACTTTATTAACTCTAGCTGCTGGTTTGCATAACGTGCATGCACAGCCCATTTCCGTGCCTAATCAGCATTTCTCCAACATAGCTTTAACCACCGGATCATCCTCCTTGTATTTATGCTGCTCGTTGACCTTCACAGCAGTTGATGACGTGTCCTTCTTGTTTGACTTACTTTGCTTCCAGCTGTTCGACAAATTATCAGATCTTCCCGTATTTGTACAAACACCATCGAATTCCCATTTCTTTGCTGTTTTCCTCCATGAATAAATGGGTGAATGATGTAAGAGCATAACACTCCCCTCCCCTTCAAAATTTGACCTTGTCTCAAGGTCAAAAGTTGGAAATCTTTTTACTAACTGCCAATAATCTTCCCATGTTGTTTCATCGTAACTTCTTTGCTTCCACTTGATCAACACTTGAGTCACAGCCTTGTTATTTTTTGGAACAATTCTTCGGTCCAATATCAATTCGGGTTCATCTATGATTTCTTCTATAAATGTAGGATCACTTTGTTGTATAATGATTCCCTGTCCTAATCTTCTTTTCAGTTGCGAAACGTGAAACACAGGATGTATCCTAGCATTGCTGGGAAGCTCTAACTCATATGCAGCTGTTCCAATTTTTCTGATGACTTTATATGGACCATAATACTTAGGGGATAATTTTGTTGTTTTAGCACGGCTGACAGAGATTTGCCTGTATGGCTGGAGCTTAAGGTAAACCCAGTCCCCCACTTCAAATTGTCTTTCTGTTCTCTTCATGTCTGAGTATCTTTTCATTCTTTCTTGAGCAAGCTTCATACTATCCTTTAATAGTTGCAAGACGATGTCTCGTGAGTACAAAATTTGATACACTTGAGGAATTGCTGCTGTGTTGGGTACATAAGAAAGTAAGGATGGAGGTGAAGTTCCATAGACAGCCATAAAAGGTGTCATATTTATCGAACTCTGCCAGCTTGTATTATACCAATATTCTGCAATAGTGAGCCACTTAGACCACTCTTGTGGTTTGTGACACACGAAACAACGCAAATACCCTTCTAATATCTTATTGATAGCTTCAGTCTGACCATCGGATTGCGGATGGTAAGCCGAACTCATTTTTAGTTTGCTGCCTTGTAGTTTCATCATTTCTTGCCAAAACAAGCTGGTAAATATAGCATCTCTATCGGACACAATGCTGCGTGGCATGCCGTGTAGCTTGAAAATTCCATCAAAGAAAATTTGTGCAACCTGTGCAGCGGTATAAGGATGCTTTAAGGGGAAAAAATGAGCATATTTCGACAGCCGATCGACTACCACAAATATTGCAGTGTAATTATAGCTTTTGGGTAGTCCTATTATAAAATCCATCGAAACTTCACTCCATATCACTTCAGGTATTGGAAGGGGCTGTAAAAACCCTGGACTGCTGACATTTTCATGCTTGTTACGCTGACAAACCTCACATTCTCGTATATATTTCTCAATATCAGTTTTTATACCCCTCCAATGGAAAACTTGCTTAATGCGTTGCCTCGTCTTTTTAGTTCCTGCATGTCCGCCAAGAGGTGTCGAGTGATGTTCCTTGATTAATATTTGTATTACGTCTTTGCAGTCCTCTGTTATATACAACCTGTTCTTGTAGTATATCATTTGATCTATCAGTTTGTAGTGGTGGCTTAATTTTCCTTCTTGCAACTTGTTTTTCATAGTCTGGTAGCAGTTTGATCCTTCCAGTATTCTCTTAAGCTCAAACAACCAACTGCCTTCAATTGTAGTGATGGCATAACAATGATTATTCGAAAATTGATCCCTAGAACTTTCAGATAGCAGCAAGGATGGTTCAGCTTGCTCTCGGTAATCTTCAGGTAAACGAGAGAGAGCATCAGCTGCCTTATTTTCTTTACCCTTCTTGTATTCAACCTTATAATCAAATCCGTGTAATTTGGCTAACCACTTGCCTTGTATCCCTGTAGTCAATCTTTGTGATAGTAGATGTCTCAAGCTCTGGTGATCCGTTCGAATGATAAAACTCCTACCCAATAAATACTGTGTCCATTTTTTGGTGGCAAGTAGTACAGCAAGCAACTCTTTTTCATATGTTGATAGAGTCTGATTTTTTCCATTCAGTGCTTGACTCAGGTACGCAATTGGTTTATCATCTTGTGTTAACACAGCTCCTATTCCCACTCCACTAGCATCGCATTCAATAATGAATTCCTTGTTAAAGTCTGGCATACTTAAAACTGGTGGAGTTAATAAGCACCTTTTGAGCTGATTGAATGAGGCTGTAGCTTGCTCATCCCAATTAAAAGAATTCTTTTTAAGCAAATTTGTAAGGGGCCTTGCTATTATTCCATAATGTCTTATAAATTTCCTATAGTAACCAGTGAGCCCTAGGAATCCTCGCAACCCCTTCACAGTGTTTGGTTGTGGCCAATTCTTCACCGCACTGATTTTCTCAGGATCCACCGCAATGCCATTTTGTGTGATGATATGTCCCAAATAATTGATCTGAGTTTGTGCAAACGAGCACTTGGATATTTTAATTACCAGTTGATTATCCTTTAATACCTGCAATGTCATAAATATGTGCTGCAAATGCTCAGACATGGTCTGGCTGTAGATTAGTATGTCATCAAAGAAAACTAATAAAAATTTTCTTAAATATGGTTTAAAAATATCATTCATGAGTGCTTGAAAGGTAGAGGGTGCATTGGATAAACCAAAAGGCATGACGTCAAATTCGTAATGCCCCGCATGTGTTTTAAATGCGATTTTGTGTATGTCTTGTGTATGCATGCGTATTTGGTGATAGCCTGACTTAAGATCTAACTTTGTGAAATAAAGAGAACCATGCAATTCATCTAATAAGTCATCAATTAATGGGATAGGATACTTGTCTTTAATTGTTTGTTTGTTGAGAGCTCTATAGTCGACACACATCCTCCAAGACCCATCTTTCTTTCTTACCATCACTACTGGTGACGAGTACTCGCTCCTACTTGGCCTTATGAGTCCAGCTTCAAGCATTTCATTGACCAACCTTTCCAGTTCATTTTTGATGTGATATGAGTGTCTGTAAGGCCTTAAGCACACTGGTTTGGACGTAGGAATCAAGGGTATTTTGTGGTCACAATCTCGTGCAGGGGGTAAGTAGTTGCTGGCAGTAGTAACAGTAGGGAATTCATTTAAGATTTGAATAAAAAGATGAGGGTATGGCTTTGTTGTCTTCGGTGGTATTTTTGCACACTTCTTTTGCACACAATTGAAGAGAGACCTGACAGTGCAGACTCTCTTTAATTATACTTTGACTGTCTACAATCTTGTTGTCATTTCGAATGCCTTGCCATACATACTTAATACCATTCCAACAGAATTTTATTTGCAACTTAGAAAAATTGAAAGATATGTCTCCAAGCTCTTTCATCCACTGTGCCCCAAGAACCATGTTACAACCTTCTAGTGGTATGATTAAAAGATCGATAGGCATAATACAACCTTGACATTTGAACATGACTTCCTTGCATATTCCCCTGCCTTGTATTTTCCCTCCATTGGCTACTTGAACCACATATTCATTAGTTTCTTGAATGTCCAGATTTAGCTTCTTTGCCAAATTAGTATTGAGGAAACTATGAGTTGATCCTGAGTCTATAAGCACTTCTATCAACTGGTTGTTAATATATCCACGAACACGTATAGTAGATAAGGTTGGTATACTACACAATGCACTCAAAGTGATAGCGTAAGATTGATCCTCCTCTGTTTTGCTGGAAGTAGCATCTGTATTAACTGTTGCGTCATTATCATACACCTTTTGTTCATCCGTATCTTGCATTGTTTCGTGGGTTTCTTCTACATCTTCAGTCTGTAATGACATCACTCCTTCAATGATATATATGTGCTTTGTTTTACACTCATGACCAGGGTGCCACTTCTCATTACATCCAAAGCATAGGTTCTTTCTTCTTCTTTCCAATATTTCTTGAGGAGTAAGACCTTTCTTTTTGGCGGTTACCTCTTTATTAATTGTTTCTTTCTTAACAGTTCTTGACACCGCGGTATTCTTGAAGGTCTTGTTCAATTTAGCCTTCTTTTTATTCATTTTCTTGCATTCGAACACCTTAGCTAAACTCACAGCTTGTTTGAAATCAATAGGATGCAAAGCCAGAACATCAAACTTAATTTCATCTTTAAGTCCGTCCACAAACTTTTCTAACATAAATTGACCAGGCAATGCATCACACATGCCTTGCAAATGTTCAAATTGCGCTAAGTAAGCTACTACAGTGGTGGTTTGTTTAAGATTGGAGAGGGCACTATATGGTTTCAGAAATTCTTCAGGAGCAAACCTCACTAATATTTCATCCTTAAAGATACCCCAATTTTCATAATCTTTAACCTTTTTTACCAACCAACTATACCATTTTCTGGCATCTTCTCGTAAGTGGAACGAACATGTAGGAACCCATTCAGTTTCAGGGGTTTGATGATATTTAAACAACTGTTCAACTTGGTTAATCCATTCAACTACCTCGCTATCCCCATTATATGTCGGAAAATCTAATTTAATGACCGTATTTTGAAGCAATTTGGGGGGATTTTGTGAATTCAGGGGCACAATATGATTGTTCCTGTTATTACTATTAGAATTAACAAGGGAGTGATCAACATGTACCTGATTGGTGGTTGCAGAAGTCGAGGCATCTTGATTTTGCCTTATTTGATTTCTTTGCGCAGGGGGTATATAGGGGGTTCTAGGGTTTGCTGCTTGATTCTGCATCTCTTTGAATTCCCTCGCTATGCTATTCAATGTCTCTTGCATCGTATCCATCTTCAAATTGATATCGTGTTGAGATTCCTGTAACTCTCGAATGTTTAGGGCAGTTTGTGCGTTGATCAGATCTTGCCTGGAATCATCAATTGGGGATTCATTGACAGTGCCGCCTGTTCCATCGCCTTGATCTTCTCCTGAATCATCGTGTAGTTCGGATCCATCTAGCTCTGATACCAAAATGTTATGCCCACTCTTTTTAGATTGACTTCTTGTGATTCTTGGATCCATAGCTGGGTTTTCTGGCATTATTTATAATACAGCAGGTAGTAAAAGAAAATGATGGAGTAGTTAAGTGATTTAAACAGGGAGTGTGCAAAAGAGAAAAATTAAGAAAAAAGATTTTCTTTAATTGATCGAATACTTGACTGAAATACAGTTGAAGGTTTGAGAGAGTAACTCCCATACAAATCTCAACACACCTTTTCCTGTGACATAAATCTCTTATTTATAAATGACAGACTCCACACATATAGGCCAATTCGAATTAAGCCCAGTTCCAATTAGTCACTTTATTAACTCTAGCTGCTGCTTTGCATAACGTGCATGCACAACCCATTTCCGTGCCTAATCAGCATTTCTCCAACATAGCTTTAACCACCGGATCATCCTCCTTATATTTATGCTGCTCGTTGACCTTCACAGCAGTTGATGACGTGTCCTTCTTGTTTGACTTACTTTGCTTCCAGCTGTTCGACAAATTATCAGATCTTCCCTTATTTGTACAAACACCATCGAATTCCCATTTCTTTGCTGTTTTCCTCCATGAATAAATGGGTGAATGATGTAAGAGCATAACATTATCAAAGTCGTTTATGGTAGTGATTCTAGAGACCTGCTTATAATAAGTAAATTAACGGTTCAGAAGACATAATTTAATAAATCAATTCAGTGGCAGTTACCACGATTGTGTTTTAAAAGATAGTAGGTTTTGCCTCATGTCTCTTGCATCCTGTTATATATTTGAATATGATGTATTTTTGTTTTTGACATATAATACATTAATCAATGATTGATTTTTAATCAAATGATGTATTGGGTGGTTCCATATAATTAAACTCAATATATAGGAGAGGAGAATCGGCAACCTACTGATCGATGCGCATTATAAATGCAGACCCACTTGAGCAGTAATTTCAAAATACCCTAAGAACTCAATCCACCATTTGTGAACACATCTGTGAATATAAATATCTGAAATTGCCATGATTCAATGTGCACAGCAGGTATTTTATGATAGTCTAAGCTGATTATATACGAAAAGAGAAAAACATTCAATCACTGCTTGAGCAACTAAGTTTTAAGATTAAGAACATGATCGATGAACGCAGTTGATATTAAACTTTCAATCTGGAAATACATATTAAACATAGGCATCGTATCGACAAACACAGATCGATCTCTGTAACAGAGATAAGTGAAGGGTGTGAGGATAAAACTATAAGAGCTGGATAAAAAATACCATTCAATCAAAATCCATGCCACTTTTTAGGAAAGATGTAAAATATTTCTATTACGTAGTTACAAATGTTAGTTTTTGTTGAGATTGTTTTGAGAGAATCGAATTGCTCTTCCATTCATTCATTGATTGATATATATAAGTTACAAAGGAATGTTCTAGATTACAATCAGAGATTTTATACTATCAATCAAGCCTAAAGATAAGGAAATTACAATCAGAGATTTTATACTATCAATCAAGCCTAAAGATAAGGAAGCTAAATAATATCCCATTATTGCTTCAATATTCCTTAACACCCCCCCTCAAGTTGGAGCTTCCGTAGAGAAAATGCCCAACTTGGATAATAAATTATCAAACTGCGATTTACCAAGTGCCTTTGTGAAAACATCAGCCAGTTGTGTATGAGTAGGGACATAAGAAGGATCAATAAGACCTGTAAACACTGCATCACGAACAAAGTGACAATCAACTTCAATATGTTTTGTCCGCTCATGGAACACCGGATTTTTGGCTATATGTAAAGCAGACTGACTGTCGCAGAACAATTTTATAGCCTTAGGATGTTGCACACCTAAGCTTAACAATAAACCTTTCAGCCATTTCAATTCACAAGTAATCGCAGCCATGGATCGGTATTCAGCTTCTGCAGAACTACGAGACACAGTGTTTTGCTTTTTAGTCTTCCAAGAAATAGGAGATTGTCCCAGAAAGACTAACCACCCCGTCAAAGAACGTCAAGTAAGTGGACAAGCTGCCCAATCAGAGTCACACCATCCCTGCAAAGTAAGATCACTATCGGATCGTAATAAAATACCCTGTCCGGGAGTACCTTTCAAATATCGTACAACCCGCAAGGCCGCCTCCCAATGTTTAGTCCTAGGTTGATGCATGAATTGTGATAAAATATGTACTGAATAAGCAAGGTCGGGCCGAGTAACTGCCAAATAAATCAATCTGCCAACAAGTCTGCGATAAGATTCAGGATCAGACAATAGAGCACCTGTGGCTAAACCAAGTTTATGGTTTTGTTCAATTGGAGATCCGACAGGTTTAGAGCCTAATAAACCTGTTTCAGACAAAATATCAAGAGTATACTTTCTTTGACAGAGAAATATACCTGAGGTACTCCGAGCAACCTCGATACCCAAAAAATATTTCAGACTCCCTAAATCCTTCATATGAAAACAGTCAGACAAATAAGCTTTAAATGTTTGTAAAGCTGCAGAATTATTCACGGATATAAGCAGATCATCCACATAAACTAAAACATTTATTTGAATGGAACCTGAAGTGTAGGTAAATAGAGAGTAATCGGAGTAAGACTGAAGAAAGCCGTAGTCTTTCAGGGCAGATACTAATTTGGCAAACCAACATCTAGGAGCCTGCTTTAAACCATATAAGGATTTCCGGAGGCGACATACCTTGTTAGGAGATGATGACTCAAAGCCAGGTGGAAGTCTCATGTATACTTCTTCATCAAGATCACCGTGTAGAAAGGCATTGTGAACATCCATCTGGTGCAACTCCCAGTTTTTGGAGGCTGCAATAGCCAGAAAGGCCCGTACGGTGACCATTTTAGCGACCGGAGCAAAGGTCTCGTTATAGTCAATGCCTTCTGTTTGATGATTGCCAAAAACAACGAGCCTGGATTTTAGTCGTTCGATGGTTCCATCGGACTTGTATTTGATACGATACACCCATTGACTTCCAAGGGCCTTCTTTCCCGGAGGGAGTTCTTCCATAGTCCATGTTTCATTGTTTTCCAGAGCCCGTATTTCATCCTGCATTGAGCGTCTCCATCCTTCATCCTTCATAGCCTCCTTAAACGAACGTGGCTCTTTTCCTGAAATTATAGCTGCAAGAAAATTTCGATAACGCAAAGAATAACTGTTACAATTTACATAATGTGCTATAGGATAAGGAGTACCTGAGGGATGCTTATGGGACGAGTCATTCGAAGAAGATGGACTTTCTGTCAAAATAGTATGAGTAACAAAATCCCTGTGCCGGACATTAGGAAACTTCGTTCGTAAACCACGTCCTAAATTCATATCCTCTTGATCCGGATCGTTAGTGGTTGAGTGTGGTATATTTGCGGGCTGAGGTGTTTCTGGGGTGGGCTGATCCATTTCAGTAGTGGCGGGCTGATCTGGTATGGTGGGATTTATTTCGTGGCTTGGATGTGTGGGAGGGTTTGATGGATCAGACAGATTTGGTGGAGTGGGCCGTCTGGGAGTAGTGGGCTGATTTGGAGTAGAATTAGGCATGCAATCAGAAGTACACTCAGCAAAATCAAAATCCACATGGTTATGTATTGGGACAATATTTTCGGGTGTAATATTTGTAGATTCCGGAACAAGAAAGGGAAAAACATCCTCAAAGAATTTCACATCTCGAGAGACAAAAAATTGCTTAGAATCCAAATCAAATAGTTTCCACCCTTTTTGACCAAAAGGATAACCCATAAAAACACACTTTCGACTTTGACTAGCAAACTTATCCCCCTTCGTCTTTTGGTTTTGGGCAAAACAAAGACACCCAAAGGTACGAATTGTATAATATGAGGGTGACTTGTTAAAAAGAATTTCAAAAGGTGATTTATTTTGGAGTAAAGGTGTAGGTGTGCGATAAATTAAGTGAGCAGCAGTTAAAACACTTTTACCCCAAAAATAAATTGGTAAGTTTGCTTGAAACCGTAGAGCCCGTGCTACATTTAAAATATGTTTATGCTTACGTTCAACCCGGCCATTCTGTTGTGGAGTCCCAACACAAGAAGTTTGGAATAAAATCCCATTATCATTAAAGTAGTCAAGTAAACAATTAAATTCCGTTCCATTATCAGTTTGAACTACTTTAATGGTTTGAGAAAACTGTCTATCAATCATGGCCACAAAAGACATAAACATACTAAACACTTCTGTTTTATCAAGTAACAAATAAAGCCAAACAACCCTCGAAAAATCATCAACGATAGTCAAAAAATACCTTGCATCGCAGGAAGAGGGATGTCTATATGGTCCCCATAAATCACAATGAACTTTTTCAAATATTCGAGAGGCTTTATTTTCACTCAAATTAAATTTATCACGAGAATGTTTTGCCCGGAAACAAACATCACAAACTTTATTTAAACTACCCCTATAACTAGAGACAGGAGGAAGAAGTTTCACTACTTTTTCAGAGGGGTGACCCATCCTTTTATGCCATAAATCCAAAGTGGAGGAAACCGCATTCACCGAAATCTGTTGCTCATAGTTGTCTCCCTCAAAGTAGAAAAGTCCATCCCTTCTAATGCTCGTTCCAATCGGCCCCCTCAACTGGTCCTGTATAACACAAGTAGTTGGAGTAAATTGTACAGTACATTTTAAATCATCAATAATTTGCGAAACCGAAATTAAATTGCAACATAATTCCGGGACAAAAAGCACATGTTTAAGAATTAAATTTTTAGACAAACGAATGGACCCTTCTTTCGTAACAATTACAGATTTTCCATTAGGGAGACCAACCGGACAAGTAACATTATTTACATCAAACAACCACAGATCATTGCAAGTAACATGTCGTGAGGCACCGGTATCAATAATCCATGAATTACAATTAAACTCACCAGTTAAACGGTCATCAGAAATTTTAGTATTACCGATAAAAGAAGCAAGAAGTTTCCATTGTTCCGGGGTAAAAACTTGCGAAGAAGCCATTTGTACGTCATTGGACCATTCATCATAATTATCTCCACGGAGACGAGTTGGGGTTATGAAGTCGCCGGGTCGATCATGAGGACCAAGATAGTATGGAGATGAGGGGTCGATTTTTGTTGAAGGCGGCGGTTGTGGTGATTCCTGGTCGCCGACCATGGAAGCAATTATATTTTTTTTTTTGAGAGAATTAAAAATCCTGATGCTCTGATACCATGTTGAGATTGTTTTGAGAGAATCGAATTGCTCTTCCATTCATTCATTGATTGATATATATAAGTTACAAAGGAATGTTCTAGATTACAATCAGAGATTTTATACTATCAATCAAGCCTAAAGATAAGGAAATTACAATCAGAGATTTTATACTATCAATCAAGCCTAAAGATAAGGAAGCTAAATAATATCCCATTATTGCTTCAATATTCCTTAACAGTTTTTATGACTATCATGCCTGATCATGTTACGGATGTTTATAAAGTGATCCTAACAAGGAAAATGCAAGCATATACCACAACATACAGCTATTATATTGGTCAAAATGCTATACACTTGGTAGGCTTACCAGCAATTCATCCCAAACGTCATCTTTATATTTCATGGGAACTTTATCCCCACTTTCATATGATATCGGCACGTGAATTCACACCAATTTACCAATTTTATTGCCTACTTTTCCAGCATTATCTGAAATTGGAGCACCATATGTGTTTGCCTCAACTTTTTCGGGTTGTGAGGATGACGAATGTGCGACTGAATGATTCGACGCTCCCGCAGCTTCTGACATTACTTCTGTATAAAATGCAATTTTTGAGTATTTGGAAAAAACAAAGATTGGTACTATTCTAGGCATATAAGAAAAGACCACATAAACACAAAAGATGAAGTGGTTTTATACATAGGATAATTGACTTGTCAGAACATAACGACTACTTTTCCTGTTGTATACTTGTAAAAGTAAAATTTCCTTTTAAGCAAAGAACACAAATGAAAGAGCATTAAAAGATATAAATTATAATCAAAGATAGATTTCAAATGGACTACTTTTCCTGTTATATACTTGTAAAACTATGAAATATACTTTTTAACTCAAAATATAACCTTTATTGCCTTGCTATGTTCTACCTTTTATAATGCAAGAGTTGTTCATATGTACATACATAAGCAGTTTGAAATACTTTCATCCGCCTAAGCTATTTCAAATGGATTCTCAACTTTCTCACATATGCCGACAATGTGATATCATATCACTGAAAAGAAAAAAGAGAAACTAAACCTCCATGTGTCTGAGCTATTTTGTTTTATAACATAAGAAATTTATTTTTATGCGGTGCACTATCATATAGCTTTTCAAGTGATAAATATTTTATCAAATGGAAGTTACATATGGACACACCTCCTATGCAATACGAAGAAAAAAGAAGAAGAACAAACTTTACAAACTAATCCACAAAGTACAAACATTACAAACGATGATAATATTCAAAGTTGACAAATATAACCACATATGAAATTCAACTCAATTCAATTAAAAATACATCTTATATTAGCATATGCATTTCATAAGATCTACTAATTTTTGGTTATCTTCAAAGGCCGATTGATAAGCAGTAGGAAACTCAACGTCATCCATGGTTGTAGTCAACTGCTTACGTGTATGTAAAACCACAAACCATCCACTATTTTTTAAGTCTTTTGAGTAGAACACTTGACCCGCTTCCGACGCAAGAATAAATGGCTCATCGTTCATCCTATCCTTGGTCTTTAATTTTCCTAAGTTAACTGTAATCAAGTTTGAAACAGGATCAATCTTGCAACCATTGACCTTGTCTTCAACCTTTACCCAATCACAATAAAAAACCGTTTGCTTGAAATCTATGTAATCCAACTCAATTATCTCCTGAATAACTCCGTAATACATTGTTTCTGCTTCTTTATAATTTTTATCTTTTCCACTGGCTCTAAATTTTGTAATTGCTCTCATGCATACACCGCTGTCTTGTGTTTCCATCCGCTCATCATAACTTTTTAGGGAAAATGTAAAACCATTTACTTGGTACTTCGTATAACTACGCGCATTGAACTTTGGCCCATTCACAAGCCGCCAAAGAGTTGAATCAACATCCTTTGTGTTCACCAACTAAAAAATAAAATATGTGAAAATATGATTAATACGATGTACGATCCTTTTTAAGTACGCGCGAAATATCAAATAAGCTTTAAGATACGTCGCCACGCATCCAAACAGTAAAGCTTTGACATGCTTCCACGGATGAAACCCCACTTCGAGACTGAGATTTAGTACTTTTCACATAAATGGCATACCTCCTGCAACAAACACATTTCAAAACATCTATATGAGCTGATTTACTATGGTGGAGATTCAAGAGTTATTCGCGAACTTACTTCTCCCATTCATCCAATCTATCATATTTATTGAGGACCCATCTACGAACTTGTTCGAACTGCACTGAGGTTAAGGTTATGTCTTTACCAACATCTAGAGGCATCTCACCAGAAAACTCATCATCCTCGTCTAAAAAAGCCTGACGAGTATTTTATGCTTGCCATCGCCTCCATTTGGCGTATACTCCATGCAATAAAGACTAGCTTCTTGTACAATATATCCTTCTGCAATACATCCTTCAATATATGTTTTGTTGCGCACATATCCTTTATATATTTTCATCAGCCTATGAATGGTAATCGATCATAAATAATTAGTACATATTTTAATCAAATGATGTTGAACAAAACTAAATTTAATAGGTTACCGTTCAAAAGGATACATCCACCTATATCTAACAGGACCACAAATCAATGCTTCATCGGCTAAATGAACCACTAGGTGGATGACGATGTCAAAAAATGCAGGAGGAAAATATTTTTCAAACACACAAATTGCTTCTACCAAACTACTCTTCGCTAATAAAAGTATTGATCTCCTTTGAGCATAAAATGTTAAAGAATAGACTTATACGATGTACAACATTACGCAAATCCTTATGCTGTGAATAAGAATGCTGAAGCAATACCGAAAGTAATTGTTGCATTATGACGTGGTAATCATGCGACTTCATATTTATTGGTTCAGGAGGATTGATGCTCACATTGTTATTGAAATTGGAAAAGAATTTGCTAGGCACCATCAAGCTTTTCAAAATGGTGCAAAATCGTAACCTTTCGTCTTTACCCAAGGCAAAAGCTGCATCTGGTATGATTACTTTATTTGTTTCAGGATTTTCCATCATCCACAATTTTTGTTTTATACCCATGATTTTCAAATCCTTACGTTCATTGATGTCGTCTTTAGACTTGTCTTTATGACCCATGATTGTGCTAATGAGATGCTCAGTGACATTCTTCTCCGTATGCATAACATCAATATTATGTCAAACCAAATTTGCTTTCCAATATGGTAAATCAAAGAGAATGGACCTCCTATACCATGCGGGAACATTAACATCTTCTTCTTCAATGATTCTTTTTTTCATTTTCGATCGATTTCTGATTTGTTTTTACCAACTTTCATTCTGATATTAGCTACCTTCTCTTCAACTTGATAACCAGTCAATGGCTGTGGAGGACGACGATATTCTTATTTGTTATCAAAGTTTGTTTTATCGTCTCGAAACTTGTGTTTGGAAGGAAGAAATGTTTGATGTCCCATGTAACACATCTTCTTACTTTCACGTAGATAGTAAGAACAAGTGTCCTCCCCACATGTAGGACATGCAAAATAGCCATGAGTTGTGCACCCCAATAAAGTCCCAAGTGCAGGATGATCATGAATTGCTCACAACAACCTAGCTCTCATTGTGAACTCAGATTTATTAAATAAGTCAAATGCAACAACTCCTTCCCATAACTGTTGTAACTCGTCTATCAACGGTTGCAAATAAACATCAATATCCTTTCCTGGTTGTTTTGGCCCAGAAATCAATAATGTCAACATTGAAAACTCTCTTTTCATGCACATGGACGGAGGAAGATTATACAGGACTACAACTACTGGCCAACAACTATAACGGCTACTCAGAGATGCACTTGGATTGAAACCATCCGTTGCTAATCCAAGCGTGACATTTCATGAATCCACGACAAACGTTTTGTCAAAAGAATCTGCAGTTCGCCAATGAGAAGTGACACATAGGTGACGCATTACATCTGAATTAGATTTGCCACGACCATGCCAAGTCATAGCATCAGCTATCGACGGTATAGTATACAATCTCCAAAACCTAGGAATTAGAGGGAAATGTATCAACGTCTTTTGAGGAACTTTGGTAGCTTTTTTCTCTTCATTGAATGTTGTCCTGTATCTCGGATCTTTGCAAACTGGACAAAAAACTCTATTTGCATCATCTTTCCAATATAAAATGCAGTCATTAATGCATGCATCATAAGTTTTGTAGTCCATCCCAACTTGTTTAATCATCTTCTTCATGTCGGGATACTTTGCTGGTATTGTATTGCCTTCAGGGAGTAATTCCTTTATAAATTCAACAAGTGCAGTCACACCATTGTCGGAAAAGCCATACTGGGTTTTCAAGCTATTCAACTTGATGATGAAATATAATTTTGTTATCCCTTTTGGACATGAAGGATACAATGCCACTTTTGCATCATCAAAAAGAGATTTATACTTTCTACTTTGATTGGCTTGCCAATAAAAATCAACCATAGGTAATTCCCCAATATTATCTGGCAACAAAGTTATAGGTTGAAAATGATGAAATCTATCGGCATTGTTGACGAGATCTTCCATCCTAGGAAGTTCAGACTCATCAGTACTTATGGCTTCACTAACGGGTTGTTTTTGCTTCCTCGCCGACTCTTCCCCATGAAAACGCCAAACGGTGTATGATTGGACAATTCCCCATCTAAGCAGATGATAATGAATTTCATATAATTTAATCTTTGATCTCATATTATTGCATCATTTACAAGGACAAGAATAGATTTCCTTATTACCACCATTTCCTACAACAAAATCAATAAACTTCTGCACCCTTTCCACATATCGTGCGGTTCTTTGATCTGATTCTTTCATCCACTCTTTATCCATTATAAAATTACAATAAGAGTATTTAAATTACATTAAGAGACTATTA
This sequence comes from Allium sativum, assembly GCA_030737875.1. NCBI lineage: Eukaryota > Viridiplantae > Streptophyta > Magnoliopsida > Asparagales > Amaryllidaceae > Allium > Allium sativum. The sequence continues at coordinate 302,644,811 of CM060924.1, forward strand.
ATTTCTCTTTGAAGAACATCCAAAAAGCATTTATCAAATTAATATTCAACTAAGAAACAAACATCTAACGGTTCAAACTAACATATAATAGCTTTAGGTAAATTGTTGATTGCTAATAGTAATTTATCAATACAGGACATTAAATTTTAGATAATGATAAAATAGTATATATTTTGTTTTTGATTTTAACTCTATTTATAACATTTTAATTAACATTGGTCTCCGAAGAAATTTATTCAGAATTCAAGATTCAATTATAAATTAGATCGATATACGGTTAAAGCCATTGGATTCGATCTGTTCTTCATCACTTATTCTTCCATCCATTTTTAACTCATTTATTACCATTAACACCAAGAAAAACATCCATGAGCTTAGGATAAAATCTCCTACCCTAGTTTGAAAAGAAGCTTCATCCAAAGACCCTAGTTCGCACTCGCTGATCAACATATTTGAAATTATTCGCTATACAATTTATTTTGTCGTCCATTAGCAGGAGGCGGTGTAGATTTTTAATTTTGAATGTTCTCTATAACATTTTTTTTATGTCTAACTAAGATCAATAAAAAAGAATTAGTTTTTTTAACTAGACATCTAATGGTTGGTTCCCATCGTTATGCAGTTGTAATAGGATAATTAATAAAATAATTAAACCAACCTCTAGAAAAGTTAATCTTATCTAACCTATGGAAAAGTTAGATCGATATAAGTCATTCTTGTTCAGCATTCAAGAAGTCTGCCATCGTGGAATTATGTGTGTGTGTGTGTGAAATAAGCATTTTATTTACCTATAGAGCTCTGTCATCTTTATTGTATGGTATGGTATTTGATTAATCAAATTGGATAGAATATTAGGCATTGGTTTTCTTCAGTTTGATGTATGTCTTCACTATCTATGATTTTGGGTGAAATTCTTAATAACGTATCAGGTAATAGTTAAATTATAATCAATAATATATCATCATATGCAGCACATTAGTGCACAATCCATTGGTATAAAAAAAGTGCAACGATCTCCATTAATTTAGCAACACGTATGGGAATATACCATTGATTACCTGCATTAATGTTATCAAATTGTTGTAACTAAAATGTACAGAAACTAATTCTACTTATATGGTGTTACATGTAGAACAGCTTGCAATGATGCAACTTACAAGACAGTCGTTTTATGTTTCAACGATATTATCAGCCATGGCATCCCCCAACCGTTGATGTAGTACGCTCCACAGTGTAGATTAAAATCAACAAGTGCTCTTATAGAGATAGAGTCCCAGCTTAGGATGATGAGCCTATACCTGTATTCTATTGGTCTTTTTATTTTTATTGCTTTTTCTTTTGTTTTTCCTGTCTTATTTTTTATCCATTAATCAGTATTCATTTAAAGAATTGATGCGACGATGTTGTATATTGTTTGATATGGGCACTGATTAATAGCGAGCTTTAGTCATATGCCCAGCAGACTATATATGATTCATTGTTGAACATTGAAAAATCTAATACTCTCATCTTGACTTGAATGATGCAATTGATGCTAGAGGGAAGCTGCTACGTTATTTGTTTGCCCAACTTAATTAGTACTGAATTTGGCCCTTTCTAATATATATGTTTACTGAGAAAAAGAAAGTTTGAGCAAAGAGTAGGCATTATAGAAATACTGCATTAGTTACCATTTTTCTAATGCATTAGTTACCATTTTTCTCAAGATGAATGCACTTGGTTAAACTTTATTCTATACTGGGTTGCAAGCCTAGTTCCTAATGTAAATGGTAGGGTTGTAACTTGTAAGCTACCATAACAATGCACAAGGTACGGCTGTGCCTGGTCTGTATGTAACTGGATGGCTGAAAAGAGGGAAAGATATATAAGTTCAATTATTGGGAATATGAGTTCAATCTTTACTCTGTTTTTTTCTTATTCATTTATTCTCGGTTTTTTTATGCACTTTCTTAGCTAACTAAATTTGTGTTTCCACTTAAGCTGCAATTATTAGAATTATTACAAGTTTTCAGTTTGATGAAAGAACAAGAAAGTTGTTTAATATTAATAGCTTGCGTCTTTAAGAATTATTTTTGGATGACTTCAATGTTTAAGTTTTCCAAGTAAAAAATATCGTCCATGAGGCGTGTGCACTACGTAACACTACTGAAATGTTTATTTTCCAGATAATACATTTAAATCCTATGTCCATACATTGAGGCTTGTGCACTAAGTTCCCCTTTATTTCAAATACTACAGGCCCTAAACATTGAGCTAAAATAACAAAACATATGGAAGTAAAGTTTCACTTGCTTTTGTTATTCAAACATCAAAGTTTTCTAAAAAATTAATTTGATACGCATAAACATGCATTTTCTTACATATATATAAATTATAGTGTTGGGAATAAGTATACTACCCATTTTTTGTTGACAGTTAAATGAAAATTTGGGCAACCTGATAAAGGGAAATGACCCATCATCTCATAATATAATTACCAAGATAACTGATATCTCAGTTGGCTATGATAGATGGAGGGCTTGATGAAGACCTGACTATTTCTTTCAGTTTTTAAGTGAAATTCAGTTTGTTTATTTTTGTTTGTATTAGTCTATCGAACATTAGAACAAATCCGCAAAAGCTCAATTGTCTTTAAGAAATAGGCTTTACTATTGCATAAGGTGACATGCAAGAAACTTTGGTTTGGTAAATATTACCTAAAACAATATTCAGTAACTTCTTAGAGACGATGCTTATAACTCTCACGGTTTCATAAGGTGACATGTAAGAAACTTTGGTTTATTTTTTCCTGATCCAGGTCACTTCGATATTTCCTTCATTGTATTAAGATATATTAATTCCAGAATTAAGTCTATTAGTTTTATGAGTGCATTAATAAACTTTTGAACTTGGAGATATTTACATAATATACCTGTACGATAATTACACTAGAGTTGGTCCTTACATTGTAAGCTGAAACACTGGTAGTTTCTAATACCCTTAGTTGCTGGACTCCAAACCACATAACATAGCTCCAAACTGTTCAAAAAGAAAATAGAAAACACTATTCGGACAACATACATATCCAGTAATAATGATAATGCATTTGTTAAGGATATACTTGTTAGTTATTATAAACCTATGACGACCCTAATAGATCATTAAATCAGTTACTTAAATTAGTAACTATCACCAGGGTAAGGGAAGTAATGAGTGGATGATTGAAAGATGAGGTGTAAGTTCATTTAATTGTTGCACTTGTTCCATAATTGTTTTTTAGGCGGCCTTGCTAAGGGATAGAGGATTTCACTCTCAACACTAATGTGTGTGCTTCTTGTGGGAAGAATATTGCATACATTACTATTCTGAACACCCAACCTGCACCACCTCAAGTGTCTCTTTTCTCCACTTTAGGATTGGGTGCAATCACTCACACTGTATTTAAATTAAACTCTAATTAGTATATAAAAATTATAAGTACCATTCATGAATATAAATTTTCAATCTGGATACGCCAAAATTTCTTGTTCAGCCTAATATAACAGCTCTATGGAAAACAATCACAATCTTGTAAATTTGCAAGCTTGCTGTTGCAAGCTTGCATATGTGAAAGTTTGCAAATTTGCTAGCTCATTGCTAGTAGCAAGCTTTGTTAGAAATATTAGAGGTTTTTGTTCATGATGATGTTATAACACAACTATATTATCGCTATTTACGTAGATCAGATCACCTCGGTCAAAATCCCTATGTTTTGATAATCGAGGGTGGGAGGAATGATCATTTTTATAGAGGATAATTTATGTTAGGTCTCTGATGTGTGACCGCCTTAGTTTCGTTGTGATGGATAATAATACATAGACAGATCTAAGTTTGATACCATGTCGAAGGACTATATATTATCACAAAACCTAGTCTCATATTGAAAAACTATTGCAGCTAGTGCTCTATAGATGCTAAGAGCACAATTATTTTGGGTTAATAAGTTGCTCCCTTGTGTGATATTAGGATAAGTTCAGTCTGCGCCATTTTGAGCATCACATGATGGTGCTCAAAATACGGATTTGTGAGATGATATTAGGATTGTCTCCCATAAGGAAATCATTTTATTGAATTATGCATAAATACTGAAAGCATTTCACAGTATCGGTTTGTAGCATAACGAATAAGTGGTTCTTTGTTATAGAATTGTTTTAAGGTTATATCTACATTACAGGTGAATATCCTTTTTTTGTAAAAATTATTGGTAGCTCCAAAATTAGGGTTGCAGATTCACTGCAAGCGTCAAAGATGTCACTCCTTAATCAAGAGCACAACAGTCAATGGTGAAACACTGAACTAGCGTAAAAAAATCTTAAATTATGAACAGTTTTGGATAAACAATAGTTCATTATCAGTCTAGTATTATTAGATTATCACTACAATAATTTTTGATATATTGGATCATTGTGTAACGGTAACCGTAAACAATACTAATTTATAATGTTAAAAACAAAGAAAATTACCATTTAGCAAAAATATAAGGATCGATTGTTGATTACACATGCTTATTTAAGGTTTCAGAACAGGGGCAACAACGGATTGGAAGAATAAAACAACCAACAAAATTAAAATCTAATCAACAAACAATAATTCACTATTAAAAGGAAATCAAATCCTATTTCTATGACATTAATTCAACAATAAAACAACCAAAAACATTTTTCACATACCGAGAGTAGATCTGACCTCGAATCGAGATTTCGCGAGCTTTTCATTCTGGAAAAAAGGACCTGATTGGATTGAGGTTTACTTACGAAATCTCTTTGAAATCGAGATGAGATTTACTTTAAAAATGGGATCGATTTGTAAAAAATTGGGTCTAGGTATTTTGGGAATTTTGGGAACTTTCTTTTGAAGAAGGCATAAGAAGAAAAGAAATGAGCGTACAATTGGGAACAGGGGGAGTATTGTAGGGAGTTTGACATTAAAGAACAGGTTTAAACCGTTCTATAAGGTAGAACGGACTAAGTCCGTTGTCCAGATGTTTAGAACGGGTTTGAGCCGTTGCTAAATAGGAACATCCCATAGCCGTTGCAAATTTTCCGCTTTCTGGTGTTGCAAATCTTCTTGTATGGTATAGTGGGTTGCTGATCCCAACCGTTGGTGAAATACATTCGATACACTCAAGCGAAATGAGTGGTCGGTCATGTGTGGCCGGGTTGCAAGATGTTCTTGTTGAACCCAGTGTATTCTCCTCTAGAGATACACTACCGGAAGGTGGTTCCATACCTTGTCATAGTTGGAAATCAAATGCCCAATAAGTGCTCGCAGTTTTGATTGTATATTATATATGTGGAACATGAGATGCAAGCGTTACACTAGATTTCTATTTATTTGATTTAGACACTATTATAATATCAAAGAGTTTTGATATAAAGGCCTTTTGGATTCTCATAAGGGAAAAACCCGTTTCGTGTTATACGGCGTGGTCTTATGAGATATCATTTATTTCCTCAAGCTGTTTTAAATTGTTTACTCATACCAGTCCCATGACTGACCCAGAGTTCATTTTGTTTTGTTTTACCTAAACTCTTGGGTGCCCAAATTTGTACGGACAGTCAAGTAGTTCAGGTGGTTACAGATATTTGGAGGAGCTTGGAGCAGGGGGCTTCAACGTTGGTTATCTAGTGCGATTTGAGATTCTGTGTTGTGTTTCTGTTCTTCTTCTATTCTAATTTTTCTTTCTTTCTATTTTCTCATCCTCTAAATTCTTTCTATTAATGATTCGTATTTCTGTGCAATCTGGGTTGGACGTGTGTTGTATTTAGTCAACTCAAATAGTACGGATTTGTGGGACATTACAATTAGTATCAGAGTTTAGGTTGAGCGAACACCTAGGCTTTGTAGGATGTGCTCATTAGAGATAGGGTCAGTGGTACCCTAGAATGAGTTGAGTGTATATATATATATACGAGAGCGCGTATTTGTTAATTTATTAAAACAAATGTTTTATGTTGTGTTGAATTTTCTGTTAAGTGGTTTATGAATTTCGATCGAATCATGGGACGCCATGAAGTCGATAGGAATTTCTAAATACCTGAATAGAAAATTCAACGTGATACTGTTTTAAAGTGGGTAAATGAAATAATTTTACCCAAAAATTCAATTTTTGATAAAGAAAGAATAATTTTCTGAAATTATTATAATATATGGATGTGTTGAATGTTAATATTATAACCAAATTAGATTATAAAATTGAAATGGTTATATATAACCAAATAAAATTTGTATATAAAAGAAATATACAAGTGAAACAAATTAAAATTTGATTCAGAACTAGAATTTGGAATTTAATCCTGGGAAGTTGGAAAATATTTTATGAAGTAAATATATTGATTTTTCAAATAAAAAGAATGTAGACTAAATGATTTGGTAAGATAAAATTTATTGAAGTATGAAATGTTGAGTTCAACATAAGTAAGTTTTTGAAAGGTTAATAGGTTAGTAACAGTTTTCTACCTTACTAATTTCGGGGACGAAATTCTTTTAAGGGGGGAAGAATGTGATGACCCGGGTTTTCGGTCAACTAATTTTAAATATTTAATATGGTTTTAAAAATTGAGTTGAAAATATAAATAGAATTTTATATTGAGTTATCGATTTAATAATTGATTTCGATTTAATATCGAGTATATTGGATAATCGTAATACGAAGTTAATTCAATTCGAAGTTAAAAACTAAACTGAAATCAATTCGGATGATCAATACAAACTTCTGTTTAAATTGGAATAATAATATTAATTCATTATCGAAGAATTAATTGTTTTGAATTTAAATTATATCGACTTAAATTTATATCTTCTACAGACGATCAAACGAGACATCGGAACCTGTTCCAATGGGTTCGGAATAGTGGTTAAACCCTAAAATTGTCAGTTGTTGGGTTCAGAAAGGAGTTCAGAATCATGGGGTATTTTAATTAAAGGATACCCATTCAAAAACAAATAAAAACACTTGTCCCTTATCAAACCACATATCCCCTTTCCTCACCATAGAATAAAACAACTCGTGGCTCCTTGTTTTCCATCCATTTATTCATTAAATAAGCCACCGAAGTCATTCCTCAAGGGGGAAATCAGTTTCTCCCTTCAACTAAAACAATCGGCTTCATTCAATTTACTTTTATTTGGGTTCCTTCTTCAATTCAAAAACCGACAACTTCAAATCAAAATCAGGTCCTCGGCTTAAAATTAAAAAAAAGGGTGAAATCGCGAGCCACCCAATGGCGACTCTGAGGCCGAGCGAAATAGGATGGAGAGAAGAAGGCGTCGCGATAACTGTTTGGGAGTTCGACGGTTCTTCAGTGAAGTCTAAGGCACAATTTTGGGGGTGACGAGCAGAGGATCAAGAGTAGCGTCGGAGTTCCTGAAGCGACTCTAAGGTCGAGCGAAATAGGATGGAGAGAAGAAGGCATCGCGATAACTGTTTGGGAGTTCGACAGTTCTTTATTCAAGCCTAGGGCACGATTTTGGGGATGACGGGCAGAGGATCAAGAGTAGCGTCGGAGTTCCTGAAGCTCGAAGTCTTAGGGTTGTTATGCGATGGAGTTAGAGCAACTAACGTCTTCGAAGTGGAAACCTGGAGGTGATTAATTGGGTTCGACAGTTGTGTTTTTAGGAAGGGTGAAGGTGCGATAGTAAATAGATGGAAGGCGATCGAGTTGGTACGTTGTTCTATGGTCCGATCAAGTAAAGGAGGCATTTTCTGGAGTCAAAGAAGGGGCCGTTGGGTGCATCAGCAATTGGGACAGACATTGTTGATGTCAAAGGTGAAGCAGATGTTTGAAGAAGGGTAGTTGTTGATGGAAGAGTTCTGCGGTGCAACAGTTTACTGGGAGTTGGGATGTTTCAAGCGAGTTTTGAATTAAGAAAAATGGTAGCAGGCCACAACAATACTAAATACAAAGAAGAAGATTATATGCAGTAAGGTATATTTTTGTTATTTTGTTAATTATTTAGAATTTTTATGGAAAATAAATTATCAATTAGAAACTGACCGAGGTAATCGATACCATCCTATATAGTTATATAGTATACAAATTAAATAATTTAAATTACCATTTGAGTATGAAATTAAATAAAAGGTTAGATTATTTTATTTTATTAAAATAATATGTTGTTGATTTAAGTTATGTGTATTTAATTTATTCAAGGTTCAGAAATCAGGAAAACAAGCCAAATCGGTCCATATATGTGGAATGCACAGTCTAGGAAGGGTTAGGGATTTTTCCAGAGCCAGATTTAAATTAAATTGGAAATACAAGCGCAAAATAAAAACCATGGTGAGTAAATCTCACTCGTTAATTTATTTTTAGCATTTAAAATAAATTGTTGATTTGGTTGTATGCATTGAAATATTATTGTGGCTATAAAATATATATTAGTTATTTAGGCTTGGTATATATATATATATATATATATATATATATATATATTGGTTTGGTGGTTGGATTGTTGCCGCAGTATAATTAGCGGATGCCCGCGGTATCATTAGCGGATGATTTCCCTATGCTCCCCATAAATATATATTAGTGGATGACCTTCTATACCGCGATATCCTGCCTCGAAGCAGGATGGTATTTTTTATGTGCTAACGTCTGTCGATGTAGGAATACAGGTTGGAGGGACCCAACTGGATCCCTCAAATTTACTTATTGTTTGTTTTCATATATATCATCATATATGCTATGTTAAAAACCTGTGATTGTTAAATTAGGTGTTTTGTGTGTTTAAATACCACTGGGCCTAAATGTTGATATTTAAAAATATCGTGAAAAGGAATTTAGAAATTTAAAAAGAAAATTCTATTTTTCTAAAAATAGAATTTGAGTTTTGAATGGACTTGATATATTAACTTGTTTTGAATAATGGAAACAAGTAGTTCATTTATAAACGATGTTTATAAATGAAATGAAATGAAATATCATTGTATAAATCGAGAAATATAAATACAAGTGTGAATTTGAAAAGGAAAATTTATTTTTCCAAAGTAGAAATATTGATTTCAAATGAATTTGAAATCGAGACTTGTTTAAATATATAAACAAGTAAAATAAATGGTGTTTGTAAATAAAAAGGAAAAAATCATAAATTGGATAACATGAATATGAACTCAAGTGAAGTAAATGAAATGATTTTGAAACAATAATCCTATTTTTGATTATTGAATAGAATTAACTAAGTAGAAGAGAAACTAGTTAATCAAGTTTTGAATCGAAATAAGACTTTGAAAAGTGAATTGGATTTGTAATGTATATTCGAAATCGAATATGAAACTTGAATTGAAATTAGAATTCAATTAGTTTATAAGTAAGTTGAAATATATTTGAGCATATTCAAATATGAAAGTGAAATAGGCAAAATAGTTGATTAACGAATTAATTAACGAGTTGAATTAAAACAAGTGTATTAAGTTGAAATGAATTAAAAATGTATGAATATACGTGAGATGGGTTTGGAATAAAGTATTAGAAGAGATATAAATAGAATGCTCGACACAAAGGTATGAATTTAAATTGAATATGAGATTTTATGCGCCGTATCGGCAAGCTGCTTGGCTGTTTCTTTTTCTTTTTGAATGGAGAGGCCTGTGTGGCAAGGTTTGACGTTTGTCGGTAACCCCGTACAAAGGAGGTTATGGCAAATTTTTCCAGAAATTTAAGAAGTTAGAATATTTTTAAAAATTTTTGATAACTAGAGATCTATATATTAATATATAGAATTCGATAATGAAACAAACTTAAAATAGAATATTATAAACGAAAAGGAATTTTATAAATAAAATCCTAGGAGGTATACGTTTTAAAGTGAACGATGATTTAAAAGAAATAAAGTTAATCAAATAGAGTTAAAGAAATAGAGTTATAGAAATAGAGTTAAGCAAATTAGAAACTAACTAGAGATTAGTTAAGTTGTATAGTTTTCTGAGTATCGATCTGATGTTGGTTTCGGCCTTCGGGATTAATACTTAGAGAATTGTTCTCTTACTAGTTTACAGTTAGGGACCAATAGTTGTGGAATGGTAGTAATGCGTGAATAAGAGATAGAAATATTTTCCAATATTAATAACGTATATTTTCTAAATAAAGAGAATAAGAAACTGTGAATATATACATATATGATGATTGATCGATAGAATTTTCATTTGGAAATAAGATCTTTGTGTGTACACGGACATTTTTCATTTGATAGTTAAATCACCGACTATCAAAGTTTTGACCATTTTTCCGTTGTTAATATGGAGAGACCGGTTGGATTATTATCCAAAGAACCACTCCGTATTGGCATAAGCATTGCCAACCAAGTATGCCGAATATATTGAAGACGGATTAAAGTGCAAGAGCTGTTGTATAAGTCCTAGGTAGAGATTACCTAGGATGGATGTACGGAACAGTGCCTTCGGTTTCGTTCCGTCCGAGAACGAACGTGTATGGACGAATGTCTGATAGAATATTTCCAATGATCGCATTTTGGACTGTACAGATATATATGTAGTGGCAACAGATTTATTTCCTTAGCATAATATCTAGAATATATTTGTGTAAACCCAATTAATGATTAACGGATCTGATAATGTGGCATTCAAAGTAATTGTGTTATTAATGAGAGAAGTAAGGTAGCCTCAGGCCTCAACAACCGAGAAATGACAAAAATCGGGCAGGCAGCATGGCTATGTGGTTAGCTCCCATTAGGGTGTATTATCACCTATCTAGAGATTCATTCAATTCCTTATTTTATTTGATGCTGTCCCATTCGGGAAAAGGTTGCTGATCCAAACCGTTGGTGAAATACATTCGATACACTCAAGCGAAATGAGTGGTCGGTCATGTGTGGCTGGGTTGCAAGATGTTCTTGTTTAACCTAGTGTATTCTCCTCTATAGATACACTATCGGAAGATGGTTCCATACCTTGTCAAAGTTGGAAATCAAAACTCCAATAAGTGCTCACGGTTTTGATTTTATATTATCTATGTGGAACGTGAGATGCAAGCATTCCACTATATTTTTATTTATTTGATTTAAACACTATTACAATATCAAAGAGTTTTGATATAAAGACCTTTTGGATTCTCATAAGGGAAAAACTCGTTCCTTGTTATATGGCGTGATCTTATGAGACATCGTTTATTTCCTCAAGTTGTTTTAAACTGTTTACTCATACCAGTCCCATGACTTACCCGGAGTTTGTTTTGTTTTGTTTTACCTAAACTCTTGGGTGCCCAAATTTGTACGGACAGTCAAGTAGTTCAGGTGTTTACAGATATTTGGAGGAGCTTGGAGCAGGAGGCTTCAACGTTAGTTATCTAGTGTTATTTCCGCTGTATTGTAAGTGTTGTACTCTGATGATAATGTTATGTATATACAGTCAAATTTTGTATTTCAAAATCTGTTATATATTATATTTTATTCCGCTACGATGTGAGATTCTGTGTTGTGTTTCTGTTCATCTTCTTCTATTCTAATTTTTCTTTCTATTTTCTCATCCTCTAAATTCTTTCTATTAATGATTCGTATTTCTGTGCAATTTGGGTTGGACGTGTGTTGTATTTGGTCAACTCAAATAGTACGGATTTGCGGGACATAACAGTTGGTATTAGAGCTTAGGTTGAGCGAACACCTAGGCTTTGTGGGATGTGCTCTTTAGAGATAGGGTCAGTAGTACCCTAGAATGAGTTGAGTGTATATATATACGAGAGCGCGTATTTGTTAATTTATGAAAACAAATGTTTTATGTTGTGTTGACTTGTCTATTAAGTGGTTTATGAATTCTGATCGAATCATGGGATGCCATGAAGTCGATAGGAATTTCTAAACACTTGAATAGAAAATTCGACGTGATATTGTTTTAAAGTGGGTAAATGAAATAATTTTACCCAAAAATTCTATTTTTGATATAGAAAGAATAATTTTCTGAAATTATTATAATATATGGATGTGTTGAATGTTAATATTATAATCAAATTAGATTATAAAATTGGAATGGTTATATATAACCAAATAAAATTTGTATATAAAAGAAATGTACAAGTGAAACAAATTAAAATTTGATTCGGAACTAGAATTTGGAATTTAATCCTGGGAAGTTGGAAAATATTTTATGAAGTAAATATATTGATTGTTCAAAAAAAAAGAATGTAAACTAAATGATTTGGTAAGATAAAATTTATTGAAGTATGAAATGTTGAGTTCAACATAAGTAAGTTTTTGAAAGGTTAATAGCTTAGTAACAATTTTCTACCTTACTGATTTCGGGGACGAAATTCTTTTAAGTGGGGAAGAATGTAATGACCTGGGTTTTCGGTCAACTAATTTTAAATATTTAATATGGTTTTAAAAATTGAGTTGAAAATATAAATAGAATTTTATATTGAGTTATCGATTTAACAATCGATTTTGATTTAATATCGAGTATATTGGATAATTGTAATACGAAGTTAATTCAATTCGAAGTTAAAAACTAAACTGAAACCAGTTCGGATGATCAATACAAACTTCTGTTTGAATTGGAATAATAATATTAACTCATTATCGAAGAATTAATGGTTTTGAATTTAAATTATATCGATTTAAATTTATATCTTCTACAGACGATCAAACGAGACATCGAAACCTGTTCCAATGGGTTCGGAATAGTCGTTAAACCCTAAAAATATCAGTTGTTGGGTTTAGAAAGGAGTTCAAAATCATGGGGTATTTTAATTAAATGATACCTATATTTTTTTATATTTTTCTTGTTGACTGAGACTTCTCCTTTAAAATGTCTTTCCATGAATGATTTATATTCTTCATTGTCCTTCTCGTTCTTTTTCAAGTGCCCCGTTGTTTTTATTAACTCTCCTTGTATTGGAGCACCTGCAGTGTAAAAGTAAGCATCATATCACCAAACTGAAAATATTTTAAGTTCTTCTTGTAGTTCTTGATGATGAGATCTAAAGTCGTAGAATTTTAATGGTTTCTACAGGTGAAATGAGCCCATCAAAAATCATGTTAATAAACCCGTAGAGCAGCAGCTTTTTCAAATATTCTAAATGTTGTTCCGTAAATAGTTCATTTTTGTTTATCATTTCCACCAATTCAATGAACGCCTTAAGATTATTTCTGTATACATTCTCCTTCCTGGCAAGCATTGGTTCATCTTCAGTTTTCCTTCTTTTGATTATTGGTGCAAGTTTTGAAAGCTGTTCTGTGATAATTATTGCTGTTTCTTTCTGACTGTCTTCATTATCACCATCTTAAACATTTGGTCTCTGTAATAATGGTTAAAAAATTAGTTAAATAAATTTTGAATATATGCAGATATTTGCACACTTTCATGCAACTATCTGTAATAAAATCACACAAGCGTGCAACTATCATAAATAATAACACACAAGTGTGCAACTATCCTGAATAATAGCACAGATGTGTGCAACTATCCTGAATAAAAGCATATAGGAAAGCAACTATCCTGAACAATAGAATATAAGAATGCAACCATCCTGAGTAAAATCATACAAGCATGCGTGTATCTTGAATTAAAGAACACAATAGTGCAACTATCCTGAATAAAAGCATGCAAGCGTGCGACTATCTTGAATAAAATAATGCAAGCATGCAATTAACCGGAATAAAAGCATGCAATCATGCGACTATCCTGAATAAAAGCATGCAAGCATGCGACTATCTTGAATAAAAGCATGCAAGCATGCGACTATCATGAATAAAATTATGCAATCGTGCGACTATCCTGTATAAAATATTGCAAGCATGTGACTATCCTGAATAAAATATTGCAAGCATGTGACTATCCTGAATAAAAGCATGCAAGCATGCAATTATTGTGAATAAAAGCATGCAATCGTGCAACTATCTTGAATAAAAGCACGCAAGCATGCGACTATCATGAATAAAAGCATGCAACTATACTGAATAAAAGCACATAAGCGTGCAACTATCCTGAATAAAAGAAGCATACAAGCGTGCAACTATCCTGAATAAAAGCACGCAAGCATGCGACTATCCAGAATAAAAGCACGCAAGCATGCGACTATCCAGAATAAAAGCATGCAAGCGTACGCCTATCCTGAATAAAAGCATGCAAGCATGCGACTATTCTGAATAAAAGCACGCAAGCATGCGGCTATCCGGAATAAAAGCACGCAAGCGTGCGACTATCCTGAATAAAAGCACGCAAGTATGCAACTATCCTAAATAAAAGCCCACAAGCGTGCTACTATCCTGAATAAAAGCACACAAGCGTGCAACTATCCTGAATAATAACACACAAGTGTGCGACTATCCTGAATAAAAGCACGCAAGCATGCGACTATCCTGAATAAAAGCACGCAAGCATGCAACTATCCTGAATAAAAGCACACAAGCGTGCGACTATCCTGAACGACTATCCTGAATAAAAGCACGCAAACGTGCGACTATCCTGAATAAAAGCACGCAAGCATGCAACTATCCTGAATAAAAGCACGCAAGCGTGCTACTATCTGAATAAAAGCACGCAAGCGTGCGGCTATCCAGAATAAAAGCACGCAAGCGTGCGGCTATCCAGAATAAAAGCACACAAGCATGCGGCTATCCTAAATAATAACACACAAGCGTGCGACTATCCGGAATAAAAGCACACAAGCATGCAGCTATCCTGAATAAAAGCACGCAAGCATGCGACTATCCTGAATAAAAGAAACCAAGCGTGCAACTGTTGCGTGCAACGGTTGCGTGCAACTATCCTGAATAAAAGCACGCAAGCGTGCAACTATGCTGAATAAAAGCACGCAAGCATGCGACTATCCTGAATAAAAGCACGCAAGCATGCGACTATCCTGAATAAAAGCACGCAAGCATGCATCTATCCTGAATAAAAGCACACAAGCGTGCGGCTATCCCGAATAAAAGCACACAAGCGTGCGGCTATCCCGAATAAAAGCGCACAAGCATGCGACTATTCTGAATAAAAGCACGCAAGCGTGCAACTATCCTGAATAATATCACACAAGCCTGCGGCTATCCTAAATAAAAGCACACAAACGTGCGGCTATCCTGAATAAAAGCACGCAAGCATGCGACTAATCTGAATAAAAGCATGCAAGCTTGCGACTATCCAAAATAAAAGCACACAAGCGTGCGACTATCCTGAATAAAAGCACGCAAGCATACGACTATCCTGAATAAAAGCACACAAGCGTACGACTATCCTGAATAAAAGCACGCAAGCATGCAACTATCCTGAATAAAAGCACACAATCATGCGACTATTCTAAATAAAAGCACACAGGCGTGCGACTATCATGAATAAAAGCACACAAGTGTGCGGCTATCCTGAATAAAAGCACACAAGCATGCGACTATTCTGAATAAAAGCACGCAAGCATGTGAAATCCTGAATAAAAGCACGCAAGCGTGCAACTATCCTGAATAAAAGCACGTAAGCGTGCAACTATCCTGAATAAAAGCTCGCAAGCATGCGACTATCCTGAATAAAAGCACACAAGCATGCGACTATCCTGAATAAAATCACACAAGCACGCGACTATTCTGAATAAAATCACACAAGCGTGCGACTATCCTAAATAAAAGCACGCAAGCGTGCTGCTATCTTGAATAAAAGCACGCAAGCGTGCTGCTATCCTGAATAAAAGCACGCAAGCGTGCTGCTATCCTGAATAAAAGCACGCAAGCGTGCTGCTATCCTGAATAAAAGCACGCAAGCGTGCAGTTATCCTGAATAAAAGCACGCAAGTGTGCAGCTATCTGAATAAAAGCACGCAATCATGCAACTATCCTGAATAAAAGCACGCAAGCGTGCAACTATCCTGAATAAAATCACATAGGCGTGTAATTGCCTTGAATAAAAGCACATAAGTGTTCAACTATCATTAATAAAAGCATACAAGTGTGCAACTATCCATAATAAAATCATCCAAGAATGCAACTATCATGAATAAAATCACACATGTGTGCAACTATCATGAATAATAGCACAAAATTGTGCAACTATCTGGAATAATATTATGTAACCAAGCAACAAACATGAATAATAGCATTTAAGCATGCGACTATCATTAATAAAACCATACAAATGTGAAAGAATTTATAATAACAGTATTCAAGGATGCAACAATTTTTAATAACAACAGATATTGATAATAACTCGTGAAATCAGTAAATACCGATGTTTTTTAGTAACTAAATATAATATTTGCCGCAATCACTTTCGATTACTCTTGTTTACAATCTATAATACACATATTTCATAAATAGTGAAATATGAAATAAAGAATACAAAAATATACCTTCGCTCGCACCATTGTTGATAAAAACGACAATGATTTTCTAGTTTTCAGAAGATCGAGATTAAATGAAGAAGACGATTAGGGTTTGATTTATTTCACTGATCAACTGATTTAGAACAATGATTTGATGTAAGTAGTCACGAAATTTAGAGCGGTTAGGTTTATGAGGCGTCGGAAGGGTAAAACTAGAAATAAAAGTGCCGCATTCAATTATAGGGACCTAATTTTTAATATTACAGCGGCTGGACTTTTTTTTGATTTTGAAACTTAATAAGGATGTTAGCCTAACGTACCCTTTTCTAAATTCCCTTGACATCCCGCATGATGAGTTATCAGATGTGCCCTTGCTGGCCAGTATCTGGACGTCTTCGAGGAAGTGACCGGGCTTCCACCACACTGATAGATTGAGTTCCGTATTGATTTAGTGAAAGATGCCAGGCTCATAGTGATGCCACTTCGTCGTGAGGCACCAAGGGAGCAGCGAAAGCTCGGGGTGCAAGTAAGCGATCTTTTGAAGAAGGGATTTTTCCGAAGAAGTGTCTCCGAGTGGGGAGCACCAATTTTGTTTGCTACGAAGGCGGATGGTTCCCTTCGATTGTGTGTAGACTATCGCGAGCTGAATATGGTGACGAGGAACAAGAAGTATCCTCTTCCGCGAATAGATGATTTTTTCGATCAGTTGAGTGGAGCAAGAGTGTTCTCCCAGTTGGATCTCGCGACAAGTTTTCATCAACTACGGGTAGTAGCTGAGAGTATAGCTAAAACGGCATTTCGGTCACCGTCTAGATTTAATGCCTGGTTGGTCATGCCATTTGGGTTGACCAATGCGTCAGCATATTTTGTGGATCGTATGAATAGGGTATGCGGGGATTAATTGAATAGGTTTGTTCTTGTGTTCGTGGACGATATCCTTGTTTACTCCAGGACAGAGGAAGAACACAACGAACATTTGAGGACAGTGATGGAGGTGTTGAGAAAACACCAACTGAAAGCGAAGTTTTCTAAGTGTCACTTCTTGAGGAAGGAAGTGAGGTTCTTGGGCCATGTTGTTTTAGAGAATGGTATTGTCGTGGATCATGCGAAAGTGGCTACGGTACAAGATTGGTCTACACCCAAGAATGCATCAGACATAAGAAGTTTTTTGGGGTTAGCTGGATATTATCGTAAGTTTATCCAAGACTTCTCCAAGATAGCAGCACCGTTGACTCAGTTAACCAAGAAGAATCAAGCTTTTGTTTGGGACGAAAGGTGTGAGGATGCATTTAAAAGTCTAAAAGAGAAGTTGTCGTGTGCAACAGTGTTAGTTATTCCTAAAGGGAATGAGGAGACGATGGTATACACGGATGCATGTGGTACCGGACTAGGTGTTGTACTGATGCAAGGAGGTAGGGTTGTAGCTTATGCTAGTCGGCAACTGAAACCGCACGGGAAAAGATATCCTACCCTTGATTTGGAATTGGCGGCGATTGTGTTCGCATTGAAGATATGGAGACATTATCTCTTGGGAGAAATATTTGAGTTATTTACCGATCATAAGTCATTGAAGTACCTGTTCTCTCAAAAGGATTTAAATCTTCGTCGGCAGAGATGGTTAGAATTCTTGGCTTCCTATGATTTCCATATCGCATATACACCCCGGAAAGGCAATGCGGTAGCTGATGCATTGAGTAGGAGACATGCCAGTTTAGGGGCTATGTTTCTTGAATGGAAGCAACTGGAGTATATCGCAGGGTACGATTTCAGACCAAAGTGCGAATTGGATCCAGAAATGTTAGAAAGTTTGACGATCAGACCCACTTTGATCGAGCGGATTAGTTCCAGTCAGGGGGACGATCCTAACCTATTGGAGAGCATCTCCAAGATAGAGAAGGGTACCGACGACGAGAGAATGAACAAGTATAGTCTTGAACGAGAAGGATGGCTTTGAAAGAATGGAAGGTTAGTTGTGCCAAATGTTAATAGATTAAGGGATGAAGTGCTTGGGGAATGTCATCACTCAAAACTGACTATACATCCCAGTGGTAACAAAATGTATCGAGACATGAAGCAGACCTACTACTGGGAAGGAATGAAAAGAGACGTTGGGAAGTTTATATCAAAGTGCATGAATTTCCAGTTAGTTAGAGCTGAGCAGAAGAAGCCTAGTGGTTTGTTACAACCACTGGAAATTTCATAATGGAAATGGGAACAAGTCTCAATGGATTTCATCGATGGTTTACCAAGACCAAAATCGGGTCATGATAGTGTTTGGGTTATTATGGATCGATTAACCAAGAGCGCAAGGTTTATACCAATCAAGTCGAATAGAACGGCAGCTAAGTTAGCAGAATTGTATATGAAATGGGTAGTGAGATTTCATGGAGTACCAAAAAGCATTGTGAGTGACTGAGATCCATTATTTACTAGTGGGTTTTGGAAGAGCTTGCAAGAGGCTTTAGGATCAGAGTTACATCTCAGTACGCATACCATCCTCAAACAGACGGTCAAACGGAGAGGGTGAATCGTGTATTAGAGGATCTCTTGAGAGCTTGTATGCTGGATTTTGGAGGGTCATGGGATGACCATTTGCATCTAGTTGAGTTCGCATATAATAATAGTTACCAGTCTGGTATTGGTATGGCTCCATTTGAATCTTTTTATGGAAGACCGTGCAACTCACCGTCATGTTGATTGGAGACCAGTGAGAAGTTCGTGCTTGGGTCAAATGTAATAAGAGAAACTTCAGATAAGATTAAAGTTATTCAACAACGAATGAAGGATGCTCAAGATAGGCAGAAGAGTTATGCTGATAAGAGACGAAGAGAATTGAAATTCTCCGTTGGTGACTTAGTATTTGTCAAGATATCTCCGTTGAAGAGTGTGATCCGTTTTGGTAGGAGAGGAAAGTTAGCACCAAGGTTTGTTGGTCCATTCCCAATTCTCGAACAAGTTGGGAATTTGGCTTATAGAGTAGAGTTACCCGACAACATGGCGCGAGTTCACAGCGTATTTCATGTTTCCCAGTTAACGAAGTTTGTGCACGACCCTAGTGAGGCTATTTCACCAGATCAGTTGGATGATATCGAGGTCGAACCCGAGGTGGTTGGGAGCTGCAAACCGATTCGTATTGTCGGGCATGATACGAAGCAGCTTTAAAGGAAGATGGTGGAACTAGTCAAAGTCCAATGGGTTGATGATGAGAATGACTGTACTTGGGAAACGAAGGAGAACATAAGGAAGACGTATCCAGAACTCTTTGCTTGGTAATGTTTCAATCGATATAGTACTCCTTTGTTAGTAAACTACATGCTAGGATAGGCTTGTTGTATTGTTATATATGTTTGATTGTTGCTAATGATTGATAGGCATGCGGGACCCTTTTTGTATGTTTTGGTTAAGGAATTTCGGGGGCGAAATTTCTTAAAGGGGTGGGGGGGGGGGGGGAGAATGTAACGACCCGTATTCTACGTATCGGAGGATCGTAGAATATTTATTTATTTTTCTTATGAAGTCGTATGGTCGTGTAACTCTGGGGAACGACTACTGGGGTCATTTCCCATGTTCATGATTTTTGTCGATTTTTAAATGACCGTTTTACCCCTATCAAATCTTGTTTTGCCTATAACTTTTGATTGGTAAGGAGTTTTGACCTGAAACCACTTCCATTGGATCCGGATGATGGTTTACCTTTTCGTAGAGTGGTCACATTTGACAAACGGACTTACCGTTTGGGAGATATGGCTGAAATAAGGTTTGGAAAGTGAAAAACAGCTTCACCGGGCCAAATAGGGTGATTAGCAGCTAGGCCCATCGGGGGATTTCGGGATTAGGGTTGCATAGGGGTTGATAGGGACTAGAGAAACCCTCCTTTGTCATTTTCCAGCCGCTACAAACTTTCTCTTCAACCCTAACAATGGCCTCCACTTTCTTCAATCATCTTTAATCACCGTTTAATCAAGTATTAGCTTAATCTACATAAAATCAAGGCAAATCAACACCAAATCAGAGTTGGAGTTACTGTGTTGCATAGGAATTCGACCCAAAATAGTAGAGTTTTAGATCTAAAGTTTTATTTGTGGCTAAGGTGAGTGATTTGCATTGTTTTCACTAATTATGGCTAATTAGTGGTGATTAGTGTTAATTAACGAAATTATAACTCAGAAAAATATGGAAAAATATTCAAAAATATTATTTTAGGGCTCTGAAAAAAAATTGGGTTAATTTGGACATGTTTTGCTAATCGTATGGTTAAATCATGATTAATGGGATTAAGGGAAAAACATGGGTTTTTGGGTATGTTTGATCCTTATAAACATGTTATATTGTTGTTTTGGTGTTCATGGTTGATTATACATGTTGCTATGACTGTTTGGAATAATTTGTAATTGCTTAGAAAAGTTAGAATGGTCGAAAACGCCGTCGTATGGCGTAATTAGCTCGCTGGAAAAGTTGTAGGAAATGG
The DNA here is from genome assembly GCA_030737875.1 of Allium sativum. Classification (NCBI taxonomy): domain Eukaryota; kingdom Viridiplantae; phylum Streptophyta; class Magnoliopsida; order Asparagales; family Amaryllidaceae; genus Allium; species Allium sativum. The sequence goes on from CM060924.1 coordinate 302,665,553, forward strand.
CAAAGAACCGGATCGGACCCCGAACCCGCTCGTAGAGCATCCCACACCCCCGACCCGCTCGCGTCAGTGTACCCGAACCGAAGCGCCTCGACCCGCTTGTGATCTAGGAACCCATCTCCGAACCGAACTGCTCGTAACTAAGACACTGCGAACCGATGCTTGGATCTACGAGATATGAACCGACCCGATGCCATGAAGGAAGGAGCCACGAACTGGATTGCTACGAGTCCTTGTTGGATTACCGACCCAAACCGGTGGGTATCACAAACGGGCGAGCACCAGAGCACTACGAGCCGACTAGAAGCAAGGACCACGAACCGGAGTATGTACCACGAGCCGACCTGGGAGGTGAACAACCGAACCGAACCGAAGACGAAGAGAAGGACCGAACCGATCCGGAGGAGACCAAAACCCAAGATGCAAAGGTAGTCCAAATGGGAAGTTTGTACTCTGGATCTAGTTGGGAACCAATGAGTTAACTTCATGAGTTGGGCTTTGCTGCGGGACGTGTGCAAAGGGGTTATCGACGTCCATAACTTTGATTCACCACCGAGACGGATGTTAGGCTATGTATCAGTGCAGACGGAAAGTTATTACTTCATGGGGCAGAGTGATCGTAGCATGACTATGAGCCAGTGCAGTGGAGTCGTTATGACTTCATGGGGCTGAGTGGACATAGTAAAGGACTAGTGGCTATGGATCAGTGCAGTGGAGTCATCATGACTCCATGGGGGAAGAGTGATCATAGCGAAGGATTTGGGTGGTCAAAGCGGTGGATATTGTATGCTTTACGCACTGAGTGAGAGAAGTGAGATGGTTGCTATGCTTGATTGTTTGCCATCACTATGACTTGCACACCCCCTTCCCCATATCTTTATAACATGTGTTAGTGTCACCTTAGAGTATTGTACATCTTGTTGTGCTAACTCTTTGGCTGCAGGTCTAGGTTCAGGTATGGTGATGTATACCTGTTATTGTTCTGTTTTTGCTGCTTATCGCTCATACCATACTTTTGTCTGACCCAGAGTTTTATGTCTCTTCTAATTACTCTAGGTGCTCCTAAACTAGCAGACTAGAGACAGGTTAGCTGGTTATGCACGAGTAGCTGTCCGGAGACGAGCAGGAGGCTTCCACGTATTATCTACATATATTCTCCCTGTGTTGGTGTTGGTCACTACGTGGGCATTAGTAGTGTACCTTTTCTTTCTTTTTTGCTTTAAAGACAGTTACTTGAAGTTGTAACAAGGATGTTGGATCATAAGCTGTAATTTGGATTTCCGCTGCTATGATGGTTTAGTTTTCAGCTTATGCACTGTCTCACCTGTTTTATGTCAAAGTTATGTTATTATTATATTTTATTCTGTGAGATGTGAGATATACTACAGGTTCCGTGGGTAGTCTTAGCTTCAAACCCTTTTTTCTTTGGCGACCGACCTGTGCTGGTTGGACATCGGCACAACGCATTTCGAGGAAATGTCGGCTGGTCCGGGCCGGGTCGTCATAGTAATCTTGTTGTCACACCAATTAACAGCCTTTCAGTTTAGAGTAAACCCTAGTTCCTCCAACAACGACTGTATCCAAGTAATTTTCGCCATTGCGCTTGCCAAAGCTCGATACTCTGCCTCCGTACTAGACCTGGAAGTTGTTTTTTGCTTCTTTGTGCACCAAGATACTATGTTGGAGCCAAGATAAACACAGTACCCTGAGACTGATGTAACAACCCGGATTTTTAGAACCAATTTAAATTTTTTATTTTAGCTATTTTAATGGATTTTGAGTATTTAAAATGATTTATTTTAAATAATAACGATTAAAATTTATTTTAAACGAAGTTAGAATAAATAAATTTATTTTAATTATAAAACAAGTTTGAAATGGCACGACAGTTTGAAAATTCGATTTTAAATTTCGATTGATTGTACAGAATTCAAAATAAATCGGATTTCAGTAAAACTAGAAATATTTGAATCTGTTTAGCTATATCTTTCTAACGAATGTAAGAAACTGAGATTTCACTTTATAAATTGAAAGTTATGTCCAGTTTAAAATTCAGAATAGTCGCTATGGAATTTATATATATTTTAATATAATATAAAGCCCTTAAAAATAGCCGTTTTGCAAACGACCTCCGTTTTCGACGAAACCACTTTTGTTGGATCCGGAATGTCAAATTATTGTAGATTCCAATTTTCATAATTTTTGGAATTAATATGTGAGTGTGGCAAAAGAAAACATGTTTTGTCAATTTCAGTTGAATTGGATCGACCAAAAAATGGTCATTTTTCAAACGGTCTCCAAATTTGACGAAATTAGTTTTGTTAGAACCGTATCGTCAAAACATAGTTAGATTTATTTTTCTGGAATTTTTGGAGTCAGTATGTGGCCCCGGTAAATAAAAATGTGCGTTCAATTTCAATATATATTGATTTATATTTTAATTTAATGAAAAACTAGTCGAGCTGAGCCGCCTTCTCCAAATGGACGATCGAAATTTTCGCAACCCCTTCCTTGATTTCCTCCCCATCCAAGCACCTATACACTAAACCCCCAGCAGCAAAGAGGAAGACCTCATCGAGCTCCCTCCGACCATCGGTGGCGATCTCGTCTAAAGCCACGATGTGGCCAATTTCCTCCCTCAAACAACAGCAGTTCGCACGGAAATTCAAGGGGCTAGGGGACTTCGGGTTTCGCCATACGCCTGGCGTTGGAAGGCGTGGCCAAGGCCGACACCCTGGAGGAGTTCGATCAAGCTCCGAGCAAGCGAGGGGATTGAAAATTCAAAACCTAGAAGGCGGCGGTTATGGGTTTCACGGCTCAGGAAGTAAACGATGAAGAAGGAGAGGGAACCGACAACGTTCAAATTAAGTGAAATTAAATTTATTTAATTATAATTAAGGAAAAATTAGTTTTTGTTGTTTAGGGAAATATATTAATAACTTTTTATCTGGTGATCAGAATTGGACAAATTCAGGTTCGTCGGAACCGTAAATTTGAGCACTACATTTCAGAACTGACTGAAACGGATTTGGAGCAAGTGACAGTTTTTGGTTAAATTAAGCACCCTGTTTAATTTAATCAGAATTATCGTTTAATAATGATTTTTATCCGATCAAGGTGAGAACTCTCTCACTAAATTCTTTTGTACAGTTATTTATTTTTATAACTGAATTTGTGTTGATTGCTTTTTTGCTCACATACGTCCACATACCATGGACGATTTATTTGATTGTATTGTGTTTTGTTTGTGATATGAATAAATTATATATATACGATGTGAATAAATTATATATATACGATGTGAATAAATTATATATATATATACGATGTGAATAAATTATATATATACGATGTGAATGAATTATATATACGATGTGAATAATATATTTATGCGCTGTGAATAAATTATATATATACGATGTGAATAAATTATGTATATATATATACGATATGAATAAATTATATATATACGATGTGAATGAATTATATATACGATGTGAATAATACATTTATGCGATGTGAATAAAATATATATATATATATGTATATGAAGTGTGAATAAATATATATATGAAATGTGAATATATACATATATGAAATGTGAATAAATATACATATGTGATGTGAATAAAAAAGTATGCGATGTGAAAATATATATGTGTGTTGTGAAATATATATATATATATATATATATATGCGTTGTATAAATCATATATATTCGATATATAAAATTGTCATGAAATGAAATAATTAATCGTTTGTTAAAAATATAATTTTTAACATGTATATAGACTATATAAAATTGTCATATATGGAATATTCAATTTTGATAATAAATTGAAATGGAAGTTGGAATCGTTTTTAAAACGAATATAAAACATTTTGTAAAATACGTTTTAAATGGAAATCGACGATATATATATATATATATATATATATATATATATATATATATATATATATTATGGCCTGAATAGAACGTGCCGCGCAGCGACCGTTCGACCGTCGGATTCTCCTAAAACCGGAACCGTTGGGTTTGTATCAAAAAGTGCTTTCCAAAGAATATAAGAGATTTAAATTTGAACGGTTGGATTTGGAATTATGTCCAAAACAAATTTGGGAAAGGGCGTTGTAAGTCCAGTTCGGTGGCCGTTATTGGTAACCGACTGTACGGGCCTTGATAAAATAATTAAAAATATTAATAATTTATGTAAAATCATAATAAATGGTTTGGAAAGTATTGGGATGAAAAACTCCACATTTGTAAAAATAAAAATATATTTTTATCAAAATGAACTAGTTATTAACTAGAGATAAGAATCTAATATTTTTATATAAATAAATTGGATTGAATTAGTTTTAATATACCAGAATTTTCCAATGGAAAGAATTGGATTGGATTTGAATGGAAATTATCTTCGGATATTTCTACATTGGGTTCCGTGATTATACGGATATTGTAATGGTAATTTGGAAGATATCGATATCGTTATTCCCGATATGATGTTTGTTGGTTTCAGGATTTGATGTTGAATATAAGTCGAAACTATCTCTATTAAAAACCTTATATTTAATGTCAAATTGGACTGATTGATTGTTTGGATTGTGCTCGACCAGTTTATGAGTAAAATATACTTTTACCTTTAGCATTGGGTTGGGTAGAAAGTTTTGTATGCTAACGCCTTGTGAAACACTTCAGTATTTGACTAAGGGGTGTTAGCGATGTTGTTGTCCATTTCAAATTTAATGAATGATTTTGAAATGATATTTTTCTTAAGTGAAAAGAAATGTATTCCCGATTTTAGACAAGGAATGTTTTTTAAAAAAGTTTTATAAAATAGAAAGGATTTTGAGGCCTAAACCCGATATTGTCGAAATGATTTCGAAACATATTACGTGTTACATTGTGGTTCATCGCGTATCTGATTAGTTGCTTTTGATAACGTATATGTTTGGTGGAGGAGAATTTATTCTCTTACTTAACACCCTTCTTTGAGATGTACGAGCTCAAAGGTTATGTGATTAATCGTGACTAATCATATGTGCGAATTGCTGATGTGAAGTACTATAGTTTGAAAGTACTTGTGATTATTATGCTGTGAAATGATTTTCCCCACTTCGGGATATAAATTGATTTAGCAAGTATGTGGCTAAATATTCGGGTAACCCGAGAGCGACTAAAAGTGTGAGGGCGGTGTATGTTTTCCCCCATAGTGTGGGATGGTGCATCGTCAGTGTAGCCTTCCCCAGAGTGTGGTATGGTGCACAAATATATATCGGTCCGGTTGGGCGTGTACTGCCCTGTCTAAGGGTCGTGCTCGATATTTGGTTGCATACTTGTTTGTATGCATTGTTACGTTTTGGAATTCATATTTCCGAAGATTTGGTTTGAGATCCCGAAGTGAAATCTACTTTGATATAAAAGCTAGATATGTATTTCCAACGATTTGAAATAGAAATCGGGAAATAAAGTCCAAAGGAATAATTTCTGTAAATTGAATTGGATTTGGAAAATCTATGTGTGATGATAAATCTAATCGGTAGACTGGGATATTGCATGTTGATTGATGCATAGTAGATCCATATCTGTATTACTGATTGTTGTTTATACACTGGCATTCATGGGGGTAAACCCGTTCCGCGTTAGCGGCATGGTCCTGTGATTTGCCTTATCATTTATATAAGTTCATGGCTGTTTTAGAGTTTCTCACACTAGTCCCATCACTGACCTGTAGTTTGTTTTTCCCTTGCAAACTCGGGTGCCCCTATTTTCCACACGGGCAGTCGAGTAGTTTGTTTTGTAGATGCTTATTTTGAGCAGGATTCTGGATTTAAGTTTAAAGCTGTGTCCAGAGCATTGATAGTCTTCTGCTGGGTTAGTTTATATTTTCGTTGTGCATTGTATTAATTTTGATGTAAATTAATCTTGCGCTATATTATTTTCGATGTACTCTGATATATTCTGTACTCTGATGTAACATTATTATGATGTTTATAAAAGTCTTCTGTTATTTGTTCTGATGTGTTGTATGCCCAGAGTTAGTGTATCCGGGTTTTGAACGGTCTTCGTCGGTTTAGTGATCGATTAGGTCCGGTCGAAATCTGTATCGTTACAGCTAGTATCAGAGCTTTGGTTAACTCAAATCTTTGGGGTGCAACTCGTTAGAACAGAATAAAAGACTCATCAGAGATTGGATTAGTAATATCCTATGAAAGAAAACTCATTAGAGACAGGATCAATAGTATCCTAGAATGAGACACTCATTAGAGATGGGGTTAGTAATGCCCCAGAATGAGTTGAGAGTGAAAAGTTTATAAATAACGTATTTGTGATTATATATCTAATCTGGTTTTAAAAATATGATTTTTGGGTATATAAAAGTTATATATATTTGATCAACTAATTGATTGTTGGTTGTGTTGTTTGATTACTAGTTTAACTAATAAAATTAGTAAAATCAATTAGCGAATGTAAAGTAAATTTAGCCAAATTGAACTAATATTGAACTGAATTGAATTTTTTTTGAAATTGCATACATGTACATATATGTGTGAACAGGTCATAGCAAGGAGGCTAGGGAAGAGGAATAAAATTGTATGCCCGACAAATAAGTACATGTTTACTAATTTATTGGGTTTGGATGATTTTATGAGCCAATTGGCTAGCCGCTTGGCTTTTTATTTTTCTTTTGGATTGATGAGGGCCCTGTGAGGCTAGTTTGGGATTAACCGATCAACCCGTACAAAGGAGGTTATTGCGATTTTTTTCGAAAATTTAGGGTGTTCGCCAAATTTTTGAGAAATTAGAATATTCTCAGAAACTGAAAAGTTGAAGAATGAAAGCCAGAATGAAATTTGAGATGGTCAGTTAAATAAATTTCAGCTTCGTTCCTTTTTGAGGACGAAAAGATTTTAAGTGGGGGAGATTGTAACAACCCGGATTTTCAGAACCAATTTAAAATTTTTATTTTAGCTATTTTAATGAATTTTGTGTATTTAAAATAATTTATTTTAAATAATAATGATTAAAATTTATTTTAAACGAAGTTAGAACGAATAAATTTATTTTAATTGTAAAACGAGTCTGAAATGGCGCGGTAGTTTGAAAATTCGATTTTAAATTTCAATTGATTATACATAATTCAAAATAAACCGGATTTCAGTAAAACTAGAAATATTTGAATTTGTTTAGCTATATCTTTCTAACGAATGTAAGAAACTGAGATTTCACTTTATAAATTGAAATTTATGTCCAGTTTAAAATTTAGAACAGTCGCTATGGAATTTATATATATTTTAATATAATAGAAAGCCCTTAAAAATAGCCTTTTTGTAAACGACCTCCATTTTCGACGAAACCACTTTTTTGTATCCGGAATATCAAATTATTGCTAGATTTCAATTTTCATAATTTTTGGAATTAATATGTGAGCGTAGCAAAAGAAAACGTGTTTTGTCAAATTCCATTGAATTGGATCGACCAGAAAATGGCCATTTTTCAAACAGTCTCCAAATTCGACGAAATTAGTTTTGTTAGAACCGTATCCTCAAAACATAGCTAGATTTATTTTTCTCGAATTTTTGGAGTCAGTATGTGGCCACGGTAAATTAAAATGTGCATTTAATTTCAATATATATTGATTTATATATTAATTTAAAGAAAAACTAGTCAAAACAGTCGAATTGGCTTATGAAACATATCCTATTGTGTTCCAAATGAGGGTATTTGGCTAGGGGCAAAAGTCATTGGGTTTGAATTGGAGTTCGAATTGATAAACTGGTATTAATTGAATTAAATAAATAAAAAGGAGTATATAATGGTCAAACTAGTCAAACCCTAGTATTCTTCAAACTCGCAGTCAAAACATGCTGAGTTGCCTTCTCCAAATGGACGATCGAAATTTTCGCAACCCCTTCCTCGATTTCCTCCCCATCCAAGCACCTATACACTAAATCTCCAGCAGCAAAGAGGAAGACCTCGTCGAGCTCTCTCCGGCCATCGGTGGTGATTTCGTCTAAAGCCACGTGGTGGCCGATTTCCTCCCTCAAACAACTGCAGTTCGCACGAAAATTCAAGGGGCTAGTTGTTACAACCCGGAAATTCTGAGCCAATTTAAAAATTTTATTTTGACTATTTTAATGAATTTTGGTTATTTAAAATGATTTATTTTAAATAATAATGACAGAAAATTGATTTTCGACGAAGTTAAAACGAATAAATTTATTTTAATTATAATTCGAGCCTGAAACGGCATGGTAGTTTGAAAATTCGATTTCGAATTTCAAATGAATATATAGAATTCGTTTTAAGTCGGAATTGAACGAAACAAGACATATTTGAATCTGTTTAATAATATCTTTCTAACAGATGTAAGAAACTGAGGTTTCACATTATAGAGTGTAAGATATGTCCAGTTTAAAATTTAGAAAAGTCTATGTGGAATTTATATATATTTTAATATATAAGGCCCTTAAAAATGAAAATTTTGCAAATGACCTTCATTTTCGAAGAAACCACATTTGTTGGATCCGGGACATCAAATTATTGCTAGATTCCAATTTTCATAATTTTATGAATCAATGTCTGAGCATGGCAAAGCAAAACGTGTTTTAACAGTTCCAATCAATTTTGATCGACCAGAAAATGGCCATTTTTCAAACGGTCTTAGAATTTGATGAAATCAGTTTTGTTAGTACCGTATCGTCAATACAAAGCTAGAAATAATTTTTCTGGAATTTTTAGAGTCCGTATGTGGCCCCGGTAAATTGAAATGTACATTAAAATCAATTTTGAACGTTATATTAATTTATATTTCAAATTTGAAGAAAACTGATCGTAACAGCCGAATTGGGTTACGAAACATATCCCATTGTGTTCGGAATGAGGGTAATTAACTAGGGACGACAGTAGTTGGGTCCCCTTTGAAGTTCAAAAGAAAAGTCAACATTTTTGGGAAAAATAAAATAGATTATATATACCCTTGGCCCCCCGTTTATCTCCTTACTCGGTCAAACCCCCTCTCCCCTCTTTCTTTCAATTCGAACCCGATAAAATAAAATAAAATTTGAAGACGATGGAACCTCCCTCCTACTCCACCACCGCGCGTCGCACTCTGGCCCGCCCCATCTGGCGATGGCGCCTCCGCCCAGACCCCCCCCCCCACTGGTCCCCTTCACGTCCCCCTTCCTCCCTATTCAAACCCACCAAAGCCCTACGCCACAAATTGAGCCACCGCCGGCCAATGTGGGCCCAAACCCCGACCAGCAACGCCAGCAGCCACCCACCCTCGCCCCAACGCCCTCTCCTCTTTTCCCCTTCTCCGTTTGCAAACCCTAAACCCAATAGCCCAAATCAAGACCGCTTTCACCCCTTTCCTTCACCCGCAAACTCCTCCACCAGTCGAGACACCTCGCAGCAGAAGCCCCGCAGCCATCAACAACGAAAACAGTGAGTTTATCTGATTTTATTTTATTTTACTTTATAAAAAACTTATTTTTAACTTGTATAAAGTTAAGCTATTTACTTATATAAAACTACGTTGTTTACATAAATAAAGATTAGATTTTTAGGTTAATGAAGATTAGATTTTTATGTGATAAAAATTTTATTTTTACATATATGATTAAGTTATAAAAATTTGATTTTTATATATGTGATAGCAAGGTAAAGATTTGATCTTTATATACATAGTAGGGACATAAAAAGATGAGCTTTTTAGTTGAATAAAAATATTATTTTTATATGAATAGAGTAATAAAAATATGATTTTTTATAAGATAGAGAATATAAAAATACGATTTTTATATATGTTGTAGCGAAATAAAAATTCGATTTTTATATAAGTAGCAATATAAAAATATAATTTTTTTATAGAAAGAAGCATGGTAAAAATGTGATTTTTATAGCGTTGAAATAAAAATGTAATTTTTTATATGAACAGCGTAGAGAAGACTGTGTTGATATGGCAGACAAATCCAAACCGCTCGGGAATAAAGAATAGAGGAGTGGAACCCTCGGTGAGAACTTCTCACTTTAAAGTTTATTTTCTAGTTAAATATATACTAGGATGCAGACGGTGCTTAGTAGCACCCAACACCCGTCGTCCACAGACCATGGACGGCTTGTTTGTTTAGTTGATTGTTTGGTGATTGATTTATTTGTTTGGTTGGTTTGGGAAATGAAATGGAATTGATTAGATTGGTATGTGTATGGCGTAGGCCATTATTAGACTGGGGATAAAGCTAGGCATTATCCTGTTTCTAGTATCGTGTCGTTATGCTGCCGAAATTTCTAAAATATGTTAGAAAAATAAAAATATCATTTTATTGAATAAATGAACTGAATAGAATATTCATAGGTTGAATAAAATATTTTGGTCGTTAAAAATATAATTTTTAACGTGTATGTGAATAAAATAAATATTCATTTACAAATCAGACGATTTGTTTATGTACACTGATTTGACTGATATTGATTGGGACGATAAATTTTACACATCGCCCAACTGCACAAATAAAAATCTGTGTTTGTTGACTGAAACCCCACATGGCTATTGGGATGTGTAATGTCCCGCATTTTTATTGGTTTATATTTGAATATTTAATCAGTTTAAATATTGAATTCGTACTATAAATGAATTTATATATTAATTAAAACGAAGTTGAACATATAGAAATATATATTAATTATAAACGAGCTCATAACGACCCTGCAGTTCGTAAATTAACGTTCTGAACTTCAACTGAGTGTACCGGACTCGTTTTGAATCGGATTTCTTCGAAACGAGAAACGTCGGAATCTGTTGAACTGTATCTTTCTAATAGAAGTGAAAAATCAGGATTTCGTCGTATAGATTACAAGATATGTCCAAAACAAATATTCAAAAAGTCGCTATAGAATCATATATCGACGTAACGGTTTATTTGAAAATAACTTGACATCGGAATCGAATTTGGACAGGGATCTTTTGAGGCGCAGCGATAATTTAATTTTTAGAATTTTGCTGTAATTTTTAATAAATTAAATATGCAACTTTTTATTGGGAGTATTGTGTACCCTGTATCGGTATTTCGGGATTTCAAAATATGAGTCAATCTACCGGTATTATTATATTTCTGGGATCGTGACACCTCGCTGGACACGACTGTATTCTTATTTCGGTCCGAAGCCGCTCAAATATGAACGAAGCTTTATATGACGCGGTGCACTAAAACTTTAAACACAAAAAAATATAATACAAGTAAGGCACTGTAAAGCTTTCATTCACAAGCAACTAGAATCCTTCCTATTAAAGTAAACGAAACGCAGCCCATACTTTTATAAATTAAAGCAGCACAATTTCTAAGTACTGTACATGCTATAACCTACCAAGCTAGTCCGACAAAACAATCTACGCTGAGCTAACGTATAGACCTACTTATTTCCTAAGATTTGATGCCATTCCCTAATACTTCATGTTCAAGGAATAGAAGCTACCTACGAAATGAAAATATCGTGGGAGCCATAACCTACATACGGCTACACCATTACCCTATAATACTTAACGACCAAGGAATTCACTGATATATATATCAGCTTCCTCTTCTTTCTCTAAACAGCAGCAAACCCATCTTCATAAATAAAAAATAAAAATCAAGATCGTCCATTTTAAAATCTGTAAATTATATATGTTGAATGCTGGGAGTATATACTTTAGTTTGGTATCCTTATATTATGATGCAATCTGATATTCTGGAATCTCGAAGATGCTAGCAACTAGGGCTGACCGCGACTCCAAAATCAAGTGATTGGGGAACGTTTTAACATCGGTGTATGGTTCACGGAGGGGTTTACTTTTTAAGCTAAATGCGTTGTGGGAGTTCTCAGGCAAACGAGCAGCAGTTGCGGTCAGGAAGCAGGTCAACTCGCTGGGTTCTGGTGGCCTCCGATCCGATCTGGCGGTTTGGAAAGGAAGTTGTGGGGATCTCAAGCTGGAGGAGTATTGTTTGAAGCAGGCGGATGAGCTCTGAAACATGGTGACAGCTTGGAACCAGTGGGTAGCGGCTTGAGTTTCAAATAGGGAGAGCAAGGTACAGAAGTGTGGAAAACTTCATAGTAGCATACGGGTCACAGCAGCTCGCACGTACTGATGTGGAAGGAGAAGGGTGATGGACGCATTGCTGTACGTGTGTGGCGAGAACAGTGGAGTTGTTTGTTGTGCTTGGGAGGGTGTGCGTGAGGTATAAGGGAAGTATAGAGGGGTGTAAAGGAGAACGTTGGATCTATGCTTCAAGTACTAGTGTACGTGCGAACTGTTGTGAGAGGAGTTAGCGTCATTTCAAGGATGGACTTCATGGCTACCGGAATTGCTGACGTTGAGTGTAAGAGGGAGGCCGATGCATGGCGCATGTAAAGCTGAGGTTTTAGTACAGGATCGAAGAAGTGCGGCAAATGACCTGTGAAGAACTCCAGGTTGCGTGTAAAGTTAAGTGTACGGATGCAGTTTGAATGAAGCGATGAAGTAACGAGATGGAATATGTGGTGGAATGGGAGAGGAAATAGTGGACGTGCATGGAAATGGGTTTTATACTGAAGTGGGAATGCGGTAATATGTTGCATACAGGAGACTTTCAGCGTGAAGCATAGGGTGTTTGTGGCATGGCGTGATGGAGCTTTTGACGAGGTTGATAATGGTTATGCAGTTGATTTTCCGTGAAGTTTAGAAGATGTGAAGGGGAATAAGAAGTAGGGCGCGGACATGAAAATGGATCACATTGGCATTGAAATAACAAGATCTATAGTGTGGAGCTGATTTCATGGAGAACGGAGCTATCGGAATCTCCTGATCAAATCAGCGAACGCAAATCGTTGTTTTACGGTTAACGCGCCAAGGTGAGTAAATTCACTCACTCTGATCTATTTTAAAATATTTTAATATTGGTTGAATGCTGTGTGATGGTCGTTTAGGTAGATTACAATTAAATTGGTTAAAATATATATATCGTTGCACATCATTGATTGATACTGATCCCCTCGATTAAAATATTCCATCGTATGGAATTAGTGTTAATTGTGTTGACTGACACCTATGGATGCGGAAAACCGGTTGGAGAAACCCAACCGGATTCCTCAATATTTGTATGTATTGTTTGTTTATATTATTTATATATGCACGGTCTGAACATAAATAACATTATTAGGAATTAGAACTAAAATTCAACGACGTCGAACGTATTAAAGTAAATTATTTTAGGAATTATAATCTGATAGGATAGCTAATATTTAGATTTAAACCGACAAATTATAATAGGATATGAAATCAATATTTAGTTATAAACTCGATATTGATTTAATAAGAACCTGACTTAGAAGGAGAGTTTATCAAATGAAATAGAATATAGCAGCATATCCCATTAGCTATAAAAGAGAATATAGCAGCATATCCCATTAGCTATAAAAGAGAATATAGCAGCATATCCCATTAGCTATAAAAGAGAATATAGCATCATATCCCATTAGCTATAAAAGAGAAAATAGCAGCATATCCCATTATCTATAAAAGAGAAAATAGAGCATATCCCATTAGCTATAAAAGAGAATATAGCAGCGTATCCCAGTAGTTATAAAAGAGAATATAGCAGCGTATCCCATTAGTTATAAAAGAGAATATAGCAGCGTATTGCAGTAGTTATAAAAGAGAATATAGCAGCATATCCCATTAGTTATAAAAGAGGATATAGCAACGTATTGCATTAGGTACAAAGGAAAATATAGCAGCGTATTGCATTTGTTATAAGAAATTAGAACCCGTTGTACATTGGTTGAGTTGAGTAACTTTCGAGGCGTCAATCTGATGTTGGTTTCGGCCTTCGGGGTTGATACTTAGAAATTTATTCACTTACCGATTTATAACGAGGAACTAATAGAGTAGAAGTGAAGGGAAGTAAGGAAGAGTTTATAAAAATATGGGAAACTAGAAAGTTAGTGTTTGTGAATGGATGTTTGTTTTTACTTCGATAGTTAAATAACCGACTATCGAAGTGTTTTGACCATCGTTGTCAATACGGAGAGACCGGTTGGATATATTATCTGAAACCACTCCGTATCGGCCTAAGCGCTGCAAATTAGATTATGCTGAAGATTTGAAGACGGAGTGAAATGCAAGGGTCGTCCAGTTCCAGAATGGTGCTTTCTGTTTGTCCAGTCCCAGGACAACTTGTATGGACGAGTGTCTGACAGAGTATACCTAACAAATCACGTACAGTTGATCTCTTAAAGGTATTACGTCTGGTGGCGGAGGAATTCGTTCCTCTTAGCTTTTTATACCCGTGATATTTTTGGAAATCGATTAGTGAATTGACGGGTTTGACGATGTGACATTCAAAGTGACTGGTGATCAGATGTTCTGAAGATAAACGTAGCCTCTAGCCTCACAACCGGGATATGACAGAAGTTGGGCTGGGCAGCATGGCTAGTTGGGTCATACCCAAGCAGGGTGTATTGTCACCGATCTAGAGAAAATTCATATTTATACTTCTTTTCGATTCTGTATCTTCGGATGACGGTTGGATGGCCTACAACCGTGGTGGCAATATATTCGCGACACTTAAGCTAAATGAGTGAGCGGTCATGTGTGGCCGGGTTGCAAGACGTTCTTGTTGAACCTGCAGTGTATACCCTCTAGAGTACACTGATCGGAAGGTGCTCCCATACCTTGTCTGTTGGAATCCATTCTCCAATAAGCGCCCTGCGGTTTATGATTTTATACTATATATGTGGAACGTGAGATGCAAGCGTTCTGCTATTTGGTTATTTATATTGATTAGACATTATTCTAATATCACTGGATTTTGATATCAAATTATTTGGGTTATAGTAAGGTCGTCCATGTTAGTTGTGGGTTGATCTTACTATTATCCTTTTCCTTCAAAAGGATTTTCAAGTTAAACAGTATGGTTGGAATTTACTCACACCAGTCCCATGACTGACCCAGAGTTTATTTTGTTTGTTTTCCCTAAACTCTTGGGTGCCCAAATTTGTACGGGCAGACAAGTGTTTCAGGATTTTGCAGATTCACTTGGAGGAGCTCAAAGCAGGAGACTCCACTATTAGTTATTATTTCCGCTGTGATGTATATGAGTTATACTCTGATATGGTATGTATGTATATACAAATTCAGATTTGTATTTCAAAGTTATGTTATATAATACATTTTATTGTTCCGCTGTGAGATTCGTGTTTACTCTGATTCTGTTCAGTTGTGATCTTCTTCTTCTTCTATTCTATAAGTTCTATCTTTTCTATCTCATCTTCTAAATTCTTCTAATAATGTTCCGGTATTTTCGATGCTCGAGAAAATTGACGGTGTATTTATGTTGATTTTCTGGGTCGAAAATCCCGTACGTTACAGTTGGTATCAGAGCTGAAGGTTAAGTGATTACCTTGGCTCTATGGCGTAACTCAATAGAGATGGAGTTAGTAATACTCTAGATTGAGTTGAGTGTATATATATGAGCGTGTATTTGTAATCAATATAAAAATTGTTTTATATTGTGTTGATTGATCTGTTAAGTGGTATATAAATTCCAGATCGACGCGTTTAGCTGACGAGGTCGATAGGGATTTAAAAACGCTTGGATAGAGAAACTCGACATAGTATTGTTTTGAAAGAGGGTAAATAAAATAATTTACCCGAAATATATTTTGATATAAAAAAAAAGTATATATCTTGAGATTATTATAGTATATTGGATGTGTTGATCGTTATTATGATCAAATAAAGATTTATAATTGAGTTGGTTATATAAATAACTAATCGAAACATTATATAAGTATAATATACAAAATCAGGTGAATTAAATCTGAATTTAAACTAGAATGGAAAATTAAAACTCTAAAACCTGAAAATGGGTTGTTGAATTAAGAATATGGAATTTTAAAATCCTGGGAGATTTGAAATTGTTTTCCAAGTGCTGTGAAAGGTATTTTGAAGTAATTTCAAAATGAAGTGTTTTAAGATGAGTTTGAAAAGTAATATAGTATTGAACTCACTTCGGTCACTGGAAAATAATTCCGATGATGTGTGCGCCATCATCGGTGTTCATTTTCGAGTCTCTAAGTGACGAATTACTACCAAAGATTTTGTTGTGTTCTCAAAAATTTTGAATTCGTTATATATATGATTTTAAACTGATTTGAAATAAAACCCAGGAATTTGAAATTCTGAAGGTAAAAATGGATAAATAAAATTAGATTTTAACTTAAACAAAGTTAAATAAAAAGTTGAATTGAATTGAAGTCGATTAAGTTGAAATTATAATTTAACTTGGTAAGATATGGGAATGCGAATAATAATGGGGAATGCATTTTCCTACCTTAGTAATTTCGGGGACGAAATTCTTTTAAGGGGGAAGGACTGTAATGTCCCGCATTTTTATTGGTTTATATTTGAATATTTAATCAGTTTAAATATTGAATTCGTACTATAAATGAATTTATATATTAATTAAAATGAAGTTGAACATATAGAAATATATATTAATTATAAACGAGCTCATAACGACCCTGCAGTTCGTAAATTAACGTTCTGAACTTCAACTGAGTGTACCAGACTCGTTTTGAATCGTATTTCTTCGAAACGAGAAACGTCGGAATCTGTTGAACTGTATCTTTCTAATAGAAGTGAAAAATCAGGATTTCGTCGTATAGATTACAAGATATGTCCAAAACAAATATTCAAAAAGTCGCTATAGAATCATATATCGACGTAACGGTTTATTTGAAAATAACTTGACATCGGAATCGAATTTGGACAGGGATCTTTTGAGGCGCAGCGATAATTTAATTTTTAGAATTTTGCTGTAATTTTTAATAAATTAAATATGCAACTTTTTATTTGGAGTATTGTGTACCCTGTATCGGTATTTCGGGATTTCAAAATATGAGTCAATCTACCGGTATTATTATATTTCTGGGATCGTGACACCTCGCTGGACACGACTGTATTCTTATTTCGGTCCGAAGCCGCTCAAATATGAACGAAGCCTTATATGACGCGGTGCACTAAAACTTTAAACACAAAAAAATATAATACAAGTAAGGCACTGTAAAGCTTTCATTCACAAGCAACTAGAATCCTTCCTATTAAAGTAAACGAAACGCAGCCCATACTTTTATAAATTAAAGCAGCTCAATTTCTAAATACTGTACATGCTATAACCTACCAAGCTAGTCCGACAAAACAATCTACGCTGAGCTAACATATAGACCTACTTATTTCCTAAGATTTGATGCCATTCCCTAATACTTCATGTTCAAGGAATAGAAGCTACCTACGAAATGAAAATATCGTGGGAGCCATAACCTACATACGGCTACACCATTACCCTATAATACTTAACGACCAAGGAATTCACTGATATATATATCAGCTTCCTCTTCTTTCTCTAAACAGCAGCAAACCCATCTTCATAAATAAAAAATAAAAATCAAGATCGTCCATTTTAAAATCTGTAACTTATATATGTTGAATGCTGCGAGTATATACTTTAGTTTGGTATCCTTATATTATGATGCAATCTGATATTCTGGAATCTCGAAGATGCTAGCAACTAGGGCTGACCGCGACTCCAAAATCAAGTGATTGGGGAACGTTTTAACATCGGTGTATGGTTCACGGAGGGGTTTACTTTTTAAGCTAAATGCGTTGTGGGAGTTCTCAGGCAAACGAGCAGCAGTTGCGGTCAAGAAGCAGGTCAACTCGCTGGGTTCTGGTGGCCTCCGATCCGATCTGGCGGTTTGGAAAGGAAGTTGTGGGGATCTCAAGCTGGAGGAGTATTGTTTGAAGCAGGCGGATGAGCTCTGAAACATGGTGACAGCTTGGAACCAGTGGGTAGCGGCTTGAGTTTCAAATAGGGAGAGCAAGGTACAGAAGTGTGGAAAACTTCACAGTAGCATACGGGTCACAGCAGCTCGCACGTACTGATGTGGAAGGAGAAGGGTGATGGACGCATTGCTGTACGTGTGTGGCGAGAACAGTGGAGTTGTTTGTTGTGCTTGGGAGGGTGTGCGTGAGGTATAAGGGAAGTATAGAGGGGTGTAAAGGAGAACGTTGGATCTATGCTTCAAGTACTAGTGTACGTGCGAACTGTTGTGAGAGGAGTTAGCGTCATTTCAAGGATGGACTTCATGGCTACCGGAATTGCTGACGTTGAGTGTAAGAGGGAGGCCGATGCATGGCGCGTGTAAAGCTGAGGTTTTAGTACAGGATCGAAGAAGTGCGGCAAATGACCTGTGAAGAACTCCAGGTTGCGTATAAAGTTAAGTGTACGGATGCAGTTTGAATGAAGCGATGAAGTAACGAGATGGAATATGTGGTGGAATGGGAGAGGAAATAGTGGACGTGCATGGAAATGGGTTTTATACTGAAGTGGGAATGCGGTAATATGTTGCATACAGGAGACTTTCAGCGTGAAGCATAGGGTGTTTGTGGCATGGCGTGATGGAGCTTTTGACGAGGTTGATAATGGTTATGCAGTTGATTTTCCGTGAAGTTTAGAAGATGTGAAGGGGAATAAGAAGTAGGGCGCGGACATGAAAATGGATCACATTGGCATCGAAATAACAAGATCTATAGTGTGGAGCTGATTTCATGGAGAACGGAGCTATCGGAATCTCCTGATCAAATCAGCGAACGCAAATCGTTGTTTAACGGTTAACGCGCCAAGGTGAGTAAATTCACTCACTCTGATCTATTTTAAAATATTTTAATTATATTTTAATATTGGTTGAATGCTGTGTGATGGTCATTTAGGTAGATTACAATTAAATTGGTTAAAATATATATATCGTTGCACATCATTGATTGATACTGATCCCCTCGATTAAAATATTCCATCGTATGGAATTAGTGTTAATTGTGTTGACTGACACCTATGGATGCGGAAAACCGGTTGGAGAAACCCAACCGGATTCCTCAATATTTGTATGTATTGTTTGTTTATATTATTTATATATGCACGGTCTGAACATAAATAACATTATTAGGAATTAGAACTAAAATTCAACGATGTCGAACGTATTAAAGTAAATTATTTTAGGAATTATAATCTGATAGGATAGCTAATATTTAGATTTAAACCGACAAATTATAATAGGATATGAAATCAATATTTAGTTATAAACTCGATATTGATTTAATAAGAACCTGACTTAGAAGCAGAGTTTATCAAATGAAATAGAATATAGCAGCATATCCCATTAGCTATAAAAGAGAATATAGCAGCATATCCCATTAGCTATAAAAGAGAATATAGCAGCATATCCCATTAGCTATAAAAGAGAATATAGCATCATATCCCATTAGCTATAAAAGAGAAAATAGCAGCATATCCCATTATCTATAAAAGAGAAAATAGCAGCATATCCCATTAGCTATAAAAGAGAATATAGCAGCGTATCCCAGTAGTTATAAAAGAGAATATAGCAGCGTATCCCATTAGTTATAAAAGAGAATATAGCAGCGTATTGCAGTAGTTATAAAAGAGAATATAGCAGCATATCCCATTAGTTATAAAAGAGGATATAGCAACGTATTGCATTAGGTACAAAGGAAAATATAGCAGCGTATTGCATTTGTTATAAGAAATTAGAACCCGTTGTACGTTGGTTGAGTTGAGTAACTTTCGAGGCGTCAATCTGATGTTGGTTTCGGCCTTCGGGGTTGATACTTAGAAATTTATTCACTTACCGATTTATAACGAGGAACTAATAGAGTAGAAGTGAAGGGAAGTAAGGAAGAGTTTATAAAAATATGGGAAACTAGAAAGTTAGTGTTTGTGAATGGATGTTTGTTTTTACTTCGATAGTTAAATAACCGACTATCGAAGTGTTTTGACCATCGTTGTCAATACGGAGAGACCGGTTGGATATATTATCTGAAACCACTCCGTATCGGCCTAAGCGCTGCAAATTAGATTATGCTGAAGATTTGAAGACGGAGTGAAATGCAAGGGTCGTCCAGTTCCAGAATGGTGCTTTCTGTTTGTCCAGTCCCAGGACAACTTGTATGGACGAGTGTCTGACAGAGTATACCTAACAAATCACGTACAGTTGATCTCTTAAAGGTATTACGTCTGGTGGCGGAGGAATTCGTTCCTCTTAGCTTTTTATACCCGTGATATTTTTGGAAATCGATTAGTGAATTGACGGGTTTGACGATGTGACATTCAAAGTGACTGGTGATCAGATGTTCTGAAGATAAACGTAGCCTCTAGCCTCACAACCGGGATATGACAGAAGTTGGGCTGGGCAGCATGGCTAGTTGGGTCATACCCAAGCAGGGTGTATTGTCACCGATCTAGAGAAAATTCATATTTATACTTCTTTTCGATTCTGTATCTTCGGATGACGGTTGGATGGCCTACAACCGTGGTGGCAATATATTCGCGACACTTAAGCTAAATGAGTGAGCGGTCATGTGTGGCCGGGTTGCAAGACGTTCTTGTTGAACCTGCAGTGTATACCCTCTAGAGTACACTGATCGGAAGGTGCTCCCATACCTTGTCTGTTGGAATCCATTCTCCAATAAGCGCCCTGCGGTTTATGATTTTATACTATATATGTGGAACGTGAGATGCAAGCGTTCTGCTATTTGGTTATTTATATTGATTAGACATTATTCTAATATCACTGGATTTTGATATCAAATTATTTGGGTTATAGTAAGGTCGTCCATGTTAGTTGTGGGTTGATCTTACTATTATCCTTTTCCTTCAAAAGGATTTTCAAGTTAAACAGTATGGTTGGAATTTACTCACACCAGTCCCATGACTGACCCAGAGTTTATTTTGTTTGTTTTCCCTAAACTCTTGGGTGCCCAAATTTGTACGGGCAGACAAGTGTTTCAGGATTTTGCAGATTCACTTGGAGGAGCTCAAAGCAGGAGACTCCACTATTAGTTATTATTTCCGCTGTGATGTATATGAGTTATACTCTGATATGGTATGTATGTATATACAAATTCAGATTTGTATTTCAAAGTTATGTTATATAATACATTTTATTGTTCCGCTGTGAGATTCGTGTTTACTCTGATTCTGTCCAGTTGTGATCTTCTTCTTCTTCTATTCTATAAGTTCTATCTTTTCTATCTCATCTTCTAAATTCTTCTAATAATGTTCCGGTATTTTCGATGCTCGAGAAAATTGACGGTGTATTTATGTTGATTTTCTGGGTCGAAAATCCCGTACGTTACAGTTTGATATTTGACGTACACTAATCCCGATTGTTTAGTTGTATGTCAATCGATAGGTTGACAGACAGTTGTGTAGTGCACTTTGGATGATTATTTATCATTGCTATTATATACATGTGTTGTATGGAATCCATATAATTAACATTATATAGTAATTGATTGGGCCTCATTCCAATTTGGAAAATAAAGAATATTATAAAATAAAGATTCATGTGTTGAATAGAATAAATAGTCATGTGTTGAAGATACTCATGTGTTGAGAATATTCATGTGTTGAAACTTATCATGTGTTGAACAAAATATTTTAACAATAAAATTCACATCTTTATCATATATAAAATTAGAAACTAACTGGAAACTAGTTAAGATGAGTGGTTTCCTGGGTATTGATCTGATGTTGGTTTCGACCTTCTGGGTTAATACTTAGGGAATCGTTCTCTTACTAATTTATGGTTGGGGTCTGATTAAGAATTAAAAGATAAAAATCAAAATTTTATCTAATATATTAAATAACAAAAATAGTCACGTGTTGATGATACTCATGTGTTGAGAATATTCATGTGTTGAATATTCATTTGTTGAATAGAATAACGAAGTTATTGAAATATATAAAGCCGTGTTGATTAGATTTGCACCATTTTGACGCGAACGATATTTATATCGATTATATACGTTTTTATAATGAATATAGAAAAGGAAGCGATTTCATAAATCTAATATTTTGAAAATATTATCATTTATATATTAATGATATGGAATATTCAATTTTGATTTAAAATTGGATATGAAGTTGAAATTATTTTGAAAATGAATTTAAACGATTTATAAAATACGTTTAGACTTGAAATCGATGAAATATATATATATATATATTATATATATATTAAATTCCCTGAATAGAACGCGTCGCGCCGCGGTAGTTAGCAAATTTTGACCATTGACTTCGAATTGACGTTACGGGAGATACGACCGTCGGATTCTCCTGAAACCGAAACCGTTGGGTTTGTATCGAAAAGAGCTTTCCAATGAATATTAGAAATTTGAAATCTAATGGTTGGATTTGCAATTATGTCCAAATAAAATTTGGAAAACGTCGTTGTAAGTGCAGTTTGACGACTGTTATTGGAAATCGACTGTACGGGCCTTGATAAAATTATTAAAAATATCAATAACTTGTGTAAAATCATAATAAATGATTTAGAATGAATTAGGGTGAAAAATCCCATATTTAAAAAGGGTAAAAATATATTTTTATCGAAATGAACTAGTTATGAACTAGAATTATAATCCAATATTTTTGAATAAATAAATTGGTTTTGAAGTGGTTTTAAAAATAATCAGAATTTCCAATATACAATTTGGAATGGATTTGAATCGAAATTGTCTTCGGAATATTTCGATGTTGGATTTCGTGATTATATAGATATGGTTGTGGAAATTTGAAAGATATATTTATATCGTTATTTCCAGGACGATATTTGTTGGTTTCAGAATTTGATATTGAATACAAGCCGATATATTTTCTATTCAGAGCCTTGTATTTAATATCAAATGGGATTTTGGATCCGTCGTGAATGGTGTCTTAAATAACACTGTTCTTGAACCTAGTTTAGAAAAGAATAAATCTTTTAATTAAGATTTAGTGAAATTGTCCAGTTAATTAGTATTTAATTGGAATTGAATTTAAATTGGTTTTTGGGTTTATCGTGAGCGGTATTTTGAATAACACCTGTTCTTTAACCCGATTAACAATGGAATGGGATTTTGGGTTTGTCGTGAACCGTGTTTTTAAATAACATTGGTTCTTTAACCCAGTTAAAGATAAGATTAACTTCTTAGCTTTGAATAATCATTAATATTGATTTGTTGGAAGATTAAAACTAAGTGGATTTTTAATGAATCATTAATTAGATTGAAATGATCGAGAATGGAGTATCACCAGTTTTGCTCCAAGCGATGGTTAAATCTTTAATTAGATTTGAACATGAAATGGTAATTAATATTTACTGATAACACCGTTGTGTTAGATATGGAGTATTACCAGTTTTGCTTCATGGGATGAATAGGTTGGGACTGGGAAATAAAATAAATGATTACTTCGGTGTGGTTCGCTAATCCCGTCTAGTTTGGAAAACCTTAACATGGTTTGAAATGATATCCAAAGGAAGATTAAAGAATAAATTTAAAAGAATTTATCTTTGATAAAATTAATGGGAACCTTTCCCTAAGAATGTGAATATATTTGAATAAAAGAATATTCTGAATTGGAATGAGGCGTATGTTGTGTTTGTGTAACATTTGTTTATTATATACGCGGGTTACTCGGAAAGGCCGGGTTTTTACCCATTCTGAATAACGGATTCGACGATAAGTCGACGATGAAGACGGTGGTTGAAGACCGGAGGTCTTCACATCGTTTGGATGATAACTGATGATCTTGATTGGGATGTACACCCAAGAGGAGGGAATCAGTTGGTGATCGTCCAGACGTACTTGGAGATCGATGGATATGTGAGGAATAAGGTTTCTCCGGTTTCGTTCAGACCCAGAGTCAACTTGTAAATGGACTGTGTGTCTGACACTGGATTTTATTTTGTGTTGATTGATCTCTATTAAATATACATTTGTTTAGAGGCGGAGAATTTATTCTCTTGCTTAACGCCCTTCTCTGAGACGTACGAGCTCAGAGATTATATATCGATAGAAATCAATCGCATGGAGTGAATTGCCTGTGTGGCATGCCTAAGTGGTAGATGATCAAGGCTTCTGTTGAAAAGCAAAGTCTTGTGGTGGATGATCAAAGCACGACCTATGTGGCACAGCTTTGTGTATAGCGTTAATTCGCGAGCCTCACACCTCTGTATGAGTTAAAAACGGGATCGTGACTGCAGGGAGAACACGACGTTTCTTTCTAGCTATGGGTGCTGTCAGCGACCTAACAGCCCTGACGTTTATATATATATTTTCACCTGTGTGGTTGTTGGAATGTGAGGCGCCTCGAATATAGGTCTGATAGGACCGAGAAACGTGTGTTTAGGAATTGCCAATCCTCAAAAGTAAGAGAGGACCGGCCCTGAAGATCCATGATCACTGTGTGTGGTCCTGAGACATTTGCTAGAGTGTCTCGAACGGAGAGAAGCTTGCCCCTTGCCTCGACTCATGACGGAAATCCAATTTCCAATACGTGACATTTCGGTTTTATTTGTAGAGCCTAGTATGGCGACATAGTGGTATGGGGCACTTATGCCGCCTATGATTTATACATTATGATTGAAGTTGTTTTTAACACTATACACTTATAGTAATAATAAAATATGAAATTTCGCGTATCAAGCATTATTTGGCTGTTATAAGGTAAAACCCTATCCTCCGGCTTGCGTTGCATTGTGTGATGGGACCTGGGTCTTATAACAGCTTCATTGTTCTTTATTTAGCATTGCGCTGTTTGTTTATGCACTGGTATTCTTGGGTAAAAACCCGTTCATGTTATACGGCGTGGTCCTTTGATTTACCGAACTTTAAAATCAAATTAATAACTGTTTTATTCTCACACCAGTCACATGATTGACCTGGAGTTTATTGCTTTAACCTAAACTCTTGGTGCCCTTATTTTCCGCTCGGGCAGCTATTAGTTTTGGTTTTGCAGATTTATATTCACAGGATCCTGGTATATAGCTGAAGTGATATTCGGAAAGCTCTGTATCCGTGTATTTCTTTCAGTTATGTTTTGTATTATTTTTCCGCTGAAGTAATGTATTTAAATCTCTGATAATTATCAAATGTGTAATATTTATTCATACTCTATATATTCTTGTACTCTGATGGAAATTGTTGTAATAGCAATGAAATGTTCTTCTGTTTGCGTTCCGATGTGTGTTGTTCTCAAAGCAATCCGTTCTTTCCTTACCGGGGAAGTTACGGGTCCCTACACTAGGGGACTTTGGGTTTCGCCGTACGCCAGGCGTTGGAAGGCATAGCCAAGGCCGACACCCTGGAGGAGTTCGATCGAGCTCCGAGCAAGTGAGGGGATTGAAAGTTGAAAATTGAAAATTCAAAACCTAGAAGGCGGCGGTTATGTGTTTCACGGCTCAGGAAGTAAACGATGAAGAAGGAGTGGGAACCGACAACGTTCAAGATTAAGTGTAATTAAATTTATTTAATTATAATTAAGGAAAAATTAGTTTTTATTGTTTAGGAAAATATGTTAATAACTTTTGATCTGGTGATCAGAATCGGACAAATTCAGGTTCTCGGAACCGTAAATTCGAGCACTACATTTCAGAAATGACTGGAACAGATTTGGAGCAAGTGGCAGTTTTTGGTTAAATTAAACACCTTGTTTAATTTAATCAGAATTATCGTTTAATAACGATTTCTATCTGATCAAGGTGAGAACTCTCTCACTAAATTCTTTTGTACAGTTATTTATTTTTATAACTGAATTTGTGTTGATTGCCTATTTGCTCACATACGTCCACATAACAGGGATGATTTATTTGATTGTATTGTGTTTTGTTTGTGATATGAATAAATTATATATATACGATGTGAATTAATTATATATACGATGCGAATAAATTATATATATATATATACAATGTGAATAAATTATATATATATACGATGTGAATAAATTATATATATACAATGTGAATAATATATTTATGTGATGTGAATAAATTATATATATACGATGTGAATAAATTATATATATACGATGTGAATAAATTATATATACGATGTGAATAATACATTTATGCGATGTGAATAAAATATATATATATATATAGGAAATGTGAATAAATATATATATATATGAAATGTGAATAAATATACACATGCGATGTGAATAAAATATATATATGCGATGTGAATATATATATATATATATATATATGTGTGTGTGTGTGTGTGTGTGTTGTGAAAAATATATATATGCGTTGTATAAATCATACATATACGATATATAAAATTGTCATGAAATGAAATAAACAATCGTTTGTTAAAAGTATAATTTTTAACATGTATATAGACTGTATAAAATTGTCATATTTGGAATATTCAATTTTGGTAAAAAATTGAAATGGAAGTTTGAATCGTTTTTAAAACGAATTGTAACGATCCAGATTTTCAGCCGTTGAACTCTGAATATTTAAATTGGTTTAAATATTTTAATTGAATTATATAAAGGATTTTATAACGAATTTATTTATAAAATGAAGTTTGAACATATAATTTATAATATTATTATAAAACGAGTTCGAAATCGTGCGGCAGTTCGTAATATGGGGTTTTGAACTTCAAATGAGAATACGGGATCCGATATAAGTCGGATTTCTGTGAAACGAGAAACGTTGGAACCGTATTGATTATAATTTTCATATGGAAGAGAAAATTCAGATTTCGTATTCTAATTTGTTAGTTATGGTCAAATCAAATTTTGAAACAGTCGCTGTGGAAATCGTTGTTTAAAATATACGCGTTAAAATAGTCGTTTTGCAGACAGACTCAGTTTTCGACGAAATCAATTTCATTGGGACCGTAGCGTTAAATTATTGTACGGGGTTGAATGGCATGGAAAATCGATGTTGTATATGACCACGGTAGCCGTAAATGTCCGTTCATTTTCTATAACGCGTAATTAATTAAATAAAGGGTTATTTGGGTATAACCTGAGCAGACGATCAAATTAAGCCGCGAAACCAATTCCGTTGAGTTCGTATCGTCAATTATAGTCAGGGTAGGTATATAGTTTGTTATTTTTAGAGACCGGGAAATTTGGCGTTAAAAATGGCATTGCGGTGCACGTAAAAATAGCCTATCGGGGAAATAGTCTCAGAATGCGACGAAACTAGTGCCGTTGGGTTCGTATCGAAGAATTATTACTAGATTTCAAAGTTTCAAGTTGTTTCGATTTATCAGGTGATCGTGAAAATTTTAAACACATGTTTATTTCTGGTTTTATAAAGGAAATTTTTCCAAATGATGTCGGAATTCGACGAAACTTGTCCCATTGGGTTCAGAATACCTTTTTACACCAAGATTAGTTTTTTCATCAGCAGACAGAAGTCGACTGTGGTTAGTTTTACTTGATACTTCACCGCGAAGTTTCATTATAATAAAATATTAATAAAATCTCCTATATAACCACCATTCTCAAATCACCTATAGCTTTAAAGCATGCCTCGGCGACAGTTATTAATTAACAAAGCGAATAAAGGGTTTTGAGGGACAAGATTGACAACTATGTTTATTTTCCTTGCCGACAAAGGAATTGGAGAAGCAGACCTACAAACCTATCCTATGTATAGCCGTGATCCCCAAGTTATTACAACCGTGTTCCCCAAACAAAAACCTACCTTGGGTGCCAAGGTTTCTTTTTATATAAACAAGGGAAACAAAAAACCATTCTTCTTTCAGAAATGAACACAAGAAAAACAACTCTTCAGAAATTAAAAAAAATTACCCAAGTAAATACCAAAAATCGAAATATACTTCTGTCTCGAATCCTTGAATCACTGCTACCTTATTTTTCTATTCGATCTTCTGAAACGTTTTTCTTCTTCTCCTTCTTTCACCGATCGGTTGAGGCATTCTAACTGGCGATGGTGATGACCGAGAGGAGGACAAGTGATGGCGAGTGAGTCTTGGTGGTGGACCACATCATTTGCCGAGGTCTGGTGGTATGTGAATTCGAAAAGTGTCGGAACCTTTACTGGTTCACGAGCATGGGATAACAGACGAAGTTCGGATTTGAGTAGGAGCTTGCGAGTTCGACAGTTTGGGGATGAATGAGTGGTTGTTTGGTGGTTGCAGTGCCATGAAGGGAGAACAGTTTTGGGAATGTTTGGCGTGGGCTTCACAGGTTGCTGTGATGGGGAGGACAAGTCTGAAAGGTTGATTTTGGTATTTAGTTGAAGCGTTATGGTGGAGTAACAAATGATGAAAGTGGAGGAGTAAACAAGCAAAGGGTGAACGGCCCTGTAGTCACGTTTCCAACAGAGAAGGGGAAATTAATTATTGTTAAACTATTGTTTTGGAGGGTGCTTTCGACATGCCAAATGGTGAAGACGTAAGTAACGTTTGACCAGGGAAGGACACTATGCGTTTCAACTAAATATTATGGGATTATTTCTTTAAATCTAGAAGAAGCATTACAACGGAGATAAAAGGCGGTTGATAATATATAGCGAGAGCTTAAGGGTATAATGCAAAGATGGGTTGATATCTGGTCCCTCCTCGAATCAGGTGCGTTGCGTAGTGGCAGAAGACCGTTATTTTCTTTAAGGGATAGTTAGCTGATGAAAAATGATTAAGGGGATTTCGTTATTTCTCAATCACTGGTTAGTTGGTAAGGTAAATCGCCACTTTGCATAAGGATGGACAGAAAAAATGATGAACGACATACTGGAATTCGTGATTCAGTTGCTGACTGAGCGGCCAAATTTTAAGGTTAAGGATCAAACAAAACTGGTCATGTTGGAATCAGAGCAGCGAAATCTACACTATGGAACTGATGAGGTTGAGAACAGAGCTATCAGGATTTCATGATAAAATCAAACGCCTATCTGATTTTAGAACGAAACAAAAGCAGATTCGTCGACTGCAAAACAAGGTGAGTAAACTCACTAACTCGGACTCGTTTATATTTTTATATAAATGAAGTTTTAAATTTATTTTATACTGTGTGATGGTTGCTTGGTTGAAATGGTCGATAAAAATTGGTTGATATGATTACATCGTTGATCTATGGATGTGAAATAATATTATTGATGTTGATTAACATCTGTGGATGCAGGGAAACAGGTTGGAGGGACCCAACTGGGTTCCTCAATATTTATATTACTGTTTTTCCTTGGTTGTGATGTATGGTAGGATATATATATAATCAGTA
This sequence comes from Allium sativum, assembly GCA_030737875.1. Lineage (NCBI taxonomy): Eukaryota > Viridiplantae > Streptophyta > Magnoliopsida > Asparagales > Amaryllidaceae > Allium > Allium sativum. The sequence goes on from CM060924.1 coordinate 302,694,677, forward strand.
ATTGACTTTGTTGTGTTGAATTACCCTGACCTAGAGTTTTGGTATTTAAATATCATAAAATATTTTCAGGTATTGAAAGGGAAATTGGAGTGTTAAAAAGGAAACTTATTTTCAAAAATAGAGATTTAATTTTGAATAGAGTTGAAAATAGAAAACTTGTTCAAATGAAAGAATCAAGGATTTGTTTATGAATGAGAACATATATTAGTTGAATTATTTATCATTGGATATATTGAAATATAAATTCAAATTTGAATTTATATGGAAAACTTGAAATTTGATTAAATTAGAAAGTTCTCAAAAAGGGATATAAAATTTGATTAAGATTTGGTTAAAAGGATTTTAATCCAGTTTACAACCATAGTTTGTAAAAATGGCTCGTAAGAAAAGATGAGAGTTCGAATAAGGATTTATTTAATCAACTAAAGGGAGTTGGTTAAAATAAGGCAAAAAGGGAGTTTTGAATATTTACTTGATTAATTAATTAAGCAAAGAGAGTCAACGGAAATTTCCAATGAGAGAAGGGGGTTATAATACCATAGTTGAATCAAATGGCAAATAAGAGTTGTTGAGGAAGTTACCTAATTAAGGAGTGGGAGTAATTTATTAAGAGAATATTATATTTATTATAAGGATTTAGAAATGAGATCGAACTATTTGGGTTTAAAATGAGAAGAGGATTAAATTGGGGTCAGAAAATGAAATATGATTTTTCCTATATAATGTAATTAAAAGTATGACGATATTCCAATGCTAGTAGGAAGGGAAGTGGTTTTAAAACTATAGATATATTTGAAATGATAAGAGTTATGGAAAATGGTTCGATAATTTCAAACAATGTTTCAAGATTAAAAGAGAATAAAGAAGTTTGGTGAAACATAAGGATATTTCTGAACAAAGGAAATGTTAAACGAGTTTTTAAATGATTAAAATAAAAAGAAGTGAGACTTATGTGAGTAATTTTGAATAGGGGTTATAAATAGAAGTTGGGGTTAAGATATTATATTTAAGTATGAAAATCGAACTGATTTGATTATATATAGAAGGAGTATGTTTACGATTAAAGTGAATAATGGTTGAAGCAAAATATGTTGCAAAACGAGATATCTAAAAGAAATTTTAGATTTGAAATATGAAATCGAAGTGGAATTTGAATAAGGAAGGGAAATGGAAAATCGTTTAAAATGAAAACGATGAGTTTTGTTCCAACACTTGGAATATAAATTGTAATAAATGTTTTGAAAATTCTAGAAAGCGATTTTAACGCTACTGCTATAATAAGTGTTGGTAAATTCTGGACAGCGATTTTTAACGCTGCTGTTATAAAAGATGTTTTGAAAATTTTAACAGCAATCTTAACGCTATTGCTATAATAAATGTTCTAAAATTTTAGACAGCGGTTGTAATGCTGTTGTTAAAAGCAATGTTTTATAAATCAAATATTTGGAGACAGCGATTATAACGCTACCGTTATAATCAACATTTTTCTGTAAAGGAAGTGTGTTCTTAGATTAGAATCCGAGAGTTACATAAGAAGTTGTTAAGGATTTAAAAGATAAACTTTGACCATTTCAAAGTTAAAAACGTTGTTCAATTAAGGTCTGAGAGGTAATTATACCCCAACTTGATTGACTTCCTTCTTAACTAAGGAGCGGTAAGGTTTGATCGTGAAGGAGTTTTGGAAATGTTTTCCAAACGAGAATCAGAAATGTTTTCTGATAAAATAAAATAAAATTTAGAATATATAGAAACATGAGATAAGTAAATTTATGAACTAAAGAAATAAATGTTAAATGATGATTGATCGATATAATTTCCATTTGGAAATGATATCGTTGTTTGCACACTTGTTTTTCTTTGATAGTTAACTCACCGACTATCGAAGTTTCTGACCATTTTAACGTTGTTAATATGGAGAGACTTGTTGGATTATTATCCAAAGAACCACTCTGTATTGGCATAAGGGTTGCGAATCATATATGTCAAAGATAATTGAAGACGGAGTAAAGTGCAAGGGTTATTGTACAAGTCTTAGATAACAGTGCCTAAGATGGATGTACGGAATAGTGCCTTCGGTTTGTCTAGACCCAGGACAACTTGTATGGACGAGTGTTTGACAGAGTATTTCCAAAGAGATTACGTACGTTGATTCTTTCAAACGTACGAAGTTGGTGGCATAGAAGGGAAACTTCTTTAGCCTCACAAACTGAGTATTTTTGTGGGAATCAATTAGTGATTTCCGATGGATCTGACGATGTGGCATTCAAAGTGAATGGTGGCCAGATGTTCTGGAAGATATCTAAAACCTCAAGCCTCACAACCCGGAAGTCGACAAAAATCGGGCAGGCAGCATGGCTATGAGGGTCACACCCATTAGGATGTATAATCACCTATCTAGAGAAATTCCATTTGTTCTTGAATCAATCGATGTTGTCCCTTTCGGGAAACGGTTGCTGATCCCAACTGTTGGTGATATACATTCGATACACTCAAGCGAAATGAGTGGTCGGTCATGTGTGGGCCGGGTTGCAAGACGTTCTTGTTGAACCCAGTGTATTCGCCTCTAGAGATACACTATCGGCAGGTGGTCCTATACCTTGTCATGTTGGACATCCAATCTCCAATAAGCGCCCTGCGGTTTTTGATTTTATATTATATATGGAGCGTGAGATGCAAGCGTTCCGCTAGATTCTATTTATTTGATGTAGATCTTATTATAATATCACCAAATTTTGATATCAAAATGTTTTGGGTTATCGTAAGGTAAAAACCATCCGTGTTTATGTGTGGATCGGTCTTACGATTATCATTTCTTTCAAAGGATTTTGAAAGTTAAACAAATGGTTGGAATTTACTCACACCAGTCCCATGACTGACCCAGCGTTTATTTTGTTTTTCCCTAAACTCTCGGGTGCCCAAATTTGTACGGGCAGTCAAGTAGTCGGGATTTTTCAGATTCACTTGGAGGAACTTGAAACAGAAGGCTTCACCAGTTAGCTATATACTATCATATTTTCCGCTGTGTACTATGTTGTATTTGGAAAAGGTGTTTATAACTGTTCCAGAGATAACCGTTGTGCTCTGATAATGTTATGTATATACAGTTACCGATTTATACTTCAAAGTCTATGTTATCTAATATATTTTACTCATTCCGCTGTGAGTTTATGATATTCGTTTTCTTCTATTCTAATATTTCTTTCTTTCTATTTCTCATCCTCTAACTTCTTTCTAAAAATGATTTGTATTTCTGTGCAATTTGGGTTGGACGTGTGGTATGATTAGTCGACTCAAAAGGGTACGGAAGTTCGGGTCGTTTCACGAATTTAAAACGTTTTATAAAATACTTTTTAAATGGAAATCGACGAAATATAATATATTTATATATATATTATGGCCTGAATAGAACGCACCGCGCAGCAACCCTTCGCGAATTTCGATCATTAACTTCGAATTGACATTACGGGAGATCCGACCGTCGGATTCTCCTAAAACCGGAACTGTTGGGTTCGTATCGAAAAGAGCTTTCCAACGAATATAAGAGATTTAAATTTGAACGATTGGATTTGGAATTATGTCCAAATCAAATTTGGAAAAGGTCGATGTAAGTGCAGTTCGGTGGCCGGTATTGGAAACTAACTGTACGGGCCTTGATAAAATAATTAAAAATATTAATAATTTGTGTAAAATCATAATAAGTGGTTTGGAAAGAATTGGGATGAAAAACTCCACATTTGTAAAGATAAAAATAAATTTTTATCAAAATGAACTAGTTATTAACTAGAGATAAGAATCCAATATTTTTAAATAAATAAATTGGATTGAATTGGTTTTAATATAACCAGAATTTTCCAATGGAAAGAATTTGAATAGATTTGAATGGAAATTATCTTCGGATATTTCTACATTGCGTTCCGTGATTATACGGATATTGTGATGGGAATTTGGAAGATATCGATATCGTTATTCCCGATATGATACCTGTTGGTTTCAGGATTTGAAGTTGAATATAAGTCGAAACTGTCTCTATTCAAAATCTTATATTTAATGTCAAATTGGACTGATTGATTGTTTGGATTGTGCTCGACCAGTTTATGAGAAAAATATGCTTTTACCTTTTGCATTGGGTTGGGTAGAAATTTTTGTATGCTAACGCCTTGTGAAACACTTCACGATTTGACTAAGGGGTGTTAGCGATGTTGTTGTTCATTTCAAATTTAATGAATGATTTTGAAGTGATATTTTTCTTAGGTGAAAAAAATGTATTCTTGATTTTGGACAGGGAATGTTTTATAAAAATGTTTTATAAAACAGAAAGGATTTCGAGGCCTAAACCCGATATTGTCGAAATGATTTCGAAATGTATTACGTGTTACATTGTGGTTCATCGTGTATCTGATTAGTTGCTATTGATAACGTATCTGTTTAGTGGCGTAGAATTTATTCTCTTGCTTAGCACCCTTCTTTGAGACGTACGAGCTCAAAGGTTATGTGATTAATCGTGACTAATCATATGTGTGAATTGCTGATGTGAAGTACTATAATTTGAAAGTACTTGTGATTATTATGCTGTGAAATGATTTTCCCCACTTCGGGATATAAAATGATTTAGCAAGTATGTGGCTAAATATTCGGGTAACCCGAGAGCGACTAAAAGTGTGAGGGCGGTGTATGTCTTCCCCCATAGTGTGGGATGGTGCATCACCTACCCCAGAGTGTGGTATGGTGCACACACACACACGCACATATATATATATATATATATATATACATATATATATATATATACATATGGGTTCGGTTGGGCGCGTACTTCCCTGTCTGAGGGTCGTGCTCGTTATTTGGTTGCATACTTGTTTGTATGCATTGTTACTTTCAGAATTCATATTTCCAAAGATTTTGGTTTGAGATCCCGAAGTGAAATCTATTTTGATATAAAATCTAGATATGTATTTCTAATGATTTGAAATAGAAATCGGGAAATAAAGTCCAAATGAATAATTTTTGTAAATTGAATTGGATTTGAAAAATCTAAGTGTGGTGATAAACTAATGCGTAGATTGGGATATTGCATGTTGATTGATGTATAGTAGATCCATATCTCTATTACTGATTGTTATTTATACACTGACATTCATGGGGTTAAACCCATTCCGCGTTAGTGGCGTGGTCCTGTGATTTGCCTTATCATTTATTTAAGTTTATAACTGTTTTAGAGTTTCTCACACCAGTCCCATAATTGACCTATAGTTTGTTTTTCCCTTGCAAACTCGGGTGCCCCTATTTTCTACACGAGCAGTCGAGTAGTTTGTTTTGCAGATGCTCATTTTGAGCAGGATTCTGGATTGAAGCTTAAAGATGTTTCCAGAGCATTGATAGTCTTCTGCTGTGTTAGTTTATATTTCCGCTGTGCATTGTATTAATTTTGATGTAAATTAGTCTTCCGCTGTATTATTTTCGATATACTCTGAAATATTTTGTACTCTGATGTAACATTATTATGATGTTAATAAAAGTCTTCTATTATTTGTTCTAATTTGTTGTATGCCCAGAGTTAGCGTATCCGGGTTTTGAACGGTCTTGGTCGGTTTAGCGATCGATTAGGTCCGAGCGAAATCCGTATCGTTACAGCTGACTTTCGGTCATCACTATCATTTGCCCAATCAGCATCGCTACAGCATTGTAAGCTAAGTTCTTTTTCATATCTTATTATTACACCATGATATTTTGTGCCTTGCAAGTATCGTAGTATTATTTTAAGAGCTATCCAATGTTCTGATAGAGGATTCTTCATGTATTGACTTAATTTGTTAAAACTATAACATATATCTGGATGAATAACAGTTACATATTGAAGTGCTCCTATTATGACATGCTTCTATATTCCTTGATGATGTCAATGGCTTCACCTTTGTACTCAGAAAGTTTTAGATTATTTGTCATTGGCGTAGGTAAAGAATTTTCTTGATGCATTTTAGCCCTTTGCAAGATTTTTGAAATGTAATTTTGTTGAGATAAAAATAATTCTCTATCATTTTTCTTGATAACTTGTATTCCAAGAAAAAAAATTAGTTCCCCCGTGTCTTTTATAGCAATGTTTTGATCCAGTGTTCGTATGTTGCTGTCTATTTCTTGGCAGTTATCTCCTGTTACCAACATATCGTCTATGTATACCAAAATATATACAGTTCCATGTGTGCTTCTCTTCATATATAACGAATTATCTGATTTAGTTTGTATGAAGCTCATGTTGGATAAGGTTAACTTGAGTTTCTCATACCAATCCCTCGAAGCTTGTTTCAAACCATATATAGCCTTATGTAACTTGCAAACTTTGTTGCCATAGTTGTAACCTTCGGGTTGATACATATAAACTTCCTCAGTCAACTCTCAATTCAAGAAAGCGTTGTTGACATCCAACTGCCTTATGTTCCATCCTTTGATCATATTAATGGTTAATATGATTCTAATTGTTGTGGGTTTTATGACTGGAAAAAAAGTCTCATTGAAATCGAATCCAAATTGTTGTGCATAACCCTTAGCGACCAATCTAGCTTTGTATTTGTCAATAGTTTCATCCTCCTTTCTCTTTATTTTGAATACCCATATACATCCAATTATGTTTAGGTGGTGTCACCAAACTCCATGTATTATTTTTTATGGGAGCCTGATATTCAACATTCATAGCCTCTTTCCATTTCTCTGATTTTATTGATTTCTCGAGGTTGATTGGTTCAGCTTCAATAACTGAGATGTTATACACTTTAGGTTTGTATATGCCACTCTTCGACCTTGTTGTCATATGATGTACTTGCTGTGTTTGTTGGTGCTTGTCAGTATTGCGTGTTTGTTGATGTTTGTCAGTATTGTTGCTTGTTCCTGTGTCTCCATTACTGTTGGATCTTGTAGCATCATTGCTTTGCATATCTTAGTTGATTTGATATGTGTGCATACTTTCTAAACTGTTATGTGATTCATTTGTATTTACACTTGTTACTTCCATGGAGTCATTCTGCATGCTGATGTCTAGTTAGTCTTCACTAATGCCATCAGTAGGTGGTTCGGTAAGTAACTATTTGAATTGATATCCCTTGATAGAATTCTCTTCATAACTTTTAGTTTCTTGTTTTCCTGCAAGGGGAAAAGTGTTTTCATTAAAAACACATGTCTAGAAACATAAATTCTTCCATTTTTGTCTAAACATTTATATCCTTTTTTATTCTGACCATACCTAATGAAAGTGCATGGGCTTGATCTCATGATTAGTTTGTGCCTATTGTAGTCTCTTAAGCATGGAAAATAAAAACAACCATAAATTAAAAAAAAGCTGTAGTCTGGTCTAAAATTATATATCATTTCATGTGGAGTTTTATTATATAAAACCTTAGTTGGTAATTTCTTGATAAGAAAAACTGAAGTGTAGAAAGCTTCATTCTAATATTTCATTAGTATTGTGCCTTGAGACATTAGTGTTAGACCAGTCTCTACAATGTGCTTGTGTTTTCTTTCAACAAAACCATTTTGTTCAGATGTGTGAGGACAAGTCACCCTATGTTTGATTCCTCTTTTAATAAAATAATTAGTTAATGGCTTAAACTCTCCCCCACCATCTGTTTGGGTAGTTTTGACACTACAATTGGTTTGTTTTTCAACATGAGTCATGAATTGTATCACAGTATTACATGTTTTTGATTTATTCTTTAGCATGTATATCTAAGTATATCTCGAATAGGGATCCACAAAGGAAAGATAGTATATGTGTCCTTGATACGACTTCAGTGGTGCTGGTCCTCACAAATCAGCAGCTATCAACTCGAGGGGTTTACTGTACTTCGTTTCAGAATCTCTGAAAGGAAGCTTATGACTTTTGCCAATTTGGCAGTGTGTGCGTGTGTGCTTAATAGGTATGCTTTTATTAAAAGAAATATTATTATTGCTTAAAAAAGTTTTAACAGCTTCAATGCTAGGATGCCCTAGTCTCATATGCCATGATTCAATATTTCTATCATATCCATTGTCACTGCTAACATTAGTTTCCCTATTACAATCATTACTACTAGTTTCTACAGAGTTTTCCACTAGAGTTTCCAGCCTTCAAGGTGTCAAACTTGTAAAGCCCATCATGTAGATTACCCCATAGTAATATTTCGTGATTTACTAAATCCTTAATTACACAGAATTTAGGATGAAATTCAGAAAATACGTGATTGTCATTAGCAAATTTTTATTAATAAAAGGTACTCTAATCATTGTGTTTAAATTAAGTTGACTTTTTCCTAAGATGGAACCATTGCCAGTGTGTTATACATGCAGTTTTACCATCACCCATATGTAAATTTTTCATACCTGAGTAGTTTCTGCTCCCAATGTTAAGATTTTGGAGATTATTTGTTATGTAATGAGTGGCACGTGAATCTGGGTACCATTCTTCAAATCCGCTATTTTCATTCTTACTTCCATCATCATTACTTGTATTCTGACTATTATTTGCATCATTACTACTTCTATTAGAGTTCACCATAGCCATATTGTCTTGTGGTGCCTTCTGACTTGAATTGCTTGTATTATATTGCTTCCCATTGTCGGTATTATACCTGAAATAGCAGTTGTTTGCCATATGACCAAACTTTTGACATATTTGGCACTTTACCCGGTTGTTGTTGTTCCATCTACCATGTTCTCATCCTCTTTATAGCTGAATGCTTCCCTTTTATGGCTGGAATCCCCTTGAATACTGATTGTCATGTCTGTTTGCATTGATATTATTGTTGCTTGCTTGTGATTGCATGTTTTTAGTTACAGCGTAATTAGCAGAAAATTCACCCTGTGTTGTTTTCCTTTGATCAATCCTTCCTTCATCAACGAGGAGTGTAGATCGGACGAACTGTAGATCAAGTAACATTTGTTGAGTAGCAAGAACAGTTACGAAAGACTCATATTCTTCATCAAGTCCTCCGGTAATAGAAAGTATTTACTCATTATCATTGATTTTATGTCCAATAACATTTAATTTATCGCATATGTTTTTAATTTTTCTTAAGTAATCTTTCATGCATGTATCTTCCTTTCTGCAATTTTGAAGTTCCCTTCTGTATTGCATGATCCTTGCTGCAGATTGAGAGCTGAAAATTTGCTCTATATTATTCCATATTTCGTATGATGAGTTGCATCCAACAATTTGTGATAATATATTAGAACTGATAGAAGATAAGAGCCATGATGATGGTAAGCTATCCTGCTTCTGAAATTTGATGTATTCAGGATTTGATACTGTTTTTCCTTCTTCATCAGTAATAATTACTGATGGTGTAACTAATGTTTCTTTTATGTAGTCTTGTAGACCATAGCCATTGAGAGCAAATTCTATTTGATATTTCCATAGAATATAGTTATCTTCATCCAATGAAGTTGTAATAACTTGACTTTTTAGCTTAATCAGGTTCATGAGGCTTGGAGATGAGCCATTGGCATTGCTTCTAGGCAGAGCAGAAGTAGCTTTATTATCATTGGCCATGGCATTGTACTATCAAGTTGGCACAGGAAGAATAATGCCTTTCGGCAAATTAGAGCTCTGATACCATAAAGAGAATTAGAGAAGATTAAACAGAGAATTTTATTGTAATTTTATTGATGATAAGATTGATACAAAGACCGTGTGTTTATACATAAAGATGTAACGGCTAGTATAATAATTGCCGCATATAACATTGTAACGACTAATACTTGCTGATAATAACATTGTAACGGTTAGTATAATACTTGTCGTATATAACACTATAACGGATAATACTTGATGATTATAATATTGTAACGACTAGTATAATACTTGCCGTATATAACATTGTAATAGCTAATACTTGCTGATTATAACAATACGATGTATATCTGACCTTATGCAAAATGAACGACTGTGATGAATGATGACAGCATCTTTATTATTTCGTTATAGCATTTATTGCATTGTAAATTTCATATAAAACAGCTAGGTTTTAAAATTTATTTAGTTATTTATAAAATGCTGCACAATATCACTTAACATTGTACGTTTAAGTCAATATGTTTAAATTAATCAAGTGATTTTGAATTTAACAAATGAATTCAATCAATAAATTGTTGTTAATTCATCTAATTAACGCTAACTATGATGTTTTAAAATGTACACCATGTCCATGTCAACAAAAATGACAAAATAATTTCTTCTTTCAAGTATAAAGGTAAATAAGCCACACACTTTAAATTGTTAGGTTTTCTGCGACACAAAATTCCATATTTATGTAGATCTTAGATATATTTGAGTCTATATGGAATCATTACTCAAATTGATTGCCTATTTTATAGGTTTCCTACGTTTTTGAAGATTGATTAATTGCATCTTTTAAAGATTTGGTAGATTTTATTGAGAAATTTGTTGCCTCTTTTACTGCATTAGAAAACGCAAAAAATTATCTACATGAGAAGACTTATGGAATCATTCAATGGCTTCTTAAAGAATATATTTTGTCAATCTTATTATAAATACACATTACATTGTTGTTATTTGTATGTGGGAGAAAAAGTCTATTTAGATGTTAGGATTTGAGATATCTTCTCAATTTTAGGTCTTTCTTTGTAACCAATTAGTGGATTAATAAAGGTTTGTTTGGAGGAATTCGTTTGTTATTGTTTTCTTTTTCCCACTTATAAAATCTAATTGTGTAGTGATCCTATGGGAACCCTAATAATTGGTATCACAGCGTTCTACATAAATTTTCTGAAGAGGGTTTAAATATGTATAAAATAATTATTGAAAAGCTTAATGGAAGAAATTGGAGATTAAGGAAGGCAAAGATGGAAGATTTTTTTTAACTTAATGATCTTCATCAACTAGTAGTGAATAATGTGGAAAACCTAGCAATTTATCTGAAGCAAATTGGAAGATTTTGGAAAGAAGGCTGCTGCGTCTATTCGATATGTTTTGGATAATTCAGTGTTTCATATTGTTGCTAATGAAACTTCTGCTTATGCAATATAGAAGAAATTGGAAGGGGTTTATGCAAAAAACTCTACAACAAACCAGGCTCTTCTTATGATAAGATTGGTAAATCTGAAGCTTAAGAAAGGTGGATCGATTAAAGAGCATCTTAATGATTTTTAGGAAATTGTGAATCAATTGGCTACCATGAATTTCAAGGTGGATGACAAAACACAAGCTTTAATGATAATGAGTTCATTGTCAGAGAGTTAGGAAACACTTGTGGTTGCATTAAATAACTCAAATTCGGATGGCGTTGTTTTAATGGGGTCAGTGGTTAGTAGCTTGCTTAATGAGGAGATGCGGAAGAAGAGACTTATGAAAGGAAAAGATAAGGAGACAACTGAAAATAAAACTCCAATTGAAAAGGCTTTTATTGCAAGGAGGGTTAATCATCGAAATATGGAAAGAAAATCGAATAAACCAAACATGAAAAAGGAATACATTTGTTTTTACTGTGACAAACCTGACCATCAACTAAGATTTTGTCATAAGCTTAAAAGGGATAAGGAGAATATGAAGGCATTGGAAGAAGAGTCGGATGAACAAAATAATAATGATAATGAGGTGAATCTTGGTGAGGAACTTGAGGGTAATGTTTTATGTGTTAATTAAAACGAAAGAAAAGATTGAATACTTGATTCAGGAGCTTGTTTTCACGTATGTCATCAAAAGGAGCATTTATTGATTATGAAGAACAAACTGGTAAAGTGGAATCTGCTGATGGTCGAGATTTGCATGTTAAAGGCATATGTTCGGTTTAGTTGAAGATGAATAATGGAAAGGTGGTGAAGCTAACGGGAGTTAGGTACATCCTAGAAATTAAGAAGAATCTTGCTTCAATAGGACAATTAGAACAAAAAAGCTGCAATCTTTCGGCTAGAGGTGGAGTCACAAGGGTTTGGAGGGGTAATAAGGAGCTTCTGCGCACAAGACGAGGAAATAATAAATACATAAATTGCTTGGAAAAACGATGGAGTATGTTATGAGTTCTCAAATTGGATTAGAAGAGACAAGTTCATCTGAATCAAGGTGGAGCCAGCAACGTAAAGCTAAAAAGCCTACATGGAGGCCATTGTGGTATTATAAACAGTTATGATTTATTGATAACATGAGTGTCTAATTTGGAGCATTCATAATTTTTTTTTTTTGATGATTTGAAGGTTATTCATTTTTAGAATGGTGATATTTGTTCCCATAGTATTATTGGATATTGTTTTGAAGCTGGGGTTCTAGGTGGAGCTTGGATGACATATATGGAATATAGTATCAAGGTGGAGATTGTTAGGTTTTCTGTGATACAACATTCCATATTTATGTATACCTTGGATATATTTGAGTCTTTATGGAATCATGACTCAAATTCATTGCCTATTTTACAGGTTTCCTTTTTTTTTTAAGATTGATTAATTGCATCTTTTAAAGATTTGGTAGATTTATAGTGTAATTAGTTACCTCTTTTATTGCATTAGAAAAAGCAAAATATTATATATATGGGAAGACTTATGGAATCATTCAATGGCTTCTTAAGAAGATATTTTGTCAATATAATTATAAATATGCATTACATTGTTTTTATCTGTATGTGGGAGAAAAGGTCTATTCTTTTTAGATGTTAGGATTTGATATATCTTCTCAATTTTAGGTCTTTCTTTGTAATCAGTTGGTGAATTAATAAAGGTTTGTTTAGAGGAATTCATTTGTTATTGTTTTCTTTTTCCCTTAAAATCTAATTGTGTAGTGATCCTAAAGAAACCCTAACATAAATGATATATGTAAATAATAATAAAACATTTAATATATTATACACTTATCTTAATAAATATATCATAAATTGAAGAAAACAATTTTCATTTAAATACCTACATTTTGACAATTATTTGCTGAACCTCCTCAATTCTTACATGATATTTTACATTTTAATCCATATGTCTAAATTGCACAAGAAATCTTAACCTCTAATTATTTAAATAATTTTAAGAGTATTTAATTAGTTCATTTTTCTAATATCTCTACAAAATATACATCAATTTTACTATGTACGTATATTCACATTAAATAAAGGTAGTTTTCCATGCAACTATATAACGATGTATAAATCACATAACATGAACTATGTATATCAACAATAATGGCAAAATCAATTTATAAATTAGTTATAATTCATTTATATCAATAATTTACCATATATTATATCATAAAATCATTCATGAACATTAATAACTCCACAACATATTTATACATATTTTTTGCAAATTCATTTTAACTTCTTCCTACTATGCTATACATTTAAATTAACTTTGTAATTTTATATTTCACTTATTTATTAAATAAAATTTTTTAATTCATCGAATAAATTTCTAACATACGTCAATTTCAACATGTATATCTATATTAAGAAAAAAAAAGAAAAATCTCAAATACACACACATATATATTGTTTGTGCAAGCTATAGAACATAAATTGCACACAAACAATAATAATTTTAATTAATAGTTTATGCATTTCATATCAAAATATATCATTTATTGCATAACAAAATTCTCGTTTTAACATTTAAATAATAAATACTATTTTTAATAATATTATCGTGTGTAACGCACGGGTTACACACTAGTCATCCATGTAATGTTCAACCCATAATCAGTACGCTTGCTCGCTATATGGAGGCTGAATATAAATGCAACTATAATTTCAAGCACAACTAGTAAAGATAATAAATGACAAAAATTCTGCTAAAATAATTTTATTTGCATTTGTTCTAGATGTTTTTGTTATAAATACATGACCAAAATAACACACAAATGTAGCCTATAGTTTAAGGGTACCTAGCATGGATCTTGTGCACCAGGGTTCAATTCATGTCTATGTGCCACAAAGAGTCCCAGCCCCACATCCAAAAAATCCATAAATTAGCAGGTTCACAAATCTCTAATGAATGACTACTGATGAAAAATGAATGTTTGAGATCATTGCGTCACTTGGAGTCATGTAGGAAAGATTTGATATAATCGGTGTATGCAATACGTCACGAATGAAATTGTAAGCTAGTTAATATAATATGCCACTTTTCCTGCAATTTGTCTTCTCCCTATGCTTCTTTTTGGATGGCCCCGTATAGTGGAGCTCCTTGCGCATGGTGGCGATTTAATATTTTGAATGGGATTTGGAATTTACTTCACTGTTCATGGAAATGCAATTGAAATAAAGAAGATGATAATGTGGCAGATCAATGATAATGAAAGTGTTTTATGAGCAGCTGTATAGGTTGAATGATCAAATATGAAGAATTTGAATGTGGAATAGGCACGAAGGTGAATTTAAGCAAGTGTTTGATGGAATTGAATCAAACAAGAATCCAATAGGATGATTAATGCACATGACTTTGTGCATGCTGTGTTTACATAATTTATCAAGAAGATGAACTGTGAGATCAATGAATCAACAAAAGACGAAGAGAATTTAAAGCTATAGACGATCAAGAACTGGAATTGAAAGAACAAATATTAACTAATACAAAAACTAGTGCATGAATTTAATAACTGGAATAAAAACAACAATTGAGACTGAAACAATATCTAGAAAGCAATTGCGATAACGAAATAATAATAAGAAAAGATGATGGTAGGTAAAGAAATTATGAAAAAATATTGCAAGGCATATAGTAATAGGAAATGGAATTAAATGAAAAATATATAAACTGAAAGGTGAACTAGGATCTAACTAACAAGAAATAAGCTAAGCACAAAACGAACGAAAAACTGGAATAATTTGCAACTGAAATGAAATTGAAAGGAAAACAACTTGTTTTAGATTTTCTTCACACTCTCTTACAATGATCTGTACCTACTTATATACACATAACCATATACAGACTCAATTGACATAAACCTGATTTACTTACAAGCATGTACGAGCCCATAGTCCATTAATTACATGCACCACAAACAACTAACTCAACTATACAGAAAGTGATCCAGATTTTGCTGTGTAGTAGGTGTGCTCCTACATGCGCATGAACATACACTACAAGAAAACATTGATTTAGCGTCATATATTTAAAAGCGGAAATTTTCTTCGTTGATTTGCGACGGATTTTCATGTGAACTGCAATGCATAATTTTTTTGTTTTTCAACTTTTTTTCTTTTAATTTATTACCGTCATCTTCTGTCATCCCTCACTAAGCCATTGCAAATTGCGTCAAATTAACAACAGAAAATTTCTACCGCTATTTTCGGCTACAAATTCAGGCAGAATACCGACGAACATTTATCGAAGCTATTTTACAACAGAATTCCAACAAATTTGCAAGAGATGTTTATATTATTTTTCTAAGATATACTTTAGTGTTATTTTTAATAATTATTAACATGTTCAATAATTAATAATTAATTTGTTATAATTAATGATTTATAAGTAGTAATAAATAATAATTTACGTTCTATAATAAATAACTTATAATATTAAAAATTTAGTAATGATTTTTAGTTTACTCTTTGATATATATATATATATGTGTGTGTGTGTGTGTGTGTGTGTAACGACTGATGATTACTAATTATTGGTGATAATATATTATTAATAATATGCACATAATAATGTTTAATGATAATTTAGGAGCGGTAATATTAATCCTTAATATTTAATCACTTTGGTGTATAGAGATGCAGCTAGTAAATGTTAAATAATAGTATATGTTATCAAAATCTAATGCAGGAAACACACTACTACTACAAAAGTGGGCTTATTCGACACTAATTTGTGTGCATTGCATGAAAAGTGTGGTGAAAGTTATGCTTTCTTTGATCTTCTGCAGCAATATTCATATGTTGTTGCATTAGACGTGAATGCACTATTGTGGACAGTAATAGGAAATGAAATTAAATGAAAAATATATAAACTGAAAGGTGAAATAGGATCTAACAAACAAGAAATAAGCAAGTACAAAACGAACGAAAAACTAGAATAACTTGCAATTGAAAGGAAAATAACTTGTTTTAGATTTTCTTTACACTCTCTTACAATGATCCGTACCTAGTTATATATACACAACCACATAGTGCTAGACTCAATTGACATAAACCTGATTTACTTAGAGCATTCCCAACAGAATTCAGAGATTGAATATTACGATATGTAATATTCAGGGGAAATAGCGGTGATTTTCCTAACAGTAGGGCGCCAATTTTATCGGTGTCTGAAGAAGAGGAAGAAAAATTTAAGTACAGCGCCGATTTTTAAGTCGCGCACTAAAAAAATCAACTAACTTTTGTAACACGTCGATTTTTTAGGCCCGGCGGACCAATTCTGAATTCTAAATATCTCCCGTAATATTTTCCTGTATATCGTAATATCCGTTAGGAAGGTTTTTCACCGAAATTCTTAATTCACACAATGAATTATCATTCTGTTGGAGATGCTCATACAAGCCTGTATGAGCCCATAGTCCATTAATTACATGTACCACAAACAACTGACTCAAATATACAGAAAATGATCCAGATTTTGCGGTGTATCAGCTGTGCTCCTGCATGCACATGGAATAGTGTTACATCGCCCTTTCTCCTTCATCTGATCTCTTCCCTTGCAAGCTATGAGCCAGCACTACCTCTGACATGGCCAAAAAAAAATCCTCTGACGATCTCTGATCGGAGTTCTATTAAGCTTGACCTTGTATTTCTCAGCATAAGGTGCAACTCCTCTTGTTCTTTATCTTGGCCATCAAAATGAGGTTGTTACGCTTTTTCTCTTCTAACGCTCCTTTTCCCCTTTCTTTCTCCTCTGAAACTCAACAACATAACACACAACTTATCATGTTACTGCCAATTTTCTTGATTATTATAACAATTTTTATGATGGGTTTTGTGGAAAATATCGATAGTTCTATCAGTATTGGATCTGATGAAATATTTTAAGGGTGAAATTGTAGGAAGAAACAGAGCAAAAAATGCTACAAAGAAAACTGAGTGAAGAAAGACCAAAAAGGTGGTGACTATTAACTAAACTTGATAATACATTAACTGCTCCCTTCCAATTTATTAATAGATACACATATCCAAGACTGCTCAAAATCATATCCTTGTACCGAAAATCCTCCATCCCCCTTTATCCAACCCATCTAGACCCCTTGATTTCCACATTTTTGCAATTATGTCCCCCTTTCTTTTTTGACTTAATTGCAAAAAGACGAAAATCATAGGGTCTTGATTGGTTATGTACAAGGGATAGAGAATTTAGACACAAAGAATTTGCTTTTCTACTGCTCAACCATAATAATTATTCACTTATACTTATTCAAGCACAAAACAAATTCTAATAAACAAACAGCTGAAGATTAAATCAAACTGACAAATTCAAACAACGAAAAATTCAACTAGGCGATTATACTTACATAGATTAAGTCCAACAATCTCCCCCTTAATTCAAACTTGCTTCCAATGAGATTTTTTACTCCCAATATCACACGCATGTTTTCAAACTTAACCCTGGCTAGGGCTTTAGTGATTATGTATGCCCGCTTCTCTTCAATGCACACATGCTTTAATGTGATTTCTCCTTTTTCAATGCATTTACGTATGAAATGGAAACATATGTCAATATGTTTGCTCCTTTCATGGAAGATTGAATTCTTCATCAAGGCAATTGCGAATTTGTTATCAACATATATAGTAACTGGATCTACCTCTTGACTTGTTTGTTCTCATACTAATCCCCGTAGCCAAACTCCTTGGACTGCTGCTGCAGTGGCTGCCATACATTCTGCTTCACACGATGAAAGAGCAACACATCGTTGCTTTTGAGAACCCCATGTGATCAATCTCTTGTTGGTATAGAAGGAAATGCCACTTGTACTTCTTCTATCTGTTAGGGATTACGGAATGGGTCGTTAAAGAAAAACTAACACTAGAGAGGGGTGAATGGTGTTTTTGAGAATTCGAACAAAATTTAAAATTTATATGATCTACTATATGAATCACACACCGCAGAAACAATCACAAACACAAAAATAAACAGAAATAAAATGCAGAAAAGGAATGAACACACTAGATTTTATACTGGTTCGGAATTGCTCCTAGGTCCCGTCCCACGCAACGTTGGATTGCGCAGAGTTTTATTACTAGATCAATATCCAATTACACCCCTTGATTTCACGGCTACAAGGTTAACACCGCTCCCGTTCCTTGATTTCACGACAACAAGAAAACATCGATTCCGTTCCTTGATTTCATGGCTACAAGGAAACACCGATTCCCAAACACTTCCGAAACAATTACAATAGCCCTATAACTCTTAAATAGCACTTTGACGTAGAGAGTAATGAGTTGAGAGTGAGAAGAGAAGAAGTTTTATATAAATAGAATTGAATTTGGCAGTGTATAAATGTAGAAATCATAAAAATAAAAATATATAATGGTGTAAATAAAGGAGATGAAGATAGAGAAGAAAATTAATGAAAAAAATTCAAAATCAGCCCCTATTTACAAGATTTGAAAGGTTGCAACGCTTTTGGAACGTTACAAATAGTGAAAAGACACTTCCTTTCAATTTTGAAAAAATGATAGTTATATGTCGACATGGGCAATAATGTATGTTGGCATAACCTAGTTCAAAATTGATTTTGGAGCATTTTTCAAGTGTTTTGATATATATATATATATATAATTCCAGAAATTCTTAAAATAAAACACAATATTAAGTATTATAAAGTGGGAAATCATATGAAATCATAAATATAAGATATATGAACATATCTATAAAATTATAGAGTTTAAAACTATATGAACATAAAGTATATATAATATAGAACTTATAAACTATAAACTTTGAGTTTAAAATCAAAAGTGAAGTAAAGAAAGTAAAATGGAGAAGATAGAGATTGAAGATAGAATTTGAAAATAGAAATTAAAAAACAAAATTTGAATTTGAACCTGGAGTGTTATTCAGAGTCTTGCATAAACTAGCCTTTATTACAATTTATCTTGAACTCTTGAAATCTTGATTACTCATGAGTCTTGAATCATCTCTGAATTCTGAATCTCTAATATCTTTAAACTATATAATCTTCAATAATAATTCCTATATATAAATCCTGCATATGTATATATATATATATATATTCTAGACAAAAGTGTTAGTATATATTTTATAATCAATTAGTATTGAATTAAGGTTGTTGTTATATATGCAGATAAAGCGCTCAGTTGATCCAATGTAGAGGAGGTGCAAAAGTTGTAGCGGGGAAAAATTGAGGAAATAACAGGATATAGTAGATGAGTCTAAAGCAACATATAATACTCATATTTAATGCTTTTACAAATAAAAGAATGATAAATAAATGGTAAATTAACATTTAACTTAATTATAAATAGTGCATTCTTAATTTTTTGAAAAAATCGTAAGCAAATATTTGCAAATAAATGTGAACTTTTGTTCATATTGATTATATTTAGTGGAATATTGTAGTATTTTATATTCAAAAAAATATATGTTAAAAAATTATATTAAAAAGTTAATTTTATAAAATTTATAATATACAAATGTCATTTTAAAATTCATTTCTTTTATATAAGATATAGCGGAAATAGCGGAATATAAATGAAATAATGGGTTATATCGGGAATTTCAGAATATAGCGGGGCTTAAAGCGGAGAGGTTATTTCAGAGGCTATTTGGAAATAGCGTAGCAGTAGAAATCCGCTACACGATATAGCGGAGATATTGCGGGGTAATAGCGGGGCATAAACTGCACAGGTTGTCATCAAAACTCCATTCTCCAACAATCTCCCCCTTTTTTATGATGACAACCTTAGTTTATAAAATTTCGTACCTGTTGATGATGATCCTGCTAATATTCCCCTTGTATATACGAATCCTATAAACTATGTCTATATTTTATAATTTCTCCCCCTTTGGCATTGTCAAAAAGGAATTCTAAAATATACTCCCTATTAATCCTATAATCAACTAAATAACTCCTATACTAAAATAAAGTACTCCCGTTGAATTCTAAATCCTATATCTACATATCCTAATTCTGTAAGTAACTCCCCCTAAATTTATAACTCTCCCTTAATCTATAATTCTCCTTATAACTACAAATTTCTATAACTGCCCCTAAATTTATGATCATACAATAATCAATACTAATTATATAAACAAACTAATCCAAATAACATAATTACATGTGTTATGAGTTATATTTACAAACGAAATCAAGCACACCACACTATATGTTTAATATATACAAGTTTTAAGTCATAGAATCCAAATCAAACAAATTCAAACAAATCAAATATACCAATCATAACAAGCAATTAAATGTTTCTTGGAACTTCTACCCATTCATCTTGTCCAGCGATTGGGTTCTTCTTGATATCCTTCCATTCTTCTTCATTGGTGAGCGATGCATTATTGTTTTCATCTCTGAAATGAGAAGAGATTGACCAACAAATTACGTCAAAATGTTTCTCTTGATATTCAACCATTCTCATCTGAATTAACTATAGATGGCGCTGATTACGTAGTACTATGGAGAGAATTTTCTTGAAGGAATTCAAAGAATATTCAAGATTTTCACTTATGTTATGAATTGGATTTTCCATAGTTTTGATAAGAAATGAATAGAGAAGAAGGAGAAATGGAATAATGGATTTTTCTGGAAGAAATAGGATTAAATAGGGTCTAGAATTCGTTGGATTTTGAATGGATATGAGTTAGTTATTTAATTTTAAAATTTGAAAAGTTTCGAAAATCTGGCAGTTATATGTCGACATATGCAATTATGTATGTCGACATATCCTTAAAAATTTATAAAAAAATTCAAATTTTTAATCTTTTGATCTTATATTGTACTATAATTAATTCTAAAGTTTTTATAGTAACTTAAAGACAATTTTAACATTAATAAAACTCCATTCATTACTTCATGAAAAGCAAATACATCCAACTAATTAAGACACTAAATACGAGATTCGAAAGCAAATATAAGCAAATACAAGCGAATACATAAAGATAAATTAAACTAGATAGACTAGTTTTCAACAGATGATGACAAGGAAGATGAGATTCCAAATTTTCTTCCTCTCTTGACCATGAACTTGGTCATTTTGGAAAAGTTCTTTTTAAGCTTCTTTTGATTGTCGATAATCTTCATTTGATTTTGAACAATCATCTCTTTGGAAATGAGTCTAGTGTTTGTCGGACACTCAACACTTTCTAAAGAAGTTTCTTCTTCTTCTTCAACTTCCATAGGTGCTTGTTCTTGTTGCATTCGAGCTTGTTTCGCTTTGAATGTCTCATATGGTTGGAAAGTGAGATGAATTTGCATGTGATGTATGTTTGAGGAGTCAAACACTTTCCTTGGCATAAATTCTTCTCCGTGAAGATCAATTCCAAAGTATTTGAAAATGCAAGTGAGATAAACACCATAATAGAGTGTGTTTTCTCTTGATGACATTTCTATGGGCTTGATTTATTTTAACATCATGTCGGCCCAATTGATGTTATAGCCACCCATAATAGCAAAGAGGACTTTTTGGACATTGAGAGTTGGATTATTAAAGTTTCGGAACGAGGAGGGATGGTATGTTTGAGGAAGAGGTTCACAATTCTTGCTTTTCGATGGAAAAATAGATTTTTGAAATCCATTTGGGCATTGCTTTCGAATATGTCGTGATAAGTATCTAAATCTGTTTCATCGATAACAAAATCCGAAAAATCCGAGCCTATTCTTCTACAATTTAAGATATTGCCCAAGACTTCGGCATCGAGAACAATTTGCGTGCCTTTGACACAACTCCAAATTTGGTCTTCATTGCCTTCATAAAATACGCAATTAAGATTCACATAGAACATCTTGACAAGCTTAGGATAACACACTTTGTCTTCATCCCGTTAGTCAATTAAACTCTAGACTTCATTGTGTTGAAAGAGAGATATAAGATCATAAGAAGGATAGTCTCCAAAGACGGCGAAAGCACCCGTATTAACTATAGCATTTACTACATAGTTAATATAGGTTTTGATAGCTTATTTGTCATTATGAAGATAACCTTTGATGATTTTGGTTAACTTCAATTTCTGAGATGAACTTGAGGAAGCCATTGAATAGATAGTTTTGAAGAGAATAGATATGAAGAATATTGTTTTGAATTGTGAATGAAAGGTAGAGAGAATAGGTGTATATGTATAGAAATTGAATGGATATGAATTGAATAGTCAAAACTTTTCAGAAGTCAATCACACCTTTTCATACCTTGGGAGTTGGTAAGAAGTTGGAGGGAAGTTTGAAAGTTTAAACCTTTGAAATTCAAAATTTAAATTTCGAATTACTGGTCAGATTTGTCGACATATAGACATATGTATGTCGACATATGTACCTATTTTTAAAGGAATTTTGATTTTTGTGAAATGTTATTTAAATTATTGTTAGATCAAAATTTGGACCTAACACCCAAATTGTTCTGAATCTTATAGAGTTTCAACTAAAGAATGAGGAAAAAGAAAATAACACACAGAATTTATAGTGGTTCGGCGTTAACGAGCCTATGTCCACTTTATATATTATTGATTATACTTTGAAAGCTAATACAATCAATGATTTCTCTTAATACTCTCGTAGTCTGACAATAATGGCGGATTCAGTACTCAATATTGCCAAAAAGATCCCAAAAAATGCCAAGCTCCGGGCTATTTATAGCTGATTTTGTCAGGCGGGTCGTGGTAACACGTGGCACGAATCCCAAAAACATCGGATCACATCGCCACCGTTGAAGAAATAGTCAAATTAGCCGTTGCGGACAGGTGTCGCGATCCCCTTGAAAATTGGATCATGCAGACGGGGTGAATCGGTCAAAATGACGGTTAGAGACACGTGTCGCTAGATCCATGCGACTCGGATCGCTGAAGACTAGCTCGTACTTGAACGGGTCAGAGGCTCCGCCACACATCAGGGGATCAGATCGGTCAATACTGGGCAATAACACATGCATGGATCGAATCGCATAGAGGTGTCGTTTCGCTGATGAAGTGGGAGCGATCTGACGTTGCGATCTAATGAGGGGCGATCCGATCGTGCGATTCGGTGAAGGCGATCCGATCGTGCGATCCAGAGAGGGGCGATCCGATCGTGCGATTCAATGAGGGGCGATCCGATCCTTCATGCTCTTAGGTAACGCAGTTTCATACTTTCTTCTTATGAATGAACCTAGATGGCTTGGTCAAAGTGCTAGCCCACATTTTGCCCCCTTGAAGTATGTTTTATTGATGATGGAACATGCTTCGAATACTTTAGGATCGTCTTTTCACAACGAGTCGCCAATCAGTGAACGATTCCTTTTCTGGGACTTTTCAGAGTCTTCGTTGTTGGATCCGTCGGTCATTTATCGATTCGTATCGCGTAGTCGAGTTGTGGTCCGTTAGCAAGCCATTCGAGCCATTCGTCTCGCTCTTTGGTGAGCGCTTGAGCTTCTTTACGAAACGAAATGAAATGGGCTTCTCTCCGAGACGTGGTGGGCTTTTGGTTCGCGGCCCGCCTATTTTCGCGGATCGAATAAAACAAAAAAGGGAAGACAAACAGTCACCCTTTTGCCTATATAAGTTGTCCCTCCTCTTCACTTTCTTCCTTCTTCTTTCTTCCGTATCATTTCGCCTGCATCGTTGAGGAAAGAACCCTAGTTTTTCAAACCTTCAAAAATCCGAGTACTTTCCCAATTTTTAGAAAGGTAACCCCACCGACAACACCCTTATTCGTAATCGCTGTTGTTTATGAAATTTTTCGACTAGCTTGAGGGAAGAAACGATGGAATATCGTGATTTTTGGGCGAACCCTCGAGACGCCATGGCTGATGGGTTCAGAGGTTGGAGTTCGGATATGAGAAGGAGAGGAGAAAAAAACGGAGGAGGAAGAAGAAGAGAGAAGTCCAGTTCGGATTGGGGGCAAGGAGAGAAGATGAAGGCGAGTGGCGAGACGGAGGGTCGTGGTGACGGCAGAGGCACGTACCGTGGGGGGCTGCTACGATTCGACAAAGACCCCGATCACTTAATTTCACGATCCGTGAGTGGGCGATCCCCCTGCCCTGCGATCCGAAGGAGGGCGATCCCTCTCCCT
This sequence comes from Allium sativum, assembly GCA_030737875.1. Classification (NCBI taxonomy): domain Eukaryota; kingdom Viridiplantae; phylum Streptophyta; class Magnoliopsida; order Asparagales; family Amaryllidaceae; genus Allium; species Allium sativum. The sequence goes on from CM060924.1 coordinate 302,718,798, forward strand.
TGCGATCCGACTCGTAGTTCACGATCCGAACGAATTTCGAACTTTAAACGACGCCTTGTCACCATAAAATTCTGAACAGTTAGGCTAGGGCCTTGATGTCGGACTTTCTGGACTAAATGATCACATAATTTGACTGCATATGACGACTAATATTTTGATGATCTTGACAGCTTTTATGCTTTATCTTTAATGTATGCACAAGCACACACACCGGCACTTGCACACACGGGGGACGGGTAGTTTTAATCTCATTTGTCGTATTTTCTCGCCTAACAGCAATGTCAGATAATCAATCTTCTTCGAGATCCTCTACGGAAACAGAATCTGAGATTCCTGAGCAATACAACGCTAAGGTCCCTCCAATTAACCCAAGAGGTGAAGAATCTGGCTCTGAATACGAGGCAACGGAATCGGATCCGTCTGGAAGTACTTCATCTGGTGAAGAATCTGAGATAGACAGGCGGGCTCCCGAAGAGATTCCTGGCGCGCTTGGAATAGATAAATTTTCTGACTCTTTAGCATCTAAGCTCGATGATATAAAGCTTAAAAGAATCTGCTTGAGACATGGGATTCCTTGGGATGATGTCCTGACACCCGGTAGCGAAGATAGACCCCACTTAGCTCCAGAAGGGTATATGGCAATCAGTTGGACTATGTGCTTGGTAGGAGCTATCCCTCTGTTTCCTTCAATCGTCATCGAGACTTTAAAACAACTGGGTATCGCTCCGATGCAACTTCATCCTAATGCCTACGCATCTCTATACACCTTATCTATTGCATATGCGGAGATCCTACACACCGGACTCACATTCAGAGATTTGACATTCTTCTTCCTCTTCAAGCATCGTTCCTCGGCAACCCCAAACTTCTCTTTCTTTGAATCGGTGGCGAATAGGAAAGTTTTGTATGATGGATATAGCAATATAGGTGATCCTAAGTCTGATTGGTTCTATATAAAGAAACAGGCCGGATGTTCAAGAAGATGGCTTAAATCAAGTAAACTTCAAGCTTTTAACTGAATATCTTGTTCAAGAAGTCGAAGTATTAACATTCTTCCGCCTTTTTCTTTGTCTTAAACAGATCACGTCTTCCCGAAAACGGAGGGTCCGTTATACAACAATCGGTTGTCTATTCTTCATCAAAGCAGGTCTGACTTTCTAAGGATCAAAAAATGCATTACTGATGAGAATCTTCATAAGCATCATCTTCTGGATGTAAGATTTGGACTTGGCGCTGGCGGCAAACCTTATAAGTACGTGCCCCCAACGGAGGGAGAGGGAACATCGCAAGCAATAAAAACAACTAAGTTCCGCAAGAGCCCTTCCCCTATAGTCATCCAAGATGATGAGGATCTGAACATATACAAAGGGGATGAAGCCCATGGAGACAAGTCCCAGGAAATTCTAATTTCTACTCCAATCGAATCCACTGCTCCCGATGACTTGACAGACGAGCAGCTATTCAAAGAAATGAGCAAGATTCCTCTGCCCGATGATGTATATACAGAGAGGTACTTTGAAGGGGAGCCATTCTACCCTGGTTCTGAGGAGGCCATCGCTCCAATGAGAGAACAAGAAACTAGTCAGATGAGCCTGTCTTCAGGCCCGGGTCTGTTAGGGGGAATTATATGGGATGCACAAATCACACACACTGACTGACCCCGCACTCTTATAGCGTCAGTATTCAAGGTTTTAATATGCTCTTTTCTTTTTTGTAGGAAAGATGTCCCACAGGCGATCCTATTCTTATCGTTCCCTGTGTGAGGGCACACCCAGTCTTCATCCGGGTACTGAGCGTTCTCGCGGCCCTTCTTACAGGCCGACTTCCTCGCAACCCCGGTCTCCACCAAAATCGACCTCTGCCAAGCCTTCCAGTTATCCAGTAGTTCCCGCAGGGGGGAAGAAACTTCCTAAAGAGTTAACTCCTCCAAAGAGTGCACCTTCCCATAGCAGGTCGTCAAAAAGGCATCATGAATCTAAAGATAGAAGCAAAGATCCGATCAAAGAGTCTGAAAAGGAGAAGAGCGACGTCGTCCCTTCCAGCCAGCCAGAGTTGGCTGGCCCCGGGTCACGGGACTACATTCATGGTCCCGAGATTCAAGGTAGGCTGGAAAAGCTGAGGGAAGAATTCCCAGACATATTCTTTGACAGGATGACCTTTGTTCCAGCCTTGGAACCGGTCCCTAAGAACTGGGATTATGAAGTCGTCGGGCACATCCGTCACGTTGCCAGGCAATATGAGATTATGAAAAAACATGCAGTTAACCTTTCAGAAGTCATCCGATCGCTTGAAATAGAAGCACACAGATCAAAGGCGAAACTTGAAAACAACGAAAGGGCCAGGACAAAGATGGAGAAGGACCTGGAAGATGCTCAATCCCAGCTTGCTCTAGCGCGAAGGGACGTCGAGAATTATAAAACCGAATTGGAGAATGCTAAAAAACGCATACATTCGGAACTTGACTTTAATAGCCAAGAGAAAATGGCCTTAAAGAAGGAGGTTGAAGATCTCAAAATGGCCAATATCGAGTTGAAAACAGCACAAGGCTATTTTGAAGCTGAGAGAGCTGCTTGGGAAGCAGAAAAAGCAAGCTTAAAAGAAAGTTTGGCTTTGGATAAAGCAAAAAAGGTGATTTTAAATGATCAGGTCGCGGACGCTGAGAGACGGGCAGCTCTCACCGAAAAGAATGTTGAAAGTTCCATCGAATTGGCCACTGCTTCTAACAACAAGTTCCTCGAAAAAGAGAAGGATATCGAGGGGTTTGTAGAGATGATTTTCGACTTCCTTGGCCAAGTTCTCAAAACTCGCAACATCTCGTGGATCCCGGATTACCACGTTACTTTAGCCAATTTATGGGATGCAATTGTTGAGGGTGAAAAGCAGAGATTGGGGGTCGAAGAAATTGATGAGGATGAGTTGATGAAGAGCATCTTGAGGGATAATGAGCCTAAGGACCTAGCAAAGGGTCGTCGTCTGATTCTAGCGGAGATGGAAAAGGAGAGGGCCCTGGCTAAGGGTAAGAGCAAAGCTGACGAGGGTTCAAGTTCAGCCGTGGAGCCCAAGGCCTCCGGAGTTGAGGAATACCATCCCGATGATCCACTAATCCCTTTGGGTCTAACTCCCGTGGTTGTTGGAGCTCCTGCGACTATTCAAGAAGGAGGATCTACGGAAGGTATCTCCCTTTTTTCCCAACAATTCGTCAAAGCAATTGTGAATTGTCGTCGTGTGGTAGAACAACCAATTGAATTAGTAACATGTGTTCCTCATGATACAGGTGGGGAGCCTATCGACAAGGGTGCTGAGAAAGAAAAAGAAGTGGAGAAGGAAGCTGTCCCGCCAGGTGCCGGTATTGATATATCAAAGCAGGCTGAGGTCACAATAGCAGAAAGAAGCATCCTGGTACCTACACTGATGTTCCCAAGGATGCTGAGACCATCGAGGCCTTGAGAGACATGGATGGGCGCCATGTAGAGGATGAGGAAGACATTGTTGGCGCCAAAAAAGCCGACGATGATGACGACGAAACCTTGGCCAGCTGAAAGGCTAGACAGGAGAAAGAGATGGCTTCGAAGAAGGTGGGAGATGAGGCTTTGGACGTAGTCCCTTTTGCAGAATTTGATCCCAAAACTGGGATGATTGTGAAATTCCAGCCTAAATCCATCAGCAGACAGCTTCATTTTGCAAATCCCGATGATTTCCTGGCTTCCCTTTCTGATAAAAGGAAGAGAAAAGAGGTGGAGGAGGAATCTTCAGAAGAGTCGGATGTTCCTCTCATAGATAAAAGGAAGAGGAAGAAAGGGGATCAGTTTGATGCCGACAAGGCGAAGCTGGAGAGACAGAAGCAGGAGAAGAGGCCAAAGCGTAAATAGGATATTGTTGTTTGTTGATATTTTGTCTTTAGGTTTTCCACTGTCCAGGAAGTGTAATTGTGAGACTGGCCCTCACTTTCCTTTCTAGGTTGTTTCTTAGTAGGTTTGCGTTACATAAATGAAAGTTTGTCTCTTTTTGCATCATTGTGTACCTGTATTCAAATAAACTTTCCATGTTTAGTAATAGGCCATCTAATGATAATTACAAATCAGCCAAACAACAGAAAGAAAACTTTTGTGCTGCATTGCTGTATCAAAGTTCAGTACATGTATACGAGTATATGTGCCCCCAATCAGTTGTTATCATAGCGCCTGAATGGGGTTTACTAAGGATTGGTTAGTAATGTCGGCAGGTTGCCCCCTATTTATGAATGTGGGGGACTTAGAGGATTTCATGGGATAACTGTTCTTGCGGTACCGAATTTCCAGCACCTTTCTCAGTGCTTAATCAGTGCATAATCAGCTCAGCAATTCATTCGCTCCCCGATCCTTCAGCGGGGAAGGAGTTCTTTCTCAACGCTCAATTGGAGACGCTTTTATACTCTCTCTCTGGAGAGTTAGAGTTCGAGCTCAGCGATTCATTCGCTCCCCGATCCTTCAGCGGGGAAGGAGTTCTTTCTCAGCGCTCAATCGGAGACGCTTTTATACTCTCTCTCTCTCTCTCTCTGGAGAGTTAGAGTTCGAGCTTAGCGATTCATTCGCTCCCCGGTCCTTCAGCGGGGAAGGAGCTCTTTCTCAGCGCTCGATCGGAGACGCTTTTATACTCTCTCTCTCTCTCTCTGGAGAGTTAGACTTTGAGCTCAGCGATTCATTCGCTCCCCGATCCTTCAGCGGGGAAGGAGCTCTTTCTCAGCGCTCAGTCGGAGACGCTTTTATACTCTCTCTCTCTCTCTGGAGAGTTAGAGTTCGAGCTCAGCGATTCATTCGCCTCCCGATCCTTCAGCGGGGAAGGAGCTCTTTCTCAGTGCTCAGTCGGAGACGCCTTTATACTCTCCTGGCGGTCGCCAAGGTTAGGCTTTTGCTCAGGCGGCTCCGATCATGGTACACCGCCATGCCTTGTGGACGTCATCTTCGCGTCCTTTATACTTTCTCTCTACTCTGGAGAGTCAGAGTCACGGATCAAGCAGTCTGCAATCATGCACGCTCATCAAACTCGTCCTAGGTTTATATTCTAACCCAAGCTCCGTGGATTAAAACCAGTTGGACAAGCAGTTGGAGCATTTGCCAAGGCTTTGAGTTCCTCCGAGCAGTCTATGGGAGGAACAGTTGGCACCAGACTTCGGTTACCTGCATTATTCACGCCGATTTCCATAAAAATAATCAGGCAGATAAATAAGGATGCAACAAAGGTAAATGACACACAATATTTTTATAGTGGTTCGGTCGAATCATGAACTACGTCCACTTTATAATTTTTTGCTTCAAGGAATCAAACTATTCTAGGCTAGTCGTGCCTTATACATGGTTTTCAACAAAGCAAAAGAACAGATTTGAAATTTTTATGCTAAGTATGGCCGTAAATGTTGGGCATTCCACACTCTGGGGATTTCCCTTCCATCTACGGTTGCCAGCTTGAAGGTTCCATTATCAAGCTTGCTCAGAATGGAGTACGGTCCTTCCCACTTCGCTCCCATATGAGTTGAAGGTGGAAAGACACGTTTCAGAACCAATTCTCCGGGTTCCCAGGTTCGGGCTCGAACCTTTTTGTTGTAATATCGAGCGATCTGTTGCTTGCATCTCAAGGCGTGCAGGTCCGCTTCATCCCTCTTTTCTTCGATCGTATCCAGGGACTCAAGGAGCAATTCATTATTGGTCATTGGATCATAATAAGTCACCCGGTGAGAAGGTACCTTTATCTCAATCGAGATGCCCGCTTCCGTTCCAAAAGCAAGGGAGAACGGGGTATGTCCTGTTGTCGACTTATATGTTGTCCTGTAGGCCCATAGTGCCAAGGGCAATTCATCAGCCCACATGGCTCTAGCCCGCTTCAGTCTTCTTTTTAGAATAGACTTAATCACTTTATTCACCGCTTCGACTTGTCCGTTCGATTGCGGGTGAGCCACAGAGGTGTATCGATTCTCAATGTGGTATTTTTAGCAGAAATTTCTGAATTCAGCGCTATCGAACTGAGTTCAGTTATCCGTTATCACAATCTTTGGAATCCCAAATCGACAGATGATGTTTCTCACGATAAAGTTGATCACTCGTTTGGTTGTGATTGTAGTTAGTGGTTCAGCCTCGACCCACTTAGTGAAATAATCCACGGCCACAATAGTGAACTTTGCTCCGCCCCTCGCTATGGGGAGACTCCCAATGATATCAATTCCCCACATAGCGAAAGGCCATGGGCTCATCATTGTTTTTAACTGATTAGGAGGTGCTCTAGGTATTTTCGAAAATCTCTAGCACGCATCACACCGTCGTGCGTATCTTGCCGCATCCTTGTTCATGGTAGACCAGAAATAACCATGCCGCAACACCTTTTTTGCCAAAGTTTGCCCTCCAGTGTGGTCGCCGCATTCGCCATCGTGAACCTCTTGTAGCACACGCTTGATGTCATCGTGGGCTATACACCGGAGGTGGGGCATCGAGAACCCTTGTCTGTAAAGAACTCCGCCTTGCAGAACGTATCGGGCGGCTTTACGATTTACTTTGCGCTTCTCGCTTTTCTTGGTCGGAAGCGCTCCATTCATCAGAAAATTCTTTAGAGGGGTCATCCAGGACTCCATTTCTGGTTCCATCTCTAGTATTAGGTCGATTTCCATTTGATCTATGCTAGGGGACCGAAGTACTTCAACGGGGGCTAGCCCGGTCACTTCAGGATCGTCAAAACTAGCCATCTTTGCCAACTTATCTGCCTGCTGATTCTCTGAACGCGGAATATGAGATATGCTGTAGTGATCAAAATCGTTCAGCAACTCTTTCACTTTCTTTAAGTATAAAATCAATCTTTCACTTTTAGCTTGGAATTTTCCAGTAACTTGGTTCACAACTAACTTGGAGTCGCAGAAGATGTTCAGCTTTGTGACCTCTAATTCCTTTGCAATCCTTAATCCGGCTATCAGGGCTTCGTATTCGGAATCGTTGTTAGTGGCGTGAAACTCCATCCGGATAGCATAGGATATCAATCGTTTTTCTGGAGTTTCAAGCACTACTCCAGCGCCGGATCTTTCGTCATTCCTAGCGCCATCAGCATACAATCCCCAGGCATTGGGATCGAGAAGTAACTTTGAAGGATCAACTTCTTCATTTGCTATATCTTCCTCAGGGATGGTGAACTCTGCTATGAAGTCGACTATCACTTGCCCCCGAATTGACCGTCTGGGCTGAAAGTTCAAATCAAATTGACTTAACTCGATATTCCATTTGAGTAATCTTCCAGATGCCTCTGGTCTCTGTAGGACTTGCTTGAGCGGATGATCGGTGTATACGGTAATAGGATGCGCCTGAAAATAATGTCGAAGCTTTCTAGAGGCGATCAATAAACTATATGCCAACTTTTCTATCCCTGGATAATTACGCTCTACTGCCGTAAATTTTTTGCTCACGTAATACACAGGTCTTTGGACCTTATCTTCTTCTCTTACCAAGGATGAGCTGATCGCATGGGATGACACTACCAGATACACGAATAAGTCCTCGTGATCCATTGGCTTAGATAATATCGGAGGTTTCTCCAAGTGCCTTAGTAAGTTCTGAAATGCTTCTACGCAGTCGGGTGTCCATTTGAAGTGGCATTTTCCCCGCTTTATTAATTCGAAGAATGGTATGCATTTATCAGTAGCCCTGGAGATAAATCTGCTTAGTGCGGCTACTTTTCCTGCAAGGCTTTGCACGTCCTTAATTTGCCTGGGTTCCTGAATGTCTCTGATTGCCGTGATCTGATCTGGATTAATCTCAATCCCACGGGAACTGACGATGAACCCCAAGAATTTTCCGGAGGCAACACCGAATGAACATTTGGTTGGGTTGAGTTTCATTCCGTACTTTCGAAGGATGCCGAAGATCTCCGCCAAGTCCATAGTGTGTTGAGAAGATTGCTTGGACTTAACCAACATAACGTCGACGTATACTTCCATTGTTTTCCCGATCTGGTTATAAAACATTCTGTTGACTAAACGTTGATATGTAGCGCCCGCATTCTTCAAGCCAAAGGGCGTCACCACATAACAATATAATCCCAGATTCATGATAAAACTAGTGTGTTCTTGATCTGGAACATGCATCGGAATCTGGTTATAAAACATTCTGTTGACTAAACGTTGATATGTAGCGCCCGCATTCTTCAAGCCAAAGGGCATCACCACATAACAATATAATCCCAGATCCGTGATAAAACTAGTGTGTTCTTGATCTGGAACATGCATCGGAATCTGGTTATATCCTGAATAAGCATCCATAAATGAGAGAAGCACATGACCCGCCGTCAAGTCTACCAACTGGTCAATCCGGGGTAACGGGAAACTATCTTTTGGACAGGCTTTGTTCAAATCTGAGAAGTCGATACACGTTCGCCACTTCCCGTTGGCCTTCTTCACCAGGACTGGATTCGAAATCCAGTCTGGGTAAGTCGAGTCTCTGATAAATCCATTACTCTTTAGCTTTCCAACTTCTTCTTTCAAGGCAGCGGACCTCTCTGGGCCCAACATTCGCCTTTTTTGCTTTACCGGAGGATGTTTAGGGTCAATGCTTAAGGAATGGCTCATGATTGATGGGGATATCCCACACATGTCCGCGTGGGTCCAAGAAAATACATCCAAGTTGTTTTTTAAGAAATCCGTCAATTCTTTAGCGAGATTCGGATTTAACTGGGATCCAATCTTAAGGACCTTCTCCGGGTCACTGTCATCGATTGGTACATCCATAGTTGTATCGTTGGGAGTCGCCATTCTGCCCCCGGGTTCTTGATCCTCTTTGGGATCTATATCCTCGGGCAACTCTCTGGGCGACTCTCTAACGACTATCCTCTTTAGTTGCTATAAGGTCTCCCCCCCCCCAGGGGGAGAAGCGCCTTTAGTTTCAATGTCCCCTCCATTGCGAAGTAACTTTAGTTCGGCAACATAACATGTTCGCGCAGCAACCTGATCTCCTCTGACGATACCAATGCCAGCTTCTGTGGGAAATTTCAATAACAAGCACCAGGGAGCTATACAGGCTCTAAACTTTGCGGGGGCCGGTCGGCCCAAGAAGGCATTGTAGGGCGATTCAACGTCCAAAACCACGAAGGGAAGGATTCTCACTCTCTGGCGTTCTCCTTCCCCAAGCGTAACCGGTAACTCTACATAACCCATTGGAGCGGTGGATGCTCCGTTAAATCCACGGATCCATCCTTGACAGGGCTTCAAGTCTTTTATTTCGAGGTTCATCTGGTCAAACGTTCTTTTGAAAAGAATATTGACGGAACTCCCGTTGTCCACTAAAACCTTATGAACAGTGGCTGGTCCAATAGGTACTGTAATTACAAATGGATCTTCAGTCGGAGCATGGACTCCAATGCTTTCTCGTTCTCGGAAAACGACATCGTCGGTCATCATCTTTTGTTGCTTCACCGGGATATTGTCCTCAGGGTTGCCACACTCCCCTACCTCGAGTTGTTGCTTAGCTACATTGACGTATTGATCCAATGCCTTGGAGCTATGCCCGGCGAGATAAAGTCCTCCGATTACGGTATTGATAACAATGTTCTTCCCCTTTTGCTGGGCAGTTGGCCTTGCAGCAAGTTGATTCTGGTTCTGATTTGGGGCCTGTAGTGCTTGCCCCCTGTCTCTGGGCGTTACTCTGTATTCATCTAACTTTCCTTCTCGAAGCAGTCTTTCGACTACATCTCTTAGGTGACGGCATTCATTCGTCGAATGGCCGTGAATCTGATGAAAGAGACAAAACTTCCCCGTTTCACGTTCTTTTTCTGTCGAATCTCTGGGAGGTGGCCTCTTATTCTAGAGGACTTTATACGCATCCATGAAGATATTTTCCAGAGTATCACTTATTGGTATATAACTTTCAAAGGCCCTGGGACGAGTCCTTCTCTGGGAGTCGTTTCCTCGGTTCCTCTTCCGGTTGTTGCCGTTACCATTATTATTGTTGTTCCCTAACTGACGACCACACTGATTCCGATTTCCAACATTTACTTCAACCTTCCCCGAGCTGTCTCCTGTCTATTTAATGGCGACATTGCTCTGGATTTCCTCCTTATCGGCCATTTTTGCCTTTCGGTTAGCATATACTTCTTCCCGGCGCAAGTGTACGTTGGCTTTCTCGTAGAATAATTCTCTAGTATGGGGTGGCTTTCCTGCTAGGTATCTCCCGAATTCAGTGTCTTTATCTACTCCGTCAATCAGTGCTGCGACAACGGTTGGTTCATGGGGATCTTTAACTTCAGTGGCGGCCAAGTTGAAACGGTCTAAGTACATCCTCAAACTTTCGCCTGGTCGATGCTTGACGAGGAACAAGTCAATCACACTCTTTGTTTTTTGTGCATAGATACGGAATTGTTCTACGAACTTCTCACTCAACTCCCTGAAGCTAGAAATCGATCTTGCTGGCAAGCGAGTAAACCATGACAATGCTACATCCTCCAAGAATATGGGAAATGCTTTGCACTTGACAGCGTCAGAAGCAGCGGCAGCGGTCATTGACTAAGAGTATCTCATCAGGTGTTGGACAGGATCAGACCTGCCTGCGTATCGGTTCATCTGGGGCATGTTGAATCGCCTTGGGAAAGTCGCATCCAAGATATCATCAGTGAAAGGGGTGTGACTGCGGTCGATCCCCCAATCTTCATTTCGTTGTCCACGGCTATCTGCCAGAATCTGATGGATCATGTCTGCAACATTTGCACTGGTCAGCGGAGGTTCAGGGTCAGTGCCTCTGGCTCGGCGGGGTTCTCTAATCTCTCTTCCGAGAGCAGTCATGAAATCCGGGGCTCGGATGGGGCTTCGTTGCCCCCTGTTGCCATGAGCATGTGCGCGACGACGGGGCTGAGGTAGTCTGTTATGTACGGGACTGTCCACATCTCGAGCCCTGGGAGCTGTGGCTTGATCGTTCACATTACGGTTTGAGGGCCCCGCCTCCAGTGCTTCTTCTTCCCGTGATGGCAGGGTTCCGAACCGAAGCTGCTCTATGTTTTCGGCTCTCTCATATGGTCGCCGCGGAGGTCTCGGCGATTCTTCTGACGAAGAAGAATATCCTGGAGTGAGTGGACGGACCGGCGGGGTCCTTTGCCTTGCGAGTTTATCAAGCCTTCTATCCATAGCAGTCAAATTTTGTCGCAGGACGGAGATTTCCTGCCTTTGGGCAGCCAATTCATCAAACAATCTCTCCCACATTTCGGAGAAGCGAGAGAGATCCCCCTCAGTGATGGGAGCAGAATGATCATATTGGTTATCATCACTTTCTCTTATGCGCAAAGAGCTTGAGCCGGGTCGAGCGGAGGGGCCAGGACGGTAGGAGCGAGCCATAGGCTCCTTTCCAGGTCGAGTTGTAGTCTGATCATCAATTCGGATTGCTGTGGTTCGAGGATGGTGGTTCGCAGCGCCCTCTTGAGGTCGATTCGCGGTCACGGTGCGCGGAGGATTCGAGGCGTTACCTCGGGATCGAGTAACAACCCCTTCAGCAGTCCGGATCGCCTCGTTCTCGTCGACTCAGAGCGTGGTGTCTTCATCGGATCGGTTCGCCCCCTGCGCTCCGCGATCCAGAGTTTCCTCATTGCCTAGCTCGTGCACACTCTCTTCAATTGTGTCATTAGTTTGTGAAGCTCGTGCTTCCTTAGATCTTTTTCCAACCGTGATATCCGAATCGCTGGAATCTTCAAAGAACCGAATAGTGAAACTTTAGGACTGTGTTCTCAGTGAAAGCACCAAAATGTTAGATCAAAATTTGGACCTAACACCCAAATTATTCTGAATCTTATAGAGTTTCAACTGAAGAATGAGGAAAAAGAAAATAACACACAGAATTTATAGTGGTTTGGCGTTAACGAGCCTACGTCCACTTTATATATTATTGATTATACTTTGAAAGCTAATACAATCAATGATTTCTCTTAATACTCTCGTAGTCTGACAATAATGGCGGATTCAGTACTCAATATTGCCAAAAAGATCCCAAAAAATGCCAAGCTCCGGGTTATTTATAGCTGATTTTGTCAGGCGGGTCATGGTAACACGTGGCACGAATCCCGAGAACATCGGATCGCATCGCCATCGTTGAAGAAATAGTCAAATTAGCCGTTGCGGACAAGTGTCGCGATCCCCTTGAAAATCAGATCGTGCAGATGGGGAGAATTGATCAAAATGACGGTTAAAGACACGTGTCGCTAGATCCGTGCGACTCGGATCGCTGAAGACTAGCTCGTACTTGAACGGGTCAGAGGCTCCGCCATGCATCAGGGGATCGGATCGGTCAATACTGAGCAATAACACATGCATGGATCGAATCGCATAGAGGTGTCGTTTTGCTGATGAAGTGGGAGCGATCCGACGTTGCGATCTAATGAGGGGTGATCCGATCGTGCGATTCGGTGAAGGCGATCCGATCGTGTGATCCAGAGAGGGGCGATCCGATCGTGCGATTCAATGAGGGGCGATCCGATCCTTCATGCTCTTAGGTAACGCAGTTTCAGACTTTCTTCTTATGAATGAACCTGGATGACTTGGTCAAAAAGCTAGCCAACAATTATCAATTTATATTTCAGGTTTAACGATTTCCTGAAATAACTCTAATCCTAACACACATCAAAAAAATTTATTTTATTATTTTATTTATTATTATATTAATATTTTGAATTTCGAAATTCAAATTTCAAATTTTAAATTTGAATTTCAAATTTCAAGTTTGAATTTTAAAGTTTTCATTTTTAAATTCAAAACAAAGCAAACAACCAAAGCGACCATTCATCCAAAGAAAATTTAAAAATTAATTAAGGCGTACCCAGTTTTTAGATCCTTTTCTTCAAAATTTTCTGAATTTTGAATTGTCGTAAAGCATATATTTGAATTTCTGGTTTCTAGCTCTTCATCACTTGATGATGAATCTGAATCATCTAACGTTGCTACGTATGCTTTCTTTCTCTTCCTTGACGAATTGTTGTTGTCCATTTGTTGAGTCGATTTATCAGAATATGGACACATTCTCCTTATATGGCCTGGTTTGTTGCAGTTATAACATCGATCGTCATTTCTTCTTGAATTTCCTTGGTTATTATTTTGGAAATAATTTTTCTTTCTATATTTCAGAAATCTTCTAAAATGTCTTGTCATTAAGGCTATTTCTTAATCTTCTTCACTACTCTAGTCAGAGTCATTTGTTGTTGCTTTAAATGCAATGGATTTTGTAATGTCCCTCTTTTTAACCGACTTTGTTCGATGATAAACATTGATTATAATGAGCTAATTAAATTAAAATGGAATGAAACCATGGTTAATAATAACGAACTTAAGTGACTTTTTATCTAACTTATATAATTAAATATATATATATATATATTATGGGAAAATATATTACTTATTGTATTTATATAGGATAATAAGAAGATATTATTATTATTAGTGTTGAACTTGATTCCTTATTACTTAAGAAAATTAATGAAATCTTTAAAATTAAAATCCTATGCACTATAAATATACCAACTATAACTTATATGAACATGTACATTTTGGGGTAATATGATTACTTAAAGGATTAAAATTTTATCTTTAATGTAGGAACTTGTGCATGCTATGGATAAAACATATGTAGGGTCTGAAGCTAAAACTTCATTTATGATAAACATGATTTTTGATTCGAAATTGCTACCATTGGAAAAGTTGTTGTATATATGTAAATACAAAAAAATATGCCTTAATTTTTGAAATGGTATGGCTATGAATACATAAGGCCATCCCCTAAAATACTACAACACAACTAAAACCTATTGTCAACAAGATTTAACAATTCATGAAACCATTCGATGCATTTATTAGTCATAGCCATAGAAAAGATCAAACATCCCATTTTGGAACATTGCGGCTACAAGAATTTAATGATCATGGCTTTAGAAGTTTGAAATATCTCTAGAACTAAGATAAATATAGGATTGCACAAAAATATATATGATATATTGCATAGTCTATACAACCAAGTCAAAAGGAGGGGTGAAAGCCTAAGGCTAATATATACAATAACATCAAAATATTTAATAAAGAAAATGATTTTTTTGATGCTTAAACTTGGCTATACAAACCACCCTAAGTCCCATATCTTTCTCATGCAAAAACAATTGAAAGTCAGGTGATCATATAGCAGGAGCAAATCTAGGAACAGAGGAAAGCTAAACCAGTGAGTAAACTCACTTTACACTATCTGTTTTAAGCTACTGTTTTTAAGTAATGTAATAAGTGGATTTCATGAATATATGGATGTGTATGTTTCCATTATTATTTCACCCCGGGTTTTCTATGTGAGACTTAAACTTACTATATTTATATTTAACAAGTCTCTGTGAACATAATCACATATGAACCATTGTCCCATGTCACTTAAAAAATGTAGCTTAAATACTAATAGTGTACAGTATGGGTTTTCTACCTGGAAGATGGTTTATATACCATAGGATATACATTGAAATGATTTTTTTAAGTATACATATAAGCATGTATTCCAGTAACATAACTGTAACTATAACCAAGTTTAATCATGGAATTTGCGAACATCTTAAAAACATGATTCAGGTATTTGGATGTAATCACAGAGCGAAATGATGATTTTTAATGCCCATTACGTGGTTTTTAAGATTGTGGTTGTCAAGATATTATGAGATGATCGAAATTTGTATTTAGGAAATACTGACGATCGAAACAACTGGGATTCATGGCGTAGAGCATAGGGTGACATGAGAGGTAGGTAATTAGAGGAAAAATACTGAATAATTTTTGTGTCGAGTAATTTGCATGAGTATGAGGAAATAGGGTTAATGGGTTAAAAATTCGTCATCTTTGACGTTCATCCAAACTGCGGCACCACAGTGGAAAGGGAAGACTGCGCACCACGGGGAACCAGTGCTGGAGGTCTTCACTGTTGCGTGGCTCAAGTCTGACATGTTCTAGTGGTCGGAGGAGATGACAGTATGAGGTTTCTTGGATCGAGTTTTTTTGGCAAGTCTAGGTTCAACGTGAAATTACTGCAGAGTTGGTCGGTGGTCGATTTGAGTATGGAAATGGAAATGGTGTGTGAGTTAGGGTTTGCGAGGACGACCAGGGGAGGGTGATGGCCAGTGAAGTATGTGTGCACGTGCACGATGTGTATGTGTGCACCGTGGAAGCTTCAACAACTTTGAAGGGAAGAAGCCAGAAGTAATAATGGTTCGATTGTTCTTGGGTTAGCGTAGGCATTGAAAAATAATAAGAAGCATGTTAAAACCAGAAGGTACCTTTTCAAAAAAAAAAGGGCGGGGGCGTAGTATGTTAAGAAAGGTAATAACAGGAGGATAATGCAAAGAGGTATAAACAAAATTAAAAACTAAAGAAGGATTTGGACCAATAGGATAACAGTGAAACAAAAATATATAAGAACCAAAATAACAGAAGGGGATGCAACAAGTAATGAAGAAGAGAGGGTAGTAGCAAAAGAAGTGACTCACGTGGGCTAGAATAGTTTGGACTGAGGAGCATTTAGGCCGAGGTTTTCAAAGTAAGAAAGGAAAAAATGTGTTGAACCAAAGCTAGGCAATGTAGCTATCCACGAAAAGAAACAAGAAATTAACTTGTGTATGGTTTTGTTAAACAAAGAATAGGAGGTTAGTGAAGTTGTATGCAGTTGAGATTTGCGTAACTAGAAGGAAAGTAACAGGGGAGATAAGGTGTGAGTAGGCTAGGGTGTATGGGCTGGAAGTAATTGGGCAATAGGATAATAATTGAAAAAAAATGAGGTGGGCTGAAGGCTAAGTGGGCCGAACATATTGAGCTGAGAATTTGGGCCTAAATGATAAAATAGGAAAAGAAGAAAAATAAAACAAAGGAAAGAAGGGATGATAGGCTAAAGTGTATTGGGCCAGTAGAATCAAGTAAAGATAGAAATGAAATAAAACGGAAGATAAGAAAGTAAGAAAATAGGAAATGAGAGAAGAGGAAATAAATAGAAAACAAAGGAAAAAAATAAAATAGAAATTTGTATAACTTAATTTACTAGTGTTTGTTTAGAAATAAAACGACAATTTAAAAATATTTATAAAGTGAGACAAAGGTATTGATTACAAAATAATTGTCGTAATTAACAAACTAACATTATTGTATTAATTGCCATGTGCGAAGCACGTGCCTTCTAGTTAGATAATTAAATAATGTGTGTGTAGTTGTTTATTTACAAATATAAAGAAGTCACAGTCAAATGCCTGGATTATAAACGATACAGAAAGATCCGATTCCGTTTTGGTCGAAGTTATTAAAAAGAATATATGATCGATTTAATATATGAAATGAAATAGAAATGCAAAGGCTTGGAATGATAGAAATTTGATCGACTATCTATGTTATTCGTATTAAGCCAAGGAAGTTAAAATATTGAATTGTTATTCAATCGATTTAAGTTGATTATTGGTTTCTTTTAAAGCGAGGAATTGTTTGCATTAAAGTAAAGATTTTATACAAACCAGTTTCCTTAAATATCATATGACTTTAAAAGGCATACGTTGATCGTTTCGAAGAGCCCGGAGTTTATATTCCACTTTGATTCGATCTATAAGTTGCGTGTCATAAATTATTGAAGATAATTGAAGATGGAGATATGCAAGGGCTATTTCGTTTATAAATTAGTGCCTTCAGTTTGACCAGTCCCAGGACAACTTGTATGGACGAATGTCTAACAAAATATTTCCAATGGTTATGCCCGTTGATTTTTTGAATATACCAAGTTGGTGGGGAGAAGATAACTTCTCTTTATTTACACCCAGTGTGTATTTGTATAATCAATATGTGATTACGAATTTGACGATGCGACATTCAAAGTGAATGGTGGGCAGGTGTTCTAGAAGATAACGTAGCCTCAAGCCTCACAACCAGGAAATGACAAAAATCGGACAGGCAACATGGCTAGGTAGTTCATTCCCAAGCAGGGTGTATTATCACCATCTAGAGAAATTCCTTTTGTCTTCTTAATCTACATTTCGCTGTTGTAGCTTTCGATAATGATTGCTGATCACACCCGTGGGGTGATAACATATTCGCTACACTCAAGCTAAATGAGTGGGCGGTAATGTGTGGTCGTGTTGCAAGACATTCTTGTTGAACCCAGTGTATCCCCTCTAGAGTACAATGATCGGCAGGTGGTCTCTTACCTTGTCATAGTCGGAATCCAATCTCCAATAAGTGCCCGTGGTTTATGATTTTATATTATATATATGTGGAGTGTGAGATGCAAGCGTTCTGCTAGATGGTTATTTATTTGGTAAAAACTATTATAATATCAAACGATTTTGATATCCAAAATATTTTGGGTTATAGTAAGGTAAAAACCGTCCATGTTTTTGTGTGGGCCGGTCTTACTATTATATTTTCTTTCGGAAGATTTTTTAACGTTAAATCAATATGTTCTCATAAGGGAAAAACCCTGTTCCATATTGTCTTGCTTTCAAAATATTTAAATTTGTTTACTCACACCAGTCCCCTGACTGACCCAGAGTTTATTTTTCTGTGTTTTCCTAAACCCTTGGGTTCTCATAACAATTGTTATGAGTAGACAAGTGATCCAGATGATAAGTGGAAATCTTTTGGAGTACTTCGTACTAGAAGTTCAGTGGTCAACTTATTAGTTATATCTATATCTAAGTATCTAGTTTGTATGATGTATTGGGCCAGTATCACGTATGATGTGTATTCTAACGATGTACTATGATGTGATAGACTCTGATATGTAATATATTATGTGATATTATATTTTTTTAAATTCAGCTGTGAGATTCTGATGTTCTTGTTTAGTTATATTCTCTATCTATTTCTATTTCTTTATTAATGACACGACTTCCGAGGTCATCGAAAGTCGTGCCATTATAGATTTCTTCTCAGTTGGCCTGTTTTCCTTTCTTTTCCGTAGTTGGACTTCAAAAGGCATCAAATTTTCGATTAACTCCTCAATCTTCATTTCATTGACATTATTGAACTCTTTAATGGCCAAAGTTTTCTGATCCCATTCTACCGTCAATGAACTCAATATTTTTCTAACTTGATCCTCTTTAGAATAAGTTTTTCCAAGTATTGTTGATGAATGCACTATCTCTTGAAATCTGCAATACATATCGGAGATAGACTCATTCTCATTCATTTTGAATAACTCAAATTGATTAACTAACATTGATATCTTAGTTCGTTCAGCTTCACTAGTTCCTTCATGAGTAACTGGTAAAGTTCTCTAAATTTCATAAGCAGTTTTACATACTGATACTCTATTAAACTTTATCCTATCTAACAAACAAAATAACATATTCATGGCCTTAGAATTTCTTTGTGCAATAGCCTTTTGTTCGGTTGTCCATTGTGCAAAAGCAGTTGTGGGTTCAACAAACACATTTTGTGTACTATTCCATGTGTCTAATCCTGTCGATTGTAAATATATTTTCATTCTACATGCCCAATATGAATAATTACTACCATTAAACAGTGGTGGTCTAACAGTGGACTAACCCTCTACAAAAGAACTATTATTGCTACCAATGTTGGTTTCCATTATAACTATTTTCAAAAATAAGACTATGAACTTTTTGAAATACCTTGCTCTGATACCAATTGTTAGGGATTGCAGAATGGATCGTTAAGGCAAGACTAACACTAGAGGGGGTGAAGAGTGTTTTTGAAAATTTAAACAAAATCTAAAAATTATATGATCTACTATATGAATCACACACCACATAAACAATCACAGACACAAAAATGAATAGAAATAAAATTGTAACGACCTGAAAATTCCCGATCCTGATCATCGATATTATATCACATATCGACTAATCGAACACATGAAATTAACAGATCATTAATAGAAAGAAGTTAGAGGGTGAGAAATAGAAAGATAGAAAGTTAGAATAGGAGAAAAAGAAGAACACAACATAATCAGAGTATCACAAATCTCACAACGGAACTGAATAAAATATATTATAACAATACTTTAAATACAAACTGGTATTTGAACTTACATACTTCATCATAGCACAACATAAATATAACACAGCAGAAATAACTCTATACATCTAATATAGAAACCTCCTGCTCCAAGCTCCTTCAAGATATCAGTAAAATCCTACACTACTTGACTGGGCGTAAAAATTTGGGGCACCCAAGAGTTTAGGGAAAACACAGGGAAATAAACTCTGGGTCAGTCATGGGACTGGTGTGAGTAAACGATTTTAAAACAGATTGATTTAACGTTCAAAATCCTTTTGAAAGAAAAATGATAATCGTAAGACTGATCCACACATAAATACGGATGATTTTTATCTTACGATAACCCAAAACATTTTTGAAATCATATATTTCTTCTGATATTGTAACAACCCGTATTTTTGAATAACATATTATAACATAAATGGAGGCAGAATTAAACTGTAAAATCTGAATCAAGGGAAACGGGCTAGGCCATTGCGTTCGTCTCGGAAAAATACGTGAAATAGAGTCCGGATTTTCGAAAATCGGAGTCCGTATGACCAAGATATGGCCTCGCGAAGTTTCACGGAAAATTCACAAATTAAAGTATACTTAATTAAGTGAAATGGGTTGCGCAGAGAAATATATATATATTGATATATATATATAATTGAAAATTTAATAAGTAAATATGCAAAAATGTTCAAAACAGCGAATTGGGAGAGGGGAATAACCGAACCGGCCGATTTTTGAGGTCGACCCGAGCTCGCTGGGTCGACTAGGGGTTAATCCAGGGTGTTTGGCTGTCAACCCGTGGGCCGATTCGCTCAAATGCAGATTTTGCATTTGAATGGTTCTCATGGTTCAGCTTTAATCTAAAGGTCCTAGATGGTTCCTACACTTGACTTCTTCCCCAAGACATGCTTTGATGGCTTGGATTGAATCTAGGGTTAATCCTATGGCTAATACTATCCTAAAACTCTATAAAAAGACCCCTAAACCTAGCCTAAATCACCATTATTCAATCCTACAACTAAACTATGCCAAATTTGTTCCTCTCATGGCCTCCACTCTCATGCTAAAATTTCTAAGTTAATTTCTATGAGAGATTTTGAGTTCATACAAGTGTTTTCAAACTTGTATGAGTGTTCTTAGCTTGCATTCAAGTCAAGTTGCAACATTTCTATTTCAAAGCAAGGGTTTTTATTGAATTGGCTCAAGGGTTTTCATTTAGAGCTTGCATATTTGGGTTTTTGGTGCTTGCATAAGGGCTTCGTCTCAATCTTTATAATAAATATTCATTTGTGTCTTCATAGCGTAGTAAGCCCTTTCCTACTTTCTTTCTTTGAACTCTAAAGTTAAATGAATGATGCAAGTTTGGGGTTGATCATTATATGCAAGTTTGGTTGATCATTATATGCAAGTTTGGTTGGTCATTATATGCAAGTTTGGTTGATCATTATATGCAAGTTTGGTTGATCATTATATGCAAGTTTGGATGATCATTATGCAAGTTGGTTTAATCATTATGTATGACACATGTTGCTATGTTATGCAAGTTTGGGTTGATCATGTTATCATGTTATGCAAGTTAAACTTGAGGTTTTGAGCATAAAGCTCCAAGCTTTATATTAAAGGTTGCATTTTGGCAACATGAAAGTTATCATATCCCTTATGATAACTTGCATGTGAGGCAAAATGCGAACTTCTAGCAATTTCTACATGTTATTTATCACCATATATCACTCATATGCTAAGTTTGGTTTTATGCATGCTTTTGAAGCCTAATAATGCAATATGCAAGTATATGAACATATGTACATTTCATATGCCACCATGTTAAACTTGTGGCTTCAACACATTTATGTCATGGTTATGCCAAGTTCCCTATTTTATCCTTTATGCGTTGTTGCGATTATGTAAACGATGGGATTACGTTGGGGTTGGGTAACATAATGACATGAACATGATTTTTTTGTAACATGATGTGATATGTTAACTTGTAATTATGTTTTGGAAACATAATGGACATGACACTTAGAAAATATGAGTGTGGCCAACTCGAGGTTAGGTTGAGTTTGTAGCATAAATCTACCCGGACCCGCCCGGCTTAACTAGTGGCTACAAACAATAGGACCCAATGTGAGAAGTTGGTCATGTTGTGCTCGAACCCGAGGTTAGACCTAGTTGTGGTGTAAAGCTACCCGGACCCGCCCGGCTTAACTAGTAACCACAACAAAGTCTAATGTGAGAGGTTAAAGCGCATTAAGTTAATTAATGCCTCCTGATTAGGGTTAAGTCATGGTCCACTTAATACTTAACCAATTTGGGCTTGATGGATTAATCGAGGTTAAGTCAGGAGCCTTTGGTACTCTTAACCGATTTAATCCACGTTTGGATCGGGTTAACCACATTTAACCCGTTAAGAAACCCTAGTTGCGTGGTTCTTTTCAGCAGTAACCTTCTAGGTAGTATCATAAGACCCTAGGACTAGGCTAGGGTGGGGCACGATTACTGGGCAGATTGTAAGAGACCAAAAGAGACGGCTGAATGATGCCCCGATTGTTCAGGCGGACCATGGTCGTGCACATTAAGTCCGGAGTTGAACACGGGCAACGGTTGGTTTGGACTGTGCATCATGGTATGGTGTCATAGGGTTACACCATAGGGCCTGATACACCCTATGGTGGACCCTGCACAGTCAACTACATTACATGATTAAGCCGCATGACACCGACACTTGACGAGTTAGGCTTATAGGGAGCCGATCGACTAGACCGAATAGTTGGACCTTGATTTAGGTCACCTCATGATGTTGGGCCAAGCTTGGGCCAAGGGATCAATTCTTGTTTTTACTTGACATGTTAGAATGCTAGTACACCCGTGGTGCAAAACTTAACCTTGATTATGCAATGACACCTTTATCTATCTTGTTAGGTAATCACCATGCCAGTATGTTGTTATCCTTATGTTCATCTCAGCTTCTCATGCCAGTTAACTTTACTAGTTCATAGACAGATAGTAGTAGGGCTAACCAGTCTTTTTGACTGACCTGTTTTCTTTCGCCTCTTTTCTTCCGCCCCCCCCCCCTCAGGTTCTCAGGGTGGGAACATTGGAGCTTAGCTTGGATCTTTACAGCTTGCTTACTGGATTTGTTCATGTACGGTTTTGGACATTGAGCTAGCTATGGTTTATCACTTCATTTTGGGGATAGTACTTTATGTATTTCAGTTTTTCAGTTTATGCTTTTATCTAGACTTTGTTGTTGGAAAATAATGACCAAGTACTTTGTTGTAACATGACTATGGTTTTGAAATGCTAAGTTTTATCCGCTGCTTTACTACTCTGTTTTACTTATATGTTCTGTCTTGTGATATTTGCATGCATGTTTACCTTGTTTAACGCCCCTCCAAAGCTAATGTCCTTGCAAGAGTGGCATTGGCGGAGGTGGGGTGTTACATTTGGTATCAGAGCATAAGGTTAACAAGATTCGAGCAAAAGGTTTTTAAAACTTACCTTTTGAAAAATTATTTTCAAAACCAATTAAGTATTTTCCAAGAAAAGTCTAGTTATTTTAAAAAAGGCTACTCCCCAAAAGCCATAGCACTATCCTTCGTTCCTTCGTTCTGAATCTATCTATCTTTTTCTTTGTTTCAGTATGGCCGATCGCTTTAACATCCCGGAAGACGTACAAGTACCCGTCTGGTTCCGGAGATTTATGGAGGCAAGGGCGAATGAAGCCGGCCCCGCAAACATTCCTCCTCCTTCCCCCGTCGCTAACATCTCTCCTCCTCCCGTAGCTGAGGTTCCTCCTCCCCCTCAGCATACACAAGTGAATTTCGCGGAGCTTTGCAAAGACTTTAAGGCGATGGGTTGCAAGAATTTTGACGGAACGGAGACTTCTGTGGAGGCAAGAAACTGGTTAAAGGAAACTGAAGACCTCTTTGATATCTTGGATGTGGAAGATCGTAGGAAAGTTCTGTTGGCGGTATGGCTATTGAAAGGGGAAGCCGAAGCCGCTTATTGGTGGGTAGTCACCACCACTACTAGACCCATTGAGACTTGGGATGACTTTAGGAGAAAGTTTGGACTAAAGTTCCTATCATCGACAGAAGAGAATCTTCAGATGGAGAAGTTCCTATCTCTAAAGCAAGGGGACATGACAGTTAGGGAATACGTGGATATGTTTAATCAACTTGCTCAGTTCGGTCTAGAATTGGTAAACACAGCTCGGAAGAAGGCCCTACACTTTGCTCTAGGATTGAATGAGCCATTGCGCGGTTTGGCCATGTCTCATATACCCCTGGGGGCAACTTTCGAGAGTTTGGTGAATATGGCCCTGCTTCAAGAGGGAAATAAGAGTGGCAAGAAGGAGGTCAAGGCAAATGAGTCTCAAGGCGAGAAGGTAGATTCCGGAAAAGGAGGCAAGAACAACAATAGCAAGAACAACAAGTCAAGAGAAAGGAGGAAGTGCAACTTCTGTGGGGTTACTGGGCACATAGCCAAAGACTGTAGGAAGAAGAAGAGGAAGTTGGGCGAATGCTTTCACTGTGGAGAGCCTGGACATATTAGCAAGGATTGCCCCAAGAAGCAAGGGCAAGGACAAACTCGGCAAGTAAGACCCTCTGGAGGGCAATTGCAGGCTCTCCTCGCTCTTCCAGCTTTTGATCGAGGTAAAGTTTTTATAGAAATTCATGTTTACATTTCTGATTTTCTTGTTCACACCTTATTTGATTCTGGCGCATCGCATAGTTTTATCTCTTCTGGTATTGTTGAAAGTTTGCACCTAAGTACTAGCTTAGTTGAGGATCCCGTTTGTGTTTCAAATCCAATTGGAGGTTCCGCCCGTCTACCTGTGGTTTGTATGGATTTGAAAATCTCTATCTTGAGCATAGAATTCATGTGTAATGTTTAGGTTCTCGGGTTTATGGGATACGGGTTGATTTTGGAGGTGGATTGGCTGTCCAGTTATGGAGCCATTCTTGACTGTGAGCATAGAGTAGTGAGGCTCATGACTCGCCTCAGTAATCCCCTAGAAATTTCTTGTAACCCTAGAGGTCCCGTCATGTTATGTTATCTTGAATCTCTCGACTCGTCCATCGATGATCTGCAATCTGTAAGGGTGGTCCAAGACTATCCCGATGTCTTTGAAGAAGTTAAGGGGTTACCCCCTAAACGAGAGATAGATTTCCGCATTTATCTAGTCGATAATGCCAAGCCAGTATCATTGCCTGTTAGGCACATGGCCCCTCGAGAAAGAAGGGAGCTCGGTAAGCAAATCAAGGAATTACTTGAGAAGAATTTTATTATGCGAAGCATTTCTGAATGGGGTGCTCCGGTGGTATTCGCCACTAAGGCGGATGGTTCGCTTCGTCTATGTGTTGATTATCGAGAGTTGAACAAGCTGACAAAGAAGAATAGGCACCCGTTACCGAGAATTGATGATCTCTTTGACCAGTTGGTAGGTGCTTCTATTTTCTCTCAGCTCGATCTAGCCACCGGATTCCATCAGCTTAGAGTGACTGAGGATAGTATTGATAAGACTGCGTTTAGGACTCCAGATGGATTCTTTGAATGGCTCGTCATGCCATTCGGTTTGACTAATGCACCCGCCTACTTCATAGATTTGATGAGTAGGGTGTTCAGAGAGTTCCTTAACAAGTTTGTGGTTGTCTTCGTGGATGATATTCTGATCTTCTCAAAGGATGAGGAAGAGCATGCTAGGCATCTCAAGGAATTGATGGATACGCTTAGAGCGCATCAGTTGAAAGCCAAGTTCTCCAAATGTCATTTCTGGAGAAGGGAAGTTTGGTTTCTTGGAAATATAGTTTCTAAGCAAGGCATAGCGGTGGATCCCGCGAAAGTGGTTGTGGTTCAAGACTGGAAGACTCCGAGTAATGCAACCGAAGTAAGGAGCTTTCTCGGTTTGGAGGGCTACTATAGGAAGTTCATCAGGGACTTCGCTAAGATTTCGGCCCCTCTTACTAAGTTGACGAAGAAGAACTTAGTCTTTGCATGGGACTTGGAGTGTGAGCTTGCTTTTCAAAGGCTCAAGAGAGCCCTTACCTCAGCTCTAGTTTGGCAACGTGGATTGGCACTGTTTTCAAGAGATAGTTTTCTGCGTGGGATACCGTATAATATGTAAATGAGATCCAAGATTCACTAACGAATCTTGGAAATCTTGCACGAAACCATGAGCACGCAGTTATGTTTAAGCCAAGTATTTTAGGCAAAGAATAAGTGGAAGTGGAACGAGAGGCAACGGTGAAATGAGTTCTAACTCATACTTTGGGAACAAGAATTAAGAACTACGGAATTGCAAAGTTAAAAGACGGTCAAGGCACGATGGGATTAAGCACAAGAAAATGCGGCTTAGAAGACTGAAGACTAGAAACACGCATTATATCTCTTTCTAAGAGTATATCCTTGATCCCTATTGTTCCGTAGAGCTTACTCGCATGCTATCTTTTAAGTATATCCTCTCGGTCCTATCCTCAATCTTAGTTCAGTTGCAAACCCCATAAGGAGTATGACTCGCCTGTTTGTGAGATATAGTTGGGGTGAAGATGTTCGTCACCAAACTATTTGGGCTTTATGGGATATGGGTAATAATTGATAGACTTACAAAGAAAGCCCATTTTATTCCGGTGAAAAGCAAGAGGACCGTATCATGGCTAGCATCTGTTTATCTTCGAAAGATAGTACGGTTGCATGGAGTTCCTTCTAGCATAGTTAGCGATCGTGACCCAATTTTCACTAGCCAGTTCTGGAACAGTTTGCAAGAAGCAATGGGTACGCGATTGAATCTGAGTACAGCCTATCACCCCCAGACGGATGGCCAAACCGAAAGGGTGAATAGAGTGCTAGAAGATCTTTTGAGGCTTTGTGTTCTCGACTTCGGTGGTACTTGGGAAGACCACCTTCCTCTTGTAGAGTTCGCTTATAATAATAGTTATCAAGCCAGCATAGGGATGGCACCATTGGAAGCTTCGTATGAGAGGCCGTGCAAGCCACCAACATGTTGGTGGGAAGACGACGGATAAGCTTATAATTGAGCCTGACATGATAAGGGACACATCCGAGAGGGTTGAATTGATTCAAAGACGGATGAAAACGGCCCAAGACAAATAGAAATCCTATGCATACAAGCGAAGGACAGACTTGGAATTTAAAGTTGGAGATATGGTCTTTGTGAAGATTTCTCCTTTGCGATATATGGTTCGCTGACACCAAGGATCGTAGGACCCCTCCCTACTATAGAAAGAGTCGGGAAGATGACTTATAAGGTGGAATTGCCGAGAAGCTAGCCGGAGTGCATAATGTCTTTCATGTCTCGCATCTCCGAAAGTGCCTACATGAGTCCGCTGAGGTGGTTGAACCAAGCATTCTTGAAGACATTGAGGTAGAGAAAGAAGCAACCTTGAGAAGAGCTCCGATTCGTATCTTGGGAACAGAGATCAAGAAGCTAAGGAATCGAGAGGTCAAGTCGGTGAAAGTTCAGTGGGGTGAAGCCGACGAAGATGCAACTTGGGAAACCGAGGAGAAGATGCGTGGGCTTTATCCATTTCTTTTTGAGGGTACATTCACGATCTCTTTTCCTAATTAGCATATCTTTCTTTTTATCCGCGTTTATCTAGTTTATCTTGTTTCGTAGATCTTGTCATGAGAACCTTAGGTAGAAACCCTTGGTTGAAACATGTATTTGAAACATGTTATGCTTGATGGTTGCAAGTGTTTGCACGTGGATACTCGTGGATGCATGATACACATTAGGCACTAAGATCGGCTCACACACTTTCATGTTGCATATGCATGAGTGCTTATACTTATTCATGGATGAAACTTGTTGAGCTATCACGTGGATGTTGCATATGGATGAATATTATGTGCACTCATGTAGAGATTATAAATTATGTTAGGAATTTGCATACATATGGACTCATTTCACTAACATATTTTGCATTAAGGAGGTTTACTGACAGCCTGATTTTTGCATTAGATAAGTACATATACACACACCTTTGCATATGATCATACAGCATTTAGAATCCTTTAAGGACAATGACTGCACGTGGATGATGTTTTGAGTAGATGGGTGATGGAAGGTAGGATACGTTCTTCCTAACTTGGAGATTTCGGGGACGAAATCCTTTAAGGAGGGGAGAATGTAACAACCCGTATTTTTGAATAACATATTATAACATAAATGGAGGCAGAATTAAACTGTAAAATCTGAATCAAGGGAAACGGGCTGTGCCATTGCGTTCGTCTCGGAAAAATACGCGAAATAGAGTCTGAGTTTTCGAAAATCGGAGTCCGTATGACCAAGATATGGCCTCGCGAAGTTTCACAGAAAATTCACAAATTAAAGTATACTTAATTAAGTGAAATGGGTTGCGCAGAGAAATATATATATATATTGATATATATATATATATATATATATAATTGAAAATTTAATAAATAAATATGCAAAAATGTTCAAAACAGCGAATTGGGAGAGGGGAATAACCAAACCGGCCGATTTTTGAGGTCGACCCGAGCCGGCTGGGTCGACTAGGGGTTAATCCAGGGTATTTGGCTGTCAACCCGTGGGCTGATTCGCTCAAATGCAGATTTTGCATTTGAATGGTTCTCATGGTTCAGCTTTAATCTAAAGGCTCTAGATGGTTCCTACACTTGACTTCTTCCCCAAGACATGTTTTGATGGCTTGGATTGAATCTAGGGTTAATCCTATGGCTAATACTATCCTAAAACTCTATAAAAAGACCCCTAAACCTAGCCTAAATCACCATTATTCAATCCTACAACTAAACTATGCCAAATTTGTTCCTCTCATGGCCTCCACTCTCATGCTAAAATTTCTAAGTTAATTTCTTTGAGAGATTTTGAGTTCATACAAGTGTTTTCAAACTTGTATGAGTGTTCTTAGCTTGCATTCAAGTCAAGTTGCAACATTTCTATTTCAAAGCAAGGGTTTTTATTGAATTGGCTCAAGGGTTTTCATTTGGAGCTTGCATACTTGGGTTTTTGGGGCTTGCATAAGTGCTTCGTCTCAATCTTTATAATAAATATTCAGTTGTGTCTTCATAGCGTAGTAAGCCCTTTTCTACTTTCTTTCTTTGAACTCTAAAGTTAAATGAATGATGCAAGTTTGGGGTTGATCATTATATGCAAGTTTGGTTGATCATTATATGCAAGTTTGGTTGATCATTATATGCAAGTTTGGATGATCATTATGCAAGTTGGTTTAATCATTATGTATGACACATGTTGCTATGTTATGCAAGTTTGGGTTGATCATGTTATCATGTTATGCAAGTTAAACTTGAGGTTTTGAGCATAAAGCTCCAAACTTTATATTAAAGGTTGCATTTTGGCAACATGAAAGTTATCATATCCCTTATGATAACTTGCATGTGAGGCAAAATGCGAACTTCTAGCAACTTCTACATGTTATTTATCACCATATATCACTCATATGCTAAGTTTGGTTTTATGCATGCTTTTGAAGCCTAATAATGCAAGTATATGAACATATGTACATTTCATATGCCACCATGTTAAACTTGTGGCTTCAACACATTTATGTCATGGTTATGCCAAGTTCCCTATTTTATCTTTTATGCGTTGTTGCGATTATGTAAACGATGGGATTACGTTGGGGTTAGGTAACATAATGACATGAACATGATTTTTTTGTAACATGATGTGATATGTTAACTTGTAATTATGTTTTGGAAACATAATGTACATGACACTTAGAAAATATGAGTGTGGCCAACTCGAGGTTGGGTTGAGTTTGTAGCATAAATCTACCCGGACCTGCCCGGCTTAACTAGTGGCTACAAACAATAGGACCCAATGTGAGAAGTTGGTCATGTTGTGCTCGAACCCGAGGTTAGACCTAGTTGTGGTGTAAAGCTTCCCGGACCCGCCCGGCTTAACTAGTAACCACAACAAAGTCTAATGTGAGAGGTTAAAGCGCATTAAGTTAATTAATGCCTCCTGATTAGGGTTAAGTCATGGTCCACTTAATACTTAACCAATTTGGGCTTGATGGATTAATCGAGGTTAAGTCAGGAGCCTTGGGTACTCTTAACCGATTTAATCCACGTTTGGATCGGGTTTACCACATTTAACCCGTTAAGAAACCCTAGTTGCGTGGTCCTTTTCAGCAGTAACCTTCTAGGTAGTATCATAAGACCCTAGGACTCGGCTAGGGTGGGGCACGATTACTGGGCAGATTGTAAGAGACCAAAAGAGATGGCTGAATGATGCCCCGGTTGTTCAGGCGGACCATGGTCGTGCACATTAAGTCCGGAGTTGAACACGGGCAACGGTTGGTTTGGACTTTGCATCATGGTATGGTGTCAGAGGGTTACACCATAGGGCCTGATACACCCTAGGGTGAACCCTGCACAGTCAACTACATTACATGATTAAGCTGCATGACACCGACACTTGACGAGTTAGGCTTATAGGGAGCCGATCGACTAGACCGAGTAGTTGGACCTTGATTTAGGTCACCTCATGATGTTGGGCCAAGCTTGGGCCAAGGGATCAATTCTTGTTTTTACTTGACATGTTAGAATGCTAGTACACCCGTGGTGCAAAACTTAACCTTGATTATGCGATGACACCTTTATCTATCTTGTTAGTTAATCACCATGCCAGTATGTTGTTATCCTTATGTTCATCTCAGCTTCTCATGCCAGTTAACTTTACTAGTTCATAGACAGATAGTAGTAGGGCTTACTAGTCTTTTTGACTGACCTGTTTTCTTTCGCCTCTTTTCTTCCGTTCCCCCCCCCCCCTCAGGTTCTCAGGGTGGGAACATTGGAGCTTAGCTTGGATCTTTACAGCTTGCTTACTGGATTTGCTCATGTACGGTTTTGGACATTGAGCTAGCTATGGTTTATCACTTCATTTTGGGGATAGTACTTTATGTGTTTCAGTTTTTCAGTTTATGCTTTTATCTAGACTTTGTTGTTGGAATATAATGACCAAGTACTTTGTTGTAACATGACAATGGTTTTGAAATGCTAAGTTTTATCCGCTGCTTTACTACTCTGTTTTACTTATATGTTCTGTCTTGTGATATCTGCATGCATGTTTACCTTGTTTAACGCCCCTCCAAAGCTAATGTCCTTGCAAGAGTGGCATTGGCGGAGGTGGGTGTTACAGATATTATAATAGTGTCTAAATACAAATAAATATCAATCTAGCAGAACGTTTGCATCTCACGCTCCATATATATAGTACACAAACAAAACCACGGGTGCTTATTGGAGATTGGATTCCAACAATGACAAGGTATGGAACCACCTGCCGATAGTGTATCTCTAGAGGGGAATACACTGGGTTCACCAAGAACGTCTTGCAACCCGGCCCACACATGACCGACCACTCATTTCGCTTGAGTGTATCAAATGTATATCACTAACGGTTGTGTACGGCAACCATTTCCCGGAAAGGGACAACATTGAAAAGAGTAAAGAACAAATGAAATTTCTCTAGAGAGGTGATTATACACCATAATGGGAGCGACCCACATAGCCATGTTGCCTGCCCGATTTTTTTCATTTCCCGATTGATGAGGCTTGAGGTTTGAATTTACCTTTAGAACATCTGGTCACCATTTTCATTGAATGCCACATTGTTAGATCCGTAAAATCACTAATTGACGTCCACAAATATACTCTGGATGTAAAAGAATGGCCATTCTTTGCCATCAACTTGGTATATTTGTAAAAATCAACGTACGTGATTTTTAGGAAAAACTGTCAAACATTCATCCACACAAGTCATCTAAGAACGGGATGACCCGAAGGTACTCTCCTACTGCATCCAATATAGGAATCACCTCATGGATCAGTAGCGAGTAGTCCTTGCAAATCCTATATCTTTAGTAACTAACCAGATAATTTCAACACAAGTATTTCTTTCGCTCATGAAAATCTACGGTCTCCAAATCTTTAGATCGTATAGACATCCCTGCACATTAGTTTACTTAAAGTCGTTTCGAAGTGGTTTTGCGTCCAGTTCCCATCCTGGTCTCTTCGAACTAACACGTAAAGAATATATATTGATAGTCGATGTTTTAACTATCAAATTTAACAATGTAGATGAATAAACTATTTATACAAATTCATTTAAATATTTAATGTAATTTCCATTACTCGCCTATTCAAATTAGTTATCTTATATAAATCAAAATTCTGATTTTAGACCACTAATCAGCACAAGATGATTGGAATCAAATAAAACATGTCAATGTTTTATTTTAACTAGTTTAATCTCGATTGTTCACTTCATAGCATAACGGAAAATTTAACGATAATCATTCATCACAACAATAATAAATCAATGATGATTCGAAGATTTATCTCGAATAAATAATAGTTCTAAGATATTTGATCTTGGACAATAAATTATCCCAATTCCTTGACGATAAATTAATTAATTAATTTTATTTAAACAATTATTTTGACTTCACTTAACGTACAAACCGACGCTTAATTCTGTAATTTTGAAGTAATCCGGTATCTTCTCGATCCTTCTGCTTTTATTTACTTATTTGTTTCTTATTTACTCCTATTAAAATCAATTATATTCAAAATTTGATTCACTTAAATAACACGAATTCCCTAAGCCAAGCACGGTCTACTACTTCATGTACATATCCTAATTTAAATTGTTGTTCACTGTAAAATATTTTAAGTGAATCCAGTCCTTCTTTGTATTATATAAATAATAAAAAGAAAGCTTAAAATTTTAAAATAAACATTAATTAATTTTAATTACAGTCAGGCCCGAAGCCCATCAGCCCAACACCCATGCTTCCATCCTATTTTTCTTCCAGTCAAGTGGCTTAACACATAGTGATCACACCGCTTTGATCACTAAAAAAAACTCTGCCCAACTTCCCATTTTTTTCTGCCATGCCACATGTTTGAACGCGTGAAGAATTTTTGTCCTGGCATGCTGAAAACGTGGATTCATGCCAGAATTAAACTGCCAGGAAATGGATTCAAGGGGTCGCCAATAGCACTAAGGATTGGTTACCTCTTGTAGTCCATTCCAGGAAATGTTGTACGGGTTCAGATACATGGAAATGACATGTATTCATGCAACTTACAGGCTCACAAGACAAGTTAGAAAAAGATTTACTGGGAGGATTTCCGGGAGTTGATAATGCGGAATCAAGAAATAAATAACAGAAGTTGGTTAAGTTCAACATTGAAGAAATTTGCAAAGAAGGTTGATATGCTGAACTGAAATGAAGGAAACCATTTCCCAATGATTTGTTGCCGGATATATGTTCGAAACAATGTAAGAAAATGACCTGCTCTATAGGTAAATCACACATCTTATTCTTCCTCATAGACGTAAACGAATCATATCACCATAGACAGAAATTTAACAAAGAATCATAAAACATTGGCAGCACCCACTGTCGCGTCGCCAACTCCACTATCTTCACTCCCCTGCTTCCTCTTCTCCAATACCAGTTCACAACTATACTCCTCTCTTGCTTTCAGTTTCACAATCAAGCCTCTTTTACCCATCTCTTTTCTCGACGGTGCGCTCCTCCTATGGTACAAGCTGTAGCCGAAACTGACATAAGTGCAGTCGACGAGGAAATGACCTGGCAGAAACAGCTGCTTCTGCCGTCAGCGTTGCTACGAAGCCTAAGACTGGGAAAGATGCTTTGCCGCTCAAAAGAGATAGGGTAACCATTTTTCTTTGGGTTCATTTGATGTTTTAACACAATGGTCGGTATATTCAAGAACAGCTATATTGGCTATCTTTCTTGAAGTCAATTTCAAATAGAAAAGGACGTAGGAATTTAAACAGAATATAAAGTGAGGACATCTAACTCCTAAATGAAAGATTTCAGCAAATAAAATTGATTCGGAAATGAAAAAGATCTTACATTAACATGAATGACAACGGCACCATTTCAAGAACATTGCTTCATAAAATTTCTCCATCAATTCATTTCATTCCTGTTCTTATTCTAGATATGTAACTATTTTTCATTCCATGTCAGCTCTCTTAATTTAGTTCGGCTATCACTTAGTTCTTTGATTCCAGGTTTTGTGACTTCTTGTAATTGTTCATAACATCATTTACAGGAATTTACATTTTCAGTTTAGTAAATATTGTACTTCCAATTTCCATTGTTTGAAACTTTTAGATGTCATAAAAGCATCCGATATTTGTCCATCTTGTGTGCATTTGTAAAGCTGACAAGTAGCTACCGGCTACAGCCTTAACTGACATTTCAAAAATAAAGGATGTGCTTAAATTAAGGAAGAAGGATAAGCTATTTAGGCATAACACTATATATGATATTACTTATAACGCATGGAAACTTCAGTGGAGAATAGTGACGCTCAAACTTATTTCAGACAGCCAGACTAACCTTTAAGCTAATAACAAATATACCAAGAAAATTTGAAACTCTGATTTAGACGGCTTATCGAAAATATAGTGGATGTCACTAGAACTACGGAGTCCGTATCCCTAAAATCCATATTCTACGTTCTGCAGCTATCAGTTCTTTACGTCCGTAGCATGGAGAACTTAGGGTCGGCTCAGTCCTTAATTAACACATTACTCACCTTGGCATAACTGTAAAAGAAATTTTTTGTGTTTACTCACCTTGGCATGCTACTGCGTGAACTTTTGTCCACTGTTCTTTGCCTGTGCCTCTTCAGGTTTTGTACTCATTGTCTTGCTTCAATCTTTCAGGTCTTGTTCTATGATTTAAAGCCATGATCTCAGTTAGACACTCTTTATTTTTCTTGCCATGTTTCACTGGGTTTACCTCACATTTCTAGCCATTATACCACAACATTTTGTACATAGTTTTAGCTCCAGGTTTGCTCATTTCCACACTGTTTTTCTACATTATTTTATCCTCTGTTTTTATTTTGTTTACACTTGTTTCCAGTTGAACTCATGTGTGAACTAAGGGCTTCTATGGGTATTTATAGATGAAATAATTTAGGCTTTATGTTGGGTAGGTGCTTAGTGAAGGAAGGCTCATACGCAGCAGCCCTGAGGAGATGTGTGATGTTAGATGTTACCATTCCCTTGTTGTCATCAGTCTTGCTTCTACTTCATAGCCTAGCCATGTTTGTTTGCTGCATATTTCCACCTAAGTGTACCCTATATACATTATTAAATCAACCTTTAGTTCCTAAGCAACAAAGTTCATTAAAGGCTTTTGACCTTCTTTCTATTCGGAGTTCTTATATTCAAACTTGCACATGGAACTAGATTGTTCAAATCTTTCTATTTCAGCTGTGCATGGCATTTACACTGATGTGTACAGGCTATATTGTCTTAAATATAGAGGATATCACTTTGCAGATTTTTTTTGTGAGTTGTCTACCTCCTTTTTTTTTTTTTTTACTAAAGTCTAGTGTTGTCTAAACACTGTCTATTTGATTTGGTGTAGGCTAACAGCTATGTTTCTTTTCATGTCAATATTCTGAGATTTTTCTTAGGTCTCCCTTTTCTCTTTGTTTTTATGTATGTATTTATTCTAAATTAATATGACGTGTACAGATGAATTTTCCATTCTTACTTGTCTTATATGTATGCACATATATATTCTTATATATATACATATGATATTTTCTATATGCCACTGTACACATCAAGTTTTAAGTCCTAAGTTTTTACCTAGGAAATTTATCTACATAGGTATACTTTAATTTAACCAAAGGTTAGAACTCGTCCCCTTTATATTATAAGTCGTGATCTTCTTATATGAAGGAAATGATATTTTCGATCAAATATTCTTACTAGTTACCTTGTGCAACTCTATATGTACACGATTTTTATGTTTAATGTAACAAAGGTGTTTAAACAACATACACTCGATTTTTCATACACATATATATATATAACAAGTTAAGAAATATAGAAAAATGATTATTGTAGGTTAAGTGAACACGACCTCATTAACATCATCAAATCGATACTATAAATCTTTGCATTACCGAATATCTCCTTTATTTCTTACTTAATTATTCGATATTAACATGAGTTTTTAAAAGAAGTTTAGAACACATCAAAATTAAAAAAACCTAAATTCTGTGTTTTATATACATATATAACATTGGTTAAGGAATTTAAATTATCGACAAATATATTTATATGGAATTCCTCTGAAATATTCCGAAATATATCAACTTTAATTTATTTAATTAAATTAAATTATCTGTACAATCTATACATCATAGATTATAAAACTAGTCCAAAAACTGTGTCGTTACAATCTACCCCCCTTAAAAGAATTTCATCCCCGAAATTTAAGAGTACGAGGAGACTCCAGTTATTATCAAAATCTTAGACTTATATCAAATACATATTCATTTCCATGGCCAGAAATATCTGTTATTACAGTTGGAAAATATTTCCGTTCCATATTTACACATCACCATATCCCCACATTCATCAGTCCCTAATCGTAAACTGGTAAGAAAATAATACGTAATCTAAGTATCAACCACGAAGACCGAAATCAACATTAGATCAATACTAAGAATATTATTTATCTTAACCAATCCCCAGCTAGGTTCCAAATTTCTCAACTCCATATTTCAATTCCTGATCAACCTGTATTACACCATTTTCTTATTTTAAGAATTTACTCCTGATATAATCCCAAAATTTACTTACTACATTAGTTTGAACCAAATTTATTCAAATATATCTATCTGCTTCAAATACTCCTTTTTAAACTCCAATCCAGTTTAACTTACCTACTCAGCTCTACTCAGCTAGTACCTGAATCCAAATTCCCGGTTTTTGTATCAAATTAGTTCGAAATCACATATACAAATTCCAATTTAAAATGATTTCCATCCAGATTTCACCAAATAATATTGTAATGTTCCGTATTTTTAAACATTAATTATGAATATTTAAATACGTTTAAATATTGATTTAGCGATATAATGGATTTTATAACGTATTTATTATATAAAATGGAGTTCCAATATATATAATTTATAATATAATTAAAACGACCTCTGTTTTCGACGAAACAAGTTTTATTGGAATGCGTACAATTAATTATTGTTAAATTTCAAGTTTGGAGCCAATAGGAGTTGTTTTCTCGAGGGGCGATATTTAGAGGTGAACCGATCAATTAAAATTCGCCGTTTTTGCAAACAAAGTCCGTTTCCAACGAAATCGGTTTTGTTTGGACTGCAACGCCGAGACGTAGTGATATATTTCCGTTGAATTTGTAGTGGGTGTTTTGCGGTGCGTATATTTAATGGTAACACAAATAACGATAATACCGGTAGAATTTAATAACCGCGTTAAAACCGACCACACTAAACCAAGGAAAATAAAACAAATAAGGATATTTCCAATTTTTTTACACACCTACCCTGTCTAAATTAACCCTTCATTCATGTATCTTCGCACACAAAATATCAAGCCGAACAAAAAAGAAAACTACTCCGTGCAAACATTATCTTTTCTTCCCATCAACATGCGGTGACTTAAGGTGAAAAGAAAAGCCACGCTGAAGCACATGCTAATCTACCCTATTCCTACTAGAGCCACGCAAAATTTCACTTCAAGTTTGATACCCCATGCCTTATAAGAAACTGTACAACAAATGGGCAGCCATCCCGTTCTTTCATTTCACATTAAAACTCCACATACACCTAGGAACCTACCTATACCACTTGTGAAAGACATCCTTCCAATCTCTTCAATTTTTCTACGTCTATATATATTATATAGCTTGCTCCCAGCTGAGAAACGAAACCAAGCCCTTCATACATATATAAATTAAAATTCAAACTCTTCTAAGACACTTGTAGTAGCATATGCTATGATAGGAATGGTCCTGATAAAAGTGAAGGGAGCATTTGTTTGAATGGAGCAGCAGATGGGGGTTCTCTGGCAGTGGCGAAGGCGATCCGTTCGTCGGTGGTAGGAGAGATCATTTTGGGTCCATTTATTCTTTTGTTTTGTTTTCCCGCTGCTGAAGTGGCGTGTGTTGGAAATTAAACCCAATTTATTGTTGGTTCGCAATTTATTGTGTCTCGTAGTTTGTTGTGTCATTTGAGTTAAGTAATATGTCTTTAAGTCTAAGACTCATGTCTGTTAGGTTAAGAGTCATATGGAAGTTTGTGTGTCTATTTAATAGGAAGTGTCCCTTTGTTAAGTGTGTGTCTATTGAATGAAAAGTCATGTAAAGGCTCCTATATAGAGCCTACAATCATTTTGGTTATAAGAGAAGAAGTAGTAAGAAGCAAGTAAGAAAATCTTGTTTTCTCCTCTTCTTCAATCCAACAATGTGGTATCGGAGCCAAGTGCAGTGCAAAGATGAATACATTTCCTTTTGTTGTTCCCAAACTTACAAAGGAGAATTATGCGCATTGGTGTCTTCGCATGAAAGCATTGTTCGGATCCCAGGAAGCATGGGAGGTTGTAGAAAATGGTTATGAAGAACATGAAAATGTGCAAGCTTTGAATCAAAATCAGAAAAATGCCTTGGCAAGAGCTCGCAAGCAAGATCAGCATGCTCTCTCTATTATACACATAGGCTTGGACGATGCAATGTTTGAGAAAGTCACTAATGTAACAAAAGAGAAGGAGGCATGGGATATTCTTGAGAATAATTTCAGGGGAATTGAAAAAGTAAAGAAGGTTCGTCTTCAAACTTTGCGTAGTGAATTTGAATCATTGCATATGAATGAAACTGAATCAGTCCCAGATTATTTTACTCGATTTTCTTCTATTTTCAATAAAATGAAGCAATATGGAGAGAAGATTGATGATGTTCGTGTCAATGAGAAAATACTTAGACCATTAAACTCAAAGTTACAGCTTGTTGAAATCTCTACTGAGGAGTCTAACAATTTGGAAACTATGACGGTTGATGAGCTCATGGGATCATTGCAAGCATATGGAGAAAGAATATTAAAGAAAGAAGTAGCAGATTCTTATGCTCTTCAAACTAATGTTTCATCGGGAGAAAATGAGAAACATGAGCGTTTTCAAGGAAGAGGACGAAAACAAAAGAGTTGAAAACGAAGATATTGGAAGTGAAGAAATTGAGGATGAAGACAGTGAAAATGAAAATACAAAGAATGAAAAAATTGAATATGAAGATGAGGAAAATCAAGAAGTTACTACAGATTTTAATAACAAATTTGATGAAAAAGAACATGAAGAAGACAAAGTTGAAGAGAATGAAAAAGCATAAGAGGCTTTGACTAATGTTACTACTGAAGAAATGGACTTCTACTCCACCATCACTCGAGGAAGGTTTGAGGAGCTGAACATGGACTTGTTTAGGAAATGCATGGGTCTGGTTGAGAAATGCTTAAGGGATGCGAAGATGAACAAGAGTCAGGTGCATGACATAGTGCTTATTGGTGGTTCTACTAGAATTTTTAAAGTGCAGCACCTGCTTCAGGATTTCTTCAATGGGAAGGAGCTCTGCAAGTACATTAACCTGAATGAAGCGGTGACATATGGAGCAGTTTTGCAAGCAGCGATGGTCAGTGGAGAAGTGGCAGAAATGTATGAAGGAGAGAGAGAAAGGGCGAAGGATAACAATTTATTGGGAAAATTTGAGCCGTTTGGAATTCCTCTAGCACCTGGTGGGATGCTAATGATTAATGTATGCTTTGAGATTGATGCAAATGGAATACCGCACGTGACTGCTGGAAGTAAGACAAAGGAGAAGAACACAATTAAGAAAATCTGGATAATATCTCTATTCTTACCAAAACATGTGAGATACAAATCAATCGAAGCCGAGATGTTCTCAGAAGTTATGAAGCTTGAAGAAAAGTTTAAAATAATTAAAGAATTGAGTTTAAGGGAGGATGTTGGAAATTAAACCTAATTTATTGTTGGTTCGCAATTTATTGTGTCTCGTAGTTTGTTGTGTCATTTGAGTTAAATAGTATGTCTTTAAGTCTAAGAGTCATGTCTGTTAGGTTAAGAGTCATATGGAAGTTTGTGTGTCTATTTAATAGGAAGTGTCCCTTAGTTAAGTGTGTGTCTATTGAATGAAAAGTCATGTAAAGGCTCCTATATAAAGCCTACTATCATTTTGTTTACAAGATAAGAAGTATTGTAAGAAACAAGTAAGAAAATCTTGTTTTCTCCTCTTCTTCAATCCAACAGAATGAGCCACTGGACCTTTTTCCATTGACATGGGCTTGCAGGCGTCGACAGATGAGCGGAATTTATATGCGTGAATATCAGTTGAAGGTGGAAGCAGGCTCGCGTGGAAGAAAAAGGTAGGATGGGATGAATTGGAGTGACGTGAAGTAGTAGTGGTAATACTGGAGCGGTTCAGAAGTTTTATGGAGAAAGGGAACGCGGTGCCAGTGGGAAGAAGTGGCCGTGACAGTGGGCATTCCTGTGATGGAAGAAGCAACATGGGGTAGAGGACAAGAGAGATGGTGGGAGGCAACTGGAATGTCAAAGTTACAGATAGAAGAAGCAGGAGGAACATGGATTGGAGCACGTGACGTGAGTGTTCTGCTTTGACAAAGCTGGGTTGGCCATTGAAGAACGTTTGCATGCTGAAGTTGAAGGCTAGTGGGGTAGAATGGTGATTGCGTTAACACAGTGGCATAGGTAAAAAAAACATCAAAAATGCTATTTTACCCGAATGAAAATAGGGTAAATTACCCGAATGTGACATAAAAATATAGGGATCGATTCTAACCCATATATTAATTAACGCAACCGAATGATACACGTGGCCTAACCTTGCATTTAAGCTACCTGATGATATTTACTAAACGTGGCCAATTATCTTAACCATATATTTAACACATACCTAGACCATTTTAAATGTGCCTAACAGTTATATATAATATACCTAATAAGTTAATTAACCCCTTTATAAGGAATGTCATTCAAATAAAATTATGTTTACAGTGTACGGTTATTAACTTAAAATTCCTTCGTACTAACATTACGTCTGAAAAGAAGTAACTCTTCTGGATTACTAGAACATGGCCTAATCAACTTATAAAACATAACTAACGTTATTACATATTTAATTATGTTATTGGTTTAATTAAATAAACCCGTGACCTTATAATTAGTATTACGTATCCATATATTAGTAGATTTGGACAAAACCAAAGGGCATTGGAATCGTCGTGACAAGTGTCTCATTCTAGAACAGATTTGAACGTGGTTGAATGAAGTTGGAGTTTTCAGTTAAATTAAATGCGTGTTTAATTTAATTGAAATCAGTCATTATCTCTTTGAATGAGAACCAAGGTGAGTTCAACTCACTCAGTTTATCCCGTTTATATTTATATAATCCGGGTTTTTAATTTGTGTGCCATGTTTGCTAATGATTGGTAGTTTGATAACTATTTGAACGAATGCTTAATGTTTTAAATATTCATTGATTAAATTAAATGAATATTGTTTAATTTAATCAAATTAAATCATTATTCTAACGATTAGATTCCAACGAGGTAACTCACCTTGTTGGTTACGTTTATAATAATTTTAAATAAATAATTGAATGCT
Organism: Allium sativum; assembly: GCA_030737875.1. Classification (NCBI taxonomy): domain Eukaryota; kingdom Viridiplantae; phylum Streptophyta; class Magnoliopsida; order Asparagales; family Amaryllidaceae; genus Allium; species Allium sativum. The sequence continues at coordinate 302,759,327 of CM060924.1, forward strand.
TGATTGGATGTTATAAATTGTTAGTTGACTGTTATTAGTTGAACTGTTTATTTCTGTTTATAGTAATGAATAAATATATTGTTGTAACCCATTTGATGCAGAGAAGGACAGGTTGGAGGGATCCAACCGGATTCCTCAAATATGTTGTTTATTTATATGGACTGTTAATCAATCTAATTGATTGTTGATTGTTGATTTCAAAGTGAACACTTATGTGATATTAACCAATGGGTGTTATTGGTTGGGTAATTATTGGCAGACGGCCTAAGAATAAACCGTTTTATAAAGATTGATTTACTATCAAGTAAATCAATAGCAAGAAAGTTATAAAATTATTTTATAACTAAAGTCAGATTTTGAAAATCTATTTTATATAGATTATTTTTAAAAAAAGAAGTCGATTAAAGGAAATGAATAATTTAATCTATTTGGTAAATATTAAACAAGTATATAAAGCAAGTTCTTATATTAACAAATGTATTAAGAAAATGAGTGGAAATTAACCCAACGGTTAAGGATTAAATTAATTATTTTAAATAAACAATTAATTGCGATTATTTAATTTAGATAGTTTATTAATTAAATCAAAAGAAATTGTTTAAATTAATTTATTAATTTAAAAGGAATAATTAAGTGAAAATGGTTAACGAATTAACCTTGATTAAGTTGACAAAGTCAACTGCTTTACCTAAGAATTGATCATTGGACGATTATTAATTAAGTTTTTATTAAATAACTTCAAAGGGGAGATTAACTATTATAATAATAGTTAATTAATTAAAATGATTGAAAGGGTTTTTCAAAAGGAATAGATGAAGTTAAACTAGTGCTTTAATAATCAGAAGCGTTGGGTATTTATTGGAATAGGGTTTCGTTAATAAACTTTTGTCTAGTCTGAAGATAAGAATGTTGTCGTCTCAAGGTCTGAAAGGTAAATAAAATACCCCAATTTGTAATGACTTCGTGATTATCCAAGGATGATATTAGTTTAGAGACGACGGTAGTCGAGGGGATTAAAAATTAGGATTTTCGTTAAGAAGATTATAAACTATAATTCGAGAATTATGAGTGGGAAAGACTGATTTGAAAATAAGGAGTGGAAAAGCGATATTTCCAAATGTAGAAAGATTTAGAGATTTAATCAACAGCTGTTTAACTAAAGAGGCCAAGTGATGCTGTATACTAAACCAATGAATCAACTTTATTTTATGGATGAATGATTGTTTATTTGATAGTTAAATAACCGACTATCAAATCTGGCCAATACGATTGTTGGTACGGAAAGACCGGGATCGAATTTATATTCGGAAACCATTCCGACCAATGAATACGAAATCGTGAAAGGCGTTGATTGAAGATGGAGCATTAAAGACCGTTGATCTTCATGAGCGGAAGGACTACTCGTTGAATTTCTAAGGGTAGCTCCCAAAGATTTTTTTTACTTGTGATTCTGTCGTGATTGGAATCTGCGGATTGCAAGGACTACTCGCTACTGATTCTTGGGGTGATTCCTATATAAGGATGCAGTAGGAGGGTGCCTTCGGTTCATCCTGTTGCTCGATGACATATGGACGATGGGAGATTCAAAAGTAAATGGTCGCCGGATGTTCAAAAGTTAAACGTAGCCTCTAGCCTCATCAACTGGGAAAAGACGGAAATCGGGCAGGCAACATGGCTAGGTGGGTCATCCCCAAGCAGGGTGTATTGTCACCAATCTAGAGAAAATTCATTTTGTTCTTCTTTTCAATTTTGTATCTCTTAGGAAACGGTTATGTTGCTAGCAACCGTGGGTGACAATATATTCGCTACACTCAAGTAAATGAGCGGGCGGTCATGTGTAGCCGGGTTGCAAGACATTCTTGTTGAACCCCAGTGTATACCCTCTAAAGTACACTGATCGGAAGGTGATCCCATACCTTGTCTAGATGGAATCCAATCTTCAATAAGAGCCCGCGGTTTTCGATTTTATACTATATATGTAGAGCGTGAGATGCAAGCGTTCACTACTTGGTTATTTACTTGATTTACATCACTATGATAATATCAGACTAGTATTGATTTCAAAAATGTTTTGGTTATAATAAGGTAAAAACCATCTATATTTATGTGTGGACTGGTCTTATTATTACCTTTTCTTTCAAATGGTTTTGTGACGACCCCATTTCCTGTACAGACGGAGACAAGGGTAATCCGTGGAATATAACACATAAACAGATAATAGCAGAACAGAAATAAATAAATACACCAGATAATGAACAATAGAATATACTGGATAAAAGTAATCATCAGAGTTACACAGTATACAGGATCTTACTTAGTACAATTATGGTTCAACTATACATATATGTCTACAGCGGAAAACAAACATAATGTACAATAGGAGCTGAACAGCATAAAAAGAGATAAATGATAGAATCCATCTTCAGCTCCAGCTATCCAGAAAGAACCAGCTAAACCTGAATACAAGGTTTCCCGTGTAGAAAAAGGGGCACCCAAGTTTGAAAGTGAAACAAACTACGAGTCAGTCATGGGTCTGGTATGAGAAATCTACTCAACACATTTAATATATGGAAAATCACAGGACCACGCCACTTTCGTGTAACGGGTTTACTCCATTGGATTGCCAGTGCTTTAAAACAAATCATTCTTTGAAACAACGCTATGCTTCTTATAAAAATGAAGCCATTATAAGACTCAGTTCCCATCACACAATGCAACGCAAACTGGAGGATAGAGTTTTTACCTTATAACGGCCAAAATATGCTTGATACGAATAAAACAAAGGCATTTGATATTATTGCTAGTGTTTATATGTTTTGAAAACAATTTCAAATCATAACTATCAATCATAGACGGCATTAATGCCCCCATACCACTATGTCGCCATATATAGGTATACAATCAAAACCGCACAGTCACGTATTTGGAAAATTGGATTTCCGTCATGAACCAAGGCAAAAGATAGCCCTTACCGAATTTGTGACTCTCTAGCCCGAGCCACAGGACCCAGACTCAGGTGGGCCCTTGGAGCGACAGGGCCGGTCCACCGATGTGGATTAAAATGCTTGAACAATGCGTTTCCCCGCCCTATGGGGCATAAACGAGCCAACGAATGACTCCATCGGACCCGGATCGTCCGATCTAATCGAGGCGCCTCGCAACAGCAATAACCATACAGGTGAAAAGTATATAAATGTCAGGGCTGGTAGGTCACTGACACCACCCTAGCTAGAAAGAAACGCATGCCCTCCCTGAGGTCCTTCTCCCGTTTCTGGTTCATACCGGGGTGTGAGGCTCGCGAATTCACGTTATACACAAAGCTACGCCACACAGGCAGTGCTTTGATCGTCACCACAAGACTTTGCTTTTCAACAGAAGCCCTGGTCATTTGCCACTTAGGCATGCCACACTAGCAATTCACGCCATGCGACTGATGTCCATTGATATACAACCTCTGAGCTCGTGCATTTCAGAGAAGGGCGTTAAGCAAAAGAATAAATTCTCCGCTGCCAAACAGATGTATATTTAACAGAGATCAATCAACACAGAATAAAATCCAATGTTAGACACACAGTCCATTTACAAGTCCGTTCTGGGTCTGAACGAAACCAGAGGCACTAAATACCTCGCAAACCCATCGATCACCACGTACGTATGGACGATCACCACTCATTATCCATATTTCGGGATGCCTCCCAATCAGGACCTCGGTTGCCATCCAAACGAGGTGAAGATTTCCGGTCTTCGACCATCGTCTTCATCTTCGATTTCTTATAGTCGATTCAGTTATTCAGAATGGGATAAACCCGGTCTTTCTGAGCAACTCGCGTATATAATAAACAAGTGCAACACTAACATATACACGCATCATTTCAATTCATTAGTCACTAACTGTCAATCAGTAAGAGAACGATTTCCCAAATATTAACCCCGAAGGCCAAAACCAACATCAGATCAACACCCAGGAAACCATTCGACTTAGCCAACCTTCAGTTAATTTCTAAATCATATCCATATCGTTTATAATATTTTATAACGATTTATCGCTATTTTTATTTATTTTAAAATAGCCAATATATTCAAAAACGACGCTTCGGGCCATAACGCGACCGTGGCGCTGTTTTTCTTCAGATTTGATTTACACATATCTAAAAATCTAACCGTTGGATCTTCCCAAAATTTACATCATTAGAAAGATCTTTTCAAAACGAATCCAACGGTTGCAGTTTTGGGAAAATCCGACGGTCGGATCTCCCGGTATCATCGTTTGAAGTTTCGATTTCAAAACACGAACTGCAGCGTCGTTATTCGGTTAAATATAATTATATATATATATATATATATAATCGTTTCTAGCGCTGTTTTTCTTCAAATTTGAATTAAACATTCCATACAATCTAACCGTTGGATTTTTACAAAGTTGGTGCCGTTGGAAAGATATTTCCAAGGCGAACCCAACAGTTGCGATTTCAGGAAAATCCGATGGTCGGATCTCCCGGTATCATCGTTTGAAGTTTCGATTTCAAAATACGAACTGCAGCGTCGTTATTCGATATATTTCAATTCTATTTATATATATATATCGATTCTTCGATTTCAAAGCTACATTCTTTTCATACATTTGATAAAAATGATATTTTTATCTAACTATCTTCTATTTCAACATTTCACTATATTTAACAATTCATGTATATAATAAAAATGTGATTTTTTGTTGTAAAACAATTCATTTCAAAACACTATTATTTTATATAGTTCATATAGGTAATAAAAATAGGATTTTTATTATAAAACAATTTCTTTTAAAACAAGGTCATTTTACATAGTTCATATAGATGATAAAAAGGTGATTTTTATTATAAAACAATTTATTTCTAAATATGAATACCATTCAACACATGAATTTCAATTCAACGAATGAATATCAATTCAACACATGAAGGTTTTCTATAGTTTATATATATAGATAAAAATGTGATTTTTATATTTAAAACACGAACACCATTCAACACATGAATTTCTAATCAACGAATGAATATCGATTCAACACTTGAAGGTTTTCTATTCAACGAATAAATGTAATTTCAGCAAATGAAAATAATTCAAACACATGAATATTATTCAAAATTTCGGCAGCATAACGGCAGGGTAGTTAAAACCGGGACCGTCCCTAGTACGGCTCCTCGCTCTACCTTAAAACCTCGCGGTTTTTGATAATGGGGATCATGCATCTAGTTCGCAGGCGGCATGTATATTTATTTCATTTCCACAAACTAATCCTATGTGGTTTCAACCAAATATTTCTCAACCACAAATGGGTATTTTTCAACCACAATCAATCAATATCAACCACAAACAATCCCAAACAACCATTCGCTATCAATCAATTTCCACACCAATCACAACCAATAAATATCGTCCATGGTTTGTGGACGAGGGGCGTATATATATAGATATATATATATATATATATATAGCAATCCACTTCTATTTCAACACATATATAATTTTTACAACACATATATAACTTATACATCGAACGTACAACTTATACAACGCTTATACAAGAGGTGTACAACGCTTATATAACTCATACATCGACTATATAATTTATACATCGTCGTTTTCCATATCGTTTATAAATTAGAAATCTCACATTGGGTTCCACCCCACCAAAAATAGCAGAAGGCTCAGAAAAATATGCGGTCTCTTCTAGAAGGTATAAGACGTCCACACGAGTCCACTGTCTCTTGTTTCACTGAATTTCGTCAACACAGCAAAAAGATATGATTTTTCAAAGTTTGCAATGGTTTTAAACTGTTGAAATCAGTTAAATAATTAACAGCCGTATACCTTCCTTTTGATTTAAAACTAGGTTTTGAATTTTCTTCCAATCGGTGCAGCGATGATCAGATCAGCCAACACTACGTTGGAGAGGCTGGAGAGGGCTTCAGATCGACGGTGGGGTGGTCCCCTGCAATCGTCAGAGGAGGGAGAAAATCGGATCGGCGTAGGCGAACTTTGGGGGCTCGATTTCGTCGCTACAGGCGACATTAGGGGGTGGGGTCGGTTCTGATTTGAAGAGGAGGAGGTGGCGAGTCGAGTGGTGGCGGTGGCTGCAGGTGGCAGAGGCGGCCGGATTTGAGGAGAGAAGTTTGGAAGGGGGAGCCGCCGTATATCGAGGAGAGAGAAAAAAGGAATTTTCTTTTTTTTTTTATATAAAATTTTTGATTGGTCGGGGAAGTTTTAAAGGGGCTTTCTGACACGACCACCAATCTAAACCCAACGACTGTCGTCCCTAGCATTTTACCCCCATTTCGAACACAGTGGGATATGTTTCGTAGGCCCATTCGACTGTTTCAGTCAGTTTTCCTTCAAATTAAAATATATAACATTCAATATTCAATTTGAACGTACATTTCAATTTGCCAGGGCCACAAACTGATTCGAAAAATTCCAGAAAAATAAATCTAGCTATGTTTTGACGATACAGTCCCAACAAAACTAGTTTCGTCAAATTCTGAGACCGTTTGCAAAAAGGCCCATTTATGGTCGATCCAATTTAACTGTAATTGACCAAAACACGTTTTCCTCTGCCACGCTCACTTACTAGCTTCAAAAATTATGAAATTTGAAACCTAGCAATAACTTCACATCCCGGATCCAACAAAAGTGGTTTCGTCGAATTCCGAGGTCATATGCAAAATGGCCAATTTCACGGGCTATATAAATTCCATAGCGACCTTTCTGAAAATTCATTTGGCCATAACTTTTGCTTTCCGCTATGAAAATTCTATTTTTCAGATTCGTTAGAAAGGTATTCACTAACAGATTTAAATATTTTTGGTTTCACTCAAATCCGTTTTGTTTTGCACCCGGTACAGTCCGACAAAGTTTGAATTCAATTTTTGAAACTACAGCGCCATTTCAGGCCTTGTTTATAAATATCATTAATTATATTCGTTTTCAATTGTCGACTCAAACTCAGTTTTCATCGCTACTATTTAAAATATTTATTTTAAATATTCAAAATCCATTATTTTAGCCAATTTAAAAATTTTAAATTGGTTCAGATTTTCTAGGTCGTTACAATCTCCCCCACTTAAAACTTTTCATCCCTGAAAAGGAACAAAGTCGAAAGTGGTTTGATTAATCAACTCTACGTTTGATCCGACTTCCACTATCCAACTTTTCAGTTTCTGATAATTTTTAGATTCTTCAAAAATTTGGCTAACACCCGGAATTTTTGAAAAATTTCGCCATAACCTCCTTTTTATGGGGAGAGGTTTGGAAATTTATTGGGCCGTATTAGGTACCCAATAAATCCTAATAAGCATACACATATTTATAGTGATATATTCTTGTGTTTACAGGGGAGCGTGTATTGATAATAACTCCAGAGAATAAATTCTCGTCACCCTGTTCCGTGTGGGTAATAAATAGTCCATGTGCCGTATCTAATAACTAGAGAGACGTGATTATTGTCAACTCCAGACCCGTGTGGTTTTTTTTTTATTAATCTGGCAATTTAATCTTTACAATTTAAATAGTCCATATCAGTCATCAGTTCAACCTGTAAAATATAGTCATCGCCATACAAGCCTCTCGCTCATATGGTAAATCTTCCACCTCGTCACACAAGCTCCAAATGCTTATGTGGTATATGATGAAGTATGCCTATCTTTTGAAGTATGCCATGTAATGTAGTTCAAAATTAATTGTTACTATCCTATGGCGACGTTTATTATTTCACACAGAAAAACCAGCACTCCGCATCCAATGGCATTCACAGGAGCTGATATAATAATATTTCGCATCCAACTCATTAAGGTTTACCTATTTGTCGGGCACGCAAATAAAATCTTTACTCAACAGCTAATCCATTTACCTGTTCAAACATATATAATGCACAAGTATATATATTTCTATCTATTTTTAACTCAGTTCAATGTGTGATTTAAATGAATAAATTCTACCATTATTCTCTTACTAATTAAATTAACTATCGTTTCAATAATTTAATTAATCTAATTTACTATCACACAATACAAACAGCAATCAAATGATTTTTAACTTTTCAAAATCATACAAATCCATTCCTATATTCTTTTAAAATCATTCAGACTATAGAATTAAAAGTGCACATCCATGGAAAGAAAATAACAGCAGAGTAGAGAATTAAATGGTAGTGCAAAGTATGGTAAATATACCTTGCACCGGAGTCAATCAGAGATATCCACTCGGCATCTAGGATAGGCTTTCTGAATGCTCTCCTCAGTTTCCCAAGTACAATCTCGCGGATTTCCACTCCATTGCACTTTGACTAAGTGAACCTTCTTGTTCCTTAGTTCTTTGGTTTCTTTGCCGATAATCTTTAGCGGCTCTCTTCTCACAGCTAGTTCTGGAGTAATTTCAATATCCTGTTGAGCTGCTTCTTCCACGATCAAGTCTGGATCATGAACGTGCTTTCGAAGTTGAGATATATGAAATACATCATGAACTCCAGGCAACCAATCTGGCAATTTAACCCTATATGCGAGAGTTCCGATCCGTTCCAGAATAGGAAACGGACCAATGAATTTGGGCGCTAACTTTCCAGTTTTACCGAACCGGATAACTCCTCTCATTGGAGATACTCTCAAATATACATAGTCGCCAACCGCAAAGGATATATCTCTTCTTCTTCTATCGGCATAGCTCTTTTGTCGGCTTTGAGCGGCGAGTAATCGCTTCTTAATAAAATCGACTTTGTCGGCAGCTTCACGGATCGTGTCTGGCCCCAACACAAGTCTATTACCGGGTTCGACCCAACAAGAAGGAGATCGGCACGGTCTACCATACAATGCTTCGAATGGCGACATTGTCAGACTCGCCTGGTAGCTGTTGTTATAAGAGAATTCAGCCAAATGCAGATGGTCTTCCCACGATCCACCAAACTCTAGAACACAAGCCCTCAATAGATCTTCTAAAATACGATTCACCCTCTCAGTCTGGCCGTCTGTCTGCGGATGATAAGCGGTGCTTAAGTTCAACTTCGTTCCCAGCTCGACTTGAAATGCTTCCCAGAATTTGCTAGTGAATATTGTATCTCTATCACTGACTATACTGAGCAGCACTCCATGTAGTCTAACTATTTCCCTGAAGTATATCTGCGCCAGACTCTGAGCAGTTCTGTTTGATCTGACAGGTATGAAATGGGCGGTCTTCGTGAAGCGATCTACGATCACCCAAATACTGTCATTCCCTTTTCTGGTTCTGGGCAAACCATTAATGAAATCCATAGAAATATGTTCCCACTTCCAACCAGGAACGTCTAGCGGTTGTAACAACCCAGCCAATTTCTGTTGGTCGCTTTTGACTAGTTGGAAAGTAGGGCATCGGCTAACATATACTGAAACGTCTCTTTTCATAGCCTTCCACCAGAATGTTCGTTTGAGATCGTTATACATTTTGGCCACACCAGGATGGATACTCAGCTTGGACTTGTGAAACTCGTCTAACACTTCCCTTTTTAACTCAGGGACATCTGGAACACAAATCCTTCCTTTCAATCTCAGGGTCTCGTCGTTATCTATTTGAAAACAGGAGGGTTCGCCTTTCTGAATCCTTTTGATCATATATTTAATGAAGTTATCCTCCTTCTGAAGAATAGATATTTTGTCAATCAAGGAAGTCGTAATAATAAAGCTAGCGATCATTACATTTTTCGGCTCAACGCATCGGCTACGACATTGGCTTTCCCTGGAGTGTATATAATTTCAAAGTCATATGTTGCAAGGAACTCTAGCCAACGTTGCTGCCTCAGATTCAAGTCTTTTTGGGTGAACAGATACTTTAACGACTGGTGATCTGTAAACAGTTCAAATCTCTCACCCAGTAGATAGTGCCTCCAGATTTTCAAAGCGAATACTATAGCCAATAACTCAAGATCATGAGTTACATAGTTTTTCTCGTGCGGCTTCAGCTGACGGCTAGCATAAGAAATCACTTGACCCCTTTGCATTAACACTGCGCCAAGGCCTTCTCTAGAAGCATCAGTCCAGACTTTTAAATCCTGGTTGCCATCGATGATGGTTAACACTGGAGCAGTTGTTAATCTCAACTTTAGCTCTTCGAAAGCCTCCTCACTTTCTGGAGTCCATTTGAATTTAGAGTGCTTCTTTTTTAGCCTCGTTAAGTGACCAGATATCTTCGAAAAGTTTTTAACGAACTTCCGGTAATAGCTAGCCAATCCGAGAAAACTGCGGACTTCAGTGGGAGTGCTAGGTTGCTTCCAGTTTTGAATAGCTGTGATTTTGCTTGGATCCACAGCAGTTCCTTCTTTCGATACTACGTGTCCTAGAAATTTTACTTCATCTTGCCAAAATATACATTTGGAAAACATTGCTTTCAATACATTCCTTCTCAGAATTTCTAGAACCTGTTCCAAATGCTTTTCATGTTCGGTCTTTGATTTAGAGAAGATTAGAATATCATCAATAAAAACCAGAACAAATTTATTCAAAACCCCTCTGAACACTCTATTCATCAGATCGACGAAGTAAGCTGGAGCGTTACATAAGCCGAACGACATTACAAACCACTCGTAGAATAAGTCGGGACCTCTGAATGATGTCATTGGAACACACTCTTCGGCAATTCGAAGCTGATGGAAACCTGTAGCTAGGTCCATTCTTGAGAATACTTGTGCGCCATTTAATCGATCCAACAAATCATCAATCCGCGGCAATGGATATTTGTTCTTTATTGTCTGTTTGTTCAGATCACGATAATCCACACATAGACGTAGAGTACCATCATATTTTGGGACAAACACCACTGCTACACCCCAATCAGAGAAACTAGGCCTGATCAGACCCTTCCATACCAACTGTCGTGTTTGATTGTCAAGTTCTTCTTTCTCTTTCAAGGATATTCTTCGAATAGCGTGAACTACCGGCCTTGCATTGGGATTCAAAGCGATCTTGAAATCTATTTCTCTCTGCGGAGGTAAGCGAACAACTTCCTCGAACACATCCGCATAGTTCTTGACGACAGGAATATCTTTGATGAGGTCAGGAATATTCTCTGTAGCTTCAGGGATATTTTCTATTTGGGCTGGAGAAACATTTAGAGCCGACCAAAAGTCTTTTCTATTTGAATTCGGGCCTTCACATGGTATGGTTATATAACTCCCTGATTGGGCCTTTGCCTTAACAACTCTCTCGGCGCATCTAACCTCTGCTTCATATTTGGTTAGCCAATCCAATCCCAGAATAAGATCGAATTCATTAAAATTCATAACGACGGAGATAGTAGGGAATTTATAGCAGGAAAAAGAGACAGGCACCCCACAAACCCAACTGAGACCGATGGAACCCCCAACTGGATTTTGGACAGTCATTGGTTCTTTGAGCTTCTTCAATTTCAAATCCAATTTCTTGACTGCACTCTTTGCAATAAAGCTTCGTGACGCACCAGTATCAAACAGTACTTTAACTGGAATGTTCTTGACATTGAGCGTGCCTTCTAAAACATCAGACCTTTCCTGAGCAGACGAAGATGCATGCACTTCTGCTACTTCATTAACTTGTACTGCTTCAGATTTCTGAGATAGCGGGCAGTTTTTCGCAATATGCCCAGCCTGATGGCACTTATGGCATCCTCTTTTCTCCTGTAACCTCTTACCGGATTTAGACCCATTCTTTACTTGTTTCTTTAGAGATCTGCAACTTATCAAGAGATGTCCTTGCCTATTGCAGTTACTGCATACCGCTGTCGTTACAGGTTCTTTCCTAGATTCATCCCTTTTCCTCTTGGCACTGGGCTTCCTACTGACCTCAGATCTCGTACTGGCTTCAGGAATATCAGTTTCCGACTCTTCTTTGTCACTAGAACTGACTTCTTCTTCGTCGCATAAAATTCCTTTCTTATGGAGATCTTCATATTGATAAGCCATGTATATCATTTCTGAAAAGGAAGCTTCACATTCCTCATTACACTATTTTGATATCTCCTTTGCGGGCCATGAATAAATCTCAGATTTTTCCTCTTTGGATCTTGAATCAGATGAGGAGCAAAGTGAGCAAGTTCGTTGAATTTCTTATGATATTCTGGGATGGTCATATCACCTTGTATTAGATAAGAAAATTCATCACATAATCGCTCCGTCGCTTTGGGAGGAGTAAATCTTTCCAGGAAAATCACTTTGAATCTGTCCCAGGTGATATCACCTTCTGGATTATCTTTGATGATTGTTTCCCACCAGATTAAAGCTTCTTCTTTGAGCGCCCAAGATGCTACTAACCGTTTCTGGTCATCTCTTAGCTGGATACGCTCAAAGATTCTTTCGACAGAACTCATCCAAGCTTGAGTCTGAATAATAGATTCATTGTCCGAGAACTGTGCTCCGTTCAGATTTCGATATCTCTTTAATAGAGCCTCTAGATCGAGTTTTGCATTTCTCTTGTTTCCGACACTCATTTTTCTAGCACTTCTGCAATTAGCAAATCAAGTGTCAGGTCACAGAAAAGATAATTTAAAATATAGAAACACCTACTTCAAATGTAAATGTGTCTATCGAGGTGTAATTTCATTCTTCTATACTCATACTAGGATATTACTGATCCTATCTGTATAGAGTTGTCCGTCCTAGAACACTACTGGTTCTATTTCTGACGAGTTCGTTAATATGTTATATTCCAGCACTAAGCTTAACCAAAGCTCAGATACCACGTTGTGACGACCCCATTTCCCGTACAGACGGAGACAAGGGTAATCCGTGGAATATAACACATAAACAGATAATAGCAGAACAGAAATAAATAAATACACGAGATAATGAACAATAGAATATACTGGATAAAAGTAATCATCAGAGTTACACAGTATACAGGATCTTACTTAGTACAATTACGGTTCAACTATACATATATGTCTACAGCGGAAAACAAACATAATGTACAATAGGAGCTGAACATCATAAAAAGAGATAAATGATAGAATCCATCTTCGGCTCCAGCTATCCAGAAAGAACCAGCTAAACCTGAATACAAGGCTGCCCGTGTAGAAAAAGAGGCACCCGAGTTTGAAAGTGAAACAAACTACGAGTCAGTCATGGGACTGGTATAAGAAATCTACTCAACACATTTAATATATGGCAAATCACAGGACCACACCACTTTTGTGGAACGGGTTTACTCCATTGGATTGCCAGTGCTTTAAAACAAATCATTCTTTGAAACAACGCTATGCTTCTTATAAAAATGAAGCCATTATAAGACTCAGTTCCCATCACACAATGCAACGCAAACCGGAGGATAGAGTTCTTACCTTATAACGGCCAAAATATGCTTGATACGAATAAAACAAAGGCATTTGATATTATTGCTAGTGTTTATATGTTTTGAAAACAATTTCAAATCATAACATTCAATCATAGACGGCATTAATGCCCCATACCACTATGTCGCCATTTATAGGTATACAATCAAAACTGCACAGTCACGTATTTGGAAAATTGGATTTCCGTCATGAACCAAGGCAAAAGACAGTCCTTACCGAATTCGTGACTCTCTAGCCCGAGCCATAGGATCCAGACTCAGGTGGGCCCTTGGAGCGACAGGGCCGGTCCACCGATATGGATTAAAATGCATGAACAATGCGTTTCCCCGCCCTATGGGGCATAAACGAGCCAAAGAATGACTCCATCGGACCCGGATCGTCCGATCTAATCGAGGCGCCTTGCAACAGCAACACCCACACAGGTGAAAAGTATATAAATGTCAGGACTGGTAGGTCATTGATACCACCCTAGCTAGAAAGAAACGCATGCCCTCCCTGAGGTCCTTCTCCCGTTTCTGGTTCATACCGGGGTGTGAGACTCGCGAATTCACGTTATACACAAAGCTACGCCACACAGGCGGTGCTTTGATCATCACCACAAGACTTTTCTTTTCAACAGAAGCCCTGATCATTTGCCACTTAGGCATGTCACACTAGCAATTCACGCCATGCGACTGATGTCCATTGATATACAACCTCTGAGCTCGTGCGTTCAGAGAAGGGCGTTAAGCAAAAGAATAAATTCTCCACCGCCAAACAGATGTATATTTAACAGAGATCAATCAACACAGAATAAAATCCAATGTTAGACACACAGTCCATTTACAAGTCCGTTCTGGGTCTGAACGAAAACAGAGGCACTAAATACCTCGCAAACCCATCGATCACCACGTACGTCTGGACGATCACCACTCATTATCCATATTTCGGGATGCCTCCCAATCAGGACCTCAGTTACCATCCAAACGAGGTGAAGATCTCCGGTCTTCGACCATCGTCTTCATCTTCGATTTCTTATCGTCGATTCAGTTATTCAGAATGGGATAAACCCGGTCTTTCTGAGCAACTCGCGTATATAATAAACAAGTGCAACACTAACATATACACGCATCATTTCAATTCATTATTCACTAACCGTCAACCAGTAAGAGAACGATTTCCCAAATATTAACCCCGAAGGCCGAAACCAACATCAGATCAACACCCAGGAAACCATTCGACTTAGCCAACCTTCAGTTAATTTCTAAATCACATCCATATCATTTATAATATTTTATAACGATTTATCTCTATTTTTATTTATTTTAAAATAGCCAATATATTCAAAAACGACGCTTCGGGCTTTAACGCGACCGTGGCGCTATTTTTTTCAGATTCGATTTACACATATCTAAAAATCTAACCGTTGGATCTTCCCAAAATTTACATCATTAGAAAGATCTTTTCAAAACGAATCCAACGGTTCCAGTTTCGGGAAAATCCGACGGTCGGATCTCCCGGTATCATCGTTTGAAGTTTCAATTTCAAAATACGAACTGCAGCGTCGTTATTCGGTTAAATATAATTATATATATATATATATATAATCATTTCTAGCGCTGTTTTTCTTCAGATTTGAATTAAACATTCCAGACAATCCAACCGTTGGATTTTTACAAAGTTGGTGCCGTTGGAAATATATTTCCAAGGCGAACCCAACGGTTGCGATTTCAGGAAAATCCGATGGTCGGATCTCCCAGTATCATCGTTTGAAGTTTCGATTTCAAAATACGAACTGCAGCGTCGTTATTCGATATATTTTAATTATATATATATATATATATATATATATATATATATATATATATATCGATTCTTCGATTTCAAAGCTACATTCTTTTCATACATTTGATAAAAATGATATTTTTATCTAATTATCTTCTATTTCAACACTTCACTATATTTAACAATTCATGTATATAATAAAAATGTGATTTTTTTGTTGTAAAACAATTCATTTCAAAACACTATTATTTTATATAGTTCATATAGGTAATAAAAATAGGATTTTTATTATAAAACAATTTCTTTTAAAACAAGGTCATTTTACATAGTTCATATAGATGATAAAAAGGTGATTTTTATTATAAAACAATTTATTTCTAAATATGAATACCATTCAACACATGAATTTCAATCCAACGAATGAATATCGATTCAACACATGAAGATTTTCTATAGTTTATATATATAGATAAAAATGTGATTTTTATATTTAAAACACGAACACCATTCAACACATGAATTTCTAATCAACGAATGAATATCGATTCAACACATGAAGGTTTTCTATTCAACGAATAAATATAATTTCAGCAAATGAAAATAATTCAAACACATGAATATTATTCAAAATTTCGGCAGCATAACGGCAGGGTAGTTAAAACCGGGACCGTCCCTAGTACGGCTCCTCGCTCTACCTTAAAGCCTCGCGGTTTTTGACAATGGGGATCATGCATCTAGTTCACACGCAGGCGACATGTATATTTATTTCATTTCCACAAACTAATCCTATGTGGTTTCAACCAAATATTTCTCAACCACAAATGGGTATTTTTCAATCACAATCAATCAATATCAACCACAAACAATCCCAAACAACCATTCGCTATCAATCAATTTCCACACCAATCGCAACCAATAAATATCGTCCATGGTTTGTGGACGAGGGGCGTGTGTGTGTGTATATATATATATATATAGCAATCCACTTCTATTTCAACACATATATAATTTTTACAACGCATATATAACTTATACATTGAACGTACAACTTATATAACGCTTATACAAGAGGTGTACAACGCTTATATAACTCATACATCGACTATATAATTTATACATCGTCGTTTTCCATATCGTTTATAAATTAGAAATCTCACATTGGGTTCCACTCCACCAAAAATAGCAGAAGGCTCAGAAAATATGCGGTCTCTTCTGGAAGGTAGAAGACGTCCACACGAGTCCACTGTCTCTTGTTTAACTGAATTTCGTCAACACAGCAAAAAGATATGATTTTTCAAAGTTTGCAACGGTTTTAAACTGTTGAAATTAGTTAAATAATTAACAGCCGTATACCTTCCTTTTGATTCAAAACTAGGTTTTGAATTTTCTTCCAATCGGTGCAGCGATGATCAGATCAGCCAACACTACGTCAGAGAGGCTGGAGAGGGCTTCAGATCGACGGTGGGGTGGTCCCCTACGATCGTCGAAGGAGGGAGAAAATCGGATCGGCGCAGGCGAACTTTGGGGGCTCGATTTCGTCGCTACAGGCGACGTTAGGGGGTAGGTTCGGTTCTGATTTGAAGAGGAGGAGGTGGAGAGTCGAGTGGTGGCGGTGGCTGCAGGTGGCGGAGGCGGCCGGATTTGAGGAGAGAAGTTTGGAAGGGGGAGCCGCCGTATATCGGGGAGAGAGAAAAAAGGAAATTTTTTTTTAATAAAAATTTTGATTGGTCGGGGAAGTTTTAAAGGGGCTTTCTGATAAGACCACCAATCTAAACCCAACGAATGTCGTCCCTAGCGTTTTACCCCCATTCCGAACACAATGGGATATGTTTCGTAGGCCCATTCGACTGTTTCAGTCAGTTTTCCTTCAAATTAATATATATAACATTCAATATTCAATTTGAACGTACATTTCAATTTGCCAGGGCCCCAAACTGATTCGAAAAATTCCAGAAAAATAAATCTAGCTGTGTTTTGACGATATGGTCCCAACAAAACTAGTTTCGTCGAATTCTGAGACCGTTTGCAAAAAGGCCCATTTCTGGTCGATCCAATTTAACTGTAATTGACCAAAACACGTTTTCCTTTGCCACGCTCACTTACTAGCTTCAAAAATTATGAAATTTGAAACCTAGCAATAACTTCACATCCCGAATCCAACAAAAGTGGTTTCGTCGAATTCTGAGGTCGTATGCAAAATGGCCAATTTCACGGGCTATATAAATTCCATAGCGACCTTTCTGAAAATTCATTTGGCCATAACTTTTGCTTTCCGCTATGAAAATTCTATTTTTCAGATTCGTTAGAAAGGTATTCACTAACAGATTTAAATATTTTTGGTTTCACTCAAATCCGTTTTGTTTTGCACCCGGTACAGTCCGACAAAATTTGAATTCAATTTTTGAAACTGCAGCGCCTTTTCAGGCCTTGTTTATAAATATCATTAATTATATTCGTTTTCAATTGTCGATTCAAACTCAGTTTTCATCGCTACTATTTAAAATATTTATTTTAAATATTCAAAATCCATTATTTTAGCCAATTTAAAATTTTTAAATTGGTTCAGATTTTCTGGGTCGTTACAGGTTTCAAAGTTAAGCAATATGAATGTTATCTATAACTTAGTGGGTTTTACTCACGTTGGTTCTCCAGACTGATCCGTGGTGTTTGCAATGTCTCGGGTCAGCCCGAGTTACATGTTCAGGTTATCAGAAACGGTGAAGTTCAAAGACGAGCTGGAGGAGTCCAGGTGTATTAATAGTTATTTCGCTGTGTATTATATAAGGACATGATATTATAACTGTCCAGATTGTCTGCTATACTCTGATGAATGTAGTATTTATGTAAAGTTATTTATAAAGATTTATTTCTATGTTATATTTTGTTCCGCTGTGATGTGAGACTCTATATAGTGTTTGTTCTTCTTGTTATTCTTCTATTCTAATAGTTCTATCTTATCTTTCTCATCCTCTAACTTCTTTCTTCTAGCTTTCTGGATGTTCGGTACTCGAGTTTTGGACAGAGGTTGTGTTAAATGTTGAAATTCAAGAGTCAAATTTTCCGGGCCGCTACAAATATTATATTACCTTACATAGTCCTGAAAATGCCTTTCTAACTTCCTAGGATTTTAAATTCTAGTTCCAGTTTGAATTTAGTTTTGGTTCATCTCATTTGTATATTTTATCAATATCCAATTTCCAATTTGGTTTTATATTACCATCTCAATGTTATAATTTGTTACCAGATTACAATAGCAACCAACATAGTCATTTATTTTTTAGGAAATTATCCTTTTACGTCAAAATATAATTTTGGGTAAATTTATATCATTAACCCAGTTTTTTTTAAATAATACTGTGTCGAATTACTCTGTTCAAGAGTTTAGAAATACCTATCGATACAGTTTGCAATGCCGTGTCGATCAAAATTCATAATCCACTTGACAAACTAATCAACACAATATAAAATAGTTTTTATATTAACTAACAAATACGTGCTCATATATATATATACTCAAACTCAATCTCGGGTATTACTAACCCCATCTCTATCGAGTTACGCCACAGTGCCAAGGTTATACTAAACCATTGCTCTGATACCAACTGTAACGACCCGAAAATTCCCGATCCTGATCATCGATATTATATCACATATCGACTAAGCGAACACCAGAAATTAACAGATCACTAATACAAAGAAGTTAGAGGGTGAGAAATAGAAAGATAGAAAGTTAGAATAGGAGAAAAAGAAGAACACAACATAATCAGAGTATCACAAATCTCACAACGAAACTGAATAAAACATATTATAACAATACTTTAAATATAAACTGGTATTTGAACTTACATACTTCATAAGAGTACAACATAAATATAACACAGCGGAATTAACTCTATATATTTAATATTGAAACCTCCTGCTCCAAGCTCCTTCAAGATATCTGTAAAATCCTACACTACTTGACTGCCTATAAAAATTTGGGGCACCCAAGAGTTTAGGAAAACACAAGGAAATAAACTCTGAGTCAGTCATGGGACTGGTGTGAGTAAACGATTTTAAATCAGATTGGTTTAACGTTCAAAAATCCTTTTGAAAAAAATGATAATCATAAGAACGATCCACACATAAATACGGATGTTTTTTGCCTTACGATAACCCAAAACATTTTTGATATCATATATTTCTTCTGATATTATAATAGTTCCTAAATACAACTAAATATCAATCTAGCGGAACGCTTGCATCTCACGCTCCACATATATAGTACACAAACAAAACCACGGGAACTTATTGGAGATTGGATTCCGACTATGACAAGATATGGAACCACCTGCCGATAATGTATCTCTAGAGGGGAATACACCGGGTTCAACAAGAATGTCTTGCAACTCGGCCCTCACATGACCGACCACTCATTTTGCTTGAGTGTATCGAATGTATATCACCAACGGTTGTGTATGGCAACCGTTTCCCGAAAATGGACAGCATCGAAAAGGGTAAAGAAGCAAATGAAATTTCTCTAGATAGGTGATTATACACCCTAATGGGAGCGACCCACATAGCTATACTGCCTGCCCGATTTTTGTCATTTCCCGGTTGATGAGGCTTGAGGTTTGAATTTACCTTTAGAACATCTAGACACCATTTTCTTTGAATGCCACATTGTCTGATCCGTCACACTACAACAAATATACCATATTACAACGGTGCAAAAACGTTGTAAAAAGTTTTTACAACGGTGGAGCCACCGTCGTGTATTATGAAGTTGTAATATACTTATATCTTTTACAACGTTTTTGCACAGTTGCAACACTGTTGTGAAATAGGGTATTTAACAACTTTTACTCACCGTTGTAATAAACTTAATTACAACTTTTATTCCCCGTTGTTGTATATTCTGTTATAACATCAGAGCATAGGTATAACAACTTTTACCACTGTTGTAATTAACTTTATTACAACTTTTTTTTTACTGTTGTAACTCATATACACCTTACTAATATAAAGAATTCATATATATTAATAATAATATGATTCATATTTCAATGCAACAAATATAATTATACGGAATCATTCATATATATTAATTAACATAATATTCGATCAACATACACATAGTACATCATCAACTAAGCCCATCACAAAAAACATAACCATTTTAAAATACATACATCGATCTAATACAAAAGATACATAAGCATGTCCTACAAAAGCACTCTAGCTAAAAAAAACGTAATTTTTATTCCAAGCCATAATTCATCCAACAGCTTCTCCAATGGTAGTCATTTCGGGATTCGGCTTCCACAAGAAAGCCTCTGAAACCTATAAAGTTTAATTACGCATACAAATAAATATCTTGGTATTTTTATTCAACAAGAATCAAAGCAAAAAATATATCGAAAGAGTATGTAGACAAATGTGGTCGTATGAGAGAAGATATGAATCAGTATTGCTAAGGCATGGCATCCTATATAACTAGCTAAGATTTTTTTTCTCCTGTTAAAAAATACAAAAGGAGAAGACGAAAAAGAAGGGGTCCAATTAACATTTTTTTTCTCCAATGGTGATCACTGATGCAAAAAGCTACACACACAACACTATCAGTTAAGGACTAACAAGATGAATTTTGAATACACTACATGTTTTAGTAACTGCAACATGCACCTGTTTCTCTACATCAATTACATGAGGCGCTTCCATGCAAGCTTCAAACTACACCCCAAGTTCAGATGCGAAAGAACCCATTGGAGACAGTGTTCTACAGCAACAAATCAAAAATCATTATTTTATCAAAAAGGATTAAAAAACTAAAGAGACAAGTCTGTTCAAATTCATACAGATACTACAACTAATTGCAGCAATGAAGACATGTTTAATATTAGTTACTTTAATAATAAATTATGGCTGAACATCAAATTATAATTATCATTTAGAGCTGAATCATATAATTCAAAGATAACAAGATGGCATACCACAACATTATGTTTCATTTTTAATGTCATCTTCAAGAGAAATTATTTTCTATATGAACTTCACAAAGGTAAACAGAATGCAGTTTTGCTTCATGTAGATGTCAGCAATACAGATCAAGTTTTGAACTGAACTGAATGTATTTATTAGTTGATGAGCACAACACTTAGACAAGGCAAAAAATTTGACAACTGTGTTTCAACAATTACCCAGATGTAAGGATCACTGAAAGAGCAGTATTTGCTATATCTTTGAAAACCATAGCTGGGTTCGAGCACCACATGCTTAGTGAGTATATGAAGTCACCTGCAGCATTGCCTGTGTACCAATATAAAAAAATTATAATTAATATATACCATTTATCTCTTTCTGGAAAAATATTTGCTTTTGCTTAGTAATTATCATAAAGCGCAAGAAACTATGGATCCAATAAAAAGATACGTTTTAAAAAAAGGGGGGAAAATATGCAAAATTTGTATAGTACTATGCCGTATACAATAGCGATTACAACAGACGACTAACTGAAGTAGATAAAATATTGTGTTTATTAGCTATGACGAAACATTTTCATGGTATCTCATAATTCATTTATCTTGAAACATGTATAACTGACTGTTATCTCTTTCGACATAGCGTTGCAGCACAAGTTGGTAATCAATTGCATGACGGCCGCTTTCAGAGAAAAAGAATCCAAGTGAGAAAAAGAATCCAAGTGCCATAGTAAGGGGGATACACTCACCTAAGTTTTCAATGTCGATTTCATGCTTCCAGATCTTGATTTCTCCCTGTGGTTCCTCGGTTTTAGGCTTCGATCTCCTTAGATCTGCTGTCGCTTCCCTCTGAAGTTCGTCTCCTTCATGAGTCCATCGCCATTTCCGATGCGAGATGCCTTATTTGGATTTTTCCCTAATTTAGTTTTCTAGGGTTCGGCCATTATTTGGTTTTCTATTTTATCTCGTTTTTGGCTGAATGGAGAAAACATTTTGGGGTCGGCGTTCTTTTGTTTACTGGGTATATTACGGCTAGGGTTATTATCATAGGCTAATTCCAATTTTGCCCCCTTGGTTATATTAACCCATAGTAATTCTTAAGCCCATTTTCTACAGCACTTAACAAATTTTCATGTCATATTTTAGCCCAATAGTAAACATGAATTTTTACTTGCAAATTGAACACACAAATAAACATATGTGTGTATATCAATTTCTAACCATCCATTTATATATTTTTATTAATAAAAGAGGATTATTTTAAGGCTATAAAATTTTGGGTTTTCACATAGGGTTTCTAAAAAATTAGTATGTAGGCAGCGAACGAAAAGTAGAAGCGGGAATTGAAAATTAAGGTTGCGAGAATTTGATTTGTGATAAGACGGGAAGTGGGAAGTTTAAACAATTTCCTATAAGACCAAGTTGTGGGATTGTTTAACGTCACGCTTGAAAAAAGAGGGAACCAAAAATATATTATCATAAGTTATTAGTTATTATTTATTAATTATTAATTATAAATAATTTATGAATAATCATTTGTATAGTAAATTATAAATGACTAATGATGTAGTTTATCATTTTTATAACCACAAGTTATAAAGTATTATTTATTAAATAACCAATGTTAATTATTAGCATTTAATTGTGAATTATTTAGAAATTATATATTACTAATTAAATATTAAGTTTTAAAAATTTATTTATTTATTATCAAAAATCAATTGATTATTAATTACTAATTATTTATTTTAATTGATTCACAATTGATTATTAATTACTAATTAGTTATTATTTTAACTTTTACTTATTTCTAGTTAGTTATAATCGAGTTGTAATTATTAAAATCTTATAATGTATATGTTACTAATTATTAATTAATAAGCAATTAACATTAACTATTAAAAATAAATTACTACTTATTAATTATTTAATAATAATTAATAAATATTATTGATTCCTAAATTTATTATTAATTATAAATTATTATTAAATATTAATATAATTAGTTATTAAATATATATATATATATATTATAAACATGAAGTTCGTAATAGGCATCTATTACAGCTAATAAAATGAAAAGTTGTTAAAAATGTGTTTATTACAACTTTAGGAAATTAACAGTAGTAAAAAACAATTATCAGAAATTAATTAGTATATATTAGTTATTACAACAGACAAAAAAGAAAAGTTGTGATATATATGTTTATTACAACAGTGATTTTTTCACAGTTGTAAAAAACATTTATTACAACAGTGCGTTTTGCACAGTTGTAAAAAAGCGTTTATTACAACTGTGCTTTTCGCATAGTTGTAAAATTAAAGTTGTAATATGGTGTTTTTGTTGTAGTGTCAAATCACTAATTAACGTCCACAAATATACTCCGGATGTAAAAGAAGGGCCATTCTTTGCCATCAACTTGGTATATTTGTAAAAATCAACGTACGTAATTTTTAGGAAATACTCAGTCAGACATTCGTCCATACAAGTCATCCAGGAACAGGATGAACCGAAGGTACTCTCCTACTGCATCCAATATAGGAATCACCCCATGGATTAGTAGCGACTAGTGCTTGCAAATCCGATATCTTTAGGAGCTAACCAGAGAATTTCAACAAGTATTTCTTCCGCTCATGAAGATCTACGGTCTTCAAATCTTTAGATCGTATAGACATCCCTGCACGTTAGTTTACGTAAAGTCGTTTCGAAGTGGTTTTGGGTCCAATTCTCATCCCGGTCTCTTCGAACTAACACGTAAAGAATATATATTGATAGTCGATGTTTTAACTATCAAATTTAACAGTGTAGATGAGTCAACTATTTATACAAATTTATTTAAATATTTAACGTAATTTTCATGACTCTCCTATTCAAATTAATTATCTTATATAAATCAAAATTCTGATTTTAGACCACTAATCAGCACAAGATTATTGGAATCAAATAAAACATGTCAATGTTTTATTTTAACTAGTTTAATCTCGATTGATCACTTCATAGCATAACGGAAAATTTAACAATAATCATTCATCACAACAATAATAAATCAATGATGATTCGAAGATTTATCTCGAATTAACAATAGTTCTAACATATTTGATCTTGGACAATATATTATCCCAATTCCTTGATGATAAATAAATTAATTAATTTTATTTAAACATATATTTTGACTTCACTTAACGTACAAGCCGATGGTTAATTCTGTAATTTTGAAGTAATCCGGTATCTTCCCGATCCTTCTTCTTTTATTTACTTATTTGTTTCTTATTTACTCCTATTAAAATCAATTATATTCAAAATTTGATTCACTTAAATAACACGAATTCCCTAAGCCAAGCACGGTCTACTACTTCATGTACATATCCTAATTTAAATTGTCGTTCATTGTAAAATATTTCAAGTGAATCCACTCCTTTTTTGTATTATATTAATAATAAAAAGAAATCATAAAATTTTAAAATAAACATTTATTAATTTTAATTATAGTCAGGCCCGAAGCCCATCAGCCCAACACCCATACTTCTATCCTATTTCTCTTCCAGTCAAGTGGCTTAACACACAGTGATCACACCGCTTGGACCACTAAAAAAACTCCGCCCAACTTCCCCTTTTTCTCTGCCATGCCACATGTTTGAACGCGTGAAGAATTTCGGTCCTGGCATGCTGAAAACGTGGAACATCACGCAATGTTCACAAATTTCTTCCTATCCGATTTTCTTTCTTCTTGCCAGAATTAAACTGCCAGGAAATGGATGCAAAGGGTCGGCAATAGCAATAAGGATTGGTTACCTCTTGTGGTCCATTCCTGGAAATGTTGTACGGGTTCAGATACATGGAAATGACATGTATTCATGAAACTTACAGGCTCACGAGACAAGTTAGAAGAAGATTTACTGGGAGGATTTGCCAGGAATTGATAATATGGAATCAAGAAATAAATAACAGAAGTTGGCTAAGTTCAACATTGAAGAAATTTGCAAAGAAGGTTGATATGCTTAACTGAAATGAAGGAAACCATTTACTAATGATTTTTTGCCGGATATATGTTCGAAACAATGTAAGAAAATGACCTGCTCCATAGATAAATCACACATCTTATCCTTCTCCATAGATGTAAACGAATCATATCACCATAGACAGCAATTTAACAGAGAATCATAAAACAATGGCAGCACCCACTGTCGCGTCGCCGACTCCACTATCTTCACTCCCCTGCTTCCTCTTCTCCAATACCAGTTCACAATTATACCCCTCTCTTTCTTTCAGTTTCACAATCAAGCCTTTTCCACCCATCGTCTTTTCTCGATGGTTCGTTCCTCCTATAGTACAAGTTGTAGCCGAAACTGACATAAGTGTAGTCGACGAGGAAAATGACCTGGCAGAAACAGCTGCTCATGCTATCAGCGTTGCTACGAAGCCTAAGACAGGGAAAGCTGCTTTGCCGCTCAAAAGAGATAGGGTAACCGTTTTTCTTTGGGTTCTTTTGATGTTTTAGCAATGGCCGGTATATTCAAGAAAAGCTATATTGGCTATCTTGAAGTCAATTTCAAATAGAAAAGGACGTAGGAATTTAAACAGAATATAAAGTGAGGACATCTAACTCCTAAATGAAAGATTTCAGCGGATAAAATTGATTCGGAAATGAACAAGATCTTACATTAACATGAAAGACAACGGCACCATTTCAAGAACATTACTTCATAAAATTTCTCCATCAATTCATTTCATTCCTGTTCTTATTCTAGATATGTAACTATTTTTCATTCCATTTCAGCTCTCTTAATTTAGTTCAGCTATCACTTAGTTCTTTAAATCCAGGTTTTGTTACTTCTTGTAATTGTTCATAACATCATTTAAAGGAATCTACATTTTCAATTTAGTAAATATTATACTTCCAATTTCCATTGTTTGAAACTTTTAGATGTCATAAAAGCATCCGATCTTTGTCCATCTTGTGTGCATTTGTAAAAATGACAAGTAGCTACTGGCTACAGCCTTAACTGACATTTCAAAGATAAAAGATGTGCTTAAATTAAGGAAGAAGGATAAGCTTCTTAGGCAAAACACTATATATGATATTACTTATAACGCATGGAAACTACAGCGGAGAATAGTGACACTCAAACTTATTTCAGACAGCCAGATTAACCTTTAAGCTAATAACAAATCTACCAAGAAAACTTGACACTCTGATTAAGACAGCTTATTGAAAATCTAGTGGTTGTCACTAGAACTACCGAGTCTGTATCCCTGAAACCCATATTCTACATCCTGCAGCTATCAGTTCTTTACATCCCTAGCATGGAGAACATAGGGTCGGCTTAGTCCTTAATTAACACAATACTGCATGTTGTTCACTTGTAAGGAATCCTTGACATTAGCATGCCTTGCCTTTACTAATTTCAGAAGACAAACCCGTTTGTGATCCATGAATCAAATTGTGAAGTATGTACTATGAAATAGAGGATCTTACAGAATTTTGATGATTTTCCGATGGTGTATTCTGCTATTAGATTTGAAACCGAAACTTAGAGTATGCATGAGACAAAACAAACAAATTTCATTTCGTTCTAACTCCTTAAAACAAACAAGAATTTGATGCACTTAATTTTCGAATTCCTAAAGAAGCATAGTTTATCCACTGTTAAGCAACAAGCACATTTTCACTGTTTCCAGCAATTTGACCAACCAGGAATAATTACATATGATGTTATGTAGTCCATAGAAATTAATGAACACATCCATTTGAATTATATACTCATGCCACTTTAATTTAGATTGGAAAGAATAAAATCTTGAATTTACTCATTTATATATGTTCACTGTCTCATTGTATTTTGTTTTCCCCGGGTTCTTAACTATTTCGGATTTCAAGAGGGTGGACATCAATATTGAATCTAAGATTTTCGAGTTCCTATCATCATAAATATAATGTAAACATAACCATAAAAGAATTTTTTTGTGTTTATTCACCTTGGCTTGCTACTGCGTGAACTTTTGTCCACTGTTCTTTGCTTGTGTCTCTTCAGGTTTTGTACTCACTGTCTTGCTTCAATCTTTCAGGTCTTGTTCTATGATTTCAAGCCTTGATCTCAGTTAGACACTCTTTATTTGTCTTGCCATGTTTCATTTGGTTTACCACACATTTCTAGCCATTATACCACAGCATTTTGTACATAGTTTTAGCTCCAGGTTTGCTCATTTCCACACTGTTTTTCTACATTATTTGATCCACTGTTTTTATTTTGTATACACTTGTTTCCAGTTGAACTCATGTGTGAACTAAGGGCTTCTATGGGTATTTATAGATGAAATAATTTAGGCTTTATGTTGGGTAGGTGCTTAATGAAGGAAGGCTCATATGCAGCAGCCTTGAGGAGATGTGTGATGTTAGATGTTACCATTCCCTTGTTGTCATCAGTCTTGCTCCTACTTCATAGCCTAGCCATGTTTTTTTCTGCATATTTCCACCTAAGTGTACCCTATATACATTATTAAATCAACCCTTAGTTCCTAAGCAACTAAGTTCATTAAAGGCTTTTGACCTCCTTTCTATTCGTTTGTTCTTATATTTAGACTTGCACATGGAACAAGATTGTTCAAATCTTTCTATTTCAACTGTGCATGGCATTTACACTGATGTGTACAGGCTATATTGTCTTAAATATAGAGGATATCACTTTGCATTTTTCTTTTGTGAGTTGTCTACCTCCTTTTTCTTTACTACTAAAGTCTAGTGTTGTCTAAACACTGTCTATTTGATTTGGTGTAGGCTAACAGCTATGTTTCTTTTCATGTCAATATTCCGAGATTTTTCTTAGGTCTCCCTTTTCTCTTTGTTTTTATTTTGATAGATTTATGTATGTATTTATTATAAATTAATATGACGTGTATTGATGAATTTTCCATTCTTACTTGTCTTATATGTATGCACATATATATTCTTATATATATACATATGATATTTTCTATATGCCACTGTACACATCATGTAACGTCCCAGATTTTTCAGTTATTTAAATTGGAATATTTAAATCTGTTATATATATATATGGGAAATATAATGGATTTTATATTGAATAAAATGGAGTTCGAATATATGTAATTTATAATATAATTAAAACGAGCTCGAAATGGCGCGGTAGTTCGAAATTTACGATTCAAACTTTAATTGAATATACGGGATCCGATATAAGTCGGAATTCTGTGAAACAAGAATCATTCGGATCGATCTGATGATAATTTTCTGATGAGGCTGAAAAATCGAGTTTTCGTATTGTAGATTTTGTTTTATGGCCAAATCAAATTTTGGAATAGTCGCTATAGAATTCGTTATTTAAAATACAGCGATTTATTTATAAATGAAAAGGAGTTTTATTTTTATTTAATATCGTTTTAATTTGGAATTCGATGTGTTGAGTTTAAAAATCTAAACCAGTATATTTTGAAGCTGTATATAATTCTGTTTGAATATATGTGTTAATTTATCATTACAAGATTGATTTAGATTGAAATCGGCTGGTATATATGTATTGTGGATTCAATATATAATTTTAAAATAATTAATTTTATTAAAAACCGTAAGGTTTAATTATTGAGTAATTTCCAAATTCGGTACATCGAAGTCTGTATGGATCTGCACAAACCGTAAACGCCGCGCGTTATACTCCTAAGTATCGTCGGTCTCATCTGATAAATATCGTCGGTCTCGTCGGATAAATATCGCCGGTCTCGTCAGATAAATATCTTCTGTCACATCAAAATAAAATTGTATAATAAAAATAATAATAAAACTAAAACTTAACTTCGAAGAAATGAACGGGGTACATCTTCCGTAAACTTTTAATAAGATGAACATAACCCAAATAAAACAAACAAGAGAAAAAAAATCTCTAGTCTCATCATAGAATTATTTAATTAAACCCGTGCTGCACCATACATTTTTCCAATTCCTTTCATTGGAAATATGAAGGCCTTGTTCGTGTCAATGCGTGATTTCAGGATACATGTTCTGTAATGATAAAATATATAATATAACAAAAATGCTACTATGACAAAAAAAGTTTTTGTCAAAAAGTACACTACAGACAAAAAAATAGGAGGCCCACCCTTTAAATTACACAAATACCCCCCTTGAATTCAATGCTTACCCCCCTGAATTCCAGAATTACCCCCGTTTCTTACTTTTTGATTAAAAAAAAGGGGGCTTTCTAGCACTACCCATAATATAAAAACGAAAATATCTTGGTACTTTCACATTGGCATCTGCGATTCTATCCATTCCCTTTGGTCTATTTACGAAAATAACCCCCGTATCCAAACCCCTCGTCCTTCTGTATCCATCCAACGAACACCCCCTGATTTCCACCTTTTATAGTTAAGTCTTTTTTTTTTTTTGACTTAATTGCAAAATTGGGAAAATCAAAGTATTTGATTGGACAGGTACAGAGGTATAAATTTTGAGGAGAGAGCATTTGGTCTCCATTCATTTATACCCAGAAACAAAAGCTTCTCACTAGTAAAAACAATACATCAGCTCGCTCAAAATTCCTGGAATGCAAAAATGTGTACGGCACGCCTAGGACTTCCAGTTGCTGGTGAAGATATATCGCCAGCAGTGTCGGTCGAAGGAGATCGTTTTTGGAGATATACCGGTGCTATCTAGCACTGTTGGAGCTTGGTTGTTGAAAAGGGATGGCGGATATCTGGAGGAGTTGATCTGGAGTAAGGCCGAGCTGTCAAGGACGCAGCTGGGAATGGGATGATGATCGCGAGTTGAAGGGATGGGTTGTTGTTCAAAGGGAGAGTGGGGGTTTGACAGTAGTTGAACGGAACATGTAGAGAGGATGCATGGTGAAAGTTACGTTGGGTTCAGTTTTTCATTATGAAGGAGCAGTTGCGGATGGAAGTTCATGTGGGTTCGAATGAGAGTCTTTCTTCTCGGTTTTAAGGATGAACAGGGGCGGTCGGGGATCGAGATGGATGGCACAGGCGGTGCTCTCAGCGGCGGTTCCGAGGCCGTCGAGTACGGGGTTGACGCGAGGCAAAGAGGAAGGGAAGCTTGAAGTTATATTTTCTGGAAGTCAAGTGATGCTGAAAATTTGGGTCTTCATGAAACAGTTGAGGAGGCCGGGGTCGTATCTGAGGAGGAGTGAACCAAGTCTCGAAAAATGAGAGAGCCGAAGTTCTTTTCGCATGGAGAAAGCATGGGTGCATTGGCAAATTAAGAAGTGGAGCGGGGTAACGCTGAAGCTCGGTGTTCCTTTTTGTTGCTGTAGCACAGGGAGAAGTCTTGTGCATGAAAAACAGGATGGAAGAGTACTGGGGAGGGTAGCGAAAGGAAATGAGGACGTGAGGTTGTTTGAAGAAGAGTGGCTGGAAATACAGGACGTGGGGAGTGTACTGTAGAAGAGAGGAAGGGTATGGCTGGCGATTGTTTTATCAAGAAGAAGACGATGCTTACTGTTCTGATGTGGCATGAGAGCAGTACACATGAAACCGTGTTGACTAATGAAGTGAATTTCATTATCAGAAATGCTATTTTGCCGGTTTTTCATTTTGTCAAAAACTACGGTAGAGACAAGAAAATAGGAGGCCTACCCCTTAAATTACACAAATACCCTCCTGAATTCCGGATTTACCCCCATTTCTTACTTTTTGACAAAAATCTTTTCAGGTATTGTAGCATTTCTCTTTCATTATAGAAGGTGATTAACAGGGTAATTAACGTTATTAATTAATTAAATAATATTAATAATGGTAATTTATTTATTCACAAATTCAATATAAAGTGGTGTAACTTTTCCGTTCGTAAACAGAATTGGACGAAACAAGAGCCGATGGGTTCGTATCGACGATGCCGACGTGTACGAGTTGAAACGGAGTAACTTAAAGGAAGCTAGAATTTTGTGTAGTTTCAAACGTAGTTTGAAACTGTATAAATCAACACGACATCGTCGGAAACAATAATGTGAGTTATTTCTCACACTTCTGGATACTGTGATGCGTTAAACTCACATTATAAATATTTATCATTTATCAATATAAAATTGGTTGAATGGATGCTGTGGATGCTATAGATAGATTTTATTTATTGATTGACTGTTTGTCTGCAGTTATGAATTGGTCGTTAAAATGCATTATATTATAATTCTCATTTCATTATCCGTGATAAACAATAGTATGAACTGTTATACAGAGAAGTACAGGTTGGAGGAATCCGACCGGATTCCTCAAATAAATTGTACATTATTTGTTGTTTTTACACTGTCAAGTATGAACTGTTTATTCCAAGTTTTATTATACCCTATTTAAACATCGATGATTGAATGAGTGTTGATTGATTGAATCTAAATTCAACAATGGTTGTGTTTTAAATCAGTACGCAGTATTGATTGGATAATTGGCATCAGATGGTCTAAATCCATCGTTAATTCACCGTCAGGCGAATTAACGTATTTGAAGTTATAAAATTTATGTTTATAACTAAATTGAATTTTCAATTTTATTTCAGTTATTTAAAAGAGAGTTTAAACGAGTTAATAGTTATGATTTTGTTTAGAACGTAAAATATTAAAAGAATTTATATCGAAACATCTTATGTTTTAGATACATAAGGAAGCCGATATTAACAAGTGAGTTAGTCGTTTGGGATAATTGTTTCAAAGGAAACAATTAAGAAAGTTTTGTTTAAACTAATTATATTTTCAATTAACGAAATGAAGAGTGGTTTCAATGGATAATTAATCAAAATTAATGATTATTTATAAAAGTGGTTAACCTGAATGCAATTACATTTAAGGTGATTATTGTATAGTTTATATAAAATAAACTATTATCTAAATAACTATATAAAGAGATTAACTAGCTGATTATTAGTTGACGATAAAGTAATGTACTTTACTTCAGTAAATGACTAAATTAATTAAAGAAATGACTTCTTAAATATAATTCATTGAAGATGGTAATCAAATATGTGACGAGATTGGTGAATGTGAACGAGACTTATGAAAAGGGATTTTATAATCCGAAATTCATAAACAAGTTATAAAGAAATCTGAGTTTAAATTAAATATTCTATTGAATGTTCGATTTGAGATAAAAGAAAAAATATGTAAAACATACGAATGGAAATACTTATCAATTTAAGTAATGAAGTAAATGAAATGGTTTTGGTTATAAAATCCAATCATTTTTTTTAACGATATTAAAAAGAGTTTTGGATAAAGTATTAGTGAACGGATCCAAGTTTATAAGAAAAAGGGATTAAGGTGTTAACTAAGGCCAGGACCCTAAATAAATATTTATCTTAAGAATTTAATTATGTAAAGGTCGTAATCGATAAATAATTTCGAAAGAGAGAAGGGTAGTGATGTTTTTAACGAAAGAAGTGGATAAAGGGATTTGTGGGTATAAATCATAAGTTTAGATTATATAAAAGGTTTAGGAAGGGTATTAGTGGATGGATTATCATTAATCCAAGTTATGAATAGAATAATAATATAGGAATTTTGAAGAAAAAGTAAATGATTACTTAATGAAAATATTAAGTAAAATAGTTATCGTCGAATAAGATTTTCAGAAAAAAAGATATGGTTTATAAACCGTGGTTTGAATTAAAATAGAAAATAAGATCTGACTGATTGAGTTACGAACTTCTATCTACTCTGAGATAAGAACGTTGTCGCTCAAGGTCTGAGAGGTAAATAAAATATCCCAACTTGGACGACTTCACTATTATCGAAGAATGATATTAGTTTGTAACGGTAAGAAGGTTGAAATGAGTTATTATTTGCGTAAAACATTTGCAAGATTTGAAATGTCATTTAATATAATGATTTTGAAATTTAAACAATGGGAAATTTAACATTGTTTAGCCAAGTTGGAATGTAAGGTTGTATTATACCATTAGGCTATTTAGATAGCGTTGGTTTCCCGAAAATGAGAATAATATGAGTTAAAATATACTTATTCAAGATAATGAGCTATTAGAAATGGGAAGGGTTATATAAATTTAGAAATGAAATAAATATTTGGAATTTAAGTAAATTTCCACAAGATCTTCAAGTCGAAGTGAGTTAAAACCATTGAGTTTAATGAGAGAGCATATGCCATATAACATAGTTGTTGGCGCATAAGAAATGGATAATTGGATTATACTTTTGAATTAACGATATATTAATATATCGACATCTCCAAATTAAGGAGATGCATAGTTTAAGAAAATATAGGAATATTCCATGATTTAAAGAGGAATAAAGCAGAGTGTGAATAAAGTAGAGATATTATTTCAAATGACGAAACAAAGGATGAGCTGACCAGATATGATAATGGAATCAACTTTAAATATATGAAATGATTTCCAAATGACTCGATAAAGAGTGTTAATGAATGATTTTAACTAATAAGGACTTGAGCTGCTAATATACCTGATCATACTGTTTGACCAATCTGATTGGATGATTGTTTTGTTAAGATTGAGAGTTAAAACACCGACTATCAATAAAATATTATTGGACCTTTTGACGGGTTGTTTCAAAGAGACCGGGATGGGAACTAGACCCAAAACAACTTCAAATCAACGTTGCGTACGAACTAACTTGCAGAGGATAAAGATGGAGCATTGAAGCCCATAGATCTTCATGAAGCGGAAGAACTACTTATAATCTCGGGTTCGCGCCCTGAGATAAACTGTGGTTCTGTCATGATTGAAATCGGCGGATTTTGTAAGGACTACTCGCTACTGATCTATAGGGTGATTCCTAGGATGCAGTTGGAGGTTGCCTTCGGTTCATCCTATTTCTAGATGACCTGTATGAACGAATGTCTGAAAAAGTATTTTCTGAGGGTCACGTACGTTGATTTTTACAAATATCCCAAGTTTGGTGGCGGAGAAATTCTCTTGCTTAACACCCAGAGTATATTTATGGACGTCAATTAGTACTTTTGATGGATCTGACGATGTGGCATTCAAAGTGAATTTGATGAGATGTTCTCTGAAAGATAAAACGTGACCTCAAGCCTCATCAACCGGGAAATGACAGAAATCGGGTAGGTCGCATGGCTAGTTGGGTCATTCCCAAGCAGGGTGTATTATCACCATCTAGAGATTCCATTTCCTTCTTTAATCTTTTCGATGTTGTCCCACGGGAACGGTTGCTGATCCCAACCGGTGGGTGGTAATACATTCGGTACACTCAAGTTAAATGAGTGACCGGTCATGTTTAGCCTGGGTTGCAAGACGTTCTTGTTGAACCCCAGTGTATATCCCTCTAGAATACATTGATCGGGAAGGTGGTCCCATACCTTGTCACAATGGGAATCCAATCTCCAATAAGCGTCGTGCAGTCTTTAATTTATAATAAATAGGTAGAGCGTGAGATGCAAGCGTTCTGCTACTTGGTTATTTATTTGTGATTTGATAGACACTATTATAATATCGTTGGATATTGATATATTCAAAATGTTTTGGGTTATAGTAAGGTAAAAACCGTTCGTGTTTATGTGTGGACTGGTCTTACTATTATCTTTTCTTTCAAAAAGGATTTCTAAAGTTAAGCCGACTGTTGATGTGAATTTATCACTGGTAGTATTCCAGACTAATCCGGGTGTTTTTGCTTTGCTTCAAAATGTGCTCGGGTCAGACTGAACATACTTCCAGGTTAGTTTTTCGCTTGGAGTTCAGGAGCTCGAAGCAGAAGGCTTCACCGTTAGTTAATCAAAGTTTGTTCCGCTGTATCTGATGTATGTTGTACTCTGATCATTAGTATGTATAAACAGTTCTTTATGTAAAGATATTTTGTTATATTATATTTTATTCGTTCCGCTGTGAGATTCTGATGATCTTCTTATTCTTCTATTCTGATATTTCTTTTTTACTCTCTCACCCTCTAATTTCTTTCATTTAACATTCTGTTTTTCTATATAATTTGGGTTGACTATTGTAGTTAAATGTCAGCTTAAATTGTACAGAAAAATGGGACGTTACACATCAAGTTTTAAGTTCTAAGTTTTTACCTATGAAGTTTATCTACATAGGTATACTTAGATTTAACCAAAGGTTAGAACTCGTCCCTTTTATATTATAAGTCGTGATCTTCTTATGTGAAGGAAATGATATTTTTGTTCAAATATTCTTACTAGTTACCTTGTGCAACTCTATATGTACACGATTTTTATGTTTAATGTAACAAATGTGTTCAAACAACATACACTCGATTTTTCAAACACATATATAACAAGTTAATAAATATAGAAAAATGATTATTGTAGATTAAGTGAACACGGCCTCATTAACATCATCAAATCGATACTATAAATCATTGCATTACCGAGTATCTCCTTTTTATTTCTTACTTAAGTATTCAATATTCACATGAGTTTTTAAAAGCAGTTTAGAACACATCAAAAAAAAACCTAAATTTTATGTTTTAAATACATATATAACATTGGTTAAGGAATTTAAATTATTGACAAATATATTTATATGGAATTCCCCTAAAATATTCCAAAATATATCAACTTTAATTTATTTAATTGAATTAAATTATCTGTACAATCTATATACATCATAGATTATAAAACTAGTCCAAAAACTGGGTCGTTACAAAAATGCAGAAAAGGAAAGAACACACCGGATTTTATACTGGTACGGAATTGCTCCTACGTCCAATCCCATGCAACGCTGGATTGCATAGAGTTTTATTACTATATCAATATACAATTACACCCCTTGATTTCATGGCTAAAAGGTTAACACCGCTCCCGTTTCTTGATTTCACGACAACAAGGAAAATGCCGATTCCATTCCTTGATTTCACGGCTACAAGGAAAACATCGATTCCCACACACTTTCCAAACAATTACAATAGCCCTGTAACTCTTCAATAGCACTTTGATTGAGAGAGCAATGAGTTGAGAGTGAGAAGAGAAGAAGTTTTATATAAACAGAATTGAATTTGGTAGAGTATAAGTGTAGAAATCATAAAAATACAAAAATATAATGGTGTAAAGAAAGGAGATGAAGATGGAGAAGAAGAATAATGAAAAAATTCAAAATAAGCCCCTATTTATAAGATTTGAAAGGTTATAACGCTTCTAGAACGTTACAAATAGTGAAAAGACACTTCCTTTCAATTTTGAAAAAATGACAGTTATATGTCGACATAGGCCTAGTTCAAAATTGATTTTTGAGCATTTTTCAAGTGTTTTGATATATATATATATATATAATTCTTTAATTAAAACATAGTGTTAAGTATTATAAAGTGGGAAATCATTTGAAAACATAAATATAAGATATATGAACATATTTATTAAATTATTGAGTTTAAACTATATAAATATAAGTATATAAAGTATATATTATAAAACTTATAAACTATAGAATTTGAGTTTAAAATCAAAAGTAAAGTAAAATAGAGAAGACAAAGATTGAAGATAGAATTTGAAAATAGAAATTGAAAAACAGAATTTGAATTTGAACCTGAAGTGCTATTCAGAGTCATACATAAACTTGACTCTATTACTATATTTATCTTGAACTCTTGAAATCTTGATTACTCATGAGTTATGAATCATCTCTGAATTCTGAATCTCT
Organism: Allium sativum; assembly: GCA_030737875.1. Lineage (NCBI taxonomy): Eukaryota > Viridiplantae > Streptophyta > Magnoliopsida > Asparagales > Amaryllidaceae > Allium > Allium sativum. The sequence continues at coordinate 302,795,976 of CM060924.1, forward strand.
AATATCTTTAAACTGTATAGTCTTCAGTAATAATTCCTGTATATAAATCCCGCATATGTGTGTGTATATATATATTCTAGACAAAAGTGTTAGTATATATTTTATAATCAATTAATATTGGAATAATGTTGTTGTCATCAAAACTCTATTCTCCAACACTATCGTTAACATATCCAGCTAGATAACTGTCTGAGTAGCCTATCACTCTTACTTTGTCTTCCTCCTTTGCATACATCAAACCAAGGCTGAGTGTACCCTTTACATACCTTAAAATTTGCTTGACGGCTTGTTGGTGTAGAACTGTAGGTTTCTTCATGTATCTACTAACTATGCCAATATCATATCCAAGATCGGGTCGAGTGTAGGTAGAAACAGAGAAAAAAATTGCTATAAAAAAATCTGAGTGAAGAAGACCAAAAAGGTGGTTAATATTAAATAAACTTGATAATACATTAACTTATCTCTTCCAGTCTATTAATATATGCACATATCCAAGACTACTACTCATCTACAATAATAATTCGTCTGTACTTATTCAAATACAAAACAAATTCTTATAAACAAATGTTAGAAATAAGTAGCAAATTGTACTACGAAATCGACAATCACAACAATCAACTCACGATTGTTAAAAATTTGTGAATACACAGTTGTATTACAAAATAGATAGTATTAACAATCAGTGTTACTTAAATATACAGCGATTGTCATGTCAAACTTCGTTTACAACAACGACAGAAAGTGCAATCGAACATGCAATAAAAAAGGACGGTACAGAAACCGTAACCAGAAAATAAGGAAGGAGACCCTTTCAATTTTTTCCGAGTCCAAAATACAGATATATGTTTCTTGAAACAATGTTGTCGTCGTATGCACTGACTGACGTAATTGCAATTTGTTTCCCAGGATAAAACGGACCAGCCCCATAGCGTAGTGCTAGCAAACGTAGCTCTAACGAACTGAAGTAGAGTATAGAAACTAGAACAGAGGTGTACTCTAAAGAAGAAGTAGTAGATTAAGAAGAATCACTAATGTGTATTCTATCTCATTTTGGACCATGTATTTATAAGCTGGAGAAGGTGCCTATCTAAACATTAATGACCCTTGAAAAGGTTGCGACCCTTTAACCAAGTGGCGCATGAATGTGCATACGCATTTTAAATGAAACAGTTGTATCCATTCAATTGAACGGACATGCAAGATCAAAAATGATCAAAAACAACTCGTTTCAGCGGAACAGGCCCAAGCTGCATCCAACGGCCTATTTAACCATGAGACCCAAAAAGTCCCAAGGCACAAGACCCAATTGTTGGCACTAATATAATATTGTGTCATGGACCCAAGAGTCCCAAGGCACTAAGCCTAATTTTTGACACTAATATAATACTGTGTTTTGGCTTAGCCACACTACGTTTACAAGCCATCTTCGCCTTTATTTATATAAGCCTATAGAGAAGTGGGTATTCATATTTCATAATGTGGTACTTTTGTTTGCTTTCCTCTCTTCTACCAAAATCCTCTTTCTCTTGCTCATTCACTTCCAACAATCCCCCACATAAATGAGCAGTCGTTCTTAGTCTCACGAATCATTTATCACATCGGTTAAAGTAGCGCATAGACCTTGAACTTTCCAAGTGATTACCTATTTGAATCACAAGCGGATCAATAGACATAGCATGTCCTTGAACTGTAAGCCTTTTGAGTAATTCGAAAGTAGATAACACACGATAAATGTTTCTTATAATCCTTCGTTCTCTGTATGTGTTCGTTTTTTCCTTGAACACCTGCCTGGTTCATAAGTGCTTAGAGAATTTAGCCTCATAATTCTCTTGGAAGCAGCTTCTTCGCACTTACGTAGGTGAATATGTAAAGGGTATTCTCTAATTCCTCAAATACAAACATCATTAAAAGTATTAATACATATCCTTATCCAACATATAATGAACTGACTTATCATAGGAATGGTTTGTTTATAGCAATGCCACCAAGTTTCTCTTAAATTTCGTTGTCCCTTTGAACCTAGATCTTGGGATCTCCAATCAACTAGGTAGGGTTTCCATTTTAGAAAAACCTTTATCTATAAGCCTTAGCGTCATTCCCATTGATATGGTTTGAACTCTCTCTCTTAGCAAGCCTTTTGTAAGTGGATCCACTATGTTATCTTTAGATCGAATGTAATCAATTGTGATAACCCCGTTAAAGATAAGTTCTCTTATTATTTTATGTCTACGACGAAAATGCCTAGATTTACCATTGTATAGTGTACTATTAGCTCTTCCAATAGCTAATTGACTCACAATGTGTACATATTGGAGGCATAGGTTTGCTCCAATTAGGAGTGTCTTCCAAGAAGCTTTGAATCAATTCTGCTTCTTCTTCAGTCTTATCCAGTTCAATAGACTCTTATTCCATCGTAGATCTAGCGATACAAGTCTGCTTAGATGATTTCCATGAAATTGCTCCATTTCCTAATGTGAACACATATCCACTTGTAGACTTTGTATCATGTGATCCAGTGATCCAATTTGCATCACTGTATCCTTCCACTATTGAAGGATAGTTTGTATAGTATAGATCATTGCTCTGCGTATACTTTAGATATCCTAGAACTCTGATTATCGCTTTCCAATGATGTTTACCAGGATTGCTGGTAAATCTACTTAGTTTGCTTACAGCATATGCGATATCAGGCCTAGTACAGTCCATAACATACATGATACTTCCTAGTACACGAGAGTATTCTAACTGGTAGATAACATCACCGGCGTTCTTTACCCAATTTTGGTTCATATCTATTGGTGATTTTGCAATAGTTACATTATATTTCTTGAATTTTTCAAGTATTTTTGGTAATGTAACGCGATTGGGATAATGCATATCCTTGTGGTGTTCTTAGAATTTTTACACCCAATATCACATCAGCTAGTCCTAAGTCTTTCATATCGAATCTAGAAGATAACATATCCTTTGTAGATGTTAATATGCCTTATTATTGCCTAGGATCAACAGGTCATCAACATAGAGACAAACAATGACATATCCAATATGTGTGTATTTTATGTACACATATTTATCTAATTCATTTATCGTGAATCCATTTGATACCATAGTTTTATCAAACTACTTATGCCACTGTTTTGGAGCTTGCTTAAGGCCATAAAGTGATTTTACCAGTTTGAAAATTTTATTCTCATTTTCTGAGCTCAGAAATCCTTTAGGTTGTTTCATGTAGATTTCTTCCTCTCGTTCACCATTCACGAATGCAGTTTTAAACAATCATTTGATGTACTTCTAAGCATGTATCAATGCAATTGCAATAAGCATTCTAATTGAAGTTATCCTCGTCACTAGTGAATATGTATCAAAATAGTCTAGGTTTTCCTTTTGTCTAAATCCTTGGACTACCAGACGAGTTTTGAACTTGTCTATTTAACCATCAGGTTTCATATTTTTTGAATATTCATTTATTACCTAAGATCTTACATCCTTGAGGTAAATCAACTAATTCCATGTATGATTGGACATAATGGATTCAATCTCATTGTTAATTGCCACTTTTCAATAAGGGGCATCGCTAGAGGACATAGCTTGTTTATACGTCAATGGATCATCTTCTAACATAAAGGTATAGAAGTCCGGCCCAAAGGTTTTTAAAGTCCTTGGCCTTTTACTTTTTCTTGGTTCCTCCACTTGCTTCTCAGCACTACTTTGCTGAGTGTTATTTTGTTCAGCATCCTCAAGAGAATTAGGAACTTTATCTTCCCTCGGTCTCTTAGGGTATGATTTTCAGTGCCCTGTTTCAAGGGGAATATATGTTCGAAAAATCTAGTATTTCTCGACTTAATGATGGTATTTTAATGAATATCATCAATTTCAGACTTGTGTACCAAAATCGATATATGACACTATTTTGTGCATATCTAATGAATGCACAATCAACTGCCTTTGGTCCAATTTTGACATTCTTGGGTTTTGGTACCTCTACTTTGGCAAGACACCTCGACACTTTTAGGTATTTGTAGGATGGTGGTCTATTTTTTCAAAGTTCATGAGGAAATTTGGATGTTTTCTTTCGAGGTATTTTATTTAAAATATGGTTTGCCGAAAGAATAGCTTCTCCCCAAAAGTTATCTGGAAAGCCAGAACTTAACAATAAAGCATTCATCATTTCTTTAAGATTTCTATTTTTTCTGTTCGACTATACCGTTGGATTGAGGTGAATATAGTGTTGTAGTTCGGTGTATAATACCATGTTCAGCGCAAAATTCTTCAAAAGGGAATTCATATACTCCTCCTCTATCACTTATTAAAGCTTTGATTTTCTTGTTGAGTTGATTCTCAACTTCTGTTTTGTATTGTTTAAACACATCAAATGCTTCATCCTTACTTCTAAGGAGATACAAATAACTATACCTAGTACAGTCATCAATAAAGGTAATGAAATACCTTTTTCCACCTTTAGTTCGACACATTTTCAAATCACATACATCTGTATGTATTATATCTAGAGGTTCAGTTTCTCATTCAATATGATGAAATAAGGTTCTTGTCAATTTTGCTTCTACACAAATTTGACATTTATAATTGGTAACTAAGTTACAATTATGTGTAAATTCTAGATTAATCAATTTCTGCAATGTATCAAAGGTTACATGCCCTAATCCAGACTGCGACATGTTGGAAGAGTCAACAATATAAACAGAAGATTCACTTTTATTCATATTAGTGTGTGGTACAATAGTTTTTATATTTTCTTTAAACAAACCATCACACACATATCCTCTTCCTACATACACTCCTTCTCACATTCAAGGATTAATTTGAATCCATGTTTGCTGAGCAATAACCCTAAAACCAGGTTCTTACGAATTTCTGGAACATAGAGAACGTCATTTAAAGCTAGTTCCTTTCCAGAAGTTAGTTTCAACACAATTTTCCTATGCCTTCGATCTTTGATGCAGACGAATTGCCCATGAAAAGTTGTTTATCATCGGTTGTAGTTTCATAGGTTGTAGACATCCACTTATTGGCACATATGTGTTGAGTGGCTCCTGTGTCTACAAATCACTCTTTAGACAAGGTTGCATTCTGATATTATTGCACATAAATCCATATCAGCAATGCCTTTTTTTTTTGAAATTACAGCCAAATTTGCTTGTGATTTTCTAAGAACATTTTAGTCAGAAATTTGGCAAGTCCCAATGTTGTAAGATAAAGCAACATTTTCTACTGTTAACGCTTAAAATTAATGCCGTTGAACTTCTCTGGGCTTTCTTCATGAGACAGAGCCATTGTTGGAAGCACCGTCGCAAGTAGAGAGTTGGTCAACGTCTGTGTCGATGCATAATTATTGTTGCTATTTTGCGACATCGTTGTTGTCGTCTGCAACAATCAATATTGTTTCAAGATTGTTAGAAATAAGTAGCAAATTGTACTAACAATCACAACAATCAACTCATGATTGTTAAAAAATTTGTGAATACACAGTTGTATTACAGAATAGATAGTAACTACAATCAGTGTTACTCAGATATGTAGTGATTGTCACGTCAAACTGCGTTTATAACAACGACAGAAACCGCAACCGAACGTGCAATAAAAAGGACGGTACAAAAACCGTAACCAGTAAATAAGAAAGGAGATCCTTTCAATTTTGTCTAAGTCCATAATATAGAGATATGTTTCCTTGAAACAATATTGATGTCATATGCGCTGACTGACGTATTTGCAATTTGTTTCCCAGGATAAAACGGACCAGCCCCGTAGCGTAGTGCTAGAAAACTGAGCTCTAACAAACCGAAGTAGAGTATAGAATCTAGAACAGAGGTGTACTCTAAAGAAGAAGTAACAGATTGAGAAGAATCACTTATGTGTATTTTATCTCATTTTGGACCATGTATTTATAGGCTGGAGGAGGTGCCTATATGAACATTAATGACGCTTGAAAAGGTTGCGACCCTTTAACTTAGCGGTGCATGAATGTGCATATGCATTTAAAATGAAACGACTGTATCCATTCAATTGAACGGACATGCCGGATCAAAAATAAATTGTTTCAGTGCAACAAGCCCAAGCTACAATCATCGGCCTATTTAACCACGATACCCCAAGAGTCACAAGGCACAAGGCCCAATTGTTGACACTAATATAATATTGTGTCATGGACCCAAAGAATCCCAAAACACTGGCCCAATTTTTGATACTACTATAATATTGTGTCATGGACCCATGAGTCCCAAGACACTAAGACTAATTTTTGACACTAATATAATATTGTGTTTTGGCTTAGCCACACTATGTTTACAAGCCCTCTTCTCCTTTATTTATATAAGCCTATAGAGAAGTGGGTATTCATATTTCATAATGTGAGACTTTTTTTTGCTTTCCTCTCTTCTTCCAAAATTCCTCTTTCTCTTGCTCATTCATTTCCAACAACAAACAACCGAAGATTAAATCAAATTGACAATTTCAAACAATGACAAATTCAACTAGACGATTATGCTTCCATAGGTTCAGGAAGGTCGGATTAAGTCCAACAGAACTGCGGATTGTCTAAAAATTTAACGAAGACTAGTGGTACTGTATATATAGACTGTGGTTGTTGAATAAGTGTTTCCAAATAAGTTCATACAGCGAAATATAGGAACGGAATAAGTGTGTAAACTGCTGTCCTAGCCATCTCTTTGTGATTTTTGCTTCTGTGTTCTTTATATTTTTGAAATATATAACTATTCGATGAATCATTTGTTAACACTAACAGAAGGATCAAATCACTTTGCACTGCTGTTATTTAATCATTGGCGGGCTGATTAATGTCTAAATAAAATTTAAAATAATAATATGAGTACAATTTTTCTGTTATTTATACAAATTTTGGCCTTATTTTGTCACTGTATGCTATTAATTTCAAGTCAGACATGATATTAAGTATTATGTATCTATATCAAAAACATTGTTCAAGATACAACGGATTAAATATACATTATGACCAATTACGCGACGTCTCGTGTATGTTCACAAGTTCTAATAAGCATAAGATAAATCAGAAATGTGCAAAAGTGCTCATTGGTGAGCCGCAAAGAGGCACATAGTGTAAGAGCAAATCCTTTGATCCACGTTAGGGTAGTGGAGAAAATATCAAAGAGACATATTCTTATTCTTTTTTTTTCTTCTGAGAATTAGATACTTTATATACAAGTCTAGATAATATATAATATACTACATAGCAAGTCGGTTCAATCTTACAAAGTGAAATTTAAATCCATAACTTCATGCACCATGTCGGAGTGACTTAACCACTTGGACAATAGTGTTTGTCAGACATCTAATTTATTATATAAGAAAGTTTAAATTATGACTTATCAATATACTCTGTGTGGGTCTACAGAAACACGTAAAAGGGCAAACTTTCGTGTTAAACTCAACAGAATAATAGCACTTTTTTATACACAATAGCATTTTGTACCTGTTCATTCCAAATTTACACAAACAAATTCTTTTATAAAAAATTACACCTGCTCAAATACAAAATGCTCAAACATAACAAAAATTTAAAAATACATTTTGAGTAATTTATAATTGTGCAACCACGCTTTTTTTTTAAAAAAATCTATTCGACTATGAATTGAGCAAAATCATACTTAATGTACGTAGTTTTGAACAAGTTCCAAAGTTGAAATATTAGTATATAGCTTATTAGGGGCGTTCCTACATGAGGCCTAGTGGCGGCCGTTGCCCCGACTGGATTTTACTATTTTTTTTAATTAAGTTTTTTAAAGTTACTATGGTATTGAGATTTATGTCCTAGTAAGGCTAAGTTAATTATACAAGTTATGTTTTCTTTCAGGATAACATAGTAAAGCCATTAGAGAATGAATATATCATTCTCGCTTTTCATCCTACGAAGCAAATTAGATGTCCCTTCATATTTCAAAATTGAAAATAATATTTTCTAATGCTATATAGTCCAAACAAACAAAGTGTTAATTTACATGATCTAAAATTACAAACTTTAAAATAGTAAAATTCAGTGATTTTTGTTATACGAAATCGAATTTCAAAGTTTTCTTTCGTATTTGGATTGATTACCAATTAGTGTCATGATTGATTCCGTTATCATAAATCAAATTGTATATCCAAAATATGGTTCAATAATAAAATTTGATATTTTCTTTCATTTTCAGAACAAATTATAACTCATTTTTTGGTCTTTTTATTGGTTTTTAGGAATATTTTAGGTAAAAAAAAATAGTATGTTGAGTTTTTCACAAATTGTAATATTTTATTATGCTTACTTTGAATATTAACATGTGTGTAACAACCCGGATTTCAAGAAGGGGTGTAATAGCCCAGATAATTTTGGCATTTAAAAATAAATTAAGATTTAATCATTTGCAAAATTCAACTTAAAAATACAATTTTTGTAATTTAATTTAGTCTTGGAAAAAAATGCATTTGATATTTGATTTAGTTATTTTCAATTCTATTTTGAATCACTTTTTTAAGTGTGAATTTAAATTTATTAAACTTTTACAATATTAATATTTTAAACTAATTTAAATATATTCTTGAGAAATTATAAATTTGAAAATATAAAATAAAATAAAATAAATACATTGTATTATGATGAGTACATAGATAACGATATACCCTCAATATTATATTTGTTTAATTAACCTTGCCATTTGTAAATGTTAGCTGAACTGGTTCTGGATCCTTCTACGCTTGTCCCTTGGTTTTACCATGTTTCTACACTGTTCTCTCGCCTTTTATTTATGGGATTAGCCGACATCTCCCTCCTCACGGGGGGGGGGGGGGGGTGGGGAATTCCAAGGGAGAAAAATGAATTCTTCCCCAAAAATGTTTCCCAAATCAAAATTCTTTTTTCCCAAAACTAAAATCTGAAGATGGCGGATTCTTCTCCACCACAAATCGTCTCCATTGCTTCCTTCACCGCTCACGACTTGGCCATACCGCTGTCGTTCACCATACCTTCTCACCAGCCGTCGTCCTCAACTTCGAAGCATCCTCCCCTTTGCTCTCCTCGTTGAGTCTGAACCTATGTCGTGCTTGAAGCATCAGCCATCGCGTCACCAAATAGAAGGCAAATTGCTCCTCCGCCCCACACCAGTCCATATCTGTTGCGCTTCATTCTCGATTGACCTGCCTCCTCTCTGACTTGCTCTGCGCCGACGAGCTTTCTAGTTTTCGGCACTTCGTTGCCAATGGCCAACACCCAATTGATTTCTTGCGCCTTCTTTCTACTGTACCGGTGAGTTTATCTCATGATTCTTCTTTATACAAGTATTTCAGTTATTTCCAAATTTGGGCATTTTGACTTGTTTATCTTTTGATTTCGTGAATTTGCCTTGCTATATTTTGAATGCCTTGCTGTTGAATTGTGCACCTGGGTTGAGTCACTATTTAAACCTGAAACTTTACTATTCCTTGGCATGAGTTATTCATGAGGTGATTTCATTTATGCATGAATTTGCTGTGCTTGGTGTTAAAATGGTAACCGGCGCAGGAGTTTGAAGATTTTGATACCTTGATGTTACATTTTTGGCTGTACAAATACTGCAGTTGCCAACCTCAAAGTTACTCAGCTTTATAGATTTAGTCTATTATTCATAATACTTTAATAGTATTTTTTTCAAGAACATATCATAGATTTATGATTATCTAATAATATTAAAATGGCAACATAGGCCAAAACATCTTGCTGAACTGCCTGTGTATCAGTCAGTTTCTTGGGTTATTATTACTTGCTCAACTGGTTTCCCCATTATTTTACGCTGAGTGTTCAGTGGAGCACATGGAACTGTGCATATTCCTGAACGAGCATCCTGTGTAAAGGAACAGACATCATTTATAAAGCTGTTGATTGATGAATCAATTTCTTATTATGTTTGTGAACTTGGTATTTCATTATTTTTGCACCTGTGCACACTGTTTTTGGCATTGTGTTTCTTGCCAGTGTATATGCATGTACACTTTGTGACGACAAGGAATTTTGCTCGATCTGAATCGATCGTTAAACCGACAAAGACCGTTCGAAACCCCTGATCGTTTTGAGGACAAGACAAAATAGAACGCAGACGGAAGAACATTTCATTGTTATTACAACAATTCCATCAGATACAAGAATATACAGAGTATAAATGAATAAATTACATTCAAAAAATATCATAGATTACAATAAATTACATAGCAGCGAAAAAATATACAAAATACAACTGAAAGTAATACACGGATACAGAGCTTTCCGAGCATCGTTCCAGCTGTAAATCAGGACCCTGTGAATATAAATCTGCAAAACCAAACCTACTAGCTGCCCGTGTCGAAAATAAGGGCACCCAGAGTTCAGGTTAAAACAATAAACTCCAGGTCAGTCATGTGACTGGTGTGAGAACTAAAATAGTTATTAATATTGGTTTTAAAGTTAGGTAAATCAAGGGACCACGCCGTATAACACGGAACGGGTTTCCTCCCAAGAGTACCAGTGCATAGAACAAACAGCGCAATGCTAAATAAAGAAAAATGAAGCTGTTATAAGACCCAGGTCCCATCACACAATGCAACGCAAGCCGGAGGATAGGGTTTTTACCTTATAATAGCCAAAGCATGTTTGATACGTTTAAAATACATTATTTGATACTATTATAGGTGCATAGTGTCAAAACAGTTTCAATCATAAGTATCAATCATAGGCGGCATAGCTACCATCTACTATGTCGCCATACTAGGCTCTACAAATAAAACCGAAACACACGTATTGGAAATTGGATTCCATCGTGAGTCGAGGCAAGGGGCAAGCTCCTCTCCGCGTTCGAGACACTCTAGCAAATGTTCCAGGACCCCACTCTGATCCTTGGATCTTCGGGGCCGGTCCTCACCTAACTTTGGAGGATTAATTATTCCTGAACACACATTTCCCGGTCCTTACAGACCTATATCCGAGGCGCCTCGTATCCAACAACCACACAGGTGAAAAGTATATAAATGTCAGGGCTGGTAGGTCACTGACACCACCCTAGCTAGAAAGAAATGTCGTGCTCTCCCTGCAGTCACTATCCCGTTTTTGATTCATACCGAGGTGTGAGGCTCGTGAATTCACGTTATACACAAAGCTACGCCACACAGGCCGTTCTTTGATCATCAACCACAAGACTTTGCTTTTCAACAGAAGCCTTGATCATTTGCCATTTACGCGTGCCACACTGGCAATTCCCTCCATGCGACTGATGTCTATCGATATACAACCTCTGAGCTCATACGTCTCAGAGAAGGGCGTTAAGCAAGAGAATAAATTCTCTGCCGCCAAACAAATGTATATTTAATAGAGATCAATCAACACAGAATAAAATCCAATGTCAGACACACAATCCATTTACAAGTTCGCTCTGGGTCTGAACGAAACCGGAGGCACTTTCCTCGCATATCCATCCATCTCCAAGTACGTCTGGACGACCACCAACTATTTCCCTCATCTTGGGTGTACAACCCAATCGAGATCATCAGTAATCACCCAAAACGATGTGAAGACTTCCGATCTTCAACCACCGTCTTCATTTTCGACATCTCGTCGAATCGGTTATTCAGAATGGGTATAAACCCGGCCTTTCTGAATAACCCACGTATATGATAAACAAATGTTACACAAACACAACGAACGCCTCATTCCAATTCAGAATATTCTTTTATTCACAAAATCACATTCTTAGGGAAAGGTTCCCATTAATTTTATCCAAGATAAATTCTTCTAAATTTATTCTTTAATCTTCCTTTGGATATCATTTCAAACTAGTTGGGATTAGCGAACCACACCGAAGTAATTATTTATTTTATTTCCCAGTCCCAACTTATTCATCCCATGGAGCAAAACTGGTAATACTCCATATCTAACACCACATTATTATCGGTAAAATTATTTACCATTTCCCGTTCAAATCTAATTAAAGAATTAACTATCGCTTTGGAGCAAAACTGGTGGTACTCCATTCTCGATCACCTTTCAGGTTTGATAACTTAAATTATCAATTCACATTTCAATCTAATTAAAGATTCATTAAAACTCCACTTAGTTTTAATCTTTTCAAAAATCAATCCTGCCTTTAACTGGGTTAAAGAACCAATGTCATCTAAAACACGATTCACGATAAACCCAAAATCACATTTTATTGTTAATCGGGTTAAAGAACAGGTGTTGTTCAAAACACCGCTCACGATAAACCCAAAAAGCAATTCAATTTCAATTCCAATTAAATATTATTTAATTGATACACTTCATTAAATCTAAATAAAAAGATTTAATCTTTTTCTCTACTGGGCTTAGGGATAGTATTAATGAAGACACCATTCATGACAAACCCAAATCACATTGGATATTAAATACTAGGCTCTGAATAGAAAATATATCGGCTTATATTCAATATCAAATTCTGAAACCAACATATATCGTATTGGAAATAACGATATACAATATATCCTTCAAATTCCCATAACAATATATGTATAGTCACGAAATCCAATATCGAAATATTCCGAAGATAATTTCAATTCAACTCCAGTCCAATTCACGTATTGGGAATATCGATTATTTTTAAAATCACTTTCAAATTCAATTTATTTATTTCAAAAATAAATTAATTTTAATTCTAGTTCAAAACTAGTTCATTTCGATAAAAATCTATTTTTATCTTTTCAAATGTGGAATTCTTCAGCCCAATTTTTCCCAAATCATTTTTTATGATTCTACACAAATTATAGATATTTTTAATAATTTTATCATGGCCCATACAGTCGATTTCCATCAACGACCATCGAACTGCACTTACTACAACCTTTTTCAAATTTGATTTGGACATAATTCCAAATCCAACCGTTAGATTTCAAATTTATAATATTCATTGGAAAGCTCTTTTCGATACGAACCCAACGGTTCCAGTTTTAGGAGAATCCGACGGTCGGATCTCCCGCAACGTCAATTCGAAGTCAATGGTCGAAATTCACGAACTGCCGCGGCGCGGCGCGTTCTATTCAGGCCATTATATATATATATATATATATATAATATATTATATATATTTCGTCGATTTCCTTTTTAAAACTTATGTTATAAATCGTTTTAAATTCGTTTCAAAAACAATTTCAACTTCATCTTCAATTTCAAATCGATTAGATTTCAATTCAATTCGAATTCATTTCAATTTTATTTAATTCGAATTCAAATTCGTTTCAATTCAATTCAAATTCTAATTCGTTTCAATTCAATTCAAATTCTAATTCGTTTCAATTCAATTCAAATTCTAATTCGTTTCAATTCAATTCAAATTCACTTTCTATTCAATTCGAATCGAATTCATTTTCTATTCGATTCGAATTCATTTCGAATTGATTCAATAAAATTTCAATTTGAATTTTAATCTAATTTAATTTGAATTTCATTTCAAAATATTAAATTTTGAAATCACTTTTCAATATTCATTATAAAATGAATAAAATCGATATAAATATCGTTCGCGTCAAAATAACGCATCTCTAATCCACACGGCTTTATATTTCTCAAAAACTTCTTTATTCTATTCAACAAATGAATATTTATTCTATTCAACACATGAATCTATATTTCTTTCAATACACGACTAATCTCAACACATGAGTACTGTCAACACATCACTATTTTTGTTATGTAAAATATTTTATAAAATTATGGTATCTATCGTTTGATTTTCAATCAGACTCCACCGTGAAGTAGATTCTAATTTTAAATATAATAAAGATGTAAATTATATTATTAAAATATTTTACTCAACATACGAATATTTTCAACACATGAACATCGTCAACACATGACTATTTTCATATTCAACACATGAATTTTCTTTTATAATATTCATTTTTTTTTCCGATTGGAATGAGGCCCAATCAATTACCATATAATGTTAATTATATGGATTCCATACAAAACATGTATATAATAGCAATGATAAACAGTCAACCATCATCCAAGGTGCCCCACACAACTGCATAAGCATCAAATATAAATAATCAACGCTTACACAGTCTGTCGACCAATCGATCGACATACAATTAAATAATTGGGATTAGTGTACTCAAATATCATCCCAACACCCGTGTGGTGTTTCAAATCAACCAACACAGATTTTTATTTGTGCAGTTGGGCGATGTGTAAAATTTATCATCCCAATCAATATCAGTTAAATCAGTGTATATAAACAAATCGGCCGATTTGTTTATAAATATTTACTTATTCACTTTCACGTTACAAATTATATTTTTAACGATAATTAATTTATCTCAACACATGAATATATTTCATTATCTATTTCACATCAACATCACAAACAATTTTCACACCACATCAATCAAACAAACAAGCCATCCATGGTCTGTGGATGACGGGTGTCGAGTGCTGCTAAGCACCGTCTGCATCCTAGTATATATATAAAACTAGAAAAAAAATTGAGTGAGAAGTTATCACCGACTAGCTAATCCAAACGCCACAACTCTTCATATGTAGAAAATCTCCGCCATTTCTTCTTTCGTCACTTTTGTCACTTTCATTGCCCGTATTCACTACATATATAAAAAAAATCACATTTTTATATATTGTTGCTATGTATATAAAAATCATATTTTTATAATTGCTCCATATGGATAAAAATTCTATTTTTACCCCGCTACTATATAGATAAAAATTCTATTTTTACACCGCTACTATATAGATAAAAATTCTATTTTTACACCGCTACTATATAGATAAAAATTCTATTTTTACACAGCTACTATATAGATAAAAATTCTATTTTTACACCGCTACTATATAGATAAAAATTCTATTTTTATATCGGTGTTCATATAATAAAGATTATATTTTTATCACGCTATTCTCTATATAAAGATTTCGCCTTTTCAACTTCATCACTATAAAGATGATATTTTTAATACACTACTTATATAAAATGGTATTTTTATATTTGCTACTTACATTATAAAAATCCCAACTTTATTATCATAAAAGTCCTTTCCTCCTAATTATAAAAATATAATCTTTTTGCTAATAAAAATCA
Source organism: Allium sativum (assembly GCA_030737875.1). Classification (NCBI taxonomy): domain Eukaryota; kingdom Viridiplantae; phylum Streptophyta; class Magnoliopsida; order Asparagales; family Amaryllidaceae; genus Allium; species Allium sativum. The sequence continues at coordinate 302,811,068 of CM060924.1, forward strand.
CTCCTTTCTCTTGATAAAAATCGAAATTTTTCCTAATACAAAAATCTAAACTTTCCTATTTTATTTAAATATAAAAAATCTGATTTTTTTAATTTGCTAATACCAATTACATAGGAAAAAAAAGAAATAAAATAAAAATAAATAAGTAAAAAAGGGCTTACAGTCGAAATCGAAGGGGGGGGGGGAGTCGCGGTTGCTCCTACAGGTGGTGGGGTTTCGATTCGGAAAAGGGTTCGATGGTGGAGGGTTCCTTCGCGCGAGGCCTGGGTGGAGGGAGTTGGAGTTGCGTTGGCAGGGGGGTCGGAGTCGGTGAGCAAGTGGGGCGGCCTTGGGGGTTTCGCGAGCTGGAGACAGGGGAAGGAGAGCGAGCGTCGAGGGGGCGAGAAGCGATGGATGGAGGTGCTGACGCGAGGGGGCGGCCTGGGGTGGAGATCGCCTAGTCGGCGTCGAGCAGAAGCGACGGCTCCGTTCTTCGATCGAGCTTTTGTTTTTTTTTCTTTCATCTGAAATCAATTTTGAAAAGGGGGGGCCTGGTCAATGTAAGGAGAGGGTTTTATTATATATTTTTTTATTTAATTATTTTATTTTCCACCAAAAAGCAACTTTTATTTTCGACCTCAAAACGAGGCCCACCACCGGTCGTCCATAGCTAATTACCCCCATTCCGAACACAATGGGATATGTATCGTAAGCTGATTCGGCTGTTACAATCAGTTTTCATCAAAATCAACATATACTTCCATATATTGAATTTGAACGCGCATTTCAATTTACCGGGGCCACATACTAACTCTAAAAATTCCCAAAAAATATTTTCTAGCTTCGTATTTACGATACGGTCCTAACAAAACTAGTTTCGTCGAATTCTGAGACCGTTGGAAAAATGGCCAATTTCCACTCGATTAAAATCAACTGAAACTGGTCAAATGCGTTTTCCTTTGCCATGCTAACATATTGATTCGAAAAATTATGTAATTTGGAATCTAGTAATAACTTGACATCACGGACCCAACAAAAGTGGTTTCGTCGAAATCCGAGGTCGCTTGCAAAATGTCTATTTTTAAGGGCCTGAATTCCATAGCGACTATTCAAAATTTTCATTTGGACATATCTTTTGATTCCCGCTATGAAATCTCGATTTTTCGGATTCATTGCAAAGATATTCCCAATTAGATACTATTATTTTTGGTTTCACTAAAATCCGATTTGTTTTGCACCCGGTACATTCAATTGAAGTTTGAAATCGAATTATCGAACTACCGCGCCATTTTCAATTCTATTTATAATTATATATAATTATTTATATTCTAATGACTACGTATATAATATATACGTTATATTCATTTCGAAATAAATTTCTCATCGAATTTATTTAAAATAAATCATTTTAAATGTTCAAAATTCGCTAAAATTGCCAAAATAAAAATTTTAAACTGGCTCGCATTTCCGGGTTATTACAATCTCCCCCACTTAAAACTTTTCGTCCCCGAAAAGGAACAAAGTCGAAAGTGGTTCGATTAATCAACTCTACGTTCGATCTGGCTTTTATTCTCTAACTTTTCAGTTTCTGAGAATTTTCAAATTCTTCAAAAATTTGGCTAACACCCGGAATTTTCGAAAAATTTCGCCATAACCTCCCCTGCACCGGGAGCCACGGGAAAAATCCCGAAATTGCCATATAGGCCTTCTGATCTCAAAAAGAAAAAGAAAAAGCCAAGCGGCTAGCCAATCGGCTCATAAAATCATCATCACCCAAACAAAACAGTAAATTATAATAAACATGTACCTATTTGTCAGGCAAACAAATTTTATTCTCTGCTCTAGCCTCCTTGCTATGACCTGTTCAATGTAAGCACATGTATATGCAAGCAAATGCGACCAATTTTCAATATAATTCAATATTTGGTACAATTAGGCTAAATGATTCAAAATACCAACCAAATAAACAAACAACACAAACATCAATCAATTAGTGGATTACAGTTTCAAATTCATAATTTTGATGCATTTACAGAAAATCATGTTTTTGATGCCAATTCACAACAATGTATTCCAGCTATATTAGTTTTGGTTCTCACACCAGTCTAATGGAAATATATAGATATCACACCTTCTCACTCGAATATAAATTCTGACGACGAGTACTCAACCATCAGAATCATCTTCGGGCCACTAGAGTATGATTCTATATCTATCCAGTATATTAAAACTTCAACTATACGTTCATGACGCGTGTACGCGAAATCTTTATATACTCGATTGTCCATATTCAAAATAAATAAATAATCAAATACGTATAAAGCGATTTAAATTTTCAAAACAATATTGTTTTCATTTGAAAAATATATTCTTCACACTCGTTCTAGGATACTACTGATCATATCTCTAACGAGTCATTCTAATTGGATATTACTAATCCAATATCTGATGAATTCTTTCGTATGGTTCTAATGTGTCTTGTTCTTGAGCTCTGTAAACCAAAGCTCTGATACCAGCAGTGACGACAAGGAATTTCGCTCGATCTGAATCGATCGTTAAACCGACAAAGACCGTTCGAAACCCCTGGTCGTTTTGAGGACAAGACAAAATAGAACGCAGACGGAAGAACATTTCATTGTTATTACAATAATTCCATCAGATACAAGAATATACAGAGTATAAATGAATAAATTACATTCAAAAAATATCAGAGATTACAATAAATTACATAGCAGCGGAAAAATATACAAAATACAACTGAAAGTAATACACGGATACAGAGCTTTCCGAGCATCGTTCCAGCTGTAAATCAGGACCCTGTGAATATGAATATGCAAAACCAAACCTACTAGCTGCCCGTGTCGAAAATAAGGGCACCCAGAGTTTAGGTTAAAACAATAAACTCCAGGTCAGTCATGTGACTAGTGTGAGAACTAAAACAGTTATTAATATTGGTTTTAAAGTTAGGTAAATCAAGGGACCACGCCGTATAACACGGAACGGGTTTCCTCCCAAGAATACCAGTGCAGTGCTAAATAAAGAAAAATGAAGCTGTTATAAGACCCAGGTCCCATCACACAATGCAACACAAGCCGGAGGATAGGGTTTTTACCTTATAACAGCCAAAGCATGCTTGATACGTTTAAAACACATTATTTGATACTATTATAGGTGCATAGTGTCAAAACAGTTTCAATCATAAGTATCAATCATAGGCAGCATAGCTACCATCTACTATGTCGCCATACTAGGCTCTACAAATAAAACCGAAACACACGTATTGGAAATTGGATTCCATCATGAGTCGAGGCAAGGGGCAAGCTCCTTTCCGCGTTCGAGACACTCTAGCAAATGTCCCAGGACCCCGTTCTGATCCTTGGATCTTCAGGGCCGGTCCTCACCTAACTTTGGAGGATTAATTATTCCTGAACACACGTTTCCCGGTCCTTACAGACCTATATCCGAGGCGCCTCGTATCCAACAGCCACACAGGTGAAAAGTATATAAATGTCAGGGCTGGTAGGTCACTGACACCACCCTAGCTAGAAAGAAACGTCGTGCTCTCCCTGCAGTCACTATCCCGTTTTTGACTCATACCGAGGTGTGAGGCTCGCGAATTCACGTTATACACAAAGCTGCGCCACACAGGCCGTGCTTTGATCATCAACCACAAGACTTTGCTTTTCAACAGAAGCCTTGATCATTTGCCACTTACGCGTGCCACACTGGCAATTCCCTCCATGCGACTGATGTCTATCGATATACAACCTCTGAGCTCGTACGTCTCAGAGAAGGGCATTAAGCAAGAAAATAAATTCTCCGCCGCCAAACAGATGTATATTTAATAGAGATCAATCAACACAGAATAAAATCCAATGTCAGACACACAATCCATTTACAAGTTCGCTCTGGGTCTGAACGAAACCGGAGGCACTTTCCTCGCATATCCATCCATCTCCAAGTACGTCTGGACGACCACCAACTGTTTCCCTCATCTTGTGTGTACAACCCAATCGAGATCATCAGTAATCACCCAAAACGATGTGAAGACTTCCGATCTTCAACCGCCGTCTTCATCTTCGATATCTCGTCGAATCGGTTATTCAGAATGGGTATAAACCCGGCCTTTCTGAATAACCCACGTATATGATAAACAAATGTTATACAAACACAACGAACGCCTCATTCCAATTCAGAATATTCTTTTATTCACAAAATCACATTCTTAGGGAAAGGTTCCCATTAATTTTATCCAAGATAAATTCTTCTAAATTTATTCTTTAATCTTCCTTTGGATATCATTTCAAACTAGTTGGGATTAGCGAACCACACCGAAGCAATTATTTATTTTATTTCCCAGTCCCAACCTATTCATCCCATGGAGCAAAACTGGTAATACTCCATATCTAACACCACAGTATTATCGGTAAAATTAATTACCATTTCCTGTTCAAATCTAATTAAAGATTTAACTATCGCTTTGGAGCAAAACTGGTGGTACTCCATTCTCGATCACCTTTCAGGTTTGATAACTTAAATTATCAATTCACATTTCAATCTAATTAAAGATTCATTAAAACTCCACTTAGTTTTAATCTTTTCAAAAATCAATCCTGCCTTTAACTGGGTTAAAGAACCAATGTCATCTAAAACACGATTCACGATAAACCCAAAATCACATTTTATTGTTAATCGTGTTAAAGAACAGGTGTTGTTCAAAACACCACTCACGATAAACCCAAAAAGCAATTCAAATTCAATTCCAATTAAATATTATTTAATTGATACACTTCATTAAATCTAAATAAAAAGATTTAATCTTCTGGGCTTAGGAACAGTGTTAATGAAGACACCATTCACGACAAACCCAAATCACATTGGATATTAGATACTAGGCTCTGAATAGAAAATATATCGGCTTATATTCAATATCAAATTCTGAAACCAACATATATCGTATTGAAAATAACGATATACAATATATCTTTCAAATTCCCATAACAATATCTGTATAGTCACGAAATCCAATATCGAAATATTCCGAAGATAATTTCGATTCAACTCCAGTCCAATTCACGTATTGGGAATATCGATTATTTTTAAAATCACTTTCAAATTCAATTTATTAATTTCAAAAATAAATTGATTTTAATTCTAGTTCAAAACTAGTTCATTTCGATAAAAAACTATTTTTATCTTTTCAAATGTGGAATTCTTCAGCCCAATTTTTCCCAAATCATTTCTTATGATTTTACACAAATTATAGATATTTTTAATAATTTTATCAAGGCCCATACAGTCGATTTCCATCAACGGCCATCGAACTGCACTTACAACGACCTTTTTCAAATTTGATTTGGACATAATTCCAAATCCAACCGTTATATTTCAAATTTCTAATATTCATTGGAAATCTCTTTTCGATACGAACCCAACGGTTCTGGTTTTAGGAGAATCCGACGGTCGGATCTCCCGCAACGTCAATTCGAAGTCATTGGTCGAAATTCATGAACTGCCGCGGCGCGGCGCGTTCTATTTAGGCCATTATATATATATATATATATAATATATATTATATATATTTCGTCGATATCCTTTTTAAAACGTATTTTATAAATCGTTTTAAATTCGTTTCAAAAACAATTTCAACTTCATCTTCAATTTCAAATCGATTTGATTTCAATTCAATTCGAATTCATTTCAATTTTATTTAATTCGAATTCAAATTCGTTTCAATTCAATTCAAATTCTAATTCGTTTCAATTCAATTCAAATTCACTTTCTATTCAATTCGAATCGAATTCATTTTGAATTGATTCAATAAAATTTCAATTTGAATTTTAATCTAATTTAATTTGAATTTCATTTCAAAATATTAAATTTTGAAATCACTTTTCAATATTCATTATAAAATCGATATAAATATCGTTCGCGTCAAAATAACGCATCTCTAATCCACACGGCTTTATATTTCTCAAAAACTTCTTTATTCTATTCAACAAATGAATATTTATTCTATTCAACACATGAATCTATATTTCTTTCAACACACGACTAATCTCAACACATGAGTCCTGTCAACACATCACTATTTTTGTTATGTAAAATATTTTATAAAATTATGGTATCTATCGTTTGATTTTCAATCAGACTCCACCGTGAAGTAGATTCTAATTTTAAATATGATAAAGATGTAAATTATATTATTAAAATATTTTACTCAACACACGAATATTTTCAACACTTGAACATCGTCAACACATGACTATTTTCATATTCAACACATGAATTTTCTTTTATAATATTCATTTTTTTTTCCGATTGGAATGAGGCCCAATCAATTACCATATAATTTTAATTATATGGATTCCATACAATGCATGTATATAATAGCAATGATAAACAATCAACCATCATCCAAGGTGCACCAAACAACTGCATAAACATCAAATATAAATAATCAACGCTTACACAGTCTGTCGACCAATCGATCGACATATAATTAAATAATTGGGATTAGTGTACTCAAATATCATCCCAACACCCGTGTGGGATTTCAAATCAACCAACACAGATTTTTATTTGTGCAGTTGGGCGATGTGTAAAATTTATCATCTCAATCAATATCAGTCAAATCAGTGTATATAAACAAATCGGCCGATTTGTTTATAAATATTTATTTATTCACTTTCACGTTAAAAATTATTTTTTTAATGATAATTAATTTATTTCAACACATGAATATATTTCATTATCTATTTCACATCAACATCACAAACAATTTTCACATCACATCAATCAAACAAACAAGCCATCCATGGTCTGTGGATGACGGGTGTCGGGTGCTGCTAAGCCCCGTCTGCATCCTAGTATATATATATATATATAACTAGAAAAAAAAATTTGAGTGAGAAGTTCTCACCGACTAGCTAATCCAAACGCCACAACTCTTCATATGCAGAAAATCTCCGCCATTTCTTCTTTCGTCACTTTCGTTGCCCGTATTCACTACATATATAAAAAAAAATCACATTTTTATATATTGTTGCTATGTATATAAAAATCATATTTTTATAATTGCTCCATATGGATAAAAATTCTATTTTTACCCCGCTACTATATAAATAAAAATTCTATTTTTACACCGCTACTATATAGATAAAAATTCTATTTTTACACCGCTACTATATAGATAAAAATTCTATTTTTACACCGCTACTATATAGATAAAAATTCTATTTTTACACCGCTACTATATAGATAAAAATTCTATTTTTACCCCGCTACTATATAAATAAAAATTCTATTTTTACACCGCTACTATATAGATAAAAATTCTATTTTTACACCGCTACTATATAGATAAAAATTCTATTTTTACACCGCTACTATATAGATAAAAATTCTATTTTTACACCGCTACTATATAGATAAAAATTCTATTTTTACACCGCTACTATATAGATAAAAATTCTATTTTTACACCGCTACTATATAGATAAAAATTCTATTTTTACACCGCTACTATATAGATAAAAATTCTATTTTTACACCGCTACTATATAGATAAAAATTCTATTTTTATATCGGTGTTCATATAATAAAGATTATAGTTTTATCACGCTATTCTCTATATAAAGATTTCGCCTTTTCAAATTCATCACTATAAAGATGATATTTTTAATACACTACTTATATAAAATGGTATTTTTATATTTGCTACTTACGTTATAAAAATCCCAACTTTATTACCATAAAAGTCCTTTCCTCCTAATTATAAAAATATAATCTTTTTGCTAATAAAAATCACTCCTTTCTCTTAATAAAAATCTAAATTTTTCCTAATACAAAAATCTAAACTTTCCTATTTTATTTAAATATACAAAATCTGATTTTTTAATTTGCTAATACCAATTACATAGGAAAAAAAGAAATAAAATAAAAATAAATAAGTAAAAAAAAGGGCTTACAGTCGAAATCGAAGGCCCAGGGGGGGGGGAGTCGCGGTTGCTCCTACAGGTGGCGGGGTTTCGATTCGGAAAAGGGTTCGATGGTGGAGGGTTCCTTCGCGCGAGGCCTGGGTGGAGGGAGTCGGAGTTGCGTTAGCGGCGGGGGGGGGGGGGGGAGGGGGGGGGGTCGGAGTCGGTGAGCAAGTGGGGCGGCCTTGGGGGTTTCGGGAGCTGGAGACAGGGGAAGGAGAACGAGCGTCGAGGGGGGAGAAGCGATGGACGGAGGTGCTGACGCGAGGTGGCGGTCTGGGGTGGAGATCGCCTGGTCGGCGTCGAGCAGGAGCGGCGGCTCTGTTCTTCGATCGAGTTTTTTTTTCATCTGAAATCGATTTTGAAAAGGGGGGGCCTGGTCAATGTAAGGAGAGGTTTTTATTATATTTTTTTATTTAATTATTTTATTTTCCACCAAAAAGCAACTTTTATTTTCGACCTCAAAACGAGGCCCACCGCCTGTCGTCCATAGCTAATTACCCCCATTCCGAACACAATGGGATATGTATCGTAAGCTGATTTGGTTGTTACAATCAGTTTTCATCAAAATCAACATATACTTCCATATATTGAATTTGAACGTGCATTTCAATTTACCGGGGCCACATACTAACTCTAAAAATTCCCAAAAAATATTTTCTAGCTTCGTATTGACGATACGGTCCTAACAAAACTAGTTTCGTCGAATTCTGAGACCGTTGGAAAAATAGCCAATTTCCAGTCGATTAAAATCAACTGAAACTGGTCAAACGCGGTTTCCTTTGCCACGCTCACATATTGATTCGAAAAATTATGTAATTTGGAATCTAGCAATAACTTGACATCACGGACCCAACTGGTTTCATCGAAATCCGAGGTCGTTTGCAAAATGTCTATTTTTAAGGGCCTGAATTCCATAGCGACTATTCAGAATTTTCATTTGGACATATCTTTTGATTCCCGCTATGAAATCTCGATTTTTCGGATTCGTTGGAAAGATATTCCCAATTAGATACTATTATTTTTGGTTTCACTAAAATCCGGTTTGTTTTGCAACCGGTACATTCAATTGAAGTTTGAAATCGAATTATCGAACTACCGCGCCATTTTCAATTCTATTTATAATTATATATAATTATTTATATTCTAACGATGACGTATATAATATATACGTTATATTCATTTCAAAATAAATTTCTCATCGAATTTATTTAAAATAATTCATTTTAAAAGTTCAAAATTCGCTAAAATTGCCAAAATAAAATTTTTAAACTGGCTCGCATTTCCGGCTTTTTACACACTTTGTTGTACTTGCTTTGTTTCACATATTATGTTCACTGGTTTGAACACTCGTTTCATTCACAAACTTGTGTTCTATGTGCACTTGTTTTGTCATGCATCTACTGTTGGAAAAAAAATGTATATAAAGATATTGATCTGTAATTTGAGTTATATATGTATTTGAGGATACTGAGATGTAAATTGAATAATATATTTCTTTCAAGGCAAATTCTATTTATACGCCGAAAATCACTTAACATACACCATTATTTTTCTGTAAAGTTCTATTACTATATTACCCTTTTTTCATAGATGCTTTTTTAAAGCTTTTGCATATAAATCGTCAAATTATTCTTAAGAGTATTGAAAATCAATGCAAGCTAAATACATTAGTGAAGATGTTAATGAATTATTTAATCAAGAAATCTAAAATTTCAATTAAGAAAACAATCAGAAATAACTGTTTAATTTAGAAGTGTAGATTTATTTTGTAAAATTAGAGTAATTTTGTTGAATTTTTTTTTTCAAAAACTTTATAAAAGCTACAATATTAGTACAAGAAATAAATTTCATTTTGTTAAATTTTACTCAATTTAATGCAAAGAATTCTAATTTTAGATAATTGTGTTTTAAGTTTGAAAGAGGAAGGAAAAAGAAGATGAAAACATGGATAATTTAATAAAAGAACCGGTGTACGTAAAGTAATATATGGTGTATAGTAGTTTATTATAATATTTGGTGTATGTTTAACAATTTTTGGTGTATAAATAGAATTAGCCTTCTTTCAATTAATTTTGCTTGAGACAGCGTGCATCAAACACACAATTCATAATATGAGCAACTTGAAATTGTTCGAACTGTTGGAAAGCGTCAACTAAGAACTAATACTAAAATTCATGTGCTATATTCCTACACCTTTAACTTGCAAACAAACCCTTTTTGCTGCATGGACTCTTCTCTACCACTTGAGCCTATGGCAACTTATTTTTAGTCATCTTAACCAGGCCAAATTAACTTTTATTCCTCTATATGATGTGTAAATGTTGATTGTTCACCAACAAGATTAAGCAGCACCATCTCTTGAAGAATGTCATTTCTACCATCATGTTTTGACATCATTTCCACTTGTTTGTTGGCTGGTAATGAAATTTTGTCTTCCCTGTAGCAATGTATTTGTAACAAAGGTGCATAACTGGATTGCTAGTGTCCTACAAAAAAAAATTGCATGTATTTGTAACTTTTAAATTGGTTTAAAGAAGAAAATATGTATTCCTTTCTCAACTTATGATAAATTCCAATAATAAGGAGCATGCAACTTTATTGCCATTTTGTTTGGGAATTATACCCTATTAAAACATATAGCTAAGCTATGGTTGTATTTTTATTGGATCCGAGCATTGTAGATAATATTGATAATTGGTTCTCAGATTTTATTTTCCTATATTGGAACGCGGTGAAACACAAGTAGTTGGTTTCTTAATGGGTTCTATTTTATTTTTCAAGACCCCAAGTGTTACAGATGTAAGATTTAGCTCCTAAAGAGGGGACACACGTGAAGATAAATGCGCCCTCAAAGACGAACAAATTTTATAATATTTTTTTATATTGTTTAAATATTTATGTATACATATTTTCTGGTGTACAAATGTTGTAAACTCTGATACTTATAAAAAAAAATTAATTCCGCCGCAAATAGTGCATACTGTGATTCTGTGTTAAATTTCGTTTTTAAACCCTGTAAGCTAATAACAATCCGTCGTTTTGAACACTTCGAGTTGGATTAATCACCGACTTGGGGTGGTCAAAACGGCGGGCTGTTACATTTGGTATCAGAGCTATGGTTTTTCTAAAACTTGGCTTATTGGGTTTAAAACTCATTAGAGATAGGGTGAAAATACCCTAGAATGAGCGGAATTGATATAGAATTACTCTTGAGAGAGCATGATTGGGGAAAGTAAATTATTTTTAAGAGATCTTGGAAGAAAAATAACAATAAAAATAAAAAGATTTTTTTTAAATATAAGTTTCCTTTGGAATTTCCATATAAAAGCTCTTTCCGATAAAACTTGTTGAAGTCATCGACCAGGAATTGCGATTCGATTGTGCCATGTGTTTTCGAAACCTTTTGAGAAATTTTCAAGAAAAAAATTTGGTACTAAGTAAGGTTTTTTAAAAGGTACTTTGAAACTAGACCAGGCGGAATTCGAACGATGTTCGATTTAAGAAATGAACGTCGGAACAAGAGTTGAATCGGTATTGGAATTGACGCGTATCGAATTGGTAATTGAAATAAAGCAAGAATACCGGAGATAATAAATACAGAACAAAAACAACCAAGAGTAAATTAGTTTGATGGATATATAGTTTAAATTGAACATAATTTTCATTGATATTTATGTGAAATTCTATATGATGAGGATTTTGAGGAAATGGATTAGTAATACCAAGCGGTATGGGACATTTGGTAATACTTTTCTGATTACTCTCTTGACTTTTCATATGGAATATTCGGTTGTTTTTGTATTTTCGGTTCTGAAATATACCGGTAACATAATGTGGTACAAGAGCATGTGTTACTGTTTGAAAATATACTTCAATTACTGAAGTGTTTTCTAAGTTGACGATACTTTTTGTTCTCTTTCACAACTATTGTGATTTGGTTTATTTTGTTGTATTGTTTTATATTTGATATTTATTATGAGTATCATATTGATTTATATATGATACTCTGACTTGACTAATTTTATCATATTGTTTTTTTATATATGATAAAGTCGAATGTCAGTTTTGTTTGTGATTACCAATTTGCCCTTATATGCCATGGTTTATTTCTTCAAGTTATAGTTGAATTTTTAAAGCGTTTTGACGTTATATATACTTTGAACTTCATGGCAAGTTTTATATAAAAATTTAAAATTACAAGAATACTTTAATTTTGGGATTGGGATAGATTGGACTCTGTTGTACCAATGGGCCAAAACTCCATCTTGGTCGACCTGATTCAGGTTCGCTACCTGAATCTTGGTGGTTTTAAATTCTGCCCATCTACCACCAAAGGTTAAACGGTCTGCTACATTGGGCAATTTTGTTGTTTTGATCGGGATTCCCGATCGATGGGTCACAGACTACATTAGATGGAGGCGTGGGGGTCCCACGTGTAGTGCTGTAAACGGGTAGCATACGACCTTCGCCTTAGACCGACTTGGTTATCCTGGGTTGATCGCTAGGTGTTGTTATGGCGCTATGAGGATTACGGTGCTGATATCTCGATGCGCGCTCGAGCTTTACCACTGTGATTTTACAATACTAGCGTCTATTAATTTGGTATTTATGAGTCAAGTTACGTTTATTCCATAATCCCCTAATATTTTATTACATTACTATAACTGATTTGATTATATTATCATATTGATTTTATATGTGATAATTGTTATGAGTATCGTATTGATTTATATATGATACTCGGATTTGATTATATCATATTGATTTTATATACGATAATTGTTATGAGTATCGTATTGATTTATATATGATACTCGGATTTGATTATATTATCATATTGATTTTATATATGATAATTGTTATGGGTGTCGTATTGATTTACATATGATACTCTGATTTGATTATATTATCGTATTAATTTATATGATATTTGTTATAAGTATCGTTTTGATTTATATATGATACTCTGATTTAGTTTATATTATCATATTGATTTATATATGATAGTTGTTATATTGATTTATACTCTGATTTAATTGACAAACGAAAAATGCCATGAAGATTTTATTGACTTGATTTATTATCGTAAGATATTTATTGTGAGTATCTTATTGTTTGAGTATCGCATTGATTTATATATGGTACTCTGTTTTGGTTATTTTATCATATTGTTTTTATATATGATAAATGTCATAAGGATTTCATTAGTCATTGATACTCTGATTCAATTACTATGAGTATCCTATTAATTTATATGTGATTTGTTGAGAGCTTCGCATTAATTTATATGCGATACTCTGTTTTGTTTAATTTATCATATTGATTTATATATAATATTTGTTTAGAGCATTGCATTGATTTATGTGTGATACTCTGGTTATGTTTATTATGAATATCATATGGGTTTTATATGTGATATCTTGTCTAATTTTATCATATTTTCTAAAAATTATTATTATGAATGGAATCGTATTGATTTATAAACGATACCTTATATTGAAAACGGGGAGTGGGTATCCGTTTAAAGAAGTAGGTGGGTATTTATAGAGGTGGAAAATGAAACTTTATGATTAACTAATAAAAAAAACAATAATGGAAGGTTTGACTTACAATTCTAATAAAATGGATTAATTTTTGGAAAGTCAATTTTTTTTTTGGAAAGTCAATATTTGAAACTTAACATTTTGAATTATTATAACTTGAATTATAACATTACCCTTTTTAATCCAGTTTTCATATATTTCTAAACTTTAGATATCTTTGTAATTCATTTTTTTCAAAATTCAAACTTCATGTGATATACTTTTTCCGTAGGTAAAATCCTAAAATATCATTATTTTGTTAATTTTCATGTGGGGAAACAACTATTATTGCGGGTAATGTTGTTAAAATGATGAAATATATTAGTTCTAGTCAGAAGTTTTAAAGAAATAAGCAAACAATTATTTATGAACTAGTAATTAACCATCAGAATTCACTATTTATCAATTAGTGTTGAATATTCAGTTTTCGGCAATTTAAACAAACGGAGACTAAGATATTTTGTGTTCACGAATACTCCAACTAAAGACCATCACAACTTAAATGCTTACCCACTTCTTACTACCACAGGCATACTAATAAGGGCACATGGAATTTACCTGATTCATGTTCAGCTTATAAGGATCCGTAACTTCAAAGAACGGATTGCTTTAAGAACAACACACATCGGAACACAAACAGAAGAACATTTCATTGTTATTTCCATCAGAGTACAAGAATATACAGAGTATGAATAAATATTATACATCAGAAAAATATGAGAGATTTGCAAATTACAATGCAACGGAAAATAATACAAAACACAACTGAAAACTAATACACGAATACAGAACTTTCCGAATATCGCTTCAGCTGTAAATCAGGATCCTGTGAATATAATATCTGCAAAACCCAACTGCTAGCTGCCCGTGTGGAAAATAGGGGCACCCAGAGTTTAGGTTAAAACAATAAACTCTAGGTCAGTCATGTGACTGGTGTGAGAATTAAAACAGTTATTAATCTTTATTTTAAAGTTAGGTAAATCAAGGGACCACGCCGTATAACACGGAACGGGTTTCCTCCCAAGAATACCAGTGCATAAAACAAACAGCGCAATGCTAAATAAAGAACAATGAAGCTATTATAAGACCCAGGTCCTATCACACAATGCAACGCAAGTCGGAGGATAGGATTTTACCTTATAATAGCGAAATAATGCTTGATACGTGAAATTTAATCTTTTATTATTACTATAGGTGAAGAAAACAACTTCAAATATAAATGTATCAATCATGGACAGCATAAGTGCCCCATACCATTATGTCGCCAATAGTATACAACTAAAATTGTAGAATATCGTATTGGAAGTTGGATTTCCATCTATGAACCGAGGCAAAAGATAGTCCTCACCGATTCGAGACTGTCTAGCCCGAGCCTCAGGATCAGAGCTCGAGTGACTCTTGGATCGTCAGGGTCGGTCCATACGGAGTGGATTAAAATGCCTGAAAAATGTGTTTCCCCGCCCTATGGGGCGTAAATGAGCTAAATGTCTCCATCGGTCCCGGATCTACTGATATAACCGAGGCGTCTCGCATTCCAACAACCACATAAGTCAAACTCGTCAGGGTTTGTAAACCACTGACGTCACTTCTAGCTAGAAGGAAACGCATGTTCTCCCTGAAGTTCTCTCCCGTTTCTGGTTCATACCCAGGGTGTGAGGCTCGCGAATTAACGCTACACAAAGTCATGCTATATTAAAGCCGTGCTTTGACCATCAACCACAAGACTCAGCTTTTCAATAGAAGCCTTGATCATTTGCATCTTAGCATGCCACACAGGCAAACCACTCCATGCAACCAATATCCATCAATCACACAGAATGATATCCAATGTCAGACACACAGTCCATTTACAAGTTCGTTCTGGGTCTGAACGAAACCGGAGGCACCTTATTCCTCTTCTATATGTCCAATACAGGAGAGAGGCCTTCGCATATCCGTTGATCTCCAAGTATGTCTGGACGATCGCCACTTATTACCTCATCTTGGGTGTACAGCCCAGTCAAGACATCAGTAATCGTCCAGACGATGTGAAGACCTCCGGTCTTCATCTTCGACTTATCGTCGATTCAGTTATTCAGAATGGGATAAACTCGGCCTTTCCGAATAACTCGCGAATATAATAAACAAGTGCTACACAAACACAACATACGCCTCATTCCAATTCAGAATATTCTTTTATTCAAATGTTCACATCATTAGGGAAATGATCCCTAATTTTATCAAAGATAAATTCTTTTAAATTTATTCTTTACTCTTCCCTTGGATATCAATTCAAACCACATTAAGGTTTATCCAAACAAGTCGGGATTAACGCACCTTACCAAAGTAATTATTTGTTAAATTTCCTAATTCCAACCTATACATCCCATGAGGCAAAACTGGTAATACTTCATATCTAACACCATGGTGTTATTGGTAAATTTAATTACCATTTCACGTTCAAATCTAATTAAAGATTTAACTATCGTTTGGAGCAAAACTGGTGATACTCCATTCTCGATCATTTCAATCTAATTAAAGATTCATTAAAACTCTAATTCAGTTTTAATCTCAAAATCATTATTAACGATTATTCAACTTCTAGGAAATCATATACTATCTTTGACTGGGTTAAAGAACCGATGTCATTTAAAACATGGTTCATGATAAACCCAAAATCACATTCCATTCTATCAGTCTCTATCCGTAAATTAGCAAGAGAACAATCCCCTAAATATTAATCTCGAAGGCCGAAACCAACATCAGATCAATCTCCAGGAAACCATTCAACTTAGCTGATCTCCAGTTAGTTTCTAATTTTCATAACTCCATTGTTAATCGGGTTAAAGAACAGTTGTTATTTAAAACATCGTTCACGATAAACCCAAAAACCAAATTATTCAATTCCAATTAAATACTAATTAACTGAAAAATTTCACTTAATCTTTATTAAAAGATTTATCTCTTCTCAACTGGGTTTAAGAACAGTGTTATTTAAGACACCATTCACGACAAACCCAAAATTCCATTTG
Organism: Allium sativum; assembly: GCA_030737875.1. Taxonomy (NCBI): domain Eukaryota; kingdom Viridiplantae; phylum Streptophyta; class Magnoliopsida; order Asparagales; family Amaryllidaceae; genus Allium; species Allium sativum. Next base: position 302,827,622 of record CM060924.1, read on the forward strand.
ATATTAAATACAAGGTTCTGAATAAAAAATATATCCGCTTATATTCAACATCAAATTCTTAAACCAACAAATATCGTATTGGAAATAGCGATAAAAATATATCCTTCAAATTTCCATAACCATATCTGTATAATCACGAAATCCAATATCGAAATATTCCGAAGATGATTTCAATTCAAATCCATTCCAATTCATATATTGGAAATTTTGGTTAATTTTAAACCACTTCAAATCCAATTTATTTATTTAAAAAGATTGGATTATAATTTTAGTTCATAACTAGTTCATTTCGATAAAAAGATATTTTTATCTTTTCAAATATGGAATTTTTCATCCCAATTCTCTCTAAATCATTTATTATGATTTTACACAAATTATTGATATTTTTAATAATTTTATCAAGGCCCGTACAGTCGATTTCCATAAACGGTCGTCAAACTGCACTTACAGCGACCTTTTCCAAATTTGATTTGGACATAATTCCAAATCCAACTGTTAGATTTCAAATCTCTAATATTCGTTGGAAAGCTCTTTTCGATACGAACCCAACGGTCCTAGTTTTAGGAGAATCCGACGGTCGGATCTCCCATAACGTTAATTTGAAGTCAATGGTCGAAATTCGCGAACTACCGCGGCACAGCGCGTTCTATTCAGGCCATTAAATATATAATATATATTATATATATTTCATCGATTTCCATTTAAAACGTATTTTATAAATTGTTTTAAATTCATTTTCAAAACGATTTCAACTTCATATTCAATTTCAAATCAAAATTGAATATTCCATATCATTAATATATAAACGATAATATTTTCAAAATATTATATTTCGAAATCATCTCCTTTTTCGATATTCATTATAAAAATGAATAAAATCAATATAAATATCGTTCACGTCAAAATGGCGTTAAACTAATCAACACGACTTTATATATTTAAATATATTCGTGTCCATCCCAAATCGGACATCAAAATCAGATTTTGATTCTTTTCTGAATATTATTCTAAAATATTCCTTATTTTAAAATATTCGTTATTTTATATATTCCTTCTTTCTGAACTGGAATCAGACACAGTCAATTACCATATAATGTGATTATATGGATTTCATACAACACATGTATACAACAGCCACGATAAACAATCAACCATCATCCAAAGTGCATTCTACACTGTATAAGCATTAAATATAATTATTTAACGCTCACAACAACCTGTCAACCAATCGATCGACATACCACTAAACCATTGAGATCAGTGTACGTCAGATATCATCCCAACACCCGCGTGGGGTTTCAATCAACAAACACATATTTTATTTGTGTAGTTTGGGCGATGTGTAAAATTTATCGTCCCAATCCATATCGGTCAAATAAGTGTACATAAACAAATCGTCTGATTTGTAAATGAATATTTATTTTATTCGTATACACGATAAAAATTATATTTTTAATGATAAAATATTTATTTGGCTCATTTACACAATAAAAACGATATTTTTATTATCTAACATATTTTAGAAAATTTTGGCGGCATAACGGCGCGATACTAGAAACGGGATAAGGCCTAGCCATATCCCCAATCTAATAATAGTTTGCGCCATACACATACCAATCTAATCAATTCGTTCAACCAAACAATCAGGTAATCCAATCATCCAAACCAAACAATCAAACAAGCCATCCATGGCCTGTGGACGATGGGGAACAGTTCATATATGAAGTTATAATAAAAATAATTGTATAAGAAAATTATAGTGAGGAGTTTTCATCGTGGGTTCCACTCCTCCATACTTTATTTCTGAACGGTCTGGATTTTGTTTTGCTTCCAGTCAGTTTCGTCGCCATCTGTTTCACGCTGTTTATATTAAAAATCATATTTTTAACAATGATGCTATATAAATAAAAATCAAATCTTTATATGTAAAAATCACATTTTTATACCGCTACTTCATATATAAAAACCACATTTTTATATTGCCATTTAAACAATATAAATTCTATTTTTATTACACTAATTCTTATATAAAAATTAGATTTTTATATCGTTAAAAATTATATTTTTACTTCGCTAACTTCCTTATAAAAATTATATTTATATATTCGCTACTCCATTATAAAAATCTTATTTTTCATATAAACAAAATCAAATCTTTTATATTTCAAAAATCGAATCTTTTATATTTTAAAAATCGAACCTTTCATATGTTAAAAATCTAACCTTCACAATCTTAAAAATCTATCCTTTTCTATGAATAAAAATCATATTTTATTTTGAAAACATTTCTGTAAAAATCGTATTTTTACAACTCTATCCTATATATATAAAGATTTGATTTTTATATCGCTACATATATGATAAAGATTATATTTTTATATCTATACATATATAAGAAAGATTATATTTTTATATCTATGTTATTCTAACATTTCAGATTTTTAAATTTATGCTATTTGCATTATAAAATAAATAAAAATAAGAAATAAAAAAGGAGAACTCACCTTTTTTATGTAAAAATCGAATATTGGTTTGAGGAGGGGTCTCGCGTTGGACTTGGGTTCATAGGGGCGGCGCTAGAGGTCTGGGGTCAAGGGGAATGGTCGCGGCGATCGGTGGCTGGCTCAGGGCTAGGTGGCGACGGGATTGGGCGTTTGGGGCGTCGAGCTGTAGAGGAGAGGAAGGAGAGAGAAGGGGAGGGGAAATCGAGAGAGGAGGAGGCGGAGCACCAGCGTGGTGGGCGGAGGAGGGCACACGACGGCGGCGTTGGCCGTGAGGGGGGGGATGGCTCTGGCGGGATCAAAATTTTTTTTTGACCTTCGATTTGACTGAGTAGAGTATAGAGAGAGGGGAGAGGATATATAATATTATTTATTTATTTAATTAATCTCATAAAATAACTTTTTATTTTGAACTCAAAATCGAACCCATCGACTGTCGTCCCTAACTAATTACCCCCATTCCGAACACAATGGGATATATCTGGTAAGCCAATTCGACTGTTACGATCAGTTTTTATCAAATTCAAAATATAAATCATAATATATTGAATTTGAAAGCGCATTTTAATTTACAGGGGCCGCATACAGACCCCCAAAATTCTTAAAAAAATTATTTCTATCTTCGTATTGATGATACGGTCCTAAGAAAACTAATTTCGTTAAATTTGAAGACCGTTTGAAAAATGACCATTTTCTGGTTGATCCAAATTGACTAAAACTGTCAAAACACGTTTTCCTTCGTCACGCTCACATATTAATCCCAAAAATTATGAATTTTGGAATCTAGCAATAATTTGACATCCCGAATCCAACAAAAGTGGTTTCGTCGAAAACGGAGGTCGTTTGCAAAATGGCTATTTTTTTAAGGCCTTTATATATATTAAAATATTTATAAATTCCACAGTGACTTTTTTGAATTTTAATCTGGCCATATCTTTCAATTCTTAAAGTGAAATTTCAGTTTCTTAGATCCGTTAGAAAGATATGATTAAACAGATTCAAATATTTCTGGTTTCATCCAATTCTGACTTAAAACGAATTTTATATATTTATTTGAAATTAGAAATCGAATTTTCAAACTGTCGTGCCATTTCAGACTCGTTATATAATTAAAATAAATTTATTCATTTTAACTTCATCGAAAATAAATTTTCCATCGTTATTGTTTAAAATAAACCATTTTAAATATTCAAAATTCATTAAAATAACTAAAATAAATTTTTTAAATTGGTCCTGATTTTCTGGGTTGTTACAATTTCCCCAACATAAAATCTTTTCGTCCTAAAAAAGGAACGGAGCTGAAAGTTGTTTTACAAATCAACTTAACTTCCATTTTGGCGTTCTTCAACTTTTAAGTTTCTAAGAATTTCTATTTTTTCAAAAATTTGGCTAACACCCTAAATTTTAGAAAAATTTCGCTGTAACCTCCTTTGTACGGGGAGCACCTGGAATATCCCCAAACCGCCACACAGGCCCTCTCATCTCAAAAAGAAAAAGAAAAAGCCAAGCGGCTAGACAATGGGCTCATAAAATCATCATCACCCAAACAAAACAGTAAATGTGTACCTATTTGTCGGGCATACAATTTTATTCCTCTGCTCTAGCCTCTTTGCTATGACCTGTTCAATGTATATATATGTATATGCATGGAATTTCAACCAGTTTTCAATATTTGACACAATTTGGTTATATTTACCGTTCATTCACATAAGGGTTTTACTGGTTAACAAATAATCATACTACACAACCATCAATCAATTAGTGAATTAAGTTTCAAATTCATAATGTTGATATATATTCAAAGATCATATTTTTGATGCCAAATCAGAACAATAGCCCTATCTAGTTTTGGTTCTCACACCAGTCAATTGGAAATATATAGAAATCCCACTTTCGAAACACGGAAATGAATGCTGATGATGACGCATCAATCATCAGAACCATGTCTAAGCGACCAGGGCGTGATTCTATATCTATCCAGTATATTTGAGGCTTTGGATACACGTGGATCAGACGTATATTAAAATCTCCATATACTAAATGGTCCAAATCAATTTAAAATAAAAATATTCAAATACGTATAATATGGTTTAAATTTTCAAAACGAAATTTGTTTTCATTTTTATTTTAAAAATACACTCTTCACACTCGTTCTAGGATAATACTGATCCAATCTCTAACGAGTGATTCTCATTGGATATTACTAATCCAATCTCTGATGAATTCTTTCTTTCGGTTTTAATGTGTCTTGTTCTCGAGCTCTGTAAACCAAAGCTCTGATACCAACTATAAGGACCCGTAACTTCCCCGGTAAGGAAAGAACGGATTGCTTTGAGAACAATACACATCAGAACACAAACAGAAGAACATTTCATTGTTATTAGTTATTACAACAATTCCATCAGAGTAAAAGAATATACAGAGTACGAATAAATATTATACATCAGAAAAATATCAGAGATTTACAAATTACAATGCAGCGGAAAATAATACAAAACACAACTGAAAACTGATACACGGATACAGAGCTTTCCGAATATCGCTTCAGCTGTAAACCAGGATCCTGTGAATATAATATCTGCAAAACCCAACTACTAGCTGCCCGTGTGGAAAATAGGGGGACCCAGAGTTTAGGTTAAAACAATAAACTCCAGGTCAGTCATGTGACTAGTGTGAGAACTAAAACAGTTATTAATCTTTATTTTAAAGTTAGGTAAATCAAGGGACCACGCCGTATAACACGGAACGGGTTTCCTCCCAAGAATACCAGTGCATAAAACAAACAGCGCAATGCTAAATAAAGAACAGTGAAGCTATTATAAGACCCAGGTCCCATCACACAATGCAAGCCGAAGGATAGGGTTTTACCTTATAATAGCCAAATAATGCTTGATACGTGAAATTTAATCTTCTATTATTAATATAAGTGAAGAAAACAACTTCAAATATAAATGTATCAATCATAGACGGCATAAGTGCCCCATACCACTATGTTGCCAATAGTATGCAACTAAAACCGTATAATATCGTATTGGAAGTTGGATTTCCATCTATGAACCGAGACAAAAGATGGTCCTCACCGATTCGAGACTGTCTAGCCCGAGCCTCAGGATCAGAGCTCGAGTGACCCTTGGATCGTCAGGGCCGGTCCACATGGAGTGGATTAAAATGCCTGAACAATGCGTTTCCCTGCCCTATAGGGCGAAAATGGGCCAAATGACTCCATCGGTCCCGGATCGACCGATATAACCGAGGCGTCTCGCATTCCAACAACCACATAAGTCAAACTCGTCAAGGCTTGTAAACCACTGACGCCACTTCTAGCTAGAAGGAAACGCATGTCCTCCCTGAAGTCCTCTCCCGTTTCTGGTTCATACCCGGGGTGTGAGGCTCGCGAATTAACGCTACACAAAGTCATGCTATATTAAAGTCGTGCTTTGATCATCAACCACAAGACTCTGCTTTTCAACAGAAGCCTTGATCATTTGCATCTCAGCATGCCACACAGGCAAACCATCCATGCAACCAATATCCATCAATCACACAGAATGATATCCAATGTCAGACACACAGTCCATTTACAAGTTCATTCTGGGTCTGAACAAAACCGGAGGCACCTTATTCCTCTCCCACATGTCCAATACAGGAGAGAAGCCCTCGCATATCCGTTGATCTCCAAGTACGTCTGGACGATCACCACTTATTACCTCGTCTTGGGTGTACAGCCCAATCAAGACATCAGTAATCATCCAGATGATGTGAAGACCTCCGGTCTTCAACCACCGTCTTCATCTTCGACTTATCATCGATTCGGTTATTCAGAATGGGATAAACCTGGTCTTTCCGAATAACTCGCGTATATAATAAACAAGTGCTACACAAACACAACATACGCCTCATTCCAATTCAGAATATTCTTTTATTCAAATATTCACATCATTAGGGAAAGGTTCCCATTAATTTTATCAAAGATAAATTCTTTTAAATTTAATCTTTAATCTTCCCTTGGATATCAATTCAAACCACATTAAGGTTTATCCAAACTAGTCGGGTTTAACGCACCTTACCGAAGTAATTATTTGTTAAATTTCCCAATCCCAACCTATACATCCTATGAAGCAAAACTGGTAATACTTCATATCTAACACCACGATGTTATTGGTAAATTTAATTACCATTTCACGTTCAAATCTAATTAAAGATTTAACTATCATTTGGAGAAAAACTGGTGATACTCCATTCTCGATCATTTCAATCTAATTAAAGGTTCATTAAAACACTAATTCAGTTTTAATCTCAAAAATCATAATTAACGATTATTCAACTTCTAGGAAATCATATCATGTCTTTAACTGGGTTAAAGAACCAATATCATTTAAAACACGGTTCACGATAAACCCAAAATCACATTCCATTCTATCAGTCTCTAACCGTAAATTAGCAAGAGAACAATCCACTAAATATTAATCCCGAAGGCCGAAACCATTCAACTTAGCTAATCTCCAGTTAGTTTCTAATTTTCTTAACTCCATTGTTAATCGGGTTAAAGAACAGGTGTTATTTAAAACACTGTTCACGATAAACCCAAAAACCAATTTAAATTCAATTCCAATTAAATACTAATTAACTGGCAAATTTCAATAAATCTTAATTAAAAGATTTATCTCTTCTCAACTGGGTTTAAGAACAGTGTTATTTAAGACACCGTTCATGACAAATCCAAAATCCCATTTGATATTAAATACAAGGCTCTGAATAGAAAATATATCCGCTTATATTCAACATCAAATTCTGAAACCAACAAATATCATATTGGAAATAGCGATAAAAATATATCTTTCAAATTTCCATAACCATATCTGTATAATCACGAAATCCAATATCGAAATATTCCGAAGATGATTTTGATTCAAATCCATTCCAATTCATATATTGGAAATTCTGGTTAATTTTAAAATCACTTCAAATCCAATTTATTTATTTAAAACGATTGGATTATAATTTTAGTTCATAACTAGTTCATCTCGATAAAAAGATATTTTTATCTTTTCAAATATGGAATATTTCATCCCAATTCTCTCTAAATCAGTTATTATGATTTTACACAAATCATTGATATTTTTAATAATTTTGTCAAAGCCCGTACAGTCGATTTTCATAAACGGTCGTCAAACTGCACTTACAACGACCTTTTCCAAATTTGATTTGGACATAATTCCAAATTCAACTGTTACATTTCAAATCTCTAATATTCGTTGGAAATCTCTTTTCGATACGAACCCAACGGTCCTGGTTTCAGGAGAATCCGACGGTCGGATCTCCCGTAACGTCAGTTCGAAGTCAATGGTCGAAATTCGCGAACTGCCGCGGCGCGGCGCATTCTATTCAGGCCATTAAATATATAATTTATATACTAGATATATTTCATCGATTTCCATTTAAAACGTATTTTATAAATCATTTTAAATTCGTTTTGAAAACGATTTCAACTTCATATTCAATTCCAAATCATAATTGAATATTCCATATCATTAATATATAAACGATAATATTTTCAAAATATTATATTTCGAAATCATTTCCTTTTTCGATATTCATTATAAAATGAATAAAATCGATATATTATCGTTCACGTCAAAATGGCGTTAAACTAATCAACACGGCTTTATATATTTAAATATGTTCGTGTCCATCCCAAATCGGACATCAAAATCAGATTTTGATTCTTTTCTGAATATTATTCTAAAATATTCCTTATTTTAAAATATTCGTTATTTTATATATTCCTTCTTTCTGAACTGGAATCAGACACAGTCAATTACCATATAATGTGATTATATGGATTTCATACAACACATGTATACAACAGCCATGATAAACAATCAACCATCATCCAAAGTGCATTCTACACTGTATAAGCATTAAATATAAATATTTAACGCTCACAACAGCCTGTCAACCAATCGATCGACATACCACTAAACCATTGGGATCAGTGTACGTCAAATTACATCCCAACACCCGTATGGGGTTTCAATCAACAAACACAGATTTTATTTGTGCAGTTTGGGCGATATGTAAAATTTATCGTCCCAATCCATATCGGTCAAACAAATGTACATAAACAAATCGTCTTATTTGTAAATGAATATTATTTTGTTCATATACACGTTAAAAATTATATTTTTAACGATAAAATATTTAATCGGTTCATTTACACAATAAAAATGATATTTTTATTGTTCTAACATATTTTAGAAAATTTTGGTGGTATAGCGACGCGATAGTAGAAACAGGATAAGGCCTAGCCTTATCCCCAGTCTAATAATGGTTTGCGCCATACACATACCAATCCAATCAGTTCGTTCAACTAAACAATCAAGTAATCCAATCATCCAAACAATCAAACAAGTCATCCATGGTCTGTGGACGACGGGGAACAGTTCATATATGCAGTTATAAAATAAATAATTGTATAAGAAAATTATAGTGAGGAGTTCTCACCGTGGGTTCCACTCCTCCATACTTTATTTCTGAATGGTCTGGATTCCATTTTGCTTCCAGTCAGTTTCATTGCAATCTGTTTCATGCGGTTTATATTAAAAATCATATTTTTAACAACGCTACTATATAAATAAATATCAAATCTTTACATGTAAAAATCACATTTTTATACCACTACTTCATATATAAAAACCATATTTTTATATTGCCATTCAAACAATAAAAATTATATTTTTATTACGCTAATTCTTGTATAAAAACTAGATTTTTATATCGCTAAAAGTTGTATTTTTACTTCGCTAACTTCCTTATAAAAATTATATTTTTATATTCGCTACTCCATTATAAAAATCTTTTCTTTGCATATAAACAAAATCAAATCTTTCCTATTTCAAAAATCAAATCTTTTATATTTTAAAAATCGAGTCTTTTATAGTTTAAAAATCGAAGCTTTCATATGTTAAAAATCTAACCTTCACAATCTTAAAAATCTATTCTTTTCTATGAATAAAAATTATATTTTATTTTGAAAACATTTCTCTAAAAATCGTGTTTTTACAACGTTATCCTACACATAAAGATTTGATTTTTATATCGCTACATATATAACAAAGATTATATTTTTATATCTATACATATATAATAAAGATTATATTTTTATATCTATATTATTCTAAAATTTCATATTTTTAAATCTATGCTATTTACATTATAAAATAAATAAAATTAAGAAATAAAAGAAAAGGAGAACTTACCTTTTTTTTTGTAAAAATCGAATATTGGTTTGAGGAGGGGTTTCGCGTCGGACTTGGGTTCATATGGGCGGCACCGGAGGTCTGGGGTCAGGGGGGAATGGTCGCGGCGATCGGTGGCTGGCTCAAGGCTAGGTGGCGGCGGGAATGGGCGTTTGGGGCGTCGAGTTGTAGAGGAGGGGAAGGAGAGAGAAGGGGAAATCGAAAGAGGAGGAGGCGGAGCACCAGCGTAGTGGGCGGAGGAGGGCACCCGATGCCGGCGTTGGCCGTGGGGGGAGGGGAGGGGCGATGGCTCTGGCGGGATCGGTTTTTTATTTTATTTTGACCTTCGTTTTGACTGAGTGGAGTATAGAGAGAGGGGGGAGAGGATATATAATATTATTTATTTATTTATTTAATCCTATAAAGTAATTTTTATTTCGAACTCAAAATCGAACCCACCAACTGTCGTCCCCAACTAATTACCCCCATTCAGAACACAATGGGATATTTTCGGTAAGCCAATTCGACTGTTACGATAATTTTTTATCAAATTCAAAATATAAATTAGTATATATTGAATTTGAACGCATATTTTAATTTATCGGGGCCACATACGGACCCCAAAAATTCCAGAAAAATTATTTCTAGCTTTGTATTGACGATACGGTCCTAACAAAACTAATTTCATCAAATTTGAAGACCGTTTGAAAAATGACCATTTTCTGGTCGATCCAAATTGACTGAAACTGTCAAAACACATTTTCCTTCGCCACACTCACATATTAATCCCGAAAATTATGAAATTTGGAATCCAGCAATAATTTGACATCCTGAATCCAACAAAAGTGGTTTCATTGAAAACGGAGGTCGTTTGCAAAATGACTATTTTTTTAAGGCCTTTATATATATTAAAATATATATAAATTCCACAGCGACTTTTCTGAATTTTAATCAAGCCATATCTTTCAATTCTTAAAGTGAAATCTCGGTTTCTTAGATACGTTAGAAAGATATGATTAAACAGATTCAAATATTTCTGTTTTCGTCCAATTCTGACTTTAAACAAATTTTGTATATTCATTTGAAATTAGAAATCGAATTTTCAAACTGCCGCGCCATTTCAGACTCGTTATATAATTAAAATAAATTTATTCATTTTAACTTCGTAGAAAACAAATTTTTCATCGTTATTATTTAAAATAAACCATTTTAAATATTCAAAATTCATTAAAATAACCAAAATAAAAATTTTAAATTGGTTCTGATTTTCGGGGTTGTTACATAGCTTGTTTCAAACTTTAAACCATATGACCTGAAACCACGAGAAAATCAACTCGAACCTCTCATAAAATGCGTTGCTGTGGGTGACCCTGGCATCTCAGAGAAGCAAGCTCCATCCCAAGCCCAACCACAAAATAATATTCTATTTCAATTGCTTAATTTAGGTTTTGTAACTTGATTTTATTTTCCAATCAATTACGACATAGTGCTTCGTTTTGATAAATTTGTTTGCAATTGCATTTTTTGAAATCAGCGGCTTATGTTGTCATCAGTATTTTTTGTTGACTTAATGCGTTTAATTGAGTAGATCAAGAACAAAGGGCAACAATTTGTTCCACCCTCTTTTTGCACCATGGATGATTGTTGCTGGAAATTTCTGCTTGCGGCAACTTCTTGCCCTGACATACTTTGAGAGATAGATTATATGGTGTTAAGAGTTAGGTAGGGAAAAAGATATGAGAGGGTGAAGGGAGGTGGATCAATGTATTTTGACTGAGTGGAGGAAAATATTGTGGTATTAGGAAGTAAAATTTATAATTAAGTAAAGTTGATTATTATCTACTGTGGAATTAACGAGCATAAAATATGATGCTTTTTGCAGCACACTATTATGAATATTTTAGCACTCTTCTTCAAGATAGCTTGTCAATAACTTACTGAATAAAACATAATTTTATGCACTTGGCAAACAAAACAACTTGTATATGGAATAAGGTACATGTCATTATTCCTGATCGACTTTCTTACGAATAAATTGGATTTCCATCTTGATTTGTTCTGTGCTTTTGTAAAGGACCGAATATGAAAATAACACCATAATATACTTATATATTTGCAAATGATAACTAAGATGAGTTACCATAGGCAAAGATGAAGCTAAATATCCAAAGCAAAGGGGGCCAATTTTTAAAATGTTAAATTGTATCAACCATAGTGTTCAAATTAGAAAGACGGATTAACCAACATCATTTATAAAATAATTCTGTTTCAAGCTGATTTATTTTATTTTACTTATAAATTCATGTATTTTTATTTAGGTAGATGACAATCATCCAAATTTTAACATCTTCATCTTTTTATTTATAAAGTCTCTAAAGACTAATGAGTTACGGTATGAAACCATAGAAGGGAAGGGTTGTACAAAGATTGAGAATAGCTTAATCGAGCGAAATCTCTAAGATTAAAATATTGATTCATATTTAGTGTTGAAGGAAAAATCTAAACATAACCAAATATGTTGTTCAAGTTAAAACATTATTAAAAAAGAGAATTTACCTGATCTTCCCCTATCGTTTGACGAATGACAAAGAAAATGACAATGGAAATCTTCTAATTTGCTCATTTGTATAAATGTAGAACTTAGAGTTAGAGGGGAAAAGATCGGTGATATTCCCTTCGTACACTTTTTATGTTCTCTTTCATTTTTTTAAACATTGTTCTACTGTTAGCGTCTATCGGTTTTTAACTTAAAAATGACCGACTAGTGATAGAACTTGAAAATCAAAGGGTGTCATGAACCCTTCTACCCCCACTACAGGGAGGGTTATTTGTGTAGAGTTCCAACTCAATCAAGAGAGAACAAAACCAAATGACTTCACACATTTCTTGAGACGTATATTGATACATCTTCAATAGAAGATAAATATTGCTTGTTTTCTTCTTATGTGTTCCATTCTAGAAAGCAGGGGTGCGACACTCCTTTGAAGTACTGTGCACTGAATACGCATGGGTGTGGGGGTGCCGGGGGAGGGGGGGTGCGGCGAAATTCGTACGGGGTGTGCCACGAGGCGTGTCCCCGTATTTCATCGATGGGATGCGGTGGGGTGCGGAAAGGGAGGTTCGGGAGAGGCAAAGGCGTAATTTTTAGTGTTTGACTGTTTCTTGTCTTCGATCTTTGTCGTTTCTCGTCTTCGTGCCCTAATCGAGAAGCTGCGAATCGTCTTCGGTCTTCGATTTTTAGGGTTATGCCCTAATCGAGAAGCTGCGATCGTCTTCAGTCTTCGATTTTTACGGTTGGAGCTCCAACTTGTATGCTTAACAAATCGATTACAGTATGGATTACAGTATTTAGCCATGTGGAACTAGCTGTAATCGATTTGTATTCAATAATACTGTAATCGGTCAGTGTACTTACATTCGATTTTTAGGGTTGGAACTCCAACTTGTAATCCCAAAGACCTAATACTATAAATGGAACCAGCTGATAAGTTTGTATTAAATAGCCACGTGGGCTTGTATATTTATATTAAAAAATAGTCCAATGGAACCAACTTGTAGATTTGTACCAAATGGAATCAATTAACGACGTGGGCTTTGGACTGATGGCTGAATATATTAAATAATGAACCTGGAAATAGTGCAAACATTACAGTTTTATTGAAACTTATTTATTTGACTACTTGTTTAATTAAAATGCATCTCTCGGATTATATATATATATTAATATTTACCGTATCCTTCCGCCCCCGAGTTTTCATATTTTTGAATTTGCCGAATTCTCGTATCCCCCTATCCCGCACCCATGCTTTCTAGGTTCCATTAGAGCTGGACATGTCAAAGATTGGATGCCTGTCCTTGTAGTCAGCATTTCAAAGCAAAAGAGACCATCTTGTGCCTCCCTTTTATGAAAGAGACCGAGGTTGAGATTGTTTACCAAATTATATGCTAGACAACATCTAGTTGCAATGTACGTCATGCATGAATAAACCGGATCATATCATGGATGAGTTATGTAAAATATAGCCGTGTATATGTCATATAGATGAGGTAAGTCACTAATTGTTTACGTATGGACGGATTTGTTAATAACTCTTCAAATTGATATCAAATTAGATTTGAGTGCATAGAAGTAGAGTTAGGTCTATAACCAAACATCACAATGTCCAAAAAAGGATGAATGGCGTAATTTTACTAGGATATTGATATATTTTTAGACTAAGACACCTCAATACTGCAAATGTAGTCGAGAAGACTCAAATCATTGATGTTAATTATCTATCTAAATCCTTCTCTAAATGTTGAATGCCAATCGTATCTTCTGCTGTGATGGTAATACATTCACATAGATTGAGATAATGACGTACTGTCCTAGGTGTCAATTGACAGGTGAAGCAAGACTTAAGTAACAGCTGTGAAAGCCCACGACAAGAATTTTAATCATCGACGAGGTGATTGCTTAATTCCATGTATATAAATTTTACAGCCTACAAGCTTTGCTCGAATAGTCTCTTTGATTTCAGAATAAAAGCGGAGGCTTCATAGCGATTGTATTAGTTAAGTTAGAAATGTAGAAAATCAAGTGGTGCGGAAGCAAAAAAATAAAGTGCATCTAAGGAAACAATGAGCTACAATTGTGTGATGGCCCGCCCCGCACCAACCGACATTCACTCCAAAGGTGCGCTGTACGCATGTCCAGTTAGCACGAGACGGTCGTCAGAAGAAAAGGAAAGAAAACGAAGAAACAAAAAAGAACCTGTAGAATGTCTCACAGCGCATAGGATAAAATATAATAACAACATACCTGACATAAAATAGGTGAGACAGTGCATAAGCTGAAAATAAACTAACATAGCAGCGGAAAATCCAAATACAGCTTATGATCCAAAGCCAACATTACTACAACTTTTCAAACTGTCTCAAAAAAGCAAAAGCAGGATAAAGGAAGGTGCACTACTAATGCCCAAGTAGCGACCACCAACGACACAGGGAGAATATCTATATATCATACGTGGAAGCCTCCTGCTCGCCTCCAAATCAGCTACTCGCGCATCACCAACTAACCTGTCTCTAGTCTGCTCGTGTGAGCACCCAGAGTAATAAGAAGGGACATAAAACTCTGGGTCAGACAAAAGTCTGGTATGAGCGATGAGCAGCTAAATAGAAGAATAACAGGTACACTAAACCATACCTGAACCTGGACCTGCAACCAAAGAGTTAGCACTGCATACTGTACAACACTCTAAGGTGCCACAAACATATGGTGTAAAGTTACGGGGGAGGGGGTGTGCATGTCATAGTGATGACAAACAATCAAGCATAGCAACCATCCTCACATCTCTCACTCAGTGCGTAAAGCATACGATATTCACCACTTCGATCACCCCAATACTTTGCTATGATCACCTTGCCCCATGAAGTCATAAATGGCTTCACTACACTGATACATAGCCACTGATCCTTCGCTATGTCCACTTGCCCCATGGAGTTATTCACCCCATCTACGCTGGCTCATAGCCTTACCAATACTTTACTATGTCCACTTGCCTCATGGAGTTATTCACCCCATCTGAGCTGGCTCATAGTCTTACTACGATCACTTTGCCCCTCGAGTCATAATGACTCTACTGCACTGATAACGTATTCTTGCTACCATCACCTTGCCCCTCGAGTCATAGTGACTCTACTGCACTGATAAGTAGCCCATCATTCATTTTTAGTGGTGAATCGAAGTTATGAACGTCGACAACTCCTTAGCACACGTCCCGCAGCAAAGCCCAACCATGAAGTGAACTCATTGGTTCCCAACTGGATCCTGAGCTCTAACTTCCAACTTGGACTACCTTTGCATCTCGGGTTTTTGGTCAATACTGGGTCGGTTCGGATTCCTCCTTGCCATCGGTTCGGTTCGGTCATAGATATGCATCTCGGTTCGGTTCGGGTCCTTCACGTTGTATTGGTTCGGTTCGGGTTCCCTTTTTCTCCATCAGTTTGCTTCATCTGTTCGGTTCGGGTCCTCCACTCTCTTGGCTTCTGCCTTGGCCTTCTGGCCCGATCCGATCCCTTCCTTATTCCCATCCGCTCCGATCCAATCCCCCTTCCTTAGCCCAATCCGAATCCCCTTCCTACTCCCATCTGCTCCGATCCGATCCCCCTTCTTTAGCCCGATCCGATCCCAGTTCAACCTTCGTGGCCTCCCTTTTTGCCATACTTTCTCTTGTGCAAAGCTACCATTCGGTTCGGTGATCCTTTGCCCGGTCCGAGCCCATCCACCCGATCCGATCCGAAAGCCTGCACTGTTTTTCTACAACTTTTCCAGCGAACATTTTATGCCATTCGACGACGTTTTCGACCATTCTAAGTATTCTAATCAATCACAAAGCAAACCACAAAGTCATAGCAACAAGTAGAAGTGACCTCAAACACCAAAACATCAATATGATAGGTTAAAATTGATCAAACATAGCCAAAACCCCATATTTTTCCCTTAAGCATGTTTAGGTGAAACTAATGATATGATTAGCAAAACTTAACCAAATTAACCCAAACTCATATCAGAGGTCTAGAACATCATTTCGAATTTTATAAATATTTTTCCAGAATTTTATCATGTTTAAATTCGCTAATTAACACTAATTACCCTTAATTAGCCATAACTAGTGTAGCGGCCTGGAATTTCGCTCGATCTGAATCAGTCGTTAAACCGATCTAGACCGTTCGGAACCCCTGATCGTTTGAGGATAGGACAAATCAGAACGCAGATGGAAGAACATTTCATTGCTATTACAACAATTCCATCAGATACAAGAATATACAGAGTACAAATGAATAAATTACATTCGATAAATATCAGAGATTACAATAAATTACATAGCAGCGGAAAATAATACCAAAACACAACTGAAGGTGATATACGGATGCAGAGCTTTCCGGATATCATTCTAGCTGTAAATCAGGATCCTGTGAATATAAATCTGCAAAAACCAAAACTACTAGCTGCCCGTGTGGAAAATAGGGGTACCCAGAGTTTAGGTTAAAAAAATAAACTCCAGGTCAGTCATGTGACTGGTGTGAGAACTAAAACAGTTATTAATATTGGTTTTAAAGTTAGGTAAATCAAGGGACCACGCCGTATAACACGGAACGGGTTTCCTCCCAAGAATACTAGTGCATAGAACAAACAACGCAATGCTAAATAAAGAAAAATGAAGCTGTTATAAGACCCAGGTCCCATCACATAATGCAACGCAAGCCGGAGGATAGGGTGTTCCCTTATAACAGCCAAAGCATGCTTGATACGTTTAAAACACATTATTTGATACTATTATGGGTGTATAGTGTCAAAACAATTTCAATCATAAATATCAATCATAGGCGGCATAACTACCATCTACTATGTCGCCATACTAGTTCTACAATTAAAATCGCAATATCACGTATTGGGAATTGGATTCCGTCATGAGTCGAGGCAAGGGGCAAGCTCCTCTCCGCTTTCGAGACACTCTAGCAAATGTCTCTGGAATACACACTCTGGGCAATCCTGGATCTTCAGTGCCGGTCCTCACTTACGTTAGAGAATTAATTATGCCTGAACACATGTTTCCCGGTCCTTACAGACCTAAAATCGAGGCGCCTCATCCTATAACCACATAGGTGAAAAGTATATAAATGTCAGGGCTGGTAAGTCACTGACACCACCATAGCTAGAAAGAAACGTCGTGCTCTCCCTGCAGTCCGTATCCCGTTTTTAACTCATACCGGGGTGTGAGGCTCGCGAATTCACGTTATACAAAAAGCTACGCCACAAAGGCCGTGCTTTGATCATCAACCACAAGACTTTGCTTTTCAACAGAAGCCTTGATCATTGCATCTCAGCGTGCCACACAGGCAATTCATGCCATGCGATGGATATCTATCGATATATAACCTCTAAGCTCGTACGTCTCAGAGAAGGGCGTTAAGCAAGAGAATAAATTCTCCGTCACCAAACAGATATATATTGTATAGAAATCAATCAACACAGAATAAAATCCAATGTCAGACACACAATCCATTTACAAGTTCGTTCTGGGTCTGAACGAAACCGGAGGCACTTTCCTCGCATATCCATCTATCTTCAGGTACGTTTGGACGACCACCAACTGATTCCCTCATCTTGGGTGTACAGCCCAATCAAGATCATCAGTAATCACCCAAACGATGTGAAGACTTCCGGTCTTCGACCACCGTCTTCATCTTCGGCATATCGTCGAATCGGTTGTTCAGGATGGGTATAAACCCGGACTTTCCGAACAACCCGCGTATATTAAAAACAAATGTTACACAAACACAACATACGCCTCATTCCAATTCATTAGTCACTAACCGTAAATCAGTAAGAGAGCAATTCCCCAAATATTAACCCCGAAGGCCGAAACCAACATCAGATCAATACCCAGGAAACCATTCTTCTTAGCTAACCTACAGCTAGTTTCTAGATTTCATATTCTGAGGGAAAGGTTCCCATTAATTTTATCCAAGATAAATTCTTTAAAATTTACCCTTTAATCTTCCTTTGGATATCATTTCAAACCAGATTATGGTTTTCCAAACTAGTCGAGATTAGCGAACCACACCGAAGTAATTATTTATTTTATTTCCCAATCCCAACCTATTCATCCCATGAAGAAAAACTGGTAATACTTCCTATCTAACACCACGGTGATATCGGTAAAATTAATTGCCATTTCACGTTCAAATCTAATTAAAGATTTAACTATCGCTTTGGAGCAAAACTGGTGATACTCCATTCTCGCTCATTTGCCAAATTTGATAATTTAGATCATCAATTCATATTTCAATCTAATTGCAGATTCATTAAAACTCCTTTTATTGGGTTAAAGAACTAGTGTCATTTAAAACACAGTTCACGACAAACCCAAATCACATTCTATTTATTATCGGGTTAAAGAACAAGTGTTATTTAAAACACTGTTCACGATAAACCCAAAAATCAATTTTATTTGAAACCCATTTCAAATCCAATTTATTTATTTAAAAATAAACGGATTTAATTTTAGTTCAAAACTAGTTCATTTCGATAAAAATCTATTTTTATCTTTTCAAATACGGAGTTTTTCATCCCAAATTTTCCCAGATCATTTCTTATGATTTTACACAAATTATTACTATTTTTAATAATTTTATCAAGGCCCGTACAGTCGATTTCCATCAACGGCCATCGAACTGCACTTACAGCGACCTTTTCCAAATTTGATTTGGACGTATCTCCAAATCCAACCGTTAGATTTCAAATTTCTAATATTTGGTAGAAAGCTCTTTTCGATACGAACCCAACGGTTCTGGGTTTAGGAGAATCCGACGGTCGGATCTTCCGTAATGTCCGTTCGAAGTTAATGGTCGAAATTCGCGAACTGCCGCGGCGCGACGCGTTCTATTCAGGCCATTATATTATATATATAATATATATAATATATATTTCATCGATTTCTATTTAAAACAAACTTTATAAATAGTTTTAAATTCGTTCTGAAAACGATTTCAACCTTTATTTCAAATTCAAATCAAAATTGAATTTTCTATTTTTAAATCCTTTTTACTTTCATTTCTATTTGATTTCAATTCAATTCAAATAGGTTTTCTATTCAATTCAATTCAAATTGGTTATCTATTCAAATCAATTCAAGTTGGTTTTCTATTCAATTCAATTCAAGTTGGTTTTCAATTCAATTCAATTCAAATTGGTTTTCTATTCAATTCAATTCAAATTGGTTTACTATTCAATTCAATTCAAATTGGTTTTCTATTCAATTCAATTCAAATTGGTTTTCTATTCAATTCAATTCAAATTGGTTTTCTATTCAATTCAATTCAAATTGGTTTTCTATTCAATTCAATTCAAATTGGTTTTCTATTCAATTCAATTCAAATTCAATTATAATAACGAATATAATCGATATAAATATCTTTCACGTCAAAATAACGCATCTCTAATTAATACGGCTTTATATATTTCAATAATCCCGTTATTCTATTCAACAAATGAATATTTATTTTATTCAATGCGTGAATCTATACTTCTGTCAACACATGACTAATCTCAACGAATGAGTACCGTCCACGTGTGACTATTTTTGTTATCTAATATATTTCGTTCAACACATGACTAATCTCAACTGATGAGTACAGTCAACACATGAACCTTTATTTTATAAAGATAAAGATGTAGATTTTATTGTTAAAATATTTCGTTCAACACATGACTAATCTCAACGAATGAGTACTGTCAACACATGAACCTTTATTTTATAATATTCTTTATCCTTTAAATTGGAATGAGGCCCAATCAATCACCATATAACGTTAATTATATGGATTCCATACAACACATGTATATAATAGCAACGATAAATAATCAACCATCATCCAAAGTGCACTACACTGTATAAGCATCAAATATAGATATCTAACGCTTATAACAGCCTGTCAATCAATTGATCGACATACAACTAATTATTGGGATTAGTGTATGCCGTATTTTATCCCAATACCCGTGTGGGGTTTCAAATCAACAAACATAGATTTTTATTTGTGCAGTTGGGCGATGTGTAAAACTTATCGTCCCAATCAGTGTCCTTCAAATAAGTGTACATAAACAAACCGTCCGGTTTGTAAATGAATATTTATTTATTCACATTCACTATATTCCTATTCACGTTAAAAATTATTATTTTAACGATAAGATATTTTATTTTAACACATGAATTTCTATTCAGTCCATTTACAAAGTAAAAATGGTATTTTTATTTTTCTAACTTAATTTAGAAAATTTCGGTGGCATAACGGCACGATACTAGAAACGGGACAAAACCTAGCCTTATCCCCAGTCTAGTGATGGCCCACGCCATTCACACATCAATCAAATCCATTCCATTTCACCAAATAATTCAATTCAAACCAAATAATCTAACCAACTACACAACCAAACAATTAAACAAACAAGCCATCCATGGTCTGTGGATGACGGGTGTCGGGTGCTGCTAAGCACCGTCTGCATCCTAGTATATATATAACTAGAAAAAGAAATTGAAGAGTGAGAAGTTCTCACCACTAGCTATTCCAACTCCATGACTCTTCATTTAGAGGAATCTTCGTCGTTCTCGCCTTTTTGTCATCTTCGTTGCCCGTATTTTCTACATATGTAAAAATTGAATTTTTACTTCGCCATTCAATATATAAAAATCGAATTTTTACTTTGCTATTCAATATATAAAAATCGAATTTTTACTTTGCTATTTTATATAAAAATCGAATTTTTACTTCGCTATTCAATATATAAAAATCGAATTTTTACTTCGCTATTCAATATATAAAAATCGAATTTTTACTTGTTATGAAAAATCAAGTCTTTTCCGTTATGTTTATTTTATAAAAATCAAGTTTTTACACTAACTAAAAATTACCTTTTTATGAAACATAAAGACGATATTTTTATAACTATAAAGACGATATTTTTATAACTTATTCACTTTAAAAACCTAATCTATTCACTTTAAAAATCTAACTGTTCAATCAAAAAAAATCTATCATGCTAATAAAATCAGAACTTTGCTTGTGTTAAAAAAAATCAAAACTTTGTTTATACAAGATCTATGCTTTCCTTATATAAATAAAATCAGAAGAAAAAAAGATAAAATTAAAATAAATAAATAAACTCACAAAAGGGGGAAAGCTGCGTCGGTCTGAAATGGATGGGGTGTCTTGTTCATCATTGATCGGAAGGAGGGTTTTTTTTGGAGGGAGGGGCCGCGGTTTCTGACGATGGGTGGCCGGAGGGGAGTGGTGGAGTTGGCGGGTCTGGGCGGAAATTAAGGGGGGGGGGGGGGCGAGGCAAGTGGCGGCTCGACGGAGGTTGCGCGAAGTCTTCAGGCGGGGGTGGCTCGAGCTGGAGTTGATCGGAGGGATGGACGGAGGCGGCGGGAAAGGTCGAGAGGGAGTGGCGGCGACCAGCGGGTGAGGGCGGCGGTGGATGGAGCTTAGGGTTCGAGCGTTTTTTTTTCTTCTGAGTTAATGAAAACGAGAAGGGGGGGCCAGAAAGAATATAGAGAGGGAAGGGGGGTTTATTTTATTTTATTATATTTATTATTTTAATTGCAAAAAGTTGATTTTTACATACGACCTCTAAACGAGGCCCACCACTCGTTGTCCATAGCGTTTTACCCCTATTTCGAACACAATGGGATATGTATCGTAGGCTGATTCGATCGTTTCGATCAGTTTCCGTCAAAATCAACATATAACTCTATATATTGAATTTGAACGCGCATTTCAATTTACCGGGGTCACATACTAACTCTAAAAATTCCCGAAAAATATTTTCTAGCTTCGTATTGACGATACGGTCCTAACAAAACTAGTTTCGTCGAATTCTGAGACCGTTGGAAAAATGGCCAATTTCCAGTCGATTAAAATCAACAGAAACTGGTCAAACGCGTTTTCCTTTGCCATGCTCACATATTGATTCGAGAAATTATGAAATTTGGAATATAGCAATAACTTGACATCACGGATCCAACAAAAGTGGTTTCGTCGAAATCCGAGGTCATTTTCTAAATTCCTATTTTTAAGGGCCTGAATTCCATAGCGACTATTCAGAATTTTCAACTGGACATATCTTTTGATTCCCGCAATGAAATTTCGGTTTGTTGGATTCGTTGGAAAGATATTCGCAATTAGATTCCAATGTTTTTGGTTTCACTAAAATCCGGTTTGTTTTGCACCCGGTATGTTCAATTGAAGTTTGAAATCGATTTATCGAACTACCGCGCCATTTTCAATTCTATTTATAATTATATATAAATATTTATATTCAAACGGCGACGTATATATTATATACGTTCTAAATATATTCAAAATAAATTTTCATCGATATTATTTAAAATAATTAATTTTAAATGTTCGAAATTCGCCAAAATTGCCAAAATAAAAAATTTAAACTGGCCCAGATTTTCGGGTTGTTACAATCTCCCCCACTTAAAACTTTTCGTCCCCGAAAATGAACAAAGTCGAAAGTGGTTTGATTAATCAACTCTACGTTCGATCTGGCTTCCATTCTCCAACTTTTCAGTTTTTGAGAATTTTCAAATTTTCAAAAATTTGGCTAACACCCTAAATTTTCGAAAAATTTCGCCATAACCTCCCCTGCACCGGGAGCCACGGGAAAATCCCGAAATTGCCATATAGGCCATCTGATCTCAAAAAGAAAAAGAAAAAGCCAACCGGCTAGCCAATAGGCTCATAAAATCATCACCACCCAAACAAAACAGTAAATTATGCTAAATATGTACCTATTTGTCGGGCAAACAAATTTTATTCTTCGGCTCTAGCCTCCTTGCTATGACCTGTTCAATGTAAGTACATGTATATGCAAGCAAATGTGACCAATTTTCAATAATATTCAATATTTGATTCAATTAGGCATAATGGTTCAAAATTATCAAACAAATAAACAAACAACACAATCATCAATCAATTAGTGAATTTAACGTTTCAAATTCATAATTTTGATATATAGTCAAAAATCATGTTTTTGATGCCAATTCACAACAAATGTGTTCTAGCTATATTGGTTTTGGTTCTCACACCAGTCTAATGGAAATATATAGAAAATCATACCTTCGAAACTCGAACACACACTACTGATGTTATATAGTCATCAGTAGAATCATCTTCGGGCGACTAGAGTGTGATTCTATATCTATCTAGTATATTAAAACTTCGAATATACGTTCATGACGCGTATATGCAAAACCCTTATATACTCGATTGTCCAAATTCAAAATAAATAAATATTCAAATACGTATAAAACGATTTAAATTTTAAAACAAAATTGTTTTGATTTGAAAAATATACTCTTCACACTCGTTCTAGTACACTACTGATCCTATCTCTAACGAGTCATTCTAATTGGATATTACTAACCCAATATCTGATGAATTCTTTCGTATGGTTCTAATGTGTCTTGTTCTCGAGCTCTGTAAACCAAAGCTCTGATACCAAACGTAGCGCCCTAGAATTTCGCTCGATCCGAATCAGTCGTTAAACCGATCTAGACCGTTCGAAACCCCTGATCGTTTGAGAACAGGACAAATCAGAACGCAGACGGAAGAACATTTCATTGCTATTACAATAATTCCATCAGATACAAGAATATACAGAGTATAAATGAATAAATTACATTCGATAAATATCAGAGATTACAATAAATTACATATCAGCGGAAAATAATACCAAAACACAACTGAAGGTGATATACGGATACAGAGCTTTCCGGATATCATTCCAGCTGTAAATCAGGATCCTGTGAATATAAATCTGCAAAAACCAAAACTACTAGCTGCTCGTATGGAAAATAGGGGCACCCAGAGTTTAGGTTAAAACAATAAACTCCAGGTCAGTCATGTAACTGGTGTGAGAACTAAAACAGTTATTAATATTGGTTTTAAAGTTAGGTAAATCAAGGGACCACGCCGTATAACACGGAACGGGTTTCCTCCCAAGAATACCAGTGCATAGAACAAATAGCGCAATGCTAAATAAAGAAAAATGAAGCTGTTATAAGACCCAGGTCCCATCACACAATGCAACGCAAGCCGAAGGATAGGGTTTTCCCTTATAACAGCCAAAGCATGCTTGATACGTTTAAAACACATTATTTGATACTATTATGGGTGTATAGTGTCAAAACAATTTCAATCATAAATATCAATCATAGGCGGCATAACTACCATCTACTATGTCGCCATACTAGTTCTACAATTAAAACCGCAATATCACGTATTGGGAATTGGATTCCGTCATGAGTCGAGGCAAGGGGCAAGCTCCTCTCCGCTTTCGAGACACTCTAGCAAATGTCTCAAGAATACACACTCTAGGCAATCCTGGATCTTCAGGGAAGGTCCTCACTTACGTTAGAGAATTAATTATGCCTGAACACACGTTTCCCGGTCCTTACAGACCTAAAATCGAGGCGCCTCATCCCGCAACCACATAGGTGAAAAGTATATAAATGTCAGGGCTGGTAAGTCACTGACACCACCTTAGCTAGAAAGAAACGTCGTGCTCTCCCTGCAGTCCGTATCCCGTTTTTAACTCATACCGGGGTGTGAGGCTCGCGAATTCACGTTATACACAAAGCTACGCCACAAAGGCCGTGCTTTGATCATCAACCACAAGACTTTGCTTTTCAACAGAAGCCTTGATCATTGCATCTCAGCGTGCCACACAGGCAATTCATACTATGCGATTGATATCTATCGATATATAACCTCTAAGCTCGTACGTCTCAGAGAAGGGCGTTAAGCAAGAGAATAAATTCTCCGCCGCCAAACAGATATATATTTAACAAAAATCAATCAACACAGAATAAAATCCAATATCAGACACACAATCCATTTACAAGTTTGTTCTGGGTCTGAACGAAACCGGAGGCACTTTCCTCGCATATCCATCTATCTCCAGGTACGTCTGGACGACCACCAACTGATTCCCTCATCTTGGGTGTACATCCCAATCAAGATCATCAGTAATCACCCAAATGATGTGAAGACTTCCGGTCTTCGACCACCGTCTTCATCTTCGACATATCGTCGAATCGGTTGTTCAGGATGGGTATAAACCCGGACTTTCCGAACAACCCGCGTATATTAAAAACAAATGTTACACAAACAAAACATATGCCTCATTCCAATTCATTAGTCACTAACCGGAAATCAGTAAGAGAGCAGTTCCCCAAATATTAACCCCGAAGGCCGAAACCAACATCAGATCAATACCCAGGAAACCATTCTTCTTAGCTAACCTACAGCTAGTTTCTAGATTTCATATTCTTAGGGAAAGGTTCCCATTAATTTTATCCAAGATAGATTCTTTAAAATTTATCCTTTAATCTTCCTTTGGATATCATTTCAAACCAGATTATGGTTTTCCAAACTAGTCGAGATTAGCGAACCACACCGAATTATTTATTTATTTTATTTCCCAATTCCAACCTATTCATCCCATGAAGAAAAACTGGTAATACTTCATATCTAACACCACGGTGTTATCGGTAAAAGTAATTACCATTTCACGTTCAAATCTAATTAAAGATTTAACTATCGCTTTGGAGCAAAAACTGGTGATACTCCATTCTCGCTCATTTGCCAAATTTGATAATTTAGATCATCAATTCATATTTCAATCTAATTGCAGATTCATTAAAACTCCTTTTATTTGGTTAAAGAACTAGTGTCATTTAAAACACAGTTCACGACAAACCCAAATCACATTCTATTTATTATCGGGTTAAAGAACAAGCGTTATTTAAAACACTGTTCACGATAAACCCAAAAATCAATTTTATTTGAAACCCATTTCAAATCCAATCTATTTATTTAAAAATAAACGGATTTAATTTTAGTTCAAAACTAGTTCATTTAGATAAAAATCTATTTTTATCTTTTCAAATACGGAGTTTTTCATCCCAAATTTTCTCAGATCATTTCTTATGATTTTACACAAGTTATTACTATTTTTAATAATTTTATCAAGGCCCGTACAGTCGATTTCCATCAACGGCCATCGAACTGCACTTACAGCGACCTTTTCCAAATTTGATTTGGACGTATCTCCAAATCCAACCGTTAGATTTCAAATTTCTAATATTTGTTAGAAAGCTCTTTTCGATACGAACCCAACGGTTCCGGGTTTAGGAGAATCCGACGGTCGGATCTCCCGTAATGTCCGTTCGAATTTAATGGTCGAAATTCGTGAACTGCCGCGGCGCGGCGCGTTCTATTCAGGCCATTATATTATATATAATACATATAATATATATCTTGTCGATTTCTATTTAAAACAAACTTTATAAATAGTTTTAAATTCGTTTTAAAAACGATTTCAACCTTTATTTCAAATTCAAATCAAAATTGAATTTTCTATGTTTAAATCCTTTTTACTTTCATTTCTATTTGATTTCAATTCAATTCAAATTGATTTTCTATTCAATTCAATTCAAATTGGTTTTCTATTCAATTCAATTCAAATTGGTTTTCTATTCAATTCAACTCAAATTGGTTTTCTATTCAATTCAACTCAAATTGGTTTTCTATTCAATTCAATTCAAATTGGTTTTCTATTCAATTCAATTCAAATTGGTTTTCTATTCAATTCAATTCAAATTGGTTTTCTATTCAATTCAATTCAAATTCAATTATAATAACGAATATAATCGATAAAAATATCGTTCGCGTCAAAATAGCGCATCTCTAATTAATACGGCTTTATATATTTCAATAATCCCGTTATTCTATTCAACAAATGAATATTTATTTTATTCAATGCGTGAATCTATACTTCTATCAACACATGACTAATCTCAACGAATGAGTACCGTCCACGTGTGACTATTATTATCTAATATATTTCGTTCAACACATGACTAATCTCAACGGATGAGAACAGTCAACACATGAACCTTTATTTTATAAAGATAGAGATGTAAATTTTATTGTTAAAATATTTCGTTCAACACATGACTAATCTCAACGAATGAGTACTGTCAACACATGAACCTTTATTTTATAATATTCTTTATCCTTTAAATTGGAATGAGGCCCAATCAATCACCATATAACGTTAATTATATGGATTCCATACAACACATGTATATAATAGCAACGATAAATAATCAACCATCATCCAAAGTGCACTACACTGTATAAGCATCAAATATAGATATCTAACGCTTATAACAGCCTGTCAATCAATCGATCGACATACAACTAATTATTGGGATTAGTGTATGCCGTATTTTATCCTAATACCCATGTGGGGTTTCAAATCAACAAACATAGATTTTTATTTGTGCAGTTGGGCGATGTGTAAAATTTATCGTCCCAATCAATGTCCTTCAAATAAGTGTACATAAACAAACCGTCCGGTTTGTAAATGAATATTTATTTATTCACATTCACTATATTCCTATTCACGTTATAAATTATATTTTTAACGATAAGATATTTTATTTTAACACATGAATTTCTATTCAGTCCATTTACAAAGTAAAAATGGTATTTTTATTTTTCTAACTTATTTTAGAAAATTTCGGCGGCATAACGGCACGATACTAGAAACGGGACAAGACCTAGCCTTATCCCCGGTCTAGTGACGGCCCACACCATTCACACATCAATCAAATCCATTCCATTTCACCAAACAATTCAATTGAAACCAAATAATCTAGCCAACTACACAACCAAACAATTAAACAAACAAGCCATCCATGGTCTGTGGATGACGGGTGTCGGGTTCGGCTAAGCACCGTCTGCATCCTAGTATATATATAACTAGAAAAAGAAATTGAAGAGTGAGAAGTTCTCACCACTAGCTATTCCAACTCCACGACTCTTCATTTAGAGAAATCTTCGTCGTTCTCGCCTTTTTGTCATCTTCGTTGCCCGTATTTTCTACATATGTAAAAATTGAATTTTTACTTCGCTATTCAATATATAAAAATCGAATTTTTACTTTGCTATTCAATATATAAAAATCAAAATTTTACTTTGCTATTCAATATATGAAAATCAAATTTTTACTTTGCTATTATATATGAAAATCGAATTTTTACTTCGCTATTCAATATATAAAAATCGAATTTTTACTTTGCTATTCAATATATAAAAATCGAATTTTTTACTTCGCTATTCAATATATAAAAATCGAGTTTTTACTTGTTATGAAAAATCATGTCTTTTCCGTTATGTTTATTTTATAAAAATCAAGTTTTTACACTAACTAAAAATTACCTTTTTATGAAACATAAAGACGATATTTTTATAACTATAAAGACGATATTTTTATAACTTATTCACTTTAAAAACCTAATCTGTTCACTTTAAAAATCTAATTGTTCACTCAAAAAAAATCTATCATGCTAATAAAATCAGAACTTTGCTTGTGTTAAAAAAACTCAAAACTTTGTTTATACAAGATCTATGCTTTCCTTATATAAATAAAATCAGAAGAAAAAAAAGATAAAATTAAAATAAATAAATAAACTCACAAAAGGGGGAAAGCTGCGTCGGTCTGAAATGGATGGGGTGTCTGGTTCGTCATTGATCGGAAGGAGGGGGGTTTTTGAGAGGGAGGGGTCGCGGTTTCTGACGATGGGTGGCCGGAGGGGAGTGGTGGCGTTGGCGGGTCTGGGCGGAAATCGAGGGGGGGCGAGGCTAGTGGCGGCTCGACGGAGGTTGCGCGAGGTCTTCATGCGGGGGTGACTCGAGCTGGAGTTGATCGGAGGGATGGACGGAGGCGGGGGGAAAGGTCGAGAGGTAGTGGCGGCGACCAGCGGGTGAGGGCGGCGGTGGATGAAGCTTAGGGTTCGAGCGTTTTTTTTCCTGAGTTAATGAAAATGAGAAGGGGGGCCAGAAAGAATATAGAGAGGGAAGGGAGGGTTTATTTTATTATATTTATTATTTTAATTGCAAAAAGTTGATTTTTACATACGACCTCTAAACGAGGCCCACCGCCCATCGTCCATAGCGTTTTACCCCTATTCTGAACACAATGGGATATGTATCGTAGGCTGATTCGATCGTTTCGATCAGTTTTCGTCAAAATCAACATATAACTCTATATATTGAATTTGAACGTGCATTTCAATTTACCGGGGTCACATACTAACTCTAAAAATTCCCGAAAAATATTTTCTAGCTTCGTATTGACGATACGGTCCTAACAAAACTAGTTTCGTCGAATTCTGAGACCGTTGGAAAAATGGCCAATTTCCAGTCGATTAAAATCAACTGAAACTGGTCAAACGCGTTTTCCTTTGCCATGCTCACATATTGATACGAAAAATTATGATATTTGGAATCTAGCAATAACTTGACATCATGAATCCAACAAAAGTGGTTTCGTCGAAATCCGAGGTCGTTTGCTAAATTCCTATTTCTAAGGGTCTGAATTCCATAGCGACTATTCAGAATTTTCAACTGGACATATCTTTTGATTCCCGCTATGAAATTTCGATTTGTTTGATTCGTTGGAAAGATATTCGCAATTAGATTCCAATGTTTTTGGTTTCACTAAAATCCGGTTTGTTTTGCACCCGGTATGTTCAATTGAAGTTTGAAATCGAATTATCGAACTACCGCGCCATTTTCAATTCTATTTATAATTATATATAAATATTTATATTCTAACGACGATGTATATATTATATACGTTCTAAATATATTCAAAATAAATTTTCGCCGATATTATTTAAAATAATTAATTTTAAATGTTCGAAATTCGCCAAAATTGCCAAAATAAAAATTTTAAACTGGCCCAGATTTTCAGGTTGTTACAATTAGTGAGGAACTATGCAAATCACTCACCTTAGCCACAAATAAAACCTCAAACTTAAATGATTCTCTGTTTGGACGTGAATATCAATGCTAAACAGTAGGTCTAATGTTGATTTGGTGTTGATCTCTCTTGATTTGATGTTGCTAAGCCCAATCTTCAAGTAAAAAGTTATTTGGAGGTGATTTAGAGGTTGGAGGCCATTTTTAGGGTTTCTAAGAGGTAAGTGGAGGCTAGAAAACTGAAATGGGATGAAAACCTTACTCTTTTCAGCCTCCCCTTAACTCTAATCCCGAAATGGGTTATGGGCCCATTCACTAATCACCCTATTTGGCCCGGTTAAGCAGTTTTTCACCTTCCAAACCTTATTTCAGCCATATCTCCCAAACGGTAAGTCCGTTTCTCACATGTGACCACTCTACGGAAAGGTAAACCATCAAACGAATCTAATGGAAGTAGTTTCAGGTCAAAATTCCTTTCCAATCAAAAGTTATGGCCGAAACAAGATCAGCTAGGGGCAAAACGGTCATTTAAAAATCGGCAAAAATCATGAACATGGGAAATGACTTTAATGGTTGTTTCCCAAGTTACATGACCATACGACTTCATATGGGAAAGAAATAAATATTCTATGATCCTCCGATGCGTAGAATGCGGGTTGTTACATTCTCTCCCCTTAAGAAATTTCGCCCCCGAAATTTCCTAATCAAAACACACACAAGGGTCCCGCATGCCTATCAGCCATAAAACAACAATCAAACATGCAAAACAAGTCTACCCTAGCATGCGGAATAACTAAATCGCAAAGTAAATCTTACCAGGCGAAGAGTTCTGGATACGTCTTCCTAATGCTCTCCTTTATCTCCCAAGTACAGTCATTCTCGTTCTCTCCCCACTGAACCTTGACTAGCTTCACCGCCTTCCTTCGATGTTGCTTTGTATCATGCTCGACGATACGAATCGGCTTGCGGTTCCCAACCGCCTCGGGTTCTACTTCAAAGTCCTCTAATTGATCAGGTGAAATAGTCATATCTGGGTCATGTACGAACTTCCTTAGTTGGGAAACATGAAATACGTTGTGAACTCCCGCCATCTTTTCTGGTAAGTCAACTCTATATGCCAAATTCCCAACTTGTTCGAGAACTGGGAATGGGTTAACGAATCTTGGTGTCAACTTGCCTCTCCTGCCAAATCGTATCACGCTCTTCAACGGAGAAATCTTGACAAACACCAAGTCACCAACGGAGAATTTTAAGTCTCTCCTCCTCTTATCAGCATAACTCTTCTGCCTATCTTGGGCAGCCTTCATTCGTTGCTGAATGATCTTAATCTTGTCCGAGGTTTCTCTTACCACATCTGGTCCAAGCACAAACTTCTCACCGGTCTCTATCCAACATGATGGTGAGTTGCACGGTCTTCCGTACAAAGCTTCATATGGAGCCATACCGATACTGGATTGGTAGCTATTATTATATGCAAACTCTACTAGATGCAAATGGTCATCCCATGATCCACCAAAATCCAAGATACAAGCTCTCAAGAGGTCTTCCAATATACGATTCACCCTCTCCGTCTGACCGTCGGTCTGAGGATGATATGCGGTACTGAGATGTAATTCTAACCCTAGAGCCTCTTGTAAGCTCTTCCAAAACCCACTAGTAAACAACGGGTCTCGGTCAATCACAATGCTTTTAGGTACTCCACGAAATCTCACTACCCATTTTATATACAATTCTGCTAACTTAGCGGCCGTTCTGGTCGATTTGACTGGTATGAATCTTGCACTCTTGGTCAATCGATCCACAATTACCCAAATGCTATCATATCCCGATTTGGTCCTTGGTAAACCATCGATGAAATCCATCGAGACTTGCTCCCATTTCCATTCGGGAATTTCTAATGGTTGCAACAAACCACTAGGCTTCTTTTGCTCGGCTTTAACTAGCTGGCAATTCATGCACTTGGATATAAACTTCCCAACGTCTCTTTTCATCCCATCCCAGTAGTAAGTCTGTCTCATGTCTCGATACATATTTTATCACCACCGGGGTGTATAGTCAGTTTTGAGTGATGACATTCTCTAAGCACTTCATCTCTCAAACCATTCACGTTGGGTACAACTAGTCTTCCAATCTTTCAAAGCCATCCTTCTCGATCAAGCCCATACAAATTCATATCCTCATCGTCGATATTCATTTCTAACTTGGAGATAATTTCCAATAGATTAGGATCGTCCCTCTGATTGGAACCAATTCGCTCTATCAAGGTGGGTCTGATCGTCAAACTAGCTAACATTTCTGGATCCAATTCGCACTTTGGTCTGAAATCAAACCCTGTGATATACTCCAGTTGCTTCCATTCAAGAAACATAGCCCCTAAATTGGCATGTCTTCTACTCAATGCATCGGCTACCGCATTGCCTTTCCCAGGTGTATATGCGATATCAAAATCATACGAAGCCAAGAACTCTAAACATCTCTGCTGACGGAGATTCTGATCTTTCTGAGAGAAGAGATACTTTAACGATTTATGATCGGTAAACAACTCAAATCTCTCTCCCAAGAGATAATGCCTCCACATCTTCAGCGCAAACACGATCGCTGCTAGTTCCAAATCATGGGTAGGGTACCTTTTCTCATGTGGCTTTAGTTGCCGACTAGCATAAGCTACAACCCTACCTCCTTGCATCAATACAACACCTAGTCCGGTACCACAAGCATCCATGTATACCGACATCTCTTCATTCCCTTTAGGAATGACTAACACTGGCGCACACGTCAATTTTTCTTTTAGACTTTTGAATGCATTCTCACACACTCCGTCCCAGACGAAGGCCTGATTCTTCTTAGTCAACTGAGTCAATGGTGCTGCTATCTTGGAGAAGTCCTAGATAAACTTACGATAATATCCAGCTAACCCCAAGAAACTTCTTACATCTGTTGCATCCTTGGGCGTAGACCAATCCTATACCGTAGCCACCTTCGCTGGGTCCACGGCAATACCATTCTATGAAACAACATGACCCAAGAATCTCACTTCCCTTCTCCAGAAGTGACACTTAGAGAATTTCGCTTTCAATTGGTGTTTCCTCAACACCTCCATCACTATCCTCAAGTGTCCCTTATGTTCCTCCTCTGTCCTCGAGTAAACAAGGATGTCGCCTACGAACACAAGAACAAACTTATTCAACTGATCTCTGAATACTCGATTCATAAGATCCACAAAGTAGGCTGGTGCATTTGTCAACCCAAATGGCATAACCAACCACTCCTAGAATCCAGACGGCGTCCTAAATGTCGTTTTCGAAACACTCTCATCTGCTACTCGGAGCTGATGAAATCCTGTCGCGAGGTCCAACTAGGAGAACACTCTTGTTCCTTCCAGTTGATCAAACAAATCATATATCCGTGGTAGAGGATACTTATTCTTCCTCGTCACCTTATTCAACTCGCGATAGTCCACACACAAACGAAGGGAACCATCTGCCTTAGTGGCAAACACAACTGGTGCTCCCCACTCGGAGACACTTCTTCTAATAAATCCCTTCTTCAAAAGATCGCTTACTTTCACCCCGAGCTCTCGCTGCTCCCTTGGTGCCATACGACGAAGTGGCATCACTATAGGTCTGGCATCTTTCACCAAATCAATACGGAACTCAATCTCTCGGTGTGGTGGATGCCCGGTCACTTCCTCGAAGACGTCCGGATACTGGCCAACCACAGGCACATCTGACAACTCATCATGCGGGATGTCGAGGGAATTTATAAAACTAGCCATTACCGCATCACTAGATAGACTACCAAACACTACCCTCCGCCCATCATCCGCCCTAACTGTCACCAAAAAGCCCTCACAGTCTACCACCACCTCGTATCTTTGGAGCCAATCGACCCCTAATATAATGCCATACCCAGTAAAGCCCAAAAAAAGCAATCACAAACAAACATACATCCATGACTCGATAAGACCTAATTTCGGCAAATCATACTAAGGTTAGTTGAACCACCGATCGGGTTCGTCACAACCAACGGCCAATCGACTATCTCGGGTTCCACTCCCAACCTATCCACTGGGTCACTAGATATGAAGAAACGGGAAGCCCCAGTATCAAACAAAACTCGAACTGGTGCATCATAAATAGAAAGCATACCTTGAATGACGACATTCTTTCCTTTCTCTGCCGCAGTTGGGGCATTCGACGAAGAAGGAACAGCATTAAGGGCATATGCTTTCACCATCTGCTTTTCTTTAGGAGGTTGTGGACACTTATCCTTGAAATGTCCCACTTGGCCACAGTTGAAGCACTTCTTATCCGCTGGCTTGGCCTGACAATCTTTGGCATAATGGCCCTTCTTACCACAGCTGAAGCACTCAACATCTTTCTTGTTCTTTTTCTGGCCATCCTTAGCTTGGTTATGCTTCCTCTTGTTCTGAGAGTTATTCTTGCCTCCACCACTTGCTTGCGGCTTTGGCCCTTCTGCAGATGCAACCTCAGTTTTTGGCTTAGGGTAAAGACTCTCTGATCTCAAAGCTTTCCCCACAATCGATTCAAAAGTCTCATCGATGTGGTTGATAAGCCTTTCCCCCAAGTATCCATCCAACCCAGTAATGAACTTCTCATTCTTCTTCTCAGGAGTATCGATAAGAGATAATCCATACTTCGACAAAGTGTCGAACTTAGCAATATAGTCGGAGACTGCCCTACCATTCTGCTTGAGTTCTAAGAATCTCTTAAACAACACTGACTTCTGGGCAGCTGGAATGATCTTCTCGCTAAAGCGAGCCTTGAACTGATCCCATGTAACTTGATCTTCTGGAGTAGCTGTTCTAATGGCATTCCACCAATTCATCGCTCGCCCTTGCAGCTGACGAGATGCTAGCCTTCTCTTCATCACATCCTCGATACCCAAGTCGTCGAAGATACGATCACAGCTATCCAACCAATCCTGAACATCTATGGCCGACTCCGTTCCGTGGAACGGCTTCCTACCAAGATTTGTGTAATCCTTGCCCAACTTGGCGAAATCGACCCTAGGCGCCTGCACTACTAGACCACCACCATTTCCGAGATTGGGAACTGCTCCCTGAACATCCCTAAGCATCTCCCTCATGAAGTTAGTGAACATTGTCCTCATGTCAGGAGCATTCCCATGATTGGTCCCTCTACAAGCACCCTTGGTGTCTCGACTCATCGTTCAATCTGTAAAGAGAAAACGATTAACGACCCCATAGTGGTGCTAGTGCAGTACGACTTCATTCTTATACTAATAATAATATATATATAGCTTTTGAAAACCAAAGTAATCACAAATACGCGCTCTCATATACGTACTATCTCTCCCTAGTGTCTTTCCCTAGGTTAACTACGCAACCTAGAGTTCTGATACCAAGTGGGACGGCCCGCCCCGCACCAACCGACATTCACTCCAAAGGTGCGCTGTACACATGTCCATTTAGCACGGGACGGTCGTCAGAAGAAAAGGAAAGAAAACGAAGAAACAACAAAGAACCTGTAGAATGTCTCACAGCGCATAGGATAAAATATAATAACAACATACTTGACATAAAACAGGTGAGACAGTGCATAAGCTGAAAATAAACTAACATAGCAGCGGAAAATCCAAATACAGCTTATGATCCAAAGCCAACATTAAGCAAAAGCAAGATAAAGGAAGGTACACTACTAATGCCCAAGTAGCGACCACCAACGACACAGGGAGAATATCTATATATCATACGTGGAAGCCTCCTGCTCGCCTCCGAATCAGCTACTCGCGCATCACCAGCTAACCTGTCTCTAGTCTGCTCGTGTAAGCACCCAGAGTAATAAGAAGGGACATAAAACTCTGGGTCAGTCAAAAGTCTGGTATGAGCGATAAGAAGCTAAATAGAACAATAACAGGTATACTAAACCATACCTGAACCTGGACCTGCAACCAAAGAGTTAGCACTGCATACTGCACAACACTCTAAGGTGCCACTAACATATGGTGTAAAGATACGGGGGTGGGGGTGTGCATGTCATAGTGATGGCAAACAATCAAGCATAGCAACCATCCTTACATCTTTCACTAAGTGCGTAAAGCATACGATATCCACCACTTCGATCACCCCAATACTTTGCTATGATCACCTTACCCCATGAAGTCATAAATGGCTTCACTGCACTGATACATAGCCACTGATCCTTCGCTATGTCCACTTGCCCCATGGAGTTATTCACCCCATCTGCGCTGGCTCATAGCCTACCAATACTTTACTATGTCCACTTGCCCCATGGAGTCATTCACCCCATTTGCGCTGGCTCATAGTCTTACTACAATCACTTTGCCCCTCGAGTCATAATGACTCTACTGCACTGATAACGTAGTCTTGCTACCATCACCTTGCCCCTCGAGTCATAGTGACTCTACTGCACTGATAAGTAGCCCATCATTCATTTTCAGTGGTGAATCGAAGTTATGAACGTCGAGAACATCTTAGCACATGTCCAGCAGCAAAGCCCAACCATGAAGTGAACTCATTGTTTCCCAACTGGATCCTGAGCTCTAACTTCCAACTTGGACTACCTTCACATCTCAGATTTTTGGTCAATACTGGGTCGGTTCGGATTCCTCCTTGCCATCGGTTCGGTTCGGTCATAGATATGCATCTCGGTTCGGTTCGGGTTCCCTTTTTCTCCACCAGTTTTCTTCATCGGTTCGGTTCGGGTCCTCCACTCTCTTGGCTTCTGGCTTGGCCTTCTGGTCCGATCCGATCCCCTTCCTTATTCCCATCCGCTCCGATCCGATCCCCCTTCCTTAGCCCAATCCGAATCCCCTTCCTACTCCCATCTGCTCCAATCCGATCCCCCTTCTTTAGCCCGATACGATCCCAGTTCAACTTTCGTGGCCTTCCTTTTTGCCATACTTTCTCTTGTGCTAAGCTACGGTTCGGTTCAGTGATCCTTTGCCCGGTCCGAGCCCATCCACCCGATCCGATCCGAAAGCCTGCACTGTTTTTCTGCAACTTTTCCAGCGAACATTTTACGCCATTCGATGACGTTTTCGACCATTCTAAGTATTCTAATCAATCACAAAGCATACCACAAAGTCATAGCAACCAGTAGAAGCGACCTCAAACACCAAAACATCAATATGATAGGTTAAAATGGATCAAACATAGCCAAAACCCCATATTTTTCCCTTAAGCATGTTTAGGTGAAACTAATGATATGATTAGCAAAACTTAACCAAATTAACCCAAAATCATATCAGAGGTCTAAAACATCATTTCGAATTTTATAAATATTTTTCCGAATTTTATCATGTCTAAATTCGCTAATTAACACTAATTACCCTTAATTAGCCATAATTAGTGAGGAACTATGCAAATCACTCACCTTAGCCACAAATAAAACCTCAAACTTAAATGATTCTCTGTTTGGACGTGTATATCAATGCTAAACAGCAGCTCTAATGTTGATTTGGTGTTGATCTCTCTTGATTTGATGTTGCTAAGCCCAATCTTCAAGTAAAAAGTGATTTGGAGGTGATTTAGAGGTTGCAGACCATTTTTAGGGTTTCTAAGAGGTAAGTGGAGGCTAGAAAACTGAAATGGGATGAAAACCTAACTCTTTTCAGCCTCCCCTTAACTCTAATCCCGAAATGGTTATGGGCCCATTCACTAATCACCCTATTTGGCCCGGTTAAGCAGTTTTTCACCTTCCAAACCTTATTTCAGCCATATCTCCCAAACGGTAAGTCCGTTTCTCACATGTGACCACTCTACGGAAAGGTAAACCATCAAACGAATCTAATGGAAGGGGTTTCAGGTCAAAATTCCTTTCCAATCAAAAGTTATGGCCGAAACAAGATCAGCTAGGGGCAAAACGGTCATTTAAAAATCGGCAAAAATCATGAACATGGGAAATGACTCTAATGGTTGTTTCCCAAAGTTACCATACGACTTCATATGGGAAAAAAATAAATATTCTACGATCCTCCGATGCGTAGAATGCGGGTTGTTACAAATTGTCAACTTAACAATTGGGATAAAGGAAGCATCAAAGTCTTCACCTATAATTTGTGTAACCGTTTGCAATAACATGGGCTGGGCTTTCTGTTATTCAACCGATCCATTAATCATGTATCTGGCATCGGGACGTGCATCCGTTTAGCATGTTCAATTTTTGAAAGAAAAAAAAACATTGCATGCTCCAATGCTTAATTGTTTCAAATGGCGTGTACTTGTGTACTTTTATACTGAATTCTATTGGGAGAAACATATTGGATAAAGCATGTGTAGAAAGTTAATATAAAAACTAAAAAGTAGTAATAAGAAAACTAAATAGAACCTTTTACTTGACAACATTATCAATCATCTGTGCCACTAGTTTCCTCTCTAAGCGAAAATCAGTCTTAAAATATGAATCATTTTATTTCAACAATTACTACGATGATAAAAAAAAGAACATGATGAAAAAATTGATATTATAGAAGATAATTCATTTAAATTGGAGTTTTCATGGTTATCTAAGAACATAAATTTTGATTATGTCTTATTTTTTAAATCTACTCCACATTAATCAATTACATATCTCACTTTGTGGATACATGGTAAAATACATGTTATATGCCGCATAGTTTGTTTTACATGCACGTAACGTGAGTTTTATTTACACATCATTGGATTCTATTTTTATTAGTTTATTGATTCAGAAATTGTCCCTTAATATAAATCCGCATACAACTTATCCACTTTCGATCCTATTCAAGTGAAAGCCTTGTGACTAGGTAAATGATGATGATGAATTTAGGATTCAAATAACAATTTTAAAGATTGTTAATGATATTACAATCTGACGATATCTAAACTTAAGATGTACATCGTTGAAATTTGTAGTGGTTCTAGTATATTTAAGGCGAGTTGTACCCCATATTTGTATACATATTTGGTTGATCACGATCAAAGAAGATTCCAATCAAGAATGATTTTTATGGATTCCTAATTCTTGGATCATAGTCTTTCATAGTTCAAAGGCGAGGAAGGGGATTATGAACTTAGAGGTGTTGTGATTTCATTTAGTTTCAATACGTTCTACCAATTTTAGGTTTTTTTTTGGGGTTTTGGGGGGGGGGGGGGTGAAGCAGGAAAAGGCATACAAAGATGTGATTTTGTCCCTTTAGAAATATGGTTAACATGGTAAACGCTAATTTCTTCCCTAGTGAGATTGTATATCTTCCAATTGGTTCTTTTAAGATACACTTAAGTGTTATGTAACACCGGTTATGAGAGATTTGAGGATATTAATTTTGGTCATTGTACATACACATCATTTTTGTTCAAGTGATTTAATTCCATAGTTTAAAAAGTCATATATCGTTCATATAATACTTGGAAACTAAGGAACTCTTTGTTTGTTTACTTTTGGCTTGCTCCATAAAGCATTTTTT
This sequence comes from Allium sativum, assembly GCA_030737875.1. Lineage (NCBI taxonomy): Eukaryota > Viridiplantae > Streptophyta > Magnoliopsida > Asparagales > Amaryllidaceae > Allium > Allium sativum. Next base: position 302,867,181 of record CM060924.1, read on the forward strand.
GAAATTTAGATCCTATTTTGATGGAAGAAAGTATCAAATTGAATCCAAATGTTTACGTTCACATGCATTATATGGCTAAAATATTGATTCACAATTTTGCATGTATGCTGGTATCTAGAACACCTTGTGTAACGACCCAGATTTTTGACCGTTTAAAATCGACAATAAACCACACATGTCGACCCAAACAAATCTCAAATTCAGGTAGTTATTGGGAAAAGAAGAAAAAGAGAAAGATAAAACAGAGTTCTCACAGCGGAAGGACAACATATAATAATTAAATAACAGTTTAAAACAGATGAAAGATACATATGACTACAATATACAACGATGACCCGAGTAATACATATACAGCTATACATACATGACAACAGAAACAAAGTGCAGCGGAAATACATATGTATAATAAATGGATACCAAATCTCCATCTTCGATCTCCAAGACAAAGTAAGCTTCGCTAACTGTAAACTTCTGCTGACCCGAGCGTATTGCATAAAAAGAAAAAACACAATAAACACTCGGATCAGCACTAAATCATTCTCATATTAGTCAAATTAAAACTTGAAATAACTTGAGTGTCATGGGTACAGTAACTCAAGAGATGTTACGGGATTCTTTTCCATCTCTCGAGGATCCGTTAAACTAATACATACAGAGTAAATACGCTATTATGATAGTGTCTATCCAGTAAAGTAAATATCATAAAAATATCGTAAGCGGGATTACCATATTACCCTTACGCCGTTTACAGGCATCAACAGTCTATACAATACCGTAAATTCACTGTACTGGTGTTATCAGAGGGCACCCCATAGAAGGAAATGCTAAATCAAAATCGTATGGGTCTCGATATGGATCAATATGACAAGGCACTCGAGGCAATGTGTAATGACCCGCATTTGCAGAGGTACAACAATTAATTTATTTAATTATTTAAATAGCGAATTAATGGAATTAATGGTCGTGGAATTAAATAATAGTGAGTAATTTAATTAAAATAATAATTAAATAATATATTTAATTCTGAAATAATCAGAATTGGTGAAATGGCGATATGGTGTGAACTGGGTCATCCCGAAGATTGAATTCAGTTTGGAATTGAATTCTGAATAACGAATATATTTAAATAACGACAGTTTGAATGTATAATTATATTATAATTAAAATAGAGCTCGAAATGGCGCTGCAGTTCGTGAATTGGCGATTCGAACTTCAACTGAATGTACATGATTCGTTTTAAGCCAGATTTCTGTGAAACAAGAAACGTGTGGAACTGGTGGAGTATATCTTTCTAGTGGAAGAGAAAAATTGGGATTTCGTCATGTAGATTTTGATTCAAGTCCAAATCAAATTCTAGAAAAGTCGCTATGGAATTCCTTTATAATTTATAAAGGAATTATTTATATTTTAAAAAGGAATTTCAACATAAATCGAATATCGGGTTGACCCAGATTGGAAATATCGAGTTATAAATCCTAGTAAAGCTGTATGGTATTCCACTGTGAATATAGACGATAATGTCTAATTTTAAATATTTAATTTAATTATATTTAAATATATTTATATATTTAAATGGGTCATCAAGAGCTTTATAATATAGCCACTTTTGCAAACGAAGTCGGAATTCAACGAAACTAGTTTTGTTGAACGCAATGTCAAATAATTGTTAGATTTCCAGTTTCGTGAATTTTAGAGTCACTATATGGTCGTACGGATTTTTAGAGTGAGAAACAGTCAGTATTTTGACAGTTAAAAATACGCTGTGTGAGCATACGGAGTCGAAATTCGACGAAACCAGTTTCGTTGGGACCGTAATGTCGAACTCTTGCTGCATGTCCAGTTTCATGATTTTTAGGTATTGTATGTGACCATAGTAATTTTTAGATGACGAATTAACAAAGGAATATTCCGAGAATATTCCCTACCCCAAAATATCTAGATATTTATCTTCATTATAAATACCCCCACAACATCCTAAACCTAATCACACAGCAAGAAAATCCGCCGTCATATTTTTCTCCTCACAGTAAACATTTCAAATCTTCTAAAATCAAAAAGAAAACAAAAAAATTCTATAAATCTCATATTCAAAGCCGTGTGATCCTTGAGGGGGGGGGAGCTTCGATTTGGTCTGAGTTATAAAGGGTGGGATGTGGTTTTCAGGGGTGTTAGTTTGTTCAAGCAGCGACTAGGGCTCTAGTTCGTGAGCAGCAGGAGGTGATTCGATCAGAATAGGATGCAGCGCAAGGATCAGTGAATCGAGGCGCAGGGTTTGGCACATTTTTGTGTGATTCCGTTCAAACTTCTGTCGCTTGAAATAACGAGCGAGGAGCTGCTATCGCGATTTGCATGGAGGTGCCGGAGGTGATATATTGGTGGTCGGCAGGTACCATTTGAGGTGAGCTTCACATCGGTGAAATCAATTTGAAGAACGGTTGAGAAAAGGGTGATCGAAGTTGTGGGAAAATGGTTTGAGCATTTCTGGAGTGTGCTGTATTGATTTGGGGAAGAAACACAAATGGGAGCGGGCCAGAAGGTTAGAGAGGGTAGTTGGGCCCAAGTTTCTTTTATGTGTGAAGGTGGGCTTTTGAAATTGAAATGGGCCTTAAGAGAAGAGGTGGAGCCAATTCATCTATAAAGGGAATTTTAAAATCAAAAGAAGGAGAAGCGGGTTTTAATTGGTTAATGGGCCAGAAGGGTGGGCATAGCGGCTCAAGTATGGGGTGATGGCCCGGTTTCAAGGATGGTAAGGCCTAGGAATCAAATAAATCATGTTTAATTTAAATATTTAATAAACTTTGAATGTCAATAACTTATTCATATGAAATCAGAATCACGAACCGTAAGTTGCGTTGGGACCGTATGGACGAGAGCTTCACAATGAAGCTGACTGGAAGTGGATTGGGGCTCATATGAATTTATGGCGAAATAAACTGTTTGATTCAAATCAAATAACAGTTTGTCGTTCTTTAATGATGAACTGCAAATGTGAGTAAAACTCACCAACTCTGAACAGTTATATTTTTATAATGTATTTTTAGAAATGTTAATCACCTGTTGATTGTTGTGTGTTGGTTGATGATTGAACTGCTAGTCAGTTAGTGAATTTTATATATATATATATATATGTATGTAATTATATATATAAATAAACCGTTAAATATTTATATATTGATTCTGCTATCAGAATAATTTATATTGAACTGAAAGTGATGATAATCATATTGTGTAACATCTGTGAATGCAGGGAGACAGGTTGGAGGAATCCGACTGGATTCCTCAACAGTTATTTTATTGTTTTTCATATATTGTTATATGATGTGATATAAAATCTGTGGGCGATTATATGTGCTTGGACAATATTGAACATCATGATTTGATATGATTAAATACCATAACATACCGAAATGTTGATAAGGGGATTTTCAAAGTGATATTGAAAATAGAATATTTATAAAAGGGGATATTTATAAATAAGAGATATTTATAAAGTGGAATATTTATAAATAAGAAATGTTTATAAATTGGAATATTTATAAATAGGAGATATTCAAAAAGGAAATAAATATAAACCACTTTCTTTTTGAATGGAAAGGCCTGTGTGGTGGGTTTGGGGATTTTCCCGATGCTCCCGTTACAAAGGAGGTTATGGCGATTTTTTCAGAGAATTTAAGGAGTTAGAATATTTCAAGAATAAATTTGAAAAGGAAATATTTGTAAACCATTTACAAATAGAATTGAAAAGGAAACGTTATAAAAAGGAAATCATTTTTAAAGTGTAGAACCATTATTTAAAAGTAAATCTTTTCAAATGAATAAAACGTTGTTAAAAAGGAAATCTTTATAAAGTGAATAAAGTAAATCGAATATGTTATTCGAAAGGAGTTAAATCGAATATGGTATTCGAAGGGAGTAAATCGAATATGGTATTCGAAAGTTAGTAAAACGAATATGCTAATCGAAAGGGGTTAGTCGAGTCGAGTTAGTTGAATAGAGTTAACCAGTTCAGTAGAGTTAACCAGTTCAGTAGAGTTAACCAGTTCAATAGAGTCAACCAGTTGGGTTAAGTAAGTCAAGTTAACCAGTTGGGTTAAGTAAGTCAAGTTAACCAGTTGGGTTAAGTAAGTCGAGTTAACCAGTGAGTTAAGTAAGTCGAGTTAACCAGTGAGTTAAGTAAGTTAATCGAATCTAGTTATTCGATAGGAGTTAATCAAGATGAGTTAAATAAGTTAAGTTAATCGAATCTAGTTATTCGATAGGAGTTAAGTTCTTGAGTTAGATTATCGAGCTCAGTTAATCGAGTTAAGTTCTTGAGTTAGATTATCGAGATAAGTGAGTCGAGTTAAGTTCGTTGAGTTAAATTAATCGATGTTAGTTTCATCGAAAGGAGTTAATCGATGTTAATTTCATCAAAGGGAGTTATCGATTAGTTAAATCGAAAGGAGTTATCGATTAGTTAAATCGAAAGGAGTTATCGATTAGTTAAATCGAAAGGAGTTATCGAATTTAGTTATTCGAAAAGGAGTTATCGATTTGTTAAAATCGAAAAGGAAGATTATCGAATATCATTTATTCGAGAGGAGATTTTCGAATGTAGTTTATTCGAAGGAGTTATCGATTATTAGTTAATCGAAGTGAGTTATAGAATATTAGTTAAATCGAAGGAGTTATCGAATACAGTTTATTCGATGGAGTTAATCGATTAGAGTTAAATCAAATGAGTTGATCGAATATAGTTTATTCGAATAGAGTAAATGAGTTAATCGAATATAGTTTATTCAAATAGAGTTAGAGGAGTTATCGAATATAGTTTATTCGACAGGAGTTAAGTGAATTAGTTAAGTTAAACTAAGTGAATTGGTTAAGTTAACCAAAGTGAATTAGTCAAGTTAATCAAAGTGATTAGTTCAGTTAATCGAGATAAGTAAATCAAGTTAGGTTAATCAAGTTGAATTAGTCAGTCGAGTTAATAAATTGAGTTAGTTAAACCAAGTAAAACCAGTTAGAGTTAATTAATTAAGGTTGACCAGTTAGAGTTGATCGGTTAGAATTAACCAGTTAGAGTTAATCAACCAGAGTTAATCAAATAGAGTTAAGTAAAATTAGAACCGACTAGAGATTAGTAGATTGAATAGTTTTCTAAGTGCCTATCTGATGTTGGTTTCGACATTCGGGATTTATACTTTGGGGATTGTTCTCATACTAGTTTACAGTCGGGGACTGATAGTTGGGGAAGAGTAGTGATTTGTAAATAAGCAGATGGAAACGTTTTCCAGTGTTAATAACATATATTTTCTAAACTTAGAAAATAAGGCAATGTGAATATATATATATATATATAGATATATGTTGATGATTGATCGATATAATTTACATCTGGAAATAATATCGTTGTTTGCACACTTGTTTTTCTTTAATAGTTAAATCACAGACTATCAAAGTTTTGACCATTTTAACATTGTTAATATGGAGAGACCGGTTGGATTATTATCCAAAGAACCACTCTGTATTGGCATAAGCGTTGCGAATCATATATGCCAAAGATAATTGAAGACGGAGTAAAATGCTAGGGCTGTTGTATAAGTCTTAGATAACAGTGACTAAGATGGATATACTGAATAGTGCCTTCGGTTTGTCCAGTCCCAGGACAACTTGTATGGACGAAGGTCTAACAGAGTATATCCAATGGATTGCGTAAGTTGATCTATTTAAACGTATTCACGTTTGGTGGCGGAGGAATTCGTTTCTCTTAGCTGTATACCTGTGTTATTTTTGGATAAGTCAATTTGTGATTTGGCGGGTATGACGATGTGACGTTCTAAGTGAATGAGGATGAATTATGAATGAATGTCTGACAGAGTATTTCCAGAAAGGTCACGTACATTGATTTCTTCAAACGTACCAAGAGTGGAAGCGGAGAAGGAAACTTCTTTTGCTAACACGTAATGTACTGTTGTAGACGTCAATTCGTGATTTTCGATGGATCTGACAATGTGGCATTCAAAGTGAATCTGATGTAATGATAAAGCGTAGCTTCTAGCCTCACATCCGGTAAATGACAGAAATCGGGCAGGCAGCATGGCTAAGTTGGTCGCACCGAAGTAGGGTGTATAATCACCTATCTAGAGAATATTCATTTGTTTCTTAAATCTATCAATGTTGTCCCGTATATATATATATATATATATATATATATATATATATATATATATATACGGGAACGGTTGTTGATCCCAACCGTTGGTGATGTACATTCGATACACTCAAGCGAAATGAGTGGTCGGTCATGTGTGGCTGAGTTGCAAGACGTTCTTGTTGAACTCCAGTGTATCGTTCCTAGAGTACACTGATCGGAAGGTGGTTCCATTCCTTGTCATAGTTGGATATCCATTATCCAATACGTGCTTGTCATTTTGATTGTATACTATATATGTAGAACGTGAGATGAAAGCTTTCTGCTAGTTGATATCTATTTGTACATAGACATTATTATAATATCAAAAGGTTTTTGATATAAAGATATTTTGGATTCTCAGAAGGGAAAAACCCGTTCCGTTCTGCGGCGTGGTCTTATGAGACATCGTTTACTTGTTCATATACCTGTTTAAGCTGTTTTACTCACACTAGTCCCATGACTGACCCGGAGTTTACTTTGTTGTTTTTCCTAAACTCTTGGGTGCCTAAATTTGTATGGGCAGTCAAGTAGTCAGGATTTTACAGATATACTTGAAGAGCTAGAGCAGGAGGCTTCTGGATCATATAGCTATAGTTTATTTCCGCTGTGTTGTAAGTGCTGTACTCTGATAAGTGCTATTGTATACATAACTGTCATCTTTCAAAGTTATGTTATCTATTATATGTTATTCGTTCCGCTGTGAGGTTCGTGTTACTCTGATGTTGTGTTCTTCTTCTTCTTCTTCTTCTATTCTAAGTTTCTATCTTATCTTTCCTCACCGTCTAATTTCTTTCATTAATTACTAGGATTTTTCGATGATTTGGTTATCGACATCGAGCTTATGTCGATAACCAAAGTCTCTCAAAATCCGGGTCGTTACACAATGCCCAGGGTAGGATTCTACCAATTGCACTCCCGGGCCGGTGGTAACGCATAGCAGCCACTATCGCCCACCTCGGATCACACTCCCAAAATCATAAATGGGCCCAAATCATCATAGGAATAGAAATAGTATCGAAGAAGTGTGTCCGATCAAAGGTGCTACCTAAATTAGTCATGGTATAGCTCCGGTTTTAGTCATTTCAATTCTGACCCGAAGGTCAGGGCTATTTCGTTATCGTTCATCTTCTTCGATTCAATAATCGCCTCCAAGTCATCATACTCACTCTGGATACGTCATAACGTTCACAGTTGTCAAAGTGGTATCGACACTGACAAAGAGTATGCCTTATGTCGACTACGGTCTCTTTAACAACCAACGTTTACATTTTCCACATCGGTTGGTTCTTTTACATTTCTCAATGGTTCGTTTCATATCAAAATATCATATTCTGTTAGAACCCCATTTATATTCAACATATAATATAATTTCATATCAAGATATCAAAATCATTCAAAACCAATTATATTCTACATCAGAATATATTTCCATATCATTATATTATACTCATATAATATTTTACCAAATCGATTTATATTCAAGTAGAATATATTCCATATCAAAGATTATAATTATCTCAATCGATTATGTTCGAAATCCATTCATATTCAACTAGAATATATATTTCATAACCACTTATTTTAAATCTCTTAGGAGATCCATTCATATTCGAGAAGAATATAATTCATATTTCCATATAAAAGTCGTTTTAAATCAGTTCATATTCGAATAGGATGAATTCTTATCTCGACTCCATTCGAATCAGCGATTCAAATTCAAACATTCTCGATTCGGAAGAAATTTATAATTTCAAAAATACTTGTAAAAATAAATGTTTATAAAAGAATAATTTTATATAAATAAATATATATAGAATATAATAATTAAAATAAACAAATAATTAAAATATTATGTATGTACCTAAATTAAAGGTTTACTAGATAAATTTTGAATCATAAATTATGAGGAAAAATTTATTTATAATACAATAGTTTATAGGTAAAGGTTAAATAATAAATTTAAGGAAAGAATAATTATTTGAAATCAAATGAGAAATATATATACATAATAAATTTCTTTCACCATAATCGTTCCTTTCTTCCGAATTTCAAATACTTGAATTTATACTCCAGTCTCAATGGAGTTCATTTAGTTCCATATCTCATTTTCAACATCGTTTAAAACAACCATTCGATTTCAAGAATTCAAATCTATATTCAAACTGAGTTAAAACAATTCAGAATACCCTCGATTTCCATTTTTCAAAAATTAAATTCCATAAGAATGTATTTCCTTCAAATCCACACTCTTAATTTGAATAATTTCAAATCATATTCAAATCCCAATTTAAGAATTTCGACTATGTTTTTTTTTTGATAGTTCCCTTAACCCTTTTAATAAACCTTCCCAGTTTTTAGATCTTTAAAGAAAATGAATTTATCGAGTATCGGCACATCTCTTTTGAATGAAATTTCTATCAAATAAAATTTCCAAATATTTAAAATCATTTAACCAACCGATGTCTGTATATAATTATCTATCCAATGGCCAAGTGATTTTAAATTTAATTTCTCGATATTTCAAGGATGGATCTATCATTTCAATCCAAATCAGGGTCACAGAGATTTATCATTTCACTCCGTTTTCTTAATTTATTTTATCGATAAATCCCGGGTTTATTTGATGCCCGTAACATCAAGGGTAAATGGGATTTATCGTCAAAATCAACAAGCAATACAATATACTAAAATATGGAGCATTAGCAGTGTCGATATCAATTCAGCAATAAATTTCAACCAAACATCCATCACAACCATTCCATTCTACTGATCAGCATTAAACTGTTTTAGAATTTAGTAAGGGTTCGAATTTTCAATTAGAAATTTAAATTTAATTAAATAACTGATCATTGACCTAAATTTGCATGGTAACACACTTGCACGTCAAATTTTAAACAACACATCAACAATCAAACACAACCACGCAACCAACTTATTTCATAATTCAATTTAATAAATATGGGAACAATTCAGTTCATCGTGAGTGGAAAAATCACTCACCTTTGCGTCCTTATTTAATCGAACATCCAACTAAAGGCAAAAATCTGACAGTCTTCAAACGCAGCCAAACCAGTGTCAAAACGTCCGCAATCTCGCCGCGATCCCAACGCAACAAACCGTACGAAAAACCGAGTTAAAACGAGAAAGTTATCAGCGTTTTTCTATTTGGATTTTAAATATATAAATAATTAAAATAATGGTTCCTCACCAATCCTTCCTTGACACGTCAGCACCGGAGACCTTCCTCCCGCTCATTCTTGAACCCGATACCATGAGCTTCAACGTGAACAAACCCAACTACTCACAACTTTGATCGTCGATTCTTCCTTGCTCCGTCCACCTGAGAACTTCAGATCACCGACGACTGGAAGATCTTCCACCACCGCATCCAACCAAGGTGCCGCCTCTGCCTCTGGTCGGTCGTAGCCCTCTCTGTCGTTAACCCTAAAACCGCCATTTCTGGCTTTAAACCCCAAATTCCGACGAACCACTCAACCATCAGAGCTTCGACCACCATCAATCAACTTCTCTCATCGACCTCTTCAATACCCAGAAACTCGATTCTTCCATTAACCCTCAAATCAAAAACGCCAAAATTCTATGTTAAGGTTCCGCGATTACAGCCCTTTGACTGCGAATTCTGGCGAAACTGTTCTTTGCATGTCGAAACGAACTACACCAGAAGCTTCGTATCGTCGAGGGCTTCGATTTGATATATAATATGATAGGGTTTGTGGAGATTTAATTTCAAAGCTTGTATTTTTAATTGAACTAGGGTTTTAAAGTTCTATCTCTGCCATTAGAGACAATTTGATTGAGGAAAATTATACGTATGATGGAGAATAGGCTGATGTGGTGTTGAATGGGTTTATTTATATAATTATAGAAGACCCAAATGTTAAAACACCCAAAAGGAGAATAAACACTTATCCAATTTACATCGTCTTATTTCACGTTTTTATCTCGTACACTCAAATGATAAGTCGGATTGTAACGCAAATTGAAACACTACAATAATTCACCGTTTCGGTTCCGATGAGACTGGTTTCGTCGGATTCCGAGACAGTTGCCAAAACAGTTAAATTTCACAGTTAAATAAATTAATAAAATATTCAAATATTCATTTAACTGTTTTATTTCAAATTGAATATTCATTAGATTCAAATTTAAACCAAATTATAACTTAAATAAATTTTATAAATTTATTTCATAAATTTTTAAGTTCCACATTTGATTATTTTCAAATTTAAATTGGAATTTCAAATTTAATTTAAACAACTTAAATTCCATCGTTTAACAATCCAAATTTGAATTCCTTTTAACTTAAATATTTAAAAATTCGATTTTAATCAAATTATAACTTAGATAAATTCTATAATCAATTTCATAAATCTTAACCTCCCAATTTGATTATTTGAATTTGAATTTTAACTTGAACAACTTAAATGTAATTTAATCATTTAAATATTAAATCTCAGATTACAACATTTCTAAATAAAACTAAATTTGGAAAAAAATCTATTTATACTCAATTCAAACAATCACCATCATTTGAAAATTAACAAAACTTGATTTTTATCAAATATTATTCCATTTAATTCATTTTAAATTGAAAATTAAATATACATAAAATATGGGATGTTACATTCTCCCCACTTAAAATCTTTTCGTCCTTGAAAAGATAACGGGATAAGGTATTAAGCACATATCTATTTTAAATTCACACTTGAAAATAGCCTTTATAAAGTAAGTTATATTTGTAAAACTCATAAAATTTTCTAACTCCCGAAATCACGGAAAATTTCGGTAGCATCTCCTTTGTACGGAGAGGTCCGGAGAAATACATACATATATATAGATTCAATTATACATCTCATCCTACGATGAGGCATCCCAAAATGGGGAAAACAAATATCTATATATCTACAAAACCATATAACCCAAATACGTACCTTCTTTAGCGTTTATATGCAATTTATTTATCTTAGCATTTAGCATTTAGCATTTAGCGCAAGCGAGCTCCGAAGCGTAGCGTGACTTCCCTACACCTGCTACATGCTCACATATACATGAGAATCAAACATATATACACTAAATAGCAATTGCATATAACTTACACAACATATCATCGACATTTCACTACACAACTACAATATTCATGACAGGCCAGCAAACAAATTATCGATTATCACTCTATAAATGATGGAATTGGTGCAGTGGCCCGAAAATCCATACCAATTTGAGCTGACTAATATTCTACACATTAAACTCAAAGTGCACGAAAATTCTGATCATTAATAGAAGAATTTAGAGGGTGAGATAGAAAAGATAGAACCAATAGAATAGAAGAAGAACACATTGAACAGAATCAGAGTAAACACGCAACTCACAGCGGAACGAATAAAAATGTATTATATAACATAACCTTTGAAATACAAATCTGAACTTGTATATATGTACCATTATCAGAGTACAATACATCATATCACAGCGGAAATAATCTCTAAATATCTAACGGTGAAAGCTCCTGCTTTGAGCCTCTCCAAGTGAATCTGTAAAATCCTGAAACACTTGACTGTCCATACAAATTTGGGCACCAAGAGTTTAGGGAAAAACACAAACAAATAAACTCTGGGTCAGTCATGGGACTGGTGTGGGTAAATTCCTACCATACTGTTTAACTTTGAAAAATCATTATGAAACAAAGATAATAGTAAGATCAGCCCACACATAAACATGGACGATTTTTACCTTACTATAACCCAAAATACTTTGATATCAAACTCCAGTGATATTATAATAATGCCTAATCAAATAAATAACCAAATAGCAGAACGCTTGCATCTCACGCTCCATATATATATAGTAAAAATCAAAAACCGCAGAGCACTTATTGGAGACTGGATTCCAACAGACAAGGTATGGGAGCACCTTCCGATCAGTGTACTCTAGAGGGTATACACTGGGGTTCAACAAGAACGTCTTGCAACCCAGCCACACATGACCGACCACTCATTTAGCTTGAGTGTATTGAATATGTTGTCACCCACGGTTGTTGGCCATCCAACCGTCATCCGCAGATACAGAATCGAAAAAGAAGAACAAATATGAATTTTCTCTAGATCGGTGACAATACACCCTGCTTGGGGATGACCCAACTTGCCATGCTGCCTAGCCCAACTTTTGTTACTTCCTGGTTGTGAGGCTATAGGCTACGTCTATCTTCAGAACATCTGATCACCATTCACTTTGAATGCCACATCGTCAAACCCGTCAATTCACTAATCGATTCCCAAACATATCATGGGTATAAAAAGCTAAGAGGAACAAATTCCTCCACCACCAGACGTAATACCTTTAAGAGATCAATCGTACGTGATTGGTTAGGTATACTCTGTTAGACACTCGTCCATACAAGTTGTCCTGGGACTGGACAAACAGAAAGCACCATTTTGGAACAGGACGACCTTGCATTTCACTCCGTCTTCGATTTACTTCAGCATAATATAATTCGCAGCGCTTATGCCTATACGGAGTGGTTTTCGGATAATAAATCCAACCGGTCTCCCCGCACTGACACGATGGTCAAAACACTTCGATAGTCGGTTATTTAACTATCGAAGTAAAAAAAACATTTATTCAAATGTTCAACTAACATCACACAATCACGGGCACTTTTATTTAAGATTCATTTCTATTGTTCAAATTCCAATATCGTACCAGATATTTCTCAAACCCCGTTTCAGCCTTTCCACACTCCTTGGAAAACGTTCCTAGTTATTTAAACTTTTACCCTCCCACGTTCCAGAAAATATACGTCAATTAATGTTCGAAACATTTCCATTCTTTTCTTTATTTTCTACACTTGGATAATATACCCTATCTACATTGGAAAAATATTTCCAATTTCATTATAAACATTTTAATCTGCCCAACGTCCACTTTTAAAACATTATTCACATTAAAATGTGAATATCATCCCTATTATATAAATCTGAACATCTTTATCGAATAACTCTTTATTCAAGTAATAATTACCCTTATCTTGTTTACCGAATCTCTTTCATAACTTTATATTCCAAATCAACTTTATAAACTCTGTTCTCTAAGTCAACTTCTTATTAAATCAATATCAAGTTTATAACCAAATACTGATTACATGTCCTATTGTAATTTATTGGTTTAAGCTAAATATTAACGATCCTATCAGATTATAATTCCTAAAATTATTTACTTTAATACATTCGACTTTGTCGAATTATAGTTCCAAATCCTAGTGGTTTAATTCTAATTACATTTCGAACATCAAAATGCTGCCATCTTTTTCTAACATTATTCTCCAATTTCTCTTTCTAAACTTATTCTTATATTTTCTTTGGATAAACATCGTTACTTATCTATTACTTAAACAAGAAAACGGGAATTTACGTGGCCTACTTGCCTGCCTAGATTTGGCAAATGACGACGCTGCAGCCATCCATTATCATTCACGCTGCAGCCATTCATTGTCATTCAATTTCAAAAAACAATTTTGTTCACAATCCGCCCTCTCCCAAATGTAAAAAATGAACAAAAAGAAAATCCCCAATCTTCTTAACCCTAACCACTTCCACCCTCCCTTCTTCCACGGATTATCTCCTACACGATTACGCTCCCTCACACGATTCCCCTACGCGCACGGCTTTCCCTACCAACCTCCGCACATCACACGCCACTCTCTTCTTCCTTCCATCTATTGTCGAAGACCGTAAAATCTTCCATCGTTTCACTCATCGATAGGGCGAACTTCGAACCCTTCTACCGCTAAAGGATATCCACAACCCGATTTAAACTTCGGAACAATCGCTTTCAATTTCGTCCGTTCCAGTCATCGACAGGGCGAACTTCGAACTCTAATACCACTAAAGTTATCGTTCATCAGCCGGAGCCCATTAATACCAAGTTCTGGAGTGCTGCAGAACTACGTGCCGAGGAATTGACTGATCTCCAGGTTTGTTTCCTCTCACAGACAATTTCCTGCTACCAATTTTCAACATGTTTTCTGCTGTTCATGTTAACCAGCATACTCTCATTTGACGTTCGACATTAGCATACTCTCATCTGATGTTCCGAGAAACGTTGCATACACTGGTTTGTACTTCTCCATCCACAATTACACCACTACGATCTATGCCTCAAATTGACAGATAAGTTTTCAAAGCAATCCGACTTTTAATATTATTGACAATAAAACAGAAACTTGGATCTGTCGACGTGCATGCGCTTAGGTGGCCATTTTTCAACACAACATATTATGGTTATTCATATGTTCATTCTGTAAGGACACTGTATGTCGAAACTGATGAGCCAGATTAGCCAGTTAAAGGATTCTCATCTACAAATTAATTACACTTAATTTACTTAATGCTTTTATATGTTTACAACAAACTATAACATACTTTCTTGAAATGTGGCGTCACATTAATTTTAAGTGTAACTTTCTATGTGTACAGAATTAGGAATGAAGGTTTTTTATTTGACTATTAAATTTTTATTCAATCTATCTTTTATGTAACATCAATTTTATTTTCTTTGTTTAGCGCTGCATCTGTCATCAGTATATTTTTTTTACCTACCTCCTCATTGTAAAGTAAATGTATTTCTCTTGGTACATGGTATATGATTGTCCACACTTAAAGGACTTGTATTTTTCTCTCCATATTATATATACATTAAACTGAGTTCCAGTGTATGAGTCACGTTCACTACGTATACACTGCTGATACGTTTGAATTTCGCAACATATATCCAACTGCTACCTATACAATAGATAAAATCTTACCAAGTTGTTCACAGTACATCTGTCATACATTGATAATGCCAGAATAATTTATTCATGAAGGATATAGTTAACAAAATGAGTTCTAAGCTTGAGAGTTATATAAGTTCAGACATGCCCATGTTATTTCATAAAAAATATAAAATCTGCTTCATAATTCTATTTTCTGACATAACTTTCATCTTCATATGACAAAGGCTTTTAAAAGAGTATATCAAAAGGGAACAGTTAATTGTGCTTATTATATTGCATTGTAAAAGTCTTCATGAGAACATGTTATATATTGCAATAGTGTACTATTATTCATTGTTAAAAGACGACTATTTGAAATGAAAAAATAAAATAAAAATAAATTATGCTGACTGATTTTGCATGGATGTTAGTAAGTATGTGACTTACATTATAACTCTCAACAAGCAACTTCCATATGTTTCAACAACGATGGTACGATAGTCAACACGGTTGATATCAGCTAATTGTAAATTATTGATCTTAGTTTTCTTTTAAGTTCTAGCTAATTATGTTGGGTATTCATGGAACATGTCATATTTTTTTTTAATCAAAAAATGTGTCAAATATATAAATAGTTAACAATTACTGCTATCACTTTAAATCATCAGATGCTTAACAATAATATATAAATGGAATTCAGATGATTAACAATGACTTTCTCCAGAAATATATTCGGTTATGGGCGGACTTATTGCGCAAATGCATGACAAACATTTGATATTTTGACTGACAGGTTTCTTCTTTTCTGACTTATCATTTTTATTTCGTCCTTTTACTATTTTTATTCTTTCCTTCTGCTATGTTATAACTGTCATTTGATTCATCACTTCTGTTTTCATACTTATATCTGATGTGCTTATTGCGATTTCATTTACGTGTGAAATTTTTTATATGGGGAAGGTTGATGTGTGAAATTACATCTTTTTATTAAATTTAGGTTTGGCCTTCATTTGACAAGAAAGTTGCTGTGCAATGTCATTAGAATGCACCAGACAAATAAAAAAAAAGCATCGAACAAAACACAATTTTCCTCAAACAGAGTACTGCCTACTTATGAAATTGTATTGAACTGGGGAATTGTGGCTATTAGTATTTCTACAATAAACTGAATTTGTTCTTTTACCTACATTCTTTGGAATCTTATCATAGTACGAGTCAGCAATAACACATTAATATGTGTCAACACTGGTACGTTAGAAAACAGAGTATGCCTATTCAAAACTGTCTGTTCCAAACTGTAACTCTGCACGCATGACTGCACAACCCGTTGGTCTAAAATATAGTTGCTGCCTATCTAGCATACGCTATGTACTCTGATTGTACTGTTTTTTTACGAAACTGAATACGTTCTATAGTAACATGGGCTAACCATTATCTGTTAACATTGATATTTGACAGGGAATGTTAAAATGTTAGCTACTCATGTTGACGTACATCATGAAAGCAGTTGCAATTATCTGGTAAATTATCTGTACTCAGTAACTTATGTGAATCTTTTGCATTACATTATTTGCCTTCATAATGATTTGATCAAATATCTACGTATGCTAACAACCACATCTGCTTCACATGTTGGATCTTCATCCGGGACTGCTGAACTCATAAACTTACATGAACCCATAATACACACAACCGTCCTTTACATGAACCAACTCCCATATCTTTAAACAAATCCCAATTTAATTAGCATGTCTTTTTGTTAACAAATCCCAATTTAATTATTCATATTACATGATATTGGCTATAAAAGTTAAATCCGCATAATGAATAAAAAGTAGTTGGACTAATTTTTGCTGTGAAACAGCCATAACCTGTTTTCAGTCTAACTACCGTTGGTTAAAATATGATTAGGTGATTTTCAGCTTTGCTGGCATTTCATTCCTATAAATTAATATAACTTTGACTTATAGAGTTAATAAGGTATATAAGCAAGTGTTAGGTCACTGTCAATGGACTGGGGGAAGAGTAGGAATTTTTAGTATTATTACCTGCATTTTCCTGTATGTTTTATGTTAGTAACATGCAAGTGATGTCAATGGTTTGACAAGCGGGGCTGTTAATCGTTTCAGCGTCTCCATTGGAAAAAATGTAGCTCTGCTGGTTATTGATTATGTTTTGTATAATCAATATCCTAAACAAAAACCTGATACCTATTTATACAAAATAGGCTTTTATTGTATGTCATTGGTATTTTATTTCGATTTACTGAAAAGATTGTACATAATATGTGAATAATATGATAGTTACGTAAAAGTTGTTTTTCAAAAGTAATATTTTAAAACGAGCACTAAAATATACTGACTAGCATTTTTTATTTTATGATGATAATCATATATACGGGGAATAGTTTCAATCACTTATCTTTCTTTATGTTCTGTATGTATTACGATTTGGAATTTTAGTTGTTATAATGACAAATCAGTTAAACTATTGTTAATAAGTATTTAGCTATCACTGTACAAACCGCATTTCATACCAAGGTTAACCAAATTAGTACTGCATATGTGTATCTATGGAAGAAAATGATATATTACTCTGAATTTCAATGTTTGGATCTTGCGTTTATTATTAACTATCTATAATATGATTTTTATATTCAAAACTGGTTTTACTATCATAAAAATGAATTCTCACTAACTATACACAAGCCTTTAATATTTTGCTACCCACGGTACTGTTATTATATTTTACAATATTTTCGCACAGTACCGAGTGTCTTCGCACTAAACCCTTGTGATAATGTACATCTATAAACATTTTTTCCCCTTGGCTCTACTTTATTATTTATTCGTTTAAACAAATTATCCACTACTCGAACATAGTGCCTTTCGGTAAATATGTCCACAAAATTCAGCAACTTGCTGTACTTTTCAGAGTACTAAGGACGATTTTCCATCTGCTTTATAACATAGCAAATAAAGTTATTTCTCTAAATCTGTGTGCACTGTAAATTTAGGGTGCGTTTGCGGTAAGCATAAGCGGGGAATTTTAATTTTAGCGGACCATTTAGTTAAGTGGAAAATGCGTTTGCAGGTTTAAGCGGACCATTTTAATTTTGTTTTTTAATTTAATTAATTTACATTTAAAACCAATGCCCAAATTGAGAGAAACGATCAAAATATGGCTTTTGGGAGCTGAAGTGTTGACTCCAACAGCCAGATTTTGGCCGTTGGGACAACAGGGCAAAATTCCCCGTTGTCATTACGGGAGCGTCCGTAACGCGCGCCCGTAATGATGACGGGTCATTTTTCCATCCCAAACGCACCTTTAGGGTGTGTTTGTGTGAAACGGCAGCGGAGTATTTTAACGGGATATTTTAGCAGGGTATTTTAGTTAGCGGAGAATGCGTTTGAGGCTTTATGCGGATTATTTTATTTTTTAATTTAAGTGGATGTAATCGATGTTTGGCCCGAAATGAAGTCGTTTAGCTCCATTTCGAGCCTTTAGGCAAACAGACAAAATGCCCATTGTCGTCACGGATGCGTCCGTAATGAAAACTGGGCATTTTTGCACCCCCGAACGCCCTGTTAATAGTACGGATGCATGGTGTTGTACAAAATAATATAATATTTTTTCTCCTTCTCTCTTCCCTTTCCAAATCTTCTATGATTGTATCATGCATGCATGCCTGATTGAGGACATGTGTCAAATATGTTTTGACAAATTAAATAACATTATTGCTATCTGACAAAAAATAATCGAACTATGAAATACAATACATTATTAATTTAACTGTGTATTTGGGCACCAAAACTTTGTGATAATGTACATCTTTGAACATTTTTTTTCCTTTGCTCTACTTTATTGTTTATCTATTTAATTTTTTTTACCACTAACGATGCATGGAATTGTTTTCTTACGGAATTATGAACTTAAAAGTATCGTGCTATTAGTGATATACGGCAGTTTCCAGTCGTAGAAATACTTTATATGAAAATACATGTTAGATTAACAGGTCCTCAAAGCAATTACCTCGCATGAAATCATGCCACATTTTCCAAATACAATAATCACATGATAATTTCTTCAGTTTCCAGCATTGCTAGCACTCATTACTTTTATACATTCATTCATACTACGGTCTAAGGGTGTGTTTGAGTGAAACGGTAGCGTTGTATTTTAATTAGCGGAGAATGCGTTTGGGGCTTTAAACGAACCATCTAAGCAGATCATTTAGTTTTGTTCTTTAATCTAAGTAGATATAATCAACGTTTGGCTCAAAATGGAGCCGTTTGGCTTCGACGCGTCGAAGCCCAACAGCCCCATTTCGAGTCGTTGGACAAATAGGAAAAAATGACCACTGTCATCACAGATGCATCCGTAACAAAAACTGGGCGTTTTCGACCCTCGAACACTTCCTAACTGTCATTAGAGACTAATATATAGGGAAAATCAATTGGCAGCAAAAGCGGTTTCTAAAGGCTTCAACCTTCTAGCACGTAATCTAGTCAGAACATAATCAATATATATATATATATATATATATATGTGTGTGTGTGTGTGTGTGTGTGTGTGTGTGTGCCTGAACTAGACCCATACAAATTTTTCTTATGTCAGCACATAATCTACTCAGTACAGAAATATAAAAACACGTACATGTTTCGTGGACTGCTGCTTTAACAAGCAAGTTGTAACCTGCATGCATGCTACTAGCCATGTTAATTTGTTTTTCATATTTACACCGGCGGACTTCATCGTCAATCGACCAATTTATTTGCTTTTTAATTGAAGTTCAAAACTGAGTAAAAGGGTACACCTATTTGATCCTTGCAATATTTGTCATCCACGGTTTTCCAAAGTCTAAAAAAATGTTATTTCAATAGTTTACATTCTGCATGTCAGTACTGATTCCTAACTACTCCTTCTCTAAGCCATAACTGGTCCAATAAAACGTTGGATTCCAACTTAATTACATCCTACAAACTAATAACAACACGTGGCAAAGACTGAAAATGTAATTACGTAAATTTACCCGTTATAAACAGGCGGTTGCGTATCTTTACCGGTTACATAAACCGTCAGGTTTTTAAAAAATAATTGCCCATACTATCCTATAAATAAACCCCATTTACATCCACCTAGACTCTTTTCATTGGAAATTTAGATAATTCTTCTCGCTACAACTGCAACAGATTTAACGCTTCTCGACACTGGAAATGTCAAACAAGTCCACATTATGCTCTGAACAATTTATTCCAGCCCCCGCATATACCTTTTGTAGATTTATATGATTAAGATGTTTTCTTTTCTACTACCATTTTGTTTTCCCATGATATAGGTAACTGGATCATAATGTGGAACCTTTAAACAATAGTGTATGGTCCAAACTAGGCAAATGTAAGAGTAAGAGCTGCCCAGTTATGGATACTCATCAGTCAGGCTTCTAAGGGACCATATGTAATTAACATGCAACTACTGGACAGTGAGGTGCGTCTAGTTCTTTGTTCCATTCTTTCATTATTTATTCTGGATCTCAACCGCTTTCCACATGCTGCTATATCAGTACAGATGACGATATATGAAAGAATTACTATGGTTGTCAATTTACTAAGTGTTTCGGCTCCACTAAATCATGCAGGGAAATAAGCGTCTCGCTGCAATTTGAATACACCTCCTAGGACAATTTTAAAATATATTCATAGAATAAGGCATTTACAACATCAACTGATTCAACCTTATAGATTCAGATCCTACTTACTGGACTGTTGATGGACCACTACTGATGGTCCTTCATATCGATACCACACTTGCCAAAGTGAATGAAGAGATAGATAGTATACCAAGATACAAACTTCATTTTGCACCAGACTTTGTTTTGTCATCAACAGTGCACAAACGTGGACAACTAACGAGTTTTTTCCTTTGAATTACAGGATAGACATTGAATTACAGTTCAGTAACAAACATTGTTAATGTAAATGTTGGAGGCATATTACGGGCGTTCTCAAATAACATACAAATCACAAAAAAGGATGGTACATAAACCTTTAAGCGCGGGTTTTATGTAGAAACCTTAAGGTAACCATACAAAGTCAATAAAATTAAATTATATCACTGGTACTATTTCTTTCCTACTCACTACAACGGCTCGCACTCAATCATTTCAATTTAGTTGGAAAATGCGGCCTTGGTGGATGAAACAGTGCAAGATAAATATGCTCCTTCACTACCGACGTAACTGCCGACGTCGAGGTATTGTAATCAACATAAGGTCCCACAACGCCATTTAAAAAAATCATTTCAAACAGTTAGCAAACATGATTTATATTACCTTTTGATTTTGTCAAATCCATTGCTGATTAGCAGGTTGGTGACAATGCGGCAGTAGTTGCAAAGACAAACAACACGAAACAAGCCACCAAATGACAGAAGAAAGTTGATCGTTGCGCCGATTATGATGATGCCTAAATGTGTACACAAATTAACAGCCATCCACCTCACTGAACTACACTGTGTTAATTAACAATGTAATATTATGTGTTGTATATGTAGGTATAACCAGTTTCGTACTGTGCATAAGATACTTGCACTTTGATATTTTTCTATAAATTGTTTGATGATTACGTGCTATCTGACAAATTTTTTAGCCTGTTGCTCACTCAGTCTTGCCAAACATATTTGGATTTAATCTTATAATGGCTACCCTTAGGTACTTTTACTCTATTAAACTTAACCATTTATGCACTTCAGCCTTTTATATTTGTGTGTTCCAACTTTCATGTACAACTTAACTAGCATGTGACGATCCCAAAATCCGAGGGGCAGTATTAAGGATAATCATTGGAATATAACACATTAATCATCATAGCAGAGTACAGATAATAGCAGAACAATAAATAGAATAATTTTACATGGATATGACAGCGGAATCACAACATGTAATAACATCAGAATAGCATAGCGTAGGATATAACTTAATAAATAAAAGGGAAGTGATCAGTCATCATCGTCAGAGGCGGAATACATACATGCAGTGAGACATAATAAGGGTATCAGTCTACATCGCCGAAGGCGGTATATATACATACAATAAGAAGTACTGAAAGTAAAGCAGTCTGCATCGCCAGTGACGGAATCATAATATAAGTACAATAATGGCGGAAAATGTCAAAGTCATCTCTGTGAAGTCAGCCTAGCCATGAGCCAAAAATGCACTCTATGCAACAGTGCAGAGCCAAAAACAACCTGTCACCTGTGAACTAGGCTGCCCGTGTGAAAATAAGGGCACCCACGTTTGCAAAGTGAAACAAACAACGAGTCAGTCGTGGGGACTGGTATGAGGAATCTATTTAACAGTTAAACAACAGTAATAAGCAAATCATAGGACCACACCACTTTTGCGGAACGGGTTTTCTCCAGTGATTGCTAGTGCATTTAAAATAAAGTAAATTCTTTTAAAACAATGCAATGCTTTTAAAAAGAATGAAGCCATTATAAGACTCAGGTCCCATCATACAATGCAACGCAAGCCGGAGGATAGAGTTTTACCTTATAATGGCCAAATATGCTTGATACGTATAAAGCAAAATCAATTGATATTATTACTAGTGCATATATGTTTCAAAAGCGAATAGCATCATAAATATCAATCATAGGCGGCATAGCTACCATCTACTATGTCGCCATACTAGTTCTACAATCGAGTTCGTTATTTCGTATTGGAAATTGGATTTCCGTCATGAGTCGAGGCAAGGGGCAAGCTCCTCTCCGCTTCGAGACATTCTAGCAAATGCCTCAGGACTACGCACTTTGGGCAACCCTTGGATCTTCAGGGCCGGTCCTCTCTTACGTTTGAGGATTATTTAATCCTGAACACACGTTTCCCGGTCCTTACAGACCTATAATCGAGGCGCCTCGCATTCCAACAACCACAAAGGTGAAAAGTAGATATATATGTCAGGGCTGGTAAGTCACTGACACCACCATAGCTAGAAAGAAACGTCGTGTTCTCCCTGCAGTCCGTATCCCGTTTTTAACTCATACCGGGGTGTAAGGCTCGCGAATCTACAAAATACACAAAGCCAGGCCACGCAGACCGTGCTTTGATCATCATCCACAAGACTTTGCTTTGCAACAGAAGCCTTGATCACAGTATCTTGGCATGCCACATAGGCAGTCCACTCCATACGATTGATTTCCATCGATATATAACCTATGAGCTCATATGTCTCAGAGAAGGGCGTTAAGCAAAAGAATAAATTCTCCGCCGCTAAACAGATATATATTTAACAAATATCAATCAGTATAGAATAAAATCCAATGTCAGACATACAGTCCATTTACAAGTCCGTCCTAGGTCTAAACGAAACCGGAGGCGTCAATTCCTCGTATATCCGTACAATCAACACGTACGTTCAGACGGCTACTACTTCCGTCCCTTTCCGGTAGCTACTCCGGTCAGGAACCTCAGCAGTGCCCATCCAACCGATACGAAGATCGTCGGTCTTGAATCATTTTTGCATTTTCCAATTCGAATCGCTCGATAAATTATTTGAAATGAGGGTTAGCTCGGCCTTTTCAGATAATTCACGTCATTAGAATTTAAATCGATTCTTTCTATGGTTATATTATTCGACATCCATCTTTCAGTTCTTTAGCGTTATTTTCGTGTCAAGCACATACAACCATCAAATATCAAACAATTCAAGCCCAATTGGTTTATTTGCAATCTATGTTGCTTATAATATTTTATAACGATTTTTCGCCATTTTTATTTATTTTTAAATGGCCATATTTAATTAAACGACGTTTCAGGTCGTGCCATGGCACTGGCGCAGTTTTTCTCCTAATTTGTTTTACACATATCGGAAAATCTAACCGTTGGATTTCTACAAAGTCTATATCAGTGGGAGGATATTCCCAAAGCGAACCCAACGGTTCTAGTTTCGTGAAAATCCGACGGTCGGATCTTCCACACTAGTCGTTTGAAGTTACGGTTTCAAAATTCGAACTGCAGCGTCGTTATTCGATTTAATTTAATTATATTTATATTTATATATAAATATAAATGATTCTGGCGCTGTTTTTCTTCAGATTTGAATTAAACATTCCGGACAATCCAACCGTTGGATTTTTACAAGGTTGGTGCCGTTGGGAAGATATTTCCAAGGCGAACCCAGCGGTTGCGGTTTCGGGAAAATCCAATGGTCGGATTTCTCGTACTAATCGTTTCAAATTACGATTCCGAAACAAAAAATGCATGGCTTCGATTCCTTTTAATTATATTTATAATTATATATATAAATATAGTTCATTTTATAATTCCAACTATAGTTCATTCTATATTTCCAACTTCGTTTTCACTTCAAATATTTCACTAACGCCTTAATATTTCGAAAAATTTCGCCATAACCTCCTTTGTACGGGGAGGGGTATGGAAATTTATTGGGCCGTGTTAGGTACCCAATAAATCCTAAAAAGCATCCACATATTTATAGTGATATATTCTGGTATTTACGGGGGAGCATGTATAGATAATCACTCCAGAGAATAAATTCTCGTTACCCAGTTTCCGTGTGGAAATAAATAGTCCATGTGCCGTATCTAATAACTAGAGAGACGTGATTATTGTCAACTCCAGACCCGTGTGGGTTTTTTATCAATCTGGCAATTTATCGTTATATTTTATATAGTCCATATTAGTCATCAGTTCAACCTGTAGTATAAAATCATCGCCATACAAGCCTCTCGCTCGTATGGTAAATCTTCTACCTCGTCACACAAGCTCCAATTGCTTATGTGGAATATGATGAAGTATGCCTATCGTCAAGAAGTATGCCATGTGGTGTAGTTCAAAATTAATTGTTACTATCCTATGGCGATGTTTATTATTTCACACAGAATAACCAGCACTCCGCATCCAATGACATTCGCAGGAGTTGATATAAAAATAAAATTGCGCAGCCAACTCATCAAGGTTTACCTATTTGTCGGGCACGCAAATAATTTCTTTACTCTACAGCTAATCCATTTTTCCTGTTCAACACATGTATATATATGCAGAACAAAGCTACTAATAATATTTCTAGCAAACTATTATTTATTTCAACACGTGTGTATTTTTATCAAAGCGTATACATGATAAAAGAAATATTTTTATCCTCAAAAATATTTATTCAACACGTGAATGTTTTTAACTCTTCATATTCACAATAAAAATGTAGTTTTTATTGTCGATTCATTATATTTTAAAATACGATAACATTCAACACAAGAATTTCAACTCGACGAACGAATTTCAATTCAACACATGAATATTCTCTATAGTTTGTATATATATATATATAAATATGATTTTTATCGCTAAAGCTATTTGTTTAAATTCAAATAATATTCAACACATGAATTTCAACTCGACGAATGAATTGCAACTCAACACATGAATATTCGCTATGGTTTGTATATATATAAAAAAATATGATTTTTATCGCTAAAGCTATTTGTTTAAATTCAAATAATATTCAACACATGAATTTCAACTCGACGAATGAATTGCAACTCAACACATGAATATTCGCTATGGTTTGTATATATATATAAAAATATGATTCTTATCGCTAAAGCTATTTGTTTAAATTCAAATAATATTCAACACATGAATTTCAACTCAACGAATGAATTGCAACTCGACACATGAATATATATATTTCAACATATGTAATTTAATTCAATGAATGAAAATTATTCTAACACATGTATATTTCAGAAAATTTCGGCAGCATAACGGCAGGGTAGTTAAAACCGGGACCGTCCCTAGTACGGCTCCTCGCTCTACCTTAAAACCTCGCGGTTTTTGGCAATGGGGATCATGCATCTAGTTCGCATGCAGGCGGCATGTTTTATTTTCAATTCCTTAATCCTATTCTAATTTGTTTCAACCACAAAGGTATTTTTCAACCACAAACAAACCATTCGTCATACCATATAATATCACGTCAATCACAAGCAATAAATATCGTCCATGGTCTGTGGACGAGGGGAGTATATATATATATTATATTATATTATAATTCACTTGCATTTCATCACAATTCAAAGCATATATGTTTCATTCAACGCTTGTATAATTTATACATCGCCAATATAACTTATACAACACATGTACATGAGGTATACAATGCATATATAATTTACACTTCTCTTATATAATTTATACAACGTGATTCCATTCACACAATTCAGTTTAGATTCCTCACATTGGTTTATGCAGTGCTAAAAATCGTAGGAAGATCAGAAAAATCCGCGGCTTCTTCTCGAATTTAGAGAGCCTCCTTGCGGTCACGGTGTCTCCTGTTTCATCAAATTTCGTTAAAGAACGAAAAAGATATTATTTTTCAAAGTTTTGCAACGCTTTATAGTGTTATTTTCAATTCAGAATAATAAAGGTCGAACCTTTATATTTTGTTCAGAACTAGGTCTGGGATTTTTGCAAAATCCGTGAAGTATGGGGATGATCGGCAGTGCTGACGTGGAAGGGGGCGGCGAGGGCTTCACGGCGCTGGTGGTTTGAGGGGTTGCGATGGCGGATCGGGGAGGCGGCGGCGCTGGGAAATCGATGACTTCCTGTGTAACACCCCGTATATTGAATAACTTATTATAATATAAATCAGGGCAGAATTAAATTTTAAAATCTGAATCAGGGGAAACAGGCTATGCCATTGCGCTCGTCTCGGAAAAATACGCGAAATAGAGTCCGAGTTTTCGAAAATCGGAGTCCGTATGAACCAGTTAAGGCCCGAAGAAGTTTCCAGAAAATTCAAAACAAATTTAAATACGAAATTTTCACATTTCAGAAGAGGCGGGAAAATTCCCGCCAGGCAGAGGGAGTCGACCCTAGGGTCGACATGGGTGTCGACCCCCCCTAGGGGTCGACCCCCTCTGTCGGTCTGTGTGACCTGGGTGCAACCTGATGGGCTTTGGGCTATGTTTTAGGGCTTGTGACGAAATCTGACGGCTCTAACCTAATCTAGGGTTAATATAAGGGCCTAAACTACATCCTAAATCTATAAATACACCCTAAGACTACCCTAATCCATACTAAAAATAGATACAACGTCGTTATGCCATCAAAATGCAACTTGAAGGAGCCTCCATCAAATTAAAGAGGAAGATAGCTTCTCTAATCAACTTCTAATCAACTCTAGCAACTTAATCTTCTTCATAGGAGTGCTAATCAACAAGTTGTGAGTTTTTATAGCCTTAATGACCAATTGTTGAAATGATTATGATAGGATATAATGAGGTTATGGCTATGAATGTGGATCAATGCAAGTTATGTTATCATATGCTATGTGTTCATGATGTTATGCAAGTTATGCAAGTTATACGCTATGTGTTTATGATGTTATGCAAGTTATGCAAGTCATATGCTAGGTGATCATGATGTTATGCAAGTTATGCAAGTTTTAGGCTATGTGTTCATGATGCTAGTTATGCAAATCGCTATGATAAACATTGATCCATTTTGACACCATGTTATGCAAGTTTGGTGTTTGATTATATGCAAGTTCATATATGATATGTTATGCAAGTTTGGTGTATGATTATATGCAAGTTCATATATGACATGTTATGCAAGTTTGGTGTTTGATTATATGCAAGTTCATATATGATATGTTATGCAAGTTTGGTGTATGATTATATGCAAGTTCATATATGACATGTTATGCAAGTTTGGTGTTTGATATTATGCAAGTAACATGTGCAAGTTTACACCTTTATATGAGATGCATACCTATGCAAGTTAACCCCTTTGTATGTCATACATACATATGCAAGTTTACCCCTTTGTATGACATAAGTAGCATATGCAAGTTACCCTCTTTATGACATATGTGATTCATGCAAGTTTGGGTTGATTATTTATGCTAGTTGGGTTTGATGCTATATGCATGTTGACACCTTTAAAAACCCATGTTGATGCTAATGTTATGCAAGTTGAACCCATTGTATGTGTGATGAATCTTCCCTTTTAAGTATGTCATGTTAGCGTATTACGTGGGGGAACGATGGGGTTAATATTCATGTTAATGAAATGGTGTGAAGTTGGTATGATTATGCATACCATAAAGTGGATGGACATAATTGAGTCAATTATGTACATCGTTAAATTTGTAATTAATTAGGGATAATTAATACAAATTATGGGGGTGATTAATTAGGTGTAATTAATCGACTAAGACACGAGGTTGGACCCTTTTGTAGCATAAGACTGCCCGGAACCGACCGGCAAATCCAGCGGCTACAAATGATTGGCCCAATGTGAGAGGTCTTAGGCACAAACTAAATATGTGACAAGTGTAAAGACACGAGGTTAGACTCGGTTATGGCGTAAGGCTGCCCGGACCCGACCGGCAAATCCAGCTGCCATAAAAGATAGTCTAATGTGAGAGGTCTTTACAAAGGTTACGGTCTTAATCAATTAAGAAACACTTAACCATATTAGCATATAGAGGGACATGAGGGGTTAAGTGGGTGCCTTGGGTGGCATGTGGAAAAATCTAGTGGTTGCCTTGGGTGGCAATAGAAAATACGATTAGAATACTTAACCAAGGTGGAACATGTAATTAAACATGATTAAAGGGTTAAGTAAGTGCCTTGGGTGGCATGTGGAAAAATCTAGTGGTTGCCTTGGGTGGCAATAGAAAATACGATTAGAATACTTAACCAAAGTGGAACATGTAATTAAACATGATTAAAGGGTTAAGTAAGTGCCTTGGGTGGCATGTGTGAAAATCTAGTGGTTGCCTTGGGTGGCAATGGAAAATACGATTAGAATACTTAACCAAAGTGGAACATGCAATTAAACATGATTAAAGGGTTAAGTAAGTGCCTTGGGTGGCATGTGGAAATCAAGTAAGTGCCTTGGGTGGCATGTGGAAATAAAGTAAGTGCCTTGGGTGGCATGTGGAAATCAAGTACGTGCCTTGGGTGGCATGTGGAAATCTAGTGGGTGCCTTGAGTGGCAATTGAAATATGATTATATGACTTAACCGAACTTTAAACATGCAAGTGGACATGATTATTAAAAAGGGTTAAGTGGGATACACTAGAAGGGACAAGCTTAGGTGGGTAGCTTGTGGGGGCCCATTTCAACCAGTAACCCATATGTATCTTATTGGGCTCGACCCATGTCGAGGACGGGACACGCGTACTGGGCTTGACTATAAGAGGCCAAAACGGGTTAGCGGTGGCAACACAAGTCCAACGGGTTTCATATGCGTGTGTGGACCCGGGCTGGTAGGTAAGACGTTGTTGCACCGTGTAGGTATAAGCCGTGCACCATTGGTTGTATCGGGTTGCCACTTTGGGGAGTGATACACCCCACTGTGGGGCCAGCACGGGTATCTACGTTAGGGAGCCGATCGAATGGGATTAGTGGGTACACCTAGTGGAGATAGGGGCAGACGACACCTATGTAGTCAGCTAGGGGTACACGAGACTACTATTAAAATTACTAAGTACACTTAGTGGGATCAATCTTTAAGTAGGAATTACCCTTGGGTGGGTAGATCTGGTGTGGTGCAGTGTAGGAATTACCCTTGGGTGGGTAGATCTGGTGTGGTGCAGTGTAGGAATTACCCTTGGGTGGGTAGATCTGGTGTGGTGCAGTGTGGTATTTATCCTTGGGTGGATAGGCGCGTCTTTACCGTTATCTTAGTTCATCCTAAGTCTAGTTGGCTGCTTAGTGTAGTCATTTATCCCCAGTTGTACCGTACCAGGTTTATATCATACCCTAATTACTTTAATGATTGTATTGTTAAAGTTATAGGGCTCACTCAGACTTATGTCTGACCCCGTTTTTTTTATCTTTTTCCCCAACCCTCAGGTTCTCAGAGTGGGCCTAGCACTAGTGGGCTTTGATCAGATTTCTTTATCTATCTTTTGGAGCTTGGACCGTGATGTAAAGCCCAGCTTATCTTTTTTATTATGGCTATTAGTTATTAGTGGGATTATGTACTTTTGTTTTATCAAGACGGATATTATGTACTTGACTCTTGTTTATGGTTTTGTGATGTAACCAAACATGTTTTACTTTCCGCTGCAATGAAATGACGTTTTAAATTCTCAAGTATTACTTATATCTGTCTTGTTGTAATTTTTCTGTTCTATATTCACTTAAGATACTCCACCGAAGTTAAGGCATTCCCATAGTGAGTGACCTTAACGGGTGTGGGTGTTACACGTGGTATCAGAGCTGAAGGTTACCAGAACAGATAAAATTTTTAGAAAACTATTTTTCTAAAAACATTTTTGGAAGAAGTATTTTCAAAAACATGTCTTTTAAGAGAAAAGTTTTTGAAAGAAAAGAACATAATCCCCAAGAGCCATATGTCCTTCCTTCGATTCCCCGTTTCGAATCTCTTCCTCTTTCTCTATTTGAATTTCCCCTCCGCTTATAGATGTCTTTTTAAGATAAATAAGGACTTCCGTATGAAGGACGGAAGAACCACTTCAAGGGACTAAGACGTTTGCCAGGCTAAGAAGTTAGTCCAAGGAGGTGGAGGGCTTGTGGGTACCTTTAAGATGGACGAGGGAGGAAGGTTCAAATAGCTAAATAAAGGACGAAACCTCATCATGGTGGGAGGTCACGAAAGGAGAGGTAAGGACAAAGTACAGGATCTTCTGGAGGGTAGATGTATTCCCTCATGGCTGGTATACCTGATGGGGGTAGGACCGTCTAGGTTAAAATTTGGTTCTATCGATCATCCTGTCCGTACGTTATTTGACTCTGGCGCATCACATTCGTTTATCTCATCATCATTAGTTGAGTCACTGCACTTAGACACCAGTTTAGTAGATGATGCCTTGGTTGTTTCAAACCCAATTGGGGGCTCCACTTATTTGTCTATGATATGTTTGGGTTTGAAGATTTCCATACTTAGCATTGAGTTTAGGTGTGATGCCTTTGTTTTGGGCTTCACGGGCTATGGGTTGATTTTGGGCATGGACTGGTTATCCAGTAATGGTGCCGTTCTTGATTGTGAAAGGAAAGTTGTTAGGCTCATGACCCGCTTGGGTAACACTCTCGAGATCTCTTGTAATCCCATGGATTCTGTTATGCTAAGTTATCTTGAATTGCTTGACCCTTCGGTCGAGAGTTTGTGATCTGTTAGGGTGGTCCGGGAGTACTCGGATGTGTTTGAGGAGGTGAAGGGCTTACCTCCGAAGCGGGAGATAGACTTCCGAATATATCTGGTAGACAATGCTAGGCCAGTATCTTTGCCAGTGCACCACATGGCTCCTCGTGAGGGGAGGGAACTCCATAAGCAAGTAGGGGAGTTGCTTGAGAAGGGGTTCATAAGACGAAGTATATCGGAGTGGGGTGCTCCAGTAGTTTTTGCCACGAAGGCGGATGGGTCCCTCAGACTTTGTGTAGACTATAGAGAACTCAACAAGCTCACAAAGAAGAATAAACACCCATTTTCGAGGATTGATGATCTCTTTGATCAGTTAGTTGGCGCCTCAGTGTTTTCGCAATTGGACTTGGCCACGGAGTTTCATCAGTTGGGAGTGGCTGAGGATGGTATAGAGAAGACTCCCTTTAGGACTCCGGATGGTTTCTATGAGTGGCTTGTGATGCCATTTGGTTTGATGAACGCCCCCGCATACTTTGTTGATTTGATGAGTAGGGTGTTCAGGGAGTACCTAAATAACTTCGTAGTGGTCTTTGTGGATGACATCTTGGTCTTTTCTAAGAGCGAAATAAGTTTTCGTATGTGCTTAATTGGTTAAGCAAAGCCAGTTATTTGATCAACGGTGGTTTTGGAGAGAGACTGGCAAGGATATCCAGAGTCGGACAAGTGCTTAATTATTTAGCCGTTTTTACTAGTATCATCTCACGTAGGTCGTCTGAATTCGAAGGAGGTATCTCTTGGGTGTTTGTCTGATATTGGTTTAGGCCTTTGGGGCTTGCACTTGGGGGATGTCGAGTTCGGCTAGGATGGTCTGCGTGAGAGATGGATAGTTGTGACGATTTTGCATGGGAGAATGTCCTGGTTTTCTCTAGAAGTGGAGAAAAGCATGCCCTACATTTTAGGGAAGTGTTGGAGACTCTTCGAGCGCATAGTCTTAAGACAACAAAGGTGGATGGAATTCTTAGCATCTTATGATTTCGAGATAGCGTATACCCCTGGCAAGGGTAACGTGGTGGCAGGCGCCTTAAGAAGAAAAAGGTTGTCCTTGAGTCCGTTGTTCGTTGAACAACGAAACTTGGAATTTATCTCGATGTTTGACTTCAGACATTCCGTTGACTTTGTACCCGGTTTGCTAGCATTCCTAGAGGTCAGACCTACTCTTTTGGGACGGATTGGCGAGGCACAGCGGGACGACCCACAGTTGGTTGAGTTGGTAGAGAGACTCATAAGGGGGGGGAGTCGTCCAGCCATTTGAGTAGGTACACCCTAGACGATAGGGGGTGGTTGCGTAGAGACGGTAGACTTTGTGTACCGCAAGACGAGGGTTTGAGGAAGGCTATTCTTGATGATGCGCATCGTTCAAAGATGACCATTCATCCCGGTGGGGACAAGATGTACCAAGACATGAAGCGAGTTTTCTTTTGGGCCGGTATGAAGAAAGATGTGGCCGAGTATGTCGCTAGATGCTTGGTGTGCCAACAAGTGAAAGCGGAGCAAAAGAAACCTGGTGGGTTGCTTCACCCATTGGAAGTCCCGCAATGGAAGTGGGATAGCGTCTCAATGGATTTTATTGATGGGTTACCAAGATCGAGGAAGGGTAATACGGGAATTTGGGTTGTGGTAGACAGACTTACTAAGAGCGTCCATTTCATACCCGTAAAGAGCAAGAGGACTGCTCCATGGCTAGCTTCAGTTTACCTTCGAGAGATAGTTCGATTGCATGGGGTACCTTCTAGCATAGTGAGTGATCGAGATCCTATCTTCACTAGCAAGTTTTGGAAAAGTTTGCAAGAGGCAGTAGGGACTCAGTTGTGTTTGAGCACCGCATATCATCCTCAGACGGACGGCCAGACCGAGAGGGTGAATCGTGTTCTAGAAGAACTTTTGAGGCTATATATCTTAGATTTTGGAGGTACATGGGAAGAGCGTCTTCCATTGGTGGAGTTCGCGTATAATAACAGCTTTCAGTCCAGTATTGTTATGGCTCCTTTCGAAGCTCTTTATGGAAGTGCCTACATGAGACCGCAGAGGTGGTAGAGCCGAGCTTGCTTAGAGAAGTGGAGGTAGAGCGTGATGTGACTATTCGACGAGCTCCTACCCGCATCCTTGGGTCAGAGATTAGGAAGTTGAGAAACAGAGAGGTTCGACTAGTCAAAGTGCAAAGGGGAGAAGATGAGAGTAATGCTACTTGGGAAACAGAAGCGAAGATGCGTTCATTGTACCCATTCCTTTTTGAGGGTATGTCTTTTAACTTCTCCTTTATCGTTTGTCTAGTACTTATCTTATCTTTAGTATGTCCTCTCATTAGTACCTTTGACCTTTAGATAAGATAAACCTATGGTTGAAACATGTGTTTGAGACATGTTATGCTTGATGGATGCGTGTGGATGCAAGTGGTTGCTAGTGGTTGCTCGTGGATGCATATACACACACTTTAGACACTAGATCGGCTCAGTCACTTCATATTGCATATTGCATACAACTGTGTGTAGGTAGCTATATTAATGGATGTATAATGGTTTTGTTATGGATGATGCATTTTGGTGTATGATTGTGCACACATGTAGAGATAGTATGTGTAGATAGGGTTCTTTCGCATACATATTGGATGCATGGCACTATCATGGTTTGCATTAAGGAGGTCAACTGAATCAGTAGACCGCCTGATTTTGAATTAGACAGGGAACATATACACACACTCTTTGCATATGTTCATACAACATTAGAAACTTTAAGGACAATGGATGCCAGTGTTTGATGGTTTGAGTAGATGGTTGTTTGGTTGGTAGAATACGTTCTTCTTGACTTAGAGATTTCGGGGACGAAATCCTTTAAGTAGGGGAGAATGTAACACCCCGTATGTTGAATAACTTGTTATAATATAAATCAGGGCAGAATTAAATTTTAAAATCTGAATCAGGGGAAACGGGCTATGCCATTGCGTTCGTCTCGGAAAAATACGCGAAATAGAGTCTGAGTTTTCAAAAATCGGAGTCCGTATGACCCAGTTAAGGCCCGAAGAAGTTTTCAGAAAATTCAAAACAGATTTAAATACGAAAATTTCACATTTCAGAAGAGGCGGGAAAATTCCCGCCAGGCAGAGGGAGTCGACCCTAGGGCCGACATGGGTGTCGACCCCCCCTAGGGGTCGACCCAGGGGTCGACCCCCCCTGTCGGTCTGTGTGACCTGGGTGCAACCTGATGGGGTTTGGGCTATGTTTTAGGGCTTGTGACGAAATCTGACGGCTCTAACCTAATCTAGGGTTAATCTAAGGGCCTAAACTACATCCTAAATCTATAAATACACCCTAAGACTACCCTAATCCATACTAAAAATAGATACAACGTCGTTATGCCGTCAAAATGCAACTTGAAGGAGCCTCCATCAAATTAAAGAGGAAGATAGCTTCTCTAATCAACTTCTAATCAACGCTAGCAACTTAATCTTCTTCATAGGAGTGCTAATCAACAAGTTGTGAGTTTCTATAGCCTTAATGACCAATTGTTGAAATGATTATGATAGGATATAATGAGGTTATGGCTATGAATGTGGATCAATGCAAGTTATGTTATCATATGCTATGTGTTCATGATGTTATGCAAGTTATGCAAGTTATATGCTATGTGTTTATGATGTTATGCAAGTTATGCAAGTCATATGCTAGGTGATCATGATGTTATGCAAGTTATGCAAGTTTTAGGCTATGTGTTCATGATGGTAGTTATGCAAATCGCTATGACAAACATTGATCCATTATGTCACCATGTTATGCAAGTTTGGTGTTTGATTATATGCAAGTTCATATATGATAAGTTATGCAAGTTTGGTGTACGATTATATCCAAGTTCATATATGACATGTTATGCAAGTTTGGTGTTTGATTATATGCAAGTTCATATATGATATGTTATGCAAGTTTGGTGTATGATTATATGCAAGTTCATATATGACATGTTATGTAAGTTTGGTGTTTGATTATATGCAAGTAACATGTGCAAGTTTACACCTTTGTATGAGATGCATACCTATGCAAGTTAACCCCTTTATATTTCATACATACATATGCAAGTTTACCCCTTTGTATGACATAAGTAGCTTATGCAAGTTACCCTCTTTATGACATATGTGATTCATGCATGTTTGGGTTGATTATTTATGCTAGTTGGGTTTAATGCTATATGCATGTTGACACCTTTAAAAACCCATGTTGATGCTAATGTTATGCAAGTTGAACCCATTGTATGTGTGATGAATCTTCCCTTTTAAGTATGTCATGTTAGCGAATTACGTGGGGAACGATGGGGTTAATATTCATGTTAATGAAATGGTGTGAAGTTGGTATGATTATGCATACCATAAAGTGGATGGACATAATTGAGTCAATTATGTACATCGTTAAATTTGTAATTAATTAGGGATAATTAATACAAATTATGGGAGTGATTAATTAGGTGTAATTAATCGACTAAGACACGAGGTTGGACCCTTTTGTAGCATAAGACTGCCCGGAACCGACCGGCAAATCCAGTGGCTACAAATGATTGGCCCAATGTGAGAGGTTTTAGGCACAAACTAAATACGTGACAAATGTAAAGACACGAGGTTAGACTCGGTTATGGCGTAAGGCTGCCCGGACCCGACCGGCAAATCCAGCTGCCATAAAAGATAGTCTAATGTGAGAGGTCTTTACAAAGGTTACGGTCTTAATCAATTAAGAAACACTTAATCATATTAGCATGTAGAGGGACATGAGGGGTTAAGTGGGTGCCTTGGGTGGCATGTGGAAAAATCTAGTGGTTGTCTTGGGTGGCAATAGAAAATACGATTAGAATACTTAACCAAAGTGGAACATGTAATTAAACATGATTAAAGGGTTAAGTAAGTGCCTTGGGTGGCATGTGGAAAAATCTAGTGGTTGCCTTGGGTGGCAATAGAAAATACGATTAGAATACTTAACCAAAGTGGAACATGTAATTAAACATGATTAAAGGGTTAAGTAAGTGCCTTGGGTGGCATGTGGGAAAATCTAGTGGTTGCCTTGGGTGGCAATGGAAAATACGATTAGAATACTTAACCAAAGTGGAACATGCAATTAAACATGATTAAAGGGTTAAGTAAGTGCCTTGGGTGGCATGTGGAAATCAAGTAAGTGCCTTGGGTGGCATGTGGAAATCAAGTAAGTGCCTTGGGTGGCATGTGGAAATCAAGTAAGTGCCTTGGGTGGCATGTGGAAATCTAGTGGGTGCCTTGAGTGGCAATTGAAATATGATTAGATGACTTAACCAAACTTTAAACATGCAAGTGGACATGATTATTAAAAAGGGTTAAGTGGGATACACTAGAAAGGACAAGCTTGGGTGGGTAGCTTGTGGGGGCCCATTTCAACCAGTAACCCATATGTATCTTATTGGGCTCGACCCATGTCGAGGACGGGACACGCGTACTGAGCTTGACTATAAGAGGCCAAAACGGGTTAGCGGTGGCAACACAGGTCCAACGGGTTTCATATGCGTGTGTGGACCCGGGCTGGTAGGTAAGACGTTGTTGCACCGTGTAGGTATAAGCCGTGCACCATTGGTTATATCGGGTTGCCACTTTGGGGAGTGATACACCCCACTGTGGGGCCAGCACGGGTATCTACGTTAGGGAGCCGATCGAATAGGATTAGTGGGTACACCTAGTGGAGATAGGGGCAGACGACACCTATGTAGTCAGCTAGGGGTACACGAGACTACTATTAAAATTACTAAGTACACTTAGTGGGATCAATCTTTAAGTAGGAATTACCCTTGGGTGGATAGATCTGGTGTGGTGCAGTGTAGGAATTACCCTTGGGTGGGTAGATCTGGTGTGGTGCAGTGTAGGAATTACCCTTGGGTGGGTAGATCTGGTGTGGTGCAGTGTAGTATTTATCCTTGGGTGGATAGGCGCGTCTTTACCGTTATATTAGTTCATCCTAAGTCTAGTTGGCTGCTTAGTGTAGTCATTTATCCCCAGTTGTACCGTACCAGGTTTATATCATACCCTAATTACTTTAATGATTGTATTGTTAAAGTTATAGGGCTCACTCAGACTTATGTCTGACCCCGTTGTTTTTATCTTTTTCCCCAACCCTTAGGTTCTCAGAGTGGGCCTAGCACTAGTGGGCTTTGATCAGATTGCTTTATCTATCTTTTGGAGCTTGGACCGTGATGTAAAGCCCAGCTTATCTTTTTTTATGGCTATTAGTTATTAGTGGGATTATGTACTTTTGTTTTATCAAGACGGATATTATGTACTTGACTCTTTTTTATGGTTTTGTGATGTAACCAAACATGTTTTAATTTCCGCTGCAATGAAATGACGTTTTAAATTCTCAAGTATTACTTATATCTTTCTTGTTGTAATTTTTCTGTTCTATATTCACTTAAGATACTCCATCGAAGTTAAGGCATTCCCATAGTGAGTGACCTTAATGGGTGTGGGGTGTTACATCCTGGCTTCGATTCAGGTGGAGGAGGTGATGGTAGAGGGCGGCGCTTGGTCGGATGTGGAGAGGAGGCGAAGGCGAGTCGACTGGCGGCGGCGGCGCGGCCTAGCGTCGCCTGTGGCGGTCGGAAAATGGAGGAGAAGCACGGAGCAACCTGGATCGTCGGTTTTGTCTGAGGCGGCTAGGGTTTTGAGAGTTTTATTTTTTTTTATTTTTTTTAAAGGAAAAATCCTATTGGTCGAAGCTTTATAGGAAATTTTCGATAGTGTTTTCACAAACGGACTCGAAATCAAACCCAACGACTGTTGCCCCTAGCTAAATACCCCCATTCCGGACACAATGGGATATGTTTCGTTGGCCAATTCGACTGTTACAGTCAGTTATTTTTCAAATTAAAGTATAAAACATTCAATATTTAATTTGAACGTACATTTCAATTTGCCAGGGCCACAAACTGAATCAAAAAATTCCAGAAAAATAAATCTAGCTTTGTTTTGACGATACGGTCCTCACAAAACCAGTTTCGTCGAATTCTGAGCTCGTTTGAAAAACGGCCATTTTTAGGTCGACCCATTTTAACAGAATTTGACCAATCACATTTTCTTTTGCCCCTCTCACATACTAGCTTCAAAAATTATGAAATTTGAAACTTAGCAATAATTTGACATCCCAGACCCAACAAAAGTGGTTTCGTCGAATTCCGAGGTCGTATGCAAAATATCAATTTTCAAGGGCTATATATGCTATATAGCGACCTTTCTGAAAATTCATTTGGCCATAACTTTTGATTCCCGCTATGAAACTTCGATTTTTCAGATTCGTTAGAAAGGTATTCATAAACAGATTTAAATATTTTCAGTTTCTCTAAAATCCATTAAATTTTCCACCCGGTACAGTCAGACAAAGTTTGTATTCAAAATTTAAAACTGCAATACTATACCCAATTCTTTATTTTATTGAAATAGGCTATTTCAACTATTCAAATTCTTTGGTAATAACCAAATTTAAAAATTTTAAATTGGTTCACATTTTCCGGGTTATTACAATCTCCCCCACTTAAAACTTTTCGTCCTCGAAAAGGAACTAACAGCAAAGTAGGAAACAAAATGTAAATGCAAAGTATTGTAAAGGTACCTTGCACCGGAGTTAGTCAGAGATGTCCACTCTGCATTTGGAGTAGGCTTGTTTAATGCTTTCCTCAGTCTCCCAAGTACAGTCTCTAGGATCACTACTCCACTGCACTTTGACTAAATGAATCTTTTTTCTCCTTAGCTCTCTAGTTTCTTTGCCAACAATCTTTAATGGCTCTCTTCTGAGTGCTAATTCTAGAGTTATGTCAATATCCTATTGCGCTGCTTCTTCCATAACAAGATCTGGATCATGAACATGTTTTCTGAGTTGAGACACGTGGAACACATCATGTACACCAGGCAACCAATCAGGTAATGAGACCATATATGCAAGAGTTCCAATCCGTTCAAGTATAGGAAAGGGACCAATAAATCTCGGTGCCAACTTCCCAGTCTTGCCAAATCTGATTACTCCCCGCATTGGAGAAACTCTTAGATAAACATAATCGCTAACGGCAAATGATAAATCTCTTCTTCTCGCATCAGCATAACTTTTCTGTCGGCTCTGTGCGGTTTTCAATCGCTTCTTAATGAAATCGAATTTATCCGATGCTTCTCGAATCATATCGGGCCCTAACACAAGTCTGTTGCCAGGTTCTACCCAACATGCGGGAGATCTGCACGGTCTACCGTATAATGCTTCAAATGGAGACATTCCCAAACTTGCTTGATAGCTATTGTTGTAAGAGAATTCAGCTAAATGTAAGTGATCTTCCCATGAGCCTCCAAAATCAGTAACGCAAGCTCGCAGTAAATCTTCTAGAATTCTATTCACCCGCTCAGTTTGGCCGTCTGTCTGAGGGTGATAAGCGGTGCTTAGATTCAATTTAGATCCCAATTCTGTCTGGAATGCTTTCCAGAATTTGCTAGTAAACAGGGGATCTCTATCACTGACTATATTGAGCGGCACTCCATGTAATTTAACTATTTCTTTGAAGTAAATTTGTGCTAAACTTTGAGACGTTCTATTGGATCGGACAGGTATGAAATGGGCAGTCTTCGTGAAGCGATCTACGATTACCCATATACTGTCGTTTCCTTTCCTAGTTCGAGGCAAGCCATCAATGAAGTCCATCGAAATTTTCTCCCACTTCCATCCTGGAATTTCTAATGGTTGTAATAGTCCATCCAATTTCTGTTGATCGCTCTTAACTAGCTGACAAGTGGGGCATCTACTAACATATAATGAAATATCTCTTTTCAAAGCTCTCCAACAGAATGTGCGTTTGATATCGTTATACATTTTGCTCACACCGGGATGGATACTTAATCTGGACTTGTGGCACTCATCAAGTATTTCTCTTCTGAGCTCAGGAAGATTTGGGATGCAAATTCTGCCCTTTAATCTAAGAACTCCTTTGTCATCGAGTCGGAAACTTGTGGATTCACCTCCTTTGACTCTCTGACAGACTCTTTGAATAAATTCATCGTCTTTCTGAAGGGTCGAGATCCTGTCTATTAATGAAGACGTCATGACAAAACTGGCGATGATTTCATTCTTTCTGCTGAGCACATCTGCTACAACATTGGCTTTCCCCGGAGTGTATAGAATTTCAAAATCGTATGCTGCAAGGAATTCTAACCAACAC
Source organism: Allium sativum (assembly GCA_030737875.1). Taxonomy (NCBI): domain Eukaryota; kingdom Viridiplantae; phylum Streptophyta; class Magnoliopsida; order Asparagales; family Amaryllidaceae; genus Allium; species Allium sativum. The sequence continues at coordinate 302,907,511 of CM060924.1, forward strand.
TGTTGTCTCAAATTTAGATCTTTCTAAGTGAATAGATATTTCAAGGATTGATGATCCATGAATAGTTCGAACTTCTCACCCAATAAATAATGCCTCCAGATTCTTAAAGCAAACACGATAGCTAATAACTCAAGATCATGAGTTGCATAGTTTCTTTCATGTGGCTTCAGCTGACGGCTGGCATAAGCGACCACTTGGCCTTTTTGCATTAATACTGCGCCTAGCCCTCTAATAGAAGCATCTGTCCATACAGTCAAGTCTTGGTTGCCTTCTGTAATTGTCAATACTGGAGCGGTTGTCAACTTCAGTTTCAGCTCCTGGAAAGCTTCTTCACATTCGGGAGTCCATTTGAATTTCTCATGCTTCTTTGTAAGCTTTGTCAATACACCTGATATCTTTGAAAAATCCTGAATGAATTTCCGATAGTAACTAGCCAATCCAAGGAAACTTCGAACTTCTGTGGGGTAGTAGGTTGTTTCCAGTTCTGAATCGCTGTAATTTTTGCCTGGATCTACAACAATCCCTTCTTTTGATACGACATGGCCTAGGAACTTAACTTCATCCTGCCAAAAGACACACTTAGAAAATTTAGCTTTCAAGACATTTCTCCTTAAAATTTTCAACACTTGTTCTAAATGTTTTGCATGTTTGTCTTCCGACTTAGAGTAGATTAAAATGTCATCGATGAAGACTAGAACAAATTTATTCAATACACCACGGAACACTCTGTTCATAAGATCAACGAAGTATGCCGGAGCATTACACAAGCCGAACGGCATTACTAACCATTCGTAGAATAAATCGGGACCCCTGAAGGCTGTCAAAAGAACGCAGTCTTCTGCTATACGTAATTGGTGGAAACCAGTAGCTAGGTCCATTCTGGAGAATACTGTTGCTCCATTTAATTGATCTAATAGATCATCTATACGTGGCAAGGGATATTTGTTCTTCAGTGTCTGCTTGTTGAGATCTCGGTAATCAACACAAAGTCTTAGAGTACCGTCTGATTTCGGGACAAATACCACTGCTGCTCCCCAAGCTGAAAAGCTCGGTCTGATTAGACCCTTCCAAAGCAATTCTCGGGTTTGACTACCTAACTCTTCTTTTTCTTTCGGGGCCATTCTTTTGATTGGATGTACTGCTGGTCGGGCGTTAGGAATTAGATCTATTCTAAATTCAATCTCTCTTTGCGGCGGTAAGTTTTCTACTTCTTCAAACACATCCGCATAGTTTTTAACGACCGGTATCTTTTCTAATGAAGGGGGAGTAACTTCTAAAGAAGACCAAAATTCTATTCTATTAATTTCTGAGCCATGGCATGGTATAGTGATATGCCCAAGTTTTGTTTTAACTTTCACGATTCTTTCGGCACATCTAACTTCGGCCTCATATTTTGTCAACCAGTCCAGCCCCAGTATAATATCAAATTCGGAAAGGTCCATGACAATCACTTTAAAAGAGAACTTGTAGCAAGAATAAGAGACAGGCACTCTACAGTATGAACTGAGACTAACAGAACCTCCTATCGAGTTTTGAACTTTAATTGGTTCTTTAAGTTTTCCTTGTTTCAATTTTAACTTGTGAACAATGTTACCAGAAATGAAGCTACGTGATGCACCAGTATCAAAAAGTACAGAAACAGGAATATTTTTAATGGTAAGGGTACCTCCCAAGACGTCGGGTTTACCTGATCCATCGGTGGTAGCTGGCGGGGTCTTCCCGTCATACACATGAGCAACTTGTGCATTCTGCTTCAGAGGACAATTCCTGCTATAGTGCCCTTTCTTATGGCAGTTGTAGCATTCGGCTGAGTCTGGATTTGCCTTTGGTTTCCTCGGGGCTTTGCACACATTAGAAAAATGGCCTGGCTTCCCGCAGTTGTAGCAATTTCCTTTCGGGATCTTTTCAGGTTTCTGAGTAGCGACCACTGTAATGCTAGACTCGGGCTGATCTGCTGAAGCCTTGCGCTTATTTCTAGCTTGGCTTTTGGCGCGGTCTTGGCTGGCGTGTCTTTCATCCATACCTTCATAATTGCAAGCCATTTCTACCAATTCTGAGAAGGATAGTTTGATGTTACTCATGGCTCTGTCATGGTACTTGCGCTTTAGTCCAAATATAAACCTCTTGTTCTTTGCTTTGTTAGTCATAATAAGCTCTGGAGCATAGCGCGACAATTGGGTGAATTTATTGAGGTAATCCTGGATAGAGAGATCTCCTTGCTGGAGATTAGCAAACTGCTCTCGCATCCTCTCTAAAGCTTGTTCAGGTACAAACTTCTCGTTGAACATGGTTTTGAATTGCTCCCAGGTCCTGACATTACCTGTTGCATCCTCTGAGGTGATGGCATCCCACCACAGCTCTGCTTCCTCCTGTAGGAGCCAAATACCTAGTCATGCTTTGTTGTTGGTTCCCAAACCCATGCCTTCAAAGATTTTCTCACAGGTCTTCAACCAAGCTATAGCCTCGGTCACTGTACCAGTGCCGGAAAAGGGTTTTCCCCCAAGGTTCCTATACCTCTTCGCTACTCTGTCTAGCTCGAAGTCCTCGGGTGCTGGTGGCTGAACAATAGGGCCTCCCTCAACTACGGGGATATTCCCCTGTCCTCTTGCTGCTCCTGCTGCTCCTGCTTGGCCTCCACGGCCTCCTCTAGCTGCTGCTGCTTGTGTAGCCATCAGAAAGAGTACTGTATAAGCAAGAAAAGAGTCAAGCTCACAGATTTGATAATTTTCATATATGATAAAGAAAGGGAACATAAGGAAAGGTAATGATATACTGATCAAATTGTTTTGCTAATCTGCTTAGCTCATTCTAGGACATTGCTAATCCTATCTCTAATGAGCTAATCGCCTTAGAACACAACTGATTCTATTCTGACGAGGTGTTTAATGTGTTAGATCCCGGAACTAAGGTTAACCAAAGCTCTGATACCAACTGTGACGATTCCAAAATCCGAGGGGCGGTATTAAGGATAATCATTGGAATATAACACATTAATCATCATAGCAGAGTACAGATAATAGCAGAACAATAAATAGAATAATTTTACATGGATATGACAGCGGAATCACAACGTGTAATAACATTAGAATAGCATAGCGTAGGATATAACTTAGTAAATAAAGGGAAGTGATCAGTCATCATCGCCAGAGGCAGAATACATACATGCAGTGAGACATAATAAGGGTATCAGTCTACATCGCCGAAGGCGGTATATATACACATACAATAAGAAGTACTGAAAGTAAAGCAGTCTGCATCGCCAGTGGCGGAATCATAATATAAGTACAATAATGGCGGAAAATGTCAAAGTCATCTCTGTGAAGTCAGCCTCGCCATGAGCCAAAAATGCACTCTATGCAACAGTGCAGAGCCAAAAACAACCTGTCACCTATGAACTAGGCTGCCCGTGTGAAAATAAGGGCACCCGCATTTGCAAAGTGAAACAAACAACGAGTCAGTCATGGGGACTGGTATGAGGAATCTATTTAACAGTTAAACAACAGTAATAAGCAAATCATAGGACCACGCCACTTTCGCGGAACGGGTTTTCTCCAGTGATTGCTAGTGCATTTAAAAAAAAGTAAATTCTTTAAAAACAACGCAATGCTTTTAAAAAGAATGAAGCCATTATAAGACACAGGTCCCATCATACAATGCAACGCAAGCCGGAGGATAGAGTTTTACCTTATAATGGCCAAATATGCTTGATACGTATAAAGCAAAATCAATTGATATTATTACTAGTGCATATATGTTTCAAAAGCGAATAGCATCATAAATATCAATCATAGGCGGCATAGCTACCATCTACTATGTCGCCATACTAGTTCTACAATCGAGTCCGTTATTTCGTATTGGAAATTGGATTTCCGTCATGAGTCGAGGCAAGGGGCAAGGTCCTCTCCGCTTCGAGACATTCTAGCAAATGCCTCAGGACTACGCACTCTGGGAAACCCTTGGATCTTCAGGGCCGGTCCTCTCTTACGTTTGAGGATTATTTATTCCTGAACACACGTTTCCCGGTCCTTACAGACCTATAATCGAGGTGCCTCGCATTCCAACAACCACAAAGGTGAAAAGTAGATATATATGTCAGGGTTGGTAAGTCACTGACACCACCATAGCTAGAAAGAAACGTCGTGTTCTCCGTACAGTCTGTATCCCGTTTTTAACTCATACCGGGGTGTGAGGCTCGCGAATCTATGAAATACACAAAGCCAGGCCACGCAGACCGTGCTTTGATCATCATCCACAAGACTTTGCTTTGCAACAGAAGCCTTGATCACAGCATCTTGGCATGCCACATAGGCAGTCCACTCCATACGATTGATTTCCATCGATATATAACCTATGAGCTTTCATGTCTCAGAGAAGGGCGTTAAGCAAAAGAATAAATTCTCCGCCGCCAAACAGATATATATATTTAACAGAGATCAATCAGTATAGAACAAAATCCAATGTCAGACATACAGTCCATTTACAAGTCCGTCCTGGGTCTGAACGAAACCGGAGTCGTCAATTCCTCGTATATCCGTACAATCAACACATACGTTCAGACGGCTACTACTTCCGTCCCTTTCCGGTAGCTACTCCGGTCAGGAACCTCAGCAGCGCCCATCCAACCGATACGAAGATCGTCGGTCTTGAATCGTTTTTGCATTTTCCAATTCAAATCGCTCGATAAATTATTTGAAATGAGGGTTAGCTCGGCCTTTTCAAATAATTCACGTCATTAGAATTTATATCGATTCTTTCTATGGTTATATTATTTGACATCCATCTTTCAGTTCTTTAGTGTTATTTTCGTGTCAAGTACATACAACCATCAAATATCAAACAATTCAAGCCCAATTGGTTTATTTGCAATCTATGTTGCTTATAATATTTTATAACGATTTTTTGCCATTTTTATTTATTTAAAAATGGACATATTTAATTAAACGACGTTTCAGGTCGTGCCGTGGCACTGGCGCTGTTTTTCTCCCAATTTGTTTTACACATATCGGAAAATCTAACCGTTGGATTTCTACAAAGTCTATATCAGTGGGAGGATATTCCCAAAGCGAACCCAACGGTTCCAGTTTCGTGAAAATCCGACGGTCGGATCTTCCACACTAGTCGTTTGAAGTTACAGTTTCAAAATTCGAACTACAACGTCGTTATTCGATTTAATTTAATTATATTTATATTTATATATAAATATAAACGATTCTGGCGCTGTTTTTCTTCAGATTTGAATTAAACATTCCGGACAAGCCAACCGTTGGATTTTTACAAGGTTGGTGCCGTTGGGAAGATATTTCCAAGGCGAACCCAGCGGTTGCGGTTTCGGGATCCGATGGTCGGATTTCTCGTACTAATCGTTTCAAATTACGATTTCAAAACATGAACTGCACGGCTTTGATTCCTTTTAATTATATTTATAATTATATATATAAATATAGTTCATTTTATAATTCCAACTATAGTTCATTCTATATTTCCAACTTCGTTTTCACTTCAAATATTTCACTAACGCCTTAATATTTCGAAAATTTTCGCCATAACCTCCTTTGTACGGGGAGGGTTTGGAAATTTATTGGGCCGTGTTAGGTACCCAATAAATCCTAAAAAGCATCCACATATTTATAGTGATATATTCTGGTGTTTACGGGGGAGCATGTATAGATAATCACTCCAGAGAATAAATTCTCGTTACCCCGTTTCCGTGTGGAAATAAATAGTCCATGTGCCGTATCTAATAACTAGAGAGACGTGATTATTGTCAACTCCAGACCCGTGTGGGGTTTTTATTAATCTGGCAATTTATCGTTATATTTTATATAGTCCATATCAGTCATCAGTTCAACCTGTAGTATAAAATCATCGCCATACAAGCCTCTCGCTCGTATGGTAAATCTTCCACCTCGTCACACAAGCTCCAATTGCTTATGTGGAATATGATGAAGTATGCCTATCGTCAATAAGTATGCCATGTAGTGTAGTTCAAAATTAATTGTTACTATCCTATGGCGATGTTTATTATTTCACACAGAATAACCAGCACTCCGCATCCAATGGCATTCATAGGAGTTGATATAAAAATAAAATTGCGCAGCCAACTCATCAAGGTTTACCTATTTGTCGGGCACGCAAATAATTTCTTGACTCTACAGCTAGTCCATTTTTCATGTTCAACACATGTATATATATGCAGAACAAAGCTACTAATAATATTTCTAGCAAACTATTATTTATTTCAACACGTGTGTATTTTTATCAAAGCGTATACATGATAAAAGAAATATTTTTATCCTCAAAAATATTTATTCAACACGTGAATGTTTTTAACTCTTCATATTCACAATAAAAATGTAGTTTTTATTGTCGATTCATTTTATTTTAAAATATGATAACATTCAACACATGAATTTTAACTCGACGAACGAATTTCAATTCAACACATGAATATTCTCTATAGTTTGTATATATATATATATAAAAATATGATTTTTATCGCTAAAGCTATTTGTTTAAATTCAAATAATATTCAACACATGAATTTAAACTCAACGAATGAATTGCAACTCAACACATGAATATTCGCTATGGTTTGTGTGTATATATATATATATATATATATATGATTTTTATCGCTAAAGCTACTTGTTTAAATTCAAATAATATTCAACACATGAATTTCAACTCAACGAATGAATTGCAACTCAACACATGAATATATATATTTCAATATATGTAATTTAATTCAATGAATGAAAATTATTCAAACACATGTATATTTCAGAAAATTTCGGCAGCATAACGGCAGGGTAGTTAAAACCGGGATCGTCCCTAGTACGGCTCCTCGCTCTGCCTTAAAACCTCGCGGTTTTTGACAATGGGGATCATGCATCTAGTTCGCAGGCAGGCGGCATGTTTTATTTTCAATTCCTTAATCCTATTCTAATTTGTTTCAACCACAAGAGGGTATTTTTCAACAATAAAGGTATTTTTCAACCACAATATCAACCACAAAAAATTATTTCCAACCATTCGTCATACCATATAATATCACGTCAATCACAAGCAATAAATATCGTCCATGGTCTGTGGACGAGGGGAGTGTATATATATATTATATTATAATTCACTTGCATTTCATCACAATTTAAAGCATATATGTTTCATTCAACGCTTGTATAATTTATACATCGCCAATATAACTTATACAACACATGTACATGAGGTATACAATGCGTATATAATTTACACTTCGCTTATATAATTTATACAACGCGATTCCATTCACACAATTCAGTTTAGATTCCTCACATTGGTTTCTGTAGTGCTAAAAATCGTAGGAAGATCAGAAAAATCCGCGGCTTCTTCTAGAATGTAGAGAGCCTCCTTGCGGTCACGGTGTCTCCTGTTTCATCAAATTTCATTAAAGAACGAAAAAGATATTATTTTTCAAAGTTTTGCAATGCTTTATAGTGTTATTTTCAATTCAGAATAATAAAGGTCGAACCTTTATATTTTGTTCAGAACTAGGTCTGGGATTTTTGCAAAATCCGTGAAGTATGGGGATGATCGGCGGTGCTGACGTGGAAGAGGGCGGCGAGGGCTTCACGACGCTGGTGGTTTGAGGGGTTGCGATGGCGGATCGGGGCGGCGGCGGCGCTGGGAAGTCGATGACTTCCTGGCTTCGATTCAGGCGGAGGAGGTGATGGTAGAGGGCGACGCTTGGTCGGATGTGGAGAGGAGGCGAAGGCGAGTCGACTGGTGGCGGCGGCGCGGCCTAGCGTCGCCTGTGGCGGTCGGAAAATGGAGGAGAAGCACGGAGCAACCTGGATCGTCAGTTTTGTCTGAGGCGGCTAGGGTTTTGAGATTTTCTTTAAAGGAAAAATCCTATTGGTCGAAGCTTTGTAGGAAATTTTCAATAGTGTTTTCACAAACGGACTCGAAATCAAACCCAATGACTGTCGCCCCCAGCTAAATACCCCCATTCCGGACACAATGGGATATGTTTTGTTGGCCAATTCGACTGTTACAGTCAGTTATTTTTCAAATTAAAGTATAAAACATTCAATACTTAATTTGAACGTACATTTCAATTTGCCAGGGCTACAAACTGAATCGAAAAATTTCAGAAAAATAAATCTAGCTTTGTTTTGATGATACGGTCCTAACAAAACCAGTTTCGTCGAATTCTGACCTCGTTTGAAAAACGGCCATTTTTAGGTCGACCCATTTTAACAGAATTTGACCAATCACATTTTCTTTTGCCCCTCTCACATACTAGCTTCAAAAATTATGAAATTTGAAACTTAGCAATAATTTGACATCCCATACCCAACAAAAGTGGTTTCGTCGAATTCCGAGGTCGTATGCAAAATATCAATTTTCAAGGGCTATATATGCTATATAGCGAACTTTCTGAAAATTCATTTGGCCATAACTTTTGATTCCCGCTATGAAACTTCGATTTTTCAGATTCGTTAGAAAGGTATTCATAAACAGATTTAAATATTTTCAGTTTCTCTAAAATCCGTTAAATTTTCTACCCGGTACAGTCAGACAAAGTTTGTATTCAAAATTTCAAACTGCAATACTATACCCAATTCTTTATTTTATTGAAATAGGCTATTTCAACTATTCAAATTCTTTGGTAATAACCAAATTTAAAAATTTTAAATTGGTTCACATTTTCCGGGTTATTACATAGCATGACTCTATACATGCATTCCTTCCTTAAAGAAAATTTATACACTACTCCCTGCACTTGGACAAAAAATAAACGCTAAACAATTTTCTCTTAAATATTTATATATGCTCATAGGCAGAACTACTTTAGGGCCAGTAAGGGCCATAGCCCCTTCCCCCCCTCTTTTCCCCCAAAACCAAAATAAATAAATAAATCAGCTTTTGTAAAAAGAAAAATTAAAGAAAAGTGGATTTTTTTAAAAAGAAAAGTGGAGAATTTTCATTAAACTCTTGTATATATTGCCCCTCTAAATTTTTGTCCACTTCTCCATTGCAAACCTGGTTCTGCCACTATATATGCTATTTTCTACTTATTGACATATGATTATAACTGCACAATACCGCAACATCCGTTTATGTACGACTACCGACACATGAAGAACCAAAGTTACTTTCCACTCTACACTTTACTTCCTACAATGTCTAACTATGTACACATGCCACAGCTAAAATCTATGAAAAAACAATGGCCTGTATGCGAAGCACGGGCCTCATTCTAGTTACTTTCGAATAAGTGGATTTCAAACCAAACTGTTTACATTTCCTAGGTGGTAGTGCTATATATAAAAATCACACTTAAGCTTGGGTCAACAGCGCTAATTTATCGTTGTAGTTTAAAAAAAACTTGTCATACGCTGTAATATTCCCCTTTATACTAATCTCGACATAACAGTCACGCTTAAGCCTAGTCAACAACGTTATTTTATTGTTATAGTTCGAAAACTTGCTATACGCTGTTATATCCCTTTATAACTAATCCTGACATCTCTTTCCGTTACAAACTGATATCATTCCTCGATAATACTGAAGTCGTTAAAGTTAGGGTATTTTATTTACCTCTCAGACCTTGATCGATGACATTCTTATCTTAGAATAGATATACGTTCGTAACTCTAACTCCTTATTACTTATAATATATATCAAATCTTATTTCCTTATTTTATTTTGGAATATGGTTTTATAACACCATATTCATACTTTGAAATCTCCGTTGTTTGTGATTATTTATTTTAAACATTAACTCTTCGCTTTAACTTCATTCCACGGTTCTATTTATAACTTCTTCCCCAGATCCATTGACGTTCTTTGTCTTTTTACATTTTATTTTTATTTGAATTATTATACTTGATTCTAGTAACTCTTATTATAACTCAATATTCTCTTAAATGAAATCCATTTAAGAAACAATTATTTAATTAAATAATATTTAATTTATCAAACGAACTGTAAAATACCAGTTTATAATAGAACATCTATTATAATTTAAACTTCGATTAAAATAAAAATATAATTTTTACAATTATCTTCGTTGATTTGTCTGGTGGCCAATCAACTCCTTAACAAAAAGATGGTTTTACCGTCAGTGCTGCCACCTTCTAAATTGATATCGTCTATTTGATTTAATAAAAAAAAATGTTGAATTTCCATCCAACATGGTTCAAACAGTACATATAAAATATTTAGGAATCCGGTTGGATTCCTCCAACCGATTTCCGCATCCACAGATGTTAGTCCACACAATTAACACTAATTTCATACTAGGGAATATTTTAATCGATGGAATCAATATCCAACCAATGATGTGTATATATATGACGATATTCAACCAATTTAATTGTAATTTACCTAACCAATCATCACACAGCATTCAAAATATAAATATAATATTTTAAAATAAAACAGAGTTAGTGAATTTACTCACATTTGCGCGTTAACAGTTAAATAACGATTTGCGTCAATTGATTAAACCAGGCGTTCTATTCCGCCTCACATTTCAGCATGCTTCGAAGCGCTCCAAACCACCTTCGTTGTGTATCGTGCATTCATTCACGTTCAAACACTCTTCCAACCTCCTCTGTTTCTCGTCAGCAGACAATACACATGTTGAATTCCTTATTATTTACGTACAACATGCCCCACTATAGATCAAGACCCGCCCATGAACAGTATCGTTCGTCTTCCTAATTGTAAAATTCCTCCATCTCTAGTATTTACAAACCAAGCCATTTCCGATCCCATCCCCTTTTTCCACGCTCTCGTTCTTCTTGCATAACGAAAACTTGCTCATCGGTTTATATATATTTTTATTTTGTTTTTGGGCCTCACTTACCCAATCTGGCCCATCATCATAATCTCAATCCATACCGCATCCAGTTAAAATGGTACTTCACCTTCGTACAAAGATTCAGCTCCAGCCATACTTCGAAACAATCAATCTTTGTTCCCATTGCCACATTTTTGATCATTTCCAACACCCCGCTTCTTTATATCATGCTACACCGCCCCCTTTCCATACAGGCTCCATTCTGTACTGACCTTCTCTCGTTAATTTGTTTGTTATATTTTTTTTGATAAAGCGTCGGCCCTCTTCATAGATTTCGGCCCAAATTAAATCCAAGTCCACCACCGTTTGGAAAAGGGACCCAGACCCACCTACCCTTTGTATCCCATCTTCCCCGATGGAAAAAAAACACCCCTGCTTTTCTTCTACATATTCCATGGCCGATTTGTCGAGATCCAAGTCCCCCTTCACTTGCAGTTTTTTTTTAAAAAACAAGCATCAGGATTTCCGGTGAAGCTCCATCTAAAACGCAGTTTGCTTGGGTCTTTTGGAGAATGTTGGTGCCACTTTTTTGGCTTTCGCTGGTTTTCAATAGGAAGGAGAACTTGGTTGTGTTTTTCAGTGAAGAAGTGTTTGGTTGGAAGAGCTATATTATATAAGAGGAAGTTGCTTCTATATGAAGGAAAAGAGTATGGGGGTGTTAAAGTTACAGTATAGGGTAAGCACTGCCATACTGTTAGGTAGCTGTTGAAGATGTAATTTCAATCAACTGTGTGTATTTCGTTTGGTCAGATCTTGCGTTGATATTTTAATGGATTTTCCAAGGTGAACGATTTTATGTAAGATTCAGTAGTACTACGGTTATAATTTATGTTTGCTAGTTTAAGTGACAACTTAGAAGATTGCGCTGAGAATTTTCTTGTATAAAATTTGTGGGGATTGGGTCAAGATTTTTCACTACACCGAGATGGGTAAATATTGCATTCAGGTTTTAAAAACGACGCAAAGATTTGGCATTGATTTTGTTTTGTTATGATAAGATTTGTACGGTGTCCATCACATAAAATTCCGCTTATCTATGAAAGGTTATGGACAAAAACAAAAAATACCATTGTGACGAGCAATGCCCCACGATCCCAAAAATATAATAATATCGGTAGGTTAACTTATATTGTGAAACCCCAAAATACTGATACACAGTGTAAATTACTCCAAATAAAAAGTTGCTTATTTAATTAATTAAAAATTACAGTAAAATTCTAAAAATTAAATTATCACTATGTCTCAAAAGAACCTTGTTTAATTCGAATCGAGTATACAGTTATTTTAAATAAACCGTGATGGTCGATGAACGATTCTATAACGACTATTTGAAAATTTGATTTGGACATATCTTGCAATTTATACGACGAAATCTCCATTTTCCACTTCCATTAGAAAGATACAGTCCAAAGGAGTCGAACGTTTCCCGTTTCGAGGAAATCCAACTTGTAACGGATCCTGTATGCTCAATTGTAGTTCAAAACGTTAAATTACGAACTGCCACGATATTATAGGCTCGCTTATATTTAATATATATTTTTATACGTTCAACTTCGTTTTAATTAATATATAAATCCACTTATATTACGATTTCAATATTTAAACTGATTTAAATATTCAAATACAAACTGATAAAAATGCAGGACATTATAATTGGACTAAAACATCCTAGGAAAAAGTTGTTGCATTTCTTTCGGGCTTTTCGAATTGTCCGGATTCGTCGAATTCAGATAATTCGTTCAAAAGCTACGACTATTTTAGTGAAGGCGAACACCTCAGCCCGTACACTAAAAAATGCAGATCTGAGTGGTTCAACTCAGTTTTTACCCCTTTAAATCTCAAAATTTTACAAGCATATTAACGGAAAGTTATAGTTCAAATCCTGGGATTTCCGAATTGTACTTACACATTAAAATCCGACGCTCTGTTAGGAAATTATGACCAAAACAACATTAGTATTCAGTTTAGATTTTTATTTTCTGCGCATACAACTACGACTAATTCTCAGATTTCAACCTACATGAAAGTTAGACAAGGCCCTATTAGCAAAAGTTTTAATTCAGGTTCCAAGGTTTCCAAATTGTCCTTAATCGTCAAATTTCGATCAGCCATTCAAAAGTTATGGTCATTTTAATTTCAGCTTATCAATATTTCAGGTTTTTGCATAGACATTGATTTATTTATTTGGAGTTTTAAACCTTCGGATTCCAAAATTTGGTAAATCTTTATCACTTCCAATTAGTTATCACTTTTTACTCGAGAAATGGATCCATATCCAATTGCTCACCACATTCCAATATACTTCTTGTTTCATTTCAAACATTAAATTTCAAACAAAACTTAAATTTGTTTACCTTTTTCAACTAACTTACTCATATTAAATATTAAATTCAAAAACATGAATCCAATTGCCAAATTCCATTTTCTTATTTAATTCACCCTTATTTCATTGAATGTCACCTTATGTATCCATATTCGATTTGCCGTTCCGTTGGATTAGTTCCGATCTAATGATTTTAATTATTCAAGTTCATCCACATTTCATTTCATTTATATTTGGTTTTTAATTCGACCAAATTATATTTCTCGATCTTAATTCCATTTTAATTTTTCTCCTCATTCTATTTAGTTAACCTTAAATCTATAACCATAGGCTAGATAAGTTATGGTCTTTTATATATACCATTCTATTTTACCACGTTTACTAAATTTCCATGTCGCTTTCAATCCTTATCAAATTTTCAAATGGTTTATTCCTTTTCTGACTTCTATTTTATTCCTTTTATTGAATTCATTCTCCCATTTCATTTCAAATTAAATATTATTTCATTTACTCGACTTATTTATTCGACTCTCAAATCATGTTTTGAATTAAGAAATGTCCACTCTCGAATTTTTCCATACTCAGTTCTCAAATTATTATTATTCGATTTCCTTAGTTAACTTTATTCAGCTTGATTCCTCAACTCATATAAAGTAATATTCCTTCAACAAAATGTTTTTATCCTTCTCATATGTTGTTTGTACTTAGATTTATGTTCGATATATTTTCCAAATGAGGTTCACCATTCGGATCCCTTTCATTTCAAATTCAACGACCATTCAAATTCTATTAACCTCTTCAATCCTTTCAATTTTATTTATCAGCAATCATATTATTGACAAACATAAGTTTCTTCCAACGCCTTCTCGACTAACTTATTAACTTATGGATTAGCCAAGTCGTGTGTTATCGTTCTTATTACACAACCAAATTTTCAATTGATTTAGTTGGCTTAATTGAATTTTATTTCGCGGTAAATTTCAATTTCTTCTAACACCCTTACCAACCAAGATTGGGATTTATTTGACCCTTATCATCACAATATTTAAGAGTTTAGGTGACGACCCCTCTTAATTCTTAAGTCCATCCCATAATTTCAAAATCTAAAACTCCAGTGAATCGAGAAAATTAATTTGGAATCGATGTCGTTAGCTAGGATGAACTTAAATTGCTTGATTCCGGGTTTTATAAACCAAGCTTAAAATGCATACGTATTTATAAAATCCATAGAAAGCATACCATAAATTGAAATCCAACTTTAATTAACAAACAAAGAAATTTCAATCCTGGTTCAATCTTAACTCCACTTTATATACCCTTGCAAATTAGGCCCAAAATTCTTTTCAACAAGTTATGGTAGTACGGAGTGGTCTCCCCCACTTAGACACTTCATAATAAATGTCGATAATGCATGCACTCATTACCAAAGTCGTTTCCGATGCCCGAGAAGGGATTACGCACTTATTTCTTTTAAAATCCTTTAAACCATTCCTTTTGAAAATACTTATAATACGATATTATTTCAAAATTCGACAAAACTATTTCAAAAGTACCCCAGGATCAAGTTTCAAGTTTATTTCTATTTCAATCTCAAACCTTTCTCACCCAATTATACTTGAAGGTACCATTTGACTTTCAAATATTTTCTTAGACCATTTAAATTTTCCTTATTAAATTTACTATCGAATCAACCGTAAGAGGTATTTACTTAATATTATTACCTACCAACGACCAATGTTTATACACTTAAAACCACTAGTAGTATATATAATATATATAAAATATAATCGAAAATCTTATTATGTCGATTATTATGTTCGATTATTTAGAAATTCCTATCGATTCTATGGCGCCTTATATATCGACTAGAATCCATAAATATTCAACAGAACAAATCAACACAATGAAAAACCAATTTATCAAAAATACAAGTACGCTCTCTTATATCACTCGAACCCATTGTAGGGCGTTTCTAACCACATCTCTAATGAGTTAATTCCCAACAGAGCCAAGGTTATCGCTAACCATCGCTCTGATATCAGCTGTAACGACCCAGATTTTTGACCATTTAAAATCGACAATAAACCACACATGTCGACCCAAACAAATCTCAAATTCAGGTAGTTATTGGGAAAAGAAGAAAAGAAGAAAAAGATAAAACAGAGTTCTCACAGCGGAAGGACAACATATAATAATTAAATAACAGTTTAAAATAGTTGAAATATACATATGACTATAACATACAACGATGATCAGAGTTATACATATACAGGTATATATACATGACAGCGGAAACAAAGTGCAGCGGAAATACATATGTATAATAGATGGATACCAAATCTCTGTCTTCGATCTTCAAGGCAAAGTAAGCTTCGCTAACTGCAAACTTCTACTGACCCGGGCGTATTGCATAAAAAGAAAAAAACACAACAAACACTCGGATCAGCACTAAATCATTCTCATATTAGTCAAATTAAAACATGAAATAACTAGAGTGTCATGGGTACAGTAACTCAAGAGATGTTACGGGATTCTTTTCCATCTCTCGAGGATCCGTTAAACTAATACATACATAGTAAATACGCTACTATGATAGTGTCTATCCAGTAAAGTAAATATCATAAAAATAGCGTAAGCGAGATTACCATATTACCCTTACGCCATTTACAGGCATCAACAGTCTATATAGTACCGTAAATTCACTGTACTGGTGTTATCAGAGGGCACCCCATAGAAGGCAATGCTAAATCAAAATCGTATGGGTCTCGATATGGATCAATATGACAAGGCACTCGAGGCAATGCCCAGGGTAGGATTCTACTAATTGCACTCCCGGACCGGTGGTAACGCATAACAGCCACTACCGCCCACCTCGGATCACACTCCCAAAATCATAAATGGGTCCAAATCATCATCATCATCATAGTCATAGAAATAGTATCGAAGAAGTGTATCCGATCAAAGGTGCTACCTCAATTAGTCACAGTATAGCTCCTGTTTTAGTCATTTCAATTCTGACCCGAAGGTCATGGCTATTTTGTTATCGTTCATCTTCTTTGGTTCAATAATCGCCTCCAAGTCATCATACTCACTCTGGATACGTCATAACGTTCACAGTTGTCAAAGTGGTATCGACACTGATAAAGAGTATGCTTTATGTCGACTCCGGTCTCTTTAACAACCAACGCTTACATTTTCCACATCGGTTGGTTCTTTTACATTACTCAAGGGTTCGTTTCATATCCAAATATCATATTCTGTTAGAACCCCATTTATATTCAACATAGAATATAATTTCATATCAAGATATCAAATCATTCAAAACCAATTATATTCTACATCAGAATATATTTCCGTATCATTATATTATACTCATATAATATTTTACCAAATCGATTTATATTCAAGTAGAATATATTCCATATCAAAGATTATAATTATCTCAATCGATTATGTTCGAAATCCATTCATATTCAACTAGAATATATATATTTCATAACCACTTGTTTTAAATCTATTAGGAGATCCATTCATATTCGAGAAGAATATAATTCATATTTCCATATAAAAGTCGTTTTAAATCGGTTCATATTCGAATAGGATGAATTCTTATCTCCACTCCATTCGAACCAGCAGTTCAAATTCAAACATTCTCGATTCGGAAGAAATTTATAATTTAAAAAATACTTGTAAAAATAAATGTTTATAAAAGAATTATTTTATATAAATAAATATATATAGAATATAATAAGTAAAATAAATAAATAAATAAAATATTATGTATGTACCTAAATTAAAGGTTTACCAGATAAATTTTGAATCATAAATTATGAGGAAAAAATTATTTATAATACAATAGTTTATTGGTAAAGGTTAAATAATAAATTTAAGGAAAGAATAATTATTTGAAATCAAATGTGAAATATATATACATATAATAAATTTCTTTAACCATAATCGTTCCTTTCTTCCGAATTTCAAATACTTGAATTTATACTCCAATCTCAATGGAGTTCATTTAGTTCCATATCTCATTTTCAACATCGTTCAAAACAACCATTCGATTTCAAGAGTTCAAATCTATATTCATACTGAGTTAAAACAACCCAGAATACCCTCGATTTCCATTTTTCAAAAATTAAATTCCATAAGAATTTATTTCCTTCAAATCCACACTCTTAATTTGAATAATTTCAAGTCATATTCAAATCATAATTTAAGAATTTCCACTATGTTTTTTTTTTGATAATTCCCTTAACCCTTTTAATAAACCTTCCCAGTTTTCAGATCTTTAAAGAAAATGGATTTATCGAGTATCGGCACATCTCTTTTAAATGAAATTTCTATCAAATAAAATCTCCAAATATTTAAAATCATTTAACCAACCGATGTCTGTATATAATTTTCTATCCAATGGCCAAGTGATTTTAAATTTAATTTCTCGATATTTCAAGGATGGATCTATCATTTCAATCCAAATTAGGGTCACAGCGATTTATCATTTCACTCCGTGCTCTTAATTTATTTTATCGATAAATCCCGGGCTTATTAGATGCCCGTAACATCAAGGGTAAATGGGATTTATCGTCAAAATCAACAAGCAATACAATATACTGAAATATGGAGCATTAGCGGTGTCGATATCAATTCAGCAATAAATTTCAACCAAACATCCATCACAACCATTTCATTCTACTGATCAACAATAAACTGTTTCAGGATTTAGCAAGGGTTCGAATTTCCAATTAGAAATTTAAATTTAATTAAATAACTGATCATTGACCTAAATTTGCATGGTAACACACTTGCATGTCAAATTTTAAACAACACATCAACAATCAAACACAACCATTCAACCAACTTATTTCATAATTCAATTTAATAATTATGGGAACAATTCAGTTCATCGTGAGTGGAAAAATCACTCACCTTTGCGTCCTTATTTTATCGAACGTCCAACTAAAGGCGAAAATATGATAGTCTTCAAATGCAGCCAAACCAGTGCCAAAACGTCCGCAATCTCGCTGCGATCCCAACTCAACAAACCGTACGAAAAACCGAGTTAAAACGAGAAAGTTATCAGCGTTTTTCTATTTGGATTTTAAATATATAAATAATTAAAATAATGGTTCATCACCAATCCTTCCTTGACACATCAGCACCGAAGACCTTCCTCCCGCTCGTTCTTGAACCCGATACCATGAGCTTCAACGTGAACAAACCCAACTACTCAAAACTTTGACCGTCGATTCTTCCTTGCTCCGTCCACCCAAGAACTTCAAACCACCGGCGACAGGAATGATCTCCCACCGCCGCATCCAACCAAGGTGGCGCCTCCGCCCCTGGTCGGCCGTAGCCCTCTCCGCCGTTAACCCTAAAACCGCCATTTCTGGCTTTAAACCCCAAATTTCGATGAACCACTCAACCATCAGAGCTCCGACCACCTTCAATCAACTACTCTCATTGACCTCTTCAATACCTAGAATCTCGATTCTTGCATTAACCCTCAAATCAAAAACGCCCAAATTCTATGTTAAGGTTCCGCGATTACAACCCTTTGACTGCGAATTCTGGTGAAACTGTTCACTGCATGTCCAAACGAACTACACCAGAAGCTTCATATCATCGAGGGCTTCGATTTGATATATAATACGATAGGGTTTGTGGAGATTTAATTTCAAAGCTTGTATTTTTAATTGAACTAGGGTTTTGAAGTTTTATCTCTGCCATTAGAGACAATTTGATTGAGGAAAATTATACATATGATGGAGAATGGGCTGATGTGGTGTTGAAAGGGTTTATTTATATAATTATAGAATACCCAAATGTTAAAACACCCAAAAGGAGAACAAACACTTATCCAATTTATATCGTCTTATTTCACGTTTTTGTCCCGTACACTCAAACGATAAGTCGGATTGTAACGCAAATTGAAACTCTACAATAATTCACCGTTCCGATGAGACTGGTTTCGTCGGATTCTGAGACAGTTGCCAAAACAGTTAAATTTCACAATTAAATAAATTAATAAAATATTCATTTAACTGTTTTATTTCAAATTGAATATTCATTAGATTCAAATTTAAACCAAATTATAACTTAAATAAATTTTATAAATTTATTTCATAAATTTTTAAGTTCCACATTTGATTATTTTCAAATTTAATTTAAACCACTTAAATTCCATCGTTTAACAATCCAAATTTGAATTCCTTTTAACTTAAATATTTAAAAATTCCATTTTAATCAAATTTTAACTTAGATAAATTCTATAATCAATTTCATAAATCTTAACCTTCCAATTTGATTATTTTAATTTGAATTTGAATTTGAATTTTAACTTGACCAACTTAAATGTAATTTAATCATTTAAATGTTAAATCCCAGATTACAACATTTCTAAATAAAACTAAATTTGAAAAAAAAATCTATTTATACTCAATTCAAACAATCACCATCATTTGAAAATTAACAAAACTTGATTTTTATCAAATATTATTCCATTTAATTCATTTTAAATTGAAAATTAAATATACGTAAAATAGGGGATGTTACACCTTGTGCAATCCAATTTTGCATGTATAGGAAATCAAAATTTTATAAAACTCAATGATTGGAATGAAACTGGAAGCTTGAACTTAAACCTTGATTTTCCAACTTCCTCAACGCATCGAAAAATAATCAGAACCACTGCAATAACTTAAAAGTTCCTACTGTAAACAATCAATTGCCATGGCAAATTCCCCCAACCACTGCGCGCGCACACACACACACACGCACGCACGCATGCACGTACACAAAAAAAGAACCCACAAACAACCACATTCTTCTATTTATTTGACAACAAATATGGCAAATTAATTCAAATGGCAAGGTGCATTGTAGGAATAAGCAGTGCATATGATTAATACTTAGGAGAGAAGGATGATCTTCATTATCACAGGAGGAGGGGAAAAAATCAATTTGCTGACTGAGTTAGATGTGTTGTATCCATCATTTGTGATGTAGCCAGAAATCTATGCTACCAAGGTCTTAATTTCACAATGATGGAGGTTCAAGTGCTACAACTTTTAATTTTCTCCTCTTTCACTTATTCAAAAGTGCAACATTTTTAAATGGATAGTCCAATAAACTTGAGTCAATTTGTGCAACAATAAGTTAGAAGTGTCATTTGAAAATATGGTATTATAGTGAATACATGTGTTTTATAGGCATGTTGACATGCATCATGGAACATTATGTAACAATCTGTTCCACAAAAGAGAAAGAGAAATATAATGAGATGTGTTGTTGCAAAACTAGTGAAATCGGATTTGATCGTATAACCCATAAAATGCAATAACTTGTGTGTATTGTACCATAGGCAACACTGGGTATATGACAAAACAGTGTAAGATACGAATATGAAAAGAGATAATTATAATAAGTCGTGTAATCGAAAATTATTTTAATTGAATGATCTGATACTTTAAATGGGTTTATTGAAAATTCCTTGCATGGTCAAGTGACCACTCTAAGTTATATGCGGTCCGCCTCTTTCTATCCCCCATGCATCACAAATTCACAATGTACTTGAAACAAAGCAACCAAATGGCTTCCATTGTGCCTTCAGTATACATCGCATATCCTTCTCATGTCTGAATAATTCTAACCAGTTTGATATGTGACTGTTTGCTGCCAAAAATAGTAATTCCATTCAAATCACTAGCATGATGAAACAGACAATACATTCTACTCAGTCCCTGGCATAATTATATTGCAATATGTAAATATCAATATTACTGATATTATGCATTAAACGCTAAGATTGCTACCATGCATTGCTTCACAATGCCAATAAACATGCAGGAAGAAGTAGAGGTGGTTTTCTTCTTCGTAATCGGTTGTCAATCTTCAACCATGTTCAGTTTGGACAGTGGGCATACCCAAAAAATCTTGAAGTTCTCTTTGTACGTTATACAGAAAATGCGTTTGACTAGCCTTACACATTGTTCTATTTCTATGCACTAAGCTTTGTTTTTCATTTAGTTCTTATCATACTTGAAATGTACCTTGATATTCATCTTTTAATATCAAGGTATACCAATTGCTGGGTGAATCTGGTACTTACTACAGAGTTCGATCTGGGAAGAATATTCCCTGGGTGACAGAATTTCCGTTCGGGTACATCCGGAACCCATAATATGTTGAAATTATACTGAGCCTGTTGGCATGCTTATGCTGGATTCCTTTCCCATATGTGCTTTTGTGGATAACTGGGTATCTTTTCATGATGAAAGTAGAATCCTATGAAGATACAGCTACTCGTGCTAGGCCTCTTTGACGACAAAATTTTCTCCTCTTTTTGAAGTGTGTCAAGTTTACGAGTCGAGTGTTTTTGTACTTGGACGATCAATGTTGTTTAAATTAATTTCTGAATGATTTGGTTCAACATAGTATTTAGCTGAGATTACATTTGATGGTTGTTCATTTGAAGTAGATAAAATGTTGGATGATAGAAGAGTTAACATTACAACCGATGGATGTGATTTTGAGAGCAATTTCTTCTGTTCAACTTTTTAGTGCTCCAGCATGCGTTTTTATAATGCAGCGAAGAACAATAATGAGGTATTTGAATGAGGCATTTGAACGTGGAAGATGGATGATTGTATAATGGGATATTTGTACGATTTTTTCTGTTTGCCTCTTGTGCATTAAATCGATGATGTCGTATAACTATTCATCAGTGTGTACATTGTATCTTCTTGTATCAATACGTGCACTGGAAGATAAGCCAACAAGTGAACTTTATTACGCAGGAGCTTACTGCATTGGAACTTGATATAATAGAGAATTAGGGTGCGTTTGATTTTGAACGGAAATGTGTATTTGGAAGTGTTATGCAATAATTGCACAAATGCGGAAGTAATACAAAATACAAGATCTAGCTTGTCGATTAATTATCAACCGCCAACTCAATAAAAATAATCACCAAACAAAACAAAAATAGAAGAGTGGAAGACACAAAGATTTAACGTGGTTCGGCTGTGCCTACGTCCACGGTCCCAACAACTATTCTTTATTTCTTGAAGAGAGTACAAAAGAGAAGAATACAAAACACTCAATATATTTCTCACCCTATAATTTATACAAAAATAGGGATCTTATTGAGGATATGAAGAAGAGAGCACTATTGGCATGTTGTTCAAAAAAAAAGATGAGCAAGCCTCTCTATTTATGAGAATAAAGATGAAGCCTTTCCTGAAGATAAGCATGAGAAGTTTCCACATTTCCTTGATTGAAAATCTTGCATATTTGTGATTATTTCCCCGTATAAATATATTTGATTGATTTGAATCAAATAATATACCTTCTCATTCCATCCTAATTTGTTGCCGAATATACAAAGATTTGATTGATTAGTCAAATCAAATATATCTCTCATATCTTTCCAATTTAGTACCCATAATTAATTGATTGCAATAATCAATTAAAATCTTCTCCATAATTGGCATAAATATAAATCGTCTAATTTTAACACTCCACCTCGATTTAAATATGACAGTCTCTCTCTATCACCAAGTCTCAACAAACTGTTAGGTCCACACCGTCAAGCTCAATTTGAACTACTTTCGGCAATAACGCCCAAATAGAGCTTCCAAATCTTTCCCAAGCATAAGAAAGATAATATGCACATCAACTGACATAATGCATATGAGCGAATATCAAAATTCTTCAACATATCTGATGTAGGAGATAAACATGTAGAAACTATGCTACAAGAGACCAATGGAGATTCAACAGCATGCTTCACCTTCTCCATTCCAAATTGAGTGAGGACATACTCAATATTATCTACTCTAATCTCCTTCATAAGAATTTTGCTAGAATTTTCTTTGTCGGTATCAACAGACTCACCAACAAGCTCTGCAACATTCAAAGCATAAGATGAAGAATCATCATTACAAATATGCTTACCAATAGGGCCAACTAAACTAAAAGGCCTTTTCTGCAACTGAGCTCCACCTAGAGTCTGAACCTCTGAAATCTTCTCATCAACCACGGTACTATCGGCAATACCATTTTATCTCTGAATATGGAAACAATCTGATGACACCAAACGTGTTTGGAAATTTTCTGTCCTCCTAACGTTATCACTTAATAGAGGCTCCACCTTCAATAGAGGCCTCTCATAAAATATCGCTTGCCCGTTAGTCACAATTCTCTTAGTTGTTTTGCACCATAACCTATACTTCATTCCTTCTCCATGCCCTAACAAAATGTGCTTGCTTCCTCTAGGCTTCAGCTTATCATGTCTCTCATTTTCTAAATAAGCTGAACAACCAAACACTTTAAGTAATGAATAATCTACATGCTCTCTTTTCCATACTTCTTCTGGGATCTTCATATCTATGGCAATAGAAGGTGTACGGTTGATGAGAAATACTACCATAGATATCGCTTCTGCCCAAAATCCCTCTTCTAGATCCGCAGTCAATCTCAAGCTCATAGCTCTTTCCAATAATATCCGACACATGCTCTCTGCCACTTCAAAAGAATGTGACTTCGTAGAAAAGTCTCTAAATACATGCTTGGATGCACAATAGTTAGTGAGTTCTTGTGACGCAAATTCACTACTATTGTCAATTTTAAGAATTCTTAGCTGCTTTCCTGACTTCCTTTCAACTAAGATCTTCCACTTCTGAAATTGGGAAAATATTTCGGATTTAGTCTTCATGAAATAGACCCAAACCGTACGCGGGAAATCGTTCACAAATAAGACGAAGAAATTGGCTCCACCTAAAGATGCAATTGGGGTAGGTCCCCACACATAAGAATGAACATACTCTAGAAACTCTGTAGCTCTAGGCCTTCCAACATCAAATGTGACATGCTTCTTCTTTCCAAAAGAACAATATCCACAAGAGCTAGGCTTTAATTGAGAATCAACAACAATTAACCTACGCTTCTTCAATACTTCCAGGCTCTCCTCATCAACATGACCTAAACGAAGATGCCATAATTGAGTAGAATCTGGAACACTAGAATCAGTATGAATAACCGAATCTTCCAAGACTGTCTCTCCACAAAGCATATAAATATCATCGACTCGCACCCCTTTCATCATTACTAAGGAACCTTTCGTCACTCTCAAATTCTCCCCATTTATTATTATCCTCATGCCAAGTCTACTCAAAGATCCAACTGACAACAAACTCTTATGCAGCATAGGAACATGTCTAACATCTGTGATAGTCCTAATAACACCATCATGCATCTTAAACCTCACACTTCCGATGCCCACAACATGACAAGATGTGCCATTCTCCAAATGAACTGCTCCGCCATCAATCTTCTCATAACTGACAAAACAGCTTCTATCTGGCGTCATATGACAAGAGGCTCCATAATCAATCACCCAACTTGTAATCTCTAAAGGTGAAATACTGGCTGAAAATAATGATGTATCACTATCACATCTATTTGCATCTGATCTAAATTCTTCCTGAATTGAAGCTTTCTCTTTCTTCTCTTTCTTCTTTCTTAGGACCGAACAATTTCGTATGAAATGTCCCTTCTTCTTACAATAATAGCAAGCACCTCTTCTAGAACCCAAGAAGTGGGATCTATGCATATCTTCTCTAAGACGCTACTGCATCTTATCTCTTCCTCTAAGTGAATAAAGTTGTTGCTGAAGAACACCGTCATTAGTCTTCACTTTGACCCTCCATGTCCCAAATACTTCTCTTTCAAAAAATTTGGTGACTGTAATGACCCGCATTTTTCTACGATATAATTAACTTATTTAATTATATAAATATTGATTTAGAATTCAAATGGTCATTTAATTAAATAATATTGAATATTTAATTAAAATAAATGATATATTTAATTTCTGAAATAGTCAGAAATAGTGGAATTCACAATATGGTGTGAAATGGATCATCTGTGATATAAAATTCAGTTTAGAGTTGGATTATAATAACGAATATATTTAAATAACGTCAGTTTGAACGTATAATTATATTATAATTAAAATCGAGCTCGAAATGGCGCTGTAGTTCGAAAATTGGCGATTCAAACTTCAACTGAATATACAGAATCCGTTTTAAGCCGGATTTCTGTGAAACAAGAAAGGAGTGGTGCTGGTGAAGTATATTTTTCGAATGGAAGAGAAAAATCGGGATTTCGTCGTGTAGATTTTGATTTATGTCCAAATCAAATTTCAGAAAAGTCGCTGTGAAATTCTTTTATAATTTGCAACGCTTTATATACGTTATAAAGGGAATTTCAATATAAATTGAAATTCGATTCAACCTGGACTTGGAATATCGAATATATAATTACCCTGGAGCTGTATGATATTCACTTGAATATAGACAAGAATATTTATTTTTAAATATTAAATTTAATTATATTTAAATATATTTATATATTTAAATAGGTTATTTAGAGCTTTAAAAATAGCCAGTTTTGCAAACGACCTCAGAATTCGACGAAACTTATTTTGTTGGATCCGCAATATTAAATTATTTCTAGATTTTAGTTTCCGTGATTTTTGAAGTCAGTATGTGGCTGCACGGGATTTTAATGTGAAAAAAAATCGATAATTTGACCTTTAAAGTTACGCTGTGTGAGCAAACGAAGTCGGAATTCGACGAAACCAGTTTCGTTGGGACCGTAATGCCGAACTATAGGTGCATGTCCATTTTCATGATTTTTGGGTATCGTATGTAATCACGATAATTTTTAGAAAGAAAAATGAATATAGAAATGAGAATATACCGGGAATATTCCATTCTACAAAATATCTAAAATATCTAAACACTCTATAAATACCCCTAACATCATCTCTTAACCTAAATCCATTTCTCCATTAGTCAAACCAGAATCCGCCGTTGCTTTTTATTTCTCAAACCCTTTTCATCGATTTTCAAAAGGGCAAAACAAAATCAAATACTAAATGGAAAACTACGATCTCAGATTCTTTGAAGTCCCTGTGTAATTCTCTTTGGTTCTACATCAGTTTGGGAGGGTGCGACTTCGGTTTACTGAGGCTCCAAACTGCCAGCGTGAGTTCGCTGAAAACTAGGGTACATGATTTCGATTGTTACGAGTTTTGATTTTAGTTTTTGAGGTTATGGTTGGGTTTGAAATGTGAAACCGAGTGGATGGGTGGAGTTTGAGTCTTGTCTGACACAAAAAGTGTCGATGTCTGTAATGGTGTTGGGCGGAAATGACTGAACGACGGAAAATGTTGGAGGTGTGCGAGTTGCGTAGTAATGATAGGAGGAGATGGAGATTTTCAAGTGAAGTTTAATGGTGATTTTCTTATGATTTTAAATGATGTGTTGATGGAGATGTGGGTGATCCAATGTGCGGTAATGGATGGGTGAATACTGGAGCTCACGATCCGGTGTTTGTGGGAAGGAAGGCTGTTTGGGTTGGTATTTGGTAATTGGACTTGGGCTGAGAATTGAAGTTAAGCCCAAATTATATAATCATTTAAGTTTTATTTTTAATTCAAAATGTATTAACTTTGTTTTATCGTACCTTATTCATACGTTATCGAAACTCAGCGAAACAAGATCCGTTGGGATCGTATAAATGAGCACTACCCAATGGAACTGACTGGGAGTGGATTGGAGCTCGTTTGAATTATGGCGAAATAAATTTTTTGATTCAAATCAAACAAACAGTTTATCGTTCTTTAACGATGAACTGCTAATGTGAGTAAAACTCACCAACTCTGAACAGTTATATTTTTATAACGTATTCTTAGAACTGATAATTATCTGTTGATTGCTGTGTGTTAATTTGGTTGATTGAACTGCTAGTCATTTAGTTGAAATTATATATATATAAATCGTTATATATATATTGATGTTGTTTATCAGGACATTTCATATTGAAATGAAGTTGATGTTAATTATATTGCTTAACATCTGTGATGCAGGGGAACAGGTTGGAGGGACCCAACTGGGTTCCTCAATATACAGAATACTATTTTGTCTCATATATTGTGATATGTGATGTGTTATATAATCTGTGCTGATTATGAGTGCTTGGTTGATAGTAATCATGGTTATATGGTATTTTTAAATACCATAAGGAATACTGGAACATAGAAAGAGAAATTTTCAAAGAGTTATTTAAAATGAATTATTTATAAAATCGAAGGATTTTATAAAAGGGATATTTATTAGAAAATAAATAGAATCGATTTAAAAAGGTTAAAGAGAATAGGGTACGGTTTTTGAGTAAATGGGAACTTGTTATACATTGATTGAGTTGAGTAAATCTCAAAGTGTTGATCTGATGTTGGTTTCGGCCTTCGGGATTAACACTGAGAAATTTATTCACTTACCAATCTATAATGAGGATCTAACGAATAGAAGTGAAGTAATAAAGGAATATTTATTTAGAAAATAAATAGAATTAAAACGGAAAATATTTATAACAGAATTGGATGTTATAAAAAGGAAATCTTTATAAGTGGAGAAACGTTATAAAAAGGACATTTTTAAAGTGAAGAACCATTACTAGAAGTAAATCTTTATAAATGGATAAACGTTATTAAAAGGAGTTAATCGAATATAAGTTATTCGAATTTGAGTTAATCAGTTAGAGTTAACCAGTTAGAATTAGTCAGTTAAAGTTAATCAGTTAGAGTTAATCAAATAGAGTTAATCGAATAAAGTTAAGCAAAATTAGAAACTGACTAGAGCTTAGTTAAGCTGAATAGTTTTTCTGAGTATCGATCTGATGTTGGTTTCGGCCTTCGTGGTTTATACTTAGAGAATCGTTCTCTTACTAGTTTACAGTTAGGGACTAATAATTGCGGAATGATAGTGATTTGTGAATGAGGATTGGAAATGTTTTCCAATGTTAATAACGTATATTTTCTAATCAGAGAAAATAAGGAAATATGAATATATATATATTTATTTATATTTATATGTTGGATGATTTGATCGATAATTCCATTTGGAAATAAGATCATTGTTTGTACCCCGACATGTTTTCATTTGATAGTTAAATCACATACTATTAAGTTTTGACCATATTTACGTTGTTAATATGGAGAGACCGGTTGGATTCTTATCCAAAGAACCACTATGTATTGGCATAAGCGTTGCGAATATGCCGAAGAAAATTGAAGATGGAGTAAAGTGCAAGGGCTGTTGTGTAAGTCCTAGGTAGAGATTGCCTAGGACGGATGTACTAAATAGTGCCTTCGGTTTCGTCCAATCCTAGAACGAACGTAAATGGATGAATGTCTGACAAAGTATTTCCAATGATCGAATGGGTTGGTCTATATAAATATATATGGTTGCAACGGATTTATTCCCTTAGCATAACATCCATAATATTTGTGTAAACCAATTAATGATTAACGGATTTGATAATGTGGCATTCAAAGTGATCGCGTTATCAATGAATGGAATGTAATCGTGGCCTCTGGCCTCAACAACCGGTAAATGACAAAAATCGGGCAGGAAGCATGGCTACGTGGTTAGCTCCCATTAGGGTGTATTATCACCTATCTAGAGAATATTCATTTGCTTCTTTAAATCTATCAATGCTGTCCCATATATATATACGGGAAACGGTTGCTGATCCCAACCGTTGGTGATATACATTCAATACACTTAAGCGAAATGAGTGGTCGGTCATGTGTGGCTGAGTTGCAAGATGTTCTTGTTGAACTCCAGTGTATTGTTCCTAAACTACACCGATCAGAAGGTTGTTCTATGCCTTGTCATAGTTGGAAATCCATTAACCAATACGTGCTTGCGGTTTTGATTGTGTACTATATATATAGAACGTGAGATGAAAGCGTTTTTGCTAGATGATTATTATATTGTGGTTGATAGACATTATTATAATATCAAAAGGTTTTTGATATAAAGATATTTTAGATTCTCATAAGGTAAAAACCCGTTTCGTTATACGGCGTGGTCTTACGAGATATCGGTTACTTGTTCAAACTGTTTAAAGACTGTTTCACTCACACCAGTCCCATGACTGACCCGGAGTTTATTTTGTTTTGTTTTCACTAAACTCTTGGGTGCCTAAATTTGTACGGGCAATCAAGTGGTCGAGATTTCACAGATACACTTGGAGAGCTTGAAGCAGGAGGCTTCAGGATTAATTAACTATTGTTTATTTCCGCTGTTGTTGTAAGTGTTGTACTCTGAAATGTTATTGTATACATATACTGTTTGTATTTCAAAAGTTATGTTATATTTTATTCATTCCGCTGTGAGATTCGTGTTTACTCTGATGATGATGTTCTTCTTCTTCTTCTTCTTCTTCTTCTATTCTATAAGTTTCTATCTTATCTATTCTCACCCTCTAACTTCTTTCTATTAATTTCTTGGTTTCCAGTGCAATTTGGGTTGGACTTGTGTTATTAAGTCAGCTCAAATTCTACCGGATTTTCGGGTCACTATAGTTGGTATCAGAGCATAAGGTTAAGTGAATTACCTTGGCTATGTGGCGTGACTCAGTAGAGATGGGGTTAGTAATACCCTAGATTGAGTTGAGTGTATATATACGAGTGCGTATGTGTTATTTAGTATAAAATAATTTTATATTGCGGAGATTTATTGGTTGAGTGGAGTATGAATTCTGGACGATCAGTTTGATCCACTGAATCGGTAGGAGTTTTATAAACACTTGAATACGATAAACCGACATGGTATGTTTTGTAAGAGGGTAAATGGAATAAATTTTACCCGAAATATATTTTGTTATAAAGGAAATATATGCCTTGAAATTATTATAGTATAATTGGTTGTGTTGGTTGTTAGTATAATCGAATGAGACTATAAAAAGGTGAAATGGTTATAAATAACCAATCAGGATTCATATAAGTAAAGTATATGAAAAAGATGGATTAAACCTGAATTGAAATCAAAATTTGGAATTAAAATAAGGAAATTTTAAGTTCCTAGGAGATTTTGAAAGTGTTTTTCAATTTGAAATAGATATAGTATTGAACTCACCTTGATGACTGGAAAATAATTCCGAGGATGGATCGATACATCATCGGTGTGATTTTTGAGTTTCTAAGTGGCGGATTACTACCAAAGGTTTTGTTTTCATATTATTTTGAGGAAACAAGTTGTTTAGAAATTCAAAGGTTTTGAATTGGTATTATGATTTAAAATTGATTTGAAATAAACCCAGGAATTTAAATTCTAGATTTAATTTTTAACTTATGAAGTTAAATGGATTAAAATATTGAAAGTGAATAAATAATTTTGAATTAAACTTAGACAAGGTTAAATATAATATGGAATTATATTGGAATGATATCGTGTAAGTTGATTGATGATATAAGGATTGGAATCAAGAATTGTACTTAAGTTTGAAATGGAATCTGACTTGAGTATAAGCAAATGATTGGGTTTGAGGATAAAAACTGACAAGAGATTGATTGGAATGACATTAGTATATGTTGAGTTGATAACCAATGGGAATGATAGAGTTGATATATCCGACAAAAAGGTACAAGTTTATATTTCATATGGGGTATGAGATTTATGAGCCGATTTGGCAAGCCGCTTGGCTGTATGATTTTCTTTTGGGTTGGAGATGGCCAAGAGAGGCGAGTTGGAGTTTGAGTTATTGACCAGTACAAAGGAGGTGCCGGCAAAAATTTTCGAAAAGTTATGTCGTTAGAAAATTTTCTAGATTTTTGAAAAGTTTCGTTGATAAGAATTAATTAATAATTTAATTGAAATTAAATTGTTTCAGTTGAAACTTAATTTAAGAAGTGAACATATAAGTTCTAATCAGTCAATAGGGTTTGTTTTCTACCTTATAAATTTCGAGGGAGAAATTATTTTAAGTGGGGAAGAATGTAATGACCCGCATTTTTCTATGATATAATTAACTTATTTAATTATATAAATAGTGATTTAGAATTCAATTGGTCGTTTAATTAAATAATATTGAATATTTAATTAAGATAAATAATATAATAATGTATTTAATTTTTGAAATAGTCAGAAATAGTAGAATTCACAATATGGTGTGAACTGGATCATTTGTGATATATAATTCAGTTTATAGTTGAATTATAATAACGAATATATTTAAATAACGTCAATTTTAACATATAATTATATTATAATTAAAATCGAGCTCGAAATGGCGCTCCAGTTCGTAAATTGGCGATTCGAACTTCAACTGAATATACATAATCCGTTTTAAGCCGGATTTCTGTGAAACAAGAAACATGTGGAGCTGGTGGAGTATATTTTTCGAATGGAAGAGAAAAATCGAGATTTCATCGTGTATATTTTGATTTACGTCCAAATCAAATTTCAGAAAAGTCGCTATGAAATTCCTTTATAATTTGCAACGCTTTATATACGTTATAAAAGGGAATTTCAATATAAATTGAAATTCGATTCAACCTGGACTTGGAATATCGAATATATAATTACCCTGGAGCTGTATGATATTCTATGGTGAATATAGACGATAATATTTATTTTTAAATATTAAATTTAATTATATTTAAATATATTTATATATTTAAATAGGTTATTTAGAGCTTTAAAAATAGCCAGTTTTGCAAACGACCTCGGAATTCGACGAAACTAATTTTGTTGGATCCGCAATGTTAAATTATTTCAAGATTTTAGTTTCCGTGATTTTTGAAGTCATTAGGTGGCCGTACGGGATTTTAATGTGAAAAACAGTCGATAATTTGACCTTTAAAAATACGCTGTGTGAGCAAACGAAGTCGGAATTCGACGAAACCAGTTTCGTTGGGACCGTAATGTCGAACTGTAGCTACATGTCCATTTTCATGATTTTTCGGTGTAACACCCCGTGTATTATATAACAGTGAAATTCATAAATTAAAGTAAAATTAATTACAAATCAAAGAATTAAGGGAAACGGGATACGCCATTGCGTTCGTCTCGGAATTCTGCTTGAGATAGAGTCCGAGTTTGCGTAAAACGGACTCCGTATGAGGGAGATATGACCTCCGGAAGTTTCAGAATTCAGTTTAAAATTCAAACAAATAGAAACAGTTCAGAAAATAGTTCAAAATTAAAAAATCGAACCCAGATTGGGCTGGGCGGGAATTTTCCCGCCCAAGGCACCCAGGTCGACTGGGTAGTCGACCTGGGTCACCCAGGTCGACTGGGTAGTCGACCTGGGGGTCGACTGGGTAGTCGACCTGGCTCCTGAGCAAGGTCGAACCCAGCCCCTCCTGGCTGGCCTGGTCTGTGCTTGACCGAATTTCTGAGCTTTGTCTTGTCACTAGGGCTAGGTGTCAGCTCCTGATTGGTCTCTCTTTCAAACGAACGGCAAATATTAATCTAAGCTTCATCGACGGTTCTAATCAATTCACAAACTCTATAAAAAGGACCTAAGACTCCACCTAATTCACACAAATAAAAATGAGAACGAGACCATCATGCTGCTGAAGAAAGACTAGGAGTAGCCGTCAAAATTGAGAGACGATTAGGAGTCGATTCAAAAGCTTAGAGCCACAACAATTAAATCAAAACAACGCCTACAACAAAGGATAGCATCTCCAAATTCAGAATTCAGAATCCTGAATTGAAGATTCGTCATACGTGGTAAGTAGAGTGCTATTCCGATGTGAATGAATAATTGAGTTTTGATTTGTGTAAAATGAGAAATGGAATTGTACTTAATTTGTGGTGATGATAATTCATAAGTGTATGTTGCTATGATTCTAATTATGAATAGATTTGGGATGTTGTGGTATAATGATGTTACGCCTATTGGATATTTGCAAGTATATGATTCATGTTGAAAGTTAACGACTATATGATTGTGGTAGTTTATTACAACAAAGTTGAGATTCATGCAAGTATGTGATTCACTATTATGCCAACATGATGTATATTTTTTATGATTATTCTTAGCGTAGTTGTATCCATTTGGGTATTATGATTCATATGAATTTATGTTGGAATTGGCATCATGATTCAAGTGTAAAACCATACTTTTGTATTAGTGACAACAGTAAGCATCTTTGTGAACTTGTGTTGACCTTATGAACATGGATAGTTTATGTTTAACTTTATGCCCAAACAAAATATGTTTTAGGCCTATGTTGTTATCAAAATCATATGATAATATATGCGACACATAATTAAGTTAGATTTACATTTTAAATGCAAGTTTACATGAATAGATTAAAAACCATGATTCATGTTTAGGTGTGTTTTATGTCATGATTATATGCTATTACAATGCAAGTTCACAAGTGCCTAATTTATGTTAATTAGACTGTTATGTTGCAAGTTCATGCGTTCACACACCCCTTTTTGATGTTACTTAGAATATATAAACACCATGTTCTAAGCCTCCCCTTTTTCATGTGGCTAAGTTGGGCTTAAATGTTAAGCCCAACATAATATAGCGAACATATAAAACGGGGGTAATGACGTTGTGTAGTAACCCGAAAATCCGGGGGAATTTGAGCTGAATAAATAACACAAGTCCAACCCCAAATTACACTGGAAATTCAAGAAACTAATAGAAAGAAGACAGAGGGTGAGAATAGATAAGATAGAAACTTAGAATAGAAGAAGAAGAAGAACATACAACATCATCAGAGTAACACGAATCTCACAGCGGTACGAATAAAATATAACATAACTTTTGAAATACAAAGTTATAACTGTATATACATACCATTTCAAAGTACAACATATAACATCACAGCGGAATAAATAATAGCTATCGACTGCTGAAGCCTCCTGCTCCAAGCTCTTCAAATATACCTGTAAATCCTGACTACTTGACTGCCCGTACAAATTTAGGCACCCAAGAGTTTAGGGAAAACAAAATAAACTCCGGGTCAGTCATGTGACTGGTGTGAATAAACTCAAATCATTTAAACAGGTATATGATATCTCATAAGACTACGCCGTGAATACGGAACGGGGTTTTCCCTTATGAGAATCCAAATAACTTTTCAAAGCAATATCATTTTGATATTATAATAATGTCTAAGTACAAATAAATATCAATCTAGCAGAAACGCTTGCATCTCACGTTACTACATATATAGTATACAATCAAAATCGCAAGCACGTATTGGATGATTGGATTTCCAACTATGACAAGGTATGGAACCACCTTCTGATCAGTGTACTCTAGGAACGATACACTGAAGTTCAACAAGAACATCTTGCAACTCAGCAACACATGACCGACCACTCATTTCGCTTGAGTGTATCGAATGTACATCACCAACGGTTGGGATCAGCAACCGTTCCCGTATATATATATGGGACAACATTGATAGATTAAAGAAGAAAATGAATATTCTCTAGATATGTGATTATACACCCTACTTCGGTGCGACCGACTTAGCTATGCTGCCTGCCCGATTTCTGTCATTTACCGGATGTGAGGCTAGAAGCTACGTTTATCTTTTCACATCATATCTTCATTTACTTGGAATACCACATCGTCATACCCACCAAATCATTATCGATTTCCCTAACAGTATCACGGGTATGAAGCTAAGAGAAACGAATTCCTCCACCACCAAACGTAACACGTTGAAGAGATCAACATATATGATTCGTTAGGAATACTCTGTCAGACATTCGTCCATACAAGTTGTCCTGGGACTGGACAAACCAAAGGCACTATTCTGTAAACAGGATAGCCCTTGCATTTTACTCCATCTTCAATTATCTTTGGCATATATGATTCGCGATGCTTATGCCAATACAGAGTGGTTCTTTGGATAACAATCCAACCGGTCTCTCCATATTAACAACGTTAAAATGGTTAAAACTTCGATAGTCTGTGAGTTAACTATCAAAGAAAAACATGTATGCAAACAACGATATTATTTCCAAATGGAAATTATATCGAACAAACATCATTTAACATAAATCTCTTTAGTTCATTTATTTACTTATCTCATGTTTCCCTATGTTCTAAATTCTTATTTTCTTTTATCAGAAATCATTTCTGATTCTCGTTTGGAAAACATTTCCAAAACTCCTTTACGATCAAACCTTACCATTTCTTAGTTAAGAAGGAAGTCACTCAAGTTGGGGTATAATTACCTCTCAAACCTTAACTGAACAACGTTATAACTTCGAAATGGTCAAAGTTTATCTTTAAATCTTTAACAACTTCTTTATGCCTTTCTCGGATTCAAATTTACTAATCCACTTCTATATTTAAAACATTGGTTATAACGATGACGTTATAATCCCTACTTTCGAATTATCTAACTTTAATTATAACTTCTATTCTTATTAGTGAATAATTAACCTAACACTTATTTATTTATAAATAAATAAATCTCTATTTAAACACTGGAAAGTATAAGTACTTACCCGAATTCGATATAAACGAATTCGCCGATTAACTCTCTTTGAGAAATCTCTATTTGATTAACTTCTTCTCGAATAAACGATATTCGATAATCTCTCTTCGAATAACTAATATTCGACAACTCTTCCTTTTCAAATATCTCATATTTGAAAATCTCACTTCGATTAAACTATAATCGATAACTCCCTTCGATGAAACTAACATCGATAACTCCTTTCGATGAAACTAACATCGATAACTCCTTTCGATGAAACTAACATCGATTTATTTAACTCGACGAACTTAACTCGACTAACTTAACTTGACTCGACTAACTCGACTTATTTGGTTCAACCAATTCGATTCGATTAACTAGGCTCGACTAACTTGACTAACTTAACTCGACTTACTTGGTTCGACCAATTCGATTCGATTAACTAGGCTCGACTAACTTGACTAACTTAACTCGACTTACTTGGTTCGACCAATTCGATTCGATTAACTAGGCTCGACTAACTTGGTCGAACCACCCGATCAACTCAACTTATTTAACTTAACTTATTTCTCAACTCGATCAACTCGATTAACTCCTATCGAATAACTAATATTCGATTAAACTCCATTCGCTTGACTCTAGATCGCAGCGATCACAATGGTTACGCCTGACTCCCTCAGGAAACATCCGACCGCCGTAGGTTATTTACAGCCCTGCGAATTACGCTAGCAGTCGTACAAGATGGCAACTTACCCTGAATACTATGTTTGACTAACTCTGTCTCAAATAACTATATTTGATTAATCTCTAGTTCGTTTTAACTCAAATCGATTAACTCTAACAAATTAACTCCAACTGGTTAACTCTAACTGATTAACTCTAACTGGTTAACTCTAACTGATTAACTCTAACTGGTTAACTCTAATTGATTTACTCTAACTGGTTAACTCTATTTGACTAACTCGACTTACTAACCCCTTTCGAATAACATATTCGATTTACTAACTTTCGAATACCATATTCGATTTACTAACTTCGAATACCATATTCGATTAACTCCTTTCGAATGTCTATACTCGATTAACTAACTTCGAATACCATATTCGATTAACTCCTTTCGAATGTCTATATTCGATTAACTAACTTCGAATACCATATTCGATTAACTCCTTTCGAATGTCTATATTCGATTTACTTTATTCACTTTATAAAGATTTCCTTTTTAACAACGTTTTATTTATTTGAAAGATTTACTTTTAAATAACGGTTCTACACTTTAAAAATGATTTCCTTTTTATAATCTTCCCTTTCCAATTCTATTTGTAAATGGTTTACAAATATTTCCTTTTCAAATTTTTTCTTGAAATATTCTAACTTCTTAAATTCCCGGGAAAATTCGCCATAACCTCCTTTGTATCGGGAGCATCGGGAAAATCCCAAAACTCGCCACACAGGCCTTTCCATTCAAAAAGAAATGTTTTGAATTTATTCCCTTTTCAAATATCTCCTATTTATAAATATTCCAATTTATAAACATTTCTTATTTATAAATATTCCACTTTATAAATATCTCTTATTTATAAATATCCCATTTTATAAATATGCTATTTTCAATATCACTTTGAAAATTCCCTTATCTACATTCCGGTATGTTATGGTATACAATCATATCAAATCACGATGTTCAATATCATCCAAGCACATATAATCGCCCACAGATTTTATATCACATCATATAACAATATATGAAAAACAATAAAATAACTGTTGAGGAATCCAGTCGGATTCCTCCAACCTGTCTCCCTGCATCCACAGATGTTACACAATATGATTATCATCACTTTCAGTTCAATATGAATTATTCTGATAGCAGAATCAATATATATATATATTTAATGGTTTATATATATATATATGTATATATATATATAATTTTCACTAACTGACTAGCAGTTCAATCAATCAACCAACACACAGCAATCAACAGATGATTAACAGTTCTAAGGATACATTATAAAAATATAACTGTTCAGAGTTGGTGAGTTTTACTCACATTTGCGCGTTAACCGATAAATATCGGTTTGCGTTCATTGATTCAGTCGAACAATTTATTTCGCCATAAATTGTAACGAGCTCGAATTCACTCCCGGTCAATCTCATTGTGTTGCTCCCGTCCATACGATCCCAAAGCAACTTACGGTTCGTCAATCTGATTCCATATGACCGAGATATTAAATTAACAATTCACTACATCTATTTGAATTTTAAATAAAAACTTAACACTTTGAATTTGGGCTTAGCTTATTCATATGGCCCATGACCCTTCTCAAGCCTACCCGTAACATACCAGACCCGCTCCTCTTCTTCTCCCCCAAACATTTTCCCGTCGCCTGCTAATTGAAATGGCCAGTATCGAGACTCCAAACCCAGATTTCTCCTCCAACTCAACACCGAACACCCAATGGTCTTCACCAATCAACCTCGCTCCTTCCCCTCTTCGCTCCAGTACCATCAAAACGCAATTCGATCTTACGTTTTCACCTGCGTCGGACATCCAGTTCGTGACAATACCGAACCATTTCATCACCGGAGTCCCTAAAATTGACACACACGGATGCGCCTCCTCCTGTTGATCTCCGCGCACCCTTCCTTTTAGCACAACTCCACCCATACTAGCGTTAAACTTGAACCCTAGAACGACGCCAGTAAAATTTGTGCGACCTCTAACAGATTCGTACAGCACAAAAGCAATACCAAATTGAAGAGGGTACCATCACTAACCCAAATACATACTTAGAATGTTTTATAGAATTTTCTTTGAGTTTGTTTTGATTTTTGAACTTGTCTTTGGTTTACTGTAACCAGAATTTGTGGCGGCTCAAATTTTACTGAGGGATGAAGCATTAGGTCTTAAGAGAATTGTAAGGGGGGTATTTATAATGGTTTCAAAATATCTAGATATTTTGTATTGAGATATTTTTATTTTTATATTCATTTTATATTTGTTTTGTCCTTCTAAAAATCGCTGTGATCACACCCGATGCCCAAAAATCACGAAACCAGACATGTAGCTAGAGTTCGACATTACGGTCCCAACGAAACTGGTTTCGTCGAATTCTGACTTCGTATGCTCACACGGCGTATTTTTAACTGTCAAAATACTGACTGTTTTTCACTCTAAAAATCCGTACGACCACACAGTGACTCTAAAAATCACGAAACTAGAAATCTAACAACTATTTGACATTGCGGATCCAACAAAACTGGTTTCGTCGAATTCCGGCTTCGTTTGCAAAAGTGGCTATTTTTAACGCTTTAAATAGCCTATTTAAATATATAAATATTTTTAAATATAATTTAATTTAATATTTAAAAATAAATATTATCGTCTATATTCACTGAGGAATACCATACAGCTCCAGGGTAATTCTATACTTGCTATTCCAAGTCCAGATTGATTCGATATTCAATTTACATTGAAAAATCCTTTTATAACGTATATAAAGCGTTACGAATTATAAAGGAATTTCACAGCGACTTTTCTGAAATTTGATTTGGACGTAAATCAAAATCTACACGACGAAATCCAGATTTTTCTCTTCCATTAGAAAAATATACTCCACCAGCTCCACGCGTTTCTTGTTTCATAGAAATCCGACTTAAAACGAATCCTGTACATTCAGTTGAAGTTCGAATCGCCAATTTACGAACTGCAGCGCCATTTCCAGCTCGATTTTAATTATAATATAATTATACGTTCAAACTGTCATCGATTGAATATATTCGTCAATATAATTCAACTCTAAGCTGAATTACACCTTAGGGACGACCCCGTTCACAGAATATTGCGATGTCCAATATTTTTGATTATTTCTGGATTGAATATATTATTTAATTTATTATTTTAATTAAATATTCACTATTATTTAATTAACGGCCATTTAATTCTCTAAATCACTATTTATATAATTAAATAAATAAATTATTATCTTGCTAAAATACGGGTCACTACAATCTCCCCCCCTTAATAAAATTTCGTCCTTGAAATTGCTAAGCTAGGGGACGACCCTATCTACTGGGTAATTTTTTTTTCTGTTTACCTCTTATCTCCAGGTTCAACTGAACCAATTAATATCGACTGAAATACTAATTTATTCTGACTAACTAAATTTTTAAAAATCCTGAAAATTTTCTAACGCCTTAGCTTTCCGAAAAAATTTCGCCAGCACTACCTTTGTACTGGTTAATATCTCAAACTCCAACTCGCCTCTCTGGGCCTTCTTTATCCCAAAAGAAAATCAAACAGCCAAACGGCTTGCCAATTCAGCTCATAAATCTCATATCCATATATAATATAAACTGGTACCTTTTTGTCGGGCATATCAAATCTATCACTTCCATATGCTATCAACTCAGCATATACCAGTGTTATCTCAATCGAATTCCAACCAGTTCATATCCTCAAATCCAAATCGAATTTCATTCGAACCCCAATATCAAATTCCAAATTATTGACTTATCAATTTGGTTCCATTCTAGATTATCTTTAATCCAATTCAATTTTATTTAACTTAGTTCAAGTTTAATTCTAATTCACTTATTCACATTTGTCATCTCATTCTATTTAACTTCATACGTTAAATTTTAATTCCAGAGCTTAAATCCCTGGGTAAATTTCAAATCAATTTGAAATCATAATGCCAATTCAAAACCTTTGAATCTCCAAACAGCTTGTTTTCTCAAAACAATTCAAATCAAAATCTTTTGTAGTAATCCACCACTTAGAACTCGAAAATCACACCGATGATACTGCGCAGTCATCATCGGAATTATCTTCCAGCGACCCAAGTGATTTCAATATTATATCATTTCTAAAACCATTGCTAAATACTTCCATTTTGAAAACATTTCAAAATCTCCCAAGAACTTAAAATTTCCTTATTTTAATTCCAATTCTGATTTAATTCAGATTTAATTCATCTTATTTCATATACTTTACTTATATGATTCTGATTAGTTATTTATAATCATTTCACTTTTATAACCTTACTCGATTATATTACCAATCAACACAACCAATATACTATATCAAAATATATTCGGGTAAAATTATTTCTTTTACCCTTCTTTCAAAACATACCATGACGGTTCATCGTATTCGAGTGTTTAGTAACCCCTATCGATACAGTGGATCAAACTGATCGACCAGAATTCACAAACTACTCATCCAATAAATCTCCACAATATAAAATCATTTTATATTAAATAACATATACGTTCACTTGTATATATACACTCAACTCATTCTAGGATATTACCGATCCCATCTCTATTGAATCACGCCACAGAGCCAAGGTAATAACTAAACCAATGCTCTGATACCAACTGTAGTAACCCGAAAATCCAAGGGAATTTGAGCTGACTAAATAACACAAGTCCAACCCCAAATTACACTGGAAATTCAAGAAACTAATAGAAAGAAGACAGAGGGTGAGAATAGATAAGATAGAAACTTAGAATAGAAGAAGAAGAAGAACATACAACATCATCAGAGTAACACGAATCTCATAGCGGAACGAATAAAATATAACATAACTTTTGAAATACAAAGTTATAACTGTACATACATACCATTTCAGAGTACAACATATAACATCACAGCGGAATAAATAATAGCTATCGACTGCTGAAGCCTCCTGCTCCAAGCTCTTCAAATATACCTGTAAATCCTGACTACTTGACTGCCCGTACAAATTTAGGCACCCAAGAGTTTAGGGAAAACAAAATAAACTCCGGGTCAGTCATGTGACTGGTGTGAATAAACTCAAATCATTTAAACAGGTATATGATATCTCATAAGACCACGCCGTGAATACGGAACGGGTTTTTCCCTTATGAGAATCCAAATAACTTTTCAAAGCAATATCATTTTGATATTATAATAATGTCTAAGTACAAATAAATATCAATCTAGCAGAAACGCTTGCATCTCACGTTACTACATATACAGTATACAATCAAAATCGCAAGCACGTATTGGATGATTGGATTTCCAACTATGACAAGGTATGGAACCACCTTCCGATCAGTGTACTCTAGGAACGATACACTGAAGTTCAACAAGAACATCTTGCAACTCAGCCACACATGACCGACCACTCATTTCGTTTGAGTGTATCGAATGTACATCACCAACGGTTGGGATCAACAACCGTTCCCGTATATATATATGGGACAGCATTGATAGATTAAAGAAGCAAATGAATATTCTCTAGATAGGTGATTATACACCCTACTTCGGTGCGACCGACTTAGCCATGTTGCCTGCCCGATTTCTGTCATTTACCGGATGTGAGGCTAGAAGCTACATTTATCTTTTCACATCATATCTTCATTTACTTGGAATACCACATCGTCATACCCACCAAATCATTATCGATTTCCCTAACAGTATCACGGGTATGAAGCTAAGAGAAACGAATTCCTCCGCCACCAAACGTAACACGTTGAAGAGATCAACATATATGATTCGTTAGGAATACTCTGTCAGACATTCATCTATACAAGTTGTCCTGGGACTGGACAAACCAAAGGCACTATTCTGTAAACAGGATAGCCCTTGCATTTTACTCCGTCTTCAATTATCTTTGGCATATATGATTCGCGACGCTTATGCCAATACAGAGTGGTTCTTTGTATAATAATCCAACCGGTCTCTCCATATTAACAACGTTAAAATGGTTAAAATTTCGATAGTCTGTGAATTAACTATCAAAGAAATACAAGTATGCAAACAATGATATTATTTCCAAATGGAAATTATATCGAACAAACATCATTTAACATAAATCTCTTTAGTTCATTTATTTACTTATCTCCTATTTCCCTATGTTTTAAATTCTTATTTTCTTTTATCAGAAAACATTTCTGATTCTCGTTTGGAAAACATTTCCAAAACTCCTTTACGATCAAATCTTACCATTTCTTAGTTAAGAAGGAAGTCACTCAAGTTGGGGTATAATTACCTCTCAGACCTTAACTGAACAACGTTATAACTTCGAAATGGTCAAAGTTTATCTTTAAATCTTTAACAACTTCTTTATGCCTTTCTCGGATTCAAATTTACTAATCCACTTCTATATTTAAAACATTGGTTATAACGATGACGTTATAATCCCTACTTTCGAATTATCTAACTTTAATTATAACTTCTATTCTTATTAGTGAATAATTAACCTAACACTTATTTATTTATAAATAAATAAATCTCTATTTAAACACTGGAAAGTATAAGTACTTACCCGAATTCGATATAAACGAATTCGCCGATTAACTCTCTTCGAGAAATCTCTATTTGATTAACTTCTTCTCGAATAAACGATATTCGATAATCTCTCTTCGAATAACTAATATTCGATAACTCTTCCTTTTCAAATATCTCATATTTGAAAATCACACTTCGATTAAACTATAATCGATAACTCCCTTCGATGAAACTAACATCGATAACTCCTTTCGATGAAACTAACATCGATAACTCCTTTTGATGAAACTAACGTCGATTTATTTAACTCGACGAACTTAACCCGACTAACTTGACTCGACTAACTCGACTTACTTGGTTCGACCAATTCGATTCGATTAACTAGG
Source organism: Allium sativum (assembly GCA_030737875.1). Classification (NCBI taxonomy): domain Eukaryota; kingdom Viridiplantae; phylum Streptophyta; class Magnoliopsida; order Asparagales; family Amaryllidaceae; genus Allium; species Allium sativum. The sequence continues at coordinate 302,950,651 of CM060924.1, forward strand.
CTCGACTAACTTGACTAACTTAACCCGAATTACTTGGTTCGACCAATTCGATTCGATTAACTAGGCTCGACTAACTTGACTAACTTAACTCGACTTACTTGGTTCGACCAATTCGATTCGATTAACTAGGCTCGACTAACTTGACTAACTTAACTCGACTTACTTGGTTCGACCAATTCGATTCGATTAACTAGACTCGACTAACTTGGTCGAACCACCCGATCAACTCAACTTATTTAACTTAACCTATTTCTCAACTCGATCAACTCGATTAACTCCTATCGAATAACTAATATTCGATTAAACTCCATTCGCTTGACTCTAGATCGCAGCGATCACAATGGTTACGCCTGACTCCCTCAGGAAACATCCAACCGCCGTAGGCTATTTACAGCCCTGCGAATTACGCTAGCAGTCGTACAAGATGGCAACTTACCCTGAATACTATGTTTGACTAACTCTGTCTCAAATAACTATATTTGATTAATCTCTAGTTCGTTTTAACTCAAATCGATTAACTCTAACAAATTAACTCCAACTGGTTAACTCTAACTGATTAACTCTAACTGGTTAACTCTAACTGATTAACTCTAACTGGTTAACTCTAACTGATTTACTCTAACTGGTTAACTCTATTTGACTAACTCGACTTACTAACCCCTTTCGAATAACATATTCGATTTACTAACTTTCGAATACCATATTCGATTTACTAACTTCGAATACCATATTCGATTAACTCCTTTCGAATGTCTATACTCGATTAACTAACTTCGAATACCATATTCGATTAACTCCTTTCGAATGTCTATATTCGATTAACTAACTTCGAATACCATATTCGATTAACTCCTTTCGAATGTCTATATTCGATTTACTTTATTCACTTTATAAAGATTTCCTTTTTAACAACGTTTTATTTATTTGAAAGATTTACTTTTAAATAACGGTTCTACACTTTAAAAATGATTTCCTTTTTATAATCTTCCCTTTCCAATTCTATTTGTAAATGGTTTACAAATATTTCCTTTTCAAATTTTTTCTTGAAATATTCTAACTCCTTAAATTCCCGGGAAAATTCGCCATAACCTCCTTTGTATCGGGAGCATCGGGAAAATCCCCAAACTCGCCACACAGGCCTTTCCATTCAAAAAGAAATGTTTTGAATTTATTCCCTTTTCAAATATCTCCTATTTATAAATATTCCAATTTATAAACATTTCTTATTTATAAATATTCCACTTTATAAATATCTCTTATTTATAAATATCCCATTTTATAAATATGCTATTTTCAATATCACTTTGAAAATTCCCTTATCTACATTCCGGTATGTTATGGTATTCAATCATATCAAATCACGATGTTCAATATCGTCCAAGCACATATAATCGCCCACAGATTTTATATCACATCATATAACAATATATGAAAAACAATAAAATAACTGTTGAGGAATCCAGTCGGATTCCTCCAACCTGTCTCCCTGCATCCACAGATGTTACACAATATGATTATCATCACTTTCAGTTCAATATAAATTATTCTGATAGCAGAATCAATATATATGTATATATATATTTAACGGTTTATATATATATGTATATATATATATATATATAATTTTCACTAACTGACTAGCAGTTCAATCAATCAACCAACACACAGAAATCAACAGATGATTAACAGTTCTAAGGATACATTATAAAAATATAACTGTTCAGAGTTGGTGAGTTTTACTCACATTTGCGCGTTAACCGATAAATATCGGTTTGCGTTCATTGATTCAGTCGAACAATTTATTTCGCCATAAATTGTAACAAGCTCGGATTCACTCCCGGTCAGTCTCATTGTGTTGCTCCCGTCCATACGATCCCAAAGCAACTTACGGTTCGTCAATCTGATTCCATATGACCGAGATATTAAATTAACAATTTACTACATCTATTTGAATTTTAAATAAAAACTTAACACTTTGAATTTGGGCTTAGCTTATTCATATGGCATGACCCTTCTCAAGCCCACCCGTAACATACCAGACCCGCTCCTCTTCTTCTCCCCCAAACATTTTCCCGTCGCCGGCTAATTGAAATGGCCAGTATCGAGACTCCAAACCCAGCTTTCTCCTCCAACTCAACACCGAACACCCAATGGTCTTCACCAATCAACCTCGCTCCTTCCCCTCTTCCCTCCAGTACCATCAAAACGCAATTCGATTTTACGTTTTCACCTGCGTCGGACATCCAGTTCGTGACAATACCGAACCATTTCATCACCAGAGTCACTAAAATTGACACACACGGATGCGCCTCCTCCTGCTGATCTCCGCGCACCCTTCCTTTTAGCACAACTCCACCCATACCAGCGTTAAACTCGAACCCTAGAACGACGCCAGTAAAATTTGTGCGACCTCTAACAGATTCGTACAGCACAAAAGCAATACCAAATTGAAGAGGGTACCATCACTAACCCAAATACATACTTAGAATGTTTTATAGAATTTTCTTTGAGTTTGTTTTGATTTTTGAACTTGTCTTTGGTTTACTGTAACCAGAATTTGTGGCAGCTCAAATTTTACTGAGGGATGAAGCATTAGGTCTTAAGAGAATTGTAAGGGGGGTATTTATAATGGTTTCAAAATATCTAGATATTTTGTATTGAGATATTTTTATTTTTATATTCATTTTATATTTGTTTTGTCCTTCTAAAAATCGCTGTGATCACACCCGATGCCCAAAGATCACGAAACCGGACATGTAGCTAGAGTTCGACATTACGGTCCCAACGAAACTGGTTTCGTCGAATTCCGACTCCGTATGCTCACACAGCGTATTTTTAACTGTCAAAATACTGACTGTTTTTCACTCTAAAAATCCGTACAACCACACAGTGACTCTAAAAATCATGAAACTAGAAATCTAACAACTATTTGACATTGCGGATCCAACAAAACTGGTTTCGTCGAATTCCGACTTCGTTTGCAAAAGTGGCTATTTTTAACGCTCTAAATAGCCTATTTAAATATTTAAATATATAAATATATTTAAATATAATTTAATTTAATATTTAAAAATAAATATTATCATCTATATTCATTGAGGAATACCATACAGCTCCAGGGTAATTATATACTTGCTATTCCGAGTCCAGATTGATTCGATATTCAATTTACATTGAAAAATCCTTTTATAACGTATATAAAGCGTTACGAATTATAAAGGAATTTCACAGCGACTTTTCTGAAATTTGATTTGGACGTAAATCAAAATCTACACGACGAAATCCAGATTTTTCTCTTCCATTAGAAAAATATACTCCACCAGCTCCACACGTTTCTTGTTTCATAGAAATCCGACTTAAAACGAATCCTGTACATTCAGTTGAAGTTCGAATCGCCAATTTACGAACTGCAGCGTCATTTCAAGCTCGATTTTAATTATAATATAATTATACGTTCAAACTGTCGTCGATTGAATATATTCGTCAATATAATTCAACTCTAAGCTGAATTACATCTTAGGGATGACCCCGTTCACAGAATATTGTGATGTCCAATATTTTTGATTATTTCTGGATTGAATATATTATTTAATTTATTATTTTAATTAAATATTCACTATTATTTAATTAACGGCCATTTAATTCTCTAAATCGCTATTTATATAATTAAATAAATAAATTATTATCTTGCTAAAATACGGGTCACTACACGTTGGGTTAAAAATATAAAACATGTGTGTTGGCATGTTTGATGCAGGCCAATGACCTTGAAAACATTTAAGTGGTATAAATTAACTTTACCCAATAAAGATGAATTTGAATAATGGGCTGCAAATATTTACATATAAAAAGAAAAGAGACAAAATATGTAAACTTAGAAAATACGATGTGTTTAACGCGAGGTTGGATTGAGTTGTGACATAAACCTGCCCGGAACCGCCCGACTGTCCAGTAGTCACAACAATACCTATCCAATGTGGGTGGTTAAACATTGAGCCCAATAGAGACCCGAGGTTAGACTGAGTTGTGATGTAAGACTGCCCGGAACCAACCGGCAACAGGCAATCACAACAATACCTGTCTAATGTGAGAGGTCGAGGCTTTAATAAGACAATTAAGGCCAAGTCAGGAATGATAGGATTAAGTAAATTGAATTAATACTTAATCAAATTGAACATGCTAAACTATACAGACTGATTGGGGGTTAGGTTTACAAAACACTTAACCAACTTAGCATGTTGGCTAAAAATAGAAAACCTAGTAGCGGGGGACCCTTTTCAGCAGTAACCCTACAAGGTGTATCAGGATACCCTGAACTAGGCAGGGTGGGGCACGATTACTGGGCTGACTGTAAGAGGTCAAATCGATTGCGGTGGTGCAGCAGTTTAGGTTCTAACGGGGTGCCGGCGTGCACACACTCCGGCGCAGAAAAATTAGGCACTGGGCACCAGTAGTATACCTGTGCATTCTAGAATTGTGTCGGGCCGCCACCATGGGACTTGATACACCCCACGGTGGGACCAGCATAGGTAGCTACAACATCGGGGGCCGTAAGACACATGTAAATATGCGAGTAGGAGCCGATCATTAGAAATGGATCACTTCACCCTGATTATGGGTTGCCTGTTGGGAACTAGTTTATAGGGGTGCAGAGATTAGTATGGGGTACGATAGTATATTCGACTCTAGACAACTTAACTTAGTTTATTGTGCTTTCCCATTTCCAGTTTGTACTTGTCATGCTCATTTCCTTATTCATAGACTGAATAGTCCTAGACTTACTCAGGCTTTATGTCTGACTCTACTTTTCTTTCGTTCCCCCCCAAGGTCCACAGGGAGGGAATACTGCAGCTTGACCAGTTTTCACATCCAACTTGAAGAGAGAATGTATTGCTTGGATCTCTTTCGTTTTGGACTATGGCTTTGGATAGCAATTATGGGGACTTATGCAGTTTACTTATGTTTTTATGCTTCTTTAAGTTATGAAATCAAGACAGTTATGGAAATGTAATGTTTTTGGAATAATTGTAAGACAATTATGGTATGGTTTGTGTAACACGTATTTTGATGAAATAAAAGTTGCTGTTGTTTTCCGCTATTCAAAAATATATGTACTTATATCTGTCTTGTGTATCTGTGACTTATACTTATAAACCTCCACCAAAATTAGGGCATTCCCTTTGAGAGTGACCCTAACGGAGGTGGGGTGTTTCACTTGGTATTAGAACATAGGTTTACCAGATAAGATAAAAAGTTTTGAAAACTTATTTTCAATAGAAAATTTAAAGAAGCATTTTTAAAGATAAAATGTTATTTTATTTTAAAAAAGGCATAGTCCCCCAAAGCCATAGGTACTATCTTTTATCCTTCGTTTTGAATCTATCCTTCTGTTTCAGCATGTCTGAAGAACTTAACTTGCCAGAGGGTGTACCAATACCTGGTTGGTTCAGACGATTCTTAGAAGCAAGGGCCAATCAGCCAAACCGAGAACTTATTCGTCATCTTTGAGGTAGAAGATAGGCAGAAGGTGCAACTGGCAGTATGGCTACTTAAAGGCGAGGCTTCCTACTGGTGGGAAGTTACCAATGCAGAAAGATCAGTGGAAACGTGGGAGGACTTTAGGGCAAGGTTTGAGGCTAAATTTCTCTCCGAAGCTGAAAGGAGTCTTCAATTGGAAAAATTCTTATTTCTTAAGCAAGGGATTATGACAGTCAAAGAGTACGTTAATCAGTTCGATCAGCTGGCTAGGTTCGGACTGGACCTCGTCAACACTCCGCACAAGAAGGCTCTCCGCTTTGTCAAAGGATTGAATGAGCCATTACACAGTTTGGCCATGACCCATATGCCCATGGGAGCTACGTATGAATGGTTGGTGCAGATGGCATTGCTGAACGAAGAGGATAAGGGCAAGAAGGAGACAAAGGAAGAAAACTCTCAAGGGAAGAAAGAGGGTTTACAGCCTAAGAAGACAGACTTTAAGAAGGGCGGGAAAGACAACAAGTCCCAAGAGAAGAGGAAGTATAATTTCTGTGGCAAAGTGGGGGCACTTAGTGAAAGATTGCCGGAAAAAGAAGGCCAAGTTGAATGGTGAGTGCTTTTCTTGCGGTGAGATAGGCCACATGGCTAAGGATTTCCCAAAGAAGTGAGGGCAGGGGCAGAGGGCTGGATCCACCTCAGGGCACAGGTTCATGTGCTAGAAGCGCCACCTCTGCAATAGCGAGGTATAAATACTTCTGTAGAAAGTGTAGTTTATCTTTATGATCATCCAGTTCGCACTTTATTTGATTCTGGCGCATCCCACTCCTTTATTTCAACTGCTTTAGTAGAATCTCTGCACCTAGAAACTAGTATGGTAGAGGACCCCTTAATTGTTTCAAATCCAATCGGGGGCCCGGCTCATTTGTCTATGATCTGTGTGGGATTGAAAATTTCTATTCTAAGCGTAGAATTTAGATGTAGTGCCTTTGTTTTGGGCTTCTCGGGATATGGTTTGATTTTGGGCATGGATTGGCTATCCAGTAATGGTGCCATCCTTGATTGTGAGAAAAGGGTGGTTAGGCTTCTGACCCAACTCGGTAACACTCTGGAAATTACTTGTAATCCCTTGTATGCGGTTATGCTTAGTTATCTTGAATCGCTAGATGCTGCTGTTGAGAGTTTGCAATCGGTTAAAGTGGTCCGTGAATATCCTTATGTCTTCGAAGAGGTGAAGGGCTTACCTCCGAAGCGGGAGATAGACATCCGCATATATCTTGTAGATAATGCAAAGCCCGTTGCGTTGCCCGTTAGACACATGGCTCCACGGGAAAGGAAAGAGCTCAGTAAACAGGTTAAAGAGCTTCTAGAGAAGGGGTTCATTAGAAGGAGTATTTCAGAATGGGGCGCTCCAGTGGTGTTCTCCACAAAGGCGGATGGTTCACTCCGTCTATGTGTTGACTATAGGGAGCTCAACAAGCTGATGAAAAAGAATAGGCACCCTCTCCCCAGAATTGACGATCTGTTTGATCAGCTTGTAGGAGCGTCTGTTTTCTCCCAACTCGATTTAGCGACCGGGTTTCATCAGCTAAGGGTGGCTGAAGATAACATCGATAAGACAACATTCAGAACCCCAGACGGCTTCTTTGAATGGCTTGTCATGCCTTTCGGCTTGACAAACGCACCCGCTTACTTCGTGGACCTGATGAGTAGGGTGTTCAGAGAATTCCTCAACAAGTTAGTAGTGGTCTTCATAGACGATATCTTGATCTTCTCGAAGAGTGAAGAAGAACATGCTCAGCGCTTAAGGGCAATCATGGAAACTCTGCGAGTCCATCAGCTAAAAGCTAAATTCTCCAAGTGCCACTTTTGGAGAGAGGAAGTAAGGTTTCTTGGGCATATAGTATCCAAAGAAGGGTTAGCTGTGGACCCTGCTAAAGTAGTAGCGGTGCAGGATTGGAAGACACCAAGGAATGCAACAGAAGTCCGAAGCTTTCTCGGGCTAGCAGGCTTCTATCGGAAATTCATCAGAGACTTTGCAAAAATATCAGCTCCGCTCACTAGGTTAACAAAGAAGAACCAAGCATTTGCTTGGGATTTGGACTGCGAGTTCGCTTTCCAACGCTTAAAAAGGGCTCTTACAACAGCCCCAGTTCTGACCTTGCCGGATGGAAGCAAAATGTTTATGGTTTATACAGATGCATGTAGGATAGGGCTAGGCGCTGTCTTGATGCAAGAAGGGAAGGTAGTAGCTTATGGTGGAAGACAGTTGAAAGTGCACTAAAAGAACTACCCAACCCATGATCTCGAGTTGGCCGCCATCGTCTTTGCGCTCAAGTCTTGGCGCAACTATCTCCTAGGTGAGAAATTCGAACTGTATACTGACCATAAATCTTAGAAGTATCTCTTCTCGCAGAAGGACCTTAACTTGAGGCAACAAAGGTGGATGGAGTTTCTAGCCTCGTACGATTTCGAGATCTCCTACACTCCGGGCAAAGGCAACGTAGTGGCAGACGCGTGAGCCGAAAGAAACTGACCCTAAGTCCGCTGTTTGTTGAAAGGCAAAGCCTAGAGTTTATAGCCAGCTTTGACTTTAGGCCCTCCTCCGATTTTGTACCGGGCTTGCTAGCATCTCTCGAAGTACGCCCGACTCTAGTGGACTCAATAGGGACAGCACAATGCGAAGACCCTCAGCTTGTGGAGACGATTGATAGGCTAATTAGGGATGAGATTTCAAGTCACCTCAACAGATACTCCATCGATGATAAGGGTTGGTTAAGGCGAGACGGAAGACTATGCGTCCCACGGACAAGGGATTTAGTAAAGACGGTTCTCGAAGAAGAACATCACTCCAAGATGACGATACATCCAGGCGGAGATAAAATGTATAAGGACATAAAGAGAACTTTCTTTTGGAGCGGTATGAAGAAGGACGTGGCAGATTTCGTTTCTATGTGTATGACTTGCCAACAGGTTAAGGTGGAGCAGAAGAAGCCTGACGGTCTGCTCCATCCTCTAGAGGTCCCACAGTGGAAGTGGGATAGCATTTCAATTGACTTCATTGATGGGCTGCCTAGGTCTAGAAGAGGCAACACTAGCATTTGGGTAATAGTGGATAGGCTTACTAAAAGCGCCCACTTTTTACCTGTCAAGAGTAAAAGGACTGCCTCATCCCTAGCCTCTCTTTATCTCAAGGAAATTGTTCGACTCCATGGAATACCCTCCAGCATTGTTAGTGACCGAGACCCTATCTTCACAAGTGAGTTCTGGCGGAGTCTGCAAGAAGCGGTAGGTACACAGTTATGCTTGAGTACAGCCTATCACCCCCAAACCGACGGCCAGACAGAAAGGTGAACAGAGTTTTGGAGGACCTTTTAAGACTGTGCGTCCTTGACTTCGGGGGGACATGGGAAGACCACCTTCCTTTGGTTGAATTTGCCTACAACAACAGCTAACAAGCTACCATCGGAATGGCACCCTTCGAAGCTTTATATGGAAGACCGTGCCGATCGCCCACTTGTTGGTGGGAGTCTACTGACAAGCTCATACTTGGACCAGATATGATTCGAGAGACTTCAGAGAAAGTAGACTTGATACGGAGAAGAATGAAGATAGCCCAAGACAGACAAATCCTACGCAGACAAGAGGAGGACCGACCTTGAATTTGAGGTTGGAGACAGGGTTTTTCTTAAGGTATCTCCTCTAAGGAACGTTGTTCGTTTTGGAACCACAGGGAAGCTAGCACCAAGGTTCGTAGGACCATTTCCTATCATCGAGAAGGTTGGGAAGATGGCCTATAGATTAGAGCTACCCGAAAAGCTGGCCGGAGTTCACAACGTCTTTCATGTTTCTCACCTCCGGAAGTGTTTACACGAGTCTGCTGAAATAGTAGAGCCTAGCATTCTAGAAGAAGCCGAAGTGGAATGCGAAGCAACCGTGAGAAGAGTTCCAACACGCATCTTAGGAACTGAAGTGAAAAAGCTACGCAACCGCGAAGTCAAGCTCATCAAAGTTCAGTGGAGCGACGCCGAGGAAGACGCGACTTGGGAAACTGAGGCTAGAATACGCACAGCCTACCCTTTTCTTTTTGAGGGTACATCTTTGATCTTTCTTTTTCCTTAAGTTGCGCTTTTATCTATCTTTTTAGGTATATCTCCTTGACCTTATCTTTTAGGTAGAAACCCTTTGGATGAAAACATGTAATTGAAACATGTTATGGATGATGGTTGCAAGTGGTTGCAAGTGATTGCTAGTGGTTGCTCGTGGTTGCATATACACACACAGTCTATGTTTTAGATCGGCTCAGTCACTTCATATTGCATATGCATGTATGTATTTATATTCGTATATGGTTGAAGTTTAATGTGTTGTCATATGGATGTTGCATTTATATGAATGATTATGCACTCATGTAGAATCATAAATAGGAAAATTTGCATACAAAATGGATTCATGACACTTGCATAATTTGCATTAAGGAGGTCAACTGAATCAGTAGATCGCCTGATTTTGCATTAGATAAGTACATGTACACACACTTTGCATATGATCAAGAAGCATTAGAAGTCTTTTAAGGACAATGGATGCTCGTGTATGATGGATGAGTAGATGGACGTTTGGATGTTAGGATATACATTCTTCCTAAACTTGAAGATTTCGGGGACGAAATCCTTTTAAGTGGGGGAGAATGTAACACCCCGTGTATTCTATAACAGTGAAATTCACAAATTAAAGTATAATTAATTTCAAATCAAAGAATTAAGGGAAACGGGATATGCCATTGCATTCGTCTTGGAATTCTGCTTGAGATAGAGTCTAAGTTTGCGTAAAACGGACTCCGTATGAGGGAGATACGACCTCCGGAAGTTTCAGAATTCAGTTTAAAATTCAAACAGACAGAAACAGTTCAGAAAACAGTTCAAAATTCAAAAATCGGACCCAGATTGGGCTGGGCGGGAATTTTGCCGCCCAAGGCACCCAGGTCGACTGGGTAGTCGACCTGGGGCACCCAGGTCGACTGGGTAGTCGACCTGGGTCACCGAGGTCGACTGGGTAGTCGACCTGGGGGTCGATTGGGTAGTCGACCTGGCCACTGAGCCGGGTCGAACCCAGCCCCTCCTGGCTGGCCTGGTCTGTGCTTGGCCGAATTTCTGAGCTTTGTCTTGTCACTAGGGCTAGGTGTCAGCTCCTGATTGGTCTCTCTTTCAAACGAACGGCTAATATTAATCTAAGCTCCATCGACGGTTCTAATCAATTCACAAACTCTATAAAAAGGACCTATAACTCCACCTAATTCACACAAATAAAAATGAGAACGAGACCGTCATGCTGCTGAAGAAAGACTAGGAGTAGCCGTCAAAATTGAGAGACGATTAGGAGTCGATTCAAAAGCTTAGAGCCACAACAATTAAATCAAAACAACGCCTACAACAAAGGATAGCATCTCCAAATTCAGAATTCAGAATCCTGAATTGAAGATTCGTCATACGTTGTAAGTAGAGTGCTATTCCGATGTGAATGAATAATTGAGTTTTGATTTGTGTAAAATGAGAAATGGAATTGTACTTAATTTGTGGTGATGATAATTCATAAGTGTATGTTGCTATGATTCTAATTATGAATAGATTTGGGATGTTGTGGTATAATGATGTTACACCTATTGGATATTTGCAAGTATATGATTCATGTTGAAAGTTAACGACTATATGTTTGTGGTAGTTTATTACAACAAAGTTGAGATTCATGCAAGTATGTGATTCACTATTATGCCAACATGATGTATATTTTTTATGATTATTCTTAGCGTAGTTGGATCCATTTGGGTGTTATGATTCATATGAATTTATGTTGGAATTGGCATCATGATTTAACTATAAAACCATACTTTTGTATTAGTGACAAAAGTAAGCATCTTTGTGAACTTGTGTTGACTTTATGAACATGGCTAGTTTATGTTTAACTTTATACCTAAACAAAATATGTTTTAGGCCTATGTTGTTATCAAAATCATATGATAATATATGCGACACATAATTAAGTTAGATTTACATTTTAAATGCAAGTTTACATGAATAGATTAAAAACCATGATTCATGTTTAGGTGTGTTTTATGTCATGATTATATGCTATTACAATGCAAGTTCACAAGTGCCTAATTTATATTAATTAGACTGTTATGTTGCAAGTTCATGCGTTCACACACCCCTTTTTGATGTTACTTAGAATATATAAACACCATGTTCTAAGCCTCCCCTTTTTCATGTGGCTAAGTTGGGCTTAAATGTTAAGCCCAACATAATATAGCGAACGTATAAAATGGGGGTAATGACGTTGGGTTAAAAATATAAAACATGTGTGTTGGCATGTTTGACGCAGGCCAACGACCTTGAAATCATTTAAGTGGTATAAATTAACTTTACCTAATAAAGATGAATTTGAATAATGGGCTGCAAATATTTACATATAAAAAGAAAAGAGACAAAATATGTAAACTTAGAAAATACGATATGTTTAACCCTAGGTTGTATTGAGTTGTGACATAAACCTGCCCGGAACCGCCCGGCTGTCCAGTAGTCACAACAATACCTATCCAATGTGGGTGGTTAAACATTGAGCCCAATAGAGACCCGAGGTTAGACTGAGTTGTGACGTAAGACTGCCCGGAATCAACCAGCAACAGGCAGTCACAACAATACCTGTCTAATGTGAGAGGTAGAGGCTTTAATAAGACAATTAAGGCCGAGTCAGGATTAATAGGATTAAGTAAATTGAATTAATACTTAATCAAATTGAACATGCTAAACTATACAGACTGATTGGGGGTTAGGTTTACAAAACACTTAACCAACTTAGCATGTTGGCTAGAAATAGAAAACCTAGTAGCGGGGGACCCTTTTCACCAGTAACCCTACAAGGTGTATCAGGATACCCTGAACTAGGCAGGGCGGGGCACGATTACTGGGCTGACTGTAAGAGGTCAAATCGACAACGGTGGTACAGCAGTGTAGGTTCTAACGGGGTGCGGGCGTGCACACACTCCGGCGCAGAAAAATTGGGCACTGGGCACCAGTAGTATACCTGTGCATTCTAGAATTGTGTCGGGTTGCCACCATGGGACTTGATACACCCCACGGTGGGACCAGCATAGGTAGCTACAACATCGGGGGCCGTAAGACACATGTAACTATGCGAGTAAGAGCCGATCATTAGAGATGGATCACTTCACCCTGATTATGGGGTGCCTGTTGGGAACTAGTTTATAGGGGTGCAGAGATTAGTATGGGGTACGATAGTATATTCGACTCTAGACAACTTAACTTAGTTTATAGTGCTTTCCCATTTCCAGTTTGTACTTATCATGCTCATTTCCTTATTCATAGACTGAATAGTCCTAGACTACTCAGGCTTTATGTCTGACTCTACTTTTCTTTCGTCTTCTTTTCTTTCGTCCCCCCCCCAAGGTCCACAGGGAGGGAATACCGGAACTTGACCAGTTTTCACATCCAGCTTGAAGAGAGAATGTATTGCTTGGATCTCTTTCGTTTTGGACTTTGTCTTTGGATAGCAATTATGGGGACTTATGCAATTTACTTATGTTTTAATGCTTCTTTAAGTTATGAAATCAGGATAGTTATGGAAATGTAATGTTTTTGGAATAATTGTAATACAATTATGGTATGGTTTGTGTAACATGTATTTTGATGAAATAAAAGTTGCTGTTGTTTTGCGCTGTCAAAAATATGTGTACTTATATCTTTCTTGTGTATCTGTGACTTATACTTATAAACCTCCACCAAAGTTAGGGCATTCCCTTTGAGAATGACCCTAACGGAGGTGGGGTGTTTCATAGGGTATCGTATGTAATCACGAGAATTTTTAGAAAGCAAAATGAATATAGAAATGAGAATATACCGGGAATATTCCATTCTATAAAATATCTGAAATATATAAACACTCTATAAATACCCCTAACATCATCTCTTAACCTAAATCCATTTCTCCATTAGTCAAACCAGAATCCTCCTTTGCTTTTTATTTCTCAAACCCTTTTCATCGATTTTCAAAAGGGCAAAACAAAATCAAATACTAAATGGAAAATTACGATCTTGGATTCTTTGAAGTCCCTGTGTAATTCTCTTTGGTTCTACATCGGTTTGGGAGGGTGCGACTTCGGTTTATTGAGGCTCCAAACTGCCAGCGTGAGTTCGCTGAAAACTAGGGTACATGATTTCGATTGTTACAAGTTTTGATTTTAGTTTTTGAGGTTATGGTTGGGTTTGAAATGTGAAACCGAGTGGGTGGGTGGAGTTTGAGTGTTGTCTGACACAAAAAGTGTCGATGTCTGTAATGGTGTTGGGAGGAAATGACTGAACGATGGAAAATGTTGGAGGTGTGCGAGTTGCGTAGTAATGGTAGGAGGAGATGGAGATTTTCAAGTGAAGTTTAATGGTGATTTTCTTGTTATTTTTAAATGATGTGTTGATGGAGATGTGGGTGATCCAAAGTGCGGTAATGGCTGGGTGAATACTAGAGCTCACGATCTGGTGTTTGGTGAAGGAAGGCTGTTCGGGTTGGTATTTGGTAATTGGGCTTGGGCCGAGAATTGAAGTTAAGCCAAAATTATATAATCATTTAAGTTTTATTTAATTTAAAATGTATTAACTATGTTTTATTGTAGCTTATTCATACGTTATCGAAACTCAGCGAAACAAGATCCTTGGGATCGTATGAACGAGCACTACCCATTGGAACTGACTGGGAGTGGATTGGAGCTCGTTTGAATTTATTGCGAAATAAATTGTTTGATTCAAATCAAACAAACAGTTTACCGTTCTTTAACGATGAACTGCTAATGTGAGTAAAACTCACCAACTCTGAACAGTTATATTTTTATAACGTATTCTTCGAACTGATAATTATCTGTTGATTGATGTGTGTTAATTTGGTTGATTGAACTGCTAGTCAGTTAGTTGAAATTATATATATATATAAACCGTTATATATATATTGATGTTGTTTATCAGGACATTTCATATTGAAATGAAGTTGATGTTAATTATATTGCTTAACATCTGTGATGCAGGGGAACAGGTTGGAGGGACCCAACTAGGTTCCTCAATATATAGAATATTGTTTTGTCTCATATATTGTGATATGTGATGTGTTATATAATCTGTGCTGATTATGTGTGCTTGGTTGACAGTAATCATGGTTATAGGGTATTTTAAATACCATAAGGATAACTGGAACATAGAAAGAGAAATTTTCAAAGAGTTATTGAAAATGAATTATTTATAAAATCGAAGGATTTTATAAAAGGGATATTTATTAGAAAATAAATAGAATCGATTTAAAAAGGTTAAAGAGAATAGGGTATGGTTTTTAAGTAAATGGGAACTTGTTATACGTTGATTGAGTTGAGTAAATCTCAAAGTGTTGATCTGATGTTGGTTTCGGCCTTCGGGATTAACACTGAGAAATTTATTCACTTACCAATCTATAATGAGGATCTAATGAATACAAGTGAAGTAATAAAGGAATATTTATTTAGAAAATAAATAGAATTAAAAACGAAAATATTTATAATAGAATAGGAAGTTATAAAAAGGAAATCTTTATAAGTGGAGAAACATTATAAAAAGGACATTTTTAAAGTGAAGAACCGTTACTAGAAGTAAATCTTTATAAATGGATAAACGTTATTAAAAGGAGTTAATCGAATATAAGTTATTCAAATTTGAGTTAATCAGTTAGAGTTAACTAGTTAGAGTTAACCAGTTAGAGTTAATCAAATAGAGTTAATTGAATAAAGTTAAGCAAATTTAGAAACTGACTAGAGATTAGTTAAGCTGAATAGTTTTTCTGAGTATCGATCTGATGTTGGTTTCGGCCTTCGGGGTTTATACTTAGAGAATTGTTCTCTTACTAGTTTACAGTTAGGGACTAATAGTTGTGGAATGATAGTGATGTGTGAATGAGGATTGGAAATGTTTTCCAATGTTAATAACGTATATTTTCTAATCAGAGAAAATAAGGAAATATGAATATATATATATATATATTTATATGTTGGATGATTTGATCGATAATTCCATTTGGAAATATGATCATTGTTTGTACACCGACATGTTTTCATTTGATAGTTAAATCACAGACTATTAAGTTTTGACCATATTTACGTTGTTAATATGGAAAGACCGGTTGGTTTTTATCCAAAGAACCACTCTGTATTGGCATAAGCGTTGCGAATATGCCAAGAAAATTGAAGATGGAGTAAAGTGCAAGGGCTATTGTATAAGTCCTAGGTAGAGATTGCCTAGGATGGATGTACTGAATAGTGCCTTCGGTTTCGTTCAATCCCAGAACGAACGTAAATGGATGAATGTCTGACAAAGTATTTCCAATGATCGAATGGGTTGGTCTATATAAATATATATGGTTGCAACGGAGTTATTCCCTTAGCATAACATCCAGAATATTTATGTAAACCAATTAATGATTAACGGATCTGATAATGTGGCATTCAAAGTGATCGTATTATCAATGAATGGAAAGTAATCGTAGCCTCTGGCCTCAACAACCGGTAAATGACAAAAATCGGGCAGGCAGCATGGCTATGTGGTTAGCTCCCATTAGGGTGTATTATCACCTATCTAGAGAATATTCATTTGCTTCTTTAAATCTATCAATGTTGTCCCATATATATATATATATATATATATATATATATACTAGAAACGGTTGCTGATCCCAACCGTTGGTGATATACATTCGATACACTCAAGCGAAATGAGTGGTCAGTCATGTGTGGCTGAGTTGCAAGATGTTCTTGTTGAACTCCAGTATATCATTCCTAGAGTACACTGATCAGAAGGTGGTTCCATACCTTGTCATAGTGGGAAATCCATTACCCAATACGTGCTTGCGGTTTTGATTGTGTACTATATATGTAGAACGTGAGACGAAAGCGTTTCTACTAGATGATTATTATATTGTGGTTGATAGACATTATTATAATATCAAAAGTTTTTTGATATAAAGATATTTTGGATTCTCATAAGGGAAAAACCTATTCCATTATATGGCGTGGTCTTATGAGATATCAGTTACTTGTTCAAACTGTTTAAAAATTGTTTTACTCACACCACTCCCATGACTGACCTAGAGTTTATTTTGTTTTGTTTTCCCTAAAATCTTGGGTACCTAAATTTGTACGGGCAGTCAAGTAGTCGGGATTTCACAGATGCACTTGGAGAGCATGGAGCAGGAGGCTTCAGGATTAATTAGCTATTGTTTATTTCCGCTGTTTTTGTAAGTGCTGTACTCTGAAATGTTATTGTATACATATACTGTTTGTATTTTAAAAGTTATGTCATATTTTATTCGTTCCGCTGTGAGATTCGTGTTTATTCTGATGATGATGTTCTTCTTCTTCTATTCTATAAGTTTCTATCTTATCTATTCTCACCCTCTAACTTCTTTCTATTAGTTTCCTGGTTTCCAGTGCAATTTGGGTTGGACTTGTGTTATTTAGTCAGCTCAAATTCTACCGGATTTTCGGGTCACTACAGTGACACCTTAATTTTTCATACAACTACTAGAAGAATTAGCAAATTGGTAACTAATCTAGAACAAGACAACTAGCTCTGATACCAAACTGTTATGCAAAAATAGCACAAATGCGGAAGCAATACAAAATACAGGATCTAGCTTGTCAATATCAACCGCCAACTCAATAAAAATAATCACCAAACGAAACAAAAATAAAAGAGTGGAAGACACAAAGATTTAACGTGGTTCGATTGTGCCTACGTTCACGGTCCCAACAACTATTCTTTATTTCTTGAAGAGAGTACAAAAGAGAAGAATACAAAACACTCAATATATTTCTCATCCTATAATTTATACAAAAATAGGGATCTTATTGAGGATATGAAGATGAGAGCACTATTGGCATGTTGTTCAAAAAAAAAAAGTTGAGAAAGCCTCTCTATTTGTGAGAATAAAGATGAAGCCTTTCCTGAAGATAAGCATGAGAAGTTTACACATTTCCTTGATTGAAAATTTTGCGTATTTGTGATTATTTCCCCGTATAAATATATTTGATTGATTTGAATCAAATAATATACCTTCTCATTCCATCCTAATTTGTTGCCGGATATACAAAGATTTGATTGATTAATCAAATCAAATATATCTATCATATCTTTCCAATTTATTGCCCATAATTAATTGATTGCAATAATCAATTAAAATCTTCTCCATAACTGGTGAAACACCCCACCTCCGTTAGGGTCACTCTCAAAGGGAATGCCCTAATTTTGGTGGAGGTTTATAAGTATAAGTCACAGATATACAAGACAGATATAAGAACACATATTTGTAAACAGCGGAAAAACAAACAAACTTTTATTTCATAAAAGCAAATACGTGCTACAACATCATCACCATAATTGTCTTACACCTTTTCCAAAAACATAACATAACACTTTCATAATCTGTCTTGATTACATTATTTAAAGAAGCATAAAGAAAACATAGATAAACTGCAAAAGCCCCATAGTGGTTGTCCAAAGCCATAGTTCAAAATGAAAAAAGGTCCAAGCAATACATTTCTCTTCTTCAAGCTGGATGTGAATGCTGGTCAAGCTGCAGTGTTCCCTCCCTGTGGACCTGGGGGGGGGGGGGGTGGGGGGAACGGAAGAAAAGAAGACGAAAGAAAAGTAGAGTCAGACATAAAGCCTGAGTAAGTCTAGTACTATTTTGTCTATGAATAAAGAACTGGGTATGATAAGTATAAACAAGAAGTGGGAAAGCACTATAACTTGGTTAAGTTGTCTAGGGTCGAATACACTATCGTACCCCATGCTAATCTCCGAACCCATATAAACTAGTTTCCAACTGGCACCCCAAAATCAGGGTGATGTGATCCGTTCTATGATGATCGGCTCCTACTCGCATAGTTTCATGTGTCTTACGGCCCCCGCTGTTGTAGTTACCTATGCTGGTCCCACCATGGGGTGTATCAAGTCCCATGGTGGCGGCCCGACACAACCTTAGAATGCACAGGTATGCTACTGGTGCCCAGTGCTTTATTTTTCTGCGCCGGAGTGTGTGCACGCCCGCACCCCGTTAGAACCTACACTGCTACACCACCGCCGTCGATTTGACCTCTTACAATCAGCCCAGTAATCGTGCCCCACCCTGCCTAGTTTCAGGGTATCATGATACACCTTTTAGGGTTACTGCTGAAAAGGGTCCCCCGTTACTAGGTTTTCTATCTCTAGCCAACATGCTAAGTTGGTTAAGTGTTTTCTAACCTAACCCCCACCAGTCCGTTTAGTTTAGCATGTTCCATTTTGATTAAGTTTTTAGTTCACTTAATCCTAACAATCCTGACTCAGCCTTAATTGTCTTATTAAGGCCCTGACCTCTCACATTAGACAGGTATTGTTGTGGCTGCCTGTTGCCGGTTGGTTCCGGGCAGTCTTACGCCACAACTCAGTCTAACCTCGGGTCCTTATTGGGCTCCATGTTTAACCTCCCACATTGGATAGGTATTGTTGTGACTACTGGATAGCCGGGCGGTTCCGGGCAGGTTTACATCACAACTCAATCCAACCTCGGGTTAAACACATCGTATGTTCTACATTTACATATTTTGTCTTTCTTCTTTATTTTTCTTATATGTAAATATTTGCGGCCCATTATTAAGTTAATGGTGTAAAGGTTACACCAATCATGGGCCAAACCCATACTTGAATTTGGGCCCTTCTACTTTATGTTTTCATTTATTAATTAAGTTAACCCAACGTTATTTTCCCACGTTTAACACGTCCGTTTATTATATATATGTTGGGCTTAGCCCTTTTTAAGCCCAACTTAGCCATGCGAAAAGGGGAGGCTTAAAGCGAGATTACATACACAAAAAAGGGGGAATGTGAACGCATGAACTTGCAATGTGACGTTGGAACTACAAAATAGAAATTGGTGTACTTGCATAGTAGTAACATATACTTTGGTCATAAAGCATAAGTGACATGAACCAAACCATGTAAACTTGTAGTTAAGTTAAGAATACCACTATCGACACATAGGCTTAACTACAACATAAACCTATATTTTATTTAGGCATAATATCAAACATAAGCAATTCATGTTTATAAGATTACTACATGTTTACAAAGGTGTTTACTTTTGTTACTAACACAAAAGTATAGTTCAACTTAGTCATGATTAAATCTTTTCACATACCCATGGCATAAATATTTCTAACATGAAATCACGATTTTCACTTTAGTCATGCAAACTTGCAAAAAGGGATTTTTGAATCTAACCTAGCTATGTGCCACACATGTCGTCATATAATTCTTGTAAACAATATAGACTTAACATGGATTTCAATTATGCCAAATATCAATCATAGCCTAGTCATATTCATAAGTTTGCAAATAGGTTTTCTAGTACAAAAGCATGTCTTAATACATAAATCATGGTGCCAAATTTTCAACATAATTTCATATGGACCCAAACTTATTCCAATTTCTTCACAAAAAATGATGTTTGTATAAAAATACACATTATGATGGCATAGTAGCAAAACCCCAAACTTGCATGAATTTCAATTAATCAACTACATACATGTAGCTTCAATATGCATTACATAATTTGCGAATATTCCAAACGTATACTTGCATAAAACTACCGCATGTAGTTTTTCATAATTGAATAACATAATTCGAGAATATCCAAACGTATACAATATTCCAAATCGATAAGAATCATAGTAACGCACAAATATGAATTACTTTATCGCCACAAATCAAGTATACAAACCAACACAATTATTTGTTCATACTAAAATAATACTCTACTTACAATGGTGTGGCGAATTCTCAAATTTAGGGATTTGAAGATGCGATTTGATTTGATTGAGTTGCTTTATGCCTTAGAATTTGCCTCCTAATCCTCTCTCCAATTGGTGGCTACTCTTAGTCGTTCCTCAGCAACATGGCGGCTTTGTTCTTATTTTTGAATGAATAGATTAGGGTTGAGTCTAGGGTCATTTTTATAGAGGTTATGAACTGATTAGGACCATTGATGTTGCTTGGATTGATCGTAGCCATTCATTCGAAAGAGGGACCAATTAGAGCCTGCCACCTAGCCCTAATGACAAAGCAGACTGCAGAAAATCGACCAACATAGAATAGGCCAGCCAGGTTGGACTGGGTTCGACCTGGCTCTGGACCAGGTCGACATGCCTGTCGACAGCCCTGTCGACAGCCCTGTCGACCTGGCTAGACCAGGTCGACAGCCCAGTCGACCTGGGTGCGTTAGGCGGGTGTTTTTCCGCCCTGGCCCATTGGGCCCCATTTTGGAATTTAAACTTGATTTTATTCTGTTTGAATTTTAAACTTAATTCAGAAACTTCCGAAGGCCATATCTTCTTCATACGGACTCCGTTTTTCGAAAACTCGGACTCTATTTCGCGTATTTTTCCGAGACGAACGCAATGGCGTATCCCGTTTCCCTTAGTTCTTTGATTTCAGATTAATTATACTTTAATTTGTGAATTTCATAGTTAGAGAATTCGCGGGGTGTTACATTCTCCCCCACTTAAAAGGATTTCGTCCCCGAAATTTTTCAAGTTAGGAGGAATGTATATCCTAACATCCAATCATCCATCTACTCATCCATCAAACACGAGCATCCATTGTCCTTAAAAGACTTCTAATGCTTCATGATCATATGCGAAGTGTGTGTGTACATGAACTTATCTAATGCAAAATCAGGCGGTCTTACTGATTCAGTTAACCTCCTTAATGCGAGTTATGTAAGTGCCATGAATCCATTATGTATGCAAATTTTTCCTATTCATGATTCTACATGAGTGCGCAATCATTCATTACAAATGCAACATCCATGCGACAACACATTAAAGTTCAACCATATACGAAGGCAAACATATATGCATATGCAATATGAAGTGACTGAGCCGATCTAAAACCTAGATTGTGTGTGTATATGCAACCACGAGCAACCACTAGCGATCACTTGCAACCACTTGCAACCATCATCCATAACATGTTTCAATTACATGTTTCCATCCAAAGGGTTTCTACCTACAAGATAAGGTCGAGGAAATATACCTAAAAAGATAGATAAAAGCGCAACTTAAGGAAAAATGAAAGATCAAGGATGTACCCTCGAACAGAAAAGGGTAGGCAGTGCGTATTCTAGCTTCAGTTTCCCAAGTTGCGTCTCCCTCGGCGTCGCTCCACTGAACTTTGACGAGCTTGACTTCACGGTTGCGTAGCTTCTTCACTTCCGTTCCTAATATGCGGGTTGGCACTTTTCTTATGGTTGCTTCGCGCTCCACTTCGGCCTCTTCGAGGATATTTGGCTCTACCACTTCAGCAGACTCATGTAGACATTTTCGGAGATGTGAAACGTGAAAAACGTTGTGAACTCCGGCCAATTTCTCGGGTAGCTCTAATCTATAGGCCATTTTCCCAATTTTCTCGATGATAGGGAATGGCCCTACGAACCTTGGTGCTAGCTTTCCTGTGGTTCCAAAACGAACAACGTTCCTTAGCGGTGATACCTTGAGAAAAACTCTGTCTCCAACCTCAAATTCAAGGTCGGTCCTTCTCTTGTCGGCATAGGACTTTTGTCTGTCTTGGGCCGTCTTCATCCTTCTTCGTATTAGGTCTACTTTCTCTGAAGTCTCTCGGATCATATCTGGTCCAAGTATGAGCTTATCAGTAGACTCCCACCAACAAGTGGGCGATCGGCACGGTCTTCCATATAAAGCTTCGAAGGGCGCCATTCCGATGGTTGCTTGATAGCTGTTGTTGTAGGCAAATTCCACCAAAGGAAGGTGGTCTTCCCAAGTCCCTCCGAAGTCGAGGACGCATAGCCTTAAAAGGTCTTCCAAAACTCTGTTCACTCTCTCTGTTTGGCCGTCGGTTTGGGGATGATAGGCTGTGCTCAAGCATAACTGCGTTCCTACTGCTTCTTGCAGACTCCGCCAAAACTCACTGGTGAAGATGGGGTCTCGGTCACTAACAATACTAGATGGTATTCCATGGAGTCGAACAATTTCCTTGAGGTAAAGTGATGCTAGGGATGAGGCAGTTCTTTTACTTTTTACAGGTAAAAAGTGGGCGCTTTTAGTAAGCCTATCCACTATTACCCAAATGCTAGTGTTGCCTCTCCTAGACCTAGGCAGCCCATCGATGAAGTCCATTGAGATGCTATCCCACTTCCACTGCGGGACCTCTAGAGGATGTAGTAGTCCGCCAGGCTTTTTCTGTTCCGCTTTAACCTGTTGGCACACCATACACTTAAAAACGAATTCTACCACGTCCTTTTTCATGCCGTTCCAGAAGAAAGTCCTTTTTATGTCTTTGTACATTTTATCTCCGCCTGGGTGTATCGTCATCTTGGAGTGATGTGCTTCCTCGAGAACCTTCTTTATTAAATCTTTTATCTGTGGGACGCATAGTCTTCCGTCTCGCCTTAGCAAACCCTTATCGTCGATGGAGTATCTGTTGAGGTGACTTGAAGTCTCACCCCTAATTAGCCTATCAATTGTTTCCACAAGCTGAGGGTCTTCGCGTTGTGCTGTCCCTACTGAATCCACTAAAGTTGGGCGCACTTCGAGAGATGCTAGTAAGCCTGGTACGAAGTCGGAGGAGGGCCTAAAGTCGAAGCTGGCTATAAACTCTAGGCTTTGTCTTTCAACAAACAACGGGCTTAGGGTCAATTTCTTTCGGCTTAATGCGTCTGCCACTACGTTGCCTTTGCCCGGAGTGTAGGAGATTTCGAAATCGTACGAGTCAAGAAACTCCATCCATCTTTGTTGCCTCAAGTTAAGATCCTTCTGCGAGAAAAGATATTTCAACGATTTATGGTCAGTGTAAAGTTCGAACTTCTCACCTAGGAGATAGTGTCGCCAAGACTTGAGTGCAAAGACGATGGCGGCTAACTCAAGATCGTGGGTTGGGTAGTTCTTTTCGTGCACTTTCAACTGCCTCCCGCCATAAGCTACTACCCTTCCTTCTTGCATTAAGACGGCGCCTATCCCTGTCCCACATGCATCCGTATAAACAGTGAACATCTTGCTCCCATCTGGCAGTGTCAAAACTGGGGCTGTTGTGAGAGCCCTTTTCAGTCGTTGGAAAGCAAATTCGCAATCCAAATCCCAATTGAACACCAGATTCTTCTTAGTCAATTTCGTGAGCGGAGCTGAGATTTTCGCAAAATCCCTTATAAATTTTCGATAGAAACCTGCTAGTCCTAGAAAACTTCGGACCTCAGTTGCATTCCTTGGTGTCTTCCAATCCTGTACCGCCACTACCTTAGCAGGGTCCACTGCTAACCCTTGTTTGGATACTAGGTGCCCAAGGAACCTCACCTCTTCTCTCCAAAAGTGGAATTTGGAGAATTTGGCTTTTAGTTGATGGACTCGCAAAGTTTCCATGATTGCCCTTAAGTGTTGAGCATGTTCCTCTTCACTCTTTGAGAAGATAAGGATATCATCTACGAAGACCACTACGGATTTGTTGAGGAAATCTCTAAATACCCTACTAATCAGGTCCACGAAGTAAGCAGGTGCATTTGTCAAGCCGAAAGGCATGACAAGCCATTCAAAGAAGCCGTCTGGGGTTCTGAACGCCGTTTTATCGATGCTATCTTCAGCCACCCTTAGCTGATGAAAACCGGTTGCTAAATCGAGTTGGGAGAAAACAGACGCTCCTACAAGCTGGTCAAATAAATCGTCAATTCGAGGGAGAGGGTGCCTATTCTTTTTCGTTAGCTTGTTGAGCTCCCTATAGTCAACACATAGACGGAGTGAACCATCCGCCTTTGTAGCGAACACCACCGGAGCGCCCCATTCTGAAATGCTCCTCCTAATGAACCCCTTCTCTAGAAGCTCTTTAATCTGTTTACCGAGCTCTTTTCTTTCTCGTGGAGCCATGTGTCTAACGGGCAACGCAACGGGCTTTGCATTATCTACAAGATATATGCGGAAGTCTATTTCCCGCTTCGGAGGCAAGCCCTTCACCTCTTCGAAGACATCCGGATATTCCCGGACCACTCTAACTGATTGCAAATTGTCTACAGAGGCATCTAGCGATTCAAGATAACTAAGCATAACCGCATACGAGGGATTACAAGAAATTTCCAAAGTATTACCGAGCTGGGTTAGGAGCCTAACAACCCTTTTCTCACAATCAAGGATGACCCCATTACTGGATAGCCAATCCATACCCAAAATCAAACCATACCCCGAAAAGCCCAAAACAAAGGCACTACATTGAAATTCTACACTTAGAATAGAAATTTTCAATCCCAAACAGATCATAGACAAATGAGCTGGGCCCAAATTGGGTTTGAAACAATTAAGGGGTCCTCTACCATACTAGTTTTTAGGTGCAGAGATTCTACTAAAGAAGACGAGATAAAGGAGTGTGATGCGCCAGAATCAAACAAAGTGCGAATGGGGTGATCAGAAAGATAAACTACACTTTCTACAGAAGTATTTATACCTCGCTGTTGCAGAGGTGGCGCTTCTAGCACATGAACCTGTGCCCCTGAGGTGGATCCAGCCCTCTGCCCCTGTCCTCGTTTCTTTGGGCAGTCCTTAGCCCTGTGGCCTGTCTCACCGCAAGAAAAGCACCCACCATTCTCCTTGGCCTTCTTTTTCCGGCAGTCCTTTACTAAGTGCCCCACTTTGCCACAGAAATTGCACTTCCTCTTCTCTTTGTTGCCTTTCCCGCCCTTCTTAAAGTCTGTCTTCTTAGGCTGCAAACCCTCTTTCTTCCCTTGAGAGCTTACTGCCTTTGTCTCCTTCTTGCCCTTATCCTCTTCATTCAGCAATGCCATTTGCACCAATCTTTCATACGTGGCTCCCATGGGTATATGGGTCATGGCCAAACTGTGTAATGGCTCATTCAACCCTTTGACGAAACGGAGAGCCTTCTTGTGCGGGGTGTTGACTAGGTCAAGCCCAAACCTAGCCAGCTCATCGAACTGATTCACATACTCTCTGACTGTCTTGTCCCCTTGCTTAAGAAATAAGAATTTTTCCAACTGCAAACTTCTTTCCGCATCTGAGAGAAATTTAGTCTCAAACCTTGCCCTAAAGTCCTCCCATGTCTCCACTGGTCTTTCAGCATTAGTGACTTCCCACCAGTAGGAAGCCTCGCCCTTCAATAGCCATACTGCCAATTGTACTTTTTGTCTATCTTCTACCTCAAAGATGATGAATAGGTCCTCAGTTTCTTTCAGCCAATTCCTAGCTGCTACGAAGGACTCAGTTCCATGGAAATCCTTTCCTCCCATGGCTTTAAAATCTTTACATATCTTAGCAAACGTGTTCCCCCGTGGAGGAGGTGGAGGAAAAGGTGCTGCTGCAGCTGGATGATTTCCTGCAGCTGGGGGAGGAGGAACGGTAGGACCTGGCTGAGTGGCCCTTGCTTCTAAGAAACGTCTAAACCAACCAGGTATTGGTACCCCTTCCAGCAAGTTAAGATCTTCAGACATGCTGAAACAAAAAGGATAGATTCAAAATGAAGGATAAGAGATAGTACCTATGGCTTAGGGAGTGGACTTTGCCTTTTAGAATAAAAATAATATTTTTCTTTTAAAAATGCTTCTTAAAAATTTTCTTTTTTAAAATAAATTTTCAAAACTTTTTATCTTATCTAGTAAACCTATGCTCTGATACCAAGTGAAACACCCTACCTCCATTAGGGTCACTCTCAAAGGGAATGCCCTAATTTTGGTGGAGGTTTATAAGTATAAGTCACAGATATACAAGACAGATATAAGAACACATATTTGTAAACAGCGGAAAAACAAACAAACTTTTATTTCATAGAAGCAAATTCGTGCTACAACATCATCACCATAATTGTCTTACACCTTTTCCAAAAACATAACATAACACTTTCATAATCTGTCTTGATTACATTATTTAAAGAAGCATAAAGAAAACATAGATAAACTGCAAAAGCCCCATAGTGGTTGTCCAAAGCCATAGTTCAAAATGAAAAAAGGTCCAAGCAATACATTTCTCTTCTTCAAGCTGGATGTGAATGCTGGTCAAGCTGCAGTGTTCCCTCCCTGTGGACCTGGGGGGGGGGGAAACGGAAGAAAAGAAGACGAAAGAAAAGTAGAGTCAGACATAAAGCCTGAGTAAGTCTAGTACTATTTTGTCTATGAATAAAGAACTGGGTATGATAAGTATAAACAAGAAGTGGGAAAGCACTATAACTTGGTTAAGTTGTCTAGGGTCGAATATACTATCGTACCCCATGCTAATCTCCGAACCCATATAAACTAGTTTCCAACTGGCACCCCAAAATCAGGGTGATGTGATCCGTTCTATGATGATCGGCTCCTACTCGCATAGTTTCATGTGTCTTACGGCCCCCGCTGTTGTAGTTACCTATGCTGGTCCCACCATGGGGTGTATCAAGTCCCATGGTGGCGGCCTGACACAACCTTAGAATGCACAGGTATGCTACTGGTGCCCAGTGCTTTATTTTTCTGCGCCGGAGTGTGTGCACGCCCGCACCCCGTTAGAACCTACACTGCTACACCACCGCCGTCGATTTGACCTCTTACAATCAGCCCAGTAATCGTGCCCCACCCTGCCTAGTTTCAGGGTATCATGATACACCTTTTAGGGTTACTGCTGAAAAGGGTCCCCCGTTACTAGGTTTTCTATCTCTAGCCAACATGCTAAGTTGGTTAAGTGTTTTCTAACCTAACCCCCACCAGTCCGTTTAGTTTAGCATGTTCCATTTTGATTAAGTTTTTAGTTCACTTAATCCTAACAATCCTGACTCAGCCTTAATTGTCTTATTAAGGTCCTGACCTCTCACATTAGACAGGTATTGTTGTGGCTGCCTGTTGCCGGTTGGTTCCGGGCAGTCTTACGCCACAACTCAGTCTAACCTCGGGTCCTTATTGGGCTCCATGTTTAACCTCCCACATTGGATAGGTATTGTTGTGACTACTGGATAGCCGGGCGGTTCCGGGCAGGTTTACATCACAACTCAATCCAACCTCGGGTTAAACACATCGTATGTTCTACATTTACATATTTTGTCTTTCTTCTTTATTTTTCTTATATGTAAATATTTGCGGCCCATTATTAAGTTAATGGTGTAAAGGTTACACCAATCATGGGCCCAACCCATACTTGAATTTGGGCCCTTCTACTTTATGTTTTCATTTATTAATTAAGTTAACCCAACGTTATTTTCCCCCGTTTAACACGTCCGTTTATTATATATATGTTGGGCTTAGCCCTTTTTAAGCCCAACTTAGCCATGCGAAAAGGGGAGGCTTAAAGCGAGATTACATACACAAAAAAGGGGGAATGTGAACGCATGAACTTGCAATGTGACGTTGGAACTACAAAATAGAAATTGGTGTACTTGCATAGTAGTAACATATACTTTGGTCATAAAGCATAAGTGACATGAACCAAACCATGTAAACTTGTAGTTAAGTTAAGAATACCACTATCGACACATAGGCTTAACTACAACATAAACCTATATTTTATTTAGGCATAATATCAAACATAAGCAATTCATGTTTATAAGATTACTACATGTTTACAAAGGTGTTTACTTTTGTTACTAACACAAAAGTATAGTTCAACTTAGTCATGATTAAATCTTTTCACATACCCATGGCATAAATATTTCTAACATGAAATCACGATTTTCACTTTAGTCATGCAAACTTGCAAAAAGGGATTTTTGAATCTAACCTAGCTATGTGCCACACATGTCATCATATAATTCTTGTAAACAATATAGACTTAACATGGATTTCAATTATGCCAAATATCAATCATAGCCTAGTCATATTCATAAGTTTGCAAATAGGTTTTCTAGTACAAAAGCATGTCTTAATACATAAATCATGGTGCCAAATTTTCAACATAATTTCATATGGACCCAAACTTATTCCAATTTCTTCACAAAAAATGATGTTTGTATAAAAATACACATTATGATGGCATAGTAGCAAAACCCCAAACTTGCATGAATTTCAATTAATCAACTACATACATGTAGCTTCAATATGGATTACATAATTTGCGAATATTCCAAACGTATACTTGCATAAAACTACCGCATGTAGTTTTTCATAATTGAATAACATAATTCGAGAATATCCAAACGTATACAATATTCCAAATCGATAAGAATCATAGTAACGCACAAATATGAATTACTTTATCGCCACAAATCAGGTATACAAACCAACACAATTATTTGTTCATACCAAAATAATACTCTACTTACAATGGTGTGGCGAATTCTCAAATTTAGGGATTTGAAGATGCGATTTGATTTGATTGAGTTGCTTTATGCCTTAGAATTTGCCTCCTAATCCGCTCTCCAATTGGTGGCTACTCTTAGTCGTTCCTCAGCAACATGGCGGCTTTGTTCTTATTTTTGAATGAATAGATTAGGGTTGAGTCTAGGGTCATTTTTATAGAGGTTATGAACTGATTAGGACCATTGATGTTGCTTGGATTGATCGTAGCCATTCATTCGAAAGAGGGACCAATTAGAGCCTGCCACCTAGCCCTAATGACAAAGCAGACTGCAGAAAATCGACCAACATAGAATAGGCCAGCCAGGTTGGACTGGGTTCGACCTGGCTCTGGACCAGGTCGACATGCCTGTCGACAGCCCTGTCGACCTGGCTAGACCAGGTCGACAGCCCAGTCGACCTGGGTGCGTTAGGCGGGTGTTTTTCCGCCCTGGCCCATTGGGCCCCATTTTGGAATTTAAACTTGATTTTATTCTGTTTGAATTTTAAACTTAATTCAGAAACTTCCGAAGGCCATATCTTCTTCATACGGACTCCGTTTTTCGAAAACTCGGACTCTATTTCGCGTATTTTTCCGAGACGAACGCAATGGCGTATCCCGTTTCCCATAGTTCTTTGATTTCAGATTAATTATACTTTAATTTGTGAATTTCATAGTTAGAGAATTCGCGGGGTGTTACAACTGGCATAAATTTAAATCGTCTAATTTTAACAGAAGATGTATTTTAAAGGGATATTTGAAGGGGTATTGTTGCGAATGGGAAATCTGATTTTTTTCTCGAAAGGGAGTAAATTGGAAGGGGCAGAGTTATTAATTTTTATTATTTTTGTATTTATTAATTTTATTGTTTGTGTTTGTGTGTGTTTATTGTCGAACATAATAGTAGAATGCTGAATGCAAATTGCAGAATTTAAAATGTAAAATAAAAGACTAAATACAATGAAACTTTTTAATGCATTCCTGCGGCAACTAGTTCGTTTCGTATATTTTCTCGTACTAATGACATGATGGATGTTGTTCTGGTTCTTTGAACGGGTTTTCGATCTCTATTTTCGTGATTTGATATATTGTAATACTCATCAAGATATTCCACTGGCACTAAATCATAGTCGTCATCATACGACATAAAATCTGGATCGTCAACATTGTATTTTCTAATGTAGTTGTGAATAGCCATTGTAGCAGTAACAATTAACATTGTATGGATACGTCTGCATGTTACGTAAGATGGCCAAAAAATTTCTTTCAAATACCAAAAGTTCTTTCAATTTCCATACACAAACTAGAGTGATAATAGTTGAAAAATTCATTGTCGGACTTCGGTTCATTCTGTGTGTCATTAAAGTCGGGTATATGATATCTCACGGATCGGTAAGAAGTTATATATCCTTCCAATAGTGGATATCCTGAATCCACTAAATAAAATTGTTCTTTCCGCCTTACAGCCATTATATTTTGTGTAGCAGATCATTTCCGTCCTACAAAACGTTGCATGTCTGCCTGACCCACATGAGCCATTACATGTGTCCTATTAATAGCTCCAGTGCAATTTTTAAAGAAAGGAAAATATCAGGGAAATAACGAATTTGTTTTGCAATTCGGTTAAATTGGGCATCGACCGGTCGAATAATATCCACTGCCAGTAAGAGAACTGAATCCAAAATTTTATGAAAAATGACACAAATCGTACCATTTGATCATTGAAACCTCTCAGCAACCTTCTTTGTAGGAAGAGCCAATGCAATATTATATTGGAATATTGTCACCGTGATACGCATGGAGACCATGCACCACCACTGCAGGACCATGCACCACCACTACTGGACCATGCAAGACCTAAGAGAAACATTAGAAGACCCAGCAGATTCTTGGAGTAAGCACTGCGCAGAAGGGAAAATCAATTAGTTACAAAAAGTAAAAGTGCCAGCTATTTCATTAGGATATTTTCTTATTTCTAGATTTTCTGTTTTTCTTTTTTCTGCCAATATGTAACGGCAGCTATGGGAATCTTTTGCTTTCTGTTAAATGCAGTAGGAATCTGTCCATGTAGGCAAATGGATAAGGCACTGGTAGCCTATAAATGTATGCAGTTTTATGAATGAAAATATGAATTAAGTCTTGAAAATTACTCCTCCTTACCTCTTCTTCTTCTTTATTTGCTCTCTGTAATTTCTTTGTCTCTACACCATATCATTTTGGTGCTTTCACTTCCGACCTCTCCTCCCTTTATCCTTTTCCCGTCACATCCAAACCCACCCTCACCATGACGAAAGTCGACGACGCCCTCAACCAACTAGCCACCCACCAAACCACCATCACCTCCATCCAAGACACCCAAACCGCCATCCAAAACAACCACGGCTCTCTCTTACAAAACCAAGGCGCTGAAATAACCGAGATGAAAACGGCCATCCAAAACCTCACCAAAGCCGTAAATGACCTCACCCACAAATTCGACAATCAACCACCACCTTCCCCTAACAACCTTGGTTCCACATCCACCATCTCCACGAACACAAACCGCCAACCCCCATTACTCACATCACCCAACACCACTCGCAATCCCAAAGTAACTTTGACAAATTTTGATGGTTCAAATCCCCATGATTGGATATTCCAAGCCGATCGCTTCTTCACATATTACGCTACGCCCGAAGATCAACGCGTGGAGTTAGCTAGCTTTCACATGCTCTTGGTTCCAATGGATGCACCGCAATAAACAACTCTCCTCATGGACGGCACTCGCTAAAGCCATCGAACAAAGGTTTGGTCCACCCACTTTTTTAAACCCCCAAGCCTCTCTCTTTAAATTAAAACAAACTACCACAGTAGACCAATACCAATCGGCATTCGAAACCATATGTAACCGTATCACTACCTTACCACCAGACTCCATCCTACAATGTTTCATCTCCGGTCTTAAAACTCATATCCAAAACGAACTGCATCTCATGAAACCCACCACCATAATCAACGCCATAGAAGGAGCTAAGCTAATTGAAAAGAAATACACTGACCAATACAAATTCTCACCTACCAGATCCACTTCTCAGTATTCTAAACCCACAAATCATCAAAACACCACTCACACATTTCCTCAAACACTTCCTGCGCAATCTTCCAAACCCCCTTTTCCCATTAAAAAGTTATCACCAGCTGAAATGGACATTCGCAAACAACAGGGTCTATGCTTCAATTGTGACGAAAAATACCATTTTGGTCATCACTGCAAGCCAACCCACATCTTAATGATAACCCCGGAAACACAACCAGATGATGCTCCTCCGAACACTCCACCATCCCCTACCCCAGACCCAGACCCGAACCCAGCTACTACCACAGAAATTCCTGATCAAAACACCTCAGCCTTCGACCCGAACCAAGAAATCTCCTTCCACGCACTCACCGGTTCCACGCACCCTCGTTCCATCCGCCTTCCCGCCACCATCCACGGTACCCCAATCTCCATACTAGTCGACACCGGCTCCACCCACAATTATATGCACCCAAAAACAACAAAATTTTTAGGGCTTGAACTGCGCCACTCTACTTCCTTTATTGTCACCGTCGGCAACGGTGAGCAGTTGAGAAGCGCGGGGTGTTGCCTTGGAGTTGAAATCGACATGCAGGGTAATCGATTTGAAATCGATTTCCACCTTCTAGAAATTGTTGGATCGGATGCGGTGTGTGGCATCCAGTGGTTGGAAACTCTGGGACCAGTTACGTTGGATTATACAAAGCTTACAATGGCTTTCACACGTGGTAAACAGGCCGTCTGTTTAACTGGGCTGGGCCCAAATCTCTTACCGTCACAAATTTCCCTTAATCAGCTACGTCGCCTAGAAAACACTGAGTCCATAACCAATTACCTTTTTCTACATGCCCAAATTCTCAGCCCAGCACCCAGCCCATCTACAATCTCCCACCCCAACCCAGAATTAAACCACCTTCTTTCCACTTACCAAAACATTTTTCAACCTCCAACCGATCTACCCCCACATCGTGACCTCAACCACCATATAAACTTACTTCCCAACGCCACACCAATCAACACAAAACCTTATCGCTACCCCTATTTTCAAAAAAATGAAATCGAGCGACAAATCCGCGAAATGCTTCACTCAAAACTAATCCAACCATCCACTAGTCCCTTTTCCTCACCAGTTTTATTAGTTAAAAAGAAGGATGGGTCATGGCGATTTTGCGTCGATTACCGAGCACTTAATACCATCACCATTAAAGATCGTTTTCCCATCCCAACCGTAGATGAATTATTAGACGAACTTTATGGTGCCTCTTTTTTTTCAAAACTTGATCTTCGTAGTGGCTATTTTCAAATCCGTGTACACCCACCCGATGTCCCCAAAACGGCTTTTCGCACCCACGAAGGTCACTACGAATTTCTCGTCATGCCGTTTGGTCTAACCAATGCCCCATCAACTTTTCAAGCAACCATGAATAACATATTCCGGCCACATCTACGAAAATTTGTACTCGTCTTTTTTGACGATATTCTCGTCTATAGTCCATCTTGGGATTCACACATAAACCACCTCCACACCACTTTAGCCATCCTCGATGAACACCAATTCTTCGCCAACTTAAATAAGTGCACATTCGGCATGACAGAGCTTACGTATTTAGGCCATATAATATCCAATAAAGGCGTTCATGTGGATCCGACAAAAATTGACGCCATGCTTCACTGGCCAGTTCCACAAAACATTACTGAAGTCAGGGGTTTTTTGGGCCTAACAGGCTACTATAGACGTTTCATCCACCAATATGCCGCAATTGCCAGCCCAATATCTGATTTACTAAGAGCTGAACCCTTCCAATGGACCGATAAAGCCCACCAGGCCTTCAACCAGTTAAAACACGCCCTCACAAATACCCCTATCCTTGCCCTACCAGATTTCTCCAAGCCCTTTGCCATCACCACAGACGCCTCCGCAACAGCCATCAGTGCCGTACTTTCCCAAAACGACCACCCAATCGCCTATTTCAGTCTCAAACTCCCACGATACTTACAAAAATCATCCACCTATTCGCGTGAGATGTTCGCGATTACAGCTTCAGTGAAAAAGTGGCGGCACTACCTATTAGGGCAACAATTTCAGATATTTACTGACCATCAAAGTCTCCGAGAACTCGCATCACAATCAATCCAGACTCCGGAGCAGCAAAAATGGCTAAGCAAATTATTGGGGTTTGATTTCACCATCCACTATCGGCCTGGAAGAGAGAATAAAGTCGCAGATGGACTTTCGCGATTCACAGAGGCAGCGGTGATGAAAGCTATATCGAGTCCGACATTTTCCATCATTTCTGACATTCGCAACAGCCTACAGTGCGATCCGAAGACAAAGGACTTGATAGATCAAATACTGCAAGGTACCAATTCAAACCCAAAATTGCAATGGCGTAATAATCTTTTATTTTGGGGTAACAGAATTTATATTCCGAATGATTCTCAATTGCAACACAAAATTATGTCTGAATGCCATGATTCGAAAACTGGCGGACATTCTGGCATGAAAGCCACTATCGCACGAATTGCCAGCAGTTTTTATTGGCCCAATTTAGCTTCCAACGTTCAAGATTTTGTCCGCCAATGTTCTGTCTGCCTGCAAACCAAACCAGATAACTCGGCCTACAAAGGATTGCTCCAGCCACTACCCATTCCCGATCAAATTTGGGAAGACATAGCCATGGACTTCATCACGCATCTTCCGCCCTCAGCCGGCAAAACAGTAATTTGGGTCATCGTCGACCGTCTTTCCAAATATGCCCATTTTTGCGCCCTACCCACATCTATTACAGCCACCCAATTAGCCTCTCACTTCCTCCACGAATATGTTCGACTACACGGTTTTCCCCGATCCATTGTATCCGACCGCGACCGTCATTTTACAAGCCAGTTTTGGAAAGAGCTCTTCAGACTTCATGGCACTAAACTTCGAATGAGTAGCGCGTACCATCCACAAACGGACGGCCAATCCGAAGTGGTCAACCGGTGTTTAGAAAATTACTTGCGAGCAATCATCGGAGATCTTCCCACAAAATGGTCAAAATGCCTCTCTTGGGCTGAATGGTGGTACAACACTTCCAAACACACATACCTGGGCCTCTCCCCCTTCCAAGCAGTATACGGCCGAGCCCCACCTACCCTCTCTAATTACATATCCCAAACTACTCACATTCCACAACTTACTGACTGGGCCAAGTCTCGAGATGAACTCCTTCAAACCATAAAAACCAACTTACTTAAAGCCCAAAGCCGAATGAAAAGTTTATCCGATCAACACCGCACCGACAAACAATTTGAAACAGGCTCTTGGGTCCTCCTTAAACTACAACCTTATCGCCAAACTACATTGAGAAACAACCAACATAAACTCACTAAGAGATACTTTGGGCCCTTTCAGATCTTAGAGCGCATTGGACCCGTCGCCTATAAGCTTCTTTTACCACCTGATTCACGTATCCACCCCGTTTTTCATGTCTCTCTACTTAAACCATGTCCAAAACCATCCACAACCATCACAGCCCCATTGCCAGTTAACACAACATCCCACGACCTTGAGGACAAGGTCGATCTTGAAGAGGTGAGCATTGATACGCATGGAGACCATGCACCACCACTGCAGGACCATGCACCACCACTACTGGACCATGCAAGACCTAAGAGAAACATTAGAAGACCCAGCAGATTCTTGGAGTAAGCACTGCGCAGAAGGGAAAATCAATTAGTTACAAAAAGTAAAAGTGCCAGCTATTTCATTAGGATATTTTCTTATTTCTAGATTTTCTGTTTTTCTTTTTTCTGCTAATATGTAACGGCAGCTATGGGAATCTTTTACTTTCTGTTAAATGCAGTAGGAATCTGTCCATGTAGGCAAATGGATAAGGCACTGGTAGCCTATAAATGTATGCAGTTTTATGAATGAAAATATGAATTAAGTCTTGAAAATTACTCCTCCTTACCTCTTCTTCTTCTTTATTTGCTCTCTGTAATTTCTTTGTCTCTACACCATATCACACCGTTTCTTTGACCGTTATTTGCATCGAAGCTTCCAATCCATAATTTCCTAACCGTTCACACAAGGATTTGAAACATAATCGCTTCATTCGAAAATTGCATTGATAGCGGTCTGTGTGTCCTGATAGTATTTCATGAACCCAAGCAAGACTGGAACTTATAGAATCATGCATTATGCTCCTTTCCCATGTTTGATTTGCCATAATTTCTTGAATATCGAGCATATCTTGTAAATCCTCCAGATCAGAATCATCACTATTTGCCATTATATTTGATTTAAAATACTGCAGAACTGAAGGAGAAGTGGAGTGGAATGAGGAATAGGGATGGTGAAGGAGTGGTGAAATGGAATTGAGGTATATAGGGGAAGGAGAATGAAAATGGATGTCTAGAAATTTCTTTCGCGTCTGATGCCTCTGACGCGAAAACTAACTTTTCAACCATTCGTCTCGAAGGGGCATTTTGGTGGACCCTACGATGCGTCATACGCATCTGACGCCGATGCGGACATTGACTGCGCAGTCCGAAAATCAAACGCTACCTTAATCAATGAACTGAAATTTAAAATATGAGTTTCTTGTATTACATCTAGGCTTCTAGCTGATTGGAACCCCCTCAAGAGCTCAAGTTCAGTCAAATTGTGTCTACTGAAGTAGGGATAGTCTATTCCATTGGTTTTTGTGTATTAGCTGGCGTATACAATAATCGTCAAGTTGCATTCGTCAGGTGAAACAATTGTTGTATTGGAGAATCTCCAGCAGTGTGAGGAGAAGCATAAAAGTGGATTCTCCACGTTCGAACTTGCCTCCCCACGCTCCAGCAGTGGGAGTTTGAGCGTGGGGAGGCGGTTCAAACGGGGGAAATCCCCATTTAATTTTTTCTGTGGCGATCCGTAGACGGGGAAGTGAAACCCGTCTTACCCTTGAACGGTTTTCATAAATCCGTTTATGTTTTAAACGGATTTCTGAAATCCCTT
Source organism: Allium sativum (assembly GCA_030737875.1). NCBI lineage: Eukaryota > Viridiplantae > Streptophyta > Magnoliopsida > Asparagales > Amaryllidaceae > Allium > Allium sativum. Next base: position 302,987,515 of record CM060924.1, read on the forward strand.
TTGGTTTTAAACGGGTTTCGTAAACCCGTTTATGTTATTTTTTTCCTTTATATTTGGATGTTTAAAGTATACTTTTATGTTTTTTGAGTTGCACTAAGGTTTGAAGAAGTGGTGAATGCTTAAATATTTTAATTTGAAGGAAATTAGTTTAAATTAAGGTAATATATTTACATTATTATTTGTTTCTTTATATAGTTTAGTTAGTTGTTTATATTACTCAATTTTAATTTGTTTGTTGATTCAAGCTAAATTATTTTGCTGCTATATTTTCCTTTTTAAAATGCTTGTGTAATTTATATTTTACCTTTGGTAAGTTACATTTTGGTTTTAAAAAATTGTAACTTTGTTGAATTAATCAAATTAAAGTGGGTTTGAAGCTTTACTTTAACCGTCATTTATATTGAGTATTATTGGATTCAAAAGATTTTTTATTACATTGATTCAAATTGAGCATGCACTCTTGATTTGAAATAAATGATTAAGTTCATTAAATTCTTTGTAAAACTGTGTATACATCATATAATATAGAGGCACATTTATATCAAAAAATAATTCATATAACAGATAAAAATAACCTGACTAAAGCGAAGAGAAGACATTATCTTCATCAACTAAAGCAAACTAGTAATTAGAAATAAGCATACATTCTAAAAGCAAAGCAAACTAATTCAAAACAAAACTAGATGCAGATTCCAAAGCAAACAACATCGTACTTAAGATAAACCTAAAGGAGTCCCATGGTCTTCAAAATTCTGAACCCCCTTCGTTAGCCGCGTACCTCTGTTGTTGTGCTTTCAGAATATTACGTTTTTTTGTCATAACGTATTCTAGATATTCTCTGGTTAATTGAGAAACATTCTTTGACAAAAACTCTTCTTCCTTCTCCTCACGTAAACGTCTTTCATGGGACTGAAAGACCCTAGTTCGTACAGCATCTTGTTGAACTTGGGCTTCTAGGATCCGTAACTTTTGCTCTTTTAGCTTTAATCGTTCTTCCCGTTTGGAATTAGATGCAATTGAAAAATCATTTAAAGTGATGTTAGTCGTTCACTTTGTACCATCAACTCACTAGATTCCTTGTTTCTCAACAATGGTCGTTTACTAGATTTTATGCCCATTGGCCGCTGTGTAACTCCACCATACAACATTCCTGAACTTGGAGTTACTGGGCCACTAGTATTACCTTCTGCATCCATTGAGATCGGAGAGTTATTTGAATTTCCAGGAGATGAATCCATCAAGATTCTCAATGCCACATTTCGTAAATTAGTTTCATCGGTGTCCCCCTTACCAACATTATCTTCTTCACCAATTGTCGCCCAGCATGGCCTCAACTTCAGGATTTCGAAAGCGTCATGTGCCTTGAATTTTGATCTATATGAATCACTATAAATTTTATCGTAGTCAGATCTCAATTCACTGAATGTTTGTCCACTTCTTAGTCTATCGCCTCTTAGTGCAATAACACCTTTGTATCAGGTACACATCGTATTCAGGTTATACCAAGCCGTTTTCGTGGCCTCATATGATCATTTTTTTTGACACTCTGGGTCGTGATTATAGTACTCATTAACCTGTGAGTAAAAGTACTTGCCAGTTGAACGACCATCTGGAACTTCGAAAGCCCTGCACCAAGCATCGGCTAACACTTTATAGTCATAAGGCCTCCACATCTTGCCACTATTAGTGCTTGTGTCGATTGAACTGTTGAGCTGGGAGACAGTCAACATTTTTTTTGTATACGACCGCTTTCCTTTACCTTTGACTTTTGCATTGGTAGGCTGATCGGGCGTTTGTAAATTTGGTTGTGAGTCTAACACATTAGAGGTCTGAGGAGCTGGATTAAACATGCTGCTTTGTTGTGCAAAAGCAAACATTTGACTCTGTTGGTGAGCAATGAACTGTGCCGGTGTCATTGGATGATTGTCGTCCTGCGAAAATAAACTAGTATAATTCATAAGACCATCATCATTGAAGCCGGTTTCACTGGTATTTTGGTTATAGGGGGAGTTATCCATGGAAAAGATTGTTTGTATTGGTAAAAAAAGAAATAGGAGGTTGAGTGCTGTGAAAATAACTAGATGTGTATTGTTATATATAAGCAACTAGTGTGGACAAAGGTGGTATATTATTTGAATTATTTGGTTGCAAAGTTACTCACTATACTGTGAAGATTGCATGGGTTGGAATCATTTCATATTTTTTGGATCATCTAGTGGACTGTATCTATCTTAGTGCTGTCTACTAAAAGATTTATTGGGGGCACCCCTTACTGTTCATTGGAGAGAGGTTTCCTGGAAATCCTATATTGTAGCACCTAGGGCAGTGTGTATGGCATTGTTTTGTCCATTCAAATGATAAAGTCATTGGCGCAATTTTGGAGATGTAGTTGGCAGGGTAATGTCATGTCAACTTTTTCATGCAGCGTCCAGGGAACTACATAATGAAGTTTGTATTTATTGCGATCACTTTTTGCATCATTTATGACACCAAAGTTGATAGGGAGATGCATTTTAAAACTTTATTACTACATTTTGGGGAATGCAATCAGCGTGGTATTGTCAAATCAACTTTTCTTTGCGGGAACTAGGGAACTGCGTATTTAAGTTTGTATTTATTTTGAATATTGATTGTATCATTTAAGACGTTGGATGAGATAGTGTGTAACACCCCACACCCGCTACGGTCACTCATTAAGGGAATGCCATAACATCGGTGGAGTATTTTAAGTGAATATAGAACAGAAAAATTACAACAAGACAGATATAAGTAATACTTGAGAATTTAAAACATCATTTCATTGCAGCGGAAAGTAAAACATGTTCGGTTACACCAAAACCATAAACAAGAGTCAAGTACATAATATCCATCCTGATAAAACAAAAGTACATAATCCCACTACATAACTTAATAGCCATAATAGAAAAGATAAACTGAGCTTTACATCCACGGTCCAAGCTCCAAAAGATAGATAAAGCAGTCTGATCAAAGCCCACTAGTGCTAGGCCCATTCTGATAACCTGAGGGTTGGGAAAAAGATAAAAACAACGGGGTCAGACATAAGTCTGAGCGAGTCCTATAACCTTAACAATACAATCATTAAAGTAATTAGGGTATGATATAAACAAGGTACGGTACCTCTGGGGATAATGACTACACTAAGTAGCCAACTAAACACAGGATGTACTAAGATAACCGAAAAGACGCATTTATCCACCCAAGGATAATTACTATATTGCACCACCCCAGATCTACCCACCCAAAGGTAATTCCTACACTGCACCACACCAGTTCTACCCACCTAAGGGTAATTCCTACTTAAGGTTGATCCCACTAAGTGTACTTAGTAATTTTTAATAGTAGTTTCGTGTACCCCTAGCTGACTACATAGGTGCCGCCTGCCCCTATCTCCACTAGGTGTACCCACTACTCCCCAAGCGATCGGCTCCCTAACGTAGATACCCGTGCTGGCCCCACAGTGAGGTGTATCATTCCCCAAAGTGGCAACCTGATAATATCAACGGTGCACGGCTTACACCTACACGATGCAACAACGTCTTACTTACCAGCCCGGGTCCACACACGCATATGAAACCCGTTGGACTTGCGTTGCCACCGCTACCCCGTTTTGGCCTCTTACAGTCAAGCCCAATATGCGTGTCCCGTCCTCGACTTGGGTCGAGCCCACAAAGATACGTTTGGGATATTGGTTGAAATGGGCCCCCACAAGCTACTACTTAAGCTTGTCATTTTATCTAGTGCATCCCACTTAACCCCTTTTTAAAATCATGCCCACTTACATGTTAAGGTTTGGTTAAGTCATCTAATCATATTTCAATTGCCACTCAAGGCCCCCACAAGCTACTACTTAAGCTTGTCATTTAATCATATTTCAATTGCCACTTAAGGCCCCCACAAGCTACTACTTAGGCTTGTCATTTAATCATATTTCAATTGCCACTTAAGGCCCCCACAAGCTACTACTTAAGCTTGTCATTTAATCATATTTCAATTGCCACTTAAGGCACCCACTAGATTTCCACATGCCACCCAAGGCACTTACTTGATTCCCACATGCCACCCAAGGCACTTACTTAACCCTTTAATCATGTTTAATTACATGTTCCACTTTGGTTAAGTATTCTAATAGTATTTTCTATTGCCACCCAAGGCAACCCACTAGTTTCCTTATGCCACCCAAGGCACCCCCACTAGTTACTACATGCCACCCAAGGCACCCACTTAACCCCTCATGCCTCACTACATGCTAATTTGGTTAAGTGTTTCTTAATTAATTAAGATCGTAACCTTTGTAAAGACCTCTCACATTAGACTGTCTTTTATGGCAGCAAGATATGCCGGTTGGTTCCGGGCAGCCTTACACCATAACAGAGTCTAACCTCGTGTCTTTACACTTGTCACGTATTTAGTTTATGACTAAGACCTCTCACATTGGGCCAATCATTTGTAGCCGCTGGATTTGCCAGTCGGTTCCGGGCAGTCTTATGCTACAAAAGGGTCCAACCTCGTGTCTTAGTTGATTAATTACACCTAATTAATCACCCCCATAATTTGTATTAATTGTCCCTAATTAATTACCAATTTCAAGAATATGGGTAGACCTAACTTAATAGGTAAATTCCCAATTCCATAATATGGGTAGACCTAACTTAATAGGTAAATTCCCAATTATGTCCATTCACTTTATGTTATGCTTAAGCATACCCATTTCACACCTTTTTATTAACATGCATATTAACCCCATCGTTCCCCACGTAATTCATTCTCATAACATGACATAATAAAGGGAAGATTCATCACAAATGCCATGGGTTTAACCAATCATAGCATATAACTTTATCATGGGTTTAAAAGGTGTCAACTTGCATATATGAGCATACATTAAACCCAACTAGCATTTAACCCAAACTTGCATGAAGCACATATGTCACAAAGGGGGTAACTTGCATATGATTCTTATGTCATACAAAGGTGTGAACTTGCATAGCATGTCACATGTCAACTTGCATATAACCAAACACATAACTTGCATAACATGTTACATATGAACTTGCATATAATCATGCACATAACTTGCATATAACCAAACACATAACTTGCATAACATGTTACATATGAACTTGCATATAATCATGCACATAACTTGCATATAACCAAACACATAACTTGCATAACATGTTACATATGAACTTGCATATAATCATGCACATAACTTGCATATAACCAAACACATAACTTGCATAACATGTTACATATGAACTTGCATATAGTCATGCACATAACTTGCATTACATGTTACATATGAACTTGCATATAATCTCACATATAGCTTGCATAACATGTTACATATGAATCAATGTTCAACATAGTGTTTTGCACAATGAGCATCATAAAACATAGCATTATACTTGCATAACATATAGCATAAAACTCGCAAAACACACAACATACACTATACTAAACTTGCATAAACACATTGATCCACAAACATAGCCATATCTTATCATATCCTATCATAATCAATTTAACAATTGATTATTAAGGCTATAGAAACTCACCACTAAACTCCAATAAGCAAACCCTTGCCAAAAATCACCCAAAAACTCTAGCCTTGAAAATAAAGCTTGCAACTTGATGATGAATGCAAGCTAATGATCACTCATACAACTTAAAAATGCTTATATGAACATGAAAGCCTTCATAGAAATAGTTTAGAAAGAGGATGGAGGCTAGGGCTTTGAGTGGAGGCCATGATCATAGAAAATTTTGGCACAGTTTAGTTAGAGGATAGGATTATGATCATTTAGGGCTAGCTTAGGGTCTTATTTATAGGATTAGGATGTGTTTTAGACCATTAGATTAACCCTAAATTAGATTAGGACCATCAGATCTCGGAAGCTTCCAGAAAACAGCCCCAAAACACAGCCAAACCCTAAAATGGTGCACCAGGCCAAACTGGCCGAGCACCCCCTGTCGACACCCAAGTCGACAGGGCTGTCGACTTGGTCCTAGCCAAGTCGACTGCCCAGTCGACCAGGCTGTCGACTTGGGTAGCTAGGCGGGAATTTTCCCACCTGCGCCCAATGGTCCCAATTTCGAAATTTGAACCTGAATTTTAAATTTGTTTTGAACTTTGAATTTTCTGTAAACTTCATTGGGCCATAACTGGGCCATACGGACTCCGATTTACAAAATTTCGGACTCTATTTCGCGTATTTTCCGAGACAAACGCAATGACTCAGCCCGTTTCCCCCAATTCTCACATCTGAGATTATTTATTCTGCAATTAGTGAATTTTAGCATTAACCGAAATTCGGGGTGTTACATAGTGCGCTACCGTATTAAACTTTGATTGCTAGATTATCTAAAAGGGTTTTCGATTGCCAGTGTGTTGTGACACCAAACATTTAAACTCGTTGCATACCATAATACTTTTGTAAACTAAGCTTACGAAAAATGGCAACTCAAGCTTGGATTCCAATATATTACCTCCCTTCGATGAAAACGTACATTAAGGCAGATACTATACATATGGAGGAAGAAGTTGATCAAGATTTTTTGGTTACCTTGAATGAAGAGTTCAAAAGCGTCAAGATTGCAGGGTGGTGCGCACGACTCTAGAAACTAGGAGTGAGTTTGTCATGTTCAGTAGGTCCTTCATGAATTACCACAAAATAATAGCTGAGGTGAAGGAGGAAGACATTTTTCAGGAAAAACGTTCAACATATGACTAACTGACTAGCATGCAAGATTCAGTACTACATCATACAAATTTAACATTCACACTAAGCACATCATACACAATGCTAGTTTATACACATGCACATCAGACTACCTTAATACAAAACTACACTAGACCATTAATTAACATACAAGCCACCATCAACCATGCTAATTCATAAGTACGTCAGAATAAAAACACAGCATAAATACAAACTTACTTGGACATTCGAATATCTTCTAAACCCATCGGAATCTTGTTTTTCCTATTGCTCGAACGTCCTTTCATTAGCGATTTCACTTTGCTTACAATGCCACCGCTCCTTTGTTTCCCTTTGACTATAGTTTTGCCACGGTCATAGCCTATTCATACAACAAATACTTGAGTAGAAAGGTGCATGGTTGGGCGTAAAACAAATACTTGAATGCAAACGATCAACGCCTGCTCAAAATTTGCTTTCGAACTATTTACAAGTCTAGGTCATTTATTTTCATGTTACATGGACATCACATGTCCTTTTTAGTTCATTTCTTGCTATCTTACAAACCTTCGTAGCGATTCTTCTAGACAAAATAACTAACTTGTGCGACATCCCTTACATAATGTGCGACTAGTGATATAGAATTAATGACCCAAAAAATTCTGAATAAGTTTTTATTTATTCAAGCTGGGTGCCTAATTAATGTATACAAGAATTTTGGAATTTATTTTTTACCTTTTCTAGAAAAGAAAAGGAAAAGCAAGTTCTTGCATTAAAGTAAGTAGACCACTCAGCTAAGTTTGCATGCACAATTGCACATGTTAATGTCAAAAATTGGTAATGCAAAAATTACATGTATCTATCTTGTATGTGGTCATATAAAATATTAGTTTCTAAGGTTATTCTATCCATTCATAATTTCATCTATGTATACAAGTTAGGCAAATGTGACGAGAACTCATACCTAACTGTTTTTCCGACGATCTACTAGTTGTTACTGTTAAGCACTTGAGAATGCTAGAACTCATTGCGAATTAAATATTTATGACATGAAAACAATCTTGACAAATGATATACTCTTAAGAAATCCTTTTTCTATAAAAGCTAACCAATGGGGTACATTGAATTCATGGACATAGTTATGTGGTTTGTTGGGTTAATATTCTATTTATTTGTCTATGTTCATATTTTTTGAACATATGAATCCCGAAAAAGAAAATCTGTTTTATAACTAGAACTCAAATTAATAACTATTTCATTTAAACACCTAGCATTTTCCAAACAAATTTGACTAGTGTTCATTAATTAAATAATTCTATTACTTAGCTAATTAAATAAAGTAACAACTTTATACGTTCATGAAACAACTTTATATACCTAGTATTTATAACTTTACATAACTAGTATTTATAACTTGTTCGAAGCTAGATTTAAGAACCTGTAGAAGTTGACTATGACGGAGTGGGTACTTTGACCCGAACACCATATCTGTTTGTCTGCTCCCATCCAAGGCCTGCTCCACCGTCCTCATTATCTTCACCATCGTCGTCATCTTCAGTGTCGCCTCCATCGTCTTCATCATCCTCGTCTTCGTCTTCATCGTCCTCGTCTTTGTCGATCTCATCATCGTCCCCATGCTCCACTACATCGTCCCCACCCTCTTCATCATCATTCTCTTCTTCTTCAACTAATTGCATTTCTCCTATGGCTTTCTTTTTTTTTTTTGCAACTTTTGATTGACCACTACCCTTCGTTGCAAGATTCAAACACGGATTCCGAATAATCTGCATATTATGTAAGAAATACGGTATTAGGAACTTATCAACATAAACGAAAAAAACCAAACGTACGATAGAATTTAAAGGAAATGGAACAACTTACAAAAATTGATTCTATGTCATTTATCCTTTGCAAACCTTCCTCGTAGTACTGAGATTCCTGAATAGCTAAATGTTGCATGCCTAAATTCATCTCCCAAAGGCTCTCCATAGTATATTGTGGCAAATACCACCCAGGATCTTCTGCCCAACCGGCTTGCTGAGGAGGCGGAGCTGGATTAAACTGCGAAAAATAGTTAACTTCCGAAGACATCACAACCGGAGCATGAATACCAGACTTCAATGCGGAAGGTCCGAAAAAATCCATATTACCTACACGGACTGCAACATCTAGTAATGGGCCAACGTCTCTAGCAATTTACCGCCAATAAGTATCGTAATCCAATTCCACACCATCACACAAATACTGCTGACAGTTGTCCTGATAAAGTGTTGTTTGCATTTCTGCATACGTATTATACGTCATGGTACGTGTCATGAGAAGTGGGGGATCAGTAGGAATAGCAGTCTGACCAGTCAACTGTCTATAGCATCGCTCTCCTAAAAATAACTCATAACAATCGCCAGGCGGAACAAGTAAAGGAAAGTGCTTCATTGACAAATTACAGGCAACTTGAACTTCATTTTCATCAATAGAAATCGAGTTATGCCACGGGTTCCAGTTAATATGGCTCGCTTGTCAGTGATCAATATGGTATCGTGAAACAGAGAACAAATGTGCTACAGTATCGTGTGTTCTTACTCTATTCTCTTTCTCCCAAGCTTTTAATCTGGGATACGACACCTGCTTTACATCTTCTTTAACAATATATCCCCCGATAGTCATATACTCAAAGAACCATTACTGCAAAATAAAACATTAAATTTGTTAGTCAATTAACTAATTGAATAGGTTTGCTAAATTAAATTGAACAAAATTATGGTAATTAGACCTACAATTACTTGACAAACCCAGTAAGATGACCAGATCGGATCACAACCACATCCAGACTCTGGTACATATAGCCCAAAATAGCTGAACCCCAATCATACCGCCAAGCTAAATCCAAATTCATAACAGCTTCTATATATCCAAGTCTGATTGTGTCATTTTTTGATGTAAATAAAAGAGTGCCCATCATATATAACACAAAAATGCTTGCAATATGTCCAAGGTTGTTCATATTACCTGCGACAAACTCCTCAGTAAAACATTTACTTAAATGTGATATGGCAACGTTTCCCTTCCTGATATCTTTTTCAACAAGCAATGGTAAAAACTGACTAGCAGTACTAAATTCGCTCCAACTCTCATCATACAGTATACTACGATTATTCAATCCAACCGGTATTGATGTTAGCATCGTAAAATCAAACAGCGTAAAACCAATCTTGGCATTTGGAAATAAAAATGTATGTGTAGTCGGCCACCAACGCTTAACTATGGCATGTATGCATCTACTATCAGAATTCCTCAACTCAACATCCATAAACTTACCAAATATATGGACTATTAGCTCTCTAATCTGCGGACGTACTTTTAAATATTTCCATCTTTTTTTCGACGTTGTAAACGAACCATGACATCTCATATTATCGCGATTCTATCAAGAATGATTTTTACGTAAATTAGTATCAACACAATAACTTGAATTAAAAGAAAACATAAGATTAAAATACTAAATTTACCGTCATCTCTTTTTCGGTCTCGAAAATGTGATGTATTCCTTCACGCAGACTAGTAACAGACCGAAATGGGAATGTGTTAGAAATCATTTTTTCCACACCAATACCATATCCTCCATCATCACCACCAATGGACCGTATGTTTCTTCTAGACGTTTTTCTTCTTCTGATAGGGCCGGCAGAGCTCGAAGCTTCAACATTGACGTCTTCCATTCGAAATTCACAAAATACCCAAAACCTTAGGTCAAACCCTAACTTCAATTGAGCTAAATCGGGTAGGAAAGGGAGGAGATAAAGGTGATGATCATAGAACAATCGAATTTGATTTGAATTTGTGGTAATTTTGGTTTTTTTTCTTTTCAACACCTGATCGCCTTCGTCGCCATGAAAACAGAGAGCAGTGCGATACCTTTTTTCGGATGGAATGACAACGGAAAGCTTTAGTAAAAAAAACATAAACGACTTACTGAACACCATTTATGTGTTAAACGGTTTAACGAATTACCGTTTATACCACTAAACGGTATTCTCTAACTCGTTTATGTGATTAAAAAAATAGGTCTTTGGATCCCCGTTCACTACTGGAAGAACAAGAAATCTCCACATTTCAAAAGCTTCCTCAACACACCAAATCCACACAGTTGATGAAGATGCTCTTAGTCTCAAATTTTTAAGTTTTGTTTTTCTGTATTTTAGAATGTTCACTCGAAAGTCCTACGAGTAAAAATAAAATCAATAAAAGATTACAAACAAATATGTATACATGGAGTATACATTTCCACGATAACTTTATCAATGGTCGATTTCCGTAACGGTTTATTTATAAGTATCTTTATCAGCATCAGTTTTGTTCCACATACACTTCCATGTGACCTAATATCTTCTAAGACTATCATGCTTATTTCGAATTCCAGTGCAAAAGGCAACGCTCCATTTCCCTCGAATTCTAGTGCAAAAGGTAATGCTCCATTTCCCTTTTTCTTTTTTTCCGCGAACGCCGTACTGGTTTTTGGATGGGATCTTTACACTACAACATTTGATGCGGCTTTAAAATTTTCATACCCTCCTCTATTTTGATATTAAAAAATAAAGATGCAAAGATATAGATAGCTAAATATTATTTTATAACAGCTAACCATTTAGCTTTGTACTTTCAATATTACATAAACATTAAAGCTTATGTAACAATGCAAATACAATAAACCATTGTTATCAGGATCGGACCGAACCGTCGGTCCAACCCAAAAAACCATGGACTAGTGGGTATTCCGGTCAAAAGGCCATATGATCGGACCAAACGCCGGTCCAACCCAAAAAACTAGTCTGGAGGCCATATGATCGGACCGAGCTGTCGGTCCAACCCAAAAAACTGTAGACCAGTCCGTATTCTGGTCCGGAGGCCAATTGGACCGCAATAAACATCAAACCGTCAAAGCCTAGGTAAACCACAACCCAATACGGTTTAAAGACCAATAAAAACCGCAAAAACCTTTTGTCATACTGGGCCACGCTTACAGAAGCGAAATCCTGTACAAATAGTACAGCCAATATGTTAGCTTAGCACGCTTATTTATGCTTGTAAAGTGGAGTGATGCTTCAAAATTTCAAGGATGTGGGACAAAAGCTGCAAATAGAAATATGCCCAGTTTCCTTTGGCTTCAAAAACAGAAGTTGAATCAACTATTGATTACAGTTTAGGCTATTTGCAGTCAGCGCGGTACTGACGGTTCATGTAACGACCCGGAAACCCGTACCTTTTGAATCGACAATAAACCATACATGTCTAACTCAAAACTGTACGTATTTACAGATTGTTAAATGACGATCCACATCTTTAACCATTATAGTCAAAAATATAGATAATCAAGGCGATTAATTTAGAATTAGAAAGAAAGAAGAAAACAAGCACAAAATCTCGTAATGGAATGAACAAAATATAATAATCAAATAACAGTTCATGAAGCTGTTTAAAATAAACATTTGATCATTTTACAACATTTATCAGAGTTATACATTATCATTAGAGTTACACAATTTATATACATAACTGATAATACAGAGTAATGCAGTAGAATGGTAGTGGAATACAATAGTAATAATAGTATACCGTCTTCGTCTTCATCCTTCAGAAGATAACCTTTGAAACTGGAATGCTCAAGTCTGACCCGAGCATAATGAAAACAAAACAAGCTTGGATCAGGAAAAATATATTCTCATCTAAGTCAAATCGATATCATATGAACATGCACACACATAACTCAAGAGATGTTACGGGAATTCCCATCTCCTAAGGATCCTTCAAACTAGATACTATGTAATATAATTTCGCTATTATAATAATGTCTATTCACAAATACTTATCAGAAAAATAGTGTAAGCGGGGTTACATTGATTACCCTTATACAGTTTACAAGCACATGGTCTATGCAGGTCCTGTAACACAACCAGTAGAACGTCGGTAGCCAGTGAGTCCCCTATAGACCTATGCCAATATCAAAATAATAGTTGTCTTGCATAAGGATAAACGTATGACAAGGCACATGAGGCAATACCCAAGGTAGTATGCTACCAGTTTGCCTGATCCAGACTGATGGTTACCCCTAACGGCCCACCATAGACATCTGCCCCATATCTAATCAAAGGAAAGTACATCCCATCAAGGGTGCGCACCAACAAAACAACAACAACTGAATAGTAATAGTATGGACCCGAGGCCCAGGAAAATCGAAGAGCAGATGTCCAGTAAGAGGTAGTTAAGCCTCATTTTGTCTGACACGGCTCCTGTTTTAGTTATTTCAAATCGACACAAGTGTCGGGGTCATCCATTATCATTCACTTTCTTCGAATCCAGTAATTGCCTCCAAATTCATCCTACTTCATTTCTGGAAATCCAACGCGTACATAGTTGTTAAAGTGGTTCCAACATTGACAGAGAGTATGTCAATAAGAGGCCTCGGTCTCTTCAACAACAAAACGTCATGTTACACACCGATTGGTACTTTTATATTTCAAAAGTGAATCGTTATGATATCAAAAAATCATATTCAACTAAACCAATTTCACTTTAAAATATCATATTATTTTAATCAAAATAATATTTACTTTCAAAAATTCATATTCACTTTGAGATAAAATTCAAATTCAATAATTGGTTATAACTTCAATTAACCACATTTTCTTCGAATCATTCAATTCACTTCAAAATTCATTTTGAATTCATTTATGATTTTGACATCAAACTAATCATATTTACTTTTAAATTAGAGATTTAAATGTAAGCAATTCCACATCTAAAACAGTTTATAAGTTTGAAATAGTTTTGGGGTTTAAATAAATTTTTGAATAATTGTAAATAATTGGGAGATTTGGAATAGTTTGGAAATCAAAACAGCTTGACTATTGGAAATGGTTTTATGTATATTAAAATATTTTATAAAATAAACTACTTTTATACATACAGAAAGAATAGGTTTTTGAAAAACAATTTATATAAAGTACTCTATATCAAAGGAATAAATTTCATAAAATAGTTTATATAGAAATAATTTCAAATCAACTGTTTCTTTCCATTTTCAATAAATATGAACCTAAGTTCAAATCTCAAAACAACCCAAATCGATTTCCAATATCCAGTCTAAATCGATTCCCAAAATCACTTTTATTTGAGAACAATCCATTTTAAAGGATAACTTCCAATTTTGAAATATTATTTGAATCTATTCGATTCAAATCAAATCCGAGTTCAAGTTCAAGTTCATAATATTTATTTAAACCATTTAATTCGAATTTAATTTCAAAGTTTAAATAAAGATTTAAACCTTTGAAACAATTCAAATTATAATAAATTTTAGTTCAAATTTCAAATAACAAATTTAAGATCATTTCAATTCGAATTTAATTTCAAAGTTTAAATAAAGATTTAAACCTTTGAAATAATTTTAATTATTATCAATTTTAGTTCTAATTTCAAATAATTTTTTTTAGATCAATTCGAATTTAATTTCAAAGTTTAAATAAAGATTTAAACCTTTGAAATAATTTAAATTATAACCAATTTTCGTTCAAATTTCAAATAACAAATTTTAAATCATTTCAATTCGAATTTAATTTCAAAGTTTAAATAAAGATTTAAACCTTTGAAATAATTTAAATTATAATCAATTTTAGTTCAAAATTCAAATAACAAATTTTAGATCATTTCAATTCGAATTTAATTTCAAAGTTTACATAAAGATTTAAACCTTTGAAATAATTTAAATTATAATCAATTTTAGTTCAAAATTCAAATAACAAATTTTAGGTCATTTTAATTCGAATTATTATTTCAAAGTTTAAATACAGATTTAAACCTTTGAAATAATTCAATTTCAACATTCCCATATAATTCAATTTCAACATTTCAATATAAATTAATTTCAACATTTCAATATAATTCAATTTCAACATTTCAATATAATTTAATTTCAACATTTCAATATAATTCAATTTCAACATTTGAATATAATTTAATTTCAACATTTTAATATAATTTAATTTCAACATTTAAATATAATTTAATTTCAACATTTCAATATAATTTAATTTCAACATTTCAATATAATTTAATTTCAACATTTGAATATAATTCAATTTCATCATTTCAATATAATTCAATTTGGAATTATTGTTTATGATGATGCCCATAACATCCAAGGTGATAACACGGATATAAAAATATAGACAACATCCGTATAGTTCAATATATCCATAAATAAACACCCATCATAACCTTCATCCAAAACAGTTCAATTTGCAATAATTAACTGATTACATGTGTCGGGGTTTAACTACCAATTTAATTCAAAAATAAGCTAACTGTCAATTCAATTTCTAACTGTTTAAATTTTTGATGTCCATTTAAAATAGCAACCAACAACAAATAATCAAATCAATCACAGATTTTAATTTCACAAAAATGTGAATAATTTTACAGATGTGAGAAAGCTCACATTGGGTTCCACTCCGTCAGTTCTGAAATGTAGAATTTTATTTGGTGTTAATACAACTCGTTTTAATAGAGTTAAACAGATGTTTAATTTTATTAAAAATTCCAGATGCTTCTGAATTTGTCCGGATTTGTTCCACTGTGTAGTGTCTATTGCTGCGAATCCAACGGATTTCGTTTCGCGAAAATCTGATTTAATTCGAACAAGTTATGGCAATTTTAAACATTTACTACATTTATAATTAATTAAATAATTATTAAACCCTAATCACTTCACTAATTTTCCTCAACAAATCTGAGCCGCCTGCTTATGCTTCTTCTTCCTGTTGTCAGCTGTAACGGCCCAGATTTTTACCGTTTAATTAAACATATAAATGTTGTTTTGGACGTAAATAACGTGAATTTAAATATAAACGAACTAGCTACGTCGCGGTAATTCATAATATAAAATCTAAATTAGTCTATTTTGAAGCTATATGTAACAACCCGGAAAATCTGGGCCAGTTTAAAATTTTTATTTTTGCAATTTTAGCTAATTTTGATTATTTAAAATGAATTATTTTAAATAATATCGACGAGAAATTTATTTTGAATAGAATTCGATCGTATATATTATATACGTCGTCGTTAGAATATATAATAATTATATATAATTATAAAAGGAATTGAAAATGGCGCGGTAGTTCGAAAATTCGATTTCTAATTTCAAATGAATATACAGAATTCAATATAAGTCAGAATTGAACGAAACAAGAAATATTTGAATCTGTATAACTATATCTTTGTAACGAAGCTAACAAACTGAGATTTCATCTTAGAAATGATAAGATATGTCCAGTTTAAAATTAGAAATAGTCGCTGTGGAATTTATATATATATATATTTTTTTTATATATATAAGGCCCTTAAAAATGGACATTTTGCAAACGACCTCGGATTTCGACGAAACCAGTTTTGTTGGGTCCGTGATGTCGAATTATTGCTAGATTCCAAATTTCATATTTTTTCGAATAAATATGTGAGCGTGGCAAAGGAAAACGCGTTTGACCAGTTTCAGTTGATTTTAATCGACTGGAAAATGGCCATTTTTCCAACGGTCTCAGAATTCGACGAAACTAGTTTTGTTAGGACCGTATCGTCAATACGAAGCTAGAAAATATTTTTCTGCAATTTTTAGAGCTAGTATGTGCCCCCGGTAATTTGAAATGTACGTTTAAAATTCAATATAGTGATTTAAATGCAAATTAAACGGAAACTGATTCAAACAGTCGAATCAGCTTCCGATACATATCCCATTGTGTTCGGAATGGGGGTAAAACGCTATGGACGACAGGCGGTGGACCTCGTTTCGAGGTCGGATATAAAAGTCAACCCTTGTGCATAATTAAATAATTAAATAATAAAATAAAAAAATAAAAAAAAAACTACCTTTCCCCCTTTTTCTCCTTCATTGGCCCCCCCCCCTCGATTCCTCATTCACTTAACAGAAAACGAAATAAAAAAAAATAAATAAATAGAAAACCCTAACCCTAAGTTCATCGCGCCGCCTGACCCTTATCCTTGCCGCCGACAATCGAAGCAGCGCCCCCGAAGCCTCGCGACCACCTCCCTCCAGACGCCGCCGACATCGAATCGAAGCAACCCTCGAACCCCTGCCGCGAACCTCCACGAACGCCTCATCGCAAGCACCAACGAGCCACCGCCGATTCCTCCTCCTCCCCTTAGAAACCTCGGTGAGCCTGTACATTATTTTGTTTTGTTTTTTTTTTTTTTTTACAGTGATTAAAAACTATTTTTTTTATATGATTCAAAAACTGTTTTTAAAAGAAAACAAAAACTGTTTTTAAAAGATTTTAAAAACTGCATTTTTTTAAAAGATTTTAAAAAAAACTGCATTTTTTTTAAAAAGAAAAAAACTGCATTTTTGAAAGAATAAAAAAAAAACTGCATTTTTATAAAAGAGTTTTAAAAACAGAATTTTTGAAAAGAAAAATAAAAACTGAATCTTTTAAAAGATAAAAACTGTTTTGTTTTTAAAAGAGTTAAAACTGAATTTTTAGAAAAAAAAAGAAAGGAAAACTGATTTTAAAAATGAAGTAATAAAACTGATTTTTCTAAAAGGCAAAAACTGTTTTGATAGAAACTAGAAACAGTTTTAAAGGAATTATAAAAGCAGTTTTAAAAGAATAATAAAAACTGTTTTAAAAGGAATTATAAAACTGATTTTATTTTGAACTTTAAAATAGGAAAAAGGTTTAATTTTTTTTAAAAGAAAAAGGTTTAATCTTTTAATAGAAAAAGATTTGAACTTGCAAAAATAAAGATCATATTTTTAAAAATAGAAAAGATGGAATTTTTGTTAAGTAGAAGAAGTAAGGTATGATTCTTATATTTTTAAAACAATAAAAATATAATTGTTACATCATAAGAATAATAAAAATATAATCTTTATATTTAATAGCGAAGTCAAAATGCAATCTTATATATTGAATAGCAAAGTAAAAATAGGATTTTTATATATTGAACTTCGATAGAAAAATAGAATTTTTATATATAGAACATCGAAGTAAAAATTCGATTTTTATATATTGAATAGCAAAGTAAAAATGTGATTTTTACGTATGTAGTGAAAGCAGCAACGAAGGTGACAAAAAGGCGAAACGACGAAGACTTCTGCAAATGAAGAGCCGTGGAGCTAGGATAGCTATATGTGAGAATTTCTCACCTTTCAATTTATTTTTCTAGTTATATATATATACTAGGATGCAGACGGTGCTTAGTAGCACCCGACACAATCGTCCACAGACCATGGACTTGTTTGTTTGGTTGCATAGATTAGTTGAATTATTTGTTTGAATTGAATTGTTTGGTGAGATGAATTGATTTGATTGATATGTGAATGGCGTGGGCCTTCACTAGACCGGGGATAAGGCTAGGCCTCGTCCCGTTTCTAGTATCGTGCCGTTATGCCGCCGAAATTTTCTAAAATATGTTAGAAAATAAAAATATCATTTTATTGAATAAATGGATTGAATAGAAATTCATAAGTTAGAATAAAATGTTTTATCGTTAAAAATATAATTTTTAACGTGAATGTGAATAAATAAATATTCATTTACAAACCGGACGGTTTGTTTATGTACACCTATTTAAAGGACATTGATTGGGACGATAAATTTTACACATCGCCCAACTGCACAAATAAAATATTTGTTTGATTGTTTGAAAACCCCACACGGGTGTTAGGATGAAATATGCAGTTCACTCATCCTGATTGATTAAATATGTCGATCGATTGATTGACAGGCTGTTATAAGCGTTGAATATCTGTATTTGATGCTTATGCAGTGTAGTGCACTTTGGTTGATGGTTGATTATTTTCAATGCTATTATATACATGTGTTGTATGAAAATCCATGTAATTAATTTTATATGGTAATTGATTGGGCCTCATTCCAATTTGAAAAATAAAGAAAATTTGAAAATAGAAATTTATGAAGCCGTGTTGATTAGATTGACGCCATTTTGACGTGAACGATATTTATATCGATTTTAGAAAACGATTTCGAAATGAATTGAATTGAAAACGAATTCAAATTGAATTGAAAACGATTTCGAAATGAATTGAATTGAAAACGATTTCGAAATGAATTGAATTGAAAACGAATTCAAAATGAATTGAAAACGATTTCGAAATGAAATGAATTGAAAACGAATTCAAATTGAATTGAAAACGATTTCGAAATAAATTGAATTGAAAACGATTTCGAAATGAATTGAATTGAAAACGATTTCGAAATGAATTGAATTGAAAACGAATTCAAAATGAATTGAAAACGATTTCGAAATGAATTGAATTGAAAACGAATTCAAATTGAATTGAAAACGATTTCGAAATGAATTGAATTGAAAACGATTTCGAAATGAATTGAATTGAAAACGAATTCAAAATGAATTGAAAACGATTTCGAAATGAATTGAATTGAAAACGAATTCAAAATGAATTGAAAACGATTTCGAAATGAATTGAATTGAAAACGATTTCGAAATGAATTGAATTGAAAACGAATTCAAATGGAATTGAAAGCGAATTGAAATGAATTCAAATTGAATTGAAATTCGAATTGAATAGAAATGAATTTTAAAACGAATTTATAAAGAAGAATTCAATTTTGGCTTTGAATTGAAATAGAAGTTGAAATTGCTTTTGAAACGAATTCAAAACTATTTATATAATTCGTTTTAAATAGAAATCGACGAAATATATATTATATATATTATATATATAATATAATGGCCTGAATAGAACGCGCCGCGCCGCGGCAGTTCGCGAATTTCGACCATTTATTTCAAACGGACATTACGGGAGATCCGACCGTCGGATTCTCCTAAAACCGGAACCGTTGGGTTCGTATCGAAAAGAGCTTTCTAACGAATATTAGGAATTTGAAATCTAACGGTTGGATTTGGAATTATGTCCAAATCAAATTCGAAAAAGGTCGCTGTAAGTGCAGTTCGATGGCCGTTGATGGAAATCGACTGTACGGGCCTTGATAAAATTATTAAAAATAGCAATAATTTGTGTAAAATCATAAGAAATGATTTGGGAAGAATTGGGATGAAAAACTCCATATTTGAAAAGATAAAAATAGATTTTTATCGAATTGAACTAGTTTTGAACTAGAATTATAATTCTATTTATTTTTAAATAAATAAATTGAATTTAAAAAGGGTTTTAAAAATAACCAAAATTTCCAATGATTGCATTGGAGTGGATTTGAATCGAAATTGTCTTCGGAATATTTCGATGTTGGAATTCGTGATTATACAGGTGTTGTTATGGAAATTTGAAAGATATATATATTTATATCGTTATTTCCAATACGACATTTGTTAGTCGTAGAATTTGATATTGAATATAAGCCGATATATTTTCTATTCAGAGCCTTGTATTGAATATCGAATGTGATTTGGGTTTGTCGTGAATGGTGTCTTTACTAACGCTGTTCTTGAACCCAGTTGAGAAAAGATTAAATCTTTTGATTTAGATTTAATGAAGTGTACCAATTAAATAATATTTAATTGGAATTGAATTGATATTGATTTTTGGGTTTATCGTGAACAGTGTTTTAAATAACACTTGTTCTTTAACCCGATAATTAATGAATGTGATTTGGGTTTGTCGTGAATGGTGTCTTCACTAACACTGTTCTTGAACCCAGTTGAGAAAAGATTAAATCTTTTTATTTAGATTTAATGAAGTGTACCAATTAAATAATATTTAATTGGAATTGAATTGATATTGATTTTTGGGTTTATCGTGAACAGTGTTTTAAATAACACTTGTTCTTTAACCCGATAATTAATGAATGTGATTAGGGTTTGTAGTGAATGGTGTCTTCACTAACACTGTTCTTGAACCCAGCTGAGAAAAGATTAAATCTTTTGATTTAGATTTAATGAAGTGTACCAATTAAATAATATTTAATTGGAATTGAATGGATATTGATTTTTGGGTTTATCGTGAACAGTGTTTTAAATAACACTTGTTCTTTAACCCGATAATTAATGAATGTGATTTTGGGTTTATCGTGAA
This sequence comes from Allium sativum, assembly GCA_030737875.1. Classification (NCBI taxonomy): domain Eukaryota; kingdom Viridiplantae; phylum Streptophyta; class Magnoliopsida; order Asparagales; family Amaryllidaceae; genus Allium; species Allium sativum. Next base: position 303,008,320 of record CM060924.1, read on the forward strand.
CCGTGTTTTAAATGACACTGATTCTTTAACCCAGTCGAAGATTAAAACTAAGTGGAGTTTTAATGAATCTTTAATTAGATTGAAATGATCGAAAAGGGAGTATCACCAGTTTTGCTCCAGGCGATAGTTAAATCTTTAATTAGATTTGAACGTGAAATTTAGAAACTAACTGTCGGTTAGCCAAGTAGAATGGTTTTCTGGATATTGATCTGATGTTGGTTTCGGCCTTCGGGGTTAATATTTGGGAAATTATTCTCTTGATTAATTTACGGTTAGTGACTAATGAATTGGAATGAGGCGTATGTTGTGTTTGTGTAACACTTATTTAAAATATACGCGAGTTATTCGGAAAGACCGGGTTTATCCCATTCTGAATAACTGATACGACGATAAGTCGAAGATGAAGACGATGGTCGAAGACCGGAGGTCTTCACGTCGTTTGGGTGATAACTGATGATCTTGATTGGGCTGTACACCCAAGAAGATGGAAACAGTTGGTGATCGTCCAGACGTACTTGGAGATCGATGGATATGCGAGGTACTAGGTGCCTCCGGTTTCGTTCAGACCCAGAACGGACTTGTAAATGGACTGTGTGTCTGACATTGGATTTTAGTCTGTGTGATTGATCTCTATTAAATATATATCTGTTTGGCGGCGGAGAATTTATTCTCTTGCTTAACGCCCTTCTCTGAGACGTACGAGCTCAGGGGTTATATATTGATGGATATCAAACGCATGGAGTGAATTGCCTGTGTGGCATGCCTGAGTGGCAATTGATCGAGGCTTCTGTTGAAAAGCAAAGTCTTGTGGTGATGATCAAAGCAAGGCCTTTGTGGCGTAGCTTTGTGTAACGTTTGATTCGCGAGTTTCACACCCGGTATGAACCAAAAACGGGAGAGGACATCAGGGAGGACTTGCGTTTCTTTCTAGCTAGAAGTGGCGTCAGTGGTTTTACACGCCCTGACGAGTTTGACTTATGTGGTTGTTGCTGTTGCGAGGCGCCTCGGTTATATCGGTTTCGGCCGATGCATTCTGGTCGGCTGACGGACCAGACTTACACCCCATAGGGTGGGGAAACGTAGTGTTCAGGCATAATAATCCACATCGGTGGACCAGCCCTGACGATCTAAAGGGTTGATGCGTTCTGATCCTGAGGGGCGGGCTAGAGCGTCTCGAATCGGTTGAGGACTATCTTTTGCCTCGGTTCATAGACGGAAATCCAATTTCCAAATACGTGACTTTGCGGTTTTATTTGTAAACCTATATATGGTGACATAGTGGGATGGGGCATTCATGCCGCCTATGATTGATACTTATGATTTGAAGTTGTTTTATAGACTATGCACTTATTATAGTATCAAATGATTTGTTTAAAACGTATCAAGCATTCTTTGGCTGTTATAAGGGAAAACCCTATCCCCCGGCTTGCGTTGCATTGTGTGATAGGACCTGGGTCTTATAACAGCTTCATTCTTCTTTATTTAGCATTGCGCTGTTTGTTTTATGCACTGGTATTCTTGGGAGGAAACCCGTTCCGTGTTATACGGCGTGGTCCCTTGATTTACCTAGCTTTAAAAATAAAGAATAACTGTTTTAGTTCTCACACCAGTCCCATGACTGACCTGGAGTTTATTGTTTTAACCTAAACTCTGGGTGCCCTTATTTTGACACGGGCAGCTAGTAGTTTTGGTTTTGCAGATTTATATTCACAGGATCCTGGTTTACAGCTGGAACGATATCCGGAAAGCTTTGTATCTGTATATCTACTTCTAGTTGTCTATTGTATTATTTTCCGCTGCTATGTATTTAAATGTAATTTAAATCTCTGATATTTCTGTGTAATATTCATTTTTACTCTGTATATTCTTGTATTCTGATGCATTGTTGTAATATACAATGAAATGTTCTTCTGTATGCGTTCTGTTTTGTCCTGTTCTCAAACGATAGGGCGTTTCGAACGGTCCGGATCGGTTTAGCGACTGGTTCGGACCGAGCGAAATTCCTTGCCGTCACAGTTGGTATCAGAGCTTTGGTTTACAAAGCTTAGAGAACAAGGCACATTAGAACCATACGAAAGAATTCATCAGAAAGTGGATTAGTAATATCCAACGGGGATGACTCGTTAGAGATGGGATCAGTAGTATCCTAGAACGAGTGTGAAGAGTAAATTTTTAAAGTGAAAACAAGTTTTGTTTTGAAAAATTTAAATCAATTATTCGTATTTGATTATTTATTTATATTGATGTGGACAATCCAGTATATATAGATTTTGCGTATACGTCTGATCCGCGTGTATTCAAAGTTTTAATATATTGGATAGATATAGAATCACACTCTAGTCGCCCGGAGATGATTCAGATGATGAGGCCTCATCATCAGTGTTTATATTCGAGTGACGAAGGTGTGATGTCTATATATTTCCTATTGACTGGTGTGAGAACCAAAATTAGATAGGGCTTATTGTTGTGATTTGGCATCAAAAATCTGATTTTTGTATATGTATCAAAATTATGAATTTGAAACTCTAATTCACTAATTGATTGATGTTTGTGTTGTTTGTTTAATTGTTTGCTAATTTTGAACCGTTATGCCTAATTTAATCAAATATTGAATTATATTGAAAATTAGTTGCATCTGCTTGCATATACATGTATATCATTGAACAGGTCATAGCAAGGAGGCTAGAGCAGAGAATAAAATTTGTTTGCCCGACAAATAGGTACATGTTTACTACATAATTTCCTGTTTTGTTTGGGTGATGATGATTTTGTGAGCCTATTGGCTAGCCGCTTGGCTTTTTCTTTTTCTTTTTGAGATCTGAAGGACCGGGGAAGCTATTTGAAATTCCCCGATGCTCCCGGTGCAGGGGAGGTTATGGCGAAATTTTTCAAAAGTTTAGGGTGTTAGCCAAATTTTTGAAGTTTTGAAAATTCTCAGAAACTGAAAAGTTGGAGAATGGAAGCCAGAACGAATGTAGAGTTGATTTATCAAACCACTTTCGACTTTGTTCCTTTTCGGGGACGAAAAGTTTTAAGTGGGGGAGATTGTAACAACCCGGAAAATCTGGGCCAGTTTAAAATTTTTATTTTTGCAATTTTAGCTAATTTTGATTATTTAAAATGAATTATTTTAAATAATATCGACGAGAAATTTATTTTGAATAGAATTCGATCGTATATATTATATACGTCGTCGTTAGAATATATAATAATTATATATAATTATAAAAGGAATTGAAAATGGCGCGGTAGTTCGAAAATTCGATTTCTAATTTCAAATGAATATACAGAATTCAATATAAGTCAGAATTGAACGAAACAAGAAATATTTGAATCTGTATAACTATATCTTTGTAACGAAGCTAACAAACTGAGATTTCATCTTAGAAATGATAAGATATGTCCAGTTTAAAATTAGAAATAGTTGCTGTGGAATTTATATATATATATATTTTTTTTATATATATAAGGCCCTTAAAAATGGACATTTTGCAAACGACCTCGGATTTCGACGAAACCAGTTTTGTTGGGTCCGTGATGTCGAATTATTGCTAGATTCCAAATTTCATATTTTTTTCGAATAAATATGTGAGCGTGGCAAAGGAAAACGCGTTTGACCAGTTTCAGTTGATTTTAATCGACTGGAAAATGGCCATTTTTCCAACGGTCTCAGAATTCGACGAAACTAGTTTTGTTAGGACCGTATCGTCAATACGAAGCTAGAAAATATTTTTCTGCAATTTTTAGAGCTAGTATGTGCCCCCGGTAATTTGAAATGTACGTTTAAAATTCAATATAGTGATTTAAATGCAAATTAAACGGAAACTGATTCAAACAGTCGAATCAGCTTCCGATACATATCCCATTGTGTTCGGAATGGGGGTAAAACGCTATGGACGACAGGCGGTGGACCTCGTTTCGAGGTCGGATATAAAAGTCAACCCTTGTGCATAATTAAATAATAAAATAAAAAAATAAAAAAAAACTACCTTTCCCCCTTTTTCTCCTTCATTGGCCCCCCCTCGATTCCTCATTCACTTAACAGAAAACGAAATAAAAAAAAAAAAAAAAAATAGAAAACCCTAACCCTAAGTTCATCGCGCCGCCTGACCCTTATCCTTGCCGCCGACAATCGAAGCAGCGCCCCCGAAGCCTCGCGACCACCTCCCTCCAGACGCCGCCGACATCGAATCGAAGCAACCCTCGAACCCCTGCCGCGAACCTCCACGAACGCCTCATCGCAAGCACCAACGAGCCACCGCCGATTCCTCCTCCTCCCCTTAGAAACCTCGGTGAGCCTGTACATTATTTTGTTTTTTTTTTTTTTTTTTTTTTTACAGTGATTAAAAACTGTTTTTTTTATATGATTCAAAAACTGTTTTTAAAAGAAAACAAAAACTGTTTTTAAATGATTTTAAAAACTGCATTTTTTTAAAAGATTTAAAAAAAAAACTGCATTTTTTTTAAAAAGAAAAAAACTGCATTTTTGAAAGAATAAAAAAAAAAACTGCATTTTTATAAAAGAGTTTTAAAAACAGAATTTTTGAAAAGAAAAATAAAAACTGAATCTTTTAAAAGATAAAAACTGTTTTGTTTTTAAAAGAGTTAAAACTGAATTTTTAGAAAAAAAAAGAAAGGAAAACTGATTTTAAAAATGAAGTAATAAAACTGATTTTTCTAAAAGGCAAAAACTGTTTTGATAGAAACTAGAAACAGTTTTAAAGGAATTATAAAAGCAGTTTTAAAAGAATAATAAAAACTGTTTTAAAAGGAATTATAAAACTGATTTTATTTTGAACTTTAAAATAGGAAAAAGGTTTAATTTTTTTTAAAAGAAAAAGGTTTAATCTTTTAATAGAAAAAGATTTGAACTTGCAAAAATAAAGATCATATTTTTAAAAATAGAAAAGATGGAATTTTTGTTAAGTAGAAGAAGTAAGGTATGATTCTTATATTTTTAAAACAATAAAAATATAATTGTTACATCATAAGAATAATAAAAATATAATCTTTATATTTAATAGCGAAGTCAAAATGCAATCTTATATATTGAATAGCAAAGTAAAAATAGGATTTTTATATATTGAACTTCGATAGAAAAATAGAATTTTTATATATAGAACATCGAAGTAAAAATTCGATTTTTATATATTGAATAGCAAAGTAAAAATGTGATTTTTACGTATGTAGTGAAAGCAGCAACGAAGGTGACAAAAAGGCGAAACGACGAAGACTTCTGCAAATGAAGAGCCGTGGAGCTAGGATAGCTATATGTGAGAATTTCTCACCTTTCAATTTATTTTTCTAGTTATATATATATACTAGGATGCAGACGGTGCTTAGTAGCACCCGACACAATCGTCCACAGACCATGGACTTGTTTGTTTGGTTGCATAGATTAGTTGAATTATTTGTTTGAATTGAATTGTTTGGTGAGATGAATTGATTTGATTGATATGTGAATGGCGTGGGCCTTCACTAGACTGGGGATAAGGCTAGGCCTCGTCCCGTTTCTAGTATCGTGCCGTTATGCCGCCGAAATTTTCTAAAATATGTTAGAAAATAAAAATATCATTTTATTGAATAAATGGATTGAATAGAAATTCATAAGTTAGAATAAAATGTTTTATCGTTAAAAATATAATTTTTAACGTGAATGTGAATAAATAAATATTCATTTACAAACCGGACGGTTTGTTTATGTACACCTATTTAAAGGACATTGATTGGGACGATAAATTTTACACATCGCCCAACTGCACAAATAAAATATTTGTTTGATTGTTTGAAAACCCCACACGGGTGTTAGGATGAAATATGCAGTTCACTCATCCTGATTGATTAAATATGTCGATCGATTGATTGACAGGTTGTTATAAGCGTTGAATATCTGTATTTGATGCTTATGCAGTGTAGTGCACTTTGGTTGATGGTTGATTATTTTCAATGCTATTATATACATGTGTTGTATGAAAATCCATGTAATTAATTTTATATGGTAATTGATTGGGCCTCATTCCAATTTGAAAAATAAAGAAAATTTGAAAATAGAAATTTATGAAGCCGTGTTGATTAGATTGACGCCATTTTGACGTGAACGATATTTATATCGATTTTAGAAAACGATTTCGAAATGAATTGAATTGAAAACGAATTCAAATTGAATTGAAAACGATTTCGAAATGAATTGAATTGAAAACGATTTCGAAATGAATTGAATTGAAAACGAATTCAAAATGAATTGAAAACGATTTCGAAATGAAATGAATTGAAAACGAATTCAAATTGAATTGAAAACGATTTCGAAATAAATTGAATTGAAAACGATTTCGAAATGAATTGAATTGAAAACGATTTCGAAATGAATTGAATTGAAAACGAATTCAAAATGAATTGAAAACGATTTCGAAATGAATTGAATTGAAAACGAATTCAAATTGAATTGAAAACGATTTCGAAATGAATTGAATTGAAAACGATTTCGAAATGAATTGAATTGAAAACGAATTCAAAATGAATTGAAAACGATTTCGAAATGAATTGAATTGAAAACGAATTCAAAATGAATTGAAAACGATTTCGAAATGAATTGAATTGAAAACGATTTCGAAATGAATTGAATTGAAAACGAATTCAAATGGAATTGAAAGCGAATTGAAATGAATTCAAATTGAATTGAAATTCGAATTGAATAGAAATGAATTTTAAAACGAATTTATAAAGAAGAATTCAATTTTGGCTTTGAATTGAAATAGAAGTTGAAATTGCTTTTGAAACGAATTCAAAACTATTTATATAATTCGTTTTAAATAGAAATCGACGAAATATATATTATATATATTATATATATAATATAATGGCCTGAATAGAACGCGCCGCGCCGCGGCAGTTCGCGAATTTCGACCATTTATTTCAAACGGACATTACGGGAGATCCGACCGTCGGATTCTCCTAAAACCGGAACCGTTGGGTTCGTATCGAAAAGAGCTTTCTAACGAATATTAGGAATTTGAAATCTAACGGTTGGATTTGGAATTATGTCCAAATCAAATTCGAAAAAGGTCGCTGTAAGTGCAGTTCGATGGCCGTTGATGGAAATCGACTGTACGGGCCTTGATAAAATTATTAAAAATAGCAATAATTTGTGTAAAATCATAAGAAATGATTTGGGAAGAATTGGGATGAAAAACTCCATATTTGAAAGATAAAAATAGATTTTTATCGAATTGAACTAGTTTTGAACTAGAATTATAATTCTATTTATTTTTAAATAAATAAATTGAATTTAAAAAGGGTTTTAAAAATAACCAAAATTTCCAATGATTGCATTGGAGTGGATTTGAATCGAAATTGTCTTCGGAATATTTCGATGTTGGAATTCGTGATTATACAGGTGTTGTTATGGAAATTTGAAAGATATATATATTTATATCGTTATTTCCAATACGACATTTGTTAGTCGTAGAATTTGATATTGAATATAAGCCGATATATTTTCTATTCAGAGCCTTGTATTGAATATCGAATGTGATTTGGGTTTGTCGTGAATGGTGTCTTTACTAACGCTGTTCTTGAACCCAGTTGAGAAAAGATTAAATCTTTTGATTTAGATTTAATGAAGTGTACCAATTAAATAATATTTAATTGGAATTGAATTGATATTGATTTTTGGGTTTATCGTGAACAGTGTTTTAAATAACACTTGTTCTTTAACCCGATAATTAATGAATGTGATTTGGGTTTGTCGTGAATGGTGTCTTCACTAACACTGTTCTTGAACCCAGTTGAGAAAAGATTAAATCTTTTTATTTAGATTTAATGAAGTGTACCAATTAAATAATATTTAATTGGAATTGAATTGATATTGATTTTTGGGTTTATCGTGAACAGTGTTTTAAATAACACTTGTTCTTTAACCCGATAATTAATGAATGTGATTAGGGTTTGTAGTGAATGGTGTCTTCACTAACACTGTTCTTGAACCCAGCTGAGAAAAGATTAAATCTTTTGATTTAGATTTAATGAAGTGTACCAATTAAATAATATTTAATTGGAATTGAATGGATATTGATTTTTGGGTTTATCGTGAACAGTGTTTTAAATAACACTTGTTCTTTAACCCGATAATTAATGAATGTGATTTTGGGTTTATCGTGAACCGTGTTTTAAATGACACTGATTCTTTAACCCAGTCGAAGATTAAAACTAAGTGGAGTTTTAATGAATCTTTAATTAGATTGAAATGATCGAAAAGGGAGTATCACCAGTTTTGCTCCAGGCGATAGTTAAATCTTTAATTAGATTTGAACGTGAAATTTAGAAACTAACTGTCGGTTAGCCAAGTAGAATGGTTTTCTGGATATTGATCTGATGTTGGTTTCGGCCTTCGGGGTTAATATTTGGGAAATTATTCTCTTGATTAATTTACGGTTAGTGACTAATGAATTGGAATGAGGCGTATGTTGTGTTTGTGTAACACTTATTTAAAATATACGCGAGTTATTCGGAAAGACCGGGTTTATCCCATTCTGAATAACTGATACGACGATAAGTCGAAGATGAAGACGATGGTCGAAGACCGGAGGTCTTCACGTCGTTTGGGTGATAACTGATGATCTTGATTGGGCTGTACACCCAAGAAGATGGAAACAGTTGGTGATCGTCCAGACGTACTTGGAGATCGATGGATATGCGAGGTACTAGGTGCCTCCGGTTTCGTTCAGACCCAGAACGGACTTGTAAATGGACTGTGTGTCTGACATTGGATTTTAGTCTGTGTGATTGATCTCTATTAAATATATATCTGTTTGGCGGCGGAGAATTTATTCTCTTGCTTAACGCCCTTCTCTGAGACGTACGAGCTCAGGGGTTATATATTGATGGATATCAAACGCATGGAGTGAATTGCCTGTGTGGCATGCCTGAGTGGCAATTGATCGAGGCTTCTGTTGAAAAGCAAAGTCTTGTGGTGATGATCAAAGCAAGGCCTTTGTGGCGTAGCTTTGTGTAACGTTTGATTCGCGAGTTTCACACCCGGTATGAACCAAAAACGGGAGAGGACATCAGAGAGGACTTGCGTTTCTTTCTAGCTAGAAGTGGCGTCAGTGGTTTTACACGCCCTGACGAGTTTGACTTATGTGGTTGTTGCTGTTGCGAGGCGCCTCGGTTATATCGGTTTCGGCCGATGCATTCTGGTCGGCTGACGGACCAGACTTACACCCCATAGGGTGGGGAAACGTAGTGTTCAGGCATAATAATCCACATCGGTGGACCGGCCCTGACGATCTAAAGGGTTGATGCGTTCTGATCCTGAGGGGCGGGCTAGAGCGTCTCGAATCGGTTGAGGACTATCTTTTGCCTCGGTTCATAGACGGAAATCCAATTTCCAAATACGTGACTTTGCGGTTTTATTTGTAAACCTATATATGGTGACATAGTGGGATGGGGCATTCATGCCGCCTATGATTGATACTTATGATTTGAAGTTGTTTTATAGACTATGCACTTATTATAGTATCAAATGATTTGTTTAAAACGTATCAAGCATTCTTTGGCTGTTATAAGGGAAAACCCTATCCCCCGGCTTGCGTTGCATTGTGTGATAGGACCTGGGTCTTATAACAGCTTCATTCTTCTTTATTTAGCATTGCGCTGTTTGTTTTATGCACTGGTATTCTTGGGAGGAAACCCGTTCCGTGTTATACGGCGTGGTCCCTTGATTTACCTAGCTTTAAAAATAAAGAATAACTGTTTTAGTTCTCACACCAGTCCCATGACTGACCTGGAGTTTATTGTTTTAACCTAAACTCTGGGTGCTCTTATTTTGACACGGGCAGCTAGTAGTTTTGGTTTTGCAGATTTATATTCACAGGATCCTGGTTTACAGCTGGAACGATATCCGGAAAGCTTTGTATCTGTATATCTACTTCTTGTTGTCTATTGTATTATTTTCCGCTGCTATGTATTTAAATGTAATTTAAATCTCTGATATTTCTGTGTAATATTCATTTTTACTCTGTATATTCTTGTATTCTGATGCATTGTTGTAATATACAATGAAATGTTCTTCTGTATGCGTTCTGTTTTGTCCTGTTCTCAAACGATAGGGCGTTTCGAACGGTCCGGATCGGTTTAGCGACTGGTTCGGACCGAGCGAAATTCCTTGCCGTCACAGTATATCGATCTCTATTTGGATATATATGCGATGATGATAATTTAATATTAATAAATTTAGTTGTTTTAAATCAATTTAAAAGTATCGATTAAAAATTCATATTTTGTTCATATATTCAAATTAAACCTAGAAACATGTTCAAGTATGTTAAAGAGGATGGTTAAAGCATATTATCGTCAATCGTGGTGTTTTGATGGATGACTGAAACAATGGGATATTTTATAAGAATGTCACTTTTAAAATGTCAAAACCAAATCTGGGCGCATCTTGTCCTTTTTAAAATATCCAACGGCTGCAGTATCCTAATTTTCCATAACCATTCTTATTCTCCCATGTAATGAGAGGCGCCTCCTCCTTTGCTCTTCGAAACAGAAGGTCACTCAACTCTTAAAAAAAAGGTTGGAGAGTTCAAAACGGTTCTAGATTCATTCGTTCAACCCAGGACTTCAGCAGGGTTTGCAAAGGAGATAGGATGCCCTGTTTATTTTGGAATTTCACGTCATTCATGTAGGCCGATGGGGGTGGGACCATGAAGAGAAGCTGTCGAGTGCGGATGGCGAAAGGTGGCGGCGGAAGTTTTAACAAGGCGGGTATTTCTGACGTGAGGAACAACATATACGCATTTTGGATGAAGAAGCTGAAACACAGTCAAGGTGCAGAGGAGTGCATTTCGAATCAGGTGTACATGTCTGAAGCGGTTATGTGCAGTATAAGAAGAGAAATGCCGGTGGAATTACAGGCAGCATGGGTAGTCCGCTACGGTGCCTCGGGAAGCAAGGCGTGAACGTCAAAACGGAAATGGAAGGAGAGTACTGCAGGGAAGAAGAGTAGGGAGGAAAGGAAAAGGGAAGCGGCGAATGGACTGAAGAAGTGAGGGTGCGAGAACACAGACTGTGGAAAATTTTTGGATGGCTTTGCGCCTCTAGTGAAGAAAAAAAACAAAGAAAATTAAAAAATGATGAAATAAAAGGAAAATGAGACAACATAAAGAATGGAATGATTGGCAACGGTCTATTGTAAAGTGCAGATGCGTATGTTCGAAACGCAAGAAGGGAAAGAAGTGCCTTATCGGTAATTTGAAATTTTATTTATAAATAATTGGTAACCTTCTGAGATTCTTTGAGTGCTAAATTCATATAAATAGAAATTATAGTTGATAATATAGAATTGGTTGATTGAATGCTATGATTGGCTACCGGTTGTTTATTGTTTGCTTGATCGACATTATTTACTTTATTAATTAAAAAAAACAGATTAATAACAAATCATTTCATATGTAATTATCTGTGATGTAGGGAAGAACAGGTTGGAGGGATCCAACCGGATTCCTCAAATAATTATTGTTATTTGTTTATCGCATTTATATTTGAATTGTTTATCCCCAATGGTATTATAATCTATTTGGATAATGATTGTTGAATGGATATTGATCGTTGAATTGAAATTTAACGATCATTGTGTTTTAATCAATAGACAATATTGATTAAGTAATTGGCAACGAATGGTTAAAATCCATTATTTTTAGACGTCGTTTCGCCATTAGGCGAAGTAACGGTGATTTGAGTTATAAAATTTATTTTATAAATTAATCGAGTTTTCATGTTGATTTGACACAAGTTATTAAAAAATAGAAATCTTATAAATACTTTTATTATCGTCTTTTACAAAGAAGATTTTTAAACGACTACAATAAGCAAGGAAGATATTAATTATCTGGAGGGATGATCATTTGAAATAATTATTTTCAAGGAAAACAATTAAGCGGGTTAATATTAAATTAATTATATTTTTTATTAGTTTAATAAGAAGGGCTAAGGGAAACTAGTTAACGGTTAACGATATTTTCAAGTTGATTTAATCAACGGTTTAAAGTGGCAATGTTATTGAATTTGTTATTAAATAGAATTGGTTTAACAATAATTGTTTAAATTGAGCAAATGTCCTTAGAAGTCAATTAATCTTTAATTAACAGTATTTTAAAATGATTATTTATTAAAATTAATTATTATTTAATAACCTTTTAAAAAGGGGTTAACTATTCCATTTTAATTAACTAAGAAGTTAACTACCGTAATTGTAGTTAATGTTGAAGTTAACCAATATTTGTTCAATAATAATAGAAGTGATTGTCTTTTAAATGGAATTCGGTCAAAAAGTAATCAAGTTGTAATAAGGTTTTAGTTGAACTTAGAAAAGAATTTTATACATGAATTGGATAACGAATCCAAATATGGTAAACAAGTGTATAAAAGGAATCTCGAGATGAGGCAATGTTTAAAATAAGCATTTACTTAATTAAGTAAAGTAATATATTCAAAGGGAGATTTCCAAATAAAGGAAAATGGAACGGACTGGCATAAAGGAATTAATAAATTCTTAGAACAAAACAAAAATGTATAAACTTATTTATAAAAAGATTTGAAGCAAGAAGTTTACTTAAGAATTGGAATTAGGTGAAGCCAATCAAAATCATTGAAAGGATTCTTAAAGCGTAAAGGTAAGTGTTTAAATAAAGTTTTGAAAAGTTAAATAAATGGATTGTTAAATTAAGATCCAAATTGGGTTATTTTAAGATGCTAAAACAGATTAGCATAACAGGATTTGAAATTTAATTCAAATCGTATACTCAAGGTTTGAAAGAAGCTTAAACCAGTATGGTAATTTTAAAGATCGAAGATGACTTAAGAAGTGAATTAAACGATGTTATTGAGATAAGAATTTCAATGGAAAGGGAAGGATATTTAATAGTTGACGAATTAAGGGATTAGCGAATGTTTACTTAGTAAATGAATTAAATAAAGAGAATTTAATTTGAACGAGATGATTTATAACACCATATTTAGAAGCAAATGGTTAATAATACTTTTATGCTGTTCCACTCAGTTTAAGTTACAAACTTTTATTTATCTTGAAATAAAAATGTTGTTGATCAAGGTCTGAGAGGTAATTAGAATACCCTAACCTGAACGACTTCACTATTATTGAAGTATGATATTAGTTTGTAAGAGTTAAAGGTAATATAAAGGAGATTTGTGAATATATATAAAGAAAATAAAGAGTTTTGGAAAGGATAGTGATACTTTAAGATAAAGGAAATAATGATGGGAGATTGGTAATTATATTTATTTTAAACATTGATTATTGTTTCAAAGAAATCGAGACAAGAGAGATTGGGCATGATAAGTTATATAATCGATTCTTAATCGATAAAATTGTTTGAAATGAAATGCTTTAATATATTGGACCGAAGCTGCCAATGTACTTAGCTATACTGTTGGGTTTTGTAGTTAAAGAACCGACTATCAAATCAATATCCCTTATGACCTTTTGACTAGTTGTTTCGAGGAGACCGGGATGGGAATTAGACCCAAAACCACTTCGATCCAACTGTGCGGACGCGACGAACTTGCAGACGTATAAAGATGGAGCATTGAAGACTGTTGATCTTCATGATCGGAGGAACCACTTATTAAATTTCTCTGGTCTGGTCCGCCAGAGTTATGATGACTTGTGATTCTGTCATGATTGAAATTAGCGGATTGCAAGGACTTCTCGCTACTGATTTATAGGGTGATTCCTAGGATGTAGTAGGAGAGTGCCTTCGGTTCATACTATTCCTGGATGACTTGTATGGACGAGTGTCTGACAGAGTATTTCCCAAAACTCACGTACGTTGATTTTTACAAATATACCAAGTTTGGTGGCAGAGAAATTCTCTTGCTTAGCACCCAGAGTATATTTATGGATGTCAATTAGTGACTTGACGGATCTGACGATGTGGCATTCAAAGTGAATGGAGATGTGATAAACGTAACCTCAAGCCTCATCAACCGGGAAATGGCACTAAATCGGGTAGGCATCATGGCTATGTGGGTCGCACCCATTAAAAGGGTATATCATTACCTGATCTAGAGAAATCAAATGCCTTCGGTTGTCCCTTTCTATTATTATATATATGTTATCGGTTCGGTTGGCTGGCCCCCAACCGTGGTATTGATATATTCGGTACACTCAAGAGAAATGAGGCGCCAGTCATATGTAGCCGGGTTGCAAGACGTTCTTGTTGAACCCCTATGTATTCATCTCCGGAGGTACATTGTCGGAAAGGTGGTCCTATACCTTGCCAGGAAATCCATTCTCTAATAAGAGCCCGCGATTTTGATTGTATATTATATATGTAGAGCGTGAGATGCAAGCGTTCTGCTGGATTATGATTTATTTGTGGTTTGATAGACATTATTATAATATCAGAAAAGATTTTGATTTCAAAAAAATGTTTTGGGTTATAGTAAGGTAAAAACCATCTGTATTTATGTGTGGGCTGGTCTTACTATTACCCTTTTCTTTCAAAAAGGATTTTTCAAAGTTAAACAAGTTGTTTGTGTTGTGAATTTATAACTGAAAGTATTCCAGACTGATCCGGGTGAATTTTGCTTTGCTTCAAATGTGCTCGGGTCAGACTGAGTATATTTCCAGGTTAGGTTTCGCTGTGAGTTTCCGGAGCTGGAACCAGGAGGCTTCACCATTAGATATTTAGAGTTTGTTCCGCTGTGTATGATATATGATGTACTCTGATGATTGGTATGTATATACAATTTCATTTTGTGTAACGAGATTTGATATATTATATTTTATTCGTTCCACTGTGAGATTCTGATGTTCTTATTCTTCTATTCCAATATTTCTTTCTTTCTTTTCTTACCCTCTAATTTCTTCCTATTAACAATCTGGTGTTGTTCGATACTTGAATTTTGGTAAGTAATACGGGTTCTATGTATTATTATCGAAATTCAAGAATTGAATTCCCGCCGGGTCGTTACATCTACTGATAGACGAACCCATTTCTCGATCCATAACTCAAGCCGCCGCACACCTAAAATGATGACCGGAAGTCGATCCCCCAACTCCACGACATCGAGCACCCTGCCTCCTCCCTGTGCCATGAACGACGCGCGATTCGAAGCTCCACAGTGGTGTGAAAATCCAGGCGAAGGGCGCCACTTTATACTCCGATTTCGAACTGAATACGAGATGAATATCATCTCGCCCGTATCAAATTAAAGATCAGAGGTCCCTCTTTAATTTTTGTTTAATAATCACAACCTGATTCGAAGTATGTTGGGAGGAATTAATGAATGAATTTAGAGCGATGATGGCCCTTGATTTCGGTGGAGGCGCTGAACGGTTATGGGCTAGGGTTCCTAGAAGATTGGGATATTTATAGCCTTTTAAATATTAATAGTTTATTCTATTTTTGCCAAATATTGAAGTTTTCATGTCCTAATTCCAAATGAATCCCAACGACTATCGCTTCTAGCTAAATACCCCCATTTCAGACACAATGGAATATGTTTCGTAAGCCAGTTCAACCGTTTCAATCAGTTTTCATCCAAATTTAAATATAAATCGGTATATCAAATTTTTAACGTACATTTTAATTTACCGGGGCCACATATTTACTTTAAAAATTATAGAAAAATGAATCTAACTATGTTTTGACGATACGGTCCTAATAAAACAAATTTTGTCGAATTTTGAGTCCGTTTGAAAAATGGGCTTTTTCTGGTCGATCCAATTCAAACTGAAACTGAACAAACACGTTTAAATTTACCACGCTCACATATTAAATCGAAAAATTATGAAAATTTAAATCTAGCAGTAATTTGACATTCCGAATCCAACAAAAGTGGTTTCGTCGAAAACAGAGGTCATTTGCAAAATGGTTATTTTTAAGGGTTTTATATTATATTAAAATATATATAAATTCCATAGCGACTTTTCTGAATTTTAAACTGGACATATCTTTTAATTTCTAAAGTGAAATCACAGTTTCTTACAGTCGTTAGAAAGATATTATTAAACATATTCAAATATTTCTGGTTTTACTGAAATCCGATTTATTTTGAATCCTGTACATTCATTTGATATTTAAAATTGAATTTTCAAACTACCGCGCCATTTCAGGCTCGTTATATAATTAAAATAAATTTATACGTTCTAACTTCGATTAAACTAAATTTTTAGTTGTTATTGTTTAAAATAATCATTTTAAATATTCAAAATTCATTAAAATAACTAAAATAAAAAATTTAAAATGGTTCTGAAAATCAGGGTCGTCACAATCTCCCCCACTTAAAACTTTTCGTCCTTGAAAACGAACGGAGCCGAAAGTCGTTTAACCAACCAACTCAACTTCCATTCTTCAACCTTTAAGTTTCTAAGAAATTTCAAATTCCTCAAAAATTTTGGCTAACACCCTAAATTTTCGAAATTTTTCGCCATAACCTCCTTTGTACAGCTCTATCGGTAAAACCATAACTAGCCTAACAGGGCCCTCATCAATCCAGAAGAAAAAGAAAAAGCCAAGCAGCTAGCCAAGCGGCTAGCCAATCGGCTCATAAAATCGTCAAATCCCAATCAATATAGTAAACATGTACCTATTGGTCGGGCACACAATTTTATTTCTCTTCATAGCTTTCATGCTATGACCTGTTCCATATATATAAATGTATATTATGCAATTCCAATCAATTTGTACTTTAGTTCAACATTAAATTTGATTTGGCTAATTTTACCCTTTTTTCTCATATTGGTGTTATCATTCCAATATTTTATTAATTAACTTAATAATCACACAGCACAACAAGCAATCAATTTGTTAATTATCCTTTCAAAACATATAACATTTGTATATACTCAAAAATCGTATTTTCGATGCCAAGTCACAACCATCAAACTCTAACTACGTTTTGGTTCTCGAGCTTTGTAAACCAAAGCTTTTCCATTAAATCTTAGTTAAAAGACTAATAAATTCCAAATCATAATTTCACTGTTAATCAGGTTTTAAGAACTAATGTCATTTAAACATTTTTCACAATCAACCAAAAGCCAACTTCCACTTAATTCCAATTATATTTATTAACTGGAAAACTTTTTTTTTAACCTTAGTTAAAAGATTTATTCTTTTCTCAAATGGGTTCAAGAACAGTGTTATTTAAGACACCATTCACGACAACCCAAAATCCAATTTGTTATTTAAAACTGTTGGATTTTTTTACACTACTTATTTCAACTATATTAAAATTTTCTATATGTTGGCATTTCGTTTTATCTATACTTATTCTCATAATATTTGAAATTTACATACTTACTTATTTCAATTTCTATATATGTTAATACTTTAATTTCATCTACATCTTATGCTCTCTATGTTTTTAATTAACTTGCTTAAATATTATTGTAAATTTTCTTAAGCTTATCTTTGACATTTTATTCAATCAGAATCTAAGTCCATTTTCCTTTATTCATAACTAACCAAATTTGTAATTTATTGTTAATTCACATTATTTCACAACTTATAGACTTTAGTTCCTTTGTTATTTACGTTACTTTATAAATTTATTACTATGAAATGACTTGTTACTTAATTTCTTAAGTTTATACATTACTTAAGACTCGTTTCCTTTTTTTGATATAATTCTATTCAAGTTTACAATTATCTTAGGAGGTTACAATTTTAGTTATTACCAATCCTTTGATAATATTCCATCCATTTGTTAATCGTTTCAGAACATTAACAAATAAAAAAAATTATTATAACCACTTGATTTACCTTTATAATCATTTCTTTGGTTCAAATTCATTTTTTTGAACATCTTTACTTTTCTTTATCTTCATAACATTTCTATGATTCAACATATCATTTTGGAACATGTTATTAAGTTAAATTTCATTTGTAAAATATTTCATTACATATTTATATACTCTTAAACTTTTTATTTAGGTAGGTTTGTATATATTACAAATGAAATTTAGTATTTCACAACTTTACTCTTATATTATCAAAGTACATGAGTATTTGTTTCTATTTTACTTTAACATTTTCCTTACTTTATGTTTCAATTTTATAATATTATATTATATTTCCGTTTATTATTTCTCTTATTCATTTATGGTATTTCTTTATTCACCTATTCAAAATTTCATTTGATATTAATACGGACAATTATTTATTGCATTGATTATCAACAAGGAGAGTAATTTGTATAAATGGAGACTTGAGAATCTTAAATACCAATTTCTTTTCAAAACATTTTGAAATACTATATACTATACATAATTTTTGTATATCAAAACATACTCAAGATTTCAAATTAAAATTATTTCCAAAAACGAATATGTAGCAATGCTACCAAGTGGTCTACCCCACTTTGAGACTCGAAAATGAAAGTCGATGACTATGATCATCTCATCACCGAAATTTATTTCCCAGCAGCAAAATAGAGTACTTAACCAATGTTTATTTGAATATCCTTCAAATATTACTACTATAATTCTTTTTTTAAAACCTTGAAAAACATTTACAAATCATCGGAATTTAAAGATCTCATATCCTCCATTTAAATTCATTTGGTTTACAGTTAATTATAAGTCATATATAAAAGATCGATTTATTGTTATAGTCAATAGGTTAAGAGTATTGACTAATTTACCATCAAATTTCAAAATTATTTATCTTACATATATAAAACATATATGAAAACAATATTGTGTTAGAATGCCTTATTCAAGTGTTTTTGAAATCCAGTTCGATAACGCTTGCAACACGCATCGACTGGAACTCCAAACTCAACTCAATAAGTCAAACAACACAATGTAAAACCATTTTTTTTAATCAAAAGTACAAGTATGCTCTCTCGTATATATATACACACCCAGAACTCATTCCAGGGTCTTACTACCTTATCTCTAATGAGTAAATCCCAATAGAGCCAAGGTTTACTGCTAAACCATAAGCTCTGATACCAACTGTAACGACCCGGAAACCCGTACCTTTTGAATCGACAATAATCCACACATGTCTAAATCAAAACTGTACGTATTTACAAATTGTTAAATGACGATCCACATCTTTAACAATTATAGTCAAAAATATAGATAATCAAGGGGATTAATTTAGAATTAGAAAGAAAGAAGAAAACAAGCACATAATCTCGCAACGGAATGAACAAAATATAATAATCAAATAACAGTTCATGAAGCTGTTTAAAATAAACATTTGATCATTTTACAACATTTATCAGAGTTATACATTATCATTAGAGTTACACAATTTATATACATAACTAATAATACAGAGTAATGTAGTAGAATAGTAGTGGAATACAATAGTAATAATAGTATACCGTCTTCGTCTTCATCCTTCAGAAGATAACCTTTGAAACTGGAATGCTCAAGTCTGACCCAAGCGTAATAGCGTGAAAATAAAACAAGCTCGGATCAAGCAAAAATATTCTCATCTAAGTCAAATCGATATCATATGAACATGCACACACATAACTCAACAGATGTTACGGGAATTCCCATCTCCTAAGGATCCGTCAAACTAGATACTATATAATATAATTTCGCTATTATAATAATGTCTATTCACAAATACTTGTCAGAAAAATAGTGTAAGCGGGGTTACATTGATTACCCTTACACATTTTACAAGCACATGGTCTATGCAGGTCCTGTAACACAACCAGTAGAACGTCGGTAGCCAGTGAGCCCCCTATAGAGCTATGCCAATATCAAAATTGTAGTTGTCTCTCATAAGGATAAACGTATGTCAAGGCACATGAGGCAATACCCAAGGTAGTATGCTACCAGTTCACCTGATCCAGGCTAGTGGTTACCCCTAACGGCCCACCGTAGACATCTGCCCCATATCGAATCAAAGGGAAGTACATCCCATCATGGGTGCGCACCAACAAAACAACAACAACAACTGAATAGTAATAGTATGGACCCGAGGCCCAAAAAAATCGAAGAGCAGATGTGACGATCCCAAAACCCCGTGACACGGTGTTAAGGATAATCATTGGAATATAACACATTAATCATCATTAGCAGATCACAGATAATAGCATAAACATAAAATAGAATAATTTACACACATATGACAGTGGAATCATATAGATATCAATACATCAGAGAGCACAGAACAGGATACTACTTAGTGCATAATAATACATAATCAGTCACCATCGCCAGAGGCAGAATCATACATAAAGAGTACACAAAATAAATATCAATCTACATCGCCAATGGCGGAATCATAATACATATACTATAATGGCGGAAAGAGTCAAAGTCTTCTCAATGTAGTCAAGCCTCGCCATAGCCAAAAGTGCGCCAGATACCTGTAACTAGGCTGCCCGTGTGAAAATGAGGGCACCCGAGTTTGTAAGGTGAAACAAACTACGAGTCAGTCATGGGACTGGTATGAGAAATCTACTTAACTTATTAAATAACAATAATAAGGAAAATCAAAGGACCATGCCACTTTCACGGAACGGGTTTACTCCAATGAGTGCTAGTGCATAAAATAAAGTTCACGGTTAAATCATCACAATGCTTTTTATCAAAATGAAGCCATTATAAGACTCAGGTCCCATCACACAATGCAACGCAAGCCAGAGGATAGAGTTTTACCTTATAATGGCCAAAAATGCTTCATACGTAGGAAACGAAAGTGTTTGATATTATTACTAGTGCATATATGTTTCAAAAGCAAATTCAATCATAAATATAAATCCTAGGCGGCATAGCTACCATCTACTATGTCACCATACTAGTAATACAATCACATCCGCAATTTCGTATTGGAAAATGGATTCCGTCATGACTCGAGGCAAGGGGCAAGCTCCTCTCCGTTCGAGACACTCTAGCAAATGTCCCAGGACCGCACACAGCAATCCCATGGATCCTCCAAGGCCGGTCCTCTCTTACTGTTGAGGATTAGTTATTCCTGAACACACGTTTCCCGGTCCTTACAGACCTATAATCGAGGCGCCTCGCATTCCAACAACCACACAGGTGAAAAGTATATAATGTCAGGGATGGTAGGTCACTAACACCACCATAGCTAGAAAGAAACGTTATGCACTCCTTGGGTCCTTATCCTGTTTTTGACTCATACCGGGGTGTGAGGCTCGTGAATTCACATTATACGCAAAGCTACGTCACACAGACCATGCTTTGATCATCAACCACAAGACTTTGCTTTGCAACAGAAGCCTTGATCATATGCCCCTTAGGCGTGCCACACAGGCAATCCACTCCATGCGACTAATTTCTATCTATATATAACCTCTGGGCTCGTACGTCTCAGAGAAGGGCGTTAAGTAAAAGAATAAATTCTCTGTCGCCAAACAGATATATATTCAATAGAAATCAACCAGCACATAACAAAATCCAATGTCAGACACACAGTCCATTTACAAGTTCGTTCTGGGTTTGAACGAAGCCGGAGGCACCAATTCCTCGCTTATCCGCACAATCAACAATATGTCCGGACGGCTACTACCTCAGCTCCTTCAAGGTAGCTACTCCAATCATGAGCATCAGTAGCGCCCATCCATCCAATGTGAAGATCGTCGGTCTTCAACCGTCTTCAACTCTTCGACTTCACATCGTCGATCGATTATTTGAAATGAGTTTAAACTCGGCCATTTCAAATGATCCACGTATATTTAGATTTCAAATCAATTCATCACATGGTTAAATCATTCAACATTCACATTTCAGTTCATTAGTATAGTTTTCATGTTAAATACATTCAACCATCACATATCAAGCAAACGAAGCAAAATCGGTTTATTTCCATTCTATATCGTCAATAATATTTTTCAACGATATATCGCCATTTTTATTTATTTAAAAACGGCCATATTCTGTTAAACGACATTTCAGGTCGTGCCGAAGCACTGGCGCTGTTTTTCACTAATTTTTTTTACACATATCTGAAAATCTAACCGTTGGATCATCACAAATTTTATATCATTAGAAAGATCATTTCAAAACGAATCCAACGAGTCCAGTTTAGGGAAAATCCGACGGTCGGATATCCCACACTAGTCATTTGAAATCACGATTTCAAAATACGAACTACAGCGTCGTTATTCGATTTAATTAAAGTATACTTATATATAAATATAATCGATTCTGGCGCTGTTTTTCTTCTGATTTGAATTAAACATTCCATACAATCCAACCGTCGGATCTTCACAAAGTTGGTGCCGTTGGAAAGATATTTCCAAGGCGAACCCAACGGTTGCGGTT
This sequence comes from Allium sativum, assembly GCA_030737875.1. Classification (NCBI taxonomy): domain Eukaryota; kingdom Viridiplantae; phylum Streptophyta; class Magnoliopsida; order Asparagales; family Amaryllidaceae; genus Allium; species Allium sativum. The sequence continues at coordinate 303,030,602 of CM060924.1, forward strand.
TCGGGAAAATTCAACGGTCGGATTTCCCGCACTAGTCGTTTGAAATCACGGTTTCAAAATACGAACTGCACGGCCACAATTTGTTTTAATTTAATTATATCTATATATTTATATAAATATAGTTCATTCGACGATTACAATTTCGTTTTCACTTAAAATATTTCACTAACGCCTTTAAATTTTGGAAAATTTCGCCATAACCTCCTTTGTACGGGAGGGGCTGGGAAAATTCCCAAATAGCCACACGGGCGTCTCATCTCAAGAAGAAAAAGAAAAAGCCAAGCGGCTAGCCAATAGGCTCATAAAATCATCACCTAAACAAAACAGTAAACATGTACCTATTTGTCAGGCACATAATTTTATTCCTCTTCTCTAGCCTCTTTGCTATAACCTGTTCAATAAATATGCATGCACATATATGCAATTTTCATCACTTATCATTTTCTATTCAATTTCATTTTCGATTCACTTTGGTTTAACGTCACGATTCATTCTAATGTTGCATACATAAGCAAAAATCACATCATTAGCTAATTAATGAATATTTCAACTCATGCATATTTATTTGAACAAGTGGTTATTTTTAACACTTCACTTTACATTAAAAATGGTATTTTTGGCGAACTAAAATATATTTCAACACATGACTATTTCATTTAGTTCCTTCACATGTTAAAAATAATATTCACTTCACAAATATTTATTTCAACACTAGTATATCTTTATCAAATCACATATATGATAAAAATGGTATTTTCATCATCTAAAATATTTATTCAACACATGAATGTTTTTAACACTTCGTAGTTTCAATAAAAATGTAATTTTTATTGTTCAACCTTTTATTCAACACATGAATTTTTCCAACACACACACTTCTCAACACATGAGCATTTCCACACATGGATAGTTTATATAGTTTGTTCATATAAGAAAGATGAAATTTTTATTGTTGAAACTATTTATATATAAGGCGAATATTTTACATACTTCATATATATATTATAAAAAGGTGATTTTTATTGTTTAAACACTTTATTCATTCACACATGAATTTAATTTTCACACATCACTTCTCAACACCTGAGCATTTCCACACATGGATATAGTTTCAACACATGACTTTAGTTTCAACGCATGAAGATAATTTCAACATATGAAAATAATTCTAACACATGAATATTATTCGAAATTTCGGCAGCATAACGGCAGGGTAGTTAAAACCGGCACCGTCCCTTGTACGACTCCTCGCTCTATCTTAAAACCTCACGGTTTTTGACAATGGGGATTCATGCATCTAATTCGCACGCAGGCGACATGTTTTATTTCATTTCCACAATTATTTCTAATTTGTTTCAATCACCAATGTGTATTTTTCAACCACAATCAAACAATATCAACCACAAACAATTATTCAACCATTTGAATATTTCACCCAATATTTCACCCCAATTCACAACAATAAATATCGTCCATGGTTTGTGGACGAGGGGAGTATATATATATTATTTTCTATATTTCATTTGCATTTCAACACACATATCATTTAACCAATGCATGTATAATTCATACTTCGCTCATATAACTTATACTACGCATGTATATGTGGTATACAACACGCATATAAATTATATTTCATTTATATAATTTATACATGACATTTTCTATTCAATTTCATTTAAATTTAGATTTCTCGCATTGGTTTTCGGAGTGCTAAAAATCGTAGATGACTCAGAAAAATCCGCGGTCTCTTCTATGTGGTAGAGAGCTTCCTTGCGGTCCCGATGTTTCCTGTTTCATCGAATTTCGTCAACACACTAAAAAGATATGATTTTTCAAAGTTCAAACATCAAAAAGAACTCACCTTTCATGATGGTTCAAAACTAGGGTTGCAGTTTTCGCGAGAACCGAGGCACGATAGGATGATCAGAGGTGATGACGTGAAAGAGGGAGGAGAGGGGAGTCGATCGGTGGTGGTCGGAGGTGGTTCGGTGGTCTCTGGCGATCTGGGTGGCGCTGGGAAGGGGGAAACTTTGCGGGCTCGATTCTGGCAGAGGCGGCGACGGTGGAGGCTGAGGTATGGTCGGATTTGAAGAGGAGGAGGAGGCGAGTCGAGGGAGGGTAGCGGCGGTGGCTGGAGTGGCCTGTAGCGGCGGGAAAAGGGGAGGGAAGCGGCGAACGACGAGGATCGTCGAGAGCAGATGGGGCACGAGGGTTTTTTGTTTTTTTTTATTTTAAAAATAATGAAAGAAAATTTCTGATTGGACAATGGTTTTAATAAATTTTTAAATAGTGTTTTCTCCAACGAGCTACTTTTCAAATCCAACGACTGTCGTCCCCAGCTAAATACCCCTATCCCGGACACAATGGGATATGTTTCGTTGGCCAATTCGACTGTTACAGTCAGTTATTCTTCAAATTAAAGTATAAAACATTTAATTTTAACTTTGAACGTACATTTCAAATTGCCAGGGCCACAAACTGATTCGAAAAATTCCAGAAAAATAAATCTAGCTAAGTTTTGACGATACAGTCCCAACAAAACTGTTTTCGTCGAATTCTGAGATCGTTTGAAATGTGGCCATTTTCTGGTCGATCCAATTTAACAGAAATTGACCAAACACATTTTCTTTTGCCACGCTCACATACTAGCTTCAAAAATTATGAAATTTGAAACCTAGCAATAGTTTGACATCCCGGACCCAACAAAAGTGGTTTCATCGAATTCCGAGGTCGTTTGCAAAATATCTATTTTCCAGGGTTATATATTCTATATAGCGACCTTTCTGAAAATTCATTCGGCCATAATTTTTGATTCCCGCTATGAAACTTCGATTTTTCAGATTCGTTAGAAAGGTATTCATAAACAGATTTAAATATTTTTGGTTTCACTAAAATCCGTTATATCTTCCACACGACACAGTCAGTCAAAGTTTGAATTCAAATTTTCAAACTTCCACACTATTTCTAATTCATTATTTTATTGAACTATCCAATTTAAATTTTTTCACACTATTTTATTATTCTATTTCAATTGTTCAAATTGCATTGAACTATCCAATTTAAATTTTTTAAATTGGCTCGTATTTTACGGGTTGTTACAATCTCCCCCACTTAAAACTTTTCGTCCCCGAAAGGAAACAACAGTAAAATAGGAAACAAAATGTAAATGCAAAGTATTGTGAAGGTACCTTGCACCGGAGTTAGTCAGAGAAGTCCACTCTGCATTTGGGGTAAGCTTGCTTAATGCTTTCCTCAGTCTCCCAAGTACAGTCTCTAGGATCACTACTCCACTGCACTTTAACTAAATGAACCTTTTTGCTTCTTAGTTCTCTAGTTTCTTTGCCAACAATCTTTAATGGCTCCCTTCTGACTGCTAATTCTGGAGTTATGTTTATATCCTGTTGCGCTGCTTCTTCTACAACAAGATCTGGATCATGCGCATGTCTTCTAAGTTGAGATACGTGAAACACATTATGCACTCCCCGCTACCAATCAGGTAATTGAACCCTATAAGCAAGAGTTCCAATTCGTTCAAGTATAGGGAAGGGACCAATAAACCTGGGCGCTAACTTCCCAGTTTTACCGAATCGGATCACTCCTCTCATTGGAGATACTTTCAAATAAACATGATCACCAATAACAAATGTCAAATCTCTTCTACTAGAATTTGCATAACTTTTCTGTCGGCTTTGCGCGGTTTTCAATCGCTTTTTGATAAAGTCTACTTTATCAGATGCTTCTTGAATCATATCGGGTCCTAAGACAAGTCTGTTGCCAGGTTCTACCCAACATGCTGGAGATCTGCACGGTCTGCCATATAATGCTTCAAATGGCGACATTCCCAAACTTGTTTGATAGTTATTGTTATATGAGAATTCTACCAAATGCAAGTGATCTTCCCATGACCCTCCAAAATCAGTTATACAAGCCCGTAGTAGATCTTCTAGAATTCTATTCACCCGCTCAGTTTGGCCATCTGTTTGAGGGTGATAAGCGGTGCTCATATTCAATTTCGTTCCCAATTCTGTCTGGTATGCCTCCTAGAATTTACTAGCAAAAATCGGGTCTCTATCACTGACTATGCTGATGGGAATCCCATGCAGCTTAACGATTTCTTTGAAATATATCTGTGCTAGACTTTGAGCCGTTCTATTGGATCTGATAGGTATGAAATGGGCAGTCTTCGTGAAGCGATCAACGATTACCCAAATGCTGTCATTACCTTTCCTGGTTCGCGGCAAACCATCTATGAAATCCATGGAAATCTGTTCCCATTTCCAACCTGGGACTTCCAACGGTTGCAACAATCATGCTAGCTTTTGTTGGCCGCTCTTGACTAATTGACAAGTAGGGCATCTGCTCACATATAAAGAAATGTCCCTCTTCATGGCCTTCCACCAGAAAGTGCGCTTGATATCGTTGTACATTTTGCTCACACCGGGATGGATGCAAAGTTTGGATTTATGGCATTCATCTAGCACTTCTCTTCGAAGCTCTGGAATATTTGGGATGCAAATCCTGCCATTTAATCTGAGAACACCCTTATCGTCAATACGGAAACTTGTAGTTTCACCCTCCTTGATCCTCTGACTGATTCTCTGAATAAGCTCATCGTCTTTTTGAAGGACTGAAATCTTATCAATCAATCCAGGCGTAATTATAAGATTGGCAATGATTGCGGTTTTTCTACTAAGTGCATCCGCTACAACGTTTGCCTTTCCCGGCGTATACAGGATATCTAGGTCATACGCTGCAAGAAATTCTAGCCAACGCTGCTGTCTCAAGTTCAGATCTTTCTGGGTGTACAAATACTTTAATGATTGATGATCAGTAAATAGTTCGAATTTCTCACCCAGCAAATAATGCCTCCAGATTTTCAAAGCAAAAACGATAGCTAGCAACTCAAGATCATGAGTTACATAATTCTTCTCATGCGGTTTCAGCTGGCGGCTTGCATAAGCGACTACCTGGCCTTTTTGCATTAACACTGCACCAAGACCTCTAATAGAAGCGTTTATCCAAACCGTCAAATTATGATTGCCATCGATAATGGTTAACACTGGAGCAGTTATCAGTTTCGATTTTGATTCCTGGAAAGCTTCCTCACAGTCGGAGGTCCATTTAAATTTCTCATGCTTCTTTGTAAGCTTTGTCAGCGGGCCGGATATCTTCGAGAAATCCTTAACGAATTTCCGATAATAACTAGCCAACCCCATAAAACTTCTAACCTCTGTGGGTGTGGTAGGCTGTTTCCAGTCTTGAATGGCTGTAATTTTACTCGGATCTACAGAAATCCCTTCCTTTGACACGACATGGCCAAGGAACTTCACTTCTTCTTGCCAGAAGACACACTTAGAGAATTTGGCTTTGAAGACGTTCTTTCTTAGAATCTACAATACTTGTTCTAAATGTTTTTCATGCTCAGGTTTTGATTTGGAGTAGATTAAAATATCATCGATGAATACGAGGACAAATTTATTCAGAACTCCCCTGAACACTCTATTCATTAGATTGACGAAGTATGCTGGAGCATTGCATAGGCCGAACGGCATTACTAACCATTCATAAAATATGTCTGGACCTCTGAAAGCAGTCAAAGGAACACACTCTTCTGCAATTCTCAATTGATGAAAACCTGTAGCTAGGTCCATTCTAGAAAATACTCTCGCCCCATTTAATTGATCTAGCAGGTCATCGATGCGGGGTAATGGATATTTATTTTTGAGCGTCTGTTTGTTGAGGTCTCGGTAATCAACGCACAATCGAACAGTACCGTCTGACTTTGGGACAAACACTACAGCTGCACCCCAACTAGAAAAGCTAGGTCTGATCAGACCTTTCCGTAGTAGTTGACGAGTTTGATTGCCTAATTCTTCCTTTTCCTTTGGAGTCATTCTTTAATTGGATGAACCACTTGTCTGGCATTAGGAATTAGATCGATTCTAAATTCTATTTCTCTTTGCGGAGGTAAGTTTTCAACTTCTTCGAACACATCCGCATAGTTTCTAACAACAGGAATCTTTTTTAAGGAAGTGGGGACAACTTCTAATGCAGACCAAAATTCTTTTCTATCTGGATTCGAACCATGACAGGGTATAAATATATGTCCTAGCTTCGTTCGAATTTTAATGATTCTTTCCGCACAATTTACTTCGGCTTCGTATTCCGTTAACCAATCTAGTCCGAGAATGACATCATACTCAGGAAAATCCATGGTGATCAAATTAAAAGAAAATTTGTAGAAAGAATAAGAGATTGGCACTCTACAACATGAGCTGAGAATAATAGAACCCCCTATCGGATTATGAACTTTGACCGATTCTTTGAGCTTTCTCCGTTTTAACTTTAATTTGTGCACTGTGTTACTAGCAATAAAACTACGTGATGCACCCGTGTCAAACAATACAGAAACAAGAATATTTTTAATTGAAAGGGTACCTCCCAAAACATCGGGTTTACCTGCTCCATCGGAAGCAGCCGGCGGGCTCGACCCGTCATACACGTGAGCTACTGAGGCCTTCTTCAGCAAAGCACAGCCCCTAACAGGATGATCTGTCTTGCGAAAGTTAAAGCACGAGCGAGGGTTCTGAGAGCCTTGGCTTGAACCTTGAGAATTGGTCCTCTGCCGTTTCGGGGCTGTGCAGACATTTGAGTAGTGCCCCGCCTTGCCATAGTTAAAGCAGTTTCCTCTTGGCGGCTTACTGGTTTGTGGATTCGAGGATGCCGCTTGGCTTGACTCGCCTTGATTTGCAGCAGGCTTGCGTTTGTTTCCGGCTTGGCTTTTAGCGCGATCCTGATCCAGGTGCCTTTGGTCCAGGTCTTCGTAGTTGCACGTCATTTCCACCAATTCATTAAATCCCAGCTTACCGTGGGCCATTGCTCTATCATGATACTGTCGCTTCAGCCCGAGGATGAACCTCTTATTCTTGGACTTTGCAGTGGCGACAAGCTCCGGAGCATAGGGGGACAACTGTGTAAATTTATTCAGATAATCCTGCACTGAAAGATCCCCCTGTTGGAGGTTGGCGAAGTCATCGTGCATTCGTTCTAGGGCTTGTTCTGGGACATATTTCTCTTTGAAGAGTTCTTTGAATCAATCCCAAGTTCTTCCAGCTTCTCTATTCTCGGCGGTGAGAGATTCCCACCATATTTCATCTTGTTCTTGCATAAGCCAGGCACCCATAATAGCTTTATCTTGATCTCCAAGCCTTAGGCCTTCTATTACCTTCTCGCATGTTTTGAGCCATGCAAGAGCCTCTATTATAGTGCCAGTTCCCGAGAAGGTCTTGCATCCTAGGTTTTTGTATCTCTTAGCTACGCGGTCCAGCTCGAAGTATTTAGCGGCCGGGGGTCGTATCAAGGGTCCTTCTTCAACTGGGACTTCTCCCCGTCCTCTACCACGGCCAGCACGGCCTCCTCTAGCAGCGGCTACTCGGGTAGCCATTTTTCAAATTCTGTATAAGCAAGAAAAGAGTCAGCCAACAGAAATGATAATTTATTGTACGGTTAAGCGGAAAACTTAAGGAAAGATAACGATGGACTGATCAAGTTGTTTTTTCTATTCTGCTTGGCTCATTCTAGGACATTACTAGTCCTATCTCTAATGAGCTACTCGCCTTAGAATACTACTGATTCTATTTTGACGCAGTGTTTAATGTGTTAGACTCCAGAACTAAGGTTAACCAAAGCTCTGATACCAGCTGTGATGATCCAAAAACCCTATGACACGATGTTAAGGATAATCATTGGAATATAACACATTAATCATCATTAGCAGATCACAGATAATAACATAAACATAAAATAGAATAATTTACACACATATGACAGCGGAATCATATGGATATCAACACATTAGAGAGCACAGTACAAAATACTACTTAGTGCATAATAATACATAATCAGTCACCATCGCCAGAGGCGGAATCATACATAAAGAGTACACAAAATAAATATCAGTCTACATCGCCAATGGCGGAATCATAATACATATACTATAATGGCGGATAGAGTCAAAGTCTTCTCAATGTAGTCAAGCCTCGCCATAGCAAAAAGTGCGCCAGATACCTGTAACTAGGCTGCCCGTGTGAAAATGAGGGCACCCGAGTTTGCAAGGTGAAACAAACTATGAGTCAGTCATGGGACTGTTATGAGAAATCTACTTAACTTATTAAACAACAATAATAAGGCAAATCAAAGGACCATGCCACTTTCGCGGAACGGGTTTACTCCAATGAGTGCTAGTGCATAAAATAAAGTACACGGTTAAATCATCACAATGCTTTTTATCAAAATAAAGCCATTATAAGACTCAGGTCCCATCACACAATGCAACGCAAGCCAGAGGATAGAGTTTTACCTTATAATAGCCAAAAAAGCTTCATACGTAGGAAACGAAAGTGTTTGATATTATTACTAGTGCATATATGTTTCAAAAGCAAATTCAATCATAAATATCAATCCTAGACGGCATAGCTACCATCTACTATGTCACCATACTAGTAATGCAATCACATCCGCAATTTCGTATTGGAAATTGGATTCCATCATGAGTCGAGGCAAGGGGCAAGCTCCTCTCCGTTTGAGACACTCTAGCAAATGTCCCAGGACCGCACACAGCAATCCCATGGATCCTCCAAGGCTGGTCCTCTCTTACTTTTGAGGATTAGTTATTCCTGAACACACGTTTCCCGGTCCTTACAGACCTATAATCGAGGCGCCTCGCATTCCAACAACCACACAGGTGAAAAGTATATAATGTCAGGGCTGGTAGGTCACTGACACCACCATAGCTAGAAAGAAACGTCATGCACTCCTTGGGTCCTTATCCCGTTTTTGACTCATACTTGGGTGTGAGGCTCGCGAATTCACGTTATACACAAAGCTACGTCACACAGACCATGCTTTGATCATCAACCACAAGACTTTGCTTTGCAACAGAAACCTTGATCATATGCCACTTAGGCGTGCCACACAGGCAATCCACTCCATGCGACTGATTTCTATCTATATATAACCTCTGGGCTCGTACGTCTCAGAGAAGGGTGTTAAGCAAAAGAATAAATTCTCCGCCGCCAAACAGATATATATTCAATAGAGATCAACCAGCACAAAACAAAATCCAATGTCAAACACACAGTCCATTTACAAGTTCGTTCTGGGTTTGAACGAAGCCGGAGGCACCAATTCCTCGCTTATCCGCACAATCAACAATATGTCCGGACGGCTACTACCTCAGCTCCTTCAAGGTAGCTACTCCAATCACGAGCATCAGTAGCGCCCATCCATCCAATGTGAAGATCGTCGGTCTTCAACCGTCTTCAACTCTTCGACTTCACATCGTCGATCGATTATTTGAAATGATTTTAAACTCATACTTTTCAAATGATCCACGTATATTTAGATTTCAAATCAATTCATCACATGGTTAAATCATTCAACATTCACATTTCAGTTCATTAGTATAGTTTTCATGTTAAATTCATTCAACCATCACATATCAAGCAAACCAAGCAAAATCGGTTTATTTCCATTTTATATCGTCAATAATATTTTTCAATGATATATCGCCATTTTTATTTATTTAAAAACGGCCATATTCTATTAAACGACATTTCAGGTCGTGCCGAAGCACTGGCGCTGTTTTTAACTAAATTTGTTTTACACATATCTGAAAATCTAACCGTTGGATCATCACAAATTTTATATCATTAGAAAGATCATTTCAAAACGAATCCAACGAGTCCAGTTTTGGGAAAATCCGATGGTCGGATCTCCCACACTAGTCATTTGAAATCAGGATTTCAAAATACGAACTACAGCGTCGTTATTCGATTTAATTAAATTATATTTATATTTATATATAAATATAATCGATTCTGGTGCTGTTTTTCTTCAGATTTGAATTAAACATTCCAGACAATCCAACCGTCGGATCTTCACAAAGTTGGTGCCGCTGGAAAGATATTTCCAAGGCGAACCCAACGGTTGCGTTTTCGGGAAAATTCATCGGCCGGATTTCCCGCACTAGTCGTTTGATATCACGGTTTCAAAATACGAACTGCACGGCCATGATTCGTTTTAATTTAATTATATTTATATATTTATATTCGACGATGTCAATTTCGTTTTCACTTCAAATATTTCACTAACGCCTTTAAATTTTGGAAAATTTCGCCATAACCTCCTTTGTACGGGAGGGGCTGGGAAAATTCCCAAATAGCCACACGGGCGTCTCATCTCAAAAAGAAAAAGAAAAAGCCAAGCGGCTAGCCAATAGGCTCATAAAATCATCACCCAAACAAAACAGTAAACATGTACCTATTTGTCGGGCACATAATTTTATTCCTCTTCTCTAGCCTCTTTGCTATAACCTATTCAATAAATATGCATGCACATATATGCAATTTTCATCACTTATCATTTTCTATTCAATTTCATTTTCGATTCACTTTGGTTTAACGTCACCATTCATTCTTATGTTGCATACATAAGAAAAAATCACATCATTAGCTAATTATTGAATATTTCAACTCATGCATATTTATTTGAACAAGTGGTTATTTTTAACACTTCACATTTCATTAAAATGGTATTTTTGGCGAACTAAAATGTATTTCAACACATGACTATTTCATTTAGTTCCTTCACATGTTAAAAATAATATTCACTTCACAAATATTTATTTCAACACTAGTATATCTTTAGCAAATCACATATATGATAAAAATGGTATTTTCATCATCTAAAATATTTATTCAACACATGAATGTTTTTAACACTTCGTAGTATCAATAAAAATGTAATTTTTATTGTTCAACCTTTTATTCAACACATGAATTTTTCCAACACACACACTTCTCAACACATGAACATTTCCACACATGGATAGTTTATATAGTTTGTTCATATAAGAAAGATGAAATTTTTATTGTTGAAACTATTTATATATATGGAGAATATTTTACATACTTCATATATATATTATAAAAAGGTGATTTTTATTGTTTAAACACTTTATTCATTCACACATGAATTTAATTTTCACACATCACTTCTCAACACCTGAGCATTTCCACACATGGATATAGTTTCAACACATGACTTTAATTTCAACGCATGAAGATAATTTCAACATATGAAAATAATTCAAACACATGAATATTATTCAAAATTTCGGCAGCATAACGGCAGGGTAGTTAAAACCGGCACCGTCCCTAGTACGGCTCCTCGCTCTACCTTAAAACCTCGCGGTTTTTGACAATGGGGATTCATGCATCTATTTCGCACGCAGGCGACATGTTTTATTTCATTTTGTGACGGCCCGCCCCGCACCAACCGACGTTTACTCCAAAAGTGCGCTGTACACTTGTCCAGTTAGCGCGGAACGGGTCGTCAGAAGGAAAAGGAAGAAGGAAATGAACATACAAAGAACCTGTAGAATGTCTCACAGCGCATATAATAAAATATAATAACAACATACTTGACATAAAACAGGAGAGACAGTGCATAAGCTGAAAATCAGAACTAAACATCATAGCAGCGGAAATCCAAAATACAGCTTATTACAACTTTCAAACTGTCTCAAAGCAAAAGCAAGGTAAATGAGGTACACTACTAATGCCCAAGTAGCGATCACCAACGACACAGGGAGAATGTGTGTATATATAATACGTGGAAGCCTCCTACCCGCCTCCGAATCAGCTACTCGCGCATCACCAGTTAACCTGTCTCTAGTCTGCTCGTGTGAGCACCCAGAGTAATAAGAGGAGACATAAAACTCTGAGTCAGACATAAAGCCTGGTATGAGCGATAAGCATCTAAAGTGAACAATAAAAGGTAGACTAAAACATACCTGAACCTGGACCTGCAACCAAAGAGTTAGCACTACATACTGTACAACGCTCTAAGGTACCATATCAAACAGTGTAAAGATACGGAGGTGGGGGAGGTGTGCATGTCATAATGATGGCAAACAATCAAGCATAGCATCCATCCTCACATCTCTCACTCAGTGCATAAAGCATACGATATTCACCACTTCGATCACCCAACATTCCTTGCTACGATCACTTTGCCCCATGAAGTCATAAATGGCTTCACTGCACTGATAACGTAGCCACAAATCCTTTGCTATGTCCACTTTGCCCCATGGAGTCACAAGAACCCCACTGCACTGGCTCATAGCCTTATCAATCCTTACTATGTCCACTTTGCCCCATGGAGTCACAAGGACCCCACTGCACTGGCTCATAGTCTTACTACGCATCACCTTGCCCCTCGGGTCATAATGACCCTACTGCACTGATAACGTAGTCTTGCTACCATCACCTTGCCCCTCAGGTCGTAATGACCCTACTGCACTGATAAGTAGCCCATCATTCCTTTTAGTGGTGAATCGAAGTTATGAACGTCGACAACTCCTTAGCACACGTCCCGCAGCAAAGTCCAACCATGAAGTGAACTCATTGGTTCCCAACTGGTTCCGGGATCCTGAGCTCTAACATCCCCTATTGGACTACCTTTGCATCTCGGGTTATTGGTCAATACTGGGTCGGGTCGGGTTCTTCCTCAAGTTATCGGTTCGGGTCGGTGTTCTTCATCCGTTCGGGTCGGGTCCCCCTTCTGGTGCGGTTCGGGTCGGCATTCCTCTGGGTTCGGGTCAGATGCTTCTCTTCGGGTCGGGTCGGATGCTTCCCTTCGGGTCGGGTCGGGTGTCCTTCGGGTTCACGTTTTCGATCCGTCTTCATGCTCCCTCCATATGCCCTTATCCGATCCGCTTCCGTGTTCCTGCTTTGATTCGTCTTCGTGCTTCCGATCCGATCCGTCCTCCTCGATCCGATCCGTCTTCCTCTATCCGATCCGATCCCAGTTCAGCTAGCGTGGCCTTCCTTTTTGCCACTTTTCCCAAGTGTTGGGTTCCGATCCGATCGGATTCTTTGCTCAGTTCTACATATCCGATCCGAGCCCCCTTATCCGATCCGATCCGAACTCTGCACTATTTTCTGAAACTGTTCCAGCAAGTGTTTACGCCATTCGACGACGTTTTCGACCATTCTAACTATTGGAATCAATCACAAAGCATTTCATACAGTCATAGCAACATGCATAATCAACCACAAACATCATTCACATCAATATCATAGGTTAAAATGGATCAAACATACCCAAAATCCCATATTTTCCCTTAAGCATGTTTAGGTAAAACTAATGATAGGATTAGCAAAACTTAACCAAATTAACCCAAATTCATATCAGAGGTCTAAAACATCATTTAGGAATTTATGAACATTTTTCCCGAATTTTATTATGCTTAAATTCGCTAATTAGCACTAATCACCTCTAATTAGCCATAATTAGTGTAAAACTATGCAAATCACTCACCTTAGCCACAAAATAAACTAAGATCTGAAATAATTCTCTGATTTGATGTGAATCTCAATGCCAAACAGCAGCTCCTTTGTTGCTTTGGTGAAGATCTTCCTTGATTAGGGGTTGCTAAGCCAAATCCTTAACCAAAAGATGATTTGGGGGTGATTTAGAGGTTAGAGGCCATTTTTAGGGATCCTTGGTGATAAGTGGAGGCTAGAAAACTGAAATGGAATGATTTTCCATCTCATTTCAGCCCTCCCATAACCCTAATCCCGAAATGGGTTATGGGCCTACTCACTAATCACCCGATTTGGCCCGATTAAGCAGTTTTTCACCCTCCAAACCTTGTTTCAGCCATATCTCCCAAACGGTAAGTCCGTTTGGCTAATGTGATTACTCTACGGAAAGGTAAACCATCAAACGAATCAAATGGAAGTGGTTTTATGGCCAAAACAGTACCAACTAGGGGCAAAATGGTCATTTAAAAATCGGCAAAAATCATGAACATGGGAAATGACTCTAATAGATATTTCCCAAAGTTATATGACCATAGGACATCATACGGAAAAGAAATAAATATTCTACAATCCTATGATGTGTAGAATACGGGTCATTACACTCTCCCCCCCTTAAGAAATTTCGCCCCCAAAATTCCCTAATCCAAACATACACTAAGGTTCCCGCATGCCTATCAATCATAAAGCAACAAACAAACATGCAAAACAAGCTAAACAAGTCTATCCTAGCATGCGGAAAACTAAATTGCAAAGTAAATCTTACCAGGTAAAGAGTTCTGGATGCATCTTCCTAATGCTCTCCTCTGTCTCCCAAGTACAATCATTCTCGTTCTCGCCCCACTGAACCTTGACTAGCTTCACCGCCTTCCTTCGAAGTTGCTTCGTATCGTGCCCCATAATACGAATCGGCTAGCGGTTCCCAACCGCCTCGGGTTCTACTTCGAAGTCCTCTAAATGATCAGGTGAAATAGTCACATCTGAGTCGTGAACGAACTTCCTTAGTTGGGAAACATGAAATACATTGTGAACTCCCGCCATTTTCTCTGGTAAGCCAACTCTATACGCCAAATTCCCGACTAGTTCAAGAACAGGGAATGGGCCAATAAATCTTGGTGCTAATTTGCCTCTCCTGCCAAATCGAATCACGTTCTTTAACAGAGAGATCTTGACAAACACCAAGTCACCAACGGAGAATTTCAAGTCTCTTCTCCTCTTATCGGCATAACTCTTCTGCCTATCCTGAGCAGCTTTCATTCGTTGTTGAATGACCTTGATCTTATCTAAGTTTCCCTCACCACATCTGGTCCAAGCATAAACTTCTCGCCAGTCTCTATCCAACATGATGGTGAGTTGCACGGTCTTCCGTACAAAGCTTCATATGGAGCCATACCGATACTGGATTGGTAGCTATTATTATATGCAAACTCTACTAGATGCAAATAGTCATCCCATGATCCACCAAAATCCAATATACAAGCTCTCAAGAGATCTTCCCATATATGATTCACCCTCTCCGTCTGACCGTCGGTCTGAGGATGATATGCGGTACTGAGATGTAATCTTGACCCTAGAGCCTCTTGTAAGCTCTTCCAGAACCCACTAGTGAACAAAGGGTCTCGGTCAATCACGATGCTTTTGGGTACTTCATGAAATCTCACTACCCACTTCATATACAATTCGGACAACTTGGCCGCTGTTCTGGTCGATTTGACTGGTATAAATCTTGCGCTCTTAGTCAATCGATCCACAATTACCCAAATGCTGTCATATCCCGATCTAGTCCTTGGTAGGCCATCGATGAAATCCATCGAGACTTGCTCCCATTTCCATTCGGGAATTTCTAATGGTTGCAACAACCCACTAGGCTTCTTTTGCTCGGCTTTAACTAGCTGGCAATTCATGCATTTGGATATAAACTTCCCAACGTCTCTTTTCATCCCTTCCCAGTAGTAAGTCTGTCTCATGTCTCGATACATCTTATCACCACCGGGATGTATAGTCAGTTTTGAGTGATGACATTCTCTAAGCACTTCATCTCTCAAACCATTCACGTTGGGCACAACTAGTCTTCCATTCTTTCGAAGCCATCCATCTCGATCAAGCCCATACACATTCATCCCCTCATCGATACCCATCTCTAACTTGGAGATGATTTCCAATAGATTAGGATCGTCCCTCTGGCTGGAACCAACCCTCTCTATCAAAGTGGGTCTGATCGTCAAACTAGCTAGCATGACTGGATCCAATTCGCACCTTGGTCTGAAATCAAACCCCGTGAGATACTCCAGTTGCTTCCATTCAAGAAACATTGCCCCTAAGCTGGCATGTCTCCTACTCAAGGCATCGGCTACCGCATTACCTTTCCCAGGTGTGTATGCAATATCAAAATCATACGAAGCCAAGAACTCTAACCATCTCTGCTGTCGGAGATTCAGATCTTTCTGGGAGAAGAGATACTTTAACGATTTATGATCGGTAAACAACTCGAATCTTTCTCCCAAGAGATAGTGTCTCCACATCTTCAGTGCAAACACAATCGCTGCTAATTCCAAATCATGGGTAGGGTACTTCTTCTCATGAGGCTTTAGCTGTCGACTAGCATAAGCTACAACCCTACCTCCTTGCATCAATATTGCACCCAGTCCGGTACCACAAGCATCCGTGTATACCGTCATCTCTTCATTCCCTTTAGGAATGACTAACACTGGCACACGCGTCAACCTCTCTTTTAGACTCTTGAAGGCATCCTCACACACTCCGTCCCAGACGAAGGACTGATTCTTCTTAGTCAACTGAGTCAACGGTGCTGCAATCTTGGAGAAGTCCTGGATAAACTTACGATAATATCCAGCTAATCCCAAGAAACTTCTTACATCTGTAGCATTCTTGGGCGTAGGCCAATCCTGTACCGTAGCCACCTTCGTAGGGTCCACGGCAATACCATTCTCTGAAACAACAAGACCCAAGAATCTCACTTCCCTTCTCCAAAAATGACACTTAGAGAATTTCGCTTTCAACTGGTGTTTCCTCAACACCTCCATCACTATCCTCAAGTGTCCCTTGTGTTCCTCCTCTGTCCTTGAGTAAACAAGGATATCATCCACGAACACAAGAACAAACTTATTCAACTGATCTCTGAATACTCGATTCATAAGATCCACAAAATAGGCTGGTGCATTGGTCAACCCAAATGGCATGACCAACCACTCATAAAATCCAGACGGCGTCCTAAATGCCGTTTTCGGAACACTCTCATCTGCTACTCGAAGCTGATGAAATCCTGTCGCGAGGTCCAACTGGGAGAACACTCTAGCTCCTTCCAGCTGATCAAACAAATCATCTATCCGCGGTAGAGGATACTTATTCTTCCTCGTCACCTTATTCAACTCGTGATAGTCCACACACAAACGAAGGGAACCATCTGCCTTAGTGGCAAACACAACTGGTGCTCCCCACTCGGAGACACTCCTTCTAATAAATCCCTTCTTCAAAAGATTGCTGACTTGCACCCCGAGCTCTCGCTGCTCTCTTGGTTCCATGCGACGAAGTGGCATCACTATAGGTCTGGCATCTTTCACTAAATCAATACAGAACTCAATCTCTCGGTGTGGTGGAAGCCCGGTCACCTCCTCGAAGACGTCCGGATACTGGCCAACCACGGGCACATCTGACAACTCATCCTGCGGGATGTCGAGGGAATTTACAAAACTATCCATAACCCCATCACTAGGTAGACTACCAAACACAACCCTTCGCCCATCATCCGCCCTCACTGTCACCAAAAAGCCCTCACAGTCTACCACCACCCCATATCTTTGGAGCCAATCGACTCCCAATATAATGCCATACCCAGTAAAGCCCAAAACAAAGCAATCACAAACAAACATACATCCATGACTCGATAAGACCAAATTCCTGCAAATCATACTAAGGCTAGTCGAACCACCAATCGGGTTCGTCACTATCAATGGTCTATCGACTATCTCGGGTTCCAGTCCCAACCTATCTACCAGGTCACTAGATATGAAGGAACGGGAAGCCTCAGTATCAAACAAAACTCGAACTGGTATATCATAAATAGAAAGCATACCTTGAATAACAACATTCTTTCCTGTCTCCGCCGCAGTTGGGGCATTCGACGAAGAAGGAACAGCGTCAATAGCATATGCTTTCACAATCTGCTTCTCCTTAAGAGGTTGCGGACACTTATCCTTCTGATGTCCCACTTGACCACAGTTGTAGCACTTCCTTTCCGCTGGCTTGGCCCGACATTCCTTAGCATAATGGCCCTTCTTTCCACAGCTGAAGCACTCAACATCCTTCTTGCTCTTTTTCTGGCCACCTTTTGATTGGTCCTGCTTCCTCTTATTATGAGAGTTATTCTTGCCTCCACCGCCTGCTTGCGGCTTTGGCCCTTCTGCAGATGCAGCCTCAGTCTTTGACTTAGGGTAAAGACTCTCTGACCTCAAAGCTTTCCCCACGATCGATTCAAAAGTCTCATCGATGTGGTTGATAAGCCTTTCCCCTAAGTACCCATCCAAACCAGTAATGAACTTCTCATTCTTCTTTTCAGGAGTATCAATAAGAGACAGTCCATACTTCGACAAAGTGTCGAACTCAGCAATATAATCAGAAACTGCCCTTCCGTTCTGCTTGAGTTCCAAGAACCTCTTAAACAACACTGACTTCTGGGCAGCTGGAATGAACTTCTCGCTAAAGCGAGCCTTGAACTGATCCCACGTAACCTGATCCTCTGGAGTAGCTGTTCTAATGGCATTCCACCAATTCATCGCTTGCCCTTGCAGCTGACGAGACGCTAGCCTTCTCTTCATCGCATCCTCGAGACCCAAGTCATCAAAGATACGGTCACAGCTATCCATCCAGTCCTGAACATCCGTGGCCGACTCCGTTCCGTGGAACGGCTTCCCACCAAGATTAGTGTAATCTTTTCACAACTTGGCGAAATCGACCCTAGGCGCCTGCACTACTGGGCCAACACCAACTCCGGTATTGGGAATTGCCCCTTGCACTTCTCTAAGCATGTCTCTCATGAGGTTAGTAAACATCGCCCTCATGTCAGCGACATTCCCTTGGTTGGTCCCTCTACCAGCACCCCTCGTATCTCGGCTCATCGTCAATCTGAAAAAAGGAAACGATTAACGACCCCATAGTGGTGCTAGTGCAGTGCGACTTCATTTTTATACTACTAATAGTATATATATACATAGCTTTTGAAAACCAAAGTAATCACAAATACGCGCTCTCATATACGTACTATCTCTCCCTAGTGTCTTTCCCTAGGTTAACTACGCAACCTAGAGATCTGATACCAAGTGTGACGGCCCACCCCGCACCAACCGACATTTACTCTAAAAGTGCGCTGTACACTTGTCCAGTTAGCGCGGAACGGGTCGTCAGAAGGAAAAGGAAGAAGGAAATGAACATACAAAGAACCTGTAGAATGTCTCACAGCGCATAGAATAAAATATAATAACAACATACTTGACATAAAACAGGAGAGACAGTGCATAAGCTGAAAATCAGAACTAAACATCATAGCAGCGGAAATCCAAAATACAGCTTATTACAACTTTCAATCTGTCTCAAAGCAAAAGCAAGGTAAATGAGGTACACTACTAATGCCCAAGTAGCGACCACCAACGACACAGGGAGAATGTGTGTATATATAATACGTGGAAGCCTCCTGCCCGCCTCCGAATCAGCTACTCGCGCATCACCAGTTAACCTGTCTCTAGTCTGCTCGTGTGAGCACCCAGAGTAATAAGAGGAGACATAAAACTCTGGGTCAGACATAAAGCCTGGTATGAGCGATAAGCATCTAAAGTGAACAATAAAAGGTAGACTAAAACATACCTGAACCTGGACCTGCAACCAAAGAGTTAGCACTACATACTGTACAACACTCTAAGGTACCATATCAAACGGTGTAAAGATACGGAGGTGGGGGAGGTGTGCATGTCATAATGATGGCAAACAATCAAGCATAGCATCCATCCTCACATCTCTCACTCAGTGCATAAAGCATACGATATTCACCACTTCGATCACCCAACATTCCTTGCTACGATCACTTTGCCCCATGAAGTCATAAATGGCTTCACTGCACTGATAACGTAGCCACAAATCCTTTGCTATGTCCACTTTGCCCCATGGAGTCACAAGAACCCCACTACACTGGCTCATAGCCTTATCAATCCTTACTATGTCCACTTTGCCCCATGGAGTCACAAGGACCCCACTGCACTGGCTCATAGTCTTACTACGCATCATCTTGCCCCTCGGGTCATAATGACCCTACTGCATTGATAACGTAGTCTTGCTACCATCACCTTGCCCCTCAGGTCGTAATGACCCTACTGCACTGATAAGTAGCCCATCATTCCTTTTAGTGGTGAATCGAAGTTATGAACGTCGACAACTCCTTAGCACATGTCCCGCAGCAAAGTCCAACCATGAAGTGAACTCATTGGTTCCCAACTGGTTCCAGGATCCTGAGCTCTAACTTCCCCTATTGGACTACCTTTGCATCTCGGGTTATTGGTCAATACTGGGTCGGGTCGGGTTCTTCCTCAAGTTATCGGTTCGGGTCGGTGTTCTTCATCCGTTCGGGTCGGGTCCCCCTTCTGGTGCGGTTCGGGTCGGCATTCCTCTGGGTTCGGGTCAGATGCTTCTCTTCGGGTCGGATCGGATGCTTCCCTTCGGGTCGGGTCGGGTGTCCTTCGGGTTCACGTTTTCGATCCGTCTTCATGCTCCCTCCATATGCCCTTATCCGATCCGCTTCCGTGTTCCTGCTTTGATTCGTCTTCGTGCTTCCGATCCGATCCGTCCTCCTCGATCCGATCCGTCTTCCTCTATCCGATCCGATCCCAGTTCAGCTAGCGTGGCCTTCCTTTTTGCCACTTTTCCCAAGTGTTGGGTTCCGATCCGATCGGATTCTTTGCTCAGTTCTACATATCCGATCCGAGCCCCCTTATCCGATCCGATCCGAACTCTGCACTGTTTTCTGAAACTGTTCCATCAAGTGTTTACGCCATTCGACGACGTTTTCGACCATTCTAACTATTGGAATCAATCACAAAGCATTTCATACAGTCATAGCAACATGCATAATCAACCACAAACATCATTCACATCAATATCATAGGTTAAAATGGATCAAACAAACCCAAAATCCCATATTTTCCCTTAAGCATGTTTAGGTAAAATTAATGATAGGATTAGCAAAACTTAACCAAATTAACCCAAATTCATATCAGAGGTCTAAAACATCATTTAGGAATTTATGAACATTTTTCCCGAATTTTATCATGCTTAAATTCGCTAATTAGCACTAATCACCTCTAATTAGCCATAATTAGTGTAAAACTATGCAAATCACTCACCTTAGCCACAAAATAAACTAAGATCTGAAATAATTCTCTGATTTGATGTGAATCTCAATGCCAAACAGCAGCTCCTTTGTTGCTTTGGTGAAGATCTTCCTTGATTAGGGGTTGCTAAGCCAAATCCTTAACCAAAAGATGATTTGGGGGTGATTTAGAGGTTAGAGGCCATTTTTAGGGATCCTTGGTGATAAGTGGAGGCTAGAAAACTGAAATGGAATGATTTTCCATCTCATTTCAGCCCTCCCATAACCCTAATCCCGAAATGGGTTATGGACCTACTCACTAATCACCCGATTTGGCCCGATTAAGCAGTTTTTCACCCTCCAAACCTTGTTTCAGCCATATCTCCCAAACGGTAAGTCCGTTTGGCTAATGTGACCACTCTACGGAAAGGTAAACCATCGAACGAATCAAATGGAAGTGGTTTCACGTCAGAATTCCTTTCCAATCAAAAGTTATGGCCAAAACAGTACCAACTAGGGGCAAAATGGTCATTTAAAAATCGGAAAAAATCATGAACATGGGAAATGACTCTAATAGATATTTCCCAAAGTTATATGACCATAGGACTTCATACGGAAAAGAAATAAATATTCTACAATCCTATGATGTGTAGAATACGGGTCATTACACATTTCCACAATTATTTCTAATTTGTTTCAATCACCAATGGGTATTTTTCAACCACAACAAAACAATATCAACCATAAACAATTATTCAACCATTTGAATATTTCACCCAATATTTCACACCAATTCACAACAATAAACATCGTCCATGGTTTGTGGACGAGGGGAGTGTATATATATATATATATATATATTATTTTCTATATTCCACTTGCATTTCAACACACATATCATTTAACCAATGCATGTATAATTCATACTTCGCTCATATAACTTATACTACGCATGTATATGTGGTATACAACACGCATATAAATTATATTTCGTTTATATAATTTATACATGACATTTTCTATTCAATTTCATTTAAATTTAGATTTCTCACATTGGTTTTCGGAGTGCTAAAAATCATAGATGACTCAGAAAAATCTGTGGTCTCTTCTATGTGGTAGAGAGCTTCGTTGCGGTCCCGATGTTTCCTGTTTCATCGAATTTCGTCAACACTCTAAAAGGATATGATTTTTCAAAGTTCAAACATAAAAAGGAACTCACCTTTCACGATGGTTCAAAACTAGGGTTGCAGTTTTCGCGAGAACCGAGGCACGATAGGATGATCAGATGTGATGACGTGGAAGAGGGAGGAGAGGGGAGTCGATCAGTGGTGGTCGGAGGCCGTTCGGTGGTCTCTGGCGATCGGGGCAGCGCTGGGAAGGGGGAAACTTTGCGAGCTCGATTTTGGCAGAGGCGGTGACGGTGGAGGCTGAGGTATGGTCGGATTTGAAGAGGAGGAGGAGGCGAGTCGAGGGAGGGTAGCGGCGGTGGCTGGAGTGGCCTGTAGCGGCGGGAAAAGGGGAGGAAAGCGGCGAACGACGAGGATCGTCGAGAGCAGATGGGGCACGAGGGTTTTTTGTTTTTTTTTTATTTTAAAAATAATGAAAGAAAATTTCTGATTGGCCAATGGTTTTAATAAAATTTTAAGTAGTGTTTTCTCCAACGAACTCCTTTTCAAATCCAACGACTGTCGTCCCCAGCTAAATACCCCCATCCCGGATACAATGGGATATGTTTCGTTGGCTAATTCGACTTTTACAGTCAGTTATTCTTCAAATTAAAGTATAAAACATTTAATTTTAACTTTGAACGTACATTTCAATTTGCCAAGGCCACAAACTAATTCGAAAAATTCCAGAAAAATAAATTTGTCTATGTTTTGATGATACGGTCCCAACAAAACTGATTTCGTCGAATTCTGAGATCGTTTGAAAAATGGCCATTTTCTGGTCGATCCAATTTAACAGAAATTGAACAAACACATTTTCTTTTGCCACGCTCACATACTAGCTTCAAAAATTATTAAATTTGAAACCTAGAAATAGTTTGACATCCCGGACCCAACAAAAGTGGTTTCGTCGAATTCCGAGGTCGTTTGCAAAATATCTATTTTCGAAGGCTATATATTATATATAGCGACCTTTCTGAAAATTCATTCGGCTATAATTTTTGATTCCCGCTATGGAACTTCAATTTTTCAGATTCGTTAGAAAGGTATTCATAAACATATTTAAATATTTTTGGTTTCACTAAAATCCGTTATATCTTCCACCCGACACAGTCAGTCAAAGTTTGAATTCAAATTTTCAAACTGCTACACTATTTCTAATTCATTATTTTATTGAAATATTCTATTTCAATTGTTCAAATTGCATTGAAATATCCAATTTAAAAATTTAAATTGGCTCGTATTTTCCGGGTTGTTACAGCAGATGTCCACTAAGAGGTAGTCAAGCCTCATTTGGTCTGGCACGGCTCCTGTTTTAGTTATTTCAAATCGACACAAGTGTTGGGGTCATACATTATCGTTCACTTTCTTCAAATCCAGTAATCGCCTCCAAATTCATCCTACTTCATTTCTGGAACTCCAACGCATACACAGTTGTTAAAGTGGTTCCAACATTGATAGAGAGTATGTCAATAAGAGGCCCCGATCTCTTTAACAACAAAACGTCATGTTACACACCAGTTGGTACTTTTATATTTCAAAAGTGAATCGTTATGATATCTGTAACAACCCGAAATTTAACAACGTGTTAAAACAAGAATCAAGGCAGAATTAAAATATAAAATCTGAATAAGGAGAAACGGACTATGCCATTGCGTTCGTCTCGGAAAAATACGCGAAATAGAGTCCGAAATTTCGTAAATCGGAGTCCGTATGACCGAGATATGGCCTCGCGAAGTTTCACGAAAAATTCAAATTCAAAACAGATTCAAAATTTCAGAAAATCAGGGTAGGCGGGAAAAATCCCGCCCAGACCAGGTCGACCAGGGGGTCGACCTGGGTGTCGACCTGGGTGGGACCAGGTCGACTGGGGAGTCGACCCCAGGGTCGACCTGGGGGTCGACCTGCCTGGTCGAACCCAGGCAGCCTGCTGCACCTGTTTTGCTGTTTGGCTCGGTTTTGCAGGCTGGTGACGATTTTTGAGGGCTTGGATCTATCCTAGGGTTAATCTAACGTCCTAAACTACTCCTAATCTCTATAAAAAGACCCCTAAGCCTACCCTAACCCTGCACAAATCACTCATTCCACGAAGTGCTGCCCAAATGCCAAGTGATCATGGCCTCCATCTCCAACTCCAAGAGACTATGCATGCAAATCGGATCCAAATCAAAAGGTGCAAGCTTGCTACACCAAATCGAGGCCAAATCAACGTTGCTACGACGGTTTCATGACGATTCTTCCATAAAGGAGCCACCTTTCTTCGTCAAAACGATTCATGCGCATTCTCTAAGCCTCGCTATGTAAGTTCTAGCTACTTCGACATGTTAACGGTAGTTTAATGATAGCATGGAATAAAATGCGGTTAAACATAAGTGCTATAACCTATGTGAACCTAGTTTTGCCTCTTATCTTGAATATATGACTTGGAACTATGTTTTAGCGACTATATCATGTCACTCATGTTATGTTTAGCCTAGTCTATCATGAAAGATTGAACCTTTAACTTGTGAATGTGGGCATAAGACCTTAGAACCACTTTGGGCTTGTGAAATATGTGCATGGACTTAACTTGGGGCTTATGCAAGTATATGAACCCAAAACCCCTTATGATAATATGCAAGTTTGTGGCCAATCACCTTTTTATGTTATGCATGCTTGTGGCCAACCCCTTCTTGATTTGTCATGCATGCTTGTGGACAATCTCTATATGACACTATACATGTTGAGGCCAAACCCCCTTATGATACCATGCATGTTTGGAGTCAATCCCTTTTGTGGCATCGCACATGTGCTGGGGTCTATATGTAGCCATAGTATACCTACTATGTTGACTCGCTTTCACTCAAGTGAAAACACGATTTTGGGGTAGTTAGATAAACATGAACATGACGCGAAATCTTGACTTGAATATGACATGAAAACTTGACTTGAGGTTACATGTGAACACGACATGTAAGTTGAACCAAAATGGGGGCATGACACGTAGGGTAAACATGGGACTTGAAATTAGACACGTATGGGTTGTAGGTGTAATATGACACTAGACCAAACATGAAAGTGGCCAACTCGAGGTTGGGTTGAGTTTGTAGCATAAATCTACCCGGACCCGCCCGGCTTAACTAGTGGCTACAAACAATAGGATCCAATGTGAGAAGTTGGTCATGTCGCGCTTAAGACCCGAGGTTAGACTAGATTGTGGTGTAAAACTACCCGGACCCGCCCGGCTTAACTAGTAACCACAACAAGGTCTAATGTGAGAGGTTGAGAGTGCATTAATTAAATTCATGCCACATGATAAGATTAAGTAAATTTGACTAATGACACTTAACCGATATGACACGAATGGGTAGGTTAAGTGGGATTGGGCTTGATTTCTTAATGACACTTAACCATACAAGATAATTAGGGGATAGGGTTAAGTAATTTACGCTTAACTAATCTGACTTGGTAATTAGATGGGGTTAAGTAATCCACACTTAACTAATATAAACACGGTAAATTCGATGAGGTTAAGTAATCCACACTTAACTAATCTAACACGGTAATTAGATGGGGTTAAGTAACTTAGACTTAACTAATCTAAACACGGTAATTAGATGGGGTTAAGTAACCTTCACTTAACTAATCTTAGCACGGTAATTCGATGGGGTTAAGTTAAACACTTAACCAATCTAAACTTGGTAATTCAATGAGGTTAAGTAACCAATACTTAACCAACTTAAACATGATAATTTAATGGGGTTAAGTAACTTATACTTAACCAATTATACATGATGATTTGATGAGGTTAAGTAACCTACAATTAACCAATCTAATATGTGGACCTGATAGGGTTAAGTCACAAGACCTTTTAAATTAGGCTTAACCATTGTAATACGATTAGTGGATGGGGTTAAGCTAACCCATACTTAACCAATCCGACTCGATAATCTAATGGGATTAAGATAATCTATGCTTAATCAATCTAACATGATAATCTGATAGGGTTAAGACAAATAAATACTTAACCAATTTGACTCGATAGGGTTAAGTCATGAGCTTATTGGTACACTTAACCAACCTGTAGGGCTAAGCCTTGAACTTGAGTACTTAGTCAATCTTGACATGATTCGTGGGCGGGTTAAGTCATGAACTTGGATAACAACACTTAACCCTTTTGACAAAACCCTAGCTCAGGGGACTAGGTTGGAAATCGTAGTTAACAAGGATAGCGGAAAGAGGAGCTAAGTGGTAAACCTTAGTTAAGGATAACTAAGTAATAATTCTTAGCTAAGGACATGGGACTAGTTCATAAAGAGATGAGTAACCTAATACGATAGGTCATCGCTTAGTATACGAGGAGGAGCAACTTATCTGACTTGGATAAGGGCTCCAACGAACTGGGTGACGAAGCGGTAGCTTCGGGGTACGTGAGGGTACTCTTGGTATCCCTCTGTGAGGTGGCAGGTGGTCCATGAAACCCGGCCTCACAGAGGTTAAGGTCTGTGGTAGAATAGCCAAGAGTATGCCTTGGTTGCTATGCGAGCTACCTAAAGACTGGGATGGATTAGCGTGGAGTCGACGATACTTGATTTTGCCCTGGATAGCACGTCGCCGACTACTTACCATCTTTAGTCAATCATGTACGTACGGAAAGGCAGGGAACTCCCAACAGACCATATACTTGCTATCGAGTTATGGGTGAGGTTGGCTATCTGGAAGTGGGCATCGATGGGCCGTAGTGTAGTTCTCATACATGACTTTTCTTGGATTGCCTTTTAGTAGTTGAGGGAGGGGTCACGTGGGACCATAGCCACGGGTACAAAAACAGACCTTGATATCTGTATCAGCAGACGACTTAAAGCTCCCGACCGAGTTCCGTATTTCTTGATTTGCCCTGGCACGGAACTCGGATGGCACATTGAGGAACATGTGCGTCTAGACATGGAAAACGATTCACGATACATACGTGGGGTAAAGGGCGCGGTTGACGGGAGGCGTAATCCCTAGTGGTCCTAGGTGGCCTGAACCCAAACCGAGACACGGGAACGTTCATTAGGTAGCATAATCCCTAGTGGTCCTAGGTGGCATAAATCCTAAGTGAACACGCGATAGTTCATGGTAAGAAAACATAACTAGATCAAGGGTAGCAGTCCAAAATAACCTCAAGGATAAAACGTTTACATGGGAAAGCCCGTATGGCCTACGGCAAAGGACTGAACTTATACATGAAAGAAACATACGAGTGGGGTAAACCTACATATGCTATATATATTAGGTTGACATGGACCATTACATGACATTGGGCAAGGGACATTCATAGTTGACACATGACGCGGGTTAGGATACTAGTACGAGAGGTGCAGAGCAAATATACATGTTATAACCATGAGAAATATACAGGATAGATACCTTGGGATAGTATACTTGATAGAAACATGACGATGTGATACCTTGATTTATCATGACACCGTAGTTTATCATGATACCTTAGTTTACCTTGCTACAGTAGTTCAGCCTGTTACCCTTGTTTAGTTTATCTATCTTGTCGTCATCCTTATGTTTACTTTCAGTTTATGCATGTCATGTTACCTTTACCTGTTTTTATACTGGAAGTAGATAGGACTTACCAGTCTTTATGACTAACCCCATTTTGTTTCGTCTCTTTGTCTTCCGTTTCCCCCCAGGTTTCAGGGAGGAAACACTGTTATCTAGTTCGGACTTCTTCTGCCTGAAGATCATCACGCATGGCTTGGACTTATCTTGGCTATGGCTATTTTACTCTTTTACTTGGGGAATAATTTATGAAATGGTTTTATGCTTCTTTACTATTGCAAGATAGGTTTTGATGTATTCTGATGTAAAAGGCTTTAGACCTTATTTTATAAGGTAATGAAATTTGTTTTACTTCCGCTGTTTTATATACGTTCTGTCTTGTAATATTTCTGTGCATGTTTACCTCGATAATGCTTCACCAAACCTAGTGCATTCCCTTTGTGAGTGACCCTAGCGGAGGTGGGGTGTTACATTTGGTATCAGAGCAGAAGGTTACCAGACTGGGCAAAAGTTTTTAAAACCTTCTGAAAACTATTTGAGAAACCGTTTTACAAAGAAGCATTTTTCAAGAAAAGTTTGCTTTAAAAGTCTGCTCCCCAAAGGCCATTAGCATTATCCTTTGATTCCTTGATTGAATCTCCTTTCCTTTCTTTCCTCCATCTGTGGTCACAGTAGTTCTAACTGTGACTAATCTTTGGCTAGCCACGTAGGTGTTTCCCGTACGATGGAGGTGGTTCTCGAGAGACCTGTTGCCGTGGTACAAGGAAGGATAATAAGAGTAAGGATAAAGGACGCGAGCTTAAGGATAAGCAACTGTTGCTATGGCTTAGTCCATCAAGGAGGACAAGGACAAGACCATCGGAGAGGGCAATGTTATGCTCCCATTTCTAGGGTACCTAAAAGAAATGGTACCATTTCTGGTAAAGATTTAGTCGTTCTCTTCTATCATCCCGTCCAGATTTTATCTTGATCATCGTATCATTTAAGTCTGCTTGGATTGTTGATTCTCTGCACCTTAGTACTAGCATGGTAAAGGATCCTAGTTTTTTCCCAAAAATCTAGTTGGAGAGTCGGTCCATTTATTCATGACTTGTTGGATTTGAGAACGTCTATGCCAAGTGTTGAGATTAGAAGCAATACTTCTATGGTTGAGCCATGGATGGATTCTAGGGGTAAAGTGGTTATCCAGTAAGGGATACCATTCTCGGTTTTGAAAAGAAGGTAGTCGGACTCTTGGCTTGCCCTGGTAATACCCTCGAAGTCTTGTATAACCTTTTGGGTTTTGTCATGGTTAGTTACCTAGAATCTCTTGATGTATTTATCGGAAACCTCGTAGCCGATCAAGCAACGTTCGCCAATAAGGCGGATGGTTCATTCCGCTTAAGCATGGGCTGTAGGAATCACCCTACTAAGTGCACGTGGTAACATGGATTGGCATTGGTAAACGAGATCCAGAATTCACTAGTGAATTTTGGAGAGCTTGCATGAGTACGTAGATATGGTTGAACCGAGCATACTAGGGAAAGAATAAGTGAAAGTGAAACGAGAAGCGACAGTGAAATGAGTTCCAACTCATACCTTGGAAATAGGAATCAAGGAGCTACGAAATCATGAAGTCAAAGGCTGTCAAGGCACAATGGAATTAAGCTCATGAAAATGCGGCTTAGACACGCGCATCGTGTCTCTTTTTAAGAGTATATCTTTAATCCTTGGTTCACCTGAAGAGCTTACTTGCATGCTATCGCTTAGTGGATATCCTCTCAGTCCAGTTTCTGTTACAAACCCCGTAAGGAGTTTGTCTTGTTTATCTCCTCGATCTTATCTTGGGAACCTTAGATAGAACTCTATGGATGTAAACATGTATTTGAATCATGTTATGATTGATATGGTTGCAAATGGTTGCAAGTGGTTGCTCGTGGATGCGCGAATACACATTAGATACTAGATTGACGCGGTCACGATTCATGTTGCATATGCACGAGTATTTATACTTGTTTATGGATGAAATTGAATGTGTTATCATGCGGATGTTGCATATGAATGAATGTTTGTGCACGCATATAGTACTTATATGACTAGGACGATTTGCATACATGTTGGACTCATGGCACTAAACATATTTTGCATTGGAAAGATCATTCAGGCCTGATCATTAGCATTAGCTAAGGAGCATATACACACACGTTTTGCATATGTTCATATGGCATTAGAAATCGTCTAAGGACAATGGTTTCCTGTGGATGATGTTTTGAGTAGATGGATGATGGATGGTAGGATGCGTTCTTCCTAACTTGGAGATTTCGGGGACGAAATCCTTAAAGGAGGGGAGAATGTAACAACCCGAAATTTAACAACGTGTTAAAACAAGAATCAAGGCAGAATTAAAATATAAAATCTGAATCAGGAGAAACGGACGGTGCCATTGCGTTCATCTCGGAAAAATACGCGAAATAGAGTCTGAAATTCTGTAAATCGGAGTCCGTATGACCGAGATATGGCCTCGCGAAGTTTCACGAAAAATTCAAATTCAAAACAGATTCAAAATTTCAGAAAATCAGGGTAGGCGGGAAAAATCCCGCCCAGACCAGGTCGACCAGGGGGTCGACCTGGGTGTCGACCTGGGTGGGACTAGGTCGACTGGGGAGTCGACCTGGGGGTCGACCTGCCTGGTCGAACCCAGGCAGCCTGGTGCACCTGTTTTGCTGTTTGGCTCGGTTTTGGAGGCTGGTGACGATTTTTGAGGGCTTGGATCTATCCTAGGGTTAATCTAGCGGCCTAAACAACTCCTAATCTCTGTATAAAGACCCCTAAGCCTACCCTAAACCCTCACAAATCACTCATGCCACAAAGTGCTGCCCAAATGCCAAGTGATCATGGCCTCCATCTCCAACTCCAAGAGACTATGCATGCAAATCGGATCCAAATCAAAAGGTGCAAGCTTGCTACACCCAATCGAGGCCAAATCAACGTTGCTACGACGGTTTCATGACGATTCTTCCACAAAGGAGCCACCTTTCTTCGTCAAAACGATTCATGCGCATTCTCTAAGCCTCGCTATGTAAGTTCTAGCTACTTCGAGATGTTAACGGTAGTTTAATGATGGCATGGAATAAAATGCGGTTAAACATAAGTGCTATAACCTATGTGAACCTAGTTTTGCCTCTTATCTTGAATATATGACTTGGAACTATGTTTTAGCGACTATATCATGTCACTCATGTTATGTTTAGCCTAGTCTATCATGAAAGATTGAACCTTTAACTTGTGAATGTGGGCATAAGACCTTAGAACCACTTTGGGCTTGTGAAATATGTGCATGGACTTAACTTGGGGCTTATGCAAGTATATGAACCCGAAACCCCTTATGATAATATGCAAGTTTGTGGCCAATCACCTTTTTATGTTATGCATGCTTGTGGCCAACCCCTTCTTGATTTGTCATGCATGCTTGTGGACAATCTCTATTTGACACTATACATGTTGCGGCCAAACCCCCTTATGATACCATGCATGTTTGGAGTCAATCCCTTTTGTGGCATCGCACATGTGTTGGGGTCTATATGTGGCCATAGTATACCTACTATGTTGACTCGCTTTCACTCAAGTGAAAACACGATTTTGGGGTAGTTAGATAAACATGAACATGACGCGAAATCTTGACTTGAATATGACATGAAAACTTGACTTGAGGTTACATGTGAACACGACATGTAAGTTGAACCAAAATGGGGGCATGACACGTGGGGTAAACATGGGACTTGAAATTAGACACGTATAGGTTGTAGATGTAATATGACACTAGACCAAACATGAAAGTGGCCAACTCGAGGTTGGGTTGAGTTTGTAGCATAAATCTACCCGGACCCGCCCGGCTTAACTAGTGGCTACAAACAATAGGATCCAATGTGAGAAGTTGGTCATGCCGCGCTTAAGACCCGAGGTTAGACTAGATTGTGGTGTAAAACTACCCGGACCCGCCCGGCTTAACTAGTAACCACAACCAGGTCTAATGTGAGAGTTGAGAGTGCATTAATTAAATTAATGCCACATGATAAGGTTAAGTAAATTTGACTAATGACACTTAACCGATATGACACGAATGGGTAGGTTAAGTGGGACCGGGCTTGATTTCTTAATGACACTTAACCATACAAGATAATTAGGGGATGGGGTTAAGTAATTTACGCTTAACTAATCCGACTTGGTAATTAGATGGGGTTAAGTAATCCACACTTAACTAATATAAACACGGTAAATTCGATGAGGTTAAGTAATCCACACTTAACTAATCTAACATGGTAATTAGACGGGGTTAAGTAACTTGGACTTAACTAATCTAAACACGGTAATTAGATGGGGTTAAGTAACCTTCACTTAACTAATCTTAGCACGGTAATTCGATGGGGTTAAGTTAAACACTTAACCAATCTAAACTTGGTAATTCAATGAGGTTAAGTAACCAATACTTAACCAACTTAAACATGATAATTTAATGGGGTTAAGTAACTTATACTTAACCAATTATACATGATGATTTGATGAGGTTAAGTAACCTACACTTAACCAATCTAATATGTGGACCTGATAGGGTTAAGTCACAAGACCTTTTAAATTAGGCTTAACCATTGTAATACGATTAGTGGATGGGGTTAAGCTAACCCATACTTAAGCAATCCGACTCGATAATCTGATGGGATTAAGATAATCTATGCTTAATCAATCTAACATGATAATCTGATAGGGTTAAGACAAATAAATACTTAACCAATTTGACTCAATAGGGTTAAGTCATGAGCTTCTTGGTACACTTAACCAACCTGTAGGGCAAAGCCTTGAACTTGAGTACTTAGCCAATCTTGATATGATTCGTGGGCGGGTTAAGTCATGAACTTGGATAACAACACTTAACCCATTTGACAAAACCCTAGCTCAGGGGACTAGGTTGGAAATCGTAGTTAACAAGGATAGCGGAAAGAGGAGCTAAGTGGTAAACCTTAGTTAAGGATAACTAAGTAATAATTCTTAGCTAAGGACATGGGACTAGTTCATAAAGAGATGAGTAACCTGATACGGTAGGTCATCGCTTAGTATACGAGGAGGAGCAACTTATCTGACTTGGATAAGGGCTCCAACGAACTGGGTGACGAAGCGGTAGCTTCGGGGAACGTGAGGGTACTCTTGGTATCCCTTTGTGAGGTGGCAGGTGGTCCATGAAACCCGGCCTCACAGAGGTTAAGGTCTGCGGTAGAAGAGCCAAGAGTATGCCTTGGTTGCTATGCGAGCTACCTATAGACTGGGATGGATTAGTGTGGAGTCGACGATACTTGATTTTGCCCTGGATAGCACGTCGCCGACTACCTACCATCTTTAGTCAATCGTGTACGTACGGAAAGGCAGGGAACTCCCAACAGACCATATACTTGCTATCGAGTTATGGGTGAGGTTGGCTATCTGGAAGTGGGCATCGATGGGCCGTAGTGTAGTTCTCATACATGACTTTTCTTGGGTTGCCTTTCAGTAGTTGAGGGAGGGGTCACGTGGGACCATAGCCACGGGTACAAAAACAGACCTTGATATCTGCATCAGCAGATGACTTAAAGCTCCCGACCGAGTTCCGTATTTCTTAATTTGCCCTGGCACGGAACTCGGATGGCACATTGAGGAACATGTGCGTCTAGACATGGAAAACGATTCACGATACATACGTGGGGTAAAGGACGCGGTTGACGGGTGGCGTAATCCCTAGTGGTCCTAGGTGGCCTGAACCTAAACCGAGACACGGGAACATTCATTAGGTAGCATAATCCCTAGTGGTCCTAGGTGGCATAAATCCTAAGTGAACACGCGATAGTTCATGGTAAGAAAACATAACTAGATCAAGGGTAGCAGTCCAAAATAACCTCAAGGATAAAACGTTTACATGGGAAAGCCCGTATGGCCTACGGCAAAGGACTGAACTTATACATGAAAGAAACATACGAGTGGGGTAAACCTACATATGCTATATATATTAGGTTGACATGGACCATTACATGACATTGGGCAAGGGACATTCATAGTTGACACATGACGCGGGTTGGGATACTAGTACGAGAGGTGCAGAGCAAATATACATGTTAGAACCATGAGAAATATACAGGATAGATACCTTGGGATAGTATACTTGATAGAAACCTGACGATGTGATACCTTGATTTATCATGACACCATAGTTTATCATGATACCTTAGTTTACCTTGCTACAGTAGTTCAGCCTGTTACCCTGGTTTAGTTTATCTATCTTGTCGTCATCCTTATGTTTACTTTCAGTTTATGCATGTCATGTTACCTTTACCTGTTTTTATACTGGAAGTAGATAGGACTTACCAGTCTTTATGACTGACCCCGTTTTGTTTCGCCTCTTTGTCTTCCGTTTCCCCCCCAGGTTTCAGGGAGGAAACACTGTTATCTAGTTCGGACTTCTTCTGCCTGAAGATCATCACGCATGGCTTGGACTTATCATGGCTATGGCTATTTTACTCTTTTACTTGGGGAATAATTTATGAAATGGTTGTATGCTTCTTTACTATTGCAAGATAGGTTTTGATGTATTCTGATGTAAAAGGCTTTAGACCTTATTTTATAAGGTAATGAAATTTGTTTTACTTCCGCTGTTTTATATACGTTCTGTCTTGTAATATTTCTGTGCATGTTTACCTCGATAATGCTTCACCAAACCTAGTGCATTCCCTTTGTGAGTGACCCTAGCGGAGGTGGGGTGTTACAATATCAAAATATCATATTCAACTAAACCAATTTCACTTTAAAATATCATATTATTTTAATCACAATAATATTTACTTTCAAAAATTCATATTCACTTTAAGATAAAATTCAAATTCAATAATTGGTTATAACTTCAATTAACCACATTTTCTTCGAATCATTCAATTTACTTCAAAATTCGTTTTGAATTCATTTATGATTTTAACATCAAACTAATAATATTTACTTTTAAATAAGAGATTTAAATGTAAACAATTCCACTTCTAAAACAATTTATAAGTTTGAAATAGTTTTGGGGTTTAAATAAATTTTTGAATAATTGTAAATAATTGGGAGATTTGGAATAGTTTGGAAATCAAAACAGCATGAGTATTGGAAATGGTTTTATGTATATTAAAATATTTTATAAAATAAACTACTTTTATATATACAGAAAGAATAGGTTTTTTGAAAACAATTTATATAAAGTACTCCATATCAAAGGAATAAATTTCATAAAATAGTTTATATATAAATTAGTTTATATAGAAATAATTTCAGATCAACTGTTTCTTTCCATTTTCAATAAATATGAACCTAAGTTCAAATCTTAAAACAAACCAAATCGATTTCCAATATCCAGTCCAAATCGATTCCCAAAATCATTTTTATTTGAGAACAATCCATTTTAAAGGGTAACTTTCAATTTTGAAACATTATTTGAATCTATTCGATTTAAATAAAATCCGAGTTCAAGTTCAACTTCAAGTTCATAATATTTATTTAAACCATTTAATTCGAATTTAATTTCAAAGTTTAAATAAAGATTTAAACCTTTGAAACAATTCAAATTATAATAAATTTTAGTTCTAATTTCAAATAACAAATTTTAGATCATTTCAATTCGAATTTAACTTCAAAGTTTAAATAAAGATTTAAATCTTTGAAATAATTTAAATTATAATCAATTTTAGTTCAAATTTCAAATAATAAATTTTAGATCATTTCAATTCGAATTTAATTTCAAAGTTTAAATAAAGATTTAAACCTTTGAAATAATTTAAATTATAATCAATTTTAGTTCAAATTTTAAATAACAAATTTTAGATCATTTCAATTGAATTTAATTTCAAAGTTTAAATAAAGATTTAAACCTTTGAAATAATTTAAATTATAATCAATTTTAATTCAAAATTCAAATAACAAATTTTAGATCATTTCAATTCGAATTTAATTTCAAATTTCAAATAAAGATTTAAACCTTTGAAATAATTTAAATTATAATCAATTTTAGTTCAAAATTCAAATAACAAATTTTAGATCATTTCAATTCGAATTTTTATTTCAAAGTTTAAATAAATATTTAAACCTTTGAAATAATTCAATTTCAACATTCCCATATAATTCAATTTCAACATTTTAATATAATTCAATTTCAACATTTCAATATAATTCAATTTCAACATTTCAATATAATTCAATTTGGAATGATTGTTTATGATGATGCTTGTAACATCAAAAGTGATAACACTGATATAAAAATATAGACAACATTCTTATAGTTCAATATATCTATAAATAAACACCCATCACAACCATCATCCAAAACAGTCCAGTTTGCAATAATTAACTGATTACATGTGTCGGGGTTAAGTAGCAATTTAATTCAAAAATAACCTATATGTCAATTCAATTTCTAACAGTTTAAATTTTTGATGTCCATTTAAAATAGCAACCAACAACAAATAATCAAATCAATCCCATATTTCAATTTCACAAAAATGTGAATATTTTTGCAGGTGTGAGAAAACTCACATTGGGTTCCGCTCCATCAGTTCTGAAATGTAGAATTTTATTTGGTGTTAATACAACTCGTTTTAATAGAATTAAATAGAAGTTTAATTTTATTAAAAATTTCAGATGCTTCTGAATTTGTCCGGATTTGTTCCACTGCGTAGTGTTCGTAGCTGCGAATCCAACGCATTTCGTTTCACGAAAATCTGATTTAATTCGAACAAGTAATGGCAATTTTAAACATTTACTACATTTATAATTAATTAAATAATTATTAAACCCTAATCACTTCACCAATTTCCCTCAACAAATCTGAGCCGCCGGCTTATGCTTCTTCTTCCTGTTGTCTGCTGATACACGAACCCATTTCTCGATCCATAACTCAAGCCGCCACACACCTAAAATGATGACCGGAAGTCGATCCCCCAACTCCATGACGTCGAGCACCCTGCCTCCTCCCTGCGCCATGAACGACGCGCGATTCGAGGCTCCACACTGGCGTGAAAATCCAGGCGAAGGGCGCCACTTCATGCTCCGATTTCGATCTGAATACGAGATGAAAAATCATCTCACCCGTATCAAATTAAAGATCCGAGATCCCTCTTTAATTTTTGTTTTATAATCACAGCCTAATTCGAAGTATGTTGGGAGGAATTAATGAATGAATTTAGAGCGATGATGGCCCTTGATTTCGGTGGAGGCGATGTACGGTTATGGGCTAGGGTTCCTTGAAGATTGGGATATTTTGTAATAACCCGGAAAATCTGGGCCAGTTTAAAATTTTTATTTTGGCAATTACAGCGAATTTCCTATATTTAAAATAGATTATTTTAAATAATATCGACGAAAAATTTATTTAGAATATAATTAGAACGTATATATTATACGCGTCGTCGTTAGAATATAAATATTTATATATAAATATAAATAGAATTGAAAATGGCGCGGTAGTTCGATAATTCGATTTCAAACTTCAATTGAATGTACCGGGTGCAAAACAATCCGGATTTTAGTGAAACCAAAAATAATGGGATCTAATTGATAATATCTTTCCAACGAATCCGACAAATCGAGATTTCATAGCGGGAATCAAAAGATATGTCCAGTTGAAAATTCTGAATAGTCGCTATGGAATTCAGGCCCTTAAAAATGGACATTTTGCAAATGACCTCGGATTTCGACGAAACCAGTTTTGTTGGGTCCGTGATGTTGAATTATTGCTAGATTCAAATTTTCATAATTTTTCGAATCAATATGTGAGCGTGGCAAAGGAAAACGTGTTTTGACCATTTCAGTTGATTTTAATCGACTGGAAATTGGCCATTTTTCCAACGGTCTCAGAATACGACGAAACTAGTTTTGTTAGGACCGTATCGTCAATACAAAGCTAGAAAATATTTTTCTGCAATTTTTAAAGTTAGTATGTGCCCCCGGTAATTCGAAATGTACGTTTAAAATTCAATATAGTGATTTAAATGTAAATTTAACGGAAACTGATTCAAACGATCAAATCAACCTGCGAAACATATCCCATTGTGTTCGGAATGGGGGTGAAACGCTATGGACGACAGGCGGTGGACCTCGTTTAGAGGACGTAAGTAAAAGTCAACTTTATTTGAAAATAAATAAATAAAATAAATTAATTATATATTATTATTCTCCCCCCCCCCACTAATCCCTACCGTTCATTCAAAATAAAAAAAATAGAAAGAAAAAGAAAATGAAAATGGGGCGACTGCGAAGACTCGCCGCCACCCTCGGAGGACCACCGCCGCCTCGAGAAGACGCCCCCCCTAGCCAGGCGCCACCGTCGTTCGCCGATAGCCCTCCCCCTCTTCCCCCTGACCTCGCGATACCCACGAGCCCCTTCCCTCTGCGAACAACCACCGCGCCGCTGTAATAACCCGGAAAATCTGGGCCAGTTTAAAATTTTTATTTTGGCAATTTTAGCGAATTTTGAATATTTAAAATAGATTATTTTAAATAATATCGACGAGAAATTTATTTAGAATAGAATTCGACGTATATATTATACGCGTCGTCGTTAGAATATAAAAATTTATATATAATTATAAATAGAATTGAAAATGGCGCGGTAGTTCGATAATTCGATTTCAAACTTCAATTGGACATACCGGGTGCAAAACAATCCGGATTTTAGTGAAACCAAAAACATTAGGATCTAATTGATAATACCTTTCCAACGAATCCGAATAATCGAAATTTCATAGCGGGAATCAAAAGATATGTCCAGTTGAAAATTCTGAATAGTCGCTATGGAATTCAGGCCCTTAAAAATGGACATTTTGCAAATGACCTCGGATTTCGACGAAACCACTTTTGTTGGATCCGCAGTGTCAAATTATTGCTAGGTTTCAAATTTCATAATTTTCTGAATCAATATGTGAGCGTGGCAAAAGAAAACGCGTTTGACCAGTTTCTATTGAATTTAATCGACTGGAAATTGGCCATTTTGCAAACGGTCTCAGAATTCGACGAAACTAGTTTTGTTAGGACCGTATCGTCAATACGAAACTAGAAAATATTTTTCTGGAATTTTTCTAGTTAGTATATAACCCCGATAATTTGAAATGTACGTTTAAAATTCAATATAAGGATTTAAATTGTAAATTCAACGGAAACTGATTGTAACGATCAAACCAGCTTCCGATACATATCCCATTGTGTTCGGAATGGGGGTAAAACGCTATGGACGACAGGCGTGGACCTCGTTTTGAGGTCGTATATAAAAGTCAACCCTTGTGCAAATTTTAAATAATTAAATAATAAAATAAAATAATAAAAAAATATACTTCTCCCCTTTTTCCTTCTGCTTGGCCCCCCCCGATCATTTATCAGTTAGAAAAAAAAAAAAAGAAAGACCTAACCCTAAATCGCGCCGCCCCCTGACGCTCGAGCCGCCGACGAAGCCCACGCCAGATCGCCGTCCACCGCCCGACCAACCTCCTCCTCCCACCGAACGAACCATCGAGCAACCCTCGCCCTCGACACTTCCGAAACCACCGCTGCGACAACCCCGACACCTCCGAACGCCGCCTCAGAACCCACCGACTTCCTCCTCCTCCCATTCGAAGCTCGGTGAGCGTTTAATTTAATTTAATTTTATTTTTGCTTTTTGTTTTTGTTTTGCAGTAAATGTATAAACTGTTTTTTTTTATAATTTAAAAACTGTTTTAAAGGGAATTATAAAACTGATTTTTATTTTAAATTTAAAAACTGTTTTAAAGGGAATTATAAAACTGATTTTTTTTAAAACAAAATTAAAACTGATTTTTATTTTTGGATTTGTAAATAGGAAAAGTAAAGATCTTTTAAAGGGAAAAGATTTAGATTTTAAATAGAAAAGATTTAAACTTTAGAATAGGAAAAGATTAGAACTTTAGAAAAAAAATAAAGATCATATTTTTAAATAGAAAAAAACGGAATTTTTATTAAGGTAGAAAGATGGTTTTTCGTTGCAAAAGAATTGATTTTTCGATGCAAAGGATTGGATTTTTAATTAGCAAAGGATTTGATTTTTATCATTAGAAAGAATACGAATTTTTGATTAGAAAAATTAAGTTTCTTTGATTAGAAAACTAGATTTCTAAGCTATGATAAATAAGATTTCAAAGTTATGGAAAATATGATTTTTATATTTTTAAAGTATTAAAAATATAATCTTTATAGGATAGAGAATATAAAAATATCACCTTTGTATATGTAGCGAAATAAAAATCTGATTTTTATTTTATATACGTTGAGATAAAGTGGTGATTTTTATAAGGAGAAAACTTTATTTTTATAAAGGCGAAAACTTCATATTAGAAAAGGCGAAGTCTATATTTTTATAAGGGCGAAATCTTTATTGTAGAAAAGGTGAAATATCTATTTTTGAAAAGGCGGAAACTTTATATAGAGAATAGCGTGATAAAATAGAATTTTTATCCATATAGCGTCGAAGTAAAAATATGATTTTTATATATTGAATAGCGTAGTAAAAATATGATTTTTATATATTGAAAAGCATAGTAAAAATGAGATTTTTATATATTGAACATCGTAGTGAAAATTCGATTTTTAAATATATGAAGTGATTATAGAAATATGACTTTTAAATTGAAAGTGAGTAAATAAAAATGTGATTTTTATTTTAAAGACATCGAAATATAAAAATGTGTGATTTTTATATATATAGTGACTACGGGCAACGAAGATGGCGAAGATAGGATAATGACGAAGATTTTCTACAAAAGAAGAGTCGTGGTTTTGGATAGCTTTCGGTGAGAACTTCTCACTCTAAATTCTTTTTCTAGTTATATATATATATACTAGGATGTAGACGGTGTTTAGTAGCACCCGACACCCGTCCACAGACCATGGACTTGTTTGTTTGGTTGCATAGATTAATTAGATTATTTGATTGAAATTGAATTGTTTGGTGAATTGAAATTGATTTGATTGATGTGTGAATGGCGTGGGCCTTCACTAGACCGGGGATAAGGCTAGGCCTCGTCCCGTTTCTAGTATCGTGCCGTTATGCCGCCGAAATTTTCTAAAATATGTTAGAAAAATAAAAATAATCATTTATTGAATAAATGAACTGAATAGATATTCATATGTTAAGATAAATTGTTTTATCGTTAAAAATATAATTTTTAACGTGAATGTGAATAAATAAATATTCATTTACAAACCGAACGGTTTGTTTATGTACACCTATTTGACTGATATTGATTGGGTCGATAAATTTTACACATCGCCCAGCTGCACGAATAAAATTTGTGTTTGATTGTTTGAAACCCCACACGGGTGTTGGGATGAAATTTGAAGTACACTCATCCTGATTGATTAAATATGTCGATCGATTGATTGACAGACTGTTATAAGCGTTAGATATCTATATTTGATGCTTATACAGTGTAGTGCACTTTGGTTGATGGTTGATTATTTTTCAATGCGATTATATACATGTGTTGTATGAAAATCCATATAATTAACTTTATATGGTAATTGATTGGGCCTCATTCCAATTTGAAAAATAAAGAATATATATACAATAAAGGTTCATGTGTTGACTATATTCATCCGTTGATATTAGTCATGTGTTGAACGAAATATTTTTATAATAAAATTTATATCTTTATCAATATAAAATAACGGTTCATGTGTTGACTATATTCATCCGTTGATATTAGTCATGTGTTGAACAAAATATTTTTATAATAAAATTTATATCTTTATCAATATAAAATAACGGTTCATGTGTTGACTATATTCATCCGTTGATATTAGTCATGTGTTGAACGAAATATTTTTATAATAAAATTTATATCTTTATCAATATAAAATAACGGTTCATGTGTTGACTATATTCATCCGTTGATATTAGTCATGTGTTGAACGAAATATTTTTATAATAGAAATTACATCTTTATCATATATAGAATTAGAAATCAACTGGAAAATAGATGAGATGAGTGGTCTCCTGGATATTAATCTGATGTTGGTTTCGGCCTTCGGGGTTAATATTCAGGAAATCGTTCTCTCACTAAATTACGGTTGAAGTCTGATTCAATATCAAACGATAGATACCTTAACTTTTATAAAATATATTAAATAGCAAAAATAGTCACACGTGGACGGTACTCATTCGTTGAGATTAGTCGTGTGTTGACAAAAAGAAATATTTGAAATAGAATATATAAAGCCGTGTTGAATAGTGATGCGCCATTTTGACGCGAACGATATATATAACGATTTTGAAATGAATTGTATATATAACGATTTCGAAATGAATTGAATATATAACGATTTCGAAATGAATTGAATATAAAACGATTTCGAAATGAATTGAATATAAAACGATTTCGATTTGAATTGAATATAAAACGATTTTGAATTTGAATTGAATAGAAATGAATTTTAAAACGAATTTATAAAGAAGAATTCAATTTTGATTTGAATTGAAATGGAAGTTGAAATTGCTTTTGAAACAAATTTAAAACTATATATATAATTCGTTTTAAATAGAAGTCGACGAAATATATATTATATATATTATATATATATAATATAATGGCCTGAATAGAACGCGCCGCGCCGCGGCAGTTCGTAAATTTCGACCATTTATTTCAAACGGACATTACGGGAGATCCGACCGTCGGATTCTCCTAAAACCGGAACCGTTGGGTTCGTATCGAAAAGAGCTTTCTAACGAATATTAGAAATTCAAAATCTAACGGTTGGATTTGGAGATACGTCCAAATCAAATTCGAAAAAGGTCGCTATAAGTGCAGTTCGATGGCCATTGTTGGAAATCGACTGTATGGGCCTTGATAAAATTATTAAAAATAGTAATAATTTGTATAAAATCATAAGAAATGATTTGGGAAAAATTGGGGTGAAAAACTCCATATTTGAAAAAGATAAAAATAGATTTTTATCGAAAATAACTAGTTTTGAACTAAATTTAAAACCCAATCATTTTTAAATAAA
Source organism: Allium sativum (assembly GCA_030737875.1). Taxonomy (NCBI): domain Eukaryota; kingdom Viridiplantae; phylum Streptophyta; class Magnoliopsida; order Asparagales; family Amaryllidaceae; genus Allium; species Allium sativum. The sequence goes on from CM060924.1 coordinate 303,073,099, forward strand.
TGAATTAGATTTAAAAAGGGGTTTTAAATAATCGAATTTCTAATATATTTGATTGAATTTGAAATGGGTTTATCGTGAACGGTGTTTTAAATAACAATAGTTCTTTAACCCGATAACAAATAGAATGTGATTTGGGTTTGTCGTGAACTGTGTTTTAAATAACACCTAGTTCTTTAACCCAGTAAAAGGAGTTCTAACGAATCTGCAGTTAGATTGAAATGTGAATCTATAATCTAAATCATCAAATTTAGAAATGAGCGGGAATGGAGTATTACCAGTTTTGCTCCAAAGCGATAGTTAAATCTTTAATTAGATTTGAACGTGAAATGGTAATTGATTTTACCGATAACACCACGGTGTTAGATATGGAGTGTTACCAGTTTTGCTTCATGGGATGAATAGGTTGGGATTGGGAAATAAAATAAATAATTACTTCGTTGTGGTTCGCTAATCTCGACTAGTTGGAAAAACCATAATTTGGTTTTAAATAACATCCAAAGGAAGATTTCAGGATAAATTTTAAAGAATTTATCTTGGATAAAATTAATGGGAATCTTTCCCTAAGAATGTGGAATTTAGGAACTAGCTGTAGGTTGGCTAAGAAGAATGGTTTCCTGGGTATTGATCTGATGTTGGTTTCGGCCTTCGGGGTTAATGTTTGGGAAATTGTTCTCTTGTTAATTTACGGTTAGTGACTAATGAATTGGAATGAGGCGTATGTTGTGTTTGTGTAACATTTGTTTTCAATATACGCGGGTTATTCGGAAAGACCGGGTTTACACCCATTCTGAATAACCGATTCGACGATAAGTCGAAGATGAAGACGGTGGTCGAAGACCGGAAGTTTTCACATCGTTTGGGTAATTACTGACGATCCTGATTGGGCTGTACACCCAAGAGGATGGAAATAGTTGGTGGTCGTCCAGACGTACTTGAAGATGGATGGATATGCGAGGAAAGTGCCTCCGGTTTCGTTCAGACCCAGAACGGACTTGTAAATGGATTGTGTGTCTGACATTGGATTTTATTCTGTGTTGATTGATTTCTATTAAATATATATCTGCTTGGCGGCGGAGAATTTATTCTCTTGCTTAACGCCCTTCTCTGAGACGTACGAGCTTAGAGGTTATATATCGATATATATCAATCGCATGTCATGAATTGCCTGTGTGGCATGCTGAGTTGCATGGATCAAGGCTTCTGTTGAAAAGCAAAGTCTTGTGGTTGATGATCAAAGCACAGCCTATGTGGCAGCTTTGTGTATAACGTGAATTCGCGAGCCTCACACCTCGGTATGAGTTAAAAACGGGATACGGGCCGTTGGGAGAACACGACGTTTCTTTCTAGCTTTGGTGGTGTCAGTGACTTACCAGCCCTGACATTTATATACTTTTCACCTTTGTGGTTGTTGGATGCGAGGCGCCTCGATTATAGGTCTGTAAGGACCGGGAAACGTGTGTTCAGGAATTGCCAATCCTCTAACGTAAGTGAGGACCGGCCCAACCGATCCAAGGGTTACCCAGTGTGCGTAGTCCTGAGCATTTGCTAGAGTGTCTCGAACGCGGAGAGGAGCTTGCCCCTTGCCTCGACTCATGACGGAAATCCAATTTCCAATACGTGTATCGCGGTTTTAATTGTAGAACTAGTATGGCGACATGATATATGGTACCCATGCCGTCTATGATTTATATTTATGATTGAAATTGTTTTGACACTATACACTTATTATAGTATCAAATGATTTGTTTTAAACGTACCAAGCATGTTTGGCTATTATAAGGGAAAACCCTATCCCCCGGCTTGCGTTGCATTGTATGATAGGACCTGGGTCTTATAATAGCTTCATTTTTCGAAAAGCATTGCGTTGTTTATTGATATGCACTGGTATTCTTGGGAGGAAACCCGTTCCGTGTTATACGGCGTGGTCCCTTGAATTACTCTCTTTTAAAGTAATGCTTTAAATAACTGTTTTAGTTCTCACACCAGTCACATGACTAACCTGGAGTTTATTGTTTTAACCTAAACTCTGGGTGCCCCTATTTTCCGCACGGGCAGCTAGTAGTTTTGGTTTTGCAGATTTATATTCACAGGATCCTGGTTTACAGCTGGAATGATATCCGGAAAGCTCTGTATCCATATATCACCTTCAGTTGTGCTTTGTATTATTTTTCCGCTGCTATGTAATTTATTGTAATCTCTGACATTTATCGAATGTAATTTATTCATTTATACTCTGTATATTCTTGTATCTGATGGAATTGTTGTAATAGCAATGAAATGTTCTCCTGTTTGTGTTCTGATTTGTCCTATTCTCAACGTTCAGGGGTTTCGAACGGTCTAGATCGGTTTAACGACTGATTCGGATCGAGCGAAATTCCAGGCCGTCACATTTGGTATCAGAGCTTTGGTTTACAGAGCTCGAGAACAAGACACATTAGAACCATACGAAAGAATTCATCAGATATTGGATTAGTAATATCCAATTAGAATGACTCGTTAGAGATAGGATCAGTAGTATCCTGGAACGAGTGTGAAGAGTATATTTTTCAAATGAAAACCATTTTGTTTTGAAAATTTAAACCATTTTAAAACGTATTTGATTATTTATTTATTTTGAATATGGACCATCCAATATATAAAGGTTTTGTATATACGCGTCATGAACGTATATTCGAAGTTTTAATATACTGGATAGATATAGAATCATACTCTAGTGGCCCGAAGATGATTCTGATGATTGACTAGTTGTCATTAGTATTCATGTTCGAGTAACGAAGGTGTGATATCTATATATTTCCATTAGACTGGTGTGAGAACCAAAACTTATTTAATTAGAACACATTGTTGTGAATTGGCATCAAAAACAAGATTTTCTGTATATATATCAAATTTATGAATTTGAAACTCTAATTCACTAATTGCTTGATGTTTGTGTTGTTTGTCTATTTGTTTGCTAATTTTTAACCACTTATGCCTAATAGCATCAAATATTGAATTTTATTGAAAATTGGTCGCATTTGCTTGCATATACATATACTTACATTGAACAGGTCATAGCAAGGAGGCTAGAGCAGAGAATAAAATTTGTTTGCCCGACAAATAGGTACATGTTTACTACATAATTTACTGTTTTGTTTGGGTGATGATGATTTTGTGAGCCTATTGGCTAGCCGCTTGGCTTTTTCTTTTTCTTTTTGAGATCTGAAGGACCGGGGAAGCTATTTGAAATTCCCCGATGCTCCCGGTGCAGGGGAGGTTATGGCGAAATTTTTCAAAAATTTAGGGTGTTAGCCAAATTTTTGAAATTTTGAAAATTCTCAGAAACTAAAGAGTTGGAGAATGGAAGCCTGATCGAGCGTAGAGCTGAATAATCAAACCACTTTCGACTTTGTTCCTTTTCGGGGACGAAAAGTTTTAAGTGGGGGAGATTGTAATAACCCGGAAAATCTGGGCCAGTTTAAAATTTTTATTTTGGCAATTTTAGCGAATTTTGAATATTTAAAATAGATTATTTTAAATAATATCGACGAGAAATTTATTTAGAATAGAATTCGACGTATATATTATACGCATCGTCGTTAGAATATAAAAATTTATATATAATTATAAATAGAATTGAAAATGGCGCGGTAGTTCGATAATTCGATTTCAAACTTCAATTGGACATACCGGGTGCAAAACAATCCGGATTTTAGTGAAACCAAAAACATTAGGATCTAATTGATAATACCTTTCCAACGAATCCGAATAATCGAAATTTCATAGCGGGAATCAAAAGATATGTCCAGTTGAAAATTCTGAATAGTCGCTATGGAATTCAGGCCCTTAAAAATGGACATTTTGCAAATGACCTCGGATTTCGACGAAACCACTTTTGTTGGATCCGCAGTGTCAAATTATTGCTAGGTTTCAAATTTCATAATTTTCTGAATCAATATGTGAGCGTGGCAAAAGAAAACGCGTTTGACCAGTTTCTATTGAATTTAATCGACTGGAAATTGGCCATTTTGCAAACGGTCTCAGAATTCGACGAAACTAGTTTTGTTAGGACCGTATCGTCAATACGAAACTAGAAAATATTTTTCTGGAATTTTTCTAGTTAGTATATAACCCCGATAATTTGAAATGTACGTTTAAAATTCAATATAAGGATTTAAATTGTAAATTCAACGGAAACTGATTGTAATGATCAAACCAGCTTCCGATACATATCCCATTGTGTTCGGAATGGGGGTAAAACGCTATGGACGACAGGCGGTGGACCTCGTTTTGAGGTCGTATATAAAAGTCAACCCTTGTGCAAATTTTAAATAATTAAATAATAAAATAAAATAATAAAAAAAAATATACTTCTCCCCTTTTTCCTTCTGCTTGGCCCCCCCCGATCATTTATCAGTTAGAAAAAAAAAAAAAAAAAGACCTAACCCTAAATCGCGCCGCCCCCTGACGCTCGAGCCGCCGACGAAGCCCACGCCAGATCGCCGTCCACCGCCCGACCAACCTCCTCCTCCCACCGAACGAACCATCGAGCAACCCTCGCCCTCGACACTTCCGAAACCACCGCCGCGACAACCCCGACACCTCCGAACGCCGCCTCAGAACCCACCGACTTCCTCCTCCTCCCATTCGAAGCTCGGTGAGCGTTTAATTTAATTTTATTTTATTTTTGCTTTTTGTTTTTGCTTTGCAGTAAATGTATAAACTGTTTTTATTTTTTATAATTTAAAAACTGTTTTAAAGGGAATTATAAAACTGATTTTTATTTTAAATTTAAAAACTGTTTTAAAGGGAATTATAAAACTGATTTTTTTTAAAACAAAATTAAAACTGATTTTTATTTTTGGATTTGTAAATAGGAAAAGTAAAGATCTTTTAAAGGGAAAAGATTTAGATTTTAAATAGAAAAGATTTAAACTTTAGAATAGGAAAAGATTAGAACTTTAGAAAAAAAATAAAGATCATATTTTTAAATAGAAAAAAACGGAATTTTTATTAAGGTAGAAAGATGGTTTTTCATTGCAAAAGAATTGATTTTTCGATGCAAAGGATTGGATTTTTAATTAGCAAAGGATTTGATTTTTATCATTAGAAAGAATACGAATTTTTGATTAGAAAAATTAAGTTTCTTTGATTAGAAAACTAGATTTCTAAGCTATGATAAATAAGATTTCAAAGTTATGGAAAATATGATTTTTATATTTTTAAAGTATTAAAAATATAATCTTTATAGGATAGAGAATATAAAAATATCACCTTTGTATATGTAGCGAAATAAAAATCTGATTTTTATTTTATATACGTTGAGATAAAGTGGTGATTTTTATAAGGAGAAAACTTTATTTTTATAAAGGCGAAAACTTCATATTAGAAAAGGCGAAGTCTATATTTTTATAAGGGCGAAATCTTTATTGTAGAAAAGGTGAAATATCTATTTTTGAAAAGGCGGAAACTTTATATAGAGAATAGCGTGATAAAATAGAATTTTTATCCATATAGCGTCGAAGTAAAAATATGATTTTTATATATTGAATAGCGTAGTAAAAATATGATTTTTATATATTGAAAAGCATAGTAAAAATGAGATTTTTATATATTGAACATCGTAGTGAAAATTCGATTTTTAAATATATGAAGTGATTATAGAAATATGACTTTTAAATTGAAAGTGAGTAAATAAAAATGTGATTTTTATTTTAAAGACATCGAAATATAAAAATGTGTGATTTTTATATATATAGTGACTACGGGCAACGAAGATGGCGAAGATAGGATAACGACGAAGATTTTCTACAAAAGAAGAGTCGTGGTTTTGGATAGCTTTCGGTGAGAACTTCTCACTCTAAATTCTTTTTCTAGTTATATATATATATATATATACTAGGATGTAGACGGTGTTTAGTAGCACCCGACACCCGTCCACAGACCATGGACTTGTTTGTTTGGTTGCATAGATTAATTAGATTATTTGATTGAAATTGAATTGTTTGGTGAATTGAAATTGATTTGATTGATGTGTGAATGGCGTGGGCCTTCACTGGACCGGGGATAAGGCTAGGCCTCGTCCCGTTTCTAGTATCGTGCCGTTATGCCGCCGAAATTTTCTAAAATATGTTAGAAAAATAAAAATAATCATTTATTGAATAAATGAACTGAATAGATATTCATATGTTAAGATAAATTGTTTTATCGTTAAAAATATAATTTTTAACGTGAATGTGAATAAATAAATATTCATTTACAAACCGAACGGTTTGTTTATGTACACCTATTTGACTGATATTGATTGGGTCGATAAATTTTACACATCGCCCAGCTGCACGAATAAAATTTGTGTTTGATTGTTTGAAACCCCACACGGGTGTTGGGATGAAATTTGAAGTACACTCATCCTGATTGATTAAATATGTCGATCGATTGATTGACAGACTGTTATAAGCGTTAGATATCTATATTTGATGCTTATACAGTGTAGTGCACTTTGGTTGATGGTTGATTATTTTTCAATGCGATTATATACATGTGTTGTATGAAAATCCATATAATTAACTTTATATGGTAATTGATTGGGCCTCATTCCAATTTGAAAAATAAAGAATATATATACAATAAAGGTTCATGTGTTGACTATATTCATCCGTTGATATTAGTCATGTGTTGAACGAAATATTTTTATAATAAAATTTATATCTTTATCAATATAAAATAACGGTTCATGTGTTGACTATATTCATCCGTTGATATTAGTCATGTGTTGAACGAAATATTTTTATAATAAAATTTATATCTTTATCAATATAAAATAACGGTTCATGTGTTGACTATATTCATCCGTTGATATTAGTCATGTGTTGAACGAAATATTTTTATAATAAAATTTATATCTTTATCAATATAAAATAACGGTTCATGTGTTGACTATATTCATCCGTTGATATTAGTCATGTGTTGAACGAAATATTTTTATAATAGAAATTACATCTTTATCATATATAGAATTAGAAATCAACTGGAAAATAGATGAGATGAGTGGTCTCCTGGATATTAATCTGATGTTGGTTTCGGCCTTCGGGGTTAATATTCAGGAAATCGTTCTCTCACTAAATTACGGTTGAAGTCTGATTCAATATCAAACGATAGATACCTTAACTTTTATAAAATATATTAAATAGCAAAAATAGTCACACGTGGACGGTACTCATTCGTTGAGATTAGTCGTGTGTTGACAAAAAGAAATATTTGAAATAGAATATATAAAGCCGTGTTGAATAGTGATGCGTCATTTTGACGCGAACGATATATATAACGATTTCGAAATGAATTGTATATATAACGATTTCGAAATGAATTGAATATATAACGATTTCGAAATGAATTGAATATAAAACGATTTCGAAATGAATTGAATATAAAACGATTTCGATTTGAATTGAATATAAAACGATTTTGAATTTGAATTGAATAGAAATGAATTTTAAAACGAATTTATAAAGAAGAATTCAATTTTGATTTGAATTGAAATGGAAGTTGAAATTGCTTTTGAAACGAATTTAAAACTATATATATAATTCGTTTTAAATAGAAGTCGACGAAATATATATTATATATTATATATATATATATAATATAATGGCCTGAATAGAACGCGCCGCACCGCGGCAGTTCGTAAATTTCGACCATTTATTTCAAACAGACATTACGGGAGATCCGACCGTCGGATTCTCCTAAAACCGGAACCGTTGGGTTCGTATCGAAAAGAGCTTTCTAACGAATATTAGAAATTCAAAATCTAACGGTTGGATTTGGAGATACGTCCAAATCAAATTCGAAAAAGGTCGCTATAAGTGCAGTTCGATGGCCATTGTTGGAAATCGACTGTATGGGCCTTCATAAAATTATTAAAAATAGTAATAATTTGTATAAAATCATAAGAAATGATTTGGGAAAAATTGGGGTGAAAAACTCCATATTTGAAAAAGATAAAAATAGATTTTTATCGAAATGAACTAGTTTTGAACTAAATTTAAAACCCAATCATTTTTAAATAAATGAATTAGATTTAAAAAGGGGTTTTAAATAATCGAATTTCTAATATATTTGATTGAATTTGAAATGGGTTTATCGTGAACGGTGTTTTAAATAACAATAGTTCTTTAACCCGATAACAAATAGAATGTGATTTGGGTTTGTCGTGAACTGTGTTTTAAATAACACCTAGTTCTTTAACCCAGTAAAAGGAGTTCTAACGAATCTGCAGTTAGATTGAAATGTGAATCTATAATCTAAATCATCAAATTTAGAAATGAGCGGGAATGGAGTATTACCAGTTTTGCTCCAAAGCGATAGTTAAATCTTTAATTAGATTTGAACGTGAAATGGTAATTGATTTTACCGATAACACCACGGTGTTAGATATGGAGTGTTACCAGTTTTGCTTCATGGGATGAATAGGTTGGGATTGGGAAATAAAATAAATAATTACTTCGTTGTGGTTCGCTAATCTCGACTAGTTGGAAAAACCATAATTTGGTTTTAAATAACATCCAAAGGAAGATTTTAGGATAAATTTTAAAGAATTTATCTTGGATAAAATTAATGGGAATCTTTCCCTAAGAATGTGGAATTTAGGAACTAGCTGTAGGTTGGCTAAGAAGAATGGTTTCCTGGGTATTGATCTGATGTTGGTTTCGGCCTTCGGGGTTAATGTTTGGGAAATTGTTCTCTTGTTAATTTACGGTTAGTGACTAATGAATTGGAATGAGGCGTATGTTGTGTTTGTGTAACATTTGTTTTCAATATACGCGGGTTATTCGGAAAGACCGGGTTTACACCCATTCTGAATAACCGATTCGACGATAAGTCGAAGATGAAGACGGTGGTCGAAGACCGGAAGTTTTCACATCGTTTGGGTAATTACTGACGATCCTGATTGGGCTGTACACCCAAGAGGATGGAAATAGTTGGTGGTCGTCCAGACGTACTTGGAGATGGATGGATATGCGAGGAAAGTGCCTCCGGTTTCGTTCAGACCCAGAACGGACTTGTAAATGGATTGTGTGTCTGACATTGGATTTTATTCTGTGTTGATTGATTTCTATTAAATATATATCTGCTTGGCGGTGGAGAATTTATTCTCTTGCTTAACGCCCTTCTCTGAGACGTACGAGCTTAGAGGTTATATATCGATAGATATCAATCGCATGGCATGAATTGCCTGTGTGGCATGCTGAGTTGCATGGATCAAGGCTTCTGTTGAAAAGCAAAGTCTTGTGGTTGATGATCAAAGCACAGCCTATGTGGCAGCTTTGTGTATAACGTGAATTCGCGAGCCTCACACCTCGGTATGAGTTAAAAACGGGATACGGGCCGTTGGGAGAACACGACGTTTCTTTCTAGCTTTGGTGGTGTCAGTGACTTACCAGCCCTGACATTTATATACTTTTCACCTTTGTGGTTGTTGGATGCGAGGCGCCTCGATTATAGGTCTGTAAGGACCGGGAAACGTGTGTTCAGGAATTGCCAATCCTCTAACGTAAGTGAGGACCGGCCCAACCGATCCAAGGGTTACCCAGTGTGCGTAGTCCTGAGCATTTGCTAGAGTGTCTCGAACGCGGAGAGGAGCTTGCCCCTTGCCTCGACTCATGACGGAAATCCAATTTCCAATACGTGTATCGCGGTTTTAATTGTAGAACTAGTATGGCGACATGATATATGGTACCCATGCCGTCTATGATTTATATTTATGATTGAAATTGTTTTGACACTATACACTTATTATAGTATCAAATGATTTGTTTTAAACGTACCAAGCATGTTTGGCTATTATAAGGGAAAACCCTATCCCCCGGCTTGCGTTGCATTGTATGATAGGACCTGGGTCTTATAATAGCTTCATTTTTCGAAAAGCATTGCGTTGTTTATTGATATGCACTGGTATTCTTGGGAGGAAACCCGTTCCGTGTTATACGGCGTGGTCCCTTGAATTACTCTCTTTTAAAGTAATGCTTTAAATAACTGTTTTAGTTCTCACACCAGTCACATGACTGACCTGGAGTTTATTGTTTTAACCTAAACTCTGGGTGCCCCTATTTTCCGCACGGGCAGCTAGTAGTTTTGGTTTTGCAGATTTATATTCATAGGATCCTGGTTTACAGCTGGAATGATATCCGGAAAGCTCTGTATCCGTATAACACCTTCAGTTGTGCTTTGTATTATTTTTCCGCTGCTATGTAATTTATTGTAATCTCTGACATTTATCGAATGTAATTTATTCATTTATACTCTGTATATTCTTGTATCTGATGGAATTGTTGTAATAGCAATGAAATGTTCTCCTGTTTGTGTTCTGATTTGTCCTGTTCTCAACGTTCAGGGGTTTCGAACGGTCTAGATCGGTTTAACGACTGATTCGGATCGAGCGAAATTCCAGGCCGTCACAGCCGCCCTTCCCCCCCTCTCCTCTCCGATCGACAGCCGCAACCCCCCTCTCGCCTCACCCTCGAGACAGCGAAACCCCCCCCCCCGCCGCCTTCGATTTTTACTGTAAGTGGTTTTTTTTTTAATTTTATTTTCATTTTCAATTCTGATTTTTATTTACCTTTAAAACTGTTTTTTTTTGTTTGTTTAAAAACTGATTTTAAAAAGAATTTAAAATAGAAAAGGTTTGAATTTTAAATAGAAAAAGATTAGAACTTTAAAAGGTGAAAAGATAGGATTTTTATTTGGTAAAAGGTATGATCTTTATATTTTTAAAGTGATAAAAATATGACTTTTATATTTTTAAAGTATTAAAAATATAGTCTTTGCTATATAGAAATATTAAAAATATGATCTTTATATTTTTAAAGTATTAAAAATATGATTTTTATATTTTTAAAGTATTAAAAATATAATCTTTATAGGATAGAGAATATAAAGATATCATCTTTGTGTATGTAACGAAATAAAAATCTGATTTTTATTTTATATACGTTGAGATAAAGTGGTGATTTTTATAAGGAGAAAACTTTATTTTTATAAAGGCGAAAACTTCATATTAGAAAAGGCGAAGTCTATATTTTTATAAGGGCGAAATCTTTATTTTAGAAAAGGCGAAATCTTTATATGGAAAATAGCGTGATAAAAATATAATTTTTATCTATATGACATAGTAGTAAAAATTCGATTTTTATATATTGAATAGCAAAGTGAAAATTCGATTTTTAAATATATGAAGTGTTTATAAAAATATGACTTTTTAAATTGAAAGAGAATAAATAAAAATGTGATTTTTATTTTAAGGTCATCAAAATATAAAAATGTAATTTTTATATATATAGTGACTACGGGCAACGAAGATGACGAAGATGCGATGAAGATGAAGATTTCTATCAAAAGAAGAGTCGTGGTATTGGATAGCTTTCGGTGAGAACTTCTCACTCAAAATTTCTCTTTTGCTAGTTATACATATATATATATACTAGGATGCAGACGGTGCTTAGTAGCACCCGACACCCGTCCACATACCATGGACTTGTTTGTTTGGTTGTGTAGTTGGTTAGATTATTTGATTTGGATTTGATTGATTGGTTGAATTGGAAATTGATTAAAATTGATATGTGAATGGCGTGGGCCTTCACTAGACCGGGGATAAGGCTAGGCCTCGTCCCATTTCTAGTATCGTGCCGTTATGCCGCCAAAATTTTCTAAAATATGTTAGAAAAATAAAAATATCATTTTATTTAAAGAAAGAACTGAATAGATATTCATATGTTAAAATAAAATGTTTTATCGTTAAAAATATAATTTTTAACGTGAATGTGAATAAAATATTCATTTACAAACCGGACGGTTTGTTTATGTACACCTATTTGACCGATATTGATTGGGTCGATAAATTTTACACATCGCCCAGCTGCACGAATAAAATCTGTGTTTGATTGTTTGAAACCCCACACGGGTGTTGGGATGAAATTTGAAGTTCACTCATCCTGATTGATTAAATATGTCGATCGATTGATTGACAGGCTGTTATAAGCGTTATATATCTATATTTGATGCTTATACAGTGTAGTGCACTTTGGTTGATGGTTGATTATTTTTCAATGTTATTATATACATGTGTTGTATGAAAATCCATATAATTAATATTATATGGTGATTGATTGGGCCTCATTCCAATTTAGAAAATTAAGAAAATATAAAATAAATGTTCATGTGTTGACTGTACTCATCCGTTGAGATCAGTCATGTGTTGAACGAATTATTTTTATAATAAAATTTACATCTTTATCAATATAAAATAAATGTTCATGTGTTGACTGTACTCATCCGTTGAGATTAGTCATGTGTTGAACGAATTATTTTTATAATAAAATTTACATCTTTATCAATATAAAATAAATGTTCATGTGTTGACTGTACTCATCCGTTGAGATTAGTCATGTGTTGAACGAATTATTTTTATAATAAAATTTACATCTTTATCAATATAAAGTAAAGGTTCATGTGTTGACTGTACTCATCCGTTGAGATTAGTCATGTGTTGAACGAAGTATTTTAACAAAAATAGTCACACATGGACGGTACTCATTCGTTGAGATTAGTCGTGTGTTGACAAAAAGAAATACTTGAAATAGAATATATAAAGCCGTGTTGAATAGTGATGCGCCATTTTGACGCGAACGATATATATATAACGATTTCGAAATGATTTGAATATATAACGATTTCGAAATGATTTGAATATATAACGATTTCGAAATGATTTGAATATATAACGATTTCGAAATGAATTGAATATATAACGATTTCGAAATGATTTGAATATATAACGATTTCGAAATGAATTGAATATATAACGATTTCGAAATGAATTGAATATATAACGATTTCGAAATGATTTGAATATATAACGATTTCGAAATGATTTGAATATATAACGATTTCGAAATGAATTGAATATATAACGATTTCGAAATGATTTGAATATATAACGATTTCGAAATGAATTGAATATATAACGATTTCGAAATGATTTGAATATATAACGATTTCGAAATGAATTGAATATATAACGATTTCGAAATGATTTGAATATATAACGATTTCGAAATGAATTGAATATATAACGATTTCGAAATGAATTGAATATATAACGATTTCGAAATGAATTGAATATATAACGATTTCGAAATGATTTGAATATATAACGATTTCGAAATGAATTGAATATATAACGATTTCGATTTGAATTGAATATAAAACGATTTCGAATTGAATGGAATAGAAAACCAATTTGATTTCAAATTGAATATATAATGAACTTGATTCAAATAGAAAACGAAACGAATTTAATTTGAATAGAAAATGAATTTGAATTGAATAGAAAACCAATTTGAATTGAATTGAATTGAATTGAAAAACGAATTCGAATTGAATTTAAAATGAAGTGAAATGAATTCAAATTAAATTGAAATTTGAATTGAATAGAAATGAATTTTAAAACGAATTTATAAAGAAGAATTCAATTTTGATTTGAATTGAAATGGAAGTTGAATTTGCTTTTGAAACGAATTCAAAACTATATATATAATTCATTTTAAATAGAAATCGACGAAATATATATTATATATATTATATATATAATATAATGGCCTGAATAGAACGCGCCGCGCCGCGGCAGTTCGTAAATTTCGACCATTTATTTCAAACGGACATTACGGGAGATCCGACCGTTGGATTCTCCTAAAACCGGAACCGTTGGGTTCGTATCGAAAAGAGATTTCTAACGAATATTAGAAATTCAAAATCTAACGGTTGGATTTGGAGATACGTCCAAATCAAATTCGAAAAGGGTCGTTGTAAGCGCAGTTCGATGGCCATTGTTGGAAATCGACTGTACGGGCCTTGATAAAATTATTAAAAATAGTAATAATTTATGTAAAATCATAAGAAATGATTTGAGAAAAATTGGGGTGAAAAACTCCATATTTGAAAAGATAAAAATAGATTTTTATCGAAATGAACTAGTTTTGAACTAAATTTAAAACCCAATCATTTTTAAATAAATGAATTAGATTTAAAAAGGGGTTTTAAATAATCGAATTTCTAATATATTTGATTAAATTTGAAATGGGTTTATCGTGAACAGTGTTTTAAATAACACTAGTTCTTTAACCCAATAACAAATAGAATGTGATTTGGGTTTGTCGTGAACTGTGTTTTAAATAACACCTAGTTCTTTAACCCAGTAAAAGGAGTTTTATTGAATCTGCAATTAGATTGAAATTCGAATTGATAATCTAAATTACCAAATTTAGAAAATGAGCGAGAATGGAGTATCACCAGTTTTGCTCCAAAGCGATAGTTAAATCTTTAATTAGATTTGAACGTGAAATGGTAATTAATTTTACCGATAACACCACGGTGTTAGATATGGAGTATTACCAGTTTTGCTTCATGGGATGAATAGGTTGGGATTGGGAAATAAAATAAATAATTACTTCGTTACGGTTCGCTAATCTCGACTAGTTGGGAAAAACCATAATTTGGTTTTAAATGACATCCAAAGGAAGATTACAGGATAAATTTTAAAGAATTTATCTTGGATAAAATTGATGGGAATCTTTCCCTAAGAATGTGAAATTTAGAAACTCGCTGTAGGTTGGCTAAGAGGAATGGTTTCCTGGGTATTGATCTGATGTTGGTTTCGGCCTTCGGGGTTAATGTTTGGGAAATTGTTCTCTTGCTAATCTGCGGTTAGTGACTAATGAATTGGAATGAGGCGTATGTTGTGTTTGTGTAACATTTGTTTTTAATATACGCGGGTTGTTCGGAAAGTCCGGGTTTATACCCATTCTGAATAACCGATTCGACGATAAGTCGAAGATGAAGACGGTGGTCGAAGACCAGAAGTTTTCACATCGTTTGGGTAATTACTGACGATCCTGATTGGGCAGTACACCCAAGAGGATGGAAATAGTTGGTGGTCGTCCAGACGTACCTGGAGATGGATGGATATGCGAGGAAAGTGCCTCCGGTTTCGTTCAGACCCAGAACGGACTTGTAAATGGATTGTGTGTCTGACATTGGATTTTATTCTGTGTTGATTGATTTCTATTAAATATACATCTGTTTGGCGGCGGAGAATTTATTCTTTTGCTTAACGCCCTTCTCTGAGACGTACGAGCTCAGAGGTTGTATATCGATGGACATCAGTCGCATGGCATGAATTGCCTGTGTGGCACGCTAAGATGCGATGATCAAGGCTTCTGTTGAAAAGCAAAGTCTTGTGGTTGATGATCAAAGCACGCCTACGTGGCAGCTTTGTGTATAACGTGTATTCGCGAGCCTCACACCTCGGTATGAGTCAAAAACGGGATACGGGCCGTTGGGAGAGCACGACGTTTCTTTCTAGCTTTGGTGGTGTCAGTGACTTACCAGCCCTGGCATTTATATACTTTTCACCTTTGTGGTTGTTGGAATGAGGCGCCTCGATTATAGGTCTGTAAGGACCGGGAAACGTGTGTTCAGGAATTGCCAATCCTCTAACGTAAGTGAGGACCGGCCCAACCGATCCAAGGGTTACCCAGTGTGCGTAGTCCTGAGCATTTGCTAGAGTGTCTCGAACGCGGAGAGGAGCTTGCCCCTTGCCTCGACTCATGACGGAATCCAATTTCCAATACGTGTATTGCGGTTTTAATTGTAGAACTAGTATGGCGACATGATATATGGTACCCATGCCGTCTATGGTTTATATTTATGATTGAAATGTTTTGACACTATACACTTATTATAGTATCAAATGATTTGTTTTAAACGTACCAAGCATGTTTGGCTATTATAAGGGAAAACCCTATCCTCCGGCTTGCGTTGCATTGTGTGATGGGACCTGGGTCTTATAATAGCTTCATTTTTCGAAAAAGCATTGCGTTGTTTATTCTATGCACTGGTATTCTTGGGAGGAAACCCGTTCCGTGTTATACGGCGTGGTCCCTTGAATTACTCTCTTTTAAAATAAAGTTTCAATAACTGTTTTAGTTCTCACACCAGTCACATGACTGACCTGGAGTTTATTGTTTTAACCTAACCTCTGGGTGCCCCTATTTTCCGCACGGGCAGCTAGTAGTTTCGGTTTTGCAGATTTATATTCACAGGATCCTGGTTTACAGCTGGAATGATATCCGGAAAGCTCTGTACCCGTATATCACCTTCAGTTGTGCTTTGTATTATTTTCCGCTGCTATGTAATTTATCGTAATCTCTGATATTTATCGAATGTAATTTATTCATTTATACTCTGTATATTCTTGTATCTGATGGAATTGTTGTAATATACAATGAAATGTTCTTCTGTTTGTGTTCTGATTTGTCCTGTTCTCAACAGTCAGGGGTTTCGAACGGTCTAGATCGGTTTAGCGACTGATTCGGATCGAGCGAAATTCCAGGCCGTCACATTTGGTATCAGAGCTTTGGTTTACAGAGCTCGAGAACAAGACACATTAGAACCATACGAAAGAATTCATCAGATATTGGATTAGTAATATCCAATTAGAATAACTCGTTAGGGATAGGATCAGCAGTATCCTAGAACGAGTGTGAAGAGTATATTTTTCAAATGAAAACAATTTAGTTTTGAAAATTTAAATCAATTTAACGTATTTGATTATTTATTTATTTTGAATATGGACAATCCAATATATAAAGGTTTTGTATATACGCGTCATGAACGTATATTCGAAGTTTTAATATACTGGATAGATATAGAATCATACTCTAGTCGCCCGGACCTGATTCTGATGATTGACGCGTCATCATTAGTAATTAGTTTCGTGTTTCGAAGGTGTGATACCTATATATTTCCATTAGACTGGTGTGAGAACCAAAACTTATATAGTTAGAACACATTGTTGTGAATTGGCATCAAAAACATGATTTTTGTATATATATCAAAATTATGAATTTGAAACTCTAATTCACTAATTGATTGATGTTTTGTGTTGTTTGTTTAATGGTTTGCTAATTTTAACCATTTATGCCTAATTGAATCAAATATTGAACGGTATTGACAATTGGTCGCATTTGCTTGCATATACATATACTTATATTGAACAGATCATAGCAAGGAGGCTAGAGCCGAAGAATAAAATTTGTTTGCCCGACAAATAGGTACATGTTTACTACATAATTTACTGTTTTGTTTGGGTGATGATGATTTTGTGAGCCTATTGGCTAGCCGCTTGGCTTTTTCTTTTTCTTTTTGAGATTAGAAGGACCGGGAACGCTATTTGCAATTTCCCGATGCTCCCATTGCAGGGGAGGTTATGGCGAAATTTTTCGAAAATTTAGGGTGTTAGCCAAATTTTTGAAATTTTGAAAATTCTCAAAAACTAAAGAGTTGGAGAATGGAAGCCTGATCGAGCGTAGAGTTGAATAATCAAACCACTTTCGACTTTGTTCCTTTTCGGGGACGAAAAGTTTTAAGTGGGGGAGATTGTAATAACCCGGAAAATCTGGGCCAGTTTAAAATTTTTATTTTGGCAATTACAGCGAATTTCCTATATTTAAAATAGATTATTTTAAATAATATCGACGAAAAATTTATTTAGAATATAATTAGAACGTATATATTATACGCGTCGTCGTTAGAATATAAATATTTATATATAAATATAAATAGAATTGAAAATGGCGCGGTAGTTCGATAATTCGATTTCAAACTTCAATTGAATGTACCGGGTGCAAAACAATCCGGATTTTAGTGAAACCAAAAATAATGGGATCTAATTGACAATATCTTTCCAACGAATCCGACAAATCGAGATTTCATAGCGGGAATCAAAAGATATGTCCAGTTGAAAATTCTGAATAGTCGCTATGGAATTCAGGCCCTTAAAAATGGACATTTTGCAAATGACCTCGGATTTCGACGAAACCAGTTTTGTTGGGTCCGTGATGTTGAATTATTGCTAGATTCAAAATTTCATAATTTTTCGAATCAATATGTGAGCGTGGCAAAGGAAAACGTGTTTTGACTATTTTAGTTGATTTTAATCGACTGGAAATTGGCCATTTTTCCAACGGTCTCAGAATTCGACGAAACTAGTTTTGTTAGGACCGTATCGTCAATACGAAGCTAGAAAATATTTTTCTGCAATTTTTAAAGCTAGTATGTGCCCCCGGTAATTCGAAATGTACGTTTAAAATTCAATATAGTGATTTAAATGTAAATTTAACGGAAACTGATTCAAACGATCAAATCAACCTGCGAAACATATCCCATTGTGTTCGGAATGGGGGTGAAACGCTATGGACGACAGGCGGTGGACCTCGTTTAGAGGACGTAAGTAAAAGTCAACTTTATTTGAAAATAAATAAATAAAATAAATTAATTATATATTATTATTCTCCCCCCCCACTAATCCCTACCGTTCATTCAAAATAAAAAAAATAGAAAGAAAAAGAAAAAGGAAATGGGGCGACTGCGAAGACCCGCCGCCACCCTCGGAGGACCACCGCCGCCTCGAGAAGACGCCCCCCCTAGCCAGGCGCCACCGTCGTTCGCCGATAGCCCTCCCCCTCTTCCCCCTGACCTCGCGATACCCACGAGTCCCTTCCCTCTGCGAACAACCACCGCGCCGCCCTTCCCCCCCTCTCCTCTCCGATCGACAGCCGCAACCCCCCTCTCGCCTCACCCTCGAGACAGCGAAACCCCCCCCCCCCCGCCGCCTTCGATTTTTACTGTAAGTGGTTTTTTTTTAATTTTATTTTCATTTTCAATTCTGATTTTTATTTACCTTTAAAACTGTTTTTTTTTTGTTTGTTTAAAAACTGATTTTAAAAAGAATTTAAAATAGAAAAGGTTTGAATTTTAAATAGAAAAAGATTAGAACTTTAAAAGGTGAAAAGATAGGATTTTTATTTGGTAAAAGGTATGATCTTTATATTTTTAAAGTGATAAAAATATGACTTTTATATTTTTAAAGTATTAAAAATATAGTCTTTGCTATATAGAAATATTAAAAATATGATCTTTATATTTTTAAAGTATTAAAAATATGATTTTTATATTTTTAAAGTATTAAAAATATAATCTTTATAGGATAGAGAATATAAAGATATCATCTTTGTGTATGTAACGAAATAAAAATCTGATTTTTATTTTATATACGTTGAGATAAAGTGGTGATTTTTATAAGGAGAAAACTTTATTTTTATAAAGGCGAAAACTTCATATTAGAAAAGGCGAAGTCTATATTTTTATAAGGGCGAAATCTTTATTTTAGAAAAGGCGAAATCTTTATATGGAAAATAGCGTGATAAAAATATAATTTTTATCTATATGACATAGTAGTAAAAATTCGATTTTTATATATTGAATAGCAAAGTGAAAATTCGATTTTTAAATATATGAAGTGTTTATAAAAATATGACTTTTTAAATTGAAAGAGAATAAATAAAAATGTGATTTTTATTTTAAGGTCATCAAAATATAAAAATGTAATTTTTATATATATAGTGACTACGGGCAACGAAGATGACGAAGATGCGATGAAGATGAAGATTTCTATCAAAAGAAGAGTCGAGGTATTGGATAGCTTTCGGTGAGAACTTCTCACTCAAAATTTCTCTTTTGCTAGTTATATATATATTTATATACTAGGATGCAGACGGTGCTTAGTAGCACCCGACACCCGTCCACATACCATGGACTTGTTTGTTTGGTTGTGTAGTTGGTTAGATTATTTGATTTGGATTTGATTGATTGGTTGAATTGGAAATTGATTAAAATTGATATGTGAATGGCGTGGGCCTTCACTAGACCGGGGATAAGGCTAGGCCTCGTCCCGTTTCTAGTATCGTGCCGTTATGCCGCCAAAATTTTCTAAAATATGTTAGAAAAATAAAAATATCATTTTATTTAAAGAAAGAACTGAATAGATATTCATATGTTAAAAAAAATGTTTTATCGTTAAAAATATAATTTTTAACGTGAATGTGAATAAAATATTCATTTACAAACCGGACGGTTTGTTTATGTACACCTATTTGACCGATATTGATTGGGTCGATAAATTTTACACATCGCCCAGCTGCACGAATAAAATCTGTGTTTGATTGTTTGAAACCCCACACGGGTGTTGGGATGAAATTTGAAGTTCACTCATCCTGATTGATTAAATATGTCGATCGATTGATTGACAGGTTGTTATAAGCGTTATATATCTATATTTGATGCTTATACAGTGTAGTGCACTTTGGTTGATGGTTGATTATTTTTCAATGTTATTATATACATGTGTTGTATGAAAATCCATATAATTAATATTATATGGTGATTGATTGGGCCTCATTCCAATTTAGAAAATTAAGAAAATATAAAATAAATGTTCATGTGTTGACTGTACTCATCCGTTGAGATTAGTCATGTGTTGAACGAATTATTTTTATAACAAAATTTACATCTTTATCAATATAAAATAAATGTTCATGTGTTGACTGTACTCATCCGTTGAGATTAGTCATGTGTTGAACGAATTATTTTTATAATAAAATTTACATCTTTATCAATATAAAATAAATGTTCATGTGTTGACTGTACTCATCCGTTGAGATTAGTCATGTGTTAAACGAATTATTTTTATAATAAAATTTACATCTTTATCAATATAAAGTAAAGGTTCATGTGTTGACTGTACTAATCCGTTGAGATTAGTCATGTGTTGAACGAAGTATTTTAACAAAAATAGTCACACATGGACGGTACTCATTCGTTGAGATTAGTCGTGTGTTGACAAAAAGAAATACTTGAAATAGAATATATAAAGCCGTGTTGAATAGTGATGCGCCATTTTGACGCGAACGATATATATATAACGATTTCGAAATGATTTGAATATATAACGATTTCGAAATGATTTGAATATATAACGATTTCGAAATGATTTGAATATATAACGATTTCGAAATGAATTGAATATATAACGATTTCGAAATGATTTGAATATATAACGATTTCGAAATGAATTGAATATATAACGATTTCGAAATGAATTGAATATATAACGATTTCGAAATGAATTGAATATATAACGATTTCGAAATGATTTGAATATATAACGATTTCGAAATGATTTGAATATATAACGATTTCGAAATGAATTGAATATATAACGATTTCGAAATGATTTGAATATATAACGATTTCGAAATGAATTGAATATATAACGATTTCGAAATGATTTGAATATATAACGATTTCGAAATGAATTGAATATATAACGATTTCGAAATGATTTGAATATATAACGATTTCGAAATGAATTGAATATATAACGATTTCGAAATGAATTGAATATATAACGATTTCGAAATGAATTGAATATATAACGATTTCGAAATGATTTGAATATATAACGATTTCGAAATGAATTGAATATATAACGATTTCGATTTGAATTGAATATAAAACGATTTCGAATTGAATGGAATAGAAAACCAATTTGATTTCAAATTGAATATATAATGAACTTGATTCAAATAGAAAACGAAACGAATTTAATTTGAATAGAAAATGAATTTGAATCGAATAGAAAACCAATTTGAATTGAATTGAATTGAATTGAAAAACGAATTCGAATTGAATTTAAAATGAAGTGAAATGAATTCAAATTAAATTGAAATTTGAATTGAATAGAAATGAATTTTAAAACGAATTTATAAAGAAGAATTCAATTTTGATTTGAATTGAAATGGAAGTTGAATTTGCTTTTGAAACGAATTCAAAACTATATATATAATTCGTTTTAAATAGAAATCGACGAAATGTATATTATATATATTATATATATAATATAATGGCCTGAATAGAACGCGCCGCGCCGCGGCAGTTCGTAAATTTCGACCATTTATTTCAAACGGACATTACGGGAGATCCGACCGTCGGATTCTCCTAAAACCGGAACCGTTGGGTTCGTATCGAAAAGAGCTTTCTAACGAATATTAGAAATTCAAAATCTAATGGTTGGATTTGGAGATACGTCCAAATCAAATTCGAAAAGGGTCGTTGTAAGTGCAGTTCGATGGCCATTGTGGGAAATCGACTGTACGGGCCTTGATAAATTATTAAAAATAGTAATAATTTATGTAGAATCATAAGAAATGATTTGAGAAAAATTGGGGTGAAAAACTCCATATTTGAAAAGATAAAAATAGATTTTTATCGAAATGAACTAGTTTTGAACTAAATTTAAAACCCAATCATTTTTAAATAAATGAATTAGATTTAAAAAGGGGTTTTAAATAATCGAATTTCTAACATATTTGATTAAATTTGAAATGGGTTTATCGTGAACAGTGTTTTAAATAACACTAGTTCTTTAACCCGATAACAAATAGAATGTGATTTGGGTTTGTCGTGAACTGTGTTTTAAATAACACCTAGTTCTTTAACCCAGTTAAAGGAGTTTTATTGAATCTGCCATTAGATTGAAATTCGAATTGATAATCTAAATTACCAAATTTAGAAAATGAGCGAGAATGGAGTATCACCAGTTTTGCTCCAAAGCGATAGTTAAATCTTTAATTAGATTTGAACGTGAAATGGTAATTAATTTTACCGATAACACCACGGTGTTAGATATGGAGTATTACCAGTTTTGCTTCATGGGATGAATAGGTTGGGATTGGGAAATAAAATAAATAATTACTTCGTTATGGTTCGCTAATCTCGACTAGTTGGGAAAAACCATAATTTGGTTTTAAATGACATCCAAAGGAAGATTACAGGATAAATTTTAAAGAATTTATCTTGGATAAAATTGATGGGAATCTTTCCCTAAGAATGTGAAATTTAGAAACTCGCTGTAGGTTGGCTAAGAGGAATGGTTTCCTGGGTATTGATCTGATGTTGGTTTCGGCCTTCGGGGTTAATGTTTGGGAAATTGTTCTCTTGCTAATCTGCGGTTAGTGACTAATGAATTGGAATGAGGCGTATGTTGTGTTTGTGTAACATTTGTTTTTAATATACGCGGGTTGTTCGGAAAGTCCGGGTTTATACCCATTCTGAATAACCGATTCGACGATAAGTCGAAGATGAAGACGGTGGTCGAAGACCAGAAGTTTTCACATCGTTTGGGTAATTACTGACGATCCTGATTGGGCAGTACACCCAAGAGGATGGAAATAGTTGGTGGTCGTCCAGACGTACCTGGAGATGGATGGATATGCGAGGAAAGTGCCTCCGGTTTCGTTCAGACCCAGAACGGACTTGTAAATGGATTGTGTGTCTGACATTGGATTTTATTCTGTGTTGATTGATTTCTATTAAATATACATCTGTTTGGCGGCGGAGAATTTATTCTTTTGCTTAACGCCCTTCTCTGAGACGTACGAGCTCAGAGGTTGTATATCGATGGACATCAGTCGCATGGCATGAATTGCCTGTGTGGCACGCTAAGATGCGATGATCAAGGCTTCTGTTGAAAAGCAAAGTCTTGTGGTTGATGATCAAAGCACGCCTACGTGGCAGCTTTGTGTATAACGTGTATTCGCGAGCCTCACACCTCGGTATGAGTCAAAAACGGGATACGGGCCGTTGGGAGAGCACGACGTTTCTTTCTAGCTTTGGTGGTGTCAGTGACTTACCAGCCCTGACATTTATATACTTTTCACCTTTGTGGTTGTTGGAATGAGGCGCCTCGATTATAGGTCTGTAAGGACCGGGAAACGTGTGTTCAGGAATTGCCAATCCTCTAACGTAAGTGAGGACCGGCCCAACCGATCCAAGTGTTACCCAGTGTGCGTAGTCCTGAGCATTTGCTAGAGTGTCTCGAACGCGGAGAGGAGCTTGCCCCTTGCCTCGACTCATGACGGAATCCAATTTCCAATACGTGTATTGCGGTTTTAATTGTAGAACTAGTATGGCGACATGATATATGGTACCCATGCCATCTATGGTTTATATTTATGATTGAAATGTTTTGACACTATACACTTATTATAGTATCAAATGATTTGTTTTAAACGTACCAAGCATGTTTGGCTATTATAAGGGAAAACCCTATCCTCCGGCTTGCGTTGCATTGTGTGATGGGACCTGGGTCTTATAATAGCTTCATTTTTCGAAAAAGCATTGCGTTGTTTATTCTATGCACTGGTATTCTTGGGAGGAAACCCGTTCCGTGTTATACGGCGTGGTCCCTTGAATTACTCTCTTTTAAAATAAAGTTTCAATAACTGTTTTAGTTCTCACACCAGTCACATGACTGACCTGGAGTTTATTGTTTTAACCTAAACTCTGGGTGCCCCTATTTTCCGCACGGGCAGCTAGTAGTTTCGGTTTTGCAGATTTATATTCACAGGATCCTGGTTTACAGCTGGAATGATATCCGGAAAGCTCTGTACCCGTATATCACCTTCAGTTGTGCTTTGTATTATTTTCCGCTGCTATGTAATTTATCGTAATCTCTGATATTTATCGAATGTAATTTATTCATTTATACTCTGTATATTCTTGTATCTGATGGAATTGTTGTAATATACAATGAAATGTTCTTCTGTTTGTGTTCTGATTTGTCCTGTTCTCAACAGTCAGGGGTTTCGAACGGTCTAGATCGGTTTAGCGACTGATTCGGATCGAGCGAAATTCCAGGCCGTCACATATTTATAGCCTTTTAAATATTAATAGTTTATTCTATGTTTGCCAAATATTGAAGTTTCCATGTCCTAATTCCAAACGAATCCCAATGACTGTCGCGTCTAGCTAAATACCCCCATTCCGAACACAATGGAATATGTTTCGTAAGCTAGTTCAATCGTTTCAATCAGTTTTCATCAAAATTAAAATATAAATCAATATATTGAATTTTTAACGTATATTTTAATTTACCCGGGCCACATATTTACTTCAAAAATTACAGAAAATTAAATCTAGCTATGTTTTGATGATACGGTCCTAACAAAACAAATTTCATCGAATTCTGAGTCCATCTGAAAAATGGGCTTTTTCTGGTCAATCCAATTCAAACTAAAACTGAACAAACACGTTTAAATTTACCACGCTCACATATTAAATTGAAAAATTATGAAAATTAAAATCTAGCAATAATTTGACATTCCGAATGCAACAAAAGTGGTTTCATCGAAAACAGAGGTCATTTGCAAAATGGTCATATTTAAGGGCTTTATATTATATTAAAATATATATAAATTCCATAGCGACTTTTCTGAATTTTAAACTGGACATATCTTTCAATTTCTAAAGTGAAATCTCAGTTTCTTACATTTGTTAGAAAGATATTATTAAACAGATTCAAATTTTTTTGGTTTTACTGAAATTCGATTTGTTTTGAATCATGTACATTCATTTGAAATTTAAAATCGAATTTTCAAACTACCGCGCCATTTCAGGCTTGTTATATAATTAAAATTAATTTATACGTTCTAACTTCGATTAAACTAAATTTTTAGTCGTTATTATTTAAAATAATCATTTTAAATATTCAAAATTCATTAAAATAACTAAAATAAAAAATTTAAAATGGTTCTGAAAATCAGGGTCGTCACAGTTCAACCGGTCCAACCACCAAAACCTTCGACCATGAATCATCACGGTCCGACTCGCGGTTCGGTCATGATAACTATGCAGTAAATGCTTAAGAAGCACGAGCTTTAATTCAACTATGCAAAAGCCATAGTTACAACTGAGTCTTTTCCAAATTGGTTGTCAACAATGCAACTTAAGATGTGAGTTGCTCATGACCCATTCGACCAACGTTGATACTCCTAATCCAGTTGCTGACTTCTTCTGCTCATTCCAAACAGGGCCTGCCATGTCTATATGCATCCGTGCAACCTTCTCATCCACAAACTGTAATACAATTTTCGTATTTTTAGTATAATTACCTATGTGTAATGATATGTTCTTCAAATGGTAGTTATGAATTAGGGGAAAAAGTATGTATGAACTGAATAACATGAGTAGTTGTTTCAAGAAAAGTGCAGCAGTGATAGAACCGTCCTATCGAGCTCCAGTATTGACCATGCTAGCTACGCTTGATTTCATAGACTCTAGTAGCTTGCTTGTAATGGCAATCTCCAAAACTTTCCACCAGATAACTCAACAACTTTATTTACTTCATTTGCTAGGTCTTTATTAGGCATGAATACCCCTATTATCGAAATCAGCGTGTCAGCAAAGACATTCCTCAAGTCAAGGCCTAATTCAAAAGGCGTTTTACCCCAAGCTCACGCCTTAGCCGATTGATGCACAAATAACGCACATCTTAGGTCAAAAATGCAGTGAATTTTGGACCTTCTCAGAATTTCAACGACGCTTGAGAAAAAAGTCTCAAAATTAAATTAATGTTTCAATAGGTTGAGGTTCAGTAGATTAGTGATATAGATTTTGATTGTGGGTAGATGTTTTAGTATCAAATTCACTTCATATAAATGCAATTTTAGCGGTGAATTAACATGATCATCTGAGAATTAATTACCAGCAATGCTCGAACCCAAGGCAACGAGAACAAGTTTATCTGTAACAACATGATAATTCAACATACTCTTGCATGATTTATTCCTTAAAAGTGACATAACATCCCCAAAGAAAACAAAATCTCATCGTGTAGCTTCCAAATGTCCTTTATTAGTCAAGGTCAAATTAGAGAATGTAGATAAGTTGGATAAGAGGCTTCTCAACACTCAACATATTTCGCAACTCACAATCCATGTGTCAGTTACTTATGGAAGGACTGGTAATTAGAACCGAGAACCGAAAACCCGAACCAAACCGACCCGAAAAGACCCGAACCCGATGGATCTCGGGTCGGGTCTAGATGATGAAAAATACCATCAAGACCCGATAAAACCCGACCCGAAAGACCCGACAAAAAAGCATTGAAATATATGTATAATTGCCACCCCTAATTTTTGGACACGTGGGCGTAATATGAATAAGAAATATGTTGGAAAGATATCCAAACAGATGTCAAAGATAACTTAGGACTGAAATGTTTGTGTTTTTGCTGACTATATAATTTAGCCTATATATCAGTGTATAATAGATACATTGGTGTAATACGAATAATAAATTGTCGGCAAAACATATGTCAAGGTAATTTCAGAATGCAACATCATTTTTGTTTTTTTTATCATTTACGTATAATTTGGTTTCAATGGAAGCTCAATCATAATGGAAATTTTCCTAAGAAGACAACTTATGAAGAGATTAGCGAGCAAAAAGTGAATATACCCATGGTATTTATCGATTTGGATGAAGCTTATGACAAAATATCGAAAAAGGTAATGTAGAAGACTTAGTGTAAGAAAACAACACAAGACTTGCGCTAAAGATCAAATATATTTTGCCTAATTGAAATAACAAAGGAAAGAAAGAATAATAGGAAAGTTTTCGTATATGGTATTATAACCATATCCAGCTGTACATTTTTGTACATGGTATTATATCCATATCCAGGTGCACACTTCCGCATATAACAAAGCAGCGGTCACATGCCCATTATTCAAGTAATGGTCACATGCCCATTATTCAATCCATTTACATTTATTTCTTGTATTATAAATAGAGGAATCCTTTATACAATTTGTATCATCTTGTATTACAATTCTTCAATAATAAATTGTTGTTTCATCTCAATTCTGTTTTTCTATCATGGCATCAGAGCATCATTAAGGCTTAATAGCCATCGATCCATATTGATCGTTTGGTCATCATGTCCAATAATACTGCTTCATTAGCTTCTGACAATGCTACTAGAATTATTGAAAGCCTTATTGTTGTTGACAAACTCACCAAAACTATAATTAGTCCTCAATCACAACTAATTATAGTGCAATTGGACGAAAACAATTACTTGCTTTGGAAAATTCAGATCGAGACTACAACCCAAGGTTATGGCCTTGAAGGATTCATCATGGGGACTTTATCAATTCCACCCAAATTCATTATTGATCAAGAGAATAAAATAGTCAGTAAGGAAGAATACATGGAATACCACAGGCAAGTTCGTTTAATCAGTTCATGAATACTATCCTCTATCAGTCAAAGCTTATTACCACAAGTGAATGGCTGCAAAACTGCTAAAGAGATATGGACAACAGTAGAAAAATCCTTCAACAACCAGTCAGCTGCTAAAGTCATGTTTTATAAGAGACAATTGCAAAAAATAAAGAAGGATAACATTACCATAAGAGAGTACTTGAGCAAAATTAAATCTATTTGTGACATATTAGAAGCCACTAGCCATAAATCACAAGATTCTGAACAAATCTTGACTATTCTCAATGGCTTAAGTGAAGAATATGATGTTGTAGAATTCATAATTTCCTCACAAAAGGAATTCTCATCTCTTGATGATGTTCACTCTATTTTATTAGCACATGAAGCTAGGCTTAAAGGCAAGAAAACTCAAGAAAGTGACTTCTCTATTACCTATGCTGTTAATAAAAGTAATGACAATAACATAAATCATATAAGTAATAATGACAGAAATGAGCAAACCTTTAAGAAGGGAAGCCCAACCACCAGAGGCAGAGGTGGTATAGGAAAAGGACGCTGGAGTAACAACAACAACAATCAACCAAAGTGTCAAATATGTGTGAAGATTGGCCATACTGCTATCAAGTGTTATTTCAGATACAATTCAAACTACTCAGCAGGCCAAGCCAGCAACAACAATCAAAGAAACACCAATTTCACTGCCAATTTAGCATAAGGACAGGGAGGTGCAATTAGTCATACTGACAACACAAGGAATCACAATGAACAAGCTAGAGCTGATCATATTCAAGATGAACCGTGGTACCTAGACTAAGGAACTAGCCACCATATTACTAACTATCTGAACAAGCTGAATCTTGGGAACAAAGAATACAAAGGTAATCAAAATATAAGCATGGGCAATGGTAAGTGTGTTAAAATCTCTTATAATGGCACTGGTAGTATCATTGGTACTAAGTAGTTATTTTTGCATAATTTACTAAGAGTACCCACTATTAAGAAAAATCTAATCAGTGTGTCTCAATTTGCTAAAAATAATAATGTATACTTTGAATTTTTCCTTAAATACTGTGTAGATAAAGACATAATAACTAGGAAAATTCTTTTACAGGGTAATGCTATGAAGGGACTCCATGAATTCAATCTGAGCAACCACAATACTACTATCAATGATCACCCACATTGTAATATGACTGATATAACCGATGAAGTTCAAACTAAAAGTACTTTTGACTTATGGCATTATAAGTTAGGACATTCTAATGCATTGTAAAAAAAATTCTTAATGATAATAAAATAAAATTTATTTCTTGAAAATTATCTTATGTATGTACTTATTACCAGATGGGAAAAAGTCATAAATTACCATTCTCTGATTCATTAACTATGTATTCCAAACCTGGTCAATTAATTACCACTGATATTTGGGGTCCACCTCCTATATTTTCTGATTATGGATATAAACACTACATATCATTTGTTGATGCTTACACTAGATGTACTTGGATATACTTCTTAAAAGCTAAATCTGATACTAAAAGTGTTGTCATCTGTTTTATCATTATGTTTGAAAACCAAATAAACTGTCAAATTAAAGTCATGCAATTTAATGGAGGATTAGAATACAAACCCCTGATATATTACTTTAAAAGTAGGGATATTATACATAGAGTAATGTGTCTCTATACTTCTGAATAGAATGGTATAGTTGAGAGTAAACATAGACACATAGTTAAATCATGTTTAACTTTGTTAGCTCAAGCATCTTAGCCACTTAAATTTTGGACTGATGCTTTCAGTACTGCTGTGGATCTAATAAATAGAATGCCCATTAAAGTACTGAAAGACATAACACCTTTAGAAAAGCTATTTAATGTCAAACCTGATTACAATGGTCTAAAAACATTTGGTTGCCTGTGTTTTCCTTAATTAAGACCTTATAATAATCATAAATTTGACTATATATCTAAACCTTGCACTTTCATAGGTTATTGCAATAATAAAAAAGGTTTTAGATGTATAGGCAAGTCTGGTAGAATATTTACAAGCAGACATGTTTTTTTTTTGAAGAAAATATTTTCCCTTATAGCAGATCATAATACAAACCACAACCAAAATATATAATCCAAAGATTAGTATACCTGATCTGCATAACATTACTGACACGCGGCATCAAGAGAATGGTGACAAGGCTGCTAGTAACTCTGAAGGCCACCACCGTGATAATGAAACTAATGATGTTCTGGTAGAGAAAACCAGCCACGCCATTCAATTACCTACATTATCAAGTTACAGACAATCAGAAGAAATAAGAGAAGAAATCTGCAATGATAGAAATCAAAACTCTAGCAGCAGACAAAATGACTCACCAACCCAACTATCACTGCATCAAACTAGACATCCGACGATAACCAGATCAAAAAGAGGCATACTCAAACCAAAGACTTATACTGCATTCATTGCTGAAGAAGAGCCAAATAGTTACAATAAGCAGTCAAACATAAAGAATGGAGAAGGGCAATGGATAAAGAATATCAAGCACCGATGAACAATTGTACATGGGAACTAGTGAGTCAACTAAACACTAGAATATAATCGGATGCAAGTAGGTATACAGACTGAAAAAGAATCCATATGGATCCATTAATAGATATAAAGAAAGACTTATTGCAAAAGGATTCACACAAGAATTTGGTTTTGATTTTAATGAAACTTTCTCACCAGTGGTAAAACCCTCAACAATTAGACTTATATTGACTAATGCATTAAGCAACAACTGGAATATCAAGCAGTTAGATGTCAATAATGCATTCTTAAATGAGAATCTACATAAAGAAATATTCATGCAACAACCACAAGGCTATACATAAGACCCAACATTGGTATGTAAACTGAATAAAGCAATCTGTGGTCTGAAGCAAGTACCCAGAGTATGGTTTGAAAGACTTAAAGAAAGTTTGACAACATTAGGCTATTCACCTTCCAGATCTGACACATCCCTATTCACAAAAATTAGTGAATCATTTACCACTTATATATTAATATATGTGGATGATTTAATTATCACAAGCAGCAGTGAAACTGAAATAAGAAAATTGGCAGATTGAACAATCAGTTCTCAATAAAAGATTTGGGTGAATTATCTTATTTCCTTGGAATAGAAGTTATAAGAAAATCAGATAAGGAAATTCATCCTTGCCAATGAAAGTATATTACAGGGCTTCTAAACAAGACACACATGATTGAAGCAAATGGCCAACCGACTCTTATGATATCCAATGGCACGGACCACTATAAAAACCGGCTTGCCTTTCAAAAATTCTTATGATATCAAACCAACACTTGTCAAAGAACAGGAGGCAGCTATCTTAAATATCAAACAATATAGGAATGTTGTAGGAGCATTACAATATGTGACTATAACACGACCTGATATTTCTTTCAGTGTTAATAAAGTATCTCAATTTTTGCAGGAACCCAAAAGTGAGCATTGGACAGTAGTGAAAAGAATACTCAGAAACTTGAAAGCAACAATCAATTTTGGCATATCATTAAAAGGCAGCAAAGACTTAAACATTATAGCTTATTCAGATGCAAACTGGGATACACACATAGATGATAGAAAATCAATTTCTGGTTATTGCATTTATATATGATAAAGTCTTATTTCTTGGTGCTTTAAAAAGCAAACAACCATCTCGAGATCAAGGAAAGAAGTGGAATATAAGAGTGTTTCTAGTACAACAGCTTAAATTTTATGGCTATAATCATTGTTAAAGGACTAAAACTATCATCTTACAGAAACCCTATAATTTGGTGTGACAATTGGAGCACAATCTACATGACAGCAGATCCCATTCTGCATAATCGAACCAAACACATAGAAATCGATATCTACTTTGTTTGAGAGCAAGTTTAAAAGAAATTTTTACAAGTGAACCATATTCCAGCTTACTATCAGAGAGCCAATATGCTTACAAAATCATTCTCAACCAAAAATTTATATAGATTCACAGATGCACTTTGTAACGACCTGCATTTTTGCCCGCTTCAAGTCGATAAATTTACTAACTCAAACCGCTCGAAACTGCAGATTGTTATTTGCCATAGGGTTGAAAATCAATCATCACAGAATCATAGACATAGAAATATAGAATATCTCACAGTGAAAGTAAAATTTATACAATAATACAAAATTTTCATTTATACAAATCAGAGTATAGAAATAATACAGATATAGTGAAGACTGAATATAAATGTTTATTTACACATAAAGTAATAAAATAAACTGAGTATACAAGGATAGAAGACATGATACAGAAATACTCGAGCTCCAACAGGCAAATCTCCAAAGCTGGAATACTCGGTCTGACCCAAGCATTTTGGAAGAAAAAAAGGAAACAAAATACTCGAGTCAGGAGTAGCATTCTCATATAAGTGAATAAACTCGAGTGAAATGTTTAATAAAATGCATCAGTAACTTAAAGGATGCTTGGGATTACGTCCTCTAAGGATCCTTGAAACTGATACATATAATAATAATCTATTATAATATTGTCTATTCAGTAAAGTAAATATAATAAAAATAACGTAAGCAAGACTACATTTTTACCCTTACGCTATTTACAAACATTGTTGTACACATTGTATATAAACAACCAGTACATCGGTAGATAGGGATGCGCCACGATACGACAACGTTAAATCAAAATCGTAGGGGCTCGATCAGGATAAGTATGATAAGACACGTGGGGAAATACCCAGGGCAGGATTCTACCAGTTGCACTCCCGGACTGGTGGTATGCATAGCCGCAACTACCGCCCACCTCGGAACACACTCCCATATTCAAAAGGTGTGCACCAATCGATCACAAAGTAAAAGATATGGTTTTAAAGAAGTGTGTCCGATCTGAGATGCAATCTCATTAGTCATGGTATAGCTCCCATTTTAGTCATTTTAATTATGACCCAAAGGTCAATGCTATCCATCATCGCTGAACAACCCGGGATTTCAGAACCAATTTAAATTTTTTATTTTAGTTATATTAGTGGATTTTGAATATTTAGAATGATTGATTTTAAATAATAACGACTAAAAATTTATTTTTAATCAAAGTAAGAACGTATAAATTTATTTTGATTATAAAAAGAGTTCGAAATGGCATGGTAGTTTGAAAATTCGATTTTAAATTTCAATTGAATGTATAGAATGCATTTTAAATCGGATTTCAGTAAAACAAGAAATATTTTCATCGGTTTAATAATATCTTTCTAACGAATGTGAAAAACTGAGATTTCATAATATAAATTGGAAGTTATATCTAGTTTAAAATTCAGAATAGTCGCTATGGAATTTATATATATTTTAAATATATATATAGCCATTTTGCAAACGACCTCCGTTTCTGACGATACCACTTGTGTTGGATCCGGAATGTCAAATTATTGCTAGATTCCAAATTTCAAAATTTTTGGAACTAATATGTGAGCGTGGCAAATTAAAACGTGTTTTGTCAATTTTAGTTGAATTGAATTGACCAGAAAATGGTCATTTTCAAACGGTCTCCAAATTCGAAGAAATTAGTTTTGTTAGGACCGTATCGTCAAAATATAGCTAGATTTATTTTTCTGTAATTTTTGGAGTCGGTATGTGGTCCTAGTAAATTAAAATGTACATTCAAATTTAATATATATTGATTTATATTTTAATTTAAAGAAAAACTGATCGAAACAGTCGAATTGGCTTACGAAACATATCCCATTGTGTCCGCGATGGGGTATTTAGCTAGGGACGACAGTCGTTGGGTTCGATTTGGAGTTCGCGGTGTTTAAAAAATATTTTTGGAATAAAATAAAATAAAAATACTATATACATTTTTTAAAACCCTAATTTTCTAAAATTTCATTCGTCCATTCAAAACCCGCCGCTCTCTTCCTCGTTCAAGGCGGAAACTGCTCCGATCTTTCTGCCTCAAGAACTCACGATCCACTCAATGAAATCGTTCGATGCTGAAATCAATTTCGTAGAGGATCTCACCCTCTTCAAATCCATATGGGTATCATCATCTGAAGTGGAGTATTTCGCGCGAATTGACCCTCGAAAGATCCGCTGTTCGCATCTGAATCTCTCCCTCCTGCCGCCGTCGAACTAGATTGGACCACCAGGCGCAGACATAGGTTTCGGAGCTGGACAACGTGGCAGTGGCTGATCGTCACTAAGCATCACGGATTGGAAGAAAAATCGATCCCTAGTTTAGAACGAATTTTTTGAGGTATGGTTTATATAAATTTAAAGATTTATACACTTAAAAGCGTTGCAAAGTTAAATTAATTTGTAAAAGTCGTATCTTTCTCATATGAGGTCCAAATCGCACGAAATTGGATTCGTTGCGATCGTGGGGTCGAGAGCTTCACAACAAGACTAACTGGGTCAATTTTGGAGCTAGCTGGAAATATAGGCAAATTCAAACCCGAACCATATCAGAAATTCGGAAATAAACGCCGATGGAGTGGAAACCGATGGTGAGAACTCCTTCTCACTCAAACTTTTTACAGTTAAAAATATACTAGGATGCAGACGGTGCTTGGAAGCACCCGACACCATTTATTGTACAAACCATGGTTGTTTGTTTGGATTGAATGGACTGTATTGTGTGAATAAAATATTTGAACAATAAAAATATCATTTTTATTGCAGAAATAAAATAATAAAAATATTCATGTGTTGAATAAAATGTGTAATCATTAAAAATATCATTTTTAATGTGTAATAGAACTATATAAAATATTCATGTGTTGAAATAAATATTCATTTACAAATCGGACGATTTGTTTACGTACACCCATTTAACTGACATTGATTGGGACGATAAATTTTACACATCACCCAACTGCACAAATAAAATCTATGTTTGTTGATTGAAACCCCACACGGGTATTGGGATGATATTTGACGTACGCTAATACCAATTGTTTAGTTGTATGTCGATCGACTGGTTGACGGACTGTTGTAAGAGTTAATTATTTATATTTAACGCTTATGCAGTTGTGTAATGCACTCTGGATGATGGATGATCGGTTATTATTGTTGATATATACATGTATTTTATGAAATCCATATAAATAACATTATGTGGTAATTGAATGTGTCTGATTCCAATTCAGGAATAATGAATATTTTAAAATAATATTTTGTAAAGGATTAAAATATGATTTTGATGTCCGATTCGGAATGGACACGAAAATATTGAAATGCGTGAAGCCGTATTGATTAGTTAGGCGCCATTTTAATGCGAATGATTTTTATATCAATTTTTTTCATTTTTATAATATCGAAAAGGAAATGATTTCAAAATTAGATATTTTGAAAATATTATCATTTATATATTATAATGATAAGGAATTTTCAATTTTGATTTAAAATTGAAATGAAAGTGGGAATCGTTTTTAAAATGAATTTACGAAATAAGTTTTGAACGAAATATTATATATATATATATATATATATATTAATGGCTTGAATAGAACGCGCCGCACTGCGACCGTTCGCGAATTTCGAACATTGACTTCGAATTGACATTAGGGAAGATCCGACCGTCTGATTCTCCTAAAACCGGAACCATTGGGTTCGTATCGAAAAGAGCTTTCCAATAAATATAAGAGAATTGAAATCTAATGGTTGGATTTGGAATTATGTCCAAATCAAATTTGGAAAAGGTCGTTGTAAGTGCAGTTCGATGACCATTTATGGAAATCGACTGAAAGGGCCTTAATAAAATTATTAAAAATATTAATAATTTGTGTAAAATCATAGTAAATGATTTGGAAAAAATTGGGATGAAAACTCCATGTTTGAAATGATAAAAATATATATTTATCAAAATGAACTAATTATTAACTAGATTTGAAATCCGATAATTTTTAAATAAATAAATTGGATTTGTAAAAGGGTTTTAATATAACCCGAATTTTCCAATGTATAAATTGGAATGGAAATATTCTTTGGAATATTTCGATATTGGATTCCGTGGTTATACGGATATTGTTATGAGAATTTGGAAGATATAGATATCGTTATTCCCAATACGATATCCGTTAGTTTCAGAATTTGATATTGAATATAAGCCGATATAATTTCTATTCAGAGCCTTGTATTTAATATTAAAATGGAATTTGGATTTGTCGTGAACAGAGTCTTAAATAACCCTGTTCTTAAACCCAGTTGAGGAAAGAATAAATCTTTTAATTAAGATTTAGTGAAGTTTTCCAATTAATTAATATTTAATTAGAATTGAATAAAAGAATTGGATTTTGGGTTTGTCGTGAATGGTGTCTTCAGTAACACTGTTCTA
This sequence comes from Allium sativum, assembly GCA_030737875.1. NCBI lineage: Eukaryota > Viridiplantae > Streptophyta > Magnoliopsida > Asparagales > Amaryllidaceae > Allium > Allium sativum. The sequence continues at coordinate 303,109,446 of CM060924.1, forward strand.
AATACCTTGTGTGAAAAGAATAAATCTTTTAATTAAGATTATTAGAGTTTCCAATTATATTAATTGGAATAAAATGGAATGTTAATTGGGTTTATTGTGAACTGTGTTTTAATGACATTCGTTCTTTAACCCGATTAACAGTGAAATGTGATTTGGAATATATAAATATTTTATTAAGATTTAACGGGAATTTTCCAAAGTAAAGTTTTCCAATCGAATAAAATAAATTGGAGTGGAATGGAATTCGATTTGGTAATAATCGAAGTGAACTTTGTTAGGGACTGTGGAATGGATCTTTCAGGCAAAGCAAACACTAGAGGAGGTGAATAGTGTTTGTAGGAATTCAAACAAAACTTAAAACTAAAGAGAAGTATAGAATGAATCAGACAACATAAACACAATCATAGACACAGATTCAATCACAAATGAGATAAAAAAATGCAGAAAAGGAAAGAACACACCGGATTTATACTGGTTCGGATTACTCCTACGTCCAGTCCCATACAACGCTGGGTTTTGTAGAGTTTTACTACTCTTTCAATAGTCAATTACACCCTCCCTGACTTCTCGGCTCACAAGGAGACACTAATTCCTACTTTCTTGATTTCATGGCTCACAAGAACACACTGACTCCTATTTCCTTGATTTCAAGGCCCACAAGAACACACCGACTCCTCTTTGACTCACAAAAAGGTTGATTCAACCTAACCAATTAAAAACAGCCCTATAACTCTTCAATAACACTTGATTTAGAGAGTAGAGAGTGTAGAGAGAAGAAGTTTGATCAAAATAGAATTTAATTCGGCAGAGTATAAGTGTAAAAATCATAAAAATGATTAAGAATAATGGTAGGATGAAAGGAGATGAAGATGGAGAAGATGGGATGTTAGAAATTCGGTTTTAACCTCTTTTTATAGAGAATGAAGGGTTGCAACGGTTTTGAAGCATTTCAAATAGTGAAAAGACACTTCCCTTCAAAATTAGAAAACTAGCTGCTATATGTCGACATACATATTTTACTATGTCGACATACTTATGGGTAAATTTCATTTTCAAAGCATTTTCCAAGTATTTTGATATAAAACTAATTCTGAAAATTCTTGAGTAAAATTATAATGTTGTAAATCAATATTATATGATAGAAAAACATATGAAAACATATTTTTAAACTATATAAATATATTTACAAAATTATAAGGTTTTATACCATATAAAGTATAAATATAAAGTGTATAAAGAATTTAAGTTTGGAAAACAAAGAGAAATAAAAATAGAAACGAATATAAAAACAAAATAAAGAGGATTGAGAATAAAATAGAAAAATGGAGAGGATTGAGAAAAGAATTGAAAAATCAGAATTTGGATTTGAACTTGGAGTGCTATTTGGAATCTTACAAAACCTGGACTCTATAATTATATTAATCTTGAACTCTTGAAATCTTGATTACTGATGAGTCTGGAATCTACTCTGAATTCTGAATCTCTAAAGCTCTTAAACTGTACAGTCTTCAGTATTAATTCCTGTACACAAATCCTGCATATGTGTGTGTGTGTGTGTATATATATATTCTAGATAAAGAGTGTTAGTATATATTTTATAATCAATGATAATTGAAATAAATTTGTTGTCATCAAAACTCCATTCTCCAACAATCTCCCCCTTTTTTATGATGACAACCTTAGTTTATAAAATATCATACCTGTATATACCTGTTTGACAATGTTCCTCTTCTACTCCCCCTATCTGTAAGAATTCTATAAACTATGCCTATATTTTATGATTTCTCCCCCTTTGGCATTATCAAAAATAAAGATTAAAGATACCCCCCCCCCCCCAAGTTAAACGACGGTAGAATTTAAGTAATATTCCAAAAAATACTGCCCTTAAATTTAATAAATATTTTTAATTAGATTACTCCCCTTTAATCATATATTTATGTTATAGAAGGTTAGAAAAATATCAATCATAAACAACAATTTTATTAAAGAAATACATGTATATATTCATGTATTTATACATATACGACACATCATAAGAACGTAAGAAAGCGAAATATAGACAACTCTTAAACACTAAATTATTTGACATTGGGAGATTTGTGAATTGGACAATTTGGATAATGGAGACAGAATTCTCCATTTTTTTTTGATCATATTCCCATTTTCGTCAAATAGAACCTCTCCTACGCACTCAACGTTATCGTCTTCGTCCGCAATCGTTGGTTGAATCTCTTATTGTTCTTCCTCCACCATTATTTCTTCCTCTTCCGGTTCTTCTTCTGGATCTTCTTCTGGTTCTTCTTCTTCATCCATTGGTTGACTATCATCATTGATGATAATCAGATTAGTCTCGTTATCCATTATAAACTTTAAGAGACTTCTCATCACTTTTCCTTGTTTTTTTTGCTCTTGACTTAGTCTAATTTGAAGCAGATGCATCTCAGCCACCATTTGCAGTAAATACTCCATTTTCTCTTCGATTTTGATCACTCTAGAGAGCGTAGATCGTTGAAATGGACCCTCAGATGGTCCAGCTTATGAATCAAAGTTGTTTTGAGTATTTGGATTAGTGGAAGCCATTGTAATTTTTAATTTAGAGTTTTTACAGAGAAGAAGAATGAGAATGAAGAAGAAAAGTCAAATTAAAGAATTTATATAGTTGAAATAACTAACTTTTGGTGGAAATTAATTTTAAAAAATTTCAGTTATATGTTGACATAGCAGAATATTTATGTCGACATAGAGTTGTTTTAAATTTTATTATTTTAATTCCTTATTATATTTCTCTATATATATATGTGTGTATATATAAATTATTACTTTAATTATTCTAATTCACTTAATGAACATATACCTAATTCTCTCCTAAATTTGGTGAATGTTTCTTCATTTAATGGTTTGGTTAATATATCGGCTATTTGTTTATTTGTTTCTATAAATTCAAGTAAAATCTTTTCTTTACTTACATTATCTCTTAGAAAATGATGTTGAACATCAATATGTTTAGTTCTCGAATGACGAGTAGGATTTTTAGAAATATTTATAGCACTTGTATTATCATGGTATATAGGTGGTTTACTTATGTTTAAACCGAAATCGTTTAAAGCTTGTTGCATATAAATTACTTGTGAACACGCTAAAGCAGCAGATATATATTCTGCTTTAGTTATTGACAAAGATACGGTATTTTGTTTCTTACTAAACCAAGATACAAGGGAATGTCCTAGAAAATGGCATGTTCCACTAGTACATTTCCGATCAGATTTACATCCTGTGTAATCAGCGTCACAGTATGAAACTAGATCGAACAAATCATTTTTAGGATAAAATAATCCAAAATCTGATGTATTCTTTACACATCTCAGAATACGGTCTATGGCTATTAAATGAGTTTCCTTAGGTTGTGATTGATATCTTGCACAGAGACATACACTATGCATTATATCAGGTCTACTAGCGGTTATATATAATAATGATCCTATCATTTCTCTGTATAGTTTTGATCAACATCTTTTGATGTATCATCCTTACTTAAAGCAATATTAGTTGCCATAGGTGTTGATCTACCATTTGTTGTTGTTAGATTGTATTTATTAATTAAATCTCTCTCATATTTTTCTTGAGTAATAAATATTCCATTCTTTAATTGTCGAATTTGTAAACCTAAAAAGAATGATAATTCTCCCATATGACTCATTTCAAATTCCTTGGTCATAATATCTGAAATTCTTTGCTGACCCAAAGATTACATCATCAACATATATTTGTACTTGTTGTATATCTTTGTTATTTTTCTTGATAAATAAAGTATTATCTAACTTTCCTATTTCAAAGTTTGATTGTAATAAATAATTTCACAATCTATCATACCAAGCTCTAGGAGCCTGTTTTAATCCATATAATGCTTTCTTTAGTTTATATACGTGATCTGGTAATTTTTCATCTTCAAATAGAGGTGATTGCTCTATATATACATCTTCTTTGACAAATCCATTTAGAAATGCACTTTTGACATCCATTTGATATAATTTGAAATTATTGTAATTTGCAAAAGCTAGTAGAATTCTAATAGCCTCTAGTCTTGCTACAGGGGCAAAAGTTTCATCATAATCTATTCCTTCTTCTTGAGTATATCCTTGTGCGACTAGTCGTGCCTTATTTCTTACTACCTCACCGTGTTCATTCATTTTATTTTTTTAGACCCATTTGGTTCCTATAATTGTTTTATCCTCTGGTCTAGGAACAAGTTCCCATACTTCATTCCTAGTAAATTGATTCAATTCTTCTTGCATGGCAAGTACCCATGAATCATCAGAAGGAGTTTCCTTTGGATTTTTGGGTTCTATAGTTGATATAAACGAAGTATTACTCATATTATTTAATTGATTTCAAGTTCTAACAACGGATTCAATATCCCCTAAGATATTTTCTACAGGATGGTCTCTAAGTAATCTAATTCTTTTATTTGGTTGGTTATCTTCATTATTTATTTCATTAATTTCATCCTCACAATCGTCTTTATCGTTTTGAGTTATACTTTTATAGTTTTCATCGAAATATACGTTCAATGTTTCTTCTATAGTGTTGGTTCGAGTATTAAGAACTCTATACGCCTTGCTTCTATCTGGATATCCGATAAAAATTCCTTTATCTGATTTTGAATCAAATTTATCTAAATTATCCTTTGTATTAAGTATAAAACATTTACTTCCAAAGATTTTAAAATATGATACTTTTGGTTTCTTGTTGTATAAAAGTTCAGAAGGAGTTTTATGAGTCAAGGGTCTAACTGAAATTCTATTAATAATATAACAAGCCGTTGCTACTGCCTCAGCCCAAAAATTCCTTGGTAAATTACTATCGGATAACATAGTTCTTACACATTCTTGTATCGTTCTATTTTTACGTTCAACTACTCCGTTTTGTTGAGGAGTCCTTGGAATTGAAAATTTGTGAGTTATTCCCTTTTTATTACAATAATTTTCAAAAATTCTCATTTTCGAATTCTCCACCATGATCACATGATAACAAATTTTGAACCCTTTTAGAATAAGTTTTAAATTGATTGAAAGCATCACTTTTATTTCTAAGAAACAAAGTCCAAGTGTTTCTAGAAAAATCATCAACAATTACATACATATATCTATTATGATTTATTGATTGAGTTTGAGATGGACCAAATAAATCCATGTGTATTAGCTCTAATGGTTTTGAAGTGGTAATTTCTTCTTTTTATTTAAATGAACTTTTCTTTAATTTTCCGAATTGACAAGCATCACATAAGTTATTAACTTTGATATTCATTTTAGGTAATCCTCTAACCAAATCTAATTTAGAAATTCTAGAAATGTGTTTGAAATTTGTATGACCGAATCTCTTATGCTAAATCCATGGATCACTTGTATTGGCCATAAGACATAAATTATCGTTGGAAATTTTCATACTTAATATATTAATATTTTTCTTTCTGACTCCTTCGAATATAATTTTTGAGTTCCTATCTTTTATGAAACATTTATTCTTTTCAAATTTTATTTTATATCCTTTATCGCAAAGTCGACTTATACTTAGTAAATTGTGTTTTAAATTTCTAACTAATAAAACATCAGAAATAGTAGGAGTTTCAGAATTATCGACATTGCCAATTCCAATGATGTATCCTTTAGAATTATCTCCGAAGTTTACCAATCCATCATCTTCATACTTCAGATTATTGAGTAATTCTGAATTTCCAGTCATATGTCTCGAATAGCCACTATCCAGTATCCATTTGTCCTTTTTCATTTCCACCAGTTGCTTTCCAGAATTTAAATTTTCAACAACCACGTAACACACCAGTTCAAGATTTGAATTCCCAATAGCCACCTTTTCAAAATTTGAATTACCAATAGCCACTTTACCCATCTTTTCAACTTTTGATTTTTCAGAAGTCATAGAATTCATCCTTTTCTGTATTGAATATTATTTCAATAGATCATATGCTTCTTTAACATTAATATATGCAGACTCTTTTAACATTGATGCAATGCATGAATTAACGCTAGTATTATCAAAGATTCCAAAATTTGCCATTGTACCAAATTTTCAAAAATCAGAGTATGAACTTTTTGAAAGACCTTGCTCTGATACCAATTGTTAGGGACTGCGAAATGGATCATTCAGGCAAAGCAAACACTAGAGGGGGGTGAATAGTGTTTGCAGGAATTTAAACGAAACTTAAAACTAAAGAGAAGTATGGAATGAATCAAGCAACACAAACACAATCACAGACACAGATTCAATCACAAATGAGATAAACAAAAATAAAAATGCATAAAAGGAAAGAACACACCGGATTTTATACTGGTTCGGATTACTCCTACGTCTAGTCCCACACAACGCTGGGTTGTGCAGAGTTTTATTACTTTTTCAATAGTCAATTACACCCTCCCTGATTTCACAGCTCACAAGGGGACCGATTCCTACTTTCTTGATTTCACGGCTAACGAGAACACACTGACTCTTATTTCCTTGATTTCACGGCCCATAAGGACACACCGACTCATCTTTGACTCACAACAAGGTTTATCCAATCCAACCAATTACAAAACAGCCCTATAACTCTTCAATAGCACTTGATTCAGAGAGTAGAGAGTGTAGAGAGAAGAAGTTTGATCAAAATAGAATTGAATTCGGTAGAGTATAAGTGCAAAAGTCATAAAAATGATTAAGAATAATGGAAGGATGAAAGGAGATGAAGATAGAGAAGAAGTGTAACAACCCGTATTTTTGAATAACATGTTATAACATAAATGGAGGCAGAATTAAACTGTAAAATCTGAATCAAGGGAAACGGGCTATGCCATTGCGTTCGTCTCGGAAAAATACGCGAAATAGAGTCCGAGTTTTCGAAAATCGGAGTCCGTATGACCAAGATATGGCCTCGCGAAGTTTCACGAAAAATTCCCAAATTAAAGTATACTTAATTAAGTGAAATGGGTTGCGCAGAGAAATATATATATATTGATATATATATATATATAATTGAAAATTAAATAAATAAATATGCAAAAATGTTCAAAACAGCAAATTGGGAGATGGGAATAACCGAACCGGCCGATTTTTGAGGTCGACCCGAGCCCGCTGGGTCGACTAGGGGTTAATCCAGGGTGTTTGGCTGTCAACCCGTGGGCCGATTCGCTCAAATGCAGATTTTGCATTTGAATGGTTCTCATGGTCCATCTTTAATCTAAAGGCCCTAATGGTTCCTACACTTGACTTCTTCCCCAAGACATGCTTTGATGGCTTGGATTGAATCTAGGGTTAATCCTATGGCCTAAAACACTTGCCTAATCTATAAATAAGACCCTAACCTACCCTAAATCATCATTATTCATTCATACAACTAAACTATGGCAAAATCAATCCTCTTATGGCCTCCACTCTCTTCATAAAATTCCTAAATAAATTCCTAAGTGATTTTCCATGCATACAAGTGTTTTTAGACTTGTATGATCATCATTAGCTTGCATTCAAGTCTTGTTTCTCTATTGGCATCTTAAAGGAAGAGTTTTGATCAAGTTTGCTTGCATTTTTGGGGTTTAATTAGTTGCATAAGGGGTTTCTTACATTTGCTATACTCATTTGAGTCCGCATAAGCATTGTAAGCCCTATTCCTTTCATACTTAAACTCTGAAGTTAAATGTATGATATGCAAGTTATCATATGTTATGCAAGTTTGTTTATGCAAGTATGATATGCAAGTTGTCATATGTTATGCAAGTTTGTTTATGCAAGTATGATATGCAAGTTGTCATATGTTATGCAAGTTTGTTTATGCAAGTATGATATGCAAGTTGTCATATGTTATGCAAGTTTGTTTATGCAAGTTTGATATGCAAGTTGTCATATATTATGCAAGTTTTATTATGCAAGTTTGTTATGCAAGTGTCATATGATATGCAAGTATGTTATGCAAGTTTGGGATGGTCATATGGTTCATGTTATCATGTTATGCAAGCTTATTTTGAGTATGTGAACATAAAGCTTCAAGCTTTATGCCAAAGGTTGCATTTTGGCAACATGTAAGTTATCATATCACTTATGATAACTTGCATGTGAGGCTAAATGCGAACTTGTGGCCATTCTTACATGTCATTTAGCACCATGTATCATGAATATGCCAAGTTTGGTTTTATGCATGCTTTTTGGGCCTAAAAATGTAATATGCAAGTGTATGAACACATGAACCTTTCATATGCCACCATGTTGAACTTGTGGCTTTAACATTTTTATGTCATGATTATTCCAAGTTCCCTCTTTCTATCCTTTATGCGCTATTGCGATATGTAAGCGATGGGATTGCGTTTGGGGTTGGGTAAACTTAAAAGACATAAAAACAAGAGCTTGGGAATTTACCTATTAAGTTAGGTCTACCCATTGGGAATTTACCTATTAAGTTAGGTCTACCCAATTGCTTGAAAATTTGTAACATGTTTTGGAAACATGATGGACATGACACTTAGAAAAGATAAGTGTGGCCAACTCGAGGTTGGGTTGAGTTTGTAGCGTAAACCTACCCGGAACCGACCGGCCTAACTAGTTGCTACAAACAATAGGACCCAATGTGAGAAGTTGGTCATGTTGTACCTTGGACCCGAGGTTAGACCAAGTTGTGGTGTAAAGCTACCCGGACCCGCCCGGCTTAACTAGTAACCACAACAAAGTCTAATGTGAGAGGTTAAGGCGCATTAATTAATTAATGCCTCGTGATTAGGGTTAAGTCATGGACCATTTAATACTTAACCAATTTCGGCTTGGTAGATTAATCGGGGTTAAGTCGTGAACTCATCGTTACACTTAACCAAGTTAATCCATGATTAGTGAAGGGGTTAAACCGTACTTAACCCACTAGAGAAATCCTAGCAATGGGGGTCCACTTCAGCAGTAATCCCTAGTTTGTATCATCATGGTCCTAGGGACTAGGCTAGGGTGGGGGCACGATTACTGAACTGGAGGTAAGGGGCCAAAAAGGGACGGCAGGGGGTACGCCGGTGTAGTTCCGGGCGGACTCTGGTCGTGCACATAGTCCGTAGCCGGAGAAAACAAGCACGGGTACCAGTAGATCGAGACTGTGCACTCATGTTTATGGTGTCCAGGGGTTGACACCCTAGGGCTTGATACACCCGACGGGTGGACCCGGCACAGTTCGACTACAATCATGTTTGGGCCGTATTGACACCAAAACTTGACGAGTTAGGCTTATAGGGAGCCGATCGACTAGACCGTGCTAGTTGGACCTTGGTTTGGGTCATTCATGATGATTGGGCCAAACTTGGGCCTAGGGATCACTTCATGTTATTGGACTTCGTGGTAGGGTCACTTCATGTTATTGGACCTCGTATGAGAGTCACTTCATGTTATTGGGCCAAAGCATGGGCCAAGGGATCAATACTTGTTTATTCCAGTCATGTTAGTTTGCTAGTACACCTGTGGTGCAAAACCTTAATCCTGATTATGCGATGACACCTTTATCTACCTTGTTAGTCAATCATCATACTAGTATGTTGATATCCTTATGTTCATACCTGCTACTCATGTCAGTTAACTTTATCAGTTTACATTGATTGTAGTAGGGCTTACTCAGTCTTTTTGACTGACCTGTTTTCTTTCGCCTCTTTTCTTCCGTTTCCCCCCCCCCCCCAGGTTCTCAGGGAGGGAATACAGGAGCTTAGCTTGGACCTTAGCTGCTTTTCTTGGATAGCTCATGTATGCTTTGGACTTGAGCTCGCTATGGTTTTTCCATTTGGGGATAGCTACTTTATGTTTTCCTTTTCAGTTTTCAGATGATGTGGTTTTATGTACTAGACTTGTTTATTTGGAAAATTGACATTGTGTTGTACCAGACTTGTTTTGAAATGGTTTAAAAATCTTCCGCTGTTTTATCTATGTTATTTACTCTGTTTACATATATACACATATGTTCTTGTTCTGCCTTGATATATCATTATGCATGTTTACCCGATTTAAACGCCCCTCCAAAGTCAGAGTGCTTGCAAGAGCCACCCTGGCGGAGGTGGGGTGTTACAAGAAGGTATGTTAGAAAATTCGTTTTTAACTTCTTTTTATAGAGAATGAAGGGTTGCAACGGTTCTGAAGCGTTTCAAATAGTGAAAAGACACTTCCCTTCAAAATTAGAAAACTAGCTGTTATACGTCGACATACATATTTTGCTATGTCGACATACTTATGTGTAAATTTCATTTTCAAAGCATTTTCCAAGTATTTTGATATAAAACTAATTCTGAAAATTCTTGAGTAAAATTATAATGTTGTAAATCAATATTATATGATAGAAAAACATATTAAAACATATTTTTAAACTATATAAATATATTTATAAAATTATAAGGTTTTAAACTATATAAAGTATAAATATAAAGTGTATAAAGAATTTAAGTTTGAAAAACAAAGAGAAATAAAAATAGAAACAAATATAAAAACAAAATAAAGAGGATTGAGAATAAAATAGAAAAATAGAGAGGATTGAGAAAAGAATTGAAAATTCAGAATTTGGATTTGAATCTGGAGTGCTATTTGGAGTCTTACAAAATCTAGACTCGATAATTATATTAATCTTGAACTCTTGAAATCTTGATTACTGATGAGTCTTGAATCTACTCTGAATTCTGAATCTCTAAAGCTATTAAACTGTACAGTCTTCAGTATTAATTCATGTATACAAATCCTGCATATGTATATATATATATATATACATATATTCTAGATAAAGAGTGTTAGTATATATTTTATAATCAATGATAATTGAAATAAGGTTGTTGTCATCAAAACACCATTCTCCAAAAAGCTTCTGTGGAGGAAGACTGTTACTATATATGGAATTTAAAAGGCTTTGCCGTTATTCCATTTATATTATTCGTTGGATATCGAAGTTTATATCGATTATATATATTGATCTGTTTTCCGTGAAGATTTCATAATTAATGGAATGTGATTTTGGGTTTATCATGAACTGTGTTTTAAATGACATCAGTTCTATAACACAGTTAAAGACATGATTTATTTCCTTAATTTGAATAATCATTATATAATGATTTTTGAAGATTAAAACTAAGTGAAGTTTTAATGAATCTTTAATTATATTGAAATGGAAATCTGATAATTTAAATTATCAAATTTGGAAAATGATCGAGAATGGAGTACCCCCAGTTTTACTCCAGGCGATAGTTAAATCTTTAATTAGATTTGAACGAGAAATGGTATTTAAATTTACCGATAACACCGTGGTGTTAGATATGGAGTATTATTAGTTTTGCTCCATGGGATGAATAGGTTGGGATTGGGAAATAAAAAAAATGATTACTTCGGTAAGGTGCACTAATCCCGACTAGTTTGGATAAACCTTAATTTGGTTTGAATTGATATCTGAAGGCAGATTAAAGAATAAATTTAAAGAATTTATCTTTGATAAAATTAATGGGAACCTTTCCATAATGATGATGAATATTTGAATAAAAGAATATTCTAGATTGGAATGAGGCGTATGTTGTGTTTTTATAGCACTTGTTTACAAGATACGTGAGTTATTCAGAAAGACCTGGTTTATCCCATTCTGAATAATTGATACGACGATAAGTCAACGATAAAGATGGTGGTTGATGACCGGAGATCTTCACATCGTTTGGATGATTACTGATGTCTTGGTTGGGAGGCATCCCAAGACGAAGTAATAAGTGGTGATCGTCTAGACGTACTTGGAGATCAACCGGATATGCGAGGACCTCTCTCCTGTATTGGACATATGGGACGAGGAATAAGGTGCCTCCGATTTCGTTCAGACCCAGAATGAACTTGCAAATGGATACTATGACTGACATTGTATTCCTTTATACTTTATTTGTTGATCTCTGCTAAATATATATCTGTTTGGTGGCGGAGAATTTATTCTCTTGCTTAACACCCTTCTCTGAGACATATGAGCTTAGAGGTTATATATCGGTAGAAATCAGTGGTACTGTATGGGTTGACAATGTGGCATGCTGAGTGGCATGAGATCAAGGCATTTGTTGAAAAGCAGGGCCTTGTGGTTGATGATCAAAGCATGGCTTTAAATAGCATAGCTTTGTGTATAGCGTTAATTTGCGAGCCTCACACCCTGGTGTGAACCAGAAACGGGAGAGGACCTTAGGGAGGACGTGTGTTTCTTTCTAGCTAGGAGTGGTGTCATAGTATGGAGCCCAGACATTTTACTCATGTGGATGTTGCATATTATTTTATGAATAGCGAAGTACCTCGGATATATCGGTCACTACAGGGCCGACGGATATGATGGTCGACATATTGACCAGATTTACGCCCCATAGGGCAGGGAAACGCATTGTTCGGGAATTATAATCCACTAAGTGTGGACCGGCCCTGACGATCCAGGTGCAGTTGCGGTTGAATCCTGAGGCTCGGGCTAGATAGTCTCGAATTCGGTAAGGACGACCCCTTGCCTTGGTTCACAGATGGAATCCAACTTCCAATACGACATTGTGCGGTTTTAATTGTAGAACTTGTATGGTGACATAGTAGCATGGGATATTACGCCGTGTATGATTGATATATTTATATTTGAAGTTGATTTTGGCACTATACTCTATAGTAATATCAAAATGATTTGTTTTAAATCGTTCCAAGCATGTTTCGCTATTATAAGGGAAAACTCTATCCTTCGGCTTGCATTGCATTGTGTGATGGGACCTGAGTCTTATAATAGCTTCATTTTTCAAAAAGCATTACGATGTTTAATTTTATGCACTGGTATTCATGGGGATAAACCCGTTCCATGTTATACGGCGTGGTCCCTTGATATACCTAACTTCGAAGTAAAGTTTTAAATAACTGTTTTAGTTCTCACACCAGTCCCATGATTGACCTAGAGTTTATTGTTTTAACCTAAACTCTGGGTGCCCATATTTTCCACACGGACAGCTAGTAGTTTTGGTTTTGTAGATATTATTTTTACAGGATCCTGGATTTACAGCTGGAGCAATATTCGAAACGCTCTGTTTCCGTGTATTTCTTACAGTTGTGTTATGTATTATTTTTCTGCTGCTTTGTAATTTAAATCTCTGTTATTTTTCTGATGTATATTATTTATTCATACTCTGGAATATTCTTGTACTCTGATGTAATTGTTGTAATAGCAATGAAATGGTCTATTGTTTGTATTGTGGTGCGTCGTGTTCTCAAAGCAATCCGGGCTTTCCCATAAGGGGAAGTTTGGGTCGTTAAAATCGCTCTCTTTCTTCCAATCCAGTAATTGACTCCAAACCATCCTACTTCGTTCTGGATTCGACACCACGTACATAGTTGTTAAAGTGGTATCGGTATTGGCAGAGAGTACGACAATACCGACTCCGGTCTCTTTAACAAACAAACATTTACATTTTACACACTGTGGTCGTTAAATTTTAAACCATATTCACGTATTGCAAATCGATTAATTTCAAGTATTGATTTAGAAATAAATTTACTCAAAGTAATTTATTATTGGTTTCTAATTCAGATTTCGCGTCTTATATACTTTCAGACTATCCTTTCCGATTTAAATTCAAGTTCAGATTTTCATTTTCTCAAAAGTCCATACTCAAGCTTATTTAGGTCACTTCGGATTATTTATTTCAAAACCACTTCAAGCTTATTTGTTCGAACCAGACATCGGGTTTAATTAAAATAGTATAATATCTTAAAAATAGATAAATTTAAAATAGTTAATACATATATATAGTTCATTGTAGAATAGTTTTATTGAGATAGTTATAGATATAATAGTTATAAGTTTAATAAAGAAAATAAATTTTGTTGAAAGTTTCAAAATAGTTATAAAAATAGATTAGAACTTTGTTTAAAAAAATAAGGGAAAATAGTAGTAATTAAATATCTAACTAATCGACTATTCATATTCCAGAGAATTGATTTATCACCCATTTCATAATTCAAGCCCTCCTTCTAGTTCAGCCTACATTTAGTTGATCCAAATCTCAAATTTTAATTTACAATTGGAATTATGATTCGATGCACTTTTCTAAGTTTTTGTGTATAATTTGAATTCCGAGTTTATTTCATTACGTTCTATTTTTAACCATTCAATTTCAATTTTTTTGTTATTTATTTAATCACTTCCTTTTAACTTGATAATTTTAAAATCTTATCTTGATTTAAAATTAAATAAAATTAGATATTTTCATTTGCTAAATTTTACATAAATGAACTTTTTAACATTGAAAGGTTTTTGATGTTGAGTCATTATATCAAACTAATTTTACTAAACTTCAAACAATCTTTACGGCTAATTTATCCTTTATATTAAGAATAAGGACTTTTAAATTAAATTATTACATTAAAATTGGTTTATATTAAATTAAACTGATTTATATTATAAATTTATTTGAAATCAAATCATAATAGAAATAATAACTTCTTATAGATTTTTTTTAAAATACCATTGCAATAAATCAAATTTACTTATAAATTCTAGAAAATTCGAGTAAATTTTATTTCGAACCTTTATCCAAATTCAAAACTTAAATTATATTCCAAAATCGATTTATTAAAGTCGGTACATATTCATAACATTTTAAAATAATTATTTATTGACCACAACGTCTGTGTTAAATTTCATATCCTATGGTCAAGTGAATCGGGTGTATATCATTTCAACATGTTTATTTATTTTTTCAGGCATATATCATTTTAAACTGAATCCCAAATTTTATATGCCAAAATCTATATAGTCATTCGGGTATATATCATTTCAAACCATCGTGATTTTTCCTAAATCTACAAGGAACTTGAAAGGTGATAATAGTTCAAATGTAGCATAACATCCATTGCATCCATATCGTATCATATATCGACAGTGTGCGTGTCACATATGCGCAACCAATATTTATGGGTTTTCTACAGCAATAGCATTTCATAAAACATTACATATATTTAATTCACTAAATGATAAGCTAGTCGTGAGTAAGGGGAAACTCACCTTTCGAGGCAAGACGAAGGTGACACAAGATGATTGGAAATTGGAACATGACAAGCTTGATTCACCTAACGACGTTGAACGTATAAAACAAATTTATATACATGTACACCAATAAATGTGTATATATGTATATATATAAATTGGAAATACATGAGCACAATCCCAAGCTCAATCCTTACGCCAACACGACAACCTCAACAACCTTACTACTACAGTTCCTAAACAAAATTGCGATAAAACACCAATCAAACCCAAGCTGAAACTTATTCAATATATAAATATACATATGCATATATATTTTATCTTCACTTTTGTATCGATTTGTAGCATAAAGGGAATATTAAGTTTTAAATTTTCATGTCACAACAAAGCTAGTTCAAGCCATAATAGATCATTTAACTCGGATAATGGATAAACGTTATACAGAAGCCTACACAAATGCTTATGTTATCGCAATGAAATGAACTTACAGCGACACTCGGAGTATGCGTTCTGGGCGGGCAGAGCAGGGGTTCGAGAAAACTCAAGTGGGCTTCAATGTGTCGGATTTGAAAGTCAAAGCGATTGAAGGCTCGAGAAGGAGCTGGGCGCTTTTTGGTTTGGTTGCAGGCAACATGACGGTGATGGCTTGTGGTGGTAGGTAAGAACGGTTGACAACAATTTTATCAACGAGAAGGGAAGACTTGGAAATTGCCTTTAGGGAGGCACAAGCACAAAGTCGGAGCTATGGAGCTAGCGGCGAACATCATCAATGACAACTTAGCTTGAAGGAATCAGATCTGGACCATGCTAGCATAGGATCCAGTGGTTTAAATTCAATGGTAAACAACGTTGATTTAGGTGGATAGAGATTCATGGCAGCGGCATTTTAAGGCCAAGTGAGGGTCGCGATGGTGAAGGTCAAGGGTGTGTTCGATCTGATGGAGGCGCCGCTATTATTTTCGATTGGAGAAGATGAAAAAAATTGGGGAAGAGTAAGTGAAAGCTATCTTTTTTTTCTTAATCTGAAGGAACGAATTGAAAATGGGATGAAGAAAAGATAAGGGCATAAGGAATTTAGATGGACGCATGGTTGAATTGTTCTGAGGCTAACCACACGTGTTATTTAAAAGAAGAAAGTAAAAATTCCTTATTATCTTTTTTCTTTCTCTTACAAAATAATCTTTTTTTATAAATGATTTGCTAATCTCAAACAATTACATGTTTATATACAAATAAGGATTCAAAAATACATACAGAAATACACATAACAATCACGATCAGTTCTGCACGTTTTTGTCCCTAAATCTAAGATTCGGGACAACAAATGTTTAAATTTCACAAAACGAAAATATCGTCCAGTATTTTTAGTTCAAATTCGCCTAAATCCTAACACTGTTTAACTATTGGCAAACTATTTAATTATTTACTAATTTTGTAGCGAACGGAACAACATTGTATTTTATTACGAAATTTATTCTTTCGTTACATCTAATTACACATAATTCAAATATTAAATTTCATAATTTAATTAAACTTTTAAATTTTAATGTCAATTATAATATTGTTTGTCACTATCGCAAGTCGATCGTCTAATTGATTTAATTGAAGCAAACAAAACTTACACGTTTTAGTTATACAATTATTTAAATAGCTACAAGTAATAAATCCAAATTTAAGAATCAATGTTTTAGAAATTGTTGATTTCACCTTAAATTTTCAAACAACAAGTTCCAAACTAGCTTGTCGTTCTAATTCTATATTCAAACCAAACATACAAATTTAAGTTATTATTTGGAAATCAAATTCATAAATTCCATAATTTAAGTTTCTAATTCAAATTACAATTATAAACAATAATTTAAGACGTTAAGTTTTAATTAACTTCGTATTCGTGAATACCGAAATTACCAAGTCGTTACATTCTCCCCTACTTAGTGTTAGGATTTGATATTGAGAGGAGAGAAATTTAACCGTAAACAAAAGACGAATACATTGTTGATAACTTTATTAGCTTGTTCGAAAGATACAGGAAATACAATTGCTTAAATAAACTAAAACTACTTATTTCTTGATCTACAAAATAGGAAACATGCTAGTTTATAGCGATTACTACTTAGACTTATTCTTAATCATGGTAAACATGTGCTACTTCTAACACCCTCCCTTAAACTAGATGTGTCAATATCTAGTTTATAAAGTAATGAACCGTGCTTCTAAATTTCTTCATCGTCTTGCACAGACGAACTCGACCACAACTATCATCTCTGTCTGGTTGGACAGCTCAACTGTTTTACATTGATTGGTACTTTAACCATCAACACACACTCTTGGTTTCCTCAAAGGGATCCACTGACCTCTCCATTTGGGTCTTCCCTTGTATATGTCATCTCAACAAGTGAGAACCGCAACTCTTCTTCCTTACTTGTTGGATGACACAAAACCAAGTCTTCTTCACTCAACCTACTTCACATGTAGGCATGCCTATCTTCTTTTGGGCATATCATCAAACAGTTCTCGAGTGCTCTCCATAAATGTCCAACCCCATAATCAACGTTCTACATTTCGTCTTCATCATCATCTTCATCTCCATGTTATTTTCACACAAGCACTTCACTGCATGCACTTACTTCAACGATAGCCAAAACAAACACAACAGAATCCAAACAATGCCAACACAAACTCATCCTACTCCTGCACTTCCCATCACCACTCAAAACAAGCATAGCACACATCTCTCATGCCTCAAACTCCAAAAACAATACTTCTGCACCCTACTAACAACCATCATAACAGCACTTACACTGTCATACATCACCCAAAATCCATCTCTGTCAGCTTCCAAGTTTAAAAGAATCTACAAAAACCCAACTGCATAAGAAATAACTTTACTGGAAGGTTTTTTTTCTTGCTGAGTTCAATTTAACCAGCAACTGCTTTCCGGCAACTCTTACTATGATTCCTAACCTTGTTCTGCCTAGGCCTGTGTTTTCGTCTCTCGGGTTATCTTCGTTTCCCTTGCTGTTTGATGATCTGCTTGTGTTTAATGCCAAGTCGTGTTCTCCGTTTGCTATTTCATCTTGATAATTGTTGGTTCCACTGATTAACTGAAATGCGTTTTTGGATCTCGAACCCATACTACGTCCAAATACTAATGAATTTTGATTACTCTCACCAATAGCAGGGAGTGAAATACAACCCCCACCATCGATAGTTTCAGCAGTTGTCACAAACACACTCCATAATATCACTTCACCAACCTCTACTCAAACTAACAACTCCATCTACCTTCACTGCCATTCAACACAGAGCAGCCACCATCATCATAATTCTCCATCACACCAATAACCATAAACCACATACAACCCGATATCAATCCACACACTTCACCAATCCCACAATCATCAATAATACACTAACCTTAAATACTCAAGTCTGGATACAACTCAAACTGCACTTGTACCCCACTACCTTCACCAATTAAACAAGTACTCCTCATCAATAACCTTCACCATCATCGATAAACAGCACATGAATCGTCGCCTTATTGAAACCACTCCGGCCTACAACTACTTTCTGCTCTAAATCACCGACAACAATCTCCTCACAAACACAGTAGACAACCGCCACTTCACCTCAGCAAATCCATATTGCTTTTGCACATCACTACGTCACCTTGTAACTACCGAAAAATTCATTTAACACCTCCTCTCGCCACTACAATTTCCCTAACTATCATAACAACCTCCATCCCCTGCTGTTATCATCAACTGCGTAGCCAAATGATTTCCAATCTGCCATCGATGATCCCGTCTACCATAATGAAAACCATTCATTCACCTTTTCTTCTCCGTTTACGCTGTCGTCCACAAATTCACGAAGCTGCAGATGTCAGGCTTTGTCGAGATCTGTGCTTAGCAGTAGGTAGCAGATCTGAGAAATCTGCAATCTTAGAAATTTGAGCAAATCAATTAGAGAGGCCTTCTGGTACACTGCAATTATAACCAAAGCCTTTGCAATGAAGTTCCGTCTATTTTGCTGAACTAAAATCATGTGGAAATTGTGACCAAATCAAAAACCAGATCTGAAATGTAAAAAAGAATTGCTTAAACCATGGGTTCCGGATCCACTCGTCTAGATCTGAGTTAAGTTTTGAGTGAGGCTTCGCAGTATTTAGGTTTTTACATGATAGTAATTGAAATTGATTGCTACGAAACTTGTAGGGAATCAAATTGGGCGACAGGCAAAGCGGAGCGGCAGGTGGCAAGAACGGTTCGATATGATTTTATTTTATTTAGCTCTCTCTCCTCTTTGATGTTTAATCTGGCTCTGATACCATGTTAGGATTTAATATTGAGAGGAGAGAAATTTAACCTTAACCAAAAGATGACTACATTATTGATAACTTTATTTGCTTGTTCAAAAGATACAGGAAATACAATTGCTTAAATAAACTAAAACTACTTATTTCTTGACCTACAAAATAGGAAACATGCTAGTTTATAGCCATTACTACTTAAACTTATTCTTAATCATGGTAAACATGTGCTACTTCTAAAACTTAGCGCTTTTCGTCCTAAAAAAGGAAACGTCGTCTAAAACCGTGCTTATATATATAATCCATTACTAGCTTATCAAATCTTTACTATGACTAAAACATACTTAAAGAAAAATTAGTTTTAAAATTTTAAAACTCAATTTTTTTCTAACACCCGGATTTTACAAAAAAATTCGGCAGCATTTCATTTGTACGACTTGATCAGAAAAATTTACAAACAAATAAATATATTATATACATCTCATCTACACGATGAGGCCTCCCTACACCGGGGGGGAAAAACCCAAAACCATATGTAATGCGAGATACGTACCTTATATAGCGTTTTAAAGCATATTTGCTTATTTTTATAACATCTGGACAAAAGCAAGTTCCAAAGCGAAGCATGGCCATTGCAACCTACTAAAAATCTCAATAAAAAAATTAAGAATCAAACATATATAGAATATACATAACAATTGACAACATATAACGTAAATTGACATATTATAACGATGATAATGAAAATAAAAGCAATCAATTACATAATCAATTGTAACATTCTAATACTTAAACATTTTCCCTTCATTTACATTCCATTCATTGTCTTTTACGTTATTTATATTAAGATACTTATTTAATTCTCATTTCAATTCACAAAATCTATTTCTAACATCCAAATATATGTTCATTTTTGTTGCATCCAATTTGTTTGTCATTCATGTTATTTAATTTAGTTACTAAATAGATTTTTCATTTGATTCTTGTACATTATTTTTTCTTCACATTCATGTCACTTACATGCAACTATTTACTTTCAAGTTACTTATTTCACTTACATCGATTCTTTCAAATTCATCTCTCTTATTTATCTTCATTCCACATTTGGTTTTAATCCAAGTGAAGTTTACTTTAGTTGGTTCAATTTATAATTTCATTAGCTTGTTAAACAATGTTTTTTTTCATTCACATTCACTGTTGTCACTATTATTCCACTTAGGTTTATTTCAATTACAGCCAGATTTTAATTTACTTTATTCATTTATTGTGGTTTCATTATATTCATAGCTTTTAATTCTTTCGCGTAAACTTTTGAATTCAACATCAATCTTATTATTTTATTTCATTTGAAACAAACAACGGATTCATATTCTATTTGTTTGTCTTAATTCGATTTATTACATTTCCATTTCTTATATTTCATTCCATATGTTTACTTCCAATTAATAATTCAAATTCATTTACTTCTTTTAAGTTCACATTTACTTACAATTTAGTGTTCTCATATATATACATTATTTTTGGGCATAGCATAAATATACAATTTTCAATATACATTTCAAATATTCACAAAATAGTTTTTAAGTATCAATTCAACGTCTCAACTGGAAATATATATTTATCTCACTTTTGAAACCTGAAATTAAATACTGAAGATGCTGTAGTCATCGCCAGAATCATTTTCAAGTGACTAGAGTGCGATTTGTATGTATCTATTACATCTAGAATTTAGGGCATACGTTGGCCCGTATATTCAAAATCTTGACGTACCTAATAGTCCAATTTTGACATTCAATTAAACACTTGGAATTATCATTTTTAAAATCAAAGATATATACTAATTTCTAAATATGTGTATATACGATAATATAATATATCACAAAACTAGATCATTTCGAGTTTCATATTTGAGGATAAGATTTTCTACAAAATTTTCAAAAATAATTGCTTTTCTAATCAAAATATACTTTGGCAAAACCATAATACAATTGTAAATAAATCATATTTTTGGGTCCCCTTTCACTTATCATCCCGTTAATATTTCATTTTATTTATTCGAAACCAAATTTTATTTACATACCGTTCAACCTAGAACAAATTCCTAAATTTCAACAACTATGCTTACGAATTATAGCTTATGCTACAATTATCCAGAAAGTATTTCATTCTCCGTAATCTTTATGAATTCAACAGAATTTATTGTTTTCAAATTACCATTTTACAAGTCTACTTGTTTAAATTTTTGTTAATATACCCTTTTATAAGTTCACAACATATAAAATATTCCAATTTATTTTGAAAGACTTACTTTGTTATTAGTTTTAAGCATTCTCAAGAAAATCTATAACTTCTCAAATTGCTTAGCTTAAATTGATTCAGCCAAGTGTTCATTTCTTTTGTTATATATATTCACATACAAGTTACATTTAAATTCATTAGCATCACTTAATTAGTTAGCTTCATGTTTTATTTTAAATTCTAAAGCATTATTTGTTTAAGCTTGATTCAAGTTAGTTTGGACATGAGCTCGAAGTTAAATTCACAAACATTTAATTCTTAAGAATTTACAATGGATAAAGAATCCAAATGGGTTAAATTAACGTAGAGAAGATTTCGGGATTGCAAAAATGGTAGATTCAAGTTTCCAAAAAGGGGATAAAATAAGATCAAGACTCAAATTTGGGAAATCCTATCCTAAGACAAAATCTAAGTTAAAGGTGAACTTAAAGGAATGGAATGGAGTTTAAACAAGTTTAAAAGGTGTTTAAAACATATCTTATATAATTAAATCGCTTTAAAATCCTTAAAATCAATTAAATTATTTTTATTTTAAAATACGCTCTCTCTAGAAGGATTCAGAGACAATTTTACTCATTCTAGGATACTACTACCCCATATCTAATGATTTTTTCAAGCCCATAAGCTAAGGTTTATATAAACCAAAGCTCTGATACCAGAATGTAATGGGGCTAGGCTTTTCAACCCTTATCCAATGGCTAACCCCCGTTGTGGCATTACACTGGTATTACAGACTTGCTTTTACGGCCGCCTTCTCGAGTTCACAACCAACCCCTCAGAGTCCACTGCTCACCACCAAACACACGGTGAGAACCCCCTATCACATTTACACTATCTCTAGCAAGAAAGATCGCTCCAAGTCGATAAATTTACCAGTTCAAACCATTCGAAACTGCAGATTGTTATTTTCCATGGGGTTGAAAATAAATCATCACAGACACAGAAACACAGAATATCTCACAGCGGAAGTAAAATTTATACAATAATACAAAATTTTCATTTACACACATCAGAGTACAGAAATAATACAGATATAGCTGAAGATTGAATACAAAAGTTTATTAACGTATGAAGTAATAAACTAAATTGAGTGCACAAGGATAGAAGATCAGACTCCAAAAATACTCGAGCTCCATCAGGCAAATCTCCAAAGCTGAAATACACAGTCTGACCCGAGCATTTAGCAAGAAAACAAACAAACAAAATACTCGAGTCAGGACTAACATTCTCATATAGTGAATCAACTCGAGTGAAATGTTTAATAAAATGCATCAGTAACTTAAAGGATGCTTGGGATTACATCCTCTAAGGATCCGTTAAACTAATACATATAATAATGCGCTATTATAATAATGTCTATTCAGTAAAGTAAATATAATAAAAATAATGTAAGTGGGATTACATTTTTACCCTCATGCTGTTTACAGACATTGTCGTACACATTGCATATAAACCACTAGTATGTTGGTTGATAGGGATGCACCGCGATACGACAACGTTAAATCAAAATCATAAGGGGTCGATCAGGATAAATATGACAAGGCACGCGAGGCAATACCCAGGGTAGGATTCTACCAGTTTCACTCCCAGTTCGGTGGTAATGCATAGCCGCAACTACCGCCCACCTCGGAACACACTCCTACATTCAAAAGATATGCACCAATCGATCACAAAGTAATAGATATGGTTTCAAAGAAGCGTATCCGATCAGAGACGCGATCTCATTAGTCATGGTATAGCCCCTGTTTTAGTCATTTTAATTATGACTCGAAGGCCAATGCTATCCATCATCA
This sequence comes from Allium sativum, assembly GCA_030737875.1. Classification (NCBI taxonomy): domain Eukaryota; kingdom Viridiplantae; phylum Streptophyta; class Magnoliopsida; order Asparagales; family Amaryllidaceae; genus Allium; species Allium sativum. The sequence continues at coordinate 303,132,859 of CM060924.1, forward strand.
TTCTCTTTCTTCAAATCCAGTAGTCGACTCCAAACCATTTTGCTTCGTTCTCGATTCTCCACCACGTACGCAGTTGTTAAAGTAGTATCAGTATTGGCAGAGAGTATGACAATACTGACTCTGGTCTCTTTAAAAACCAAACACACTATGGTCGTTAAATTTTAAATCATATTCACGTATCGTAAATCGATTAATTTCAAGTACTGACTTAGAAATCAATTTACTCAAAGTAATTTATTATTGGTTTCTAATTCAGATTTCTCATCTTATATACTTTCATACTATACTTTCATACTATACTTTCATACTCAAAGTAATTGGACATAGAGTTTGATTAAAATAGTATAATATCTTAAAAACAGATAAAAGTAAAATAGTTAATATATATTGTTTATTTTAAAATAGTTTTATTTAGATAGTTATATATACAATAGTTAAAATTTAATAGAGAAAATAAATTTGTTGAAAGTTTCAAATTAGTTGTAAAAATAGATTAGAACTTTGTTTAAGATAAATTAGGGAAAATAGTAGTAATTAAATATCTAAATAACTCATCCAATCCGAATCAATTATTAATATTCTAGAATTTAATTTATCACCAATTTTAGAATTCAAGTCCTTCTTCTAGATCAACCTATATTTGATTGATCCAAATTTCAAATTTTAATTTACAACTGGGATTATGATTCAACACACTTTTCTAAGTATTTGTTTATAACTTGAATTCCAATTTTAACTCATTATGTTCTATTTCAAACCATTAAATTTCATTTTTTTAGTTATTTATTTAATCACCTCTTTTTTACTTTGACAATTTTAAAATCTTATCTTGATTTAAACTTAAATAAAATTAGATATTTTAGTTTGCTTAATTTTACACAAATTAAATGTTTAACATTCAATCTTTCTTTAGTCGTTTATAAAAGGTTTTTGAAGTTGAGTCATTATATCAAACTAATTTTACTAAACTTCAAAACAATCTTTACGGCTAATTTATCCTTTATATTGAGAATAAGGACTTATAAACTAAATTATTACATCAAAACTGATCTAAATTAAATTAAATCGATTTACATTATAAATTTAGTTGAAATCAAAACATAATAAAAATAATAATTTTTTATAGATTTTTTTTAAACACCATTGCAATAAATCAAATTTACTTAAACTATAGATTCATGAAAATCCGAGTAAATTTTATTTTGAACCTTAATCCAAATTCAATAATTAAATTATATTCCAAAATTGATTTATCAAAGTCGGTACATGCACATAACTTTCTAAATTTTTTTTCTAACCATAGTGTCCGTATAAAATTTCATATCCTATTGTCAAGTGAATCAGGTATATATCATTTCAACCCATTTATTAAATTTTTCAGGTATATATCATTTCAACCTGAATTCCAATGATTCAATTTTATTTTCCTAAATCTATACAGTCATTCGGGTATATAACATTTCAACCCATCGTGATTTTTCCTAAATCTACAGGGAATTTGCAAGGTGATAACAGTTCAAACATAGCATAATGTCCATTGCATCCATATCGTGCCATATATAGACAGATTGCGTGTAACAACCCGGAAATTCTGAGCCAATTAAATTTTTTATTTTGGCTATTTTATTGAATTTTGAATATTTAAAATGAATTATTTTAAATAATAACGACGGAAAATTTATTTTCGATGAAGTTAAAACGAATAATTTTATTTTAATTATATAACGAGCCTGAAATGGCACTACAGTTCGATAATTCGATTTCTAATTTCAAATGAATATACAGAATTCGTTTAAAGTCAGAATTGGACGAAACAAGAAATATTTGAATCTGTTTGACGATATCATTCTAACGGATCTAAGAAACTGAGATTTCACTTTATAAAGTGTAAGTTACGTCCATTTTGAAATTCAGAAAAGTCGCTGTGGAATTTATATATATTTTAATATATATATATATATATAAAGGCCTTGAAAATAGCCATTTTGCAAACGACCTCGGTTTTCGACGAAACCACTTTTGTTGGATCCGGGATGTCAAGTTATTGCTAGAATCCAAAATTCATAATTTTCTGATCAATATGTGAGCGTGGCAAAGGAAAACGTGTTTGAACAGTTTCAGTCAATTTGGATCGACCAGAAAATGGCCATTTTTCAAACGGTCTCATAATTCGATGAAATTAGTTCTGTTAGGACCGTATCATCAATATGAGGCTAAAAATAATTTTTTTGGAATTTTCTGAGTTGGTATGTGGCCCCGGTAAATTAAAATGTGCGTTCAAATTTAATATATACAGATTTATATTTTAAATTTAATGGAAACTGATTGTAATGGCCAAATTCGCTTACGAAACATATCCCATTGTGTTCGGAATAGGGGTAATTAGCTAAGGACGACAGTTATTGGGTCTCGTTTGAAGTTGAAATAGGAAGTCAACCTTTTGAAATAAAAATAGAATAAAATAATTATATATATATATATATTACCCTTACCATCTCTCTATACTCACCCCCTCGTTCTTCGATCAGAAGTAAAAAGAAATTAAAAAAAAGGAACGGAAGGAGGAGCCGCCATCGCCACCCACTCCATCGCGCCGCTGTACCCCAAGCCGCACCCCCCTCCGTCCAGCGCCTCCCTCCGACCACCCCCTATCCTCTCTCCTCTTCCCCCTTTCCCCAATTCAACATGCCTCCATACAAACCCTATCGATGGACCAAGCCGCGCTGCACTATGATGCCTGCCCTGCGCCAACAGCTGCCTCCGACCTCACCCCACCGGCGAGCCTACCAGTCCTCCTCCTCGCTGAAACTAGGTGCCTCCATTCAGTCGCGAGGGTGAACCAACTGCAGTGAGTTTTTTGTTTATTTACTGAATTTAATTAAATAGCATAGTTTAAATCTAAAATATATATATATAAACAATGTTTTAAAATCTGATTTTAAAATATATAAAATGGTGATAAAAATACGATTTTTATGATGCTTTCACTGTGATAAAAATACGATTTTTATGAGATGTTCATAGCGATAAAAATATGATCTTGCTATGTATAAAAATATGATCTTGCTTTGTATAAAGTTATGATCTTGCTTAGTATAAAAAAATATGAATCTTATTTATAAAAAGATTTGAATTTTAACACTAAAAAGATATGATTTTTAAACAAATAAAAATTTGATTTTTATATAGTAGAGATTATAAAAATATGATTTTTTTATAGTAGAGATTATACAAGTATGATTTTAATAATATAGAGAATATTAAAATACAATTTTTATATATGTTGTAGCGAAATAAAAATTCGATTTTTATATGAGTAGTGGATTAAAAATAGAATTTTTATATAATAGGAAATATAAAAATATGATTTTTATATATGTAGCGAAATAAAAATCTGATTTTTATTATATATATCTATACATTGAAATAAAAATGTGATTTTTATAGAGTTGAAATAAAATTGTGATTTTTAATATGAACAGTGTGAAAAGGGTTGCGATGGAACTGGGCCGTTCAGAAATAAAGAATGGAGGAGCGGAACCCTCGGTGAGAACTTCTCACTTTAATTCTTGGTTTCTAGTTAAAAATATATACTAGGATACAGACGGTGCTTAGCAGCACCCGACACCCATTGTCCACAGACCATGGATGACTTGTTTGAATTTATTGTGTGGTGAAAATTGTTTGTGATGTGGAATGAATGGAAATATATTCATGTGTTGAAATAAATTATTTATTGTTAAAAATATAAGTTTAATGTGAATAAATAAATATTCATCTACAAATCCAACGATTTGGTTATGTACACCCATTTGAAGGTTATTGATTGGGACGATAAATTTTACACATCGCCCAACTGCACAAATAAAAATCTGTGTTTGTTGACTAAAACCCCACACGGGTATTGGGATGATATTTGACGTACACTAATCCCGATTGTTTAGTTGTATGTCAATCGATAGGCTGACAGATAGTGGTGTAGTGCACTTTGGATGATGGTTGATTATTTATCATTGTTATTATATACATGTGTTGTATGGAATCAATATAATTAACATTATATGGTAATTGATTGGGCCTCATTCCAATTTGGAAAATAAAGAATATTATATAATAAAGATTCATGTGTTGAATAGAATAAATATTCATGTGTTGAATAAAAGAAAATTCATGAGTTGAACGAAATATTTATACAATAAAATTCACATTTTTATTGTAAGAAAGAATTAATAAATATTCATGTGTTGAATAAAATATATATTCATGTGTTGAAGAAAATATTCATTTGTTGAATAGAATAGCGAAGTTATTGAAATATATAAAGCCGTGTTGATTAGATTTGCGTCATTTTGACGCGAACAATATTTATATCGATTTTATTCATTTTTATAATGAATATCGAAAAGAAAGTGATTTCAAAATATAACGTTTTGAAAATATTATCATTTATATATTAATGATATTGAATATTCAATTTTGATCTAAATTTGAATATGAAGTTGAAATTGTGTTGAAAACGAATTTAAAACGATTTATAAAATATGTTTTGAATTGAAATCAACGAAATATATATAATATATATATTATATATATTTAATGGCCTGAATAGAACGCGTCGCGCCGCGGCAGTTCGCGAATTTTGACCATTGACTTCGAATTGACGTTACGGGAGATCCGACCATCGGATTCTCCTAAAACCGGGACCGTTGGGTTCGTATCGAAAAGAGCTTTCCAATGAATATGAGAAATTTGAAATCTAACGGTTGGATTTGGAATTATGTCCAAATTAAATTTGGAAAAGGTCATTGTAAGTGCAGTTCGATGACCGTTTATGGAAATCGACCGTACGGGCCTGGATAAAATTATTAAAAATATCAATAATTTGTGTAAAATCACAATAAATGAGTTGAGAAGAACTGGGATGAAAATTTCCCTATTTGAAAAGATAAAAATATATTTTTATCAAAATGAACTAGAATTATAATCCAATATTTTTAATTAAATAAATTGGATTTGAAATGGTTTTAAAAATAACCAGAATTTCCAATATATGAAGTGGAATGGAAATGAATCGAAATTATCTCCGGGATATTTCGATGTTGGATTTGGTGATTATACAGATACGATTATTGAAATTTGAAAGATATATATCGTCATTCCAATACGATATTTGTTGATTTCAGAATATGATACTGAATATAAGCCGATATATTTTCTATTCAGAGCCTTGTATTTAATATCAAATAGGATTTTGGGTTTGTCATGAACGGTGTCTTCACTAACACTGTTCTTAAACCCCGTGAGAAAATTAGAAACTATCTGAAGGTTAGCTAAGTCCAATGGTTTCCTGGGTATTGATCTAATGTTGGTTTCGGCCTTCGGGGTTAATATTTAGGAAATCGTTCTCTTACTAATTTACAGTTAGTGGCTGATAGAATGGAATGTGATTTTGGGTTTATCGTGAACTGTTTTTTATATGACATTGGTTCTTTAACCCAGTTAAAGACAGGATACTGATTTTTGGGAAGATTAAAACTAAGTGGAGTTTTAATGTATCTTTAATCAGATTGAAATGATCGAGAATGGAGTATCACCAATTTTGCTCTAAAGCGATAGCTAAATCTTTAATTAGATTTGAACGTGAAATGGTAATTAATATTTACCGATAACACCGTGGTGTTAGATATGGAGTACCACCAGTTTTGCTCCATGGGATGAATAGGTTGGGATTGGGAAATAAAATAAATAATTACTTCGGTGTGGTTCGCTAATACCGACTAGTTTGGAAAACCTTAACATGGTTTGAAATGATAACCAAAGGAAGGTTAAAGAATAGATTTAAAAGAATTTATCTTTGATAAAATTAATGGGAACCTATTCCCTAATGATGTGAATATTTGAATAAAAGAATATTCTGAATTGGAATGAGGCGTATGTGTGTTTGTGTAACACTTGTTTATTATATACGCGAGTTATCCGGAAAGATCGGGTTTATCCCATTTTGAATAACTGATACGATGATAAGTCGAAGATGAAGACGGTGGTTGAAGACCGGAGGTCTTCACATCGTTTGGATGATTACAGATGATCTTGATTGGGTTGTACACCAGAGAGGAGGGAATCAGTTGGTGATCGTCCAGACGTACTTGGAGATTGATGGATATGCGTAGAATAAGGTTCCTCTGGTTTCGTTCAGAACAAAAACGGACTTATATGGACTGTTTGTCTGACATTGGATTTTGCTCTGTGTTGATTGATCTCTATTAAATATACATCTTCCTGGTGAAGGGGAATTTATTCCCTTACTTCACCCTTCTCTAAGACGTACGGGATCAGAGGTTGTATATAGATAGACATCAGTCGCGTGGAGTGGATTGCCTTTGTGGCATGCCTAAGTGGCAAATGATCAAGGCTTCTGTTGAAAAGCAAAGTCTTGTGGTTGATGATCAACGCATAGCCTTTGTGGCATCGCTTTGTGGCATCGCATTGTGTAGCGTTAATTCGCGAGCCTCACACCCCGGTATGAACCAGAAACGGGAGAGGATCCAGGGAGAACATGCGTCTCTTTCTAGTTAGAGGTGGTGTCGTTGAACTACCAACCCTGACATTTGTATATTTTTCACCTGTGTGGTTGTTGGAATGCGAGGTGCCTCGGATATGGAGTCATTTGGCTCATTTACGCCCCATTGGGTGGGGAGACGTAGTTTTCAGGGTTTTATTTAATCCACATCGAGTGGACCGACCCTGTGGCTCCTAAGGGTCGATGCGCTCTGACCCTAAGGCTCGGGCTAGAGAGTCTCGAAGCCGGTGAGGACTATCTTTTTCCTCTGTTCATACATGGAAATCCAATTTCCAAATACGACATTTTGCGGTTTTAATTGTAGAGCCTAGTATGGCGGCATGATATATGGTACCCATGCCGTCTATGATTGATACATTTATATTTGAAGTTGTTTTCTTCACTTATAGTAATAATAAAAGATGAAATTTAGTGTATCAACCATTCTTTGGCTATTATAAGGTAAAACCCTATCCTCCGGCTTGTGTTGCATTGTGTGATGGGACATGGGTCTTATAATAGCTTCATTGTTCTTTATTTAGCATGGCGCCGTTTGTTTTATGCACTGGTATTCTTGGGAGGAAACCCGTTCTGTGTTATATGGCGTGGTCCCTTGATTTACCTAACTTTAAAATAAAGATTGATAACTGTTTTAGTTCTTACACCAGTCACATGACTGACTTGGAGTTTATTGTTTTAACCTAAACTCTGGGTGCCCTAATTTTCCACACGGGAAGCTAGTAGAAGGATTTTGCAGATATTATATCCACGGGATCCTGATTTTTAGCTGAAGGGATATTCGGAAAGCTCTGTATCCGTGTATTTCTTTCGGTTATGTTTTGTATTATTTTTCCGCTGCAGTAATGTATTTGAATCTCTGGTAATTATCAAATGTGTAATATTTATTCATACTCTGTGAAATTCTTGTATTCTGATGGAATTGTTGTAATAAGCAATGAAATGTTCTTCTGTTTGTGTTCTGATTTGTCTTGTTCGCAACTCAATCCATGCTTTCCTTCGCGGGGATGTTCGGGTCGTGTCAGCTTGGTATCAGAGCTTTGGTTTACAGAGCTCGAGAGCAAGACACATTAGAACCGAACGAATGAATTCATCAGAGATTGGATTAGTAATATCCAATGAGTATGGCTCGTTAGAGATGGGATCAGTAGTATCCTAGAACGAGTCGAAAGAGTGTTATTTTTGAAATAAACATGAAAACAAATTTTGTTTTGAAAATTTAATCTAATTATACACATTTGAGTATATTATTTTATATTGATTTGGACATTCTAGTATATAAAGATTTTGCATATACGCATCATGAACGTATATTCAAAGTTTTAATATACTAGACAGATATAGAATCACACACTAGTCGCCCGGAGATAATTCTGGTAATGCGGCCGCATTATCAGTATTTATGTTCGAGTTTCGAAAGGTGTGATATCTATATATTTCCATTAGACTGGTGTGAGAACCAAAACTAGATAGGGCTATTGTTGTGATTTGGCACCAAAAACATGATTTTCTGTATATATATATATATATATCAAAATTATGAATTTAAAACGATAATCCATTAATTGATTGCTGATTGTGTTGTTTGATTATTGGTTTCATTTATTAAAATTTTGAACCATTTAGCCTAATGGAACCCAATTTTAAACCAAATTGAAAATTGTTTGAAATTGCATGCATGTACATATATATGTGTGAACAGGTGATAGCAAGGAGGCTAAAGAAGAGGAATAAAATTGTATGCCCGACAAATAGGTACACATTTACTGTTTTGTTTGAGTGATGATTATTTTATGAGCTGATTGGCTTTTTCTTTTTCTTTTTGAGATGAGAGGGCCTATGTGGCGGTTTTGGGATTATCCCGATGCTCCCGGTGTAGGGGAGGTTATGGCAAAAAAATTCGAAAATTTAGGGTGTTAGCCAAATTTTTGAAAAATTTGAAAAGTTCTTAGAAACTGAAAAGTTGAAGAACTTAAGCCGTAATGGAAATAATGGAAGTTGAGTTGGTTAGTTAAACAACTTTCAGCTTCGTTCCTTTTCGAGGACGAAAAGATTTTAAGCGGGGGAGAATGTAACAACCCGGGAATTCGAAGCCAATTAAAATTTTTTATTTTGGCTATTTTAATGAATTTTGAATATTTAAAATGAATTATTTTAAATAATAACGGCAGAAAATTTATTTTCGACGAAGTTAAAATGAATAATTTTATTTTAATTATATAACGAGCCTGAAATGGCGCGGCAGTTCGATAATTCGATTTCTAATTTCAAATGAATATACATAATTCGTTTAAAGTCAGAATTGGACGAAACAAGAAATATTTGAATCTGTTTGACGATATCTTTCTAACGGATCTAAGAAACTGAGATTTCACTTAATAGAGTGTAAGTTACGTCCAGTTTAAAATTCAGAAAAGTCGCTGTGGAATTTATATATATTTTAATATATATAAAGGCCTTGAAAATAGCCATTTTGCAAACGACCTCGGTTTTCGACGAAACCACTTTTGTTGGATCCGGAATGTCAAGTTATTTATAGAGTCCAAAATTCATAATTTTATGAATTAATATGTGAGCGTAGCAAAGGAAAACGTGTTTGAACAGTTTTAGTCAGTTTGGATCGACCAGAAAATGGCCATTTTTCAAACGGTCTTAGAATTCGATGAAATTAGTTTTGTTAGAACCGTATCGTCAATACGAAGCTATAAATAATTTTTATGGAATTTTCTGAGTTAGTATGTGGCCCCGGTAAATTAAAATGTGCGTTCAAATTGAATATATATTGATTTATATTTTAAATTTAATGGAAACTAATCGTAACGGCCAAATTGGCTTAAGAAACATATCCCATTGTGTTTGGAATGGGGGTAATTAGCTAGGGACGATAATCCTTGGGTCTTGTTTGAAGTTGAAATAGGAAGTCAACCTTTTGAAATAAAAATAGAATAAAATAATTATATATATATTATATTACCCTTACCCTCTCTCTATACTCACCCCCCCTCGTTCTTCGATCAGAAGTAAAAAGAAATTTAAAAAAGGAACAGAAGGAGGAGCCGCCATCGCCACCCACTCCATCGCGCCGTCGTACCCCAAGCCGCACCCCCTCCGTCCAACGCCTCCCTCCGACCACCCCCTATCCTCTCTCCTCTTCCCCCTTTCCCCAATTCAACACGCCTCCATCCAAACCCTAGCACTGGACCAAGCCGCGCTGCCCTATGACACCTGCCCCGTGCCAACACCCGCCTCCGACCACACCCCACCGGCGAGCCGACCAGTCCTCCTCCTCGCTGAAACTAGGCGCCTCCATTCAGTCGCGAGGGTGAACCAACTGCAGTGAGTTTTTTGTTTGTTTACTTAATTTAATTAAATAGCATAGTTTAAATCTGAAATATACATATATATTTATAAACAATGTTTTAAAATCTGATTTTAAAATATATAAAGTGGTGATAAAAATACGATTTTTATGATGCTTTCACTGTGATAAAAATACGATTTTTATGAGATGTTCATAGCGATAAAAATATGATCTTGCTATGTATAAATATATGATCTTGCTTTGTATAAAGTTATGATCTTTCTTAGTATAAAAAAATATGAATCTTATTTATAAAAAGATTTGAATTTTAACACTAAAAAGATATGATTTTTAAACAAATAAAAATTTGATTTTTATATAGTAGAGATTATAAAAATATGATTTTTATATAGTAGAGATTATACAAGTATGATTTTAATAAGATAGAGAATATTAAAATACGATTTTTATATATGTTGTAGCGAAATAAAAATTCGATTTTTATATGATTAACGGATTAAAAATAGAATTTTTGTATAATAGGAAATATAAAAATATGATTTTTATATATGTAGCGAAATAAAAATCTGATTTTTATTATATATATCTATACATTGAAATAAAAATGTGATTTTTATAGAGTTGAAATAAAAATGTGATTTTTAATATGAACTGTGTGAAAAGGGTTGCGATGGAACTGATTGAAAGCAAAACAGAATCCAGGCCGTTCAGAAATAAAGAATCGAGGAGTGGAACCCTTGGTGAGAACTTCTCACTTTAATTCTTGTTTTCTAGTTAAAAATATATACTAGGATGTAGACAGTGCTTTGCAGCACCCGACACCCATTGTCCACAGACCATGGACGTCTTGTTTGATTTTGTTGTGTGGTGAAAATTGATTGTGATGTGGAATGAATGGAAATATATTAATGTGTTGAAATAAATTATTTATCATTAAAAATATAGTTCAACGTGAATGTGAATAAATAAATATTCATCTACAAATCGAACGATTTGTTTATGTACACCCATTTAAAGGATATTGATTGGGACGATAAATATTACACATCGCCCAACCGCACAAATAAAAATCTGTGTTTGTTGACTGAAACCCTACACAGGTATTGGGATGATATTTGACGTACACTAATCCCGATTGTTTAGTTGTATGTCAATCAATAGGTTGACAGACAGTGGTGTAGTGCACTTTGGATGATGGTTGATTATTTATCATTGTTATTATATACATGTGTTGTAACGATACGGATTTCGCTCGGACCTAATCGATCGCTAAATCGACCAAGACCGTTCGAATCCCATATACGCTAACTCTGGGCATACAACACATCAAAACAAATAACAGAAGACTTCTATGAACATCATAATAATGTTACATCAGAGTAAAGAATATCAGAGTATGTCGAAATATAATCAATACAGTGGAAGATGATTTTACAATAAATGTAATACAATGCACAGCGGAATTAAATAAATAACATAGCGGAAGACGATAAACGCACTGGACACAGCTTTAAGCTTCGATCCAGAATCCTGCTTATATATCTGCAAAATAAACTACTCAACTGCCATTTGGAAAATAGGGGCACCCGAGTTTGCAATGGAAAAGTAAACTACAGGTCAGTCATGAGACTGGTGTGAGAAACTCTAAACAGTTATAATTAACTTATTTAATATTATGGCATATCACGGGACTACGCCGCTAACGCGGAACGGGTTTACCCCCATGAATGCCAGTGTATAAACAACAATCAATATAGGTATATGGATCTACTATGCATCAATCAACATGCAATATCCCAATCTACCCATTTAGATTAATCACCACACGTAGATTTTCTAAATCCAATTCAATTTACAGAAATTATTCCTTTGGACTTTATTTCCCGATTTCTATTTCAAATCATTTGAAATACATATCTAACTTTCTATAACAAAGTAGATTTCACTTCGGGGTCTCAAATCAAATCGTTTGGAAACATGAATTCCAAAACATAATAATGCATACGAAAAAGTATGCAACCAAATATCGGGCTCCCCCTAGACAAGGCAAAGGGTACGCACCTAGAAACTCGATATATAAATGTGCACCTATCCCCACATAGGAGCAGGCTACACCGACGATGCACCCTCCATACAGGAAGCATACACCGCCCATCTCACCCATACTTTTAGTCGTCTGGGTTACCAGAATCTTTAGCCACACACTAAATCATTTTTATATCCCGAAGTGGGGAAAATTATTTAACAACATAATAACCACAAGTACTTTCAAAATATAGTACTTTACATCAGCAATTCACACATATGATCAGTCACTATTAATCACATAACCTTTGAGCTCGTACGTCTCAAAGAAGGGTGTTAAGAAAGAGAATAAATTCTCTGCCACCAAACAGAAACATCATTAATAGAAACTAATCAAATATGTGATGAACTACAATGTAAAACCATAATACATTTCCAAATCATTTCGAAATCATCGGGTTTTAGCCCTCGAAATTCTTTCTGTTTTATAAAACATTTTTATAAAACATCCCTTGTCCAAAATCGGGAATACATTCTTTTCACTTAAGAAAAATATCATTTCACAATCATTCATTAAATTTGAAATGAACACATCGCTAAACACCTTATCGTCAAATCGTTAAGTGTTTCACAAGGTGTTAGCACACATATATTCTTACCCAACCCAATGCTAACTGTAAAAGCATATTTTGCTCATAACCTATTCGAGCACAATCCAAACAATCAATCAGTCCAATTTGACAATAAATATAAGGTTTTGAATAGAGACAGTATCGACTTATATTCAACATCAAATCCTAAAACCATCAGATATCATATCGGGAACAACGATATCGATATCTTCCAAATTCCCATCACAATATCCGTACAATCACGGAATCCAATATCAAAATATTCCGAAGATAATTTCGATTCAAATCCATTCCAATCCATATATTGGAAATTCTGGTTATTTTTAAAACCATTTCAAATCCAATTTATTTATTTTTTAAAAAAAATTATTATTCTAGTTAATAACTAGTTCATTCCGATAAAAATATATTTTCCCCTTTTTAAATGTGGAATTTTTCATCCCAATTCTTTCCAAATCATTTCTTATGATTCTACACTAATTATTGATATTTTTAATAATTTTATTAAGGCCCGTACAGTCGATTTCCACAAACAGCCATCGAACTGCACTTACAACGACCTTTTCCTATTTTGATTTGGACATAATTCCAAATCCAACCGTTAGATTTCAAATTTCTAATATTCATTGGAAAGATCTTTACGATACGAACCCAATGGTTCCGGTTTCAGGAGAATCCGACGGTCGGATCTCCCGCAACGTCAATTCGAAGTCAATGGTCGAAATTAACGAACTGCCGCAGCGCGTTCTATTCAGGCCATTTAATATACATAATATATATATTTCGTCGATTTCAATTCAAAACGTACTTTATAAATCGTTTTAAATTCATTTTCGAAACGATTTCAACTTCATATTCAATTTCGAATCAAAATTGAGTATTTCATATCATTACTATATAAATGATAATATTTTCAAAACGTTATATTTTGAAATTACTTCCTTTTCTATATTCATTATAAAAACGATTATAATCGATATAAATATCGTTCACGTCAAAATAGCGCAACTCTAATCAACACGGCTTTATATATTTTAATAACTTTGTTATTCTATTCAACAAATGAATATTTATTCTATTCAACACATGAATCTATATTTCTTTCAACACATGAATATTCTCAACACATGAGTATCGTCAACACTTGACTATTTCTATTATTTACTATATTTTATAAAATTATGGTATCTATCATTTGATTTTTAATCAGACTCCAACCGTAAAGTAGTAAGAGAGCGATTCCCTAAGTATTAACCCCGAAGGCCAAAACCAACATCAGATCAATACCCAGGAAACCACTCATCTTATCTAGTTTCCAGTTAGTTTCTAATCTTAAATATGATAAAGATGTAAATTTTATTGTTAAAATATTTTACTTAACACATGATAAGTTTCAACACATGAATATTCTCAACACATGAGCATCGTCGACACATGACTATTTATTTTATTCAACACATGAATCTTCTTTATTCTATTCAACACACGAATATATATTTTATAATATTCTTTATTTTCCCGATTGGAATGAGGCCCAATCAATTACCATATAATGTTAATTATATGGTTTCCATACAACACATGTATATAAATAGCAACGATAAATAATCAACCATCATCCAAAGTGCACCACACAACTGCATAAGCATTAAATATAAATAATTAACGCTTACACAGTCTGTCGACCAATCGATCGACATACAACTAAATAATTGGGATTAGTGTACACCAAATATCATCCCAACACCCGTGTGGGGTTTCAATCCACAAACACTGAATATTACTTGTGTAGTTGGGCGACGTGTAAAATTTATCGTCCCAATCAATATCCTTCAAATAGGTGTACATAAACAAACCGTCCGGTTTGTAAATGAATATTTATTTATTCACATTAACAATTATATTTTTAACGATAATTAATTTATTTCAACACATGAATATTTTTATTATATATTTCACATCAACATCACAAACAAACTTCACAACACATCAAATAAGCATACAAGTCGTCCATGGTCTGTGGACGACGGGTGTCGGGTGCTGCTAAGCACCGTCTGCATCCTAGTATATAATTTTAACTAGAAAAAAAGATTTAAAGTGAGAAGTTCTCACCGACTAGCTAAACCAAACGCCACGACTCTTCATAGGTAGAGATCTTCGTCGTGCTCGCCTTTTGTCACTTTCATTGTCCGTAGCCACTACATATATAAAAATCACATTTTTATATTGTTGCTATGCATATAAAAATTACATTTTTATATTGCTACTATATAGATAAAAATTCTATTTTTTACACCGCTATTATATAGATAAAAATTCTATTTTTACACCACTACTATATAGATAAAAATTATATTTTTTACACCGCTACTATATAGATAAAAAATTTATTTTTTACACCGCTACTATATAGATAAAAATTCTATTTTTTACACCACTACTATATAGATAAAAATTCTATTTTTTCAACGGTGTTCATATAATAAAGATTATATTTTTATCATACTATTCTCTATATAAAATTATATTTTTATATATCTACTTCTAATATAAAGATCAAATTTTTATATCATCGTTATAAAAATCACATTTTTATTTCAACATATATATATAATAAAAATCTAATCTTTTTATTTCTAAAAATCGAATCTTTATATTTTATACTCCATAATAAAAAATGTTTTTCTTATCACAAATATCATACTTTTCTTCATGAACTAAAGATTATATATTTAACAACATAAAAATCATATCTTTATTCACATGTTATATAAAAATCGCATTTTTATTATTTCTACTATATAAAAATCACATCGTTATTTAATGCCATATATATATACATTAAAGATCTGGTTATGTAATGATATTTATGTTTAAAACTGAAAACAAAATTAAAATCATATAAAAAGTCACATTTTCATTCGAGCCGGAAGTTGCTGTTGCAGGGAGGGTCTGCATCGCTCGCCGGGGGTTGAGGGGGATGAGGCGCAGGCGGGGAGGGTGGTTAGGGCGGTGGGTTGCGGTGCAGGCGGAGGGGGTTCGGGTGCTCGCAGAGGTAGCGCGCGGTAGGCGGATGGCGGGGCTGGGGAGGGTGCGGTGGATAGGGGGAGGCGGTGGTGGATTGGGGGTCTCGCGTGACGCGCTGGAAGGGGAGAGGAGAGAGAAGAGAGGGGAGGAAAGAGGGAGGGGGCGATCGTGAGGGCGGCGGCCTGGGGATCCTCGCCAGAGGCGGCGGCGCCACCCATCGGAGGAGCGACGGCTCCTCCGTCTTTTTTCTTTCTAATATCGATTTGAAAATGATTTCGAATGGGGGGCCTGAGAGTATAGAAAGAGAGAGGAGAGAGAGTTTTATTATATATTATTTAATTATTTCAAAAAGGTACCTTTTTAATTTGACCTCAAAATCAAACCCACCGACTGTCGTCCATAGCTAATTACCCCCATTCCAAACACAATGGGATATGTATCGTAAGCTGATTCAATTGTTTCGATCAGTTTTCGTCAAAATATAACTCTATATATTGAGTTTGAACGCACCTTTCAATTTACCGGGGCCACATACTAACTAGAAAAATTCCCGAAAAATATTTTCTAGCTTCGTATTGATGATACGGTCCTAACAAAACTAATTTTGTCAAATTCTGAGATCGTTTGAAAAATGGTCATTTTCCAATAGATTAAAATCAACTGAAACTGGTCAAACGTGTTTTACTTCGCCACGCTCACATAATGATTCGAAAAATTACGAATTTTGAAACCTAGCAATAACTTGACATCGTGGATCCAACAAAAGTGGTTTCGTCGAAAACCGAGGTTGTATGCAAAATTTCCATTTTTAAGGGCCAGAATTCCATAGCGACTATTCTGAATTTTCAACTGGGCATAACTTTTTATCCCCGCTATGAAATTTCAATTTTTCGGATTCGTTGGAAAGATATTATCAATTAGATTCTAATGTTTTTGGTTTCACTAAAATCCGATTTATTTTGAATCTTGTACATTCATTTGAAGTTTAAAATCGAATTTTCGAACTACCGCGCCATTTTCAATTCCCTTTATAATTATAAATAATTATATTCTAATGACAATCTATATAAATATATACATTCTAATTCTATTCAAAAATTAAATTTCTCGTCGTCATTATTTAAAATAATTCATTTTAAATAATCAAAATTCAAGAAAATTGCAAAAATAAAAATTTTAAATTGGCTCAGAATTTCCGGGTTATTACATGTGTTGTATGGAATCCATATAATTAACATTATATGGTAGTTGATTGGGCCTCATCCCAATTTGGAAAATAAAGAATATTATAAAATAAAGATTCATGTGTTGAATAGAGTAAATATTCATGTGTTGAATAAAAGAAAATTCATGTGTAGAGAATATTCATGTGTTGAACGAAATATTTATACAATAAAATTCACATTTTTATTGTAAGAAAGAATTAATAAATATTCATGTGTTGAATAATATATATATATTCATGTGTTGAAGAAAATATTCATTTGTTGAATAGAATAGCGAAATTATTGAAATATATAAAGCCGTGTTGATTAGATTTGCGCCATTTTGACGCGAACGATATTTATATCGATTTTATTCATTTTTATAATGAATATCGAAATGAAAGTGATTTCAAAATATAACGTTTTGAAAATATTATCATTTATATATTAATGATATGGAATATTCAATTTTGATCTAAAATTGAATATGAAGTTGAAATTGTTTTGAAAACGAATTTAAAATGATTTATAAAATACGTTTTGAATTGAAATCAACAAAATATATATAATATATATATATATTTAATGGCCTGAATAGAACGTGCCGCACCGCGGTAGTTCGCGAATTTCGACCATTGACTTCGAATTAACGTTACGGGAGATCCGGCTGTCGGATTCTCCTGAAACTAGGACCGTTGGGTTCGTATCGAAAAGAGATTTCCAACGAATATGATAAATTTGAAATCTAATGGTTGGATTTGGAATTATGTCCAAATCAAATTTGGAAAAGGTCGCTGTAAGTGCAGTTCGATGACCGTTTATGGAAATCGACCGTACGGGCCCGGATAAAGTTATTAAAAATATCAATAATTTGTGTAAAGTCACAATAAATGAGTTGAGAAGAACTGGGATGAAAAATTCCCTATTTGAAAAGATAAAAATATATTTTTATCAAAATGAACTAGAATTATAATCTAATATTTTTAATTAAATAAATTGGATTTGAAATGGTTTTAAAAATAACCAGAATTTCCAATATATGAAGTGGAATGGAATTGAATCGAAATTATCTCCGGGATATTCCGATGTTGGATTTGGTGATTATACAGATACGATTATTGAAATTTGAAAGATATATATCGTCATTCCAATACGATATTTGTTGATTTCAGAATATGATACTGAATATAAGCCGATATATTTTCTATTCAGAGCCTTGTATTTAATATCAAATAGGATTTTGGGTTTGTCATGAACGGTGTCTTCACTAACACTGTTCTTAAACCCCGTGAAAAAATTAGAAACTAACTGAAGGTTAGCTAAGTCCAATGGTTTCCTGGGTATTGATCTAATGTTGGTTTCGGCCTTCGGGGTTAATATTTAGGAAATCGTTCTCTTACTAATTTACAGTTAGTGGCTGATAGAATGGAATGTGATTTTGGGTTTATCGTGAACTGTTTTTTATATGACATTGGTTCTTTAACCCAGTTAAAGAAAGGATACTGATTTTTGGGAAGATTAAAACTAAGTGGAGTTTTAATGTATCTTTAATCAGATTGAAATGATCGAGAATGGAGTATCACCAATTTTGCTCTAAAGCGATAGCTAAATCTTTAATTAGATTTGAACGTGAAATGGTAATTAATATTTACCGATAACACCGTGGTGTTAGATATGGAGTACCACCAGTTTTGCTCCATGGGATGAATAGGTTGGGATTGGGAAATAAAATAAATAATTACTTCGGTGTGGTTCGCTAATACCGACTAGTTTGGAAAACCTTAACATGGTTTGAAATGATAACCAAAGGAAGGTTAAAGAATAGATTTAAAAGAATTTATCTTTGATAAAATTAATGGGAACCTATTCCCTAATGATGTGAATATTCGAATAAAAGAATATTTTGAATTGGAATGAGGTGTATGTTGTGTTTGTGTAACACTTGTTTATTATATACGCGAGTTATTCGGAAAGATCGGGTTTATCCCATTCTGAATAACTGATACGATGATAAGTCGAATATGAAGACGGTGGTTGAAGACCGGAGATCTTCACATCGTTTGAATGATTACGGATGATCTTGATTGGGCTGTACACCCGAGAGGAGGGAATCAGTTGGTGATCGTCCAGACGTACTTGGAGATTGATGGATATGCAAGGAATAAGGCTCCTCCGATTTCGTTCAGACCCAGAACGAACTTGTATGGATTGTGTGTCTGACATTGGATTTTGCTCTGTGTTGATTGATCTCTATTAAATATACATCTGCCTGGTGAAGGGGAATTTATTCCCTTACTTCACCCTTCTCTGAGACGTACGGGATCAGAGGTTGTATATAGGTAGACATCAGTCGCGTGGGGTGGATTGCCTGTGTGGCATGCCTAAGTGGCAAATGATCAAGGCTTCTATTGAAAAGCAAAGGCTTGTGGTTGATGATCAAAGCACAGCCTTTGTGGCATCGCTTTGTGTAGCGTTAATTCGCGAGCCTCACACCCCGGTATGAACCAGAAACGGGAGAGGATCCAGGGAGAACATGCGTCTCTTTCTAGTTAGAGGTGGTGTCAGTGACCTACCAGCCCTGACATTTATGTATTTTTCACCTGTGTGGTTGATGGAATGCGAGGCGCCTCGGATATGAAGTCATTTGGCTCATTTACGCCCCCATAGGGCGGGGAGACGTAGTGTTCAGGGTTTTATTTAATCCACATCGAGTGGACCGACCCTGTGGCTCTTAAGGGTCGATGCGCTCTGACCCTGAGGCTCGGGCTAGAGAGTCTCGAACCCGGTGAGGACTATCTTTTGCCTCGGTTCACAGATGGAAATCCAATTTCCTAATACGACATTTTGCAGTTTTAATTGTGGAGCCTAGTATGGCAACATTATATATGGTACTCATGCCGTCTATGATTGATACATTTATATTTGAAGTTGTTTTCTTCACTTATAGTAATAATAAAAGATGAAATTTAGCGTATCAAGCATTCTTTGGCTATTATAAGGTAAAACCCTATCCTTCGGCTTGCGTTGCATTGTGTGATGGGACCTGGGTCTTATAATAGCTTCATTGTTTTTTATTTAGCATGGCGCTATTTTTTTTATGCACTGGTATTCTTGGGAGGAAACCCGTTCCGTGTTATACGACGTGGTCCCTTGATTTACCTAACTTTAAAATAAAGATTGATAATTGTTTTAGTTCTCACACCAGTCACATGACTGACCTGAAGTTTATTGTTTTAACCTAAACTCTGGGTGCCCTTATTTTCCACACGAGCAGTTAGTAGTTGGGTTTTGCAGATATTATATCCACAGGATCCTGAATTTTAGCTGAAGGGATATTCAGAAAGCTCTGTATCCGTGTATTTCTTTCGGTTATGTTTTGTATTATTTTTCCGCTGCAGTAACGTATTTGAATCTCTGATAATTATCAAATGTGTAATATTTATTCATACTCTGTGAAATTCTTGTATTCTGATGGAATTGTTGTAATAAGCAATGAAATGTTCTTCTGTTTGTGTTCTGATTTATCGTGTTCTCAACTCAATCCGTGCTTTCCTTCACGGGGAAGTTCAGGTCGTGTTATTACGTGTCACATGTGCATAACCAATAATTATGGGTTTTCTTGAGCAATCCTAGCATTTCATTCAACATTACAAATATTTTCCCTTAATGATAAGCTAGTCATGAGTGAGGGGAAACTCACCTTTCGAGGCAAGATGAAGGTGACACAAGATGATTGGACATTGGAACGTATATAAGCTTGATTCACCTAACGACGTCAAACGTATAAAACCAATTTATATACATGTACACCCATAAATGTGTATATGTGTATATATATTGGAAATACGTAAACACAATCCCAAGCTCGATCCATAAACCAACACGACAACCTCAACAACCTTACTACTATAGTTCCTATATAAACAAAATTGCGATAATGCACCAATCAAACCCAAGAGGAAACTTGTTTAATATATAAATATACATATGCACATATATTTTCTCATTACTTTTGTATCGAATTGTAGCATAAAGGGAATATTACGTGTTAAATTTTCATGTCACAACAAACCTCATTCAAGCCATAATAGATCATTTAACTCGGATAACAGATAAACGTTATACAGAAACCTACACAGACATGCATATGTTATCGTAATGAAATGAACTTACAGCGACACTCGGAGTCTGCGTTCTAGGGAAGGCAGAGCAGGGGTTTGAGAAAACGCAAGTGGGCTTCACTGTGTCAGATCTAAAAGTCAAAGCGATCGAAGGATCGAGAAGGAGCTGGGCACTTTTGGGTTTGGGTGCAGACAACATGACGGTGATGGTTAGCGGTGGTAGGTCTTAACGGTTGACAGCAATTTTACCAATGAGAAGGGGAGACTTGTAAATTGCCTTTAGGGAGGCACAAGCACGAAGACGGAGCTGTGGAGCCAGCGGCGAACATCATCGATGGCTACTTAACTTCAAGGAATCAGATCTGGACCATGCTGGCATAGGATCCATTGGATGCGGTGGTCTCGATTCAATGGTAAACAACATCGATTTAGGTGGATAGAGATTCATGATAGTGGTATTTTAAGGCTAGGCGAGGGTCACAATGGTGAAGGTCAAGGGCGTAGTCGATCTGGTGGAGGCGCCTCTATTATTTTCGGTTGGAGAATATGAACAGAATTGGGGAAGAACAAGTGAAAGCCATTTTTTCCGTTCTTAATCTGAAGGAACGAATTGAAAATGGGATCAAGAAAAGATAAGGGCATAAGGAATTTAGAGGACCGTGGTTGAATTGTTCTGAGGCTAACCACACCTGTTATTTAAAAGAAGAAAATAAAAATTCCTTATTATTATTTTTTCTTTCTCTTACAAAAAATCTTTTTTTTATAAATGATTTGCTAATCTTAAACAATTACATGTTTATATACAAATACGGATTCAAAAATACATACAGAAATACACATAAAAATCATGATCAATTCTGCACGTTTTTGTCCCTAAATCTAAGATTCGGGACAATAAACGTTCAAATTTCACAAAACAAAAAATATCATTATTCCTAGAATATCGTCCAGTATTTTTATTTCAAATTCGCCAGAATTCCGACATTGTTTAATTGTTGGCAAATTATTTAGTTATTTACTAATTTTATAGTGAATGGAACAACTTTGGTATTTTATTACGAAATTTATTCCTTCGTTACGTCTAATTGCACGTAATTCATATACTAAATTTTACAATTTAATTCAACTTTTAAATTTTAATGTCAACTATAATATTGTTTGTCGCTATCGCAAGTCGATCGTCCAATCGATTTAAATGAAGCGAACAAAACTTACATGTTTTAGTTAAATAATTTTTTAGATAGCTACAAGTAATAATCCAAATTTAGTAATCAATCTTTTATAAATTGTTGATTTCACGTTAAAATTTCAAACAGCAAGTTCCAAACTAGCTTGTCGTTCTAATTCTATATCAAACCAAACATACAAATTTAAGTTAATATTTGGAAACCAAATTCATAAATTCCACATATAGTAAAATTTAAGTGTCTAATTCAAATTACAATTCTAAATGATTATTTAAGACGTTAAGTTTTAATTAACTTCGTATTCTTGAGCATCGAAATTTTCAAGTCGTTACACACTTGGAATCGAAGAGTTACAAACAATTACCGAGTAAAAGATGGAACTTTCGTACCTGTATCTTCACCCGTATGACAAAGGATTGAAGTTGCTTACTCTTTACCAACATTAGTCCACGAAATGGAAAATTAGGGTTGCAAACCCTAACCCTAATTTGAGGGGCGGTAATAAAGGAAAGAAAAAATAATGGGTAAGTTTTCGTATATGGTATTATATCCATATCCAGTTGTACATTTTCGTATATGTTATTATATCCATATCCCGCTTTACACTTCCGCATATAACAAAGCAACAGTCACATGCCCATTATTCAAGCAACAGTCACATGCCCATTATTCAAGCAACGATCACACGCCCATTATTCAAGCCATTTATATTTATTTCTTGTATTATAAATAGTGGACTCCTCTATACAATTTGTATCATCTTGTATTACAATTCTTCAATAATAAACTGCTGTTTCATCTCAATTCTGTTTTTCTATCATGAAATTTAACTCTATTTTTGTATATTTTGCGCCATATCCATACTATTCAAGACTTCAAATACAAGCATTACCATACTTCATGTACATACTAATTTTTTTATGTAGAATGTAATTATTGTAAAAAAAATTATATTTTACATTCGAAATAACTGACGGATATAATATATTCGTATATTACAAAATTTAAAAATAATTTGTGAGTTATGATGAAGTTTTTTCTTTATTTATGATCAGATAAACTCTATAAAACAGGGCATGAAAAACACAATTTTGCATAGGACAAAAAAAATTCTCTAACGATAAGAACTTAGCCAAAAAAGGAAAAATTTTCACATTTAAGCTTCTTTCTAAAAAATATATAACAAAAATAGATCAGTTTTGAAAATATCTACACATATGGACCTATTTTGGCTGAAACTACCCGCAAATCCGTACTATCTGAGTCGACTAATAACACCACACGTCCAACCCAAATTGCATAGAAATACGAATAATTATTAGAAAGAAGTCAGAGGATGAGAAATAGAAAGAAAGAAATATTAGAATAGAAGAAAACGAAGATCACAAACTCACAGCGGAACAAATAAAATATATTATATAACATAACTTTTGAAATACGAATCAGTAACTTTATATACATACCATCATCAGAGCACAACAGTTATTCCCGGAACAGTTATAAACACCTGTTTCCATATATAAAAATGGTTCACCGCAGAACATATGATAGTCTATAGCTAACTGGTGAAGCCTCCTGCTTCCAGCTCTTCCAGGTGAATCTGTAAAATCCCAACTACTTGACTGCCCGTACAAATTTGGGCACCCAAGAGTTTAGGGAAAACAAAATAAAATAAACTCTGGGTCAGTCATGGGACTGGTGTGAGTAAACTCCAACCAATTGTTTAACTTAAAAATCCTTTCAAAGAAAAGATAACAGTAAGACCAGCCCACACATAAACATGGACGGTTTTTACCTTACTAAAACCCAAAAAACTTTGATACAAAAATCCAGTGATATTATAATAGTGTCTAAATCAAATAAATTGAATCTAGCGGAACGCTTGCATCTCACGCTCCACATACATAGTATAAATCAAAAACCGCATGGCGCTTATTGGAGATTGGATTTCCAACATGACAAGGTATGGAACCACCTTCCGATGATGTATCTCTAGAGGCGAATACACCTGGGTTCAACAAGAAAGTCTTGCAACCCGGCCCACACATGACCGACCACTCATTTCGCTTGAGTGTATCGAATGTACATCACCAACGGTTGGGATCAGCAACCGTTTCCCGACTGGGACAGCATCGAATAGAATAAGGAATTAAATGAATCTCTAGATAGGTGATAATACACCCTAGTGGGAGCGACCCACATAGCCATGCTGCCTGCCCGATTATTGTCATTTCCCGGTTGTTGAGGCCTGAGGCTACGATTACTTTCTATTCATTGATAGCATAATCACTTTGAATGCCACATTGTCAGATCCGTTAATCACTAGTTGATTTGCACAATTATTCTAGATGTTATGCTAAGGGAATAAATCCGTTGCCACCATATATATTTATACAGACCTACCCATTAGATCATTGGAAATAGTTTGTCAGACATTCGTCCATTTATGTTCGTTCTGGGATTGAACGAAACCGATGGCACAATTTTTATTAATAGAAAAAGCCCTTGCACTTCACTCCATCTTCGATTATCTTCATATAATCTGATTCGCAACGCTACTGCCAATTCAGAGTGGTTCACGGATAATAATCCAACCAGTCTCCCCATATTGACAACGATATTGGCAAACACTTCGATAGTTGGTTATTTACCTATCGAAGAAAAACAAACATCCATTCAAAACATCAAACAATCACTAGCCCTTTAATTTAAATTTCATTAATTAAAACACTTCTCCACTTCCTTATCAATATTTGTTAACCAAACATTCCTAGAAATCTTATTGATCTCTTACGCTAGTTGGAAAAACATTTCCCTATATCATCTTCTTTTATTTTCTATATTTATAAAATATATTCCATTCGCTATTGAAAATATTTTCAATCACTTATCTCTTTCCCGTCTACTTTAATTATTCTCAGGAATTATTTACTTTTATATTTCAAAAATTCCACTACTTGGGTTAAAACGAATGTTGTGTAAAACATCGTTACAACAACCCAAAATATTTTATTCAACTAACTATTATTCAAACACTTCTCTTCGAGACTGGATCTTGCTATTAATCAATTAAAAATGAAATCAATCAAGTTGGGGCAAAATTACCTCTCTGCCTTAACTGAAAACATCATTAACTTCAAAATAGACAAAACCACTTACCCCGAATAATCAACATTTAAAAAACCCATTTATTCATTTTTAAACATATATATGTTTCTCTTCTATTAC
This sequence comes from Allium sativum, assembly GCA_030737875.1. Lineage (NCBI taxonomy): Eukaryota > Viridiplantae > Streptophyta > Magnoliopsida > Asparagales > Amaryllidaceae > Allium > Allium sativum. The sequence goes on from CM060924.1 coordinate 303,158,183, forward strand.
CAGCTTATCGATTTTCCTTTTTGTTTAAAATATTCTATTTTAAATTCGTTTCCTTATCGAATTCTATATATATCGATACGTTGATTTCTAACTATCAAATTATCTTAAAAATATTCTAACTCCTCAAATTTCCGGGAAAATTCGCCATAACATCCCCTGCACCGGGAGCTTCGGGATATTTCAAATAGCCTCCCATGGCCCTCACCAATCCAAAAGAAAAAGGAAAAGCCAAGCGGCTTGCCGATACGACGCATAAAACCTCATTTATGAAATTAAACATGTACTTTTTTGTTGGGCACATAAATTAAAATCTTCATATACCTCACCCCATACTTGTCTAACACATGCTCACCTGTTTTCAATTCAATTCAATTCAATTCAATCCAATCGTTTGAATTCAGTTTTGAATCGTTTGAATTTAGTTTCGCTCAATTATTTTTTAATTAGCCATTTTGCCTATTTCACTCCTTTGTTTGAACATAACATATTCAAACAAAATAATTATCTTGCTCATAACCAAATTGAATTTCAATTTTAATTCTAGATTCCTTTTCGTTTTCGAATATAAATTTTTATATCGAATTCACTTATTTAAAGCCCAATATCAATTTAAACTCACATTAACTAATTACTATTCGAATTAGTTAAACCTATTTAATAACCATAAATCTGATTTCTGTTTCAAAAATCAATTCATTTACTTCACTGGAGTTCATATATAATTTACACTCAAATCTGAAATTTTCTAAATAGAAATTCGGATTTTATTCGCTTAAAATTCTTTTATAAAATAAAAAAAACCGTTATGGTTTTTAAATGATTATTGCGCTGCTTTTCTGAAAATTTGGTTTTGATATAACTCAAAATCTATTCGACGAAATCCAGATTTTTCTCCTCCATTAGAAAACTATTATTAAATCGGTCCTGACATTTCTTGTTTCAAAGAATTCCGACTTCAATTGGGTTCTGTATACTCAATTGAAGTTCAAAACGCCAATTTACGAACTGCCACGCTGCCACGAGTTCGTTTTAATTATATTTATAAATATAAACGTTTTAAAACTTCGTTTAAAATAAATTCAACTCCATTCTGATATATTTTTAATATATATGAAATCCATTTCAACATAACCTTTCTAATCTATTTCACTTTCATTTAAAATTCTACATTCAAATTTCAATTCACTTTTATTTTTCCAATTCTATATTCAAATTTCCATTTCACTTCTATTTGAATTCTATATTAAAATACCTTTTCAATCTCCATTTGAATTTCTATTCAAATCTATTTTCCCACTTCATTTAAATTTCTATATTCAAATCTATTTCCAAACTTCCATTGAATTTCTATATTCAAATCTATTTCAATTCTATTTAAATTTTATGTTCAAATTCCCATTCCAACTCTATTTGAGTTCTATATTCAATGTCTATTTCAAATTCTATTTTGGAATTCTATTTCGAGTTCTATTTTGAAATTTTAATTCCATTTTGAAATTCTATTTCAATTTCAATTTCCAATTCTATTTGAATTTTCCATATTCAAATTCCCTATATTCAAATTCTATTTGAATCCTCTATATTCAAATTCTATATTTGAATTTCCTTTATTTTTTCCTATATTCAAATTCTATATTTGAACTCCATTTGAATTATATATTCAAATTCCATAGTTTAAATTCCATTTGAAATTCTTTATTCAAATTCCATATTTATTCTATTTAAATTTCAAATATTCAAACTCCAATTTAATTCTATTTGAAATTTCAAATATTCAAATTCCAATTTAATTCTATTTCTATACTCAATTTCTATTTGAATTTTCTTTATTCATTCTTTACACAAGTCTCGATTTCAATTTCTTCGAAATCGATATTACTACTTTTCGAAAACCGATTTCCCTTTTCAATTTCTCACTTGTATTTTTATTTCTGAATTTATCCAATGATAATCCTTTTGACTTCATTTATAAACTTCGTTTATAACAGAACTACTTGTTTTTATTTTTCAAACAAGTTTATATTTCAAATCTTTTTAAAAATTCAAATTCTATTTTCTAAAATAGAATTTCCCCTTTCTATCTCAAATATCATTTTCACTATATTTTTCTATATCAACAATTTGGCCTAGTGAGTTTAAACATTCAAACATCCCAATTTCCTATCAACACATTATATATATGATAATATGTGAAAACAAACAATAAATAAAATTTTTGAGGAATCCAGTTGGATCCCTCCAACCTGTTCTCCTGCATCCATAAATGTTAGTTAACAGAAAAAAATACCCATCCTGCTTCGTGGCAGGATATCGTGGTGTACAAGGGGATCCACTTATATACGTGGACGTAAGGTCATCCGTTAATGATACTGCGGGCATCCGCTAATGATACTGCGGGAACAATCCAATCACCAAACCAATATATATATAATAGTCAAACTAAATATCTAATATATTTATATCAACCAAACATCATTCAAACAAGCAACAACAATTATTTTTAACGGATAAAAATAATTTTAAATAAAAAGTGAGTGAGATTTACTCACCGTGATTTTCATTTTGCCGAATATCCAATGAAGCCAATTATAAAGATTTCACAGTGATTTCTCCAACCGTCTGTTTTCAATGTATAACAATATAAATAAAATTTTAGTTATCGAACTAGACTAATTTAATTTAAATGATAAAAATAAAGGTCTAACCTTTTCTAAATTTCACACTTAAATTGTTAGTTTACCATTAATATTTGTTTCTAGTTGACTATACATGATTGAACAAATCCTTTAATTAATCACTAATATGCACAATTCATTTTCCTAGGTTGTATATCTATAAAATAATTATTATTAATTAACTAAATAAATTAAATAATTTACCTTAATTACTATTATTATCAGTCCATCGTCTTAACACTACAGACCCGTCCTCATGCTTCATTGTCATTTAACTTCTTCACATAACTGAACCGTAGCTTCATCCTATCACCGCTGTGCTATGCTCGATCCATCCTTCCAGTACGATAACTGTAGAGGCACTTCACACATCACTGCGCCACTTCGATCTCCAATATTTCCATGTCGCAACATATTTCCCAAACGTCATCAGACAATCGAAACCCCTAATTCGTGATACTATCCAAAATCATAATCGCACCAACCATAATCCCTTTTAACCAAGACGTAACCAAATCTGAACTCGCCATCATATAGGAGCCACCGATCCACCATCGCGTACTCGAACCCCACACAAATCAGAAACCCCTCTGTCGAACACCGGCCACAAATCAAAAATCGCGACTTCATTTCTGAAGTCAACCACAGAACGCGATTCCATTTCAGACAATATCGAGCTTCAGATCGTGCACCCTTCAATTGATTTGGTTTGATTTTCACAAGACCCATCGAAGGCTAATAGCCCCCTACGGTATCGGAGAATCGAAGCCAACCTATGCAATGTCGAAGAATTGAATTGCGGATTCTGATTTTGACAGAAGAAAAAGGGAGCGAATCCCTTTTTAACTTCTTTCTATTTTAAAGCTTTGGTTTTTTCTTTTCTTTTCTTTCTGATGAATCAAAAATGAGAAGGAAGAGATGGTAGCGTTATATAGAAGGTGGAAGGGGACAAGAGATACGTGTTATTAAAGGGATGTTGGTTAAGTACACCGCATATTTAATTCGATTTGATTTTTATTAAATTCGATTAGATTTAAAGAGATTTTTATTTCTTTTAAACAGATATCGATTTGATTTCGAATCTATCCACAATAAAAATATCTCGGGTCCATCAATCTAAACCACGAACCACTATTCTAGCGTACCGTCCGACATTTCAATGTAATTACACTATTCTGAACTCAACAGAATAGACTATATAATTTAATTCGAACATATTTAAAAATAACATATTAAATTGATATAATATGATTTAAATTCAAAACTAATAAATTCCTTAAAAATAAATTACTATTATTATCGTTCAAATTCAAATAAAAATTCATATTAACCATTTGAATCATTCTGAATCCATTTTAAATTCAAATAGAATTATTTCAGTTCTCGTATTTCGAAAATTATATGTATTCGAAATAAAGCGTATATCGATTATAAATCGATAATTCAATATAAAAATTCTTTTATATTATTAATTCAATATTTAAACGATATTAAATATTTAAAATAACCGTTCGAAAATCTGGCTCGTTACATTCTTCCCCCCTTAAAATAATTTCGTCCTCGAAATTTTAAGGTCGGAAAAATGGTACAAATCCATTACTTTTCAAAATCTCACTTATGTTGAAATTCAACTCTTTACGTTTCAACAAATTTAATTTCACCAAAACTTTTCGTCTTCTTTCATATGCATTCTAATTCATTCAACTTGATTCTGATTCAATTTATTCACTTTGATTCATTTAAATTTCTACATTCACATTCCTGGCATTTCATTTTAAATCCTTTCGAAATCACATACATATATTTCCATCTCAAATTCAAAACATTTGAATTTTCAAACCAATTTGTTTTCCTTCAAACAAATTTTCATCAAAAACTTTTCTACGGTAGCAATTCATCACTTAGAACATGAAAATGAACACTGATAATGTCGTGATCATCATCAGAATTATTTCCCAGCCACTGAAGTGAGTTCAGTGCTTTAATACTTCAAAATCCATTCAAAATCCTTTTAAAACAAAGCTATATTATTTTAATATACTTCAGAAAATATTTTTTTCCCAAACACCCAGGATTTAAATTCTTAATTCAAATTCTGAACCCAATTTTAATTTATCTCATTTGTATATATCATTCATATACAAGTTATATTTGGTTCTATATAACCATTTCATTTCTATAATCAAATTTGATTATAGCAATAACAATCAACACATCCAATAATTTCAGAAAATTATTAGTTTTATATCAAAATAGAACTTTGGGTAAAATTATTTCATTTACCCACTTAAAACAATATCGTGTCAAATTTCTCTGTTCGAGTGTTTAGAAATTCCTATCGACTTTGTGGCATCCCACGATTCGATCAGAATTCATAATTCACTCAACAGAATAGTCAACACAATATAAAACAACTTTTATATCAAATAACAAATACGCTCTCTCGTATATATATACACTCAACTCATTCTAGGGTACTACTGACCCTATCTCTAATGAGCACATCCCATACAAGCCTAGGTATTCGCTCAACCTAAGCTCTGATACCAACTGAAACGACCCGCAAATTCGTACTATCTGAGTCGACTAATAACACCACACTTCCAACCCAAATTGCACAGAAATACGAATCATTATTAGAAAGAAGTTAGAGGATGAGAAATAGAAAGAAAGAAATATTAGAATAGAAGAAAACGAAGATCACAAACTCACAGCGGAACGAATAAAATATATTAGATAACATAACTTTTGAAATACAAATCAGTAACTTTATATACATACCTTCATCAGAGCACAACAGTTATTCCTGGAACAGTTATAAACACCTGTTTCCAGATACAAACATGGTTCACAACGGAACATATGATTGTCTATAGCTAACTGGTGAAGCCTCTTGCTTCCAGCTCTTCCAGGTGAATCTGTAAAATCCCAACTACTTGATTGCCCGTACAAATTTGGGCACCCAAGAGTTGAGGGAAAACAAAACAAAATAAACTCTGGTTCAGTCAAGCGACTGGTGTGAGTAAACTCCAACCAATTGTTTAACTTAAAAATCCTTTCAAAGAAAAGATAATAGTAAGACCAGCTCACACATAAACATGGACGGTTTTTACCTTACTATAACCCAAAACACTTTGATACAAAAATCCAGTGATATTATAATAGTGTCTAAATCAAATAAATAGAATCTAGCGGAACGCTTGCATCTCACGCTCCACATACATAGTATAAATCAAAAACCGCATGGCACTTATTGGAGATTGGATTTCCAACATGACAAGGTATGGAACCACCTTCCTATGACGTATCTCTAGAGGCGAATACACCTGGGTTCAACAAGAACGTCTTGCAACCTGGCCCACACATGACCGACCACTCATTTTGCTTGAGTGTATCGAATGTATATCACCAACGGTTGGGATCAGCAACCGTTTCCCGACTGGGACAGCATCGAATATAATAAGGAATTAAATGAATCTCTAGATAGGTGATAATACACCCTAATGGGAGTGACCCACATAGCCATGCTGCCTGCCCGAATTTTGTCATTTACCGGTTGTTGAGGCCTGAGGCTACGGTTACTTTCTAGTCATTGATAGCACAATCACTTTGAATGCCACATTGTCAGATCCGTTAATCACTAGTTGATTTGCACAAATATTCTGGATGTTATGCTAAGGGAATAAATCCGTTGCCACCATATATATTTATATAGACCAACCCATTAGATCATTGAAAATACTTTGTCCGACATTCATCCATTTACGTTCGTTCTGGGATTGAACGAAACCGCTGGCACAATTTCTATTAATAGAAAAAGCCCTTGCACTTCACTCCATCTTCGATTATCTTCATATAATCCGATTCGCAACGCTACTGCCAATACAGAGTGGTTCACAGATAATAATCCAACCGGTCTCTCCATATTGACAACGATATTGGCAAACACTTCGATAGTTGGTTATTTAACTATCGAAGAAAAACAAACATCCATTCAAAACATCAAACAATCATTGGCCCTTTAATTTATATTTCATTAATTAAAACACTTCTCCACTTCCTTATCAATATTTGTTAACCAAACATTCCCAGAAATCTTATTGATCTCTTACGCTAGTTGGGAAAACATTTCCCTATATCACCTTCTTTTATTTTCTATATTTAGAAAATATATTCTATTCGCTATTGAAAATATTTTCAATCACTTATCTCTTTCCCATCAACTTTAATTATTCTCAGGAATTATTTACTTTTATATTTCCAAAATTACACTACTTGGGTTAAAACGAATGCTGTGTAATACATTGTTACAACAACCCAAAATATTTTATTCAACTAACTATTATTCAAAAACTTCTCTTCGAGACTGGATCTTGTTATTGATCAATTAAAAATGAAATCAATCAAGTTGGGGTAAAATTACCTCTCAGACCTTAACTGAAAACATCATTAACTTCAAAATAGACAAAACCACTTACCCCGAATAATCAACATTTTAAAAACCCAATTATTCATTTTTAAATGTATATATGTTTCTCTTTTATTACCAGCTTATCGATTTTCCTTTTTGTTTAAAATATTCTATTTTAAATTCGTTTCCTTATCGAATTCTATATATATCGATACATTGATTTCTAATTATCAAATTATCTTAAAAATATTCTAACTCCTTAAATTTTCGAGAAAATTCGCCATAATCTCCCCTGCACCGGGAGCTTTGGGATATTTCAAATAGCCTCCCATGACCCTCACCAATCCAAAAGAAAAAGGAAAAGCCAAGCGGCTTGCCGATACGACGCATAAAACCTCATATATGAAATTAAACATGTACCTTTTTGTCGGGCACATAAATTAAAATCTTCATATACCTCACCCCATACCTGTCTAACACATGCTCACCAGTTTTCAATTCAATTCAACTCAATTCAATCGTTTGAATTCAGTTTTGAATCGTTTGAATTTAGTTTCGCTCAATTATTCTTTAATTAGCCATTTTGCCTATTTCTCTCCTTTGTTTGAACATAACATATTCAAACAAAATAATTATCTTGCTCATAACCAAATTGAATTTCAATTTTAATTCTAGATTCCTTTTCGATTTCGAATATAAATTTTTAAATCGAATTCACTTATTCAAAGCCCAATATCAATTTAAAATCACATTAACTAATAACTATTCGAATTAGTTAAACCTATTTAACAACCAAAAATCTGTTTTCTGTTTCAAAAATCAATTCATTTACTTCACTGGAGTTCATATATAATTTACACTCAAATCTGAAATTTTCTAAATAGAAATTCAGATTTTATTCGCTTAAAATTCTTTTATAAAATTAAATAAACCGTTATGGTTTTTAAATGGTTATGGCGCTGTTTTTCTGAAATTTTGATTTTGATATAACTCAAAATCTATTCGACGAAACCCAGATTTTTCTCCTCCATTAGAAAACTATTATTAAATCGGTCCTGACGTTTCTTGTTTCAAAGAATTCCGACTTCAATTGGGTTCTGTATACTCAATTGAAGTTCGAAACGCCAATTTACGAACTACAGCGCTGCGGCGAGTTCGTTTTAATTATATTTATAAATATAAACGTTTTAAAACTTCGTTTAAAATAAATTCAACTCCATTCTGATATATTTTTAATATATATCAAATCCATTTCAACATAACCTTTCTGATCTATTTCACTTCCATTTGAAATTCTACATTCAAATTTCAATTCACTTTTATTTTTCCCATTCTATATTCAAATTTCCATTTCACTTCTATTTGAATTCTATATTCAAATTCCTTTTCAATCTCCATTTGAATTTCTATTCAAAGCTATTTTCCCACTTCATTTAAATTTCTATATTCAAATCTATTTCCAAACTTCCATTGAATTTCTATATTCAAATCTATTTCAATTCTATTTAAATTTTATATTCAAATTCCCATTCCAACTCTATTTGAGTTCTATATTCAATGTCTATTTCAAATTCTATTTTGGAATTCTATTTCGAGTTCTATTTTGAAATTTTAATTCCATTTTGAAATTCTATTTCAATTTCTATTTCCAATTCTATTTGAATTTTCCATATTCAAATTCCCAATATTCAAATTCTATTTGAATCCTCTATATTCAAATTCTATATTTGAATTTCCTTTATTTTTTCCTATATTCAAATTCTATATTTGAACTCCATTTGAATTATATATTCAAATTCCATAGTTTAAATTCCATTTGAAATTCTTTATTCCAATTCCATATTTATTCTATTTAAATTTCAAATATTCAAACTCCAATTTAATTCTATTTGAAATTTCAAATATTCAAATTCTAATTTAATTCTATTTCTATATTCAATTTCTATTTGAATTTTCTTTATTCATTCTTTACACAAGTCTCGATTTCAATTTCTTTGAAATCGATATTTCTACTTTTCGAAAATAGATTTCCCTTTTCAATTTCACACTTGTATTTTTATTTCTGAATTTATCCAATGATAATCATTTTTACTTCATTTATAAACTTTGTTTATAAAAGAACTATTTATAAACTTCGTTTATAAAAGAACTATTTATAAACTTCGTTTATAACAGAACTACTTGTTTTTATTTTTCAAACAAGTTTATATTTCAAATCTTTTTTAAAATTCAAATTCTATTTTCTAAAATAGAATTTCCCCTTTCAATCTCAAATATCATTTTCACTATATTTTTACATATCAACAATTTGGCCCAGTGATTTTAAACATTCAAACATCCCAATTTCCTATCAACACATTATATATATGATAATATGTGAAAACAGACAATAAATAAATTTTTTGAGGAATCCAGTTGGATCCCTCCAACCTGTTCTCCTGCATCCACAGATGTTAGTTAACAGAAAAAAAATACCCATCCTACTTCGTGGCAGGATATCGCGGTATACACGGGGATCCACTTATATACGTGGGCGTAGGGTCATCCGCTAATGATACTGCGGGCATCCGCTAATGATACTGCGGGAACAATCCAATCACCAAACCAATATATATATATATATATATAATAGTCAACCTAAATAACTAATATATTTAAATCAACCAAACAGCATTCAAACAAGCAACAACAATTATTTTTAACGGATAAAAATAATTTTAAATAAAAAGTGAGTGAGATTTACTCACCGTGATTTTCATTTTGCCGAATATCCAATGAAGCCAATTATAAAGATTTCACAGTGATTTCTCCAACCGTCTGTTTTCAATGTATAACAATATAAATAAAATTTTAGTTGTCGAACTAGACTAATTTAATTTAAACGATAAAAATAAAGGTCTAACCTTTTCTAAATTTCACACTTAAATTGTTAGTTTACCATTAATATTTGTTTCTAGTTGACTATACATGATTGAACAAATCCTTTAATTAATCACTAATTTGCACAATTCATTTTCCTAGGTTGTATATCTATAAAATAATTATTATTAATTAACTAAATAAATTAAATAATTTACCTTAATTACCATTATTATCAGTCCATCGTCTTAACACTACAGACCCATCCTCATGCTTCATTGTCATTTAACTTCTTCACATAACTGAACCGCAGCTTCATCTTGTCACCGTTGTGTTAAGCTTGATCCATCCTTCTAGTATGATAACTATAGAGGCACTTCACACATCACTGCGCCACTTAGATCTCCCATATTTCCATGTCGCACCATATTTCCCAAACGTCATTAGACAATCGAAACCCCTAATTCGTGATACTACCCAAAATCAGAATCGCACTAACCATAATCCCTTGTAACCAAGACGTAACCAAATCTGAACTCACCATCATACAGGATCCATCGATCTACCATCGCATACTCGAACCCCACACAAATCAGAAACCCCTCTGTCGAACACCGGCCACAAATCAAAAATCGCGACTTCATTTCTGAAGTCAACCACAGAACGCGATTGCATTTCAGAAAATATCGAGCTTCAGATCGTGTACCCTTCAATTGATTTGGTTTGATTTTCACAAGACCCATCAAAGGCTAATAGCCCCCTATGGTATCGGAGAATCGAAGCCAGCCTATGCGATGTCGAAGAATTGAATTGCGGATTCTGATTTTGACAGAAGAAAAAGGGAGCGAATCCCTTTATAGCTTCTTTCGATTTTAAAGCTTTGGTTTTTTTTCTTTTCTTTTCTTTCTGAGGAATCAAAAATGAGAAGGAAGAGATGGTAGCGTTATATAGAAGGAGGAAGGGGACAAGAGGTATGTGCTAATAAAGGGATGTTGGTTAAGTACACCGCATATTTAATTCGATTTGATTTGTATTAAATTCGATTTGATTTAAAGAGATTTTTATTTTTTTAAACAGATATCGATTTGATTTCGAATCTACCCATAATAAAATATCTTGGGTCCATCAATTTAAACCACGAGCCGCTATTCTAGCGTATTGTCTGACATTTCAATGTAATTACACTATTCTGAACTCAACAGAATAGACTATATAATTTAATTCGAACATATTTAAAAAAAACATATTAAATTGATATAATATGATTTAAATTCAAAACTAATAAATTCCTTAAAAATAAATTACTATTATTATCGTTCAAATTCAAATAAAAATTCTTATTAACCATTTGAATCATTCTGAGTCCATTTTAAATTCAAATTGAATTATTTCACTTCTCGTATTTCGAAAATTATATGCATTCGAAATAAAGCGTATATCGATTATAAATCGATAATTCAATATAAAAATTCTTTTATATTATTAATTCAATATTTAAACGATATTAAATATTTAAAATAACCGTTCGAAAATCTGGGTCGTTACATATTTTGGCTTCATATGCAGCTGAGCGAGAATTTTTTGAGAACTTATCAACAACAAATTCCCAATAAAACGCTGACGTGGCCAAAACAGACCTGTTTGTGTAAATATTGAAATTATTGGTTTATTTTTGTTATATTTTTCAAAAGTAACTAAGATGTGCTCAATTTTCACAAATTTGTAAAACAGAAAAACCACTAAAACCAAAAATAAATAGATTCAAACAAACAAATGTGATGCTTGATTCAAAGATGCAATAACATATGTTGTGAATGTACTTAACAATTTTATATCGGTGGAAGAGCAAAAAGTAATAACGGGGCTAAAACAATGATGTAGCTTAAGTGCAAAAAGTTACATAGATACAAAATCAAGCATTTAACGTTAATTTATTTGCATTCTCTTATAATTTATACATGAAATAAAATATGATGTAATCTTATATTATAAATGCAAGGAAGATTATGATTTATGTAGTCCAGATTTGGTGACTACAACATGTTCTAACTTATATTGAATGCTTGTGCCTTAAAATTACGTCTTTGTCTTAAATTCATTCCTTTGTTTAAAGGAGAAAATCAGTCAAATCAGTTCCTTTATATTGATATTCCTAACGCAGGTGCTAAGAATCCTTGATTTAGCAGTCTTAGAGGAAAATATCGGGGATTTAAGCAAATCTACTATTCATTGTGGCTAAACTGGAAAAGAAATAGCAGCTAAAGAGCGGTATGTGTAATGACCTGGATTTTTGGTCGTTCACTCGACAAAATCCACAATGTCGAGTTAAACGAATCCAAAATTCTTGGTAATTACACTTGGTATCAGAGCTTTGGTTTAGCAATAACCTTGGCTCTATTTGGGAATAACTCATTAGAGGTAGGCTAGTAATACCCTAGAATGAGTTTGAGTGTATATGAGAGAGCTTACTTATAATTTTGATATAAAAATAATTTCGTATTGTGTTGGTTTGCTCCATTGAGTTTTTATGAATTATGGTCGGTAGTTGGGACGCTAAGGCATTGATAGGGATTTCCAAACACTAGAATAGGACTAATCGACACAATATTGTTTTGGATTATGTTTTGTACATACGAAGTTATTTTAAAAGCCTATTAAATTTGTTTAATTAGTTAATATAACTGTACTATTGACTATTGAATGATCTTAATTAAGAAAAATGAAATGTTGAAAATTAATTGGTAATGAAATAAGAAGAAGTTAAATATGAATTCGAGAAATTAGTTTCAGGTTGTTATGTAATGTTGATTTAAAAATGGTTTTGAAATAATATATTTATATTTTAAAAGTAGTTCATACATAAATTATTTTCAAATGATTTAATGGAAATAATTGTGTATTCCCTACTTTTCTTTGGGAAATGACTTCGGTGATGAGTGCACGCATCATCAACATTTGTTTTCGAGAGTGTAAGGGGGAGACCACTTAGAACTTTTATAATTTGTTTGAGAAAATTGTATTTCATTTAAATCTTTTATAGTTTGGTTTGATATAAAAGATATAATATGTAACAGCCCGCACCTCCGTTCGCGCAAGATATTGTTCCCAACTTAGCCACCGTATAGGTGTGGGGTTTTGTTCCTCAAAAGGCCTCGGCGTTAGTAAGTGGTGGACTCTACAATATAAGTAACCACTTCACGTAGGCTTCCACGATGTGGGACTTAGGGGTATTATATTCTCCCCTCTTACAGAGCCTAACGTCCCCGTTGGCTCACAAACACCTCACCCCAGGCGTTGTGGTCCACACAGCAGCCACAATTCCGGCTGGTTATTGGCTCTAATACCACTTGTAAAGGGTCTAGGCTTTTCAACCATCAACTAGTGGCCTACACTGCCACCGTGGCTTTACAATGATACCTCAGAACTGTTTTTACAGCCAGCCTCTCGACTCGACCAACCTTCATTGCCGGGACATGTAGGGGTAAGAGTCTCCCGTCCGCCACCAAACCGCGAAGCGAGAACCCCTATCATGCGTACCAATGAAGCAACCAGCTCTGATACAAACTGAAACGACCCAAACTTCCCCGTAAGGGAAAGCCTGAATTGCTTTGAGAACAACGCACATCAGAACATAAACTGAAGAACATTTTATTGCTGATTACAACAATTACATCAGAGTACAAGAATATAACAGAGTAGGAATACTTATTACACAATAGAAATACAATAATATCAGAGATTTAAATTACATTTAAATAGCAGCGGAAAAATAATACAAATACACAACTGAAAGGAATACACAGATACAGTGCTTTTCGAATACCGCTTTAGCTGTAAACTGGGATCCTGTAAATATATCTGCAAAAAGCTACTTGACTACCCCATGTGGAAAATATGGGCACCCGAGTTTGCCAGTGAAACAAACTACAGGTCAGTCATGGGACTGTTATGAGAAATCTTAACTTGACTTATCTAATAATAAGGCTAATCACAGGACCACGCCGCTAACACGGAACGGGTTTACTCCATTGGATTGCCAGTGCATAAAATAAAGTAAATCGTTAAACAATGCAATGCTTTTTAGAAAAATGAAACCACAATAAGACTCAAGTCCCATCACACAATGCAACGCAAACCAGAGGATAAAGTTTTACCTTATAATGGTCAAAAATGCTTGATACGATAAAACGGATTTAATATTAGTGTGTATATGTTTTAATAAAACATTTCAATCATAATGTATCAATCATAAACGGCATAGTACCTCATCCTACTATGTCACCATACTAGTTCTACAATCAAAACCACATGGTGTCGTATTGGAAGTTGGATTTCCATCATGAGTCGAGGCTAGGGATCATCCTCTCCGATTCGAGACATTCTAGCAAATGCCTCAGGATTCCCCGCAGTGAACCCTTGGATCTTCAGGGCCGGTCCACACCTACGTTAGTGGTTTAGTTATGCCTGAACACACGCTTCCCGGTTCCTTTGAACCTCCATATGGCCACTAACAACCTATATATCCGAGGTACCTCATAATCCATCATCCACATAAGTAAAATGTCAGGGCTGGTAAGTTGCTGACACCACTCTAGCTAGAAAGAAACGTGTGCACTCCCTGTAGTCCTAATCCCTTTTTAGACTCATAAAGGGATGTGAGGCTCGCGAAGTCACACTATACTCAAAGCTACGCCTAAACAGGCTATGCTTTGATCATCCACCACGAGGCCCTGCTTTTCAACAAAAGCCTTGGTCATCTACATCTTGGCGTGCCACATTGACAATTCACGCCATGCGATTGGTAACTATTAATATACAACAGGGTGTTAAGCAAAGAATAAATTCTGCACCACCAATCCGATATACATTAATAAAAATCAATTTAATTTACATGGAACGAAATCCAATGTCATACATGCATCCATTTACAAGTCCGTTCTGGGTCTGAACGAAACCGGAGACACCTGAGAGGTCTTCGCATATCCGTACAATCAACAATACGTCCGGACAGCTACCACTGTAGCCCCTTCAAGGTAGCTACTCCAATCATGGGCATCAGTAACAACACATCCATTCGATGTGAAGATCGTCGGTCTTCAACCACCGTCCTCATTTTTGACTCTTTATCGTCGTAGTAATTATTCAGAATGGGTTAAACCCGGTCCTTCCGAATAACTCGCGTATTTTTATAATTAAAAATCAAGTGCTATAAAAACACATCCAACGCCTCATTCCAATTAAGAATATTCTTTTAAATAAAATATTCACATTATTATATCAAAGATAAATTCTTTAAATTTATTCTTAAATCTTTCTTTTAAAGATTTATTAAAACCCCAATTTGGTTTTAAATAGCAAAAATCATTATTCAATGATTATTTAAATTTAAGAAATTAATCTTATCTTTAACTGGGTTAAAGAACTAATGTCATTTAAAACATAGTTCACGGTAAACCCAAAATCATCTTCCATAAAATGTGGAATCTTCACAGAAATCAAATCAATATATAATCGTTACAAATTTCTGTATCCGACCAATAATATAAATGGAATAACGATAAAGCCTCTTAAATTCCATATGTAGTATCGGTCTTCCTTTACAAAAGCTTATCTCGGTTATTATTAATTCGAATTCCATTCAATTCCAATTTAATATATTAAATTGGAAAACTTTACTTTCGGAAAATTTCCATTTAAATCTTAATAAAAGATTTATAAATTCCAAATCATATTTTTACTGTCAGTTGGGTTAAAGAACACATGTCGCTTAAAAACACAGTTCATAATAAACACAACTCACATTTCATCTTATTCCATTTACTAAATATAACTGAAAACTTTAATAATCTTAATTAAAAGATTTATTCTTTTCATATGGGGTTTAAGAATAGTGTTATTGAAGACACCATTCACGACAGACCCAAAATCCAATTTATTTAATTTAATTTCAATTAAATATTAACTAATTGGAAAACTTCATTAAATCATAATTTAATGATTTACTCTAGTTAACGACTAGTTTATTTCAATAATTTTTTTAAAAAATATTCCTTTTCTAAAATATTCTTTATTGGAATGTGACTCAATCAACAACCATATATTGCATGTAATCAACAATCATGATAAATAATTACCAAATATCCAAATAACAACCAGAGTGGATTCTACAACTAAATATTGGGATTAATGTCTGTCAAATATCATCCCAATACCTGTGTGGGGTTCCATCCAACAAACAAATAGTAAATTATTTGTGCACTTGGGCGATGTGTGAAAATTATCGTCCCAATCACATAAACAAGTCGGATGACTTGTAAATGGAAGTGTAATATTCAGTTTGAATATACTAGCATTATATTTAGTACGTCAAACATTTCAACATTACAGACATATATTCCAAGCCATCACTAACATCATATTTTTAACATATGATCTTTTTATTGTAACTAATTGACAATAAAAATATTAACTTTCATATCTTTTGTGTAATCCTTTTAAGTGACCAAGAATGAATATTTTGGTGTAGTCCTTTTTTAATGACCAAAAATGTATATTTTAGTGTAATCCTTTTAAGTGACCAAAAATGTATATTTTAGTGTAGTCCTTTTTTAATGACCAAAAATGTATATTTTGGTGTAATCCTTTTAAGTGACCAAAAATGTATATTTTGATGTAGTCCTTTTAAGTGACCAAAAATGTATATTTTTGGTGTAATCCTTTTAAGTGACCAAAAATGTATATTTTTTGTGTAATCCTTTTAAGTGACCAAAAATGTATAATTTTTGGTGTAATCCTTTTAAGTGACCAAAAATGTATATTTTTGATGTAGTCCTTTTTTAATAACCAAAAATGTATATTTTGGTGTACCCCTTTTAAGTGACCAAAAATGTATATTTTGGTGTAATCCTTTTAAGTGACCAACAATGTATACTTTTGGTGCGATCATTTTTAATTACCAAAAATGTGTACCTTGGTCACATTCTTTTTAAAGGACAAAAATGAATATTTTTAATATCACATAGAAATGAGATCTTTAATCCTATTCTTTTTAATGAGAATAATATTACATAAAAATGTATGTTTTTAATTCATTCTTTTTAAATGACCAAAAATGCCTATTTTTTACTTCATTCTTTTTAAATGACAAGAATGTCCTTTTTATTCTAATTTACATTTTCTAACAAAAATGTCCTTTTTATTCTAATTTACATTTTCTAACAAAAATGTTCTTTTTATTCTAATTTACATTTTCTAACAAAAAATGTCCTTTTATTCTAATTTACATTTTCTAACAAAAAAATGGTATTTTTGTCTAATATACATTTATAAATCAAAAATGTTATTTTATTCCTATGTGACATTTTCCCATCAAAATGTTAATTTCTCTACTGTAACATTTTATAATCAAAATGTTAATTTCTCTAATGTAACATTTAAAATAAAAATGTTAATTTCTCTAATGTAACATTTAAAATAAAAATGTTAATTTCTCTAATGTAACATCTTATAATAAAAATGTTAATTTTATCTTACAGGACAATTCGTAACAAAAATGTAAATTTAATCTTACATGATAATTTAAACAAAAATGTTATTTTATATAACATGATGATTTATAACAAAAATGTAAATTTTATCTCAATAAACATTATAAATGAAAATGACATATTTATTTATCACAACATTTATACTAATCAAATGACATATTTATTTATCATAAATGACAAATTTGATTTCTACCATAAATGACAAACTTGATTTCTAACATCAATGACAAAATTGATTTCTAACATTAATGACAAAAATTGATTCCTAACATATATGACAAAATTGATTTCTAACATATATGACAAATTGATCACTAAAATGATAATTTATACTAACATGGCAATTTATCACTAAAATGATAATTTATAATAACATGACAATTTATCACTAAAATGATAATTATAATTTAACATAACATATAATCCAACATATCATCAGCACCACATTAAATCAACAAATCTGATTTTTATACAGCACACATATTTAATATCACAACCACAACCAATATGAATATATATATATATATATATATAAATTTTAAAACGAGAAATCTCACAGTGGTATTTATCTGAATTTCCAACAGACCCCGTTTCAGATCTGGTCTGTTTCATCATGTAGATCTCCTCAGCACGATTCCAACGCAACGAAAATCGCTGAATTCCGTTTCTATTTGAAGAAATTACGGTCATTTATACCTTAACCACTTTAATAACTAATTAAATAGTTAATTAATTATACTTAACCATGATTACACATCCTATTCCTTCTTCCATTCTCGTTCAAATCATTTCTGCCTGGAACTCATGATCGACAATGCAGCCTCCACGTCGCACAAAATCAAGACCACTGGGAGCATATCGGATCTTGCCACTCCGAAGCTGCTAACGTCTCCACCCCGTGTGTCCATCGCCAGCGAACTCGCACCACCCTCCTCCAGAAAAATACCCCTAAACACGGCTACTTCCAGCTCAGAAATCGATCCATCCAAACCATGATTTTTATTCACTACCGTATGGTTTTAAAGAGGAGACAAATCTCTTCAATATTAGTTTTGATTGTTTCGAAATTCATTGAGTTGTCCTGGAGAACTTGGGGATTCATTTCAGTTGTTTTCTGGCCATTGATGAAATAGAACGGCGGCTGGCTCAGAAATGGGATCAGGGTTTAGTTCGTACTGCATATTTCCACTGTATTTATAATGTATTTTATACTATTTAATTATTTAATTCAAGAAAATATTTGTTCATTGATACTAACTCCGAATCGAACCCAACGAATGTCGCCCCTAGCTAATAACCCCCATCCCGGACACAATGGAATATATTTCATAACCCAATTCGGCTGTTACGATATGTTTTTCTTTAAATTAAAATATAAATCAATATATATTAAATTCAAACGTACATTTTAAATTACCAGGGCCATATACGGACTCTAAAAATTATAGAAAAATTATTTCTAGTTATGTTTTGACGATACGGTCGTATCAAAACTAATTTCGTTTTTCGAGACCGTTTGAAAAATGGCCATTTTCAACTCAATTAAATTTGACTGAAACTGACAAAACACGTTTTCCTTTGCCACGCTCACATATTAATTCGAAAAATTATGAAAATTGAAACCTAGCAATAATTTGACATTCCAGTTCCAACGAAAGTGGTTTCGTCGAAAACGAAGGTCGTTTGCAAAACGGCTATTTTAAGGGCTAAATATTATATTAAAATATATATAATTTCTACAGCGACTTTTCTAAATTTTAAACTAGACATAACTTTCGACTTATAAAGTGAAATATTAGTTTCTCAGATTCATTAGAAATATATGATTAAACAGATTTAAATATCTCTTGTTTTACTAAAATCCGATTTATTTTGAATCCTGTACATTCAGTTAAAGTTTAAAATCAAAATTTCAAACTACAGCGCTATTTCTAACTCCTTTTACTTTTTAAATTAAATTTATTCGTTTTAACTTCGATTAGAATAAATTTTTAGTCGTTATTATTTAAAATAAATTATTTTAAATATTAAAATCCATTAAAATTTCTAAAATAAAAATTTTAAATTGGTTGCAAAATTCCGGGTTGTTACAATCTCCCCCACTTAAAATCTTTTCGTCCCCGAAAAAGAACGGAGCTTAAAGTTGTTTAATTAACCAACTCAACTTTCAATTTTAATAAATTTTTAATTCAGTTCAGTATCAAATTCGATTTAGCTAAATTTATCATTCCTTTATATATTTGTTTAATTAATTATCCTTCTAATATTTTAATTAGTTAAAATAACCATCAAACATCACAACTAGCAATCAATTAGGTGATTAACTTTTTAAATATATATAACTTTTATTTATAGTCAAAAATCATATTTTTAGTGCAAATCACAGCAATATATCCTACTAAGTTTTGGTTCTCATACTAGTCAATGGAAATATATAGATATACCACTTTTGAAACTCGAACATGAATTCTGATGGTGTTTCGAACCACCATCAGAACATCTCCGGGCGACTAGAGTGTGATTCCATATCTATCCAGTATATTAAAACTTCGAATATCCGTTAATTACTCATATATTCGAAATCTTTATATACTCGATTGTCCACATTAAAATATAATAATATACTCAAATACATGTTTTAAGATAAAATTTTCAAAAATAAATTTGTTTTCATTTTTATTTTAAAGAAAATAATACTCTTCACACTCGTTCTAGGATACTACTGATCCTATCTCTAACGAGTTATTCTGATTGGATATTACTAATCCAATCTCTGATGAATTCTTTCGTTTGGTTCTAATGTGCCTTGTTCTCGAGCTCTGTAAACCAAAGCTCTGATACCAACTGAAACAGCCCGCACCTCCGTTCACGCAAGATATTGTCCCCAACTTAGCCACCGTATAGGTATGGGGTTTTGTTCCTCAAAAGGCCTCGGCGTTAGTAAGAGATGGGCTCTACTTTATAAGTACCCACTTCACATAGGCTTCCACGATGTGGGACTTATGGGTGTTATATAATATATGAGATATTTTGAAAGTTGATTTTGGAAATGAACCTGAAGCTGAATTCTTAAGTTCTCGAATGATTGAAGTAATGAACTTAACTTGAAATTTAAACCTTTGAATTGTGAAATAAATAAAATAAATCTAAGAGAAATATGAAATAAAGTAATCTCTTAGGAATGTGAAATGGTAAAATTGAAGCAAATTGGATAATATTGAATTTGTATAATATTAAACCTCTTCCATAACATATATAACTTACCAAAATATATAAGAAGTTGAAATGTTATATGAATAATATACAAGTGTAAGTATGAATAATGAAAGGTGAAATTAAATTGATTGTTTATAAATATATTTACAGAACTGGCATTTTATAGTGGCCTACAACCGCTATGAATAATAACTATAGCGGTTCAATAACTGCTTTATATCGACATGTTATAAAAAAACTGCTACTTAGTTATAACGCTTATCTAGCCGCTATAAAAGATATGGTTTTATAGCGCATTTTGACCGCTATGTTATTTTATTACAGTAGCTCATGCTCACCACTATAACACATCTAAATCTCGATGAACATGATTTTTTTTATGACACAGTAATGCTGCTATAACATGTTTATTCGATAGCGGCTATATGACGCTATTAATTTAATATGTTATGGTATTGCTAAATCCTTTTACAACTCATATATAATACACTTTAATTATAGCAATCAAAATGGATATGCGTAACCATTTGAAGAGCAATGTATAAACGAACAAAATATGATAATCAACATATGTAACGCATATTCATGATAACAAAATAAGGCATCAACTAACAAAAAACAAGTTCAATACATGAATAACCAAATTCAATACATATGTTTTCAATTCCATATTGATCTCAATTTGAGTTAACAAAAGACAAAACATAGTTCATATTTAAAACTACAAGTACCAAATGCATCATTAAGAACTTCAACTGCTCAATGCCTTTGTTCATGCACGTCTTCGTTGATTGGTAGAGCTTTCTGAAAATTCAAACCGATGGAAATAGTTAAAATAAATACGAAAAAACTATGTCATCTTACTCTAATCCATTAAAAAAAATAACAAAAAATTTAGTTGCACCCCTCCAACACAGCCTGCACATCAATTTATTTGTACCAAATAACTGATCTGTACATACATTTAGTTCAGGTCACATTGTAATTGTAGTATGGCCCAAAAGTGGGATTGTTGTACTATCAGGCATTGAGATCACAATAAGGATGTTTCTCCGCAATATAGGACCAGGGAAGGAATTAAAATGAAGAAAAATAAATCATATATATGCACTATATTACATCACGGTCTACTCAATGAACATAACGCCTATATCAAAAAATCATTCAAAGTGAAAGAGCATAAAAGCACAGCCAACTGCACCTACATAGGTGTAAAATGATATCAGCATAGCTCATTTGGTGTTAGTACAAGACACAAAATAGAAATAGATAGTTGATATACAATTCACATAATGGTAGGCATATGGAATACGATAAAAAGGAATATTACAAAATTTATGTGTTGAATATGTCGATAAACATAATTAAGTTGTTCCAACTATATCTTGTTTATTTTGAGAGAATGAAAAAGGTTATAATATTAAAAATTACTTTCATGTTAAAAAAATATTTGCAGTAAAATAACTAATGAAAGTATGCCTCATCAAGGATTTAGAAGAATGGGTTTTTATATGATTTTAAGTTTGCAACTCATGCACATGCAATGGTGAACAATTATGTCAACGCTTCCATATTACTAAACTTTATATGAATAATATGTATTCTAACTTCGTTAAGAACTGGAATTTCCATAACATATTTTTTTAAAATCTCGTGCATATATTAAGTTCGATGCCCAGACAACTATGTGTACAACTTGCGTCTTAAGATTGAAACACTGATCTCCTTTAAATTGGCCACCAGAAACTTGAATAGGCTGAATGCCAACACCATCATGTTAACCTAATGAGCTTCTAATACTGACTCTATGTAAACACCCCAAACCCCGTACGGACGGCGACAAGGGTAATCTTTGGAATATAACACAATAACAGATAATAGCAGAACAGAAATAAATAAATACACCAGATAATGCACAATAGAATATACTGGATGAACGTAAACATCAGAGTTACACAGTATACAGGATCATACTTAGTACAAACACAGTTCAGCTATGCATAAATGTCTACAGCGGAAACAAACAAAATATGTACAATAGGAGCTGAACAGCATAAAAAGAGATAAATAATAGAATCCATCTTTAGCTCCAGCTATCCGGATAAAGCCTGCTAAACCTGAATACATGGCTGTCCGTGTAGAAAAAGGGGCACCCGAGTTTGAAAGTGAAACAAACTACGAGTCAGTCATGGGACTGGTATGAGAAATTTACTCAACACATTTAAAATATGGCTAATCACAGGACCAATCCACTATCGTGGAACGGGTTCACTCCATTGGATTGCCAGTGCTTTAAAAACAAATCTTTCTTTTAAACATCGCAATGCTTTTTATAAAGATGAAGCCATTATAAGACTCGGTTCCCATCACACAATGCAACGCAAACCGGAGGATAGAGTTTTTACCTTATAACGGCCAAAATATGCTTGATACGAATAAAACAAAGGCATTTGATATCATTACTAGTGTTTATATGTTTTGAAAACAATTTCAAATCATAACTATCAATCATAGACTGCATTAATGCCCCATACCACTATGTCGCCATATATAGGTATACAATCAAAACCGCACAGTCACGTATTTGGAAATTGGATTTCCGTCATGAACCAAGGCAAAAGAAAATCCTTACCGAATTCGAGACTGTCTAGCCCGAGTCTCAGGCACAACCGCAACCGTACCTTGGATCGTCAGGGCCGGTCCACACGAAGTGGATTATAATGCCTGAACAATGCGTTTCTCCGCCCTTTGGGGCGTAAGTGAGCCAACGAATGACTCCATCGGACCCGGATCGTCCGATCTAACCGAGGCACCTCGCAACAGCAACAACCACATAAGTCAAACTCGTCAGGGCGTGTAAAACCACTGACGCCACTTCTAGCTAGAAAGAAAACGCACATCCCCCATGAGGTCCTTCTCCCGTTTCTGGTTCATACCGAGGTGTGAGGCTCGCGAATTCACGTTATATACAAAGCTACGCCACACAAGCGGTGCTTTAATCATCACCACAAGACTTTGCTTTTCAACAGAAGCCCTGATCACTGCATCTTAGTATGCCACACAGACAATTCACACCGTGCAACTGATGGCTATCAATCACACAGAATAAATTCCATATGTCAGACACACTGTCCATTTGCAAGTCCGTTCTGGGTCTGAACGAAACCGGAGGCACTATATACCTCGCAAACCAATCGATCACCACGTACGTCTGGACGATCAGCACTCATTATCCATTTTTCGGGATGCCTCCCAATCAGGACCTCGGTTACCATCCAAACGAGGTGAAGATCTCCGGTCTTCGACCACCGTCTTCATCTTCGATTTCTTATCGTCGATTCAGTTATTCTGAATGGGATAAACCCGGTCTTTCTGAGCAACTCGCATATATAATAAACAAGTGCAACACCAACATACATACGCATCATTTCAATTCATTAGTCACTAACCGTCAATCAGTAAGAGAACGATTTCCCGAATATTAACCCTAAAGGCCGAAACCAACATCAGATCAATACCCAAAAAACCATTCGACTTAGCCAACCTTCAGTTAGTTCCTAAATTTCGCATCCATATCGTTTATAATATTTTATAACGATCTATCGCTATTTTTATTTATTTTAAAATAGCCAATTTATTCAAAACTACGCTTCGGGCCATAACGCGGCCGTGGCGCTGTTTTTCTTCAGATTTGATTTACACATATCTGAAAATATAACCGTTGGATCTTCACAAAATTTACATCATTAGAAAGATCTTTTCAAATCGAATCCAACGGTTCCAGTTTCGAGAAAATCCGACGGTCGGATCTCCCGGTACAATCGTTTGAAGTTTCGATTTCAAAATACGAACTGCAGCGTCGTTATTCGATTAAATATAATTATATTTATATATATAAATATAATCGATTCTGGCGCTGTTTTTCCTCAGATTTGAATAAAACAATCCAGACAATCCAACCGTTGGATTTTTACAAAGTTGGTGCCGTTGGAAAGATATTTCCAAAGCGAACCCAACGGTTGCGATTTCAGGAAAATCCAATGGTCGGATCTCCCAATATAATCATTTGAAATCACGGTTTCAAAATACGAATTGCAGCGTCGTTATTCGATTAAATATAATCGATTCTGGCGCTGTTTTTCCTTAGATTTGAATTAAACATTCCAGATAATCCAACCGTTGGATTTTTACAAAGTTGGTGCCTTTGGAAAGATATTTCCAAAGCGAACCCAACGGTTGCGATTTCGGGAAAATCCGATGGTCGGATCTCCCGGTATAATCGTTTGAAATCACGGTTTCAAAATACGAACTGCCGCGTCGTTATTCGATATATTTTAATTCTATTTATATATATATATCGATTCTTCGATTTCAAAGCTATATTCTTTTCATACATTTGATAAAAATGATATTTTTATCTAACTGTCTTCGATTTCAACACTTCACTATATTTAACAATTCATGTATATAATAAAAATGTGATTTTTATTGTAAAACAATTCATTTCAAAACACTATTATTTTATATAGTTCATATAGGTAATAAAAATAGGATTTTTATTATAAAACAATTTCTTTCAAAAGAAGATTATTTTATATAGTTCATATAGATGATAAAAATGTGATTTTTAGGATAAAATAATTTATTTCAAAATATGAATACCATTCAACACATGAATTTCAATTCAACGAATGAATATCGATTCAACACATGAAGGTTTTCTATAGCTTGTATATATAGATAAAAATGTGATTTTTATATTTAAAACATGAATACCATTCAACACATGAATTTCTATTCAACGAATGAATATCGATTCAACACATGAAGGTTTTCTGTAGTTTATATATATATAGATAAAAATGTGATTTTTATATTTAAAACACGAATACCATTCAACACATGAATTTCTATTCAACGAATGAATATCGATTCAACACATGAAGGTTTTCTATAGTTTGTATATATAGATAAAAATGTGATTTTTATATTTAAAACACGAATACCATTCAACACATGAATTTCTATTCAACGAATGAATATCGATTCAACACATGAAGGTTTTCTATAGTTTGTATATATAGATAAAAATGTGATTTTTATATTTAAAACACGAATACCATTCAACACATGAATTTCTATTCAACGAATGAATATCGATTCAACACATGAAGGTTTTCTATTCAACAAACGAGTATAATTTCAACATAGGAAAATAATTCTAACACATGAATATTATTCAAAATTTTGGCAGCATAACGGCAGGGTAGTTAAAACCGGGGCCGTCCCTAGTACGGCTCCTCGCTCTACCTTAAAGCCTCGCAGCTTTTGACAATGGGGAATCATGCATCTAGTTCGCACGTAGGCGGCATGTATATATTTTTCATTTCCACAAACTAATCCTATGTGGTTTCAACCAAATATTTCAACCACAAACGGGTATTTTTCAACCACAAATCATTCAATTCTAACCACAAACAATTATAATCAACCATTCGCTATCAACCAATTTTCACACCAATCACAATCAATAAATATCGTCCATGGTTTGTGGCGTATATATATATATATATATATTAATATATAGCATTTCACTTCTATTTCAACACATATATAATTTTTACAACGCATATATAACTTATACATCGAACGTACAACTTATACAACGCTTATACAAGAGGTGTACAATGCTTATATAACTCATACATCGACAATATAATTTATACATCGTCGTTTTCTATATTGTTTATAATTTAGAAATCTCACATTGGGTTCCACTCCACCAAAAATAGCAGAAGGCTCAGAAAAATATGCAGTCTCTTCTAAAATGTAGAAGATGTCCTCACGATCACGATGTTTCCTGTTTCATCGAATTTCGTCAAGAAACGAAAAAGATATGATTTTTCAAAGTTTGCAACACTTAAAAGTGTTTAAATCAATTTAAATAATACACAGCCGTATACCTCCTTCGTCGTTCAAAACTAGGTTTCCAAATCCCGTCCAATCCGTGAAGCTTCGTCCCGATCAGGTTACGCCACCTCGTCGAGCTTGGAACAGGCTTCAAATGCCTGGTGGTGGCGCTCCATTCGGTGGAGAGATCAAGGCGCGACGGCGACTGAAAGTGCTGATCTTTGGAGCGACGGATCTCGGTGTACGGCGAACGAGAGGTGGCGAGATTGGTATGGATTTGAAGGCCTTGAGGAGTACTACAAAAACCTTAACTGGAGTGGGGCCTAAAGGTGAACGGATTCGCCAGAAAATGGAAGGGAAGGGAAGAACACGGGCCGCCGTCGACTTCGAGGGTATCTGGGAAGAAACGGGGAGAGAGAAAAAGTGAATGCCAATCATATTTTTTTATTTTTTTTTATATATTTTTAAATTTCGAAAATACCCTTTTCCACCTACGAACACCAATTCAAACCCAACGACTGTCGCCCCCAGCGTTTTACCCCAATTCCGAACACAATAAGATAAGTTTCATAGGCCCATTCGACTGTTTCATTCAGTTTCCATTCAATTTAAAATATATAACATTCAATATTCGATTTGAATGTACATTTCAATTTGCCAGGGCCACAAACTGATTCGAAAAATTCCAGAAAAAAATCTAGCTATGTTTTGACGATACGGTCCCAACAAAACTAGTTTCGTCGAATTCTGAGACCGTTTGAAAAATGGCCCATTTCTGGTCGATCCAATTTAACTATAATTGACCAAAACACGTTTTCCTTTGCCACGCTCACATACTAGCTTCAAAAATTTTGAAATTTGAAACCTAGAAATAACTTCTCATCCCGGATCCAACAAAAGTGGTTTCGTCGAATTCCGAGGTCGTTTGCAAAATGGCAAATTTCACGGGCTATATAAATTCCATAGCGACCTTTCTAAAAATTCATTTTGCCATAACTTTTTCTTTCTACTATGAAACTTCGATTTTTCAGATTCTTAGGAAGATATTCACTAACAGATTTAAATATTTTTGGTTTCACTCAAATCCGTTTTGTTTTGCACCTGGTACAGTCAGTCAAAGTTTGAATTCAATTTTTGAAACTGCAGCGCCATTTTAGGCCTTGTTTATAATTAGAATTAATTATATTCGTTTTCAAACGTCGATTCAAACTCACTTTTCATTGCTATTACTTAAAATATTTATTTTAAATATTTAAAATCCACTATTTTAGCCAATTTAAAATTTTTAAATTGGTTCATATTTTCCGGGTCGTTACAATCTCCCCCACTTAAAAAATTTCGTCCCCGAAAAGGAACAAAGTCGAAAGTGGTTTGATTAATCAACTCTACGTTCAGTCTGGCCTCCATTCTCTAACTTTCAATTTCTGAGAAATTTCAAATTCTTCAAAAATTTGGCTAACACCCGGAATTTTCGAAAAATTTCGCCATAACCTCCTTTGTACGGGGAGGGGTTTGGAAATTTATTGGGCCGTATTAGGTACCCAATAAATCCTTATACGCATACACATATTTATAGTGATATATTCTGGTGTTTACAGGGGAGCGTGTATTGTTAATAACTCCAGAGAATAAATTCTCGTCACCCTGACAAAGCCTGAGGGAGTGTGTATTTTAAATGCTCCAGAGGATAAATTCTCGTCACCTCGTCCCGTGTGGGAAATAAATAGTCCATGAGCCGTGTCTAATGACTAGAGAGACGTGATTATTGTCAACTTCAGGCCCGTGTGGGTTTTTTATTAATCTGCCAATTTTATCATTACAATTTAAATAGTCCATATCAATCATCAGTTCAACCTTTAAAATATAGTCATCGCCATACAAGCCTCTCGCTCATATGGTAAATCTTCCACCTCGTCACACAAACTCCAAATGCTTATGTGGTATATGATGAAGTATGCCTATCTTCCAGAAGTATGCCATGTAATGTAGTTCAAAATTAATTGTTACTATCCTATGGCGACATTTATTTTTACACACAGAATAACCAGCACTCCGCATCCAATGGCATTCACAGGAGTTGATATAATAATATTTCGCATCAAACTCATTAAGGTTTACCTATTTGTCGGGCATGTAAATAAAATCTTTACTCAACAGCTAATCCATTTACCTGTTCAAACATATATAATGCACAAGTATATATATTTCTAATTAATTCTCTAATCAGTTCAATGTGTGATTTAAATGAATAAATTCTACCATTATTCTCTTATTAATTAAATTAACTATCGTTTTAATAATTTAATTAATCAAATCTACTATCACACAATACAAACAACAATCAAATTGTTTTTAACTTTTCAAAAATATATATCTTTTATATATTCTAAAATCATATTTCTAACACCAAACTAGATATATAATCACAAATACTTTATTTATAAACAAATTATTCTCGACTCGTTCCGGGGCACTTCTGACCCCATCTCTAACGAGTTATTCTGCTATACTCATACTAGGATATTTCTGATCCTATCTGTATTGAGTTACCCGTCCTAGAACACTGCTGGTTCTATCTATGACGAGTTCGTTAATGTGTTATATACCAGAGCCGAGCTTAACCAAAGCTCTGATACCAAATGAGACGTTACCGCGAAATCCGGTAGGCTTTGCAACCATCCCTTCATCCTCCAGTACAGCAGGTAAAACCTACCGTGGCTCACAATGGTCCCCCAGCCCCTTGTTTTACAGCGACCCTCTCGAGTCTCGCGCCTACTGGCGAACCAACGCTCTAAACTGCGACATGTAGGGGTAAGAGTCTCCCGTTCGCCACCAAACCGCGAAGCGAGAATCCCCTATCATGCGTACCCGGCCTACTCAGGGCCAACAACAACGACTGGTATGAGAAATCTACTCAACACATTTAAAATATGGCTAATCACAGGACCACGTCACTTTCGTGGAATGGGCTTACTCCATTGGATTGCCAGTGCTTTAAAAACAAATCTTTCTTTTAAACATCGCAATGCTTTTTATAAAGATGAAGCCATTATAAGACTCAGTTCCCATCACACAATGCAACGCAAACCGGAGGATAGAGTTTTTACCTTATAACAGCCAAAATATGCTTGATACGAATAAAACAAAGGCATTTGATATCATTACTAGTGTTTATATGTTTTGAAAACAATTTCAAATCATAACTATCAATCATAGAAGGCATTAATGCCTCATACCACTATGTCGCCATATATAGGTATACAATCAAAACTGCACAGTCACGTATTTGGAAATTGGATTTCCGTCATGAACCAAGGCAAAAGATAGTCCTTACCGAATTCGAGACTGTCTAGCCTGAGTCTCAGGCACAGCCGCAACCGTACCTTGGATCGTCAGGGCCGGTCCACACGAAGTGGATTATAATGCCTGAACAATGCGTTTCTCCGCCCTTTGGGGCGTAAGTGAGCCAACGAATGACTCCATCGGACCCAGATCGTCCGATCTAACCGAGGCCCCTCGCAACAGCAACAACCACATAAGTCAAACTCGTCAGGGCATGTAAAACCACTGACGCCACTTCTAGCTAGAAAGAAAACGCACGTCCCCCCTGAGGTCCTTCTCCCGTTTCTGGTTCATACCGGGGTGTGAGGCTCGCGAATTCACGTTATATACAAAGCTACGCCACACAGGCGGTGCTTTGATCATCACCACAAGACTTTGCTTTTCAACAGAAGCCCTGATCACTGCATCTTAGCATGCCACATAGGCAATTCACACCGTGCAACTGATGGCTATCAATCACACAGAATAAATTCCATATGTCAGACACACTGTCCATTTGCAAGTCCATTCTGGGTCTGAACAAAACTGGAGGCACTATATACCTCGCAAACCCATCGATCACCACGTACGTCTAGACGATCACCACTCATTATCCATATTTCGGGATGCCTCCCAATCAAGAGCTCGGTTACCATACAAACGAGGTGAAGATCTCCGGTCTTCGACCACCGTCTTCATCTTCGATTTCTTATCGTCGATTCAGTTATTTAGAATGGGATAAACCCTGTCTTTCTGAGCAAATCGCGTATATAATAAACAAGTGCAACACTAACATACATATGCATCATTTCAATTCATTAGTCACTAACTGTCAATCAGTAAGAGAACGATTTCCCGAATATTAACCCCGAAGGCCGAAACCAACATCAGGTCAATACCCAAGAAACCATTCGACTTAGCCAACCTTCAGTTACTTCCTAAATTTCGCATCCATATCGTTTATAATATTTTATAACGATTTATCGCTATTTTTATTTATTTTAAAATAGCCAATTTATTCAAAACGACGCTTCAGGCCATAACGCGGCCGTGGCGATGTTTTTCTTCAGATTTGATTTACACATATCTGAAAATCTATCCGTTGGATCTTCACAAAATTTACATCATTAGAAAGATCTTTTCAAAACGAATCCAACGGTTCTAGTTTCAGGAAAATCCGACGGTCGGATCTCCCGGTACAATCGTTTGAAGTTTTGATTTCAAAATACGAACTGCAGCGTCGTTATTTGATTAAATATAATTATATTTATATGTATATATAAATATAATCGATTCTGGCGCTGTTTTTCCTCAGATTTGAATTAAACATTCCAGACAATCCAACCGTTGGATTTTTACAAAGTTGGTGCCGTTGGAAAGATATTTCCAAAGCGAACCCAACGGTTGCGATTTTAGGAAAATCCGATGGTCGGATCTCCCGGTATAATCGTTTGAAATCACGGTTTTAAAATACGAACTGCAGCATCGTTATTCGATTAAATATAATTATATTTATATATATATATAAAAATATAATCGATTCTGGCGCTGTTTTTCCTCAGATTTGAATTAAACATTCCAGACAATCCAACCGTTGGATTTTTACAAAGTTCGTGCCGTTGGAAAGATATTTCCAAAGCGAACCCAACGGTTGCGATTTCAGGAAAATCCGATGGTCGGATCTCCCGGTATAATCATTTGAAATCACGGTTTCAAAATACGAACTACAGCGACGTTATTCGATATATTTTAATTCTATTTATATATATATATATATATCGATTCTTCGATTTCAAAGCTATATTCTTTTCATACATTTGATAAAAATGATATTTTTATCTAACTGTCTTCGATTTCAACACTTCACTATATTTGACAATTCATGTATATAATAAAAATGTGATTTTTATTGTAAAACAATTCATTTCAAAAAACTATTATTTTATATAGTTCATATAGGTAATAAAAATAGGATTTTTATTATAAAACAATTTCTTTCAAAAGGAGATTATTTTATATAGTTATATAGATGATAAAAATATGATTTTTATTATAAAACAATTTATTTCAAAATATGAATACCATTCAACACATGAATTTCAACTCAATGAATGAATATCGATTCAACACATGAAGGTTTTCTATAGCTTATATATATAGATAAAAATGTGATTTTTATATTTAAAACACGAATACCATTCAACCCATGAATTTCTATTCAAAGAATGAATATCGATTCAACACATGAAGGTTTTCTATAGTTTATATATATAGATAAAAATGTGATTTTTATATTTAAAACACGAATACCATTCAATACATGAATTTCTATTCAACGAATGAATATTGATTCAACACATTAAGGTTTTCTATAGTTTATATATATCGATAAAAATGTGATTTTTATATTTAAAACACGAATAACATTCAACACATGAATTTCTGTTCAACGAATGAATATCGATTCAACACATGAAGGTTTTCTATAGTTTGTATATATAGATAAAAATGTGATTTTTATATTTAAAACACGAATACCATTCAACACATGAATTTCTATTCAACGAATGAATATCGATTCAACACATGAAGGTTTTCTATAGTTTGTATATATAGATAAAAATGTGATTTTTATATTTAAAACACGAATACCATTCAACACATGAATTTCTATTCAACGAATGAATATCGATTCAACACATGAAGGTTTTCTATTCAATAGACGAATATAATTTCAGCACAGGAAAATAATTCTAACACATGAATATTATTCAAAATTTTGGCAACATAACGGCAGGGTAGTTAAAACCAGGGTCGTCCCTAGTACGGCTCCTCGCTCTACCTTAAAGCCTCGCAACTTTTGACAATGGGGAATCATGCATCTAAATCGCACGCAGGCGGCATGTATATATTTTTCATTTCCACAAACTAATCCTATGTGGTTTCAACCAAATATTTCAACCACAATCGGGTATTTTTCAACCACAAATCAATCAATTCCAACCACAAACAATTATAATCAACCATTCACTATCAACCAATTTTCACACCAATCACAATCAATAAATATCATCCATGGTTTGTGGACGAGGGGCGTATATATATATATATATATATATATATATATATATATATATATATATATATATATATAGCATTTCACTTCTATTTCAACACATATATAATTTTTACAATGCATATATAACTTATACATCAAACGTACAACTTATACAACGCTTATACAAGAGGTGTACAACGCTTATATAACTCATACATCGACTATATAATTTATACATCGTCGTTTTCCATATTGTTTATAATTTAGAAATCTCACATTGGGTTCCACTCCACCAAAAATAGCAGAAGGCTCAGAAAAATATGCGGTCTCTTCTAAAATGTAGAAGACGTCCTCACGGTCACGATGTTTCATGTTTCATCGAATTTCATCAAGAAACGAAAAAGATATGATTTTTCAAAGTTTGCAACACTTAAAAGTGTTTAAATCAATCTAAATAATACACAGCCGTATACCTCCTTCGTCATTCAAAACTAGGTTTCCAAATCCCGTCCAATCCGTGAAGCTTCATCCCGATTAGGTTACGCCACCTCGTCGAGCTTGGAACAGGCTTCAAACGCCTGGTTGTGGCGCTCCATTCGGTGGAGAGATCAAGGCGCGGCGGCGACTGAAAGTGGCGATCTTTGGAGCGATGGATCTCGGTGTACGGCGAACGAGAGGTGGCGAGATCGGTATGGATTTGAAGGCCTTGAGGAGTACTACAAAAACCTTAACTGGAGTGGGGGCTAAAGGTGAACGGATTCGCCATAAAATGGAAGGGAAGGGAAGAACACGGGCCGCCGTCGACTTCGAGGGTATCTGGGAAGAAATGGGGAGAGAGAAAAAGTGAGGGCCAATCATATTTTTTTATTTTATTTATATATTTTTAAATTTCGAAAATACCCTCTTCCACCTACGAACACCAATTCAAACCCAACGACTGTCGCCCCTATCCTTTTACCCCCATTCCGAACACAATGGGATTTGTTTCATAGGCCCATTCGACTGTTTCATTCAGTTTCCATTCAATTTAAAATATATAACATTCAATATTCGATTTGAATGTACATTTCAATTTGCCAGGGCCACAAACTGATTCGAAAAATTCCAGAAAAATAAATCTAGCTATGTTTTGACGATACGGTCCCAACAAAACTAGTTTCATCGAATTCTAAGACCGTTTGAAAAATGGCCCATTTCTGGTCGATCCAATTTAACTGTAATTGACCAAAACACGTTTTCCTTCGCCACGCTCACATACTAGCTTCAAAAATTATGAAATTTGAAACCTAGCAATAACTTCTCATCCCGGATCCAACGAAATTGGTTTCGTAGAATTCCGAGGACGTTTGCAAAATGGCCAATTTCACGGGCTATATAAATTCCATAGCGACCTTTCTGAAAATTCATTTTGCCACAACATTTGCTTTCTACTATGAAACTTTGATTTTTCAGATTCTTTAGAAATATATTCACTAACAGATTTAAATATTTTTGGTTTCACTCAAATCCGTTTTGTTTTACACCCGGTACAGTCAGTCAAAGTTTGAATTCAATTTTTGAAACTGCAGCGCCATTTCAGGCCTTGTTTATAATTAGAATTAATTATATTCGTTTTCAAACGTCGATTCAAACTCACTTTTCATTGCTATTGCTTAAAATATTTATTTTAAATATTTAAAATCCACTATTTTAGCCAATTTAAAAATTATAAATTGGTTCAGATTTTCCGGGTCGTTACACTCTACTGTTATATTATTTGAAAAGCTCAAAATTCAGTGCCTATCTAACAATTTTAAAGCTCAAAAATAACTACCCACGTGACAATTTAGGATATAAATCCATATCATATTCATGTACCAACTCTATTCAAAAGGTAGTGCATAGGACAAGACAGTGTAAATTTACCTGATAGATATGAGCCACTTGCAAAGTGATCTCCTCTATGATTTCCTGGTGCAACAAAATTGGAACATGTAGTATAAAAAGAAGGTGAATTTGCAGTCCTAACAGGTGATGAATTTTTCATACATGTTCTAAAACTTGGTTGCTTTCCTCTATACAATGGAACATAAAGAATAAAGCTTTCTAAGAGATAAATAGTTATTATCGGATAGTTTTGATGATACATCACATGTTGGACTCCAAGCAACAAATGATGCCCAGTCTATTTATCGATTGGATTGAATAACTTAAAGGCTTAAACCCACCAATATAAATAACATAACTCACGTTCTTTAAAATATAACAGATGTATTATCAATTGCACAAATTTACGAGAAGAAATTAAAACCTAAGAACTCCAGTGGCTAACTAATTGGATGGTCCAATAAGCGGAGAAAGAGCTTATTTCTCTACTGCTTCTTTACCACTATTTTTGCTTGAAGGAAGACCAAACCAAACATAGTAGTTCCAGAATTTCTCATTATAGCCTTAACATCATCAAAATCTACATTTACTATTCCACGAATCTGCAAACTTGGCGAAAACATCATCTGTCAATAGATACGCATCTTAAAGAGTGTTTATGGAAATTTAATTGAATTGTTAAATTAAACAATTGAATTTAGTTGCAAAACTGCAAGAATGTAGCATTTTTAAATTTAAATTGTTTGCTAGTGTCTTAAAATATTGGTAAATCGTTATTGCAACATGTATCACCGTGCTTTACATGAATACTTACCAGATACCATCCACGCAAAATAATTAGTAAATCAGATATAATTAGCAAAATAATTGTTGAATGCTGCACACACTAGGACACGTTGATAAACCAGAACACAAAACTTCCTAGTGCTCTTTTATGTTGAAGGAAAACCCTATTCCATATCAGGAATCAAGATGCTTATATAACCTGCTAACAGTAAAGAGTATTCATCTTCATTAGCTCAAGAGTAGGCTTTCCTTGCAAGTGATATCTAGCAAAAGGTTAATAAAATTCTCAAAAAACTAGTCTCCGCTGATATGGTCCCAAAAGAAATATGAAAACAACTAACTTGGCATGCACATGAATGTCCATATAGTTTATTCCAAATAGGAAGTTTTTGCAAAAGTACGTGCTCTCGCCACACCTCCAACATCGGGAGAAACAACTACCACATCGTCTGAGCATATGGTGTTGCTTACAATTGAGTTTTATATATTTGGAACCGGTTCATTTACTTGACAATCATTTTGTATATGGAGCGCGGTTCATGATTCTTGCTTTCTTTGTGAAAACTACGGGTTGACAAGGTTGTGCACCCTAAGTATTTTAACATGTCAAGTTGACATAGTTAGATGGTTTTAAATAAGGAAACTTATAATTGACTCACTCAGATGTGAATCCCAACCCCATATGTGACATTTTAAAAGGTATCGCAATTTTTCTAGGTAGAATATTATAAAAACCAGTTTAACTTTATACTGAATCAAGGAGAGATTATATATTTCCTGTTGTGACTAACTGAACTACAAGCTATTGATTTACCGGGGGATATCCATACAGATCAGTATTGTTTGA
Source organism: Allium sativum (assembly GCA_030737875.1). Classification (NCBI taxonomy): domain Eukaryota; kingdom Viridiplantae; phylum Streptophyta; class Magnoliopsida; order Asparagales; family Amaryllidaceae; genus Allium; species Allium sativum. The sequence goes on from CM060924.1 coordinate 303,194,679, forward strand.
AGAGCATATCCATACAGATCAGTAAGTACATGCTATAATATGATGATTTACCCGGGGATCAGCGATTGCCTGATTAACTGAACTACAAGATGATGTAGTTGCACCTGTTTGTAACACATTCAATTGACACATCAATTAGGAAGAAAAATACAGCGGGCATTGGATCACGAACCTATAATATAGTAAAAAAGGAAAGGATAAGAAAGTTGCAAATATTTAAGGTGATAATGTGATATGATAGTTGTGACATTTATAGCAAATAAATTTAATGCAAAAGATACTATTTTTTGGGGAAAACAGGTGAATGTAAAAAGAAAATAAATAATACAGCTGGTTATAAGAAATTCGGTCTGCAGTTTATAATCACATAAGCAGCATGTGTCACCTATTAGGGCGGTACTTCCAATGAAAAACTCTCATTTTACAAATACACAACAGGAAGTGACTATCACTAAGACAGTAACAATTAACAAAACATAAATGGAAAGTCAAGTACAAGGTTGAAAGTTCAAGTAATGATATAATCTTGGCAAATAAACTAAAATAAATATGAGATAGAATATTACTTTACAAGCTTGCATACAATTTGTAGCAACAAACTCCGTCGTTCCTCTGCACAGCTCAGCTCTCTCATCAGCATCTCGACGTCTATTGTCTGGACCAATGTTGCAAAAATAGTCTCACGAAGTCTGATCAGTAAATCCTGCCAAAAGAAAAGGTGCATGTCAAGCTACATGTAACCTATTCTGCACTAAAATAGGATTCATGCATATTCTTATGGGCAGACTAACACAGAACAACTGAGATTGAGATCCACATCATGAACATGAAATTTAAGGTAGAGAAACAGGACAGAAAACAATGGAGGAAAGCACAACATGTTTAGCCACTAAATTTCCCCCCAATAATAACAATAACAATAACAACAATAATAATAATGCACTAATAAGAAGTTTTCCTATAAGGAAAACCTCATTCGTTGATTTTGCTGCCGCAAATGATGATTTTAAGAGTGCTATTTACAAATAACATGCTTATATTTTGATTATCAAGCAAAGGTGTTTGATTACAATACAATAAGAAAAGCAAGATGTTATATCCCACATAATCAATTTTTTGAATCAGCTTGCTCAATCCGTTAGTATCTTCTATCAAGATCGCTATCTACTTCAGCTAACCAAACTACATATCGCATCAACCACTTTGATACAAACCCGAAAGAGGAGTGTAGTGGATCCTTATTCTCACATACGCACCACACATCTCACGCACGCACACATTAAGCACTCACCGCATAAGTTGCAGATAAACCGTCTTCCATGGTCAACAAATCTCATAAGTGGATTAATGTATCCCTCGCAACGTGAACACCTTAAAGGTCCACTTTCTCCAAAATCAACAACCTGGAAAATAAAGATAAATATCATGTTGAAGTGAAAATAAGTAAAAAAAATTAATGCAAGAGGAACAGAAAATGTAATGAAGAATAGCCTGGCAATTCAGTCAATTATTTAATAGTAAAGCAGAAAATTTTGCACACACTTCTTAATGACATAACCATACTTTAACGTATATCCTTTGTATCTTCGCACTCTCAGTTACTTATGGTCAATCTTCATATATATTTTTTCCACTCCATGTTTTCAAAATTCACTCTATTTAGTTCCGTCGGCAATATTCCCACTTAAATCCTTCAAAACTTCAAAATTATTGTCCCCTTAATACAAACTCACTTAAATCCTTTCAAAAATTTACCAACCACTTAAATAAACATTTTTAGATTTCAAATTCATTTCAGCTCGTCTACTTAAGAAAAAATTTCCATCCAAAAAGATTCAAATTTATCTTTTAAGTACTTTTTAACTTACGTAAACATATATGACTAACCGGCTAGGCAATTCACTGTGTTGAACTTCTCATTTTGGTGTAACAAGGACTTGCAGCAATAATGATATTACAAAAGGAAAACACTGTATTAGAAAACTAACATCAAAACTAAGATTACATAATACCAACAATAAAATCGTGCTATATGATGGTACTTATTATGATGAACACAAAATACTAGCTGAGCTTGGCAATCAAATTAAACTTTACAGAGAATTCAATAATCAAGATCTATAATTAGAGCACTATAGTTGAGTCCTTACTTTTAGGGGCCATACATATTTAATTTCAAAGCCTTAGAAAGCCTCCAAATTATTTCTTTTGCTTAGGATGTAGTAAACCGTGTTTTAACTTATCAAGGCTCCTTCCAAGTCATGCTGAGAATGAAATGATCAAGCATATTTTCTAAAAACATCAAGAAAATGAGATTTTGTTTGTAAACTCATGAACAAGCATGCATCGAACTCACAATACGTACTTTGATCAGAAATAAAACAGATATGGAAAATAACATTTATATTACGGTAGGTTTCTTACATGTTGGTGATATGCAAAATATCTCTTCTCAGAAATCCAATAAATGGGCCTAAACTTATAATCCCCGTTATGCATGGAACTAGAGAACACAAATTTTATTCTCTTGTTAAGTGTACTCATTATTCAAGGGATGAATTCCATGATGGATGTCCCTATGGACATATGCTATTTACCTACATTGTGTCATAGTACTGTAGTTCTATTTGTATAATTAGGTTCTAGATTCGTGGGGACTAAATATCTTGACTTGCAATTTACTGTTAAATTGATTGTATACAATCTGAAGTGACAGCAATTTATATTGCCCGGTATCTCAGTAGTCCTTAACTTTCATAACCAAAATTGTAGACACACAGTTAAGGCAACTGCCGCTGAAATAAGAGGCAATACAAACAAAAATTTAGCCTATCGTAGATACAGTCGTACACACAAGGTAAGCTGTCACTACACACTAAATGCAGCTCAAATTTCGATCTTTACCATTAGCGGTAAACTAGTAAACAATAAGCTAAAATAACTCCATGATAAAAGAAAGCAGAGTAGCTTAGTTAATCAACTACGTCAGTATAGTTTTATAGTCCATTCAAGAGAGAAAAAACACATATTCTCAGATTAAATTATTTGCACTGGGTTATGCATGATAGCATCTTGAAACAGTGCGGACATTTCGAAGTATAGTGCGCTACAATTAGGTAGCTAGATGAGACTAATTTGTCTTCCATACATACGAAAATCATTTGTAGGATAGATTAAAAAATGTACTGTATGATTTTAAGCCTATTAGCTAGGGTTGGTCTAAGTTAGGCACTTGGCTACACTTTCCTATACAAAATGGTGGCGACATCTTTAATTAGCGGTGTAAATTGTCCCACAATATAAAAAAAAAATTGGACCTTTGTTGTGCCTTTTGTCTAATCTGCTACGATAGTAATTTGATTGTTTTGGACTCGAGTAAACTGCGTCCTTATAATATAAAAATGCAGATCAATATGAGATGTGGCACTGTTATCGAAAATCTTAATATCCAAATCGAATCTCCTCATCTTACAATTCTATTTACATTCGATCAAAGCTTTGTTAAACCCACACTTGAGAAGATTCCTTTAATCCATATTGATGTATTCAATACGCTTATTTGGATCTATATTTCCAATTCTAATATTTATTAACCAAAATATAAATGTAACAAGAGAGAAGGACGAGTTCTAGGTTTGGGAGTAGAAGTTCTAACATCAAAATCAGTTTCAAAGCATATATAAACCTCATATATATCTTTTGAATCTATGATCCATGATTCAAATCTCTTTCCAATTTAAAATTTGAACTTTACAAATTTACAATTCAAATCCCATTTTGAAAATTTTTAGTTGTAGATATGTACAAAAAGATTACTTCTGACATTATATTAGTGCATAAATTTTGTAGTGCATCTAGCATGAAATATGTATGGTTGCCTTACTTTGAGGTCAAACCAAATTTTGACATGTCAATTTTATGTTCCATTTCAAATATTTGATAATTTAAATTTTCAGTTCTGTTTCAAAAATTTCGGAAAGATTCCGGGTTTCTTTCCTTTTATTTAACACACTGATACATGATTTTTGTTCAATTACTTTCAGATCCGGTTATATTGAATCAAGATTTTATTTTGTTTTGCTCGAATTCATTTTTTAGCATAAAACAATTCTTTTTGCAGTTTGACAAAACGCCAAGAAAAATAGGATCTTTATCACCCAATCACGTGAAGATGAATGTGACTGAAAAAATAAACAACACCACAAAAATATCGGAAATATGAGCACACGATATTCCACCCAACCACCCTCTTTATTGATTCACTAATAAAAATTGTTTACAAATGATCTCAACTATCGTTACAAACAATTACAACTTGAACCAATAACCTTATTGAGAAATAGGTAAAGAATATCTAATGGCTAAAAATTTGAGGAGAAAGACAATGAAGAATAATGACAAATTTTCCACGTCTAATGAAGAGATTAGCTAGCCCTTTTTATAGTGAGTATTGCTTCATGCCCAAGAAAAACTTGGCTTCAAGCCCAAGAAAACTTGGCTCCCAAATATCTTCATATATTTATAAAACTATTTGGTTAAGCACCAAATATCCTTGCAATAAATGTCCACAAATATAGCAACCAATATCTCTCCATAAAATCTAGCACCAAATCTCTTCATCAAATCTAACAACAAATGTCTCCACAAAATATGTAAGATTATTTGTTGCCCAAAATTGTGATTTGCATATCAGCAATTTCAACAGTTTTGCGCCACAACCGAATTTCGGATCAAATTCCAACCCCTGCAATGCCGGAACTAGAACAAAATGACTGTTATTTTGATGTACCGGCGGGAATTTTGAACCATGGATCAACCGTATTCCATGAAAAATAACAAAATTCAATAAATGTCAATTCAATTTTCATTAGAACCGAGATTAAAAAAATTCGCTAGAACTCTAGAGTTTGATTTAGTGAAATGGAAAAGGTGGTCAAAAGGAATTGAGTTTAGAGTCCAACTCTTCCCAGACCATAAGGGGATGCAGACCATGACTAATTTAGTTATTAACAAGATTCTTGCATGGTGATCCAGGTTCTCCATTTATCATTCATAAGTTTAAGCTCAATATATGTGAACTAGCAATTTGAATAGCAGACCATGACTGATAAATAGATTTTAAAAATAAAAAAAATTTGTGAATCAGAATCTTCAGGAAAGCAAGTTATCTGTGCATTAAATAAATGAGAATCCAAGACTATATCATCATATTATTATTAAAGTCAAACGCCAGATTATGTGTGGTTCATGATAGAGCAAAATACTAAATACCAATAAGCTAAAGTGACTCGAGCACTAATAGCATAAGAAAGAAGAGCCCTTTAGGAGGCTCACGTTTTGTTTAAGAATTGCGCTCCAATTATTTTTTTATTGGGAAACAGAATCAAGTATCAACAGCTTCAGCCCTGAATATTCAGGACTGAAAGTGGGAGAAAACCCAACCAATATCCAGATGCTTTTACAGTTTATCATTACTTAAAACGTTTTAAGAGCTGCATGCAATAAATATAAAAGAAGTAATTTCCAAACAGACTCATAATCAACTAAGAAGCGTGCTTTTCTAATGTGTAGCAGCGTACAAATATGAGAAAATTCTAGGGAAACCATATGTGATGTTCATAGGATTCATGCATGCACATATAACCTTCGATTTTCATTCAAGTTATAGAAAGGTAAGTGACAGAAATCATATATACAAAACCCAAACTGCAATCAAGACAATCCTAAAGTTGGAAACAGCGGAAATAATTCATACCATATATATTCGGCAATGATCTTTTTTGTGTAGCCAGTGAGGTCAAGGTTACTAATATTCGAAAGGATGACAATATCTGCAGAAACATAATGAAAAAACAGAAATTCAACTTATATCATATAAATATTAACAAAAAACAGAAATTCCAAAGGATGACCATATCTGCAAAACTAGGAAAAAACATAATGAAATTCTAATTGTGACTGCAAAGTATCCATTTACCCGATTCATAACCGCAACCCGATCCGCCATCAAGGAGGCGACTTCCGGGCCATTATTGCTACTTGCGTTGCTGCAAACTGCAGTATTACCAAATGAATCGGTCTGGTTGTCAATGGTGAACATTTTTTCCCTCTAGGGTATGGTTTGGAAACATCAATAATAGAGAGGCTTAATGAATATTAATCTCTAAAATGAAGGAGGGGTGAAAGGCGAATCTGAAAATACCAACGAAAAGCGTACTAGAAGATAATAGATTAGGGTTTCATACATAGAGCGAACTATTGTCTGAGATGGAGATTGGTTATTTTGGAGGGAATAGCAAATTTTGGAGCGTAGAAGAGCGTTACACAGCACAATAGAAGAAAATGAGTTAAAAGCTAAATGTTTAACCATAAACAATAACACTTTAGAATAACGTTTATTAAATGACGTTATTAATAACATATTTTCTTGTAGTGAATATAAATTCTGATAATAAATGTCATATTTAGTTATGTTGTGGAATTGAATTCAACTTAAAAAGGTAAATCAATTAAACTAGTGTATGGATTATTAGATTAATTTAACTTATGGAGATTAATGAAAATGAATAAATAAATTTGGAAAGGACTGAATTAGTAAAATAAGTCGAATGAAATGGAATTGATGTAATATGTAGTGAACATCGATGATTGTAAATGAGTTAGTTGGATATAAAGTAATATACATTAATTGAATATAAATTCAATGTAGGAAAAATAAATGTATATAAACCTAATCAGTTGAAATGAATCAAATTGGAAGAGAATGAAAACAACTAATGTGCAATAAAGTGACTGCTACAAATAAATGTTAGTCAATTGTAAATTTGTAAGAAATGGTAGTGTAATAGATTAAATGTTGATTTTAGAAAGTATGAATTTAAATTATTGTTAAAAAATTGGATGAATACTAGTTGGACGCTTGTTGGTTGTATTTGTTAAGTCATATATGATTATATATATATATATATATATATATATATATATATGGTTTACTATATATATACATGTATTATTATTTGGTTGTTGGGTATTTTAGTACGTATGGATGACATACACTACACCAAAACAACAAATTTGACTCACAAGGATGCGGAGATACAATACTGCTTAGAGCCGTATCAAATTTGATAGTGCTCAGATCTGTATCAAACTACATTTTGTGATCCGCACCACCCCAGACACCTTAAATCTGACCGCCCATCAACAAAGCTCCAGATCAGTTAATTTGATACGGCTTCGGGCCGAATCGAATGTGTATCATATTATGCATCCCATTTGGCACTTGGAATAAAAAATTTCGCCGCTCCCCCAGTCACCAAATCGTGCCTCCACCTTTCTCTGGAATCTCCTCCTCCGACAGAGACGAGCAACCCTCTCCTTCGATAGAAACGGAACAAACCTAGCAAGTTCCCTAGACCTCCTTCGACAACAGGTTTTTGTTTCAATGGAATTGTGTTGTGCATGCCTGATAGTAGGGCACAAGTTGAAGTCTTACTATGATAAGTCATACCGGTTTTAATTGGTACGTATTAGTTTATTAGTTGATTGCTACTATGTGTATTAGTGTATTACCGGTTTTAATTGGTATGCACCTGATTGCTACTTTGTGTATTTCTGTATTAGTTACAAATCATACTGGTTTTAATTGGTATGTATTACAGTGACAAATCATACCGATTTTAATTGGTATGTATTACATTGACAAATCATACCGGTTTGAATTCGTATGTCTTAGTGTATTAGTGATTGCTACTTTGTGTTATATTGTTGTCATATTGTATCATACTTTATAATGATTACTCTGTTTTGAGAGATAACTGGTTTACTAAAATATATCAACAAATTTGCTGAAAATTTGGAAGATGGATGATTACTCGACTTTCTGGTTAATAGTTTAATGGGCGATCCACTAGGTGGATGCATTTCAGCTCACACGTAGGGTCGGGTATCCATGCTTATTAGCTTTATCCAAGTGTCGGATGTTGCTTCACTTAACCTTAGTAAAAAGCTTCTTTTACTAGCAACTTTCCCCTACTTTGTAGCAGAGACTGTAGTGTAAGTTGCACTACACAGTCTGCTTCAAAGAAACTAAAAGTTGCAAGTGAAAGCAGCATTTTCCAAAGGTTAAGTGAAGCAACATTCGACGCTTTGGTAAAGCTAATAAGCATGGATTACCGACCCTGCACGTGAGCTAAAATGCATCAACCTGGTGGATCACCTAGTAAATTCTTAACCAGAAAGTCAAGTATGTGTCAACCGAAGATGATGATTCGATATCTTTAGACGTTGGAGTAGGTATATATAATTTTACACTTAACTCTATGTAGTATCTTACATAAGAATTGAATAGACATGTTGTGTGCACATGTACGATGCCTTGCTAGAACCATGTCCATATGTATTATGTGCATATGGTAGTTTGATTTTACTCTTACTATTGTACCTTTTGTAATTGAAATTTCATTTTCCAAATATACATCCACAAAACCCTATAAATTGTTGTAGACATACGGTGATATGTGATATTTGACATGATATCATCTTGAATATTCTTTTGATTTATTTGTTCTTTTTGTGTGTATAGGAGGATGTTTTGTATGCTAGGGTGTGAACTGCCGGCATTGCAAATAAACTACTGTTCAGGTGATTCTTCTTTTGGGTTTGCATTTCTAATGACTATAAAATTTCCACTCCTGTCTACAGTTAATTTGATTTAAAAGCCTATGATCATAGCAAAACCAGTTTACAATGTGTATTCATTTATCTTTGAGACATATACTGATCGACTACACAAACACATGGATGAGGATTAAAGTGCTATTTTAGTTTCTCTGTATTAAACACATGTATGCGTATTTTAGTTTTTATGTACACAAACACACTGATCGACTACACAAAAATAGAAAACTTATTTTCGAACCGAATTCTATTTTAATTTCTCTGTATTCATGTTTTCATCTCAGTCACTTCCAATGTCGATCTCCTGTCTAGTGAAGTATTTATAACTTTTATAATGAATTTATATGCAGTCCTGTTAGAGAAAATGGGAAAATGGGGAGGTGTATCGGCTATATACGACGTTGGCCAGGTCATGTTTAACCACAAAGCATGTGAGATGCTGGTATATTTCTAGATTGTCTATGCAAGTTCATGAAATCATATCATTAGCATCATAAACATGTTAAGATAGATACAATTGACTAACTATCACAGGAAGCAACATGAACAACTAGAACGATTATTCTTTGTGTGCCTTTTCTTGCTTGGAATTTTTCATATCAATTTTTTTACCTTTTTTTTGGGAAGCAGGATCAGAAAATGGATAGAAGTCATGTCCAACTGCAAAAACAGCTCAGCGTTTCATATCCCTCACTATTGCAAACTCTCATACACGAGCGTGTTGTGCTACTTATACTTAAACCACATACTAATTGTTTGGTTTTGATATATTTAGTATTTTAGTTTCAAAGTGACATGATATGTCCTTCACTGTTATCAGTACGACGCTCGACTAGTCGGCTAATCGAGATCAAACCATCGACATGAGGTCTTGACTTGCTTTTTGTATGAATTTCGGGCGCATGGTAGAAATTAGTCGACTAATCGACTAGTCAAGTCAACTAGGTTGTTATTGGTGTCGACTGGTTTGGTATTAGCACATTTTAGAAAAGAAAAAAATATGAACCCCTTACAGTTATAATACATCAAATAGGAAAAAACTAAAAGTTATCATACCTGTATTGAATAATAAAAAAATAGTAGAAAAGGATCGAAACTTGGTATCGATCAAAAAAACAAATCGATCGAAAGTCGATTTACAATTTTTGAATTGAAAAAGATTAAGTATCGATCATCGAATAAAAAAAACTTCGAACCCAAAATTCGATCGAATGTCGATCGATACCCTGAACCTGCAACGCCGTCTTTCCACTGACATCTTGCAACTTGCATTTATTAAATTATATGCTTTGAGTTATGAAAAGTCGATCGAAAGTCGATTTATACCCTAAACCCAAGCTTCGAACCCAAGATTCATGTTGTTTATTTTCTTTGTTCAGTAGAAATATATTTGTTGGTAGCAATATATTAGAATTCACTGCTTTTTGGTGGCAGCAATATATTTGTCGACTAGTCTACGAGCAATCTATGATTAATCAACTAGTCGACTAACTGGACCTCTGTACTAGACTCGACAAGACTTACAACCATAATAACAATGATACCCTTAAACTTGCACATGTATTTGTACACACTGTTTTGACTGCCCTGGACCTATTGACCTGTCATATGCCTATTTTCCCATGTACATGTTGCTAGCCTTGTAACTTTGTCGCCATTACTGACCTGATTTGTCGCCATTACCGTTTTGTACTTAAATTTTGTGTAATGAGTGGTTTGGTATCTTCATGAATATGCACAAACTATGCACATGATTCGTGAACACATCAACAGTTAGCTTAATTATGCTCATCACTGTTTTGAAACATATAAATTTTTTACATTATGTATATCAGCATCTAGCTTATGCTCATAACTGCTTTGATTTACAACAACGTGGACTTCATCAACATGATCAGCATGTACACTCAATCTTCCCGGCCTCCTGCAGTTTTATCAGGCTGATCTGTTTTTTTCTTTATGTTTGTTACTTTGTAATTTAATGAAAAATCTTTGACAGTTTCCTTTTATTGTAAATACTTGTATGTACATTGTGTTGGTGTTATGAAAATCTTGTTATGCTTTGAGAATATATATATATATATTGTGATATATATGCTTTGTGTTATGAAAAATATGTGATGTAGTTTTTGTTATACACACACACACATACATACATATATATATATATGTATATTTATGCACATATAATTTGATACGTTCTAAGACCATGCCTGAATTACACCATATACATCTACAGATTATTTAGATACAGTTTATATTCATATCTAATAATCATTTAGGTACGACTAAGAGCAGTATGTTGTTACTAGTGAGATACGGTTTATAACCGTATCTAATAATTTAACACACCATTATTTGATACGGCTTCTAGTCGTGCTTAATTGTTTTAGATACGGCTAAATACCTAGCCTACTTAGCATATATGGTGTAGTGATATGCTTTCTTCTGGAGTTGATTGCGCATAAAATGTTGCTTTTGCTTCCTTAAAAATAAGTTAAACGGATAATAACACAAATGAAAGATATGTATACCGGTTTATATGTCGTATTTTAAGTGTTATATATTGTTTCCCCAATTTTGGGATGCCTCATTACTGGGATGAGATATATATATTTGTAATTATATCTATATTTTTGTTTTCGGGACCTAATCGTACAAAGGAGACTCCGTCGAATTTTTTTTGTAAAATTATGACTTAGAAAATTTTGTGAAAATTTGAATTTTCAAACCTATATTAAACTTTTGTATAGGTAATTTTTTTTTCTAAGTTGAATAAGAAATTATATGATTAAATATATAAACTGACAACTTTCTTGCTACTTCCTTTCGAGAACGAAAAGTTTCGAGCAAGGGAGTAGTGTAACAACACGAAATTTTCGAACATTTAATTTTTTTAAATTTAGTAAGTTTTAATTTTAATTATGGTTGGAATATAGAATTTTAATGATTTAATTGTGAAAATTTATGGTGTGAACTCTATAAAATTGTTTAAAGAATGAAATTCAACTTATTATAATAAATATAACTTGCATTGATTGAACATTTAACTATGATTCGATTTGTATTGCTAAATAATGAAATAAAGGTTAGCTTAAGAAATGTTATTGAGAATTTATAGCAAGTTATTAAGACTTAAAATGGATTGATTAATTTTAAATTTAATTGCTCAATTTAATTTGTATTTGGAAATGGGAATATCCAATATAATATGACCTCTGATTTTTGGTATGATTTAATGATACATCTTTTTACTTACGTTTTCATATGTATATCTGTATATATATACATATACATATACATATATATATAAGGGCAGGTTTAACGGCACCACAAATAGTGAACACCCCTTTAGCCTACCACTTTTCCACCACACATTTCCTCTCTCTCTCCCCTTCCACTCATTCTCTCACCTCCCACTCACCTTTTTTAATATAAATGAGAGGAGGAAATTAGGGGGCATTTGGGGTGCTTCAATTTTTGGGGGCTCCTTGATCCTATCCCATATATATATATATATATATGTATGTATATGTATATATATAGTTTTGTAATATTTTGATATGATTGATTGTTGTAAATGTTTGAATTGTCATGCACATTGTCTTATTACAAATTTCAATGAAAGAACAAATAGATTAAAAATGGAACATTCATATTCGCAGGCCAACAAATTTTATAATTCCTTTTGCGATGGGCTAAATTGTTGTTGACATTTAATGTATTGTAGCAAACAAGTGGAAATAACGGAATTGTAATGAATGTTGAATTAATATAATGAAACGAACAAATTAATTCTATAATTGAAAAATAATGTTAAAGTTAATGTGATTTTGAACCATAATGGGTTAAATATAGAATTTAATGATTTATGTCTTGAATTGTTAAGATATAAACTTTACTTGATTTGTTAAACAATAAATTACAATAACTATTACTATAATAACTTGTGTTTAGTAAGTTACTTATATTGAAATTAATATTAAATTAGTAATATATAAATAGATTAACTAATTTTAGAATTCCTTATATATTGAAAATTTTGATGTATTGAATACGGTAATAATGTAGATACGATGTTTGTACAATGAATGTCAAATAGATATAAATGTAATTATCTGCATGGATTGAAAATATAGTTATATTTGAAAGGAATGATTAATGAAAATAAATTGATTACTTTTTTTCAAAAAAATGTGTTTAATGGAGATTTTTGAATAATTGAATTTGAGATTTATAACATATGTAATTGATTCTTATAACTAATATAAGCCCTATTTTGAAGTTGGATTAAATTAGTAGTGATGTGTGTTGGACTAAAGATGATGAAAACGAAAAAAAATTGTAATTAAATAAAACAATTTATGGGAATTAAAATTATACTTTATCGGATTTAATTGAAATTGAAACTAAATATTGAAAATTAGTGTAATAATTAACTTTGAATTTTATATGTGAATTTATTTTAAACTATGGTAAAATTTTGAGTAATCAAAATGATAAACTTTGCTATGAAAGTTGAATAAAAGGGAAAGTTAATTAATTCAATATAATTAATGTTCAACGGAGATTGGTAAATAATACTTGAATTTGAGATTCTAATGTATGTAAATTGATGGAAGTCGTATTTTGGGATTGGATTTAAATTGGTAACTTTTGGAACTAATTTAAAGGTGGGTATCATGTTGAGATTTAGTTGCGTATAAATAATTTTTTATAAAACCTAAGTTCTTATTTTTATTTCAATGAAACAAGTATCCTTTCATTTCTTTTTCTTCTGTGCAAACAAGAGCCGCCACTACTATGTTTCTTTGACAGAAAAACTAAAAGCCGCACCACTTTAAAAAAATCATATCTCTTTCTATACATCCTTAAAAATCATGAAACCAGATTTTTCGAGTTTGTGATTCAGTCCTCTTCCAATCCATCTCAATTTTGTTGAACTCGATTTCAGCTTTGCCGATCGTGATTTTCTTTAGCGAACTAGGGTTGAGATTTCCGATTTTTATAAGGATTAATTCTCGAAGTGAATATCGTATTTGGATTAGTGATTGAAAATAACATCTTATGACAAAGTTTGGGAAGATTTGGTGTAAATTGATTTCGCACCCTGTAGCATGGCACGCCTAGGGCTGGTGATTCGAAATGTGATAATAGGTAAGGTTTATTTTATTTTATAATAATTTAAAATTTATACGTTTAAACATGTATAACTTTCTGCGACGAGGACGGATTTAGACGAAATAAATTGCGTTGGAATGGTATCGACAAGCTCTTCGCGATGATGCTGGTTCGAAAAGATTTTGATGCTGTTAAATTTTGGGTCTATAATTGGATTTCAAATACATTCGAAATCAAAGGTGAGTGATTAAATCCACTCACACCTAACTAAAATATTTGATTATTAGTTAAATTAAAATCATGTTATGATATGATTGTATTGTTTGTTGTTTGATAGTTTAAATTACTTATTTGTGTTAATCTGCATATACAGTATAACTCAATTTAAATGTTAATATAAATTGTACAGTTAGAATTTAATTACTAGTTTAAAAACCTAATATCTGATGACTAGTAAACTGATGTCATATTAAATTGTTTAAATGCATTGATTTCAATGGATGTCTTGGATTTATATATTTAATATACTGACGTGTAGTTCATCTTGTTATTTACCTAGTTTATATATGCTTATTGATTGTGTTGATTAATCCTAACCATTACCCTGGATGTTACAGGCATCAAATAAACTCAGGATTAATCATTGAAATGAATTAAGAACGTCGGTTGAAATGATAAATACCCATGACCCATATTTGGATTGAAATGATACATATCCTTTCCCAAAATACTAAAATTAAATTTGAAGTATCACTTGGCAATAGGATAGAAAATTATATACGGACACCGATTAGTTAAATGAGTTTGCTATAACTTTGAATTTTCAAATATCATTTTAAAAGCAAAATGAATGACACATATAAAATTGATTTCTTTTAAATTGGACTTTGAATCTTTGAATTTAAACTTATTAAAATTATGTAAATATATTGTGAACTGAAGTTAAACTTGAATTTAAATAAATGGAATTTATTGAAAGTGAACTTGTTGAAAATTTAATTTGTTAAATGATGTAAACTACTAGCCATCTTTGATGTTATTTTAAATTGTACTTAATTTAAAGGGACATTTGAATCGTGAACTTAAGATTTTATCAATTTGAAATAATCCAAATGAGAGTTGTAAATGGAAACTTTAGATATCTAAATATAATCATTTATATTGAATTAAACCTTTGAAATGAATTTAAAATAAATTAGAAGTTGAATTGAATTGAAATATCGAAGTTGAATCGATCTGATTTGAAACTAAAACATGACTTCAAGTTATTCGAAAGGAACAATTCCAATTCCAATTGCAATATTTTAAACCATTCTATAAACTATTTTACTAAATATTTTATTTTATTTTATAAACTATACTATTTTATCTTATATATATTTCACTATTTTTGTAAAATATTTTATTTTTTACTTATATATATTTACTATTTAAATAAACTATCTTAATAACAAATTATCTATTTTATAGGCTACATTATGTATATATATACTGCTAAATTTTGATAAACACTATTTTTATATTTAAATTGTTTACTTAAACTTTTATTATCTAACTATTTATTTCCAAACTATTTTATATGTATATCTAAATTATTTTAACATATTTTTTTAACTATTTGAATATTCAAAATTTAGAATTGGAATTGTTTGAAGATTCTAAGTTTGGTTTTAAATGGAGATTTTAAAATGAAGATATTCTATCTTGACTACTGAAACGAGTTTAAAGCAAAATATGATATTTGGATATGATGTATGTACCTCTTTGAAATTTAAAAAACTGACCGGTGTGAAAAATGTAAACATTTGGTTGTTAAAGAGACTGGGATCGGATATTGTCATACTCTCTTCCAATACCAAAAATCACTTTAACAATTGTGTACGTGGTAGAGAATTCCAGAATGAAGTAGGTTGGTTTGGCGAACGCAACTGGAATGAAGTAAGAGAACAATAACGAATGTCCTTGACTTCGGGTCATAAATAGAATGACCAAAAACAAGGCTGTACCGGACCAAGTGGGGTTAGCTACCTCCGTAGGAAACACTTCTTCCTTTATTACTATAGTCCCTTGGTTGATTTGATTTGAAAGATGCACATCCTTGATTTGGGAGTGTTGTCCGAGGTGGGCGGTAGTCGCGGTAATGCGTTAACACTAGTCTGGGTATGCAACTAGTATACTCCTACTTTGGGCATCCTCGTGTGACTTGTTATATTATCTTGATCGAGCGCCCTATGACTTTGATTTGTACCATACCTATGGAATGCCCTCTGATAGCTACTGGTTTATAGTGGACTTTACGGTATCTATATTGACTACATTATTATAAATGGTGTAAGGGTAATAATGGTAACCCCACTTACGCTATTTTAATATTTATATTTAACAATAGACACTATTATAATTGCGTATTGTATTATACAGTATCTAGTTTAACGGATCCTTAAGAGATGGAAATTCCTGTAACATCTCTTAAGTTATTGCGCTCATATTATCACATGAATTTGATTTAACTGATATGAGAATTTTTATTTCTGATCCGGGTGTATTGTCTTTTCAATTGTGCTCGGGTGAGCCTGAGTTTTTCAGTTATCGAAAATACTATTATGAAGATGAAGATGGAGCTTGACAGACGTATTATTATTATTATTATTCCGCTGCAAATATTGGTATGTTGTAAAATAGTTAACTCTGATAATCGTTGTAAATGTATAATCAAATGTATGTTTTAACAGCTTTATGAACTGTTATTTATTTTTTATGTTTTTTCCTTCCGCTGTGAGATTTTGTGGTTGTTTTCTTCTTCTTTTTTTATATTAATCCCAATAACTATCAATATTTTTGGATTCGTTTAACTTGACATTTGTGGATTTTGTCGATTTGAACGACCAAAAATCCATGTCACTACAGTATGCGCAATAGCGGGTATTTCGTGAGGCTTTAGTGCGACTTCAAATACATAAACAATAACAAAACACGGAAATTATATTATATTTAAAAAAAATTAAAGCTTAGTCATAAGTCTTATTCAAATCAAAATCATCATCATTACCTAAACAAACATCAGTTTCTTTTTCTTTTGAATCATACTTTACATATTTTTTCCTTTGAGCCATTAGAAAAATAACAGCACGCTATTCTGGCCTCTATTTAGTATGCAAACCTTTTAAAAAACAAATGCTATTTAGAGCTATGTGCTATTTTTTGTTTTGATAAATTAATACAATAGTGCAAGCTCTAGTTATGTAGTATTTTTCACTATAGCGACTCTAGAATAAAAAGATTTTTGACTTAACATAATTAAAATAAAGTATATGAAGTGCGAGTTCAACGGTGTGAAGTTAGAAGATGAAAATGCCACTCAGGTCGGACAAGTAGTGTTCAAGAAGGAATCATTTCAACATTAGGATCAATATCGTAGTATGATGGCGAGACAGATGAAAATGTTAGTATTAAAATTCGAACATATAACTGAAATGCCAATTAGCTTCTAACATTCTCCGTGATGGGAAAATCCAGTAAAAACTTAAAGGAAATTTCTATTAAACGACAATTAGACCTGCGATGTTGTAAGATGCAGAATGATGGTCTATTAAAAGACAACATGTTCAAAAGATAAATGTAGCACACACGCGTATGCTGGCGTAGAGTAGTGATCATACATGACAAAACTTAACTAGAAATGAAGATATACATGATAAACTTGAAGTAGCTCCAGTGAAGAGAAGTTAATCCAATACCATTCATGATGATTTGAACATCTCCAGTGCACCTACGCACATTGAAATTATAAATCACGTCGAATGCTCAAAATGAGGAAGATGTCGGTCAAGTATAACATAGGAGGAAGTGGTAAAATGGGACTTGAGGAAACTGTAATATACATGAGCAGCTGGTGTTGGAAGTGAATGGAAATTAGCGATCCACTCATGAGAACCATAATCTTATGGTTTGTTTAACGCTAGTGTTACAAGTTTTAGATTTTAGAAGTAGTGAACATGAATCTAAGACATAGTGTTTGCTTGTTGGTCCCTATTACTACCGGTACCGTTATTACTATTAGGATTTTTAATAGTACTATCATCATGGCTTTTTATTACAAGAAAAGTATGAGTTACAAAAGTCTAGGCAAGCAAAAAAACATAACAAACCAATAAAAAACAAATCCTATACTAACTATGGCCTAACTAGCCCAGACTGAAAAAATTAATAAAAAAGCCAACGAATACTGCAACCCAAAATTAAATACTAAAGGCCATTGTTATTGACACTTCAAAAATTGTTAAGGGAAGGTCAAATTTTTTCTAAAAAAATTTTTGTTAAGGGGAGTACCAATGAGGAAAGTAGCCCCTTAACAAATAAAGGTAATTTTATCTTGTTACCTATTTAGGCTTAGTTTCACTCTTCCGTTCATTAATCTATCATTTAATGGTTAATCAACACCATTAGCTGTGGAGAAACTAAACCCTAACAAAAAAATGAATGAAAAAGAAAAGAATCTGATATTGACATAAAAGAGTGGGTGTTATGTTGGAGTTGATCAGAGTGATGAGATGGTAAGATCTAATTTCAGTTTGTTAAATCGTGTCCACATGTTGTTAGGTTTAAGTTTGGTTCGTTTCAGGCTCGATTCGGATGTTGGTGATGATGTCGATGTGCAAGGGCCGTAGTAT
The DNA here is from genome assembly GCA_030737875.1 of Allium sativum. Lineage (NCBI taxonomy): Eukaryota > Viridiplantae > Streptophyta > Magnoliopsida > Asparagales > Amaryllidaceae > Allium > Allium sativum. The sequence goes on from CM060924.1 coordinate 303,213,149, forward strand.
TTTTTTTCAGTTCGCATATATCGATTTTTTTAAACCTTAAAGGATAAACATTTTCAGAGGAATATGATCGAACTATTTTTTTTAATTCGGTGCAATGGTGACGAACTGCTTATTTTAATTTGATTTCCCTTCTCAAATAAGTTTTTTTTAATCTAGTTTGAAGGCGCAATCCGGGAATATTGAGTAGTATGAAATAATACATTTGTGTAGCCCCTTAACAATTTTTCAAAGAGTGAAGTGTTTTTCAAAAAAGACCCCCCTAACAACAGTTGGAGGTCAATAAAACACTCATACTAAAACATAGTTCGATGTGCACCTTTCATCATCTTGAAATTCACATCATATCAGAATAATACAGCCTCCAAGAAGAAAGATAAACACCTCTTCTAGATCAATGACGGGAGGTCACTTCTAAATATCAAGAGATCGGGATATCAAATTTTGGAGGATTTTCTTTCATCTTCCCAACACTTAACGATTGGTATGGCTCTTCGAAGATAGAACCACCTCAGAAATATGTCTCTCTATAATTTATCAATGCTATGTTCTCCGCCATGATAAATTTAGCTATAATCTCGTTAGCCGTCGAAGTCTACTTAAAACATCTATTGCATATTTCCCCCAAGATCAAGCTTATGACTGCTGTGTGCTAAGTCTGGCTTTTATCTGCAGTGATTTATTATTTGGGTGCATCTATTAACACCCCATTATTTCCATTATTTGCTCTTCACCCCCTACTAATTAAAAAATAAAATGTACACCCCATCATTTTCTCTTTCCGCCCCGTTTAATCCAAAAATGCCCTTATTATATTATCATTTTCACTACTTTTTTCTTTTTCTTTTTCTAGTTATCAGTTCGCAATTTTCTTGTACGGTTTTTAAACAGATAATGATACACATCGCTTATTGTACGGTTTTTAATTTTTAAATCATTATTTTAATTTTTTTAATCATTATTTGTAATTTCTATCTTTGACTTTTTTTTTGAAAAAAATCATGTATAATGCTGATTTTAAATTTTAAATTATTGTTTGTAATTTAGTCACGAACACTCATATATGTATGTGATTGATATTATTATTTTTAGTCATTGTACAACATTAGACAAATTATTTAATTAGTTGTTGAAGGGTAAATTTGAAAATAAAATTCTAAAACTTTTACTAGGGGGTGAAGAGCAAACAATGGGGTGCGAATAACTACACCCTTATTGTTTTATTTCCATACATTAAGTCAGAAATTTCGATTAACAATTCTCTGCTCCCCTTAGTCTTGATATACATTTTTTTTGTGATGAAACTCCAAATAAAAGAAAAATAATAACAATGGAAGAATAAGTGTTGGGTATTCTCTATTTCTCTGTTGCAATGTTCTGGACAAACTAACAAGGATGAGATGAAAATTGGTTGCTTTTAGAGATACTTCTAGTTTTCACACCACCAAGGAAGAAATTGTATTTGACTTTGCTTTAGATTTGATTTATTAAGAGACTATATTATTCCACTTCTGATTAGATTCAAAAGTTGGTTCCTCGCTAATGAAAATCTTGGAACCGTTTAAATTATTTAAATTAAATTTATTTGTTCTTGTTTTGATGCTGGATGAAGAGTGGTCAGAGTCCTCCATTGTAATATCATCTACATTGGAGTTATCAAATTCATTTCCTTTAGTTGGATAAAGGTCTACTTTGTTATAATGTTCATTATAATTCGTTTCATCAGAAGGTAACTTATTGTTATTTGTATCTTCTGGAATTTCTTTGCCTGAATTGATATCATCTTGCTTTTTTATGGGAGAAGTATCATCATATAAAAGCATAGAATGCTTTTTATAAGTAATTACCTCTTTATCATTGTCCGCTTTAGACGGTCCTTTAACAGATTGAAACTAAGTCTCTACAACTTTACTGATTGGAGAATCTATCCCATATTTTGTAATAAATGGGTATTCGTTTGAGTTGGGGTATTTATTATCTCTTGGCACTTAGAACTGGGCATTTTTCCTTGCTGTTAGATAATGACAAATCGTCTACATCCATTCAAGAACCTTTATTCAGCACTTGTTTAACCATCCACACTTTTTTTGCATTACATGTGACATTTGTATGCCCTAAAATTCTACAAGTAGAACACACTGAATGACACCATTCGTAAATTACTTTTTGTCTAATTACTGAACCAACAAATATTTGGATGTTAATCTCTGCAAGAATTGAAAATTTAGCATTTATTTCTACTAAAACTCTTGCATATGAAATTCTCATTAATTCTTCTGTAACCTGATCTTTACAGGGTGGCCGAAAACTGAAACTATCCATCTGATCCAGATTTGGCAGTTTTATCCAAATAGGAATAGTATCAAGAAATTCTAAGAAAATCTCATACCTAGAGTCCACTTTTTCATGAATACCAAATTTCTATTATAGAAATAAGGTCCTGAAGCCAAAATATTGTCACAATTGTCAGGATCTTCGTGTTTAATTATAAGGAAACCATTATCTCTCGTAAACAAATGATTGTCTCCTTTGATATGCCACATTCTTTCAATGTAAGCATTCAGAAATTTATAGTATGGCTTAGTTCCATAGGCATAAAATACAATGACATTTTTCCACTTTTCTCTTGCTTTGAATATTAGATCTTAATGTATAGAAGCATATTAGACATTATCCTTTGTAGATGGCTCATAATACTAAAGATACACTGATTTATTATGATAATTGTGTGCCTTGATAACCACTTTCCAATTTTTGGAAAAATTGTATTTAATTTCACTTGCATGTTATTGCTGATTTGAAAAAAGGAACGGAAAATCTATTGTAGAATCCAAATTAATTTTACCTTTACTTTCATTGAGTGTTCCGTTTTGCATTTTTTTTCTGTATCTCATTCTGATTGAATATAATTGAATTGGGGGAAATTTCTTACATTCATTTTTATTTGATGTGTGATTACATTCTGAAGATGAATGAGAGTTTGCTGCAGGGGAAGATGCCATTAGAGAATCTCTTTTTAACCATCTACAAAACTTTAATTTGTCATTATCATGTTTTTTATATTTCTTTATGTATTTTTATTTTCATTTTAATTTGATTTATAATTATAATAATTATTACAACCACTACTTGTTTCATTTATTTCACTTTATTTTATTTTTCTACATTTCTATTTTCCCATTTAAGTCCATTATTGTTGCTTTTACTTTTAAGTAGACTTTGCCATTTGATTTTGAGTTCCACCAAGGCGAAAAAGCGCCAGGCCCTTGCCTAGCTCTTTTTTGTTCCTTGGGCAATTCTGGACGTCTTGAATGACATTTTTTTCTTCAGCTTTCATCTTAAAAAATGCATCTAAGAAGGACAATAAAATACAATTTGTGTTTAAAAAATAGCATTAAAAAGCAATATCAGCACAAAACATCATACGCTTAACACAAACCAAACTAAGAATACACAACGCCATTCAACTCGAGTCTATAAACAACATAATACTTAAATTATACAATACAACCTACAAACAACATAACGTAAAGTCTTATATAGAGTTTTAACCTTTTATGAACTAGGTTTTTTGAATAGTTCGATGAAAGAAATATATGGTTTTTTTTCTTTTTGAGAGATCGACAAGAGAAAACTAATATTTCTTTTGGGAATATGCTCCAAATCAATAATCAAATTAGCACATTTCTTTTACCATTTTGGATTTCAGCCTCCTATTGGCCTAATGCTAAAATTTTCAGTTTCTACTCAAATGTTGCAAAAGACGAGCTATTTTGGCACTTCACAAGGCAAGCGCTTTGGTGCCTCATGCATTGTAGGTACCTTAAAAGAAAAAACCCATAGGCTATGGCCTGGGGATTTTTGAACCCTAGACGTGCCTAGGAGAGGGCTTTGATAATATAGGTTTCATCTCTAATCGATTCCAACTTGTTTGGGAATAATGGATTAGTTATTATTGTTGTTGTTCGTAAAATTTAGCCAATCCATAAACTTAAAACCGTTGATTCAACTGTGAAAGGAAATAGTGTTGTACTACATGTTTTAACATTTCAACACTGGGATATCAAACATTTTTTAAAGGTACTTAGAAATATGAGTATAACTAGTCAAAACTAGGACGTTCACCATTGTACAATGTCTATAACATTAACAATAATCATTAATGTTTTCTATTTTTGAAAAGTTATGCAGGAGCTGTGGATGAAACATGGATTATCATAATGAACAGGTTTTTAAACACAAAGAGTATTTACTATTTACTCTATGCATATCATTAACATCTTGTAGTTTAAGCATACGTCTGTTATATTATCGCTGGATGGGAAGACTAGCTCATGTCATGAGACTCATAGAGCACTCGAGAATATAAGTCACTGTTTAATTTATTTCAAATTTTGTGTTTTTGCATTCTCAATGTTAATTACAAAATATAGGATGAATAAAGAGATGACGGAAGAGAAGAAAGAGGGAACAAAGAAAGTTACGGGGATGACGGAAGGGGTTTGATTTTCTTGTTTGTGGTATTTCCCAAAATACAAAGAAGATGAAAAATTCTATTTATATGTTAACTTTATTTTCTAAATTGGTTGTTTTTATAATGGCCTGAATTTCCGTATTATCTGAGTTGACTAAATGCACCACACGTCTAACCCAAATTGCATAGAAATTCAAATCATTATGAAGTAAGAAGAAAAAGATAGAAGAAGAACATAAACAACAACACAGAATCTCACATCGCAACGGAATTAAATGTAATATATATATAACAATCTTTGAAATACAAAATTTGTACTTACATACATCATCAGAGTACATCATGTAAACAACACAACGGAAAATAAATAGTAAATATCTAATGCTGAAGCCTCCTGCTCCAAGCTCCTCTAAGGGTATCTGTAAACACCTGAACTACTTGACTTCCCGTACAAATTTGGGCACCCAAGAGTTTAGGGTAAAACAAAACAAAATAAACTCTTAGTCAGTCATGGGACTGGTGTAAATAAACTCCAACCACATGGTTTAACTTTTAAAAATCTTTTTTTTAAAGAAAGGATAATCATAAGACCATCCACACATAAACACAGATGGTTTTTACCTTACGATAACCGAAAACATTTCTTTAAAATTAATACCATTATGATATTATAATAGTGTCTAAATCAAATAAATAACAATCTAGCATAACGCTTGCATCTCACGCTTCACATACATAGTATACAATCAAAAACCGCGGGCGCTTACTGAGGATTGGATTTTCAACTATGACAAGGTATAAAACCACCTTCGGATAGTGTATCTCTACAGAGGAATACACTGGGTTCAACAAGAACATCTTGCAACCCGTCCACACATGACCGACCACTTATTTCGCCTGAGTGTATCGAATATATATCACCAACGGTTGGGATCAACAACCGTTTCCCGAAAGGGACACCATCAAATAGAATAAAGAAGGATACGAATTTTCTCTAGATAGGTGATAATACACCCTAATTGGGAGCTACCCACTTAACCATTCTGCTTACCCATTTTTTTTCATTTCCTGGTTGTGAGGCTTGAGGTTACGATTACTTATTTTCATTGATAGCACAATTATTTTGAATGCCACATTGTTAGATCCGTTAACCGCTAATTGATTGCACAAATATATTCTGGATATTATGCTAAGAGAATAAATTCTCCGCCACCAAATGTACATTTGTACAGACCAACATATGCGATCATTGAAAATACTCTGTCAGACTTTCGTCCATACAAGTTCGTTCTGGGACTGAACGAAACCGAAAGCACAATTTCCGTTAATCCATCGTAGGAAATTTCTACATAGGATTAACAAAAAAACCTTGCACTTTACTCCATCTTCGATTGTCTTTATATAATATGATTCATAACGCTATTGTCAATACGGAGTTGTTCTCGAATAATAATCCAATCGGTTTCTCCATATTGACAATGATATTGACTAATACTTCGATAGTCGGTTACTTAACTATCGAAGAAAACAAACATTCATCCAAAGCATCAAAAATACTAGGCCCCTTAATTAATATTCCATTAATTAATTTTATCATTTCCCAAAATATCTTTACCTAGATATTTCTCCAAACCCGTTTCGCCTCTCACGATTCTTGGAAAAAGATTTCCATCTATCATAATCATTTATTTTCTATATTCGAGAAAATATCATTTTTTAACATCGGAAAAACATTTACATATATTCACAAATAACTATTCTTCAACATTCATCAGTCCCTAACTGTAAACTAGTAAGAGAACAACTCCTTAATTATCAACCCCGAAGGCCGAAACCAACATCAGATCGACACTCAAGAAGCCAATCAACTCAACTAATCTCCAGTCAGTTTTAATTCCCTTAACTTCATTTCATAACTTCTTATCAACATAATCATTTCAATCCGCAAAACATTTTCTTTTAAACCATCATTCACTTTAAAATATGTATATGTTTCTCCTTCCAATCCCCTAAGATTTAATTTTATATATTCTCTTTCTTTCTTATAAAATTCCATTATATGTTTATTTTCTTATTAATTTTCATATATAATTGATAAGTCGATTTCTAGTTATCAAACTTTCTTAAATTTTTCTATCTCCTTAAATTTCCGAAATTTTTTGCCAATGTTTCCTTTTTATGGGTCACTCGGTACAACTACAAATCGCCTCTCTAGGCCCTTTCCATTCAAAAAGAAAATCAAAAAGCTAAGCGGCTTGCCAAATCGGCTCATAAAATGTCATAATAAGTTAAATATGTACCTTTCTGTCGGGCACTCAAAATAAAATCTTCATTCTCTTCATTCCAAACATGTTTAACATATATCTAACCATTCCCAATTTAGTACAACTCAAACCAATCGTTTTAAGTCAATTCGTTAATTAAGTCGCTAATTAGCTCTTTTGCCTATTTCACTTTTTATTTGAACATATCACATTCATATATATTTTTAGTTTGCTTGCAACCAGTCGAATTCCATTTTTAATTCAAGTTCCATATTCGATTTCGAATACCAGTTCACAAATTTCATTCATTTATCCAAAGTCTTATTTCAATCCAAAAACTCGATTAACTAATTATTCTTCAACTTAGTTAGTTTTATTTAATAATTAAAAATATGGTTTTTGTTTCAAAAATCATCCATTAACTTCACTTGAGTTCATATTTATTTTATAATTTAAGTCTGGAATTTTATAATGAAAATCCAAATTTTTATAAATTTAAATTCATTTGATTTCATTTATTTAATCGTTATAATTTATAAATGATTATGCTACCATTTTCTGGAAATTTGATTTTGACATAACTCAAAATCTATAAGACGAAATCCACATTTTTCTCTTTCATTAGAAAACTGTTATTCAATAGGTCTTGACGATTCTTATTTCAAAGAATTCCGACTTAAATTGAGTTTTATATACTCAATTGAAGTTCGAAACGTCAAATTACGAACTACCGCGTTGCGGCCATCTCGTTTTAATTATATTTAAATATAAACGTTTAAACTTCATTTATTAATAAATTCCAACTCCATTCTTATATATTTTAATATGTATTAAAACAATTTCCCCAATCTAACTTAATATTTCTGATTATCTCTACTCGTCGATTATTTCATAATTCAGTTGTAAATTTATTTATAATTCAATCTTCTATACTGAATTCCAATTCCCATGGAAATAAATTATTTTTATAAAATTCAGTATAATCGAATTCCAATTATAAAACCCTTGGCTTTTCTCAATTCAGTTTATATTCCGAATTCCGGAATAAAATCTATCGTTCGCTTTTCGAAACGATTTTCGATTCTCTTTATAAATTCATACTTGAATTTTATAAATTTAAAATTATCCAATGAAAATTATCTCACTTTATTTATAAACGTCGTTTATAAATTTAACTCCCTTGATTTATATATTAAAACAAGTTTCCATTTCAAAATCTATTTGAAACTCAATTCCTTCTTTGGAATATTTTTTTATTATAACTTATAATATAATTGTAGAATCTATTTTCAAATTTAATTTCAGTTTCCATCTAATACAATTTAAATATCCATTCTGAAAATAATTTATATTTATAAATTCGACGTAGTCGAATTCCAATCATAAATCTATATGGATTTATGCAACAACCCGTATTTTCAGAACCAATTTAAATTTTTTATTTTAGTTATTTCAATGGATTTTGAATATTTAAAATGATTTATTTTAAATAATAAGGACTAAAAATTTATTTTAGATGAAGTTAGAATGTACAAATTTATTTTAATTATAAAACGAACTCGAAATGGCGCGGTAGTTTGAAAATTCGATTTCTAACTTCAATTGAATGTACAAAATTCAAAATAAATCGAATTTCAGTAATACCGGAAATATTTGGATTTGTTTAAGAATATCTTTCTAACGAATGTTAAAAACTAAGATTTCATAATATAAATTTAAAGTTGTGTCCAGTTTAAAATTTAGAATAGTCGCTATAGAATTTATATATATTTTATATAATATATAGCCCTTAAAAATAGCCATTTTGCAAACGACCTCTGTTTTCGATGAAACTACTTTTGTTGGATTCGGAGTGTCAAATTATTGCTAGATTCCAATTTTCATAATTTTTGGAGTTAATATGCGAGTGTAGTAAATTTAAACGTCTTTTGTTAATTCAGTTTAAATTTAATCGACTAGAAAAAGGCCATTTTTCAAACGGTCTCCAAATTCGACGAAATTAGTTTTGTTAGGACCGCATCGTCAAAACACAGCTAGAATTATTTTTCTGTAATATTTGGAGTCAGTATGTGGCCCCAGTAAAATAAAATGTACGTTCAAATTTAATATATATTGATTTATATTTTAATTTTGACGAAAACTGATCAAATCGATAGAATTGGCTTATGAAACATATTCCATTGTCTCCGAAATGGGGGTATTTAGCTAGGGGTGGCATTTGTTGGGTTTGATTTGGAGTTCGGTGTGTTAAACAAATATTTTACGAATTAAAATATTATTAAATAGTATATATTTATATATAAGAAAGGCCAAAACCCTAATTCAATTGCTCATTGTTCAGACCGCCGTCCCCATTCAATAAACGGCTAAAACGCTCCAAATCAATTCACTCAATCACTCTAAATCCACGCAGAATTACTTTATGATTCCAAAGGAAATATCGAAAAACATTTTGTGGGCTACGAATCCATATACGTAAGATCGTTTATTGTGTGGTGAATCAAAAGAATTTTAGCCGCAAAGGACTTACGTTCGTTCGCATTTTCTGGTCAAAGGGGAGGCGCGAGTTTGACCGTATTCAGACTGGTGGTAGAGCATGCGACAGCGCGTTGTGTGATGGCCTCAGATCCGACCCTGGTGCTTCGTAGTGGGTGCACGATGGGGGTTTTCCAGTTGAGGGTTTTGGGTTCGAGTGTGTAGAAGAAGAATGAAGGAGACAACGATATACCGAAGGTTAATTAAGGGAATTGTAAAATAACTAGTTTAAATTAATTCCATTTATTAGTTAATAATGTAATTAAACATTTAAATGTGTATCTTGCTCAAATCAAAACAGATTCAACAAAACTGGAACCGTTGGAATCGTCTTGAAGAGCACTACATTGTGGAACAGACCAGAACGGAAAAGGGCTAGTGGTGATTTTTGACTAAATTAAACGAACAGTTTAATTTAGTGAAAAACAATCGTTATATAAACGATTTATGAAACCGATCAATGTGAGAACTCTTTCACACTCAAATTATTTTACAGTTAAATATATTCTAGGTTACAAACGGAGCTTAGTAGTACCCAACACCATTTCTTGTACAAACCCTGGTTGTTTGTTTGGATTGTGATTGTGATGTGAAATGAAATAATATATATATATATATATATATATATGCGATGCGAATAAAATATGTATGTGATGTGAATAATATATATATATGAGAAATGAAATAATATATATATATGCGATGTGAATGAAATATATATATGCGTTGTGAAACATATATATGCGATGTAAAAATCATATGTGCGTTGTATTAAAATATAAATGCGTTGTGAAATTATATATATGCGTTGTGAAGTAAAATATACATATGCGTTGTATAAAATTATATATGAAATATATAAAATTGTCATGGATTGAAATAATTATTTATTCATTAAAAATATAATTTTTAACATGTATATGGACTGTATAAATTTGTCATGGATTGAAATAATTATCGGTTGGCTAAAAATATTATTTTTAGCATATATATGAGATATAAAAAATTGTCATGTGATGGAATAATCAATTTTGATTTAAAATTGAATTGGAAGTGAGAATCGTTTTTAAAAATGAATTTATAAAATACATTTTGAACGAATATATATATATATATAAATGGTTTGAATAGAACGTGCAGCACCGCGACCGTTCGCGAATTTCGACCATTGACTTCGAATTGACATTAGGGGAGATCCGACCACCGGATTCTCCTAAAACCGGAACCGTTGGGTTCGTATCAGAAAGAGCTTTCCAATATAAGAGATTTGAAATCTAACGGTTGGATGTCCAAAACAAATTTGGAAAAGGTCGCTATGGATGCAGTTCGTTGGCCGTTATTGGAAACCGACTTTACGGACCTTGTTAAAATTATTAAAAATATTAATAGTTTGTGTAAAATCATAACTAATGATTTGGAAAGAATTTGGATGAAAAATTCCATGTTTGTAAAGATAAAAATATATTTATCAAAATGATCTAGTTATTAACTAGAAAGATAGTATAACGTTTTTAAATAAACAAATTGGATTAGTGAATGGTTTTAATCTAACCAGAATTTTCCAATGTATGAATTGGAATAGATTTGAATAGAAATCATCTTCGGGAGATTTCGATATTGGATTCCGTGGCTATACGGATATTGTGGAGGAATTTGGAAGATAAATATATATCGTTATTCCCCATACGATATGTGTTGGTTTCAGAATTTGATATTGAATATAAGCTGATATAATTTCTGTTTAGGGCCTTATATTTAATATCAAATTGGATTTTGGGTTTATCGTGAATGGTATCTTCAGTAACACTGTTCTTAAACCCCGTCTGAAAATAGTAAATCTTTTAATTAAGATTATTAGAGTTTCCAGTTATATTTAGTAATTGGAATAAAATGGAATGTGAATTGGGTTTATTGTGAACTGTGTTTTTAACGACATTCGTTCTTTAACCCGATGAACAGTTAAATGTGATTTGGAATTTATAAATCTTTTAATTAAGATTAATGGAATTTTCCAAAGTAAAGTTTTCCAATTTAATCTATTAAATTGGAATTGAATGTAATTCGATTTGGTAATAATCGAGATGAGCTTCTGTAAAGGAAGACTGTTACTATATATGGAATTTAAAAGGCTTTGCCGTTATTCCATTTATAGCATTGATTTGATACGGAAATTTATATCGATTATATACTGTTGTGATTTCCGTGAAGATTCCGTTTTGTTGGAAGATGATTTTGGGTTTATCGTGAACTTTGTTTTAAATAACATTGGTTCTTTAACCCAGTTAAAAGCAGGATTAATTTCCAGAAAGTTGAATAATCATTAAGTATGATTTTTGAGATTAAAACTGAATTAAAATTTTAATAAATCTTTAATTAGATTGGAATGAATGAATGGTAATTAAATTTACCAAAATATGAGATGTGGTATAAACCAAATATGCTTGGTTGTTGATATTGATCATGATTGATTGATTGTTTGGATTGTGCTCGATCAGTTTATGAGCAAAATATGCTTTTACATTTAGCATTGGGTTGGGTAGAAATATTTGTATGCTAACATCTTGTGAAACACTTCACGATTTGACTATGAGATGTTTAGCGATGTTGTTGAGTTCATTTCAAATTTAATGAATTATTTTGAAATGATATTTTTCTTAAGTGAAAAGAAATGTATTCCCGATTTTGGACAGGGAATGTTTTATAAAACAGAAAGGATTTCGAGGGCTAAACCCGATGATTTCGAAATGGTTTGGAAATGTATTATGGTTTTACATTGTGGTTCATCGCGCATCCGATTAGTTGCTACTGATGATGTATCTATTTGGTGGCGGAGAATTTATTCTCTTGCTTAACACTCTTCTTTGAGACGTACGAGCTCAAAGGTTATGTGATTAATAGTGACTAATCATGTGTGTGAATTGCTGATGTGAAGTACTATAGTTTGAAAGTACTTGTGATTATCATGTTGTGAAATGATTTTCCCCACTTCGGGATATAAAATGATTTAGCAAGTATGTGGCTAAAGATTCGGATAACCCGAGAGTGACTAAAAGTATGGATGTTATAGCCTTAAATGGCTTTGGGCGGTGTATGCTTCCATGCGTGGGAGGTGCATCGTCAGTGTAGACTGCTCCATAGTGGGAGGTGCATATATATATATATATATATATATATATATATATATATATATATATATATATATATATATCGAGTTGGAGGGGCGCGTACAGCCTGGTCTGAGGGTCGTGCATGATATTTGGTTGCATACTTGTTTGTATTCGTTATTATGTTTTGGAATTCATATTTCCAAAGATTTTGGTTTGAGATCCCGAAGTGAAATCTACTTTGATATGAAAGTTAGATATGTATTTCAAATGATTTGAAACAAGAATCGGGAAATAAAGTCCAAAGGAATAATTTCTGTAAATTGAATTGGATTTGGAAGATCTAAGTGTGGTGATTAATCTAAATGGGTAGATTGGAAAATTGCATGTTGATTGATGCATTGTAGATCCATATCTCTATTATTTGTTGTTGTTTGTGCATTGGCATTCATATGGTAAACCCATTTCGCATTAGCGGCGTGGTCCTGTGATTTTCCTTATCATTTATATAAGTTAATTTTAAATGAAGAGTTTCTCATACAAGTCACATGACTGACTCGTAGTTTGCTTTTCCCTTGCAAACTCGGGTGCCCCTATTTTCCATGTGGGCGTTCGAATGGTTTGTTTTGCAAATATTTATTTATTGAACAGGATTCTAGATTGAATCTTATAGCTGTGTCCAGAGCATTGATAGTCTTCCGCTGTGTTAGTTTATTTGTTTCTGCTGCATTGTATTACATTTATTGTAAATTAATCTTTCGCTATATTACTATTTTTCGATGTACTCTGATGTAACATTATTATGATGTTTATAAAAGTCTTCTGTTGTTTGTTCTAATGTGTTGTATGCCCAGAGTTAGCGTATACAGGTTTTGAACAGTCTTGGTCGATTTAGCGATCGATTAGGTCATCCACTATATATATTATGAGGCGCATAGGGAAATCATCTGCTAATGGTACTGCGGGAAATATCATATATATATATATGCCACTACCACCAATCCTAAATAACTAATATATATATAACCACAATAACATTTTAATGCATCTAAGCAGCCAACAATTAATTTTTAACGATAAAAATAAGACAATCAAGAATACAGTATAACTAACTACTACATTAAGAACTGTAACAACCGATATGGCGGGGGGTTGCCAGATTTCACCATAATCCACATTCTGAACATCCATGGGTACCTCAATAGTAAGTAGGTATCTCTCTCCCTCGAGTGCAAAGGAAAGGCATAAGAATGTTTTTTGATCCAACCCGTAGGAATCAATAGAAAAGGAAAATCCCTTATGATACACCAGATCGAGCTCGGTTATTGATGGAGTGAATAGATCTGCCATTTCTTGAAATCTCTCTTCTGATTCAAAATCGTGGTGTAACGTGTATCCCCCTTTGTTCCGGTTATGGAATAGATGAAATAAATCCAAAATTGGATTTTTTTTTTCAAGAATGAAATCTTTAAATTTTTGAGTGAGAATTGCTCACCTGATTTTATTTGCAGGTCCGATACAAATTTTAACTTAAATCGAATAATATTCGATTTAAATTAAAATTCCATGGTCGATTCCAACTGACTCCAAAAATTATGAAACAGATCCCACCGCGAAGCTTAAGTCCATACAAACTCAGCGAACTTAACGGCACTCAGATCTGATATCGTTTGAATTAGATATTCATTTTATAAACAATCAAACAATTTGAATGTAATTAAAAATTTAATTAATTAAGATAATTACTTATTTAAATTACCTCTTATTCACATTTATCTCCTCCTTTCCCAAAATCACAGCTCCTTGTAAAATACCTGAACCAATAGTGCATCACTCGAGGCCAACTCCTTCTGTACTCGGCTAAATCACAAACGGTATGTACTATTAACATCCCCTCAACTTCCTCATCTCCGCTATCACCATGTAAATTCCAATCGAACCCGCCCATTGTGTTCCTGACTCACGCTCGCTGCTTTCATGTTGATCGCGACAGGCTACAGGTGTGAATAAATTTCACACCGATGTTCACCAAAACTTGCTCACATATACCTCACGCGAATTGCAACCCTGCTTCATTAACCAACTAACCTAACTCCTCATGTATCGCTTTTGAACTCCTGACCTAGGCGCCGAAGAGTATCCCTAATTCCATGGCGACCACCACCAAACATTGAACTGAAACCCCAACCTCTACCCTTGTTCGTAGCGGTGAAATCTCGGGACCCAGAAATGGCATCGCGCAGGAAACCAAAAGTGCCAAATCAAAATACGCGAAACCCTCAACAAAGCTCGAACCCCTTCTCCAATCCTTAATTTTGTGAGCGCAAGATCTTTGAACGCCAACACTAATCTCGATAAACCCTCTGGCCCATTCAGCCTAGGTCTACGGGTTCCAAGTCGAACCCCATGAATTTGAAGCCGCGAACTTCCAAGCATGAAGAGCAACTCGATTTTGAGATTGAAGAAGCTGCAGGTTTATTTTGTATTGGGTTTTCGGTTTTTGAATACGATTTAACTAGAAAAGAGGTTGGCTTGAATTTTTGAGGAGTGAATGAATACGTTGAGTTTGGTTTTTATATAACCGATTGAATTTGAGAAGATTAAAAGGGGCGACATTTTAATTTGCTTGAGCTTGAGAATTTTTTTACAGAAGAACAAAAATGAAAGGAAATAAAGGGGAACGGTTGCGTATAAATAGGAGAATAAGCTTCAGGTAGAAGGAAATGGGTACAAGGTAGGGTGCGTGAGTTGGCATGTACAATGAACTTTTTGGTTGTACGTATTTTTAATACTTACAGCAGCAGTAAGTAGTTTTATTAATTTGATTTGATAAGGATAGGTTTTTATTTTAGATTTGATTTTAATAATATAATATACCCACGAGACTTACGCATGAAGTAATGTACTCAAATAACCACAAATGAGCTCCAATCACGGTGAAACTTGACACACTGCTATGGTTTGATGATCCGGACCCAATAAAATTAGTTTCATCGAAAAATGAGGTCGTTTGTAAATTTATTATTCTTAGGTACCATATTAAATCGATATAATAAAATTTTAAATTCAAAACAAACAACTCCCTGGTAATATATTATTATTATCGATTCTATTCAAAAAGAATTTATATTGACCATCTGAATCGTTTTGATTCAGCTTTAACTTCGAATTCAACTATTAGTTCTTTTCGTATTACGATAATTCAATACCATCGAAATTGAATCGTATTTTGATTATTAAATCGATAAACTCAATAAAAAACAATTTATATAATAGCTCAACATTTAAAATAATATAAAATGTTTAAAATTAGATGACCAAAACTATGGGTCGTTACAGTTTTTCACTATATAATTTCATCATGCTCATTTTTGCAAGGACTAAAACCCAAACCTAAAAAAGAAAACCAACCGTAATCCAAAATTTTCTCATCCAACAAGTAGTGCCCCATTTGTTCAAACCATGGTTCAAGACTCCACCCGACACAACATAATCTTGGCCAATACGGCCCAATCCAGGAGGTAGACACGAAGAATTTCGCATAGAAAGCCGTTATGGATGGCCAAAAAGAAAACGAACATTTGTAATTTTGTATTGTCGAATATTCGAGATAAGATCGACATTAAAAGGAAAGAAATGGATAGAAAGATAGTTATTTCTTAACTAGGGCATCAACTTTAAAAGAAGGAAGTTGAGCTGCGATTTGATCTGAATTGCTAACTTTATTTTTGGGCTAGGCTTTGTAAAGTTTAGGCATTATTAATTATTCAGTGGCACATACATTTATATTTCCATAGAAATATACCCACTATTCGTAGGATTTAATACCTGTGCTGCTATAATTGGTTTATACTACAAAATTATCATGAAATGGTCTTTGTAAATTTATTTATGGTTTATTTTTTCTTAATTTGCATAAAGCTCAAACTATTTATTTCTAAAAATTATACTAATTAACATAAATTTCACGTAAAGTTTATTTTTGTTTAATATGTATAAAGCTCAACTTATTTATGTGTAAAGTTATACTAATTAACGTATTCTTATATAAAAAAGCATCGGAATTTTTATATCGGAACTAATGCGGAAATTCCAAAATATCCGAATTGGGACTGAAACTTGAATTTTTTTTAATGAACGGAACGAAATCGGACTAAAAAATGGACTTTATGGTAGACGCCGTAATATACAAAATTTATAAAAAACTTGTATTGTTAATTACTATTGTGTCAATTCATAATTTTATTCGAAAGTTGTAACGAACCAACAAATCCTCGATCTCGATCATCGACACAAATACCATGTCGGCTAACCAAGTACGGGAAATTTACTGGATCATTTATAAAAAGAAGTTAGAGGGTGAGAAATAGATAGAAAGAAAAGTTAAAATAAAAGAAAAGAGGATCACAAAATCAGAATAGACACGAATCTCATACCAGAACGGATAAAATATATTATATAACATAACTTCTGAAAAACAAAAATGTAACTGTATTTACATACTGTAACAACCCGGAAATTCTGAGCCAATTTAAAATTTTTATTTTGGCGGATAACGACGGAAAATTTATTTTCGACAAAGTTAAAACGAATAAATTTATTTTAATTATAGAATGAGCCTGAAATGGCGCGGTAGTTTGAAAATTCGATTTCTAATTTCAAATGAATATATAGAATTCGTTTTAAGTCGGAACTAAGCGAAACAAGAAATATTTGAATCTGTTTGATAATATCTTTCAAACGAAGTTAAGAAATTGATATTTCACTTTAGAACTTGAAAAATATGTCCAGTTTAAATTTCAGAAAAGTCGCTGCGGAATTTATATATATTTTTAATATATATAAAAGCCCTTAAAAATGAAAATTTTGCAAACGACCTTCGTTTTCGACGAAACCACTTTTGTTGGATCCGGGATGTCAAATTATGGCTTGGTTTCAAAATTCAAAATTTTCTGAATCAATATCTGAGCGTGGCGAAGTTAAATGTGTTTTAACAGTTTAAGTCAATTTTGATCGACTAGAAAATGGCCATTTTTCAAATGGCCTCGGAATTTGATGAAATTAGTTTTGTTACGACCGTATCGTCAATAAGAAGCTAGAAATAATTTTTCTGGAATTTTCAGAGTCCGTATGTGGCCCCAGTAAATTGAAATGTGCATTCAAATTGAATATATATATATATTCATATTTTAATTTCAGCGAAACCTGACTGAAACAGCCAAATTGGCTTGCGGGACATAACTCATTGCGTTCAGAATGGGGGCAATTAGCTAGGGGCGACAGTCGTTGGGTCTCGTTTCGAGTTTGAAAGTTAAGTCAACATATTGGAAGAAATAAATAATGTTGAATAAAATAATTTACTATATAAGCCTTCCCTTCTCAAAACCCTACCCTCCCGTTCAACACAACAGCCACCACTCCCAATCCATCACCCATGTCGCAGCTACACCCCCTGTTGCATGCCACCGCGCCGCCACCCAATCCGGCGAGCCACCCCCTCTCCTCCTCTCTTCTCTCTCCTCTCCATTCGAGCACCAAACCCGTTCAGCCCCCAAAACCGCCACCACCTGACAATCTGACGTTGGCCGCCGACTTCCATCACCACCCCCGACCCTCCCTGACCACCTGCTCGCCGTCCCCCACCTATGACCGCCGTTGTGGACCCCTCCGGCCAAAAAATCTCATTTTTACTAAATTTCAGTGTTCGTTTAAACTCCCCCGACTTTCCCGAGCCACCCCGCGCGAGCACAAGCACCCCACATATCTCCTCCGACCGAGGTGAGCGTTTATTTTCATTTTTACTTGTTTAGGTAATTAAAAATGCGATTTTTAATTATAAATATCGTATATAAAAATATGATTTTTATAGCGATGTTGAATATATAAAAATATAATCTTTCTATAGGAAGTAGCATTGTAAAAATATAATTTTTATATATGTGGAGAATTAAAAATAAAAAGATTTATTTTTGTTGATATAAAAAAATACGATTTTTATAATAGAAAATAATAAATTTTGTTATAGAAAAGATCTTATTTTTGAAATAGAAAAGATTATATTTTTGAACAAGAAAATATTAGATTTTTAGTTATGTAAAGGTATGATTTTTATTTATACCATAACATAATAAAAATGTGATTTTTATATATGTAGCGTATACGGATGACGAAAGTGATAAAGGACGAGCACGACAAAGATTTCCAATATATAAAGAGTCATGGCGTTTGGTTTAGTTCTCGGTGAGAACTTCTCACTTTATTTTATTTTCTAGTTAAAAATGTATACTAGGATGCAGACGGTGCTTAGCAACACCCGACACCCGTCGTCCACAGACCATGGACGACTTGTTTGTTTGGTTGTGTAGTTGATTAGATTATTGGTTTGAATTGGGTTGTTTGGGTGAACTGGAATTGATTAGATTGGTATGTGTATGGCGTAGACCATTATTAGACTGGGGATAAGGCTAGGCCTTGTCCCGTTTCCAGTATCGTGCTGTTATGCCGCCGAAATTTTCTAAAACCAGTTAGAAAAATGAAAATATCATTTTATTGAACAAATGAACTGAATAGAATATTCATAAGTTGAATAAAATATTTTGGTCATTAAAAATATAATTTTTAACGTGTATATGAATAAATATCCATTTACAAATCAGATGATTTGTTTATGTATACCCATTTGACTGATATTGATTGGGACGATAAATTTTACACATCGCCCAACTGCACAAATAGAAATCTATGTTTGTTGACTGAAACCCCACACGGGTATTGGGATGATATTTGACGTACACTAATCCCGATTGTTTAGTTGTATGTCAATCGATAGGTTGATAGACAGTTGTGTAGTGCACTTTGGATGATGGTTGATTATTTATCATTGCTATTATATACATGTGTTGTATGAAATCCATATAATTAACATTATATGGTAATTGATTGGGCCTCATTCCAATTTGGAAAATAAAGAATATTATAAAATAAAGATTCATGTGTTGAATAGAATAAATAGTCATGTGTTGACGATACTCATGTGTTGAGAATATTCATGTGTTGAAAGAACTAAATATTCATGTGTTGAAAGAAATATATATTCATGTGTTGAAGAAAATATTCATTTGTTGAATAGAATAACGAAGTTATTGAAATATATAAAGCCGTGTTGATTAGATTTGTGCCATTTTGATGCAAACGGTATTTATATCGATTATATTCATTTTTATAATGAATATAGAAAAAGAAATGATTTCAAAATATAACGTTTTTAAAATATTATCATTTATATATTAATGATATGGAATATTCAATTTTGATTTGAATATGAAGATGAAATTGTTTTGAAAACTAATTTAAAATGATTTATAAAATACGTTTAGAATTGAAATCGATGAAATATATATTATATATATTAAATGGCCTGAATAGAACGCGCCGCGCCGCGGTAGTTCGCGAATTTCGACCATTGACTTCGAATTGATGTTACGGGAGATCCGACCGTCGAATTCTCCTGAAACCGGAATCGTTAGGTTTGTATCGAAAAGAGCTTTCCAATGAATATTAGAAATTTGAAATCTAACGGTTGGATCTGGAATTATGTCCAAATCAAATTTGGAAAAGGTTGGTGTAAGTGCAGTTCGATGACCATATATGGAAATCAACTGTACGGGCCTTGGCAAAATTATTAAAAATATTAATAATTTGTGTAAAATCATAATAAAGGATTTAGAGAGAACTGGGATGAAAAATTCCATGTTTGTAAGGATAAAAATATATTTTTATCGAAATGAACTAGTTTTGAACTAGATTTGAAATGGTTTTAAAATAACCAAAAATTTCCAATATACGATTTGGAATGGATTTGAATCGAAATCATCTTCGGAATAGTTCGATGTTGGATTTCGTGATTATACAGATATTGTTATGGGAATTTGAAAGATATATTTATATCGTTATTTCTAATTTGATATTTGTTGGTTTCAGAATTTGATATTGAATATAAGCTGATATATTTTCTATTCAGAGCCTTGTATTTAATATCAAATGGGATTTTGGGTTTGTCGTGAATGGTGTCCTCACTAACACTATTCTTAAACCCCGTGTGAAAATTTGAAATTAACTGAAGGTTAGCTAAGTTGAATGGTTTCATGAATATTGATCTGATGTTGCTTTCGGCCTTCGGGGTTAATATTTAGGGAATTGTTCTCTTACTAATTTACGGTTAGAGACTAATAGAATGGGACGTGTTTTTGGGTTTATCGTGAACTGGGTTTTAAATAACAATGGTTCTTTAACCCAGTTAAAAACAGAATATGATTTTCCAAGTTATATAATCATTAATATTGATTTGTGGGAATATTAAAACTAAGTGGAGTTTTAAATGAATCTTTAATCAGATTGAAATGATCGAGAATGGAGTATCACCTGTTTTTCTCCAATGCGATAGCTAAATCTTTAATTAGATTTGAACATGAAATGTAATTAATATTTTCCAATAACACCGGGGTGTAAGATATGGAGTATTACCAGTTTTTCTCCATGGGATGAATAAGTTGGGATTGGGAAATTTAACAAATAATTACTTCGGTAAGGATCGCTAATCCCGACTAGTTTGGAAAACCATAATATGGTTTGAAATGTATTCCAAGGAAAATTAAAGAGTAAATTTTAAAGAATTATCTTTGATAAAATTAATGGTTCCTTTCCCTAGTGGTGTGAATATTTGAATAAAAGAATATTCTGAATTGGAATGAGGCGTATGTTGTGTTTGTGTAACACTTGTTTATAAAATACGCGAGTTATTTGGAAAGACCGGGTTTATCCCATTCTGAATAACTGATACAACGATAAGTTGAAGATGAAGACGGTGGTTGATGACCGGAGGTCTTCACATCGTTTGGATGATTTCCTGATGATCTTGATTGGGCTGTGCACCCAAGAGGAGGGAATCAGTTGGTGATCGTCCAGATGTACTTGGAGATCGATGGATATGCGAGGAATAAGGTTCCTCCGGTTTCGTTCATACCCAGAACGAACTTGTATGGACTGTGTGTCTGACATTGGATTTTGCTCTGTGTTGATTGATCTCTATTAAATATACATCTTCCTGGTGAAGGGGAATTTATTCTCTTGCTTCACCCTTCTCTGAGACATACGGGATCAGAGGTTGTATATAGATGGACATCAGTCGCATGGAGTGAATTGCCTGTTTGGCATGCCTAAGTGGAAATTGATCAAGGCTTATGTTGAAAAGCAAAGTCTTGCGGTTGATGATCAAATCATGGCCTGTGTGGCATAGCTTTGTATATGGCGTTAATTCGCGAGCCTCACACCCCGGTGTGAACCAGAAACGGGAGAAGGATCCATGGAGAACGTGCGTCTCTTTCTAGTTAGAAGTGGCATCAGTGGTTTACAAGCCCTGACAAGTTTGACTTATGTGGTTGTTGGAATGCGAGGCGCCTCGGATATGGAGTCATTTGGCTCATTTACGCCCCGTAGGGCGGGGAGACGTATTGTTCAGGGTTTCATTTTAATACGCTACGTGTGGACCGACCTTGTGGCTCCTAGGTGCAGTTGTGGCTGTATCCTGAGACATGGTAGACTAGATTGTCTTGAATTTGGTGAGGACTACCTTTTGCCTCGGTTTATAGATGGAAATCCAGCTTCCAAATACGTCATTTTGCGGTTTTAATTATAGAACTAGTATGGCGACATGATATATGGTACCCATGCCATCTATGATTGATACATTTATATTTGAAATTGTTTTCTTTACTTATAGTAGTAATAAAAGATAAAATTTTGCGTATCAAGCATTCTTTGGCTATTATAAGGGAAAACTATATCCTCCGGCTTGCGTTGCATTGTGTGATGGGACCTGGGTCTTATAATAGCTTCATTGTTCTTTATTTAGCATTGTGCTGTTTGTTTTATGCACTGGTATTCTTGGGAGGACAACCATTCCGTGTTATACGGTGTGGTCCCTTGATTTACCTAACTTTAAAAATAAAGATTAATAACTGTTTTAGTTCTCACACTAGTCACATGACTGACCTGGAGTTTATTGTTTTAACCTAAACTCTGGGTGCCCTTATTTTCCGCATGGGCAGCTAGTAGTTTTGGTTTTGCAGATTTATTCTTACAGGACCCTAGTTTATAGCTGAAGTGATATTCGAAAAGCTCTGTATCCGTGTATTTCTTTCAGTTATGTTTTGCGTTATTTTTCCGCTGCAGTAATGTTTTTAAATCTCTGATATTCTCTTTTGTATAATATTTATTCATACTCTGTATATTCTTGTATTCTGATGTAAATTGTTGTAATATACAATGAAATGTTCTTCTGTTTGTGTTCTGATTTGTCATGTTCTCAAAGCAATCCGGGCTTTCCTTCACGGGGAAGTTTGGATCGTTATAGCTTGGTATCAGAGCTCTGGTTTACAGAGGTCGAGAACAAGACACATTAGAACCGAACGAAAGAATTCATCTGAGATTGGATTAGCAAGATCCAATAAGAATGAATCATTAGAGATGGGATCAGTAGTATCCTAGAACGAGTCGAAAGAGTGTTATTTGTCAAATAAAAATGAAAACAAATTTAGTTTTGGAAATTAAATCTTGTTATACGTATTTGATTATTAATTTTATATTGATTTGGACAATCGAGTATATAAAGATTTTGCATATACGCGTCATGAACGTATATTCGAAGTTTTAATATACTGGATAGATATAGAATCACACTCTAGTAGCCCGGACATGATTCTGATGATGGCGCGCCATCACCAGTATTTATTTTCGAGTTTCGAAAGTGGGATATCTATATATTTCCATTAGACTGGTGTGAGAAGCAAAACTAGATAGGGATTATTGTCGTGATTTGGCACCAAAAACATGATTTTTCTGTATATATATCAAAGATATGAATTTGAACTCCTGTCAACTAATAGATTGCTAGTTGGGTTGTTTGATTATTAGTTTAACTGATAAGAGTATTGAAACCAATATGTAAATGTACGGTAAGTTTAGCCAAATTGAACCGAATATTGAACTGAATTGAAAATTGCTTGAATTTGCATGCATATACATGTATATCTATTGAACGGGTCACATAGCAAGGGGCTAGAGAAGAGGAATAAAATTGTTTGTCCATCAAATAGGTACATGTTTATTGTATTTCTTGGGTTTTTGATGATTTTATGAGCCGCTTGGCTATTTCTTTTTCTTTTTGAGATGAGAGGGCCTGGGTGGAGGTTTGGGGATTTTCCCGATGCTCCCGGTGAAGGGGAGGTTATGGCGAAATTTTTTGAAAATTTAGGATGTTAGCCAAATTTTTGAAAAATTTGAAAAGTTCTTAGAAACTGAGAAGTTGAAGAACTTAAACCATAAGGAAAATATGAAAGTTGAGTTGATTAGTTAAACAACTTTCAGCTTCGTTCCTTTTCGAGGAAGAAAAGATTTTAAGTGGGCGAGAATGTAATAACCCGGAAATTCTGAGCCAATTTCAAAATTTTATTTTGGCGATTTTAATGAATTTTGAATATTTAAAATGGATTATTTTAAATAATAACGACGGAAAATTTATTTTCGACGAAGTTAAAACGAATAAATTTATTTTAATTATATAACGAGCCTGAAATGGCGCAGTAGTTCGAAAATTCGATTTCTAATTTCAAATGAATATATAGAATTCGTTTTAAGTCGGAATTGAGCGAAACAAGAAATATTTAAATCTGTTTGATAATATCTTTCAAACGAGTTAAGAAATTGAAATTTCACTTTAAAAGTTGAAAAATATGTCCATTTTAAATTTCAGAAAAGTCGTTGTGGAATTTATATATATTTTTAATATATATAAAGGCCCTTAAAAATGAAAATTTTGCAAACGACCTTCGTTTTCGACGAAACCACTTTTGTTGGATCCGGGATGTCAAATTATGGCTAGGTTTCAAAATTCATAATTTTCTGAATCAATATGTGAGCGTGGCGAAGTTTAACGTGTTTTAATAGTTTCAGTCAATTTTGATGGACCAGAAAATGGCCATTTTTCAAACGGTCTTAGAATTTGATGAAATTAGTTTTGTTAGGACCGTATCGTCAATAAGAAGCTTGAAATAATTTTTCTGGAATTTTCAGAGTCCGTATGTGGCCCCAGTAAATTGAAATGTGCGTTCAAATTGAATATATATATATTTATATTTTAATTTCAGCGAAAACTGACTGAAACAGCCGAATTGGCTTGCGGGACATATCCCATTGCGTTCGAAATAGGGGTAATTAGTTAGAGGCGACATTCGTTGGGTCTCATTTCGAGTTTGAAAGTTAAGTCAACATATTGGAAGAAATAAATAATATTGAGTAAAATAATTTACTATATAAGCCCTCGCTTCTCAAAACCCTACCCTCCCGTTCAACACAACAGCTGCCACTCCCAATACATCACCCACATCGCAGCTCCGCGCCCCCCTACTGCGCTCCATCGCGCCGCCACCCAATCCGGCGAGCCACCCTATCTAGCCACCCCCTCCTCTCTTCTCTCTCCTTTCCATTCGAGCACCAAACCCGTTCAGCCCCCAAAATTGCCACCGCCTGACATTCTGACGCCGGCCGCCGACTTCCATCACCACCCCCCGACCCTCCCCGACCACCTGCTCGCCGTCCCCCACCTCTGACCGCCGTTTTGGACCCCCTCTGGCCAAGAAAAAAATCTCAGTTTTACAAAATTTCAGTGTTCGTTTAAACTCCCCCGACTTTCCCGAGCCACGCCGCGCGAGCACAAGCACCCCACACATCTCCTCCGACCGAGGTGAGAGTTTATTTTCATTTTTACTTGTTTAGGTAATTAAAAATGCGATTTTTAATTATAAATATCATATATAAAAATATGATTTTTATAGCGATGTTGAATATATAAAAATATAATCTTTCTATAGGAAGTAGCATTGTAAAAATATAATTTTTATATATGTAGAGAATTAAAAATATAAAGATTTGATTTTTGGTGATATAAAAAAAATACAATTTTTATAATAGAAAAGAATAAATTTTGTTATAGAAAGGATCTTATTTCGAAATAGAAAAGATTATATTTTTGAACAAGAAAAGATTAGATTGTTAGTTATGTAAAGGTATGATTTTTATTTATACCATTACATAATAAAAATGTGATTTTTATATATGTAGCGTATACGAACGACGAAAGTGATAAAGGGCGATCACGGTGAAGATTTCCTACACATGAAGAGTCATGGCGTTTGGTTTAGTTCTCGGTGAGAACTTCTCACTTTATTTTATTTTCTAGTTAAAAATGTATACTAGGATGCAGACGATGCTTAGCAGCACCCGACACCCGTCGTCTACGGACCATGGACGACTTGTTTGTTTGGTTGTGTAGTTGATTAGATTATTGGTTTGAATTTGGTTGTTTGGGTGAAATGGAATTGATTAGATTGGTATGTGTATGGCGTAGGCCATTATTAGACTGGGGATAAGGCTAGGCCTTGTCCCGTTTCTAGTATCGTGTTGTTATGCCACCGAAATTTTCTAAAACTAGTTAGAAAAATGAAAATATCATTTTATTGAACAAATGAACTGAATAGAATATTAATAGGTTGAATAAAATATTTTGGTCATTAAAAATATAATTTTTAACGTGTATATGAATAAATATCCATTTACAAATCAGATGATTTGTTTATGTACACCCATTTGACTGATATTGATTGGTACGATAAATTTTGCACAACGCCCAACTGCACAAATAGAAATCTATGTTTGTTTACTGAAACCCACACGGGTATTGGGATGATATTTGACATACACTAATCCCGATTGTTTAGGTGTATGTCAATCGATAGGTTGACAGACAGTTGTGTAGTGCACTTTGGATGATGGTTGATTATTTATCATTGCTATTATATACATGTGTTGTATGGAATCCATATAATTAACATTATATGGTAATTGATTGGGCCTCATTCCAATTTGGAAAATAAAGAATATTATAAAATAAAGATTCATGTGTTGAATAGAATAAATAGTCATGTGTTGACGATACTCATGTGTTGAAAGAAATAAATATTCATGTGTTGAAAGAACTAAATATTCATGTGTTGAAAAAAAAAAATCATGTGTTGAAGAAAATATTCAATTGTTGAATAGAATAACGAAGTTATTGAAATATATAAAGCCGTGTTGATTAGATTTGCGCCATTTTGACGCGAACGATATTTATATCGATTATATTCGTTTTTATAATGAATATAGAAAAAGAAGTGATTTCAAAATATAACATTTTGAAAATATTATCATTTATATATTAATGATATGGAATATTCAATTTTGATTTGAAATTGAATATGAAGTTGAAATTGTTTTGAAAACGAATTTAAAACGATTTATAAAATACGTTTAGAATTGAAATCGACGAAATATATATAATATATATATATTATATATATTAAATGGCCTGAATAGAACGCGCCGCGCCGCGGTAGTTCGCGAATTTCGACCATTGACTTCGAATTGACGTTACGGGAGATCCGACCATCGGATTCTCCTGAAACCGGAACCGTTGGGTTCGTATCGAAAAGATCTGTCCAACGAATATTAGAAATTTGAAATCTAACGGTTGGATTTGTAATTATGTCCAAATCAAATTTGGAAAAGGTCGTTGTAAGTGCAGTTCGATGACCATATATGGAAATCGACTATACGGGCCTTGGCAAAATTATTAAAAATAATAATAATTTGTGTAAAATCATAATAAATGATTTAGAGAGGACTGGGATGAAAAATTCCACGTTTGTAAAGATAAAAATATATTTTTATCGAAATGAAATAGTTTTGAACTAGATTTGAAATTGTTTTAAAATAACCAAAAATTTCCAATATATGAATTGGAATTGATTTGAATTGAAATCATCTTCGGAATAGTTCGATGTTGGATTTCATGATTATACAGATATTGTTATGGGAATTTGAAAGATATATTTATATCGTTATTTCCAATTCGATATTTGTTGGTTTCAGAATTTGATATTGAATATAAGCCGATATATTTTCTATTCACAGCCTTGTATTTAATATCAAATGGGATTTTGGGTTTGTCGCGAACGGTGTCTTCACTAACACTGTTCTTAAACCCCGTGTGAAAATTAGAAATTAACTGAAGGTTAGCTAAGTCGAATTGTTTCATGATATTGATCTGATGTTGGTTTCGGCCTTCGGGGTTAAAATTTAGGGAATTGTTCTCTTACTAATTTATGGTTAGAGACTGATTGAATGGGACGTGTTTTTGGGTTTATTATGTACCGTGTTTTAAATGACATTGGTTCTTTAACCCAGTTAAAAACAGAATATGATTTTCCAAGTTATATAATCATTAATATTGATTTGTGGGAATATTAAAACTAAGTGGAGTTTTAAATGAATCTTTAATCAGATTGAAATGATCGAGAATGGAGTATCACCAGTTTTGCTCCAAAGTGATAGCTAAATCTTTAATTAGATTTGAACTGAAATGGTAATTAATATTTACCGATAACTCCATGGTGTTAGATATAGAGTATTACCAGTTTTGCCCCATGGGATGAATAAGTTGGGATTGGGAAATTTAACAAATAATTACTTCGGTAAGGATCGCTAATCCCGACTAGTTTGGAAAACCATAATATGGTTTGAAATGATATTCCAAGGAAAATTAAAGAATAAATTTTAAAGAATTTATCTGTGATAAAATTAATGGGAACCTTTCCCTAGTGGTGTGAATATTTGAATAAAAGAATATTCTGAATTGGAATGAGGCGTATGTTGTGTTTGTGTAACACTTGTTTATAAAATACGCGAGTTATTTGGAAAGACCGGGTTTATCCCATTCTGAATAACTGATACGATGATAAGTCGAAGATGCATACGGTGGTTGAAGACCAGAGGTCTTCACATCGTTTGGATGATTTCTGATGATCTTGATTGGGCTGTACACCCAAGAGGAGGGAATCAGTTGGTGATCGTCCAGACGTACTCGGAGATCAATTGATATGCGAGGAATAAGGTTCCTCTGGTTTCGTTCAGATCCAGAACGAATTTGTATGGATTGTGTGTCTGACATTGGATTTTGCTCTGTGTTGATTGATCTCTATTAAATATACATCTGCCTTGTGAAGGGGAATTTATTCCCTTACTTCACCCTTCTCTGAGACATACGGGGTCAGAGGTTGTATATAGATGGACATAAGTCGCATGGAGTGAATTTCCTGTGTGGCATGCCTAAGTGGCAATTGATCAAGGCTTCAGTTGAGAAGCAAAGTCTTGTGATTGATGATCAAAGCATGGCATGTGTGGCATAGCTTTGTGTATGGCGTTAATTCGTGAGCCTCACACCCCGGTGTGAACCAGAAACGGGAGAAGGATCCAGGGAGAACATGCGTCTCTTTCTAGTTAGAAGTGGCGTCAGTGGTTTACAAGCCCTGACGAGTTTGACTTATGTGGTTATTGGAATGTGACGCGCCTCGGATATGGAGTCATTTGGCTCATTTACGCCCCGTAGGGCGGGGAGACGTATTGTTCAGGGTTTCATTTTAATCCGCTATGTGTGGACCAACCTTGTGGCTCCTAGGTGTAGTTGCGGCTGTATCCTGAGACATTGTAACGATACGGATTTTGCCCGGACTTAATCGACCGCTAAATCGACCAAGACCGTTCAATTCCCGCATACGTTAACTTTGGAAATACAACAACATCAGAACAATAACAGCAGACTTTTATTAACATCATAATAAATGTTACATCAGAGTACAGAATGTATATCAGAGTACATTAAATAAATTTACAGCGGAAGATAATTTTACATTACTTTAATACAGTGCAGCGGAAATAAAATAAATAAGACAGCGGAAGACTTTTCTATGCTCTGGACACAGCTTGGAGCTTCAATCCAGGATCCTGCTAAAGAGATAAATATCTGCAAAAAGCTACTCGACTGCCCGTGTGGAAAAGAGGGCACCCGAGTTTGCAAAAGTGGAAACAAACAACGGGTCAGTCGTGGGACTGGTGTGAGAATTCTTAACTAATATAACTAATAGTAATAAGGCAAATCCAAGGACCACGCCGCTAAAGCGGAACGGGTTTTATTCCAATGGATTGCCGTGCATAATTTAAGTAAATCGTCAAAACAACGCAATGCTTTGTAGAAAAATGAAACCATCATAAGACCCAAGTCCCATCACACAATGCAACGCAAACCGGAGGATAGGGTTTTACCTTATAATGGTCAAACATGCTTGATACGATAAAAACGATATTATTATTAGTGTGTATATGTTTTAAAACATTTCAAAGTAAATGTATCAATCCTAGGAAGCATAGGTACCATATGCTATGCCTCCATACTAGTAATACAATCAAAACCGCAAGGGTCGTATTTGGAATTTGGATTTCCATCTGAGTCAAGGCTAGGGAGGAGCTCCTTACCGATTCGAGACACTCTAGCTAATGCCCCAGGATCCCCCGCAGTGAACCCTTGGAAATGGCAGGGCCGGTCCTCACATACAGCTTAGAGGATTAGTTATTCCTAAGCACACGTTCCCCGGTCCTATAGGACCTATCCGAGGCGCCTCATTCCATCATCCACATAAGTAAAATGTCAGGGCTGGTAGGTCACTGACACCACTCTAGCTAGAAAGAAACGTGCTGCTCTCCCTGCGTTCCCTTCTCCCGTTTTAGACTCCGCCGGTGTGTGAGGCTCGTGAAGTCACGCTATACACAAAGCTATGCCTAAACAGGCTATGCTTTGATCATCCCACAAGGCCTGCTTTTCAACAAAGCCTTGATCATATGCATCTTAGCATGCCACATCGTCAATCCATACCATACTATTGATTTCTACCAACATATAACCTCTGAGCTCATACGTCTCAAAGAAGGGTGTAAAACACCAAACAGATATATGTTTAGCAGAGATCAACAAATACAGTATAAAGGAATACAATGTCAGACATACAATCCATTTACGCGCTTATGCTCTGGGTTTGAGCGAAAGCCAAACCCGTGCAATCAACACTACGTCCGGACGGCTACTACTGTCGCCCCTTCAAGGTAGCTACTCCCATCATGGGTCTCAATAGCAACACACCCATTCGATGTGAAGATCGTCGGTCTTCAATCACCGTCTTCGACTCTTCGAACGTCGTATCATTATTTGGAATGAGAGTAAACTCGGACTTTCCAAATAATTCTCGCATATATAAATTTGCAAACCATTCTATATCGTTATTTATTCTTTTATAAATATAAATATCGTCCATTCATTTCATGTATATATATATCGTCCATTCTTTTCATAAATATCGTCCATTCATTTCATGCATATAAATATATCGTCCATTCATTAATCGTGTCAAAGAATTTATAATTCAACAATTTATTCTTTTTATTTCAACAATCATACAAAATAAAAATGATATTTTATTTTATATCATTTCATTAAAGCCAACATATATGCAATTAAAGTCTTTTAAACGTTTAATTCTTTTCAAATAAAAAGGACCTTATTTCAATATATATAGACACGACATCAAAAATATGTTCATTTTTACTATATGAACATGATCTTAAAAATATAGTTATTTTTAATAAGGTAGCATAAACCTTAAGTATGTTTGAATATCATACATATATTAACGCTATCTCAATATTTGCCTTTCATTTCATATGCAGTAATACTACTCTAAACATGAATTTTTATTTCATATGCGGTTTCTTGATTATGCATTTCATATGCGACTTAATGCTTTTTAAAACATGTTAAATTTTCATATGCGGTTCATGCTTCTAAATCATGTTTCATTTCATATTTATATCTTTTTATTCGCATGTGAAATGTAAATAAAAATTCCCTTCTTATTTTCATCTTTTTATTTACATGCGAAATGTAAATAAAAGTTTCATTCTTATTTTCTTCTTTTTTATTCATTTATAACATGAAAATATTCATCGCTTTATGGTTCATTTTCCATTTTTGATCACTTTCTTAATTCAGTGGTCTTAACTACTTAATTCCCTTTCAATCTAATTAAAGATTTAATTAAAATCTTATTTAGTTTTAATCTTCCAAAGTCATTATTAAATGATTATTCAATTTTTAGGGAATTAATTCTATCATAAATTCGGGTTAAAGAATAAATGTTATTTAAAACATAATTCACGATAAACCCAAATTTAAATTTCATAAATTTCCCATTTAATATATATAATTAGACATCATTTATTTCAGAGTATTTCATTTAATCTTAAATAAAATATTAATCATCTTCGATTTCCTTTATAAAATGTATAACATAATTTATACGGGTTAAAATGGAGTTACTATTTTAAAATGGACTGAATAGCCCAATTCATTTTCCTTATCCATTTATTATGTTTATCTTTACATTTTATTATTTGATAGCGGGCCAGACCTCTCACATTAGGCCTACAACTTGTGGATGCTGGATGTGCCGGTTGGTTCCGGGCAGACTTCTACCACAGGTTGGGCTTAACCTCGTGTCTTGACCCAATTCGTATTTGTGCACTTGGACCTCTCACATTAGGCCCAACATTTATGGCTGCTGGATATGCCGGTTGGTTCCGGGCAGACTTCCGCCATAAACGTGACCTAACCTCGTGTCCAAATATAATTAAAAATTTTATTTATAAATATTATCCAAGAGTATTATTTTAAAATATTTTATATTTTAAAATATCCTACTACTTAATATCATTCCTTACTTGAAATATTCTTTCATACAAAGCTTTATTATTCCATTTCAATACATATTAACTTTCCATATTATTATGATATTATAATAATAATAATCATTAAAAAAAAACGGTTTTAATTTGTGATATTAAAACCTACCATTTCAATATTAAAATGAAATCAATTTAAAAACATTTCAAATTTTGAAATCCATCTTCCATTTTTAATGTTAACATAAAAAGGAATCTTTTCAGTTTAAAATCTTCTTAATATAATTGGAATGTGATTTACTAATTCCAATAATTTGTTTATAACCTTCCAAATGTTAAAGGTTTTTATCTACTTAATTCAAGCGTCAATTAATATCATTAATTGAATAATAAATGGGCATTTATTTCCTTCATTCGAAGGAAATATTGTCAATTCAAAAGCTTCTTTATTATTTCCTTTTTAAATGGAAAATTAAATCATCTAAATACTTCAACTTCCAATTTATTTCACTAATTTGCATATTTATTACTTTACTCAAAATTGGAATGAGACCCACCATTTCCATATAATTTAATTATACGTAAAATCAAACATTAATTACATAACAATTTCAGAACATCCATCCAAAGTGCATTTCTAATTATTCCAAGGGTGACGTGTATTCAAAAGTCAACCCTTGACCCGTGTGGGGTTTCAGCCAACACAATTCACATATTTAAAATAAACTGTGCTTCTGAACGATGTGTAAAAATTGATCGTTCACTCACATAAACAAGCCAGGGTCGCTTGTAAATGGCAGTGTATACAGGTGCATAAATGGAACATAGACAATTTGCACAATTTAACAATGTTCACATAATGGGTATTGCCCTTTTTATTTCATTTGATTTAATGACACAAATTCACCATAAAATATATTCCTTTATCTAACTTAATATAAAAATAAAATCTTTTATTTCAAAACAAAAGTCAAAATTTTAATTATGCTAAAATAAAGATCAAAACTTTATTTATTATAATCGTCTCAAAATAAAGATGAAATCTTTATATCCAAAACAAAGTTTTAATCTTTATAAACAAAACAAAATTTCAGTCTTTTATAAGCAAAAACAAGGTTTTAAATCTTTACCAACAAAACAATATTTTGTTCTTTTTAAACAAAACAAAATAAGGTTTGAACTTTTATTCAATAAACAAAACAAAGTTTTGTTCTTTTTCATAAACAAAATAAAGTTTGTTCTTTTCAAAAACAAAATAAAGTTTCAATTTTATATAAAAAAAAAAACGCAAACAAAGTTGTAATTAATTTTTTTATTTTTTTTTTAGAACAAAAACAAAGTTGTAATCTTCTTAATCCCATTCAAAGTTATAATCTTTGTAAACATAAACAAAGTTTCATTTTTTCTGAACAACAATGAAAATTGTAACTTTTATTTAAATATAAATTTCCATACATTTTAAATAAATAAATAAAAATAAATTTATCATTTACATCATGTACATCGTTTCTATTGATTCAACAAATTTCATCAACAGTGTATGCCACAACAATTTGTCCATAATAACCCAAACAACTATCACCAATTCTCAAACAGACATCATACATCATCAATCCACAATCATGTACATACAAACATCAAAACCACAAGAAAAATAATTTAAATTTAATAAATTATAAAATAGAATCTCACATTGATTTTTGCTGAAAATTTGACTGTCTCGGATTCAGCTCTGGTCTGCGACATCGCGAAGAGCTCGGAAAGACGAGTCCAACGCAATTTACGGTTCGTCAATCGGACCTCGTACGAGAGAGTTATGATTTATTAAAGTTGGACATAATTAAATAATTAATTAATATTCGTGAAAAATACCTAAAAATTTCACTGTCTCAGAATTGGACAAAATTAGTTTCCACGCGTCCATCTCGTCGCCACGATCCCAACGCACCTGAAATCGTCGATTTTCGACTTCGTATGAGTGAGTTATGCAATTTTAAAGTTCTGGAAATTAATTAAATAATTTAAAAATAAAATAGAAAATACCCCAGAAATCGTTGACCACGGGTTACTGTAGCAGCCGAAACTTTGACCGCGTTTTTCTCCCTGCTCCGACCACCTGCGACACCGCCGTCGCCACCGATGGATTCCCCTTCCCGAGCAGCTCCACCGCCCCAAACGCCATCGCCTGAAACATCCCCGACCGCCGCCGACGAGCCGTCTAACTTTGCACGTACCCCCCCTCCGATCCGCCGCCTCGCTTTACCAAATCGCCTGAAACTTGGCGAGCACCTCCACCTCACGTAGACGAAGAACTTCCGTGTTCGTGACTTCGTCTAATTCTTCCTCGATTCACGGGAATTTCTTGATTTACGTTTTGAGCTTCTGAATTCCGAAAACAGCGAGCTTTAAGACGAGATTCCGGCGAATCCGAGCGCTGTTTGACAAAACCGACGACACCATTAGCTTCGTATCGTCGAGACCTTCGAGTGGACATATAATTTGCTATGGTTTGAAGAGATTTTATTTTCGACAAATTTTTGATTGAGGAAGAAGACAGCTATTGACAAGAGGAGGAAGGAAGGGAAAAAGATGGCTGCTGTACAATTTCGAATTTCACCCTAAATTCTGAGGAAAAAGATAATATATACTATGGGTCTAATTTTGGTTTGGGCCCAAGTATCATTACGTGTCCAATTACTCAATTTTCAACTGTTTTCTTCAGTTCAAAAATTCTTATAAATACATGCTGATTTCAAAATTAATAAAATTTTAACCATAATTATTTCAGGTCATTACGAACCCAACGAACCTGATTTCGTAATTTTCCGAGTCCGTATGAATTTATTATGAATTTCCGAAGTCTGAAAATATGCTATTTTTTTACTGTAAAAATTATACCGGCCACAAAATAATTCCAAAAATTATAAATTTTAGAATTTAACCTTATTTTAATATTCCGAATCCATAGAAACTGGTCTCGTCGAATTCGGAGTTCGTTTGCAAAAATTCCATTTTTCAGGCGTATATTTTTAATATTTAAAAATACCAAAAATAGTGGAATTTTTCCGAAACTCAAAAATATAAGTTCTTATAGTCATTTTTATATGTAAACAACATTCTGAAACCAATGGAGATGGTTTCGGGTCCTAATTCCTTATTCTGCAAAAATTTTACGTTTCGGGCCTTATATATAATATATACGAATTCTATAGCGTTTTTCTGAAAATTTAATTTTCTCATAACTTACAATTTATAAACTGGAATCTTAATTTCTGAAACTCTTTGGAAAGATATTTTAAATACGGTCCTAGCGTTTCTTGTTTCGTCCAATTTCGATTTATATTTTATTTTTTTATAATTTTTCAAAGTTGGAATTTCAAATCTGAAATTACCGCGCCGTTTTCAGGCTCGGAATAGATTTAATATAAATTTCAAGTTCGCGCTCGAAATAAAATAAGTTTTTCATCGTTATTATTTAAAATAAATAATTTTAAATATATTCATTCATTAAAATTTCTTAAAATAAAATTTTAAAATTAACCCCAAAAATCAGGGCTGTTACAATCTCCCCCACTTAAGAACTTTTCGTCCTCGAAAAGGAACGAAGCTAAAGGTTATTTAATTAACTAACTTAATTAAATTTTTATTTATTGGTTTAATTTATTATCATTCTAATATTTTAATTAGTTAAACTAATTATCAAACATCACAACCATCAATCAATTAGGTGATTAACTTTTTCAAACATATATAACTTTTATATATAATCAAAAATCATATTTTTAGTGCAAATCACATTAATGTGTCCTAACTAAGTGTTGGTTCTCATACCAGTCAGTGGAAATATATAGATATACCACTTTTGAAGCTCGAACATAAACTCTGATGATGGGGCCCCATCATCAGAATCATCTCCGGGCGACTAGAGTGTGATTCTATATCTACCCAGTATATTAAAACTTCGAATATCCGTTAATTACTCGTATATTCGAAATCTTTATATACTCGATTGTCCACATTAAAATATAATATACTTCAAATACGTATAATAAGATTTAAATTTCAAAACAGAATTTATTTTATATTTTAAAGAAAATAATACTCTTCACACTCGTTCTAGGATACTGCTGATCCCATCTCTAACGAGTTATTCTTATTGGATATTATTAATCCAATCTCTGATGAGTCTTTTGTTCAGTTCTAACGAGTTGTACCCCAAAGATTTGAGCTAACCAAAGCTCTGATACCAACTGTAACGATACGGATTTTGCCCGGACTTAAT
Organism: Allium sativum; assembly: GCA_030737875.1. Classification (NCBI taxonomy): domain Eukaryota; kingdom Viridiplantae; phylum Streptophyta; class Magnoliopsida; order Asparagales; family Amaryllidaceae; genus Allium; species Allium sativum. The sequence continues at coordinate 303,249,524 of CM060924.1, forward strand.
CGACCGCTAAATCGACCAAGACCGTTCAATTCCCGCATACGTTAACTTTGGAAATACAACAACATCAGAACAATAACAGCAGACTTTTATTAACATCATAATAAATGTTACATCAGAGTACAGAATGTATATCAGAGTACATTAAATAAATTTACAGCGGAAGATAATTTTACATTACTTTAATACAGTGCAGCGGAAATAAAATAAATAAGACAGCGGAAGACTTTTCTATGCTCTGGACACAGCTTGGAGCTTCAATCCAGGATCCTGCTAAAGAGATAAATATCTGCAAAAAGCTACTCGACTGCCCGTGTGGAAAAGAGGGCACCCGAGTTTGCAAAAGTGGAAACAAACAACGGGTCAGTCGTGGGAATGGTGTGAGAATTCTTAACTAATATAACTAATAGTAATAAGGCAAATCCAAGGACCACGCCGCTAAAGCGGAACGGGTTTTATTCCAATGGATTGCCGTGCATAATTTAAGTAAATCGTCAAAACAACGCAATGCTTTGTAGAAAAATGAAACCATCATAAGACCCAAGTCCCATCACACAATGCAACGCAAACCGGAGGATAGGGTTTTACCTTATAATGGTCAAACATGCTTGATACGATAAAAACGATATTATTATTAGTGTGTATATGTTTTAAAACATTTCAAAGTAAATGTATCAATCCTAGGAAGCATAGGTACCATATGCTATGCCTCCATACTAGTAATACAATCAAAACCGCAAGGGTCGTATTTGGAATTTGGATTTCCATCTGAGTCAAGGCTAGGGAGGAGCTCCTTACCGATTCGAGACACTCTAGCTAATGCCCCAGGATCCCCCGCAGTGAACCCTTGGAAATGGCAGGGCCGGTCCTCACATACAGCTTAGAGGATTAGTTATTCCTAAGCACACGTTCCCCGGTCCTATAGGACCTATCCGAGGCGCCTCATTCCATCATCCACATAAGTAAAATGTCAGGGCTGGTAGGTCACTGACACCACTCTAGCTAGAAAGAAACGTGCTGCTCTCCCTGCGTTCCCTTCTCCCGTTTTAGACTCCGCCGGTGTGTGAGGCTCGTGAAGTCACGCTATACACAAAGCTATGCCTAAACAGGCTATGCTTTGATCATCCCACAAGGCCTGCTTTTCAACAAAGCCTTGATCATATGCATCTTAGCATGCCACATCGTCAATCCATACCATACTATTGATTTCTACCAACATATAACCTCTGAGCTCATACGTCTCAAAGAAGGGTGTAAAACACCAAACAGATATATGTTTAGCAGAGATCAACAAATACAGTATAAAGGAATACAATGTCAGACATACAATCCATTTACGCGCTTATGCTCTGGGTTTGAGCGAAAGCCAAACCCGTGCAATCAACACTACGTCCGGACGGCTACTACTGTCGCCCCTTCAAGGTAGCTACTCCCATCATGGGTCTCAATAGCAACACACCCATTCGATGTGAAGATCGTCGGTCTTCAATCACCGTCTTCGACTCTTCGAACGTCGTATCATTATTTGGAATGAGAGTAAACTCGGACTTTCCAAATAATTCTCGCATATATAAATTTGCAAACCATTCTATATCGTTATTTATTCTTTTATAAATATAAATATCGTCCATTCATTTCATGTATATATATATCGTCCATTCTTTTCATAAATATCGTCCATTCATTTCATGCATATAAATATATCGTCCATTCATTAATCGTGTCAAAGAATTTATAATTCAACAATTTATTCTTTTTATTTCAACAATCATACAAAATAAAAATGATATTTTATTTTATATCATTTCATTAAAGCCAACATATATGCAATTAAAGTCTTTTAAACGTTTAATTCTTTTCAAATAAAAAGGACCTTATTTCAATATATATAGACACGACATCAAAAATATGTTCATTTTTACTATATGAACATGATCTTAAAAATATAGTTATTTTTAATAAGGTAGCATAAACCTTAAGTATGTTTGAATATCATACATATATTAACGCTATCTCAATATTTGCCTTTCATTTCATATGCAGTAATACTACTCTAAACATGAATTTTTATTTCATATGCGGTTTCTTGATTATGCATTTCATATGCGACTTAATGCTTTTTAAAACATGTTAAATTTTCATATGCGGTTCATGCTTCTAAATCATGTTTCATTTCATATTTATATCTTTTTATTCGCATGTGAAATGTAAATAAAAATTCCCTTCTTATTTTCATCTTTTTATTTACATGCGAAATGTAAATAAAAGTTTCATTCTTATTTTCTTCTTTTTTATTCATTTATAACATGAAAATATTCATCGCTTTATGGTTCATTTTCCATTTTTGATCACTTTCTTAATTCAGTGGTCTTAACTACTTAATTCCCTTTCAATCTAATTAAAGATTTAATTAAAATCTTATTTAGTTTTAATCTTCCAAAGTCATTATTAAATGATTATTCAATTTTTAGGGAATTAATTCTATCATAAATTCGGGTTAAAGAATAAATGTTATTTAAAACATAATTCACGATAAACCCAAATTTAAATTTCATAAATTTCCCATTTAATATATATAATTAGACATCATTTATTTCAGAGTATTTCATTTAATCTTAAATAAAATATTAATCATCTTCGATTTCCTTTATAAAATGTATAACATAATTTATACGGGTTAAAATGGAGTTACTATTTTAAAATGGACTGAATAGCCCAATTCATTTTCCTTATCCATTTATTATGTTTATCTTTACATTTTATTATTTGATAGCGGGCCAGACCTCTCACATTAGGCCTACAACTTGTGGATGCTGGATGTGCCGGTTGGTTCCGGGCAGACTTCTACCACAGGTTGGGCTTAACCTCGTGTCTTGACCCAATTCGTATTTGTGCACTTGGACCTCTCACATTAGGCCCAACATTTATGGCTGCTGGATATGCCGGTTGGTTCCGGGCAGACTTCCGCCATAAACGTGACCTAACCTCGTGTCCAAATATAATTAAAAATTTTATTTATAAATATTATCCAAGAGTATTATTTTAAAATATTTTATATTTTAAAATATCCTACTACTTAATATCATTCCTTACTTGAAATATTCTTTCATACAAAGCTTTATTATTCCATTTCAATACATATTAACTTTCCATATTATTATGATATTATAATAATAATAATCATAAAAAAAAACGGTTTTAATTTGTGATATTAAAACCTACCATTTCAATATTAAAATGAAATCAATTTAAAAACATTTCAAATTTTGAAATCCATCTTCCATTTTTAATGTTAACATAAAAAGGAATCTTTTCAGTTTAAAATCTTCTTAATATAATTGGAATGTGATTTACTAATTCCAATAATTTGTTTATAACCTTCCAAATGTTAAAGGTTTTTATCTACTTAATTCAAGCGTCAATTAATATCATTAATTGAATAATAAATGGGCATTTATTTCCTTCATTCGAAGGAAATATTGTCAATTCAAAAGCTTCTTTATTATTTCCTTTTTAAATGGAAAATTAAATCATCTAAATACTTCAACTTCCAATTTATTTCACTAATTTGCATATTTATTACTTTACTCAAAATTGGAATGAGACCCACCATTTCCATATAATTTAATTATACGTAAAATCAAACATTAATTACATAACAATTTCAGAACATCCATCCAAAGTGCATTTCTAATTATTCCAAGGGTGACGTGTATTCAAAAGTCAACCCTTGACCCGTGTGGGGTTTCAGCCAACACAATTCACATATTTAAAATAAACTGTGCTTCTGAACGATGTGTAAAAATTGATCGTTCACTCACATAAACAAGCCAGGGTCGCTTGTAAATGGCAGTGTATACAGGTGCATAAATGGAACATAGACAATTTGCACAATTTAACAATGTTCACATAATGGGTATTGCCCTTTTTATTTCATTTGATTTAATGACACAAATTCACCATAAAATATATTCCTTTATCTAACTTAATATAAAAATAAAATCTTTTATTTCAAAACAAAAGTCAAAATTTTAATTATGCTAAAATAAAGATCAAAACTTTATTTATTATAATCGTCTCAAAATAAAGATGAAATCTTTATATCCAAAACAAAGTTTTAATCTTTATAAACAAAACAAAATTTCAGTCTTTTATAAGCAAAAACAAGGTTTTAAATCTTTACCAACAAAACAATGTTTTGTTCTTTTTAAACAAAACAAAATAAGGTTTGAACTTTTATTCAATAAACAAAACAAAGTTTTGTTCTTTTTCATAAACAAAATAAAGTTTGTTCTTTTCAAAAACAAAATAAAGTTTCAATTTTATATAAAAAAAAAACGCAAACAAAGTTGTAATTAATTTTTTTATTTTTTTTTTAGAACAAAAACAAAGTTGTAATCTTCTTAATCCCATTCAAAGTTATAATCTTTGTAAACATAAACAAAGTTTCATTTTTTCTGAACAACAATGAAAATTGTAACTTTTATTTAAATATAAATTTCCATACATTTTAAATAAATAAATAAAAATAAATTTATCATTTACATCATGTACATCGTTTCTATTGATTCAACAAATTTCATCAACAGTGTATGCCACAACAATTTGTCCATAATAACCCAAACAACTATCACCAATTCTCAAACAGACATCATACATCATCAATCCACAATCATGTACATACAAACATCAAAACCACAAGAAAAATAATTTAAATTTAATAAATTATAAAATAGAATCTCACATTGATTTTTGCTGAAAATTTGACTGTCTCGGATTCAGCTCTGGTCTGCGACATCGCGAAGAGCTCGGAAAGACGAGTCCAACGCAATTTACGGTTCGTCAATCGGACCTCGTACGAGAGAGTTATGATTTATTAAAGTTGGACATAATTAAATAATTAATTAATATTCGTGAAAAATACCTAAAAATTTCACTGTCTCAGAATTGGACAAAATTAGTTTCCACGCGTCCATCTCGTCGCCACGATCCCAACGCACCTGAAATCGTCGATTTTCGACTTCGTATGAGTGAGTTATGCAATTTTAAAGTTCTGGAAATTAATTAAATAATTTAAAAATAAAATAGAAAATACCCCAGAAATCGTTGACCACGGGTTACTGTAGCAGCCGAAACTTTGACCGCGTTTTTCTCCCTGCTCCGACCACCTGCGACACCGCCGTCGCCACCGATGGATTCCCCTTCCCGAGCAGCTCCACCGCCCCAAACGCCATCGCCTGAAACATCCCCGACCGCCGCCGACGAGCCGTCTAACTTTGCACGTACTCCCCCTCCGATCCGCCGCCTCGCTTTACCAAATCGCCTGAAACTTGGCGAGCACCTCCACCTCACGTAGACGAAGAACTTCCGTGTTCGTGACTTCGTCTAATTCTTCCTCTATTCACGGGAATTTCTTGATTTACGTTTTGAGCTTCTGAATTCCGAAAACAGCGAGCTTTAAGACGAGATTCCGGCGAATCCGAGCGCTGTTTGACAAAACTGACGACACCATTAGCTTCGTATCGTCGAGACCTTCGAGTGGACATATAATTTGCTATGGTTTGAAGAGATTTTATTTTCGACAAATTTTTGATTGAGGAAGAAGACAGCTATTGACAAGAGGAGGAAGGAAGGGAAAAAGATGGCTGCTGTACAATTTCGAATTTCATCCTAAATTCTGAGGAAAAAGATAATATATACTATGGGTCTAATTTTGGTTTGGGCCCAAGTATCATTACGTGTCCAATTACTCAATTTTCAACTGTTTTCTTCAGTTCAAAAATTCTTATAAATACATGCTGATTTCAAAATTAATAAAATTTTAACCATAATTATTTCAGGTCATTACGAACCCAACGAACCTGATTTCGTAATTTTCCGAGTCAGTATGAATTTATTATGAATTTCCGAAGTCTGAAAATATGCTATTTTTTTACTGTAAAAATTATACCGGCCACAAAATAATTCCAAAAATTATAAATTTTAGAATTTAACCTTATTTTAATATTCCGAATCCATAGAAACTGGTCTCGTCGAATTCGGAGTTCGTTTGCAAAAATTCCATTTTTCAGGCGTATATTTTTAATATTTAAAAATACCAAAAATAGTGGAATTTTTCTGAAACTCAAAAATATAAGTTCTTGTAGTCATTTTTATATGTAAACAACATTCTGAAACCAATGGAGATGGTTTCGGGTCCTAATTCCTTATTCTGCAAAAAATTTACGTTTCGGGCCTTATATATAATATATACGAATTCTATAGCGTTTTTCTGAAAATTTAATTTTCTCATAACTTACAATTTATAAACTGGAATCTTAATTTCTGAAACTCTTTGGAAAGATATTTTAAATGCGGTCCTAGCGTTTCTTGTTTCGTCCAATTTCGATTTATATTTTATTTTTTTATAATTTTTCAAAGTTGGAATTTCAAATCTGAAATTACCGCGCCGTTTTCAGGCTCGGAATAGATTTAATATAAATTTCAAGTTCGCGCTCGAAATAAAATAAGTTTTTCATCGTTATTATTTAAAATAAATAATTTTAAATATATTCATTCATTAAAATTTCTTAAAATAAAATTTTAAAATTAACCCCAAAAATCAGGGCTGTTACAGACATGGTAGACTAGATTGTCTCGAATTTGGTGAGGACTATCTTTTGCCTCAGTTCATAGATGGAAATCCAGCTTCCAAATACGACATTTTGCGGTTTTAATTGTAGAACTAGTATGGCGACATGATATATGGTACCCATGCCGTCTATGATTGATACACTTATATTTGAAATTGTTTTCTTCACTTGTAGTAATAATAAAAGATAAAATTTCGCGTATCAAGCATTCTTTGGCTATTATAAGGGAAAACCCTATCCTCCGGCTTGCGTTGCATTGTGTGATGGGACCTAGGTCTTATAATAGCTTCATTGTTCTTTATTTAGCATTGCGTTGTTTTTTTTATGCACTGGTATTGTATCACCCCACGTCCGTTAGTGTCACTCACAAAGGGAATGCACTAAGTTCTGTGGAGCATTTAGGGTAAAAGATGCAGATATATTACAAGACAGACAAAAATTAAACAGCGGAAAATAAAACTTTGCTTTATTGATAAATAGTTTGTATGATGATTTCTTTACAATATCAGAGTATCATCTGTCTTACAAAATAAAGAAGCATGAAAATACATTTATATTCCCCAAATTTAGCAAGAGCCAGCCATAGCATCTGAAAAGAGAATCCAAGCAAACTTCGACAAATCTTCAAGCTGGGAAAGAGTGACAGTCCAGCTTAACCTGAGCTATACTACTCCCTCCTCTACTACCTGGGGGGGGGGGACGGAAGAAAAGAAGACGAAAGGAAAACAGAGTCAGACATAAAGCCTGAGTATGTTCAGTAACTTCTAGCATGTGAACATGGAAAAACAAAACGACATGAATTAACTGAATACAAGATTACACCATGATGATAGGGTCAACAAGATTAGACAAGGTAATCACAAGATATGCTAAGATAAGACTAACTGGATATGCTTTAATACTTTCACCGCTTCGCTATTTCCTTATTATACTATATCTCTATATCTCTGCACCCCTAACTAGTGTCCCAACGTTAACGTGATCCCAATCCCTGTATTTTCCATTACCTTCCGGCATACATTCATTATTTATTACCTAGATTGAATCTAGGGTTTTCTATCAAGTGCTTTCTAGATTTAACTAGAGTTTATGCTATCTGCTGAACGCTTCTCGGATTCAGGATTTATGCCACCTAGTCCAACTAGGAATTATGCTACCTGTCGAACGATGCCCCCAAGTCTAGGACACACTACCTAGAGTGGTATATGTTCCTATACTTCCCCACGCCTGTATCGCGAATCATTATCGCTTGTCTAGATGCACATGTCCTGTAATGTGCGGTCCGAGTCCTGTGACAGGGCAAATCAAGGAATACAAAACTCGGTCAGGAGCTTTCAGATATCTGCCGATGCAGATGCTAAGGTCTGTTTTTATTCCAGTGGCTATGGTCCCACTTGACCCCTCCCTTAACTAATGAAAGGCACACCTTGTAAAATGAGAACTATACGCCGGCCCCCGGTGCCCCACTATCCTATGGCCATCCGCAACCATAACTAGATAGCAAGTATATGGTCTTTTGGAGTTCTCCGCCTTTCCGCTTCACGTATCTCGATTGACTCAAGATGGATGGTAGACGACGAGTTGCTATCACAGGGCTACCATCTTCTCGCCGAATCACGCTGGTCCATCCTGGTCTTTAGGTTGCCATATATTGCAACCAAGGCATACTCCTGGTTCTTCTACGCAGACCTTAACCTCTGTGAGCCCAGGAGAATCATCTGCAGCCTCACAGAGGGATACCAAGAGTACCCTCACGTCCCCTTGAAGCCTCGGGCTTCGAAACCCAATTCGTTGGAGCCTTCTTTTTACTCGGACAGACATTCGCTCCTTCCCGTGTTATACTAAGAATTACTACTTAGTTTTACTAACTAAGATATACCACTTAGTTTACAGAATCGTTGTTTTCTTTAACTAAGGTTTACTACTTAGTCCCCTTTCCCATCAATTTGGATTGGTTAAGTGTCACTAGTCAATACAAGCTAACTTAACCCTCTTCATTTATCTTGTTAAGCTGGTTTAAGTGTCATTAGCAATTCACGTTGACTTAACCCTACCACAAACCAAGTTATATGGGTTAAATATTTCTTATTACTTAACCTTACCCCTTCATCCTGTATTGGTTAAGTGTTCCTTTTTAACTTAACCTTGCCCGTCTGTTTTAACTAACATTTTATTAATGGTTAAGTATTATCCCTTCATGTTTTAGACTTAACCCCCATTCCTTTATCACAACCTGATGGTTAAGTGTTCAGGTTTACTTAACCCTACGGTCTAGCCCAGCTAACATATCAAATTGGCTAAGTGTATTAGATTTTACTTAACCCCAACCTCTAGCCTAGTTAACATATAAATTTGGCTAAGTGTATTAACTTTACTTAACCCCTACAAGTCTCGTTTTGCTACCTTGAGTTTGGTTAAGTGTCTCTATGGACTTAGCCCTCCCATTCTAGCTTAACTATGTTAAGTTGGTTAAGTGTTCTTATGGACTTAACCCTCCCATTCTAGCTTAACTGTGTTAAGTGTCAGTCTGAACCTAACCCCACCCATCAGTCTAGTTATCATGTTGAACTGGTTAAGTGTCTTGGTTAACTTAACCCTACCATTCTTGTTCTAGCTTTAATTAAATAGATTAAAGCCGCGACCACTCACATTAGACAGATATTGTTGTGAATACTGGATGTGCCGGTTGGTTCCGGGCAGGTTTACATCGCAACTCAGTCTAACCTCGGGTTAGGCATATTCGTGTTTTCTAAGTTCAAAAGGGTTTTGATTAATTTTCAAATCAGGTTTTGAAAGTAACCATCCCGTCCATCGGACTAGTTAGGGATAGCCAGGGAGGGCAGGAAACTTGTATTTTCCAAACCCAAGCCTAGACACTATCCTCTCTGTCACCCTAGAACTTTCTGGTGTTTCATTAAAAGAGATGTCGTTAATAAATCTTTAATTTATCTAAATTTACATTTCTCACTTAGGACAAATTCTATAAGTAAATTAATCCTAATTTACTTATTTCCCAGTTACTCTTTTAATGTAAATTGTCAATATTTATTCTTACGGCCTATTTTCCCTTCTATATCATGTTTATGCTTTTTGGTATGTAAACCATACCAAATGAAGTGTCACTAACCATGATTTTGCTAATCCTGACAATTACTCCCAATTATGGCCAATTTCAAGTTTATGCCAATATACTTTTCGAGCCAAATTAGCTAATCCAATTCTGATTTAACATTCTAATTCATGTCAAACTAGACTTATTACTCTAGTTCACAATTCATGTAAATGCTAGATTTACATGTCAATATTGGATTCAAATTACACAATCCTATAATTCCTGTCAAATTTATCCCATTTGCATTTCTATGAACATGCCATAATACATGTTCCCAATTTATGCCAATTTCCAAGTTTATAACTATGTTTTAGTAAATTTCATATTTTGCCCCAAATCGCATTCCCACCGTTCGTATAATCGTGTTTCAATCTAGATTATTGATAAATCTAGATTCGTAGCAAATAGGGAATGAACCAAATATGCTATGCAAAAGATAGACATAATAACTGACATAAAAAGGGTTGAATAATGACGTCGGTTCAAGAACATGGGTAGACCTAACTAAATAGGTAAATTCCCAAGGTCTAAAACCAAGAATAGACAGAATAGAGACAGAGGTTCAAGAACATGGGTAGACCTAATTTAATAGGTAAATTCCCAAGGTCTAAAACCAAAGATAACCAAGAATAAACTGAATAGAAAGTCGGGCCTAGATCCAAAATAATGTCAGTTTGCTAAACAACATGGTTTTGTAACTACAATGTCATGGGCATAAATAATAATCTTATATCCATAGTCATAGGCAATAATCCTCACAGTTCAATGAATCACAGTCATAGGCGATGTTCATAGTCATAGGCAACGTTCATAGTCATAGGAAATGTTCATAGTCATAGGTAATAATCCTCACAGTTCAATGAATCATAGTCTTAGGCGATGTTCATAGTCATAGGCAACGTTCATAGTCATAGGAAATATTCATAGTCATAGGCAATGTTTTATGTCCCAAAATCAAGTTTTATGTTCATAGTTCCAAGGCATATGGTTCCAAAGTCCATAGTTTCACAGTCACAGTCTTATTGGTCATCGAATCACAACAGTTCTTAATTAGGTCTGAAGGTACAAGCACTGATTCAAGAAGAAAGATTAGGCATAGTCTTTTATCCCTTTAATTTCATGTCACGAATAAAAACAAAACGTTCAAATCTAAAAATAACTGACTTACAGAGAATAGATTAGAACAGAAAGATGGCGTTGCTAAGATTCGTAGAAAAACGGTCGTTGAAGTCGTTTGGACCTCCTCTTGAATCCTAGCTTGACTTGAACCACTTCTTGAAAATCTTTTTAGCAGCATTTCCTCGTCTTGGTTTATTTTATATATTATTTTATTTATATATTTTAGATGAGGCGGAGAAGCCATGTCTAACAAGAATCTTTGCAGCATAAAGGTAGAAAAGAATTGTGAATAGAGGAGAAGACCAGGGCTGTTTATATAGTGTTAGGCAGACGAACCTGGTCAGAATGGCGTCTAGATACAGAAGAACGAACTGGGTGCAGAAAACTGGATTTCGGGACCCAGGTCGACACCCATGTCGACTGGGCAGTCGACATGGGGGGGAGGGTCGACTGCGCAGTCGACACCCCTGTCGACTTGTCCTGGGCGGGAATTTTCCCGCCCTGCCCCCTGCGCGTTTGAATTCGAATTTAACTCTATTTTTAAACTGTTTTGAACTTGGAATTTTCTGAAAACTTTGACGGGCCATATCTTGGTCATACGGACTCCGATTTTCGAAAACTCGGACTCTATTCCGCGTATTTTTCCGAGACGAACGCAATGGCGCAGCCCGTTTCCCTTGATTTTGATTTTAACTTTTAATTCTTCCTTGATTTGCGAATCTTAGTGTTACAGAATTACGGGGTGTTACAGGTATTCTTGGGAGAAACCCGTTCTGTGTTATACTGCGTGGTCCCTTGATTTACCTAACTTTAAAAATAAAGATTAATAACTGTTTTAGTTCTCACACCAGTCACATGATTGACCTGGATTTTATTGTTTTAACCTAAACTCTGGGTGCCTTTATTTTCCGCACGGGCAGCTACTAGTTTTGGTTTTGCAGATTCATTCTTACAGGACCCTGGTTTATAGCTAAAGTGATATTCAGAAAGCTCTGTATCCGTGTATTTCTTTCAGTTATGTTTTGCATTATTTTTCCGCTGCAGTAATGTATTTAAATCTCTGATGTTCTCTGTTGTATAATATTTATTCATACTCTGTATATTCTTGTATTCTGATGTAAATTGTTGTAATATACAATGAAATGTTCTTCTGTTTGTGTTCTGATTTGTCGTGTTCTCAAAGCAATCCGGGCTTTCCTTCATGGGGAAGTTTGGGTCGTTATACATACCATCATCAGAGTACAACACATACAACACAATGGAAATAAATAGTAGTTATCTAACGCTGAAGCCTCCTACTCCAAGCTTCTCTAAGTGTATTTGTAAAATCCTGACAACCTGACTGCCCGTACAAATTTAAGCACCCAAGAGTTTAGGGTAAAACAAAACAAAATAAACTCTGGGTCTGTCATGGGACTAGTGTGAGTAAACTCTAACCACTTGATTTAGGTTTTAAAAATCCTTTTAAAAGACTGATGATCGTAAGACAAATCCACACATTAACATGAATGGTTTTTGCCTTACGATAACCCAAAACATTCCTTGTATTCAAAATTCTTCTGATATTTTAATAGTGTCCAAAACAAATAAATAGCAATCTAGCGGAACGCTTGCATCTCACGCTGCACATACATAGCGTACAATCAAAAACCATGGGCGCTTATTAGAGAATGGATTTCCAACTATGGCAAGATATGGAACCGCCTCCCGAAAGTGTATATCTAGAGAGGAATACACTGCGTTCAACAAGAAAATCTTGCAATACAGCCACACATGACCGGCCACTCATTCCGCTTAAGTGTACTAAATGTATTATCACCAACAGTTGTGATCAGCAACCGTTACCGAATGCATAGCACATCGATCGAATAAGAAGCGAATGAATTTTCCCTAGATTAGTTGATAATACAACCTAATGGGTGCAACCCACATAGCCACGCTGCCTGTCGGTTTTATTCATTTTCGGATTGATGAGGCCTGAGGCTACGCTTACCTTTTTTAGAACATCTTGCCATCGTTCAGTTTGAAAGCAACATCATCATATCCATCAAATAACTAATTAACATCATCAAAAATACATTGGGTATTAAGCTAAGAGAAGTTTCCTTCTCCAACACCAACTATGGTACGTTTGAAGAAATCAATGTACGTTGTCATCTGAAAATACCTTGTCGAACATCCGTCCATATAAATTGACGTGGGACTGAACAAAATGAAGGCACCATCCCATCAATCCATCTTAGGCAATTTCTACCTTGGATTAACAGAAAAGCCCTTGCAATTTACTTCGTCTTCAATTATCTTTAGCATAATTAGATTTGCAACACTTATGCCCATACAAAGTGGTTTTGGATATTTAACATGATCCTGGTGTCTCCGTATCGACAACAAAAATATAAAATAGGCCAAAACTTTGATACATGGTTATTTAACTATTAAAGGAAACATCCATAAAACCAACGACCTATTTCCCAATGGAAATTTTACTGACCAAGCATCGAGCAAACACTGAGCCCTTTAAATTAACTTCTTATATATTTATCATTTCCCAGTTTCCTGTTTTCCTCTTTTCCATATCTTTCCCAAGGAGTTTCTCAAAAACCCGTTTTGCCTCTCATGATTCAAGGAAAACATTTCTGTATATCATAAACTATTTATTTTCTATATTCTAGAAAATGTCTCTTATCATAGTTGGAAAACATTTCCATATAATCAAAAATTCTTTTGTTTTTTTGAAAACAGAAATGAGTGATCCTCTATAAAGAAGAGAGCATACATATATAAAAAAATAAGATGAATACAATATTCGACCACCAACCCAAAAGGAGAAACAAACAATACAAAACAAGACTACAAGAATGTAAAGGATAGTAGATAGATGAGCTCCGGATAAACCACCGCCCATCAAACTTCAATATTGAATTCCGGCAAAGCCACCACCCGATAATGAAGTATATCTACTTCAATACAGGAACTAGACACTCAAAGCTAAATACAACAACAACAAAACTGAACATCCCCAAAAACTCTACAACAACCTCTCATAAATAAACTCAAAAGAGAAAATCAAGCACCAGCCCAGACAGCTAACCACCAAGCTCCTCAGCTAAAATCAGCTACCCGAAACTTGAAAGAAACTAGCCAAACCATAAGTAACCAACACATATATATATGGGTATATGTGCATATTTATGTATATATATCAAAATATATATATATATGTATATATACATATATCCATATATATATATATGTGAATAAGAAAGAAAGAAAAAACTAATAACAAATGTGAGATCTATTACATCTAAAATATCTATTGATTCTAAAAAATAAACACAAATTAAATCTAACCTTAATAAAAAAACTCTCAAATAACGATTCGCCAAAAAACTTATAGTGCGAGTTAGACATCCAATCCAAACAGTAATTAACAATCCTGATAATTAAATTATCAGCAAAGACAGAAATAAAATGAAAAAAATCTCTGATTCCTCTCCAACCAAATAAACCAACCAATGATAGTGACTAAAGAATCCAACACATATCTCTATCTAGGATTATAAGAAACTCTATAACAATTCCAATAATCAACACAATTGCTAAAGGAAATAGAACTACCAAAAACAAAAATCCTAAAAACCATAATTAATATGTAATTAGTAACACTGCAAGAGAAAAATAAATGATCAACATCTTCATCCAAAATACTACAGAAACAACACTTAACATCAAAAACAATATTCTTCTTCTTTAAAAGCTCAACCATATTAAGCTTCTTATTGATAATCAACCACATAAGAAACTTAGCTTTAGGAGGAGCATTAGATTTCCAAAGAAACTTAAAAGGGTAAAAAAACACTAGAATAACTAATAAAACTATACATAGAATTAACAGAGAACACTAAACTCCTACCAAAGCCCGAACTAATACAATCGCTATTCTCATCAAGATGGTAAAGAGATAACTTAGCTTTTAGTAAGGCTAATTGCCTTAACATTCCCCCTTCTAAAATATTATCAAAGGTAAACTCCCATGGGGGATTTAAATCACCTCTATAATTATCTATAATTAAAGCATTCTTAAAGCATCAATTATTAAAAAGCTCACTAAATTCAATTATAAGAGGCAGATGAGAAATCCAAGCATCATGCCAAAAGAAAGTAAGATTCCTAGAATGAATAGTCAACTTACAACCTAAATTAAAAAATCAAAACACATCAGAACATACTTCCAAAAATAAGATAATCTATTAAACCAACTAGAACTAACAATAAACTCCCCTCCAGAATAATAAAATTTGGAAATAATATTCTTCTTATTTTATATGTTATTTGGAAATAATAATCACAAATTCTTATTTTATATATTTAGAAAATATACGTTATTAACATCTGAAAACATTTCCATATATTCACAATCTCATATTCTCATTGACCAAATCATTTCATTTTCTATGCTTAGAAAACATCTTTGATTATATTTGGAAAATGTTTCCGAAACTCATTTATTTGGATTAAAATGGATGTTGTATAAAACATCGTTACTACAATCCAACCCATTAATCACTCATTAACTAACCATATCTTTAACCAATCTTCGCCATCGATACTTAACCATTCCTTAGTCAACAATTAAGTCATTCAAGTTGGGGTATAATTACGTCTTAGGCCTTAACTGAACAACATTATTAACTTCGAAGTGTCACAACTTTGAATACCAACAAAACACTGCTTACACAACTCTCGATTTAGTTTGACAATCCACTTCTTTTACGGAAATCACTGATTATAACAATAGTGTCATAATCCATGCTCCGAGATATAAAACCTTAAAATATAACTCATATTCATTAATTCGAAAAAATAAAATAATAAATCTTGATTAAAATGGAAAGTAAATAGTACTTTCCTGAATTTGACATAGTCGAACTCCAATGTAAACTCTCTTTGGAATAATCTTTATTCGGTGAATATTCTAAACTTTGAAATAATCTCATTCCCATTGGCAAAACGTTTGCTTTAAACCATTACTTACTTCAAAATGTGAGTATTATTTCTTTTACATAAATCTGGACTCGTTATATCAAATCAATCTTGACTTTATTTGTAAATACAATTTCAAGTTCAAATCCCACTACTTCATTCATAAACTCCGTTAATATGTCAAAACTTCTCGTCACTTATCTAACAAGTTTATAATCTTATATCGGTTTTACATTCGATTGTAAAATATCTGTTTCAAACTAAATATTAATTATCTTGTCAAGTTCCGAATTATATAATATAATTTCTAAAAATAAATTATTTTTATAAAATTCGACATAGTCGAATTCCAATTATAAATCCTTATGGATTTATTTCAAATCCATTCACAATTCGAACGTCGGAATAAATTTCATCGTTTCTTTTGAAACAATTCCCAATTTCCCTAATTTACTCTTGAATTTACATACCAAATCATCCAATGATAATTATTTCACTTCATTTATAAACATCGTTTATAAATTAAACTACTTGTTTTTATTATTAAAATAAGTTATTATTTCCTAACACATTTGAAATTCAATTTCTATTTTTGAAAATAGATTTTTTTTCTTTTAAAACCCAATTTCATTTTACTTTCATTTGAATATATTTTCATGGTATTTCAGTACAAATATTTAAGGCTAGCGCCATTCAAGCATCTAATACACACAACAATCTATCTAATTTATTCAATACGTCGCATACATATAAATATGTAAACAAACAATAATAATTTGAGTAATCCAGTTGGATCCCTCCAACCTGCTTTCCTACATCCACAGATGTTAGATAACATACACTACTACAAAACAGGTCATTTGCATCGGTTGTTTACCCCTTGTTGCTTCGGCTCTACAACCGATGCAAACAACTTATTTCTTTTGCACCGGTTATAGAACCGGTGCAAAAAAGTTTTTTTTTGTACCGGTCATCAATAATAGCCGGTGCAAAAGAAATAAGCTTATTTTACCAAAAAACGATGCAAAAAATGCTCTTGGCTAAAAAAAGCTTATTTTTTGCACGGGTTGTTTCATACAACCGAAGCAAGAGATGAAATTATAGCATTGGTTGCCGGTTGTTAAAAATAGTCGATGCAAAAAAGTAACATTTAGCTTAAAAACTTTTTTGTTGCATTGTTTGTTCCTAACAACTGGTGCAAAATGGTGAACTTTTGCAGGAAACCCCTCATTAATTATCGAAATTCTAAAACACGCTATTTATACAATTATATATACAAGAAAATATTGTGAAGGACAAATTGTTTGAAAAGTTTAACCACAAGGACAAGAGACTAAAAATTTATTCAAAAGGACAAAACATAGCACAAATTTATTCAAAAGGACAAAAAAGGACATTTTAAAAAAAAATTAAGAAAAAAAATTCTTAAAAAAATTATTTTTTTTGCACATTTTAGGTATCAGTTCTGAATGTCTGTAGGTATCAGTTTGCTCTCTGCAGCTAATAGGTAGCAGTTTTGTGTGTCTGAAGGTATCAGTTTTTTGTCTACACTAATACCTTCAAACACACAAAACTGCTACCTATTAGCTGCAGACAGCAAACTGATACCTACAGACATACAAAACTGATACCTAAAATCTGGAAAAGAAAAAAAAATAAGAAAATATTTGTCCTTTGTTTTGTCCTTTTAAATAAATATGGACTATGTTTTGTCCTTTTGAATAAATTTTTAGTCTTTTGTCCTTGTGGTTAAAATTGTCAATCAATTTGTCCTCGTGGTTAAAATCCCCTTATATATATACATTATTTTTGTGATCATTTAAAATAAAATTGAATGATGAACAAATTAAGCATAACGTCAAGCAATATATATATATATATATTTCAATTATAGTGTTCATCCATACAAATAGTGATTTATACATCGTAATTTTTAATCAAAACATATCGTAATTTTTCATACCTAACCAACACACTTTTGAATTCCATACAACTATGGGTAGAAAAATAGCAAAGATGATCATGTGACATGCATATGGAATCAATAGCATAGCCAATAATCAGTGACCATGAGCATGAAGACAAAAAAACAGCATAGCCTGGAATCAATACAATTAACGCAAGTCAAATTTTTCCCAGGTAGACTAATACCCTACTTAATGAAGCAAAAACCATTTGTGAACACTATATTCAAGCATCATTGGAGGAAGCTGTAACATCCCGTATTTTTCGATCATTTGAATTTTTTAAGGTAATAAGATTTATTTATTATTATTGTTGGAATTTAATAATTTAATGATTTGAATGGAATTTAAAATTATAATATTTAAAATATTAATTTATTCTAAATGGAATGAAATTAATGAATTTGATTTTTGTTAATGAACAATAATAAATGTCATTTGAATAGTGAGATGTAGCAACTGTCTAATTTGAATTTAATTGTTAATTGACTCAATTTTGTTATTTGAATTTAAGTAAACTTAAAAAAATTAAATTTAAATAAAAATTAAATTAATGAATATTTTAATTTACCAAATTTATTAAAACATAAAATTTTCTGAAAAATCGGTTCTGGTCCAACTAGAATTAAACTTTGAATTCGAGCTAAAAATTCAAAATTTTAATGCATCTTTTTTTATGAATCTATACCGAATTATGAGCATTCATCATTTTTCTGTTTGTTGAAATTTAATTTCGTTTTTGTGGAATTCGCGTTTGTATGTAAAAAAAAGGACAAAAAAGGATGATGTTTGTTTTATGTATACTTGTCTAAAAGTAATATATATCTTCCTTGATGTTTTCCCTTTGAATTTGAATTGGTGAAATTAAATTTTGGGGACACTTATTAAGTGGCACTAAATATTTGGTAACTGTCATTTCGTGCAAAAAAAAATCGATAATTTAAGTTATTGAATTTAACATGGTTTTTAAAATAATTTATTGATACTATTGATTGGTTCAATATGATTTTTAATAAGGAATTGTCATGAAGCTGAGTGTCAACGATATATATAAGTTACATTTGATTTGAATCCAATGTGTAGATTCTAGGTGAAATAAATTTTGGAAACATACATGTGTATATCTTTGGCTATTATCTTTAATACATTCACTGTCCATTAAAAATCACAACACCAGAAAGGTCAAATTATCACGCTTATAACTGTGAGTAAGTGTGACGACCCCAAAACCCCGTATGACGGTGGCAAGGGTAATCTTTGGAATATAACACATAAACAGATAATAGCAGAACAGAATTAAATAAATACACCAGATAATGTACAAATAATACACTGGATAAACATAATCATCAGAGTTACACAGTATACTGGATCATACTTAGTACAAAATACAGTTCAGCTATACATAAATGTCTACGGCGGAAAACAAAACATAATATGTACAATAGGAGCTGAACAACATAAAAAGAGATAAATGATAGAATCCATCTTCAGCTCCAGCTATCCAGAAAGAGCCCGATAAAACCTGAACACAAGGCTGCCCGTGTAGAAAAAGGGGCACCCGAGTTTGTGAGTGAAACAAACTACGAGTCAGTCATGGGACTGAGGAGAGAAATCTACTTAACATATTTTATAATGTGGCAAATCACAGGACCACGCCACTTTCGCGGAACGGGTTTACTCCATTGGATTGCCAGTGCTTTAAAACAAGTAAATCTTTTAAACATCGCAATGCTTTTTATAAAAATGAAGCCATTATAAGATTCAGTTCCCATCACACAATGCAACGCAAACCGGAGGATAGAGTTTTTACCTTATAATGGCCAAAATATGCTTGATACGAATAAAACAAAAGCATTTGATATTAGTACTAGTGTTTATATGTTTCAAAAACAATTTCAAATCATAAGTATCAATAATAGATGGCATTAATGCCCCATGCCACTATGTCGCCATATATAGGTATACAATCAAAATCGCAAGGTCATGTATTTGGAAATTGGATTTTCGTCATGAACCAAGGCAAAAGATAGTCCTTACCGAATTCGAGACTGTCTAGCCCGAGCCTCAGGACCCAGACATAGGTGAGCCCTTGGATCGTCAGGGTCGGTCCACCAATGTGGATTAAAATGCCTGAACACTGCGTTTCCCCGCCCTTTGGGGCGTAAATGAGTCCTAAGACTCCATCGGCTCCACATAGTCACCGATATATCCAAGGCGCCTCGCAACAACAACAACCACACAGGTGAAAATAATATAAATGTCAGGGCTGGTAGGTCACTGACACCACCTTAGCTAGAAAGAAACGCATGCCCTCCCGGAGGTCCTCTCCCGTTTCTGGTTCATACCGGGGTGTGAGGCTCGCGAATCAACGTTATACGCAAAGCTATGCCACATTGGCCGTGCTTTGATCATCAACCATAAGACTTTGCTTTTCAACAGAAGCCTTGATCATCTGCCACTTAGGTATGCCACACAGGCAATTCACTCTATGCAACTGATTTCTATCGATATATAACCTCTGAGCTCGTACGTCTCAGAGAACGGTGTTAAGCAAGAGAATAAATTCTCCGCCACCAAACAGATATATATTTAATAGAGATCAATTAGCACAAAACAAAATCCAATGTCAGACACACAGTCCATTTGCAAGTTCGTTCTGGGTCTGAACGAAACCGGAGGCACCATATACCTCGTATATCCGTCGATCTCCAAGTACGTCTGGACGATCACCACTTATTATCTATATTTCGGGATGCCTCCCAATCAAGACATCAGTAATCAACCAATCGAGGTGAAGATCTCCGGTCTTCAACCACCTTCTTCATCATCGACTTCTTATCGCCGATCAATTATTTGAAATGAGATTTAACGAGCCCTTTTCAAATAATTCACGTATATTTAGAATTTCAAATCAATTTATTTCATTGGTTAAATTATTCGACACCAATAATTAAATTCATTAATGTAATTTTCACGCCAAACACATTCAACCATCAAATATCACATAAACCGAGCAAATTCAGTTTATTTCCATTCCATATCATTAATATTTTATCACGATTTATCGCTATTTTTATTTATTAAAAAATAGCCAATTCATTCAAACGACGCTTCGGGCCATAACGCGGCCGTGGCGCTGTTTTCCTTAAGATTTGATTTACACATATCTGAAAATCTAACCATTGGATCTTCACAAATTTTATATCATTAGAAAGATCTTTTCAAAATGAATCCAACGATTTCAGTTTTGGGAAAATCCGACGGTCGGATCTCCCAGTACACTCGTTTGAAGTTTCGATTTCAAAATACGAACTGCAGCGTCGTTATTCAATTTAATTTAATTATATATATATATAATCGATTTTGGCGCTGTTTTTCTTCAGATTTGAATTAAACATTCCAGGCAATTCAACTGTTGGATCTTCACAAAGTGGGTATCGTTGGAAAGATATTTCCAAGGCGAACCCAACGGTTTCGTTTTCGAGAAAATCCGATGGTCGGATCTCTCGCACTAATCGTTTGAAATCATGGTTTCAAAACACGAACTACAGCTTCGTTATTCGATATATTTTAATTATATATATATATAATCGATTCTTTGACTTCAAAACCATTTTCACTTCATATATTTGATAAAAACGATATTTTTATCCAATAGATATTTATTTCAACACATGAATTTTGTTTATTTTATTTCAACACAGGAATTTCTATTCAACATATGAATTTCTATTCAACACATGAATTTTATTTCAACATTCAACAGATGAATATTTTCTATAGTTTATATATATATAATAAAAATGTGATTTTTATTGCAAAACAATTTATTTCAAAACACGATTACTTTATATAGTTTATATATATAATAAAAATGTGATTTTTATTGCAAAACAATTTATTTCAAAACACGATTACTTTATATAGTTTATATATATAATAAAAATGTGATTTTTATTGCAAAACAATTTATTTCAAAACACGATTATTTTATAAAGTTTATATGTATAATAAAAATGTGATTTTTATTGCAAAACAATTTATTTCAAAACACGATTATTTTATATTGTTTATATATATAATAAAAATGTGATTTTTATTGCAAAACAATTTATTTCAAAACACGATTACTTTATATAGTTTATATATATAATAAAAATGTGATTTTTATTGCAAAACAATTTATTTCAAAACACGATTATTTTATATAGTTTATATATATAATAAAAATGTTATTTTTATTGCAAAACAATTTATTTCAAAACACGATTACTTTATATAGTTTATATATATAATAAAAATGTGATTTTTATTGCAAAACAATTTATTTCAAAACACGATTATTTTATATAGTTTTATATATAATTAAAATGTGATTTTTATTGCAAAACAATTTATTTCAAAACACGATTACTTTATATAGTTTATATATATATATATAATAAAAATGTGATTTTTATCTTCCAAAGAATTTATTCAATACACGGACTCCATTCAACACATGAATATTACTTCAACACATGAATTTAATTTCAACATTCAACACATGAATTTTATTTCAACATTCAACACATGAATTTAAATCAAACACAGAAATATTTCAGTAAATTTCGGCAGCATAACGGCAGGGTATTTAAAACCGGGACCGTCCCTAGTACGGCTCCTCACTCTACCTTAAAGCCACGCAGCTTTTGACAATGGGGATTTTCAATATCTAGTTCGTACGCAGACGAATTTTCCCATATACTAATCCTATTGGGATTTCAACCACAATCAATCATTTCAAATCAACCATTCGTGATATTCACCAAATTTCACATCAACCAATAATCCAAACAATATCACAACCAATATATATCGTCCATGGTCTGTGGACAAGGGGAGTGTGTGTATATATATATACGTATATAACTATATTTCGATTTCATTTCAATATCATTTCAATTTATTTCAATGCATATATCATTTTTACAATGCATATATAACTTATACATCGAACATACAACTTATACAACGCTTATACATGTGGTGTACAACGCTTAAATAACTCATACTTCGACTATATAATTTATACATCGTTGTTTTCCCTATCGTTTATAATTTAGAAATCTCACATTGGGTCCCACTCCACCAAAAATTGTAGAAGGCTCAGAAAAATATCCGGTCTCTTCTAGAATGTAGAAGACGTCCACACGAGTCCACTGTCTCTTGTTTCACTGGATTTCGTCAAAAATGTGAAAGATACGATTTTTATTGTGAAATCAAAAACCGTAGCGCTTAGAAGTGCTATAGAATAGTTTAATATAATTTAAACCGTACCTTTCTGATTTCGTTCAGAACTAGGTTTTGATCTTACACCTGGAGCACCCCACTCCGATATACTATGTCTTATGAACCCCTTCTCAAGCAACTCCCCTACTTGCTTATTGAGTTCCCTCCTCTCACGAGGAGCCATGTGGCGTACTAGCAGAGATACGGGTTTTGCATTGTCTACAAGATAAATACGAAAGTCTATCTCACGTTTTAGGGATAGACCCCTTACCTCATCGAAGACATCAACATATTCACGGACTATATGAACAGAATGTAAATCATCATTGGATGCATTAAGTGACTCAAGATAACTAAGCATCACCGATCCTCTAGGGTCATAAGAAATATCAAGGGTCTTTCCACTACGAGTCAACAATTTTACTACCATTCGTTCACAATCTAGGATGGCACCATGTCTGGCTAGCCAATCCATCCCTAGAATCAACCCATAGCCCATGAAACCAAGCACAAAAGCATTACATTCAAAACCAACGCCTAAGCTAGACAATCTCAAATCCCTACAAACCATGGATAAATGAGCCGACCCACCAATAGGATTTGAGACTATAATGGGATCCACAACGAGACTAGTATTTAAGTGCAGTGTTTCAACTAATGATGTAGAGATAAACGAATGTGATGCGCCAAAATCGAATAAAGTATGGACATGATGATCAAACAAGAAAATCAAACTTTCGATAGAAATTTTTCTACCTTCTTCCTGCCCCGGAGCCATGAGAGCATGAACATGCCCTCCCGAAGTAGAATCTTCCCTCTGCCCTTGCTTCTTAGGACATTCCTTGACAGCATGACCTGGATCACCACAATGATAATAAGAAAACTTCTTCTTCTTCGTACAGTCTTTCTTCAAATGGCCGGGTATCCCACATTTGTGACACTTCCTCTTTTCTTTACCACCTTTTTTGTTGTTGGGCTTTCTTTGGATCCTCTTTCTTATCTTTTGGCCTAAAAGTACTTACACCCTTCTCTTCTTCATGCATGTATGCCATATCAACAAGCTTTTCATACGTAGCCCCTATTGGAATGTGGGACATAGCCAAACTGTGAGGCGGTTCATTTAGGCCCTTTGCAAACCTCAAGGCCTTCCAGTGAAGTGTATTCACCAACTCTAGCCCAAATCTCGCCAACTTATTAAATTCGGTCACATACTCCTTCACGGTCAAGTTTTTCTGCTTTAATGTCAAGAACCTCTCCATGTGCATACTCTCCTCAGCTTGAGAAAGGAATTTCAACTCAAACCTTCCCCTAAAATCTGCCCACGTCTCTATAGCACTCTCTCCATTAGTAACCTCCCACCAAAACGAAGCTTTGTCCTTCATCAACCAAGCAGCCAATTGGACCTTCTTACAATCGTCCAAATCGAAAATGCCAAATAGATCCTCCACTTCTTTCAACCAATTTCTAGCTTCAAAGAACGTTTCAGACCCACTAAAAGGTTTTCCACCCATCGAACGAAAGTCTTTACATATCTTGGAGAAAGCGTCTCCACGCAGAGGAATGACTGGAGCGGGAGAGGAGGAGGAGGAACGTCGGCCGGACCCGCGACAGCGGCCCGAGCCTCGAGATATTGACGAAACCAACTGGGTACATGAACACCCTCTGGTATCTCAGATGCTCCAGACATGCTGAAAAGAAAAGGAAAGAGTTTCAAAACAAGGGAAGCGAAAGAGAGATGTATGGCTTGCTAGGATTATGCTCTTTAAAGTAAACTTTCCTTGAAAATAGCTTCTTTAAAACAAGTTTTTGAAAATACTTTCTATGAAAATAATACTTTTGAAAATACTTTTCAAAACTTTTTATCTATTCTTGTAACCATAGCTCTGATACCACGTGTAACACCCCATGGCCATTAATGTCACTCACAAAGCGAATGCGTTAATGTCATGAAGCGTTATAGTAGTATAGAACAGATAAATTACAAGAATAAATAAATAAAACACAGCGGAAGATAAAACTTATTTCATAGCATCATAACTTCAAAACAAGCTTACATAAGTATTCTCCAAAAACCATTACAACAGGATCAATTGTCTTTTCCAAAAACTTCAAAGTACATAAAGAAGCAAATACTTAAATAACATAAATGCATAAATCCCCACTGAGCATAAGAAAAGCCATAATGATGAGAAATTCCAAAACAATACATCTACTCTTTTCAAGCAACTGAAAGAAATCGGCACTAAGCTGTAGTACTCCCTCCTTGTAAACCTGAAGGGGGAAAGGAAAGAAAAGAGGTGGAAACAAAACGGGTCAGACATAAAGTCTGGCGAGTCCAGTAATTTTAACAAATAATAGGTAAGGCAAATGATCAAGACATAAATAGGCATCATGATATGGCTGTAACATAGATAAGGTAGATAAAAAGGATGGACAAGATGATTCTGTTCCTAAGTACTAAGACAATCCTACACCTTGGCTAAGCGAACAACCCTCCAAGTACTAACCCCGAAGACCAAAGTCAACATCAGACTAGCACCCAAAGGACTATCCAACTCAACCAACATGTATTCCGTTACACCGCACTTTTGCTAAGTTACACCACATTACTTAATTACACCACACTTCTACTAGTCTCTATTTACTAAAGGTTGATCCCTTCCCACTAACTATACCCACATGACAAACTTGGTAGTTACTTGTAACACCCCACATCCTTTAGTGTCACTCACAAAGGGAATGCACTAAGTTCCGTGGAGCATTTAGGGTAAAAGATGCAGATAATTTACAAGACAAACAAAATTAAAACAGCGGAAAATAAAACTGTACTTTACTGATAGTTTGTACAACAATTGTTTTCCAATATCAGAGTATCATCTGTCTTACAAAATAAAGAAGCATAAAATAACATTTATATTCCCCAATGTAGCATAAGCCAGCCATAGCAGCAGAAAAAGAGAGTCCAAAGCACTTTGTCAAAGAATATTTGAGCTTGGGAAGAGTGACGGTCCAATCTAACTTGAGCTATACTATTCCCTTCTTAACTACCTGGGGGGAACGGAAGAAAAGAAGACGAAAGAAAACTGGGTCAGACATAAAGTCTGGTAAGTTCAGTTATTTCTAGCATGTGAACAAGGAAAAACAAAACGACATGAATTAACTCAATACAAGACAATACCATGATGATAGGGCCAACAAGATAGGATAAGATTAACACAAGATATGATAAGACAAGATAAACTGGATATGCTTTAATACTTTCTCCGCTTCGCTATTAACCAGTTATTATGGTTTCTATGTCTCTGTACCACCTATCTAGTGTCCCAACTAGTAATCTGTCTAAAATGATAACGCGGTCCCAATCCCAGTAATTGTGGTTGCCTTTAGGCGTACATTTATTATTTATTACCCAGATCTAATCTAGGGTTTTATATCAAAGTGCTTCCTAGATTCCACTCGGGTTTACGCGGCTTATCTAATGCTTCACATATTCAGGGTTTATGCCACCTAGGTCTAACTAGGGATTACGCTACCTGTCGAACGATGCCCCTAGTCTAGAACACACTACCTAGAGCGGTATATGTTCCTAGACTTTCCCCACGTATGTGTCGCGAATCGTTTATCGCTGTCTAGATGCACATGTCCTGAAATGTGCGACCTGAGTCCCGTGGCAGGGCTGCTCTAGAAACACGGAACTCGGTCGGGAGCTTTCAGATATCTGCCGATGCAGATGCTAAGGTCTGTTTTTCCAGTGGCTATGGTTCCACTCGACCCCTCCCTCAACTAATGAAAGGCACACCTTGAAAAATGAGAACTATACACAGGCCCTCTATGCCCCCACTAACCTATGGCCATCCTCACCCATAACTAGATAGCAAGTATATGGTATTTTGGAGTTCTCCGCCTTTCCGCTTTACGTATCTCGACTGACTCAAGATGGTAGGTAGACGATGAGTCGCTATCACAGGGCTACTGGTCTCGCCGAATCACGCTGGTCCATCCTAGTCTTTAGGTTGCCATATATTGCAACCAAGGCATACCCTTGGTTCTTCTCACGCAGACCTTAACCTCTGTGAGCCCAGACGGATCATCTGCATTCTCACAAAGGGATACCAAGAGTACCCTTCCGTCCCCTCGAAGCCTCGGGCTTCGTAACCCAATTCGTTGGAGCCTTCTTTAAGATCAGATGGACGTTCGCTCCTCTTTGTGTTATACTAAGGATTACTACTTAGTTTTTCTAACTAAGGTTTACCACTTAGTGTATTGAATCGTCGTTTTCTTAACTAAGATTTACTACTTAGCTCTTTTTAACTAAGGTTTACTACTTAGTCCTCTTTCTCGTCAAATTGGATTGGTTAAGTGTCATTAGTCAATTCAAGTTAACTTAACCCATTCCTTTGTCATATTAAACTGGTTAAGTGTTATCAGTAATTCACGTTGACTTAACCCTACCAGCATCAAGTTATATTGGTTAAGTATTTACTTAACCCTACCCATTCATCTTGTATTGGTTAAGTGTTCCTTTTTAACTTAACCTTGCCTATCTGTTTTAACTAACATGTTATAACGGTTAAGTGTTCCCTTAGTTAACTTAACCCTAACACTGGTTTGATTAACATGTTCTAATGGTTAAGTATTGTCCCTTCATGTTTTTAACTTAACCCTATTCATTTATCACACTCTGATGGTTAAGTGTTCAAGCTTACTTAACCCTATGGTCTAGTCCAGATAACATATTAAATTGGCTAAGTGTATTAAATTTACTTAACCCCAACCTCTAGTTTAGTTAGCATGTTAAATTGGCTAAGTGTATTAACTTTACTTATCCCCAACCTCTAGTCTAGTTAACATGTTAAATTGGCTAAGTGTATTGAATTTACTTAACCCCCACTTTCTAGTCTGGTTAACATATTAAATTGGCTAAGTGTTTTTCTTAGTTACTTAACCCTTACAAATCTTGTCTTGTTACCATGTTAAGTTGGTTAAGTGTTCTAGTTAACTTAACCCTATCGTTCTAACTTAACTGTGTTAAGTTGGTTATGTGTTCCTACGGACTTAACCCTCCCATTCTAGCTTAACTGTGTTAAGTTGGTTAAGTGTTCTTATGGACTTAACCCTCCCATTCTAGCTTAACTTTAACTGTCTTATTAAAGAACCAGCCACTCACATTAGACAGGTATTGTTGTGGCTGCCGGTATGCCGGTTGGATCCAGGTAGTCTTACGCCACAACTCAGTCTAACCTCGGGCCTTTATCGGGCTCAATGCCTTAACCTCCCACATTGGATAGGTATTGTTGTGATCACTAGACAGCCGGGCGGGTCCGGGCAGGTTTACATCACAACTCAATCCAACCTCGGGTTAAGCATGTTCGTATTGTCTAAATTTACTCTTCTCATTTAGGATAAATTATATAAGTAAATTTTCCCTAATTTACTTATTCCATTATTACTCTTTTAATGTACATTGTCAACATTTATTATTATGGCCCATTTTCCCTATATATCATATTTATAGTTTTTGGTATGTAAATTATACCAAATTAAGTGTCACTAACCATGATTATTCTAAACATGACAATTACTCACAATTATGACTAAATTCAAAATTTGTGCTAATATACTTATTATGCCAAATTAACTTTAATTGACCCAATTCTGATTTAACATCCTAATTTACAGTTTATGGCAAGACTAGAATTATTATTCTAGTTTACTGTTTACGCCTAAAACTTAGCTTACTTGCCAATACTAAATTTAATATGTCACATATTCCATAATTTATGTCAAATTTTCAAATTTGCGTTCTAATAAACATGCCATAATACATGTTCTAAATTATGCCAATCATAATTATGTCCATGTTCCACATTATGCCAATTTCCAAGTTTACAACCATGTTTAAGTCAAATTTATGATTTGCCCAAATCGTATTCCCATCGTTCGTGTAATCGTCATTTCATCCTAGATTATAGATAAATCTAGATTCGTGGATAAAAAGGGAATGAACCAAAATGCCATGAAAAGATAGACATAATGACTGGCAGAAGATGATAATTCACTAATCATAGATCTAACAAATTACACCAAATAAATTGATTAAAGCATCGCAGGCCTATAGATCTGATAATATTATGACATAAAAAGGGTTGAACAAATAACATAGGTTCAAGTATATGGGTAGATCTAACTTAATAGACAAATTCCCATAATCAAGATCCAAGGATAATTAAGAATAAACTGAATAGATAATTAAGTTTAGATCCAATCTCACAGTCACAATCCTAGGCAATAATATCATGTTCATGAATCATAGGTAATTATCCACTATTGTCCTTGTCATAGTCATAGGCATTGGTTTGTGCTCCTAGTCAAAGGCTTATGTTCATAGTCAAAGGCTTATGTTCATAGTCAAAGGCTTATGGTTTCAAAGGCCACAGTTCCATAGTCATAATCTTAAGCATTGGCAATTTAGTCACAATGTGTTCTAGGCCATAATCAAGAATCAGATCCAAAGTCATAAACAAGCACAGATCCAATGAAATGATAAGGCATATTTCTTATATTCTTTTAATTTCATGTCACAAATAGAAAAGGTGTTCAAATCTAAAAAGTAACCGACTTACATTGATTGGATCTAGAAAAGAATAGAAAGATAGCGTTGCTTGAATCCGTTGAATCTTTACTTGAATCCTAACTTGTCTTGAATCTTCTCTTGAAAGACTTGAGCAGCATATCCTCATCTTGATTTATATTTTATTTTAATCTATTTATTTAGATTTAGAGGAAGAAGAAGAAGCCATGTCCATCAAGAATTTGTGCAGCATAAGGTTAGAGAAGAATGGTGCGAAGAGAAGGAAACTAGGGGGCTGTTTATATAGGATTGCAAGTTAATTTGAGCCGTCGATGAAGCCAAGGTTAATCAAAGCCATCCGTTCTAAAGAGAAGCCAATTATGTTCACAATTACTTTCTTAATGTGCATTATTAACATTTATTATTAAATTTGTATGCACATTAGATACATCCCCCCTTTACACATTTATTATTAAATTTGTATGCACATTAGATACGTCTCCCCTTTACACATTTTTTATTAAATTTGTATGCACATTAGATACATCTCCCCTTTACACATTTATTATTAAATTTGTATGCACATTAGATACATCTCCCCTTTACACATTTATTATTAAATTTGTATGCACATTAGATACATCTCCCCTTTACACATTTATTATATTAAGCATTGGTTATTCTTAAATTAGTAACTTTAGTGTTAACAGAAATACGGGGTATTACATTCTCCCCTCCTTAAAGGATTTCGACCCCGAAATCTTCATGTCAAGAAGAATGTAAATCCTACCATCCAATCATCCATCTACTCAACCATCAAACACAGGCATTCATTGTCCTTAAAGACTTCTAATGCTTGTATGTTCATATGCATAGTGTGTGTACATGTCTTTATCTAATTCAAAATCAGGCGGTCTACTGATTCAGTTGACCTCCTTAATGCAAATCATGTCAGTGCCATGCGTCCAATATGTATGCAAATCCTAATGATACATATTATTTCTATATGAGTGCACAATCATTCACTCAAATGCGACATCCATATGATAACACATTAAGTTCAATTCATAAACAAATACATATATGTAAACAAAATATGAAGGCGTCTGAGCTGATCTAGTGCATAATACGTGTGTATATGCATTCATGAGCAACAACTAGCAACCATTCGCAACCATCAACCATAACATGTTTCAAATACATGTTTACATCCAAAAGGGTTTCTACTTAAGGATCGATGATACGTCCTAGAGGATATACCATAAAAGCTAGAAATTAGTATGCATAGAATTCCTAAAAAAAAGGAATCAAGGATGTACCCTTAAGAAAAAGGGTATGAGGCACGTATGCCTTATCTTCAATCTCCCGTATCACGTCTTCTTGAGCTTTACTCAACTGTACCTTAACAGATTCAACTTCACGATTGCGAAGTTTCTTGACCTCCATTTCCAAAATAAACAAATGTCAACCATGATACTGAGTGTATATACTAGGATGATCAGAGGTCTCTCCTCTTAGCTTATCCATCATGCCATAACTATGAGGGTCAAAAGGTCACTACGTATTTTTTACCTCTCTTAAGGTTAGTCCTTCTCTATATAGAGCGCCTGCCACAACTATTCATCTCTCAAGCAAACCATCCTAGTCGAACTCGACATCCCTCAAGTACAAGCCCCAAAGGCCTAAACCAATATCAGACAAGCACCCAAGGAATGTCTCCTCCGAATTTGGACGATCTACGTGAGATGATCTGAGCAAAAATAACCAAACACTTGAGCACTAGTTGGGATCTTTTACTATACAAGTACTAAGGTGCAGAGACTCAACTATGGAAGCAAATATGAACAAAAGTGCTAAAACCAAAAGAAAGAGTACAAACAGAAAAGCTAGACTCTTCCAACAGAACTTTACTACCTTTCTCCTAGGTACGCTTAGTGGTGAAAGCATGTACTTGCCCTTTTGAAAATCTTGTCCTTTGTTCTTAATTATATGCCCTATTCTGCCATAGTAAAGATACTTCCTCTTGTCTTAGGTTTTATAATCCCTTCCTCCTTCGTGAGCCAAGTCTACATCCATGAATTCCTCATCCTTGGGTTGTGCTCCTTAGCCAAACTCCTCATCCTCTTTCGTGTGTGATCATGTTGACAAATCTCTCGAAAGCTGCCTCCATCGTACAGAAAACCCTACTAAGCTTGAAAGAAAACTAGCCGCAGGTGAAACTACTACGGTTATAGATGGAAGTCGGGCACTACTTCGCCCTTCGATGAGGTTACCTCCCAGAAAGCCAGGAGCCCCAGAGACTCAAGAAAGAAGGGGACAAGAATTCAAACAGAGAATCAGAAGATAGTGCGTATGACTTTTGGGGTATATGCCTTTAAAACAAAACTTTTCTTTTGAAAATGCTTCTTTTAAAACTGTTTGAAAATAATAATTTTTTTTCAAATCTTTTATCTGATCCGGTAACCTTCAGCTTTGATACCACGTGTAACACCCCACATCCTTTAGTGTCACTCACAAAGGGAATGCACTAAGTTCTGTGGAGCATTTAGGGTAAAAGATGCAGATAAATTACAAGACAGACAAAATTAAAACAGCGGAAAATAAAACTTTACTTTATTGATAAAATAGTTTGTACAACAATTGTTTTCCAATATCAGAGTATCATCTGTCTTACAAAATAAAGAAGCATAAAATAACATTTATATTCCCCAATGTAGCATAAGCCAGCTGTAACACCCCACACCCGCTATGGTCACTCGCTAAGGGAATGCCATAGCATTGGTGGAGTATTTTAGTGAATATAGAACAGAAAAATTTCACCCTATAACAGATATAAATAGTACTTGAAATTTTAAAACATCATCTCATAACAGCGGAAATAAACATGTCTGGTTACATCATAAAGCCATGATAAAAGTCAAGTACAATATCCGTCAAAATAAAGAAGTACATAATCCCACTCTCTCATACAATAGCCATAACAAAAGAAAAGATAACTGGATAACTGGAGCTTTACATCTACCGAAGCTCCCAAAGGCTGGAACAGCAATCCGATCAAGCTCTACTACCGCTAGGATCCACCGTAGGACCTGAGGGTTGGGAAAAAGATAAAAACAACGGGGTCAGACATAAGTCTGAGTGAGCCCTATAACCTTAACAATACAATTATTAAAGTAATTAGGGTATGACATGAACTCGGTACGGTACCTTTGGGGATAATAACTACACTAAGTAGCCAACAACATAGGATGAACTAAGATAACCGTCAGGACGCATCTACCCACCCAAGGATAATTACTAACTGCACCACACCAGTCATTCCTACTTAAAGGTTGATCCCTTCCAAGGACTTAGAAAATTTCCCTAATAATTTCATGTACTCTAGCTCACTACATAGGTGCCGTCTGCCCCTATCTCCACTAGGTGTACTCAGTAATTCTTACCCAGTAGTTTCGTGTACCCCTACATAGGTGTCGTCTGCCCCTATCTTCACTAGGTGTACCCACTACTCCCATTGATCGGCTCCCTACCGTAGATACCCGTGCTGGTCCCACAGTGGGGTGTATCACTCCCCTAAAGTGGCTACCCAATACTATCAACGGTGCACGGCTTTATATCTACACGATGCAACAACGACTTATCTACCAGCCCAGGCTCACACACGCATATGAAACCCGTTGGACTTGCGTTGCCACCGCTAACCCGTTTTGGCCTCTTATAATCAAGCCCAATATGCGTGTCCCGTCACTCGACATGGGTCGAGCCCACAAAGATACGTTTGGGATATTGGTTGAAATGGGCCCCCACAAGCTACCCACTTAAGCTTGTCATATATCTAGTGTATCCCACTTAACCCTTTAATCATGTTTAATTACATGTTTCCACTTGGTTAAGTATTCTAATCGTATTTTCTATTGCCACCCAAGGCAACCCACTAGATTCCACATGCCACCCAAGGCAACCACAAAATTTCCTCATGCCACCCAAGGCACCCACTTAACCCCTCATGTCCCACTACATGCTACCATGGTTAAGTGTTTCTTAATTAATTAAGACCGTGATCTCCCATAAAGACCTCCCACATTAGACTGGCTGTTATGACCGCCTGGTTAAGCCGGTAGAACCCGGGAAGTCTTACGTCATAACAGAGTCTAACCTCGTGTCTTTACCTTAATCACGTATTTAATTTATGGCTAAGACCTCTCACATTGGGCTGACATTTGTAGCAACTGGTTAAGCCGGTCGGGTCCGGGCAGTTTTACACTACAAATGAGTCCAACCTCGTGTCTTAGTCGATTAATTACACCTAATTAATCACCCCCATATTAATTATCCCTAATTAATATCAAGTTTACCATAACATGGGTAGACCTAACTCAATAGGTAAATTCCCATGGGGTAGACCTAACTCAATAGGTAAATTCCCACTTATGGTAAATTTTTTTTTTTACGGTATGCTTAATCATACCCAATCATTCATTTATTAACATATTTACCCACCCCATCATTCCCCACGTAAATCGTTCTCATTTCATGACATAATAAAAGGGGAAGATCCATCACACATATCATAACTTTGTCATGGGTTAAGAGGATGTCAACTTGCATATATAAACACATATTAACCCAACTTGCTCTTAAGCATCTACATAACTTGCATAATCATTCACATAACTTCATATGCATGCATAACATGTTAATCTTGCATTTAAACATACACATAACTTGCATAATCATTTACATAACTTCATATGCATGCATAACATATTAATCTTGCATTTGAACATACACATAACTTGCATAATCATTTACATAACTTCATATGCATGCATAACATATTAATCTTGCATTTGAACATACACATAACTTGCATATTTATTCACATAACTTCATATGCATGCATAACATATTAATCTTGCATAAACATGTCATGAACACATACACTAAACTTGCATGACATAGAGCATATAACTTGCAAAACACATGACATATACAATATTAAGCTTGCATAAACACATTGATCCACAAACATAACCATACAACATCATATCCTATCTTAATCAATTTAACAATTGATTATTAAGGGGATAGAAGCTCACCAAAACAAAATTAGCAAACTAATGAAGAAGATTAAGAGGCTAGAAGTGGATTTGGAATGCTATCCCTTCTCTAATTTTGATGGTGGCTCTCTCAAGTTTCAATTTGCCATAGTTTAGTTACTAGATTTAATTATGAATGAATTAGGGGAGGGTTAGGGTCTTATTTATAGGATTAGGTGAGTGTTTTAGGCCCTTAGATTAACCCTAGATTAGCTTAGGACCTTTAGATTTAGGAAATCTCTAGAACCAGCCCTCCTAGCCAGCCTGAAACCCAACCTGGTGCAACCTGGTGCACCCAGGTTCACTGGACGGTGCCACCCTGTCGACAGGCAAGTCGACAGGCATGTCGACACCCCTGTCGACAGGCCTGTCGACAGCCCTGTCGACATGGGCTGGGCGGGAAGCTTCCCGCCTGACCCCGCCTGGCCCATTCCAAATCTGAATTTTTAAAATTTTTAAATCTGTTTTAGTTTTAAATTTTTCTGCTAACTTCTTTGGGCCATAACCGGGCCATACGGACTCCGATTTTCGAAAACTCGGACTCTATTTCGCGTATTTTTCCGAGACGAACGCAATTACGCAGCCCGTTACCCCTAATTCCCACGTCTGAGATTTTTTATCCTGTAATTAGTGAATTTTAGTATTAACTAAAATTCGGGGTGTTACACCAGCCATAGCAGTAGAAAAAGAGAGTCCAAAGCACTTTGTCAAAGAATCTTCGAGCTTGGGAAGAGTGACGGTCCAAGCTAACCTGAGCTATACTATTCCCTCCTTAACTACCTGGGGGGAACGGAAGAAAAGAAGATGAAAGAAAACTGGGTCAGACATAAAGTCTGGTAAGTTCAGTTATTTCTAGCATGTGAACAAGGAAAAACAAAACGACATGAATTAACTTAATACAAGACAATACCATGATGATAGGGCCAACAAGATAGGATAAGATTAACACAAGATATGCTAAGACAAGATAAACTGGATATGCTTTAATACTTTCTCCGCTTCGCTATTAACCTGTTATTATGGTTTCTATGTCTCTGTACCACCTATCTAGTGTCCCAACTAGTAATCTGTCTAAAATGATAACGCGATCCCAATCCCAGTAATTGTGGTTGCCTTTAGGCGTACATTTATTATTTATTACCTAGATCTAATCTAGGGTTTTATATCAAAGTGCTTCCTAGATTCCACTCGGGTTTACGCGGCTTATCTATTGCTTCACAAATTCAGGGTTTATGCCACCTAGGTCCAACTAGGGATTACTCTACCTGTCGAACGATGCCCCTAGTCTAGGACACACTACCTAGAGCGGTATATGTTCCTAGACTTTCCCCACGTATGTGTCGCGAATCGTTTATCGCTGTCTAGATGCACATGTCCTGAAATGTGCGACCCGAGTCCTGTGGCAGGGCTGCTCTAGAAACACGGAACTCGGTCGGGAGCTTTCAGATATCTGCCAATGCAGATGCTAAGGTCTGATTTTCCAGTGGCTATGGTCCCACTCGACCCCTCCCTCAACTAATGAAAGGCACACCTTGGAAAATGAGAACTATACGCATGCCCTCTTTGCCCCCACTAACCTATGGCCATCCTCAACCATAACTAGATAGCAAGTATATGGTCTTTTGTAGTTCTCCCCTTTCCGCTTTACGTATCTCGACTAACTCAAGATGGTAGGTAGACGATGAGTCGCTATCACAGGGCTACTGGTCTCGCTGAATCACGCTGGTCCATCCTAGTCTTTAGGTTGCCATATATTGCAACCAAGGCAGACCCTTGGTTCTTCTCATGCAGACCTTAACCTCTGTTAGCCCAGGCGGATCATCTGCATTCTCACAAAGGGATACCAAGAGTACCCTTACGTCCCCTCGAAGCCTCGGGCTTCGTAACCCAATTCGTTGGAGCCTTCTTTAAGATCAGATGGACGGTCGCTCCTCTTCGTGTTATACTAAGGATTACTACTTAGTTTAACTAAGGTTTACCACTTAGTGTATTGAATCGTCGTTTTCTTAACTAAGATTTACTACTTAGCCCTTTTTAACTAAGGTTTACTACTTAGTCCTCTTTCTCGTCAAGTTGGATTGGTTAAGTGTCATTAGTCAATTCAAGTTAACTTAACCCATTCCTTTGTCATATTAAACTGGTTAAGTGTTATCAGTAATTCACGTTGACTTAACCCTACCAGCATCAAGTTATATTGGTTAAGTATTTACTTAACCCTACCCATTCATCTTGTATTGGTTAAGTGTTCCTTTTTAACTTAACCTTGCCTATCTGTTTTAACTAACATGTTATAACGGTTAAGTGTTCCCTTAGTTAACTTAACCCTAACATTGGTTTGATTAACATGTTCTAATGGTTAAGTATTGTCCCTTCATGTTTTTAACTTAACCCTATTCATTTATCACACTCTGATGGTTAAGTGTTCAAGCTTACTTAACCCTACGGTCTAGTCCAGATAACATATTAAATTGGCTAAGTGTATTAAATTTACTTTACCCCAACCTCTAGTCTAGTTAGCATGTTAAATTGGCTATGTGTATTAACTTTACTTATCCCCAACCTCTAGTCTAGTTAACATGTTAAATTGGCTAAGTGTATTGAATTTACTTAACCCCCACTTTCTAGTCTGGTTAACCTATTAAATTGGCTAAGTGTTTTTCTTAGTTACTTAACCCCTACAAATCTTGTCTTGTTACCATGTTAAGTTGGTTTAGTGTTCTAGTTAACTTAACCCTATCGTTCTAACTTAACTGTGTTAAGTTGGTTAAGTGTTCCTATGGACTTAACCCTCCCATTCTAGCTTAACTGTGTTAAGTTGGTTAAGTGTTCTTATGGACTTAACCCTCCCATTCTAGCTTAACTTTAACTGTCTTATTAAAGAACCAGCAACTCACATTAGACAGGTATTGTTGTGGCTGTCGATATGCCGGTTGGTTCCGGCCAGTCTTACGCCACAACTCAGTCTAACCTCGGGCCTTTATCGGGCTCAATGCCTTAACCTCCCGCATTGGATAGGTATTGTTGTGATCACTAGACAGCCGGGCGGGCCCGGGCAGGTTTACATCACAACTCAATCCAACCTCGGGTTAAGCATGTTCGTATTGTCTAAATTTACTTTTCTCATTTAGGATAAATTCTATAAGTAAATTTTCCCTAATTTACTTATTCCATTATTACTCTTTTAATGTACATTGTCAACATTTATTATTATGGCCCATTTTCCCTATATATCATATTTATAGTTTTTGGTATGTAAATTATACCAAATTAAGTGTCACTAACCATGATTATTCTAAACATGACAATTACTCACAATTATGACTAAATTCAAAATTTGTGCTAATATACTTATTATGCCAAATTAACTTTAATTGACCCAATTCTGATTTAACATCCTAATTTACAGTTTATGGCAAGACTAGAATTATTATTCTAGTTTACCGTTTACGCCTAAAACTTAGCTTACTTGCCAATACTAAATTTAATATGTCAAATTACATATTCAATAATTCATGTCAAATTTTCAAATTAGCGTTCTAATAAACATGCCATAATACATGTTCTAAATTATGCCAATCATAATTATGTCCATGTTCCACATTATGCCAATTTCCAAGTTTACAACCATGTTTAAGTCAAATTTATGATTTGCCCAAATCGTATTCCCATCGTTCGTGTAATCGTCATTTCATCCTAGATTATAGATAAATCTAGATTCGTGGATAAAAAGGGAATGAATCAAAATGCCATGAAAAGATAGACATAATGACTAGCAGAAGATGATAATTCACTAATCATAGATCTAACAAATTACACCAAATAAATTGATTAAAGCATCGCAGGCCTATAGATCTGATAATATTATGACATAAAAAGGGTTGAACAAATAACATAGGTTCAAGTATATGGGTAGATCTAACTTAATAGACAAATTCCCATAATCAAGATCCAAGGATAATTAAGAATAAACTGAATAGATAATTAAGTTTAGATCCAATCTCACAGTCACAATCCTAGGCAATAATATCATGTTCATGAATCATAGGTAATTATCCACTATTGTCCTTGTCATAGTCATAGGCATTGGTTTGTGCTCCTAGTCAAAGGCTTATGTTCATAGTCAAAGGCTTATGTTCATAGTCAAAGGCTTATGGTTTCAAAGGCCACAGTTCCATAGTCATAATCTTAAGCATTGGCAAATTAGTCACAATGTGTTCTAGGCCATAATCAAGAATCAGATCCAAAGTCATAAACAAGCACAGATTCAATGAAATGATAAGGCATATTTCTTATATTCTTTTAATTTCATGTCACAAATAGAAAAGGCGTTCAAATCTAAAAAGTAACCGACTTACATTGATTGGATCTAGAAAAGAATAGAAAGATAGCGTTACTTGAAGCCGTTGAATCTTTACTTGAATCCTAACTTGTCTTGAATCTTCTCCTAAAAGACTTGAGCAGCATATCCTCGTC
Organism: Allium sativum; assembly: GCA_030737875.1. Taxonomy (NCBI): domain Eukaryota; kingdom Viridiplantae; phylum Streptophyta; class Magnoliopsida; order Asparagales; family Amaryllidaceae; genus Allium; species Allium sativum. The sequence continues at coordinate 303,288,748 of CM060924.1, forward strand.
TTGATTTATATTTTATTTTAAACTATTTATTTAGATTTAGAGGAAGAAGAAGAAGCCATGTCCATCAAGAATTTGTGCAGCATAAGGTTAGAGAAGAATGGTGCAAAGAGAAGGAGACTAGGGTGTTGTTTATATAGGATTGCAAGTTAATTTGAGCCGTCGATGAAGCCAAGGTTAATCAAAGCCATCCGTTCTAAAGAGAAGCCAATTATGTTCACAATTACTTTCTTAATGTGCATTATTAACATTTATTATTAAATTTGTATGCACATTAGATACATCCCCCCTTTACACATTTATTATTAAATTTGTATGCACATTAGATACATCTCCCCTTTACACATTTATTATTAAATTTGTATGCACATTAGATACATCTCCCCTTTACACATTTATTATTAAATTTGTATGCACATTAGATACATCTCCCCTTTACACATTTATTATTAAATTTGTATGCACATTAGATACATCTCCCCTTTACACATTTATTATTAAATTTGTATGCACATTAGATACATCTCCCCTTTACACATTTATTATATTAAGCATTGGTTATTCTTAAATTAGTAACTTTAGTGTTAACAGAAATACGGGGTATTACATTACTTGTACCTAGCTGCTATCGTAGGTGCCAGCTTGCTCCTACCACCGCTAAGGTACCCTTACCCTACCCATTCGATCGGCTCCCTAAACTCCGTAGGCACCCGTGCTGGCCCCACAGTGGGATGTATCACTCCCCAAAGTGGCAACCCCGATACCAACATAAAATGCACGGCCATACCGATGCAACAACGTCTTACCTACCAACCCGGACCCATGCACGCACATGAACCCGTTGGACTCGCGTTTCCACCTATATTCACGTTTTGACCTCTTACATTCAAGTCCAGTAAGTGTGCCCTAACCCCGGCCTAGTACCGGGCCCAATTAGATACTCAAACGGGTTACTGGTTGAAACAGGTCCCCCATCCGACACAAGCCTCCCACCTATGCTTGGTCCCTACTAGGTTTTTCTCCCACTTAACCATTTTAATTTAAATGTCCATGTCTTACACATGCTATGGTTAAGTCCATACTTACATGTCATAATTTACATGTCTTATCTTATACCGGTTAAGTCCATATTTACATGTCATAATTTACATGTCACCCTACTTAACCCTCTAACCATACCCATGTATTATTATGGTTAGTATTCCTTAATTCATTCCTTATGACAAACGGTGCATGACCTCCCACATTAGACCGAACGTTTGTGGCCGCTGGATTTGCCGGGCGGTTCCGGGCAGTCTTACGCCACAAACCGGGTCTAACCTCGTGTCATTAACCATTGCGCCTACAATTCATTCCTTTGATCTCTCACATTAGACGTCCAATTGTGGCAGCTGGATTTGTCGGGTGGTTCCGGGCAGTCTTACGCCACAATTGCGCCTAACCTCGTGTCAAAGGTTTATTAATAATCGTATTTTACCCATACCCAATTTTCATGTCATGTATATCCAATTAAACATATAACCATGTTTATAATATTGCCTATTCCAAATTGTCACTAATTACATTTTAATTAGCCTCAATTACAAATTTACAATTATAGGCAATTTCATCAATTCCATGTAATTCATACCCAAATATGCCAATTTCACATATTATCCAATTATCCAAAATATCCAATAATATCCAATTTGCCATATTTCACATATTCCCATCGTTCCCACGTATTTGCATTCGTGTGTATTTTTAACATAGGCTCGAAGGTAGCCTAGATCCAAAAATAAAAGGAATAGGGATAAGAAGAGAGAATCAAATCACCGAAAATTGGAATTAACACAACATCATGAAATAAAGGGGCATGTAAACTGGCATAGAGGCATAATGACAGATTCAACATGAATAAACTGATAAAGGTATGAACTTTCCATAGTAACATAGGCATATGATGAAATGAATCAAAAAGGTGAAGACTTGGATGAGATTTAAATTACATACATACATATGAATCCTCTTTACAACTTCAGCATGTTACTTTTAATCCCATTATATTGTGAAAATCACCGTACTCACCTTTCGTGGTTAAAGAATAGAATTATGCACTGAAATTGGTGTAGAAACGTTGCGGTGCTGTTGGTTTATCTTCTTGAATTGTTGTAGAAGCTCTAATCTTTAATTTGAGTTGAAGTTGAACACTTGAGATTTGATTTAGAGGCGGCGGCTAGGGTTTAAGAGAGAATTTGACAGCATAATGGTGTCATAGATAATATTTATGAATTAGGGTTAGGTCTTAGGGTGTATATATATAGGTGTAGGAAGTTATTTAGGCCTTAGGATTAACCCTAGAACTGATCTGGACCACTCAGATGCCATATCAGCCCTTAGGGCGAATCGGGCCACGGGTTGGCAGCCAAACACCCTGGATTGACCTCTAGTCGACCCAGCAAGGCTCGGGTCGACTCCAAAAATGGTGCGGTTCGGCTATTCCCCCTCCCAATTAGTTGTTTTGAACTTTTTTTTTTTTTGAATATTTATTTATTTAATTTATATATATATATATCTCATATGCATACAAACTTCATGGCTTAATAACTTCTTCATAATTAACCATTTTCACACTAAACCACTTTTTGAACTGCGTTCACACTAAGCCATTTTTTAGCCATTCCCCTAAAACAAAAATATGGCGCTGGCGGGGATCGAACTCTTTACCTCTTGTATGCAAGTCACATGTTCTAACCAAATGAGCTACTAAGTCTTTTGCTTACAAACCTTAGAACAATGCTAAACATCATTCTTTTCTCATTCCTCTTTTTCAAATAAATTATTCTTTAATTTGTTATTTTAATATTCTCAGAAAATACCGGGTGTTACACTGGAGGTCCACCAAAGGCATGCCAAAGGTTCTGGAAGAAAAAGGCTATCCACACTAACTTGCTTAGTGTCGATACCGAAAGGAGTGACAACACCTAGAACTTAAATATCTGAAGCACGAAGACAAACTTCATGGAGAATTAATGGCAAGACCGGAAGCTCAGAAGTGAAAGTCTTTCTTGAAGCTATCAATACCGACATGCTTGGTATCGACACAAAGAAGATAGAAATAACATCAAAGAGGAGTTTCTAAGGCCGACACCTTCCTTCTGAGAGCCAAGACCAGCACCCTAAAAAGTAATACTACAGCTGTCAACAAGGTCAAAAGATAGGCCGAGACCAGAGCAATCGAAACCGAAAGAGAAAAGTGGCTGACGCATGACTGTTGCGCTCGAAAAAGGCTTCTGTTGACCCAATAGCAAAAGGGGTCCCTGTTTTTCTATAAATAAGACCCTAGAGGTCTCATTTTCGGGACCGAATTCTCATTCTTGTACTTTTTTCTTCAAGAGTAAACCCTAATTTCTAAATCAATTTAGGGATTTCTATTGTAATCAATTATATACTCTGAATCAAGGATCAATAAAGAGCGGATCAACACTTAGCATATTTCTTATGAGCTTCTTATGAGTTTTCTTATTTATTTCGTACACAACGTATCATTTTCTTTCTATGTGGTCATAGTTTCATATTCAAGTCTAAACCCTTCCGCAAAGTTATTGCAAAACACCTTCCTACAAGCCATTTAGCCTTCTACCGAGGGTTCTGTTTAGGGAATCTTGTCCCAAGATAACTGTTGGTTCTTAAGTTTCTTAAGCGTGATACTCGCCCCTTTAAAGGAAGAGTAACTAATCTTTCGGGATTTAGACCTATCTAGGAAATGGTGAACTAACTCAGGCTCGTGGATACTAAATAACCCTATTTTCCCCTTTGGTCTATTTCCGTGGACCTATCTCCAGTGTTGATGAAAAATATCATTATCATTTTGGCGCTAGAAGGAGGGCCCGAACCTCCGACCTTGTGGCTAACCTTACCTCATATCTAACTGTGTTATTCCGTCCCGGCTTGGACTAAGCTTTAAAGAAGCAAGATTATGGACAAAAGGTCCCAATGAGAATCTTCTGGATCTCAAATACCTATGTCAGGTACTACTGACCCAAGAGTGACAGAAAAACAAAGGTTAAGAATAGAAGCCCTGTGAATAATCAAGTGGAAAAGGGAAGTAGAACAATATGATCCTAAGTATTGGAATGATAACCCTCCAATGTAGGACAAACATCAGCCTTTCCTTTAAGTGGTTCTACATCAAGGGAGTATAACCCCTTCTCTCATATAAGGAAAGCTATCCATGAGCAAATCAAAGACATGGTCCTCCAACGAGAAATAATGAAGGATTTTAACCGCTTTGCTTCTAAATGGACTAAAAAAATAGCATCCCAACCTCAACGTACCTCGAACATGAAATGCAAGGGTATGAATGAAGCGACAAGGTTTAATAACAAAAGGTTTAAGTTCCAGCGACAAGGAAAGGACTATATTCCAAGAATGCCAGAGGAATGCCACCTTACTACCTCAATGGAAAACATTTATTTCCTAACCAGATATAAACTCAACCATTGGCTATCTACGAAGAAAAAGCCCAAGTATAAAAAGAAATTGGGAGAGCCTAACTGACATTACCATATGATAAATGGACATGAAAAACCGCTACAAAGCTCTCAAGGGAATAATCATCAAGTTCCTAATCAAGGCCGATTACAGACTTTGTAAAAGAACCAAACTAAGCTCAATAAAATCCTTAGGAAAAGGATTATCTGCGTTAGTAAGTGTATGGACACCCTCTCAAGAACTCGGAATGGCCCGAGGTGGGTCAAATCCCAAATGGATGAAAACCCTTATCATCATTGAGTTGGCAGGGCAAGGCACCCCCAGAGGGTGGGTGATTTGTAAGCCTTTCTCCGCGCCTGAATCAGAAAGGGCTAGGTTAAAGCATCAGAAGCGTAAGCCTCTGATCCACGCCAGACATGGTCAGAATGGAGCGTCTAATTAGCACGCCCTGCCTCTGCTCGTATAAGATTACACCCTGCCTTTAGTATGAACTTAGCACGTCCTATCTCCGCACATAGAAGAGCACGTCCTACCTCTTCTTATGTTCCGTGTTACCTGCAGAAGGGAATGGAAACCCTTATCATCACCTACGATGGCCAGGATAAGGCACCCCTTGGATAGGGTGGAGTGTAAGCCTCTATCACCGCCTACGATGGCCAGGGTAGAGCATCAAAAGAGTAAGCCTTAATTCTGCATCTACAATGGTCTGGTTAAAGAATCTAAGACCTTATCATCGCCTACAAGGGTTACGATAAGGCACATCCTGAAGGGAGCTCGGGTAGTCCTTTGGGCCTGCTTATGGATAAGCTAGCCAAGCGCACTGGAAGCACAAGCCCAGAGAGTGGCCAACAAAGCACATACATCCTTTACTTTGACAATAAAAGCCCAAAGAGTGGATCAAGAAGCACGTACATCCTCTTCTTCACAAATCACTGCCAAAACAGGGTAACTAAATTAATGCCGGAAGTGGTCTCTGGTTCCCTATTTTAAATACCCGAATCTGGGTCGGTCCGGATCTCAATTATTACCAAAAGTGGATTTCCGGTCTTATACTAAATACACGAATCTGGCTCGGTTTGGGATTTCAATTATTGCCAAAAGGGATATTTGGTCTTCTTAATAACCTGAATCTAGGTTGGGTCAAAACTTTTATTATCGCCAGGAGCGGTTCTCAGGTCTTATACTCTAATCCATAATATGGAACAAGGTTTTACTATCACCGGAAGGGGGTTCATGGTCTCCTATCTATAATACCCTAACCAGGGACGCCAAATTCAAATTCTTAATCCTTAAAGGAGGGATCAACTACCAATGTCCTGGACGATGGCCTGGTTCTACTACTTAAAAGCCTTCAACGAAGATTATGATCTTCTGTATCGTTCAGGGAAGTTTCTCAAACTCATTACATTTAACTTGCTACCATTCATGCAAAATTTAGGCGAGAATCACATATCAAGTAATACACATCCCATTCATAAGTTCATTTACAAAATAATATCATTAACTATTCAAAAGAAAATTAGATGATTAATGATACTTAATACATTTTCCTAAAGCTCCCCATTTTCGGACAAGGGAGAGTGATAGCATGACGAATTGCGATACACAAAAGTTCATTGATCTTCTGCCACTTTTCCATAACTTTATATGGGTCGTCTAAAGGCTTAGGTTGTAGTTTCAAAGCTCGGATATAGTCCCTGCCTATGGCACGCAGAGTCTTATTTTCCTTCTCCAAACTAAATCACTCTTTTATATAACATGTTTTTTCTTTTGTAGTTGCTTAACTTTGGAAACATTGAAGTCGATACGCCAGAGCGTATCCTCATTATACTTTCTGTCGTATAAACCTTTCTGTCAGCCTTAATTTTTCGATACCACCTATTAATAAGAGAATCGTCTAACCCAGAGGGGAAATACCTCACATGATGACTATCTCATACTCTGGAGCCTCAAACTCTGCTTTGACTCATGGGGACTCATGCAAAGAGTGGTACATCCAAAAACGAATTCCCAAGTTTTAGATTTTGTTAACGCATTGTCATGCTCCACTTCTAAATCAACAACTTGACGATGTAGCACGTCCATTTCTTTGTCAAAATAAATGGAGGGATTCGTCTTTATTTCTCTCTTTATCTCAAGGATAGTTTTATCCTTCTGCCTTAGCCGATCCTCTAAAACACTTATTTGTTCGTTTAAGAACTTCGTAGACAGCTCTTTGAATAAAACGGACCCATCAATAGTATCGATTAGAAAATCCTCTAGAAGGTTTCCCCGATTCATAGTTCGTAGCACATCCTTCCCTATAGAGGATGGAGGGTCTTTAATTGAAATTTCTTGTTTTATAAACATATAAATTGATGCTTATAAAATCTGTTTTCAGAGGTGAATAACAATAGTAAACCATAGCTCTAATTATTCGAAAGAGGTCAATACAGATGTTACCCTATGTTCATCCAAACGAGCATTAATTACAAAAAAGTCATAATAGTTTAATCATTCCCTCCAATACATTTTTCATTCATATTGCATATCAAATTTGCATGGTGAGCCCTAAGTTTCTTTATTATCATCTCCCTATCGTCACTCAAGAAATTAAAAGAGAGTTGGGGATACTTCATACAGATAAGCTTAAGTTCTTTTAAAAAGCGTTCCTTGCTGGACTAATAAAGCAGTTTTGCAAGAAATTCCCTCCTCAACCTAGATAATGAACGCAAATCGTCCTTTGAAACAGTGTCATTAGTAAAAACAGGGTTTTGTTATAATAATAATAATAATAAGTGACAAAGGATCACCTATAGAAGCATAAAGTCATGTCGTGACATTTTGCAAGTAGCAATAAGTTTGAAAATAAAGCAAACTAACCGAATGCAGGAAAGGAAATGACTCAAAAGCAAAAATTTATACCTAAGGAATATAGGAGACAGATTGCATTTCTTGTTCCCTTTCATCGGACTATGAGAAAACAATCTCTTTAGCAAGAGTACCAACACGGTATGGGGTAATGGGAGCACATGAAGGATAGACATTCACATCCCCAAAGCCTAAGACCACGTCGACGGGCGAAGAAAGTACGCCATCATCTTTGTTATCCTGGCAGCCTACACACTCAGGGTTAGGTTCATTATTGTGATCATCTCCATCATCGCCACCAGCATACAAAGCCAATTTTTCTCGTCACTAGACTCTAAGTCATCTGGCAGTTCTTCGATGAATAAAAGGTCTTCAAACTTCACCTAGTTTTTCCTAGGGATCTTAAACCCTATTTGGCCAGATTTATTCTCTCTGTAACTCTGCTCCGAACAAAAGGGTGAATAGAAGGGAAGCCCATACCCGAAAACTTTTTGAAATTGTCAAAGTAGGCTAGGAAGAGAGCCTCCTTATAATACTCAATCACCACGTCCAGAAGATATGTTTTCAAAAACAAAGAAATTTATATCCTGAGCGTCATAAACTACTCGTCTAGCATTGGAAAGTGCATTTTCCTTTACTCTCAACTTCTCAGCATTCTCAACCAGCATCCTCCTGCTCACTCTCAACAGTTAAAACTTTGGAAGTTAGGAAATTGTTGGTTTCCTTTTCTTTTCCAAGAGATATTCTCAGTTGTTTGCATGCCTCATAACTTTTACCCTTTGCTATAGTTAAGTCACAGACCTTGGACTCCAATGCAGCATTTTATTCTTTAATCTTACTCCCCTTAGAGGACGATGAAGCAATCATCGTCCGAAGAGTATACCAACCTTTGGATATCTGAAAAGAATAAGGTCATGTCATCCCTTATATGAAAACATCTCTAAAGAGAAATAAATAGGGACGGAAAACAAACCGAAAGTTGTTTCTTGATAAGATGATGGTAGACACCCGACCCATCTAAAAGGATGGACAATAGTATCACTACACCATAGATTGCATATTGCAATACCGGAGAAGTGATGAAGAAAGTGCCAAAAAGTGTTGCTATATGCAAAAAATGATCTGTGGCAACACTTTCTTGATGTTGCGTTTTGCCGTGTTGCTGTAGAGTCAAAGGCAACACATTTGTGACCCTATGGCAACAATGGTACAGATGTTGCCATAGGTACCGCTACAACAAAAAAAATACCATTTCACAACTGCCAAAATCAGTTGTAATATGTCTATTGCAACTGGCATACGCCACTAGTTATATCCGCAATCGTAATAAAGTCAACCTTTTATACAATTGTTTCTAGCAGTTGTTAAATTTTGTTTTACAACTGCTAAAAGCAATTATACCTCAACTGCTATTAATCAAAATTTTCGTAATATTATAATTATAACCGCTATTTCACTAACAAAAAACATAATTACTCACATTAAGAGAAAAACAATTCAAGTTTACACCATTTATGAATTAGTAACTTCATTATAGAAAATGGCTGAATTCATTACATATATCAATAAAAGTACATACACTTATTAAATGAGAAGTATCAAAGCTTCGGTCAACGATTTTGGCCAAAGTTCGATGACGTAATCACGTATGAGAGACGTACTTGTAGATTTCAGTTGCATGTATACTATATGATACTATATAGTATAGTAGCGTTTGTACTTCTTTATTAGCTTACCTTGTAAGTGGCTAATCATTCTAGTTCGCAGATTTAGAATGAGTCGACGTTATACAAGAACTACTGCTGAGGAAGAAGCTGTGCATGGAGGGGGTAATGGCAGGGCACCTAATTACCCAGCCATGTTTGAAGCTATGATGGAAACATGCCTTCGAAGGAACCCCACTCCGGTGGCAGCAACGGCTGATGTTGGAGTCCAAGTGCCGAGAGCTGTAGAATTTGCAAAGCTATGCAAAGACTTTACCTCGTTGGAACAGAAACAGTTCAAGGGCACTGAACCAGTTGAAGAAGTCCAGAGGTTGTTGGATATGTGTGTTCGAATCTTCAAGGACTTGGGCATTGATGATGCAACAAAGAGGAAACTTGCATCAAGGCAATCAGTAGGCAGAGCGATGGACTGGTGGAACTCTGTCACACTTGAGACTCCTAAAGAGGATATTTTGTGGGAGTTGTTCCAAGATAAGTTTGAAGCAAAGTTTATCTCCACCATGCAGAAGTCTGTTCTTTTTAAGAGATTCGTGGAGCTTAAATAGAATGGTCGCCCAGTTCTTGACTATATTTTTGGCTTTGAGGCTTTATGGAAGTGTTCTCTTTCATATGTGGATACTCCTCATCAAAAGAATGAGAAGTTTGTCTTAGAGTTGGATGAATACCTTGGGAATCAGCTTGTGGATCACCTCGATAATAACTTGAAAAGATCATCGAGAAGGCTTTGAGGCATGAAAATTTGTTTCCTAAGAAGATGTCTGTTGTTGCACCCGAGGAAGAACAGAAGCCACAACAGTAATAATAAGAAGAGGAAGAAGCAACAACATAAAGGGAAGAATGGCCAAAAGAAACCTAAGAGTGAGGTGGTTTGCTTTAACTGCCAACAGAAAGGCCATTTTGCTAGTGAGTGCAAGAATCCCAAAGCAGAGAAGAAGTACTTCAAGTGTGGGAAGCCTGGGCATGAGAACAAAGATTGTCCAGAGTTAGCTAAGGGCAAGCAGGTTGTGAAGGCATATGCTTTGGTAGCCGTGCGAACTTCCTCAAGAGCTCCTATTGCAGAGGAAAAGGGAAAGGGTGTCATGGTGCAAGGTACTCTTTCTATTCATGGTGTTTCAGTTCGAGCTTTGTTTGATACTGGAGCATCGCATTCATTCATTTGCAATGAACTTGTGTGTCGCTTAGGTTTGGAATCTGAGATTTGTGATAGACCATTGATCGTGACTACTCCAGTTGGGGGTTCGTCCAGTTTGTGCATGATATGCCGTGGTCTAGTGTTGTCAATTCATGGTTGCTCTTTTGTGTGTGATTGCTTTGTTCTTAACTTCGCTGGGTTTGGGATCATCTTTGGCATGGATTCGCTCAAGAGGTATGAGGCAAGGGTGAATTGCGAGAAGCTAGAGGTGAGGGTCGGAGATATGGAAGGGCGAAAGGTGTTGATTAGATATAAGCGCAAAGACGGGGTCTGTAACGACACGAATTTTGCCCGACTTTAATCGATCGCAAAATCGACCAAGACCGTTCAAAACTCGCATACGTTAACTTTGGGAATACAAAACATTAGAACAATAACAGCAGACTTTTATAACATTATAATAACGTTACATCAGATTACAGAATATCAGAGTACATCGAATAAATATATTACAGCGGAAGATAAATTATAGAAGATTTAATACATTAAATAAAATACAGTAAACAGCGGAAGACTACTAAGCTCTGGACACAGCTTTAGGCTTCGATCCAGAATCCTGCTAAAAGAATAGATATCTGCAAAAAGCTACTCGACTGCCCATGTGGAAAAGAGGGCACCTGAGTTTGCAAAGTGAAACAAACTACGAGTCAGTCATGGGACTGGTGTGAGAATTCTAAACTAATTTAACTAATAAGACAAATCCAAGGACCACGCCGCTAATGCGGAACGGGTTTACTCCTATGGATTGCCAGTGCATAAAATAAAGTAAATCGAGAAATAACGCAATGCCTTTTTAGAAAAATGAAACCATTATAAGACCCAAGTCCCATCACACAATGCAACGCACACCAGAGGAAAGGGTTTTACCTTATAATGGTCAAAAGATGCTTGATACGTAAAAACGATATTATTATTAGTGTGTGTATGTTTCAAAAACAATTCAAAGTAAATGTATCAATCCTAGACGGCATGGGTACCATATATCATGTCGCCATACTAGTTATACAATCAAAACCGCAAGGTCGTATTGGAAATTTGGATTCCATCATGAGTCGAGGCTAGGGGCAAGCTCCTCTCCGATTCGAGACACTCTAGCAAATGCCTCAGGATCCCCCGCAGTGAACCCTTGGAAGCGGTAGGGCCGGTCCACACATATGTGTATGGATTAGTTATGCCTGAACACACGTTTCCCGGTCCCTTTGGACCTATAGTATGACCACCAACGGCCTATAAAACATGAGGTACCTCAAAATCCATCATCCACAATGAGTAAAATGACAGCGCTGGTAGGTCCCTGACAACACTCTAGCTAGAAAGAAACGTGTGCACTCCCTACGGTCCGTATCCCGTTTTTGACTCATACCGGGGTGTGAGGCTCGCGAAGTCACGTTATACACAAAGCTACGCCTAAACAGGCCGTGCTTTGATCATCAACCACAAGGCCTGCTTTTCAACAAAAGCCTTGATCCATGCATCTTGGCATGCCACATTGTCAGTCCAACCATATCATTGATTTCTACCAATATATAACCTCTAAGCTCGTATGTCTCAGAGAAGGGTGTTAACCACCAAACAGATATATATTAATAGAGATCAATGAATGTAGTATAAAGGACTACAACGTCAGACATACATTCCATTTATAAACTTATGCTCTGGGTCTGAGCGAAAGTCAAATCCGTACAAATCAACACTACGTCTGAACGGCCACCACCGAAACCCTTTCAAGGTAGCTACTCCTTTCATGGGTCTCAGTAGCAACACAACCATTCGATGTGAAGATCGTCGGTCTTCAATCACCGTCTTCAACTCTTCGACTTAGATCGTCGTATAATCATTTAAAATGAGATTGAACTCAAACTTTTCAAATGATTCTCGAGTATATATATAATTTAAAATAATTTCATATCGTTATTAATATTTAATAACGATTTATCGCTATTTTATTTATATAAAAATAGCTTAAATTAATTAAACGACGCTTCGGGTCAATGGGCGACCCTGGCGTTGTTTTCAACCAAATTTGATTTACACTTATCTCGAAAACTAACCGTTGGATTTTGATGAAGTTTATATCGTTGGAAAGATCTTCCCAAAGCGGTCCTAACGGTTCCAGTTTTGGGAAAATCCGATGGTCGGATCTTTCGGTATAACAATTTAAAGTTACGCTTTTCGATACGCGAACTGTCGCGCGTGTGTCATTAAGTTTATAATTTATATTTATATATATATAAATATAAATCATTTGGCGATTTTAATTATAAAAAAATTTATTCTTTTTATCGCATATAAAATGATGATAAAAATATCACCTTTAATGTCACTGTTTTATTCACACTAAATGTAAATAAATTATTCTTTTCTAACATTTGTTTTACTTACTCTAAATGTAAATAAATGTAACGATTCTATCTTTTGGTTTTATTTACACTAAATGTAAAAATTATCCTTTTTCTATGATTTGCTTTATTTACCTAAATGTAAATAAATTATACTATTTCTATATTTTGCTTTACTTACCTAAATGTAAATAAATTATACTATTTCTATATTTTAATTTATTTACACTAAATGTAAATAAAATTAAACTCTTTTTTTCATCCTATTCATTTACCTAAATGTAAATAAATATATTCTTATCTTTTTCTTATTTATTTACCTAAATGTAAATAAATGTATTTAATTCTCTTTTTCTTATTTATTTACATAAATGTAAATAAATGTTTTTAATTTCTTATTCTTATTTATTTACACTATTTGTAAATAATGTTTTAATTTCTTATTCACTTACACTATTTGTAAATAAATGTTTACCTTGACTTTTACTATATTTATTTACACTAATTATAAATAAATGTATCTTTTATTTTTATCTTATTTATTTACATAAGAAAATGTAGATAAATCCTATTCACATAATTATTCTTTTAATCCTTTTTATTTACATAAGAAAATGTAAATAAATACTATTCACATAATTATTCTTTTAATCCTTTTTATTTACATAAGAAGATGTAAATAATCTTTATTACATAGAAATGTAATTTTATTTACAATGTAAAAACATATGCTTTAATTACATATAAAATGCAATTTTATTTAATCTTTTATTTATCTAAGGTAAATAAATGTATTTCCGTTTTCTACGTTTTATTTACCCTAAATATTTGTGGTAATTTACATATAAAATGTAAATTTAGAAAATATGAATATGCTTTAACCTCCCACATTGGATAGGTATTGTTGTGATTACTGGACAGTCGGGCGAGTCCGGGCAGGTTTACATCACAACTCAATCCAACCTCGGGTTAAGCACTCTTTATTTATTTATTTATTTATTTACCTAAGTGTAAATAAATGTCTTTAATTTCTTTTCTTTCTATTTATTATTTTGTTCGCATTGAAAAATGCAAAGAAACAAAACCTATTATTAAATGTAACATCCTAATTTGATGCTTTTGTTCGCATCGAGAATGCAAACAAAATATAAACTCTTTTATTTTTGTAAATTCTATTGTTAACATTTTTTTTTTTGCATTGTAAAATGCAAACAAAACATAATCTTTTTATTTTACATAAATTCTATTTTTAACATCTTTGTTCGCATTGTAAAATGCAAACAAAACATAACCTTTTTATTTTACATAAATTCTATTTTTAATGTTTTTGTACATTTTCCTATTTTCACATTTTTCTATTTTAATGTAAAATCTTATTTTTACATCTTCCTATTTAATATAAAATCTATTTAATCATTTATGTTTACATCGTAAAACGTAAACAAAAGATAAACTTTTATATAATTAACAAATGTAAATTTTGATTTAGACATTTTTGTTTACATAAAAATTGTAAACAAAAGATTAACTTTTTATTAAATTGACAAATGTTAATTTAGATTTTGACATTTTTTTTTTATACTTTGTTCAAACAAAAAGGGTATTTTGAACATGAACAAACATAAAAGTTGACATTTTGAATCCTAGCATAAGTGGTATTTTTAACTCAACATAAATGTCATTTTGAATACTAACATAAATGGTGATTATAACTCAACATAAATGACCTTTTGAGCTTTATCATAAGTGGTGATTCTAATAGGTCAATTGTCATAAATGACATTTCAAATATGCATTTTATTATGTTCGCAAAAATAAAGGTAAAGCTCGTATTTTATTTTGTAAACAGAATTAAAGATTAAAATTAGCATTTTATTTTGTAAACAAAATAAAAGATTAAAACTTTCTTTTTATTTTATAAACAAAATAAAGGTAAAAATTGGTGTTTTATTTTGTAAACAAAGTAAAGTTAAAAACTTGTCTTTTATTTTTAAATGACAAAATATATTCTTTCATTTCATTCTTTTAATATGAATAAAAATGATAATCTTGTATGTTGACTTTCAATACACAAACAAAAATGAAAATTTGTTTGTTAACTTTTGATTCAAACAAAAATAGTGATTTTGTTTATTAACTTTTAATGCAAATAAAAATAGTGATTTTTGTTTATCAATTTTTAATTAAATCAAAATGTTCATTTTCCAATTAATCCCTTTCAATGAATAAAAAGGTTCATTTCTAACTCACTAACATATTAACCCAAAATGAGTATTTAAATTCACTAATCAAGTCTTGACAAGAATGTTGTTCTTTTTCACTAATGTGACGTTTATATAAAAATGTTGTTTGTTTGTCTAACCAATTTCTTAACCAAAATTGTCAATTTGATTTAATCATCATTTCTAATCAAGGTGATATTTTTATTAGTCTAATAAATCATTTCTACTAAAAGGGGCATTTCTATTCTAATCATAACATTTCTAATAGAATGATATTTTTACCTAACATTACATTCTATAATAAAAATGATATTTTTATTCTAATATACGTTTCTAACATAAATGAGGTTTCTATTCTTATGTAACACTTTTAACATAAATGTCTTTTTAACATAAATGATCTTTTTATCTATAATAACTTTTTATATCAAAATGACAACTTAATTTTGATGCAAAACTTTTAATTAAAATGTCCATTTTATACCAATGCAAAATTTTTAACTAAAATGTTAATTTTATAATAATGCAACATTTCTAACAAAGATGATAATTTTATTTCTAATGTGACATTACTAACTAAGATGATAATTTTAATTCTACAAAACATATAAAGTGATAATCTTGTTATGTCAATTCTAAGAACAACAAAAATGACATGATTATTTTGTCAATTCTAATTTCAATAAAAATGACATGATTAATTTGTCAATTTTAATACAACATAAATTACATATCTATTTTGTCAATTTTTAATGCAACATAAATGTGATTTTTGTTGTATAAACACTCCTTTCGAAAACCTTAACATTTTTCTTATTCTCATATATATACAATAAGAACATGTTTTTATTGTACGAATAGATTTTGACAATCATGAATATTTTATTTTTATGTATGCAATAAAAATATGTTTTTTTTTATATTGTATACACAAATTTTGACAAGATATGAATACACACCATTTAATTCAATAGTTCATGTATTAAAATAAAGGTTTTTATCTTTCTTATAAACACGAACCATAAACATGAATCTACATAAAAGATACCAACTTTATTATAAAAACATATATTCCTAGACCCAATCATAAAAATATGATTTCTTTTTCAAATCAAGTCTAGACAAACTATAGATCCTAGCGAATAAATATTCATCACAGATTTAGATAAACAAACAAGAGCATCATATTCAACCACAACAACAATCAACAAATTTCAATCACGAATTACAAATCTGATTTGATTATATACATACATCAATTTCAAATAACAAAAGAATAATTAAATTTTAATTATTTAATAAGAATAGAAATCTCACTGTGATTTGGAATTCCTCAGAAATTATCGATCGATCTAAATTACCCTGCTTGCTTCTAGAATGCCGTGTATGATGCCATGAGTCCAATGTCTCCTCTTCTTCCTCCCGACACTTTTCGGCTCCGAATCGCTTCAAACTCATACCAATCGAAGCTCATACTCATATGAGTTCAAAGAACTCAGCTTTGCAATTTATAGATTTTTCCTTGAATTGTTTTTTTTTTTTCCTTTTTTGAATTTAGAAGCTTGCAATTATGTTTAGGAAAAAAAAGAGAAAGGGGTTGCCGTTGTTTTGTGATTAGGAATAGGTTTAGATAAGTTTAAGATGTTATATAGTGGAGCGAAAATATATATACATATATTTTTATTCGGTTATATATTTTATTTTATCCCTCACGTGTGTCGCTACATATGTAGCAGGTTACAAATGAAATAAATTCACTGACTAGACATGATGGGGTAATATTTATTTTCCATTCAAAAGTAAATAACAATGGGAGAGAGAGAATAAACAGGAAGAAATGAATGCTAGATTACTATTTAATGCTGATTGTTAGAAAGTAATTTGCAACTTTTCAAATTTCAAAACATATAGTATTAAATATCATGAGTTATTACATTGATAAAATTAAAAGTTTACGGTATTATTTTATTTTGTTTGCTTCAGAATATAAACAACATAATATAAAAATAAGAGAACACATATATTTAACAAAATGGAGAAAGGAGATTTAAGAAATGAGAATACAAAATAAGATACAAGGATTTACAAAATGTTAACAATAGAATTTACAAAAATAAAAGAGTTTACATAATGACATCTTTATCATAATTTATTTAGAGTCTATATAATATTTGAAATCAACCTATTCAATGCTCATGCAAGAATAAATAAAATAAATAAATATATATACAACTTGATACTAATTTCAATTATAATAAATCATTATTTATCTAATTACAAATAATTGTTTATTAGAAATAAATTAGAAATAATTTATAAATAACATCGTAATTTTATTTAAAAGTTCTCTCTTTCTTTTTTTGGAATTTTTAAATTCTGACGCATTTTCTGTCAAAATTTCCTTAAAATAATTTTTTTAAATTAGTTCCAAAATTCCAGGTTGTTACAATCTCCCCCACTTAAAATCTTTTCGTCCTCGAAAAGGAACTAGGCTAAAAGTTGTTTAATTAACTAACTAAATTTTAATTTTACTTTAATTAATTTCATTTGTTGGCTAACTTATCAAATATATATATACTTTTATATATTTAAAATCATATTTTCTGAAATAGGATTATATATATAATCAAAATACTTTAATTATAAGCTTATCACTCTGAACTCATTCTAGGGCATTACTAACCCCATCTCTAATGAGTATTCTCATTCTAGGATACTGCTGATCCTATCTCTAATGAGTATTCTTATTGGACATTACTAATCCAATCTCTGATGAGTCTTTTGTTCAGTTCTAACGAGTTGTACCCCAAAGATTTGAGCTAAACATAGCTCTGATACCAACTGTAACGGCCCTAGGCTTTGCAACCATCAGGCAGTGGGCTAACCTCCCACCGTGACATACAGTGATACCTCAGAACTGATTTTACGGCCAGCCTCTCGACTGCAACAACCAACCCAATCTTCCCATTGGGATGTGTAGGGGTAAGAGTCTCCTGCTCGCCACCAAACAGCCAAGCGAGAACCCCCTATCACATTCTCTAACCAGCTCTGATACCAACTGTAACGACACGGATTTTGCCCGACTTTAATCGATCGAAAAATCGACCAAGACCGTTCAAAACTCGCATACGTTAACTTTGGGAATACAAAACATTAGAACAATAATAGCAGACTTTTATAACATTATAATAACGTTACATCAGAGTACAGAATATCAGAGTACATCGAATAAATATATTACAGCGGAAGATAAATTACAGAAGATTTAATACATTAAATAAAATACAGTAAACAGCGGAAGACTACTAAGCTCTGGACATAGCTTTAGGCTTCGATCCAGAATCCTGCTAAAAGAATAGATATCTGCAAAAAGCTACTCGACTGCCCGTGTGGAAAAGAGGGCACCCGAGTTTGCAAAGTGAAACAAACTACGAGTCAGTCATGGGACTGGTGTGAGAATTCTAAACTAATTTAACTAATAAGACAAATCCAAGGACCACGCCGCTAATGCGGAACGGGTTTACTCCTATGGATTGCCAGTGCATAAAATAAAGTAAATCGAGAAATAACGCAATGCCTTTTTAGAAAAATGAAACCATTATAAGACCCAAGTCCCACCACACAATGCAACGCACACCAGAGGATAGGGTTTTACCTTGTAATGGTCAAAAGATGCTTGATACGTAAAAACGATATTATTATTAGTGTGTGTATGTTTTAAAAACAATTCAAAGTAAATGTATCAATCCTAGACGGCATGGGTACTATATATCATGTCGCCATACTAGTTAAACAATCAAAACCGCAAGGTCGTATTGGAATTTTGGATTCCATCATGAGTCGAGGATAGGGGCAAGCTCCTCTCCGATTTGAGACACTCTAGCAAATGCCTCAGGATCCCCCGCAGTGAACCCTTGGAAGCGGTAGGGCCGGTCCACACATATGTGTATGGATTAGTTATGCCTGAACACACGTTTCCCGGTCCCTTTGGACTATAGTAGGACCACCAACGGCCTATAAAACACGAGGTACCTCAAAATCCATCATCCACAATGAGTAAAATGTCAGCGCTGGTAGGTCCCTGACAACACTCTAGCTAGAAAGAAACGTGTGCACTCCCTACAGTCCGTATTCCGTTTTTGACTCATACCGGGGTGTGAGGCTCGCGAAGTCACGTTATACACAAAGCTACGCCTAAACAGGCCGTGCTTTGATCATCAGCCACAAGGCCTGCTTTTCAACAAAAGCCTTGATCCATGCATCTTGGCATGCCACATTGTCAGTCCAACCATATCATTGATTTCTACCAATATATAACCTCTAAGCTCGTATGTCTCAGAGAAGGGTGTTAACCACCAAACAGATATATATTAATAGAGATCAACGAATGTAGTATAAAGGACTACAACGTCAGACATACATTCCATTTATAAACTTATGCTCTGGGTCTGAGCGAAAGTCAAATCCGTACAAATCAACACTACGTCTGAACGGCCACCACTGAAACCCTTTCAAGGTAGTTACTCCTTTCATGGGTCTCAGTAGCAACACATCCGTTCGATGTGAAGATCGTCGGTCTTCAATCACCGTCTTCAACTCTTCGACTTAGATCGTCGTATAATCATTTAAAATGAGATTGAACTCGGACTTTTCAAATGATTCTCGAGTATATATATAATTTAAAATCATTTCATATCGTTATTAATATTTAATAACGATTTATCGCTATTTTATTTATATAAAAATAGCTTAAATTAATTAAACGACGCTTCGGGTCAATGGGCGACCCTGGCACTGTTTTCAACCAAATTTGATTTACACTTATCTCGAAAACTAACCGTTGGATTTTGATGAAGTTTATATCGTTGGAAAGATCTTCCCAAAGCGGTCCTAACGGTTCCAGTTTTGGGAAAATCCGATGGTCGGATCTTTCGGTATAACTATTTAAAGTTACGTTTTCGATACGCGAACTGTCGCGCGTGTGTCATTAAGTTTATAATTTATATTTATATATATATAAATATAAATCATTTGGCGATTTTAACTATAAAAAAAATATTCTTTTTATCGCATATAAAATGATGATAAAAATATCACCTTTAATGTCACTGTTTTATTCACACTAAATGTAAATAAATTATTCTTTTCTAACATTTGTTTTACTTACTCTAAATGTAAATAAATGTAACGATTCTATCTTTTGGTTTTATTTACCCTAAATGTAAAAATTATCCTTTTTCTATGATTTGCTTTATTTACCTAAATGTAAATAAATTATACTATTTCTATATTTTGCTTTACTTACCTAAATGTAAATAAATTATACTATTTCTATATTTTAATTTATTTACACTAAATGTAAATAAAATTAAACTCTTTTTTCATCCTATTCATTTACCTAAATGTAAATAAATATATTCTTATCTTTTTCTTATTTATTTACCTAAATGTAAATAAATGTATTTAATTCTCTTTTTCTTATTTATTTACATAAATGTAAATAAATGTTTTTAATTTCTTATTCTTATTTATTTACACTATTTGTAAATAATGTTTTAATTTCTTATTCACTTACACTATTTGTAAATAAATGTTTACCTTGACTTTTACTATATTTATTTACACTAATTATAAATAAATGTATCTTTTATTTTTATCTTATTTATTTACATAAGAAAATGTAGATAAATCCTATTCACATAATTATTCTTTTAATCCTTTTTATTTACATAAGAAAATGTAAATAAATACTATTCACATAATTATTCTTTTAATCCTTTTTATTTACATAAGAAGATGTAAATAATCTTTATTACATAGAAATGTAATTTTATTTACAATGTAAAAACATATGCTTTAATTACATATAAAATGCAATTTTATTTAATCTTTTATTTATCTAAGGTAAATAAATGTATTTCCTTTTTCTACGTTTTATTTACCCTAAATATTTGTAGTAATTTACATATAAAATGTAAATTTAGAAAATATGAATATGCTTTAACCTCCCACATTGGATAGGTATTGTTGTGATTACTGGACAGCCGGGCGGGTCCGGGCAGGTTTACATCACAACTCAATCCAACCTCGGGTTAAGCATTCTTTATTTATTTATTTATTTATTTATTTACCTAAGTGTAAATAAATGTCTTTAATTTCTTTTCTTTCTATTTATTATTTTGTTCGCATTGAAAAATGCAAACAAACAAAACCTATTATTAAATGTAACATCCTAATTTGACGCTTTTGTTCGCATCGAGAATGCAAACAAAATATAAACTCTTTTATTTTTGTAAATTCTATTGTTAACATTTTTTTTTTTTGCATTGTAAAATGCAAACAAAACATAATCTTTTTATTTTGCATAAATTCTATTTTTAACATCTTTGTTCGCATTGTAAAATGCAAACAAAACATAACCTTTTTATTTTACATAAATTCTATTTTTAATGTTTTTGTACATTTTCCTATTTTCACATTTTTCTATTTTAATGTAAAATCTTATTTTTACATCTTCCTATTTAATATAAAATCTATTTAATCATTTATGTTTACATCGTAAAACGTAAACAAAAGATAAACTTTTATATAATTAACAAATGTAAATTTTGATTTAGACATTTTTGTTTACATAAAAATTGTAAACAAAAGATTAACTTTTTATTAAATTGACAAATGTTAATTTAGATTTTGACTTTTTTTTTTATACTTTGTTCAAACAAAAAGGGTATTTTGAATATGAACAAACGTAAAAGTTGACATTTTGAATCCTAGCATAAGTGGTATTTTTAACTCAACATAAATGTCATTTTGAATACTAACATAAATGGTGATTATAACTCAACATAAATGACCTTTTGAGCTTTATCATAAGTGGTGATTCTAATAGGTCAATTGTCATAAATGACATTTCAAATATGCATTTTATTATGTTCGCAAAAATAAAGGTAAAGCTCGTATTTTATTTTGTAAACAGAATTAAAGATTAAAATTAGCATTTTATTTTGTAAACAAAATAAAAGATTAAAACTTGCTTTTTATTTTATAAACAAAATAAAGGTAAAAATTGGTGTTTTATTTTGTAAACAAAGTAAAGTTAAAAACTTGTCTTTTATTTTCAAATGACAAAATATATTCTTTCATTTCATTCTTTTAATATGAATAAAAATGATAATCTTGTATGTTGACTTTTAATACACAAACAAAAATGAAAATTTGTTTGTTAACTTTTGATTCAAACAAAAATAGTGATTTTGTTTATTAACTTTTAATGCAAATAAAAATAGTGATTTTTGTTTATCAATTTTTAAATAAATCAAAATGTTCATTTTCCAATTAATCCCTTTCAATGAATAAAAAGGTTCATTTCTAACTCACTAACATATTAACCCAAAATGAGTATTTAAAATCACTAATCAAATCTTGACAAGAATGTTGTTCTTTTTCACTAATGTGACGTTTATATAAAAATGTTGTTTGTTTGTCTAACCAATTTCTTAACCAAAATTGTCAATTTGATTTAATCATCATTTCTAATCAAGGTGATATTTTTATTAGTCTAATAAATCATTTCTACTAAAAGGGGCATTTCTATTCTAATCATAACATTTCTAATAGAATGATATTTTTACCTAACATTACATTCTATAATAAAAATGATATTTTTATTCTAATATACGTTTCTAACATAAATGAGATTTCTATTCTTATGTAACACTTTTAACATAAATGTCTTTTTAACATAAATGATCTTTTTATCTATAATAACTTTTTATATCAAAATGACAACTTAATTTTGATTCAAAACTTTTAATTAAAATGTCCATTTTATACCAATGCAAAATTTTTAACTAAAATGTTAATTTTATAATAATGCAACATTTCTAACATAGATGATAATTTTATTTCTAATGTGACATTACTAACTAAGATGATAATTTTAATTCTGCAAAACATATAAAGTGATAATCTTGTTATGTCAATTCTAAGAACAACAAAAATGACATGATTATTTTGTCAATTCTAATTTCAATAAAAATGACATGATTAATTTGTCAATTTTAATACAACATAAATTACATATCTATTTTGTCAATTTTTAATGCAACATAAATGTGATTTTTGTTGTATAAACACTCCTTTCGAAAACCTTAACATTTTTCTTATTCTCATATATATACAATAAGAACATGTTTTTATTGTACGAATAGATTTTGACAATCATGAATATTTTATTTTTATGTATGCAATAAAAATATGTTTTTTTTATATTGTATACACAAATTTTGACAAGACATGAATACACACCATTTAATTCAATAGTTCATGTATTAAAATAAAGGTTTTTATCTTTCTTATAAACACGAACCATAAACATGAATCTACATAAAAGATACCAACTTTATTATAAAAACATATATTCCTAGACCCAATCATAAAAATATGATTTCTATTTCAAATCAAAGTCTAGACAAACTATAGATCCTAGCGAATAAATATTCATCACAGATTTAGATAAACAAACAAGAGCATCATATTCAACCACAACAACAATCAACAAATTTCAATCGCGAATTACAGATCTGATTTGATTATATACATACATCAATTTCAAATAACTAGAGAATAATTAAATTTTAATTATTTAATAAGAATAGAAATCTCACTGTGATTTGGAATTCCTCATAAATTATCGATCGATCTAAATTACCCTGCTTGCTTCTAGAATGCCGTGTATGATGCCATGAGTCCAATGTCTCCTCTTCTTCCTCCCGACACTTTTCGGCTCCGAATCGCTTCAAACTCATACCAATCGAAGCTCATACTCATATGAGTTCAAAGAACTCAGCTTTGCAATTTATAGATTTTTCCTTGAATTGTTTTTTTTTTCCTTTTTTGAATTTAGAAGCTTGCAATTATGTTTAGGAAAAAAAAAAGAGAAAGGGGTTGCCGTTGTTTTGTGATTAGGAATAGGTTTAGATAAGTTTAAGATGTTATATAGTGGAGCGAAAATATATATACATATATTTTTATTTAGTTATATATTTTATTTTATCCCTCATGTGTGTCGCTACATATGTAGCAGGTTACAAATGAAATAAATTCACTGACTAGACATGATGGGGTAATATTTATTTTCCATTCAAAAGTAAATAACAATGGGAGAGAGAGAATAAACAGGAAGAAATGAATGCTAGATTACTATTTAATGCTGATTGTTAGAAAGTAATTTGCAACTTTTCAAATTTCAAAACATATAGTATTAAATATCATGAGTTATTACATTGATAAAATTAAAAGTTTACGGTATTATTTTATTTTGTTTGCTTCAGAATATAAACAACATAATATAAAAATAAGAGAACACATATATTTAATAAAATGGAGAAAGGAGATTTAAGAAATGAGAATACAAAATAAGATACAAGGATTTACAAAATGTTAACAATAGAATTTACAAAAATAAAAGAGTTTACATAATGACATCTTTATCATAATTTATTTAGAGTCTATATAATATTTGAAATCAACCTATTCAATGCTCATGCAAGAATAAATAAAATAAATAAATATATATACAACTTGATACTAATTTCAATTGTAATAAATCATTATTTATCTAATTACAAATAATTGTTTATTAGAAATAAATTAGAAATAATTTATAAATAACATCGTAATTTTATTTAAAAGTTCTCTCTTTCTTTTTTTGGAATTTTTAAATTCTGACGCATTTTCTATCAAAATTTCCTTAAAATAATTTTTTAAAATTAGTTCCAAAATTCCGGGTTGTTACAGGGTCTTCGTGAGTAATCTATATTCGCTTGGGATTCCACAAGAAGACCTGTTATCAGTGTTGATTGCTAATGAGTATGAGGATGTCTTTGACGAGGTCAAAGGGTTGCCGCCGCATCGTGAGATCAAGTTTATGATCGATTTGGTCGAGGGTACTAGACCAATTGTTATGCCTCTTTAGAGGATGGCGCCTAAGGAACAACGAGAGTTGGAGGTGCAAGTTCGTGACCTCCTAGGAAAGAGATTCATTCAGAGAAGTGTTTCCGAATGGGGTGCACAGGTCGTGTTTGCAACCAAGGCAGATGGCTCGTCAAGATTGTGTGTGGACTATCGTGAGTTGAACAAGGTGACTAAGAAGAACAAGTATCCGTTGACAAGGATTGATGACTTGTTTGATCATCTTCACGAAGCCAAAGTGTTTTCTCAGATGGATTTGACAACGGGATTTCACCACTTGAGGGTGGCTAGGGATAGTATGCCAAAGACTGCTTTTAGGACACCATCCAGGTTTTTCGAATGGTTAGTGATGTCATTCGGGTTGACTAATGCGACAACGAATTTTGTGGATCTTATGAATAGGATATTCAGTGATCAACTGAACAAGTTCATGCTTGTGTTCGTGGATGATATTCTGGTTTATTCATGGAATGCGGAAGAACACAAGACGCACTTGAGGGTTGTGTTGATAATCTTGCGAAAGCATCAGCTGAGAGCTAAGTTTTCGAGGTGTCACTTCTGGAAGAATGAAGTGAGGTTCTTAGGCCACGTTTTTTCTGGAAATGGGATAGCAGTTGACCCCGCTAAAGTGGCAGCAATCCAGGACCAGTATAGACCTAAGAATCCGACGGATGTGAGAAGTTTCCTTGGTTTGGCTGGTTTATCAAGGATTTCTCCAAGATAGTTGCACCATTGACAGGATTGACAAAGAAAAATCAAGTGTTCATCTGGGATGTAAAGTGTGAGCAAGCATTTGGAATCCTGAAGGAGAGACTGATGAGTGCTCATGTGTTGACCATTCCAAGTGGGAATGAAGAGATAGTGGTATACACTGACGCATGTGGTACTGGGCTTAGAACAGTACTGATGCAGAAGCATAAGGTAGTGGCCTACGCAAGTCGACAGCTGAAGCCGCATGAGAGAAATTACCCAACTCATGATTTAGAGTTGGCAGCGATTGTGTTTTCTCTGAAGATGTGGAGACATTACCTATTGGGAGTTCGATTCGAGTTGTTTACGGATCACAAGTCGTTGAAGTATCTTTTCTCCCAAAAAGATTTGAACCTTCGACAACAACGATGGTTAGAGTTTCTGACATCGTATGATTTTGATATAACCTATACTCCTGGTAAAGATAACGCGATTGCAGATGCGTTGAGTCAAAGACACGCAAGTTTAGGAGTGATGTTTTCGGAATCGAAGAGCCTCGAATATTTGGCAAGGTTTGATTTCAGGCCAAGGTGCGATTTGGAACCTGAAATGTTGGCAAGCTTATCGATAACACCTACTCTCATTGAAAGGATTGGCGAAAGCAAAAAGCGCGGTGCTAAGCTTGTCGAGTTTATCCAAGGAGTGGAACCAAAGAATAAAGAGTTCGAAGTCGATCGAGAAGGTTGGCTTCGAAAGCAAGGGCGATTAGTTTTTCCTGATATCGATGGATTGAGAGATGAGGTTCTGGAGAATGTCATCACTCGAAGTTGACAATTCATCCCGATGGTAATAAGATGTATCAGGACATGAAGCGAATCTACTACTGGGAAGGGATGAAATGGGATATTGGAAAGTTCATTTCCATGTGTGAACTGTCAGTTGGTGAAAGTTGAACAGAAGAAGCCAAGTGGTTTGCTTCAGCCATTGGAAGTTCCTATATGGAAGTGGGAGCAAGTAATGATGGATTTTATTGATGGACTACCTAGAACCAAGGCAGGAAACGAAGGGATTTGGGTCATCGTGGATCATTTGACCAAAAGTGCGAGATTCATTCCTGTCAAGTCGACCAGGATGGCGTCGAAACTGACCGAACTTTATGTGAAATGGATAGTTCGATTCCATGGTGTCCCAAAGAGTATAGTAAGTAACCGAGATCCATTATTCCTGAGTGGATTTTGGAAGAGTCTACAAGAAGCTTTGGGAACCGAGTTGTGTTTAAGTACGGCTTATCATCCCCAAACGGATGGTCAAACCGAGAGGGTTGACCAAGTTTTGGAAGATCTCCTGAGAGCTTGTGTATTGGATTTTGGGGGATCGTGGGAAGACCATCTACATCTAGTTGAGTTTACGTATAATAATAGCTACCAGTCTAGCATTGGGATGACACCATACGAGACGTTGTATGGGAGGCCGTGCAATTCTCCTGCCTGTTGGTTAGAAACTGGAATTAAGTTGGTACTTGGGCCTGAAATGATTAGAAAGACATCGGATTGTATCGAGATCATTTGGCAAAGAATGAAGGTTGCCCAAGATCATCAAAAGAGTTATGTTGATAAACGTTGAAAAGATTTGGAATTCGATGTTGGTGATATGGTTTTCGTGAAGATTTCTCCACTGAAGCATGTGGTTCGATTTGGAAGTAAAGGAAAGTTGGCTTCTAGGTTCGTTGGACCATTTTCGATAATCGAGCGAATAAGAAAGCTCGTGTATAGATTGGAGTTACCCGAGAAGATGGTCAAGTGTGCATTATTTTTCTTCATGTGTCGTTTCTACAGAAGTTCGTGCATGATTTGAATGTGGTGGTACCTCCAGAGCAGTACGAAGACCTAGAAGTAGAGGCCATAGTTGCAAGACCTCGTAAGCCGCTTCATGTTGTGGGGAATGACATGAAATAGCTTTGGAGGAGGACGATTAAGCTTGTCAAGGTACAATGGATGAGGAGGGCGACGATTGTACATAGGAGACGGAAGAGAGCATGAAGGCGACCCATCCAGAACTCTTTGTCGGTATGACCCATTAGTATCGTGTCACCTTACATCATTGTAATTTGCACTATTATGTTTTTAGAATTCTGCATGCTAGGATAAGGCTATGGATGCATGGATTCTAGTTTGGGTGATAGGATTGGCTTCTCATGAGTGATACGCGTGCGGAATTGTTGTGGTTGCTTGTATTTTTTGGAATTTCAAGGGCGAAATTCCTAAGGAGGGGAGAATGTAACAGCCCGCATTTTACGTATCGGAAGATCGTAAAATATTTTTATTTTATTCCCTGAGGGTTGGATCATTATCATCTTTTAAAATGTTGCTTATGGGGATGTGAGACATGTCCATAATTTTTACCGATTTTATTTATGACCATTTTACCCCTAACAATCTTGTACAGGGCATAACTTTTGACTCAGGTCGAATCAGAGGATGAGACCTGTGCCATTGGAAAGGAATTGATGTTTGCCTTTCTATAGAGTGGTTACATTAAAGATTTTGCTCAGCGGTTTGAGAAAAATCGCAGTTTTAAGGTTTTTAAGTTGGCTGTCCATGTTTGGAAAGCCATAATGGGTTGATTTGGAGAGGCCCATTAGTGGGCTGGTGAAAGGCTATAAATAGGGGATAAGAGGCATGAGAAAGAGTTTACGTTCTCCATTCTCTCATATGGAAGAGCCAAGGGATCCTCTATTCCTTCATCCTTTTACCATTAAAGCTTAGAGAATCGAAGATCTGCACCATTTGAGGCTAGATCTACACCGTTTCAAGGGAGATTTCATCAAATCGAGCGGATTGAAGCAAGTTGTCTGCTGTCCGGATTCATATTTCTTCATTTCTAAGCTAGATCAAAGGATTGGTGCGTGATATGCATCTCTCATGCGGATTCAATCAAGTATATGGGTGTTTGATCGTACTTTTCATCATTTAGAGTTGTTTTCACCTAGATCTACATCATGGTAAGTATATTTTCATATGAATCACCATAGAATCCAATCTAGCAACCTAAAACCGGTAATTTCAATGATATCTCATATGTTTATGCTAGTTAGAACCATGATTTTGGTTCATACATTCATTTATCATGATTAAGAGCAATTTCTATGATTTAATGATGATAATTGTCATTTTGATGTTGTGTTGGATTTGTGAGTTCGTTATGACTGATTTGGATGATTTAGATCAGTTGTTTGAATTGTTGTTGTCGTTTGGCGAAGATTTGGTCAAGTTTGGAGCTGATTTGGTTTGATATGGAGTTGGGTCGCTTTTAGACCTAAGAAGTTAGATATAAGTCTTGGGTCGTTTTTAGACCTAAGTAGTTAGATCTAAGTCTTGGGTCGTTTTTAGATCTAAAGAGTTAGGTCTAAGGTCTTTGGTCATTTTTAGACCTAAGGAGTTAGATCGAAGTCTTGGGTTGTTTTTAGATCTAAGAAGTTAGGTCCAAGGCCTTGGGTCGTTTTTAGACCTAAGGAGTTAGATCTAAGTCTTGGGTCGTTTTTAGATCTAAGGAGTTAGGTCTAAGGCCTTGGGTCGTTTTTAGACCTAAGGAGTTAGATCTAAGTCTTGGGTCGTTTTTAGATCTAAGGAGTTAGGTCTAAGGCTAAGGAGTTAGATCTAAGTCTTGGGTCGTTTTTTAGACCTAAGGATTTAGGTCTAAGTCTTGGGTCGTTTTAAGACCTAAGGAGCCAGACCTAAGGGGCAAGACCTAAGAAGCAAGACCTAAGCAGTAAGATCTAAGGTGTTCAAGAGCTGAAGAATGTCGACTGAATGAAGCTTGTTTTTGAGTCGACAATGGTGACAAGTTCGAGGAGCATTCAATTGGGAATATTCGAAGTGTTGAATGTATGTGTGTGCACAAGACATGTTCCATCATGTAGACCTTTCTCATCTTTGGTGACAAAATAATTTAGGAAACAAGATTTTTGTAGATATGGTCTTATTTACCGAGGCCATGCACAAACTTTAATCATTTCCAAAACTTGAAAATAATGGTCTTATTGGTTCACAAACAATGTTCCAACATATTTGTCTTCACAGCAGCCAACTTGGAAATGATGTTTCCTATATCTAAATAATTTTTCCTGCATATTTGTATAATTTTTCCTGCGTATTTGTATTCACAGCTGCCAACTCTTGATTTACAGCTCGTACTCAATAAATAGATATCTCACTTTTAATAATTTATTTCATATAATTTCTATTATCATTAGGTGCTTAGTATCAACAATAAACTCATGGCACAAACCAATAAGATCCTATAAGAAAACACTTATAGATCCCTAAACCTCACTTTAATATGGGAACGTAAGAATGAGTTGATTGTCTTCTTCGAATGTTTTTAAGAAAACGATAGAATTAAGAAATATAAATATTAGTTGAAGAGATAGATCATTCGAATAATAGAAAGGATCCATACATTCATCCCTCCAAAATAGGACTAATGCTCACATTTGTATTGGTACTTATCGGGTATAAAATAGTTTTGCTTCAAAAATTAAAATTCATGTAGTAATGGATATTGAAGGATTCTCGATCTGCTGTGCCCATTGAACATAATTTCATTTATCTCTTTCTAAGTTATATAACAATATTTCTTCAAAATGAATATAATATCAAATGCCTTAACATCTTGAACCAACATAGTTGTGAACAATCAGATAAACCACAGTAGACAGTTTAAAATCCATGAAAAAACCGAGTAGTACAGCATAAGCTAATGCGAAGTTGGCATTTTGGGCTTATCAAACATATGAAAATCCTTAAATCAATGCTCAAATAAGGAGTCTTACATAGTAATAAAAATTAAATACTTGGAATCGCCACAAAACCGCTGCACTTTTAAATGGTATTGAATGCATTAGCTTCTAAATCTACGTTTAATTGACTACCCGAATCTACATTTCAATATTTCATGGAGTATTTCTTATTGTCTCATGATTTCACCTTTTCTTTGCTTTCTCCGAGCTCTAAAATTGTTCGAATATATAAAGCATTAGTAGATGGTCTGTAATTGAATTATTACTTATTAAACATTGAAATCGAAATAGAAATCCCCACAAAAATGTACCTTCTGATTTTTGACCACTGCGGCGAATTCTAAATCCCCACTAAAACGTGAAACAGTCGACTATTTTTTAGGTGGAGACGCAAAAGGTGATCTAAATTTTTTGGGGAGGAAGCGGGAGAAAGTATATAAGGCGGAATCGAAGAGTAAAGAGGAGAATAAACCGAGCCAATTTTTCGAAGGAGGGCAAAATAATATTAAAATGCACTGCTTTCCAAATCGAGTTGGAAACCGGTGCAAACTTAATATTTGCACTGGTTGCAAATATAACCGCTGCAAATAAAGTTATTTGCTTCTTCTCATTTGCACGAATTTTCAATTAAACTAGAGCAACTTATTTTTCCCTCTAGCCTATTGATTTTTCTGTACCAATTGCATCGGTTGTTATCCTCGAACCTGAGCAAAAAATACTATTTACATCGGTTGTTAACACTACCAGTACAAATTAGGGGAAGCAACAAATATGATTTGTAGTAGTGATAATAATAACAATCCCACTTCGAGGTGGGATATCATGGTATAGAAGGTCATTTGCTATTATGCGTGGTGCATAGGGTCTCGTCCACTAAAAAGTGTGGGAATATCCAACTACCAACCTAAATATGACTTGTTAATGATAAAAATCGTCAACAACCAATTGAGAGTTGGCAGAATATATATAATGGAATTAGAGGACAATCAATCTAGAGAACTCCTTTTAAAAGAAAGGTCAATCTAGGCTATATTGAGTTTGGACATGATACCCTCTTAATAGATATCTCCTGGAATATCAATGCTTCCTCTTGAATGCAAGAGTTACCCTCTTTTGAGTGTATCAACAATGCAATTTTAAGTTAAGCAGAGTTATATTTGGGATGAAGTTCTAAGTGCTCGTATTAAGATTTGGGGGTACTCATGTTTTGATCCATTCCTATATGTAGATAACCTTGTTATAGAGGTGTGCTTTAGATCCAAGATAAAATAATGTACATTGTGTTAAAAGGAAACAAGCTAAGATATTACAACGTTTACATTTAACGATGTATCATAGTCTTTAATAATAGAAAGTGATAATTCCACATCGATCCAGCCCACGAAAGGCCTTCTCGTGTCATTTATTGTGTCATGGATCTATAATAAATCATTGAACGTTATAGTATATTATACATATTCAAAAAGATTAAGACACAAGTGTAAATCATGAGGGAAGAATCATTGATTTTTTTCGATGATTCTCCTTCGGATGTGCTTGCGTTTAATCTTTTATATATTAGGTTAGATGATAACTCCCTGTTAACCCAGTTTCATCACAATATGATTATAGAATCGAGAATAAGTATGATCTTAATCTCCAGTTTTAATTTATCATGAGTGTATTACAATTGATGAGAAAATCCAAATTTTGATTTCTAAATTAGGGTTTAGACTCTTAGAATCACGTACACGATTTTGGAATGAGAAGAAAATGCCCTAACAGATGACCCCTAGGGTCATATTGATTTGGGGCCCCCTTCGTAGCGATCGTGTGGGAAGCCTCACTTTCGCATCCACCTCTGGGAACCGGCCTATGTCTTTGGTTTCGGTTTCGGCCTTCATCCATTGCCCTATGTACTTTTGTGTTGCCTTTGCGCAATAGTATCGACACGAGGCTTGTTGGTGTTGATAGAATTTTCTTACTCCCAACATATTCTCCACTGGCCCTATGCTTTCCTCTCATGAATTTTGTTCTCGGTCTCGTACTACCAGCTTATGTATTTTGGTGCTAATTCAATTTCTTTCTGTTCTTTATGTTTGGTAACGCCCCTGATGACACTGGTTCCTAGCATTCTGTCCGAGCTTCGTGCTCAGTGTACTCACTTTCAGTATCATGTTCATGCTTCATCCTTGTTTTTCTTGGTGTCGGTTTCTATATTTGTCTTCACGCTTCGGTGTCGAAACCAAGCTAATTGCTCTTTGCATGTTAGTGTTGAATACGAGTCTTCATTCCCTTCTTTTCTTGGTACTGGCTTCATATCGCAATCTTGCTATTTCCGTATCAGTTTCTTCATTATTATTCCAATCTTCCAATGTCTACTCCACTTGCTATGGCTTTACTTCTTGGCGGCGGCTCTTTTCTCTATCTTTTCCTTTTTGGTGTCGGCTTTGTTGTTTCTTCACTTATACTTGGTATCAGCTCTCTTGTTTTCCAATCCCGCTCTTTAATTTTGACTTCGTGTTACTGGGCTACAAAATTTGGTGCCAGTTCAGTTGCCCTTAATTGTCTGTTCTTCTTTGTTTCGTTTTCGTCTTCTGGTTTCGAAGCTTTTACTTCTTTCCATAATATCAGTGTAGACTTTAGTGGTGACATAACCAGTATATATATATATATATATAATAGCAACAATTGATAATAATATATCAATTCATCCAAACAATCATCACGCAGCATTCAATCATCAATTATCAATTTTAAATTACATTTATAAAATTATGAACTAGAGAGAGTTAGTGGGTTTACTCACTTTGATCGTTTATCATCGAATAACGATAAACCACCGATTAAAAGAATCACGCGTTTCATTTCATCAATAATTCCCATGAGCTCTAAATCACTCCAAACTAGTTTCATCGCTGTAACACCCCGTAAAATTCATAAGTATTAATAATAAATTAAATAATTAAAAATGAGCAATTAAATGATATGGATTGAAAATGAAATTTTGCAGCTTTAGGAATTCGTCTATGAAATTCTTTTATTTGGATTCGTGGCGAAATTCTGAATTGTTTTCATATATAACATGCTGAAAACGGTCAACGTATGAACAAGTTACGAATGGTTGAATTTGGACAGTGTACGTAGAATATATATATATATATATATATAATTGTGTAAATATTATATATATTGTCCAAATAATAATTTAAAATAAAAAGAGGGAAATTCAAATTTTGAAATTGGAGATAAGATTTAGGGGACATCATATATTGAATATATGGAAAACAATGAAGCAAATTAAGAACGTAATTAATAAAATTAACAGCTCAGCAAACGAGCCAAATTTTGCGTTCCAGCCTGAAGGAGGTCGACCCCCCCTAAGAGGTGTCGACCGGCAGTCGACCGTTAGCGGTCGACCCCTGATGGCTGGAACAACCCACTGAGGCTATGTAATTAGGGTTATCTAAGAGGTTATGTTTATATGGATGGTTCAGATTAATTTTTATGAATATGACGGCTCCTGCTCACATGAGCATATATAAATAACCCCTCATACAGCACAATAGAAACCCTAATTATTCTAAATCTCTGCCTCCATGCTGCTGAATTGCATAAAAAATAAAGAGGTTTTAGTGAAGGTTTCTTCTACTTTTCTACCTCTATTCTATATCTCTCTATTTCAATTTATAAAAATCTAGGAATTTGGAATTTAGCATAAGCAATATAATAAGAATCTAATTATATGTTTCTTATATTTATATTATTAGGAGAACAATCAGAGCTCGCTTGAACTTTGAGAACCGTTGTAGATCTTGAGATTTCTATCACATCTCCACGTAATTTGTGAGTGGAATCTAGTTTTGCTTAAAGGCATATTTATATTATTATCAGTTTTCGATATGAATTGTTATGCCTATGAAGATTTGGTTAAGCAATAATATAACATGAAAAATTCCCAAATCTTCTACTTTGTAATCACGTAGGAAATTGTCATATTGAATTGGTTTTGTGGAATTGCGGTTTTCGTATTGAATTAAAGGTAAAAATGAGTATTGTGTTATTATTTATATTTTATGCAATTCACCGTTATTATCATTTGGTTTGGCCTAAAAAGGTTTGGATTTGAATTTGTTTCATAGTTGAATTGGGTTTGGATCCTAATTTGGGTGTAAATGCATTCATAAATTGGAATGAGTCAAATGTAAACATTTTGGGTGTATAACACCACAAAAAGGGTGAATTGAGTGAAATAGAGATTGTAAACATACATGTGTAAATGTATGAAGTACTCTACTTTTAACTTAATATTGAAACCTTTTTCTACATGCTCAGGATACAAGTTGTAATTGTTATGTATGTGTATGTTTTCCATTATTGTTATTTGTTATATGTTCATTATGCCATCATGTTATGTTGTAGCGGTAAAATATGGAAAGACCTAAACTTGTATGCCTTAATTTAGATAAATGACAATTGCCATCCCGATTAGAACATTTCCCGTTTGTACGAATGATTAGGCGCTATTATTATATTATTTATTTAAACGTAACTAACGTTATACTAGCGTAATAAATGCGATTAGGTTAGAGTTTGATTTTGAAATGTCACCATAAAAAATATACATATATATTTGTTTGCTTGTGTGTGCGTATATATAGAATGACTTATATATATACATATATATATATATATGACACATAGACACAAGTTTAGTTGCCATTTATGGTAGAAGCCTGCCCGGAACCGACCGGCATATCCAGTAACCACAAGTGGGTCCAACTAAGTATATTAGACACGAGATTAAACCGACTTGTAGTAGAAGCCTCCCCGGAACCGACCGGCATATCCAGCATCTACAAGTATATGAGTTAATGTGAGCCGTCTAGTGTGTGTGTGTGTGTGTGTATATAAGTTGATGTGTGAAAACAAATAGGCTTGCTATGCCTTAAGAAGGTCTTAAGTGGCTGACTCGCCTCTTTATCTAATTCAGGTCTTAAGTGGTTAGGACTAGGATCCCTCTGAAGGTTTATTCCTTGGAGAGGAACCCAAGTAATGGGACCCACCCTAATTAGTATTAAGGTAAGTCTTTGGGTCCTCCTTGTAACGACCCGGTGAATTTGCGACCTTGGTAATCAACATAAACTCAATGTCGACTACCCAAGCATCGAAAATACCAGATAGTTAATAGATAGAAAGTTAGAATATAAGAAGAAGAAGAACATAACAACAGAATCAGAGTAACACGAATCTCACAGCGGAACGAATAAAATATAACATAACTTTGAAATAAAACCAGTATATGTATACAATAATATTTATCAGAGTACAACACATACAGCACAGCGGAAATAAACAATTGCTATAAAATCCTGAAGCCCCCTGCTCCAAGCACTCAGTATATCTGTAAAATCCTGACTACTTGACTGCCCGTACAAATTTGGACACCCAAGATTTTAGGGAAAATAAAACAAAATAAACTCTGGGTCAGTCATGTGACTGTTATGAGTAAACAATTTAAAACAGTTTGAGAAAATAACGATATCTCATAAGACCACGCCATATAACACGGAACGGATTTTTCCCTTATGAAAATCCAAAGCACTTGATTTGACTTTCAAAATCCTTTTGAAAGAAATGATAATCTTTATATCAAAACATAATTTTATATTATAATAGTGTCTATCAACCACAACTAAATAATCATTAGCAGAACGCTTTCATCTCACGTTCCACATACATAATATATAATCAAAAACCGCGGGCACTTATTGGGTAATGGACTCCAACTGGCAAGGTATAGGACCACCTTCCGACAGTGTATCTCTAGAGAGGAATACGCCGGGTTCAACAAGAACTTCTCGTAACCCAAGCTAAACATGACTGGTCACTCATTTCGCTTGAGTGTACCGAATGTATTATCACCAACGGTTGGGATTAGCAACCATTTCCCGAAAGGGACAATATCGAAATAGATTATAGAAGTAAATGGAATTTCTCTAGATCAGGTGACAATACACCCTAAATGGCAGCTAACCACTTAGCCATGCGACCTACCCGATTTTATACCATTTCCTGGTTGTGAGGCTTGAGGTCATAACGTACATATCATACCTTTATTTACTTTGAATGTCACATTGTCATACCCGCCAAATCACAAATTGATTTCCCCAAAAATATCACGGGTATACAGCTAAGAGAAATGAATTCCTCCGCCACCAAACGTAAATACGTTTGAAGAGATCAACTTACGCGATCTATTGAATATACCCTGTCAGACATTCCTCCACATAGGTTGTCCTAGGACTGGACAAACCGAAGGCACTATTATGTAAACCTATCTTAGGCAATTTCTTCCTAGGATTTGCCAGAACAACCCTTGCATAAACTCCGTCTTCAATTATCTTGATCAAATTTGATTCGCAAAGCTAATACCCATATGGAGTGGTTTTCAGATAATAAATCTGACCCCGGTCTCTCCGTATTGACAACGGAAAAATGGTCAAAAACTTCAATAGTCGGTGATTTAACTATCAAAGAAAAACATGAGTACAAACAATGATATTATTTCCAAATGGAAATTCTATCAATCAATCATCAATCATCATTTATCTCTTAAATTAATTGATCATTAATTTATTCATTTACCCATTTCGTATTTCCATATATATACAGAAATTCTTATTTTCTAAATTTAGAAAATATACGATATTAACATTGAAAAACATTTCCATTTCTTATCAACAAATCATTTCATTTTCTATGCTTAGAAAACATCACTAATTATATTTGGAAAACGTTTCCAGAACTCATTTATATGTATTTCAAACGAACATTGTATAAAACATCGTTACACCTGCTCAACCCATTAATCGCTTATTACTTAACTGTATGTCTAACCAATCTTCGCCATCAAACCTCAACTATTTATTAGTTAATTACGAAGTCAATCAAGTTGGGGTATAATTACCTCTCAGACCTTAAATGAACAACGTTCTTAACCTCGCAATAGATAAAGCTCACAACTCCAATTTTTACAACCATCGCTTATGCACATTCACGGATTCAGTTTACGAATCTACTTCTTTTATGAAAAACATTGGTTATAACGATAACGTTATAAATCCTACTTCTGAAATATCTAACTTAAGAATATAACTTTTATTCTTTAATTTGAATAAATAAATAAACACCTAATTTATAAATAAATAAATCTTGATTTAAAAACCGAAAAGTAAATAGTAATTTCCTGAATTCGATATAATCGAATTCGACGTATAACTCTCCTTCGGGTAATCTCTATAAGATCATCTCTCCTTCGAATAACCTATATTCGATTAACTCTCTTTTGAATAACTTATATTCGATTATCTCTCTTTCGAATACTTATATTCGATTTAACTCTCCATCGAATACTTATATTCGATTTAACTCTCCTTCGAATACTTATATTCGATTTACACTCTTCGAATAACTTATATTCGATTAACTCTCATCAAATAATTTATATTCGATTAACTTCTTCGAATAATTTATATTCGATTTACACTCTTATTTAAATTCCTATTTCAAAACCAGTTTCCTTTATAAATGTTTTAATTTATAAAATATTTATTTTAATCCATTATTCACATCAAATGTGAATAATATTTCTTTTATATAATCAATCAGTTTGATTTTGTATTTTAAAATAATATCCCATTTCCGAATTCTATTTATACTTCTATTTATAGAATTAATTATGCAAAATCTTATTTTCAATTCCAATTACCTATAAATCTCGTTTATAAATCCCTTTATAAATACTATGTTTGCATTCCATAAAAATATCGGTGTTAAAGCCGATTTCTACTTCTTCATATAATTTTAGACTTATATATCCAATTTATCCAATGATAAATAATTTACTTAATTTACAAAACATTATTTATAAATTAATCTTCTCAATTTATCTGTTAAAAATAGATTTCAATTTAATATCCACTTTAAATACATCTTCTCGTAATTCTTTTCTAAATAAATAATCCTTTTATACTTCTATTTCTTTCCTAAATAAATAATCCTTTTATAAAATTCTATTTATTTTCTAAATAAATAATCCTTTTTATACTTCTATTTATTTTCTAAATAAATAATCCTTTTATAAAATTCTTTGATTTTATAAATATTCCTTTTATAAAATTCTTTTATTTTATAAATATCTCCTTTTATAAAATTCTTTTATTTTATAAATATTTTCTTTTATAAAATCCTTTGATTTTATAAATATTTTCTTTTCAATATACACTTTGAAAATTCCCTTTTCACATTCCGATATTTCTTATGGTTAAAATACCAAATAACGATAATCAACATCATCTACACACCCATAATCAATCACAGGTTATGTATCACATCATATATCACAATATATGAAAACAAACAGTATTATAAATATTGAGGAATCCTGTTGGATCCCTCCAACCTGTTTTCCCTGCATCACAGATGTTAAACAATATAAATAACATCGATTTCATTTCAATATGAAATATTCTGATAAACAGAAACAATATTTGATTAATGATATATATTCATATATCGTTATCTATATTCTCAACCAATTAATTAGCAGTTCATCAAAATAGTCAACACACAGCAATCAACCAGCATTTATCAATTCTAAAAATATGTTATAAAAATATAAACTGAACAGATTTAGTGAAATTTACTAACATTGTTTGGTTTATCGTTAAATAACGATAACCATCGTTGATTCAGATCAGGCAATTTATTTCACTATAAATTGTAACGAGCTCCAATTCACTCCGAATCAGTTCCATTGTGTAGCCCTCGTCCAAACGATCCCAACAGATCTTGTTTCGCTCAATTCTGATAACAAATGAAATAAATATACACATTACAAGTTATATCGATTTAAATCATCATTAACAACTTTATTAATATAATTTTTATTGTTCATGGGCCTCACCATTTAACATATCAGCCCACCCATTATTCCAGACCCGCCTCAAAACAAAACTCTTCTTCCCGTGTACAATAAATCTTCTTCCTTCCTTCTGTACTAAATGACGCAATCAACTATAACTCTTCCCGGTTGTTTTAAAAATCCATGTGTCTATCATGGGCACGGGTTCATGGTAAACAAATTATATCTCGATTCTCAAAATCATGCTGGCCACAGGCTACTTTATTCTATATACCAGTATTCATAGTTAAATACATCTTTTTCCTCTCTTTTTCCAAATAAGATCATAAAGTTATACACTGATGATTAAACAGAGGCTTCATGTTTAGCTCACGTTCTACGGTTACTGCTACAAGGAAATTGTGAAATGTTGCTACATTCAGATCCAACTTTCAAAGGACAATCGACAGTTTGTGAACCAAACGGAAATCCAGTCAGCAATGCTAAGTTCGAGTATATACTAATTAATTCATATATATAATTAACCTTAAATTCACGGTTAATCCTTCTCATCATTCTGCTCATCATCTTCACCCGTAAGTCCCTATAACAGCTGCCACCATTGTTTCTCAGATCCCCTTTTTCTCCATAAATCAACAAACGAAAATACCTCTTTACTTCTCTCCCTAGAACCTGTCGCTTCCTGGAAAAAAATCCGACATCACCCAAAACACGTCCTAGCCCTTACTGTAAACGAAGCGTCAACTTTCATCTTGGAATTCACCAAAATAAATCCAACGAGAAACTAATCACTGCTCTGAACCCAAAAGTAATACCCGCTTCCAATATTAACTCAAGCAAAATAGGCCATTTCGATTTCATCCTTCCCTCTGCGTCCAGAGTCCTCGTCACAAGTGTATCCTCCATCATTTAAACCCCTTTTTGTGAGTTGAGCTTCCATCTCTCAGCTTCGAAGATCAACATCGCTCACTGTATAAAATTCCATGACCCAAAAATCCAACCCTGAACCGCTATCAACAGTAACAGCGAATACAAATCACTCGGAACCGATCGAAATTATCTAGGGTTTAAAAGATTGGAAAAACAAATGCAAATATCATTGTTTGGAGATTCACAGAGTTTTGATTTGATTTTCTTTTGATTTGTTTAAGGTGGAGTTTTCACGTTTTCACCATTCTCGTGGCGGCTACGGGGTTTGACCAGGGAAATGAAAAAATAGGATTAGTGTAAAGGGATGAGGGTATTTATAGACTTAGTGTTACTTTGGTATTAAGTCATAGACCATGGCGTAGCATGCTTTTCTTTCTTAGGTACTCGCAAGTATTACTATTCCTTAGCAGTGAAGGAATTAAGGGTAGTACGCTGCAGAT
This sequence comes from Allium sativum, assembly GCA_030737875.1. Lineage (NCBI taxonomy): Eukaryota > Viridiplantae > Streptophyta > Magnoliopsida > Asparagales > Amaryllidaceae > Allium > Allium sativum. The sequence goes on from CM060924.1 coordinate 303,329,280, forward strand.
GTGATAACACAGGCTAGATAAACTTAAGCACTAAGTTTTGGTTTTATAATATATATTTTTGTTACAGATATTTAAGGTCAGTGTTACACTCTTTTACATGTTCATGGAAAACATTTATATTATTGGTTTGGTAGACAACCATAAGAAATAGTGCCCGTCTTACTGTAAAGACATGTATGAATATTTCTACGCAATCAACCCTTTTTAATTTGTAATCAAAAGGAAACTATGACCCAAACTTCTGCTATTTTTACTGTAGGAAGGCAAAGGGAACGAACTTGAGATGAGTTGCAAATATAACAATGATGCATTGTTATAAGTAACGATACAAATAATAGATTAGAAATGTTCAGGTTTTGACATGCCTTGATACATTCCTCACATCAATATTTGCCATCAATATTTATCGTCACTTGATTTGGAGTATTTTTTTATATTAATTAAATATTCAATATTATTTAATCAAACAACCATTTAAATCTCTGAATCACTATTTAAATAATTAAATTAATTAATTATTATACAGTAAAAATACGGGACGTTACATTCTCCCCCCTTTAAAATAATTTCGTCCTCTAAATTGCTAAAGTAGAAAACAAACCCTATTAACTGGGTAAAAATTATTTGTTTTACTTCTTAACTTCAGTTTCACTGAACCAATTAATTTTAATTAAAATATTAATTAATTTCGATTAATGAAAATTTTCAAAAATTCCGAAAATTTTCTAACACCCTAAAATTTCGCCAACACCTCCTTTGTACAGCTCAATCGGTACAACTACAACTCGCCTATTTGGGCCCTCTCCAATCCAAAATCAAATCAAATAGACAAGCGGCTTGCCAATTCGGCTCATCAAAATCTCACGCCCAGAATAAAATATAAACTTGTACCTTTTTGTCGGGCATACCATTATATCCTTTCCATCTGCTGCCAATTCAGCATATACCAATGTCATCCCAATCAAACTCAAATCACTTTTATCTCCAACACAACCATTCGTTTATCCAAGCCAAATTCCATTATCAATCTCAAGTACCATTCTTGATTTTCAATTTAGTTTCACAAATTTCCATCTAATTTTTTTTTAATTCAAATAATCCGTTTCTGGGAGTTTTTAAACAGATTTGCTTTTCAAAAACCAAATATTCATTTCGGAATATCAAAGCAACTCTTTTTCCCAAAATAATTCGAAAACAATCTCTTTGGTAGTAATCCATCACTTAGAGCTCGAAAATGAACACTGATGATGTGGCCAGCATCCTCAGGGTTATTTCCCAACTACTGATGTGAGTTCTGTACCATATCACCTTTCAAAAATCATTTCTAAACATCCCCATTTTGAAATTTACTTGAAAATATCCTTCACAATGTTTGTAAAACAATTTAAAATCTCCCAGGATTTTAAAAATTCTCATATATTTAAACCAAATCTATTTACAAACACTTCTCCAACTTTTAGGAATTTTAATTCCAATTCTTATTTAAATTCAGATTTAATCCATCTGATTTCATATATTACACTCATATGAATTCTGATTGGTTTTTCTATAACAACCTCAATTATAATCTTATTTGATTATAATAATAACCACACATCCAATACTATAATATTTCCATTTTTTTTAATCAAGATATATTTCGGGTAAAAATATTTCATTTACCCTCCTTTTCAAAACATACCATGTTGGTTCATCGTACTCGAGTGTTTATAAACCCCTACCGATACAGTGGATCAAACTGATCGACCAGAAATCATAAGCAATTCAACCGATGAATCACCACAATATAAAACCATTTTTACAAAATCCACAAATACGCTATCATATATATACACTCAACTCAATCTATGGAATTACTAACCCCATCTCTACTGAGTTACACCACAGAGCCAAGGTAATTACTTAACCTTCAGCTCTGATACCACTGTAACGACCCGGGAAATTTGCAACCTTGCTAATTGACTTAAACTCAATGTCGACTACCCAAGCATCGAAAATACCAGATAGTTAATAGAAAGAAGTTAGAGGGTGATAAATAGATAAGATAGAAAGTTTGAATAGAAGAAGAATAAGAAGAACATAACAATAGAATCAGAGTAACACGAATCTCACAGCGGAACGAATAAAATATAACATAACTTTGAAATAAAACCAGTATATGTATACAATAACATTTATCAGAGTACAACACTTACAAAACAGCGGAAATAAACAATTGCTATAAAATCCTGAAGCCTCCTGCTCCAAGCTCTCAGTATACATGTAAAATCCTGACTACTTGACTGCCCGTACAAATTTGGGCACCCAAGAGTTTAGGGAAAACAAAACAAAATAAACTCCGGGTCAGTCATGTGACTGGTATGAGTAAATGATTTAAAACAGTTTGAGAAAATAACGATATATCATAAGACCACACCGTATAACACGGAACAGGTTTTTCCCTTATGAAAATTAAAAGCACTTGATTTGACTTTCAAAATCCTTTTGAAAGAAACGATAATCTTTATATCAAAACATAATTTGATATTATAATAGTGTCTATCAACCACAACTAAATAATCATTAGCAGAATGCTTTCATCTCACGTTCCACATACATAATATATAATCAAAAACAACGGGCACTTCTGATTTTATACCATTTCCTGGTTGTGAGGCTTGATGTAACAACCCGTATTTTTGAATAACATGTTATAACACAAATCAAGGCAGAATTAAACTGTAAAGTCTGAATCAAGGGAAACGGGCTATACCATTGTGTTCGTCTCGGAAAAATACGCGAAATAGAGTCTGAGTTTTCGAAAATCGGAGTCCGTATGACCAAGATATGGCCTCGCGAAGTTTCACGAAAAATTCAAATTCAAAACAGATTCAAAAATTTCAATTTTCAGAAGTGGCGGGAAAATTCCTGCCAGACCCTGGGGGTCGACTAGGGAGTCGACCCCCCCCCCCCCCAGGTCGACTGGGGTCGCCTGGGGAGTCGACCCTAGGGTCGACCTGGGGGTCGACCTCCCTGGTCGGCCAGGTCGGCCTGGTGCACCTATTTTGGCTGTTTTGACCTGTTTTGGAGGCTAGTGACGGGATTTGATGGCTTGGATTGAATCTAGGGTTAATCCTATGGCTAATACTATCCTAATCTTCTATAAAAAGACCCCTAAACCTAGCCTAAATCACCATTATTCAATCCTACAACTAAACTATGTCAAATTTGTTCCTCTCATGGCCTCCACTCTCATGCTAAAATTCCTAAGTTTATTTATATGAGAGATTTTGAGTTCATACAAGTATATTCAAACTTGTATGAGTGTTCTTAGTTTGCATTCAAGTCAAGTTGCAACATTTCTATTTCAAAGCAAGGGTTTTTATTGATTTGGCTCAAGGGTTTTTCATTTGGAGCTTGCATATTTGGGTGATTGCATAAGGGCTTCGTCTCAATCTTTATAATAAATATTCATTTGTGTCTTCATAGCATTGTAAGCCCTTTTCTACTTTCATTTTTGAACTCTAAAGTTAAATGAATGATGCAAGTTTGGGATTGGTCATTATGATATGCAAGTTTGGTTGATCATTATGATATGCAAGTTTGGTTTATCATTATGATATGCAAGTTTGGTTGATCATTATGCAAGTTGACACATGTTGCTATGTTATGCAAGTTTGGGTTGATCATGTTATCATGTTATGCAAGTTAAACTTGAGTTTGTGAGCTTAAAGCTTCAAGCTTTATGTTAAAGGTTGCATTTTGGCAACATGGAAGTTATCATATCCCTTATGATAACTTGCATATGAGGCCAAATGCGAACTTCTAGCAACTTCTACATGTCATTTATCACCATGTATCACTTATATGCTAAGTTGGGTTTTATGCATACTTTTGAAGCCTAATAATGCAATATGCAAGTATATGAACATATGTACATTTCATATGACACCATGTTAAACTTGTGGCTTCAACACCTTTTGTCATGATTATGCCAAGTTCCCTATTTTATCCTTTATGCGTTGTTGCGATTATGTAAACGATGGGATTACGTTGGGGTTGGGTAACATTATGACATGAACATGGGTTTTATATCATGACGTGATATGTAATTATGTTTTGGAAACATAATGGACATGACACTTAGAAAAGATGAGTGTGGCCAACTCGAGGTTGGGTTGAGTTTGTAGCATAAATCTACCCGGACCCGCCCGGCTTAACTAGTGGCTACAAACAATAGGACCCAATGTGAGAAGTTGGTCATGTTGTGCTCGAACCCGAGGTTAGACCAAGTTGTGGTGTAAAGCTACCCGGACCCGCCCGGCTTAACTAGTAACCACAACAAGGTCTAATGTGAGAGGTTAAAGCACATTAAGTTAATGAATGCCTCCTGATTAGGGTTAAGTCATGGTCCACTTAATACTTAACCAATTTGGGCTTGATGGGTTAATCAGGGTTAAGTCATGAACCTTGGGTACACTTAACCAATTTAATCCACGTTTGGATCGAGTTAACCACATTTAACCCGTTAAGAAACCCTAGTTGCGTGGTCCTTTTCAGCAGTAACCCTCTTGATAGTATCATAAGACCCTAGGGACTAGGCTAGGGTGGGGCACGATTACTGGGCTGACATGTAAGCGACCAAAAAGACGGCTGAGTAGGTACGCCGTTGTAGGTCCAGGCGGACTATGGTCGTGCACATAGTCCGGAGTTGGAGAATCAGGCACGGGTACCAGTAGATCTAGGCTGTGCATACTTGATTGGTGTCCGAGGTTGACACCCTACGACTTGATACACCCTATGGTGGACCTAGCGCGGTTTAACTACATTGCATGTTTGGGCCGTATGACACCGACACTTGACGAGTTAGGCTTATAGGGAGCCGATCAACTAGACCGTGTAGTTGGACCTTGATTTAGGTCACCTCATGATATTGGGCCAAGGGATCAATTCTTGTTTTTACTTGACATGTTAGAATGCTAGTACACCCGTGGTGCAAAACTTAACCTTGATTATGCGATGACATCTTTATCTATCTTGTTAGTTAATCATCATGCCAGTATGTTGTTATCCTTATGTTCATCTCAGCTTCTCATGCCAGTTAACTTTACTAGTTCATGGACTGATAGTAGTAGGGCTTACCAGTCTTTTTGACTGACCTGTTTTCTTTCGCCTCTTTTCTTCCGTTCCCCCCCCCCCTCAGGTCCTCAGGGTGGGAACATTGGAGCTTAGCTTGGATCTTTACAGCTTGCTTACTGGATTTGCTCATGTACGGTTTTGGACATTGAGCTAGCTATGGTTTATCACTTCACTTTGGGGATAGTACTTTATGTATATCAGTTTTTCAGTTTATGCTTTTGTCTAGACTTTGTGTGTTGGAAAATAATGACCAAGTACTTTGTTGTAACTTAACTATGGTTTTGAAATGCTAGTTTAATCCGCTGCTTTATTTACTCTGTTTTACTTATATGTTCTGTCTTGTGATATCTGCATGCATGTTTACCTTGTTTAAACGCCCCTCCAAAGCCAATGTACTTGCAAGAGTTACCTTGGCGGAGGTGGGGTGTTACATTGGTATCAGAGCATAAGGTTTACAAGATTTGAGCAAAAGTGTTTTTGAAACTTAATTTTTGAAAAACTATTTTCAAAACCAATTAAGTATTTTCCAAGAAAAGTCTAGTTATTTTAAAAGGCTATTCCCCAAAGGCCATTAGCACTATTCTTCGTTTCTTCGTTCTGAATCTATCTTTTTCTTTTTCAGTATGGCCGATCTTAACCTTCCCGAGGGAGTGACCATTCCCGGATAGTTCCGGAGGTACTTGGAAGCTAGGGCCAACGATGTGGGCCCAGCGAATACCCCCAATATAACTGAGGTTCCTCCTCCTCCTCCCCCTCCTCAGAATCCACAAGCGGATTTCGCAAAAGTTTGCAAGGACTTTAAGGCGATGGGTGGCAAGAATTTCATAGGGACGGAGACTTTTGTGGAGGCACGAAATTGGTTGAAAGAAACCGAAGATCTTTTCTCTATCTTTGATGTGGAAGACCATAGAAAGGTTCTATTGGCAGCATGGCTACTAAAGGAAGAAGCTGCTTATTGGTGGGAGGTCACCAATGCTACGAGGCCTATAGAGACTTGGGCCGACTTTAGGACGAGGTTTGGGCTTAAGTTTCTATCATCAGCTGAGGCAAATATGCAATTGGAGAAGTTTATATTTTTAAAGCAAGGGGACATGACGCTGAGGGAGTATGTGAATGAGTTCAACCAGCTCGCCCGATTCGGTTTGGACATGATTAATACTCCCCAGAAGAAGGCTTTACGCTTTGCACGAGGGTTGAATGAGCCATTACAAGGTTTAGCCCTATCTCATATACCCATGGGGGCCACTTTTGAGGGACTAGTAGACATGGCATTGTTTCAAGGAGACGATAAGAATGGCAAGAAGGAAGTCAAGGCTAGTGAGACTCAAGCCAAGAAGACAGACTCCAAGTGGGGAGGAAATCAGAGCAATCAGAACAACAAGGGCAACAAGGCCAAGGCAAAGGATCCAAGAAAATGCAACTACTATGGGATTGTTGGGCACATAGCTAAAGACTGTAGAAAGAAGAAGAGGAAGACGGGAGAATGCTTTCATTGTGGAGAGACCGGACATTTTAGCAAGGATTGCCCCAAGAAGCAAGGGCAGAATCAGCGTGCAGGACCTTCTGGAGGGCAAGTACATGCTCTCAATGCTGCTCCAGTTCAGGACAGAGGTAGTATTTCTGTAGAAAGTCTTGTTTATATTTCTGATTATCCTGTTCGCACCTTATTTGATTCGGGTGCATCGCATAGTTTTATTTCTTCTGACATTGTTGAAAGTTTGCACCTAAGTATTAGCCTAGTTGAGGATCCCGTTTGTGTTTCAAATCCAATTGGGGGTTCCGCCCATCTATCTATGATTTGTGTGGATTTGAAAATTTCTATCTTGGCCGTAGAATTCACGTGTAATGCTTATGTTCTCGGATTCACGGGATATGGGTTGATCTTGGGCATGGATTGGTTGTCCAGTTATGGAGCCATCCTCGATTGTGAGCATAGGGTGGTCAGGCTTATGACTCGCCTCGGTAATACCCTAGAAATCTCTTGTAACCCTAGAAGTCTTGTCATGTTATGTTATCTTGAATCTCTCGACTCGTTCATCGATGATCTGCAATCTGTAAGGGTGGTCCGAGACTATCCTGATGTCTTTGAAGAAGTTAAGGGGTTACCCCCTAAACGAGAGATAGATTTCCGCATTTATCTAGTTGATAATGCCAAGCCAGTATCATTGCCCGTTAGGCACATGGCCCCTCGTGAGAGAAGGGAGCTCAGTAAGCAGTTCAAGGAGTTGCTTGAGAAGAATTTTATTAGGCGAAGCATTTCTGAATGGGGTGCTCCGGTGGTATTCGCTACTAAGGCGGATGGTTCGCTTCGTCTATGTGTTAATTATCGAGAGTTGAACAAGCTGACAAAGAAGAATAGGCACCCATTACCGAGAATTGATGATCTCTTTGACCAGCTTGTAGGTGCTTCTGTTTTCTCTCAGCTCGATCTAGCCACCGGATTCCATCAGCTTAGAGTAGCTGAGGATAGCATTGATAAAACTGCGTTCAGGACTCCAGATGGATTCTTCGAATGGCTTGTCATGCCATTCGGTTTGACTAATGCACCCGCCTACTTCGTAGACTTGATGAGTAGGGTGTTCAGGGAGTTCCTTAACAAATTTGTTGTTGTCTTCGTGGATGATATTCTGATCTTCTCAAAGGATGAGGAAGAGCATGCTAGGCATCTCAAGGAAGTGATGGATACGCTTAGAGCGCATCAGTTGAAAGCCAAGTTCTCCAAATGTCATTTATGGAGAAAGGAAGTTCGGTTTCTTGGACATATAGTTTCTAAGCAAGGCATAGCGGTGGATCCCGCGAAGGTGGTTGTGGTTCAAGACTGGAAGACTCCTAGGAATGCAACCGAAGTAAGAAGCTTTCTCGGTCTGGCGGGCTACTATAGGAAGTTCATCAGGGACTTCGCTAAGATTTCGGCCCCTCTTACTAAGTTGACAAAGAAGAACTTAGTCTTTGCATGGGACTTGGAGTGTGAGTTTGCTTTTCAAAGGCTCAAGAGAGCCCTTACCTCAGCTCCAGTTTTGGCATTACCCGATAGTGGTAAGATGTTTACCGTGTACACAGATGCATGTGGAACGGGGTTAGGTGCCGTTCTGATGCAAGAGGGAAGAGTGATATGTTATGGGGGTAGGCAACTTAAAGTTCATGAGAAGAACTATCCTACTCATGATTTGGAGTTAGCGGCGATCGTCTTTGCACTCAAATCCTGGCGCCACTATCTTCTAGGCGAAAGGTTTGAGTTGTATACTGATCACAAGTCACTCAAGTACCTCTTCTCGCAAAAAGATCTGAATCTAAGGCAGCAAAGGTGGATGGAATTCTTGGCATCTTATGACTTCGAGATAGCTTATACCCCTGGCAAGGGTAATGTTGTGGCGGATGCACTAAGCAGAAGGAGGTTGACTTTGAGCCCCTTGTTCATTGAGATGAAGAACTTAGAATTCTTGGCGACCTTTGTTTTCACGACGACTGTTGAGTCGATGACGGGTTCTTTAGCATCCCTTGAGCTTAGACCCACACTTCTTGATCAAGTTGGGGCTTCACAGAAGGAAGATCCGCAAATAGTCGAGATCATGGATAAGTTGATTCGTGGTGAGACGTCTAGTCACCTTGCTAGATATACTATCGATGATAAAGGTTGGCTAAGGCGTGATGGAAGGCTATGAGTTCCGCAAGTAGGAGACTTGGTGCATAAAGTTCTCGAAGAAGCACATCACTCGAAGATGACTATACATCCGGGAGGAGATAAGATGTATAGAGATATGAAGCGCATTTTCTTTTGGGATGGAATGAAGAAAGACGTGGCAGAGTATGTTTCAAGGTGCATGGTGTGCCAACAAGTGAAAGCCGAGTCAAAGAAACCAGGTGGGCTATTACATCCATTGGAGGTCCCGCAATGGAAGTGGGAGAGTATTTCAATGGATTTTGTGGATGGATTGCCTAGGTCAAGGAGAGGGAACACAAGCATATGGGTCATAGTTGACAGACTTACGAAGAGTGCTCACTTCATCCCAGTAAAGAGCAAGAGGACCGCATCATGGCTAGCATCTATTTATCTTCGGGAGATAGTGCGGTGGCATGGAGTTCCTTCTAGCATAGTTAGCGATCGTGACCCAATTTTCACTAGCCAGTTCTGGAATAGTTTGCAAGAAGCAATGGGTACGCGATTGAATCTGAGTACAGCCTATCACCCCCAGACAGATGGCCAAACCGAAAGGGTGAATAGAGTGCTAGAAGATCTTTTGAGGCTCTGTGTTCTTGACTTCGGTGGTACTTGGGAAGACCACCTTCCTCTTGTAGAGTTTGCTTATAATAATAGCTATCAAGCCAGCATAGGGATGGCACCATTTGAAGCTTTGTATGGGAGGCCGTGTAGGTCACCATCTTGTTGGTGGGAGACAACAGATAGGCTTATACTTGGGCCCGATATGATATGGGATACATCCGAGAAAGTTGAATTGGTGAGAAGAAGGATGAAAGCGGCCCAAGATAGACAGAAATCCTATGCTGACAAGCGAAGGGCAGATTTGGAATTCTAAGTGGGAAACATGGTTTTCATGAAGGTTTCTCCTTTACGTAATGTGGTACATTTTGGAGCAGTTGGGAAGCTGGCACCAAGGTTCGTAGGACCCTTCCCTATCATAGAAAGAATTGGAAAGATGGCCTATAAGGTGGAATTGCCCGAAAAGTTAGCCGGAGTGCATAATGTCTTTCATGTCTCGCATCTCCGAAAGTGCCTACATGAGTCCGCTGAGGTGGTTGAACCAAACATTCTCGAAGACATTGAGGTAGAGAAAGAGGCAACCCTGAGAAAAGCTCTGATTCGTATTTTGGGAACAGAGATCAAGAAGTTAAGGAATCGAGAGGTCAAGTTGGTGAAATTTTAGTGGGGTGAAGCCGAGGAAGACGCAACTTGGGAAACCGAGGAGAAGATGCGTGGGCTTTATCCATTCCTTTTTGAGGGTACATTCTCGATCTCTTTTCCTAATTAATACATCTTTCTTTTGCTATCCATGTTTATCTAGTTATCTCGTTAATCATGTCATGAGAACCTTAGGCAGAAACCCTTTGGATGAAACATGTATTTGAAACATGTTATGCTTGATGGTTGCAAGTGGTTGCAAGTGTTTGCACGTGGATACTCGTGGATGCATGATACACATTAGGCACTAAGATCGGCTCACACTTTTTCATGTTGCATATGCATGAGTGCTTATACTTATTCATGGATGAAACTTGTTATGCTATCACATGGATGTTGCATATGGATGAATGTTATGTGCACTCATGTAGAGATTATAAATTATGTTAGGAATTCGCATACATATGGACTCATTTCACTAACATACTTTGCATCAAGGAGGTTTACTGTATCAGTAACCGCCTGATTTTCGCATTAGATAAGTACATATACACACACCTTTGCATATGATCATACAGCATTTAGAATCCTTTAAGGACAATGACTGCACGTGGATGATGTTTTGAGTAGATGGATGATGGATGGTAGGATACGTTCTTCCTAACTTGGAGATTTCGGGGACGAAATCCTTTAAGGAGGGGAGAATGTAACAACCCGTATTTTTGAATAACATGTTATAACACAAATCAAGGCAGAATTAAACTGTAAAATCTGAATCAAGGGAAACGGGCTATGCCATTACGTTCGTCTCGGAAAAATACGCGAAATAGAGTCCGAGTTTTCGAAAATCGGAGTCCGTATGACCAAGATATGGCCTCGCGAAGTTTCACGAAAAATTCAAATTCAAAACAGATTCAAAAATTTCAATTTTCAGAAGTGGCGGGAAAATACCCGCCAGACCCAGGGGGTCGACCTGGGGGTCGACTGGGGAGTCGACCTCCCCCCCCCCCAGGTCGACTGGGGAGTCGACCCTAGGGTCGACCTGGGGGTCGACCTCCCTGGTCGGCCAGGTCGGCCTGATGCACCTATTTTGGCTGTTTTGACCTGTTTTGGAGACTAGTGACGGGATTTGATGGCTTGGATTGAATCTAGGGTTAATCCTATGGCTAATACTATCCTAATCTTCTATAAAAAGACCCCTAAACCTAGCCTAAATCACCATTATTCAATCCTACAACTAAACTATGTCAAATTTGTTCCTCTCATGGCCTCCACTCTCATGCTAAAATTCCTAAGTTTATTTATATGAGAGATTTTGAGTTCATACAAGTATATTCAAACTTGTATGAGTGTTCTTAGTTTTCATTCAAGTCAAGTCGCAACATTTCTATTTCAAAGCAAGGGTTTTTATTGATTTGGCTCAAGGGTTTTTCATTTGGAGCTTGCATATTTGGGTGATTGCATAAGGGCTTCGTCTCAATCTTTATAATAAATATTCATTTGTGTCTTCATAGCATTGTAAGCCCTTTTCTACTTTCATTTTTGAACTCTAAAGTTAAATGAATGATGCAAGTTTGGGGTTGGTCATTATGATATGCAAGTATGGTTGATCATTATGATATGCAAGTTTGGTTGATCATTATGATATGCAAGTTTGGTTGATCATTATGCAAGTTGACACATGTTGCTATGTTATGCAAGTTTGGGTTGATCATGTTATCATGTTATGCAAGTTAAACTTGAGTTTGTGAGCTTAAAGCTTCAAGCTTTATGTTAGAGGTTGCATTTTGGCAACATGGAAGTTGTCATATCCCTTATGATAACTTGCATGTGAGGCCAAATGCGAACTTCTAGCAACTTCTACATGTCATTTATCACCATGTATCACTTATATGCTAAGTTGGGTTTTATGCATACTTTTGAAGCCTAATAATGCAATATGCAAGTATATGAACATATGTACATTTCATATGCCACCATGTTAAACTTGTGGCTTCAACACCTTTTGTCATGATTATGCCAAGTTCCATATTTTATCCTTTATGCGTTGTTGCGATTATGTAAACGATGGGATTACGTTGGGGTTGGGTAACATTATGACATGAACATGGTTTTTATATCATGACGTGATATGTAATTATGTTTTGGAAACATAATGGACATGACACTTAGAAAAGATGAGTGTGGCCAACTCGAGGTTGGGTTGAGTTTTGTAACACCCCACCTCCGCTAGGGTCACTCGCAAAGGAATGCACTAGCTTTGGAGGGGCATTATTGGTAAACATGCACAGAAATATCACAAGACAGAACATATAAAATGGCGGAAGTAAAATCAATCTTTCATAACATTAATAAATAAGGTCTAAAGCCTTTTTCATCAGAGTACATCAAAACCTGTCTTGCAATGGTAAAGAAGCATAATAAAAACCTTTTCATAAAATATTCCCCAAGTAAAACAGTAAAACAGCCATAGCCAAGAAAAGTCCAAGCCATCCAAGATGACCTTCAAGCGGAAGAAGTCTGAACTAAACAACAGTATTTCCTCCCTGTAACCTGGGGGGAAACGGAAGACAAGAAGCGAAAGAAAAACGGGGTCAGTCATAAAGACTGGTAAGTCCTATCTACTTCCAGCATAAAAACAGATAAAGGTGACATGACATGCATAAACTGAAAGTAAACATGGTGATGATGACAAGATAGATGCTAAGCCAGGATAATAGGATGGATTACCGTACCCAGATAAACCCAGGTGTCATGATAAATTACGATGTCAAAGTAAAACAAGGTATTACATCGTCAGGTTTCCATCAAGTATAACATTCCAAGGTATCCCTCAAGTCTAACATCCCCGAGTTCTATCTGTATATACTCTGCATCTACCATACTAGTATCTTCCCCCGTACATGTGTTAACCATGAATAACCCTTACTCAACAGTTCATGTAATGGTCCATGTTAACCTAACATATAGAATATGTAAGTCTCTAAACTCGTATGTTCCTTTCCATGTATATGTTCAGTCCCTTGCCGTACACCGTACGGGCTTTCCCATGAGATCCCACTTTAACGTAGTTCCATGACCCTTAAGATCGTTTTGGACTGTCACCCTATCTTTAACTAAGGTCTTTCAACATGAATCATTGTTTGTACAACTAGGACTTATGCCACCCAGGACCGCTAGGGATTATGCTTACCTATCTCACGTTTTCGTATTTCGGTTTGGGTTCAACCACCTAGGGATACTAGGGATTACGCTAACCCTCAACCACGCCCTTTTTTCCCACGCATTCATCGTCAATCGTTTTTCTATGACTGTATGCACATGTATCACTATGTGCTACCCGAGTCCTGTCACAGGGCTAATCAAGAAGTACAGGACTCGGTCGGGAGCTTTCAATTTATCTGCCGATGCAGATGCTAAGGTCTGCTTTCCTACACGTGGCTATGGTCCCACGAGACCCCTCCCTCAACTAGCGAAAGGCAACACAAGAGAAAATCTTGCATGAGAACTACACTCCGGCCAGCCCACATCCTACGGCCTACCTCACCCATAATTAAATAGCAATTATGGTCTGTTGAGTGTTCCCTGCCTTTCCGTACGTACACGCTTGACTCAAGATGGTAGATGATCGACGAACTTGCTATCTCGGGCACCAGTATGTATTCGTCGACTCACTGCTATCCATCCCAGTCTTTAGGTCGCTCGCATAGCAACCAAGGCATACTCTTGGTTCTTCTAACGCAGACCTCAACCTCTCGTGAGCCTAGTATAATGACCTGGCAGCTCACAGAGGGATACCAAGAATATCCTCACGTTCCCCGAAGCCGCTGCTTCGTTACCCAGTTCGCTGGAGCCTTTATCTAAATCAGATAGCCTGCTCCTACACGTATACTTAAACGATGACCTACCGTATCGGGTTACTCATCTATCTAAGAAGTGGTCCAAATTTCCTTGACTAAGAATTATTACTTAGCTTCCCTTAACTAAGGTTTACCACTTAGCCTTATTTCCATTATCCTTGTTAACTATGGTCATTTACCCAATCCTTCGAATTGGGGTTTGTCTAATGGGTTAAGTGTCACTTAAGAAAATTTACTTAACCTTATCAAGTTATCGTGTTGGATTGATCAAGTGTTAGTTAACTTAATCCCGTCCATTAGTCGTATAAAAATGGTCAAGTGTCATTAGGCAAATCAAGTTACTTAACCTACCCAACCTTGTCATATTTTGTCAAGTATCATTAGCTTAATCAAATTACTTAACCCATTTATCCATGTCATATTTGGTTAAGCATCATTAATCAAATTAACTTAACCCTATTATGTTGCATTAATTATTTAATGCACCCTAACCTCTCACATTAGACTTTGTTGTGGTTACCTAGTTAAGTCGGTGGGTTCCGGGTAGATTTACACCACAACTTGGTCTAACCTCGGGTCTTGGCACAACATGACCAACTTCCCACATTGGGTCCTATTGTTTGTAGCCACTAGTTAAGCCGGTAGGTTCCGGGTAGTATTACGCTACAAACTCAACCCAACCTCGAGTTGGCCACTCTTATGTTTTCTAAGTGTCATGTTCATATACAAGTTTTCAAGAATATGGGTAGACCTAACTTAATAGGTAAATTCCCAACTTTAAATTATCAAACATACCCCCATGTCAACCTCCTTGTTATATTTACGGTTACATGTTATCACGTTTATACCCATTTACCCAAATCATGGTTCATGTCAAGTTTAGCTCGCCTATCATGTTTTCATGTAACTTCAAGTTAAGTTTTTTCATGATATATTCACGCTTGTCTAACCTCAACCCAAATCGTGTTCCAACGCAAGAATGGACGAGTCACATCGTAGAGATACTATGCTACACAATGACCCCAAACATGCATAGTATCATGAAGGTTTGGCTTAAAACATACATAGGTTCATAAAGGTTTGGCCACAAGCATGCATAACATGAAAAAAAAAGGGAATTGGCCATAAGTATGCATAATGTCATAAAGGATTTGGCCACAAACTTGCATGTTAACATTAGGGGTTTGGGTTCACAAACATGCATAAGCCCCAAAATCTAGTCTTAGCCAATGTTTCACAAGTAAAAATGGTTCCTAAAGGTTCATGCTAGCATTTCATGCATAAAGATCCAAACTTGCAAGTTAAACTAGGTTATGCATAGCATGAGAAGCATGATTAAGTCACTCACATGGCCTAAGATCATAAATATGAACACAAGAGGCATGGTAAGGTTCATATAGGTTTACATAATCATGTTTAGCCTCTTTTTATCCCATGTCATTATCAAAACTACCGTTTTCATCTAAAAGTAGCTAGAACTTACCTAGCAAAGCCTAGGGAAAGAAGCATGAATCATCTTGACCAAGAAAGGTGGCTCCTTTGTTGAAGATTCGTCATGAAACTTGCATAGCATCATTGATTTCACTCCTATTTGGTGTAGCAAACTTGCATCTTTGAGGTTGGAGCTAATTTGAATGCAAAGACCCTTTGGAAAAGAAGAAGGAGGCAATGACCATCAAGCATTTGGGCAGCACTTCGTGGCTAGGGTGGATTATGAGGGTTTAGGTTGGGTTTGGGGGTCATTATATAGAGATTAGGAGTGATTAGGACCTTAGGATTATCCCAAGAACCAATCTGAACCTTTAAAACTCGTCTCAGGCCACCAGACTAGCTCAGAACAGATGACCAGGTGCACCAGGCCGTAACACTCGAGACTGTGTTTTTGGGCCATGTCGACACCCAAGTCGACAGCCCTGTCGACTTGGGGTCCAGGGGTGTCGACAGCACTGTCGACTCCCCTGTCGACATGGGCTTGGCGGAAAATTTCCCGCCTACCCTTCCTGGATTATCTGTTTGAACTCCCTAGCTGTCTAAACACTTGGAAATTTCCTGAAAACTTATCTGGGCCTTAACTAGGTCATACGGGCTCCGATTCTCGAAAACTCGGACTCTATTTCGCGTATTTTTCCGAGACGAACGCAATGGTGAATCCCGTTTACCTTAATTCTAGAAGCATAAACAGAATATCTTTTATCTTCATGCTTCACTGGTTTATATGCTTTGCGTATCATCGTATACGTATGTAAATTTCTTACTTTTAAAATGTAAAAATACGGGGTGTCACAAGTTTGTAGCATAAATCTACCCGGACCCACCCGGCTTAACTAGTGGCTACAAACAATAGGACCCAATGTGAGAAGTTGGTCATGTTGTGCTCGAACCCGAGGTTAGACCAAGTTGTGGTGTAAAGCTACCCGGACCCGCCCAGCTTAACTAGTAACCACAACAAGGTCTAATGTGAGAGGTTAAAGCACATTAAGTTAATGAATGCCTCCTGATTAGGGTTAAGTCATGGTCCAGTTAATACTTAACCAATTTGGGCTTGATGGGTTAATCGGGGTAAAGTCATGAACCTTGGGTACACTTAACCAATTTAATCCACGTTTGGATCGGGTTTACCACATTTAACCCGTTAAGAAACCCTAGTTGCGTGGTCCTTTTCAGCAGTAACCCTCTTGATAGTATCATAAGACCCTAGGGACTAGGCTAGGGTAGGGCACGATTACTGGGCTGACATGTAAGCGACCAAAACGACGGCTGAGTGGGTACGCCGGTGTAGGTCCAGGCGGACTATGGTCGTGCACATAGTCCGGAGTTGGAGAATCAGGCACGGGTGCTAGTAGATCTAGGCTGTGCATACTTGATTGGTGTCCGAGGTTGACACCCTAGGACTTGATACACCCTAGGGTCGACCTAGCGCAGTTTAACTACATTGCATGTTTGGGCCGTATGACACCGACACTTGATGAGTTAGGCTTATAGGGAGCCGATCAACTAGACCGTGTAGTTGGACCTTGATTTAGGTCACCTCATGATATTGGGCCAAGCTTGGGCCAAGGGATCAATTCTTGTTTTTACTTGACATGTTAGAATGCTAGTACACCCGTGGTGCAAAACTTAACCTTGATTATGCGATGACATCTTTATCTATCTTGTTAGTTAATCATCATGCCAGTATGATGTTATCCTTATGTTCATCTCAGCTTCTCATGCCAGTTAACTTTACTAGTTCATGGACTGATAGTAGTAGGGCTTACCAGTCTTTTTGACTGACCTGTTTTCTTTCGCCTCTTTTCTTCCGTTTCCCCCCCCCCCCAGGTCCTCAGGGTGGGAACATTGGAGCTTAGCTTGGATCTTTACAGCTTGCTTACTTGATTTTCTCATGTACGGTTTTGGACATTGAGCTAGCTATGGTTTATCACTTCACTTTGGGGATAGTACTTTATGTATATCAGTTTTTCAGTTTATGCTTTTGTCTAGACTTTGTGTGTTGGAAAATAATGACCAAGTACTTTGTTGTAACTTAACTATGGTTTTGAAATGCTAGTTTAATCCGCTGCTTTATTTACACTGTTTTACTTATATGTTCTGTCTTGTGATATCTGCATGCATGTTTACCTTGTTTAAACGCCCCTCCAAAGCCAATGTACTTGCAAGAGTTACCTTGGCGGAGGTGGGGTGTTACACTTGAGGTCATAACGTACATATCATAGCTTTATTTACTTTGAATGTCACATCGTTATACCCGCCAAATCACAAATTGATTTCCCCAAAAATATCACAGGTATACAGCTAAGAGAAATGAATTCCTCCGCCGACAAACGTAAATACGTTTGAAGAGATCAACTTACGCGATCTATTAAATATACTCTGTCGGACATTCTTCCATATAGGTTGTCCTGGGACTTGACAAACAGAAGGCACTATTCTGTAAACCCATCTTAGGCAATTTCTGCCTAGGATTTGCCAGAACGACCCTTGCATAAACTTCGTCTTCAATTATCTTGATCGTATTTGATTTGCAAAGCTAATGCCCATATGGAGTGGTTTTCAGATAATAAATCTGACCCCGGTCTCTCCGTATTGACAACGGAAAAATGGTCAAAAGCTTCGATAGTCGGTGATTTAACTATCAAAGAAAAACATGTGTACAAACTACGATATTATTTCTAGATGGAAATTCTATCGATCAATCATCAATCATCATTTATTTCTTAAATTAATTGATCATTAATTTATTCATTTACCCATTTCCTATTTCCATATATATACAAAAATTCTTATTTTCTAAATTTAGAAAATATACGATATTAACATGGGAAAACATTTCCATTTCTTATCAACAAATCATTTCATTTTCTATGCTTAGAAAACATCACTAACTATATTTGGAAAACGTTTCCAGAACTCATTTATATGAATTTCAAACGAACGTTGTATAAAACATCGTTAGACTTGCTCAACCCATTAATCGCTTATTATTTAACTATATGTCTAACCAATCTTCGCCATCAAACCTCAACTATTTCTTAGTTAATTACGAAGTCAATCAAGTTGGGGTATAATTACCTCTCAGACCTTAACTGAACCACTTGCTTAACCTCACAATAGATAAAGCTCACAACTCCAATTTTTACAACCATCGCTTACGCAAATTCTCGGATTCAGTTTACGAATCTACCTTTTTTATGAAAAACATTGGTTATAACGATAACGTTATAAATCCTACTTCTGAAATATCTAACTTAAGAATATAACTTTTATTCTTTAATTTGAATAAATAAATAAACACCTAATTTATAAATAAATAAATCTTGATTTAAAAACCGGAAAGTAAATAGTAATTTCCCGAATTCGATATAATCGAATTCAACGTATAACTCTCCTTCGGGTAATCTCTATTCGATCAACTCTCCTTCGGATAACCTATATTCGACTAACTCTCTTTCGAATAACTTATATTTGATTGTCTCTCTTTCGAATACTTATATTCGATTTAACTCTCCTTCGAATACTTATATTCGATTTACACTCTTCGAATAACTTATATTCGATTAACTCTCATTGAATAATTTATATTCGATTAACTTCTTAGAATAATTTATATTCGATTTACACTCTTATTTAAATTCTTATTCCAAAACCAGTTTCCTTTATAAATGTTTTAATTTATAAAATATTTATATTAATCCATTATTCACTGTGAATGTGAATAATATTTCTTTTATATAATCAATCAGTTTGATTTTGTATTTTAAAATAATATCACATTTCCAAATTCTATTTATACTTCTATTTATAGAATTGATTATGCAAAATCTTATTTTCAATTCCAATTACCTATCAATCTCATTTATAAATCCCTTTATAAATACTATGTTTACATTCCATAAAAATATCGGTGTTATAACCAATTTCTACTTCTTCATATAATTTCATACTTATATATCCAATTTATCCAATGATAAATAAATTACTTAATTTATAAAACATTATTAATAAATTAATCTTCTCAATTTATCTGTTAAAAACAGATTTCTATTTAATATCCACTTTAAATACATCTTCTCATAATTCTTTTCTAAATTAATAATCCTTTCATACTTCTATTTCTCTCCTAAATAAATAATCCTTTTATAAAATTCTATTTATTTTCTAAATAAATAATCCTTTTATACTTCTATTTATTTTTTAAATAAATAATCCTTTTATAAAATTCTTTGATTTTACAAATATTCCTTTTATAAAATTCTTTTATTTTATAAATATCTCCTTTTATAAAATTCTTTTATTTTACAAATATTTTCTTTTATAAAATCCTTTGATTTTATAAATATTTTCTTTTCAATATACACTTTGAAAATTCCCTTTTCACATTCCGGTATTTCTTATGGTATTTAAAATACCAAATAACCATAGTCAACATCATCTCCACACCCATAATCAATCACAGGTTATGTATCACATCATATATCACAATATATGAAAACAAACAGTATTATAAATATTGAGGAATCCTGTTGGATCCCTCCAACCTGTTTTCCCTGCATCACAGATGTTAAACAATATGAATAACATCGATTTCATTTCAATATGAAATATTTCGATAAACAGAATCAATAGTTGATTAACGATATATATTCATATATCGTTATCTATATTCTCAACCAATTAATTAGCAGTTCATCAAAACAGTCAACACACAGCAATCAACCAGCATTTATCAATTCTAAAAATATGTTATAAAAATATAAACTGATCAGAGTTAGTGAGATTTACTCACATTGTTTGGTTTATCGTTAAATAACGATAACCATCGTTGATTCAGATCAGGCAATTTATTTCGCTATAAATTGTAACTAGCTCCAGTTCACTCCGAATCAGTTCCATTGTGTAGCGCTCGTCCATACGATCCCAACGGATCTTGTTTCGCTCAATTCTGATAACGAATGAAATAGTTATACACATTACAAGTTATATCGATTCAAACCGTCATTAACAACTTTATTAATATAATTTTAATTGTTCATGGGCCTCACCATTTATCATATCAGCCCACCCATTATTCCAGACCCGCCTCAAAACAAAACTCTTCTTCCCCTGTACAATAAGTCTTCTTCCTTCCTTCTACACTAAATGTCGCAATCAACTATAACTCTTCCCAGCTGTTTTAAAAATCCATGTGTCTATCATGGGCACGGGTTCATGGTAAATTTATTATATCTCGATTCTCAAATTCATGTTGGCCACAGGCTACTTTATTCTATTTTCTAGTATTCATGGTTGAATACATCTTTTTCCTCATTTTTTTTCCAAACAAGATCATAAAGTTATACACTATGATGACTAAACAGAGGGGTCATGTTTAGCTCACGTTCTACGGTTACTGCTACAAGGAAATAGTGAAACGTTGCTACATTCAGATCCAACTTTCAAAGGACACTCGACAGTTTGTGAACCAAACGGAAATCCAGTCAACAATGCTAAGTTCGAGTATATACTAATTAATTCATATATATAATCAACCTTAAATTCATGGTTAATCCTTCTCATCATTCTGCTCATCATCTTCGCCCGTATGTCCCTATAACAGCTGCCACCATTGTTTCTCGGATCCTCTTTTCCTCCATAAATCAACAAACGAAAATACCTCTTTACTTCTCTCCCTAGAACCTGTCGCTTCCTAGAAAAAAAAATCCGACATCACCCAAAACACGTCCTAGCCCTTACTGTAAACAAAGCATCAACTTTTATCATGGAATTCCCCAAAATAAATCCAACAAGAAACTAACCACTGCTCTGAACCCAAAAGTATTACCTGCTTCCAATATTAACTCACGCAAAATAGGCCATTTCGATTTCACCCTTATCTCCGCGTCAAGAGTCCTCGTCGCAAGTGTATCCTCCAGCGTTTAAACCCCTTTTCGTGAGTTGAGCTTCCATCTCTCAGCTTCGAAGATCAACATCGCTCACTGTATAAAATTCCATGACCCAAAAATCCAAACCTGAACCGCTGTCAACAGTAACAACGAATACAAATCACTCAGAACCCATTGAAATTATCTAAGGTTGAAAAGATTGGAAAAACAAATGTGAATATCATTGTTTGGAGATTCACAGAGTTTTGATTTGATTTTCTTTTTATTTGTTTAAGGTGGAGTTTTTACGTTTTCACCATTCTCGTGGCGGCTACGGAGTTTGACCAGGGAAATGAAAAAATAGGATTAAGGTAAAGGGATGAGGGTATTTATAGACTTAGTGTTACTTTGGTATTAAGTCATAGACCATGGCGTAGCATGCTTTTCTTTCTTAGGTACTCGCAAGTATTACCATTCCTTAGCAGTGAATGAATTAAGGGTAGTACATTGTAGATGTGATAACACAGGCTAGATAAACTTAAGCACTAAGTTTTGGTTTTATAATATATATTATTGTTATAGATATTTAAGGTAAGTGTTACACTCTTTTACATGTTCATGGCAAACGTTTATATTATTGGTTTGGTAAACAACCATAAGAAATAGTGCCTGTCTTACTGTAGAGATATGTATGAATATTTCTACGCAGTCAGCCCTTTTTAATTTGTAATCAAAACGAAACTATGACCCAAACTTCTGCCGTTTTTACTGTAGGAAGGCAAAGGGAATGAAGAGATGAGTTGCAAATATAACAATGATGCAATGTTATAAGTAACGATACAAATAATAGATTAGAAATGTTTAGGTTTTGACATGCCTTGATACATTCCTCACATCAATATTTGTCGTCACTTGATTTGGAGTACTTTTTTATATTAATTAAATATTCAGTATTATTTAATTAACATTTAAATCTTTGAATCACTATTTAAATAATTAAATAAATAAATTATTATACCGTAAAAATACAGGACGTTACACTCCTTTAAAAGTGGTTAAGCATAAAATGGTTGACGGAGTAGGGTAGTTCACAGGGTTGCCCACTTCCTCTAAAAGCTTGTAAGGGCTCAACTAGAGACAGATTGGTAATTGAAGGATATGTGGCCATTACACGCTCACCAACTGTCTAAGGGAAGTCTTAAGTGACATAGGTGTCCTATCGGGGAATATCAGTTAAGTAGTAACGTTCGCAATACTACTTCTCATATTACAAATGAGAGAATAGACTTAAGAACGTTACTGTACTAGGATGGGGTTCTTAAAGGGCTAGGGATCTGCCTCAGGGTCATAAGAGATCGTAAGAATCCACCTTTAATAGGGCCAGAAGTGACCGAGAATGCCACCTCGTTGGGTCTTTACCCTAAAAATACTAATGGGAGATTGACTTGGATATCCACCCCATTGGTTAGATACTTATGTTTGTGTGAAATCTTGTGTGCTGCGTAGACATACCTAGGCGCCTTTATCGTTATTTGAATATTATATTTTCTCTTTCCACTGTGTGAGATTTCCATTCAAAGTATATGTTTATTGTTAT
Source organism: Allium sativum (assembly GCA_030737875.1). Classification (NCBI taxonomy): domain Eukaryota; kingdom Viridiplantae; phylum Streptophyta; class Magnoliopsida; order Asparagales; family Amaryllidaceae; genus Allium; species Allium sativum. The sequence continues at coordinate 303,352,071 of CM060924.1, forward strand.
CTGTGCAAATGTAATCCTTACAGGAACCAACGACCCATTTAGAATCGCTCTAAGTTTCGATAGGCCTTTCTGCATCGAAATTTAGGCCCATTTTGGGTGGGTTGTTACATTTTGTATCAAGGCATAGGTTACCCGATTATAAGGGAAGTATACGTATGAGAGGCATATTTGTGATTTGAAAAATATTTTTCAAACTATATATAAATAATACATGTTTACCCCCTATAAGCATACACATTTATACTAGGCGCCTTTATCGTTTCTTCCTTTTTCAACTTAAATACTATCTCAGGAGTATCCACTATGGGATCCTTCCTTTTCTTTTCAGATAGTAGAATGGATGAAAATCCTAATGAGCAGGGAAACCAGGCAAGACCCTGCTACTTGCCAGAATGGTTCCAGCAGTACCTCCGTACTGTGGAGCAGGTCCCTGTAGCTAATCCTTCCCCAGCGGCTCCCGTAGCTCCTGCTGCTGATGTGGCCTTTGATTTTTCTCGCTTATGTAAGGTCTTTACGAATTTTGGAGGGAAACCGTTTTCTAGATAGGAAGGCTTTGCAAGTGCCCAATCTTGGGTTATATGGATTGTGAAAGAATTTTTGAGGCTACCGCCTGGCCCGATGAAATAAGAAGAAGGATAGAGGTCTGGCATTTGAAGAATGAAGCCTTAGAATGGTGGAACTTAATATCAATGGAGAATGAGGGCAAATCTTCACATGGGACGAATTCTAGACCCGTTTTGAAGAGAAATTTTTGCCAAGGCAGAAATGACTATTTAGCTAGAGAAATTCATCCACCTCAAGCAAGGAAGCTTGAGTCTGCAAGAATACGTATCCAAATTCACTAAGTTATGCAAGTTTAGTAGAGGAATGGTAGACACACCCATGAACAAAGCCCTTAGATCTGTGAAAGGATTGAACTCCCCGTTGAAGGAAACCTTATTAGCCTAAGTAGAAGTTAGGGCGACTTTTGAGACTCTAGTTGAGACATCTACCCTTTGCATGGCTGAAAGCTTCAAGGAGGATAAGGAGGGTAAGAAAGGAGAAAGCTATAATAAGAACAAGAAGAAAGAATGGTGGAAAAACAAGAAAAAGAAGAACTTCAAAAAGGATACAAAGACTTGTGCGAGGTGCAATCGCAAGGGCCATGAGGCCAAGGATTGTAGAGTCTCATTGGCAAAGAAGGAGTTCAAGGGAAATTGTTACAACTGCCACGAAGAAGGACACATGTCCAACGACTGCCCAAAGCCCATGTCTACCAAAAGTGGTCAGAACTATGCAATTGAAGCAACCCCAATCCAAAGCTGACCCCCGAGAGATCAAGGGTAGCCCACACTCGAAGGTATAATCTCTATTTTAGGAAATTCAGCATACACCTTGTTTGATTCTGGAGCTACCCATTCTTTTATCTCCAAGCAATTAGTAAATCTGTTGAACCTTTCCATATCTATCTCGGATAGTCCGATTGAGGTGGCCAACCCTATCGGATGATCTAAGTATCTTGATCTATTGTGTAAAGAGCTAGTATTGGAGGTCGACTTTGTCGAGTTCCATTGCGTAGCGTATGCATTGGATATTATGGGGTATGACCTTATCTTAGGTATGGACTGGAAATCATTTTATGGGGTCGTCCTAGATTACGATAAGTGACTCGTTCGTCTTAGGAGCCGTGGAGGACAAAGCCTTTTTATATTCCTTGTCTCCTAGTTCTGAAGGACCATCTTCGGTCCCTACAGTTTGTGAGTTCTTGTACATTTTTGAGGAAGTCACGGGACTTCCGCCCCACAGAGAAATGTCCTTTCGTATTGACCTAGAAAAGGACGCTAGACTTGTAGCACTGCCCTTGAGGCATATGGCGCCCATCGAAAGAAGGGAGTTAGATAAGAAGATTTCAGAGTTGCTACAAAAAGGTTTTATTCGTCGAAGTACCTCAGAATGGGGTGCACCTGTTGTATTTGCCACCAAAGCAGATGGATCTTTGAGACTTTGTGTCGACTATAGAGAGCTTAATAAATTGACCAAAAGGAACAGGTACCCTTTACCAAGAATCAATGACCTTTTTGACCACTTAGGCGGAGCCCGAGTATTTTCCCTACTAGACCTTGCTACTGGATTTCACCAGTTGAGAATTGTGGAGGACAGCAAGGACAAAACTGCGTTTAGGACACCAAACAAATTGTTCCAACGGGAAGTTATGCCCTTCGAATTAACGAATGCACCCTCCTTTGTAGACCTCAGGAGCAGAGTGTTTAAGGGCATTCTAAATAAAATTGTGGTAGTCTTCGTAGATGATATCCTTATATTATCAAAAGATCGTGAAGAGCATGAAAAACACATGAGATAAGTGTTAAGAATATTAAGAAAGAACCAACTGAAAGAAAAATTCTCGAAGTGCCATTTCTTGAGGGAAGAAGCAAGATTTTTAGGACATATTGTGTTAAGTGAAGGCTTGGCCGTAGACCCCGCGAAGATCGAGGAAATCAAGGAATGGAGGATACCTCGAAATGCTACAGAGGTAAGAAGTTTCCTTGGATTGACTGGGTATTATAGGAAATTCATTAAAGACTTCGCAAAGATTGCTACTCCATTAACCCAATTAATGAGAAAGAATTTGGTATTTACTTGGAGTAATAAAAGTGATACAACCTTTAAGAAATTAAAGGAAGCATTAACTAGCGCACCAATCCTAATCATACCTGATGGTTCAAAATCATTTACCGTTTACACTAACGCATGTGGGACCGGTTTAGGAGCAGTCCTTATGCAAGAAGGAAGTGTAGTTGCCTATGCTACTAGACAACTCAAGGATCCAGAGAAAAGATATCCAGTTCATGACCTTGAGTTAGCCGCAGTAGTATTCGCCCTTAATATGTGGAGGCATTATCTCTTAGGGGAGAAGTTTGAATTGTTTACCGACCATAAATCCCTTAAGTATTTATTTTCTCAAATGACTTGAACTTGAGACAACAAAGATGGATGGAATATATTGCCTCATTTGACTTTACGATTCAGTATACCCCGGGCAAGGGGAATGTTGTGGCGGATGCTTTAAGTAGGAAACATTTGACTTTGAATGCGATGATTGAATGGAAATAATTAGAGTTCCTCGCCAATTTAATTTTCAACCTTCACCAACCTCTTCCAATGGTTTTCTTGGGGCTATGGTAATTAGACCTACCCTAAGAGAAAGAATCCAAAGTGCACAAGACCTTGACGAAGAGTTAAGAGGAATAAAGGAGAAAGTGGTAAAGAGAGAGACCTTTCCTCATTCGGTTAGGTATTCGATGCATGATGATGGGAGTTTACTTCAGGATGGACGACTTTATGTCCATAAGGATGAAGGGATGAGGAAAAAAATTCTAGAGGAATTCCATAGGTCGAGATTGACCATACACCCCGGTGTGGATAAAATGTACAAGGATATGAAGAGGAATCTCCATTGGGAAGGGATGAAGAGAGACGTAGCCGAGTTTATAGCCAAATGTATAAATTGCAAAAAGTCAAGGCGGAGCAAGGAAAGCCTGGAGGACTGTTGTTACCTTTATAGATCCCCACATGGAATTGGGAACATATTTCCATGGACTTCCTAGAAGCCAAAAAGGGAATGAGGCCATTTGGGTTGTGGTAGATGGTTTAACCAAAAGCGCCCATTTCATACCATTCATGAAGACAAGGATTGCAGCTTTGTTAGCCCAATTATATGTTAAAGAGATAGTTAGACTCAATGGTATTCCATCAAGTATCGTGAGCGATAGAGATCCCTTATTCACAAGCGAATTTTAGAGAAGCCCACAAGCAGCATTGGGGACGACCCCTAACCTAAGCACAACTTATCATCCGCAAACCGACGGATAGACAGAGAGAGTAAACAGAATCTTAAAAGATTTGCTCAGAGCTTGTATCATAGACTTTGGAGGAGTTTGGGAGCATCACCTACCGCTTGTGGAGTTCACGTATAATAATAGTTTTCAAGCGACGATTAGCATGGCCCCTTTCAAAGTGCTATACGGGAGGCCATGCAAATCGCCAACTTGTTGGTGAGAAACTACCAACAAGGTTATACTCGGACCAGACTTCGCCCATGAATCCATGGAGAAGATATCTTTGATTAGGCAGAGAATGAAGGCAGCCCAAGACCGTCAGAAGTTGTATGTCGATAAGCGAAGGAGGGGACTACAATTTAATGTTGGAGACTTGGTGTTCGTGAAAGTATCCCCTCTTAAGAAGACTGTTCGGTTTGGAAAGACTGGGAAGTTGGCTCCTAGATTTATTGGGCCTTTTTGTTTCATCGAGAAGATAATATCTCTGGCCTATCGAGTGGATCTCCCAGTGCGTATATCGGGAATCCATAATGTTTTTCATGTATGTCATCTAAGGAAATGCCTTCATGATTCTAAAATCAGAATCGATCTTGATGAAATTGGAGACATAGAAAAACTCGAGTTGGAGTCCAGGGTGCCCCGTGCAACTGCAAGGATTGTAGAGCACGGAATCAAGAGACTCCAAACCAAAACTGTACGCCTCGTCTGAGCACAATGGGGGAATCACCCTGCGGAAAGCACATAGGAGACCGAGGATAAGATGAGATAGACTCACCTAGAGCATTTCACTGGTAAAAAATTTCCTCAAAATCCTGTTTATGGATGCATCGTGATTGCTAGACTGGATGTTAGGGAATGGATGCAACACCATCGCACTAAGCACTCATATAGAAATATATGCATATTTAGGTTGTTTGCATGCATGCTGCATCACTTATTACACCTACATGCTAGGGTAAAGCTCACTTTAGTGGGCCTGCAGTTCATAATCACTTCGAGTCATGGATGCTTATGGATGAATTATGTACAACTTGGATGTTTCGTGCGAGTTGTATTTTTTGCCCCTTAAACAGATTTCAGGATGAAATCTATTTTAAGGGGGGAGAATGTAACACCCCGTAAAATTCATAAGTATAAATAAAAAAAAGCAATTAAATGATATAGCTAGGAAATGAAATTTTGCATCTTTAGGAATTCGTCTATGAAATTCTTTTATTTGGATTCGTGGCGAAATTCTGAATCATTTTCATATATAATATGCTGAAAACGATCAACGTATGAAAGTTATGAATAGTTGAATTTGGACAGTGTACGCAGAATATTTTTTTTTTTTTTGAAAATGGGTAACATATATAAATCAGAAACAGTACAAAATTACGGTCAGCATACTAACCGGATACAAACACTCAAAATACAGACTGAAAAATCCACCAAGAAAAGCTACATATTACCTCTTCCAAACAAACATTCGGCTAAGAATGTGACAACGAAAACCTGTACTTCGAGAACAACCAAATTGCTCCAACACGCTGAGAACCACCACTACAAGTGCAATCACTGCACTTCAGCCACTGCAAACCGATCAACCATCATCCACACTACATCTTAACAATACCAATCCACTTCCAAGCCAAAACAGTAAATCTCGGCAATACAACAAAATAATTAGGCTAGATCAAACCAATCGCTGCCTCAACACCAACCAAGAACGCACACAGAACAAACCGCTTCATTGTTACCAGAAATTCGCCAAAACCGCACAACCAGGAACAGAGAAGGAAACGAACCTGAGAGTAGTAGGAGACTGGAACTGAAGACAAGCTTCAGAAACGCCGGCAATGCCAGAACCCGGCTCCCAATAGAAATAACCTCGAATTCGATTACTCCGACAACAATTGGCAGAACGGTGAAGTGAAATCGTGCCAACACCGAAGCGTAGATCTAGAGCAGACGGGATGGAGGTCTGATTTTGAAACCGCGGGAGTTTTGATGTGGGAAAGTAGCGAAGCCGTGAAATAAAAAGAAGGGAACAATCCGATCTATCCAAAAATGGAGAAAGCTAGGTCAAGATTTGTGAGAGGAAGAGGATGAAAGGGGTGCATCACAGAGGAAGATTAAGAAGAGAGAGGCGGCGGAAATCGCTGTGACCTAGTCCCCATTTTTGAGAAAGAAATCGCTCATCAGTCGTCAACGTATATTTGAGGAATATATATATATATATATAATTGTCTAAATATTATATATATTGTCCAAATAATAATTTAAAATAAAAAGAGGGAAATTCAAAATTTGAAATTGGAGATAAGATTTTGGGGACAACGTACATTGAATATATGGAAAACAATGAAGCAAATTAGGAACGTAATTAATAAAATTAACAGCTCAGCAAACGAGCAAAACTGGGCGTTCCAGCCTGAAGGAAGCCGATCCCCCTCCCTAAGGGGTGTCGAACGGCGGTCGACCCCTAACGGCTGGAACAATCCAATGAGGCTATGTAATTAGGGTTTTTTAAGAGGTTATGTTTATATGGATGGTTCGGATTGATTTTTATAAGTTCGACGGCTCCTGCTCACACGAGCAAGTATAAATAACCCCTTATACAACACAATAGAAACCCTGATTATTCTGAACCTCTGCCTCCATGCTGCTGAATTCCATAGAAAAATAAAGAGATTGAGTGAAGGTTTCTTCTGCTTTTCTACCTCCATTCTATATCTCTCTATTTCAATTTATATAAATCTAGGAATTTGCAATTTATCATAAACAATATATCTAAGAATCTAATTATATGTTTCTTATAATTAAATTGTTAGGAGATCAATCATAGCTCGCTTGTATGTTGAGAACCATCGCAAAACTTGAGATTTCTATCACATCTCCACTTAATATGTGAGTGGAATCTAGTTTTGCTTAAGGGCATATTCATATTATTATCAGTTTGTTATATAAATTGTTATTCCTATGAAGATTTAGTTATGCGATAATATAACATGAAAAATCCCTAAATCTTCTACTTTGTAATCACGTAGATTATCATGTTGAATTGCTTTTGTGGAATTGTGGTTTTGTATTGGATTAAAGGTAAAAATGAGTATTGTTTTATTATTTATATTTTATGCAATTCACCATTATTATCATTTGATTTGGCCTAAAAAGGTTTGGATTTGAATTTGTTTCACAGTTGAATTGGGTTTGGATCCTAATTTGGGTGTAAACGCATATGAGTCATATGTTAACATTTTTGGGTGTATAACACCACAAAAAGGTTGAATTGGGTGAAATATAAATTGTAAACATACATGTATGAAATACGTTACTTTTAATTTAATATTGAAACCTTTTTCTACATGCCTAGGATACAAGTTGTAATTGTTATGTATGTGTATGTTCTCCATTACTTCTATTTGCTATATGTCCACTATGCCATCATGTTATGTTGTAGCGGTAAAATATGGAAAGACCTAAACTTGTATGCCTTAATTTGGATAAATGACAATTTCCATCCCGATTAGAGCATTTCCCGTTTGTACGAATGATTAGGCGCTATTATTATATTATTTATTTAAATGTAATTAACGTTATATTTGCGTAATAAATGAGATTAGGTGATATTTTGAATTTGAAATGTCCCCTTAACAAATATACATATATATTTGTTTGCTTCTGTGTGCGTATATCTGTGCAGTTAAAGAGCTTAGCGGTTCTATAGCGGTGGAGGTGTAAAAAGTTGTAGTGGGGATAAAGCGGAAAAATGGCGGGGCTATAGCGGAAATGCAAAAACGTCTATTAGATATAAAATTAGTCATTTAAAATTGATTAATGGTCAATTCCACATCATTTTTGTTAAATAAATGAATATTAATTAGTCTTACATTAAAAAATCAGATACTATCATGGTTATGCACACTAGATTTGATGGTCATAAAAGATTTCTACCGTAGTTGGACATTTATGCCTAAAAGTTAGCTATTTATTCTAACTTTTTTGATTTATTTTGAAAAATAACTAGTCAAATCATTCTTTGTATATTCATATTGTTAAAGCGGTTGCTAAATAGCCTTGATTTAGCGGGTGCAGCGGAACATAGCGGGCACTAAAGCGGATTTACTGTTCATCAGTGCAAAATTAAAATAACGTAGCGACCGGAGAGTGCTGTGGTCTATAACGAGGATTTAACAGGGCTTTAGCGAGGCTTTAACTGCATAGGCGTATATATAGTATGGCTTGTGTGTGTATATGTATGTATGTATATATATATATATATATATATATATGACACATAGACACGAGGTTAGTTGCCATTTGTGGTAGAAGCCTGCCCGGAACCGACCGACAAATCCAGCAACCACAAGTGGGTCCAACTAATGTGAGATGCTAGGTGTCATGGGCCATTCATAAACTTAGTACACTAGACACGAGGTTAAACTGACTTGTAGTAGAAGCCTGCCCAGAACCGACCGACATATCCAGCATCTACAAGTATATGGGTTAATGTGAGAGGTCTAGTGTATGTATATATAACTATATATATATATATATATATATATATAAGTTGATGTGTGAAAGAAAATAGGTTTACTACACCTTAAGAAGGTCTTAAGTGATTGACTCACCTCTTTATCTAATTCGGGCCTTAAGTGGTTAGGACTAGGATCCCTCCGAAGGTTTTTTCCTTGGAGAGGAACCCAAGTCATAGGACCCACCCCTAAGGTAAGTCTTTGGGTCCTCCTCCTTTAAGAACGGTTAGGCATAAAACGGTTGACGAAGTAGGGTAGTTCATGGGGTTTTCCACTTCCTCTAAAAGCTTGTAAGGGTTCAACTAGGGACAGATTGGTAATTGAAAGATATATGGCCATTGCATGCTCACTGACTGTCTAAGGGAAGTCTTAAGTGACATAGGTGTCCGGGAAATATCAGTTAAGTAGTAACGTTCGCAATACTACTTCTCATATTACAAATGAGAGAATAGACTTAAGAATGTTAACGTACTAGGACGTGGTTCTTAAAGGGCTTGGGGTCTGCCTCAAGGTCATAAGAGATCGTAAGAATCCCCCTTTAATAGGGCCATAAGTGACCGAGAATGCCACCTCGTTGGGTCTTTACCCTAAAAACACCAATGGGTTATTGACTTGGATATCCACCCCATTGGTTTGATATTTATGTTTGTGTGAAATCTTGTGTTCTACATAGACATACCTTGACATATGCAACCTGCTAAAAATATAGGGTATGGACATTAAGTAATACTATATTCCAGTCACACAGAACTTTATGTTCTGACCCCCTCTCCTTAACATCCAAATAGTTGAGTAGATGGGGTGAAACCATAGATGAAGTCCTGATTGAAGACTACGGAGAAGATGAAGTTATCTTGATATTATTAGCTGTTATTACTTTTCTTCTTTTGGAACCTTATGAAGATGAACTATTTGACGTACCTTTTGAATAAATGTAACTGTGATTCTGTATTTCAGAGATTTTTGAAATAATGGTACATCTTATTTTAATATTATATTTTCTCTTTCCGTTGTGTGAGATTTCTATTCGAAGTATATGTTTATTGTTATCTGTGCAAATGTAATCCTTACAGGAACCAACGACCCGTTTAGAATGGCTCTAAGTTTCGATGGGCCTTTTCTGAGTCGAAGTTTAGTCCCATTCTGGGTGGGTTGTTACAATTGCGTAGCTTACATCCATACGGACCCAAAAACGGCGTTCAATTCTGTACACGTATGCAATATATATAAGCATTATAATTTCCGATTGAATTAAATATCATTAACAAATTAATTAATATTTTATTAACATAATTAACACCTTAATCTAAGAATTTACTTCTTCTTCACCAGTTGAAAACGCGACCATCATTTCCTAAAGCCAAATTGTGCTCCTTACTACTAACCTCTCTCCCTCTAACAACCTCTTCTCACCACCGATCCGCACGAAACCACCATCGTCCAAAACTCCACCTTTTCCCTACCAAAGTCAAGCTCGCACGCCTCTACTCCTATCCGCGTTTCAGGCCAGCACACGACCTACTGAACAAAATAGCGATCCTTTTATTTTTAATAAATTCTCGAAAAATCAAAATCAATGCTATTTACCTCACAAAACTCAAAACGATAAACAAATTCATCCAATACCCCATGAATTTGGGGATAATTGAAGCCCTAGGTTCACTACTCTAATCTCGAGCAACAGGAACAGCGTGCGCACCCATTAAATCATATATAGTGACGAAGAGTAGCTTATGAAGATTGCAGATATATAAGTTTTGAGATATTTAGGATTTTCGTTGAATTTAACTCCATTTTTGAAGCTTACGTTTTCTATGTTCTTTTTTCTAAAATGGGAAGAAAACACCCAATATTTATAGAAGAGCGGGGAACAGCAAGGACGTGGTAGGTCTGCTTACGGTACAAAATAGGTTTTTTAAAAAAGATATTAAAATTAAATTTTGATTTGATTCCCATTAAATTGATTTGATTTTATATGTAATAAAATTTAATATGATTTGATTTTAAAAAGATGCAATTTGGTTTTTCATTACTGCGATTTGATTTCAAAGAGATTTTTATTTTAATTAAAAAAGATATCGATTTGATTTCAATAAAATTTATGTACATATAACATACACACGAAACTTACGCACAAAGTAACACGCAAAAACCACCACATACAAGCTCCTTTCGCGATGAAAATTGTTATCCTTAATAACTTAATATTACGGACATGATGGAACTGGTTTCGTTGAATTATGAGATCATTTGTAAAAGTTCCTTTGAATTTCGCAACGTGAATCGATACGCGTTTATACAACGCATGATCACAAAGTAAATCCAATTGACTTTAAATTGTAATCTTACAATAATTAACTATTACGGAATTTATAAAATTAGTTTCGTTGAAATCCTAGGTCGTTTGAAAATTGGTTATTCTATATATTATATTAAGTCGATAAAATATATATCAATTTCAAAATCAAACAAACTCATCATAATAAATTATTATTATCATATATATTCAAAATAGAATGACATATAGCTTCAACTATTTTAACTCGATTTTAAATTCAAGTTAAATCGATATCCAATTCATCTAAAATGCTTTTATTTTATATAAATAATCGTTATAGTTTATAAACAATTCTATAACGATTTTCTGAAAATTTGATTTTGACATAACTCAAAATCTACAAGATGAAATCTCAAATTTTCACTTTCATTAGAAAACTATGATCCAATAGATCCGGACGATTCTTGTTTCAAAGAATTTCGACTTATATTGGATCCTGTAAATTCATTTAAAGTTCAAAACATAAAACTACGGACTACCACACCGCTGCAAGCTCGTTTTTAATTAATATAAATTTATACGTTCAAATTTCATTCAATTAATAAATTCTATATAAAAATCCATTTATATTACCAACTCAACTTTTAAAACCAATTTAAATGTTTGAAATTTAACGCTTAAAAATCCGGGTCGTTACAAAATATAATTATATTAATCATATTTCCAAGAAATATGAAATTTTCTATTTTAATTCCAAGTGAATGTGCATAATCTATTAAAACGGTCAATATTCCTAAATTTGTAATGATCATTAAGATTAAAATTACACTATTTAATATGAGAAGAAACGGCATTAAAAACAACCTAATTTAATTAATATTTGTGATAACTTTTTTTACTGAAAATTTAATTTATTTTTTTATTTTTATGTATTTTTGCAATTATAAATTAATTGGTTATGCATGTGTACCACACACATACTAGAAGCACATATATAACATAATTTCTTCTTAACAGTTTAAAACTAAATTACTTTGACATAAAGATAAGGTGGAGCACTCAATGAAAGAGGAAAATGAAATATTTTGTTGATGTTAAGCACCATGGTCCATAACCACTTTAAGAAATATTGGACCTATCTTTTGTGAAATTCCTCTTACAACATGCTTTCGTTAACCTATAATCAGAAAGTGTACATGAACACAAAACTCAAATATTATCCGTTAATGAATTTGTAAATACATTCATAATATAGTTAAAGCTTGAATTTTATATCATGTAATATTGAATAAAATTAGTAATTATACAAAAAAAAAAGTAACAAAAAATTATAGATGTTGAAAAAAATTAAAATTTTCTGTACGTAGATCAATTTATATATATAGACATCAAAAAAAATATTAAACTAAAATAGAAAATTAAAATTAAAAATATTTTCATAGAATGTTTAAACCAAAAATTACCAAGGACATCTAACTTAAGTGGTTAGATTAATGACGTTTGGACAAAGGTCATACAAATCATGAGTTCTAGCCAATGAGCTACCATAATGAGTGTTCAACTTAAATAATGTATCATCACTCTTGTTATCAAAAAGGTTATTTAATATTTTATAAATACACATATAAATATATTAAAACAAAAATATATATAATTTTATGGGGTATTTAGTTTTAATGACACATTTAAAAAAATAGATCAAAGGACAACTAAGTTTAATAATTAAATAAAGGACAAAGACCAAATTGTATTATATCAACATGAAATTCACTTTGATTTCGCATCATTACTAAATCAATTAAAGGATAAAAATAACCCTGAATTTTTTTATTTAAAAAAATGTAATTTAAAAATTATTTTAGTCTATTAATGTAATTATAAATATATAAAAATAGTCAGCTCGGAATGTTAAATGAATATAGCTTTATAACTTAAATATATATAGATTTATATTGTATCACGTAATCACAGAACTAAGTCATTTTAAAGCTAATGTCGCCTACACCCAAAAAAAGCTATATGTAAAAAGCGAAGGTATATCCATCCTAAATTTCTTATATTCATTTTTTCTATATTTGTAAAACAAAAAACATTTTCTAATTAAATTTTATTAATTTTAATGAAATAATCACACAAAAATATTTATTTATTTACAAAATATCAATGTGTGTCCTTAATTTAAAGTATTTGAACTTTTTTCAATTAAAACATGAAAGTTGCGCTTGATTTAGGTAGCAAAAGTTGCTTGCCCTTGATCTAATTTTTTTTTTCTGAAATGTGTCCTTGAAACAAATATCCACTAATTTTATTATATTTTGTTAAGTATATATATATATATATATATATATATTAACATGATTTTAAGCTACTAAGTAATTTAAGGATTTTTTTTTTTTGTTCTTTATTTTGCCGAGCATAAGTAATTGATGATTATCATAAATATAAACGCATACAAATATATACATGAATAAATCAAGTATCCATACCATTTGTTGGATAGCCCCGCAAAAAATCTAACATGTTGTGGTGTTGATTAGTTCCTCTTGGAGATTCATTGTCTTCTCTTCAGATTGCAAAGTTGAAATTTGGTTTCACTAATGTTATAAGCATATGTGGATATGGCAGAGAGAGAATATCCTAAAAAATGTATTTAATTATGGCGGAGGCTCCCTTGTTTATAGTCAAGAGATTACACTCTTTTCTCCACCATTCTTTCAAGCACTGAAGACTTAGTATAGCTCCTAAAATGTCCTCATTATGGTTCCTTAGTGGTGACTAGGCAATGTCTAACACACATTTGAATCTTATGTGAATCACCCGTTAGTTGATTGATTTCTAGATCCTCTATTGATCAAACTATCATACAGATTTGTACATCATTTTTTAAAATTTTAATCATGAAACAAAGAATTAAAATTGGCCACAATGATTGATATGACGTTTTTATTTATTTGTCATTAATTTACAAAAGGGAAATTTAACGACAAGGGCAAAAGTCCACTAAAATTTATCCATAAGGACAGCCGCCTAATATTTTATCCTAAAGGACAATACACTGAAAATAAAAATCGGCCGCTGCTTTCTTCTTCTCCCCTCTCGCGCGTAAGTCGAATTGATCATCAATAATCACAAAATCAAAAAAATCACGAAATCATAAATTGCGAAATCACGAATTTCAGAATATAAAAGAATCGAAATTCGAAATCGAATTCAAACATCACGAAATCAAAATCGATAAGGAGAGCATTCGAAACAAAAATCACGAGAAACAGAAACCCTAGAAAAAAATTTGTCGAACAACATAAATCCATTGGAAATCACAATTGAATTGAATAGTAATATTTTTCTAACGATGGAAAACGCAGTTGAAGAAGTCGAAATTGTTGAAATAATTTTTTAGTAATTGGAAATGTTTTTTTTTTTTTTTTTCGTTACTAGTATAGCAGTTCGTAGGTATCATTTTTCCTATTTTTACTTTAAAACATAGCAGCAGTTTTTAGTTATCATTTTTCTAGGTATCATTTTTACTGCAGTTTATGTGTTGTGTTAAACATCACAGCAGTTTTGAGGTATCATTTTTATATTTTTTAAGGTATCATTTTTAATGTAATTTCTTTGTTATGTTACACATTACTGCAGTTTGAAGGTATCATTTTTATATTTTTTAAGTTATCATTTTTACTGTAATTTACGTGTTATGTTAAACATCACAGCAGTTTTAACGTATCATTTTTATATTTTTATGGTATCATTTTTACTGCAGTTTATGTGTTATGTTAAACATCATAACAGTTTGAATGTATCATTTTTATATTTTTTAAGTTATCATTTTTACTGTAATTTATGTGTTATGTTCATATACGTCTTTTTTTTATGTGATAATTTTTGTGATGGTTTACTGGTGCAAAATTAACACAAGAACAAAATCACATGGAAAAAACACATAACACAGTTAAAACATGAAAACTGATAATTGAAAAAATAGAAAACTGATACTCACAAACTCCATCAATGTTTTAAACAAAAACCAATGCAAAAAATGTTTACATCACTATTTGATTGAATATAATAAAATAAATTCGACTGAGTTAAAAAGTTGATGCAACAATATAACTTTAAAATTAACATAGCAATAAAATTGCATGGAAAAAAAGCATAACACAGTTAATAATGTAAAACTGATATCTAAAAAATTACAAAATGATACCTATAAACTGCAGCAATGTTTTGAAGAAAAAATAACGGAAAAAAATTATATAACTGAAACATAAAATGATAACTAAAAAACATAGAATGAAACATAAAATGAAATAAGTTGGACTGAGTGACGAAGTTGATGCAAATATATAGTTTCAAAATTAACACAACAATAAAATCACAACAAAACAACACATAACACTGTTAAAACAGAAAAAATGATACCTAAAAAATTAGAAAAATGATACCTAAATACTGATGCAATGTTTTAAAGACAAAATAATGGGAAAAAAATTTATATCACAGATTTATTGATTAAAATGAAAAAAGTTCGACTTAGTTTCAAAGCTGATACAACAATATAACTTCAAAATTAACACAGCAACAAAATCTCATTAAAAAAACATATAACACAGTTAAAACGGCAAAAATGATAACTAAAAAAATAGCAAACTGATACCTAAAAACTGCTGCTACGTTTTAAAGTTAAAAACAAGAAAAATGATACCTAGAAAAATAGAAAAATGATACCTAAAAACTGCTGCTACGATTTAAAGTTAAAAACATGAAAAATGATACCTAAAAAAATAGAAAAATGATACCTACGAACTGTACTAGTGGTAAAATGAAAAAAAAAACATTTCCAATCTAAAAAAATTGTTTCAACCATTTCGTGCTCTTCATATACGCTTTCCATCGTTTGAAAAATATTTTTATTCCATTCAATTGTGATTTCGAATGGATTTTTGTTGTTCGACCTACTTTTTTTTCTAGGGTTTTTGTTTCGGCTGATTTATGGTCGTGATTTTGATTTCGTGGTTTTTGTCTTCGATTGAGACGGCCGATTCTAATGTATTATCATATTTGTGATTTAAGCGATTTATGATTTCGTGATAAACGATGAAATCGACAAAGACGTGAGAGGGGGAGAAGAAGAAAGCAGCGGCCGAAATTAATTTTCAGTGTATTGCCCTTCTGAGTAAAATTTAAGTGGGCTGTCCTTATGGCTAAAAAGACCTTCAATTTTGTCCAACTAAATATTTTCCTGTTTACCAAAATTAGAAAAATAATTTTGTCTGTTGGTTAAACTCGGAAATATTCATCAAAATTGATCAATTGAACAACAATTAATAGCTGTTGTTATAAAGGAAGCATACTATAACAAGAGAAGAAAGTGGTTAAATAATATTTT
The DNA here is from genome assembly GCA_030737875.1 of Allium sativum. NCBI lineage: Eukaryota > Viridiplantae > Streptophyta > Magnoliopsida > Asparagales > Amaryllidaceae > Allium > Allium sativum. The sequence goes on from CM060924.1 coordinate 303,368,073, forward strand.
TTCGAACTTTTTCTGAAGAAGTTGTAAAGAATATTATATCTAGACACATCCACAAAAATTCTTCTTAACAAAAATAGTTCATGACGTTTTGACAAACAGCTGTAAAAACTACGACTTATGACAATAGTTCCTAAAATGTTGTAAATTCAAAGTTGTAAAATAGGGTTTTTCTTGTAGTGCTAGTGATTGAGATAGTTAGGCTAAGGACCTTTTTATTGGCGTGCTAGAAGATCGCAGATCGTAGAATTCGCTTTATTAGATATGGACTGGACTCAGATCTAACCCTCAAGCTCAAATCATAACAGAAAAATACTCATTAATCATGCAACACGTCAAATATGAATGGAAACCAACCCAAATGTTCAAACTGTAATAGTTTTGGACATTTAGATACTATTTGCAAATTTACTAAATTTTGAATTTCAAAACAATCGAATACAAACTACATTACGCCTAGCGCTATGATTATTGACGCCAACATGTTAATACCGATTCAATGGATTGTCAACAAGATCAAAATATATCATTCACGAATGTGATCACGGTCAATTTACAAATGGAGACAATTCAAATTCATTAAATAAAGACATGAGAGGTAAGTAGAATTTTGGCATAAATTGGTCCAATCAACCAATTACGGATAACATTACAGCGGATGTTGAACAAATGGAGAACAACCCACGCACAGATGATTGTTATTAAAAGCACAGAATAGACATACTGACCTGTCTAATTCCAGTCAAGTTATCACAGAGATTTGCAATGTGGGTAAGCTGCGTAACACATCTAAGTTGATTATCAACAACAATAGCGCATGTACAAGCTCTGATTAAAAATAAATAAAATTTGAAAGGCAAGTAAAAAAATTATTAACAAAGGAAACAATTACAACATACAACAATGTCAAAAAAATACAAAACTATACAGCAACTACTCATTCAACAAGCTAATGAATATGAGGAAAAAAAAACAATAAAATGATTCAATTAAGCTCAAGAAAAAACTCAAATCCGCTACTAAATCAACACATCCAAACTTCAGGCAATCAGCAAATCACGTACCAAATTCATCATTACACATTAATCCTTCCCTGCTTGTAAACTCCTCAGTATTTTCCGATGCAAAGTTGCATATAACACATTAGCATTCACTGCCGCACCAGTAAACACCCTTCTATTTCTTTCTGCCCAAATTTCATATATAAAAATCTTCAAAATTCTTAGTAATACAAACTTAATATGCTGAACTCAATTCCCATACTGTAGACGTCAATAATGTTATCATTGAGGAGTGTAAATAAGAAAAAAATGCGACAAGAGCTAGGAGCATGCGCAAAACAAGGTTCAAGGAAGTACTGTTTGAATTCTCAGGAATTGCCACTCAGGAGGTCATAGAAAACCATGCATGGAATTCGGTAGATCTTTAGTTCGGGTCATAATTTAAATGACTAAAACAAAGCTATACCGGACTTCCTAAAAGTTAAACATTTCGAACAGAGAGCATGTTAAGCTGATATAAAGCTTGATATTCATTATCCCTACTTCCTAAAAGTGAAGACCAAGATAATTCAAACCGTGGTACCTGAAGAATAAATAATTCAAAATTACATGTCATGACGCATGTCAGTAATAAGAAAAATTATAATATTTGGAAGATGCAATTAGTTGTCACCTTTAAATAGAAGACCTTCATAAGGGCATTGATTAGGTGCATGATCACATTTGATTGCATCAGACCCCACAGCGCATTTATGGAATTGCTGGATGGCAGTTAGCATCCCTATTTTCATTTTAGGTAGATTTACTGCATAATGTCTCTAAAAATATCATACTTTAACTAATGTTCAATATCAATTTGATGGGGACCATTGAATATTTATTTTTACAGTAAATATTGAATCAAGTCTTATAAATAAAAGTGTCGAAACACATGTTTTCGTTTTCATGTAAATATATGGCAAACTATAGGAGAAATGCTAAGCACACTCTCCCTTAGGGAGAGTGAGCTTGTACTTGCCACCTGATTGGTGGAAATGGATTGGCATTTGTTATATCATACATAGCTAATGATTGGTGTCAACTCATTTCCACCAATCAGGTGGCAAGTACAAGCTCACTCTCCCTAAGAGAGTGAGCTTAGCATTTCTCATAAATAAATTATCTTCTCATCCAAAAAGGATAGAGCAGCTCTACCATGAAAATTTCATTGGTAATTATTGGGATATTGTATAGAGATTTAGTCAGTAAAACAGAAAGGTTTGGCCAGTTAATATAGTTTCCAGTGGCAATCCTATAAGCCATCACTACAAACATCCGCATGAGAAGGCCTTAAGACATAACTTGCATAAAACATAGAGGCATTTATAGAATTGATGCAGGCCAAAGAATAATTAGAAGTTGCATTATTTGGTGTAATTTTGTACTTATTTTATTCTGTTCACTTTAGAAACCAATTATTAAGATATAGATCAAAAAATAATTAAAACTTGCATTATTTGGTGTAACTTTGTATTTTTATTTTACTATGTCCCACCACTAGAGATGGAAATTTTATCTGCGGGGAAGGATACCCATGGAGACCCACGCCTAATCGGGTGGGGATTCCCCGACTTAGCAGGTAATGGGGCAAGGGTGGAAGATGATTTCAATATCCGAAGCGGGTACGGGCCGGTACGGGGCGGGTACGGAGATTATACTATTCACCCCATATCCAACCCGATATATATTTCCTGTTAAAGAACGTGTACATTAGGCATATATACATTAAGTAGAAACATAGATTGTCGAGCTATATGATGTAAAGTTGTGAATCGTTCATTTCATATATGAACGGCATAAATATACATGCCTGGAAACATACGCATGTAACAAAAAATTATATTTTTTTCTTCTTTTTATTTTTTATAAACACAGGAATAGAGACAAATATACATGCATGCATGGAATAATTACACATGCTTGGAAACGTAAACAGTAACAAAAGTAATAAAACACAATTTTTTCTGCTTTTTATTTTTTTATAATACACGAACAGGGATAAACATACATGCATGTATGGCATAAATATACATATTTTTACCATTTTTCCAAGTTGTTGACATGACATTGTCTAGACTATTTATTTAGCATTTAAGTGTGAGTTAATGGTTAATAGTTACCCGACGGGTCCTCCATAACCATTGGGTGTTCCCCTACCCGAATATGTTGGGTATTAAGCGGGGATGTGGTGGGTACGGAGGACATAAATTGGTAGTCGGGATGGAGGCGGATGATGTATTCCCCGCATATTATCCGCCCCATTTCCATCCCTACCCACCACCACCTACATATGCTAACACTACTCTGTTGTATTTATATATCCAATTTTGTGACTTTTAATAACCTAAATGTAAAACATGAAAGGTGCCATAAAAAAAAATTGTACCAAGGAATGCTTAAATGAAACCAAACTTGTGTCAACACAAGGACAATAGGTGTCAATACAAGGACAATAGGTATCCTTTACGTGAAGGCAACATCACTATACCTATTACATGCCACTTTGACTTCTTGAACATTTGACTAAAAATCAGATTGAAGTTAAAAAGTTGGACAGAACAATCGATTATTTTATTTAAAAAAAAAAACTATAAGGAAACTGTCTAATAGGGAAACAATGATCATAAAAAAATTTGAAGTCAATTTTCTTATATAACCGACATCAATTTGTTGAAGCTATTTTTTTTTTTTTTTGAAGTAGCAACATCCAACACAATAACCTAGCCATATAGATTTGTCAACATGTGACATTACTTCAAATAATATGGAAAATAAACAAACAAGAAAAATACATGATAAAGAAATAGTATGGTGCTAATAGCACCCCAATATCATCTTCCTAATACCGCAATTAAAAAAATAAAACTCATTCAATTTTGTATGCTTCCTAATACCACATTACCTTTCCATTTTAATATCTCACTCAACAAGTATTTGCCGAACTAATCACGTAGTCAACCCTAATCTGAAAACCATAATCAACAACAATCAATGTCTTCTTCGTCTTTCCCGCGGGAAAATACAAACTTTTACCGACTGAAGCTCTAAACTTACTTGATTGAGTTGAATGGGGTTGAGACAACGATGTATATGCAGCTTTCTTCTTTCTTGGCACTGTTGCGGCATCGAACAATTTATTGTTGATCAATTGATTGAAGAACTAAGGTTTCAGAATGGAATGAAAGAGGAACGAATAAGAGAGGAGAGAGAAATAAGGTAACAGTGATGTGGTAGTCCATATTTATTAGGTGAGGTATTAAAAAGAGTATAATGACAATTCTTGTGTTATTTTTTAGTAGCTGTATTACGAAGAGTAAATTGGGGTGCCCTTAGCATCACACAAGAAATATGACAATAAAACTAGAAGCAATACGTTTTAAAAATCAGTTGTTGTTTTTTACAAAGTGAGTTAGAAAACCTAACATATATTTTGAAGTCAATGGCTTATCATATATTAAAGTAACACTTTTTAGAAATCAAATTTTTTTTTTACAAAGTGACAGTCAGAAAATCTAACATATATTTTGAAGTCAATGGCTTATCATTTCGCTAGTACCATAATGCAAATAATGTAGCTATTTTGTTGCTAAACTCTATAGTACTTCGACTTCCAACCAAAATCTATTAAATAATAGTAAAGCAGAAGAATTTCTCACTCTCTCCTTATTTCTCTCAATTCTCTTAATTCTCCTTAATTCTCTCAATTTCCTTCATTCTCCTTAAAACTCTCAAGATACTTTCATCAAATCTATTAAATAATAGTAAAGCAGAAGAATTTCTCACTCTCTCCTTATTTCTCTCAATTCTCTTAATTCTCCTTAATTCTCTCAATTTCCTTCATTCTCCTTAAAACTCTCAAGATACTTTCATCAAATCATAATAATAGCTCTGAACCCATCCACATCTACTCTGGATTTCCAACGTCGTCCAGGATGAATTTTAATCTCGGGCTCCCCCTTTTCACCTCTTAACCCTAATTTTAATTATGCAAATTCCGACCGAATTGAGTTTGCGCAATTTGGCGATTTTTACCACCACCGCTTCATCGCTGGACTCTTCCCATTTGTTCTTCCTCCTGCCATCATCGATTCCGAAAAACTAGGTTCTATGATATTTCCCCTTCTCCAATACAAAGCCTATTGCTTTTACCAGAGCGGTCAGTTGTATTCAGAAGGCTCTTTCTTTCCTTTTCTTTCCCTCTTCAATTATAGCAACGCTAATTTCTTCATCCTCCCATGTTTCCTCAACCTCTTTTCTATGGACATTAAAAAAAAATCAATCTTTATTAAAGTCAAATGGTCTCAGACGTCATTGCACAGTGTATCAAACTCACGTATATTCCGTATAAAGGCAAACAAACTTATGGATTGAAATTTACTCAGCTGAGGACCGATCTGCGTGGAGGTAATTATTGGCTGGAATTTTTTGTTGCTGAAATGACGGTAAAATTTAAGTGAATTTTTGTTAATGCAGTTTATTTCGTTTCACTTATGCATTTTTGTACGTTCAGTTCAGTGTAGTCATCCTTTACTCTTAAAGTATTCCATAGGATATTTTCAAAAGATAAACAATCATCTAGGTGATGGTTGAAAGAAAAGGTTGGATTGAGTTTACAGCCTAATACGTACTTATGTTTACCAAGAAATGGTTTAGTGATTTAAGAAAATCAATGGTGTTTGCTTTACAGATAATTGTTGAGATAACCTATATTTCTTTGTTTAACTTTTTCTTTGCTGCCTTCCGATTTTTATCTATTTTACGTTTTTTTATTCCCACACATGAGCTATAAAACCGAGTGATATATTAAATTCATACGCACAATGCACGACTCATTGTGTATAAATTATTTTATAGTAATGTACAAGTTACAAGGAGTTGCTTGAATTTTGACGTCAGTTTTATACCTAAGTAGTTGTGAAGTAAGTGCTTTAAAAAAAACGTAATTTTATTTGAATGTATAAATTCACATGCGTCTTGAATAAGAAATGAACTGTTTACAATTTGAATTCTATCACATAGTTAGGCTTTCATGACTAGAATATTTGGTATTTTTACATATTACTTTGGTTTGATGTAAACGTTCATTCTAAGCACAGTTATATTTATCTGTTAATATGCATCCATTCATCAGTACGTCTTCTTAGTTTCTAAAACCATTGTCGTAATCTATACCACATTATTCAAATTGAGTATACCTTCCTTTGCTCTAAGGCATTCTTAATTTGTCAACTGAATCTTGCCACATATATTCAGGAATTCAAGAGTCGCTTTTTCCCCAACCTATTCCTTCTTTTTCCGTATAACACCTAGCCATAAATCAAAAAAAAAATACCTGTTTCGCTCCGTGTCCAATGCCGTTTCTTTCAGTCTTGCCGATTCCCTCATATTTAGTTGGCTCATTCATTTTCTTACTTTTTGAAACATAAAAGAATTACTTACTCTGTTTTTCATACTTTTGTTTTCTTTTCTTATTCCATTTTGACATATATGTAGTTAACTTAACGATCAGAAATTTCAAATAAAACCAAACTTCCTATGTCAATTTTCTAATTGTCAACATCACCTATTGAATTCTTATCATTGTTTGATTTTCTCCTCTTTTATATGATATGCTTAGACTAATCTATAGGCGATTTTGGTTTACTTTTGTTTGACAATGCAAATCATTAATATACTTTTTGTTAAAGTTTCATGCATTTAAAGTTTGTTCGTTTTGAAACCTCAACAGAGGTGGCGTTGTTGAGTTATTGAAAATGATTTTGATACTGCTTTGTTTTTCTGCACATTTGTACGTAAAATCAAAAAATTGCATGCTGAAATTTTGGCAGAAGCTAATATATTGATTAATTTTTTAATCCGCAAAACATGCCTTATTTAAAAAAAAACTACTTATTCTGCTCTTCTTACTTCTCCTTGACCGTTGGAATGGATTTTTTTTAATAGTTCAATTTTCTTCTTTCCTATGCTTTAAGTTCTCTTCTTTTGATAAATATATTCGATTGTCTATAAAGCATGGGAGCATATCTTCGTTTTACAATTGTTAATATGATATATTAAATGAAGTTTTATCATTTAATTCGTTAAATTCTAATGTCAGCGAATCAGAATTGTGGATCGAGGTAGCAATTGCAGAATACATGTTTAACTTCTATTTTTTCGTAAACTACAAAAGAGAATGAAAAAGAAACATGGTACAATAGAACATTAACCCTGATTTATACTTTGCTCTTTTACCTGATATATATTTCCTATTAAGCTTTATGATATTTCTCTATTTTATAGCGTTGCAAATTCCCCATGCTTTCTTTTTAAAAGATTCGCGCACTACAAGTTTGTGTATTTTTGAGCTTTTATAGAGCGTTTGTAATGTTGTTGAGTTATTTGAAAATAGTTTTCGTTCTTTTTAGTTCTGTCCAGTTTTTCTTATAATTTATTTCACATTGTTTCATTGAAAAATTTTGGGCATATTTTACAGTTTGAAAACTTACTCTAGAAAATGTACAATAGCGAATCCTAGAGTACATAACTAAGCATTGAACCATATAATCATAACCAGTTTAATCACATAATGTATCATTGATATAATGTTTCAAGAACTTGCGACCATGTGCTTTAAGAAGTTGATTGATAGTGTTTCAAGAACTTGCAAGCATGTGATTTTAGGAGTCGATCTGCAAGAATCAATAAAAAAAAAAAATGCACACAAATTGCTAATTTCTAATTTGAATTCCAATGGTAAAAAAGAACTACAGTGATGTAGGCAATGCACAGTACATGCATATGCATGAATATTGGTAAATCGTGATTAACAATTGGAACCTTAGTGCAATTTTGCTCTGTGAAAGAAATTAACCTTATAACCTTCATGTATATCGATGTTGACAACTTCTATTAGCAAATAAATACATATTTGTCTTAAGTTTCTACAATTTTACTTGGGATATTTGAATAAGATGGGGAGGATAATTATAATCAATTATTTTCATTTTTTTTTTAAAACCGGTTGGTGAAATTTTCAAATCCATATGGTAAAACAGTATTTGCATTGTTCTGGACCTAATTAAGTTTTAAAAATTGTGACTACAATAGTAATTCTTCTGATAGTATGATAATGACAATATTTGTATAAAATAATTAAGCTTTGGACATTTACGTTGGTCCTCCTCCGTTTGGAGCAAATATTTGTTATGTTATTTAACTCTATCATGGTTTTGAAAATTCATTCCACACCTGAACTTCGTGTTCAATTTGCATCTCATAATACGCCGTGTTCACTATTTGCATTGCTTATGACTGATCTCACAACTTATACCCTGCGATCGCATACTCAATTACTTTGGATTATATGGTCTGAAATATTTTTTCCATGCTCCTATCACATTAAGCTGGCGGCGTTTAAACATATTTCCTTACCATGTTCAGTTAATAGCCCGTAGTCGATGGTTGCATAGAAGTTTGTTTACTCACTTATTGTGTACGAAAACTTTATTTTGTCATAATCAAGGCCAACATTATACGAGCTTAAATTTATATTTTGTTTGTACAAAAGAAAAACTGACAAACTAAGTTATCTTCCCACATGATATCAATTCATAATTAATTCTGTAATTTGTTCTGAACGGTACTTTATCTAGATAGATATTTTAAATCAATGTTTCTTAGAACAAGACAATACGATGGACGATGCATACGTGTTACTTAAATATTTTTTTAAAGTGCAATTCACAAATAAGCATCATGTTAATCTGTCTATACATGTGTATTAAGGGCCAGATATCTTTTAAATTTATTAGGAGAACAGATAACAACTTATTAGGCGTTGAATTTCATGGTTTGTCCCCATTCTTCCATTTAGCTATATTAAGGAAATCCGCAAGTTCATTTCACTTCATGATAAAGTATTTTTTTAATATGTCTTAGTATAAATCAGTCCATGTTATATGCAATAGTAGACACATCAAAAAGTCAAAAATATAGCAATTGACCATGATATACATGCAGTTTAACGATCAATTATTTTCCATCTTTTCTTTTGTATTCTCTATGCTTTGTTGCATACAAATGAAATAAGTTCGGCAACTAACTTCCTACACATGTAGCATACATGTTTTAGTATAAAATGACTACTACCTTATAGTTTTGTCATTTCCATAGGTTAGTGTTTGACTTATCCAGTAACCGGAGATAAGGCACATGTTTCATTCATCATTATTATCTCATATTTGCTTTTACCCTTTGTTGCTAATAGTAGAACATCTTGGGTTTTACTAAACTTTTGGAAAACTATTAGTTACATGGCAACATGATATATTGTGCAACTTTTATTAGTGAATACCAAGTTTTAAGCAATTATTTCCATGTTTTGCGTATTTCCCTTTTTTCTCTAAGCATATTTTTTTGCAGGTTCCTTGTAGTAGGCAAAATAAGTGTCATTAGTTTTGAAATAATTGCTCGATTATCTATATACTTTCGTCCAAAATATAGCAAATTCAATCGGAAAAAATGTTTATGCTGATCATTTCTCTTTCCTTATATGGTGCAGGCTATACAAATATGGATGCAATTTCCTCCAAACACCCTCCAACATGTCTACCGAACAACATTTGTGCTTCGATTTCCGTCTAAGTAGCTCGATATGGGATTCCATCAACATGAAGGCTAGCGAAGTCTTTGGGTTAAACTTGAAAGTCATGACTTTAAGAGGTAAAGCTTCAAATTTACATATATCATCCATAGTTTACAGCACTTCGCATTGATTCATCCTTTATGACTATGCATAGTAAACAATTGAATAAATTACATTTTATACGCCTGCCTTATAAAACAGGTTGGTATCGTAGCATCTATCATCACACCCAATATTTTTACCATAGTGCAAAAGTAACCTACTTTTATACTTTCTTTGTTGTTGTTTCAACTGATAAAAATTGAACGTGTTAGAAAATAGTTTGGGTGATGTACTAAAGCATGAAATATATGAACTGATTTGCACAACAGCATTCTTCAAATTTTATTGGCATTTTTTCCCGTGAAACTTTATAGGTTATGAATTCTTTAGTTATATAAAGGCTTCAATGCATCATGCATGTGTATGTGGATACAATAAAAGAAGTCAAATTGTTATGGTTTTCACTGAGATTTCCAAAACCCGATGAGAAAGACAAAAAACAAAAATATAAAGTCAAAGTTTGACTTATATACTCTTATATATACCAAATATACTTTGACCGATGACGATAGCAAGAGTACTGAAGGGAAAGATAGCAATTTTTTGTTGCACCCGTAAAGGAACACACCCTGATATCCAGATATTTACATATATATAGCTAACCATTGTCGTACGTAGTTTGTTGGTCTTAATATTAATGGCCTACTATTAATCCTGAGTAATTAGTTAGTTTATACAAAAAAAAAATATCCTTGAACTTCTATATGCAAGTACTCATAACGTGCACTCAAATTCATACTTATACATTACAAAATCAATAGAGCTTTTCTACGATTTACTATTTTACTTATACTTTCGAAAAGATAATTTAATAATTTACTTACAGTTATTACCATTGACCCCCATCGCTGTATTAAAAGTCAAATCATTTTGGAGCAGTCAACCAAAACATGAAGATCTGATCGTATAGATCAGATTTCACAATGTGTTTAATCACAAACTTCCTAAATTTAGGCCAACTTACCGAATATTATTTATTACAAACAGTATTCTTGGAGTATATTATGTTTTTAATTCTTCCCCCCTTTATTTATATCGTTCTTAAAAGAACAAAAAACTTTGTTCTTTGTATTATATTTTTTGCTTATGGCTTATATTTATCAAAAAACAAATTCTCAAAAGAAAAGACTTTTTTTCTTATGGCTTAATTATGGAGAAGAAATAATTTAACAAATACAAGTACACATAATTGATAAATAATAAATATTAGTAAACCATAAGTAGTAATTAATATATATATATATATATATATATATATATATATATATATATATATATATATATATATAAGCACAAGCCAGCCAAAGGTAAATAACAAAAGAGTAAGCCAATTAAACCAAATTTTGTTGTTTTAATTATGCATATAAACAAAATAATAACTAGAAAGACGTCACATAAAAGATATTTAATTATGTATTTATTAAAAAGTGTGAAGGTGCTTATATTGATTCATCTCATGAGTCGGTAACTAATTGTGATTCGTTTTTAAAGATCTCTGTGAATAGTACCATTATATACCCAAAATATTTATACAACTTTGGCCTTAAAATTTGATTAAAATACGTGTATTCTTGATTATTATAGACTTATAGTTATATTTTACATGTGTTAATAAAGATGTAAAACAGATGGTATGGTATAAGAGGATAGTGTCCATAGCAATTGATATTGAATATAAATCATTTCCATACTATGTGTTAGATATTCCTATTTTATTTTCATATTAAATACTTGCCTAAAACATTTTCTAATTACCGATCGACTATATATGACAGCCACTGATTGTGAAAAATCAACATATATTCCTCTATTATAACAGTTAGCATTAACTTGAAAATTTTACCTAGAAAAGAAATAATATGCACTTGATGTAAACGAATATTAATTTTAACATAGGAGGTTGGAGATGAGAAAGTACTTATTATAATTTGGTCTATTAACGAAAAATGAAACTAGATCTATTATTGGTCAATTCTATCCCAATTTATTTTATAATTATTTATTACCCATGAAATTCTGTGACATAAAACAAACAATATTTTGATAATTAGTTTGAAATTTTCACTAAATTATGGTTTTAAAAATGGACACCAAATGCACATTGGATTGTTTCTTTAGTTGATGTATAACAAACGTACACTTATATATTATGTATTAGAATGTCTACTACATTTACAATTTGATTTATGTTATGTCGAGTATTTTTTGTTCTTTTAAATTAAAGTAGGAAAGCACTTTTAACGTTTGTATGAGTCCCATTATAGCAAGCATTCAAACAAGTCAGAGAATGATTTTACTCTATTTTTTTAATGATATGAACACCAACATTTACTAGGATAATATTTATGAATGATATCGTTTTCCCATCTTATTATAAGATGAAATTTTGTACCATCAGTAAAAGAATAAGTGGCTTCTTTGGTAAAATGGTTTGTTTTTTGCTACTTCCACAATATTGATACAAAAGTTAGTGCATGTAACATTACTAGGCCCGTTGTTGCTTCTACCCCAGGTGACCGTGTCTCAGACACAAATGGACCATTCCCAACAATGGACAAAAGATTCATTTAAAATTAGTGACCCACTGCCACTTCAACTACAATGTTACACAACATTTTATTATCATTTCATATTCAACGTAGCTGCTATTTGCTTTGGAATTTTCAAAAATACTTATCTCTTTCCAGTGATACCCATGTGCTTTAGGCGTAACTCTTACCTCGATTTCCTAACATCGCCATCTTTTTAAATCTCCTTCTAAATTTTATCTTCCCCTGCTGATATCAATAGAAGTATCATGACCAGCATCATGGTTACATTAATTTTTGATGTTTGACATGCTCTTACTTTTTCCTAAAATTAAATTAGCAGAACACCGTCAACATTAATGAGTTTTACTTCCCTTTGCCTACAACATCAATGTACATGCATAAGTTTGTATGGTGACAATTTTGCAGCTGTTATATTCTAATGCAGTTCACTATAGTTATGATTTTTCCTCTTAACCCCAGAAGATATCTAAATGTTACTGCACATATGAAATTCATAATACGCTGTTAAAAAGAAAGTTATGTGCCTTTTTTCCATTGTTTTCTGAACCTGGCTTATGCATGATCAAACATAGTTTTAGCAATACATGTTAGTTTTTTGCTGGGCTAAGTTAATTATTTTCTTTTTTAGCTTTATACATAAGTTGAAGTTTAAACATGTATGCAGGAATTGAAGGAGTATGAAGGCGGTATGAGCTCAAGCACTATCAGGTGTTAGAATTTAGATTCAGGATCCAGTATAGTTCAACTACTTCTGATGGTGCTAAGGGCTGAGGGTAATTTGAGCCAGAAGTTTATGAGTAGGCATTTCGTATATTTTATACATCGATTGATACATCCTGGACTCTCTTTGTGTGCTTTCATGAATGTAATTTGACTTGGTATGAGTTACAGTTGAAGCTTTGTGATTGGGTTCACAAATTTTTTCTTATTCAGTATATGTAAGGTGGATTTTATAACAATGGTTAGTTGTGTAAAACGCAGTCATCAGCCCCTCCTTTCATTATGTTTATTCTGAATAATAATATGTATGTTATAAGAACCTGGTGCAATAAATAAGAAAGAATGAAAAGGACTACATGAATCCTTGGTATATGGTACAAAATGACCTAATTATACCATATAATTTTTTGAGTTTCTACTGAATAATAATTTAACAATGCTGAATATGTCTATTCCTTTGTTAATAAGATTCATTATATCTATGCTCTTACCATATAAATGTTGCTAATATTTCTACTTCACAGTGACATTTCTTACGGAGATACAAATTTAAGATGTCTTATATTTATTTCCTTCAGATTTCAATTATTATCAAAATAACCAACAACAAAGTCAACAATTGTGCTAAATGAATATCCAAATTGGTCAATTAATAGGCATAACAAATGTTATTTTAATAGACTGTGCTCTATTGGAATGCTTTGTACGTTACATCATCATAAGTTCACTGGATGATAAATTTCTCATTATTTGAACTTCAACTGTTTACATATTTCTTAATCAAAATTTATGTATATTGTATCTTTCAAAAATATAGGTAAGTCCGTGTGCTTGTATATATATATAACACTTATGCATAATTAATCTACAAATAATTCATCGAATAACTTCTAATAGTTTAGAATCAGGTCCATATATTTATATTAATTACATAATACCAAATTTAAACTGTTTAAATAAATTTAATCAGCTAATATATTTATTAATAGTACAAATAGATATTAAAGAACCATGACTTAATATGTAAAAGACTATTTTTGCTAATAAAAATGGTAAAATTAAATTACTATATGTAAATCTCATAAATCAACAACAACAAAATTATTTATTTTATTTTATTCATATTAACAAAAAAGGGTATAAAATTCATTTGGATATACAAATACATCAGTCCCATAACATAATTATATATTTAAGCAAATTTAATTTATGATTCATTTATATCGATACATTGATGCATTACATTGTAAAATTCTTATTTTAACTAAAGTGCCTACATTCTGAAATTTGCACGGTTGCTTACAAAACTCACCCCAATGTCACATAATTTTGTGCATTCACATCAATATATTTTAAATTAAGCATGTAATCCTGGTTTCAATTTTTTAGAATAAATTTAATTAATAAATATTTACTAATTCATCTAATAAAACCTTGAATGTGATGATTTAAATTTGTGTGTCACACACACACACACACACATATATTAAAAAAATAGTTAAGTATATTTTTCTTTCAAATATAAAGATATATAATTCAAATACCAGAAATATTTTACATGAATAACGTTAACAAAGCTATTTACTATTCATTTATCTCAATAAATTTATCTGCATTGTTGATTTTTGTTTTTAACTTTAAAAAATACATATTTTGACATTTCTATAGTTATGTGCAATTTCAACAATTATTTCCTAATCTTTCATGTTTTGATATCCATGTATTCAAATTGCTTACAAAATCTCAAATTTAAATTATTTTAATAATGTATATGTTAGTCATATATGTATACACACACGTACTTATAAAAACAACAATAACATATATACATGTCACATACGTATATTTATGTACATAAATAATAATAATAACAAGGTTAATTTGTAAATCAATTATAATCACTTATATACATAAACAATAAATTTATCATACACAACGTTAAAAAGTTCTATTTTTAACTTCAAATAACTTCGCATTAAAATCTCTGTTATCTCTTTATAAAATCATTCTCAATTTATTCAGATTATTTATTCTTAAGTAAATATATCTTTACTAATTACATATTTTTAAATTCAACATATGAAAAAAAATAAGTTAAATAATATTTGTTAACTTATCTAAAACTATTATAATATGTTAATTTCACAAAAAAAACAAAGATACTTGCTCATATCACATATCATGTATAATTTCAAAAAGAATAATAAAATTATTGTATTACTTAAAAGAAATATAAGTTACATGACACATATCATGTATAAACAACAACAATAATTTATATTAATTCATTATATATTGTATAATAAAGTTCTGGTTTTAACATTAAAATTTTAAAATCTATATTTTATAAAATTATCGTGTGCAACGCAGGGGTTAAATTTTAAAATCTATATTTTATAAAATTATCGTGTGCAACGCACGGGTTACAAACTAGTCACTCATTTATTATAGGAGTTGGAGCATGAAGCCCCAAAACAGGAAAAACTAAAATACGTCAAACTTATTGAATCCATTTTAAAACTCTACATTCTTATCTTAATTAGTAGTTAATGCAAGGTGTTTTGTAAAAAAGTTTATTGAATCTTAAGATCCACAAAAACTGAAAATCCGAAAGTGCTTCAGCGTACGTGATTATATAAGCAACAAATCCAGATTTCTATACATTGGAAGTTAACCTCTGTGGTACTTTATTAAAACATGAACTTTAAATAATGAATATTTGTTTTGACGATGAAAAAATAGCACAAAAGTAGTTCTATTTTATACATAAAATATGAAGCGTTAATTGATTTTGCATGTAAATTCGAATTTCAAACAACATCGACCCAGAATGAAAACTTAATTTAATAATTCAATCAAACTTAAAAAATAGCAACATACCAAATAAACTTTCTAGATGACTAAAACCTTATATAGCAAGTTAAGTGAACCATTGTGAGTCAAGAATATTGCTTTCATTTCGGAAATCTTGTAATGACCCGTCCATAGAAAGCTTAATTATAATTGCCATCATCAATTCAACAAACTGTTAGTTATTAATTCTGAGGTTTGTCAAAGCTAAATTACCATCGTTATACTAAAATTCGATTCTTTGAAGAATTTGTTTTGAAAGAATATGCACAAAATTTTACAATATTAGGAAAAGTAAATATAAATACAACATTTATCGATAAATGATTTAAAGAAACTAAAAATTGACAATATGATTATAAGACAAATGTTGAATTAAAGTATAATAGAAAAATTGCAAGACAATAAATTAACATAGGATAATTAAAGGGGAGAAAACCTTCACTTTCTCAAATGGACATGCTATATCGTACAATCTCTACATCCCACTTCTATACAGCATATAATGATTGATATCTATCATATAGAAAAATAGCTTGGCAATATCAAATTAGACCTATCATAACAAAATTAGCTCTTCTGGGAATATCAATGTGAAAATGTACATGATTTATAGAAAATTAACTCTTCTGGCTTTAGATTTAAAATAACTTGCACAAATGACAACATCATTGAAGGACATCAAACGATCTAACCAATACTTATAATTAATATAGCATATCATGAACAACTACTCACATTTTTGGGATTGAATTATCCTTCCAGAGTGGGTTAGTTTCCCGATTTAACGATAATATTATGTGTACTATTTTATGTTTTCTCTTTACGTTATCCTAACCCAAATTAGTTTTTTTCAATGGTTTAGAAGCACTTAAATGACAAATTTGGAATTAATAACAAAGCTCTCGTAAAGTCACAAATATGATTTGAAGATAAAATTATAAGTGATTATCTTATATATCATTCAATAAACGTACTATAAAATTTTGAAACCCAAAACTTTCCAACTATCAGATTGTATAGTTCAATATTTTTAAACTAAATCTACACAAAATATCTAAAGTGAATTAATTTTTGTTTCCAAATATATCAGTACATGAAGAAGTAAGCATGAGCAATATACAAAAAATCGTCTGGTTCTATACACGAGCCAAGTGCGTGATATCTTGTCTTATTCTTGACATCCAAAAGTTAATCTAAAGTTTTCTATAATCTGTAGCCTTCATGTTAAATCTTGCATTGGGTACCTTTTCATGATTAATTTAAAACGGAAATACTATAGTAGTTTCTCTATGGTATATTACTACCCAACCAATCGGCCTTCTAAAAAAACTTAAGACAGGTTTTTGATTAATTTAAATTCAGCTATCAGTCATTTCAAAACAAAGCTAAATAGAAAAACAATTAAGTCAATTGTATAATTATAATCTATGAATAAAAAAATATGTGGAATACTACTGTAAAGAAGATAAATGTCACACCGTCCAGGTCCAAACGCTAAATAGATTGGAAGCAAGGAAAAACATTTTACACATGAACAACGATAAAATCTATCTCAGTTTACTTTTGTTTCGATATTATTAAAGCTAAAGTATCGATCAAAATATAACCAAATCTATTAAGAAAAATAGGTTATTCTATTTTAGTAAACCTCTACGAATATGCATTCCTTTTACTTAAATTAGGTTAATTGATCTGTATCAATCTTATAGCTCAATCTACGTGATAACCTAAAAGAGCTACTCCAGCAGGATATAAGTAATAATTACTTTATTTCCACAAATAACAGCTAGCAGCTTTAACTAAAGATGCACATGATAAAAAATCATTTTAGTAACTGTGCTATACAAAAAGAAACCTACAGGTTTAAACTTCACTTGAAAAGAAAGAGGAAAAATAAAGCAACACCACTCCAATTTGCAGATTATAGAGGAAAAAAATATAATTTTATAATCTGTAGCAGGAATCGTGTTTCGATTTAGGAGCTACTCATCAACTCATATCATATGTGTGTAATCTTACCTACACGTCAAAGTTAGCATTGCAAAGTGTAGTATTCATGTTACATTTACGAAGATTTCTAAGGATTTCAAAAACCAACGAATTTTGATTTGTTATTTGCTCTAAAAATGAAAATAATGCTACAAATTTTGGCATGTTACAAAGTCATACAAATTATATTTCGGATAAAAAAACACTAAACATGCTACCAGGAATCCATTTTTGAAATTGAAATTTTAATAAACAATTTTTTTCTTACAAACACTCATTTGTAAAAAAAGCCAACAACACTTTTGTTCCCTTAATTATATAATAGCAACAAAATTAATACGTAACTAAGAATTAAAAAGGACCAAAAGCAACAAAAAGCAATGAAATTGTAAAATGAGAGTAAGTAGTCGTTAACCACCACGAAATAAGGAGACCAACATCATAAGCGCAAACAGGTAAAAGCATACTTGGAGCATGTTTGGCAACTGCCAGTAAGTAAAGCAACTTATAATTAGCTTGTCATTATTCATAAGTTTGCCAATAGCTTGTAAGCTAATGAAATAAGTTGCATCGAAGGTACGTTGTTTGAGACAAATATTTTCCCCGGATTCATCTCAACATTCAAAATTCCGTAACCGCACATTTTTAGGTTTTAGCATTCACTTAAATTTTCTTAAAAACCACTACTCAATGCTACTTGTTGAAAGTAATAAAACAAAACAAAAATAAGATGTTCCAAAATTGTCCCTGTTACTATTTTAGGCACTGGATATATGTTTACCTTCCAAACAAAAATAAAGGAACATTACATATAAATAGGATATAACTTTTCATATTTAGAAGCCATCATAGAGCTACAACTTCGAAAAGGAAATATAATGAGAGAGAAAGACAATTTCTTGGTGTTACCACTTAAGTAATCTAATAGGTAATACTAAACTTTTAACTCAGAAAGCCACTCGATAAGGCATCAAATTTTCACAAATATATTATATTTTCTGCTTATTAAGTCTATAAACCAGCAAAAGCTTAGATATTGAGTGGTGTTAAGAATTAATATGTATACAACGATGGCTTACTGAAAGGTAGACAGATGGATTTTTACCAATATGTAATACCGCTTAGTGAAGAATCTGTATACAACAATATCTTTTCTTACATTGACCATCGTATATAGAAACTAATATTTGTCATCGATTATTTTTGTTGTGTTTTATTCGTCCTGCAATGAGGAATCCAAACACATTCGTGTACAGAAATCTAAAATTATTTGAACTGCCTACCTACTTATGAATATTGGACTGATTTTTTGAGACCGCTAAGCATAACATAAATCATAATGTCGCTTGTAAATCATGTAGGAGACGGGGAGATCGGGAGTGGGGACAGAAAGTGGAAGTGGCACGGAGGGAAAACGGTAAATTACCTGTGCCATCTACATGGCACGCGGCCTGAATGGCAAGGTGAGAAACTGACAACAGAAACTAGGGTCGGACAGGGAGCAACACAGGCATCGAAGAGGGAGGAGGAGGTCGAGGCACAGAGAATCGTGTGACCACACAAATATCTGAAACCTGATAAAATAACTAAATATAGAAAGTTAATAATCATATGATAAACTAATGAACTTATTTTAGGTAACCTTATAACAAAAAATAGTTGGGAGAAAAAAGACAAATGAACCTAACGTGGGCATATTTCAAAATAGCAGGAGGAATTAAATTTTATCCAATCTATGCATCATGATTTCTTAAAAAGTATAATTAATCAACTCAAGATTTTTACACTAACTAATGTAGGCAATCATTCAAGTCTCTCTGAATTATTCCCAAGATTTTGATGTGTAATAAGCAATAACAAAAGCATAGGAGAAGAAATGGTAAAGAGAGAAACTTCTTACAAAGGAGAGAATAGGTAACAATAGATACTGAATAATGAAATTACAACGCACAAATGATACCTACTGTCAAGAATAACCTTGAAATTACTACTATGTTTTTTTTTGTAATAGTGGGCATCTTTGAAAGCATGGAAAAAGCTTCGCTTTGACATGTTGGTTAAAGGTTTTTCTACACAGTGTTAGAAGATAATAGAATTATGTTTATTTTTAAAATAATCCAAACCATTTAACACGAATTCAATGCTCTAATATATAGTATAACCAAATTTATGCTCTTGTTTAATGGTTGTAAAGTAAAGGAAAAAAAAAATCAAATTGAGATAACCAACATTATACAGAATTCATGGATTTTTTTTCATGAGCTGCACTATAAAAATCAATTAATGAATTGAATAAATTGAAATATCTTAAGACTTATGTTTTAAGGTAACCTCAGAACATTCGGTAAACATGTTACCACTTTACAAACCACTTACTTAAATGGAGTGCTAAGATAAAATACGGTGATATCTGGAATCTTTTCCTAGTGAGAAGATACATTGGTCATTTAAAATGTTAGTGCTCACCAAAAGACATAAGCAGAATCTGATAAATATCACGGACTCTACAAATACCCAGTTTCGAAAAAGCCAAAATAATCATGACAAAACTCTAACTTTGCAGTGATCAAAGTTAAAGTCCTGGGCTTCAAAATAACCGTAAATCATGAAGAATATGTAATTATGCAACACGTATCATAAAAAAATTATGTCAATTGAAAATAAAAAACAATGGTTTCTAATAACGAAAATGTGTAAAATATCAAAAATCAGTAGATTCTACATTTCAAAATTTCATTTTTAAAACAATGCAATGAAAATGCCAATTTTAATGTCTTAGCAACTGATTTTCCTGTATCATCCTAGGTAATCCAGCAACAAAGAAAGGTGGAGTTAGCAAAACAAGTATTTTTACCTCTTGCAAGATGGAGAAGCACGGTGGCGAAGGCTAAGATGGAAGGTGACCAACGGCGTGTCCTGCGAAGAAATAGTCGGCTAAAGGTAGAGCACGACAGCGAGCAACAAAGGAAACCTGGGTCCCCCGACGTCGGTGCAGGGCGAAACGTGGAGGACTGAATTGGCGGCGCAGACTATGGGCAAGGAACCAGGCTAAGGTAGAGGAAGGAAAAGGACGATTACGGATCATATCGGTAGGGTTAAGGAATTTGAGTACAAAAATTCTGTGGATGCAACAAGATGGGGAAGGAAGCGAAAAGCGATAGCTAGTGTATATGCTAGTACGAAAAACGTGGGATTCGATTTGATGTGAATCCGAGGCCGAACGACATTTTCGGACGGACACATGGCACCATCATAATTTTTTGGACATAACTGGGACTGAAAGTACTCTGAAAGAAGATTCTGCTTTCATTAATAGATAAAACAAGTAATAGATATTATTATTTCTACTGACAAGATTACTTTTCTGCCACTCACAAGATTTGATCTAGCAAGAGAATGGAAGGAGGAGATGAAATTCTGCAGTTTATTCCAAGTTCCAACAACCAAATGAATAACTCATTCATACGTCGTTCTAAGAACTGTAGTAGACGGATGCCCTAATTCTACATCCTGAGTAGTCAGTTTTAGCTTTAAGCTTGACAAAAAAAATTGATTGCTTACCTCCTACTCCTTCCGCCTTGGGGGCGGGTAGCACCAAAGGACAATATAAGGGCTGTGGAGCTAGTGATAGTCTTCAACTTTAACTAAACATGAACTTTTTTTACTTCCATTATTTTACCTTTGCGAATATCCATCGTCTATTAAGCTTTTATAGGTTAATGCAACTTTTTACCGCCAACCAGATATTGGTAATATCTTTAATGTTTCTTTAACCCAAAAAAGAAATCATTCAAAAATTTCCTTCATTAAATCTGCCAGCCTTCGTGAATGTAATAATGTACAAAAATATTATATTTTATCAAAATATAACTTCATCTACTGACTTTGGAAATCAGCATTTTTATTAATGCATAACCCTTATATTCAAACCCATCACTAAATTAATTAAAATTCTAATAATCCAATAAAAAGGGATAAACAGTCAACATACACTCAGCACATCCAAAATGTCTTAAATATCAAACTATTGTCAACATACCATGTCATAGACAAATCATATATATGACATATGGGTTACATGACAATCAATGTACAATTAATTCACAATATATAAAATACTGGTGCAATTAATTCACAATATACAGAATTAATTAATTATAACAATATGCACCTAATTACATATATACACACACAAAAAAATATATACATATGAGAATACATACATTTATTTCTTTTACTTAAATCTTTTTCTTTTACTGTTTAAGTCCTATGTCCATAAAATTTGGTAACAAGTTGATTATTCAACCAAAGAATATATGTAAACAACTATGTGGTAAAGTTCAATCAGCTACAAAAATAATCTTGTAATTGTTTTACTTTTTATATTCGATGAAATAAAGGCCGGCAAATTTAACCCTAATAAGATGTTTAAATGGGCCTTAATGCAAAAGCTTCAAATCTTAGCTTTTGTATATTCTACTTTCTATATACACTTAAAATGTAGGCTGACAGATTTAAGTGAAAGAAATTTTTGAATGGTTTAGGTTTTTTGCTAATTAAAGGAACTTTAATATCAAAACCAATCTGGTTGGTCGCGTAACAAAGAATAAGTTGCATTACCCTATAAAGGCTAGACAGATGACGGGTATAGATAAAAGAAAATGTAAAAAATGGAAGTTTAATCCAGGTGAAATTGAAGGCGGAGTTGCAGATTAACGCCAGCTCCAGGACCCTTACCTTATCCGTTCGTGCAACGCGCCCTCAGAAAGAAGGCCAGTAGGCAGGCAATTTGTGAATTATTTTGATAGGAAAAAACAAAAGAGGAAGGATAAAGGTTTATTTGTGCGAATATTTAGAAGAGGACATCGATTTTGAGGAAGATAAAGTGGCTGTGAATTTGGAGACGGAAAGGGGAGAAATAGATGTATATTTGTTGGCAAATTCTATTTCAACCCACTAATTTAGTTAGTAGCCCCCCAAATCATGAAATAGTTGGTAAACCCCCAAATTTAGTTAGTAGCCCCCCGTTTCTTAAAAAAAATACCCTTCCACGTAGGGAGACTACGTGGTTTTTCAGTGTAACTCGTAGCTGTTCTACGTGGTTTGTCAAAGTACCACGTAGATGATCTCCGTGGTTCATTCATGAACCACGTAGGGTTACTACGAGGTTCGCCGAAAAACCACGTAGTACAACTACGAGGTATTCAAAAAACTGGAAAAAAATTATAACGGAAAAAGGGTATTTTGGTCATCATATTTTTTTGATGAAATGCGGGGCTACTAACTAAATTTCTGGGTTGAAATAGAATTTGCCATATTTGTTTTGTTTTTTCTTTTGAAAAGAAATGCACGGGTATAAGAGAAGGGAGGAAGAGAACATGATTTATTTCCCCGACACGTCTCTACATATATACAGTTGCTAGGTTGCAAAGAAAATAAATTAGCTGCTGACTAAAAAGGAGGTGTCGATCTAATCAAGATTTATTTTTTATTCAAAATTCAAAAGTCATTAGTAACTAAGAGAAAGAATAATAGAAATAAATGAATATTGCTTGACGCTGACTATTAAAAAGTTGTATAACTTTTCAAAATTCAAAACACAAAATATTAAAAATTTATGATTTAAGAATAAGGCAGGGAAAATGGTTAGAAATACGCGCAAACAATATTGACAGTATTGCGGCGTTTTTGTTGTCTTTTTTTTTTTTCTTCTGAATATAAACTACAATATACAAAAGAGTGTGTGTGTGTGTGTGTGTGTATATATATATATATATATATATATATAAACGTGGACATGGTTTGATTTTGGAGAAAAGTAATGATAGAAAGTAAAAGGGGAAGAAGAAATAAAAAGATGGAAATTTATGGAATCAAATACATAAATGAAACAGGATGACAAAAAATAGAGTGTGGGGAAAGAAATAATTAAGGAAGAGGGAAAGAAATTAATTGAATGAAAGAGAGAAATGAATTTATGATAATGAAGAAATAGAATGGAGAGAAAGGAGGCAGAAAATAGAAATGATACGTAAATAGACAGAGAAATTAGGTACATGATTTATTATTATTTTTAAAAGGATTAAATGGAAAGGGAAAGATGAGGAAAATAAGCAAATATCGTGAAATATTTGGAAAAGTTCAAGTAAAAGGAATACATCAATTTTGAGGGAGGGGAACGATGCAGTATTATGAAAACTAGTGCGAACCCGTACTTCGCATACGGATATTGCCAAAATAGTTTATATGCAGTCAGAGAATTAAAATAGTTTTGAAATAATAAGATACTCTACTTACATGTGGTTATATTAAACATTAGTACAACACTGTCATTATTAAGTCATTACAATAATAATTTATTAGAATACATAAAACAAATCTAGGGGAAATGTTTAAAATGGCGAAGGGTACTTTTCCATTGTAGGAGAAAAAGAAAATAAAGAAAGTAGATGCACTAAACAGTAAAAAGAATGGACTCTGCTAAATAGAAGTAGAAGCGAGTAACAAAAATAACATTTCTTGCATATAGTCCTTCATTAAATTGAGTTATGCTTAGAAAAAGCACATATATTTAACAGTGGCAACCATTATTGTTTTAACTACTTTTAAACATAGGCCGAAAAATAGTGTGGTACTAATTTCTACACAAGCATAACCAGGTATATAAACTTCAAGGAAATCTGCATGCATGAGACAGAGTACAACAGATGAGCAACAACAATTTATATAAGAAGACTCGGTTTTACAGTTCTTTTTTTTTAATGCAACGCAACACAAAAGAGGGACATGAGTATTATAATACAACCAAAATTAGTTCCACATAATAGTTAATAGTCCTAAGTGTGAACCGCAATGAGCCTTGCTTTTTCAGTTCAAAATCTCCATGTGATGTCAGCCTAATAGATTAAATTGTTAACTTAATTTCTCCTTTAAAAGCAAAGAACCACAACACTGAACAAATTTTTCAGACGATATACTTATCAAGGTTGGACAAAATAGCAGAGCAACCTCGGCAATGAACAAATGTGTATAAGTAGAGGATTTTATAAATTCATTACAATGCGTAAAACGAAACGAAAGAATTCTGTAAGCAGAACACATTTACATTTAGTCAAAATATCCTTCTGTCAATGAAGATAAAGATGTTTTTAAAACAGATGGAAAATGTAAAAAAATTAGTAGAAAATATAAAGTCTATAATCTAAAAACGGAAAACTGCAATATAGCAGAAAAATGATACTACCTAGATGCTGTAGGTTTGTCTATTAAACTTAAAAGTAGTCTGCGCTTGTACAGTCTTATAACATTTTTAATCATTTGACCTTGGCATAAAGCAATATTATAGAGAATTTTACATTTAATAGAATTTATGATGCAAAGTTGCTTCCTTCAATAATATTATATTTATATATGGTAGTACTTTGATTTACATAACATAATTTTATTACCAAATATTTTCTTCAACAAAAGTAAATTGAATATATTTTACAGAATGTTGTGAATATTAATAATCATTAATAACTTGCAAAATCAATGTAGTTAATTTCTCCAAGAATATACCAATTTTGTCATCCTACATATGCCAATTCGAGTAAAAATGAAATTTCAATATGATCTTAGACCATTATAGCACTGGTTTTATCATATTATATATGTTAAACTAAATAAATATGAAATTTCAACCCTACATAAAGTTTGCAACAAATGGGATTTTCCATTGCTATGCATTTATAACCACTATGTGCTTTACTGCCAAGTTTGCAATCAATCTGTTTGCATTTATAAAGTAGAAGGGGCAAGAATGACATTGTGTGCTTTATTGCCAAAAGAATGCTTTACCTCTATCCGCCATGCCCACTATAGATTTCATACAAATAAATTACATTTAAACTCATTAATTGTTTATAAACTTTTTTTTAATTTAATTTGCTTAATAACTAAAATAGTTTTATAATGCAACTAATTTGTAATTGTTGTTTGAAAAAAATTAAGTGGGGTAGGAGATTTCTCGCACGGTAAAAAAGGGAAAAATAAAGGATTGTTGTAATATATATTATTTTAAGGGTGAATACGCTTAATGCAAGGGACATTATTGTAATTGTTGAGACATCTGAAGTCTATAAATAGAGAGCTCATGTATGTTGTGAGGTGATCTGAATAAATAAAAATGTCTGCTCTCTCTCATTTCTTCTGTTTTTTCTTTGTTTTGTAACACGTTATCAGCACGATGCTGTGTATTATAATTATATAATTTTAGATCTTTTGTTTTATATGTATATATAATTGATATCATTTGATTTGCTGCTGCATACATGTCTTGTGCGAGAAACACTTTATTCTACCGTTAAAATATCTTCTGTTTTTTTTAGCTACTTCTTTGCTGATAAAATACCAAGTCTTTCGTTATATCACGTTGCTTATTTGAACTGGTATTTCGATTGTAGTTACCCTTATTTTGTTTTGAATAAATATCTAGCACTGCATATTATATCGAATTACCTATTCTTGCTGCTAGGTACTAATATCTTTCTCTTCTTTATATACAAAAGACAACCTTGCCGTCATTATTTTACTTTCGACAGCAGTAAATATTTTCTCCAATTCAAGCTCAACCTCTTTTAATTCACAAGCAAAGATATTTCAAGCTTATTTTAGAAAAATTTGGTACAATTTCAACTGGATTATACTTTACCAAAATTAGCATAGTTGAATCTCATTTTATAAACATGAGCCAGAAGCTCACAGATACAAAGAAATTGATTCTTTGGCATGATCGTTTAGGTCATCCTGGATCAACTATGATGCGTAAAATTGCTAAGAACTCAAATGGGCATGATTTACCAAATCAGTTGAATTTACCAAATGATTACATGTGTACATCATGTGCACAAGGAAAATTAATTACTCGACCTTCATACAGTAAGATCACCTCTGAATCTCCAGCATTTTTGCAAAGAATTCAAGGTGATATATGTGGTCCAATTCATCCCCCTTGTGGGCCATTTAGATACTTTATGGTGTTAATTGATGCATCGACTCGTTGGTCACATGTATGTTTGCTATCTACTAGAAACATGGCATTTGCCAAATTACTTTCTCAAATAATTAAATTAAGAGCACACTTCCACGATCATCAAATTAAATCAATACGATTAGATAATGCTGGAGAATTCACTTCTCAAGTATTTGATGATTATTGTTTATCACTGGGAATTGAAGTTGAACATCCAGTAGCTCATGTTCATACTCAAAATGGTCTGGCAGAATCACTAATTAAGCGTTTGCAACTTATTGCAAAACCTTTACTTATGCAAACAAAGTTGCTTGTTACAGCTTGGGGACATGCAATTCTGCATGCATCCAAATTGATTAAAATTAGACCAACGGCTTATCATCAATTTTCACCATCACAGCTTTTGACCGGATCCCAACCAAATATTTCACACCTACGAAAATTTGGTTGCGCTGTGCATGTACCCATCAGTCCCCCGCTTCGTACTAAAATGGGTCCTCAAAGAAGGTTGGGAATTTAGGTGGGATTTGACTCACCTTCGATAATTCGTTATCTTGAACCTCTTACGAGTGATGTATTTACTGCAAGATTTGCAGATTGCAAATTTGATGAGTCAAATTTCCCGCCGTTAGGGGGAGAAAAGACCATTCCAGTAGAACGGCGTGAAATTTCATGGAATAATCCCTCTATGTTTCATTTGGATCCACGTACCAAACAATGTCAATACGAGGTACGAAGAATTTTGCATATTCAAAATATTGCAAATCAAATGCCAGATGCATTTAATGATGCTGCAAAAATAACTAAATCTCACATTCCAGCAGCAAATACACCAGCTAGAATTGAAATCCCCGAAGGACCAATAGCAGCAAATGAATCTAAAGCTAGACAAAAACGTGGAAGACCGATAGGTTCAAAAGACTTGGCGCCTAGAAAAAGAAAGTTTAATGAAAAATCATCAATTAGCAAACCTCCCAAAGAAGTTATAAATGATCCAAAGGATAACTCAAATGAAAATCTCAATTCTCCAAAAATCAGCGAAGGAACTATTATCCCAGAAGAAATAATAGAAGCTTCCGAAAACAAAATGGTACCTAATAATAATGAGATCTCAATATTCTATACGAATTATGGAGAAATGTGGGATCGAAGTAAAATAGCAATTGATGATGTATTCTCATTCGCAGTAGCTACTGAAATAACTGAAAGTCATGACTATAATGAGAATAATGATAATGAACCAACTAGCATAAATGAATGTCGAAAAAGACAAGATTTTCCAAAGTGGAAAGATGCTATTCAGGTTGAGTTAGATTCACTTCAAAAACATGGTGTATTTGGACCAATAGAGAAAACATCAGAAGGTGTTAAACCAGTCGGTTACAAATGGGTATTCGTTAGAAAACGAAATGATAAAAATGAAGTTG
This sequence comes from Allium sativum, assembly GCA_030737875.1. NCBI lineage: Eukaryota > Viridiplantae > Streptophyta > Magnoliopsida > Asparagales > Amaryllidaceae > Allium > Allium sativum. The sequence continues at coordinate 303,396,392 of CM060924.1, forward strand.
TGAGATATAAAGCAAGGCTTGTTGCACAAGGTTCCCTACAGAGACCAGGGTTTGACTTCAAAGAAACGTACTCTCCTGTTATGGATGTCATAACATTTCGATATTTAATAAGTCTTGTAGTTTCTGAGAAGCTTGACATAAGACTGACTGATGTTGTGACAGCTTATCTATATGGTGAATTAGATACCGATATTTACATGAAAATCCCAAACGGATATAAATTGCCTGAAGCAAAATCAAAGTCAATGTATTCATTAAAATTGAGACGATCACTATACGGTTTGAAACAATCTGGAAGAATGTGGTATAACCGTCTTAGTGAATATTTAGTAAAAGCTGGATACAAAAACAACCTCATTTGTCCATGTGTCTTTATAAAGAAATCGGTAAAGGGATTTGTTATCTTAGTGGTATATGTTGATGATATAAATTTGATTGGAACTCCAGAAGAGATCAATGAAACAATAGATTACCTAAAACAAGAATTTGAAATGAAAGATCTTGGAAAAAACCAAATACTGTCTTGGTCTATAGATTGAGCACAGTAAAAATGGTATATTAATCCATTAATCAAATTACATTGAGAAAATCCTGAAGCGTTTTCAAATGGATAAAGCATATCCACTTAGTACACCTATGGTTGTTAGATCACTAGATATTAAAAAGGACCCTTACCGACCAAAAGAAGATGATGAAAATATACTTGGTCCAAAAGTACCATATCTCAGTGCAAGTGGTGCATTGTTATATTTAGCCCAATGCACGAGACTAGATATTGCATTTTCGGTCAATCTTCTAGCAAGATATAGCTCTGCACCAACTAAAAGACACTGGAATGGCATAAAACATATCATGAGATATCTGCGAGGAACCACAGATTTGGGCTTATTTTATTCTAACACAGGCAATAATCCGATTCTAGTTGGTTATGCTGATGCAGGTTACCTTTCTGATCCACATAAAGCAAGATCACAAACTGGATATGTGTTTACTAACAACAATGCAGCTATTTCATGGCGATCTACAAAGAAAACGTTGGTAGCAACATCATCTAATCATTCTGAAATATTAGCACTACATGAAGCAAGCCGAGAATGTACTTGGTTAAGATCATTAATCGAACATATTCGAAACACATGTCAACTTCCCTCAACTACAGAGAGATCAACCATTATTTATGAAGACAATGCCGCATGTGTAGCTCAGATTCAAGCAGGATATATCAAAGGTGACAGGATGAAGCACATTTCTCCCAAATTCTTCTTCACACATGAACTTCAAAAAGACAATAAGATAGAAGTGAAGCAAATTCAATCTCAAGAAAATCCAGCAGATTTATTCACCAAAGCACTTCCAAAGTCAACATTTCAGAAGATGGTTTATAAAATTGGTATGCGTCGTTTGCATCACCAAACTATTTGAATAATGCGTTACAAATCAGGGGGAGCATATATATAATGCTGTAGTGTACTCTTTTCCTTCACTAATATTTTTTCCACTGGGTTTTTGTTAGTAAGGTTTTTAACGAGGCATTATTTTGATCCAGAAGTATCAACCCTCATTGGAACATTGTCAATATGTTACCTAGAAATGAAAATTGTACTCTTTTCCTTGTTTATGATTTTTCCCACAGGGTTTTTCATAAAAAGGTTTTTAATGAGGCAATCAATTTTATCATCTTTGCATACGCATATTCAAGGGGGAGTGTTGTAATATATAGTATTTTAAGGGTGAATACGCTTAATGCAAGGGACATTATTGTAATTGTTGAGACATCTGAAGTCTATAAATAGAGAGCTCATGTATGTTGTAAGGTGATCTGAATAAATAAAAATGTCTGCTCTCTCTCATTTCTTCTGTTTTTTCTTTGTTTTGTAACAAGGATTAATTAAATATCACTTTACAAATGCATCAAATTTTTGTTTACGATAATCATGCTAACATATGTAGAGATCTAATATGTCAAAATGGTTAGCTAAAAATTAGAATGAATCTACAAAAATTTCTGTCCATAGAATCAGCTGAGTCCATTTGTTAACATATCTAGAAATATTTCTTTCATTTTCTACTCAAAGCAGTGGTATTGGTCCAAAACAGATTGATTGAGATATTACTACACATACATGTCAAAACAGAAGTACTACCTTCCCATATGGATGGATCCTATTAAGCTCTTAAGGATCCATCTTCTTCTAATCCTCCTATTTTAGAATATTCAGCATTATTAACCACCAGCAACGTGTTGCATGATGCTTGAATTGCTCACCAGCCAAAACTTATGAGCAATGGTAATCCCTAAATATGATGAAGATAACACGAATGTGAGAGGGTAACTAAGTTAACAAAGATTAAGGGGAAATAAGTTAACAATACTCAAATGCATATGAATGGACGAAAACAAAAATCAATCTTCCTTCAATAGTGGCATTAACATATAAACTATTTGTATTGGTTACTAAGAATGATTTCAATAAACAAATATGAAAACTAAAATTTATAATCTACCACTCGGTCCACTCCTGAAGTAAAGAGAACACCATTCCGCTCATGCAAATCTGTTAGTTGACCTGTTAAATCATTATATGATGATTGTGTCACATGACACATTACCATGTATTGTATTCATCATTATCACTGGTCTACCAAAAATGAAAAATATTTATGTTCCAAATTAAAAATAAGCACAATTCCCTTGAAATTTGCAGGTTTTAAACCAAAAAAATGATCTCTCTCTAAATATTTTCATTGCATCCTGAATAAATTTAAACAAACTTCAGAATAAAAGAATAAACAATGAATAATAGGTAGTATGAACAAATATATAAGCTTTTTTATTAACATGTCAAGTTAAAGTAATTATCAAGAGTTATAGAAAATGATAAGATAAACATATGCAGGCATATACCCACTTGAGGAGTTCACTTTTGTAATAATTTCTCTGAGTATCTGAGTAGATGTTGTTAGGTAATGTATTGGGATATTTACATTAATTAGAATTTATTTATGTAATAAGTTTCCTACCTTATCCAAAGTAAATGTTGTTCGGTAATATATTAGGTTATTTACCTTTAATAATTATATTTGGACAACGAACAGTTTGTATATTGTTTGTCATTGCCAAATACAAATCTTTCAAGATATCATCATTGCCTTTTGCACCATCTTGATTTGGGAATTTGACCCAAAAAAAACATATATTGCAAAATTTGTTGGTTGCACTCGTAAGGTTTGTATACATACTTTCATGTACATCATTGTGTTATGCTGTGCGAAATCTAATTATTTATTAACATAAGAAAGATGTCTTTAATATTTAAACGAAATGTAAATCTAGAAAGAAAAAAAATCAAACAAAAACAGAAGCATGAATGATACAGAATTATAGCAGGGAGTAGATTAGGGAATTGTGTAAAAGATAAGGAAACTATCAAATGTTACCTAAATAGATGAGGCAAGGCATGAATTGGAAGGAATGGACGTATAAGACTTCGCCCATAATCTCCTTTTCGGTCTTAATTCTCCTACTGCAATGTATGTTTCAGATTAAAAATACCCTTGAAATTTGCAGGTTTCAAACCAAAAAAATGATCTCTCTCTAAATATTTTAATTGCATCCTGAATAAATTTAAACAAACTTCAGAAAAAAAGAATAAACAATGAATAATAGGTAGTATGAACGAATATGTAAGCTTTTTGTTATTAACATGTCAAGTTAAAGTAATTATCAAGAGTTGTAGAAAATGATAAGATAAACATATGCAAGCATATACCCACTTGAGGAGTTCACTTTTGTAATAATTTCTCTGAGTATCTGAGTAGATGTTGTTAGGTAATGTATTGGGTTATTTACGTTAATTAGAATTTATTTATGTAATAAGTTTCCTACCTTATCCAAGTAAACGTTGTTCAGTAATATATTAGGTTATTTACCTTTAATAATTATACTTGGACAACGAACAGTTTGTATATTGTTTATCATTGCCAAATACAAATCTTTCAAGATATCATCATTGCCTTTTGCACCATCTTGATTTGGGAATTTACCAAAAAAAAAAAAACTATATTGCAAAATTTGTTGATTGCAGTCGTAAGGTTTGTATACATACTTTCATGTACATCATTGTGTTATGCTGTGCGGAATCTAATTTTATTTATTAACATAAGAAAGATGTCTTTAATCTTTAAACGAAATGTAAATCCAGAAAGAAAAGAAAAATCAAACAAAAACGGAAGCATGAATGATACAGAATTATAGCAGGGAGTAGATTAGGGAATTATGTAAAAGATAAGGAAACTATCAAATGTTACCCAAATAGATGAGGCGAGGCATGAATTGGAAGGAATGGACGTATAAGACTTCGCCCATAATCTCCTTTTCGGTCTTAATTCTCCTGCTGCAATCTATTACTTTGGTCATTTATCTTGTGTAAAGAGGGGCTAAGCAAGGATGAAGTCTCATCACGTCATCTAGGGCTAAGCAAGGAATCGACAAAAATCAAATGTAGCATACCATCCGTATAGGTTGCATCAAATAAATTGCAACATATAGAGTAGTCGTAGTACATATTAACATAGATGCAAAATGCCCACCACAAGAAATCATGCTTTTAGTTGCATGTAGTGGCGTTTGAACATATATGCATCTATCTCGTTAGGCCCTAAAATGGCGGGATTTATTTCTTCATTTAATTCACGCTTACCAATTCTATTCTAAAAAACCCTTGTTCCACAAAATTCCTAATTCCATCGCTCTATCCTAATTTTCGAATCAACCCCATTAATCATTCCACCATAATTTTCAAAACACGCAACATTGCTCCACAACTTCTTCAGCTTCCCAGTCCTAGTTCATAATCGCTCGCCTAAAATTTTTCATTGCTCATCTCAACTAGGTACTTTTTCATCTAGACAACTAGGTATTTTGCCGGCCTTAATTTTCCATCTACAATTTGTGCTACCGTTTTAAGTATAATTTGAAGTTACTTTTGGAATTTAACTTTATTTTGGATTTTTCATAAACCAGCTTGCTGCTCTAATGGGTGTTTCGTTGATTTTTCTTAAATCCTAATTTACCTGCATTTTTATTTTGAAAAAAATATAGCCATAATGATATGATCTATAAAATGTTTTCACGTACTCTCATTGTTGTGCTACAACATGTAACCAAGTTTTCCTGTATTAGTTATGTTTGTTCATATTATAGCCCTAAATTGTTCAAAACCAAGCTGACAAATCACTACAAGAAATTTAACCTTTACCTACCAATAAATATGATAGGTAAAGAGAACCTCTATCTACCAATATTCAATGGTAAAATTTATTGGTAGGTAAATATTGTCAATGCTATAAAATTGTTAAATGATGATTATCTACCAATATGTATAGGTAGGTAAAATGTATTATCTACACATATATAGAAGGGGAAATTTTTTTTGCGATTAGCCCCTATATTTTTCTCATATCATTTTAACCTTTTATTAAAAATAATGGTGACTTGTGTGATGATGTGTCAAAAAAAATATTCTAGCAATTTTTTTGAATTGAAGATTTCGTTTACATATTTTAGCAATGTTTTTTGTAAAATCATTTCTTTATTAATTATTAATAATTATTTTGAAATCTGATATAATAAACTGTTAATGAATTGATAAAAAATAATTAAATTGTAAATAATTAATATTAAATAATCATTCGTTAACAACTTATCATACATAGTTATTATTTTCCAAACAATTGACAATAAAAGTTAACTTCAAATTTTTCTAAAATGTTTCACAATTTCTGTAACACCCCGCATTTTATAACAATTTAATAATTAAATAATGCATATATATGCAAAAATATAAATGTATATATGAAGAATAAAATAAATATAATGCAAATAAAAATATAATGCATAAATTAAAAGAAAGAAATGATTGTTGCATGTAGTGTAAATGTGTTACATGCACTAATTATGCATTAATAATAAAAGAGAAATAAAAGAAAAAGATTCATGCAATGACTTAAATGGAATATTGAAACAAATATGAAAAAGAGGAATGAGAAGAGAACAATAACTACCATTGTTCTAAGCCTTGTTAACCATAGCCTTGGTAGTCCAGTTGGTCAGAACATGTGACTTACATACAAAATAGGTATAAAGTTCGATCCCCGCCGCCATCATAATTTTCTTTTAAGGGAACGGCTAAAATAACATATTTTCATGAGGGAAAATATGTATAAACGCACAATAAGGAAAAATATGCATATAAGGAAGTAAAGAATATATATATATATATATATATGTGTGTGTGTGTATATATATGAATATATATGTGCAAAAGAAAAAATATATACAAGAGATAAAGTTCAAGATAAGGCTACAATCAATGAAATATGGCAAGAATCAAAATAACGGTGCAACACCGTTTATATTTTGAAAACGAAACGAAAGTTGTGCGTATATATATACGGGTAAAATGGTTATTATAAGTTTTGTGTACATATAAGGGCCTTATATATAAACATATTCAAACCAATTCAAAACTAAAGACATGTGCAGAAAAAAATATAGTTGGGGTTGACCCAGGCATGATGGAGTCGACCCCTGGGTCGACCCACCCGAAGGGCGGTCGACCCCGTAGTTGACCCACCCTAGATTCAGTCAGGTTCATTGGCGTATCTGGACTGTTTTCTTAACCAAGTTCAATGCTGACTCAGCGTTGCCTGTACGATAAGATCCTAAACACCTATAAATAGGCAGTAGAGTCTAGCTAAATCTCACATTTCTAAGACGACATCTATGCTCTGTCATTCTTCATCCTCCTCAAATCTCTTCAGATAAATAAGATAATTAGTTTAGGAAAATTCTGAATCAAGATCTGGAGGAAAAGAATGAATATGTATTAGAAGGTGTTCAGAATCATATTCAAAGTGAGGTAATTTTCAAGATCTGGTCTATTCAATTTTCTTCCTCTTTCTTCCCTTTTTCTTTTGGTAAAAATTATGAATCCATGGTTGCTCGGTTCTGAACCCAATTAGGGGAAAACCATGGAATGCTAGATCTGGACCAGTTCTAGGATTTGGAAAGCAAATGAGGTGAGTGGACTTAAGTTATATCATTTTTTATAATGGTATATTATCGTTAAACATTCCCATTATTATACAATGTGAATTTGCTAGAATAATTAAAAAAAGCATTGAAATGTTATATATGACATGTTGAAATGTTTAAACATATATTAAAAAGATTAAAGTGACGAATATGACATGACGGAATATTAATATGCTAAGATATTAATATTGGCACACTTTTTGGTCAAAGCCGTCACAGATGAAATGTCTGATTAGTAATACGCTCAACCATCGAGAGCGTCATCCGAAAACATGGAGCGATTTAGTTGAAGTCACATTTCAAACATAGAATGTCCCAAAAATTCTAATATGACCTATTTTGGGCCCGAAAACATCAATTACGGGGCTTTGCCTTGAAAGTCATGTAGCCCTCTGAATTAGCTTCGGGTATAATTTTCGTTTGGTCAAAACGGACTTACGGTTTGGATGTTATTCCCACTTCCGTGAATGCGCGCAGAACTGAAAACTTGGATTTTGGAATTGACTGGACCCAATCGGCTCGGATCGGAGGTCGGATCGGATCAGGATCGAATCGGATAGAGGGGTCGCCGCCCCATGAACTCAACATCCCCCCTTCATCACTTTTGTGCCGGATCGAAACGACCTCACCGGTTCAGATCGGAGGAGATGGGCCCAACCTGACCTCACAATTGGAAACGTTTGATGTTGGAACGACTTGATGTTTCGAGACTTCCAGCTCGGATCGGACTAACAGGACCCGAACCGCCTGGGAACAACATGGACAACTCAATGTAAACCGACTCTTAAGAAGCAACCACCTCCTACTCGCATGGATCAACTTCCGCTTGGCATAACATGATTTTGAGAGCATTCTCCACTACTTTTCGAGATCTCCTCTAGGCGTGGCACGTGGCATCTGACCCAGAGCCTCTCCACGGCTATAAATACACCATTTGAAGAATTTTGAAGGGATCTTCGGTCACTCTCACTCTCGGCCTCCATTGCTACAACATAAGAGTATTGCACTTCATTAAAATAAATAAACTAACACGTCGATTACGTGTATAAACTCTTGTAATAACATTCAACACACAGATTGTGTGTCTTCGTGTAACTGATTCTTGTAATCCGTTAGTATAGCAATAAGATTATAAAGTGGACGTAGACTACATTTACAGCCGAACCACTATAAAAAACTCGTGTGTCTCCTCTTAATTTACTGTTTTCTACACTCTGTGATCTATGATTTGTGATTGTGAGGACTTCGCATTGCATTTGGGTGTTAGTACCAAATTTTGGTCTAACAATTAATATGTTGAAAAATTCATATGTTGAAATATAAACTTGTCAAAATATGTGTAGCAATTACTGTTGGTTCAATTTCATGTTAACTTGTGACATTTATGTACCTGGACCATTAACAGTAGAAATTGAGAAAATTACATGTTAGTTTGTTTGATTTGAACAATTACATGATTAAACAACTACATGTTAGAATAGAATTCATTGTATATAGAAAATTTACAGTGAATAGGAAACTGTAATCGTGCTTAGACACGAGGTTAGATTACACTTGTGGTAGAAGTCTTCCCAGAACCGCCTGGCATATCCAGCATCCACAAGTGGTAAATCTAATGTGAGGGGTCTAAGTGCATAAATGAAACATGTAACGGTGCTAAAACACGAGGTTAAGTCAACTTGTGGAAGAAGTCTGCCCGGAACTGCCCGGCAAATCCAGCATCCACAAGTGGTAGGCTTAATGTGAGAGGTCTAGTACATAAGTATATATATATATATATATATATATGAACATAAAAGGATAGAAATAAATGGCATTAATGGTAATTAATGGAAATGAGTGAAAGTGACAACAATAAAAGAAATAGAATGAACGGGGAATGATAATAACCTATTATAAATAAATTACATTAATGAGAATGTTGTATAATAGGTAGACTTGTCCTAGAGACAAGTGAAGGTTATAACTTAGGTTATAATCCACTAGTAAGGAAATGAGATAAGTGGCACTTAACTGTAAATTAAGTAATCAGCAAATGGGGGAAAATTTATGAAATGAAAGAAGCTGTACTTAATTATAAATTAAGTAATTTAAAAACTTGAAAATCTGAAATATGCTGATAAGAATAACATGTTAAGGTTTGTCCTAGGGACAAGAGGAAAATATAACTTAGGTTATAATAAATGGAAAGGAGACTTATTAGTGAATCTTAGTTAAGAAAACTAAGTTAATAAGTAAATAACGGTAAGTTGTAGTGACAGTGTAAGATGGAATTATGATTAAATAGGAAAGGGTGAGGCAAACTTATGAAATGAAATAAGTTATATTTAATCATAAATGATAAGTGACCTGTTAAATAGAAAACATATGAATTGAGATATACTTAATTACATATTAAGTAGAATATGTTATTGCAATTATGAAATCAAACAAAAGTATAAAGAGATTGTGGATTTCATACCTTGGATCACAATCTAGAGAATAACATGTTGTGGGCTTATTAATAAACTTAAATGGGTTAAGTTATAGGACTGAAATTAATAAGCAAAAGGAACTTGGTAACTTGAATTAAAAGTCAATGAGAATGGGAATAACTAAGTAAAATGGAAACTTATTGTGGTAAAGCAAGCGCATAAAAGAATGTTTAGACATAGGGTCTAATAACATGTTAAAATGAGGCGTTTGGACCAGTCCGCACGTTTGAGGGTGAATAACCCAATGGGATAGATCATCGTGGTTTCATGAGGCACGAGGAGGAGCGCATGTTCATCTGATCATTTTGTCGGCTCCGAAGGATTGGAAGGGGAAGCACGCGACTTCCTGAAATACGTAAGGTGCTCCTAGTAGTCCTTTGTGCGATGGTAGATGTTCTGGCTGTTCTTGGAAAGGTTGGGTATGCGCATTACTACCAGGTGGGTGGGCCTTGGCTATAAAAGTAGCTTTGCAGTCAGAGTGCTATAACGAGGTGACACTAGGGTGATTCGGCGATCGCCTCAATGGGAGGCGAGGTCAGGACCAACCAGGAAAGTAGATCGTCGAGTGCCCGTCATCGGTAGCCAGTGGGATGCGAAAAGACTAGAGCTGAAGCCAATAGACCATTCAACTTTCACTATCAAGGTACGGTGGTTGAGGGGAGATGCCAACCTGATGATTAGATTGTTTGTTAGGGGCAAGTCGCTTAGCTCTCGTAGTCTTTACTAGTTGAGGGAGGGGCCGAGGTGGGGCAATAGCCACCATGAATAATAGATCCGAGGGATATCTATATTTTGAGGCCCTCAAAGGCGGACCTGTACAGATATGGAAAAGCTCCCGACCGAGTTCCGTGTTTCTTGTATAGCCCTACCATGACTCGATGCATATTATGTGCGGTTAAGGCATCGAATACGATTGACGATACGTATGTGGGAAAGTCTAGATACATGCATGTCTGCTTTGGGTGGTGTATCACTACACCAGAAATGTCAATTAGGCAGTGCTCATGACCGTATCTAAATCGATCTGGGCCGTATCAAAAAATGACGTCTTTGTTACTTAGATACAGACTTAACCCATATCAAATTCATGGATTGATACAGCTCAAAGCCGTATCAAATTCATGGATTGATACGGCTAATGGCCGTATTTAATTTTCAAATAGATATGACCATGAGCCATATGTAATTGAGAATTTGATACGACTAATGGCCATATCTATTTGAAAATTAGATACGGCCATGAGCCGTATCTATTTTTTTTTTTTTTTAAAAAGAAATATAGCAAGAGCTCCAAAATTAAAACAATTTGAATACAACAAATATCATGGAATTTACAGCCATCAAAAACAAGAGATATCATAGAATTTACAACAATTTAAATGAGGGTATAAAAGTAGATAAATATATTTTGCACACCATTTTCTTTTTCTAATAGGCATCTCCTTAACTTCAATGGTTTGAAGACCTAAACTATTTGTGTATTGCAAACTTTGAAATGCATAACCTTCCTATGTTGTTGTCTCTCCTATTGAAGACATGTGTAGTTCGCTTGTAGTGTTCCTTGTTGTGATGCTTGTGACTTCCTTGGTGTCCTGTAAACACAACATAATAAGATATATGCAATCTGTATTTGAAAGATATAAGGTGTTATGATGTTTACATATATATAGTTAGCAATGATGACGATTAAACATTGAAGAATGAAACAATAAAACAAAAAACAAAAATATCATTATGTTTCTTGATAAAAAGGTGAGACACAAACATGGATGAAGTAAAGAGCAGTAACAAAAAGCTAAACAGAAATACCTGATAGTGGAAAGCAATATCTGCGGCACAAAACCAACTTGTGCAGAGGAGTTCCTTTCTCATACGTTTCAGTTCTTTTAATTCCTTGAACTCACGAATAACATTCCTTCTACAATCTCTGCAAAAAAATTTGCTCTCAAATCTGCAAGTCAATGAAATAATAAGTTTCTGTCGGTTATGGCAGCGATTTAAACTAGAATAAAAGCAGAAAACAGGAAAATTCCAAACAAATGCCATAAGAAAGTTTTATCTGATCCAATGTCATAACTTATTTGTCTTTTATACTTCTAAATTACAATTTTGACACCCAATATAATTGACTAATAAGAATGTGCAATATATTATCGCAATTACTAGGTAATATAAGCTATGTTGTTGCATGTTGATGAAACAAATCATATTTCTACTGTATAGATAAATGCTTTGAAGGAAGAGAGAAATAGTAGCTATAATAGAAAACATAGCACTAAACTAAAAGTGCAAATATTAGTGTCAATAGATTATATTCTATTTATTTTGCTAAGAGAGTTGTTGATTCGAACATGGTTTCATCAGCAAATGTCACATATTTTGCCTTCTCCAAAGATTCTCTATTGGACAATAAAATATGAAGAATATCTTTGTTCATCTAGGACCATAATAACTATCCTTTATTGTCATTGCTTTACATATTACAAAATATGGCACAAGGTTATGTGGATTATGACAACAGATGACAATAAAACCATGTATGTCGTGCCTTTTTGCATATTTTCAGAAACTAATTTAGTATCCGAGAATGATATCGTCCTTCAAAGAGGGTATAATTTAAGGTTAACATGATCATCCAAACATACGGTAACATTCATACAACAATATGGACTTTTCATAGCGTTTGAAAAACGCTATTGTATCCTATTATAGCGTTTCAGAGAACGCCATGTAACGACATGCTATGTTAGACCTTCAGCTTTAAATAGCATAAGCAAAAACGCTATGAAAAGTGAATTTTCTATAGTGTTTTATGTCCGCTATCCAACAAGAACGCTATATAATATACCATCTGATACTTAGTTTCTGTAGCGTTTGTATATATGTTCCCGTAGCGTTTTATGTATGTTTCTATAGCGTTTATGAAACGCTATTGCCTGTAATATTAATTTATATAATTTATTTATGATTATTTCAGCATTTTCCGTATACATGCATGCATTTATATATATATATTTTTATATATATATATATATGCATATATATTATATTAGATCACAACATATTTTTCCAAATAATAAATAACACAATATTTCATACATATCAATCATATAGCTTTTTATATACAAAAACTTAGTACTACACACACATCATTCCAACAACTCTTCACATGCTCAAACTTAATATTCCATACATTGTTTTTACCAACTTTTTCATGTTAATATGTCATACAATTTCGCATCAGCAAGTTACTTACAAAGTGATCAAACAACAGATTTACTCTTGCTTTGATTTTGATATTTTCTCCTAAGCATCAACAATTTTGGTCCTGCTAATGTCAAATAAACAGAGAAGTTGTTAGCAATTGTTATATCATGTATTCTTAAAGTAAAAGAAACCCGAAGGACAAGAAAAATATATATAACTAGGACATAAAATATGATGCACTTAAAAAAGGAACTATAGCAAATACATCCTTATAAATAAAAGATCAAATTCAGAAGAGTGATTGATTTATTTTACTAACATTAACATGTAGTCTTAGGATATACATAACAACTCATTACCGCCTGCAATACGTGTCTTGACAGTGACTTCTAAATTTGGAATAGAAGTGAGAAAACAAAAACCAATGATGTATGCAAAATAGCTTTAAAAAGAACAAATTCAAAAACACATAGGTCTCAAAAAGAAAAACATGTCACTAGTTTCCACTTTTAACATCCTCTTTAGGCCCCAAACATCTTTTCGCAAACCGTCAAAGCAATAAATAGTTTCAAAAAAACAACTGTGTAATTTACACCTAAAAATGTAAATCAACAGTTTCTATTTCCCACGTCATTCCTCACTGATGTTACCAAAGGAAGCTGTCAATACTCTTTAAAACGGTAATGAATCCTAACCTCAAAATACTAGCAGTTGATCGGTGTCTCCACTTACAACATTACATGTAGTCCCATAACCTAAAAGATAAGAAGTAACATCAGTTTGTAATACATATGCATTTGCAGATGACGTAAAAGTAGCATTATGTTGGATGGTTCCAGTCATTTGAGTTTCCAACTCCTAGAAAATAACTGTTCCAGAGGTGAATTCAAGGTGGTAATACTTATCTTTAGCCATCCCAGTAATTCAAGATGGTAGCACTTGTCTTTAGTCATCCAAATAATTTAAACCATTACCTACATTATGTATTTGCGACTTGTAACATAAATGCATGCACTATTAGCTAAGCCCCCAAAAAAGCCAGCCAGACACATAAAAATAACACAAAAACATAGGAAAACATAACAATGCATGAATATTGCCATACTAAGTAAACAAATGCATACCTCAATATACCCTTAAATCGCTCCTTATCATTTGATTTCACAGCAGCATCCAAGCCATATCTGGACAAAAATTTAAAATATTAATGAGTTTATACCATTAAAATTACAATAACTTACTAATAAAGCGTAATAAGCTTACTGGTCATCATTTGCGAGCTCTACAGCTTCTTCCTCGGTTTTAAATGTTTTAACACAAAGGACTGGCTTAAAAAACTCCTCTCTTCAAATTTGCATTGATGTGTTTTGACACAAGAGCTAAACTACACATTTTTTATATTCAAATCTTACAGTGTAAATAAGTTTTTTTTTTTAAAAAAAAAATCCCATATAACCTGAACCAGCAACATCCAACAATATTTAATTTTCCTCTAAAGTTGGGTTAGGCATAATTATTGCATGATTTTTCACATCCATGGCCAATTTGCCTGGAAAAAAAAATCATCATAATAGGGAAACATGTATTAAACATTCATCGCAATGGCAAGCACCAGATTCAGATCGATCAATGGTCTATTCTCAGTCAGTTTCCTAACTGCTTCTCTCACCTGCTCTCCCAAGAACCCCATTGCACCACTTTCTCCACCACGTCAGCTACTGGAACTTTAGTCCAGAACTGGAGCCCGATTCAATTGAATCTTCCGCCAGTGGTAATATTTTAGCAGTCGATGGTCTAGATCCAACTGCTGCTTAGTGCAGTGTGAAGGGGTGTCACTATTACGAGGATATGCAGCAAGTCAGACTATGGGCCGTAACCTGAGAGGGTATTTGATTGTTATAGTCGTAGAATGGTGGTGGTGGTTGTTGTTGTGGAGGGGGATGACATGTAATGCACTGATGGTGGCTCGTCCCGGTGAGTTGGCAAACTCAGCAAAGAAGAAGATGTTGTGGTTAAAGAATTAAGCATTAGAGGTTTCAGACAGAACTGATGAATATTTGAATTTGAAGGGCAAGAAGATCATGTTCGTGTATAAGTAAATGAAGATAGAGAAGAATATGATGGCACTGCTGGAATAAAAGACGGAGAGAAAAAAGACATAGAAGATGGTGTGATAGTATCAAATGAAATAGACTAACTTGCCGATATAGAAGAAGATTACTTATGAAATCGCCGTTTAAATATGTTGAGTCCAGAAAATTATAATCAATATCCATATGTCAATGACAATAGTCCATGGAAAATGATTATGAATTTTGTCTTATTGGATTGTATTATGCTGGGATTGTCTTTTGGCTCGACATAGTACTCTAGGCGTCCTAATGGCCCCAGATCTGATCAATGAAAAAAGGCACATTGTAGATACTTGAACTAACATTGTCTTATTGAACAAACAATACAATGACCACCAAACCAAATACTCAATTGAAATTATCAATATTCAAAAAAAAAAAATACCTTCATGATACACGAAACTATCCCCACCACCAACAATTGCCCTTGCTAGATCGCTCGCCTTGCATCACTGTCTTGCTCGCCTTGCCTTGGGACCAGACCAGTCGATTGTAAAATATGTAAATGTAACATGCCCTTCAAAAAAGGCTCCTAGAATCAAAATAGTGTTGCATGTTTAGAGATTGCTGCTGAGAAGGTTAGTAAGAATGCTGAAGAAAAACAAATGAGGCCTAGATGTGTACTAATCAGCAATGTTGCATGCATATAAATGGGGAGTAACCTATATGTGTTTCAAAATACGAATGCAAGTAAATACTAAGTTAAAGTTTTGCATAGTTTAACTCATATATATGTAAAAGTAAATGGAGTCATATATAAACAGACCTCACCCAGCAGCATCGCTAGCAGCAATAAGCTTATTGTTCATAATTCAATACAGTTGTAAAAGAATCATATACTTGCTTCTCTTTTTTCCATCCAACAAGCAACAATATGGATGTAATCAGTCTCGTTTTAAATCAGGAAAATCATGTGATTTGCTGCTTCTCTCTTGGACGGACAATGACCTTCTTGTTCCATCTTGCATCATCGAAGACATGTTCTTATTTGTCATTTTGGAAGTTAGCACCTGAGCATGGACAGAATTGCAGAGTTTATCATGGTTCATTTGCTGGCTTGACTGCACGTGCATTATTGAAATGTCACTATATTTTCAAATACAACATATATCTTACTACTGTAAAAAGGAAATAATCGCAGAGTTTATCGCAGAGTATATCGTGGCTCATTTCAGAAGTTTCCCTACTGCTATTTTGTTAACGTGAAATTTGTAAATAGAAAGAAATTCCTGGCTATAATTTTTAGAACCAAAATTTATGAAACTTTTCTTTACTGAATTAGTTTGCGACAATGAAACTCTTTTCAACCTCAATTAAAATATAAACGGATCTAATAAATTTGAACTAAACTTTGATACATATCAAGATGATAATACGAAGTTATAAACAATAACCATGTTTGATAACGTTGGGAGAAACTTTAATATTGTTTTTGAGGTAAACTTTAATAACCATATCTAGATAAGAATTTCTTTATTTTTGTTCGATGAAAAGATTATAATGGCTATGCAGAACTGGTTGTGAAATATTAAAAAATAAAAAAAGATGTAATTTCTAAAACTTGAAATCAAGCTATTAAACATTTCTATACAACAGAAACAAATATGAATTTGTTTGGGTAATATTTTCCCATTAATACTTTCTATTTGTCAATTCAGCACACTTTTGGTTTAATGACGTTAACGTAAATACTGGATTGTTTTATTTTAAATGAAACAGAATTGATTGGTTGTATGATGTTGATAAAGATAAAAAAGGAAAAAATATGTTGAGACTTCAAAGCAAACATAAAGCTATGAACATAAGTTGCCCACTTATATTAGCCAGGAATATATTTCCCTTGAAAAAATTTACCATGCAACTTATTAGAAGTATTCCCCAAAATAATAAAACTAGCAATTTAGTTTGTTATGAAACAAAATTGATTATACAATATATTTTTTAGATTACTACGCTTTCTTATAAATACATTGATATGTTGCTATAAGATCAAGTTATATGTCAAGCAAATATTTGACATGTTTTATTATGATTTGCTCAAACATAACCTGCTTATATACTTGGTCATATTTTCAATCATGAACTCAGTTATAAATTCAGTAAAGGGGAAATATAAGATAAAGGTATGTCAGCCGGAATACAACCTAGAAATATAGCCTGGTGTATACAAGCAATCGGCAGAGGAATATTTCACAGATATACAGCCTTAAAATGCACTCTGTAGGAAGATTACAATTAATATATATTATACCATTTTAAACATTTCAAAGGTACGTCAGCAGGACTAAATAAACCCTCCCCAAGTTTAAATGTCTGAAACCAACCATGGCATTTTTCAAATTTCAATTTGCCTACAAAGATCACAAATTTTAATCTTTCCCTGGAAAATCACATTTTACCAACTAATATTCAAATCTATCTCAAATTGACAAGACGGTCATCACCTCATCATCATTTAACTACAATAAATTAACGTATATGCTACTGATTTTTCAATAATTTAATAATGATCATTTATTTTAGTAGGATACCAATATATATGAACAATGCATAAAGAATCTCTATAGTTGGTCTTATATATGATACAAACATGACAGTATCAAATATTAGTTCAAAAGGAACAAGTTATTGAAATAACTGTAAAATATAGCGAGTTTCAGTATGAACTCTTGCATGCAGAATTTTTTAATATATAATAAACATACACATTTTTTTCTTTAATCTAATTGTGTTAAGGATATTGGAGAAAAATGCATAACACTGCTCTTTTTCTTGCATACAGACATTCTTACTGATTCATGAATGTTAGAATGATATTTGCCAATCAATAACGAATAAAATGGATTCTGATCTCCGAGTTTTCCTCTTATGTTTTAGTTTTGATATGAAAAACAAAAGTGTAGAAGTTAAAGAAGCTCAAATATAAATTGCACGGTACTAAAAAATGTAATGAGTAATGCACCTGGCCGTGTGGATTGTACTTTTTCACAGTCCTAGCATGATGAGGTTGTCGTGCACCCATAGAAATCTTTGTATCTCTTGATCTATCCACAGATCTTTGGTCAACATTAGCAGAGACTAATAGCACAAACTCATTGTCAACTATCATTCCTTTTGAATGGACTTATAACATGAACTGCGAATATTTTTCAAACAACACCTGTGAAGAATTCTGATGAAAATATAAGCTCGGTTATTTGATTATAAATAAGACTCAAGTTACATACAGTTAATTCTTTTCTACAAGCAGTCTTTGAAGTGTAAAATGTAGCTGACTTACCAAGAATGAAAATTTTCTTAGGAATGAAAATGTTTATAGGTTATGTGATTAAGAGATGAGGGAAAACTTCAAAATACTGCTTATACAAAATTGTAAGTCAAATTTGAATTTGTAACTGTAACAGCTTCTGCGAGGACCACTAATTTGAGCTTACCAACACTTAAGAGATTTCGTAAACCGACAGTTTGGTGTCAGCTATTTCTAGTCCATAATGCAAACTTATTCTAGTCCAATATCACCACTGAGAATTTCTCGATTTTCAAGACCAAGAATTTTAGATAGTCCTGTGGATGTGTATCTTCCATATTCCTAGATCTGAGAACGAGACCAACTATTTTATACATCATCTACATTGTCTGGTTGCGAACTACGATAGTTATAAATACTGTATGATTCTGGTCAACTATTTAAAAAATATTTTCTATAAGTTAAAAATTGAAGTTCAGAGTTATACTAAATAAATAAATTTGATTATGCTGATAATTGATCTTTCTTCAGATTAATATAAAAAATACCTGCGAAAACATGATTTCTTGAACAGTAGCAGAATATGGAGATCCTTCAGGCTACATTGGAGTGATCATGCACACAGCAATTTCTCTCTTGCTCTGATTTTACTAGCAATTTTAAAGCAATATCCAAACACAAATAGTCCAAATAAATTTATTTGCGGTAAAATGTTCAAAACACGTATTATTAGAATCAAAGGTATCTAAACAAATACAAGAAGAAGAAGCATGTCACAAAGTCATCTTAAAAATACTTTAGATTAGAGTAAAATAGATGCATATTGAACAGATTCATTTAAAATGCATTAACAACTGAGTAATGTACTCTCCAAAGGTGACCCCCATGATATAACCTAATTGCAGCTATGGGTGAAATACTAGGAAGTATAACAAGATAATTTAAACTACTTTACTCATAATAAACAAAATCTCTAACACTGATCACTTTTGTAAAACAAATTAATTGGCAAGTGCAAACTTAATTCCAAAGTATACAAACGTGCAGAAACCTTAACTACAAGCAATTAAGATTAATGGGTCTAGTTTTGTTTTGTCAACTTAAGATTCTCAGTTTATTTTATCATTATCCATAAACAAGCATGCAATTTCTTGTAATTATCTAGAGTCCATAGCAGGTCAAACATGAAATATTATTATCTAGAACTGTAATATGAAAAACGCGTAAGAGAATTAGGTGCAGCAGTAGTTAATGATGGCATATATCAATATTTTAGAGCATGCATGTATCTATCATAACTATATTATTACTATATTGTTATTGGCTTCATCTATTATCACCTTATTGATTGCTTTACGTCCTCCGTTTTTCATTTAAAACTTTTAATAAAATCTTACGCATAATGATTAATTATATGTTTAATATATAGTATGTCTTTTCATCAATTTTTTTTTTCTTTTTTCTTTTTGAAAGAAAAACCGAAACTTCCTTGAAAGTGATGATTTGAGAACAACCTTCCTGTAAATTTCGTGAAAATATGGACTGTGTACCAAAAGAATAAAAAAAAATTAATATATAAAAAGCAAATGGAAATTTTACTTTAAAATGCAAACTTACTCTAAGGTAAACCGATTGCAATATATTTCTGATAAGGAGGTAAGATAGAGTTTGCAAATTTTGTTATGAATCAGATAAGAGAAGGTTGTAAATAATAAGATGGAAAATAAGAAAGAAGATAGATATTATAAGGGAACTTTTGGAAACTCCAGGGTGGAAAAAGGAAACATAGAGGTGAGAAGTTTTTTCATAGCTTACTGGGTGTGAAAGGCACAAATAGCAGTAAGGATAGAAGGAGCCATTGTTACTATCATCATAACCACACACGCAAATAAATTCAATGCATTAGTCGTAAGTCGGTAAATTTTGGGCAATACAAATAACCTTTCATGCAGCCACATTTACTTTTTTCCCTAGACTTAGTGACTTTTTAAACTGACAGTTATAGAGAATTTCTGTTCATCTTCAAATTGGCGTGAACTTTCTTGTTGAAAGAAATGCGACCAACAAAAAACAAATCTTCACTGAGATATATGATGCACAACATCTATTCAAATTACATTTTATGATATTTACAGCTTTAATACATATATTGATCGGCTCTTATTATACAAAGCTTTCACAAATTTCTTTTTGATACCCTATTCTTTACAGACTTTTTGATTCTACTGTTTTCCACCTCGAAATTAATGACAACATTAGAAATATGTACATCCTAAAATATCATATAGCAATTGACAAAATGTTCTCAGTTTTCACTATTGTATTCAATTTATGGTAGATATCTCCATTGTGTATGTCGGAAATAAAAATGATACACTATATTTCTACACTATATAGCAATTAAAAGAAAACTTCTACCCCAGTGATTAACTTTTATTTAAAAATTATAAAATAATTCATTTACTTTGAGTTAATTATTTCCACACTATACTCTGGTACAGTTTAACATATTAAAAAACACGTAAATGATACAGACATAAAAATGATACATGTAAATTGCTGAAATACTTGAAGGAAAAACTAGTATGCAATTAATTCATGCAAATCGTGATCCAAACCAATTTATCCAACTACTGGCAGTAATATGATCAAGCTAGGCAGAAATATTAATAATAATATGATCAAATAAATTCCAAAACCCAGTTAATTTCATACTAATTCCTAGTAAAATAATTCGAACCCAGAAAATGGTTAAGAATCATAACAAGAGCAGTGCATATAATATAAATGTTATAATACCTCTCATACCTGTTCAAATTGGAGAAGCACAAATTTGAGGCTCTGGATGGCTGAAATAGTCGTTGCATTTACTAACCGGGATTGGAAATCTATGTGAGATTTCCGCACCAATTTCGGATCTAACGTTACTGACCCGATGATCTGGTGATTCAGAAGTACGTGGCTTGGGGATTTTGCAACTCAAAGTTGGGATTTAAGGATTTTTCGATTTAGGGCTTAGTTGGTTTTTAAATGCGAAAAGGTGAAAAGGAGCGGTCTTTTGGAGGAGTTACGAAGCAGCAAGCGCTTTTTATTTATTTGCCGCCCAAAATAATCCGCCTTCCTTGTATAGCGTTCGGCACATGGTATTAACCTTAGAATAGCGTTGAAACCCTTTATTTCAGGCGGTTGAAAAGGGAATTGGTGGAAACGCTAACAATTATCGCTATCAGAAGTTCATATTCTTGTAGTGATTTATACTAAAACAAGTGTGCGCGCATGCTTCGCGCACGAGTGTTGCGTAAATCACTTGTACATAATAAGATTAATCATACACTATCTAATATGCATATAGAATCGTGCTCAACATATTCCTATATGCAAATACTTACCCTAACTAATTTTTCTTTGTACATGAAACGAAAGTAATAATAAAATTAACTTCATGCAATAAATGATTGGGAGTAAGTATCTCATAAATATTGCATTATAAAATTAAAAAATCAAATAATATATATCATCTCCGTTCTAAATATGCAATATTGTAAATGTTTAACATTTAATATCTTTTAAATTTGAATTCTAATACAACCAAAGCATGATTATTAACTCAAACATCATTTGAATACAGAGTATAACTTATGTTATCATAGTAATTATTAATGTATTTTCACTCGAACAATTATAAAAAACCATAAAAGCTTTATTGAGGGATAGCAACTTAAAAAATATTGGTCATCACTACGACCATCAATGCAATGAGAGAGATAACTACAGATAAAACATTGCGCACTGAGGTGCAAGGGATAATTTAGGTGGAGGCAATGTGGTTGTGTTACACATCGGAAAATAAGGCAATGCTGTTGTGAGACATTGCGCACTGAGGTGCAGGGGATAATTTAGCTGGAGCAGCATGCCAAGATGCTACAATAGTAGAGTCATGAAGTGCAACGATCATTATGAGTCTATCCATTTTTGATATATAAAGATACGCTGAGCTTGAAAATGTTACGAAGCGATTCGGGCGGGATAAAGCGAAGATGAAAGAACTGTAAGCTGTTGTATTGTATGCACTGTAGAGCCATTACAGGACATGCTTATGAGAAATAGCACGGCTGGCCTGAGAGGAAATATTGTAGCATGGGCTTATTAGGTGTTGCTGTAGAGTAAAGTTGCATGGAGATATAAGGTGCTGCAAACTCAAGCTAAGATGTCTGGTTTGAGGCAATTGATGACCATAAAAGAGCTAGGCTTATACGCACAAAGCAACAGGAGTTACAGGACTATAGTCTATATGCATGGCCTCTAAGTGCGCACCGAGGTACCAATGCAATAATGAACTTGTGTGGGGTTAAATGATTCTTTGGAAAGGTGTATGTAATGCTACTTAAAAATATATATACCTATACATCTCATCATATACAATGTAAATACGTATATGTTTCTGTATAATGAAGACATCGATTCACTTACAGATATTCAGATAGTTAACTCTTCATAGTGGGCTGGGCTAGGCCCATACATTTTATCTTTACATTTTGTATTTACAGTTCGGCTATATATAACTAGCCCACTGTTATATTTTGTACTATCTCAAATAATTACATTTTGTAATTCTTTCTACGGAAATAAACGAAGAAATTTTCTCACTGGAAATTCTGATTTGGTATCAGAGCATCAAGCCTAACGGCATCAACAAGATCATCCGTCGATGCATTAAAGAATTCCTGCAATCAAGAACTAAAAACAACTGAACACGTTAGGGGGGGTTAGCATAGTTGTCTCTCCTCAGTTTTTTTACTTCATCATCGGAGTAGATACTGTTCTTGAGTGTGGATCCTTTGATATCAGTTATTCTTTGCTTGCAACTGCCTCGCCAACCAGCGATATCAGAGAATCTTCATCGTTTATCACCAGTGGCTGCAGTTCACCCATCTGATCATTGTAGATCATCATCTGGGATCGGTTTTTGGTTGCAGAATCACTGTAACCAATAAGATTGCCATCCAAGAATCACCACAGTGAAATTCTGGTTGCAAAACTCATTAGCAACAGCAAATTTGCCGTCCAAGAAACACGATTTCTGAACTAGTGTTAATCAAGAATCGTTTACCAATCTGTTTTCTCCTATTATGGCAGGAGATAATGAGAGCATCAACTCAGCCACTGCTGGCAGAGTGTCATCTGAAACCTCTTCATCAACACCACCCTTTAACCTTGTAAAACCAAAAAGTCATGTTATTAGTATTCTCCTCGATGAAGATAACTATATGTTATGGAGATATCAAGTGGAAACTGCGATAAGAGGATATGGGTTGCAAGAATACGTACAGGGCACCAAGTCAGTCCCACCTGCAACAATCAAAGACCAAGATGGAAATCTTGTAAGCAACCAATATCATATCATGCACCAAAAACAGGACATCCTATTGGCATCTTGGTTAATCTCCTCTATAAGTGCAAATCTCCTATCACAAATTATTGGTAAGACAACCTCTTATGAAATATGGAATGCAATAGAACAAATTTTCAGTTCGCAATCTGCAGCGAGAGTTATGCACTACAGAAGTCAATTGCATAGTATGCGCAAAGAAAATATGAATATGAGCGAGTACCTTACCAAGATCAAGACATTGTGCGATCGACTGGCAGCTACCGGACACAAGATATCAGAAAGTGAGCATGTATTGTACAATACTGGAGGTCTAGATGAAGAATATGAATCTATAATCATATTTATTGCATCACAAAAGGCTGTTCCAGACTTAGAGTATGTTCACTCAACATTATTGGCACACGAAGGTAGGATTGAACAGAGGAGAGCGACTCAACCAGAATTTTCAGTTAACTATGCCTCTACTTCAAGAAACAAGACACAACAAAAGGCAAATTCTAATCAAAAGGATATGCAACCACAATGAGGAACTGCTAATCATAGAGGAAGAGGTAGATGTAGAGGGTGGAACAACAACAACAACAGGCCTAAATGTCAGATTTGTGAAAAATTTGGACACACGGCAAATAAATGCTATTTTAGGTTCAACACTGAGTTCAATGTTGGCCAACAAAGTCAAAACAGTCAAAGGCGTCCTAATGTGAATATGGCTCAAGTTAATCAAGGCAGGAACAACTCTGAAGGTTCAAGAACTCAAGGATCAAACATTGATGACAATAGTAGAATTGACGACACAAGTTTGGACGATTGGTACCCAGACAGTGGCGCTACAAATCATGTGACCAACAATCTACAAAACCTGAATCTTGGCAATAAAAGCTACACAGGTACGCATACTGTTTGTATGGGAAATGGTGAGGCGACAAGTATATCTCATGTTGGCCGTGGGTACATCAGAGGTAAGAGGCAACTCTATCTCAATCATTTACTAAGAATACCCAGTATTACTAAAAAATTAATTAGCATTTCGCAATTTGCTAATGACAACAAAGTATACTTTGAGTTTCACCCAAAATACTGCCTTATTAGAGACATTCTAAATAAAGATATCTTATTACAGGGTAAACTGGACAAGGGTTTATACAAGTTCAGCAATGTGAAATCTGGTTACAGAACTAGTTCTGAAAACTACTGTAATAATGTTGAAATTTATCATGTTGACAGTGTTGCTAAATTTGAATGTTGGCATAATAGATTGGGTCACCCAAATTTGAAAATTGTAAAGCAAGTGCTGAATGAAAATAATATTAGTTCTGAATGCATACCCGAATCATATATTTGTACACATTGTGAAATTGGCAAAAGTCACAAATTGCCTTTTAATGACTCCAATACTATATATACTGCACCTCTTGGATTAATTGCAGCAGATCTTTGGAGTCCAGCACCCATGAATTCAGATCATGGTCACAGATATTACCTATCTTTTGTAGATGCCTTTACAAGGTACACTTGGATTTTCTTTCTCAAAAACAAGTCAGAAACTTGTAAAGTAACCATGCAATTTATTACATACATAGAAAAGCAAACTGATTACATGGTTAAAGTGTTTCAAACAGATGGGGGGTCTGAATTTAAGCCCTTAAAAAATTATTTAGAAAGCAAAGGCATTCAACTTAGGACCACATGTCCATACACTTCTGAGCAAAATGGTTTAGTTGAGCGAAAACATAGGCATATCATAGAGATAGGGTTGACACTGATGTCGCAAGCACCTCTGCCAATAAAATTTTGGACAGAAGCATTCGCAACATCAGTGTACTTAATAAACAGGTTACCCACTATCATACTTAATGGAAGATGTCCCTATGAAATGCTACACAAAACTAAACCAAATTACCTAGAGTTGAAAACCTTTGGATGCCTATGCTTTCCATATCTCAGACCTTACAATAAGCATGAATTAAGCCTAAGATCCATGGCATGCACTTTTCTAGGCTATGCTAGTGATCAAAAAGGTTTTAAATGCTTAGACAGTAAAGGCAGGATTTATGTTTCTAGGCATGTGAAGTTTAATGAAGCTGTTTTTCCTTTTGCAGACAACAACATCAAAACAATTAAAAAAATAATCGGGGCAGAGAAAATGATTATTTCACCACCAGAGTTGACTGAGTGTAAAGCTAGTGAACCTGATCAGGTAGCAAAGGAGAGTACAGATGATGACTGCACTGTACCCAGTACTAGAATAAGCTTCAGCTCATCAGATTCACTAAACAGTATGTTTTAAGATGATATTGCTACTGGAGGAAATGCAGACATTCGTGAATGTCAAAATGAAGGTGGTACTATGTTTAGTGGCAAGAAGACAAGAAATGACAATAGTGAAAGATCAAACAGTACAAGTAGTGCAAACACAGAAAATTCAAGCAGTACAGCCACTAACAATCCAGAAGATCATGCACAGCAAACAAGGGTGAACAAACATCACATGCTAACTAGAGCCAAGTGTGGGATATTTAAACCAAAATTACACAATGTTGGGTTGAATGAGAGAGAACCTACCAATTTCAAAGAAGCAGTCAGCAATGAAAACTGGAAAATGGCTATGAAAGAGGAATATAATGCACTATTGAAGAACAAGACTTGGAGTTTAGTTGAAAGACCAAAGCACAAGAACATCATTGGATGCAAATGGACCTATAAACTGAAAAGAAAGCATGATGGAAGCATCGAAAAATACAAAGCCAGACTCGTTGCGAAAGGATATTCACAAGAGTTTGGATTTGACTTTACAGAGACTTTCTTTCTGGTGATTAAGCCCACTACCATCAGAATTATGTTAACCATTGCATTACATAAACAATGGAACATAAAACAGCTGGATGTGCATAATGCATTCCTAAATGTAGACTTACATGAAGAAGTGTTCATGATGCAACCTGAAGGATATGAGATTGAGGGTAAAGAAAAATTTGTATGCAAACTACGTAAGGCTATCTATGGTCTTAAACAAGCATCCAGAGTATGGTACGAGAAACTCAAAGACACATTTGCAAGTTTAGGATTCATTACAGCCAAGTCAGACAGTTCGTTGCACATCAAAAAAAAAGGTGATAATATGATATTCATACTGGTGTACGTTGATGATATTCTTATAACTGGAAATAATGATAAAGAGATCAGCAGCATCATAAAGCACATCAGTGATACATTCTCCATAAAGGATATGGGGAATATAAACTATTTTCTGGGTATTCGGATTCTACAAAAAACCAAGAAAGAAATTTTTCTATCTCAAAAGAAATACATTTTAGATATTCTGACTCGTGCTAAAATGGATAAAGCGAATCCTCTACCTACCCCTATGACTACAAACTTAAGATTATCTAAACACAGAGGCGAAGCAATTAATGATGAAAAATTCTACAGAAGCATAGTCGGGGCATTGCAATATGCTACTGTCACAAGGCCAGAAATTTGTTACAGCATGAATAAGGTTTCACAATTTATGCACAATCCCTTAGATGAACATTGGTGTGCAGTCAAGAGAATTCTACGTTACTTAAAAGGCACACTAGATCATGGTCTAAGATTGACAAAAAGCAAAGAAATTAACCTACAAGCTTACAGTGATTCTGACTGGGCCTCAGATCCAGACGATCGATGATCAACGTCAGGATATTGCATTTACATGGGCTCGAATCCGATCTCCTGGTGTTCAAAGAAGCAAGCGACGATTTCACGCTCTAGCACCGAGGCTGAATATCGATCTGTGGCAAGCACGGCAGCTGAAATCACATGGATTAACTCGTTGACCAGAGAACTAGGGTTTCAATCCAGCAAAAAGCCCACGATTTGGTGCGATAATATGAGCGCCGTGTCTCTCTCAGCAAATCCCGTTCAACACGCACGCATGAAGCACATCGAGATTGATCTTTACTTCGTGCGTGAACAAACGCTTGCTGGAAAATTGGAAGTAAATCATGTACCAGCTTACTATCAAAGAGCTGATGTATTGACAAAAGCCCTCTCCGCCAAAAATTTCCAGAGATTGAGAGAGGAATTATGTGTTGTCGATGGCGGCGGAGTGAAAGAGGAGAATGGAAAACCCTAGCTGTATTCGAGGGTGGGTAATGAAGACATCGATTCACTTACAGATATTCGATAGTTAACTCTTCATAGTGGGCTGGGCTAGGCCCATACATTTTATCTTTACATTTTGTATTTACAGTTCGGCTATATATAACTAGCCCACTGTTATATTTTTTACTATCTCAAATAATTACATTTTGTAATTCTTTCTACTGAAATAAACGAAGACGTTTTTTCACTGCCAATTCTAATTCTGTACATGTATTTATGTATATAATTAGATATGTGATCAAGAGAGCCTACTTGGTACAGAAACCAAAGGGAAAAAACAACGCAAGATGTGTGGGATTATAGTAAAAAATGCATTAACAGTAAAATTATTAAGGATCATTTTTTGTTGACTTAATCTTGGATAATGAAAATAGCATTCATTATTATGCATGTATTCTTACGGGGATCGACACTACTATTAAGAACAGAGAATAAGAACAGAGAGATATAGTAAAATCCATTACGTATTCTATTAACCATTTCATCAAAACAACAAAGTATTCAAAATGATTTTTGCATAAACTAACTGATAAACAATTAGCCAATAAATAATCAATGCTAATTCTATGAACACATGTTTCCATTTAAACAAACGTAATATTATTTTCCATTAACATTGACCGTTTAAGAACCGAATATTTGCTATGAAGCATTTTATTCACATATGCAAACAAACGATGGAGCACCACTTCAGAAAGCAGAAAAAAAGAACATTATTATATAGCACCATTTTATCAGATCACTGGCACTCACAACCTTCTCTTTATTAACAACAAAAATAGAAACTCATTAACTCATTCACATCATGAAGTCCCAATAAATACAATCCATTAATTATGCTAATTTATATATAAAACATATTACATGCCGTTTTTTGTATCTTGAAGGTTGTATTTATGTTGAGACATGAATTAGACATTAAACCTTTCATCTTAAGCTCAAATTGATGCTGTAATATTGAGACTACAAATTGATTCTCCCGTATCAACCTGCATGAACTATAAGTAGCATACTTACCATGTAAATGGAATTTAGAACCAAACAACATATTTAACAGTAGTTTCTAGTTTTCAAAATAAACAAATAAAAATATTCTATGAAAAGTAAAAATTTCCAGGAAGAATAAAGGAAACTACTTAAAACAATACTTCAAATATGATGTTTAATGCATTGAGTCTACATTTGACTGGAAGAAAATTTCACTTTAAAAAACTCGAATGGATGGAAGCTAATGACCTATATATTTAAGAAAACCATCTTCTATAGAAGTAAAAAAAGATATAAATATGAGGCAAATTTATACAAAATCTAAATATCTTTTTATCAATAAAAAAAATGAAGGTATAGCCAAAAAAAACTTTTTTATGGTAAATAGTATGTTTCATGTCATGTACAAAAGAAGAAGAAGAAAGTAGTCAAGTATGGCAATGAGTTATAATTAGTTATTTTCATCAAATCAGTATCATTAAAACATTGCAGTACGACAATAATTTACATTTCATGTCGACTTGTGTAAAGCAGTTAGGCCAAATGTGACAATATTCTTAAAGAATGAATATTTTATGATACTTTCACTTGTATTATGACCAAAAAGCATGAAATTTAAGAGTCTCTATATATGAGACTTAAGCAAAAAAAGAAAAAAAAAGATTTGATTAGACAGAAACACATAAGTTGAACTTTCCTACTACATACGTATCAAGAATTAACTTGATGACAAATTTATATAACTAAATTAAATTATTATTAAGGTGCATTAAGTGAAATGTAGTTTGATTTTGTTGCAATTTTAATTTTTTATGGAAATGTAGAATATGTACCCTTATGGACTATAATAAAATAACATAATAAAAATTAAATAGATAAGCAATTAGTACTATGTTTGCATGTTCTAAAGTAAACGTCAATAAAAAGTCAAAACGAATTCAAAATTATGGTAACTTGGCTTCTTGATAGATATTGTTGCATTAATAACGACATTCCAATGTAACAATTCAAATAAATCAAAATGAATTTATTAACATGAATATATGACATTGTTCATGCGATAATTCATTTCGAAGTCTAGGGTTAGCAGTAAACCATACATGAACAAAAATTTTTTCAACAACATTTAATATCAGTGTTAAATACTACATTCACTAATATCATATTACCTCAAAAAAAAATTCAGTTTCATCCAACTCGTCGACCAAATGAAATCCAATGTATCAGCTCCTCTAGTATCCGAAGTGTTTCATAGTTTCCTATATGTTTGCAGTTATATTTAGTTTTCTTGTATTTTACCAAAATTAGTAATAATAATAATAGCACGAATTTGTGCACAATTAAATTACCTGCATAAAAATGTAGAACAAATCATTGATTTGGGAGGAGGTCAAGAGTTAGAATGCTAATCACAACGAAAACTTATATCATAAAAAAGAAGAACACTGGTCATCACATAGATTCTATCATGAAATAAGAAAACCAACGTAACACTAATGAAATACAGATCAACTATTAACCAAAGTTTGAACCGTGCTTTATCTTTCTACTTTTGTGATCAGTGTTTATTCTTGTGAAGATTATGCTTTTTCTATAAAATGGCAGTCACGAAGAAATTTATGGATGGTATTACATATATATAGAGGACAGTGATTAGCTATTTGAAGCAAACAAAAATGAGTTTAATAGTAATATAGCTTGATAATGTCAAATTACTAGTAAAGAGCAAAAGTTATTTTATTTTCCTCTTCTTTTTTTGGGGAATTGGGAAAGATTTCCTGGAAAAAACATATAAAAAATGAAGAATACCATTATAAATAAAAACTTCCATGAATCAAGCCATGCTTCACATGATTGTATCATCATCTTTAAGTTTTTAACCATTCTCGTATATATAGTTTGCCTGAGCTGGACACTACCCTAATTGCTTTTTTAATTTCCTACAAGAGTGCAATTGAGTGCCCAGATTTGACTATTGTAATATACTACTGAGTATGTTACGAACAATTAGCTCAACACCCAAATAAACACCCGTTGTTTCTAATAAAATTCGGTATAGTGACATCATGCCCTCATTATTGGTTTGATACTAAATCATGGATAATATTTTACCTTGCAGTTTCATTACATGTGATAGCTTTCAATATCCTACTTAAATTACCTTATTATATGAACTTTAAAACACTATGAAATCAGCTTGCTAGAGCCTTGATTGCATCTTCTACACTTAATATACTGCACAATGATCAGTTTAGGAAGAGGGAAATGTATTGGATCTCGCTATATAAATATTTTGACTATGACAACAATACATAAGCATATATATTATCGACTAACTTTGTTTTGCAGGAAGATATTAAACAAGCAGATTCAAGAACACCAAAATGAAGATTGAATATGTTGTAAGAGTCTGTAGGTCCTAGATTTTCATGTTAAAGTCTTCCTTGATGATTACACACACATATCATATATATATATATGTGAGTATTTATGTATGTATCTATATATATATATATTCATATCTAAAAGAGGCAAGGAATAAGTGTTGCCCAGAAAACAGACGTCTGAATTAAATCAGGCAGACGTCTGTTCGCTGAGACAAAATTAAATTTTCCATAATATTCAGACATCTATTCTGAATTTTTCATACGTCTGAATCTGCTACGAAATGAACTATTTTCTTGTTGTTTCACTTTTTAAAACAAAACAGACATCTGAATAATATTTTTAGACATCTGATTATGAAGAGTTGCAACCTATTGTGAAGAGTCACAACTTTCTAATTCATTTCTCTTGATGAAATCTCTTCATGATCAGTTGTAACTTTTTGTATAATATAAATAGAGACTTGATTAATTGATCATCTTACCGAATCTCATTCTAACTTATTCTATCTTATTTAAAGCTCTCTATTTCTAAAAAGCACACTATTTTCAATATTATCTTCCATAATCTTTCACAAGCTTCACGTTTATCATCAAGGAAAGATTATAGGAAGGGTGTACTATATATCGACATATCCGTTTTAAAAGAATGCAAATAAGTCATCAATTATTCTATATCAAGGAAGACCTCTTCAGAAGTTGAGGCAAGAAATCCCATTCGGTTGTTCGGGTATTTATGAACCTATTCCTCCGGGTAAAGTGAGGGTGTTAGTGATAGTGAAATACCATAAGTGAGTCTGGGACTGGACGTAGGACAGTGGCCCGAACCAGTATAAATCGACTGTGTGATATCTACTTACTATTCAGCTATATATATACATACATACATATATATATATATATATATATATATATATCATCTTATACTCCATTCTACACGATCCTACCGTAATGCTGATTTTGGTGGATCCCGGACGGATATAAAAAGTACAAGTGGTACATGCCATTTCGTTGGAAAATCACTTGTATCTTGGTGTAGTAACAAACAGAACTATGTATCACTCTCTACATGTGAAGCTGAATGCATATCTGCTGCTTTAGCATGTGCACTAGTAATTTATATGCAACAAAAACTCAAAGATTTTGGAGTAAATATAAATAAATCAACAATATATTGTGATAATAGAAGTGCAATAAATTTATTCAAAAATCCAATAAACAACTGCAGAACTAAACATATATATATCCATCATCATTTCCTACGTGACAACATAGAAAAAGATGTTATTAATTTAGAATATATTTTAGCTGAAAACCAAATTGCAGATATATTTACTAAACCACTATTAGAAATTTCTTTTATTAAGCTAAGACGAGATTTAGTAATAGTATCTGTTAAAGATATATAATGTACAATAAACAAATTTTATAAAACAAGTTATCGTACGTATGATTTTCTTTTTACTAAATTTAGCTTATTCCTACAAATACTCTCCTTACTTAGAGTATTTCTCTGGTTAGAAATTACCTAAAACACAAACCACATATTTGCTTTAAGTCTCTCCTATATAATCTTGTACTCTTTATCACTATAAAACACAAAACTTAAAAGTTTCAAGAATCAATCATGTCTTCAAAAAACTCAAATTCTTCCATTAGTATTACCTTTACATCGGATAGTTCTTCCGATTCTCCTCAATTTCCAACACCAACTCCTAGATATGAACTGCAATATCGCTAGGGAAACTATCACACTGGATATACTCCTGAAGCCAAGAAAGCTAAAAGAGCTTTATTCTCATCACCAGATACAAAAGGAAAATAGACAATCTTCATCACTATCAGACAGAACAAATAGCTCTACAAAAAGAATTATACTTCGAACAGAAAGTTACTGCAACTCGCTTAAGCCTTCTCGAGAAAATGATCTATAATTATTGTGGTCCAAAAGAAAAAGATGTTACTTCACCTTTACCAATTCCGTCAAACCCTATTGATCCGTCTTCTTATCGAACAAAGAAAGACCCAGTGAATCCTACATTGAAATACTATACCTTCTCTCCCCAACGACCGCCGTATAGTCCAAACTCGTAGGATAAGAATTACAAAGCTAATGAAGGGACGAGTTCATCAACACCAAAGAAGACTCCACCATCTAAAAACTAAAATCTCTTTTATATTTATATATATTTATATTTACGTTGTTATTCATTCATATTTCTCTAAATAAAGTTCTTTTACAGAAAAATTTATTAAATAGACATCTGATCAAAAACAAACAGACGTCTGAATACAAGGTCTGAATAAATTTTAACTCCAAAACAGACGTCTGATTTAATTAAAACAGAAGTCTGAAACCTACATAAAATGAACTATATTCTTGCGGGTTAAAATTTTATCCTAATCAGACGTTTGATTAAAAATTCCAGACGTCTGTTCCATTAATCAAAAAAATTTCCTCCCCCAGATTCAGACGTCTAACCTCATAAAAACAGATGTCTGAAATAACCCAAATTTAAACTGTTTCCTCTCGGGTCAAAATTCAACCCAAAACAGACATCTGTTATGGAAATTTCAGACCCCTGAATTAAAACTGACGTGTTTTTTAAAAGGGTATATGACTTTTCCCAATCATCATAACCATTCATCTCTTCATCTTTTCACTTTTACCTCTTCATCTTTTTACCATCTATAAAAACCTAGCCCCCAAAATAAATAAAAAATACCACAAAACTTCAACTTTTCATAATAAAATCATGGAAAATCAAGGCAAAAGGACAAGAGAAGAAGAATCAAATCCTCCTTCGAAGAATTAATCAAAAATGGCTATGGAATGATACTGCCAAGGCAAGATAAAAAGCAATGAAGGACACTAACTTCTTCGAAGGTGCTTTTGTAAAGTTTGATGCTTTCTCAAATTATCGATTACAACAATATGCTAGACACTTTCATTTCGAATCACTAGTTGAGTATAATAAAAATAATGTCAAAATTTATCCTCTCCTAATGAAGTTGTTCTTAGCAAATTTGAATCTTGACTATACTAAACCTCAAGTCAAAAAGGATACTGTTTGGTCTTGGGTTTGTGGAAAACGTGTGCTTCTTTCAATGCAACGACTCGGCCAAATTTTAGAATGTGCTTGGCAAGGTCTAGATATAGACACGATAGAAGTAGATATGTCTTCAAGGGATGAGACTTCACACAAATTTCTCTCTGATAATCTTGTTAATATGCAAGAGTTTACTTCCACTCATCTTCGACCACAAGCTCACTTACTTAATCGCATACTTGTCTGAACCATTCAACCCAGCAAAGGAAGTTACGAAAAAGTTTACAAAAGAGATTTACAAGCCCTTTATGCCCTCTACGCCAACAAGTAAATCAATTGGGCAAAGATCATCATGGATGAATGGACATATATCACGTATAAGCGCAAGTACACGACCTTGCACTATGGTGCTTATATTACTCGGATCCTCACTGCTTGTGAAATAAACATCCCTAATACTCCCTCCTTAAGCATCAAAGAAATTGGTCTGAAGACATTGAAACTTATGGATATTACTCCAAATCCGGCTACTTTAGAGTATGTCTCTCGAAACTTGGACTGAACATGTAGCCTCGCACGCATAAGCAATCATACCTGAGCCTTATCAGCATCGTCAAGTTAGGGAAGAAGAAGAAGATGAAGAAATTCAAATTATTTCACCCGAAACTTCACTACAATAATATGGGCTTTTTATAGTGTTTGAAAAACGCTATTGTATCTTAACATAGCGTTTCAGAGTATGCTATATAACAACATG
This sequence comes from Allium sativum, assembly GCA_030737875.1. Taxonomy (NCBI): domain Eukaryota; kingdom Viridiplantae; phylum Streptophyta; class Magnoliopsida; order Asparagales; family Amaryllidaceae; genus Allium; species Allium sativum. The sequence goes on from CM060924.1 coordinate 303,431,261, forward strand.
CTATGTTAGATCTTCAGTTTTAAATAGCAGAAGCTTAAACGCTGTAAAAAGTTAATTTTCTATAGCGTTTAATGTTCGCTATCCATTAAGAACGCTATATAATGTACCATCCATGCTCACTTTCCATAGTGTTTGTTTGTATGCATTTATAGCGTTTCCAATGCGTGTTTTTATAGCGTTTTTAATTTAATAGTGTTTATGAAACGCTATTGCTCGTAATATTAATTTTAGATTATATTTATGATCATTTAAGCATTTTTCATATATACACACCCATACATGCGTACATACATACATACATACATATATATATACACATATATGTATATGTATGTATATATGTACATGTATACTCTGTTCGGAATTTAATGAGTTGAGAGATCACCTGTTTTTCTCATGCTCATATTTGTCTTATCTCTGGACTAGATGTAGATTAAAGCTGGACTCTCCTCCTATTTCGACTCAACCAATGACTCTTCAAGATGAGATTGATTACATGATATCGAAATACACAGTCAATGATGTTGCTCAAGAATTAGCTTTTGGTAGCATAGTTACCACTGTACATCACATATGGGCCGAGCGTAACGCTCGAAGCCATGGTAATGGAATGCTAGATAAATTCAGGAGATGGAATTTACTTGAATTGGATATTCAATACCTGATGCGGAAGTCTGAAAGGAAGAACTCGATCAAGCATGAGAAGATTCTTGGCAATTGGGGCGTTGAAATCGTAGATCCAAGGTGAGCTGCCGCCAGAATTGGATACTTGCTAGGGATCGAAGTTTAATTGTGAACTGGCTTTGAAGTAAACCTTTCCTTTTTTTTAACCGATAGCTGCCGGTTGTTTTCTTTCCAAGGGTTTAGGTACGGTGTGTATTTGTTGAGCCGTTGGATTGGGCCTTGGGCTCTTATGATGTTAGCAACTGTTTTATTTGATGTTTTTTTTTCTTTTTTATGGGTTTGGGCTTGAAAGGATTGATGTTTTCTTGCCCTGTTCTGTTGAACTTTTTATTGATGAGTTGTCAATAAAGAGTCGCACTCTTTTTCCCTGTCATGTACTCACGTCGAGTACATGTACAGGTTTTTAACGAGGCGGTTTACCCAGTTTCAAAAAATTGTGTATATGTGTATATATATATATGTATATATTTATATATGTGCACACAACATATTTTTTCAAACAATAAATTATAACACAATATTTCATACATATCATTCAAACAACTTCTCATATACTAAAACTTTGCGCTACGTACATATCATTCCAATGACTGTTCACATACTCAAATTTAATATTTAATACATTGTTTTACTAACTTTTCCTTGTTAATATAACATACAATTTTGCATCAACAAGTTACTTACAAAGCGGGCAAACGATATATTTAATCTTGGTTTCCTTTTGGTATTTTCTCCTAAGCATCAATAATTGTGGTCCTTCTAATGTCAAATAAACGGAGAAGGTTTTAGTAATTGAATGATCTCTACATATCAAATGAAACTTAAGCACCATGCATTGTCTCTATATCACAATTCAAAATCAAATTGAAACTCCTCATTAATAATGTATTAGAAATTTCAAATATATCCCTTGTGCCATTTGCTATTGAACGGTTAAATCTGTTTGGAAGAAGGCTTGGTTTGATTCTTTTTATACTTTTTGTTATGGTGTGTCTATTAACTAATTCACTGTCATTTGCTATGTTATAATAAAGACAATTGACATGAACAAAAAGATTACGGTTTATCATGTTCGTTTTCATAATAATGGTCTATTTATAACAAATTTTATCTGATAAATATCAGGGCAATATTCAGTAAATACTGACTAATATATCGTTATGGGTGTTTTAAGTAATATTTTAAACCCTTGGATAGATTTAAGTAATATTTATAACAAATCCAGTTTATTTTTGATGCAGCATCCACCGTGTTCACATGTTGAACATTTATATGAGAGTAGTTCTGTAATCCTATAAAGTCCACTTGGATAGATTCTCAACTTGTAGTGGATGAATTTACCTTGGGTAGATATTTCAAAGAAAGTAAATTATAATTTATGATTGATAATTCTATCTCTTAATTGTTTGATAAATGATCTATGTAGTATTTATCGTGCCACTTTACCAACTATAACATACATTAATACTGAAGATAAACCATGGGTACATATCTAATTTGAGTGAAAATAATAGTGAAAACCATCTCATCTACTGAGATTCATTGTCCTTCATAAAAAATACAACATAAATGTATCAGTATAATGCACGTGTTATGCACTACAAATATGAAAAAGAGGACAGTTAAAAACATAATCTACTTAGATAAAAGCATAATCTAAATAAGATGTAATTAGATATATGATGTCCAGGGTAGGGGAAAAAACTGTATATTTTTTATGCTCCAGACCAGAATAGGCCAAATTTATGTCTTCGGTAACTTATGTGGAAATCAAGTATGAAAAGCTATATGACTACATTAAAATTGATTAATATTGGGGATGGAAGTGAACAATTTAAACCAAGTGGATGGTCCACTATACGGAATTGATTATCCCTGTACACAGATGTCTAATGTTAATACTTTTAGCATTCAATAGGATACATCATCTTCTTTTGTGCTTTGAAAAAAACATAGATATAAGTAACTGACTCAGCTTACTATCTACTAGTGCACTGCGTTGGAAGTCATTTAATCCACAACAATATGACGTGCTGATGCAAACATCACAATTCGATTCATGCTAATTAAATACTAAATACTACCTAGCTAAAGAAAAAGAAAACAGAAAAATAAATTTTACCTGGAAAGAACTGAGTTAAGGAAGATGAGCTACAATGTTTGACGGACTTAGTGGAGATTTTCAAAGCTGTCTGAAATCGCTGATCTTGGAAGAAGCGAAAAATTACTACTTAATAATATCTCTGACTTCTCGTTCCAGATTTGACGACTGAATCAAAAAAAAACTGAATCAAGGTTTATGGTTTACAGCTGTCCAAATTCGTTGTTGCTTGCGAGAAAGAGATTACAACAACAATTTAGATCGACTGCCAGCGATTGCATTTCGGGTTTCGAGGTTAAGGACTTTAGTCTGCATGTTGCGTTTTAGGGATTTCATGGATTTCACGGGATTGCAATCCTACCTATTAAGGATTGGCCAAACATGCATCCTGAAAATAAACATATTGACTTACAAGATTATCTCCTTCTTTGGCGACGATTCAGTTTTCATTGAACCACTAGTGTTTAGAACATTTCTAGCAATAACTTTTCCTTCAATTTCCAAGATGATCCTGTAAAATACAGGACATAAGCCAATGCTAATATAAATGATACAATCTAATAACTTGCACTACCATGAGTCGTGATTGTAGGAAGCACATAAATGAAAAGACTGAGCTACTCAAAGTATAACGTGTTGGAAGTTACATTTGTTAACTGTGCTATCAAGAATACTTGTAAATAGAACAAGTTTTCTTTTTCTATAAATATTAGGATATAACAATAACATAAATGAGTTTTATAAGTCAATAGGAATCTGATACCATAAACCCCCTGTCAAAATAGCTTCCGAACGGAGAAGTTATGAGCTTTTGCACTTTTATTTCCAATTAAAATTTTAAAAGAAATGAGCCAAAGCCCATGACCACACCTAAACTATTTCATTTCACCTGCATGAAGCTACCAACTCCACTAAGAGTACACTCTCTTATTTCTTCTATGTTGTAGTTGAAGATTTTTAAAATGTAAGAGTTGAAATGCAACCTATTTCATTTCACCTTGATGCAATACCGGGAGATGATGTTGACAAATTTTAAAATGTAAGAGTTGAAACTATCAACGTGTTGAACCGACATCTTTCCTTTTTTTCAGTAAAAACATATCCATACAGATTTCTCATGCTCAGTAGTTACATAAAGCTTATGATATTGCACGATAAAATACACAGAAGTTCTTAGCTTGAACAAGCCTCATACATATAATGGAGCAAAATAACATAAAGCTTACAAGACTGCGTTCACCAAGTGGTTCTTTAGTCTTTATCATCTATGTCCCTGTTGATTTCATCGAGAATTACAATAAGCGTAACATTGAAAGCATAGTCGACCTGTGGATATACAGTCACGCCGAAAGTATCCTTCCCAAGCATTACACTTCCAACTGTATGGTGTTTCCTCATCTGAGCTACAATGTTATTGGATTCACCAAGATAAACAACACATGACCTCTCAAAGTAGCTTCCTGTAATATTGAAATCACATACATTTTTGCTGGTGTTTGCAGCTAAGAACACATCCAATTAAGTCCTAAACTAAATGAGGGAAGACTTCTTAACACTGAATAAGAGATCTATCCAGTCCGAGCTCTCCCCTCTATACACTTGCCATCTCCGATGAGCAGATAGTACCTTTTGTTGCATAGACAATAGAGGAGTGCCATTGACATCAACTAGAATGCGACGATCTCTAATGCTAAGGAAAGTGTGGTGACCCAAACTTCCCCGTGGAGGAAAGCCCGGATTGCTTCGAGAACACGACAAATCAGAACTCGAACAGAAGAACATTTCATTGCTTTTTACAACAATTCCATCAGAATACAAGAATATAACAGAGTATGAATAAATATTACACAGAAAATATCAGAGATTTTTAATTACATTTAAATACATCGTAGCGGAAAAACATTAAAAAACACGACTGAAAAGAATATACGGATACAGAGCTTTCTGGATATCATTCCAGCTGTAAACCAGGATCCTGTGAATATAAATCTGCAAAACCAAAACTACTAGCTGCCCGTATGGAAAATAGGGGCACCCAGAGTTTAGGTTAAAACAATAAACTCCAGGTCAGTCATGTGACTGGTGTGAGAACTAAAACAGTTATTTAAAACTTTATTTCCAAATAAGGTAAATCAAGGGACCACGCCGTATAACACGGACTACCCCCCAGAAAATCAGTGCCTAAAACAAACAGCGCAATGCTAAATAAAGAAGAATGAACCTATTATAAGACTCAGGTCCCATCATACAATGCAACGCAAGCCAGAGGATAGAATTTTACCTTATAATAGCCAAATATGCTTGGTACGTTTAAAAACAAATCTTTTATTATTACTATAAGTGAAGAAATCAACTTCAAATATAAATGTATCAATCCTAGGCGGCATGAGCGCCCCATCCTACTATGTCGCCGTATATAGTATACAATCAAAGCCGAAAAGTGTCATATTTGGAAATTGGATTTCCATACTGGTGGTTACTGATTCGAAAGATCGATCGCGTAGTGCAATTCACCACGGTTTACGTCGCAGGCATGCGAAAACACTGTAATGCACATCCGCACTATCCAGGAAAACAAGTTACCGCAGTTTACGTCGCAGGCATGCGAAAACACTGCTAACTCTATCCATCAGGGAAATCGGGGGGTGTGCCCTATCCCTCACCTCGGTCGACCGAATCCTTGACAACCCATAGGGTGTCTATCCTCATCTAAAAAGCATATTGATCTAACAATCAGTTTCCCACCATAACGGTGTGTGAGGCTCGCGAATTAACGCTACACAAAGTCGTGCTATATTAAAGTTGCGCTTTGATCATCAACCACAAGACTCTGCTTTTGAACAGAAGCCTTGATCATTTTCCACTTAGGCCTGCCACACAGGCAATTTATAACAAGCGACTGATGTCTATCGATATACAACCTTTGATCCCGTACGTCTCAGAGAAGGGTCAAGTAAGGGAATAAATTCCCCTTCACCAGGCAGATGTATATTTAATAGATATAAATCGGCACAGAATAAAATCCAGTGTCAGACAGACCATTCATTTAAAAGTCTGTTCTAGGTCTGAACGAAACCGGAGGCACCTTATTCCTCGCATATCCGTACAATCAACAAGTACGTCCAGACGGCTACAACTTTAGCCCTCTTCAAGGTAGCTACTCCCATCGTGAGCATCAGTAGCACCCATCCATTCGGTGTGAAGATCACTGGTCTTGCACCATCTTCAATCTCTTCGACTTTTCGTCGTAACAGTTATTCAGAATGGGTTAAACCCGGCCTTTCCGAATAACTCGCGTATCTTAAAATCAAGTGCTATAACAACACATCGTACGCCTCATTCCAATCCAGAATATTCTTTTATTCAAATATTATTTTCCTTTGGGAAAGGTTCCCATTAATTTTATCAAAGAGAAATTCTTTAAATTTATTCTTTAATATTCCTTTGGATAACAACCCATATTAAGGTTTTCCAAACTAGTCGGGATTAGCGAACCACACCGAAGTAATCATTTATTTTATTTTCCAATCCCAACCTATTTATCCCATGGAGAAAAACTGGTAATACTCCATATCTAACACCACGGTGTTATCGGTAAATATTAATTACCATTTCATGTTTAAATCTAATTAAAGATTTAATTATAGCTCGGAGCAAAACTGGTGATACTCTGTTCTAGATCATTTTCTTGAATTGATAATTTTAATTATCACATTCACTTTTTAATCTAATCAAAGATTCATTAAAACTCCATTTTGTTTTAATCTTCCCAAAAATCAATATTAATGGTTATTCAAAACTAAGAAATCAATCTCATCTTTAACTGGGTTAAAGAACCAATGTCATTCAAACACGGTTCACGATAAACCCTAATAACATTCCATTAATTATGGAATCTTCACGGAAAAACAAATCAATATATAATCGATATCAATTTCCATATCCGACTAGTAATACAAATGGAATAACGACAAAGCCTTTTAAATTCCATATGTATTAACAGTCTTCCTCCACAGAAACTCACTTCGAATATTACCAAATCGAATTCCATTCAATCTCAATTTAATATATAAAATTGGAAATCTTTACTTTGGAAAATTCCATAAATCTTAATTAAAAGATTATAAATTCCAAATCATATTCTTCACTATTAATTGGGTTAAAGAACAAGTGTTATTTAAAACACCGTTCACGATAAACCCAAAAATCCAATTCTTTTCTTCCGCTCCAATTAAATATTAATTAATTGGTAAACTTCATTAAATCTTAATAAAAAGATTTAATCTTTTCTCAACTGGGTTTAAGGATAGCGTTAACGAAGACATCGTTCACGACAAACCCAAAATCCAATTCGATATCAAATACAAGACTCTGAATAGAAGATATATCGGCTTATATTCAATATCAAATTCTGAAACCAACGGATATCGTATTGGAATAAAGATATATATATATATCTTCCAAATTCCTCCACAACGTCCGTATAATCACGGAATCCAACATCGAAATATTCCAAAGATAATTTCGATTCAAATCCATTCCAATTCATATATAAATTCTGGTTATTTTTAAAACCATTTTCTAATCCAAATTATTTATTTTAAAAAATAAATAAATTATTATTCTAGTTAATAACTAGTTCATTTCGATAAAAATATATTTTTAACTTTTCAAAACTGGAATTTTTCATCCAAAATATTTCCAAATCATTTGTTATGATTTTACATAATTTTCCATATTTTTCCAGATTTTATTATCGCCCGTACAGTCGGTTTCCAATAACAGCCACCGAACTGCATCCACAGGGACATTTTATGAAATTGATTTGGATATATCCCCAAATCCAATCGTTAGATTTCAAATCTCTTGTATTCATTGGATGGCACTTTTCAATATGAACCCAACGGTTCTAGTTTTAGGAGAATCCGACGGTCGGATCTCCCGTAATGTCCGTTCGAAGTCAATGGTCGAAATTCGCGAACTACCGCTGCGCGGCGCGTTTTATTCAGGCCATTATAATATATATGATTAATTGACATAAATAATCCAAATTTTAACCCATTCGTCCATATTAATCCCAAGTATGCGTTATTCAAGAATAATCCGAAGTTTGGGGGGGTGTCTTCCCATATTGATCCCATTTGCTTGGTGACCTGCTATAACCAGTTTCCCATCTTCACACTTGCTTCTTCTCCACCGCGCATCAGCTCGAATACACGCATCTGGTCGAATTAGTGAGATAATTAGTTTAATTAAGAAAAACCACGCTCCAATTTCCACCGCGCCAGATCTGGACACTGCATCTGCTTCATCCCATCTCTCAAAAATCCCATCTACAGATCTGGGTTCTTTAATCATTTCTCACGCAATTAATGAGAGTTTAAATTTCTTTAATTCGAGCAATTGCTATTGCGGTGAATTCGAAGCAGATTTGAAGAGGTGGACTGCGGTTTGAGTGGTGATTGGTTTCGGAGCAGAAAGGAAATTCTGTGCAGTTGTGCTGAATTTTGAAGGGAGGATTGAGTGATGGTGGGAAGATGGCTGTTAAGGGGTGACGGGGGGAGTTTGCATTTGTGAGTAGGTTAAATGTAGATGGTAAAGTTTGTTCACTGTTTTCGATCCGTCAGCAGTTTTGGTATATGTTTGAGGGGATGAAGGCGATTTTGGAGTTCGCTGGTGGATGTGGTAAGGCTGGTGAATGAGCTTGTTTGGAGTGGAAAAGTTGATAGTTGTGGGAATGTGGACTGTAATGAGAATTGAGGTTGTCAGCAGGCTTGAATGTTGTTTGAGAGCTAGGTGCTGTGTCGATGTATGGGTGGAATATTGTGGTGATCGGAAGGTGGCAGAAAGCAGTATGTGTGAGGAGATTTGAGGTGTTGGAAGTGGTTTGTCAGTTGTAGTGGGTAAGTATCGATGTGCAGAATATTTGGTGAATGGTGGCAGTGTTGAAATGGTGATAGTCTGTGTTTGTTCGACTGTTTTTTCGTTATTGAGGAAAGGGATTGCATTAGCACCTATGTGCAAATTTTTGAAGTGATGGGTGAAAAAAATCGTGGGTTCCTTCATAAGGCAGGGAATCATGCTGAAAGTTAGGATTTGTCTGGAGAGTGCGAGTCGTATGTAATGGGGTGGAGAGGGAAGGACTTGCGGAGAGAAGAACGATGGAGGTGGTGGCATGGATTTTAGTGGAGTACTGAAGGAGGAAGTGGAGATTGAAATTCATGGTTGAGTTTGGGTTTGGAATAGCCACAGTTCGCGGTTTTTTATCGGGGAGGAAGAAGATTATGAAGGGGATTAAGTTAACAAAGGTTATTAATTAGCAAACGGTTAAAACTTGAAACCTGCTATAACAGGTCATTAGGTCAGTGGGATCATTTAGGGAAGACACCCCCCAAACTTCGGATTATTCTTGAATAACGCATACTTGGGATTAATATGAGCGGATGGGTTAAACTTTGGATTATTTATGTCAATTAATCCTAATATATGTATATATATATATTATTTCGTTGATTTCCATTTAAAACGAATTTTATAAATCGTTTCAAAAACGATTTCAACTTCCATTTCTCAAATTAAAATTGAATATTCCAATTTAATTCGTTTTAAATTCATTTCAAATCGATTTCAAATCAATTTCAATCCATTTTAAATTCAATTAAAAACGATTTCAATTCTATTTAAATTCATTTCAATCGATTTCAGTTCTGTTCGATTTCAATTCAAATTCAATTCATTTCAATTTAATTCGAATTCAAATTCATTTCAATTTAATTCGAATTTCAAATTCATTTCAAAATATCAGATTTTGAAACCACTTTTCAGTATTCATTGTAAAATGAATAAAATTGACAGAAAATCCCGTTCGTGTTGAACAACATTTAACTACTTAACACGGCTTCACATTTCAATGTTTTATGAATATTATTTTAAAATATTCGATAATTCTGAACTGGAATCAGATACAGTTAATTACCATATAATTTTATTTATATGGATTTCAACATCACATGTATAAAATAATAACGATAAACAATCATTAAAAATTCATACAACATCCAGAGTGCATTCTACAACTGTAAAAGCATTAAAATAAATAGATAACGCTTATACAGTCTGTCAACCCATCGATTGACGAACCACTAATTATTGGGATCAGTGTATGTCAAATATTATCCCAATACCCGTGTGGCGTTTTCAAACAACAAACACTGATTATTATTTGTGCAGTTGGGCAATGTGTAAAATTTATCGTCCCAATCAATATCAAATAAATACGTGTACATAGACAAACCGTCCGGTTTGTAAATGAATATTTATTTCAACTCATGAATATTTCATACAGTTCACATAAAATGATATTTTTATTATTCAAATATTTTATTCAACATGAATATTTTATATATATACAATAAAAATGATATTTTTATTATTCAAATATTTTATTCCATATAATACAATCAACAATCACAATACAGTCCATTTCACACAGAATACAATCAAACAAGTCGTCTATGTTCTGTGGACGATGGGGAGCATTTCATATGTGCAGTTACAAAATAATTTAAATAACTGTACAAAATAATAGTGAGAAATTCTCATTGTCGGTTCCACTCCGCCAGTTTCTGATTCTGGATTTCTGGATTTCTGTTGTAATACTATTCACTTTCAAATTTGGTTGAAATTCTATAGTGCTCCTTTTCTGTTCTGGTCAGTTCTGTGTTGTAGCGTTCGTTGTTCCGAGTCCAACGCAACTGACGGTTCGTAAAATGGACCTCGAATCAAAAAGTTATGATATTGTTTGCATTAATTACAAAATTGTAATAATTAATTAATTACACCCTCACCCTCTCTAATTCCATCGTCCTTCTGAACCAAATAAAGCCAAAAAGCTCCAACAGTTGACCTTGTTTTTCACGCCCCACGACCACCGTTGACCCGATCTGAAGGTGCCACGTCGTGCGCCTTCCGCCACCTCCCCCATGGCCTTAGCCCCGCCACACTCGGTAGCCCCCACCTCTGCCACTTTTAGTCGAAAGTTCGCCACTTCCTAGCTTGAAATCGAACATCACACCACACAAAAATCAATGAGGTGGGTATGGATGTGAAGCCTTTGATTTTCTCTTCAATGTTTGCTTCAGGTTGGTGTTGTAATTTGTAATGGATTGGGAGAAATTTCATCTTGAAATCTTGAGTGATTTCAGCCTTTGATCGGTGGGTGGTGGCTGAAAGATAAGGAGCGGGCTTGGTTTTTTTTAGGGGGGGTGGGGGGAGGGCTTTATAGAGAATATTTTTATATTATTTTATTTATTTATTTATTTATTTCATTTGAAACGTGATTTTTCAAACGAACACCAAATCAAACCCAACGACTATCGCTCCTAGCTAATTATCCTCATTCTGAACACAATGGGATATGTTTCGTAACCCAATTCGGCTGTTACGATCAGTTTCCATTAAATTTAAAATATAAATAGATATATTTTAAATTCAAACGCACATTTCAATTTACCGAGGCCACATACTGACTTTAAAAATTCCAAAAAAATTATTTCTAGCTTCGTATTGATGATACGGTCCTAAAAAAAACTAATTTCGTCAAATTCGAAGACTGTTTGAAAAATGACCATTTTCTGGTCGATTCAAATTGACTGAAACTGACAAAACACGTTTTCCTTCACCACGCTCACATATTGATTTCAAAAATTATGAAAATTGGAATCTAGCAATAACTTGACATCATGGATCCAACAAAAGTGGTTTCGTCGAAAACGGAGGTCGTTTGCAAAATTCCCATTTTCAAGGGCTATATTTATTCCATAGCGACTATTCTAAATATTCAACTGGTCATAACTTTTGATTCCCGCTATGAAATTTCGATTTTTCAGATTCGTTAGAAAGATATTTATAAACAGATTCTAATATTTTTGGTTTCACTAAAATCCGGTTTATTTTGAATCCTGTACATTCAATTGAAATTTAAAATCGAATTTTCAAACTATCGCGCCATTTCTAATTCCATTTATAATTAAAATAAATATTTCTATTCAAACTTCGATTTAAATAAATAAATACGTTCTAATTCTATTCAAAATAAATTTCTCGTCATTATTATTTAAAATAAATCATTTTAAATATTCAAAATTCACTAAAATTGGCTTGGATTTTCCGGGTTGTTACAATCTCCTCCACTTAAAGTCTTTTCGTCCTCGAAAAGGAACGGAGCTGAAAGTTGTTTAACCAACCAACTCAACTTTCATTATTTTCATTATGGCTTAAGTTCTTCAACTTTTCAGTTTCTAAGAATTTCTAATTCTTCAAAAATTTGGCTAACACCCTAAATTTTTGAAAAATTTCGCCATAACCTCCTTTGTACGGGTGCACCGGGAAAATCCCCAAACCGCCACATAGGCCCTCTCATCTCAAAAAGAAAAAGAAAAGGCCAAGCTACTAGCCAATCGGCTCATAAAATCACCCAAACTCAATAAATACAATAAACATGTACCTATTTGTCGGGCAAACAATTTTATTCCTCTTCTCTAGCCTCCTTGCTACGACCTGTTCAATGTATGTACATGTATATGCATGCAATTCCAAACAATTTTCGATACAGCTCAATATTTGGTCCAATTTGGCCTAAATTTACCTTTCTGTCACATAATGGTTTTTTTTTAGAAGACAACTAATCATACAACACAACCATCAATCAATTTTTGGATTAGCATTTCAAATTCATAATTTTGATACATATACAGAAAATCATGTTTTTGATGCCAAGTCACAACAATAAGCCCTATCTAGTTTTTGGTTCTCACACCAGTCAATTGGAATCATATAGAAATCCCACCTTCGAAACTCGAACACAAATGCTTATGATGCCGCGGCATCATCAGAATCATCTCCAGGCGACTAGAGTGTGATTCTATATCTATCCAGTATATTAAAACTTCGAATACACGCTAGCTTGGCATACACGCAAAATCTTTATATACTCGATTGTCTACATCAATATAAAATAAATATTCAAATACGTATGAAATGGTTTAAATTTTCAAAACAAAAATTTGTTTTCATTTTTATACTCTCTACACTCATTCTAGGATACTACTGATCCCATCTCTAACGAGTCGTTCTTATTGGATATTACTAATCCAATCTCTGATGAATTCTTTCATTCGGTTCTGACGTGTCTTGTTCTCGAGCTCTGTAAACCAGAGCTCTGATATCACCTGTGGCAGCACGACGAAATCCGGTAGGCTTTGCAACCATCCCTTCATCCCCCAAAGCAGCCGGTAAAACCCACTGTGGCTCCCAGTGGTCCCACAGTCTCACTTGTTTTACGGCGACCCTCTCGATCCTCCCGGCTAGTGCCTAACCAACCCTCAACAGGGACATGAGGGGGTAAAAGTCTCCCATTCGCCACCAAACCGTGAAGCGAGAACCCCCCATCATGACTGCAACAAGAACTGGTAATACTTCATATCTAACACCATGGTGTTATCGGTAAATATTAACTGTCGTTTCACGTTCAAATCTAATTAAAGATTTAACTATCGCTTGGAGCAAAACTGGTGATACTCCGTTCTCGCTCATTTTCTTGAATTGATAATTTTAATTATCACATTAACTTTTCAATCTAATCAAAGATTCATTAAAAACCCATTTAGTTTTAATCTTCCCAAAAGTCAATATTAATGGTTATTCAAAACTAAGAAATCAATCTCATCTTTAACTGGGTTAAAGAACCAATGTCATTTAAAACACGGTTCACGATAAACCCAAATCACATTCCATTAATTATGGAATCTTCACGGAAAAACAAATCAATATATAATCGATCAATTTCCGTATCCGACTAGTCATATAAATGGAATAACGACAAAGCCTTTTAAATTCCATATGTATTAACGGTCGTCCTCCACAAAAACTCACTTCGATTATTACCAAATCGAATTCCATTCAATCTCAATTTAATATATTAAATTGGAAATCTTTACTTTGGAAAATTCCATAAATCTTAATTAAAAGATTATAAATTCCAAATCATATTCTTCACTGTTAATTGGGTTAAAGAACAAGTCTTATTTAAAACACCGTTCACGATAAACCCAAAAATCCAATTCTTTTCTTCCATTCCAATTAAATATTAATTAATTGGTAAACTTCATTAAATCTAAATAAAAAGATTTAATCTTTTCTCAACTGGGTTTAAGGACAGTGTTAATGAAGACACCGTTCATGACAAACCCAAAATCCAATTCGATATCAAATACAAGACTCTGAATAGAAGATATATCGGCTTATATTCAATATCAAATTCTGAAACCAACGGATATCATATTGGAATAACGATATATATATATATATCTTCCAAATTCCTCCACAACGTCCGTATAATCACGGAATACAATATCGAAATATTCCGAAGATAATTTCGATTCAAATCCATTCCAATTCATATATTGGAAATTCTAGTTATTTTTAAAACCATTTTTCTAATCCAATTTATTTATTTTAAAAAATAAATAAATTATTATTCAAGTTAATAACTAGTTCATTTCGATAAAAATATATTTTTATCTTTTCAAAACTGGAAATTTTCATCCAAAATCTTTCCAAATCATTTATTATGATTTTACATAATTTTTTCATATTTTGCAGATTTTATTATCGCCCGTACAGTCGGTTTCTAATAACGGCCACAGAACTGCATCCATAGCGACCTTTTCTGAAATTGATTCGGACATATCTCAAAATCCAATCGTTAGATTTCAAATCTCTTATATTCATTGGAAAGATCTTTTCGATACGGACCCAACGGTTCTTGTTTTAGGAGAATCCGACGGTCGGATCTCTCGTATAGTCCGTTCAAATTCAATGGTCGAAATTCGCGAACTACCGCTGCGCGGTGCGTTCTATTCAGGCCATTATAATATATATAATATATATATTATATATTTCGTTGATTTCCATTTAAAACGAATTTTATAAATCGTTTTAAATTCGTTTCAAAAACGATTTCAACTTCCATTTCAAATTCAAATTAAAGTTTAATATTCCAATATAAATCCATTTTGAATTCATTTCAAATCGATTTCAATCCGTTTTAAATTCAATTTAAAATGATTTCAATTCTGTTCGAATTCAATTCAATTTCAATTTAATTCGAAATTCAAATTCATTTCAATTTAATTCGAATTTCAAATTCATTTCAAAATATTAGATTTTGAAATCACTTTTCGATATTCATTGTAAAATATATAAAATCAACAGAAAATCCCGTTCGTGTTGAAATGGCATTCAACTACTTTACATGGCTTCACATTTCAATGTTTTCTGAACATTATTTTAAAATATTCGATAATTCTGAACTGGAATCAGACTCAGTCAATTACCATATAATTTTATTTATATGGATTTCAACATCACATGTATACAATAATAACGATAAACAATCATTAAAAATTCATACAACATCCAGAGTGCATTCTACAACTGTATAAGCATTAAAATAAATAGATAATGCTTATACAGTCTGTTAACCCATTGATTGACATACCACTAACTATTGGGATCAGTGTATGTCAAATATTATCCCAATACCTATGTGGGGTTTTCAAACAACAAACACATATTATTATTTGTGCAGTTGGGCGATGTGTAAAATTTATCGTCCCAATCAATATCAGATAAATACGTGTACATAGACAAACCGTCCGGTTTGTAAATGAATATTTATTTCAACCCATGAATATTTCATACAGTTATACAATAAAAATGATATTTTTATTATTCAAATATTTTATTCAACATGAATATTTTATATATACAATAAAAATGATATTTTTATTATTCAAATATTTTATTCCATGCAATACAATCAACAATCAAAATACAGTCCATTTCACACAGAATACAATCAAACAAGTCGTCCATGGTCTGTGGACGACGGGGAGTAGTTCATATGTGTAGTTACAAAATAATTTAAATAACTACACAAAATAATAGTGAGAAATTCTCATTGTCGGTTTCCACTCTGCCAGTTTCTGATTCTGGATTTCTGAATTTCTGTTGTAATACTGTTCGCATTCAAATTTGGTTGAAATTCTATATTGCTCCTTTTCTGTTTTGGTCAGTTCTTTATTGTAGCGTTCATTGTTGCGAGTCCAACGCAACTGGGGTTCATAAAACGGACCTCGAATCAAAAAGTTATGATATTGTTTGCATTAATTACAAAATTGAAATAATTAATTAATTAATTACACCCTCACCCTCTCTAATTCCATCGTCCTTCTGAACCAAATAAACCCAAAAATCTCCAACCGCTGACCTCGTTTTTCATGCCCCACGACCACCGTTCACCCGATCTGAAGGTGCCACGTCGTGCGCCTTCCGCCGCCGCCCCCACGGCCTCAGCCCCGCCACACTCGGTGGCCTCCACCTCTGCCACTTCTGGTCGAAAGTTCGCCAATTCCCAGCTTGAAATCGAACGCCACACCACACAAAAATCAATGAGGTGGGTATGGATGTGAAGCCCTTGATTTTCTCTTCAATGTTGCTTCAGGTTGGTGTTGTAATTTGCAATGGATTGGGAGAAATTTCAGCTTTAAATCTCGAGTGATTTCAACCTTTGATCAGTGGGTGGCGGCTGAAAGATAAGGAGCGGGCTAGGGTTTTTTTCGCCCGGGGGGGGGGGGGGGGGGCTTTATAGAGAATATTTTTATATTATTTTATTTATTTATTTCGTTCAAAATGTGATTTTTCGAACGAACACCAAATCAAACGCAAGACTGTCGCTCCTAAATAATTATCCCTATTCCGAACACAATGGGATATGTTTCGTAACCCAATTCGGCTGTTACGATCAGTTTTCATTGAATTTAAAATATAAATCAATATATTTTAAATTCAAACGCACATTTCAATTTACCTAGGCCACATACTGACTCTAAAAATTCCAGAAAAATTATTTCTAGCTTCGTATTGATGATACGGTCCTAAAAAAACTAATTTTGTCAAATTTGAAGACTGTTTGAAAAATGGCCATTTTCTAGTCGATCCAAATTGATTGAAACTGACAAAACACGTTTTCCTTTACCACGCTCACATATTGATTTCAAAAATTATGAAAATTGGAACCTAGCAATAACTTGACATCATGGATCCAACAAAAGAGGTTTCGTCGAAAATGGAGGTCGTTTGCAAAATTTCCATTTTCAAGGGCTATATTTATTTCATAGTGACTATTCTGAATATTCAACTAGTCATAACTTTTAATTCCCTCTATGAAATATCGAATTTTCAGATTCGTTAGAAAGATATTTACAAACAGATTCTAATATTTTTGGTTTCACTAAAATCCGGTTTATTTTGAATCCTGTACATTCAACTGAAATTCAGAATCGAATTTTCAAACTACCGTGCCATTTATAATTCTTTTTATAATTAAAATAAATATTTATATTCAAACTTCGATTTAAATAAATATATACGTTCTAATTCTATTCAAAATAAATTTCTCGTCATTATTATTTAAATAAATCATTTTAAATATTCAAAATTCACTAAAATTGCCAAAAATAAAAAAATTTAATTGGCTCAAATTTTCTGGGTTGTTACAGAAAGACCTCTTCACCTTAAACACTATGTTTCCGTTAACACTCGTAACAGTGAAGTTTCCTTCAGTTATAACCAACGCCTTCTTCGTCACCGTTAGATCGACCAGATACGGTGCACAGAACCGTTGGTCCACCAGCGTGATGAGCGCAATCATTGCAGGGTAGCCAGGCATCGCCATGTCAACGGTCACCGATTATATGATTTATATGGTTTAGAATTACAGGAAAATAGTTGAACCGACTTCTTTTTGTCCCCTTCTTGGTCAATATAATCACTATTTATAGTACTATGAGAGCTGTTGATGCAATTGAACCGGCATCTTCCTGTCCCCCTTCTTGGTCAACATAATCATTATTTGTCTTTCTGAATACTTGAACAATAGCTGATTTTGTGTCCCTTATAAAATCTGGACGACTGCTCAAGTTGTTGAGTAAGTTGTTTTTGAAATATTCTACGGTTCTAGAACCTCCATGACCATCGTATACACAAAAATGGCAACCTTCTGACTGTTGACCTCAGATATCCTTGTCTCGTAAAAATCTTCCATTGTAGCTCTTTTTTCTTTAAAAGTATAATAACCATAGCTGAATCCTATACTTATGTTCCCTGCAATAAAACTAAAGCCGTCGGCACGGATGATGGCGTCGGGATCCGATGGCTGTGTCATCAGAAACTGAATGGCATTCCTCGGAGTTAGTAACTGCATGGTTTCTATATTTAGGTGAAAAAATGCTGCCAACTACAAACGAGTAAATACGTTTATCGGGGATCTGAATTTAATTTTTCTTTTCTTCGGACATTGTTAAGGATCTACTAATGGATGAGATTTTCTTATATTGGATTTTATGTGATCGGAAAATAATCCATGAAGTTCAAACGATTCAGTATATAATAAGATTCAACTTTTCGACTGGTACAGAAAAACAGAATAAATTATGGACATCTATTTTATTATCAAATCGATTATTGTTTTTTCAATGTTGCTTTTATTCATCCAAGTGTATGTTTTCTTGTGTACTTGACTAGAACTACAACTCTGTATTTCAAAAAGTACAAACATGGTAATATCTTATTTATTCATGGTCTCTACCATCCTTTTTTTATATACAATTCAACACTTGAAGGGAAGACTCACCAGATGTTAATACACCTAATATATCAACAAAATGTATAGTAAGACTTCATTTAGTTTCACCCACTAGTTCAAATCAAAAGCTAAAAGGATATGGATAGCTAGTGAAGGAGCTTTGCTTATAGTTTGACATTCAACAATTAAAAAGGATACACTATTTCAGATTAAAAACACTAGTAACCCATGCAGAAGCATGAAAGATTCTAAAGGCAGGATAAGAAAATTCAGGACATAACATTATTTAGCAAGAATGAACATATTACTTGTATGCTACTATCCATACTTTTTGTTAATGCTATCCGAAGTATGTCCAATAAACTGAATCATTCAAATATAAATTTTAATAACCAAATATTAGCTTATTAGAGCAAACAGACTCCTGGATTTCATGTAAATAATTTTGCTGCTATCAAAGATAATTGTCTCGTGAATAAGATATTATTTAGCAAAATCTAATCTAAAACGTTACGTGGGATCTGAGCATTACAGTTTGCTGGAAGAATGTGAAGACAATTGAGAAGAACATAAGAAGTGGGAAGTAATATAAGAAATTTACTCCTAATTGTTAATTGAGCAGTATCGACTGATATTAAGTTTGCTTTTATTACAAGGATATTTTCATATATACCACATAGCATTACTGTTTCAGCCATACTTTAAATATGCAAATCAAATGTAGTAATATTAGCTGCTTGAAATCATGATTAAACTTGGTTTTTTTTCATTCTAATGTTATTTTACTAAATTTTGATGGGTTTTTTAAGTAGCTATTGAAATCCTATCTGTAAAAATACTTCTTCTAAAGTCATGGAGTGGCCAAACAGCACTAGCAATGGGAAGTAAATCCCGAGTACCTTTAAGTAC
This sequence comes from Allium sativum, assembly GCA_030737875.1. Lineage (NCBI taxonomy): Eukaryota > Viridiplantae > Streptophyta > Magnoliopsida > Asparagales > Amaryllidaceae > Allium > Allium sativum. Next base: position 303,450,661 of record CM060924.1, read on the forward strand.
TATTAGCTAATTTTCACTTCCATAACCTACAAATGCAGAATTGTACCTCATTTTATGTTGCCCCAATTAAACTTTACTATTAGTTATATCTTCAAATTAATATACATATGTATGATATTCATTTAATCTTCTCTTCTATACACAATTTTAGGTAAAAACTGTCAGTTCTTTGATATTCGTGCGGTGGGTAACAAGTTAAATTTTTAGGTATAAGCATTTAATTTTTTGCAAATATTAAGTACTAAATGATAGAAGCGAATTAACTCCAGAAAGCATACAAAGTACAGTTGACAAATTAGATAAGAAAGGGACTCACAACGATAGCCTAGATCAGAATGGCAAATCTTTATTCAACAAAGTTCCATTATCCATTTTAGTGGAATTTATTAGTACAAAGTAAGGGGAAAAAGGGGGAAACAAAACCAAACAAACATTATACACCCTTTGATTGAAGGCAATAATTCAAGTACAACAAATTTCCAAATCCAGCAGAAATTAAACGCAAAAGAAATACCAAAGGAAACAACTCGTTTCAGTTCATAGCTCACAAGTTATTTATATATAAACAACCAAACAACTAAGAAAACAAAAACACAAACAAATTATAGTAAATTCTGTTGTACCTCTCACAGCCATTTGAATAGGAGAGAGACGCATGATTAATTGTTGATGGGAGTGATGATTCGTCGATTTGGGGATTTTTAGATTTAGAGGAATTCGTTGTCTTTTTGGAGATGATGAAGTGAGCATAATCAGTCATTGATGAGATGGGTGATTCCGCGATTTGGGGATTTGGGCATAAAGAGGATTTTGGCTGTCTTCTTGGAGATGATGAAGTGAAAATAGGACGACTGTTTTCTGAAGGGAAGGGCAACAAGCATTAATTTTTAGTTCCCGCACAAACTAATTATAAGTTCCCGGTTTTTTTCCTGTATAGCGTTAAGCAAATGGGTTTATTTCTCAAAAAATAGCATTGGGTATCCTTTTTACCGAGCGTTTGAAGAAGACTTATGGACGCATGCTATCAAAACTCTGTTTTCTTGTAGTGGTTCTTCCAAATAAGCCTTAGTAATGCTATCCCAAAACCAATCTAAAATTCATAAAGAATCAAGGCATTCTCAAAAACAAACAAACAAGAAGTTTAACTCTATCAAAGGATTCTTGAACAAAAATTAGGAAAAAGTTTCTTGCACCGGCACATCTTTGAGCCAAGCTCAAGCTCCAGCTCGATTTCAATGGTCTTCAAGTTTTGCCGAAGAAGTTCCTGATTCCAAACAAGGCTCTCCCAAAGACGGTGGGACAACTATTGAGGCATCCACTTCCAAGGGCTGGTAAGCATGGTTGATGGTACGGTGGTCTATGTATTTTGCCTACAAACTCTTAAATTATCCAAATGGTGTGTAATATTTTGGTACATATGTCCTTATGTTTAGCACAAAACTCTAGTACGTGCTATAGTATGTAATATCTGATGGTATGCTTGTTTATATATTATGTTATGTCTGTTTCTGTGGTATGTTTGTGTGCGTGCTTAAGGTTTTTAATAAGTATTCCTTTTTGTCGGATGACAAAGGGGGAGAAATAAGTAATAATATACGCATATTGATAGGGGGAGCTTATATAGTTGTCATCAGTCAAAAAGGGGGAGAATGTTGGATCTCGCTATATAAATATTTTGACTATGACAACTATACATAAGAATATATATTATCGACTAACTTTGTTTTGCAGGAAGATATTAGACAAGCAGATTCAAGAACACCAAAATGAAGATTGAATATGTTGTAAGAGGTCTGTTGGTCCTAGATTTTCATGTTAAAGTCTTCCTTGATGATTACACACACACACACACACACACACACACACACATATATATATATATATATATATATATGTTTTCATATTTAAAAGAGGCAAGGAATAAGTTTTGCCTAGAAAACAGACGTTTGAATTAAATCAATTAACATTGTTATCATGTTGACGACTAGTAGACCAGTCGCTCAAGAAGATTCGACGATGGTCGACTTTTCCATTTCGACGATACTGGGTTTAACCGGCATAGAAAACCCAAAATCGAACCCAGAAAACCCTTAATCGAGCTAAATCAACATCGATAAAACCAATATGCTCCTCGTCACATAACAGACCAGATCGATAATAATCCTAAATCGTGCATCGATTAAAAAAAACCTAAATGCTTCTTGTCCACCTCGTCGCAGATTGAACATGTTTTTCTTCATCTGATTTTGTTTCCTGAGTTTGCAGCGGAAAGCGAATTGCTTTTGCCCTCTTTCATTGTTTTTTAACCTCACGTTGCCAGAAAGGATGTGTTTTTTGCGGATAGGGTTTAGTGGAATTAAGGGTTGGGCTGGGTCATTTTTATATTGCGCAAATCAACTTTTATTCTATTTCTTTTATGTTTGAACTAAGTTGGGCCTATTTCAATTGAATACTGGTTGCTTAGTTATTAGAACAATAATTGTATTACATTTTTAAATGATATTTTTAAAGACTACATAAATATATGTATATAAAAGACCTGTCGACTAGTCACGACTAGTTGCGCGATTTGTCGACTAGTCTTCTAGATGGTAGTGGCTCGACTTGGCGTCGTGATAACCTTGTCAGGAAGACGTCTGTTTGCTGAGACAAAAATATAATTTCCAAAATATTCTAACATTTGTTTTGAATTTTTCATACATCTGAAACTGCTACGAAATGAACTATTTCCTTGTTGTTTCACCTTTTAAAACAAAACAGACATCTGAATAATATTTTCAGACATCTGATTACGAAGAGTTGCAACCTATTATGAAGAGTCACAACTTTCTAATTCATTTCTCTTGATGAAATCTCTTCATGATCAGTTGTAACTCTTTGTATATTATAAATAGAGACTTGATTAACTGATCATCTTACCGAATCTCATTCTAACTTACTCTATCTTACTTAAAGCTCTCTATTTCCAAAAAGCACACTATTTTCAATATTATCTTCCATAATCTTTCACAAGCTTCACGTTTATCATCAAGGAAAGACTATAGGAAGGGTGTACTATATATATCGACATATCCATGTTAACAAGAACACAAATAAGTCATCAATTATTCTGTATTAAGGAAGACCTCTTCAGCAGTTGAGGCAAGAAATCCCGTTCGGGTATTTGTGAACCTATTCCTTCAGGTAAAGTGAGGGTGTTAGTGATAGGGAAATGCCAGAAGTGAGTCTGGGACTGGACGTAGGACAGTGGTCCGAACAAGTATAAATCGACTGTGTGATATCTACTTACTATTCAACTATATATATATCAGCTGTATATATATATATATCATCTTATACTCCATTCTGCACGATCCTACCATTGTATAGACTCGTTCTTGATGATCCCTAATAGGGACTAAGCTAAATATGAAGCAACAATATGAATGATATTATGATTACTTGCAAATCATAAGACATTAATTAATCACAAACGAAAGATATCGATGAGAAAAAAAATCATAGAATAAGAATAAAAACTATAAAATTCCACTATCTAACTCTAGTCATACTGTAAAAATGCATTGCTAATATGGTTTTGAGTAGGCTAATTTGTAAGATATGGTAACCGATAAATAGATATACATTTGAAATCAATTACATATACCGCTCAAAGTGCGCACCCGTGCTTCACACATGGATGTTGCAAAATACATGTAGTATCACAGTCATATACATGTACAAATAGATAAGCAGAGATAAATTAGATAAAGCAAAAAAAGAAAGCTTAGTTGAATTCTATACAATTTCAGATGGGATGACTACACTGGTAAATTCAACACAGTGAATGCATTCAGCTGCTAAATGCATCAATCAATGTGTTCACTCCTTCAACCTAGAAATATATTTAAATAACATTTGAAGTGAAAGAATGTCGTATGTCATTGATTTATTAGACAAAAATGTAAGACAAATAAAAGTAGACATACGTATCACATGCTAGCCTTAGATTACTCATTCAAGCTCTATCTAATGAAGCAATAACTAGGGAATATAATTTGAATTATCATTCTAGTAAAAGAATTTACGGACAAATCCAATTTAAGTAATTACCTGTTAATGTTAGGCTGTAACAGCAAAAACCTTAATAACAACAAGCTTCAATTTGTACTTATTAATCTAGTAATATAATACATGCAGCAACACATCAGACGGTGCTTTTATATGTATAAACATGGTTTTTGATAAATCAAAATGTCATGTTTACATTTGCGCTTTCAGAGTATTTTAAGCTAGAATAAGTTGGCTAATTAAATGACGATTTCAAGGATGTTGCAAGGAGACAGTATTAAATTCAGCCCAACAATGTATACAGATAATTATAGGCGGCAGAGAGTCAGAGGGTAGAAAAACATTTAGAAATGACTTAACGGAAGTATAGTAAATGCAATGCATTGTTGAAAATACCATTAGTTGGATTTGCGTTATTTCCTCCACATAATACTGTATATAACTTCCTGAGAAATTAGCCAAACAACAAATATCAGAAGTCATAGAAATTCAGTAAGCAATGAAGTAAAGAATGGTGTTGATATAAGAGCAGCTTGAATAAATCATGTTAGTGGAGGATAAAAAGAATTAAAAAAATCAGTGCTTATAAGTTATAATGTCCAATATGGAGGTTAAATAGATGAGAACAACCATCAATAGTTGAATTATGCAGAGCAGACTATATATGCAGTTTCCAAAGAAATAACACAAAATCGAAAATTTCAGCATCTACAACTTAATACATAAAACTCAATTATGTCATTATGGCAAGTTGAAGGTTTCAGAATGAATTCATGGTCTTTCTATTCCTTTTTTCTTCATCTTCTTCTGGCGTTGGAATGTGAAAACATGTTCTAACTAATTAAACTTTAATAAGTTTTTGTACATCCTTTTAATTGTTTGGATGTGTAAGTAAGACTTTTCTCTTTGGTTTCTTGGAATATTGAAATATATAGTATGTATACGGAAATACTAGTGAGACTGGCTAAAGTTATAATGTTGCAAGGTTCAAAGAGAGAATTTCCACAAATATTTTTAACTTTTTTGGATATATATATAGTTGGATATACGGATAAGAGTAATTATCAGGGAAGAGTACTTAGTTCCAATAAGTGTTAACATAACATTGACGTTTAAAACTTGCAATGTGAATGCTATCAAAAAACCAAGTTATTTGATAAAATAAACCACAAAAATCTTAATATCAAATAAATTGTGAAGACTCATTATACTCTATGTTATATATGAAACAATCAGAAAAGGTGCAAAGACTCAAGATATTTCATAACTTCAAAATTCGTATTTATTACATGCAATTAATATAAAATTGATATTTTAACAGTAGTGGGAAAATAAACTTAGGTTTAATTCATGACATTTCATTAAATCATTAGTTGAATGTGTACTCGACTCCATTTATGTTCTCTATTAGTAAGGCAAGTTACAAATATGAGAAAATAATTAAAGATTTGATATGATCGTAAGGACCGATGAAATTTTGAGTGGAAAAAGGAAAGGAAATTGAGTATATACTTAAAAAAATGATTTGTTACCAACTTCGAAATAGTTCAAACTGTAATATGCATTCTACATTTGAAATTAAGATTAAAATGCAAGCATACAAATAAATTTCTACATATATCATTTGTTCTTTATCATGGTTGTCAACACCAGCCATTACAAAACACGTTGATCTTCCTCACTGGCGAAATCGATACAATTTTTGGGTGTAATTCAAGCATTCAAAATAATATAATAGTAATATGATCAAGCAACATGAGAACCTAGTTTGATGAAAAGATACGCATGTCAAATGATAGTATATTTTGGACATGAAATAAAAATGAGAACCTATCTACTGGAAATAGATGAATGTCAAGATATGTAGCCATATTTTGGGGATGCAATAAAAGAAATCTGAGGCACACGTGTTCATATGGCAGAGCTTCTACCTAGATTCATTTTTCTTATTTTTAAATTTAATTTGTAGGTATAAGAGATATATAAAATGAGAAAGAGTGAACAAAAACATTAAACTGTAGAAATAGAATATATGCACATCGTATGAAAATATTATTAACTTGGAATAACTTGCCACATAAGTTTTGTACAGGGAAATAAAATTTAGAGCTTAAAATAGACGTATTACAAATCAAAAGCCAGAAAACAACGGCTTCGATGTTTACGTACCTGCACAGTAATATATTTTTAATTGGGAGCATTCTCAACCAAATGCCTTATTTTTGGAGCTGCAAATTGAGTACCAATTTGCTTAATGGACAAAATCACAATGAAAATGATATGTTTCAGGTTTGATCGAGAAACAAAAAAACTAATAATAATTTGTTATATGGCATATTTTTTGGCTTAATTTTTTTTTCCTAAGAAGATATATCGCCTGGAATATAAAATATTTATTTACGAAAAGGTATCAAAATTTTAATGGAATATGTAGCCGTTTTCATAATCTTTGTGATGGTTCCAACATATTTCATGAAACAGTAAAAGAAATAGACATTTGATAATTAATTTAAACCAACACAAATTAAAATAACACAACATGATAATCGTAAATTAATCAAATATAATTTAACCATGGTTAAATGTGGAAACTAAGTGTTGGTTAGTCAAATTGTAATGATCCAGACTGGTATAAGGAACAACACGATTATTTTGAATTTTTAGTCAAGGCCACAAATAAAGGATAAACGTGAAATCTAGCAAAAATCAATGTTTATATTTGGAAACTTTACGTACATATCTAAACAAAGAAGCAAGTAAAGAGTAACAGGATGAAAATAATTGTGATAGCAATAACCCAATGTAAATAATGTGATAGTGATAACCCAATGTAAATAAACCTTGAATCCGTTAAATGAACACTTTGAAAATGGTTGAGCATCCAATCTGTCAACACAATAACAAATGTCTGGATAAACCGATAAAGTGCCTTATCAGACTAAACTATAGAAAGAAAAAAAAAATGAAATAACAACATAATATCATGCAACTACTCATATAGAGAATAAGATAAGCCATCAATTTCTTTATTTCCATTTGATTTAAATAATTACAACAACCACAAAAACAACACATATAACTTGTTCAAGACTTTGCAGAAACAACTGGGATTTATAATTCATTCATAGGAAACAATTCCAACCAATAAATAGTAAAACCATTTAAAAAGCATGTACCATAATAACGATACCATTCGAAATAGGTGTCGATATAGTTGCACATCACTGTCCCTTGGTAGCCAACAGCAATCAACACAAAAAATTGATCAAAAACTGAAGATGAAGCAAACAATGGTTATTACTTATTACTTTATTAAGTTGTGACCTTCATAACCAATCAAACTGTTTAACTGAACCAGACGCTTAACATAAAACCAAAATGTAACATGAAAGTTGTTAGAATTCAAATTCACTAACTTTAGTGAAATTTACATTGAATATCAGAGCCATCACATAAATCTACCATATAATTTCACAAACAAAAAGTCATACAATTATATATCATGAGCCAGAAATCTAAAATCAGGAAGGAGCAAAAAAGGGTATGGAGCAGTATGAAAAACTTACAACTCAATTGATATAGTCAGAGATTGTGCGAGAGGAATGAATCCCAAAACTAAATGTTCTGATTAGACACGAACAATTAGGGTTACAGTTAGAACAGATGAAGTCGAGGTTTCAAATACGAAGGGGCTGGAGTCGTTATCAAGATAACGGTGAAAGAGCAGTAGAAAGAGAGAGGGCAGTAGAAAGAGAGAGGGCATACTGTTGGATCTGAACGAAAAAGAAGTAAATTCATTGTGGGATAATAAACTGGGGAAATAAAAAAAGGAGGAGAAAGGAGGGAGGCACCATAGAAGACGGGGACACGATGGTTGAGCTCTAAACTGACAGAATAACTTCAACCCGATGGTAACATCATCTTCTACGATTGGGGAAAAGGAAGAGGTCAAAGAGAAGGGAAGGCGAACTGGACTGACAAGAGGTAGAACAAAAGAGAACGGGACTTCGATTGAGCCCTTTTTTTCTTTAAACACAGAAGCTACGAAGTGAGTAACTCACGTACCCCTAGGACTGTTGAGTTTTGAAGTATGCCTGACCTTTGGTTTCAAAATAAGGAGAATCGCTGAGAAGCAAGAATTCTATAGTCCTCCTTTATAATATAGTATGGATTTACTGTAACAACCCAGAAAATCTGAACCTGTTTAAAAATTTTAATTTGGCTATTTTAGTGGATTTTAAATGTTTAAAATAAATTATTTTAAATAATAACGACGAAAAGTATATTCGAATCGATGTTTGAAAATAAGTATATTTATTTTAATTATAAACAAGGCCTGAAATGGCGCGGCAGTTTCAGAATTGGAATTCGAACTTTGACTGACTATACCGGGTGTAAAATAAAACGGATTTTAGTGAAACCAAAAATATTTAAATCTGTTTATGAATATCTTTCTAACGAATCTGAAAAATCAAAATTTCATAGCGGGAATCAAAAGTTATGGCCAAATGTAATTTCAGAAAGGTCGCTATAGAGAATATATAGCCCTGGAAAATAGCCATTTTGCAAACGACCTCAGAATTCGACGAAACAACTTTTGTTGGATCTGGGATGTCAAATTATTGCTTGGTTTCAAATTCTATAATTTTTGAAGTTAATATGTGAGCGTGGCAAAGGAAAATGGGTTTGGTTGATTTAAGTTAAATTGGATTGCGCAGAAAATGGCCATTTTTCAAACGGTTTCAAAATTCGACGAAACTAGTTTTGTTGGGACCGTATGATCAAAACATAGCTAGATTTATTTTTATGGAATTTTTGGGATCAGTATGTGGCCCCAGCAAATTGAAATGTATATTCAAATCGAATATTGAATGTTTTATATTTTAATTTGAAGAATAACTGACTATAACAGTCGAATAGGCCTGCAAAACATAACCCATTGTGTTCGGAATGGGGGTATTTAGCTAGGGCGACAGTCGTTGGGTTTGAATCGGTGTTCGTTTATGAAAACCCTAATTTTTTGAATAATATATATATCGGCAAATCATACATTTTCTTTCATAAATTAAAATTATAAAAAATCAGAACCCCCTATTAAACACGATCGACGGCGAAACCCACTTCATTGCTTCCCATCCATTTTCCGATTGCCTCGTTCATCGTTGACCCCCACTCCAGTTCAACTTTTTGAAGCTCTTGTCTCCCTCTTCAAATCAACACCAACCACTCCCTCTATCGTCGACTATCGCGCTCGAACCACCCCTCCAAAGTTTCAACCTTCACAGCACCGCCGCCATCGCCTAAGGCGATCGAACCCGACCCAACCACCACGTGCCTGAGCGTCGTTCCTTCCTCTTCCAAGTGGCGCAGCACGATCCTCGAATCGTGCAACGGTTTGAGTGCTAGATCGAAACCTAGTTTCGAACCAAACAGAAAGGTAACGGATTTAATATTTTAAACTGTTTTATAACACTTCCAAGCACTACGAAATATGATTTACTTCTAAAAATCATATCCTTTTGTTGTGTGATCGAAATTCAGTGAAACAAGAGACGCTGGGACCGTGATGCCGTCTTCTACACTTTAGAAGAGACCGGATATTTTTCTGAGCCTTCTACAATTTTTGGAGGAGTGGAACCCAATGTGAGATTTCTGATTTATAAATGATATGGAAATGACGATGTATAAATTATACAGTCGATTTATGAGTTATATAAGCGTTGTACACCTCATGTATAAGCGTTGTATAAGTTGTATGTTCGATGTATAAGTTATATATGCGTTGTAAAAATTATATATGCGTTGAAATGAATTGAAATGAAATCGAAATATAATTGTGTACGTTATATATACTCCCCTCATCCACAGACCATGGACGATATATATTGGTTGTGATATTGTTTGGATTATTGGTTGATGTGAAATTTGGTGAATATCATGAATGGTTGAAATCCCAATAAGATTTGTATATGGGAAAATTTGTCTGCGTACGAACTAGATATTGAAATCCCCATTGTCAAAAGCAGCGAGGCTTTAAGGTAGAGCGAGGAGCCGTACTCGGGACGGTGTCGGTTTTAACTATCCTGCCGTTATGCTGCCGAAATTTTCAATAATATTCATGTGTTAGAATTATTTTCATGTGTTGGAACTATGCTCATGTGTTGAAACCATATTCATGTGTTGAATAGAAATTCATGTGCGGAATAAAATTCATGTGTTGAATGACATTCATGTATTGAATAAATTCTTTAAAAGATAAAAATAACATTTTTATTGTATATATAGACTATATAAAATATTAGTGCTTTAAATAAATTATTTTAACACCAAAAATAACATTTTTACCTTATGTATGAACTATATAAACTAATCTTATTTTGAAATAAATTGTTTTACAATAAAAATCACATTTTTATCATCTATATGAACTATATAAAATAATCGTGTTTTGAAATAAATTGTTTTATAATAAAAATCACATTTTTATCATCTATATGAACTATATAAAATAATCGTGTTTTGAAATAAATTGTTTTACAATAAAAATCACATTTTTATCATCTATATGAAGTACATAAAATAATCTTGTTTTGAAATAAACTTTTTTACAATAAAAATCACATTTTTATTATATATATGAATTGTTAAAAATAGTGATGTGTTGAAATAAATATCTGTTAGATAGAAATATCATTTTTATCAAATATATGAAACGAATATGGTTTTGAAATTGAAGAATGGATTATATATATAATTAAAATAAAACGAATAACGAAGCTGCAGTTCATATTTTGAAACCGTGATTTCAAATGATTGTTGCGGGAGATCCGACCATCGGATTTTCCCGAAACCGTTGGGTTCGCTTTGGAAATATCTTTCCAACGACACCAACTTTGTAAAGATCCAACGGTTGGATTGTCTGAAATGTTTAATTCAAATCTGAATGAAAACAGCACCAGAATCGATTGTATTTATATATATATATAAATAATTAAAATAAATCGAATAACTACGTTGTAGTTCGTATTTTGAAATCGTAACTTCAAACGATTGTATCGGGAGATCCGACCATCAGATTTTCCCAAAACTGGAACCGTTGGATTCATTTTGAAAAGATCTTTCTAATGATACAAAATTTGTGAAGATCCAACGGTTGGATTTTCAGATATGCTCAAATCAAATCTGAAAAAACAGTGCTATGGCCGTGTAATGGCCTGAACCGTTATTTGAATGAATTAGATATTTTTAAATAAATAAAAATAGCGATAAATCATTATAAAATATTATAAACAATATGGAATAGAAATAAACCGAATTTACCCGGTTTATTGGATATTTGATGGTTGAATGTGTTTGGCGTGAAAATTACATTAAAAGAACAGAATTATTGGTGTCGAATAATTTAACCATTGAAATGAATTGATTTGAAATTCTAAATATACTTGAATTATTTGAAAAGGCTAAGTTAATTCTCATTTCAAATGATTGATCGACGATTAAAAGTCAAAGATATGAAGATGGTGCCAGACCGATGATCTTCACGTCGAATGGAGGGGTGCTACTGATGCTCATGATAGGAGTAGCTACCTTGAAGGGGATGAAATGGTAACCGTCCGGACGTACATGTTGATTGTACGGATGTGCGAGGAATAACGATCCTCCGATTTCATTCAGACCCAGAACGGACTTGTAAATGGATGTGTGTCTGACGTTGTATATTGACAACGTGGCATACAGAGAAGCTGTGATCAAGGCTTTTATTGAAAAGCAGAGCTTTGTGGTTGATGATCAAAGCACGGCTTTGAATAGCTAGCTTTGTATTTAGCGTTGTTTCACGAGCCTCACGCCCCGGTATGAGCCAGAAACGGGAGAGGACATCAGGAAGAACATGTGTTTCCTTCTAGCTAGGAGTGGTGTCAGTGTTTTACATGGCCTGACATTTTACTTATGTGGATGATGGAAAGCGATGCCTCGGTTAGTTCGGTCTCTTCGGAGCCGATGGTTTGGTCGGATATGACCAGTTGACGCCCCATAGGGCGGGGAAACGCAGTGTTCAGGTATTTTAATCCACATCGAGTGGACCAGCCCTGGCGATCCAAGGGCCCACCAGAGTCTGGGTCCTGAGACACGGGCTAGAGCATCTCAAAGCGGTAAGGACGATCCCCTGCCTTGGTTCATGGTGGAAATCCAATTTCCAAATACGACATCGTGCTGTTTTGATTGTATACCTATATATGGCGACATGATATATGGTACCTATGCCATTTATGATTGATAGTTATGATTGAAATTGATTTTGAAGCATATAAACACTAGCAATAATATCAAATGATTTGTTTTGCTCGTATCAAGCATATTTTGGCCATTATAAGGTAAAACGCTATCCTCCGGTTTGTATTGCATTGTGTGATGGGAACTGAGTCTTATAGTGTCTTCATTTTTATACAAAGCATTTCGATGTTTAAAAGATTTAGTTGTTTTAAAGCACTGGAAATCCAATGGAGTAAACCCGTTCCGCGTTAGCGGCGTGGTCCTGTGATTGGCCATATATTAAAGTATGTTAAGTAGATTTCTCATACCAGTCCCATGGCTAACTCGTTGTTTGTTTCACTTGCAAACTCGGGTGCCCCTTTTTCTACACGGGCAGCCTTGTATTCAGGTTTTAGCCGGCTCTTTCTGGATAGCTGGAGCTGAATCTGGATTCTATCATTTATCTCTTTTTATGTTGTTCAGCTCCTGTTGTACATATTATGTTTTGTTTCCGCTGTAGAATTTATGTAAAGCTGAACTGTATTTTGTACGAAGTATGATCCTGTATACTGTGTAACTCTTATGTTTATATTTATCCAGTGTATTATTTGTACATTATATGGGGCATTTATTTATTTCTGTTCTGTTGTTATTTGTTTATGTGTTATATTCCAAAGATTACCCTTGCCACTGTGGAACGGGGGTTTGGGTTCGTCACAAACGTGGTATCAGAGCTTTGGTTAAGCTTAGTTCTGGAATATAACTTATTAACGAACTCATCAGTAATAGAACCAGTAGTGTTCTAAGACGGATCACTCATTTCAGATAGGATCGGTAATATCCTAGAATGAGTATAGCAGAATAAAATACACCCCAATAGATGCATTTACATTCAAGTATATGTCTCTATGCTTTAGAAATACCTTTTCTGTTGACCTGACACTTTGTCTGCTATTTGCAGACGCACTAGAAAATGAGTGGCAAAAACAGAAGAAGTAATACAGACCCAGATATAGAAGCTCTATTTAAGAAATATAGAAATCTGGGTGGAGTACCATTCTTGGGCGAAGAATCTATTATTAAAACACAAGCTTGGATTTGTTCTGCTGAGAAAATCTTTGAAGGTTTAAAGCTAAGAGATGACCAGAAAAGATTATTGACATCCTGGGCACTCAAAGACGAGGCTTTTTTCTGGTGGGAATCGATTATTAAGGATAATCCAGAAGGTAATATTACCTAGGATAGATTTAAAGAGATTTCCAGTGAAAGATTTATTTGTCCAGAAGCAACTGAGCGGTTATGTGATGAATTTTGTTATTTGATACAAGGAGATATGACCATTCTGGAATATTAGAAGAAATTTAATGAACTTTCTCATTTTGCCCCTCATCTAATTCAAAATCCGAAGAGGAAGAATTTGAGGTTTATTAATCGGTTCCAAAGAAAGTACCAAAGTAATGTAATGGGACATGTGAAGCTTCCTTTTTCTGAAATGATATACATGGCTTATCAGTATGAAGACCTAGATAAGCGAGGCCTTTTTTTTCGATGAAGAGGAAGTCAGTTCTAGCAACAAAAGGAGATTTAAAGCTGATATTACAGAGACAAGTACACAACCTGAGGCCAGTATGACGTCTGGAGTCAGTAAGAATCCTAAAGTCAATCTAAAGAAGGTTAAATATGAGAAAGAACAAATAACAACTGCCATATGTAGTAACTGCAAGAAGCCAGGGCATTTGACGATAAACTGTGGACCCTTGAAGAAAAGATTAAAGAGTATATTTAAATCCAAGAAGAAATCTCAAGAAAATAGGGGTGCTATAAGTGCCACCAGGCTGGGCATATTTCAAAGAATTGTCAGTTATCGAAGAAATCTGAAATAGTACAAGAGAATGAAGTAGCAGAAACTTCTGAACCCTCCGCTACTCAGAGAAAGTCAGATGTTTTAGAACGCACGCTTACTATGAAAAACATCCCAGTTAAAGTACTGTTTAACACAGGCACGTCGCGAAGCTTTATTGCAAAGAATGTGGTTAAGAAGCTGGATTTGAATTAGTAAAAGCTCAAAGAACCCATGACTGTCCATAATCCGGTTGGGGGTTCCCTCGATCTTAGTTGGGTTTGTGGGGTTCCTGTTTCTTTTTCCTATTATCGATTCCTATTATCTCTATTGTCATGAATTTTACAGAGTTTGATCTGATTCTGGGAATGGATTGGTTAACCAAATATGAGGCTGAGGTTAAATGCGCCGACAGAGTCGTAAGGGCGAAGATTAAATCAGGAAATTATATAACCATTCCATGCGAAGGACCGAATTCTGATAGAAAAGATTTTTGGTCAGCTCTGGATGTTTCTCCTGCTCAAACAGAACCTGTTCCTATCGTTGCGGAGAATATTCTAGTCAACATAGAAAATATTCCAGTTGTCAAGAACTATGCGGATGTGTTTGAAGAAAGTTGTTAGCTTACCTCCGCATAGAGAAATTGATTTCAAAATCTCTTTAGTTCTGAATGCAAGGCCTGTAGTTCATTCTATTCGAAGAATGAACTTGAACGAGAAAGATGAGTTAGATAATCAAACTCGACAGCTTGTATGGAAAGGTCTTATCAGACCTAGTTTCTCTGATTGGGGAGAAGCAGTGGTATTTGTCCCAAAGTCAGATGGTACTCTCAGACTATGTGTGGATTATCGTGACTTGAATAAGCAGACATTGAAGAATAAATATCCATTGCCGCAGATTGATGATTTGTTAGATCGATTGAATGGCGCGCAAGTATTTTCACGAATGGACCTAGCTACAGGTTTCCATCAGCTTCGTATTGCCGAAGAGTCTGTTCCTTTGACAGCATTCAAAGGTCCAGACTTATTCTACGAGTGGTTATTAATGTCGTTCGGCTTATGTAATGCTCCAGCTTATTTTGTCGATCTAATGAACCGGGTATTCAAAGAAGTATTGAATAAATTTGTTCTGGTTTTCATTGATGATATCCTAATCTTCTCTAAGTCAGAAAGCGAGCATGAAAAACATTTGGAACTGGTGTTAGAAATTCTTAGAAAGAATGTTTTAAAAGCGAAGTTTTCCAAATGTATATTCCGGTAAGAAGATGTAAAATTTCTTGGCCACGTCGTGTCAAAGGAAGGAAGGAATTTCTGTGGATCCCAGTAAAATCACTGCTATTCAGAATTGGAAATAGCCTCTTATACCCACAGAAGTCCGAAGTTTTCTCGGATTGGCCAGTTATTATCGGAAATTCATTAAGGATTTTGCGAAGACCTCTAGTTCCTTAACGAAGCTTACTAAGAAACATTCGAGATTCAATTGGACTCCAGAATGTGAGGCAGCTTTCCAGAAGCTGAAGTTAAAACTGACGACTGCTTCAGTGTTAACAATAATTGATGGAAATCAGGACTTGAAATTCTGGACAAGTGCTTCTAAAGAAGGTCTTGGTGCAGTATGAATGCAAAGAGGCCAAGTAGTCGCTTATGCTAGCCATCAATTGAAACCACATGAAAAGAATTATGCAACCCACGATCTTGAATTATTAGGCATCGTGTTTGCAATGAAAATCTGAAGACATTATTTATTGGGTGAGAAGTTCAAACTATATACTGATCATCAATCATTTAAGTATTTATTCACCTAGAGAGATCTGAATATGAGGCAGCAGCGTTGGTTAGAATTTCTCGCGGCATGTGATCTTGATATTTTATATACTCCGGGGAAAGCCAATGTTGTGACTGATGCGCTCAGCATGAAGGATGTAATCATCGCCAGTCTTATCGTCACGCCTTCATTGATTGATAACTTATCTGCTCCTCAAAAGGATGATCACTTCATTCAGAAGATCAGAGAGAGAATTCAGAAAGTGAGCCCTTGAGTTTTCAGATTGATAACGATGGGATTCTGGGGTTAAAGGGTCGGATTTGTGTTCCGAACATTTCTGAACTCCGGAGAGAAGTATTAGATGAATGTCACAAAACCAAGCTTAGTATCCATCCAGGAGTGAGCAAGATGTATAATGCTATCAAACGCACTTTCTGGTGGAAATCTATGAAAAGGGACATTTCTTTTTATGTTAGCCAGTGTTCTACTAGTTAGCAAGTCAAAAGCGTTCAACAGAAACTCGCTGGATTTTTGCAACCGTTGGAAATTCCAGGTGGGAAGTGGGAACATATTTTTATAGATGGTTTGCCCAGAACCAGGAAAGGAAATGACAGTATTTGGGTGATCGTAGATCGTTTCATGAAGACTGCACATTTCATACCTGTCAGATCGCATAGAACCGCTCAGAGCCTGTTGTAGATTTATTTCAAGGAAATAGTTAGACTGCACAGAGTTCCCATGAGCATCGTTAGTGATCGTGACCCGATTTTTGCTAGTAAATTCTAGGAAGAATTCCAAGTAGAATTGGAACGAAACTGAACATGAGCATCGCTTATCATCCTCAAACAGATGGTCAAACTGAGAGGGTGAATCGTATTCTAGAAGATTTGTTGCGGGCTTGTATTATTGATTTTGGCGGATCATGGAAAGACCATTTTCATTTGGCCGAATTCTTATATAACAACCTCTACCAGGCGAGCTTGAAAATGTCTCTATTCGAAGTATTATATGGTAGACCATGCAGATCCCCTGCTTGTTGGGTGGAACCTGGCAATAGACTTGTATTGGGGCCCGATATGATTCGCGAAGCTGCAGACAAGGTCGATTTCGTTAAGAAACGATTACTCGTCGCTCAAAGCCGGCAGAAGAGCTATGCAAATAAGAGAAGAAGAGATATATCATTCGCTGTTGGTGACTATGTGTATCTGAAGGTGTCACCGATGAGAGGAGTAATCCAATTTGGTAAAATAGGGAAATTGGCGCCTAAATTTATTGGTCTGTTTCCTATTCTTGAACGGATTGGAACTCTTGCTTATAGGGTTCAATTACCTGATTGGTTGCCTAGAGTACATGATGTATTTCATGTATCCCAACTTCGAAAGCATGTTCATGATCCAGAATTGATCGTGGAAGAAGCAGCGCAATGGGATATAGAAATTACTCCAGAATTGGCTATAAGAAGAGAGCCGATCAAGATTATTGGCAAAGAAACCAAAGAGCCGAGGAACAAGAAGGTTCACTTAGTCAAAGTGCAATGGGGTGGAGATTCGCGAGACTGTACTTGGGAAACTGAGGAAAGCATTAAGAAAGCCTATCCTAAGTGCAGGGTGGATATCTCTGATTGACTCTGGTGCAAGGTGCATTTACCATATTTTGCATTTCCATTATGTTCTCTACTTGGTTGTTGTTTTCTTTTCATGGATGAATAATTTTTTAATTATATAGTCTGATGATTTTAAAAGAGTGTATGAATTAATTGGTATATTTTTGAAAAGTTAAAAGTAAATTAATTGATGTTTGTGTTGTGTGGTTGAAAATTTGATTAATCAAATTGTTAGAATGATAATTAATTTAATCAATAAGAGAATGAATGGTAAATTTATTCGATTGAATCAAACATTGAACTGATTAGAGAATTAATTAGAAATATATACATGTGCATTATATATGTTTGAATAGGTAAATGGATTAGCTCTTGAGTAAAAAAAATTTTTGCATGCCCGACAAATAGGTAAACCTTAATGAGTTGGATGCACAATTTTATTATTATATCAACTCCTGTGAATGCCATTGGATGCGGAGTGCTGGTTATTCTGTGTGTAATTAATAAATGTCGCCATAGGATAGTAACAATTAATTTTGAACTACACTACATGGCATACTTCTTGAAGATGGCATTCTTCATCATATACCACATAAGCATTTGGAGCTTGTGTGACGAGGTTGAAGATTTACCATACGAGCGAGAGGCTTGTATGGAGATGACTATATTTTACAGGTTGAACGGATGACTGGTATGGACCATATAAAATGTAACGGTAAATTGCAAGATTAATAAAAAAAAACCACACGGGTCTAGAGATGACAATAAACACGTCTCTCTAGTCATTAAGGCACAAAAAACCATTTATAGGGTGACGAGAATTTAATCTCTGGAGTTATTATCTATACACACTCCCCTGTGGACACTAGAATATATCACTATAAATATGTGTATGCTTATTAGGATTTATTGGGTACCTAATGCGGCCCAATAAATTTCCAAACCCCTCTCCGTACAAAGGAGGTTAAGGCGAAATTTTTCGAAAATTTAGGGTGTTAGCCAAATTTTTGAAGAATTTGAAAATTCTTAGAAACTGAAAAGTTGAAGAATGAAAGTTGAGTTGGTTAATTAAACAACTTTCGACTTCGTTCCTTTTCGGGGATGAAAAGATTTTAAGTAGGGGAGATTATAACAACCCGGAAAATCTGAACCAGTTTAAGAATTTTAATTTGGCTATTTTAGTGGATTTTAAATATTTAAAATAAATTATTTTAAATAATAACGATGAAAGTATGTTCGAATCGATGTTTGAAAATAAATATATTTATTTTAATTATAAACAAGGCCTGAAATGGCACGGCAGTTTCAAAATTGGAATTCGAACTTTGACTGACTATACCGGGTGCAAAATAAAACGGATTTCAGTGAAACCAAAAATAGTTAAATATGTTTATGAATATATTTCTAACGAATTTGAAAAATCAAAATTTCATAGCGGGAATCAAAAGTTATGGCCAAATGAATTTTTAGAAAGGTCGCTATAGAGAATATATAGCTCTGGAAAATAGCCATTTTGCAAACGACCTCAGAATTCGACGAAACCACTTTTGTTGGATCCGGGATGTCAAATTATTGCTTGGTTTCAAATTCCATAATTTTTGAAGTTAATATGTGAGCGTGGGGAAGGAAAATGGGTTTGGTTGATTTCAGTTAAATTGGATCGACCAGAAAATGGCCATTTTTCAAACAGTCTCAGAATTCGACGAAATTAGTTTTGTTGGGATCGTATCGTCAAAACATAGCTAGGTTTATTTTTCTAGAATTTTTGGGATCAGTATGTGGCCCCGGCAAATTGAAATATACGTTCAAATCAAATATTGAATGTTTTATATTTTAATTTGAAGAATAACTGACTGTAACAGTCGAATGGGCCTGCGAAACACATCCCATTGTGTTAGAAATGGGGGTATTTACCTAGCAGCGACAGTCGTTGGGTTTGAGTTGGTGTTCGTTTATGAAAACCCTAATTTTTTGAATAAAATATATATCGGCCAATCATATATTTTGTTTCATAAATTAAAAGAAAAAAAAATCAGAACCCCTCCCCCCCCCCCCCCGTTAAACACGATCGACGACAAAACCCTTCCCATCCATTTTCCGACCGCCTCGTTCATCGTTGACCCCCACTCCAGTTCAACTTTTTGAAGCTCCTCTCTCCCTCTTCAAATCAACACCAACCACTCCCTCTGTCGTCGACTGTCGCGCTCGAACCACCCCTCCAAAGCTTCGACTTCACAACGCCGCTGCCATCGCCTGAGGCAATCGAACCCAACCCAATCACCAAGCACCTGAGCGTCGTTCCTTCCTCTTCCAAGTGGCGCAGCCCGATCCTCGAATCGTGTAACGGTTTGAGTGCTAGATCGAAACCTAGTTTCGAACCAAACAGAAAGGTAACGACTTTAATATTTTAAACTGTTTTATAACACTTTCAAGTGCTACAAAATATGATTTACTTCTAAAAATCATATCCTTTTGCCGTGTGATCGAAATTCAGTGAAACAAGAGACGCCGGGACCGTGATGACATCTTCTACACTTTAGAAAAGACCGGATATTTTTTGAGCCTTCTATAATTTTTGGAGGAGTGGAACCAAATGTGAGATTTATGATTTATAAACGATATGGAAATGATGATGTATAAATTATATAGTCGATGTATGAGTTATATAAGCGTTGTACACCTCATGTATAAGCGTTGTATGTTCGATGTATAAGTTATATATGCGTTGTAAAAATTATATATGCGTTGAAATGAATTGAAATGAAATCGAAATATATTTGTGTATGTATGTATGTATGTATGTATGTATGTATATATGTATATATATATGTGTATATATATATATATATATGCTCCCATCGTCCACAGACCATGGACGATATATATTGGTTGTGATATTGTTTGGATTATTGGTTGATGTAAAATTTGGTGAATATCATGAATGGTTAATTGGAAATGATTGATTGTGGTTGAAATCCCAATAGGATTAGTATATGGGAAAATTCGTCTGCGTACGAACTAGATATTGAAATCCCCATTGTCAAAAGCTGCGAGGCTTTAAGGTAGAGCGAGGAGCTGTACTCGGGACGGTGCCGGTTTTAACTACCCTGCCGTTATGCTGCCGAAATTTTCAATAATATTCATGTGTTCGAATTATTTTCATGTGTTGGAACTATATTCATGTGTTGAAACCATATTCATGTGTTGAATAGAAATTCATATGCGGAATAAAATTCATGTGTTGAATTAAATTCATGTATTGAATAAATTCTTTAAAAGATAAAAATAACAGTTTTATCATATTTATAGACTATACAAAATATTAGTGTTTTAAATAAATTGTTTTAACACCAAAAATAACATTTTTACCTTATGTATGAACTATATAAAATAATCGTGTTTTGAAATAAATTGTTTTACAATAAAAATCACATTTTTATCATCTATATGAACTATATAAAATAATTGTGTTTTGAAATAAATTGTTTTACAATAAAAATCACATTTTTATCATCTATATGAACTATTTAAAATAATCGTGTTTTGAAATAAATTGTTTTACAATAAAAATCACATTTTTATCATCTATATGAAGTATATAAAATAATCGTGTTTTGAAATAAATTGTTTTACAATAAAAATCACAATTTTATTATATATATGAATTGTTAAAAATAGTGATGTGTTGAAATAAATATATGTTAGATAAAAATATCATTTTTATCAAATATATAAAACGAATATGGTTTTGAAATCGAAGAATGGATTATATTTATGTATATAAAAATATAATTAAAATAAAACGAATAACAAAGCTATAGTTCATATTTTGAAACCGTGAATTCAAATGATTATTGCGGGAAATCCGACCATCGGATTTTCCCGAAACCGAAATCGTTGGGTTCGCTTTGGAAATATCTTTCCAACGAACCAACTTTGTAAAGATCCAACGGTTGGATTGTCTGGAATGTTTAATTAAAATCTAAATGAAAACAGCGCCAGAATCGATTATAATTATATATATGTATATATATAAATATAATTAAAATAAATCGAATAACGACGCTGTAGTTCGTACTTTGAAATCGTAACTTCAAATGATTGTACCGGGAGATCCGATCGTCGGATTTTCCCAAAACTGGAAGTGTTGGATTCGTTTTGAAAAGATCTTTCTAATGATATAAAATTTGTGAAGATCCAACGGTTGGATTTTCAGATATATGTAAATCAAATCTGAAGAAAAACAACACTATGGCCGCGTTATGGCCTGAAGCGTCGTTTGAATGAATTAGCTATTTTGAAATAAATAAAAAAGCGATAAATCGTTATAAAATGTTATAAACGATATGGAATGGAAATAAACCGAATTTACCTGGTTTATTGGATATTTGATGCTTGAATGTGTTTGGCGTGGAAATTACATTAAAAGAATAGAATTATTGGTGTCGAATAATTTAACCATTGAAATGAATTGATTTGAAATTCTAAATATACGTGAATTTTTTGAAAAGGCCGAGTTAATTCTCATTTCAAATAATTGATCGACGATTAAAAGTCGAAGATATGAAGACGATGCAAGACTGATGATCTTCACGTCGAATGGAGGGGTTTTACTGTTGCTCATGATAGGAGTAGCTACCTTGAAGGGGATGAAGTGGTAGTCGTCCGGACGTACATGTTGATTGTATGGATGTGCGAGGAATAAAGATCCTCCAGTTTCGTTTAGACCCAAAACGGACTTGTAAATGGATGTGTGTCTTACGTTGTATATTGACAACGTGGCATACAGAGAAGTTGTGATCAAGGCTTTTGTTGAAAAGCAGAGCTTTGTGGTTGATGGTCAAAGCACGGCTTTGAATAGCTAGCTTTGTGTTTAGCGTTGTTTCGCGAGCCTCACACCCCGGTATGAGCCAGAAACGGGAGAGGACATCAGGGAGAACATGCATTTCCTTCTAGCTAGGAGTGGTGCCAGTGTTTTACACGGCCTGACATTTTACTTATGTGGATGATGGAAAGCGAGGCCTCGGTTAGCTCGGTCTCTTCGGAGCCGATGGTTTGGTCGGATATGACCAGTTGACGCCCCATAGGGCGGGGAAACGTAGTGTTCAGGTATTTTAATCCACATCCAGTGGAACGGCCCTGACGATCCAAGGGCCCACCTGAGTTTGGGTCCTACGACACAAGCTAGAGCATCTCGAAGCGGCAAGGATGATCCCTTTCCTTGGTTCATCACGGAAATCCGATTTCCAAATACAACATCGTGCGGTTTTGATTATATACCTATATATGGCGACATGATATATTGTACCCATGCCGTCTACGATTGATAGTTATGATTGAAATTGTTTTTGAAACATATAAACACTAGGAATAATATCAAATGATTTGTTTTGTTGGTATAAAGCATATTTTGGCCATTATAAGGTAAAACTCTATCCTCTGGTTTGTGTTGCATTGTGTGATGGGAACTGAGTCTTATAATGGCTTTTTTATAAAAAGCATTTCGATGTTTAAAAGATTTACTTGTTTTAAAGCACTGGCAATCCAATGGAGTAAACTCGTTCCGTGTTAACGGCGTGGTCCTGTGATTGGCCATATATTAAAGTATGTTAAGTAGATTTCTCATAACAGTCCCATGACTGATTCGTAGTTTGTTTCACTTGCAAACTCGGGTGCCCCTTTTTCTACACGGGTAGCCTTGTATTCAGGTTTTAGCTGGCTCTTTCTGGATAGCTGGAGCTGAAGATGGATTCTATCGTTTATCTCTTTTTATGCTATTCAGCTCCTATTGTTTATATTATGTTTTGTTTTCGCTGTAGACATTTATGTAAAGCTGAACTGTATTTTGTACTAAGTATGATCCTGTATACTGTGTAACTTTGATGTTTATATTTATTCAGTGTATTCTTTGTACATTATCTGGGGCATTTATTTATTTTTGTTCTGCTGTTATTTGTTTATGTGTTATATTCCAAAGATTACCCTTGCCACCGTGGAACGGGGGTTTGGGGTCGTCACATTTACGAAATGGTAAAACACTGGAAATTGTTTTGGCAGAATGCTGCTTCACTATATTAGTATACAAAAAGATCCTATATATTCTACAACAAAAGAAATAGATCCACGATCTATAAAGCACATGTAAGCACATTGGAAACTAATGCAAGGATATAGATGCAATGAATTCTTAATTTTCCAAAATATTAGGAAACAAGTATGACAGGATACCATTACGAGTGCTTCATAATACTTTGGAGAATGATAATTCCTTGCATTTGGGAAAAATGAATGGGAAGGATGTGTTGAGAATTGTGATACACAAATCACAATTGTGGGCAACAAATTTTCTATGTAGATCCATTTTTGGTGGAGTTGTTGCTGCTTTTGTGGGATATTTGAAAGTGAAGGCAAAGATTATTTGGCCCTTATCCAAATAGATATTTGATATATATGAAGATAATTTGGATGACAAGTTTACTTGGATGACAAGTTTACTTGGGTGTCAAGTTTACTTGGGTGACAAGTTTACTTGGGTGGCAAGTTTACTTGAATGTCAAGTTTACTTGGGTATGAAGCAATTACTCTATAAAAGGCCTAGTTGAGATCTTCATTATATGGTGGAAAAATTTGTCATTCTTCTTCATTATCTTTCTCCTCAAATTGTGTAGCCATTAGATATTCTCTACCTATTTATCAATAAGGTTATTGGTTCAAGTTGTAATTTATAACGATAGTTGAGATTGATTGTAAACAATTTTTTATTAGTGAATCAATAAAGAGGGTGGTTGGGTGGAATATTATGTGCTCATATTTCCGATATTTTTGTGGTGTTGTTTATTTTTTCAATCACATTCATCTTCAAGTGATTGGGTGATAAAGATCCTATTTTTATTGGCGTTTTGTCAATCTTCCGCTGCACACAAACCCCAACAGCTTGGTATTGGAGCGATTTTTTTTACACAACAGATTGGTATCAGAGCACAGATCATCGCATAGCTTAGAGTGTTTGTTGGATTGAAAAAAAAATTGATTTTTGTTTAAAAAATGATTTTTTTTAATGTCGGAGTTGATGATGTTTTCGAAGATGGCTATTTTAAATGGGAAGAATTGGGGTATATGGAGGCCGAAGATGGAGGATATTCTATATCTCAATGATTTGCATGATCCCATTGATGGAAATGGGGAGAAGCCCTCGAATATGGATGAGGGAAAGTGGAAGAAAATGGACAAAAAGGCGATTACGTTGATTCACCAATATTTGGATGATTCTGTATTCCACCATGTGGCTAGTTGTGAATCCGCGAAGGCGTTGTGGGACAAATTAGTATCTTTGTATGAGTCGAGGAGTGCTACGAGTAAGGCTTTTCTGGTTCGAAAGTTGGTGCAACTTCGATTGGATGAGGAGAAGTCTGTCGCAGAGCATTTGAACGGATTTCAAGATGTGATCAATCAATTGGCAAACATGAAGGTCAATTTTGATGGTGAGTTGCAGGCTCTTTTGTTGATGAGTTCTCTTTCGGAATGCTGGGAGACTTTGGTTGTTTCATTGAGTAATTCCAATGTTAATGGAACTATCTCTTTGGAAACGGTCCGAAGGAGTCTTTTGAATGAGGAGCTACGGAGAAAAGGGTCGAAGTTGAAATTGGTTCAAACTGAGGCGATGGTAGCAAGGGACTCGAGGAAAGATACAAGAAGGAAGAAGAAAGGTGCTAATGATAAAGGTTCTATCATTTGTCATTATTGTGGTAAGAACGGCCACAAGTGCAATGATTGTTATGCTTATCAGAGGGATAAGAAGAAGGCGCAAGGTGATAATACTAGTGATTTGGCACAAGCAGGTTTTGCTGAAGGTACCGAAAGCGATTCTTCATGTGATGTCCTATTTAGTGTTGTGGAGCCTTGGAAGATGGATTCAGGAGCTAGTTTTCACATATGCCGTGATGTGAAAAGTTTTTCTTCATATGAGAAGAGTGTTGGCATGATAAAGATGGCCAATGGAGTAAAGCTACCAATTTGTGGAGTTGGAGCTGTTAGGTTTCAGATGCATGATGGAGTGGTGAGAGAAGTGGCAGGTGTGAGGCACATACCCACTTGTTCGCATAACCTTATATCTCTCAATTAGTTAGATCGCCGCGGTTGCACTTATGAGACTCGAGGTGGAGTTTTGAGTGTGAAAAAGGGTGGTTGTGTGATGATGTGAGGAGTTTTGGAGGAGGGACACCTATATAGTTTGGTCGGTTCGGTGGTCAACAATGGAAGGCGGGTGACGGTTGAAGAACCTAGTCCACAGCAAGGTGGAGAGGTTAATATGGTCACTGCTGATTGTCCTAAGGTGGAGGATCATGGTATCGACAATGGTCTAGATGTTGATGATGCTCGAGGGATCTCGGAGATGAAGAGATCATGTCAAACGGAAGACGGATGTCGAGTTGTGAAATCCACAAAGACGAGATGGAGGTATTTGTGTTATTACAAACGCTTTTGAAGATCGCTATTGGCGTGGTGCACGGATAAGGGAGGTGCATCATTAGTTGGCGATGGTGGAGGTTTGTAATGATGTTAACTGAGAAAAGAAGGTTGAAAGTGAGAGCTAAGTTGACTAGTTTTGAGGAGATGTTGTGATTTGGTATCAAGATGGAGTGTTGAGAATTGTGATATGCAAATCACAATTGTGGGCAACAAATTTTCGATGTAGATCCATTTTTGGTGGAGAGATTTGTTACTACTTTTGTGGGATATTTGAAAGTGAAGGCAAAGATTATTTGGCCCTTATCCAAATAGATAT
The DNA here is from genome assembly GCA_030737875.1 of Allium sativum. NCBI lineage: Eukaryota > Viridiplantae > Streptophyta > Magnoliopsida > Asparagales > Amaryllidaceae > Allium > Allium sativum. Next base: position 303,476,953 of record CM060924.1, read on the forward strand.
TTGATATATATGAAGATAATTTGGATGGCAAGTTTACTTGGATGGAAAGTTTACTTGGGTGACAAGTTTACTTGGGTGACAAGTTTACTTGGATGTCAAGTTTACTTGGGTATGAAGCAATTCTCTCTATAAAAGGCCTAGTTGAGATCTTCATTATATGGTGGAAAAATTTGTCATTGTTCTTCATTATCTTTCTCCTCAAATTGTTTAGCCATTAGATATTCTCTACCTATTTCTCAATAAGGTTATTGGTTCAAGTTGTAATTGTTTATAACGATAGTTGAGATTGATTGTAAACAATTTTTTATTGGTGAACCGATAAAGAGGGTAGTTGGGTGGAATATTGTGTGCTCATATTTCCGATATTTTTGTGGTGTTGTTTATTTTTTCAATCAGATTCATCTTCAAGTGATTGGGTGATAAAGATCCTATTTTTATTGGTGTTTTGTCAATCTTCCGCTGCGCACAAAACCCCAACAGCTTGGTATCGGAGCAATTTTTGCATAACAGGATGAAGATGGTATAGTGAGAAGGTGCTATACACATGGTTGAAAACTATATTAGCTAGCACAATTAATGAAACTCTTCGGAAGTTATTGATAAGTAGGATCTTATTTCCATATAAAAGTATCTATGAGTTTTTGAGCATTTCAAAACTTGAGTTTTAACATTTATGAAAAGGAAAAAAATTATAACCCAAAGCATATTCCAGAATGAATCTAAAGTGGAACACAAAACAAATTTGAAGGTGCAAACAGGCAGTAGTACATAAAATAAATTCTACGGAAGAATAAAGTAAAAAGTACTTATATCTGCACTCATTTTTCTTAAGTGGGACAAATTTAAAACCATTATATTTCCTTGAAAAGGATGAATTCACATGAAGATATTAGGATTTGGGGGTGGACAAAGTTGAAAAATTCATGTTCTCTAATAATTGATGCTATTTCAAATGGTTGTGGGTAATGACAAGAATTCACGAATGGTCAACAAGAAAACATATTGATTAAGCTTTACCATGAATCAAGACAATCCTCCAATAATTCCCTCACTTTGAAACCCTTCTACATGCAGAATGCATAATCAGCATACAGACAATATATCATTGTAAACTATTTTCTGCATTACAGAATTCTCGTTCCAATTTTTTTATTTTATTTTCAGATGAGCGTTATGAAAGAATGTGGCACAGTATGTCTTATCATATAACAAATTTTATAGTTATATACTTGTCCCTCTTATTTTGTATGCTCTAGCGACTATTGCTTCATAGAATTGTGTTTGATCATCTTATTATCAACATTAAAGATACACAGGTCCAAATTTAGTTATTATCTTCTATCATTTTTAGCTTGAGTTTATTTGTGAATAAAAAATTAGAGACTTATAAACATAGTTTTTTATATTTTAACATGAGAAATGGAGTAACTTCTGAAAATAGTAGGAGGGAGGTAATAATTTATGAGATGAGCAGACATGTTATTTCATCTAGCAAATTTAATATGACAGCATAAAAGTCACTACATCATATTATTGTCACCTTCCATTAAAAAACATGTCTAACATAGGTGTTTGTCAATCTGTCGAAAAAGAAAAAAAAAGGGCGGTCATTTGAATACGAAATTAAACACAATCTAGACTGGACATTAGATCTCATTATGTTATGTAGTTGAAATGAAGGGCAGATCTAATGATTGAGATCTACCATGCCACCAGTTGCGTCGTGTAGTCCATATTTCAATTTTCATGCCACAGTACATTAACATGAATAGAGATATTAGATAACAATGGTGTTTAAATTTCAAAATACAGATCAAAATTATGGACTTATAATAATCCCTTAAGCATAGTATATTTTATATGCAACATCATAAGTTTGTGAGTTTCAGTACATCACCCTAGCAAAAGGAGTAAATGCCATTTTTTTCGTTCACACACAATGTCATTGACAAAGGTCTTGTCACCACGATCGATGGAACAGATTATAGCCATGTGTTGCACATACTTGACAGCACCAAATTCTTAATTTCACATTCTTGGCTAGACCTTAGATCAGCAATAGGAGAATAAGGAATTAAGGTTTGCACAAAGAACTACAGGTAAATAGTTAAATACTGGGTTAAATAAGCTACTGATCGCATCAGCTTACTTGTTCCCAAAAAAGTATGACATTCACAGACCTTCAAACCGATAATTTTCCCATTTATTTAGCCTTGTTAGGTAATAACCCAAATTTAGGTTCCATTCTTTTGTGTAAACCTGGCTTTGCATTATTTTGTATGATCTCAAAAAAAGTGAAAATATAACTAAACTGTACATTAGCCTCCCAATGAAATCCTCCTCTTTCATACTTAAAAGTGACATTCGAGTTTCTTCCCAAAACCAGAACAAAAATCTAATAACACATCACAAGACAACCGATTTATATGCAGGGCACATGATTCTCGAGGCCCATGCCCTCTTCCATAATTTAGCAGCCTATGGACTGTCCAGCCTCTGCCATCACCACCACAAGTATTGGGATACAAAATTTCATGTTCATGTTCCCTTCCTCGAGCACAATCAAAAACCTTAGGAAAAATTATTCACTTGTGAAATATCAACCGGGAGCGTGAACTCATGCATTTAAAATATAAACAACTTCAAAATAAAATGTGAATTCATTAGTGGGTCATAAGCAATCACCTTGGCCTTCAAATACATTAAAATCAATTAATTTGACAGGTTACAAGGTAAACAATATCTCACATATCTCCATCTTCTCGAGTTTGCTTATAATCATAAAGAATAAAACTATTTTGTCTGACCCGATGTCACAACTTATTTGTGTTTTATACTTCTAAAATACAATTTTGATACCCAATATAATTAACTATTAAGAATGTGTAGTATATTATCGCAATTACTTGGTAATATAAGCTATGTTGCTGCATGTTGATGAAACCAATCATAAAAAGATCCTTTATATTCTACAGCAGAAGAAATAGATCCACTATTAGCGGGAAAAGTAAGTCAGACGATGTTGTGTTCAAGACACAATACCTTGATGTGAACTCAATCGAAAGCACAAGATCTCAAAAGTTATAATCATTACATATATAAGTTCAAAACTGAGTTTATAAACTCAGTTCGCAATTGAGTTTACAAACTCAGTTTCGAACTGAGTTTACAAACTCAGTTCCAACTGAGTTTACAAACTCAGTATGAAACTGAGTTTGTAAACACAGGTCCATCTGAATTTGTAAATTCAGTTTGGTAGTTTAACTCAGTTGGAAATTTATAAAACTGAAATACAAAAATTATTATGTTAACTGGAATATAAAAGCCAAATATAATTAAAATTCAGTAACCCATTCCAAAGAGTTAACAAAAACAATAGCATAAATTTAGAAAAGTTGTGAGCTCTCCCATGGATTGATACATTCAACAAAAACAAACCAACTAAGTTCATTATTCAGGTATTTGACATAAAAAGTTAAATAATCAATGATCATTTATCAGTAATGAACCCAGTAGTTTTGATATCACTAATCCACTTAATTATCAACTAACATGAAAAAAAAGAATAACAACTACCAGTTATGAAAAAATATGAATTATGGCGACTAAGAACAATTAATTAATTTATAGGCTGAATCTGTCAACTAATAGGAGAAAAAATAACACTAATTTACCTAATAGACAAAATCAACGAACGCTCAGTCCAAGACTTTGAATTGGAACAAACAATTAATTCTTAAAGTATTATTGCTAAAAATATTATTTCGTTTAAGCTTATAAGGAAGTCATAAATCTAAATTTTGAGATATTATCATTAAAATCAGTAATTTATTATTACCTCTGAGCTACAGCCTGCAACAGTCTTCAAATTGAAATTGAAGGCCAATTGGAGTGGAGGTCTAGTCTTCTTGCAAAGGAGCTGTAACGCGAGGTGATGAAAGTAGGAGCCATGATTTCACTTTACGCAATTGGAGTGTGGATTTTACTTCTAAGGTTTCCATCGAGAAAGGGCAAATGGGAAAGGGGATAGAATCGAGATCATTAGAAAAGAAGCGGTCGTCGGTGAGAAATGAAAATTGAGTGGGGAAAAAAAATATGAGGCAAACATGATATGGGTTAAAGACGTACCAAATGGAAACGATTCAAAGGCTTAATGATCTACGGTCATATTTTCAAGATTGGGAAGATGTGGATCGGTTAAGCTCTAACAAATGAAATCTGATACGGCTATGAGTTGTATCAAATTTGATACGGCTTAAAGCCATATCAAATCTCTGAATTCTGGTGTGTCAAATTTGCTATTATGGTGTAGTGTATCATAGTCTTGAGGGCATTACTCTGGTATGGAATCTGATTCGGTCGAAGGTGGAAGTATGTACGCTTACGTAGCATAGTAATGACAGATATATGCGAAATATAACATTTTATGTAGAGATCCGTACGTCACTCTGGCGTAGGATGAGGGACCGTATTCATTTCTATGGCATTATGGTGGAGGCTGTGCGAGTGGGGTACCATGGGGTGCATGTAATGACCCGCATTTTTAGAGATGGAATAATTAATTTATTTAATTATTAAAATATCGTTATAGCGATATCGAGAACCATAATTAAATAATATTGAATATTTAATAAATAATTATAATATAATAATATATTATAATGTCGAAATAGTCGGAAATAGTGAAATTCACAATATCATGTGAATTGAATAGCATACGAGATTTGGTGGAGTTTCGATTCGAAATATAATAACGAATATATTCAATCGACGACGGTTTGAACGTATCATTATAATATAATTATAATAGAGCTTGAAATGGCGCTGCAGTTCGTTAATTGGCGATTCAAACTTCAACTGAATATACAGGGACCGTTTGAAGTCGGATTTCTGTGAAACAAGAAACGTGTGGAGCTGGTGGAGTATATCTTTCTAGTGGAAGAGAGAGATCGGGATTTCGTCGTGTAGATTTTGATTTATGTCCAAATCAAATTTTAGAAAAGTCGCTGTGGAATTCCTTTATATTTTGCGACGCTTTATATACGTTATAAATCGATTTTTCGATACGAACTGAATATCGATCAAATCGGAATTTCTGAAAATCAAGTCATAAATTATGGCAGGATATTCTGAAGCCGTACGACATCATCTGTGAATATATACGATAATATAAATTTATTTATATTTAATTTAATTTTATTTAAATATATTTATATATTTAAATGGGTCATTCAGAGCGTTATAAATAGCCAGTTTTGCAAACGAAGTCGGAATTCGACGAAACTAATTTTGTTGGATCCGCAATATCAAATAGTTGTTAGATTTCCAGTTTCGTGATTTTTAGAGTCACTGTGTAGCCGTATGGATTTTTAGGGTGAGAAACAGTCAGTATTTTGACAGTTAAAAATACGCTGTGTGAGCATACGAAGTCGGAATTCGACGAAACCAGTTTCGTTGGGACCGTAATGTCGAACTCCAGCTGCATGTCAATTTTCATGATTTTTAGGCATTGTGTGTGATCACACGAATTTTTAGAGTGCAGAGAATAAAAATAAATGAATATAAAAATAGAAAATATCCTTGGAAAATATCTTCAAAAAAATATCTAGCCTATAAATACCCCCCTTTGAAATCCTTAAAACCTAATTCATTCGTTTACTCGGTCAACAAGTTTTCCGCCGCCATTGTTATCTCCCTCACAGCAAAATCCTCTTTTCATAATTGGATATTAAATCAAATAAAAAGTTGTAAATAGGAAACCGAATATGTTTGTGATGCTGGAGAGTTGCTCGTCGTTTCTGAAGGGGTTTAGTTGTGTTCGATGGGGTTTTCTTTGGTTCGATTTTTACTTCGGCTTCGCTGTTTCAACACAGCGTCAACTAGGGTTCTGGAATTGGGAATATACGAGGCATCGATCCGAATTCTAGTGCTGTATTGGGACTCGGCAGATCGAAGGGAGCCTGTGTGCTTCGTTTTGGGGTGTTTTGGTGTCGATGTCTTCCTGTACATTGGCGTGGGGATAGCAGGAAGTCGCATACTACCTGAGGCCGACGAGTTTGGAGGAGTTGTGTCGGGTGGGTTGAGATTTGTGAGGAGATGAAGATGGTGAGTTTGGTTTGTGGTTTCGTTGAGTGTTGGATGAGACGGAGGAGGAAGAATGTGCGGTTTTGGTTCATTGAGCTACGGGCGTTTCCATCGGGGAAGAAGGGTGCAGGGTCCGGGCTTTTGAAGTGGTGTTTGGGCTGATGGAAAAGGGGTTAAGGCCCATCAAGGTTTAAATTAAAATCATTTAGTTTATTTCAATTCAAATAAGTATTTAAAATTTGTAAATCCAATATCTTGGTCGTATGTAATCAGAATCACGAACCGTAAGTTGCGTTGGGATCGTAGGGACGGTGGCTACGCCATGAAACTGACTGGAAGTCCATCTGAGCTCGTTACAATTTACGGTGGAATAAAACTGTTTGATTCAGATCAAATAACAGTTTATCGTTCTTTAACGATGAACTGCAAATGTGAGTAAAACTCACCAACTCTGAACAGTTTATATTTTCATGTTGTATTTTTAGAACTGTTAAATATGGACTGATTGATTGTGTGTTGACTGTTTGATTGAACTGCTAGTCAGTTAGTGGAAATTATATATATATATATATATAAATATATATATAAACCGTTAAATATTTATATATTGATTCTGCTATCAGTATAATTTATATTGAACTGAAAGTGAGGTTGATTATACTGTGTAACATCTGTGGATGCAGGGAAACAGGTTGGAGGGACCCAACTGGGTTCCTCAATATTTACATACTGTTTTGTTTAATGTATTGAATATATGATGTGATATATATAATCTGTTGGCGATTATATGTGTATGGACGATATGGAACATCGTGATTTGATATGATTGAACACCATAACATACCGGAATATTGATAAGGGGATTTTCAAAGTGATATTGAAAACAGAATATTTATAAACTGGAATATTTATAAATAAGAGATATTTATAAATTCGAATATTTATAAATAAGAAATATTTATAAATAAGAAATATTTATAAATTGGAATATTTATAAATAGGAGATACATAGAAAAAGAAAATAATTTCAAAACATTTTCTTTTGAGAGGAAAGGCCTGTGTGGCGGGTTTGGGGATTTTCCCGATACTCCCGATACAAAGGAGGTTATGGCGAATTTTCCCAGAAATTTAAGGAGTTAGAATATTTTAAAGGATAAATGTGAAAACCAAATATAAAGGAAATATATTTGACAAGCAAATATAAAGGAATATATTTGAAAGAGTTAAAAGGAACTATTTATTTAGGAAGTAAATAAAGATTAAGAAGGATTTATTTATTTAGGAAATAAATAAAAGTATAAAGGAGATATTTATTGGCTAAATAAATAGAAAGGATAAAGGACATATATATTTGTTAAACTAAATATGATAAAGGATTATTTATTTGTTAGAATAAATAGAATAAAGGAGAAATGTATTTGTTAGAATAAAGGAATATTTATTTGGGAAATAAATAGGATTTAAATCAAAGGAATATTTATTTGGGAAATAAATAGGATATGTACACAACATTTATATAAGTGAAGTAACGTTATTAAAGAGAACATTTATAAAATGAAGAACCGTTACTAAAAGTAAATCTTTATAAATGAATAAACGTTATCAAATAGGAGTTAAACAGTTAAGGTTAACCCAAAGAAGTTAAACAGTTAGAGTTAATCAGTAGAGTTAACCAGTTCAGTTAGAGTTAACCAGTTCAGTAGAGTTAACCAGTTCAGTAGAGTTAACCAGTTCAGTTAGAGTTAACCAGTTCAGTTAGAGTTAATCAGTTCAGTTAGAATTTACCAGTTGGTTAAGTAAGTCGAGTTAATCAGGTAGGGTTAACCAGTTAGAGTTAACCAGTTGAGTTAAGTACGCCGAGTTAACCAGTGGGTTAAGTAAGTCGAGTCAAGTTAAGTTAGTTGAGTAAGTCGAGTTAAGTTCGTTGAGTTAAATTAATCGATGTTAGTTTCATCGAAAGGAGTTATCGATGTTAGTTCATCGAAAGGAGTTATCAATGTTAGTTTCATCGAAGTAAGATTTATCGAATAAGAGTTATTCGAAAAGAGGTTATCAAATATAGTTTATTCGAAAGTGAGATTTCCAGATATGAGATATTTGAAAAGAAAGAGTTATCGAATATTAGTTATTCGAAGAGAGATTATCGAATATCATTTACTCGAGAAGGAGTAATCAAATATAGTATATTCGAAAGGAAAAGAGTTAATCGAATATAGGTTATTCGAGAGAAGAGTAATCGAATATTGGTTATTCGAGGTGAGTTAATCGAATCTAGTTATTCGAAGGGAGTTATCAAATCTAGTTATTTGAAAGTAGTTGTCGAATACAGTTTATTCGAATAAAGTTAGAGGAGTTATCGAATACAATTTATTCGACAGAAGTTAAAGGGAAAAGAGAATAAATCGATTAGAGTTAAATCAAATAGAGTTAATCCAATAGGGTCAGCCCAGTAGAGTTAATTGAAAAGAGTTAATCGAATATAGTTGTTAAAAAGAAAGGTTAAGTAAGGAAGTTAGTTAAAGAAATATAAAGTGAACTTTGCCTATTTCAAGGTTAGAAGTGTTGCTCAGTTAAGGTCTGAGAGGTAGCTATACCCCAACTTGATTGACTGTGTTTTTAATTGAGAAATGGTTACGGTTCGAGAGTGAAATAGTTAAATGGATTTAGTTAATAAGTATAATGGTTTAAGTTGGCATCGTGATGGTTTGTTTAACCACCTGTCTAAGTCCAATGTTTAGTTTGGAAAGGTTTTCCAAAGAAGTATCAGAATTGTTTTCTAATATAGAAAACAAGAAATGGAAATGTTTTCCATTGTTAATAATGTATATTTTCTAAACTTAGAAAATAAGAAATATTGAATATAGGGAAACAGGAGATAAGCAAATAAATGAACTGAAGAGATTAATGTTAAATGATGTTTGTTCGATATAATTTCCATCTGGAAATAATATCGTTGTTTGCACACTTGTTTTTCTTCGATAGTTAACTCACAGACTATCGAATTTTTTTACCATTTTAACGTTGTTAATATGGAGAGACCGGTTGGATTATTATCCAAAGAACCACTCTGTATTGGCATAAGCGTCGCGAATCATATATGCCAAAGATAATTGAAGACGGAGTAAAATGCAAGGGCTGTTGTATAAGTCTTAGATAACAGTGACTAAGATGGATATACGGAATAGTGCCTTCGGTTTGTCCAGTCCCAGGACAACTTGTATGGACGAAGGTCTGACAGAGTATATCCAATGGATCGTGTAAGTTGATCTGTTCAAACGTATTCACGTTTGGTGGCGGAGGAATTTGTTTCTCTTAGCTGTATACCCGTGTTATTTTTGGATAAGTCAATTTGTGATTTGGCGGGTATGACGATGTGACATTCTAAGTGAATGAGGATGACTTGTATGAATGAATGTCTGACAGAGTATTTCCAGAAAGGTCACGTACATTGATTTCTTCAACCGTACCAAGAGTGAAAGCGGAGAAGGAAACTTCTTTAGCTAACACGTAATGTACTGTTGTAGACATCAATTAGTGATTTTCGATGGACCTAACAATGTGGCATTCGAAGTGAATCTGATGTGATGATAAAGCGTAGCTTCTAGCCTCATCAACCGGTAAATGACAGAAATCGGGCAGGCAGCATGGCTAAGTCGGTCGCACCGAAGTAGGGTGTATAATCACCTATCTAGTGAATATTCATTTGTTTCTTAAATCTATCATTGCTGTCCCATATATATATACGGGAACGGTTGCTGATCCCAACCGTTGGTGATGTACATTCGATACACTCAAGCAAAATGAGTGGTCGGTCATGTGTGGCTGAGTTGCAAGATGTTCTTGTTGAACTCCAGTGTATCGTTCCTAGAGTACACTGATCGGAAGGTGATTCCATACCTTGTCATAGTTGGAAATCCATTACCCAATACGTGCTTGCGGTTTTGATTGTATACTATATATGTAGAACGTGAGATGAAAGCGTTTCTGCTAGTTGATATCTATTTGTACATAGACATTATAATAATATCAAAAAGTTTTTGATATAAAGATATTTTGGATTCTCATAAGGGAAAAACCCGTTCCGTTCTGCGGCGTGGTCTTATGAGATATCGTTTACTTGTTCATATACCTGTTTTTAAACTGTTTTACTCATACCAGTCCCATGACTGACCCGGAGTTTACTTTGTTGTTTTCCCTAAACTCTTGGGTGCCTAAATTTGTACGGGCAGTCAAGTAGTCGGGATTTGCAGATACATTGAAGAGCTGGAGCAGGAGGCTTCAGAATCATATAGCTATAGTTTATTTCCGCTGTGTTGTAAGTGCTGTACTCTGATAAGTGCTATTGTATACATAACTGTTATATTTCAAAGTTATGTTATCTATTATATGTTATTCGTTCCGCTGTGAGGTTCGTGTTACTCTGATGTTGTGTTCTTCTTCTTCTTCTATTCTAAGTTTCTATCTTATCTATCCTCACCCTCTGTCTTCTTTTTATTAGTTTTCTTGAATTTCCAGTGCGATTTGGGTTGGACTTGTGTTATTTAGTCAGCTCAAATTCCCCCGGATTTTCGGGTCACTACAGTGCACCTCAATATTGGGAGGGGGTAGCTACATATATACTGCATTAGGTTAATCCACTGGGAAGTAAATGGGTACGACGTGTGTGTAAGCCTTGAGTGCTGTTAACCCAAGTAACCTAATAAATAAGAAAATGTGATTGAACGATATATGTAGGGTTATCCAAAATGTATAGTTTAAATCTAGTCACCAGAACTTGTGTTCTGAACCCCTCCTCATAACATACTCACATGTTAGATTTGTGGCAAAGATATGGTAGCTTTGGATACTTGCTAGGCAGTATTATTAAAACGGTAAGGCTATACTTTGATTATATTATACTTATCTATTCCGCTGTGAGATATTTTTTGAGCTCTGATATATTTTATATCTCTGTCTTTTCTGCAGGATACCAAAGCAACCAACACGGGTTTCGATGGATTAGAATTTTGAAAAAAATTGGTCTGTCCGAATTCGGGTTGTTACAATTTCACACTAATATGTCATCTTCTCAAACGACTAAAACATATTTTCTCTAGTTTATTGCAGAGATGTAATCCATACCATCCTCTCCGGTTGTAAATTTAATAGCTTATTTTAAATCAAATCTAACGGTACAAAACTCAATCCACGTAATCTCTTTTGTGGATCCACGTATTCTCTTTTGATTGGCTACGATATAAACCACAAAGACTGCCGCTACAAATAAACAACAGTAATCTTGATGACAACTGTTTATTATAGTCTCTTTTCATTAAAAATATGTAGTTTTAACCAAATTTCATTATTTTATGGTTATTTTCATGGATTTTTTGTAAAAAAAATAAAAAAACAAATTAAGGAAAAAAGGTGTTTTAATAATGGATCTTTGTAGGAAAGTAACGGTGTATGTTAAGCAATTTTGGTGTTTGAATAGAATTTGTTTTCATTATAATTGCATACATATTCAATTGGAAAATTCTGTTCGTACACCTAAAATCACTTAGCATACACCATTATTTTTCTATAAAAAATTATTACTAAAATATCCTTTTCTCATAATTTTTTGTTTTAAACCTTCAGATATAATCAATCAAATCAACATCAAAGTGCTAAAATTTGATGCAACCTAAATACATTAATAAGGAAGCTAATGGATTATTTCTTCAAAAAACTTAAAATTTCAGTTAAAAGAACATTCAGAAATTATGCTCTAATTTTAGAAATGTTGATTATTTTCTAAAATTAGAACAGTTTTGTTGAAATTTATAAAATTTTGAAATATTTAAAAAAGCTATAATATTAATGCAAGAAATAAAGTTCATTTTGTTAAATTTTACTCAATTTAGTGTAAGGAATTTCCAATTTTGGGTCAATATGTTTAAATTTGAAAGAGGAAGATAAGAAGATGAAAATATGGGTAATTTAGTAAAAGACAAGGTGTGCGTAAAGTAATATATGGTGTATAGTAGTTTGTTATTATCTTTTGTGCATGTTTAGCAATTTTTGGTGTACGAAACAGTGTATCAGATGTGGATCTATTTTACAATTGCATACATATTCATATTCTAGTAATTTGAGTAATAAATATTGTACCATTTTATTCCTAAATAGAACAAATGATTAAAATGGTAAGTGATTAACACTATAAAGTGGGATCCAAGGAAAGGAATATATTGACAGAGAGTCACACATTAAGGTAGTAATGTACAAATAATGCATGATTTCTCATAATTATTTCTCGATCACATTAAGGTAGTAAACCACCAAAATTTACATTATTATTATTTAATATATGACATGAAGGTAGTAATTATTTACAGTAAAATTTCGAGTTACAATGTTCTTACCTTTACAACAACGTCTTCAATGCATAAATTTTGGAAACTAAATGTGAAAATGTATAAAAGTTTAAACCATAGTCAAACATCATTTATATGTAAATATTACATATCAGCTATTATAGGAATTTAAAAAAATTTGTATTAAGATAACCAAGTATGTTACTAATTACCCAAAATTCCTTATGGCTGTATTAATGAATTTGAGATTTATTTTTTATACCTTTCCACCAATGTATAATCCTTGGTATGTTAATTTGATGTAACTAATTTTGGTAAAAAATGTAATATGAATCAGCAGTTGAAAACAAAAGTTGAGTATGATAAACAGGGGAACAAAGCGAATGAATCAAAATACTAATAGTAACATTGAGTCATATATGGGTTTAGATTTTCAGCCACATCTCCACTCTAAAAAATTTGGTAACTAATTAAATAAGAAATTGTATAAACATAGAAACTATAATCCTCACATATGAAAATAAAATAATGCTATTAATTGCTGAATATTCATATATGATAGTAAAATGAAATTAAGATTTAATCCATGTACCTTTTCATTGTTGTATAAACATTGACGTCTAGATTTGATGGGTCTAATATTGGTAAAAACAATGATAATGTGAAGCATTGACGTGCTGTAATATATTAGGTGCATAATATAATAAAGGAAATATAATAAATATTTCAATCGTTCGCTAATATATGCAATAACCAATTGTCCATATTATTTTCTCCGCTCCAATCAAATCATCGTTCTTCTTCTCCTCCACTTCACAAGGAAAAAAGGGGAAAATGGAGAGAAAAATAGATTGAAAATTTTGTTCATATGCTCCCAAAGCATCATTAGCTATAACTCAACGACTTACCCCTTAATCTACAATAAAAATTGTGCATCCTTTTTTTACTCTATGTTCTTCAGGCTATCTCGAGTCATCAATTATGGTGAGTTTCATCTTTCAGGTCTTTTTACAAAGTTTTTTCCCTTCTTTGATACTGTGTAACACCCCGTAATTTTATAACACACTAGAATGATAAATTAGAGAATACTTAAATAAATATTTAGAATTAAGTGAAACGGATTGCGCCATTACATTAGTCTCGAAATTCTGCTTGAAATAGACACCAAGTTTGCGTAAAAAGGACACCATATGAAGAAGATAATAAGGTCTGAAGTTTGTAAAAGCACAAAAGAATTATTTATAAATAAACATTACAGGAAATCAGTTCAAAATAGTTTAAATTAGTTCGAATTCGTAGAAGGGAGAACCAACGTGGGAACCAGACCCGTTGGGTGTTGACCCCAGCCAAGGGGTGTCGACCCATGGGTCGACGCCCCATAAAAGGGTGTCGACACCCCCGAGATCTGGGGTAGATTCGTACTTCTGAACGTAGACTCAATTTCTGACCCGATTCATTGGCTTTAGGTTATAAATAAGACTCCATTTCTCTTGTTTTTCCACACCAAAAAACAATGGAAACTAGATGTTGCCTTTGCCCAGATTAAATCAAGTCTTTTTTTGTTCAGCAATCAAGTCATATAAGTGTAGAGGTCTGTGTTTCAACATCTATGACTATTCTTCTATCTCTTAGATCTATTCTCTGTGAGCCTACGTTATTTTTAGATAGAAATAATTAAAATGTAATCTTGACATGGCTATGAATTAGATCTAAGCCTATGACTATTGAATCATATCAAATCTGCTATTATTTGTATATCTAATTCACTGATTAGATTTCATCATACCTGTTTATGATCATGACACTATCCATAATAAGTCATGTTATTACATGTTCATTGGATCTATTCTTATATGCATATTTCTGTTCATTAGATCTATTCTTATATGCATATTTCTGCTATCATATGCCTATTTCTGTTACTTTTGGTTTTATGCCCATTCTGTTCTTTTCTCTCTCATTCCCTTTTATCTTTATAGCCAGGCTTCCTTCGAGCCTAGGCCGATATTGTTGAAATATGCGTACGAACGAAATTGGGTTAAATTGGGAATGATTGGAAATGGTAATTTAGAGACATAACCTGTACTTTGAATCAGGATTGAAATCTAGGGGCATAAACTATACTGTGAAATTGGACTAAAAATTAGGACATGATTTATATGGTAAATTATGGATTGTGGTTTGAGACATATAAATCTGTAGGCTTATTTTGAGATTAAGCGAACCATGTTAATAGAACTATAAAGAATCTGTGAAGCCTGTTTAATCCGTTAAAATTGAGGCATAACTTGTATTGGGAAATTTGGGGCATAACTTGAATTGAAAACATGAATATGGATTTGGGGCATAAATTAAACTGTGATTTTGATCTTAATTTGGGGCATATGTTACGTGATGGGTATGACTCAAAAAATGGGTATAAGAACCTATAATGAAATATGGGTAATTGTTACAAAATGAAATGCCTAGAATTACAGTAATTAGAAACTGTAACCGCGCTTAGACACGAGCTTAGATTTCACTTGTGGTAGAAGTCTTCCCGGATCCGCCCGGCATATCCAGCGACCACAAGTGGTGAATCTAATGTGAGGGGTCTAAGTGCATACACACGTGACAGTGCTAAGACACGAGGTTAAGTCTGACTTGTTGAAGAAGTCTGCCCTGACCCAACCGGCATATCCAGCATCCATAAGTGGTAGACTTAATGTGGGAGGTCTAGTGAATTATAACCATTAATGAATATATGGTAATGAATTTGTTATACTTAACCTGTTTAAATCTATAAGGATTGTATGAGCCTGTTAAATCTGTGGGGTTAAGTAAGCCTGTTAAATCCGTGGGATTAAGTAAGCTTGTTGCATTTGATGGGGTTATATAGATCCGTTAACTTGTAAAGTTTAACCAGTAAATCTGTAGGGGGTTATGCGAATTTGTTAAATCTGTTAGACATAACCTGTCAAAATCCTAGTTAATTGGGGACACAAGATCTGTAAGGGTTGGCTTGTGTCATCTGTTGCGTGGGACCCATATTAGTTAGTAACCAATTCTGGTATTAAAGAGGGACCCCGCACTAGGTAGGGGTCAGGACACGCTTACTGAGCTGATTATAAGAGGTTCATCTGGCAAGAGGTGTGTACTGACGCATTCCAACGGAGTCATGTGCATGCATGGGTACAGCCTGCATCTGGGAAAACAAGCCGCTGTAGCACCAGTAAATAGGACCGTGTCCTTCTGTAGGTTGCCACTTTAGGAAGTAATACCCCCTACTATGGGGCCGACACAGGGTATTTACGAGGTAGGGAGCCGATCGATTGGGGAGGTAGTAAATGGGGTACATCTATTCCTACTTGTTTTTGTGGGGCACCTGTATTTCTGTTTGGGTTAACACCCGTTATTTCTGTTTAGGTACCAGTCAATTCTGTTTGGGGTAAAACCCGTTGCTAGAGTACAACTAAAACTATCATTATATTTTTGTTGGGATCATCCTGTTTTTGTTAAAGCAATTAGGGGGTATGTAATCATGTTACATATATGTTATACTATTATTGGTGCAGGGAAAAGTACTTAAGAAGCGCAACATATTCAGTTCTGTTATCCTGTTTATCCTGTTTATCCTGTTATACCTGTCTTAGGATACTATTATCTCTCTCATCCAATTTATATGCCTGTCATGATGCTTTTACTTATTTATACGCTAAAAGTAACCGGACTCGCCAGACTTTATGTCTGACCCATTTTGTTTCCTCTCCTTTCTCTTTCGTTTCCCCCCAAGTTTCTCAGGGTGGGAATACTCAAGCTTGATTAGGATTCTGCTTTCGTCCTGCTTGGAGCTGCATAGATGTACTGCTTGATTTATTATCTTCTCTACTATGGATATGTTTTTAGGGATTATGCACTTTTCATGTTTACTGTACTCTGATGATTTCAGTATAAGATAGAAGTTTAAAATTGATGTACTGGGTTTTATGCATTTCAGACTTATGATGTAACTATGTTTTGAACCCCTATGTTTTCTACTTAATAAAATTTTAAATTCCGCTGTTATTTTATATCTGTCTTGTAATGTTTCTGTTTACCTAAAACGCTTCATGAAACTTAATGCATTCTCTTAATGAGTGACATTAACGGACGTGGGACGTCACACTTGGTATCAGAGCTAAAGGTTACCAGATCGGATAAATGATTTTAGAATTATTTTTTCAAAAAGGTTTTAAAAGAAAGCATTTTCAAAAGAAAAGTCTTTTTTGAAAAACATATTCCCCAAATCCATATGTAATATCATTTGAATTCTCTGTTTGAATCCCTTTTCCTTTTCTTTTCAACATGTCTGGGCAATCTAATATTCCTGAGGGTGTCACGATACCAGGCTAGTTCTGTAGGTATCTAGAGGCCACGACACCCGCCGGTGGACAAGCAGACGTTCCTCCCCCAGCTACAGCTGTTGTTTCTCCTCCTCCGCGTGCGGATAACTTTTCTAAGATCTGCAAGGATTTTTGTGCAATGGTAGGAAATCCATTCTGAGGAACCAAGACTTTCGTAGAAGCAAGGAAGTGGCTCAAAGAGACGGAGGATTTGGTTGGAATCTTTGAAGTTGACGATCATTGGAAGATTCAGTTATCCGTCAGGCAGCTGAAAGACAAGGCTTCGTTCTGGTGGGAGGTGACGCAAGAGGGACGTCCGGTTGAGACATTGGATGGTTTCCGACAAAGGTTTGAAATGAAGTTTCTTCCTCAAGCCGAGCAAAGTATGAGAATGGAAAGGTTTTTGGCGCTTAAGCAAGGAGGCATGTCTGTTAGAGAGTATGTTAATAAGTTTAATCAATTGGCGAGGTTTGGTTTGGAGCTAGTAAATACCCCGCACAAGAAAGCTTTAAGGTTCGCCATAGGATTGAATGAACCCATCCATGGGTTGGCTATGTCTCATATTCCGATGGGAGCGACTTTTGAGAAACTCGTTGATATGGCATTGATGCATGAAGAAGACAAAGGTGAAAAGAAAGAGGCTAAGATTGAGGAAACACAAAACAAGAAAGTGTGCCCCAAGAAAGAAAAACAACAAGAGGGTGGAAAGAATGACAAAGCTCAAGGCAAAAAGAAATGTCATGGTTGCGAGAACGTGGGTCATTTGGTCAAAGACTGCAGAAAAAGGAAGAATGCTTGCTTCAACTATAGTGAAGTTGGACACTACACTAGGGAATGCCCGAAGAAGCAAGGGCAGGATCTTTTGGAGGGCAAGTGCATGCTCTTTTCGCTGATATACCTGATAGAGGTAGGAAACTTTCTGTTTAAGGTTTGATTTTTCTTTCCGATCATCATGTTATAACTCTCCTTGATTCTGGCGCTTTGCATTCTTTTATATTTGATTATGTGGTTGAGTCTATGCACCTTAGTACTAGTGTTGTTTCTGATCTCGTTATTATCTCAAACCCCCTTTGGGGGCACGACTCATCTGTCTATTATTTGTCGGGGCTTGAGGATATCTGTTTTAGGGCGTCGAGTTTCAGCATGATGCATATGTACTTGGTTTTATGGGATACTGTATGATTCTAGGGATTGGCTTGCCATATATGGTGCCATTCTGGA
This sequence comes from Allium sativum, assembly GCA_030737875.1. Classification (NCBI taxonomy): domain Eukaryota; kingdom Viridiplantae; phylum Streptophyta; class Magnoliopsida; order Asparagales; family Amaryllidaceae; genus Allium; species Allium sativum. Next base: position 303,494,957 of record CM060924.1, read on the forward strand.
TTGTTAGAGAAGGGTCGTTAGACTTCTGACTTGCCGTGGGGGAGAGGGGGGGACTCTCGAAATTTCTAGTGACCCGAGAGGGTCTGTCATGCTTAGTTTCCTAAAACCAATTGATTCTTCTGTCAATGATTTGCGATCCGTACTTGTGGTTTGTGAGTATCCAATTGTTTTCGGGGAGGTTAGGGACCTCCGAGGCACGAGATTGATTTCTGGATATACTTGGTAGATAATGCAAAGCCAGTCGCATTACCTACGCGCCACATGACTCTTAGAGAAAGGAGGGAGCTCAGCAAGCAAGTAGGGGAGCTACTTGAAAAGGTGCTGGTTAGGCGAAGCATATCAGAATGGGGTGCTCCGGTCGTCCTTGTAACTAAGGCGTAATAGCTCGCTTCGCATATGTGTGGGTATTCATGATGTTTTCACGAATTTCTTATTTACAGAAGTGTCTGCGCGATACAGCGTATGTAGTTGAGCCGAACATGCTTGAGGAAGTAAAGGTAGAATCGGAGGCGACACTTAGACGAGTTCCTACCGTATACTTGGATCAAAGGTTAAGAAACTGCACAATAGGGTGGTTAAGTTAATAAAAGCGCAATGGGGAGAAGACAGTGAGGAGCCAATCTGGTAGACTGAAGATAAGAATCATGCTCATACCCTTTCCTTTTTAGGACTATTTTCTTAACTTCTTTTTCCAAGCTTTTATTTATACTTGCTTCTGTCATTCGTGTGAATCCTAGCGATCGAATCTTTGACCTTTAGTTAGGAATCCCATGGATGTAAACATGTGTTTGAGACAAGTTATGTTTGATGGATGCAAGTGGATGCAAGTGGTTGCTATTGATTGCTCGTGGATGCATACACACACACATTAGGCACTAAATCGGCTCAATCACTCTCATACTACATATGGATGTGTGTGCATTTTTCTTTTCATGGATGAAAATGGGTGTATCACCATATGGATGATGCAGTTGGATGAATGATTGTGCACACATATAGAACTTACATGTTATAATAAGATTATTTGCATATACATTAGTTTCATGGCACTAACATACACTGCATTAAGGAGGTCAACTGAATCAGTAGACCGCCTAATCTTTTGCATTAATATTGGGACATATACATACTCCCTTGCATATTTTCATATAAGCATTGGAATCTTTTAAGGACAATGGATGTTTGTAATTAGTGGATGAGTAAATAAATGATGGACGTTAGGATATGCATTCTTCTTAACTTAGAGATTTCGGGGACGAAATCCTTTAAGTAGGGAGAATGCAACACCCCGTAATTTTATAACACACTGTAATGATAAATTAAAGAATACTTAAATAAATATTCAAAATTAAGTGAAAAAGACTGTGCCATTGCATTTATCTTGGAATTCTGCTTGAGATAGACACCAAATTTGCGTAAAACGGACACCGTATGAAGAAGATATTAAGGTCCGAAGTTTGTATATGCACAAGAGAATTATATACAAATAAAAATTTCAGAAAATCAGTTCAAAATAATTCAAATCGGTTCGAATTCGTAGGCGGTAACCAATGCGAGAACCATACGCATTGGGTGTCGACCTTAGCCAAGGGGTGTCGACCCATGGGTCGACACCCATACAGGGGCGTCGACACCCATGTCGACACCCAAGTCGACACCCCCGAGATCTGGGGCAGATGCGTACTTCTAAACATGGACTCAATTTTGACCTGATTCATTGGCTTTAGGCTATAAATAAGACCCCGTTTCTCTTGTTTTTCCACACCACAAACAATGGAGAACTAGATGCTGCCTCTGCGCAGATTAAATCAAGTTTTTTCTTCTTCAGCAATCAAGTCATTCAAGTTTAGAGATCTGTGATTCAACATCTGCAACTATTCTTCTGTCTCTTAGATCTATTCTTTGCGAGTCTACGTTAACTTTAGATAGAAATGATTAAAATGTAATCTTAACATGCCTATGAATTAGATCTAAGCCTGTGACTATTGGAATCATATCAGGTCTGCTATTATTTGTATATCTAATTCACTGATTAGATCTCATCATACCTGTTTATGATCATGACACTATCCATAATTAGTCATGTTATTACATGTTCATCAGATCTATTCTTATATGTCTATTTCTTTTCATCAGATCTATTCTTATATGCCTATTTCTGCTATCGTATGCCTATTTCTGTTACTTTTGGTTTTATGCCTATTCTGTTCTTCTCTCTCTCTCTCTCATTCCCTTTTATATTTATAGCCATGCTACCTTCGAGCCTAGGCTGATATAGCTGAAATATGCGTAAGAATGAAATTGGGTTAAATTGGGAATGATTGGAAATGGTAATTTAGGGGCACGTCATGTACTTTGAATCATGATTGAAATATGGGGGCATAAACTATATTGTGAAATTGGAATAAAAATTAGGGCATGATTTATATGGTAAATTATGGCTTATGGTTTGTGACATATAAATCTGTAGGCTTAATTTAAGATTATGTGAAACATGTTAATGGAACCGTAAAGAATCTATGAAGCCTGTTTAATCCGTTAAAATTGGGGCATAACTTGTATTGGGAAATTTGGGGCATAACTTGAATTGAAAACATGAATATGGATTTGGGGCATAAATCAAATTGTGATTTAAATCTTAATTTGGGGCATATGGTACATGATGGATATGACTTGTAAAAGGGGTATAGAACCTATAATGAAATAGAGATAATTATTACAGAATGAAATTCCTAGAATTACAATAATCAAAAACTGTAACTGCGCTTAGACACGAGGTTAGATTTAACTTGTGGTAGAAGTCCACCTGGCTCCGCCCGACATATCCAGCGACTACAAGTGGTGAATTTAATGTGAGGGGTCTAAGTGCATAAACACGTGAAGGTGCTAAGACACGAGGTTAAGTCTGACTTGTGGAAGAAGTCTGCCCGGACCTAACCGCCCTATCCAACAACCACAAGTGGTAGATTTAATGTGGGAGGTCTAGCACATTATAACCGTAAATGAATATATGGTAATGAATTTATAATACTTAACCTGTTTAAATCCATAAGGATTGTATGAGCCTGTTAAATCTGTGGGGTTAAGTAAGTCTGTTAAATCTGTGGGGTTAAGTAAGCCTGTTACATCCGATGGGGTTATATAGATCCGTTAACTTGTAAAGTTTAACCCATAAATCTGTATGGGGTTATGCGAATCAGTTAAATCTATTAGACATAACCTGTCAAAATCCTAATTAATTGGGGACACTAGATCTGTAAGGGTTGGCTTGTGTCATATGTTGTGTGGGACCTATATTAGTCAGTAACCCATTCTGGTTTTACAGGAGGCCCCGCACTTGGTAGGGGCCAGGGCACACTTACTAAGCTGATTGTAGGAGGTTCATCTGGGAAGATGTGTGTACTGGCGCGTTCCAGCGGACTCAAGTGCGTGCATGGGTACGACCTGCGTCTGGGAAAACAAGCCGCTGTAGCACCAGTAAATAGGTCTGTGTCCTTCTGTAGGTTGCTACTTTAGGAAGTAATACACCCTACTGTAGGGCCGACACAGTGTATTTACGAGGTAGGGAGCTAGTCGATTGGGGGTAGTAATTAGGGTACATCTTTTCCTATCTGTTTCTGTGGGGTACATGTATTTTTGTTTGGGTTAACACCCATTATTTCTGTTTAAGTACCGGTCAATTCTATTTGGGGTAAAACCCGTTACTAGAGTACAACTAAAACTACCATATATTTCTATTGGGATCATCCCATTTCTATTAAAGTAATTAGGGGGTATGTAATCATGTTACATATCTGTTAAACTAGTATTGGTGCAGAGAAAAGTACTTAAGAAGCGCAACATATTCAGGTTTGTTATCCTGTTTATCCTGTTATACCTGTCTTAGGATTCTATTATCTCTCTCATGCAGTTTATATGCCTATCATGATGCTTTTACTTATTTATATGCTAAAAGTAACTGGACTCTCCAGACTTTATGTCTGACCCATTTTGTTTCCTCTCTTTCTCTCCCGTTTCCCCCTCAGGTTCTCAGGGTGAGAATACTCAAGATTGATCAGAATTCTGATTTCGTCCTGCTTGGAGCTGCATAGATGTACAGCTTGATTTCGTATCTTCTCTACTATGGCTATGTTTTTGGGGATTATGCTTTTTTCATATTTATTGTACTCTAATTATTTAATACAAGACAGAAGTATAAAATTGATGTAATGAGTTTTATGCATTTCAGACTTATGATGTAACTATGTTTTGAACCCCTATTTTTTCTACTTAATAAAATTTTAAATTCCGCTGCTATTTTATATCTATCTTGTAATGTTTCTGTTTCTATTTACCTATAACGCTTCACGAAACTTAATGCATTCTCTTAATGAGTGACATTAACGGACGTGGGGTGTCACATACTGGATGGTCCATATGATTCAACATATGGTTATTTGCATATATTTTTTCTTTCCTTAATGCGACTTTCACAATTTTTGCAATATCTTTTTTTTGGCAGACATTATAGAGGTTTTTACTCATAATTTGAAATGAAAAACTAAGGTCCTTTCTCGCTACTATGCTCGGTGATATATTGTGGAGTAATTATGATTGCTTAAAACAGCTAACAGTTTTTCCTAAGTGTTATATATATTTCATGATTTATTTTGTTTTGTTTGTATGAGCAGAGTAAGAATTCGTTCCATTATATCAATTTTAACTGGAGGTTTATTGTATCTATATCATCATTTCAATTATAAAATAATGATGTTCTATAAAAAAAATTATCATGAATACTCAAGTTTTATTTATTTATTTTTTCTTTGCAGCAGTTGGAGAAATGAATACTCCAGTTATTGAAAGCAGTTGATGCAAAAGAAATGATGAAAGCAGGAGCCAATATGGAGGAAGGCTTCGAAGCAATGAATATGCAGCGATTAAGGATAGATCTTTGCATTGTACTATCTGTTATGTATAGATTAATATGCTTGCGAACTATGTAATGTATTTTGTAATATTATTTTTGTTATTACTGCTAAATTTTGAAGTGTAACGTACCGTTGTAATTTCAAAACTTGTCAACTTTGGTCTTTTTGTTGTATCTAAACAAAAATATTTGGTTTAATGATATTTCTACTGCGATATTATGTTAAATTTGCAAACTTTTATATTGCGTATGAAAATTAAATGAATTTGGTGTTGTAAAACAGTCAAAAACTATAAAAAAATTAAAAAAATATGCAAATTCGCAACGGCCATAAACCATTGCCAAATCAAAAATAGCAAAGGTTTTTTTAAAAATAACGTTATATAATGTAGACCAATGACATAACGCCATGTGGCAAATCAGATAATTCCACATGGACTAATCACACAATGCCATGTGGCCTAAAAAATGATGTCATGTGCACTAATCAAATGATGACACATGGACAAATTATTGTTTGACACATGAACCAACCATTAAATGCCAAGTGTCGACATTAATATATGTCATGTTTATACTTCTATGACAACCATGTCAGCAACGATGCAGGATGACACATCATCAGCCATATCAGCAATCATGTAGGATGACACATCAGCTGATGACTCATCAATGAGTCATAACGTAGTGGAGTCCATTGATTCTTTTACCTACCAATATCAATAATTGTAGGTAAAAACTCTTTCTCTACTAAACTTTACCTACCAATTCAATATTGGTAGCTAAAATATATTACCCACCATTATGTTAGTTTTACCTATGCTTACAATTGGTAGGAAAAGAACCCATTTTCTTGTAGTGAATGCATCTTATACATGCATACGAGTTGTTTATTAGAGTGAAAACTATTTTTATCGCAACATATAAAACTTGTGTTTGTTTAATTTTTTTTTTCTTCACATATACCTCTTTCAGATCTTTCATGTATTAGTTTCTCCTATATCCACTCCAAACAAACACAACTATTTTTTCTAACTATTTAAATAATTTTTAGCTAAGGTGAAATTTCTCATATTCATTTAAATTTCAGAATTTTTCTATGAAAATAATAATCGATTTTTAACTTTTAATCCTGCTGTTTATCCACTAAAAAATCATGTACATGTTGATAGATTGAAACTAGAACAAAACATTGGGTCGCTCGGTATCAAGTTCTACAGGTCGGTCAGTGTCATGTTTTGTGGGTCGATCACAAGCATGTTCAAATAACAGAAGGGTCGGTCGGTCACAATATGGTCGAGCAACATGCATAGTCGTGCATATCTTATGGACATGCATCATGATGGGTCAAGTATAAGCCTGGTCGAGCACTAGCTTAGGTCGAGCACAAGAAGGCTCGTGCAAAAGCATGGTCGATCACAACAAGGGTCGCGCATCTACATGGTTCAGACATCATCTTGGTCGAGCAGATAGTGGTCGATCAAATATGAAAGTGGTCGAGCACCTATGGTCGGGCGTGAGAATGGCTCGAGCACCACCCTGGTCAGTCAGACAACTGGCAACAGTTGGCAATGGCCATTTCGTAATTATGACATGAATGACCCATAACCTGCATATATGAGTTTCAGCACACCATTTCATGGGAACTCCGCCTATAAATACCCCATGGCTTCCTTATTTTAGGGTATCGATTTTTAGCTCCATGAAATGCTGCTCATTTGTTTTCTCCGCTGTTCTAAGCCATTCTAACCTCCATTATAATCCATTCAAGCTCAAATATACAATCTCATTCTCCATGGAATCGACAAGGATCATCTGAATGCAAAGTTATGAAGATTCATTCTATTAATCTCCATAGCCTTAGAGATCCAAGAGGATTTTCCTATCAAGTTTGAGATATTAAAGAGATTAGAGAGAAATGTATAGAGTTGAGAGAACCATGTATTTTGTAATCTCCGTGATGATAATGAAAAATGATACCATAGTGGACGTAGGCTGTTTCTATGTTGAACCACTCTAAATTCTCGTGTCTTTTACTTGCTTTTGAATATTTGTGGCTCCATATCTTTTTTCTTACTTTTCTAAAGTGTTCATCCAACACCTTGGGTGTTGTTGCTCAATTTTAGTATTAATATTTTTGGCCCCCATCGTGGGGCCACGATCACATTCTTAAGTCTAAATACTTTTTGGAGATAGAGTTTGATGCCCGTTCCTATGATAGATCATTCAAATCTAAGATCCGGGCCAATTGACGAATTATCTTTGAAGTATAGAAATTTATCTGACATAACACTGTCGAAAAAGCCACCAACCAGTAAGACTGTGATAGCTACGACTTAAGGAAATGCAGTAGATGATCCGATCACTCCGCAGACTAATTTTTATATCGGCCAATCCTCTAGAGTGGGAGTTGGCGTAACTAGAGAAGAGCTGGATAAGGTTGTCATGGGCTTGACGCATCAAATGAAAATTTCAACCGATGCTATGATGAAGAGGCTAGAAACTTTATTCGCTCTCCAAGCCACCACCGTAATTGTTACCACTAATGCCATCCGTGTGGAAGGTGCTCACTCTTCTGCCACTAGTTCGAATCATGACAAACTGTTCAAGAAATTGATGGCCTCGACAAAGCTGATCGTGTAGAATCTAAACCACCTGTTGCGAACCATGTGGAAAGACCAACTTCTCGTAAAGTGACAAGTCCCGCTAAAGGGGCACTTCCTCATGAGGGAGGGTTAGGGCCCCAGATCCTTAGCCACAACCGTTTGTGTAAGCGAACATCCGGCGAGGGAGACGGTGTCCACCTCGCGGATCATCGCGACGAGAAGGAGTGTCTTAAAGACATGGTTCGGTAAATTTTGAAAGAAAGTGCTGATCGAGACGATGATGAAAAAGAGTGGGAGTTTGCTCTATCAAAAACTCCACTCACATAAAGGATCAAGCTGACCAAATTCCCACGAAAGTTCAATCCGCCAATGATTCAAGCTTACAACATAACCGGAGATCCCAATTTGTTATTATACAAATACGATCAACATTTGGATGGTGCCATAGCCACCGATGAACTCAAATGCTTATACTTTCTAGTCTGTTTGGAAGGATTCGCCTCACTCTGGTTCACTAAACTCCCGCCAAGGTCAGTGGATAACTTTTCTTCTCTTGCTAAGAAATTTAGAGAGCAGTTCAGGCTTTAATTAACAAAGGCTAAAGATGTGATGTCGTTACATGACATGGAACAGAAACCTGGAGAACCGGATAAAGCCTTCCTCACCCGATTTAATGCTGCAGCGGTAGAAGTCGCAGATCCAGAACCTCGGCTTGTATTAATGGCACTGAAACGTGATATCATCAAGAAGTCGAAGTTTGGGAGATGGTCGAAGATGAAAAAGTCTAACACCTTAGAGAGATTCTATGCAAAGGCAGAGGAATACATCGATGTGGAAAATGATCCCACTTTTGCTACGGATGTTGCTGAAGGTAGCATGACTCCAATAAAAAAAATTGATGAAGTTCCGAGTGGCTAAAAGAACAATGGGGGCCAAAAGCAGGGAAACGATGCTAAAGATGAGCGAAATGGAATAAAAATCTGCTTCTTCAAAACTTCTGAGTTAACCCCATTGACGAAGACGTCGGAAAACATCTTTATGGCCACCAAGGATACGGAGGACTACCCCAAACCAAAGAATCAAAAGGTGAATGATAGTCAAGCAAATTCTGGAAGATTCTGCCGCTTCCATAATCTGTCGGGCCATAATACTAATGAGTGCAAACATCTTAAGAACTTGATTGAAGTGCTGATTAGGAAGAACTGACTTCAATGGAATGTGAAAAAGCAACAATCTTCCAATCGTCCTCCAGCTACCCACGAACAAAAAGCTTCTAGATCAGGGGATAAGGCTTTAGAATCAGTTAGTCAAAGGCCTATCATTAACACAATTACTAGTGGTCCTCATCCGGTTGGGGCAATTTGGGGAGACATTGAAAGGTATGCTAGTGCACTTAGAAATGCTCCAAAGGAAGAGAGATGCTTGGTCCTAAGTAGTGCCATCTCTGCAAAACAACAGAAGACTTCAGTTGGAGATGTCATGTTCAATGGAAAAGATGAGGAATGAATAACAACTCCAACCCAAGATCCCATGGTAGTGACGGTCGGGATAGGCCCGACCACTATGAAACGGGTCTTGGTTGGTTGTGGAGCCTCAGTGAATGTACTGTTCAAAGACACCTTCAATAGAATGAAGCTTTCTATGGAGGATGTGCGGGCGTGCCAAAAGAAAATCCACGGGTTCACAGGGGAACCAAAACAACCCATTGGGGTTATTGATCTGCCTGTGGAACTTGGAGAAGGTGAAAGAAAGGTTATTTCGGTACAGTCTTTTGATTTGGTAGATGTGCTATCGGCCTATAATGTTTTTCTGGGAAGGCTAGCCCTAGCGGCTTTCAGAATTGTGCTAGCCCCTTGGTGCCTATTAATGAAGTTTCTGACTGACAAGGGGATCAGCATGGTCCAAGCTGATCAAGGCCGTTCGGTTCCAGGAAAACTTCTTCCAAAATTTGAACTTAACCTGGTGCCTTAGTTCATTTACATTTACGCATTAGACCCCTCACTTTAAGCTGATCTCCTGTGGTTGCTGGATTTGCCGGTCGGTCCCGGGCAAGCTTATACTACAAGTTGAGCTTAACCTCATGTCTAAATGCTGTTATAATTCAAATTTCCTAATTTGGGGTGTATAACATTTATCCTAATTAATTTAGGAATTATAACCATTATCCTATTATGATTACTTTTCCTCAATCAACATTGGTTATAATTGTTAATTATTTATTATGGCCTTATTTATATCAATCAATTACATTAATTGCTACAACGATCAGCATAAATATATTCATTAAGTATGGAATATAATTTGCATGTGTGATTCCATAAATAATATCATTCAATATTTCAAACCTTCAACCATTTAATACAATGTATAATTTACCGTTTTACGCTTATTTGGATGGATAGTATGTATATATTTATGTTTTATGTTTTTGTGTGGTCAACGCAGTTATTATTTTTCTTCTTAAGTAATTTGATTTAATTGGCAACCAACATTCCTTTTTTACATTCAATATTTTCCAAAGGTTCCAAATCTTACAGAAAGACTTTTAGCCGTAATCATTGTAAATATTGCCTAATTAGTGACATATTTAAAAATCATACAAATATATGTAAATATATAATTTGGAATAGTTAGTGTAAATTATGCACAAATATGTATATTTATATTTGTACGTACATTTGCACCACTTTTCCCTTTTTCTCTTATCTCTTGTAATTTAAAAAAAAGACTTTTTATGTGAAAACGACATGTTACAATAATTAAGCCAAAACCCAATAATATTGAATATAAACAGGCATATTTCTTTTAATATTACAATCACATAATTTACCAATCGTACTTTTTTATCTAAATTCACATAATTTATTATTCAACACTGAATTAAAGATCTGGAATGTAACTACATCTAACTTGTGTTTAATGGGACTGATTTCCTGGTCTACAGTGCTTTACAACAATCACAACATATTTTACAACATAACTATAGGAATATGTATAAACAAGTTTAAGAAATCCTACAATTTATATTAGGCATAACCAAAATGTACAATTCACAAGTTTAACACGTTTTATAATCAGATCTGAAGGGTGTCAATCTAATTACTACAGCTTGTTTAACAGATTTGATAGACATAGGCTTAAAAATTGAGATCTATTACAAAAGAGATAAATACATTTTATAAATGTATGTATAAATCTCCCGCTCACATACAAGCATCCAAATTCGAAGTTTGAACCCTTTAGGCCTACAATTCCCAAATTCTTATAAATCTACAACTTATCTGAAAAAGGGAAAATTCCAAATCTATAGAGATATAAGAAAATAGAAAGAGAGGGGAGAATATATTGTTGAGCGCTCAATTTCATCCTTTTCCATTGAATCTGATAATCCTCTCAATCTTATATGCTTTGGATTTGATTTGTTGTATAAGAATACATGTTTGATTAAGAAATTAGGTTTGGCGAACGAGGAAAATGACAGAGCTCCACTCTCGTTACAGGTTTGAATGGTAAAGAATGAGGTCCTGCCCCTTTATTTATAGGAGTGGAATTGGCCTTGGACCGTCAGATCTATTTTTATTAACATCATCCATTTGTTCAAAAATTATATTATAACTTAACCCTAAATGCCTAGCCGTCACTGGGCGACCTGATGCCTAGTGGGTCGACTGTAGCAGTCGACCGCCAGTCGACCGCTATATCGACCGCCTGGGCATCACAACGCCAAGTCAGGCTGGTTAATTAAGGTTATATATATATATATATTTAAATTCTAGTTTATTTATTTTCCGTCCATTTTCGTATTTTGTCCGTAACTTTTTCATACGGACTCCGTTCGCGAAACTCAAAACATGAAAGTTGACTAGAATTCCGAGACGAACGTATCGGTTATAGTTTCATGGTCAAATTCCATCATTTGCAGAAATTTATAATTTTGAAATTCTAATAATTAATTTATATCGCCAAAATTTTGGGTTGTTACAAAAATTAATTAAATTCATAAATTGAGTCATTACGGTTTATAACGACTCTATAGTGACTTTCCGAAATTTTAATTTTGACATAACTCGAAATCTACATTAGAAATCTCATTTTTTTTCTCTTTCATTTAAAAACTAGTAATCTAATAGATCCGAAAGATTCTTGTTTCAAAGAATTCCTACTTAAATTGAATCGTGTACACTCAATTGAAGTTCAAATCGTAAAACTACGAACTACTACGACGTTGTGAGCTCGTTTTTTATTAATTTATATTAATACAAACAAACTTTGATTAATCAATAAGTTCCTTTAATAATGAGTTAATCAATCGGGTCGTCCTATGTCGGATAAATATGGAGTTAAACGATCGGGTCATCCTCTGTTTAGTTGGTGCTATCGTTGAGAAATCAGTAGTTGTATGTTACTATGATCTACTAATTAATATCACTACACCTACCATAATATTATGGAACAACACCGAAATAATACTAATATCACTAGATGTACAATAATATACAATATACAACATGCCAAACATGGCCATAATATATAAAACATGACGTAACATATACAAAGTGACATATAACATAAACATCAGTCAATGTGCATAGAATCGCTATCAGATGCAGCGGAACTGTCATCATCGACGTCATCAAAATCATCGGGTGTAGGTGAATCGGGAGCATGAATATGCTGCCGAATCTTAGGCTAAAACTCTGCTATTTGGGTCTTATAACGAGTCTGTTGCTCGGCCAAAGCTGTATGGCAACTTTGGTACATTAGCCACGTGTAGTTAAGCGTCATACGCTCAAATGCAGTCAGCAGCCGTCTATCATGGTCCATATATAGCGAGTACTGATATTGTGTCAACAAATATTATACTCAGGAAAATAAAAGAAGAAGAACTTATATAAATGAATTTTAAAAAGCTTACATACCTAAATTGGAAGGTACATACCTGTTGATGGTACACCAGGAGTGTCAACCGACGAATACTGCAATGGATACTCTACTAGCTGACCATGTACATTATACGCCCTAAAAGTGTGAGGCAGGGGATCCAACTCACTTATCTGCGTGTCTTAAGACGATATAGGCTCAAATATAGCAGTAGTCACTAGAACTCTCCTAAAAACTATAGACGGGCCAATATGGTCAGAGTTCAAACCCCGAATATAACCTAGTAAAGCATAAGCTCGTAGGGCAACTCGAACCCAATACGAATCAAAGTCTCCGGCAAATGTAAAGGGCTCATCGCCCACCCATTCTACGACTTTCATACTTTCAATATACGTCGGTTCTACCCATAATCGCCAAACATCTCATCCATATGAGCGGGTCAGAAGGAATACGAACTATATTGTATAACTGTAGCTAACAACGCTCCCCTAAATACTATATGAATGGGCAAGTGGGTACCTGAAAGCAAACCCTACGCCTGGAAAGACTATACTGAAAGGCGATTGGATGGTCCTAACTAGGAACTAAAAACCCTATGTACTACTCCCATGGACGTACAATAATGTTACTCTGCCGCCTCTCATCCATCTGCTACCGCGCCTCTATAAGCTCGTTATGTACTCCCTGTGCAACACGAGGCATATGCATAGTCGTATCCCAACGACGCAGTCTAGGAAAGTATATACAAGTTGTACTGATCGCCTCTATGATAAGCCTAGGGTCCATGTTAGTCATGTACTCATAATGCCAAAAGGGAAGAATGTACCAGAAACCATAAAGCTGCTAGGAGTGTTGTACCGTGTACGTATCTAATGCTACGTACAAATAACCCAAAATAGTTGTACCCTAATCATATAACTACAACTGCTCAATGTCTACCAGGCCAGCTAAAAACCCAAGTCTAACAGTCCCCTCGTTGTAGCTAAAAAATGTGGATCCAAAAAGGTATAATAAAAAGGCCCTGATCACTAGAGTATGCATATCCTCTGTAGCCTGATGATCCACTATATACTGTTGTAGAGTAGGGAGGGTAAGAACACCTTCTCTAACCAAATCCGGGTTTGAACCCGGTAAACGATCGGAAAAACTCTCAACCTTCTGAAATGATGCATTAAACGGACCAGGGACATGGTAGGGACAACATACCTCAATGCCAGTGAGCATGTAAAAATATAAATGAGTTATCCCTAACTCGAAATCAGGAAAATGAAAGGTGTGTGTAGTAGGCCACCATCGCTCGTTGAGAGCCTCTAGTAGGCATCGTCCTACATGCGCAAACATAGGTAAATCTAAGAAGTATCTGAATTAGCTCTAGTAATTGATCATAATACTGTGCCATACAACGTAACCAACTACCTCGCATGGCAACTTGTCGAACCTAAACATATGATTATTTATTGTAAACATAAACTAATAATTAACATTCATGTACCGTAAAATGGTTGTCTATGTACGTAATAATAAATAAAACGTATACTCGATGAATCGCAATAACCACAGCCAGTCGATGTGAAATAGTAGAAGGGCAAGACCCGAAGGCTGACTGCAGTAACGGTAGCATCGGGCGCGACTTGAGCTGGTCTGATATTGACGTCTGTCGAATATTGAATGATGCATCTACCGGTTTTCACCAGACGTAGCGGCATATTGACATAATAGTTAATAAAAATATTAAAACAAAAAAGGTTTTAAATGTATAGAATGAAATAAACCGCTGAAATCACCTCATATAGGCCTAAAAGCTAGGTGTTTGTTCAACAAACGCCTGGCTTCAGGCAGGTGTTGAACAATCGCCCACTCTTTTATAGATGCAGACGCTTGTTTAACAAGCATCTGATATTTTTAAATAAATGAGCCTCTTGTTGAACAAACGCATGATTCCTAGGTGTTTTTTGAACAAACGCATGTTCCCAAAACAATCAGGGAATCCACGATTCAAGCAATTCGGGGTGCGGGAAATCCGAAATCTGCAACCCGAATTGTTGGAGTTGCTCTAAGTGACACGTTATTGTTGTTGTTAACTTTGGTATTATTGTATATGGTGTTGCTACCTATTGTTATTGTTCTATTTTATCTCTATTTAAGTGACATAATATTATTATAATCTTTTGTCAATTTTATGAAATTTCACTAGTTTTGGTTATAGGATCATTTGCTTAAGTTTATAATACAATACAATGCTAGTAGTTCAAATATACAATGGTTTTAGAAGTACGTAATTGGTTATTATCCCTGTTTACTTCTGCACCTTATAATTTCTCTCTTTCTAAGCTGTATATACTCACATTGTTCTATAGACATGTGCGACGTATGCGTGAACATAACTGCATCTTCATCTCCATGTCGATTTCCAGCGAAAAGCTTATCCATTCTTGATAATCTTATTTAGTGTTGAATTGCTCGAGTTTTCATTGCATGGTTATACCTATCTTAAGATTCAAGTAGAAGTTTTCTAATTTCCACTTGATCCTCCCCAGCTGTCTACTTCTTCTTCTTTCTGCTTTGGCTCCCTACAGCCTAACAAAATGATCTTCGACAAGGTTTAGGGTTAGATTCTCTTCTAGACCGAAGCCATAGCTTTTTAACGATTCCCCGGAATTAGAGCTTTCTCTAGCTCCATGAGCCTTACAACAGATGTTGTTCGGTTAAATGTCTTGAATAGTTTTTTAAAGTGATAATTTCCATATAACGTGCTCAACTACCATGTCATAAATTTGCATGAACTGGTAAAAATGTGGTTCTTGGTTATTATCCATTTTTTGATTTGTTTAAAAAACTTGATTGTTGGAATTATTTGAAAAAATAAACGCTTGAATAATTAGAAAATTGTAAAAATAAATAAGAACATTTTGATATTTAATAAATCTTACCAAATGTGTTTCATTTTCAATTCCACTAGGATTCGTTTGCTTTAATTTAATCATTTAAGAATCACATGTTTGTGTTTGATGATTAATTTTTCCATAATAACCTTTGATAAATGATACGGTTCTTCTACGATTGATATTCTTACAATTGTAGCAATTAGTAACTTTGCACTAAAATGTCTTACCACTCTGATTGGTACCACTAATAGGATCCTTTGATTGTGCACATCAAATGTAATAAAGATCATAATCTTCAGCAATAACCTAAATTTCGTCAGTAACCGTTTCCCAAATTGGATTTGAAATGTCTTGTAAGTCATATCCTTTAAAACTATACCTTATGGCATCAGCGTCGAAGTCGAAGAATTTTTTTGGTGGGATAAGTGGGAGAATTTATTTTGTAATTAGGATTGAAATGTGGTTGTGAATGGAGAAGATGAAGAGGATGTGTATATGAAGAAAGGATTCATTGGGGTAGTTGTTGAGAGAGCCGTTTGAGCGTATTTTTTTGAGCGACTGCAGAATATTCATCGGGAAGCTAGAAGTTTGTTCAACAAGAGTCTAGATTCTAGGCGTTTATTCAACAAGCTCTTCGTGCAGCCAGCTTCTCCAAACTCTATGCCCATAAATCTGCACTATCCATGTTTCTACCCCCAAGTGGAGAGACTTTTGAGTGCAAATATCACATGATGTGATATTATAGCATTGGTGAGAAAATCTTAATTAATATTATGTCTGGCTTGAAATTATTACCTTTTAATGATAATGTATTGCTATAATTATATGAAAATATTGGATAGCTGTGCATATTATTATTATTTTAAGTTTTATTTAAATAATAATTAGCTCGCCAATGATTAAATAACTACATTGCAATTTGATTTGATCCTCCTATTAATATTAATAGATGACTGAATAGTATAGATTTCAAAAACACTTCGTTCAGAAAACTGAAGAAAAAATTACAAAGAGAAGACTGCACTTTGATAAACTTATTCGAAAAAACTTATGTAGCAACGACAAAATACATATATACAATATGTGATGACCCGAATTTCGGTACCTTTTGTGTAACAACCCGCGTTTTACGCACCAAAAGATCATAAAATATTTTTATTTTATTCCCTGAGGGTTGGATCATTCTCACATTTTAATATGTTGTTAATGGGGATGTGAGACATGTCCATAATTTTTACCAATTTTTTTATGATCATTTGGCCCATGTAAGTCTTGTATAGGGTATAACTTTTGACTCGAATCGATTCAGGTGCTGAGATCAGGCTCATTGGAAAGGAAATGATGATTCCCATTCCGTAAAGCGGTCACAATTAAATTTTGCCTCATCGGTTTGGGAGGAATCGCTGTTTTAAGGTTTCACAGTTGGCTGTTCAGATTTTTAAAGCCATAATGGGTTGATTTGGAGAGGCCCATTAGTGGGCTGGTGGAAGGCTATAAATAGGAAGTAAGAGAGATGGAGAATAGTTTACTTTATCCATTTTCTCATTTTGGAAGAGCTTATGATCCTCCATTCCTCCATCTTCTTCACCATTACACCACTAAAGCTTAGAGAATCGAAGATCTACAACGTTTGAAGCTAGATCTACGCCAATCCAAGAGAGAGCTCGTTGAATCGAATAGAGCAAATTCTTCGCTTTTCAGATCTAGGTCTAAGTGTTTTTGGATTGTTTTGGAGAATTGGTGAGTGATATGCATTTCTCACATGGATTCAATCAAGTATATGAGTATTTGATCTTGTTTTTCATTTTTTTAAGTCGATTTATCCTATATCTACATCATGGGAAGTTTATTTTCATATGAATTGCCATAGGATCTAGTTTGGCAACTTAAAACCGGTAACTCCTATGTAATTTCATTTGTTTATGCAAGTTATATCCATTTGTTTATATGTTCGTTTGTCATAATTTTGGTGAAGTTTACATAATTATTGATGAGATTGTCATTTTTCATTTCGTTATTGATTTCATAACATGTTTGTGGTTGAATTGGATGAGTTGGTTTGCTCGATATAGTCGTTTGGCGAGGTTTTGGTCAAAACAGGGTCGGTCGTGCATTGCTACAGTGATTCTGGTCGTGCATGGCCACATTGATTCTAGTCGTGCATTGGTATAGTGATTCTGGTCAAGCATTGCTATAGTGATTCTGGACGTGCATTGTTACAGTGATTTGGTCGTGCACTGCTATAGGGATTATGGGTCGTGCATTGCTATAGGGTCGGTCGTGCATTGCTACAGTGATTCTGGTCATGCATGACTACAGTGATTCTGGTTATATATTGATATAGTGATTCTGGTTGTGCATGGCAACAGTGATTCTGGTCATGCATTGCTATAGTGTTTCTGGTCATGCATTGCTATAGTGATTTTGGTCGTGCATTGCTACAATGATTATGGTTCGTGTGTAGCTACAGTGATTCTAGCCGTGCATTGCTACAGTGATTCTGGTCGTTTGTTGCTTTAAGGGTGTTGGGTTGATGAATAATGGTTGCTCGAGAAGGTTGTTTGAGTTATGGTCGTCAGGTTGGATGACTAGAGATGTGAAGGCCGGAAGATTATCATTGTCATAAGTTCTAGCAAACTCAAAGTAGGGGTATAATAGAGGCACCTAAAAGATCAGAAGTTTGTTGGTCGAGTACCCTAGGTAGCCGTGAAGGGCCTAGTCATCAAGGTTAGACAAAGATACGTATTGTTGAAAGGCGTATAGAGTTTGAGCTTGAACTGAGGTTACCATTAGCCCTTGACATTTGGCAAGGTTAGTTGTCATACGATTAATTATAGTTTCAAAGCAGGATTAGCAGTGATAGCCAGAGTCAGTCATGGGTGTTTGGTTGTTAGCTTGCATCATCTTACATAGATTGTCTGAAGTCGAAGGAGATGGATTTTGGGTGCTTGTCTGATATTGGTTTAGGCCTCTAAGGCTTGTGCTTGAGGGGCATTGATCTCGATTAGGATGGTTTGCGTGAGATGTAATTAATTGCTGATTGTTATTGTTTGGTTACTCCTGTTTTCCATGGATGTTTAACTATTGGTTGTTCTTTGATTTCCATGGATGAATGGTTGTTCCCAATTACATACTTTGTAAAGGCTAACACTATTGGATGTGGGGAAGGCAGGTTTGGTGTTCTTCTTTGGTGTTGTTAGATTGGTTTGTTAATCTACCTATTCTCATATTCTTTGTTGATGATGTTAGATAGTTGTTTTATTTCTCACTAAGACTGTTGTCTGACTCAAGGTTTAATGTTTCCCTCTTATTACCTTGGGTTGTTCATCCGGTTTTGGATGGTCAGACTAGGTGGCAAGTGGTAGGTGATTAGTGAGGACGATGCTGCTATGTGAAGGCGAGCAAGAGGCTGGGATATTACTACTATCTAGTATCTTTGTTTCCGCTGTCATGTTTTCTTGAGCGTTGTAGTGAGGCTATTTGTACAAACATTTACTAATGTGATCCTAAGATGTTGTGGATATTTCCTTGATGATGTGGAAGTTTAAAATTCTTTGCAATTATCTTTTACTATTATTGCCTGTTGTATATGTTATACTATATTTTATTCTTGGCTATGAGTTATACGATAGGTTCCGATTGTGTTATCATACCTTGGTGATCATCCATAGATGCATGGCATGTCTTTCAGCGCATTATTCCCCTTGTTTAGTGCAAGGGTTACGGGCGGTCGTCACATTTGGTATCAGATCTCTGGTAATCGATTTTAGCTAAAGTTCGAAGATGTAATTATGTATGAGATACGTACTTGTAGATTTCTCTTGGATATATACTATATTGTAGTATATAGTATAGTAGCATTTGAACTCTATTAGCAATCTTTCTTGTAAGTGGCTAATCATTCTAATTTGCAGAATAAGAATGAGTTTACGTGCTATAAGACATACTGCTAGGGAGGGGACTGTGCTTAGAGGGGGAAATGGCGGCATACCAAATTACCTAGCCATGTTTGAAGCCAAGATGGAGGCATTTATGAGAAGGGTACCCGCAACAGTGGTTTCCACAGTAGACGTAGGTGCTTAGATGCCTAGGGTTATGATTTTGCGAAGCTGTGCAAAGATTATACATCTCTTGGAGGGAAGCCATTCAAAGGGACTAAGCCAACTGAAGAGGTTCAGAGATGGTTAAATGCTTGTATTCGTATCTTTGGGGATTTGGGTATAGAAGATGCAACAAAGAGAAAACTTGCGTCAAGGCAACTACATGGCTGGGTCATGGAATGGTGGAATTCTATTACTCTCGAAACTCCAGAGGAAGAAATAACTTGGGAACAGTTCCAAGTTAAGTTCGAGATGAAGTTTATCTCAAATGATCAGAAGTCCATTCTGTTCAATAAATTTGTGGAGTTGAAACTGAATGGTAGGACAGTGCTTGATTATATTTCTGACTTTGAGGCCTTGTCGAAATATGCTCGTTTGTACATTGATTCTCCTTATCAAAAGAATGAAAAGTTCGTTATGGGGTTGGATACCCATATTGGAAGGTCATTGGTGGATCATCTTAATGATCCTTTTGAGAAGATTGTGGAAAAAGCCGTTCGCCATGAAAGCTTGTTTCCTAAGGAAGCAAATGTTGTCGTTGCAACCAAGAAGAGGAAGCATCAACAACAGAAAGGAAATGATGGCCAGAAGAAGCCAAAGAGTAAGGTGGTTTGCTTTAACTGTCAACGGAAAGGTCATTTCACTAATAAGTGCAAGAATCCTAAAGATGATAAGAAGTGCTTCAAGTGCGGATAACCTGAGAATGAGAAGAAGGATTATCCAGAATCGGCTAAGGGAAAGAAGGTTGTGAAGGCATATGCTTTGGAAGCCGTGCCATCTTCTTCAAGAGCTCCTATTGTAGAGGACAAGGGAAAGGGTGTCGTCGTCCAAGGTACTCTTTCTGTTCGAGGTGTTTCGGTTTGTATGTTGTTTGATACCGGAGCATCGCATTCATTCATTTGTAATGAGTTAGTGTGTCGCTTGGGATTGAAACCTGAGATTTGTGATAGACTATTGATCGTGACTAATCCAATTAGGGGTTTGTCCAGTTTGTGCATGTTGCGTCGTGGTCTAGCATGGTTGCTCTTTTGTGTGTGACTGTTTTGTTTTGAACTTCACTGGGTTTGGGATCATCTTGGGCATGGATTGGCTCAAGAGGTATGCGGCAAGAGTGAATTGCGAGAAGCTAGTGGTGAGAGTCGGAGATGTGGAAGGGCAAAAGGTGTTGATCCGGTGTAAGCCTGAAGATGATGTCTTCGTGAGCTATTTATATTCGCTTATGATTCCACAGGAAGACTTGTCATCTGTGCTGATCGCTAATGAGTATGAGGATGTCTTTCAGGAAGTCAAAGGTTTGTCGCCGCATCATGAGATCGAGTTTAGGATCGATTTGATCGAGGGTGCTAGATTAATCGTTATGCCTCTTAGGAGGATGGCGCCTAAGGATCAGCGAGAATTAGAGGTGCAAGTTCGTGACCTTCTAGGAAAGGGATTCATTCAGAGAAGTGTTTCCAAATGGGGTGCGCCAATAGTGTTTGCAACCAAGGCAGATGGCTCGTTGAGATTATTATGGACTATCGTGAGCTGAAAAAGGTGACCAAGAAGTACAAGTATCTGTTGCCTAGAATTGATGACTTGTTCAATCAGCTTCACGAAGCCAAAGTGTTTTCTCAGATGGATTTGGCAACGGGATTCCAGCCGGGGTAGCAAATGATAGCGTGCCAAAAATTGCTTTTAGGACACCATCCAGTTTCTTTGAATGGTTGGTGATGCCTTTCGGGTTGACTAAAGCACCAATGTACTTTGTGGATCTTATGAATAGAGTTTTCAGAGATCAGTTTAACAAGATCGTGCTTGTGTTCGTGGATGATATTCTGGTTTACTCTCAGAATGAGGAAGAACATAAGATGCACTTAAGGGTCGTGTTGGAAATATGGCGAAAGCATCAGCTGAGAGCTATGTTTTTGAAATGTAAATTCTGGAAGAGCGAAGTGAGATTCGTAGGCCATGAAATGGGATAGAGGTTGACCCCCATTGAAGTGGCAGTAAACTAGGACTAGGATAGACCTAAGAATGCTAAAGATGTGAGAAATTTCCTTGGGTTGGCTACTTATTACTGATGGTTTATCAAGGATTTCCCGAAGATAGCTGCACCGTTGATAGGATTAACGAAGAAGAACCAAGTGTTCACATAGGATGCAAAGTGTGAGCAAGCTTTTGGAATACTGAAGGAGAGACTGACAAATGCTTTTGTTTTGACCATTCCAAATGGGAATGAAGAGATGGTTGTGTATATTGATGCTTACAGTACTAGACTTGGAGCAGTGCCGATGCAGAAAGATAAGATTGTGGCCTACGCGAGTCGATAGCTAAAGTCGCATGAAAGGAACTACCCAGTCCATGATTTGGGGTTGGCAGCAATCATTTTTGCTCTGAAGATGTGGAGACATTACCTGTTGGGGGTTCGATTTGTGTTGTTTACGGATTACAAGTCGTTGGATAATTGTTTCTCCCAAAAGGATTTGAATCTTCGGCAGCAATGTTGGTTAGAGTTTCTGGAATCGTATGACTTTGGTATAGCCTGTACTCCTGGTAAAGATAACATAGTTGATGCGTTAAGTCAAAGACATGCAGGATTCGGAGCTATGTTTTCGGAATGGAAGAGCCTCGAGTTTTTGGCAAGATTTGATTTCAGGCCAAGGTGTGAGTCAGAACCTGAAATGTTGGCAAGCTAAACGATAAGACCTAATCTCATTGAGAGAATTGGCGAATTCCAAAAGCGAGATACAAAGCTTTTCGAGTTTATCCATAAGCTAGAACCAGAAAATAAAGAGTTTGAGGTCGATCGAGAAGGTTGGCTTCGAAAGCAAGGACAACTGGTTGTTCCTAATACCGATGGATTGAGAGATGGGTTCTGAGGGAATGTCATCACTCGAAATTGACGATTCATCCTGGTGGTAATAAGATGTATCAGGACATGAAGTGAGTCTAATATTGGGAAGGAATGAAAAGAGATGTTGGAAAGTTCATTTCCAAGTGCATGAGCTGTCTGTTGGTGAAAGATGAACAAAAGATGCCGTGGGTTGCTTCAGCCATTGGAGGTTCCAACATGGAAGTGGGAGCAAATATCAATGGATTTTATCATTGGACTACCAAGAACTAGGACAGGATACGAAGGAATTTAGGTCATCGTGGATCACTTGACCAAAAGTGCAAGGTTTATTCCTGTCAAATCTACTAGGACAACATCGAAGTTCGCTGAGCTATGTATAAAATGGAAGTTCGATTCCACACAATCCCGAAGAATATAGTGAGTGATCGAGATTCATTGTTCACGAGTGGATTTTTGAAGAGTTTGCAAGATACTTTGGGAACCGAGTTGTGTTTTGAGTACGGCTTATCATCCCCAAACCGATGGTCAGACTGAGAGGGCTAACCGAGTTCTGGAATGAAACGACCCAAACTTCCCTATGAAGGAAAGCAAGGATTGCTTTGAGGACAAGACAAATTAGAACACAAACGGAAGAACATTTCATTGTGTATTACAACAATTTCATCATATTACAAGAATATACAGAGTATGAATAAATATTACACATCATAAATTAACAGAGATTTAAATTACATTATATAGCAGCGGAATAAAATACAAAACACAACTGAAAGAGATATACGGATACAGAGCTTTTCGGATATCATTCCAGCTGTAAACCTGGATCCTGTGAATATAAATCTGCAAAACCAAAACTCCTAGCTGCCCGTGTGGAAAATAAGGGCACCCAGTAGGTTAAAACAATAAACTCCAGGTCAGTCATGTGATGGTGTGAGAACTAAAACAGTTATTTAAAACTTTACTTTAAATCATATATATCAAGGGACCACGCCGTATGACACGGAATGAGTTTCCTCCCAAGAATACCACTACATATAACAAAACAGCGCAATGCTTTTTGAAAAAATGAAGCTATTATAAGACCCAGGTCCCATCACACAATACAACACAAGCCGGAGGATAGGATTTTCCCTTATAATAGCCAAACATGCTTGGTACGTTAAAAACAAAACATTTGATACTATTATAAGTGCATAGTGTATAAAACAACTTCAAATATAAATGTATCAATCCTAGATGGCATGGGTACCATATATCATGTCAACAATACTAGGCTCTACAATCAAAACTGCAAATGCCACGTATTGGAAGTTGGATTTCCATCTGTGAACCAAGGCAAGGGATCGTCCTTACCGCTTCAAGGCTCTCTAGCCCGAGCCTCAGGAACAGAGCGCATCGTCCCTTGGATCTTCAAGGCCGGTCCACTCGATGTGGATTAAAATGTCTGAACACTAAGTTTCCCCACCCTATAGGGCGTAAATGAGCCAAATGACTCCATCAGTCTTGGATCGACCGATATAACCGAGGCGCCTTGCAATCCATCGTCCACATAAGTAAAATGTCCGGGCATATAAAACCCAAAACACCACTCCTACCTAGAAGGAAAAACATGTCCTCCATGAAGTCCTCTCCCGTTTCTGGTTCACACCGGGCTGTGAGGCTCGCGAATTAACGCTACACAAAGCTACGCTGTTTTAAAGCCGTGCTTTGATCATCAACCACAAGACCCTGCTTTTCAACAGAAGCCTTGATCATTTGCATCCCAGCATGCCACACAGGAAATTCACGCTATGCAACCAATGTATATCAATCACATAGAATGAAATCCGATGTCAGATACACATCCATTTACAAGTCCGTTTTAGGTCTGAACAAAACCGGAGGAACCTTATTCCTCGCATATCCATCGATCTCCAAGTACGTCTGGACGATCACCAAATGATTCCCTCCTCTTGGGTGTACAGCCCAATCAAGATCATCGGTAATTATCCAAACGATGTGAAGGCCTCCGGTCTTCAACCACCGTCTTCATCGTCGATTCAGTTATTCAGAATGGGTATAAACCCGGTCTTTCCGAATAACTCGTGTGTATAATAAACAAGTGTTATAAAACACAACATACGCCTCATTCCAATCCTGAATATTCCTTTATTCAAATATTCTTACATTTTGGGAAAGGTTCCCATTAATTTTATCGAAGATAAATTCTTTAAATTTATTCCTTAATCTTCCTTTGGATATCAATCCAAATCAAATTATGGTTTATCCAAACTAGTCGGGATTAGCGATCCTTACAGAAGTAATCATTTGTTTTTAATTTCCCAATCCCAACCTATTCATCCCATGAAGCAAAACTGGTAATACTTCATAACTAACACCACGGTGTTATCGGAAAAATTAATTACCATTTCACGTTCAAATCTAATTAAAGATTTAACTATCGCCTGGAGCAAAACTTGTGGTACTCCATTCTCAATCATTTCTTGAATTTGATAATTTTAGTTATCAAATTCACCATTCAATCTATTTAAGGATTCATTAAAACTCTAATTTAGTTTTAATCTCAAAATCATTACTTAATGATTTTTAGAGTGAAGAAATTAATCTTATCTTTACCTGGGTTAAAGAATCAATGTCACTAAAAACACGGTTCATGATAAACCCAAAATCACATTCCATTGATTATGGAATCTTCACGGAAAACAGATCAATATATATAATCGATATAAACTTCCATATCCGACTAATAATATATATGGAATAGTGGCAAAGCCTTTTAAATTCCATATATATTAGCAGTCTTCCTCTACAGAAATTCACTTCGATTAATACCAAATCGAATTCCATTCCATTCCAATTTATTTTATTAAACTGGAAAACTTTACTTTGGAAAATCTCCTTTAAACCTTAATAAAAGATTTATAAATTCCAAATCCCATTTCACTGTAAATCGGGTTGAAGAACGAATGTCATTAAAACACAGTTCACAACAAACCCAATTCACATTCCATTGATTATCGGGTTAAAGAACTAATGTCATTTAAAACACCGTTCACGATAAACCCAAAAATCCAATTCAATTCAATTCCAATAAATCTTAATTAAAGGATTTATTCTTTTCTCAACTGTGTTAAGAACAGTGTTATTTAAGACACCATTCACGACAAACCCAAAATCCCATTTGATATTAAACACAAGGCCCTAAATAGAAAATATATCGGCTTGTATTTAATATCAAATTCTAAAACCAACAAATATCGTATTGGAAACAACGATATAAATATATCTTTCAAATTCCCATAACAATATCTGTATAATCACGAAATCCCACATCGAAATACCACGAAGATAACTTCGATTCAATTCCATTCCAATTCATATATTGGAAATCCTGGTTATTTTTAAAACCATTTCAAATCTAATTTATTTGTTTTAAAAATAAATGGATTATAATTCTAGTTCAAAACTAGTTTATTTCAATAAAAATTTATTTTTATCTTTTCAAATATGGAATTTTTCATCCCAATTCTTTCCAAATCATTTCTTATGATTTTTCATTAATTATTGATATTTTTAATGATTTTATCAAGGTCCGTACAGTCGATTTCCATGAACGGCCATCGAACTGCATTTACAACGACCTTTTCCAAATTTGATTTGGCCACAATTCCAAATCCAACCATTAGATTTCAAATCTCTAGTATTCGTTAGAAAGCTTTTTTTTATACGAACCCAACGGTTCCGGGTTTAGGAGAATCCGACGGCCGGATCTCCCGCAATGTCCGTTCGAAGTCAATTGTCGAAATTCCTGAACTACCGCAGCGCGACGTGCTCTATTCAATCCATTATATATAATATATATATCTTATATATATTTCGTCGATTTCCTTTCTAAACGTATTTTTTAAATCATTTTAAATTCGTTTTCAAAACGATTCCAACTTCATAATCAATTTCTAATCAAAATTGAATATTCCACATCATCGATATATAAATGATAATATTTTCAAAACATTATATTTTGAAATCAATTCCTTTCCGATATTCATTATAAAAATGAATAAAATTGATAAAAATATCGTTCACGTCAAAGTGACGTTAATCTAATCAACACGGCTTTATATATTTAAATATTTTCGTGTCCATCCCAAATCGAACATCAAAATCATATTTTGATTCTTTTCTGAATATTATTTGAAAATAATCGTTATTTTAAAATATTCATTCTTCTGAACTGGAATCAGACACAGTCAATTACCATATAATGTGATTATATGGATTTCATACAATACATGTATACAACAACAGTGATAAATAATCATCCATCATCCAGAGTGCATTCTACACTGTATAAGCATCAAATACAAATATTTAACGCTTACACAGTTTATCAACCAATCGATTGACATACAACTAATTATTGGGATTAGTGTATGGACAATATCATCCCAACACCCGTGTGGGGTTTCAAATAATCAAACACAGGTTTTTATTTGTGCAGTTGGGCGATGTGTAAAATTTATCGTCCCAATCAATATCAGTCAAAAGTGTGTACATAAACAAATCGTCCGATTTGTTTATAAATATTTATTTTATATACACGTTAAAAATTATATTGTTAACTATAAAATAATTATTCATTCCACATCACACAATCAATTTTCACAACACATCAATCAAACAAACAAGCCATCCATGGTCTGTGGACGACGGGTGTCGGGTGCTGCTAAGCACTGTCTGCATCCTATTATATATTTCAACTAGAAAATAAAATAAAAATGAGGAGTTCTCAACTTGGGGATCCACTCCACCATTCTATATTTCAGAACGGTTCAGATTTGCTTTCCAAACGTTCCATCGCAACCCTTTTCACGCTGTTCATAGTAAAAACCATATTTTTAATATGATGTTTTATATATAAAAATCATATTTTTACATCACTGCTTCGCTATAGAAATTATATTCTTATATCGCTCTTCTTCTAATAAAGATTATATTTTTATAACTCCACCTAAATAAAAATCAAATTTTTATTCTATATAAAAATCGTATCTTTATTATGCTATCATATAAATAAAAATCCAATCCTTATTCGCTATATAGGTTTTAAAAATCATGTCTTTTATATTTTAAAAATCACTTCTTTCTATTTTTAAAAATCTAATCCTTTTGCTTTTAAAAATTTAGTCTTTCGACTTATAAAAATCTAGTCTTTTTCATTTTTAAAAATCCGATATTTTTGATCTAAAAATCTAATCTTTCTTCTTTTAAAAATCTAGTCTTTTTCATTTTTAAAAATCCTATCTTTTTGATTTAAAAAATCTAATCTTTCTTCTTTTAAAAATCAAGTCTTTTATACTTTAAAAAAAAATCGCGTCCTTTTAACTTTCAAAAATCAAAAATTTTCTACTTTAAAAATATGATCTTTCCTACTTAAAAAAATATGGTCCTTCTTACTTTAAAAATATGATCTTTCCTACTTTAAAAATATGATCTTTCCTACTTTAAAAATATGGTCTTTCTTACTTTAAAAAGATGATCTTCCTTTCTTTAAAAACCATAGCTTTCTATATTATTAAAAATCCTATTTTTACTTTGATAAAAATCATATCTTTATTTAAAATAAAAATCATACCTTTGTTTAAAATAATCTTGTCTTTCTAACTATAAAAATCAAATCTATTTGCTTTTAAAACTCAAATCTTTCCTTATACAAATGTCTCATCTTTCTGCTATTTAAAAAAAACATATTCTATATTTTCTATAATGAAAAACCCATATTTTCTATACCTAAACATCATATATTTTCTTAAACTAAAAATCATATTTTTAATAGCTTAGAAATTATATTTACTATTAAAACTAATAAAAAAAAGAAATGCTTATTGTTTTTCTTCAGCGAGGGGGGGGGGTGGATGCTCGGCGGTGAACTAAGCGGAGGAAGGAGGAGGGGGTTCAGAGGGGTGGTGGCTGGCTTCTGGGTGGCGGCGCTTCGTATTAGGGCGTGGTGGCTAGGGCTTTTAGAGGGAGGTGGTCGGAGGCTGTAGACGAGGAGAAGAAGATGCGAAGGGGGCACGAGGCAGGCGTAGGGCGGCCATGATCTCCCCCCCGAGGCGTCGACGGCGAGAGTTGGAGGGGGCGCGATTTCCATTGCGCTTTTTTTTCTTAATCGGGCGTTGACCGAATGAGAGAGAGGAGGGAGAGTAGTGAGCGGTGAGGATATATATAATTATAAAATTATATTATTTATTTAGTTTTCCTTTTCAAAAAGTTACTTATCCATCTGTAACCCTGAATCAAACCTAACGACTGTCGCCCCTAGCTAAATACCCCCATTTAGAACACAATGGGATATGTGCCGTAACCCAATTCGGCTGTTACAATCAGTTTCCATTGAATTTAAAATATAAATCAATATATTTCAAATTCAAACGCACATTTTAATTTACTGGGGCCACGTATTGACTTTTAAAATTCCAGAAAAATTATTTCTAGTTTCGTATTGATGATACGATCCTAACAAAACTAATTTCGTCAAATTCTGAGATCGTTTGAAAAATGGTCATTTTCCGGTTGATCGAAATTGACTGAAACGGTTAAAACACGTTTTACTTCGCCACGCTCACATACTGATTTGAAAAATTATGAATTTTGGTATCTAGCAATAACTAGATATCCCGGATCCAACAAAAGTGTTTCGTCGAAAACCGAGGTCGTTTGCGAAATTTCCATTTTTAAGGGCCAGAATTCCATAGCGACTATTCTGAATTTTCAACTGGGCATAACTTTTTATCCCTGCTATGAAATTTTGATTTTTCGGATTCGTTAAAAAGATATTTTCAAATAGATTCTAATATTTTTAGTTTCGTCAAAATCCGGTTCATTTTGAATCTTATACATTCATTTGAAATTTGAAATTGAATTTTCGAACTACAGTGCCATTTTCAATTTCTTTTATAATTATAAATAAATATTTAGATTCTAACGACGATTCAAATAGATATATACGTTCTAATTCTATTAAAAATAAATTTCTCATCGTTATTATTTAAAATAATTCATTTTAAATATTCAAAATTCATCAAAATTGCCAAAATAAAAATTTTAAATTGGTTCGGATTTTCTGGGATATTAAAATCTCCCCCACTTAAAAAATTTCGTCCCCGAAAAGAAACGGGGCTGAAAGTTGTTTTAGTAACCAACTCAACTTTCATTATTTTCATTATGGCTTAAGTCTTTCAACTTTTCAGTTTCTAAGAACTTTTCAAAATTTTCAAATTTTTTGCTAACATCCTAAATTTTCAAAAAAATTCGCCATAACCTCCCCTGCACGGGAGCACCGGGAAAATCCCGAAATTGCTATACAAGCATCTCCCATCCAAAAAGAAAAAGAAACAGCCAAGCGGCTAGCAATCGGCTCATAAACATCCAAAACCCAAGAAATACAATAAACATGTACCTATTTGTCGGGCAAACAATTTTATTCCTCTTCTCAAGCCTCCTTGCAATGATCTGTTCACACATATATATGTACATGCATGCATTTCCAAATAATTTTCAATACAGTTCAATATTCGATAAAATTTGGCCTAAATTTACCTTTCTTTCACATAATGGTTTAAATGAATAATCACACCACACAACCATCAATTAATTAGTGGATTAACGTTTCAAATTCATAATTTTGACATATATACAGTAAATCATGTTTTTTGTGCCAAATCACAACAATAACCCCATCTAATTTTGGTTCTCACACCAGTCTAATGGAAATATATAGAAATCCCACTTTCGAAACTCGAACACAAATGACTGATGTTGTACAGTCATCAATAGTTTCATCTCCGGGCGACTAGAGTGTGACTCTATATCTATCCAGTATACTAAAACCTCGAGTACACGTTTGCAAGGCGTATAGGCAAAATCTTTATATATTGGATTGCCCAAACTCAATACAAATAAATATTCAAATACATATAAAACTTAAATTTTCAAAACAAAGCTTGTTTTCATTTTAAAATATACTCTTCCCACTCGTTCTAGGATACTACTGATCCTATCTCTAACGGGTCATTCTCGTTGGATATTACTAATCCAATCTCTGATGAATTCTTTCGTATGGTTCTAATGTGCTTTGTTCTCGAGCTCTGTAAACCAGAGCTATGATACCAGCTGAAACGACCCAAACTTCCCCGTGAAGGAAAGCCCGGATTGCTTTGAGGACAAGACGAATTAGAACACAAACAGAAGAACATTTCATTGTGTATTACAACAATTTCATCAGATTACAAGAATATACAAAGTATGAATAAATATTACACATCATAAAATACCAGAGATTTAAATTACATTACATAGAAGCGGAAAATAATACAAAACACAACTGAAAGATATATACGGATACAGAGCTTTCTGGATATCGTTCCAGCTGTAAACCATGATCCTGTAAATATAAATCTGCAAAACCAAAACTCCTAGCTGCCCGTGCGGAAAATAAGGGCACCCAGAGTTTAGGTTAAAACAATAAACTCCAGGTTAGTCATGTGACTGGTGTGAGAACTGAAACATTTATTTAAAACTTTAGTTTAAATCAGATATATCGAGGAACCACGCCGTATAACACAGAACAGGTTTTCTCCTAAGAATACCAGTGCATATAACAAAACAACGCAATGCTTTTTGGTAAAATGAAGCTATTATAAGACCTAGGTTCCATCACACAATGCAACACAAGCCGGAGGATAGGGTTTTCCCTTATAATAGCCAAACATGCTTGGTACGTTAAAAACAAATCATTTGATACTATTATAAGTGCATAGTGTAAAAAACAACTTCAAATATAAATGTATCAATCCTAGACGGCATGGGTACCATATATCATGTCGCCAATACTAGGCTCTACAATCAAAACCGCAAATGTCACGTATTCGAAGTTGGATTTCCATATGTGAACCAAGGCAAGGGATCGTCCTTACCGCTTCGACACGCTCTAGCCCAAGCCTCAGGAACAGAGCGCATCTCCCTTGGATCGTCAGGGCCGGTTCACTCGATGTGGATTAAAATGCCTGAACACTACGTTTCCCCGCCCTATGGGGCGTAAATGAGCGAAATGACTCCATCGGCCCTGGATCGACCAATATAACCGAGGCGCCTCACAATCCATCATCCACATAAGTAAAATGTCCGGGCGTGTAAAACCCAAAACACCACTCCTAGCTAGAAGAAAACGCATGTCCTCCCTGAAGTCCTCTCCCGTTTCTGGTTCACACCGGGTTGTGAGGCTCGCGAATTAACGCTACACAAAGCTATGTTGCACTAAAGCCATGCTTTGATCATCAACCACAAGACCCTGTTTTTCAACAGAAGCCTTGATCATTTGCATCTCAGCAAGCCACATAGGCAATTCACGCTATGCAACCGATGTATATCAATCACACAGAATGAAATCCAATGTCAGACACATCCATTTACAAGTCCGTTCTGGGTCTGAACAAAACCGGAGGAACCTTATTCTTCGCATATCCATCGATCTCCAAGTACGTCTGGATGATCACCAACTGATTCCCTCCTCTTGGGTGTACAGCCCAATCAAGATCATCAGTAATTATCCAAACGATGTGAAGACCTCCGGTCTTCAACCACTATCTTCATCGTCGACTTATCATCGATTCAGTTATTCAGAATGGGTATAAACCCGGACTTTCCGAATAACTCGCGTATATAATAAATAAGTGTTATAAAACACAACATATGCCTCATTCCAATCCAGAATATTCCTTTATTCAAATATTCTTACATTTTGGGAAAGGTTCCCATTAATTTTATCAAAGATAAATTCTTTAAATTTATTCCTTAATCTTCCTTTGGATATCAATCCAAATCAAATTATGGTTTATCCAAACTAGTCGGGATCAGCGATCCTTATCGAAGTAATCATTTGTTTTTAATTTCCCAATCCCAACCTATTCATCCCATGAAGCAAAACTGGTAATACTTCATAACTAACACCACGATGTTATCGGTAAAATTAATTACCATTTCACATTCAAATCTAATTAAAGATTTAACTATCGCCTGGAGCAAAACTGGAGGCACTCCATTCTCGATCATTTCTTGAATTTGATAATTTTAGTTATCAAATTCACCTTTTAATCTATTTAAAGATTAATTAAAACTATAATTTAGTTTTAATCTTAAAATCATTACTTAATGATTTTTAGAGTTAAGAAATTAATCTTATCTTTACCTGGGTTAAAGAATCAATGGCACTTAAAACGCGGTTCACGATAAACCCAAAATCACATTCCACTGATTATGGAACCTTCACGGAAAACAAATCAATACATATAATAGATATAAACTTCCATATTCGACTAATAATATAAATGGAATAACGGCAAAGCCTTTTAAATTCCATATATATTAGCAGTCTTCCTCTACAGAAATTCACTTCGATTATTACCAAATCGAATTCCATTCCACTCCAATTTATTTTGTTAAATTGGAAATCTTTACTTTGGAAAATCTTCTTTAAACCTTAACAAAAGATTTATAAATTCCAAATCCCATTTCACTGTAAATTGGGTTAAAGAACGAATGTCATTAAAACACAGTTCACAACAAATCCAATTCACATTCCATTGATTATCGGGCTAAAGAACTAATGTCATTTAAAACACCGTCCACGATAAACCCAAAATCCAATTCAATTCAATTCCAATAAATCTTAATTAAAGGATTTATTATTTTCTCAACTGGGTTAAGAACAGTGTTATTTAAGACACCATTCACGACAAACCCAAAATCCCATTTGATATTAAACACAAGGCTCTGAATAGAAAATATATCGACTTATATTCAATATCAAATTCTGAAACCAACAAATATCGTATTGGAAATAATGATATAAATATGTCTTTCAAACTCCCATAACAATATCTGTATAATCACGAAATCCCACATCGAAATACCCCGAAGATAATTTCAGTTCAATTCCATTCCAATTCATATATTGGAAATCCTAGTTATTTTTATAACCATTTCAAATCCAGTTTATTTATTTTAAAAATAAATGGATTATAATTCTAGTTCAAAACTAGTTTATTTCGATAAAAATTTATTTTTATCTTTTCAAATATGGAATTTTTCATCCCAATTCTTTCCAAATCATTTCTTATGATTTTTCATTAATTATTGATATTTTTAATGATTTTATCAAGGCCCGTACAGTCGATTTCCATGAACGGCCATCAAACTGCACTTACAGCGACCTTTTCCAAATTTGATTTGGATATAATTCCGAATCCAACCGTTAGATTTCAAATCTCTAATATTCGTTAGAAAGCTTTTTGTTATACGAACCCAACACTTCCAGTTTTTGGAGAATCCGACGACCGGATCTCCCGCAATGTCCGTTCGAAGTCAATGGTCGAAATTCGCGAACTACCGCAGCGCGATGTGTTCTATTCAGGCCATTATATATATAATATATATATTATATATATTTCATCGATTTCCTTTCAAAACGTATTTTTTAAATCATTTTAAATTCGTTTTCAAAACGATTCCAACTTCATATTCAATTTCTAATCAAAATTGAATATTCCATATCATTGATGTATAAATGATAATATTTTCAAAACATTATATTTTGAAATCAATTCCTTTCCGATATTCATTATAAAAATGAATAAAATCGATATAAATATCTGTTAGATCAAAATTTGGACCTAACACCCAAATCGTTCTGATTCTTATGGAGTTTTAACTGAAGAATGAAGAAAAAGAAGAAAACACACAGAATTTTTAGTGGTTCGGCGTTAACAAGCCTACGTCCACTTTATATGTTATTGATTATACTTTAAATGCTGGTACAATCAATGATTTCTCTCTAGCTCACTTTTACAATTTGATTTCTCTCAGTAATCTAGTAATAATGCTGATAAGAAATGGTAGTATGACAATAATGGCGGAATCAGTCCTTAATATTGCCAAAAGGATCCCAAAAAATGCCAAGCTCCGGGCTATTTATAGCTGATTTTGTCAGGCGGATCGTGGTAACACGTGGCACGAATCCCGAGAACATCGGATCGCATCGCAGCCGATGAAGAAATAGTCAAATTAGCCGTTGTGGACAGGTGTCGCGATCCCCTCGAAAATCGGATCGAGCAAATGGGGAGAATCAGTCAAAATGACGGTTGGGGACACGTGTCGCTGGATCCGTGCGTCTCGGATCGCCGAAGACTAGCTCGTGCTTGAGCGGGTCAGAGGCTTCGCCGTGCACCAGGGGATCGGATCGGTCTATACTGGGCAATAATGTATGTACGGATCGAGTCGCATAGAGGTGTCGTTTCGC
Source organism: Allium sativum (assembly GCA_030737875.1). Lineage (NCBI taxonomy): Eukaryota > Viridiplantae > Streptophyta > Magnoliopsida > Asparagales > Amaryllidaceae > Allium > Allium sativum. The sequence goes on from CM060924.1 coordinate 303,529,526, forward strand.
TGATGAAATGGGGGCGATCCGATGAGGTGCGATCCGATGAGGGGCGATTCGATGAGGGGTGATTCGATGGTGCGATCCGTTCCTTCATGTACTTAGGGAACGCATTTTCATACTTTCTTCTTGTGAGTGAACCTGGGTGGCTTGGTCAAAAAGCTAGCCAACATTTTGCCCCCTCGAAGTATGTTTTATCGAGGATGGAACATGCTTTGAAAATTTTGAATTGTCTTTTCCTGAAACGATACAAACCAACAGTCGTATCTGTCTGAAATGTCGCACTATTTCTGAAAAGTTGCGTCCCTCGATTGGTATAAATACCCAGTTATTCGTTCAATTCCAATTTCTTCTCTGTTTATCAGGTAGTTCATTTCTGGAATCTTTGAAGACCTCGCTATCAAATTCACCGGATAAATTTCCAAACTTTCGTAGGTACTTTTCGAGTTTCCACTCTTGTTTGTCATTTATCGGTTTGGTTCGTGTATGCAAATCACGGTCCGTGTGGCGAGTCGTTCGTCTCGTCCTTTGGTGAGCGTTCGGGCTTCTTCACGGAACGGGACGGACTTCTCTTCGAGACGCGACGGTCTTTGGTCCACAGCCCATCTTCTTTCAGGGTTCGAGTAAAACAAAAATTGGAATATTAACGGTCGCCTCGTGACCTATATAAACCGCACTCCCTCTTCACTTTCCCCCTTCTTCTAGCTTCTGCATCGCGCCGCAAGCTCCATTAAGGAAGAACCCTAGTTTTTCAAACCTCCAAAAATCCGATTGTTTTCCCAACGTTTAGAAAGGTAATTCTACTGAAAGCATCCTTATTCGATATTTCTCTCGTTTTTATGAGTTTTTTCAACTGGTTTGAGGGAAGAAACGATGGAATTTTGTGATTTTTGGGGGGACCAGCGAGGCGCCATGGCTGATGGGTTTAGAGGTTGGCGTTCGGAAATGAGAAGGAGAGGAGAGAAACGGAGGAGGAAGGAGAAGAGAGAAGGCCGGTTTGGATCGTGGGCAAGGAGAGGAGAGGGAGAAGATGAAGGCCAGTGGCGAGACGGAGGGTCGTGGTGACGGCAGAGGCGTGTATCGTGGGGGGCTGCAACGATCCGGCAAAGACCCCGACCACGCAATTTCACGATCCGCGAGAGGGTCGACCCCTACTGTCTCACGATCCCAGAGGAGGGCGATCCCTTTGCCCTGCGATCCGAAGGAGGGAGAACTGTTATACACACCACGATCCGACTCGTAGTTCACGATCCAAACAAATTTTGAACTTTAGACGATGCCTTGTCACCATAAAATTCTGAACAGTTAGGTTAGGGCCTTGATGTCGGACTTTCTGGACTAAATGACCACATATTTTGACTGCATATGACGACTAATATTTTGATGATCTTGATAACTTTTACGCTTTATCTTTAATGCATGCACAAGCACACACACCGGCACTTGCACACATGGGGGACGGGTAGTTTTAATCTCATTTTTCATGTTTTCTCGCCTAACAGTAATGTCGGATAATCAATTTTCTTCAAGATCCGTTACAGAAATGGAGTCTGAGGTTCCTGAGCAATACAACCCTGATGTCCCTCCAATTAACCCAGGAGGTGAAGATTCTGGATCTGAATACGAGGCAACAGAATCGGATCCGTCTGAAAGTACTTCATCTAGCGAAGAATTTGAGATAGACAGGCGAGCTCCCGACGAGATTCCTGGCGCGCTCGGGATAGAGAAGTTTTCTGATTCTTTAGCGTCTAAACTCGATGATATAAAGCTTAAAAGAATCTGCCTGAGGCACGGGATCCCTTGGGATGATGTGATGACACCCGGTAGCGAAGATAGACCCCACTTAGCTCCGGAAGGGTATATGGCGGTCAGTCGAACCATGTGCTTGGTAGGAGCTATTCCTCCGTTTCCTCCAATTGTCATCGAGACCTTAAAACGACTGGGTATCGCTCCGATGCAGCTTCATCCTAACGCCTACGCATCTCTATACACCCTATATATTGCATACGTGGAGATCCTACATACCGAACTCACATTTAGAGATTTGACATTCTTCTTTCTTTTCAAGCATCGCACCTCGACAACCCCAAATTTCTCTTTCTTTGAATCGGTGGCGAATAGGAAGGTTCTGTATGACGGATACAGCAATATAGGGGATCCCAAGTCTGATTGGTTCTATATAAAGAAACAGGCCGGGTGCTCAAGAAGATGGCTTAAATCAAGTAAACTTTAATCTTTTGACTGAATATCTTGTTCAAGAAGCCGAAGCATTAACATTCTCCCCCTTTTTCTTTGTTTTAAACAAATCACGTCTTCCCGAAAACGGAGGGTCCGTTATACAATAATCGATTGTCTATTCTTCTACTAAGCAGATCCGACTTTCTAAGGATCAAAAAGTGCATCACTAATGAGAATCTTCATAAGCATCATCTTCTGGATATAAGATTTGGACTTGGCGCTGGCGGCAAACCCTATAGATACGTGCCCCCAATGGAGGGAGAGGGAACATTGCAAGCAGTAGAAACAACTAAATTCCGCAAGAGTCCTTCCCCGATAGTCATCCAAGACGATGAGGACTTGAACATATACAGAGGGGATGAGGCCCGCGGTGACAAGTCCGAGAAAATCCCAGTTTCTACTCCAATCGAACCCACTGCTCCCGATGATTTGACAGAAGAACAATTATTCAACGAGCTGAGCAAAATTCCCCTGCCCGATGATGTATACACAGAGAGGGACTTTGAAGGGGAGCCATTCTTCCCTGCTTCTGAAGAGACCATCGCTCCAACTAGAGAACAAGAAACTAGTCAGATGAGCCTGTCTTCAGGCCCGGGTCTGTTAGGGGGAAGTATATGGGATGCACAAATCACACACACTGCCTGACCCCGCACTCTTACATCATCAGTATTCAAAGTTTTAATATGCTCTTTTCTTTTTTGCAGGAAAGATGTCCCGCAGGCGATCTTATTCTTATCGTTCTCTTCGTGAGGGCACACCCAGTCTTCGTCTGGGTACTGAGCGCCCTCGCGGCCCTTCTCACAAGCCGACTTCCTCGCAACCCCGGTCTCCACCGAAATTGACATCTGCTAAGCTTCCCAGTTATCCGGTAGTTCCTGCAGGGGGAAAGAAACTTCCTAAAGAGTTAACTCCTCCGAAAAGTGCACCCTCTCACAGCAGGTCGTCGAAAAGGCATCACGAGTCTAAGGATAAAGGCAAGGATCCAATCAAAGAGTCTGAAAAGGAGAGGAGTGACATCGTCCCTTCCAGCCAGCCAGAGTTGGCTCCCCCCGGGTCACGGGATTACATCCATGGTCTCGAGATTCAAGGTAGGCTGGAAAAGCTGCGGGAACAATTCCCAGACATTTTCTTCGAAAGGATGACGTTTGTTCCAGCCTTGGAACCGATCCCTAAGAACTGGGATAATGAAGTTATCGGGCACATTCGCCACGTAGCCAGGCAGTATGACATGATGAAGAAACATGAAGTTAACCTTTCAGAAGTCATTCGAACGCTTGAAATAGAAGCACATAGATCTAAGGTGAAACTTGATAACAATGAAAGGGCCAGGACAAAGATGGAGAAGGACCTGAAAGATGCTCAATCCCAACTTGCTTTAGCACGGAGAGATATTGAAAATTATAAGACCGAATTGGAGAATACTAAGAAACACTTTCATTCGGAACTTGACTCCAATAGCCAAGAGAAAATGGCCTTAAAGAAGGAGGTTGAAGATCTCAAAATGGCCAACATTGAGTTGAAAACAGCACAAGACCATTTTGAAGCTGAGAGAGCTGCTTGGGAGGCAGAAAAAGCAAGTTTGAAAGAAACTTTAGCTTTGGCTAAAGCGGAAAAGGTGATTTTGAATGATCAAGTCGCGGATGCGGAGAGACGGGCAGCTCTCGTCGAAAAGAATGTTGAAAGTGCCATCGAAATGGCTACTGCTTCTAACAACAAGCTCCTCGAGAGAGAGAAGGATATCGAGGGGCTTGAAGAGATGATTTTTGACTTCCTTGGCCAAATCCTCAAAACCCGCAACATCTCGTGGATCCCGGATTACCACGTTACTTTAGCCAATTTATGGGATGCCATTGTTGAGGGTGAGAAGCAGAGATTGGGAGTCGAAGAAATTGATGAAGATGAGTTGATGAAGAGCATCTTGAGGGATAACGAGCCCGAGGAACTGGCAGAGGGTCGTCGTCTGATTCAAGCGGAAATGGAAAAGGAGAGGGCCCTGGCTAAGGGTAAAGGCAAAGCTGACGAAGGTTCGAGTTCAGCCGTGGATCCCAAGACCTCCGGAGTTGAGGAATACCATCCTGATGATCCACTAATCCCTTTGGGCCTAACTCCTATGGTTGTTGGATCTCCTGCAGCTACCCAAGAAGGAGGATCTGTGGAAGGTATCTCCCTTTTTTCCCACAATTTGTCAAAGCAATTGTGAATTGTCGTCGTCTGGTAGAACAACCAATTGAATTAGTAACGTGTGTTCCCCATAATACAGGCGGTGAGCCCGTCGACAAGGGCGTTGAAAAAGGAAAAGAGGCGGAGAAGGAGGCTGTCTCGCCAGGTGCCGGTGTTGATATATCGATGCAGACTGGGGATACAACAGCAGAAAAAAGCGTCCTGGCACCTAGTGCTGATGTCCCCAAGGATGCTGAAACCATCGAGGCCTTGAAAGACATGGATGGGCGCCATGTAGAGGATGAGGAGGATATCATTGGCGCCAAAGAGACCGAAGACGATGACGATGAAACTTTGGCCAGCAGAAAAGCTAGGTAGGAAAAGGAGATGGCTTTGAAGGTGATGGGACAAGAGCCTCTGAACATAGTCCCTATCGCGGAACATGATCCCAAAACTGGGATGATTTTGAAAATCCAGCCCAAATCCATTAGCATACAACTTCATTTTGTGAATCCTGATGATTTCCCGGCTTCCCTCGCTGATAAAAGGAAGAGAAAGGAGGCGGAAGAGGAATCTTCTGAAGAGTCGGATGTTCCCCTCATAGACAAAAGGAAGAGGAAGAAAGGAGATCAATCCGACGCTGACGAGGCGAAGCTGGAGAAACAGATTCAGGGGAAGAGGTCAAAGCGTAAATAGGATATTGTCGCTGGTTTATATTTTGTCTTTAGGTTTCCCACTGGCCAGGAAATGTAATTATGAGACTGGCCCTCACTTTTGTTTTCTAGGCTATTTTTCAGTTTGTAGGTTTGCAGTATATAAGGGAAAGTTTATCTCTTTTTGCATCATTGTGTACCTGTATTCAAATAAACTTTCCATGTTTAGTCATAGACCATCTAATTATAACTACAAATTAGTCAAACAACAGAAAGAAAAATTAAAAATTTTCATGCTGCATTGCTGCATTAAAGTTCATGTGTATATGCATATGGCCCCCAATCAATCGTTAATGTGGCGCTTAACTAGGGCTTATTAAAGATTGATTAGCATTATTCGCATGTTGCCCCCTATTTTTGAATATGGGGGACTTAGAAAATTTCATAAGATAACTGTTCTTGTGGTACTGAACTTCTAGCACCTTTCTCAGTGCTTAATCATAGACTCCTTTATACTCTCCTGGCGGTCGCCGAGGTTAGAGTTCAAATTCAATAGTCCAGTTGGTCCTTGTTCCTTCAACAGGGAAGGAGTTCTTTCTCAGCGCTTACTCTGAGACGCTTTTATACTCTCTCTCTAGAGAGTTAGAGTTCGAGCTCAGCAATTCAACCGCTCCCCGATCCTTCAGCGGGGGAGGAGCTCTTTCTCAGCGCTCGATCGGAGACGCTTTTATACTCTCTCTCTCTCTTTGGAGAGTTAGAGTTCGAGCTCGGCAATTCAACCGCTCCCCGATCCTTCAGCCGGGAAGGAGCTCTTTCTCAGCGCTCAATCGGAGACGCTTTTATACTCTCTCTCTCTGGAGAGTTAGAGTTCGAGCTCGGCAATTCAACCGCTCCCCGATCCTTCAGCGGGGAAGGAGCTCTTTCTCAGCGCTCAATCGGAGACGCTTTTATACTCTCTCTCTCTGGAGAGTTAGAGTTCGAGCTCGGCAATTCAACCGCTCCCCGATCCTTCAGCGGGGAAGGAGCTCTTTCTCAGTGCTCAATCGGAGACGCTTTTATACTCTCTCTCTCTAGAGAGTTAGAGTTCGAGCTCGGCAATTCAACCGCTCCCCGATCCTTCAGCGGGGAAGGAGCTCTTTCTCAGCGCTCAATCGGAGACGCTTTTATACTCTTTCTCTCTGGAGAGTTAGAGTTCGAGCTCGGCAATTCAACCGCTCCCCGATCCTTCAGCGGGGAAGGAGCTCTTTCTCAGCGCTCAATCGGAGATGCTTTTATACTCTCTCTCTCTCTGGAGAGTTAGAGTTCGGTCACGGTGGTTCCGATCATGGTACACCGCCTCCATATCCGTTATCCTCAGAATTTTGACTGGTGATTACATTCCATTCTGATGGATGGCACCTAAAATCATATGCTTCTGGGATCATTGCATGATTCACAGTAATTTTCGAAAAAATAGATAGACAGATAAATAATGCAATAAAGGTAAACGACACACAATATTTTATAGTGGTTCGGTCGAATCATGACCTACATCCACTTTATAATTTTTTTGCTTTAAGGAATCAGACTATTCTAGGCAAGTCGTGCCTTGTACATGGTTTTCAACAAAGCAAAAGAATAGATTTGAATCTTTCATGTTAAGTATGGCCGTAAATGTTGGGTGTTCCACACTCTGGGGATTTCCTTTCCATCTATGGTTGCCAGCTTGAAGGTTCCATTATCAAGCTTGCTCAGAATGGAGTACGGTCCTTCCCACTTCGCTCCCATATGAGTTGGGGGTGAAAAGACACGTTTCAGAACCAAGTCTCCGGGTTCCCAGGTTCGGGCTCGAACCTTTTTGTTGTAGTATCGAGCGACCTTTTGTTTGCATCTCAAGGCACGTAGGTATGCTTCATCCCTCTTTTCTTCAATCATATCCAGGGAATCAAGGAGCAATTCATTATTGGTCATCGGATCATAATAAGTCACTCTGTGAGAAGGTACCTTTATCTCAACCGGGATGACCGCTTCCGTTCCAAAAGCAAGGGAGAAGGGGGTATGTCCTGTTGACGATTTATATGTTGTCCTGTAGGCCCATAGGGCCAAGGGCAATTCATCAGCCCACATGGCTCTGACCCGCTTCAGTCTTCTTTTCAGAAAGGACTTAATCACTTTATTCGCCGCTTCGACTTGTCCGTTCGATTGCGGGTGCGCCACAGAGGTGTACCGATTCTCAATGTGGTATTCTTGGCAGAAATTTTTGAATTCAATGCTATCGAATTGAGTTCCGTTATCCGTTATCACAATCTTGGGAATCCCAAATCGATAGATGATGTTTTTGACGATAAAATTGATCACTCGCTTGGTTGTGATTGTAGTCAGTGGTTCAGCCTCGACCCACTTAGTGAAATAATCCACGGCCACAATAGCTAACTTTGCTCCGCCCCTAGCTATGGGGAGACTTCCAATGATATCAATTCCCCACATAGCGAAAGGCCATGGGCTTGTCATTGTTTTTAACTGATTAGGAGGTGCTCTAGGTATTTTTGAAAATCTCTGGCATGCATCACACCGTCGTGCATATTTTGCCGCATCCTTGTTTATGGTAGGCCAGAAATAACCATGCCGCAACACCTTTTTTGCCAAAGTTTGCCCTCCAGTGTGATCGCCGCATTCGCCTTCGTGTACCTCCTGCAGCACACGCTTGATGTCATCGTGGGCTATACACCGGAGGAGGGGCATCGAAAATCCTTGTCTGTAAAGAACTCCGCCTTGCAGAACGTATCGGGCAGCTTTACGAATTACTTTACGCCTCTCTCTTTTCTTGGTCGGAAGCGCTCCATTCATCAAGAAATTCTTTAGAGGGGTCATCCACGACTCCCTTTCTGGTTCCGTCTCTAGTGTTAGATCGATTTCCATTTGATCTATACTAGGAGACCGAAGTACTTCAACGGGGGTTAGCCCGATCCCTTCAGGATCGTCGGAACTAGCCATCTTTGCCAACTTATCCACCTGCTGATTCTCTGACCGCGGAATGTGAGATATGTTGTAGTGATCAAAATCGTTCAGCAACTCCTTCACTTTCTTCAAGTATAAAATCAATCTTGCACTTTTAGCTTGGAATTTTCCAGTAACCTGGTTCACAACTAACTTGGAGTCGCAAAAGATGTTCAGCTTTGTGACCTCTAACTCCTTTTCGATCCTTAATCCGGCTATCAGGGCTTCGTATTCGGAGTCGTTGTTAGTGACGTGAAACTCCATCCGGATAGCATAGGATATCAATCGTTTCTCGGGGGTTTCGAGCACTATTCCAGCGCCGGATCTTTCGTCATTCCTAGCGCCATCAGTATACAATCTCCAGGCATTGGGATCGAGAAGTAACTTTGAGGGATCAACTTCTTCGTTTGCTATATCCTCCTCCGGGACGGTAAACTCTGCTATGAAGTCGGCTATCACTTGCCCTCGAATTGACCGTCGGGGCTGAAAGTTCAGGTCAAATTGACTTAACTCAATGTTCCATTTGAGTAATCTTCCAGACGCCTCTGGTCTTTGTAAAACTTGCTTGAGTGGATGATCAGTGTATATGGTAATGGGATGCGCCTGAAAATAATGTCGAAGCTTTCTAGAGGCGATCAGTAAACTATACGCCAACTTTTCTATCCTTGGATAATTACGCTCTGCTGCCATCAATTTTTTACTCACGTAATACACAGGTCTTTGGACCTTATCTTCTTCTCTTACCAACGCTGAGCTGATCGCGTGGGATGTTACTGCCAAGTACACGAATAAGTTCTCGTGATCCATCGGCTTAGATAATATCGGAGGTTTCTCCAGGTGCCTTAGTAAGTTCTGAAATGCTTCTACGCAGTCAGGCGTCCATTTGAAGTGGCGTTTTCCTCGCTTTATTAATTCGAAGAATGGGATGCATTTGTCCGTAGCCCTGGAGATAAATCTGCTTAGTGCGGCTACTTTTCCTGCAAGGCTTTTCACATCCTTAATTTGCCTAGGTTCCTGAATATCTCTGATTGCCGCGATCTGGTCTGGATTAATCTCAATCCCACGGGAACTGACGATGAACCCCAAGAATTTTCCGGAGGCGACACCGAATGAACATTTTGTTGGGTTGAGTTTCATCCCGTACTTTCGAAGAATGCCAAACATCTCTGCCAAATCCGTAGTGTGATGGGAGGATTGCTTGGACTTAACCAACATGTCGTCTACGTATACTTCCATTGTTTTCCCGATCTGGTTATAGAACATTCTGTTGAATAACGTTGATATGTAGCGCCTGCGTTCTTCAAGCCAAAGGGCATCACTACATAGCAATATAACCCCAGATCCGTGATAAAACTAGTGTGTTCTTGATCTGGAACATGCATTGGAATCTGGTTATATCCTGAGTAAGCATCCATAAATGAGAGAAGTTCATGACCCTCCGTTGAATCCACCAACTGGTCGATCCGAGGTAATGGAAAACTGTCCTTTGGGCAGGCTTTGTTCAAATCCGAGAAATCGATACACGTTCGCCACTTCCCGTTGGCCTTCTTTACCAGGACTGGATTTGAAATCCAGTCTGGGTATATCGAGTCTCTGATAAATCCATTACTTTTTAGCTTTCCAACTTCTTCTTTAAAGGCAGCGGACCTCTCTGGGCCCAGCATTCGCCTTTTTTGTTTTACCGGAGGATGTTTAGGGTTAATGCTTAATGAATGGCTCATGATTGATGGTGATATCCCGCACATGTCTGCGTGGGTCCAAGCAAATACATCCAAGTTATTTTTCAAGAAATTTGTCAGTTCTTTAGCAAGATTCGGATTTAACTGGGATCCAATCTTAAGGACCTTCTCTGGGTCACTATCATCGATCGGTACATCCATAGTTGTCTCGTTGGGAGTTGCCATTCTGCCCCCAGGTTCTTGGTCCTCTCTGGGATCTATATCCTCGGGCAACCCTCTGGGCGACTCTCCAACGGTTATCCTCTTTAGTTGCTATAAGGTCTCCACCCTTGTAGGGGGAGAAGTGCCCTTGGTTTCTACGTCCCCTCCATTGCGAAGTAACTTTAGCTCGGCAACATAACATGCTCGTGCGGCAACCTGATCTCCTCTGACAATACCAATGCCAGCTTCTGTGGGGAATTTCAATAATAAGCACCAGGGGGCTATGTAGGCTCTAAACTTTGCGATGGTCGGTCGGCCCAAGAAGGCATTGTAGGGTGATTCAACATACAAAACCACGAAGGGATGGATTCTCACTCTCTGGCGTTCTCCTTCCCCAAGCGTAACTGGTAACTCTACATAACCCATTGGAGCAGTGGATGCTCCGTTAAATCCACAGATCCATCCTTGACAGGGCTTTAAGTCTTTTATTTCGAGGTTCATCTGGTCGAATGTCCTTTTGAAAAGAATGTTGACGGAACACCCGTTGTCCACTAAAACCTTATGAACAGTTGCTGGTCCAATAGGTACTGTGATTACAAATGGGTCTTCAGTCGGAGCATGGACTCCAATGCTTTCTCTTTCGCGGAAAACGACATCGTCGGACATCGTCTTTTGTTGCTTTACCGGGATATTGTCCTCGGGGTTGCTACACTCCCCTACCTTGAGGTGTTGCTTGGCTGCATTGACATATTGATCCAATGCCTTGGAACTATGTCCGGCGAGATAAAGCGCTCCGATTACGGTATTGATAACGATGTCCTTTCCCTTTTGCTGGGCAGTTGCTTGGAACTATCTCTGGGCGTTACTCTGTATTCATCTAATTTTCCTTCTCGAAGAAGCCTCTCGATTACATCTCTTAGGTGACGGCATTCATTTGTCGAATGGCCATGAATCTGATGAAAGAGACAAAACTTCCCCGTTTCACGTTCTTTCTCCGTCGACTCTCTGGGAGGTGGCCTCTTATTCTGGAGGACGTCGTACGAATCCATGAAGATATTTTCCAGAGTATCATTTATTGGCATATAACTCTCAAAGGCCCTGGGACGAGTCCTTCTCTGGGAGTCGTTCCCTCGGTTCCTCTTCTGGTTGTTGGCATTACTATTATTATCATTGTTCCCTGATTGACGACCACCCTGATTCCGATTTCCGACATTAACTTCGACCTTCCCCGAGCTGTCTCCTGTCTGCTTAATGGCGACATTGCTCTGGATTTCCTCCTTATCGGCCGTTTTTGACTTTCGGTTAGCATATACTTCTTCCCGGCGTAAGTGTACGTTAGCTTTTTCGTAGAATAACTCTCTAGTATGGGGTGGCTTGCCTGCCAGGTATCTCCCAAATTCAGTGTCTTTATCTACTCCATCAATCAGAGCTGCGACAACGGTTGGTTCATGGGGATCTTTAACTTCAGTAGCGGCCAAGTTGAAACGGTCTAGGTACACCCTCAAACTCTCGCCTGGTCGCTGCTTGACAAGGAACATGTCAATCACACTCTTTGTCTTTTGTGCATAGATGCGGAATTGTTCTACGAACTTTTCACTCAACTCCCTGAAGCTAGAAATCGATCTTGCTGGTAAGCGAGTAAACCATAACAATGCTACATCCTCCAAGAATATGGGAAATGCTTTGCACTTGACAGCGTCAGAAGCTGCGGCAGCGGTCATTGACCAAGAATATCTCATCAGATGCTGGACGGGATCAGACCTACCCGCGTATCGGTTCATCTGTGGCATGTTGAAACGCCTCGGGAAAGTCGCGTCCAAAATATCATCAGTGAAAGGGGTGTGACTGCGGTCGATTCCCCAATCTTTATTCCGTTGTCCACGGCTATCCGCCAGAATTTGATGGATCATAGCTGCAACATTTGCACTGGTCAGCGGAGGTTCAGGGTCAGTGCTTCTTGCTCGGCGGGGTTCTCTAATCTCTCTTCCGGGAGCAGTCACAAAATCCGGGGCTCGGATAGGGCTTCGTTGCCCCCTGTTACCATGAGCATTTGCGCGGCGACGGGGCTGAGGTAGTCTGTTCTGTACAGGACTGTCCGCACCTCGAGCTCTGGGAGTTGCGGCGTGATCGTTCACATTATGGTTTGAGGGCCCTGCACCCAGTGCCTCTTCTTCTCGTGACGGCAGGGTCCCGAACCGAAGCTGCTCTATGTTTTCGAGTCTCTCATATGGTCGCCGCGGAGGTCTCGGCGATTCCTCTGACGAAGAAGAATATCCTGGGGTGAGCGGACGAACTGGCGGCGTCCTTTGCCTTACGAGATCATTAAGCCTTCTATCCATAGCGGTCAATTTTTTTTGTAGAACGGAGCTTTCCTGATTTTGGGCAACCAATTCATCAAACAGTCTCTCCCACATTTCGGAAAAGCGAGAGAGATCCCCTCAGTAATGGAAGCAGTAGGGTCATATTGGTCATCATCACTTTCTCTTATGCGCAAAGAGCTTGAGCCAGGTCGAGCGGAGGGGCCAGGACGGTAGGAGCGAGCCATAGGCTCCTTTTCAGGTCGAGTTGTAGTCCGATCATCAATTCGGATCGCTGTGGATCGAGGATGGTGGCTCGCAGCGCCCCCCTGAGATCGGTTCGTGGTCACGGTACGCGGAGGATTCGAGGCGTTATCTCGGGATCGAGTAACAACCCCTTCAGCAGTCCGGATCGCCTCGTTCTCGTCGACTCGGAGCGTGGCGCCTTCATCGGATCGGTTCGCCCCCGGCGCTCTGCGATCCAAAGTTCCATCATTGCCTAGCTCGTGCACACTTTCTTCGACTACTTCATTCGCGGTTTCATTGATTCGTGAAGCTCGTACTTCCTTAGATCTCTTTCCAGCCATGATATTTGAGTCGCTGGAATCTTCAAAGAACTGAATAGTGAAGCTTTAGGACTGTTTTCTCAGTGAAAGCACCAAAATGTTAGATCAAAATTTGGACCTAACACCTAAATCGTTCTGATTCTTATAGAGTTTTAACTGAAGAATGAAGAAAAAGAAGAAAACACACAGAATTTATAGTGGTTCGGCGTTAACAAGCCTACGTCCACTTTATATGTTATTGATTATACTTTAAATGCTGGTACAATCAATGATTTCTCTCTTGCTCACTTTTACAATTGTGATTTCTCTTAGTAATCTAGTAATAAAGCTGATAAGAAATGGTAGTATGACAATAATGGCGGAATCAGTCCTCAATATTGCCAAAAGGATCCCAAAAAATGCCAAGCTCTGGGCTATTTATAGCTGATTTTGTCAGGTGGATCGTGGTAACACGTGGCACGAATCCCGAGAACATCGGATCGCATCGCAGCCGATGAAGAAATAGTCAAATTAGCCGTTGTGGACAGGTGTCGCGATCCCCTCGAAAATCGGATCGAGCAAATGGGGAGAATCAGTCAAAATGACGGTTGGGGACACGTGTCGCTGGATACGTGCGTCTCGGATCGCCGAAGACTAGCTCGTGCTTGAGCGGGTCAGAGGCTTCGCCGTGCACTAGGGGATCGGATCGATCTATACTGGGCAGTAATGTATGAACGGATCGAGTCGCATAGAGGTATCGTTTCGCTGATGAAATGGGGGCGATCCGATGAGGTGCGATCCGATGAGGGGCGATTCGATGAGGGGCGATACGATGGTGCGATCCGTTCCTTCATGTACTTAGGGAACGCATTTTCATACTTTCTTCTTGTGAGTGAACCTGGGTGGCTTGATCAAAAAGCTAGCCAATAATATAGTTCACGTCAAAATGGCGTTAATCTAATCAACACGGCTTAATATTTTTAAATATATTCGTGTCCATCCCAAATCGGAAATCAAAATCATATTTTCATTCTTTTCTGAATATTATTTGAAAATATTCATTATTTTAAAATAATTGTTATTTTAAAATATTCATTCTTCTGAACTGGAATCAGACACAGTCAATTACCATATAGTGTGATTATATGGATTTCATACAATACATGTATACAACAACAGTGATAAATAATCATCCATCATCCAAATTGCATTCTACACTGTATAAGCATCAAATATAAATATTTAACGCTTGCACAGCTTGACAACCAATCGATTGACATACAACTAATTATTGGGATTAGTGTATGGCCAATATCATCCCAACACCCGTGTGGGGTTTCAAATAATCAAACACAGGTTTTTATTTGTGCAGTTGGGCGATGTGTAAAATTTATCGTTCCAATCAATATCGGTCAAATGTGTGTACATAAACAAATCATCCGATTTGTTTATAAATATTTATTTTATATACACGTTAAAAATTATATTGTTAACTATAAAATAATTATTCATTCCATATCACACAGTCAATTTTCACAACACATCAATCAACCAAACAAGCCATCCATGGTCTGTGGACGACGGGTGTTGGGTGCTGTTAAGCACTGTCTGCGTCCTAATATATATTTCAACTAGAAAATAAAATAAAAATGAGGAGTTCTCACCTTAGGGATCCATTCTAGCATTCTATATTTCTGAATGGTTCAGATTTTCTTTCCACCTGTTCCATCGCAACCCTTTTCATGTTGTTCATAGTAAAAATCATATTTTTAATATGATGTTTCATATATAAAAAATCATATTTTTACATCGCTACTTCGCTATAGAAATTATATTCTTATATCGCTCTTCTTCTAATAAAGATTATATTTTTATAACTCTACCTAAATAAAAATCATAATTTTATTCTATATAAAAATCGTATCTTTATTATGCTATCATATAAATAAAAATCCAATCCTTATTCGCTATTTAGATTTTAAAAATCATGTCTCTTAAATTTTAAAAATCACTTCTTTTACAAAATAAAAATCACTTCTTTCTATTTTTAAAAATCTAATCCTTTTGCTTTTAAAAATTTAGTCTTTCTACTTATAAAAATCTAGTCTTTTTCATTTTTAAAAATCCGATCTTTTTGATTTAAAAATCTAATCTTTCTTCTTTTGAAAATCTAGTCTTTTTCATTTTTAAAAATCCGATCTTTTTGATTTAAAAAATCTAATCTTTCTTCTTTTAAAAATCTAGTCTTTTATACTTTAAAAAAAAAATCACGTCCTTTTAACTTTCAAAAATCAAAACTTTTCTACCTTAAAAATATGATCTTTCCTACTTAAAAAAATATGGTCTTTCTTACTTTAAAAATATGATCTTTCCTACTTTAAAAATATGATCTTTCCTACTTTAAAAATATGGTCTTTCTTACTTTAAAAATATGATCTTCCTTTCTTTAAAAACCATAGCTTTCTATATTATTAAAAATCCTATTTTTACTTCGATAAAAATCATATCTTTATTTAAAATAAAAATCATACCTTTGTTTAAAATAATCTTGTCTTTCTAACTATTAAAATCAAATCTTTTTGCTTTTAAAACTCAAATCTTTTCTTATATAAACATATCATCTTTTCGCTATATAAAAAAACAAATTCTATATTTTCTATAATGAAAAACCCATATTTTCTATAGCTAAAAATCGTATATTTTCTAAAACTAAAAATCATATTTTTAATAGCTTAGAAATCATATTTACTGTAAAAACAAATAAAAAAAGAAATGCTTACAGTTTTTCTTCAGCAAAGGGGGGGTGGATGCTTGGCGGTGAACTGAGCGGAGGTAGGAGGAGTGGGTTCGGAGGCGTGGAAGCTGGGTTCTGGGTGGCGGCGCTTCAGATTAGGGCGTGGTGGCTAGGGCTTTTCGAGGGAGGTGGTCGGAGCCTGTAGAGGAGGAGAAGAAGATGTGGAGGGGGCGCGAGGCAGGCGGAGGGCAGCGGTGATCTCCCCCCCGAGGCATCGACGACGAGAGTTGGAGGGGGGCACGATTTCCTTTGCGCGTTTTTTTTTCTTAATAGGGCGTTGACCGAATGAGAGAGAGGAGGGAGAGTAGTGAGCGGTGAGGATATATATAATTATATTATTTATTTAGTTTTCCTTTTCAAAAAGTTATTTATCCATCCGTAACCCTGAATCAAACCCAACGACTGTCGCCTCTAGCTAAATACCCGCATTTCGAATACAATGGGATATGCCCCGTAACCCAGTTTGGCTGTTATTATCAATTTTTGTGGAATTTAAGATATAAATCAATATATTTCATATTCAAACACACATTTTAATTTACCGGGCCACGTACTGACTTTAAAAATTCCAAAAAAATTATTTCTAGTTTCGTATTGACGATACGGTCCTAACAAAACTAATTTCATCAAATTTTGAGATCATTTGAAAAATGGCCATTTTCTGGTCAATCGAAATTGACTGAAACTGTTAAAACACGTTTTACTTCGCCAGGCTCACACATTGATTCAAAAAATTATGAATTTTGGGATCTAGTAATAACTAGACATCCCGGATCCAACAAAAGTGGTTTCGTCGAAAACCGAGGTTGTTTGCGTAATTTCCATTTTTAAGGGCCAGAATTCCATAGCGACTATTCTGACTTTTCAACTGGGCATAACTTTTTATACCCGCTATGAAATTTTGATTTTTCGGATTCATTGAAAAGATATTTTCAAATAGATTCTAATATTTTTGGTTTCGTCAAAATCTGGTTCATTTTGAATCCTGTACATTCATTTGAAATTTGAAATCGAATATTTCGAACTACCATGCCATTTTCAATTCCTTTTATAATTATAAATATATATTTATATTCTAACGACGATTCAAATAAATATATACGTTCTTATTCTATTAAAAATAAATTTCTCATCGTTATTATTTAAAATAATTCATTTTAAATATTCAAAATTCATCAAAATTGCCAAAATAAAAATTTTAAATTGGTTCGGATTTTCTGGGTTATTACATGGAAGATCTCCTAAGAGCTTGTGTATTAGACTTCGGAAGATCTTGGGAAGACTACCTACGTTAAGTTGAGTTTGCATATAATAATAGCTACCAGTCGAGTATTGGGATGGCACCATACAAGACATTGTATGGTAGACCATGTAATTCTCTGGCTGGTTGGAAACTAGAGATAAGTTAATATTTGGGCTAGAGATGATTAGAGAGAAATCAGATTGTATTGAGATTGTTAGGCAACGAATTTAGGCAACCCAAGATCATCAGAAGAGTTATGCCGATAAGCGTTGCAAAGATTTGGAATTCGACGTTGGCGATATGGTTTTCATGAAGATTTCGCCATTGAAGCATGCGGTTCGGTTCGGAAATAAAGGAAAGTTAGCTCCTAGGTTCTTTGGACCGTTTCTGATAGTCGAGCAAATAGGAAAGCATGCATATAGATTGGAGTAACCCAAGAAGATGTCGAGTATGCATAATGTTTTCCATGTGTCATTTGTACGGAAGTTCGTGCATGATTCGAATGTGGTGATATCTCTAGAGCAGTATGACGACCTAGAAGTAGAGACCGTAGTTATGAGACCCCGTAAGCCGCTTTGTATTATGGGGAATGACACAAAACAACTTAAGAGGAAGATGGTTAAGTTAGTCAAGGTACAATGGAGTGAGGATGACGACGATTGTACATGGGAGACGAAAGAGAGCATGAAGGCGACCCATCCAGAAGTCTTCGTCAGTATGACCCATTGATATCATGTCATCATTACATCATTGTAACTTGCATTATTGTGTTTGTTTATAGAATTCCGCATGCCAGGATAGGGCTACGAACGCATGGCTTGGTGGCTGCTAGTTTGGGTGATGAAATTTGCTACTAATGGATGATAGGCATGCGGAATTATTTTCATTACTTGTGTTTGCTTGGAATTTCGAGGGCGAAATTCTTAAGCAGGAGAGAATGTAACAGCCCGCATTTTACATATCGAAATAATGTAAAATATTTTTAATTTATTCCCTGAGGGTTGGATCATTCTCATATTTTAATATGTTGTTTATGGGGATGTGAGACATGTCCATAATTTTTACCAATTTTGTTTATGACCATTTTTCCCATGTCTGTCTTGTACAGGCATAACTTTTGACCCGGATCGATTCAGGTACTGACATCGGTCTCATTGGAAAGGAAATGATGATTCCCATTCCGTAGAGTGGTCACAATAAAAAGTTTGCTCAGTGGTTTGGAAGGAATCGTTGTTTTAAGGTTTCGCAATTGGCTGTTCAGATTTTGGAAGATCACCACTTATTACCTCGTCTTGGGTGTACTGCCCAATCAAGACATCAGTAATCATCCAAACGATGTGAAGACCTCCGGTCTTCAACCACCGTTTTCATCTTTGACTTATCGTCGAATCAGTTATTCAGAATGGGATAAACCCGGTCTTTCTGAATAACTCGCTTATATAATAAACAATTGCTATAAGAACACAATATACGCCTTATTCCAATTCTGAATATTCTTTTATTTAAATATTCGTATCCCTTGGGAAAGGTTCCCATTAAGTTTATCAAAGATAAATTCTTTAAATTTATTCTTTAATCTTCCTTTGGATATCAGTTCAAACCAAATTATGGTTTATCCAAACTAGTCGGGATTAGCGAACCTTACCGAAGTAATCATTAGTTTTATTTCCTAATCCCAACCTATTCATCCCATGAAGTAAAACTGGTAATACTTCATATCTAACACCACGGTGTTACCGGTAAGTTTAATTACCAATTCACGTTCAAATCTAATTAAAGATTTAACTATTGCTTGGAGCAAAACTGGTGATACTCCATTCTCGATCATTTCTTGGATTTGATAATTTTAGTTATCAAATTCACCTTTCAATCTATTTAAAGATTCATTAAAACTCTAACTCAGTTTTAATTTCCAACAATCATAACTTAATGATTTTTCCAATTCAGGAAAAAAATCCTGTCTTTAACTTGGTTAAAGAACTAATGTCATTTAAAACACAGTTCACGATAATCCCAAAATCACATTCCATTAGTTATGGAATTTTTACGGAAAAACAAACCAATATATAATCGATATCAATTTCCGTATCCGACTAAAATTATAAATGGAATAACGGCAAAGCCTTTTAAATTCCATATATATTATCAGTCTTCCTCCACAGAAGTTCATTTCGATTATTATCAAATTGAATCCCATTCCATTCTAATTTATTTTATTAAACTGGAAAACTTTACTTTGGAAATTACATTAAATCATGGAATAAAGATTTATAAATTCTAGGTCACATTTCACTGCAAATCGGGTTAAAGAACGAAAGTCGTTAAAACACAGTTCACAATAAACTTGATTTACATTCTATTTCAATTCCAATTAAATGTTCATTAATTGGTAATTCTTCTTTAAATCTTAGTTAAAAGACTTATTCTTTTCATATGGGGTTTCAGAATAGTGTAAATGAAGACACCATTCCATCAGTCTCTAACCGTAAATTTGTAAGAGAACAATTCCCTAAGTATTAATCCCGAAGGCCGAAACCAACATTAGATCAATACCCAGGAAACCATTCAACTTAGCTAACCTCCAGTTTGTTTCTAATTTCCTTAACTCCATTGGGTTTAAGAACAGTATTATTAAAGATACCATTCACGACAAACCTAAAATCTCATTTCATTGTTGATCGGGTTAAAGAACAAGTGTTATCTAAAACACCATTCACGACAAACCCAAAATCCTATTTGATATTAAATACAAGGCTCTGAATAGAAAATATATCGGCTTATATTCAATATCAAATTCGGAACTCAACAAATATCGTATTGGAATAACGATATATATATCTTCCAAATTTCTCCACAATGCCCGTGTAATCACGAATCCAATATCGAAATATTCCAAAGATAATTTCGATTCAAATCCATTCCAATTCATATATTGGAAATTTTGTTTATTTTAAAACCATTTCAAATCCAATTCATTTATTTAAAAATATTGGATTATATTTCTAGTTCATAACTAGTTCATTTCGATAAAAATCTATTTTTATCTTTTCAAATATGGAATTTTCATCCAAATTCTTTCCAAATCGTTTATTATGAATTTACACAAATTATTGATATTTTTAACAATTTTATCAAGGCCCGTACAGTCAATTTCCATAAACGGTCATCGAACTGCACTTACAGCGATCTTTTCCAAATTTGATTTGGACACAGTTCCAAGTTCAACCGTTAGATTTCAAATTTCTTGTATTTGTTAGAAAGCTCTTTTCGATACGAACCCAACGGTTCTGGTTTTAGAAGAATCACACGGTCGGTTCTCCCGTAATGTCCATTCAAAGTCAATGGTCGAAATTTGCGAACAACCGCGTTGAGGCGCGGCGCGTTCTATTCAGGCCATTAAATATATAATATATATATATATTATATACTTCGCCGATTTCCTTTTAAAACGTGTTTTATAAATCATTTTAAATTCATTTTGAAAATGATTTCAACTTCATATTCAATTTTAAGTCGATATTGAATATTCCATGTCATTAATATATAAATGATAATATTTTCAAACTTCAGATTTTGAAATCAATTGCTTTTCGATATTCATTATAAAAATGAATAAAATCGATATAAATATCGTTCACATCAAAATGGCGTTAATCTAAACAACACGACTTTATATATTTAAATATTTTCGTGTCCATCCCAAATCGGACATCAAAATCAGATTTTTGATCTTTTACTGAATATTATTTTAAAATATTCATTATTTTAAAATATTCATTCTTTCTGAACTGGAATCAGACACAACCAATTACCATATAATGTTATTTATATGGATTTCATACAACACATATATACAACAACAGTGATAAATAATCATCCATCAACCAGAGTGCGTTTTACACTGCATAAGCATTAAATATAAATATTTAACGCTTACAATAGCCTGTCAACCAATCGATTGACATACAACTAAACAATTGGGAATAGTGTATGTCAAATATCATCGCAATACCTATGTGGGGTTTCAATCAAAAAATAATGAATTTTATTTGTGCAGTTGGGCAATGTGTAAAATTTATCGTCCCAATAAATATCAGTCAAATCAATGTACATAAACAAATCGTCTAATTTGTAAATGATTATTATTTTCATTCATATATCTGTTAAAAATTATATTTTTAATGATAAATTATTTATTTCAACACTTGAATATTTTATTCAGTTCATTTACCCAATAAAAATGATATTTTTATTATTCAAATATTTTATTCAACACATGAATATTTATACAATCCATTTCACAACACAATCAATTTTCACAATACAATACAATCAAACAAACAAGTCATCCATGGTCTGTGGACGACGGGGAGCAGTCCATATATGTAGTTATAAAGTAATTAACTGTACATAAATAATTTTAGTGAGAAGTTCTCACATTGGTTCCCCACTCCATCGGTTTTTATCTGAATTTCTGCTCAGTTTGGTTTTGATTTTTCCTGAAATTCTGATTTGCTCTAAATTGGACCCGGTTAGTTTTGTTGTGAAGCTCTCAGCTCCACGATTACAACAGATCCAGTTTCGTGCGATTTGGTCCTCGTATGAGAAAGTTATAGCATTATATATATTTATAACATAATTTTAATTAATTTATAAATCAATTAAAACTAATACTCCTCCTAATTACATCTTCCTCATCGGTTAAAAATCTGGACCCCGAAAACCTACTGCCGCCTCCAACTTTTGAACGACGCAGCACCCTCAATGCCTCCGGCCGTTGGTCCAATGCTGCCACGACGCGCCCCTTTGGACCAGCTCCCCACGGCTAGAACTTGGTTGAACTCGCCCCCTCCTGGTGGCGGAAAAAGTGCTTCTAACGGCCGACGTTTGAGCTCGGCTCTCAAGCAAAACATGAAATGAGAATTCATCAAAACCGAATCACATTGGAGAGGAGAATAATCTCTTTCGTTTTCCTTTTGAAACTTCTAAAATCATTGATTCAATCGCGTTTGATTTAGGGATTTATTTAGGACAATTTTCTCTATCATTTTCAGCTCCTAGCGGCGCATTAAATAGAGAGAGAGGATAAGGTTTGGCTGAATTTGATTGGCCATTTATATTTATATTTATTTTTAATTATTTAATTCTTTAAATTCTAAAATTACATGTTAATCCATACGAACCCCAAACCAAACCCAATGACTGTCGCCCCTAGCTAATTACTCCCATTCCGAACACAATGGAATATGTCCCGTAAGCTAATTCGATTGTTTCGAATAGTTTTTCTTTAAATTAAAATATAAATCCATATATATTCAATTTAAACGTACATTTTAATTTACCGGGCCACATACATACTCTAAAAATATCAGAAAAATAAATCTGGCTATGTATTGATGATACGGTCCTAACAAAACTAATTTCGTCGAATTTGGAGACCGTTTGAAAAATGGCAATTTTCTGGTCGATCTAAATTTACTGAAACTGTTAAAACACGTTTTAGTTCGCCATACTCACATATTGATCCTAAAAATTATGAAAATTAGAATCTAGCAATAGTTGACATTCTGGATGTAACGACCCGGATTTCGAGCGACTTTGGTTATCGACATAAGCATGATGTCGATAACCAAACATCGAAAAATTCCGGTAATTAATGAAAGAAGTTAGAAGGTGAGGATAGATAAGATAGAAACTTAGAATAGAAGATGAAAAAGAACTTACATCATCAGAGTAAACACGATTCTCACAGCGGAACGAATAAAATATAACATATAACATAACTTTGAAATATAACAGTTATGTATACAATAACACTTATCAGAGTACAACACTTACAACACAGCGGAAATAAACTATAGCTATATGATCTAGAAGCCTCCGGCTCCAGCTCTTCAAGTATATCTGTAAATCCCGACTACTTGACTGCCCGTACAAATTTAGGCACCCAAGAGTTTAGGGAAAACAACAAAGTAAACTCCGGGTCAGTCATGGGACGGGTGTGAGTAAAATAGTTTAACACAGTTTAACAGATATATGATATCTCATAAGACCACGCCGTGAATACAGAACGGGTTTTTCCCTTATGAGAATCCAACATCTTTGACAAGCAATATCATTCTGATATTATAATAATGTCTAAGTACAAATATATATCAATCTAGCAGAAACGCTTTCATCTCACGTTCTACATATATAGTATAAAATCAAAACCGCAAGCACGTATTGGGTAATGGGTTTCCGACTATGACAAGGTATGAAACAACCTTTCGCTAGTGTACCTCTAGAGAGGAATACACTGGGTTCAAGAAGAACATCTTGCAACCCGGTCAAACATGACCGACCACTCATTTCGCTGAGTGTATCGAATGTATATCACCAACGGTTGGGATCAACAACCGTTTCCCGAATGGGACAACATCAACAATAGATTTTTAGAAATAAATGAAACTCTAGATCAGGTGATTATACACCCTAATATGTGCGACCTACATAGCCATGTTGCCTGCCCGATTTCTGTCATTTACCGGATTGATGAGGCTTGAGGTTACGCTTCATCATTACATCAGATTCACTTCGAATGCCACATTGTCAAATCCATCGAAAATCACTAACTGACGTCTACAACAGTACATTACGTGTTAGCTAAAGAAGTTTCCTTCTCCGCTTCCACTCTTGGTACGGTTGAAGAAATCAATGTACGTGACCTTTCTGGAAATACTCTGTCAGACATTCATCTTCATTCACTTAAAATGTCACATCGTCATACCCGCCAAATCACAAATTGACTTCCTTAAAAATACAACGGGTATCTAGCTAAGAGAAACGAATTCCTCTGCCACCAACGTATATACGTTTGAAGAGATCAACTTACGCGATCCATTGGATATACTCTGTCAGACCTTCATCCTTACAGGTCGTCCTGGGACTGGACAAACTGAAGGCACTATTCAGTATATCCATCTTAGTCACTGTTATCTAAGACTTATACAACAGCCCTTGCACTTTACTCCGTCTTCCATTATCTTTGGCATATATGATTCGCAATGCTTATGCCAATACAGAGTGGTTCTTTGGATAATAATCCAACCGGTCTCTCCATATTAACAACGTTAAAATGGTCAAAACTTTGATAGTTTGTGATTTAACTATCAAAGAAAACACGTGTGCATACAACGATATTATTTCCAAATGGAAATTATATCAATCCATCATCAATCATATATATATCCTTATTTTCTAAGTTTAGAAAATATACGTTAACGCTGGAAAACATTTCCATAACTCCTTTACGATCAAACCTTACCATTTCTTAGTTAAGAAGGAAGTCAATCAAGTTGGGGTATAATTACCTCTCATACCTTAACTGAACAACGTTATAACTTTGAAATGGTCAAAGTTTATCCTTAAATCTTTAACAATTTCTTTACGTCTTTCTCGGATTCAATTTACGAATCCACTTTTATATTTAAAACATTGGTTATAACGATAACGTTATAATCCCTACTTTCGAATTATCTAACTTTAATTATAACTTTTATTCTTTAATGTGAATAATTAACCTAACCACTAATTTATAAATAAATGAATCTTGATTTAAACACCAGAAAGTATAAGTACTTTCCCCGAATTCGATATAATCGAATTCGACGTATACTCTCCCTTTAGAGTAATCTCTATTTGATTAACTCTCCTTCGAATAACCTATTTTTGATAACTCTTTGTTTTCAAATATCTCATATTTGAAAATCTTACTTTCGAATAACTATATTCGATAATCTCTTTTCGAATAACTCTTATTCGATAAATCTCACTTCGATTAAACTTTAATCGATACTCCTTTCGATGAAACTAACATCGACAACTCCTTTCGATGAAACTGACATCGATTAACTCCTTTCGATGAAACTAACATCGATTAACTCCTTTCGATGAACTAATTCGATTAATTTAACTCGACGAACTTAACTCGAATAACTTGACTAACTTAACTCGACTTGATTAACTCGAATCGACTAACTCAACTTGATTAACTCGACTCGACTAACTCGACTTGATTAACTCGACTCGACTATCTCGACTTGATTAACTCGACTTACTTGGTTCGACCCATTCGATTCGATTAACTAGGCTCAACTAACTTGGGTCGACCCACTCGATTAACTCAATTTAGTTAACTCAACTAAATTCTCAACCCGATCAACTCGATTAACTCGATTATCTTAACTTGATCCACTTAACTTGATTGCTCTTAATCGATAACTTAACTCAACTATTCTCAATCGATAACTTAACTCGATTACTCTTAATCGATAACTTAACTCGATTACTCTTAATCGATAACTTAACTCGATTACTCTTAATCGATAACTTAACTCGATTACTCTTAATCGGTAACTTAACTCTAATCGATTTACTTACTTTAATCGATTACTCAATTTGAATAACTCCTTTTCAATTATCTTGTATTCGATTACTTTATTGATTTATAAAGATTCCCCTTTTTACAACATTTACTCATTTATAAAGATTTACTTTTAGTAACAGTTCTTCACTTTATAAATGTTCCTTTTATAACGTTTATCAAATTTAGAAGTGTTGAGTCCACATTCTAAAACCACTGGTGTTAAAACCAATTTCTATTCTGTATATAAGTTCAGACTTATATTTCCATTTATCAAATGATAAATATTTTACTTTAATTTATAAAATATCATTCATAAATTAATCTTCTTACTTTATCTGTTAAAACAGATTTCCATTTGATGTTTATTTTCCAAATAAATATCCCTTGATAACTCCATTTATTCAATCATTACTTCCAATTCTATTTATTTAACCAATAAATATTTCCTTTTTATCTTCCTATTTATTTTCAAATAAATATCTCTTTTATCTTTTTCTATTTATTCTAAATAAATAATTCACTTTATAAATATTCCATTTATAAAGATTTCCCTTCATTTATAATTCCACTTAAATGTATTTTCTATTTATAAATATTCCATTTATAAATATTTCTATTTATAAATATTCTATATATAAATATTCTCTTTTCAATATTCCGTCGAAAATTCCCTTTTAATTATTCTCCCAATAAATGTTCCTCTTTATAAAATTCTATGATTTTATAAATTATTTTCAAAATATCCCCTTTTATAAAATCGGTTGATTTTATAAAATTCCTTTATTTCAATATATATTGAAATATCCCTTTCTACATCCCAGGGTCTCTTATGATATTTAAAATATCGAATACAATGATCAATATCATTCTAACATACATAATCGAACAGATTAGATATCACATCACATATTACACTATATGAACAGAACAGTATTATAAATATTGAGGAGTCCAGTTGGACCCCTCCAACCTGTTTCCCTACATCACAGATGTTAAACAACACCAATATAAAATATTCTGAAAATCAGAATCAATATTCGATTAACGATATATATATATATATCGTTATCGATCATTTCAAACAATACACAAACAATTCAACCAAACAGTTAACACACAGCAATCAGTCATCATTTATCAGTTCTAAATATACGTTATAAAAATAGAACTGTTCAGAGTTGGTGAGTTTTACTCACTTTGGCAGTTCATCGTTTAAGAACGATAAACTGTTATTTGATTTAAATCAAATAATTTATTTTGCCATAAATTCAAACGTGTCCCAGTCCACTTCTAGTCAGCTTCATTGTGAAGCTCTCGTCCATACGGTCCCAATGCAACTTACGGTTCGTCAATCGTACCTGTACGAGTAAGATATTGATTTTACAAGTTAGTACGATTTTAAATTCAAATTTAAACTAAACAATTTATATAACGGGCCTCACCCCTTTATAACACCGGTCCATTTCCCTTCTAATTGAACCCGACCCGCCCTCTTGTATTCTTCCCCAAAACAATCGCTTAAAACACAGCTCCTCCACAGACATTAACACAACTTCATCCCCACCGAACTCCGTCCCTGAACCACCGAATTCAACTCAGACACCACCATCTCACTCCACTTCGCATCCTCATTCACTTCCATCACAAACCGTATAACTCAATGCCTCCCTACCTGTTGCATCTCGTGCTCAACGCAGTGACGTCTGTGAAGGACATCGACATTCAAACTTACAAAAAATCCCCAAACCCCACTTACAGACTCGGATTTTCATCAACAACCCAAAAATCACCATCCAAACTTCCATCGATGCTCACATCCGCTCCGGTCCTTAACCCTAGCTCCACCGTATGGTTTCGAGCATCAGCGAAACCGCATCGCAACCCACAAAATGAACACCAGATTGAAGAGGATTCATCCGTGAATGCAAATACAGATGTTTTATAATTTATAGAAATATATTGTAATTGTTTTGATTTTTCTTTTGAACGAATGTTTGCTGTGAAGAGGAAAAACAACAGCGGAATATCTCATTGACTAAAGAAGAGAGTTGAATTAGGTTAGAACGATAAGCGGGGTATTTATAGGGGTTTAGATTTAGATATTTTGAAGTAGGGAATATTCTCAATATATTCTCCATCATTTATTCGTCTTCTAAAAATTTGTGTGATCACAGACAATACCCAAAAATCACCAAACTGGACATGCTGCTAGAGTTTGACAATACGGTCCCAATGAAACTGGTTTCGTCGAATTCCGACTTCGTATGCTCACACAGCGTATTTTTAACCGTCAAAATACTGACTGTTCTTCACATTAAAATCTCGTACGACCACACACTGATTCTAAAAATCACGGAACTTGGAATCTAGCAACTATTTGATATTGCAGATCCAACAAAATTAGTTTCGTCGAATTCCGACTTTGTTTGCAAAAGTGGCTTTTTTTAAAGCTCTGGATGACCCATTTAAATATATAAATATATTTAAATATAATTAAATTAAATATAAGTAAATGTATATTATCGTATATCTTCACATATGATATCATACAGCTCCAGAATATCATATCAGAATTTATAGTTTGATACTTCAGATTTTAGATTTATCGATATTCAGTTTATATCGAAAATCCTTTTATAACGTAAATAAAGCATCACAAATTATAAAGGAATTCTACAACGACTTTTCTGAAATTTGATTTGGACGTAAATCAAAATCTACACGACGAAATCCCGATATTTCTCTTCCACTAGGAAGACATACTCCACTAGCTCCACATGTTTCTTGTTTCACAGAAATATGGCTTGAAACGAATCCTGTACATTCAGTTGAAGTTCGAATCGCCAATTTACGAACTACAACGCCATTTCAAGCTCGATTTTAATTATATTAAAATTCTACGTTCAAACCGTCATCGATTGAATATATTCGTCAATATAATTCAACTCTAAGCTGAATTTAATCTAAGGGACGACCCCGTTCACAGAATATTTTGATTCCCAATATTTTTTATTATTCTAGAATTAAATATATTATTTAATTATTTAAATTAATTAAATATTCACTTTATTTAATTAATCGACGTTTTAAATTCCCTAAATCACTATATATATAATTAAATTAATTAATTATAATACCCCTGAATGCGGGTCATTACATTCTTCCCCACTTAAAATAATTTCGTCCTCGAAATTGCTAAGTTAGAGGATGACCCTATCTATTTGGTAAAAGCTTATCGGTTTACCCCTTATCTCTTGTTTCAACTGAACCAACTGATATCGATTCCAATATTAATTCCTTTCGACTAACTAAAATTTTCAAAAATTATGAAAATTTTCTAACACTTTAAATTTTCGTAAAATTTCGCCATAACCTCCTTTGTACAGCCCTATCGATAAAACCACAACTCGCCTCTCTAGGCCTTCTCCAACCCAAAAGAAAATCAAACAGCCAAGCGGCTTGCCATATCGGCTCATAATTCACCAAACTCATATGAAATATAAATTTGTACCTTTTTGTCGGGCATATCATTATATCACTTTCACCTATTATCCATTCAACATATACCAGGGTTATCCCAATCAACTTATTTTTATCCACAATTTCAACCGTTCGCTTATACCTAAGTCGAATTTTATTTCAAACTCAAGTTTCATTCTCGATTCCAAACTCCTTACTTGATTATCAAATTACACTTCAAATTCGAATCCCCCAAATCCAATTTGTCTCGATATCATTCAAATTTAATTTCTGTTATCACTTAACTGACTTTATTTTAATTCCAAATTTCTTTCACAAATTTCTGTTAAATTTGTTTTTAAATTAAACAAACCAAATTCTGGGAGTTTTTAAACAGTTTACTCTTTACAAAAAAATCAAAATTTTCTTTTTGAAATACAACACAACTTGTTTTTCCCAAAACAATTTCATAACAGTATCTCTGGTAGTAATTCGTCACTTACAACTCGAAAATGAACACTGATGATGCTACAGTCATTATCAGAATCTATTTTCCAGCGATCGAAGTGAGTTCAATACTATAAAACCGTTTCTAAACATTTCCACCTTGAAATTCGTTTCAAAATACAATTCACACTGCTTGTAAAACAATTTAAAATCTCCCAGGATCTTAAATTT
This sequence comes from Allium sativum, assembly GCA_030737875.1. Taxonomy (NCBI): domain Eukaryota; kingdom Viridiplantae; phylum Streptophyta; class Magnoliopsida; order Asparagales; family Amaryllidaceae; genus Allium; species Allium sativum. Next base: position 303,558,847 of record CM060924.1, read on the forward strand.
TCCTTATTTTTAATCCAAATCCATTTACAAACACTTATCCAATTTTCCAGTATTTTAATTCAATTTCTAGTTTAAATTTCAGATTTAACTCATCTGATTTCACGTATTTCACTTATATGAATTCTGATTGGTTATTTACATAACCATTTAATCTATAATCTTACTCGATTATAACAACCACCAATATATCCACTATATTATAATTTTGATACATATATCTTCTCTATATCAAGATATACCTTGGGTAAACTTATTTTAATTTACCCTCTTTTCAAAACATATCGTGACGACCCATCGTATTCAAGTGTTTAGTAACTCCTACCGATACAGTGGATCAAACTGATCGACCAGAACTCATAAACAACTCAACCAATGAATCACCACAATATAAAACAAATTTTTATATCAAATACAAATACGTTCACTTGTATATATACACTCAAACTCAATCTAAGGTATTACTAACCCTATCTCTACTGAGTCACGCCACAAAGCCAAGGTAATTCACATAACTTAAGCTCTTATACCAACTGTAACGACCCGGATTTTGAGTAACGTATATACGTTTGAAGGGAATCTGATGTGATGATAAAACGTAGCTTCTAGCCTCATCAACCGGTAAATGACAGAAATCGGGCAGGTAGCATGGCTATGTAGGTCGCACCTATTAGGGTGTATAATCACCTGATCTAGAGTTTCATTTATTTCTAAAAATCTATTGTTGATGCTGTCCCATTCGGGAAATGGTTGCTGATCCCAACCGTTGGTGATATACATTCGATAAACTCAAGCGAAATGAGTGGTCGGTCATGTGTAGCCGGGTTGCAAGATGTTTTTGTTGAACCCAGTGTATTCCTCTCTAGAGGTACACTAGCAGAAGGTGGTTCCATACCTTGTCATAGTTGGAAATCCATTATCCAATACGTGCTTGCGATTTTGATTGTATACTATATATGTAGAACGTGAGATGAAGCGTTTCTGCTAGATTGATATATATTTGTACTTAGACATTATTATAATATCAGAATGATATTGCTTGTCAAAGATGTTGGATTCTCATAAGAGAAAAACCCATTCCATATTCACGGCGTGGTCTTATGAGATATCATATATATGTTAAATTGTGTTAAACTATTTTACTCACACCAGTCCCATGACTGACCCGGAGTTTACTTTGTTGTTTTCCCTAAACTCTTGGGTGCCTAAATTTGTACGGGTAGTCAAGTAGTCGGGATTTACAGATATACTTGAAGAGCTGGAGCAGGAGGCTTCCGGATCATATAACTATAGTTTATTTCTACTGTGTTGTAAGTGTTGTACTCTGATAAGTGCTATTATATATTATATGTTATTCATTCCGCTGTGAGGTTCGTGTTACTCTGATGTTGTGTTCTTCTTCTTCTATTCTAAGTTTCTATCTTATCTATCCTCACCCTCTAATTTCTTTCATTAATTAACAGGATTTTTCGATGTTTTGGTTATCAACATCGAGCTTATGTCGATAACCAAAGTCGCTCAAAATCCGGGTCATTACAGTTTAGTTTAACACAGTTTAACAGATATATGATATCTCATAAGACCACGCCGTGAATACGGAACGGGTTTTTCCCTTATGAGAATCCAACATCTTTTACAAGCAATATCATTCTGATATTATAATAATGTCTAAGTACAAATATATATCAATCTAGGAGAAACGCTTTCATCACACGTTCTACATATATAGTATAAAATCAAAACCGCAAGCACGTATTGGGTAATGGGTTTCCAACTATGACAAGGTATGGAACCACCTTTCGCTAGTGTACCTCTAGAGAGGAATACACTGGGTTCAACAAGAACATCTTGCAACCCGGCCACACATGACCGACCACTCATTTCGCTGAGTGTATCGAATGTATATCACCAACGGTTGGGATCAACAACCGTTTCCCGAATGGGACAGCATCAACAATAGATTTTTAGAAATAAATGAAACTCTAGATCAGGTGATTATACACCCTAATAGGTGCGACCTACATAGCCATGTTGCCTGCCAGATTTCTGTCATTTACCGGATTGATGAGGCTTGAGGTTACGCTTCATCATTACATAAGATTCACTTCGAATGCCACATTGTCAGATCCATCGAAAATCACAAATTGACGTCTACAACAGTACATTACGTGTTAGCTAAAGAAGTTTCCTTCTCCGCTTCCACTCTTGGTACGGTTGAAGAAATCAATGTACGTGACCTTTCTGGAAATACTCTATCAGACATTCATCTTCATCCACTTAAAATGTCACATCGTCATACCCGCCAAATCACAAATTGACTTCCTCAAAAATACAACGGGTATACAGCTAAGAGAAACGAATTCCTCCGCCACCAACGTATATACGTTTGAAGAGATCAACTTACACGATCCATTGGATATACTCTATCAGACCTTCATCCATACAGGTCGTCCTGAGACTTGACAAACTAAAGGCACTATTCAGTATATCCATCTTAGTCACTGTTATCTAAGACTTATACAATAGCCCTTGCACTTTACTCCGTCTTCAATTATCTTTGGCATATATGATTCGCAACGCTTATGCCAATACGGAGTGGTTCTTTGGATAATAATCCAACCGGTCTCTCCATATTAACAACGTTAAAATGGTCAAAACTTTGATAGTCTGTGATTTAACTATCAAAGAAAACACGTGTGCAAACAACGATATTATTTCCAAATGGAAATTATATCAATCAATCATCAATCATATATATATATATCCTTATTTTCTAAGTTTAGAAAATATATGTTAAAGCTGGAAAACATTTCCATAACTCCTTTACGATCAAACCTTACCATTTCTTAGTTAAGAAGGAAGTCAATCAAGTTGGGGTATAATTACCTCTCAGACCTTAACTGAACAACGTTATAACTTTGAAATGGTCAAAGTTTATCCTTTAATCTTTAACAATTTCTTTACGTCTTTCTCGGATTCAATTTGCGAATCCACTTTTATATTTAAAACATTGGTTATAACGATAACGTTATAATCCCTTCTTTCGAATTATCTAACTTTAATTATAACTTTTATTCTTTAATGTGAATAATTAACCTAACCACTAATTTATAAATAAATGAATCTTGATTTAAACACCGGAAAGTATAAGTACTTTCTTCGAACTCGATATAATCGAATTCGACGTATACTCTCCCTTTCGAGTAATCTCTATTTGATTAGCTCTCCTTCGAATAACCTATTTTCGATAACTCTTTTTTTCAAATATCTCATATTTGAAAATGTTACTTTCGAATAACTATATTCGATAATCTCTTTTCGAATAACTCTTATTCGATAAATCTCACTTCGATTAAACTATAATCGATACTCCTTTCGATGAAACTAACATCGATAACTCCTTTCGATGAAACTAACATCGATTAACTCCTTTCGATGAAACTAGCATCGATTAACTCCTTTCGATGAACTAATTCGATTAATTTAACTCGACGAACTTAACTCGAATAACTTGACTAACTTAACTTGACTTGATTAACTCGAATCGACTAACTCGACTTGATTAACTCGACTCGACTAACTCGACTTGATTAACTCGACTCGACTATCTCGACTTGATTAACTCGACTTACTTGGTTCGACCCATTCGATTCGATTAACTAGGCTCGACTAACTTGGGTCGACCCGCTTGATTAACTCAATTTAGTTAACTCAACTAAATTCTCAACCCGATCAACTCGATTAACTCGATTATCTTAACTTGATCCACTTAACTCGATTGCTCTTAATCGATAACTTAACTCAACTATTCTCAATCGATAACTTAACTCGATTACTCTTAATCGATAACTTAACTCGATTACTCTTAATCGATAACTTAACTCGATTACTCTTAATCGATAACTTAACTCGATTACTCTTAATCGGTAACTTAACTCTAATCGATTTACTTACTTTAATCGATTAATCAATTTGATTAACTCCTTTTCAATTAGCTCGTATTCGATTACTTTATTGATTTATAAAGATTTCCCTTTTTACAACATTTACTCATTTATAAAGATTTAGTTTTAGTAACAGTTCTTCACTTTATAAATGTTCCTTTTATTACGTTTATCCAATTTAGAAGTGTTGAGTCCACATTCTAAAACCACTGGTGTTAAAACCAATTTCTATTCTCTATATAAGTTCAGACTTATATTTCCATTTATCAAATGATAAATATTTTACTTTAATTTATAAAATATCATTCATAAATTAATCTTCTTACTTTATCTATTAAAACAGATTTCCATTTGATATTTATTTTCCAAATAAATATCCCTTGATAACTCCATTTATTCAATCAAATAAATGTTTACTTCCAATTCTATTTATTTAACCAATAAATATTTCCTTTTTATCTTCCTATTTATTTTCAAATAAATATCTCGTTTATCTTTTTCTATTTATTCTAAATAAATAATTCACTTTATAAATATTCCATTTATAAAGATTTCCCTTCATTTATAATTCCACTTAAACGTATTTTCTATTTATGAATATTCCATTTATAAATATTTCTATTTATAAATATCCTATATATAAATATTCTCTTTTCAATATTCCGTTGAAAGTTCCCTTTTAATTATTCTATTTATTTTCCCAATAAATGTTCCTCTTTATAAAATCCTATGATTTTATAAATACTTTATTTTCAAAATATTCCCTTTTATAAAATCGGTTGATTTTATAAAATTCCTTTATTTCAATATATATTGAAATATCCCTTTCTACATCCCAGGGTCTCTTATGGTATTTAAAATATCGAATACAATGATCAATATCATTCTAACATACATAATCGAACAGATTAGATATCACATCACATATTACACTATATGAACAGAACAGTATTGTAAATATTGAGGAGTCCAGTTGGACCCCTTCAATCTGTTTCCCTGCATCACAGATGTTAAACAACACCAATATAAAATATTCTGAAAATCAGAATCAATATTCGATTAACGATATATATATATCGTTATCGATCATTTCAAACAATGCACAAACAATTCAACCAAACAGTTAACACACAGCAATCAGTCATCATTTATCAGTTCTAAATATACGTTATAAAAATAGAACTGTTCAGAGTTGGTGAGTTTTACTCACTTTGGCAGGTCATCGTTAAAGAACGATAAACTGTTATTTGATTTAAATCAAACAATTTATTTCGGCATAAATTCAAACGAGTCCCAATCCACTTCCAGTCATCTTCATTGTGAAGCTCTCGTCCATACGGTCCCAACGCAACTTACAGTTCGTCAATCGGACCTCGTACGAGTAAGATATTGATTTTACAAGTTAGTACGATTTTAAATTCAAATTTAAACTAAAAAATTTATATAACGGGCCTCACCCTTTTATAACACCGGCCCATTTCCCTTCTATTTGAACCCGACCCGCCCTCTTGTGTTCTTCCCCAAAACAATCGCTCAAAACACAGCTCCTCCACAGACATTAACACAACTTCATCCCCACCGAACTCCGTCCCTGAACCACCGAATTCAACTCAGACACCGCTATCTCACTCCACTTCGTATCCTCATTCACTTCCATCACAAACCGTATAACTCATTGTCTCCCTACCTGTTGCATCTCGTGCTCAACGCAGTGACGTCTGTGAAGGACATCGACATTCAAACTTACGAAAAATCCCCAAACCCCACTTACAGACTCGGATTTTCATCAACAACCCAAAAATCACCATCCAAACTTCCATCGATGCTCACATCCGCTCCGGTCCTTAACCCTAGCTCCACCATATGGTTTGGAGAATCAGCGGAACCGCATCGCAACCCACAAAATGAACACCAGATTGAAGAGGATTCATCCGTGAATGCAAATAAAGATGTTTTATAATTTATAGAAATATATTGTAATTGCTTTGATTTTTCTTTTGAACGAATGTTTGTTGTGAAGAGGAAAAACAACGGCGGAATATCTCATTGACTAAAGAAGAGAGTTGAATTAGGTTAGAACGATAAAGGGGGTATTTATAGGGGTTTTGATTTAGATATTTTGAAGTAGGGAATATTCTCGGTATATTCTCCATCGTTTATTCGTCTTCTAAAAATTCGTGTGATCACAGACAATACCCAAAAATCACCAAACTGGACATGCTACTAGAGTTTGACAATACGGTCCCAACGAAACTGGTTTCGTCGAATTCCGACTCCGTATGCTCACACAGCATATTTTTAACCGTCAAAATACTGACTGTTCTTCACATTAAAATCTCGTACGGCCACACACTAACTCTAAAAATCACGGAACTTGGAATCTAGCAACTATTTGATATTGCGGATCCAACAAAATTAGTTTCGTCGAATTCCGACTTCGTTTGCAAAAGTGGCTATTTTTAAAGCTCTGGATGACCCATTTAAATATATAAATATATTTAAATATAATTAAATTAAATATAAATAAAAGTATATTATACTTCACATATGATATCGTACAGCTCCAGAATATCATATCAGAATTTACAGCTTGATACTTCAGATTTTAGATTTATCAATATTCAGTTTATATCAAAAATCCTTTTATGACGTAAATAAAGCGTCGCAAATTATATAGGAATTCTACAGCGACTTTTCTGAAATTTGATTTGGACGTAAATCAAAATCTACACGACGAAATCCCGACATTTCTCTTCCACTAGGAAGATATACTCCACCAGCTCCACACGTTTCTTGTTTCACAGAAATTCGGCTTAAAACGAATCCTGTACATTCAGTTGAAGTTTGAATCGCCAATTTACGAACTACAACGCCATTTCAAGCTCGATTTTAATTATATTGAAATTCTACGTTCAAACCGTCGTCGATTGAATATATTCGTCAATATAATTCAACTCTAAGATGAATTAAATCTAAGGGTCGACCCCATTCACAGAATATTTTGATTCCCAATATTTTTGATTATTCTAGAATTAAATATATTATTTAATTATTTAAATTAATTAAATATTCACTTTATTTAATTAACTGACGTTTTAAATTCCCTAAATCACTATATATATAATTAAATTAATTAATTATAATACCCCTGACAATGCGGGTCATTACACTGGATCCAACAAAAGTGGCCTCGTCGAAAATGGAGGTCGTTTGCAATATCGCTATTTTAAAGGGCTATATTTCCATAGCGACTATTCTGAATTTTCAACTGGGCATAACTTTTTATTCCTGCAATGAAATTTTGATTTTTTGGATTCGTTGGAAAGATATTTTCAAACAGATTAAAATATTTTTGGTTTCATTAAAATCTGGTTTATTTTGAATCCTGTACATTCGTTTGAAATTTGAAATCGAATTTTCAAACTACCGCGCCATTTTTAATTCCTTTTATAATTAAAATAAATATTTATATTCTTATTTCGATTTATATAAATATATACATTCTAATTCTGTTCAAAATAAATTTCTGGTCGTTATTATTTAAAATAAATCATTTTAAATATTCAAAATTCATTAAAATTGCCAAAATAAAATTTTTAAATTGGTTCTCATTTTCCAGGTTGTTACAATCTCCCCCATTTAAAATCTTTCCGTCCTCGAAAAGGAACGGAGCTGAAAGTTGTTTAACTAACCAACTCAACTTTCATTCTGGCTTTCATTCTTCAACTTTTTAGTTTCTAAGAATTTTCCAATTTTCCAAAAGCCAAATTTTTGAAAAATTTCGCTAACACCTTAAATTTTTGAAAAATTTCGCCATAACCTCCTTTGCACGGGGAGCACTGGGAAAATCTCCAAACCGCCACACAGGACCTCTCATCTCAAAAAGAAAAGGCCAAGCGGCTCATAAAATCATCATCACCCAAGAAAATTAGTAAACATATATCTATTTGTCAGGCATACAATTTTATTCCTCTGCTTAGCTTCCCTGTTATGACCTGTTCAAAGTATGTACATGTACATGCATGCAATTTCAACCAATTTTCAATATTCGACACAATTTGGTTATATTTACCGTTCATTCACGTAATGGTTTTATTAATTAACTAATAATCATACAACACAACTATCAACCAATTAGTGTATTAACGTTTCAAATTCATAATTTTGATATATATATACAGAAAATCATGTTTTTGATGCCAATTCACAACAATAAACCCTATCTAGTTTTGGTCCTCACACTAGCCAAGGGAAATATATAGATATCCCACCTTCGAAACTCGAACATAAGCACTGATGATGCTATAGCGATCATCAGGATCATCTCCGGGCAACTATAGCGTGATACTATATTTATCCAGTATATTTGAGGCTTCGAAAACACGTTAGTTACGCGTATATTCAAAATCTCCATATACTCGATTGTCCAAATCAATCTAAAATAAATATTCAAATACGTATAATTAGATTTAAATTTTCAAAAAAAAAATGTTTTTACTTATATTTTAAAAACAACACTCTTCCAACTCATTCTAGGATGTTGCTGATCCTATCTCTAACGAGTTATTCCCATTGGATATTACTAATCCAATCTCTGATGAATTCTTTCGTTTGGTTCTAACATGCCTTGTTCTCAAGCTCTGTAAACCAAAGCTCTGATACCAAATGTAACGACCCGAACTTCCCCGGTCTTCGAAGAGAAGAGAAAGAACGGATTGTCTGAGAACAAGACGAATCGGAACACAAACAGAAGAACATTTCATTGCTTATTACAACAATTCCATCAGAATACAAGAATATAACAGAGTATAAATAAATATTACACATCAGACAAATATCAGTGTTTTACAAATTACAACGCAGTGGAAAATAATACAAAACACAACTGAAAAGAATATACGGATACAGAGCTTTCCGAATATCATTCCAGCTGTAAACCAGGATCCTGTTAATATAAATCTGCAAAACCAAAACTACTAGCTGCCCGTGTGGAAATAGGGGCACCCAGAGTTTAGGTAAAAACAACAAACTCCAGGTCAGTTATGTGACTAGTGTGAGAAGTATTAAAACTTTACTTTAAAATCAGATATATCAAGGGACCACGCCGTATAACACGGAATGGGTTTCCTCCCAAGAATACCAGTGCATATAACATAACAACGCAATTCTTTTTGGAAAAATGAAGCTATTATAAGACCCAGGTCCTATCACACAATGCAACGCAGGCCGGAGGATAGGGATTTCCCTTATATTAGCCAAACATGCTTGGTATGTTAAAACAAATCATTTGATACTATTATAAGTGCATAGTGTATAAAACAGCTTCAAATATAAATGTATCAATCCTAGGCGGCATGGGTACCATATATCATGTCGCCAATACTAGGCTCTACAATCAAAACCACAAAGTCACGTATTGGAAGCTGGATTTCCATCTGTGAACCAAGGCAAGGTGTCGTCCTTACCACTTCGAGATTCTCTAGCCCGAGCCTCAAGACCAGAGCTCTAGTGACACTTGGATCGTCAGGGCCGGTCCACACGAAGTGCAAAGGGGGAATTAAAATGCCTAAACATGCGTTTCCCCTCCCTATACGACGTAAGTCTGGTCTGTATAAAGACCATATCATCCATTGGTCCCGCAGTGCCGATATAACTGAGGCGCCTCGCTATCCATCATCCACATAAGTAAAACGTCAGGGCGTGCAAAACCCTAACACCACTCCTAGCTAGAAGGAAATGCATGCCCTCCCTGATGTCCTCTCCCGTTTTTGGTTCACACCGGGGTGTGAGGCTCGCGAATCAACGCTATACACAAAGCTATGCTATATTAAAATCGTGCTTTGATCATTAACCACAAGACTCTGCTTTTCAACAGAAGCCTTGATCCTTTGCATCTCAGCATGCCATATAGGCAATTCACGCTATGCAACTGATATCTATCAATCACACAGAATGAAATCCGATATTAGACACACATCCATTTACAAGTTCGTTCTGGGTCTAAACGAAACCGGAGGCACCTTATTCCTCGTCCCATATATCCAATACAGAAGAGAGGTCCTCGCATATTCGGTCGATCTCCTAGTACGTCTGGACGATCACCACTTATTACCTCGTCTTGGGTGTACAGCCCAATCAAGACATCAGTAATCATCCAAGCGATGTGAAGACCTCTAGTCTTCAACCACCGTCTTCATCTTTGACTTATCGTCGAATCAGTTATTCAGAATGGGATAAACCCGGTCTTTCTGAATAACTCACGTATATAATAAACAAGTGTTATAAAAACACAACGTACGCCTCATTCCAATTCTGAATATTCTTTTATTTAAATATTCATATCCTTTGGGAAAGGTTCTCATTAATTTTATCAAAGATAAATTCTTTAATCTTCCTTTGGATATCAATTCAAACCAAATTATGATTTATCCAAACTAGTCGGGATTAGCGAACCTTACCTAAGTAATCATTAGTTTAATTTCCCAATCCCAACCTATTCATCCCATGAAGTAAAACTGGTAATACTTCATATCTAACACCACGATGTTATCAGTAAATCTAATTACCATTTTACGTTCAAATCTAATTAAAGATTTAACTATCGCTTGGAGCAGAATTGGTGATATTCTATTCTCGATCATTTCTTGGATTTGATAATTTTAGTTATCAAATTCACCTTTCAATCTATTTAAAGATTCATTAAAACTCTAATTCAGTTTTAATTTCCAACAATCATTACTTAATGATGTTTCCAATTTAGGAAATAAACCATGTCTTTAACTGGGTTAAAGAACTAATGTCATTTAAAACACAGTTCATGATAAACCTAAAATCATGTTCCATTAATTATGGAATTTTCATGGAAAAACAAACCAATATATAATTGATATCAATTTCCGTATCCGACTAAAATTATAAATGGAATAACCGCAAAGCTTTTTAAATTCCATTTATATTATCAGTCTTCCTCCATAGAAGTTCATTTCGATTATTATCAAATCGAATCCCATTCCATTCCAATTTATTTTATTAATCTGGAAAACTTTACTTTGGAAATTCCATTAAATCTTAGAATAAAGGTTTATAAATTCCAAATCACATTTCACTGTAAATCGGGTTAAAAAACGAATGTCGTTAAAACACAGTTCACAATAAACCCGATTTACATTACATTTCAATTCCAATTAAATGTTCATTAATTGCTAATTCTTCTTTAAATCTTAGTTAAAAGACTTATTCTTTTCACATGGGGTTTCAGAATAGTGTTAATGAAGACACCATTCCATTAGTCTCTAACCGTAAATTAGTAAGAGAACAATTCCCTAAGTATTAATCCCAAAGGCCGAAACCAACATCAGATCAACACCCAAGAAACCATTCAACTTAGCTAACCTCCAGTTAGTTTCTAATTTCCTTAACTTCATTGGGTTTAAGAACCGTATTATTAAAGATACCATTCACGACAAACCCAAAATCTCATTCCATTGTTGATCGGGTTAAAGAACAAGTGTTATCTAAAACACCGTTCACGACAAACCCAAAATCCCATTTGATATTAAATACATGGCTCTGAATAGAAAATATATCGGCTTATATTCAATATCAAATTTTGAACTCAACAAACATCATATTGGAATAACGATATATATATATATCTTCCAAATTCCTCCACAATGCCCGTGTAATCACGAATCCAATATAGAAATATTTCGAAGATAATTTCGATTCAAATCCATTCCAATTCATATATTGGAAATTTTGTTTATTTTTAAAACCATTTCAAGTCCAATTTATTTATTTAAAAATATTGGATTATAATTCTAGTTCATAACTAGTTCGTTTCAATAAAAATCTATTTTTATCTTTTCAAATATGGAATTTTTCATCCAAATTCTTTCCAAATCATTTATTATGATTTTTCACAAATTATTGATATTTTAAATAATTTTAACAAGGTCCGTACAGTCGATTTCCATAAATGGTCACCAAACCCCACTTACAGCGATCTTTTCCAAATTTGATTTGGACATAATTCTAAGTCCAACCGTTAGATTTCAATTTTCTTGTATTTGTTAGAAAGCTCTTTTCGATACGAACCCAGCGGTTCCAGATTTGGGAGAATCCGACGGTCGGATCTCCAGTAATGTCAATTCGAAGTCAATGATCGAAATTCGTGAACATGCAGCGGCGCGGCGCGTTCTATTCAGACCATTAAATATATATAATATATGTATTATATATACTTCGTCAATTTCCTTTTAAAAGGTGTTTTATAAATCATTTTAAATTCGTTTTGAAAATGATTTCAACTTCAAATTCAATTTTAAATCAAAATTGAATATTCCATATCATTAATATATAAATGATAATATTTTCAAACTTCAGATTTTGAAATCAACTGCTTTTCGATATTCATTATAAAAATGAATAAAATCGATATAAATATCGTTCGTGTCAAAATGGCGTTAATCTAAATGACACGACTTTATATATTTAAATATTTTCGTGAATCAGACATCAAAATCAGATTTTTGATCTTTTACTGAATATTATTTCAAAATATTCATTATTTAAAATATTCGTTATTTTAAAATATTCATTCTTTCTGAACTGGAATCAGACACAGCCAATTACCATATAATGTTATTTATATGGATTTCATACAACACATATATACAATAACAGTGATAAATAATCATCCATCAACCAGAGTGCGTTTTACACTACATAAGCATTAAATATAAATATTTAACGCTTACAACAGCCTGTCAACCAATCACTTTACATACAACTAAACAGTTGGGAATAGTGTACGTCAAATATCATCGTAATACCCGTGTGGGGTTTCAATCAACAAATAATGAATTTTATTTGTGCAGTTGGGCAATGTGTAAAATTTATCGTCCCAATCAATATCAGTCAAATCAATGTACATAAACAAATCGTCTGATTTGTAAATGAATATTTATTTTCATTCATATTTCCGTTAAAAAATATATTTTTAACGATAAATTATTTATTTCAACACATGAATATTTTATTCAGTTCATTTACACAATAAAAATGATATTTTTATTATTCAAATATTTTATTCAATGCATGAATATTTATACAGTCCATTTCACATCATAATCAATTTTCACAATACAATACAATCAAACAAACAAGTCATCCATGGTCTGTGGACGACGGGGACCAGTTCATATATGCAGTTATAAAGCAATTAACTGTATAGAAATAATTTTAGTGAGAAGTTCTCACATTGGTTCCCCACTCTATCGGTTTTTATCTAAATTTCTGCTCATTTTGGTTTTGATTTTTCCTGAAATTATGATTTGCTCTAAATTGGACCCGGTCGGTTTTGTTGTGAAGCTCTCAGCTCCGCGATCGCAACGGATCCAGTTTCGTGCGATTTGGTCCTTGTATGAGAAAGTTATAACATTAAATACATTTATTACATAATTTTAATTAAGGGTCCGTTTTTTACAGGTCCCTGTTAAGGTTTTAAATTAGGCTCACATCCGGTCATAAACTTATTGTAAATTAGGTCCCTATTTTCTGAAAATTCATCAAAAAAATATAAAAAAATCACGTAAATTCGTAATTAATTAAAATAATTATTCGGGAAAAAAATTAGACCTAAAGAACATCAAAAACAACGTCAAAATCAAGAATTACATAAAAAAACAACGAAATGCAGTAAAATGCATCAAAAGATGCATATAATTCAATAAGTTGCATACACGTATGCATTTATTTTAACTCTACGTCAAAACTGCAGTATAAACGCATACATGTATGCACATATTGTAAGAACATGCATCTACCCATGCAATTATTTGAAAACAGCGAACTATAGTGGAAGTTTTCACTTTTGCATATATTTTCACCTATATGCATACATATATGCAGTTATACAGAAAAACTGCATATATGTATGCAGTTATCAAGAGGAGGGTCTGTCTACATGCAAGTATATTCAAATAGTTGCATATATATATGCAACTTATAGCAATAGTTGCATGCATATATGCAACAATTTTTTTCTCCGCGTGGACTTCTGGGATTATTTCAAGATTTTAGAATTTTTTTTTAATCATAGCCGCTTTTTTTTGCCAGAAAATGAAAAATGCGTAGCATATAAAGAGGGAAGGCGGAAGTACATGAAAAGGTGGAGGCGACAGCAAAAACAGGGGGCGGAAGTGAATATAAAACTATGACTGGATGTGAGGTGTATTAAGTTTGGAAATAGGGATGTGAGCCTAATATTCACTTTAATTAATTTATAAATTAATTAAAACTAATACTCCTCCTAATTACATCTTCCTCATCGGTTAAAAGTCTGGACCTGAAAACCTACTACCGCCTCCTACTTTTGAACGACGCAGCACCCTCAAGGCCTCCGACCGTCGATCCAATGCCGCCACGACGCGCCCCTTTGGACCAGCTCCCCATGGCCAGAACTTGGTTGAACTCGCCCCCTCCTGGCGGCGGAAAAACGTGTTCCAACGGCCGAAGTTTGAGCTCGGTTTTCGAGGAAAACATGAAATGAGAATTTTTCAAAACGAATCACATTGGAGAGGAAAAAAATCTCTTTCGTTTTCCTTTTAAAACTTCTAAAATCATTGATTCAATCGCGTTTGATTTAGGCGTTTATTTGGGACAATTTTCTCCGTCATTTTCAGCTCCTAGCGGCGCATTAAAGAGAGAGAGAGAGAGTGGATAGGGTTTGGATGAATTTGATTGGCCATTTATATTTATTTCTAATTATTTAATTCTTTAAATTCTAAAAATACATGTTAATCCATACGAACCCCAAATCAAACCCAACGACTGTCGCCCCTAGCTAAACACCCCCATTTCGAACACAATGGGATATGTCCCATAAGTCAATTCGATTGTTTCAAACAGTTTTTCTTTAAATTAAAATATAAATCCATATATATTTAATTTAAACGTACATTTTAATTTACCGGGGCCACATATAGACTCTAAAAATTCCAAAAAAATAAATCTAGCTATGTTTTGATGATACGGTCTTAGCAAAACTAATTTCATCGAATTTGGAGATCGTTTGAAAAATGGCCATTTTTTGGTTGATCTAAATTGACTGAAACTGTTAAAACACGTTTTAATTCGCCACACTCACATATTGATCCAAAAAATTATAAAAATTGGAATCTAGCAATAATTTGATATTCCGGATCCAACAAAAGTGGTTTCGTCAAAAACGAAGGTCGTTTGCAAAATCGCTAGTTTTTAGGGCTATATTTCCATAGCGACTATTCTGAATTTTCAACTGGGCATAACTTTTCATTCCCGCTATGAAAATTTGATTTTTTGGATTCGTTGGAAAGATATTTTCAAACAGATTCAAATATTTTTGGTTTTACTAAAATCCAGTTTATTTTGAATCTTGTACATTCGTTTGAAGTTTGAAATCGAATTTTCAAACCACTACGCCATTTTCAATTCCTTTTATAATTAAAATAAATATTTATATTCTAACTTTGATTTATATAAATATATACGTTCTAATTCTATTCAAAATAAACTTCTGGTCATTATTATTTAAAATAAATCAATTTAAATATTAAAAAGTGAATATTAGGCTCACATCCCTATTTTGAAACTTAATTAAGCTCACATCCGGTCATAAACTTAATATAAATTAGGTCCCTATTTTCAAAACTTATAAAATAATAATTAAAAAAATAAAAAATATTCGTAAATTAGTAATAAAATATATTATGTATTATACAAAAAATTCAGTTAAAAAAACAACAAAAATAGTGTCAGAAAGAAGAAATCAGCAAAAAAACAGAAAAAAACTGCAGTTAAATGCATTATATTATGCACGTTTTTGATTTTATTGCATGCATATGTGCAATTATTGCAGTTCTTCCAGCGCATAGATTTAAGTTAATATTTCAGTTCATTTTTATTTGCATCCAAATGTGCAAATTTCTCAGAAAACAAGCACACATGTGTGCAACATTTTTATAGGATAACACACTGGCTAAAAGTAGGGTCCTAATTTGTAAAAAAAAGTTTTGAAAATTTTAAACCCGCCCCCTATTTTATTGCTTCCGCCTTTTTTTATTTTTTTAAAAAAATGTGCTTTCGTTCATTAAAAAAAATTCTAAAATCTGGAAATAATGTCACGATTGTACGGAAATCAAAAAAAATAGTTGCATACATTTATGCAATTATTACTGATAATTGCATATATGTATGCACCTTTTCCGTAAGCTGTGTTCGGATTAAAATATGAAAATAAACCTGCACAAATGTGTGCAAGTATTTGAAACATTTGCACACATGTATGCACGTATATGCATGAAGAAAAATCAACGAAGATGAATGTAGTGAAAAATAAGCACGAATGTATGCAGGAAAATGATATATGTGCATACTATTATGCATTTAACTGGAAATTTCGTTTTTTTCTGTTTTTTTGATTTTTGACGCCTTGTTTGATGATTTTTTGTTCTGAATTTTTTAGCGTTTACATGTTTTATTTAAATACGAATTTACATGATTTTTTTATATTTTTTTTGATGAATTTTCAGAAAATAGGGACCTAATTTACAATAAGTTTATGACCGGGTTTTTTTTTCTATTTTGAAACTATAACAGGGACTTGTAAAAAACGCACCCTATTTAAAATTCATTAAAATTGCCAAAATAAAATTTTAAATTGGTTCTGATTTTCCGGGTTGTTACATAAGCCTTAGAATTAGCCAATTTTCAAATGACCTTATTTCCGATGACATAAATTTTGTTGGATCTGGAACGTCAAAACATAGCGTGCGGCAAATTTTGGGGTCAAAGGAAGTTAATATGCGATTGTAACCAACAAACAATTTAAATTATAAAATATCGTCGTTTTCCAGACGGAGTCGGATTTCGACCAAACAAGTTTTATTGGATCTGTTTTAGTAAGTTATTGTTACGTTTCATATTTGATAGCAATCCAATTAACCATGTGATCGTGGCAGCGTCAAACGCCCTTGTTTTTATTTAATCGTTTATATTATTTTGGCCAATTTAGTCAGGGGTAAATTTAAAGGAATAAACGACTGGCCAAACGAACTTTGATTTTAATGAAACAAATTTAATTGGATCCGTAAGGAAAAGAACAAGTAAAATTTCAAAGTTTCAAGTTGATTGGGTTTATTTTGTGATCATGGGAAATTTAAACGCATGATTTTTCACCTTTGAATTAGAAAGGGATTTTCACAAATGACCTCGAAATTCGACGAAACCTGTCCCATCTTGTCCGGAATATTATTTTTCATGTTAGGATTAGGACTTTCATCTCGAATGGACATCATACGTACTTGTTTTGAAGTGTTACTTCATCGTAAAGTTTCACATATTAATTGAATAATAATTTCTATCCATATTCTACATAAAGGTAGAGAGTTACCTAATTTGTTAGTCAAATGTTGATGCATGGTCAACGCAGGTGGAAAAAATCTACCACCTCCTCCGTTTCAAAGAACATTATTGTTCGAATAATTCTCACCCTAAAACTCTGAATCCATGCGTTTAACCAACGAATCTTCTACATCAAACTTCTAGTGCTTGGAGAGATCTACCTTTTGGACGGTCATGATTGGACCTGGTTCATCAGAACAACTGCAAGTTCATCTGAAATTCGTGCCATTCGAGGCCAAACTGCAGCCTATGGAAGGCACCGTGATGGTCAAGTTTACCGGCGAACATGGAGCAGGGTCAGGCACTTCTTCTGGCAAGGCCAGATCGGCCACTGACGGTCCGTACGGTGGTGGGTGGTGCCAAAATTTATTCGTGCGCGGGTTCTTTTTGGAGCAGGATACGTGAAAAATGGAGAACGAAAGCCTAAAGGAGATATTAGCGTGTCAGGGAGGAAGTAATTTATGCGGCCCGTATAAATTAATAGTGTAATTAGTGTTAAGCTAATGTTGATTAAGATTTAAGTTATTAATTAAACCGTTAATAATTTAATTTATAAGATGCGGGCGTGTTGATTTTAGGGTAAACCGAAGTCAAAATTTGGAATTTGCATGAAGACTGGCCACGTAAGATGAAAAAACTATCAGCCTTTGCTTTTAACAAAATGTAATTAAGTGATTAATTATTAATTCAATTACATTAACTTTAAATATTAATAACAAAACCATATGTTATCAAAATCGGATAAACAAGGCGCCATTGGAACTGCATTGACAAACACTACGTTATGGAACAAACCTAGAAGGGATTGGAATCAACTGTATTTTTCAGTTAAATTAAACGTTTGTTTAGTTTAACTGAACTGAACCGTTTCAATAACGAATCGAATCAAGGTGAGTTAAACTCACTCAGTTCTTCCCACTTATATTTTATATAAGTCAGGTTCTTTTATAGTTGTGTGCTATGGTTGCTAATGATTGATTGTTTACTAATTATATACTCATATGTTGATTTAATCGATGAAATTAAACGTTGTTTAATTTCAGTGAAAAACCAAATCATTATTCTAACGGTTGGACCCAATTGAGGTAGCTTACCCTGTTGGTCACGTTTATAAAATAAATGTGTTTATTTTAATGTATTGTTTGAATTGTCGTGATTGATTGCTAAATGAAATTATTGTTATTAAGTTACTGTTAATAATATTAATAGAAATCATCTTTTAATTAAATTAAATGATCATATTTGAAATAACATATTTAATGCAGGGAATGACAGGTTGGAGGGATCCAACTGGATTCCTCAAATATATTATATATTATTTATTACCATATTATCATTATATGAACTATTCTAGTTGGATGATTGATTTGGTTGTTGAACGTTGATATTAAATTTAACATTTGTTTTTTTAAACCAATGGGTAATATTGGTTGACTAATTGGTAGTATATGGCCTATAAATCAATCGCTTTCTAAATATTGATTTATCGTCAGGTAAATCGATGAAAATTAAGCTATAAATTTATTTTATACCTGAAGGTAGATTTTGAAATATATTATGTTGAATAAAAATTATTAAATGGAATAAATATTTATTATTTAATATTTAAGTTTAGAAGCAACTACTAAATGAAATTTTAAAGCAAATTCTGATATTAATTAGATTTATAAACAAATGAGCAAAAATTAACCAAATGTTTAAGAATTGGATAATTGTTTTTAAGAAACAAATAAACGAATTACTTAAATTATTTAATTTAAAGGAAGGACTATAATTGGAATTGGTTAACGAATAAATCATGTTTTGAGTTGACCACGTCAGCCATTTTAACTAGGATTAATTATTATATTAATTTTTTTGAATTAGTCTAATAAAATAGTTTAATGAATATTTGTTTTAATTTTAATTAGATTTTAAAAAGAAAATTTCTATTTATTTTAGTTAATAAAGAAGATAACTCGTTCTACGGTAGTTAATGATAAAGTAGATTGTTATTATTATTTTAATTAATAATAATTTAAGAGGTTGCTATTTAAATAAAATTCATTTATAAAAGTAAATCGAGTTGAAATGAATTGGCTAAGTGAGATTTATTCCGAGGTTTGAAATGTTATATTCCGAAGTTCAGAATGTTAAATGGAGTTGAAATTATTTTGAAGTTCGGAGTGTTATGTTCCAAAGTTTGGAATGTTAATCGAAGTCGAGAATATAAGCTAAGTAAAAGGTTTTGGAAATGGTAATGAATATAAGTTGCCGTAAATGATTTACAACCGATTTTGTAAATGGAAGTTAAGAGTTTAGAAATGTAATTAAAGTATTAATTGTCGATAATAATTTACAAATGGAATTTGTAAATGAAGTAAGAGTTTTGAAAAATGAATTTTGTAACAATTGTTACAAATAATAAATTGAACTATTTAATTTATAAACTAAAGACCGGTAAAAGATTGCCATATGATTTTAGACAATGCATAAGTTGTTCGAATGATTAAAAGGTTATAATGTAAGAAAATAAAAGGTTTTGAAATTAAATCTGTAATGTTTGTTACAAATGATAAGTTGAATTGTTTTGATAAAAATAAATATAAGGATTCGTACGAGATGTCAATTATAAGAATTGTAAAAGATAAATGTAAGATTTATAAAGAAATTTATATTATATTTTTTGAAGACAGTTATACATGATTTATAAACAAATATGGTATTATTGTTGCAAACAAGTTGAATAATGTTTAAAGAGAGATGTTGAAGAAATTTTATAAAGGATTCTATTTATAATGGAATCGAAGCTCGAGTATAACATTACAAAGGAGTATTAAAGATTAACAGAGAAGTATAATAATAGTTTACATAATAATTAATTAAGTAAATGTTGTTGAGATTTAAATAAGGTTTTCAAAGGGAAATGTGTGGTTAATAAACTTCTATCTATCTTAAGATAAGAATGTTGTTGATCAAGTTCTGAGAGGTAAATAAATACCCCAACTTGAACAACTTCAAAAAGTATCTAAGGATGATATTAATTTGTAATGGGAAAGAGGTTAAAAATAATTTATTATTTCCATATGAGAAATAATAACGCAACGTTAATTGCAGGATTTGAGAATATATAATGAGATTTCCAAAGTAACAAAAATGGGAAGATTTGAGAATATGTATATATTTGTATACATAATGATATTTCCAAAGGTAAAAGGAAATAAAAAGTTAAGTTTTGGAATAAGTTTATTATGAAAGAATAAGTAACGATGTTTATGTGAAAATTGATAAAACCAAAGTGGGAACATATATATATATATATATATATGTTTGATTTAATTCTAAGTAAATAAAATAGTTTTGAAAAAATCTTATGTTAAATAAGAAGTGAATTGCTGTGTTGATATATTGAAAAGATTTTTAAGTTTTAAATTACCATTCGTTAATTATTTTTTTAAAAGAGGCCAAGTAATGCCGATTATTGAATCGGTGAACTTATTTTTATTTCCATAAGTATTTATTTGATAGTTACATAACCGACTATCAAATATAGCTAATATGATTGTTGGTATAGAAAGATCGGGATCGAATTTATATTCGAAAACCATTCCGAACCAGCAAATATGTGGAAGATGCTGATTGAAGATGGAGCACTGAAGACCGTAGATCTTTATAAACGGGGGGACTACTTAAAATCTCTATGTTGCAACACAGAGATAAACTGTGGTTCTATCATGGTTGAAATCTTCAAATTGCAGGGACTACTTGCTACTGATCTACAGATTGATACCTAGAATGTGGTAGGAGGGTGCCTTCGGTTCATCCTATTCATGGATGACTTGTATGGATGGATGTCTGACAGAGTGTTTCCAAAGGGATTCCGTACGTTGATTTCTTCAAATGTACCAAGTTGGTGGCATAGAAGGGAAAATTCTTTAGCTTAACAACTAGAGTATTTTTGTGGACATCAATTAGTGATTTCTGGCGGATCTGACGATGTGGCATTCAAAGTGGATGGAGAAATGTTGTTCTGAAGGATAAGCTTAACCTCTAGCCTCATCAACAGGGAAATGGCACAAAATTGGTTAAGTCGCATGGCTATGTGGGTCGCACCCATCAAAAGTGTATATCATTACCTGGTCTGGAGAAATTAAATGCCTTCGGTTGTCCCTTTTTATTTTTGTACTTATTCTATCAGTTCGGTTGGCTGGCCCTCAACTGTGGTAATGATATATTCGGCACTCTCAAGAGATGTGAGAGTCCGTTCATGTTTAGCCTGCATTGCAAGATGTTCTTGTTGAACCCCAATGTATTCATCTCTAGAGGTACATTGTTAGGAAGGTGGTCCCATACCTTGCCAGGAAATCCATTCTCTAATAAGAGCCCGCGGTTTTGATGATATATTATGTATGTGGAGCATGAGATGCAAGTGTTCCGCTAGATTGCTATTTGCTTGCATTTAGAAATTATTATAATATCAGAAAAGATATTGATTTCAAGAATGTTTTGGGTTATCGTAAGGTAAAAATCTTTCGTATTTATGAGTTGATTTGGTCTTACGATTATCCTTTACTTTTGAAAAGGTTTTGACTTTAAAATCAAAATGGATGATACCTTCAAACCTAATGTGTTTTTCTCACTTGGTTCACCAGACTAGTCTGACATTTGAAATGCTTGGGTTAGACTGAGTTTTATAGGTTCAGGTTATTGGATATTACGAGGAGACGAGCTGGATGGGTTCAGATGTATGATATTATATAGATACTATTCCGCTATGTATTGTATATGAGAACAGGTTATTATAACTGTTCAGATGTGTTGATGCACTCTGACGATTGTAAGTATTTCTAAAAGCTCTCGGTAAAGATTTATTTCTATGTTATATTTTGTTCCGCTGCGATATAAGACTCTATGTTGTGTTGGTTCTTCTTTTTATTCTTCTAGTCTAATATTATTTCTTTTTTTCTCACCCTTTAACTCCTTTCTATTAGCTATCTGGTGTTTTCGATACTTGACTTTTGGCAAATAATACAGGTTTATGTATTATTGTCAGAATTCGAGCGTCGAATTCTTTTACCAGGTCATTACATATTAGCACGGTGGTAAATGATTAAATTTAAATTGAACAAGTTAATTGGGACATGTTACAACATTATAATCAATCAAACCAACAAATCAATTATCACAACATATCTGGTCTATCACAATTCAACAATTCAAATAAACATTGTTTATCAATTGATTGATCTTGGAAAATAATTATTCCTAAATCATAATTATCTAAGATTTAGTTCATTTTAAGAATCTTATTCATTTTTATTTATTTATTATAACATTATTGTTATAATCCATACTTCAATACATATACGACTTATTATTTATTTATTTAGATGAATAATTAATTCAGTATAATTAATTTAATCCTATTTAAAACATAAAGTAAACGATACTTTCCTAACTTAACCGATTTCCGATACAACATCTCTTTCCAATTCACCACTATTCCATGTCAGCGATTACCGTTCAACCAATCCGACTTGAACCAATTATCTTGATTTTAGAAATAAGAACCCGTATTTTTTTTTCTAATTTTAATTAATTAGATAAGTTTACTTCTATTTATTTAAATGAAATAACTTGGTTAAATCTTGAAGAAGTACAATTCTATTTACAATGATCCCTATATGATCATCTACCATCTGTTCTCCAGATTCCAATCTCCATGCTAATCGTTTCTGTTGATAAGTCGTGATAACCAAAATAAACATTTGTTTGAATATGATAACCTTATTCCTTCAAGTATCACTTGTCCCTAAAAGATATTAACGTTTATTGATTCAAAGAGACCCAGTTTGGTTTTCTAAATGAAATCCAAATACCACTTTGATTCGACCTAAGAGTTTCCTAAATTGTAGTCAAATTAAAGTCAAGTAATTCAGGATTTTACATATTTTCTGATGGAGCTTAGAGAAGGAGGCTTCAACGATACATAGTTAGAGTTTAATTTTTCGTTGTGTTATACATATGATGTACTCTGATAATGTATGTAAGTTCAAATACAGATTGTATTTAAAAAGTTATGTTATATAATATAAATTGTTCATTCTGCCGTGAGACCGTATCTTTTCTGATATTCTGTTGTTGTGTTCTTCTTTTTCTTCTATTATAACTTTTCTATCTTACCTTTTCTCATCCTCTAATTTCTTTCATCAACATCTGAGTTTTTGGTTCCCTTGGGGTTGGACTTGTGTTATATTTGGCTGACTCAAAGGGTACCGAAATTCGGGTGGTCTCACAATAACACTGGTCTTTGTTAGACTTTAAGCAATCCGCAGTTCATTCGAAAAATATCTCATCATATCCGTTACTGATCACACTATTGATATTCTCCATAGAACTCATCATAAAGATTGTTATGATAATCGGAAAAAATTTCAGTAACATGGTAAGTTGCATGTTATGTTATTGAGTTTTAGAAGAGATGGGAAAGGGAAAAGGAGTGTCAGAGGAGAAAAAGAAGCAGCAGGATAAGATAAATTGTAGGAATAGTACATTATACCAGCCAGTTTCCATTTTCATTCATGACATATTGCATACATAGATCGGAAACATTCATTTCCCTTCATTAGCAATTCAGTAAAGACCTGTGAACTCTCAAATTATCAATTTGTTGGATGAAGGGCTGGTATTCTTTGCGGCACAGGGACATGAATTGATCCATGCTACACAAGATTCATGTTAGCCATCCTTAAACTATAAACTACATTTGTATGTCATTTTTAATTACTATTTATAGCAGAAACATAAAAAATGCAAATAAAATTACTATAGCAGAATATTCACCATTTATTATCTTAGCTAGATGTGCACGAAACTGTTGCTACATTTGTATGCCTGTTGCCATGTAGCAAGCAAGCATATTGATCGAGGGTTGAACTGTTGGGGATTTTACGGTTTGAGACTATTAAAGGAAGATGAATGTCATACTTTATACTTTAAGGATTATTTGATAGATTCTTTCAAACAATAGTTCAACCCACCAGATATAAACAAGTTATCAAACTATCAACTTTCAGGATTCAATAAATCCTTGGAACAGGGAAGACAGATTCAAAGTTTGTACGACTTTGATCCGATAAACAAAACTCTAATTTATAATTTCTGATGATGCAAGAATTAAAGAGAAAGAAGAGGAGGAAGAAATAACCAAATTGTAACAGTTTCTGAATTGAAACGCTAAGAAGTGTTACAAATCTAAACAATACAGTAACGATTTAATGGCACCGCAGAAAGGTTTAAAGAGGAAGAAGATAATTTCGTGATTTCTAAATGAACGTTGCAGGCATATTTATAGGCATTGTGAGGAGGCGTCCGTTGGCCAAGCATCACAACCGTTTATAGTGGTAGCATCCCTTTGTTTGAATTTGAAACGCTGCTCCCCTTCATTTGCAATGTTTTGGAAGTGTTACAAATTTGAACCGTCGCGCCTTTACTTTCTAACATTCTAGAACGTTTCAAAATTCACGCCTCGTTTGAACTTCATTTGGGTTCATGGGCCGAAATTAATCCCGTTATGGTTATATAAAAACTGTCCAAAAATATTTTTATTGAACCCGAGTCCCGCAACCTATACCCGGCTCAGTCGGATGGACGGTAGCGGCGGCGCGCGCATGTATGGTATAAAGATGCATGGTCTCCCTCCTCACAACAAAACAAACATTTGGGTGACCCAAGGCTACAACATCCACTTGAGAAGGCCCTTTAAGTACTTAGCATACTTATTTGTCTTCTACAATATGGGACTAATCAATATTCACTCTTCTTCCTTCTTTAAAACAACCCCAACCAAAAACATTGTTTGAAGATTTACAACAATCTTCCCCAATTTTCAAAATAAAAAAATAAAAAAATAAAAAAATGGACGGCTGAATCACTAGTGTGACTTCCTATATATCCAAATGGTATCAAGCCTATGTAGTTCTAAGATCAAGTTTTGCATCATCGTGGAAACAACAAATAAATAAAATGTATATTTTGGATTTGAACGTTTACTTAGTGTAAACCATTCAAAGTTCTATCGAGATTCTATGGTGAACGAATCTTGAACCAAGTATCCCTTAATGATAAAACCAGAACAATCACACATGTTGATTTTCTTAGTTAGAGTGTTCTATATTGCTCAGCACGTTAATGGCCATGTGCTTTAATCCTGGTTCATGAGTCTACTTTAGAAAGCGGTCTTACTTTCCTAGGAAATAACATGATTTCCATACTCATAAAGGTAAGTCTCTTAAGGTTTTTCTGTGATACTCCTTTTAAGGTTTCTAGACTTATTAAGGATATTTATCCATCCTTTATTCTTGTAGAATCCAACACTAAATATTATGGGATAATTGATTTAGTGTTTCATAATCGTTCTCTTAACTTGTTGGTACCCACTAAACTTTGTCTATCCTTTTCAAGACACAAGTTGGATTTCCATTAAGGATGATCAATCTTCATTCACAAAACTTAGTCCCATTTCTTTTGACTTTATAGAAACCATTGCCTTTGGAAGACCTTTTGTAAGTGGGTCAGCCAAGTTTTTCTTTGTTTCTATATAGCCAACATTTATAACTCCACTTTTGAGTAACTATCTTACCATCTGGTGTCTTAGAGTCACATGTCTAGACTTTCCATTATGTGTCTTATTAGAGACATTATACATCGTTGCTTGATTACCACAGTTAATCAAGACTGCTTGAGATGGCATCTTCCATAATGGGATTTCCATTAACAAAATTCTAAGCCATTCCACTTCTTTACATGCTTCTGATGATGCAATCAATTCTGACAACGTAGTTGAGTCAGATATACAGGTCTGCTTATTGGAAGCCCAAGACACAATAGCGCCTCCTAATGTAAATATCCGTCCACTCGTAGACTTGGATTTGGATTCTATATTATTCCAGGTTGCATCACTATATCTTTTTTATTACAACAGGATATATTTTATAAGATAAACCATAGTTGATGGTTCCTTACAAATAAGCTAAAACTCTGGAAATGTCTTTCCATTGTTCGAAACCTAGATTATTCATAAATCGACACAATACACTTATAACATGTGCGATGTTTGGTCTAGTGCAATGCATAACGTTCATAAGACTCCCAATAACACTAGAATATTCTAATTAAGAAATGATACGTCCCGTGTTATTTTCTAATTTGATACTTGGATCTAAAGGAGTTGGAGCTGGTTTGTCATTATAATGACCATACTTCTTTAGTAACTTCTTAATCTAATGAGATTGAGTTAGTAATAACTCCCTCGCTTTCCTAATGATTTTAATTCCTAGAATTACACCAGCCTCTCCTAGATCTTTCATATCAAATTCAGAGATAGAAACTTCTTAGTTTCATTCACACAAAATATGTTGGAAACAAATATCAATAGGCCATCAACATATAAACATATTATAACATAACCGTTGTTATCCGATTTGCTATAAATACATTTATCAGCATCAGTAGCAATGAATCCATATGACAATGCAACTTTACCATACTTCTCATGCCATTACATGGGAGTTTGCTTCAGGCCATAAAGAGATTTGACTAATTTACAAACTTTCTTTTCTTGGCCTAGGGTTATGAAACCTTCAGGTTGTTCCATATATATCTCTACTTCTAAATCTCCATTTAGAAAAGTAGTCTTTACATCCATTTGATGTATGACCAAGTTATGAATTGATGCAAGTGCTATTAAACAACTTATAAAAGATATGCGAGAAACTAGAGCATATGTATCAAAATAATATACTCTGTGTCTTTTCTTATATCCCTTAGCAACTAATCTGGCTTTAAACTTATCAATGGATCCATTTGTATTCAACTTTTTCTTGAATATCCATTTACATCCTGTAGGTTTAGCACCAAGAGATAAATCAGTTAAAGCACAAGTTTTTTTTAACATTATGGAATTCATTTCATCATTGATAGCTTCTTTCCTGAAATAAGAATCTCTAGAACTCATAGCCTGAGAATAAGTTTTGGGATCGTCATCGATGTTCATTTCATGTCTTGTCACATTAAGGACTTCGTCCTTGTTACCTTCTACGAGATATGTTATGAAGTCAAGACCATAGTACTTCTCTATTCTCACCCTTTTACTTCTTCTGTGTTCAGTACTATTATCTGGTACTAACACTCCCTTGCTATTTTGAGCAGGAGCATATTCATCATCATTGATATCATTAGTTGCAGTTGATTCTGGACTAGATGATGCTAATGGATTCTCAATAGTTTTATTTTCAAAGAATTCTACATATTCGGATTCTATAACTTCTAAGATGTTAATAATAAGGAACCTATAAGTTATACTATTAAGAGAATATCATATGAAAACACACTTAAATGCCCTATTACCAAACTTTGGTCATTTGGGGTTAGGTATTCTAACATATGCTAAGCAAACCCAAATTTAAGTCTAGTAATGTTAGGTTTTCTATTAAAGCATAATTCATAATGTGAAATATTATTCTTTTTAAGTGGTACTCTGTTTAAAATGTAACATGTAGATAACATAGCGTCACCCCAAAAGGTTATAAGGTAAATTTGAACTTATAAGCATCGTGTTAACCATTTCCACTAAAGTTCTATTTTTCCTTTTAGCAAAACCATTTTGTTGTGGTGTATATGGGGCGATACATTGGTGAACTATACCATTTTGTTTGTAAAACAAAGTAAGTTCATTTGAAAAATATTCACCACCACGATTCGAATGTAACACTTTAATTGTAATTCCTAATTGTGTTTCGACTTTTGCTTTATAAATTTGAATTTATCAAAAGCCTCTTCTTTAGATTTCATTACATATACATAGGCATATCTAGTATAATCATCAATAAATGTTATATAGTGTTGGTTACCACCATAGGTGAAATGACTTTTTAAGTCATCCACATCATTATATGCCAAATCAAGCAAACCAATTTTCCTTTCTACAGATTTAAAGGATTTCCAGTGTATTTTTGCTTGAAAACATATTTCACATTTAGAGATAGAATCGAAATCACAATCATAAATTAATCCTAATTTATGCATAGTTTTAAGAGATTTATATTAACATGTCCTAATCTACCATGCCATAAATTAGCATAATCAACAATATAAGCGGAAGATTTCTTTACTAGATTCAACTTAATCATGCAGTTAAAAGAATATCCATGTCCAATAAATTTGTTGTTCTTGGACAACACTAATTGATTAGACTCATACAGCATCTTGAATTGTAAACCCCCAAATTTTCTGTTAACTGTAAATTAACAAATTAAAGTATAAATAATTCTAAATGAAAGAATTAAGGGAAACAGGTTACACCATTGCGCTCGTCTTGGAATTCTTCCTGAGACAGAGTCCGAGTTTGCGTGAATCGGACTCCATACGAAGGAGTTATGACCTCCGGAAGTTTCAGAATTCAATTTAAAATTCAAAACAGTTCAAATTCAGTTCAAAATTTGAAAAACAGACCCAAACTGGGCTAGGTGGGAAAATCCCCGCCCAGGCACCAGGTCGACTTGGGTAACCAGGTCGACCATAGGGTTGACCTGGGGGTCGACATGCCTAGTCGATTTGGTTTGGCCCTGACTAGCCTGGTCGGTTTCTGGTCGAATTTCTGAGCTTAGCTGTGTCACTAGGGCTGAGTTGTCACTTTCTGATTGGCTTCTCTTGGTGTGTATGGTCTGAATTCACTCTATGATCATCCGACGGCTCAAATCAATCTGAAATTCTATAAATACAACTCAACACTCAACCTAAATTCACACAAAAAATATAGAACTAGAGCCGTCATGTTGCTGGGAGGAAACTAAGAGTAGCCGTCAGTTAGAGAAAGCTTAGAGACGAGCCAAAACTAAGGTTAAAACAAGAATCAAAACAACGTTTGTCTACCCAAAGGAAAGCACTGCAAATTCAGAACTCAGAAATCAGAAAACAAGACCGTCGTTTGTTGTAAGTATAGTGATTTTTCTGATGGGAATAAAATAAAGGCTTGATTCGATGAAAATTGGAAGTGGAATTGTGCTATTGTATAACGATGATATTAATTCATAACTATGTATTGAAATGGTTGTATTGTGAATGGTTGGAATGTTTGTGGTTAAATTTACTTGTTGTTGGATCCATTCAAATGAAAACAACATCACATGCAAGTTGTATAGTTCATGTCATAATCTACACCTATATGTTTATGTGATTATATAAGTTGTATGTGATATGTCCAAGTTAAGATCTCATGTATATACTTTATGCTAAAACCTCTATGCTGAAGTTTATATACATGCTCATATGTTTATACGAAAGTTGCAAAGTTCATAATTGGATCCATGCCAAGGTCCATTTTAATACAAGTTTCATGTTATAGTAGTAAACATGATTGGATCTAGTTCACACATGCGATGAAATTATACATACTTTATAGACATGTTATATTCTTGTCATATGCTAGTGATGCTCGATGTTATGCCTAGATCAAAACATGTTTAGGCTTATGTTGTCTAAATCATATGTTAACTCATGTGACACCTATTTGGTTAGACCCCTATTTCAATGCATGTTCACATGTATGTAAGTTGATTTAGCCTATGTTGCAAATTCACATATATGTATGTTGATCTAGTCTACGTTGCAAGTTCACACCTATGATATTCATGCTGACTATTTTGCAAGTTCATACATATGATGTTCATATTGACTATGCCAAAAATGCCAAGTTTACACCTATGTCATGTTTATGTTAATTGTAACAACCCGTATTTTGAATAACATGTTATAACATAAATCAAGGCAGAATAAAATGTTAAAAATCTGAATCAAGGGAAACGGGCTGTGCCATTGCATTCGTCTCGGAAAAATACGCGAAATAGAGTCCGAGTTTTCGAAAATCGGAGTCCGTATGACCCAGTTATGGCCCATAGAAGTTTTCAGAAAATTCCAAGTTCAAAAACAGTTCAAATTTCAAATCTGGAGCCAAACAGACTGGGTGGGAAAGTTTCTCGCCCAACCCCTAAGCCGACTGGGGAGTCGACTTGGGAGTCGACACACCCCAGTTGGTGTCGAATGCCCAGTCGACACCCTGTCAACCTGGGTGGTCGGCCAGTTTGGCCTGGTGCACCTGTTTTGGCTCCTGGGTCTTGTTTTGTTGGCTTGTGACATGATTTGATGGCTCAGATCTGAATTAGGGTTAATCCTATGGCCAAAACTAGTCTCTACACATATAAAAACACCCTAATACCTAGCCTAAATCATCACAAATCATTCCTACAACTAAATTATGCCAAAATGCTCCCTAATCATGGCCTCCACCTTCATATCATGGCCTCCATCTTCTTCATGAAAGCGTGAGTGTTCTAAGCTAGTAAAAGAGCCATCTTTCTTCATACAAATCAAAGGAGCTTCTTAAGACAACTTGGAGCTTATATTCATTTGGGGATTTCTAGTGTGGCTTCGTCTCAATCTTGTTTTATTTTGTTCTAGTCTTCTTAGCCAAGCTTTGTAAGCCCCACTCTACTCTTAGATTTAAACTATGAAGTTAAATATGATCATGTAGCAAGTTGAAATGAGACTTTTGGGTATAATGCTTGTCTTTGGGCTATATTTGTATGCATAGATCCATGTATGACTCTTTTGATCTATGATTGTGGCACTATCATGAACCTAGTATCATTTACCTTGATTTTTGGGTAGAAAGCTATGAGCTTTATTTGATGGTTATGCATAATGCAACATAGAATTTGATAGTTATGCATAATGCAACATAGATCCTCTCATGATCTTTATGTTAACTTGCCTATGATGTTATGAACTATATGCTAATCACAAGTTATCAACCTATGTTAACTATGACCATGTTATCACCTATTTGCTAAGTTGATGTCATGCATGTTTTAAGGCCAATAACCTTATATGCTAGTATGTTGAACCCCTTTTGCCTCAAATATCACCATGCTTAACTCGTGATAGTCTTTGCCATCTTATGCCCACCTTGTCATATTCTTATGTTCCCCTTTTTGATCTATGTGTGTTGATGCGAACTTACATGCGATGGGGTTACGTTATGGGTAAACTTAAATGACATGAAACATGACTTGAAAATATGACATGTGATTATGCTTGAAAACATGAACGTGGACATGACATGTAGAAAACATGAAAGTGGCCAACTCGAGGTTTGGTTGAGTTTGTAGCATAAATCTACCCGGAACCGACCGGCTTAACTAGTGGCTACAAACAATAGGACCCAATGTGAGTAGTTGGTCATATTGCACTTAAAACCCGAGGTTAGACTAGGTTGTGTGTAAAGCTACCCAGACCCGCCCGACTTAACTAGTAACCACAACAAAGTCTAATGTGAGAGGTTGGGGTGCATTAAGATAATTAATGCCACATGGTAGGGTTAAGTCATGGACCACTTGAATACTTAACCAATTAAACACGATGGATTGTTGGGGTTAAGTCATGAACCACTTGGGTATACTTAACCAACTTGATACATGGTTTGGATAGGGTTAACCACACTTAACCCATTTGAAACCCTAGTTTGCGGGGCCCTTTTCAGCAGTAACCAACCATGGAGTATCGGGATACCCTAGGGACTAGGCTAGGGGTGTGGCACGATTACTGGGCTGAATATAAGTGACCAAAAGAGACGGCTAGGTAGGTGCGCCATTGTAGATTCCAGCGGACTATGGTCGTGCACATAGTCCGGGGATGAAAGACAGACATGGGCACCAATACGCTTGGACTGTGCGTGCTTGTTTTGTGTCAGTGGTTGGCACCCTAGGGCCCGGATACACCCTAGGGTGGACCTTGCACAATCGACTACATCTCGCGGTTGGGCCGTATGGCACCGACACTTGACGAGTTAGGCTTATAGGGAGCCGATCGACTAGACCGTGTAGTTGGACCCCGACTTGGGTCACCTCATGATATTGGGCCAAGGGATCATTTCTTGTTTATACTTGACATGGGTTGGATTACTAGAACTATTGGTGCAAAACTTAAACTTGTATATGCGATGCCACACTTGATCTATCTTGTTAACTTTTCACCATGCCAGTTATCATCCTATGTTTCATCTCTGTTTTACATGTCCGGTTAACTTTATTAGTTTTTATACTAATAGTAGGTAGGACTTACCAGTCTTTTTGACTGAACCGTTTTCTTTCGTCTCTTTTCTTCCGTTCCCCCCCAGGTTCTCAGGGTGGGAACACTAGCACCTAGCTTGGATCTTTAGCTTGCTTTCTGGAAAGCTCATGTACGGTTTGGACTTGAGCTCGCTATGGCTTTACCACGTCTACTTTGGGGATAGTTTACTTTATGTTATTTCCAGTTTTCAGTTTATGTTTCTAGACTTGTAGTAGTTGGAAAATAAAGACTTCATACTTTTGATGTAAGTTGACTATGGTTTTGAAATAGTAGTTTCATCCGCTGCTTTACTTACTCTGTTTTACTTATATGTTCTGTCTTGTGATATCTTTATGCATGTTACCTTGACCAACACCCCTCCAAAGCCAGTGTACATGCTTAGAGTGACCCTAGCGGAGGTGGGGTGTTACATTTGGTATCAGAGCATAAGGTTTTACTATACCGGACAAAAGTTTTAAAAACCCTTTTGAAAAACTATTTTCAAAACCAATTAAGTATTTTCCAAGAAAAGTCTAGTTTATTTTAAAAGGCTATTCCCCAAAAGCCATTAGCACTATCCTTTGTTTCCTCATTCTAAATCTATCTTTTCCTTTTTTCAGCATGGCCGATCTTAACCTTCCCGAGGGAGTACCCATACCCGGATGGTTCCAAAGGTACTTGGAAGCTAGGGCCAACGATGCGGGCCCAGCAAACACTCCCACCGTACCTGAGGTTCCTCCTCCTCCTCCTCAGCGTCCACAAGCGAATTTCGCAAAGGTTTGCAAATACTTTAAAGCGATGGGTGGCAAGAATTTTGTAGGGACAGAGACTTATGTTGAGGCAAGAAACTGGTTAAAAGAAACTGAAGACCTCTTTGCTATCTTTGATGTGGAAGACCGTAGAAAAGTTCTGTTGGCAGTATGGCTATTGAAAGAGGAAGCTGCTTATTGGTGGGAGGTCACCAACGCTACTAGGCCTATAGAGACTTGGGCCGACTTTAGGATAAGGTTTAGGCTTAAGTTTCTATCATCTGCTGAGGAGAATCTACAAATGGAGAAGTTTATATCTTTGAAGCAAGGGGACATGACAGTGAGGGAGTATGTGAATAAGTTTAACCAGCTTGCTCGATTCGGTTTGGACATGGTTAACACACCCCAGAAGAAGGCTCTATGCTTTGCACGAGGATTGAATGAGCCATTACAAGGTTTAGCCATGTCTCATATACCCATGGGGGCCACTTTTGAGAGCTTAGTGGATATGGCCTTGCTTCAGGGAGATGACAAGAATGGCAAGAAAGAAGTCAAGCCTAATGAGACTCAAACCAAGAAGGCGGACTCCAAGTGGGGAGGAAATCAGAGCAACCAGAGAAATCAGAACAACAAGAACAACAAGGGTAACAAGGCCAACAACAACAAGGCAAAGGACTCAAGAAAGTGCAACTTCTGTGGGATCGTTGGACACATAGCCAAAGATTGTAGGAAGAAGAAGAGGAAGTTGGGAGAATGCTTTCATTGCGGAGAGACAGGACACTTCAGTAAGGATTGCCTAAAGAAGCAAGAGCAGGGGCAAGGACAGACTCAGCGAGCAGGACCTTCTGGAGGGCAGATGTATGCTCTCAACAATACTCCAGTTCCGGACCGAGGTAGTATTTCTGTAGAAAGCCTTGTTTATATTTATGGTTTTCCTGTTCGAACTTTATTTGATTATGGCGCATCGCATACCTTTATTTCCTCTGACATTGTTGAAAGTTTGCACCTAAGTACTAGACTAGTTGAGGATCCCGTTAGTGTTTCAAATCCAATTGGGGGTTCCGCCCATCTATCTATGATTTGTATGGATTCGAGGATCTCTATCTTGACCGTAGAATTCACATGTAATGCTTATGTTCTCGGGTTCATGGGATACGGGTTGATTTTGGGCATGGATTGGTTGTCCAGTTATGGAGCCATTCTCGACTGTGAGCATAGGGTAGTGAGGCTTATGACTCGCCTTGGCAATACCCTAGAGATTTCTTGTAACCCTCTGGATCCCATCATGTTATGTTATCTTGAATCCCTCGACTCGTCTATTGACAATCTTCAATCTGTGAGGGTGGTCCGAGAATATCCTGATGTTTTTGATGAGATGAAGGGGCTACCCCTAAACGCGAGATAGACTTCCATATTTTTCTGGTTGATAATGCCAAGCCAGTTTCATTGCCTGTTAGGCACATGGCCCCGCGAGAAAGAAGAGAGCTTAGCAAGCAAATCAAGGAGTTACTTGAGAAAAATTTCATTAGGCGAAGCATTTCAGAATGGGGTGCTCCGGTGGTATTCGCTACTAAGGAGGATGGTTCGCTTCGTTTATGTGTTGATTATCGTGAGTTGAACAAGCTGACAAAGAAGAATAGACACCCGTTACCGAGGATTGATGATCTCTTTGACCAGCTTGTTGGTGCTTCTGTTTTCTCTCAGCTCGATCTAGCCACCGGATTCCATCAGCTTAGAGTGGCCGAGGATAGTATTGATAGGACTGCGTTTAGGACTCCAGATGGATTCTTTGAATGGCTAGTCATGCCGTTCGGTTTGACTAATGCACCCGCATACTTTGTTGATTTGATGAGTAGGGTGTTCAGGGAGTTCCTTAACAAGTTTGTGGTTGTCTTCGTGGATGATATTCTGGTCTTCTCTAAGGACGAGGAAGAGCATGCTACACACCTCAAGGAGGTTATGGATACGCTTAGAGCTCATCAGTTGAAAGCCAAGTTCTCTAAATGCCATTTCTGGAGAAAGGAAGTTCGGTTCCTTGGGCATATAGTTTCTAAGCAGGGCTTAGCTGTGGATCCCGCTAAAGTGGTGGCGGTACAAGACTGGAAAACTCCCAAGAATGCAATAGAAGTAAGAAGCTTTCTCGGTCTGGCAGGCTACTATAGGAAGTTCATTAAGGACTTCGCTAGGATTTTAGCTCCTCTTACTAAGTTAACGAAGAAGAACTTAGTCTTTGCATGGGACTTAGAGTGTGAGCTTGCTTTTCAAAGGCTCAAGAAAGCCCTCACCACAGCTCCAATTCTAGCATTACCCAATGGAGGGAAGTTGTTTACCGTGTACACCGATGCATGTGGCATGGGATTGGGCGCTGTCCTGATGCAAGAAGGGAGAGTGATATGCTTTGGGGGTAGGCAACTCAAAGTTCATGAGAAGAACTATCCCACTCATGATTTGGAGTTGGTGGCGATCGTCTTTGCACTCAAATCCTAGTGCCACTATCTTCTAGGCGAAAGGTTTGAGTTATATACTGATCACAAGTCGCTCAAGTACCTCTTCTCGCAGAAAGATTTGAATCTAAGGCAGCAGAGGTGGATGGAATTCTTGGCATCATATGACTTCGAGATAGCTTATACCCCTGGCAAGGGTAATCTTGTGGCGGATGCACTAAGCAGAAGAAGGTTGACTTTGAGTCCCTTGTTTGTTGAGATGAAGAGCCTAGAGTTTTTGGCAACCTTTGATTTTGCACCTGCTGTTGGGTCGATGACTGGTTCGTTAGCATCCCTTGAGCTTAGACCTACACTTCTTGATCAAGTTGGGGCTTCACAGAGGGAAGACCCGCAGATAGTCGAGATCATGGACAAGTTGATTCGGGGTGAGACGTCAAGTCACCTCGCTAGATATACTATCGATGTTAAGGGATGACTAAGGCGTGATGGAAGACTATGTGTCCCACAAGTGGGAGACTTAGTGAATAAAGTTCTTGAAGAAGCGCATCACTCTAAATGACTATACATCCTGGAGGGGATAAGATGTATAGGGATATGAAGCGCGTTTTCTTTTGGGCTGGAATGAAGAAGGATGTGGCAAAGTATGTTTCAAAGTGCATGGTGTGCCAACAAGTGAAAGCCGAGTCGAAGAAACCTGGTGGGCTATTACATCCATTGGAGGTCCCGCAATGGAAGTGGGAAAGTATCTCGATGGATTTCGTGGATGGATTGCCTAGGTCAAGGAAGGGAAATACGAGCATATGGGTCATAGTTGATAGACTTACGAAGAGTGCTCACTTTATTCCGGTGAAGAGCAAGAGGACCGCATCATGGCTAGCATCTGTTTATCTTCGAGAGATAGTGCGATTGCATGGAGTTCCTTCTAGCATAGTTAGCGATCGTGACCCAATCTTCACTAGCCAGTTCTGGAATAGTTTGCAAGAAGCGATGGGTACGCGATTGAATCTAAGTACAACCTATCACCTACAGACGGATGACCAGACCGAAAGGGTGAATAGGGTACTAGAAGATCTGTTGAGGCTATGCATTCTTGACTTTGGTGGTACTTGGGAAGATCATCTTCCTCTAGTAGAGTTTGCTTATAATAACAGCTACCAAGCAAGCATAAGGATGGCAACATTCGAAGCTCTATATGGGAGGCCGTGCAAGTCACCAACATGTTGGTGGGAGACGACGGATAAACTTATACTGGGGCCCGACATGATAAGGGACACATCCGAGAAGGTTGAGTTGATTCGAAGGCGGATGAAAACGGCCCAAGACAGACAGAAATCCTATGCAGACAAGCGAAGGACAGACTTAGAGTTTGAAGTTGGATATATGGTCTTTGTGAAGGTTTCTCCTTTGCGAAATGTGGTTCGTTTTGGAGCAGCTGGGAAGCTGGCACCAAGGTTTGTAGGACCCTTCCCTATCATAGAGAGGATTGGGAAGATGGCTTATAAGGTGGAATTGCCCGAGAAGCTGGCCAGAGTGCACGATGTTTTTCATGTCTCGCATCTCCAAAAGTGCCTACATGAGTCAGCCAAGGTAGTTGAGCCTAGCATTCTTGAAGACGTGGAGGTAGAGAAAGAGGCAACCTTGAGGCGAGCTCCGATTCGTATCTTGGGAACAGAGATCAAGAAGCTGAGGAATCGAGAAGTCAAGTTAGTAAAGGTTCAGTGGAGTGAAGCCGATGAAGATGCAACTTGGGAAACCGAGGAGAAGATGCGTGGGCTTTATCCATTCCTTTTTAAGGGTACATTCTCAATCTCTTTTCCTAGTTAGCATATCTTTCTTTTGCTATCCATGTTTATCCTATTATCTCGTTAACCTTGTCATGAGAACCTTAGGTAGAAACCCTTTGGATGAAACATGTATTTGAAACATGTTATGCTTGATGTTTGCAAGGGGTTGCAAGTGTTTTCAAGTGGATACTCGTGGATGCATGATACACATTAGGCACTAAGATCGTCTCACACACTTTCATATTGCATATGCATGAGTGCTTATACTTATTTATGGCTGAAACTTGTTATGCTATCACGTGGATGTTGCATATGGATGAATGTTATGTGCACTCATGTAGTGATTATGAATTATGTTAGGAATTTGCATACATATGGACTCATTTCACTAACATACTTTGCATTAAGGAGGTTTACTGAATCAGTAACCGCCTGATTTTCACATTAGATAAGTACATATACACACACCTTTGCATATGTTCATACAACATTTAGAATCTGTTAAGGACAATGACTGCTTGTGGATGATGTTTTGAGTAGATGGATGATGGATGGTAGGATACGTTCTTCCTAACTTGAAGATTTCGGGGACGAAATCCTTTAAGGTGGGGAGGATGTAACAACCCGTATTTTGAATAACATGTTATAACATAAATCAAGGCAGAATTAAATGTTAAAAATCTGAATCAAGGGAAACGGGTTGTGCCATTGCGTTCGTCTTGGAAACATACGCGAAATAGAGTCCGTGTTTTCGAAAATCGGAGTCCGTATGACCCAGTTATGGCCCATAGAAGTTTTTAGAAAATTCCAAGTTCAAAAACAGTTCAAATTTCAAATCTGGAGCCAAACAGACTGGGTGGGAAAGTTTCCCGCCCAGCCCCCAAGTCGACTGGGGAGTCGACTTGGGAGTCGACACACCCCAGTTGGTGTCGACTGCCCAGTCGACACCCCTGTCGACCTGGGTGGTCGGCCAGTTTGGCCTGGTGCACCTATTTTGGCTCATGGGTCTTGTTTTGTTGGCTTGTGACGTGATTTGATAGCTCAGATCTGAAGTAGGGTTAATCCTCTGGCCTAAACTAGTCTCTACACCTATAAAAACACCCTAATACCTAGCCTAAATCATCACAAATCATTCCTACAAATAACTATGCCAAAATGCTCCCTAATCATGGCCTTCACCTTCATATCATGGCCTCCATCTTCTTCATGAAAGCTTGAGTGTTCTAAGCTAGTAAAAGAGCCACCTTTCTTCATACAAATCAAAGGAGCTTCTTAAGACAACTTGGAGCTTATATTCATTTGGGGATTTCTAGTGTGGCTTCGTCTCAATCTTGTTTTATTTTGTTCTAGTCTTCTTAGCCAAGCTTTGTAAGCCCCACTCTACTCTTAGATTTAAACTATGAAGTTAAATATGATAATGTAGCAAGTTGAAATGAGAATTTTGGGTATAATGCTTGTCTTTGGGCTACATTTGTATGCATAGATCCATGTATGACTCTTTTGATCTATGATTGTGGCACTATCATGAACCTAGTATCATTTACCTTGATTTTTGGGTAGAAAGCTATGAGCTTTATTTGATGGTTATGCATAATGCAACATAGAACTTGGTAGTTATGCATAATGCAACACAGATCCTCTCATGATCTTTATGTCAACTTGCCTATGATGTTATGAACTATATGCTAATCACAAGTTATCACCCTATGTTAACTATGACCATGTTATCACCTATTTGTTAAGTTGATGTCATGCATGTTTTGAGGCCAATAACCTTATATGCTAGTATGTTGAACCCCTTTTGCCTCAAATATCACCATGCTTAACTCGTGATAGTCTTTGCCATCTTATGCCCACCTTGTCATATTCTTATGTTCCCCTTTTTGATCTATGTGTGTTGATGCGAACTTACATGTGATGGGGTTACGTTATGGGTAAACTTAAATGACATGAAACATGACTTGAAAATATGACATGTGATTATGCTTGAAAACATGAACGTGGACATGACATGTAGAAAACATGAAAGCGGCCAACTCGAGGTTGGGTTGAGTTTGTAGCATAAATCTACCCGGAACCGACCGACTTAACTAGTGGCTACAAACAATAGGACCCAATGTGAGTAGTTGGTCATATTGCACTTAAAACCCGAGGTTAGACTAGATTGTGGTGTAAAGCTACCCGGACCCGCCCGGCTTAACTAGTAACCACAACAAAGTCTAATGTGAGAGGTTGGGGTGCATTAAGATAATTAATGCCACATGGTAGGGTTATGTCATGGACCACTTGAATACTTCACCAATTAAACACGATGGATTGTTGGGGTTAAGTCATGAACCACTTTGGTATACTTAACCAACTTGATACATGGTTTGGATAGGGTTAACAACACTTAACTTATTTGAAACCCTAGTTTGCGGGGACCTTTTCAGTAGTAACCCACCAGGGAGTATCGGGATGCCCTAGGGACTAGGCTAGGGGTGGGGCACGATTACTGGGCTGAATGTAAGTGACCAAAAGGGACGACTAGGTAGGTGTGCCATTGTAGATTCCGGCGGACTATGGTCGTGCACATAGTCCGGGGATGAAAGACAAACATGGGCACCAGTAGGCTTGGACTGTGCGTGCTTGTTTTGTGTCAGTGGTTGGCACCCTAGGGCCCGGATACACCCTAGGGTGGACCTTGCACAATCGACTACATCTCGCGGTTGGGCCGTATGACACCGACACTTGACGAGTTAGGCTTATAGGGAGCCGATCGACTAGACCGTGTAGTTGGACCCCGACTTGGGTCACCTCATGATATTGGGCCAAGGGATCATTTCTTGTTTATACTTGACATGGGTTGGATTACTAGAACTATTGGTGCAAAACTTAACCTTGTATATGCGATGCCACACTTGATCTATCTTGTTAACTTTTCACCATGCCAGTTATCATCCTATGTTTCATCTCTGTTTTACATGTCCAGTTAACTTTATTAGTTTTTATACTAATAATAGGTAGGACTTACCAGTCTTTTTAACTGACCCGTTTTCTTTTGCCTCTTTTCTTCCGTCCCCCCCTCCCCCCCCCCCCCAGGTTCTCAGGGTGGGAACACTAGCACCTAGCTTGGATCTTTAGCTTGCTTTCTGGATAGCACATGTACGGTTTGGACTTGAGCTCGCTATGGCTTTACCACGTCTACTTTGGGGATAGTTTACTTTATGTTATTTCCAGTTTTCAGTTTATGTTTCTAGACTTGTAGTAGTTGGAAAATAATGACTTAGTACTTTTGATATAAGTTGACTATGGTTTTGGAATAGTAGTTTTATCCGCTGCTTTACTTACTCTGTTTTACTTATATGTTCTGTCTTGTGATATCTTTATGCATGTTACCTTGACCAACACCCCTCCAAAGCCAGTGTACTTTCTTAGAGTGACCCTGGCGGAGGTGGGGTGTTACATTAATGAATGCCAATTTTGTGTACGCTAAATTAGGCTTACTTTTTAGCCTAATATTATATGTTAAAAATTGTGCGGATGAAAAATTAGGCTAGGATTGTTAGCCTAATAATTAGACGAGGTAACGTTGGGAAAATTGGTAATTATAGAAAACTTGACATAAAAATATATGAAATTGGCATGTTTGTCACATGCCAAAATTGGTGGCATTTAAATGGTATAAATCCTTATACCAAAAATGTTAAACTTGGAAAGTGGGCCACAAAATTTAAAACAAGTAATAGAGACAAATATGTAAATTTAGAAAATACAAGTATGCTTAATACGAGGTTCGATTGAGTTGTGATGTAAACCTGCCCGGATCCGCCCGGCTGTCCAGTAGTCACAACAATACCTATTCAATGTGTGTGGTAAAGCATTGAGCCCAATAAGGACCCGAGGTTAGACTGAGTTACAGTGTAAATCTGCCCGGAACCGACCGGCACATCCTGTAACCATAACAATACATGTCTAATGTGAGTGGTCGGTGCTTTAAAAAGCTAAGGACAGACAAGTCAGGATGGTAGGGTTAAGTTAATTAAAACACTTAACCAATTCAACATGTTAATTAAACTGATGGGTGGGGTTAGGTAAATACAGACACTTAACCACTTAACATGTTTGATTAGAAAACCCTAGTAATGGGGACCCATTTTAGTAGTAACCCAATTAGGTATCATGGTACCCTGAAACTAGGCAGGGTGGGGCACGATTACTCGGATGATTGTAAGCGATCAAAAGCGACGGTGGTGGGTGCAACAGTGTGGGTTCTAACGGAGTGCGGGCGTGCACACACTTCGGAGCAGACAAACAGGGCACTGAGGGCACTAGTATTATAACCTATGCATCCTAGAGTTGTGTCGGGCTACCACCATGGGACTTGATACACCCCATGGTGGGACCAGCATAGGTATCCACAATCTTTGGGGGTCGTAAGACATAGATGATTATGCGAGTAGGAGCCAATCTTTAGAAAGGGGATCACTTCACCCTGATCATGGGGTGCCAGTTGAGACAATGCAAGTAGGTGCAGAGATATAGTGTGGGGGTGCGATAGTATATTCGATTCAAAACTTCTTTATCTTAGTTTATGATTCCTATTTCCAGTTTATGCCTATAATGCCCTTTTTCTTATTCTCATACTAAAGAGTCACTAGACTTACCAGGCTTTATGTCTGACCCTATTTTCTTTCGTCTTCTTTTCTTCTGTTCCCCCCTAGGTCCACAGGGAGGAAACATCCCAGCTTAGTCAGACTCTTTGAAAGCTTCAAGACAGTAGATGTGCGGTTTTGACTCTCTTTCCTTGTCTATGGTTGATTGACACATTCTATGGGGATTTATGCAGTTTTAATTATGTTTTATGCTTCTTTAGTTAATAATCAAGGTAGAAATGATGATGTAATGTTTTGAAGTTATTACGTGATAGTTATGGAAATGTTTTGTATGAACACGTATTTATGAAATAAAAAGTCTATTTGCTTTCCGCTGCTTATATATATATATGTGTGTGTGTGTGTGTGTGTGTGTGTGTATCTGTCTTGTGTTTTGTCTGTGACTTTTACTTACAAACTTCCACCAAAGTTAAGGCATTCCCTTTGTGAGTGACCTTAATGGAGGTGAACTGTTTCACTTGGTATCAGAGCGCAGATTTACCAGACTAGATAAAAGTTTTTGAAACTATTTTCAAAAAGAAGTTTAAAGAAGCATTTTTTTAAAGAAAAGCGTTGTTTTTAAAAGGAATAATTCCCCAAAGCCATATGCACTATCTCTCTATCCTTTTGTCTTGAATACTTTCCTTTTGTTCCAGCATGTCTGGAGATCTTAACCTTCCAGAAGGAGTACCGATCCTTGGCTGGTTCCGAAGGTACCTAGAGGCTAGAGCCAATGGTGTGGGCCCAGCAGACATTCCTCCTCCCACAGTGGCAGCAGTTCCTCCTCCTCCTCGTGGAAATACTTTCGCTAAGACATGTAGAGACTTCAAGGCTATGGGTGGAAAGGACTTTTATGGAACTGAATCCTTTGTAGTAGCAAGGAACTGGCTGAAGGAGACCGAAGACTTGTTCGTCATATTCGACGTTGATTACAGGCAAAAGATACAACTAGCAGTGTGGTTGCTTTAAGATGAAGCTTCCTATTGGTGGGAAGTTACCCATGCTGAGAGGCCAGTGGAGACTTGGGAAGATTTCAGGATGAGGTTTGAGATTAAATTCCTCTCCCAAGCTGAAAGAAGCCTGCAAATGGAGAAGTTCCTAACTCTTAAAAAGGGAAGTATGACGATCAAGGAGTACGTCAATCAATTTAATCAGCTGGCTAGATTTGGGCTGGATTTAGTAAATACCCAACACAAGAAGGCCCTTCGCTTCGTCAAAGGCCTGAATGAGCCTCTTCACAGCCTTGCTATGACCCATATACCCTTGGGGGCGACTTATGAAAGCTTGGTGGACATGGTGCTGCTACACGAGGAAGATAAAGGAAAGAAAGAGGCAAAGTTGGATGTGCCTCAAGAAAAGAAAGAGGGTTTACAGGCTAAGAAATCAGACTTCAAGAAAGGTAGGAAGAACAACAAATCCCGTGAAAAGAGAAGGTGTAATTTATGTGGCATTATTGGACATATAGTGAAAGACTGCAGGAAGAAGAAGGCAAAGATGAATGGTGGTTGTTTACATTGTGGAGAGACTGGACACTTGGCTAAGGACTGCCCAAAGAAGTGGGGGCAAGGACAGAGGACTGGATCCACCTCAGGGGGACAGGTTCACGCGCTGGTGGCACCTCCTCATGAACGAGGCAGAAATATTTCTGCATAAAGCTTAGTTTATCTCTATGATCATCCAGTTCGCACTCTCTTTGATTCTGGTGCATCACACTCCTTTATTTCATCTGCTTTAGTAGAATCTCTACACCTAGACACTAGTTTGGTAGAAGATCCCTTGGTTGTTTCAAATCCAATTGGGGGCTCGGCTTATTTGTCGATGGTTTTCTTGGATTTGAAAATCTCTATTCTAAGTGTTGAATTTCGAAGTAGCGCCTTTTGTTTTGGGCTTCTCAGGATATGGACTGATCTTAGGCATGTACTGGTTATCCAGTAATGGTTCCATTCTTGATTGTGAGAAGAGAGTGGTTAGGCTCTTGACTCGGCTCGGTAACACTCTAGAAATTTCTTGTAATCCCTTGAATGTTTTTATGCTTAGTTATCTAGAGTCGCTTGACGCTTCTGTTGAGAATTTGCAGTCGGTTAGAGTGGTCCCGGAATATCCGGATGTCTTTGAAGAGGTGAAAGGCTTACCTCCGAAGTGGGAAATATACTTCCGCATATATCTTGTTGATAATGCAAAGCCCATAGCTTTGCCTGTTAGACACATGGCTCCAAAGGAGAGAAAGGATCTCAGTAAGCAAGTTACGGAGCTTCTCGAGAATGGGTTTATAAGGAGGCGTATCTCGGAATGGGGTGCTCCAGTGGTGTTCGCCACCAAAGCAGATGGTTCACCACGTCTTTGTGTGGACTATAGGGAGCTAAACAAGCTGACTAAAAAGAATAGACACCCGTTTCCTAGAATAGACGATTTGTTTGATCAGCTTGTAGGTGAGTCGGTCTTCTCCCAACTT
Source organism: Allium sativum (assembly GCA_030737875.1). Taxonomy (NCBI): domain Eukaryota; kingdom Viridiplantae; phylum Streptophyta; class Magnoliopsida; order Asparagales; family Amaryllidaceae; genus Allium; species Allium sativum. Next base: position 303,603,438 of record CM060924.1, read on the forward strand.
GATCTGGCTATTGGGTTCCATCAGCTAAGGGTAGCTGAAGATAGCATTGATAAGACGGCGTTCAGAACCCCGGACGGTTTCTTCGAGTGGCTTGTCATGCCTTTCGGCTTGACAAATGCACCCGCTTATTTCGTAGACCTAATGAGCAGGGTGTTCAGAGAATTCCTCAATAAGTTCGTGGTGGTCTTCGTAGACGATATTTTGATCTTCTCAAAGAATGAGGAAGAACATGCTCAGAATCTGAAGGAGATCATGGAAACCCTTCGAGTTCATCAGCTAAAAGCCAAATTCTCCAAGTGCCACTTTTGGAGAGAAGAAGTAAGGTTTCTTGGACATATAGTGTCCAAAGAAGGGTTAGCTGTGGACCTTGCGAAAGTGGTGGCAGTGCAAGATTGGAAGACACCAAGAAATGCAACCGAAGTCCAACGCTTTCTTGGGCTAGCCGGTTTTTACCGAAAGTTCATTAGAGATTTCATGAAAATATCAGCTCTACTCACAAGGCTGACAAAGAAGAATCTAGCATTCGCTTGGGATTTGGACTGTGGTATTGCTTTCCAACGCCTAAAAAGGGCTCTTACAACAGCCCCAGTTCTTACTTTGCCGGATGGAAGCAAGATGTTCACAGTATATACGGATGCTTATGGTACGGGCCTAGGCGCTGTTCTGATGCAAGAAGGGAGGGTAGTAGCTTATGGTGGAAGACAATTGAGAGTTCATGAAAAGAACTACCCAACCCACGATCTTGAGTTGGCCGCCATCGTATTTGCGCTTAAGTCTTGGCGCCATTATCTCCTAGGCGAGAAGTTCGAATTATATACTGACCATAAATCGTTCAAGTATCTTTTCTCGCAGAAAGATCTTAACTTGAGGCAGCAAAGGTGGATGAAGTTCCTTGCCTCGTATGATTTTGAGATTTCCTATACTCTTGGCAAAGGCAACGTAGTAGCAGATGTGTTGTGCAGAAAGAAGCTGACCCTAAGCCCTCTCGTTGTAGAAAGGAAAAGCTTGGAGTATATAGCCAGTTTTGACTTTAGGCCCTCCTTTGATTTTGTACCTGGATTATTGGCATCACCAGAAGTTCGGCCCACTCTTTTAGACTCAATAGGGGCTGCACAACGTGAAGACCCTCAGCTTGTGGATGTGATTGATAAGCTAATTAGGGGTGAAACTTCCAGTCACCTCAATAGGTACTCCATTGATGATAAGGGTTGGCTGAGGCGAGATGTAAGACTATGCGTCCCACAAGCAAGGGATTTAGTAAAGATGGTTCGCGAGGAAGCACATCATTCCAAGATGACAATACACCCAGGTGAGGATAAGATGTACAAGGACGTAAAGAGAGTTTTCTATTGGAGCGGAATGAAGAAGGACGTGGCAGATTTCATTTCTAAGTGCTTGACCTGCCAACTGGTCAAGGCGGAACAAAAGAAGCCTGGAGGACTGTTTCATCCTCTAGAAGTCCCGCAATGGAAGTGGGATAGCATTTCAATGGACTTCATTGATGGGTTGCCTAAGTCAAGAAGAGGCAATATTAGCATTTGGGTAATAGTGGACAGGCTCACTAAAAGCGCCCACTTTATACCTATCAAGAGTAGAAGGACTGCCTCGTCTCTAGCTTCTCTTTATCTCAAGGAAATAGTTCGACTCCATGGAATACCCTCCAGCATAGTGAGTGACAGTGACCCCATCTTTACGAGCGAATTTTGGCGGAGTCTGCAAGAAGCTGTAGGCACAAAGTTATGCTTGAGCACGACCTATCACCCCAAACCGATGGTCAGACGGAAAGGGTGAACAGAGTATTGGAAGATCTTCTGAGACTGTGCGTTCTTGACCTCAGAGGCACATGGGAGGATCATCTTCCTTTAGTGGAATTCGCCTACAACAACAGCTGCCAAGCCACTATCGGCATGGCGCCCTTCGAAGATCTATATGGAAAACCGTGCCGATCACCAACTTATTGGTAGGAGTCTACTGACAAGCTTATACTTGGGCCAAACATGATTAGAGAGACTTCAGAAAAAGTGGACTTGATACGAAGGAGAATGAAGACTGCCTAAGATAGACAGAAATCCTATGAAGACAAAAGAAGGACCGACCTTGAGTTTGAGGTTGGGGACAGGGTTTTCCTTAAGGTATCCCCTTTAAGGAACGTCGTTCGCTTTGGATCCGCTGGAAATCTAGCACCAAGATTTGTAGGACCGTTCCCTATCATCGAGAAGATTGGGAAAATGGCTCATAGAGTAGAGCTGCCTGAAAGATTGGCTGGAATTCACAATGTCTTTCACGTTTCTCATCTCCGAAAATGTCTACATGAATCTGCGGTAGTGGTGGAGCCAAGCATTCTAGAAGAAGCCGAAGTGGAATGCGAAGCAACTGTGAGGAGAGTTCCAACTCGAATCGTAGGAACTGAATCAAGAAGCTACGCAACCGCGAAGTCAAGCTCATTAAGGTTCAGTGGAGTGACGCCGAGGAAGACGTGACTTGGGAAACTGAGGACAGAATACGCGCGGCCTACCCTTTTCTTTTCAAGGGTACATCTTTGACCTATCTTTTTCCTTAAGTTGTGCTTGTATCTATCTTTTTAGGTATAATCTCCTCGATATTATCCTTTATGCTTAGGTAGAAACCCCTTTTGGATGTAAACATGTATTTGAAACATGTTATGGTTGATGGCTGCAAGTGATTGCAAGTGGTTGCTAGTGGTTGCTCGTGGATGCATATACACACACAACCTAGGTTTTAGATCGGCTCAATTACTTCATACTGCATATGCATATATGTATTTATATTTGTATGTGGTTGAAACTTGATATGTTGTCATATGGATGTCGCATTTGTGTGTATGGTTGCACACTCATGTAGAATTATGAGTAAGAAAAATTTGCATACATAATGGATTCATGGCGCTTACATGATTCGTATTAAGGAGGTCAACTGAATCCGTAGACCGCCTAATTTTTGCATTAGATAAGAACATGTACACACACTATGCATATGATCATGAAGCATTAGAAGTATTTTAAGGACAATGGACGCCTGTGTTTGTTGGTTGAGTAGATGGACGATTGGATGTTAGGATCTACGTTCTCCTAGACTTGAAGATTTCGGGGACGAAATCCTTTAAGGAGGGGAGAATGTAACACCCCGAATTTTCTGTTAACTGTAAATTAACAAATTAAAGTATAATTAATTCTAAATGAAAGAATTAAGGGAAACAGGTTATGCCATTGCGCTCGTCTCGAAATTTTGCCTGAGATAGAGTCTGATTTTGAGTGAATCGGACTCCGTGTGAAGAAGTTATGACATCCGGAAGTTTCAGAATTCAATTTAAAATTCAAAACAGTTCAAATTCAGTTCGAAATTCGAAAAAATAGACCCAAACTGGACTGGGAGGGAAAATTCCCGCCCAGGCGCCAGGTCGACCATGGGGTCGACCTGGGGGTCGACCTGGGTAACCAGGTCGACCATAGGGTCGACCTAGTTTGGCCCTGGCTGGCCTGGTCGATTTCTGGTCGAATTTCAGAGCTTGGTTGTGTCACTAAGGCTGAGTTATCACTTTCTGATTGGCTTCTCTTGGTGTGTATGATCTGGATTCACTCTATGATCATCTGTCAGCTCAAATCAATCTGAAATTCTATAAATACAACTCAACACTCAACCTAAATTCACACAAATAATATAGAACTAGAGCCGTCATGCTGCTGTGAGGAAACTAAGAGTAGCTGTCAGTTAGAGAAATCTTAGAGACGAGCCAAAACTAAAGTTAAAACAAGAATCAAAACTATGTTTGTCTACCAAAAGGAAAGTATTGCAAATTCAGAACTCATAAATCAGAAAACAAGACCGTTATTTGTTGTAAGTATAGTGATTTTTCCGATGGGAATAAAATTAAGACTTTATTCGATGTAAATTGGAAGTGGAATTGTGCTATTGTACAACGATGATGTTAATTCATATCTATGTATTGAAATGGTTGTATTGTGAATGGTTGGAATGTTTGTGGTTAAATTTACTTGGTGTTGGATCCATTCAAATGAAAACAACATCACATGCAAGTTGTATTATTCATGTTATAATCTACACCTATATGTTTATGTGATTATATAAGTTGTATGTGATATGTCCAAGTTAAGATCTCATGTATATACTTTATGCTAAAACCTCTATGCCTAAGTTCATATACATGCTCATATGTTTATATGAAAGTTGCAAAGTTCATAATTGGATCCATGCCAAGATCCATTTTAATACAAGTTTCATGTTATAGTAGTAAACATGATTGGATCTAGTTCACACATGCGATGAAATTATATATACTTTATGGACATGTTATATTCTTGTCATATGCTAGTGATGCTCGATGTTATGCCAAGATCAAAACATGTTTAGGCTTATGTAGTCTAAATCATATGTTAATTCATGTGACATATATTTGGTTAGACGCCTATTTCAATGCATGTTCACATGTATGTAAGTTGATTTAGCCTATGTTGCAAATTCAAATATATGAATGTTGATCTAGTCTACGTTGCAAGTTCACACCTATGATATTCATGCTGACAATTTTGCAAGTTCACACCTATGATGTTCATATTGACTATGCCAAAAATGCCAAGTTTACACCTATGTCATGTTTATGTTAATGAATGCCAATTTTGTGTACGCTAAATTAGGCTAAGTTTTTAGCCTAATATTATATGTTAAAAATCATGCGGACGAAAAATTAGGCTAAGATTTTTAGCCTAATAATTAGACGAGGTAACATTGGGAAAATTGGTAATTATAGAAAACTTGACATAAAAAAATATGAAATTGGCATGTTTGTCACATGCCAAAATTGGTGGCATTTAAATGGTATAAATCCTTATACCAAAAATGTTAAACCTGGAAAGTGGGCCATAACATTTAATTTACATATAACAAGTAATAGAGACAAATATGTAAATTTAGAAAATACGAGTATGCTTTACATGAGGTTGGATTGAGTTGTGATGTAAACCTTCCCGGATCCGCCCGGTTGTCCAGTAGTCACAACAATACCTATCCAATGTGGGTGGTTAAGCATTGAGCCCAATAAGGACCCGAGGTTAGACTGAGTTACGGTGTAAATCTGCCTGGAACCGACCGGCACATCTAGTAACCGTAACAATACCTGACTAATGCGAGTGGTCGGTGCTTTAAAAAGCTAAGGACAGACAAATCAGGATGGTAGGGTTAAGTTAATTAAAACACTTAACTAATTCAACATGTTAATTAAACTGATGGGTGGGGTTAGGTAAATACAGACACTTAACCACTTAACATGTTTGACTAGAAAACCCTAGTAACGGGGACCCATTTCAGCAGTAACCCAATTAGGTATCATGGTACCTTGAAACTAGGAAGGGTGGGGCACGATTACTGGGCTGATTGTAAGCGGTCAAAAGTGACGGCGGTGGGTGCAACAGTGTGGGTTCTAACGGAGTGCGGGCGTGCACACACTTCGGAGCAGACAAACAGGGCACTGGGGGCACCAGTAGTATAACCTATGCATTCTAGAGTTGTGTCGGGCCGCCACCATGGGACTTGATACACCCCATGGTGGGACCAGCATAGGTATCTACAATCTTTGGGGGCTGTAAGACACAGATGATTATGCGAGTTGGAGCCGATCTTTAGAAAGGGATCACTTCACCCTGATCATGGGGTTCCAGTTGAGACAATGCAAGTAGGTGCAGAGATATAGTGTGGGGTGCGATAGTATATTCGATTCAAAACTGCTTTATCTTAGTTTATGATACTTTCCTATTTCTTGTTTATGCCTATCATGCCCTTTTTCTTATTATCATACTGAAGAGTCACTAGACTTTCCAGGCTTTATGTATGACCCTATTTTCTTTCGTCTTCTTTTCTTCCGTTCCCCCCTAGGTCCATAGGGAGGAAACAACCCAGCTTAGTCAGACTCTTTGCAAGCTTCAAGATAGTAGACGTGCGGTTTGGACTCTCTTTCCTTGGCTATGGCTGCTGGACACATTCTATGGGGATTTATGCAGTTTTAATTATGTTTTATGCTTCTTTATTTAATAACCAAGACAGAAATGATGATGTAATGTTTTGAAGTTATTATGTGACAGTTATGGAAATGTTTTGTATGAACACGTATTTATGAAATAAAAAGTCTATTTGCTTTCCGCTGCTTATATATATATATATATATATATGTGTGTGTGTGTGTGTGTGTGTGTGTGTGTGTTTATATCTGTCTTGTGTTTTATCTGTGACTTTTACTTACAAACCTCCACCAAAGTTAAGGTATTCCTTTTGTGAGTGACCTTAATGGAGGTGGGGTGTTTCATGAATCCTCCTTTGTTAAGAAGGTATCCAGAAACCAAATTCTTTCATATATTGGGTACATCAAATACATTGACTAATGTAAGAATTTTCCTAGAGGTGAATCTAAGTTCAACTGTGCCTTTTCCTAGAACTTTGCTTGCAACTTTGTTTGCGCCAGTAACTTCGCTGGATTCTCCATTATTTCATTCGTAAGTTGTGAACAGATTACGGTCTTTGTAAATATGAATGGTTGCTCCAGTATTGAGCCACCTATCATTATCAATGCCACTAACGGAGTTCGCCTCTTGCACAACAGCCACAAGCTTTTCTTCGACCACATTCTCTTTTTGTTGTTTCTTCCGAAGACGACAGTCTCGGGCATAGCGGCTGGGTTTGTTACAATAGTAATAGGCACCCTTCTTTTTGTTGTTCTTGAATTTTTTCTTCTTAAATTGTGTCTCATTCTTAGGCTTCAACTTTTCAGTAATTTCAAAATTATTTGTCTTAGATTGAGACTCAGTTTGTGGATTATCATCTAGTTCACGTTTACGAGAAACCTCTTCAATACGAATGTTAACGATATTTTTTGTCAACACCGGAGATAGGCCAATGGGAATAGACCTAAGGGAAAAATGGGTTGTTTCGCCTTTGTGAATTTTGGTCAGATTACTGCTTCTAGGTGTCAAGGCCTTGAGGAGAAGGATCACTAAATGCCACTTTTGACAAAGGACTCAACGGATGTTAGAAAGGGATTTCCACACCAAGCTCGTGGAAAGATCTAATCCCATAAGGAGGGCCTAGGCTTGCAGGATGGGTTTAAACATATGGAAAGAGGTGTTTCATTCAATCTGCGGAAAGGTTTGGATAAGAATCCATGCATATGTGGGAAGCAAACAGTAAATCGTAGTAACAATAACTAAGAAATAGTATGATAAACTCACAGGAAAATACTCTATGTATAGATGTGCTCCTTATTAATCTTTGATTTAGAATACATTAACAGGATACAACAAGTCCTCCAATGGATCCTAGTCCTAGGGTTTAGAGAGAGGGAGTACAAGAATTAGAATGAGGAATCCGACTGAAATGTGACGCATGGAGTCTTATTTATAGATAATTTGGGGTCCCTTCCGCTATTGGGCCTGCAGGTGCCTTTGTCGGTCGCTTTTCTCCTTGCTCTCGAATGTTTGGCTTCTGGCCGCTTTTGTGGCACTAGTTATGGTCTCTGAAGCGAGGGTACTGGTCGATCGGGGCTCCTTTGAGATTGAGATGAGCTTGTTGATGTGGTGACTTTCAGACAACATTTGAAATTCCGGTAGTGGCTCCCGGGTGTTGGCTCTTGGTTGTAAATTTCCAGATGTAGGCTTCTGGCTTTCCCATATATACTTAGAGAAGCTTGTCCTCCTGATGTATGTGGATAGTTGCCGGTTCGTAACCATTGACAGTGTTCATGCTAAGTAGATTAGTATGGATAACCTTTATCACTACTAGAGTTCCGGTCGGCCTCCCGATGGAGCTTTTTGGATTTTCTGGTCCTACGGAAGGTAGCTCCTGATGATGTGTTATTGTCTATCAATGTAACCTTCAGCATTCATACGGCAGATGCTTTGGAAGCTGGTTTCGGATGATCTCTATATACTTTCGGCGTGGTATTTTTGGTGTCTTCACCTCTTGATGTATCGGTATTATGTGAGCAAATATCGATAGCTCTTTCGGGCTCCGATGAGCATAGCTCTTATCTTCGTCTTTTTAGTTTCTGGCCTAGATGATCTTCCGCTGCAGAACTTCCCGCCGACTAGTCCCTGTCGGGTGGACCCTGCCGGATGAACTTTGTTGGCATTCTGCAGACTTTGAGCTTCTTCCTTCCCGGAAGGTGCCGGTTTATGCCGTTCTCAGATCATTCTTTCTATTATTAGGCTTCCTACTTTCGGCAGGTTCTTCTGTGCTTGTGCTTCTCCGATACCCCTTCACCATCAGTTGGTCTTTGAGTTAATTTTGGTAGTAACATTTAACCCCACTCTAGTGAAGGGGTGTCTTCGACTTTTCAAGTCAATCTTTTTGTCTTTTCTGAAGTGTCATTTCTGTGTCTTTTGATCTTCCTTGATCTGAGGCATTGATTGGTCTTCGTTCGTGCGATGTGGATTAGAGGTATTTTTTTTGCATAATTACCATTGCTCCTTCTTCTTCTTTACTTTTTACCTACCAAATTAACTTTCTCGAGCCATGTTATTTTTTCATTGAGGATTTAAAGCTTACTTCGAGGATTTCTTGACTGAATTTCTGGTAAATATTTCTGCTTCGAACCTTAAATAGGAATTAAATCGCTCTATCTAACCCAATTAATGGTTTGCGTGTTGGAACTGAATTGTTTGAATGTCCATGATCTGGATTTTGATTCATGGTGAGCTACACATATACTTTTTCCCCAAAAATATTAATTTCTAGAGTTTGAGATATGTAAATTGCACAAAAGAATCTGTTTTTAAAATTAAATAACGGAAATGGTGCTGCTAGCACCATCGATTTTGCTGGTGTTGAGAACCAACCAGGTCTTCTGTGCTGACATATAGTTGCCTGATTCTGATTAAGTCGTTACTTTTCCCTTTGAGCCTTTTTAGCATTATGCTTAAGAAAAACCGATCCTGTTATTATTAAGGGCTCAATTATTTTTTGTCAAATGCGACATTTGTTGTGTGTTTAACCTAAACTAGTATCTGGAATCATCTTAATGTGCACTATCCTACTCACCTATTACTAGTAGGTGTATGTTTTATCACTCCATGATATTCTAATGAGCAGAATATGAATTTTACATGTTTATGGAATTATATCACCTGGTAGCTCAATGTTTGATAAAAGGAGTTCCATTCCACCGTCAGCTGGTGTTTGTGGCATTTCTCGGAGTAGGAAGTCTTTTACCTTGAAGAAATCTTTGATCACTTCCAAAGATGAAGTAAACTCCATTCTCGCCAGTTTTGGAATAGATAACGTGAAGGCCATCCCTGTTGCTTATTGTGATGACATCATGAATCCTTCTGAAGGATATTTTGCTTACTCAGCTGCACATCTCTGGCATGGAGGTTTCTTCCCTTTTGCATCCTTTATGTTTTGACTTCTACAGGACTTGGAAATTGTGCCCATTCAACTCTTACCAAGTACTTACACGCTGCATTTATGTCTTGAAGTACTTGCTCTTGAATCGGGCCAGGCTTCTCTTAATCCTAACCTTATTCAACACCTGATGCGTTTTTCAAGAGGTGTTGACTTCCCTATATTCCATGCTACTCCCTTGTAGAAGATTGTTAAATATGGTATGGTTAAGGCTATATCTTGGGAAGATCAGTTCTTCTTCATCAGATGCCCTGTCGGTTTTTCAAGCAAATTTGTTGATTATGCGGAATCCTCTAACCCTTTGTGAGCGGCTATTTTTCTCATTTTTGACTTATCTTTAATCATTTTCTTTCAGATCCTGCTTCTAAGAGAATGCCTTTAACCGAACGCGAACCCCGTGTACTTGAGCTTATTTTGAAGCTACTTGAAAATCTGCTAAGTCGGTCTGCTCTATTAACCAAGGACAAGTTATGTCACTATGACCTCCTTACTAACGGTCCTTACTAATGGACAAAAGGTTTTGGGGCATCCACCTATTCGTTTTCCATGCTCTAAGCTTTTATTGTTAGGTTCAGAAGTGTTTGCTTCCTCTACTCCCTTATTTCCTGGTATATTTTGTTGATTCGATAGTTTCTTTATCGAGGTCTCTTTGATACCCAAGTTCCACATTTCTTGAATTTTTCTTTGTTTTTTCATTTGTTTAGGAGTTATAACTTCAGAAGTCTCTACCCTCATTGACATTCTAAATCAATCTACTACTATTACTGTTAAGAGGTTGGCAGAGTTGCCTGTCGACCCGCCAGTTAAGAAACTAAAGTTTGATTTTCCTGCTTCTGTAACTTCCGAGGGTGCTTCCGGTACAGAAATAGGAGGTAGTGTTTTTCCGTCATCCCTTCCAAGTACGTCAGGAGCGGGTGCAGATGTTACGCCGCGTATTCCAACTTCTCAATCCGTTGAGCCTTCGAGGCCTCTTGATCCTTCCATGGATTTTACTGATTTTGTGAAGCTTGTTCTTTCTGGTCCAGAATTTTCTAACATATCGTGACCTCCTCTTCTTCAAACACGATGGATTTCTACTAGCATTTGATCACCCGACAACTTAAGGTACAAAATTTTCTTTTTAATTTGCACTTTCAATTTATTGCGACTGTATACTAAATGCTTCTAATTTCCCATATTACAAGGTTTGGTACTTGTCTAAGACTATTCCTTCTTCCACTGGCACTAAAATCGTTCGGCTTCGAGAAGCAAAAGAAGCATTGAGTGATAAATGTGGGAGGTTGAAAGCTTCCTCGGAACATGCCGAGATAACTTTAGAAAGGGAGAGGCAGACAAGGGACGTAACCCCTAACAAAGTGTCAGCCTTAGAACATCAAATGGCGGAAGATGTGGTTACTCATGCCGATGAGCTTCAGAAGAAGGATGAGAATCTTTCACGCGCTGCATAGATAATATATGCAGCTGAAGATAGGATTTATAATTTCTTGCAAGTTCATCTTCCGCAGATTAAGTCTGATTGTTACGAAGATGCCTTATTTCACCTTCTTTCCGATAACCTTCAAAGTTTCCCTGAGCTCCAAACCACCAAAGTTCCTCCTTTCATCAGGGATCGAGTTGTGCAAAGGATTAAATTGGGCGAACAAGGCATTGGGATATCACGGAGGAGTGAATCTAATGTTGAGGACCTTTTATATATTGACAATCTTTCGAATGATTTAGGTGAAGAAGGGGAAACTTTTGCTTTTGTTGGCAACGATGGGGAGAATGACGGCGATGATTCCGAAGGTAGTGGCTGCCAGGACAAACATGATTGGGATAGAAACGATCCTCTTTTGGGTGCTGAAGCTTTCCATGACTCCGTTAAGAGTGGTTTTGAGGTATGAGGTTCCCATATTGTCCGCGACTCTGAATCATCATTGCCTAGAGAAGGTGGCTCCTCCGGTCTTTCGGGAGGGAAGAAAGTTGTTGGTCCTGAAGCTCCTTTTCCTCGGGAATAATTCTTTCTCCCGCAGTATTTTTCCCTTTCCCCAACTATTTGACTATAACTAATCTCTTGTCATTACAATAGACAAAAAAAAGTTGTTTCCTTCCTTAAGCAAGAGTTAGGTAACAAACAGAAGAATTTAAAGAGGCACACTTGTAAACTTAATTCTGCGATCTATGCAACATTTGTATGGAGTCCCCTTTACTACATGTGAAGGTTAATATGCTTGTTTACATTATGACATAATTTATTTTACTATGAAGATGCATTACGTATGACTTGTAGGCTGAAAAAAGGAGTTTCTAACAACATCTACTCATGCTTTTAAGAAAAAGCGTTTTTTGAGGAACTTAAGAGTGTTTACACTAAATTCCCTCGGCTCTCTTTTAACTTTCTGAGCAGAGATCATGAAGTCGCACTAAAGACTTTTGGGGTTTAACGTGCCGAGATGTTATGTAAATAATAAATGTATTAATCAAGTGAAAATGATCTTTTTGTAATTCTCTTTTTATCTACGTGCCATGGTAGATTGGTTTCGGATTAACTCACACAAAGTTATATGGCAAAAGGGGTTTTATTATTGCAAATCAAAAAGAAAAAAAATATAATTGTAACTATTTTCTCGTGTTCCTATGGGTAGGTTGAAAATCGTGAGGTCCTCCCGTCTCGGAGTGGAGCATTGCAGGCAAAAGAGATTCCTTCTATCTCTCAAGAGAGGAAGAATTTACATCAGAATTTATCTATCAAACATTTGACTGAGAGAACGAATGCTTTAAAAGAACAGTTAGAAGAGAGAGATAAGACTATTCTATGAATGAGGGCATACATAAAGACCATACCCTCTATTAAGTTTGAGGATGAATTGAGGCATTTACGCCAACGTATTGTCGACTCGGAAATTGATTTAAACAATTTCACTACAAAGTGTGAGACGTGGGAATATTGTTTCAAGAATATTCCTATCGTGATGGGACCTTCATCTCTTGGTGTTGCGACCGCTCGCAAGTCCACTGCCCATCAGAAGTTTTATTACTTGAATAACCCTCCCCCAAGGTTAAAGGAATCAGCCATTTCTGAGTGGTGCAAAAGAGCGGTAGCCGAGAAGAAAGGGACCTATGACACTAAGTTGATTAAGGATTCTCATGACTGTATCATCAGGTATGCTGATCAAATTAGGCGTTTACAAGAGGAAAGGCACGATTTGCGTATGAATGTTTTCGAGTTGGAAAAGAAATCAAGCCTCTTAGGGCAATGTGTAGGGCTTATAATAGAGCCTTGAAACTTCAAATTAAACCTTCTAATCATTTATACGAAACGAGTAGGACAGTACAAAAGCTTAACAAATTACTAGGCATCGTTCTTCATTATGCCATCGACCCTCCTTTGCATGAGGATGGAGAGGACCTAGATATTTAGTAATATTTTGTAATAGTGACATATAATTATGCCCATAATCAGGGTATTGAGAATGTAATTTTTGGTCAGTGAACTTGTGTATTGACAATGTCTAGTATATAAATAGTTGTAGATATGAAACATGGATAACAATTGCTTCCATATAAATGGCTTAAGAAGTTTCCCGGAGCAAGGAAAGAGATAACCCTTTTATCCGAAATTGTTTTGATGACGAGCTTCTCATTTCCTTCCAAATTTTGTTTTGTGGTCCGTCTCCCATAATCACATATATGGTTGTTCTAATTTGAGATAATCGCTTCGGAGTTCTTCTATTGGTCAATTATCACCTTCCGGATCCGTTTCAAGTCAGGATTATTCAAATTTAGGTATTAGTGTAAGACCGGGAATCCTCTTCCGACGCTTGATGTAATCCAAATCAACCCAGATTCAGGTTATTCATAATAGGAGGCTGAGAACCCGCTTCCGGTCTTTTTGGAGAGTCGAATCATCCGATCTCGGCGTTGAGATAAGATCGGGATCCCCTTCCCGGCACTTTGCGAAGGTCCTTCCCAATCCAGGTTGTGTTATTTAAATAAGAGAGTAGAAGTCTTCTTCTGTCCTTTTCTAAGGGCCAGATCATCCTTGATTTGGTTATGATATAGTGGACCTGAATCAACCCTTGTTCAGTTAATTAGAGATTAGGCACCGGAAATCCACTTCCGGTATTAATAGAGGTCACGAACCGACCCTTGTTTGGGTAATTAAGAATCAAAGACTGGAAATCTCCTTCTGGCATATGTGAAGAGCCAAATCAATCCAGATTCAGGTATTTAAAGATTAAAGACTGAAAACCTCCTCTAGCACTAATGTTTTGGTGCCCCTTGGGTTTAATTTGTGAAGCAGAGTTTGTGTGTGCTTCCTGAGCCACTCTCTGGGCTTTTGATGTCAAAGCAGATCATGTACGTGCTTTGTTGGCCACTCTCTGTCATGTGCGTCCGGTGCGCTTGGCTAGCTTATCCACAAGCAGGGCCCAAGGACTTACCCGACATGCCTCCAGGAGGTGCCTTATCCTGACCATCGTAGGTGATGATAAGGTCATAGAAACAAAGACGGGGCCAACGTAGGCACATAACTAAGGTTTACTCTTTTGATGCTCTATACTGACCATCATAGGTACCGATAGAGGCTTACACGTCACCCCCTCCGAGGGGTGCCCTATCCTGGCCATCACATGTGATTATAGGGGTTTGTGTTCCCTTCTATGGCTAACACGGAACATAATCAGAGGTAAGACTTGCTCCTCTGCGAGTGGAGGTAGGACGTGCTTAGTTCTAGCAGAGGCAGGGCGTACTCTTCTGCGAGCAGAGGTAGGGCGTGCTAATTTTAGATGCACCGCCATGACCATTTCTGGTATGAAATGGAGGCTTACGCTTTTGATGCTTTAACCTAGCCCTCTCTGATTTGGGCACAGAAAAAGACTAACACACCACCCCCCTCTCCGGGGGATGCCTCGCCTTGACCAATTTGGTGATGACAAGGTTTTTTTCCTTTTCTTATATCCGTTTATGGCCTGACCTGTCCTTGGTCATTTCAAGTTGGTGGGGACTTCTTCTTTGCAATCAGGTAGATAACCTTTTTCCTTTCTAGAAGATATTACCAACGTAACTTCCTATGCCTTCTTTACATACTTTTGTAGTTTTCCTTGACCTAATAAGTTGATGATCATTCCTTCTAAAACCCTACAATGGTTTGTTTCGTATCCGTTTACCATATGGTAGTAGCAATACGGCCCCTTCCCTTTAGCTTTGTTTTTGGGTTTCTTCTTTAATGATGGCCAAAATTTAACTCGTGCCTAATTAGGAAATAGATACCCTCGATTGACATTTTAAGCTTACAACCTTTTGGCAAGCTTGACTCAAAAGCCCTCTTTCATTGTCGCGTTTTGGTCCTTTTCTAACTTGTTTTTGTTATTCCTTCTTTGTTTATAAACTTCCTTTTAACTGCCTTTCGACATGAGGATACATCATTTTCAGACCTTTTCTTGGTAAATGGAGCGAATGCTTTCTCAACTTTCAGCTCGAAAATGGTTCCCCTAGACCGTGTTCGGATAGCTTCTTTGATGTGGAGAAAGGAGCTATATCTTTCCACCGAGGGCTGATTTAGGGCAAAAATTGAAGTCGGTCTTAGGTGGAAGGAGTTAATGCTCCATCGATCAGGGTCATAAGATTCCACATCCTTCTCTTTCTCTTGGATACGCAGAGTTTCTAATTTGAACCTTTCGGTCGCCCATGACTCGCCAAAACTTTTCCCAACCATAGGAAACCCATTAGTAACTGGTAGAGACCTTTTATTCATAATGTTCGCCTCTTGAAGGTCTAGTCCAATCCGGGACGGAACAACACATGTGGATATGTGGCTGTTAAGCACAAGGTCGGAGGTTCAGGCCCCTCCCTCTAGCGCCAAAATGTTAACGATATTTTTCGTCAACACCGGAGATAGGCCAATGAGAATGGACCTAAGTGAAAAATGGGTTGTTTCGCCTTTGTGAGTTTTTGTCAGGTTACTGCTCTTAGGTGTCAAGGCCTTGAGGAGAAGGATCGCTAAACGCCGCTCCTTAAAAAGGACAAAGAATGTTAGAAAGGGATTTCTACACCAAGCTCGTGGAACGATATAAGCCCATAAGGAGGACCTAGGCTTGCAGAATGGGTTTAAACCTATGGAAAGAGGTGTTTCATCAAATATGCGGAAAGGTTTGGACAAGAATCCACGCATATGTAGGAAGGAAACAGTAAATCGTAGTAACAATAACTAAGTAATAGTATGATAAACTCACACGAAAATACTCTAAATATAGATGCACTCTTTATTTATCTTTGATTTAGAATACATGAACAGGATGGAAAAATCCTACAATGGATCCCAGTCTTAGAGTTTAGGGAGAGGAAGTACAAGAATTAGAATGAGGAATCCCACTAAAATGTGACCCATGGGGTCTTAGTTATATAGAATTCCGGGCCCCTTCCGTTGTTGGGCTATTGGGCCTGCAGGTGCCTTTGTCGGCCGCTTTTCTCCTTAGTCTCGGATGTTTGGCTTCCGGCCGCTTTTGTGGCGCTGGTTATGGCCTTTAAAGTGAGGATACCGGTCGATTGGGGCTTCTTTGAGATCAAGATGAGCTTGTTGATTTGGTGACTTTCGGACAACATTTGAACTTCCGGTAGTGGCTCTCGGGTGTTGTCTCTCGGACATAAGTTTCCAGATGTAGGATTCCTGCTTTCCCGTGTACACTCAGAGGAGCTTGTCCTCCTGATGTATGTGGATAGCTGCCGATTCGAAACCGCTGTCGGTGTTCGTGTTAAGTAGATTAGTATGGATAACATGTATCTCCGCTAGGGTTCCAATCGGCTTCTCGGTGGAGTTTTTTGGATTTTCTGGTCCTCCGAATGGTAGCTCCCGATGATGTTTTATTGTCTATCAATGTAATCTTTCGGCATTCATGCAGTATAAGCTTCAGAAGCTGGTTCCAGATAATATCTATATACTTTCGACATGATACTTTTGGTGTCTTCACCTCTTTATGTATTGGTATTAGGTGAGCTAATACCGATATCCCTTCCGGGTTTCGATGAGCAGAGCTCTTATCTTCCTCTTTCTTAATTTCTGACTTAGATGATCTTCCGCTACTGAACTTCCCGCCGACTAGGCCCTGTGGGTGGACCCTGCCGAATGAACTTTGTTGGCATTCTGCAAACTTTGAGCTTCTTCCTTCCTGGAAGGTGTCAGTTTATGCTGTTCTCAGATCATTCTTTCCTGCTTTCGGTTCTTTCTATTATTAGGCTTCCTACTTCCGACAGGTGCGCTTGTGCTCCTACGATACCCCTTCACCGTCACTTGGTCTCGGAGTTAATTTTGGTAGTAACAACGAAGATAACACTGTAAACCATCTAAATCATAATCCATTTTCACATGTTTTAATTTTTTTTCTTATAATCATTCCAAGAATTAGGGAGCCTCGAGATAATAACTACAACAGCAAAAGATTCTGGGAGATCAATTCCGGCATCTTTAAGTTGATTCATCAATAGTAATATTTCACTCACGTTCCCAACTATAGACTTGTTGGAGACCATTTTGAAATCCATAAAATTACAAATAAGAAACTTTTTATTACTTGTCTCGGAAATATGATACTTTCTGTCCAATGCAGCCCAGAGGTCCTTTGCAGTTTCCAAGGTCCTATGAGCGTTGTAGATTGGAGTAGACAATGCACTCAGAATATTCCCTCTGCATAGAAGATCCTCCTCTTTGCGCTTTGCACATTTTGCCTTCAGAGCGGCATCCTCTTTATCGGTTTCCTCAGGTATGACTTCCAATCTGTCTTTCAAGATGTATAACAATATGATGGTGATCAAAAAAAACTTTATCATCTCTTGCCAATGAGTGAAATTTTTGCCATCAAATCGCTCTAATTCAGTCAAATGTTGATTCATCACTTGTAGCGCGCTCAAACTTTTCATGGTTGATATTGTCTAAAAAATGGTTGGGAATTTTGCGGTTTGGGACTATTGGAGGAAGATGAATGTCATATTTTAGACTTTAAAGATCTATTTAATAGATTCTTTCAAATAATAGTTCAGCCCACCAGGTATAGATGGGTTATCAAACTATCGACTATCAGGATTCAATAAAGCCTTGGAATAACGAAATAGGATTCAAAGTTTTTACAATTAAGAACACTTTGATTTATAATTTCTGATGATGCAAGAATTAAAGAGAAAGAAGAGGAGGAAGAAATAATCAAACTACAACAGTTTCTGGATTGAAACGACAAGAAGCATTACAAATCAGAACAATATAGTAACAATTTAATGGCGTTGCCGAAAGATTTAAAGAAGAAGATAGTTTCGTGATTTTGAATGAGGAAACATCCATTTTCGCATGTTTTAATTTTTGGTAGTAACAACGAAGATAACGCTGCAAACCGTCTAAATCATAATCTATTTTCGCATGTTTAATTTTTTTCTTATAATCATTCCAAGAATTAGGGAGTTTCGAGATAATAACTACAACAAAAAAAGATACAGGGAGATCAATTCTGGCATCTTTAAGTTGATTCACCAACAGTAAGATTTGACTCACTTTTCCAACTATGGACTTGTTGGCGACCATTTTGAAATCCATAAAATTACAAATAAGAAACCTTTTGTTACTTGTCTCGGATATCCGATACTTTCTGCCCAATGCAGTCCAGAGGTCCTTTGCAGTCTCCAAAGTCCTATGAGCGTTGTAAATTGGAGTAAACAATGCATAGAAAATTCTCGTCTTTGCGCTTTGCACATTTTGCCTTTAGAACGGCATCCTCTTTACCGGTTTCCTCCAGTATGACTTCCAATCCGTCTTCCAAGATGCAGAACAATTTGATGGCATCAGAAAGAACTTTATCGTCTCTTGCCAACGAGTGAAATTTTCGCTATCAAATCGCCTTAATTTAGTCAAATGTTGATTCATCACTTGTAGTGCACTCAAACTTTCCATGCTTGATGATATCGTCTAAAAATTTATTGGGAATTTTACGATTTGGGACTATTGGAGAAAGATGAATGTCGTACTTCAGACTTTAAAGATTTGTTTGATTGACTCTTTCAGACAATAGTTTAACCCACCAGGTACAGAAGGGTTATCGAACTATCGACTTTCAGGATTCAATAAAGCCTTGGAATAGCGAAATCGGATTCAAAGTTTGTACAACCAAGAACACTCTAATTTTTAATTTCCGATGATGCAAGAATTAAAGAGAAAGAAGAGGAGGAAGAAACAATCAAACTACAACAGTTTCTGAATTGAAACGCCAAGAAGTATTACAAATCAGAACATCTAATGGCATCGCGGAAAGGTTTAAAGACGAAGTTAATTTCGTGATTTTGAATGAGGAGGCGTCCGTTGGCCAAGCAACCGTTTATAACGGTCGCATCCCTTTGTTGAAATTTGAAAAGCTAGTCCCCTTCATTTGCAAGGTTCTAGAAGTGTTGCAAATTTGAACGCGTTGTTATTAGACACAAGACCCGCAACCGGTCTAGTTGGTTGATCAGACAGCGACGGCGTGCGTGCATGGTATAAAGATGCATGATCTTTCTCCTCACAACAACGTAAACATTTGGATGGCTCAAAACCCCCACATCCCGAATCTAATGCCAAGTACCCAACATCCACTTGAGAAGGTCCTTTTTAAGTACTAAGCATATTTATTTATCTTTTACAACATGGGACTAATCAGTGTTCTCTTTTCTTCCTTCTTTCTTTCTTTTTCAAAACAACCCAACCCAAAACTTTGTTTGAAAATTTTATACATGAACGTTATATAGACGATGACCATGATGATGTGTCTCCTCTTATGGTGTGCTTAGAAAATTGAGTAACTGGTGCCTAGTATCTCCAATTTAGCCTTTTCTATCTTTAGTTGAATATGATCAGATTTGGGACTTTAGTTTATACTGTACGTCTCTGAGAACGGATTTGATCCCGGCAAATTTGGTACTGAAAAATACTTGGTGATATGATCGATGTTATATTAATATTTATGTTTAAAATGCAACACAAAAGCCCGTTTTCAAAACAAACACAACCTTCGTATCATGGTTTTTATTTTCATTTGAGTGCTGACAAGCAGAGTTGCAACAAACAGAAGCAAACTACAAATTAGAGATAGCTAAAATAGTCTAGTACGCTTAACTTGATCCTTCTCAGGAAAATTTCACAATATATATGATCAACTTCAAAAGCACAATTATTCAGAAAGCACAATATATATAACACTACTAATCTTCATTGGACTTGTAAGCGGTCCACAGTTCATCGACGCTCATTCCAGTCAACATCTTAAAAATAATCTCGTCGTATCCCTTGCTCATTGCATTGTTGATGCTTGCGACGAACCCGTCATAAAAATTGTTGTAATAATCAAGAAACCTAGCGGTGACATCATAACCTTCGTCCCAACTTAATCCTTCTCTAGGCTTAACCCAGTTCTTAGAATCCTTTCAGCCTGAAGAAATCGGCTATCCCAATTATCAACCCAGTAGGAGCTTCTCCATTCCCATACCACTGCCTTATACGGGCTATTTCATCGAACAAAATGTCGGTTACTTCATTCTTCGCATCTCTAACGTAGTTGGCAACGTAATTGACGTTTAGAAATATCTGACTGTAACATCCAGTATTTTGATAACGTGTTATAACCATAAATCTAGGCAGAATTAAATTTTAAGATAAGAACCATGGGAAACGGGTTGTGCCATTGCGTTCGTCTCGGAATTCTGCATGAAATCGAGTTCGAGTTTTCGAAAATCGGAGTCTGTATGGCCAAGTTATGGCTCCCCAAAGTTTCATAAATAATCAGAGTTCAAAATAGCTCGAATTCGAATTCAAAATTCGAATTTCAAACGCAGAACAGACTGGGCGGAAAATTTCCCGCCCAGACCCAAGTCGACTGAGGAGTCGACTAGGCAGTCGACCCCCCCCCCCCAAGGTCGACTGGGCAGTCGACTTGGGTGTCGACCTGGTCCCCGAGCCCATTTTTGGGCCAGTGTTCGTTCTGATGTATCTAGTCCGATTTTTGTCCAGATTCATCTGCCTAAACCTATTTATACAGCCCCAAACCTAGCCTTCTCTACACACAATTCTATTCTGTTTCTACTCTGCCTCTGTTCTAAATAAAAATAAAAATGGCGTCGCTACTCTGCTGGAATCAAAACTAGAAGCTAATCAACATCAACCTAAGCAACTCAATTCAAACTAGAGATTGAAGCTTCTGCAACGATCCTACGACTATTTCTGTTCTTAGTTCTCAAAAACCACGATCTGTAAGCCCCATTTACTCTTAGATCTAAACTGTAAATTTAACATGAACACGATGTAAACTGAAATTATGCCTAGACATGATAACTAGGTCGGATCTATCGTTGTAAATCCTTGATCTATGACTATCCTTTTTAGACCTACTATTTTAGATCTAATTTTGTACACCCTAGATCAATTCATGTGAAACTTTGACTTGTGGATTATTGTATGAACTTGATTTTGGACATATTCATGTTATTAACCTAAAACCTCTCATGACCTTTATCTAAACATTATCTGTGATGTTGAAACTATTATTGGGGATATTATCTTATGTCAATCCATTACCATGTCTATCACTATATTCTGCCAAGTTGATGTTGAGACCCTTATTCATATGCCTGAAATGTTATAATCGTCATGCTTAACTTGTAAACACCTTTTCCATCCTATGAGTATCATTTTTGTGTTATTCCCTATCTTGATATCTTGTGGTTATGCGAATTCACATACGTTGGGGATACATTTTGGGTAGATTAGGAAAACTTGAAATTGGCTATAAAATTAACATGATATGACAATAAAATATGACATGTAAACTTGACATGAAATTATACTTGAAAACTTGAATCATGAACATGGTTAACACGAACTTGGACTTGACATGAAAAAATTAAGTATGGACATGACACTTAGATAACTTGAACGTGGCCAACTCAGGGTTGGGTTGAGTTTGCAGTATAAATCTGCACGGAACCGCCCGGCGAATCCAGTAACTGCAAACAATAGGACCCAATGTGAGTAGTTGGTCATATCGCACTCAAAACCCGAGGTTAGACTAGGTTATGGTGTAAAACTGCCCGGACCCGCCCGGCACATCCAGTAACCATAACCAAGTCTAATGTGAGAGGTTAGGGTTGCATTAAGTAAATTAATGCCACTGGATAGGGTTAAGTCATGAACCACTTGAATATACTTAACCAATTTGACACGTTGATTGGGTAGGGTTAAGTCATGAACCGCTTGAACACACTTAACCAACCTGACACATGATTCGTAGGACTAAGTCTTGAACTAGAATGACACACTTAGTCAATTTGACATGACACGTAGATGGGGTTAAGTCTCGATTTTAAATGACAACTTAACCTGCTGAATGAAACCCTAGTTACGCGGTCCTTTTCACCAGTAACCAACTAGATGTATCACGGTACCCTGGGACTAGGCAGGGTGGGGCATGATTGCTGGGCTGATTGTAAGCGACCAGAACGACGGCTGAGTTGGTGCGCCATTATAGGTTCAGGCGGACTAGGGTCGTGCACTTAGTCCGGAGTTGAAAAAGCAGGTATTGGGCATCAGTAGGACTATCTGTGCATTCTTGATTCGTGTCGGTGGTTGGCACCCTAGGGCTTGATACACCCTATGGTGGACCTAGCACAGGTGACTACATTCGTGATAGGGCCGTATGACACAGACACATGACGAACTAGACTTGTAGCGAGCCGATCGATTAGATCATACCGTTGGACCCCGAATTGGGTCACTTCATGATATTGGGCCATGGGATTATTTCTTGATTTATAGTTGACACGGGATTAGTATACCAGTATAGTTGGTATGGCGAACCTTGAATATGCAATGTTAGACTTGAGTTATCTTGTTAGCTTAGTTATCATGTCAGACTTATCATCATTCCTATCTTTAATTCCAGTTTATTCATGTCTTGTTAACTTTACTAGTTTCTATGCTGATAGTCACTAGTGCTTACCAGTCTTTTCGACTGACCCGTTTTCTTTCGCCTCTTTGTCTTTCGTTCCCCCCCTCCCCAGGTTCTCAGGGAGGAAACTCTAGCTCTTAGCTTGGACTTTGCTTTCTTTCTGACAGCTCATGTACGGTTTGGTCTTGAGATATGCTATGGCTGCACTCGTGCACTTTTTGGTGAATATTTTAAGTACTTTTCTTCTTTAGAACTTGATGTAATGAAATAATGACTTGGCATTTTGATGTAAGAGGTTTTGACTCTATTTTTCAGTAATGAGATTTGGTTTTAAATTTTATATCCGCTGCTTTATATACTCTATTTTATCTATGTTCTATCTTATGTTATCTCTGTGCCTGTTTACTAGATAATACCCCTCCAAAACTAGGGCATTCCCTTTGTGAGTGACCCTAGCGAAGGTGGGGTGTTACATTTGGTATCAGAGCAGAAGGTTACCAGACTGGGCAAAAGTTTTAAAAACCTTCTGAAACTATTTTCAAAACCGTTTATAAAGAAGCATTTTTCAAGAAAAGTTTTATTTTTAAGAAAAGGCTATTCCCCAAAAGCCATTAGCACTTTCCTTTGTTTCCTCGTTTGAATCTTTTTCCTTATCGCTTTTCAGCATGTCTGATCTTAACCTTCCTGAGGGAGTACCCATACCTGGCTGGTTCCGAAGATACATGGAAGCTAGGGCCAACAGCGCGGGCCCGGCAGATATCCCTCCTCCTCCCCCGGTGGCCACGGTTCCTCCTCCTCCTCCGGGTACCGCCTTCGCCAAAATATGCAAGGACTTTATAGGAATGGGCGGCAAGAACTTCGTTGGAACTGAAACCTTCGTTGAGGCGCGAAACTGGCTAAAAGAGACTGAAGACCTGTATGTTATTTTCGATATGGAGGATCATAGGAAAGTTCAGTTGGCAGCATGGTTGTTGAAAGAGGAAGCTTCATTTTGGTGGGAAGTCACCAACGCTACCAGGCCAATTGAGACTTGGGCAGACTTTAGAGAGAGGTTTGGGCTTAAGTTTTTATCATCCGCAGAAGCGAGCCTTCAGATGGAGAGGTTCCTAGCACTCAAGCAAGGGGACATGTCAGTTAGGGAATACGTGAATAAGTTTAATCAGCTTGCTCGGTTTGGTCTGGACTTAGTCAACACGGCTGAGAAGAAGGCTCTACGCTTTGCTCGAGGATTGAGCGAGCCACTCCACACTATGGCCATGACTCATGTACTCTTGGGGGCGACCTTTGAAAGGTTGGTGAATATGACCCTACTTCAGGAAGAAGACGAGAATGGCAAGAAGAAGGTCAAGGCGAATGAGTCTCAAGACAAGAAGGTAGACTCCGAGAAAGGAGGAAAGAACAGCAACAACAAGAATGACAAGTCACGCGAGAAAAGAAAATGCAACTTCTGTGGTATTGACGGGCATATAGTCCAGGACTGTAGGAAGAAGAAGATGAAGATAGGAGCATGTTTCCAATGCGGTGAAACTGGACACATCAGCAAGAACTGCCCTAAGAAGCAAGGGCAAGGCCCGCAAGAAGGACCTTCTAGGGGTACATCTTTAACTTCTTTTCCCTAGATACTCTATTTTATCTTGTATATCCTTTCGATCCTGTCATGAGAACCTTATGTAGAATCCTATGAATGTAAACATGTATTTGAAACATGTTATGCTTGATGTTTGCGAATGGTTGCAAGTGATTGCTCGTGGATGCATAACACACATTAGGCACTAGATCGGCTCAGACACATTTTCATATTGCAAATGCATGAGTGTTTATACTTATTTATGGATGAAATTGAATGTGTTATCATATGAATGTTGCATATGGATGAATGTTTGTGCACCATATAGTGCTTACGTGACTAGGACTATTTGCATACATGTTGGATTCATGACACTAAACATATTTTGCATTAGAAATATCAATCAGGCCTGATCATTTGCATTAGATAAGGAACATATACACACACTTTCTGCATATGTTCATACAGCATTAGAAATCTCTTAAGGACAATATTTGCTTGTGGATGATGTTTTGAGTAGATGGATGATGGATGGTAGGATACGTTCTTCCTAAATTAGAGATTTCGGGGACGAAATCCTTTAAGGAGGGGAGAATGTAACAACCCGTATTTTGATATCGTGTTATAACCCTAAATCTAGGCAGAATTAAATTTTAAGTTAAGAACCAAGGGAAACGGGTTAAGCCATTGCGTTCATCTCGGAATTCTGCATGAAATCGAGTCTGAGTTTTCGAAAATCGGAGTCCGTATGGCCAAGTTATGGCTCCCCAAAGTTTCAGAAATAATCAGAGTTCAAAACAGCTCGAATTCGAATTCAAAATTCGAATTTCAAACGCAGAACAAACTAGGCCGGAAATTTCCCGCCCAGACCCTGGTCGACTGGGGAGTCGACTAGGCAATCGACCCCCCCCCCCCCCCAAGGTCGACTGGGCAGTCGACTTGGGTGTCGTCCTGGTCCCTGAGCCCATTGGACCAGTGTTCGTTCTGATGTATCTAGTCCGATTTCTGTCCAGATTCATCTGCCTAAACCTATTTAAACAGCCCTAAACCTAGCCTTCTCTACACACAATTCTATTCTGCTTCTACTCTGCCTCTGTTCTAAATAAAAATAAAAATGGCATCGCTACTCTGCTGGAATCAAAACTATAAGCTAATCAACATCAACCTAAGCAACTCAATTCAAACTAGAGATTGAAGCTTCTGCAACGATCCTTCGACTATTTCTGTTCTTAGTTCTCAAAAACCACGATCTGTAAGCCCCAGGTACTCTTAGATCTAAACTGTAAATTTAACATGAACACGATGTAAACTGAAATTATGCCTAAACATGATAACTAGGTCGGATCTATCGTTGTAAATCCTTGATCTATGACTATCCTTTTTAGACCTACTATTTTAGATCTAATTTTGTACACCCTAGATCTATTCATGTGAAAGTTTGACTTGTGGATTATTGTATGAACTTGATTTGGGACATATTCATGTTATTAACCTAAAACCTCACATGACCTTTATCTAAACATTACCTGTGATGTTGAAACTATTATTGGGGATATTATCTTATGTCAATCCATTACCATGTCTATCACCATATTCTGCCAAGTTGATGTTGAGACCCTTATTCATATGCCTGAAATGTTATAATCGTCATGCTTAACTTGTAAACACCTTTGCCATCCGATGACTATCCTTTTTGTGTTATTCCCTATCTTGATATCTTATGTTGATGCAAATTCACATACGTTGGGGATACGTTTTGGGTAGATTAGGCAAACTTGAAATTGGCTATAAAATTAACATGATATGACATGAAAACATGACATGTAAACTTGACATGAAATTATACTTGAAAACTTGAATCATGAACATGGTTAACACGAACTTGAACTTGACGTGAAAAAATTAAGTATGGACATGACACTTAGATAACTTGAACATGGCCAACTCGAGGTTGAGTTGAGTTTGCAGTATAAATCTGTCCGGAACCGCCCGGCGAATCCAGTAACTGCAAACAATAGGACCCAATGTGAGTATTTGGTCATATCGCACTCAAAACCCGAGGTTAGACTAGGTTATGGTGTAAAACTGCCCGGACCCGCCCGGCACATCCACTAACCATAACCAAGTCTAATGTGAGAGGTTAGGGGTGCTTTAAGTAAATTAATGACACTGGATAGGGTTAAGTCATGGACCACTTGAATATACTTAACCAATTTGACACATTGATTGGGTAGGGTTAAGTCATGAACCACTTGAACACACTTAACCAACCTGACACATGATTCGTAGGACTAAGTCTTGAACTAGAACGACACACTTAGTCAATTTGACATGACACGTAGATGGGGTTAAGTCTCGATTTTAAATGACAACTTAACCTGCTGAACGAAACCCTAGTTACGCGGTCCTTTTCACCAGTAACCCACTAGATGTATCACGGTACCCTGGGACTAGGCAGGGTGGGGCACGATTGCTGGGATGATTGTAAGCGACCAGAACGACGGCTGAGTTGGTGCGCCATTGTAGGTTCAGGCGGACTAGGGTCATGCACTTAGTCCGGAGTTGAAAAAGCAGGCATTGGGCATCAGTAGGACTATCTGTGCATTCTTGATTCGTGTCGGTGGTTGGCACCCTCGGGCTTGATACACCCTATGGTGGACCTAGCACAGGTGACTACATTCGTGATAGGGCCGTATGAAACAGACACACGACGAGCTAGACTTGTAGGGAGCCGATCGATTAGATCATACCGTTGGACCCCGAATTGGGTCACTTCACGATATTGGGCCAAGGGATTATTTCTTGATTTATAGTCGACACGGGATTAGTATACCAGTATAATTGGTATGGCGAACCTTGAATACGCAATGTTAGACTTGAGTTATCTTGTTAGCTTAGTTATCATGTCAGACTTATCATCATTCCTATGTTTAATTCCAGTTTATTCATGTCTTGTTAACTTTACTAGTTTCTATGCTGATAGTCACTAGGGCTTACCAGTCTTTTTGACTGACCCATTCTCTTTCGCCTCTTTGTCTTTCGTCCCCCCCCCCCCCCCCCACAGGTTCTCAGGGAGGAAACTCTAGCTCTTAGCTTGGACTTTGCTTGCTTTCTGACAGCTCATGTACGGTTTGGTCTTGAGCTATGCTATGGCTGCACTCATGCACTTTTTGGGGAATAATATTTTACTTATGTTGTTTTAAGTACTTTGCTTCTTTAGAACTTGATGTAATAAAATAATGACTTGGCATTTTGATGTAAGAGGTTTTGACTCTATTTTTCAGTAATGAGATTTGGTTTTAAAGTTTATATCCGCTGCTTTATATACTCTGTTTTGTCTATGTTCTGTCTTGTGTTATCTTTGTGCCAGTTTACTAGAAAATACCCCTCCAAAACTAGGGCATTCCCTTTGTGAGTGACCCTAGCGGAGGTGGGGTGTTACACTGACTTTTTGAAGGGTCATTGATGTATCGAACTATGCCATGCATGCTTTGGATATTCAGAGTGATGATAGAAATATTCTGACGATCGCTTACGTTACTTTGGTTGAATGTTTCCCAGAAAAAAGAAGATGAGTTCTGGAGTACAAAGAGCGCGTAGTCCAGTCCTACTTCCTTTTCGAATTGAGCTCCGGCGGGTGTGTTTGAAGCGAAGTCGTTGCCATCGTATGCATTATCACAAGTGCACAACTTTATGGATGATACTGCTATAAGAGAAAGAAGTAGTACTATGTTGAACTTCGACATTTAAAAAGTTTCTGTGTTGGAATGCTGATTAAGGTTTTGCAGATTATATATAGGTTAGGATGATTTCTCATTTCTTATGGTATGCCGTGTGAAATCGAATTGAATATAAATGGTTCTTTGATATCTCTGGTTTAGCCTTGTCTTTCTCTATCTTAATATGATAAGAGCAATGAAGAATTTAGTGCGTAGTTCTCCGGGGTCGATATCATGCTGGCAAGTTTGGCAATGAGGTACTTCTGAGATATGATCTATGCAATATTTGGAGATGTCAACTTATTAGTATAAATCTTTCGGTGATTCTAAAGCCATTTTTGTATTTGTATGGTAACTGAGAGGGTGATGTGCATATTTCTTGATTCGACATACTTTAAAAGTACATAGTATATAATGCAGCCATATAGCATATACTACTGTTTATTAATAAATCAGAAATAATCCTCCTATCTCATCTCCGCCCTTCCTTTTTTAAAAAAAAATCGTTATTTTATAAGATATAAATAAATCAGGAGTAAACAGTGTATATTTGTTAGGTGATATGGGATTAGAGAATTAACTCTTAAGCTAAAAGCTTCGTTGATGATTCACTCATGAGCATTTTTGCGCATTTTTTACTTATCTTATGTTTATTACAAGTTGTGAGCATACATAAGACTTCATGTTAGTCATATTGTATTCCTAATTTGTTCTATCTTCAACAATGTTTCTGATATCGATCACGTTATACTGAATTAATATCATGTCTGACTTGAAGTTAGTCACTTCCAATGACAACATAAGGCCTTAATTCTGTGAAAATACTGGATAATTGTGCTCATCAATAAAATTTTATTTAAACAATGATCAACCTACCAATGAATAAATAAAGGGAGCGCAATGTGATTGGATCCTCCAATTAAAATTAACAAATGACCGAATAGTTATGTTCATATCGAAATTTGGCATAATACCTAAAGAGATCAACAAATGATATGCTAGATAAATATAAAATGAGGTAGACACGATTGGAATGCAATAAAAGAAGAAGATAATGGTTTATTGTGGCTCGGCATAAGTTGGCATACGTCCACATTCCAAGTCCAATCACTTTATTGCTGAAATTCACTAAGTATAATGTCGAATTAGTAAAACTCACGCGTAAGATAGTACAAAGTAGTTATAATGCCAAATGCTCTCTATAATATCAAAAACATGATTATCTATAGTTTCAGTTCACGCTGAAAATCCAAGATTCGAAAATAAAAGGAGTATATAGGGCACAAGGTCCAAAAAGTCAAAGTGACTAGATTGGTACTGATCCCATCACTTAGTCTTTTTAGGAAGCGGTGATTATGTGCTCCTTTTTCGTGGATCCTTCTGTCTTCATCTCTGATTTGGTTGGGATCGGGCTTGCAAAAAAGGAGTACAAACCATTGAACTTGGGAGCAGTTAAGTTGCTGAAATTGTCGGAGTTGTACCGATCTCATAGTATGACTTGTACCGATATCTGAAATTGCTTGGGACTTGTGTTGAATTGGGGAGAATGGAGATGCTTAAGCTTGAGGATTTTTATTGTTCCTTATTAGGAATTCCTACATATCTGCAATATCGCGATTGGGAAATAGTGGCTTCATGGTTTTCGGATGATCGGACCGTGTCGATAACATGTTTTTGGATTATCGGGCTATGTCGATCACATATTTTCTAAAGTGATCGATTCATTCTTCGAGATGGTCGATCCAAGTACTCTGAGCGGTTCTATGAGTCGATGATGTCATTTCTAAACGTCAGATGACATTTGGAGGTGATCGACCCGAGTTGAGTCGACTTCTGATTCTCAGCCTATTCATTGATCTTGGTGCTTAGTTCGAGTCCGAGCAAGTCTAGATTGCTTCTAATAGCCTATCCAAAAATTCAGGTAGCACTTGCTCCCAAAGTACGTATTCTGTGAACATGATGTGCTTTCATTCGAAACAAGTCAAAATGTCTGGAACGATCCCCATGCTATGCTCAATGAATGGTTTTGATCTTTCTTTTGAGTAAACTACACAAAAAAGTGTGTCGCTTTCAAACGGTTGCAATATTTCGTCGAATTCTATTGCTATAAATATATGATTCCAATGTTGTTTGATGGTTTCAATTTGATTGGACTTGACATCTGGACCAGAAACAATTTGAATCTATCAGGTAACCATCTAATTTCTTTCGACTCAAGAAATTAATTGTTAGTCTCGGCTCTTGCCTACACCAAAGTGTAAGCAAGTCATTACCGGTTAAGAGATGCATATGCACTCACACGTTCGTGCATGATCTTGTGCGTTACACATGGTGTTTGTGATGAAATGTTAATGCTTGCATTTGGTTGTACACACAAACGTCCAAGGTTCATTTGATCTTGTGTATCAAAAGTGTATTCTGGAATTGTATAATCTGCTTAATATTGGAGATGATGATCAAAGCTTGATTCAAAATTATATCAATGATCATAGATTTGGTAGTTAACGTATACAAAAGCGTGTATGTGTAATTGTGAATACGGACCCCTCTCCTTCATTTTTTTTTTAAAAACGAATATGATACGGGATCAGTACCGATCCTATACTTAGATGATTTTTGCAAGAAAAAACTTCTGTGCTTCCCACTCCTCCCTGATATAAATATCTAACTCCCTCCTCAATTTTCTCTTTCTTTTCACTTCATATTTGACAGTTAAAAGAAAACATGAGAATCAAACTTCCCCACTACTCCTTTTCTGACTACCATACTTCAAGCCTCCCTTTACTAACTGACGAGCATCATCTCCTTTACGCTATTCTCCAAACATCGATCATCATATGAGGTGGGTCCTGGTCGTATAGACAACTATTTTGTTTGAGTTTCATGGATTTTATGGTTTTGCTGATGGAGATAGTCTTTCGAAAGTCAATGATCGTGGCGATAAGGAGTGATGTGGATGAAGGTGGAGTCGCTGTAGATAGCTATTGCCGGGGAGTGCCATAGCAAGGAGGAGGGAAGATGAAGGTTCAAAGACGAAGAAATAAGACGGAGTAGGAGAAGAGAGAGGAGACATAGAAGTGGATGTTGGATCTGTGGCTTTGGATCTGAAAAGAGGGGAGGGAATAAGGTACGATGTGGGGAAGGAGTGGTATGAGAATACAAATCCAAAAAGAAAGGAAAAAATTCAAAATACAGGGATCCAAAATATGATTTCGGATCCATGGACTCAGAAAAATTTCAAGCCCTGATTCGAAGTATGGAAAACTAGGATTCTTTTATGAATTTACGTGATTGGATAGCAGAGTGGTTTATACATGATGGATTTAGACAATTTGACAATCGGTTTTTACAGTATTTCGGAGTCATGTGATTTAGAATTTAAATTCTATGCTTATGACTACAAAACCTCATTGTCGTTGTTAAATGATCATTTAGATTAATTACATGGTAGGACAAATTGACCATCGTACCAAATCGATGATTTAGACATACATATAGGATAAAGCATAAAATTGGACTATGGACATATGACTGAATCGCCAATCCTCAACCCCGATTATTAGTTCGATCTCGATATAATCTCAGGATTCGATCAAGTGCTGGGAAGACGGTCAGTGATGGTGGTTTCTTCAGGTGTAAAGATGAAACTGTTACCGCATTCCGAAGTGTTTATTCTGACTGCATGAGCACGCACTATACTGCATGTTCCATATTAATTTACAATGATACGGAAGGAACATATTTTATTGTGCTAACTATTGTGAATGTTTTATAAGTATACTAAATTATGGCTAAAAGAATAGAACCAAGTTAGGATTCGAGCCACTCAATAGAAGGTACATGCCCATGGACAAGCAATCGTACGCTTTCTAATGTATCAAGTCATTCTCAACAATCGAGACAGAAGGAGAAAGCCAAGGAGTTGCAACTAGTGGATCAACGTGAGGATGAGCCGTTTGTCGAGGAGGAACAAGAATGTGTAAAAGAGGGTCCACAGGGGTCCGAAGATGTAGGTGATAATCATGAAGGTGTTCCCTTGGCGCTGGAACCGTTGCCACTACAATCAATGAGGTATGTTGGTGAGAATTTGCGTGTGGTATGGCATACTTCCAAATGATGTTTTGGCTCTTGGTCAAGATGACATGGCGCATGCATCCCTGAGAGGGTACATAACTTAGATAGATAAATGTGTTCCGTTGGTTGCATTCCCACTTCATGCCCATTCATCCGAGATATGCAATACTTCATGCATTTGGTACCATTGCAGGTTTATCCGAATTGATACACATTTCTGCTCGGAACTTACCTCTTAAAAGTGAGAAATTGGTATGGAACAAATAAGGGAAGAAATCAGGTTTATTTACTCATTCAAGAGCCATAGTATCTACCACTCGCTCATCTATCTCGAGGCTCAGCCGAAAAGCAGGATCATCCAAACGGCCTAGAATAAAATGAGTTATTTGAAGCACAATTAGTTCTATGGGCAATGCCTACAAAGACTCGCAACAATATTGCTAGCAGAACGTAAATGTGTTAATTCTTAAATGTATTAATTTCAAGTTACTCGAGTCGCAAGCTTTAAGCTAACTTGAAATTTGATTCGAACAAGCATTCCTTTGAGGCCAAGAGATTAGATGTACATGGATAGAGTATTAGCCCTAATAGATGTTGGAGAAGTGTTTTGTGATGCCCAAACTTTGTTTTTTGATTATATTCTATACACCTATAAGGTCGCTCTATTGCCTATAAAGGTAATGATGTCGGGGTTGGCGGAGCGGTGTGCCCTTTGTCGTGCATTTGGACTTGCCCTATATTGAGGAAAAGGGAGGCGAAGCTCGAAAGGAGAATGAAGTCAAGGATGTAGGAAGTGATGAAGAGATGATAAGAGATGAGGATCTTCCATATACTCCCATTCCTTCTTCGTCGATGGGGACAAGGATGGGAGAGGTTACTACATAGATATCTCTTACAACTACAACTACACCTATGAAAGTCGAAGGATAGTTCCAAGGCCTGAATAGTATTCCACTAGAGACTTCCTCTTTTGGGTTGGGTGTTGTAAATGTAAAAAGCTTGCAGGCAAGCTTCAGAATGGTGTCCATGCCACTACGTGCTACGGAGATAACTCCCTCGAGAAAATTGAAAACTGGTCAATAGGGGAAATACTAGGACACACACTCATAAAAATTGCATGTCACAACACTTATTCATATTTTGATTAATATTTCCTAACTCGAGTTTTGTTTTGGTGAAAGTATAATGGTTTTAGAAAGCGATGGGAATAAAAGAAAAGATAGAGAAAAGAGCGGGGATATAGATGTGGGCCGAGACAGCTCTTGCTCTAGGAGGTCTCAAGTTGGTGCGACTTTCTATAAGGGTGCTGAACGACGCGAGTCGTGTTGCAAGTGCACCTTCAAGTATGGTCACATTTGTCGAAGGGACCCTATATTCGACACTCTAAATCCCTGTCGAGGGTTACAAAACCGATCAAAGCAAGGAAAGGTTCCAA
Source organism: Allium sativum (assembly GCA_030737875.1). Classification (NCBI taxonomy): domain Eukaryota; kingdom Viridiplantae; phylum Streptophyta; class Magnoliopsida; order Asparagales; family Amaryllidaceae; genus Allium; species Allium sativum. The sequence goes on from CM060924.1 coordinate 303,636,585, forward strand.
TTCCAAAAATACAAGGTTATCTATAGCTCCTCCACCCTCCCTTTCTCATCCTAAAATCTTCCCTCACCATCTCCACTAAGAGACATAAGATGAGACAAGCATAGCGGAGGCTCGATGGCTGCAAAGAAGTCAGAGAAGGAAGACAGAAGAGATTGAGGCAGTGTCGGAAGGTGATGACATTAATCTACAAGAGAGAAAAGCATATTTGAAATAGCATTTTCCTGAGAATTATTTTGATGAACTTGTTTAGTTACCAAAAATGCACCCAATACCCTAGTCTATAAATAAATAAATGATTGAAAAGATTTATGATATTTATAACCAGTATAAGATTGCTGTAAATTACAACAAGAAACTATTTTGTCTGATAAAAATAAAAGAATGCTAGGATTCTGGGTTGCAGCTTAAAGCTAGCACTGGTCAAGATTATACATAGAAAGAAATTGAAGAGTTGAAGAGTAGCTAAGTGCGAATAATTAAAAAGTAGAAGAGGCAGCTACAACAATTGTTCAAGCAAGGGAAGAATATAAGGAGGTAGTGACCTTCTAGTACACTCAAATCACAATTGTAAAGAAGGACAACAAATATCTTATTAAAGAAAATGGAAGGCCAAGAAAAAAGGATTAGGAGACCGATTGGTCGAGGAAAGAAAATAAGGATCCAAAAAATTTACCTAAGGCTAATAAGGCAGAAGTGAAGGAAGTGAGGAAAGAAAAAGAGGAAACCGAGGCATCAAATAGAGAAGTGCTGGGACATGCTGAAGAAGTGATGAGGGAGTTTGAGACCTAGCTTGAGAATCTTAAGGTGAAAAGTAAACATGAAGAGGCCGAGGTTGAGCAAAACATTGTTTCAACTATCCTAGGGATTTACGCTCCAGCCATTGGGGTATCTCCTGGGTTGACGACTAAGAGATGATACTCGCTTTGACCTGGGATAGATTTTTGGATGATAAGGCGATTGCTCTGGATGTTGAGGTACTGAATGAAGAGGCTTTAGCGGCTCAATTATTAGAAAGGCAACGAGCATGAAGTTCTGGAAGAAGGAAAGCGATAGTCAATGGAAGATGCCGAGGAAGATACAGTGAAAGGGGTAGCTAGATTGAAAGGGAAAGTGCTCAGGACTGATAACATCATTGTTGCTCATTAAATTGAAGATATCCCAATTCCCAACCATTCCACCGATTGTCTTATTCCACATAACAACCATTGTTGAAGGGGATGACCCTTATTGTATAGGATTGTGCACCAGGGGATACATGTCTCTGATTAATGAAAGAAATGTCGCTATGGAAAATGACAAACTGGACATAGAAGGTATTTCTACTTTTTCTCTAGTATTCGAGAGGATAATTAAAGGTTTTGAGGCTTCCTACAGAGTTGCAAGGGACTAAAAGAAAACTAACAATGCTTCGTCTTTGACGTACAAGTACCCTCGGGACGGAGATTCCCGTCACTTTTATGCCAATAACTACAACCAGAGTAGCATTCGATGTAGGCGAGTACAAGAGAGTCATGAACCTACTCTTCGGCGATATTGAAGCTTTCAGAGGCTTAGAGGCAGGGGAGAATGACTTAGATAAAATGCTTACAAGAATGGATGAGTTATTAGGTCATGGAGAAGAAAAGAAAGAAGAGGTTGTTGTGGTTATTGGCACCTGGGGTAAGCCGAGTAGGCCAAGCCTAAAGTAAAGGTAAGAAAAATTACATGCCGAGCTTGCCACTAAGCAAGAGAAGGTATAATCTGAGGAGAGCACCAAGGAGTTATATGTTAAGGTGAACACTACAAGAATCAATCCCTTGCTCATCCTTTGAAGATGAGCGTTCCTCTAGGTCAGGAGGAGATAAAGGAGATTTCATACGGGGAAGACCTAAATAAGGGCTATGGAATCAAGCCTTGTCCTCTACCACTTCCTACTAAGGTGTAACTCCTAGATTTTTGAACGTTAATTACGAATATTTAAATTTGTTTTAAAAATTGATTCGATAATATTAATGGATTTTTGTATCGAATTTATTTATTAAAAACGGAGTTGTTTAGCAGCGGACGAAAATTTATAAGGTGAACCAATAAATTTAAAATAACGCCATTTTGCAAACGAAGTCGGTTTTCAGAGAATTAATTTCGTTAGGACCAAAACGTCAAGACGTAGCGGTTTGTCAATTTACATTACGTTTGAGAGTTTGTGAATATTGATATGAGTTTAGAACGCTCAACGTAAATTATGTTATATATACTAGGATGAGGCCTGTGCTCACGGGTAGATACTCGTATTTACTAGGTGGAAATGTGAATTGGAAATTAAAGGAATTAGTATAGGTGTATAAACTCCACGGGAAGAGCAATGCATTTTTCAAAATTAAGTAGCAAAAGACAACTTCAACCAATCGTATATGAATAATACTTATTCAAGAATGCTTCATGCCAAAGGAGGGCGAGTAGGATAGTAAAAGCATTTAACAACAACATTACTTTGTAATGTTGATAACACTGCGTATAAGGAAGTATAAAGGCCAAAATGTAGGCAAGCAATACAACAAAACTTAGATAATCTAAGTTCAATCTCTCTATTCAAGTAACTAAACATAATACTTTTCAAGTACTTACCTATCCTAGAGATACACAAGCTAAATGTGTATATATATATATATATATATATGAAAAGAAAAGTAAAGAAAACGTTGTGTACACCAGATCATGCCGACCTAAATGAACACATCCAGTACTTCCGTTCATTTTCACTTACACCGTTAATTGTACGCATGGTTGTCCAAGCCAAATCATCGCATGAGCATTTCTGCAAGAAGCTTAACAGCAAACGTACAACCATCTAGTACATATACATTCACTAGTCTGACATCCTATAATGCCTTAGACAACTTGCATTTTCTTTTCACCTAGGAAATATAAAGCTTGCCGACAAAGTAAAACTAGACATGTACAGCTAGCTACCTATTCAAATGAAAATACTGTGTTTTCAACTTCTAATTCCTGCTTTCTCTTTGTCTTGCCTGCACACCAAATTTATCCACATATTTCCTTCTCTTGCAAACCTATCTTACTTAAAATCTTTTTCCAGTGAAGCCGACCAAACATTTAAAGCAATCACATGCCTTAACATATTTTCCTACCGCCCTACCCTATTCGACAGGCACAACTTCGATTGAAATGAAAATACGTGCATTTTCAACTTTTATTCCTGCATATAAACCTACCTTATCCGCTACGATTGAACGTAGTTCCTATCTTCCCCCTCAGACTCTATAAATAGCGTACCCAAAATGAATAAATTCTCCGCAAACAAATTAAAACCTTCTGTAATGTAAAAATAGAACTCTGCCACGCAAGCCTCCTTCCACATATACAAAATCTGAAGTGAAACTAGGAAAGGGCAGGTGTTGGAGACGTTAGAAGAAAAAGGGAGTAGGTAGGTGCAGTGGTATGTCGGAAGTGTGGTGCAAGAATACACACGTGTACTGTGTAACAAGGGGTACTGTTTTTCTGGAGAGGTAAACTTGTTGTATGGATGTGGGATGAGGACTTGTGTGAGCCCTTGGAAACTGTGCATGCGGTTTGTGTTGGCACAGCAATATGTGTGGTGTCATGAACGGTTTGGTCATGGAGTTTGGTCCCAGCGGAGAGATGAAGGGTGAGTTTCGTATGTATATGTGAGTAGTGATGCAGATCAAAGCAGGAGATGTTAGGCATATATTTGTGAAATAGGATCTAGATGGGGCATGGATGGATAATGGTAGTACGAGGAAACGAACATGGCATGCGAGAGAAAAATAACATGGAGGAGCTACATGGAAAATAATATTGGGGGAAGTTGGGTTCTTGCTTCTGGAAAATGGATACCCCGTAGCTTATTTCGAGGGAACAAAGAAATGTATTCTGTTCAAGCAGGGAATGGTAGGAGCAAAAACAAGAGGGCTTCAAGCAATTTAAAACAATGGTAAAGGAAGTGGGAAGAACAATTATAAATGGAGGAGGTTAGCAGCTTAGTGTATATTCAAAACAGTAAGGAGAAAAAAAAGAAAAAGAATGATGTTAGACGGGAAGGCCAAGGCAAGGTGGAGGTGAACGTTACGTGTGGGGAAGAATTCCTGAATGGAAATTTAAAATGGTATTGCGTGGGCTATTTTGGAGGGTAGTGGGCTTGGGTTTTGGGCCGCTACAAAGAAAAAAAGGTGAATGACGAGAAGGAATTTGTAATATGAAGATAATTGGTTTAGGAAGAAATCAAGGCTGCATGGTTGAGTGAGGTGGCACACGTATGGGACGTGCAAGTGGTTGGATGGGTAAGTTAGTTTATGTTTATATATATTAGTCGTTAGTAATGTTACTTTAAATAATAAACATAACATTGCCTGGGTAGTTTGAATATACCCAATCGACATGGTCGGAGTGTTGAGTATACCTAACTTATATGAGCATACCAATCATGCCTAATTGTGAATATATAAAGTAAGTTAGAATTTGGGAGTTTAAAATAGTTTTTGTTATAAATAATATTATTTCAAATACTGAATACCGTATAAAATCTATATCCATGTCATTCAGTGACAGAGTTGTATGAAAACAAGTAACGTCGGTCCATAGCAATGAGCATGACATTTGGAAGCTAATTTGGATATAGTTGGATATAATCAAAGCCTTAATTAAATTAAACATCCGTTCAATTCAGTCAAAGAAACCGTTTTAACGACAACAAATGGACCCAAGTTGAGTTCAACTCACTTAGTTTATCCCGTTTATATTTTATAAACAACATATTTATTTTGTGTGCAATGTTTACCGATGGTTGATGATTGGATGATTGTTTGCATGTGTGTTGAACATTTTTAATTCATAGATTGAATCAAATTTTTGTTTAATTTAATCAAATTTAATCATTATTTTAACGACTAGATTACAAACGAGGTAATTTACCTTGTTGGTTACGTTTATAAGGATATAAACGTATTAAGTAAATAATTTGATGCTTGAATGGATGTTATAAATTGATTGTTGGCTGTTATTAGTTAAACTGTTTATTTCTGTTTACTGTGATAAATATATTGTCGTATTGAATTTGAAGTAACCCATTTTGATGCAGGGAAGGACAGGTTGGAGGGATCCAACCGAATTCCTCAAATATGTTGTTTATATTCATATTATATTACATGAACTATTTAATCAATATGATTGAATGATTGGTTTATTGTTGATCACTGAATTAAAATTCAATAATTGTTTGTTATTAACCAATGGATGATGTTGGTTGAGCAGCCGACAACGGTTGGCCTAAAAATGAATCAATTTAGGAACGAGGCAAATTGATAAAAATAAGGTTATAAGGATTTATTTTATAACAATTGGTTTTTCAATTCTATTTTATATAGATTATTTAAATAAAGTTTTATTAAAGAAATAAGTAATTATTTTCATTTGGTAACTATAAAGCGTGTATCTAAAGCGAATTCTTTTATTAATGAGTTTTACAAGCAAAGAGCGGATATTAACCAAATGGTTGAGGATTTAAGTAATTGTTTCAAATAACAGTTAATGGTGAATATTTAATTTAATTGGATCTGTTAATTTAATTAAAGGAAATTATTTAAAAGGATTAAAAGGAAGGACTAATGGAATTAGTTAATGAATTAACCTTGTTTTTCTTAACTCAACTGTTTTTTAAATAGATTATGAAATAAATTACTGAATCCTTTATTATTCCAATCGATTATTATTTTAATTATCTAAAAGGAAGATTTTCTATTAATGCTAAAGTAAACAAATTGATTTCTAACATATTGGAGTTGATTATTATTTATTTAAAAATAATCAAAATAATAAATCTTGAAATTTAGATTTCATTAAATGGAAGTGTACGAAGTTATGAAGCCTTATATGAAGTGAAATGATAAGCGAATAAACTCTTATTAAGAATTCTATTAGTCGGAATTTTATAAAATCCAAATTGGGAAATTATAAAGGCAAATTATAAGTGGATTAATGTTATAAATGATTTTAGGAATGAAAACAAGCTCAAATGGGATTTGTAATCTGAAGAACGCTAAAGGGAGTTTAAAAGTCAATAGAGGGGAAAAAGAGATGTTTTAAAATTGAGGAAGTGAAATTTTGGGATTGAAAAAGGGTTTTCATAAGAGAATTGATGGGGTTAAAAACCATGTTTAAAACCATAGGGTAAATAGAAGCGTTGGGATGTTTATTTGAAGGAGGTTTTTTTGATAAACCCATGTTTATCCTGAAGATAAGAATGTTGTCGTCTCAAAGTCTGAGAGGTAAATAAAATACCCCAACTTGTAACGACTACATGATTATCCAAGGACGATATTAGTTTAGAAACGGGAATAGTGAAAAGTATTATAATTAATGTTTTAGTTATGGATATTATAAACTATAACGCGAAGAGTTATAAGTTAAATAAATTGATTTGAAATAAGAAGTGAGAAAGATTGGTATTCTAAATGTTGGAGGATTTAGGAATTTAATGGACAACTATTTAACTAAAGAGGCCAAGTGACACTATTTACCGAATCAATGAATCCGTTTTTATTTTCTGTGGATGATAGTTGTTTATTTTGATAGTTAAATCACCTACTATCAAAATCTGGCCAAAATGATTTTTGTTACGAAAAGATCGTGATCGAATTTATACTTGAAAACCATTCCGACCAGCAGATACATAAATGATGAAAATGTTCAGAAGCTGATCAAGATGGAGCAATTGAAGATCGTGGATCTTCATAAGCGGAAGGATTGCTGTCGAACTTGTCTGACTTGCAAGCAGAGATTTTCTGAGATGATTCGGTCGTGGTTGAGGTTTTACGGATTTGCAAGGACTACTCGCTATTGATCCTTTGGATGCGGCAGGAGGGTGCCTTCGGTTCATCCTTTTCCTGGATGACTTGTATGGACGAATGTCTAACAAAGTATTTCCTAAAAACCACGTACGTTGATTTTTACAAATATTCCGAGTTGGTAGCAAAGAAGGGCACTTCTTTTATACCCAGAGTATATTTGTGGATGTCAATTAGTGATTTGATGGATCTGACGATGTGGCATTCAAAGTGAATGGCGAACAGATGATCAAAAAGTAGTTATAACCTCAAGCCTCATCAACCGGGAAATGACAAAAATCGGGCAGGCAGCATGGCTATGTGGGTCGCTCCCATTAGGGTGTATAATCACCTATCTAGAGAAAATCCATTTCCTTCTTTTAATATATTATGATGTTGTCCCTTTTCGTGAAACGGTGGGTAGCTCCCAACCGTTGGTGATATACATTCGATACACTCAAGCGAAATGAGTGGTCGGTCATGCGTGGGCCGGGTTGCTAGACGTTCTTGTTGAACCCAGTGTATTCGCCTTTAGAGATACACTATCAAAAGGTGGTTCCATACCTTGTCATAATGGGAATCCAATCTCCAATAAGCGCTAGCGATTTTGATTGTATACTATATATGTGGAGCGTGAGATGCAAGCGTTCCGCTAGATTTTTATTTATTTGTATTTTGACACTATAATAATATCAGAATAAGATATGATTTCAAAACTGGTTTGGGTTATAGTAAGGTAATAACCGTCCGTGTTTATGTGTGGGCTGATCTTACTATTATCCTTTTCTTTCAAAAGGATTTTGAACATTAACATTAAGTTGGATGACTTTATAAAATTAGCGAGTTTTCTCACTCTGGTCCACCAGGCTGACCCGGTATTTGTAATGCTTGGGTTAGACCGGGTTGTACAGGCTCAGGTCATTGGATAATACGAAGTTCAAAAGACGTGCTGGAGAAGTTTGGATGTATGATTTTATATATTATATTTCGCTATGTATTGTAAATGAGGACAGTTTGTTATAACTGTCCAGGTGTGTACTCTTATGTATGTAAGTATATTACTTCAAGCTTTCAATAAAGTTATTTATGTATTATATTTTGTTCTGCTGCGATGTGAGACTCTATATTGTATTGGTTCTTCTTCCTCTTCTATTCTAATATTTCTTTCTTTCTTACCTCACCCTCTAAATTCTTTCTAATAACTTTTTGGATGTTCGGTTCTTGAGTTGGACACGAGATGTAATTGTTTCGAAAATTCGAGCATTGAATTTTCTGGTACGTTATAGTGGTATCAGAGCTAGGGGTTGAGTAGTAACCTAGACTCTATGGCGTAACTCGATAGAGATTGGGTTAATAATACCCTTGATTGAGTTTGGGTGTATATACAAGAGGGCGTATTTGTAAATTCTGTATAAAAATGTTTTTTATTGTGTTGATAAATCGGATCAAGTGTTGGGAAACCATATTGAACTGACCATTGACACAATTTCGTTTTATAAAGAGGATAAATGGAATAATTTTGCCTAAAGTATATTTATATATATATATATAATGGAAATAATTTGCTATAATAACGTAATCTAGGTTGTTTGGCTATTGATTGATTTGCTTTAGAATTCGAACTGATTTATGAAATGGACTTGAACTTGTTAAAAATTAATTTGGTCAATTGAATATGTAAACGAAACTTAACCTGGTTAAGTGAATTAAATAAAGGAGGAATTCAAATGAAATTAAAATTAAATATATATGAGATTTGGAAATTGAATGGATAATAATGGAAATTAATCGAATATTAATCGATTGATTTTGAATGTATGTTTAACCAAAGTGAATACAAACGGTAAATATTGACGTTGAAAATAGTATGAATTGGTTTGGTTGTTAGTTGGTTAATAAATTCAGTAGCGAGTTAATAAGAAATTGAATAAATTGGAAAGCATGAAAATAAACCCTATTATAATAAATTGGGAATAAAGGCGGTTATGAAATGAACTGAATATTTAAACCAATATTTGTTATTTTTATTGTAAGTTGAGTTAAGTGCAGATTCTAGAAGGCTATGAAATTGATTTGGTTACAGAGACTGAAGTACAGGTTGGAAGATTAAGAGTTGTTAGTTGAGTTGTTTCGAAATTGGAGTTTGGAAATGAGTTGCCCGACAAATAGGTAAGCCTTAATATATGTTGATTGGAGTGATTGATTTTATAACCCTGAGTTGGGTTCGTCGTTTGGCTTTTGGTTTTCTTTTGGAGAAGTAAAGGCCGGAGTGGCAGTTGTAGTTGTACCAATCAAGCCACGCAGAGGAGGTGCTGGCGAAATTTTTGAAAATTTTAAAGAGTTTGAATTTTCTTAGATGATAATTCATAAATAATTATTTTAAAATAATAATTGGGTTCAGAGCATTCTTCTTACCATATAATTTCGAGGACAAAATTCTTTTATGGGGGAAAGAATGTAACATCTCAGATTTTTTAACGTTAATTACGAATATTTAAATTTGTTTTAAAAATTGATTTGGTAATATTAATGGATTTTTGTATCAAATTTATTTATTAGAAACGGAGTAGTTTAGCGACGGACGAAAATTTATAAGGTGAACCAATAAATTTAAAATAGCGCCATTTTGCAAACGAAGTCGGTTTTCAGCAAATTAATTTCGTTGGGACCGAAATGTCAAGACGTAGCGGTTTGTCAATTTACATCATGTTTGAGAGTTTGTGAATATCGGTATGAGTTTAGAACGCTCAACGTAAAATCTGTTATATATACTAGGATGAGGCCCGTGCTCCGCACACGGGTAGATACTCGTATTTACTAGTTGGAAATATGAATTGGAAATTAAAGGAAATAGTATAGGTGTATAAACTCCATGGGAAGAGCAATGCATTTTTCAAAAGTAGCAACAGCAACTTCAACAAATCGTATATGAATAATACTTATTCGAGAATGCTTCATGCCGGAGGAGGGCGAGTAGGATAGTAAAAGCATTTAACAACAACATTACTTTGTAATGTTGTTAACACTGCGTATAAGGAAGTATAAAGGCCAAAATGTAGGCAAGCAATACAGCAAAATTTAGATAATCTAAGTTCAATCTCTCTATCCAAAAACTGAATTGAAACTGGGAAAGGGCAAGGTGTTGGAGACATTAGAAGAAAAAGGGAGTAGGCAGGTGCAGTGGTATGCCAGAAGTATGGTGCAAGAATACACACGTGTACTGCGTAACAAGGGGTACTGTTTTTCTGGAGACGTGAACTTGTTGTATGGATGTGGGATGAGAACTTGCGTGAGCCCTTGGGAACTGTGCAGGCGGTTTGTGTTGGCACAACAGTACGTGTGGTGTCATGAACGGTTTGGACGTGGAGTTTGGTCTCAGTGGAGAGAAGAAGGGTGAGTTTCGTAGGTATATATGAGTAGTGATGCGGATCAAAGCAGGAGATGTTAAGCATATATTTGTGAAGTAGGATCTGGGTGGGGCATGGATGGATAATGGTAGTACGGGGAAATGAATGTGGCATGCGAGAACAATAACGTGGAGGAGCTACATGGAAAATAACATTGGGGAAGTTGGGTTCTTGCTTCTGGAAAATGGATTCGCTGTAGCTTATTTCGAGCGAACAAAGAAATATATTATGTTCAAGCAAGGAATGGTAGGAGCAAAAACAAGAGGGCTTCGGGCAATTTAAAACAATGGTAAAGGAAGTGGGAAGAACAATTATAAATGGAGGAGGCTAGCAGCTTAGTGTATATTCAAAACTATAAGGAGAAAAATAAAATGATGTTGGATGGGAAGGCCAATGCAAGGTGGAGGCGGACGTTACGTGTGGGGAAGAATTGCTGAATGGGAATTTAAATTGGTATAGCGTGGGCTATTTTGGAGGGCATTGTGCTTGGGTTTTGGGCTGCTATAAAGAAAGAAAAAGGTGAATGATGAGAAGGAATTTGTAATATGAAGAGAATTGGCCTAGGAAGAAATCAAGGCTGCATGGTTGAGTGAGGTGGTGCATGTATGGGACGTGCAAGTGGTTGGATGGGTAAGTTAGTTTATGTTTATATATATTAGTCGTTGGTAATGTTACTTTAAATAATATACATAACATAGCCTGGGTAGTTTGAATGTACCCAATCGGCATGGCTGGAGGGTTGAGTATACCTAACTTATATGAACATACCAATCATGCCAAATTGTGAATATATAAAGTAAGTTAGCATTTGGGAATTTAAAACAGTATTAGTTATAAATGATATTAATTCAAATACTGAATACCGAACAAAATCTATATCCATGTCATGAAGTGACAGTGTTGTATGAAAACAAGTAACGTCGGTCCGTAGCAATGAGCATGACATTTGGAAGCTAATTTGGATGGAGTTGGATACAATCAAAGCCTTAATTAAATTAAACGTCCGTTTAATTCAGTCAAAGAAAACCGTTTTAACAACAACAAATGGACCCAAGGTGAGTTCAACTCACTCAGTTTATCACGTTTATATTTTATATACAGGGTATTTATTTTGTGTGCAATGTTTACCGATGGTTGATGATTGGATGACAATTTGCATGTGTGTTGAACATTTTTAATATTCATAGATTGAATTAAATGTTTGTTGAATTTAATCAAATTTGATCGTTATTTTAACGACTAGATTACAAACGAGGTAATTTACCTTGTTGGTTACGTTTATAAGGATATAAACGTATTAAGTAAATAATTTGATGCTTGAATGGATGTTATAAATTGATTGTTGGTTGTTATTAGTTAAACTGTTTATTTCTGTTTACTGTGATAAATATATTGTCGTATTGAATTTGAAGTAACCCATTTTGATGCAGGGAAGGACAGGTTGGAGGGATCCAACCGAATTCCTCAAATATGTTGTTTATATTCATATTATATTACATGAACTATTTAATCAATATGATTGAATGATTGGTTTATTGTTGATCACTGAATTAAAATTCAATAATTGTTTGTTATTAACCAATGGATGATGTTGGTTGAGCAGCCGACAACGGTTGGCCTAAAAATGAATCAATTTAGGAACGAGGCAAATTGATAAAAATAAGGTTATAAGGATTTATTTTATAACAATTGGTTTTTCAATTCTATTTTATATAGATTATTTAAATAAAGTTTTATTAAAGAAATAAGTAATTATTTTCATTTGGTAACTATAAAGCGTGTATCTAAAGCGAATTCTTTTATTAATGAGTTTTACTAGCAAAGAGCGGATATTAACCAAATGGTTGAGGATTTAAGTAATTGTTTCAAATAACAGTTAATGGTGAATATTTAATTTAATTGGATCTGTTAATTTAATTAAAGGAAATTATTTAAAAGGATTAAAAGGAAGGATAATGGAATTAGTTAATGAATTAACCTTGTTTTTCTTAACTCAACTGTTTTTTAAATAGATTATGAAATAAATTACTGAATCCTTTATTATTCCAATCGATTATTATTTTAATTATCTAAAAGGAAGATTTTCTATTAATGCTAAAGTAAACAAATTGATTTCTAACATATTGGAGTTGATTATTATTTATTTAAAAATAATCAAAATAATAAATCTTGAAATTTAGTTTTCATTAAATGGAAGTGTACGAAGTTATGAAGCCTTATATGAAGTGAAATGATAAGCGAATAAACTCTTATTAAGAATTCTATTAGTCGGAATTTTATAAAATCCAAATTGGGAAATTATAAAGGCAAATTATAAGTGGATTAATGTTATAAATGATTTTAGGAATGAAAACAAGCTCAAATGGGATTTGTAATCTGAAGAACGCTAAAGGGAGTTTAAAAGTCAATAGAGGAGAAAAAGAGATGTTTTAAAATTGAGGAAGTGAAATTTTGGGATTGAAAAAGGGTTTTCATAAGAGAATTGATGGGGTTAAAAACCATGTTTAAAACCATAGGGTAAATAGAAGCGTTGGGATGTTTATTTGAAGGAGGTTTTTTTGATAAACCCATGTTTATCCTGAAGATAAGAATGTTGTCGTCTCAAAGTCTGAGAGGTAAATAAAATACCCCAACTTGTAACGACTACATGATTATCCAAGGACGATATTAGTTTAGAAACGGGAATAGTGAAAAGTATTATAATTAATGCTTTAGTTATGGATATTATAAACTATAACGCGAAGAGTTATAAGTTAAATAAATTGATTTGAAATAAGAAGTGAGAAAGATTGGTATTCTAAATGTTGGAGGATTTAGGAATTTAATGGACAACTATTTAACTAAAGACGCCAAGTGACACTATTTACCGAATCAATGAATCCGTTTTTATTTTCTGTGGATGATAGTTGTTTATTTTGATAGTTAAATCACCTACTATCAAAATCTGGCCAAAATGATTTTTGTTACGAAAAGATCGTGATCGAATTTATACTTGAAAACCATTCCGACCAGCAGATACATAAATGATGAAAATGTTCAGAAGCTGATCAAGTTGGAGCAATTGAAGATCGTGGATCTTCATAAGCGGAAGGATTGCTGTCGAACTTGTCTGACTTGCAAGCAGAGATTTTCTGAGATGATTCGGTCGTGGTTGAGGTTTTACGGATTTGCAAGGACTACTCGCTATTGATCCTTTGGATGCGGCAGGAGGGTGCCTTCGGTTCATCCTTTTCCTGGATGACTTGTATGGACGAATGTCTAACAAAGTATTTCCTAAAAACCACGTACGTTGATTTTTACAAATATTCCGAGTTGGTAGCAAAGAAGGGCACTTCTTTTATACCCAGAGTATATTTGTGGATGTCAATTAGTGATTTGATGGATCTGACGATGTGGCATTCAAAGTGAATGGCGAACAGATGATCAAAAAGTAGTTATAACCTTAAGCCTCATCAACCGGGAAATGACAAAAATCGGGCAGGCAGCATGGCTATGTGGGTCGCTCCCATTAGGGTGTATAATCACCTATCTAGAGAAAATCCATTTCCTTCTTTTAATATATTATGATGTTGTCCCTTTTCGTGAAACGGTGGGTAGCTCCCAACCGTTGGTGATATACATTCAATACACTCAAGCGAAATGAGTGGTCGGTCATGCGTGGGCCGGGTTGCTAGACGTTCTTGTTGAACCCAGTGTATTCGCCTTTAGAGATACACTATCAAAAGGTGGTTCCATACCTTGTCATAATGGGAATCTAATCTCCAATAAGCGCTAGCGATTTTGATTGTATACTATATATGTGGAGCGTGAGATGCAAGCGTTCCGCTAGATTTTTATTTATTTGTATTTTGACACTATAATAATATCAGAATAAGATATGATTTCAAAACTGGTTTGGGTTATAGTAAGGTAATAACCGTCCGTGTTTATGTGTGGGCTGATCTTACTATTATCCTTTTCTTTCAAAAGGATTTTGAACATTAACATTAAGTTGGATGACTTTATAAAATTAGCGAGTTTTCTCACTCTGGTCCACCAGGCTGACCCGGTATTTGTAATGCTTGGGTTAGACCGGGTTGTACAGGCTCAGGTCATTGGATAATACGAAGTTCAAAAGACGTGCTGGAGAAGTTTGGATGTATGATTTTATATATTATATTTCGCTATGTATTGTAAATGAGGACAGTTTGTTATAACTGTCCAGGTGTGTACTCTTATGTATGTAAGTATTTTACTTCAAGCTTTCAATAAAGTTATTTATGTATTATATTTTGTTCTGCTGCGATGTGAGACTCTATATTGTATTGGTTCTTCTTCCTCTTCTATTCTAATATTTCTTTCTTTCTTACCTCACCCTCTAAATTCTTTCTAATAACTTTTTGGATGTTCGGTTCTTGAGTTGGACACGAGATGTAATTGTTTCGAAAATTCGAGCATTGAATTTTCTGGTACGTTATAGTGGTATCAGAGCTAGGGGTTGAGTAGTAACCTAGCCTCTATGGCGTAACTCGATAGAGATTGGGTTAATAATACCCTTGATTGAGTTTGGGTGTATATACAAGAGGGCGTATTTGTAAATTCTGTATAAAAATGTTTTTTATTGTGTTGATAAATCGGATCAAGTGTTGGGAAACCATATTGAACTGACCATTGACACAATTTCGTTTTATAAAGAGGATAAATGGAATAATTTTGCCTAAAGTATATTTATATATATATATATATAATGGAAATAATTTGCTATAATAACGTAATCTAGGTTGTTTGGCTATTGATTGATTTGCTTTAGAATTCGAACTGATTTATGAAATGGACTTGAACTTGTTAAAAATTAATTTGGTCAATTGAATATGTAAACGAAACTTAACCTGGTTAAGTGAATTAAATAAAGGAGGAATTCAAATGAAATTAAAATTAAATATATATGAGATTTGGAAATTGAATGGATAATAATGGAAATTAATCGAATATTAATCGATTGATTTTGAATGTATGTTTAACCAAAGTGAATACAAACGGTAAATATTGACGTTGAAAATAGTATGAATTGGTTTGGTTGTTAGTTGGTTAATAAATTCAGTAGTGAGTTAATAAGAAATTGAATAAATTGGAATCAAGAAAATAAACCCTATTATAATAAATTGGGAATAAAGGCGGTTATGAAATGAACTGAATATTTAAACCAATATTTGTTATTTTTATTGTAAGTTGAGTTAAGTGCAGATTCTAGAAGGCTATGAAATTGATTTGGTTACAGAGACTGAAGTACAGGTTGGAAGATTAAGAGTTGTTAGTTGAGTTGTTTCGAAATTGGAGTTTGGAAATGAGTTGCCCGACAAATAGGTAAGCTTTAATATATGTTGATTGGAGTGATTGATTTTATAACCCTGAGTTGGGTTCGTCGTTTGGCTTTTGGTTTTCTTTTGGAGAAGTAAAGGCCGGAGTGGCAGTTGTAGTTGTACCAATCAAGCCACGCAGAGGAGGTGCTGACGAAATTTTTGAAAATTTTAAAGAGTTTGAATTTGCTTAGATGATAATTCATAAATAATTATTTTAAAATAATAATTGGGTTCAGAGCATTCTTCTTACCATATAATTTCGAGGACAAAATTCTTTTATGGGGGAAAGAATGTAACATTTCAGATTTTTTAACGTTAATTACGAATATTTAAATTTGTTTTAAAAATTGATTTGGTAATATTAATGGATTTTTGTATCAAATTTATTTATTAGAAACGGAGTAGTTTAGCGACGGACGAAAATTTATAAGGTGAACCAATAAATTTAAAATAGCGCCATTTTGCAAACGAAGTCGGTTTTCAGCAAATTAATTTCGTTGGGACCGAAATGTCAAGACGTAGCGGTTTGTCAATTTACATCATGTTTGAGAGTTTGTGAATATCGGTATGAGTTTAGAACGCTCAACGTAAAATCTGTTATATATACTAGGATGAGGCCCGTGCTCCGCACACGGGTAGATACTCGTATTTACTAGTTGGAAATATGAATTGGAAATTAAAGGAAACAGTATAGGTGTATAAACTCCATGGGAAGAGCAATGCATTTTTCAAAAGTAGCAACAGCAACTTCAACAAATCGTATATGAATAATACTTATTCGAGAATGCTTCATGCCGGAGGAGGGCGAGTAGGATAGTAAAAGCATTTAACAACAACATTACTTTGTAATGTTGTTAACACTGCGTATAAGGAAGTATAAAGGCCAAAATGTAGGCAAGCAATACAGCAAAATTTAGATAATCTAAGTTCAATCTCTCTATCCAAAAACTGAATTGAAACTGGGAAAGGGCAAGGTGTTGGAGACATTAGAAGAAAAAGGGAGTAGGCAGGTGCAGTGGTATGCCAGAAGTATGGTGCAAGAATACACACGTGTACTGCGTAACAAGGGGTACTGTTTTTCTGGAGACGTGAACTTGTTGTATGGATGTGGGATGAGAACTTGCGTGAGCCCTTGGGAACTGTGCAGGCGGTTTGTGTTGGCACAACAGTACGTGTGGTGTCATGAACGGTTTGGACGTGGAGTTTGGTCTCAGTGGAGAGAAGAAGGGTGAGTTTCGTAGGTATATATGAGTAGTGATGCGGATCAAAGCAGGAGATGTTAGGCATATATTTGTGAAGTAGGATCTGGGTGGGGCATGGATGGATAATGGTAGTACGGGGAAATGAATGTGGCATGCGAGAACAATAACGTGGAGGAGCTACATGGAAAATAACATTGGGGAAGTTGGGTTCTTGCTTCTGGAAAATGGATTCGCTGTAGCTTATTTCGAGCGAACAAAGAAATATATTATGTTCAAGCAAGGAATGGTAGGAACAAAAACAAGAGGGCTTCGGGCAATTTAAAACAATGGTAAAGGAAGTGGGAAGAACAATTATAAATGGAGGAGGCTAGCAGCTTAGTGTATATTCAAAACTATAAGGAGAAAAATAAAATGATGTTGGATGGGAAGGCCAATGCAAGGTGGAGGCGGACGTTACGTGTGGGGAAGAATTGCTGAATGGGAATTTAAATTGGTATAGCGTGGGCTATTTTGGAGGGCATTGTGCTTGGGTTTTGGGCTGCTATAAAGAAAGAAAAAGGTGAATGATGAGAAGGAATTTGTAATATGAAGAGAATTGGCCTAGGAAGAAATCAAGGCTGCATGGTTGAGTGAGGTGGTGCATGTATGGGACGTGCAAGTGGTTGGATGGGTAAGTTAGTTTATGTTTATATATATTAGTCGTTGGTAATGTTACTTTAAATAATATACATAACATAGCCTGGGTAGTTTGAATGTACCCAATCGGCATGGCTGGAGGGTTGAGTATACCTAACTTATATGAACATACCAATCATGCCAAATTGTGAATATATAAAGTAAGTTAGCATTTGGGAATTTAAAACAGTATTAGTTATAAATGATATTAATTCAAATACTGAATACCGAACAAAATCTATATCCATGTCATGAAGTGACAGTGTTGTATGAAAACAAGTAACGTCGGTCCGTAGCAATGAGCATGACATTTGGAAGCTAATTTGGATGGAGTTGGATACAATCAAAGCCTTAATTAAATTAAACGTCCGTTTAATTCAGTCAAAGCAAACCGTTTTAACAACAACAAATGGACCCAAGGTGAGTTCAACTCACTCAGTTTATCACGTTTATATTTTATATACAGGGTATTTATTTTGTGTGCAATGTTTACCGATGGTTGATGATTGGATGACAATTTGCATGTGTGTTGAACATTTTTAATATTCATAGATTGAATTAAATGTTTGTTGAATTTAATCAAATTTGATCGTTATTTTAACGATTATATTACAAACGAGGTAATTTACCTTGTTAGCTACGTTTATAAGGATATAAACGTATTAAGTAAATAATTTGATGCTTGAATGGACGTTATAAATTGATTGTTGACTGTTATTCATTAAACTGTTTATTTCTGTTTACCGTGATAAATATATTGTCGTATTGAATTTGAAGTAACCCATTTTGATGCAGGGAAGGACAGGTTGGAGGGATCCAACCGAATTCCTCAAATATGTTGTTTATATTCATATTATATTACATGAACTATTTAACCAATATGATTGAATGATTGGTTTATTGTTGATCGCTGAATTAAAATTCAATAATTGTTTGTTATTAACCAATGGATGCTGTTGGTTGAGCAGCCGACAACGGTTGGCTTAAAAATGAATCAATTTAGGAATGAGGTAAATGGATAAAAATAAGGTTATAAGGATTTATTTTATAACCAAAATGGATTTTCAATTCTATTTTACATAGATTATTTGAATAAAGTTTTATTAAAGAAATAAGTAATTATTTTCATCTGGTAACTATAAACCGTGTATCTAAAGGGAATTCTTTTATTAACGAGTTTTACAAGCAAAGAGAAGATATTAACCAAATGGTTAAGGATTTAAGTAATTATTTCAAATAACAATTAATGGTGAATATTTAATTTAATTGGATTTGTTAATTTATTTAAAGGAAATTATTTAAATGGAATAAAAGGAAGGACTAATGGAATTAGTTAACGGATTAACCTTGTTTTGTCTTAACTCAACTGTTTTTAAATAGATTATGAAATAAATTATTGAATCCTTTATTATTTTAATTATTTAGAAGGAAGATTTACTGTTAATGTAAAAGTAAACAAGTTGATTTCTAGCATATTGGAGTTGATTATTATTTATTCAAAAATAATCAAAATTATAAATCTTGAAATTTATTTTTCATTAAATGGAAGTGTACGAAGTTTTGAAGCCTTATATGAAGTGAAATAATAAGCGAATAAACTCTTATTAAGAATTCTATTAGTCAGATTTTTATAAAATCCAAATAGGGAAAATATAAAGGAAAATTATAAGTGGATTAATGATATAAATGATTTTAAGAATCAAAACTAGCTCAAATGGGATTTGTAATTTGAAGAATGCTAAAAGGAGTTTAAAAGTCTATAGAGGGGGAAAAGAAATGTTTTAAAATTAAGGAAGTGAAATTTTGGGATTGAAAAAGGGTTTTCAAAAGAGAATTGATGGGGTTAAAAACCATGTTTAAAACCGTAGGGTAAATAGAAGCGTTGGGATGCTTATTTGAAGGAGGTTTTGTTGATAAACCCATATCTATCCTGAAAATCAGAATGTTATCGTCTCAAGGTCTGAGAGGTAAATAAAATACCCCAACTTGAAACGACTACATGATTATCCAAGACGAAATTAGTTTAGAAACGAGAATAGTGAAAAGTATTATAATTAATGTTTTCATTATGGATATTATAAACTATAACTGGAAGAGTTGTAAGTTAAATAAATTGACTTGAAATAAGAAGTGAGAAAGATTGGTATTCTAAATGTTGGAGGATTTAGTAATTTAATGGACAACTATTTAACTAAAGAGGCCAAGTGACATTGTTTACCGAATCAATGAATCCATTTTTATTTTCTATGGCTGATAGTTGTTTATTTTGATAGTTAAATCACTGACTATCAAAATCTGGCCAAAACGATTGTTGGTACGGAAAGACCGGGATCGAATTTATATTCGAAAACCATTCCGACCAGTAAATACGTAAACGTTGAAGATGGTCAGAAGCTGATCGAGATGGAGCAATTGAAGACAATGGATCTTCATAAGCGGAAGGATTACTGTCGAACTTCTCTGACTTGCAACCAGAGATTTTCTGACATGATTCGGTCGTGGTTGAGGTTTTACGGATTTGCAAGGACTACTCGCTACTGATCCTTTGGATGCGGTAGGAGGTTACCTTCGGTTCTTCCTATTCCTGGATGACTTGTATGGACGAAGGTCTAACAAAGTATTTCCTAAAAACCACGTATGTTGATTTTTACAAATATTCCGAGTTGGTAGCAAAGAAGGGCACTTCTTTTATACCCAGAGTATATTTGTGGATGTCAATTAGTGATTTGACGGATCTGACGATGTGGAATTCAAAGTGAATTGCGGCCATATGATCAAAAAGATAGTTATAACCTCAAGCCTCATCAACCGGTAAATGACAAAAATCGGGCTGGCAGCATGGCTATGTGGGTCGCTCCCATTTGGGTGTATAATCACCTATCTAGAGAAAATCCATTTCCTTCTTTTAATCTATTTCGATATTGTCCCTTTTCTGGAAACGGTGGGTAGCTCCCAACCATTGGTGATATACATTCGATACACTCAAGCTAAATGAGTGGTCGGTCATGTGTGGGCCGGGTTACAAGACGTTCTGGTTGAACCCAGTGCATTCGCCTCTAGAGATGCACTATCGGAAGGTGGTTCCATACCTTGTCATTGTGGGAATCCAATCTCCAATAAGCGCCCACGGTTTTGATTGTATGCTATATATGTGGAGCGTGAGATGCAAGTGTTCCACTAGATTTTTATTTGTTTGTATTTAGAAACTATCATAATATCAGAATAAGATATGATTTCAAAACTGGTTTGGGTTACAGTAAGGTAAATACCGTCTGTGTTTATGTGTGGGCTGATCTTAGTATTATCCTTTTCTATCAAAAGGATTTTGAACATTAACATTAAGTTGGATGACATTATAAACTTAGCGAGTTTATCTCACTCTGGTCCACCAGACTGACCTGGTATTTGTAATACTCAGGTTAGACCGGGTTGTACAGGTTTAGGTCATTGGATAGTACGAATTTCAGAAGACGTGCTGGAGGAGTTCAGACGTATGTTTTGATATAGTATATTCCACTGTGTACTGTAAATGAGGATAGGTTGTTATAACTGTCCAGATGTGTACTCTGATGTATGTAAGTATATTACTTCAAGCTTTCAATAAAGTTATTTATGTATTATATTTTGTTCCGCTGCGATGTGAGACTCTATGTTATATTGGTTCTTCTTCCTCTTCTATTCTAATATTTCTTTCTTTCTTACCTTATCCTCTAAATTCATTCTAATAACTTTCTGGATGTTCGGTTCTCGAGTTGGACATGAGATGTAATTGTGTCGAAAATTCGAGCATTGAATTTTCTGGTTCGTTACATAAGGGGAAGAAAGGAGGCAATAAAAGTGGTAAAAGGAAGAGGAAGGATGAAAGTAGTAAATGTACGCCTCCAAAATTTGGTGGAAAGAAGAAAGGAGGTTCTTTGAAATAATTAATTGATTGTACATGATGAATTTTAACACTTTTTTACATGTATCATAACATTGTAAATAAAAGTTTGAATTTTCTTTTATTCTTCGTGAATTTTTCTAAGTGTTTGAGTCTTTGTATACTTTCAGGTCATCGTACTTGTATGTTGTATCTCATCATTGCACTTAGATTTAGTTGGATCATTTGAAACTTCAATCTCAAGATCTCCTTTCAGTTGTGAACTAAGTCATGTGAAGTTTAAGGTTATTGATTCCATTCTCGAGATCTCCTTTTTGTTCGTTGATCACAAGTCGTGTAGAACTTGAAGTTTAGCACTCTACTTTCGGGAATTCCATCTGGTTGTTCGCCCCAGGCTGTGAGGGGTTGGATGTTATGATCAACCCTTTATACTTCTCATTTATTCAAGCTCAAGTCATGGACATCATTTCGATCATCTATTATACTCTCTCGTCATTTCATTCAGGTTAGAGTTAATGGCATCATTCTTTCCCCTATTTGTGCACAAATCCAAACTCTAAGAATCAAAGTTGGCCAAGTGAACGGTAGTTATCATGTTTTCTTGACTAAAGTGGTTGTTCCCAAGTCCGGAAACTTGGGGTTGGTGGTCGGATACTTGAGCCACGAGCGTCGTGAGTTATTTGTAATTGACGTTATCGTTTGTTCAAGGTTCAAATTAGTTTGTGGGTAGTTAGTTCATACCCATATGATTGTAGTCCAATAGCGGATTTTAAAAGATGAACCAATGCCAAGCTCTGAGGCATTACATTCAACATATCATGCTTGTGTAAGTTAGATGGTCGTATTGAAACTAACATACTATGCATGGTGGAAATTTGTAACGACCTAGAATTTCTAATATTTTGAAAGTTCGAGTTTTTAAGAATTTGGAATAACCGCGAAGTTTTTAAGAATTTGGAATAACTGCGCACGGTTCTGGATACATACAATCATTTTTTAATACGATTTAAAAAAGTCTAATGATAAGATAAATTATTATATCAGTTTTATCAACTTATCGGTTTAAATAATTTATCATATGTCATCAAAAATAAGAATTTGACATTTTTTTACCAATATTGAATCTAGACTTGAAAAACTATGGAAAATGAATGTTAACTTTGTTTATATCTTACTGAAGTTAAAATAAGGTTAGTAAACTTTTAAAGTTGATTTAAAATTAAATATATTAAAATTAGATAATTTAATATTATTTTAATATTAGGAAAATAGCCATTTTGCAAACGATCTTGAATTTCGATGAAACCGCTTTCATCGGATTCAGAACGTTAAAGTGTGGTAAGGTTTCAAAATTCCTTCTCAATTGCTGAAGGTATTAACTTCTAAGGGCCAGTTTAAAATTATTACCTACTCCGAGCAGCTCCTCTATTGATTTGGACAAATCTGGATTGAATTGGAAAGATGGCGTTGTCTTATGGCTGAGTGGATTAGGGATGGCCGGCTTATGGAATGATTGAGTGAATCGGGGATGGTCGAAACTATGGAGTCTATGAAGTGAATCGAATGATTTGGGGTGAATTTTAGTCAGGATAAAAGTGGTGGAGGGAAAAAAATTTGGTGGCCTCTTGTTTCCAACATGTTTCACGCTTCTTTTCATTCCCACATTCTTGATGGGCCGGGCCAGTATAGCGGAATATACTTAAATATGGCACCATTTATGTTCTATCTTCTTTATTTAGTTATATAACACAATTTACATGTTATATTATTTTCTTAAAATATTTTGTTATAGCACTTTAATATAACGCTAGGTTACAATTCTATATATAATAGATTTTCTTACAGTGCTGCCTATAAGCAATTTTCTCAATTAAAACTGGTTGAACCTCCAAACACGACACTATATGTGTGCTTACACCAAAACATGCAATCGACTATACAACCCAAGATACTAAATTCTTCCATTCACTCAACATTGTAGACACCATGGCTTGATACTTCCTACTAAGGGCATCAACAACTTTATTTCCTTTTCCTAAAGCATATCAAAGGTTGCCAAAAACTCCAACCATATTTCTTGTCACATATTCAATTACTTGGAGTGAACAAGTATCTCAAAGACTTATGATCCATAAATAAATAGAACTTTTCACCTAATAAATAATGCCTCTAATTTTCAAGGCAAAGACTACAACAGATAGCTCAACATCATGACTTGAGTATCATACTTCATGAGGACTCGGTTGTCGAGAAGTACCAGCAACAACCCTTCCCTTCTACATAAGAAAAACTCCTAATTGTGTTCCTCAAGCCTCAATATAAAAAACTAAGTTCTGGTTTCCATCCAGCACCACTAACATTGGAGCCATAGTCAATAACTGCTTCAAATTCCAAAAGGCTTCTTCACACTTGTTTGACCATATAAACTTAACGCCCTCCCAGGTCAACTTAGTAAGCAACATCACAATCCTTGAGAAATCCTTAATAAACCTTCGATAATATCTTGCCAATCCAAGAAAGCTTCGGAATTCTATAACACTTTCAGGCCTCTTCCAGCTATCAATAGCATACACCTTCGCAGGATCTACCAATAGTCCTTCACCTGAAACCACGTGACAAGGAAACTTCAATTTCTCCTCCCAAAACCGACACTTAGAGACTTGGCCTTCAAATGGTGTTTCCACAAAGTCTCAAGAACAATTTGAAGTTGGCACTCGTGCTCCTTCGCATCTTTGAATACACCAAAATTCATTAATAAAAACTACAAAAAGAATTTTCTAAGTGTTGAAAAAATCGGTTCATCGGGTCTACAAAATACCAGGCACATTTGTTAAACCAAACTACATTACGATCCCTTCGCACGAACAATATCTCGTACGAAAAGAAGTTAGTGGAATGCTCTCATTTGCTATCCTCAGTTGGTGAAAAGCAGTATCAATCCGATTGAGAAAATACCTTTGCTCTACTTGGTTGATCAAATAAATCATCTATATGAGGCAAAGGATATTTCTTCACCGTCCTTTCATATAGCTTTTGATAGTCAATATACATTAGCTTCTTCACAAATATAGCAGCAGCTCCTCAAGGTAAGCTATTTGGAAGAATAAAGCTTCTTCTTTCTAAATCATCAAATCGTGCTTTTATCCCTCTCATCTCCGAAGGGTCTGTTCGGCTATGTGGTTGACTTTCTGGTTTGGCTTCCGACACTAAATCAATATGGAACTCTACAGCTCTCTTCGACGGCAAGCCTATCACTAGTTCAAAGACATCAGGAAATTCCTTTATGACGTAAATGCTACTTACCTCTTCCTTCAGTTCCAGTATAATTAACAATAAAGGAATCTACAAAACTTCTCTTTCTCTATAAAGAACAAAATCCTATCGTTGCTTTAGGGATGTTTCAAGGACGTCTTTCTTCTTAGACAAAATATTCTTGTATCGTAAGGACTCAACCAATCCATCCTCAAAATAATTCCCAGACCATTAAAATCAAGCACATACATACTACAAACAAAACCTAGCAACTGAATTTCTAAGTTATCATATCTCATCCTAAGTATCACGTAGTCTCCAACTAAAATATCTAACCTAAAGGATATAACAAGGTATGATGGTTCTAAAGATAATTTTTCCACTAAACATCTAGATATAAACGAATATGATGCACCAATGTCAAACAAAACTTTAATGGGTGTACTATGAAACAAAAGCGTAACTTCCAACATTGTTTTTTCTTTTCACGGCAGTTAGTCTAGATGATTAAGGCTCCATAGCAAGTAACTTTCCTTTTGCTGCTTCCAGACACTTGTTTTTATAGTGTCCAAGCTAGTTACAATTGAAGCACCTAATTTTCTGCTTTCCAACAATGATCCTTGGTATGATGTCTGTAACACCCAGTAATTTTATCAACATTAAAGAGGACAAATTAAATAATAATTAATTTAATATTCAAAATTAAGGGAAGCGGACAACGCCGTTGCGTCTGTCCCGAAATTCTGGTCAAAATAGACATTTGGTTTGTTAAAACGGACATCATATGAAGAAGTTATGAGGGTTTGAAGTTTGTATACACGTGTGTGTGTGTGTGTATATATACATATCTCTTCAAACTTATCCAGAAAATCAGGAAAATAGCCATAAAATTAGAAAAACATTTTAAAAATCAAAAATGCGTGAGCGGCAAAATTCCAGCTCCAGGGGAATCGACCCCTAGGTCGACCCCCCAAGGGGGTGTCGACACCAGGGTCCCCCCCCCCCCCCAAGAGCTAAGGTGGCGGTCAATTTCTAGGGGCTGACAGCTATAAATAAAGGCTTATTTCTCTTGTTTTCTCACACTGGAATCAATGGAGGCCAAATGTTTTCGGTGCTTGGACTGAATCAAATCTCTTTCTTCTTCTGCATCAAATTTAGAGATTCAAGTGTAGATATGAGATTCATCGACTGCTTTTCTTCTTCTACCTTTCTAGATCCAAACGTTGTGTGTTTCAAGTTGCGTTTCGATTAAAATAAATAAATAGTAAACATGATAGGACTATAATTTGTATCTGTGCATGTTAATCCATATCAGATCTATTGTAATTTGTGAACCCATGATATTCTGAATTATCTATGACTTGGATCTCAACCTTTATCATGTTAGATCTACTTTTGATTATGGATCTAATTTATTATTTAGATTATCTTGTACCTATCATTTTGTGGTTAATTCGGATCTGCCATTAGTTGGACATCCAAATCCTTATTTAGATCTAATCATGCCTATTATGACATCCCTACTATGTTAGAACCCATTTATTATCACTAGTTCACCGATTTGTTCTTATATGTACATCTTAACATTATGCCATGAAAAGTTTATGTAAATTTTGCTAGAGTAATCATCTTTGTCATCTTCCCTCTACTATTTCCCTTTTATTTTATCTAGCCAGGCTACTTTAGAGCCTAGGCATGTCGATAAAACGTGCGATTACGTTAGTTTGGGAACGAGGGGGGAAACATTGAAATGGGGCATTTGTAATAACCCAAAAGATTTCAGCCCCGAAAATCGACACAAATACCTTTACCGTAACTCATGTCGACCTTCCAAACACCGAAACACGGGAGCGTTATTAGAAAGAAATAAGAGGATGAGATAAGAAAGAAAGAAATACTAGAATAGAAGAAGAAGAAGAACCAACACGGCATAATCAGAGTCTCACATCGCAGCGGAACAAAATATAATATAGAAATAAATCTTTACTGAGAGCTTTAAAAATACTTACAGTTATCACAGTGCATCACAAATATGGACAGTTATAATAACCTATCCTCATATACAACAAACAGCGGAAAAAGTAGCTATATGATATCATACATATAAACTCTTCCAGCTCATCTCTTCACAACATTCGATAACCTGAACCTGTACACCCCGGGCTAACCCGAGCATTTACAAAACTAGGTCAGTTTGGTGAACCAAAGTGAGAAAAAATCACAATAAGTTTAAGGGTATCACACAATCTGATTTTACAGTTAAAATCTTTTTGAAAGAAAAGGATAATCGTAAGACCAAATCCACACATAAATATGGACGGTTTTTACCTTACGATGACCCAAAACATTTTTGAAATCAGTATCTATTCTGATATTATAATATTGTCTAAATACAATTAAATAGAATCTAGTAGAATGCTTGCATCTCACGATCCACATATGTAGTATACAATCAAAACCGCGGGCGCTTATTGGAGATTGGATTCCAACTATGACAAGGTATGGGACCACCTGCCGATAGTGTATCTCTAGAGGCGAATGCACTGGGTTCAACAAGAACGTCTTGCAACCCGGCCCACACATGACAGACCACTCACTTCGCTTGAGTGTATCGAATGTATATCACCAACGGTTGAGTGCGATCCACCGTTTCCCGAAAAGGGACAGCATCGAAATAGATTAAAGAAACAAAAGGAATTTCTCTAGATAGGTGATTATACACCCTAATGGGAGCGACCCACATAGCCATGTTGCCTGGCCGATTTTTTTCATTTCCCGGTTGATGAGGCTTGAGGTTTCAATTATCTTTACAACCCCAGGTCACCAATCGCTTTGAATGCCACATCGCCAGATCCGGCAGATATCACTAATTGACGTCCACAATAATACTATAGCGTTTAACCTAAGAGAACCGTCGTCCTCCGCCACCAACTATGGTACGTTTGAATAAATCAACGTATGTCATTCCTTTGTAAATACTCTGTCAGACATCCGTCCATACAAGTCACCCAGGAACAGGATGAACAGATGGCACCCTCCTACTGCATCCTATATAGGAATCACCCCATGGATCGGTAGCGAGAAGTCCTTGCAATCCGTAGATACCAACCACGGCATAACTACAGTACATCTTTGGTTGCAGACCAAAGATTATTAGCAGTCCTTCCATTTATGAAATTATATGGTTTTCAACGCTCCATCTCGACCATCTTCTGATATCTTCAAGTATTTGTTGGTCGGAATGGTTTCCGAATATAAATTCGAGCCCGGTCTTTCCGTACCAACCATCGTATTGGATAGATTTGATAGTCTGTGATTTAACTATGAAAATAATCAGTGATTCAATCATGATAATCAAAGGAGTTCACTAGTTCGGCATTCAGCACCACTTGGCCTTTTAACTAAAACAAATGTAAATTTAAAACGCTTAAATATCTCGATATTATGAATATAGCTTTTCGCTGCTTATTTAACATAAGAATATTCTTAAAATAAAATCATTTTAATACATAGGAAATCCTAAATCATATCCGGTTTCTATTTTCACTTTCAAATATTAGCCACGTTATAATAATATTGGGCAATCATTTTACTTATTACCCAAAAAACGACGTTACGAGCTATATTTTATTTATTACTTCAAACAATACAAATACTTATTCTAATAGAATAAACTC
Source organism: Allium sativum (assembly GCA_030737875.1). Classification (NCBI taxonomy): domain Eukaryota; kingdom Viridiplantae; phylum Streptophyta; class Magnoliopsida; order Asparagales; family Amaryllidaceae; genus Allium; species Allium sativum. The sequence goes on from CM060924.1 coordinate 303,664,856, forward strand.
ATCTTTGACATATCCCTTTTGAATCTCGACAATATCGTTATAGTTCACGCAATCCCTTTTTATTTCCCCTTTCCACTTTGGCATCCTCATTGTATATATGTTCCAAATCTTCATTACACGTTGCATCATTATTTCTGTAATGGAAATAATAAATTATTACTAACTCCTTTTACCATTACCAACTCATATCCTCCTCAGATAATTCCGATATCGTTCAAGTTGGGGTATTTTTATTACCTCTCAGACCTTGATCCACAATGTTCTTACCTTATGATAGATACGAGTTGTAATCCAAAAACCAATATTCCATTCTAATATCAACCCAAGTTCCATTTAACTATTTTATTCAAAATACGGTTTCATAAAACCCTCATTTTTTTTTGAAAATCTCTTTCTCTAGTATAACCATTATTTCTTAATTTAATAATTAAGTAATCTATTATTAAACACCACTTTTAACCTTTACCCTTTTTAAACAATTTCATTCCAAATTCAGATTTGTTTACAAAATCCGATGACACATTTCTTTACCAAATTCACCTTCACCAATTCCCTTTCAAATCTCTTCAACCAATTCCCGCTCGAAATTCTCATTTCAATTTCCCACTTTTACTTAGTCCTATTTTTAAATAATGTTAATTTAGAATTAACGATATAACACCTCACCTCTTTTATATAACTCTGGTTTATCATAAAACTCTTTTATATAAATTCCCTTTTACTTAATTCAATTAATTTAGTAACATTTAAACTTAAGTCATCGTCTTCGCTTAAAATTCTCTTTATAACTTTGTTATAAAAATTCGGGTTTTAAATATAAAACCCGTTCATACTTCTTTCACCAATCAATTTGATCTCATTTCAAATCCGATTACTTTTTAAATAAATTTCAATGAAAAAGTAATTTCCTAAATTATTATTAATTAAAATAATAATTTACTTCGATCATTAACTACTTCCGTAGTTAATTTCCTTATTAACTAGAATGAAAAATAATTCCCTTTTTAAAACCTTATTAAAATTAAAACCATATTCATTAAACTATTTTATTAGATTAACTCAAACAAAACTAATTTAATAATCAATTTCAGCTACAATGGTTGACTTAGTCAACTCAAGGCACAGTTATCTCATTAGACGATTCCAATTATTTCTCACTTTAAATTAATTAATAATATAATTAATTTAAATAATTCAATTTAATTGTGTTCTTAAAAAAATTATCCAAATTTAACCATTCGTTTTATTTCTTATTCTAATACTTAAAAATCTGATTAACATCATAATTGACTTTATAAAGTAAATTAATAATAATACAAAGTCTTAAATAAATATAATATTTATTTATTTCCCTTTTATAAACTTTTATTCAAAATAATATATTTCAAAATCTATTTCTGGTTATAAAATAAATTTTATAACTTCATCTCTATTGATTTGCCAGACTGTAAATCAATATAAAACAATTTACTTTTTGGTCATTTACTGCCGATTACCCAACCAATATCGCTCATCGGTTAAACAAAGCAAAGATTTCATATTCAGTCAATATCAAATCAATCACCAAATCAGGACGGTTCGTGTATGATAATATGAAAATACATAATATATTTGAGGAATCCGGTTGGATCCCACCAACCTGTTCTTCCCTGTATTCAAATGGTTATCTCCCAACAGGTCATTAAATTCCATTAAATGATATATAATAGCTACTAACAACTATTTCACAACAACCAATTAACAAAACAATTCAGTCAGATCAAACAACTCAAACCGTTAAACACGTTTATTTTATAAACGTGACCAACAAGGTAAGTTACCTTTATTGGATCAAATAGTTAAATAACGATTTGGTTTTAATACTGAAATTAAACAACAGTTTAATTTCATTGGTTAAATCAACAAATAAATATATATTTCGCAAACAGTCAACCATTTGCAAACAGAACACACAAAATAAAACCCCACTTTATATAAAATATAAATTGGAAAACTGAATGAGTTTAACTCACCTTGATTTCCGTTGTCGCTAAGCGGTTCATTTTCCTGTTAAATTAAACTAGCATTTGATTTAACAACAATTCCAGCAGTCTCCACTTCTGTCCAGGTCAACTCCAAAATGCAGATCTCGGTTATACGGTCACGTCGCTTTTTTTCTGGTCCAATTCTAGTAATATATGTCCAAGATATGACTGTTACAATTGTATGGTTTAATTAAATTAACTGACTACTTTATTAAGTATGATTAATTAAGTAATTTACGCTATATTATAATATGTGGCCGATCCTTTTATCTTTCTTCCCGTTCGCTCGGTCTTCATACATCATCCAAGAGGTCATTTTGCAAGGAAGACTGAATTTCCACTCCAAAAGAATAGCAGACCCTTTTCTTTACTGATGTTATTCCTTCTGCACTGTTTAACCTAATTCAGTCATAAGGTTTATCACTAATTACGGGTCATTTAAATTAATCAGTTACTTAATTAAACTAAGTATTATTTAATCACACTGTTATGAAACATACGGTTGGTTCCTGTATAATTTTAATGTTCAGGTCCATGATAACTAAATATAATTAATCTTAGTTTAACTCAAATTTTGATTAATTACTTGATTAATTCATGTTTGAAATTAACTGCCTGATTCTCTTATGTCCTCGCGAATCTATATTTGGGACTGTTCCCCTGGTCGTGCTCCCTTTTCCAATTTGCATATGTTCGAAAAACGACTCAACATTTGATAATCTCTTAATTAAAATTAAACCAACAATTTATTTCTTGTTAGAAACAATACTGGGTCGATTCCTTATTGCTCTCGCAAATTTGTTCTTTCCTTGTTAAAACCGTTGTCACCTTTTTCCTCATCATTCCAGTATACGCACCCAACCTCGACAGTTGCCACCGTCCATCCACCACCGGATTCTGATCAGGGATAGCTGCTCCGACCCTCTCACCCAGCTCGACCACTTCTCCAAACCCCATCCCACTTGACGCTGTAACGAGCCCCCAAAACCACCGTTACCGCCGCCGCTTCCAAGACTATTTCCGGTCAGAATAGACCCCATAACTCGATCATCACCGCTCCATAGAAGGATCTCATCAAGTGCATTTTTATAGAGGAAAGCTAGTTGAATCAACTGCAAAATTTTCGAGATCGGAGGGAATAATAATCTGTTTTCCTAGAGCGTTGAAATTTAGTGGAGGCATTGTTTTAAGCCTGCGTTGACCACATGATAAAATTTGACCAAACAATAGGGTTTAGACAAATGGAGTGTTATTTATAGTGAGAATATATATTATAATAATATTATATGAAACTTATGCGTAAAGTAACATGCAAATCTTACTTCGTACGATTTCTGTTTATTGATAAAAAAGATAATCCCAGCATAGAAAAATATTCCGGACCAAATGGGACATGTTTCGTCAAATTCCGACATCGTTTGAAAAAAATTCCTTTAAAAAACCAACGAAAAACACGCGTTTAAATTTTCCACGATAACTAAATAAATCCAATAAACTTGAAACTTTGAAATCCTACAATAATTGATTATTACGAATCCAACGGCACTAGTTTCGTCGCATTCCGAGACTGTTTCACGGTATGCTTTTTTTTATACGCACCGAAATGCCATTTTGGACACCAAATTACCCGGTCTTCAAAAATAATAAACTACATACCTATCCTGACTCTAATCGACGATACGAACTCAACGGACCTAGTTTCATAGCTTAATTCGATCGTCTGCTCAAGTTACACACTAAAATCTCTTTATTAAATTAATTTAATTTAATTACGCGCTATAGAAATTTATTGGGAGTTTGCGGCTACTGTGGTCACATACGACATCGGTTTGCCATGCAATTCAACATCGTACAATAATTGAACGTTACGGTTCCAATGAAACTAATTTCTTCGAAAACGGACTCTGTTTGAAAAATGGCTATTTTAAAGGCCTATATTTAAATAACGATTTCCATAGCGACTATTTTAAAATTTGATTTGGCCATAGCTAAAAATCTATAATATGAAATCTGATTTTTTTTCCTCTTTCATATGAAAATTATAACCAACATGATTTCAACATTTCTTGTTTCATAGAAATCCGACTTATATCGGAATCTGTACACTCAGTTGATGTTCAAAACTCCATATTATGAACTGCAACGCTATTTCGAGCTCGTTTTTATATTGTAAATAAAATTAACATTCAAACTTCGTTTTAAATAATGAATTCAGTATTAGAATCCATTAATATCCCAAATAAAATATTTAAAATAATAAATTAAATTAAATATTTGACTAATAAAAATACGGGACATTACATTCTTCCCCCCATAAAATAATTTCACCCCCGAAATTGCTAAGGTAAGAAAGAACGTTACAAACCCTTTAATCCCCAAATCAAATTTATTTTAAATCAAAAACCAGTTTATTATCGTAAATAAATATTTTGAAAAATATCGAAAATTTTCTAACACCTTAAATTCTCGGAAAAATTCGGCAGAGTCTCCCATGTACGGAGTAACATCTATGATATCGCAGGAACAAATAATATATACACATTGATCCACACGGTCAAAAAACAAAAACCAAAACTCAAAATTTTATATTTTCGCGTAGGCGTACCTTTACGAGTGATATTGAGCATACTTTCTGACCATTTATGTGATTTACTCGACCAATACCAATCTGCCTAGCCATTTGGCATCTGTACTCAACTCAATTCACATATAAGTAATAAACATGTGAAATTTTGAGATAATATGTCACTAATCAACTTGTATAAGTACACCAATTCCAAAATCAGACTCACAGCCTCAATTCATTATCAAATACAGGGTTAAATCATAAATTCCAATTCATATGCAGTTTCATTCCAGTTTAATTATACCGGAAATTATTCTTTGGTTTATAATTCATTTAGTTCCATTAAATTGTTAATTATTCCCATTCAAACAAACTATCATCTCATAACGACAATTCACCATCAACAACCAATACACAACTAAATCAACTGAATTTACATTCAACATTAATATTTTGCGTTGGTTTCACATGTTTGAACATCAATCGATTAGTATCCGATTGATTTTTATTAAATGATTATTTATTTAAATTCCAAATTCCACATTTGTTTTATTCTCAATTTAATTACACCTAATCAGGTTAAGTTTCAATTCAAATTTTCAATTTGATTTGAATTCCATTCAAATCGATCAAAAAAACTAATATCTCAATAATTGATGAAATTATTTCTTTACTATAAAAATAAAATAAAATTTGGGTAAAATTATTTCGTTTACCCTCTTTATAAAAGAATATTGTACCAATAGCCAGTTCAACGCTTCTCAACACTTGAACCGATCAACCAACACAATACAAAACGTTTGTATATGAAATTTACAATTACGCTCTCATGCATGTACACTCAATCTCGATCTAGGGTATTACTAACCCAATCTCTATCGAGTTATACCAGAGAGCTAAGGTTATTACTAAACCAATAGCTCTGATACCACTGTAACGACCCAAAAGATTTCGGCCCCAAAAATCGACATAAATACCTATACCGTAACTCATGCCGACCTTCCAAACACTGAAACGCAGGAGCGTTATTAGAAAGAAATTAGAGGATGAGATAAGAAAGAAAGAAATACTAGAATAAAAGAAGAAGAAGAAGAATAACCAACACAGCATAATCAGAGTGTCACATCGCAGCGGAACAAAATATAATATAGAAATAAATCTTTACTGAGAGCTTTAAAAATACTTACAATTATCAGAGTACATCACACATCTGGACAGTTATAATGACCTGTCCTCATATGCAACACACAGTGGAAAAAGTAGCTATATGATATCATACGTCTGAACTCTTCCAGCTCGTCTCTTCACAGCATTCGATAACCTGAACCTGTACACCCCTGGCTAACCCGAGCATTTACAAAACATCGGGTCAGTCTGGTGAACCAGAGTGAGAAAAAAACACACTAAGTTTAAGGGTATCACACAATCTGATTTTAAAGTTAAAATCTTTTTGAAAGAAAAGGATAATCATAAGACCAAATACACACGTAAATACGGATTGTCTTTACCTTATGATAACCCAAAACATTTTTGAAATCAGTATCTTTTCTGATACTATAATATTGTCTAAATACAAATAAATAGAATCTAGAAGAACGCTTGCATCTCACGCTCCACATATATAGTATACAATAAAAACCGCGGGCGCTTATTGGAGATTGGATTCCGACTATGACAAGGTATGGGACCACCTGCCGATAGTGTATCTCTAGACGCAAATACACTGAGTTCAACAAGAACGTTTTGCAACCCGGCCCACACATGACCGACCACTCATTTTGCTTGAGTGTATCGAATGTATATCACCAACGGTTGGGTGAGACCCACCGTTTCCCGGAAAGGGACAGCATCGAAATAGATTAAAGAAACAAAAGGAATTTCTCTAGATAGGTGATTATACACCCTAATGGGACCGACCCACATAGCCATGCTGCCTGCCCGATTTTTGTCATTTCCTGGTTGATGTGGCTTGAGGTTTGAATTATCTTTACAACCCCTGGTCACCATTCACTTTGAATGCCACATCCGCCAGATATCACTAATAGACATCCACAAAAATACTCTAGTTGTTAAGCTAAGAGAACCGTCGTCCTCCACCACCAACTATGGTACGTTTGAAGAAATCAACTTATGTAATTCCTTTGGAAATACTCTGTCAGACATCTGTCCATACAAGTTGCCTAGGAAAAGGATGAAATGAAGGCACCCTCCTACTGCATCCAATATAGGAATCACCCCATGGAATGGTAGCGAGAAGTCCTTGCAATCCGTAGATTTCAACTACGATAGAACCACAGTACATCTTTGGCTGCAGACCGAAGATTATTAGCAGTCCTTCCATTTATGAAATTCTACGGTCTTCAACGCTCCATCTCGACCATCTTCTAATATCTTCACGTATTTGTTGGTCGGAATGGTTTTCGAATATAAGTTCGAGCCCGGTCTTTCCGTACCAACCATCGTATTGGATAAATTTGATAATCGGTGATTTAACTATCAAAATAATCAGTGATTCAATCATGTTAATCAAATGAGTTCACTGGTTCGGTATTCAGCACCACTTGGCCTTTTAATTAAAATAAATGTAAATTTAATTCTCTTAAATCTCTCAATATTACGAATATAGCTTTTCGCTCCTTATTTAACATAAGAATATTCTTAAAATAAAATCATTTTAATAATTAGGAAATCCTATATTATATCCAGTTTCTATTTTCAGTTTCAAACATTAGCCATGTTATAATAATATTGGGCAATCATTTTACTTATTACTCGAAAAACAACATTACGAGATATATTTTATTTATTACTTCAAACAATACAAATACTTATTCTGATAGAATAAACTCATCTTTTACATATCCCTTTTGAATCTCGACAATATCGTTACAGTTCACGCAATCCCTTTTTATTTCTCTTTTCCACTTTGGCATCCTCATTATATATTTATTCCAAATCTTCATTACACATTGCATCATTATTTCTGTAATGGAAATAATAAATTATTACTAACTCCTTTTACCATTACCAACTCATATCCCCTTCAGATAATTCTGATGTCGTTCAAGTTGGGGTATTTTAATTACCTCTCAAACGTTGATCCACAACGTTCTTACCTTAAGACAGATACGAGTTATAATCCAAAAACCAATATTCCATTCTAATATCAACCCAAGTTCCATTTAACTATTTTTTTCAAAATACGGTTTCATAAAACCCTCTTATTTTTTTTTGAAAATCTCTTTCTCAGTATAACCATTATTTCTTAATTTAATAATTAAGTAATCTATTATAAAACACCACTTTTAACCTTTACCCTTTTTAAACAATTTCATTTCAAATTAAGATTTTGTTTACAAAATCCGATGACCCATTTCTTTAACAAATTCACCTTCACCAATTCCCTTTCAAATCTCTTCAACTAATTCCCGCTCAAAATTATCATTTCAATTTCCCACTTTTACTTATTCCCATTTTTAAATAAAATTAATTTAGAATTAATTATATAACACCTCACCTCTTTTATATAACTCTGGTTTATCATAAAACTCTTTTATCTAAATTCCCTTTTACTTAATTCAATTAATTTAGTAACATTTAAATTTAATTCATCGTCTTCGCTTAAAATTCTCTTTATAACTTTGTTATAAAAAATCGGGTTTTAAATATAAAACCCGTTCATACTTCTCTCACCAATCAATTTGATCTCATTTCAAATCCGATTACTTTTTAAATAAATTTCAATTAAAAAGTAATTTCCTAAATTATTACTAATTAAAATAATAATTTACTTCGATCATTAACTACTTCCGTAGTTAATTTCCTTATTAACTAGAATGAATAATAATTCCCTTTCTAAAACCTTATTAAAATTATAACCATATTCATTAAACGACTTTATTAGATTAACTCAAACAAAACTAATTTAATAATCAATTTCAGTTACAATGGTTGACTTGGTCTACTCACGGCACGGTTATCTCATTAATCGATTCCTATTATTTCTTATTCTCGTACTTAAAAATCTGATTAACATCAGAATGGACTTTATACAGCAAATTAATAATAATACAAAGTCTTAAATATATTTATTTATTTCCCTTTTATAAACTTTAATTCAAAATAATATATTTCAAAATCTATTTCTAGTTATAAAATAAATTTTGTAACTTCATCTCTATCGATTTGCCTGACGGTAAATAAATATAAAATAATTTACTTTTAGGCCATTTACTGCCGATTACCAAACCAATATCGCTCATATGTTAAACAAAGCAAATATTTCATATTCAGTCAATATCAAATCAATCACCAAATCAGGACGGTTCATATATGATAATATTAAATTACATAATATATTTGAGGAATACAGTTGGATCCCTCCAACCTGTTCTTCCCTGTATTCAAATGGTTATCTCCTAACAGGTCATTAAATTCCGTTTAAATAATATATAATAGCAACTAACAACTATTTCACAACAACCAATTTACAAAACAATTCAGTCAGATCAAATAATTCAAACCATTAAACATGTTTATTTTATAAACGTGACCAATAAGGTAAGTTACCTTTATTGGATCAAATCGTTAAAAAAACTATTTGGTTTTAATACTGAAATTAAACAACGGTTTAATTTCATTAGTTAAATCAACAAATAAATATATATTTCGCAAACAGTCAACTATTTGCAAACAGAACACAAAAAATAAAAACCCACTTTATATAAAATATAAATGGGAAAACTAAGTGAGTTTAACTCACCTTGATTTCCATTGTCGCTAAGCGATTCGTTTTCCTATTAAATTAAATAAGCGTTTAATAACAATTCCAGCAGTCTCCACTTCTGACCAGGTCTGCTCCAAAATGTAGATGTCAGTTATACGGTCACGTCGCTTTTTGTCTGGTCCAATTCTGGTAAAATATGTCCAAGATATGACTGTTACGATTATATGGTTCAATTAAATTAATTGACTAATTTATTAAGTATAATTAATTAAGTAAATTCTGCTATATTATAATATGTGGCTAATCCTTTAATCTTTCTTCCCGTTCGCTCGGTCTTCATACATCATCCAAGAGGTCATTTTGCAAGGAAGACTGAATTTCCACTCCAAAAGAATAGCAGACCCTTTTCTTTACTGATGTTATTCCTTCTGCACTGTTCAACCTAATTCAATCATAAGGTTTATCACTAATTACAGGTTATTTAAATTAATTAGTTACTTAATTAAATAAAGTGTTATTTAATCACACTGTTATGAAAAATACGGTTGGTTCCTGTATAATTTTAACGTTCAGATCCATGATAACTAAATATAATTAATCCTAGTTTAACTCAAATTTTGATTAATTACTTGATTAATTCATGTTTGAAATTGACTGCCTGATTCTCTTATGTCCTCGCGAGTCTTCATTTGGGATTGTTCCCCTGGTCGTGCTTCCTTCTCCAATTTGCATCTGTTCGAAAAATGATTCAACATTTGATAATCCCTTAACTAAAATTAAACCAACAATTTATTTCTTGTTAGAAACAATACTGGGTCGATTCCTTACTGCTCTCGCAAACTCTATTCTTTCCTTGTTAAAACCGTTGTTCACCTTTTTCCTTATCATTCCAGTATACGCACCCAACCTCGACAGTTGCCACCGCCCATCCACCACCGGATTCTGATCAGGGATAGCTGTTACGACCCTCTCACCCAGCTCGACCACTCCTCCAAACCCCATCCCACTCGACGCTGTAACAAGCCCCCAAAACCACAGTTACCGTTGCCACTTCGTTGATTGTTTCCGGTCAGAATAGACCCCATAACCCGATCATCACCGCTCCATAGAAGGATCTCATCAAGTGCTTCATTTTTATAGAGGAAAGCTAGTTAAATCAACTGCAAAATTTTTGAGATCGGAGGGAATAATAATCAGTTTTCCTGGAGCATTAAAATTTAGTGGAGGCGTTGTTTTAAGCCTGCGTTGACACATGATAAAATTTGACCAGACAATAGGGTTTAGACAAATGGAGTGGTATTTACAGTGAGAATATATATTATAATAATATTATATGAAACTTATGCGTAAAGTAACATGCAAATCTTACTTCATACGATTTCTGTTTACCGATAAAAAAGCTAATCCCAGCATAGAAAAATATTCTGGACCTAATGGGACAGGTTTCGTCAAATTCCGACATCGTTTGAAAAAATTTCCTTTATAAAACCAGCGAAAAACACGCGTTTAAATTTTCCACGATCAATAAATAAATCCAATCAACTTGAAACTTTGAAATCCTACAATAATTGATTATTATGAATACAAGGGCACTAGTTTCGTCGCACTCTGAGACTGTTTCCTGGTACGCTATTTTTTTATACGCACCGAAATGCCATTTTGGAAACCAAAATTACTCGGTCCTCAAAAATAACAAAGTATATACCTATCGTGACTCTAATCGACGATACAAACTCAAGGAACTAATTTCGTAGCTTAATTCGATCATTTGCTCAAATTACACACAAAAATCTCTTTATTAAATTAAATTAATTTAATTATGCGTTATAGAAATTGATTGGGCGTTTACGGCTACCGTGGTCACATACGACATCAGTTTTCCATGCAATTCAACATTGTACAATAATTTAACGTTATGGTTCAAATGAAATTAATTTCGTCGAAAATGGACTCTGTTTGAAAAATGGCTATTTTAAGGGCCTATATTTAAATAACGATTTCCATAGCGACTACTTTAAAATTTGATTTGGCCATAACTAAAAATCTATAATACGAAATATGAATTTTTCTCTTTCATATGAAAATTATAACCAACACGATTTCAACGTTTCTTATTTCACAGAAATCCAACTTATATCGGATTCTGTATACTCAGTTGAAGTTCAAAACTCTATATTACGAATTGCAGCGCTATTTCGAGCTCGTTTTTATATTATAAATAAAATTAACGTTCAAACTTCGTTTTAAATAACGAATTCAATATTAGAATCCATTAATATCCCAAATAAAATATTTAAAATAATAAATTAAATTAAATATTTGACTAATAAAAATACGGGACGTTACAACATATCTTGTGAATTTGGAATTTGGCATAATTGGTAAAAGAGGAAAATTGGCGTAATTTGAATAATGTATATGAATTTGGACATATAATTCACTATGAACATAATTGGGGAAAAAGGGGCATGAAACCTATAATGACACAGGTGAAAATTGGATAGTAATGAAATGCCTAGGATTACAGTAATTAGAAACTGCAACTGCACTTATGACCTGAGGTTAGATTGCACTTGCGGTGGAAATCTTCTCGAAACAGACTGGCATATCGAACGACCACAAGTGTTGAATCAAATGTGAGAGGCCTTAATGCACAAATACGAGTCCGGCTAAGACACGAGGTTAATCCCGACTTTTGGAAGAAGTATGCCCGGAACCACCCGGCAAATCCAGCGTTCACAAGTTGTAGGCCTAATGTAGGAGGTCTAGCACATTTTAACCATAAAAGAATATGGTAATGAATTGGAATACTTAACCTAGTTAAATCCATAGGGACTGCGTGAACATGACAACTTGATTAGGGGTTAAGAAATGTTTAAATAGAACAGTGGGATGGTTAAGTACATCTTGGCTTGGTGGGTAATATTTGTATATATAGGCCCACAAACTTAACCTGTTGGGGTTATGTAATTAAAGACACCGTTAGTTAAAACATAACTAGTGGAAAACCTAGTAGTGGGGATGCAAGAAAAAGAGGAGAGCTTGCATCATCTTGTGTGGGACCTGTTTCAGTCGGTAACCTGTAGTAGGTATCAAACGAGTACTCCGAACTAGGTCGGAGTTGGGGCATGCTTACTGGACTGATTGTTAGAGATCCAAATGAAGAGGACGGTGTGGGCGGCGTAAACCGACCAGGGACATGTGTGTGCATGGGCCGGGCAGAGGGGGCCAAGACGACCGTGACACCAGTAGATATGGTTGTGCACATCAACGAAGGGTTGCCACTTTAGGGAAGTGATACCCCCTAATGTGGGGTCAGCACAGGGTATCTACGAAATATGGGGTCGATCGATTAGTGTGGTGGTTAGGGTACATCTAGACTCTGATAAGTTTAGGAGTCCGTTATTTGGGCTGCCTGTGGATTGTATGGGGTTAAAACCTCTCACTAGAAGTACGCCTAAGTCTACCATCTTATACATTTTGAGGATCATGTCATTCTGGTTATACTAGTATTAGTGCAGAGAATAAATAGAGTAATCATTAGGGAAGAATATAAACTCTATCATGTTTACCACGTCATACTCACCTTTTATGATGCTATCTTTCTTATCCACTTTATATGCTTGTCATGATACTTATACTTACTTACTTGCTAAAAGTAACTGGACTCGCCAGACTTTATGTTTGACCCTTTTTGTTTCCTCTTCTTTCTTCCGTTCCCTCCCCATCCCCCTCCCCCAGGATCGCAGGGTGGGAATTCTCAGGCTTAGTCAGGACTCGGTTATCATCTTGCTTGGAGCAGCTTTTGAAGTATTGCTCAAGTTTCTACTATGGTTTTGTCTCTTTTAGGGAATTATGCTTTTTATGTATTTTCTGTAATCTTATGGTACAGGACAAAAGTTTTATATTTTTGTAATGGGATTTATGTAGTTTCAGACTTATGGTATTTTGGACCACGATGTTATGATTTATGTTTGAAATAAAAAAAATTAAATTCTATTGTTGCTTTTATATCTGTCATGTAATAATTCTATTTCTGTTTACATATAACACTTCACGAAACTTAATGCATTCCCTTAGTGAGTGACATTAATGGGCGTGGGGTGTCACACTTAGTATCAAAGCTGAAGGTTACCAGATTAGATAAAAGTTTTTGAGAACTTTTTTCAAAAAGGTTTTATGAAAGCATTTTCAAGAAGAAAACGTCTGTTTTGAAAAACATATTCCATAAAGCCATATGTAATATCCTTCGATCCTTTGTCTAAATCTCTTTCTTTTTCGTTTCAGCATGTCTGGGGAATCTAACATTCCAGGGAGCGTTACCATACCTGGATGGTTCCGCATGTATCTAGAGGCTACGGCGCCTGCCGAAGGCCAAGGGAACGTTCCTCCCCCAGCTGCACCCGTCGTTCCTCCTCCTCCTCCAAGAGAAGATAATTTTGCTAAGATCTGTATAGACTTCTGTGCCATGGGAGGGAAGCCATTCCATGGAACCGAAACATTCGTAGAGGCAAGGAATTGGTTCAAGGAGACTGAGGACTTGTTTTTTTATCTTTGAGGTGGAAGATCAGAGGAAGATTGAGTTAGCTGCTTGGCTGCTGAAAGATGAAGCTTAATTTTGGTGGGAGTTGACGCAAGCTGGGCGTCCGGTGGAAACTTGGGAAGATTTTTGAATGAGGTTTGAGATGAAGTTTCTTTTCCAAGCTGAGAAAAGCATGCAAATGGAGAGGTTCTTGGCGCTCAAGGAAGGGTGCATGACTGTTAAAGAATATGTTAAAAATTTAACCAACTAGCAAGATTTGGATTAGAGCTGGTAGACACTCCGCATAAGAAAGCTTTGCGGTTTGTCAAAGGACTGAATGAACCCTTCATGGGTTGGATATGTCCCTTATTCCAATGGGAGCTACATTTGAAAGGCTTGTTGGAATGGCCTTGATGCATGAGGAAGACAAAGGAGAAAAGAAGGAAGTAAATGGCTAAGGAGACAACTCAAAATAAGAAGGTATGGCCTAAGAAAGAACAACAGCAACAACAATAACAACAGAAGAAGGGAGGAAATAATGACAAGGCTAAAGGTAAGAGGAAGTTCCATAGTTGTGGGCGAGAGGGTCATTTGGTCATGGACTAAAAAAAAGGAAGAATGCTTACTTCTTTGTGGAGTGGTTGGACACTATTATAGGGAGTGTGCAAGGAAGCAAGGATAAGGTCAAAGGGTAGGAACCTCTGGGGGCAAGCAAATGCTCTCGTAACTAGTGCTCCAGATAGAGGTAGGAAAGTTTCCATAGGAGGTTTGATTTCTCTTTCCAGTCACCCTACTAGAACTCTTTTTCATTATGGTGCTTCACATTCATTTATATCTAGTTCTGTAGTTGAATGTATGCACTTAAATACTAGTATGTTAGTGGATCTCGTTGTTGTCTCAAACCCCATTGGTGGTTCGACTCATTTATCAATGATTTATCAGGGTTTGAGAATATCTATATTGGGTGTCAAGTTCGAGTGCGATGCGTATGTGCTTGGGTTCATGGGCTATGGGTTGATTCTAGGGATGTATTGGCTAGCCATGTATGGTGCCATTCTGGATTGTGAAAGGAGGGTCGTTAAACTGTTGACTTGCTAAGGGAAGACCCTTGAGATTTCTTATGACCTGCAAGGGTCTGTCATGCTTAGCCTCCTAGAGTCACTTGATGCATCTATCGATGATCTAAGATCTGTTGCAGTAGTCTGTGAGTATCCTGATGTCTTTGGTGAGGTTCGGGGTTTACCCCCAAGGCGCGAGATTGATTTTCGCACATATTTGGTGGACAATGCAAAGCCATTTGCATTGCCCGTGCGCCATATGGCTCCAAAAGAAAGGAGGGAGCTCAATAAACAAGTAGGGGAGCTACTTGAAAAAGGATTCATTAGGAGAAGCATATCTGAATGGAGTGCTCCAGTAGTATTCGCAACTAAGGCGGATGGTTCGCTTCGCTTATGTGTGGACTACAGGGAGTTGAATAAACTCACTAAGAAGAACAGGCATCCGCTCCCAAGGATAGATGATTTATTTGATCAGCTGGTTGGCACATCGGTATTATCTCAGTTAGACTTGGCCACGGGGTTTCATCGCGGAGGGTAGCCGAGGACAATATCGATAAGACTGCTTTTAGGACTCCAGATGGTTTCTTCGAGTGGCTCGTTATGCCTTTTGGGCTGACGAATGCACCCGTCTATTTTGTTGATTTGATGAGTAGGATGTTTCGTTAGTTTCTAAACAAATTTGTCGTAGTCTTTGTTGATGATATCTTAATTTTATCAAAGAGAGAGGAAGAGCATGCCTTACATATAAGGGAAGTTTTGAAAACTCTGCGTGCGCATTAGCATAAGGCATATTTCTCCAAATGTCATTTTTGGAGAAAAGAAGTGAGATTCTTTGGGGACGTGGTCTCTAAAGAAGGGATAGCAGTGGATCCCATGAAGGTTGTGGCAGTTCAAGATTGGGAGATCCCAAATAATGCAACGGAGGTGAGAAGATTTTTGGGGTTGGCAGGATATTATAGGAAGTTCATTAAGGAATTCCAAAGATATCAGCCCCACTTACTGGGCTGGCGAAGAAGAATCTGACATTTATGAGGGATACAGATTGTGATGTTGCTTTCCAAAGACTGAAAAGGGATATGGCAACGGCTCCAGTCTTAACCTTGCCCAATGGAAATAAAGTGTTTACAGTATACACTGATGCATGTGGAATAGGGCTTGGTGCGGTTCTGATGCAAGAGGGAAGGGTAGTACATTATTGAGGAAGACAACTAAGGGTTCATGAGAAGAAGTACCCTACCCACGACAGCTTAGAGCTAGCTGCCATTGTATTCGCACTTAAGATGTGGCGCAACTATTTACGTGGAGAGAAGTTCGAGTTGTACAATGATCACAAATCTCTCAAGTACTTGTTCTCGTAGAAGGATCTTAATCTAAGGCAGTAGAGGTGGATGGAGTTTCTAGCATCTTATGACTTCGACATTGCTTATACCCTTGGCAAGGGTAATGTGGTAGCAGACGCACTGAGTAGACAGAGGATGGTCTTGAGTCCTTTATTTGTCGAAAGGAAAAGCTTGAAATTCATATCAACTTTTGACCCTCCATCGATCTTTTTCCTGGTTTGTTAACATCACTGAAGATACAACCTACTCTTATGGATCAGATAGGAGTTTCATAGCGGGAGGATCCACAGATTTTGGACATCTTGGATAGGCTTAGTAAAGGGGAGACTTCTAGTCACCTCAATAGATATTCAATAGACGATAAAAGGTGGTTGCGACGTGATGGAAGGATTTGTGTTCCTCATATTGGAAGCTTGATAGAGACAGTCCTAGAAGAAGCCCATCATTCTAAGATGAAGATTCATCCAGGTGGCGATAAAATGTATAGGGATATAAAGAGGGTTTTCTTTTAGGCTGGGATGAAGAGATATGTGGCGGAGTTTGTTTCTCAGTGTTTGGTTTGCCAGCAAGTTAAAGCTGAGCAAAAGAAGCCCGGTGGTTTACTTCATCCGTTGGAGGTTCCGCAGTGGAAGTGGGAGAGCGTCTCTATGGATTTCATAGATGGTTTGCCTAGATCAAAGAAAGGCAACACCAGTATTTGGGTGGTAGTTGATAGGCTGACTAAGTGCGCTCATTTCATTCCGGTTAAGAGCAAGAAGACATCATCATGGTTGGCATCAGTTTATGTTCGTGAGATAGTTCGTCTTCATGGAATACCTTCCAGCATCGTAAGTGATCGTGACCCCATATTTACTAGTGAATTTTGGAGGAGCTTGCAAGAAGCATTAGGAACACAGTTATGTTCGAGCACCTCTTATCATCCTCATACCGATGGACAGACGGAGAGGGTGAACAGAGTTCTTGAGGATCTTTTGAGGTTGTGCATTCTAGACTTTGGAGGTACTTGGGAAGAGCATCTTCCTTTAGTAGAGTTTGCCTACAACAATAGTTATCAAGCAAGCATTGGCATGGAACCTTTTGAAGCCTTATACGGACGACGTGTAGATCACCGACTTGTTGGTGGGAATCTACAGAAAGACTAATGCTTGGACCAGATATCGTTAGGGAAACGACCGAGGAGATTGATCTTATTAGACGGTGAATGAAGACTGCTCAAGATAGGCAGAAGTCCTATGCAGAGAAGAGAATGACTGACATCTAATTTGAAGTAGGAGATATGGTTTTCATAAAGGTATCTCCATTGAGAAATGTGGTTCAGTTTGGATCTGTAGGGAAATTGGCTCCAAGATTTGTAGGGTCATTTCCCATAACAGAAAGGATTGGCCAAATGGCCTATAGAGTAAAGCTACCTGAAAAACTATCTGCCGTTCACGATGTTTTCCATGTTTCCCATTTGCGGAAATGCTTACATGATACCGTAGAAGTTGTTGAGCCAAGTATATTGGAGGAAGTGGAAGTGGAATGGGAGGCGACAGTTAGACGAATTCCTACCCGTATTCTTGGATCAGAAGTTACGCAATAAAGAAATGAAGTTGATGAAGGTTCAATGGGGAGGTAGCCCGGAGGATGCGACTTGGGAGACCAAAGACAAGATTCGTACCTCATATCCTTTCCTTTTTGAGAGTATGTTCTTAACTCCTTTTCCAAAGTTTTATCTATGCTTGTTTCTATCATTTAAAGTATGTCCTATCAATCGAATCTTCGACCTTTAGGTAGGAGTCCCATGATTGTAAACATGTGTTTGAGACATGTTATGTTTGATGGATGCAAGTGGATGCAAGTGTTTTCTAGTGGTTGCTCGTGGATGCATATACACACATATTAGGCACAAGATCGGCTCAGTCACTCTCATACTACATATGGATGTGTGTGCATTTTTCTTCTTTTAATGGATGAAAATGGATGTATCATCATATGATTGTTGCATTTGGACAATTGATTGTGCACACATATAGAACTCACATGTTATAATACGATTATTTGCATACATGCTAGATTCATGGCATTAACATACATTGCATTAAGGAGATCAACTGAATCAGTAGATCGCCTGATATTCGCATTAGTATTGAGACATATTCACACACCTTTGCATATGTTCATTTAAGCATTAGAAGTCTTTAAGGACAATGGATGTCTGTGATTGGTGGATGAGTAGATGGATGTGGATGGTAGGATATAAATTCTTCATAAATTGGAGATTTCGGGGACGAAATCCTTTGAGTAGGGGAGAATGTTACACCTCATAATTTTAACAACATTGAAGAGAATAAATTAAATAATAATTAATTCAGTGTTCATAATTAAGGGAAATGGACTGCGCCATTGCATCCGTCTCGAAATTCTGGTCAAAATAGACATTTGGTTTGCGTAAATGGACACCATATGAAGAAGTTATGAGGGTTTGAAGTTTGTATACACGTAGAAGAAATATATATAGATATCAGTTCAAACTTATCCAGAAAATCAGAAAAACGGTTTAAAAATCAAAAATGTGTGAGCGGCAAAATTCCCGCTCTGGGGGAGTCGGCCCATTAAGGGGGTGTCAACCCCCCAAGGGGGGTGTCGACACCAAGGTCGACCCCCTTAGGGCCGAGGTGGCAGTCGATTTCTGGAGGATGATAGCTATAAATAAAGGCTTATTTCTCTTGTTTTCTCACACTGAAATCAATGGAGGCCAAATGCGATCGGTGCCTAGACTGAATCAAATCTCTTTCTACTTCTGCAATCAAATTTAGAGATTCAAGTGTAGATCTGAGATTCATCAACTGCTTTTCTTCTTCTACCTTTATAAATCCAAACGCTGTGAGTTTCAAGTTGCTTTTAGATTTAAATAAATAAAAAGTAAACATGACAGGACTGTAATTTGGATATATGCTGTTAATCCCTGAATCATATCAGATCTATTGTAATTTGTGAACCCATGATATTCTGAATTATCTATGACTTGGATCTCAACCGTTATCATGTTAGATCTACTTTTAATTATGGATCTAATTTATTATTTAGATCATTTTATACCTATCATGTTGCGGTTAATTTGGATATATCATTAGTTGGACAACTAAATCCTTATTTAGATCTAATCATGCCTATTATGACATCCCTACTGTGTTAGAACCCATTTATTATCACAAGTTCACTGATCTGTTCTTATATGTTCATCTTAACATTATGCCATGAAATGTTTATGTAAATTTTGCTAGAATAATCATCTCTTTCATCTTCCCTCCATTCTTTCCGTTTTATTATATATAGTCACTCTACTTTCGAGCCTAGGCATGCCGCTAAAACGTGCGATTACGTTAGTTTGGGAACATGGGGAAAAACATTGAAATGGGACTTATCTTGTGAATTGGGAATTTGGCATAATTGGTAAAAGGGGGGAAATTGGCATAATTTGAATAACGTATATGTATATGAATTTGGACATATAATTCACTATGAACATAATTGGGGAAAAAGGGGCATGAATATAACCTATAACGACATAGGTGAAAACTGGATAATAATGAATTGCCTAGGATTATAGTAATTAGAAACTGTAACTGGACTTATGACACAAGGTTAGATTTCACTTGCGGTGGAAGTCTGCCCGGAACCGACCGACATATCCAGCAACCGCAAGTGTTGAATCTAATGTGAGAGGTTTAAGTGCACAAGTACGAGCCGTGCTAAGACACGAGGTTAAGCTCGACTTGTGGAAGAATTCTGCATGGAAACAACTGGCATATCCAGCGTCCACAAGTTGTAGGCCTAATGTGGGAGGTCTGGCACACTTTAACCATAAAAGAATATGGTAATGAATTGGAATACTTAACCTAGTTAAATCCATAGGGATCGTGTGAACATGACAACTTGATTAGGGGTTAAGTAATGTTTAAATGGAACAATGGGAATGTTATGTACATCTTGGGTTAGTGGGTAATATTCGTATACATATGCTCACAAACTTAACCTATTGGGGTTATGTAATTAAAGACACCGTTAGGTAAAACATAACCAGTGGAAAACCTTGTAGTGGGATGTAAGACAAAGTGGAGAGCTTGCATCATCTTGAGTCGGATCCGTTTCAGTCAGTAACCCGTAGTAGGTATCAAACGAGTACTTTGAACTAGGTTGGAGTTGGAGCACGCTTACTGGACTGATTGTAAGAGATCCAAATGAAGAGGAAGGTGTGGGCGATGTAAACTGACTAGGGACATGTGCGTGCATGTGGCGGGCAGAGGCGGTTAAGACGATCGTGACACTAGTAGATATGGTTGTGCACATCAACGAAGGGTTGCGACTTTAGGGAAGTGATACCCCCTAATGGGGGACTGGCACAGGGTATCTACGGAATAGGGAGTCGATCGATTAGTGTAGTGGTTAGGGTACATCTAGACTCTGGTAAGTTTAGGAGTCTGTTGTTTGGGCTGCCTGTGGATTGTGTGGGGTTAAAACCTCTCACCAGAAGTACGCCTAAGTCTACCATCTTGTACATGTTGGGGATCATCTCATTCTGGTTATACTAGTATTAGTCCAGAGAATAAACAGAGTAATCATTAAGGAAGAATATAAAGTCTATCATGTTTACCTTGTCATACTCACCTTTTATGATGTTATCTTTCTTGTCCACTTTATATGCCTGTCATGATACTTTTACTTATTTACTTGCTAAAAGTAACTGGACTCGCCAGACTTTATGTCTGACCCTTTTTGTTTCCTCTTCTTTCTTCCCCTCCCCCCCTCGCTCCAGGTTCGCAGGGTGGGATTTCTCAGGCGTAGTCAGGACTCAGTTATCATCTTGCTTGGAGCAGCTTTTGAAGTACTGCTCAAGTTTCTATCTTGAACTACTATGGCTTTGTCTCTTTTGAGAATTATGATTTTTATGTATTTTCTGTAATCTGATGGTACAAGACAGAAGTTTTATATTTTTGTAATGGTTTTATGTAGTTTCAGACTTATGGTATTTTGGACCATAATGTTATGATTTATATTTGAAATAAAAAATTTGAATTCCACTGATGCTTTTATATCTGTCTTGTAATAATTTTGTTTCTGTTTACCTATAAAGCTTTACGAAACTTAATGCATTCCCTTAGTGCGTGACATTAACTGACGTGGGGTGTCATAATGTCTTTATCATTGCATTTGGTTGGGTAATGCCTCTTATGATGGCACTTAAAGCATACCACTTCATCTTTCTTCTTCTTCAATCTCCCTCTTTCTAGAGCTTTCTTCCTTTTGAAGAATTCCTTTTCCTGTCCTCAAAATCTTGGCTTCCACTGGGTTTCTTAGCCCCCTTAAGCATCTCCTCATTATGAGTAATCATTTCCACAACAATATTACTAGGGTCTCAAAAGTAAGGAATTGTTGCCTTCATGATCTTAAGCATAAGCCCCCTAATAATCTTCTCATTTCTCAAGATACCAATGTCGATCATTCCACAAGCATACCTAGACAACTCATTGAACTTAGCAGCATACTCCGCAATTGACATTTCTCCCTACTTAAACTCATCAAATTTCCTCATTATCAAGGATTGAGCAATCGCTGAAACAAATCTAGCCCAAAGCATCCTCCGGAAATCTTCTTAGGTAATTCCTTCCTCGGGTGTCCTTACCGTAACTCCATTCCACCAACGTAAATCATTATACTATAACTGTCTCGAAGCTGACCTCCTCTTATGTTCATCCATTAATCCCAAGTCTCTAAAGATTCGTTCACAATGTAGCCATACGTATCTACAGTAGCAACATCTTCCATTCCAAGGAATGGTCTTCTTCCAAAGCTAAAATAATCCCTACATGGTTTTCTTAATTGTTTCTAACTTGTGCTTCGAGATTAATTCTTTCGGGATCTGCAACGACTTCCACTTGCAACATATGAATGAAAGACTGGAATAAATTACCTAAAAAAATTGTGTCTTACCAGTACCTTAGGTCTCATTTGCCCTTCAGTCTTGACCTCCCCTTGCATCAGGTTGAACATTACCACTTATTTTGGTGCTTTTGCCACCAATATTAAGCCTTATGTCATTTTCTCCATATATACTTCCTTTTTATAAACAAACTTTAGTAAGATACCAAAGGGTGACTCTAAGACTGTAGGATATATACCTACATATATAATAAAATACAAATGCGTCTAGTATCATTATGCGAAGCCTTAGTATTTTTCTCCATACTTTGCATTTTATTTAGAGAATTCTTATTGGAAAAAGTTTATTTAAGTTAATATAAACCTATAATATGATACCAAATTGTAACACTCCATTCTGAAAGGCCGAAAGCTAAATAATAAGATGTTACAGTCATCTCTAGTATCAATTTTAGCAATAGAAAATTAAATGTATTCAATCTCTACATCATATAACATATAACCCGTTTAGAGAAAGTATACTTCATATCAAACACCGAGAGTGACATATAAGGATGTCCCTTCAGGCGATCAGAGTATATATACAATGGCATTCATAGAACATGCCAATACGTCCATCAATCAGATAACAACCCAAACCAAACATAGCACAACAAAACACCTAAATAGCTATTGTTATCTACTCGCCTCCTAAGCTTATTCATAGACGATACCAAAAAGACCTGAATCCTCAGTTTACTTATTTGAGTACCCGAGAGTTTAAGGGAAAAAACATAAACTATGAGCCAGTCAAAAAGATTGGTATGAATAATAATTTTAAGTACCCAACACCATCAATATATAATAAGACCATGTCATATAGTGAAATGGGTTCCCTCTCGTTAGTATCATATAATGAAACCATACTAACCCTACACCCCTGCACTTTAAATGGTTAGTTCAGTTATCACAACAACACATACAGCATATAAAAACAAAAATCATAATATTTATCATGCGACGCATAATGGATTGCCTCCCCCGATGTCACTCCTTTTCTGTGCTTTCGCAAAGAACTTTTTTGATAAGCAACAAAGCTATAACTTTATTCTATGGTTGATTCTCTTCTAGCGCTTTGTGGTATCGTATTCCACCTACACGAAACCAACATCCCTGTTGGTTCCCTCCAATGCTTTGCAGAGTTTCTCCCCACTAACACAAAATTGAAGACTCTTTCCTAATTCCTCCGTATTGCGTGAAGCAACAGATTCATATAGCATCATTAATTAGGTTTTCATTGGCGAGTTTCAATTCTCACCCATGGGACCCTCTCATTGTTTCCTCGCACATATGCAGTGTCCAACAATGGCAACAACCAATCATATAACATTTTAAGGGATTCTAGGAAAAGTCCAGCATACATCACAATGGATATGACACCTATGTCGTCTTCAATTTACTTCAGCTCTCACAATGATGTCGAAGCCCGTATTCAAGCTATTCCGAAAGGAGAACCCTTTCGGCTTCTCTTTTTAAAAACACTCAATTTTTGTCACCCCACAATGACGGCAAGCAATAGAGACAGAATGTTTATCCATTCATTCAGAAAGAGTTAAGATAAAAGTTTCCTTGTTTTCATCACCAATGCTAACAACCACGTAAGCGGTGCCTTAAAACATTGGTTTAGAAAAAAGTTCCTTAAGTGCCCCTTCTGTGCCTAAGTGGTTTATGGAAAATGGTTAAGTGGTTTATGGAAAACGGTTTTGCAAAGGCATGTTTGCATAGGCAACGACTTCAAGGGTTCAATGGTTACAGAAGCATAGGCTTTGTTAAGAAGCCCCTTCCAGTTCCAATGAAAGACCTAGAGGCATGCAGCCCCTATTCCTTTTGGAGTCACTATTTTAAATCTTTCTTTTATTAAATATTTCTTTTATGGAAAATACCCTTTCTTCCAATCTTGAAGAGTCAAGAGAAATCCTTATATGGAGTGGTTATCTTTCAAAACTAAAATATCTATTAGTATTAGGACCAATTCCCACATCCGAAAGGTAAGAGGCTGAAAGCCTGGAATGCTTCATATATTATATTGTGATATTTCAAGTATCCAACACTACCAAATGGTGGTTTCGGCCGTTGTCGGATGTGCTTCCATACCTAGGAATAACACTGACAATAATAACAGGCAAAACTGATTTATTTCTTTATAAGAATTTTTTACTAACTCCACAATATTTTTCAAATTCTATTAGTTTACAAAAAATATTCAAAATAAAGTATACATAATTTTCTAGAAATTTTTACTACATAAAATACAAAATACTTGGACATATCATCTTATACAGCAAATTAGAATTAACGTATAATCTTTCCTAAAGCATGCGCCCTTAGGAAATTCATAACAAATTCATACCATCATAACAATTCATCAGATCCAAAACTCATCTCATACAATACACATCATACAGAAGTTTCATATTATTTGGAGATCTCTAAGTTTTTCGCCATATAGCTTATTCGTCTTCATATATTATAATAACATACGAGATCAGCTATTATCGTAAACTAAACATGGGTAATTTATAACAAAATGTAATCATCAAGAACAACATGAAATCAAACACAAATAATCAACATACTTTCGGACTATGCCGAGATAACTGAAACTATAGGGGTAAGTATATTATTGACTTTGGCTGGATAAAGATGATGAGATTTGTTTATTTCGATCTCTAAGTCTTTCCTGTCTTATCTTCTTCTTCTCCAAACTTGGAATGGTCGAATTTTCTTTAGTTCCCTTTTAGTTTTCATTTAGGTTTTAAAATGAGAATTGTGAGTGAAATGTTGGAGAACATGACACACACACACACACACGGGTCGAAAGTCAGTTTTGCT
The DNA here is from genome assembly GCA_030737875.1 of Allium sativum. Lineage (NCBI taxonomy): Eukaryota > Viridiplantae > Streptophyta > Magnoliopsida > Asparagales > Amaryllidaceae > Allium > Allium sativum. Next base: position 303,689,885 of record CM060924.1, read on the forward strand.
CTCTTCATGTTCCCTTTTCTTATGCACATTGTATTGGTTTTAATTGGTTATAAAAGCGAACCTTCTAATTAATTTATTAAACACAAATCTCATTATCTCATTCATCACATTATTCCAATTTAATCAGACAATTAAATTATTAAATAAATGTTATTAAAATCAATGATATTATACATTTAGCAATGTTGATTATTTATCACATTTTGGATAGCAAACGGGTGGATTTTCATTAGTAGATTTAGTACGACCAGATTTTTTCGGTGTTTTTTAACTAGTTTGAAAATTGCATCAACATAATACACCTGAAATCACTTGTAAAAAAGTTTATTCAAATCATTGTAAGGTCGTTATCATCGAAACACAAAAATGGGTTTTCTAGAAAAAATCACTAAGATAAATCATCATATGTGTCTGCGTCAAAAAATGACACAACCACCAAGTGTACTAGAAGTACTTCACAAAATACTTGGAAATATGAGATGTGGAGCCAATCAACAAAGAAAAGCAAGTAAAGAGACATAATGTTTTATAGTGGTTCGATCAAGTACGATCTACATCCACTTTGAATAGCGATTTCATTATTGCATCTAGAGTTACAAGGCAAATATATCCCTTCATTACATTCATCATTACACTCTCATACAATTTAATTAAGGAAAATTGATGAAACTCTTCAATTATGGCAAATGGTAGATCGGGTCTAGATTTTCGCAAGGACTTTGATGGATTCCCACTTATTCATGATGGATTCCAAGTTGGATCTTCGCTTTTAGATGATTAAAGATGAGGAAATCACTAAGTGAAAGTTGAGAATTGAGTTTAACAACCCTTCTGGGTCATCGCCTTCGTCCCCATTAAAGTGGGGTTGGAGCTCTATTTATAGGACTGGAGAAATGGAGTGAAACATCTTTAAGATTCACCGGTTGGTTGGACCTTATTTACGGAATTGCCACTGGCCAGCCTGGCAATAATTGTCCAGAAGCCAGTCTGTCATTTGCTGTCTGAAGGAATGGTCGGTCGAAAATAGGACCGACCGGTCGGTTTGGCATTTTTCCCTTTCTCGCGTAAATGAATTATCGTAGGTTCCGCATCATGACTGGCCGGTTGTTTGTCTCTAGGTCGGCTGGTATTAAATGTCTGAGAGAGGTGCGATGCTCCAGGGGTGACCGGTCGGTATGGATGGATTAAAGCCGATCGGTGGGTGAGTTTTTCCATCCTTTCACACAAGGTGGCTCTGTTCTTGTAACCATCCGACCGGTATGCTTGAATCCAGACCGACCGGTGTGTTTGGGTTCAGTCTGTCCGGTATTGCCTTTAGTGCCACCTTGTGCACACTTGATAAAGTCTTTTATACCAATCGGTGCCCTTCCTTACTGGCCGACCGTATACTTAATTCGAGATAGTACCGATCTGTGTTAGTCCTCACTATCCGACCGACCAGATCTTTATTCTACACCATCCAACTTACCGTAATAATTCAATCCCTCAAATCTTCTAGATGATTCTTGATGGATATCATTTACCCCTCGGGGTATATAATTTCTATTTATAAAAAGTGCAGACGCCGAAACAAGTAAATGAATCATCTTAACAAATGGGGCTGAACGGTCGAGTTTGCTGGGTAGAATGCAAGACCGGGCGGTCATAGTGAATTAGGCTGGCTTGTGGTATCGGGTTGGAATGGGCGGCCCTTAGTGAACTGGGCTGGCCGGTCCATTAAGGTGTATTTAAATGAATCTCCTGACCGCTTCTTCTATGTATTCTTCTCATAATATTGAACTGACCAAATACCTCTCTTTAATGGCGGCAGAAAATTAACGAAGCTTGATTTCACTGCAATTTCAGACCTTTCTCATCTCAAACTCAGTCGGTTTGCATTCTCAAGATCTTCCCCGTCCGTTCTTCTCGAGATCTCGCTTGCCTCCAACCCATCAAGCACTCATAGTATCCAAATCTATCGCAATCAATCTGATTTAGCCAAGCACAGGTATCGATCCATCCTGAAATTTATGTTTTTTTTTCAAGAACAATGATTCTTGGGTCTGAATGTGGTTATTCTAGGGTTGGAGCAACGGTTCGATGAGTTTTGATTTATGGCACGGATGTTTTGGTATTGAATTGCGTTGAAATGTGGTTGAGTACAATTGTTGTAAACCCATGATTATGGATGAGGGTTTTGCTGTGGAATTTGGCTTGTAACATCTTGATTTTACTTTGATGTCTACATGGTATTTGATAGAATGCCTTAACCGAAGTGCTTTAACTATGCATGCCAATCTAATTTCAGATTTCATGTTGTTTCGCTTGAGTTTAGAGTTTCCTGTCTTTGAATTTTACTGGGTCAATTTCTTGCATATTCTCGTTCTGGGTCTTGTCATCACAATAATCGTGTGCATCACTTTGCAGCCAAGAAGAATTCTCCAGTGCTATTTTAACTGTACTGATCTTCTGAAGCCTTGTTTTGAATTCAACATTCTTGCATTTCCAATAACAATGTATGTTGTTTTTTTGTTAGTTGCAGGAGTTTTTCCAAAAACACTGGTCGGTCACAATTGACACGACACTAGCTGGTGGACATCGTTGTGACACTGGTCGGTAGGGTATTAAGTAATGCCGAGCGGTGGTTTTCACTTCGATACCGACCGGTACGATAAGAAGTGATACCGACCGGTCGTGCCCCTTGAATACTCCTTTAATCATGAACTTTAAGTATGTCACTACTTATTACTTCGTAGTTAACTTTGGATATTGGTTGGCATTGAATTCTTGGGAGCGCGAAGGCTGTAACACCCCACCTCCGCTAGGGTCACTCTTTCGGGGGCACTAGCTTCTGGGGGGCGTTAGAACTGGGTAAGCATGCATAATGATATATCAAGGCAGAACAAGAACATAAATATATATGTAAAACAGAGTAAGTGAGAATAAAACAGCGGAATATCTCAAACCATCTCAAAACAAGTCTAGTACATCATAAAGTCAACTGCCAAAATAAACATGTCTAGTACATCATAAACAGAAATACTGAAATACATAGTGCTATCCCCAAAATAAAGATGATAAACCATAGCGAGCTCAATGTCCAGACATACATGAGCTATCCAACAAACAAGCAAGCGATCCAAGCTAAGCACCACTATTCCCTCCCTGAGAACCTGGGGGGGGGGGGGAACGGAAGAAAAGATGCGAAAGAAAACAGGTCAGTCAAAAAGACTGGTAAGCCCTACTACGATCAGTCTATAAACTAATAAAGTTAACATCATGATGGAAACTGAGATGAACATACCGGCAATAGATAAAGGTGTCATCACATAAAGAAGATTAAGCTTTGCACCACAGTGTACTAGCAAACTAACATAACAGGTATTGATCCCTCAGCCCAAACTTTGGCCCAATAACATGAGGTGACCTTAATACAAGGTCCAGCCCAACGGTCTAGTCGATCGGCTCCCTATAAACCTAACACGTCAAGTGTTGGTGTCCATACGGCCCACATATGGTTGTAGTCAGACTGTGCTGGGTCCACTTTCGGGTGTATCAAGCCCTCGGGTGTCAACCCCAGACACCTAAGCAATAATGCACAGTCTAAACCTACTGGTACCCGTGCCTCGAGTTTGTCCAACACCGGACTACGTGCACGTCCGTAGCCCGCCTGGACCCGCACCGCTGTACCACTCAGCCGTCGCTCTGGTCGCTTACATCAGTCCAGTAATCGTGCCCCGCCCTAGCCTAGCCTCTAGGGTTGTGAATGATACCAAACTGGGATTACTTCTGGAACAGACCACGTTGCTAGGGTTTTCTAAGAGGGTTAAGTGTGGTTTAACCCCTCACTAATCATGGATTAAATTAGTTAAGTGTAACCAACAGTTCACCACTTAACCCCATTTAATCCCTCGTATCCCCAAAATTGGTTAAGTATTAGTGGGCCATGACTTAACCCTAATCATGAGGCATTAATTAATTTAATTGTGCCTTAACCTCTCACATTAGACTTTGTTGCGGTTACCTAGTTAAGCCGGTGGGTTTCGGGTAGATTTACACCACAACTTGGTCTAACCTCGGGTCTTGGCACCACATGACCAACTTCTCACATTGGATCCTATTGTTTGTAGCCACTAGTTAAGCCGGTAGGTTCCGGGTAGAATTACGCTACAAACTCAACCCAACCTCGAGTTGGCCACACTTATGTTTTCTAAGTGTCATGTCCACCTTATTTTCAAAACATAATTACAAGTTTAACAAATACTTGGGTAGACCTAACTTAATAGGTAAATTCCCAAGGGGTAGACCTAACTTAATAGGTAAATTCCCAATCTTATATTTTCATGTATTTTAAGTTTTACCCAAACCCCCCAACGTCATTCTATCGCTTACATATTCGTCATAACGCATAAAGGATAGAAAGAGGGAACTTGGCACAACATACATGATGAATCTTACATATCATAATAAACATGCATAACATGTTGGACTTGCATAACTTAGCACAGTGAACTTGCATAAACATGCATAACTTGTTAAACTTGCAAATCATGGCATAGTGAACTTGCATAAACATGCATAACTTATCAAACATGTGTAACATGGCATAGTGAACTCGCATAAGCATGCATAACTTGTTAAACTTGCAAATCATGGCATAGTGAACTTGCATAAACATGCATAACTTATCAAACACGTGTAACATGGCATAGTGAACTCGCATAAGCATGCATAACTTGTTAAACATGTGTAACATGGCATAGTGAACTCGCATAAGCATGCATAACTTATTAAACATGCATAAATCCCAACTTTCATCACATATTAACTTTAGAGTTTCTAAAATGAAGGTAAGAGGGCTTACAATGCTTATGCGAACTCAAATGAGTATAGCAAATGTAAGAAACCCCTTATGCAACAAAATAAAACCCCAAAATGCAAGCAAACTTGATCAAGACTCCTCCTTTATGATGACAATAGAGAAACAAGACTTTAATGCAAGCTAAAGAGGATCATACAAGCCTAAATACACTTGTATGCATGGAAATCTCTTAGAAATTGATTTAGGAATTGTATGAAGAGAGTGGAGGCCATGAGAGGTTTGATTTTGACATAGTTTAGTTGCTAGAATGAATAATGAGTGATTTAGGGTAGGTTAGGGTCTTATTTATAGATTAGGCTAGTGATTTAGACCATAGGATTAAACCCTAGTTGAATTAGGTCCATCAGATTTCGGAATTCTCCAGAACCAAGCCACACAACCAAGCCCAGATCAGAAATGGTGCGCCAGGCAAAACTGCCCGGCCACCCCGTATCGACAGGGCTGTCGACAGGGCAGTCGACACCCTTTGACCCCTGTCGACATGCCTGTCGACTTGGGGGTCTTGGCGGGAGTTTTCCCCGCCTGACGCCAGTTGTGCCCTAACCCTTGTTTTTAACTTAAAATTTAAATCTGTTTTTAAAATGGAAATTTCTGAAAACTTCAATGGGCCTTAACTGGGTCATACGGACTCCGATTTTCGAAAACTCGGACTCTATTTCGCGTATTTTTCCGTGACGAACGCAATGGCATAGCCCGTTTCCCTTGATTCAGATTTTAGAATTAAATTCTGCCTCAATTTATATTTTAACAGGTTATTAAAAATACAGGTTGTTACATTCTCCCCTCCTTAAAGGATTTCGTCCCCGAAATCTTCAAGTTAGGAAGAACATATCCTACCATCCAACATCCATCTACTCAAAACATCATCCACGAGCAACCATTGTCCTTAAAAGATTCTAAATGCTGTATGAACATATGCAAAAGTGTGTGTATATGTACTTATCTAATGCAAAGATCAATGCAAAATATGTTAGTAAAATGTATCCATATGTATGCAAATCCCTAACATAATGTATAATATCTACATGCGTGCTCAATCATACATCCATATGCAACATCCATGTGATAGCATACAAATTTCATCCAAGAATAAGCATAAACACTCATGCACATGCAATATGAGGAGTGTGTGAGCCGATCTAGTGCCTAATGTGTATCATGCATCCACGAGTAACCACTTGCAAACACTTGCAACCACTTGCAACCATCAAACATAACATGTCTCAAACACATGTTTCATCCAAAGGATTCTACCTAAGGTTCTCATGATAAGATAGACACGATGAACTAGATAAACTAGATAGACATGGAAAGATAAAGAGATTGAGAGTGTACCCTAAAAAAGGAATGGATAAAGCCTACGCATCTTCTCTTCAGTTTCCCAAGTTGCGTCTTCCTCGGCTTCACCCCATTGAACCTTCACCAACTTGACCTCACGATTCCTTAGCTTCTTGATCTCTGTCCCCAAGATACGAATCGGAGCTCTCCTCAAGGTAGCTTCTTTCTCTACTTCCACATCTTCTAGAACACTTGGCTCAACCACCTCTGCTGACTTATGCAAACACTTCCGGAGATGCGAAACATGAAAAACATTATGCACTCCAGCTAGCTTCTCGGGCAATTCCACTCTATAGGCCATCTGCCCGATCCTCTCTACAACTGGAAACGGTCCAACAAACCTTGGTGCTAATTTTCCTATTGCTCCAAACCGAACCACATTCCGCAAAGGAGAAACCTTCACGAAAACCATATCCCCAACATCAAACTCCAAATCAGTCCTTCGCCTATCAGCATAAGATTTCTGTCTGTCTTGGGCCGCCTTCATCCGTCTTCTAATCAACTCGACCTTCTCGGATGTATCTCTAATCATGTCAGGTCCAATCCTGCACAGCAACTACTTTAGCGGGATCCACCGCCAAGCCTTGCTTAGATATTATATGCCCAAGGAACCGAACTTCCCTTCTCCAAAAGTGACACTTGGAGAACTTGGCCTTTAACTGATGCGCTCTAAGCATATCCATCACCTCTACAAGATGCCTCGCGTGCTCTTCTTCATCCTTAGAGAAGATCAGAATATCATCCACAAAGACCACGACAAACTTGTTCAAGAACTCTCGAAACACCCTACTCATCAAGTCCACGAAATACGCGGGTGCATTCGTCAAACCGAACGGCATAACAAGCCATTCAAAGAATCCATCTGGAGTTCTGAATGCAGTCTTGTCTATACTATCTTCAGCCACTCTGAGCTGATGAAATCCAGTAGCAAGATCAAGCTGAGAGAAAACAGAAGCACCAACAAGCTGGTCAAAAAGATTATCAATCCTCGGTAATGGGTGTCTGTTCTTCTTAGTCAGCTTATTCAACTCTCTATAGTCCACACAAAGTCGAAGAGAACCATCTGCTTTAGTAGCAAACACCACAGGCGCTCCCCATTCGGATATACTTCGTCTGATGAAGTTCTTCTCAAGCAACTCCTTTACTTGCTTGCTGAGCTCCCGTCTCTCACGCGGAGCCATGTGCCGAACGGGCAAAGAAACAGGCTTAGCATTATCCACCAGATAAATGCGAAAATCAATCTCTCGTTTAGGGGGCAACCCCTTAACTTCTTCAAAAACATCTGGATAATCTCGGACCACCCTTACAGACTGAAGGGTTTCCTCTGACGAGTCGAGAGATTCAAGATAGCACAACATGACGGGATCCTTCGGATTGCATGAAATCTCTAAGGTGTTGCCAAGGCGAGTCACAAGCCTCACAACCCTATGCTCACAATCAAGAATGGCTCCATGTCTAGACAGCCAGTCCATGCCCAAAATCAATCCGTATCCCCTGAAACCAAGAACATACGCACTACACAAGAACTCTACACTGAGTATAGAGATCCTCAGATCCTCACATATCATAGATAGATGAGCAGAACCCCAAATGGGATTCGAAACACAAACGGGATCATCCACTAAGCTAGTACTAAGGTGCAAACTATCAATAAGATCAGATGAAATAAAGCTATGTGATGCACCAGAATCAAACAAGGTACGAACTGGAAGATCGGAAACATAAACAAGGTTCTCAATAGAAACACTACCTCGATCGGGAACTGGAGCGGTATTGAGAGCATGAACTTGCCCTCCTGAAGGTCCAGCATGCTGAGTCTGACCCTGCCCTTTCTTCTTCGGGCATTCCTTGCTGAAGTGTCCAGTCCCACCACAGGAAAAACATCCACCACTAAGCTTCCTTTTCTTCTTCCTACAATCCTTAGCAAAGTGTCCAGGCACACCACAGTAATTGCACTTTCCCTTGCCTTTGTTGTTGTTCCCCTTCTTGTTCTTGCTCTGATTCCCCTGACTGCTTTGACCACCTTGATTGCCTTTACCCTGAGAATCAGTCTTCTTTGCTTGAGTATCACTCGACTTGACCTCTTTCTTTCCATCTCCCTGAAGTAGAGCCATATCGACCAAACTCTCAAAAGTAGCCCCATGCGGAATATGTGACATCGCCAAACCCTGCAGCGGCTCATTCAACCCTCTAGCAAATCGAAGAGCCTTCTTCTCAGGAGTGTTCACCATATCCAAACCAAAACGGGCCAGCTGATTAAACTTGTTCACATACTCCTTGACAGACATATCATCTTGCTTTAATGCAATGAACTTCTCCATCTGTAAATTCGCCTCAGCAGAAGATAGAAACTTGGCCACAAATCTAGCCCTTAAATCGGCCCAAGTCTCGACGGGCCTCGTCCCATTGGTGACCTCCCACCAATAGGCTGCTTCGTCCTTCAAAAGCCACACTGTCAATAAGATCTTCCTCTCGTCATCAATCCTAAAGATAGCAAACAAGTCCTCAGTGTCTTTCAGCCAATTCCTAGCTTCAACAAAAGATTCCGTGCCTAGGAAATTCTTGCCTCCCATCGCCCTGAAGTCTTTACAAACCTTCGTGAACTCAACCTGAGGATGCTGAGGGGGAGGAGGAGGAAGAGGAGCCTCAGCAACTGGAGGAGGAGGAACGGGAACCACCGGAGGAGGGACATTAGGGGGAGGATTCTCAACTACAGGAGGAGGAGTGGGAGTAGGGTTTACGGGGCCAGCTGCCGCCCTAGCTTCTAGAAGTCTCCTATACCAGAGTGGTACGTTTACTCCATCCGGGATGGCAAGATTCTCAGCCATACTGAAACGAAAGATAAGATAAGATTAGGTCAAGGGAACGAAGGATAACGCTAATGGCTTTTTGGGGAATAGCCTTTTAAAACACTAGACTTGGAAAATACTTTATACTTGTTTTGAAAATAGTTTTTCAAAAGTCTTTTAAAAGCTTTTTGTTCTTTCTTGTAAACCATATGCTCTGATACCAAATTTGTAACACCCCACCTCCGCTAGGGTCACTCTTTCGGGGGCACTAGCTTCTGGGGGGCGTTAGAACTGGGTAAGCATGCATAATGATATATCAAGGCAGAACAAGAACATAAATATATATGTAAAACAGAGTAAGTGAGAATAAAACAGCGGAATATCTCAAACCATCTCAAAACAAGTCTAGTACATCATAAAGTCAACTGCCAAAATAAACATGTCTAGTACATCATAAACAGAAATACTGAAATACATAGTGCTATCCCCAAAATAAAGATGATAAACCATAGCGAGCTCAATGTCCAGACATACATGAGCTATCCAACAAACAAGCAAGCGATCCAAGCTAAGCACCACTATTCCCTCCCTGAGAACCTTGGGGGGGAAACGGAAGAAAAAAATCGAAAGAAAACAGGTCAGTCAAAAAGACTGGTAAGCCCTACTACGATCAGTCTATAAACTAATAAAGTTAACATCATGATGGAAACTGAGATGAACATACCGGCAATAGATAAAGGTTTCATCACATAAAGAAGATTAAGCTTTGCACCACAGTGTACTAGCAAACTAACATAACAGGTATTGATCCCTCAGCCCAAACTTTGGCCCAATAACATGAGGTGACCTTAATATAAGGTCCAGCCCAACGGTCTAGTCGATCGGCTCCCTATAAACCTAACACGTCAAGTGTTGGTGTCCATACGGCCCACATATGGTTGTAGTCAGACTGTGCTGGGTCCACCTTCGGGTGTATCAAGCCCTCGGGTGTCAACCCCAGACACCTAAGCAATAATGCACAGTCTAAACCTACTGGTACCCGTGCCTCGAGTTTTTCCAACACCGGACTACGTGCACGTCCGTAGCCCGCCTGGACCCGCACCGCTGTACCACTCAGCCGTCGCTTTGGTCGCTTACATCAGTCCAGTAATCGTGCCCCGCCCTAGCCTAGCCTCTAGGGTTGTGAATGATACCAAACTGGGATTACTGCTGGAACAGACCACGTTGCTAGGGTTTTCTAAGAGGGTTAAGTGTGGTTTAACCCCTCACTAATCATGGATTAAATTAGTTAAGTGTAACCAACAGTTCACCACTTAACCCCATTTAATCCCTCGTATCCCCAAAATTGGTTAAGTATTAGTGGGCCATGACTTAACCCTAATCATGAGGCATTAATTAATTTAATTGTGCCTTAACCTCTCACATTAGACTTTGTTGCGGTTACCTAGTTAAGCCGGTGGGTTCCGGATAGATTTACACCACAACTTGGTCTAACCTCGGGTCTTGGCACCACATGACCAACTTCTCACATTGGATCCTATTGTTTGTAGCCACTAGTTAAGCCGGTAGGTTCCGGGTAGAATTACGCTACAAACTCAACCCAATCTCGAGTTGGCCACACTTATTTTTTCTAAGTGTCATGTCCACCTTATTTTCAAAACATAATTACAAGTTTAACAAATACTTGGGTAGACCTAACTTAATAGGTAAATTCCCAAGGGGTAGACCTAACTTAATAGGTAAATTCTCAATCTTATATTTTCATGTATTTTAAGTTTTACCCAAACCCCCCAACGTCATTCTATCGCTTACATATTCGTCATAACGCATAAAGGATATAAAGAGGGAACTTGGCACAACATACATGATGAATCTTACATATCATAATAAACATGCATAACATGTTGGACTTGCATAACTTAGCATAGTGAACTTGCATAAACATGCATAACTTGTTAAACTTGCAAATCATGGCATAGTGAACTTGCATAAACATGCATAACTTATCAAACATGTGTAACATGGCATAGTGAACTCGCATAAGCATGCATAACTTGTTAAACTTGCAAATCATGGCATAGTGAACTTGCATAAACATGCATAACTTATCAAACACGTGTAACATGGCATAGTGAACTCGCATAAGCATGCATAACTTGTTAAACATGTGTAACATGGCATAGTGAACTCGCATAAGCATGCATAACTTATTAAACATGCATAAATCCCAACTTTCATCACATATTAACTTTAGAGTTTCTAAAATGAAGGTAAGAGGGCTTACAATGCTTATGCGAACTCAAATGAGTATAGCAAATGTAAGAAACCCCTTATGCAACAAAATAAAACCCCAAAATGCAAGCAAACTTGATCAAGACTCCTCCTTTATGATGACAATAGAGAAACAAGACTTTAATGCAAGCTAAAGAGGATCATACAAGCCTAAATACACTTGTATGCATGGAAATCTCTTAGAAATTGATTTAGGAATTGTATGAAGAGAGTGGAGGCCATGAGAGGTTTGATTTTGACATAGTTTAGTTGCTAGAATGAATAATGAGTGATTTAGGGTAGGTTAGGGTCTTATTTATAGATTAGGCTAGTGATTTAGACCATAGGATTAAACCCTAGTTGAATTAGGTCCATCCGATTTCGGAATTCTCCAGAACCAAGCCACACAACCAAGCCCAGATCAGAAATGGTGCGCCAGGCAAAACTGCCCGGCCACCCCGTGTCGACAGGGCTGTCCACAGGGCAGTCGACACCCTTAGACCCCTGTCGACATGCCTGTCGACTTGGGGGTCTTGGCGGGAGTTTTCCCCGCCTGACGCCAGTTGTGCCCTAACCCTTGTTTTTAACTTAAAATTTAAATCTGTTTTTAATATGGAAATTTCTGAAAACTTCAATGGGCCTTAACTGGGTCATACGGACTCCGATTTTCGAAAACTCGGACTCTATTTCGCGTATTTTTCCGAGACGAACGCAATGGCATAGCCCGTTTCCCTTGATTCAGATTTTAGAATTATATTCTGCCTCAATTTATATTTTAACAGGTTATTAAAAATACAGGTTGTTACAAAGGCACCAGTCAGTTTGTGCTTAATTCTGACCGGTCGGTCTTATTCTTCTAAGAAGTTAATGGTATTAACCAGTTTATCATAGGCACTAGCCAGTATCGTAATTTTTTGGCATGTTAATTGTAACACCCCGAATTTTAGTTAATATTAATATTCACTAATTACAGAGTAAATAATCTCAGAGGTGAGAATTGGGGGAAACGGGCTGCGTCATTGCGTTCGTCTCGGAAAAATACGCGAAATAGATTCCCAGTTTTCGAGAATCGGAGTCCGTATGGCCCAGTTATGGCCTAACGAAGTTTTCAGAAAATTCAAAGTTCAAAACAGATTTAAAATTCAGGTTCAAATTTCGAAATTGGGGCCATTGGGCGCAGGCGGGAAAATTCCCGCCTAGCTAACCCAGTCGACAGCCCTGTCGACTGGGCAGTCGACTTGGCTAGGACCAAGTCGACAGCCCTGTCGACTTGTGTGTCGACAGGGGGTGCTCGGCCAATTTGGCCTGGTGCACCATTTTAGGGTTTGGCTGTGTTTTGGGGCTGTTTTCTGGAAGCTTCCGAGATCTGATGGTCCTAATCTAATTTAGGGTTAATCTAATGGCCTAAAACACTTGCCTAATCTATAAATACACCCTAAGCCTACCCTAATTCTTACTAAAAATAGATCCAAGGGCCTCATGCCATCAAATTAAAACTAGAAGGAGCCTCCATCAAAGTTGAGAGGAAGTTAGCATCTCAAATCAACTCTAATCAAGTTCTAATCAACTTTAGCAACTTAATCTTCCTCATAGGAGTGCTAATTAGCTAGTGGTGAGTTCCTATGCCTTTAGCAAGCAATTGCTAAACTAATTAGGATAGGATATTATGAGGCTATGGTTGTAAATGTGGATCTATGCAAGTTGTGGTTGACATATGCTATATGTGCATGATGATTAGTTTGCAAGTTTATGCTATTTGTTAGTTATGCAAGTTTGCCTATATGTATGTCATGTTATGCAAGTTCATATGCAAGTTTATATGCAAGTTCATATGCAAGTTTGTCTCTTTTTATGATAGGCACCACATATGCAATTTTGCCTCTATGTATGACATGTTATGCAAGTTCATATGTGGGTTTATATGCATGTTCATATGCAAGTTTGTCTCTTTTTATGATATGCATAATATATGCAAGTTTGGGTTAATGATTTATGCTAGTTGGGTTTAATGTTATGATGCAAGTTGGCACCTTTTAAACCCATGTTAATGCTAACGTTATGATAAGTGGAACCCATTATAATTATGATGAATCTTCCCATTTATATGTCATGTTGTGTGAACGAATTACGTGGGGAACGATGGGGTTAATATGCATGTTAACAAAATTGTGTGAAATTGGTATGATTAAGCATGCCATAAAATAAAATGGACATAATTGGGAATTTACCTATTAAGTTAGGTCTACCCATATTATGGAGTTGGGAATTTACCTATTAAGTTAGGTCTACCCATATTATGGAGTTGGGAATTTACCTATTGAGTTAGGTCTACCCATACTCTTTAAAAGTTGTAATTAAATAGGGATAATTAATACAAATTATGGGGGGATTAATTAGGTGTAATTAATCGACTAAGACACGAGGTTGGACCCTTTTGTAGCGGAAGTCTGCCCGGAACCAACCGGCAAATCCAGCAGCTATAAATGATTGGCCCAATGTGAGAGGTCTTAGGCATAAATTGAATACGTGATAGTTGTAAAGACACGAGGTTAGACTCTTTTATGGTGTAAAACTGCGCGGAACCAACCGGCATATCCAGTTGCCATAAATGTCAGTCTAATGTGAGGGGTCTTTATAAGATCACGGTCTTAATTAATTAAGAAACACTTAACCAAATTAGCATGTAGTGGGGCATGTGGGGTTAAGTGGGTGCCTTGTATGGCATGAGGAAAACTAGTGGGTTGCCTTGGGTGGCAATAGAAAATACGATTAGTATACTTAACCAAAATTATAACATGTAAGTGAACATGGTTAAAGGGTTAAGTGGGATTCACTAGTGGGGGCCAAGCTTAGGTGGATAGCTTGTGCCAAGTGATGGGGGCCCATCTCAGCCAATATCCCAAACGTATCTTTGTGGGCTCGACCCAAGTCGAGGACGGGACACGCATATTGGGCTTGACTATAAGAGGCCAAAACGGGTTAGCGATGGCAACGCAAGTCCAACGGGTTTCATATGCGTGTGTGGACCCGGGCTGGTAGGTAAGACGTTGTTGCATCGTGTAGGTATAAGCCGTGCACCGTTGACATTGTCGGGTTGCCACTTTAGGGGATGATACACCCCATTGTGGGACCAGCACGGGTATCTATGTTAGGGAGCCGATCGAATGGGGGGTAGTGGGTACACCTAGTGGAGATAGGGGCAGACGGCACCTATGTAGTCAGCTAGGGGTACACGAAACTACCGTTAAGTTTTACTAAGTACTCTTAGTGGGATCAACCTTTAAGTTAGTAATGACTGGTGTGGTGCAGTGTAGTAATTATCCTTGGGTGGGTAAATGTGTCTTTATCGTTATCTTAGTTCATTCTAAGTCTGATTGGCTACTGAGTGTAGTCATTTATCCCCAGTCACACCGTACCAAGTTATATCATACCCTAATTGCTTTAATGATTGTATTGTTTAAGTTATAGGACTCGCTCAGACTTATGTCTGACTCCGTTGTTTTTATCTTTTTCCCAACCCTCAGGTTCTCAGAGTGGGCCCAGCACGAGTGGGCTTTGATCAGGCTGCTTTATTACTCTTTTGGAGCTTGGACCATAGATGTTAAGCTCAGCTTACCCTTTCTTTTATGGCTATCAGTTCATGTATTGGGATTATGTACTTTTATTTATCAGGATGGATATTTTGTACTTGACTCTTATTATGGTTTTGTGATGTAACCAAACATGTTTTACTTTCCGCTGCAATGAAATGATGTTTTAAAATTTTCAAGTATTACTTATATCTGTCTTGTTGAAATTTTTCTGTTCTATATTCACTTAAAATACTCCACCAATGTTATGGCATTCCCTTAGCGAGTGACCATAGCGGGTGTGGGGTGTTACACGTGGTATCAGAGCTGAAGGTTACCAGAACAGATAATTTTTTTTAGAAAAACTATTTTTCTAAAACATTTTGGAAGAAGTATTTTCAAAAACATGTTTTTAAGAGAAAAAGTTTTTGAAAGAAAAACATAATCCCCAATAGCCATATCCTTATCTTTCGAATTCTCCGTTTTGAATCTTTCCTTTTCCGTTTCAGCATGGCTGAAGATTTTAACATTCCAGGTGTGACGATACCAGTATGGTATAGGAGATTGATGGAGGCTAGGGCCGCCGCTACGGGGTCAGCAAATGTTACTCCACCACCCGTTGCACCCAATCTTCCTCCTCCTCCTCCTCGCACGGATACATTTGCTAAGACTTGCAAGGAATTTAAGGAGGGGAGGGAAATCTTTTCAAGGATCAGAAACTTTCGTGGAAGCTAGGGATTGGCTTAAAGAGACGGAAGAGTTGATAGACATCTTTGAGATGGAAGAAGGAAAGAAAGTTAAGTTAGCTGCTTGGTTAATGAAGGGAGAGGCCTCGTTCTGGTGGGAGGTCACTAATGGAGAACGCCTTGTTGACTCTTGGGCAGATTTCAGGCAAAGGTTTGGGGCTAAGTTTCTCTCAAGAGCGGAAGAAAATCTGTACATGGAAAGGTTCTTGACTCTAAAGCAAGGAAACTTATCGGTGAAGGAATATGTCAACAAATTTAATCAATTGGCAAGGTTTGGCATGGACATGGTGAATACTCCGGAGAAGAAAGCTTTGAGGTTCGTTAAAGGCTTGAACGAACCGATGCATGGAGTGGCTATGTCTCACATCCCTATGGGGGCCACTTTTGAGAAGCTAGTAGACATGGCACTTATGCATGAGGAAGAGAAGGGTCCCAATGCTAATAAGGCACCCGAAAAGAAAGGAGATCAGAAGAAACCTCAACAACAGCAAAGCAAGGGAGGGAAAGGCAACGGTGGCAAGGGAAAGAAGAAGTGCTTCAATTGCGGGACACCAGGCCACCTAAGCAAAGATTGTCGGAAGAAGAAGAAGACTGGCTGCTTCCATTGTGGCGAAGCAGGGCATCTAGTGAAGGACTGCCCTAAGAAGGGGCAGAGGACGGGATCTACCTCTGGAGGACAGGTGCAAGCTCTTATGGCACCAAGTCAGGCAAGGGGGCAAGTTCAGGCTCTCGCAGTTCCACCGATTCAGGAGAGAGGTAGAATTATTTCCGTTGAAAGTCTAGTCTTTCTGTTTGATCATCCTGTCCGTACTTTATTCGACTCTGGCGCATCGCATTCGTTTATCTCATCATCATTGGTTGAGTCACTGCACTTAGACACCAGTTTAGTAGATGATCCCTTGGTTGTTTCAAACCCAATTGGGGGCTCCACTTATTTGGTCGTGATGTGTTTGGGTTTGAAGATTTCCATACTTAGCGTTGAGTTTAGATGTGATGCTTTTTTGTTGGGCTTCACGGGCTATGGGTTGATTTTGGGCATGGACTGGTTATCCAGTAATGGTGCCGTTCTTGATTGTGAAAGGAGAGTTGTTAGGCTTATGACCCGCTTGGGTAACACTCTCGAGATCTCTTGTAATCCCATGGAATCTGTTATGCTAAGTTATCTTGAATCGCTTGATGCTTCGGTCGAAAGTTTGCAATCTGTTAGAGTGGTCCGGGAGTACTCGGATGTGTTTGAGGAGGTAAAAGGCTTACCTCCGAAGCGGGAGATAGACTTCCGAATTTATCTGGTAGACAATGCTAAACCAGTATCTTTGCCAGTGCGCCACATGGCTCCTCGTGAGAGGAGGGAACTCCATAAGCAAGTGGGTGAGTTGCTTGAGAAGGGGTTCAGAAGACGAAGTATATCGGAGTGGGGTGCTCCAGTAGTTTTTGCCACGAAGGCGGATGGGTCCCTTAGACTTTTTGTAGACTATAGGGAACTCAATAAGCTTACAAAGAAGAATAGACACCCATTGCCGAGGATTGATGATCTCTTTGATCAGTTAGTTGGCGCCTCAGTGTTTTCGCAGTTGGACTTAGCCACGGGGTTTCATCAGTTGAGAGTGGCTGAGGATAGTATAGAGAAGACTGCCTTTAGGACTCCGGATGGTTTCTATGAGTGGCTTGTGATGCCATTTGGTTTGACGAACGCCCCTGCATACTTTGTTGATTTGATGAGTAGGGTGTTCAGGGAGTACCTTAATAAGTTCGTGGTGGTCTTTGTAGATGACATCTTGGTCTTTTCCAAGAGTGAAGAAGAGCATGCCCTACATCTTAGGGAAGTGTTGGAGACTCTTCGAGTGCATAGCCTTAAGGCTAAATTCTCTAAATGTCACTTTTGGAGGAAGGAAGTGCGATTCTTAGGGCATGTGGTCTCTAAGGAAGGAATAGCTGTGGATCCCGCGAAGGTAGTGTCCATCCAAGATTGGAAGGTTCCTAGAAATGCTACCGAAGTAAGAAGTTTCTTGGGGTTGGCGGGTTACTATAGGAAGTTTATCAAAGACTTCGCGAAGATATCAGCCCCATTAACCCGCTTAACGAAGAAGAATCTTGTTTTCACATGGGACGTAGATTGTGAGGATGCGTTCCGACGGTTAAAGAGAGCTTTAACCACTGCTCCAGTTTTAGTGTTGCCAGATGGGAGTAAGCCATTTGTTGTCTATTACGATGCTTGTGGGACAGGACTGGGTGCAGTCTTAATGCAAGAGGGAAGGGTAATAGCCTATGGTGGAAGGCAGTTGAGGGCACATGAGAAAAATTACCCTACCCATGATTTAGAGTTGGCCGCTATTGTTTTTGCGCTTAAGATTTGGCGCCATTATCTTCTTGGTGAGAGATTCGAATTGTTCACTGACCACAAATCATTGAAGTACTTGTTTTCTCAGAAGGATTTGAATTTGAGACAGCAAAGGTGGATGGAGTTCTTAGCATCCTATGATTTCGAGATAGCGTATACCCCTGGCAAGGGTAACGTGGTGGCGGACGCCTTGAGCAGAAAAAGGTTGTCCTTGAGTCCA
The DNA here is from genome assembly GCA_030737875.1 of Allium sativum. NCBI lineage: Eukaryota > Viridiplantae > Streptophyta > Magnoliopsida > Asparagales > Amaryllidaceae > Allium > Allium sativum. The sequence goes on from CM060924.1 coordinate 303,708,017, forward strand.
TTGTTCGTGGAACAACGGAGCTTGGAATTTATCTCGATGTTTGATTTCAGACCTTCCATTGACTATATACCCGGTTTGCTAGCATCCTTGGAGGTCAGACCTACTCTTTTGGGGCGGATTGGAGAAGCACAGAGGGACGACCCACAGTTGGTTGAGTTGGTAGAGAAGCTCATAAGGGGTGAGTCGTCCAGCCATTTGAGTAGGTACACCCTAGACGATAGGGGGTACTTGCGTAGAGACGGTAGACTTTGTGTACCGCAAGACGAGGGTTTGCGGAAGGCTATTCTTGATGATGCACACTGTTCTAGGATGACCATTCATCCCGGTGGGGACAAGATGTACCAAGACATGAAGCGGGTTTTCTTCTGGGCTGGTATGAAGAAAGATGTGGCCGAGTATGTCGCTCGATGCTTGGTGTGCCAACAGGTGAAAGCGGAGCAAAAGAAACCAGGTGGGTTGCTTCACCCATTGGAAGTTCCGCAATGGAAGTGGGATAGCGTCTCGATGGATTTTATTGACGGGTTACCCAGATCGAGAAAGGGTAATACGAGAATTTGGGTTGTGGTAGACAGACTTACTAAAAGCGCCCATTTCATACCTGTGAAGAGCAAGAGGACTGCTCCATGGCTAGCTTCGGTATATCTTCGAGAGATAGTTCGATTGCATGGGGTACCCTCTAGCATAGTGAGTGATCGAGATCCTATCTTCACTAGCGAGTTCTTGAAAAGTTTGCAAGAAGCAGTGGGGACTCAATTGTGTCTGAGCACCGCATATCATCCTCAGACGGACGGCCAGACCGAGAGGGTGAATCGTGTTCTAGAAGACCTTTTGAGGCTTTGTATCTTAGATTTTGGAGGTACATGGGAAGAGCATCTTCCATTGGTGGAGTTCGCATATAATAACAGCTTTCAGTCCAGTATTGGTATGGCTCCTTTCGAAGCTCTTTATGGAAGGCCTTGTCGATCACCTACATGTTGGTGGGAATCTACGGATAAGATCTTGCTTGGGCCTGATATGGTTAGGGAGACTTCTGAGAAGATTGACTTGATTCGAAGAAGGATGAAAGCAGCGCAGGATAGGCAAAAATCTTATGCGGACAAGAGGAGGACGGATCTGGAGTTTGAGGTTGGGGACATGGTCTTTTGTCAAAGTATCTCCATTACGGAATGTAGTTCGCTTTGGGTCCATTGGGAAGTTAGCTCCAAGATTTGTTGGGCCGTTTCCTATTAAGGAAAGGATTGGATGGATGGCATATAGAGTGGAGTTGCCCGACAGACTTAGTGGTGTACATGATGTATTCCATGTGTCACATTTGAGGAAGTGCCTACATGAGACCGCTGAGGAGGTAGAGCCGAGCTTGCTTAGAGAAGTGGAGGTAGAGCGTGATGCAACTATTCGACGAGCTCCTACTCGCATCCTTGGGTCTGAGACTAGGAAGTTGAGGAATCGAGAGGTTCAACTAGTCAAAGTGCAATGGGGAGAAGATGAGAGCAACGCTACTTGGGAGACGGAAGCGAAGATGCGTTCACTATACCCATTTCTTTTTGAGGGTATGTCTTTTAACTTCTCCTTTATCGTTTGTCTAGTACTTATCTATCTTTAGTATGTCCTCTCGTTAGTACTTTTGACCTTTAGATAGGGTAAACCTATGGTTGAAACATGTGTTTGAGACATGTTATGATTGATGGAAGCATGTGGATGCAAGTGTTTGCTAGTGGTTGCTCGTGGATGCATATACACACACTCTAGACACTAGATCGGCTCAATCACTTCATATTGCATATTGCATATGATTGGGTGTGTAGGTAGCTATATTTATGGATGTATAATGGTTATGTTATCATATGGATGATGCATTTTGGTGAATGATTGTGCACTCATGTAGATATAGTATGTGTCGATAGGGTTCTCTCGCATACATATTGGATGCATGGCACTATCATGGTTTGCATATGTTCATGCATTAGATAGGGAACATATACACACACTTTTTGCATATGCTCATACATCATTAGAAATTGTTTTAAGGACAATGGATGCCCGTGTTTGATGGATTGAGTAGATGGTTGATTGGATGGTAGGATATGCATTCTCCTTAGCTTAGAGATTTCGGGGACGAAATCCTTTAAGGAGGAGAGAATGTAACACCCCGAATTTTAGTTAATACTAATATTCACTAATTACAGAGTAAATAATCTCAGAGGTGAGAATTGGGGGAAACGGGCTGCGTCATTGCATTCGTCTCGGAAAAATACGCGAAATAGTGTCCGAGTTTTCGAGAATCGGAGTCCGTATGACCCAGTTATGGCCTAATGAAGTTTTCAGAAAATTCAAAGTTCAAAACAGATTTAAAATTCAGGTTCAAATTTCGAAATTGGGGCCATTGGGCGCAGGCGGGAAAATTCCCGCCTAGCTAACCCAGTCGACAGCCCTTTCGACTGGGCAGTCGACTTGGCTAGGACCAAGTCGACAGCCCTGTCGACTTGTGTGTCGACAGGGGGTGCTCGGCCAATTTGGCCTGGTGCACCATTTTAGGGTTTGGCTGTGTTTTGGGGCTATTTTCTGGAAGCTTCCGAGATCCGATGGTCCTAATCTAATTTAGGGTTAATCTAATGGCCTAAAACACTTGCCTAATCTATAAATACACCCTAAGCCTACCCTAATTCTTACTAAAAATAGATCCAAGGGCCTCATGCCGTCAAATTAAAACTAGAAGGAGCCTCCATCAAAGTTGAGAGGAAGTTAGCATCTCAAATCAACTCTAATCAAGTTCTAATCAACTTTAGCAACTTAATCTTCCTCATAGGAGTGCTAATTAGCTAGTGGTGAGTTCCTATGCCTTTAGCAAGCAATTGCTAAACTAATTAGGATAGGATATTATGAGGCTATGGTTGTAAATGTGGATCTATGCAAGTTGTAGTTGACATATGCTATATGTGCATGATGATTAGTTTGCAAGTTTATGCTATTTGTTAGTTATGCAAGTTTGCCTATATGTATGTCATGTTATGCAAGTTCATATGCAAGTTTATATGCAAGTTCATATGCAAGTTTGTCTCTTTTTATGATAGGCACCACATATGCAAGTTTGCCTCTATGTATGACATGTTATGCAAGTTCATATGTGGGTTTATATGCAAGTTCATATGCAAGTTTGTCTCTTTTTATGATATGCATAATATATGCAAGTTTGGGTTAATGATTTATGCTAGTTGGGTTTAATGTTATGATGCAAGTTGGCACCTTTTAAACCCATGTTAATGCTAACGTTATGATAAGTGGAACCCATTATAATTATGATGAATCTTCCCATTTATATGTCATGTTGTGTGAACGAATTACGTGGGGAACGATGGGGTTAATATGTATGTTAACAAAATTGTGTGAAATTGGTATGATTAAGCATGCCATAAAATAAAATGGACATAATTGGGAATTTACCTATTAAGTAAGGTCTACCCATATTATGGAGTTGGGAATTTACCTATTAAGTTAGGTCTACCCATATTATGGAGTTGGGAATTTACCTATTGAGTTAGGTCTACCCATACTCTTTAAAAGTTGTAATTAATTAGGGATAATTAATACAAATTATGTGGGGATTAATTAGGTGTAATTAATCGACTAAGACACGAGGTTGGACCCTTTTGTAGCGGAAGTCTGCCCGGAACCAACCGGCAAATCCAGCAGCTACAAATGATTGGCCCAATGTGAGAGGTCTTAGGCATAAATTGAATACGTGATAGTGGTAAAGACACGAGGTTAGACTCTTTTATGGTGTAAAACTGCCCGGAACCAACCGGCATATCCAGTTGCCATAAATGTCAGTCTAATGTGAGGGGTCTTTATAAGATCACGGTCTTAATTAATTAAGAAACACTTAACCAAATTAGCATGTAGTGGGGCATGAGGGGTTAAGTGGGTGCCTTGGATGGCATGAGGAAAACTAGTGGGTTGCCTTGGGTGGCAATAGAAAATACGATTAGTATACTTAACCAAAATTATAACATGTAAGTGAACATGGTTAAAGGGTTAAGTGGGATTCACTAGTGGGGGCCAAGCTTAGGTGGATAGCTTGTGCCAAGTGATGGGGGCCCATCTCAGCCAATATCCCAAACTTATCTTTGTGGACTCGACCCAAGTCGAGGACGGGACACGCATATTGGCCTTGACTATAAGAGGCCAAAACGGGTTAGCGATGGCAACGCAAGTCCAACGGGTTTCATATGCGTGTGTGGACCCGGGCTGGTAGGTAAGACGTTGTTGCATCGTGTAGGTATAAGCCGTGCACCGTTGACATTGTCGGGTTGCCACTTTAGGGGATGATACACCCCACTGTGGGACCAGCACGGGTATCTACGTTAGGGAGCCGATCGAATGGGGGGTAGTGGGTACACCTAGTGGAGATAGGGGCAGACGGCACCTATGTAGTCAGCTAGGGGTACACGAAACTACCGTTAAGTTTTACTAAGTACTCTTAGTGGGATCAACCTTTAAGTTAGTAATGACCGGTGTGGTGCAGTGTAGTAATTATCCTTGGGTGGGTAAATGCGTCTTTATCGTTATCTTAGTTCATTCTAAGTCTGATTGGCTACTGAGTGTAGTCATTTATCCCCAGTCACACCGTACCAAGTTATATCATACCCTAATTGCTTTAATGATTGTATTGTTAAAGTTATAGGACTCGCTCAGACTTATGTCTGACCCCGTTGTTTTTATCTTTTTCCCAACCCTCAGGTTCTCAGAGTGGGCCCAACACGAGTGGGCTTTGATCAGGCTGCTTTATTACTCTTTTGGAGCTTGGACCATAGATGTAAAGCTCAGCTTACCCTTTCTTTTATGGCTATCAGTTCATGTATTGGGATTATGTACTTTTATTTATCAGGATGGATATTTTGTACTTGACTCTTATTATGGTTTTGTGATGTAACCAAACATGTTTTACTTTCCGCTGCAATGAAATGATGTTTTAAAATTTTCAAGTATTACTTATATCTGTCTTGTTGTAATTTTTCTGTTCTATATTCACTTAAAATACTCCACCAATGTTATGGCATTCCCTTAGCGAGTGACCATAGCGGGTGTGGGGTGTTACATTAATGGTGCCGACTGACCAGTTATGTCGCATACTCTTTCCATGATATTTGCTTGTTTGTTATAGCATTTCATAACTTGTATTTGGACGACATATTTGCGTTGAAGCGTTTTCAAGGTTTATCTCAGTTTGAATATACACCTCTTACACAGAAGAATCTTTCTACCATAGGTTTGCACTAAATCTAAAGATTGATTAACCTGTCGTAGATTTCAAACTTTGTTTTCACGTTGCTATGTATAACACTTCTTATTCTAGGAGTAGCACACTTATCTATGTAGCATGATAACTCGAAAACAATTAAGTGACCATCTTGAGAAAATATTCGAACCTACTCAGGTTGGAACTTCTACTTTAATCAACATGGCCAACACCCCGGGATCTGGAACCATCCGTGGATTTCCTGAACCAAAACCCATTACTTTATCATTCGATGAAAGGAAAGAAACTAAACTCTCTCTGCGAGCCTATGAAAGCTTGTGTGAGAAATTTAATATTTCAAAGGATGATTCCAAGCTTCCTGAGGGAAAATGAATTTGCTGATTCTCCACCCCCAGGGTTTGTAACGGTTAACCGCCAGATGCGGAGTTCTGGAGACATTCCATCCTTTAACCCTTTCCTTGAAATGGTTCTTAAACACTTAGCCATTGCCCCTATGCAACTACACCCGAATGGTCATGCCATTTTGATAGGTTTATGCATACTTTTCCTGAGAGTTAAGCAACGTTTACCCTCCTTCCAAGAGATTTGCTTTCTTTATTCTTTCAAAAAGGGTTCGGGAGCAATTCTATTTATGGAAGCAAGGCAATCCAGGATCATTACAGGTTTACCGGACAGCATTAAAGGATTCAAAGAGAATTATTGCTTCGTCCGATGCCCCAATACATTCTATGGCAGATGGATGGAAGGAGGTAAGAATTGTCTTGCTTCAAGACTTTTCAATTCCCTTTTTGGATTCGAGCATTAAATTTTATGTTCTTTATTTGCCATGCAGAAATCCCTCGTGCTAATCCAGACTTTGTCATGGAGGAAGGCTTATTGGACGCTCTGAGGAATGTTGATGAGAGAGAGAGGAACAAGAGGTTCTTAATTGCAAAGAAATTTCTTCGTCAATATCAGCTGCTTGACCCTTCTAGTACCCTCACCCTAGACTTGATGTCCACGGGAAAAGCTGCTACTAAATCTCCTGCAAAAAAGGCGTCTCTAAGAAATGCTCGGATACTGGGGGCAGTAGTGAAATTCCCCCAAAATCTAAGTTAACCAACATTGTGGAGGATGAAACTTCACAGGATGGGGCTACCAATAAGAAGGTTGAAAAGGAGACAGAATGGATTGATACAGGAAAGATTCTATCAACAGATCCTTCTAACTTGTCGGCCACTCAAATTGGGAACACTGAGCTTCCTTCTAAGGATGTCATAGGTAAGGCTGACAAGAGTCCTACTGTTCAGGTGACTCACAGTGAGAGTTCTTCAGATATCTTCATGAACCTAGGTGACCTTAGTTCAGCCCAAGATATTATTCATGGTGACATCATTACTCAACCATCTAAACTTGAAATTGCAAGATCAGAAAATACAATTGGATTCCCAATTGCTCGATTGACTGTAAAACAAACTACGAAAACTGGTTCATTGTTATACACACACAAACAGGTGTTTACTTCTGTTTCCGCTCACTGCTTGGTCCTTTTGTTACTTTAATCCTGTTTCAAACTTTAAGGCAAATACTCAACCCTTATTTCCCCTTTTTTTTATGTACAAAGACAATGCCGAAGCCTATATTTACGAATGACTTTAATGAAGTAACGGGCCGCCAAGACCCAAAGCGCTTTCTTGACAAATCTCATCCTTCGCGCTATTCTCATCGGCCTGAACCTTCTCAACTGTAACAACCCGGAAAATCTGGGCCAGTTTAAAATTTTTATTTTGGCAATTTTAGCGAATTTTGATTATTTAAAATGAATTATTTTAAATAATATCGACGAGAAACTTATTTTGAATAGAATTCGAACGTATATATTATACGCGTCGCCGTTAGAATATAAATATTTATATATAATTATAAATAGAATTAAAAATGGCGCGGTAGTTCGATAATTCGATTTCAAACTTCAATTGAATGTACCGGGTGCAAAACAATCCGGATTTTAGTGAAACCAAAAATAATGGAATCTAATAGTGAATATCTTTCCAACGAATCCGAAAAATCAAAAGTTAGTAGCGGGAATCAAAAGTTATGTCCAGTTGAAAATTCTGAATAGTCGCTATGGAATTCAGGCCCTTAAAAATGGACATTTTGCAAATGACCTCGGATTTCGACGAAACCACTTTTGTTGGATCCGCAGTGTCAAGTTATCGCTAGGTTTCAAATTTCATAATTTTTCGAGTCAATATGTGAGCGTGGCAAAGGAAAACGTGTTTTAACCATTTCAGTTGATTTTAATCGACTGGAAATTGGCCATTTTTCTAACGGTCTCAGAATTCGACGAAACTAGTTTTGTTAGGACCGTATCGTCAATACGAAGCTAGAAAATATTTTTATGGAATTTTTCTAGTTAGTATGTGACCCCGGTAATTTGAAACGTACGTTTAAAATTCAATAAAGTGATTTAAATGTAAATTCAAAGGAAACTGATCGAAACGGTCAAATCAGCTTGCGATACATATCCCATTGTGTTCGGAATGGGGGGGAAACGCTATGGGCGACAGGCGGTGGACCTCGTTTTGAGGTCGTATGTGAAAGTCAACCTTTAAATAATTAAATAAATAAAATAATACAAAAAAAAAAAAAAAAAAAATATTCCTTACTCTCCTTTATTTCTTCTGGCCCCCCCCGTTTCAATTTCAGTTCTTAAATAAAATAAAAAAAAAAAAAAAGGGGGAAAGCCATCGCGCGATGGCGACAGCCTACCGCCGCCCGAACCCTCCACCGACCCACCTCCCTCCAGCCTCACCTTGGCCACCGCGACGACAGAAGACCCCTCCCCTCGACTGGCGCCTGGCGCGAAGGCCCCACCCCTGCCCTCCTCGACGAAGACGAGACGCCCCCCCCCCCCCCAAATCGTTCGACGCCTCCGCGACCCTGGCCAGCGAGCCTGTGCCGCCGCCTCGAAGCCAGGAGCCTCCGACGATCAGCAGAACCCCCCCCCCATCTGTAAGTTTTTGTTTTTGTTTTTGGCTTTGCTATTTTATTTTCAAGTTTTAGAAAACTGATTTTAATTAATTTTAAAAACTGTTTTTTTTTTTTAGATTTAAAAACAGAAATGTTAAACTGATTTTAGATTTAAAAATGTTAAACTGATTTTAGATTTAAAAATGTTAAAACTGATTTTGATTTAAAAATGAAAAAAAACTGAATTTGTTTTATTTTTAAAACTGAGTTTTATCTACTTTAAAAGCTGAAGCTAGATTTTTATTTTATATAGTATATAGTTTAGATTTTTAATAGAAAAGAATTTTTATTTTTATATGTATAGGGCATTGAAGTAAAAATAGAAATTCATATGTCAAAAAGATTAGATTTTGAAAATGAAATAGATTAGATTTTTATCGATATGAATGTGAAGTAAAAATATGATTTTTATATTTTTTTAAAGTATTAAAAATATAATCTTTATAGGATAGAGAATATAAAGATATCATCTTTGTATATGTAGCGAAATAAAAATCTGATTTTTATTTTATATACATTGAAATAAAGTGGTGATTTTTATAAAAGCGAAAACTTTATTTTTATAAAGGTGAAATCTATATTTTAAAAATTTGATTTTTACATTGTTAAAAAGAAAAGAAACTGAAATGGTCATTGATTCAAAAATACAAGCAATCTTGATTTGAAAATAAAAAGACATCACTTTTGAAAATATAATGGAGAATATAAAAATTCGATTTTTATATATTGAACTTTGAACTAAAAATTCGATTTTTATATATTGAACTTTGAACTAAAAATTCGATTTTTATATATTGAACTTTGAACTAAAAATTCGATTTTTATATATTGAACTTTGAACTAAAAATTCGATTTTTATATATTGAACTTTGAACTAAAAATTCGATTTTTATATATTGAACTTTGAACTAAAAATTCGATTTTTATATATTGAACTTTGAACTAAAAATTCGATTTTTATATATGGAACTTTGAAATAAAAATTCGATTTTTTTTTTTTATATATATAGTGGCCTTGGGCAACGAAGGTGACAAAAAGGCGAAACGACGAAGACTTCTGCAAATGAAGTGCCGTGGAGCTAGGATAGCTATAGGTGAGAATTTCTCACCTTTCAATTTATATTTCTAGTTATATATATATATACTAGGATGCAGACGGTGCTTATTAGAAGCACCCGACACCCGTCCACATACCATGGACTTGTTTGTTTGGATTGTTTGGTGATTGATCGAGATATTGGTTTGAATGTGGTTTGTGGTGTGAAAAATCGAATCGATAAATTGGTTAGGATTAGACGTGCGCCGTTATAAGGCGAAGGAGTAAGACTAGGTTAGACTCTTACTCCAAATTTTGTGGTTTGCAAAATGAAATTGATTTGATTGATGAGTGAATGGCGTGGGCCTTCACTAGACCGGGGATTAGGCTAGGCCTTGTCCCGTTTCTAGTATCGTGCCGTTATGCCGCCGAAATTTTCTAAAATATGTTAGAAAATAAAAATATCATTTTATTGTGTAAATGAATAATAGAAATTCATATGATAGAATAAAATGTTTTATCGTTAAAAATACAATTTTTAACGTGAATATGAATATAGTGAAAGTGAATAAAATAAATATTCATTTACAAACCAGATGGTTTGTTTATGTACACTTATTTGAATGACATTGATTGGGTCGATAAATTTTACACATCGCCTAACTGCACAAATAAAATATGTGTTTGATTGTTTGAAACCCCACACGGGTGTTAGGATGAAATTTGAAGTTCACTCATCCTGATTGATTAAATATGTCGATCGATTGATTGACATGCTGTTGTAAGCGTTGAATATCTATATTTGATGCTTATACAGTGTAGTGCACTTTGGTTGATGGTTGATTATTTTCAATGCTATTATATACATGTGTTGTATGAAAATCCATATAATTAATTTTATATGGTAATTGATTGGGCCTCATTCCAGTTTTGAAAAAGAAATATTTGAAATAGAATATTTGAAAATAAAGGAATATATGAAGCCGTGTTGATTAGATTGACGCCATTTTGACGAGAACGATATTTATATCGATTTTATCGATTTCGAAATGAATTGAATTGAAAACGAATTCAAAATGAATTGAATTGAAAACGATTTCGAAATGAATTGAATTGAAAACGATTTCGAAATGAATTGAATTGAAAACGATTTCGAAATGAATTGAATTGAAAACGAATTCGAAATGAATTGAATTGAAAACGATTTCGAAATGAATTGAATTGAAAACGAATTCGAAATGAATTGAATTGAAAACGATTTCGAAATGAATTGAATTGAAAACGAATTCAAAATGAATTGAATTGAAAACGAATTCGAAATGAATTGAATTGAAAACGATTTCGAAATGAATTGAATTGAAAACGATTTCGAAATGAATTGAATTGAAAACGAATTCGAAATGAATTGAATTGAAAGCGATTTCGAACTGAATTGAATTGAAAACGATTTCGAAATGAATTGAATTGAATATGAATTCAAACTGAATTGAAATTTGAATTGAATAGAAATGAATTTTAAAACGAATTTATAAGGAAGAATTCAATTTTTCTTTGAATTGAAATGGAAGTTGAAATAGGTTTTGAAACGATTTTAAAACTATTTATATAATTCGTTTTGAATAGAAATCGACGAAATATATATTATATATATTATATATATAATATAATGGCCTGAATAGAACGCGCCGCGCCGCGGCAGTTCGCGAATTTCGACCATTTATTTCAAACGGACATTACGGGAGATCCGACCGTCGGATTCTCCTAAAACCAGAACCGTTGGGTTCGTATCGAAAAGAGCTTTCTAACGAATGTTAGAAATTTGAAATCTAACGGTTGGATTTGGAATTATGTCCAAATCAAATTTGAAAAAGGTCGCTGTAAGTGCAGTTCGATGGCCGTTGATGGAAATCGACTGTACGGGCCTTGATAAAATTATTAAAAATAGTAATAATTTATGTAAAATCATAAGAAATGATTTGTGAAGATTTGGGATGAAAAACTCCATATTTGAAAAGATAAAAATAGATTTTTATCGAAATGAACTAGTTTTGAACTAGAATTATAATTCTATTTATTTTTAAATAAATAAATTGAATTCGAAAAGGGTTTTGAAAATAACCAAAATTTCCAATGATTGCATTGGAGTGGATTTAAATCGAAATTGTCTTCGGAATATTTCGATATTGGAATTCGTGATATTACAGGTGTTGTTATGGAAATTTGAAAGATATATATTTGTATCGTTATTTCCAATACGACATTTGTTAGTCGTAGAATTCGATATTGAATATAAGCCGATGTATTTTCTATTCAGAGCCTTGTATTGAATATCGAATGTGATTTGGGTTTGTCGTGAATGGTGTCTTCACTAACACTGTTCTTGAACCCAGTTGAGAAAAGATTAAATCTTTTTATTTAGATTTAATGAAGTGTACCAATTAAATGATATTTAATTGGAATTGAATTGATATTGATTTTTGGGTTTATCGTGAACAGTGTTTTAAATAACACTCGTTCTTTAACCCGATAATTAATGGAATGATTTTTGGGTTTATCGTGAACAGTGTTTTAAATAACACTCGTTCTTTAACCCGATAATTAATGGAATGTGACTTTGGGTTTATCGCGAACCGTGTTTTTAGATGACACTGATTCTTTAACCCAGTCACAGATTAAAACTAAGTGGAGTTTTAATGAATCTTTAATTAGATTGAAAAGATCGAGAATGGAGTATCACCAGTTTTGCTCCAGGCGATAGTTAAATCTTTAATTAGATTTGAATGTGAAATTTAGAAACTAACTGTCGGTTAGCCAAGCAGAATGGTTTTCTGGATATTGATCTGATGTTGGTTTCGGCCTTCGGGGTTAATATTTGGGGAATTATTCTCTTGATTAATTTACGGTTAGTGACTAATGAATTGGAATGAGGCGTATGTTGTGTTTGTGTAACACTTTTATAATATATACGTGAGTTATTCGGAAAGACCGGGTTTATCCCATTCTGAATAACTGATACGACGATAAGTCGAAGATGAAGACGATGGTCGAAGACCGGAAGTCTTCACGTCGTTTGGGTGATAACTGATGATCTTGATTGGGCTGTACACCCAAGAAGATGGAAACAGTTGGTGATCGTCCAGACGTACTTGGAGATCGATGGATATGCGGGGTACTAGGTGCCTCCGGTTTCGTTCAGACCCAGAACGGACTTGTAAATGGACTGTGTGTCTGACATCGGATTTCATTCTGTGTGACTGATATCGGTTGCATAGGATGGTTTGCCTGTGTGGCATGCTAAGATGCAAATGATCAAGGCTTCTGTTGAAAAGCAAAGTCTTGTGGTGATGATCAAAGCACGGCCTTTGTGGCGTAGCTTTGTGTAACGTTTACCTCGCGTGTTTCACACCAGGTATGAACCAAAAACGGGAGACGGACCTCAGGGAGGACTTGCGTTTCTTTCTAGCTAGAAGTGGCGTCAGTGGTTTTACACGCCCTGACGAGTTTGACTTATGTGGTTGTTGCTGTTGCGAGGCGCCTCGGTTATATCGGTTTCGGCCGAATGCATTCTGGTCGGCTGACGGACCAGACTTACACCCCATAGGGTGGGGAGACGTATTGTTCAGGCATAATAATCCACTCCGTGTGGACCGGCCCTGACGATCCAAGGGGCAGTTGCGGCTGTTCCTGAGGGGCGGGCTAGAGCGTCTCGAATCGGTTGAGGACTATCTTTTGCCTCGGTTCATAGATGGAAATCCAATTTCCAAATACGTGACATTTGCGGTTTTATTTGTAAACCTATATATGGCGACATAGTGGCATGGGACGCTCATGCCGCCTATGATTGATACTTATGATTTGAAGTTGTTTTATACACTTATAATAGTATCAAATGATTTGTTTTAAAACGTATCAAGCATCCTTTGGCTGTTATAAGGGAAAACCCTATCCTCGACTGCGTTGCATTGTGTGATGGGACCTGGGTCTTATAACAGCTTCATTTTTCTTTATTTAGCATTGCGCTGTTTGTTTCATGCACTGGTATTCTTGGGAGGAAACCCGTTCCGTATTATACGGCGTGGTCCCTTGATTTACCTAATGATTTAAAATAAAGATTAATAACTGTTTTAGTTCTCACACCAGTCACATGACTGACCTGGAGTTTATTGTTTTAACCTAAACTCTGGGTGCCCTTATTTTGACATGGGCAGCTAGTAGTTTTGGGTTTTGCAGATTTATATTCACAGGATCCTGGTTTACAGCTGGAACGATATCCGGAAAGCTTTGTATCCGTATATCTCATTCTAGTTGTGTATTGTATTATTTTCCGCTGCTATGTATTTAAATGTAATTTAAATCTCTGATATTTCTGTGTAATATTCATTTATACTCTATATATTCTTGTAATCTGATGCATTGTTGTAATATACAATGAAATGTTCTTCTGTATGCGTTCTGCTGTGGTTTGTTCTCGAACTATCCGTCGCTTTCCTTTACGGGGAAGTTGCGGGTCTTCACAGTTGGTATCAGAGCTTTGGTTTACAAAGCTAGAGAACAAGACACATTAGAAACATACGAAAGGATTCATCAGATATTGGATTAGTAATATCCAATTAGAATGACTCGTTAGAGATAGGATCAGTAGTATCCTAGAACGAGTGTGAAGAGTATATTTTTCAAATAAAAACAATTTTTGTTTTGAAAATTTAAAGCAATTATTCGTATTTGATTATCTATTTATATTGAGTTGGACAGTCCAGTATATATAGATTTTGCGTATACGTCTGATCCGCGTGTATTCGAAGTTTTAATATACTGGATAGATATAGAGTCACACTCTAGTCGCCCGGAGACGATTCTGATGATAGTCTAGACATCATCAGAATTGGTATTCGAGTTTCGAAGGTGTGATTTTCTATATATTTCCATTAGACTGGTGTGAGAACCAAAACTTATATATAGCTAGAATACATTGTTGTGATTTGGCATCAAAACATGATTTTCTTTATATATATCAAAATTATGAATTTGAAAAGCTAATTCACTAATTGATTGATGGTTGTATTGTTTGATTATTGTTTGAATAATTAAAATTTGGACCACTTAGTTCATTTGAAACAAATATTGAATTGTATTGAAAATTGGTTGCATTTGCTTGCATATACATATATATCATTGAACAGGTCATAGCAAGGAGGCTAGAGCAGAGAATAAAATTTGTTTGCCCGACAAATAGGTACATGTTTACTACATAATTTCCTGTTTTGTTTGGGTGATGATGATTTTATGAGCCTATTGGCTAGCCGCTTGGCTTTTTCTTTTTCTTTTTGAGATCTGAAGGACCGGGGAAGCTATTTGAAATTTCCCGATGCTCCCATTGCAGGGGAGGTTATGGCGAAATTTTTCGAAAATTTAGGGTGTTAGCCAAATTTTTGAAACTTTGAAAATTCTCAGAAACTGAAAAGTTGGAGAACGGAAGCCAAATCGAATGTAGAGTTGAATTATCAAACCACTTTCGACTTTGTTCCTTTTCGGGGACGAAAAGTTTTAAGTGGGGGAGATTGTAACAACCCGGAAAATCTGGGCCAGTTTAAAATTTTTATTTTGGCAATTTTAGCGAATTTTGATTATTTAAAATGAATTATTTTAAATAATATCGACGAGAAACTTATTTTGAATAGAATTCGAACGTATATATTATACGCGTCGCCGTTAGAATATAAATATTTATATATAATTATAAATAGAATTAAAAATGGCGCGGTAGTTCGATAATTCGATTTCAAACTTCAATTGAATGTACCGGGTGCAAAACAATCCGGATTTTAGTGAAACCAAAAATAATGGAATCTAATAGTGAATATCTTTCCAACGAATCCGAAAAATCAAAAGTTAGTAGCGGGAATCAAAAGTTATGTCCAGTTGAAAATTCTGAATAGTCGCTATGGAATTCAGGCCCTTAAAAATGGACATTTTGCAAATGACCTCGGATTTCGACGAAACCACTTTTGTTGGATCCGCAGTGTCAAGTTATCGCTAGGTTTCAAATTTCATAATTTTTCGAGTCAATATGTGAGCGTGGCAAAGGAAAACGTGTTTTAACCATTTCAGTTGATTTTAATCGACTGGAAATTGGCCATTTTTCTAACGGTCTCAGAATTCGACGAAACTAGTTTTGTTAGGACCGTATCGTCAATACGAAGCTAGAAAATATTTTTATGGAATTTTTCTAGTTAGTATGTGACCCCGGTAATTTGAAACGTACGTTTAAAATTCAATAAAGTGATTTAAATGTAAATTCAAAGGAAACTGATCGAAACGGTCAAATCAGCTTGCGATACATATCCCATTGTGTTCGGAATGGGGGGGAAACGCTATGGGCGACAGGCGGTGGACCTCGTTTTGAGGTCGTATGTGAAAGTCAACCTTTAAATAATTAAATAAATAAAATAATACAAAAAAAAAAAAAAAAAAAATATTCCTTACTCTCCTTTATTTCTTCTGGCCCCCCCCGTTTCAATTTCAGTTCTTAAATAAAATAAAAAAAAAAAAAAAGGGGGAAAGCCATCGCGCGATGGCGACAGCCTACCGCCGCCCGAACCCTCCACCGACCCACCTCCCTCCAGCCTCACCTTGGCCACCGCGACGACAGAAGACCCCTCCCCTCGACTGGCGCCTGGCGCGAAGGCCCCACCCCTGCCCTCCTCGACGAAGACGAGACGCCCCCCCCCCCCCCAAATCGTTCGACGCCTCCGCGACCCTGGCCAGCGAGCCTGTGCCGCCGCCTCGAAGCCAGGAGCCTCCGACGATCAGCAGAACCCCCCCCCCATCTGTAAGTTTTTGTTTTTGTTTTTGGCTTTGCTATTTTATTTTCAAGTTTTAGAAAACTGATTTTAATTAATTTTAAAAACTGTTTTTTTTTTTTAGATTTAAAAACAGAAATGTTAAACTGATTTTAGATTTAAAAATGTTAAACTGATTTTAGATTTAAAAATGTTAAAACTGATTTTGATTTAAAAATGAAAAAAAACTGAATTTGTTTTATTTTTAAAACTGAGTTTTATCTACTTTAAAAGCTGAAGCTAGATTTTTATTTTATATAGTATATAGTTTAGATTTTTAATAGAAAAGAATTTTTATTTTTATATGTATAGGGCATTGAAGTAAAAATAGAAATTCATATGTCAAAAAGATTAGATTTTGAAAATGAAATAGATTAGATTTTTATCGATATGAATGTGAAGTAAAAATATGATTTTTATATTTTTTTAAAGTATTAAAAATATAATCTTTATAGGATAGAGAATATAAAGATATCATCTTTGTATATGTAGCGAAATAAAAATCTGATTTTTATTTTATATACATTGAAATAAAGTGGTGATTTTTATAAAAGCGAAAACTTTATTTTTATAAAGGTGAAATCTATATTTTAAAAATTTGATTTTTACATTGTTAAAAAGAAAAGAAACTGAAATGGTCATTGATTCAAAAATACAAGCAATCTTGATTTGAAAATAAAAAGACATCACTTTTGAAAATATAATGGAGAATATAAAAATTCGATTTTTATATATTGAACTTTGAACTAAAAATTCGATTTTTATATATTGAACTTTGAACTAAAAATTCGATTTTTATATATTGAACTTTGAACTAAAAATTCGATTTTTATATATTGAACTTTGAACTAAAAATTCGATTTTTATATATTGAACTTTGAACTAAAAATTCGATTTTTATATATTGAACTTTGAACTAAAAATTCGATTTTTATATATTGAACTTTGAACTAAAAATTCGATTTTTATATATGGAACTTTGAAATAAAAATTCGATTTTTTTTTTTTATATATATAGTGGCCTTGGGCAACGAAGGTGACAAAAAGGCGAAACGACGAAGACTTCTGCAAATGAAGTGCCGTGGAGCTAGGATAGCTATAGGTGAGAATTTCTCACCTTTCAATTTATATTTCTAGTTATATATATATATACTAGGATGCAGACGGTGCTTATTAGAAGCACCCGACACCCGTCCACATACCATGGACTTGTTTGTTTGGATTGTTTGGTGATTGATCGAGATATTGGTTTGAATGTGGTTTGTGGTGTGAAAAATCGAATCGATAAATTGGTTAGGATTAGACGTGCGCCGTTATAAGGCGAAGGAGTAAGACTAGGTTAGACTCTTACTCCAAATTTTGTGGTTTGCAAAATGAAATTGATTTGATTGATGAGTGAATGGCGTGGGCCTTCACTAGACCGGGGATTAGGCTAGGCCTTGTCCCGTTTCTAGTATCGTGCCGTTATGCCGCCGAAATTTTCTAAAATATGTTAGAAAATAAAAATATCATTTTATTGTGTAAATGAATAATAGAAATTCATATGATAGAATAAAATGTTTTATCGTTAAAAATACAATTTTTAACGTGAATATGAATATAGTGAAAGTGAATAAAATAAATATTCATTTACAAACCAGATGGTTTGTTTATGTACACTTATTTGAATGACATTGATTGGGTCGATAAATTTTACACATCGCCTAACTGCACAAATAAAATATGTGTTTGATTGTTTGAAACCCCACACGGGTGTTAGGATGAAATTTGAAGTTCACTCATCCTGATTGATTAAATATGTCGATCGATTGATTGACATGCTGTTGTAAGCGTTGAATATCTATATTTGATGCTTATACAGTGTAGTGCACTTTGGTTGATGGTTGATTATTTTCAATGCTATTATATACATGTGTTGTATGAAAATCCATATAATTAATTTTATATGGTAATTGATTGGGCCTCATTCCAGTTTTGAAAAAGAAATATTTGAAATAGAATATTTGAAAATAAAGGAATATATGAAGCCGTGTTGATTAGATTGACGCCATTTTGACGAGAACGATATTTATATCGATTTTATCGATTTCGAAATGAATTGAATTGAAAACGAATTCAAAATGAATTGAATTGAAAACGATTTCGAAATGAATTGAATTGAAAACGATTTCGAAATGAATTGAATTGAAAACGATTTCGAAATGAATTGAATTGAAAACGAATTCGAAATGAATTGAATTGAAAACGATTTCGAAATGAATTGAATTGAAAACGAATTCGAAATGAATTGAATTGAAAACGATTTCGAAATGAATTGAATTGAAAACGAATTCAAAATGAATTGAATTGAAAACGAATTCGAAATGAATTGAATTGAAAACGATTTCGAAATGAATTGAATTGAAAACGATTTCGAAATGAATTGAATTGAAAACGAATTCGAAATGAATTGAATTGAAAGCGATTTCGAACTGAATTGAATTGAAAACGATTTCGAAATGAATTGAATTGAATATGAATTCAAACTGAATTGAAATTTGAATTGAATAGAAATGAATTTTAAAACGAATTTATAAGGAAGAATTCAATTTTTCTTTGAATTGAAATGGAAGTTGAAATAGGTTTTGAAACGATTTTAAAACTATTTATATAATTCGTTTTGAATAGAAATCGACGAAATATATATTATATATATTATATATATAATATAATGGCCTGAATAGAACGCGCCGCGCCGCGGCAGTTCGCGAATTTCGACCATTTATTTCAAACGGACATTACGGGAGATCCGACCGTCGGATTCTCCTAAAACCAGAACCGTTGGGTTCGTATCGAAAAGAGCTTTCTAACGAATGTTAGAAATTTGAAATCTAACGGTTGGATTTGGAATTATGTCCAAATCAAATTTGAAAAAGGTCGCTGTAAGTGCAGTTCGATGGCCGTTGATGGAAATCGACTGTACGGGCCTTGATAAAATTATTAAAAATAGTAATAATTTATGTAAAATCATAAGAAATGATTTGTGAAGATTTGGGATGAAAAACTCCATATTTGAAAAGATAAAAATAGATTTTTATCGAAATGAACTAGTTTTGAACTAGAATTATAATTCTATTTATTTTTAAATAAATAAATTGAATTCGAAAAGGGTTTTGAAAATAACCAAAATTTCCAATGATTGCATTGGAGTGGATTTAAATCGAAATTGTCTTCGGAATATTTCGATATTGGAATTCGTGATATTACAGGTGTTGTTATGGAAATTTGAAAGATATATATTTGTATCGTTATTTCCAATACGACATTTGTTAGTCGTAGAATTCGATATTGAATATAAGCCGATGTATTTTCTATTCAGAGCCTTGTATTGAATATCGAATGTGATTTGGGTTTGTCGTGAATGGTGTCTTCACTAACACTGTTCTTGAACCCAGTTGAGAAAAGATTAAATCTTTTTATTTAGATTTAATGAAGTGTACCAATTAAATGATATTTAATTGGAATTGAATTGATATTGATTTTTGGGTTTATCGTGAACAGTGTTTTAAATAACACTCGTTCTTTAACCCGATAATTAATGGAATGATTTTTGGGTTTATCGTGAACAGTGTTTTAAATAACACTCGTTCTTTAACCCGATAATTAATGGAATGTGACTTTGGGTTTATCGCGAACCGTGTTTTTAGATGACACTGATTCTTTAACCCAGTCACAGATTAAAACTAAGTGGAGTTTTAATGAATCTTTAATTAGATTGAAAAGATCGAGAATGGAGTATCACCAGTTTTGCTCCAGGCGATAGTTAAATCTTTAATTAGATTTGAATGTGAAATTTAGAAACTAACTGTCGGTTAGCCAAGCAGAATGGTTTTCTGGATATTGATCTGATGTTGGTTTCGGCCTTCGGGGTTAATATTTGGGGAATTATTCTCTTGATTAATTTACGGTTAGTGACTAATGAATTGGAATGAGGCGTATGTTGTGTTTGTGTAACACTTTTATAATATATACGTGAGTTATTCGGAAAGACCGGGTTTATCCCATTCTGAATAACTGATACGACGATAAGTCGAAGATGAAGACGATGGTCGAAGACCGGAAGTCTTCACGTCGTTTGGGTGATAACTGATGATCTTGATTGGGCTGTACACCCAAGAAGATGGAAACAGTTGGTGATCGTCCAGACGTACTTGGAGATCGATGGATATGCGGGGTACTAGGTGCCTCCGGTTTCGTTCAGACCCAGAACGGACTTGTAAATGGACTGTGTGTCTGACATCGGATTTCATTCTGTGTGACTGATATCGGTTGCATAGGATGGTTTGCCTGTGTGGCATGCTAAGATGCAAATGATCAAGGCTTCTGTTGAAAAGCAAAGTCTTGTGGTGATGATCAAAGCACGGCCTTTGTGGCGTAGCTTTGTGTAACGTTTACCTCGCGTGTTTCACACCAGGTATGAACCAAAAACGGGAGACGGACCTCAGGGAGGACTTGCGTTTCTTTCTAGCTAGAAGTGGCGTCAGTGGTTTTACACGCCCTGACGAGTTTGACTTATGTGGTTGTTGCTGTTGCGAGGCGCCTCGGTTATATCGGTTTCGGCCGAATGCATTCTGGTCGGCTGACGGACCAGACTTACACCCCATAGGGTGGGGAGACGTATTGTTCAGGCATAATAATCCACTCCGTGTGGACCGGCCCTGACGATCCAAGGGGCAGTTGCGGCTGTTCCTGAGGGGCGGGCTAGAGCGTCTCGAATCGGTTGAGGACTATCTTTTGCCTCGGTTCATAGATGGAAATCCAATTTCCAAATACGTGACATTTGCGGTTTTATTTGTAAACCTATATATGGCGACATAGTGGCATGGGACGCTCATGCCGCCTATGATTGATACTTATGATTTGAAGTTGTTTTATACACTTATAATAGTATCAAATGATTTGTTTTAAAACGTATCAAGCATCCTTTGGCTGTTATAAGGGAAAACCCTATCCTCGACTGCGTTGCATTGTGTGATGGGACCTGGGTCTTATAACAGCTTCATTTTTCTTTATTTAGCATTGCGCTGTTTGTTTCATGCACTGGTATTCTTGGGAGGAAACCCGTTCCGTATTATACGGCGTGGTCCCTTGATTTACCTAATGATTTAAAATAAAGATTAATAACTGTTTTAGTTCTCACACCAGTCACATGACTGACCTGGAGTTTATTGTTTTAACCTAAACTCTGGGTGCCCTTATTTTGACATGGGCAGCTAGTAGTTTTGGGTTTTGCAGATTTATATTCACAGGATCCTGGTTTACAGCTGGAACGATATCCGGAAAGCTTTGTATCCGTATATCTCATTCTAGTTGTGTATTGTATTATTTTCCGCTGCTATGTATTTAAATGTAATTTAAATCTCTGATATTTCTGTGTAATATTCATTTATACTCTATATATTCTTGTAATCTGATGCATTGTTGTAATATACAATGAAATGTTCTTCTGTATGCGTTCTGCTGTGGTTTGTTCTCGAACTATCCGTCGCTTTCCTTTACGGGGAAGTTGCGGGTCTTCACATCAACATCTATAACTTACCCATCGGTCTCGATCCATTCCTGATCTTCCTTAGGCTGACGACCTAAGGATATCGAGGGAGGACCAAGAAGCTCGGTAAGAAGAGAAAAGGAAAGCAACAGAGAAAAAGAAAAGAAAAGCTGAACGGAAGAATGATGCGGATAGCCAAGGCAAGAGTGACTCACGGAAACGACATAAGTCAGATGAGTTCCAAGCCTCAGATTCCCGTTCTATCGAGAAGGTAGCTCTAGTTCCTCCGGCAATTACTCCCACATCCTCTGAGCTCGAGACAATTATAAACAGACCCTGCTTCATTCCTGGCTGCTGCTAATTTTGCCCTTGCCGATCGGTTTCCAACCTGGAACCTGAGAGGAACGTGCTTTAATCTGGACATTTACCCTCAGAACAAATGAGATATTCTTGAATCATTTGATGACCTAAAGGGTAGCATGTCCACTCAGTTTGACGTGGCTCAGAGATAGTTAGAAACAACCAAGAGTCAGTATGATGTAAAATTGGGCAAAATCAAAGGCGAAGCTGAGAAGCAATTGGGTGCATGGCGGGCATTTGCCCATGAACTTTCAAGAGCTAATGGGATTCACATTGATCGCATTGCTACTCTGGAGAATGATAAGGCTGAGCTGATCAGGGTCATTAAGTCACACGAGAGGACTATTGTATCTCATTCCCAAAAGGACACAGAGTTGATGGACTTAGAGTTAGAAAATAAATGACTCAAGGATGAGCTTGCTGTCGTGAAGCAGAGTGAAAGTACGTTGACAACACAACTTCAAGAAGCTCAAACTGCTCGAGAGTTTTCCGAATCTCAGCTAACCATTGAAAAGACTGCTTCTTTTGCCCTTCAACAAGAGGACACCATTCTTCGTCAGAGATTTTCTTCCTTAAATACAACTCTTTCCACAGCACAACAAGCCCTTGAGGAAGAACAACTTAAAGCTACTGATGATCTTGAGGAGGCCCGTTTAAAAGCCGACTCTTCTTTGTTTGACTACTACATTTACAGTTTCATGAACAAAGGGAGTTTGTGTTTTCTGGAAGACAAATTTGAGTTCACTTTGACTCTTGTTTGGGAGCGAATTCTCGAGTATAACGAGGGCAGGCATAGTGAAGATGATCTCATTGAGGACCTCTTAGATCCAGAATCCCATGATGCTTTGGTCACGGGGAAGGTTCAGTTGGCAGCGGCAAGGGGCCTTCTTGAAGATAGAGCTGGGTGTTCAGGAGAACCCATCAATGATACAAATGTTAAGGCTCATACAGTCGCTGTCGATGCTAAGGCTTCTAGTTTGCAAATTCTTGTTGATTTTTCTGACCCTCATAAAGACAAGGTGAAGGTGATGATGATGGTAGCCCTCTTAATGCAAATGAGTTTGAAGTCGAAGCACACGGGAATATTGAGGCGAGTCTCACGGCTGTAGGTAAAACTGAGGTTGCTCAATTCATACCAAACCTAGACTATTTGTTCTCTTCTCCTGGTACAACTACATACTTAGCTCACTGCTTGTCTTCCTTAGGCCTGGTCTCACCAATGCCTCCTTCTGGTGGATTTACCGCTATGATGATTGAAGCCACTATGACCGACTCAATTCTAAAATCGACACCCCCTGCTCAAGCTTATACTCCTTGCCTGGGTGACCAGTATTTGCTTAACGTTATGACCCCAGGGTCCTTGGACACTAAGATTGACGCAATCGCAGACTTGGATAAGGATGTCGATTACTTCCCAAGCGAAGAGGATTTAGAGCAGGCTAACGAGACTCCGGCCCAAGACACTAAGGTTCAAGGTAAACGTGGAATGCCTTCGGGACGTATGGGAAAGACCACAGTCATGAAGAAGAAGAAGAAGAAGGAAAATGTTGTTACTATATCTTCCCAAGAGAGCCCCAGCAGAATTGCGACTAAAGGTTGAGAACGATCGGTTGGACCGGCTTTGAGGTCTGGAGGCTCAAATAGTGGAAAGAAGAAGTAATAGTTTCAACTAGTTTCCCTTATTTCTTGTCATTTCCTTTTATGTACTGCATTTAGACTAGTTGTTTATGCAGGTGCCGACCCTCGCTCACTATTTTCATACTTATTACTCTACACACTTTTATGTTTGGTAGTTTGTGCTTGACTCTGTGATTATGCGATTTGATTCTATGTTGCTAAAAGGAAACTATGTTCTTCCTGTTGTTCTTTACACCTGGGACTAGCCTATCAGTAGTCGATCGGTTCATGACCGATCGGTTGCTGGAGGCAATAACCGATTGGCTGTTGGAGGCAATGGCCAATCGGTCGTCTCCTGCTTGAGGCTGACCGGTGTCTCGTCCACTAGCAATGTACTGACTCCATTTTTGTATGATGACATTTTGGCTTTGAGTATCGAAATGTATTGCTAGACGTGTTGTACTAATGTGTGATTTCCCCAGCTTTGATTTGGGTCTTTCAATCATCACAACCTGTTTCGTGACACTGTGGTTTGCTTTCTTTTTCTGTAAATAATCACCCTTGTATTTGTCCTTGCTGTTATGTGGCCTGATTCTGTGTTGTTGAAGCGAAGCTGTGTTATGCTTATAATACTTGAGCTTTGCCGTACTTTTTTGTTTTGTATTTTACACTTGTTTTCTTTTCATGCTTGCAACAAAGAACTTTCACACTTTTTACGAAGATGAGTTCCTACTCTTATGCCCTCGCTTGAAAGGCAGCATTTGTAAACCCTTTATTCACTGTGACCGAGCGACTCAGCCACTTGAAGAATTTGTAGGGCGCCTTTAAGAAGTACTTTGAGTCCGTCATTAACCGGATTTGGAAGACCCGGCATATGATCGGATGCCCCGGTAGGGGTCTTTATAATCCGTCAGTAACTGGGTTTGAAAGACCCAGAATTGATAGCTGGAATTGGAAGATCCAACATCTGAGCAGATGCCCCCGAAGAGGTCTTCTAAACTCGGTGTTTGTATCGTTATCCAGCCATGTATCAATGGCGTCGACGATTAACCGAGTGCCCATCGGGGAGGTCTTTGGTTTAGAAACTCGGTGTTTGTGTCGTTATCCAGCCATGCATCAATGGCGTCGACGATTAACCAAGCGCCCCTCGGGGAGGTCTTTGGTTTAGAAACCCGGTGTTAGTATCGTTATCCGGCGATGTATCAATGGCGTTGACGATTAACCGAGTTCCCCTCGGGGAGGTCTTTGGTTTATCATTTATGTGATTTCTCGGGACTAACGCTAGCTCACTTATCGGTTTTTATTACAATTTGTTAGAGCTTGGGCCTGGAATCCTGCAATCGAGAAGATGTCCCTTTGGTGAAAACTTGGAATTTCACTCATGACTTAAAGGTCATACCATTTGACAAACCAATCCTTGGTGTCCCGTCCCTGCACAGCTATGCTCCCACATCTTCGAGTTTATTGCGAATGACGTTTCTAGCATTAAGTGGTGGACATTTAAGCTATCCAGCTAATGCATGCTATAACAATCACCATGATTGGTTAAATCATGATAGCGTCATCATATTTTTCAGAGGACCTACAGTTGAAATTGAATCTTAGCGAGAAATTTGCAAATGTACAATTTATGCAGGTAATGCAATTTCCTTTCATTTATATTTACAAAACTTGTAATAGCATTTCATGATATTCACAATTTTGTTTTAAATGACATGGAAGAAACATTAAGAGAAACAGTGACGGAGATGTATGGCGTTCCATGCTCTTGGAAGTTTGTCTCCACCCGTTATCTTTAGTTCAAATGTATCCTAATCACGAGTTCATCTCCTTTTGGGAGGTTCTTCATTTCATTGGCATATTTCACAATGTCTACCCAGCTTCTTCCGGTTGGAGGTGGACCTTCTGAAATGGTATTAGTGATCACCCGTGGCATGACAGTATTTTCCGCATTCAACCCTTGCCTTGGTTGTATAGAGGATGTTTCCCGACCTCGGGGATTTTGGGTATTTTGCGGATTCTTTGTATAGCGTTGAAGCCTATTTTTCCTTATCAGTTCCTCGATTATGCTCTTTAGATGCCTACACTCATTTGTGCTATGCTCCAGCTGGCTATGAAATTGACAGAATCTCCCAGATTTCATGGCAGCATCGTTGACCTTTACTGGTTTCGGTATCGGATACTTCTCAGTTTCCTTGGTGGCCATGAAGATATTCTCTATAGTATCGTTCAAGGGAGTCAATTCCGAGTTCTTGAAGAAACGGGACTTCTTATTGGCTCGGTTATCTTTCCTGTCACTACCTCGTTTCTGACCTCCAGGATTCTTATAATTGCTCTCAGCATTATTATTCTTCTTTTCCGGTTGCATGTTGCTTTCCGGAATGTCATTAATACTTATATACTCCTCTACTTTATCAAACAATTCCTCAAGTGTACTTGGCTTCTTCTTTTTGATCCACCACCCTAGTTTTGTCTTTTCGTTTGTAGCCCCCTTTAACGCCATTAAGGGTAGGTGAGGCTCATAATTCCCTACTTCGGCAGCATCAGCATTGAAGCGAGTGAAAAAGGCCCTAATTAGTTCTCTCGGCCTTTGCTCAAGCTCATTCAATTCCACTACACCTCGCACTTTTGTCGTTCGGAGTCTAAATTTCTCTTGAAACAATTCGGCTAAGGTAGTGAAGTCATCTACAGATCTGGGTGGTTGCTTTGTGAACCAAAGCAATGCCACGCCTTTGAGATAGGTCGGAAAATATAAGCACTTCAACTCATCAGTGGCTCGGGCTTCGTCCATGTGCTGATCATACTTAAATAGGAACACATTAGGATCAGACTCTTTTCCATGATTTTGCGGGCCATCTCTGATATATGCTCCTCCTCATTGTGCTGATCCGTGGGGCAAACGCAGTCTTCCTTATCGCATGTTTGCTTAGGCAGACGGTTACGGTTTGGATTTCGGGATTCTGAATCCCCCGCTTGGAGAGGCGCCCCTTTGGCGGAGCCAAGCACTTGTTGAGGAGTTGTTTTATCAGAGTGGTTGTAAGCGGGCAACTTAGTTTCCTTACGACTAGGATTTATCATTTCTTGAACAGAATTTTCCCGGTTCGGGCTTAAAGAAGAGGAACCTGCGTTTTCTGTATACGGAGTTTGAATGGATTTTGCCCGGGCGGATTTTATAGCGATTTTTGCCGTAGCAGTTTGCATGGCAAACATTATTTCAAGTCTCTTCATCATGGCCTCGTTTGCAATATTCATTTGGCTAGTTAAAGTCACGGCAACTTCATCTAATTCTCGTTCTGTTATGGCAGCTCCGGACTTTGAACTTTCCCCAATGTCAAATTGAGTGATAGGAGGAGTCGTTTCATGATCGGCAACATTGTCATCATTCTTGGTATTTTGATTTATGACCTTCTTTGATGGCCTACCTGATTTTTCCATATTTTCAGACGAGGGCATGAATTAGGTCATAGTGAGATAGGATTAAGGTTTTAATGCAAGGTATTGAACCTTATGAGAGAGTGTGAGAGAACGAATGATTGAATCGGCCCCACGGTGGGCGCCAAATGTTTGCATCAAAAATGACACAAATACCAAGTGTACTAGAAGTACTTCCCAAAATACTTGGAAATATGAGATGTGGTGCCAATCAACAAAGAAAAGCAAGTAAGGAGACACAATGTTTTATAATGGTTTGATCAAGTACGATCTACATCCACTTTGAATAGCGATTTCATTATTGCATCTAGAGTTACAAGGAAAATATATCCCTTCATTACATTCATCATTACACTCTCATAGAATTTGATTAAGGAAAAACGATGAAATTCTTCAATTATGGCAAATGGTAGATCGGGTCTAGATTTTCGCAAGGACTTTGATGGATTCCCACTTATTCATGATGGATTCCAAGTTGGATCTTCGCTTTTAGATGATTAAAGATGAGGAAATCACTAAGTGAAAGTTGAGAATTGAGTTTAACAGCCCTTCGAGGTCATTGCCTTCGTTCCCCATTAAAGTGGGGTTGGAGCTCTATTTATAGGAATGGAGAAATGGAGTGATACATCTTTCAGAGTCACCAGTCGATCGGACATTATTTACGGAATTGCCACTGACCAGCCTGGCAATAGTTGTCCAAAAGCCAGTCTGTTATTTGTTGTCTGAAGGACCGATTGGTCGGAAACAGGACCGACCGGTCGGTTTGGCCTTTTTCCCTTTCTCGTGTGAATGAATTGTCGTAGGTTCCGCATCATGACTGGTTGGTTGTTTGTCTCCAGGCCGACCATTATTAAATGTCTGAGAGAGGTGCGATGCTCCAGGGGTGACCGGTCGGTATGGATGGATTCTAGCCGATTGGTGGGTGAGTTTTTCCATCCTTTCACACGAGGTGGCTCTGTTCTTGTAACCATCCGATTGGTATGCTTGAATCCAGACCGACCGGTGTGTTTGGGTTCAGTCCTTCCGGTATTGCCTTTAGTGCCATCCTGTGCACACTTGATAAAGTCTTTTATACTGACCGGTGCCCTTCCTTACTGGCCGACCGGTATACTTAATTCGAGATAGTACTGATCGGTGTTACTCCTCACTATCCGACCGACCAGTTCTTTATTCTACACCATCCAACTTACCATCATAATTCAATCCCTCAAATCTTCTAGATGATTCTTGATGGATAACAATATGATCCAAACCAAATTGAAAACTCCAAAATGTATAAATATGACTACTAAATAATCTGTATGCAATCAAAGTTCCAGTTCATCGATACAACTTGCATTATAACAAAACGAGCGTTATGGTATGGGATTGGAGCTCGATTAGATTGTGATTTGATCCACATATGTTTGATAAAAGTATAATCTTCTTCTTTGATCTTAAATAAGAAATGTGTAATTGGAACTTGAAAACGTTAATGAATTGTGTTTTGTAGAGTGCAATGTCTGTCAACTTTTCCATTATAGCACATGCTTTGCAATTATGCTTTCAAAAGTCATATATGTTTAACACATTCAAGAGAAAATGATTTGCACGAATTTTAGTTATTTTTTTGGGTTCAAACCATGTGCAGTTAGCTTGAATCTTTATTTCTAAGTTGTTTATTGTAGCATCTAAATGTTTATTACTTTTAATACTTATTTGTGTTATGAACTTATAGAAAACGGATGTTGTAAACAATGTTTATTTATTAGCTTCAATTTTTAAGTAATATTAAGATTTAGTAATACTTGTAGAATTGCAATTTGAATCTGTAAAATTACTTTAATTTTTAGATTCTATTTTTCAGTGACACATAAGGATTAAGATATTCAAGGACAATTTTGAAAGTTTACGGTCAAATTAAAGGTTTGCGCTTTGAAATCAAATAGTCACCACGGTCTGTAGACAAGTCAAATCACTGAATGAAACTTTTTTTGTTTTTGAGTTGGAAATGAGTTTGTGCACACTGTTTTCAAGGAGGGTTTTCATTGGTGGAATTCAGAGGACCCGTATGGACATTTCCATTAATGAAAATTAGTGTTTTGTACAGGTTGAGTCTTCTTTGTTTACTCTATTTTCCTCGCGGTTTCTCTGCTTGTCTGTTATTTTTAATTTTGAATTTTTAAAAATTCCTGGGGTATGCATAAACGAATTTTATTTCCTTTCGAAAACGAATGAGATGCTAGTATGCTACAGTCACTGACAATAAACCACACTTGCAGGGATAATGTAACTAGTTAAACGATTAATTACATCATATTTGACTTTTAGGCAAGAGAAAAACAAGGGCAAACGATAGCCCATCCAAATGTGAGAACCAGCATGCAACCGGGGACAGCAATGGCGGAAGTCCCTTCCATAGCCATTTATATATTCAGGCATACAAGCTAGCAGCTTTAATTCAGAAGAATAACACACTGCATTAATTAATAAATCCCGAGTTATAAAGAAAGAAGAAGAAGAAGAAGAAGAAGAAGAAAGGAAAAGAAATAATGAGCAGCGGAGAAGGATCAGGGCAGCCGCTATCAAAACCAATACTGGACGACAGGGTGCTCCCCCAAAGGCGTAGCCTGCCGATCTGCCCTATGAAACTAGCACTTGGAGGTTTCCTCCTCCTCTCCGCCATCGGTTATTTCACTTTGGCCGGTAAAGCTAAGCCTGATACCTCTAACACTGAGGTCGCTAGAGCTATTGCTGCTACAGGCCCTCCTGATAAATAATCATATTTCACATCCTCTTCGTTCCTTTGTTTCTACTTAAGCTTAACGATCACATATATTTCAGGTGTCCTCTTTTCTGTACTATTATTGTAACTCTTTTTTTCTTTTTCTTTTTTGTTTAGAGATTTTCATTGTGACCCTGATTGTGACATACAATTTTGAATGCTAAGGTATATATATGTATATACTTGTTCATTTATTTTCTGTATATGCTATTTTGCTTCGAATTCTTTATCTTAAAAATGCCTCATGGCATAGCTAGCCAACACTTGAAAAACCAAGTGATAAAGAGTTATATCTAGGAACGAGCAGGAAAACCGATTACAAACCAAAACCGAACCGAAACCGTATAAAGTCGATAAAAATCGCATTTTGAAAAACCGCACCGAAATAAAACCGCAAAAACGGTGAAACCGCACCATTAGTATGGTCGGGGTTTGGTTTTTATCATTTTTTCAAATCCCAAAACCGAGACAGCACCGAATATTATTTATATATAAAATTTAACGCTACCATGTATTGTTTCTGCACGTATGCATTAGCATATGTGAAGCATATTGTGTGTTTTTACAGTGGTGCATGCATTTGTATGTAGATGTGCGCACTCGTTTCTGTTGCTTTTATGCTGCAAGTTTGCAACTATCAATTCTGTATATTTGGTTACTTAAATTAGATGGTTTTTGAATTCTTTGATGACTTATGCAACTTTAGAATTTATATTTAGTTACTAAAATTAGATGGTTTATGAATTCTTTATTGTAATCATATCTTGCGCTTCTCAGGCATAGAACGTGCTTCCTATTCAGCTTTCACTGTATTGCATTATCTACCGTGCTTTCTTTAGTTGGGTGCTTCCCTTTTATCCATTTAAAGGTGTGAATTACTTCCACTTTAGATTTACCGTCAGCCAACTCTGCACGTTCACTATTTGCAGCCCAACAATGCTTTGTATTATCATATCCATTTAAATGCGTATATTTTACTGCACTTCAGCTCCAAACATAAGAAAATATATAGTTTACATGGATTTAGAAATGGACAAAGGAAAAATATGAAATAATACAATAACCAAAATAGTTCAATCAAATAAGCGAGCCTTTATTACTTGTTATATATGCATAAGCATGCATGATAAACGCACATCGCATAAATGGATAATAATAACCTGCTGGTTGTGGTTGCTACCGATGCAACTTGCTACTCAACTGCTGTTTATGTTTTGTAAAAGACTGCCTTCGCATTTTAACTGCATTGTATTGGTCTAATTGATAATTTTCTTCTTATTAATTATATTGGTGTTGTAAAAGACCACCTAGTATTCTTTCATTTGTATTGTATTTGAATGCTTTGTGTCTGTGAGCTCTGGTTAGAGAACAATGCATTTTTTGTTAATCGGTTTTGGAACCAAAATCGCACTTTTGAAAACCGAAATCGCATTTTTAAAACCGAATCGCATTAACGGTTTTTGGTTCGGTTTCGGTTCCTACTTTTGAAAACAGCATCCTAGCGAAGCTGAGTGAAGTTTTGAGTCAAAACCGTACCAAACCGCACCATGCCCATCCCTAATTCTATCTTGAAATTAATAGCACACCATGAAACAAAGTGATGAAGAGTCCATAAACCGATCCTCTTTAATCGGGAAAAACATTCGACTTTGACTCGGTTTCTGAAAGGTAAAATTGTGTACTAATTAATTTGCGATTTCGAGTGATCTCTATATTCGAATCCTCAAATCTTAGGTCGATCTCAATTATTGCGGATTTCGTTCGGTCAACGTCTGGTATTTAATTTGAGGATTGTTAATGACACCACCGATTCGGTTAAGGGGTGTCATTTTGTTAAGGGGAAACCGACGTTGGAAAATTTGTTAAGGGGCAACATCAGACAAATTTTTATGGGACAAAAATAACCCTGTAAAAACGGTAAGAGTATACCGTTTTTATTTAATAAAAACGGTTTCATTAGACCATTTTTTCTATTTCTATAAGAAACTTTAACAAACAACGAAAACGGTAAGAGTATACCGTTTTCAGTTTAAGGGTATTTTGGTCTTATTATTTCGTATTGTTAAGGGGTGTCTAGCCTGTAGCGTTCGCCCCTTAACAAAAATTGAAAAAGCCACTTTCGTGACACCCCTTAACCAAAAAAGGGGTGTCATTAACAATCCCCTTTAATTTTCCAACTGTGATCTCTTCTTGGTTATTCCATGCGCTTGCCTTCTGTGTTTCTACTTTCAATCTCATGCATTAGTCAATTGTAGATCAAATATATGTGTACCAATTTATGTGTCTTTGAGAACAACGTATTAATGTTGTGGGATCTTTCTCTGAAATGTGGAATGGTATAATTCAAGAATGTGATTCAATATTGGGAATTCCATCTGCTTGCCTAAAGAGTTCACAGTTATAATTTTTGGGGCCTTGATTCATTTCAGTTCAAATTTTAACCCTTAATTCATTCAAGGCGATCCCTAAAAATTGTTGTCCAAATTGATGTACCTTTTTTGTGTGTTTGAAAAAGCATTATTAGGAGATTGTTGGTAAAGATGGATGTATGGGTTGATTGACAGATTAACTGATGGGTGAAAACTGTATTAGTCACGATTTCGAATGCTACAGTGATAATGCATTAAAAGGCACAATTCTTTGGTTAGATCGTGTGGTATTAGCGGTGTTATGAAAATCGGACCGGACCGCCGGTCCAACCGTGGAAAACATGGACCGTGAGCCAGTCCAGTCCGGAGGCTATTCAAGCCGGAAGCGACGTCCAGCCCCTTTTCCTGATTTTCTTCCCCTTCCCTACTTAATTTTGCCTGAGCTTCCTTCAAATCTTCGATTTTCTCCGAACATCGGACCGACGGTCCGACCAAGTAGATCGCCAGAGCCGCCGGCCGTTGAACACCACGGTTGATTCAACGGTCGGGTCTTCATAACACTGGATATTAGTGCACTATTCATGCCATTTTCTAGTAAAAGGGAATGGTATTCAAGTCCTCCTACTTTGTCGTTGCTCCTTCTGAAATTGCCAATTCAGTTCCACAAGTTAATTGTGGAATTGTCAAAGGAACAGATGACTAAACTGAGAACATGCTAATGCTTCATGCAAAAGGTGTGCAGCAGTAGGGTAACATGAGATTTGGATATATACAGATTCAAGGAAGCTGTGCAGACTTAGAGCAACTCCAACAGGATTCAGAGAAAAGATATTACGATCTATAAGATTACAGAAAAGATATTGATTTTTTCCCAACGGCGACGAGCCGATTTTTTCAGCGTGGGAGAACTCCAGTTATTTCTCAATTTTCTCATTACGTGACGAGCCGATTTAATCGGCGCGCGCCTTTTTTTCCTCTGAGAAATTGTTGCGAGCCGATAAAATCGGCTCGCGGGCCAATTCTTACTTCTGAATTGAACCTGTAATATTTCACTGAATATTACTGCTTGTAATATTCGTTGGGGACTATTTCTCTCCAAATTCAAGATTCAATAGCTGAATCACTCCACCGTTGGAGATGCTTTTATAGTTCAATATCTTATATGGTGATCTCTATGCTTTCCTATCATTGTCCCAAGCTAATTGATGTCCTCCGAATTGCCACCTATTTAAGGACCAATTTTACATTTAAAGATTTATACATGAACAAGCCTATGTACAATTGATAGGGTTGTAACTATGCAAGGAACATGGGATGTTTTGAACTGCAGGAGGCACTTGCAGTGGGAAGCTATAACCTTATCATGGGTCCTTTTTTCCTCTTTGCTTTTCTTCAGCTTTCGTGTTGTATCTAGATTATGTATGCTTCATTTGACTCTGGTTATAATGCTAACCTTACTATGTAATTTTCTTTTAGTTAATAAAACGTACCAATTTTCAATATATATATATATAAGCACTTGAGAAACCAAGTGATGAAGAGTTCTATCTTGAAATTGATAGCACACCATGAAACTTACATATACATACATACATACATACATACACATACACATACACACACATATACATGTATATATATATATATATATATATATATATATATATATATATATATATAGGGAAAGTCTAAATGGACACAAAATATTGACATAAAATTAAACACACAGAATCTGAGTCATTAGATCTCCCCCTGAATTCCACCTCACACATAAAGACAAACAAATCTTGTGGTCCAAATTTTGTGTACACAATTTTGTGTCCCTATAGCGTTCAATGACACCTGAAACAGTGCAGCACCCCTAAATGCCCCCTGATTTCCACCACATATCACGTTTCTCTCCCTCCATTCATTCTCTCACCTCCCATTAACTTAAACTACTATAAATACTTGGTTTCTATTGGGGGGCATTTGGGGTGCTCACTATTTGGGGTGCCATTGAACGCTCCTCATATATATATATATATATATATAAACACACGAGGCAGGTTCAATGACATCCGAAATAGTGCAACACCTCATTTGTCCTCTAATTTCCACCACTCATTTTCCTTTATTTCTCCTTCCACCCACTCTC
Organism: Allium sativum; assembly: GCA_030737875.1. Taxonomy (NCBI): domain Eukaryota; kingdom Viridiplantae; phylum Streptophyta; class Magnoliopsida; order Asparagales; family Amaryllidaceae; genus Allium; species Allium sativum. The sequence goes on from CM060924.1 coordinate 303,742,367, forward strand.
TCACTAAGTTATTATAATATAAATGCGGGGTTTATATCAAGAGACAATTTGGGTGCTTCATTTTTAGGGTGTTATTGAATGCTCGCATACACACACACATATGCATACATACATATATATACATACATACATATATATACACACACATATATATATATATATATATATATATATATATATATATATATATATATATATATTAGTAGCGTTCCACACACCCCTGTTTTGTAACATCCCTACCTATTTGTAAGCTACACTAATTCAAATCCAACAAGAATTTGTACATGTTTAATCCACATATATTATCATTTAACCAAAATTTGAGCTCGTTTTGACATTCGTAGAATACTATATTTGATATTTAAATTTAACGATTCGAAGAAATGTCTAAACGACGAATAATTGAACTAAGATTTTGAAAATGTTACGAATGTCGGAACGAGCTCAAATTTAGGATAAATGATTATATATCACTACTAGAAATAGTAGCTACAATATCAGTGCTTTAACATCTGTTACTAAAACCACCGATATTAAATGAATTTTTAACATAGATATTTATTTTATCGATGTTATAACTTTTCATAAACATCACTAATTAAAATAGCCGATGTCTATTACTCTGTTTAAAAAAAAGTGTAGACATCACCCTTTTAACATCAGTTTGTAAAACCACTGATGTATATCTTTTAAATATTTCTTTAGACATCGGTTATTAAAGCAATCATTGTCTATCTTTTAAAACAAAAATATCTACAACCTTCGGCCAAAAAAGAACGCTTCTTCCAAAATCATTTCTCGTGCCTTCTCTTCTTTAGAAAATAAAAATAAAAAATAGCAGACGAAATCATCCGTCGTTTCCTCCATCGCCTTGCACCTCCAAATCGTCTCGCCACAACCTCTAAATCACGAGCTGCCACTATCAGTCGAGCACAAATGCAAATGGAAGCGTTTTCCTACTTTAAATTAGGGTTTTTAATAAGAACTGATGCTTCACTTTCAGATCTGTCCTCTTATCTCGAGCACACTTGCGATTGGAAAATTGCAAGTGATTATATTTATTGCTTTCACTCAATTTTCCCTATTATCTCGAGCACGGTTTATGTTTAAGCAAAAACTCGAATACGCTTGTATGCCATTGATGATTGGGCTTTAAATAGGAGTTGAAACTCGTATTTTCTAGTGTGTTTTGTTTGACCGATTCAAGTGATTTTGATTTGTCGTATGTTGCTCAGTTCATACATTCACTTAGAAAAAGGTAATCTTTGTATAAAGGTTTATATAATTCTTAGCTTAAATGAGAGTTTATATAATTTAATTACTATACTAGGTAGTCACTTAAAACAAGCACAATTGTCTACTACTATGTAGTTTTTGTATATATTATTGTTAGCCACTAAAATGTTTAAAACAAAAAATGATAAGAATTTGTTACTTGCAGCACTTGTATTCTATTCATGATATTTTGTATACTTGCTTTGTTTTTGATTTGTATATGTATGATTTTTATATATGTGATACACTCCTATTGTCATGATGTACTGATTATTGCATGTCTGGCATCCATATATGTTTTGTACTCAGCTGCTCCATGTTGCTTTTATGCCTTATTTGATGTTGCATGCTTGGAAATATGACTTAGTATTTATGTGAAGGCTGACACACATGTGTGTATACATATACAGTCTAGTACGTGTATATACAGATTGTTAACATACGTACGCTTTGTCAAAATTGACAACAGATACTACACTTGTTCTAAACTGATAAGAACAGATACTATAGAATCAAAAGATGATGATGGACAACCCAAATACCTGAGGCAACAATATAAAAAGTATATTATCTTTAGTTCGAGTCATATTTAGTTGTTTTTACTGAGTGTCTCTTACTTGTGATTATAGGTTGATCTACTTAGTGGTTTTTGCACCAGTTAGGGGGTGAGGCTTGAGCTTGTGGTTTTGGTGGAACTGTTTGCAACAACATGAACATTGTTAGGTTGGATGGATAAGGATAATCAAAATGGGACTCTTTTGACTATTCCAATCCCACTAACTTCTGACGATGTTTCTGTTGTTGTCAGATAGCTCCACTGAAACCACAAGCTCATGCTTCACCCCTAGTCTTCTACCAAACCGCCACCACAATTAACCTCCTCCGAGCCTTCAACTGTTGTGCCAATGGTGAGTGTTAGTTCACGATTTACTTTCATCATGTATCTTAAAATCGACTTAAAATAAAATATAACAGTCAATTTTTTTGTTTGTTGCTGACTTTGTGTTCCGTGCTACTGTCTTTTGGTTGGATTGTTAGTAATTATCAGTTGATAACCTTCATCGCATAACTCTGATCAAGATCCTGTGAATCTGAAGTGCACCTTTATGTCCTTAACTAGTCCGTCTTCCTTCCGCTTTCAGTCTATTTGGGTGACCCCACTCCCTCATTGCCACGGTGATGAAATCGTGGTCTCTATCACCTTCAGGTAACCCTATAGTTTTTTTCTCTCTTAAACTTCATTGTCTTAAATCTTATCTTGAGGCTTGGAAAACTCGGGTGTATAATAATAACTTTGATAGAGTTCGTTCGGCAGAAGAAGCTCTCATCTTGCCTAAAGCTTTTTTGGTTGTCATACCTTTTCCTCCTAACAAGAAGGAATGGGTTCAAGCCCAACTCGCTTTCAACTAAGAGTTAAGCATTAAGAATTCATTCCTTCTTCAGAAAGTGAGAATCAAGCGGGCCGTTGATGGCGACTCCAACTCAAAATTCTTCCACTCTATTAAAAGGAAAAATAATATCCAATCAATCCTCCAGGTTCTTCGTCCTAACCTTCCATTAGCTTCTTCTTCAGCGGAGGTTAAAAACACATTCCTTTCCTATTTTTAAACCTTTCAACAAATCCCCTCTGTCGATTAATCGGATCATTTTCTTCTTTCCTTTATCCTGCGGTTATTGCTTCCTTCCGAGGCCCCTACTATGTGTCATCCTCCATCCATGGAGGAGATTCTTTCCTGTCTTTTCTCGCTTAAGAAAGACAATGCTAACGGGCTAAATGGTTACATCAGCGTTTTTTTTTTCGCTGGGCCTAAGAGGCCATCAGTCAAGATTTCCTTTTGGTGATTCTTTCTTTGCAGATGGATTGCTTCCCAGGGGATGGACGTCCACCAACCTTGTGCTCATCCCTAAATGTGAGACCCCCATTCCTTGCACCATTCCAGGTCGATAAGTCGCTCTGTAACTTATCGATCAAAGTCATCTCCAAGATTCTATCTAACATGCTTCTTCTATCCTTATCAAGTTATCTCCTGTTCCTAGGAAGGCTTCGTCAAAAGTCGTCTAATCACTGACAATGTTCTACTAGCTCAGGATATCCTCAAATCAATCAAAAGATTCTAGGTTTCAATGTGGTGATTAAGCTTAAAATGGCCAAAGTTACGGCCGCATGTCTTGGTTCTTTATGGTCCGGGTTCTTATATCCTTCGCATTTCTAGAGATTCAAATTTATTTTATTCGGAGCCTTATATCAAAATGTTGGTTCTCTTTTCTTATTAACAGAGTGGTCAAAGACTATTTTCCTTCAGGAGGGAACTCCGTCAAGGCGATCCCCTTCGCTTTTTTTTTTTAATCTCTGCAGAGGCACTCGTTAGAGGATTGCATGATCTTACTATTTATAGGTAGGTTCACCTATTTCGTATTACGGGCGGATTCCCCGTTATTTCATCTCTATCTTTTGCTAATGACATCATTATCTTCTCTAATGTGAATCGTTATTTTTTTCAATGTCTCCTAGATTTTTTTCATCTCTATGAGTGGTGTTCGGGGAAATTGATTATCGCCATGAATAGATGCTTTGTTCCCTCTAAGTTTATGGCATTTACAAGGATCTCGGGGATAGAGAACTCGTTGGGTTTTCATGTCGGTTCTCTTCCTCTCACTTATCTGGGTATCTTTCTTTACCGTGGCCATAAGATCAATGCGAGATTCAACCGCTTCGCTGACAAAGTTAGGGGAATTTTTTTAGCTCGAATCTCATCTCCTAAGATGATAGGCTTGTTCTTGTTAAGTCGATGCTCGACACTCTTGGATCTCAACCATTCGCAGCAATGACACCGACTTCGTCATTCTTTCATTCCTATTGGTATTTGGCGTCATCTATTTTCTTGGTTAAAAAAGACGATGCTAAGAGACATCATTGAGTTTCTTGAGAAACCATTTGTCCTTCCAAGAGAGGGGGGGCCTTGGTCCTCGGAATCAAAGGGATGTCTGCATTGCCTGTGAGCTCTAGGTTTGGTTTCGCTCTAACGATTCCCTGTGGGCTTCATTTCTTCATGTGATGTATCGTCGTCTCTTGTTGTTGGACTATTACGGGTCCCCCTCTTATGCGATCGAGAGGTGAAAACGGATGCAGACTGTCAAAGCGTTTACGGATTCTCACGGGCGTGGTTTTTGTTGGAACGGGGGGCTTTCTCTCTTAGGGTTGTGTGGAATTCGGCTAGAATTCCAGTTGTCAGAATTCGTGAGTGCTTTCATTTGGGATAGTCGCATTTCTCTCATGACCACAATTCTTATGTGGAAAATCCTTTATAAGGGGCTTCCACTGGATTTGAACCTTACGAGGATAGGCACCCCACTCAGATCTCGGTGAAGGTGTTGCCAATCTGGCTCGCTGGAGTTGATTGCACACTTACTCTTGGCTAACGATTGTGTTATTGAGATCTAGTCGTTTTTTGAAGACCTGGTTGGTTGCAACAGGTTCCCAACTTCTTTAACTAACTTGTTTCATTCCCGGTGCATTAAGCGGCTTGAAAAGGATCTGAGGTTGATCATTTATAGGCTTATTTCTTGTCTCAATTGCCAACAGGTATGCCCGTAGTAAGGTGGTTTTTTATGAAACCCCTATGTTATCGTCAACCATCAATCAAGGGGTGGTGGATGATGTATTTTTCACTTTTCGAGGTTGCCCTTTCAAGAGTAACCTTGGTACTTTTTTGCTTGTTTTAGCTAGTGTTTTCTCTATTACCGGGGATCACATGCTCGAGCTGGGATGGGTTGAGGGTTTATTTTTTTTTCCAGAAAGGATTATCAGTTTGGAGACTTCCTACTCAGTTTTAGATCTATCTCTTTTGGATGTTGGAGGAAGACTAGCCTGGTTCTCCCGTCCTAGAGGCTAGAGAGAGTTTTGGCAAGCTTCTTGGATGTTCTAAGAGGAGTTCTTTGAGGTTTTCTTGTGCACCGGGTGCTTTTGAGCAGGGTGTCGTGCCTTTTGGGATTGGTTCCCGAACTGAGGCAGTGGTCCTTTTTGGTTTAGCTTCAGTCATCTGGAGAGGGTCTTCTTGTATAGATAGGAGGTAGTTTTTAGTGTTGAAGTTGTGTTATTGTTGTACCACTTTAGGATTATATTTTGCTCCGTTTGGTCTGTTTGGTGTTGTATGGGTTGTGCTTTATTTGCTTTCTTGTTGCAATGTTTAGCTCTGTCGTTCTAATTTTGTACGTCAACATTTTTTGTCTATATTTCTTTTTGTAAAAAAAAGAAAAAAAGTTGTTGCATTTCTTTCCATCATGCCGTGAAAATTAAAATACAAGAAGGAGAAGGATATAAGTGTAATAAACTGTAGTTCTTGCACAAACGGAAGTAAAAACTACAAGGAGATAACAAGACATACTTTTTTACAAAATTACGGCCTTACGTGTTTTTGTTACAAGCTACAAATTTGAAGTCTGACATTCTAACTATAACGTGATTTATATCAAAAACATTGTTCAACATAGCATTATGACCGGCATGCAGCCTTATGTATGCTCTCAAGTCGTACTAATTAACATGATATAAATAAAAAATGTGCAGAAGTGTACGTGAGTGAATTTTCGAAGAGGCATATTATGTAAGAGCAAATCCTTTGATCCTATATTTTGATGTCTTGGTGCACCAAACAAATATACACTGTTTACTCCTAATTTATTTATATTATATCAATTTTTTGTAATAAGAAATAGAGAAGGAAATGAGAATTAAAATTTGGAGCAGAAATCGTACAAAAAAATTTGAGAAAAAATCAAACAGGTAAAAACTAAATTTTGAATTGTATTCGAATTAATTTTTACAATGAGATAAGCCCAGAATATATATAGTTTACAGGATGGGCTTTGGGTTGTAATAGCGTTGGATACAAAATACTATTTCAGATTGCAAGAAGGAACGGTTGTAATATCGTTGGGCTGATGGCAGACATGATGCCACGTCTGCAATCCAGGAGAGGAATATAAAATGTACCAGAGAGAACGAGTGTGTTTCTTTAATTCATTCTAATACACTCATCTGGAAATTAGGGTTTCTGAAACCCTAGTTTCCACATTTCCATGGCGGCACTTCACAAATTTCGCCAGTTTTCCCTTGAATTTTCTTCTCAATGGAGCTTTCCACTTTAAAGACTTTGGATTTAGACTTAAGTGGCTTGTGCAACCATGAGTTGATCTTCTATCATCAGATTTGAGTTAAAGGAAGCACGTATCAGTGTAATTTGGTCCTTTATCGGTACTGCTTCCTTTCTAGTTGCTTGCAATTTTGTTCTACTGGCTGTCTTTTCTCAACAACATTCATTTCGGCACGAAATCTGGTAAAACTCTTTGCTGAAATTGCTTTAGTTAGTGCATCCGCTTTCTGGTCAGCTACGGGTGTACGCCATATCTCAATTTCCCCTCTTTGTACTAATTCTCTGACGAAATGTAAGTCAATCTCTATATGTTTCTTTCTAGCATGTTGAATAAGATTTTCTGACATGTATACGGCATTTTTGTTGTCGCTTCATAGTGTTGGTTTTTCTATAGATATTATTTGTAGCTCATTTAGCATAGATTGGATCCACTTTATCTCTACGGTAGCATTAGCTATGCTCCTGTATTATGATTCTGTACTCGATCTGGAAATGGTTGCTTGTTTCTTTGAGCTCCACGAAATTAAACTTTGACCAATGTAAACACAGTACCCACTTGTGGATCTTCTGTCGTCAGGATCAAAAGCCCAGTCAGCATCTGCATACCCTACTATGGTTAGATGTTGACTTGCCTTTAGTGTAAGGCCATAATCTGTTGTTCCCTTGATATACCTTAAGATTCTTTTGACTGCCTTCTAGTGTGTGTCAAGAGTATTTTGCATAAATTGAAATACTTTATTAACGCTGTAAGCAATGTCAGGTCTAGTTATAGTAGCATATTGTAACACTCCTACAACTTTCCTGTATTCAGTGATGTTAGAAATAGTTTCTCCTCTAAATTTTGAATACTGCTGACTACTTACCATTCGTGTTGGTTGAGATTTAGCGTTAAACATATTTATTTTGTTCAGTAGCTCATTTATATCTTTCTTTGGCATACAAATATTTTGTTGTTGGTTCTTGTTGCTTCTATGCTTAAGAAATAATTGACATCCCTTAGATTTCTGATAGAAAATTGTTTATCTAGGTATTCATCTATGTCTTCAACTTTGTTACCAGTTATTATCAGATCATCTACATATATATTAATATATAGATTACTAATGCCTGTTTAATTCTTGTAAACAAAGAATTATCTGATTTGGTAGACTGAAAACCTAGTTTATATAAAGTATATTTCAGCTATCAAACCATACTCGAGGGGATTGTTTAAGACCATATATGGCTTATTCAATTTGCAGACATAGTTTGAATTAACATTATAACTTGGTGGTTGACATATATAGATTTCTTCTTTGAGAACCTCATTCAGGAAGGCATTATTGACATCCAAGTGTTTGATAAGCCAATGTTTGCTCACAGCTAGAGTTAATATTAATCTTATAGTGGTGGGTTTTACAACATGAGAAAAAGTTTGAGTAAAATCGAAACCATATTCTTGTGTAAAACCCTTGACCACTAATCTAGCTTTATACTTGTTTATTGAACCATTAGGGTTCTTTTCAACCTGTATGTCCATCTGCAACCTACTATATTTTTATTAGCATGTGGACATACAAGATCCCAAGTATTATTCTTGATTAGAGCATTATACTCTTCTTCCATTGCAGCCTTCCAGTTTTTATCTTTTATTGCCTTATCGAAAGATTCAGGTTCATTTAAACTGGATATGGTTGCAAATGTTTTGGGTTTAAAGATGCCACTTTTTGCCCTTGTGATCATAGGATGATCAGTCTAAGCTGGTTGTTCAGTTGGTAATGAGTTGCTAGTGCTTTCAGAATTTTCTAAACTAGATTGTTAAGTGTGTGATCCTCTTTCATTATCCTCATTACTTTGATTGTTTGCAGGTGGAAGAGGTGTCATGCTGGGTGGCTCAAAGTTTTCACGATCTTCATTGATTTGAGAACTTTGAGTATCCGATCTTTGATCACTTTCTGTCTGCTGCCAACTTTCATCAATATTGGTACATCAAGTATCAAAACCTTTGGATTTCTGACTTTACCTGTAGTACTTATATCTGTTGTATTATACAAAAAAAAATTCATCAAAAGTAACATGCCTGCTAATATAAATTCGGCCTGTGTCATCAATGCATTTATATCCTTTCTAATTATTAGTATAACCCAAAAAGGTGCACTATTTTGATCTAAAATTAAGTTTGTTATCATTATATGGCCTGAAATGTGGAAAACACGGGCATCCAAAGGTCTTAAGATTTTTGTATTCTGGTTTAACATTGTACAATTTTTCAAATGGTGATAGATCCTTTAATACACTGGTAATTGTCTGTTGATCAGATAAACATCAGTATTAAAGCCTTCTGGCTAGAATTTTAATGGCATACTTGCTTGTGCAAGCAATATTAAACCAGATTCGACAATATTTCTGTGTTTTCTCTCAGCAAATCCATTTTGTTGAGATGAATATGAACATGTGGTTCTATGAATAATTCCTTTTTGCTGAAAATACTTACACATATTTTTGAATTCCGCTCCATTATTTGTCTGAATGATTTTCACTTTATAATCAAACTGTTTTTCAACCATGGTTATATAGTTTATAATAGCATTATGTGATTTAGACTTGGCTTTAAGAAAGTATATCCAAGTAAATCTAGTGTAGGCATCCACATACGACACATAATATCTATAACAAAAAAAAGAATGAATTGGTGACGGACCTCATAAATCTAATCAATTGTAGTGGTTTAGTATAAACTGTGTCAGAATCAGTAAAGGATTATTTGTGATTTTTACCCATTTGACAATATTCACATACGTATGGTAAGGATACAGGATCAAACTTGATATTATTATCATTTAGTATTTTCTGAACAATTTTAACACTTGGATGCCCAAGTTTATAATGCCAGAGATCAAATACATTGTGCTGCATTCAGTCTTTCCTTTAATATTCAAATTACAACTTTTGCTATTAATGACATCACTAACATCACTTTGGCATTTAATAGAATTAAATTTTAATAGTACATTGGCCAAATCACCCTATAAAATAATTTTTCTACTTAGAATATCTTTAATTAGACAATGTTTTGGATTTCTATTTAGAATATCCCTAATTAGACAATGCTTTGGAAAGAATTCAAAATAGACATTATTATCTGTGCTAAATTGGGATATACTAATCAGGTTCTTGGTGATTTTAGGAACTCTAAGCAAATTATACAAATATAATTGCTTTCTACCATTAATATAAGTATTACCAATATGTGTAATTTGAATGTGTTTACCATTAGCTATAGAAATAGAGTTGTTACCTTTGTATTCCCTACATCCAATGTTTAAGTTGTCAAGATTGTTTGTAAGGTGATTTGTTGCTCCTGAATCTGGGTACCAACTATCATCTTGTAATTGATCCATTCTGGTTGCATCATTACTCTTGCCTGGATTGTTAGCTTATTGATTTATTTGTGCCACATTTGCAGTTGAGTTATTACTGTTTTTCTAGTTTTGAGAATTGTTATAGTACTGAAATAACACTTTAGGGCGGTGTGACCAATCTTTCCGCAGATCCGATACTTTGGTCTGTTATTATTGTTTCATCTGCCTCGGCCCCTACCTCTATTTGCACCACCACCTTTCTGGTAAGATGTTTCAGATCTATTGTTGTTTTTGGCTGTAGCAAGATTTGCATTGAGATCAGTTTCTCGAATTCGTTTGCTTCTTATTCTTGCTTCATGAGACAATAAAATGGCATGATCAATGGAGGGAGGGGGGACTATTCTTTGAGTTGTGATAACTACAACAACTGCCTCATAATCTTCAGTTAATCAATTTAGCAAATATAGCACATGATCTCCATTGGATATCCTATTTCTTGTAGCGTTGAGTAGATCACATAGTTTCTTTACCTTCGAGATGTATTCTCTCATATTTAGATTTTCCATTTTAATATTCTGAAGTTGTCTTTTATAATGCAATACTTTTGCAAACGATTGATTGTTGAATTCTTTTTCAATAGTTGTCCATATATTGTTTGCAGATGTAAACTCAATGACAATTGGCAATAAGTTTTCACTTATAGACGATAGAAGTCGGGAACTAATTAATCAGTTTTTCCTATGATATTGAACGAATGCCTCATTAGCAATAGTTCTATTGTCTTGATCTGTAGCAAACTTTGCAGGAACAAGAGTAGTATCTAGAATGAAACCTTCCAAACCATAGCCTTGTATATTAGTTTCTACTTGCAGTTTTCACAGTAGATAATTTTCTTCATGAAATTGAATTGTGATCAATTGGCTTTGGGGACTTATACCAGTCTTTACTAATTGTTGAACAAGTGGGTGTATTCAGTGGGTTTTCTGGAGTGACTTTGTAACACCCCACCTCCGCCAGGTTCACTCTTGCAAGTACACTGGCTTTGGAGGGGTGTTGGACAAGGTAAACATGCATGAAGATATCACAAGACAGAACATATGAGTAAACAGAGTAAATAAAGCAACGGATAAAATTACTATTTCAAAACCATAGTCAACTTACATAAAAAGTACTAAGTCATTATTTTCCAACCACTACAAGTCTAGAAACATAAACTGAAAACTGGAAATAACATAAGGTAAACTATCCCCAAAGTAGACGTGGTAAAGCCATAGCGAGCTCAAGTCCAAACCGTACATGAGCTATCAGATAAGCAAGCCAAAGATCCAAGCTAGGTGCTAGTGTTCCCACCCTGAGAACCTAGGGGGGAAACGGAAGAAAAGAGGCGAAAGGAAAACAGGTCAGTCATAAAGACTGGTAAGTCCTACCTACTATTAGTATAAAACCTAGTAAAATTAACTGGACATGAGAAACTGAGATGAAACATAAGGATGGTAACTAAACTGGCATGGTGAAAAGTTAACAAGATAGATCAAGTGTGGCATCGCATATACAAGGTTAAGTTGCACCAAGTGTACTAGTATTCTAATCCATGTCAAGTATAAACAAGAAATGATCCCTTGGCCCAAAATTGGCCCAATCAACATGAGATGACCTAAATCAAGGTCCAACTACACGGTCTAGTCGATCGGCTCCCTATAAGCCTAACTCGTCAAGTGTCGGTGTCATACGGCTAAACCGCGAGATGTAGTCGACTGTGCAAGGTCCACCCTAGGGTGTATCCGGGCCCTAGGGTGCCAACCACTGACACAAAACAAGCACGTACAGTCCAAGCCTACTGGTGCCCATGTCTGTCTTTCATCCCTGGACTATGTGCACGACCATAGTCCGCCGGAATCTACAATGGCGCACCTACCTAGCCGTCCCTTTTGGTCACTTACAATCAACCCAGTAATCGTGCCCCACCCTTAGACTAGTCCCTAGGGTATCCCGATACTCCCTGGTGGGTTATTGCTGAAAAGGGCCCCACAAACTAGGGTTTCTAATGGGTTAAGTGTGGTTAACCCTATCCAAACCATGTATCAAGTTGGTTAAGTATACCCAAGTGGTTCATGACTTAACCCCAACAATCCATCGTGTTCAATTGGTTAAGTATTCAAGTGGTCCTTGACTTAACCCTACCATGTGGCATTAATTACTTAATGCACCCCAACCTCTCACATTAGACTTTGTTGTGGTTACTAGTTAAGCCGGGCGGGTCCGGGTAGCTTTACACCACAACCTAGTCTAACCTCGGGTTTTAAGTGCGATATGACCAACTACTCACATTGGGTCCTATTATTTGTAGCCACTAGTTAAGCCGGTCGGTTCCGGGTAGATTTATGCTACAAACTCAACCCAACCTCGAGTTGGCCACTTTCATGTTTTCTACATGTCATGTCCATGTTCATGTTTTCAAGCATAATCACATGTCATATTTTCAAGTCATGTTTCATGTCATTTAAGTTTACCCATAACGTAACCCCATCGCACGTAAGTTCGCATCAACACAAATAGATCAAAAGGGGGAACATAATGATATGATAAGTTGGGCATAAAGTGGCAAAGTCTATCACAAGTTTAACATGGTGATATACGAGGCAAAGGTGTTCATCACAACTAGCATATAAGGTTATTGGCCTCAAAACATGCATGACATCAAACTTAGCAATTAAACTAGCATGTAGTTCGACATCATAGGCAAGGTGAAACATGATAATAGTTGTCATAGTGTGATAAACTTGTGGGTAGCATGTAGTTCAACATCATATGCGGGTTGACATCAAGTTTATAAGATGGTTCTATGTTGCATTTATGCATAACTACCAAGTTCCATGTTGCATTATGCATAACCACCAAATAAAGCTCATAGCTTTCTACCCAAAAATCAAGGTAAATGATACTAGGTTCATGATAGTGCCAAAATCATAGATCAAAAGAGTCATAAATGGATCTATGCATCCAATGATAGGTTCAAGGCAAATATTGCACTTAGGTCTAATTCCAATCTACACATGTATGGCATTAAACTTAGCAAATAGGGCGATAAACTTGTGATTAGCATATAGGTCATAACATCATAGGCAATTTAACATAAAGATCATGAGGGGTTCTATGTTGCATTATGCACAAATCCCAAATAAAGCTCATAGCTTTATACCCAAAAAGTCAAGGTGATAGTCCCATAACCATAGATCAAAAGAGTCATGTATAGATCTATGCATACCATGATAGATGCAAGGCAAGTGTTACACAAAAATCCCATTTCAACTTGCTACATGTCATATTAAGTTCATAGTTTAAATCTAAGAGTAGAATAGGGCTTACAAAGCATGGTAATGAGACTAGAACACAATTAAAACAAGATAGAGACTTGGTAGCAACACTAGAGATCTCCAAATGATAATCTCCACTCAAAACCCTTGAGAAATAAGTAGAAGATCCTTGCTTTGATGAAGAAAGATGGCTCTTTTACTTTAGAACTAGCTTAGAACACTCAAGCTCTCATGAGCAAGAAGATGGAGGCCATGATTAGGGAGCATTTGGGCAGCACTTAGTTGTAGGAATGATTAATGAGGGTTTAGGGTAGGTCTAAGGGTGCTTATATAGAAGTTTAGGTTAGTTTAGGCCATAGGATTAACCCTAATTCTGATCTGAGCCGTTAAATCACGTCACAAGCCAACAAAACAAGACCCAGGAGCCAAAACAGGTGCACCAGGCCAAACTAGCCCGACCACCCAGGTCGACAGGGGTGTCGACTGGGCAGTCGACACCAACTGGGGCAAGTCGACTCCCAAGTCGACTCCCAAGTCGACTCCCCAGTCGACTTGGGGCTAGGCGGGAAATTTTCCCGCCCAGTCTGTTTGGCTCCAGATTTGATTTTCGAACTGTTTTTAAACTCTGGATTTTCTGAAAACTTTGACGGGCCATAACTGGGTCATACGGACTCCGATTTTCGAAAACTCGGACTCTATTTCGCGTATTTTTCCGAGACGAACGCAATGGCACAGCCTGTTTTCCTTGATTCAGATTTTAACATTTAATTCTGCCTTGATTAATGTTATAACATGTTATTCAAAATACGGGTTGTTACATTCTCCCCACCTTAGAGGATTTCGTCCCCGAAATCTTCAAGTTAGGAAGAACGTATCCTACCATCCATCATCCATCTACTCAAAACATCATCCACGAGCAGTCATTGTCCTTAAAAGATTCTAAATGCTGTATGATCATATGCGAAAGGTGTGTGTATATGTACTTATCTAATGCGAAAATCAGGCGGTTACTGATTCAGTAAACCTCCTTAATGCAAAGTATGTTAGTGAAATGAGTCCATATGTATGCAAATTCCTAACATAATTCATAATCTCTACATGAGTGCACATAACATTCATCCATATGCAACATCCACGTGATAGCATAACATGTTTCAGCCATGAATAAGTATAAGCACTCATGCATATGCAATATGAAAGTGTGTGAGCCGATCTTAGTGCCTAATGTGTATCATGCATCCACGAGTATCCACTTGCAAACACTTGCAACCACTTGCAAACATCAAGCATAACATGTTTCAAATACATGTTTCATCCAAAGGGTTTCTACCTAAGGTTCTCATGACAGGATTAATGAAGTAATCAGATAAACATGGATAGCAAAAGATAGATATGCTAGCTTATAAGAAAAGAGATTGAGAATGTACCCTCAAAAAGAAATGGGTGAAGCGCACGCATCTTCTCCTCGGTTTCCCAAGTTGCGTCCTCTTTGGCTTCACTCCACTGAACCTTTACTAACTTGACTTCTTGATTCCTTAAATTCTTGATCTCCGTTCCCAAGATACGAATCGGAGCTCGCCTCGGGGTTGCCTCTTTCTCTACCTCCACATCTTCAAGAATGCTAGGCTCAACTACCTCGGCTGACTCATGTAGGCACTTTCGGAGATGCGAGTCATGAAAAACATTGTGCATTCCGGCCAACTTCTCGGGCAATTCCACCTTATAAGCCATCTTCCCAATCCTCTCTATGATAGGGAAGGGTCCTACGAACCTTGGTGCCAGCTTCCCAACTGCTCCAAAACGAACCACATTTCGCAAAGGAGAAACCTTCACAAAGACCATATCTCCAACTTCAAACTCTAAGTCTGTTCTTCGCTTGTCTGCATAGGATTTCTGTTTGTCTTGGGCCGTTTTCATCTGCCTTCGAATCAACTCAACCTTCTCGGATGTGTCCCTTATCATGTCGGGCCCAGGTATAAGCTTATCCGTCGTCTCCCACCAACATGTTGGTGACTTGCACGGCCTCCCATACAAAGCTTCGAATGGTGCCGTCCCTATGCTTGCTTGGTAGTTGTTATTATAAGCAAACTCTACGAGAGGAAGGTGGTCTTCCCCAGTGCCACCAAAGTCAAGAATGCATAGCCTCAACAGATCTTCTAGTACCCTATTCACCCTTTCGGTCTGACCATCCGTTTGTGGGTGATAGGCCGTACTTAGATTCAATCGCGTACCCATCGCTTCTTGCAAACTATTCCAAAACTGGCTAGTGAAAATTGGGTCACGATCGTTAACTATGCTAGAAGGAGCTCCATGCAACCGCACTATCTCTCGAAGATAAACGGATGCTAGCCATGATGCGGTCCTCTTGCTCTTCACCGGAAAATAAAGTGAGCACTCTTCGTAAGTCTATCAACTATGACCCATATGCTAGTATTCCCCTTCCTTGACCTAGGCAATCCATCCACAAAGTCCATAGAGATACTCTCCCACTTCCATTGCGGGACCTCCAACGGATGTAATAGCCCACCGGGTTTCTTCGACTCGGCTTTCACTTGTTGGCACACCATGCACTTTGAAACAAACTCGGCCACGTCCTTCTTCATACCAGCCCAAAAGAAAATGCGCTTCATATCCCGGTACATCTTATCCCCTCCGAGATGTATGGTCATCCTCGAGTGATGCGCCTCCTCTAGAACTTTATTTACTAAGTCTCCCACTCGTGGGACACATAGTCTTCCATCACGCCTTAGCCATCCCTTGTCATCAATAGTATATCTAGCGAGGTGACTTGACATCTCACCCCAAATCAACTTGTCCATGATCTCGACTATCTGCGGGTCTTCCCTCTGTGAAGTCCCTACTTGATCAAGAAGTGTAGGTCTAAGCTCAAGAGATGCTAACGAACCAGTCATCGACTCAACAGCAAGTGTAAAATCAAAGGTTGCTAAGAACTCTAGATTCTTCATTTCAACAAATAAAGGGCTCAAAGTCAACCTTTTCCTACTTAGCGCATCCGCCATAACATTACCCTTGCCGGGGTATAAGCTATATCAAAGTCATAAGATGCCAAGAATTCCATCCACCTCTGTTGCCTTAGATTTAAATCCTTTTGCGAAAAGAGGTACTTCAAAGACTTATGATCAGTATATAACTCGAACCTTTCGTCTAGAAGATAATGGCGCCACGATTTAAGTGCAAAGACAATCGCCGCCAACTCCAAATCATGAGTGGGATAGTTCTCCTCATGCACTTTAAGTTGTCTACCCCCAAAACATATCACCTTCCCTTCTTGCATTAGGACAGTGCCTAATCCCGTGCCACACACATCGGCGTACACGATAAACATCTTACTCATCAAAGACATCAGGATATTCTCTGACCACCCTCACAGATTGAAAACTATCGATGGATGAGTCAAGGGATTCTAGATAACACAACCTGACGGGACCCATAGGGTTACAAGAAATCTCTAGGGTATTACCAAGGCGAGTCATGAGCCTCACAACCCTATGCTCACAATCAACCCGTATCCCATAAGACCGAGAACATATGCATTACACGCGAATTCTACACTCAAGATAGAAATCTACAAATCCACACTGATCATGGATAAATGGGCGGAACCCCCAATTGGATTTGAAACACTAACGGGATCCTCAACTAGACTAGTACTTAGGTGCAAACTTTCAACAAGATCAGAAGGAATAAAACTATGCGATGCGCCAGAATCGAATAAGGTACGAACAGGAAAATCAGAAATGTAAACAAGACTTTCTATAGAAACACTACCTTGATCAAGAGCTGGAAGAGCGAGGAGAGCCTGCAACTGCCCTCCAGAGGGTCCTACTCGCTGAGTTTGCCCTTGCTTCTTGGGGAAATCCTTGCTGAGATGTCCAGATTCTCCACAGAGAAAGCACTCGCCCAACTTCCTCTTCTTCTTCCTACAGTCTTTAGCTATGTGTCCAGTGATCCTACAGAAGCTGCACTTCCTCCTTTCTCTTGACTTGTTGTCCTTGCTGTTGTTGTTCTTGCCTCCTTTCCCGGAATCTACCTTCTTTCCTCGAGACTCATTCGCCTTGATCTCCATCTTGCCACTCTTATCTTCTTCTTGTAGAAGGGCCATATTTACCAAACTCTCGAAGGTCGCCCCATAGGTATATGAGACATGGCCAAACCGTGCAATAGCTCGTTCAATCCTCGAGTAAAGTGTAGGGCCTTCTTCTGAGCTGTGTTAACCAAGTCTAAACCGAACTGAGCAAGTTGAATAAACTTATTCACGTATTCTATCACGGTCATGTCCCCTTGCTTCAGTAATAGGAACCTCTCCATCTGAAGGTTCTCTTCTGCTGATGATAGAAACCTCAGTCCAAACCTTCCCCTAAACTCATCCCAAGTCTCAATTGGCCTAGTAGTGGTGGTGACTACCCACCAATAAGCAGCCTCCTCTTTCAATAGCCATACAGCCAACAGAACTTTCCTACGGTCTTCTATACCAAAGATAGCAAAAAGGTCTTCAGTTTCCTTCAACCAGTTTCTTGCCTCAACAAAAGTCTCTGTCCCAACAAAATTCTTGCCACCCATCACCTTAAAGTCCTTGCAAATCTTCGTGAAATCCGCTTGCGGATGATGAGGAGGAGGAGGAAAGTCTGCAGGGCCCGCGCCGTTGGCCCTAGCTTCATAGAACCTTCGGAACCATCCGGGTATTGGTATTCCCTCGGGAAGGTTAAGATCGGCCATGCTAGAAACAAAAAGGAAAAGATAGATTCAGAACGAGGAAACAATGGAAAGCGCTAATGGCTTTTGGGGAATAACCTTTTAAAATAAACTAGACTTTTCTTGGAAAAATACTTAATTGGTTTTGAAAATAGATTTTCAAAAAGTTTTTTTTTTTTAAACTTTTGTCCGGTCTAATAAAACCTTATGCTCTAATACCAAATGTAACACCCCACCTCCGCCAGGGTCACTCTTGCAAGTACACTGGCTTTGGAGGGGTGTTGGACAAGGTAAACATGCATGAATATATCACAAGACAGAACATATGAGTAAACAGAGTAAATAAAGCAGCGGATAAAATTACTATTTCAAAACCATAGTCAACTTACATCAAAAGTACTAAGTCATTATTTTCCAACCACTACAAGTCTAGAAATGTTAGCCCACTTTGTGAACTGGGCAACACAAAGTCGAGATGTGAAACATTAAAGAACTTAGAGAGCATTATAGCGGGTCGGATCGGAGGAATGTAGCGGATCGGATCGGAGATACGTTGCTGATCGGATCGGAGGGCTGCTACTGTTTGGTTCAAGGAGACACTGCTATCCGGATCGGAGAGTTGCTTACTGTCAATCGGGGCGGAGGGCCACCTACTTGTTACAAAGACAGATCGGAACGGAGTGAAAGAGAATGAAGACTTAGCCTTGGGACAAAACCGGATCGGATCGGATGCCCCGATCCGAACCCCTCCTGTACACTCTTCCGATCCGAACCCATTTTCCACGTCACTCTCCTTCATGATCGCCTGGCTATTCGGAGCGGCTATGACCAGTTCCTACCCACAACGTCCACTACTCTGATGCGTTGTCAACATAGAAATCCATCCGAACCTGAGGCTGATGGGATGGATGACACGTGGCTCCGATCCGGATCGGGTTCTGAGCAAATTTTCACCTATAAATACCCTGTCTGGAGACAATAAAAAGGATCTTTTTTTAGCACTTTGAGAGTTCAACCACTTCCATAACCCGAATTTCAGCACTCTCGGATAATCCAAATCGTCTTTTAACATTTGTTTTTAGACAATTGAGTGAATGTACGTGAGTTCTGAGAGAAATTGAATGAATATCTCATTGTAATTGCAACAATATCATTGAGAATAGTGATTGACAAGTGGACGTAGGCTTTTCTTCGCCGAACCACTATAAATTCTGTGAGTTCATTTTACTTTTGATCTTATTTCATTCTGCTTTTAGTCAATTTGGGTGTTAGAACCACTTTTTGGTCTAACATTTTGGTGCTTTCACTGAGAACCATCTGAATTCTCTGTTTTTCGGGATTATCGTTCCACTTTTTGGACCGTTGAGTTCAAAGAAGTTAATCCTCAAGTTTCGACGTTCTTGGATATTTGTTGAATTGATTGTTGAAGAACCATGGCCAAAGGAAAAGGCAAAGAAGTACAATCTAGTCAAGGAAATGGAGTTGGCGAAGATCAGCAAAATGCGGTCGTGACAAGGTCTCGTGGGCAGAGCTCAGCAGCAGGACGGACCGATACAGGAAACCCGAACCTCCTTCAGGGGGAGAGCTCCGATCCGATCCGGGTAGGAGAATCTGAAGCAGTGCATTCCCCCAACCTGAACCGACCGGAGCAACTTGCCCTACACCGACCCGACCTGGCTTTCCAGCTCCGACCCGAACAGGCTTCCCAGCTCCGAACCGACCCGATTTCCCATCTCCGATTCGAACCGACACTTGGTGATGTTGGAACCTCTACTCGAGCCCCTACAAATGCTCCGATTCCAGCCATCTGGGTCAATGATCAGGTCAATCCATCCGCACCTATTACTCAAGGAGATTTCTCGCGTCTACTTGACATGCTTGAGAGTACCAGGGAGGCTATGAAAATCCACGAGCGCACCAATCTCATGATGCAAGAAAATATGAGACTCATGAGAAGGGAAATTAGCGAACTCCGTAGACAGAGAACCCCATCCCCGGTTCGTCACACACCAATGGATCAGTCTTCTTCTTCCGATGAAGAGCGGCCCCGTGAAAGAAGGCCGCTCGAACGACCTCAGAATTTGGAGCAGCTGACGTTCGGATCTTTGGGGTCTCGCGAGGATATTGCACGAGCACTAGGAAACAATGATCCCACTCAGGGGCAAAGACTCCAGCCCCCTCCTCCCGAGATCGACCGGGAGCGTAGGGAACGAAGTAGAGCAGAAGCAGCTCAAAGAAGGAGGGCATCTCCTGAACAAGAGCCCAGAAGGAACCCGGATACCAGGGCCAGGGAACCTGAACGGCCCCTAACTAATGCTGATGTACAGGCAATGGTACGCCAGATTATGTCCGAGAGCCAGAACTATACCAATGAAGATTATGGCATTGAGCGAAGCCATACTCCTTTCACTGACGACATCCTCAATTTTCAATTCCCCCGACGTTTTAACCTGCCGCAGATGGACAAGTACAATGGGAGAACTGATCCGGGATAGCATTTGATGCGATACTCGTGGCTCATGAATGCTGCTGCTGCTCCTGATGCAGTGAAGTGTAAAGCATTCCCGATCTATTAAGAAGATGTGGCGCTGTTCTGGTTTACTCGACTTCCCCCTCGTTCGGTATCGAATTATAGGGAATTGAGCGAACGTTTTATGAATCAGTTCCGCCTCCATACCCGAAAGTCCAAAAGTGTTATTGAATTATCAAGAATTAAGCAGGCGCCAGGAGAGTCTTTGAGGTCATATCTTGACCGTTTTAACTTAGCTGTGACTGAAGTTAGTGACCCGCATGAACCCACCATCTTGATGGCATTAAAGGAAGGAGTCGACCCTGAATCTGAGTTTGGAGATTACCTTTCTGGGAAGACAACCTCCACGAGAGAGATATTCTATGAAAAGGCTGATATTTATTTAAGACGAGAGGAGGCCAGGGCAAACCGAAAGAGAAAGTCTGAAGCGGCTTCAAAAGAAAATGTTCAGAGTAACGTCGCCGTGAAGCAGTCTGGGGAAAGTTCTGGAAAAGTTGAAGTAAATGTGGGAAACAAGGGTGGAAACAACAATTCTGGAAACGGGGGCAACAGCAATAACCGTAATGCGAATGGTAACAGAAGAAATAGAAATAGGGGAAGTGATCCTAACAAAAGACCCCGATTCCAGACTTATGAGAATTATACCCCATTGAACGACACTCTGGAGAACATTTACTTGGACACATACAATGTTTGCAATATAAAAGACCGCCACCTCGCAACTCAACAGAGAAAGAATTGGCAACTGGGAAGTTTTGTTTGTTTCATGGAACTCATAGGCATTCAACCAATGAATATCGGCATTTGAGAGACATGATTGAGAAGCTGCTGCGCGAAGGGAAACTGGATGAATATAAAGTTTCCCCGAGGGACAGGGGGCAAGGAGAGCAGGCTCCAAAACAGATTCAATCTGCTCCCAAGCCTACAGCGCAGCAGAAAGGCAAGGGAATTGTTATCAACTCCATAGTGGGTGGACCCCACCCAACAATCCGTAGTTTTAGAGCAATGGATCAATATGTAAATGCTGCCAAGCATGTAGATGTGAATGAAGGTGATGATTTGGAAGATATCGCCCCTATAAAACAACGGAAGACAATGTTTGACGACGTGGTATTCCGCAGCAGAGATAATACTGGGATCCAATCACCCACTGATGATCCGTTGGTCATTACTACCACCATTGGGCCGACCTTGGTTCATAAGGTGTTAGTAGACAACGGAAGTTCTGTTAATATTTTATTTAAAAAGTCATTCGATCAGATGAAGCTTGAATCTGAAGATTTGAAGCCATGTGAAGGTTGGATCAGAGGCTTCAATGTGGCGTCAACAGCTCCTGTGGGGTACATAGAATTGCCCGTAACCTTGGGGCAAGGAGAACGCCGAAGAGTGCGGATGCTTCAGTTCGTAGTGTTGGACGTAGATTCGCCTTATAATGCATTTTTGGGGAGGCCTGCCCTTGCTGAGTTCAGGGCTTGCATCGCCCCTTGGTGTTTATTGCTTAAGTTCCCAACTGAAGCCGGAACTGGAGTAATGAGAGGCGATCAGGTTTCCGGACGGGCCTGCTATGCTGCTGAATTAAAGATGTTGATGAAAGGACTTAACATCGAGAGTAAAGATGCCTCGCCTCCTCCAAAGGGGGGCTCGGCGTAGCAATTAGAGGGATCGACCCCGAAGGAGTTGCCCGAAGGAATGCCTGAAGACCTGGATCCCAGAAAAGACGAGGAACCAGAGACTAGAAATGCAACTCATAATGAAGCGACAGTGGAAATTCCCATTGATGAAGCTGATCCAACAAGAGTTTTGAAGATTGGATCTCAATTGGATCCACGTCGGGCCGAAGAACTAATAGATTTCTTGAAGGCGAACTTGGACGTGTTTTCCTGGACCCACGCTGACATGTGTGGGATATCACCATCCATCATAAGTCACTCCCTAAATGTAAACCCGAAACACCCGCCTGTGAAGCAAAAGAGACGTATGCTGGGCCCAGAGAGGTCGGCTGCTCTCAAAGAAGAAGTGGAGAAGCTGAAACAGAAAGGATTTATTCGAGATTCGACATATCCCGACTGGATATCGAATCCCGTCTTAGTAAAGAAGCCGAATGGAAAGTGGCGGACTTGCATTGATTTTTCAGATTTGAACAAAGCTTGCCCAAAAGATAGTTTCCCACTTCCCAGGATTGACCAGCTTGTAGATTCGACAGCAGGTCATGAACTTCTCTCTTACATTGATGCATATTCCGGATACAACCAAATTCCTATGCACGTGCCAGATCAAGAACATACGAGCTTCATTACAAATTTGGAGTTATATTGTTATGTTGTGATGCCATTCGGATTGAAAAACGCCGGAGCCACTTATCAGCGCCTGGTGAACAGAATGTTTTATAATCAAATAGGGAAGACTTTGGAAGTTTATGTGGATGATATGCTTGTCAAATCGAAACAGTCCTCCAGCCATACGTAAGACTTGGCAGAAATGTTTGGTATCCTGCGAAAGTATCGGATGAAGTTGAATCCTTTGAAATGTTCATTTGGAGTAGCATCAGGAAAGTTTCTAGGCTTCATTGTGAACTCCCGAGGAATTGAAATCAATCCCAGCCAAATAGCAGCGATTAGAAACATTTAAGAGCCAAGGAGAATTAAAGACGTTCAAAGTCTTGCGGGGAAAATAGCTGCGTTGAGTAGATTTATCTCCAAAGCCATAGACAAATGCGTCCCGTTTTTTAATTTGATTAAAAGGGGAAAGAAAAACTTCGAATGGACTCCGGACTGTGTTGAGGCCTTTCAAAATTTATTGGAATTGCTAGAAAAACCACCGATTTTGTCAAAACCAGTGGATCACGAAGAGTTATTTGTTTACTTGGCTGTTTCGGCTCACGCCGTTAGCACAGCCTTGGTTCGGGAAGAAGACAAAGTGCAAAGGCCAGTATATTATGTAAGCAAGAAATTGGCAACGGCAGAACGCAACTACCCAAAGATTGAGAAGCTCGCGTACAGCCTCCTAATCGCATCCCGAAAACTTCGTCACTATTTCCAAGCTCATCCAATAACCATATACACTGACCAGCCTCTGAGGCAGGTGTTGCAGAGACCCGAAGCATCGGGAAGGTTGATCAAATGGAATATAGAATTAAGCCAGTTTGATTTAAATGTTCAACCACGAAGGTCGATCAGGGGGCAAGCTCTGGCAGACTTTATAGCAGAGTTCACTATCCCAGAAGAGGAAGTGATCAATGACAGAGTGGTCAAGTCCGAGGATGAGTTAAAGATAGATTCATGGAAGCTATACACAGATGGAGCCAAAAACGACCGAAGGTCCGGAGCTGGAATCGTCTTAGTTACTCCTGAAGGGCGGTCGTTATATTACGCTTTACGATTAGAATTTTCAGCGACTAACAATGACTCTGAATACGAAGCCCTGATTGCCGGGCTGAAGCTTGCTAAAGACCTCGGAATAAAAGTGTTGGACATATTCTGCGACTCCAAAATCGTTGTTTGCCAAGTGCGAAAGGAATTTGTGGCCTGGGGACCTCGACTCATCGCCTACCTCGGGAAAGTGGAAAAGTTGTTGAGCAACCTGGAGCGGTACAGTATAACGCATATCCCAAGAGCCGAAAACCAGAAGGCAGACAGGCTGGCAAAGCTAGCTAGTTCCGACAATCCAGAAGAAACTGAAATAATTCCAATTGAAACGTTGGAATCGCCAATCTTTGAGTCGATGGAAATTGAGTTCGCTTTCGAAGCAGAACCGGAAAAGGAGTCGTGGATGACCCCAATTAAGAACTTCCTTAAGAGTGGAACACTCCCATCAAAGAAGAGTGAGAAAAGGGCTATAGTTCGCAAGGCTACCAGATATGTCATACAAGATGATACTCTTTATAGGCAAGGATTTTCTATGCCCCTGTTAAGATGTATAGCACACGACGACATCAGACGTGTACTAAAAGAAGTACATGAAGGTGAGTGTGGAGATCATACAGGAGGTCAGACTTTAGCGAAAAAGATATTGCGGTATGGATACTTCTGGCCCACAATAAATAAAGATGCAGCTGATTATTCACGATGCTGCGATAAGTGCCAGAGATTCGCCAAAATCCCAAGAGCACCGTCGACCCAACTCAAATCGATGGTGAGTCCTTGGCCTTTTGCCACGTGGTAAATTGATATCATCGGAGTTCTACCGATTGCTAAAGGAGGAGCAAAGTATGCAATAGTCGCTGTGGACTATTTTACGAAGTGGGTGGAAGCTGAGCCCCTAACCAAGATCACGGCGAGAAAGGTGATAAGTTTCGTGGTCAGAAATATTATATGCCGGTTCGGGATCCCAAGGACCATTATAACTGACAACGGAACCCAGTTCGATGGTACTGAATTCAGAAATTTCTGCCAGAAGTATAAGATCGACAAACGATACACTGCGGTTGCTTATCCGCAGTCGAACGGGCAAGTTGAAGCAATAAACAAAGTAATAAAATCCATCCTCAAGAAACGGTTAGAGCGCGCAAAGGCAAAATGGGTTGACGAATTGCCTTTAGCTTTGTGGGCATATCAAACAACATTTAAGACGGCTACTGGTCATACCCCTTTCTCTCTCTCTTTTGGTTCAGAAGCAGTAATTCCAGTAGAGCTTGAAGTCCCTTCCCACCGGGTGACGTATTATGACCCGATGACGAATCGGGCACTCTTACTCGAGTCTCTTGATGAAATCGAAGAAAAAAGGGACGAAGCGGATTTGCGTGCGGTAAGACATCGACGTCAGACGGCACGCTATTACGACAAAAAAGTTCACCTTAGGACTTTTGAATCAGGAGATTTGGTGCTAAAGAGAGTCTTTCCTTCACTTCCTCACCTCGGTCCAAAGTGGGAAGGACCCTTTGTTATCCAACGGAAACTTGAAAAAGGAACCTTCAAGTTAACGACCGTAGATGGCGAAGAAGTCCCTAGGGCATGGAATGCCCAACACTTGATGCGATATTTGGATTAGAAATGTTGTACTCTTTGTTATTTCTCTTATGAACTCTGTAAAAGGGCACGACTTGCCTTAGGAAAATCTGATGATATGAATAAAGGACTATAAAGTAGATGTAGGCTACGACTTAGCCGAACCACTATAAAAATATCGTGTGTTATTTACTTTTATGCATTATATATATACATTCATCGACTATTCTGTTGTGATTATGGAATGTAAGACGATTCAAAACCTGAAAGGTTGAAAACAGTTTAAACGTAAGAAAAAGCACAACAACTATTTGTGCGACAAGACATAAAAGAATGAGAAAGCGACATTCTTAACTCTAACTCTCCAGAGAGAGAGAGAGTATAAAAGCGTCTCCGATTGAGCGTTGAGAAAGAAATCCTTCCCCGCTGAAGGATCGGGGAGTGAATAATTTGCTGAGTTCGAACTCTAACTCTCCAGAGAGAGAGAGAATATAAAAGGACGGGAAGACGACGTCCTCTGAGGCGTGAAGGTGCATCCAGACAAGAGACCGCCTCAGTAAGAACTCTAACCTGAGTATAAGACAGGAGAGTATAAAAGAAATGCCCGAAAAAACGACAGGCATTGACGACACAGAAAATGCAATCCCGTCAGAAAATAGGGAGCATTCAGATTACTTGATTAAGCCTGAAATAATTCTTTGAGATTGACTGGGGGCATATATGTATATACATATTTCCTCCCTCCGTAACTTCATTTCATAACTATAGTAAGACATGCATTTTTACATAAGTGCAGGACTACTGACAAACAGACATTGCAGAAAACGAATTATTTTTTATTTACGAATGAATGAATTTGTACAGGAAAACAGCCAAAAAGAAGGTGCAAGAGTCACCCTTATAGCAACAATTATTGGTCAACCAAATGCTAAAACAACACGAGACAACCCACTATTTAGATTTCGAGTGATGCTTGGATTTCTTGGTGGCTTTCTCTGCATCCTTTGCCTCTTTCTCGGCCTCCGTCAAGATGCGCTTTAATTTTTTCTTTCCCGAAGATGCGGCGCTGGAATCGGTTGACTTCTTCCCGGAGGGCGGAGCGCTAGAATCAAGAGAAGATTTTTTAGCGAGTTCCTCTGTAATAGATCTAGTTGAGAGCTTAACAACTAACCTTGATCCCGCATCCACAACTGCGAGAGGCTTGAGGACTTCAGGGTCTAAGTCTTCAGCTTTTAACTGCAAGCGTTTATCTTGATCAGCTTTCATTGCAGCCAAAGTAACATCATCTGCACTTTTCGACTCCCCGACTATTGCCACCTCTGGATCTTCCTCATGTCCTCCGTCACCGCCATCATCCTTTAAGGCTGCTATCATTTCTTCATCATGGGGTGTGTCAGCCTTAAACGACTCGCTTCCTTCTCCCAAGTCTATAAGAGCAGCCTTGTCCTTCCCTCCTTTTGCCTTTTCCGTAGGCTCTGCCCCAAAGGCGACTCCCTGAGTCACATCTGTCTTTCCGGATGGCTCAATACCTACAGAGTGAGAAGCAACAGTTATCAACTCAGGAGAAAATAATGCGTTTTTCATCGATTGCTCAATCACGTGGCGAAAGGTAGAAATAGCGAATTGAGGAGAAAAGGTAGGGATACCTTCCGAAGACTTCTCGGCAGGGGTAACTACTGTCTCTGATGCCGTTTCAGGAATAGGGGACAGCAGAGTTGTTCGAGGGATTCCCGGGTTTTCAGGATCATACCCCTTTACTTCATAAGTTGCTGGGGCAGTAGAAGAGGAACCAGCCTCAGGAACGTTCTTCTGTTTAGTCCTTCGCCTCTCTTCTTCCATAGCATCAGCAATGAGGCGGCGCCCTTCAGCTAGACGTTCTGGCTCATCATCCCTTAAGTATTTCTCCATCAGCTTGTCCTCATCGATGGAATCAACCTTGAGCTCCTCTTTTTCCCACTCAACGATCTGACTCCATACTTGGACTAGAGTAGATGGATAATCCTCAATCCAAGAAATGTTCCGGTGATGGATGATATGTGCAAAGAATTCAATCATTAATTCGCCGAAACCCTGAATCTCTGCCTCCGCCTCTGACAATTGTTTGCGGGCCTCCTCCGCAGATTTGATAGCACACTCAACGTTTCCCTCCGCCAGGGCAGCTCTGTTCTCTGCCTCCAGTAGCTTTGAAGCCAAGTCAGCATTTTTCTTTTCTAGCTCAGCATTCCTCCTTGCCAACTCGGCATTTTTCCGTTCAAGGTCAGTGTAAGCAAGGCGCGTTTTAGCGGCATCTGACTTAGCATCTTCAGCTTGCTTTTTTAACTCAGAACGCTCTTGAGTGTGAGATTCAAGCAAATCATGATAACGTTTTTGCATATCTTCAAATTGTTGTTTGAAATTAGAAGCGTCCATTTGAGCAACAGCAAGCTGTGCCTGTGTGTCCTCTAAATCTTTTCCTAGATTCTTTAAGGCCTTTGCATCTTCTTCCGCGGTTTTTTGCATTGAATCAGCATTCGTGATTAGAGTACGGATAATTCTGGAAAGGTTGCGTGAATATTTGAACATTTCAGAATACTGTTTTTCGACCGCATCTATCTTTGCTTTGGCCTCATCTGCCCACTTGGAAGAAAAAGGTTCGAGGGCAGGTAAAAAAGTCAGGGTCTCGAAGTAATGTTCGGGAAATTGCTCCTCCAAATACGCCCGCTTGACTGCGGTTTCAGCGTCTAGTGGTGGAGGGGCGGGGATCGTCAACTCAGTATCCCTGTACGTGGAGGATTCAATAGTCTCTTTATCTGTCCTAGGCCGTTTAGTAGCAGGGACTTTGCGTTTACTTCGCGACTCA
This sequence comes from Allium sativum, assembly GCA_030737875.1. Taxonomy (NCBI): domain Eukaryota; kingdom Viridiplantae; phylum Streptophyta; class Magnoliopsida; order Asparagales; family Amaryllidaceae; genus Allium; species Allium sativum. The sequence continues at coordinate 303,770,475 of CM060924.1, forward strand.
GTATCTTTTGGCGGGCTTCTCTCCCTGCTACGCTTTTCTTGAGAAGAGGTGGAATCTCTTGGTTGCGGCCTGTCCTCTTCCCTACGACCCTGATAACCTTTATATCTCTCTGGGTCCGTTCGAACGGGAGAGCGAGAACGTGAGGTTCGAGAGCGATAGGGTTCATAAGGCCTTCTCTCCTCCCTACTGCGATCGTCGCGGCGCTCATTCTCAATATCCTGAGGTGGATTAGACATGCTGCGGCGGAGCTTCCTGATATCATAGTAGGATCGGGACATCGTGCCTGCACAATAAGACAAATGAAATTCAGAATCAATAGTTTCACAGAGAGAGAGGTGCAATGAATGCTAATTCTATTGTATAAAGTGTGTCCTAAGTGGTGTGTTCCCCCCAACCAACCCGAGTCCGAAGCTAGACTAGTACGGGCAGGCTCTTTGGCCTTAGCAGGAGTAGTCTCTTCAGAAGAGGTGAAGACTAAAGGATCCTTCCTAAAATCCTCTGAAGTGTATATAGTTTCAGGTAAGGGGAGATCCCCCAAACCTTGAAATAATGGGTCATCAGTGCTAGGGACATCTCCCTCGGAAGCGTTAGTTGGCGACTCTTTAGAAGACGTTGACCTTTCTGGAGAAATGGCAACCTCAGGAGCAGTATACCCTTCGCGATGCTTTTCGGCCAGGTTAGCCAATTCACCGTCTTGAATAGAGGATGGAGAAGGTGAAGTTTGAAGAGGCATTGTAGGAGCTCCCGAACCTTCTCCTGTCTCTGGGACTACATCCACTGGAGGAATATATACGTATGGAGCCGTCCCATGACCGATACTACGAAAAACAGATAGTAGTCCATGAAAATGAAGATATTCGTCCTTAAGGACTTCATCAATATTCAGGAACTTCTGATCGCCATTAAGGAGCTGGTGCATCCGGTCAAAGAACACCTGATCTGATATTTGTTTTGGGTTATCGACTGCAAACGCAAAGAAAAACAAGTTAAGGCGATGACTTGAATGTATAGAGCCAAGATTTAGAAAATCAGTGCTTTACTTGATTTCGTCCATCTCTTGGAACACCCAGGTTGTCGCTTCACATAAAACCATTCCAGTCTGGAATCTCCAGCTTTACTACTGAATGGCGTTGAAATTATCTTCCTCTTAGGAACAGACTCAAAATAGCAAAAAGAAGGAGTTTCTCGAGTCCGATGCTTGAAGTTGTAGAAGAAATGAACGTCATCGAAAGTGAGCTCTATGCCTAAGATCTCACGGTATGCTATATATAAAGTGTGTAAGTAGGCATAAGAATTAGGATGCAGCTGCATGGGGGCAATCCGCATTTATCTTAGAAAATCTACGATAAAGGGAGAAAATGGAAGGATAGCACCGACCATGCACATCAACCGAGTGATTGCCATGTATCCTTCTGGAGGGTTGTGGGGACGGTCAGATCTCGAAGGCACTAGAGTGTCCTTTTTCATTATCCCGTATTTTAAACAAATTCGGATAAGCCGGTCGTTGTCGATTGTTGATTCAACGGAATCTTGGGGTGATTCCAATATGACAGCCGATTCAAATTCATCAGGAGCCCGGTCGTCACCAATCCCTCCTTCCTCTTCAAAACCTAGAGAAACTTCATTCTCCGAAGACACATTGTCACTTTCACGATTTCCAACCTCGTAGTCTGAACACTTATTATTCCATTCTGGATCAGACGGAGAAGATATGTACTCGAGAGTAATTTTGTTGGAGGTTTCTGGGGCCTCTTTCTTCTCAGCTAGTCTGGAAGAGCGTCTGGGTCTCATGTTCATAAAACTATTGAAGAAGCAATAGCACAAATTAGAGTAAATTAGCCCGTATCCCCCCGTGCATGTGTGCAAACTAAAGTGTAAACAATGTATGCGGAAAGTGCAAAGTAAATGTTTAGAAGTGTGGCGCAAATTTTTGGCAAAATATAAAGAACTGAAGTAGTTCTTGATGTCCAGTTACGTTCGCAAGGCACTATCCTAACTGTCCATTAAGTTGAAGATTATGTCAAAAGTTGATTGGACCAGTTAAACAAGTTTTCATGCATTAAGGTGGACTGCTCTTCGGTTCGGTTCGGGCGAGTTCATTGGGATCGGATAGGGGATGCGGCCTCGACTTGGGCTCGGATAAGCTGTGAAACTCAGAAATCAAAATCGGATCGGCTCGGAGGTAGAGTCCCCTAACGGTTCGGATCGGATCACGTAGTCATACTTCTCCTCCTTTTATCTTACAATCCGACCCGATCAGGTTAGGAAAGCTCCCTTCCCCCCTTTTTCTTAACTACTTGCTCCGACCCGATCCGATCTTATGAACTTCTTTTCTTTTCTTTTTCCCTTTCTTTACTTGCCCCGACCCGATCCGACTTCCTGAACCTCTTTTCTTTTCCCTCTCATCCATCCTCGATACTCCAGCCCGAACCGATCCCCTCAATCCTCTTCTTCTTCTTCCCATTTCTCAACCACAGTCAAATCCACATCCCTCTCTAAAGCTCCAGATAAAGACGAGCGCATGCTTCATTTAACCTCTCAGTGCCTCGAGACGGTGGTAGAACCACCCACGACGACGACAGGGAAGGAGGGAGACGCGATATCGAAGCAAGAGAGGAGTCATGTTCAAATCATTCAAAATTAACCGCAAATCTCAATTGAAACCCGTTGTTATAAAATTGATTGAAGTTTCAAAACCTACCGAGGTATTTAAATCGAAGATTGGCGAGATAATTTCAGATTTTTTAAGATTCTGAAAGTTAGAGCTTCAGAGTGGAATCGGTCAGGCGAAGAGCAATAAAGAAAGAAAGATGGAGGAAGATGAAGGCTGGACTTATATAGGAAAACAGGGTGACTATTCGTCTCCCCGTTCGGACCGGATCGGTAGTCCAGAAGCAAAGCTTGGCCCAATACTCCAGTGAAAAATAGAGAGAAGAGGGGGTCTGTTCGGATCGGAATCCGAACCGAACAGAATTCTGAAATGCAGCAGTGAATTAAATTGAAGCTCGGAGAAGGAGATGAAAACACAAGGAAAATCAAAGGAAAAATTACCTAAAAGACGATGTACAATGACAATCAAAGCATGCTCCGTCTCCAACAGAAGCATCCTTTGAGGGGGCAAAATGTTAGCCCACTTTGTGAACTGGGCAACACAACATCGAGATGTGAAACATTAAAGAACTTAGAGAGCATTATAGCGGGTCGGATCGGAGGAATGTAGCGGATCGGAGATACGTTGCTGATCGGATCGGAGAGTTGCTACTGTTTGGTTCAAGGAGACACTGCTATCCGGATCGGAGAGTTGCTTACTGTCAATCGGGGCGGAGGGCCACCTACTTGCTACAAAGACAGATCAGAACGGAGTGAAAGAGAACGAAGACTTAGCCTTGGGACAAAACCGGATCGGATCGGATGCCCCGATCCGAACCCCTCCTGTACACTCTTCCGATCCGAACCCATCTTCCACGTCACTCTCCTTCATGATCGCCTGGCTATTCGGAGCGGCTATGACCAGTTCCTACCCACAACGTCCACTGCTCTAATGCGTTGTCAACATAGAAATCCATCCGAACCCGAGGCTGATGGGATGGATGACACGTGGCTCCGATCCGGATCGGGTTCTGAGCAAATTTTCACATATAAATACCCTGTTTGGAGACAATAAAAAGGATCTTTTTTAGCACTTTGAGAGTTCAACCACTTCCATAACCCGAATTTCAGCACTCCCGGATAATCCAAATCGTCTTTTAACATTTGTTTTTAGACAATTGAGTGAATGTACGTGAGTTCTGAGAGAAATTGAGTGAATATCTCATTGTAATTACAACAATATCATTGAGAATAGTGATTGACAAGTGGACGTAGGCTTTTCTTCGCCGAACCACTATAAATTCTGTGTGTTCATTTTACTTTTGATCTTATTTCATTCTGCTTTTAGTCAATTTGGGTGTTAGAACCACTTTTTGGTCTAACAAGAAACATAAACTGAAAACTGGAAATAACATAAGGTAAACTATCCTCAAAGTAGACGTGGTAAAGCCATTGCGAGCTCAAGTCCAAACCGTACATGAGCTATCAGAAAAGCAAGCCAAAGATCCAAGCTAGGTGCTAGTGTTCCCACCCTGAGAACCTGGGGGGGGAACGGAAGAAAAGAGGCGAAAGGAAAACATGTCAGTCATAAAGACTGGTAAGTCCTACCTACTATTAGTATAAAAACTAGTAAAATTAACTGGACATGAGAAACTAAGGATGGTAACTAAACTGGCATGGTGAAAAGTTAACAAGATAGATCAAGTGTGGCATCGCATATACAAGGTTAAGTTGCACCAAGTGTACTAGTATTCTAATCCATGTCAAGTATAAATAAGAAATCATCCCTTGGCCCAAAATTGGCCCAATCATCATGAGATGACCTAAATCAAGGTCCAACTACACGGTCTAGTCGATCGGCTCCCTACAAGCCTAACTCGTCAAGTGTCGGTGTCATACGGCCCAACCGCGAGATGTAGTCGACTGTGCAAGGTCCACCCTAGGGTGTATCCGGGCCCTAGGGTGCCATCCACTGACACAAAACAAGCACGCACAGTCCAAGCCTACTGGTGCCCATGTCTGTCTTTCATCCCCGTACTATGTGCACGACCATAGTCCGCCGGAATCTACAATGGCCCACCTACCTAGCCGTCCCTTTTGGTGACTTACAATCAGCCCAGTAATCGTGCCCCACCCCTAGCCTAGTCCCTAGGGTATCCCGATACTCCCTGGTGGGTTACTGCTGAAAAGGGCCCCGCAAACTAGGGTTTCTAATGGGTTAAGTGTGGTTAACCCTATCCAAACCATGTATCAAGTTGGTTAAGTATACCCAAGTGGTTCATGACTTAACCCCAACAATCCATCGTGTTCAATTGGTTATGTATTCAAGTGGTCCATGACTCAACCCTACCATGTGGCATTAATTACTTAATGCACCCCAACCTCTCATATTAGACTTTGTTGGGGTTACTAGTTAAGCCGGGCGGGTCCGGCTAGCTTTACACCACAACCTAGTCTAACCTCAGGTTTTAAGTGCGATATGACCAACTACTCACATTGGGTCATATTGTTTGTAGCCACTAGTTAAGCCGGTCAGTTCCGGGTAGATTTATGCTACAAACTCAACGCAACCTCGAGTTGGCCACTTTCATGTTTTCTACACGTCATGTCCACGTTCATGTTTTCAAGCATAATCACATGTCATATTTTCAAGTCATGTTTCATGTCATTTAAGTTTACCCATAACATAACCCCATCGCACGTAAGTTCGCATCAACACAAATAGATCAAAAGGGGGAACATAATGATATGATAAGTTGGGCATAAAGTGGCAAAGTCTATCACAAGTTTAACATGGTGATATACGAGGCAAAGGTGTTCATCACAACTAGCATATAAGGTTATTGGCCTCAAAACATGCATGACATCAAACTTAGCAATTAAACTAGCATGTAGTTCGACATCATAGGCAAAGGTGAAACATGATAATAGTTGTCATAGGGTGATAAACTTGTGGGTAGCATGTAGTTCAACATCATATGCGGGTTGACATCAAGGTTATAAGATGGTTCTATGTTGCATTTATGCATAACTACCAAGTTCTATGTTCCATTATGCATAACCACCAAATAAAGCTCATAGATTTCTACCCAAAAATCAAGGTAAATGATACTAGGTTCATGATAGTGCCACAATCATAGATCAAAAGAGTCATAAATGGATCTATGCATCCAATGATAGGTTCAAGGCAAATATTGCACTTAGGTCCAATTCCAATCTACACATGTATGGCATTAAACTTAGCAAATAGGGCGATAAACTTGTGATTAGCATATAGGTCATAACATCATAGGCAAGTTAACATAAAGATCATGAGGGGTTCTATGTTGCATTATGCACAAATCCCAAATAAAGCTCATAGCTTTATACCCAAAAAGTCAAGGTGATAGTCCCATAACCATAGATCAAAAGAGTCATGTATAGATCTATGCATACCATGATAGATGCAAGGCAAGTGTTACACAAAAATCCCATTTCAACTTGCTACATGTCATATTAAGTTCACAGTTTAAATCTAAGAGTATAATAGGGCTTACAAAGCGTGGTAATGAGACTAGAACACAATTAAAACAAGATAGAGACTTGGTAGCAACGCTGGAGATCTCCAAATGATAAGCTCCACTCAAAACCCTTGAGAAATAAGTAGAAGATCCTTGCTTTGATGAAGAAAGATGGTTATTTTACTTTAGAACTAGCTTAGAACACTCAAGCTCTCATGAGCAAGAAGATAGAGGCCATGATTAGGGAGCATTTGGGCAGCACTTAGTTGTAGGAATGATTAATGAGGGTTTAGGGTAGGTCTAAGGGTGCTTATATAGAAGTTTAGGTTAGTTTAGGCCATAGGATTAACCCTAATTCAGATCTGAGCCATTAAATCACGTCACAAGCCAACAAAACAAGACCCAGGAGCCAAAACAGGTGCACCAGGCCAAACTGGCCCGACCACCCAAGTCGACAGGGGTGTCGACTGGGCAGTCGACACCAACTGGGGCAAGTCGATTCCCAAGTCGACTCCCCAGTCGACTTGGGGCTGGGCGGGAAATTTTCCCGCCCATGGCTCCAGATTTGATTTTCAAACTGTTTTTAAACTCTGGATTTTCTGAAAAGTTCGACGGGCCATAACTGGGTCATACGGACTCCGATTTTCGAAAACTCGGACTCTATTTCGCGTATTTTTCCGAGACGAACGCAATGGCACAGCCCGTTTCCCTTGATTCAGATTTTAACATTTAATTCTGCCTTGATTAATGTTATAACATGTTATTCAAAATACGGGTTGTTACAGACTCCAGTAGATGTGGAAGAAGTGGTTGGGTACACCATGATAAAAAGAACACAAGAAAAACAAGAAATTCAGATCAAATACTGTTTCTGATCGAAAGGAAAGAAATAACAACAGGTATGAAGCAGCCAGAAGATTTGATGTTGAGGTATGTCTTTGATGATATAACTTTCTGATGAGTCTTTCAGGCGAGGCTTCTACTAATTTTGGTGAGTTTCTTGACTTCCTTGTATTGGATTCCTGGTGATTGATACTGAATTTCATAAAATACAGTGTGTATTATTGAGATGGATCCAAATTCGAAAGAATTTATGGCACGACACCGATGATCACACTATATTTGATCTCTCAGATGATGTGACTTATCACAGATGAGAGAAAATATACCCAAATGATGAGATTTATGCAGTGCCGGTCCAAGGATTTCCTTGCCCCAGCCCTTTTTTTAATACATGAATAATAAACTAATTCATGCATAAGAGTTTTAGGAAGAAAAAATAATAAACAAACAACATGTTTTGAACTCTCATTGCCCCGCAGCACCAATGCTTCTTTTACCGATGCACCGTGCCCATTTGCAGTTATATTTCAGAACATTCACTATTTATTAATCTCATTGGATTACTTTTCTATCAATATTGCCTTGGCCCAGTGGGCTGCCCCACCCCGAGGGCTTGGTAGACTTCCCTCTGGGCCGGCTCTGAATTTATGTGATGGGTATATTCACATTAAATAATTGCAAGAATTGTAATGTCATTAGGCTTTGAAGATGCTCTGATACCAAATTAAGATTTGAAGAAATGGTCAATTTGAGAAAAAATCAAACAGGTAAAACTAAATTTTGAGTTGTATTCAAATTAATTTTTACAATGAGATAAGCCCAGAATATATATAGTTCATAGGATGGGCTTTGGAGTGTAATAGCATTGGATACAAAATACTGTTTCAGATTGCAAAGGAACGACTGTGATATCCTTGGGCTGATGGCAGATATGATGCCACGTCTGCAATTCAGGAGAGGAAATATAAAACAGAAATGCTACTTTGCCCGCTTTTTATTTTGTCAAAAACTATGGTAGAGACAAGAAAATAGGAGGTCCACTCCTTGAATTACACAAATAACCCCTGAATTCAATGCTTGTGACCCCTGAAATCCAGATTTACCTCTATTTCTTACTTTTTGACAAAAACTTTTACGGGTATTGTAGCATTCTCCAATATAAAATGTACCAGTGCGAACGAGTGTGTTTCTTTTATTCATTCTAACAATGGGACATGAGGTTTATATATGAGTTACTTATATCGGCATATGCTATACAGTTGTAGTATATGCTATGTAGTTTTAAACTAAGGCAAAACAACAAATCTGCACATCACCAGATTCACCCTCAGATACCATGAAAATTATCAAAAAATGGCTTTGGAAACACGCGAAGTTTTATATTAGTTGACACTTTTAAATACTGCATTGATCATATCATAGTTAATTTATTACCGAACTTGCCTAGATTATATCGACCCCAGAGACCTACACTCTTAAGTCTCCGTTACTCTTATCATATTAAACTAGAGAAAGACAAGGCTAAACCAGAGATATCAAAGAACCATTTATATTCAATTCGATTCCACACGGCACACCATAGGAAATGACAAATCATCCTAACCTATATATAATCTGCAAAACCTCAATCAGCATTCCAACACAGAAACTTTTTAAATGTCGAAGTTCAACATAGTACTACTTCTTTCTCTTATAGCAGTATCATCCACAAAGTTGTGCACTTGTGATAATGCATACGATGGCAACGACTTCGCTTCAAACACACCCGCCGGAGCTCAATTCGAAAAGGAAGTAGGACTGGACTACGCGCTCTTTGTACTCCAGAACTCGTCTTCCTTTTTCTGGGAAACATTCAACCAAAATAACATAAGCGATCGTCAGAACATTTCTCTCATCACTCTGAATATCCAAAGCATGCATGGCATAGTTCGAAACATCAATGACCCTTCAAACAGTCAGATATTTCTAAACGTCAATTACGTTGCCAACTACGTTGGAGATGTGAAAAGTGAAGTAACCGGCATTTTGTTCCATGAAATAGCCCGTATAAGGCAGTGGTATGGGAATGGAGAAGCTCCTATTGGGTTGATAACTGGGATAGCCGATTTCTTCAGGCTGAAAGGAGGGTATGCTTCTAAGAACTGGGTTAAGCCTAGAGAAGGATTAAGTTGGGACGAAGGTTATGATGTTACCGCTAGGTTTCTTGATTATTACAACAATTTTTATGATGGGTTCGTCGCAAGCATCAACAATGCAATGAGCAAAGGATACAACGAGATTATTTTTAAGATGTTGACTGGAATGAGCGTCGATGAACTATGGACTGCTTACAAGTCCAATGAAGATTAGTGGTGTTATATATATCGTGCTTGCTGAATAATTGTGCTTTTGAAGTTGATCATATATATTGTGAAATATTCCTGAGAAGGATCAAGTTAAGCGTACTAAACTGCTTTAGCTATCTCTAATTTGTAGTTTGCTTCTGTTTGTTGCAATTCTGCTTGTCAGCACTCAAATGAAAATAAAAACCATGATACGAAGGTTGTGTTTGTTTTGAAAACGGGCTTTTGTGTGGCATTTTAAACATAAATATTAATATAACATCGATCATGTCAACAGGTTATTTTTCAATACTAAATTTGCCGGGATCAAGTCGTTCTCAGAAACGAACGGTTTAAAGTCTCAATTCTGATCATATTCAACTAAAAGGTAGATAAGGCTAGATTGGAGATACCAAACAATAATTATTCAATTTTGAGATCACTGTGTCACGTGGAGACATGTAGGAAAAGATTTGATATCGTCTATGCTTGCAATGTGCCATGAATGAAAATGGAAACTGGCTGATATGATTCATATGATATACTATTCGTGGCTCCTGCAATTAATTTGTCTTCTATTGCTACTTTATTTGCTCCTATCTTAGGGCATTCCCAGCAGCCAGCCGTCGTTTGGAGTGGGGATTTTGTAACAATCCGAATTTCGACGGACCGATTTTTTTTTCAAAAACCCAATCCATCAAAACCCGAGTTGGTTGCTCTGGTATTCTGCAGAAAAGACAGAGACAAGAAATATGTCAGAGTTCGGAAAACACCTCACAGCAGAAAGAATAAAATATAATATATATAAACATAGCTTTACCTTAATTACAATACTGCTAAATTAGTATCTGCAAAGCTATAAGTCTCTGTCATGAATCTAACCTGCGAATGTTATGAGGAGGGGGTCAGAACATAAGTTCTGTGTGAATGTGTTTAAACTACACTTCTTGGATAATCCTACATGTACCGTTCAATTACATTTTATTGTTTATTAGGTTATTTGTGTCGTTAGCGCTCAAGGCTTACACACACGTCGCACTCATCTACTCCCAGTAGATTAACCTATTATAATGTATATGTAGCTACCCCCAAACTGAGGTACACCCCGTGGTACCCCACTCGCATGGTCCCCACCGTATCCTCGAAGTGATATATATACACAGTCCCCCGTCCCCCGTCCTATGTCATAGTAATGTATATTCCTCTTATATATATAATACAACACTACGCCCACATAGGATCACTCTAATTTGACAGCCGTTATCGAATAATGCCTACCAGTCTACGATACACCACCCAGAGCAGACATGGTTATATCTAGACTCTTCCATGTACGTATTCTCTATCATATTTGATATCTGACCCGCACACCCATCGTGTGTGCGTGCCCGAGTTCCGTGGCAGGGCTACACAAGAAACACGGAACTCGGTCGAGAGTTTTCCTTATATTTGTGCAAGGTCCGCCTTTAAGAGCCTCCCACACAAATATCCCTAGAGTCTGTTTTCTATGGTGGCTATGGCCCCACCTCGGCCCCTCCCATAACTAATAAAGATTATGAGAGCTAAGCGACAAGCTCCTAAGCAACCAATCTAAATATCCATGTGGCGTCTCCCCTCAACCACCGTCCCACGATAGTGAATGGTTAATGGTATATTGGGTCTAGCTCTAGTCTTTTCACATCCTACTGGCTGTGGTAACAGGCACTCGACGACCTACTATTCTTGTTGGTCCTGACCCTCCACCTCCGTTGAGGCAGCCGTCGAATCATCTTTTCCGTCACCACGAACAGCATTCTAACTGCCCAGCTATTCTTGCAGTCAAGGTCCACCCACCTACTAGTTACGCGCAGACCCAACCTCTGCGGGCACAGCCTGAAACATCTGCCACCACACAGAGGACTACTATGAGCACCTTTAACGTCTTAGGAAGCCGCGTGCTTCTCCTCCAGTCTGTTGGAGCCGCCAAAATAACGAATGTGCGCTCCCCTCGTGTCTTATGACACCGTGATGATTTACCTTGTTGGGTTATTCATCCTACAACGTACGGATTGCCCCAAGCACCTTGATTTTATATTTCATTAGACCCTTCGTCTAATCAATTCTTACGCGCTTGTGTTACCTCGTCAGTTTTTCTTATTTAACTTGGTTATTCTTATTCATATTGACTTCCTTTTCAAGTTTACCTAGTTACCCTCGCTTATTGATTAAATTTATACTTAACATATTTAAGTCCATTAATAAGACCACAACATGTTGTTTTCCAACTTCATAAATTATTCCCTTTTAGGGTTACAACAACATGTTATACATAATTCATAGTTAAGTATGTCTTATCCACATATATACTGATTAGGAGAATAATCCCCTAAACACCAGCCTCGAAGATCGAAATCAATATCAGACTGGCACCCAGAGAATTACTCAACCCAACCAACATATATGATTCTAATTTACTTCTTTTCCATTCATATAACTTATATCATCTTAAATTTCACACTTCTCCTTCCCAAACTACTTAATTTATAATTAAGTATATCTTCACATATAAGTTACCTTATTTTCCTCTATCGTTTCTTATAACTTACCTTATCCCATAAGTTATACTTTCCACTTGTCCCTATGACAAGTCTAACCTACTATCCTTCCTTTTCTTATTCAAATTCATTCATAATAGGTTATTTATCATTCCCCACTTTTGTCATTAATTTAGATTTACTTAACCCTTTCCATTTATTTAACCCGTTACCTAAACTTTACCCAATTCAATTAATTTGTGATGCCATAACGGGTCCCCTTTGATTAAGCATTATTTATTTATGTCTTACATGTCGCTCATGTCCCACTTAACCTCTTTTATTATTGTTTCCATGTCTTACACATGCTTTACTACGGTTAAGTCCACCTTAGTCATGTTTTACTTCACGTATCTTACTACAGTTAAGTCCACATTTACATATTTTACATGTCTTGTCTTACTACGGTTAAGTCCATATTTACATGTCATATTTCACATATCACCCACTTAACCCTCTAACCATACCTATGTCACCTACATGTCTTATTATGGTTAGTATTCCTTAATTCATTCATTATGACGAATGGTGCATGACCTCCCACGTTAGACCGATCACTTTGTGGCTGCTGGATTTGCCGGGCGGTTCCGGGCAGTCTTACACCACAAAGCGGGTCAAACCTCGTGACCAACCGTTATGCCTGCAATTCATGCCTTTGACCTCTCACGTTATACGTCCAATTGTGGCAGCTGGATTTGCCGGGCGGTTCCGGGCAGTCTTACACCACAATTGCGCCTAACCTCATGTCAAAGGTTCATTAACATCGTATTTCACCGAAATCCCAATTTTCATGTTATGTGTTTCCAATTCAACATATAGTCATGTTTACAATTTTTCCTATTCCAACTTGTCACTAATTACATATTAATTAGCCTTATTTACAAATTTTCAAATATAGGCAATTTCATCAATTCCATGTAATCCATACCCAAATATGGCAATTTCTTTTATATTCCAATTATCCAAAATATCCAATAATACTCAAGTTCATAAAATCAATATTTTTCTAATATATTTCCCAACGTTCCCATGTTCATACATATAACTTAATTTACCTTTTAGGCTTATCTTACCAATAAATTTCACCAATCCATGATATCCAATTACATGTTGTTAATATTAAATTGTACTAATTCCATATCCAATTTCAATCATGCCAAACTACATAAATTTAAAATTACCATACAATTATGTCCATAATTCTATTCAAATCATACATAAATCCTTCCAACCCATATTATGCCCAAACAACCCCTTTTTTCCTTTTACTTTCTCGTTCTCGTTTACAACGCATAAATTCATGATAGATGTAGGTTCGAGATAGCCTAGCTATAAAAATAAAAAGGGGAAAGAATAAAAAAGAGAGAACTCAATCGTAAGCATAAATGAAATAACTGATCTTATTAAATTATCATCATATTCATTATGGGGAATGACAAACGATAGAAGTACAATTATGCAACAACTGTATTTTAAACCACTCACCTTGACTGGATTGGAGAAATAAACAATTTGTTGTTGAGGTAGAACGTTGGTTTAAGCTTCTTATTTGATTATTGATGCAGAACGTGAATTGTTGTTGAAGAAACTTGCTACTTGATTTGATTAAACTCCAAAATTGATGAAGAACTTGCAATTTAATTTAGAGTTTAGAGGCGGCGGCTATGTTGGGTTGAAGTTTGGTGGCATGGAGGCGTCTTATAAGAGATAGAATGATTTTAGGATTAGGTTAGGTGTTCTTTTATAGGTGGGTTAGAGCAACTAGGACCTTAGGATTAAATAAAAACTCATTTAAACCGTCCACCTCACCCTAGAAAAGAACCATCGAGAACAACTCTTTTCACACTTAGTGCTCCTTTAAATAAAATAAAATAAAATAAACCATTTTATTTCTTTCTAATTAATGCATTACATACTATTTTTAATGTATAGCAACCTCTTTCCTTCATGTAATGAATTATTTATTTATTTATTTGCACTTATACGTTTATTTGCTATATTCTTCTCCTAATCAATTAATTGATTTCTTTCTCTTTTTGTCTACTCTTTTTGAAAAGAAACCGCATGTCCTTAAACTATTTTTATTTATTTATTTACATCTAATCACATGTGCATGCATCTCTGATTTGAATGTTATTTAATAACATTAACTTCCTCCAATTGTGGCTTGCTTATGGCCTTATTAGTTTACTTTTTAAACGTTTAAATTTCAAAAGTTGACCCCGTTCACATTTAATTGCTCCATTTTAATGTTTACAACCTTTTTCTATACATGCTTTAATTGCACATTTGACATGTTTTGCATTCTATATTCTCTTTCTTTTATTTGCATCACATTAATTTATTTTTATTCAGGTTTATGTATCATCCATTTATTTAATGCAATAATTTCACATACCCTCTTTCCCTTATTGCATTAATTTCAAATAACATGTATACATATATGCCCCCCTTTTTGTTTGTCTCTATGTTCGCGCGCAACTTCAAATTTGAATCATGTTTATACGCATCCATCTCTTATGCGTATACTAATTTTTATATGCGAACAATTGTCTATTTTATTTGGAAATTATCTTCCTCAATCAATTAATGGTTTATTTTCATTCTTTCAATTAAACCTCCAATTAACTTATCCCCTTTCGCACTGAACCAATTTGCTAAGCCAATATTTAGTCGCTCCTTAAAACAAAACAAAAAATATGGCACTGGTGGGGATTGAATTCACAACCTCTTATGTACAAGTCTCATGTATTAACCAAATGAGCTACTAAGTCTTTTGTTAACAAGACTTAGGACCAAACTACATATTATTTTTTTCCCATTGCTCTTTTTCATGTTTTGTTGCATTTCTTAAATTAAGGATAACTTCTTCGTTTTAAATCAGTTTTCTACAAACTATAGGTCTAAATTGACCAGAAAATCGCCATGAACGTAATGGCGCTAATTTCATGACCAAATTCTAGAGTCTCTTCAAATTCTCCTTTTTATTTCTTTTTAAATGTTCTCATGTATTTCTTCGCATTTCACTGTATTTCTTCTTATTTCAAATATTGCATGTAATTTCTTTATTAATCTTTTTGTTTATTTCACTGCATAAACTTCTTGCATGCAATTAAATTAATATTATTTAATCTTTCCTTTAAATATATCCATATATATATATATATATATATATATGCACGAGCTATTGTTTACAGAGGCATTCGTCTCTGTAAACAATAACTCGTCCGTCCATGTCTTCATCCAGAAACTCTAAAATGATCTAAAACCCTAATCCTTCAATTCATTGAAAAACTCCAAAATTAATGTTAAATTACAATCCAATCAATTTCTTATCTATCTCTCCACTTTAGCACAATCAATTTCTTCAACCCACATCTAAAAATACCCAATTTGCAATTTTTAGGGTTAGCATATCGGCGACACTTGTTGAAGATGGAAGAGGAAATTATTGAGGGCTCTAGCGTCGCGACCGACATTCGTAGGAGAAAAGCCTCATGAAAGAATCGAAGAATCAAATAACGATCGAAGGTGGCTATGGAGTAAGAAAGGAGACAATGATTGACCCGACATTTCCGTTAAGGTCGATCACCAGTTTACAAGATAGAATTCAACTTATTTTCAGCAGCGAAAAAGAGCTTACGGTATATTAATTTTTTGTTTCAAAGTGGTTAAACATTACTTATTCTATATGAAAAGATTACTTACATGATTTAATTTTATAAATAGAATCGTGACAACATCAGATGTCATGGAGCATTTACTACAATGTTGAAATGGTGGAGTGTAATGAACCAGATTTTCGTCATTCATTTTAAACATTTAATATTGTTTAAATGTTGAGCTGATAATATAAATGGATTTTTATATAGAGTTTAACGATTTAATAATCGTTTATAATTTAATTTCGAATATATCATGTTATCGTAATACGAAAACGATAAACAATTGAATTCGAAGTTAAAACTGAATAGAAACAATTCAGAGGATAAATATAAATTCTATTTGACTATAAATAATAATAATTTACTATCATGGAATTGATTATTTCTGAATTTAAATTATATTATATATCGATTTAATACGGTTATTTTATATATACGTTCAAATTAAATTTCACAATCTATTCCGTTGAATTCAGAATAATGTTATAACATTGAAACGTCAGTCGTTACATAAAAATAAGGGTTTGTGATTTCAAGTTATGAACCCCGAGATATGTTAAATGGATAAGCTCAAAATCAAATCATAATCTGTTTAAATAAAATAATGATCTTTTTATTTGAAATCGCATTAAATTAAAATCAGCTCAAAATTAAAATGTTTGTACTTGATATACACGTAAACGTGTATATTTTATCCGCTTATTTATCTTGTTTTCTTTTTAAAATAATTGATACTATGTATTTATAGTTGTGTTTACATATTATTTAAGATGAATGGATTGACGCTCTTAATTGTTGAAAATCTTGAAGGATTGGTGCAAGAAGAGTGTTGATTTTTAGAGCTGGATTAAAGCTTGAAGACCTGAAGAAATGTTGTTGTTCAACCACCTTCTGCCGCATATTTTAAAGTCAAGATTCAATGCCTTTTCATAAGAATTGCTTGTCTCGGATGTTATAGAGTTCTTATTCATGCTCAAAATGATTGAAGTTGACGCCATTTGATGCCTACAAGCTATTTTTCAATGACATTTGCATGTCCATTCACATGCGTTCACATTGGTTTAGTTGTTATTTGGGCAAAAAAATTTGTCCCACATTTTGTAATTAGGCACTTAGTCTTGGTCATGACAGCTATAAATACACTGTATCTCTTTTATTTAGAATGACATTGGGTTTTATTCTATAACTCTTCTCTTGGAATAAAACTATTTCTATCCCTGTTCTCTTTAGTTTTTATTGTATTTTATTTATGTTGTTTCTTTTCTTTTTTCCTTTCTCATTATTTAGTTATGTCTAGCTAATCCCCTTTAATTAGGGGGTGATGACGCTTATATATTAGATTAGATATGAATCATATAACCAAAAGATAATGACTTTATACATATAGATTTGGATTTGAAACAAGAGTTAGATCTGAACCTTCATACTCTGTGTCGTTTAAGAGCTATTGTAACAAGCTGAATTTTTGACCATTCAAATAGACAATGATTCTCAAATGTCGACTTAAACAAACCGAAAGTACAGGTAGTTATTGGGATTAAAATAAGAAAAGAGAAGGAAAACGAAAGAAATATAGAATCTCGTAGCAGAAGGACAAAGTATAATAAATAAATAACAGTTCATGAAGCTGTTAAAACATATATTTGATCATGTTTTACAACAATTATCAGAGTTAACTAATATACAACATACCAATAATTTGGCAGCGGAATAATAATAATAATAATACGTCTGTTGAGCTCCATCTTCATCTTCATAATGGTATCTTCAAGGCAAGGTAATCTTCGCTAACTACAACTTCGGCTGACTCGAGCGTATTGCATAAAAAGAAACACAGCAAACCCTCGTATTAGAACTAAATCATTCTCATATTAGTCAATTTAAAATATGAAATAACACGAGGGTTATGGGTTTGTTTTAAAGTTGGGAAATTCACCGGAGCACGCCGCTAATTCGGAACGGGTTGACTCCATGTGAACACCGGTGCATATAAATTCGCAATGACTTTTGAAAAACGAAGCTATCATAAGCTCATCCCACATCACACAATGCAAGCGCACACCAGATGTGCGATTTTTGTCTTACGATAACCAAAAATGCCTTCATACGTGGAAATCCTCTTTCAATACTACTAGTGCATAGTGTTGAAAACCGTTACACAAATAAATATATAAATCTTAGCAAGCATTGTAGTTATGTTCACATACATAATTCACAAACAAAACGAAAGGCTCGTATTGGTTGTTGGGTTCCAATATGATGGTTCCTGACATGAAAGATCGGTCTGGAACAAGATCGAGTTGCATCTCATGGTTTTCATCCTAACATAGGCACCAAACACCAGGTAAATCACCGGTTAACATCCACACATGGACACCAAACATACCCTTATTTTTCCAAGGTTTCAAAGTAGATTTACAGCCGAAGCTTTCGAGTTTCAATAGAGATACGTATATAACCTAACCGCCAGCTTAACATCAATCCAAGTTGTGAGGTTCGTCGAGGTCACGATATACACAATGCTATGCTTCAATAAACCAAGCTTTGATCATCATTAGCTCATTTCATAACTTGGGTATGCCACGTTGTCATTTTACAACATGTCATCGATTTCTATCAATACATAACCTCTAAGCCCTTAAAACTTAGAGACGGGAATAATTATTTGCCACAATCCGATATATATTAACAGGAATCAGTGCTACGCAGTCAATTACAATGTAAGGCACACAATCCAAACAAGTCCATCCTGGGTCTGAACGGAACAAAATACGAAAATCCTTAGATATATTCAGACCTCATGCCACTTATAACCTCATATTGGGTGATCAACCCAATCGAGACATCAACAATCAATCGAAATAAGTCCAAAGATTCCCGGTCTTCATTATATATTTCCATGTCATACACACAGTCCATTTACAAGTCCGTTCGGGGTCTGAACGAAACCGGAGGCACCTTGTACCTCACATATCCATCAATCTCCAAGTACGTCTGGATGATCACCAACTGATTCCCTCCTCTTGGGTCCACAGCCCACTCAAGATCATCAGTAATTATCCAAACGATGTGAAGACCTCCGGTCTTCGACCACCGTCTTCATCCTCGACACATCGTCGAATCAGTTATTCAGAATGGGATAAACCCGGTCTTTCCGAATAACTCGCGTATATAATAAATAAATGTTACACAAACACAACATACGCCTCAGTCCAATTCAGAATATAGTCCAATCCAGAATATTCTTCTATTCAAATATTCTTATACATTGGGAAAGGTTCCCATTAATTTTATCAAAGATAAATTCCTTAAATTTATTCTTTAATCTTCCTTTGAATCTCAATTCAAACCAAATTATGGTTTATCCAAACTAGTCGGGATTAATGAACCTTACTGAAGTAATCATTTGTTTTAATTTCCCAATCTCAACCTATTCATCCCTTGAAGTAAAACTGGTAATACTTCATATCTAACACCACGTTGTTATCGGTAAATTCAATTACCATTTCACGTTCAAGTCTAATTAAAGATTTAACTATCGCCTGGAGCAAAACTGGTGATACTTCATTCTCGATCATTTCAATCTAGTTAAAGATTCATTAAAACCCCACTTGGTTTTAATCTTCCCAAAATCAATATTAATGATTATTTAACTTGGGAAATCATATCTTGTCTTTAACTGGGTTAAAGAACCAATGTCCTTTAAAACACGGTTCACAATAAACCCAAAATCACATTCTATTCCATCAGCCTTTCACCGTAAATTAGCAAGTGAACAATTCCCTAAATAATAACCCCGAAGGTCGAAACCAACATCCGATCAATACCCAAGAAACCCTTCAACTTAACTAATCTCCAGTTAGTTTCTGATTTTCTTAACTCCGTTGGGTCCAAGAAAGGTATTATTAAAGATGCCATTCACGACAACCCAAATCACATTCCATTAATTATCGGGTCAAAGAACAAGTGTTATTTAAAACACCGTTCGCGATAAACCCAAAAATCAATTAAATTCAATTCCAATTAAATACCATTTAATTGGTATACTTCATTAAATCTAAATAAAAAGATTTAATCTTTTTCTCAACTAGGTTTAAGAACAGTATTAATGAAGACACCATTCACGACAAACCCAAATCCCATTTCAAAAATAAATGGATTATAATTCTAGTTCAAAACTAGTTCATTCCGATAAAAATCTATTTTTATCTTTTCAAATATGGATTTTTTCATCCCAATTCTTTTCAAATCATTTCTTATGATTTTACAAAAATTATTGCTATTTTTAATAATTTTATCAAGGCCCGTACAGTCGATTTCCATAAACGGCCATCGAACTGCACTTAAAGCGATCTTTTCCAAATTTGATTTGGAAATAATTCCAAATCCAACCATTAGATTTCAAATTTCTAATATTCATTAGAAAGCTATTTTCGATACGAATCCAACGGTTCCGGTTTCAGGATAATCCGACGGTCGGATCTCCCTTAACGTCAATTCGAAGTCAATGGTCGAAATTCGCGAACTGCCGCGGCGCGGCGCTTTCTATTCAGGCCATTTAATATATATAATATATATTTCGTCGATTTCAATTCTAAACGTATTTTATAATTCATTTAAATTTATTTTAAAAAAGATTTCAACTTCATATTCAATTTTAAATCAAAATTGAATATTCCATATCATTAATATATAAATGATAATATTTTCAAAATATTATATTTTGAAATCACTTCTTTTTCTATATTCATTGTAAAAACGAATATAATCGATATAAATATCGTTCCCGTCAAAATGGTGCATATCTAATCCACACGGCTTTATATATTTCAATAGCTTCGTTATTCTACTCAACACATGAATATTTTCTTCAACACATGGATATATATTCTTCAACACATGAATATTCTCAACACATGAGTATGTCAACACATGACTATTTTTGTTATTTAGTATATTTTATAAAATCATGATTTCTATCGTTTAATTCTTAATCAGACTCCAACTGTAAATTAGTAAGAGAACGATTCCCTAAGAATTAACCCCGAAGGCCAAAACCAACATCAGATCAATACCCAGGAAACCACTCATCTTATCTAGTTTCCAGTTAGTTTCTAATTTTATATATGATAAAGATGTAAATTTTATTGTTAAAATATTTCGTTCAACACATGATAAGTTTCAACACATGAATATTCTCAACACATGAGTATCGTCAACACATGACTATTTATTCTATTCAACACATGAATCCTTATTTTACAATATTCTTTATTTTCCAAATTGGAATGAGACCCAATCAATTACCATATAATGTTAATTATATGGATTTCCATACAACACATGTATATAATTGCAACGATAAATAATCAACCATCATCCAGAGTGCACCACACAACTGCATAAACATTAAATATAAATAATTAACGCTTACACTGTCTGTCAATCAAACGATCGACATACCACTAAACAATTGAGATTAGTGTACGTCAAATATCATCCCAACACCCGTGGGGGTTTCAATCCACAAACACTGAATATTATTTGTGCAGTTGAGCGACGTGTAAAATTTATCGTCCCAATCAACATCCTTCAAACGAGTGTACATAAACAAATCATCCGATTTGTAAATGAATATTTATTTATTCACATTCACATTAAATTTATATTTTTAATGATAAATAATTTATTTCGACACATGAATATTTTTCCATTCATTTCACATCACAATCAATTTTCACTACACAACAAAATCAAACAAGACGTTCATGGTCTGTGGACAACGGGTGTCGGGTGCTGCTAAGCACCGTCTTCATCCTAGTATATATTTTTAACTAGAAAACAAGAATTAAAGGGATAAGTTCTCACATTGGTTTCCACTTCGCCATTTCATTTCTAAAATTCAGAACAGTCTGGATTTGCCCGCAATTCCAACGCAGTCTTCTCTACGTTGTTCATAATAAATTTTTTATTTTATTGCTTCACTCCAATAAATAAAAATCAGATTTTATTTATGATTCATATTTTTTTTTAATGCTCCTTCCTATATAAAAATTATATTTCTTATATATCTACTTCTAATATAAAGATAGAATTTTTATTTCGACACTATAAAAATCACATTTTTATTTCAACATATATATAATAAAAATCTGATTTTTATTTCGCTACATATATAAAAATTATATTTTTATACTCTCTATTATATAAAAATTCTATTTTTAATCCGCTACTCATATAAAAATCGAATTTTTATTTCGTTACAACATATATAAAAATTGTATTTTTATATTCTCTATCTTACAAAAATCACATTTTTATAATCTCTATAATATTATAATCATATTTTTATTCTTCCTAAGATATAAAAATCATATTTTTATTCTTCCTATGATATAAAAATCATTTCTTTATATATTTAAAACCATATCCTTTCTTTTCCTACATAAAAATATATTCTCTTCTTAAATAAAAATATAACCTTTTCTAAATATAAAAATCAAAGCTTTACAAAAATAAAGACAAAGCTTTACAAAAATAAAAATCAAAGCTTTTTCAATTCTAAAATTCATATCTTTACTAGTTTTAAAGTTCATATATTTTCAGTTTTAAATAATATAAAAATTCAGTTTTACCATGCTTTGCTAAATAAGAAAAAAGAAAAGAGGAAACACAAGGGAGCTCACTGTTAATCGGTACGAAGAGGGAGGAGGGCGCGGGTCTGCTGGGGCGTCGCGGGGGGCGATATTACTAATCCAATATCTGATGAATTCTTTCGTATGGTTCTAGTGTGTCCTGTTCTCAGGCTTTGTAAACCAAATCTCTGATACCAAATGAAGCGACCCGAACTTCCCCGGTCTCCTAAGAGAAGGGAAAGAACGAATTACTGTGAGAACACGACAAAATAGAACGCAGACGGAAGAACATTTCATTGTATATTACAACAATCCATCAGATTACAAGAATATACAGAGTATAAATGAATATTACACAGAAATATCAGAGATTTAAATTACATTTAAATACATAGCAGCGGAAAATAATACAATACACAACTAGAAGAGATATACGGATACAAAGCTTTCCGGATATCATTCCAGCTGTAAACCAGGATCCTGTGAATATAAATCTGCAATACCAAAACTACTAGCTGCCCGTGTCAAATTAAGGGCACCCAGAGTTTAGGTTAAAACAATAAACTCCAGGTCAGTCATGGGACTGGTGTGAGAACTAAAATAGTTATTAATCTTTAATTTTAAAGTTAGGAAAATCAAGGGACCACGCCGTATAACACGGAACAAATTTCCTCCCAAGAATACCAGTGCATAAAATAAACAGCGCAATGCTAAATAAAGAAAAATGAAGCCATTATAAGACCCAGGTCCTATCACACAATGCAACGCAAGCCGGGGGATAGGGTTTTCCCTTATAACAGCCAAAGAATGCTTGATACATTTTAAAACAAATCATTTGATACTATCATCAGTGTATAGTGTATAAAACAATCTTCGAATCATAAGTATCAATCATAGGCGGTATGGGTACCATATATCATGTCGCCATACTAGTTCTACAATTAAAACCGCAAAATCACGTATTTGGAAATTGGATTTCCATCTATGAACCGAGGCAAAAGATAGTCCTCAACCGATTCGAGACGCTCTAGCCCGTGTCTCAGGATCAGAGCTCGAGTGACCCTTGGATCGTCAGGGCCGGTCCACCGATGTGGATTAAAATTCCTGAACACTACGTTTTCTCACCCTTTGGGGTGTCAATGAGCCAACAAATGACTCCATCGGACCCGGATCGTCCGATCAAACCGAGGTGCCTCGCAACAGCAACAACCACACAGGTGAAAAGTATATAAATGTCAGGGTTGGTAGGTCACTAACACCACCCTAGCTAGAAGGAAACGCATGCCCTCCCTGAGGTCTTTCTCCCGTTTTTGGTTCACAACCGGGGTGTGAGGCTCGCGAATTCACGTTACACAAAGTTGTGCCACACAGGCTGTGCTTTGATCATCACCACAAGACTTTGCTTTTCAACAGAAGCCTTGATCAATTGCCACTTAGGCATGCCACACAGGCAATTCACTCCATGCGATTGATATCCATCAGTATATAACCCCTGAGCTCGTACGTCTCAGAGAAGGGCGTTAAGCAAGAGAATAAATTCTCCGCCGCCAAACAGATATATATTAAATAGAAATCAATCACACAGACTAAAATCCAATGTTAGACACACAGTCCATTTACAAGTTCGTTCTGGGTCTGAACGAAACCGGAGGCACCTGGTACCCCGCATATCCATCGATCTCCAAGTACGTCTGGACGATCACCAACTGTTTCCATCTTCTTGGGTGTACAACCCAATCAAGATCATTAGTAATTATCCAAACGATGTGAAGACCTCCGGTCTTCAACCACCGTCTTCATCTTCGACACCACGCCGAATCAGTTATTCAGAATGGGATAAACCCGGTCTTTCTGAACAACTCGCGTATATATATATATATAATAAACACGTGTTACACAAACACAACATACGCCTCATTCCAATCCAGAATATTCTTTTATTCCAATATTCTTATATTTTGGGAAAGGTTCCCATTAATTTTATCCAAGATAAATTCTTTAAATTTATTCTTTAATCTCCTTTTTGAATATCAATTCAAACTAGTCGGGATTAGCGAACCACACCGGGGTAATCATTTATTTTATTCCCCAATCCCAACCTATTCCTCCCATGAAGTAAAACTGGTCATACTTCCTATCTAACACCAAGGTGTTATCGGTAAATTCAATTACCATTTCACGTTCAAATCTAATTAAAGATTTAATTATCGCCAGGAGCAAAACTGGTGATACTCCATTCTCGATCTTTTTAATCTAATTAAAGATTCATTAAAACTCCACTTAGTTTTAATCTTTAACTGGGTTAAAGAATCAGTGTCATTTAAAACACGGTTCACGATAAACCCAAAATTACGTTCCATTAATTATCGGGTTAAAGAACAAGTGTTGTATAGAACACTGTTCACGATAAACACAAGAATCAATATCAATTCAATTCCAATTAAATATTATTTAATTGATACACTTCATTAAATCTAAATAAAAAGATTAAATCTTTTCTCAACTGGGTTCAAGAACAGTGTTAGTCAAGACACCATTCACGACAAACCCAAATCACATTTGATATTAAATACAAGGCTCTGAATAGAAAATATATCAGCTTATATTCAATATCAAATTCTATGACCAACAGATATCGTATTGGAAATAACGATATATATATATATATATCTATATCTTTCAAATTTCCATAACAACATCTGTATAATCACAAAATCCAACATCGAATTATTCCGAAGACAATTTCGATTCAAATCCATTCCAACGCAATCATTGGAAATTCTGGTTGTTTTCAAAACCATTTCAAATTCAATTTATTTATTTAAAAATAAATAGAATTATAATTCTAGCTCAAAACTAGTTCATTTCGATAAAAATCTATTTTTATCTTTTCAAATATGGAGTTTTTCATCCCAATTATTCACAAATCATTTCTTATGATTTTACACAAATTATTACTATTTTTAATTATTTTATCAAGGCCTGTACAGTCGATTTCCATCAACGGCCATCGAACTGCACTTACAGCGACCTTTTCCAAATTTGATTTGGACATAATTCCAAATCCAACCGTTAGATTTCAAATTTCTCACATCCGTTAGAAAGCACTTTTCGATACGAACCCAACGGTTCCGGTTTTAGAAGAATCCGATGGTCGGATCTCCCGCAATATCCATTCGAAGTCAATGGTCGAAATTCGCGAACTGCCGCGGCGCGGCGCGTTCTATTCAGGCCATTATATTATATATATAATATATACTTCGTCGATTTCAATTCAAAACGTGCTTTATAAATCATTTTAAATTCATTTTCAAAAACGGTTTCAACTTCATATTCAATTTCTAATCAAAATTGAATATTCCAATATAAATTCATTTTAATTTCATTTCAAATCGATTTAATTCAAATTGATTTCTAATTCAATTTCAGTTCGTTTTCAATTCAGTTCAATTTCAATTCGAATTCATTTCTATTCAATTTCAATTCGAATTCATTTCTATTCAATTTCAATTCGAGATCATTTCTATTCAACTTCAATTCGAATTCACTTCTATTCAATTTCAATTCGAATTCAATTCTATTCAATTTCAATTTGAATTCATTTCTATTCAATTTAATTCGAATTCACTTCTATTCAATTTAATTCGAATTCACTTCTATTCAATTTAATTTGAATTCCAATTCTTTTCAAAATTTCAGATTTTGAAATCACTTTCGATATTCATTATAAAATGAATGAAATCGATATAAATATCGTTCACGTCAAAATGGCGTCAATCTAATCAATACGGCTTCATATATTTCTATTTTCAAATATTCTATTTCAAATATTTCTATTCAAATATTTCTTTTTCGAATATTTCTATTCAAAACTGGAAGGAAGCCCAATCAATTACCATATAATGTTAATTATATGGATTTTCTACACCACATGTACACAATAACAACGATGAATAATCAACCATCATCCAAAGTGCATTCTACACTGTATAAGCATCAAATATAAATATTTAACGCTCATAACAGTCTGTCAATCAATCGATCGACATATAACTAAACAATCGGGATTAGTGTACGTCAAATATCATCCCGATACACGTGTGGGGTTTCAAACAATCAAACACAGATTTTATTTGTGCAGTTGGGCGATGTGTAAAATTTATCGTCCCAATCAATATCAGTCAAATGTGTGTATATAAACAAATCGTCCGATTTGTTTATTTTTATTTCATTTCATATACACGTTAAAAATTCTATTTTTAACTATAAAATATTTTCAATTTCATTTCACATCACATCACACAATCAACTACACATCAAAATCAAACAAACAAGCATACAAGCCGTCCATGGTCTGTGGACGACGGGTGTCGGGTGCAACTAAACACCGTCTGCATCCTAGTATATATATATATAACTAGAAAATTAAATTAAAGAGTGAGAAATTCTCACTGATTAGCTAATCCAATCCCACGGCTCTTCTTATGTAGAAATCTTCGCCGTTCTTGCCTCTTGTCACTTTTCACTGCCCGTATTCTCTCTATATATATAAATCACATTTTTACTTCGCTATTCAATATATAAAAATCGAATTTTTACTTTGCTATTCAATATATAAAAATCGTAAAAATCGAATTTTTACTTTGCTATTCAATATATAAAACTCGAATTTTTACTTTGCTATTCTTAAAATAAAAATTACATTTTTAGTTTGCTATTCACATAAAAAAAATCAAATTTTTATTACGATGTTCATAAAATAAAAATCATATTTTTATTTCTTTTCAAACAAAGAAAAATCACGTTTTTAATTCTACTGTTATATATATAAAATCACTTCTTTATATGATGTTTACATTTTTAAAACAATGATACTTATGTTTTAAAAACAGCGATACTTATATTTTAAAAACAGTTCATTTATATTTTCAAATCAATTCATTTATATTTTACTAAAACAAATGCCATTATTTATCTTTCGAAAGCAAAATTCAGAATTTTATTTTAACACAAACTCAGATTTTATAATGCTGTTATAATAAAAATCAAACTGAAAATGAATAATTAATAAATAAAAATAAAAAAAATAAAATAAACTTACAGTGTAAAAAGAGGGGAAAAGGGGGTTCACGTCGGCCTGGAGGTGGTGGTGGGGGTGCTCGCGCGCAGGTGGCGGCTTGGGGTTGCTTGCATCATCGGTCTGTTGGTGGCTGCACTCGAGAGGAGAGGGAAAGCGAGCAGGGAGGGGGCGGTCGCGTCAGGCGGAGCTGGGGAGGGCGGTGTCTCCGGCGATGTGGCGGAGGGTGCGGAGGCGAGGCTGAATCGGGGAGGGCGGCGCGATTAGTTTAGGTTTTTTTCTTCTGTTGAAATGATTTCAACGGCGGCGGGGGGGGGGGGGGGGGAGGGGGGGGGAGGGGCAGAGAGAAAGTAAGGTGGAGGAGAGAGGTTTTAATTTTTTTATTATTTTAATTTTTAAAAAGTTGACTTTTACATACTACCCCTAAACGAGGCCCACCGCCTGTCGTCCCCAGCGTTTTACCCCTATTCCGAACACAATGGGATATGTACCGTAAGCTGATTCGCATGTTACAATCAGTTTCCATTTAAATCAAAGTATAATTCTTTGTGTATTCAATTTAAACATACATTTCAAATTACCGAGGCCACATACTAAATCGAAAAATCCCAGAAAAATATTTCCTAGCTTCGTATTGACGATACGGTCCTAACAAAACTAGTTTCGTCGAATTCTGAGACCGTTTGAAAAATGGCCAATTTCCATTCGATTAAAATCAACTGAAATTGGTCAAACACGTTTTCTTTTGCCACGCTCACATATTGATTCGAAAAATTATGAAATTTGGAATCTAGCAATAACTTTACATCACGGACCCAACAAAAGGGGTTTCGTCGAAATCCGAGGTCGTTTGCAAAATTTCCATTTTTAAGGGCCTGAATTCCAAAGCGACTATTCAGAATTTTCAACTAGACATATCTTTTGATCCCCGCTATGAAATTTTGATTTTTCGGATTCGTTGAAAAGATAGTCATAATTAGATCCCGTAATTTTTGGTTTCACTAAAATCCGGTTTATTTTGCACCCGGTACATTCAATTGAAGTTTGAAATCGAATTATCGAACTACCACGCCATTTTCAATTCCTTTTATAAATATAAATAAATATTTATATTCTATCGTCGATTCAAACAAATATATACGTTCGAATTCTATTTGAAATAAATTTCTCGTCGAAATTATTTAAAATAACTCATTTTAAATAATCAAAATTCGCTAAATTTGCCAAAATAAAAAATTTAAACTGGCCCAGATTTCCGGGTTAGTACATTGGGCGACGTGTAAAATTTATCGTCCCAATCAGTATCCTTCAAATGAGTGAACATAAACAAATCGTCTGATTTGTAAGTGAATATTTATTTATTCACATTCACGTTAAATTTATATTTTAACGATAAATAATTCATTTCAACACATGAATATTTTTCATTCATTTCACATCACAATCAATTTTCACCACACAACAAAATCAAATAAGTCGTCCATGGTCTGTGGACAATGGGTGTCGGGTGCTGCTAAGCACCGTCTGCATCCTAGTATATATTTTTAACTAGAAAACAAGAATTAAAGGGAGAAGTTCTCACATTGGTTTCCACTTCGCCATTTCATTTCTGAAATTCAAAACAGTCTAGATTTGCCCGCAATTCCAACGCAGTCTTCTCTACGCTGTTCATAGTAATTTTTTTATTTTTATTGCTTCATTCCAATAAATAAAAATCAGATTTTATTTATGATACATATATTTTTACAATGCACCTTCCTATATAAAAATTATATTTTTATATATTTACTTCTAATATAAAGATCGAAATTTTATTTTGATACTATAAAAATCACGTTTTTATTTCAACATATATATAATAAAAATCATATTTTTATTTTGCTACATATATAAAAATTATATTTTTATATTCTCTATTATATAAAAATTCTATTTTTAATACGCTGCTCATATAAAAATCGAATTTTTATTTCGCTACAACATATATAAAAATTGTATTTTTATATTCTCTGTCTTACAAAAATCACATTTTTATAATCTCTACAATATAAAAATCATATTTTTATTCTTTCTATGATATAAAAATCATATTTTTATTCTTCCTATGATATAAAAATCATTTCTTTTTATATTTAAAAACCATATCCTTTCTTTTCCTACATAAAAATATAATCTCTTCTTAAATAAAAATATAACCTTTTCAGAATATAAAAATCAAAGCTTTACAAAAATAAAAACAAAGCTTTACAAAAATAAAAACAAAGCTTTACAAAAATAAAAATCAAAGCTTTTTCAATTCTAAAATTCATATCTTTACTTGTTTTAAAGTTCATATATTTTCAGTTTTAAATAATATAAAAATTCAGTTTTACAATGCTTTGCTAAATAAGAAAAAAGAAACGAGGAAAGACAAGGGAGCCCACTGTTAATCTGTACGAAGAGGGAGGAGGGCGCGGGTCTGCTGGGGCGTCGCAGGTGGGTGGCGGGGGGTCTAGGTGCTAGAGATCATCGGAGGAGGGGGGTCTGCTGCGACGGCGGTGCCGGTGGTTTGAAAGGGCAACGAGGTTTCAGCGGCGTCGAGGTTTAAATCAGAGGAGAGAGGATGAAGGGGGCCTGAGGCGTCGGGAGGGGGAGATGGAGACGGTGGCGCCACTGTTGTGGGGGGGGGGGGGGCGATAGTGAACTGGCGTCGACGGGGGTTAGGGGGGTTAGGTTTTGTGTTTTTTTTTCTAAATCGATTTTTGAACGGGGGTTTGACTCAGGAGGGAAAGTAAGAGAGAGGGAATATATATATAATTATATTAATTAATTCCCATAAAGTGACTTTTCTGTTCGGACTTCAAATCGAACCCAACGACTGCCGCTCCTAGCTAATTACCCCCATTCCGAACACAATGGGATATGTATCGTAAGCCAACTTGGCTGTTTAGTTCAGTTTTCATTTAAATTAAAATATAAATAATTATATATTCAATTTAAACGCAAACTTCAATTTATTGGGGCCACATACCGCCTCTAAAAATTCCAGAAAAATTATTTCTAGCTACGTAGTGACTATACGGTCCTAACAAACTATTTCGTCGAATTCTGAGAGCGTTTGCAAAATTTCCATTTTTAAGGGCCAGAATTCCATAGCGACTATTCTGAATTTTCAACTGTACATAACTTTTTATTATAGCTATGAGATTTCAATTTTTCGGATTCGTTGGAAAGATATTTTCAAATAGATTTTAATTTTTCGGTTTCGCTAAAATCCGATTTATTTTGAATCTTGTACATTCATTTGAAAATTGAAATCGAATTTTTGAACTACCGCGCCATTTTCAATTCCTTTTATAATTAAAATAAAATATTTATATTCTAACGCCGATTCAAATAAATCTATACGTTCAAATTCTATTCGAAATAAATTTCTCGTCGTTATTATTTAAAATAATTCCTTTTAAATAATCAAAAATCGCTAAAATTGCCAAAATAAATTTTTTAAGTTGGCTCGGATTTCTGGGTTATTGCATCAACCATCCATCCAACAACAACAAAACATAAGAAGTAACTATAAGCATGTCATTAGGGACTCTAGTCACATAAGACAAGTCACTAAGCGCCCAAAGGTTCAAAAGCACCCCAAATAACTTATGTTAGAATGATTTATGAACTCATGTTTTATGAACTCAACAATAGCATCGGGGAAGAATGAAAATCCAGAAACCAAACCAAGTAATATCAAACATATAAATGAAAATATAACAAACAACTTCAGTTAGAGATGAATTAAAAGTACATGAAGCTGCATTAAATGAAAATATATGAGTATGGTATGTCATGATCAGATGTTGAGCGACATACACAGGCATTTTATATTTTGACAGATCCTTTTCTCCTTCATTAGTAGTAATCAGATCCAACATCTACCCTGAAGTCATTTGAAACCCTACTTGCAATGTTGGTGTTATAAGTGTGGAGATGTCAGGTGACTATAATAATATGTTATCAAAACAATGGACACATTATTACTTATTGAAAAAATCTAAGAGGTCTACGCAGTACTTTTTGTCATGGAAATGCCTTTTTAGAATTCTTGGTATGGGTTGCGAAGTATAATCCCATCATTTGTGGCTATTATTATTGGTATGTGACTGATCGGACTTCCTTCATGGATTTGGGACAACAAGTAGGCAAGAGAGATGCTCCTTTGCCTGATAATATTATAAATCGTTTTCATAATTTATGAATTTGATTAGAACTGGTATTCATTCCTAATCCCCTGTCAGTTGAAATACCACATAGAAAAATACAAATCACCGAATAACTTGAACAAGCTAGATACCTGAACTCATTGCAAACATATGCCGTCACCTTAACATCATTGAAGCTTCAAAAACGGTCGCCTAAAAATAACAGAATTACTGCACCGTATCCAACCTAATCTCCCACTTCATCTTGCCTAAGCCCTTTCGTTTCAGTCGCCTTCGTAATTCAACTTCTCCTCCCTCTCCCCTAATCATCCAAATTTCAACTCGATGGCGAAAAATAGGAAAGCGAAAGTATGATTTGCGAATAGCGCCACTAGATCTGGAAAGATATACTCATCTGACCCTTCTAGACTCGACAGTGTTGGCAATGAAATCTTAGTCGCCCTATCATTCCTCCTTTGATGCAAACGCTAACATACGAGATTACTACTAAGCCTACGTTGCCGCTGTAGGGTATAGTGAAAATACATGAGATAGCTTTGTCAATTTTGTTAGCTGCTGGCCCTATACAACGACCAACTCAAGAGGATTCCATGATTGACCTGGCTTCTGATACTATGCAAAATTCAGTAACTAAAATACTCGAATGGTTCTGAGAATGGTCAGTTGGATGTAGATGGTGATACTTTACGACTATGTGAAATGGATGTGAATGACGGAAAAGTGAGTGGTCCTCGCAATGAGCTGGATTGCATGGGGAATAGGAATGAGCTGGCAAATAAAGAAAATGACGACTTATGGAGGGAAACGAGA
This sequence comes from Allium sativum, assembly GCA_030737875.1. NCBI lineage: Eukaryota > Viridiplantae > Streptophyta > Magnoliopsida > Asparagales > Amaryllidaceae > Allium > Allium sativum. Next base: position 303,802,684 of record CM060924.1, read on the forward strand.
TAAACTTTGGAGCCAAAATATCCAGTTTTTAGAAAAGAAGCGGCGAAACTTTTAGTTTGGAGGGAAATTTTGAATTTGACCCTAATTTTAAATTTGGAGAAAAAGTCACGTAAGAGCCAAAATGCTGCGACTTAGATTAAAAGAGTACTAGTACAACAAACTACCTTAAATTTTTAATTTGATCCTAATTTTCAGAAGTTTTGATAAAAGTAACAGATATTGAAAGTTAATTATGTATGTATTACCAATTATTAAAAAATTTCACAGTATTTACTAGATATTAATTTTTAAATATTAATTATTAATAATAAATAACAATTATATATTTGTAAGGTTACTACTAAACATTGATTTTTAATTATTATTAAACAATAATGTTAAAAATAATTAATTATTAAATATTAAGTATAAAATATTAACTATTGTTAATATTTCTTACAAAACTTTATAATTATTAATAATGGATTATCAACAATTAAATATTAAATGGTACTTCTTAAATATTAGTGCATAAAATAACTATTGAATAATTGTATTAATTATTGAGCATCGAGTAATAACCATTAATATTAATTATTAATGGTATTTTATATTGTTATTTAATTGTTAAGTATTATTAGAAAAATACTATCTATTACAACTGGTGGGAATGAACAGTTGCAATAGCCATTTATTACAACTGACAAAATAAAAGAGTTGTTGAAAACAAGTCTATTACAACTTTCTGGGAAAGAAGTTGCAAGGACCTCTACAACAACTATCATTTTGTGACAGTTGTAAAATTGCAGTTGTAATATAGTCAATTTGTTGTGGTGTCAATTACACATAATAAAATTTTAGTTTATTTTTTTCAACAAATTTTAGTTGAACAAGTTATATGTGTGTATATATATATACACACAATTCACTTTAAGTATTAACTATTCGCTATAAATTCCCAATTCATATAATTATCTTTAATTAAAATTTAAAAACTAATCAACTTTATTCACATCAAAATAAATTTAATTTTAACTTAGTAAATCAAATTTTATTTTAATTACTAATTACATAATCAATATCATTAAATATATAAATATTACATTCCAACTTTCACTGTTAATCAATGTAAACAAATCACAAGTTTATTTGCAATCTACATCAGTCACTACCTGTCAAAATAAGTTGGTTTAAATTACCTAAGCAATTTACGTGAATTTCTACCATACCATTTTTTAAATTCAGACCATTAAAGTATCATCATAAGTTTAATACCAAATATTAATAAATTAATTCTTATTCAAACTAGGACTTATATTAGTTATATGGGTAATTTACATATACCATAAATTCACTTTAAAGATTTTTCAACAAATTAAATTGGGCAATTAAATTTAAAATAATTAATTCATTTTATGTCTTAATAACTTGCTATCAATTCCTAAATACATTTCTAAACAATTTAGAGGACTTTTTCCAAATAAACATTTAATTTAAATTTAATTTCAAAACATGTTAATTTTACTCAAATCAAAATAAAATTCAAACTAACTTTGCAAATCGACTTTATTTGTATTTAATTCCAACATTGATTTTTTTCGAATTCAATTGAATTTCAACTATAAATTCTTTAACTCAAATCCATTCATATTCTTTAAGATTTCAAATTTCGATACTAATTACTACAAACAAAATCAAAGTTAAGTTTTACAATCAACGCAACTTATTATCGTTATAATAAGTTGAAATTCATTACCTAATTCTCTTTAACATATTCACACATCAAAACTTATACAATTAATTCATTAAATTTTATTTATTACAAAATATATATTCAAAAGTCATATTAAATTTAATAATCTAAATTATCCAAAAATAGGTGTTGTTACACTCTCCTCCACTTAAAACTTTTCATCCTCGAAAAGGAACGTAGTAATAAAGTGGAAAAATAAAATTAACATAATATAAATTTTCTACTAAACTTCGAAAACATTTACTTAAATATATAGAAACATGAGTTTGAAAACAAATTTCACTAAATTTTCTAAGTCTAGATTTCATGAAAAATTTCGGTAGAGTCTCCTTTATACAAAGGGGTCCGAAAAATAACAATATATATAATATCACAAATATACATCCTATCTCAGTGATGAGGCATCCCAAAACATAAGGAATGATATATAATATCCAAACATAGTATAAAAACCGTTATACGTACCTTTCATTAGTGTTTTCGTTGGTTTTTTTAGCATCTTACCTTTATTTTAAGCGAGCAAAAGCGAGGCACGAAGCGTACACATCCTCTAAGCGAGTGGATTCCATCGGTGCTGCTACAAAACTCAACAACAAATAATGACACACAAATATATATAGGGAATAATCCAATATATAAGTAACAAACATACATGCCATAAATTAGTTCACACATGACATAACAATTTTAGCAAAAGCAACAAGTAAAACATTTAAATAATCACATTCATCTAATTAAAGCATAATTACAAGTTTTTGCCATTGTGAATATATTATTTACACAATTTCATTTTGTTGATGCATTTCACATTTTTTTTTCATTTCTTATCCATGTTCCATTGTTTTTCCTTTATTTATTGGTATTTATTTCATTTACATACAAGTTGTTTGCTTCTAATTGGATTCATTTCAAATTTTATCGCTGTACTCACTATTCACTTGTAATTCATTCAATCTTATCTCATATATTAGTTTAATTAATCCATTTCATTAATAATTTAGTTCACCTTGTTTATCTTACTTAGTTGCATTAAATTCCATATCAAGTTAAGTGTTCATCGCTTATAATCGCGGCTTAAGTTTTTATTTATTTCATAAGCCATTCATTTAATTTCAACATTCGTCATTCATAGCACTATTAGTATATAATCAAATTCCTTATTCCTATAACAATTTAACTTCCTATTTACATTCAGTAAATCATATACATGCTATATAAAATGAGTATTATTTAAATTCAATTTTTGCCAAATTATTTCAACTCCAACGGTTTCTTACTTCAATTTCTCTTTCTTTGATTTATTTCTCCTTATTTCACCATTTAAAGGTTTTATGTAATTTCAAGTTTAATTCAATTCATTATTTTTAAGAAGAAAAAAAAAACATTATTTATTTGATAATTTAAGAATTCAACTTCGGGTTTATTTCCAAATCACTTTCAAAATTTCTCATATATTATATCTTTTACATCAAATCGAGCTATAAAAGATTTAAATGAAAATTCAATTTCGCAAAACAAAGTATAAAAGTTCAAAGCTATCACCCCACTCAAACTTTTGAAAATAGACATCGTTGATGCGTGCACTCATCACTGAAATCATTTCTCGAAGACAAGTGGAGAGTATACACTCAGTTTCGAAATTCATTTGAAAACAATTTCTATACAAAACAATATTTAAAATATAATGTCATTATTTCAAAAATCATTTTTGAAATAATGACATTATTGCAAAACCACCCAAAATTAAATTCTCAAATTCATATTTTATTTTTTTATTTCATTACCAATATAAATTTTCAATATTTGATTTTCCTAAACCATTCAATAACCAATAGTTTTAATTATTGATTAGTCGAATAATAAATGATGGAGATCTAATAATATCATCAACAAAATCAAAGTTCATAGATTTTCAAATAATTATATATATATATAATATAATTCAAAACAATATTATGTCAATGAGGCCTATTCAAGTGTTTAGAAATCCCTATCGATGCCTTGGCGTCCCAAGTACCGACTAGAATTCATAAATACTCAATGGAACAAACCGACACAATATAAAATCATTTTATATCAAAATTACAAGTACGCTCTCTCATATACACTCACACTCATTCTAGGATATTACTACCCTATCTCTAATGAGTTAATCCCAAATAGAGCCAAGGTTTTCACTAAACCAAAGCTTTGATACCAAATTTAACAACCCAGATTTTTGACCGTTTAAATCGACAATGATCCTCAAATGTCGACTTAAACAAATAAAATATACAGGTAGTTATTGGGATTAAAATAAGAAAAGAGAAGGAAGAAGAAACAAAGACAGAATCTCGCAGCGGGAGGACAAAATATAATAATTAAATAATAGTTCATGAAGCTGTTAAAACATATATTTGATCATATTTTACAACAATTATCAGAGTTAACTATTGTACAACATACCAATAATTTTGCAGCGGAATAATAATAATAATAATACGTTTATTGAGCTCCATCTTCATCTTCATAATGGTATCTTCAAGGCAAGGTAATCTTCGTTAACTGCAATTTCGGCTAACCCGAGCGTATTGCATAAAAAGAAACACAATAAACACTCGGATCAGAACTAATCATTCTCATATCATACAATTTAAAATACGAAATAACAAGAGTGTTATGGGTTTGTTTTAAAGTTGGGAAATTCACTGGACCACGTCGCTAATGCGGAACGGGTTAACTTTATGTGAACACTGGTGCATATAAATTCGCAATGACTTTTGAAAAATGAAGCTATCATAGGCTCATCCCACATCACACAATGCAAGCGCACACCAGATGGGCGAGTTTTGCCTTATGATAACCAAAAATGCCTTCATACGTGGAAATCCTCTTTTAATACTATTAGTGCATAGCGTTGAAAACCCTTTCACAATAAATATATAAATCTTAGCAAGCATAGTGGCTATGCCTACATACATAGTTCACAAACAAAACGAAAGGCTTGTATTAGTTGTTGGGTTCCAATATGATGGTTCCTGACACGAAAGATCAATCAGGAACACGATTAAGGTGCATCTCACGGTTTTCATCCAGATACAAACACCAAGTAAATCACTAGTTAACATCCAGACATGGACACCGAACATACCCTTAATTTTCCCCAGGTTTAAAAGTAGATCTACCGCCGAAGCTTTCGAGTTTCAACAGAGATATGTATATAACCTAACCGCCAGTTTACCATCAATCCATGGTGTGAGGTTCGTCGAGGTCACGATATACACAATGCTATGCTTCAATTAACTAATCTTTGATCATCACTAGCTCATTTCATAACTTGAGTATGCCACATTGTCAATTTACAACATGTCACTGATTTCTATCAATACATAACCTCTAAGCACGTAAAACTTAGAGACGGGAGTAATTAATCGCCACAATCCGATATATATTAACAAAAATCAGTGCTACGCAGTCAATTACAATATCAAACACACAATCCATACAAGTCCATCCTGGGTCTGAATGGAACAAAATCCGAAAATCCTCAAATATATTCAGACCTTATGCCACTTATAACCTCGTATTGGGTGATCAGCCCAATCGAGACATCAATCGTCAGTCCAAATAAATCCAATGATTCCCGGTCTTCATTTGTCATTTCCACGTCTTTAGTTTCTTTATCACGTCGTATTATTACTTGGAATGGTTTCCGAACATTTATTCGATCCCGATCTTCCCAAAAATAAGCGCATTTTTAAACAATAGTTATGGATCATTACGGATTTCCCATTTTAATCTTCCTCCAAATTCATATTCAAATTAGACTGGAATTTCATATCAATATCATGATTATTTGAACATTGATTTTATTCCAAAGGTAATATAGTTTTGTTTCAAATCTCAATCTGAATCAATGGTTTAAATCGAGAAAAATTCCAATTTAATAAACATTACTAACATTAAATAATTTAATAAAAATAAATGTTTATAAATAAAACCTTTTTATGAAAATATGTATATTAAAAGAATTAGAGTATAATAAAATAATTTAAATCATTATGTATACATATATTAAATGTTTTACAAGAAAAAATTCTTTTTAATAATAAATAATAAAACATAATTTATTTCAAAAATATAGGTATACGTATAGTTAACTAATTTTTAAACCGTAATCGTTCTTCTTGAAATTTGAATTAATTAGCCCAAATAAACATACACATCATAATCTGAATAACAGGGACAATTTATACTAACGATATCCATGTAGTAATCGGTACAAGGCACACATCATAACCATTTCATCAAAACAATCAATATTACATTGTTTCACTAGTTAACAAATGTTGGGGTTTCAGAATTGCAATTTAATTTCGAATAAATAACTTAATGTTGATTCTAAATTAACACTGTTAGTTAACTTGTATGTCAATTTAAACAATCATCAACAATCAATCACAACCAGACAATAAAATTTATTTCATAATTTAACTTAATAAATATGGGAATAATTCAGTTAATTGTGGGTGAGAAATTCACTCGCATTGATTCAAACGAGATTAGAATCCAAAATTTAGCCCAAAAATCAAAAGTCTTAGAATTTGTCCAAATCAGTGCCATCACGAAGAGCTCGTCAATACGATTCCAACGCAACAAGCTGCACGTCATTCTGAAGTCATATGCAAAAGTCATACACGTTTATACATTTGCAATTCAATTAAAAATAAAAATAAATAAACAATCCTCACCACCCCCAACGCGAAAAACACGAATAGCCTGTACAAACAAACTCACCATTACCGATCCTTTCAACATCCCTATCTCCCTCAACATTCCATGAAATCATGAACCGACAGATTTATTGATCATCTCTTTGTAAGCTCTTCTAACCTATCACCACCTTGTCAAGCTCGACCATCACCTCGAGATCGCGTCTTTCCCTTCTTCATGCACGACAGTAGGATGGTGCGACTTTTCTTTTCAAGGAATCTCGCAAAATTTTGCTATCAGTCCCTAAATCCCGTCATGAACTCATATACAATCACCATTTCGTGAACAAGGCTCTATACATACCACAAATCCAAACTCTAGCACCTATATTTTACTGCTGTGAAATTTGTCCACCTAGTAAAAGTGATCGTTCCCTGCAACCAGCTTATGATGATGAAGATCTTTCTCTTACAAACTCATGGATACAAGCTTGGACGATTTTTTTCTAAATGATTTGATTTTTGATAAAGAAACAAACAAAAGCTTCCTTTTGTATTTTCTGAGAGAAATGGAATGGTAAAGATAAGAAATGAATTATGGTTAGTGATTAGGATAATTAATAGGCAAATTTTCAATACTTAATTAATTAGAGACCATATTCAATACTTCGTTTATTCATCTATAATTCAATTTCCAATTGACACAAATCTAGTCCTAATACAAAATAAGGTTTATATTTGGTTATATTTATCAATTACACATAATAAAATCTCAATTTATGTTTTTCAACAAATTAGTTGAATATCATATATATATATATATTCAATTCACTTTAAGTATTAACAATTCGCTAAAAATTCCCAATTCATATAATTATATTTAATTAAATTTCAAAAACTAATCAACTTTTTTCACATCAAAATAAATTTAATTTTAACTTAGTAGATCAAGTTTTATTTTAATTATTAATTACACAATCTATCTCATTAAATATATAAATATTAAATTCCTACTTTCACTTTTAATCAATGTAAACAAATCACAAGTTTATTTGCAATCTATATCAGTCACTACCTGTCAAAATAAGTTGGATTAAATTACCTAAGCAATTTACGTGAATTTCTACCATACCATTTTTTTACAATTATATCATTAAAATATCAACATAAGTTTAATACCAAATATTAATAAGTTAACATTTATCCAAACTAGGACTTATATTAGTTATAAGGGTAATCTACATAAACCATAAATTCACTTTAAAGATTTTTTAACAAATTAAATTGGGCAATTAAATTTAAAATAGTTAATTCATTTTATGTCTTAACAGCTTGCTATCAATTACCAAATACATTTCTAAACAATTTAAATCACTACTTTCAGATAAACATTTAATTTCAGTTTAATTTCAAAACATGTTAATTTTACTCAAATCAAAATAAAGTTCAAACTAACTTTGCAAATCGACTTTATTTGTATTTAACTCCAACATTAATTTTTTTCCAATTCAATTGAATTTCAACTATAAATTCTTTAACTCACTTCCATTCGTATTCTTTAAGATTTCAAATTTCAATATGAATTACTACATACAAAATCAAATCTAAATTTACAATCAACGCAACTTATTATCGTTATAATAAATTGAAATTCATTATTCTCTTTAACTAAGTTCACACATCAAAACTTATACAATTAAATCATTAAATTTTAGTTATAACAAAATATATATTCAAAAGTCATATTAAATTTAATAATCAAAATTATCGAAAAATAGGGGTTGTTTCAACTACGCTCCTTCACAAGGTATATTCAAGTTAGATCTAACACTTATCAGATTTAGATCTAATTTTTAGGGTTTTAGAAATAAAGTGGTGAACTTGTCCTAATAGCCTATGGTTGTTTAAGACCTTAGCTCCTGCATAGGCCATGCTTGTCATTGTTCACATGTTTGTTTCTAAATACCTAAATATCATTGATTCATGTTTGTGATGGAAACATGATGTAGATCTATATTTATCTGTTGGCTATTGATGGGTATTAATCCAATTTATGTCATTACTCCCTCATTGCTTTAATTTATTATAAAAAACATTCTTTTTATTTATTTTAGGTTATTTTCAACCAATCATATTTATTTTATGTTATTTTCAACCAATCAAACGATTGAGAATAACCTGAATAGATTTATTAATTAAAATAATTTTGGTCCAAGAGTTCGACACCCTTTACAACAACCCTTGTTGTTTAGGAAAGCCAAACGAATTAAATAGTTGTTTTCAATTGTTTAATTTGTTCGCAAACAAATTTTGGCATCGTTACTGGGGATCAAAACAATTTTTATTAGTAAATCCTTCGGGTCGTATTTTTATTTTCTTATTTTTCCATTATAAAAACACAATTTTTTTTGTTTTGTTTTCTTGTATATATAGAAGAAAATTCTTGATTGATTTGATTTGGTATTATCCAATGATACCGTAATCTTCTAGTTAAGAGAAAAAAAATCTTGTCTTTTGTTTCAGTTCCTTTTTCTATTGCCTTTCCATTTTTTAATACATTTCTTTCCCTTTTCTTCTTTTACAAGTTTCTCCTTCAAAAAAAAAACTTGCATCTTTCTCTTTGATTTCTTTCCTTTTTCTTATTCTCTTTCCAATCTTTACGTTTTCAATTTCTTTCCCATTACATTTTCTTTCCTCTTTTCAACAATTCCAAATAAAGAGGGAAACAAAGTTTCTTTATGCAATTTTTCTCTATTTCTTTCTCTGCCTCCTCAAGTTTTTACTATGAATAAAGCCAATAGTCATCATAACATCTTCCGACCATCACCAAAGAAACAACTCCGCTAGAAACCACAAAGCCATGAGCAAAACGTCATAATACCCACAACCGATTCAGATCAACCTTTCTTCATTGACTATTCATCATCACCATTTATACAGTTTTAGATCAACTACCTCCACCACTGCATTTACCCATTCAAAACAAACCATCCGACTGCATACAAGCTTCCACCACAAACCATCAAGCTTATACGCATTTCTACTATCCAAGTAGCCGAACCACACAAATCTACACACCCCTCCATACCCATAGCCTCAGATCACTCCAGCAATACCATTAACTCATCACTCCATCCCTCTTTTGCAGTCAACATTTCCATCAACACCATCACTTTCATCCTCCTCACATTACAACCACGTTCAATTTCCTCAGGGTGCTGAAGTTTATGCCACTTCATTTACTTGAGCCACTTTGATCTTTTTTAACAGCCAGCAATCTTGCTTTACATGACCAGCCTGATAGTAAAGATTGCATTTTCTATTCTCTTGAAACTTGTTCTTGGATTTAGATTCATTCTTCCTTTGTTTCTTTAAAGATCTACAATTTCCTTGCAAATGCCCTTGCTTATGGCAGTTATTGCATATGGCAGTCATTACTGGTTCTTTCTCAGATTTAACCCTTATGCTCTTGGCTTTGGGCTTCTCACTGACCTCAGGCATCGTACTGGCCTCAGGACTATCAGTCTCAGACTCCTCTTCGTTACTAGAACTGACTTCCTCTCCGTCGTTCAAAAGACCTTTCTTATGGAGATCTTCATACTGATAAGCCATGTATATCATTTCTGAAAAAGGAAGCTTCACATGCCCCATTACACTATTTTGTACTTTCTTTGAAGCCTGTTAATAAACCTCAGATTCTTCCTCTTCGGATTTTGAATTAGATGCGGGGAAAATGAGAAAGTTCATTGAATTTCTTATGATATTCTGGAATGGTCATATCTCCTTGTATCAAATAACAGAATTCATCACGTAACCGCTCAGTTGCTTCTGGAGGAATAAATCTTTCATTGAAAATATCTTTAAATCTATCCTTGGTAATATTACCTTCTGGATTATCCTTAAAAATAGAATCCCACCAGAACAAAGCTTCTTCTTTGAGTGCCCAAGATGCCAGTAATCTTTTCTGGTCATCTCTCAGCTTTAAACCCTCAAAGTTTTTCTCAGCAGAACGAATCCAAGCTTGTGTTTCCATAATGGATTCTTTGCCTAAGAATGGTGATCCACCCAGAGTTCGATACCTCTTTACTAGAGCCTCAATATCTGGTTCGGTATTCCTTCTTCTGTTTCTGCCACTCATTTGCTAGTGCGTCTGCAAATAGCAGACAAAGTGTCAGGTCAACAAAAAAGGTATTTGTAAAGCATAGAGACATATACTTGAATGTAAATGTGTCTACTATGGTGTATTTCATTCTGCTTCACTCATTCTAGGATATTACTAATCCTATCTGAAATGAGTGATCCGTCGTAGAACACTACTGGTTCTATTTCTGACGAGTTCCTTAATATGTTATATTCCAGAACTAAGCTTAACCAAAGCTCTAATATCACGTGTGACGACCCCAAAACCCCCGTACGACGGTGGCAAGAGTAATCTTTGGAATATAACACATAAACAGATAACATCAGAACAAAAATAATTAAATACACCAGATAATGTATAATAGAATACACTGGATAAACATAATCATCAGAGTTACACAATATACAAGATCATACTTAGTACAAAATACAGTTCAGCTATACATAAATGTCTACAGCGGAAAACAAAACATAATATGTACAATAGGAGCTGAACAACATAAAAAGAGATAAATGATAGAATCCATCTTCAGCTCCAGCTATCCAGAAAGAGCCTGCTAAAACCTGAAAACAAGGCTGCCCATGTAGAAAAAGGGGCACCTGAGTTTGCAAGTGAAACAAACTATGAGCCAATCATGAGACTGGTATGAGAAATCTACTTAACTTACTTTAATATATGGCCAATCACAAGACCACGCCACTTTCGTGGAACGGGTTTACTCCATTGGATTTCCAGTGCGTCAAAACAAGTAAATCTTTTAAACATCGCAATTCTTTTAATAAAAATGAAGCCATTATAAGACTCAATTCCCATCACACAATGCAATGCAAACCGGAGGGTAGAGTTTTACCTTATAATGGCCAAAATATGCTTGATACGAGCAAAACAAATCATTTGATATTATTACTAGTGTTTATATGTTTCAAAAACAATTTCAATCATAAATATCAATCATAGACGGCATGGGTACCATATATCATGTCCCCATATATAGGTATACAATCAAAACCGCACGGTATCGTATTTGGAAATTGGATTTCCATCATGAACCAAGGCAAAAGATAGTCCTTACTGAATTCGAGACAATCTAGCCCATGTCTCCAGAACAGCCGCAACTGCACCTTGGATCGTCAGGGCCGGTCCACTCGATGTGGATTATTATGCCTGAACACTACGTTTCCCCGCCCTTTGGGGCGTAAATGAGTCCTATGACTCCATCGGCTCCACATAGTCACCGATATATTGGAAGCGCCTCGCAATCCAACAACCACACAGGTGAAAATAATATAAATGTCCGGGCTGGTACGTCACTGACACCACCCTAGCTAGAAGGAAACACATGTCCTCCCTGATGTCCTCTCCCATTTCTGGCTCATACCGGGGTGTGAGGATCGCGAATCAATGTTATACACAAAGCTATGCCACATATGCGGTGCTTTGATCATCAACCACAAGACTTTGCTTTTCAACAAAAGCCTTGATCATTTGCCGCTTAGGCATGCCACACAGGTAGTTCACTCCATGCGACTGATTTCTATCAATATATAACCTCTGAGCTCGTACATCTCAGAGAAGGGCGTTATAGCAAGAGAATAAATTCTTCGCCGCCAAACAGATATATATATATTTAATAGAGATCAATCAGCACAGAACAAAATCCAATGTCAGACACACAATCCATTTACAAGTTCGTTCTGGGTCTGAACGAAACCGGAGGCACCTTATACCTCGCATATCCATCGATCTCCAAGTACGTCTGGATGATCACCACTCATTATCTAAATTTTGGAATGCCTCCCAATCAATACATCAGTAATCATCCAACCGATGTGAAGATCTCCGGTCTTCAACCACCGTCTTCATCATCGACTTCTTATCGCCGATCAATTATTTGAAATGAGATTTAACTCGGCCCTTTCAAATAATTCACGTATATTTAGAATTTAAATCAATTTATTTCAATGGTTAAATTATTCGACATCAATAATTCTGTTCTTAAATGTAATTTTCACGCCAAACACATTCAGCCATCAAATATCCAATAAACCGGGTAAATTCGGTTTATTTCCATTCCATATCGTTTATAATATTTTATAATGATATATCGCTATTTTTATTCATTTATAAATAGCCAATTCATTCAAACGACGCTTCAGGCCATAACGTGGTCGTGGCGCTGTTTTTCTTCAAATTTGATTTACACATATATGAAAATCTAACCGTTGGATCTTCAAAAATTTTATATCATCAGAAAGATCTTTTCAAAACGAATCCAACGGTTTCAGTTTTGGGAAAATCTGACGGTCGGATCTCCCGGTAAAATCGTTTGAAGTTATGATTTCAAAATACGAACTGCAGCGTCGTTATTCGATTTAATTTAATTATATATATATAATCGATTCTGGTGCTATTTTTCTTTAGACTTGAATTAAACATTCCAGACAATCCAACCGTTGGATCTTTACAAAGTTGGTGTCGTTGGAAAGATATTTCCAAAGCGAACCCAACAGTTGTGGTTTCGGGAAAATCCGATGGTCGGATCTCCCGCAATGATCGTTTGAAATCACGGTTTCAAAACACGAACTGCAACTTCGTTATTCGATTTATTTTAGTTATATATATAAATATAATTCATTCTTCAGTTCTAAAACCATATTCATTTCACACATTTGATAAAAACGATATTTTTATCCAATAGCTATTTATTTCAACACATCACTATTTTTAACAGTTCATATATATCATAAAAATGTGATTTTTATTGTAAAACAATTTATTTCAAAACACGATTATTTTATATAGTTCTTATATATCATAAAAATATGATTATTATTGTAAAACAATTTATTTCAAAACACGATGATTTTATATAGTTCATATATATCATAAAAATGTGATTTGTATTGTAAAACAATTTATTTCAAAACACGATTATTTTAGTATAGTTCATATATATCATAAAAATGTGATTTTTATTATAAAACAATTTATTTTAAAACACGATTATTTTATATAGTTCATACGTAAGGTAAAAATGTTATTTTGGCATTAAAACAATTTATTTAAAACACTAATATTTTATATAGTCTATATATATGATAAAAATGTTATTTTTATCTTTCAAAGAATTTATTCAATACATGAACTTCTGTGAAAACCCGTAACTTCCCCGTAAAGGAAAGTGTCGGATAGTTCGAGAACAAGCCACAACAGAACACATACAGAAGAACAAGCCACAACAGAACACATACAGAAGAACATTTCACTGTTATTACAACAATGCATCAAATTACAAGAATATACAGAGTATAAATGAATATTACGCAGAAATATCATAGATTTAAATTACATTTAAATACATAGCAGCGGAAAATAATACAATACACAACTAGAAGGAGATATACAGATACAAAGCTTTCCGGATATCGTTCCAGCTGTAAACCAGGATCCTGTGAATATAAATCTGCAAAACCCAAAACTACTAGCTTCCCGTGTCAAAAATAGGGGCACCCAGAGTTTAGGTTAAAACAATAAACTCCAGGTCAGTCATGGGACTGGTGTGAGAACTAAAACAGTTAATCTTTATTTTTAAAGTTAGGTAAATCAAAGGACCACGCCATATAACACGGAACGGGTTTCCTCCCAAGAATACCAGTGCATAAAACAAACAACGCAATGCTAAATAAAGAAAAATGAAGCTGTTATAAGACCCAGGTCCCATCACACAATGCAACGCAGTCGAGGATAGGGTTTTCCCTTATAACAGCCAAAGAATGCTTAGTACGTTTAAAACAAATCATTTGATACTACTATAAGTGTATAAAACAACTTCAAATCATAAGTATCAATCATAGGCGGCATAAGCGCCCCATCCCACTATGTCGCCATATATAAGTTATACAATCAAAATCGCAAAATCACGTATTCGGAAATTGGGTTTCCATCTATGAACCGAGGCAAAAGATAGTCCTCAACCGATTCGAGACGCTCTAGCCCGTGTCTCAGGATCAGAGCTCGAGTGACCCTTGGATCGTCAGGGCCGGTCCACCGATGTGGATTAAACTTAAACCCTGAACATGCATTCCCCCGCCCTATGGGGCGTAAATGAGCCAACGAATGACTCCATCGGACCCGGATCGTCCGATCAAACCGAGGCGCCTCGCAACAGCAACAACCACATAAGTCAAACTCGTCAGGGCGTGTAAAACCACTGACGCCACTTCTAACTAGAAAGAAACGCATGCCCTCCCTGAGGTCCGTCTCCCGTTTTTGGTTCATACCGGGTGTGAAACTCGCGAAGTAAACGTTACACGAAGCTACGCCACAAAGGTCGTGCTTTGATCATCACCACAAGACTTTGCTTTTCAACAGAAGCCTCGATCAATTGCCACTTAGGCATGCCACACAGGCAATTCACTCCATGCGTTTGATATCCATCAATATATAACCCCTGAGCTCGTACGTCTCAGAGAAGGGCGTTAAGCAAGAGAATAAATTCTCCGCCGCCAAACAGATATATATTTAATAGAGATCAATCACACGGACTAAAATCCAATGTCAGACACACAGTCCATTTACAAGTCCGTTCTGGGTCTGAACGAAACCGGAGGCACCTAGTACCCCGCATATCCATCGATCTCCAAGTACGTCTGGACGATCACCAACTGTTTCCATCTTCTTGGGTGTACAACCCAAACAAGATCATCAGTAATCACTCAAACGACGTGAAGACTTCCGGTCTTCGACCATCGTCTTCATCTTCGACTTATCGTCGTATCAGTTATTCAGAATGGGATAAACCCGGTCTTTCCGAATAACTCGCGTATATATTATAAAAGTGTTACACAAACACAACATACGCCTCATTCCAATTCATCAGTCACTAACTGCAAATTAATCAAGAGAATAGTTCCCCAAATATTAACCCCGAAGGCCGAAACCAACATCAGATCAATATCCAGAAAACCATTCTGCTTGGCTAACCGACAGTTAGTTTCTAAATTTCAAATTCATAGGGAAAGATTCCCATTAATTTTATCAAAGATAAATTCCTTGAATCTATTCTTTAATCTACTTTTGAATATCAATTCAAAACTAGTCGGGATTAACGAACCTTACCGAAGTAATCATTTGTTTTAATTTCCCAATCCCAACCTATTCATCCCATGAAGTAAAACTGGTCATACTTCATATCTAACACCACAGTGTTATCGGTAAATTCAATTACCATTTCACGTTCAAATCTAATTAAAGATTTAACTATCGCCTGGAGCAAAACTGGTGATACTCCATTTTCGATCATTTCAATCTAATTAAAGATTCATTAAAACTCCACTTAGTTTTAATCTTCGACTGGGTTAAAGAATCAGTGTCATTTAAAACACGGTTCACGATAAACCCAAAATCACATTCATTAATTATCGGGTTAAAGAACGAGTGTTATTTAAAACACTGTTCACGATAAACCCAAAAATCAATATCGATTCGATTCCAATTAAATATTATTTAATTGGTACATTTCATTAAATCTAAATAAAAAGATTTAATCATTTCTCCACTGGGTTTAAGAACAGTGTTAGTGAAGACACCATTCACGACAAACCCAAATCACATTTGATATTCAATACAAGGCTCTGAATAGAAAATATACCGGCTTATATTCAATATCAAATTCTATGACTAACAAATATCATATTGGAAATAACGATATATATATCTATATCTTTCAAATTTCCATAACAACAGTTGTATAATCACGAAATCCAACATCGAAATATTTCGAAGACAATTTCGATTCAAATCCACTCCAATGCAATCATTGGAAATTCTGGTTATTTTTAAAACCCTTTTCGAATTCAATTTATTTATTTAAAAATAAATAGAATTATAATTCTAGTTCAAAACTAGTTCATTCCGATAAAAATCTATTTTTATCTTTTCAAATATGGAGTTTTTCATCCCAATTCTTTCTAAATCATTTCTTATGATTTTACACAAATTATTACTATTTTTAATAATTTTATCAAGGCCCGTACAGTCGATTTCCATCAGCGGCCATCGAACTGCACTTACAGCGACCTTTTTCAAATTTGATTTGGACGTAACTCCAAATCCAACCGTTATATTTTAAATTTCTAATATTCATTAGAAAGCCCTTTTCGATACGAACCCAACGGTTCTGGTTTTAGGAGAATCCGACGGTCGGATCTCCCGTAATGTCCGTTTGAAATAAATGGTCGAAATTCACGAACGGCCGCGGCGCGGCGCGTTCTATTCAGGCCATTATATTATATATATAATATATATATAATATATATTCCGTCGATTTCTATTTTAAAACAAATTATATAAATAGTTTTAAAATCGTTTCAAAAGCAATTTCAACTTTCTTTCAATTCAAATCAAAATTGAATTCTTCTTTATAAATTCGTTTTAAAATTCATTTCTATTCAATTCAAATTTCAATTCAATTTGAATTCATTTTCAATTCGCTTTCAATTCAATTCGAAATCGTTTTCAATTCAATTCATTTCGAAATCGTTTTCAATTCAATTCATTTCGAAATCGTTTTCAATTCAATTCATTTCGAAATCGTTTTCAATTCAATTCATTTCGAAATCGTTTTCAATTCAATTCATTTCGAAATCGTTTTCAATTCATTTCATTTCGAAATCGTTTTCAATTCATTTCATTTCGAAATCGTTTTCAATTCATTTCATTTCGAAATCGTTTTCAATTCAATTCATTTTGAAATCGTTTTCAATTCAATTCATTTCGAAATCGTTTTCAATTCAATTCATTTCGAAATCGTTTTCAATTCAATTCATTTCGAAATCGTTTTAAAATCGATATAAATATCGTTTACGTCTAAATGGCGTCAATCTAATCAACACGGCTTCATAAATTTCTATTTTCAAATATTCTATTTCAAATATTTCCTTTTTCAAAATAGTTGTTGTTATCCAAAATATTTCGTTCAACACATGACCAGTCTCAATGGATGAGTACTGTCAACACATGAACACTTATTTTATATCGATAAAGATGTAAATTTTATTACTAAAATATTTCGTTCAACACATGACCAATCTCAATGGATGAGTACTGTCAACACATGAACTTTTATTTTATATCGATAAAGATGTAAATTTTATTACTAAAATATTTCGTTCAACACATGACCAATCTCAATGGATGAGTACTGTCAACACATGAACTTTTATTTTATATCGATAAAGATGTAAATTTTATTACTAAAATATTTCGTTCAACACATGACCAATCTCAATGGATGAGTACTGTCAACACATGAACTTTTATTTTATATCGATAAAGATGTAAATTTTATTACTAAAATATTTCGTTCAACACATGACCAATCTCAATGGATGAGTACTGTCAACACATGAACTTTTATTTTATAATATTCTTTATTTTCTAAATTGGAATGAGGCCCAATCAATCACCATATAATGTTAATTATATGGAATTTCATACATCACACGTATATAATAGCATTGAAAAATAATCAACCATCAACCAAAGTGCACTACACTGTATAAGCATCAAATATAGACATTTAACGCTTATAGCAGCCTGTCAATCAATCGATCGACATATTTGATCAATCAGGATGAGTAAACTTCAAATTTCATCCTAACACCCGTGTGGGGTTTCAAACAATCAAACACAGATTTAGTTGTGCAGTTGGGCGATGTGTAAAATTTATCGACCCAATCAATGTCCTTCAAATAGGTGTACATAAACAAACCGTCTGGTTTGTAAATGAATATTTATTTATTCACATTCACGTTAAAAATTATATTTTTAACGACAAAACATTTTATTCCAACATATGAATTTTATTCAGTTCATTCCTTAAATAAAATGATGTTTTTATTTTTCTAACATATTTTAGAAAATTTCGGCGGCATAACGGCACGATACTAGAAACGGGACGAGGCCTAGCCTTATCCCCGGTCTAGTGAAGGCCCACGCCATTCACACATCAATCAAATCAATTTATTTCACCCAACAATTCAATTTCAAATCACATCATATAACTAATCTATGCAACCAAACAAACAAGTCCATGGTCTGTGGACGATTGTGTCGGGTGCTACTAAGCACCGTCTGCATCCTAGTATATATATATATAACTAGAAAAACAAATTGAAAGGTGAGAAATTCTCACCGAAAGCTATCCAATCATCTTGACTCTTCTTTGATATAAAGCTTCTTCGTTCTCGCCTTTTTGTCACCTTCGTTATCTGCTTTCACTACATATGTAAAAATCGAATTTTTACTTCGCTTTTCAATATATAAAAATCACATTTTTAATTCGAAGTTCAATATATAAAAATCATATTTTCTTTTCGAAGTTCAATATATAAAAATCATATTTTCTTTTCGCTAATGTATATATAAAAAAAACGTATTTTTATAACACTTTTCATATATATAAAAATTATATTTTTACTTCAAAAGCAAATGTATATTTGACTATAAAATATTTGTTTCCAAAAACATTACTCATATATGTATATATATATCTATGAAGTGAAATCATATCTCTTTCTTCTTCTTTTTTTCTTGTGTTTCATATTTAAAAATCTGAAATTATACAATATTTTTACATTTAAAAATCTGAAATTTAAAGCAATGCTTTTTATTTCTAAAACACTTGTTAATTTTATTTCTTAAAACACTTGTTAATTTTAATTTTAAAACACTTGTTAATTTTATTTTATTTTAAACACTTGTTAATTTTTTTTAAAACACTTGTTAATTTTATTTTTAAAACACTTGTTAATTTTATTTTTTAAAACACTTGTTAATTTTATTTTTATTTTAAAACAAAAACTGATTTTTTTTCCAATGTATTTATAAATCAAAACTGGTTTTAAACAATATATTTTGCTTAAGTAAAATAAAATAAAATAAAAACAGCACCTTTCTTCTAGGAACACACGGTTCCAGGCGTTCTTCTCCATCGCGAACGATTTCCAGGTGGAAAAACGAACCCAAGCTTCATACGAGAATCCCACAACCGCACCTCCTATGGCCGACCGAACCTGCATCAGAACCTCCCACGTCGAAGAGCTCCGAACCCCCTCCCATCCCCTGGCAGTGCGACGAACTCGCGGGTCCCATCGGCCTGGAGCCTCAATCGGTGTGGAGGAAAGGGAGAGGCGAGGTCTGGTAGGGCGGGCGGCGGTCCGACGATGGGGGTGGCGTGGCGGAGCGTCGGAGATTGGGGGAGGACGGGGTCAACGCGGGATTTGGGGCTTGTTTTTTTCTTCTTTTTCGATCCCGGTGGAAGACTATACGGGGGGGGGGGGGGCCGGGGGCAGAAAGGAGTTAAGGGGGGGGGG
Source organism: Allium sativum (assembly GCA_030737875.1). Lineage (NCBI taxonomy): Eukaryota > Viridiplantae > Streptophyta > Magnoliopsida > Asparagales > Amaryllidaceae > Allium > Allium sativum. The sequence goes on from CM060924.1 coordinate 303,822,622, forward strand.
AAGAGAAAATTTTCTTTTATTATTTTAATTATTTTAATTACCAAAATATTGACTTTTACATATGACCTCTAAACGAGGCCCACCGCCTGTCGTCCATAGCGTTTCACCCCCATTCCGAACACAATGGGATATGTATCGTAAGCTGATTCGATCGTTTCGATCTGTTTCTATTGAATTTACATTTAAATTACTATAATGAATTTTAAACGTACATTTCAAATTACCGGTGCCACATACTAACTCTAAAAATTCAATAAAAATATTTTCTAGCCTCGTATTAACGATACGGTCCTAACAAAACTAGTTTCGCCAAATTCTGAGACCGTTGGAAAAATGGCCATTTTCCAGTCGATTAAAATCAACTGAAACTGGTCAAACGCGTTTTCCTTTGCCACGCTCACATATTGATTCGAAAAATTATGAAATTTGGAATCTAGCAATAAATCAACACCACGGACCCAACAAAAGTGGTTTCGTTGAAATCCGAGGTCGTTTGCAAAATTTCCATTTTTAAGGGCCTGAATTCCATAGCGACTATTCAGAATTTTCAACTGGACTTATCTTTTGATTCCCGCTATGAAATTTTGATTTTTCGGATTCGTTGGAAAGATATTATCAATTAGGTCCTAATATTTTTTGTTTCACTAGAATCCGGATTGTTTTGCACCCGGTACATTCAATTGGAGTTTGAAATCGAATTATCGAACTACCGCGCCATTTTCAATTCTATTTATAATTATATATAATTATTTATATTCTAACGACGACGCGTATAATATATACGTTCGAATTCTATTCAAAATAAATTTCTCGTCGATAATTATTTAAAATAATTCATTTTAAATAAATAAAATCCGCCAAAATTGCCAAAATAAAAATTTTAAACTGGCCCAGATTTTCCGGGTTATTACAATCTCCCCCACTTAAAACTTTTCGTCCCCGAAAAGGAACAAAGTCGAAAGTGGTTTGATTAATCAACTCTACGTTCAATCTGGCTTCCATTCTCCAACTTTTCAGCTTCTGAGAATTTTCAAAATTTCAAAAATTTGGCTAACACCCTAAATTTTCGAAAAATTTCGCCATAACCTCCCCTGCACCGGGAGCATCGGGGAATTTCAAATAGCTTCCCCGGTCCTTCAGATCTCAAAAAGAAAAAGAAAAAGCCAAGCGGCTAGCCAATAGGCTCATAAAATCATCATCACCCAAACAAAACAGTAAATTATGTAGTAAACATGTACCTATTTGTCGGGCAAACAAATTTTATTCTTCGGCTCTAGCCTCCTTGCTATGACCTGTTCAATGTAAGTACAAGTATATGCAAGCAAATGCAACCAAATTTCAATATAATTCAATATTTGATGCTATTAGGCTAAATGGCTAAAAATTATCAACCAAATAAACAAACAACACAAACATCAATCAATTAGTGAATTAGAGTCTCAAATTCATAATTTGATATATATACAAAAAAAAATCATGTTTTAGATGCCAAATCACAACAATAGGCCCTATCTAATTTTGGTTCTCACACCAGTCAATAGGAAGTATATAGATATTACACGTTCGTCACTCGAATATAAATTCTAATGATGGAGCTCCATCATCAAAACCATCTCCGGGCGATTTGAGTGTAATTCTATATCCATCCAATATATTAAAACTTCGAATAGACGTTAGCTAGGCGCATACGCAAAATCTTTATATTTTGGATTGTCCTAATCAATATAAAATAAATAATCAAGTACGAATAATTGATTTAAATTTTCAAAACAAAATTTGTTTTCATTTTAAAATATACTCTTCACACTCGTTCTAGGATACTACTAATCCTATCTCTAACGAGTCATTCCCATTGGATATTACTAATCCAATCTCTGATGAATTCTTTCGTACGGTTCTAATGTGTCTTGTTCTTGAGCTCTGTAAACCAAAGCTCTGATACCAACTGTGAAAACCCGTAACTTCCCCGTAAAGGAAAGTGTCGGATAGTTCGAGAACAAGCCACAACAGAACACATACAGAAGAACATTTCACTGTTATTACAACAATGCATCAGATTACAAGAATGTACAGAGTATAAATGAATATTACACAGAAATATCAGAGATTTAAATTACATTTAAATACATAGCAGTGGAAAATAATACAATACACAACTAGAAGGAGATATACGGATACAATGCTTTCCGGATATCGTTCCAGCTGTAAACCAGGATCCTGTGAATATAAATCTGCAAAACCCAAAACTACTAGCTGCCCGTGTCAAAAATAGGGGCACCCAGAGTTAATTTAAAACAATAAACTCCAGGTCAGTCATGGGACTGGTGTGAGAACTAAAACAGTTAATCTTTATTTTTAAAGTTAGGTAAATCAAAGGACCACGCCGTATAACACGGAACGGGTTTCCTCCCAAGAATACCAGTGCATAAAACAAACAGCGCAATGCTAAATAAAGAAAAATGAAGCTGTTATAAGACCCAGGTCCCATCACACAATGCAACGCAGTCGAGGATAGGGTTTTCCCTTATAACAGCCAAAGAATGCTTAGTACGTTTAAAACAAATCATTTGATACTACTATAAGTGTATAAAACAACTTCAAATCATAAGTATCAATCATAGGCGGCATAAGCGCCCCATCCCACTATGTCGCCATATATAGGTTATACAATCAAAATCGCAAAATCACGTATTCGAAAATTGGGTTTCCATCTATGAACCGAGGCAAAAGATAGTCCTTAACCGATTCGAGACGCTCTAGCCCGTGTCTCAGGATCAGAGCTCGAGTGACCCTTGGATCGTCAGGGCCGGTCCACCGATGTGGATTAAACTTAAACCCTGAACATGCATTCCCCCGCCCTATGGGGCGTAAATGAGCCAACGAATGACTCCATCAGACCCGGATCGTCCGATCAAACCGAGGCGCCTCGCAACAGCAACAACCACATAAATCAAACTCGTCAGGGCGTGTAAAACCACTGACGCCACTTCTAACTAGAAAGAAACGCATGCCCTCCCTGAGGTCCATCTCCCGTTTTTGGTTCATACCGGGTGTGAAACTCGCGAAGTAAACGTTACACAAAGCTACGCCACAAAGGCCGTGCTTTGATCATCACCACAAGACTTTGCTTTTCAACAGAAGCCTCGATCAATTGCCACTTAGGCATGCCACACAGGCAATTCACTCCATGCGTTTGATATCCATCAATATATAACCCCTGAGCTCGTACGTCTCAGAGAAGGGCGTTAAGCAAGAGAATAAATTCTCCGCCGCCAAACAGATATATATATTTAGTAGAGATCAATCACACGGACTAAAATCCAATGTCAGACACACAGTCCATTTACATGTCCGTTCTGGGTCTGAACGAAACCGGAGGCACCTAGTACCCCGCATATCCATCGATCTCCAAGTACGTCTGGACGATCACCAACTGTTTCCATCTTCTTGGGTGTACAGCCCAATCAAGATCATCAGTAATCACTCAAACGACATGAAGACTTCCGGTCTTCGACCATCGTCTTCATCTTCGACTTATCGTCGTATCAGTTATTCAGAATGGGATAAACCCGGTCTTTCCGAATAACTCGCGTATATATTATAAAAGTGTTACACAAACACAACATACGCCTCATTCCAATTCATCAGTCACTAACTGCAAATTAATCAAGAGAATAGTTCCCCAAATATTAACCCCGAAGGCCGAAACCAACATCAGATCAATATCCAGAAAACCATTCTGCTTGGCTAACCGACAGTTAGTTTCTAAATTTCACATTCATAGGGAAAGATTCCCATTAATTTTATCAAAGATAAATTCATTGAATTTATTCTTTAATCTACTTTTGAATATCAATTCAAAACTAGTCGGGATTAACGAACCTTACCGAAGTAATCATTTGTTTTAATTTCCCAATCCCAACCTATTCATCCCATGAAGTAAAACTGGTCATACTTCATATCTAACACCACGGTGTTATCGGTAAATTCAATTACCATTTCACGTTCAAATCTAATTAAAGATTTAACTATCGCCTGGAGCAAAACTGGTGATACTCCATTTTCGATCATTTCAATCTAATTAAAGATTCATTAAAACTCCACTTAGTTTTAATCTTCGACTGGGTTAAAGAATCAGTGTCATTTAAAACACGGTTCACGATAAACCCAAAATCACATTCATTAATTATCGGGTTAAAGAACGAGTGTTATTTAAAACACTGTTCACGATAAACCCAAAAATCAATATCGATTCGATTCCAATTAAATATTATTTAATTGGTACATTTCATTAAATCTAAATAAAAAGATTTAATCTTTTCTCCACTGGGTTTAAGAACAGTGTTAGTGAAGACACCATTCACGACAAACCCAAATCACATTTGATATTCAATACAAGGCTCTGAATAGAAAATATACCGGCTTATATTCAATATCAAATTCTACGACTAACAAATATCGTATTGGAAATAACGATATATATATCTATATCTTTCAAATTTCCATAACAACAGTTGTATAATCACGAAATCCAACATCGAAATATTCCGAAGACAATTTCGATTCAAATCCACTCCAATGCAATCATTGGAAATTCTGGTTATTTTTAAAACCCTTTTCGAATTCAATTTATTTATTTAAAAATAAATAGAATTATAATTCTAGTTCAAAACTAGTTCATTCCGATAAAAATCTATTTTTATCTTTTCAAATATGGAGTTTTTCATCCCAATTCTTTCTAAATCATTTCTTATGATTTTACACAAATTATTACTATTTTTAATAATTTTATCAAGGCCCGTACAGTCGATTTCCATCAACGGCCATCGAACTGCACTTACAGCGACCTTTTTCAAATTTGATTTGGACGTAACTCCAAATCCAACCGTTAGATTTTAAATTTCTAATATTCATTAGAAAGTCCTTTTCGATACGAACCCAACGGTTCCGGTTTTAGGAGAATCCGACGGTCGGATCTCCCGTAATGTCCGTTTGAAATAAATGGTCGAAATTCACGAACGGCCGCGGCGCGGCGCGGCGCGTTCTATTCAGGCCATTATATTATATATATAATATATATATAATATATATTCCGTCGATTTCTATTTTAAAACGAATTATATAAATAGTTTTAAAATCGTTTCAAAAGCAATTTCAACTTTCTTTCAATTCAAATCAAAATTGAATTCTTCTTTATAAATTCGTTTTAAAATTCATTTCTATTCAATTCAAATTTCAATTCAATTTGAATTCATTTTCAATTCGCTTTCAATTCAATTCGAAATCGTTTTCAATTCAATTCATTTCGAAATCGTTTTCAATTCAATTCATTTCGAAATCGTTTTCAATTCAATTCATTTCGAAATCGTTTTCAATTCAATTCATTTCGAAATCGTTTTCAATTCAATTCATTTCGAAATCGTTTTCAATTCAATTCATTTCGAAATCGTTTTCAATTCAATTCATTTCGAAATCGTTTTCAATTCATTTCATTTCGAAATCGTTTTCAATTCAATTCATTTCGAAATCGTTTTCAATTCATTTCATTTCGAAATCGTTTTCAATTCAATTCATTTTGAAATCGTTTTCAATTCAATTCATTTCGAAATCGTTTTCAATTCAATTCATTTCGAAATCGTTTTAAAATCGATATAAATATCGTTTACGTCTAAATGGCGTCAATCTAATCAACACGGCTTCATAAATTTCTATTTTCAAATATTCTATTTCAAATATTTCCTTTTTCAAAATAGTTGTTGTTATCCAAAATATTTCGTTCAACACATGACCAATCTCAATGGATGAGTACTGTCAACACATGAACACTTATTTTATATCGATAAAGATGTAAATTTTATTACTAAAATATTTCGTTCAACACATGACCAATCTCAATGGATGAGTACTGTCAACACATGAACTTTTATTTTATATCGATAAAGATGTAAATTTTATTACTAAAATATTTCGTTCAACACATGACCAATCTCAATGGATGAGTACTGTCAACACATGAACTTTTATTTTATATCGATAAAGATGTAAATTTTATTACTAAAATATTTCGTTCAACACATGACCAATCTCAATGGATGAGTACTGTCAACACATGAACTTTTATTTTATATCGATAAAGATGTAAATTTTATTACTAAAATATTTCGTTCAACACATGACCAATCTCAATGGATGAGTACTGTCAACACATGAACTTTTATTTTATAATATTCTTTATTTTCTAAATTGGAATGAGGCCCAATCAATCACCATATAATGTTAATTATATGGAATTTCATACATCACACGTATATAATAGCATTGAAAAATAATCAACCATCAACCAAAGTGCACTACACTGTATAAGCATCAAATATAGACATTTAACGCTTATAGCAGCCTGTCAATCAATCGATCGACATATTTGATCAATCAGGATGAGTGAACTTCAAATTTCATCCTAACACCCGTGTGGGGTTTCAAACAATCAAACACAGATTTAGTTGTGCAGTTGGGCGATGTGTAAAATTTATCGACCCAATCAATGTCCTTCAAATAGGTGTACATAAACAAACCGTCTGATTTGTAAATGAATATTTATTTATTCACATTCACGTTAAAAATTATATTTTTAACGACAAAACATTTTATTCCAACATATGAATTTTATTCAATTCATTCCTTAAATAAAATGATGTTTTTATTTTTCTAACATATTTTAGAAAATTTCGGTGGCATAACGACACGATACTAGAAACGGGACGAGGCCTAGCCTTATCCCCGGTCTAGTGAAGGCCCACGCCATTCACACATCAATCAAATCAATTTATTTCACCCAACAATTCAATTTCAAATCACATCATATAACTAATCTATGCAACCAAACAAACAAGTCCATGGTCTGTGGACGATTGTGTCGGGTGCTACTAAGCACCGTCTGCATCCAAGTATATATATATAACTAGAAAAACAAATTGAAAGGTGAGAAATTCTCACCGAAAGCTATCCAATCATCTTGACTCTTCTTTGATATAAAGCTTCTTCGTTCTCGCCTTTTTGTCACCTTCGTTATCTGCTTTCACTACATATGTAAAAATCGAATTTTTACTTCGCTTTTCAATATATAAAAATCACATTTTTAATTCGAAGTTCAATATATAAAAATCATATTTTCTTTTCGAAGTTCAATATATAAAAATCATATTTTCTTTTCGCTAATGTATATATAAAAAAAAACGTATTTTTATAACACTTTTCATACATATAAAAATTATATTTTTACTTCAAAAGCAAATGTATATTTGACTATAAAATATTTGTTTCCAAAAACATTACTCATATATGTATATATATATCTATGAAGTGAAATCATATCTCTTTCTTCTTTTTTTTGTCTTGTTTTTCATATTTAAAAATCAGAAATTATACAATATTTTTACATTTAAAAATCTGAAATTTAAAGCAATGTTTTTATTTCTAAAACACTTGTTAATTTTATTTCTTAAAACACTTGTTAATTTTAATTTTAAAACACTTGTTAATTTTATTTTTTTTAAAACACTTGTTAATTTTATTTTTTTTAAAACACTTGTTAATTTTATTTTTAAAACACTTGTTAATTTTATTTTTTAAAACACTTGTTAATTTTATTTTTATTTTAAAACAAAAAATGATTTTTTTCCAATGTATTTATAAATCAAAACTGGTTTTAAACAATATATTTTGCTTAAGTAAAATAAAATAAAATAAAATAAAAATAAAATAAAATAAAATAAAAACAGCACCTTTCTTCTAGGAACACACGGTTCCAGGCGTTCTTCTCCATCGCGAACGATTTCCAGGTGGAAAAACGAACCCAAGCTTCATACGAGAATCCCACAACCGCACCTCCTATGGCCGACCGAACCTGCATCAGAACCTCCCACGTCGAAGAGCTCCGAACCCCCTCCCATCCCCTGGCAGCGCGACGAACTCGCGGGTCCCATCGGCCTGGAGCCTCAATCGGAGTGGAGGAGAGGGAGAGGCGAGGTCTGGTAGGGCGGGCGGCGGTCCGACGATGGGGGTGGCGTGGCGGAGCGTCGGAGATTGGGGGAGGACGGGGTCAACGCGGGATTTGGGGCTTTTTTTTCTTCTTTTTCGATCCCGGTGGAAGACTATACGGGGGGGGGGGGGGCAGAAAGGAGTTAAGGGGGGGAAGAGAAAATTTTCTTTTATTATTTTAATTATTTTAATTACCAAAATATTGACTTTTACATATGACCTCTAAATGAGGCCCACCGCCTGTCGTCCATAGCGTTTCACCCCCATTCCGAACACAATGGGATATGTATCGTAAGCTGATTCGATCGTTTCGATTTGTTTCTATTGAATTTACATTTAAATTACTATATTGAATTTTAAACGTACATTTCAAATTACCGGGGCCACATACTAACTCTAAAAATTCAATAAAAATATTTTCTAGCCTCGTATTAACGATACGGTCCTAACAAAACTAGTTTCGCCAAATTCTGAGACCGTTGGAAAAATGGCCATTTTCCAGTCGATTAAAATCAACTGAAACTGGTCAAACGCGTTTTCCTTTGCCACGTTCACATATTGATTCGAAAAATTATGAAATTTGGAATCTAGCAATAACTCAACACCACGGACCCAACAAAAGTGGTTTCGTTGAAATCCGAGGTCGTTTGCAAAATTTCCATTTTTAAGGGCCTGAATTCCATAGCGACTATTCAGAATTTTCAACTGGACTTATCTTTTGATTCCCGCTATGAAATTTTGATTTTTCGGATTCGTTGGAAAGATATTATCAATTAGGTCCTAATGTTTTTGGTTTCACTAGAATCCGGATTGTTTTGCACCCGGTACATTCAATTGGAGTTTGAAATCGAATTATCGAACTACCGCGCCATTTTCAATTCTATTTATAATTATATATAATTATTTATATTCTAACGATGACGCATATAATATATACGTTCGAATTCTATTCAAAATAAATTTCTCGTCGATAATTATTTAAAATAAATAAAATCCGCCAAAATTGCCAAAATAAAAATTTTAAACTGGCCCAGATTTTCCGGGTTATTACAACTTCATTCAACACATGAATTTTATTCAACACATGAATTTCTATTCAACACATGAATTTTATTTCAAAACATGAATTTCTTTCAACACATGAATTTCTATTCAACACATGAATTTTATTTCAACACATGAATTTCTATTCAACACATGAATATAAATCAAACACAGGAATATTTCAGAAAATTTCGGTAGCATAACGGCAGGGTAGTTAAAACCGGCACCGTCCCTAGTACGACTCCTCGCTTTACCTTAAATACTCGCAGCTTTTGGCAATGGGGATTTTCAATATCTAGTTCGTACGCAGATGAATTTTCCCATATACTAATCCTATTGGGATTTCAACCACAATCAATCATTTCAAATCAACCATTCATGATATTAACCAAATATTCACATCAACCAATAATCCAAACAATATCACAACCAATATATATCGTCCATGGTCTGTGGATGAGGGGAGTATATATATATAACTATATTTCGATTTCATTTCAATATCATTTCAATTTATTTCAACGCATATATCATTTTTACAACGCATATATAACTTATACATCGAACGTACAACTTATACAACGCTTATACATGAGGTGTACAACGCTTATATAATTCATACATCGACTATATAATTTATACATCGTTGTTTCCATATCGTTTATAATTCAGAAATCTCACATTGGGTTCAACTCCTCCAAAAATTGTAGAAGGCTCAAAAAAATATCCGGTCTCTTCTAGAATGTAGAAGACATCCACACGAGTCCATTGTCTCTTGTTTCATTGGATTTCGACCACACATGAAAAAGTTATGGTTTTTATTCGAGAACAACACTATGCGACGGTTTTTGAATGTTGACATCAGTTTATAAATTATAAACCGTACCTCAGCTCTTTGATTCAAAACTAGGTTTTGATTTTGCGATCAAACGGTGCAGCTTGAAGAGGATCGGCCTACGCCACGTTGAAGCACTAGGAGGGACACACCCGTGCCAGAAGTGGGGTTCAGATCAATGGCTCTAGGCGTGAGCGGCGGCGGTTCAAAGTGCCAGACTTTGGCGAGGTGGTTCTCAAAGGATACACAACGATAAATCACAAAGATCATATGGATTTGAAGAGCGTGCGGAGTACTTCAAAATCCTCAAAATGATGGATGGGTTTTATCGCATGTGGAGGGAGAAATCGAGGAGGGAAGATCCGAACAATTTCTGCCATGTCGAGAGGAAGAACGGGGACAGAGAAATTGGGGTGTCGATTTGTGATTGGCCAATGGTTTTTTTATCTATTTATATATTTTTAAAATTCAAAAATACCCCTTGCCTCATACGAATTCCAATCCAAACCCAACGAATGTCGTTCCTAGCTAATTACCTCCGTTCTAAACACAATGGGATATGTTTCGTTGACCCATTCGACTGTTTCAGTCAGTTTTTCTTCAAATTAAAATATAAAACATTCAATAATCGATTTGAACGTACATTTCAATTTGTTGGGGCCACATACTGATCCCAAAAATTCCAGAAAAATAAATCTAGCTATGTTTTGACGATACGGTCCCAACGAAACTAGTTTCGTTGAATTCTGAGACAGTTTGAAAAATGGTCATTTTCTGGTCGATCCAATTTAACATAAATCGACTAAACACATTTTCCTTTGCCACTCTCACATACTAACTTCAAAAATTATGGAATTTGAAACCTAGCAATAATTTGACATCCTGGATCCAACAAAAGTGGTTTCGTCAGATTCTGAGGTCGTTTGCAAAATGTCTATTTTCAAGGGCTATATATATTCTATAGTGACCTTTCTGAAAATTCATTTGGCCATAACTTTTGATTCCCGCTACGAAACTTCGATTTTTCAGATTCGTTAGAAAGATATTCATAAACAGATTTAGATATTCTTTATTTCACTAAAATCCGTTTTAATTTGCACCCGGTACAGTCAGTCAAAGTTCGAATTCAAATTTTGAAACTGCTGCGCCATTTCAGGCCTGGTTTATAATTAAAAATAATTATATTTATTTTCAAACGTTGATTCAAACATACTTTTCGTCATTATTATTTAAAATAATTTATTTTAAATATTTAAAATCCACTAAAATAGCCTAATTAAAATTTTTAAATTGGTTTAGATTTTCCAGGTTGTTAAAATCTCCCCTACTTAAAATCTTTTCGTCCTCGAAAAGGAACGAAGTCGAAAGTTGTTTAATTTACCAACTCAACTTTCATTCTTCAACTTTTCAGTTTCTAAGAATTTTCTAATTCTTCAAAAATTTGGCTAACACCCAAAATTTTCGAAAATTTTCGCCATAACATCCTTTATACGGGGAGCTTCGGGATATTTCAAATAGCTTCCCATGGCCCTCACCAATCCAAAAGAAAAGGCCAAGTGGCTAGCCAATCGGCTCATAAAATCATCAAATCCCAAGAAATACAATAAACATGTACCTATTTGTCGGGCAAACAATTTTGTTCCTCCGCTTAGCAGTTTATCCATAACCTGTTCACACATATATAATGCACATGTATATATTTCTATCTATTTCTAAATCAGTTCAATACTTGATTCACATGCATACATTTAACTTCATTCTCTTATTGATTAAATTAACTATCATTCTAATAATTTAATTAATCAAATCCACAATCACACAACACAACCAACAATCAATTTGTTGATTAACTTTTCAAAAATATACTAATTAATTCGTATTCTCTTTTTTAAACATTCAGACTACATAATTAAAAAATTTACATGCATGAAAAGAAAACAACAGCAAAGTAGAGAACAAAATGGTAATGCAAAGATATGGTAAATGTACCTTGCACCAAAGTCAATTAGAGATATCCACCCTGCACTTAGGATAGGCTTTCTTAATACTCTCCTCAGTTTCCCAAGTACAATCTCGCGGATCTCCACTCCATTGCACTTTGACTAAGTGAACCTTCTTGTTCCTCGGTTCTTTGGTTCTTTGCCAATTATCTTTAACGGTTCTCTTCTCACAGCCAATTCTGGAGTAATTTCTATAACCCATTGCGCTGCTTCTTCCACGATCAAGTCTGGATCATGAACATGCTTTCGAAGTTGAGATACGTGAAATACATCATGCACTCCAGGCAACCAATCAGGCAATTGAACTCTATAAGTGAGAGTTCCAATCCGTTCAAGTATAGGGAATGGACCAATAAATTTGGGCGCCAACTTCCCAGTTTTGCCAAATCAAATTACTCCTCTCATCAGAGAAACCTTTAGATACACATAGTCACCAACAACAAATGGACTTCCCATGATCCACCAAAATCAAGAACACAAGCCCACAATAAATCTTCTAGAATACGATTCACCCTCTCAGTTTAACCATCTGTTTGAGGATGATATGCGGTGCTTAAGTTCAGTTTCGTTCCCAGTTCTACTTGAAATGACTCCCAGAATTTGCTAGTAAATATTGGATCTCTATCACTAACTATACCGATCGGCACTCCATGTAACTTAACAATTTCTTTGAAATAAATCTGTGCTAGACTTTGGGCGGTTCTATTGGATCTGACAGGTATAAAATGGGCGGGCTTCGTGAAGCGATCTACGATCACCCAAATACTGTCATTTCCTTTCTTGGTTCTGGGCAAACCATCTATGAAGTCCATGGAAATATGTTCCCACTTCCAACCTGGAATGTCCAGCGGTTGCAACAATCCGGCAAGTTTCTGTTGATCGCTTTTGACTAGTTGGCAAGTAGAGCACCTGCTACCATATAAAGAAATGTCTCTCTTCATAGATCTACACCAGAATGTACGCTTAATATCCTTATACATTTTGCTCACTTCTGGATGGATACTAAGCTTTGACTTGTGGCATTCATCCAGTACTTCCCTTCAGAGCTTAGAAATGTTAGGAACACAAATTCGACCCTTTAGCCTTAGAACCCCTTGGTTATCAATCTGGAAACTCAAGGGTTCGCCTTTCTGTATTCTTTCTCTGATCCTCTGAATTAAGTGATCATCCTTCTGAAGAGCAGATATTTTATCAATCAATGAAGTCGTAATAATAAAACTGGAAATCATTACATTCTTTCTACTTAGCGCATCGACCACAACATTGGCTTCCCTAGAGTGTACAAAATCTCAAAATCGTATATTGCAAGAAATTCTAGCCAACGTTGCTGCCTCAGATTCAAGTCTTTATGGGTGAACAGATACTTTAGCGACTGATGATCTGTATACAGTTCGAATTTCTCACCCAAAAGATAGTGCCTCCAGATTTTTAAAGCAAATACAATGGCTAACAACTCAAGATCATGAGTAATGTAATTTTTCTCATGCGGTTTCAACTGACTGCTAGCATAAGCAACCACTTGACCTCTTTGCATTAATACTGCACTAAGGCCTTCTCTAGAGGCATCTGTCCAGACTTCCAAGTCTTGATTGCCATCGATAATCGTTAACACTGGAGCAGTTGTTAATCTTAATTTTAGCTTCTGAAAAGCCTCCTCACATTCGGGAGTCCACTTGAATCTTGCGTGCTTCTTTGTAAGCTTAATTAAGGAACTATATATCTTTGAAAAATCTTTAACGAACTTCCGATAATAACTAGCCAATCCAAGAAAACTTCGGACTTCTGTGGGAGTACTAGGCTGCTTACAATTTTGAATAGTGGTGACTTTACCGGGATCCACAGAAATTCCTTCTTTTGATACAACATGGCCAAGAAACTTGACTTCTTCTGGCCATAATATACATTTGGAAAGTTTGGCCTTTAAAACATTCCTTCGCAGAATTTCTAACACTTGTTCCAAATGTTTCGCGTGCTCGCTCTTTGACTTAGAGAAGATCAATATGTCATCAATGAAAACCGGAACAAATTTGTTCAAGACTTCTTTGAATACCCGATTAATCAGATCGACAAAATAAGCTAGAGCGTTACATAAGCTGAACGACATTACTAACCACTCATAGAATAAGTCTGGACCTTTGAATGCTGTCAAAGGAACACACTCTTCGGCAATACGAAGCTGATGGAAACCTATAGCTAGGTCCATCCTTGAAAAAACTTGTGTGCCATTCAATCGATCTAACAAATCATCAATCCACGACAATGGGTATTTATTCTTTAATGTATGTTTATTCAAGTCACGATAATCCATACATAGTCGAAGAGTACCGTCTGCATTTGGGACAAACACCACTGCTGCTCCCCAATCAGAGAAACTAGGTCTGATCAGACCCTTCCATACAAGTTGTCGAGTTTGATTGTCTAATTCTTCTATCTCCTTTAGAGTCATTCTTCGAATGGCATGCACTATTGGCCTTGCATTCGGAATTAAAGCGATCTTGAAATCAATCTCTCTCTTCAGAGGTGAGCTAACAACTTCTTCGAACACATCCACATAATTCTTAATGATAGGAATATCTTTTATGATGGCCGGAATATTATCTGTGACTACAGGGATATTTTCTATTTGAGCAGGAGAAACATCCAGAGCTGACCAAAAGTCTTTTCTATCCGAATTCGGACCTTCACATGGTATGGTTATATAATCCCCTGATTTAATCTTTGCCTTAACCACTCTCTCGACGTATTTAACCTCAGCTTCATATTTGGTTAACCAATCTAATCCCAAAATAAGATCGAATTCGGTAAAATTCATGACGATCGAGATGGTAGGAAACCGATATCGGGAAAAAGAGACAGGCACCCCACAAATCTAACTAAGATCGAGAGAAACCCCAACCGGATTATGGACAGTGATGGGTTCTTTGAGCTTTCTCAATTTCAAATCCAACTTCTTAACTGCATTCTTTGCAATAAAGCTTCGTGACGCGCCTGTATCAAACAGTAATTTAACTGGAATATTTTTGACAGTAAGCGTGCCTTCCAAAACATCAGACCTTCCCTGACTAGCTGAGGGTACTAAAGTTTCTGCCACTTCATTTACTTGAGCCACTTTGGTCTTTTTTAACAGCTAGCAATCTTGCTTTACATGACTAGCCAGATGGAAAAGATTGCATTTTCTATTCTCTTGAAACTTGTTCTTGGATTTAGATTCATTCTTCCTTAGTTTCTTTAAAGATCTGCAATTTCCTTGCAAATGCCCTTGCTTATGGCAGTTATTGCACATGGAGGTCGTTACTGGTTCTTTCTCAGATTTAACCCTTTTCCTCTTGGCTTTGGGCTTCTCACTGACCTTAGGCATCGTACTGGGCTCAGGACTATCAGTCTTAGACTCCTCTTTGTTACTAGAACTGACTTCCTCTTCGTCGTTCAAAAGGCCTTTCTTATGGAGATCTTCATATTGATAAGCCATGCATATCATTTCTGAAAAAGGAAGCTTCACATGCCCCATTACACTACTTTGGTACTTTCTTTGAAGCCCGTTAATAAACCTCAGATTCTTCCTCTTCGGATTTTGAATTAGATGCGGGGCAAAATGAGAAAGTTCATTGAATTTCTTATGATATTCTGGAATGTTCATATCTCCTTGTATCAGATAACAGAATTCATCACATAACCGCTCAGTTGCTTCTGGAGGAATAAATCTTTCACTGAAAATATCTTTAAATCTATCCTAGGTAATATTACCTTCTGGATTATGCTTAATAATATAATCCCACCAGAACAAAGCTTCTTCTTTGAATGCCCAAGATGCCAGTAATCTTTTCTAGTCATCTCTCAGCTTTAAACCTTCAAAGATTTTCTCAGCAGAATGAATCCAATCTTGTGTTTCCATAATGGATTCTTTGCCCAAGAATGGTGATCCACCCAGATTTCGATACCTCTTTACTAGAGCCTCAATATCTGGTTCGGTATTCCTTCTTCTGTTCCTGCCACTCATTTTCTAGTGCGTTTGCAAATAGCAGACAGAGTGTCAGGTCAACAGAAAAGGAATTTGTAAAGCATAGAGACATATACTTGAATGCAAATGTGTCTACTACGGTGTATTTCATTCTGCTTCACTCATTCTAGGATATTACTAATCCTATCTAAAATGAGTGATCCATCGTAGAACACTACTAGTTCTATTTCTAACGTGTTCATTAATATGTTATATTCCATAACTAAGCTTAACCAAAGCTCTGATACCACGCGTGACGACCCCAAAAACCCTGTACGACGGTGGTAAGGGTAATCTTTGGAATATAACACATAAACAGATAACAACAGAACAGAAATAATTAAATACACCGGATAATGTACAATAAAATACCCTGGATAAACATAATCATCAGAGTTACACAGTATGCAGGATCATACTTTGTACAAAATACAGTTCATCTATACGTAAATATCTACAGCGGAAAACAAAACATAATATGTACAATAGGAGCTGAACAACATAAAAAGAGATAAATGATAGAATCCATCTTCAGCTCCAGCTATCCATAAAGAGCCTACTAAAATCTAAATACAAGACTGCCCGTGAAGAAAAAGGGGCACCCAAGTTTGCAAGTGAAACAAACTACGAGTCAGTCTTGGGACTGGTATGTGAAATCTACTTAACTTACTTTAATATATGGCCAATCACAGGACCACGCCACTTTCACGGAACGGGTTTACTCCATTGGATTGCCAGTGCTTCAAAACAAGTAAATCTTTTAAACATCGCAATGCTTTTTATAAAAATGAAGCCATTATAAGACTCAATTCCCATCACACAATGCAACGCAAACCGAAGGATAGAGTTTTACCTAATAATGGCCAAAATATGCTTGATACGAGCAAAACAAATCATTTGATATTATTACTAGAGTTTATATGTTTCAAAAACAATTACAATCATAAATATCAATCATAGACGGCGTAGGTACCATATATCATGTCGCCATATATAGGTATACAATCAAAACCGCACGGTGTCGTATTTGGAAATTGGATTTCCGTCATGAACCAAGACAAAAGATAGTCCTTACCGAATTCGAGACAATCTAGCCCATGTCTCTGGAACTGTCGCAACTGCACCTTGGATCATCATGGCCAGTCCACTCGATGTGGATTATTATGCCTGAAAACTGTGTTTCTCCGCCCTTTGGGGCGTAAATGAGTCATATGACTCCATCGGCTCCACATAGTCACCGATTATCCAAGGCGCCTCGCAATCCAACAATCACACAGGTGAAAATAATTTAAATGTCAGGGCTGGTAGGTCACGATACCACCCTAGCTAGAAGGAAACGCATGTCCTACCTGAGGTCCTCTCCCGTTTCTGGCTCATACCGAGGTGTGAGGCTCGCGAATCAATGTTATACACAAAGCTATGCTACACAGGCGGTGCTTTGATCATCAACCACAAGACTTTGCTTTTCAACAAAAGCCTTGATCGTTTGCCACATAGGCATGCCACACAGGCAGTTCATTCCATGCGACTGATTTCTATCGATATATAACCTCTGAGCTTGTACGTCTCAGAGAAGGGCGTTAAGCAAGAGAATAAATTCTCCGCCGCCAAACAGATATATATTTAATAGATATCAATCAGCGCAGAACAAAATCCAATGTCAGACACACAGTTCATTTACAAGTTCGTTCTGGGTCTGAACGAAACCAGAGGCACCTTATACCTCGCATATCCATCGATCTCCAAGGACGTCTGGACGATCACCACTCATTATCTATATTTTGGGATGCCTCCCAATCAAGACATTAGTAATCATCCAACCGATATGAAGATCTCCGGTCTTCAACCACCGTCTTCATCATCGACTTCTTATCGCCGATCAATTATTTGAAATGAGATTTAACTCAGCCCTTTCAAATAATTCACGTATATTTAGAATTTAAATCAATTCATTTCAATGGTTAAATTATTCGACATCAATAATTCTGTTCTTAAATGTAATTTTCACGCCAAACACATTCAACCATCAAATATCCAATAAACCATATAAATTCGATTTATTTCCATTCCATATCGTTTATAATATTTTATAACGATTTATCGCTATTTTTATTCATTTAAAAATAGCCAATTCATTCAAACGACGCTTCAGGCCATAACGCGGCTGTGGTGCTGTTTTACTTCAGATCTGATTTACATATATATGAAAATCTAACCGTTGGATCTTCACAAATTTTATATCATTAAAAGATCTTTTCAAAACGAATCCAACGGTTTTAATTTTGGGAAAATCAGACGGTCGTATCTCCCGGTACAATCGTTTGAAGTTACGATTTCAAAATACGAACAGCAGCGTCGTTATTCGATTTAATTTACTTATATATATATATATATAATCGATTCTGGCGCTGTTTTTCTTTAAATTTTAATTAAACATTCCAGACAATCCAACTGTTGGATCTTTACAAAGTTGATGTCGTTGGAAAGATATTTCCAAAGCGAACCCAATGGTTGTGGTTTTGGGAAAAATCCGATGGTCGGATCTCCCGCAATAATCGTTTGAAATCACGGTTTCAAAACATGAACTGCAGCTTCGTTATTAGATTTATTTTAATTATATATATAAATATAATTCATTCTTCGATTCTAAAACCATATTCATTTCACATATTTGATAAAAACGATATTTTTATCCAACAGCTATTTATTTCAACACATCACTATTTTTGACAGTTCATATATATCATAATAATGTGATTTTTATTGTAAAACAATTTATTTTAAAACACGATTATTTTATATAGTTCATATATATCATCAAAATGTGATTTTTATTGTAAAACAATTTATTTCAAAACACGATTATTTTATATAGTTCATATATATCATAAAAATGTGATTTTTATTGTAAAACAATTTATTTCAAAACACGATTATTTTATATAGTTCATATATATCATAAAAATGTGATTTTTGTTGTAAAACAATTTATTTCAAAACACAATTATTTTATATAGTTCATACGTTAGGTAAAAATGCTATTTTGGTGTTAAAACAATTTATTTTAAACACTAATATTTTATATTGTCTATATATATGATAAAAATAATATTTTTATCTTTCAAAGAATTTATTCAATACATGAACTTCATTCAACACATGAATTTTATTCAACACATAAATTTCTGTTCAACACATGAATTTTATTTCAGCACATGAATTTTATTCAATACATGAATTTCTATTCAACACATGAATTTCTACTCAACACATAAATTTTATTTCAACACATGAATTTCTATTCAACACACGAATATAAATCAAACACAAGAATATTTCATAAAATTTCGGCAGCATTACCGCAGGGTAGTTAAAACCGGCACCGTCTCTAGTACGGCTCCTCGCTCTACCTTAAAGCCTTGCCACTTTTGACAATGGGGATTTTCGATATCTAGTTCGTACGCAGATGAATTTTCCCATATACTAATCCTTTTGGGATTTCAACCACAATCAATCATTTCAAATCAACCATTCATGATATTCACCAAATTTTCACATCAACCAATAATCCAAACAATATCACAACCAATATATATCGTTCATGGTCTGTGGATGAGGGGAGTATATATATAGATATACGTATACAACTATATTTCGATTTCATTTCAATATCATTTCAATTTATTTCAACGCATATATCATTTTTACAACGCATATATAACTTATACATCGAACATACAACTTATACAACACTTATACATGTGGTGTACAATGCTTATATAACTCATACATAGACTATATAATTTATACATCGTTGTTTCCATATCGTTTATAATTCAGAAATCTAACACTAGGTTCCACTCCTCCAAAAATTGCAGAAGGCTCAGAAAAATATCCGGTCTCTTCTAGAATGTAGAAGACGTTCGCACGAGTCCACTGTTTCTTGTTTCACTGCATTTCGACCACACCTGAAAAAGTTATGATTTTTATTCGATAACAACACTTTGCGACTGTTTTTGAATGTTGAAATCAGTTTATAAATTATAAACTCTACCTCAGCTCTTTGATTCAAAACTAGGTTTTAATCTTGCGATCAAACGGTGCAGCTTGAAGAGGATCGGCCTGTGCCACGTTGAAGCGCTAGGAGGGGCGCAACCGCGCCAGAAGTGGGGTGCAAATCGGTGGCTCCAGGCGTGAGCGGCGGCGGTTCAATGTGCCAGACTTTGGCGAGCGGATTCTCAAAGGATACTCAACGATAAATCACAAAGGTCATATGGATTTGAAGAGCGTGCAGAGTACTTCAAAATCCTCAAAAGGATGGATGGGTTTTATCGCGTGTGGAGGGAGAAATCGAGGAGGGAAGATCCGAACAATTTTCGCCGTGTCGAGAGGAATTCGAGGAGAGAGAAATTGAGGTGTCCATTTGTGATTGGCCAATGGTTTTTTTTTATTTATATATTTTTAAAATTCGAAAATACCCCTTGCCTCATACGAACTCCAATCCAAACCCAACGACGGTCGTCCTTAGCTAATTACCCCCATTCAAAACATAATGGGATATGTTTCTTAGGCCCATTCGACTGTTTCAGTCGGTTTTTCTTCAAATTAAAATATAAAACATTCAATAATCGATTTGAATGTACATTTCAATTTGCCGGGGCCACATACTGATCCCAAAAATTCCAGAAAAATAAATCTAGCTATGTTTTGATGATATGGTCCCATCAAAACTAGTTTCGTCGAATTATGAGACCGTTTGAAAAATGGCCATTTTCTGGTCGATCCAATTTAACAGAAATCGACCAAACACATTTTCCTTTGCCACGCTCACATACTAACTTCAAAAATTATGGAATTTGAAAACTAGCAATAATTTGATATCCCGGATCCAACAAAGTGGTTTCGTCGAATTCTGAGGTCGTTTGCAAAATGTCTATTTTCAAGGGCTATATATATATTCTATAGCGACCTTTCTGAAAATTCATTTGGCCATAACTTTTGATTCCCGCTACGAAACTTCAATTTTTCATATTCTTAGAAAGATATTCATAAACAGATTTAGATATTTTTGGTTTCACTAAAATCCATTTTAATTTGCACCCGTACAGTCAGTCAAAGTTCGAATTCAAATTTTGAAACTACTGCACCATTTCAGGCCTTGTTTATAATTAAAAATAATTATATTTATTTTCAAACGTCGATTAAAACATACTTTTCGTTGTTATTTTTTAAAATAATTTACTTAAAATATTTAAAATCCACTAAAATAGCCTAAATAAATTTTTTAAATTGGTTTAGATTTTCCGAGTTGTTACAAAACCAGCTTGAAATACTCACTTCATCTCCTTCACAAACCAAAAACGCCTAACTACACAACTTCCCACAAATGAAAACACCCTAGCACCCACCTCGAAATCACCCAATCGACCGGTTTCAGCACCTCATCCCTCTGAAATCCATATCATCTCAACAAAAATTTGAACAAAAGAAGATAAAGGGGACGCGAATTCTAATCGCGATTTAAAAAAAAGTAAAAACCTTTTAGTGGCTTTTGATTTTGATTGAGAAATTCAAAAGGTTGGTTTGAGAAGTATTAGTTTAGTTAGTCTTTGTTCTAGAAAAAATGGGTGGACACATTGTTGCAAATAGAGTTGTTGTGGTATACAGGGCTTGGGCATGATTTGGGCTTCATTAAAATTCAGTCCTGATTTTGGTTTTTAATTTTCTTTGTCTAACTTCATTTTTTTCTTTAGTTCGTGTCTTTAAAAAAAAATTCAATCATCATTTTTTCTTTAAAATTAGTTTATGTTTAGTTCTTGTGTTAGTTTAACTTCAATAAGAAAAGCTCAAGTGAAAGAATAGGTTCAAGTAAAGAACAAGAAATTCAGAGGTCAAGCAATTTGCAATTAGGAGAAGTTGAATTGTCGGAGTGGTTGTAAACCAGGTGAGGTGTGAACGTGCTAGCGCTATTCAGTTGCACTGGACGGACTGCCGATCTAAGTGAGAATTTTCTAAACTCTACAGGGTCTGCTGCTGCTTGAAAAAAATATAGAAATTGCATGTAAAGATTTCCTATAGGTGTCGCGGCTTGCTTATAAAAAAAATCTGTAATTTATTATTCTGTGATTGGTTATTTTGCATGTTGATGTGTGGTTGGAAATTTTAAAATGAATGTAGGATCAATTGAAAAGTTGTTTTTGAAATAAATTATCTTTGAAATTGAATCAAGGACTCCCCAAAGCTCATAGGACAAAATATTTGCTAAAATGACAATGAGGATTGATACTCTCTTAGGTGTCAAAGGAAAGGTAGAGTTTAGAACTCAAACATGTTCTTAAACCTTCAGTCGTGTTTCTATGATGATTCATGGCTCACTGATAACCCATGTCCAAACCTGACCTAGGCTTGTATTCATATAATCCGAATATGTTAATTTTAAAATATATTTTTTAAGAGCTTCTTTAGAGTCAAAAGTTATGCAACTGATTTTTTGACGAAAAACTTTCTTCTTCTAATACATGCGAGCTTTCCCCATGTACAACCAAAATTGCAATTCTTTTCAGAATTAAATGATTTTGGTTATAATTTAAATCATAATGAATTTCAAGCCGAAAACCTTTCGAATAATTTCAACAAATTTCATTAAACAGTTGCACCCCAATATGAAAAATGCCTTTATATGATTGAGGAGAATTTATCTGAGGTGAAACAACTATTAATGCAAATGACTAAGCAAAGTGATGATAATCAAAATAATTTCAACATGGTTCCAACGAAACTTATGAAAACCAAAATGATTTTCATAATACGAGTGGATGTAGAATTTTGGTTATTGAATATGAAAAATGTGTTGCGAACAAGCTAAATTTTTGGCGATATTGGTGGTGGAAACTAAATAATGAACGACTTCTAAAAGATGAGGTGGATGAATTTATAAGGTCAACCAGTGAGGAACAAGTAGGAAGACGAATCCAAAAAACAACATCTTGAAGTCTGATGTGTCCACCGAGTTTATTGAAGAGAGCCTGAGAGAAATTGATCAATTAATGCATGACCTTTGGATTTGTCGCGAGGAAATAAAGGAATAGGCGTGTGCTTTAGATGAAAATCAAGATTATGAAAATAAAGATACTGAAAACATGCGTATCAATTGGCTCAATACACTATCGAACTTTGGCAAGAAAAGTTATTACATAAGGGAATTGATGACGTTGATGAATTTGAGAATTTCATGAAACTTGGCTTGACTTACATCGAAGAACTAGCTCAAAGAATAACTTCAAGGACCTATAAACACACGTCGTTGCCAAAAAAATGTAAGTGTAATTAATTTGTTTCTACCTAATTTTTACTTTGAATTTATTGAAATAAAAGTAGAAAAATCCAATATATTTGATTTAGTTGTCAGGAGGCATTGGCTAAAGAAGTTGATTCTAAATCCTTTGAGGTAAATGGACCTAATGATGTTATGACAATGGCTTTGGGGATCCCTGAGTATCCTGTTAGGATACGAGGTATTGGTGGCTTTGTCAAGCCTGAGGCTTACTTCAATTTGCCAATAAAACATTCAAAGCAAAGATCATCAACAAATTTAAATATGACTCCAACAAGTGTTTAAAAGATCATATAAGAGGAAAAAGCTAAGTGGGAAAGTGAGAAGAAGGAAGAAATGGGTAAGCAACAGGCTTGGTTTGTGGAAAAATTAAATCAGATAGAATCAAAGATTGGAGGCGTAGCGGAATTGTCTTATTCACCCAAACTATCTACACAAGGCAGCTATTCTTAGGAGGGTTTGGAGAAGGCAGTTGATGATTGTAAGCATGTAAAGAAGCAAGATGTGAATAAGAGAATGAAAAAGAAAGTGTTGCCAGTGATTACTGAGGAAAATGTTAAGTCAGCAAGAACAGTTATTGAGGAACGTGTTAAGTCCCCAAAATGAAATTTGTCTAAAGATTTAGAAATTTGTGAAAAAAAATTCATAAGCGCCTGCCACCCTAATTTCGTTGATGATGTTAAATTGATTAGCTGTGATAACATTTTATAATACATGATGTTTTTGGTGCAAGATGAAAGAACCCGTATTTGGCAAAAACAATGCTGAGTTCGCACTCGTAGTTGATAGTTTAAATAATGTTGCTTCATATGGAACCGTCGCTGAAATCAATGTCGATGCCATAGAACAGAATATCTGTAACAACCCGTATTTTTCGACTATTTAAATTATTAAATTTAATTTGAGTTTTGAATATTTTATGATTATAAATAAAATATAATGATTTAATTATGAATACTTATAGTGTAGACTTAATTACATTATTTAAATAATAAAATTCAACTTATTTGAATAATAGTAACTATTGATTGTAAATGAAATTAAAATTTAGTTGTTTGATAAATATTGAAATTAGGAATTTAGTATTTTAGTAATTGAATGTAATTGATTTAATTAATTTATAATTGAGACCATAGTGGATTTGGAAACTAATCAGAATTGGGTTCAAAATAACGAAAGTTTAGTTTAAAAAGTTTATGTCAATTCTATTTGATTTTTTTAATTAAGTTAATAAACCTTTTGAATTGAAATAAAATGTAAACAAACGAAAATTGAATATTTTATTATATTTAACGAACCTATTAAAACTGTCGTATATGATAATCACTTGTGTTTGATAACTTATTTATATTGAAATTTGTATTAACGTTGAATTAGCAAAATATAAAATGAATTTGTTAATTTGGAATTCCATACATATATATATATATATATATATATATTGAAAATTTTAGTGCATTGAATATGAATATAATTTAGATCATTTTGACTTATAATGTATTCGGTATTCTATTTTGATTTAAATAAATTTATTAACCTTTGTAAAGAAGAAAAAAAAAGAATACAATGGTGAGTTGATTTGACTATAAATACCTCTTTAACTCTAACCAAAACCCTAATCTCATTCTAATACTCAAGCCGTCACTTCTACAGGAAAAAAATAAAATGATGAAAATCAATGGTTTCACATGATACAGTAAAATCAAAACTATTCTGACTTAAATCCTAAAATTCATTTGACATTTTCGGTAAACCTCTTAAGGCGAGTCCTACAAACTATGGGAGTTGTAGAGGGTGCGGCTTCAAGATTTGTAATGTTCGACATTCACAGTGGATTAATAATATTAGGGTTAGGATTCATAATTCCATTTGAGATCGATGGGCAATTTGGATATCGTATCTAGGTTCGTGATCGGATTTAGCATCTCGGCGCAAAATTTCATGGGTTTTAGCAACATAAAGTTGCTCACAAATAATGTAGCCTACATGCGTGATGGTGGAGTTCGGTTTTCACCAAAGGCATGCGAGTTTGAGGAGATGATGACTGGCTTGTAGAGTTTGTGAAGTGGAGGAAGTGGGTGCATTCGGTTTGTGAAATGATCGAGAGATGAGGGAGATGGGTGGAGAAAAGCACGACCATGGATGGGTATGTTCAATTCGTATTCTGGAGCATGCGTTTGAAGAAGAAAGGGATGAGATGTAGTAACAAGTTTTCTATTTTTAGTGCCATTTTCGTTATTTATTTATTTAATTTAAATCTCATTACCATGTATAACTATCGCATACGAATTCAAAATGACGCACAGTTCTATCCATTGAAATCGTATCGATGAGCTCTTCGCGTTGGCGCTGGTTTGGATAGATTTTGAGACCGTTGATTTTTGGGCTAAAATTTTGATTTTAATCTCGTTCAAAACCAAAGGTGAGTGATTAAACTCACTCACACCTAACTAAAATATTTGATTGTTAGTTAAATTGAATTCATGTTATGATATGATTGTTTTGGGTGTTGTCTGACTGTTTAAATTTATTATTTATGTTAAATTTGCATAAACTGTATAATTAAATTTATTTGTTGGTATAAATTGTACAATTAGAATTTAATTTCTATTTAAACCCTCATATCTAATGGCTAGTAAACTGATATCACATTGAACTGCTTAGATGTAGTAATTTTGAGTGATGCCGTGGATTTATATATCTACGCATTGATATGCAATTCATATTGTTAATTATCGACATTGTCTATATACGCCCATTGATTTTGCTGATTAATCCCAACTCTTACCCTAGATGTTACGAGCATCAAATAAACCTAGGATTAATCATTTAAATAAATTAAGAACGTAGGTTGAAATGATAAATACCTGTGACCCGGATTTGGAATGAAATGATATATATTCTTCCCCAGAATATTAAAATTAAAATTTAAGTATTACTTGGCCATAGGATAGAAAATTATATACAGACACCGGTTGGTTAAATAAAAATTGTTTTTAACCTTGAATTTTGAAATTTTGTTTCAAAGACAAATAAATGATATTATTAATCTATTTTCTTTAAATTTGAACTTTAAGCCTTGAAATTAAATTTTTAAATTTTAAGGAATTCATATATGTGAATAACCGAAGTTGAAACTGAATTGAATATAAAAATATAAATTTATCAAAATTGGATTGTTTATACATCTTTGAAATTTTACTTTTAACTTAACTTGATTTATAGTAATAATTGAATTGTGAACTTGAGAATTTTTATATACGAATAATGTAAAGTGAGAATTATAATTGAAATTCAATTATGTGAATCAAATAATTAAATCAAATTGTTTGAATCGAATTGTTGAATCGAATTGAAATATGAATGGGAAGTTGAATCCTTTTGATTTAAGATATCGGAAATTTTGTCGAGTAAGTTGAAATTGGAATACGATTTACAGTTTGGTTAAATTTTGAAGAAATGATTCCAATTACAACTATAGTATTTTAAACCATTTTATAAAATATTTTTATAAAAATTATTTTCCTTATAAACTATTTTACCTTATAACTATTTTATTTTTAACTTATCTATATTAATTAATTTAAATAAACTATTTTTAATAATTAACTATTTATTTTACAAACTACTTTAATATTTTAACTGTAGATTTGATTAAATTTTGTTAATTCAATTTGATATATAAACAATTTATTTTCAAACCTTTTCAAAATTATATAGATAAAATACTATATTTTCTTTTATATACTTTTCAATTATTTTAAATATTTGAATTATTTTAAGATTGAAATGATTTCAAGATTTTTTTAAAGTTGGTTTAAATAGAGATTTTATTATGGAATATTCTATTTTGACTATTGAAATGATTTTAATGAAAATTTGATATGTTGATATGAAGTACGAACCCCTTTGAAATGAAAAAAAAAATGACCGATGTGAAAAATGTAAACGAGTGATTGTTAAAGAGACCGGGATTGGATATTGCCATACTCTCTGCCAATACCGAAAACCACTTTAACAACTGTGTACGCGGTGCCAGTTCCAGAATGAAGTAGGTTGATTTAGAGGCGATTATTGGATTTGAAGAAAGAGAATGATAATGGATATCCTTGACCTTTGGGTCATAATTAAAATGACTAAAACAGAGCTATACCGTGACCAACTGGGGTTAGCTACCTCCATCTGCAACACTTCTTCCTTTATTACTATAGTCCCTCGGTTTGACTGATTTGATTTGATGCGCATCCATGATTTGGGAGTGTTGTTCGAGGTGGGCGGTAGTCATGGCTATGCCTTACCACCTGTACGGGCATGCAACTAGTATATTCCTACTCTGAGCATTCCTCGTGTGCCTTGTCATATTATCTTGATCGATCCCCTACGACTTTGATTTGTACCATACCTATGGAGTGCCATCTGATAGCCACTGTGTACTGTGGATTTTACGGTATTTGTATAAACACTACAAGAAATATACCTTATTGCAACTAACTATTTGCAACGGGTGTCATATAGTAGTTGCAATAAATGATATTTAGCAACTGACAAATCTTAGCAGTTGCAATAAATGTGATTTAACAACTGACATTTTCAGCCAGTTGCAAAAACAGATTTTTAGCAACTGCGCTTCCATGTCTGTTGCAAAAAAACTTACTTTCAGCAACTGTGCTTCCATGCCTGTTGCAAAAAACTTAATTTCAGCAACTGTGCTTCCATGTCTATTGCAAAAGACATACTTTCAACAATTGCCATGGTTATCGATTTCCAAAAACATATGTTTAACAACTATGACTTTTCTCCAGTTGCCATATATACTTTTTTACAACTGACATTTCCTGCTAGTTGCGATTTTTTTAAACAATCATTTTCCCTTGTCAATTGCAAAAACATATTTTAACAAGTTTTAGTAATTAAAACTAAGTATGTAATAATTAATAATAATTATGAATAATCAAGTTTTAACAATCATTAATTATTAAAAGTAAATATTGATTAATGCTTCTTAAGAATTAAATAATTATCAAAAACTAATTATTAAATTGTGTTACTAAATATTAATCTTAATTAATTACAAATCATTATATAATAAAAAGTTAATTTAAAATTGTTAATAATTAAAATCCCATATGAAGAGATTAGGTTTACGTGCATTTACAGTCAGGTTTACTATGAACGGCCAAATACAACCAAACTACAAATAGTGAAACCGCACCATTTAAAATTAACAATTTTTTATCATGACCAGTATGTAGATTTAGTAATCGCGTTTCTATTTTTTCGTTTCCCGCTTCATAATTGAAATCCACTCTCTCTGAATCAAACTCTTCTTCTTCCTAGATCCCTGATATCTCAAAAACCCTAATCTCTAAAAAGCCCCGATATCAATAACCCGATTCACTTTCTGCCTTGCCTTTCCTGTGTTAAGAAAAGCAGTCCCATTACGAATTAGGTATAAAAAAATGGTGAATATATTCCTTAAATCACTCCATCGTTTCTTGAACTCGCCATACCCCACTTTCATTTGTCTTTACCGCTAAGGTCTTCAATTTAGGGATTCACGTTTTCTTTCTCAATGGAACATCGCGACCTTCACGACGCTCAGATCCTAATTTCCAGTTTTCGTATTTTTCTTCTCCAGACTCCATTCTACGTTCCAGGATCTACGCCAGGTTATGGCGGCACTATTGGACAGCTCTAGGTTCCTCCCTTTTGCCTGCTCGTGCACCTAGCTTAGATGCTCTCCGATCTGATTTGGCCATGTCTCCATAATCTGGTGGTCTTATGTTGCTACTCTTAGTTTTTGAGCCTTGTGTTGTTGTTTCTGATTCTACTAATGCTACCGCACTTGTTAATGGTGCTGGACCACCCATTATTGGAGGCTAATCTGCTGCTGCTATTTTTATGGCCCGTTCAACGTAAGTATTCTCCCTTTGTTTTAACTCTGTATAAAGATAAGTATTCTCCCTTTGTTTTTATTTCCTTACTTTAGATATATATATGCTCACTATGGTGGTCTCTTCTTACTTGGCTACGGTGGTGATTATTTTTTTAAATTTTTTTGCCAAACCAATGCTCTTTATTTAGGTTTGAAGTAAACTAATAATCTACGATGCCCTATGTTGATCACTAAGTTGAAAATGATGACAAAATCGATTTTGAGGGGATGTTTATTTTGCTGATTTCCTATGGCCTTGTAACTTCAATGTATGACCTTAGATACATAGACATTATATATTAGTAAACAAAGAGTCAGTTGGGTTTAATTTCTTGTTTGCATTGTTCTCACTCACCAGTCGTCTGACCACATTTATTTTTCACCCACCAAAGGAGGATAGAGCAACCATTGACTAATTTATAGCTGCTTACATCATGTTTGAAGTCTGGCTCACTATTGTCCTTTATAGTGTATTGCCTTTCTATACATTCACTCTTTCAGTATCTTTTTTACGGGGTATTTTTCTAATACACTAATATTTGGTATGTACTGATGGTTTTCTGAGAATACAATATCATGAATTTAGAGACTTGAGTATTTCGAAATCTCATTATCTTTTATTTTTGTTCTAGTCGGATTATCCTTGTACTTGATTTTATGTTTTCGTTGTGATGGCATTTCGATTAGATAGATTATTTCTGTTTTGCATCTTAGTCTCTAAGATACTATTTTTTTCTTAAATCGACGATTCATGATACTTGATATGCGGTATTTGGCACGTCAAAAGACGTGGGTTCTCGCATGGAACCGATTGTTCAGTCATCAACATCAAATATATGGCACGGATCTAAAAATTACTCCTTTTTATAAATTATAATGATTTTGAATTGATACTTTATAGCATATAAGTAAAAAATTTGTTTTGGACTGATTATATATTAGATAAAAATGTAAATATAAGTGAGTTTATGCTCTTAGAGAACTTACAGCTGCGACTGACTTTGGGGACTATAAAATTCCTTGAAATATTTTAGGTGGAAGATTTTCTATATGCTTGCATCTTGGATGTAAAATTCTGAAGTGAAAGCTTTGAGAGATTTAACATCTATGTTATAACAACTTAGATATACATGATTTTTGCATATTGGTTAAGTGTTCCTATTAACTTAACCCCACTCGTTCATCATTTTATATTGGTTAAGTGTTGCTCTTGTGTTAGTTAACCCTACCACACATCATGTTATATATACTGGTTAAGTGTTGCCCTCTTGTGTTACTTAACCCTACCACACATCATGTGATATATTGGTTAAGTGTTTCTTATTAACTTAACCCTACCCATCTGTTTAATTAACATGTTGTACTGGTTAAGTGTTTCCTTAGTTAACTTAACCCTACCATCGGCTAGCATGTCTTTTTCATTAGCATTAATTGATTTATTAATGCCCCAGCCTCTCACATTAGATATGTGTTGTTACGGTTACTGGATGTGCCGGGCGGTTCCGGGCAGTTTTACACCACAACTCAATCTAACCTCGGGTTTTTCTTGGGCATGATGCACTAACCTCTCACATTAGATCGGTGTTGTTGTGACAACTGGATGTGCCGGGCGGTTCCGGGCAGTTTTACACCACATCCCAATCTAACCTCGGGTTAGGCATGTCCATCTTTTCTTTAATTTACATATTTGTCATTTATATCAAGTGTGTATGTAAATTATCCACAAGTGTTGTCATGTCACATTCACTATTTAAATTATGTTCATACTTAATGGTATACAAATAATACCATTTCATGCTATTAATCATTTACATGATTATGAACCAATCTATGCCATTAGCATATAATTTAATGTTTTTCCCAACGTTACGCTCGTTACATGTTCGCATAATTCACATAAAATCTTAGGCTTGCAAATTAGCCTAAATCATGAACAAAAGGGAAAAGAAAGGAACATGTAACATTCCAACAAGCATAAAATAATATGGATCCAACTAAACATATGTCATATAAATTTGGCATAGAACAATATACATTTAATTAGGCATATAAATGTGAACTTGCATTTTAGATCCAATTAACATAAATCTTTAAGCATATGAACAGGAATTTACATAATTTTTAAACATGTGTATTAACTTGGATCCAAACATGTAAGCATGTAAATATAGACATATAAACATATATGAACATGACTTAGCTTATGAGTATGTACATATCATAACATAAAAGTAAGCATGTGGATCTAATCATATAGGCATATATGAACATGACTAAACTTATGAACATGTAAATAACATAACATAAAAGCAAGCGAACTAGCATAGTTCTAAAAAGAACATGTAGATCTATATAAACATGTATGAACATAATTTAGTATTCAAACTTTTAGATCTAAAACAAGTAGATCTTAGGCATATAAGCATGTGAGAATATAACTTAGTATTCAAACTTTTAGATCTAAAACATGTAGATCTTAGGCGTATAAACATGTGTGAACATAATTTAGTATTCAAACTTTTAGATCTAAAACATGTAGATCTTAGGTGTATAAACATGTGTGAACATAATTTAGTATTCAAACTCTTAGATCTAAAACATGTAGATCTTAGGCATATAAACATGTGTGATCATAATTTAGTATTCAAACTCTTAGATCTAAAACATGTAGATCTTAGGCATATAAACATGTGTGAACATAATTTAGTATTCAAACTTTTAGATCTAAAACATGTAGATCTTAGGCGTATAAACATGTGTGAACATAACTTAATATTCAAACTTTCATGTACAATAGAATCACCAATTTATAAATAACATGATAGGTTTAGTTATATCCATCACAACATGATAGTTCCATTGTTTTAATCACAACATAGATCATCTCACAATTAGACATGATAGGTTCCACAATCACAACATAAATCATAAATTATTTTACAACAAGGCACAGTTTTAGAGTCATTTTATTACAAATCATGACTTTTATATGTTTAAGTCTAGATAATAACTGAACTTACGGATCTTGTATTCTGGGATCTGATTTCTGAATTTGTATAGCTTATCCTTTGATGTTGACTATTGATTTGAAGCAGAAATCCCTTACTTTGAAACAAAAACCTTTTTCTCTAACTTGAAGCTTTCTAATTAGATTATAATTTGTTTAAGATGAAGGTGGCTAGACAAGATTTGAATTGGATAGCATGGTGGCTACAAAGAATGTGTTTATGTGTTTTAGGTTTAGGATTTGAGTTGATTATATAGAAGTCTAGGTTTAATTCTAGCCATTAGATCGGTCTAGGAGTAATCAGAGCCATCCAACTAAAGCAATGTGTCACTCAGTCAATCATAGCATGACACATAAGCCCTAACACCTCAGAGTTTGTCACAAAGCCAATCAGAGAAGGCCACGTAAAAAAGACAATCCTTGACCAACAAAAAAATGCGCCACGTTCGCCACATGATGCGTACACATCATATATATATATATATATATATATATATATATACGTGTATATATATATTCTATATTTTCTTTTTCTTTTTATCTATCTTCCCAATTAACCATTTTCACACGAAACCACTTTTTGAACTGAGTTCACACTTAGCCACTTTTTAGCCATTCCCCTAAAACAAAAATATGGCACTGGCGGGGATCGAACTCTGTACCTCTTGTATGCAAGTCACATGTTCTAACTAAATGAGCTACTAAGTCCTTTGCTTACAAACCTTAGAAAAATGCTAAACATTATTCTTTTCTCATTTTTCTTTTTTCATATTTTGCTGCAATATTTAATTTAAAGATATCTTCTTCATACGGAGTCTGATTTACGCAAACTCGAACTCTATCTCAAGCAGAATTCCAAGATGAACACAATGGTGCGACCCGTTTCACCTATTTCTTCTTTTTCAAATTAATTATTCTTTAATTTGTTATTTTAATATTCTCAGAAAATACAGGGTGTTACAGGTACCGGCTCCCATTCTCGGGGTGGCGGTCCAGTGTTCATGTGTGGAAGCGACTTGTGGTAATCAATCAAACATATCATTTAGAAAGTAAACGCATCGAAAACACAGAGAAATTGAACATCATCTTTACTAGCAACTTAGACAGTAACATCCTTTACAATGCCTTGAATTTAAGGATAACAAAACATTGTTGGAAAGTGGAAAAAGTGTACACTAATGAAGTCGCTAACCAGAAGGTTCCATCTCTGAGCCTTCGTTGTATGATGTACTAACCTTCCCAACGAGGACTAAAAATAGTCAGTATGGGAAAGATCCATTTCAGGACAAGGTCATTGACATTGAGTTCCTTATGGCAGAATTTAGAGTTGAAATACCAGGCTACTCGTTTCCGTTGGGCGGCAAGTCCGAGTTCATTTCTGTTCCTTTACTCTTCGAGTAAGTCGAGTGATTCCAAAAACAAGTCTTGATTAGTCTTTGGATCGTAATAGGTAACTCAATGAGATTGAACTTTTAGCTCAATAGGAATGACGACTTGAGATCCATATGCAAGGGCGAATGGAGTGTGGCCAGTCGCCGACTTATGGGTGGTCCGGTAGGCCCATAGGGCCAGAGGGAGCTCGTTTGCCCATAAGCCTCTTATAACAACCTGGAATTTTGGCAATAAATAGTTATTTAATTAGAAGCCCCAAAAAAGGAATTTTTGTAAATGATGAAACTTGGCCACGAAACTTTAACAGTTGCGTTTGCCTCGGAATTCTGGTTAACTTTCATGTTTGGAATTTCGCGAACAGGCCCGTCTTTAAGAGCCTCAAAATACAGATATTCCTAGGGTCAATTTTTCATGGTGGCTATGGCCCCACCTCGGCCCCTCCCTCGACTAGTAAAGACTACAAGAGCTAAATGACTTTCCCCTAACAAATAATCCAAACATCTAGTTGGCATCTTTCCTTAACCACCATACCTCGATAGTGAAAGGTGAATGGTATATTGTTTTAGCTCAAGTCTTTTCGCATCCCACTGGCTGCCAATGATGGGTACCCGACGATCTACTATCTCCATTGGTTGTGACCTCTGCCTCGCCATTGAGGTGACTGCCAAATCACCCTTGTGTCACCAGATCACAACATTCTGACTACAAAGCTACTTTTGCAGTCAAGGCCCACCCACCTGGTAGTTATGTGTAGATGTAACGACCCAGAAAATCTGAACCAATTTAAAATTTTTAAATTGGCTAAATAATGGATTCTAAATATTTAAAATAAATATTTTAAATAATAGAGATGAAAAGTGAGTTTGAATCGAAAATTGAAAATGAATATAATTAATTCTAATTATAAACCAGGCTTGAAAAGGCGACGTAGTTTCAAAAATTGAATTCAAACTTTGTCGGACTGTACCGGGTGCAAAACAAAACGGATTTTAGTGAAACCAAAAATATTTAAATCTGTTAGTGAATACCTTTCTAACAAATCTTAAAAATCGAATTTTCAAAGCGGAAAGCAAAAGTTATGGCCGAATGAATTTTCAGAAAGGTCGCTATGGAATTTATATAGCCCGTGAAATTGGCTATTTTGCATACGACCTCGGAATTCGACGAAACCACTTTTGTTGGATCCGGGATGTGAAGTTATCACTAGGTTTCAAATTTCATAATTTTTGAAGCTAGTATGTGAGCGAGGCAAAGGAAAACGTGTTCTGGTCAATTATAGTTAAATTGGATCGACCAGAAATGGGCCTTTTTGCAAACAGTCTCATAATTCGACGAAACTAGTTTTGTTGGGACCGTATCGTCAAAACATAGCCAGATTTATTTTTCTAGAATTTTTCGAATCAGTTTGTGGCCCTGGCAAATTGAAATGTACGTTCAAATCAAATATTGAATGTTTTATATTTTAATTTGAATGGAAACTGACTGAAATAGTCGAATAGGCCTACGAAACATATCCCATTGTGTTCGGGATGGGGGTAATTAGCTAGGGGTGACAGTCGTTGGGTTTGAAAAGGAGTTCGTTTAAGAAAAACCCTATTTTTAAATTAAATATATATCGACCAATCACAAAATTCCATTCATTATAAAAAAAAAATCAAAAAAAAACCCCGTCGCTCCAGCGATTGAACGGCGCCTGTAGCTCCTCCCTTCCCCCTCGTTTTCCGGCCGCCACAGGCGAAACCAGGCAGCGCCACCACCTTCCCTTGAAAGCCCCTTCGCCCCTCTTCAAATCAACCCCAGCCTCGCTCCGCCTAGTGCCCCCATCGACGAGAACAAGCCCCGAGAAGTTCGACGGTTCGAACCGCCGCCCCGCCTCGCTCCGACCACCGAACCACCTCCGACCACCACCCCTGGACGCGCCGCACTCCCCTCGTCGACGTCCGACTCCCTGATCGTCATCTAGGTCAGTGGATTTTGCGATAAATCCATACCTAGTTTTGAACAACTTTTGAAAGGTACGACCTTGTTTATTTTCAACTGATTTTCACACTTTAAACCGTTGCAAACTTTGAAAAATCATATTTTTTCGTTCGTTAAAGAAATTCGATGAAACAGGAAACATCGTGACCGTGTGGACGTCTTCTACATTTTAGAAGAGACCGCAAATTTTTCTGAGCCTTCTGCTATTTTTGGTGGAGTGGAACCCAATGTGAGATTTCTAATTTATAAACAATATGGAAAATGACGATGTATAAATTATATAGTCGATGTATGAGTTATATAAGCGTTGTACACCTCTTGTATAAGCGTTGTATATGTTGTACGTTCGATGTATAAGTTATATATGCGTTGTAAAAATTATATATGTGTTGAAATAGAAGTGAATTGCTATATATATATATATATATATATATATATATATATATATATACGCCCCTCGTCCACAAACCATGGACGATATTTATTGATTGTGTTTGGTGTGAAAATTGATTGATAGCGAATGGTTGTTTGGGATTGTTTGTGGTTGATAATGATTGATTATGGTTGAAAAATACCCGTTTGTGGTGGAAAAATATTTGGTTGAAACCACATAGGATTAGTTTGCGGAAAAGAAATAAATATATACATGCCGCCTGCGTGCGAACTAGATGCATGATCTCCATTGTCAGAAACCGCGAGGTTTTAAGGTAGAGCGAGGAGCCGTACTAGGGACGGTCCCGGTTTTAACTACCCTGCCGTTATGCTGCCGAAATTTTGAATAATATTCATGTGTTTGAATTTTTTTCATTTGCTGAAACTATATTTATCCATTGAATAGAAAAGCTTTATGTGTTGAATCGATATTCATTCGTTGATTAGAAATTCATGTATTGAATGGTATTCGTGTTTTAAATATAAAAAAAATCACATTTTTATCTATATATAGAAACTATAGAAAACCTTCATGTGTTGAATCGATATTCATTCGTTGATTAGAAATTCATGTGTTGAATGGCATTCGTGTTTTAAATTAAAAAAAAAATCACATTTTTATCTATATATAGAAACTATAGAAAACCTTCATGTGTTGAATCGATATTCATTCGTTGAATTGAAATTCATGTGTTGAATGGTATTCATATTTTGAAAGAAATTGTTTATAATAAAAATCCCAATTTTAACATCAATATGAAATATATAAAATAATCCTGTTTTGAAGTAAATTGTCTTACAATAAAAATCCTATTTTTATTACTTATATAAACTATATAAAATAATAGTGTTTTGAAATGAATTGTTTTACAATAAAATCACATTTTTATTATATACATGAATTTTTGAAATGTGAAGTGTTAAAAATAGCCACTCGTTCAAATAAATATATACGAGTTGAAATGTTCATTAGTTAGCTAATGATATGATTTTTGCCTATACATGCAACATTAGAATGAATGGTGTTTTTAAACCAAATGGAATCAAATATGAAGTTGAATAGAAAATGATAAGTGATAAGAACTATATATATGTACATGCATATTTATTGAACAGGTTATAGCAAAGGGGCTAGAGAAGAGGAATAAAATTTTGTGCCTGACAAATAGGTACACATTTACTGTTTTGTTTGGGTGATGATTTTATGAGCCTGTTGGCTAGCCGCTTGGCCTTTTCTTTTTCTTTTTGATATGAGACGCCCGTGTGGCTATTTGGGAATTTTCCCAGCCCCTCCCGTATAAAGGAGGTTATGGCAAAATTTTCCAAAATTTAAAGGCGTTAGTGAAATATTTGAAGTGAAAACGATATTGAAATTTTTTAATGAACTATATTTATATAAATATATAAATAAAATTAAAACAAAACGTGGCCGTGTAATTCGTGTTTTGAAACCGTGATTTCAAACAACTAGCGTGGGAAATCCGACCATTGGATTTTCCCGAAACCGCAACCGTTGGGTTCGCTTTGGAAAAATCTTTCCAACGGCACCAACTTTGTAAAGATCCAACGGTTGGATTGTCTGGAATGTTTAATTCAAATCTGAAGAAAAACAGCGCCAGAAACGATTATTTTTATATATATATATAAATATAATTATATTTAATCGAATAACAGCGCTGCAGTTCGTATTTTGAAATCGAAACTTCAAATGATTGTGCCGGGAGATCCGACCGTCGGATTTTCCCGAAACTGGAACCGTTTGATTCGTTTTGAAAAGACCTTTCTAATGATGTAAATTTTGTGAAGATCCAATGGTTAGATTTTCAGATATGTGTAAATCAAACCTGAAGAAAAACAGCGCCACAGCCACGTTATGGCCCGAAGCGTCGTATTGAATAAATTGGCTATTTTAAAATAAATAAAAATAGCGATAAATCGTTACAAAATATCATAAACGATATGGAATGGGAATAAACTGAATTTGCTCGATTTATGTGGTATTTGATGGTTGAATGTGTTTGGTGTGAAAATTACATTAAAGAACAAAATTGGTGTTGTCGAATGATTTAACCATTGAAATAAATTGATTTGAAATTCTAAATACGTGAATTATTTGAAAAGGCCAAGTTAATTCTCATTTCAAATAATTGACCGACGATTGAAAGTCGAAGATGAAGACGGTGGTCGAAGATGAAGACGGTGGTCGAAGACCGGAGATCTTCACCTCGTTTGGATGGTAACCGAGGTCCTGATTGGGAGGCATCCCGAAATATGGATAATGAGTGGTGATCGTCCAGACGTACGTGGTAGTCGATGGGTTTGCGAGATATTTAGTGCCTCCGGTTTCGTTCAGACCCAGAACGGACTTGTAAATGGACTGTGTGTCTGACATTGGATTTTATTCTGTGTTGATTGATCTCTATTAAATATACATCTGTTTGGCGGCGGAGAATTTATTCTTTTGCTTAACGCCCTTCTCTGAGACGCACGAGCTTAGAGGTTGTATATCGATGGACATCAGTCGCATGGCATGAATTGCCTATGTGGCATGCTAAGATGCGGTGACCAGGGCTTCTGTTGAAAAGCAAAGTCTTGTGATGATGATCAAAGCACCGCCTGTGTGGCGTAGCTTTGTGTATAACGTGAATTCGCGAGCCTCACACCCCAGTATGAACCAGAAACGGGAGAAGGACCTCAGGGAGGGCGTGCGTTTCTTTCTAGCGAGGGTGGTGTCAGTGACCTACCAGCCCTGACATTTATATACTTTTCACCTATGTGGTTGTTGCTGTTGCGAGGCGCCTCGGTTATATCGGACGATCCGGGTCCGATGGAATCATTCGTTGGCTCACTTACGCCCCAAAGGGCGGGGAGACGTAGTGTTCAGGCATAATAATCCACATCGGTGGACCGGCCCTGACGATCCAAGGCTTGCCTGCGCGCTTTCCTGAGACATGGGCTAGATTGTCTCGAATTCGGTAAGGACTATCTTTTGCCTTGGTTCATGATGGAAATCCAATTTCCAAATACGATACCGTGCGGTTTTGATTGTATACCTGTATATGGGGACATGATATATGGTACCCATGCCGTCTATGATTGATAGTTATGATTGAAATTGTTTTCAAAACATATAAACACTAGCAATAATATCAAATGCTTTTGTTTTATTCGTATCAAGCATATTTTGGCCATTATAAGGTAAAAACTCTATCCTCCGGTTTACGTTGCATTGTGTGATCGGAACTGAGTCTTATAATGGCTTCATTTATATAAAATACATTGCGTTATTTAAAAGAAAGATTCGTTTTAAAGCACTGGAAATCCAATGGAGTAAACCCGTTCCACGAAAGTGGCGTGGTCATGTGATTAGCCATATTATATATGTGTTGAATAGATCTCTCATACCAGTCCCATGACTGACTCGTAGTTTGTTTCACTTTCAAACTCGGGTGCCCCTTTTTCTACATGGGCAGCCTTGTATTCAGGTTTAGCTGGTTCTTTCTGGATGGCTGGAGCTGAAGATGGATTCTATCATTTATCTCTTTTTATGCTGTTCAGCTTCTATTGTACATATTTTGTTTGTTTTCCGCTGTAGACATTTATGTATAGCTGAACTGTATTTGTACTAAGTAAGATCCTGTATACTGTGTAACTCTGATGATTACTTTTATCCAGTATATTCTATTGTTCATTATCTGGTGTATTTATTTAATTTTGTTCTGCTACTATCTATTTCTGTGTTATACTCCACGGATTACCCTTGCCGCCGTCAGTACGGGGTTTGGGGATGTCTCATTTGGTATCAGAGCATTGGTTAAGCTTAGTGCTGGAATATAACATTTGAACGAACTCGTCAGAAATAGAACCAGTAGTGTTCTAGGACGGGTAACTCTATACAGATAGGATCAGCAATATCCTAGTATGAATAAAGCAAAATGAAATTACACCTCGATAGACACATTTACACTTGAAGTATATGTTTCTATGTTTGAAAATTATCTTTTCTATGACCTGACACTTGATCTTCCATTTGCAGAGGTACTAGAAAAATGAGTGTCAGAAACAGGAGAAATGCAGAACCCGATCTAGAGGCTCTATTAAAGAGATATCGAAATCTGAACGGAGCACAGTTTTCGGGCAATGAATCTATAATTCAAACTCAAGCTTGGATGAGTTCTGTCGAAAGAATTTTTGAGCGTATCCAGCTGAGGGATAACCAGAAAAGGTTAGTAGCATCTTGGGCGCTCAAAGAATAAGCTTTAATATGGTGGGAAGCAATCATCAAAGATAATCCAGAAGGTGATATCACCTGGGACAGATTCAAAGTGATTTTCCTGGAAAGATTTACTCCTCCCGAAGCGACGGAGCGATTATGTGATGAATTTTCTTATCTAATACAAGGTGATATAACCATCCCAGAATATCATAAGAAATTCAACGAACTTGCTCACTTTGCTCCTCATCTGATTCAAGATCCAAAGAGGAAAAATCTGAGATTTATTCATGGCCTGCAAAGGAGATATCAGAATAGTGTAATGAGGAATGTGAAGCTTCCTTTTTCTGAAATGATATACATGGCTTATCAGTATGAAGATCTCCATAAGAAAGGAATGTTGCGCGACGAAGAAGAAGTTTGTTGTAGGGACAAAGAAGAGTCGGAAACTGATATTCCTGAAGCCAGTACGAGGTTTGAGGCCAATAAGAAGCCCAGTGCCAATCGAAAAAGGGCCGGTTCTGGAAAAGAACCAGCAATGACTGCCATATGCAACAACTGCCATAAGCTAGGGCATTTCCAGGGGAATTGCAAACCCTCGAAAAAGAGAAGGAGGAATGAATCTAAATCCAAGAGAAAGTCTCCTGTGACTCGAGAGTGCAATCTTTGTCATCAGTCCGGTCATATAAAGCGAGATTGCTGGCTGTTAAAAAGGGCCAAAGGGGCTCGGGTAAATGAAATAGCAGAAACTTCTGGGCCCGCAGATGTTTTGGAAAGGCCCGATGTTTTAGAGGGCACGCTTACTGTCAAAAACATTCCAGTCAAAGTACTGTTTGACACAGGCGCGTCACGAAGTTTCATTGCCAAAGATGCGGCTAAGAAACTGGATTTGAATTTGAAAAAGCTCAAAGAACCAATGACTGTCCAAAATTCGGTTGGGGGTTCCATTAATCTCAGTTGGGTTTGTGGAGTGCCGGTTTCTTTCTCTCGTTATCGGTTTCCTACCATCGCAGTCGTCATGAATTTTAAAGAGTTGATCTTATCTTGGGGTTAGACTGGTTGACCAAATATGAAGCTGAAGTTAAATGCGCCGACAGAGTCGTAAAGGCGAAAATTAAATCAGGAGATTATATAACCATTCCCTGTGAAGGTCAGAATGCTAATAGAAAAGACTTCTGGGCAGCTTTGAAGGTTTCTCCAGCCCAAATAGAAAATATCCCTGAAGTTACAGAGAATATTCCCGACCTAGTGAAAGATATTCCTATCGGCAAGAATTATGTGGATGTGTTTGAGGAAGTTGTTCGCTTACCTCCGCAGAGAGAAATAGATTTCAAAATTGCTTTAATTCCGAATGCAAGGCCGGTAGTTCACATTATTCGAAGAATGTCCTTGAAAGAGAAAGAGGAATTAGACAATCAAACAAGACAGCTAGTATGGAAGGGTCTAATCATGCCTAGTTTCTCTGATTGGGGAGCATCAGTGGTGTTTATCCCAAAATCTGACGGTACTCTACGTCTATGTGTGGATTATCGAGATCTGAACAAACAGACAATAAAGAAAAAATATCCATTGTCGTGGATTGATGATTAGTTAGATCGATTAAATGGAGCACAAGTATTTTCACGAATGGACCTAGCTATAGGCTTCCATCAACTACGAATTACCGAAGAGTGTGTTCCAATGACAGCATTCAGAGGTCCCGACTTATTCTATGAGTGGTTAGTAATGCCATTCGGCTTATGCAACGCTCCCGCTTACTTCGTCGTTCTGATGAATATAGTGTTCAGAGGGGTTTTGAATAAATTTGTTCTGGTTTTTATTGATGATATTCTAATCTTCTCTAAATCAAAGGCCGAACATGAAAAGCATTTGGAACAGGTTCTGGAAATTCTCAGAAGGAACGTATTCAAAGCAAACTTTTCCAAATGTATATTCTGGCAGGATGAAGTGAAATTTTTAGGCCACGTCGTATCGAAAGAAGGAATTGCTGTGGATCCAAGCAAAATCACAGTTATTCAGAATTGGAAACAGCCCAGTACCCCCACTGAAGTCCGCAGTTTTCTCGGTTTGGCTAGTTATTACCGGAAGTTCATTAAAAACTTTTCGAAGATATCTGGTCACTTAACGAAGCTCACAAAGAAGCACTCTAAGTTCAAATGGACTCCAGAAAGTGAGGAGGCTTTCGAAGAGCTGAATTTAATACTAACGACAGCTCCAGTGTTAACCATCATCGATGGCAACCAAGATTTAAAAGTCTGGACTGATGCTTCTAGGGAAGGCCTTGGCGCGGTGTTAATGCAAAGGGGTCAAGTGATTGCTTATGCTAGCCGTCAGCTGAAGCCACACGAGAAAAACTACGTAACTCATGATCTTGAGTTATTGTCTATAGTATTCGCTTTGAAAATCTGGAGACACTATCTTCTGGGTGAGAGATTTGAACTGTTTACAGATCACCAGTCGTTAAAGTATCTGTTCACTCAGAAAGACCTGAATCTGAGGCAGCAACGTTGGCTGGAGTTTCTTGCAGCATATGACTTTGAAATCATATATACTCCAGGGAAAGCCAATGTCGTGACTGATGCGCTGAGCCGAAAGAATGTAATGATCGCCAGCTTTATTATCACGACTTCCTTGATTGACAAAATATCTATTCTTCAGAAGGAGGATAACTTTATTAAAGATATAATCAAAAGGATTCAAAAAGGCGAACCCTCGTGTTTTCAAATAGATAACGACGAGACCCTGAGATTGAAAGGAAGGATTTGTGTTCCTGACATCCCCGAACTCAAAAGGGAAGTGTTAGACGAGTGTCACAAGTCCAAGCTGAGTATCCATCCTGGTGTGGCCAAAATGTATAACGATCTCAAACGAACATTCTGGTGGAAGGCTATGAAAAGGGACGTTTCAATATACGTTAGCCGATGCCCTACTTGCCAACTAGTCAAGAGCGACCAACAGAAATTGGCTGGATTGTTACAACCACTAGACGTTCCAGGCTGGAAGTGGGAACATATTTCTATGGATTTCATAGATGGTCTGCCCAGAACCAGAAAAGGGAATGACAGTATTTGGGTGATCGTAGATCGCTTCACGAAGACCGCCCATTTCATACCTGTCAGATCAAACAGAACAGCTCAGAGTCTGGCGCATATATACTTCAGGGAAATAGTTAGACTGCATGGAGTGTCGCTCAGTATAATCAGTGATAGAGATACAATATTCACTAGAAAATTCTGGGAAGCATTTCAAGTCGAGCTGGGAACGAAGTTGAACTTGAGCACCGCTTATCATCCTCAGACAGACGGTCAGACTGAGAGGGTGAATCGTATTTTAGAAGACCTATTGCGGGCTTGTGTTATAGACTTCGGTGGATCATGGGAAGACCATCTGCATTTGGCTGAATTCTCATATAACAACAGCTACCAGGCGAGCTTGACAATGTCGCTATTCGAAGCATTATATGGTAGACCGTGCCGATCTCTTGCTTGTTGGGTCGAGCCCGGAAATAGACTTGTGTTGGGTCCTGATATGATTCGAGAAGCTGCCGACAAGGTCGATTTTATTAAGAAGCGGTTACTCGCTGCTCAAAGCCGACAAAAGAGCTATGCCGATAGGAGAAGAAGAGATATATCCTTTGTTGTCAGCGACTATGTATATTTAAAAGTATCGCCGATGAGAGGGGTGATCCGGTTCGGTGAAACTGGAAAGTTGGCGCCCAAATTCATTGGTCCGTTTCCTATTCTGGAACGGATTGGAACTCTCGCATATAAAGTTAAATTGCCAGATTGGATGCCTGGAGTTCATGATGTATTTCACATATCTCAACTCCGAAAGCACGTTCATGATCCAGACTTGAT
Source organism: Allium sativum (assembly GCA_030737875.1). NCBI lineage: Eukaryota > Viridiplantae > Streptophyta > Magnoliopsida > Asparagales > Amaryllidaceae > Allium > Allium sativum. The sequence continues at coordinate 303,866,684 of CM060924.1, forward strand.
CGTAGAAGAAGCAGCTCAGCAGGATATTGTAATTACTCCAGAATTAGCTGTGAGAAGAGAGCCGCTAAAGATTATCGGCAAGGAAACCAAAGAGCTGAGGAACAAGAAGGTTCACTTAGTCAAAGTTCAATGGAGTGGAGATCCGCGAGATTGTACTTGGGAAACTGAGGAGAGCATTCAGAAAGCTTACCCTAGATGCCGAGTGGATATCTCTGATTGACTCTGGTGCAAGGTACATTTACCCTACTTTGCATTATCATTTAATTCTCTACTCTGTTGTTATTTCCTTTTCATGGATGTGCACTTTTAAATTCTATAGTCTGAATGATTTTTAAAAGAGCATAGAAATTAATTTGTATGGTTTTGAAAGGTTGAAAACAATTGGATTGGTTGTTGTGTTGTGTGATTGTAGATTTATCAAACCACTTTTGACTTTGTTCCTTTTCGGGGACGAAAAGTTTTAAGTGGGGAGAGATTGTAACGACCCAGAAAATCTGAACCAATTTAAAAATTTTAAATTGGCTAAAATAATGGATTCTAAATATTTAAAATAAATATTTTAAATAATAGAGATGAAAAGTGAGTTTGAATCGACAATTGAAAACGAATATAATTAATTCTAATTATAAACAAGGCTTGAAAAGGCGCTGTAGTTTCAAAAATTGAATTCAAACTTTGTCGGACTGTACCGGGTGCAAAACAAAACGGATTTTAGTGAAACCAAAAATATTTAAATCTGTTAGTGAATACCTTTCTAACGAATCTGAAAAATCGAATTTTCATAGCGGAAAGCAAAAGTTATGGCCGAATGAATTTTCAGAAAGGTCGCTATGGAATTTATATAGCCCGTGAAATTGGCCATTTTGCATACGACCTCGGAATTCGACGAAACCACTTTTGTTGGATCCGGGATGTGAAGTTATCGCTAGGTTTCAAATTTCATAATTTTTGAAGCTAGTATGTGAGCGCGGCAAAGGAAAACGTGTTCTGGTCAATTACAGTTAAAGTGGATCGACCAGAAATGGGCCTTTTTGCAAACGGTCTCAGAATTCGATGAAACTAGTTTTGTTGGGACCGTATCGTCAAAACATACCCAGATTTATTTTTCTGGAATTTTTCGAATCAGTTTGTGGCCCTGGCAAATTGAAATGTACGTTCAAATCAAATATTGAATGTTTTATATTTTAATTTGAATGGAAACTGACTGAAACAGTCGAATGGGCCTACGAAACATATCCCATTGTGTTCGGGATGGGGGTAATTAGCTGGGGGTGACAGTCGTTGGGTTTGAAAAGGAGTTCGTTTAAGAAAAACCCTATTTTTAAATTAAATATATATCGACCAATCACAAAATTCCATTCATTATAAAAAAAAATCAAAAAAAAACCCAGTCGCTCCAACGATTGAACGGCGCCTGTAGCTCCTCCCTTCCCCCTCGTTTTCCGGACGCCACAGGCGAAACCAGGCAGCGCCACCACCTTCCCTCGAAAGCCCCTTCTCCCCTCTTCAAATCAACTCCAGCCTCGCTCCGCCTCGTGCCCCCATCGACGAGAACAAGCCCCGAGAAGATCGAAGCTTCAAACCGCCGCCCCGCCTCGCTCCGACCACCGAACCACCTCCGACCACCACCCCTGGACGCGCCTCACTCCCCTCGTCGACGTCCAACTCTCTGATCGTCATCTAGGTCAGCGGATTTCGCGATAAATCCATACCTAGTTTTGAACAACTTTTGAAAGGTACGACCTTTTTTATTTTCAACTGATTTTCACACTTTAAACCGTTGCAAACTTTGAAAAATCGTATCTTTTTCGTTCGTTAACGAAATTCGATGAAACAGGAAACATCGTGACCGTGTGGACGTCTTCTACATTTTAGAAGAGACCGCATATTTTTCTGAGCCTTCTGCTATTTTTGGTGGAGTGGAACCCAATGTGAGATTTCTAATTTATAAACAATATGGAAAACGATGATGTATAAATTATATAGTCAATGTATGAGTTATATAAGCGTTGTACACCTCTTGTATAAGCGTTGTATAAGTTGTACGTTCGATGTATAAGTTATATATGCGTTGTAAAAATTATATATGTGTTGAAATAAAAGTGAATTGCTATATATAATTATATATATATATATATATATATATATATATATATATATATACGCCCCTCGTCCACAAACCATGGATGATATTTATTGATTGTGTTTGGTGTGAAAATTGATTGATAGCGAATGGTTGTTTGGGATTGTTTGTGGTTGATATTGATTGATTGTGGTTGAAAAATACCCGTTTGTGGTGGAAAAATATTTGGTTGAAACCACATAGGATTAGTTTGTGGAAAAGAAATAAATATATACATGCCGCCTGCGTGCGAACTAGATGCATGATCCCCATTGTCAAAAACCGCGAGGTTTTAAGGTAGAGCGAGGAGCCGTACTAGGGACAGTCCCGGTTTTAACTACCCTGCCGTTATGCTGCCGAAATTTTGAATAATATTCATGTGTTTGAATTATTTTCATTTGCTGAAACTATATTTATTCATTCAATAGAAAACCTTCATGTGTTGAATCGATATTCATTCGTTGATTAGAAATTCATGTGTTGAATGGTATTCGTGTTTTAAATATAAAAAAAATCACATTTTTATCTATATATAGAAACTATAGAAAACCTTCATGTGTTAAATCGATATTCATTCGTTGATTAGAAATTCATGTGTTGAATGGTATTCGTGTTTTAAATTAAAAAAAATCACATTTTTATCTATATATAGAAACTATAGAAAACCTTCATGTGTTGAATCGATATTCATTCGTTGAATTGAAATTCATGTGTTGAATGGTATTCATATTTTGAAAGAAATTGTTTTATAATAAAAATCCCAATTTTAACATCAATATGAAATATATAAAATAATCCTATTTTGAAGTAAATTGTCTTACAATAAAAATCCTATTTTTATTACTTATATAAATTATATAAAATAATAGTGTTTTGAAATGAATTTTTTTACAATAAAATCACATTTTTATTATATACATGAATTGTTGAAATGTGAAGTGTTAAAAATAGCCACTCGTTCAAATAAATATATACGAGTTGAAATGTCCATTAATTAGCTAATGATATGATTTTTGCCTATACATGCAACATTAGAATGAATGGTGTTTTAAAACCAAATGGAATCAAATATGAAGTTGAATAGAAAATGATAAGTGATAAGAACTATATATATGTACATGCATATTTATTGAACAGGTTATAGCAAAGGGGCTAGAGAAGAGGAATAAAATTTTGCGCCCGACAAATAGGTACACATTTACTGTTTTGTTTGGGTGATGATTTTATGAACCTGTTGCCTAACTGCTTGGCCTTTTCTTTTTCTTTTCGATATGAGACGCCCATGTGGCTATTTGGGAATTTTCCCAGCCCCTCCCGTACAAAGGAGGTTATGGCGAAATTTTCCAAAATTTAAAGGCGTTAGTAAAATATTTGAAGTGAAAACGATAATGAAATTTTTGAATGGACTATATTTATATAAATATATAAATATAAATAAAATTAAAATGAAACGTGGCCGTGCAGTTCGTGTTTTGAAACCGTGATTTCAAACAACTAGTGCGGGAAATCCGACCATTGGATTTTCCCGAAACCGCAACCGTTGGATTCGCTTTGGAAAAATCTTTCCAACGGCACCAACTTTGTAAAGATCCAACGGTTGGATTGTCTGGAATGTTTAATTCAAATCTGAAGAAAAACAACGCCAGAAACGATTATTTTTATATATAAATGTAATTATATTTAATCGAATAACGACGCTGCAGTTCGTATTTTGAAATCGAAACTTCAAACGATTGTACCGGGAGATCCGACCGTCGGATTTTCCCGAAACTGGAACCGTTGGATTCGTTTTGAAAAGACCTTTCTAATGATGTAAATTTTGTGAAGATCCAACGGTTAGATTTTCAGATATGTGTAAATCAAATCTGAAGAAAAACAGCGCCACAGCCGCGTTATGGCCCGAAGCGTCGTTTTGAATAAATTGGCTATTTTAAAATAAATAAAAATAGCGATAAATCGTTATAAAATATCATAAACGATATGGAATGGGAATAAACTGAATTTGCTCGATTTATGTGGTATGTGATGGTTGAATGTGTTTGGTGTGAAAATTACATTAAAGAACAAAACTGGTGTTGTCGAATGATTTAACCATTGAAATAAATTGATTTGAAATTCTAAATACGCGAATTATTTGAAAAGGCCGAGTTAATTCTCATTTCAAATAATTGACCGACGATTGAAAGTCGAAGATGAAGACGGTGGTCGAAGACCGGAGATCTTCACCTCGTTTGGATGGTAACCGAGGTCCTGATTGGGAGGCATCCCGAAATATGGATAATGAGTGGTGATCGTCCAGACGTACGTGGTGGTCAATGGGTTTGCGAGGTATTTAGTGCCTCCGGTTTCGTTCAGACCCAGAACGGACTTGTAAATGGACTGTGTGTCTGACATTGGATTTTATTCTGTGTTGATTGATCTCTATTAAATATACATCTATTTGGCGGTGGAGAATTTATTCTTTTGCTTAACGCCCTTCTCTGAGACGCACGAGATTAGAGGTTGTATATCGATGGACATCAGTCGCATGGCATGAATTGCCTATGTGGCATGCTAAAATGCGGTGACCAGGGCTTCTGTTGAAAAGCAAAGTCTTGTGATGATGATCAAAGCACCGCCTGTGTGGCGTAGCTTTGTGTATAACGTGAATTCGCGAGCCTCACACCCCGGTATGAACCAGAAACGGGAGAAGGACCTCATGGAGGGCATGCGTTTCTTTCTAGCTAGGGTGGTGTTAGTGACCTACCAGCCCTGACATTTATATACTTTTCACCTATGTGGTTGTTGCTGTTGCGAGGCGCCTTGGTTAGATCGGACGATCCGGGTCCGATGGAGTCATTCGTTGGCTCACTTACGCCCCAAAGGGCGGGGAGAAGTAGTGTTCATGCATAATAATACACATCGGTGGACCGGCCCTGACGATCCAAGGCTTGCCTGCGCGCTTGCCTGAGACATGGGCTAGATTGTCTCGAATTCGGTAAGGACTATCTTTTGCCTTGGTTCATGAAGGAAATCCAATTTCCAAATACGTGACTGTGCGGTTTTGATTGTATACCTATATATGGCGACATAGTGGTATGGGGCATTAATGCCGTCTATGATTGATAGTTATGATTGAAATTGTTTTCAAAACATATAAAAACTAGCAATAATATCAAATGCTTTTGTTTTATTCGTATCAAGCATATTTTGGCCATTATAAGGTAAAAACTCTATTCTTCGGTTTGCGTTGCATTGTGTGATGGGAACTGAGTCTTATAATGGATTCATTTATATAAAATACATTGCGTTGTTTAAAAGAAAGATTCGTTTTAAAGCACTGGCAATCCAATGGAGTAAACTCGTTCCACGAAAGTGGCGTGGTCCTGTGATTAGCCATATTATATATGTGTTGAATAGATCTCTCATACCAGTCCCATGACTGACTCGTAGTTTGTTTCACTTTCAAACTCGGGTGCCCCTTTTTCTACATGGGCAGCCTTGTATTCTGGTTTAGCTGGTTCTTTCTGGATGGCTGGAGCCAAAGATGGATTCTATCATTTATCTCTTTTTATGCTATTCAGCTCCTATTGTACATATTTTGTTTGTTTTCCGCTGTAGACATTTATGTATAGCTGAACTGTATTTGTACTAAGTAAGATCCTGTATACTGTGTAACTCTGATGATTACTTTTATCCAGTATATTCTATTGTTCATTATCTGGTGTATTTATTTAATTTTGTTCTGCTATTATCTATTTCTGTGTTATATTCCACGGATTACCCTTGCCGCCGTCAGTACGGGGTTTGGGGACATCTTAGTAGACCCAACCCCTGCGAGCACAGCCTAAACATCTGCCACCGCGCAGAGGACTACCAAGAGCACCTTGCGTATCTCAAGAAGCTGCGTGCTTCCCCTTCCAGTCCTTCGGAGTAGACAAAATAATCAGACGAACGTGCGCTCCCCTCGTGCCTTATGACACCACGATGATCTACCCCGTTGGGTTGTTCACCATTAAGCGTACGGACTGGTCCAAGTGCCTCTGTCTAATGTGTCATTAGATCCTATGTCTAAACAATCTTTTATGCGCTTGCTTTGCCTCATCAGGTTTCCATTTAACTCGGTTATTCCTATTTACATTGACTTCTTATTCAAGTTACCAAGTTCCTCTTGCTTATTAATTTTAATCATATAACTTAATGCATTTAAGTTTATTAATAAGCCAACAACGTGTTATTTTCTAGATTGTGATCCAAGGTCTGTAATTCACATCCCCTTACATTCTTGTTTGATTTCATAGTCACAATAACATGTTCTACTTAATATGTAATTAAGTATATCTCAATTCACATGTTTTTTGTTAACATGCCTCTCATTATTTACGATTAAATATAACTTATTTCATTTCATAAGTTTGCCTTATTCTTTCCTATTTAATCATAATTCCATCTTTAATTGTCACTACAACTTATCGTTGTTTACTTATTAACTTAGTTCTCTTAACTAAGGTCCACTAATAAGCTTCTCTTCCCATAAATATAACTTATGTTGTCTCGTAGATTTCAGATTCTTGTTCTTATAAATAACTTAATTTACAATTAAGTACAACTTATCTCCTTACATGAGTTATTCCATTCCCTTTATTGTTTATTATAACCTAAGTTATAATTTCCACTTGTCCATAGGACAAGTCTACCTATTATTTTTATTAATGTGATTTATTTAAAATAGGTTTCTATCATTTCCCGTTCATCCCAATCCTTTTTTTCTCTATTGTATCTTTCCTTCAATTCCACTTAATTCCATTAATTACAGTTAATGTTGCTTACGAATCCTGCTAATATTTATACATATGTATATATTTATGCACTAGACCTCTCACATCAAGCATACACTTGTGGAAGCTAGATTTGATGGGCGGTTCTGGGCAGACTTCTTCCACAAGTTGACTTAACCTCGTGTCTTAGCACCATTACATGTTTTATTTACGCACTTAGACCCTCACATTAGATTTGCCACTTGTGGATGCTGGATGTGATGGGCGGTTTCGGGCAGACTTCTACCACAAGTGTAATCTAACCTCGTGTCTAAGCGCGGTTACAATATTTACTGTAAATTTTAGGAATGTTATCCTTTTTCACATGTTACTGTAATCTAATTTACATGTCATCAAATTATGCCTATATTATGTCGCATGTCCTTTTTAACACGTATTTAATTCTATCCTGACATGCAATCATTTAATCGGATAATTGTTCAAATCTAACAAGTTAGCATGTCATTTTCTCAATTCTACATCTAATAATTCAAATACATAATATGCCACAAGTGAATCATGTAATTATAACAACAGTAGTTACTACTCATATTCTAACAAGTTTGTTTTTCAACATGTAAATATTCAACACTTTAACCGATTCAACATATGAATTTTCCAACTTATTCATAATAATATCTCAACTTGTTATAACAACATCTTAAAACGTTTAATTATTCTAGCAAATTCACATTTCATGATAACGGGGAATGCTAAATGATAATATAACATTATCTAAAATGATACAAGTTAAATCTACTCACCTCTTATGCTTTCCCAATCCTGGATCTGGTCCAGTCTAGCATTCCATGGCTTTCCCATAATTGGGATCAGAACCTAACAACCATGGATTCATATTTTTTACTAAAAGAAAGAAAGAAAAAGAAGAAAGAGAAGAGAATGGAAAATATACCAGATCTAGGAATTACCTCACTTCGATAAGAGATTTGAACACCCATTTACCAGCATTTATTCCTTTCCTTCAGATCTGGATTCAGAATTTTTTTCCTAAATAATCTTAATTTTCTGAAGAGATTTGAGGAGGGAAAGGAATGATAGAGCCTCCACGTAGTCCCAAAAATATGAGATTTAGGGTTGGCTCAACAGACTTATTTATAGGTGCATCAGAGCAACTGGGTCCTTTAGATTTGATTTGGAAAACATCAAAACCGACCATGTCAAAAATAGCGCTTAGATATGCGGTGGGGTCGACCTCGACCCACTTTGGGTATGTCAACCATGGGTTGACCCCCTGTTGTCAGGTTGGCCCCAGGGTCGACCCCCAATGGGTAAACTTCCCGCTCACTTTTTCACGCTATGCACATTCGATTTTGTTTGGATAATTTATTTCATTCATATATACATATAAGTTCCTTATATGTATATAAATTTCTAATGCTTATAACTTCTTCATACATTACTCGTTTTATGTGAACCAGGTGTCTATCTTAACTAGAATTCCGAGTCGAACACAATGGCGTAGTCCGTTTTACTTAATTCTCATTATTTAATTAAGTTACTCACATTTTATTTTCTTAAAAATACAGGGTGTAATAATGAATGTGTTTGAAATTGGTAAATTATAAAGTTGTGATTATGTATAAACATAAATTGTAGGATATATCATAAACTGATACAAAGAGTTTTCCATGTAAAATAATGTTGCAAAAAAGCTTAGTTTTTGGTAGAAAATTGTAAATGGCGACATGTTCTCCCCTTCTTTCTCTTTCTCTACAATCTCGCTTCCTCTTACCTCAAAATCACCCCTTTCTTCGTTCTATATTTCTCCATAACCCCTCACATGCTTTCGCCAAGCGTGGTTTATTGCAAAAGCTTTCACCTCAACTTAGATCTAAGCTTTTTTCATGGAATCTTCTGGTATCTAGAACTCCACTACTTCCCTCTAACTCTTTGCTTTTTCTCAGTACTCTTTGATGCACTCCTCAACTATATCCTCTGCCACTGTCGTGACTAGTCCAGGTAACTACTTTGCGTCTCCCCGATGCCAGATATTCAATTATTGGTCCCCTTTTTAGAGAAGGAACCATCACTTGCGTGGAGTATATGGGTGAGTAGCAACTCCATCCTTGTTTTGTTGTGTCGCGTCTCATTTTCGTGATGGTGTTGCTTGCAATCTTGGTATTCATGCTTGTCTTGTATTATGTCTTGCTAGTAGAACTTGTAGTCGTTTTTGTTGTCATTGAGTTGATGTTTGTAATTTGGGGAGTTTGGTTGCTTCTTTCGAATGTTTGGATCTCAAAACCTATGTATTTGGGTACTACTCACTTCCATGTTTCTACTGATATCAAGCATTTCTAGTGACTGGTTATCGTTTGTACGGGTTATTACCAATGAACAATGGCAAAAAAACGAGATGTCTAAATGGCGCTGATCCTTGTCGTTTGTTCTTTTAGTGGTGGTTTGTGCTAGGGGTGGAATCGGTTCGGTACCGGAACTTTGTATTCAAAACCACTATTGTGCTGACTTTATATGGTAATAGAAAAATCATATCATTACCAGCCAAAGAAATCGGTTACCAACAGTTTGGTTTATGGTTGGTAATGGTTGGTAAAGGTCAGTAGTAACTTTTTGTCGATTACTACTATGAGATATTTTTATTTACAGTATTTCACATTAAAATATTAAATATTAAAATTGATTTTTTTGTTATTACATTATTATTTGTCTATCTTATTTTACATAGTCAAACATGCATGAAAACTTTACCGTTGAATGAAAATATCAAATAAATCATACTGTTTCTAAGATATGTGATAAAAATTGCATTCAATCTTGTATCGTAATAGTATTTTCCTAGGTATTTTGTTAAATTATTACATATTAGAAGTTCTTTGTTAAGTGATAAACACAGATGATGAAATATGTAACGTTTAAGATATGTGGTAGATATGGTAATTGTAGGAACTAAATTGACCCTAGAGGGGGGTGAATATGGTTTATCGCAGATTTTCACAGAGGAATAATAACAGCACAGATAATAATCAGAATAAATGCAGAAAATAAATAAGACACAAATATACCCAGCTTCGGCAAAACCCTGCCTACTGCTGCATTCCCCAAGGTTTCTACTAGGAGTTAAAACAATCTCTATGCTTACAATCCCCTGTAAACTTGCGACACTCGCTCCCAACTGTTCTTAACCCTACGCTAAAAACCCTGCACTGATTTCTATCCCCGAAACCAGATTTCCCCGAATTACAAATCTCGTAATTTGTCTCCCTAGTTTTAGAGACAAACTAGAAAACTATATTTGATTACAAATTGGAAATTTAAAAAACAATTTGATATCCTTATAAACTTAGAAACCCTTAGGAGATTAAATTAGGGTTATCCCCCTTTTAAAAACTAAGTAGACTGGCTCCTTGTCAAAGTTGATTCACCACTTCTTTTATCCCGATCTCTTTTTCTCTGAAATGAAAATGGCGGCTGCGATAATGTCTATGGTTTGCTTTTCCTCCTTGAAATTGAAGATTAAAGTGATGATTGACTTTAGGGTTTTGACTCTCTTTCAATCTGAAGGCCGCTGCTCTGTCATGTGATGATTTCGGGTTATTCAGAGGCTATCCTCTTCGATTTGATGTTGAATTCTCGATCCAAGCTTTCTCCTTTCCTGGTATGAATTTTAATTTGAGATTCAGTTTTTAATTGGTGCTAGAACTTGGATGGATGTTAATGCCGATGATGATGTAGGTGTTAAATAGGGTTTCAAGTCCGAAATTATCTCTGATTTCGTTAATAGATTTAGTCTGATATTTGAGTAATTTTGGGCTTGATTTCAGATGAGTTTTTGGCTTTGAATTTGCGTGATTTTTGGCTTGAAATCTTCTACCTATTCTGGAATTTTTAACTTGGCCCCGTATGCTCTGAAAAATCTTGGTAGCTTCTTGAACTTTGATCGAGTCATATATAATCTCGTTCATCTATTGTTCTGGAAAAAAATATCTTTAGATACTTTAATTGCATGTTGATCACTCTTGACTTTGAATTTGTCTTCATTAACTTAAATAAATGTCGTACGTATTTTTTTCATAAATACAAGCTTGAACGGTTTTACTGGAACTTTGGATTGCATTTTCCTTTGACTATTTTGATCAAGATAAGCAGAACTGATAAGAACATATATAATGCTTGATACTTGAACTGATAAGAACTGATTTTCCTTGATTTGACTTTACACTCCACTTGGGTAGGAACCGATGCTACCTTGATTTACATCATTTTTGAACTGTTAAGAACTGATGCTTTACTTGATTGATTTTTGCACTGCACGGGTACTTGTTCACTTGTTTGCAGGCACCTTGACTTGAACACTTTACATCTTGCACTGTAATGTTTCATATGTAGTGTTGTTTATCTGAAGCTTTGTTTTGAACTGGCTCGCCATACTTTAAATGTTGTTATTTCATTTACTTATACTGCCTCATGTATAGCTGCACCATTTCAGTACTTGAATTTGGGTATTTGACTTTGCATTGAGCTGCTCGAGCTTGCCTCGTGCACTTGATACACCACATGTATGTATATTGTTGTCTCGACCGTGTAGTTGTCTTTAGAAATTATATTCTTGCCTTAAAAAAAGTTGTTCTTGAGAAACTGGCCAATTTAAAACTGCTATTTTTGTTGTGAACTTTGTATTTGCCTTTGAACCTGATTTGCATGTCCATGATTATGTTGACAACTGCTTCACCCTTGAGTGTTTTAGCTGCTCCACTGTTTTTTCATTTTGCTCATGCCATGTTCATGTGTATTCCATGAGTATTTGTTGCCATGTTAGAACACCTGTTTTGCATCATGTACATTGATCCATGTTAACTTGATTTAAATGTGGTCGGCCATGCTATTACTATCCTGATATTTAGTTGATCTACCATGTTTGTTGTGTGCTACTTCATTTCCAAAACAGTCTCGTTCATTGGTTTACTGTTAGCTGGTCCATATATATTCTCCACTTGACATTTGTAAAAGCTGTTTGCACCTAGTTTTGAACTTGTTATAAAAACTTGATACTTATCACATGTTGAAGGCTGCACTGACTTTTTGCTTCTTTGCTTATTCACCATGTATCACAATGATGCACCTTGTTGTTGTTCCATTTACATGCATGTTTTCATTGTGATCTACACCTTATTTATGAACCATTCTTGTTTCTTGACTGTACTTGAAATGTTGTGATGCTTGTAACTGTTGAACCATTTGAAAAGTTTTGTCCAGTTTTGTATTGTACCATGTTGACATGATCATCTTTGAATATTTTCGATCATTTTGGCTTTTTATTTTTATTTGCACGTATGACTCCACTATTTTGACACTGATTTGTACTGAGCCGAGAAGGTCCTTGTGGCTACTCCTCAGTTGCACACTGGATTGGCGAGGTAGTGCACACGTGTATACACGTGTGTATATGCAGCCATCCAGATGAGTTTTTCTGTCCCTGCATATCAGAAAAAGTCTAGAAAAATGATGAGAAACACACCGCAATTCTGAGGCAAATAAAAATTAAAAAAATTATTTGTTTGTATTGAATTTTATTCTTGTTGCAGTCTACTGTGTGTGTTCTTCTGTATGTGACAGGCATGAAGATGGCTGGACTGATAGCTGGAAGCTGTGAAGACCGGACTGACAGAAGATAGAGAATACAGAGTGTATATGAGTCAGTAAATAAAGTGATAATATAAGTGAGGAATTCCAGTATATGAGAGTGTTTGTAGATGTGATTAAAAATTATACTGTCATTTGTATTAAAAAGATGTGATTGAAATAAAATATATTTTGCTGTTCAATTCAATCTGTTTATTTGAATTGTGTATAGTGGAGTTATAAATAGTTGTACTTTTTGAATGTTTGAAGTATAATATTTAAATAAAATACTGTATGAACATATGAATGTCTGTACCGTCGTATTCTATTTAAATATAAATATTATACTCCTGTCTGTGTTGTATAGATAGAACAGTACAGTAACAAATACATTTAAAATAATATTTATTTGGTTGTTATCATCAAACAAAAATCATATAATTGTGTATACAACACTGTTATATACAACAGTAATTACCATTGTTAATGCTCAACTACCATTACCGAACCGCATATTTTCATGTGGTTTGGCATACCGTACCGTTCGAATTGGTTACCGATTGTTCGGTACCACTTTTGTTGGTAGCGGTTGGTAATGGCCGGTGAGATGACCCGGAACTTCCCTGGTAAGGAAAGAGCGGATACTTCGAGAACAACACACAAAAGAACGCAGATGATAGAACATTTCATTGTGTATTACAACAATTCCATCAGAATACAAGAATATACAGAGTATAAATCAATATTACACATTTACCAAATATCAGAAATTACAATAAGTTACATAGCAGCGGAAAATAATACAATACACAACTGAAGGAGATATACGGATACAAAGCTTTTCGGATATCATTCCAGCTGTAAACCAGGATCCTGTGAATATAAATCTGCAAAACCAAAACTACTAGCTGCCCATGTCGAAAATAAGGGCACCCATAGTTTAGGTTAAAACAATAAACTCCAGGTCATTCATGTGATTGGTGTGAGAACTAAAATAATTATTAATCTTTATTTTAAAGTTAGGTAAATCAAAGGACCACCCCGTATAACATGGAACGGGTTTCCTCCCAAGAATACCAGTGCATAAAACAAACAGCGCAATGCTAAATAAAGAACAATGAAGCTATTATAAGACCCAGGTCCCATCACACAATGCAACACAAACTGGAGGATAGGGTTTTACGTTATAATAGCCAAAGAAAGCTTGATATGCTAAATTTAATGTTTTATTATTACTATAAGTGTATAGTGTCAAAACAATTTCAATCATAAGTATCAATCATAGACGGCATGAGCGCCCCATCCAACTATGTCGCCATTTATAGGATTACAACTAAAATCGAAATGTCACATATTGGAAGTTGGATTTCCATCTATGAACCGAGGCAAGGGATCGTCCTCCATCGAATTCGAGTTGCTCTAGCCCGTGTCTCAGGCAAGCGCACAGGCAAGCCTTTAGATCGTCAGGGCCGGTCCACCGATGTGGATTAAAATGCCTGAACACTACGTTTCCCCACCCTATGGGGTGTCAATGAGCCAAATGACTCCATTGGCTCCACACAGCCACCGATATATCCGAGGCACCTCCAACAGCAACAACCACATAAGTCAAACTCGTCAGGGCGTGTAAAACCACTGACACCACTTCTAGCTAGAAGGAAACGCATGTCGTCCCTGATGTCCTCTCCCGTTTCTGGTTCACCTCGCGAATCAACGTTACACAAAGCTATGCCACACAGGTGGTGCTTTGATCATCAACCACAAGACTTTGCTTTTCAACAGAATCCTTGATCAATTGCCACTTAGGCATGCCACATAGGCAATTCACTCCATGCGTTTGATATCCATCAATATATAACCTCTGAGCTCGTACGTCTCAGAGAAGGGCGTTAAGCAAGAGAATAGATTCTCCGCCACCAAACAGATATATATTTAATAGAAATCAATCACATAGAATAAAATCCAATGTCAGATACACAGTCCATTTACAAGTTTGTTCTGGGTCTGAACGAAACCGGAGGCACCTAGTACCTCGCATACCCATCGATCTCCAAGTACGTCTGGACGACCACTAACTGATTCCCTCCTCTTGGGTGTACGGCCCAATCAAGATCATCAGTAATCACCCAAACGACGTGAAGACCTCCGGTCTTCGACCACCGTCTTCATCCTCGATACCACGTCGAATCAGTTATTCAGAATGGGATAAACCCGGTCTTTCTGAATAACTCGCGTATATAATAAACAATTGTTACACAAACACAACATACACCTCATTCCAATTCAGAATATTCTTTTATTCTAATATTCTTACTTTGGGAAAGTTTCCCATTGATTTTATCAAAGATAAATTCTTTAAATTTATTCTTTGACCTTCTTTGAATAGCAATTCAAACTAGTCGGGATTAGCGAACCACACCGAAGTAATCATTTATTTTATTTCCCAATCCCAACCTATTCATCCCATGAAGTAAAACTAGTCATACTTCATATCTAACACCATGGTGTTATCGGTAAATTCAATTACCTTTTCACGTTCAAATCTAATTAAAGATTTAACTATCGCATGGAGCAAAACTGGTGATACTCCATTCTTGACCATTTCAATCTAATTAAAGATTCATTAAAACTCCACTTGGTTTTAATCTTTAATTGGGTCAAAGAACCGATGTCATTTAAAACACAGTTCACGATAAACCCCAAAATCACGTCACATTCAATTCCAATTAAATACCATTTAATTGGTACACTTCATTAAATCTAAATAAAAAGATTTAATATTTTTCTCAACTGGGCTTAAGAACAGTGTTAATGAGACACCATTCACGACAAACCCAAATCACATTTGATATTTAATACAAGACTCTGAATAGAAAATATATCGGCTTATATTCAATATCAAATTCTACGACCAACAAATATCGTATTGGAAATAACGATATAAATATTTCTTTCAAATTCCCATAACAATATTTGTTTCATCACGAAACCCAACATCGAAATATTCCAAAAACAATTTCGATTCAAATCCATTCCATTTCAATTATTGGAAATTCTGGTTACTTTTAAAACCTTTTGCAAATTCAATTTATTTATTTAAATATAAATAGAATTATAATTCTAGTTCAAAACTAGTTCATTTCGATAAAAATCTATTTTTATCTTTTCAAATATGGAGTTTTTTCATTCCAATTCTTCCCAAATCATTTCTTATTATTTTACACAAATTATTACTATTTTTAATAATTTTATCAAGGCCCGTACAGTCGATTTTCATCAACGGCCATCGAACTGCACATACAGCGACCTTTTCCAAATTTGATTTGGACATAATTCCAAATTCAACCGTTAGATTTCTAATTTCTAATATTCGTTAGAAAGCTATTTTCGATACGAATCCAACGGTACCGGTTTTAGGAGAATCCGACGGTCGGATCTCCCGCAATATCCATTCGAAGTCGATGGTCGAAATTCACGAATTACCGCGGCGCGGCGCGTTCTATTCAGGCCATTATATATATATATATATATATATAATATACTTCGTCGATTTCCTTTTAAAACGTATTATATAAATCGTTTTAAATTCGTTTTCAAAATGATTTCAGCTTCTTTTCAATTTCAAATCAAAATTGAATTTTTCCTTATAAATTTGTTTTAAATTCTTTTCAAATTGATTTCAATTTAAATTGATTTTTAACTCAGTTTCAGTTCGTTTTCAATTCAATTCGAATTCAATTCGAATTCATTTCTATTCAATTTCAATTCGAATTCAATTCTATTCAATCTCAATTCGAATTCAATTCTATTCAAATTAAATTCGAATTTCATTTTCTATTCAAATTCAATTCGATTCAATTTCAATTTGAATTTCATTTCAAAATATTCAATTTTGAAATCACTTTTCGAAATTCATTATAAAAACGAATATAACCGATATAAATATCGTTTGCGTCAAAATGGCGTCAATCTAATTAACACGGCTTCGTATATTTCTATTTTCAAATATTTCTTTTCAAATATTTCTTTTTCAAATATTTCTATTCAAATATTTCTTTTTCAAAACTGGAATGAGGCCCAATCAATTACCATGTAATGTTAATTATACGGATTTTCTACAACACACATATATAACAGCAACGATAAATCATCAACCATCATCCAAAGTGCATTCTACACTGTATAAGCATCAAATATAAATATTTAACGCTTATAACAGTCTGTCAATCAATCGATCGACATACAACTAATTATTGGGATTAGTGTATGTCATATATCACCCCAATACCCGTGTGGGGTTTTTCAAACAATCAAACACAGATTTTATTTGTGCAGTTGGGCGATGTGTAAAATTTATCGTCCCAATTAATATCAGTCAAATGTGTGTATATAAACAAATCGTTCGATTTGTTTATATTAATTTATTTCTTTTCATATATACGTTAAAAATTCTATTTTTAACTATAAAATATTTTTAACTATATAAATATTTTATTTCATTTCACATCACATTACACAATCAACTACACATCAAAATCAAACAAACAAACATACAAGACGTCCATGGTTTGTGGACGACGGGAGTCGGGTGCTACTAAACACCGTCTGCATCCTAGTATATATTTTAACTAGAAAATTAAATTTAAGTGAGAAGTTCTCACAGAGGGTTCCACTCCGCCGTGCTTTGCTGTTGAACTGCTGAATCGTCTATATCTGTTTGCAATTCTAATGCAGTCCTTTCACGCTGTTCATAATAAAAATTATATTTTTATCACTGCATTCCAATAAATAAAAATTATAATTCTATTTCTACTTCATATGTATTTACAATGCTTCTTTCAATATAAAAATTATATTTCTACTTTATATATAAAGATCGAATTTTTATATCATCGCTAAAAAAATCACATTTTTATTTCAACATATATATAAGAAAAAATAGATTTTTATATACATATATAAAGATTATATTGTTACTATCTATATAATATAAAAATCGTATCTTTATTCTTTCTACAATATAAAAATCATATTTTTAACCTTCCCATAATATAAAAATTATAATTCTAATACTTCTACTTTATAAAAATCATATTCTTAAATGAGTAAAAAAACTATTTTTATACGATTAAAAATCTTAACTTTCTTCTCTATTCAAACAAATAAAAATCATATTTTTATTTGTTATTTTCTATATAAAATTTATAGCTTTCCTAAACAAAAAAATATATTTTTCAAAGCTAAAAATCATGTTTCCTAAGCCATAAAAATAAAAATCAGAAAGGAAGGGGGAAAAGGAACTTACTGGGTTAATCGGAGGAGGGGGAAATGCTCGCGTTGTCCGGAGGAATGGGGTGTTGCCATCGTTCGCCGGAGGTCAAGGGGAGGAAAGGGAAAGCGCGGTCGAGGCCTGGAAGCTCGCGCGGGGGTCAGGCAGTGGGCCTTGGGGGCGCGGCGCCGTTGGTGGTGGGGCCAGTCGGAGGGCGCGGGGGTGCTAAACGGGTGGCGGAGCAGATGTCGATTTGGGGCTTGGGTCTTTGGGGGGCGCGATTGCCAACGGAGGAAAAAAGCGGGGAAGCAGAGCGGCGGTCACCTGAGGGGGGCGCTTAGACGCAGCGATGGTGGTCCCGGAGGAGACGGCAAGATGATCGATCGCGGGGTTTTTTTTTGTTTCTAACTTTTTCTCGAATCTGAAATGAGGAACGGGGTGGGGTTGACTTGAATTGGAGATGGAGGGAAGAGAAATTACATTATTTAATTTAATTTATTCCACTAAAAGTAACTTTTTCTTTCGAACTCAGAATCGAACTCACCGACTATCGCCCCTAGCTAATTACCCCCATTCCACACACAATGGGATATGTATCGCAGGCTGATTCGACTGTTTCGATCAGTTTTCGTCAAAACCAAAATATAACTCTACATATTGAATTTGAATGTACATTTCAATTTACTGGGGTCACATACGGACTCTAAAAATTCCCGAAAAATATTTTTTAGCTTCGTATTCACGATACGTGTGACACCCCGTATTTTTACATTTTAAAAAAGTAAGAAATTTACATACGTATACGATGATACGCAAAGCATATAAACCAGTAAAGCATGAAGATAAAAGATATTCTGTTTATACTTCTAGAATTAAGGTAAACGGGATTCACCATTGCGTTCGTCTCGGAAAAATACACGAAATAGAGTCCGAGTTTTCGAGAATCGGAGTCCGTATGACCCGTTAAAGGCCCAAAGAAGATTTCTGAAAATTTGAAATTCGGAAATAGGTTTGAAAACCAGATCTGGGGGTAGGCGGAAATTTTCCCCGCCTAGGCCATGTCGACAGGGCTGTCGACAGGCCTGTCGACTTGGGCCCAGACCAAGTCGACAGCCCTGTCGACATGCCTGTCGACAGGGGGTGGCCGGGGCAATTTTCCTGGCGCACCTGTTTGTCTCACCTGGTCTTGTTCATAGCCTGATTCTGGAAGCTTCCGAAATCTGATGGTCCTAATCTATCCTAGATCTAATCCTATGGCCTAAAACACTCCTAATCTCTATAAAAACACCCCTAAGCCCCCTCCTAAACCCTCATAAATCACTCTCTCCACGAAGTGCTGCCCAAATGCCAAGTGATCATGGCCTCCATTCCCTTTTCCTAAAGCCTAAGCACTCAAATCGGGTTCAAATCAAGTAGTGCAAGCTAGCTACACCAAATGGAAGGAAGATCAACGTTGCTATGCGGGTTTCAAGACGATTCTTCAACAAAGGAGGCACCTTTCTTAGCCAAGATGATTCATGCTTCTTTCCCTAGGCCTAACTAAGTAAGTTCTAGCTACTTTTAGATGGAAACGGTAGTTTTGATAATGACATGGGATAAAATGAGGCTAAACATGATTATGCGAACCTATATGAACCTTACCTTGCCTCTTGTGTTCATGTTTATGGTTTTAGGCTATGTGAGTGACTTAATCATGCCTCTCATGCTATGCATAACCTAGTTTAACTTGCAAGTTTGGATCTTTGTGCATGAAATGCTAGCATGAACCTTTAGGGACCATTTTTACTAGTGAAACATTGGCTAAGATTCGGTTTTGGGGCTTATGCATGTTTATGAACCCAAACCCCTAATGTTAACATGCAAGTTTGTGGCCAAATCCTTTATGACATTATGCATACTTATGGCCCATTTCCTTTTCTTCTCATGTTATGCATGCTTGTGGCCAAACCATTATGAACCTATGCATGTTTTGAGCCAAACTCTCATGATACTATGCATGTTTGGGGTCATTGTGTAGCATAGTATCAATACGATGTGACTCGTCCATTCTTGCGTTGGAACACGATTTGGGTTGAGGGTAGACAAGCGTGAATATAGCATGAAAAACTTAACTCGAAGTTGCATGAAAACATGATGGGCGAGCTAAACTTGGCATGAACCATAATTTGGGTAAATGGGTATAAACGTGATAACATGTAACGTTAAATATGACATGTGTTAATACTTGAAAACATAACTTGTAATGTACCATGGAAGTTGACATGTAAGTATGCGTAAAAACATAAGCTTGGGAATTTACCTATTAAATTAGGTCTACCCATTGGGAATTTACCTATTAAGTTAGGTCTACCCAATTGCTTGAAAACTTGACTATGAACATGATACTAGACTGAACATGAAAGTGGCCAACTCGAGGTTGGGTTGAGTTTGCAACGTAAAACTACCCGGAACCGACCGGCCTAACTAGTAGTTGCAAACAATATGACTCAATGTGAGAAGTTGGTCATGTTGTGCTTGAACCCGAGGTTAGACCAAGTTGTGGTGTAAATCTACCCGGACCCGCCCGGCTTAACTAGTAACCACAACAAAGCCTAATGTGAGAGGTTGGGGTGCATTAAATAATTAATGCCGCATAATAGGGTTAAGTTAATTTGATTAATGAGGCTTAACCAAATATGACATGGACAAATGGGTTAAGTAATTTTATTAGGCTAATGATACTTAACAAAACATGACGGGGTTGGGTAGGTTAAGTAACTTGATTTGCCTAACGACACTTGACCATTTTTATACGACTAGTGTAACGACCCGAGGAATTTTCGACTCCGAAAATTGACACAAAACCCAGCGTCGACTGTTCAGACATCGAAAATACCGGACCATTAATAGAAAGAAGTTAGAGGATGAGATAGAAAAGATAGAAAATTAGAATAGAAGAAGAAGAAGAAGACAACTGAGCAGAACCAGAGTAAACACGAATCTCACAGCGGAACGAATAAAAAAATATTATGTAACATAACTTTGAAATACAAAACTGTATGTATATCCATACCATCATCAGAGTACAACATAAAATTTGATACAGCGGAAATAACTCTAAATAACCAATAGTGAAGACTCCTGCTTCAAGCTCCTCCAAGTGTATCTGTAAAGCCTGAAACACTTGACTACCCGTACAAATTTGGGCACCCAAGAGTTTAGGGAAAACAAACAAAATAAACTCTGGGTCAGTCATGGGACTGGTGTGAGTAAATTCCAACCATATGGCTTAACTTTAAAAATCCTTTTTGAAACAAAAAGGATAATAGTAAGACCAGCCCACACATAAACACAGACGGTTTTTACCTTACTATAACCCAAAATATTTTGATATCAAAATCCAGTGATATTATAATAATGTCTAATCAAGTAAATAACCAAATAGCAGAACGCTTGCATCTCACGCTCTACATACATAGTATAAAATCAAAAAAACCGCAGGGCGCTTATTGGAGATTGGATTCCAACTATGACAAGGTATGGGACCACCTTCCGATAATGTATCTCTAGAGGCGAATACACCTGGGTTCAACAAGAACATCTTGTAACCCGGCCCATACATGGCCGACCACTCATTTCGCTTGAGTGTATCGAATGTATATCACCAACGGTTGGGCTCAAACCACCGTTCCCGAATGGGCAGAATCGATAGATTTAGAAACAATAGGAATTTCTCTAGATAGGTGATTATACACCCTAATGGGAGCGACCCACATAGCCATGCTGCCTGCCCGATTTTTGTCATTTCTCGGTTGTGAAGCTTGAGGCTACGTTTACCTTTCAGAACATCTGGCCACCATACACTTTGAATGCCACATCGTCAAACCCGTCCAATCACTAGTTGATCTTCCCAAAATATTACGGGTATAAAAGCCAAGAGAAACGAATTTCTCCGCCACCAGACGTAATACCTTGAAAAGATCGTCTTATGTGATCCGTTAGGAATACTTTGTCAGACATTCGTCCATACAAGTTGTCCTGGGACTGGACAAACATAAAACACCATTCTGAAACAGGACGACTCCTGCATTTCACTCCGTCTTCAATTTTCTTCAGCATAATCGAATACGCAGCGTTTATGCCTATACGGAGTGGTTCTCGGATAATATATCCAACCGGTCTCCCCGTATTGACAACGATGGTCAAAACACTTCGATAGTCGGTTATTTAACTATCGAAGTAGAAACAACATCCATTCAATGTACAACCAATATCACACAAATCACAGGCACTTTTTATTTAACATTCGTTCTTACATTTCTTTGGACAAACGTCATTACTTATTTCTTTTGAATAAGTGAATTTCAAAACAAGCTGTTTCCCTTCCCTATGAAATGCTACTGTATATCAACATCACGCTTAAGTTTGGTTAACAGCGTTTCATTTATCGTTACAGTTCAAATTTGCTATACGCTGCTATATCCCTTTATAACTAATCTTGACATAACAGTCACGCTTAAGCCTAGTCAACAGCGTTACTTTACTGCTATAGTTCTGAGACTTGCAATATGCTACTATATTCCACTTTATAATTAATCTCAACACCTCTTTCCGTTACAAAAATCTTGTCATCTCTTTCTGTTACAAAAATCTTGACATCTCTTTCTGTTACAAAAATCTTGACATCTCTTTCTGTTACAAAAATATTGACATCTCTTTCTGTTACAGAAATCTTGATAGTCGATGTTTTGAAAATAAACATCCATCAAACCATTTCACAATCTCGGCACTTCCTAATATTTCATTATTCATATTTTTCTAGATATTCCCAAAACTGTTTAACCTCATACTTCTTTGAAAAACCCATTTCCAAATATTATAGCACTTGTTCACCCACATTCTAGAAGATATACTTTTATTTAATATCTGGAATATTTCCATCTTCCTTACCTTTCTTATTTTCTGTACTTTTAGAAAATACACATTATTAATGTTGGAAAAACATTTCAAAACTCCATTTCTAAACTTCTCGTTAATCAGATCAATTTAGTTTAACACAAATAAAAATATATACTTACAAAATGTTTACTTTATGACCACTATTCACCTTTATTAAAATATCATTTCGCAATAGGAATCTATACTCGTTTTACTACCCTTATTCAAATACGATCATACTCCAAACGTAGAATTATACTTTATTTCATAAACATCTTTAAAATCGACTACTTGTTTTTGATATACTTAAAACAAGTTATCGCCTCCTTGTTTAATCAAGATTCAATTTCTGTTATTTAGAAATAATAAATAATCGATTCTTCCTATTTAAACTCGAATCAATTTATATCTTACTCATGGTATTAAAAATACCCGTTTATAATAGAACTTCTATTTAATTTATAACTTCGCTTCAATTATAAAGATATAATTTTTATAATTGAACGTCGTTGATTTGTTTGACGGTCAACCAATTTCTTAACAAAATGGGTTTATGGTTGACTGTCGCTGATATCGTTTGTTTACCAAATCAATATAACGTTGAATTTCCATTCAACATGGTTCAAACAGTGCACAAGCAGTACATCTAAATATTTAGGAATCCGGTTGAGTTCCTCCAACCGGTTTCCGCATCCATAGGTGTTATACAAATCAGTATCCAACCAACGGTGTGTGCATATGCAATGATATATATTTATTTCAACCAATTTAACTGTAATTTATCTAATCAACCATCACACAACATTCAACCATTATTCAAAATATAATTAAAATATTTTAAATAAAACAGAGTTAGTGAATTTACTCACCTTGGCGCTTTAACCGTTAAGTAACGATTTGCGTTTAGTTGATCCATTAAGGCGTTCAATTCTGCCATCGTTTACGTTGAAACATCTGCCGGCTCGCTCAAGACACGAACGCTTCACGCTGCTACTTTGCTTTAGAACATCCAAACCTCTTCCAGTTTCATGTCCCTTTCATTTCTACTCAGACTGCGTTCTTCATTTCTGCTTTGAAATGAAAACCCGCGACCTGCTAATGAACCCGTCACCGTACGTACCCTCTTAAACGCGCCCCTTAACTCAACCCAGTACAACCGTTAACCACCCATGCTCCCCTCATCTTACCACCGTTCAACAGCACCCTTACTTCCCATAATATTTCATCCCCTATATTTTTTTCTGCGCCACTTTGCTCCCAAGTCCCAACGTCATGCACCTATGTTGATGCTTCAATGTTTCTTTTTCTTTGAACTCCTGTATTTTCGAATGGGTTCCAGAACCCAACTCGACTCTCCACTATTTCACGCATTAATTCTCATGCACCACGTCCACAATACTTCTGCTCCATTTATGCACAACAACCCGCAACCATTTCAATGAAAACCCCACCACCAGTATATCTTTTCGCGTCCACTCCCGTCCATGCTCCTTCTATCAACTTCACGTCCTCATACTACAAATATTACAGTCCACAAAACAAAAGCTAACCACACCACAGAATCATCTGCAACCCAGCTCTTCATGTCCTCTTGCACCCTTAGCATTCTATGTGCCTTGCATTCCTTCGATCCAGGTACAACCATGATATTTCGTGCGTTCTACGTTATTCGAACCCAATAGCTTGCATGTCCGAGTGACGAGATTCGTCTCGGGGTTTAAGTATATAGAGTTTTGAATTTTCGATGAAGAGTTACTTTGATTTTTATTTTTAATGAAGCCATGGGACAGCTCGGTATGAAATAGAAATAAAAGAAGTTTTATATTGTAAAGGAGAAGCTTTCTGTCTCTTTCGTGAAAGATTCAACAGTTGCTTCTGTATTTATAGGAGAAGAACGACTTGGTGGCCAAGTAATAGCATGCTAGGATAGGGTTTCAGCTAACATGAGTTTTCATGTTTAATGTCGTGTCTGCATTGTTTCGTCAAAAACTAGTTTAGGGTAGGATACAGATTTTTGATTTAATTTCTTCTTACGAGGTAGCTGCGCAAAGCTTCAGCATGAAGTCATAGAACAATAGACATGTCCGTCCTTTTGAAAACATGGAGTTGGCATGTGCTTCTATTAATACATATTTTTCTCTTCTGACTTCACTATGATTGAAAAGAAAGGGGTACCACCGACCCTTGGCAGCCAAGGCAAAGATTTTTATATGAATTTTTCTATTGCCATTAAACTGTCGGCATCATGCATATAGGATGGTATAGGTTGGCTACATCATGTGTTGCTTCGACCATCTGATTTGAAGATTCATGGCAGGGTTTACTTTGTGGTAAAGTATTTGCGGTAGGGGTAGAGGGTAGGTACTGAGTAAATTCTTAGGCAAGCAGTGTTATTTCTTTTCTATTAGTGGATTTGAACGTCTATACATGTGCTGATAATAGGTTAGCAGGCTTGTACGTGTATAGGTTTTTATATCAGCTCTTGCGTCAAATTTGCATTGAAACTTCAACAAGCATGTGGCATTTGAACAGTATGCTAGCAGGTGCCGGATATAAACGACGTCCTTATATTGGTGCAAGTTTACTTTTGTATTGCTAATGTTATATACATTTAACAAGGTCCCTTGTCACGAAAATTTACGTTAACGTCCGAGCTGCTATGGACAGAAATAAATACACAGTTGTGACCAGCGAGATGCCACGGTCCCAAAAATATAATAATATCGGTAGGTAAACTCATATTGTGAAAACCCAAAAATATCGATATAGGGTGCAAAATACTCCAAATAAAAAGTTGCAAATTTAATTAATTAAAAATTACAGTAAAATTCTAAAAATTTAATTATCACTACGTCTCAAAAGAACCTTGTCTAAATTCGAAACCGATAAGAAGTTATTTCAAATAAACCGTTATGGTCGATATACGATTTCATAGCGACTTTCTGAATATTTGATTTTGACATATCTTGCAATCTATATGACGAAATCTCAATATTTCACTTCTGTCAGAAAGATACAGTTCAACAGATTCCAATATTTCTTGTTTTGCAGAAATCCGATTTAAACTGAGTCATGTACACTCAGTTGAAGTTCAGAACGTTAAATTACGAACTGCAACGTCGTTATGAGCTCGATTATATTAAATATATATTTATATACGTTCAACTTCGTTTTAATTAATATATAAATCTACTTATATTACGAATTCAATATTTAAACTGATTTAAATATTCAATTATGGACCGGTAAAAATGCGGGACATTACAACTAGTGGACGGGATTAAGTTAACTAACACTTAATCAATCCAACACGATAACTTGATAAGGTTAAGTAAATTTTCTTAAGTAACACTTAACCCATTAGACAAACCCCAATTCGGAGGATTGGGTAAATGACCATGGTTAACAAGGATAAGGGAAATAAGGCTAAGTGGTAAACCTTAGTTAAGGGAAACTAAGTAATAATCCTTAGTCAAGGAAATTTGGACCATTTCTTAGATAGATTAGTAACCCGATACGTTAGGTCAACGTTTAAGTATGCGTGTAGGAGCAGGCTATCTGATTTAGATAAAGGCTCCAACGAACTGGGTAACGAAGCAGCGGCTTCGGGGAACGTGAGGGTATTCTTGGGATCCCTCTGTGAGCTGCCAGGTCATTATACTAGGCTCACGGGAGGTTGAGGTCTGCGGTAGAAGAACCAAGAATATGCCTTGGTTGCTATGCGAGCGACCTAAAGACTGGGGTGGATAGCAGTGAGTCGACGAATACATAAGGTGCCCGAGATAGCAAGTTCGTCGATCATCTACCATCTTGAGTCAAGCGTATATGTACGGAAAGGCAGGGAACACCCAACAGACCATAATTGCTATCTAATTATGGGTGAGGTAGGCCGTAGGATGTGGGCTGGCCGGAGTGTAGTTCTCATGCAATATTTTCTCTTGTGTTGCCTTTCACTAGTTGAGGGAGGGGTCTCGTGGGACCATAGCCACGTGTAGAAAAGCAGACCTAAGTATCTGCATCGGCAGATAAATCTAAAGCTCCCGACCGAGTCCTGTATTTCTTGGTTTGCCCTGTGACAGGACTCGGGTGGCACGATGTGTTACATGTGCGTACAGTAATAGAAAACGATTCACGATGGATGCGTGGGAAAAAGGGCGCGGTTGAGGGTTAGCGTAATCCCTAGTGGCCTAGGTGGTTTAACCCAAACCGAAATACGAAAGCGTGCAATAGGTAAGCGTAATCCCTAGTGGTGCTAGGTGTCGTAAGTCCTAGTAGTTCAAACGATGATTCATATGGAAGAGCCTAGATAGAACAAGGGTGACAGTCCAAACGATCTCAAGGATAATACGACATGAGGAAGCCCGTACGAGGTACGGCAAAGGACTGAACCTATATACATGGAAAGAAATATATGATTTGAGTAACCTATATATGCGATATATTAGGTTGACATGGACCATTACACGACTTTGAGTAAGGGACATTCCTGGTTAACACATAACAAGGATGGGATACTAGTACGGAGGGTGTAGAGCAGATATATGTGTTAGAACTAGGAAGAATATACGTAATAGATACCGGGGGATGTTAGACGGGGCAGATACCTTGGGATAATGTACTCGATAGAGGTCTGATGATGTGATACCTTGACTTATCATAACACCGTAGTTTGTCATGATACCTTAGTTCACCTTGCCACAGTAGTCAACCGGCTACCCTGGTTTAGTTTATCTATCTTGTAGTTATCCTTATGTTTACTTTCAGTTTATGCATGTCATGTTACCTTTACCTGTTTTTATACTGGAAGTAGATAGGACTTACTCAGTCTTTTTGACTGACCCGTTTTGTTTCGCCTCTTTTCTTCCGTTCCCCCCCAGGTTACAGGGAGGAAACAATGCTGTTTAGTTCGGACTTCTTCTGTTTGAAGGTCATCATGGATGGCTTGGACTTTCTTGGCTATGGCTACTTTACTGTCTCATTTGGGGAATAATTTATTAAAAAGTCTTTATGCTTCTTTACTACTGCAAGATAGGTTTTGATGTACTCTGATTTTAAAGGCTTTAGACCTTAATTATTGAATTTATGAAAGTTTGATTTTACTTCCGCTATTTATATATGTTCTGTCTTGTGATATTTCTGTGCATGTTTACCAATAAAGCCCCTCTAAAGCTAGTGCATTCCTTTGCGAGTGACCCTAGCGGAGGCGGGGTGTTACATTTGGTATCAGAGCAGAAGGTTACCAGGCTGGGCAAAAGTTTTTAAAGACCTTCTGAAAATTATTTGAAAAACCGTTTACAAAGAAGCATTTTTCAAGAAAAACTTTGTTTTAGAAGTTATTCCCCGAAAGCCATTAGCAATGTCCTTGTTTTATTAGTTGAATCCTCTTTTCCCTTCTCTCTCCCATCGATAGTCACGTTGGCTTTGGTTACAAGTAGTTTTTGAGTTAGAAGAGTGTTTTCTTTATGATGGGGGAATAGTTCTCGAGAAAATGGAGTTGAGTCAGGGGGAAGTAAGGAAACGGAAGGATGGCAGGGCAAGGAAAGAAGATAAAGAAAGAAAGAAAGAAAAAAGGAAAAAAAAAGAGGCCAGTCGACAGGCCTGTCGACAGGGCTGTCGACACAACGCGCCTGCAGATCAAAAAATATATATAAGCCCGAAGGCCGAGAGCTTCAGCTCATAACCCCCAATTCTCTTCTCCTTCCCTCCCAGCCAAAACCGAAAATTCACCAACTCCACCACCTCCCATCACCTCGTTTCTCCACCGTTCTTCATAAAATTAATCTCAAATCGAAGCTAGAGACCCTCTCCATCCGGATCTATAGTTCCCCTCTTCCAATTCGTGTTTAAATCACCATGGCCAATCAACCCAATCCCTACGAGCTTTACCCTCAACTAACCGCGCAAGAGGTTGAGTGGTGTGACGAGCAACCAGGGATAATTGAGCACTACATGCAGCTTGCCACTAGGAATTTGCTTCTAGGCCGACCGGTGAGGTTTGCGGATTTTGCGGGAACCGCCGTGGAAAGCTTGTTTGTTAATGCGGGTCTTATTCATATTCTGGATACGCACACAGCCGAGAGGAGAGGCTACAAGCGTATGGTAAGACTTTTTGATGCTTGTTTGCAAATTGATGTGGATGATAATGGGTTGATAACTTATGGTTCATGGGTTAAGGGTACCCATATATTTATGAATGAGGTCCAATTTGGGGAAATTTTGAATATCCGGGGTACGGGACTCGATATAAATGATCTGGAGATGGATGATTTGAATGTGTGGGGAAGGATTTTTTTTAATGGACTGGATAGGCAATGGGATAGTACGCATTTGCGCCCCCTAGCTAGGTTTGTGATCAGGATATTGCAATATAATATTGCGGGGCAGAATCATGGGTTTGACAGAGTCCCAGTAGTTGTTAAGGCCGCTACTTATGCTATTTTTAGGGGCATACAAATAAACTGGGCGAGAACCATCTTACAGCAGTACCAGATCTTTAGGGGAGCAAGGCACTCCAATATTTGTTTTGGGAACTTATGGACCATAGTTTTCCGCTGGTTTGGGGTGGATTTGCATGATGAGGATTATGTGACACTTTCTAACCATCCCTCTGTTATCATTACTGAAGCTGCACTAGGGAGAATGAGTATAAATATGCATGAGCTGCAAGAGGAGCCACAACCTATGGAGCATGAGGGATTGGATGAGGAAGAGGATGAGGGTGAAGAGGAGGAGGAGGAGCAAGAGGAGGAGCCACATAATGACCAGTTTGGACAGTTTGAGGGGCCCCATCAGGCACCACAGCACGAGGGTGAGCAGGCTGGGGATGAAGCCTGGCCTTATCAGGCCCCGGCACAGGGGGCTCCGGACACAGGTGCCTGGGATCCATGGGCTACTAGGGATCCAGACTGGAGGACTGAGCTGAGATATGTTTCACAGCAGCAGGCTCGCTTGATGAGGAGCCACCAGGATATTATGAGGTCACAACAGCAGACACTGGAGTCACAGGTGGCCATGGCTCAGACACAGCAGCATATGCTTCAGGATATGAGTTCCTCTTATGATCAGTTGGGGGCTGGGATGCAAGACCTACAGTTAGAACTTAGGCAAGGGAACCGACGACAGGAAGAGAGGCTTGATAGCTTAGAGGAGCTCATCCGTAGCTATTTCCATCAGGATTGACCTCTATCAGTTATCCGTAGGATAGTATTTTATTTTCAGTATTGTTTAGCTGTTCCTTTTGTTGTCTAGTTGTAACGATGTACTAAAACTATCTTAACAAAGTTTGTACGTTGTTTGTTTACGCAATTTGTTGTGTCTAATGTAATTATGAAATATTGAACGATAATGTCTGATAACGAAGAACAATGAAAACAACAAAACGGGATATCTCTCCGTTACATAAAAATTCAGAAAATTAGATTTTTCTAAATTAATAATGGATGGTAGGATTTTGGATGCTCAAATTGGATGAACTTCACTCTTATTTTATAAGGGTGTGGGAAAATTTGGATGAAATTACTTTTTCAAATTTTTGCATTCATATAGAACTGCAAGTATATTTAGGATGAGAGCATCATGGTTTAAAAAAAGAAATTTTTAAGAAATTGCATTCATGTAGGTGGTACCACAAGTTAGGCATACATATTTTTCTACAATGTGATTCACTTTTGCACATGTGCACATGTTTGCAACAATTGGCTGAACACTTCTGGATGCTAATATGGGGACATAAATCCTACTACTATTGAATTTCGGGGACGAAATTCTTTAAGGGTGGGAGGATGTGACACCCCGTATTTTTACATTTTAAAAAAGTAAGAAATTTACATACGTATACGATGATACGCAAAGCATATAAACCAGTAAAGCATGAAGATAAAAGATATTCTGTTTATACTTCTAGAATTAAGGTAAACGGGATTCACCATTGCGTTCGTCTCGGAAAAATACGCGAAATAGAGTCCGAGTTTTCGAGAATCGGAGTCCGTATGACCCGTTAAAGGCCCAAAGAAGATTTCTGAAAATTTGAAATTCGGAAATAGGTTTGAAAACCAGATCTGGGGGTAGGCGGGAATTTTCCCCGCCTAGGCCATGTCGACAGGGCTGTCGACAGGCCTGTCGACTTGGGCCCAGACCAAGTCGACAGCCCTGTCGACATGCCTGTCGACAGGGGGTGGCCGGGGCAATTTGCCTGGCGCACCTGTTTGTCTCACCTGGTCTTGTTCATAGCCTGATTCTGGAAGCTTCCGAAATCTGATGGTCCTAATCTATCCTAGATCTAATCCTATGGCCTAAAACACTCCTAATCTCTATAAAAACACCCCTAAGCCCCCTCCTAAACCCTCATAAATCACTCTCTCCACGAAGTGCTGCCCAAATGCCAAGTGATCATGGCCTCCATTCCCTTTTCCTAAAGCCTAAGCACTCAAATCGGGTTCAAATCAAGTAGTGCAAGCTAGCTACACCAAATGGAAGGAAGATCAACGTTGCTATGCGGGTTTCAAGACGATTCTTCAACAAAGGAGGCACCTTTCTTAGCCAAGATGATTCATGCTTCTTTCCCTAGGCCTAACTAAGTAAGTTCTAGCTACTTTTAGATGGAAACGGTAGTTTTGATAATGACATGGGATAAAATGAGGCTAAACATGATTATGCGAACCTATATGAACCTTACCTTGCCTCTTGTGTTCATGTTTATGGTTTTAGGCTATGTGAGTGACTTAATCATGCCTCTCATGCTATGCATAACCTAGTTTAACTTGCAAGTTTGGATCTTTGTGCATGAAATGCTAGCATGAACCTTTAGGGACCATTTTTACTAGTGAAACATTGGCTAAGATTCGGTTTTGGGGCTTATGCATGTTTATGAACCCAAACCCCTAATGTTAACATGCAAGTTTGTGGCCAAATCCTTTATGACATTATGCATACTTATGGCCCATTTCCTTTTCTTCTCATGTTATGCATGCTTGTGGCCAAACCATTATGAACCTATGCATGTTTTGAGCCAAACTCTCATGATACTATGCATGTTTGGGGTCATTGTGTAGCATAGTATCTCTACGATGTGACTCGTCCATTCTTGCGTTGGAACACGATTTGGGTTGAGGGTTGACAAGCGTGAATATAGCATGAAAAACTTAACTCGAAGTTGCATGAAAACATGATGGGCGAGCTAAACTTGGCATGAACCATAATTTGGGTAAATGGGTATAAACGTGATAACATGTAACGTTAAATATGACATGTGTTAATACTTGAAAACATAACTTGTAATGTACCATGGAAGTTGACATGTAAGTATGCGTAAAAACATAAGCTTGGGAATTTACCTATTAAGTTAGGTCTACCCATTGGGAATTTACCTATTAAGTTAGGTCTACCCAATTGCTTGAAAACTTGACTATGAACATGATACTAGACTGAACATGAAAGTGGCCAACTCGAGGTTGGGTTGAGTTTGCAACGTAAAACTACCCGGAACCGACCGGCCTAACTAGTAGTTGCAAACAATAGGACTCAATGTAAGAAGTTGGTCATGTTGTGCTTGAACCCGAGGTTAGACCAAGTTGTGGTGTAAATCTACCCGGACCCGCCCGGCTTAACTAGTAACCACAACAAAGCCTAATGTGAGAGGTTGGGGTGCATTAAATAATTAATGCCACATAATAGGGTTAAGTTAATTTGATTAATGAGGCTTAACCAAATATGACATGGACAAATGGGTTAAGTAATTTGATTAGGCTAATGATACTTAACAAAACATGACGGGGTTGGGTAGGTTAAGTAACTTGATTTGCCTAACGACACTTGACCATTTTTATACGACTAGTGGACGGGATTAAGTTAACTAACACTTAATCAATCCAACACGATAACTTGATAAGGTTAAGTAAATTTTCTTAAGTAACACTTAACCCATTAGACAAACCCCAATTCGGAGGATTGGGTAAATGACCATGGTTAACAAGGATAAGGGAAATAAGGCTAAGTGGTAAACCTTAGTTAAGGGAAACTAAGTAATAATCCTTAGTCAAGGAAATTTGGACCATTTCTTAGATAGATTAGTAACCCGATACGTTAGGTCAACGTTTAAGTATGCGTGTAGGAACATGCTATCTAATTTAGATAAAGGCTCCAACGAACTGGGTAACGAAGTAGCGGCTTCGGGGAACGTGAGGGTATTCTTGGGATCCCTCTGTGAGCTGCCAGGTCATTATACTAGGCTCACGGGAGGTTGAGGTCTGCGGTAGAAGAACCAAGAATATGCCTTGGTTGCTACGCGAGCGACCTAAAGACTGGGGTGGATAGCAGTGAGTCGACGAATACATAAGGTGCCCGAGATAGCAAGTTCGTCGATCATCTACCATCTTGAGTCAAGCGTATACGTACGGAAAGGCAGGGAACACCCAACAGACCATAATTGCTATCTAATTATGGGTGAGGTAGGCCGTAGGATGTGGGCTGGCCGGAGTGTAGTTCTCATGCAAGATTTTCTCTTGTGTTGCCTTTCACTAGTTGAGGGAGGGGTCTCGTGGGACCATAGCCACGTGTAGAAAGCAGACCTTAGTATCTGCATCGGTAGATAAATCTAAAGCTCCCGACCGAGTCCTGTATTTCTTGGTTTGCCCTGTGACAGGACTCGGGTGGCACGATGTGTTACATGTGCGTACAGTAATAGAAAACGATTCACGATGGATGCGTGGGAAAAAGGGCGCGGTTGAGGGTTAGCGTAATCCCTAGTGGCCTAGGTGGTTTAACCCAAACCGAAATACGAAAGCTTGCAATAGGTAAGCGTAATCCCTAGTGGTGCTAGGTGGCGTAAGTCCTAGTAGTTCAAACGATGATTCATATGGAAGAGCCTAGCTAGAACAAGGGTGACAGTCCAAACAATCTCAAGGATAATACGACATGAGGAAGCCCGTACGAGGTACGGCAAAGGACTGAACCTATATACATGGAAAGAAATATATGATTTGAGTAACCTATATATGCGATATATTAGGTTGACATGGACCATTACACGACTTTGAGTAAGGGACATTCCTGGTTAACACATAACAAGGATGGGATACTAGTACGGAGGGTGTAGAGCAGATATATGTGTTAGAACTAGGAAGAATATACGTAAAAGATACCGGGGGATGTTAGACGGGGCAGATACCTTGGGATAATGTACTCGATAGAGGTCTGATGATGTGATACCTTGACTTATCATAACACCGTAGTTTGTCATGATACCTTAGTTCACCTTGCCACAGTAGTCAACCAGCTACCCTGGTTTAGTTTATCTATCTTGTAGTTATCCTTATGTTTACTTTCAGTTTATGCATGTCATGTTACCTTTACCTGTTTTTATACTGGAAGTAGATAGGACTTACTCAGTCTTTTTGACTGACCCGTTTTGTTTCGCCTCTTTTCTTCCGTTCCCCCCCCCCAGGTTACAGGGAGGAAACAATGCTGTTTAGTTCGGACTTCTTCTGTTTGAAGGTCATCATGGATGGCTTGGACTTTCTTGGCTATGGCTACTTTACTGTCTCATTTGGGGAATAATTTATTAAAAAGTCTTTATGCTTCTTTACTACTGCAAGACAGGTTTTGATGTACTCTGATGTAAAAGGCTTTAGACCTTAATTATTGAATTTATGAAAGTTTGATTTTACTTCCGCTATTTATATATGTTCTGTCTTATGATATTTCTGTGCATGTTTACCAATAATGCCCCTCTAAAGCTAGTGCATTCCTTTGCGAGTGACCCTAGCGGAGGCGGAGTGTTACAATACGGTCCTAACAAAACTAGTTTCATAGAATTTTGAGACCGTTTGAAAATGGCCATTTTCCAGTCGATTAAAATCAACTAAAACTGGTCAAACGCGTTTTCCTTTGCCACGCTCACATATTGATTCGAAAAATTACGAAATTTGGAATCTAGCATTAATTTGACATCGCGGATCCAACAAAAATGGTTTCGTCGAATTCCGATGTCGTTTGCAAAATGGCTATTTTTAAAGGCCAGAATTCCATAACGACTATTCTGAATTTTCAACTGGGCATAACTTCTTATCCCCGCTATGAAATTTCAATTTTTCGGATACGTTGGAAAGATATTCACAAATAGATTCTAATATTTTTAGTTTCACTAAAATCTGGTTTACTTTGCACCCGGTACATTCATTTGAAACTTGAAATCGAATTATCGAACTACCACGCCATTTTCCATTCCTTTTATAA
This sequence comes from Allium sativum, assembly GCA_030737875.1. Taxonomy (NCBI): domain Eukaryota; kingdom Viridiplantae; phylum Streptophyta; class Magnoliopsida; order Asparagales; family Amaryllidaceae; genus Allium; species Allium sativum. Next base: position 303,901,617 of record CM060924.1, read on the forward strand.
ATATAATTAAATAACTATATTCTAACGACGATCTATTAGATATATACGTTCGAATTTTATTCAAAATAAATTTCTCGTCGTTATTATTTAAAATAATTCATTTTAAATAATCAGAATTCGCTAAAATTACCAAAATAAAAATTTTTAATTGGCTTAGATTTCCGGGTTATTACAATCTCCCCCACTTAAAACTTTTCGTCCCCGAAAAGGAACGAAGCCGAAAGTTGTTTAACAAATCAACTCAACTACCATTATTTTCACTACGGCTTAAGTTCTTCAACTTTTCGGTTTCTAAGAACTTTTCAAGTTTTTCAAAAATTTGGATAACACCCTAAATTTCTGAAAAATTTCGCCATAACCTCCCTGCACCGGGGACTTCAGGATATTTCATATAGCCTCCCATGGCCTTCTTCAATCCAAAAGAAAAAGACAAAGCCAAGCGGCTAGCCAATCGGCTCACAAAATCATCATCACCCAAACAAAACAGTAAATTATGGTAAACATGTACCTATTTGTCAGGCAAACAATTTTATTTATCTGCTCTAGCCTCCTTACTATGACCTGTTCAATGTAAGTACAAGTACAAGCATGCAAATGCGACTAATTTTCAATACAATTCACTATTTGGTACAGTTTGGCTGAATGGTTCAAATTTTAATTAACCAAACAATAATCAACAACACAACCATCAATCAATTAGTTGATTAGCTTTTCAAATTCATAAATTTGATACATAGTCTAAAAATTAGATTTTTGATGCCAAATCACAATAATAAGCCCTATCTAATTTTGGTTCTCACACCAGTCAATTGGAAATATATAGAAATTCCACTTTCGTCACTCGAACACAAATACTGATGATGGTCGACCGATCATCAGAATCTTCTCCGGGCGACTAGAGCGTGATTCTATATCTATCCAGTATATTGGAGGCTTTCAATAAACGTGGATCAGACGTATATTAAAATCTCTATATAACTGATAGTCCAAATCAATATAAAATAAATAATCAAATACGAATAGTTGATTTAAATTTTCAAAACAAAATTTGTTTTCACTTTAAAAATATACCCTTCACACTCGTTCTAGGATACTACTGATCCCATCTCTAACAGTCATTCCCATTGGATATTACTAATCCAATCTCTGATGAATTCTTTCGTATGGTTCTAATGTGTCTTGTTCTCCGAGCTCTGTAAACCAAAGCTCTGATACCAACTGTGACATAGCCGACGAAATCCGGTAGGCTTTGCAACCATCCCTTCATCCCCCAAGAAGCAGGTAATACCCACCGTGGCTACCACATGGTCCCCCAGTACACTTGTTGTACGGCGACCCTCTCGAGCCTCCCGGCCAATTCCTAACCAACCCCCGCAAGGGACATGTGGGGGTAAGAGTCTCCCGTTCGCCACCAAACCGCGAAGCGAGAACCCCCCATCATGAATGCAACAAGAACTGGTGATACTCCATTCTCGAGCATTTCAATCTAATTAAAGATTCATTAAAACTCCACTTGGTTTTCATCTTTAACTGGGTCAAAGAACCGATGTCATTTAAAACACGGTTCACGATAAACCCCAAAAACACATCACATTCAATTCCAATTAAATACCATTTAATTGGTACACTTCATTAAATCTAAATAAAAAGATTTAATCTTTTTCTCAACTGGGCTTAAGAACAGTGTTAATGAAGACACCATTCACGACAAACCCAAATCACATTTGATATTAAATACAAGGCTCTGAATAGAAAATATATCGGCTTATATTCAATATCAAATTCTACGACCAACAAATATCGTATTGGAAATAACGATATAAATATATCTTTCAAATTCCCATAACAATATTTGTTTCATCACGAAATCCAACATCGAAATATTCCAAAGACAATTTCGATTCAAATCCATTCCAATTCAATTATTGGAAACTCTAGTTACTTTTAAAACCTTTTTCAAATTCAATTTATTTATTTAAAAATAAATAGAATTATAATTCTAGTACAAAACTAGTTCATTTCGATAAAAATGTATTTTTATCTTTTCAAATATGGAGTTTTTTCATCCCAATTCTTCCCAAATCATTTCTTATGATTTTACACAAATTATTACTATTTTTAATAATTTTATCAAGGTCCGTACAGTCGATTTCCATCAACGACCATCGAACTGCACTTACAACGACCTTTTCCAAATTTGATTTGGACATAATTCCAAATTCAACCGTTAGATTTCTAATTTCTAATATTCGTTAGAAAGCTCTTTTCGATACGAACCCAACGGTTCCGATTTTAGGAGAATCCGACGGTCGGATCTCCCGCAATATCCATTCGAAGTCAATGGTTGAAATTCACGAACTACCGCGGTGCAACGCGTTCTATTCAGGCCATTATATTATATGTATATATATATATACACATCGTCAATTTCCTTTTAAAACGTATTATATAAATCGTTTTAAATTCGTTTTCAAAACGATTTCAACTTCTTTTCAATTTCAAATCAAAATTGAATTTTTCCTTATAAATTTGTTTTAAATTCTTTTCAAATTGATTTCAATTTAAATTGATTTTCAATTCAGTTTCAGTTCATTTTCAGTTCAATTCAATTTCTATTTGAATTCATTTCTATTCAATTTCAGTTCGAATTCAATTCTATTCAATTTCAATTCGAATTCAATTCTATTCAATTTCAATTCGAATTTAATTTTCTATTCGAATTCAATTCGATTCAATTTCAATTAGAATTTCATTTCAAAATATTCGATTTTGAAATCACTTTTCAATATTCATTATAAAAACGAATATAATCGACATGAGTATCGTTTGCGTCAAAATGGCGTCAATCTAATCAACACGACTTCATATATTTCTATTTTCAAATATTTCTTTTCAAATATTTCTTTTTCAAATATTTCTATTCAAATATTTCTTTTTCAAAATTGGAATGAGGCCCAATCAGTTACCAAAAAATGTTAATTATATGGATTTTCTACAACACACGTATATAACAGCAACGATAAATCAACAACCATCATCCAAAGTGTGTTCTACACTGTATAAGCATCAAATATAAATATTTAAGGCTTATAATAGTCTTCAATCAATCGATCGACATACAACTAATTATTGGGATTAGTGTATGTCATATATCACCCCAATACCAGTGTGGGCTTTTCAAACAATCAAACACAGATTTTATTTGTGCACTTGGGCGATGTGTAAAATTTATCGTCCGAATCAATATCAGTCAAATGTGTGTATATAAACAAATCATTCAATTTGTTTATATTAATTTATTTCTTTGCATATATACGTTAAAAATTCTATTTTTAACTATAAAATATATTTAACTATATAAATATTTTATTTCATTTCACATCACATTACATAATCAACTACACATCAAAATCAAACAAACAAGCATACAAGCCGTCCATGGTCTGTGGACGACGGGTGTCGGGTGCTACTAAACATTGTCTGCATCCTAGTTTATATTTTAACTAGAAAATTAAATTAAAGTGAGAAGTTCTCACAGAGGGTTCCACTCCGCCGTGCTTTGCTGTTGAACCGCTGAATCGTCTGTATCTGTTTGCAATTGTAATGCAGTCCTTTCACGCTGTTCATAATAAAAATTATATTTTTATCACCGCATTTCAATAAATAAAAATTATATTTCTATTTCTACTTCATATGTATTTACAACGCTTCTTTCAATATAAAAATTATATTTCTACTTTATATATAATGATCGATTTTTTATATCATCGCTAAAAAAATCACATTTTTATTTCAACATATATATAAGAAAAATCAGATATTTATTCTGCTACATATATAAAGATTATATTTTTACTATCTATATAATATAAAAATCGTATCTTTATTCTTTCTACAATATAAAAATTATTTTTTAACCTTCCTATAATATAAAAATTATATTTCTAATACTTATACTTTATAAAAATCATATTCTTAAATGAGTAAAAAAATTATTTTTATACGATTAAAAATCTTAACTTCCTTCTCTATTCAAACAAATAAAAATCATATTTTTATTTGTTATTTTCTATATAAAATCTATAGCTTTCCTAAACCAAAAACTATATTTTTCAAAGCTAAAAATCATGTTTCCTAAGCCATAAAAATCAAAATCAGAAAGGAAGGGGAAAAAGGAACTTACTGGGTTAATCGGAGGAGGGGGAAATGCTCGCGTTGTCCAGGGGAATGGGTGTTGCCATCGTTCGCCGGAGGTCGAGGGGAGGAAAGGGAAAGCGCAGTCGAGGCCTGGAAGCTCGCGCGGGGGTCAGGCAGTGGGCCTTGGGGGCGCGACGCCATTGGTGGTGGTTCCAGCCGGAGGGCGCGGGGGTGCTGAATGGGTGGCGGAGTAGATGTCGATTTGGGGCTTGGGTCTTTGGGGGGGGGGGGGGCGTGATTGCCAACGGAGGAAAAAAGGGGAGAAGCAGAGCGGCGGTCACCTGAAGGGGGCGCTTGGACGCGACGATGGTGGTCCCGGAGGAGGCGGCATGACGATCAATCGCGGGGTATTTTTTTGTTTCTAACTTTTTCTCGGATCTGAAATGAGGAACAGGGTGGGGTTGACTTGAATAGGAGATGGAGGGAAGAGGAATTATATTATTTAATTTAATTTATTCCACTAAAAGTAACTTTTTCTTTCGAACTCAGAATCGAACTCACCGACTGTCGCCCCTAGCTAATTACCCTCATTCCGAACACAATGGGATATGTATCGCAGGCTGATTCGACTGTTTCGATCAGTTTTCGTCAAAACCAAATTATAACTCTATATATTGAATTTGAACGTACATTTCAATTTACTGGGTCACATACGGACTCTAAAAATTCCCGAAAAATATTTTCTAGCTTCTTATTCACGATACGGTCCTAACAAAACTAGTTTCAGCGAATTCTTGGACCGTTTGAAAAATGGCCATTTTCCAGTCGATTAAAATCAACTGAAACTGGTCAAACGCGTTTTCCTTTGCCACGCTCACATATTGATTCAAAAAATTACGAAATTTGGAATCTAGCATTAATTTGACATCGCGGATCCAACAAAAGTGGTTTCGGCGAATTCCGATGCCGTTTGCAAAATGGCTATTTTTAAAGGCTAGAATTCCATAGCGACTATTCTGAATTTTCAACTGGGCATAACTTCTTATCTCTACTATGAAATTTCAATTTTTCGGGATTCGTTGGAAAGATATTCACAAATAGATTCTAATATTTTTGGTTTCACTAAAATCCGGTTTACTTTGCACCCGGTACATTCATTTGAAACTTGAAATCGAATTATCGAACTACCGCGCCATTTTCCATTCCTTTTATAAATATAATTAAATAATTATATTCTAACGACGATCTATTAGATATATACGTTCGAATTCTATTCAAAATAAATTTCTCGTCGTTATTATTTAAAATAATTCATTATAAATAATCAGAATTCGCTAAAATTGCCAAAATAAAATTTTTAAATTGGCTTAGATTTCCGGGTTATTACAATCTCCCCCACTTAAAACTTTTCGTCCCCAAAAAGGAACGAAGCCGAAAGTTGTTTAACAAATCAACTCAACTTCCATTATTTTCACTACGGCTTAAGTTCTTCAACTTTTCAGTTTCTAAGAACTTTTCAAATTTTTCAAAAATTTGGCTAACACCTTAAATTTCGCCATAACCTCCCCTACGCCGGGGACTTCGGGATATTTCATATAGCCTCCCATGGCCTTCTTCAATCAAAAAGAAAAAGAAAAAGCCAATCGGCTCACAAAATCATCATCACCAAAACAAAACAGTAAATTATGGTAAACATGTACCTATTTGTCGGGAAACAATTTTATTTCTCTGCTCTAGCCTCCTTGCTATGACCTGTTCAATGTAAGTACAAGTACAAGCATGCAAATGCGACTAATTTTCAATACAATTCACTATTTGGTACAATTTGGCTAAATGGTTCAAAATTTAATTAATCAAACAATAATCAACAACACAACCATCAATCAATTAGTTGATTAGCTTTTCAAATTCATAACTTTGATACATAGTCTAAAAATCAGTTTTTTGATGCCAAATCACAATAATAAGCCCAATCTAATTTTGGTTCTCACACCAGTCAATTGGAAATATATAGAAATTCCACTTTCGTCACTCGAACACAAATACTGATGATGGTCGACCAATCATCAGAATCTTCTCCGGGCGACTAGAGCGTGATTCTATATCCATCCAGTATATTGGATGCTTTCAATACACGTGGTTTAGACGTATATTAAAATCTCTATATACTTGGTAGTCCAAATCAATATAAAATAAATAATCAAATACGAATAATTGATTTAAATTTTCAAAACAAAATTAGTTTTCACTTTAAAAATATACCCTTCACACTCGTTCTAGGATACTACTGATCCCATCTCTAACAAGTCATTCCTATTGGATATTACTAATCCAATCTCTGATGAATTCTTTCGTATGGTTCTAATGTGTCTTGTTCTCCGAGCTCTATAAACCAAAGCTCTGATACCAACTGTGATATAGCCGACGAAATCCGGTAGGCTTTGCAACCATCCCTTCATCCCCCAAGCAGCAGGTAATACCAACCGTGGCTACCACATGGTCCCCCAGTACACTTGTTTTACGGCGACCCTCTCGAGCCTCCCGGCCATTGCCTAACCAACCCTCGCAAGGGACATGTGGGGGTAAGAGTCTCCCGTTCGCCACCAAACCGCGAAGCGAGAACCCCCCATCATGAATGCAACAAGAACTGGTGATACTCCATTCTCGAACATTTCAATCTAATTAAAGATTCATTAAAACTCCACTTGGTTTTAATCTTTAACTAGGTCAAAGAACCGATGTCATTTAAAACATGGTTCACGATAAACCCCAAAATCACATCACATTCAATTCCAATTAAATACCATTTAATTGGTACACATCATTAAATCTAAATAAAAAGATTTAATCTTTTTCTCAACTGGGCTTAAGAACAGTGTTAATGAAGACACCATTCACGACAAACCCAAATCACATTTGATATTAAATACAAGGCTCTAAATAGAAAATATATCGGCTTATATTCAATATCAAATTCTACGACCAACAAATATCGTATTGGAAATAACGATATAAATATATCTTTCAAATTCCCATAACAATAATTGTTTCATCATGAAATCCAACATCGAAATATTCCAAAGACAATTTCGATTCAAATTCATTCCAATTCAATTATTGGAAATTCTGGTTACTTTTAAAACCTTTTTCAAATTCAATTTATTTATTTAAAAATAAATAGAATTATAATTCTAGTTCAAAACTAGTTCATTTCAATAAAAATCAATTTTTATCTTTTCAAATATGGATTTTTTTTTCATCCCAATTATTCCCAAATCATTTCTTATGATTTTACACAAATTATTACTATTTTTAATAATTTTATCAAGGCCCGTACAGTCGATTTCCATCAACGGCCATTGAACTGCACTTACAGCGACCTTTTCCAATTTTGATTTGGACATAATTCCGAATTCAACCATTAGATTTATAATTTCTAATACTCGTTAGAAAGCTCTTTTCGATACGAACCCAACGGTTCCAGTTTTAGGAGAATCCGACGGTCGGATCTCCCGCAATATCCGTTCGAAGTCAATGGTTGAAATTCACGAACTACTGCGGCGCGGCGCATTCTATTCAGGCCATTATATAATATATATAATATATACTTCATCGATTTCCTTTTAAAACGCATTATGTAAATCGTTTTAAATTCATTTTCAAAACGATTTCAACTTCTTTTCAATTTCAAATCAAAATTGAATTTTTCCTTATAAATTTGTTTTAAATTCTTTTCAAATTGATTTCAATTTAAATTGATTTTTAATTCAGTTTCAGTTCGTTTTCAATTCATTTCAATTCGAATTCATTTCTATTCACTTTCAATTCAAATTCAATTCTATTCAATTCGAATTCAATTCTATTCAATTTCAATTCTCATTTTCTATTCAAATTCAATTCGATTCAATTTCAATTTGAATTTCATTTCAAAATATTCGATTTTGAAATCACTTTTCAATATTCATTATAAAAACGAATATAATCGATATAAATATCGTTTGCGTCAAAATGGCGTCAGTCTAATCAACACGGCTTCATATATTTTTATTTTCAAATATTTCTTTTCAAATATTTCTTTTTCTAATATTTTTATTTAAATATTTCTTTTTCAAAACTGGAATGAGGCCCAATCAATTACCATATAATGTTAATTATATGGATTTTCTACAACACACGTCTGTAACAGCAACGATAAATCATCAACCATCATCCAAAGTGCGTTCTACACTGTATAAGCATCAAATATAAATATTTAATGCTTATAACAGTCTGTCAATCAATCGATCGACATATAACTAACTATTGGTATTAGTGTATGTCATATATCACCCCAATACCCGTGTGGGATTTTCAAACAATCAAACACAGATTTTATTTGTGCAGTTGGGCGATGTGTAAAATTTATCGTCCCAATCAATATCAGTCAAATGTGTGTATATAAACAAATCGTTCGATTTGTTTATATTAATTTATTTCTTTTCATATATACGTTAAAAATTCTATTTTTAACTATAAAATATTTTTAACTATATAAATATTTTATTTCATTTCACATCACATTACACAATCAACTACACATCAAAATCAAACAAACAAGCATACAAGCCGTCCATGGTCTGTGGACGACGGGTGTCGGGTGCTACTAAACACCGTCTGCATCCTAGTATATATTTTAACTAGAAAATTAAATTTAAGTGAGAAGTTCTCACAGAGGGTTCCACTCCACCGTGCTTTGCTCTTGAACTGCTGAATCGTCTGTATCTGTTTGCAATTCTAATGCAGTCCTTTCACACTGTTCATAATAAAAATTATATTTTTATCACTGCATTTCAATAAATAAAAATTATATTTCTATTTCTACTTCATATGTATTTACAACACTTCTTTCAATATAAAAATTATATTTCTACTTTATATATAAAGATCGAATTTTTATATCATCGCTAAAAAAATCACATTTTTATTTCAACATATATATAAGAAAAATCAGATTTTTATTCTGCTACATATATAAAGATTATATTTTTACTATCTATATAATATAAAAATCGTATCTTTATTCTTTCTACAATATAAAAATCATACTTTTAACCTTCCTATAATATAAAAATTATATTTCTAATACTTCTACTTTATAAAAATCATATTCTTAAATGAGTAAAAAAATTATTTTTATACGATTAAAAATCATAACTTCCTTCTTTATTCAAAACAAATAAAAATCATATTTTTATTTGTTATTTTCTATATAAAATCTATAGCTTTCCTAAACCAAAAACTATATTTTTCAAAGCTAAAAATCATGTTTCCTAAGCCATAAAAATCAAAATCAGAAAGGAAGGGGAAAAAGGAACTTACTGGGTTAATTGGAGGAGGGGGAAATGCTCGCGTTGTCCGGAGGAATGGGGTGTTGCCATCGTTCGCCGGAGGTCGAGGGGAGGAAACGGAAAGCGCGGTCGAGGCCTGGAAGCTCGCGTGGGGGTCAGGCAGTGGGCCATGGGGGCGCGGCGCCGTTGGTGGTGGGGCCAGTCGGAGGGCGCGGCGGTCTGAACGGGTGGCGGAGCAGAAGCCGATTTGGGGCTTGGGTCTTTGGGGGGCGTGATTGCCAATGGAGGAAGAAAAAGGGGGGAAGCAGAGCGGCGGTCACCAAAGGGGGGCACTTGGACGCGGCGTTGGTGGTCCCGGAGGAGGCGGCATGACGATCGATCGCGGGGTTTTTTTTCTAACTTTTTCTCAGATCTGAAATGAGGAACGGGGTGGGGTTTACTTGAATAGGAGATGGAGGGAAGAGAAATTATATTATTTAATTTAATTTATTCCACTAAAAGTAACTTTTTCTTTCGAACTCAGAATCGAACTCACTGACTGTCGCCCCTAGCTAACTACCCCCATTCTGAACACAATGGGATATGTATCACAGGCTGATTCGACTGTTTCAATCAGTTTTCGTCAAAACCAAAATATAACTCTATATATTGAATTTGAACGTACATTTCAATTTACTGGGGTCACATACGGACTCTAAAAATTCCCAAAAAATATTTTCTAGCTTCGTATTCACGATACGGTCCTAACAAAACTAGTTCCATCGAATTCTGAGACCGTTTGAAAAATGACCATTTTCCAGTCGATTAAAATCAACTGAAACTGGTCAAACGCGTTTTCCTTTGCCACGCTCACATATTGATTCGAAAAATTACGAAATTTGGAATCTAGCAATAATTTGATATCGCGGATCCAACAAAAGTGGTTTCATCGAATTCCGATGTTGTTTGCAAAATGGCTATTTTTAAAGGCCAGAATTCCATAGCCACTATTCTGAATTTTCAACTGGGCATGACTTCTTATCCCCTCTATGAAATTTCAATTTTTCTGATTCGTTGGAAAGATATTCACAAATAGATTCTAATATTTTTGGTTTCACTAAAATCCGGTTTACTTTGCACCCGGTACATTCATTTGAAACTTGAAATCGAATTATCGAACTACCGCGCCATTTTCCATTCCTTTTATAAATATAATTAAGTAATTATATTCTAACGACGATCTATTAGATATATACGTGCGAATTCTATTCAAAATAAATTTCTTGTCGTTATTATTTAAAATAATTCATTTTAAATAATCAGAATTCGCTAAAATTGCCAAAATAAAAAATTTTAATTGGCTCAGATTTCTGGGTTATTACAGCCGGTAAGTGGTAATATGGGAAAAATGTCCAGCCCTAGTTTGTGCATATGCGATTTCTAGTCGAAATGATGCTCGTTAAGCAGTTTATTCTATTGAGTTGTTTGCCTTTCTATGGGACTTCCTATGAAGCCTTTCTTCTCAAGTCTGCTGGGTATACTCTAGTTGAATAATGTTCGGGTTTACCACTGTTCCACTTGTTTATGGCAATCCATGGAAGCTTTTGCTCAAAAATTTTCAATGCACCTGGAGCTAGTTTTCTTCCTTCCTTTTGGCTGTTGAGAATCGTACCCTGCATGATTTGTATTTTCTGTGCAATATCCCTAGTTCTACTAGGAAAGGATGGGGCCTTATTAGCTCTGCTTTCTATGCTATTGTACACTGTCTGTCCTTTGGTTTGTGTTCAAGTAGCCTTACCATGCTTTAGGTCAATGTCTCGTGAAGCTGTTCATTTCAGCTTGGCACTACGTAACACATGATACCCTATGGCTACTCACTGTGTAGCTATCCTATGGTAATTATTGGGTTCCTTATGTATTATCACTTGTTTTCAAGTATGCAGTTATATGTATTGTTCTTCCTGCGTGGAGACAACAATATATAGTAGTTTAGTAAATTTAACTAGCTCTTGGACCGTAATTAGATTAGATTCAGTGGATGACCCACTATAAATGCCGATGACGGTGGATTGTCCACCTAAAAAATCAAAATTAGAAGACTGCTAATTACAGTCATGTGTACCATATTGTAATTTTATTGTTAGTCATAATAAAAGAGTGTTACATAACACTATAAAAACAGGTTGGCTATGCCAAAAAAATTTGCGGGATATATATATATTCTCACATATTCCTACAAGTTATGTCATGAATTATGCACTATGGATCTGGAAATCAGTCCCACTAAATATAAATTTGTTGTAGTTATGTTCCAGACCTTTAGTTCATTGCTAAAATATGAAATATGTGAATTTGTTTAAGAAGATGAAATTTGTGTATTATGTGATTTTAAGAATAAAAGAAATATTCCTTTCAATGTTGTTGGATTTTTGGCTTAGCACTTTAATTATGTCGTTTTCCTCATTTTTAAATAAAGAGGCATTATTTTATAATCACAAGGAGTATGACAAAAAGAACTAAAAAGGGAAAAGTGGTGCAAAGTGCATATAAAAATAAATACATGTTTTTTATGTAGTCCATATCGACTATTCCAAAATAAAAATATATTACATATATATCTTGTGATTTGTAAATATGTCAATTTCACAAAATAGATATTATTTTTACAATGATTACAGCTAAGGGTCCTTGTGAGACTTGAAACCTTTTTGGCAAGACAGAATTTAAAAAGGGAATGTTTGGTTGATTGATTAGACCAAATCATTGATTTAAATTTAAGAACAATAATAATAACAATAATAACTACGTTGACCGCACGTAAAAACAGAAATAAATATATACATACTATTCGTCCAAATCAGCATAAAACGCTAAACATGAACTGTATTAAATGGTTGAAGGTTTGAAATGTTGAATGGTATTCATTTATGGAATAATACATGTAAATTAATTCCATACTTAATGGCTATATTTATTGTGACCGTTGTAGCAATTTGTTTGATTCTTATAAATAGGGCCATAAATAAATAATTAACAATTGTGACAAATGTTGAATGTTAGGATAAGGTTCAATGGTGGAATTATATATAAATATAATCCATATTGGTTTAATATATTTGTGATGACCATTTGAAGCAATCAATGTAATTAACTGCTATAAAATGGACAACAAATTAATAAATGACTAATGTAACCAATATTGATTCAGGGAAAATAAATGTGATGGGAAAAATGGTTACAATTCCTAAAATCAATTAGGATAATTGTTGTGGACCCCAATTAAGAAATTTAAATTATAACCGTATTTAGGCACAAGGTTAAACTCAACTTGTTGTGTAAGCCTGCCTGGAACCAATCGAAAAATCCAGCGACCACAGGTAGTCAGTTTAATGTGAGGGGTCTAATGCATTAATATAATTTCACTTAGGCACAAGGTTTAGTTCACTTGTGATAGAAGCCTGCCCGAAACCGACCAGCATATCCAGCATCCACAGGTAGTCAACTTAATGTAAGAGGCTTGGTATGTAAATATATAACAGATAACCAATAAATAAATATAGGAATTGTACGTTCAGGTACAACAAATAGATAACTTGGGACTGATAAATAGTTGCCTTAGGAAAATATGGCCATTAAAGTCATAAAGGGCAATAAAAATGAAATGAAAAGAAATGGGTGTCAAAAAGGGGATTTATGGATATTGATTGTTGTTTAAATACTAAGTCCGAATTAGGGAAGAAATTAAATAAGTATACTGAAGAAAAGGGAATATAACCTTCTTTATTTATGCCAATAAAACTGATAATTAATAATACAGTTGGACTTAGTAGGTTAATAATGTAAGACATTATTAACCATATAAAACCGTGATTCAAATAAATAGTGTACATATAGTATTTCCATATAAAAGAATTAAACGGGAGTGACTTAATAATGTAGCCTACATTATCCTAAAAGGGAAAGGTGTTAAAGTCAAATGGGGGACGAAAGAATAACCTTTGCGTGTAGTTCGCTTTCTGGGTCATAAAAGGCTAAATGACTAGGGTTAAAGAGTCCAACTGAGAATAAGTTTTCCAGTATAGGGGTCTTAAATGGCACGTGTGTGTGTTGGCCTGCCCAAATCTTGAAATTAAAAGGGACAGATATGGACATCTATCCTACGGGAAGTAATATGTGACTAAGGAGGTTATCTAATAAGGTCGGCTAGAAGGTATAACAAACAATAAAATACCTACTCCCACCTTATGCGAGGTAAGGGTATAGGCGTGAATGACAGAATCCTTAACTATAAAGGACCGTAGCTAGTGCCCTATAGTTTTATGTTAACATTTAATACATTATCGAGGGTTAATACGTGACCAATAGTTCCACGTAGGATCTTAAGTGATCAGGGAGAATCTACCCTACATATCATTGATAGTGAGGCAGCAAATACTAAAGAATTGGGATTAAGGGAATAGGTAGAAACCCCGTAATTAGGGTCCACACTTGATGTAATTAACCAGTTAAACTCTGGCATAAAGGCTTCACAAAAATGTGTGTAAATGTCATATCTTGGTAATATAACTTGGAAATACTACTTCGGGCTAAATAGTAACGTCGTGCGCAAACATTTACTATGTTGGGATAGAATCACTAACCTGGTTAGGCATACAGCTTGGGTTGAGCTAAACTGAATGCATCTGTGTTATAGATTGTGTTGTACATTCTTAATCACCAGAACTTGTTGCTCTGACCCCCTCCTCATTACAACCTCCTGGTTTCATAAAAAAGATCAGGTTCTCGGAGTTGTTTAAGCTTGGCTTTCGGTCTTTGTTCTCTCTCATGCTCGGTGTTGGCAAAGTGGCTTACTTTGAAAAAGGTAGTTGCTTGAGTTAATACTAATTTATCCTAGTTTGTTTTTGCTGTGATTTATTTTATCGTACTCTGATTATGCTCATGCTCATTTATTGCAGGTACCAGATATACGCTCTACGCTTGGATGTGCTCAAGTTTTGATTTTTGTCAAAATTTGGGTGTAGAAAGTGTAGGGTGTTACATTTGGTATCAGAGCCTAGGTTAAACATTCAAAGAAATTAGTTAAATTAGGAATCTTGAACATAATTCATTTTTCTTTTCTGTTTTTATTCATCTTTCTTACTCGACTTTAATTTATTTCGACAAAGAAATTAGTCGTGGGCCTAATTATATATGATGGGCTTTGAGTGACTAAGAATTGAAATATGTTGAGTTCGGGTTTCTAGCTAATTCTATCATACCCGACTGTAAGTTGGAAATCTCTTCGTGAAGAGCATGGGGCGACATATGGTGGATTTCGTTGATTCATGATTAGGAAACTAGAATAAAATATATGTTAATGTAAGGATCTAACTACAACCGAGATAGTCATAATTCCTGGTCTGGTTTTGTTTGGTAGTTCCAGTTAAGACCATTACTCGATCCAAAACGTGGAAAAAACCCACGTTAATATGTCGTATCCATTTCAAAAATATAATTATGAGGTGTATCCATTTGTTACTTCGTTAAAATTCCGATTCTACCTTTGCTGAAATATTCAGTTGAGTCCTTGGCCTTGTATTCGAGGAAATTTATTTTTAAAACTATTTAGAAAAATAAAAATGGGTTTGAATAGTTTTGAATGACAGTTTCGGAAAATGGTTTTATAAATGCCTAGTTTTGTAAAGATATAGTTTTTATAAAATTCTTAATTTATTCGTGTTTCAAAATAATAGGGGTATTATGTAATTATTATAGATATAGTCTGAGTGGTAGGAAAGATGGAATTGTAAATGACAAGGAATATGCCATTAATCATGAAAACAATAAATATTTATTCCTTCTAATTTGTAGTGTCCCTCTTCCTATATATATTAGATAATTTATTCAAAATACAACAATTAATCCTTAATATTCTAAAGCTCTAATATCTTTGAACACGAAAAGGTTTTCCAGTTTGAAATATAAAAATGGAACATAAATAATAGTAATAATAAACTTGGTTTATAAATATGAAACTGTTAGTTTATAATAAAATTCCATTTTTGGAAAAGTTTTAAAAATTTTTTTGAAAAGGCTATGGAAAATTATTTGTCCGGATTTTGGGGTATTTGATTTCGTGAATTGTCTGTTTGTTGTCAGCTAGGTAAGGGAAAAATCCATTTTAATTTATATTACGGATTTCTAGCTGAATTATTTTGGAGTTCGTTCTTTGTGTAGTAGCAGCATCGTTGTTGAGAATATAAATCCTTGGAGTTGGTTTGGAGTTTAACTATGGTCTTTAAATACCATGGGGATGAGGAGAATTATTTTTGAATCTCGTCAAAATTTTAAAAGTTAATGCGGGACGATTAATATTTTAATTTGGCCTAAAAAGGTTAAGGTCCAACCTTTGTCCAAAGCCTATTTAGTAGTTGATCGTTTAGTGTTATACTAGGACGGTCAATTAGTTGATGAGTTTTGGTACAACTTGGACCTAGGATGCAACCGTATAAGTTGCATCCAAATTACCCCCTTAACTTCCTTCTTTCGTCCTCCCTTCCTTATCCAGTCGAACTATATTCATATATTTCTTGTCGTCGCCTTGTCTCCTCTTTTCACGCTTGTTTGCTAACTAGATCTTGCCTCACTAGTACTCCAAGGTCTAATTTCTTCTCTCCGACCATTTTTTGGCCTATAATACCTAACTTGATCTTACTCATACCATTTAAGTCTCATCCTTAGGTAGAGATCATTTGGTTGAATCGGAATGAGCAAAAAGGGCTTACCACTTTAGGGCTAAGAAAATTTGGCAAGGCAATTGGGCTTGAACAGACCTATTGCTTCGAAATCTCATAATAGGATTTGTGTTTGTGCCGCATCCGCCTTTTCTATACCTTGTTTGAATAGGTTCTTTCGAAGGCGATCGTCTTTTCGGAGATGAAGATTAAGCTATCTTTGGATGGTCTTTCAGAGGAGAATCTCAAAGAGATTTTAGAGGAATCTGTGTCTTACGCAGACTTGAATGGTCTTTTGTTTGACCGACTTTGGAGATTTTGCAGCAAATCTCTTTTTATTGATGTCGGTTTTTGTGTTTGGGAGTCTATATTCGAAATGCCCATGTAGACGTAAGACTCATTTAGCACACCGTTGTATATATGGGAAGTTATGACTGGATTTGTCTCATGATGCGGAAATCAATCCTTTGTTAATCGGTGGTGTAACCGTCATTTAGTACTACATCATATTCGATTTAGTTTGTTGTTCTTGTGTGTTATCTCATGGAATTTCTTTATATAAATTCTCCTATTCACAATTATCTGTAGGCAATATTAGGTGGGTTACCATGAGAAGCAATTTTGTGGAAGCTTTCTTTTCTCATCATAAATTCTTTCTTAGAAGAGATGATGACGTGGAAACCTCCAACAACATCAAAATTGTTTGTAACACGAGATTGAGCATTTTTGCTACCATGGTGTGGTTAATTAAGGATCATAAAAATGGTTTGAGCTCCAGCGGCGGAGCAAGGCATCTCGTTGTTTATAACCATTGTTTTAGGAGTTTTTGTGTTGTTTTTTTGTTATCCCTTTCCAACATCGGGTCATTGGTTGTGGTGATTCGTGATGGTAACTGTTAGTGTTGTTTAAATCACACGACTAAGGTTAATGAGATTTTTAGGTTTGGAATGTTCATGCCATTCACGCATGCCTATATGAATGAAATCTCATTTTCATATCTAAACTAGCAGTTGTCCTAGACCTGGAAAGAATAGAATTCTGTATTGGATAAATTTTAGCAAAGGACTGGTTTTGCGTTGTTTTCATTACGAGTTTATAAATAAATAAATCATCCTTCCTTATTAAAGCTAAAATTTACTTTGGTCTTTTTTATGTGTGATTTCAGTTCTCGCACTTTTGGCGTGACTGACTTTCTTTTTCACCAACATGTGACTTGAATCGTCTAAATTTCCACAAAATACATTTTTAAAAGCTTTTGGGAAAATGTTGTTTGAAAATGAAGCTTTGGCCTTGGAAACGCTGTTTCCATACCTTATCTACGATGCACGAGAGTTATTAATTACCTCATTTTACATTTTAGAGCTTGTTTTAAGCCTCCTTTACAGTCTACAGATGGAAATTTTCTTGAGTATTTTGGGTAATTGATGTGAGAATTCCATTATAGGGCGGCAAATGGAATAGTTGTAAACGAAGAAATGTTAAAATTCTTCGCTTTGATTTCCTATCTCCGGTTTAGGAGTAATTTAGTTGGAAATGATTAGATTGTGTACGTTTTGGATGGTAGGATTTGAATGCAAAATCGGTTGATTAAAAGTTTTATTCATAATTGTGTGAAGGTAATGGATGAAAAAGAATTTTCAAATTTTGCATTCATATAGAACTGCCAGTATATTTAGGATGTTTTGCATCATGTTTTTGGAAGTGTTTTAAAAATCTCAATGCATACATATAGAGGGCCCAATTTAGAATCATCTAGCATGCATATTTTATAATTGAAATCCATTAAGTACACCATGCACATATACACATGGTTGCAAAGTGGATGTACACAAATTGGTTGTGTAGGATAAGATAACTAGGTGTCAGAATTTCGGGACGAAATTCCTTTTTATGGGGGAAGAATGTAACAACCCGAAATTTTGACAATAAATAGCTATTTAATTAAAAGCACAAAAATAGTAATTTCTGCAAACGATGGAATTTGGCCATGAAACTTTAACCGTTGCTTTCGTTTCGGAGTTCTGGTCAACATTCATGTTTGGAGCTTCGCGAACGGAGCCCGTATGAAAAAAATTCGGACGAAATATGAAAAACGGACGAAAATAAATAAACAAATTAATTAACAATTATCTTAACTTTTATTACCAGCCTTCATTGGGCAAAAAGCCTCAACGGCGGTCGACACCCTTGCCTAGAGCGGTCGACCGCTTCGAGCCAGGTTTGCCCAATGACGACTAGGTTTGGAGGGGAAGTTTGGTTATATTTTATAAAACAAATGGATGGATGATAATTAAAATAGTTCTAATGATCGAAGGCTATTTCCACTCCTATAAATAAAGGGGTAGAGCCTCATTCTTTTTCCACTTAAATCTGTAGAGGCAACGAAGCTCTGCCATTTTTTTCTCTCTCTCTCCAAACCTAGATTTTAAAATAAACATATATTCATACATATCAAATCCATTTCATATAAAATTTAGAAGGCAAGCAAATCTAGTGGAGATGAATGCAATTTGATGCTTAATGATAGATTCTTCACTCTATTCCCTTTTTCTTACATTTCTACATCTCTATAATTTTCCCCTTTCTAGATAAAGTGTAGTTTTATAAGAATTTAGGGATTGTAAGTCTAAAAATGTTCAAAATTCAGAGATTGGAAGTTATAAGAAGAGTGGGAAATTTACAAATACAGATATAATTATTTATCTATTTCGTTTTTAATCCAGTCTATGTTTTGTGCCTATTAGATGTGTTATTTAAATAATTGTAAATTGTGATAACCATTAGATCTGATTATGAATGTGTTTGAAATTGGTAAATGATAAAGTTGTGATTATGTATAAACATGAATTGTTGGATATATATATATATATATATTCCTACATATTCCTACAAGTTATGTCATGAATTATGAAATATGTTGTATATGCTACATAGCATTGTGGATCTGGAAATTAGTCCCATTAAACATAAATTTGTTGTAGTTATGTTCCAGATAATTAGTTCAGTGCTGAAATATGAAATATGTGAATTTGGGTAAAAAGATGAAATTTGTGTATTACGTGATTTTAAGAATAAAAGAAATATTCCATGTTTACATTCAATGTTGTTGGGTTTTTGGCTTCAGCATTGTAAATTATGTCATTTTGCTCATTTTTAAATAAAGAGGCATTATGTTATAATCACAAGAAGTATGAAAAAAAGAGTTAAAAAGGGAAAATTGGTGTGAAGGGCATACAAGAATAAATACATGTTTTTTATGTAATTTGCATCAACTATTCCAAAATAAAAATCTATTACATATATTTCTTGTGATTTGGAAATATGTCAATTTCACAAAAAAGACGTTATTTTCAATGATTATGGGTAACGGTCCTTGTGAGACCTAAAACCTTTTTGGCAAGATTAAATATAAAAGGGAATGTTTGGTTAATTGAGTAGACCAAATCATTAATTTAAATTTAAGAATAAAACTAAAAAATAATAATAACTGCGTTGACCGCACGTAAACATAGAAATAAATATATACATATTATCAGTCCAAATTAGCGTAAAACTGTAAAACATGAACTGTATTAAATGGTTTAAGGTTTGAAATGTTGAATGCTATTCATTTAAGGAATAATACATGTAAATTATATTCCATACTTAATGAATATATTTACGGTGACCGTTGTAGCAATTAGTGTAATTGGTTGCTATAAATGAGGCCATAAATAAATAATTAACAATTGTGATAAATGCTGAATGTTAGGATAAGGTTCAATGGTGGAATTATAAGTAAATATAATCCATATTGATTTAATATATTTGTGGTGACCATTTGTAGCAATCATTGTAATTAACTGCTATAAATAAAACCGCAAATTAATAAGTAACCAATGTAACCAATATTGATTCGGGGAAATAAATGTGATGGGAAAATAGTTACAATTGCTAAAATCAATCAGGATAATAGTTGTGGACCCCAATTAGGAAATTTATATTATAACTGCATTTAGACACAAGGTAAAACTCAACTTGTGGTGTAAGCTTGCCCGGAACCAACCGGCAAATCCAACGACCAAAGGTAGTCAGTTTAATATGAGGGGACTAATGCATAAATATAATCGTACTTAGTCACAAGGTTTAGTTCACTTTTGGTAGAAGCCTGCCCGAAACCGACCGACATATCCAACATCCACAGGTAGTCAACTTAATGTGAGAGGCTTGGTATGTAAATATATAACAGTCAACCAATAAATAAACGAAGGAATTGTACGTTGGGGTACAACAAATAGATAACTTGGGACTGATAAATAGTTGCCTTAGGAAAATATGACCATTAAAGTCATAAAGGGCAATAAAAAGGAAATAAAAAGAAATGGGTATCAAAAAGGGGACTTATGGATATTGATTGTTGTTTAAATACTAAGTCCGAATTAGGGAAGAAATTAAATAAGTATACCGAAGAAAAGGGAATATAACCTTCTTTATTTATGTCAATAAAACTTATAATTGATAATATAGTTGGACTTGGTAGGTTAATAATGTAAGAAATTATTAACCATATAAAACCGTGATTCAAATAAATGGTGTGCGTATAGTATTTCCGTATAAAGGATTTAAACGGGAATGACCTAATAACGTAGCCTACTTTATCATAAAAGGGAAAGGTGTTAAAGTCAAATAGGGGACGAATGAATAACCTTCGCGTGTAGTCCGCTTCTTGGGTCATATAAGGCTAAGTGACTAGGGTTAAAGAGTCCACCTGAGAATAGGTTTCTCAGCATAGGTCTTAAATGGCAGGTGTGTATTGACCTACCTAAACCAGAAAATTAAAAGGGACAGATATGGCCATCTATCCTACGGAAAGTAGTAAGTGACTAAGGAGGTTATCTAATAAGGTCAGCTAGAAGGTATAACAAATGATAAAATACCTACTCTCACCTTATGCGGGGTAAGGGTGTAGGCGTGAATGGCGGAATTCTTAACTAGTAGGGACCGTAGCTAGTGCCCTCTACTTTTATGTTAACATTTATTGCATTATCAAGGGTTAAAACATGTCCAATAGTTCCGTCCAGGATCTTAAGTGACCAGGGAGAATCCACCCTATATATCATTGATAGTGAGGCAGTAAATAATAAAGAATAGTGATTGAGGAAATAGGTAGAAACCCCGTAATTAGGGTCCAATCTTGATATAATTAACCAGTTAAACTCTGGCATAAAGGCTTCACAAAAATGTATGTATGTCATATCTCGGTAATATAATTTGGAAATACTACTTCGGGCTAAATAGTAACATCGTGCGTAAACATTTACTATGTTGGGATAGAATCACTAACCTGGTTAGGCATACAGTTTGGGTTGAGCCAAAGGGAATACATCTGTGTTATACATTGTGTTGTACATTCTTAGTCACCAGAACTTGTTGCTCTGACCCCCTCCTCATTACAACCTCCAGGTTTCATAGAGAAGGTCGGGTTCTCAGATTTGTTTAAGTTTGGCTTTTGGTCCTTGTTCTCTCTCTTGCTCGGTATTTGCAAAGTGACTTACTTTGAAAACGGTAGTTGCTTGAGTTAATACTAATTTATCCTAGTTTGTGTTCGCTATGAGTTATTTTATCGTACTCTGATTATGCTCATGCTCATTTATTGCAAGTACCAGATATAGGCTCTACGCTTGGATGTGTTCAAGTTTTGATTTTTTTTCAAAATTTGGGTGTAGAAAGTGTGGGGTGTTACACTGTCGACTTTTTCCAAATGCTTCTTCATAATGGATTTTATCACCTTGTTAACAGCCTCGACTTGTCCGTTGGCCTGAGGTTGGGCCACCGCCTAGAATCCCTTCTCGATGTTGTTTCGTTAACAAAAAGTTTTGAATTCTGCACTCTCAAACTGTGTTCGATTGTCTGAGATAATGGACTGAGGTACCCCGTAGCAGGTAATGATATTGAGGATGACGAAGTTGATTACTTCCTTGGTGGTGATTATAGCTACGAATTTGGCCTCCGTTCATTTGGTGAAGTAATCAACCGCGACGATGGCATAGCGTGCCCTACCTCTGGCCATTGGAAGAGTCCCAGTGATGTCTATTCCCTATATGGCTAATGGCCCAGGGATGATCATTGACGTTAGCTCGATAGGCAGGGCTCTTGGGATCTTTAAGAAACCCAGGCATTTGTCAATCTTGCGAGCATAGTTCGCGGCGTCTTAATCGAGTGTGGCCAGAAATAGCCATATCTGATAATTTTTCTCACTAGAGTATGACCACGAGTGTGGTCGCCGCACTCATCTTCATGCACATCCACTAGCACGCGGTCTGCGTCGTTGTGTGCCTCACATCGAAGTAATGGGATGGAGAAACCTCCTCGGTAGAGCACTCCATCCAGAATGATATAACGAGACGATGAGTGCTCGTCTTTCTTTGTAGCTCTCTAGAACGGTCCCATGTCGAAAGTAGTTCTTAATTGTGTAATTCAAGATTCGGGCTCTGTTTCAGTCTCCATTGCCATTACCGAATCAGTCTACATCTGATCAATGCTTGGAAAATTGAGTACTTCGACCGGGGATCATCCCATAAGCTGTGCATCCTCGGAGCTTGAGAGCTTGGCTAATGAATCTTCTTTTTCATTTTATTCCCAGGGGATATGCGTGATCATGTAGTGGTCGAAGTTGGAGAGAAGTTCATGATCTCGGGCAAGGTAGGGAGCAAGCCATGCCAGTTTGGCTTGGTATTCCCCCTGTACTTGACGCGCGACGAGCTGCAAATCAGAGTAGATTTGGATGGCCTTGATGTTTAGTTCGATTGCAATTCAAAGTCCAACATCAAGGCCTCGTATTCTGCATCGTTGTTGGTAGCATAGAAGTTTATTCTCAGTGTGCAGCACATTAGGTGCTCCTTTGGAGTGATAAGTATGGCCCCAGCGCCAGAGCACTTATTGTTGGAAGATCCATCCACAAACCGTATCCATTGAATGTTTGGAGTTGGAATATCTTCTAGGGGCGGTTGTTCCGGGACAGTGAATTCCACTATGAAATCAGTGATGGTTTGTCCGAGGATGGATCAACGAGGGATGAATGTGATCTCGAACTGACTCAGCTCTATATTCCACTTCAGTAATTGTCCAAATGCCTCATGTCGCTGTCGGACCTGTCGTAGTGGCTGGTCAGTGTAGACTTTGATGGGGTGAGACTGAAAGTATGGTCGTAGCTTCTAGAAGGAGATCAACAAATAGTAGGCTAGCTTCTTGAGCTTTGGGTAGTTCTTTTCTGTCCCCATCAATCTTTTGCTGATGTAATAAACAGGTCGTTAGGCTCGATCTTCAATGCGTATGAGTGCTGAGATGATTGCCTGCATTGAAACAACCAAATAAACATATAAGACCTCATGGTCCACAGGTTTGGACAAGATAGGTGGTCACTCCAAGTGATTCAGAAGGTCCTTGAATGCGGCGACGCATTCTGAGGCCCACGCGAAGTTGTGCTTCCCCTTTCGAATTAAGTCGAAAAAGGGAACGAATTTGTCGATGGCTTTAGATATGAATCAACTTAAAGTAGCGATAATCCTGTTTACACATTGATCATCTTCGATGTTCTAAGGGGCTTGAATTTACTTGATAGCTTTGATCTTATCTAAATTGGCTTCGATGCCTCGCGAATTGACAATGAAGCCCAAGAATTTTCCCGATGACATGCCAAAGGAGCATTTCAAGGGATTAAGTTTCATGTCATATCGGCGGAGGACATTGAACATTTTGGAGAAATCACGGACTGGTTGTTCGACATTTTTGATTTTATAAGCATATCGTCCACGTACACTCCATGGATCTCCCGATTTGGTCTTTGAAGATGAGGTTGACCAGTCGTTGATAAATGGATCCTGTGTTCTTAAGAACAAAAGGCATGACTCTATAGTAGTAAAGCCCATGGTCGATTATGAAAGAAGTATGATCTTGGCCAGGGACGCACATTGGGATCTGATTGTAGCCTGAGCAGGCATCCATGAAGGATAGAAGCTGTTATCTGGCAGTTGAGTCAACAAGCTGGTCAATCTTAGGAAGTGGGAAGCTCTCTTTAGGGCATGCCTTATTCAAGTCGGAGAAGTCGACACACGTTCGCTACTTTCTCATTCGCTTTCTTGATCAGGACTGTGTTGGAGATCCACTAGGGGTAGTAGGGTTCTCGGAGTCATCGTTGAGTAGCATTTCTGCCTCTTCCTTAAGCGCATTCGATCTTCAGTTCCTAAGAATCGACGTTTCTATTTGACCGGAGGCTGTAAATGGTTGAGACTTAGCCTGTGAAAAGCGACTGCACGGTCGATGCCAATCATATAGGAATGAGTCTAAGTGAATATATCGAGATTGGCCCTTAAGAATTTGATAAGATTCTCTTTTATTGCAGGGTGGAGTTGTGATCCAACTTTCAAGACCTTTGTCGGGTTGTCGAGGTTGATCGGAACATCCACCGTAGGTTCGACTAGGGTAGCCCTTTCGGGGTCGGCCTCTTCGACCTCCTTTGCATCGAGATCGTTGGAAAGACGGCAGTGGCATCAGATCCATGACTCAAACGCTTTTGATTGCTATGTGGAGACAGTCTGGGCGCAAGAAGGCGGAGGCACGGTCTTTCCTTTGTCCTTGTTGTGCGCGTTCTTCCATTCTATTGTGTAGCAATCTCGAGCTGTTGCTTGGTCGCCTTTTATGGTACCGATCCCATTTTCTATTGGGAATTTCATCAGGAGGGACCATGGTGACATGCAAACTCAGAATTCTATAAGGGAGGGACATCTAAAGAAGGCTTTGTACGGAGAGATGACGTCAATAGCCATGAAGGCGGGGATCCAGACCAGGGTCTGATCCCAATCTCCAAGCTCTACAGGCAGGTCGATCACGCCCACAGGGTGGTTGGAAGATCTGTTGAAACTATGGATCGTGGCGGGGCAGGGCTTCAAGTCTTTGGCCTCAAGTTTCATCTGGTCATAGGTCATCTTGATGATGATGTTGACCGAGCTTCCCAAGTCGATGAGGATCCTTCAGACGAAAGCTGATCCGATCTGGGCAGAGATGACAAGAGGGTCAGTAGTTGGAATATCGATGCCCATGGAATCTCTCTCGCGGAAGATGAAATTGTCCCTTATTGTTTTCTGGAGCTTAGCACGTATGAGCTCAACCAAGGTGGAGAAAGCTTCATAGGTGGCATACTTTATGGAGTTAGCATATTCCTCCATCTTGTGGAAGCTGCTGTGCATGGGGTGAGGTCCACCACAAGTAGTATTGATCACGATGCCACGTGACCATTCGTTAGATGGCCCTAAGGACGTGTTTGCATGTGCCGGAGGCACGGGCATTGGAGGGCCCATAGCTGCCTCTAGAGGAGCGAGATCCTAAACGTATTGTTTAAGGCATTTCTCACGAGTGAGATTTTCAATAGCGTCCCTGAGGTGGCGACAGTCGTTAGTATTGTGTCCATACATGTCGTGGTATCTGCAGTATCGACTGAAATTTTTCTCCCGGTTAGTGGATTCTATAGTGTAAGGCTTCTTATATAGGTGTGTATTGCAGGTTTCCAAATAGATTGTCTCCATGTCTTGATTCAACGGAGTGTAAACCCTGTAATTTTGGAAGCGGTCGTGCTTTTTAGGATGTACAAGGGCCTGATTGTAGTTGCAACTGCTTTGTTTGCCGAAGTTCAGCTTTGACTTGATGGGGATCGCTCCTTTACCCTTGTTGAAGGATTCTCCAACCTGTTTCCCTTTTACATTGTCATTGTCACTGCCAGCCTACGGGTTACCAGAGTGGTTGGTCCGAGAGGCTCGATTACGCCTTGCTTCTTCATGGCATAGGAATTGTCCGACCTTTTTGTATAAAGCCTCAAGGCTCTTAGGCTTTTTTCTGTTGATCCAGGCTCCAAATTCAGAGGTAGGAAGGACATTCTTTGCCACTTGGAAGAGTATGGTGCGGGGCTTCTGATCGTCAACCTCAGGGAGGGAGATATTGAATCGCACGAGATAGCTTTTGAGGGATTCCACAGGCCCTTGGTAAAGACTGGATAGGGTAATGGTGTTCTTCGGAGTCGGAGCGTGCATTCTGAATTACCTGACCAGTTCCATCTACTAATAAAACTGGTGAGAACTTGCATTTGACTTCATCGGTTGGCGACTGAAGTCCATTTGTCATTCATACTGGTTTAAGATGGCGCGGGATCAGTTATGCCATCATAGAATGCCATCTGAGGCAAGGAGAAGCATTGGGCCCACTCAGCTTCGTGTACGATCCTAGTGAAGGGATTCCGCCCAAAGTGGGTTTCCCGCGAGTCGTTGGCATTCCCTTCCATATCTCTCATGATCCTTCGGACCTTGTCGGGGAGATACTCCAGATGGGGATCTTCTGGTTGAATCAGCTGGTTTTGGCGAACATCGGGAGTTATATTCCATGGGCGTCTTCTGTGATGCACATCAGGCTCATCCTCTTCCATCTCGTCGACATCGATGGTTTAGTTTTGGTATGGATGACGAGATTGAGAAGGTTGGTGTGCATCCTGATCTGGAGGAGACATCTGGGCCTACTGGGTTGCCGAAAGCGCAGGCCCAAGGTTTTGAGCGACGACGGTTGGGTTAAGTCAAGGAGGGGTCGGTTACTCGGACCCGATTTGTTGTTGATAATCAACCAGGAGTGGTTACGATACTGCTTTCACCAACTGTAAGTTACTGTGGTTCGATCACCATTTCCATTTCTGTTGTCATTGACTTCCTGTTAGTGTGATCGTTGGAGCGCACGATAATGTTATTAATGGGGCTGAACCTCCTTCTCTGATGCATGACCCTTGACTGGGAAGAAGATGTTTCCGAAATGGTACGCCGTGGTTGGGCATTGTTTTGAACTAGCTGAAGTCGAGCGATGATGCGTTGACTTTCTCGAAGTTGGCGCAAAAGTCAATGTTATTTATTAATGCTTGGTTGAGTTCTAGAGTTAAATTTTCATGCTTCTTATTAAGCGCGTGGATCTGCACTTGAATCACATAGGCTTCGGGGTCCACAGGAGGAAGGACATCGATTTCAGCCGGGTTATCCGCTAGCTGAGGTTGGTGAGATATTCCAGATTCGGCTGCAGCAGAAGAGCCGATCATTGAATTCTTTGGTCGCGTAGCCATTGTCAGTGGATTCGGCGGTAGGTTGGAGGAGAAACCTAAAGTGCGTCGAGATCGAGATGGAAGTGTGCAACAAAGAATCGAGTTCCAAAATCTCTCAATGAAAGCACCAAAATGTTGACGGCCAAATATGTCGTAAACACCCAAGATTCTTAATTACTTAAGAAAATAGTTTTACATAGAAATATATGTGTAGAAAGCAGTCAATAACACGAGAGATTTATAGTGATTCGGTAACGTATGGGGCCTACGTCCACTCTGGTAGAGTCGCTGATATTTTATTGACAATAAAGAGTTACAAGCTTAGGACTATCTCATGACATCCTTTTAAAAACATTTCTAAGTATTTCGATTTCATAATTATCATATATGAATATTGGTAAAAAGTCACACTTTCCCTTCTTCTTCCTCAAAGCGAGAATGTCATTAAAGAGGTCACTTGGAGCTCTCAAGAGGTGTCAAATCAGTAAATTTCCAACCCCTTTGAAGTGTGGACTTGGGGGAATTTATAGTGGAGTGGTTAGGTGGGCGTAGGTAGGAGTAGGGGACCTCATATCACGTTTTCGTATCCCTTGGAGGTGCATATCAAAAACTCGAACCACTCCTGGCAGTATTTGGAAAGAAACTCATATGCCCCTTGTGGGGTACGAAATTCATACCCAGTGGGATACGATTAGCTCGTACCCCAGAGAAGGGGTAAGAGTGGTTCGTATACCCCTAGGAGATACGAGTTGTTCGTATCCCTAGGGAGATACGAGTAGGTCATGTCCCACTAGGGGACACGAGCTCGTGGCTCGTGGGATACGTCAAAATCAGTGCAACGAGGTCCGTGACTTGTTTTGTGGGGCTCGAGTGCTTTGGATATAAGATGGACGGTTTCGAGGGAAATGAAAGAAATGAAGTCGAGGAATAGAGGCAGAGGGGTACAAAGAATATATGTTTTGAGGTGTTTGAAGTACATGTTTTGAGGGATCTGAAATATTTGTTTCGAGGGGTATGAGATCGAAGTTAAGGCACAATTCTAAGGAGTTGTAAGGCTCTCCCTCGCATGACCTTTTCCAAGCTTGCCCTCTTGACTTTTTGGCGACACTTCGAACTTTAACATCACGTGATGTGTTGAGTCGAGCGTGTCTTGTGTACTTTTGGGAATCAGACCAAAGGCCAGTTAACAAAAGGGGCTCGTAGAAATTCTAGTTAACTTAGGGACCAAGCCTTGGGTGACTTATATCGTATGCATTTTGTGTGGGAACCAGTATCAGTCAGTATTCCTTGTTATCAATGGGGCCTCGCACTAGGTAAGGGTCAAGGCACGTTTTATACTAAACTGGATAGTAAGAGGTTCAAATGAGATGTAGGCACGGGCACGTTCCAGCGTAGTCATGAGCGTGCATGGATACCAAAGTGGGAGATAAAGCGTTGTAATGTCTGTTATTAAGGCTATGTCTTTTTAGTTGACGGGTTCGGGACTGATAACCCCGAATGTCATAACTGGCACGAGTTATTCATATCTAGAAAGCTGATCGATGGATAGCATTAGAAAATTCCTTTATAATTACTTACTTCTATCTGAATCTGTAGAAGTACAAAATAGTCAATCAATTTTAGTATGATCATCATTATCATCATTGTCTTATGGATAAGAATAGTTAATCCCTTCTGTCAATTAATATTAGTTATTTTTCACCCTTAAATATGTATAGGCACTTACCCTTTTATGACACTAGAACCACTATTTATTTGTTTTACTTAACTGAGTAGTCAGACCAGTAATCATAGTAGATCACCAGGCTTTACGTCTGACCCATTTCCTCTCCCCCTTTCCCTTTTCTTCCCTCTTCCCTAGGCTTACAGGGAGAAAGTGTGTAGTTCAGATTTCCTTATTGCTTTTGCCATAATGGATTTCTGCAAAAGATGGATTACTCTACGTTCTCTTCCCAAGGTTAGATTGTATCTTTTTTACTATTTGGGAATAATCCTATTTACACTGATATTGCCTTTGGCTGAGATTTTGAGACATGACATTTTGTAAATATTTGTTTAATTGAAATAAGGATGGTTTTTTATTGATAAAATGAAATTTCTTCTTCCATTGTAAATTTATGTCTTTTAAATCTTAGTCTCTGTGATGTTTTATGTCTTTATACCTACAATGCTCCATAATTTCTTAATGAAATCCTCATACGTGTGACAATAAGGAATGCGAGGTGTTACATCGATATTCTCGGTATCGACTCCATATTCCAAATCTTGCTATTTCGGTATCATTTCTATTGTTACTGTTCCAAGCTCTTGGCGTTGGCTTCTCTTGTTATGACTCCACTTCTAGGTGCCGGCTCTACACCTATCATCCTCGTACTTTGGTATCGGTCGAGCGCTTCCTAGGCTTCTACTTTGATGTCGGCTTTACTACGATACCCTAGCAATTTTTTCTTAAAAACTTGCACTAATCAAATAGATTACTACAAATGTTGAGCTTGGTTATTAATATTTTACTGCTTGGTGGAATAATGCATATGTGTTCATTATATAATGATATCACACTTAGTTGGCTAATATTATCCTATATCTTGATTTACTTGCATTTCGTGGGAGTTCAACCATCTCGTGTTGGCAATTATACTCTTTAAAAGTATAATTGGAGCATCCCATGGTGGTCCCAGTATGAATTTATCGTTACTAATTTAGTTAGGCCTTTCTTATTTGGTGGGCTTTATTTTGTTCATTTTATAATTGGAGCATGATTTCAATATAGAAATTAAAAAAGAGAATAATAAACTTCCAACCTACTATATTATACTTATAACTGTGTGGATTCATTTTAATTATTGATATACACAAGGTTTCAAAATGTTATAGAATTCGAAACCGGAATTTACATGGAATTTCCGGAATATTGGAAACGGAACCAAATTTAAAAAAATTCAAATGACTGGAACGGAATAGTAAACCAAATATTTGAATCTTGAAAAAAAATCCTAATATAATGGATTAAAACAAGTATTTATCATATTCAAATTTATGGTCGTTTTTTTTCACTCTAATTTTACGTACATGAGTTGAGAAATTCACTCAAAAATGATATTAATATTATTATTTTCTCCATTTTATTTGAAGGATTTTTTTTGAAGGTTCGCGCATTCAACGAATCAAGGCATATGCACTTTACCGTTTACTCAGCAAATAAAATCCTATGTACCTAATTCCTCTGTGCCCCTACATTCAACCAATCAGGACCTCTTGATTTTTAATTTTTTGCTTTTTGAACAACGTCCACCATTTGAGTTTTATTTTGAACATATTTTTTTATATAACAGATTTGGTGAATTAGTAAAAGAATTGATAAATTATATAATTACATATTTATTATATTAGTTGATTAGGGGTCATAAATTATAGCTACATTAGCGTAGGGTACATCAGTGCTCGTAGCATGGATCCAGTGCTGGATTTCCTTTACTTTATATCAAAAGATTTGCTTTCTTTTGACAGTAGCACACTTTTCGATTATTATTGTTCATTTTTTAAAATGGAAAGAGATTTTTAACCTTAAATTGTGCCCACATAGTTACAATGACACCTTATCAATCTGCTATAAGTATAAGCTGTAATGAATGGAAGACGCGTGCAATGTTTAATGAAATTCCTTTTTTCAGTCTGTTTCCTTCCTCATCCTCTGCCTTCTTCTCTTTCTTCTCCATTTTCTCTACAGTATACTTAACGAATTAGCAAGTAATAGCTTTTTGATCATTATTGTATTTTTGTGCTGCGAATCAAAGGAAGAAGGATGAAGTTTCTTTGCTTTATATTTCAACTTTCGATTATAATAAGTAGCGAAGAAAGAAAATTAAGTAGAATGACTTCCCAAATGAATTTATATTTGGTTCAGGAAATTCAGCTTATCAGTTGCATATTTTTCTGTATTCCCTCAACCCCACATGCACACAAAACCACCCACCTTTATGTTGTGAAATTTCCAAATCCATGCTTTGGGGTATGGGGTTTTATTTTGAAGAAAAGTAGGAAAGAAGAAAGAAGGAAAGGGAAAATTGTTTTGTCCCACATTGTAGAATATGCATAGGTATGCCAATACTTAACGGTCTTCCTCATAAGTGTGTTGGGGACTTTGGGCACCCAAATGTTTGCTTTGTTGTGAGGCGGGATACCATGCATAACTATACCATATGCACGTGCAGCGCCGCCGTCCGTCCGACCGAATCGGGCTGGGTGCGGGTGCAGGTTGCCTCCAATAAGCAAAATTTTCTGCCTATGAACCCGAATGAAATTTAAATAGAGGCGGGAGTTTTCTGAAATGTTTCTTCTTGAAACCTTCCTACGATGCCATTACACCTTTACTATTCTATTCTGATTTGTGACGCTTTTAAGCAATTCAATTCAGGAATCATCGCAGTTTGGTTGTTTCTTTCTCCTCTTCTTTCTCTTGATTCTTGCATCATCAGAAATATACATATAGAGTGTTCTTGATTGGATCAAAGTCGTACAAACTTTGAATCTGATTTTGCTATTCCAAGGCTTTATTGGATCCTGAAAGTATTAATAGTTCGATAATCCTTTTGTACCTGGTGGATTGAACTATTGTCTGAAAGAATCTATCAAATAGGTCCTTAAATTCTGAAGTACGACATTCATCATCATCCAATAGTCTCAAACTGCAAAATCCACAACAAAATTTTCAGACAATATCTTCAATCATGGAAGGTTTGAGCGCATTACAAGTGATGAATCAGAAGTTGACGAAATTAGGGCGTTTTGATGGTGAAAACTTTACTCATTCGCAAGAGACGATGAAGTTCTTTCTGATCACCATCAAATTGTTCTATATCTTGGAAGACGGATTGGATGTTATACCGGAGGAAACCGTCGGGGAAGAAGCCGCTCTGAAGGCAAAACGTGCAAAGTGCAAAGAGGATGATTTCCTGTGCAGATGGGATATTCTGAATGCACTGTCTACTTCGTTCCACAATGCTCACAGGACCTTGGGAACTACAAAGGACCTCTGGACTGCATTGGAGAGCAAGAATCGATATCCGAGGCAAGCTAGAAAAAATTTCTTATTTTTAATTTTATGGATTTCAAAATGGTCACCAACAAGTCCATAGTTGGACAAGTAAGTGAAATACTACTTTTGCTGAATCAACTTAAAGATGTCGGTATTGATCTCCCTGAATCTTTAGTTGTTGGGGTTATTATTTCGAGATACCCGAATTCTTGAAAGTATTACAAGAAAAAATCGAAACATGCAGAAACAGAATATAATTTAGAAGGTTTACAGTGTCATCATCATATTGAAGAGGATTCTCGTAAATGCGAACTAGATGATGATCCACAAATTGAGTCTCAGACTAAGGCAAATAATTCTGAAATTACTGATAGATGGAAGCCTAAGAATGAGACACGGTTTAATAAGAATAATAATAATTCCAAGAACAAAAAGATGGGTGCCTGTTATTATTGTAATAAACCCGGCAACTATGCCCGAGACTGTCGTCTTCGTAAGAAGCAACAAAAAACGAATGTGGTCGAAGTAAAGCTTGTGGTTGTTGTACAAGAGACGAACTCCATTAGTGGCATTGATAATGATTGGTGGTTCAATACTGGAGCAATCATTCATTTTTGTTAAGACCGTAATCTGTTCAAGACTTACGAAGAGAATAATGGAGAATCCAGCGAAGTTACTGACGCAAACAAAGTTGCAAGCAAAGTTATGGGAAAAGACACTATTGTACTTGCATTCACCTCTGGGAAAGTTCTTACATTAGTCAATGTATTTTATGTATCCAATATGTGAAAGAATTTGGTTTCTAGATACCTTCTTAACAAAGGAGGATTCAAGATGGTGTATGAGTCTAATAAGTTAGTGTTGTCCATGAACAAAAAATGTATTAGACAGGGATATTCTTGTAACGACATAATTAAGTTGAATCTAGCAATAAAAACTTCTGCTTATATTGTTGATTCTGTTAATTTAAGGCATGGTGGATTAGGACATGTTAAATATAAATCTCTTAGAAATATGCATAAATTAGGATTAATTTCTGATTGTGATTTCGATTTAATCTCTAAATGTGAAATATGTGTTCAAGCAAAAATACATTGAAAATCCTTTAAATTTGTAGAAAGGAAAGTTAGTTTGCTTGATTTGGTATATAGTGATGCGGGTGACCTAAAAAGTCATATCACCTATGGTGATAACCAGTACTATATAATATCTGTTGGTGATTATACTAGATATGCATATGTTTACCTAATGAAATCGAAAGATGAGGCCTTTGATAAATTCAAAATTTACAAAGAAGAAGTCAAAACACAATTAGGAGTTAAAATTAAAGTGTTACATTCAGATCATGGTGGTGAATATTTTTCAAATGAGTTTACTTTGTTTTGCAAAAAAATGGTAAAATTCACTAATGTACCACTCCATAAACACCACAAATAAATGGTGTTGCTGAGAGGAAAATAGAACTTTAGTAGAAATGGTTAACGCCATGCTCATAAGTTATAATTTACCTTATAACCTATGGGGTGATGCTATTTTATCATCATGTTACATTTTAAATAGAGTACCACTTGAAAAGAACAATATTTCCCCTTATGAATTATGGTTTAATAGAAAACCAAACCTTACTAGACTTAAAGTTTGGGGTTCCTTAGCATATGTTAGAAAACCTGACCCCAAATGACCAAAGTTAGGAAATAGGGAATTTAAGTTAGTTTTCGCAGGATATTCTCTTAATAGGATTACTTATAGGTTCCTTATACTTGATACCTTAGAAGTTATAGGATCTGTAGATGTAGAATTGTTTGGAAATCAAACTATTGAGAATCCACTGAGATCACCTAGTCTGAACCAACTGAGACTAATGATATCAATGATGATGAATATGCTCCTGCTCAAAACAGCAAGGAAGTGTTAGTACCAGATAATAGTATTGAACATAGGAGAAGTAAAAGAGCAAGAATAAAGAAAGAATACGGTCCTGACTTTATAACATATCTTGTAGAAGGCAATAAGGAAGAAGTCTTTAATGTGACAAGATATGTAATGAACGTCGATGATGATCCCAAAACTTATTATGAAGCTATGAGTACTAGAGATTCTAATTTCTTAAAAGAAGCTATCAATGATGAAATGAACTCCATAATGTTAAACCAAACTTGGGTTTCAACTGATTTACCTCCCAATGCTAAACCTATAGGATGTAAATGGATATTCAAGAAAAAGTTGAATACAAATGGATTCATTGATAAGTTCGAAGCTAGGTTAGTTGCTAAGGGATATAAGAAAAGACAAGGAGTATATTATTTTGATACGTATACTCCAGTTGCTCGCATATCTTCCAAACGATGTTTAATAGCACTTGCATCAATTCATAACTTGGTCATACATCAAATGGATGTAAAGACAACTTTTCTAAATGGAGATTTACAAGTAGATATATATATATATATATATGGAACAACCTAAAGGTTTTATAACCCCAGGACAAGAAAATTAAGTTTGTAAATTAGTCAAATCTTTTTATGGCTTGAAGCCAGCTCCCATACAATGGCGTGAGAAGTTTGATAAGGTTGCACTGTCACATGGATTCATTGTTAATGATGCTGATAAATGTATTTATAGAAAATCGGATAACAATGGTTATGTTATAATATGATTTGTACGTTGATGACATGCTAATATTTGGTTTCAGTATGTCATGTGTGAATGAAACTAAGAAGTTTCTATATTCTAAATTTGATATGAAAGATCTAGGAGAGGTTGAGGTAATTTTAGGAATTAAAATCATTAGGAAAGCGGGGGAGTTATTACTAACCCAATCTCATTACATTGAGAAGTTTCTAAAGAAGTATGGTCATTTTGATGACAAACCAGCACCAACTCCTTTAGATCCAAGTATCAAATTAGAAAAGAACACTGGATGTACCATTTCTCAACTAGAATATTCTAGTGTGATTGGGAGTTTTATGCATGCTATGCATTACATTAGACACGACATTGCGCATGCTATAAGTGTGTTGTGTCGATTTACGGGTATATCAGGTTTCGAATACTAGAAAGCCATTATAGAGTTTTAGCTTATTTGAAAGGAACCATTAACTATGGTTTATCTTATAAAGGATATCCTACTGTAATAGTAGGATATAGTGATGCAACCTACAATAATGTAGAATCCAAATCCAAGTCTACAACTAGATGGATATTTACATTAGGAGGCGCTGCTGTATCTTGGTCTTCCAAGAAGTAGACCTGTATATCTGATTCAACTATGTTGTCATAATTGATTGCATTAGCAGATGCATGTAAGAAAGAGGAATGGCTTAGCATTTGTTAATGGAAATCCCATTGTGGCAGAAGCCATCTCCAGCAGTCATGATTAACTATGATAATCAAGCAACGATATATAATGTCTCTAATAAGACATATAATGGAAAGTCAAGACATGTGAGTCTAATAGATCAAATGGTGAAAAAGTTGCTCAAAAGTGGAGTTATAACTGTTGACTACATAGAAACGAAGACCCACTTACAAAAGGTCTTCCAAAGGTTATGCTTTCTATAAAGTCAAAAGAAATGGGGCTAAGGTCTGTGAACGAAGATTGATCATCCTTAACAGAAACCCAACTTGTGCCTTGAAAAGGATAGACAAAGTTCAGTGGATACCAACAAGTTAAGAGTATGATTATGGAACACTAAATCAATCATCTCATAATATTTACTGTCAGATTCTACAAGAACAAAGGATGTATAAATGTCCTTAATAAGTCTAGAAACCTTAAAAGGTGTATCACATAAGCACCTTAAGCGACTTACCTATATGAATATGGAAATCAGGCCGTTTTTCCTAGGAAAGTAAGACCACTTTCGAAAGTAGACTCATGAACCAGGATTAAAGCACATGGACATTAACGTGCTGAGCAATACATAACACTCTAACTAAGGAAATCAATATGTGTGATTGTTCCGGTTTTATCATTAAGGGATACTTGGTTCAAGATTCGCTCACCTTAGAATCTCGATAGAACTTTGAATAGTTTACACTAAGTAAAGGTATAAATCCAAAAGATGCCTTTTATTTATGTGTTGTTTCCACGATAATGCAAAACTTGTTCTTAGAACTACATAGGCTTGATCCCACTTGGGTATGTAGGAAGTCACACTAGTGATTCAGCCGTCTACTTTATTTATTTTGAAAATTAGAGGAGATTGTTGTGAAATTTTCAAGTTTATGCTTTGGGGGTATGGGGTTTTGTTTTGAAGAGAAGTAGGAAAGAAGAAAGAAGGAAAGGGAAAATAGTTTTGTCCCATATTGTAGAATATGCATAGGTATGTCAATACTTAATAACCTTTCTCAAAACTGTGTTGGGGCCTTGGGGCACCCAAATGTTTACTTTGTTGTGAGGAGGGAGACCTTGCATAACTATACCACACGCGCATGCGTCGACGACGCCGTCCGACCGAATCGGGTACGATGCGGGTTGCAGGTCTCGGGTCCGATAAGCAAAAAAATTTAGATAGTTTTTATAAAACTGAAACAGGCCGAATTTCAGCCCATGAAAATGGACGAAATTTAAATGGAGACGGTAGTTTTCTGAAACGTTGAAAGGCAGGACGGTTTGAATAGCAACGCTTCTGAACGTTGCAAATGAAAGGCACATCATTTCGAATTCAAACGAAGGGATGCGACCATCTAAACGGTCGCGGCACCTGCCAACCGTCGCTTCCTTTCGTTGCTTCTAAAAGGCACGCCAGAAAACTATTGCAATTCACTTCGAATAAAAATTACTTCTTCTTCTTGAAACCTTCTTGCAACACCATTAAATTGTTGCTATTCTGCTATGATTTGTAACGATTCTAAGCGTTTCAATTCAGGAAGCGTCGTAGTCTGGTTGTTCCTTTCTCCTCTTCTTTCACTTTGATTCTTGCATCATCAAAATATACATATAGAGTGTTCTTGATCAGATCACAGTCGTACAAACTTTGAATCGGATTTCGCTGTTCTAAGGCTTTATTGAATCCTGAAAGTCAATAGTTCGATAATCCGTTTGTACTTGGTGGGTTGAAATGTTGTTTGAAAGAATCTATCAAATAGATCATTAAAGTCTGAAGTACGGTATTAATCACCATCCAATTGTCTCAAATCGCGAAATCCCCATCACTTTCTGCTGCTATTGTTGATGATTTGAAGAAAAAAAATGAGTTTGTCACAGGTTGAAGGAGTAGCAAGTGAAGATGGAAAGAGTCCTAGCATTTGGGACACTTCCACACACTGGCCAGATATCCATCTTGCATGAAATTTCCGTTGTCAATGTTAGAAACATGCAATGTGTCAGTATCTTAAACTTATCCTTTGAAATATATAAACCTGTAAGAACATATGCTGCCTTCCTCCATCATGTATGCATTTCTAATTTACAGGACATGCGCAAGATGCGACAAAATTAATGACTTATGATGGTTATCACAAGTTCAAGGTGCCATTGACATCGATAATGTTCATAATATCTTATACTGAAGATCTAATATGGAATAACAAATTATCCTAGTTTACTCTTCTAAATATGCTATCTCTAAATAAATATGTAGGAAGATGTTATACTCATGAAAGAAACTAGACTGGAAGGTTACAGATTTTCAATTTCTTGGTCACGGCTCATTCCAAGTTGGAAAAATTCTAGTTTTGATTATAATCCCTATCAGTATCATAATTGTCATGCCATAATTGTATGCATACTGCTAATTCATAATCAGATGGAAGAGGAAAAATAAATCCTAAGGGCCTCCAATTTTACAACAACTTCATCGATGAGTTAATTAGTCATGGTACACGTTCCCATTTTTATTACATTATCTATTGATTATAAGTAATAACAAGCTGTGTTCCATAAATATGGTCAGTTCGTTGCTTATGTTATTCCCTTGAAAATTTTCAGGTATCAAACCTCATGCAACTCTGTTGCACTTCGATACTCCCCAAGTTCTTGAAGATGAATATGGAAGTTTTTTGAGCCAAAAAATTATTTGTCCTTTTACAAATTTAACATGTTTGTGTTGTTAGAATTCAAAGAGATGAACGACATATACTTTAGTGTCACATTGGCAAAAAGAAGATTAGATATATGTATTTATATTTATTCCTCATTCCCTATATTGGCCCTTAGGGTCAGGTAATTTTGTGCGAGGGGGAGGACCTAACCAAACACACACGCGCACGCCACCTGCCCATCCCGTACCGAACCGGGCCGGGTCGGGTTCGGGTTTGGGCTTGGGCTTAGGCTTGGGCTTGGGTCTAGAATGAAATCTTATTTTTTCTATGAAAAACTTGAACAATTTCGCAGGTTTTTCTTTGGATGCGGCAATGACTATAGGTGCAACCCAACGAAAATCAAACGGGTTTACAGCCCGTTAAACAGATGAAGAGAAACGGGTGCAGCCTGTTTTAAATAGATGCGACGGTTTTAATTCAAAATCAAACATCAAACAGACGCGAATATTTGAATTATAATGGTTCGAAGATTATAGATACATGAAAAATCCTAATCACATTCCTCATGGATTTTATCAATCTTCTTCCTCTTTCTCTGCCCGAAAATAAAATCATTGCTGCCGAATCTCTACTCAGACTGACGTACTTATCACTGTCTCGTGCAGTCCTCGATTGCTGTATCCTGGGAGGCTAATTAAAATTTCTTAAGGAAAATGCTAAGGAAAGCCTCAATCGAATTTCCATTCTATTTGTATTGTTTTTTCCTGTTGTATACTATACTGTATCCGCTTGTGTGCAAGTCAGATTGTGCTTTGTAACAATTGCACATATTGTTGTTCATTGTAACACAAATTGGTGTCGCTGATTGCGTTTGTTGCTTCTGTTCTGAAATTAAAAGCTCTACATCTTAAGGCTTTTTAATTAGTTTCATGAAAACAAAGATGGCAGTAGAACAAATATTGATAAAGACAGCCAATTGAACAAACCAGACCTGTTTAAGGGAGAGGGTGATGATTTTTTGACATGGAAAAGTCAGATGCTCTTTTATCTCACTACTCTGGGTCTGCAGAAGCATCTTGAGGAAGATGAACCAGTGCCGCCTACGCCAGGCAAAACCAAGGAGTCAGATAAGATTCCGAATATTGATGCATGGGCACTCAGATTTCCTCTGTAGGAATTACATCCTCAACTGTTTAGAATTTTTTTTGTACAAAGTGTATCAGCCAATCTAGACTGCTAAAGCCCTGTGGAATGCACTTACCACGAAGTACAAAACACAAAACGTGAGCTTGAAGAAGTTTATAGTTGACAAGTTCATGGAATACAAAATGGTAGATTCAAAATCGGTTCCTGCGCAACTCCATGAAATTCAAATCATCATCCATGAAATGGAAGCAGAAGGCCACGAAGTTGGTGAATCCTTTATGGTTGAGGCAATCACTGGAAAGTTGCCACCATCTTGGAAAGACTACCGCAACTATTTAAAGCACAAGAAGAAGGAGATATCCCTACAGGACCTAATCGTTAGATTGAAGATTGAGGCAGATAATCGCGGAGTCACTAAACCAAAAAGTGAAGAGGCTTTTATTGCAGAAGGGTCAAAGAAAAAGGGGCACACTAACAAAAAAGAAAAGAAAAGGAAGGCACCAGAAAACAAGCAGCATGATCAGAAATAGTCCAAGAAATTCAATGGCGAATGTTGGGTTTGTGGAAATACTGGTCATCAGGAAAAAGATTGCAGACACAAAAAACGGAAAAATTCAGAAGTGAATACGGTGGACAACATGGACATCGATGGGCCTAACTTTTCTGGTGTTATGTCAGAATGCAATCTAGTCCAGAATCCTTCTCAGTGGTGGTTTCACACAGGCGCTACATGACATGTGTGTTCTGAAAAGTCCATGTTCTCCACATACAACAAACTGGATCATGGAGAAAAATTGTACATGGGTAACTCAGCCGTGTCAATGATTGAGGGCAACGGGAAGGTAATCCTCAAATTCACATGTGGTAAAACGGTTACACTAAATAATGTGCTTCATGTTCCAGATATCCGGAAAAACTTGATTTCTGGACCTATACTCTCAAAGAAAGGCTTCTGAATGGTCTTTGAATCAGATAAAGTTGTTATCTCCAAGGCTCGGGTCTATATAGGGAGAGGATACTTGTGTGATGGCCTATTTAAGGCTAATGTAGCCGTAATCAGCAATAATAATGTATGTTGTAATTCTGAAATGAATAAAAAGGAAGTTTCTTATGTTGTCGAGTATGATGCTCTATTATGGCATGAAAGAATAAGACACATAAACTTTTGAAAAATGGAAAAACTTGCAAATCTGGATTTAATTCCAAAATTTCAAGTAGATAAAAAATTTAAATGCGAGATTTGTGTACAACCAAAAATGGTTAAGAAACCATTTCATACTATTGAAAGAAGTACTGAACCATTACAAATGATTCAAACTGACTTATGTGATTTCAAAAACTTACCTACAAGAGGTGGGAAAAAGTATTTTATCACATTTTTTATTGATGATTATACACGATATTGCTATGTATATCATTTAAATAGTAAAGATGAAGCAATAACATCGTTTATAAAATATAAGGCTGAAGTAGAAAATCAGCTAAATAAAAAGATCAAGAAAATAAGATCTGATCGAGGTGGGGAGTATGAATCACCATTCAAACAATTCTGTGTAGAGAATGGTATAATTCATCAAACAACAGCTCCATATTCACCACAACAAAATGGTATTGCTGAGAGAAAGAACAGAACGTTTAAAGATATGATTAATGCAATGCTCATAACCTCATGTCTACCAACGAACTTGAGGGGGGGAAGCCTTAAACATGTCTAGCCACATTTTAAACAAGGTTCCTCACAATAAAACAAGAGTGATTCCATATGAGTTATGGAAAGGACATAAACCAAGCTTTAAATACCTCAAAGTGTGGGGGGTGCTTGGCAAAAGTTTCAGTTCCTCCTCCTAAAAGAGTCAAACTTGGACCAAAAACAGTTGACTGCTACTACCCAGGGCCATCCCAAAATAGTAGCGCCTACAGAGATTTTTGGTATTCAAATATGATATAACTGATATTCAATAAATACAATTATGGAATCGAGAGATGCCTCATTCTTTGAAGTTGTGTTTCCGCACAAAAGGAATGAAGGAACTTATGTCCCTAAAAGGACAAGAGAAGAATCGACCAGGTCACATGAAGATGAAAATCATCGTGAAATTGAGGAAATAGAACCCAGAAGAAGTGTAAGGGCTAGAACTTCCAAGACATTTGGTCCGTAGTTTTTAACATATATGTTAGAACACGAACCTCAAACGTACAAGGAAGCAATGTCATCTTTTGAGTCTACATGCTGGAAAGAAGCAATCCAAAGTGAGATTGATTCAATTCTAAGCAATAAAACTTGGGAAATTGTTGATATTCCACCTGGAATAAAACCTATTGGATGCAAATGGATTTTCAAAAAGAAAATGAAAGTAGATGGCTCTATTGACAAGTATAAATCCAGATTAGTAGCCAAAGGCTATCGTCAAAAACAAGGAGTAGACTTCTTTGATACATATTCACTGGTAACACGAATAACCTATATAAGAATGTTGATAGCAGTAGCATCCATCTATAACTTAGAAATTCATCAAATGGATGTAAAGACAGCATTATTAAATGGAGATCTCAATGAGGAGATCTACATGGAGCAACCAGAAGGTTTCATTTCCAAAGGAAATGAAAATAAAGTCTACAGATTAGTAAAATCATTATATGGACTAAAACAAGCCCCAAAACATTGGCACGCAAAATTTGATAGTGTCATGATGAAAAATGGTTTTCATATAAATGAATGTGATAAATGTGTCTATTTATGCTAATTTTTGGTCCAAATACCCGAGTAATAGAGACCATAAAGAAAATGTTAGTCAACAAAAATGTTAGTCAACAATTTCGATATGAAAGATTTAGGAGTTGTAGACATTATTTTGGGAATCAAAATAATATGAACACCTAATGGAATTGAATTGTCTCAGTCACACTATATGGATAAAGAGATTGAAAAATCTTGTAATTAAAGGAGCACGAACACCTTTTAATCCATCTGATGTACCGCATAAAAACACTAATGCGAGTGTAATGCAACTAGAATACTCTCGTGTAATAGGGTGTCTCATGTATCTCATGAATTTCACAAGACCAGATATAGCTTATGCAGTAAGTCGATTAAGTAGGTACACAAGCAATCCAGGGAAGCAACACTGGAAAGCACTAATGAGAGTGCAAGGATATTTGAAAAATATCTCAAACTATTCCATACACTATAGAAAATATCCAGTCGTATTAGAAGGATATAGTGATGCAAACTGGATTATTGATTCAGAGGAATCAAAATCAACTATTAGTTATGTATTTACCCTAGCAGGGGCAGCAGTGTCATGGAAATATTCTAACAGACATGCATAGCTCGATCCACTATGGAATCAGAGTTCATCACATTAGATAAAGCAGGCGAAGAAGTAGAATGGCTTCGTCATTTTTTTGAAGATATCCTATTCTGGCCTAAACCTGTACCAGCTATATGCATACACTGCGATAACCAAGCAACGTTAAGTAGAGCGCATAACTTTGTGTATAATGGAAAGTCACGACATATTCGTAGATGCCATACAACAGTTCGGCAGTTACTCTCAAATGGAACTATTTCCATAGATTATGTGAGAACAAATGATAACCTAGTGGATCCGTTTACTAAAGGTTTATCAAGAGAGAAAATTGAATTCGCATCGAGGGGAATGGGTTTAAAAGCCTAAACCAATAAGAGTTATCTTATACGAAAACCTATCCTAGCAACTGGAGATCCCACGGACTAGAATCAATAAGCAAACCAATTATGAATAACTCAAGACGTAATGCATTTTTGGACACAGTCCTACTCCATTCCTATGGTGCACACTATAAATGGATGCCTACAGAAGTATTACAAGGTTAAAACTATGTTTTTTTAATGATGACCATATCTTGAAAATAACAATTGGGGTATATGTAGGATACACTTAATGGTTGCGATCTCCTATGTTAGTGTGAGCTGGGTCGGCTCTATGAGAATTTTAAAAGGCTTGAATTCTCTATAACACTCGTAGAGCCAGAAAGTGTCCAGGACAAAAATGAACACAACCAAGAGATTGGATGAGAAGGGAATCAATGCTTCGTAAAACTTATTGTTTGGATATACAATAAAGGCTGATGGTTCAAGATGAAGTAATTCACCGATTAGCCGAGTAGATCCAATAAGTTTTAACTAGGGAAAGTACAAAGTGAAATATCTACTTATCCACGACAAACCATTATTCCATACGTAGTCTGAGATATTACACTTTGTGTGGGGGAAAAGTATATTATCATTCATGTTGGGGATGGTTAGAATTCAAAGAGATGAATGACATATACTTTAGTCCCACATTGGCAAAAAGAAGATTAGATATATGTATTTATATCTATTCCTCATTCCCTATATTGGCCCTTTGGGTCAAGTAATTTTGTGCGAGGGGGAGGACCTAGATCATATGAACCAAACACACATGCGCGCGCACCGCCTTCCCGTCTCGTACTGAATCGAACCGGGTCGGGTTCGGACTTGGACTTGGGCTTGGGTCTAGAATGAAATCTTATTTTTTCTACGAAAAACTTAAACAATTTTGCGGGTTTTTCTTTTGGATGCAGCAATGACTATGGGCACAGCCCAACGGAAATCAAATAGGTTTACAGCCCGTTAAACGGATGAAGAGAAACGGGTGCGGCCTGTTTTAAATAGATGCGACGGTTTTAATTCAAAACCAAACGTCAAACGGACGCGACTATTTGAATTATAACGGTTTAAAGATTATAAATAC
Organism: Allium sativum; assembly: GCA_030737875.1. Taxonomy (NCBI): domain Eukaryota; kingdom Viridiplantae; phylum Streptophyta; class Magnoliopsida; order Asparagales; family Amaryllidaceae; genus Allium; species Allium sativum. The sequence continues at coordinate 303,945,800 of CM060924.1, forward strand.
GTGAAGAATCCTGATCACATTCCTCACGAATTTTATCAATCTGCTTCCTCTTCCTCTGCCCGATCACTGTGTCGTGCAGTCTTTGATTGTTGTATCCTGGGAGGCTAACTAAAATGTCTTAAGGAAATTGCTAAGGCAAGCCTCAATCGAATTTCCTTTCTATTTGTATTGTTTTTTGCTATTGTATACTATACTGTATCCACTTGTGTGCAAGTCGGATTGTGCTTTGTAACAATTGCACATATTGTTGCTCATTGTAACACAATTTGGTGTCGCTGATTGCGTCTGTTGCTTCTGTTCTGAAATTAAAAGCTCTACATGTGTACCCACACACAATGCATCCATTTTAGTATGGTTGTTATGGTTGAATTGTTCAGAGATGACTTCACAGCATATGCAAATGTCTGCTTTAGAGAATTTGGAGACAGGGTAACTCATTGGGGTACCATAAATAAGGCAAATGCATTTGCACTGCGTGGTTATGAAGATGGTTTCTTGCCTCCCAATTGCTGCTCCAAGCCATTTGGTGATTGCTTGAAAGGAAATTCCGCACTTGAACCGTACATTGTAGCTTACCGTCTTCTGCTCGCACATAGTTTCAATAGCATCATTGTATAAGAAAGTATATCAGGTATTTCATGGATTGAGTAAAAAAAATGCTCAGACTATTGCACTCATGATTCACTTAATGACAATGCAGGCTAAGCAAAAATGGGTCATAGGAATGAATCTCATAGTTTTCAATTTTGTTCCTGAAACAAACTCTCAAGAAGATTTAGATGCGCAAGGTAGAGCATTTGACTTTTACTATGGCTGGTATCTCTTATAATTTGAACTAAGAGATAAACGTATATCTGTTTATATTTATTTATTTTGAGGAATACAATTTCATATATAAATGTTATCATTGTGTAGGTTCATAAAGCCACTAGTAAGAGGAGACTATTCCAATAGTATGAAGTTGGCTGCAGGAAATAAGATGCCAAGATTTACTAAAAGGCAATTGAGCAAACTCATGAATTCTTTTGTCTTTTTTGGGTTAAATTACTATTTAACAATGAACGTTAAAAACGTTCCCAACGATGCATCTATTGACCAAAAAGACTTGTTGGGGGACGCTGCCATTAATGCTTTTATGGTAGGTACCATGAAGACAGGGACCTTTGGTGTTACATTTATGACTTTTCTTTCAGGGCTTGTTATGCAGGATGGAAAGGAAACTCAGAAAAATCCAGTATGCACTTAGAGTTAATTTGCTTTATCTTCTTATATTATAGAAAAATGCAAATGGGTTGCAAAATGTTTTGGAATATATGAGGCAAACATATGGAAATCCTCCAATATATATTCAAGAAAATGGTGAGTATGTCTAATTTATTTTCCTAAATCAGAAGCTTAATTAGGAATACTAATGTTTCAACATAGGAATTTTTCTCCATGGTTTATTACAAATCTTGATCTTTGATCATACGGGTCATCCCACACCATTAAATGCATCACTCCACGAGACGGGTAGGATAGATTTCATAATCAAAAACTTAGAATGTCTCCATGACACCATAAGGTACACATTTGTTTTCTTCATTTCAATTTTTTGATTGCATGCTTCATGTTAATGTACATTCATATTATTAATTATTAATGGTTATACTTGGATTCAGAAATGGTTCCAACACAACGAGTTATTTCACTTGGTCCTTCGTAGACGTATTCGAGTTGACTGTTTACGGTCCAGGTGGATATGATACATCTTTTGGTTTGAATCATGTAAATTTCACTGATGTTGGAAGAAATAGAACGCCAAGATTTTCTGCAAAATGATACTCTAGTTTTCTCCATAGGAAAACCAATGTTAAAAACATTTCAAGTAAATTGGTGTATTTACCATAAGTTTCGTAATATGTTCCTAACGGGTTTAATGCAGTAATGATATGTTGTGATATGAAGTAAAGAATGTAAATATTTTTGAGAATGAGGGTAATCTAGCTCTCAAGAATGACAGTATTTATAATACAAAGAATTGTATATGGGCTTGGCCCAAATGTTGTAACCCGATATAATGGGTTTACACATATTAATTACATTGACCATGTAACATACGAAACAGTTGTTTTCTCTTATACCCCCTCCTCGTAAATCCAATTAGGGTTTAATGGAGGTGAGAAAACAGAGCTTGATCTTGCTTGAAATATATGATTTTCACTATTGTCCATCAGACCCGAGTGTGTATCAACGTGCTAGTATTCAGATCTTTCCATGATGCTTGAGTTAGACTGAGAATTTGTAGTGTCGGAATGATTATCAACTCTGATGTCTTAAATCTTTAGACCTTGCTTTCTTCGATTTGATGGATTTTCCCTTAGATCCTCCAGGTTGTGTGAGCTTGCTTCCGCTTTGGTTGGATTTGAAGCACTGAAACTACGGTAACATTCAGTTTCTCTTTAAACTGTAGAAAGTTCTTTCTAGATAGTGGTTTGGTCATAATATCTGCTATATGATGAGTGGTTGGTATGTGTTTAACTCTTAATTTATTCTTTGCCACTTTTTCTGTTACAAAATGTATATCTCGCTCCATGTGTTTGGCTTTAGAATGTTTTACTGGATTTGTATTAGTAGAAAAACACTTTAAGTTATCACATTATGTTGTAGATTATTTGCTAGTTTTAATCTTTAATTATGTCAGTAGAGATTCAATCTGCGATATTTCTTCTACAGCATTCGGAACACTGCAGTATTCAGCTTCAGCACTAGACCTTGACACGGTACCTTATTTCTTAGAATGCCAAGAATTAGAATTTGTCCCCATGAATACGAAGTAACTAGAAGTGGACCTTCTACCAATCGACATCAAAATATCTATTTATGTTGATGCTTGTTGATGATTCCAATTTTAAACCATGCTTTATAATTCCTTTGAGATACCAATATTCTTTTTTATTGCTTATCAATGCTTGTCTGATGAATTTTGCATGTACTGGCATACTTTATTCACATTGAAAGTGATGTCTAGTCTAGTGATTATGGCATATTGTAATGAACCAACTATGCTTATGTAATATATTGGATTTGGCATTGTTTCCCCATCATTTTCAGAAAGTTGCAGATTGATTTTCATGGGTGTTAACAATGCTTTAGCTTTGTCCATCCTTTCCCTGAATAAAATGTTTGCAATGTATTTTTCTTGATTGAGGAAGAGTTGTGTCCTTGATTGTCTCTTTACCTTAATTCCTAAGAAGTAGTTTAAGTATCCCATGTCTTTGATTGAGAACTCTTTGTTTAGTTAACTTGTGAGCTTGTTGAATTCATGCTGATTGCTACGTGTAATTACAAAGTCATCAACGTAGATTAGAACATATGTAGTTTCATGATCATTAAAGCTAGTGCATAGTGAGTTATCAGGTTTTGTTGTTGTGAACCCAAGCTTGACCAATGTTGCTTTTAATTTATCAAATCAGACTCATGGTGCTAGCTTTAGACCATAAATTGCTTTGTTTAATTTGCACATGAGTTTTTGACCATCTTGTTGTTTGAAGCCTTCTGGTTGCTCTGTATACACTTTTTCTTGCAATACACAATTTAAGAATGCGTTATTTACGTCTAATTGTTTGATATCCTAATTTCTATATAATGCAATACATAGTATTGTTCTTATAGCAGTTGGTTTTACAACAAGTAAAAAGGTTTCATTGAAATAAAACCCACTCTGTCGTGAATAAACTTTTGCTACAAGTCTTGCATTATATTTATAAATTGATACATCAGAATTTGGCTTGACCCTGTAGGTCCATTTACAACCAACAATGTTTTATCTTATGGCATAGGAACAAAAGTCCAGATTTAGTTGTTTATTAGAGCATTGTACTCATCTCCCATTGTTGTTCTCAAGTTTTCAAGTTAAACAGGTTCTAGATATGTGCCTAGTTCTTTGATTTCTATGCTAACAGTATAAGTCTTTGGTTTAAAAATTCAACTCTTTGCCCTGGTTATAATGTGGTAACCAATGGCATTTTGTAATGGAATACGATCTATGTTGCTGCCTTGGTTGTCTTCATCACTATTGGATGATAATGCATTTCCAGTAGTTGTTAAAGTCCTATTCCACTGCAGTTTATCTTGTGATGCTTTATGTGAGGCTTCAGTTGTAGTTTGCTCACTGCTTAGTTGATTTATGGGTGTTGAGTGCCTTGATTTTTGAGTAGTGGGCTTAGGTTGTTGATCAACTTATTTGAGTGGATGTGTGGCTTCAATTTGCTCTGGCAGATTAGGTATTGACATTCTTAGATTGCAAAAAAATTGAGTAATTTTGGTTCCTGTTTTGCTGAAGGGAAATTCCTTTTCATGAATACAATACGCCTAGATATTAATATTTTTCTATTGTTGTCTAGGCACTTGTAGGCCTTTTGATTTGTGTCGTGTCCAAAGAAAGTACAAGGAGTAGATCTAAAGTTTAGTTCATGTTGGTTATAGGGTTTTAGATAGGAAAAACAAAGACATCCAAATACTTCTGCAATTTTTTAATCAGGTTCAGTACTAAACATGACTTCAATTGGGCATTTTAATTTTAAATCCCTTGTTGTAAGCCTACTTATTAGATATACAGTAGTAGAAAATGTGTCGGGTCAAAATTTTAATGGTAGACATGCTTGAGCTAGAAGAGTTAGGCTAGTATCTACAATTTGGCTGTGTTTTCTTTTAACTAAACCGTTTTGTTCAAAAGTATGAGGACATGTAGTTCTATGAAAAGTACCCTTTTATTAAATAACTCCTTTAAGGGTTTAAATCCAATGCCCCCATCAGTTTGAAAAACTTTTAGTTAGTAACCAGTTTGTTTCTCGACTTGAGCAATAAATTATGATACAACAGTGTAATTTCTAGACTTGGAATTTAAAAAATATATCCATAAATATCTAGAGATGGCATCAACAAAAGAAATATAATACTTGTACCCATAATCACTATTGATTGGTGTTGGATCCCATTAGTTAACAATAATCAGTTCAAGAGGCTTATTGTATACTGTGTGTAAGTCAGGAAATGCAAGTTTTTGAATTATTATTTTCATTTGACAATAGGTACACGTACTAGGGTGAACCCATTTATCAATAGCAATATTATTATTTTCAGAATGATTTCTACAATTTTGGCATTTAGTTGACCTAAACTGTGACTCCATATATCAAAATTATTGCTTTATTTTGCTGATTGCTTTCAAAAATATTGCAACACTTTTCTTTAGTCTCGTGATGTCTTAAGTTTAGGTTAGCAACATTGAAAGTATATAATCTCATAGATTCTCTACCCTGCAACAAGATTTCTTTTGTTAGAATATCTTCGAGTAGGCAATATAACGGTTAGAATTCAAAAAATACATTATTATCTCTTGCAAATTGAGATACACTTAATAAATTTTTCTTATTAACGGTACTCTCAATAAGTTGTGATAGAATTGCTTTTTCTTTCCCATAAAGCTTGCATTTCATGTGTGTGTTATTTTAATGACATTGCCATTTTCTATATGTAAATATTGCATACCTTTGTACTCTTTACTTCCCAAGTTTTAGTTGCATAAGCTGTTTGTGACATCACTAGTTGCACCAGAATCAAGATACCACACTTCATCGTGCATGTCTTCCAAACTGGAAGTGTCAGCTCTTCTCATTTCACATTGGCTTTTATTTTCTTCATAACTAGTGTCCATATTAGCACTAGGTTGATAGTTTCTTATGCCACTGTTGTTGGATTGGACCGGTGTGTAATTAGAGTCAAATATGAAATAGCATTTTCTTGTTGTGTTTCCTGTTTTTAACAAATCTGGCACCTTATTCGATTGTTGTTGTATCGACCACTTCTGCTTCTTCCTCTGCCAATGGGAGAACCACTTTGACCACTGAGCTGATTTCTATCGCCATTTTGTTATTGTCTTGAGTTTTGTATCTGATGTAGTGTAACAACCCAGAATTTTGACAATAAATAATCCAGTTATTTAATTAGATTTCCAAAAATAAAAATTTCTGCAAACTGTGGAATTTGACCACAAAGCTTGCACCGTCGCGTTCGTCTTGAAATTCTGGTTAATTTTTATTCGCGAACGGAGCCCGTATGATGAAGTTACGAACAAAATACGGAAAAAATGGAAAGTAATAAAAAGGAGTAACATATATATATATATATATATATATATATATATATGTGGTAAATATTTATTACCCCGCCCCCACCAGGCAGGTCGACTGGCGGTCGATATAGCAGGTGGCGGCCAGGGTTGTTATTATAATATATTTATTACGCAGACGAATTTTTATAAATTTAAATCTGATAGTTCCGGTCATTTCAATTCTTAAATATAAAGGATTATACCACATTCTTTTGCACACAAATCTGTAGGCAGCAGCGATTCTCTGCTATGGTTTCTCCTTTCTAACTCTCACTACTACAGTTATGCATTTTTCTGAAAAGTTTTTGGCATCGCTAAGGCATTGCCAAAAAAATTGGCAATGCGTTAGTGATGCTAAGATAACGTCAAAAAAAAAATGGTCACTAATTCGTTAGGCATCCCAAGGCATTACAAAATTGATGTCACTAAAATTCAGCGACACCATAGCGATGGACATAACTTACCAAAATAAAAGGTAACAATGGCGTTGGTAAGCATTAACGACGCCATTACGACGGAACTTTGAATACGAAAATTTGGACGTCACAATAGTAGTGATGCCTTTGCGACGCCTTTATGAAATAATGTTTGTTGCTATGGCGTCGGTAAACTTGGAATGGCTTCGCATCGCTTAATTGTTACAAAATTCAATAGTACTACCTATTATTCATTTCTACCAACCACACTCAAACACAATGGTTATATAAAGTCAACGTGCACTATATTCATCTTCATCGTATATCATTTCAAACAATCATATATATGTAAACCTAATATATATAATTGAATTATCACAAAAAATACAAATAGAGTCTACACGCATTCAACATAATGATGGTTAATAAAACAAAATCACATGACAATCACAATCAAACATGTCTACACAACACTTAGTGGAACAAAAATGCGTAAATCCAACACAAAATATCCAAATGAATAATTTACACAACATATGATGGACCACAACCATCCTCACTTCTTTGTTGTCTCTAGTTCCGCATAAACTTCAACATATCTGCTATACTCATCTCTAACTCACTCATTTTGGTCTCCAATGTAGAAATCTTGTCATCATTCACATTTACTCCAAATTGAACTTCTATTACTCAGTCGATTCAACCCCTTCTTCTATTGTGTATGTTGGCTATATGTGAATAATTGCATTAATACATGCACATATCTTACAAATATTTAATAATTGCATTAATACATATACACCTGTTATGTATGTAAATGTATCATTATGAATACTAAAAAAAGAAATGTTGTGGACATTCATATACATTAGTAGGACATAGTACATAATGCACATAGCTCTAGAGAACTAAAATAAACCTAATCTGGGTTAAAATTTGCATGGATAAACAAATTCTAATGATTGAAGTTGGCATTCAAAATAACGTTCAAATGCTTAAACCCAATCTGCATGTGACTTCCAACATAATCAGATTTGCTAACGGCTAACTCTAAATCTGCGTGTGGTTGGTGAGCTTCCTACAGTATAGTGGGCAGGCTTGCATTAGGCATGAAGCAAAGGGTGGATTAAAAATTAGCTTGCGTTTCGCATACACTTAAAATACCCGGCGAAACATATAATGGTATTAAAAGAACAAAATGTAACACTAGAAAAACTAATAAACCTTTGCGATGATTACGCCATAAACTTGTTTTAAAAGCCTTGTTCACCCACCATGTGTATCGCTCTTAAAGTTTATTTATGTTGGTCTAATCTTCACATACAACACAAAATTAAATATACTCAACAAATCCAGCTACAAGATGTCATATCCTTTTAATGCTACATGCAAACAAACAACTATATCATACAAATAATCATATAATACGAAACTGGATAATATTTGAAATGATTTTGAATGTATACAATACGATCCATAATATTATATTAGATACAAGAGTGATAAAGATAAATTTGATTCTTCACCAGATTTCAAGGAGCTCTACAAATAAAAAATAATGAACACAATTAAAAGAATCATTTGAAGAACAATCAGCTAAAATCGTTTCAATTCTCTGAACATTATTCTTAGGAACTGTAGATCCTGAAGTTGCAACTTCATTAGTAGTAATTATGTTATTTCCTACGTTGTTATTAATAACAATAATAATATTATTATTTTTTAAAGAAAATCATAATAAATTATGTTCAAATTTGGTGTATAAACAAGAAAATAAATCGTACAAAAACTTGCCACCTAGCAGAAATGCAAGAACTTTGACTTGGAAAGAAAACAAATAAACAAGCGGATAAGAGCTTAGCATTTGTTTTAAATAAGAAGTGGAATGTGAATTAGTTTTAACTGTCTTGGTTTATAGTGGAAAACATGTACTTATTTACTGCAAAGTAGTTACAACGAACTTTCTATGGAGCACTCTATAGTTACGAATATTCAAATAATATTTATTGCAAGCACTTTGTAAATGAAAAATCAACAGTTATATGATGAGTTGTGACAATATATAAATATAAAGTTTAAAACTTATAATAGAGTCAAAAATTTCAAGTGCCCTAAATTATTACTCATAAAAAAATTACGAAATTTTTCCTGAAAATTTGAAATGTTGGACCTTTTTAAGCCAGCTAAAATTACATGATCATGACAACATGCATAAAATTAGAAAATAATCTAGAATACTTGAGGAATTTGAACTTCACATATAGAATTCATTAAAAACGTCCACTCTAACACTGAGAATACAATTCACGGATACGTTTATAATATTAACTTCATTGACTAAATTAAGAATTAAATCAACTGCCTTAAAATCTTTAGTTTAGTCAAAAATATAATGCAAGTTAATTCAAGTCTCTGTAATCCAACAAACTATATAACATAAACAAGAGGAAGAAGAAGAAGAAGAAGGTACAATTAATTAGGATGAGAATCAAGTACACTGTAATAAAGTGTAATTAGCAACAAACAACTAAAACACCTGTTTTGTATGCATATCAAGCCCAAGAAACACAACTTCCTTAGGGATTGACACATGGCCATCCCTTTAGCCTATAGGAACTGGATAATGCAAGCATCTAGATAGCCGGATTGCATTCCTTGTTGCAAGTGCTATGATATACATGCACGATACAGTGTTTGGAAACATTGCCTTCACTCTCTACCCTTTTCTTTTTCTATCACTTCATGTCCACTTACTGACATGTTCAGCCCTGCATTTATTTTTTATGATTCCTTCTTCAGTGGGTTTATCAAAATCAATATATCTCACCTCTGCAATTATGAATATGTATGTATGTACGTATGTATGTTGTGTGTGTGTGTATACATAGATACACATAGATATGGTATGCCAAGTGCGAAAAGATAACCCAAATATTTACCGTGATAAAGTGGTCGTGGTACATGCAAAAATGATGTACTTGAAATTGATCGATCACTTTCAAAATGTTTTAAATGACAGAATGAATTATTTCTTCGGCGTGTGGGAAGCTGTAGTTATACTAGTCAACTTAAATTCTGCTGCCAGCATCTATTGCCATTTGTACACGATAAAACATCAATGAATGAGAACAAGTAGACAAGCTTCATAATTTCCCTGTATGACATCATGTGTTGTGTAAGTGGGTTATCTGGTCTGGTACTAAAACTAATTTGTAAGCCTTATATAGCGTCCAGATGAAGAATCGGAACATATATAGAGCAACATAGTGAAGGAAATAAAAATAGTTGACAATTGTTTTGAATTAATAATATTAGAAACCATGTAATATGAATTCTATAGAAAACCAAGAGATGTTGTAAATGGCAAATGTTAGTGCATGGTTAATCATGCACTTTATTATGACTCACGAGTTACACAACCATGAGTCATTTGATCTAACTGTATATGAAAATAGAGAATAGTCCACAAAAGATATTTAAGAACATGGTGGCTTAGAATACTAAGTGCATTTTGTAGAAGTAAACCAAAATTTAATTTGGATATTCAGCTAGAGTGAAGGTCCAAAAGGCTTAATTGTTCCTTAAATGTAAATATTATATTGAATATTTATATGGAACAATGATTATTATGGATGTATGATTATCATCAGAATATAAGAACCCAAAACACTTGAAAATGAAAATTACCAATGCATATGAGAATATAAACAACAAAAACAAAATTAAAAATAAAGGTTTTGCTAATTAGGCTACTAATTATTATTCCATTAAATTTTTCTTCTAATCAATTGGTCTACCATTCTAATCTCCCAGTTAAATTTAATAATTACTTATTAAAGAAAATAATAGTAGATAATGATTTGATTGATCTCACATTGGTTTAGATTTTACCTAATAGAGATGTGGTAGCATTAGAATTAGTGTTGTTTCATTACAAATGAAGATTTAATGTGAAAAATGTTTTGTTTGATCTAAAAGTCTGGTTTTAAAAGATTTATCGTTAGTAGACTGGAAATAAAGAAAGCATTGATATTGATAAAGCTTCTAACCTTAAATCCATTTTTCATGATGCATCTTCTGAATCGGTGGTATCTGAAAGAATGAATATTTAGGAATTACGGCATGTAAAACGCGACCTAGCCATCCATCGTGGATTGTAACAGCCCGCATCTTATGTATCGGAAGATCGTAAAATATTTTTATTTTATTCCCTATGGGCCGGATCGTTCTCATCTATTAATATGTTGTTTATAGGGATGTGAGACATGTCCATAATTTTTACCAATTTGTTTTGTGACCACTTTGCCCTTGTCAGTCTTGTACATGGCATAACTTTTGACTTAGATCGAATTATAGGGTGACACCTGTGTCATTGGAAAGGAATTGATGATTGCCTTTCCGTAGACTGGTTACATTAAGGTTTTGGCTCAGCGGTTTGGGAGGAATCACTGTTTTAAGGTTTTTCAGTTGGTTATTCAGGTTTAGAGAGCCACAATGAGATGATTTGGGAAGGCCCGTTGGTGGGCTAGTGGAAGGGTATAAATAGGGGGTGGGAGGTATGAGAAATGTTTTAGTTTCTCTATTCTCTTATTTGGTGGCCTTGTGTTCCTCCTTCCTCTAACACCTTTCCGCCATTAAAAATCAAAATCTAAGGAGGGAAATCATTGATCTACACCATTGGCGGCTAGATCTACATCAATTGAAGCGGTAATTCATTGGATCAAGGGGTTTAGTTTGAATTGCTTGCTGTCCGGAATCTTGTTGCATTGATTTTTGCTTGTTTTGGAGAATCGGTGAGTGGTTTACATTTCTCACATGGGTTCAATGAAGTATATGAGTGTTTGACCATATTTTTCATCAATTTCAAATGTTTTCCCATAGATCTATGCATTGGTAAGTCCATTTTCATATGAAACACCTTATAATCCAATTTAGCAAGTTTAAATTGATAAATCTCATGCTATTTCATAAGTTTAAGAAAGTAAGATCTATAAGTTTTGTTAATATGATCATTCATCATGATTTTGGTGTGGTATGCATAATTTAGTGGAAAATTGTGGTTTCCATGTTGTTAATGAATTCATGTCATGTTTTTGGTCGTATTTGGAGGATTGGTTGAGCCAGTTTCGTCGAATTCAAGATTTTGCAAAGTTTTGGTCGAAATCGGAGTGGAATTGGAGATTGCAGGTTTTGGGTCGCACGTATGGGGTCGGTCATGAAACTCTATCTCGGGGAATAAGTCAGAAAGTGGCTTGGTTGGTCTTATTTTGCCTTGGTTGGTTGGTCTCCTTTCTGGCCAACTATAGTACGATGTAGTACAATGGAGTACAGGGTGAAGTACGGGTTTTTGGTCGGTCATTCATAGGGATGTTGGTCGGTCGGTCCTGGCCTGGTCGTTCAGTCATAAAGTTGGGGTGATGAAGCGGTGGGTCGAGCGAGTCTGGGTATGGTCTCATTTCTGGTCGGTCCATATCTGGTCGATCGTCCCTAGTTGAATGGGTCAGTCGTTTGTACATATGAGAAGTTGGGGAATTGAGGTGGATGCTGGTCGGTCGTTCATATATCCTGGTCGGACATGATTATGGCAGCGCTTTAAACACTGTGGCTAATGGTCTATGTGTTGTTGTTTGTTTTCTCTAGCAAATTGATGTGATGCTATGGATTGTTTCGGACCTTATGATTGATGTTTCTTTGGTTTGAGTGGGTGATAACTTCGAGAAGAATTAAAGGGGGGATTTTCGAAGCATTGAACAAGTTCATTGATCGGTGTAGAACAACAAAGAGGGTGGCAACTCAAAGGTCGTGAGTTAGTGAATAATGGTTGCTTGGGAAGGTTACTTGAGCTATGTAAAGTCGTCGGGTTTGATGACTAAAGATGAGGAGGCCAAGAGATTATTATTGTCGTAAGTTCTAGCAGGCTCAAAGCAGGGGTACGATGGGGGAACCCAAAATACTGGTTGTAGGTCGAATACCCTGGGTATCGTTGAAAGGCCTAGTTGTCAAGGTTTGACATACATGTGTATCGTTGAAAGGCGTATGGAGTTTATACTAGAACTGGGGTTACCATTAGCTCTTGACACATGGCAAAGTTAGTCGTCATACGATTAACGATGGTTTCAAAGCAGGATTGACTGTGATAGCAGAGTCAGTCATGAATGATTGGTTGTTCTGTTTGTACCGTCTCATGGAGGTCATCCAACGTCGAAGGAGATGTTCCTTGGGTGCTTGTCTGATATTGGTTTAGGCCTCTGGGGCTTGTGCTTAAGGGATGTTGAACTCGATTAGGATGGTTTACATGAGACACGTATAATCTAAATGTTATGAGTGCTTTACCATGATTGAATGGGTGTTCTAGTTTCCATGGATGAATGGTTGAATTGTTTATGATAAAGGCTATCACTGTCCGATGTGGGGAAGATAGGGTTGAGTTCTTCTCTGGTGTTTTGGGTAGATTAGTATGTTTATCTATCCATCCTCATATATTTTATTATTGAAGTTTGTTAGCTGTTTTATCGCTCACTAAGACTGTTGTCTGACTCAAGGTTTTATGTTTTTTTCTTATTACCTTGGTTTGTTCATCTGGTTGTGGATGGGCAGACTAAGTAGCAGGTGATTGGTGAGGACGATGCTGCTGTGCGAAGGCGAGCAGGAGGCTGGCGTATTACTTTTATTACTATCTAATATTTTGTTCCCGCTGTTTGAGTTGCTCTATGAGTGTTATAGTGAGGCCTTATGTACAAACTTTGGTGTTTTCTATGATGTTCGGATAATCTTTCAGGATGTTGTGAAAGTTTGAAAAGTTTGCTATATGATGCTTCACTACCATTACCTGTTGTATATGTTCTATTATATTTTATCCTTGCGATGTGAGTTTTATGACAGGTTCCGCTTGTGTTTACCTACTCCGATGATCGTCCATAGTTTCCAACACAACTTTTAGCGCATTTTTCCTGTTATTAAGTGCGGGAGTTATGGGTGGTCGTCACATGGATGTGACCAGATCAGACACATAATGCTCCGTTATATTTTTTTGCAGTTTTCTTAGAATCAGCGATTGACTAGGAATGCTATTGGATCCTTTGTGATTTTCAGTTGTTGGAGGAAATGGAGTGTGTCTTTCTCTTAATTTTTTTTTAATGTAACAGACATTCCAAAAGATAAATATTCACCATAAAGAAAAAAGTAATACATGGTTACTAAAATTAAATCTACTTCATGATCATATTAGACCTGGACTCAAAACCATACTAAGCCCTTTCTTCTCTGATCCTCCTCACAAGCTGAATGTCCTTAGGCATGACGGTAACTCTGTTAACATGAATAACACACAAATTATGGTCCTCAAACAAACAAACAAGCTATGCCTCGGACGCCTCTTGAAGATAGTCACCGTGGTGCACTAAAATCGCAAATCAGTTTTGAAATCTTGATGGATTTAATTAATCAATCATTGAAACAGAATCCTCCTTCTCAAAAGTTCAGTGATTTTTTGATACTTGCGGATCGTACGAAGAGCAATGGGACCTAGCCTAAATATGTGAGGCTTCATCACGCCATCGATGGCTAGAGCAGATCTGTGAGTTGTTTTTGTTATGAGTTGCTTTCTTGGGGGCATTGTCTCTAGTTGAGATCCTAGCGGTTTGCCTTGTATGTGTCATTGCAATAGAATGTGTAACATCCCGTATTTTCTGAGAATATTAAAAAAAATTGGTTAATTATGAAGAAGTTATTAAGCCTTGAAGTTTGTATGCATATGAGAGAAATATATATATATATATATATATATATATAAATTAAATAAATAAACATGCAAAAAAGGTTCAAAACAGCGAATTGGGAGGGGGAATAACCGAACCGGCCCATTTTTGAGGTCGACCCGAGCCCCACTGGGTCGACTAGGGGTTAATCCAAGGTGTTTGGCTGTCATCCCGTGGGCTGATTCGCTCAAATGCGGATTTTGCATTTGAATGGTTCTCATGATTCAGGGTTAATCTAATGGTCCTAAATAACTTTCTACACCTATATATACATCCCTAACCTAAACCTAAATCACATATACAGTTCTCTAGCCTCCATTGCTCTCTTCCTCTCTAAAAATAAATGAATCAATGGCGTCTCTACTCTGCTGAAACCTAAGCTAGGACTTGTGCTTCTTCTTCCTCCAATTCTGATTAGGATTAAAAGAGAACAACTACAACACCTTTTTCTTTTAGAATCCAACCAAGGCAAGTGCAGTTATTTTCCGATATAAACTTTAATTATAATTGTGACATGATTGTAAATCTGAATTTGAGATTGCGTATGTTCTGTTCTGATCTATTTTATTCTATATCTCTTTCTTCTTTCTGTTCTATAGCCAGGCTACCCCGAGCCTGCGCCAAATCTCATAAGAGATTAACGCACGAGCGTTAAACTTTGGGACAAATAATGAATGATGGCATAATTGGACATGGCTAATCTGTGACTAAAAGGACATAGCTTGTAAACTAGATTTAGATCTGTGCATATTCTATGAATTGGAAGAAGAGGAACCATTGTATATTAACATGTGACTTGAGACATTGGACATAACACATATTTTTGAATTAAAGATCTGTTATAATTTAAAGTTCTAGATTGTTGGGCATATTGTTTATATAGAAATTCATGATTTGGGATAAAAAGGGGAAAAGACTTAGGTGTGAAGATTTAGGTTAAGATTTAATAACTATTAAATGTGAATAACACCTAAGTGGGAGATTTTTGAATATATGACATGCATTGAAATCGATGGCTATATTTGGTATAATTTATATGTGAATCTTTTGTACTAGGCAAGTTTAACTAAATTTGAGACGTGTGTTATATGGTAAATTATGACCATAATCTGTGCCATGCAAATTCAATGCAAACGTGGGATATATGATCATAATGTGAATCATGACAACTATTTAGGCATGCAAACTTAGGCCAAATTTATAATTAGGCAAGATATGTTTATGAAACTTTAAGGAATGATTAAATCTGTTATATGGCCTAATCTGCTAGTTCTGTTATATTGCCTAATTTGCTAGTTCTGTTATATTGCTTAATCTGCTAGTTCTGCTCTACTGCTTAGTCTGCTAGATTTGTTCATCTGCCAAATCTGTCATCTGCTAAGTCTGTTGGAAATGCTAAATCTACTAGTTTGCTTAATCTGCTAAGTCGCCTAATCTGAGAAATCTGTTATCTGCTATATCTGTTGAGTTGATATAATTAGTCCGCTATTGACATAATCTGAATTGGCTATAGTTATGAATAATTGACATGTATATTAGGCGTGGGTATAAATGGTAAATCATTAATTAATTGGCCGCAAAGATAAACATGGCTAACTCAAGGTTAGAATGAGTTTGCGGCGTAATTCTGCCTGGAACCGCCCGGCATATTCCAGTGGTCACAAACAATAGGTTCTAATGTGAGAAGTTAGTCATAACGTGCTTGAAACCCGAGGTTAGACTCAGTTTGCGGCAGAAATCTGCCCGGAACCAACCGGCCTAACCAGTAGCCGCAAACTGTCAGTCTAATATGAGAGGTCTGGGCATTAATATTTAATTAATGAAAATCTGAGATAAATATAATGTCTAAAACGTGTTGGGCAGATAGGGTTAAACCCACTAGACTGATGAGTTTAATAAATCTGTTCCGTGAATCGGTAGGCCCAATTACAAAGTTAGACAAATCTGTAAATCTGTTAAATCCGTATATCTGATCCGTTAGTCTAAAACTTGTCTGATCTGTGAACTAGTTCATCTGAATTCTGTATGTCTGAACTTGTTAATCTGAAATCTGTTAGTCTGGGGACACAAGGATAGGAGGGGAATTACTTGTGTCATCTGTTGTTTGGGACCCATATTAGTCAGTAACCATTTCTGGTGTCAAAACTTTAACCCAACAGTAGGTAGGGTCCGGGCACACTTACTGAACTAATTATAATCGGTTCATTCTGATAATGGCGAGGGGTGTTGATGGTGCATTCCAACCGGGTCATGTGCGTGCATGGATCCCGGTCTGCCTCTGAGGATGTAAGACGCCGTGACATCTGTAAATAGGTATGTGTCATTCAAAGGTTGCCACTTTAGGGAATGATACACCCTTCGGTGGGGCTGGCACAGGGTATTTATGTATTAAGGAGCCGATCACTTGGGGTAGGGTTTTAGGGTACACTTAGTTCTGTTTGTTTCTGTTGGGTGGTAACACCTGTCTGTTTCTGCGTGGTACCGTCTGTTCGGGTGGTAAAGGCCCATTTACTAGTGTACACCTAATTCTACATTCTGTTTCCGTAAGGATTAATCTGACTGTTTCTGTTCGGGTGGTAAAGGCCCATTATTAATATTCTGTTTCTGTCTGTTTCTTTTCGAGTGGTAAAGGCCCATTATCAACATTCTGCTTCTGTATGTTTCTGATCGGGTGGTAAAGGCCCATTACTAGCGTGGAAATTATTCTGTACCTGTTTCTGTTTCAGTTTAGACATTAGGGTGACACCTAATTCTGTTATACTAGTATTAGTGCAGAGAAGTGTAAAGAAATAGCTTGTATCATTCTGTTCTTCTGTTATATCTGCTACATCTTTTACAGTTATCTATCATCCGGTTTTATTTTCATGTCATGTTATTATTATTTGTTCATAACTGAAAATCACTGGACTTGCCAGACGTTTGTCTGACCCTTGTTGTTTCGCCTCCTTTCTTCCGTTCCCCCCCAGGTTTTGTAGAAGGGAATACTCTAGCTTGATCCAGATTTCTTCCGCTTGCAGTGCTTAAAGTATGGCTTGTCTTCTTCTGTGGGGATTATGATTTTAAACTATGCATTCTGAAGGCTTTTGTACAAGACTGATATTTTGTACTTGAATTCTGATATTGTGATTTGAAAGGATGTAACCAAGCTTCTGTTTGAAATAAAGTTATAATTTTTCAAGTACTGTTTATCTGTCTTGTAGTATTCTGTTTCTGTTTACTAAAATGCTCCACCAAAGTTAAGGCATTCCCTTTGTGAGTGACCTTAACGGAGGTGGGGTGTTACACTTGGTATCAGAGCTGAAGGTTACCAGATTTGATAAAAAGTTAATGAAAACTATGTTTTAAAAAGGAGGTATTTTCAAAAGTAAAGCTTATTTTGAAAAAAAACATAATCCCCAAAAGCCATGTATCTTTCTTTTGATTCTTTGTTTCGAGTTCCTTCCTCTTTCCCTTTTTGAATCTCTTCCTCCGCGTATAGATGCTTTTTCTAAGATATGTAAGGACTTCCGTGCGATGGGAGGAGAACCGCTTTATGGGACTGAGACGTTGTCGAGGCTAGAAGTTGGTTGAACGAAGTGGAGGACTTGTTGGTACCTTTGAGATAGACGATGGGAGGAAGGTTCAACCAGCTGCTTGGTTATTGAAGGATGAAGCTTCATTTTGGTGGAAGGTCACGAATGGAGAACGTACATGGGAGACATGGATAGGACACACGATAAGAAAGTGGATCCAAAGAAGGGCACTTGCTTCAACTGTGGTGAGATGGGACACTTCACTAGGGACTGCCCGAAGAAACGAGGACAAGGGCAGAGGGCAGGACCAACTACTGGAGGGAAGGCGAACACTCTCAAGGCTAGTGGATAGGATAGGATTAGGAAAACTTTCTGTAGGAGGTTTAATTTCTTTATCTGATTGTTGAGTTAAAACTCTTTCTGATTCTGGTATTCTGATTCTGTAATCGTTACTCTGCACTTTAATACTAGTATTGTTTCTGATTCCGCTGTAGACTCAAACCCATAAGGGTTATGATTAATCTGTTTGTGATAGATTGGGGTTTGAGAGATATCTGTGTTAGGCGTCAAGTATGACGCATACATTCTGAGGTTTTGTGGGATATGATTTTATCATGCTTAGCTTCCTAAGAATCATTAGGGAACCTGATCTGTATCAGTAGTCTGTAAATATCTGAATAATTCTGATTTCCAGTTCTGACATTGTCTAAAGAGGGTAATCCTCTGGGTGTCAATCTGATGTTGATTTCGGTCTTCGGGGTTGATACTTAGGGGAATTATTTTCTCAACCAATGTCTAATGGGAACCAAGTCTTCGTTTTATCTGTACTCGCTTCCATCATTCGACTGTATCCTATCGATCGAATCTTCGAACTTTAGGTAGAAACTAATGGGTGTAAACATGTGTTTGAGACATGTTATGTTTGATGGTTACAAGTGGATGCAAGTGGTTGCTAGTGGTTGCTCGTGGATGCATATACACACACTAGGCACTAGATCGGCTCGAAAACACTCTCATACTGCATATGGATGTGTGAGCATTTTCAATTTTTGTGGATGCAAAATGATTGACTCAGCACATGGATGTTGCATTTGGATGAATGGTTATGCACTCATATAGAAATGATGTGTATCAAATAGGATTTCTTGCATACATATTTGGACTCATGACACTAACATGATTCGCATTAAGGAGGTCAACTGGATCAGCAGACCGCCTGATTTTGCATTAGATAAGAAACATATACACACACTTTGCATATGTTCATACGGCATTAGATACCTTTTAAGGACAATGGATGCCTGTGATTGAATGGTTGAGTAGATGGATGTTGGATGTTAGGATACATTCTTCTTAACTTGAAGATTTCGGGGACGAAATCCTTTAACGAGGGGAGAATGTAACATCCCGTATTTTTTGAGAATATTAAAAAAAATGGTTAATTATGAAGAAGTTATTAAGCCTTGAAGTTTGTATGCATATGAGAGAAATATATATAGATATATATAAAAATTAAATAAATAAACATGCAAAAAAGGTTCAAAACAACGAATTGGGAGGGGGAATAACCGAACCGGCCCATTTTTGAGGTCGACCCGAGCCCCGTTGGGTCGATTAGGGGTTAATCCAGGGTGTTTGACTGTCATCCCGTGGGCCGATTCGCTCAAATGCAGATTTTGCATTTGAATGGTTCTCATGATTCAGGGTTAATCTAATTGTCCTAAATAACTTCCTACACCTATATATACATCCCTAACCTAAACCTAAATCTCATATACAATTCTCTAGCCTCCATTGCTCTCTTCCTCTCTAAAAATAAATAAATCAATGGCGTCTCTACTCTGCTGAAACCTAAGCTAGGACTTGTTCTTCTTCTTCCTCCAATTCTGATTAGGATTAAAAGAAAACAACTACAACACCTTTTTCTTTTAGAATCCAACCAAGGCAAGTGCGGTTATTTTCCGATATAAACTTTAATTATAATTGTGACATGATTGTAAATCTGAATTTGAGATTGCGTATGTTCTGTTCTGATCTATTTTATTCTATATCTCTTTCTTCTTTCTGTTCTATAGCCAGGCTACCCCGAGCTTGCGCCAAATCTCATAAGAGATTAACGCATGAACGTTAAACTTTGGGACTAATAATGAATGATGGCATAATTGGACATGGCTAATCTGTGACTAAAAGGACATAACTTGTAAACTAGATTTAGATCTGTGCATATTCTATGAATTGGAAGAAGAGGAACCATTGTATATTAACATGTGACTTGAGACATTGGACATAACGCATATTTTTGAATTAAAGATCTGTTATAATTTGAAGTTCTAGATTGTTGGGCATATTGTTTATATAGAAATTCATGATTTGGGATAAAAAGGGAATATGACTTAGGTGTGAAGATTTATGTTAAGATTTAATAACTATTAAATGTGAATAACACCTAAGTGGGAGATTTTTGAATATATGGCATGCATTGAAATCGATGGCTATATTTGGTATAATTTATATGTGAATCTTTTGTACTAGGCAAGTTTAACTAAATTTGAGACGTGTGTTATATGGTAAATTATGACCATAATCTGTGCCATGTAAATTCAATGCAAACGTGGGGTATATGATCATAATGTGAATCATGACAACTATTTAGGCATGCAAACTTAGGCCAAATTTATAATTAGGCAAGATATGTTTATGAAACTTTAAGGAATGATTAAATCTGTTATATGGCCTAATCTGCTAGTTCTGTTATATTGCCTAATTTGCTAGTTCTGTTATATTGCTTAATCTGCTAGTTCTGCTCTACTGCTCAGTCTGCTAGATTTGTTCATCTGCCAAATCTGTCATCTGCGAAGTCTGTTGAAAATGCTAAATCTGCTAGTTTGCTTAATCTGCTAAGTCGCCTAATCTGAGAAATCTGTTATCTGCTATATCTGTTGAGTTGATATAATTAGTCCTCTATTGACATAATCTGAATTGGCTATAGTTATGAATAATTGACATGTATATTAGGCATGGGTATAAATGGTAAATCATTAATTAATTGGCCGCAAAGATAAACATGGCTAACTCGAGGTTAGAATGAGTTTGCGGCGTAATTCTACCCGGAACCGCCCGGCATATTCCAGTGGTTGCAAACAATAGGTTCTAATGTGAGAAGTTAGTCATAACGTGCTTGAAACCCGAGGTTAGACTCAGTTTGCGGCAGAAATCTGCCCGGAACCAACCGGCCTAACCAGTAGCCGCAAACTGTCAGTCTAATGTGAGAGGTCTGGGCATTAATATTTAATTAATGAAAATCTGAGATAAATATAATGTCTAAAACGTGTTGGGCGGATAGGGTTAAACCCACGAGACTGATGAGTTTAATAAATCTGTTCCGTGAATCGGTAGGCCCAATTACAAAGTTGGACAAATCTGTAAATCTGTTAAATCCGTATATCTGATCCGTTAGTCTAAAACTTGTCTGATCTGTGAACTAGTTGATCTGAATTCTGTATGTCTGAACTTGTTAATCTGAAATCTGTTAGTCTGGGGTCACAAGGATAGGAGGGGAATTACTTGTGTCATCTGTTGTTTGGGACCCATATTAGTCAGCAACCCTTTCTGGTATCAAAACTTTGACCCAACAGTAGGTAGGGTCCGTGCACGCTTACTGAACTAATTATAAGCGGTTCATTCTGATAATGGCGAGGGGTGTTGATGGTGCGTTCCAACCGGGTCATGTGCGTGCATGGATCCCGGTCTGCCTCTGAGGATGTAAGACGTCGTGACATCTGTAAATAGGTCTGTGTCATTCAAAGGTTGCCACTTTTGGGAATGATACACCCTTCAGTGTGGCTGGCACAGGGTATTTATGTATTAGGGAGCCGATCGCTTGGGGTAGGGTTTTAGGGTACACTTAGTTCTGTCTGTTTCTGTTGGTACCGTCTGTTTCTGTTGGGTGGTAACACCTGTCTGTTTCTGCGTGGTACCGTCTGTTTGGGTGGTAAAGGCCCATTTACTAGTGTACACCTAATTCTACATTCTGTTTCCGTAGGGATTAATCTGACTGTTTCTGTTCGGGTGGTAAAGGCCCATTATTAATATTCTGTTTCTGTCTGTTTCTGTTCGGGTGGTAAAGGCCCATTATCAGCATTCTGCTTCTGTCTGTTTCTGATCGGGTGGTAAAAGCCCATTACTAGCGTGGAAATTATTCTTTACCTATTTCTGTTTCAGTTTAGACATTAGGGTGATACCTAATTCTGTTATACTATTATTAGTGCAGAGAAGTGTAAAGCAATAGCTTATATCATTCTGTTTTTCTGTTATATCTGCTACATCTGTTACAGTTATCTCTCATCCGGTTTTATTTTCATGTCATGTTATTATTATCTTTTCATAACTGAAAATCACTGGACTTGCCAGACTTTTGTATGACCCTTGTTGTTTCGCCTCCTTTCTTCCGTTTCCCCCCCAGGTTTTGTAGAAGGGAATCTCTAGCTTGATCCAGATTTCTTCCGCTTGCAGTGCTTAAAGTATGGCTTGTCTTCTTCTGTGGGGATTATGATTTTAAACTATGCATTCTGAAGGCTTTTGTACAAGACTGATATTTTGTACTTGAATTCTGATATTGTGATTTGAAAGGATGTAACCAAGCTTCTGTTTGAAATAAAGTTATAATTTTTCAAGTACTGTTTATCTGTCTTGTAGTATTCTGTTTCTGTTTACTAAAATGCTCCACCAAAGTTAAGGCATTCCCTTTGTGAGTGACATTAACGGAGGTGGGGTGTTACAGAATGAGAAAATTATGGTTTCTAATTTGGGGATATTTTTATGAATCGGGAGGGATGGTCTCCCTTTTCTCATTTGCATATTAGGAAATTATGTTATTTTAGTTTGGCAATGTTTTCATGATTTTGGTAGTGATGAGCAATTGAGAGTTTACGAGCAGTACATAGCTGTTAGGTATACGCAAATTAGGTTTGGATTTTACCTGATTCAATGGTTCGGGTCATTAATAACATGTACATTTAAATCATTATTAGTGAGCGGGAGATTTTACGATCTGAATGGTGTATATAACAGTTAAAGTAGGACTACAGATTACCAATTATCAGTTACGTCGTAAAGGCATAGTCAAATCTCCACCCCTTTGCGATAACAAAAGAAACTAAAAAAATAAATAGTTGTGGTCGTTGTAGCGTCTTTACATTTACATAGCATCACAAATGCATGGTTAATTTACAACGCATCCATGACGACAGTTTGAAAGTAGCGTAATTTTCATGGCATCATTAAGGTGAAGCTAATTAACTATGTCCTTATAACTCTTAGTGATGACTTGTTAACGAAATTAAATTAGATGACGTCATCCCGAAGTCGGGTCATTGCGACGTCGTGCCGATGTTGGGTCATTACGAAGTTGCTATTCTACGTTAGAAATCAGTCAATATTGTTGTCGTGTCTTCTGAAATAAAATTAAAAATATATATAAATTAAATAAACATGGATTTAAGGAGATAAATCGGATTCATGTGCAAAAGGTGTGGATTTACGTTTAGGCTCTTCTTCATTCATATTTCTTCCATCTTTTCTTATTTTCTTGCAAATCTACAAATATGAAAGTGTCCCCTTTTCGAAATAATTGTATATCTGTAAGAATTTAGGAATTGACGGTTTAAAATGTATTTAGATTAAGATTTATATACCTTTCAGGTGAGTGGAAAGTCTATATACATAATTTAAAATAAAGGTCCGTTTGGCACAAGTCCCTATTTAGTTTTAAAATTAGGCTCACATCCGGTCTCAAACTAATTATAAATTAGATCCCTATTTTTCGAAAATTCATTAAAAAAATAAAAAAAATACGTAAATTCATATTTAAATTAAACATGTATTAGACAAAAAATTCAGATAAAAAAACCATCGAACAACGCATCAAAAACAGAAAATAACATAAAACAGCGAAACTGCAGTTAAATGCATAATAATATGCACATACTTGTATTTTCTTGCATACATCTGTGCAAGTATTTCAGTTATGCGTCTTGTTGGTTTTCTTGTATACATCAGTGCAAGTATTGTAAATTTTTTGCGTAGAAGTGTGCAATAATTCACAATCTTGCAAATCAGTTCACATTTATTTGCATTCAGGTGTGCAATAGAACAGAAAAGTTGCACACATGTATGTAACAATCTGCAGGCAAAATTTCAGTTAGTTTTTACTTCATGTAATACTTGGATACATGTGTGCAAGTATTTCAAATAGTTGCACACATGTGTGCAAGTTTTGGTCCAGATTTTCAATGAAAATAGCTTCTGCAATAGTTGCTTACATGTATGCAACTATTGGTAATAGTTGCATACATGTATGCAACTATTTTTATTTTTTCCATAAACTTCTCAAAATATTTGCATATTTTAGAATTTTTTTCCTTTTTACATGGCAGCACTTTTAAAAAAAAACACATAACTTTGATTTCAGGGACCGGGTTTGAAATGGAAAGATGGGAGGGAGGCCGTTTACATTTTCAAACATAATAGGGATGCTATAGTAATTTTCACTTAAATTAACCTGATTAATTAGTTTGTGGTTAATTTGAAATGTATGCCTAAATAGTTATCAGATTTGTTTATAATTTTGTTAAATCAGAAATAATGCTAATCAGATCTGTTTATGAGTATTGTAAATCTGAAGAGTAATGTGGTTTTGAATATTATTATTATTATGGGCTTATGAGATTGTCCATATTGTTGCCTACAATTGTATTCAAAATATTGTGGTTATTGTAAACACCATAGATCTGGAAATCAGTCCCACAAATCATTGTCAAAATTGTAGTTTATTCTAGATCTGTTGTTTTGGTGTTGATTTGTGGTTTATGTAAATATTAAAAGATTACAAGCATGTTTGTGTTTAGTTTGTCTGGGTTTTAACTTGGTTATTATAAATATGCCTCTTTTTTTTCTTCAATAAAAAGGACATTATTTGAATTAGTAAGAAATATGTATAAAAACCGAAAAGAAAAATGTTGTGTAAATTCATTGATAAACATAGATTTATGTATTTTTGTGCATAATTTACATCAACCATTCCAAAAACATATATTACATATTTCTTATGATTTGAAATATTCCTCCTTTAAATATTTTGGGAATAAATTACAGTACCTCATAATGACCTTTCTAAAAGTTTTTGAATCTTCTTACAATATTGAAGGCAAAAAGGGTTGTTTTGGTTGTTAGCTTAAACCAAAACGTTGAATTGAATAATAATAAAAATAGAACATAATAACTACGTTAACTGCACGAAAATATAAATAAACAGATATATTATCTGTCTAATCTACATAAACAACGCAAAATATATTATAATTAATTTTGTGGTATATGTGTGTTTGAATGGTTTCCATTTTGTGGAACCACATATTAAATGGAAATATATATATTATGGTCGTTATAGCAATAAATGTGATTGACTGCTACAAATAAGGTCATAACGGAATAATAACTATTGTAACCATCATTGATTGGGATAAAATAAATTGAATTAGGTAATTATGCTTAAATGGTTACAATTTAAATATGATGACTAGGAATAGGAATTGTAGCCCCAGTTAAGGAAATAATTAATCCTTATAACATAAAAGTAAATATATGCACCAAAATAAATCAAATTAAAGTAAAATGGAAATGTTTAAGGAGTTATAATAATTAGATGAGAAATAAAAAGGGACTGATATAAAAAGGACATTTATTAGTTCAAATAATATCTTAGGAAATTATGATCTTTAGGTTCATAAATGACATTAGTTATAACAAATGACATTAAAGGGGCTAATAAGTGCCTTAGCAAGTATGACTATTATAGTCATAAATGGAAATAACCCTAGTTAATGAAAATAAATGGAATTAAAAAGGGGATTAATGGGTATTGATAGCCATTTTAAATACTAAGTCCAATAAGTAAATAAATATATAAACGTCCTAGGATAGGAAGTTATAAGTTTTCCTTATTTATTTTATTCAATCTAGAATTAAAATAAATAGGAGTAAGAATTGTACTTAGTAGGTTAATGATGCAAGGTTAATTGCCTTATTAAGTCTACACTTTCCAACAGTAGAATATATTTCCAACTAATGTGAGACATCATTGACCATAGGAACCCATGATGATAGTTATTTGTGTACATGGATTATTTCCAAATTTAAGGTTTGCTCTATGAGTGAGGTCTTATGTTTTGATTTTAATAAGAATTAAATATTTTAAACAATTTATTTTGAGAATAAATGACTTAGAGTTTATTTAAAACGAGGTTTGAACATATATATTTATATAATTATAAAACAAACGTGTAAGCTCATGGTAGTTTGAAATTTTAATTTTGAATTTCAATTGTATGTACAAAATTCAATATAAGTTGGATTTCAGTAAAACAAAAAATGTTAGAATCTATTTAATTATATCTTTCTAACGAGTACGAAATATATAGATTTCATATTATAAATTGTAAGTTATGTACATATTAAAATTTAAAATAGTCGCTATGGAATTTAATAATAATATTATAATATTACATAGCCTTACAAATGGCCATTTTGCAAACGATATCCGTTTTCGACGAAACTAATTTTATTGGATCTGAAATGTCAGATTATTGTTAGGATTAAAATTTCAAGTCAATAAGAATTCGTATATAAGCGTAGTAAATTTAAATGCATGTTTGATTTTAGTTGAATTTAATATAAGCTAATTATAGGGATATTTTTCGAATGGTCTCCAAATTCGACGAAATCAGGTTTATTAGAACTGTATTTGAAAAACATAGCTAGACTTTAAATTTTGTAATTTTTGGAGTCAGTATGTAGTCGTGGCAAATAAAAACATATGATAAAATTCAATATTTAACGTTATATTGATTTATATTTTAATTTTGAGAAAAAACGATTAAAACAATCGAATCGGCTTACGAAACATATTCCATTATGTCCGGAATAAGGGTATTTGGTTATGGGCGATAGTCGTTGGGGTTCGTTCGGAGTTCAGCGCATTAAACAAGTAATGTTGGAATTAAATAATATTAAGATAGGGTATAAATAATCATTTCTCCACTAAATCCTAGCACATCATTTCATGCCGTCGCCACTTTTATTAGTGGCTGAAATTTCGCGATTTTAATTTCTCCAAATCCGCGCCTTAATCCAAAAACTTGTCAACAACAAAACTGTAGATCCCATCGATACCTCCATGATGAACGGTGATGATCGATGTTGAAGCCCTGAGATGGCCAGAATTAATTTCCATAATCGAGTAATACCTGTTCCTAATTGGTTGATTACTAAAAATGTTCTAAAATTTATTTCCATAATGCAATATAAACCAACCATGTAAACATGAATCCTTAATCGCAAGATATTCCATTTTGTTATTTTTGAACTATTGGATAATGCATAATATGGCTAAATCTCCATTTCACACTATTCCGCTTCCCTTTTCTTTTATTCTTACAATCACATTTGCTTCTTCACTTACAAACAAAACTAGGAAATATATCCCTTTTTCTTAACCAAATCCAGACTATTCCTATCTTCCAATTTAATCATCATACTTGTACCCCCGTTTCTAATTTATTTCCCAAATTTTACAAAATTATTGCAAATTTACTACGCCTTCTTTTCTGCAGCTCTTTTATCTCAACAATGCTTGTTCATTTAAGTTTAATTCTAAACTGTTAACTTCGCATATAACT
Organism: Allium sativum; assembly: GCA_030737875.1. Classification (NCBI taxonomy): domain Eukaryota; kingdom Viridiplantae; phylum Streptophyta; class Magnoliopsida; order Asparagales; family Amaryllidaceae; genus Allium; species Allium sativum. The sequence continues at coordinate 303,973,373 of CM060924.1, forward strand.
ATATGTTTTCCAAATTTACAGTTTATTTAAAAATTCAAACAATCCTAACTAAACTATGTCAAATTTAATCACGAATTAAACTACTATAAATAACTCTAATTACACTATGCATAAGTATAATAGAAAATAAATTACTACTAATAGTAAAGTAAACTATGCTAAAATATAACAGGAATTAAGTGATATAAAAAACCCCATGATCCTGAACCGATCTTACCTAGGATCGCAAATCATGAGTTTGTCTATGAAGAGTGGATCTAATTGTATTAGTTTTCATAATTGATTTCTTCTATGCAATACTAATTGATAGGGCCTCATTGATAAGAGCTACAAGATCTTGTGCATTAGAACCCATGGTTATGGGCCCAAATCCGTTAATATGGAACATTTTCTTTTCCAAGTGAAATCCCCTAGTATATGAAAGAATAAAAAAGTGTTTTCGTTGTTGTTGAATAAGAAGCCTTCGTATCTTAATGCATGTATTTAATTTATTCGGATCTATTAGAGCGGGATCCACTTTTTGGGGAGCATGAGTCGAAGCAATGACAAGAATATTTCTAGTGGAACATCTAATAGACCGAGGGATAAGTAATTCGACTCATTCACATACATATCATAAGTTTTGGAATCCATATTATGCAAGGAGACATTGTTTTTGCTAATTCGAATTGAAGGATGATATCAAATCGGCCTATTTTCGGCGTCATATACATAGTTAGCACATTCGTCATAGTTAGCAGCTCCATATCAAGGTCATCATCAATATCGTCACTATCATCAATATGGATATCTTCACTATCATCAATAAGGTACTCTTTAGGCTTGTCATCCAGAAACTTGTTCGGAAATACCATAATGTAAGGAACACAGGAGTTTGTCGCTAGGTTTTTGACCAAATAGGATCGTCCAGTTCCTATAGAACCATCGCTTAAATAACCCTAGAAGGTGATAGGGCTAAGCGGAGTGAAAACCTAAGAAATCGTGTAAGGAAGGAGATTCCTATTTGTACAGATATTACTTTAAACTTGGAACGAGCATGAAGAAATTAACGATACTTCTTTATCTTTTGAGTTGTTCTATTGGAATGGTCACTCAAGATCTTTGGTCTTCACTCGGACCTGGATCCAATGAAAAAAAATAGGATCACTTCTTATGGATTCATTGAGAATTCTCCTGATCTAGTTCGTGGCCTATTAGAAGTAGAGGGCGCTCTAGCGGCATCCTCACGGACAGAAAAGGATTGCAGTCAGCTTGATAATAATAGAGTGACATTACTTCTTCGGTCTGAGCCAAAGAATCTGTTAGATATGATGCAAAATGGATCTTTTTCTATCGTTGATCAGAGATTTTTCTATGAAAAATATGAATCGGAGTTTGAAGAAGGGGAAGGAGCCCTCGACTCGCAACAGATAGAGGAGGATTTATTCAATCACATAGTTTGGGCTCCTAGAATATGGCGCCTTTGTGGCAATCTAAAGGTCCACTGAATTGGGATTTCCCTATTAGGCCTGGTCATTTCGGGGAAAGCGGATCATTTATCATAAAAATGGGGAGGAATTTTCTAAACCCCTTTTCTTGTTATGTTCGTTAGGTTCAAGTCTAACGAGAATAATATTCTATGACTGATAACTCATTTATTTTTAAACCGATCCATTTATTATCTATTATTAGATTTACTAAGCCTTTATATTGGAATGAATCAAGAGTCAAATGTTTTGGCACTCCTTCCTGAGGAGATGAAGCAATATATAGTGACATAGGTCAATCCCTACAACTCATGAATTAAGAATTCTTACAACAACAAGGTCTACTCGATATAGATTAGGCGTTAATGAAAAATTTGACAAAAATCTTCCAAAAAATATTCAACTAATATTATCAATGAATTAAGTTTCTTATTAGACCGCATTTGATTCACCAAATACATCATTATTGTATACTCTTTGATATATATGGCGCAACCCAATCTTTGTTTTTCAGGTTTATAATTGAATTTGGGCACTTTCCATTTTGAATCAAAAAAAAATAGTAAGAAAAATTCCCCCTTGACAATGATATGTGTTGTATATGCAGACCCTAGATGTGATAATAGGGATGATTCATCCATAAAAGAGAAGGGGAATAAAAAATAGACACTAACTAAACTATATATCTATATATAGTTAGATATATATAAAAGAAAATAAGGAACAACAATTAATGAGATCGTAATAATGAATCATGAGTTTGAATTTCATAGATTTAATCTAATCAAGTATAGATGGCATTTTGTATAGTATAATGATAGAGAAATTAAACACACTTCACTTACTCATAATTCTTATTCATCTACTTGATCTTTTAATGGTTTAATAGATCATTTCAGAATGGCATATACATCACATATCCTAGATAAAGTGAAGACTCTGGGTTTCCAATAAGCCATGGCTACATCTATTTCATTAGGGATTGATGATCTTTTAACAATATCGTCTAAGGGATGTTTAGTCCAAGACGTTGAGCAACAAAGTTTTATTTTGGAGAAACACCATCATTATGGGAATGTACACACGGTGGAAAATTTACGTCAATCCATTGAGATATGGTATGCTGCAAGTGAATATTTGAGACAAGAAATGAATCCTAATTTTCGGATGACTGATCCATTTAATCCAGTTCATCTAATGTCCTTTTCGGGAGCTCGAGGAAATGCATCTCAGTACATCGATTAGTAGGTATGAGAGGATTAATGTCATCCCCATAGACAAATGATTGATTTACCCATTCAAAGCAATTTACATGAAGGACTTTCTTTGGCTGAATATATAATTTCATGCTACGAAGCTCAAAAAGGAGTCATGGATACTGCTGTATGAACATCAGATACTGTATACCTCACGCGTAGACTTGTTGAAGTAGTTCAACACATTATTGTACGTAGAATAGATTGTGGTACAATCTGAGGCATTTCCGTGAGTCCTCGAAATAGGGTGACAGAAGAAAAAAAATCCAGAACCTAATTGGTCATGTATTAGGGACGATATATATATATATGGGGATACATTGCATTGCCACTCGAAATCAAGATATTGGGATTGGACTTGCCAATCAATGCATAAATTTTCGAGCACAACCAATATATATTCGAACCCCCTTTACTTACAGAAATACATCTTGAATCGTTCAATTATGTTATGGTAGAAGTTCCACTTACGGCGATCTGGTTGAATTGGGGGAAGCTGTAGATATTATTGTGGGGCAATCAATTAGGGAACCAGGGACTCAACTAACATTAAGAACTTTTCATATGGGTGGAGTATCTCAACTAGTTAAAAGAATGAAATTGGCAGATATCGTGAAGATATTAGGTAGTATAGATATCATTATGGGAGAAATTGACAGTTGAAATGATAATTGATATGACAGAAATGGAGATACAAGGTATAACTTCTTTTTCTAGATTGGAATCTTTAAATGATATAATTTAAATCCACTCACCCGTCGTCCTAAGCTCTTTTCCTTGGATGTTGTAGATCTCGCCTCTGATAGGATTACATAAATATTTATTTTTATTAATCTTTTCCCCTATATAAATTTAGGCCTGGTCCATCCTAAAAAGGGAGAACCTAATAGGGAAAAGATTATGTTATGAGGAATTATCTACACAAAGAGGTTTAATTATAGGTTAGGCTAGGGATCTTAACCATTGAATTACAAGATATAATCTTGTCCAACCATGTCATTCAGTTAATAAAAACTCGTCATGTCAGCTCATAATTCAAAATCCATGAATGAAAACAAGCCACATCAGCAAAATAAAACAAAACACGTCGCGCTTCCTACTTGGACACTTTTTGCACCCAGGAAATGTAGTGGGTCGACCCACTCATGATTTTGGATCGATCCATTTGTCAACCCAACTAATATGGGGTCAGACCCCACATTATAAAAATTTTCATTTGATTTTGGCTTTTGTGATACCCTCTTCGTTTTGACTACGTATTATGCAAATTATAGGTTTAAATTGATCAGAAATTGCCACGAATACAATGGTGCTAATCTCATTACCAAATTCTAATAATTTAAAATTTTATTTAATTATTATAAACGTGGGATGTTACATTAAGTGATCAGGTAACTCACCTTTCTCCAATAAGATGTATTAAATGGTTTGTTGGGAACGAGTCCTGTGATTTCTGAATGGATCCGCTTCCTTTAGGTAGTAAATGACTGTTTTAGAATTCGCCTTAGGATATGGCATTAAATGACCGCTACATAGTACTAAATGTCTATCTTACGGGAAGTATTAAGTGGTTCTGTGATTATCTAATAAGGCCATTTAGTACTGATATAAGAGTCCAACGGAGGGAGGTATTAAATGACGAGAGATCGGCTACTTATCCTATAGGTCATAAGCGACTGCTTAGTATCTCTCGCCTTATACAAGGTTGGGATATACACGAATGACGGAAGGCTTAAACTAGGATTAGCAGACTTAATATCTAGTGTCCTCTAATTTATAATACCGTGTTGTATTAGGAGATCAGTTGGTATGCCTTAGGCCTTAATTATTTTGAGTAAGGTCATAAGTAGATATAAACCCACCTCTTTTTATTTAGTGAGCTATTAAGTGGTCAAGAAGTCCACCTCTTAGTTTCTGATTTGTAGCACAGATTAAAGGCTTCATGTACAAGTAAGGATTCCATCGTAGGATTAAATAATCTATTTTCTAGAAAGTGCTACCTTAGGTATGGTAGTTTATCCTTGTGTGTAACTGTATAAGGCTAGGCTAGAATCACTAGCCTTGTTAGACATATAGTTTGGGTGAAACAAAATGGAATATATTTGGATATTGTGGATAGTGTTATACATTTTCGCCTCACCGGGTCTTTGGAAGTGTTCATGCCTTGTTTTTTGTTCTTGTTCTTTCATGCTTGGTATTGATATGACGATTCAATTTTAAGGTAGATGTCATAGCCAGTACTTATTATCCTATCTTGTTTCCATTGCGAGTTAGTTTTATTATATTCTGATTATGATCATGCTTGTTTATTGCAAGTACTAGATTTACACGATCCATGCTCGGATGGGTTTGATTTTCTATTTGCCTTAAAATTCGAGCTTAGAAAATTACGGGTTGTTATAGTCGACCTAAGAGAATACCCAGATGCCCTAAAGATGATTAGACAAGCCGCCTAATAATAGGAATGGATATTGCTCGTCTCCCTTCCTAAGGTACTATATGACCTAGAGGCATAACTACAGGTCTATCATCTATAACCTGATCGATGCAGAACTTATCTCAAATATGGTGGTAATATAGTTACCTAATTAAATGTGTCCATATACTCTCAAGTTACAAGCTCTGATGACTCGCTACTAGAGAACACAATATTCTATGTGTAACAACCCGAAAATCTGGGCCAGTTTAAAATTTTTATTTTGGCAATTTTAGCGAATTTCGAATATTTAAAATAGATTATTTTAAATAAAAACGACGAGAAATTTATTTTGAATATAATTAGAACGTATATATTATATACGTCGTCGTTATAATATAAATATTTATATATAATTATAAATAGAATTGAAAATGGGGCGGTAGTTCGAAAATTCGATTTCAAACTTCAATTGAATGTACCGGGTGCAAAATAAACCGGATTTTAGTGAAACAAAAAAAATGGGATCTATTTGGGAATATCTTTCCAACGAATCCGAAAAATCAAAATTTCATAGAGGGAATCAAAAGATATGTCCAAATGAATTTTCTGAATAGTCGCTATGGAATTCAGGCCCTTAAAAATGGAAATTTTGCAAACGACCTCGGATTTCGACGAAACCACTTTTGTTGGGCCCGTGATGTAAAGTTATTGCTAGATTCCAAATTTCATAATTTTTCGATTCAATATGTGAGCGTGGCAAAGGAAAACACGTTTGACCAGTTTCAGTTGATTTTAATCGACGGGAAATTGACCATTTTTCAAACGATCTCAGAATTTGACGAAACTAGTTTTTTTAGGACCGTATCGTCAATACGAAGCTAGAAAATATTTTTCTGTAATTTTTAGAGTTCGTATGTGGCCCTGGTAATTTAAAATGTGCGTTAAAATTAAATATATACTGATTTATACTTTATTTTTGACGGGAACCTATCGAAACGGCCGGATTGGCTTGCGTGGCATATCCCATTGTGTTCAGAATGAGGGTAATTAGCTAGGGGCGACAGTCGTTGGATGCAGATTGGAGTTCGAAAGAAAAAGTGATTTTATTTGGAAAATAAAATAAATAAATTAAAATATAAATCTCCCCCCCTTTATCTCTCTCTCCTTCCCACCCCTCGTTGACCCGTCAGTTAAAGCATAACGAAATAAAAAAAATTGGAGAAACTCATCGCGCAGAGCGCGATGGGCGCTGACGCCACCGCCGGTGGTACTCCACCGCGACCACCAACCTCCGGCGAGAAGCCCCACCTCGCGCCTCTCTCTCCCTACCCCTGATCGAACCCGCACCCCAAGGCTCATCCCTCCTCAGCGTTAAAACCCTAGGACACCACCTCCGACCCCAAACGCCCCTCCCCCTGGCCTCTGCCTCGACTGCTGGGGCCCCCCTCCTCCACAGCGCCTCCTCCTTTGTCAAAGATCCCCACAACCTCTTTTAAAGCCCAAAACCGTACCCCCTAGACCTCCACCCAGATCGACAGCCGCGCCCTGGCCAAAGGGGACCCGTCACCTGTTCTGCAGCCGACCGATGAACCCTCCTCCCCCTTCGAGCAGCGGACGTAAGTTTTCTTTATATTTTCTAGTATAAAAATTCAATTTTTATTCGTTTACCTCTAGTATAAAAAGGCGATCTTTATTGGAATGAAATAAATAGTAAAGACGTGATTTTTTAATGGTGAAAGACGAAATTTTTATATGATAGAAATCTTGAAAATATAATTTTTATATAAGTATGAGATTAGAAATATGATTTTTATTTGATGTGAAGATTAAAATTATGATTTTTATATTATAGAAGTAATAAAAATATAATTTTTATATATGTATGTAAATAAAAATACGATTTTTATTGTGATGTTAGCAAAATAAAAATATAATTTTTATTCATTTAGAGTAATAAAAATATAATTTTTATTATAGTAAAGCAATAAAAGTATAATTTCTATTCGAGTGGTAAGTAAGAATACGATTTTTCTATATGGAATAATGAAGTAAAAATACGATTTTTCTATATTGAATAATGAAGTAAAAATTCGATTTTTATATATTGAATAGCGAAGTAAAAATCCGATTTTTACATATGTAGTGGCTACAGCAACGAAGATGACAAAAAGGCGATAACGACGAAGGTTTCTGCAAAAGAAGTGCCGTGGAGTTAGGATAGCTATTGGTGAGAACTTCTCACCTTTCAATTTAATTATTCTAGTTATAAATATATACTAGGATGCAGACGGTGCTTAGCAGCACCCGACACCCGTCATCCACAGACCATGGATGACTTGTTTGTTTAATTGTTTGGTTGCATAGATTAGTTAGATTATTTGAGCTGAATTTGACTGTTGGGTGAATTGAAATTGATTTGATTGATGTGTGAATGGCGTGGGCCTTCACTAGACCGGGGATAAGGCTAGGCCTTGTCCCGTTTCTAGTATCGTGCCGTTATGCCGCCGAAATTTTCTAAAATATGTTAGAAAAATAAAAATATCATTTTTATTGGGTAAATGAACTGAATAGAAATTCATGTGTTGAAATAAAATATTTTATCGTTAAAAATATAATTTTAACGTGGAAGTGAATAAAATAAAATATTCATTTGCAAACCGGACGGTTTGTTTATGTACACCTATTTGAAGGACATTGATTGGGTCGATAAATTTTACACATCACCCAACTGCACAAATAAAATCTGTGTTTGTTGATTTGAAACCCCACACGGGTGTTGGGATGAAATTTGAAGTTCACTCATCCTGATTGATTAAATATGTCGATCGATTGATTGACAGGCTGTTACAAGCGTTAGATATCTATATTTGATGCTTATACAGTGTAGTGCACTTTGGATGATGGTTGATTATTTATCGTTGCTATTATATACATGTGTTGAATGGAATCCATATAATTAACTTTATATGGTAATTGATTGGGCCTCATTCCAATTTAGAAAATGAAGAATATCAATATAAAATAAAGGTTCATGTGTTGACAGTACTCATCCGTTGAGATTAATCATGTGTTGAACGAAATATTTGAAATAGAAATATTTGAATAGAAATATTTGAAAAGCAATATTTGAAATAGAAATATTTGAAATAGAAATATTTGAAAAAGAAATATTTGAAATAGAATATTTGAAAATAGAAATATATGAAGCCGTATTGATTAGATTGACGCCATTTTGACGTGATCGATATTTATATCGATTTTATTCATTTTATAATGAATATCGAAAGTGATTTCAAAATCTGATATTTTGAAAAGAATTGAATATAAATAAATTCGAATTGAAATGGAATAGAAATGAATTCGAATTGAAATTGAATTGAAATGAATTCGAATTGAAATTGAATTAGAAATCAATTTGAATTAGAAATCAATTTGAATTAGAAATCATTTTGAAATGAATTTACAATGAATTTAAATTGCAATATTCAATTTTGATTTGAAATTGAATATGAAGTTGAAACCGTTTTGAAAATGAATTTTAAAACGATTTATAAAGCACGTTTTGAATTGAAATCGACGAAGTATATATTATATATATAATATAATGGCCTGAATACGCCGCGGCAGTTCGCGAATTTCGACCATTAACTTCGAACGAATATTACGGGAGATCCGACCGTCGGATTCTCCTGAAACCGAAACCGTTGGGTTCGTATCGAAAAGAGCTTTCTAACTAATATTAGAAATTTGAAATCTAACGGTTGGATTTGGAATTATGTCCAAATCAAATTTGAAAAAGGTCGTTATAAGTGCAGTTCGATGACCGTTGATGGAAATCGACTGTACGGGCCTTGATAAAATTATTAAAAACAGTAATAATTTGTGTAAAATCATAAGAAATGATTTAGAAAGAATTGGGATGAAAAACTCCATATTTGAAAAGATAAAAATAATTTTTTATTGAAATAAACTAGTTTTGAACTAGAATTATAATTCTATTTATTTTTAAGTAAATAAATTGAATTTGAAAAGGGTTTTAAAAATAACCAGAATTTCCAATGATTGCATTGGAGTGGATTTGAATCGAAATTGTCTTCGGAATATTTCGATGTTGGAATTCGTGATTATACGGATGTTGTTATGGAAATTTGAAAGATATATATTTATATCGTTATTTCCAATACGACATTTGTTAATCGTAGAATTTGATATTGAATATAAGCCGATATATTTTCTATTCAGAGCCTTGTATTGAATATCAAATGTGATTTGGGTTTGTCGTGAATGGTGTCTTCATTAACACTGTTCTTGAACACATTTGAGAAAAGATTAAATCTTTTTATTTAGATTTAATGAAGTGTACCAATTAAACAATATTTAATTGGAATTGAGTTGATATTGATTCTTGGGTTTATCGTGAATGGTGTTTGTAAATAACACTCGTTCTTTAACCCGATAATTAATGGAAATGTGATTTTGGGTTTATCGTGAACCGTGTTTTAAATGACACTGATTCTTTAACCCAGTCACAGATTAAAACTAAGTGGAGTTTTAATGAATCTTTAATTAGATTGAAAAGATCGAGAATGGAGTATTACCAGTTTTACTCCAGGCGATAGTTAAATCTTTAATTAGATTTAGACGTGAAATGGTAATTGAATTTACCGATAACACCGTGGTGTTAGATATGAAGTATGACCAGTTTTACTTCATGGGATGAATAGGTTGGGATTGGGAAATTAAAACAAATGATTACTTCGGTAAGGTTCGTTAATCCCGACTAGTTTGAATTGATATTCAAAAATAGATTAAAGAATAAATTAAAGAATTTATCTTTGATAAAATTAATGGGAACCTTTCCCTATGAATGTGAAATTTAGAAACTAACTGTCGGTTAGCTAAGCAGAATGGTTTCCTGGATATTGATCTGATGTTGGTTTCGGCCTTCGGGGTTAATTTTTGGGGAATTATTCTCTTGATTAATTTACGATTAGTGACTAATGAATTGGAATGAGGCGTATGTTGTGTTTGTGTAACACTTATTTAAAATATACTCGAGTTATTCGGGAAGACCGGGTTTATCCCATTCTGAATAACTGATTCGGCGATAAGTCGAAGATGAAGACGGTGGTTGAAGACCGGAGGTCTTCACATCGTTTGGATAATTACTGATGATCTTGATTGGGCTGTACACCCAAGAGGAGAGAAACAGTTGGTGATCGTCCAAACGTACTTGGAGATTGATGGATATGCGAGGTACAAGGTGCCTCCGGTTTCGTTCAGACCCAGAACGGACTTGTAAATGGATAGTGTGTCTGACGTTGTATTCCTTTATACTGTATTGGTGATCTCTGCTAAATATATATATCTGTTTGGTGGCAGAGAATTTATTCTCTTGCTATACACCCTTCTCTGAGACGTACGAGCCTAGAGGTTATATATTGGCAGAAATCAGTGGTACAGTACGGACTGACAATGTGGCTTGCTGAGTTGCATGGATCAAGGCTTTTGTTGAAAAGCAAAGTCTTGTGGTTGATGATCAAAGCACGACCTTGTGTGGCGTAGCATTGTGTAACGTTGATTGGCGAGTATCACACCCGGTATGAACTAAAAACGGGAGACGAACATCAGGGAGGACATGCGTTTCTTTCTAGTTAGGAGTGGCGTCAGTGCTTGAACTGGCTGACGAGTTTGACTCATGTGGATGTTGCTTATTATTACTTGCTGAAAAGCGAGGCGCCTCGTGATATCGGTTTCGGCCGATGCTTCTGGTCGGCTGACGGGCCAGGCTTACGCCCCAAAGGGTGGGGAAACGCAGTGTTCAGGCATAATAATCCACATCGGTGGACCGGCCCTGACGATCCAAGGGGCAGTTGCGGCTGTTCCTGAGGCTCAGGCTAGACAGTCTCGAATCGGTGAGGGTCTTGCCCCTAGCCTCGGTTCGTACCATAAATGATAACCCAACTTCCAATACGACATTTGCGGTTTTTATTGTAGAACTAGTATGGCGACATGATATGTGGTACCCATGCCGCCTATGATTGATACTTATGATTTGAAGTTGTTTTGTACACTATGCACTTATAATAGTATCAAACGATTTGTTGTTAAACGTATCAAGCATTCTTTGGCTGTTATAAGGGAAAACCCTATCCCCCGGCTTGCGTTGCATTGTGTGATAGGACCTGGGTCTTATAACAGCTTCATTTTTCTTTATTTAGCATTGCGCTGTTTGTTATATGCACTGGTATTCTTGGGAGGAAACCCGTTCCGTGTTATACGGCGTGGTCCCTTGATTTACCTAACTTTAAAATAAAGATTAACTGTTTTAGTTCTCACACCAGTCACATGACTGACCTGGAGTTTATTGTTTTTAACCTAAACTCTGGGTGCCCTTATTTTGACACGGGCAGCTAGTAGTTTTGGTTTTGCAGATTTATATTCACAGGATCCTGATTTACAGCTGGAATGATATCCGGAAAGCTTTGTATCCGTATATCTACTTCTAGTTGTGTATTGTATTATTTTCCGCTGCGATGTATTTAAATGTAATTTAAATCTCTGATATTTCGGTGTAATATTTATTTGTTTATACTCTGTATATTCTTGTAATCTGATGCATTGTTGTAATATACAATGAAATGTTCTTCCGTCTGCGTTCTGTTGTGGCTTGTTCTCGACTCAATCCGTTCTTTCTCATCTCTTCGGAGACCGGGGAAGTTCGGGTCGTTTCATCGTGGTATCAGAGCTTTGGTTTACAAAGCTCAGAGAACAAGACACATTAGAACCATACGAAAGAATTCATCAGAATTGGATTAGTAATATCCAACGAGAATGACTCGTTAGAGATGGGATCAGTAGTATCCTAGAACGAGTGTGAAGAGTAAATTTTTAAAATAAAAGTGAAAACAAGTTTTGTTTTGAAAATTTAAATCAATTATTCGTATTTGGTTATTTATTTATATTGATGTGGACAATCCAGTATATATAGATTTTGCGTATACGTCTGATCCGCGTGTATTCGAAGTTTTGATATATTGGGTAGATATAGAATCACATTCTAGTCGCCCGGAGAGAATTCTGATAATTGATGCATCATCATCAGAATTTATGTTCGAGTGACGAAAGTGAGATTTCTATATATTTCCTATTGACTGGTGTGATAACCAAAATTAGATAGGGCCTATTGTTATGATTTGGCATCAAAAATGAGATTTTTGACTATATATCAAAGTTATGAATTTGAAATGATAATTCACTAATTGATTGATGGTTGTGTTGTTTGATTATTGTTCGAATAATTAAATGTTGAAACTTTGACCAAATTGGTCAAATAGTGAAGTGTATTGAAAATTAGTCGCATTTGCATGCATATACATGTACTTACATTGAACAGGTCATAGCAAGGAGGCTAGAGCAGAGAATAAAATTTGTTTGCCCGACAAATAGGTACATGTTTATCATAATTTACTGTTTTGTTTGGGTGATGATGATTTTATGAGCCTATTGGCTAGCCGCTTGGCTTTTTCTTTTTCTTTTTGAGATCAGAAGGCCTATATGGCAATTTCGGGATTTTCCCGTGGCTCCCGGTGCAGGGGAGGTTATGGCGAAATTTTTCGAAAATTTAGGGTGTTAGCCAAATTTTTGAAAATTTGAAAATTCTCAGAAACTGAAAAGTTGGAGAATGAAAGCCAGATCGAACGTTGAGCTGATTAATCAAATCACTTTCGACTTTGTTCCTTTTCGGGGATGAAAAGTTTTAAGTGGGGGAGATTGTAACAACCCGAAAATCTGGGCTAGTTTAAATTTTTTATTTTGGCAATTTTAGCGAATTTCGAATATTTAAAATAGATTATTTTAAATAAAAACGACGAGAAATTTATTTTGAATATAATTAGAACGTATATATTATATAGGTCGTCGTTAGAATATAAATATTTATATATAATTATAAATAGAATTGAAAATGGCGGGGTAGTTCGATAATTCGATTTCAAACTTCAATTGAATGTACCGGGTGCAAAATAAACCGGATTTTAGTGAAATGAAAAATAATTGGATCTATTTGGGAATATCTTTCCAACGAATCCGAAAAATCAAAATTTCATAGCGGGAATCAAAAGATATGTCCAAATGAATTTTCTGAATAGTCGCTATGGAATTCAGGCCCTTAAAAATGGAAATTTTGCAAACGACCTCGGATTTCGACGAAACCACTTTTGTTGGGTCCGTGATGTAAAGTTATTGCTAGATTCCAAATTTCATAATTTTTCAATTCAATATGTGAGCGTGGCAAAGGAAAACACATTTGACCAGTTTCAGTTGATTTTAATCGACTGGAAATTGACCATTTTTCAAACGGTCTCAGAATTTGACGAAACTAGTTTTGTTAGGACCGTATCGTCAATACGAAACTAGAAAATATTTTTCTGTAATTTTTAGAGTTCGTATGTGGCCCTGTAATTTAAAATGTGCGTTAAAATTAAATATATACTGATTTATACTTTATTTTTGATGGGAACCTATCAAAACGGCCGGATTGGCTTGTGTGGCATATCCCATTGTGTTCAGAATGAGGGTAATTAGCTAGGGGCGACAGTCGTTGGATGCAGATTGGAGTTCGAAAGAAAAAGTGATTTTATTTGGAAAATAAAATAAATAAATTAAAATATAAATCTTCCCCCCTTTATCTCTCTCTCCTTCCCACCCCTCGTTGACTCGTCAGTTAAACCATAACGAAATAAAAAAAATGGAGAAACCCATCGCGCAGAGCGCGACAGGCGCTGACGCCACCGCCGGTGGTACTCCACCGCGACCACCAACCTCCGGCGAGAAGCCCCACCTCGCGCCTCTCTCTCCCTACCCCTGATCGAACCCGCACCCCAAAGCTCAGCCCTCCTCCGCGTTAAAACCCTAGGACACCACCGCCGACCCCAAACGGCCCTCCCCTTGGCCTCCGCCTCGACTGCTGGGCCCCCCTCCTCCACAGCGCCTCCTCCTTTGTCAAAGATCCCCACAACCTCTTTTAAAGCCCAAAACCGTACCCCCTAGACCCCACCCAAATCGACAGCCGCGCCCTGGCCAAAGGGGACCCGCCACCTGTTCTGCAGCCGGCCGATGAACCCTCCTCCCCCTTCGAGCAGCGGATGTAAGTTTTCATTATATTTTCTATATAAAAATTCAATTTTTATTCGTTTATCTCTAGTATAAAAAGGCGATCTTTATTGGAATGAAATAAATAATAAAGACGTGACTTTTAAATGGTGAAAGACGAAATTTTTATATGATAGAAAGCTTGAAAATATAATTTTTATATAAGTATGAGATTAGAAATATGATTTTTATTTGATGTGAAGATTAAAATTATGATTTTTATATTATAGAAGTAATAAAAATATAATTTTTATATATGTATGTAAATAAAAATACGATTTTTATTGTGATGTTAGCAAAATAAAAATATAATTTTTATTCATTTAGAGTAATAAAAATATAATTTTTATTATAGTAAAGCAATAAAAGTATAATTTCTATTCGAGTGGTAAGTAAGAATACGATTTTTCTATATGGAATAATGAAGTAAAAATACGATTTTTCTATATTGAATAATGAAGTAAAAATTCGATTTTTAAATATTGAATAGCGAAGTAAAAATCCGATTTTTACATATGTAGTGGCTACAGCAACGAAGATGACAAAAAGGCGATAACGACGAAGGTTTCTGCAAAAGAAGTGCCGTGGAGTTAGGATAGCTATTGGTGAGAACTTCTCACCTTTCAATTTAATTATTCTAGTTATAAATATATACTAGGATGCAGACGGTGCTTAGCAGCACCCGACACCCGTCATCCACAGACCATTGATGACTTGTTTGTTTAATTGTTTGGTTGCATAGATTAGTTAGATTATTTGAGCTGAATTTGACTGTTGGGTGAATTGAAATTGATTTGATTGATGTGTGAATGGCGTGGGCCTTCACTAAACCAGGGATAAGGCTAGGCCTTGTCCCGTTTCTAGTATTGTGCCGTTATGCCGCCGAAATTTTCTAAAATATGTTAGAAAAATAAAAATATCATTTTTATTGTGTAAATAAACTGAATAGAAACTCATGTGTTGAAATAAAATATTTTATCGTTAAAAATATAATTTTAACGTGGAAGTGAATAAAATAAAATATTCATTTGCAAACCGGACGGTTTGTTTATGTACACCTATTTGAAGGACATTGATTGGGTCGATAAATTTTACACATCACCCAACTGCACAAATAAAATCTGTGTTTGTTGATTTGAAACCCCACACGGGTGTTGGGATGAAATTTGAAGTTCACTCATCCTGATCGATTAAATATGTCGATCGATTGATTGACAGGCTGTTACAAGCGTTAGATATCTATATTTGATGCTTATACAGTGTAGTGCACTTTGGATGATGGTTGATTATTTATCGTTGCTATTATATACATGTATTGAATGGAATCCATATAATTAACTTTATATGGTAATTGATTGGGCCTCATTCCAATTTAGAAAATGAAGAATATCAATATAAAATAAAGGTTCATGTGTTGACAGTACTCATCCGTTGAGATTAATCATGTGTTGAACGAAATATTTGAAATAGAAATATTTGAATAGAAATATTTGAAAAGAAATATTTGAAATAGAAATATTTGAAATAGAAATATTTGAAAAAGAAATATTTGAAATAGAATATTTGAAAATAGAAATATATGAAGCCGTATTGATTAGATTGACGCCATTTTGACGTGATCGATATTTATATCGATTTTATTCATTTTATAATGAATATCGAAAGTGATTTCAAAATCTGATATTTTGAAAAGAATTGAATATAAATAAATTCGAATTGAAATGGAATAGAAATGAATTCGAATTGAAATTGAATTGAAATGAATACGAATTGAAATTGAATTAGAAATCAATTTGAATTAGAAATCAATTTGAATTAGAAATCAATTTGAAATGAATTTAAATTGGAATATTCAATTTTGATTTGAAATTGAATATGAAGTTGAAACCGTTTTGAAAATGAATTTAAAACGATTTATATAGCACGTTTTGAATTGAAATCGACGAAGTATATATTATATATATAATATAATGGCCTGAATAGAACGCGTCGCGCCGCGGCAGTTCGCGAATTTCGACCGTTAACTTCGAACGAATATTACGGGAGATCCGACCGTCGGATTCTCCTGAAACCTGAACCATTGGGTTCGTATCGAAAAGAGCTTTCTAACGAATATTAGAAATTTGAAATCTAACAGTTGGATTTGGAATTATGTCCAAATCAAATTTGAAAAAGGTCGCTGTAAGTGCAGTTCGATGACCGTTGATGGAAATCGACTGTACGGGCCTTGATAAAATTATTAAAAATAGTAATAATTTGTGTAAAATCATAAGAAATGATTTAGAAAGAATTGGGATGAAAAACTCCATATTTGAAAAGATAAAAATAGATTTTTATCGAAATAAACTAGTTTTGAACTAGAATTATAATTCTATTTATTTTTAAGTAAATAAATTGAATTTGAAAAGGGTTTTAAAAATAACCAGAATTTCCAATGATTGCATTGGAGTGGATTTGAATCGAAATTGTCTTCGGAATATTTCGATGTTGGAATTCGTGATTAAACGGATGTTGTTATGGAAATTTGAAAGATATATATTTATATCGTTATTTCCAATACGACATTTGTTAATCGTAGAATTTGATATTGAATATAAGCCGATATATTTTCTATTCAGAGCCTTGTATTGAATATCAAATGTGATTTGGGTTTGTCGTGAATGGTGTCTTCATTAACACTGTTCTTGAACCCATTTGAGAAAAGATTAAATCTTTTTATTTAGATTTAATGAAGTGTACCAATTAAACAATATTTAATTGGAATTGAGTTGATATTGATTCTTGGGTTTATCGTGAATGGTGTTTGTAAATAACACTCGTTCTTTAACCCGATAATTAATGGAAATGTGATTTTGGGTTTATCGTGAACCGTGTTTTAAATGACACTGATTCTTTAACCCAGTCACAGATTAAAACTAAGTGGAGTTTTAATGAATCTTTAATTAGATTGAAAAGATCGAGAATAGAGTATTACCAGTTTTACTCCAGGCGATAGTTAAATCTTTAATTAGATTTAGACGTGAAATGGTAATTGAATTTACCGATAACACCGTGGTGTTAGATATGAAGTATGACCAGTTTTACTTCATGGGATGAATAGGTTGGGATTGGGAAATTAAAACAAATGGTTACTTCGGTAAGGTTCGTTAATCCCGACTAGTTTGAATTGATATTCAAAAATAGATTAAAGAATAAATTAAAGAATTTATCTTTGATAAAATTAATGGGAACCTTTCCCTATGAATGTGAAATTTAGAAACTAACTGTCGGTTAGCTAAGCAGAATGGTTTCCTGGATATTGATCTGATGTTGGTTTCGGCCTTCGGGGTTAATTTTTGGGGAATTATTCTCTTGATTAATTTACGATTAGTGACTAATGAATTGGAATGAGGCGTATGTTGTGTTTGTGTAACACTTATTTAAAATATACGCGAGTTATTCGGGAAGACCGGGTTTATCCCATTCTGAATAACTGATTCGGCGATAAGTCGAAGATGAAGACGGTGGTTGAAGACCGGAGGTCTTCACATCGTTTGGATAATTACTGATGATCTTGATTTGGCTGTACACCCAAGAGGAGAGAAACAGTTGGTGATTGTCCAGGCGTACTTGGAGATCGATGGATATGCGAGGTACAAGGTGCCTCCGGTTTCGTTCAGACCCAGAACGGACTTGTAAATGGATAGTGTGTCTGACGTTGTATTCCTTTATACTGTATTGGTGATCTCTGCTAAATATATATCTGTTTGGTGGCAGAGAATTTATTCTCTTGCTATACACCCTTCTCTGAGACGTACGAGCCTAGAGGTTATATATTGGCAGAAATCAGTGGTACAGTATGGACTGACAATGTGGCATGCTGAGTTGCATGGATCAAGGCTTTTGTTGAAAAACAAAGTCTTGTGGTTGATGATCAAAGCACGGCCTTGTGTGGCGTAGCTTTGTGTAACGTTGATTCGCGAGTATCACACCCGGTATGAACTAAAAACGGGAGACGGACATCAAGGAGGACATGCGTTTCTTTCTAGTTAGGAGTGGCGTCAATGCTTGAACTGGCTGACGAGTTTGACTCATGTGGATGTTGCTTATTATTACTTGCTGAAAAGCGAGGCGCCTCGTGATATCGGTTTCGGCCGATGCTTCTGGTCGGCTGATGGGCCAGGCTTACGCCCCAAAGGGCGGGGAAACGCAGTGTTCAGGCATAATAATCCACATCGGTGGACCGGCCCTGACGATCCAAGGGGCAGTTGCGGCTGTTCCTGAGGCTCGGGCTAGACAGTCTCGAATCGGTGAGGATCTTTCCCCTAGCCTCGGTTCATGACATAAATGATAACCCAACTTCCAATACGACATTTGCGGTTTTAATTGTAGAACTAGTATGGCGACATGATATATGGTACCCATGCCGCCTTTGATTGATACTTATGATTTGAAGTTGTTTTATACACTATGCACTTATAATAGTATCAAACGATTTGTTTTTAAACGTATCAAGCATTCTTTGGCTGTTATAAGGGAAAACCCTATCCCCCGGCTTGCGTTGCATTATGTGATAGGACCTGGGTCTTATAACAGCTTCATTTTTCTTTATTTAGCATTGCGCTGTTTGTTATATGCACTGGTATTCTTGGGAGGAAACCCGTTCCGTGTTATACGGCGTGGTCCCTTGATTTACCTAACTTTAAAATAAAGATTAACTGTTTTAGTTCTCACACCAGTCACATGACTGACCTGGAGTTTATTGTTTTTAACCTAAACTCTGGGTGCCCTTATTTTGACACGGGCAGCTAGTAGTTTTGGTTTTGCAGATTTATATTCACAGGATCCTGGTTTACAGCTGGAATGATATCCGGAAAGCTTTGTATCCGTATATCTACTTCTAGTTGTGTATTGTATTATTTTCCGCTGCGATGTATTTAAATGTAATTTAAATCTTTGATATTTCGGTGTAATATTTATTTGTTTATACTCTGTATATTCTTGTAATCTGATGCATTGTTGTAATATACAATGAAATGTTCATCCGTCTGCGTTCTGTTGTGGCTTGTTCTCGACTCAATCCGTTCTTTCTCATCTCTTCGGAGACCGGGGAAGTTCGGGTCGTTTCACTATGCCACCTATCCTCCAGCCATAAGGAACATGCTACTGAAGATCAATGCGTATTAGCCTATTATAAATAAATCGAGGATAACTTGCTACCGTGGATCTACAATGTAATATATCACCTAGTCCCAATAGCCTCTCATAATCACTAGTGTTCCTTATCCTCCCAGCAAGTTAATTCCTAGAATATAATATTAAATCTAATTGGCCCTAAGGAAATCAATGGAAAGAAAAACTAACAAACAAGCAGATATGACTCGATGAGATGAATTTTTGTTGAACCATCTTGTGCTGGCAACAGTAGATAAGCCATGTTGTAACACTTACACTCTTCGAGGGATAAAACTAAAAACTACAGATGATGCAGCCATCCATAGTATTAATCTATAGTGACCAAATATGGCACGTTATGCATATATAGTGTCTGACTGAGCCCTCAACATAGTAAGTCTAAATAAAGAAAGGCAAATAAGTTATCCTTGGTTTCAATCCATGTTCCATCTATCAATGTTGCGTGGTCGAATAAAAATAAAGCACGTATGGAAGCACGGTTAATGGAAATAATACTTCAAGTGCGATGTTAATTTCCTTGTCTTTCATCGAGGGAGCACTTCAATGGAACAGGGATGACAATCAATGCATATGTCTCTACGGTTCTTCCTAATATAGTAAAATAATTTTCTAAATCGGATACACCGTCGAACATCATCAAATCCACAATTAATTCCTCAGATCCATCATCCTCCAACTAAGTGAAATAGACCGCTTTCCCAGTTGACCACTCAACCTAGTAGTTAACTTCCATCATTTCTTTACGGATTACTATTGGGTAGATAAATCATACTTTGATAGAACATAGAATTTGGTCATATAGTCTAGCACATACATGGCACCATACTTAAATCGGTGAACTCCTTTCCCAAAAAAACGACTATGAAGTAAAACACATTTCTTCTAAATGAACCATGAAATGATCTTGAGCGAATCAACCCTTAAGGGATCGAACATATAAGGACGTAGAACCAATTCAGATTCATCCTCAGAATTATTTATAGATAAACTTCTACTTCACTATACCATCTTACTCCAAACCATTAAAGAACTCCTTGAAAGAAGCCAAATAACCCTTGCACTGCAACAGTCAACTTTGTTCAAAGGAATAATTTGTAACATGTACACTTAAGTATCCTTATAGCTCGACATAGGCAACTCTCTGAACTAATGCACCACAATCATTTAGAGATATTATGTCATCCTAAATAGTGATTCACACCACCATCGAACATATCTGTGAATCGTGGCTTGTGGTCCTCGACCCTGCCTAATCCTCAGCTCCAAAGATGTAATCTGTTGTAGTATTCCTCATTTGCTAGATCGTCTCAAGTTAGTGATTATGATGAGTAGTTTCTAGTAGATAAAGCTACATCAATTGCACTCATATGCAGGAATAACCTATACTATATATATACACACAAACACTTATGTAGTTACTGCCCTGCTATATCACTATTATATCGTGTAGCGGATTTCTACTGCTACGATTTTTCATATAACCATTGAAATAGCTTTTCGTTTTTAAGCTCCGCTATTTCTAATATATCCCATTATTTCTGCTATTCCCACTATATCTTCTAAAAAAGAAATCGACTGAAAATGTCTTTTGTACATTATAAGGGTTATGAAATTATTATTTTTTTAATTTATTTTTTTAACATATAATATAAAAATAGAAAGAACAATAATATTTTATTAAATTTAATTATGATAAATAAATTTTTATGTTTATTTACGTACATTTGCATATGCTATTATTTAAAACTAAAAATGTACTAATTATAATTAAGTTGAATGTTATTTTTTAATTTACTTATCATTTACGTATTTTTAAAAGCATTAGTACAAGTTTTATATGTTATTTTACAATCATCCGCCATATCCTATTATTTTCTCGTTTTATACTTGTTATAATTTTTTGCCCATCTGCTGCATTGATTCTGTTGAGTGCTTTAACTGCATAGATATACACACATACTACTGTACAATTTTGAAAACCAAAATATATACAAATACATGTCCTCTTATAACTAACTCTCGATTTCAATACCGCTTAAGTTAAACAATGCAACCTAGCTCTCATACAAAATGAGACAACTACCATAAACCATCGGTGTTCGTATAATCCAATAGCGCACTCTGCAAGTACCTGATCATTGCATAATGACTGTCAAGTGAAATAAATAGAAGAAAAGCAAAGAAATGAACAAGAAGAGAAGAACATATAAGAGAATTGGAAGAAAGAAACATAAAATACAGTAAGAGAACATGTCATATATCTTAAAGAACATCTGAAAATAAATAATAATGTCACATTACTACATAAGCGAGACATTAATAAGTATATAAACCACATAATCTAAGTTTATAGGCTCATACCGTTATGCATAAAAATAATATATTTTATACAAAAGATAAATAGACTCAATCAGTAAACTATCTCTGATAATAGTAAGTCAACACTGTCAAAGATCCAGTGTCACGCATCGAAATGAACAATAACCGTATAAGTATAAATACGAAAAGACTTCACCTTCTGCTAATCTACTTGCTCGTCATCAGATAATGCTTACTTCTGTTATGTAGCATACTCATCAACATCATCAATGAGTACCCAAGATAATAAGAGGAGACAAAATCTTGGATCAAACAAAAGTCTGGTGTGAACGATAAACAAATCTCAAATAACTACACAAGTCAGAATAATATATAGTACAGAGGTTATGGAGAATCATACTTGTCACAGACTAGCATCCATATAGTTAGAAGATATAAAGATAAATATACACTAGTTTATGGAAATCATCGTTGGTGTACTCTAAATCAAAATATTAAGGATGTCTAGATATCTGCATCAATGAAATCTATGTCACATGACATCCCTAAGGTGATAGATGATTAAGAAAACAAAACATCAATCATCTATCCTTATACTTACTTACTTAGTGCATTAGGTACAGGATAATGCCCAATTCCCATGATACCCAAATTCATGTCACTCAGTAGGCCAGGAACTAAGTTGTACCAATGTGCACAACCATATGTAAGGACCGATGTGATTTGAGTTGATGTCATAAATATTCCAATGTGACGATAAGGACCCAAGGTGGTCCCAAATAGACATCATACATACTATGTTCTTTTCATGAGTAACCTCTAAAACCCTGTGTATCCATGTACCCTTGCAGATGTCATCCGAGTAGAGCTTATCCTTCGAACTAATTTAATGACTCCCGACATGATGTCTCCTTGGTCAGGATAGAGTGTAGATCATCTACATATTAATCAAGCTTAAACAAGTGTCCTTAACCCTCTCTAGTACCTTCCCCTTCAGCCCATCAATGCACGCCATGTGCCTCAAGAAACAATCGTCCATCGTCAAAGTCACCACTTATGGAATCACCACCTTATAATGATTAAATCACTCTGTCGAAGCATCATATTCTTGACTCATGCCAAAGCCACTAGTCAATGAGTCATCTCATTGAAATCACTATCGTATGGACCATCATATCCCGCTCCTCGAAATATCATCATCATTCACGCCAAATCGTTTAAAAATGGTCAACATTACTAGTAGTCAATAATGATCATTCCATTATAGTCGACAATGACGGCTAAAATCACGTATTTAACCAAAAATTAGTTAAATACAGATCATATGAAAATGTTCGACATTCCTCATTATGTCAAAGCTCATTACCATGATCACCACCAATTTCAAATCAGTGGTCAAGCTCTAATGTTGCTCCATCTTCAAATCAGTCAGTGCGCTTCAGTGTTGCTCCATCTTCGAGTCTGTCAGCATGCTTGGATACACCTTTACTAATCTATCTCATCTTTTCAAATCTACTATCACTTGTGCACTCAATCAATATTCAACAATGTTTGAATTTGATCGGTATACAATAAACTCTAGTATATGATATTTTCCTAGTCATATGTTGCTTATGAATGATATTTTCAGCCAAATGACTCAAATAAGCAACCATGCAACAATAAAACAGGTAGCACCTGTCTAAAGTAATCACAATGGGATAAATGTAAAAATTTCCTAAATGTAGTAATTTCATCAAAATAGTGCGCAAATGAAGAAAATGTGATATTTAAGTTTAAACTAATTAAATCACTTTTTAATTTATTTGTTAAAAACTGTGTTTAACTATAGCAAAGCATACAAACATTTATAATAGCATCAATTGAAACATGTAAAAGCTATCTAAAGAAATCAAAGTGGGATGTAAATGTCAAAATTGTATAAATATAGTAATTTCATGAAAACATCACAAAATAGCGCGTAAACGGGAAAAAAAATACTAAGCTGAAACTAACTAAATCACCTTTTATTTATTAAGAGCTAGGTTTAAATATCATAGAATCTCATTTTCTAACTAGAAATCTTTTTTAAAACGATAATTTTATATTGTACTAATAGTTATAGTTCAATGAGAGACAATATCAATCACCTTAGCAAAATCAGTCTAATTCCAAGCCAAAGCATAGAGCTCTCTATTACTTGTCCAACGTAAGCAACCATATCTAAAAATGAACCTCATATATAAAAGTTATGCAAGTTACAGGTTTGAAATTTGAATTGAAATTAAAACAAACAACGAACCAACAAACCTCATCACGTCGTCATCTCCTTGCATGTCAAATCTGGTCCATTACTTCCATTTGAATGCAAACCATACGCCTCCTTTATCCGCATGCGCACATCATCTTGGGTTGTTGCAGAGACCATCACTCCACCACCAACTCTATCTTCACTGAAACTTTTACCGCCTTTGGTCGTCTTTGTAAACTCTAAAGCTAAATACTTTCATCTCCAGGTTTCGATGACCTCCAACCTCTAGTCAATGAGTCCACCATATAACCTGTAGATCTCGTCGAGTTACAAAAATTTCCTTCTTGAGTCATGGTGTTTCGATGCACGGTTTGGGAGATATCAACGGTGGTGAATTATCCTCGTCGGTTCAGTGACGGCTCAGAATTTGGGTTAGGGTTTAAGAGAATAAAATAATATTATTACTCGAAGTGTGTGCCTACATTTGTAGTAGATGGTCCAAAATGAACCAAGTTGACACAAAATCCAAACGAGACATGATGATAGAGGATTATAATGTAAAAAGTCCTTCTAAGCACAATTAGATAGGTCCAAGGTCCAATGTCATCATCTGTGATGCCAAACACTTTCAAAACAACAAATTTAAATTTTAAATTAATGCGCATTTTGAGCGCATACAATCAAACGGTACATCTAATAACTATGAAACTTTACGACATGAATCATCTTACCATTATAGTTCCAATGGTTTAGGGTTCATTACAATTTGAGGTTGCATCCTGAAAACTTTGGTGCACATTGAGACCATTTTGACCCTTTAAATGTCTGATCTCGAAATATAGCTATCATTATACTTTTTTCTTTACGTATTGAATCATTCAGACTCGATGGATGTAGTCTTGAGTCCAGATTCTATTGTATATAAAGGTTCACATTTGAAAATCTTAATTTAATTAACGATTAATACTTAGATATCCAGTCTTTAAAAATAAGGGTTGTTACATAAAGTTTGATGGATGACTCATATTTTTCATCAAAAGTTAACTAACTTGACATGAGCTTGAAATTGAATGAAACTCTTGGTTTGTGTGATGAATCAAAGGCATTTGGTTTGGCTGTTATGAAGCTTGGTCACAAAAATAAATGACATATGCATCAAATGGTATATCTTACGTTAACAAGTATTTTTTTATCGACGGGAGACACAAATATTATGTTAGAATGGGTGAAAAAAACTAGCATGCTAAGTACATGGGTGTATCCCTCTCTACTGATTACGTAAAGGCAACATAATGTACTCCATTGATGCAAAAAATTATAGGATAATTCTATTTAAACCAAAAAAAATGCTGAGTTAACCCAGAAAATTAATGACCAAACTTCCTTTGTTTTGTTATTTTTTTTTTTAAATTTCAGCATACCTCGTAGGGACTCTACTAGGTTACATAGGAAACCTCGTAGAGGCACTACTAGGTTACATAAGAAACCTCGTAGGGATGTACGAGGTTACATATGAAACCTCGTAAGGCCTCTACGATGGAAGGTTAAATTGAGTTTTTTAAATATAATATGGGTGAACTTGGGAAAACGTTGGGTTTTATGATTTTTTCAAAACTTCATGGGTTTACTCAGCAAACCAGCGAGTTTAAATAGAACTAGCCAAAATTATAGTGAAGTTAAAGAGTTAGGATGGTACGTAATATTATATGTAGTGTGGTATAGAAAGTGTGATCATTCCCATCATCCCCATCGTATTAGTGGCAAGGTTCGAAATTCCAGCTAGCATGCCGGAATTCCGACCATTTCGGTCTGGTTCCGACAGTGACCGGACCAGAATTTGAATGATAATTCGGTTCCATCGCAAAGTTAAGGGGCCAAAATATCAAAGGAAGAGAGAGCCGTTATTGAGCTGATAAAGAGTGATGGGGAGGATGAGAGGCAAAATCGAACTATATTAAGGCATAGGAAGGCGATATCCATGATGTGAATCTGAGGTAGAAGAGCAAGAAGCAACTGACGAGGAAGAAAGCGACATCCTTTTTTCACTACTTAGGTTTTCATTGGGTTACAGGTTATTTGGATTAGCATCTTTGTCATTGGGCCTTGTTAATTGGGCTTTCATGCGTAACTTAGAGTCTATATCAGCTAGTTTATGTTTATAGTTTTGTTCAGATTTATTTAACTTGGTGTAGATTAATTATTTTTAAAACTATATCACCTTATAATGCAATTTTTGGTGCTCACAGATTAAAACAACAACGATTAAATCTTCATGAAGCTTAAAAGAATCATATTACTAAACCTATAATATTATGTGCATCTTTGTCGTTCATACAGAAATGTACATATTATGGACATCTTTATATTACTTAAGAGAGTAAGGAACGGAATCTACATACCGAAATATAAATGGAATTTCCGGACTTTTCGAAATGGAACAGAAATATTAAAAATTTCGGATAAACGGATTGGAAATGGGAAGCGGAATTTTAAATCTTGATTATTGGTTGCTTATATTATCATTTACCAACTTCTATTCTTAAAAAAATTAAGCATGTTGCGATAGCTTTTCAAGAGTTGTAACTTGTAAGTCAAACAAAATAGCATGGCGCGCTCTTTACAGGCTCAAGAGTGAAGATGGCGCTGGTTTGCGATCATTTCAATTTAAGAACAACTTTATTCTTAAATTAAACAGGGACATCCTTACCAAACAAACTTTAATATAATGGATTAAAACAGATACTTACCATATTAAAATTTATGGTTGTTTTATCAGCACTCTAATCTTATGTACCATAATTTGTCGGACCATCGCCAATGCATACACAACTAATCCTTAAGATCACATTTGTAAAAGCATTGTAATATCATTGACAAAAAATATTTGTATGTGTTATGTAACGACAGTCGGAAAAAAGCCCCCCTCCTAGCATGCATATGAGCTGGCACACAACTCCCATATAACAAAAGGAATCCCTAATGTTATGTATCTGCCAACTCATATTTGTACTCAACTCCTTCAATTTATTACATGATTCGGGACTATTAATTCCAACACGTCATTTCTCCTTAACAACATGCTAGGCAATTCTAATAGTATGCTCGTTATTAAAACCGAAATTTGATTTCAACACCAAGGGTGCTTTATAAGCACTTCGCCAAATGGTTAGATTAGAATATAAAACCGCGTGATCACAAAGTAAAGAACATAAAAGTAAGAACATGAAGGAATTTTTATACTGGTTCGATCCAAAATGAATTTACGCCCACTTTTCAATCATTTCTCGTTATGATTCTTTGCCTTACAACATACATGAATTCTCTCTTTACATTCATCTCTCTTTTTCCTCTCTCTTTACTCTTTTTATGATCTAATTTCACCTGAATTTGGCCAAGGAATTGGAGAGATCTCTAGCTTTATGATGGTCGATGTATGAATCTTTGTAACGACCCACATTCTATATGTCGAAGGATCGTAGGATATTTATTTCCTTTTCATATGAGGTCATATGGTTGTGTAACTTTGGGGACGACTATTGGAGTCATTTCCCATGTTCACAATTTTTGCCGATTTTTAAATGACTGTTTTGCCCCTAGCTGATATTGTTTCAGCCATAACTTTTGATTGGTAAGGATTTTTGACCTGAAACCACTTGCGTATGATTCGGATGATGGTTTACATTTCCGTAGAGTGGTCAAATTAGCCAAACGGACTCACTGTTTGGAAGATAAGGCTGAAACAAGGTTTAGAAGGTGAAAAACTACTTAAGTGGGCTGATTATGGTAATTAACAAATGGGCCCATAACCCATTTCGGGATTAGGGTTATGGGGAGCTGAAATGAGTTAGGTTTTCATTCTATTTTAGTTTTCTAGCCGCCATTTACCTCTTAGAAACCCTGACAATGGCCTCCACCTTCTAATTTCATTCCAAATCACTTTCTAATTGAAGATTAAGCTAATTAATATCAAACCAAGTCTAATCAACATCAAAGTAGAGGAAAAGGCCGCTATGTGCATTGGAATTCATGCCATTTAAAGAATCATTTCAGATCTGAGGTTATATTTTGGCTAAGGTGAGTGATTTGCATTGTTTTTCACTAATTACGGCTACTTAGGCATGATTAGTGTTAATTAACGAAATTATACATTATTAAATTTTGAAAAAATGTTTAGAAATTCTAAAATTTTATTTTAGGCCTCTTTTAGGAATTTGGGTTAATTTGGATATATCTTGCTAATCCTATCATTAGTTATTGTTAAACATGGTTAAGGGGGAAAACATGGGTTTTGGGTATGTTTGATCCATTTTGACATGTTATATTGTTGCTTTGGTATTTATGGTTGATTATACATGTTGCTATGACTGTTTGGAATGATTTGTGATTGCATAGAAAAGTTAGATTGGTCGAAAACGCCGTCGAATGCCGTAAACATCTCGCTGGACAAAGTGTAGGAAATATGCAGGGGACCGGATCGGATCGCCCTTCCCTTCTCCCCCCACTCGTGAGCATGTGTCACCGAACCGACCCGACCAGAACAGATCGATCCGAACCGGTAAAGGAACTCGAATGCACCACGAGCCGGACCGCCTGCTTCGAACTGGAGCACCTCTGTCCCTTACGAACCGATCCATTGCTCCGAACCCAACCCGAACCCGAATGCTACAAGCCACAAGCAGGAAGCCACAACCCAAATCGAACATGAGAATAGGGAGGACCACGAGTGGGGCTATGTCGAGGTACTACAAATCGAATCGCCAAGGAAAGGCAATCACGACCGAATCGAAGATGAGAAGAAGGACCGAACCGATCCGGAGGAGATCAAAAACCCGAGATGCAAAGGTAGTCCAAATAAGAAGTAGAACTCAGGATCCAGTTGGGAACCAACGAGTTAACTTCATGAGTTGGGCTTTGCTGCGGGACGTTTGCTAAGGGGTTATAGACGTCCATAACATTGATTCACCACCAAGACGGATCTTAGGCTACGTATCAGTGCAGTGGGATAGTTATTACTCCATGGGGAAGAGTGAACGTAGCATGGCTATGAGCCAGTGCAGTGGAGTCGTCATGACTTCATGGGGCAGAGTGGACATAGCAAGGGATTAGTGGATATGGATCAGTGCAGTGGAGCCATCATGACTCCATAGGGCAGAGTGATCATAGCAAATGATTTGGGCAGTCAAAGCAGTGGATATCGTATGCTTTACGCACTAAGTGAGAGATGTGAGGATGGTTGCTATTCTTGATTATATGATATCACTATGACATGCACACCCCTCCCCCGTATCTTTACACCATATGTTAGTGTCACCTTAGAGTATTGTACATCCTGTTGTGATAACTCTTTGGTTGCAGGTCCAGGTTCAGATATGGTTATGTATACCTGTTATTGTTCTGTTTTGCTGCTTATCGCTCATACCAGACTTTTGTCTGACCCAGAGTTTTATGTCTCTTCTTATTACTCTGGGTGCACTTAACGGGCAGACTAGAGACAGGCCTGGTGATTATGCACAAGTAGCTTATCGGAGACAAGCAGGAGGCTTCTACGTATGATATATATAATCTCCCTGTGTTGTTGTCAGTCACTACTTTGGGCATTAGTAGTGTACCTCTTTCTTTTGCTTTAGAGACAACATTTCAAAGTTGTAATAATGAATGGTTTAGATCATAAGCTGTATTTTGAATCTTTCCGCTGCTATGATGGTTTAGTTTTCAGCTTATGCACTGTCTCGCCTGTTTTATGTCAAAGTTATGTTATTATTATATTTTATCCCATGCACTGTAAGACATTCAACAGGTTCCTTTTTAGTTCAAATTCCTTTCTTTTCCTTCCTTTGGCGACCCTCCCATGCTAGTCTGGCATTAGCACAACGCACTTTCATTGGAAATGTCGGCTGGTGCGGGGTGGGCCGTCACACTTGGTATCAGAGCTCTAGGTTGCGTAATTAACCTATGAAAAGACACCAGGGAGAGATAGTACGTATATGAAAGCGCGTATTTGTGGTATTTTGGTTTTCAAAAGATATGTATATGTATATATACTATTAGTATATCTAAGGATGGTGTCGCACTGCACTGGCACCATCGGAGAGATGGTTAATCGTTTTCTCCTTACATATTGAACGTTGAGCCGACATACGAGGGGTACTAGTAGAAGAGCTAATAATGGGAATGCTCCTGATATGAGGACGATGTCCACTAACTTAATGAGAGAGATTCTTAAGGATGATCAGAGGGCAGCTCCTAATGCTGCAAATGGTGGTGGTGCAGCGGTGCAGGCGCCTAGGGCCGATTTCGCCATGCTCTGTAAGCACTACACTAGTCTTGGTGGGAAGTCGTTCCACGGAACGGAATCGACTACAGAAGTTTAGGATTGGCTCGATAGTTATGAGTGCATCTTTGAAGATTTGGGAATTGAAGATGCGATGAAGAGAAAGCTAGCATCCCGTTAGCTGCACGGACATGCTATGAATTGGTAGAATGCTATTAAGGAAGCTACTCCAGAGGATCAAGTTACTTGGGATCATTTCAAGGCCCGAGTCAGTGATAATTTTATCCCAACTGCTCAGAAATCAGAGTTGTTTAGGAAATTTCTGGAGCTTAAGCAGAATGGTAGGGCAGTCTCAGAGTACATTGCTGAGTTCGATATTTATCGAAGTATGGATCATCTCTTATTGACACTCCTTGTAACAACCCGTATTTTTATAGCATATTAAAACAAGAAATCAAGGCAGAATTAAATTTTAAAACCAGAATCAGGGGAAACGGGTTACACCATTGCGTTCATCTCGAAATTTTACATGAAATAGAGTCCGAGTTTTCGAAATTCGGAGTCCGGATGAAGAAGTTATGGCCTGTACAAGTTTCAGCAGTTTTCAGGCAAGACTGGCCTAGGGGGGTCGACCATAGGGTCGACCTATCCCCCCCCCCCAGGTCTACCATAGGGTCAACCTACCCCCCAGGTCGACCATACTGTCGACCCCCCACCTTACAGGTCGACCTGGTCGGCCTGGTTTGACCCAAAACTCATTTTGGAAGCCTGAGACGTGTTTTGATGGTCCGGATTGATTCTAGGGTTAATCTAAGGGCCTAAACTAGTTGCTACACCTATAAAAACACCCTTAGACCTAACCTAATTCATATCAAATCATTCTTACACTATTATGCTGCTGGACTTCCTCTTGATCATGGTCGCCGCTCTCTAAACTTTTCTCTTAGCCTCCAAACTAGATTCAAACTAGAGATTAAAGCTTCTACAACAATTCTACAACAATTCAAGAAGATAAATCAATGTCTCTGCAATGTTCTACGACAATTTTAGTTCTTAATTCATTAGCCATGCTCTGTAAGTTCTAGTTATTTTTAGATTAAAATAGTTAAATTTAATATGGACATGTGATGAAATGAAATTGGACTTTTGATTCAATTCTTGTTTCTTCTTGGATCTCGATCTTGAGAACTTTTCTATCTTTATTTGCATGACAAGTTTATGGTCTATTCAGCCTGTTGTAAATCAATTTTTCTTGGTTCATGTTGATGTTATTATCAAGATCTATTCTTTATGCCTGAGATGATGCTTTTATGTTGTTTTCTCTCTGATCTTGTTTTTATTGCAACTTCTACCTCCCCCTATTTATTTTCTTTTGATGAACCTAGGTCAATTTCGGACCTAGGCCTAAACTATGATATACGTGCGATGGTATACGGGAGAAATATTGGAATATTGCCTAGTGGAATATATGTGTTTGATGGAATCGAAGGCATAATATGAAAATTTGATGTTTGGGGAAAATTTACCATTAACATGAAACTTGATATTTGGGTATTGTCATTATAATGGTAATTGCAGGAATGGGGATTGATGTGTGTGTATATATATATATGATTTGACATGGATCTTGATATATGTAATTTGGCTAGAACTTGTTATGAGTAAATTGGTGTAAACGTAGTATACATGTAATTTTGGGTATAAAACTTGATCTATGTAAATTGGGCATAGCTTTGTAAATATGTAAATCATGAATCTTGACATATGTAAAGCGGCATGAAACTTGGTATATGTTTAAATTGGCATACATGTAAAACGACTTAAATTGAACATATGTAAATTTGGTACGAATTGGGCATACGTAAAATTTACATGTAATCTAGAACTTGGGCATGTAAAATTTGGAGTTGAAACATATATGATAATTTATGACTTAGTAGAGGTTTAATATGAACGTGCCTAAGTTGGGTTTTGGGTAATTGGCATGTATTGTAAATAAAAGGCTATAACTTGGCATAACCTTATAGTGAATTATGATAATAATTTGGGAATACGTTTTGGGGAAAAAACGTGAATCATGAACATTTCTATATGTTAAACACATGAACTGATATTGGGGTTTTGGGTGGAATACGACCATTAATGAACCTTTGACACGAGGTTAGACTCGGTTTGTGGTGTAAATCTGCCCGGAACTGCCCGACAAATCCAGTAGCCACAAAGTGTCAGTCTAATGTGAGAGGTCGAAGGTCGAATTGTAGGCGTAACGATTTATGACACGAGGTTAGACCTAGTTTGTGGTGTAAATCTGCCCGGAACCGCCCGGCAAATCCAGTGGTCACAAAATGCACGGTCTAATGTGAGAGGTCATGATTCATTCGTCATAATGAATGAATTAAGGAATACTAACCATAATAAAACGTGGGTATGGTTAGAGGGTTAGTTGGGATGACATGGAAATTTGACATGTGAATATGGACCTAACCAGTATGAGTTAAGAACATGTAAAACTTATAAATGTGGGCTTAACCAACATAACTGTTAATCAGACTAATGGGTAGGTTAAGTAACATAGCTAGGCTAATGACTCTTGACCGTTATAACATGACTAGCGGATGGGTTGGGCTAACTCGAATAGGTTGATAACACCCAATCGATATAACCTGATACGTGGTAGGGTTAAGTAAACACACGAGGGTAACACTTAACCATTATAATATGACTGGTGGATGGGGTTAAGTTAACATGCACTTAACCAATATAACGTGATGCGTGGTACGGTTAAGTAACAACAGAAGGTAACACTTAACCGTCACAACATGATAAGTAGGTGGGCTAAGTCAATGTACACTTAACCAATATGACATGACATGCGGTGGGGTTAAGTTAACACAAGGGAGAACACTTAGCCAGTATAACAAGGCTTGCGGTAGGGTTAAGTAACACAAGGAACAACACTTAACCGATATAACATGATGTGTGGTAGGGTTAAGTAAAACAAGATGAAACACTTAACCAACTTTACGTAATAGACGGAGAGGGTTAAGTACATATCGGGTTGGTGGGTAATATTAGTAAATATAGGCCCACAAACTTAACCATTAATAAGCACGTTTGAATAGGTGGTTTAAGTACATCACGGGAAGGTGGGTAATATCTGTATATATAGGCCCACACACTTAACCAGTAGGAAACCCTAGTAACGGGGACCCATTTCAGCAGTAACCCAAATCAGGTATCAACGGTACCTTGAAACTAGGCAGGGTGGGGCATGATTACTAGGCTGATTGTAAGCATTCAAACGACGGCGGTGGGTGCAGTGTAGGTCTAACGGGGTGTGGGCGTGCACACACTCCGGAGCAGACAATCAGGGCACTGGGGACACCGGTAGTATAACCTATGCCTTCTAGAATTGCGTCGGGCCGCCACCATGGGTCTTGATACACCCCATGGTGGGACCAGCATAGGTATCTATAATCATTGGGGGCTGTATGACACACATAGGTAGCATAATCCCTAGGTTGGACCTAGGTGGCATAAACCCTAAATCCGAGAAGCGTTCAATAGGTAGCATAATCCCTAGGTTGGATCTAGGTGGCATAAATCCTGGTTGAATCTAGGAAGCGCTCGGTAGAAAACCCTAGATTAGATCTAGGTAATAAATAATATATGTACACGTGAAAGTAACCTTAATTTTTGGGGATTGGGATCACGTTATGATTTTATCATTTTATATAGATTACTAGTTGAGACATTAGTTAGGTGGTGCAGAGAAAATAGATATCATTTTAGTGGTGAAGCAGAGAAATCTTGCGATGCTTGATAGAAATCTTGCGAAACTATACTTAGTTCATCTTGAATGGGAACCTTGCAATGTTATACATGGCATAAATCCTATGACGTTATTCTTAGTTATCGTGCCTGTAGCTTATCTTGTCATCATGCTTATGTTTACTTTCAGTTTATTCGTGCCATGTTATCTTTACCTGTTTTTATGCTGAAAGTCACTAGGACTTACTCAGTCTTTATGACTGACCCGGTTTATTTCTCCTCTTTTTCTTCCGTTTTCCCCCCTCCCCCAGGTTCACAGGGTGGGAATACAACTTAATTCGGATCTTACCAAGCTCCAAGGCTCTTTCATGTATGGCTTGGATTTCTCTTGGTTATGGCTTGCTTTGCTTTATTGGGGAATGCTACAGTTTATTTTTATGCTTCTTTGTTTTTGAGCAAGACAGATATTTTAGCTATGTATTTGGGTATTGGAAGTTGATGGGCTTTTATTGTAAACAATTCTATTTAATAAATGATTTGAAGTACTTCTACTTCACTTTCCGCTGTTTTATATATGTCTGTCTTGTAATATTTCTGTTCCAGTACCCATAATGCTCCATTGAAATTAAGGCATTCCCTTTGTGGGTGACCTTAACGGATGTGGGGTGTTACATTTGTATCAGAGCAGAAGGTTACCAGACTGGGCAAAAGCTTTTAAAAACCTTCTGAATTTGTTTTTCAAAACGTTTACAAAGAAGCATTTTTCTAAAGAAAAGTTTTGTTTTACGAAAGGCATATTCCCCGAAGCCATATGCACTATCTTTTGATTCTCCCATTGAGTCTCTTCTCTCTTTCACCATAGTTTGTAGGCATGCGACACATGTCGGAGGGCAAAGTAGTGTCCAACCTCCATTTGTAGCCGCAGTAGTTTTACTTGCGACTAATCTTATTTCAAGCTTTGTAGGGTTGTCGTGCGATGGAAGTAGCTTTCGAGAAACTTTTCAACAAGCCATACGAGGATAAAGAACACAAGCCTAAGGATGAGAAACTTGTTGATATGGCTTAATCCACGAAAGAGGAGAAAGGTGAAAGGAAAGAGGCGAAGTGAAAGAATAATAAAACCCATGACAAGAGAGAATATCTTTGGTACGGTAAAAAGGGACAAGTAATTAAGTATTATAGGACAAGGACAAGGGCAAAGAACAAGATCGTCGAGAGGGCAATTGTATGCTCGCACTACTAGCGTACCTAAGAGAGGTGGTAACGTTTCCGTTAAAGGCTTAGCTTTTCTTTTC
The DNA here is from genome assembly GCA_030737875.1 of Allium sativum. Classification (NCBI taxonomy): domain Eukaryota; kingdom Viridiplantae; phylum Streptophyta; class Magnoliopsida; order Asparagales; family Amaryllidaceae; genus Allium; species Allium sativum. The sequence continues at coordinate 304,008,728 of CM060924.1, forward strand.
TATCATCCCGTTAGAACTTTTTTTTTGTACATCGCATCCTTTTAATTCTGCTTCGATAGTTGAGTCTCTGCACCTTAGTACTAGCGTAGTAGAGGATCCTATTTTATCCTCAAATCCTGTTAGGGAATCGGCTCATTTATTCATGACTTGTTTGGATTTGAGAATGTTTATGCTAAATGTAGAGTTTAGAAGTAATGCTTATGTTTTTTTTGGTCTATGGGTTGATTCTAGGGATGGAGTGGTTATCCAGAAATGGTTCCATTCTTGAGTATGAAAAGTGGGTAGTCGGATTCTTGACTTGCCTTGGTAATGCCCTCGAAGTCTAGTGTAACCCTTAGGGTTCTACCATGTTTAGTTACCTAGAATCTCTTGATACATTTATCCATCCGCTCGAGTAGTGTTCACAACTAAGGCGGATGGTTCATTTCGCTTATGCATGAGTTATAGAAAATAACCTTAGTAGGTACATTTGGCAACATGGTTGGCATTTGTTTGTTTTCAAGAGATAGTTCTTCTGCGTGGAATACCTTATAATAAGTAAACGAGATCCAGGATTCACTAGTGAATTTTGGAGAGCTTGCATGAAACCATGAGTACGCAGTTATGTTTGAGCCGAGTATACTAGAAAAAGAATAAATGAAAGTGGAGCGAGAGACAAAAGTGAAATGAGTTCCAACTCATATTTTGGAAACAAGAATTAAGAAGCTACGAAATTATAAAGTTAAAGACGGACAAACACAATGGAGTTAAGCTCAAGGAAATGCGACTTAGAAGATTGAAAACTAGACACGCGCATCATATCTCTTCTTAAGAGTGTATGCTTAATCCCTCTTTTCCTGTAGAGATTACCTGTATGCTATATTTTAAGTATAACCTCTCGGTCCTATTCCCCATCCTATTTCTGTTGCAAACCCCATAGGGAGTATGACTCATCTGTTAGTAATACATGTTGGGGCTTGAGGGTGTCCGTTGGGTTGACTAAACTTTTTGGGTTTTATAGGATATGGCTTGGTCTTAGGAAGAGATTTCTTGTGACCAAAAAGGAGTCCATCATGCTTAGTTTCCTAGAAACATATATATTGGTTGGTTAATTCTTTGGGTGTCAGCCTGATGTTGATTTCGGTCTACGGGGCTGGTGCTTAGGGAGTTCTTCTCCAAATTAGTATATATGTGACATAGATTTCCAGTTTTGATATTGCCTAATGGGCATAAGGTTTTTACTTGCTTCTATCGTTCGACTATACCTTTAGGTAGGAACAATTAGGTGTAAACATGTGTTTGAGACATGTTATGATTGATGGTTGCAGGTGGTTACAAGTGGCTGCTAGTGGTTGCTCGTGATTGCATAACACACATTAGGCACTAGATCGGCTCAGACACATTTCCATATTGCATATGCATGAGTGTTTATACTTGTTTATGGATGAAATTGGATGTGTTATCATATGTATGATGCATATGGATGGATGTTTGTGCACACATATAGTGTTTATGTGACTAGGACTATTTTCATACATGTTGGACTCATTGCACTAAACATATTTTTCATTAAGAAGATCAATCAGGCCTGATCATTTGCATTAGACAAGGAACATATACACACACTTTCTGCATATGTTCATACCGCATTAGAAATCTCTTAAGGACAATGAATGCCTGTGATTGATGATTGAGTAGATGGATGATTGGATGGTAGGACACATTCTTCTTAACTTGAAGATTTCGGGGACGAAATCCTTTAAGGAGGGGAGAATGTAACAACCCGTATTTTTATAGCATATTAAAATAAGAAATCAAGGCAGAATTAAATTTTAAAGTCAGAATCAGGGGAAACGGGTTACGCCATTGCATTCATCTCGAAATTTTACATGAAATAATGTCCGAGTTTTCGAAAATCGGAGCCTGGATGAATAAGTTATGGCTTGTACAAGTTTCAGTAGTTTTCAGGCAGGACTGGCCCAGGGGGGTCGACCTACCCCCCCCCCCCCCCCCATGTCGACCATAGGGTCGACCTACCCCCAAGGTCGACCGTAGTGTCGACCACCCCACCTTACAGGTCGGCCTGGTTTGACCCAGAACTCATTTTTGAAGCCTGAGACGTGTTTTGACAGTCCGGATTGATTATAGGGTTAATCTAAGGGCCTAAACTAGTTGCTACACCTATAAAAACACCCTTAGACCTAACCTAATTCATATCAAATCATTCTTACACTATTATGCTGCTGTACTTCCTCTTGATCATGGTCGCCGCTCTCAAAACTTTTCTCTTAACCTCCAAACTAGATTCAAACTAGAGATTAAAGCTTCTACAGCAATTCTACAACAATTCAAGAAGATAAATCAATGTCTCTGCAACGTTCTACGACAATTTTAGTTCTTAATTCATTAGCCATGCTCTATAAGTTCTAGTTATTTTCAGATTAAAATAATTAAATTTAATATGGACATGTGATGAAATGAAATTGGACTTTTGATTCAATTCTTGTTTCTTCTTGGATCTCGATCTTGAGAACTTTTCTATCTTTATTTGCATGACAAGTTTATGGTCTATTCAGCCTGTTGTAAATCAATTTTTCTTGGTTCATGTTGATGTTATTATCAAGATCTGTTCTTTATGCCTGAGATGATGCTTTTATGTTGTTTTCTCTCTGATCTTGTTTTTATTGCAACTTCTACCTCCCCCTATTTATTTTCTTTTGATGAACCTAGGTCAATTTCGGACCTAGGCCTAAACTACGATATAGGTGCGATGGTATAAGGGGGAAATATTGGAATATTGCCTAGTGGAATATATGTGTTTGACGGAATCGAAGGTATAATATGAAAATTTGATGTTTGGGGATAATTTACCATTAACATGAAACTTGATATTTGGGTATTGTCATTATAATGGTAATTGCAAGAATGGAGATTGATGTATGTATATATATATATATATATGATTTGACATGGATCTTGATATATGTAATTTGGCTAGAACTTGTTATGAGTAAATTGGTGTAAACGTAGTATACATGTAATATTGGGTATATAACTTGATCTATGTAAATTGGGCATAGCTTTGTAAATATATAAATCATGAATCTTGACATATGTAAAGCGGCATGAAACTTGGTATATGTGTAAATTGGCATACATGTAAAACGGCTTAAATTGAACATATGTAAATTTGGTACGAATTGGGCATATGTAAAATTTACATGTAATCTAGAACTTGGGCATATGTTAATTATGTAAAATTTGGAGTTGAAACATATATGATAATTTATGACTTAGTAGAGGTTTAATATGAACGCGCCTAAGTTGGGTTTTGGGTAATTGGCATGTACTGTAAATAAAAGGCTATAACTTGGCATAACCATATAGTGAATTATGATAATAATTTGGGAATACGTTTTGGGGTAAAAACGTGAATCATGAACATTTCTATATGTTAAACACATGAACTGATATTGCGGTTTTGGGTGGAATACGACCATTAATGAACCTTTGACACGAGTTAAGACTCGGTTTGTGGTGTAAATCTGCCCGGAACCACCCGGCAAATCCAGTAGCCACAAAGTGTCAGTCTAATGTGAGAGGTCGAAGGTCGAATTGTAGGCGTAACGATTTATGACACGAGGTTAGACCCAGTTTGTGGTGTAAATCTGCCCGGAACCGCCCGGTAAATCCAGTGGCCACAAAATGCACGGTCTAATGTGAGAGGTCATGATTCGTTCGTCATAATGAATGAATTAAGGAATACTAACCATAATAAGACGTGGGTATGGTTAGAGGGATAGGTGGGATGACATGGAAATTTGACATGTGAATATGGACCTAACCAGTATGAGTTAAGAACATGTAAAACTAAGAAATGTGGGCTTAACCAACATAACTGTTAATCAGACTAATGGGTAGGTTAAGTAACATAGCTAGGCTAATGACACTTGACCGTTATAACAAACTAGCGGATGGTTTGGGCTAACTTGAATAGGTTGATAACACCCAATCGATATAACCTGATACGTGGTAGGGTTAAGTAAACACACGAGGGTAACACTTAACCATTATAATATGACTGGTGGATGGGGTTAAGTTAACATGCACTTAACCAATATAACGTGATGCGTGGTAAGGTTAAGAAACAACAGAGGGTAATACTTAACCGTCACAACATGATAAGTAGGTGGGCTAAGTCAATGTACACTTAACCAATATGACATGACATGCGGTGGGGTTAAGTTAACACAAGGGAGAACACTTAGCCAGTATAACAAGGCTTGCGGTAGGGTTAAGTAACACAAGGAACAACACTTAACCGATATATCATGATGTCTGGTAGGGTTAAGTAAAACAAGATGAAACACTTAACCAACTTTACGTAATGGACGGACAGGGTTAAGTACATATCGGGTTGGTGGGTAATATTAGTAAATATAGGCCCACAAACTTAACCATTAATAAGCACGCTTGAATAGGTGGGTTAAGTACATCACGGGAAGGTGGGTAATATCTGTATATATAGGCCCACACACTTAACCAGTAGGAAACCCTAGTAACGGGGACCCATTTCAGCAGTAACCCAAATCAAGTATCAACGGTACCCTGAAACTAGGCAGGGTGGGGCACGATTACTGGGCTGATTGTAAGCGGTCAAACGACGGCGGTGGGTGCACAGTGTAGGTCTAACGGGGTGCGGGCGTGCACACACTCCGGAGCAGACAACCAGGGCACTGGGGACACCAGTAGTATAACCTATACCTTCTAGAATTGCGTCGGGCCGCCACCATGGGTCTTGATACACCCCATGGTGGGACCAGCATCGGTATCTACAATCATTGGGGGCCGTATGACACACATAGGTAGCATAATCCCTAGGTTGGACCTAGGTGGCATAAACCCTAAATCCGAGAAGCATTCAATAGGTAGCATAATCCATAGGTTGGACCTAGGTGGCATAAACCCTAAATCCGAAAAGCGTTCAATAGGTAGCATAATCCCTAGGTTGGACCTAGGTGGCTTAAATCCTGGTAGAATCTAGGAAGCGCTCGATAGAAAACCCTAGATTAGATCTAGGTAATGAATAATAGATGTACACGTGAACGTAACCTTAATTTTCGGGGATTGGGATCACGTTATGATTTCATCATTTTATATAGATTACTAGTTGGGACACTAGTTAGGTGGTGCAGAGAAAATAGATATCATTTTAGTGGTGAAGCAGAGAAATCTTGCGATGCTTGATAGAAATCTTGCGAAACTATACTTAGTTCATCTTGAATGGGAACCTTGCAATGTTATACATGACGAAAATCCTATGACATTATTCTTAGTTATCGTGCCTGTAGCTTATCTTGTCATCATGCTTATGTTTACTTTCAGTTTATTCATGCCATGTTATCTTTACCTGTTTTTATGCTGAAAGTCACTAGGACTTACTCAGTCTTTATGACTGACCCGGTTTGTTTCACCTCTTTTTCTTCCGTTTCCCCCCCTCCCCCAGGTTCACAGGGTGGGAATACAGCTTAATTTGGATCTTACCAAGCTCTAAGGCTCTTTCATGTAGGGCTTGGATTTCTCTTGGCTATGGCTTGCTTTGCTTTATTGGGGAATGCTACAGTTTATTTTTATGCTTCTTTGTTTTTGAGCAAGACAAATATTTTTGCTATGTATTTGGGTATTGGAAGTTGATGGGCTTTTATTGTAAACAATTCTATTTAATAAATGATTTGAAGTACTTCTACTTCACTTTCCGCTGTTTTATATATGTCTGTCTTGTAATATTTCTGTTCCAGTACCCATAGTGCTCCATTGAAATTAAGGCATTCCCTTTGTGAGTGACCTTAACAGATGTGGGGTGTTACACTCCTGAGAAGAAGAATGAGAAATTTATAACAGGCTTAGTTCGGTACTTGGGGGAAAGGCTTATAAACCATATTGATGAGACGTTTGAATCCATAATGGTAAAAGCATTAAGATCAGGGAGTCTTTACCCTAAGTCAAAGACCGTAGTTGTTGTTGCATATACAGAAGGGCCAAAGCCGCAGGCAATCGGTTGAGACAAGACTAATTCTCAGAATAAAAGGAAGAAGAACCAAGCTAAGGATGGTCAAAGAAAGAAAGACATGAAATATGTTGAGTGCTTTAGCTATAGTAAGAAGGGCCATTATTCCAAAGAATGTCGAGCAAAGCCAGTGGACAGGAAGTGTTTAACTGTGGCCAGGTGGGGCATCACAAGGATAAGTGTCTACAACCCCTAAAGAAAAGTAGATTGTGAAAGCGCATATACTATCAATGTTGTTCCTTCTTCGTCGAATGCCCCAACTGCGGCGGAGAAAGGAAAGAATGTCGTTACCCAAGGTATGCTTTCTGTTTATGATGTTCCTATTCGAGTTTTGTTTGATACTGGGGATTCCATTCCTTCATATCTAGTGACCTGGTAGATAGGTTGGGATTAGAACCCGAGATAGTCGATAGACCTTTAGCGGCGACGAAGCCAATTGGTGGTTCGACTAGCCTTAGTATGATTTGTCGTAATGTTGTTTTATCGAGTCATGGATGTATGTTTGCTTTGTTTTGGGCTTTACTGGGTTCGAAATTATTTTGGGGGTCGATTGGCTCCAAAGGTACGGGGTGGTGGTAGACTGTGAGGGCTTTTTGGTGACAGTTAGAGCGAATGATGGGTGGAGGGTAGTGTTTGGTGGTCTACCTAGTGATGGGGTAATGTCTAGTTTTCTAAATTCCCTCGACATCTCGCATGATGAGTTTTTAGATGTGCCCGTGGCTGGCCAGTATCCGTACGTCTTCGAGGAAGTGACCAAACTTCCACCACACTGAGAGATTGAGTTTTGTATTGATTTAGTGAAAGATATCAGATCTATAATGATGCCTCTTCGTCGCATGGCACCTAGGGAGCAGAGAGAGCTCGGGGTGCAAGTAAGCGATCTTTTGAAGAAAGGATTTATCAGAAGAAGTGTCTCCGAGTGGGGAACACCAGTTGTATTTGCTACCAAGGCAGATGGTTCCCTTCGGTTATGTGTGGACTATCACGAGTTGAATACAGTGACTAGGAAGAATAAGTATCCTCTTCCGCGGATAGATGATTTGTTTGATCAACTGGAGTGAGCAAGAGTGTTCTCCCAATTGGACCTCGCGACAGGATTTCATCAGCTACGAGTAGCAGCTGAGAGTATTCCTTGAATGGCATTTTGGATGCCGTCTGGATTCTATGAGTGGTTGGTCATGCCATTCGGGTTGACCAATGCACCAGCATATTTTGTGGATCTTATGAATAGTATTCATGGATCAATTGAACAAGTTTGTTCTTGTGTTCATGGACGATATACTTGTTTATTCGAGGACAGAGGAAGAACACAAGGAACCTTTGAGATTAGTGATGGAGGTGCTGAGAAAACACCAATTAAAAGCGAAGTTTTCTAAGTGTCACTTCTGGAGGAGGAAAGTGAGATTCTTGGGCCATGTTGTTTCAGAAAATGGTATCGTCGTGGATCCTACGAAGGTGGCTACGGTACAAGATTGGTCTATGCCCAAGAATGCGACAGACGTAAGAAGTTTCTAGGGGTTAGCTGGATATTATCGTAAGTTTATCCAAGACTTCTCCAAGATAGCAGCACCGTTGACTCAGTTGACCAAGAAGAATCAAGCTTTCATCTGGGACGAAAAGTGCGAGAATGCATTCAAGAGTCTAAAGGAAAAGTTGACATGTGCACCAGTGTTAGTCATTCCTAAGGGAAATAAAGAGATGACAGTATGTATTGATGCATGTGGTATCGGACTAGGTGCTGTATTGATGCAAGGAGGTAGGGTTGTAGCTTATGCAAGTCGGCAACTGAAACCACACGAGAAAATATATCCTACCCATGATTTGGAATTGGCAGCGATCATATTCGCATTGAAGATGTGGAGACACTATATCTTGGGCGAAACATTCGAGTTGTTTACTGATCATAAATCGTTAAAGTATCTTTTCTCTTAGAAGGATTTAAATCTCCGACAGAAAAGATGGTTAGAATTCTTGGCTTCCTATGATTTCGATATCACATATACACCAGGAAAGGGCAATGTGGTAGCTGATGCATTGAGTAGAAGACATGCCAGTTTAGGGGCTATGTTTCTTGAATGGAAGCAGCTGGAGTATATCGCAGGGTACGATTTCAGACCAAAGTGCAAATTGGATCCAGAGATATTAGTAAGTTTGACGATCAGACCTACTTTGATTGAGCGGATTGGTTCCAGTCAAAGGGACAATCCTAACCTATTGGAAATCATCTCCAAATTAGATATGGGTATCGACGAGGAGATGAACAAGTTTGGGCGTGATCGAGATGGATGGCTTAGAAAGAATGGGAAACTAGTTGTACCCAATGTCAATGGATTGAGAGATGAAGTGCTTAGAGAATGTCATCACTCGAAACTGACTATACATCCCAGTGGTAATAAAATGTATAGAGACATGAAGAAGACCTACTACTGGAAAGAGATAAAAAGAGACGTTGGGAAGTTTATATCCAAATGCATGAATTGCTAGCTAGTTAAAGTCGGGCAAAAGAAGCCTAGTGATTTGTTGCAACCATTAGAAATTCCAGAATGGAAATAGGAACAAGACTCAGTGGATTTCATTGGTGGGTTATCAAGGACTAGATCAGGTCGTGATAGCATTTGGGTGATTGCAGACCGTTTGACCAAGAGTGCAAGGTTTATACCCGTCAAGTTGAATAGGACATCAACTAAGTTAGCATAACTATACATGAAGTGGGTAGTGAGTTTCATGGAGTACCCAAAGGCATTGTGAGTGACCGAGATCCGTTGTTTACTAGTGGATTTTGGAAGAGCTTACAAAAGGCATTAGGATCAGAACTACATATCAGTGTCGTGTGCCATTCTCAAACCGACGGTCAGACGGAGAGGGTGAACCGTATACTAGAAGATCTCTTAAGAGCATGTGTATTGGATTTTGGTGGATCATGGGATGACCATTTACATCTAGTAGAGTTTGCATGTAATAACAATTACCAATCCAGTATTGGTATGGCTCCGTTTGAAGCTTTATACGGAAGACCATGCAAATCACCGTCATGTTGGTTAGAGACCGGTGAGAAATATGTGCTTGGACCAGAAGTAATAAGAGAAACATCAGACAAGATCAAGATTGTTCCAAAGCGAATGAAAGCCGCTCAGGATAGGTAGAAAAAATATGCTGATAAGCGGAGAAGAGATTTAAAATTCTCCATTGCTGACTTGGTATTTTTCAAGATTTCTCCGTTAAAGAGCGTGATTCGAATTGGCAGGAGAGTCAAGTTAGCACCAAAATTTATTGGTCCATTCCCAGTTCTCGAACAAGTTGGGAATTTAGCACATGAAGTTAAGTTTCCGACAAGATGGCAGGAGTTCATAGCGTATTTCATGTTTCCCAGTTAAGGAAATTCGTGCACGACCCTGATGTGGCTATTTCACCTGATCAGTTGGATGACATCGAAGTAGAACCTGAGGCGGTTGGGAACCGTAAGCCGATTCATATTGTCAAGCACGATACAAAGAAACTTCGAAGGAAAGCGGTGAATCTAGTCAAGGTTCAGTGGGGCAGGGATGAGAATGACTGTACTTGGGAGACAGAGGAGAGCATTAAGGAGACATGTCCTTGCCTGGTAAGGTTTTCATTTCGATTTAGTCTTTTCGCATGCTAGAATATGTTTGTTTTGTATGTTTGATTGTGAAATATGACCGGTAGGCATGCGGGACCCATTGATTGCTTCTTAGTTGAGGAATTTCGGGGGTGAAATTTCTTAAGGGGGGAGAGTGTAATGACCCGCATTCTACATATCGAAGGATCGTAGGATATTTATTACTTTTTCATATGAGGTCGTATGGTCGTGTAACTTTGGGGAACGACTATTGGGGTCATTTCCCATGTTCACGATTTTTACCATTTTTAAATGACCGTTTTTCCCCGAGTTGATCTTGTTTCAGCCAAAACTTTTGATTGGTAAGGAGTTTTGACCTGAAACCACCTCCACTGGATTCGGATGATGGTTTACATTTCCGTAGAGTGGTTACATCAGCCAAACGGACTCATCATTTGGGAGATATGGCTGAAACAAGGTTAAGAAGGTGAAAAACTGCTTAAGTGGGCTGATTAGGGTAATTAGCAAATGGGCCCATAACCCATTTCGGGATTAGGGTTATGGGGAGGCTGAAACGAGTTAGGTTTCCATTTATTTCAGTTTTCTAGCCGCCATTTACCTCTTAGAAACCCTAACAATGGCCTCCACCTTCTAATTTCATTCCAAATCACTTTCTAATTGAAGATTAAGCTAATTAGCTTCAAACCAAGTCTAATCAACATTAAAGTAGAGGCAAAGGCTGCTGTGTGCATTGAAATTCAGGCCATTTAAAGAATCATTTCAGATCTGAGGTTATATTTTGGCTAATGTGAGTGATTTGCATTATTTTTCACTAATTACGACTAGATAGGGGAGATTAGTGTTAATTAATGAAATTATACATTATTAAAATTTGGAAATTCTAAAATTTTATTTTAGGCCTCTGTTAGGAATTTGAGTTAATTTGGATATGTTTTGCTAATCCTATCATTAGTTATTGTTAAACATGATTAAGGGGGAAAACATGAGTTTTGGGTATGTTTGATCCATTTTGACATGTTATATTGTTGTTTTGGTGTTAATGGTTGATTATACATGTTGCTATGGCTGTTTGGAATGATTTGTGATTGTATAGAAAAGTTAGATTGGTCGAAAACGCCATCGAATGGCGTAAACAACTCGCTGGACAAAGTGCAGGAAATAAGCAAGGGACCGGATCGGATTGCCCTTCCCCCCTCTCCCCCTCCCCCCCCCACCCCCCATGAGCTTGTGTCGCCGAACCAACCCGACTAGAAGAGAACGGCCCGAACCGGTGAAAGAACTCGAATGCACCACGAGCCGGATCGCCTGCTTCGAACTGGAGAACCTCTGTCCCTCACGAACCGATCCGTTGCTCCGAACCTGACTCGAACCGGAATGCTACAAGCCACGAGCAGGAAGCCACAACCTGAACCGAACATGAGAACGAGGACCACGAGTGGGACTATGTCGAGATACTACGAATCGAACCGCCATGGAAAGGCTATCACGACCGAACCGGAGAAGAGAAGAAAGACCGAACTGATCCGGAGGAGACCAAAAACCCGAGATGCAAAGGTAGTCCAAATTGGAAGTAGAACTCAGGATCCAGTTAGGAACTAATGAGTTAACTTCATGAGTTGGGCTTTGCTGCCGGACGTGTGTTAAGGGATTATCAACATCCATAACTTTGATTCACCACCAAGACAGATGTTAGGCTATGGATCAGTGCAGTGGGGTAGTTATTACTTCATGGGGGCAGAGTGATCGTAGCATGGATATGAGCCAATGCAGTGGAGTCTTCATGACTTCAAGGGGCAGAGTGGACATAGCAAGGGATTAGTCGCTATGGATCAGTGCAGTGGAGCCATCATGACTCCATGGGGCAGAGTGATCATAGAAAAGGACTTGGGTGGATAAAGTAGTGGATATCGTATGCTTTATGCACTGAGTGAGAGATGTGAGGATGGTTGCTATGCTTGATTTTTTGATATCACTATGACATGCACATCCTTCCCTCGTATCTTTACACCATATGTTAGTGTCACCTTAGAGTATTGTACATCCTGTTGTGCTAACTCTTTGGTTGCAGGTCCAGGTTCAGGTATGGTTATGTATTCATGTTATTGTTCTGTTTTGCTGCTTATCGCTCATACCAGACTTTTGTCGGACCCAGAGTTTTATGTCTCTTCTTATTACTCTGGGTGCTCTTAACGAGCTGACTAAAGACAGGTCAGGTGATTATGCACGAGTAGTAGTATTGGAGACGAGCAGGAGGCTTCTACGTATGATATATATAATCTCCCTGAGTTGTTGCCGGTCACTACTTTAGGCATTAGTAGTGTACCTCTTTCTTTTGCTTTAGAGACAGCATTTCAAAGTTGTAATAATGAATGGTTTAGATCATAAGCTGTATTTTGAATCTTTCCACTGCTATGATGGTTTAGTTTTCAGCTTATGCACTCTCTCGCCTGTTTTATGTCAAAGTTATGTTATTATTATATTTTATCCCATGCGCTGTGAGACATTCTATAGGTTCCTTATTAGTACAAATTCCTTTCTTTTCCTTCCTTTGGCAACCGTCCCGTGCTAGTCAGGAATTAGCACAGCGCACTTTCATTGGAAATGTCGGCTGGTGCGAGGCGGGCCGTCACAATCTTCAATCACTTAGACACTTTGATGCTCTTCTTGATAGGAATTTAGTATTAGATCTGAATTTAGAGAGGATGGGAGAAGATGAGAGATCCCTTGAATTATGTTGGAGAGACCTTTAATGTAGCTTGAATGAGATTTGTTAACATGATGTTGGAGATAAGTTGTTTGATCCTCGGAAACCATTAGTGAAGTTAGAGGAGAGCTTCAAATTTGGTGGCACTTCGTCGTCGAAATCAAATTATATCCCCTTTCCAAGTGAATTATAGGGGGTATGTATAGTTGGAGTTTGAGGGGAGTGGCACTATTGTAATTATATGTTGTATAGTTGGTGCTAGGTTGGCGGAATAAAGGAGCTTCACGGTCTATCTTTCATACATGTGCTCACGACCCAAAATTTGCGGATCAAAAGATATCCAATGACATGAAAACTCAACAATTGGTACAACATATGTATCCACTCCAGAGCCTTCACTTGGCCCAGATATATATGTAAGCAGTCTACGTGGCCCTACATGTGTTTTCCAAATTTATATCTTAATAACTCACTGCGAGCTCTGGACGACCTAAAAGCATATGATTTCCACGACTTAGAGATGCCACGCCAGGTACATGTTGATTGCTTTTTGTGCCCGCCTCGGAACGACCTAAAGAACAAGATTACCATGCTCATGGTCCACCTGAGCTTTGCATATGTTGCAGGACATTAACAACCTTACAATTGTGAATGGTCCAAAGAAGGTTCTACGAGCTATACTGCATTTATGGACTAAGAAAGGTGCCGAACGACCTAAAGATACAGGCGAGCTGAAGCTAGCAACGAGCTAAAGATGTAAGTCACGACCTATACAATACCCTGAATTGCGGGCTAAAGATGTTGTGGTCTAAATGGAGCGGCGTGCTAATTGGAGCGCGAGCTAGTTGAGACCACGATCCAAATCCATGCCAGCGACCTAAACCAATGCTTGCGGCCTAAAGAAGAGGACATGAGCTAGTTTCTCTGAAGAAGTATAAACCAACCAAGTCGACGACTTAAAAGTGACGAGCTAAAGCTAGTAGCGAGTTAAGGTGCCAGCGAGCTGGAGATGTTAATGTACTAACTTTTCTCTTGACTGGAACGCTCTAGCATGGAGCCAGTTGAGCTAAGATGATAGCAGGGTCTATTTTAGGTCGTTGAAATGATTATGTGGTTTTACTATTAATTGATGTGTCTTGGTTAGTGAGCGGGCGGTCCAATAATGCGGATTAGTCACGTGAGGCGCGAGCTAAACGACGCCATGAATCAAATGAAGTCGCGGGCTAAACAAATGTAATGGGATAATTGTAGCTGATGTCAACGTTCGTAAATACTCCATTATTTTGGACCGCTTTTTCACAACGGGGTTAACATTTGCCCCTTGAAGCTTGTATTTTTTTTTCTTGTGAAGAATGTGGGCTTCGAACTGAACGTTGTCGACATGGTCTGCGTTGGAATTCATTCATAGCTTTTTATTTGCTGTGGCAAATCATGCTTCAATGCTTTGACTATTTGATTCTGGAGGATCCAAGTTTCATACTTTGTTGATTGGGTTCATGTGTTTCGCAGTACCTGTTCTATAGTGAAAACAAGCGCTTGTGCGATTTTGGACTTATACATTATTATTGATCGTCAATATCAACAACAAGTTAGTTAATCATTAAAGAATGATTTATAGTAAATTGAATGGCATACCTATGCAGAACTATTTTACTTAACGGTTTAAGATTCATTAAACGTTGCTTGCATAGATATGGTATTCGAGTTTTAAATTCGCAGTGGTGCTTGAGTTCTGCTAATCGATAAGTACATGGATTGCAGATTCCAAGTTACACCTTTATAATGATTTTTTTATCTTATATGATGGTACACAACATTCCTCATTTAGGAAATGCATATTTGTGATTCATATTCTGCTTCCTTTTTGAGAAGCTTTGATATTCGTCCCCCTTGTTTAAGAAGTCGTTATAGTCTTCTCCACAGGAAGTACTTTGGATTTCATGCCCCTGCCTAAGCTAAAATTTAACACTTGTAGTATCTGAGATTTTCAGACATCACACAAGTTAATTGGTTATGATCCAAACTCCGTCCACAATCTAGCCTGGTTAATTCAGTCACTGGAGACTGTCGCCACTCAATTATATTGATTAATCCAAACGTCGGTAGATACAGAAGGAGTGCCCCTAGAAAGGACTTTGGTTAGAACCCCAATGTTTATCGTGATCGGATCAGGTACTTCCTGATACTGGCGATCAATTGGGTGCCCCAGGAGAAGACTAAGTTTAGAAACCCAATGTTCTCTTTATTAGATCAGGTGCTTCCTGATACTAACGACCAATTGGGTGCCCCTGGAGAGGACTTTGGTTGGAACCTCAATGTTTCTCGTTATCGCATCGCGTACTTCCTGATTCTGACGATCAATTGGGTAACCCGGAGATGACTTTGGTTGAAACCCCAATGTTTGTCATTATCGCATCAGTTACTTCCTGATTCTAATGATCAATTGCGTGCCCCCGGAGAGGACTTTGGTTTGTGCTAGTCTTTCCATCTCGTATGCCAGTCCTTCCGGCCTGATGTTGGTACTTCCAACATCAGGTTTGTCGATCCTTCCGACTTGGTGCTGGTCCTTCCAGCATGTTTTTCGGTCCTTCTGGCCTGATGTTGGTACTTCCAGCATCAGGTTTGTCGGTCCTTCTGACTTGGTGGGTTATCTCATATTAGGAACTGAGGCCTTGAAACTCTCACTTGGGGGAGCACCCCTTCAAAGGAAGTTACAATACTTTTGTTTGTTTGTCGTGGCGCTTGTTCCCTGTTTGAATCTTTGCGACTTTTCCCATTCATTTTTCAAGGCAGTGCTTTCTTATTTTTGCATTTGCTTATGTTGATATTTACAGCATTTGGCACTTGAACTAGCGTTGTTGGGGTCGTGGTGTTACAGGAACAAGCGCTCGACCGATGGCCTGCAATATGAAACCATTTTTAATCAAGTTTTGATTTAACATGAAGTTTGTAAGCTAGAAACTCATTCAGACAAATATGCTCTTAAACATAGAGCTAATGTTCAGTGCATAACTTGCAGATTATTACAGACTGTTTACAAGAGGTTTCGGATATAACAGAAAGTAAAACATGAAGTAAAGCATGAACTAAAAAGGAAATAGAGCATAAAGTAAAGCAGTGACGATGTTGATCGCTTATTCAGAGCCATTGAAATTGAATCACAATCAACGGTTTTTAGTTGATGATCAGCCTTGGCATGGTGTGAACAGGAGCTTTGGTTCTTTTTGCCCCCGGCCCTGGGGATTCGGAACAGTGTTTGAGGGTTGTCGATTTTCACATATTGTTGCAGACGATTTTTCCTAATCATCTCTTCGATCAGTGATTTCAAATGCCTATACTCGTTGGTGTTGTAGCCTGGATGGTTATGGAACCGGTAGAACTTTCTAGAGTTCGCTTGATGGTCACTTATTTGCTGAGGTTTTGGTATTGGATAATCCTCGGTGTCTTTAGCCATAGCAAAGATGTTTTCTAGAGTGTCATTTAAAGGTGTTAGCTCTGATGGATTGGAAAAATGAGGTTTCTTGTCGTCTCGATTGTCTTTCCCATCGCTTTTTCTTTTCTGACCTCCTTAATTTTTCTGGTTGTACTGGGTAGGAGCGTTTTTGGGAGCTTCAAGAGGTTAGTTTGCATCAATGATTCGAAGAGGCACATGATTATTATCCAATCTCATGTATTCCTCAGATTTTTAGTAGAATTTCTCAAGCGTACTTGGCTCTTTCATTTTAATCAATTTACCAAATTTTGCTACTCTCGTCTATGGCGTCGACTAAAGACAATAAGATCATGCAGGGCTCAGGATTTTCTACTTCGAATACAACATCATTAAACCATTTGAGGAAAGCTTTGACAGATTCTCCTGAATTCTGCTCATGGATGTAAGAGAAATAACGTCCTTAGCCTTAGTAGCCTACAATCTGAACTGCTCTTTGAATTTTAGAGTGAAATCATCAAATCGATCGATGGATTTAGGCGGCAGTCTTGTGAACCATAATGATGCGACACTTTCCAGATAGAGCAGGAAGCACAAGCATTTGATCTCATCCATTGCCTTGGCTACATTTATGTGCCACTCGAATTTGTATAGGAAGTGATTTGGATTAGAAGTCCCGTTATACGAAGGCAGAGTAGGATGAATGAAATTTTTGGGGAATTCAGCTTTGCGGATCCTCTTTGTGAATGGATTTTTGCCGGGAGAGAAGTCCCATTCCCTTTCATTATCCTTGTGAGGCATGTTATCCTTGATGATTTGCTTTACCATATCCACGATATATTCCTTCGAGTTGTGTTGTTCCGGAGAGCGGACTTCGATCTCTTTTCCGGATGTTCGTCGTGGCGAGTGATCACGTTTAGAGGATCTAGGTCTTTTACTTCCACTATGGAAAGGTGCCCCCTTAATAGGACTTACAACTCTTTGGTTATTTCGATCGGAATGGTTTTTATCTTTCAAGTTGGATTCTTCGATATTAGCGTCTTCTTTGTCTACAAATCCTTCCAAGTTGTCATTATAATGATCGGAGGCTGAAGAATTTGCATTCTCTACATGGTTGACATGAATTTTCGGAGGAGGAGCGGAATTTGCTTGAGTGATTAGGAGAGCACTCATTATATCCATTAAAGCTTGATTAGCATCCAATAAAGTTTTATTAGCATCGGTGAAAGCTTTGTTGGAAATTTCCGTTTGTCGACTCAAGTTAGCGACGACGACATCTAATTCAGCTTTAGTCACTCCAGCTACTGATATTGAATTCTCTCCAACCTCGAAGTGGTTGGTGTGTGGAGTAGTCTCGTTGTTAGCAAAACTGTCATTTTCTTCACCGGCTTTACTTGTAGTCTTCTTTGATTTAGCCATGATCTTAGACTTGCAGAATTTATGATAGAAGTGGATTTAGAATTCTAAGGAAAGGCTCTTGAGTTTGTGAAAAGAGTGAAAAGCGATGTGAACGCAGCCCCATGGTGGGCGCCAAATGTTAAAATCGAAATTTGATTTTAATACCAAGGGTGCTTTATAAGCACTTCACCAAATGGTTAGATTAGAATATAGATTCCCGTAATCACAAAATAGAGAACATAAAAGTAAGAACACGAAGGAATTTTTATAGTGGTTCGATCCAAAATGAATCTACCTCCACTTTTCAATCATTTCTCATTATGATTCTTTTCCTTACAACATATACGAATTCTCTCTTTACATTCATCTCTCTTTTTCCTCTCTCTTCACTATTTTTTGATCTAATTTCACTTGAATTTGGCAAAAGAATTGGAGAGATTTCTAGCTTTGTGATGGTGGATGTATGAATTTTCAACCACTTAGACGCTTTTATGCTCTTCCATGATTTGATAGGAATTTAGTATTAGATCCAAATTTAGAGAGGATTGGAGAAGATTAGAGATCCCTTGAATGTGTTGGAGAGACCTCTAATGTAGCTCGAATGAGATTTGATCCACATAATATTGGAGATAAGTTGTTTGATCCTTGGAAGCCATTAGTGAAGTTGGAGGAGAGCTTCGAATTTGGCGGCACTTCATCATCGAAATCAAATTCGATCCCCTTTCCAAGTGAATTATGGGGGGTATTTATAGTTGGAGTTTGAGGGGAGTGGTACTATTGTAATTATATGTTGTATAGTTGGTGCTGGGTTGGCGTACGGTTGGCTAACTAAAGGAGCTTCATGGTCTATCTTTCATACATGTGCTCATGGCCCAAAATTTGCGGGTCAAAAGATATCCAACGACATGAAAACTCAACAATTGGTACAGCATGTGTATCCACTCCAAAGCCCTCACTTGGTCCAGATATGCATGTAAGCCGTCCACGTGGCCCTGCACGCAGTTTCCAGATTTATATCCTAACAACTCAGTGCGAGCTTCGCACGACCTAAAAGCATATGATTTCCATGACTTAGAGATGCAACGCCAGGTACATGTTAATTGCTTGTTGTGTCCGCCTCGGAACGACCCAAAGAACAAAGTTATTGTGCTCATGGTCCACGTGAGCTTTGTATATGTTGCATGGCATTAACGACCTACAATTGAGAATGGTCGAAAGAAGTTGCTATGAGCTATAATGCATTTATGGACTAAGAAAGTTGTCGAACGACCTAAAGATGCAGGCGAGCTGAAGCTAGCAACAAGCTAAAGATGTGAGTCACAACCTAGACAATACCCTGAATTGCGGGCTAAAGATGTTGCGGTCTAAATGGAGCTGCGTGCTAATTGGAGCGCGAGCTAGTCGAGACCACGATCCGAAGCCATGCCAGCGACCTAAACCAATGCTTGCGGCCTAAAGAAGAGGACACGAGATAGTTTCTCTAAAGTAGTGTGAGCCAACCAAGTCGACGACCTAAAAGTGACAAGCAAAAGATTATAGCGAGTTAAGGTTACCAGCGAGCTGGAGATGTTAATGTACTAACTTTTCTCTTGACTGGAACGCTCTAGCATGGAGCTAGTTGAACTAAGATAGTAGGGTCTTTTTTTTAGGTCGTTGAAATGATTATGTGGTCTTACTTTTAACTAATGTTAGTGAGCTGGCGGTCCAATGATGCGGATGAGTCACGTGAGGTACGAGCTAAATGATGCCACAAACCAAATGAAGTCGCAGGCTGAATGAATGTTACGGGATAAATTTAGCTGCATGTCGACGTTCATAAATACTCCATTATTTTGAACAGATTTTTCACAACAGGGTTAATATTTGCCTCTCGAAGCTTGTATTTTCTGCTTGCGAAGAATGTGGGCTTTGAACTAAACATTGTCGACTTGATCTGCGTTGGAATTCAGTCATAGCCTTTTACTTGATGTGGCAAATCATGCTTCAATGCTTTGACTAGTTAACTCCGAGCGATCCAAGTTTTGTACTTTGTTGATAGAGTTCATATGTTTCATAGTACCTTCTCTATAATGAAAACAAGCGCCTGTACGATTTTGGACTTATACGTTGTTATTGATCATCCACATTAATAGCAGGTTAGTAAATCATTAAAGAATGATTTATAGTAAATTGAATGGCATATCTATGCAGAACTATTTTGCTTAACGGTTTAAGATTCATTAATCGTTGCTTACATAGATACGGTATTCGAGTTTTAAATTCGCAATGTTGCTTGAGTTCTGCTAATCGATATGTACATGGATTACATATTCCAAGTTACACCTTTATATTGAATTTTATGATCTTATATGATGGCACACGACATTCCTCATTTGGGAAATGCATATTTGTGATTCATTTTCTGCTTCCTCATTGAGAATCTTTGATATTCATGCCCCTTGTTTAAGAAGTCGTTATTAGTCTTCTCCGTGGGAAGTACTTTGGATTTCATGCCCCTGCCTAGGCTAAAATTTAACACTTGTCGTATCTGAGATTTTCAGACATCACACAAGTTAATTGGTTAAGATCTGAACTGCGTCTACAATCCAGCCTAGTTAATTCAGTCGTTGGAGACTTTCGCCACTCAATTATATTGATTAATCCAAACGTTGGTTGATTCAGGAGGAGTGCCCCCAGAAAGGACTTTCGTTAGAACCCCAATGTTTGCTGCGGTCACATGAGGTACTTCCTGATATTGGCGATCAATCGGGTGCCCCCGGAGAGGACTTAGGTTAGCACCTCAATGTTCGTCGTTATTGGATCGGCTGCTTCCTGATACTGACGATCAATTGGTTGCTCCTGGAGATGACTTTGGTTGAAACCCCAATGTTTGTCGTTATCGCATCAAGTACTTCTTGATTCTTACGATTAATTGGGTGCCCCCGCAGAGGACATTAGTTGAAACTCCAATGTTTGTCGTTATCTCATCAGGTACTTCCTGATTCTGACGATCAATTGGGTGTCCTCGGAGAAGCCTTTTGTTTGTGCTGGTCTTTCCAGCTCGTTTGTCGGTGCTTCCGGCTTGATGTTGGTACTTCCAACATCAGGTTTGTCCGTCCTTCCGACTTGGTGTTGGTCCTTCCAACGTGTTTGCCAGTCCTTCCGGCCTGATGTTGGTACTTCCAACATCAGGTTTGTCGGTCTTTCCGACTTGGTGGGCTATCTCAGATTAAGAACTGAGGCCTTGAAACTCTCACTTAAGGGAGCGCCCCTTCGATGGGATTTACAATACTTTTGTTAATTTGTCGTGGCGCTTGTTCCTTGTTTGAATCTTTTCGACTTTTCCCATTCATTTTTCAAGGCGGTTCTTTTTATTTTTGCATTTGCTCATGTTGATTTTTGCAGCATTTGGCACCTGAACTAGCGTTGTTGGGGTCGCGGTGTTACAGGAACAAGCGCTTGACCGATGGCCTGCAATATGAAATTATTTTTAATCAAGTTTTGATTTAACATGAAGTTTGCAAGCTAGAAATTCATTCAGACAAATATACTCTTAAAAAACATAGGGCTAATATTTAGTGCATCACTTGCACGTTATTACAGACTGTTTACAAGAAGTTTCGAATATAACAGAAAGTAAAACATGAAGTAGAGCATGAACTGAAGCAGGAAATAGAGCATTAAGTAAAGCGATGGCGATGTTGATCGCTTATTCTAAGCCACTGAAATTGAAGCACAATCAATGGTTTTTAGTTGATGATCAGCATTGGCATGGATTGAACATGAGCTTCATTTCTTTTTGCCCCCTGGCCCTGGGGATTCAGAGCAACGTTTGAGGATTATGAATTTTTCACATATTGTTGTAGACAATTTTTCGTAATCAGCTCTTCGATAAGTGATTTCAAATGCCTACACTCGTTGGTGTTGTGGCTTGGCTAATTATGGAACCGGAAGAACTTTCCAGAGTTCGCATGATGGTCACTTACTTTCTGAGGTTTTGGTATTGGATAATCCTCAGTGTCTTTACTCACAGCGAAGATGTTTTCTGCAGTTTCATTTAAAGGTGTTAGCTTTGATGGGTTGGAAAAAGCGAGGTTTCTTGCCGTCTCGATTGTCTTTCCCATCGCTTCCTGTTTTCTCACCTCCAGAATTTTTCTAGTCGTACTAGGTCGGAGCGTTTTTGGGAACTTCAAGAGGTTTGTTTGCATCAATGATTCAAAGAGGCGTAGGATTATTATCCAATCTCATGTATTCCTCGGCCTTTTTGTAGAATTTCTCAAGCGTACTTGGCTTTTTCATTTTTATCCATTTGCCAAATTTGCTATTCTCGTCTATGGCGCCGATTAGAGACATTGAGATCATGTGAGGCTTAGGATTTCTTACTTCGGATACAACATCGTTAAACCTTTTGAGGAAAGCTTATTCTTCAAGATATCGTTTCATGGATGTAAGAGATATAACGTACTTAGCCTTGGTAGCCTGCAATCTGAACTGCTCTTTGAATTTCAGAGACAAATCATCAAATCGATCGATGGATTTAGGCAGCAGACTTGTGAACCATAACGATGCGACACTTTCCAGATAAAGCGAGAAGCCCAAGCATTTGAACTCGTCCATTGCCTTGGCTACATTCATGTGATTTGGATCAGAAGTCCCGTTATACGGAGGCAGTGTAGGATGAGTGAACTTTTTAGGGAATTCAACTTAGCAACATTGTCATTTTCTTCACCGGCTTTACTTGCAGTCTTCTTTGATTTAGCCATGATCTTAGACTTGTAGAATTTATGATAGAAGTGGGTTTAGAATTTCAAGGCAAGGCTCTTAAGTTTGTGAATAGGGTGAAAGGCGATGCGAACGCGGCCACACGGTGGGTGCCAAATGTTAAAACCAAAATTTGATTTCAACACCAAGGGTGCTTTATAAGCACTTCACCAAATGGTTAGATTAGAATATAGAACTGCGTAATCACAAAATAAAGAACACAAAAGTAAGAACACGAAGGAATTTTTATAGTGGTTAGATCCAAAATGAATCTACGCCCACTTTTCAATCATTTCTCATTACGATTCTTTGCCTTACAACATACATGAATTCTCTCTTTACATTCATCTCCCATTTTTCTCTCTCTTAACACTTTTTATCATCTAATTTCACTTGAATTTGGAAAAGGAATTGGAGAGATCTCTAGCTTCGTGATGGTGGATGTATGAATCTTCAATCACTTAGACGCTTTGATGCTCTTGCATGATTTGATTGGAATTTACTAATAGATCCGAATTTAGAGAGGATTGGAGAAGATGAGAGATCCCTTGAATTGTGTTGGAGAGACCTCTAATGTTGCTTGAATGAGATTTGATCCACATGATGTTGGGGATAAGTTATTTGATTCTTGGAAGCCATTAGTGAAGTTGGACGAGAGCTTCAAATTTGGTGACACTTCATCATCAGAAACAAATTTGATCCCCTTTCCAAGTGAATTATGGGGGGTATATATAGTTGGAGTTTGTGGGGAGTGGCACTATTGTAATTATATGTTGTATAATTGGTGCTTGGTTGGCGGACTAAAGGAGCTTCATGGTCTATCTTTCATACATGTGCTCGCGACCCAAAACATGCGGGTCAAAAGATATCCAATGACATGAAAACTCAACAATTGGTACAACATGTGTATACTCCAAAGCCTTCACTTGATCTAAATATACATGTAAGCAGTCCACGTGGCTCTACATGTGGTTTCCAGATTTATATCCCAACAACTCGCTGCGAGCTCCACACGACCTAAAAGCATATGATTTCCACGACTTAGAAATGCCATGCGAGGTACATGTTGATTTCTTATTGTGCCCGCCTCAGAACGACCCAAAGAAAAAGGTTACCATGCTCATGGTCCACTTGAGCTTTGTATATGTTGCATGGCATTAACAACCCTACAATTGAGAGTGGTCCAAAGAAGTTGCTATGAGCTATACTGCATTTATGGACTAAGAAAGGTGTCGAAAAACCTAAATATGCAGGCGAGCTGAAGCTAGCAATGAGCTAAAGATGTGAGTCAAGACCTAGACAATACCCTGAATTACGGGTTAAAGATGTTGCGATCTAAATGGAGCTGCGTGCTAATTGGAGCGTGAGCTATTCGAGACCACGATCCAGAGCCATGCCAGTGACCTAAACCAGTGCTTGCAGACTAAAGAGAGGACACAAGCTAGTTTCTCTAAAGCAGAATGAGCCAACCAAGTCGACGACCTAAAAGTGACGAGCTAAAGCTAGTAGCGAGTTAAGGTTGCCATCGAGCTGGAGATGTTAACGTACTAACTTTTCTCTTGACTGGAATGCTCTAGCATGGAGCCAGATGAGCTAAGATGATATTAGGGTCTGTTTTAGGTCATTGAAATGATTATGTGGTCTTACTTTTAACTACTTTGTCTTGTTTATCGAGCTGGCGGTCCAACGATGCGGATGAGTCACGTGAGGCACGAGCTAAACGATGCCAAGAACCAAATGAAGTCGCGGGCTAAGCGAATGTCATGGGTTAAATGTAGCTACATGTCGACGGTCGTAAATACTCCATTATTTTGAACCGCCTTTTCACAACGGGGTTAACATTTGCCCCTCGAAGCTTGTATTTTTTGCTTGCGAAGAATGCGGGCTTCGAACTGAACGTTGTCGACATGGTCTGCGTTGGAATTCAGTCATAGCTTTTTATTTGCTGTTGCAAATCATGCTTCAATGCCTTAACTAGTTGATTCTGAACGATCCAAGTTTTGTACTTTGTTGACTGGATTCATATGTTTCACAGTACCTGCTTTGTAGTGAAAACAAGCGCTTGTACGATTTTGGAATTATACGTTGTTATTGATCGTTCACATCAGTAACAGGTTAGTTAATCATTAAAGAATGATTTATAGTAAATTGCATGGCATACCTATGTAGAACTATTTTGCTTAAAGGTTTAAGATTCATTAAATGTTGCTTGCATAGACACGGTATTCGAGTTTTAAATTCGCAATGGTGCTTGAGTTATGCTAATCGATATGTACATGGACTGCAGATTCCAAGTTACACCTTTATAATGAATTCTATGATCTTATATAATGGTACACGACATTCCTCATTTGGGAAATGCATATTTGTGATTCATTTTCTGCTTTCTCTTTGAGATGCTTTGATATTCGTGCCCCTTGTTTGAGAAGTTGTTATTAGTCATCTCCACGGGAAGTACTTTGGATTTCATGCCCCTGCCTGGGCTAAAATTTAACACTTGTCCTATCTGAGATTTTCAAACATCACACAAGTTAATTGGTTAAGATCCAATCTCCGTCTACAATCCAGCCTGGTTAATTCAGTCGTTGGAGACTTTCGCCACTCAATTATATTGATTAATCCAAACATCAATAGATTCAGGAGGAGTTCCCCAAGAAAGGACATTGGTTAGAACCCCCATGTTTGTCGTGATCAGATCAGGTACTTCCTGATACTGGCGATCAATCGGGTGCCCCGGAGAAGACTTAGGTTAGAACCCTAATGTTTGTCGTTATCGGATCAGGTGCCTCCTGATACTGATGATCAATTGGGTGCCCCTGGAGAGGACTTTGGTTGAAACCCCAATGTTTGTCGTTATCGCATTAGGTACTTCCTGATTCTGACGATCAATTGGGTGCCCCAGAGTGGACTTTGGTTGAAACCCTAATGTTTGTCGTTATCGCATTAGGTACTTCCTAATTCTGACGATCAATTGCGTGCCCCCGGAGAGGACTTTGGTTTGTGTTGGTCTTTCCAGCTCGTTTACCGGTACTTCCAGCCTGATGTTGGTACTTCCTACATCAGTTTGTTGGTCCTTCCGACTTGGTGCTGGTCCTTCAACCGTGTTTTCCTATCCTTCCGGCCTGATATTGGTACTTCCAACATTAGGTTTGTCGGTCTTTCCGACTTGGTGGGATATCTCAGATTAGGAACTGAGGCCTTGAAACTCTCACTTGGGGGAGTGCCCTCTTCAATGAGAATTTCAATACTTTTGTTTGTTTGGCGTGGCGCTTGTTCCTTGTTTGAATCTCTGTGACTTTTCCCATTCATTTTTCAAGGTGGTGCTCTCTTATTTTTGCATTTGCTCATGCTAATTTTTATTGCATTTAGCACTTGAACTAGTGTTGTTGGGGTCGCGGTGTTACAGGAACAAGCGCTCGACCGAGGGCCTAAAATATGAAATCATTTTTAATCAAGTTTTGATTTAACATGAAGTTTGCAAGCTAGAAATTCATTCAGACAAATATACTCTTAAACATAGAGCTAATGTTTAGTGCATCACTTGTAGATTATTACAGAATGTTTACAAGAAGTTTCTAATATAATAGAAAGTAAAACATGAAGTAAAGCATGAACTAAAGCAGGAAATAGAGCATGAAGTAAAGCGGTGGCGATGTTGATCGCTTATTCTAAGCCATTGAAATTGAAGCGCAATCAACGTTTTTAGTTGATGATCAACAATGGCATGGATTGTACACGAGCTTCGTTGCTTGTTGCCCCCTTGCCCAGGGGATTCAGAACAACGTTTGAGGATTGTGGATTTTTCACATATTGCTGCAGACGATTTTTCCTAATCAGTTCTTCGATCAGTGATTTGAAATGCCTACACTCGTTGGTGTTGTGGTCTGGCTGATTATGGAACCGGTAGAACTTCCCAGAGTTCGCTTGATGGTCACTTGTTTTCTGAGGTTTTGGTATTAGATAATCCTCGGTGTCTTTAGTCGCAGCGAAGATGTTTTCTGCAATGTCATTTAAAGGTGTTAGCTTTGATGGGTTGGAAAGAGGTTTTTTGCCGTCTCGATTATCTTTCCCGTCGCTTCCTCTTTTCTGACCTTTAGAATTTTTCTGGTTGTACTGGGTAAGAGAGTTTTTGGGAGCTTCAAGAGGTTGGTTTGCATCAATGATTCGAAGAGGCGTAGGATTATTATCCAATCTCATGTATTCCTCGGCCTTTTTGTAGAATTTCTCAAGCGTACTTGGCTCTTTCATTTTAATCCATTTACCAAATTTGCTATTCTCTCCTATGGCGCCGATTAGAGACATTAAGATCACGCTGGGCTTAGGATTTCTTACTTCATATACAACATCACTAAACCTTTTTTTCGCATAACGGTTGTGTAGAGCGGCTCTACACATGCGATTAGATATATTAATAATAATAACATATTCGGCCAATAAGCCTGATCGATAGCATTAGTACTAATAATGCATGCAAAATGCATGCAGGGAGTTTTAGCGCCTAACGTGATTAATTACATATTATGCTAGTTAGCAAACAAGACAAACTAACTTCTAAACACCACAAACTTACTTCACTAACATAACTCCTCACATGATCAAGTAAGTCATCAACATACACAAGCCAGAAAACACAAAAAGCTTGTCAGCAGTGAGAGAATGTGCGGCACATGATGTACTTACCATGGGCGTGGGTAGTGGCGGCACAGCTGAGCACCTCCCGCGTCTGTGCTTCCCTAAGACTTGTCCCATATGATGGCAGTATCCAGTAATGTTGGAATGAAAGGTGCCGGCGGTGTACCTGAGGTTGAAGCTTGAATGTGTGCACTTCGACGAACGACTGAGCTTGACAAGGCTAGTGTAATCATGGGTGAGAGGCCATCTAGGAGTGGAGGAGGACGTGGTGGTGGGGTGATATCTTGAATGGGTGGCTGCTCAACGGGGTCCACAGGTTGATTGGGGCTGGATAGGTCAATGTCTAAGTCAAAATCGGCGATTGGGTCCCAACTACGTTCCGGAGAAGGCCAGGGGTTCCAGCCTAGGGGTTGACGACCTCTAAGGTGCTGTCAAATGGTTGATGGGTGACTTTGAGTGGGGTACTAGGTTGGGTGAGAGCTGGAAAAGTTGATTCAATCTGCATGGCGCCAAATCGGGGTTCTGGGTACGACATAGGAAAGCTGAAGTTGAAAGGCTCCATTAAGAACTCGTGGTTGTTCTCCCATTGGTTGCCCAAAAGAAAGTCTTTGGGGTTCAGAGATGGGTGGAAATGGTCCCAGTCCTCAACCCTAATGATGTAGTGAGCATTCCCGAGATGGACAGAGTATGAAGTGGCTAAAGTCACCTCCTTTAGCACCTTTGCCCTCGCAAATACGTGGTGTAGGTCCTTCTAAGCCCAATTGAGGTCGTTCTTCCTGAGAAAGAGGCCCACTGGATAGAGTGCAGCGGTAAGATGATCAAGACTACTCCAGTGATGCACTGGAAAACCTTTAGGTTGCACCCACGACGTGGGCCAGAATTCTCGGTCCACCACCTCACTAGCAGACGACCATGCCTGCAGCGCCAGTGAACACCCATGACGAAAATGAATTGGCGGTTAAGAGCCGTATTGTAAAGGTAAAACATTTGGGAACTGGACGAGGTAAGTATGGTCAGAGAGAATGAAGATCTACCAGTCGCAGTGGCATAAAAAATCGGTGAGAGAGGTTCGCGCTGAGTGGAAATTCCAATAGCCGGTGGTAATCGCCACCTTGACGAAGTTCGGAGCATTAGCTGGAAACGCCATTTCTGAAGAGAAGAGAGAGGATAACGATGAAGAATGAGGGTTGGGAAGAGAAATGGGTTCGGAGCATCATCAAACCTTTTGAGGAAAGCTTTGAAAAATTCTCCTGGATTCTGTTTCATGGATGTAAGAGAAATAACATCCTTACCTTTGGTACCCTGCAATATGAATTGCTCTTTGAATTTCAGAGTCAAATCATCAAATCGATCGATGGATTTAGGCGACAGTCTTGTGAACCATAATAATGCGACACTTTCCATATAGAGCGGGAAGCACAAGCATTCGATCTCTTCAATTGCCTTGGCTACATTCATATGCCACTCGTATTTTTATAGCAAGTGATTTGGATCAGAAGTCCCATTATATGAAGGCAGGGTAGGATGAATGAACTTTTTAGGGAATTCAGCTTAGCAACATTGTCATTTTATTCACCGGCTTTACTTGCAGTCTTCTTTTAGTTAGCCATGATCTTAGACTTGTAGAATTTATGATAGAAGTGGATTTAGAATTCCAAGGCAAGGCTCTTGAGTTTGTGAAAAGGGTTAAAGGCGTTGCGAACGCGGCCCTACGGTGGGCGCCAAATGTTAAAACCGAAATTTGATTTCAACACCAAGGGTGCTTTATAAGCACTTCACCAAATGGTAAGATTAGAATATAGATCCCCGTAATCACAAAATAAAGAACATAAAAGGAAGAACACAAAGGAATTTTTATAGTCGATCCAAAATGAATCTACGTCCACTTTTCAATCATTTCTCATTATGATTCTTTGCCTTATAAATACATAAATTCTCTCTTTACTTTCATCTCTCATTTTCCTCTCTCTCTTTTCTTTTTATGATCTAATTTCACTTGAATTTGGCAAAGGAATTGGAGAGATCACTAGCTTTATGATGGTGGATGTATGAGTCTTCAATCACTTAGATGATTTGATGCTCTTCCATGATTTGATAGGAATTTAGTATTAGATTCGAATTTAGAGACGATTGGAGAAGATGAGAGATCCCATGAATTGTGTTGGAGAGATCACTAATGTAGCTTGAATGAAATTTGATCCACATGATGTTGGAGATAAGTTTTTTGATCCTTGGAAGCCATTAGTGAAGTTGGAGGAGAGATTCAAATTTGGTGGCACTTCGTCGTCGGAATCAAATTCCATCCCCTTTCCAAGTGAATTGTGGGGGGTATTTATAGTTGGAGTTTGAGTGGAGTGGCACTATTGTAATTATATGTTGTATAGTTGGTGCTATGTTGGCGTACGGTTGGCGGACTAAAGGAGCTTCACAGTCTATCTTTTATATATGTGTTCGCGACCCAAAACTTGCGGGTCAAAAGATATCCAAAGACATGAAAGCTCAACAATTGGTACAACATGTGTATCCACTTCAAAGCCTTCACTTGGTCCAAATATACGTGTAAGCAGTCCACGTGGCCCTGCATGCAGTTTCCAAAATTATATCCCAACAACTCGCTGCAAGCTCTGCGTGACCTAAAAGCATATGATTTCCACAACTTAGAGATGCCACGCCAGGTACATGTTGATTGCTTATTGTGCCCGCCTCGAAACGACCCAAAGAACAAGGTTACCGTGCTCATGGTCCACATGAGCTTTGTATATGTTGCATGGCATTAACGACCCTACAACTGAGAATGGTCCAAAGAAGTTGCTTCGAGCTATACTGCATTTACAGACTAAGAAAGGTGTCGAACGAACTAAAGATGCAGGTGAGCAGAAGTTGCAATAAGCTAAAGATGTGAGTCATGACCTAGACAATACCCTGAATTATGGGCTAAAGATGTTGCAGTCTTAATGGACCGGTGCGCTAATTGGAGCGAGCTAGTCGAGACCACGATCCAGAGCCATTCCAGCGACCTAAACCAGTGCTTGCGGCCTAAAGGAGAGCACACGAGCTAGTTTTTCTGAAGCAGTATGAGCCAACCAAGTCGACGACCTAAAAGTGACGAGCTAAAGCTAGTAGGGAGTTAAAGTTGCCTGCGAGCTAGAGATTTTAACATACTATTTTTTCTCTTGACTGGAACGCTCTAGCATGGAGCCAGTTGAGCTAAGATGATAGTAGGGTCTGTTTTAGGTCGTTGAAATGAATATGTGGTTTTACTTTTAACTTATGTGTCTTGTTTAGTGAGCTGGCGATCCAATGATGCGGATGAGTCACGTGAGACGCGAGCTAAACGACGCCACGAACCAAATGAGGTCGCGGGCTAAACGAATGTCACGGGCTAAATGTAGTCGCATGTCGATGTTTGTAAATACTCCATTATTTTGAACCGCGTTTTCACAACGGGTTTAACACTCGTGATTAGCGGAATCATCATAAATCAGTGTGTTGTTCTCTTTTGATTTCTATTCAAATTTTTCATTTTATTCCCCTTTACAATTTTTTAGCAATGTTTGAGCCAACTTTTGTTATAAACACAAATCACCATCTAGAACATGGTTTGTTTGTTAAAGCTGTATTAATTCCTCTATCCACATCTTACATGTCCTCACATAAATCCTAATTATTTATTAAGTATCGTCAATATTTCATCAAATATGGTAGATCCTACCTAATGTAGATTTACCAAAACAATAGGGAACAGGGAATAAAGAATTTGATTTGCCAGAACAATTCAGTTGGCTAATTCCAACATGTATTAGCTAAATTGAGATTTGGTCTGTATCAAAAATATTGTCCGAGATAGAGTGGTTTGAATGTAGAATACGACAGACTTGATCAGTCTTGTTTATGCTCAGATCATATGTATGAATATAAAGCTAAATCAAACATAAGGATCCATTGTTGCAAAGGTGTTCAAGAATGAACCATCAGAGATGCATTTAATATGACAGGAATTCCTTCGTTCTCATGTTTAGTATTTCCTTGTGCTAAAAATCTGTGACGACCGCCCATAACCCCCGCACTAAACAAGAGGAATAATATACTAAAGGTGTGTCAGGCTACTATGGACGATCATCAGAGTAGGTAAACACATCGAAACCTGTCGTAGAACTCACAGCGCATGGATAAAATATAGTAGAATATATACAACAGGTAATAATAATGAGGTATCATATAGCAAACTTTTGAAACTTTCTCAACATCCAGAAAGATTATCCAACTGATATCAAAGTTTGTACATAAGGCCTCACTACAGCTCTCAAGCAACTCAAACAGCGGAAACAGAAATACTAGCTAGTAATAAAACTGGTACGCCAGCCTCCTGCTCGTCATCGCTCAGCTTCCTCGTATCACTAAGCTCCATTACCTGTAACCTGCTACTTAGTCTGCCCATCCACAACCGGATGAACAACCCAAGGTAATAAGAGGAGACATAAAACCTTGAGTCAGACAATAGTCTTAGTGAGCGATAATACAGCTAACAAACTTCAACAAGAAAGCATATGAGAATGGGTAAATGAACAACTTATCTACCCACATCACCAGAGAAGAACTCATCCTTATGTTCCCCACATCGGACAGTGATAGCCTTTACACCAAGCATTTCAACCATTCATCCATAGAAACCAGAACACCCATTCAATCATACATAACACACATGACATCCAGATTATATAGGTCTCACACAGACAACCCTAATCGAGTTTAACATTCCTCAAGTACTCTCGCCAGAGGCCTAGACCAATATCACTTAAGCACTCAAAGAACATCTCCCTCGACTTTGGATAATCTATGTGAGATAGTACAAACAGAACAACCAATCATCCATGACTGACTCTGGCTATCACCGCCAATCCTGCTTCGAAACCATCGTTATCGTATGACTAGCCCATATTGCCATCCGTCAAGGGCCATACTCGAAACCCCGGTTCTAGCGAAACTCCATACACCATACAACGAAATGTATTCAAGGCCATACAACGAAACCCAGGGTATTCGACCATACAACGAAATCGTATAACCCTTGCTCTGAGCCCGCTAGAACCCATGATAACGATAATCTCTCGGCCGTCGCATCTCCAATCGCTATCAATCGCGACTGTTCACCAACTCAGGACACTTTAGAGTTGTCATGCTCAGAACACCATAGAGCAATCCTCATCACCCAACTCAAGACACTTTAGAGTTGTCACTACATTCGTTGATCCACCTTGATCAACGAACACATTCACCACTTCGAGCCTTCCTACTTGAACCACCTCGAAGTTAGCACTACCTTTGATCCGAAGTAAGCATCAATCATAAGGATCAAAACAATCCATAGCATCATATCAACTTGCTAGAGAAAGCCAACGACAGCACATAGGCCATTCACCACAACATTAAAAAGCGCTGCTGAAATTCCCTCCATTTTGACCAACCAGGGTAGGACCGACCCGACCAACTCCAGGACCGACCCGCCTCCCTGCATCCTTGGACCGACCCACCCCCTTGGGACCGACCAGAATATGCTTCCACCTGACCGACCAAGATTTACCCCATCTGACCGACCAGCTCCTCTAGAGCGACCAAGATTCCAGAGCCACCAGGATTCCAGAGCAACCATAATTCCCGAACGACCAGGATTCTAGAGCGACCAGCTCCAGAGCGACCTGCTTCCATGCAGCTTTGGATCGACTCGACCTCCTTGCAGCTTTGGATCGACTCGACCTCCTTGGGACCAACTAGCTTTGGATCGACCCCGTCAAGACCGACCAAATTTTGCATCCATCCGACCGACCAGCTCCTTCAGAGCGACCAGGATTTGCTTCCAGTAAAACCAACCAGAATGCCACCATCTGAAACCGACCAGAAACACTTCTGCTCCTTCTGGACCGACCAGCTCCCTGACTTGCTTCCCAAGCCATACTTTGACCGACCACCTCATTCCAGACCGACCCGACCAACTCCAGGACGACCAGAAACCTGCACATCTCCAATTCGACTCCGATTTCGACCAAAACTTCGCCAAACGACGAATCCGACGAAACCAGCTTATCCGATTCATCCAAACGCAATCACAAACATGTTATGCAACCAACAATATCATCAATCTAACAATTTCCATCAAAACACATAAATTTCCCAAAACATGATAAGTGAATCATATGAACATAAAAACGGATCTAACTTGCATAATCTTGAGAAAAATCATAAAATTAACCATTTAAATTATCTAGATCAGATCCTAAGGTGATTCATATATAAAATGGACTTAGCATGGTGTGGATCTAAGGAAAATAACATGGAAATGATGAAATTAACATCCTAAAACCCATATACTTGCATGAATCCGAATGAGAGATGTAAATCACTCACAAATTCTTCAAATCGATGCAAAAACAATGAAAAAGCAATCCGGACAGCGACCACTTCGAATCAAACTCCTCAATCCGATGAATTCGCCCTTGAAACGATGTAGATCTAGCCTCTTATGGTGTAGATCTTCGATTTCCCTCCTTGGATTTTGGAATTTTAATGGTGGAAAGATGTTAGAGGAAGAAGGAGATCAAAGCCTCCCCATAAGAGAATGGAAAATGCCCCTTTCTCCATATCCCTTACCCCCTATTTATAGCCTCCACCAACCCCCTAATGGGCCTTCTCCAAATCAGCCCATTAGCCTTCCAAAACCTGAACAGCCAACTGAAAAACCTTAAAAAAGCGATTTCTCCCAAACCGCTGAAACAAATCCTTAATGTAACCACTCTACGGAAAGAGAATCATCAATTCCTTTCCAATGGCACAGGTCTCACAATCTGATTCGACCTGAGTCAAAAGTTATGCCCTGTACAAGACTGACAGGGGCAAAATGGTCACAAACAAAATCGGTAAAATTTATGGACATGTCTCACATCCCCATAAGCAACATACTAAAAGATGAGAATGATCCAACCCTCAGGGAATAAAATAAAATTATTTTATGATCTTCCGATGCATAAAATGCGGGCTGTTACATTCTCCCCCCCTTAAGAATTTCGCCCCCGAAATTCCAAGCAAACACAAGCAACCACAACAATTCCGCATGCCTATCATCCATGTGAAGCCAATCATAGCAACCATCATTCCATGCATCCATAGCCTTATCCTAGCACGCGGAATTCTATCAACAACATGACCGTATACCTCCTAAGCTATTTCGTGTTGTTCCTCTCAAACACGTAGCAGCTTACGAGGTTTCGTAACTACGGACTCAACTTCTAGGTTTTATACTACCCTGGAGAAACCACCCCATTCGGAAATACTCCTCCGAATGAATCCTTTCTCCAAAAGATCGCGAACTCGCACCTCTAACTCTTGCTATTCCTTAGGCGCCATCTGCCTAAGAGATAAAACGATAGACCTAGCCCCCTCGATCAAAACGATCCTAAACTCATCTCACGATGCGGCGGCAACCCTTTGACCTTGTCAAAGACATCTACATACTCATTAGCGATCATCACTGATGATGGGTCTTCCTGTGAAATCCCAAGCGAATATAGATAACTCACGAAGACCCCGTCTTCGTGCTTACATCTAATCAACACCTTTCGCCCTTCCACATCCCCGACCCTCACCTCTTAGCTTCTCGCAATTCACCCTTGCCGCATACTTCTTGAGCCAAACTATGCCCAATATGATCCCAAATCCAGCGGAGATCATCGCAAAGACAACCATGACTCGACAAAGCAAGAGCATGCCAAACATACACAAACTAGACGAACCCTCAGCTGGATTGGCCTATCACGCATCTCGGGTTTCAAACCCAAGCGACACACATGCTCATAACGAACAAATGAGCGCAAAGCTGCAGTGTCGAACAACACTCGAACTGAAACACTTTTAACGGAAAGAGTACCTTGCACCACGACACCCTTTCCTTTCTCTTCAACAGTCGGACCCCTCGAAGAAGACGTCACGGCTTCCAAAGCATAAGCCTTCACGATCTGGTTTCCCTTAGCTACTTCCGGACAATCTTTCTTCTCATGTCCAGACTTTCCACACTTGAAGCACTTCTTCTCAGCCTTGGGATTCTTGCACTCATTAGCAAAATGGCCTTTCTGCCAGCAGTTATAGCAAGTCACTTCACCATTTTGCTTCTTCTGTCCACTTTCCCCTTCCTGTTGTTGCTGCCTCTTCTTCTTATTGTTATCACCACCCGGCTGTGGTTTCTGATCTCCTTTTGTTGCAGCGGCAACATTTGCTTCCTTGGGAAACAAGCTTTCATGACGAATAGCCTTTTCCACAATCTTTTCAAATGAATCATCAAGGTGGTCCACAAGCGGCTTTCCAATATGAGTATCCAAACCCAAGACAAACTTCTCGTTCTTCTGATAGGGTGTATCAATGTATGAACGAGCATATCTAGACAAAGCCTCAAAATCATAAATGTAGTCAAGAACTGATCTGCCACTCTGCTTCAACTCTATGAACTTCTTGAAGAGGACGGACTTCTGAGCAGTGGAGATAAACTTTGCTTCAAACTTAGCTTGGAATTGCTCCCATGAAATCTCCTCTTCCGAAGTCTCGAGTATAACGGAATTCCACCATTCCATGGCTCTACTCTGAAGCTGCCTTAATGCAAGCTTTCTCTTCATTGCATCCTCAATACCTAAGTCTCCAAAAATCCGAACACATGAATCCATCCACCTTTGAACCTCTTCAGCTGGCTCAGTTCCCTTGAATGGTTTCCCTCCTAGAGATGTAAAGTCCTTGCACATCTTTGCAAAATCTACCCTAGGAACTCGCACACCTACATCTACCGTAGCCGCCACTGGAGCGGGTACCCTTCGCATAATTGCTTCTGCCATGGCTTCAAACATGGCCGGGTAATCTGGTTCATCACCATTTCCCCCTCCAGTATTAGCTCTCCTAGCAGCGTGTCTTGATGGCCGTCTACTCATTCTAAGTCTGCAATTTAGAATAGTTAGCCACTTCCAAGAAAACTGCTAAAAGAATACAACCGCTACTACTATATATGCTAATATATATATATAGTAAACATCCAACTGAAATCTACAAATACGCCTCTCATACGTAATTACGTCTTTGAACTTTGGCCAAAATCGTTAACCAGAGCTCTGATACTAAATGTGACGACCGCCCATAACCCCCGCACTAAACAAGAGGAATAATATACTAAAGGTGTGCCAGGCTGCTATGGACGATCATCAGAGTAGGTAAACACATCGAAACCTGTCGTAGAACTCACAGCGCATGGATAAAATATAGTAGAACATATACAACAGGTAATAATAATGAGGTATCATATAGCAAACTTTTGAAACTTTCTCAACATCCAGAAAGATTATCCAACTGATATCAAAATTTGTACATAAGGCCTCACTACAGCTCTCAAACAACTCAAACAGTGGAAACAGAAATACTAGCTAGTAATAAAACTGGTATGCCAGCCTCCTGCTCGTCATCGCTCAGCTTCCTCGTATCACTAAGCTCCATTACCTGTAACCTGCTACTTAGTCTGCCCATCCACAACCGGATGAACAGCCCAAGGTAATAAGAGGAGACATAAAACCTTGAGTCAGACAATAGTTTTAGTGAGCGATAATACAGCTAACAAACTTCAACAAGAAAGCATATGAGAATGGGTAAATGAACAACTTATCTACCCACATCACCAGAGAAGAACTCATCCTTATCTTCCCCCCATCGGACAGTGATAGCCTTTACACCAAGCATTTCAACCATTCATCCATAGAAACCAGAACACCCATTCAATCATACATAACACACATGACATCCAGATTATATAGGTCTCACACAGACAACCCTAA
This sequence comes from Allium sativum, assembly GCA_030737875.1. NCBI lineage: Eukaryota > Viridiplantae > Streptophyta > Magnoliopsida > Asparagales > Amaryllidaceae > Allium > Allium sativum. The sequence goes on from CM060924.1 coordinate 304,045,130, forward strand.
TCGAGTTTAACATTCCTCAAGTACTCTCGCCAGAGGCCTAGACCAATATCACTTAAGCACTCAAAGAACATCTCCCTCGACTTTGGATAATCTATGTGAGATAGTACAAACAGAACAACCAATCATCCATGACTGTCTCTGGCTATCACCGCCAATCCTGCTTCGAAGCCATCGTTATCGTATGACTAGCCCATATTGCCATCCGTCAAGGGCCATACTCGAAACCCCGGTTCTAGCGAAACTCCATACACCATACAACGAAATGTATTCCAGGCCATATAACGAAACCCAGGGTATTCGACCATACAACGAAATCGTATAACCCTTGCTCTGAGCCCGCTAGAACCCATGATAACGATAATCTCTCGGCCTTCGCATCTCCAATCGCTATCAATCGCGACTGTTCACCAACTCAGGACACTTTAGAGTTGTCATGCTCAGAACACCATAGAGCAATCCTCATCACCCAACTCAAGACACTTTAGAGTTGTCACTACATTCGTTGATCCACCTTGATCAACGAACACATTCACCACTTCGAGCCTTCCTACTTGAACCACCTCGAAGTTAGCACTACCTTTGATCCGAAGTAAGCATCAATCATAAGGATCAAAACAATCCACAACATCATATCAACTTGCTAGAGAAAGCCAACGACAGCACATAGGCCATTCACCACAGCATTAAAAAGCGCTGCTGAAATTCCCTCCATTTTAACCAACCAGGGTAGGACCGACCCGACCAACTCCAGGACCGACCCGCCTCCCTGCATCCTTGGACCGACCCACCCCCTTGGGACCGACCAGAATATGCTTCCACCTGACCGACCAAGATTTACCCCATCTGACCGACCAGCTCCTCTAGAGCGACCAAGATTCCAGAGCCACCAGGATTCCAGAGCAACCATAATTCCCGAACGACCAGGATTCTAGAGCGACCTGCTTCCATGCAGCTTTGGATCGACTCGACCTCCTTGCAGCTTTGGATCGACTCGACCTCCTTGGGACCGACCAGCTTTGGATCGACCCCGTCAAGACCGACCAGATTTTGCATCCATCCGACCGACCAGCTCCTTCAGAGCGACCAGGATTTGCTTCCAGTAAAACCAACCAGAATGCCACCATCTGAAACCGACCAGAAACACTTCTGCTCCTTCTGGACCGACCAGCTTAAACCGACCAGCTCCCTGACTTGCTTCCCAAGCCATACTTTGACCGACCACCTCATTCCAGACCGACCCGACCAACTCCAGGACGACCAGAAACCTGCACATCTCCAATTCGACTCTGATTTCGACCAAAACTTCGCCAAACGACGAATCCGACGAAACCAGCTTATCCGATTCATCCAAACGCAATCACAAACATGTTATGCAACCAACAATATCATCAATCTAACAATTTCCATCAAAACACATAAATTTCCCAAAACATGATAAGTGAATCATATGAACATAAAAACGGATCTAACTTGCATAATCTTGAGAAAAATCATAAAATTAACCATTTAAATTATCTAGATCAGATCCTAAGGTGATTCATATATAAAATGGACTTAGCACGGTGTGGATCTAAGGAAAATAACATGGAAATGATGAAATTAACATCCTAAAACCCATATACTTGCATGAATCCGAATGAGAGATGTAAATCACTCACCAATTCTTCAAATCGATGCAAAAATAATGAAAAAGCAATCCAGACAGCGAACACTTCGAATCAAACTCCTCAATCCGATGAATTCGCCCTTGAAACGATGTAGATCTAGCCTCTTATGGTGTAGATCTTCGATTTCCCTCCTTGGATTTTGGAATTTTAATGGTGGAAAGATGTTAGAGGAAGAAGGAGATCAAAGCCTCCCCATAAGAGAATGGAAAATGCCCCTTTCTCCATATCCCTTACCCCCTATTTATAGCCTCCACCAACCCCCTAATGGGCCTTCTCCAAATCAGCCCATTAGCCTTCCAAAACCTGAACAGCCAACTGAAAAACCTTAAAACAGCGATTTCTCCCAAACTGCTGAACCAAATCCTTAATGTAACCACTCTACGGAAAGAGAATCATCAATTCCTTTCCAATGGCACAAGTCTCACCCTCTGATTCGACCTGAGTCAAAAGTTATGCCCTGTACAAGACTGACATGGGCAAAATGGTCACAAACAAAATCGGTAAAATTTATGGACATGTCTCACATCCCCTTAAGCAACATACTAAAAGATGAGAATGATCCAACCCTCAGGGAATAAAATAAAATTATTTTATGATCTTCCGATGCATAAAATGCGGGCTGTTACAAAATCAATTTACCATCTGTTTCTGATTTATGCATCTAGTAAAAATTAGAAAATAGGCATGCAGATTTCAAAGGGCATATGAGTTGGGAAATTCGCTTAAAATGAGTTTATTTTCCTCTCCCTTTAACTTTTCCCCCTTTTTCTTCGTTTTTTTAAAGGTTTGCGCATTCAGTGAATCAAGACATATGCATGCTACCCTCAATTACATGTAAATGTAGAAGACGCACCAAACTGTCATATTTTCTAAACGTGTACTATGTTGCAAGCCATGAAGAGTGAAGTAACGAGTACTTTGCAACATGAAATAGCATGTATAACGCAGTGATATGGGAACGAAGATGCTACTATCAGACACCACCAAGTTTCCAGCATATTTTTTGATCATCGGAGATTGGTGCTCAAGTTCATCTTCTATTAAATTGATATCAACGAGTTCGAAGATCCATTTCTGCATCTCTTCGATCAATGGAGCTGGGTTAACTCGGTAACGCCATTAAATTGTATTGTGTTGTTGCTATCGCTGCGTTAGTAGAGAGGTAACGGGGATTTGCTTGAGCGATTAGAAGAGCACTCATTTTATCCATTAAAGCTTGATTTGCATCCAACAAAGTTTTATTAGCATCGATTATAGCTTTGTTGGAATTTTCCATTCATTGACTCAAGTTAGTAACGACGGCATCTAATTCAACTTTAGCCACTCCAGCTCCGAATATTGAATTCTCTCCAACCTCGAAGCGGTTGGTGTGCGGAGTAGTCTCGTTGTTAGCAACATTGTCAATTTCTTCACCGTCTTTACTTGCGGTCTTTTTGATTTAGTAATAATCTTAGACTTGTAGAATTTTATGATAGAAGTGGATTTATAATTCCAAGGCAAGGCTCTTGAGTTTGTGAAAAGAGTGAAAGGTGATGCGAACACGGCACCACGGTGGGCGCCAAATGTTAAAACCGAAATTTATTTCAACATTAAGGGTGCTTTATAAGCACTTCACCAAATGGTTAGATTAGAATATAGAACCACCTAATCACAAAATAAAGAACATAAAAGTAAGAACACGAAGGAATTTTTATAGCGGTTCTATCCAAAATGAATCTACATCCACTTTTTAATCATTTGTCATTATGGTTCTTTGCCTTTCAACATACATGAATTCTCTCTTTACATTCATCTCTCTTTTTCCTCTCTCTTCACTCTTTTATGATCTAATTTCACTTGAATTTGGCAAAAGAATTGGAGAGATCTCTAGCTTTGTGATGGTGGATGTATGAGTCTTCAATCACTTAGATGCTTTGATAGGAATTTAGTATTAGATCCGAATTTAGAGAGGACTGGAGAAGATGAGAGATCCCTTGAATTGTGTTGGAGAGACCTCTAATGTAGCTTGAATGAGATTTGATCCACATGATGTTGGAGATAAGTTGTTTGATCCTTGGAAGTCATTAGTGAAGTTGGAGGAGAGCTTCAAATTTGGTGGCACTTCATCATCAGAATCAAATTCGATACCCTTTCCAAGTGAATTATGGGGTGTATTTATAGTTGGAGTTTAATGGGAGTGGCACTATTGTAATTATATGTTGTGTAGTTGGTGCTAGGTTAGCGTATGGTTGGTGGGCTAAAGGAGCTTCACGGTCTATCTTTCATACATGTGCTTGCGACCCAAAATTTGCGGGTCAAAAGATATCCAACGACATGAAAACTCTACAATTGGTAATCCACTCCAAAGCCTTCACTTGGTGTAGATATACGTGTAAGCAGTCCATGTGGCCCTACGTGTGGTTTCCAGATTTATATCCCAACAACTCGCTACGAGCTCCGCACGATTTAAAAGCATATGATTTCCACGAGTTAGAGATGCTACGCCAGGTACATGTTGATTGCTTGTTGTGCCTGCCACGGAACGACCCAAAGTACAAGGTTACCGTGCTCATGGTCCATGTGAGCTTTGTATATATTGCATGGCATTAACGACCCTACAATTGAGAATGGTCCAAAGAAGCCGCTACGAGCTATACTGCATTTATGGACTAAGAAAGGTGCCGAACGACATAAAGATGCAGGCGAGACGAAGCTAGCAACGAGCTAAGGATGTGAGCCACGACCTAGACAATACCCTGAATTGCGGGTAAAGATGTTGCGGTCTAAATGGAGCGGCGTGCTAATTGGAGCGCGAGCTAGTCGAAACCACGATCCAAAGCCATGCCAGTGACCTAAACCAGTGCTTGCGACCTGAAGGAGAGGACACGAGCAAGTTTCTCTGAAGTAGTATGAGCAAACCAAGTCAACGACCTAAAAGTGACGAGCTAAAGCTAGTAGCGAGTTAAGGTTGCCAGCGAGCTAGAGCTGTTAACATACTAACTTTTCTCTTGACTGAAACACTCTTGCATGGAGCCAGTTGAGCTAAGATGATAGTAGTGTCTATTTTAGGTTGTTGAAATGATTATGTGGTCTTACTTTTAACTGATGTGTCTTGTATAGTGAGCTGGCGATCCAGTGATGCGGATGAGTCACGTGAGGCACGAGGTAAACGACACCACGAACCAAATGAAGTCGCGGGCTAAACGAATGTCACGGGCTAAATGTAGCCGCATGACGTTCGTAAATACTCCATTATTTTGAACCACGTTTTCACAATGGGGTTAACACTCATGATTAGTGGAATCATCATAAATTAGTGTGTTGTTCTCTTTTGATTCTATTCAACCTTTTCATTTTATTCCCTTTTACATTTTTTTAGCAATGTTTGCGCCAACTTTTGTTATAAACACAAATCACCATCTAGCACATGGTTTGTTTGTTAAAACTGTATTAATTCTTTTGTCCACATCTTACATGTCCTCACATAAATCCTAATTATTTATTAAGTATCATCAATATTTCATCAAATATGGTAGATCCTACTGCATGTAGATTTGCAAAAACAATAGGAAACATGGAATAAAGAATTTGATTTGCCAAAACAGTTCAATCGGCTAGTTCCAACATGTATTAGCTAAATCAAGATATGGTCTGTAACAAAAATATCGTCCAAGATAGAGTGGTTTGAATGCAGAATATGACAAACCTGATCAATCTTGTTTTTGCTCAGATCGTATGTATGAATATAAAGCTAAATTAAACATGAGGATCCATTGTTGCAAAAAATAAAGCGGATCACAAAAGAGAATGAAGGCGGCTGTATATTCTAGGTCTTTAACATATTATGTAATCAGGTCTTACAGTCATACCTGCTCTGTTATTTTGCTTTCCATATTGGGCCAATGTTTCCAGCCCAACGTTTATTTTCTCTTATAATTACAAACGTGTGTACCTGCACTCATTTATTCAATATCATTGCAACGTTTTTACATTTTGTCTCTGCATAATTTCTATCTTGGTATCAGAGCATCTCCATTGCTTAACAACTACTGAATTCTTGTTTTGCAACCAAATCACACCATAGTTAGTGTGATTATTTCTCTCCTCAGGTAATTCTCATCATTGGAGAGTGTGAAGAGGCATTCTGATCATCAGTGCCTCGCCACCAGGCAATCTATAGATCATAATTACAATATACTGATCTATATCTTAACTGCGGATGCATCCTGAATCAACAGATCACCAGTCTTCTTTTTCTGTGTCAAGAATCATCAAAAAGTGAAGAAAAGATATCAAGAACTCAAATGTGCCATTCAGAAATTCAAATCAAAGAATATTTCATTAAGAAAATTCTCTGGTTGCTTACAGTTGATCTCTGAAACCCAGTCTCCTCCCCTCTGACTTTTCTTGATCCATATTTTTTCCCTCTACGGTGCATTTTTCTTCATGGCCAACGGCAGTAACAACAATAACTCCTCAATAGCATCTATCAATGTTTCTGGTCCTCAAGAAGGAAAAAGTGCTGCAGATAAATTGATCAAAACAGTGGTTAGCCCCCAGTCTGAACTCATTACAATTCAACTTGATGAAAATAACTATCTACTGTGGAAGCTACAAATCGAAACAACACTAGATGGATATGGTCTTGATGGATACATCATGGGTACAATTCCAACACCAGCCCAGTTTATCACAAATCAAGAAAATCAGGTTATCCCTAATGATGATTTTATCAAGTTTCATAGACATGACAGAGTACCATGCTCATGGTTACTATCCTCTATAAGTGAAAAATTCTTACCTCAAGTGATAGGGTGTAAAACATCATTTGAAATATGGCAGAACATTGAAAAAGGATTCACTAATCAATCTTATGCCAAAGTTATGCACTATAGAAGACAACTGCAAAAAATAAGAATGGAAAACAGTACCATGAGGGAATATTTGAGTAAAATCAAGTCACAATGTGATTTGTTAGAAGCTGCAGGGCAGAAACTTCTTGAATCTGAACAAATTATTATAATCTTGAATGGATTAAGTGATGAATATGAAGCTGTTATAGCTATCATATCATCAAAGAAACAATTCTCATCCATGGATGATGTTCACTCTATGCTACTGTCACATGAAGCCAGAAATGAAAGTAAGAAAGAACAAGAAAATGATATGAATATCAACTATGCTGCTACTAATAAAAACAAGAACCAAAACACTACCAACAGATGTGAGCAACCAAATCAGGGAGGTGGTAATTCAAATCATGGAAGGGGCAGAGGAAGATGGAACTACAACAACAGTAACAAGCCTAAATGTTAGATTTGTGAAAAGGTTGGTCACACAGCAAGAAGATGTTACTTCAGATATAATCCCAATTATGGTAGTGGTCAAAGTCAAACTAATCAAAGAGGGTCAAATATCAGTGCTAATGTTGCTCAAGCTCAAACAGACAGCAGTAATCAATCAAATTCATCAAGAAATCAAAATGAAACAACCAGACTGGAGCACATTAATGATGACAGCTGGTATCCTGATTCTGGGGCCACAAATCATATCACCAACAACTTAGAGAATCTAAATCTTGGCAGCAAGGATTATAAAGGTAAAAATACTGTCAGCATGGGTAATGGTAAGTGTATTGGTATATCTCACATTAGCAATGGTTGCATAAGAGGTAAAAGACAGTTATTCTTGCATAATTTATTAAGTGTTCCAAAAATCAAGAAGAATTTAATTAGCGTTTCACAATTTGCCAGAGACAATAACATCTTTTTTGAATTTCATCCAAAACATTGTTTGGTTAAAGACATACAAACTAAAGATGTTTTGTTGCAGGGTGATGGTGTTAATGGCCTATATAAGTTTAGGCTTAATGATTGTAAACCTATGATTGAATGTCAATCACTTTATGCTACCAGTAATAATGTTGAAAGTAATGTGAATTCTAACGATAGATCCACCCTAGACATGTGTTGCAAATTAGGACATCCTAGTTTGAATATAGTAAAGAAAATTCTTCTTGACAATAACATACCATTTTCTGATGTCAAATTACCTCACATATGCACCTATTTCCAAATGGGAAAGAGTCATAAATTGCCTTTCCCAGATTCTACATCTTGTTACAAACCATTTGAACTTATAACAGCTGACCTTTGGGGTCCAGCTCCAATAAGTTCAGATTTCGGATACAAATATTATCTGCCACTTATTGATGCATGTACAAGATATACATGGCTATTTTTACTAAAGTCTAAATCAGAGACTCAAAATACAGTGATAAACTTTGTTAAGATGATTGAAAATCAATTCAGCACCACCATTAAGACCTTTCAGTCTGATAGTGGAGCTGAATTTAAACCAATCATCAGCTTTTTTCAGAAAAAGGGTATAAATCACAAGAATACTTGTCCATACACCTCTGAAAAAATGGATTAATTGAGTGAAAGCATAGACATATAGTTGAGCCTGGTTTAACATTACTAGCACATGCTTCTCTACCCTTAAAGTTTTGGTCTGAAGCATTCAACTTAGCGGTTTATCTAATAAATCGAACGCCTTCCAAAATACTTGATGGAATATGTCCACTAGAAAAATTATACAATATTAAACTAGACTACAGTCAACTTAAAATGTATGGTTGCCTGTGTTTTCCTTATTTAAGGCCCTACAATTCTCATAAACTAGACTTTAGATCAAAGCCATGTACCTTTATTGGGTACTGTACAAGTCAAAAAGGCTACAAATGCATTGATTCCAATGGAAGAATTTATGTCAATAGGCATGTAGTTTTTAATGAAACTATATTCCCATATAAAGATTTATTTATGAAAACCTCAAAGAAGGTAATCAACCCAAAAGTGGTAGTACTTGAAATACCAATTCTAGACAACAACTGGAGTTCTGAAGATGGTGCCATGGCTGCTGATAATCAGAATGATCTTCAACATAATCAAGATCACTTTGAACCACCCAGCCTCGCCTATGATTCAACTGTGCCATATCAAAGTGAACAGAGATCATCAAATGCTGACAATAACACTACTCCTGTTGACAAAAATTATGATGAAAGCTCATCTAACAACAACACTAATCAAGCTGAAGACAACTTACCATCCAACTCCAATCAAAATCAAGCTGGCCATCCAATGATGACAAGAGCCAAAAGTGGCATCTTTAAACCCAAAACATACTCTGCTATTATCATCTCGGATGAACCAGCAAATTATGATCAAGCTTCTAAGGATAGCAACTGGAGTAAAGCCATGCAAGAGGAATACTCTGCCTTAATGAAAAACAATATGTGGGAATTAGTGTATCCTCCTCAAAAAAAAAATAGTATATAAATGGACTTGTAAACTGAAGAGGAACTCTGATGGGTCCATAAACAGGTATAAAGCCAGATTAGTGGCTAAGGGATTCACCCAAGATTGTTTTGACTTCAATGAAACCTTTTTCCCAATGGTCAAACCATCAACAATCAGATTAATTTTTACTATGGCATTTACCAACGAGTGGAAAATAAAGCATTTAAATGTCAATAATGCATTCTTAAATGGCAAACTGCAAGAAGAAATATATATGCAACAACCACAAGGGTTTATTCAAAATTATGGTCAAGTATGCAAACTCAACAAAGCTATTTATGGACTTAAACAGGCCCCTAGAGTATGGTTTGAAAGGCTGAAGAATACTTTGAACACTATGGGTTATCATCCAACAAAATCTGACCTATCTCTCTTTATTAAATTTACTAATTTATCTATGTCATACATATTAATATACGTTGATGATCTTATTATTATAGGGTCAGATGAAGCTGAAATCAAACATCTAACATTTCAGTTGGACAAATTATTCTCTATTAAAGACCTAGATGATGTATCATATTTTTTGGGCATAGAAGTCAATAGAAGATCAAACTCTGAGATACATCTTTGTCAAAGAAAATATATTTCAGAATTATTGATCAAGACAAAAATGGACAATGCTAAATCACAGCCAACACAAATGATATCAAATCAACAATTTTCTAAAAACAGGGGAGAAGCCATAACTAATATTAATCAATATAGAAGTGTTGTAGGTGCATTACAATATGCAACTATAACACGACCAGACATTTCTTTCAGTGTTAACAAGGTTTCTCACTTTATGCAGAATCCCTTTGATGAGCATTGGAAAGTTGTGAAGAGGATTCTCATATATCTCAAAGGGACTATTAACTACGGGCTCACTCTAAAAGCTAGCAAACAATTTGATATCATGGCATATGCAGATTCAGACTGGACATCAGATATTGACAACAGGAAATCAGTAACAGGCTACTGTATTTATATTGGAAACAACTTAATATCATGGTGTTCTAAAAAGCAACCTACTGTTTCAAAATCCAGTGCTGAAGCAGAATACAGGAGTCTAGCTAATACTACTGCTGAAATACTCTGGTTACAATCTATACTCAAAGAGCTCAAATTAACAAGTGAAAGGGAGCCTACTATCTGGTGTGACAATCAAAGTGCCATAAATATGTTCGCTAATCCTATACAACATGCTAGGACCAAGCACATAGAAATTGACATCTATTTTGTCCGAGAACAAGTTCAAAAAGGAAAATTACAGATCAACCATATCCTTACTTATTATCAAAGAGCAGACATATTCACCAAGTTGCTATCAGCTAAGAATTACAATCGATTAAGAGAAGAGCTTAAAATCAAAGAATAGTACGACCTGGCTTGCAGTAGAAAGCGCTCGCTCTCATCGTTGTCAAATTGATGCTGCCTCTAATGTTGATTCCAAGGGCGGACTCAGGAATTAACAATGGGGTGTGCTGATTTATAATTTGGCTAACATACAGTTTAATAGTAATGCATTTTGTAATTTTGACATTCAGTAAGTAGTAGTGCATTTTTTTTCGACACTAGGCTGCAGCTCAGGTCCGTCCGAGGCTAGCTCCGCCCTTGGTTGATTCACTCTGGAGAGCCGTCTTTCATTCAATCTCGAGAAAATTAAGGTTCGTCTTCAACCCTAACCCTAATTTGAAAGGGGGAAATAAAGCAGATCACAAAAGAGAATGAAACCGGCTGTATATTCTAGGTCTTTTACATATTATGTAATCGATTCTTACAGCCATACCTGCTCTGTTATTTTGCTTCCCATATTGGGCCAATGTTTCCAGCCCAATGTCTATTTTCTCTTATAAATACAAACGTGTGTACCTGCACTCATTTATTCAGTATCATTACAACGTTTTTACATTTTGTCTCTGCATAATTTCTATCTGCAGACGTGTTCAAGAATGAACCATCAGAGATGCATTTAATATGACAACAATTCCTTATTCGTTCTCTTGTTTTGTGTTTCCTTGTGCTAAAAATATATTTACCATCTGTTTCTGATTTATGCTTCTAGTAAAAATTAGAAATTCGGCATGCGGATTTCAGAGGACATATGAGTTGAGAAATTAGCTCAAAATGAGTTTTTTCCCACTCTCTTTAGCCTTTTCTAAACGTGAACTATGTTGCAAACAATGAAGAGTGAAGTAACGAGTATTTTGCAGCATGAAATAGCACGTATAATGCAGTGATATGGAAATGGAGATGCTACTATCGGTTACCATCAAGTTTTCAGCATCTTTTTCGATCAATGGAGATTGGTGCTATCTCAAGTTCATCTTTTATTACATTGATATCATCGAGTTCGAAGATCCATTTCTGAGCCGGGTTAACTCAGTAACGCCATTAAATTGTATTGTGTTGTTGCTATCGCTGCGTCAGTAGAGAGGTAAGAGAGAGAGCATGTGTGTGTTTGTATGAGAGAAGGAGAGAAATAGAGAAGTAAAATGTGACATGTTAAGATCTTTATTTTTGTGGTTGTAGAATGAATTTAGAGTTACTAATTTAATCAGGCCTTTCTTTTTCGGTAGGCTTTATTTTGTTCATTTATAATTGGAGCATGATTTCAGTAATTGAAAAGTAGAATAATCATTAATCAACATCCAACCTACTGTATTATACTTATAATTGGGTGGATTCATTTTAATAATTGAAACCCGGAATTTAAACGTAATTTTCAAAATACTGAGAATATAACTTAAATTTTAAAAAATTCTAATGATCAGAACGAAATAGAAAACCAAAATTTTGAACAATGTAATAACAAACCTTAACATAGTGGATTAAAACAAGTATTTACCATATTCAAACTTATGCTTGTCTTTTTTTCTGCATTCTAATTTTTCGTACCATAATTGAAGTTTGTCGGACCATCACCAATGCATACACAACTATCCATAACATCACCTTTGTGAAAACTTTGTAGTATCATTGGCAAAACATAATTGTATGCTCGTGATTAGATGGAACCACCAAAAATCAAATTGTGTTGTTCCCTCATGATTTCTATTCATCTTTTTCATTTAATTCTCCTTAGTAATGTTTGTGCCAACTTTTATTACAAATACTAACAAATTACCATCCAACACAGTTTGTTTGTCATAGATGTTTCAATTGCTCAGTCCACATCTTACATATCCCCACATAAATCCTAATTATTCATTGAGTATCGTTATCGTTAATCAAATATGGTACATCTTGCCAAATCTAGATTGTTTTGATCGATGTGCAGCGGTGGTGTGTGTTTTTTATTTTCCTATTTTCAGTCATAAGGGAATAGCAAATAAGGGACAGACATTTGATTTCCCAAAACAATACAATTGGCTGGTTCCGATATGTATTATATAAATTAAGATAGGTAATTTTTATTCTAATCCACAATATTAGTAAGTTAATCCACCCTATTTTAGAGGATTGTTGACTTTTACTAAAATTTAGATTTTAATCAGTGTATCCACAATAAAAAAAAGTACTTATTTTATGTTCTTCTTAGTCTTCTTCTCTGTGTTTTCCGTGTCTTATTTCTGGAATCTTAGCATCTAAATCCAAGCTTAAGCGGAGTAATTCAACGTAATAACAATAAGTAGTTTGTTTAATTTTTTTTTTATTTTTTTTTGAAGTTGATTAATTGTATAAAAATTGCATTTTTGTTTAATATCACCATTATCACATATAATTATAGTTACCTATTTTCTGAAATCTTGAAAAAATTGTACATTAGCAGAATACCATTTTATTCAAATATTGTAATCGGAGTATAGACTGTTTGGATAACATTCACTATCTAGACCCCCTAAGTAGTTATACTCTCAAACAATTATAATATACAATTTTCTCTTTTATTGATTTGTTAGTGTTGTTTAACTAATTTCTATTTGTCTAATATGTAAATCTTGATTTTAGTTCTTATTTACTGTTGTTTCCCGGTGCAATTGGTGATGTACTTTCAAAATATTAAGTTGTTTGAAAACATTTGATGCAAACTCCTTTACTGGAATCTTGATTTTAGTTTTTATTTTCATAATCATCTACTACCATATCATGTCTGATCATGTTCGGAGATAATTAATGAACTAATTATATCTAATTGATTGTTTCTTTGTTGAATTCAAGTGTTATCAACTCTATTTTTTACACATGATTATATGTTACTACTCTATCAAAGGTTAGGGACAATTCATCACAAATAATTGTAAAATAATGCAGAATTGTGAAATAAGAAGCATAAAATCGATTTGTTAGCTATATAATAGGGTGAAATCTTTAAGTTAATCCACTTGTGAATTAACTTACGGAATAGTTGTGGATTAACTTATTAAAGTAAAATGGTGGATTAACTTAATAAACCGTGGATTAGAATAAAAATTACCATTAAGATATGACCTGTATCCACAATTTTGTTCAAGATAGAATGGTTGAATGCAGAATATGACAGGCTTGATCAGTCTTATTTATGCTCAGATGGTATCAACATAAAAATAAATCAAACATGAGGATCCACTGCTGCAAACGTGTTCACTAGTGAACCATCAGATATGGATTTATTACGATAGCAATTCCTTGGATCTCATGTTCTGTGTTTCCTTGTGCTAAACAAATATTTATGTACTTAGTAAAAATTAGAAAACGAACATGCGGATTTCATAGGACACATGAGTTGAGAAATTAAATTGCAGTTTCATAAGTCAAATTTGCAAATGCATACAGAAAGTTGAGTCCAACATTTAGACGAGCATTGATAATATTTGCTAACATTTCAATTATTTTCATCCTTCTGCATTTCTATTTCATTTTGCAATGAAATAAAATTAAGCTTGCAGTTGCAGAGTAATTAAACGTCAACATAAAGAAGTAATGCATGCCCCCCGGGAGTCATCCTCAACCATATATACATGCATCATCTTTCCGAATTGCATTAAAAACAAGGGTCCACTTCTAGCTGGACTGCTCATGGTTTCTCATCCAATTTAACTCTTTTCGCAGTGTTATTTTTAGAGCTGTTCTATGTATTCAGTTGCATGGAACTTCTTGAATTGCACCAATTATGTCTAGGGTTAAGTTAACAGTACTGGTGTGAACAAATTTTCACATTAGTTTTGAGACTTCATTTTCCATGCATCCTTCTGCTTTCTAAACAACGTCTACTATTTGAGTTTCTGTTTTGAACACATTTTTATATATAACAGATTTCCTGAATTAGTAAAGGAATAGATAAATTATATATAATTATAGATTTATTATATTAGTTGATACAGGGGTCATAAATTACAGCTACTTCAGCACAGGTACATCAGTACTGGTAGCACGGATCTAGGGATGGCAATAGAGCGGGGCAGACGCGGATAGTACCACCCCATCACCCGCTCCATTAGGTGATTTTTTACCCTGTGCCCACCCATACCCGCACGGGTACCCATTAAATAAGTTTTAAACAAGTTGCGGATAATGACGGGTATTCGTAGGTATCCGTTATATTTATTCAATTTATTTTTTAGCTGCTTATTGAAATTATTCAAAAGTACATTTGGTAAAAAAACAAATTAGATCAATATTCAAATGTTAACCTCAAAATAACAATGCATATTTAAACAAACATTCAGAAAAGAAAAGACAACAACAGAAGCATCCATCAAAATATCAACAGCCAATTATAAATTGTTGAGTAAAGACATGCACACAAATACCGACCAAGCAACATTAATGTTTTTTGTATTGACTATTGATAATAAATCACATTCAATATGGGTATGGATACCCACGGATTTAGATATCTTACTATCCATGTTCGCCCCGTTAAGGATTTAAATATCTTACTCGCGTGTAACCGCGGATACGGATTTTTTTGCCATCCCTACACGGATCCGGTGCCGGATTTCTATTACTTTATCTCAATACATAGATTTGCCTTCTTTTGACGGTAGCACACATTTCAATCAAGAGCGTTCATTTTTTTTTAATGGAAAGAGATTTTTAACAACACACCATGCCCACTTAGTTACAATGACACCTTATCAATTTGCTATAAGTGTAACAAGCTGTAATGATTGGAAAATGCAGGTAACGTTTAATGATATTTCCTTTTTCGGTCTGTTTCCTTGCTCATCCTCTGCCTTCTTCTCTTTCTTCTCCATTTGCTCTACAATATACTTAAAGAATCAGCGAGTAATAGCTTTCTGATCATTATTGCCTTTTTGTGCTGTGAATCAAAGGAAGAAGGATGAAGTTTTTTTGCTTTCTATTTCTACTTTCGATTGTAATAAGTAGTGAAGAGATTGAATTAATTAGTAGAGATGACTTCCCAAATGAATTTGTATTTGGTTCTGGCACTTCAGCTTATCAGGTGCATATTTTTCTGTATTCCCCCACCCACCCACAAACACAAAAACCACCTACATTACTGTTGCTACTGTTGATGACTTTAAAAAAGCGAGTTTGCACAGGTTGAGGGAGCAGCAAGCGAAGATGGAAGGAGTCCTAGCATTTGGGACACTTCCACACACACTGGTCAGATATCATTTTCCTTGAAAATTACGTTGCCAATGTTGAAAACTGTTACCCTATAAGAACATATGTTGCCTTCCTACATGTGTGTGTTGTTACAAATTTACAGGACATGCGCAAGGTGCTACAGCTGATGTGACATCCGATGGTTACCACAAGTACAAGGTATCACTGTTGACAAGAATAATGTTCTTAATATATTATTATGAAGATCTGATATATAATAACAATTTATCCTTGTTTATTCTTCTAACTCTAGATATAAATATGTAGGAAGACATCAAACTCATGAAAGAAACTGGTCTGGAAGGTTACAGATTTTCAATTTCTTGGTCACGGCTCATTCCAGGTGGGATCTTTTTGATTACATTCCCGACCAGTATCATAATTATATACCTGCTAACTCATAATCAGATGGAAGAGGAAAAATAAATCCTAAGGGCCTCCAGTTTTACAACAACTTCATCGACGAGCTAATTAGTAATGGTATGTTCCAATTTTATTACATTATAGATTGATTACAAGTAATAATAGGTTGTGTTCCGTAAATATGGTTAGTTCGCTGCTTATGTTGTTCCCTTGAAAATTTCCAGGTATCCAACCTCATGCATCTCTGCTGCATTTCGATACTCCCCAAGTTCTTGAAGATGAATATGAAAGTTTTTTGAGCCCAAAAATTATGTTAGTATTCTTTAAAAATTTAACATGTATATGTATCTACACACAATACATCCATTTTAGTGTGATTGTTATGGTTGAATGGTTCAGAGATGACTTCACAGCATATGCAAATGTTTGCTTTAGAGAATTTGGAGATAGGGTAACTCATTGGGGAACCATAAATGAGGCAAATGCATTTGCACTGGGTGGCTATGACGATGGTTTCATGCCTCCCAATCGCTGTTCCAAGCCATTTGGTGACTGCCCGAAAGGAAATTCCGCACTTGAACCATACATTGTAGCTCACCATCTTTTGCTCGCACATAGTTCAGTAGTATCATTGTACAAGAAAGTATATCAGGTATTTCATGGATTGAGTTTTAAAAAAAAAAGGAATGCTCAGACTATTACACTCATGGTTTCACTTAATGACAACCCAGTCTAAGCAAAAGGGGGTCATAGGACTGAATCTCATACTTTTCAATTTTATTCCTAAAACAAACTCTCAAGAAGATCTAGATGCGCAACGTAGAGCATTCGATTTTTACTCTGGCTGGTATGTCTTATATAATCTACTTGATTGTGCAGTTTCATATATCATTCAAATTTGAACAAAGAGGTAAACGTATATCTGTATTTATTTTATTTATTTTTTTGTTAATTTTGAGGAATGAAATTTTTATGTATAAATGTTAACAATGTGTAGGTTCATAGAGCCACTAGTAAGAGGAGACTATCCCAGTAGTATGAAGTTGGCTGCAGGAAATAAGATGCCAAGATTTACTAAAAGGCAATCGAACCAACTCATAAATTCTTTTGACTTTTTTGGGTTAAACTACTATTTAACTATGAAGGTTAAAAACGTTCCCAACGATGCACCTACTGATCAAAAAGACGTGCCGGGGGACGCTGCCATTGATGCTTCTATGGTACGTACCAAGAAGATGGGGACCTTTAATGTTACATTGATGAATTTGCTTTCAGGACTTGTTATGGAGGATAGGAAAGGAAACTCAGAGAAAAATCGGCCAGTGTGTACTTAGAGATAATTTCCTTTGATCTTCTTATATTATGGAAAATTTAAATCACTGAAAAATACATATTTTATAACTGACCAGATCCCGAATGCAAATGGAATGCAAAAGGTTTTGGAATATATGAAGCAAACATATGGAAATCCTCCAATATATATACATGAAAATGGTGAGTATGTCTAGTTTGATTTCATAAAATCAGAAGTATAATTAATCAGAAGTACCAATGTTCCAACATAGGAATTTTTCTTCATGATCTATAACAATTCTTTACCATTGATCATACAGGTCTTCCCACACCATCAAATGCATCACTCCATGACACACGAAGGATAGATTTCATAACCAAAAACTTAGAAAGTCTCCGGGACGCCATAAGGTGCACATATGTTATCTTAATTTCAGCTTTTTGAATGTGGCATGCTTCGTGTTAATATACATTCATGTTCTTACCAATGGTTATTGGATTTAGAAATGGGTCCAACACAAAGGGTTATTTCACTTGGTCCTTCATAGACGTATTCGAGTTCCCTATTTATGGTCCAGGCGGGTACGAAACAACTTTTGGCTTGTATCACGTAAATTTCACCGATGTTGGAAGAAAGAGAACACCAAGACTTTCTGCAAAGTGGTACTCTAGTTTTCTCCATAGGGAAACCAATGTTAACATCTCAAGCAAACTGATGTATTTACCACAAGTTTCGTAATCGGTTCAATCATTCTGATCTTTGTTGTTTTATACGTCTATATTTTTGTAAAGCGTAATACAACATCGCAAGAAATATAAGTTGAATACGATTACATAATCACTATATGCAGTGGCCATACATTTTAGAATGTAGTATGTAATAAATATGGATAATTCACTATGTTGGACTTGTTTTTAAAGTTTATAACACAAATAGACTTGTTTGAAAAGTAATTACAGAAATAGACCTGTTTGAAATAACGAAAGCGCCTTTTCAAAACTCGCACAAAGGCGAGTTTTCAAAAATCGCCTGTGTACTTTGTGTTTTTAAATTTCATAGCAACTTTCTTGAAATTCGATTTTGACATAACTCAATATATATGATATGAAATTTCCATTTTTCTATTCCATTACTAAAACATATTTCTATAGATTTGAACGTTTTGTGTTTTAATGAAATCCGACGTATAACGATTCCTATATATTTGAATGAAGCTGTAAACGTTAAACCACGAACTACCACGACATTTAAATAGTATATATTGCTTAACCAAACAACATAAAACAAAAACCAAATTCTAATATTCAAATATAAGAGAGATACATAATCCGGTTAAGGACAGATAAGTTCGAAACATAAGAAATACAGATGTTACCAAACTACATCTCACGTTCATGCTCTTGGGATACAACAGATGCTACAACGGAAAATAGTACACCACCAAACTACATCTCACGTTCATGCTCTTGGGATGTGAAGTTGCCTAATCATTACGGCTAAACTGCAACTGTTCAATAACGTTTTGGAGGCGTCTAATTTCTTGTTCGAGTTCGTTTGCATATGTTATTCCCCTTGGGCATAGCGGTTCGTCTAGCCATTCTGTGTACGTACATCCATTCGGATAGAATGGACATTTCTGAATACGATGGCCAATATTGTCGCCATCTGCTCGAATCACAAATCCAACTGGATAACCGTAGTAGCAACAAACTTGATAAGATTCACCTTCATGTTCATAAGGAATTGGAGCATGTGGTACTTGATAATTAGCAACTTCTTGCCGTGGTATAACGACCGACTGTTCATACATGTGTTAAACATTTAGTACTTAGGCTTGATGTGGAGGTTGGACGTTCCGTTGTTCAGACGGTGTTTCAACCCAAGGTCTTAGTTCGTTTAGAAACTAGATTTCATCTGCAAGCTCCTGAAGTCGCATGTAACAACCCGTATTTTGATAACGTGTTATAACCATAAATCTAGGAAGAATTAAAATTTAAAATAAGAACCAAGGGAAACGGGTTGCGCCATTGCGTTCGTCTCAAAATTCTACATAAAATAGAGTCCGAGTTTTCGAAAATCGGAGTCCGTATGACTAAGTTATGGCACCCCAAAGTTTCAGAAATTTTCAGAGTTCAAAATAGTTCGAATTCGAGTTCAAATTCGAATTTCAAAACCCAGACAGACTGGGTGGGAAATTTCCCGCCCAGCACCCCAGGTCGACTGGGGAGTCGACACCCCCAGGACCAGGTCGACTGCGCAGTCGACTTGGGTGTCGACCTAGTCCCCGAGCCCACTTTTAGGCCTGGGTGCATTCTGATATTTCTAGTCTCGTTTTCTGTCCAGATTCGTCTACCTAATCCTATATAAACCCCCTGATGCCTAAACCCTAATTCACTACAACAAATCTTTTTAACCCTATTATGCTGCTGAGTCTCCTCTTGAACCATGGCCGCCGTCACCAAAATTGAAGCTTAAACATTCAAACTAGATCCAAATCGAAGGCCAACGTTTCTACAACAATTCAAGGGAATAGATCAACATCTCAACAACGATCCTACGACAAATTCTGTTCTTAGAAACCACGATCAGTAAGCCCCAGTTACTCTTAGATCTAAACTCTAAACTTAATATGGACATGTGTAAATTGAAGTTGAACATATACATGATAACTACTTGAGACCTACTCTTGTATATCTTTGATCTATGACTATTCCTTTTTGATCTATTATTTTAGATCTACTCTTGTTCACCCTAGATCTATTCACCTTGAACCTAGTACCGTTCATATTGAACCTTGATTTGTGGAATACCGATAAGAACTTGATTTAGGGGCCTGTTCATGTCATAACCTAAACCCTATCATTATTTTAACATGCTTGTGATGTTGTGATGTTGAAACTATTGCTAGTCACAAGTTTAGGATTATCATCTTATGTCATTTATTGCTATGTTCATCACCCTATTTCATATGCCAGTGATGTTATGATCATATCTCAAGTTACACCATGCTTGCCTTGAAATCACCTTTGCCACTTTATACCCATCCTTGTTATGTTATTCTCTAGTTACATCTATTGCCTTGATTCGAATTCACGAGCGTTGGGGATGCAATTTGGGTAGTTTAGGTAAACCTGAATTTAGTATGAACTTGAAAACATGAATATCGTTATAACTTGAGCTTGGATAGGAACATGAACTTGACATGAAATTATACTTGAAAATATGAATTTGGGACATGAAACTTAGATAACTTGAACGTGGCCAACTCGAGGTTGGGTTGAGTTTGCAGTATAAATCTGCCCGGAACCGCCCGGCGAATCCAGCAACTGCAAACAATAGGACCCAATGTGAGTAGTTGGTCATATTGCACTCGAAACCCGAGGTTAGCCTAGGTTATGTGTAAAACTGCCCGGACCCGCCCGGCACATCCAGTAACCATAACCAAGTCTAATGTGAGAGGTTAGGGGTGCAATAAGTAAATTAATGCCACTGGATAGGGTTAAGTCATGAACCGGTTGAACACACTTAACCAACTTGACACATGATTCGTAGGACTAAGTCTTGAACTAGAACGGCACACTTAGTTAATTTCACATGACACGTAGATGGGGTTAAGTCTCAATTTTAAATGACAACTTAACCTGGTGAACGAAACCCTAGTTACGCGGTCCTTTTCAGCAGTAACCCACTAGATGTATCACGGTACCCTGGGACTAGGCAGGGTGGGGCACGATTGCTGGGCTGATTATAAGCGACCAGAACGACGGCTGAGTTGGTGCGCCATTGTAGGTTCAGGCGGACTAGGGTCGTGCACTTAGTCCAGAGTTGAAAAAGCAAACATTGGGCATCAGTAGGATTATCTGTGCATTCTTGATTCGTGTCGATGGTTGGCACCCTAGGGCTTGATACACCCTATGGTGGACCTAGCGCAGGTGACTACATTCGTGATAGGGTCGTATGACATGGACACACGACGAGCTAGACTTGTAGGGAGCCGATCGATTAGATCATACCGTTGGACCTCGAATTGGGTCACTTCACGATATTGGGCCAAGGTATTATTTCTTGATTTATAGTTGACACGGGATTAGTATACCAGTATAGTTGGTATGACGTACCTTGAATACGCAATGCTAGACTTGAGTTATCTTGTTAGCTTAGTTATCATGTCAGACTTATCATCATTCCTATGTTTAATTCTAGTTTATTCATGTCTTGTTAACTTTACTAGTTTTTATGCTGATAGTCACTGGGGCTTACAAGTCTTTTTGACTGACCCATTTTCTTTCGCCTCTTTGTCTTTCGTTCCCCCCCCCCCCAAGGTTCTCAGGGAGGAAACTCTTGCTCTTAGCTTGGACTTTGCTTGCTTTCTGACAGCTCATGTACGGTTTGGTCTTGAGCTATGCTATGGCTGCACTCATGCACTTTTTGGGGAATAATATTTTACTTATGTTGTTTTAAGTACTTTGCTTCTTTAGAACTTGATGTAATGAAATAATGACTTGGCATTTTGATGTAAGAAGTTTTGACCCTATTTTTCAGTAATGAGATTTGGTTTTAAAGTTTATATCTGCTGCTTTATATACTCTATTTTATCTATGTTCTGTCTTGTGTTATCTCTTTGCCTGTTTACTAGATAATACCCCTCCAAAACTAGGGCATTCCCTTTGTGAGTGACCCTAGCGGAGGTGGGATGTTACAGTTGGTATCAGAGCAGAAGGTTACCAGACTAGGCAAAAGTTTTAAAAATCTTCTGAAACTATTTTTCAAAACCGTTTATAAAGAAGCATTTTTCAAGAAAAGTTTTATTTTTAAGAAAAGGCTATTCCCCAAAAGCCATTAGCACTTTCCTTTGTTTCCTCGTTTGAATCTTTTTCCTTTTCGCTTTTCAGCATGTCTGATCTTAACCTTCCTGAGGGAGTATCCATACCTGGCTGGTTCCGAAGATACTTGGAAGCTAGGGCCAACGGCGCGGGCCCGACAGATATCCCTCCTCCTCCTCCCCCGGTGGCCACAGTTCCTCCTCCTCCTCCGGGTACCGCCTTCGCCAAAATATGCAAGGACTTTATATGAATGGGTGGCAAGAACTTCGTTGGAACTGAAACCTTCGTTGAGGCGCGAAACTGGCTAAAAGAGACTGAAGACCTGTTTGTTATTTTCGATATGGAGGATCATAGGAAAGTTCAGTTGGTAGCATGGTTGTTGAAAGAGGAAGCTGCATTTTGGTGGGAAGTCACCAACGCTACCAGGCTAATTGAGACTTGGGCAGTCTTTAGAGAGAGGTTTGGGCTTAAGTTTTTATCATCCGCAGAAGCGAGTCTTCAGATGGAGAGGTTCCTGGCACTCAAGCAAGGGGACATGTCAGTTAGGGAATACGTGAATAAGTTTAATCAGCTTGCTCGGTTTGGTTTGGACTTAGTCAACACGGCGGAGAAGAAGGCTCTACGCTTTGCTCGAGGATTGAGCAAGCCACTCCACACTATGGCCATGACTCATGTACCCATGGGGGCGACCTTTGAAAGCTTGGTGAATATGGCCCTACTTCATGAAGAAGACGAGAATGACAAGAAGAAGGTCAAGGCGAATGAGTCTCAAGACAAGAAGGTAGACTCCGAGAAAGGAGGAAAGAACAGCAACAACAAGAATGACAAGTCACGTGAGAAAAGAAAATGCAACTTCTGTGGTATTGACGGGCATATAGTCCAGGACTGTAGGAAGAAGAAGATGAAGATAGGTGCATGTTTTCAATGCGGTGAAAATGGACACATCAGCAAGAACTGCCCTAAGAAGAAAGGGCAAGCCCCGGAAGAAGGACCTTCTAGGGGTACATCTTTAACTACTTTTCCCTAGATACTCTGTTTTATCTTGTATATCCTTTCGATCCTGTCTTGAGAACCTTAGGTAGAATCCTATGAATGTAAACATGTATTTGAAACATGTTATGCTTGATGTTTGCGAATGGTTGCAAGTGGTTGCAAGTGATTGCTCGTGGTTGCATAACACACATTAGGCACTAGATCGGCTCAGACACATTTTCATATTGCATATGCATGAGTGTTTATACTTATTTATGGATGAAATTGAATGTGCTATCATATGAATGTTGCATATGGATCAATGTTTGTGCACACATATAGTGCTTACGTGACTAGGATTATTTGCATACATGTTAGATTCATGACACTAAACATATTTTGCATTAGAAAGATCATTCAGGCCTGATCATTTGCATTAGATAAGGAACATATACACACACTTTCTGCATATGTTCATACAACATTAGAAATCTCTTAAGGACAATGTTTGCTTGTGGATGATGTTTTGAGTAGATGGATGATGGATGGTAGGATACGTTCTTCCTAACTTAGAGATTTCGGGGACGAAATCCTTTAAGAAGGGGAGAATGTAACAACCCGTATTTTGATAACGTGTTATAATCATAAATCTAGGCAGAATTAAAATTTAAAATAAGAACCAAGGGAAACGGGTTGTGCCATTGCGTTCTTCTCAAAATTCTACATAAAATAGAGTCCGAGTTTTCGAAAATCGGAGTCCGTATGACCAAGTTATGGCTCCCCAAAGTTTCAGAAATTTTCAGAGTTCAAAACAGTTCAAATTCGAGTTCAAATTCGAATTTCAAAACCTAGACAGACTGGGTCGGAAATTTCCCGACCAGCACCCCAGGTCGAATGGGCAGTCGACTGGGCAGTCGACACCCCCCAGGACAAGGTCGACTGCGCAATCGACTTGGGTGTCGACCTGGTCCCCGAGCCCACTTTTGGGTCTGGGTGCATTCTGATGTTTCTAGTCTCGTTTTCTGTCCAGATTCATCTACCTAATCCTATATGAACCCCCTGATGCCTAAACCCTAATTCACTACCACAAATCTTTCTAACCCTATTATGCTGCTGAGTCTCCTCTTGAACCATGGCCGCCGTCACCAAACTTGAAGCTTAAACATTCAAACTAGATCCAAATCGAAGGCCAACGTTTCTACAACAATTAAAGGGAATAGATCAACATCTCCACAACGATCCTACGACAATTTCTGTTCTTAGAAACCACGATCAGTAAGTCCCAGTTACTTTTAGATCTAAACTCTAAACTTAATATGGACATGTGTAAATTGAAGTTGAACAAAAACATGATAACTACTTGAGACCCAACTCTTGTATATCTTTGATCTATGACTATTCCTTTTTGATCTATTATTTTAGATCTACACTTGTTCACCCTAGATCTATTCACCTTGAACCTAGTACCGTTCATATGGAACCTTGATTTGTGGAATACCGATAAGAACTTGATTTAGGGGCCTGTTCATGTCATAACCTAAGCCCTATCATTATTTTAACATGCCTGTGATGTTGTGATGTTGAAACTATTGCTAGTCACAAATTTAGGATTATCATCTTATGTCATTTATTGCTATGTTTATCACCCTATTTCATATGCCAGTGATGTTATGATCATATCTCAAGTTACACCATGCTTGCCTTGAAATCACCTTTGCCACTTTATACCCATCCTTGTTATGTTATTCCCTAGTTACATCTATTGCCTTGATTCGAATTCACGAGCATTGGGGATGCGATTTGGGTAGTTTAGGTAAACCTGAATTTAGTATGAACTTGAAAACATGAATATTGTTATAACTTGAGCTTGGATAGGAACATGAACTTGACATGAAATTATACTTGAAAATATGAATTTGGGACATGACACTTAGATGACTTGAACGTGGCCAACTCGAGGTTGGGTTGAGTTTGCAGTATAAATCTGCCCGGAACCGCCCGGCGAATCCAGTAACTGCAAACAATAGGACCCAATGTGAGTAGTTGGTCATATCACACTCGAAACCCGAGGTTAGACTAGGTTATGGTGTAAAACTGCCCGGACCCGCCCGGAACATCGAGTAACCATAACCAAGTCTAATGTGAGAGGTTAGGGGTGCATTAAACAAATTAATGCCACTGGATAGGGTTAAGTCATGAACCGCTTGAACACACTTAACCAACCTGACACATGATTCGTAGGACTAAGTCTTGAACTAGAACGACACACTTAGTCAATTTGACATGACACGTAGATGTTGTTAAGTCTCGATTTTAAATGACAACTTAACCTGTTGAACGAAACCCTAGTTACGTGATCCTTTTCAGCAGTAACCCACTAGATGTATCACGGTACCCTGGGACTAGGCAGGGTGGGGCACATTGCTGGGCTGATTATAAGCGACCAGAACGACGGTTGAGTTGGTGCGCCATTGTAGGTTCAGGCGGACTAGGGTCGTGCACTTAGTCCGGAGTTGAAAAAGCGGGCATTGGGCATCAGTAGGATTATCTATGCATTCTTGATTCGTGTCGGTGGTTGGCACCCTACGGCTTGATACACCCTATGGTGGACGTAGCACAGGTGACTACATTCGTGATAGGGTCGTATGACACAGACACACGACGAGCTAGACTTGTAGGGAGCCGATCGATTAGATCATACCGTTGGACCCCGAATTGGGTCACTTCACGATATTGGGCCAACGGATTATTTCTTGATTTATTGTTGACACGAGATTAGTATACCAGTATAGTTGGTATGACGAACCTTGAATACGCAATGTTAGATATGAGTTATTTTGTTAGCTTAGTTATCATGTCAGACTTATCATCATTCCTATGTTTAATTCTAGTTTATTCATGTCTTGTTAACTTTACTAGTTTCTATGCTGATAGTCACTAGGGCTTACCATTCTTTTTGACGGCCCGTTTTCTTTCGCCTCTTTGTCTTTCGTTCCCCCCCCCCCCCCCAGGTTCTCAGGGAGGAAACTCTAGCTCTTAGCTTGGACTTTGCTTGCTTTCTGACAGCTCATGTACGGTTTGGTCTTGAGCTATGCTACGGCTGCACTCATGCACTTTTTGGGGAATAATATTTTACTTATGTTGTTTTAAGTACTTAGCTTCTTTAGAACTTGATGTAATGAAATAATGACTTGGCATTTTGATGTAAGAGGTTTTGACTCTATTTTTCAGTAATGAGATTTGGTTTTAAAGTTTATATCCGCTGCTTTATATACTCTATTTTATCTATGTTCTGTCTTGTGTTATCTCTGTGCCTGTTTACTAGATAATACCCCTCCAAAACTAGGGCATTCCCTTTGTGAGTGACCCTAGCGGAGGTGGGGTGTTACATCGCATCTGTTCATATGCCTGTTCATCAGAGTCGGAATATGATGGCCAAGACGACATAGTTTTGGAAAAGCACATAGCAGTTGGAAACAAAGTTGTTGAAGTGAGGTAAGTTGTGAGTAATTCGACAGAGATATATAGCTGCGTGGTGTACAAGTGAATAAACGGTAAAACAAAGAATGATGTTAACGGTCACTGGTACACTTTGCTTTACGTACTGCACGACATTGTTTCGTCTGATGAAATACTGTATCGAATCTTCTTTATGTACTACTTTAACCATGCATTGACTAGTCTTATCATGAGAGATTCTTCACTCCTTGGTGCAAAGGGGTCGTCACATGTACGCTGCTTAATTTGCATCAAGGTTAACGGTATTTATCAGCAATGTTCGTACTTCCAGGAATTTTAATATTTTACATTACATAACTAAGAAGTTTACGACAACGACGATTACAACATCAAGAAATGTGAACTACAATCATATGAACTACAACAAAGTAACACACGAACATCAAATTCGAAACAATACAATTGGCTAGTTCCGATATGTATTATCTAAATTAAGATATGACTTGTATCCACAATTTTGTTTAAGATGGAATGGTTTTAATGCAGAATATGACAGGCTTGATATATCATTCTGATTTATGCCCAGATATGGTACGTATATCAACATAAAAATAATTCAAACATGAGGATCCACTGCTGCAAACGTGTTCACTAGTGAACCATCAGATATGCATTTATTACGACAACAATTCCTTGGATCTCATGTTCTGTGTTTCCTTGTGCTAAACAAATATTTATGTACTTAGTAAAAATTAGAAAACGAACATGCGGATTTCATAGGACACATGAGTTGAGAAATTAAACTGCAATTTCATAAGTCAAATTAGCAAATGCATACAGAAAGTTGAGTCCAACATTAAGACGAGTGTTGATAATATTTGCTAACATTTCAATTATTTTCATCCTTCTGCATTTCTATTTCATTTTGCAATGAAATAAAATTAAGCTTGCAGTTGCAGAGTAAACGTCAACATAAAGAAGTAATGCATGCCCCCCGGGAGTCATCCTCAACCATATATACATGCATCATCTTTCCGAATTGCATTAAAAACAAGGATCCACTTCTAGCTAGACTGCTCATGGTTTCTCATCCAATTTAACTCTTTTCGCAGTGTAATATCTGTATAAGGAATGCAGGAATAGGATTAAAACAAGTATTATATATAAAAATGGCAAACAGTAGGTTGGATGTTGAATAATCATTAATCAACATCTAACCTACTGTATTATACCAAAATTTTTAACAATGTAATAACAAACCTTAATATAATGGATTAAAACAAGTATTTACCATATTCAAACTTATGCTCGTCTTTTTTTTCTGCATTCTAATTTTTCGTACCATAATTGAAGTTTGTTGGACCATCGCCAATGCATACACAACTAATCCATAAGATCACCTTTGTGAAAACTTTGCAGTATCATTGGCAAAACATAATTGTATGCTCGTGATTAGATGGAACCACCAAAAATCGAAATGTGTTGTTCTCTCATGATTTCTATTCACCTTTTCCATTTAATTCTCCTTAGTGCCAACTTTTATTACAAATGCTAACAAATTACCATCCAGCACGGTTTGTTTGCTATAAATGTTTCGATTCCTCTGTCCATATCTTACATATCCCCACATATATATGGTACATCCTACCAAATCTAGATTGTTGTGATGTGCAGCAGTGGTGTGTTTTTCGTGTGTGTGTGTGTGTGTTTTTTTTTCCTTTTTTTCAGTCATGAGGCCATAGCAAATAAGGACAGAGAATTTGTTTTCCCAAAACAATATGTCAATACAATTGGCTGGTTCCCATATGTATTATCTAAATCAAGATATGACCTGTATCCAAAATTTTGTTCAAGATTGAATGGTTTTAATGCAGAATATGATAGACAGTGATCAGCATTATTTATGCTCGGTATGTATGAACATGAATATAAATCAAACATGAGGATCCACTGTTGCAAATGTGTTCAATAGTGAACCATCAGAGTTGCATTTATTATGAAAACAATTCCTTCCATCTCATGTTTTGTGCTTCCCTGTGCTAAACAAATATTTACCGTCTGTTTCTGATTTATATATTTAGTAAAAATTAGAAAATGAACATGCAGATTAGGCCTTTCTTTATTGGTGGGCTTTATCTTGTTCATTTTATAATTGGAGCATGATTTCAATACAAAAATTGAAAAGGAGAATAATCAACATACAACATACTGTCTTATACTTATAATTGTGTGGATTCATTTTAATTATTGATAACAAGGTTTCAAAATGTCACAGAATTCGAAATTGAAATTTAAACGAAGTATTGAGAATAGAACTTAAATTTTTAAAAGTTCTAATGACCGGGACAGAATAAAAAACCAAAATTTTGAACCTTGAAACAAACCTTAATATAATGGATCAAAACAAGTATTTACCTTATTCAAAGTTATGTTCGTTTTTTTTTCTACACTCTAATTTTACGTACCATTGAAAAGTATACAGCATACACATACAAAACCGAACTTATATATTCCGCTGGGCTTATAGCCTATGGGCTTATATTTTTTCTTTTAGCCCATTTTGTACTTCCATGTATTATATAAGCACTTGTATACTGCTTGTACATTCATTCAAGTTGATAATAAAATTCTGCAATACATTTCTGAATATCAAAAACAAACTATTACAATGTTTATATGGTATCAGAGCTGAATAAAGCCTAACGACAGCTCGTCCTTTACCTCTCTCGCTGAACAAGTTGAGAGGAGTGTTGGTTTTTAGTCTCCTCAGTTTAGAATTCATCATCGGAGAGCAACCTCTCTGATCGTGTAGCGACTGTTCTTATCAAGTCGTGCGTGCCAAGCCGGAGTTTACACTCGCAGCGGCTACTACGACTTCTTTTAGTCATCTGAGATCTTGGATCTCATCATTTGACGCTTTCTTGATCGAAGAGTACCAGTTCTTGAATCTTCAAAGAGACAAGAACTGCCTCCATTACCTTTGTTTTCCTGCATAGGCTGCTACCCACTTACGTAGGAAGTCACGCCATTCTTTGAACTGCAACATCACCATGGTTGGACCAGGTGATGACAATTCAACAGCCACATCAAGAACAGGCACCGTTGATCCTCCTAGCAGCACTCAGATTCTTGTAAAGCCCAAGACTCAAGTGATAACTACCCCCCTTGATGAAGAGAATTTCCTCTTATGGAAGTTCCAAATTGAGACAGCCTTGAAGGGATACGACCTTCAAGATTATGTCAAAGGAACAAGATCCATTCCCCCAGCTATGATCCTGGATAAAGATGGACAAATGATTAGTAATCCAGCGTATATACATCATCAAAAGAAGGACAATCTATTATCCTCATGGTTACTTTCATCAATCAATACGAATTTGTTGTCACAAGTTATAGGATGCAATTCATCCCATGAGATATGGACCACTATACAACAGATCTTCAACTCACAGTCATCTGCTCGCATCATGCGTTATAGAAGGGAGTTCCAGAATGCAAGAAAAGGAGAGATGACTATGAGAGAGTATATAGCAAAGGTTAAAACACTTTGTGACAAATTAAAAGCAGTGGGACACTATATTTCAGACAGTGAACAAATACTCACGTTGACAAATGGACTAGATGAGGAATATGAATCACTACTTACCTTCATTGCCACTCAACCTATTTTACCTGACATTCAGACTGTATATTCTGCACTGCTAGCGCATGAAGGCAGGGTGGAACAAAAGAAGGCATCTCAAATTGATTACAACATAAACCTTGCATCAAATTCAAGAAATATGAACAACAGTCAAGCAAGAAACTTACCTGGCTATGGAAGAGGCAACAACCCAGGCCAAAGAGGAAATTCAAGTCAAAAAGGAAGGGGTAGAGGAAGATCCAACAAAGCAAATCGTGTTCAATGTCAAATCTGTGATAAACCTGGGCATACAACGAACAAATGTTATTTCAGATACAATATAAATGTCAACAATTCTCAACAAGGTCAAACAGGAACAAGGGGACCCAATGTCAATATGGCACAGGCCAACCAACAAAGCAAATTAAGTGGAGAAACTTCTACAACCATCAATGATGATTCCAGCAAGGTTGATGACATAAACAATGAAGATTGGTTCCCAGATTCAGGAGCAACCAACCATATCACCAACAACCTGCAGAACCTCAACCTTAGAAATAGGAACTACTCAGGTACACAAGTAATTCAGACATGCAATGGTGAAACTATGAATATATCTCACGTTGGGACTGGCATTGTTAAAGGTAAGAGAAATCTCATCCTTAACAATCTACTTAGAGTTCCAGATGTTAAAAAGAATCTCATTATCCATGGCATTACATAACAACTGGAATGTAAGACAACTAGATGTGTGCAATGCATTCCTAAATGGGGACTTAAGTGAAGAGGTGTACATGCAACAGCCAAGAGGCTATGTGTGTAAAGGCAAGGAAGACCATGTGTGTAAACTTGACAAAGCAATATATGGTTTAAAACAAGCCTCAAGAGCATGGTACATAAAATTGAAACACACACTGGAAAGGTTTGGATACAAGACAACAAGGTCAGACAACTCTTTATATGTGAAAAACAACAATCAGTGTGCAGTGTATATACTTGTGTATGTGGATGATATGTTGATGACTGGAAATGACGGCAGCGAGATCAACAAAATCATCACAGAACTTGATAAAACTTTTGGGATAAAGGACATAGGGGAAGTAGATTATTTCCTTGGCATACAAATTCAAAGAAGATCAAAATCTGAGTTTTTCCTTTCTCAAAAGAAATATGTATCAGAGATTTTAGCTAGAGTAAACATGAGCAATGCAAAACCTCTACCCACTCCTATGACTAGCAACCTACGCTTGTCTAAACATGATGGTGATTACATAGGAAATGTGAAACAGTACAGAAGCATCGTGGGAGCTCTACAATACCTAACTATAACTAGACCAGAAATCAGTTTCAGTGTAAATAAAGTTTGTCAATTCATGGCAAATCCATCATCTGAACATTGGCGTGCAGTGAAGCGTATTTTATGTTACTTACAAGGCACAAAAGAGCATGGTTTAATCATGAGAGCTAGTCAAGACATTAACCTTAATACTTACAGTGATGCAGATTGGGCGAATGATCCAGATGATCGAAGATCAACATCTGGATATTGCGTATTCATGGGTCCAAATCCAATATCCTGGTGCACAAAGAAGCAATCGACAGTCTCTCGCTCCAGCACAGAAGCAGAATATAGATCTATAGATGCAGCTGCAGCCGCAGCCGAAGTAATTTGGATCGAAAACCTAATTAGAGAATTAGGGCTTCAACTCACGAAAACACCAACCCTCTGGTGTGACAATCGGAGCACTGTTTCGCTATCTATCAACCCAATTCAACATTCCAGGACCAAACATATGGAGATAGATCTTCATTTTGTTAGAGAGAGAACCAGCGCAGGGAAATTAATGATAAATCATATTCCAGCCTTCTATCAGAAAGCCGACATCTTAACTAAGGCACTCTCCAGAAATAATTTCGAGAGATTGAGGGAGAAACTCAGAGTTATTCATGGCGGCGGCGAAAAGAGATGAGAGAAACCCTAGTTCGTTTTGAGGGGGAGTGAAAAGTATACAGCATACACATACAAAACCGAACTTATATATTCCGCTGGGCTCATAGCCTATGGGCTTGTATTTTTTCTTTTAGCCCATTTTGTACTTCCATGTATTATATAAGCACTTGTATACTGCTTGTACATTCATTCAAGTTGATAATAAAATTCTGCAATACATTTCTGAATATCAAAAACAAACTATTACAAAGTTTATAACCATAATTGAAGTTTGTCGGAACATCGCCAATGCATAGACAACAAATCCATAAGATCATGTTTGTAAAAACTTTGTATTAGCATTGGCAAAACATAATTGTATGTTCGTGATTAGATGGAATCACCATAAATCGATGTGTGTTGTTCTCTCTTGATTTCTATTCACCTTTTTCGTTTATTTCTCCTTAGTAATGTTTGTGCCATGCAACTTTTATTACAAATACTAACAAATTACCATCCATCACGGTTTGTTTGCTATAGATGTTTCAATTCCTCTGTCCACATCTTACATATCCCCACATATATATGGTACATCCTACCAAATCTAGATTGTTGTTATGTGCAACAGTGGTGTGTTTTTCGTGTTTTTTTTTTTTTTTTTTTCCTTTTTTCAGTCATGAGGCTATAGCAAATAAGGACAGAGAATTTGATTTCCCAAAACAATATGTCAATACAATTGGCTGGTTCCGATATGTATTATCTAAATCAAGATATGACCTGTATCCAAAATTTTGTTCAAGATAATAGAATGGTTTTAATGCAGAATATGACGGGCTGTATCAGTCTTATTTATGCTCAGATGGTACGTATAAACATAAAGATAAATCAAACATGCGGATCCACTGTTGCAAACGTGTTCAATAGTGAACCATATATCAGAGCTGCATTTATTATGAAAACAATTCCCTCGATCTTATGTTTTGTGTTTCCTTGTGCTTAACAAATATTTACCGTCTGTTTCCGACTTATGTGAACATGCAGATTTCAGAGGGCACCTGAGTTGAGAAATTCGCTCAAAAATGTGATCACATATATGGCAGCAAGGAGAGAAATTAAGTTGCGGTTTCATTAGTCAAATTTGCATATGCATACAGAAAGTCGAGTCCAACATTAAGACGAGCATTCATAATATTTGCTAATATTTAAGTTATTTTCAACCTTTCGCATTTCTAACTTTGCAGTGAAATAAAATTAAGCTTGCAATTGCAGAAAACTTCAACAAATAGAAGTAATGCATGTCCCCTAGAGTCATCCTCAACCATACATACTGTACGTATACATGCATCATCTTTCCGAAATGCATTAAAAACAAGGGTCCACTTCTAGCTGGACTGTTCATGGTTTCTCATCCAATTTAACTCTTTTCGCAGTGTTATTTTTAGAGCTGTTCTATGTATTCAGTTGCATGGAACCTCTTGAATTGCGCCAATTATGTCTAGGGTTAAGTTAACAGTACTGGTGTGGACAAATTTTCACATTAGTTTTGACTGCATCTTCCATGCATCCTTCTGCTTTCTAAACAGTGTCACTCTCCGCTGTTTTTTTGAACATTTTTTTTTTCTAGAGATTTGGTGAATTAGTAAAAGAATATATAAATTATATACGTATTAGGGTTCTGCTTGTATTATAACATTCGGGTTGTTAACCCGCTTTCCTTTATTACATTGTTGTCTTAATGGGCTTGGTCCATCTGAGCGTTTGTAATATCTGTACAAGGAATGCAAGAATCATTTCTTCAACACAGTACAGAATATATTCTGCATTTCTCTCTACTGTCACTCTCATTTATTCTTATCAAAACCAGAGCCGGTCCTGGGGATTATTATGCCTAGTGCGACTTATCAAATAATGCCCTATTGTAAAACTTTGTGCAATCATGCTGAACAAACTTCTTATTTAACATGACTAATTTTTGAAAACTCAACAATGTTACTATGAACTATATTGCAAACACATTTGACAATGACATGATTATAATACAAAAAATTATAAATAATAAATCCTAAATGTAAAATCAATATACTAGACGCTAATCCACTAGCTGAAGGCTTAAACTGATCAATCCATCACTAATCAACAGGCAACAACGTATATTCCAGTTAAAGAAATTTCTGGGTAAGGAAAAAAAGAAAGAAATTAAACGTCAACAAGATGCAACCCAATCTATCATGATTTCCTATACATCTTTCAACAAAAATACTGCCATGTATATTTACTCAAGAACTCGTTCCAGAACACCATTTTTCATCTTAAATGTCAATTTGCCAAATTTGACGATCTTCTCACCTGCTCCTCCATCTGTGATTTCATCAATGCTGCTTCTTCCTCTTGTAATTTTTTGTCAGCACCTGTTTCTCATGAATTCTTCTGGGTCTCCTCCTCTTGTATTTTCTTCAAAGCTTCTTCCTCCTCTTAAAGTTTATTATGAGTATCCTCTTCTTATAAGTTCGTCAATGCTTATAAATAAAAACTAATATTTTTATTTAAAGATAATCAGTGTTTAGAATTGCTAATACAGAGAAAATCAGTTGTTTTCCCTCATTATTCGTTTGAAACCCAAAATCCAACACCAACATTTTATTTCTTTCTAAAATTACTAACAGGAAAATAGTTACAGATGTAAACCAAAACCAGAATAATTTATAAATTAGGGCTACCTGCTTTCAAACCACTTATATTTTGCTTCTTCTTCACAAACACAGCAGATTATGGTCCTCAATTTTGGTTTGCCCCCTTTTCTTCCCGCAGCAGTTGGCCTCTTCCTTCATTTCATAATTTTATCTACGATGCTTGAATTTCTTTTTTAATCCGACTTCCTTCCGCAATTCCGCGTTCTCTTCTTTAATTGATGGTTTTTCTTTCGGCGGTTTTTATGCCCTAGGGCATTTGATGCCCAGTGCCATGGCCCCGTCAGCACTGCGCCAGGGCCGGCACTAATCAAAACCGTGTTGTTCGAAACGGTATTGTTTAAAACGAGGAAAAGAGGATTCAAACAATCTTGTGTGGGTTAAAAGCTTTCTCCTATCGGTATTTTCATCATAATTTAGGAGATCAAAGCAGTTTCTCCTCACAAACAAGTGCCACACCTAAGAATTTGTTAAAATTCATAGCTGCAACAAGTTTGTGAAGAAAAACTACTTGTGGAAATTAAGAAACCGTTACAGAGATAAATCTTTCTTTTCTAGAAATCAGTATCAAGTCTGAGCGGTCCTAATCATCAAGATTGTTTGCTTTAGACATTCTTAACATCACACTTCTCAAAAGAAAGTATTTACCTGTAAGTTTAGCCTGTTTTCCTGCGTTCTATTACTCTTTGTTGCCCATTGTTTTTAATGGTTGGAGATAATCAATCACAGATTAGTCATGTTGAATCATCACAGCCTTCATCTTTACCTCCGCAACAACCTGGTCAGCCTGATCTCACTATCAAAGTATAACCTGATCAAAACAGTAATTAGTTCACAAATTCAACTAATTACCGTACATTTAGAAGAGGACAATTATCTGCAGTGACGGAGCCAATGTATGGCTGGTAGGGGAGAGCATTATTTGGTTAAACTAAATAAACCAACCAAACCAAGTTATTTCGGTCGGTTTGGTTTGGTTTTGAAATTAGATTGGTTTGTAATCGGTTTGGAAAAATATTTAGTTTGGTTATCAGTGTAACCAAATTAACCAAACTTTTAGTATATTTTTAAAATTATCGATATTATAGTAAATATTTTAGGTTAATTTAGTTATCTAAGAAAATTTTAGTCATCACATATGTACCAAAATTACTTTTGGGAAGCATAAGAATCATAAATGCTAATATTTTAATCATCTATTTATAATTTATTTCAAATTATAATTAACATTATGAACATAAAGTCTAAAATATTTTTAGCTCGGTTAAATCGGATAACCAACCGAACCAACCAATTTTAATTTGGCTGATTTGGTTTGGTTATCATTTTTATCGGTTTTAGTTTGATTTGACAAATTTCATAATCGGATAAACCAAACCAACCAAACGCTCACCCCAAATGGCTGATGAGGTCAAATGACCTCACCAGGATATTGAAAAAAAAAACAAAAAGCACAGACATAAGTACTTTCTAGCTGTCGCCTGCACTTATATCCACATTTGACCTCGCCTGCATATTGAGAAATAACAAAAAGCATAGGCATAAGTACTTTCTAGCTGTCGCCCTGCACTTGCATCAATATTTCACCAGTTTTGTTTGGGTCAAAAAATGCAACGCCAAAAAAACCACAATCATACCAACATTTTGTTGTCAGAGAAACATGTTACAATGTTTTTACTTTTCTCTGCCATCAGTTACGTACGAGAGAAAACAAATTATGTTGTTCCTTTACTTTAAAAAGATTGATTCTAGTATT
This sequence comes from Allium sativum, assembly GCA_030737875.1. Taxonomy (NCBI): domain Eukaryota; kingdom Viridiplantae; phylum Streptophyta; class Magnoliopsida; order Asparagales; family Amaryllidaceae; genus Allium; species Allium sativum. Next base: position 304,081,583 of record CM060924.1, read on the forward strand.
CTACTTGCATCAGGTGACCTCACCAAAAAAAAGAAAATTCTAGCTCCGGCGCTTTATTTGTTTTGGAAACTTCAACTGAAAACTGCCATTCAAGGTTATGATCTTGAGTGTTTTATTTTTGGTACATTATCAATTCCCCCAAAGTTTATAACAGATAATGAATTGTTAGTAAACTGAGCACACCAAGTATTTCAGACAAGACAGGTTGATAAGCTCTTGATTTCTTTCTTTCATTAGTTCTAATCTTTTACCCCAAGTTATAAGTTGCAATTCTGCACATGAGATATTGTCAAACACTGAAAGATTGTTCATCACTCAATCAGCAGCTAGGGCTATGCATTACAAAAGGGAACTTCAGAATATTAAAAAGGAAGACACTGAACCAATGAGAGATTATCTGACCAGAATAAAGCAACTTTACAATTTACCTTATTTTGCTTGACATAAGGTTAGAGAAGATGAACAAGTACTGACTGTATTAAATGGTTTGGTACATGAATATGAGGTTGTTGTAGCGATTCTTTCATCAAAGAGAAATACCTATGATATGCAGTATGTGCATTCCACGCTTCTTACTCATGAAGCAAGAATTGATCACTTAAAGTCTACAAATTCTGACATGTCAATCAACTATGCTGATAGCAATAAAAATAAAAATTTAAGAAATGATAAAATCTGTCAAAGAGGGGGTTTCTTCGGCAGATCCAGTGGCAGGATTAGATGGAATTACAAATCAAGATCATGTCCTTTGCTACACTACCGCTAAGTGTTATTTCAGATTTACTCAAGGATACATGATAGGTCAAAGTTCAAGAAACACAAGAAATAACAATGGCAGTGCCAATCTCACCCAAGTCAGAAATAATGCAGAGCAACGGGATGGTATTAAAAGTTTTCAGTTAAGTGAAGTTGCTAAACCAAAAGACATAATGGATGATGCATGGTATCCAGATACTGGAGCAATAAATCAAATCACAAGCAACTTGGAAATTTTAAATGTTGGCAATAGAGAATGCAAAGGTAAACAACTTTTATGCTTAGGTAATGGTGATTGCATGAACATCACACACAGGAAATGCACATATCAAATGGAAAAGATATTTATGTTTAAATAATTTGTTGAGAGCACCCAAAATAAAAAATCTCATTAATGTGTCTCAATTTTCCAGTGATAATAATGTTTTTTGAATTCTATCCTAAATATTGCTTGATAGAGACATAATAACTACATAAATTCTGTTATAGGGTGAAGTTGATAAAGGACTGTATAAATCTAGTTCTATCATATGCAAGAAATATGCTAATATAGAAAACAATTGTAACGTTTCTAAAATAGCTACAGATAGAAGATGTAAAAATATTCTTGACATATGACATAACAAATTGGGTCATCCTAACGAGAAAATTGTCAGAAAGATATTGTTAGATAATATTATTCCCTTTGATACTTGTACATCTCCTTATGTGTGCACTTACTATCAGTTAGGAAAAAGTCACAAGCTGCATTTTGTCAACTCAGAAACCGATTATAAACAAGTATTAGCAAAGGTCGCATCTGATTTATGGGACCCAGCACCCATTAATTAGTTCTGACTACGAATATAAGTATTATATTTCTTTTGTAGACTCATACTCTAGACCCACGTGGGTTATTTTTTTAAAATGAAGTTAGATGTTTGCAATGCTGTTATGAATTTTATAACTATGGCTGAAAAGAAAACTAACTTCTAGGTTAAAATATTTCAAACAAATGGTGGCATTGAATATAAAACACTCAATAATTTCTTCCACAAAAAGGTATGGTTCATAGGATCACCTATCCACACACCTCTGAACAAAATAGGCTTATTGAAAGAAAGCACAGACATATAGTTGAATCTGGTTTAACTTTACTAGCTCAAGCATCAATACCTTCGAAATTCTAGCTTGATACTTTTAATACTGCAGTATATTTGATCAATATTTTGCCAATAAAAATGTAAAGTGGACTGTGTCCTATATAAAAGCTTTTTGGGATAAAACCAAACAATAAAACGCTAAAAACTTTTGAGTGATTATGTTTTCCATGTCATAGACCTTATAATAAATTTTGGATTTAAATCCTGTACCTTCATTGGTTGTGGAATAAATCAAAAGGGGAACAAGTGTCTAGGTGAGAATGGTAAGGTGACTACTAGTAGACATGTTGTGTTCAATAAGGGCGTGTTTCCATTTAAAAGTCAAGACATAAGAACTACAGAAAAAATTTACAACCCTAATAAGTCTATTCCAAACTTAACCTTCTATACTGAATTCATAAGAAGTATGGAAACTAAAAGCATCGGTGGTTCTTTAAAATCTCAACATAGTTTACCACTAGGGTCGGGTCAAGAAACTGATCACACACCTAATCATACAATTCAGTCACCAGATGCCACATCTAGGAACACTAGCCAAGCAACAGAGAGAAACTCCACCATTGAAGCCAACATTGAACAGACTAGTGGAGAAAACTCTCCACCAAATAAAAGTCTAGTAAGAACAAAACATCCAATATTATTAGAGCAAAGAGTGGGATATTCAAGCCAAAAATCTATATAGCTATATCTACAAGTGATTAACCTAAAAATGTCACTTAACCTATCAACGACAAAAAGTGGAAGACAACAATGGATGAAGAGTTAAATGCTCTTATCAAAAATAAAACAAGATAACTAGTTCGTCCACCAGAAAACAAAAACATTGTCAATTGCTGGTGGCCCTACATATCAAATAGAAATCCAGATGGGAGTTTAAACAAATACAAGTCCCGACTTGTGGCTAAGGGGTACACTAAAGAATATGGGTTTAATTTTACTGAAACTTTTTTCCAGTGGTTAAACTCACAACTACTAGACTCATTCTTATTATTGTTGTTCACAAAAACAGGCACATAAAGCAGTTAGATGTTAACAATTCATTTTTGATCGATAATTTACAAGAAGAAATTTATATGAATCAGCCACAAGGTTACATAAAAGACAAAAATCTCGTATGTAAACTTAAAAAGGCAATATATGGGCTTAAACAACCTCATATAGTATGGTTTAATAAACTGAAAGGAAAATTGTTCATAAAGGCTTCCAGTTTACCAAATCAAATAACTCACTATTTGTTAACATTGGTGCTACTTCATCAAATTATATTCGAATATATGCGCATGATTTGATCATTTCAGGTGATGATGAAAAGAAAATTAATAATTTAATCAAAATCTGAATTAGTAGTTTTCACTAAAGGATCTTGGTGATCTGAGGTATTTTCTAGGAATAGAATTGATCAAACCAACAACAAAAAGCATGGTTTTGAGTCAAAAGAAATAAATCACAAAATTACTACAGAAAGAAAAAATGATCAATGTCAATCCTCAACCTACCCCAATGATAAGCATTCAGAGTTACTCTAAAAACAGGGGAGAACCCATACCTAACACTAAACAGTATAGGAGCACTATTGGAGCTCTCCAATATGTTACTAAATTGGACCTGATTTATCATCTAGTGTTGGCAAATTGTCTCAGCTTATGCAGAATCCCTTGGACAATCACTGGAAAGGTATCAAAAGAGTCCTAAGGTATCTAAATGACACAATTGTAACACCCCAAATTTTAGTAAACAATAAATAAAACTATAAGAAAACACTGATTTAGTGTCATATTTTTATAAGCGGAAATTTCCGTCGCTAATTTGCGATGGATTTCCATGTGATCTACAAGGGATAGTTTTATATTTTTTTCAACATTTTTTCTTTTATTTATTACCGTCGTCTTCTGTCATCCCTCACTAAGCCGTTGCAAATTACGTCAAATTACCGACAGGAAATTTCTGCCGCTATTTTCCACTACAAATCCAGGCAGAATACCGACGAATATTTATCGAAGCTATTTTGCAGCAGAACTCCGACAGATTTGCAAGAGATGTTTACATTGTTTTTCTAAGATATACTTTAGTGTTATTTTTTAATAATTATTAACATGCTCAATAATTAATAATTAATTTGTTCTAATTAGTGATTTATAAGTAATAATAATTTACGTTCTATAATAAATAATTTATAATCGTTGCTTATTTAGAATTAGCGAAATAATCTTTACTCATAACCAATGTAAGGAATTCTTTAAAGAAAAATTCCAAAGAAAATCTCTTTATTAAATTCGATCTTAACACACACTTAAAATCTAATACTTGTAATTTAGGGAAACCGCTCAGACTAGATCGTAAAAACAATGCAGAAAACCAAATCGAATCCTCTCTCTTAAACAAATAACCCAAACCGAACCGACCTGCAATGATATGGTTCGATTGCGGTTTGAACTGTTGATCCAACCATATTAAACCGTATAGAAACAAATACTTGCACTAGTAATTTTATGATAAAAATATAACTAATTTTTATCTAATTTTTTATTTTAACAATGTATATTCTATTTCAAGCGTATGTTGTTGTTATATTAATAATAATAGTTATCACAAAGGAAAATTTTAAAGTTTAAGTATAACAATTTTCATATTATTATTTTTGCATAATGCAAAGTATAATCTTATTTGAGATATTTTTCTTAATGTTTATTGGTATTTCAAAGAACAAAAATAGTATCTTAGTTGCAATAAATTTAAAATTGTATATTTAAAAATAAATTAGAGTTATATTGGTACTTAAAATTTTAAGTATGGGTTTTAACTATGTAACACCACTTAAATTGTAATAATACTATTTAAAATATGTATTCTATTAAATTAAATTAAATTTAAACATGCAACACTGCATAATTCAGCACTTATTCACGCATTTATCAACAAAGGACGTTATTCTTCTCAGTGATCCGCATCAACAGCCAGAAATAAACAGGGGCCGTTGATCTAAAATTCAAGTATGGATATCACGTAACCCATGGATTGCTCCACCCTTTCAGATTTCCATCGCTCAAAACTTAGTTCTAGAATCGAATCGAATTTCAAATCCTCCCCCAAATTTTCTCTTAATCAGCCAGCGCTAAACCTAATTTCACAAATTCAGGAAGTAAAAGGGAAATGAAACGCAAGAAGAGGAAATAGATTGGGAACGTTGCTCGTCATCTTCTGAAAATTTCACAAAAAAAATTATTGGGTGAATCCGAGGATTTTGTGTCATCGATATTAATGTGTTGATCGGAATCAGGTCACCGTTGGGTAGCAGTAGAAATGTCTATTTGCATTATCCACTTGGAGAAGTGTTCAGCTAGGCATTTTAGATCATTATTAAGTACTTTGCGTGATTTAGGTATCTATTCATTCAGTAATCAAAAGGTAAATGAAAAAACCTTCTATTCAAATTTCCAATTATTTACGTGCATAAAATATTACTTAAATTTCTATTTATATTTCTGTATTCTGAAGGTAAATAATTTTTTCTTCTTAAAAGATGTTTAGCAATACCTCCCAATTATCATGAAGTATCAATTTGATATGAATATATGCAAGTGAAAGCTTTTCCTTTATATAATATTCAGACCTTCATCGATGGTATACATAACTGCTACTTGAATGACTGTATCCAAATTTAGCACATTAATTTCCAACAAATTTGTTTCTCTATAGTGATGTATATGCGTTACTACAGATAATGTGCACTGCATATCATAAATATTGATTTTTAATGTAAACAAACAATTGGTTATGTTTCAATGTTCTTTTGTTTTCTTAACTTTATTTTCTCTTGGACACCAATTGTTCACCTTAAACTGTACTCATTATTTGGAGGGGTTTCTGCTTGCAAAGCTGTATTTTTTGAATTAACATAAAACCAATTACATTCCACAATTAAAATGGAAAATCATTATTTTGGAGGGCGTTTATTTGCATTTTAGGTAGTTTTGAATCCCACATCTTCTACATTTTTTCTGGTCGATTACACTTGGTTTTTAATGAAGCGCTGGCTTTGTTGATCAAATTCCTTAGAATATGCAGTGCTCCACGTTATATATACTTTTAGCCTCATAATCATCCTTTAAGTATTCATCAATGCTCCTTCATTTAGCCTTTACCATATTTGTTCTTGCATTTGTTTGTGTTTCAGGTGGTTTTAAATCCCGTTTATTCTCCATTTTTTCTGTCTTTGATTAAATACCCCCCCAAATGTTCTTCCCTTACGGATTTAAGCTAATTTATTTCCTCCTTCCCCCCCCCCCCCCCCCCCGCCCAAATAAATAAATAAATTCAGGTGCCTACTTATGATTTGAATCCACCATTATTGCTTCTTTCGCTGACTACAAATGCATTTAAATTCTGAATTTCATATGATTGATTCAGGATCAGCTAACTATATTTATTTCGATGATTGAATTTAACTTTTATTCATTTTCTCATTTGATAGTAATAGTAGTAGTAGTTACAATAAACTCAAATATATACATAATGACAAGTTCGTTTTTATTTTGATGTGTGAAGATTCCACTCATTTTAGTGCAATTAATTTTTGTTATAGTTGTTACAGTAAATTAAAATGCCTATCGGTTTCCACTATAGATTGTTTGTGCACTATTTGAGTCACATTAGTAGACCTGATCCTACCCATCAACCTTTATAAAAAAAGTATTTGTTCATTATCACTTTATCCACGCATCACCATCAGTTCCAAGTCCGGTGTTGTATACATATCCATGTGTATGTTTTTTTTATTTAAAGGATTGGTTTTTATTATGCTCTGGTATCATTCAATTATTTGTTTTAGTTGTGTTCGGTTTCTAAGTTGTCATTTAAGATGGAATCAATTGTTTATATGGTATTATAATATCTGCACACTCAATGATTAACGTGATACTATAACATTTGAATGCTCAATATCGTATGAAAGGTATATGGTGAGATATTGCAATAATATTCAAAGTTGAAATATTATGTATTGTTGTGCAAGTACTCACTTCCTATATCTGTCTGCTGATTGGTTTTCCTTAAAGGAATAGGAGCTCAAAAAATAAAACAAAAATTAACAATTTATGATAATAAGATGGACATGAATCTGATGTCAGTTCACCAAAGAGGTTCTCAAGATGGGGCATGATTTATTGCAATATAATTCAAAGTTGAAATATTTCATATTTTCAGTGCAAATACTCACTGTATACTAATTGGTTTTCTTTTAGAGAAGAGGAGGTAACAACTGATGGCAATAAGATAGATAAGAATCTAATGTCAGTTTACTAGAGAAGTTCTCAGCATGAGGTAAGATTATTTTTTCATATGACAGTATGTGCCCTTATTCCTCACTAGAGCTATTTTGATAAGATTCTAAATTCCGCTGATATTGTGACCATATTATATATGCAAGTTATATATTTCTATTTTTTTTAATCTTTTGATATCCACGTTGATAAGGATGTTAGTTTTAGAATTCAAGCAGCATGGGTGAAATGGCGACTAGCATCTGGCATTCTCTATGATCGGAAGATTCCTCAGAAGCTTAAAGGAAAGTTCTATAGGACAGCAATCAGACCTGCAATGTTATATGGTGCAGAATGTTGGCCTACTAAGAGGCAACACGTTCAGAAGATAAGTATAGCAGAGATGCGAATGCTGCGTTGGAGTTGTGGGCATACCAGACGAGATCGGATTAGAAATGAGGATATTCGGTAAAAACTTGGAGTTGCACCTATTGAAGAGAAGTTAGTCCAATACCGCTTGAGATGGTTTGGACATATCCAACGTAGACCATACGATGCACCTGTACGCGCTGGAATTCTAGGTCGCGCCGAAGGCCCAAAAAGAGGTAAAGGTCGACCTAAAATGACATGGGAGGAGATAATAAAGAGAGAATTATGTAACTGGAGTGTATCAGAAGAGCTAGTAGTTGATAGGAGTGCATAGAAATTGGCAATCCCTGTACCAGAACCATAGGGTTTTTTTTTTAGACTTTATTTCACGTTTACTGAACCTTTTTACTTTTTATTTACTATTTTAGATTTTATTTCACTTTTATTGAACATTTTTACTTATTATTATTATTATTTAAAAAACCCTTTATTGGAGACTTTTTATTTGATTGGTTATTTTAAACCCTTTATATATATATTATTATCATCATTATTAATTTTATTTTATTTTTATTTTGGGTTCCATATCTAGCCAACCCCAACTTGTTTGGGATATATGGCTTTGTTGTTGTTGTTGTTTTGATATCCACGTTAGTTCTTTTGTTTAAGTCCAATATTACTAAAACAGTACTAATATTATATAGGTTTTAAGGATACTATTTATTAATAGTATGTTTAAGTTCATTTGTTCAGTCTTCATGCATTTATTGATAGTAGTTAATAAATAATGCTCAAATGCAAAAAAGGAAAATGCCAAAATAGACAGAGAATCAAACTACGTCCGAAGCTGAACGTATTGAATCATTGTTATTGGCTAATAGCATTATACACAATTGTTCCAATTAAATTTAACCAAATATGTATGGAACCAACAAGTTTGGCTTAAACTATTATCCATATACTGAAAATTTATATCAAGTTAATACAAATATATACATCGAAAATCATACTTTGTCCTTATACTTTGACAACCGTTTAGGCACTTAAGCATAGCAATGCCCGTTTCATTTATATTAATTTTTGTCATTACCATAATTACCAAATAGTGTTGGATGATTGTATCAAATCACTAGGCTGTATGGATAAAGTTTTACCATGTACCTTAATTTTATCTAACCGAGCTCTTTTAGTATATAAATGTTTCAAATCTTCAGTTGGAACCAAATGGAACTTCATATGCTCATATACCTATATATGTGTGTGCATGTGCGCGTGCACGGGGCCTTCCCTATAAATGGATTCACGTCTATCTTTAACCTCTTTGTGTTGAAGTATGCGATACTATGTGTTAGATCTAGAGGATATTTTGGATTTGGAGGATATTTTGGATCTAGAGAATATTTTGGATCTAGAGGATATTTTGGATCTAGAGAATATTTTGGATCTAGAGGATATTTTGGATCTGGAGAATATTTTGGATCTAGAGGATATTTTGGAGGAAATTTTGGGAATTTCCATATACTTCTCTATGCCTATATAAGCTACATCGAATACAAAAGGAGGCGGATCACAAATCAAGAGATTAGATCTAAGATTATTCTAATTAGGGTTTAGGCAATCCTAATCTTCTTCAATTCATTTCTCCACAAAATCAAATTTTTCTAGTAAATTTGATCATTGTAATCAATCTTTTGTAATCTTCTATTGATATTAATAAAGGTTTCTCTCTCAAAGTGGACGTACACTGACAAGACGTCGGTGGAACCACTATAAATCCCTGTGTGATTTAGTTTCTCGTTATTGCTCTATTATTTCCATTGTTTGGTGATTGTGATTGGCTTGGATAAGATTGAGATTGTTCGATTGGTTGTTTTTGCACTATTACCACGATCTCGTTTTCCGCGGCGTTGGAGATTTTTGATTTAAGCGGTCTTGAATCAAAATTTCTCCACAACATTTGGTATCAGAGCATGGTGTTAGTAGATAGTTATAGAAATACTGGAATCAGGTTCAAATAATCCATCAACAGGTAGTCCAAGTGGTGTAGCTCCTTATGTACGTGGGTCGTATGCAGCTGCTGGTTCACAATTGGTTATCGACAAGTGGAATGGCGATAATGGTTTCGAAAAGTGTGGCAATGGAATATGAAAGCGGTTCTTAGGCGAAATCGGGTACATCGGGAGGTGTTTGATACACATTTATTTCCAGAGGACATCTCAGATGTAGAGAGAGAAGAAATGGAAGAGTGGGCATTCACTACACTTCAACTTGCCATGGGGGAGAATGTTATTTCCGAAATTAGTGGTGAGATGACTGCTAAAGGTATTTGGAACAAGCTGGAGGAGTTGTATATGAAGAAGTCACTCACAAATCGACTGATCTTGTTGCGAACTTTCTTTACCTACAAGATGAAGGAAGGAACTTCGCTAAAGGCGCACTTAAATGTGTTTGATAATTTGCTAATGAAGATGAAGGTGGTAGATTTGAAGATTGAGGAGGAGCAGAAGGCGATGATATTGCTATGTTCATTGCCTGAACGCTATACTAGGTTCTCAAATAGTTTGATCTATGGTCGGGATACATTGACTCCAAATGATGCCAAGATGGGTCTTCTTAGTAAGGAATTACGAGATCAGATGAAGGAGCTGAGTGATGGTAGTAGTGGTGCTGGTAATGGTCAAGGTTTATTTGCGGAGAAAGAAAAGTTAGAGAAGAAGGGAGACCGGGGGTGTCCTAAGTCTAAGAAGCCTGGTGAAAGAGGAAAATCGAAGGAAAGAAATGGCAAGTGCTTTATATGTAAGAAACCTGCTCACTGTAAGAATGATTGTCTAGACAAGGAGAAGAAGGAAGTAGCATCTTCATCAGTTGCGGTGGAGAGAGATGTTGGTGAGGAAGACATAGATATTTTGTTGGCTGTTGCATCGGATGTTTCGGGCAGCGATTGGGTGCTTGATTTGGGGGCTTCATATCACATGACGCCTAATAGGAATTGTTTTTCTTCTCATGTTGATCGAGAAGGAAATTCAATTTTTATGGGAAATGGTGCAGTTTGCAAGTCGAAAGGCATTGAATCTGTGCAAATTCGAATGTTTGACGGAGTGGTTTGTACTCTCACTAATGTGCGCTATGTTCCGGGACTACGGAAGTCACTTATCTCTTTGGGACAGTTGGATTCTCTAGGTTGCAAGATCACCATTGAGAGTGATATCTTGAGGGTTTCAAAGGGTGCGCTTGTGGTTATGAAGGGTGCTAGAACTCATGGTATCTATTTGCTTCAAGGAGTGACCGTGGAAGGCGAAACTTGTGTCAGTGTTGATAGTTCCCGTGGCTTAGATGCGACACGGCTGTGGCATTTGAGATTGGGTCATGTCTCAGAGAAGAGTTTAGATGTTCTTCGTCGAAGGGAGATGATTGATGGTGAGAGTTTCAGCAAGTTAGAGTTTTGCGAGGAATGTGTCATGGGGAAGCAAACTAGAGTGTTATTCGGTGAAGGAAAACATGATTCAAGAGGGATTCTTGAGTATGTGCACACGGATGTTTGGGGACCAGCACCTGTAGCTTCTTTGGTAGGAGCAAGATATTATATTTCTTTCATTGATGATTTTTCTCGAAAGGTTTGGGTGTATGTAATGAAGGCCAAGTCAGAGGCATTTGCAAGATTCAAAGAATGGAAGGCTCTTGTTGAGAATGAGAGTGGAAAGACTTTGAAGGTTCTTAGGTCCGATAATGGCGGCGAGTATGTTTCCGGAGAATTTCTGATTTTTTGCAAGCATCATAATATTCGGAGGCATTTTACTACACCAGGAGATCCGCAATCTAATGGAGTGGCGGAGAGAATGAACCGAACTCTATTAGAGAAAGCTCGATGCTAGATTGACATTGGGTTTGTCTACGAGATTTTGGGTCGAAGCTTTGTCAACCGCAGTGCATATTATTAATCGAATTCCGTGCTCGACTATTGGTAACAAAATTCCGGAGGAAGTGTGGAAGGGGAAGAGCATTGACTTGAGTTATCTTCGTGTATATGGCAGTCCTGTTTATGTGCATGATCGGGGGAATGATAAGCTCTCACCTAGAGCTTTCAAAGGGATTTTGCTTGGTTATATGGATGGAGTCAAAGGCTATCGGATTTGGAATCCGAAAACGAAGAAGGTTTCAGTTTCTCGTCATGTTACTTTTGATGAGTCGGCTATGTTCAAGGATAATGAAGGCTCATCGGATGTTCCGGATTTGGTTCATGGTGAATCAAAGGAGAAGGAAGTTATTTCCACTTTCAAGCCTAGAGAGTAGAGTTGTTGGAGGTGCTTGCGAGGTGAATGCGGTTGATGTTACATCACATAGTCCACAGGATTCCTCTAGTAGTGTTGGTGATGTGCACGAGCCTAGAGAAGATTCAGTTCAAGGTGGAGCTGAAGGAAGACCGGGTGATGGTATTGCTACTCGGGTTGGTCGTCGTGCTATAAGGCCACCCGAAAGATATGGTTATTGGAACTATCTTAGCTTTTGTGAAAATTTTGACTATGCTCTTCATGTAGTCCAAGATGAGCCGATGGACCTTAATGACGTCATGGATTCGAGTGATAGCTCGAAGTGGATTTGCGCCATGGAGGAAGAGATGCAATCGTTGATAAAGAACCAGACTTGGGAGTTGGTTCCACTTCCTCAAGGAAACCGTGCTATTGGATGCAAATGGATATATAAGGTGAAGGACGATGGAAGATACAAAGCTAGGCTAGTAGCTAAGGGTTTTGCACAGAGGAAAGGAAAGGAGTATGATGAGGATCTTCGCACTGGTTGTGAGACATACTTCTATCCAGATATTACTTGCCATAGTTGCTATTCACGACTTAGAGTTGGAGCAACTAGATGTGAAAACCGCCTTCTTGCATGCTGACTTGGATGAAGACATCTACATGGAGCAACTAGAAGGGTTTGTTGTAGAAGGTAAGTCAGAACTAGTTTGCAATTTGAAGAAATCACTGTAGAGTTTGAAGCAATCACCTTGGCAATGGTACAAGAGATTTGATCATTTCATGCTTGAAAGTGGCTTCCATCGAAGCATCAAGGATGCTTGCGTTTATTTCAAGAGGTCAGGAAATGATTGTTGGGTGTATTTACTCTTGTATTTGGACGATATGCTCATTGCTTCTAAGGACAAGGCAGAAATCAACAAGTTGAAAGAGAAATTAAAGGCAGAGTTCGAGATGAAAGACCTTGGAGAAGCGAAGAAAATCTTGGGCATGGAGATTGTAAGGGACCGAAAGCGTTTTGAGTTGATATTGACTCAGAAGGAATACATTAAGAAAGTGCTTTGTCGGTTTAGCATGGAGGATGCAAAGGTGTCAAATACACCTTTACCTTTGCATATAAAGTTTTCGAGTAAGGGATCACCTATCGAGGAGAAAGACAAGGCATACATGGCAAAGGTGTCATATGCTAGTGCGGTTGGAAGTTTGATGTATGGCATGGTGTGTACAAGACCCGATATTGCAAATGCCGTCGGAGTGGTTAGTCGGTTCATGGCTAATCCGGGGAAATCGCATTGGGAAGCAGTGAAGCTTATCTTGAGATACTTGAAAGGTACAGCATGTCATGACCTTGTTTTTGGGGGTAGTAAAGAGAAGAATTGCATGTTGGTTGGTTACTGTGACTCGGACTACGCTGGTGATAAGGATCAAAGAAAATCAACTTCTGGATATATCTTCACTCTTGGTGGTACAGCCATAAGTGTAAGATCGAGATTGCAGACCGTAGTTGCTTTATCCACTACGGAGGTGGAGTTGATAGCTGCGGTAAAGGCAGCAAAGGAAGCATTCTATTTGAAGAGACTGTTGTGTGACTTGGGTTTTGAACATGACAGTGTTGATGTTCAATGTGATAGCCAAAGCGCTATTCACTTAGCTGAGAATTTGGCATTTAGCTCACAAACGAAGTATATTGAAGTGAGGGAGTCATTTCTAGTAGCCATGGACGAAGACAAGCAAGTATGCCTTCGGAAAGTGCACACAAAGGATAACGCGGCGGACATGTTCACTAAGGCGTTACCGGTTGGAAAGTTCGAGCATTGCTCGAACTTAATTCGCTTGGAGAGATGCTAGGTGCCACGGGGTGGCACATTTGAGAGAGAAACTTGGATGTAGAAGAGTATCGGTGAGAGGTTGGTGTTCTATCTTCATGGTAAGTACTTGTTTTCACTCCCGAGTACATTGTCTTTTGGTAAGACTGGTTTAGGAGTTGGATGTTTCAGCACTTCATTGACGGGTGGGGGTCATGCCTGAACTCGATAGTGAAGTGCAATGGGCGGTGGCTATGCCGGAGTTCATTGGGGAAACATTCAACCTTTCTTGATTGAAGATAGAAGGAAATGCTTGGGTGCATTGGAGTTTGTGATGTAGGCGAATATAGTATCGAGGTGTAGTGTTGAAGTATGCGATACTATGTGTTAGATCTAGAGGATATTTTGGATCTGGAGGATATTTTGGATCTAGAGGATATTTTGGATCTGGAGAATATTTCGGATCTAGAGGAAATTTTGGGAATTTCCATATACTTCTCTATACCTATATATATAAGCTACATCGAATACAAAAGGAGGCGGATCACAAATCAAGAGATTAGATCTAAGATTATTCTAATTAGGGTTTAGGCAATCCTAATCTTCTTCAATTCCTTTCTCCACAAAATCAAATTTTTCTAGTAAATTTGATCATTGTAATCAATCTCTTGTACTCTTCTATTGATATTAATACAGGTTTCTCTCTCAAAGTGGACGTACACTGACAAGACGTCGGTGGAACCACTATAAATCCCTGTGTGATTTAGTTTCTCGTTATTACTCTATTATTTCCATTGTTTGGTGATTGTGATTGGCTTGGATAAGATTGAGATTGTTCGATTGGTTGTTTTTGCACTATTACCACGATCTCGTTTTCCGCGGCGTTGGGGATTTTTGATTTAAGCGGTCTTGAATCAAAATTTCTCCACAACACTTTGCAACTCTTTTGTACCGTCCACTGAAATTAAATAGTGACCAGTGGCGGAGCTAGCATGAAATATGACCTAGGGCAACAATTCCTGAAGGGTTTCAGTTGATGTATATTAGCTTGAAATTCAATTTACTTTACTATCAACTAGGGCCAAAACAAAGTTTCAGCTGGGGCAAACATAGAAATTCACCATTTTTTAGGTTTGTTTGCAAATTTTCAGATAGGGCCCTCGCCCTAGCTGGGCCCTAAGTGCATCCGCCCTTGATAGTGACTATGAAAACTTTAAACAAATACACACGCACGAGATGTATACATAGACGGATACATTATATATTATATATATACGCTCCTCAATATATATATATATATATATATATATATGTGTGTGTGTGTGTGTGTGTGTGTGTATGTATGCATGCATGTATATATGTATGTATGTGTGTGTGTGGGTGTGTGGGCGTGTGCGCGTGCACACTTGCGTGTGTGTTGCACCATGCTCAAAAGTGTATTGCTTCCTAAATGTTGTAATTATGCTTTATGCATTTAGTCACGAAACAACTATGTTTTTCAAGGAGGAGTAAAAGGAGAGAGATGAATCTTATGTCAAGGGAGATGAACATGCTGAAAATAGGAAAAGAATCAAACAGCTAACGTATGATTTTCTATCAGCATATGAAAACCTCTCGAAGTATAAGAGGGGTCGTGTTGGAAGATTTGATCTTGGTGCTTATAACGTTATGAAGTCGAAACACAGATATTTGGTAAATGTTGATAAGTGCTTAGGATGTATCTCTGGTGTTGATGTAGGAGATATATTTCACTTTAACGTTCAACTGTTGATGCTTGGCATGCACTGTGGTTCCAGATTAGACATTGATTATTTAACAAAAGATGACAGGCTACTTGCCACAAGTATTGCTTCTGTCCACTTCTAGGAATTTGATGAAAATGCATTTAAAACTGATACTTCCTTGTTTCGTGGACATGGACCGAAGCACTCAGATTAGAAATTGGAATCTGGAAACTTAACACTCAAGAATAACATTGATGCCAAGATACCTATTAGGATATTCAGTGGTCTGAGGAAAAGGAATATCGCAACATTATATGTTTATTGTGGACTATACATGGTTGAGATGTATTGGAAGAAGAAAAATATAGATGGTTATGATGTCTTCATGCACCCGTTGAATAGATTGCCGGGAAGACCTAAAGTCACTTTTGAAGTGGCTAATGAATTTTTGGGCTCTCTTATGCGACCTGGCCCCTGGTACAGCGATGACATTTCTAGAGGAAAGGAGAAAATTCCCATAAGAGTAGTAAACGCCATCAACAAAATGAAAGTTTACCACCTTTCAAGTACATGACTTCAGTCGTACATTTGTCTAATTTCAACCTAGTTCCCAAAGAGGGCTGCGATTGTGTTGGTGGATGCACAGATTCTGATAACTGTGCATGTGATGTACGAAACGGAGGTGTGCTCCCTTTCAATATCGAAAGCTTGATTGTCAAAGATAAGCCCTTGATGTATGAATGTGGCCCATCTTGCAAATTCCCTCCTTGTTCTAATAAAGTCAGCCAAAATGGGATCAAATTTTCATTTGATGTATTCAAAACAGAGAAAATGAGTTAAGGAGTATGATCTCGAGCTTTTATACCCATGGGAAGCTTCATATGCGAGTTTGTAGGAGAGCTTCCAAAGGACGAAGAAGCTCAAAAGAGGACCAACGATGACTATATGTTTGCAGTCCTTAATAATTACTATGATGAGGTGCTGTGGGAAGGACTTTCTTCAGTTCCTTGCTTGCAAATAAGAGCTCCAAGCGATGATTCTGAATACGATGGAGGGTTCAACATAGATGCTTCAGTATATGGAAAATTTGGAAGACTGATTAACCATAACTGCACTCCTAACCTTCATGCTCAAAATGTACTCTATGACCATGATGATATACGAACGCCGCATATTGTATTCTTTGCATGCGAAGACATTCCACCAATGCAATAGCTGAGTTATCGTTACAACTATACCATTGATGGTGCTCATGATTCTAATGGTAACATAAGGAAGAAGAACTGTTACTATTGCTCCATTGAGTGTACCGGTAGAATCTACTGAGGTTTCACAATTTAGATTATTGATGAAGCGAAGACTGTTTCCTGTGCATCCAGGTAGAGGGTTTTTGAGATCTGCATACATTTGATTTTACTTCTGGAGGTAGGTTCGCTGCCGTAAGGACTCATGTTAAAGTTTTCGCATGGCAGGTTTTTTATTTTTTTATTTTAACATTTGATTTTATTCTAGCTACAAGATTTCATCTACAATGGATGTATTTGGTTTTTCTTTTTTTCTTTTTCTTTTTTTTTTTAAAAAAAAAAAAAAAAAAAAAAAAAAAAACTATGCTTTTCTAGAGGACCATCCAAAAGGTCAAATATGGTAGATAAATGTTAGCGACTAGCTTTATATATTTACCTCCAATGTAGTATGGTTTTTTTAAGCTTGCATCAATTTTCAAATCAACGATTTTTAAGTATTTAAATAAAATTTCAATATTCATTACTTTAAATACTTAAGATGTCGATTTTACAAGTTTGAATCATATTTTTATTACATATGGCTATTAATGTATTGTTGATCTCAGAATATTAAGGTGGATACTAGAATATTATGTATGACAGACAAAATATTTGCCTAGATATATCTGTTTTCAATATTATATTTACTATGATCTTAGTTCATTTTATATGTACCTGGGTGTTTTAAGGGTTTGGACGTCATTATTTCTAAATTAACAATGTTACGTAGTTGTTGCATGCCCCAGTCTAATGATTATTTCTGTATCTTCTATTTTGCACTGCTATAGGGAAGAAACTCATCTAAAGTTAGAGACCTTCATAGCTCACTATTTCATGAAATTTCCAATTTCTTGGCAAAATATTATAGAGCGAAAATTGGAAAATGCCACTTAGAACGCCTATAAAATAATCTTTCTTTCAAGTCTTTAGGTTTATTGCATTTTAATTCACTGAAGTTGCATTCAAATGGTTAGATGTAATGATTATTGTTAGTGAAGTGTTTGTGATTGATATATGATGTTTAGTTGAATGAATAAGATAATTTAAAATGTTATTCTATAGAAGATTTAAAATGATTGCATGGTTTAAAAATATATGTATGAGTTTTCTCTTATAGATATTCATTTTGACTTGTACTTAAATTTGAGATAAGTGGTTAAAGTGTTTGCAAACTTTTGTTTTGTGTAACTTGAATAGAAACCCATATAGACAAGGTTGAAAACACGTACTTAGTATGACACAAAGATTGAACATGGTTACGAAATTCCTGGAAAATGAGATGCCTCAAAATAAGGCTAGATTTAACATAAGTAAAGGTATTTGTATCAGTTTATGCCATGACATAAAGGGAGTTTTATAACCAAATCATTTTATAAACAGTTTTGTCATAGCTTGATATAAGATTGATTTACGAGAAATTGGTTGGGAATCTGTATAATAGGAAATTTATTTATACCCTACTTTTGCTGTGTAGATTTTGGTTGGATACAATATTAGTTGGATACAAATGTAATCTTCAGTACTTATAATGTAATTAAGCTTTATGTACTGAATAATACTATCTACTCTTTATCCACTGCACCGTACCAAATAACTAAATTTAGACACCTGCTCACTCTAGATGAGAAGAACATTCACATGAAAATGGAAAAAATATTGAAGAAGTAAAAAGCATTTTGTTCGCTATCACAAACTGAAAAACATCTATTTCTGTTGTAATATATTACTTATTTAGATACTATACCAAATAAGTAAATTCTGCTGCCTACTCACTCCCAAATAGAATTGCCAAAGGAGAAATAAGTAATATTACTTATTTAGTTGACTACCTTTTATTCCTAAAACTTATTTTGGTGTTATGTTACAGACTTAGAGTTCCAAGATCAAGGAGCAAATTGGAGGACAAGCATTCGAGCCCTATCAGGATAGATCCATGCAGAAAATGAGAAGCTTTTTTATATATATGTGCAGTTTTTTTTTTTTTTTTTTTTTTTTTTTTTTTTTTTTTTTGAACTTTAGACATTATGATGCATAAATCCATCAACTATGTAGACATAATTTTTGTATAGATTTTTGTTTATGTGACATTAGTTTTTAGTTGTATCGGACAATGTTATAAATATTGGGTGTTATGTGAATATTTCATCGATTATTGTATTATTTTTTATTGTTATACTCTGTTTTGCGACATTAATTTTTCTTGTTGATATATATATATATATATATATATATATATATATATATATATATATATATATATGTGTGTGTGTGTGTGTTTCATTGCGCGATAAGTATTGAATATTGAGTATTGTTGAAATGACTGTATTTGTTGTCTAGATTAATGGCTAGAAATGCTGCAAAATGTTCGCTATATATTTCCGTCGGTAATCCCTCGCTATATAGCTAGGATTTACCGACAGATAACTGCAATGTAAAATGTTAGCTATATATTTCCGTCGGTAATCCATCGCTATATAGCTAGGATTTACCGACGGATAACTAGAATGTAAAATGTTTGCTATATATTTCCGTCGGTAATGCCTTGCTATATAGCGTGCATTTAGCGATGGAAAAATATTTACAGATTTTGTTATGTTATATATATCCATCGGTAAAACGTCGGTGAAATATTTTAAAATGAAATAATAATATATCAGAAAACGATGGTGAAGTGACGGAGAATCGACGTTAATTTCCATCGCAAAATTATGCCTAAAATACCGACGTGATTTTTAGCGACACCCGTATTCTACTACAAATCCATCACTAACAGGCATTTAGCGAGAGTTTAGCAATGGATTTTTCCGCTGCAAAATCAGTGTTTTCTTGTAGTGTAAATGTAAAAGATAAATAAACAAAGTATTATCTAGAATTAGACAACGGAACTTGCCCTATTAGGTCCGTTGTAATTTTCTGATCAAAATGGACACTTGGTTTGCCAAAATCAGAGTTAAAATAAATTAGTTACAAATTTAAGAACAATTCGGAAAAAATAAATAAATAAACAGACGAAAGTGAAACCAACGGTCACTAGGCGACCCAGCCATCTAGGTCGACACATGTGTCGACTCGGAAAGGCGGGCAGGCCGACCAGGCGAAGGAAACTGCATACCTTGCCTGGCATGCAGGCATCGATGTTTATATTATTTTTACAGCGTTGTTTGTTGAGTTTGCATTGTTTTATACATTTATTTAAATCTTGGGCTGACATGACGCTTTCTTATTGGTCCGATGACATGACCGGACCAGATCTAATCTTAGATTTGAACGGATGAGAGCATCCAGTAAACCCTATAAATAGGCTAGCAGAGTCTCTCTCATTTCTTCACATCCATTCTCTCTTCTTCTTTCCAAGCCTATCCTCAAAATTAGGAAATGTCACATAATTAAATTTTTATGCAATGAAGAAGTTCTTAAGTTTTTAATACTAATTTTTATAAACACTTTTGTAGGCGGAGGTTCTGTTAGATTTTAAATGAAGGCCACGGGGGAATCTTTGTTCATCAAATCTGTGAGTTTTAAGAAATTTTTAGATTAGTTATTTGCGTAGGAATGTTTAGGCAGTTAAGTAGTTTTAATTTGCAAGTTTTATGTTTACAGTATTTACATGTTTAGTATTCTGTATCTTAATGTAATTTATTTATTGTCTATGCCTATTTCTTTCCAATTGTTTATTTTATATAAGTAATTCTCCTTCTTCTTACCTCCTTCTTCGTTATAGTTTACTTATAGTTATGCTTATGCCTATTTTATTTGTGTTTTTTATTTTGAGTCCAGGCCTTGCGAGTAGTCTAGACCGTTTCCCTTTTTCTTTTATCGCTGAGCCTAGGCCTGAAAAGAGCTTAATCCTTTATCGTTATTTGTACGTTAAATTGAAATAACATTGGAATTGAATAAAATGGCATTTTTGGGCATATTGAAACTGATTAAGTATTGTAATCAGATTTGACTGTAAAATGGGGATAAAGCCTTAACATGTAATTGGAGAACTTGTAAACTGAAATAAATTGAACTTAACTGGATGTTAACTAACGTGGGGATGGGTTGTATAAAAAGATTACTTTAATAAGAAATGTTAATACAACCTAGCATATAACATGAGGTTATATTAGGCTTATTCATAAACTTAAACGTGTTAAGTTAAATTAATGAAACTAAAAAGCTAAGATAGAGGGAGTCCATTCCGATAGCATGGGGCTGATTGGAGAAGATAAGTGGCTCACAGATTAGGTCTATTCCAGTAGTGTGGGGCTGATTAGGGAAGATAAGAGGCCCAATAGTGTAATGAAATCCAAATTTAGATCTATTCCGGCAGCATGATACCGATTGGGGAAGATAAGAGGCCTAATAAAATAATGAATGAGGACCAAGTCTATAGGTGTCTTGTTTTAGTTGCATTTTTGGTTGGGAACTTGTATCAGTCAGTATCCCTTTGTTATCATGGAGTCTCACGCTAAGTACAGACTTGGGCACGTTTTACTGAACTGGATAGTAAGAGGTTCAAACGAGGTGGGTGCGGGTACGTTCCGGCGGAATGATGAGTATGCATTGTTCCGATTGGGGAAGATAAGCCGCTGTAACGCCTATGATTCACGGTTTTGTTCTTTTAGTTGATGGGTTCAGGATTGATAACCTCGAGTTTTATAACTGACATAGGTTATCACATTATGAGTATAGGAGTCGATCGACGAGTAGAAATTAGGTAAAGCCTAATTATGATATCTTAGTAGTTGGTGAAGCAATTTTTGGATATGAATGAGAAGCCTATCTTAGTTCATGATTAACTTTTCTACTGTTTCATTTATGATTATATGTCTATTGCTCCTAGAACTATTCATTTGTCTAAATGCTTCCTTAACTTATGCTCATGCTAGATATTACTAGAACTCACCAGACGTATGTCTGACCTAGTTTGTTTTCTCCTTACCTCTTCCTTTCTCCTCCCCCCCCCCCCCCCCCCTCCAGGTTCGCAGAGTGGAGGATCTTAGTAGCGATTCTTGATTATTTGGTTCAACTTGGATTCAGACTCCTTCCAGATTCATGTATTGGTTCAGTTCCTGTTTTCTGATCATTGTAGTGCCTTATGAGTGTGATAATTTTTATCGTTTACTTATGTACTCTGATATTTTCCACGAGACGGTATGTTTGTTTTAAGATGATGACTATCTGGTATTTTGAAATGTAATAACACTACAAAAAAGGGGCAATATTCCAAGCCAGACTTCCCTACGCCGTGTAGGCGTGACGTATGGAAAACGTGAAAATATGTGGAAGGTGCAGGGACTGTGTAGGGAATTCCTTATGCATTTTCTACACGTTTTAACCATGTTGGAATTCGTTTAAACGGACTTTGAAATTATGGTCCCTTTCACGGTCAAACAACCAAACCCAAACCCGTTCTTTCATTAAAAATAACCGCTTCCTTTTTTCCCATTCCATCGAATCAGATTAAAGAAAAAAATCTAAAATCTGGAACCGCCGCACCTGCCTGCCTGCCTTGAACATGCCGCACCTGACTTCGAGCGCGACATGCACATACCTCCTCTACTTGAGTCGCTGCCCTGTCCCCCTTACTCACGCTGCCACCCTCAATATCCTCAAATCTGGCAAGTCAATATATGCTAATTTACAAATTTTCTGCTATACTACTTGTAAGCCTGGTTTACTTGTTTAATACCATCATTTTGGGGATAAGATTGTTTTTATTGGATCTGAAATGCGTTTCAGGTTAGGCTTTGATAATATGGTAGCAGTGATGTCATAAAAGGAGAAGAATGCAGGTTGTACATTTTTATGAAGTATTTTCCCTTCCATTTAGTTCTCTGTCTTGTTTCTAATCGTTTTTCGGTATTTTTAGTTCTAGCTTCTTATTCATAATATTTAACTGGACTTTCATATCATCCTCTTGTGTATCCCTCCCCTTGCAATCGCTTGCAATATGTCAAAATATACAAAGAAAAATCAGTTTGGTCCTCCCAAGTGGTATTGGTGCACATTTCCATCAAACGACTCTGATTGCTTTTTTTTTTACAAACCACCTATCATAATACTTGCAAATATTCTTGTGGGCCTGGCCCAACTCACATTTTTGATATGTTGGCAAAGTTCAGTTTACTTCATTATTTGCCTATAATACCAGACATTCGTATATTTTATCTAGCATAATGAGAAGTTCACATCATTCCCAACTGAGAAACCTCGTATACATAATCAAAGAGAGGAGGTTAGTGATAAAACTGGGATTGCTACTTGAAATTGGGGTTGTGGATCTTTTGGTGGTGACCCAGAGATCAAGTCCATAATTCAATGGCTTGCAACATCACAAGTGTGTTACTACACATAATGCAAATTCTTCATTTCAAATTCACATGTTTTGTAAGTTCTTTGATAAACTGTCACTTACCATAAACTTACCTTTGTTTTACGGTTACAATCATTTTATGCTCAGAGTTGAGCATATAGTGCTTGATTGTCGTGCGAGACTGCTTTTATTGATACGCAGGTCTTACTAGTAGCAAAAGCTGAAGTAAAGGTGTGCTTGTTTATTTAACAAGTGGTACACTAAGAAAAACTGAATAAGCATTTATGTAAATTTGGACGATTTTAAAATAGTGAGCATGGTTAACATATTTACAAGCAGCATCCTGAATGCCAACATGTTGATGCAAGCAACTTCGTTTAGCATGTCATTCAAATTATGATTACTCAATATTACGTTAAAATATAAATTGTATGACAGAAGGCAGTGTCAAAATGGATGGTTGATCTTTGTGATTTAAGTCATTAATGTTTCAGAAGTTATTTACACGGGTAATAGATGATAATCAAAGCACGAGAAAATTGGTTTACATTGGTAATACATCATATAGATCAATGATGGAGATTTTAAAAGACACAACAATACAATTGGCTACAAGTATGTTAGCCTGGATGCACTAGTAGATGAGTCTGTTTTTGACAATGAAAAGGAAATAAGTGATCTTTTACCTATTGAAGTAAAATAAAAAGGCTGAGTAATTTATTGCAGTCGATAATGATAGGAGCATGCATAGCTGGCATGCCAATAATAAAAAATAATTCCTACTACGGTTTTATGGGGATATTTTGCTTTCTTGGCTATCGAAAGTTAACCCGGTAACCAGTTTTGGGAAATAATTTTATTACTTTTACTGCTCCAAGCAGGAAATACAAGTAAGTTATCATTAAGAATAAATGTCAAATAACTTTGTTGTTCCTTTTACAAGTTGTTAACTTTTGGTAAATTACCGGGTGCTTGAAGAATACCATGCTTCACTTGTAGTGGCAGTTGATATACACGTAAATGTGTATATTTTATCCGCTTATTTATCTTATTCTCTCTTTAAAATAATTGATACTGTGTATTTATAGTTGTGTTTTCAGATTATTTAAGACGAATGGACTGATGCACTTAATTGTTGAAAAGTTTGAGAATTGGTGCAAGAAGAATGTTGATTTTTAAAGCTGGATTAAAGCATGAAGACCAGAAGAAATGTTGCTATTCAACCGCCTTTGCCTCATGGTTAAAGTCAAGATTCAATGCCTTTTCATAAAGATCGCTTGTCTCAGATTTATGGAGTCATTATTTATGCTTAGAACAATTGAAGATGATGCCATTTGATGCCCACAAATTATGACATTTGCATGTCTATTCACACGCGTTCACATTGGTTTATTTGTTATTTGGGCTAAGTCTTTAGTCCCACATTCTGTAATTGGCCAAGTAGTCTTGGTCATGGAAGCTATAAATACACTGTATCTCTTTCATTTAGAATTACATTAAGCTTTATTTAGTAACTCTTCTCTTGGAATAAAACTAGTCTTCCCATGTTCTCTTTAGTTTTAGCTTTATTTTATTTACATTTATTATTTTATTTTTCATTTTTTCTCATTTAGCTATGTCTAGCTAATCTCCATTAATTAGGGGGTGATGACGCTTATAGATTGGATTCAATATGAATCACATAGCCAAATAGATTAGGACTTTATGCATATAGATCTAGATCTAAACTAAGAGTTAGATCTGAACCTTCATACTCTGAGTCATTTAAGAGGTATGCTCCTTCACAGGGTATATTCGTGTTTGATCTAACGCTTATCAGATTTAGATCTAATCTTTATAATTTTAGAAATAAAGTAGTGAATCTGTCCTGATAGCCTATGGTTGTTTAAGAGCTTAGCTCCTGCATAGGCTATGCTTGTCGTTATCCACATGTTTGTTTTTAAATAATTAATTACCATTGATTCATGTTTATGATAGAAACATGAGTTAGATTTATTTACCTGTTTGGCTATTGATAATTATTAATTCAATTTATGTCATTACTCCCTAATTGCTTTCATTTATTATTAAAAAAACTCACTTTTTCTTTACTTCATGTAGTTTTCAAACAATTAAAAATTCGGAATAATTTGATTGGATTTATTAGTAAAATAATTTTGGTCTCAGAGTTCGACACCCTTTACAGCAACCCTTGTTGTTTAGGAAAGCTGAATGAATTAAATGATTGTTTATAATTGTTAATTTGTTCGCAAACAAATTTTGGTGTCGTTGCGGGGATCAAAATATTTTTTATTAGTAAATCCTTCAGGTTATATTTTTGTTTTCTTATTTTTCCACAAAAAAAATACACACAAAAATATTTTTTCTTTTTGTTTTCTTTTATATATAGAAATTTTTTTTCTTGCTTAGACGATTTGGTATTAAATTATTGATACTGAAATCTCCAGGACAAGAGGAAAAAAACACTTGCCTTCTGTCTTCAATTTCTTTCATGTTTTCAATACAATTTCTTTCCCCTTCTGTCATTTATTTCTTTCCAATTTTCTACAAATTTCTTTCCCTTTTACAATTCTTACAAATAATAATAATAATAAAATTCCTTTTTCTTTTTCCTGTTTGCTCTGATTTCTTACTGTCTCCCGATTCTCATACAGCAGCTCAATACATCCTCCAACAAACCTCCAATCATCAATCTCTGTCACATTCATCACCCCTTACTGTCAGACTTCCCATCTACACTAGACCATACCACATTGCACATCCCCAAATATACTCCACAAACATCATCAATCCATAGCATTTACTCCACAAATTTCTGACACCAAACTATCCCATACATCAGTGCAGTTTGCACCATTTCCTCGAACCAAAGACTACAACTCTGTCAACAGCAAACCAACCCTGTTGCAAAAGAACAACCACTTCTGCCCTACCGCAAACTTCCCTCGACAACTTCTACTTAAACAATACCACTGCCTCAAAACTGCCATACAAGCCACCATCTTCCTTGACCATCACCTCAACAAGCTTCTTCTCATCAAACCTTCTTCTCACCACAATACAACAAATCCATCAATATTCATACACTCTCATCTAATATCCGCAATCCAAAGCCAAAACTGCAAATTTCCATAAATCTTTCAACCAATCTCCATCACGCATACTCCTACGCAAATTTCTAATCAACACAAACTTGGAACCGCTATCTTGACTCGGAACAGCGAGCTACAAACAAGATCACAAACTTCCTGCACCCTTTATTACCAAATCTCTAACGCAGCCATCCTCAACCCTTGTCAAACTCCAATCAACCCCCTTGCCAAACCCACATCTACTCCCCTACAGTTCGATTCCCAATTCATCATCCATAGTTCATCGTAAAGACCATCACCAGTGTAACACCCCTAAGTCCCACATCCTGGAAGCCTGTGTGAAGTGGGTACTTATATAGTAGATCCCATCTCTTACTAATGCCGAGGCCTTTTGAGGAACAAAACCCCACACCTATACGGTGGCTAAGTTGGGGACAATATCTTGCGTGAACGGATGTGCGGGCTGTTACAGTGGTATCAGAGCCAATACCCAACCGGAATTGTGGCTCTTGTGTGGACCGCAGCGCCTGGGTGAGGTGTTTGTGAGCCAACGGGGACGTTGGGCTCTGTAGGAGGGGAGAATGTAACACCCCTAAGTCCCACATCGTGGAAGCCTGTTTGAAGTGGGTACTTATATAGTAGATCCCATCTCTTACTAATGTCGAGACCTTTTGAGGAACAAAACCCCACACCTATACGGTGGCTAAGTTGGGGACAATATCTTGCATGAACGGAGGTGCGGGCTGTTACAACCAGTGAATTAGTCGCCACCGAAAACTCCAAGCCGATTCACGCAAAAAAAACCATAGCACGCTACTACAAAAGTGGGCATATTCGACACTAATTTGTGTGCATTGCATGAAAAGTGTGGCGATAGTTATGCATTCTTTGATCTTCTGCAACAACATTCATTTGTTGTTGCACTAGATGTGAACGCAGTGTTGCGGTTGGAATTCTTGTGCTGTGACGTGCAACACCAGGTAAAAGTGTTGCATTACATAAATACATGTCAAGTCAGCGATCCGCGTTATCAGTTTAAACAAATATGTAACCGTAGTTGTAGATTAATCCAACGGTTCAAGACGATCCTTGCTACACCAGTTCAAAGTGTTGCATTAGATAAATACATGCCAAGTCAGCGATCCATGTTATCAGTTTAAAAAAATAAAGAACCATAGATGTAGATTAATCCAACGGTTCAAGCTGATCCTTGCTACAGCTTAGTGAAAATTTGGCGCGATAGTTTCCCCATTCACGAAATACTTCCCCCCAAAACAAATTCCTCCCGTACTCCTCCTTCGATCTGTTTCTCTCTCCACGAAATCCGTCTAAGAACACCTCTGATTGCTACTGTAAGTATGTACCTCCGGTTACAAACTATAAACCTTCGATTGCTCCTATTTTACAAACTTTACACCTCCAATTTGGATCATTTAGGACAATTACAGGTAGTTAGGGCTTCATCATTTCAGTTTTATTTAGTTGATTTCGTCGCTAACTTATTTTGGTGTACGTTCAAAGTCTCTGGGTGATTTGGGTATACCGATTGCCTTAAATTAAGGTTTTTTATACTTGAAATGTTGTATTTATATGTTTGCATGTGTTGAAATTATGCAAGTTCTGTATTTTTATGTTTGCCAAACCATTGATGTATTGGTAAATAGTGCTTATTTCGACAGTTCGAAACAAAATTTAGAGGACAAAAGAAATCCAATTTAAATGTTTAAATGTCTATTTCTGTTTGTAGTTAAATAATGCCTATTTCTCTTCCTACATCATATGACTACGAAGATACCCTGGGCATGGGTGATCTAGGATTGTCAAACCCATCATCACCAGAAACTCCTATTTATTTTTATATAGAGATGCAAGAAAGGCACTACGATGATTTGCTTGAGTATGAACTAGAGCAAGAAGAACTCCGAAGACAACGGCTAGAAGAAGAAAGACATAAAGAAAGGGCAATGTGACGGCATGGTCGTGCTGCCTTGCTTCGTCAACATCAAAACAACCAAGTGGTAAACGAACAGCAAGCCGACTTACCAATCATAAAATGTGATTGTGGGTATGCCGCTGTAGAAGATGTTATTTCAATTGGATTCAACATTGGTCGTCATTATTTTAGATGTCGTGTTTATCCCACAGGGTGTACCTTTTGGTAGTGGATTGACGAACAGTTTCCAAGTCGAGCCGCTGAGTACGCAAATGAATTACAACATCAACTTACAATGCTGCAAAATCGAGTTATTGGTTTTCAAACTGACGTTAGTAGACTTAACGACCAGCTTCAAGGGCTAAACATTAGAAGACAAAATTAAATTATTGCATCGTTTTTTGTATTAGGTATAACTGCATCATCTTTGTTTCACCTGTATGGTCTTTGTATCTATACTGTTTTGTTTTGGTGTAGTCACGTAATGTTATGAATTTGTGGTCAGTATCCTTAGTTGCTTGTTTTATGTATTATCCTGATAACTCAGTTCCAAAAGTTAGTGATAATTCATATCTAAACAATCGTCATTGTATCATCATACTGGTTATGTATATTTGTAAATTATTAACTTGTTTTGTTTTTATTCCTAATTTAGTCAAACCTTACAGGGTAGCCCTTGTTCGTGTCTTGAAACTAGTGGTGGAATCAAATTTGATCTTGTTACGCCGTGGTTAGATTGTGACAATGGATAGTGAGTATTACATATGGATAGGACTTCCGAGATCGAGTGCAGAATATGTAAGAGGGGTAACAACTTTTTTAAGAAATGCATTTCCCATTTATAAAGTAGGTGATGAGATGAAGTGCCCCTGCAAAAAATGTACGAAACGTAATTGGTATTGTGAAAATGTCATATACGATCATCTTATTTTTAATGGCCCTTCTCCATTACATGCCGGGTGGATTTGTGAAGTTTCACAGACAAAATTATTAGGAGTTGATGACCATATGGATTGTGCAATGGAGATGAATTTTGAGGATAATTTGGATGTGATGTTCAAATGTGCAGGTTACAAATTTGGTCAAAATCCTAGGGACTTTGTAGTAGAACCAAATCCAGAGGCCGAGAAATTTTCTCGGCATGTTAAAGAAGGAAAAAACCGTTATATCATGGCTGCACTAAATTTTCTCGACTAAGTTTTTTGATCAGGTTTTTTACATCAACGACACCATTGACAAAGACATTGAGCCGGTGACTCAACTGCAGCCACGTGTAATCATACGGCCAAGGAAAAACATAGTTCAAGGTATATAGTATATGTAATATAGATCCATTCTTATATATATATATATATCTGTGTGTGTAAAGAACTACGAAGGAGGCCATCGTTTTGGTTTTTTTTGTTCCAGGTTCTGCTAAGAAGCCGGTTGCAAATCGCAGGTATACTACTGCACATAGACTTCAGCAGCAACACAAAATGATGAAAAACATCCCAACTCAAGTTGGTCAGAAGAAACTATCGCCGGAGCCTGATGATATGAATAAGGATGAAGAAGATGTTACAGTGACATACAAAGGAACTAGGAGGAAACTAAATGTAGAAAATGAAACAGATAATGATGATGATATCCGAGAGAACGAAGCTGTTGTTCAGGTATTTTTCAGTTTTCATTTCAGTTTTATTAATCCGAATGAAATCTTTTATTTCAAACTACTTTTTATTAAAATTCTGCACGTAAAAGCAAAAACTGGGTTTTAGTTCTTTTCTATTATTGTGTCGATGTCCTATTCCGACCATGAAGGCTGTAGCTAATTCAAGTAACTATTTGTTCTTTGTGCATGCATTCTGTCAAAATAGAGAGAATTGTTTATACGTCGACTCTATTTGGTTAACTAGCTTAAATTTATCATCGATGGTGCATAATAATGCTAATCTGCTTGCATTTCTCACAACCATCGGTTTTGACGAAGTATGAACAAGAGCGAATCACGCAAATGCAAGAAAATGATGCAGTTAGTAGATCACTTGGGGTGCCTTCATTGGTTAATTGTATGCAAGAGGCTGCCGCACGAAATAAGAAAGATAAAGGTAAAGATGTTGCTGGACGTGATGAATACATCCCAGAATATGCTGGCGAAGACATCACTGATGATTCATCGGATTCAGAGGTATAAATAAGTTATTTGTTTATTACTTATTGTCTTTGCCTTTATGAATGTAAAAAATCTTGACCTTCGACTTAATTGTAGAGAATCAAAATTGTAAAGTCAAACAAGCCTTTACCTGGACCAAGAACTCGTTCGCGAACCAATGTAGCCATTGAAATTGAGAAGGAAGCGTCGACCTGCACCCCCTCTCCAAAGAAATCTGGCTCCAACAGGGAGTTGATCAAGAAACACACTCCCACTCCAAAGAAAATGAGTGACCAGGCGAAAATCGCAGAAACATTAACGAACTTGAAGAAAATTACACCGTCTTTTTCCGGAGCTTTAAAACCTATAACGTCTCGTCCATCCATTTTAAAACCTACATGTAGCAAATTGTTCAAACAAACAACCACTTCATGTGAAGTTGCTAGTTCGGTTGCTTCTTATTTAGCAATGCGGAAACGTCAAAAGCAGAATGTTGAAGCGCCTGAAACAATGGGAAATCTTACCGACCGATTAGAGGAGGAATGGATTGCACAGGAAAATGAAGCAAGTGCAGGTACAATATAATGTTTCTTTATCTGTGCACTGCACTGCAAAGTTGACTGTGTCTATTTTCTATTAATTTTTTTGAACCTGGTAGATAAAGTACAAGGTCCAAAAAAACCTAGAGGGAAGTCAAAAATGACCAAGGTGCATGCTAGAACCCCTGATGATAAAGTGGTCATTGAGTTGAATGAGGATGGTCAGCCAGTATCTGATAATATTACAGAGTTAAGCAATTTTCTTGGGACAATAGCAAAGGATAATGTGTGATGATCCCAAAATCCGTGTGACGGTATTAAGGATAATCATTGGAATATAACACATCAATCATCATAGCAGAGTACAGATAATAGCAAAAACAATAAATAACATAATTTTACATAGATATGACAGCGGATTCATAACATGTAACAACATCAGAATAGCACAACGTAGGATATAACTTAGTAAATAAAAGGGAAATGATCAGTCACCATCGCCATAGGCGGAATATATACATACAGTGAGACATAATAAGGGTATCAGTCTACATCGCCGAAGGCGGTACATATACATACGATAATAAGTACTGGAAGTAAAACAGTCTGCATCGCCTATGGCGGAATCATAATATAGATACAATAATGGCGGAAAATGTCAAAGTCATCTCGGTGAAGTCAGCCTCGCCATGAGCCAAAAATGCACTCCATACTACAGTGCTGAGCCAAAACAACCTGTCACCTGTGAACTAGGCTGCCCGTGTGAAAATAAGGGCACCCGCGTTTGCAAAGTGAAACAAACAACGAGTCAGTCATGGGGACTGGTATGATAAATCTACTTAATAGTTTAAACAACAGTAATAAGCAAATCATAGGACCACGCCACTTTCGCGGAACGGGTTTACTCCAGTGATTGCTGGTGCATTTAAAACAAAGTAAATTATTTAAAACAACACAATGCTTTTAAAAAGAATGAAGCCATTATAAGACTCAAGTCCCATCATACAATGCAACGCAAGCCGAAGGATAGAGTTTTACCTTATAATGGCCAAATATGCTTAATACGTGTAAAGCAAAATCATTTGGTATTATTACTAGTGCATATATGTTTCAAAAACGAATAGCATCATAAATATCAATCATAGGCGGCATAGCTACCATCTACTATGTCGCCATACTAGTTTTACAATCGAATCCGTTATTTCGTATTGGAAATTGGATTTCCGTCATGAGTCGAGGCAAGGGGCAAGCTTGTCTCCGCTTCGAGACATTCTAGCAAATGCCTCACGACTACACACTCTGGGTAACCCCTGGATCTTCAGGGCCGGTCCTCTCTTACGTTTGAGGATTAATTATTCCTGAACACACGTTTCCCGGTCCTTATAGACCTAAAATCGAGGCGCCTCGCATTCCAACAACCACATAGGTGAAAAGTAGATATAAATGTCAGGGCTGGTAGGTCACTGACACCACCATAGCTAGAAAGAAACGTCGTGCTCTCCCCGCAGTCCTTATCCCGTTTTTAACTCATACCGAGGTGTGAGGCTCGCGAATCC
Organism: Allium sativum; assembly: GCA_030737875.1. Taxonomy (NCBI): domain Eukaryota; kingdom Viridiplantae; phylum Streptophyta; class Magnoliopsida; order Asparagales; family Amaryllidaceae; genus Allium; species Allium sativum. Next base: position 304,113,725 of record CM060924.1, read on the forward strand.
ACGCTATACACAAAGTCAGGCTACGTAGGCCGTGCTTTGATCATCAAACACAAGACTTTGCTTTGCAACAGAAGCCTTGATCACAGCATCTTGGCATGCCACATAGGCCATCCACTCCATACGACTGATTTCCATCGATATATAACCTTTGAGCTCGTACGTCTCAGAGAAGGGCGTTAAGCAAAAGAATAAATTCTCCGCCGCCAAACAGATATATATTTAACAAAGATCAATCAGTATAGAACAAAATCCAATGTCAGACACACAGTCCATTTACAAGTCCGTTCTGGGTCTGAACGTAACCGGAAGCGTCAAATTCCTCGTATATCCGTACAATCAACATATACGTCCAGATGGCTACTACTTCCGTTCCCTCACGGTAGCTACTCCAATCAGGAACCTCAGCAGCGCCCATCCAACCGATACGAAGATCGTCGGTCTTGAATTGTCTTTGTATTTTCCAATTCGAATCGTTCGATCAATTATTCGAAATGAGGGTTAGCTCGGCCTTTTCAAATAATTCACGTAATTAGGATTCAAATCAATTCTTTCCATGGTTATATTATTCGACATTCATATACCAGTTCTTTAGTATAATTTTCGTGTCAAACACATACTAGCATACAACCATAAAATATCAAGCAGATCAAGCCAAACTGGTTTATTTCCAATCCATGTTGCTTATAATATTTTTTAACGATTCTTCTCCATTTTTATTTATTTAAAAATGGCTATATTTAATTAAATGACGTTTCAGGTCGTGCCGTGGCACTAGCGCTGTTTTTCCCCTAATTTGTTTTACACATATCGGAAAATCTAACCGTTGGATTTCTACAAAGTCTATGTCCCAGGGAAGATATTCTCAAAGTGAACCCAACGGTTCCAGTTTCGTGAAAATCCGGCGGTCGGATCTTTTACACTAGTCGTTTGAAGTTACGGTTTCAAAATTCGAACTGTAGCGTTGTTATTCGATTTAATTTAATTATATTTATATTTATATATAAATATAAACGATTCTGGCGCTATTTTTCTTCATATTTGAATTAAACATTCCAGACAATCCAACCGTTGGATTTTTACAAGGTTGGTGCCGTTGGAAAGATATTTCCAAGGCGAACCCAGTGGTTGCGGTTTCGGGAAAATCCGATGGTCGGATTTCTCGTACTAAGAGATTCAAATTACGATTTCAAAACACGAACTGCACGGCTTCAATTCCTTTCCAATTCTATTTATATTTATATATATATAAATATAGTTCATCCTTTAAATTCCATATCGTTTCCACTTCAAATATTTCACTAACGCCTAAATATTTCGAATTTTTTTGCCATAACCTCCTTTGTACGGGAAGGGGTTTGGAAGTTTATTGGGCCGTGTTAGGTACCCAATAAATCCTATAAAGCATCCACATATTTATAGTGATATATTCTGGTGTTTATAGGGGAGCGTGTATAGATAATAACTTCAGAGAATAAATTCTCGTCACCCTGTCAAGCCTGAGGGAGCGTGTATTTTTAATTACTCCAGAGGATAAATCCTCGTCACCTCATCCCATGTGGGAATATATAGTCCATGTGTCGTATCTAATGACAAGAGAGACGTGATTATTGTCAACTCCAGACCCGTGTGGGGTTTTTATTAATCTGGCAATTTATCGTTATATTTTATGTAGTCCATATCAGTCATCAATTCAATCTGTAGTATATAATCATCGCTATACAAGCCTCTCGCTCGTATGGTAAATCTTCCACCTCGTCACACAAGCTCCAAATGCTTATGTGGAATATGATGAAGTATGCCTATCGTCAAGGAGTATGCCATGTAGTGTAGTTCAAAATTAATTGTTACTATCCTATAGCGATGTTTATTATTTCACACAGAATAACCAGCACTCCGCATCCAATGGCATTCACAGGAGTTGATATAAAAATAAAATTGCGTAGCCAACTCATCAAGGCTTACCTATTTGTCGGGCACGCAAATAATTTCTTTACTCTACAGCTAATCCATTTTTCCTGTTCGACACATGTATATATATGCAGAACAAAGCTAATAATAACATTTCTACCAAACTAATATTTATTTCAACACATGTGTATTTTTATCAAAGCGTATACATGATAAAAGAAATATTTTTATCATCAAAAATATTTATTCAACACGTGAATGTTTTTAACACTTCATATTCACAATAAAAATGTAGTTTTTATTGTCTATTCAATTTATATTAAAATACGAATAACATTCAACACATGAATTTCGATTCAACAAATGGATTCAATTCAACACATGAATATTCTCCATAGTTTGTATATATAAAAAAATGTGAATTTTATCGTTAAATCTATTTGTTTAAAATTCTAATAATATTCAACACATGAATTTCAACTCGACGAACGAATTTCAATTCAACACATGAATATCCTCTATAGTTTGTATATATATATATATATAAATGTAATTTTTATTGTTAAATCTATTTATTTAAAATTCGAATAATATTCAACACATGAATTTCAACTCGACGAACGAATTTCAATTCAACACATGAATATTCTCTATAGTTTGTATATATACAAAAATGTGATTTTTATCGCTAAATCTAATTATTTAAAATTCAAATAATATTCAACACATGAATTTCCACTCAACGAATGAATTTCAATTCAACACATGAATATTCTCTATAGTTTGTATATATATAAAAATGTGAATTTTATCGTTAAATCTATTTATTTAAAATTCGAATAATATTCAACACATGAATTTCAACTCGCCGAACGAATTTCAATTCAACACATGAATATTCTCTATAGTTTATATATATATATAAAAATGTGATTTTTATCGCTAAAGCTATTTGTTTAAAATTCGAATAATATTTAACACATGAATTTCAACTCAATGAATGAATTTCAATTCAACACATGAATATTCTCTATAGTTTGTATATATATAAAAATGTGATTTTTATCGTTAAATCTATTTGTTTAAAATTCGAGTAACATTCAACACATGAATTTCAACTCAACGAATGAATTTCAATCCAACACAAGAATATTGGTTACAACATATGTAATTAATTTCAACGAATGAAAATTATTCTAACACATGAATATTTCAGAAAATTTCGGCAGCATAACGGCAGGGTAGTTAAAACCGGGACCGTCCCTAGTACGGCTCCTCGCTCTACCTTAAAACCTCGTGGTTTTTTACAATGGGGATCATGCATCTAGTTCGCACGCAGGCGGCATGTTTTATTTCTATTTCCACAGTCCTATTCTAATTTGTTTCAACCACAAGAGGATATTTTTCAACCACAAAGGTATTTTTCAACCACAATACCAACCACAAACAATTATTTCCAAACATTCGTCATACCATATAATATCACGCCAATCACAAGCAATAAATATCGTCCATGTTCTGTGGACGAGGGGAGTATATATATATATATATATATATATATATATATATATAATTTCTATAATTCACTTGCATTTCATCACAATTCAAAGCATATATGTTTCATACAACGCTTGTATAATTTATACATCGCTAATATAACTTATACAACACATGTACATGAGGTATACAATGCGTATATAATTTACACTTCGCTTATATAATTTATACAACACGATTCCATTCACACAATTTAATTTAGATTCCTCACATTGGTTTTTGAAGTGCTAAAAATCGTATGAAGATCAGAAAAATCCGCGGCTTCTGCTAGATGCTAGAGAGCCTCCCTGTGGTCCCGATGTTTCCTGTTTCATCGAATTTCGTTAACACACTAAAAAGATATGATTTTTCAAAGTTTTTCAACACTTAAAAGTGTTATTTCAATTCAGAAATTTCAAGCAGATAACTTTTCAAACCTTCAAAACTAGGTTTTTAATTTTCGATCAATCCATGTTGTTTCGTCACAATCGGATGCTGCGACGTCGAAGAGCTTCGAACAGGCTTCCCAGCGCCTGTGGTGGCAGCGAATTCGGCGGCTCCAGTGATGATTGGCGGAGCTCCAAAGGTGAAGACTTCCTGGGTGAAATTCGACGTCGATACTCGATGGTTTCAGACGAGGGTTGTATTGATTGAAAGAGGGGAGGAAGGCGATCGGAAAAGACAACTGGAGGCGGTGGCGAAATCGCCTGGGGCGGCGGCGATCGGGTCTGGAAGATTCGAGTGGTTTCCGTCGTTCGTTCAGAGAGGTTTGACCGACTTTTCTAATGAGAGAGAATGAAGGGTATTTTCTATTATATTTAAATTTTAAATTCCCAAAATATCCCCTTTTAACCAACGTTCACCAATTTCAACCCAACGACTGTCGCCCCTAGCTAAATACCCCCATTCCGGACAAAGGGGATATGTTTCGTTGGCCAATTCGACTGTTACAGTCAGTTATTTTTCAAATTAAAGTATAAAACATTTAATATTCAATTTGAACGTACATTTCAATTTGCTAGGGCGACAAACTGAATCGAAAAATTCTAGAAAAATAAATCTAGCTTTTTTTTGAAGATACGGTCCCAACAAAACCAGTTTCGTCGAATTCTGAGATCATATGCAAAATGTCCATTTTCAGGTTGACCCTTTTTAACAGAAATTGACTAATCACATTTTCTTTTGCCCCGCTCACATACTAGCTTCAAAAATTATGAAATTTGAAACCTAGCAATAGTTTGACATCCCGGATCCAACAAAAGTGGTTTCGTCAAATTCCGAGGTCGTATGCAAAATATCTATTTTCAAGGGCTATATATTCTATATAACAACCTTTCTGAAAATTCATTTGGCCATAACTTTTGATTCCTGTTATGAAACTTCGATTTTTCAGATTCGTTAGAAAGGTATTCATAAACAGATTTAAATATTTTTGGTTTCACTAAAATCTGTTATATTTTCCACCCGGTACAGTCAGACAAAGTTTGTATTCAAATTTTCAAACTGCCTCACTATCTCCAATTCATTAATTTATTGAAATATGCTATTTCAACTGTTTAAATTCTTTGACAATAACCAATTTTAAAAATTTTAAATTGGTTCACATTTTCTGGGTTATTACAATCTCCCCCACTTAAAACTTTTCGTCCTCGAAACGGAAACAACAGCAAAGTAGGAAACAAAAATGTAAATGCAAAGTATTTTAAAGGTACCTTGCACCGGAGTTAGTCAGAGATGTCCACTCTGCATTTGGGGTAGGCTTGTTTAATGCTTTCCTCGGTCTCCCAAGTACAGTCTCTAGGATCACTACTCCACTGCACTTTAACTAAATGAATCTTTTTGCTCCTTAGCTCTCTAGTTTCTTTGCCAACGATCTTCAATGGCTCTCTTTTGACTGCTAATGCTGGAGTTATTTCCAAGTCCTGTTGTGCTACTTCTTCTACAACAAGATCCGGATCATGCATATGTTTTCTGAGTTGAGACACGTGGAACACATCATGCACTCCAGGCAACCAATCAGGTAATGAAACCCTACATGCAAGAGTTCCAATCCGTTCAAGTATAGAAAAGGGACCAATAAATCTCGGTGCCAACTTCCCAGTTTTGCCAAATCTGATCACTCCCCTCATCGGAGAAACTCTTAAATAAACATAGTCGCCAACGACAAATGATAAATCACTTCTTCTCGCATCAGCATAACTTTTCTGTCGGCTTTGTGCGGTTTTCAATCGCTTCTTGATGAAATCGACTTTATCATATGCTTCTCGAATCATATTGGGCCCTAACACAAGTCTGTTGCCAGGTTCTACCCAACATGCGGGAGATCTGCACGGTCTACCGTATAGCGCTTCAAATGGAGACATTCCCAAACTTGCTTGATAGCTATTGTTATAAGAGAATTCTGCCAAATGTAAGTGATCTTCCCATGAGCCGCCAAAATCAATAATGCAAGCCCACAGTAAATCTTCTAGAATCCTATCCACCCGCTCAGTTTGGTCGTCTGTCTGAGGGTGATAAGCGGTGCTTAGATTCAATTTGGTTCCCAATTCTGTCTGGAATGCTTCCCAGAATTTGCAAGTAAATAGGGGATCTCTATCACTGACTATATCGAGCGGCACTCCATGCAGTTTAACTATTTTTTTGAAGTAAATCTGTGCTAAACTTTGAGCCATTCTGTTGGATCGGACAGGTATGAAATGGGCAGTCTTCGTGAAGCGATCTACGATCACCCATATACTGTCGTTTCCCTTCTTAGTTCGAGGCAAGCCATCAATGAAGTCCATCGAAATTTGCTCCCACTTCCATTCTGGAATTTCTAATGGTTGTAATAATCCAGCTAATTTCTGCTGATCGCTCTTAACTAGCTGACAAGTGGAGCATCTGCTAACGTATAATGAAATATCTCTTTTCAAAGCCCTCCACCAGAATGTACGCTTGATATCTTTATACATTTTGCTCACACCGGGATGGATGCTTAGTTTGGACTTGTGACATTCATCAAGTATTTCTCTTCGAACCCTTGAAGATTTGGGATGCAAATTCTGCCATTTAATCTAAGAACTCCAGTGTCATCGAGCCGAAAACTAGTGGATTCACCTCCCTTGACTCTTTGACTGTTTCTCTGAATAAATTCATCGCCTTTCTGAAGGTCCGAAATCTTGTCAATCAATGAAGACGTGATGATAAAGCTTGCGATGATTTCATTCTTTCTACTGAGCGCATCTGCGACAACATTGGCTTTACCTGGAGTGTATAGAATCTCAAAATCGCATGCTGCAAGGAATTCTAACCAACGTTGTTGTCTCAAGTTTAGATCCTTCTGAGTGGATAGATATTTCAATGATTGATGATTGGTAAATAGTTCGAACTTCTCACCCAATAAATAATGCCTCCAGATTCTCAAAGCAAACACGATAGCCAGCAACTCAAGATCATGAGTTGCATAGTTTCTTTCATGCGGCTTCAGCTGACGGCTAGCATAAGCGACCACTTGGCCCTTTTGCATTAATATTGCGCCAAGCCCTCTAATAGAAGCGTCTGTCCATACAGTCAAGTCCTGGTTGCCTTCTACAATGATCAATACCGGAGTAGTTGTCAATTTCAGTTTCAGCTCCTGGAAAGCTTCTTCACATTCGGGAGTCCATTTGAATTTCTCATGCTTCTTTGTAAGCTTTGTCAATACACCAGATATTTTTGAAAAATCCTAAATGAATTTCCGATAGTAACTAGCCAATCCAAGGAAACTTCGAACTTCTGTGGGGGTAGTAGGCTGTTTCCAGTTCTGAATCGCTGTAATTTTGCTTAGATCTACAGCAATCCCTTCCTTTGATACGACATGGCCAAGGAACTTAACTTCATCCTGCCAGAAGACACACTTAGAAAATTTATCTTTCAAGACATTTCTCCTCAGAATTATCAACACTTGTTCTAAATGCTTTGCATGTTCGCCTTCTGACCTGGAGTAGATTAAAATGTCATCGATGAAGACCAGAACAAATTTATTCAATACACCACGGAACACTCTGTTCATAAGATCGACGAAGTATGCTGGAGCGTTACACAAGCCGAACGACATTACTAACCATTCGTAGAATAAATCGGGACCCCTGAAAGCTGTCAAAGGAACACAGTCTTCGGTTATACGTAATTGGTGGAAACCTGTAGCTAGGTCCATTCTGGAGAATACTGTTGCCCCATTTAATTGATCTAACAGATCATCTATACGTGGCAAGGGATATTTGTTCTTCAGTGTCTGCTTATTGAGATCTCGGTAATCAACACAAAGTCTTAGAGTACCATCTGATTTCGGGACAAATACTACTGCTGATCCCCAAGCCGAAAAGCTTGGTCTAATCAGACCTTTCCAAAGCAATTCTCTGGTTTGGTTGCCTAACTCTTCTTTTTCTTTCGGGGCCATTCTTCTAATTGGATGCACTACTGGTCTGGCGTTAAGAATTAGATCTATTCTAAATTCAATTTCTCTTTGCGGCGGTAAGTTTTCTACTTCTTCAAACACATCCGCATAGTTTTTAATGACCGGTATCTTTTCTAATGAAGTGGGAGTAACTTCTAAAGCAGACCAGAATTCTTTTCTATCGGTTTTTGAACCGAGACATGGTATAGTGATATGCCCAAATTTTGTTTTAACTTTCACGATTCTTTCGGCACATCTAACTTCAGCCTTATATTTGGTTAACCATTCCAAACCAAGAATAACATCGAATTCAGATAAATTCATGACTATTAAGTTGATGGGAAACTTGTAACATGAATAAGAGATAGGCACTCTGCAGTACGAACTGAGACTAACAGAACCTCCTATCGGGTTTTGAACTTTAATTGATTCTTTAAGATCTCTTACTTTTAATTTTAACTTACTAACAATGTCACTAGAAATGAAGCTACGTGATGCACCAGTATCAAAAACTACAGAAACATGAATATTTTTAATGGTAAGGGTACCTCCCAAGACGTCGGGTTTACCTGATCCATTGGTGATAGCTGGCGGGGTCTCCCCGTCATAAACATGAGCCACTTGTGCATTCTGCTTCAGAGGACAATTCCTGCTATAGTGCCCTTTCTTATGGCAGTTGTACCATTCGGCTGAGCTGCGGTCTGAATTTTCCTTTAGCTTCTTCGGGGCTTTGCACACATTAGAAAAATGTCCTGTCTTCCCGCAGTTGTAGCAGCTTCCCTTGGGTATCTTCCCAGATTGCTGAGTAGCAGCCGCTTCAATGCTGGACTCTGGCTGATCTGCTGAAGCTTTGCGCTTATTTCCAGCTTGGCTTTTGGTGCGGTCTTGGTTGGAGTGTCTTTCATCCATATCTTCAAAATTGCAGGCCATTTCCACTAATTCTGAGAATGAGAGTTTGATGTTGCTCATGGCCCTGTCATGGTACTTGCGTCGTAGCCCAAATATAAACCTCTTGTTCTTAGCTTTGGTGGTCATAATAAGCTCTGGAGCATAGCACGACAGCTGAGTGAATTTATTGAGGTAATCTTGGATAGAGAGATCTCCCTGCCGGAGATTAACAAACTGCTCTCGCATCCGCTCTAAGGCCTGCTCAGCTACAAACTTCTCCTTAAACATGGTCTTGAATTGCTGCCAGGTCCTAACAGTACCTGCCACATCTTCTGAGGTGATGGCATCCCACCACAACTCTGCTTCTTCCTATAAGAGCCAAATACCTAGACGTGCTTTGTTGTTGGTCCCCAATCCCATGCCCTCAAAAATCTTTTCACAGGTCTTCAACTAAGCAATAGCCTCTGTCACTGTACCAAGGCCAGAAAAGGGTTTTCCCCCCAGGTTCCTATATCTCTTTGCTACTCTGTCTAGCTCAAAGTCCTGGGGTGCTGGTGGCTAAATAATAGGGCCCTCCTCAGCTACGGGATTATTCCCCCGTCCTCCTGTTGTGCCTGCTCGGCCTCCACGGCCACCTCTGGCTGTTGCTGCTCGTGTAGCCATCAGATAGAGTATTGTATAAGCAAGAAAAGAGTCAAGCTCACAGAAATGATAACATTCATATATGATAAAGCAGGGGAACATAAGGAAAGGTAATGATGTACTGATCAAATTATTTTGCTAATCTGCTTATCTCATTTTAGGACATCGCTAATCCTATCTTTAATGAGCTACTCGCCTCAGAACACTACTGATTCTATTCTGACGAGGTGTTTAATGTGTTAGACTCCGGAACTAAGGTTAACCAAAGCTCTGATACCAACTGTGACGATCCCAAAATCCATGTGACGGTATTAAGGATAATCATTGGAATATAACACATCAATCATCATAGCAGAGTATAGATAATAGCAAAAACAATAAATAGAATCATTTTACATAGATATGACAGCGGATTCATAACATGTAACAACATCAGAATAGCACAACGTAGGATATAACTTAGTAAATAAAAGGGAAATGATCAGTCACCATCGCCATAGGAGGAATATATACATACAGTGAGACATAATAAGGGTATCAGTCTACATCGCCGAATGTGGTACATATACATACGGTAATAAGTACTGGAAGTAAAACAGTCTGCATCGCCTGTGGCGGAATCATAATATATATACAATAATGGCGGAAAATGTCAAAGTCAACTCGGTGAAGTCAGCCTCGCCATGAGCCAAAAATGCACTCCATACTACAGTGCTGAGCCAAAACAACCTGTCACCTGTGAACTAGGCTGCCCGTGTGAAAATAAGGGCACACGCGTTTGCAAAGTGAAACAAACAACGAGTCAGTCATGGGGACTGGTATGAGAAATCTACTTAACAGTTTAAACAACAGTAATCAGCAAATCATAGGACCACGCCACTTTCGCGGAACGGGTTTACTCCAGTGATTGCTGGTGCATTTAAAACAAAGTAAATTCTTTAAAACAACGCAATGCTTTTAAAAAGAATGAAGCCATTATAAGACTCAAGTCCCATCATACAATGCAACGCAAGCCAGAGGATAGAGTTTTACCTTATAATTGCCAAATATGCTTAATACGTGTAAAGCAAAATCATTTGGTATTATTACTAGTGCATATATGTTTCAAAAACGAATAGCATCATAAATATCAATCATAGGCGGCATAGCTACCATCTACTATGTCGCCATACTAGTTTTACAATCGAATCCGTTATTTCGTATTGGAAATTGGATTTCCGTCATGAGTCGAGGCAAGGGGCAAGCTTCTCTCCGCTTCGAGACATTCTAGCAAATGCCTCAGGACTACACACTCTGGGTAACCCCTGGATCTTCAGGTCTGGTCCTCTCTTACGTTTGAGGATTAATTATTCCTGAACACACGTTTCCAGGTCCTTACAGACCTAAAATCGAGGTGCCTCGCATTCCAACAACCACATAGGTGAAAAGTAGATATAAATGTCAGGGCTGGTAGGTCACTGACACCACCATAGCTAGAAAGAAACGTCGTGCTCTCCCCGCAGTCCTTATCCCGTTTTTAACTCATACCGAGGTGTGAGGCTCGCGAATCCACGCTATACACAAAGCCAGGCTACGTAGGCCGTGCTTTGATCATCAAACACAAGACTTTGCTTTGCAACAGAAGCCTTGATCACAGCATCTTGGCATGCCACATAGGCAATCCACTCCATACGACTGATTTCCATCGATATGTAACCTTTGAACTCGTACGTCTCAGAGAAGGGCGTTAAGCAAAAGAATAAATTCTCCACCGCCAAACAGATATATATTTAACAGAGATCAATCATTATAGAACAAAATCCAATGTCAGACACACAGTCCATTTACAAGTCCGTTCTGGGTCTGAACGAAACCGGAGGCGTCAAAGTCCTCGTATATCCGTACAATCAATATATACGTCCAGACGGCTACTACTTTCGTTCCCTCACGGTAGCTACTCCAATCAGGAACCTCAGCAGCGCCCATCCAACCGATACGAAGATCGTCGGTCTTGAATTGTCTTTGTATTTTCCAATTCGAATCGTTCGATCAATTATTCGAAATGAGGGTTAGCTCGGCCTTTTCAAATAATTCACGTAATTAGGATTCAAATCAATTCTTTCCATGGTTATATTATTCGACATTCATATACTAGTTCTTTAGTATAATTTTCGTGTCAAACACATACAACTATCAAATATCAAGCAGATCAAGCCAAACTAGTTTATTTCCAATCCATGTTGCTTATAATATTTTATAATGATTCTTCGCCATTTTTATTTATTTAAAAATGGCCATATTTAATTAAATGACGTTTTAGGTCGTACCGTGGCACTAGCGCTGTTTTTCCCTTAATTTGTTTTACACATATTGGAAAATCTAACCGTTGGATTTCTACAAAGTCAATGTCCCTGGGAAGACATTCCCAAAGCGAACCCAACGGTTCCAGTTTCGTGAAAATCCGACGGTCGGATCTTCCACACTAGTCGTTTGAAGTTACGGTTTCAAAATTCGAACTGCAGCGTCGTTATTCTTTTTAATTTAATTATATTTATATTTATATATAAATATAAACGATTCTGGCGCTGTTTTTCTTCAGATTTGAATTAAACATTCCAGACAATCCAACCGTTGGATTTTTACAAGGTTGGTGCCGTTGGGAAGATATTTCCAAGGCGAACCCAACGGTTGCGGTTTCGGGAAAATCCGATGGTCGGATTTCTCGTACTAATCGATTCAAATTATGATTTCAAAACACGAACTGCACGGCTTCGATTCCTTTCCAGTTCTATATATATATATATATATATATATATATATATATATATATATATATATATATATATATATATAGTTCCTCCTTTAAATTCCATATCGTTTCCACTTCAAATATTTCACTAACGCCTTAATATTTCGAAAAATTTCGCCATAACCTACTTTGTACGGGAAGGGGTTTGGAAATTTATTGGGCCGTGTTAGGTAACCAATAAATCCTATAAAGCATCCACATATTTATAGTGATATACTCTGGTGTTTATAGGGGAGCGTGTATAGATAATAACTCCAGAGAATAAATTCTCGTCACCCTGTCAAGCCTGAGGGAGCGTGTATTTTTAATTACTCCAGAGGATAAATCCTCGTCACCTCGTCCCGTGTGGGAATAAATAGTCCATGTGCCGTATTTAATGACTAGAGAGACGTGATTATTGTCAACTCCAGACCCGTGTGGGGTTTTGATTAATCTGGCAATTTATCGTTATATTTTATATAGTCCATATCAGTCTTCAGTTCAATCTGTAGTATATAATCGTCGCCATACAAGCCTCTCGCTCGTATGGTAAATATTCCACCTCGTCACACAAGCTCCAAATGCTTATGTGGAATATGATGAAGTATGCCTATCGTCAAGGAGTATGCCATGTAGTGTAGTTCAAAATTAATTGTTACTATCCTATGGCGATGTTTATTATTTCACACAGAATAACCAGCACTCCGCATCCAATGGCATTCACAGGAGTTGATATAAAAATAAAATTGAGTAGCCAACTCATCAAGGCTTACCTATTTGTCGGGCACGCAAATAATTTCTTTACTCTACAGCTAATCCATTTTTCCTGTTCGACACATGTATATATATGCAGAACAAAGCTAATAATAACATTTCTACCAAACTAATATTTATTTCAACACGTGTGTATTTTTATCAAAGCGTATACATGATAAAAGAAATATTTTTATCATCAAAAATATTTATTCAACACGTGAATGTTTTTAACACTTCATATTCACAATAAAAATGTAGTTTTTATTGTGTATTCAATTTATTTTAAAATACGCATAACATTCAACACATGAATTTCGATTCAACGAATGAATTTCAATTCAACACATGAATATTCTCCATAGTTTGTATATATAAAAAAAATGTGATTTTTATCGTTAAATCTATTTGTTTAAAATTCTAATAATATTCAACACATGAATTTCAACTCAACGAACGAATTTCAATTCAACACATGAATATCCTCTATAGTTTGTATATATATAAAAATGTGATTTTTATTGTTAAATCCATTTGTTTAAAATTCGAATAATATTCAACACATGAATTTCAACTCGACGAACGAATTTCAATTCAACACATGAATATTCTCTATAGTTTGTATATATATGAAAATGTGATTTTTATCGCTAAATCTAATTATTTAAAATTCGAATAATATTCAACACATGAATTTCCACTCAACGAATGAATTTCAATTCAACACATGAATATTCTCTATAGTTTGTATATATATAAAAATGTGATTTTTATCGTTAAATCTATTTATTTAAAATTCGAATAATATTCAACACATGAATTTCAACTCGCCGAACGAATTTCAATTCAACACATGAATCTTCTCTATAGTTTATACATATATATATATATGTGATTTTTATCGCTAAAGCTATTTGTTTAAAATTCGAATAATATTCAACACATGAATTTCCACTCAACGAATGAATTTCAATTCAACACATGAATATTCTCTATAGTTTGTATATATATATAAATGTGATTTTTATCGTTAAATCTATTTGTTTAAAATTCGAATAACATTCAACACATGAATTTCAACTCAACCAATGAATTTCAATCCAACACATGAATATTGGTTACAACATATGTAATTAATTTCAACGAATGAAAATTATTCTAACACATGAATATTTCAGAAAATTTCGGTAGCATAACGGCAAGGTAGTTAAAACCGGGACCGTCCCTAGTACGGCTCCTCGCTCTACCTTAAAACCTCGCGGTTTTTGACAATGGGGATCATGCATCTAGTTCACACGCAGGCGGCATGTTTTATTTTCATTCCCACGATCCTATTCTAATTTGTTTCAACCACAAGAGGGTATTTTTCAACCACAAAGGTATATTTCAACCGCAAAGGTATTTATCAACCACAATATCAACCACAAACAATTATTTCCAAACATTCGTCATACCATATAATATCACGCCAATCACAAGCAATAAATATCGTCCATGTTCTGTGGACGGGGGGAGTATATATATATATATATACACTATTTCTATAATTCACTTGCATTTATATATATATATACACTATTTCTATAATTCACTTGCATTTCATCACAATTCAAAGCATATATGTTTCATACAATGCTTGTATAACTTATACATCGCTAATATTACTTATACAACACATGTACATAAGGTATACAACGCCTATATAATTTACACTTCGCTTATATAATTTATACAACACAATTCCATTCACACAATTTAATTTAGATTCCTACATTGGTTTTTGAAGTGCTAAAAATCGTATGAAGATCAGAAAAATCCGCGGCTTCTGCTAGATGGTAGAGAGCCTCCCAGCGGTCCTGATGTTTCCTGTTTCATCGAATTTCGTTAACACACTAAAAAGATATGATTTTTCAAAGTTGTGGAACACTTAAAAGTGTTATTTTCAATTCAGATATTTCAAGCAGATAACTTTTCATAACTAGGTTTTTAATTTTCGATCAATCCGTGTTGTTTCGTCACAATCGGATGCTGCGACGTCGAAGAGCTACGAACAGGCTTCCCAGCGACTATGGTGGCAGCGAACTCGGCGGCTCCAGTGATGATCGGCAGCGCTCCAAAGGTGAAGACTTCCTGGGTGAAATTCGACGTCGATACTCGATGGTTTCAGACGAGGGTTGTATTGATTGAAAGAGGGGAGGAAGGCGATCAGAAAAGCCAACTGGACGCGGTGGCGAAATCGCCTATGGCGGCGGTGATCGGGTCTGGAAGATTCGAGCGGTTTCCGTCGTTCGTTCAGAGAGGTTTGACCGACTTTTCTAATGAGAGAGAAAATGAATGGTATTTTCTATTATATTTAAATTTTAAATTCCCAAAATATCCCCTTTTAACCAACGTTCACCAATTTCAACCCAACGACTGTCGCCCCTAGCTAAATACCCCCATTCCGGACACAATGGGATATGTTTCGTTGGCCAATTCGATTGTTATAGTCAGTTATTTTTCAAATTAAGGTATAAAACATTTAATATTCAATTTGAACGTACATTTCAATTTGCCAGGGCCAGAAACTGAATCGAAAAATTCCAGAAAAATAAATCTAGATTTGTTTTGACGATACGGTCCCAACAAAACCAGTTTTGTCGAATTCTGAGATCATATGCAAAATGTCCATTTTCAGGTCGACCCATTTTAACAGAAATTGACCAATCACATTTTCTTTTGCCCCTCTCACATACTAGCTTCAAAAATTATGAAATTTGAAACCTAGCAATAGTTTGACATCCCGGATCCAACAAAAGTGGTTTCGTCAAATTCCGAGGTCGTATGCAAAATATCTATTTTCAAGGGCTATATATTCTATATAGCGACCTTTCTGAAAATTCATTTGGCCATAACTTTTGATTCCTGTTACGAAACTTCAATTTTTCAGATTCGTTAGAAAGGTATTCATAAACAGATTTAAATATTTTTGGTTTCACTAAAATCTGTTATATTTTCCAACCGGTACAGTCAGACAAAGTTTGTATTCAAATTTTCAAACTGCCTCACTATCTCCAATTCATTACTTTATTGAAATATGCTATTTCAACTGTTTAAATTCTTTGACAATAACCAATTTTAAAAATTTTAAATTGGTTCACATTTTCCGGGTTATTAGATAATGTGTCTCTAACTTACATCAATTGGCATGTTGTTCCAGATTCAGTAAAGTGACAAATGTTGGATTATGCTCTGGTACAATCAAATTTCTTTAACCATATCAATTGACTTCCTAAATGTTTGGTTTTAATTAATTAGTTTGTTTCCTGAATTTTGTGATTGATATATTGTAGGCTAGGTATGTCATTCTGGAAGATGGACACAAGTGGGTCTTGAACACGCTTAATGACTCTTGGAGGCAGTACAAGTCTCGCATCAAAGCAAGGTATTATAAAAAATATTCAACTGATGAGGAAAGGCTTGCAAATAGGCCGAGTACAATTCCGTTGGAGGATTTTAAAATGCTCTTGGAATACTGGGGG
The DNA here is from genome assembly GCA_030737875.1 of Allium sativum. Lineage (NCBI taxonomy): Eukaryota > Viridiplantae > Streptophyta > Magnoliopsida > Asparagales > Amaryllidaceae > Allium > Allium sativum. The sequence goes on from CM060924.1 coordinate 304,130,154, forward strand.
GATGAAGCAGTTCAGGTACGGCTTTAATGATATTCACATTTGTATAATGTTTAGTAGTTTACATTATCTTGTTTAGTGTTAATCGATTCTTTAGTAGTTCGCATTATCCTTGTTTAGTGGTAATATTTTTTTTTTTTGATTTCCTGGCCCTAGCTGATTCTAATTCGGCGCATCATAATTCTCTAAATGAGATACATACCATGGGTCCCAAAACTCATGCAGTAGCCAAAGAAAAGATAGTATGTGCTTTTTTGAACTTAAGTTATTTTTTTTGTGATTGAGTTGAATTGGCCACACGATAATTCTAATTTGTTATATCACATGATTTATATTTTATATATCATTTTATCAATGTTCATAGGCAGCAGCTAGATCTGTAAATACTAAACATTGAATGTTAAAAATTATGTTTAATTATTGGTAATCATAATACTTGACAGAGAAAGAAGGACCCAGAAAAAGCCTCCCCATCTGCTGCCTTGGTTTATTTGGAAACATATAAACGAGAACCGGGTAGAAGTTACAAGACTAACACGGATGAACTAAAGGCCAAATACGTGAGTACATATATGATTAGATACTGAAATAGCAATACTTGTGTCAGTATAATTGGGACATTGTACGTTTGTTGCAGCTGCTTATTAAATCGAACACATAGTTAGTTTGAAAGAAAACAAGTTCTGTTAATAAATTCATTCTTGTCAGCTGCCTATTTTTATATATGCTTGCCTGGTTTTCATTTTTGTAGGCGAAGGTTCAAGCAATGGTGAATGCAGGGAACATTGCTGAGGTAGATGCACTTATTTCTGGTGGGAAGAGCCACACGCGGAACTGACTTGTAGGAAGGCGAGGAAAAATGGTCGAAAAGTCTCCAACAACTCCTGGTTCTTTGGACAGTTATGTGCAAGAGTTGGCCCAGAAAATAAGGCAAGAGCTTAAGGAGGATTTGGTAGAAAAGGTGAACAAAAAAGTGAAAGAGAATGTGTCATTGGTGTTAAAAATCTTAGTGAAGCCAATCCAGATCTTAATTTAGACGTCAGAGACTTTTGTGTCACCACAAAAAGTGATGAAGATGACCTTGTTACTCCTGTAACCCCGGCAACTGACTGAAGTATTTGGATGGTATGTGTTAGCACTTGTGTTATGCTCTGTTCTTTTAAATTATGGCACTGTGGTTGTGTTTGTGATGACACTTTTGTTATGTTTGGATGATGGCACTTGTGGTATGTGTTGGTGATCACACTAGTGAGTGGGTATATATAATTGGTTGTTCTGACTGTGGTTATGAATGTTTTGGGAGGATTTATTGTATGAATATTTTGGTATATATGTATGAAAGTGGTACAATGTTTTGGATTGAATATATGTACTGCAAATTGTAGTTACAGGGTTGTATTACAGCTGCTGTTGATTTTTTTCTGGTGTTGCATTTGATTTTTTTACCACTGCAGTTGATGTTTTCTGGTGTTGCATTAGACTGTGCTATGGCATTGCATCAGACTGTGATGTGGTGTTGCATTAGACTGTGTTGTGTCGTTTCATTAGACTGTGTTGTGGTGTTGCATTAAGTGTAATATTATTAATTTCACAATGGTACGGCACGTGGGGCCCACACCTTACGTGGTGCCATGTGGATAGCTGACGTGGCATGTGACACATGTGCACCTGACGTGGATAGATGACGTGGCATGCGACACATTGCAACTGATGTGGAAAGTGCATGTGGCCCCCATTACCATGACCTGGAAGCCAGGCTCTGGCTTCTACTTAAGGCAACTCTGTACGTTGTTGCATTACATGCATATAATGTTGCAATAGGGTTATAATGCAACACTTTCTGTCTGTGGCCTTAGACGTGCAAAAGCGTTACCTTAGAAGGCTAATGCAACGTCCGTGGATGCTACGTCCCCTTGGTGTTGCCTATTTGAAAAAAGGGCACGCTTTTCTGATCTACGGCCACAGTAAATTAGTGTCGAATATGCCCACTTTTGTAGTAGTGGCACAAACCTTTCCTACACTACCACTGTCATCACGCAAACTGTTCACCACCCTGAAGCAGAATACCCGAAACCGTTCGAGAGCTCCAGATAACGTAATTAAATCGAACCACACTTCGAATAGCAATTCGAAAAGAAAAAAAAGAATTATGGTGTGATTCGATGTCTGAAATAGGAAAGGGGCGTGACTTGTTTTCCAATATAAGGCAGCGTGTTTAAATTGTTTGAGAGTATTTGGGATTTTGTTTCTTTTTTGAAAAGTGGGACTGCGTGATTTGTTTACTTATAAAAGGGGGGCATGGATATTTCCCTTTGAAATTGCTTGCGTGTGATGTGTTGGACTGTTTGAACTTGGGTGCGTGGTATTTCCCTGATTTATTTACTCCTTTTCAACTGTTTTTGGCTTGGTCTTGTTTTCGTCAATCATTTTTTCCCCTTTTTTCTTTCTTATTCTAGTTTTCTTTTAGTTTGCAAATATTTATTTGCTCCAATTGTTTTCTTGTATAGAATATGTTAATTTAGATCTCTTTTGGTTTTCAATTGTTTTTCTTGTTCATTTCCTTTTGTGGCAATTCATTTTTTTCTTTCTCAATTAAAAAGAAGAAGATAGGATCACAGGAGGGAATAAATATCAAGGTCAAAGCAAGCACAGTCAAGAAAACGAACAAGAAATTCTATGGTCAACCAGTTTGCATATAGTGGAATTTGAAACGTGAGCACTACTCAAATTTTCTGGATGGACAGCTGTATCCCCACTGTAAATTTCTTTAACTCTACAGGCTCTACTGCTGCTTGAAAAATATATAAAAATTGCTTGTAAAGATTTCGAGCAGATGCCGCGGCTTGCTTGTAAACAAATTATTTCTGCAATTTATTCTGTGACTGTTCCGTGATTGAATATTTTGCCTGTTGATGTGTGGTTGGAAATTTTAAAACGAGCGCAGGATAAATTGAAAAGTTTGTTTTTGAAATAAAATTATTTTTTAATCGAATCTATGATTCCTTAAAGCTCATAGGACAAAATATTTGTTACAATTAGGATTGATACTCTCTTAGGTGTCTAAGGAACGGTAGAGTCTAGAACTCAAACAAGTTCTTAAACCTTCAGTCATGTTTCTACCGTGATTCGTGGCACATTGATAACCATGTCTAAACCTGGCCTAGACTTGTATTCATATATTCCGAAGTTATTAATGTTAACATATTTTTTAAGAGCTTCTTGAAAATGTCCCAATTTCCTTATCCTCATGGGTTCTACGATAGTTGTGAAAATCAATATATTCCATATAATTTTACACCAAATTCATATGGATATTTTAATAATAACTATTATACAAACAATTCGGATTTTACACCACCAACTTTTCAAAATAGTCCTAATTTTATGCCACAAAATTTTCAAAATTACGATCAACCCTCAACTTTGGAAATGAGTATTGAATCGTTACTTGAAATGAGCACACTACAAAATCAACAAATAAATGAATGGTGTAATTCATACTTGTGCAACAATTCGAGTCAAAGTTTTCAAAATAATAAAAATTCGAATTCACTTCCAAATTCAAATGATTTTGATTATAACCCAGCCAAATCAATTTCGAACTCCAAAATGAATTTCAAATTCAAAATGGAAATGTGAATATCTTTTCAAATGATTTTGGCAATGGATATAATTTCAATAATGGTGCTATTAACGATTTTTGTTCTCAACAATTTCAAATTGAAATTCTCATGTAAGTAATTATAAATTTGATTTTGTTGAGCAAATAAACGAAATTGTCGATAACCATACAAATTTTGCATTTGAAACATATTTGAAACTACGTGACCAACAAAATTAAATTTCAACATGTGATGAGTCAAATGATAATCCACCTTTTACCCACAATTGACGATCTTCAATTAACAACTTTTGAAATTGATGAAAATATTAATGAAGTTGTTGAAAACTCTGTAATTGATTTAAATTTAAATTCTCTTGAAATCAAGGACGTCAATCTTTAATTTGATCTTCCTCTCTCAGATTCTGAAAATTTAGAAACTTAAGCAACTTTAGATCGTCAACCTAAAAGAAATGATGAAGTTAATAACAACTGTTTAAGTATGGACGACTTTGATGAGCGAAAACTTCTTGAACTGATCAGCGATAATGTTGTTGGGTCTGAAACTGAAAACAAAACATTTGAAAACTTTAAAATTCTTGAGGTTGAAAACAACGAAACTGCTGAATATGATCTTAAACACAATGACGATTTTTCTAAAACTGTTGAAACTCCTTGCGACTTGATCGTTTCAACTGAACCGCATTGTGATCACTTGTTTTTCAATGATAAATTTCTGCAATACATAAACTCTTTTTGAAATAACACGATTTTTGAGAAAACACAATTCTGCAATTTACTGAAAATTCATTTGTTTGGTTTTAACTTTAGTTTGACGAATGAACCTTTAGTCAACAAAATTTCAAATATCAAAGTAAAACTGAACAATATTTCTCAAAACAAGTGTGGGGGTGAGAATGATGCACACGTCTCTTAATTTATACATCATCTGAACAATTCAAACTTTGTTTTTGAAACTTTTACTGACCCCCAACTCAATGACCTCTCTTTAGTTGCTATAGAAATTCAATTTGATTTTAGGATCAATTGTAAGCTCAAAAATTTTAAAATTAGCAACGCAAACTTTTGAAAAAATAAATTTTTTTTTTCTAAACCTGAAACGCAATAAAAAAACCTTTATGATTTGTTTTTCTATGCTTAAGCTGTGTCTCATAAGCTTAACGAGGTTGAATCCACTGTGGACCGGTTCATCTATTCAATGACTGCGTATTTTCTGCACGCGTTTCCAGTAAGTCGTGCTTACCCTCTTATTTTATTTCCCTTTCACTAAGATATGTCTGATTAACGACTTTGAGGACACAGTCTATTTTTAACTGTGGGGAGGGGGATTTACATTACATCAGCAATCAAATTTTATGAATTAGGTTATTCATTGAACAAGGACTAACTTAAATTCATAAATAACACCTTGGTTCTTTATTGATAAGTTGAATTGTTGGGTGATGGGAATGAACATTAATTATTCATTGAGTCGTAATGAGTCTTTTTAAGATGTTAGCTTGAGACTGTGTCGACGCTAGTCGTGTTCTGGAGTAAGCATGTCAACCCTTGTTATACATGTTAGAATGTGCAAGTAGAAAAAATCATTAAAAAATCAAATAAATATGATTTTGCATTTACATTTGTTAGATTTCTGAGTTTGTTTTCATGCATAATTTTTTCACTCAAATTTTCAAACTCGTAAGTTCTAAATTCCACTTGGCCCACTTAAAGAGAAATAACTCATTGTAGCATGCTTCTTTGATACCCCACATTATTCAAACCCAAGTTTTTAGTCGATGTACATCCATGTTTCACCAAGTTTTTCTTATATTGGTACACTTAAGAACCTTTTTTATGCTCAAAGGTTAAAAAGTCACTTTTTATACCAATATCACACTACCCACTTCGTACTTGTTTTAAGGTAGGATAACCATATACCACATCTTATATTATATGGATTATCTATCTTATGAAACTTTGCTTATCTTTCCTTTCATCTTTTTATATAACATCAATCAAGACTTGTGTGTTGAATAAGGGTTATAGAAGTAGAGTAACTAGGGCACAAAATTTTCCTTTCATGAAGTGTTAGTTATGATTCGCTTAGTAGAGGAGGAATTAAACGAGATAATATATGGTATCATTCAATTCCATTTCATCTCCACACATCATTCATCATTCATTTTCAAAAGAAAAAAAAGAAAAAAAGAGGAAAAAAGGGAAAATACAATTAAAAAAATCTCAAAGAATAAAATAGTCATTCATCATTATTGACTATAAAGCATTCATTTCCATTTCATCCACATTCATCATACCGTACTTAGAAGTGAGGATTGTAGTAGAGGAAGTGAAAGGAAACAAAATGTCCATATGTGCCTTAGTATTACTTTATCTTTTGTAGCTTGAAGTTCAACTAATACACTTTCCCTCTTATCTATAATATTTTTAGAACTTACAAAATTCCCCTTCATCTACGCATAACTCACATCCAATACATTACAGTTACACTGATGCAAAATTATTCTTAAAAAAAGAATAAATAAATGATTGGGCACACATTATCGATGTGTATAACTTTGGTTGACACCACGCTCTTAATCTTCAAGGCAATTACAGTATTATCAAGGAATTATGATTCAGGTTGAAATTTTTTATTCGTTTTTGCACCAATAATGTGATGAACAATTTAGGACTAAATCGCTATTATTGAAGTTAGGTAAAGTCCTTGGAATTTAAAAGACCTTAAATATATTATTTGATTAATCCGTGTACATCAGACGCTTTGGATTTTGTGAGTTGTATCCGTTGAAAACATTCACGAGACAACACTCGTCCTACTAGGGACATCTAGGGGTTTAACAGCTTGTTGCATATGCTAAATGCAATCGTGTTTCCTACGAAAGTGTGACATATCTTAGTTTAGTTCATTCGAGGATGAATAAAAAGATAAGTGTAGGGGTATTTGATATACACGTAAATGTGTATATTTTATCCGCTTATTTATCTTAGTTTCTCTTTAAAATAATTGATACTATGTATTTATAGTTGTGTTTTCAGATTATTTAAGATGAATGGTGTAATGACCCGGGATTTTCAGAAGGTAACTAAAATACGGAAGAACTTAAATTTTTACAATACATTAATAAATTAGTTTATTAATGCTGGATATTCATTTAAGACGACCAGAAATTGTGAATAAGATTTATTTACAACATCATAAAGCATCGCTAAAACTTAACAACATGAAGTGTAGCTAAAACTGAGTAGCAACGACCTTACTAAAGCTATAGCAGCGTTAGTGAAGCGCTATAGAAAAGCGTTACTAAAGGAACTGTAACTAAAGCGTCGTAAACCATTAACTTGAGAAATCGATTGATTGGAGAAATAATTCCAACAGCAACTTAAAGAGAGATTAATCAGATGATAACTAGGCTACTGTAGGACATTAGTGCAACCTGTTTTAGACATGTCTTAGCAGTGAAATTGTCCAGAATAACATGAACTAAATCGAGTACATAAGCTGGTGTAAACCAGCATAGTTCGTGCAACTTGCCTAGACTTAACAACATTGTTCATACAACAACACAAGGCCTTAGTTACAACATTCTTGCACCTAAAACAATAAGGACAGCCAAGAACATTTCAGCCCAGACCTGCGCAAGGAAGAACAGCCCAAACCAGCCCATACGTGCATTCATTCCCTTCTAGATCCAAGCCAAATGTGTGTAGACAGTTCATGTTAAAACTAGTAAATACTAGAGTGATAGTGACATATATTAAATGAATTAATGGGTTAATGCATAATAGAAATAAGGAGATATACAAAGATTCATGCGCAGCAACTAGGTGATGTATCATGCTAGAAACATATACATTTTTTTATCCACTTTCTAGAAGACAAGGACAACTGAGATAGTGATGTTTGCCATAGTTTAAACCATTTAATGGCTCTCATTCATCCAACACACCAGCTCCATGAAAGAACAAACAACATGTTGCTTTCAAAAACATATCCTTTGCTGTACATTATATCTTGCGCATGATCTTTGAGTGAGGAAGATTACGAATTAAGTTATATAATTAAAAACACTTGTATGGTCATGATTGCTCCACCAAAACATAAGCATATAAAACAAACAACATGTTGCTTTCAAAATATATATGCATGCTGTACATGGTCCTTGCGAAAATCTTGTGATTAAGGAAGATTTTGGATTTGGTTAATTTAAAAGGAAAACTAATATAAACATTGTATGGTCAAGATAAATACACCTAGGCCTATACATGCAAAACCAAAATAGATGTTGCTTTCATCCCATATTTTGTTGCTGTATACATGCCTGCGCAAATCTCTTGATTTAGGAAGATTAAGGAATTTAGTTAATTCAAACAATACATTGTGTGGTGCTCCTTCTTCCACCAATTCTTATGCATGCAAAACAAAACTAAGGGTTGCTTTCACATAAGATATGTTGCTGCAAATATTTCCTGCGCAAGATCTAGTGGATGTACGAAGAATTAGATTAGCTAATTAATATAAATGATAAACCATTATAATACATTATTAACTAAGCCTATATATATGAGAACCTTTTTCATTCATTTGTTCACCTGTAACCCGAAAGCAAATGCCAAAAATGAAAACATTTTACTGCTGTAAAACCGCAAGCAAGGAACAAAAACTGGAATGTTTTCTGTTGTGAACCCGAGAGCTTAAGTAAGGAAGGAAACATGAATTTGTACTCCACCATTTCAGCCATATTTGTGAGTAAACCTCACTTGTGTTACCTTCCTTCATGCACTTAAATAATGATCATAAGTATATGTATGTGGGGTGTTTACTGTATATATAGTGGCATGTTTTGCTTGTTAAAAATACTTGAAATTCTTGAACTGTTTATGCTGTTATATTGCCTTGGAACACCATGATAATCATGCTCATAAATATCCCTTGTTCATGCTTGAAAGTAATCACATAAGTCATATTTGGTTTGCTAGCTCCTACTGGTTAAATATGGAAATGATAACCTGCTTAAGCGTGTCTAAATTTTGGTTTTTCACATAAAATGCTTACTGTCCACTTTGATTTTTGCTGGTACTTTATATATGGATGTACATATATTACTTTAAGACCTTGCATGCTTAAATACATCCATGAAGTGGCTGTTTTTAAACAACAATCCCATTCATTGCTTTGAAACATGAAGAACATGCTACTGTCAAAACCAAAACTGCAAACCATGAAAATCAAAACTGAACGAAATCGAATTTCAGTATTTTAGGATGGTGCGCCCTCCTGTATGATGAATTTGTAAACGAGAATCATGATTTTAAACCTTGTAGGTCAAGAGAAAATACATTTTTTTCTGAAATTTGAACTTTGATCAACTGCTGATGATCTATAGCATTTTAGATCAAACAAACGTGTAGGTAGGTGCGCAACAACCACTGGGCGATGAGAAAAATATCAATACAATTTTTAAATACATAGATTTGAGATGGGAATGATTTTCGTGTAACCTGTGCTCGGCTGCACAGTCGGCTTTAAAGCCGAACTGCGCCTCGCCGGAGCTGTAGGGGATGGCCGCACCAGGTGGGAAGGAAGCGCCTAGTCGTGGCGCAGGTGTGGTGAGGAGCGGCGGTGGCCATTTGGCCTGAGGCGTGAGCTAGGGGGAGGTTTCCCCGATGGAGCCGCTGCGTAGTAAAGATGACAAGCACGCATTTTTACTTATCAACATGCAGGTATAGTTGGATAGTTTCATATAGCCGTACACCGCTTTGTAGTTGTTTATGCAGACCTTGTAGAAGTTTTAAATACTGCTACTGGCAATACAACTGACAACAGAAAGGATGGTAGCATAGTGGTGCGGAACGAAAGTATGAGTTGGAAAGAAGCATGGCCGGAGAAGTTGTCAAAAATATAAACTGAAGAGGGTAGGTATGATAGGAATCGTTTAAGAAGAAAGAAGGGATGGCAATAGGAAAGTGATTCACAGCAGAAACAGGAAATGGGTCTGTTCATTTTCGGTTTGAAGTACTGCATATGGCAAGTGGAAGTATAGAAGCAAGGGAAGTAAAAAGGAAAGAAAAGGGGATGATGCACAAGCAGGTTTCGGCAATATAAGGGTGCGTGGCTTTTGAGTATGGGGGTAGGCTGATGTGGACCACGTATGATTTAAATAAAAGAAATCAAACAAACCAAAAATGAAAAATGATATTTTCACCCCGAATTTGAGACGTGTTATATAAAAGAAAAGGGAGAGATGTAGGGCTGAAAATCAAACCAGACAGCCCGATGTCCGTCCGTGTCCGACCCGAAATTTGGTTCGACCGCTTTACTGTCCGTATAGAGGACGAGCTGAATTCAAACATGTTGCGTTGTCCGCTCGAAAATTTGGACACGGGCTCGAACAAGGCATGTCCGAACCGAAAGTGTCCGTGAACACCAGATAGGTATTAAATATTTATATACAATTTAACAAGTTAGCTGTCGGTTCCCAGAAACAGCTGTCGGTTCCCACTTCCCAAAAAGATTATCCATCCCTTTAGAAAATCCTCCAGGTTAATAATCACTTTCAATTCCCACGAACTTTTCCATCTTTCCCAATTCAACCTTTTCAATTTCCAGTAAAAAACGATGCTTGATCTTCTCCATGCTTCATCAGTTCTTCTCTATGCTTCATCCGTATTATTTATTCCGTCTGCCGTTTCAACCAACTTCTCGTCCTTTGCCCTAATTCTCAACCCTAATTCGACCGAGTATTTTAGGTATTTCTCTATTTGGGAACCTAGCGGATAATCAAAGTTAAAAGCTGCTTCTTCTTACAATACTAATTGCAATTTCATGGCTTCTTCATCGCAGAATATTGTTAAGCACGGTATATCATTTTTCATTTCAAAATTTGAACAAAAGTTCTTTTTTTTTCTTTTTGTTCTGTCATATTATATAAGAACGTCTATCCTAAACTACTTCTTCATCGCAGTTTATTCCTCTTTTTGTTCGGTCATATTATATAAGTTATGATACCGAGTTGGATGGAAACAAAGGAAACATGTAAAGTTATACAGTTCTACATTTCATTGAGAAAGAAACATCTTTTAATGATAGCTCATCATGAATTTTATGCATTTAACACAGCAACCATGTATTAATAATTTCATGGCTTCTTCATCGTAGTCCATCCGACCTTCAGGTCTGTTAAGCTGTTAATTTCATGGCTTTCAATGATAGTTCATTATGAATTTTATACATTCAACATAGCAACCATGTATTAATAATTTCATGGCTTCTTCATCACAGTCCATCCGACCTTCGAGTTTGTTAAGCTGTTTTTATCATGAATTTTTGTTCTGTTAAGCTGTTTTTCATCCATTTGACACGGTAACTCATAATTTTTTTCATTTAACTACCGTTTTATATTTTTGTTATATGGTTCATGAATTTCCTTTATATCATTTCATCTTTAATTCTACATTATTTTTAGGCAACAATGATGACATGAAAGACAAACAACCTCAAGAAGCAAGCGTTGGCGATGATGATTGTCAAGTTATGAAAGAAGATGAAGAACAAGCAGATTTTAAAGATAAAAGAGATGTCAAGGAGATTGAAGAAAAAACACGAAAAAGAAAATCAGAAGTTTGGCTTGAATTTGAACGTCATACAGAGGTAGCTAAAGATGGAAGCACAAGAAAATATGGTATGTGTGTTCATTGTGAAAAAAAGATAACGATTACTAAAGATGCTAGTACAACTACATTTAAAAGACATTTAGACAAGTGTCGTATTCGAATTGCAAAACAAAAACAACAACAAATTTTGGGTAAAGATATTCTCAAAGAGAAAGCGTCTAATGATAGTGGTTTAGTTGGAAAATTGGCTCTTCATAAGTATGACAAAACAAAAATTAAGGAAATACTTACTACAATGATTATTGTGCACGAGTATCCATTTAGAATGGTTGAGCATGAATTTTTTATTTTTTATTCCCAAATGTTGAATCCTGAATTTGAGAAGATATCAAGAATAACCATAAAAAGTGAATGCATGAAAGTATATGAAAAGGAGAAGAAAGTTTTGAAAGAAATGTTAAGGGATGTGAGTAGGGTTAGTTTAACAACCGACTTATGGACATCAAATCAAACAATAGGGTATATGAGCCTTACATGTCATTTTTTAGACTCGAATTGGAAGTTACAGAAGCGTATTTTAAACTTTAGCAGTTTATCCCCACCACATACCGGTCTTGCAATTGCTGATGCTATTTTTGGATACCTTCTAGATTGGGATATAGAAAATAAAGTATCTTCCATAACGCTTGATAATGCATCGTCTAATGATTCAGCTGTGAGAACACTAAAAGAGAATTTTTCATTGAAGGGTAAACTCTATTTCAAAGGCAAGATTTTTCATGTTAGAAGTTGTGCACATATTTTGAACCTTATGGTGCAAGACGGATTAAGTGAAATAAAGTATGTGTTACAAAATATTCGAGAAAGTGTGAAGTATTTTAAAATGTCCCCACAACGACTTAACAAGTTTATGGATATTGTTAAACAGCTAGAACTTCCGATTTCTAAGCGCTTAGTCCTTGATGTTCCTACCCGTTGGAACTCAACATATAAAATGTTAGAATGTGCCATTCAATTCAAAAAGGTGTTTGCTATGTATCAAGAAAGAGATCCTTCATACACTTGGTTTCCTTCCACATTTGATTGGGATAAAGCTGAGTCAGTATGTCAAATCTTAGAAATTTTCAGTGAAGCTTCTAATATTTTTTCTGGCACTTCCTATTTGACGTCAAACCTCTTTCTTCCGGAACTTTGGAAAATTAAACAAACATTGAATGATAAGGTGGTGGAATTTGAAAGTTGTTTTTATATGCGTGAAATGGTGAACAAAATGAAAGTTAAGTTTGACAAGTATTGGGGTGAATGTAATCTATTAATGTCACTTGCTGCTGTCCTAGATCCTAGATATAAAATGAAATTAATTGAGTTTTGTTTCCCAAAAGTCTACCCAAGTATTGAAGCAGATCAAAACATTAAATATGTAGTTTCTGCTTTGCAAGAATTGTATTCTGAGTATGTGTTGAATGCTACGATGGACCTGAATTCTGCAAGAAAAAAAGGAATTAGCTCTAAATGTAAGGATAGACAGATGACGAAAAGTAGATCTGAGTTTGAGATTTGGGCTGAAGAGTCAGATATTATAGAACCGACTGAATCAGAGTTGGATGTATATTTGAGGGAAAGTCGTTATAAATGCGCTGATTTGGATTTTAATATCTTGGACTGGTGGAAATTGAATTCTTCAAAGTATAAAATATTATCGAGCATGGCACGTGATATACTTTCAATTCCAATCAGCAGCGTTGCTTCTGAGTCCGCGTTCAGTGCTGGTGGCAGAGTACTTGATCAGTTTCGTAGTTCGTTGAATCCTGAAACAGTCGAGGCTTTAATATGCAGTGGTGATTGGTTAAGATCAAACTATGCATTGAAAGAGGTAAAAAAAATTGTTTACATATGGATATTTAGTTAAATACCTGGTACTATATTGTTGTATTAATGAAATTACTAAACTTCTAGAAAAATAAGTATAATTTGCTGCTTGTTTCTTTCTGTTTTGTTAATAGGTGCAGCAGGAAGAAGAGGCGTCCAACATTGTCATCTTTGATTGAATTAAATAGAAGCATGGTCAACGGTAATACAACTTCTGTCCCTTTTTTTGTTACTGCACAATTTTTTTTCTTTTGTTAGTTTGTATGTACAATGTACATGTTATTACATTTTCCACTTTCCTTCGATACTACATAGGTTCATATCCTATATGTTATTACAATAGAATGAAACCTATGTTCATGGACATGTTTCTGACATGTTTCTTTCTGCTCATTGATAAATGAATTTCATTCACAGTTTATTATTTGTACACATTTATTTCTGTTCATTGACAGTCCACTAACACATACATATATGACTAGTTATATGATATACAACTCATAAATGAAATATACCTTATACAGTGCTTATACATGACTTGTTATAGGCTAGTAAGATGTAGTTGTACCTTAAACATATTATGAACTGCACACACTAATAAAAACTAAATTTATTATGTGTATTAATGGTTTTTTTTTCTCAGGTAGAAGAATTGATGAAGATGCCTAGAGGTCTATTTAGGAAAGATATTTGCTTTGCTGAATTGATTGTTTTGACTCTGTTACATTTGTAGTTTTTATGGTGTCTTTTTTGGTTCTAGATGAAAATTGTATTGCCACTAAAATGTTTTTGCTGTGTCTATTTTGGTTCTTGCTGCTCATTGAAGAATTATGTTGCCACTAAAATATTTTTGCTGTCGGTTTAGGTTCTTGCTGCTCGTTGAAGAATTATGTTGCCATTTCATAATTTTTTAATAGCTAGCCCTTCTAAATTTGATAGTCCAATTCAATGCATGTCAGTGTTATTTGTTTCCAGTGGGTATGCAAGCATTTTTAACTCCAGTAAATGATATCAGGTTATTCTATATCAATCGGTCCGAAAACCGTCCGAGTTCGTTCTGTCCGACCGACCTGAAAACGACGGACACGGGCATGATATATTTTGGACGGGCCGAGTTCGAACACATCATATGCAGTCCGGATTTTATCGAGTCGGGCGCTTGTCCGTTCGAATTAATTCTCGGTCCGAATTCGGTAGCTTGGTTGCTCGGTCCGGTCCGCTCGATTTACAGCCCTAGAGAGATGAGGGATTGGGAATAGAAAAGGGGGGGAGAATAGCAACATACAGGTCTCACGCAAGTAATAAATAAAGTAAAAGTGAAGATGATATTTTCACCCAGGTTTTGGGACGTGTTATTTAAAAGTACAGGGAGAGATGAGGGATTGGGAAGAAAAGAGGGGTGAGAATAGCGGCATTTCATATTTAGTTTGTTTTGGCGAGAACATTGGGTTTTGGCGAGAACTTTGGGTTTTGGCGAGATTTGGTTGATGGGTGCGAACTCAAGATCAAGGAGCTAATTTACCATGCGCACACCAGTGTTCTGAAAAGTGGTATTTTGGAAAAATCTGGTAGTTGGCGAAAATCAGAAGTACCACCTGGTACTTTGGTAACGTGGGCTGAACACGTGATCTGGAGCTGGTTTGCCAGGTGCACACCGCAGTTTGAAAAGTGGTACTGATACTTTGGTCAAAACGTTATAAAAAGTGATTTTTAACATTAGTTTTAAATTAAAAATAGTTTAATTTAAAAATAAAAATAAATAAAGGAAAATTTATATAATTAAATAAAAAGAGAAGTTTTTATTTAAAGTAGCATAGACGGTGGCAGAGGAAGAAAACAGCAGAACACCAAGGACAGAGCTTGACTGTAGGAAGTCGACGGATTTATTTAATTAATTAATTTAAAAATAAATTAAATAATTGAATAAATGACACATTAAATTATCTTATAAATTAGGGAAGATTTATATATCATATCGTCGGACATCTTGATCATGTACAAAAATGGAAACCGGTGTGTAAAATATTTATAATAATTTAAAATTGAGTAAAAGGCAAATGTTTATTTTATTTATTAAGTAACGATAAATAAAATAAGATTAGATCAAGAGAAAAGATTTAACTGTCGATATGAGATCCAAATGTTCTAACATCGGATTTTTATAAGGGAAGATTTTACATAAGAATGTTTTAGGCCCGTGCTTCGCACACGGTATAGCATGATATAAAATAAAAGAGTTAAGCTAATATTTTTCGAAATAAAAATATTAAAGGAATGTGAATTCTTGAAATAAGAACTCAAATGGAATTACAGAAATTAGAAACTGACTAGAATTAATAAATCGAATGATTTTCTGAGTATTTATCTGATGTTGGTTTCGGCCTTCGGGGTTTATACTTATGAAGTTGTTCTCTTAATGATTACAGTCAGCGACTGATTGATGTGAAAGGATAGTGATACGTAAACACAGGAACATGAATATATATATATATATAGATGATTGATCAAATAGGAATTCCAATTGGAAATAAGATTTGTTGTGTGCACACGTATTTTCATTTGATAGTTAAGTCATCGACTATCAATGTTTTTGACCATTTTAACGTTGTTAATATGGAGAGACCGGTTGGATTATTATCTGAAGAACCACTCCGTATTGGCATAAGCGTTGCGAGTCAAGTTTGCTGAATATATTGAAGACGGAGAAAAATGCAAGGGCTATTGTATAAATCTTAGATAACGGTTGACTAAGATGGTTGTACGGAATAGTACCTTCGGCTTGTCCAGTCCCAGGACAACTTGTATGGACGAACGTCTGACAGAGTACTCCTAACTGATCACGTACATTGATCTTTTCAAACGTAGTTATAAGTGGTAGCGAAATTCGTTTCTCTTACTTTATACTTGTAATATATTTTTGGAGAAGTCAATTAGTGGATTAGCGGGTTTGACGATGTGACGTTCAAAGCAAATAAAAAGCATGTGTCAGGGAACGTTTAGCTTCGAGCTTCACAACCGGAAATGACAAAAATCGGGCAGGCAGCATGGCTATGTGGGTAGCTCCCATTAGGATGTATCATCATCTGATCTAGAGTTTCAATTACTTCTAATCTATTGTCGATTCTGACCCGTTTCGGGAAACGGTGGGTAGCTCCCAACCGTTGGTGATATACATTCGATACACTCAAGAGAAATGAGTGGTCGGTCATGTGTGGCCGGGTTACAAGACGTTCTTGTTGAACCCGTGTATTCGTATCTAGAGATACACCTCCGGAAGGTGATCCCATACCTTGTCATAGTTGGAAACCCAATATCCATAAGCACTTAACGGTTTTGTTTGTATACTATAAGTAGAATGTGAGATGAAAGCATTCTACTAGATTGTAATTATTTGTGGACACCTAGACATTATCATAATATCTGTTTAAATATGCAAACTGTTTTGATCTCATAAGGTAAAAACCCGTTCCGTATTCACGGCGTGGTCTTATGTATCATTGTGATTTATTGAAACTTGTTTATAAATCGTTTACTCATACCAGTCCATGACTGACCCGGAGTTTATTTTCTGTGTTTTCCTTAAACTCTTGGGTGCTCATAATATTTATTATGAGTAGACAAGTGATCCAGGTTTTAAAGTAACGTTGGAGTAGCTGGATGGCAGGATCTGAAGTGTTGGCTTAGCTATCATATGTTATGTAGAATTATCTGCAAATTAGTATCATAAGTGTTAAGTATGTAAGTATGATGACATGTATCCCTATGTATGAAGTATTTCAATGTACTTGAATTATGTTATGTAATATTTTGGGTTATTATATATTGTCCCAAGTTCCGCTGTGAGATTCTGATGTCTTTTCTTAGTTCTATTCTTCTATCTATTTCTTTTCTTAAATAATGATACAACTTCCGAGGTACTGGAAAGTTGGGTCATTACAAATGGACTGATGCACTTAATTGTTGAAAAGTTTGAAGAATTAGTGCAAGAAGAGTGTTGATTTTAAAAGTTGGATTAAAGCATGAAGACCTGAAGATCTGAAGAAATGTTGCTATTCAACCACCTTCTACCACATGTTTAAAGTCAAGACTCAATGTCTTTTCACAAAGATCGCTTGTCTCAGATTTATGGAGTCATTATTTATGCTCAGAACAATCGAAGCTGATGTCGTTTGATGCCCGCAAGTTATGACATTTGTATGTCCATTCACACACATTCACATTGGTTTATTTGTTATTTGGGCTAAGTCTTTAGTCCCACATTCTGTAATTGGCCAAGTAGTCTTGGTCATGGAAGCTATAAATACACTATATCTCTTTCATTTAGAATTATATTAAGTTTTATTCTGTAACTCTTCTCTTGGAATAAAACTATTCTTCCCATGTTCTCTTTAGTTTTAGTTTTATTTTATTTATGTTTGTTCTTTTATTTTTCGTTTTTTTTTCTCATTTAGCTATGTCTAGATAATCCCCATTAATTAGGGGGTGATGACGCTTATAGATTGGATTCAATATGAATCACATAGCCAAATAGATTAGAACTTTATGTATATAGATCTAGATCTGAACTAAGAGTTAGATTTGAACCTTCATACTCTGAGTCGTTTAAGAGCTATGCTCCTTCACAGGGTATATTCGTGTTCGCTCTAACGCTTATCAGATTTAGATCTAATTTTTAGGATTTTAGAAATAAAGTAGTGAATCTATCCTAATAGCCTATGGTTGTTTAAGAGCTTAGCTCCTGCATAGACTATGATTGTCGTTATTCACATGTTTGTTTTTAAATGCCTAATTACCATTGATTCATGTTCGTGACAGAAACATGAGTTAGCTCTATTTATCTGTTTGGATATTGATAATTATCAATCCAATTTATGTCATTACTCCCTAATCACTTTCATTTATTATAAAAAAAAACAATTTTTCTTTATTTCCTGTAGTTTTCAAACAATCAAAAATTCAGAATAACTTGATTGGATTTATTAGTAAAATAATTTTGGTCCCAGAGTTCGACACCCTTTACAACAACCCTTGCTGTTTAGGAAAGTTGAACGAATTAAATAATTGTTTACAATTGTTAATTGGTTCGCAAACAACAGTGCCATTCAAGACGATCGCAACATTTACTCTCTTTCAAACAGTGTACTTGCTAATATGTTTCGAACTAACATGGATCCCGATCCTATTTCCTCTGGTGATTATACTGTTAATTCTTGTAAGGCAATATTCCATGCCAAAACCAGCACACTTGACTAACCTAGATGCAACAGAGTACGTAGAGTTGTCGACTTTAGTAGATGATGTCACCATGGTAACTTCTTTTCCTAGATGCAACACATTATGAAGAGTTGCCGACTTTAGCAAAATTGGCAATGGTGATATAAATGACCATGTTTGATCGAACATGAATCAATGTTTAAGTGTGAGTTATTCTTATTTTGGCAATGGATTTGATGGTCTATTTTTATAAGGTACATTATATGATGTTTGAATTACATGAAATGACCATATTTGAGTTATGTAGCAAATTTATTTTATTGTTTGTTGGACATGATTTGCTTTAAATACATTTGTAGCAAGTTTATGGTAATTTGACCATGATATCCATTCTACATCAAAGTTTTTATTGATATATTATTACAATTTTTCATGTGTTCGGTTTTATTAACTTTTATTACGGTATGTGTGGTAGATGAAGATAAATATAAAAGAACCATACTGAATTTTTGTGTACGGTGGCGCAGGGAATGCGCATGGAATGGGTAAGGAAAATCAAGTTTTTACCCTTTAAACAAAAGAAGGCTAGGCGTAGGGAATACGTATGGAAGAGGGCATAGGAAATGCATATGGAACTTGGTGTAAGGAAAGCATAGGGATGTAAGCGTAGGGAAAGCGTATTGAATTTGGCGTAGGGAACGCGCAGGCAAGATGGCGTAGGGAACGCGCAGGCAAGATGGCGTAGGGAATCTGTAGGAAATTTTTGCGATGTACTATTTTCCAACTTCTTTTTTGGCGTAGGTATGGCGTAGGGAAATTTGATTTCCAAAGCAGTCCCTACGCCAAATTAGTGTATGAAATTCAGATTTCTTTTGTAGTATAAGCGTTGTGATTTGATTTTCTTGTTTAATAAATGTTTTAAAAGATTCCACTATGTTTCATATTTCTGTCTTACAAATTTTTGTCTTTGTGTTGTTACTTCATACCTAAGCGCTTCATAAACCCTATGGCATCCTCATATGGGTGAAGTTAAGGGGTGCAGGATGTCACAACAATCAACTTTGGTCCACACATTGGTGGGGTGCAATGATGCTGACTAGGTTATGGACATAGATGACAGAAAATCGGTTACTGCATGTTGTATTTACCTTGAAGACAATTTATTTCATGGAGTTCTTAGAAACAATCTACAATCTCTAAATCAAAAGCAGTGAAGCGGAATGTATAAGTGTGGCAAGTGCCACTGCAGAAATCATGTGACTGCAATTACTACTCATGGAACTACAAATCAAAAATGAAAAGGTTTCACTCTGATGTGATAACCAAAGCACATTGTACATGTCCAACAACCTAATTCTTAATCTCGAACAAAACATACAGAGATAGATCTATACTTTGTCCGAGAAGGAAAGCTTCGAATCTATCATGTTCCGGCCTTTTTTCAAAAAGCAAACATACTCACAAAAGCTTTATCAAGCAATAACTTTCTAAGGCTCAAATCTGAATTAAAGATCCAAGAATTTAATTCCGAAGCTAAATCCAGTAAGAATACATCATCTTCTTACTCACTCTGGCATGATCGCTACTATTGAAGGCGTAGCGTAGCCAAACCTCCTCCAAAGCCTCAAAAGCCTAAGATCTCTCACTTTCATTCATTCTCGCACTCAGATTGACTATTGGAAGTATCGTTTTGCAAAAGTCAGGAGATTTCACTTTGAATCACCATGGATCTGAATTCTGAAGCATCGAAGAAAATAAGTAACCCTAACCCTCGTATTGAACTGAAAGGAAGGGGTATTACGGTTATATTATAACATTCGAGCTGTTAACTTGCTTTCCTTGATTGCATTATTGTCTTAATGGGCTTGACCCATCTGGATTATTGTTCGTTTAAATAAGCATTTGTAATATCCGTACAAACAATGTGATAATTATTTTTCAATTCAATACAAAATCCATTGTGCATTTTCCTCTCTACTATCTCTTTATCAATCCAAATGCACGCATAACTTTCTAATAAGAATTATAGATTTATTATATTAGTTGATACAGAGGTCATAAATTACAGGTACATTAGTGCTCGTAGCACGGATCCAGTGCCAGAGTTTCATTAATTTATCTCTGTAGAGTTTCCTTCTTTTGACTGTAGCACACTTTTCAATCAAGAGCGTTCATTTATGTTTACCAGGGAGATTTTTAACAATAAACTGTTCCCATATAGATGCACAGCTTATCGATTTGCTATAAGTACAAGCCGTAATAATTGGAAAAAAGCAGGCAATGTTTGATGATATTTCCTTTCTTAGTCTGTTCCCTCACTCACCCTCTGCCTTCTTCGCTTTCTTCTCCATTTGCTCTATAATATACTTAAAGAATTGGTGAGTAATAGCTTTCTGATCATTATTGCCCTTTTGTGTCGCAACTCAAAGGAAAAAGAATGAAGTTTCTTTGCATTCTATTTCTACTTTGGATTATAATAAGTAGCGAAGAGAGAAAATTAAGTAGAGATGACTTCCCAAATGAATTTGTATTTTGTTCTGGCACTTCAGCTTATCAGGTGCATATTTTTCTGTATTCCCCCACCCACCTTTCTTTTGCTACTATTGATGATTTTTTTTCTAAAATGAGTTTGTCACAGGTTGAGGGAGCAGCAAGCGGGGACGGAACGAGTCCTAGCATTTGGGACACTTCTACACACACTAGTCAGATATCATTTTCCATGTATATTCTATTTTCAATGATAAAAACATGTAGTGTGCTAGTTTCTTAAACTTATCTTTTGAAATATGTAACCCTATAGGCAAGCCCAACCCTGGGTAAAGCAGGTAAAGCTGCCACTTAGGGACCTAAAACTTCATAGGGCATTCATAGGGCACCATTTTCGTTTTTCACATATGCATACGCACAAAAACTGAATCACACAATTCAAGAATCATGAATGAACGGCCGTTGTATTTCGCAATCTCAATCTAGCAGCGACTCTCCTCCACTTCCACACAACAAGCTTTGGATCTGGGCAGGCTGCTGCCAGGGTGGAGCTGTGTACACCTCAGCTTGGGCCTGATAAGATTTAGTTTGTTTTGTGGTATTTAGTTTGTTTCTTTGTTTCAATAATTAGCTTAGTCTTTAGGCACTACTGATGTGTTGATATAGTCCAGTTTGTTTCTGCATTTCTAGTTGGAACACGCATGTACCATTATCTATGTAAACCTATTAAAAGGGCCGTTAATTTTCTGAAATAACAAGTTAATTCTGATAGTTTGTTGTATCTCTGTTTTTGTTTATTGAGAGCAGCTGCCAACAACATCTGGTATTCGAGTAGGAGAGAAAAACTGCAACTTTCTGTGACTTGCAAACACTGAAAGAAAGACGGAAGTATAAGTGAAGAGAAAGGTTTCCTGCAAATATATATATATATATATATATATATATATATATATATAAACCGTTAATATTTTATTAAATAAACGTTATCGTTTATTAACAAATTCCATAGCGATTATTTGAAAATTTGAATTGGACATAACTTGCACTCTATAATATAAAATCTTCATTTTTCTCTTCCATTAGAAAAATATAATCAAATAGATTCAAAAGTTTCTTGTTTCACAGAATTTCGACTTATATCGGATCATGTATATTTAGTTACAGTTCAAATCAAAAATTACAAACTATCATGTCGTTTCGTGTTCGTTTTATAATTATATATATACATATGAACTCCATTTTAGATAAATGAATTCGATATAAAATACATTAATATCACCAAATCAATATTTAAAACAAATTTAAATATTCGTTATTAACGTTCAAAAATATAGGACATAACATATTACTTTTTTGTATCCATTATTCCAAAAGAAAGCACGGTAAGCATTTATAGCATTCAACCATTATTAAATGGGGTATGCAACCCAGCTCTTGTTTTGCTATGTGTGAAAGGGGATTTACCTGCATTGTTCCCCGCTGCGGCAGAAGACAAGGCTGTAGCAACAGCGATATTTGGTGGTCTCGGTTTATAGCCCAGAGGAGATGGAATATTAGCATAAGGATTATTAACATGTTCCTTGCCACTGGGATTCTCAAATTTCCTTTTTTGAAGAGCATTGTAGTTCTTTGACATAAGCTCCATGAGCTTTCTTTTTTCATTACAAAGAAAGGGGTCTAACTCACCACTGTCTATCTCAACACGTAAGCTCACAATAGTTCCAAGTACCGTTTTCTTTATGTTTGGCTTATGTTTCCTTTTAACTTTGGCTTCTTTGCGTTTCCAGTAAGGATTTTGATTAAATCTTATTTAAGGTAAGTTATAAAAGTTTTGATTTTTAGTCAAAAAAGACTTATTAACACTTGAAGTTTTTTAAAAGAAATAAAATTGTAGTTTTATTATATGGTTTTTAATGAATTTTTATAAAGGCTTTTGTAATAAATCAAGATGAAAACGAGTTTTAGAAAAAAAAATAAAGCTAATAAGATGATTTCAGTGAGGATTTATTTAATAATGTTTTAAGCAAATATGGTTATAATTGGAAAGGGATTTCCAAACGTAAGAAATGGTTTATAAAATCTTGTTTTGGTTGATTAGAAAATGGAACTTGTAACATTTATTTGATATAATATTTTGAGTTAACAAACTTCTATCAATCTTGAAAATAAGAATGTTGTCAAGTATAGGTATGAGAGGTAAATAAAATACCCCAGCTTGAACGACTTTATTGTAATCTAAATGGTGATACTACTTTGAAAACGAAATTGATGTTGAAAACTAATTTATTATGTCCACATATGATATTATGAATTTTAGCCTGCAAAGTTAGAATTTAAATGAATCATTTGGGTTTATAGTAAACAGCGTGTCATTTGACATTGTTTAAAACCATATATGATGTGTGACTATACTTATACCATTTGATTAAGTATATAATACTATTTTCTATATAATTAAAGTAATATGTGTTTGTGAATACACCTATTCTTGGAGATAAGTGTACTGCTAGGGTTTTCGATGTAACGAAAACAAGAGATTTGTGAATATGCTATTTCCATTGAGATAAGTATATGAAATTGATTTTTAAGAATCGATGAAATTATTGTAATGTATGACTTTAATTAAAAGTACTTGCGCTGCTAATGTTTTTAACTTGTAACAACCCAAACCCCAACGGACCTAGATTTTTGCAAATTGTTGAAATTCGAGTTGGATATCTAGTATCCCGCAAATAGACAAAGATAAGTATATCAGAGCATATATAAGAAACTCATAGAGAAAATGAATAAAATAAAATACTAGGTAAATACTTACCAAATATTGTCACTTTTTAAACAAGTACCTCTAAGATGAACAATCTTTGTTTATCACCTAACATGTGGATTGTTACGAGGAGGAAGTCAAAGCTAAGGTTTTATCGAATCGACAAATTATGTTACTTCAAGTTTAACACTATATACACCGTTCTATTACCATTTTAAGTTTATTAAATTATTCGCTTTACAATACTCTCGACTTCATGTTTAATCCATATTCATCTACTCCTAAGTAGAAGAGACCTAATAATTAATATATGTGTAGCTATATGTCCATAGACCGCATCAGTCTAGGTACCACTCATAGTACCCTCCATATCCTCCATGATAGGACTTTATCATCCCGCTATGAAATTATGCTATAACTACTTCTATAAAGGACAGCTTCATGAGGCCAACAATACAGATGTTATGTTGTCTTATAAGAAAATGTGAAACTGCTTCCGCATCAGTTCTCCTCAATGCTTGGACATCTTCGGTGTATCACCCAGTGCATACATTAAGGACTCACACGTAATTGTGTTGTCTACTATTTGAGCTCCGCTAACAAGGTCCACCTTGTATCGAACTCAGTCGGGGATTTCTATATCTGAAACGGACAGCTTCGTTAGGCCTATAATACAATTATTTTATATGATCTGTCTCTTTCTTCGTCGTTGTAGCTCCACGTAGTCTCCCTCGACTAATTGAAAGATCCATTGAGAGCTAAGTGACCTTTCTCTACAACAAACAATTTAAACATCCAATTGGCATTGTCAGTTATCCAACGTCCCGATAGTGAAAAACCATTGGCTTGCTGGTTTATATCGAATCTTTCCCGTTCTTGCTCTGACTGGTGATGACAGGTATATCAACGACTACTATCTTTATTAGGTCCTAACCACGAAGCATGCTCTCGGAGTCTAGAGAACCACCGAATCCTAATTAACCTTCCAGTCTTCCGACCGCCATCGATATGAATGCCTTTAAGGCATGCTCTTTTCATGGAAACTTATAAATCTACCACCTGAGGTGCAGCTTCATTAGGCCTACCACAAAGCGAAATCCTAGAGTATCCTCACTTTTCGTAGAAGTTTCACACTTTCGCAAATAGTAAAAAAATGTTTACGATGATCTATTTCATTAGGCTCTTCATCCAAACTTCATTCGAACTACTCCAAGCGTAACTTATTATTTTATTTGACCCTATGTCTAATCTTTAATTATGTGTTTAGCTCATTTTTCTTTTCTTTTATTATAACACCAATTAGCGTTACCTAACCATTTCCCTCTAATCCAAGCCTTATTGACTTGTTTATCAACTTTATTAGTCACTTATTTCCCCTAAATCAGCCTTTTCTATCAGAACGGACCACTACTGTTACATGCTTATTAACTTTATCCCAACTCTAAGTTTCAAGCCTTTCTTATTTTATTTTTCTTCTATTAATTACAACCCTCAGATTTTACTCGCAACAGGTTAAATTATTTTTCTTTTATTATAATTTTCTAACATGTCAGCGTGGTTCTCTTTTATTTAATCCATGTTCACAAGGTTATGCATATTATTATATTTTTCGCGCACAAACAAAAAGGACTAAATCTACGTCTTTTTAACCAACATTTACAAATTATACATTTTTAGAACAAGTGTAATTTATTATAAAAATTGTAAATAACTAGATTATCAACTCTTATCTATTACGTTTTTTTCTTCCTTTTATTACAAGTTTGCTTACTTTACATTTATTATAAGTTTAATCCTAGGAAGTAGTTTACCCCATTTGGTTGGTCATAGAAACTACACTAAAATATATTTTCTTAGTATAATATTAATATCAAAAATAGTAAAACATAATTGCAAGACATTTTCCTTATTATTTTCTTTATTTTTGGATAACGCAAAGTGAATATTAGGCTCAAGTCCAGTTCAGGTTTTGAAATACACAAAAACTCATTGTCTTAAAACATTGTAAATTATGTCCCTAATTTTTGTAAAATCATCAAAAAATAATCAAAAAAATAAAAAAAATCATGAAAAATCATAATTAAATTCAACACATAATCATCATCGCTTTCATGCATTAAAACTAGGAAAAAAAGAATTAAAAACAAAAAAAAAATCACGTAGCTCTAGTATATTGCAGTAAACAATGCAATTATTGTTGATAATTCAGCAACAATTGCAATTACTTGCATCACATGTACAACTATTGTTGATATATCAACAATCTAAAGCAATAATTGCAAATTTTGCGGCAATTTTCCATCCGTCCTTCGTTAACTCAGTTTTATATGAAGTAAATTATATTTGCTGATATATCAGCAATAATACACTTTTATTGCTGATATATCAGCAAGTATTCATCAACTTGCTACTATATCAGCAATAGTACACAATTATTGCTGATATATCAGCAATATTTCACATTGCAACAATTTTAAACATTGTTTCTGATATATTAGCAATTATAGTGATTTATTGCTGATATATCAACAATTATTCACTATAATTGCTGATTTTTTTTCATATTACTAACCTGAATATTTGCAATTTTTTAACTTTATTTTATACAACCATGCCAAAAAATGTGAAAAAACACGTCACACAAAAAATAGGGACCCGCTTTATAATAAACTTTACGGAGGGACGTCGTTCAAATGAAACTTTGAAAGAAGGACGTGTGCCTAACTGTCCCTAACGCAAAATATAGTAATACCTCAATTTTGCACTAACCATTTTTTTTTTTGCTTTTATTCTTATAATTGCATTTATTGTCTTTCCTATAATATTAAATTATGGAGATATATTCTCTTTTCTCAACCAACAAACTAACCTAATGCTAACTTCCAAACAAATTTGTTTAATAAAATTCCCTGTTTGTTGCAATTTCCAAGTTTTGACATTTTGTAGTAAATTCTTACCTTTAGGCTTACACTTTTTTCCATGATTTTCAATTCCAACATTACTTTTAATCATTTATTTGGATTTTTTTTACAATAATGATAATTTCATATAAGTACATTTTCAATAATTTGTCACTCAATAAGGAATAACTTGCACAAATATTTAATAATTCTTCCCAGCACAACTTGTGTTAAATTTAATAATTTAATGGGAAGTTAACGGTATAATATGCCACTAACAGAAAAGATATTCAAATTCACTCACCTTGGAAAAAACACTCCAAATTTTATATCTGATTCGAATCCTGATTTGTTATCTGCAGTTTTTCCCATTTTGTAAACTTATTTGAATCGACAAACAAATTTACACGGATTTATAGACTTGGATTTAATAGAAAGGTAAATAAACTATTTAAAATGGGAACTGAAGAACTTACCTCATATGATAGCTAAGTTGGACATCTATTTTCTAGATATACAGTTTCTACCTCCAAAACTTGAATCAGAAACCCTAAATCTAATGTTTGTAATTTCTGAAGAATTGAAGGAGAAAGAAATGTGACAGAACATCCACGCTCTTTCAAAAAAAAATGAGTTTGAAGGCTAAACCTACACCTTTTTTATGTCAAAGTAAGTCAGAACAGTCAGTTTGTAGCATCCAGAGAATTTTGACGCTCAAATTTCGATACTAATACATTCCGTGTCCAAACTCAAGTATCGAAAACCCAAAAAGTTGAAAGAAAGAAATAAGAGGGAGACATAAGAAAGAAAATTAGAATAGAAAAATAAGAAAAAGAACCAACACTGAATCAAAGTCTCACATTGCAGCGAAAACAAAATATAATATAGAAATAAATCTTTATTGAGAGCTTGAAATAAAACTTACACTCATCAGAGTACATCAACAATACATCTTGACAGTTATAATGACATGTCCTCATATACAAAACACAGCGGAATAATTACTATATATCATACGTTTGAACATCTACAGCTCGTCACTAGACTTCATAGCATCCAATAACCTGAACCGGTAAAACTCGGTCTGACCCAAGCATTGCAAACGCCAGGATCATTCCGGTGAACCAGCGTGAGAAAATTAATCAATTTTAAGGGTATCATCCAACTTGATTTTAAATTCAAAATCTCTTCGAAAGAAAAGGATAACCGTAAGACCATATCCACACATAAATACAGACGGTTTTTACCTTATAATAACCCGAAACACTTTTAAAATCATATCTCTTCTGATATTATAATAGTGTCTAAATCAAATAAATAACCATCTAGCAGAACGTGTGCATCTCACGCTCCACATACATAGTATATAATCAAAACCGCGGGCTCTTATTGCAGATTGGATTTCCAACTAAAGCAAGGTATGGGACCACCTTCTGATAGTGTACCTCTAGAGAAAATACACTAGGATTTAACAAGAACATCTTGCAACCCTGGCAAAACATGACCGGCCATTCATTTCGCTTAAATGTTCTGAATATATTATCACCTATGGTTTGTACCAACTATCCATTCTCGAGAGATACAGAAGAGAAAAGAAGAATAAATATGAATATTCTCTAGATGGTGACAATAGACTCTAACGGGAGCGAACCACTTAGCATTGCAACCTACCCAATTTTACACCATTTCCCGATTGAAGAGGCTTGAGGTTATAATTACTCTTTTGAACATATTGCCACTATTCACATTAAATGCCACATTGTCAGATCCTCCAAATATCAATAATTTACGTACATAAAAATACCCTGGGTGTTAAGCTAAGAGAAGGTGTCTTCTCCGCCACCAAACAGAAGTACGTTTGTAGAAATCAATGCGCGTGGCTCTTTTGGAAATACTATATCTGACATCCGTCCATACAAGTTGTCCTGGGACTGGAAAAACTGAAGGCACCCTCCTACCACATCCTAGAAATCACCCTATGGATTAGTAGCTAGTAGTCCTTGAACTCCGTCGATTTCATCCACGATAGAACCATAGTTTATCTCTAGGGATCAACTAGAGAATTTACGTAGTTCTTCCATTTTATGAAGATCCACGGTCTTCAATTGCTTCATCTTGATCAGCATCTTTCATAATAACGTATTCGTAGGTTCGAAGTGGTTTTCGAATATAAATTTGATTCCAGTCTTTCTGTACCAACAACGTATTAGGTTAGATTTTGGTAGTCAAATATTTAACTATCAAAATAAACAACCATAAAAATAAAGCGAATCCACTGGTTTATTACACAACGTCACTTGACCCTTTTAATTTTCCATTCGTTAATAAATAAATAAAATCTTCCAATATTTGAAACATATCTTTTTACTCCTTATTTCGAAAATGAGAATATTCTCAAAATCATCTTATTTAACTTATAAACATTTCAAATTATAATTTATATTACCATACTCTCACTTTGGAAACCTTATTTCAGTCTTAACCGCGTTTACTTAATTTAAGTATTAAGTAAATTATTTTTTAAAACCTTTCTATTAAATTTAACCATCCTTTAAAAGTTTATATACGAGCCTCGTGCCTCGATCCTATTATAAACAGAATCCATCTATAAAACTTCTGTTAAGTTTATTCCAAACCCATTTCATTTATATCTCGATAAAATTTAATCTCTTATTTAATATAGTGAATTCAGATCTAATCTGTATAACTTAACTCGCCAAATCACTTTAAATCAAATTTGGGTTTCCGTTTTGATTTCCATTTCTACATTCATTGGTCCCTAACCGTAAATCAATAAGAAAATAATTTCCTAAATATCAACCCCGAAGGCCGAAACCAATATCAGATAAATACTCTGAAAATCATTTAACTCAACCGATCTCCATTTAGGTTCCAATTCTTTAATTTCATATCTTGGACTCTTCTTTCATTCATAGACCATTTTAAAATAACTCATTCCAATAATATATTCAATAAAACTTGAGTCTTATAACTTCATCAAATCTTGGATTTTATAGAATCCAATTAAATATAATTATAATAAGAATTAGATTTAAACTTCAGTTCAAACTTAACTTATATTATCATTAATATCAAATTGCTGAAGAAAATTATTTAACTATAAACAATTCCTTATAGTTTCATAAACCTCCATTAATAAATTATAAATTCCAATATTACTACTTGGGTTATTATTAAATAAATAATTATCAACTTTCGAACTTTTATCAAAAATAAAAAAAGCTTTACTTCACCATTAACAAATTCCATTAAATTAACAAACTAATTTAATAATCAATTTCAATTAACGCAGTTAACATGGTCACTCTAAACATGATTAACTCGTTAATCAATTCCAATTAGTCTTTTCATTTAAATTAATTAATAATATAATTAATTTAAATAATCTCATTTACTTTGATTATTATAAACAATAATCAATTTCAATATAATATCATTTAATTGTTTCTTAAAAATAATTAGTCCTGATTATTCGTCATTACGTTAATTCTTGCTTACTTGCTTATCAACCTTATTAATGTAAGAATAGCTTTTTAAAGTCAATTACTAACTACATAAAAACTTAACTAATAAATATAAATATTTATTTTCTTTTTATAAACTTCCATTCAGAATAATATATTTCGAAATCTATTTTTTGTTATAAAATAAATTTTATAACTTCATTTCTATAGATTCATCCGACGGTAAATCATTCTTTATAAACGATGTTTATTTAGGCCATCTACTATTTATTTCTCAACCAATACTACCCATTGGTTAATAACAAAACAAACATTGAATTTAGATTCAACCATCAATCACCAAGTCAAGAATCCAATCACATTCGTTAAACAATTCATATAATGATAATATGAAAATAAACAATAAATTTGAGGAATCCAGTTGGATCCCTCCAACTTGTTTTTACCTGCATCCAAATAGATTATCTCAAATAAAACAATCCATTCAATACGATAATTTAAAATAAAACCTGAATAATTAATTCAACTGACAATGATCAAATAATAATGATGGTTCAAGCATCCAATTAAATTTAATATGTTTATATTACTATAAATGTAACAAACAAGGTAAGTTGATAAATGTAACCAACAAGGTAAGTTACATTAATTGGAAATAATCGTTAAAAATAACGATTGGTTTCTATTAAATTAAACTCGTTTCTATTAAATTAAACAAATGTTTAATTTAAATAGGTTATATAAAAATATTCAGGTATATCAAACCCGACTTATAAGCGGGACAACTGAGTGATTTTTACTCACCTTGGTTTTTATTCATCGTTTAAATGATTTGTTTTAATAAAATTAAACACGCGTTTAATTTTATCAAAAATTCCAGTAGTTTTTAATCCTAACCAAACCAGATCCATCTCGTAGCCTATGTCCATACGGTTCTAATGCCACTTGGTTTGTTAATTCTGATAAAATACGCACAAGTTGTAAATAATATAAGTTTACGGTTTAATTACAATAATTAATTTCTTAATTAAATTTAATTAACTAAATTACTTTGTTAACATAAACCCTATCCCGACTTCTTCGTTTCTTACTTCTGTTTAAAATCATGACTGCAATTCCAGTACCCTAGCCATATTTGCTTAACCCTGTCATAAATTAAACATTTTACATCATTTAATAAATTAATAATATATTACTCACTTTAATTATTTAATACTGTATGTTACTTTTTACATTGCTTTGGAAACAAACAGACTGAATATTTCTTTGCTTGGTCCAAGTATACAGGCCGGCACGAAACAATCTTCTGTTTCATTTGAAAATATGCCCGACCATTTTTTTTTAGAGTGAATTAGGCAAAAGGACTCGCGGAATAAAATTAGAAAATAAAGCAAACCCGCTAAATCGATTTAGCATTTTCCTCTTTCCACATTCTATCATTTCATTTCTTCAGTTGTTCATAGTCTGTTAGGGTTTCGCCGAGAAAAAACAATTCGAAATCGAATTCAAATTCAATCGTCTAATGGAAAGTCGTCGTTTAAGGTCATCGTCATCAGAGAAATCTCCAAATTCGCCACCGAGAAAAGAAACTAGGGCTTCGTCGAAACTATCACTATCAGCGATAAAGGCTAGAAAGACGATGGCGAAGGAGAAGGAAAAACGAGATCAGGTATAAGAATATTTTGACAAAATGAAACTTAATTACTTAAATTGAGTGTGTATAGTTAATGTAGTTGTAGTTATAAATTATGTACAGGTTAATTGGGGAAAACGAACAGAAATATATTATAAAATGCTAGATTACTTTAGGATTGATGTGTAGTGCATAATATGCCACTTTAATTTACCTGTATTTGGTGCTGAAAGTACTACGTTACCCTAGCATTATGGCATATTACCAGGCCCTTAACTAGTGAATGAAAGTGCTAAATTCACCTGTCATTACATGGCACGACCGAGCCGTTAACCGACATATGTAAATGACAGGTTGACCTAGCACTATAGCAAGTGGCCGAAACCTTTACAAGTTTACAAAAATGCTAGGTTAACCTGTCATTACATGGCACGACCGAGCCGTCAACCGACATATGTAAATGACAGGTTGACCTAGCACTATAGCGAGTGGCCGAAACCTTTACAAGTTTACAAAAATGCTAGGTTAACCTGTCATTACATGGCACGACCGAGCCATCAACCGACATATGTAAATGACAGGTTGACCTAGCAGTATAGCGAGTGGCCGAAACCTTTACAAGTTTACAAAAATGCTAGGTTAACCTGTCATTACATGGCACGACCGAGCCGTCAACCGACATATGTAAATGATAGGTTGACCTAGCACTATAGCGAGTGGCCGAAACCTTTACAAATTTACAAAAGTGCTAGGTTAACCTGTCATTACATGGCATGACCGAGCCATCAACCGATATATGTAAATGACAGGTTGACCTAACACTATAGCGAGTGGCCGAAACCTTTACAAGTTTACAAAAGTGCTAGGTTAACCTGTCATTACATGGCATGATCGAGCCGTCAACCGATATATGTAAATGACAGGTTGACCTAGCACTATAGCGAGTGGCCGAAACCTTTACAAGTTTACAAAAGTGCTAGGTTAACCTGTCATTACATGACACAACCGAGCCGTCAACCGACATATGTAAATGATAGGTTGACCTAGCACTATAGCGAGTGGCCAAAACCTTTACAAGTTTACAAAAGTGCTAGGTTAACCTGTCATTACATGGCACGACCGAGCCGTCAATCGACATATGTAAATGACAGGTTGACCTAGCACTATAGCGAGTGGCCGAAACCTTTACAAGTTTACAAAAGTGCTAGGTTAACCTGTCATTACATGGAACGACCGAGCCGTCAACCGACATATGTACATGACAGGTTGACCTGGCACTATAGAGAGTGGCCGAAACCTTTACAAGTTTACAAAAGTGCTAGGTTAACCTGTCATTACATGGCATGACCGAGCCGTCAACCGACATATGTATATGACAGGTTGACCTAGCACTATAGCGAGTGGCCGAAACCTTTACAAGTTTACAAAAGTGCTAGGTTAACCTATCATTACATGGCACGACCGAGCCGTCAACCGACATATGTACATGAAAGGTTGACCTAACACTATAGAGAGTGGCCGAAACCTTTACAAGTTTACAAAAGTGCTAGGTTAATCTGTCATTACATGGCACGACCGAGCTGTCAACCGACATATGTAAATGACAGGTTGACTTAGCACTATAGCGAGTGGCCGAAACCTTTACAAGTTTACAAAAGTGCTAGGTTAACCTGTCATTACATGGCACGACTGAGCCGTCAACCGACATATGTAAATGACAGGTTGACCTAGCACTATAGCGAGTGGCCGAAACCTTTACAAGTTTACAAAAGTGCTAGGTTAACCTATCATTACATGGCATGACCGAGCCGTCAACCGACATATGTAAATGACAGGTTGACCTAGCACTATAGCGAGTGGCCGAAACCTTTACAAGTTTACAAAAGTGCTAGGTTAACCTGTCATTACATGGCCTGAGCGAGCCGTTAGCCGATATATGTAAATGACAGGTTGACCTAGCACTATACCAATGGCCGAGCCCTTGAAAATTGTATGAAAATGCTAGGTTAACCTATCATTATAGTGCATTACCCAGCCTTAACCAATATATGAAAATTCCAATTTAACCTAGCAATATAATGTATGAAAATGCTAGATTAATCTAACATTATATTGCACAAAATGATTTCTTTAATATTGTATTATAATACAGATCTATATTTTAAAAAAAATTAATATTATTTTGTTATCTTTGTCTTGCAGGAAATATCAGATTCTTCTCCTGAGAATAAGAAAAGCAAAAGGCGAAAAATAGCTGCAAGCCAAAAAAGGAAAAAAGAGACTGTCCAATACCGGTGTGGTCTAGTATCACTGGTTAAAATTCTTGAAAAAAAAAATGGTTTTTCAAGTAATCAATTAAATTTTCTAACACTGACTCCTTTTTTTGAATTTATAAACGCTTTTTTTTTCAACTAACATTGGACCAAAGCAAATTAGAAAATCTTCTAAAAGTTTAGATGATTTAATAAGTTGTTATTAGGTTAAGGAGGAATGTTTTTTGATTGGGGGGAAACAATTAAAATTATCAATGAAAGATATTTCATTAATTTTTGGTTTGCCTATGAGTGGGAAAAATATTTTTCCATTACCTAAAGTGTCTTTATCGTACACTCCTGAAAACAGTCAAAGATTTGTTTCAAGAAATTTTATTAACATAGATCATATAACCAAAGATCTTATTATTAAAAGAATAGAAATAGAAATTGAAAAAGAGATTCCAGAAGAGGAAAATGATTTGCCAAGATTTATTCTAATTCTTCTTTTTATAACATTTCTTTTCCCTGACAATCAAAGAATGCTCAACTGGGGTTATCTTCAATACACCGTTGATCCCAAAAAAAATGAATCAAATTTCTTGGCCTAAAAGTATTCATTATCATTTAACTAAATCATTAAATTTTTTCAAGGATAAACCAAGAAATATGTCTGGCTGTTCCATTCTTCCACTGGTAAGAATAAATCAATGATAATTTATTCATTATAATATAGTATGACAATTTATTCTAACTAATATTTTGTTCTTTTTTTTTTAGTATTTTCTATGTGAACATGTGGATATACTTAAGCCAAGAAAAGACTGGATAAGCGGGGCTCCAAGATTTGCAAAATGGTCGCTTAACTTGATGAAAAACAATGTGTCAAAGGAAATCCTAGCCAATATGGATGGTAAAAAGGTATGATGATATTTTATTTTGTTAAAATTTTAATAATGCAATTGCTTTTGTAATTTTTTGTTTAATACTGGAAACACAGTTGTTAACACTGATTAATGTAAATGTTTTTCTCCTAGCATTATTTTAATTTTTTTTTATTACAAAAAGTTGTTCAAAAAATGCTTAGCTTCTAAAAGCATTTTGATTTTTAGTTGACCAGTCGACATGCTATTACAAAAATGCTAACCTCTCATATTATTTTGATTTTTTTTATTTAAGCAATTTGCTGTTAATAAAATGCTAGACTATCCTACCATTATAATAATTTTTCTACATAAACAAAACACTGTAAGTGAAATGCTAATTCTCCTAGCATAATGAAGTTTTTTTTTTTATTACGAAAAGTTGTTCAAAAAATGCTTATCTTCTAAAAGTATTTTGATTTTTAGTCGACCAGTCGACATGCTATTACAAAAATGCTAACCTCTCCTATCATTTTGAATTTTTTTTTATTTAAGCAATTTGCTGTTAATAAAATGCTAGACTATCCTACCATTATAATGATTTTTTACATAAACAGAACACTATCAGTGAAATGTTAATTGTCCTAGCATAATGAAGTTTTTTTATATTTTTTTGGATTACAAAAAGTTGTTCAAAAAATGCTTAGCTTCTAAAAGCATTTTTATTTTTAGTCAACCAGTCGACATGCTATTACAAAAATGCTAACCTCTCATATCATTTTGATTTTTTTTTTATTTAAGCAATTTGCTGTTAATAAAATGCTAGACTATCCTACCATTATAATAATTTTTCTACATAAACAAAACAGTGTAAGTGAAATGCTAATTCTCCTAGCATAATGAATATTTTTTTTATTACAAAAGGTTGTTCAAAAAATGCTTAGCTTCTAAAAGCATTTTGATTTTTAGTCGACCAGTCGACATGCTATTACAAAAATGCTAACCTCTCCTATCATTTTGATTTTTTTTATTTAAGCAGTTTGATGTTAATAAAATGCTAGACTATCCTACCATTATAATAATTTTTTACATAAACAGAACACTGTCAATGAAATGCTAATTCTCCTATCATAATGAAGTTTTGTTTTTATTACAAAAAGTTGTTCAAAAAATGCTTAGCTTCTAAAAGCATTTTGATTTTTAGTCGACCAGTCGACATGCTATTACAAAAATGCTAACCTCTCCTATCATTTTGATTTTTTTTTATTTAAGCAGTTTGTTGTTAATAAAATGCTAGACTATCCTACCATTATAATAATTTTTTACATAAACAGAACACTGTCAATGAAATGCTAATTCTCCTAGCATAATGAAGTTTTTTTTTTTGGATTACAAAAAGTTGTTCAAAAAATGCTTAGCTTCTAAAAGCATTTTAATTTTTAGTCAACCAGTCGACATGCTATTACAAAAATGCTAACCTCTCCTATCATTTTGATTTTTTTTTATTTAAGCAATTTGCTGTTAATAAAATGCTAGACTATCCTACCATAATAATAATTTTTCTACATAAACAAAACACTGTAAGTGAAATGCTAATTCTTCTAGCATAATGAAGTTTTTTTTTTTTTGATTACAAAAAGTTGTTCAAAAAATGCTTAGCTTCTAAAAGCATTTTGATTTTTAGTCGACCAGTCGACATGCTACTACAAAAATGCTAACCTCTCCTATCATTTTGATTTTTTTTATTTAAGCAGTTTGTTGTTAATAAAATGCTAGACTATCCTACCATTATAATAATTTTTTACATAAACAGAACACTGTCAGTGAAATGCTAATTCTCCTAGCATAATGAAGTTTTTTTTTTTGGATTACAAAAAGTTGTTCAAAAAATGCTTAGCTTCTAAAAGCATTTTAATTTTTAGTCAACCAGTCGACATGCTATTACAAAAATGCTAACCTCTCCTATCATTTTGATTTTTTTTATTTAAGCAATTTGCTGTTAATAAAATGCTAGACTATCCTACCATTATAATAATTTTTCTACATAAACAAAACACTGTAAGTGAAATGCTAATTCTCCTAACATAATGAAGTTTTTTTTTACTTACAAAAAGTTGTTCAAAAAATGCTTAGCTTCTAAAAGCATTTTGATTTTTAGTCAACCAGTCGACATGCTATTACAAAAATGCTAACCTCTCCTATCATTTTGATTTTTTTTATTTAAGCAATTTCCTGTTAATAAAATGCTAAACCATCGTACCATTATAACAATTTTTTACATAAACAGAACACTGTCAGTGAAATGCTAATCCTCCTAGCATTATTAATTTTTTGTGTGATTAATATGGTTATTGGAAAATACTAAATTATGGTAGCATTTCAACAATGCACTTAGTTTTATAACAATCCCTTTATCACTCAAAACTTAGTAATCGTATTTCAGTAAGTAATTATATATTTTTTCATGTGCACATATTAATATACTAGAACTTCCTAGCACTTCAAAATATTATAAATGATATATGAATTTATGACTGAAAAATTCTTATGTTTCGCCTATTATAGATTTCACTTGGAATTAAGAAAATAACATCTAAAGAGAAGATGTTACTTGATTAATCGAAGAACAAAGCACTTATGCAAATAAAAGAGATTACAAGTGAAGGTGAAGATGAAGAGTTAGGAGTTGATGAAAAAGACAGGCAAATCGAAATGCAAAATTTCCAAATTAGACAATTAGAAAAAAAATTGAAGGATGTGAAAACAAAGTTGGAGGAAGAAAAGCAGCTAAGGAAAAAAAAGAGAAGAAGAATTACTTCAAAAAGAAAAAGAAATTAGCATGCTAAAATCAGTGCTCCAAGAATCTGATAAGGAACAGCGAAATCTGATTATTCAGAAGTTTATAGAGCAACTTACCCCTCCTTCTTACGACCTTCTAACCACACCAGATAATGCGACTCAGGAAGATAATGCGACTCAGGAAGATAACAAGACTCAAGAAGATAATGAGACTCAGGAAGAGTACAAAAAAGTGGAAAACAAAGAAGAGAAGGATGTGAGAAGAAGAAGCCAGCGGCTTCAAAAAGTAACACCAAGTTCAATGATTGAAAGATTAAAAGGGAAAAAGAGGAAGCCAAAAGTTGATTCTCAATTTCAGTATAAAGTAGTACACCGCAAAAAAACCAAATACGATGAAAAAGACAGTGGAATGGTGGAGGAAAAAAATGATGAAATAGAAAATGAGAATGAAGAAGAAAGTGAAGAGAATAAAAGAGAAGATAAAACACATGATGAAGAGAATGAAGATGAAGGTGAAGAAGAGGACAATAAAAAAGATTAACCGATGGTGAAGTAAATATTGAAAATACAAGCAATGAAGATGAGGATGAATATGAAGCTGAGGATGAAGATGGAAGTGACAAAAGTTATACAAAATTCGAAGAAACTGAAAAAGAAAAAGAACTGGTCGAAGAAGAGAAAGAAGAATCCAGTACAGATGATGAAGCTCAAGATGTAGAACCTATGGATGTTGATAAATATTCTCC
The DNA here is from genome assembly GCA_030737875.1 of Allium sativum. Taxonomy (NCBI): domain Eukaryota; kingdom Viridiplantae; phylum Streptophyta; class Magnoliopsida; order Asparagales; family Amaryllidaceae; genus Allium; species Allium sativum. Next base: position 304,168,399 of record CM060924.1, read on the forward strand.
AAGAAAGAAAGTATATCGCCAAAGAAATATTTTAAAGAGTCTGATATTACAACTCCTAGATACTCACAAACAAAACACAATCAGGGCATTCTTCGCATGCGTAGACAAAACAAAGTAAGTTTTTTGTACTCGTTAAAATCTGAATTTCTTTAAATGAATCTGTGATATTTTAATATTTTTGAACTAAAATATAAATATAGCACGATAGCATGGCAAAATGATGATACTGGAAGAGGAGGGGTAACAATTGTACAGTCCATGCTAGAAGAACTGCTATTTGAAGAATTTACAGATGGTCAGGTAAATGTAAATTGTAATAGGTATTTTTTTTAATTATTAAGCAATATTCTGTTCCTAAGATGCTAACTTGTAGCATTATGATTGTTATTTTTTAAAATTCTAGCCTTCACTAGCATTTTGGAATTTTTTTATAAACCATTATGTTGTTCCAAAAAGACTTTTTTTCGCTACCATTATGATCAATTTTTAAATAAACAGCAATGTTCGTGAAATGCTAATTCTCCTAGCATTATGATTTTTTTTTTTTTAATAACATGGTGATTGAAAAATACTAAATTCTGCTAGCATTATAATGAAATTTATGATAATACAAAATATTGTTCAAAAAATGCTAGCTTCTACCAACATTTTGATTTTTAATTGGGTAGTCAAAATGCTATTACAAAAATGATAAACTCTCCTATCATTTTGATTTTTATATCAGACAACATACTGGTAATAAAATGCTATCTCCCCCTAGCATTATTTATATACAATGCAACATCCTGGTAACAAATTTATATAGAAGCAAATTCCATGTTAAAATAATATACTAAGCTAACATTATTTTTATAATGCAGGTTATTGACTGGTTTACTTCAAATGCAAAAACATATGAACACAACTACATATTCAGTACAATCATGATGGTAAACAAAACTTTTACTTTAAAATTGTAAATATCAGAAACAAATTAATATTTTTAATGTTTATTTGCCGCATGCCATACAAACAGATGTTGAAAATGTTGTTCGAACATTGGTTAACCCAATGGTCCAAAAAATTGTCAAAGACGAAGTTGCAGAAACCATATTCTTTCCCTTGCATTACATCAACCATTGGACTTTACTAACTTTGGACTATGTTAAAATGCAATGGAACCACTATGATTCATTGAGGCCCAGAAGATCAACCTCTGTATCAAATAAACACTATAAGGAAGCGTTGAAGATGGTAAGATTGTTATTATCATATATAATGATATATTTGGATGTAAATTGAAAAAAAAGCTATGTATTTTTTTTATTTTTATTTTGATACAGAGAAAAAAAGATTGAAATGATCATCTATGAGAAATTGGCTGAAAACAACATTATAAACAAAAATATTGGAACAAAGCCGATGAAACAGCCACAATGTCCACAACAAAATTTTGACTCGTAAGTAAACATTAACAGTTTTTTTTAACAGATACTAAATGCTCAAACCATTATATTTTTGTACCAATACTGCCTTTTACCAAATAATCATCAGTTCATATTCTGCGACTGACAAACTAAATAAAATCATCAGTTCATTCTATTATGCAATAGTTTACTTGAGGGGAAAGTTGATGTACCATGCAATAATGTTTCATTTCATAAAATCCCAGGAAAATAAAATATAAACCGAAGAAATTGAATGATATTCGACGATTATGTGTTCCTTCCTGGAAATTGGATAATATTTGAACACAACACATGGTTTTTTCCAAATAATCCATTGGCAAAAAGCTAAATGATCATAGCATTGTATTTCTTATACCAATCCTTATTTATTTATTATTTTGCAGTTGCGACTGTGCATTATTTGTGATGAAATTCATCGAAAAATTGGACAGAGACAAAAATCTACCACAGGAATATAAAAAGGAAGATATCAGTCTTCTCCGTGCTAACACGGTGTTCAACATATTGAAAGACCCACCAAGAAGTTGGGATATTATGAGTTACTTTGCAAACTCGTCCCTAGAAGAAATTGAAAACGCTGTGAAGAAGAAAGAACATGAACGAAGGAAACACTGAATTGTTGATGTAGCGCCTGTTTTAATTCAATTTGAATTTGCTATTTAGACATTTTGTTGCTAATTGTAATTGAGTTTTAGTAATTTGAATTGATGTTAAAGTAGTGGCTGAACCTGGATTAAAAAATTATGGTATGGACATAATTGTACCTGTACAAATTTCATACCTACACGTGGTTAATTGCTCTGTTTTAATTTCATACATAGTAGTTGAAGCTGAATTGATTGTGACTTGTTGTTTTAATGAAAACTCAGGTTGTAGCCTGTTGTTCGTATTGGCTTATGTCTGATGTTTTTTGCAATAAGAATTTTGGGAAAATTGTTGTTTTATGGCAAATGTATATTGGCTTTTTGAGATCTTTGTGATGGTTTGGTGATTACTGTTATACGAATATGTTGAGTTATGCTTGTCTTTGAGATCTTTGTGATCATTTGGCTTTTTGAGATCTTTGTGATGGTTTGGTGGTTACTGTTATGTGTATGTATTGGTTTGCTGGTTACTGTTATGCTTATGGTTTGGTGGTTACTGTTATGTGTTACTGTTCGATCAACCATTATGTGTATGGGTTGGGTTATGTCTAATGTTATGTGACGAAATGTATAAATTAAAGTGCTATAAACAAATAGCATTATTATAAACAATTGTTTAGGCATACCAATCTAAAATAAAAATAAATTATTTAATCAACCTAACCATAAATGAATCTATTGTATCCTAAATTAAAAACGCTATAACAAATAACATTTTTATAACTAATTGTTTATGCATATCAATGTAAAATAAAAATAAATTATTTAAACAAAATAACCATAAATGAATCTATAACCAAAATATTTCATTCAACCGACCAAACCCAGAAACGCAAACGAAATTCAGACTCCAAGTTCAATCGGGTACTTATGGATATAAAAGAAGACAATATTCAAAACTTAATCAGATACCCATGCAAATAAATATACACCAAACAAAAAAAAACGATTCTAAAGGACAACCAAATTCAAACCTAACCGAGTACAAACGAGATTCGAATGACACGTAAAACACATCTGCACCCGAGGCCTAATCGGGTACCTACGACACGTAAAAAGCTTCTAGACGCAAGGCCTAATCGGGTACTCCAGCAATGATTCTGCACCTAGTAGGGATTGTTTAACCAAGCGGGTACCCATGACACGTAAACGACATTTAGACACAAGGCCTAATCGGGTACCTATGACACATAAAAAGCTTTCGAACGCAAGGGCTAATCGGGTCATTCAGCAACAATTCTGCACCCAGTAGGGATTGATTAACCGAGCGGGTACCCATGATACGTAAAAGGCATTCAAACACAAGGCCTAATCGGGTACCTATGACATGTAAAAAGCTTCTAGATGCAAGGCCTAATCGAGTCGTTCAACAACGATTCTGCACCCAGTATGGATTGCTTAACCGAGCAGGTATAATGACACGTAAAACACATCCGCACCCAAGGCCTAATCGGGTACCTATGACACGTAAAAGACTTCTAGATGCATGGCCTAATCGGGTACTCCAGCAATGATTCTGCACCCAGTAGGGATTGTTTAACCGAGCGGGTACCCATGACACGTAAACGACATTTAGACACAAGGCCTAATCAAGTACCTATGACACATAAAAAGCTTCCGAACACAAGGCCTAATCGAGTCATTCAGCAACGATTCTGCACCTAGTAGGGATTGCTAAACCGGGCGAGTACCCATGATACGTAAAAGACATTCAGACACAAGGCCTAATCGGGTACCTATGACATGTAAAAAGCTTCCGGACGAAAGGCCTAATCGGGTCGTTCAGCAACGATTCTGCACCCAGTATGGATTGCTTAACCGAGCGGGTACAATGACACGTAAAACACATCTGCACCCAAGGCCTAATCAGGTACCTATGAGACGTAAAAGACTTCTAGATGCAAGGCTTAATCAGGTACTCCAACAATGATTCTACACCCAGTAGGGATTGTTTAACCGAGCGGGTACCCATGACACGTAAAACATATTTAGACACAAGGCCTAATCGGGTACCTATAACACATAAAAAGCTTCCGAACGCATCGCCTAATCGGGTCGTTCAGCAACGATTTTGCACCCAGTAGGGATTGTTTAACCGAGCGGATACCCATGATACGTAAAAGACATTCAGACATAAGGCCTAATCGGGTACCTATGACATGTAAAAAGCTTCCGGAAGAAAGGCCTAATCGGGTCGTTCAGCAATGATTCTGCACCCAGTATGGATTGCTTAATCGAGCGGGTACAATGACACGTAAAACACATCCGCACCCAAGGCCTAATCGGGTACCTATGACATGTAAAAATCTTTTGAACACAAGTCCTAATCGGGTACTCCAGCAATGATTCTGCACCCAGTAGGGATTATTTAACCAAGAATGTACCCATGACACGTAAACGATATTTAGACACAAGGCCTAATCGGGTACCTATGACACATAAAAAGCTTCTGAACGCAAGGCCTAATCGGGTCGTTCAGCAACAATTCTGCACCCAGTAGGGATTGATTAACCGAGCAGGTACCCATGATACGTAAAAGACATTCAGACATAAGGCATCATCGGGTACCTATGACATGTAAAAATCTTCTAGATGCAAGGCCTAATCGATTCGTTCAACAACGATTCTGCACCCAGTATGGATTGCTTAACCGAGCAGGTACAATGACACGTAAAACACATCCGCACCCAAGGCCTAATCGGGTACCTATGACACGTAAAAGACTTCTAGATGCAAGGCCTAATCGGGTACTCCAGCAATGATTTTGCACCCAGTAGGGATTGTTTAACCAAGCGGGTAACCATGACACGTAAACGACATTTAAACATAAGGCCTAAACGGGTACCTATGACACATAAAAAGCTTCTGAACACAAGGCCTAATCGGGTCGTTCAGCAACGATTCTACACCCAGTAGGGATTGTTTAACCGAGCGGATACCCATGATACATAAAAGACATTCAGACACAAGGCCTAATCGGGTACCTATGACATGTAAAAAGCTTCCGGACGAAAGGCCTAATCGGGTCGTTCAACAACGATTCTGCACCCAGTATGGATTGTTTAACCGAGTGAGTACAATGGCACGTAAAACACATCCGCACCCAAGGCCTAATCGGGTACCTATGACACGTAAAATACTGCTAGATGCAAGGCCTAATCGGGTACTCCAGCAATGATTCTACACCCAGTAGGGATTGTTTAACCGAGCGGGTACCCATGACACGTAAAAGACATTTAGACACAAGGCCTAATCGGATACCTATGACACATAAAAATATTCCGAACACATGGCCTAATCGGGTCGTTCAGCAACGATTCTGCACCCAGTAGGGATTTTTTAACCGAGTAGGTACCCTTGATACGTAAAAGACATTCAGACACAAAGCCTAATCGGGTAGCTATGACATGTAAAAAACTTCCGGACGAAAGGCCTAATCGGGTCGTTCAGTAACGATTCTGCACCCAGTATGGATTGCTTAACCGAGCGAGTACCCATGATACGTAAAAGACATTCAAACATAAAGCCTAATCGGGTACCTATAACATGTAAAAAGCTTCCGAACACAAGACCTAATCGGGTCATTCAGCAACGATTCTGCACCCAATATGAATTGTTTAACCGAGCGGGTACATTGACACATAAAACACATCCGCACCCAAGGCCTAATCGGGTGCCTATGACACGTAAAAGACTTCTACATGCAAGGCCTAATCGGGTGCTCCAGCAATGATTTTGCACCCAGTAGGGAATGTTTAACCGAGCGGGTACCCATGACACATAAAAGACATTTAGACACAAGGCCTAATCGGGTACCTATGACACATAAAAATCTTCCGAACGCAAGGCCTAATCGGGTCGTTCAGCAACGATTCTGCACCCAGTAGGGATTGTTTAACCAAGCGGGTACCTATGATACATAAAAGACATTCAGACACAAGGCCTAATCGGGTACCTATGACATGTAAAAAACTTCCAGACGAAAGGCCTAATCGGGTCGTTCAGCAACGATTCTGCACCCAGTATGGATTGCTTAACCGAGCGAGTACCCATGATACGTAAAACATATTCAAACATAAGGCCTAATCGGGTACCTATGAAACGTAAAAGACTTTTGGATGCAAGACTTAATCGGGTACTCCAGCAATGATTCTGGACCTAGTAGGGATTGTTTAACCAAACAGATACAATGACACATAAAACACATCCTGACACAAGTCCTAATCAGATACCTATGACACGTAAAAGTCTTCTGGATGCATAGTTATAATGTACATAATTGTATGCTTTAGCTTCAATTACCATGATATAATTGTTTTAGAAATTAACTATATTTCAAAAATTAATTAGCAGAAAATGTTATATTGAAATAGCATACGACATTACCCAAATAACACATAAAGTAGCATCACATAGTATATTATTACAGAACTACTAATCAAATAGGTCAATCAGTTTAACATCATACAAAACAAAACACTAAATCAATATAGCATTAGTCTGTAGAATTAATGTAGAAAATAGCTGGTAAAAACATGCCACAAACAACAAACACAACTATGCATGCTTTACAAATAAAATACATAAAACAAAATAAATGAAAGCAAACACATAAATGTGGCATTAGTCTTTATAAATGATATAGAAAATAGCAGATAAAAAAATACCAACAATCATAAACACAACAGTGCATATTTTACACAAAATATGCACACAAAAAAAATGAAAGCAACCACATAAGTTTCACAAATACAAGTTAAATTTATATTAATAAAGTTACCTAACCACTTTTACTTTATACAGCTAATAATCTAATCAGCCAATTACTTTTACAATATACACAACAAAGTGCTAAATTAATATAGCATTATACTGTTTAATTGATGTAAATAATAACAAGTGATAAAATGCCAGCAACCACAGACACAGCACTTCATAATTTAAACAAAAAAAACACAAAACATAAAATGAAAGCAGAAATACAAGTTAGATTTATATCAAGAATAACAACTCAACATGTCCCAATAACCAATAAAAAGTAACAACAACATACTAAGTATATAGTAATGTATCCAATGGAAAAAAAACTGAAAAATAAAATTCAAATTTAAATCTTCTTTGAAGCTTGACAATTCCTCTTGTTATGTCCAACTTGATCACACTTGCTGCATTTATTCCGCTTATTCTGAGAAAAAGAAAAGTCACCATGTCTTTTAGTACAAGGTCTTCCAGCACCTCGAATTTCTTTAGGCGGTCTAATTACAATTTCATCTTCAGTAACAATTGGTTTACCGACAGTTGGAATTGGATTAATAGCATGTGCATAACTAGCTCTAAAAGCATTAGCTGTAAAATAATATTCCACAAATTCATATACCGATAGCCTTGATTTATTCATACACTTAACAGCATGTGCACATGGAAAACCGGTAACTTTCCACTGATTACAGCTACACAATCTTTTTTCAAGATCAACATGATGTGAAATAGGAGATCTAACTTCAAAAATATTTTCATTAGACCTATATGCATTCCATCCAAACCCATCTTTAACTAACTTTGACAATCGTTGCTCCATGACTGGACATAAAACAGTAGTCCACTTATGGCATTCTTCCCTTCGCTTTGCCATTTGTTCCATTACTTTCACTTGAATTCCATCTAGACAAGAGGTAATCAGCATAAACCATCATCCACAATCCAAGAGTTTAAGCTCTCAGCCACATTAGAAGAATATTCTCCATACCTTCTACCTTGAAAAAACAAATCTACCCAATGTTCTAAAGGTTTATCTTTAAGGAAGTTGATTGCGGCAGCACCTCCAATTTCTTTAAATTTTAACATATAACGTTCAAAATCTGATAGATTGGAAGCTCGAGTTATAAGTTTAAACAAATCAACAATTGATGTATCACCCTTGCAAGCTTTAACCACTGAACCAATATTTTGCTCCATATGAAATGTGCACTAACTATGAAAAGAAGATGGAAACACTTTCGGAACACCTAAGAGCAAACCCCATTGACGATCAGACATAAAAACTAATTCACGATCTTCATGAAGCATCTCTTTAAGATTCTCTAAAAACCAAGTCCAATTTGATTCATTTTCATGTGAGACGACTCCCATAGCTAGTGGAAAGAAACCTGAAAAAATGCAATACAAATTAAAATGCTAACATAGAAAAAAAAAACTGATATACCATAACTATATACAAAATATAAATCAATTCGATTTCTTACATATACCATGCTATATGGAATTAAAAAATGATAAAGTAAACTATAATAATATATGTCATGACTAAATCACTGAAATAAATAAAAAAGAAAAGCAGCAATATGAAGTAGAACAAAAAAGGGTAAAGCAAAAAAGCATAATGTATCTTTGGTTGAAAACTGAGAAACAAGTATGATAAAATTGCAGTCATATGATACACAGGAGTCGTACAGTACACAAGGATTTAAAAATGCTAATGTAACCTAGCATAATGAATTTCATGACCAAATTAATAAAGCAAATAAAAAAAATGAAACAATATGATAAACAAAAAAAAAATTACTAAAGGAAAAAGAGTATCATGTACTTTAGTATTGCAACTGTTAAATAAATAGGAAAAAAAGTAGTCTTATAATATTTCTATGTCAATCTCTCTCTCTCAAAAAGAAAAAAGAAAAAAAAAAGAACAACACAGACGCACAGGATAACAGAAAAAGCAAAAGGGAAACAAAATAAGCAATATAATACACAGAGGAAAAATTCTAAAAAAAAACTTAATGTGCTTCAAATTCACAGCAGTGATTTTTTTTAATACACTCTTATAAGAAACAAAGATTAAAATGCTAATGCAAACTGTCATGATATATTTCATGAATGCATAGAAAAAAAAGCAATAATATACAATACAATGAAAAAAAAACTAGCATTATGTATTCCATAGTATTAAACAAACAAAAAATGCAGCAGTAAAATAAGAAAACAGAACATCCAGTATTTCAATATCTGTTTGAAAATTGAATTTGTACAACTATGAACAAAAAATGCTAACTAGATTAGCATTATCAAATATAATGCAAATGAAATGCAATATTCAGTGTTAAAAATATATGCAATATGTTATCCATATAATGGCTCCTGGGCCGTCACACTAGCTAGTAGCCCTGGCACAGAAATGTACAACATGTACGGCAACCTTACACCAATGAAAGGCAGCCTCTAATGGGGATTGTAGCATGCATGCCAACATGCATTAATTAGTTACAAACCCAAACCTATTACAGTGAACGAAACCTAATGTTATATTGTTATACAGCATGAAAAGCCTATTGTCAATTCCAGAGCAGCCAAGGGAAACCAGAGGTATATCATCAACTGAAGGCAACAAGTAGAATTTTTTTTGTAAAGAAATACTTTTCAGTAACAATATTTTTCAGTAACAATATTCTTCCCATAAAATACACGAACTTCACCAAAAATCGCATACTAAAGAATTCAAAAACAAAATACTAAACAAATTAAAAAAATAAAAGACAAAGACCAAAACTCAAACCTTGGTTTCCATTTTTTGCAGTGGCTGCTAATAAAACTCCTGGTCTACCCTTTAAAAATGTTGCATCTAGAAATATAAGAGGACGGCAATGTCGAAAACCAACTAAGCAAGCATTAAATCCAATACAAACTCTTTCAAATTGCTGACTTGACGGATCAACATCCAAAGCAACATAACTTCCTGGATTAGTTTTCTTCAAAGACTACAAAATACCAATTTAATTCATTGTATGACATATCATCATCTCCATAAATTTCCTTCAAAGCCAATTGTTTTCCGGAGTATGCAAAATAATAAGAAAGATCAAAATTAAACTCTCTTCTAAATTCAGTGATAATATCTTTCGGCTTCTTCATAGGGACATCTCTAATTTGATCAATAATCAAAGATTTAATAAATTTACTAGAAATTTGGACTTTCTTAACATCCCTTAATCCAGCACCACACGAATGTTCAAAGTTATAAGTTCTAATAAAGAAACGAAGAGGCTATCTAGGATCCGAAGAAGCATTTAAATTGAATTTACAACCTTCCTTATTCCAAGAGCATATGACAGATATTCTTTCAGGACAGTTTTTAACAAAAATCAATTCATGTCCTTCTTTTATTTGATAAGCCATTAGAAACTCCCTAAAATCTTCAGCACCACTAAAACAATAACCAATAAAATCCATAAGATTCAACTGAAACCCTTTCTTCATAATATCTTTCAAATAAGAACTTGATTCACCAGAAGCCTTGATGCTATAAGAACCAGAACAAACTGAAATACTCTGCTGATTAGAATTTACTGAAAAATCACTGTTAACATTGAGCTCCAGAGCACGATGGCACAACTTAACAGTGAAAACAAAAAAAGGACTTTTCTTATAAATTTGAAAGCACAGTATTGTATGCAAATCCGAATCAGTATCAACTGTGATAATCTTACTTTCCAAATTATATGATATTTCAATAGAACTAGGAGTAAGATGTGTCCAATATTCACATATGCTATTCTTAACAGTAAGTAAAGAACAACTCATGTCCAGTCGAATAGAGTAACTACACTCATCAAGTAAAAATAAAACCAAAATGCTATTCCCAAGAATGCTCCTGCCAAAAATTATACAAATTCATATATAAATAACAAATGATATTATAAGATGTCAAAAAACCATGTACAGTCAAAATAAATATTAAACAGCAAGAAAATGCTAAACGCATATAGCATTAAAATCTAAAAAAATCTTAACATTGTATCCAAATACATACCCTTGTTCTTCTCTACTGATTAAAATCAAATCAAACATGACGCAAATAACCTGTAAATTCATAAGAAAATAAGATATGCCCGACCATTTTTTTTTACTTCACTTTCGTTCGTTCCTTCCCTTCTGACTTTAAATCCCGATTATTTCTTTTATCCCTTTTTTTCTTCTTTCCCTATGGCCCAAAGCCTATCGCATGCACGTTACACGTGTCCCCATTCTTGCTTTCTTCCCCAAACTTTCGAATAGCTCCTTCCTCATGTTCTCTTCTTCCCCACTTATACTTTTAACGCATGCATACCCAGTACCCTTCCCATATCTCCATGATATCACGCAGATAAGCCCGCCCCCACATCTCCACGTCACTTACCTCATTCTCCTCACCGTGAACCACCATCAAAGGTCACCATCCACCAGCATCTCCAGGCTCGCCACCTTCCTACGACTGTTCATCCTGCCCAACTCGATAACCCCCCTGCTGCTTTGGACAGGCATGTCAACCCTAGTTAACGAATATATATACATATATAATCTTATATATATTTTTAGCTTTGTTCCCATTTTTTGTTTACTGGGTATATTTTGGTTTATTTCTAAGCAGAGAAGAAATGCAAATGAGGTGGGAATGTGTGTATATAGATAGAGAAAATGTGGCCAGCAAGTTTCTCGGGTACAATGTTGCATATGCGTAGGGTAGGTTAGTTGAAATGTAGGGCTGCAGGAGCATGTGCTTATGTAGGCATTAGGCATTTGTAATTGGATTTTTTTTTTGGATTTGGCCCCCTTTTATAAACTTATAACACATTTAGCCTTGTTTGAAAACTTATTACGGCCGTAGCCTGGTTTATGTCACATCAGCTGAAAACAGTTATTTAACATTGCGTTATTTGAAATAACGCGTGAAGCATTATTCAAGATAACGCAAACATGTTTTTAAGTTTAACCCCCGTGATTCTCTGTAGAACACAGGAGCGTTATCTTAAATAACGCTAGCGAGCGTTATCTTGAATAACGCAAATGTTTAGCGGTAATCATTTTTGGAAGAACGTCCTCCCCTAAATTTGTTTATTTTTCTGTTTTTCCCTTCCTGCCCCCTCTATCAACTGGGATCATCATACCACATATTCTTTCTTCTTCCAGTTTTTCGATACTCTTTTCGTCCGATTTTCCACCACTGTCTTCCACCAGATGTCCACTCTTATATGTTCCTTCATATATTTCTTTTGGGCATTCATTCTATCATTGCTGCACTCCTGAACACAAGGCTATTTTTCATTTCCTCTCTAAGTGGTCGATTTATTCTTGAATTATTCCTTTTCCTACCATACGCTTACAGTTGAAATCTAGTTACGATCCAAATGAAAGCTCTTGATGCTGCCGCCAAAACGACATCAACGCTTCTAGAGGCTAAAATGGATACCTTTAAAGGTATTTTATTATTTATTGTGAACATAGTTTATACAATCTTATGTTTTGCGTTTATTTTGCGATTTATAGTCTATTTCCATCAACTATTGCATTGTTAATTTATATACTTTCAACGGTGAGTTTGTGCAATGGCCATCTTATTATTCACTATTTGGATATAATATTGTGTCTGGGGTTAAGTAGACTTATTTTGTTGGTTTATTGTTCTTATTACTTTATGATCTACCATCAATGTGCCGCACTTATCATATAACTGATAATTCATCTAAAGTATACAAATCAGGAAACGGAGCAGGCCACGCAGGGCGAAAGCAGGACTAGAGAAGAGAAGAAGAAAGTGGAGCGTGAAAAGAGGAGAAGAAGAGGGATGTTGGATGCAGAGCCAGAAGAAGAATTAGAAAGGCATGTCGCCATTTACGGTTTTTCCGTTTCCAATTTTAGTTATAATTTCATTAAAACGATATCTTTTTTTCATATTTCCTACCTCAAACATCAGTCTTCGTTAACAACTTTGAAGGAGATTCTTCGACATTGACCGCTAAGTTACATATTGTGAAGTAAAGATAACTAACAGTGGCTACATAAGCAAGTGTACAGCTATGCTGGAAGACGAGATTTGACTTTACACATATAAAAAGGCTCTGACTGGTATAACACTCAATATTATTTTAAAAACTTTCTTTGCTTTTTGTGGAGTTAAATATAATTAATATTGTATCCTATTGTATTAAATAAGTTAGTTATATTTTTTCTAAATCTTATGCTGAATTTCAATGTTGGATATGCGTGCTTTTGTAAATTTAATTAACCGTGAGTTTGTATGCTCACTCTCTGCTTGCCTAAAGAAAATTCTACGGTAAATAATATAATTCATTTTTCTTTCACGTATGCATTGGGTGTTATTTTTTTCTGGCTTTTTATGCGTGGTTATGTTGGAAATGTTGTCCATAAAATACTGCACGAGGCATAAATTCAATTTATTTTGAAAGCATGACTAACTAAACACTACGCCAAAGATCGCATACTGCAGCACCAGAGAAGTGATGTAGGAAGTGCCAAAAAATGTTGCTATAGGAAAAAATGATCTGCGGAAACACTTTCATGGTGTTGCATTTTATCGTGTTGCCATAGAGTCAAAGACAACACATTTACGACTCAATGGCGACATTTTCTTGGTGTTGCCTCACATACTAATTTTACTTAAAAATGACCCCTATATTATCTATGGAGACACTTTTACCATCCAATGGCAACACTAACAAGCTTAAATATTTATCTAATAGAATACTAATGCACAGAATTTGAATTCAAATAGTGTTTTATTAAATAAAATATTTTATTTCGAAAACTGAAACAGTACAAATTTATAACTCTAACAATTTTCAACTCAATGATTTACAACAACACTGATTATTCACATATACAGATATTCCTCACTACATCATTCAGTTCACTCATTAGATATGAAGTTTCAATTTATACAGACACCAACACTGACAAATATATGCCGAGCCGAAGGCAAGCCGAGAAGCGGGTCCGGGCGCAGCCCCGGTGGCGGTCCGAGGCCCTACAGTCCCGCCCGATTCATCCGATTCCGGAAGACCAAGCCTTCTTTGAAACACTACACACCAAGTCCATTATCACCCAAAGCCTTAAACAACAACAAACATTAAACTTCCACTTCTATAACACACTTACTTCCTCTCCGACCACAAACACCTTGTGTCCCCTTGCTTGCAGTTATCCTCCTTTAGCACCTCCTCAAAGCAGCATCAGTCGACCAACCACCACCACTAGCACCACCCCTTTAACTACATGTATATATTCAAGTAAGCATGAATACCAAATGGAAAGCATGGATGTGCAGTAACGATAGTAACTCAAGTAGCAGGTTTTTGAACCAGCAAAAATATATATAAGTGTGCCAAGCATGATATATATATATATATATATATATATATATATATATATATATATATATATATATAAGTGTGCCAAACATGATATATATATATAAGTGTGCCAAAACCCTCTTAGATCATTAGCAGCAATACCCATCACTAGAATGCAGCACTTGTAACTCTACCGATGAAGGCTGTGTGAAGTCATATATAAACTTCATGAATAGAAATCAAGATGTTAAAGCACTTGTAACTCTACCGATGAAGTCTTTGTGAAGTCTATGAAAGCAGAATTGATTTGCCTACTTAAAATTAGTCGAATGTCCTTCATTCCTTTCATGTTCACTTCCATTTTTATTGACATTATCATCTTTCTCAAATTCAGAATTCTCCGAACGACCTCTACGCCGAACCTTAAACTGCAAATTTGGATGGTATTTCCAAGATAAAGATAAAAGGCTGAAATCGTACATTAACAAATAAATATGAACTAATTTGATTTTTCAAGAAATTTGCTTATTCCTAACCTGGCAATACAAATGGCTTTTGGAACTAATCCATGTGAAGCTACAAATCACAACCAAATCTAATGTTTTAAACTCAACAAAATCAGAGCTACAAATCACAACCAAATCTAATGTTGAACTCAAAGATTATTTCAGGATTCAAAACCCTATAAATTCACACGAATTCATCATAGGCAAAGGTTGTACTGAAATCGAACAACAAAACAATAATAAAAAGTAAAAAGAGGAAAATCACATACTTATTTCAAAGATCGATTTCAACTCAACAAGACTAGGATCAAAGATTAACGGAGCACCAGTAACATTCGAGAAATCAATGACGAGGGGAGCAGTTGTAATTCGAAGCAATTAGAGGATCATCTCGAATTGAAGAAGCTGAAGTCACGATTTGTTGAAGAGGGAAAACCCTAGTTTTCAATCGGCCATTAAACTGGAAGCCGACTGTATTTTTTTCTCAAGTGAAAACAATATGAATTATGTTCCAGTGGAAAAATGAAACTTTGGGACAAAGAGGCGATGAAGGAAAATCAGAATGATGCGAATCAGTAATGTGGAGCGTTGGATCGTGCTGATGCAGATTGATAGTTTAATTCATGCGACTATTGCAACACTTGGTTGATATATATGCTAACACATTGAAGCATACATTGCAATAGACAAAAATCAGCATAGCTGTGACAACATTTTAGCTAGCAACAATTGGCTTTTTGTTGCAATAAGCCATCTATGGCATAGTGAATTAATATAATGTGATTTTTATATTGAAATTCTTAGCTATTTAAAATCACCCATAAAGTAATTGGTTAAGCGAAAGCTGAATTTGTAGTTGACATTTGTGCATATTGGATTTTCTAGAATTAAGCAGTTTGCTAAATCATGGATATTAGGTTTCCGTTGTTAGGAATTAGGAGAGAAAGAGAAGAATAAGTGAGAATTTTCCCACATCTAGGATTAATGGAACTTATATTTAATAACCCGCCTATTAGGACAGTTCAAATTGACAATAAACCATACATGATTAACTCGAACTATTCCAAAATATCAAATTATCAATGAGGTTTAATACAAGAAAAATAATTAAGAAAAGAGGAACTAAAAATACACAGAATCTCACAACGGAATAATAAAATATAATAATAACATAAACAGTTTATTAAACTAATAAATAATATAAATTTTATTTCATTACAACATGTCAAAGTTATACATTTAATTGAACATATCATTAATGCAACGGAAATAATAGTAATAAATACGATCTTAAAATTCCATTTTCATCTTCGACTAACTGAAAACAACTCAGACTAATACAAGAATAATGGAAAAACAAAATACTCAAGTCAGGACCGTATATTCTTATGTTAGTCAATTCAAATAAAGAGTTAACAATCGAGTAATTAAAATCATTGCAAAATAAAATCCAAGTGCTTAATTTTTTCCCAATTAATGGTCATTTTTCAAAGAAAAAATTTCGAATTCAAATCGTATTTTGATTTCGAAATCCTTGAAATAATAGTATATATTAAATTCAACAGTAAATCGTATTTAAAATCAAAATAAATCAAGTTTGAAAATATGGCTATTTATAATTTGGAGTATTACAAATAATCATACTAGGTGATATAAAGTTTGGATTGGGGGGTTTCTCCCAATAAAAAAGTCAGTGGACAACAGCTATTGAAAAATTTATGGTTCAGGACGAGAAGAAAGGCCTGGAGTAAATTTGTGGATCACACTCACTAATAGCTTTAAATAATTGCAATCAAGTAAATGCAGATCGAAGGTTTTAAATAAAATAATAAGTCAGTTGTTTGTTATTATTACCATGTTATATGGATGAAAATCATGATCTTCTTACATTATTTTGGTGCTCCTTCGATACTGTTCCTTCGGCATCACCATATCACAACATAATTGAAAATGGAGGGTGCTTTTATCATTCCTATTAGTTGGTGCAAACGTCAGTTTTTCATAATCCCATACGTAGCTTATCCTTCGATTTTCATATATAAATGTGGAAATACTATGATGGTCGATTAACTTCTCTCCTTAATTTGTGAAACGCTGAAGAAAATTTTATCCAGTTGAGTGGTGTAATGGTTCAAAGTCATGGTCCAAAGCTTGAGCATATCAGATTTATATGTTTATTTTTTACTATCTAATTTTTAGATGCAAACTTTTATTTCACTATGCAAACTATTATTTTCATTTTGTGCGAGTGCATCAGTGTCTACATCCATATGTTCTTTGGCTTTACATTTAAGGAATTGGAAATCTTTCTACATAACACATTGGCTTCACAAATTTAGAACATGTTCTAATTGAAATTACATTATATTATTAATACTTTCTTAGTAGAGAATATGTCATAGTTGCATCTATGAAAAATGCTGTACAACACCCACAATATGATTTCTTTAGCTCTTAATGCAATACTCCATATGATGTCGCCTATTCATGCGGTACTTGAATTACTACCATATGGGAGACATTTAACTAATTTTCACTTTTTGTAATAAATCCTTTTGTTATAGCGTATATAGCCTAGAATAATCTTGTATCTTAATAAGATAATTTTGTTTAATTCGTGAAGGTTTTGGTTAACAGAGAGTATTGAAAGCAATGGGAGCTCAAAAATGTGGATTTTGGAATACTTCAATGGTACAATATACACATCTTAAAATTGAAATATGTTAGGTGGTTGTCGCGAAAATGGACAGTAGTAGGCAGACAAAAGATGTTAAAAACGCTAAATGAACTTCAATGAAATTTGAGTCTAAAGAAAACTGAAGTGGACCTAAAATAGGAGACTACGGAAGTGGCTGCCTTTGGATGTCCGGATGACTTGAGTGATATGAGTGGCCATGGTGCCGAAGTAGGTGTCTTTGAAAAATTAAAAAAACATGGTTGTTAAATAATCTGCAAACTATAGTAGACCATTAGAGGTTTGGTTGAGGGTATAATACACTTTTTTATGTTTTTACAAAAATTGATTGACCTTGAAAACGATCGCCAATAGACCAAATTTGTGTTACAAACCAAATTTGTATTCAAATATAGTTACCTTAGTAGTGGTTAATTATCATGATATTTTTTCGTTACCCATGATAATAATCGTCAACCGACCAAATATCAAACTACGTAGATATTGAAGCCTAAAAATGTTCACATGGGCTAAATTTGTGCTCCAAATATGTGTTCGTTAACTAAGTTTTATATGAATCCAATATAAACACAAGTAAGTTAACTTTATTTTATGACAATTTCAC
Source organism: Allium sativum (assembly GCA_030737875.1). Classification (NCBI taxonomy): domain Eukaryota; kingdom Viridiplantae; phylum Streptophyta; class Magnoliopsida; order Asparagales; family Amaryllidaceae; genus Allium; species Allium sativum. The sequence continues at coordinate 304,186,415 of CM060924.1, forward strand.
TAAGTTAACTAAGTTTTATAAATACTAAGCAAGTATTAAAAATTTAACTGAATTAACCAAGTTTTTAGAAATTAATGAAGTGTATAAAAAGTTACTTAGAATTATAAGTGTTAACTAAGTGTTATAAAAATATAACTAAAGAAAAACTGTTTACAAAAAAGGGCTACTTTAAATTCTTTTTTTAAGCCATCTTTATTTACTAGCGCAAATCATGATATGTAAAACAATAGTTTCACTAAAAAATTGGTCATTTAGAGGTCTAATTTTGATGTGACGATTCACTATTCTACTCCGATAAAATTGTTTGACGGCTTTTGATAGGAACATATATGTGCTACCTTATATCTGATTCATGTATGTCTAACTAATTCGTGCCACGCGTCCCTAAGAAGTTCCACTGTATATGTATAAATGCATGAATTGTAATGAAATCAGAATTTTTTCTAACAACATTATTCAAAATGAATATAATATTAATTAATATTTCTTTACAACATTTACCAAAATGGTTTGGAATGAAATGCTGAAGTTAATTATCATCTCAAGACTATATGTATAACAACTAAACAAATATTCAACGGCAATTGCAAAACCACGATTAACTTTTGAGACAAACCCGTGTGCGATGCACGAGTTCGCACTTGTTATGTTTTATTTATTAATGTATAACGTTATACTTAAATAACGTTAGCCTTTAATAAATCTCTATTAATTATTTTATAACGTTACATTTACTTATCCTTAATATTTTTAATTAATTCCATCTATATCTTTGTATTTTTTACATAACGTTACCTTTTATTTAATTCTCATTTATTTTGCATGTTCAAGTTTTCAAATTCAAATGCTCGTTATTCTTGAAATTCACACGTTTATATATTATTAAAATAAAATATATAAACGTATGCGCATTTGTTTACACATGTAATTATTTTGGACATAGAATTTCGAACGTCAATAATTTTTCCGTATGAATTCCATTCAGAAGATATTATATATGTAAATTAATCAAAAAATTGCCATAAATGCAATGCTATAAGTCTCGAGGCTAAATTCTAACAGTTCCAAAAATATCAATTTTCACTGTTTATAATTATTGCAATTATTTTATTCTTTAAAAATGTGAGTTGTTACATAATTGTACAACTATAGATTTTTAGTTAAAGAATTTGAATATCAATAAATTCTCTTTTAGCTTATAAAGTGTTGGTTTGAGGAACCGGGCATGGAACTGGATCCAAAACCACTTCGAACCAGTTTTGCGTTCGAAACTGAAATTGCAGTGTGCCTGTGCTTATATCGATGAAGGCGTAAACCTTTAAAACGGGAAGGACTGCTTGTTGATATCTCCAGATAGCTATCAGGATCATACTTGTAGCAGTAATTCCTACGTTTTGTGGTCTGCATGATGCGAGGACTTCTTGTTACAAATCTTATGGATTGTTCCTGATAGATGTGGTAAAATAGTACCTCCAGTTGTCCTGTTTCTGGACAACTTGTATGGATAGGTATCTGAAATTGCATTTATTAGATCACAAACATTGATTTTTACAAACATACATCTATTTGATGGAGGCTTGGAGCACTACAAGAAAAATAGCATTTAGCAGCGGCATAATCCGCTGCTAATCCGTCGCTATATCGGGTTTAGCGACGGATTTCCTGCATAATACGGTGGTCGGTAAAAACCATGACGGTAATTGTGTCAGATTTAGCGACGGAATATAGCATGAGTTTTCCGACAGTTTTCCGACAGTTTACTATTTATATAATAAAAATATAATTTTATTTATTAATTTAATTTTAATTTATTTACCGACTATTCACCGACGGATAAGTAATTTATAATAAATTATTATTTATAAAATGCATTGGTAAACTCTTACTAATTTCCAAAGGATTAGCGACGGAAAATAAATTAGGGTAAACTTAACCTCACTTTTTTTGTTGGTAATCTGTCGCTATTCCCCTTCTGATCTGCCTGTATATATATATATATATATATATATATATATATATATATATATATATATATATATATATATATATATATATATATCAAACTAATATCATTCAACTGTGAACACTAAAATAAATAGCATACCCAAAAAAAAAGATAAATTTGCTAACAATATTAACCTAAAAAGAATATCCATAATTTTCCATCACTTCATTCATCAAACTGAATTATGAACATCAAAATTATTCAGCTAATGCTAACATTATCTCATACATAAACACATCTCATCCATAATAGTGCTAAAACCACATAACCTTATATTTACATCAAAATAAGTCTTAGCATACCCAACTAATCTACGAAGATGACAACGGCGAAAGCGCAAGGAACGTGAGGCTTGACTGTCCCGGTCTTGTCACTGTTTCAACCCTTCTTTTCTGCACTGCATTGATTTTTTCCAACGATCAGTCCTCAGGTCAGGCCAATCCGTTTCCGAAGGAGTACCAATTTGGTAAATCTATCCCACTATCTCTACCAATAATTTCTGCATTTAGAAATATAGTATTTAGATTTCAGAATAAGTGCTACAACAAGATGAATAGTTAGATTTTATAAAATAAGTAGCGGTACTTGAAACATATCTTACACCTTTATTTGAAATAAACAAGTACTGCATTTTATGTTATGAAATTCAGAACCAGAATGACAACATTATCAGCATAGTCTCAGATGATAATTAATTACAAACTAAAAGACAATTAAGGTCTCAACATATGGTAGGAGCCATGTGGGTTCATTAAAGTTCATCGTTGTTACATTCTTTGTGACAACAATAATGTTAACAACTGTATAAAATATCCAAGACAGTGGCAATCCAGTTACTGCTTCTATTGATGCTTTGCAAAGTTCAACCCTATTGATTTGGATGTAATATTCATAGAAGAAAACCGAACACTAAAACTACTTCACAAAATAACAATACTGCCAATACCTTTATATTATCGGTTGGATATGACTAACCACTACACAGCTCAAAAAGAAATTCAAACCTGTATTGATCAAATATAAATGCCTTTGTAATTTATAAACCCAGCTATCATATTTTGTACCATCTAAAATATAAACAGTTTAACATAAATATGTCTATAGTCTTATATACTACAAACTGGCATATACTTACACTAGAAATCCTTATAAATATATATATAGCTATATATATAACTTGTCATCATCACAACTTGTCTATTAAATTAAACCATTTACCCATCTTAACATAAAGAATAGGAGACTCGACATATATCAAATTATATGTCAGTCTTCCTCCTTAAATCAACAATATGCTACTCAAAACCTTTGAGTCAATAAACAAGGCATACTCACATTTATATAAGTATCAAAATAGTGAAATGTTATACAATCAACAATTACTACTAATATGTATTGATTTACAGTATAGTAACATGTCTTGTGATTCTAACTATATACATACACTCATATTAGCACACAGGACTGTCTGTGTTTTAGACTGGCATAGGCAAACATGGATTGTTATGCCATGCACAAATCGATGACACAGAAGTGTATAAAACACTCAAAACAGCAGTCATATTTCTAAAATAAGAGTTTCAGCTTATACACATGAACCAAACTACAAACTTTGGGCTATTTTTAAGAAGCCACACATTATGACATTAATATGGAATGATTTCTCACGTATAGCTTAATATCAGTACATATATTCAGTCTTACAACATCATACAATTAAGTAACCAGATTAAATCATCCATGTTCACTCTGTTCATAATTTTAACTTACTAACCAATTTATACAGGCATAACATAATATACACAAATTTACATCTATCACTACACAATACAAATGCGTCAATACTGTAATTATAAAATAACTTCTAAGCATTTGTACAGTCCCCTTTTTGTTATCCTCGTCTCGGCTGAATATGCATATATACCCGTAAAACATCTTCCCAAGCTGCCTCGTTTGAATGAGACACCCCAGGAGAATGCATGGGCAATCAACAGGGTCAGACTTCATATGTCTGGTATGAGTATATTTTATAAATCATTGGCGTATAAACACTGGAACACATTTATAATACTAAATACACAGTTTACAAATTATTATGGTGTTATTCAGATTTAAGATGAACATCCCTTATCTATACTAAAAACTGTAAGGCAATGTTCAACTAGTTATATAATCATCAAAACAGTTCTCATCTTACTTAATTAATTTCAGTGAATGACTATTATCTGTTCTAATCAGCCTTGGCATAAATACGTACATAAAGAGCAATCAGATTTGTTCCAGTTATTTTAATTAACCCAATATGACAGTTTTTCTCTGATATGTATATATGTATACAGATATATTTCATGCCTCTATGCAAATACATATCCACTTAATTAAGCATTCATGTTAGTTTATAATACTAATCAACTTCGTTCTTGACTAACATCTTATTCCTTAGCATTTATATCAATTAATTAAGTGAATCTAAAAGAATAAATCCACTTTAACCAGACATCTAAACATGCATTTAGGTCATTAACACAGCAATCAACTCAAGGAATAAATCTTTCATTTAAGACTGGATAAGAAGATGAATTCAAACATTTTATACATAGATTTGCTAAACTAATCAGAAAACACTTATGTAGTTTAACTCTAGCATGTTGGCTTATCCATCATTTTAAACCCAATTCCCCTGTTATTCCCAGTTTATATCTTTCTTTGGCTAGCCATTTTTTTATTCTTGGTTAGTTCCTCTTGGCATTGAACACTATGTACGCATTGTTTGAGGACCTTCCATCCTATTCCCCAAACACCCAGGCCTACAGGGTATTATGTACCATGTGTATACCCAACCTCTACATCCTGAGGCTAGGCAAATCAATGCCATCCCCGGAATTCCACCCTTCCTTTTTCTGTGTAAATATTATTAAATGCTTATATATTACTGGAAAATTGCTTATTCCCCCCAATCTTCCTTGTATTCATGCCAACAACCCCACTTAATACACCCATAAGGCCTAATACATTCACCATTCATTTACACATGACAATCAGAGCACACAATCCATTCATGAGCATTCACCACAACATAACATCCAATCATTCATCTATACAGATATATATGAATATCTATCTATTATATTCAGCTGTTTTACATCTTGGGTATTTTCCTACATCATTTTTCATGTCATATACCCATGTACTTTTGTTGTGACATTTTTATATTTATTATAGAAAATGGACATAAGCATATACCCCCTTGTTTACACTGCCCACTTCTACCCAAATATAAATCTAATTCTCAGTATACAATATTATTTAGGTCAAGTGATATGTGACAGAATCATACCCAATAACCGTGTATAACCATTCAAATAAGCCAGTTAAATACCACATCCATTTCATAAAATAAACTATTCATATTAATTCATGAGTCTTATATTCAACATGCACATATATCAGTATAATAAAACCACAGTAATCAACACGCATAATTTAGCTGCCTATAAAAAGGACTTAATGCCGATTTTAGAATGAATATACTCACTTAGGTTTTTCGTCGATTTCATTCCTTATTGAGACTTTGATTGGCCCTCGTACATTCAGATTTGCTACGGCCTCCCTTCTAGAACTCGTCTCCCTCGCGAATCCTACTCCAGATCTAATGTGAGGCGCTTGATTTGGCTCCAATCTCCCCAGATCTGCTATTGCTTGCCCTCACGAATCTATCGTTGATCTCCACAGATCCGCAACCATTTTGATACGAGAAGAACGATCTGTTGGCTTTTCCCTAATTCGGTTTTCCAAGGGTTCTGCCATTTTTAGTCTTCTATTTTGTCTCGTTTTTGGTTGAATGGAGAAAATGGGGCCAGCTTTCTTTTTATTTACTTGGTGTATTACGGCTAGGATTATCATCATTGCCTAATTCCAATTCTGCCCCTAGGTTTTTATTTATTGGGCTTTGTAACCCTTAAACCGATTTATAACACTAAGGCCTATTCTACAACACTTAAATTAATTTTTCATGTTGCACAAAATATACAATTACGGCTAGGGTTATCATCATTTTGGAATTCTTTATAATTTTGAATATTTTACAAACTTCTAGATTTATTTAAAAGAATATTTTCGAATCTTATGAAAGCTTCAAAATTTTATATTTAAAATTTATGAATAACATTAAATATATTTTAGAAAATTTCAAAATTTTACTTTTTTATTAATACATATTAAATATGATTTCAATTATAATTATTAAATATTAGAGATTAAATAATAAATATTATTTCTCAATTATTAAAGACTATATATTAATCATCAATTATAAACAAGAAGCTTAGAATTGGCTGCATAACTGGTTTCACCACTTCCCCCGATCATAGGCAGTACTTCTTCCTCCTTGTTGTCCATATAATTTAATTAATCGTATTAAAGACTACTGAGTAATCATTGATTATCAAAACAAATTTAATAAACATCGAACAACAATGTATTTTATTAATTACTATTACCTCTTATTTATATTATATAGTAATTAATAATTAATCAGCATTAATTTTCAAAAAAAAATTAATCAGCATTAACTATTGAATTTAATTTACTTCTAATAGTTATTTTTTATTAATTACTAATGTATTATTAACATTAATTATTTAAAATTTAAATTTACTAATTAATTACTAAGTAATAACATAAATTTAAAACATTTAATAAATAAAAAATATAAAAGTTCGTTTCAAATCTCTTGGAAAACTGCAGGAAAATAGCTTCAAAATTATGTCGACGGTAATCCGACTCTATTAGCAACGGAATTTAGCGTCAAATATTATATGACGGTAAAGAGCTGCAATTTCCATTGATTTAGCGACAGAATTAGTATTCGACGGTAATAATTTATGATAAGATGACATATAAAATCCAAAATATTTTCTCTTACAAAGTCCACGGAAATCCGCCGCTAATTAGCGACGGAAATTTCCGCTGCTAAAAATCTGTCGCTAATCTCGGTTTTTCTTGTAGTGGAGATTATTTTTTTGTGAACGTGAATTAGTGATCGACGAAATGATGGTGTGACATCCAAAGATGGGTACGTGCCATGCATGAAAGTGAAATTTCTAGTTTTTAGCCTCATCAACCGTTAATAATTAAAACATGAGACAAGCTTAAGAGCTAAGTGGGTGGCACTCGGGTATGGTATTGTCACCACCCAATCTAGATCAGATGACCATTTTGATTATCGTATGTTGCAGTTTGGTTGTTGATTGCAACTAATTGGGTGAAATATTTGGTATAATACAAAGAGGAGTTGGCTGGTCCAGATTCGCAGGGAGTTCATACGAGGCTCTCGGTATGCTTTATCTAGAGAGGTGTCATGACAAGTGATACCCTAGTGCCTTGTCATTATATGGAATCCAAATCCCAGTATGTGCCGCATTTTTGTATGTAGAGCCTATTAGGGTGCATAATTTAATTATGGATAAAAATTCCATATATGTGTACTATTTTATTTTAAGACGATTTATTAGACATTATAATAATATTACTTGATTTGATATAAATGTTTTGTTTGTCATAAGGGAAAAACATGTGCCATGTTTATTTGTGATTGTTTCTTACAAGAGTTCCATTTTTTTCAAAAGACTTCTAAAATCAGGAAACTTGTTTGTGATGTGAGTTTCCTCACTTTGGTATTCCAGACTAATCCAGGCGTTTAATTTTTCCTTAATGCTCGAGTGAGGTTGAGTATACTTTTCAGAATTGCGTTATATTTTCTTGGAGCTACAAGATAGGAGCTAGAGTCGGGACATATTCTTATTTTCGCTATGCTATGATGTTTTGTTGTATTCCACTGTGATGTGTGTTGTATTTATCGGTCATTGTGCTGACAAATTGTTATGAATGTATCGTTTGACCTGGTTGTGTATTTTGATTATTTATTCTGGTTTGGATAGACACCAAGTTTGTGTAAAACGAATATCGTATGAAGAAGTTATGAACTTTAGAAGTTTGTATATATATAAGAGCAATATATATAAATATATAATTCAAATAAATTCAAATGGAGACGACGCAGAAACCTAGATCATTATGGGGCGACCTATCTTCGGCTTGGGTAAACCTATGGGTCGACCTATGGGTCGACTCAGCAACATGCTGGGCGGATTCTTCGAGCTATACTTGGATTGTTTTGTTTACCAGGTTCGTCTGACGACTTGTGTGGCTAGATTTAAAACCCTAAGATCTAAAGGTTAAGAATTAGCTCTGTAAAACTATAAATAGAGCGGCCCTCTCGCACTTCAATACACACAACTATTATTCATTTGACTGTAATTTGGGAATAAAATGAAAAGGTATGATATGCATATTCTTGTACTCGATGTAACTTGGAATATAGATAATATGCAAATTTGTTGTAAATTGAGAATAGAATAATATGCATATACTTATACATAATGTAATTTAGGAATATAATTAAAGGGAATAATATGCGTTTGAATAAACGTGTTAGATTTGACTTAATACAGAATTTAAGTAATTGAAATGTTATGAAAATGTAAGAACCGGATGTAGGTTAGCAAACTGAATTATTATATTATATATGTACATCTGGGTAGCTGCTTGTTTTGGGGAAAGTGTTGTAGGTATAGTAACATTTACAGAAAAATGTAATATTACAACCATGCTTATTAATAAATTTAAACCTGCTAAGTTAAACCTGATTATTAATAAGCTAAGAGGTCCGTCGTCTTGTTGTTGTATCGGGTTTTGGGGACTCTTAAAATCCTAGTTACATGGGGACACAAGATTAGGGGGTTTGGCTTGTGTCAGTCTTGCTGTGAGGAACCCATATCAGTCAGTATCCCTGCTGGTATTTTGTTAGAGGGCCTCTCACTAGGTAAGGGCTAGGGCACGCTTTACTGAACTGGATAGCAAGAGGTATGAGGGAGGTGGGTGCAAGCGCGTTCTGGTGGGTTCATGGGTATGCATGGGTCTGATTAGGGAAACTAAGACGCTGTAACACTAGTAAATAAGTCTGTGTTATATAAGTTGTTGGGTTAGAGAGTGATCCACCCTACTGCCGGTGCTGACACAGGGTGTTTACGTAGTAGGGAACCGATCGCTTGGGTGGTAATTAGGGTACACTTAATCCTGCTGTTATGTAATTAGGGTAACACCTAATCCTGTTATGTAATTAGGGTATGCCTAATCTTGTTGTTATATATATCTATTGTTATGTGTAATTAGGGTAATGCCTAATCATGTTAATCTTGTTATATTAGTATTAGTGCATAAAACCTGTTTTAAGATGTAAATAAGAAGCTTTACTCGATCACTGTTTATCCTTTTTTATCCTGATGTTCCTATTTATCTTGTTCATATGTTATCTTATATGATACTGTACTTTCTCTTCAAGTCTTGTTTACCTGTCTTGATACTTCTATTTTATGCATATGTTGAAAATCAATGGAATTCGCCAGGCTTTATGTCTGACCTATTTTGTTTCTCTTCTTCCTCTTCCTTTCTCCCCCTCGGGTTCTAAGATTGATAGCACTTCTCCGTGATTAGAACTTTTTCTTTCAACTTGGATCTGGACTTTCTCTGATGTACCGCTTTGGTTATTTTCCTGCTATGTTATGGCTTACTTTGAGGGACATGGCTTCGTATTGTTGCACTATGATATTTTACATTATGAGACAGATGAATTATTTGAAGTTCTTGGTTTTTGATGTAACTGGTTTAATGATGTAACCTGATTTGAAACAATGTTTTAGTTTTAAAATAAAGTTTGATTTTCCACTGCTTATTCCTATCTATCTTGTAAATTTCTGTCACTGTCTACCTATTGCGCTTCATGAAACTTAATGCATTCCCTTATGAGTGACATTAACTGATGTGGGGTGCCACATTTGGTATCAGAGATGAAAGTTACAAGATTGGAGAAAAATTTTGAAAAATATTTTTCAAAAGCAAAGTATTTTCAAATAAAAACTTGTTTTGAAAAACATATCCCTCAAGTCATATTCGATATTCTTTCGATCTCTTGTTAAATCTTTGTTTTTTCTTCTTTCAGCATGTCTGGGGCACCCAATCTTCCTGAGAGCATTCACTACTAACATGGTTCCATAGGTATCTAGAGGCTACGACACATGCCGGAGTTCAAGGAGATGCCCCACCCCTAGCTGCAGCCGAAGTAGCTCCACCTCCACGAGTAGATAATTTTTTCTAAGATTTGTAAGGACTTTTGAGCTATGGGAGGAAAACCGTTCCAAGGTACCGAAAGCTTTTTCGAGGTACGTAGTTGGCTTAGAGAAACAGAGAATGTGCTTGGTCTTTTCGAGCTCGATTTTAGGAGGAAAATGCAGTTGGCCTCTTGGCAACTAATGGACAAGGCTTCCTACTGGTAGGAAGTGACATAGGCAGGGCAGCCAGTAGCTACTTTGGGTGATTTCAGAAGAAGATTTGAGATGAAGTTTTTATCTTAGGCGGAAGAAGGCCTACAGATGGAGAGATTCTTGGATTTGAAACAAGGTAACATGACTGTTAAGGAATATGTCAACAAGTTTAATCAACTGGCGAGATTTGATCTGGATTTGGTAAATACGCCCGATAAGAAGGCTCTTAGGTTTACGAAAGGGTTAAACAAACCTCTCCAAGGACTAGCACTATCACATGTATCGATGGAGGCGACGTCTGAGATGCTGGTTGACATGGATCTAGTACATGAAGATGGCAAGGATGAGAAGAAAGACGACATGGTTGAGGAAACACATGCTAATGGCGAGAAAACAAAGTGGTGGCCCAAGAAGGGAAAGCAAAATAAAGGTGGAAAGCCTGACAAGGCTCAGATCAAGAAAGATGTCAAGTGTCATGGGTGCCGAGCTTTGGGTCAGTTTGTGAAGGACTGTAGAAAGACAAAGAAGGCGTGCTTCAATTATGGTCAAGTGGAACACTTCTCTAAGCAATGCCCTAGAAAGCAAGGACAAGGGGAAGGATCTTCTGGGCAAGTGCATGCTCTTGATGCTGGACCTGATAGAGGTAGGAAAGTCGTTGTAGAAGGTTGATTTCCCATTTTGACTCTCATGTTAGAACCCTCTCAGATTCTGGCGTTTCTCATTCATTTATATCCAGTACCTGTAGTAGATAATCTGTACCTTAATACTTGTATAGTCTCTGTTCCTACAGTAGTCTCAAACCCCATAGGAGGATTGGCTCATTTATCCATGATGTGTAAGGGGTTGAGAATATTTATCTTGGGCGTCGAGTTTGAATGTGATGCATATATATTGGGCTTTTTGGGCTATGGTTTAATTCTAGAAATGGATAGGCTAGCCATTTATGGTGTCATCCTACACTGTGAGTGGAGAGTTGTGAGGCTTCTGACGTGCCAAGGGAGAACTCTCGAGATTTCGTGTGACCCACAGGAGTCAATCATGCTCAGTTTCCTAGATTCGCTTGATACTTCTGTTGATGATTTGCGATTAGTGCCCATAGTCGGAGATTTTCCAGACGTGTTTGATGAGGTTAAGGGATTCCCTCCGAGGCATGAGATAGACTTCCGGATTTACTAGGTAGAGAATGTGAAGCCAATCGCTTTGCTCCACATGGCTCCTAGAGAGGGGAGGGAGCTCACCAAGCAAATAGGAGAGCTATTCGAGAAAGGATTTATCAGACGGAGTATATCAGAGTAGGGAGCTCCATTCGTCTTTGCAACTAAGGAAGACGGCTCACTTTTTCTATGCGTGGACTACAGAGAGATGAATAAGCTCACCAAAAAGAATAGGCAGCCACTTCCGAGGAATGACGACTTGTTTGATCAACTAGTAGGCACATCGGTTTTCTCGCAGATGGAGTTGGCCACGGGATTTCATCAGTTGAGGGTGGCAAAGGACAGTATTGATAAGACTACTTTCAGAACTCTGGATGGTTTCTTTGAGTGGTTGGTCATGCCTTTTGGGTTGACCAATGCACCCGCATATTTTGTAGACTTGATGAGTAAGGTGTTTAAAGAGTTTCTGAACAAGTTCGCGGTGGTCTTCGTGGATGATATTCTGATCTTGCCCAAGAATGAGAAGGAATATGCCATATACTTAGGATAGGTTTAATAAACTCTCGGAGAACAATAGTTTAAGGAATTTTTTCTAAATGTCACTTTTAGAGAAAGGAAGTAAGGTTCTTAGGGCATGTAGTACTCAAGCATGGGATAGCAATGGACCCCGCTAAAGTCATTGCAGTTCAAGATTGGACGGCTCCGAAGAATGCGATAGAGGTGATAAGTTTTCTAGGATTGGCGGGCTATTATAGTAAGTTTATCAAGGAGTTTGCAAAGATATCAGCCCAACTCACCAAATTGATGAAGAAGAACTTGATTTTTTCTTGCAGCTTTGATTGCGAAGATGCTTTTCAGAGGTTGAAACGGGCTCTGACATCAGGCCCAGTTCTGACTCTGCCCAACGAAAGCAAGATGTTCAATGTTTACATAGATGCATGTGGCACAGGATTGGTGCCGTCTTGATGCAAGAGGGAAGGGTAGTATGCTATGGAAGTAGATAGTTGAGAGTCCACGAAAAGAACTACCCTACCCATGACCTAGATTTGGTTGTTATAGTGTTCGCATTGAAGTCTTGACGACATTATCTATTTGGAGAAAGATTTGAGTTATGTACAGATCTTAAGTCGCTCAAGTTTTTGTTTTCACAAAAAGATCTCAACCTGAGGCAATAATGATGGATGGAGTTCCTAGCGTCCTACGACTTTGAGATAGCTTATACCCCGGGCTAGAGTAATTTAGTGGCGGACGCATTGAATAGGCAGAGGATGACCTTGAGTCCTCTATTCGTCGAGCGGTGGAGCTTGGGGTTTATATCGACCTTCGATTTTAGGACATCTACGGATTTCACGCCTGATTTGTTAGCATCAATAACAGTACAACCTACTCTCATGGAGCTTAATGGATACATACAGCGGGAGGACCCGCAAATAGATCTTTGACAGGAATAGTGGAGTGACTTCTAATCACCTTAGTAGATACATTGTGGATGGTAAAGGGTGGCTACGATGAGATGGAAGGCTTTGTGTTCCCCGAGATAGGGATTTGTTGAGGATAGTCCTCGAGGAGGCTCGTCATTCTCGAATGACAATCCATCCGGGCAGTGACAAGATGTATCGAGACATGAAGAGAGTTTTCTTTTAGACGGGCATCAAGAAGGACGTGGCGGAATTGTGGCCCGATGTATGACTTGCCTACAAGTGAAGGCTGAACAAAGGAAACCTAGAGGATTGCTTCAACCCTTAGATGTCCCACAATGGAAGTGGGAGAGCGCCTCTATGGACTTCATTGATGGAATGACCAGAACGAGGAAAGGCAATAATAGTATTTGGGTGATAGTAGACAGACTTACGAAGAGCACTCACTTTATTCCTGTTAAGAGTAAGAGGACAACAGCTTGGCTAGCATCGATATACCTTCGAGAGATAGTCCGACTTCATGGGGTACCTTCCAGTATAGTAAGTGATCGTGACCCCATATTTACTAGTGAGTTTTGGAATAGCTTACAAGAGGCACTAGGTACACAGCTACGTTTGAGCATAGCATACCACCCTCAGACCGATGGATAGACTGAGACGGTAAATAGAGTTCTTGAGGATCTTTTGAGACTGTGCATACTAGATTTCGGATGGACTTGGTAGGAGCAACTCCCATTGGTTGAGTATGCCTACAACAACAGTTATCAGTCGAGCATAGGTATGGGACACTTTGAGGCACTTTACATATGACCTTGTAGATCGCCGACTTGCTAGTGGGAGTACACGGACAGACTTCTACTTGGACCCACTACAAGAAAATGTGGATATGGTTACTCATGATGGCGGTGTTTACGTTAAAATGCAGCAAATTTTTTTATTTTCTTTATTTCTAGGGTTCCGTTGCGTTTAACTTCCCCCTCCCCCATTTATTTCATTTTTCTGCCCAAAGCTTCCTCATTATCCTCGTATCGTTTCTTCCATCACAGTTTCTCTTCCAATCCACAAATCCCCAACTTCTCCTTCAATCGAAAATTTTGTGAACGTTTTGTCCTCTTAAATCGGATTCCTACTCTTCCCATGTTCGCTCCTTCTCCTTCAACCGACAAATCCACGTTCGCTCCTTCTCCTCTTCGATTTCGTTTAGATCCACGTATGTTTTGCAGTTGTTTTCTAACTATTTTGTTTTTTGATTCACAGATCTACAGCTTTGCTTTAAATCGTGATTTTTGTTTAAGCGTACACGATGTGTTTCTTGTTTCCCATCCGAGCACACTTGAAGATGTAGAAGTCAAGAAGGAAGCATCGTTGAGAAGAGTTCCTACTCGTATTCTTAGAACAGAGATTAAGGAACTACGCAATGAAGAAATCATATTAGTGAAGATACAGTGGGGAGAAGACCGCGAAGATGTGACGTGGGAATCCGAAGACGAGATTCGAGCTTCTTACCCTTTTCTTTTTGAGAGTACGTTTTTGAATTCTTTTCCAAGCTTTTAATATTTTGAATTTTCTTCTATCATTCGAGTAGGTTTATCCTATTATTCGAACCTTCGATCCTTAGGTAGAAAAATCAATGGTTGTAAACATGTGTTTAAGACATGTTATGATTGATGGTTGCAAGTGGATGCAAGTGTTTGATAGTGGTTGCCCGTGGAAGCATATGCACACACTAGGCACTAGACAAGCTCAAGTACTTACATATTGCACATGGATGTATGCGCATTTTAATTTTTGATGGATGAAAATGGTTGAATCAGCAAACGGATGTTGCATTTTGGTGAATGATTGTGCATACATATAGATCTTATATGTTATACTTGGACTCTTTTGCATATATACATGACACATACATATATTGCATTAAAGGGGTCAACTGAATTAGTAGACCGCTTGATTTTTGCATTAGTGTAAGGACATATACACGCACCTTTTCATATGTTATACAAGCATTGGAAATTCTTAAGGACAATGGATGCCAGTGGATGATGGGTGAGTAGATGGTTGTAGGCGGTCGTTAAAATAAAAAAAATCTTCTCAACTTGGAGATTTCGGGGATGAAATCCTTTAAGTAGAGGAGAATGTAACACCCAAGAATTTAATACACTATAGCCATATAGTAAAGACAATAAAAATGAATAATACTTAATTAAATATTCGGAATTAAGTGAAATTGACTTTACCATTGCGTTCGTCTCAGAATTCTGGTTCAGATAGACACCAAGTTTGCGTAAAACGGATGACGTATGAAGAAGTTATGAACCTTAGAAGTTTGTATATTTATAAGAGCAATACATATATACATATAAATATATAAATATACAATTCAAATAAATTCAAATGTAGACGACGTGGAAACCTGGACCGTTATGGGGCAACCTATCTTTGGACTGGGTCGACCTATGGGTCGACCCACGCATTGATGTGGTCGACCCAATGGGTCGGTGGGCCGACCTAGCAACATGTTGGGCAGATTCTTCGAGCTGTACTTGGACTATTTTGTTTACCAGGTTCGTCTAATGACTTGTGTGGCTAGATTTAAAACCCTAAGATTTAAAGGTTAAGAATTAGCTCTGTAAATCAATAAATAGAGTGGCTCTCTCCCATTTCAATACACACAACTCTTCCTCCATGAATATGTTCTAAATATGTATAAAATTGGGTGATGCTGCTGAAGCCTAGATCTACAGAGTTCAAAATCTACATACAACCTTTTTTCAAGAACTGTTTTTGAACCTTATACCTAGTCCTATGAGTTCAAGTTTCAGATCTGATATTTAGACAAGTATTATAACAGTAAATAAAAGTGGATCTGGAATATACAGTAATTATAAGTTGTTTTCTATAATGTTCTTTTGCTGTTATTTATCTATGCAGTTAATACAGTAATATATATTCTTTTACATTTATTTGATTTATCAGTTTTTTATCTTCCCTATCCCTATTTTGCTGTTCTTTTTATTTACAGTCTTGTTTATATGCCTATTTTATTCAATTGATTTGATTTTGTTCTTCTCTTTCTATTTTTTTCCTTTTTATTTACGTTGAGCCTAGGCTATCGAGGGCTTAGGCTATTTCCGATTAAAGATTGCATATAACTGAAATTGGGTTAATATGAAATGACATGAAAAAGGAGAATTTAGGGGAATATCATAATTTGAGAACTTTGACTGTAATTTGGGAATATAATGAAAAAGGATTATATGCATATACTTGTACTAACTGTAATTTGGATTAGGGATAATATGCATACTTGCCGTAAATTTAAAATAGAATAATATGCATATATTTATACATGATGTAATCTGGGAATATAATTAAAGGGAATAATATGCATATGTATAAACATTTCAGATTATACTTAATACAGACAATAAGTAAATGACATGAATGTAAGAACCAGATGTAGGTTAGTAAACTGAATTATAATACTATACATGTACATCGGACATGTGCTTGTTTTGGGGAAAGGGTTGTACATACAATAACATTTATAGAAAAATGTAATATTACAACCAAGCTTATTAATGAAATTAAACCTACTAAGTTAAACCTGATTATTAATAAGATAAGAGGTACCTCATCTTGCTGTTGTATCTAGTTTTTGGGACTCTTAAAATCCTAGTTACTTGGGGGCACAAGCTTAGGGGGTTTAGTGTAATGGCGCGTTTTGTAAGGTATAATAATTAAGTTATTTAATTATTTAAATAACGAATATATTAAATAAACGATAGTTGAACGTATAATTTATAATATAATTATAAATTCGAGCTCGAAATGGCGCGGCAGTTCGCTATTTGGCGATTCGAACTTCAACTGAATGTACAGGATTCGTTTTAAGCCGGATTTCTGTGAAACAAGAAACGTGTGGAGCTGGTGGAGTATATCTTTCTAGTAGAAGAGAAAAATCGGGATTTCGTCATATAGATTTTGATGTACGTCCAAATCAAATTTCAGAAAAGTCGCTGTGGAATTCCGGTATAATTCGTAACGCTTTATATACGTTATAAAGGGGATTTTCAATGTAAATTGAATATCGATTCAACCTGGACTTAGAATATGAAATATATAATTATTCTGGAGTTGTATAGTATGCCACTGTGAATATATACGATAATATAAATTTATTTATATTTAATTTAATTATATTTAAATATATTTACATATTTAAATGGGTCATTTAGAGCGTTAAAAATAGCCACTTTTGCAAACGAAGTCGGAATTCGACGAAACTAGTTTTATTGGATCCACAATGTCAAATAGTTGTTAGATTCCAAGTTTCGTGATTTTTGAAGTCAGTATGTGGCCGTACGGATTTTTAGAGTGGAAAATAGACAGTATTTCGACAGTTAAAAATACGCTGTTTGATCATACGGAGTCGGAATTCGACGAAACTAGTTTCGTTGGGACCGTATTGTCGAACTCTAGCTACACGTCCAGTTTGGTGATTTTTGGGTATCGTGTGTGACCACATGGATTTTTAGAAGGATAAAACGAATCAAATAATAAAAGAAAAAAAATAAATAAAAATATCCAATCCTTTTCCCTGATCATAACTAGGCCACATACATATGTTTTCAGCCACAAATGGCAACAACCCCAAACACAAGCATATATATATATACCGCAACACCCAAACACAGAAAAGGTTGGAAGAAGAAAAATCCCAAACAAGTAAAATAGAAATCTATAAATCTTGACACCATTTTCTTTGAATCCCTGGTGAAATTTACTTCGATCTGATGTGTGTATGGTGGCGTTCGATTGTGTTGCGTCGAAGTCTGAGTGTCCACAAGGAACTAGGGTTCCACGATTTGGGTTTTGGGAGCAATGGTTCTCGAATTCGATGCCAGTGTTGAGTTCGTCGGGAGGAGGAGGATCGTTTGTGGTTAATTTGGGAATTCTGGTGCTAACAGAGGTCGTAGGTTTCACGAAAGCATATGATTTTTGGGTCGAGGTCATATGTGGAAGGGTGGGTGCGAGCTCAGCCTTTGGGGGTCGGAGATGTAGGGTTCGGAAGGAGGATTTGAACGCCAGTTTTGGTTGCGAGAACGGTGGTGAGGTGAGAGAGAACGAGGTCTCAAAGCATTGGCAATGGCCATTATTTTTCGTGAGCAAATTACAGGAGGTCACGGCATTTTATTGGGGAAGACGGGTAGGAAGTGGGGCGGGCTTCATTGGGTTGTTGGGCCGAGAGGTTAAGTTAAGCCCAAATGTTAATAATCCATGTTTTATTTATTTCAAAATCATGTTCTAACTTGTAAATACAATAACTGTGTCATACGAAGTCAGATCGACGAGCCGTAAGTTGCGTTGGGATCGTATGGATGAGCACTCCACAATGGGACTGACCGCGAGTCAATCCGAGCTCGTTACAATTTATGGCGAAATAAATTGTCAGACTGAGTCAAATAACGCAAACCGATTTATATAACGGCTAACGCGCCAATGTGAGTAAATCTCACAAACTCTAAACAGTTTTATTTTCACGTTGTATTCTTAGAACTGTTAAAATATTGTCTGTTTTACTGTGTGTTGATTGTTTGCTTGAACTGCTAGTCAGTTAGTAGAGATTTTATATATATATGTATATATATATATATACCGTCAAATAGTTATATGTTGTTTCTGTTTATCATAATATTATACTGGTGTTGTTTAACATCTGTGGATGCAGGGAAACAGGTTGGAGGAATCCAACAGGATTCCTCAACAGATATTTTAATGTGATTTTTATATTGTGATATATAATGTGATGTATATAATCTGTGTGATTATGTGTGGTGGGACGATATTTATTGTTGTTATATGGTGTGTTAAATACCATGAGAAATACCAGAATGTAGGAGAGGGGTTTTCAAAGTATATTTTGAAAATAGTTTATTTATATAAAATCAAGGGATTTTATATATATATATATATATATAAGAAAAAGGATTTTTGAATATTAAGGAATATAGTTGTTAAAACAAATATAAAAGAGTTTTATTTGTAAATCAGTATAAGGGAATATATATGTTAATCGAATATAAGAGGATATATTTGTTAGTCAAAATATAAAGGAATTATATTCGTTAGAACAAATATAAAGGATATTTATTTAGAGATTAAATAAATAGAATTAAACTAAAAAAGATATTTATTTGTTAAATAAATAGGAGTTAACCAAGTGAATTGGTCGAGTTAACCAAGTGAATTGGTTGAGTTAAACGAAGTGAATTAGTTAAGTTAAACTAAGTGGTTAATCAAAGTGAATTAGTTAAGTTAAACTAAGTGATTAATCGATGTGAATTAGTTAAGTTAAACTAAGTGATTTATCAAAGTGAATTTGTTAAGTTAACTAAGTGGTTAATCGAAGTGAATTAGTTGAGTTAAACTAAGTGGATCGGTTAGAGTTAATCAACGTGAATTAGCTAAGTTAAACTGAGTGGATTTGTTCAGTTAATCAAGACAAGTTAACCAGTTAGGTTAAACCAGTAGAGTTAACTAGTTGAGTTAACCAGTTAGAGTTAACCAGTTAGGTTAAACCGGTTGAGTTAACCAGTTAGGTTAAACCAGTAGAGTTAACTAGTTGAGTTAACCAGTTAGAGTTAACCAGTTAGGTTAAACCAGTTGAGTTGACCAGTTAGAGTTAACCAGTTAGAGTTAATCTGTTAGAGTTAACCAGTTGAGTTAACCAGTTAGAGTTGACCAGTAGAGTTGATCAGTTAGAGTTGATCAGTTAGAGTTATCCAAGTAGAGTTAATCGAGTAGAGTTGTCGAATATCACTTATCCAAAGTAGAGTTATCGAATATAGTGTATTCGAGAGAAGAGTTATCGAATATAGTTTATTCGAGTGGAGAAATCAAATGTTATTCATTTGAGAAGAGTTATCGAATATAGTTTATTCAAGTGGAGAAATCAAATGTTATTCATTTGAGAAGAGTTATCGAATATAGTTTATTCAAGTGGAGAAATCAAATGTTATTCATTTGAGAAGAGTTATCGAATATAGTTTATTCGAGTGGAGAAATCAAATGTTATTCATTTGAGAAGAGTTATCGAATATAGTTTATTCGAGTGGAGAAATCAAATGTTATTCATTTGAGAAGAGTTATCGAATATTATTTATACGTTGAGGAGTTATCGAATATTGGTTATTGGGAGTTAGTTAATCCGAAGGAGTTATTCGAAGTTAGTTAATCCAAAGGAGTTATTCGGAGTTAGTTAATCCGAAGGAGTTAGTCGAAGGGTTAATTGAATATTAGTTATTCAATTTGAGTTAATCGAATTTAGTTATTCGAGAAGAGTTAAATCGAATTTAGTTATTCGGAAGGAGTTAATCAATTTGAATTAAGTTGAATCGAAATGGAGTAAATCGATTAGAATTAAGTTAATCGAGTTAGAGTAAATCGAATATTGGTTATTCGAAGGTAAGTTATTTGGATTTAGTTATTCGAAGGAGTTAATCAAATGAGTCGATCCAAAGGAGTTAGTCGAATAATAGTTATTCGAATAGAGTTAAAGGAGTTATCGATTTTAGTTTGATCGAAAGGAGTTATCGATTAGTAAATCGAAAGGAGATTTTCAAATATAGCATATTCGAAAGAAAGAGATCGAAACATTGTTTATTCGAAAGAGAGAGATTTCGAATATTAGTTATTCGAAGAGAGATAATCGAATATAGGTTATTCGAAGAAGAGTTAATCAAATAGAGATTTCTCGAAAGAGAGTTATACGTCGAATTCGATTATAGCGAATTCAGGAAAGTACTCTTTACTTTCCAGGGTTTAAATCAAGATTTAGTTATTGATTTAGAAATTAGGTGTCTGTTAAATTATTCGAGTTAGGAAATAAAATATATAGGGGTAGGAATTATAACGTTATAGTTATAATCAAACACTGTCGTATAAGAAGTGGATTCGTAACCTGAATCCGAGAATTTGCGTAAACAGATGATTGTAAAAAAGTGAGCGATGAGCTTCATCTATTTCACAGTAAAGGACGTTGTTCAATTAAGGACTGTGAGGTAATTATACCCCAACTTGATTGACTTCAGAATTGACAAAGGAATAGTTGTGGTTCGATCTAAAAGGTTGATTAGGAATAAAGCTAAGGAATAAGCGATGAATGGATTAAGCGAAACGATGTTTTATACAACGTTCATTGGAAATCCGTAAATGAGTTTTGGAAACGTTTTCCAGATATAGTCAGATATGTTTTCTAAACATAGAAAATGAAATGTTTTCATGATAAGAATTTAAGAAATAGAGTTAAGCAAATTCAGAAACTAACTGGAGAGGGTAAGTTGAACGGTTTTCTAAGTGACGATCTGATGTTGGTTTCGACCTTCCGGATTGATACTTAGAGTATTGTTCTCATACTAGTTACAGTTAGGGACTGATAGTTGCGAAATAATAGTGATGTGAAAATAAGTTATGGAAATGTTTTCCAATGATTTATAACATATATTTTCTAAATATATGAAATAAGGAAATATGAACATATGATGATTGATCGATCGAATTCCCGTTTGGAAATAAGATCGTTGTTTGTACACCGACATGTTTTCATTTGATAGTTAAATCACAGACTATCAAAGTTTTTACCATTTTAACGTTGTTAATATGGAGAGACCGGTTGGATTATTATCCAAAGAACCACTCTGTATTGGCATAAGCGTTGCGAGCAATATATGCCAAAGATAATTGAAGACGGAGTAAAGTGCAAGGGTTGTTGTATAAGTCTTAGATAACAGTGACTAAGATGGATATACTGAATAGTGCCTTCGGTTTGTCCAGTCCCAGGACAACGTATATGGAAGAAGGTCTGACAGAGTATATCCAATGGATCGCGTAAGTTGATCTGTTCAAACGTATTCACGTTTGGTGGCGGAGAAATTCGTTTCTCTTAGCTGTATACCCGTGTTATTTTTGGATAAGTCAATTTATGATTTGGCGGGTATGACGATGTGGCAATCAAAGTGAATGGTGATCAGATGTTCTGAAGATAGACGTAGCCTCTAGCCTCACACCAGGAAGTAACAAAAGTTGGGCTAGGCAGCATGGCTAGTTGGGTCATTCCCAAGCAGGGTGTATTGTCACCGATCTAGGGAATATTCATATTTATACTTCTTTTTGATTCTGTATCTTCGGATGACGGTTTGATGGCCTATAACCGTGGTGGCAATATATTCGCGACACTCAAGCTAAATGAGTGAGCGGTCATGTGTGGCTGGGTTGCAAGACGTTCTTGTTGAACCTGCAGTGTATCACCTCTAGAGTACACTGATCAGAAGGTGCTCCCATACCTTGTCTGTTGGAATCCATTCTCCGTTAAGCGCCCTGCGATTTATGATTTTATACTATGTATGTAGAACGTGAGATGCAAGCGTTTCTGCTAGATTGATACCTATTTGTACTTAGACATTATTATAATATCACAATGATATTGCTTGTCAAAGTTGTTCAGATACTCATAAGGGATAAACCCGTTCCGTATTCACGGCGTGGTCTTATGAGATATCCTATACCTGTTCAATTGTTTTAAACTATTTTACTCATACCAGTCCCATGACTGACCCGGAGTTTACTTTGTTGTTTTCCCTAAACTCTTGGGTGCCTAAATTTGTACGGGCAGTCAAGTAGTCGGGATTTACAGATATACTTGGAGAGCTTGGAGCAGGAGGCTGCAAGATTCTATAGCTATAGTTATTTCCGCTGTGTTGTAAGTGTTGTACTCTGATAAGTGCTGTTGTATATATATAACTGTTTACTTCAAAGTTATGTTATATATTATATGTTATTCGTTCCGCTGTGAGATTCGTGTTACTCTGATGATTCTGATGTTCTTCTTCTTCTTCTATTCTATTAGTTCTATCTTTTCTTTCTCACCTTCTAAATTCTTTCACTAACGTCTCGGAATTTCCGACTCTCGAGGAGTCGGAAATTTCCAGCCGTTACAGTTGGTATCAGAGCTTAAGTTAAGAATTACTTGGCTCTGTGGCGTGACTCGGTAGAGATAGGGTTAGTAATACCCTAGATTGAGTTTGAGTGTATATATACGAGTGCGTATTTGTTATTTAATATAAAGTGATTTTATATTGTGGAGACTCATTGGTTGAGTAGTTTGTGAATTCTGGTCGATCAGTTTGATCCACTGTATCGATAGGGGTTACTAAACACTCGAATACGATGGGTCGTCACGATATGTTTTGAAAGAGGGTAAGTGAATTTAACTTTACCCAAAGTATAATTTGATATAGATATATATATATATATCAAAATTATAATATATTAGATATATTGGTTGTTATTATAATCGAGTAAGATTATAACATGTGAAATGGTTATATATAACTAATCAGAATTCATATAAGTAAAGTATATGAAATAAGAGGAATTAAATATGAATTTAAATCAGAATTGGAATTAAAATAAGGAAATTTTAAGTTCCTGGGAGATTTTGAAATGTTTTCAAAATGGAAGTATTTAGCAATGGTTTTGAAATAATATAGTATTGAAATCACTTGGATCGCTGGAAATATATTTTCGATAATGACTGCGCAGTATCATCGGTGTGATTTTCGAGTTCTAAGTGGTGGATTACTACCAAAGATTTTAATTTGAATTGTTTGAGGAAATAAGTTGTTTAGAAAATTCAAAGGCTTTGAATTGGCAGTATGATTTCGAATTGATTTGAAATTTACCCAGGAATTTAAGTTCTAGAAATTAAAATTCAACTTGTAAAGTTAATTCGAATGGGATGGTAAAAGTAAATAATAAACCAGAATTTAACTTGAGATGATAGGTTAAGAAAAACTGGAAGTGATTTGAGAATAATATGGTTTTGGATTTGAAATGATTAGTTAAGAGTTTGAAATTTGATATTGGAGTTTGAATGGAATTCGGCTTGGGTATAAGCGAATGATTTGGTTTGAGGATATAAACTGAGTGGAATGACCATGATATATGCAGAAGTGATAACAGATCAAAAGGATATAATGATACGACCAACAAAAAGGTACAAGTTTATATTATATATGAGTTTGGATTTTATGAGCCGAATTGGCAAGCCGCTTGGCTGTTTGATTTTCTTTTGGGTTGGAGAAGGCCTAGAGAGGCGAGGGGTGGTTTGTCATATTGACCAATACAAAGGAGGTTATGGCGAAATTTTTCGAAAATTCCAGGCGTTAGAACATTCTCATGATTTATGGAAATTCAGTTAGCCAGAATGAATTAATAATTTAATTGAAAATTAAATGGTTCAGTTGAAACTGGAGTTGAGAAGTAAACTAAAAGATATTTGAATCTAGTTAGTAAAGTTGGTAGCATTTTCCTAGCTTAGCAATTTCGAGGACGAAATTATTTTAAGGGGGGAAGTCTGTAATGGCGTGTTTTGTAAGGTATAATAATTAAGTTATTTAATTATTTAAATAACGAATATATTAAATAAACGATAGTTGAACGTATAATTTATAATATAATTATAAATTCGAGCTCGAAATGGCGCGGCAGTTCGCTATTTGGCGATTCGAACTTCAACTGAATGTACAGGATTCGTTTTAAGCCGGATTTCTGTGAAACAAGAAACGTGTGGAGCTGGTGGAGTATATCTTTCTAGTAGAAGAGAAAAATCGGGATTTCGTCATATAGATTTTGATGTACGTCCAAATCAAATTTCAGAAAAGTCGCTGTGGAATTCCGTTATAATTCGTAACGCTTTATATACATTATAAAGGGGATTTTCAATGTAAATTGAATATCGATTCAACCTGGACTTAGAATATGAAATATATAATTATTATGGAGCTGTATAGTATGCCACTGTGAATATATACGATAATATAAATTTATTTATATTTAATTTAATTATATTTAAATATATTTACATATTTAAATGGGTCATTTAGAGCGTTAAAAATAGCCACTTTTGCAAACGAAGTCGGAATTCGACGAAACCAGTTTTATTGGATCCACAATGTCAAATAGTTGTTAGATTCCAAGTTTCGTGATTTTTGAAGTCAGTATGTGGCCGTACGGATTTTTAGAGTGGAAAATAGACAGTATTTCGACAGTTAAAAATACGCTGTTTGATCATACGGAGTCGGAATTCGACGAAACTAGTTTCGTTGGGACCGTATTGTCGAACTCTAGCTACACGTCCAGTTTGGTGATTTTTGGGTATCGTGTGTGACCACATGGATTTTTAGAAGGATAAAACGAATCAAATAATAAAAGAAAAAAAATAAATAAAAATATCCAATCCTTTTCCCTGATCATAACTAGGCCACATACATATGTTTTCAGCCACAAATGGCAACAACCCCAAACACAAGCATATATATATACCGCAACACCCAAACACAGAAAAGGTTGGAAGAAGAAAAATCCCAAACAAGTAAAATAGAAATCTATAAATCTTGACACCATTTTCTTTGAATCCCTGGTGAAATTTACTTCGATCTGATGTGTGTATGGTGGCGTTCGATTGTGTTGCGTCGAAGTCTGAGTGTCCACAAGGAACTAGGGTTCCACGATTTGGGTTTTGGGAGCAATGGTTCTCGAATTCGATGCCAGTGTTGAGTTCGTCGGAGGAGGAGGATCGTTTGTGGTTAATTTGGGAATTCTGGTGCTAACAGAGGTCGTAGGTTTCACGAAAGCATATGATTTTTGGGTCGAGGTCATATGTGGAAGGGTGGGTGCGAGCTCAGCCTTTGGGGGTCGGAGATGTAGGGTTCGGAAGGAGGATTCGAACGCCAGTTTTGGTTGCGAGAATGGTGGTGAGGTGAGAGAGAACGAGGTCTCAAAGCATTGGCAATGGCCATTATTTTTCGTGAGCAAATTACAGGAGGTCACGGCATTTTATTGGGGAAGACGGGTAGGAAGTGGGGCGGGCTTCATTGGGTTGTTGGGCCGAGAGGTTAAGTTAAGCCCAAATGTTAATAATCCATGTTTTATTTATTTCAAAATCATGTTCTAACTTGTAAATACAATAACTGTGTCATACGAAGTCAGATCGACGAGCCGTAAGTTGCGTTGGGATCGTATGGACGAGCACTCCACAATGGGACTGACCGCGAGTCAATCCGAGCTCGTTACAATTTATGGCGAAATAAATTGTCAGACTGAGTCAAATAACGCAAACCGATTTATATAACGGCTAACGCGCCAATGTGAGTAAATTTCACAAACTCTAAACAGTTTTATTTTCACGTTGTATTCTTAGAACTGTTAAAATATTGTCTGTTTGACTGTGTGTTGATTGTTTGCTTGAACTGCTAGTCAGTTAGTAGAGATTTTATATATATATGTATATATATATATACCGTCAAATAGTTATATGTTGATTCTGTTTATCATAATATTATACTGGTGTTGTTTAACATCTGTGGATGCAGGGAAACAGGTTGGAGGAATCCAACAGGATTCCTCAACAGATATTTTACTGTGATTTTTATATTGTGATATATAATGTGATGTATATAATCTGTGTGATTATGTGTGGTGGGACGATATTTATCGTTGTTATATGGTGTGTTAAATACCATGAGAAATACCAGAATGTAGGAGAGGGTTTTCAAAGTATATTTTGAAAATAGTTTATTTATATAAAATCAAGGGATTTTATATATATATATATATATAAGAAAAAGGATTTTTGAATATTAAGGAATATAGTTGGTAATACAAATATAAAAGAGTTTTATTTGTAAATCAATATAAGGGAATATATATGTTAATCGAATATAAGAGGATATATTTGTTAGTCAAAATATAAAGGAATTATATTCGTTAGAACAAATATAAAGGATATTTATTTAGAGATTAAATAAATAGAATTAAACTAAAAAAGATATTTATTTGTTAAATAAATAGGAGTTAACCAAGTGAATTGGTCGAGTTAACCAAGTGAATTGGTTGAGTTAAACGAAATGAATTAGTTAAGTTAAACTAAGTTGTTAATCAAAGTGAATTAGTTAAGTTAAACTAAGTGATTAATCGATGTGAATTAGTTAAGTTAAACTAAGTGATTTATCAAAGTGAATTTGTTAAGTTAACTAAGTGGTTAATCGAAGTGAATTAGTTGAGTTAAACTAAGTGGATCGGTTAGAGTTAATCAACGTGAATTAGCTAAGTTAAACTGAGTGGATTTGTTCAGTTAATCAAGACAAGTTAACCAGTTAGGTTAAACCAGTAGAGTTAACTAGTTGAGTTAACCAGTTAGAGTTAACCAGTTAGGTTAAACCAGTTGAGTTAACCAGTTAGGTTAAACCAGTAGAGTTAACTAGTTGAGTTAACCAGTTAGAGTTAACCAGTTAGGTTAAACCAGTTGAGTTGACCAGTTAGAGTTAACCAGTTAGAGTTAATCTGTTAGAGTTAACCAGTTGAGTTAACCAGTTAGAGTTGACCAGTAGAGTTGATCAGTTAGAGTTGATCAGTTAGAGTTATCCAAGTAGAGTTAATCGAGTAGAGTTGTCGAATATCACTTATCCAAAGTAGAGTTATCGAATATAGTGTATTCGAGAGAAGAGTTATCGAATATAGTTTATTCGAGTGGAGAAATCAAATGTTATTCATTTGAGAAGAGTTATCGAATATAGTTTATTCAAGTGGAGAAATCAAATGTTATTCATTTGAGAAGAGTTATCGAATATAGTTTATTCAAGTGGAGAAATCAAATGTTATTCATTTGAGAAGAGTTATCGAATATAGTTTATTCGAGTGGAGAAATCAAATGTTATTCATTTGAGAAGAGTTATCGAATATAGTTTATTCGAGTGGAGAAATCAAATGTTATTCATTTGAGAAGAGTTATCGAATATTATTTATACGTTGAGGAGTTATCGAATATTGGTTATTGGGAGTTAGTTAATCCGAAGGAGTTATTCGAAGTTAGTTAATCCAAAGGAGTTATTCGGAGTTAGTTAATCCGAAGGAGTTAGTCGAAGGGTTAATTGAATATTAGTTATTCAATTTGAGTTAATCGAATTTAGTTATTCGAGAAGAGTTAAATCGAATTTAGTTATTCGGAAGGAGTTAATCAATTTGAATTAAGTTGAATCGAAATGGAGTAAATCGATTAGAATTAAGTTAATCGAGTTAGAGTAAATCGAATATTGGTTATTCGAAGGTAAGTTATTTGGATTTAGTTATTCGAAGGAGTTAATCAAATGAGTCGATCCAAAGGAGTTAGTCGAATAATAGTTATTCGAATAGAGTTAAAGGAGTTATCGATTTTAGTTTGATCGAAAGGAGTTATCGATTAGTAAATCGAAAGGAGATTTTCGAATATAGCATATTCGAAAGAAAGAGATCGAAACATTGTTTATTCGAAAGAGAGAGATTTCGAATATGAGTTATTCGAAGAGAGATAATCGAATATAGGTTATTCGAAGAAGAGTTAATCAAATAGAGATTTCTCGAAAGAGAGTTATACGTCGAATTCGATTATAGCGAATTCAGGAAAGTACTCTTTACTTTCCAGGGTTTAAATCAAGATTTAGTTATTGATTTATAAATTAGGTGTCTGTTAAATTATTCGAGTTAGGAAATAAAATATATAGGGGTAGGAATTATAACGTTATAGTTATAATCAAACACTGTCGTATAAGAAGTGGATTCGTAACCTGAATCCGAGAATTTGCGTAAACAGATGATTGTAAAAAAGTGAGCGATGAGCTTCATCTATTTCACAGTAAAGGACGTTGTTCAATTAAGGTCTGTGAGGTAATTATACCCCAACTTGATTGACTTCAGAATTGACAAAGGAATAGTTGTGGTTCGATCTAAAAGGTTGATTAGGAATAAAGCTAAGGAATAAGCGATAAATGGATTAAGCGAAACGATGTTTTATACAACGTTCATTGGAAATCCGTAAATGAGTTTTGGAAACGTTTTCCAAATATAGTCAGATATGTTTTCTAAACATAGAAAATGAAATGTTTTCATGATAAGAATTTAAGAAATAGAGTTAAGCAAATTCAGAAACTGACTGGAGAGGGTAAGTTGAACGGTTTTCTAAGTGACGATCTGATGTTGGTTTCGACCTTCCGGATTGATACTTAGAGAATTGTTCTCATACTAGTTACAGTTAGGGACTGATAGTTGCGAAATAATAGTGATGTGAAAATAAGTTATGGAAATGTTTTCCAATGATTTATAACATATATTTTCTAAATATATGAAATAAGGAAATATGAACATATGATGATTGATCGATCGAATTCCCATTTGGAAATAAGATCGTTGTTTGTACACCGACATGTTTTCATTTGATAGTTAAATCACAGACTATCAAAGTTTTTACCATTTTAACGTTGTTAATATGGAGAGACCGGTTGGATTATTATCCAAAGAACCACTCTGTATTGGCATAAGCGTTGCGAGCAATATATGCCAAAGATAATTGAAGACGGAGTAAAGTGCAAGGGCTGTTGTATAAGTCTTAGATAACAGTGACTAAGATGGATATACTGAATAGTGCCTTCGGTTTGTCCAGTCCTAGGACAACGTATATGGAAGAAGGTCTGACAGAGTATATCCAATGGATCGCGTAAGTTGATCTGTTCAAACGTATTCACGTTTGGTGGCGGAGAAATTCGTTTCTCTTAGCTGTATACCCGTGTTATTTTTGGATAAGTCAATTTATGATTTGGCGGGTATGACGATGTGGCAATCAAAGTGAATGGTGATCAGATGTTCTGAAGATAGACGTAGCCTCTAGCCTCACACCAGGAAGTAACAAAAGTTGGGCTAGGCAGCATGGCTAGTTGGGTCATTCCCAAGCAGGGTGTATTGTCACCGATCTAGGGAATATTCATATTTATACTTCTTTTTGATTCTGTATCTTCGGATGACGGTTTGATGGCCTATAACCGTGGTGGCAATATATTCGCGACACTCAAGCTAAATGAGTGAGCGGTCATGTGTGGCCGGGTTGCAAGACGTTCTTGTTGAACCTGCAGTGTATCACCTCTAGAGTACACTGATCAGAAGGTGCTCCTATACCTTGTCTGTTGGAATCCATTCTCCGTTAAGCGCCCTGCGATTTATGATTTTATACTATGTATGTAGAACGTGAGATGCAAGCGTTTCTGCTAGATTGATACCTATTTGTACTTAGACATTATTATAATATCACAATGATATTGCTTGTCAAAGTTGTTCTGATACTCATAAGGGATAAACCCGTTCCGTATTCACGGCGTGGTCTTATGAGATATCCTATACATGTTCAATTGTTTTAAACTATTTTACTCATACCAGTCCCATGACTGACCCGGAGTTTACTTTGTTGTTTTCCCTAAACTCTTGGGTGCCTAAATTTGTACGGGCAGTCAAGTAGTCGGGATTTACAGATATACTTGGAGAGCTCGGAGCAGGAGGCTGCAAGATTCTATAGCTATAGTTATTTCCGCTGTGTTGTAAGTGTTGTACTCTGATAAGTGTTGTTGTATATATATAACTGTTTACTTCAAAGTTATGTTATATATTATATATTATTCGTTCCGCTGTGAGATTCGTGTTACTCTGATGATTCTGATGTTCTTCTTCTTCTTCTATTCTATTAGTTCTATCTTTTCTTTCTCACCTTCTAAATTCTTTCACTAACGTCTCGGAATTTCCGACTCTCGAGGAGTCGGAAATTTCCAGCCGTTACATTTAGCTTGTGTCAATCTTGCTGTGGGGAACCTATATCAGTCAGTATCCTTGTTGGTATTTTGTTAGAGGGCCTTGCATTAGGTAGGTGCCAGGGCACGCTTTACTGAACTGGATAGTAGGAGGTTCAAACGAGGAAGGTGTGTACGAGCGCGTTCCAGCGGGTTCATAAGCGTGCATGGATCCATTAGGGAAACTAAGACACTGTAACACCAGTAAATATGTCTGTGTTATGTAAGTTGTTAGGTTAGGGAGTGATACACCCAACTGTGGGGGCTAACACAGGGTATTTACGTAGTACGAAGTCGATCGCTTGGGTAGTAATTAGGGTACACCTAATCCTGTTATTATGTAATTAGGGTAACACCTAATCATATTATGTAATTAGGGTACGTCTAATCTTGCTATTATATACTCCTGCTGTTGTGTGTAATTAGGGTGATGCTTAATCATGTTAATCCTGTTATGCTAGTATTGGTGCAGAAAACCTGTTTTAGGGATACAAATGAGAAGCTTTACTCGATAAGTGTTTATCCTGTTGTTCCTGTTTTTCTTGTTCACATGTTATCTTATATGATACTGGAATTTTTCATCCAGTCTTGTTTACCTGTCTTGATACTCCTATTTTATTCATATGTTGAAAATCACTGGAACTCGCCAAGCTTTATGTCTGACCTATTTTTTCGCTTCTTCCTGTTCATCCCCCCTCTCAGGTCCTTAGAATGATAGCACTTCTCAGTGATTCGGACTTTCTCTTTCGGCTTAGATCTGGAATTTCTCTGATGTCCCACTTAGGTTATTTTCTACTTTGATCGATATGTGCAATGATCCATATTCTTAACCGTTTTGTTTAAACATTTAATTTGGTTTTAAATGTGGATTTGAAAATATATAAGGATTTATATTTATTAATTTAACAAAGTTGAACGTATAATTTATATGTAATTATAAACTCGTAACGTTGCCGTAGTTCGTAATATTATGTATTGAACTTCACTTGAATATACATAATCCGTTTTAAGTCAGAATTCTTTGAAACAAGAATTGTCCAAATCTATTTGATATTAATTTTCTAATGGGAGAGAAAAATCAAGATTTCATCTTGTAGATTTTGAGTTATGTCCAATTTAAATTTTCAAATAGTCGCTATGGAATTCGTTTATAAATTATAACGTTTTATATTTAATAAAATAAATCTGTTTTTTCATTATAAAATTAAATATTGTTTTAACCTTAAATTTGATCAGAATGGTTTTTGAATAGTTTTATAGGCTATTGGAATATAATGGAAGCCAATAGAGTACCAAAATAATTAGTTTAATGTTATTTGACTAAAATAAGAATTTTATGTTAATTTAATGCAGTGAAAAATAGTTAATGTTGAAAACAGTAACGAATTTCAACGAAATCAGTTTCATTGAATCCGTAATAGCATACCATTGTCGAGTTTCAAATTTCGTAATGTTTAGAGTTGCCGTTTGACCGTACAATGCTTAGAAATCATTTAGTTGAAATCAATTTAAATCATCAACTTATAAATTTATATCTTTCCGTACGTTCGAATTAATTCTCGTAACCCGTTCCAGTGTGTTTAAAATAACGGTTAAAGTCTAAGAACATCGCTTGCTGTGTTTTGATTGATATTCGAAAACAGTAAGATATTTAATAAAATAGGATCTTTCAGTTAGTCGTATTCATATCATCATAAAATTAGAACATATGAATATAAGATCAGCGCAAAATCTGAACGCGTCATCTTCAAATCTAAACTTCACCGGCTCTGTTCAAATCTCGATTGTGGAGAGAGAGAATTTTCAAACCAAATCTCACTACCATACCAATCTTTTCCATATCTTTACTATGCCTCATCACATGCAGTCTTGGCGTTATCTTATCTCAATAAATATCGCACATCATATATAAACCATCCATGTGCTGATCTGCGGAAGAGTTTCCGAATCTAAGCACGTCCACGTGTAGCTTGGTCAAAACTGTCGACTTGTGCAACTCTAATTCAAAGAAAAATCTCTGTGCAAATCTCGTAAACCAAGGGGCAGAAAATAATAATAATATAAACTTGTCTGTACTTTCACCCAACACGTTACTGTAGCACGAAAACAACCTCCCCCTTTAAAAAATAAACCTTCGTTCCTTTTTGTTTTAAAAACCCAGGCATACATTAAGCAAAACAATAGCCGGAAACACTCAAATCTCTCCACCATATCCTCAAAAATCTGATCGATAATACCCAGAACCTCTAACTGTGATGTTCTAGAGCTCTGTGAGATCTATCAAGTTAACGGTTGCGATCTGAAATATGGTGTTAGGCTAGTCGGATCGAGGCTCTCAAGAGCCGATGGTCGTGGAGGAATTGTCGGCAACCAAGAAGGTCGGATTTGATGGAATTTTGGGCGATCGAGGTGGATGGTAGGCGAAGGTGCTAGTTGACGCTGATGGAGGTTCGAGCATTAGGTGGCGATGTGATTAGGGAAACTTGCAGCATGAATGGGTCTCAGCTTTCTGCATAGTTCGAGGGTCATGGGAAACCAGACGAGGTAGGGTCGGTCGATATAAATGGTAGCCGGAGAGGGACATTGACATTGGCAGTCGGAGGCAGGGGTCCGGTCTCTAGTACAGGCGGCAATAGTTGATTGGTGAGAGGGGAGATTTAGTTGATAGAAAAAAAAATTAGTGGAGTTGTGTTGCGTGATGTATTGGCGAGGGGTGCGGTTGTTATCGGAGATGAGCATGCATGGGATAAGAGGTGGTTTTTGTTGTTACAGGGAGAAGTGGCAGTTTAATTAACAAGGATGGGGTGAATGTAAAAGTGCAATATCGGGCTGAACAATGGTAAAGAATAGGAGTTGATGGGGCTGTATACCAAAACCAAAACATAGGAGCTAATTTGGAACCGAAGTAGAGTAGTATGGGGGGAACAAAGGAGGAAGATCATATTTTTTAGCGTGTCTATAGACTATGGGATCGACATGTTGCATTGGCTTAAAAGTAATTAAAACTAAGTATTTTTAGTTAAGCATGTTAATAATTTAATTAATAATATTATAAATTATTGAACGATGTGTAGGTCATGACAGGGTTTGATATCAAAAGCAAGAACGGGAACAAACGATGGAACGGAGACGATGAAGGAATGCAGTCGGCTTGTGTTAAACGTTGACAAAGTAATATGTTTAATTAATTTTATAATTAAGAAATAACTAGTTTAATCAAAACATGTATATTTTAAACGTATGCACCTTTTTTATTTCGTGAATAGAATCCAATGAGACAAGTCGTGATGGAATCATTGTAACGAACACTACATGCTAGAACAGTTTGGACAACGTTGGAATCTGCCAGAATTTATGGTTAAATTAAATGCATGTTTAATTTAATTGGAACTCAAGCTGAACCGCTTTAGCGTCAACAGACGCCAAGGGAGTATAACTGACTTGGTTTGTCCCACTTATATTTTTATAAGATAGGTTTTAATTTTTGCTATGGTTGTTTATTTTAAGATGATTATTGAATGTTTATTTATATAGCGACTGAAATGATTAAATTAAACGTTCATTTAATTTAATTGAAAACCAAATCGTTATTTTAACGATTATTTCCAATCGAGGTAACTTATCTTGTTGGTTATGTTTAAAAAAACATAGACGTATTAAATAAATTGATGGATGCTTGAATTTGTTGTTATTAATTGATTGTTGAATATATTAGTTGAACTGTTTATTTCAGTCTATAGTGATGAAAATATATTGTTGTATTAAATGGAAGATTTTATTTGAGGTAACCTATTTGGATGCAGGGAAAGACAGGTTGGAGGGATCCAACAGGATTCCCCACTTATGTTGATAATATTTATCATTATGTTTTTTGGATGTAAAATTCAATGAATTAAACCCTTATTTCACAGTTGGGTATTTGAGGAGTCATTTGGCCCTTTTATACCATCAATAAAATAAGAAATTATAAAAATCGATTCTAGATCGAGTCTGAAATGTTTTTAGATTATATCCTTTTGGGACGATGATAGCCATTGGGCAAATCGACGAAATTAATTATAAAACTTATTTTTATACTGAAGCTAGATTTTACTTATATAATTATAAGTTTTTTAATACAGAAGTTATGTAAAGAGATATTATAACTGGTTTTATAAATATTTTTAAATAAATTACATATCAATTTGTTATGTTTAAGCAAGTAAATTGGTAAATTGACCAAAGAGATTTGAGAAGGAATTTTAATAACGTCCTAGTTTTATAACCCAGGATTATAAAAGAAGTTTAAATCAAATTAGATGGTTTTAAATAATATTTAAGTGAAACAATTGAAATCGAAAGGAGATTTTCAAGAAATCAAAGAAAGGAAGCTTAATATATTCTTGCAAAAGATTTGGTAAATGGGTAGCTAGAATAAACCCAAGTTAAGATACTAAATAAAGTTGATACAAAGATTTTGGATAAACGGATTTGGATTAATTCCGAATGTAAATGAATTGTGTAAGAGAGATTAAACTAAGAGGAATATTTTTGTTATAATTTATTTAATAGACGAATTGAGTAATAATAAATATGTTTTAAAAGAGAAATTCCCGAACAAAAGTTGTGGTTCAGAAAACCATATTTTAAATAAAATAGTTAAATGGAATTTGTTTTAATATTAGAAAGAATATCGGTTTTTGAGTTACAAACTCATATCTATCTTAAGATAAAAACGTTGTCGATCATAGTCTGAAAGGTAATTATAATACCCCAACTTGAACGGCTTCGCTATTATCGAGGGATGGTACTGGTTTGTAATAGTAGAAGATATTGAATTTAGTTCGTTATTTCTGTAAAAGGGATATTGCAACATATTTGCAAGATTTTTAAATGTGATTCGAAGTATTGGATTTTTTAGAAATAAAGAGATTTATAAACAATAGTTTGAATGTGGGCTAATTTTGTAAATTAATATATTAAGGAAAGATTTTATTACTTATAAATGATATATTCTAAGAAAAGGTGATGATATTTGAAATGAAATTCATAACGTTGTTTTTACAAATGTTAAAATGATTTGTTAATGAACTTATATTTTATTAAAGGAACTTTGTTCCAGTTTGACAAAGGAAAATGGTTTTGGCGATTGTTTTGCAAATGATGGTAAATGGGAAATTGGATACAATTATGGGTTATTTGCGAAGTATTGGAAATAAATGTTTTGAGTATATTCTTATATTAAAATAAGCAGTCTAATGTTGAGTTCCAATCATTGAAAGACTTTGAAGTTAGTTAATAAACAGTTAATTAAAGAGGCTAAGTGATGCTAGATACCAAACTAGTGAATTCATTTTACTTTTCTGGTTGAATGGCTGTTATTTGATAGTTAAATAACCGACTATCAAATCTTACCAATACGGTTGTTGGTATGGAAAGACCGAGTTCGAATTTATATTCGAAAACTATTCCGACCAGCAAATATGTAAACGTTGAAGATATCAGAAGATTGTCGAGATGGTGCATTGAAGACTGTGGATCTTCAT
This sequence comes from Allium sativum, assembly GCA_030737875.1. NCBI lineage: Eukaryota > Viridiplantae > Streptophyta > Magnoliopsida > Asparagales > Amaryllidaceae > Allium > Allium sativum. The sequence continues at coordinate 304,222,603 of CM060924.1, forward strand.
GAGCGGAAGAACTACTTGTTGGATTTCTAAGGGTAGCACCCGAAGATATTCCGACTTGTGGTTTTGTCGTGATTGGAATCAATGGATTGCAAGGACTACTCACTACTGATTTGTAGGGTGATTCCTAGGATGCGGTAGGAGGGTGCCTTCGGTTTGTCCAGTCCCAGGACAACTTGTATGGAAGAATGTCGGACAGAGTATGCCTAATGAATCACATACAATCGATTTATAAAGGTATTACATTGGTGGCATAGGAATTCATTCCTCTTATCTTTTTATACCCGTGATATTTTCCGGAAATCTATTAGTGGTTTGACGGGTTAGACGATGTGACGTTCAAAGTGAATGGTGGCCAGATGCTCTAAAAAGATAAACGTAGCCTCAAGCCTCACAACCGGGAAATGACAAAAATCGGGCAGGTAGCATGGCTAGTTGGGTCGCACCCAAGCAGGGTGTATTGTCACAATCTAGAGAAAATTCATATTTGTTCCTCTTTCGTTTTTGTATCTCCCACGAAGTATGGCGGGCCCATAAAACCATACGGTAACGATACATTCGATACACTCAAGTTAAATAAGTGGTCGGTCCTGTATGGCCGGGTTGCAAGATGTTCTTGTTGAACCCCAGTGTGTCCCTTTTAGAGTACACTGATCAGAAGGTGGTCCCATACCATGTCATAGATGGAATCCATTCTCTAAAAAGAGCCCGCGATTTTCGATTTTATACTATGTATGTGGAGCGTGAGATGCAAGCGTTCTGTTATATGGTTATTTATTTGACATAGACACTATTATAATATCACTGGATTTCATATCAAAATTTTTTTGGGTTATAATAAGGTAAAAACCGTCCATGTTCATGTGTGGGTTGGTCTTACTATTACTTTCTCCCTCAAAAGGATTTTTAAAAGTTAAGTAAGTTGGATGTTACTTAAACTTAATGAGTTTTACTCACGCTGGTTCACCAGACTGATCGGTGGCGTTTGCAATGCTCGAGTCAAACTGAGTTGTACATGTTCAGGTTTGGAAGCTATGAACTTCTAAAGACGTGCTGAAGGCGTCCAGGCGTATTAATATTCATTCCGTTGTGTATTGTATATGAGGACAGAATATTATAACTGTCGAAATTTGTCTGTTGTACCCTGATGTATGTAAGTATATTTATTCAAGTTCTTTATAAAGATTTATTTCTATATTATATTTTGTTCCGCTGCAATGTGAGATTCTAATTCTGTATTGTCTTCTTCTACATCTATTCTAACCTTCTTTCTTTCTCCTCTCACTCTCTAATTTCTTTCTCTTAACTTTCTGCTTCCCTATATAATTTTGGTTGACTGTGATAGTTAAATGTCAGCTTAAATTTTACGAAAATATGTGACGTTAAAACATGGTATCAGAGCTAATAATAACCTTTGCTCTATGGCGTAACTCAATAGTGATTGGGTTAGTAATACCCTACATTGAGTTTGAGTGTGCGTGTATATATATATATATATATGTATGTATGTATGTATGTATGTATGTATGTATATATATGAGAGCGCGTATTTGTAATTGAACATAAAATTATTTTTAAATTATTTTGTAAAGAAGGTAAAAGAAATAATTTTAGCCAATATATTTCTATACAAACCTATTTTTCCCAAATTATCGTTATATTTGTTTATTGTCTGATTTGAATGAAATTCAAATTGGATTTGGAAACTGAAAAAGTAATAACTGAATGAAACTCAATCTGATATAAATCGATTGATGTTAAAGTATGTTAACCCAAGGTGAAGATAAATAAGTAAATATTAATATTGAATATTAGTTGGATTTAACCAAACCAATTGAATTAAATAAATAATCGGATGGTTAGATTAAATTGGTTGTGCCTTATTTATTTGATATGTTTGATGCTTGAATAGAATTCATCAACAATTTAATGAAAAGTTGAATAAATTGAAAGCTTAGAAATGGATTCCAAATTGAATGGGACTACATGTGAATTGAAAACTAAATAATTCGACCCATGTTTAGTTCTCGAGTTATTTAATTACCCTTGTTGATCCATATTTAAACCTCATATAATTGTTACCTATATGGTCAATTGAGTTAAGTACAGGTACCGGAGGCTTTGAAGATTGATTTGGGTTGGTAACACGCATATAAATTGAGCAAGTATGCTCAATAACACTTGTATAAGGTACGCCTACGCGGAAATATAAATTTTGGATTTTAAAATTTTATTTTTCGACTGTGTGAGTCGATGTTTATATATTTGTTAATCCTGCAATATTGTAGAAGTCCCTCTGTATAGAGAAGACTACCAAATTTTTCCGAAAATTTAAGGTATTAGAATATTTTTGAGATTTTTTTATTGATAACATTAAATTGGTTATCCAGTAAAAACTAATTACGCTGTTTAGAAAATAGAACAAAATATTTTAACTGGATATATTTTTTGAAAGTTTAACGGGTTAGTAACATTTTTCTTACCTTAGTAATTTCGGGGCGAAATTTTTTTAAAGGGGAAGGAATGTAATGACCCAGATTTTTAACCGTTTTGTTTAGACGTTTAATTTGGTTTTAAATGTTGATTTGAAAATATATAAGGATTTATATTTATTAATTTAACGAAGTTGAACGTATAATTTAAATATAATTATGAACGAGCTAATAACATCGCGGTAGTTCATAATATTACGTTTTGAACCTCAATTGAATATACATAATCCATTTTAAGTCAGAATTATTCGAATCTATTTGATAATTATTTTCTAATGGGAGAGAAAAATCAAAATTTCATCTTGACGAATTTGAGTGATATCCTATTCAAATTTTCAAATAGTCGCTATGGAATTCATTTATAAATTATAACATTTATTTAATAAAATAAATCTTTTTTTATCATAAAAGTAAATATCATTTTAACCTTAAGTTTGATCAAATGGTTTTTGAATAGTTTTATAGGCTATTGAAATATAATGGAAGCCAATAGAGTTTAAATTAATTAGTTTAATGTTGATTTGACTAAAATAAGAATTTTACGTTAATTTAATCCAGTGAAAAAGATCTAATGCTGAAAACGATCATGGATTTCAACGAAATCAATTTTATTGAATTTGTAATAGCATACTATTGTCGAGTTTAAAATTTTGTAATGTTCGGAGTTGTCGTTTGACCGTACAATGCTTAGAAATCATTTACCTGAAATAAATTTAAATCATCAATTTATAAATGCATATCTTTATGTACGTTCGAATTAAATCAAATAACTCGTTCCAGTGTGTTTAAAATAATGATTAAAGTTTAAGAACATCGGTTGCTGTGTTTTGAATGATATTCGAAAGCAGTAAGATATTTAATAAAATAGGATCCTTTTAGTTAGTCATTTCCATATCATCATAAAATATGAACATTTAAATATAAGATCAGCGCAAAATCTGAACGCATCAGCTTCAAATCTAAACTTCACCGGCTCTGTTTAAATCTCGGTTGTAGAGAGATAAAATTTTCAAACCAAATATCACTACCATACCAGTCTTTTCCATATCTTTACCCTGCCTCATCACATGCAATCTTAGCATTATTTTATCTCAATAAATATCGCACATCATATATAAACCATCCACATGCTGACCTGCGGAAGAGTTTCCAAATCTAAGCTGGCGAAATACGTTATTTTCAACCAGTAAAAAAACGTAGCATGTCCATGTGAAGCTTGGTCAAAACTGTCGGCTTTTGCGACTCTGATTCAATAAAAAAATCACTGTGCAAATCCCTTAAACAAAGGGGCAGAAAAATAATAATAATATAAACTTATTAGTACTTTCACCGAACACGTTACTGTAGCGCGAAAACAATCTCCCCCTTTAAAAATATAAACCTTCATTCCTTTTTGTTTTAAAAACACAGGCATACACTAGGCAAAAAATGGCCGGAAACACGCTAATCTCTCCACCATATCCTTGAAAATCTGATCGATAATAATCAGAACATCCAGCTGCGATGTTCTAGAGCTTTATAAGAGTTATCAAGTTAACGATTGTGATCTGAAACAGGGTGTTAGGCTGGTCGGATTGAGTCTCTTAAAAGCCGACGGACGTGGAGGGATTGTTAGCAACCAAGAAGTCCGGACTTGATGGAATTTTGGGCGATCGAGGAGGATAGTATGGTGAGGGTGCTGGTTGACGCTGATGGGGGTTCGAGCATCAGGTGGCGGTGCGGTTGGGGCAAAATTGCTGCATGAATGGGTCTCGGCTTTCTACGTAGTTCGAGGGTCATGGGGAAACCAAACGAGGTGGGTCGGTCGATTTGAAGGTTAGCCGTAGAGGGACGTTGATACTGGCGGTCGGAGGCTGGGGTCCGGTCTCTGGTACAGGCGGCGACAGTTGATGGGTGAGAGGGAAGATTCAATTGAAAGAAAAAAATGCAGTGGAGCTGTGTTGCATGATGTATTAAGCGGGGGTGCAGCTGTTATAGGAGATGAGCATGCCTGGGATATGAGGCGGTTTTTGTTGTTACTAGGAGAAGTGGCGGTTTTGTTAACAAGGACGCGGTGAATGCAGAAGGGAAATATCGGGCTGAACGATGGTAAAGAGAATAGGAGTTGATGGGCCTGTATACGAAAAAACATAGCAGCTAATTTGGAACCGTGGTAGTGCAGTACGGGGAGAACAAAAGAGGAAGGTCATATTTTTCGGCGTGTCTACAGACTATGGGATCGACCTGTTGCATTGGCTTAAAAGTACTTAAAACTATGTATTTTTAGTTAAGAGTATTAATAATTTAATTAATCATATTATAAATTATTGAACGATGTGTAGGTCATGACAGGTTTTGAATATGAAAAGCAAGAACGGGAACAAACGATGGAAAATTGTCGATGAAGGAATGCAGTCGGCTTTTTAAACATTGACAAAGTAAATTATTTAATTAATTTTATAATTAAGAAATAATTAGTTTATATAAAACATTTATATTTTAAACGTATGTAACTTCTAATTTCGTGAACAGAATCCAGTGAGACAAGTCGCGTCAGAATCATCGTTACGAACACTACATGCTGGAACAATTTGGACAACGTTGGAATCCACCAGAATTTATGGTTAAATTAATCTCATGTTTAATTTAATTGGAACTCAAACCGAACCGCTTTAGAGACAATGGACACCAAGTGAGTATAACTCACTCAGTTTGTCCCACTTATATTTCTATAAGTTGAGTTTTAATTTTTGTGTGTTATGGTTGTTTATTTTGAGATGATTATTGAATGTTTATTTATATTATGACTGAAATGATTAAATTAAATGTTCATTTAATTTAATTGAAAACCAAATCTTTATTGAAACGATTATTTCCAATCGAGGTAACTTACCTTGTTGGTTACGTTTTAATAAAATAGACGTATTAAATTAATTGATGGATGCTTGAATTTGTTGTTATTGGTTCATTGTTAAATATATTAGTTGAACTGTTTATTTCAGTCTATCGTAATGAAAATATATTATTGTATTAAATGGATGATTTTATTTGAGGTAACCTATTTGGATACAGAGAAAGACAGGTTGAAGGGACCCAACATGATTCCTCGCTTATGTTGATAATATTTATCACTATGTTTGTTCGGATGTGAATTTGGATGAATTAAACCCTTATTTCACAATTGGGTATTTGTGTAGTCATTTGACCCTTTTATACCATCGATAAAATAAGAAATTATTAAAATCGATTTTAGATTGAGTCTGAAATGTTTTCAGATTATATTCTTTTGGAACGATGATTGCTATTGGGCAAATCGGCAAAATTAATTATAAAACTTATTTTTATACTAAAGCTAGATTTTTTACTAATATAATTATAAGTTGTTTAAAATAGAAGTTTTGTAAAGAGATACTATAATTGGTTTTATAAATATTTTTAAATAAATTTTATATCGATTTGTTATGTTAAACCGGTAAATTGGTTAATTAACCAAAGAGATTTGAGAAGGAATTATAGTAATATCCTAGTTTTATAACCCAAAATTTAAAAAAAAAAGTTTAAATCAAATGAGATGGTTTTAAAAAATATTTAAGTGAAACAATTGAAATCGAAAGGAGATTTTCAAGCAATCAAAGAAAGGAAGCTTAATATATTCTTGCAAAAGATTTGGTAAATGGGTAGTTAGAATAAACCCAAGTTAAGATACTAAATGAAGTTGATGCAAAGATTTTGGATAAACGGTTTTGGATTAATTCCGAACATAAATGAATTGTGTAAGAGAGATTAAACTAAGAGGAATATTTTTGTTACAATTTATTTAATAAATGAATTGAGTAATAATAAATATATTTTAAAAGAGAAATTCCATAATATAAGTTATGGTTCATAAAACCATATTTTAAATAAAATAGTTAAATGAATTTGTTTTGTTATTAGAAATAATATCGGTTTTTTAGTTACAAACTCATATCTATCTTAAGATAAGAACGTTGTCGATCAAGGTCTGAGGGGTAATTAGAATACCCCAACTTGAACGACTTCGTTATTATCGAGGGATGGTATTGGTTTGTAATGGTAGAAGATATTGAAATTAGTTCGTTATTTCTATAAAAGGGATATTGCAACATATTTGCAAGATTTTGAAATGTGATTCAAAGTATTGGATTTCTTATAAATAAAGAGATTGATAAACAATAGTTTGAATGTTGGTCAATTTTGTAATTGAATATATTAAGGAAAGATTTTATTAATTATAAACGATATATTCTAAGAAAAGGTGATGATATTTGAAATGAAATTCGTAACGTTGTTTTTACGAATGTTAAACTGATTTGTTAATGAACTTATATTTTATTAAAGGAACTTTGCTTCAGTTTGACAACGGAAAATGGTTTTGGCGATTGTTTTGCAAATGATGGTAAATGGGAAGTTGGATACAGTTATGGATTATTTGCTATGTATTGGAAATAAATGTTTTGAGAATATTCTTATATTAAAATAAGAAATATAATGTTGAGTTCTGATCATTGAAAATTTTTGAAGTTAGTTAACAAACTATTAATTAAAGAGGCTAAGTGATGTTAGATACCAAACTAGTGAATTCATTTTATTTTTCTGGTTGAATGGATGTTATTTGATAGTTAAATAACCGACTATCAAATTTGGCCAATACGGCTGTTGGTACGGAAAGACCGCGATCGATTTTTTATTCGAAAACCATTGCGACCAGCAAATACGTAAACGTTGAAGATATCAGAAGATGGTCGAGACGGAGCACTGAAGACCATGGATCTTCATGAGCGGAAGAACTACTCGTTGGATTTCTACGGGTAGCTCCCGAAGATATTCTGACTTGTGGTTCTATCATGATTGGAATCTATGGATTGCAAGGACTACTCGCTACTGATCTATAGGGTGATTCCTTGGATGCGGTAGGAGGGTGCCTTCAGTTTGTCTAGTCCTAGGACAACTTGTATGGAAGAATGTCTGACAGAGTATGTATAACGAATCACATACGGTTGATCTCTAAATGTATTACTTTGGTTGCAGAGGAATTCTTTCCTCTTAGCTTTTTATACCCGTGATATTTTTAGGAAATCAATTAGTGGTTCGACGGGTTTGATGATGTGATGTTCAAAGTGAATGGTGGCCAGATGTTATAAAAAGATAAATGTAGCCTCAAGCCTCATAACCGGGAAATGACAAAAATCGGGCAGGCAGCATGGCTAGTTGGATAGCACCCAAGTAGCGTGTATTGTCACAATCTAGATAAAATTCATATTTATTCCTCTTTCGTTTCTGTATCTCCCAGGAAGTAAGGTGGGCCCATAAAACCATAAGGTGACGATACTTTCGATACACTCAAGTTAAATGAATGGTCGGTTGTAACAACCCAGAAAATCAGAACCAATTTAAAATTTTTATTTTGGCAATTTTAATGAATTTTAAATATTTAAAATGAATTATTTTAAATAATAAAGATGGAAATTTTATTTTCGATGAAGTTAAAACGAATAAATTTATTTTAATTATAGTTCGAGCCTGAAATGGCGTGGCAGTTTGAAAATTCGATTTCAAATTTCAAATTTCAAATGAATGTATGGGATTAAAAATAAATCGGATTTCAGCAAAACCAAAAATAATTAATTATGTTCAACGATATCTTTCTAATAGATGTAAGAAACTGAGATTTCGTTTTATAAGTTGAGAGTTACGTCCAGTTTAAAATTCAGAAAAGTCGCTGTGGAATTTATATATATATTAATATATATAAGGCCCTTAAAAATAGCCGTTTTGCAAACGACCTCCGTTTTCGATGAAACCACTTTCGTTGGATTCGGGATGTTAAACTATTGGTAGATTCCAAAATTCATAATTTTTGGAATCAATATGTGAGAGTGGCAAAAGAAAACGTGTTTGGTACTTTCAGTTTGAATTTAATCGACTGAAAAATGGCCATTTTTCAAACGGACTTCAAATTTGATGAAATCAGTTTTGTTGGGACCGTTTCGTCCCAACATAGCCAGATTTATTTTTCGGGAATTTTTAGAGTCAGTATGTAGCCCCGGTAAATTGAAACGTACGTTCAAATGTAATATAAATGGATTTATATTGTAATTTTAATGAAAATTGATCGTAACTAATGAATTGGCTTACGGGGCGTATCCCATTGTGTTCGGAATGGGGGTAATTAGTTATGGACGACAGTCGGTGGGTTTCGTTTGGGGGTCGAACTAAATAGTTGCTTTTTAGGGTAATAAAATAAAATAAATAAATTAAATATAAACCCCCCCCCCTTTTGACTCTCTCGCCCTCACCTTTCTCTCCCTTACCCAGTTCACATTCAAAGAAGAAAATTAAAAAAAAAACCGCGCAAGACCAACGTACCCAGGCCAAGCCGTCGCCGCAGCCGGAGGGCCCTCACCCCCGCCGCTCACCGCCATGACCCCCCTGCTCCGATCCGCCACCACCCTTCCTCCCTCCGCTCAAAATCTGCACCCCCAAAACCCTAGCAACCCCAAACTGCCGCCGCCTGAACCGTAGCCACCGCCACCTGCAACCGCCCCTGACCTCCAGCGCCGCCTCCTACCCTCTCTCTCCTCTCCACCCCTGTCCATTCGAACCCCAAGCCCTCAAAACCGCCGCTGTTGACCTCGTTTCGCCGCCACCTCGTCGTTGCACCACTCTCAGACAGAAAACAGTAAGTTCTATGATTTTTAATTATAAAGAGCGGATTTTTATTATATGTAAAGCGTGGAAAAGATCGGATTTTTATTATAGGTAAAGCGAAATAAAGATTTGATTTTTACATATATAGTAAAGATATAAAAATATGATTTTTATATAAGATCCTTTAATGTAAAAATTTGCTTTTTAGTTATGTGATTTTTATAATGAAAAAATCGATATAAAAATACGATTTTTATATATATAATAGCATTGTAAAACTATGAATTTTATTTAGATGAAGTAGAGATAAAAATTTGATTTTTATAAATATAGCGAAGTGATAAAAATGTGATTTTTATCCATATAGAGTTGAAATAAAAATGTAATTTTTATTTATGAACAGCGTGGAAAGATGGAGTTGGAACGTCGGGTAAATCCAAACCATCGTCCAATATAGAACTGGCGGAGTGGAACCCAAAGGTGAGAACTCTTCACTATAATTTCTTGTACAGTTATTTATTTTATAACTGCATATATGAACTGCTCCCCGTCGTCCACAGACCATGGATGACTTGTTTGATTGTATTGTGTGGTGAAAATTGTTTGTTTGGACTGTATTGTGTTGTGATGTGAAATGAACTGAAAATAAAATATTCACGTGTTGAAATAAAATATTTTATCGTTAAAAATATAATTTTTAACGTGCATATGAATAAAATAAATATTCATTTACAAATCGAACGATTTGTTTATGTACACCCATTTGGCTGAGATTGATTGGGACAATAAATTTTACACATCGCCCAACTGCACAAATAATATTCAGTGTTTGTTGGTTGAAACCCCACACGGGTGTTGGGATGATATTTGACGTACACTAATCCCAATTGTTTAGTTGTATGTCGATCGATTGGTTGACAGGCTGTTGTAAGCGCTAAATATTTATATTTAATGCTTATGCAGTGTAGAATGCACTCTGGATGATGGTTGATTGGTTATCGTTGTGGTTATATACATGTGTTGTATGAAATCCATATAAATAAAATTATATGGTAATTGACTGTGTCTGATTATAGTTCAGAAAGAATAAATATTTTAAAAATAACGATTATTTTAAAATAATGAATATTTTCAAATAATATTCAGTAAAAGATCAAAATCTGATTTGGATGTCCAATTTGGGATGGACATGAAAATATTTAAATATATAAAGCCGTGTTGATTAGATTAACGCCATTTTGACGTGAACGATATTTATATCGATTTTATTCATTTTTATAATGGATATCGAAAAGGAAACGATTTCAAAATCTAATGTTTGAAAATATCATCATTTATATATTATAATGATATAGAATATTCAATTTTGATTTAAAATTGAAAATGAAGTTGGAATCGTTTTTAAAACGAATTTAAAATGATTTATAAAATACGTTGTGAATGGAAATCGACGAAATATATATAATATATATATTTAATAGCCTGAATAGAACGCGCCGCGCCGCGGCAGTTCACGAATTTCGACCATTGACTTCGAATTGACGTTACGGGAGATTCGACCGTCGGATTCTCCTAAAACCGGGACTGTTGGGTTCATATCGAAAAGAGCTTTCAAAGAATATAAGAAATTTGAAATCTAACGGTTGGATTTGGAATTATGTCCAAATCAAATTTGGAAAAGGTCGATGTAAGTGCAGTTCGATGATCGTTTATGGAAATCGACTGTATGGGCCTTGATAAAATTATTAAAAATATTAATAATTTGTGTAAAATCATAATAAATGATTTAGAAAGGATTGGGATTAAAAATTCCATATTTGAAAAGATAAAAATATATTTTTATCGAAATGAACTGGTTATGAACTAGAATTATAATCCAATATTTTTAAATAAATATATTGGATTTAAAGTGGTTTTAAAAATAACCAGAATTTCCAATATATGAATTGGAATGGATTTGAATCGAAATTATCTTCGAAATATTTCGATATTGGATTCCTTGATGATACGAACATTATGGAGGAATTTGGAAGATATATATATTGTTATTCCAATACGATATTTGTTGATTTCAGAATTTGATATTGAATATAAGCCGATATATTTTCTATTCAGAGTCTTGTATTTAATATCAAATGGGATTTTGGGTTTGTCGTGAACGGGGTCTTCACTAACACTGTTCTTAAACCTAGTTGAGAAAAGATTAAATCTTTTTATTAAGATTTAATGAAGTTTACCAATTAATTTAATATTTAATTGAAATTGAATTAAATTGAATTTTGGGTTTGTCGTGAATGGTATCTTTAAAAAATGTTGTTCTTAAACCCAATGGAGTTAAGAAAATTAGAAACTAACTGGAGATTAGCTAAGTTGAATGGTTTCCAGGGTATTGATCTGATGTTGGTTTCGGCCTTCGGGATCAATACTTAGGGAAGTGTTCTCTTACTAATTTACGGTTAGAGGCTGATGGAATGGTGTCTTCAGTAACACTGTTCTTAAACCCCTTGTGAAAAGAATAAATCTTTTAACTAAGATTCAAAGAAGAATTACCAATTAATTAACATTTAATTGGAATTGAAATGGAATGTGAATTGGGTTTATTGTGAACTGTGTTTTTAACGACATTCGTACTTTAACCCAATTTGCAGTGGAATGTGATTTGGAATTTATAAATCTTTTTGTTAATATTTAATGGAAATTTTCCGAAGTAAAGTTTTCCAATTTAATATATTGGAATGGAATGGAATTTGATTTGGTAATAATCGAAGTGAACTTCTGTGGAGGAAGACTGTCAATATATATGGAATTTAAAAGGCTTTGCCGTTATTCCATTTATATTATTGGTCGGATACAGAAATTGATATCAATTATATATTGATTTGTTTTTCTGTGAAGATTCCATAATTAATGGATTGAGATTTTGGGTTTATCGTGAACCGTGTTTTAAATGACATTAGTTCTTTAACCCAGTTAAAGATAAGATTAATTTCTTAACTTTGAATAATGATTAAGTAATGATTTTTGAGATTAAAACTGAATTAGAGTTTTAATGAATCTTTAATTCGATTGGAATGTGGATGAGATAAATAAATTTATTGAATTCAGGAAATGATCGAGAATGGAGTATTACCATTTTTGCTCCAAGCGATAGTTAAATCTTTAATTAGATTTGAATGTGAAATAGTAATTAATATTTACTGATAACACTGTGGTGTTAGGTATGGAGTATTACCAGTTTTGCTCCATGGGATGAATAGGTTGGGGCTGGGAAATATAATAAATGATTACTTCGGTAAGGATCGCTAATCCCGACTAGTTTGGATAAACCTTAATATGGTTTGAATTGATATTCAAAGGAAGATTAAAGAATAAATTTAAAAGAATTTATCTTTGATAAAATTAATGGGAACCTATTCCCTAATGACGTGAATATTTGAATAAAGAATATTATGGATTGGAATGAGGCGTATGTTGTGTTTTTGTAACACTTGTTTATTATATACGCGAGTTATTCAGAAAGGCCGGGTTTATAGCCATTCTGAATAACTGATTCGACGATATGTCGACGATGCAGACGGTGGTTGAAGACTGGAGGTCTTCACATCATTTGGATGATTACTGATGTCTTGATTGGGCTATAAACCCAAGACGAGGTAATAAGTGGTGATCATCCAGACGTACTTGGAGATCGACGGATATGCGAGGGTCTCTCTCCTGTATTGGACATATGGGACGAGGAATAAGGTGCCTCCGGTTTCGTTTAGACCCAGAACGAACTTATAAATGGATTATGTGTCTGACATTGGATTTTATTCCGTGTTGGTTGATCTCTATTAAATATATATCTGTCTGGCGGTGGAGAATTTATTCTCTTGCTTAACGCCCTTCTCTGAGACGTACGAGCTCAGAGGTTATATATCGATAGATATCAGTCGCATGGCATGAATTGCCTGTGTGGCATGCTGAGATGTAATGATCAAGGCTTCTGTTGAAAAGCAGAGCCTTGTGGTTGATGATCAAAGCACAACTTTAATATAGTGTCGTTTTGTGCATAGCGTTGATTCGCGAGCCTCACACCTCGGTATGAATTAAAAATGGGATAAGGGACCCAAGGATAACATGACGTTTCTTTCTAGCTATGGGTGGTGTCAGCGTTTTACAAGCCCTGGCATTTATATATTTTTACCTTTGTGGTTGTTGGAATGCGAGGCGCCTCGGATATATCGGTTACTACGGAGCCGATGGATAGGTCTATTAGGATCGGGAAACGTGTGTTCAGGAATTGCCAATCCGCTAACGCAAGTGTGGACCGGCCTTGGAGGATCCAGGGGTTACCCAGAGTGTGTAGTCCCGAGACGTTTGCCAGAGTGTCTCGAAGCGGAAAGGAGTACATCCCTTACCTAGACTCATGATGGAGATCTAATTTCCAATACGTGACATTGCGGTTTTAATTGTAGAACTAGAATGGCGACATAGTAGCATGGGATGTTATGCCGTCTATGATTGATACATTTATATTTGAAGTTGATTTCTTCACTTATAGTAATAATAAAAGATAAATTTCGCGTATCAAGCATTATTTGGCTATTATAAGGTAAAACTGTATCATCTGGCTTGCGTTGCATTGTGTGATGGGACCTGAGTCTTATAATAGCTTCATTGTTCTTTATTTAGCATTGTGTTGTTTGTTTTATGCACTAGTATTCTTAGGAGGAAACTCGTTCCATGTTATACGGTGTGGTCCCTTGATTTACCTGACTTTAAAATAAAGATTAATAACTGTTTTAGTTCTCACACCAGTCACATGACTGACCTGGAGTTTATTGTTTTAACCTAAACTCTGGTGCCCATATTTTCCACACGGGTAGCTAATAGTTTTGGTTTTGCAGATTTATATTCACATGATCCTGGTTTACTGCTGAAATGATATTCGGAAAGCTCTGTATCTGTGTATCTCTTTCAGTTGTGTTTGGTATTATTTTCCGCTGCATTGTAATTTGTAAATCTCTGTTATTTGTCAAATGTATATTATTTGTTCGTACTCTGTATATTCTAGTACTCTGATGTAAATTGTTGTAATAAGAAATGAAATGTTCTATTGTTTGTGTTCTGATTTGCCGTGTTCTCAACTCAATCCGGGCTTTCCCCACACGGGGAAGTTCGGGTCGTTACATCAGTCATGTGTGGTCGGGTTGCAAGATGGTCTTGTTGAACCTAGTGTATTCCCTCTAGATTACACTGATCGGAAGGTGATCTCATACCTTGTCATAGTTGGAGTCCATTCTCCAATAAGAGCCCACGGTTTTTGATTTTATACTATGTATGTGGAGCGTGAGATGCAAGAGTTCTGTTATTTGGTTATTTATTTGATATAGACACTATTATAATATCACTGGATTTCATATCAAAAATGTTTTGGGTTATAGTAAGGTAAAAACCGTCCGTGTTTATGTGTGGGTCGGTTTTACTATTATCCTTTCTCTTTCAAAAGGATTTTTAAAAGTTAAGCAAGTTGGATGTTACTTAAACTTAGTGAGTTTTACTCATGCTGGTTCACCAGGATGATTCGTGGTGTTTGCAATGCTCGTGTCAGACCGAGGTGTACAGGTTTATGTTAGGAAGCTACGAACTTCTGAAGACGTGCTGAAGGCGTCCATGCGTATTAATTATTTATTCAACTGTGTATTATATATGAGGACAGAATATTATAACTGTCCAGATTTGTCTATTGTACCCTGATGTATGTAAGTATATTTATTCAAGTTCTTTATGAAGATTTATTTCTATATTAAGTTTTGTTCCGCTGCGATGTGGGATTTTGATTCTGTATTGTCTTCTTCTAATTCTATTCTGATCTTCTTTCTTTCTTCTCTCACCCTTTAATTTCTTTCTCTTAACTTTCAGCTTCCCTGTACAATTTGGGTTGACTGTGATAATTAAATGTCAGCTTAAATTGTACGGAAATGTGGGACGTTACAACATGGTATCATAGCTAATGGTTTAGTAATAATCTTGGCTCTAAGGCGTAACTCAATAGAGATTGGGTTAGCAATAACCTACATTGAGTTTGAGTGTGTGTGTGTGTATATATATATATATATATATATATATATATATATGAGAGCGTGTATTTGTAATTGAATATAAAATTATTTTTAAATTATTTTGTAAAGAAGGTAAAAGAAATAATTTTACCCAAGTTATATTTCTATACAAACCTATTTTTCCCAAATTATCGTTATATTGGTACATTGTCTAATTTGAATGAAATTCAAATTGGATTTGGAAATTGAATAAGTAATAACTGAATGAAATCAATCTGATATAAATCGATTGATGTTAAAGTTTGTTAACCCAAGGTGAAGATAAATAAGTAAATATTAATATTGAATATTAATTGGATTTAACCAAACCAATTGAATTAAATAAATAATTGGACGGTTAGATTAAATTGGTTGTGCCTTATTTATTTTATATGTTTGATGGTTGAATAGAATTCATCGACAACTTAATAAAAAGTTAAATAGATCAAAAGCTCAGAAATGAATTCCAAATTGAATGGAACTACATGTGAATTGAAAACTAAATAATTCAACCCATAGTTAGTTCTGGAATTATGTAATTACCCTTGTTGACTCATATTTAAACCTCATATAATTGTTACTTATATGATCAATTGAGTTAAGTACAAGTACCAAAGCCTTTGAAGATTGATTTGGTTGGATAACATGCATATGAATTGAGCAAGTACGCTCAGTAACACTTGTATAAGGTACGCCTACGCGAAAATATAAATTTTGGGTTTTAAATTTTTGTTTTCCGACCGTGTGAGTCGATGTATATATATTTGTTGATCCTGCAATATTGCATAAGTACCTCTATATAGGGGAGACCCTACCGAATTTTTCCTAAAATTTAAGGTGTTAGAATATTTTTGAGTTTTTTTTATTGATATGATTAAATTGGTTTTCGAGTAAAAACTAATTGGCTTGTTTAGAAAATAGAATAGAATATTTTAAGTGAAAATTAGCCTCACATCCTTAAAATTAAAGTTAATTAGGCTCACATCCTCCCCTTTGTAAACATATAAATTTCATCCCTGTTTTTAAAATAGCGCCTAATAATTTCCAGTTTTACCCATATTGATATCTACGCTTTAATTTCGGATCTGGTCCGATATTTCTTATCTGCGAGTAAATTTTTAGGGTGAGTTTTTTGTTCCTAATGGCGGCTGCTTCGTTGTTTGGATTTTTAATCGTTCAACTTTTACAGAGAAGGTCGGGCTTGCTGGCCAGGGAGAAGGCGGAGAGGAGGTCGGCGGTGGGGCCTAGGGTGCTGGAGGCAGTGGGTTTTCAGATGGGGCTTGGGTTTATTCGGGCGTTGGTGGCTTGGATTCGAAGGGGAGAGGCAAGAGAGAAGCGGAGGAGAGAGATCGGAGGGAGGAGGTGTCAACGGCGGCGGCGTGAGCCAGGGGTGGCGATGTATGTAAAATTTTTGTTTATATGCATTCTAATTTTCATGTAATTTTAGTTTCTATTTGTTTGAGTGCCTGATGATCTGTTTTGTACATCATTATTCATTTAGTTGTATTGAGTTCATATTACAGGTTTACTGGATTTTTTTTTTAATATAGTTTGTGCAAATACTCTTAAAATTTTCATATAAGTATGCATATATTTCTATTATTTGCGTATATGAATGCATATAGTTATAATTAACTGAATTTCTTTTTGTACTTTTGTTTGATTAATGCATATTAACCTGTTATTTTTTTTTCCATCCAGTGGTCCTGCATATATTGTTGTATCGGTGATGTAGACGATTGTAGAAGAAAATTTAAATTTCAAAGGCGACTTTCTTAATTTTAATGTTGATTGAAAAAAAAATATCAAAATCGTGCTTATGTTCTAGAAATTTGCATAAATGTACACATATATTCTGTATATGTGCATACTTATGTACTTCTCTTTTTGAAATTATGTTTGCTTTGCGTGTATGATGATTAGTTGCATACAAATATGCATATATTCCTAATATATTCATTTTACCATTGTTTTTTATCCGTTATAAATATAAGTATGCAAAACTTTTTGTGAAAATTTGCGCATAGGTATGCAAGTATTATTGATATTTTTATACATGTATGCATATTTTTTTTTTTACTATTTTGAACACGTTTATGTAAATTTTATACAATAATTACTGCTAAATTTGTTTACTTATTGTTGAATCTCTTGTTTGTATAACAGTGTTCCTGTTGATGTTGCTGTCTTGGTGTTGTTGAAGTTTGGCAATGAAAGTTGCTCTATTCGTCTATATTTTTCTGCACTTCTGTTAAAAAGTTGACTACAAATATGCATTTATTCTTCATATATGCATATTTGTATGCAATTTTTTATCAAACAATACCAAAAACAGATAAAAATATAGTCAATGTATCCAAGTGTTCTGTACATATTTACTGATGTAGTACATGTAAATGTTCTGTATTATT
Organism: Allium sativum; assembly: GCA_030737875.1. NCBI lineage: Eukaryota > Viridiplantae > Streptophyta > Magnoliopsida > Asparagales > Amaryllidaceae > Allium > Allium sativum. Next base: position 304,240,234 of record CM060924.1, read on the forward strand.
TTTTGATGTAGTGTATGTAAAAGTTATGCAGTACATTTCTATATATGTATGCAGTTATTTCACTTAGTTGCATAAATGTATGCAATTTTATGTAATATTTGTATCTAATTGTTTAGTTTTCCGTAAAAAAAAAAAAAAAAAAAAAAAAAAAAAAAAAATACCCTGAGACAACAGACTTACAACTGTGTGATATCACCAATTTTGTAAAAATATTTGCATTAGTCGCATAAATATAACATTAATCTGATCAAAACTGGTAAGATGAAAATATAACATTAATCGCATAATATACTAACTTAACAAAATTTTGCAAATAATCAGTCACAATAACGTGCAAATAATCATTATAATTGCACAAAATTATGAAACAAATTCAGGAACATAGCGAACAAAGCATTCTATTATAATAATACCATACAATTATGCTAATATATTGAATAAATGTATCCAAGTGTGCAAATTTTACGAACATAGTCAAAAAAATCTACAGTCAGTCATAATAACATAAAACTATTGATAAAAAAACATTAAATAACAAAGTAGAATACTTTTATTCAACTTTTAAAAATATAAGCAATTAATAATGCATAGTCACGACACAAATTTTACAAAATCCATACAGTAAATGTGTATACGTTCGAAATCTTATTGATACTTGCATAAATATATGCACCTTTTCTTTAAACTTTGCACAAAATTGTGCAAATATTACTCAAATAATGCATACAGTAAATATCTATACGATCAAAATCGTATTGATACTTGCATAAATATATGCACCTTATCTTTAATCTTGCACAAAATTGTGCAAATATTACTCAAATAAACAAGCAAGCATTTTTTTTTTGTTAAAACTACAACTGTGTGATATCTTATAAATTAAATTTACAAAAATGTGCATATCTGTATGTTTCTTTGTATCAAGCAATCAGAAAAACATAATATAGAATATATGTATATATGTATGCATATATCTAGAATATATGCATATAAATATGCAGATTTTATTGAAATTTTGCTGAATTGCATATAAATGCATACAGTAAATATGTATACGTTCGAAATCTTATTGATACTTGCATAAATATATGCACCTTTTCTTTAAACTTTGCACAAAATTGTGCAAATATTACTTAAATAATGCATACTGTAAATATATATACGATCGAAATCTTATTGATACTTGCATAAATATATTCACCTTCACCTTATCTTTAATCTTGCACAAAATTGTGCAAATATTACTTAAATAATGCATACAGTAAATATCTATACGATCGAAATCTTATTGATACTTGCATAAATATATGCACCTTATCTTTAATCTTGCACAAAATTGTGCAAATATTACTTAAATAAACAAGCAAGCATTTTTTTTTGTTAAAACTACAACTGTGTGATATCTTATACATTAAATTTACACAAATGTGCATATCTGTATGTTTCTTTGTATCAAGCAATCAGAAAAACATAATATAGAATATATGTATATATGTATGCATTTATCTAGAATATATGCATATAAATATGCAGATTTTATTGAAATTTTGCTGAATTGCATATAAATGCATTCAAACATTTAATTCTTAAGCGTACTTGCTTACAGTCATACAGAACGAAAAAAACAATTAGATTAATAACTTTTTTTGCTATTTCTTGTACTTGAATATGTCGACAGCAAAGCAAAACAGGACGATTTTGATTTTTATTGATCCAGAGTCTTTCAAAATCGTGGAATTTGGGTTTTGAGCGAGCTAGAAGGAGTGATCGGACTGAGTACATGTCGAGAAATCGCTGTTGGATTGATCGACGGTTTTGCAGATTTTTAGGCTTAGGATTTTCAGCGATATGATAGGAGCGGTAGACTGAGTACTTTTTTTTTAGCGAGATGATTTGAGCGAGATGATAGGAGCGATAGCTGCGTAAGGGTACAGCAGGAATTTTTTGAGCGGAAGTTCAAAAACAGGGACGTATTCTTTATTTTTTTAATCACCGGCTTTTTTTTATATTTTGAAACTTAATAGGGACCTGTAAAAAACGCACCCATATTTTAATTGGATATATTTTTTGAAATTTTAACGGGTTAGTAAAAAATTTCTTACCTTAGTAATTTCGGGGATGAAATTCTTCTAAGGGAAAGGAATGTAACCGCCCAGATTTTTAACCATTTTGTTTAGACATTTAATTTGGTTTTAAATGTTGATTTGAAAATATATAAGGATTTATATTTATTAATTTAACGAAGTTGGACGTATAATTTATATAAAATTATAAACGAGCTCGTAACATCGTGGTAGTTCATAATATTGCGTTTTGAACTTCAGTTGAATATACATAATCCATTTTAAGTCAAAATTGTTCGAATTTATTTGATAATAATTTTCTAATGGGTGAGAAAAAACAAGATTTCATCTTGAAGATTTTGAGTTATGTCCAATTCAAATTTTCAAATAGTCACTATGGAATTCGTTTATAAATTATAATGCTTTATTTAATAAAATAAGTCTTTTTTATTATAAAATTAAATATCGTTTTAACCTTAAATTTGATCAGAATGGTTTTGAATAGTTTTATAGGTTATTGGAATATAATGGAAGCCAATAGAGTTTCAAAATAATTAGTTTAATGTTGATTTCACTAAAATAAGAATTTTACGTTAATTCAATCCAGTGAAAAATAGTTAATGTTGAAAACGGTCACGGATTTCAATGAAATCATTTTCATTGAATCCGTAATAGCATACTATTGTCGAGTTTCAAAGTTCATAATGTTTGGAGTTGCTATTTGACCGTACAACGCTTAGAAATCGTTTATTTGAAATCAATTTAAATCATTAATTTATAAATTTATATCTTTCCGTAAGTTCGAATTAAATCTTGTAATCCATTCCAATGTTTTTAAAAGAACGACTAAAGTCTAAGAATGTCGGTTGCTGTGTTTTGATTGATATTCGAAAATAGTAAGATATTTAATAAAATAGAATCCTTTCAGTTAGTCGTTTCCATATCGTCATAAAATATGAACATTTGAATATAAGATCGGCGCAAAATCTGAACGTGTCAGCATCAAATCCAAATTTCACTGGCTCTGCTCAAATCTCGGTTGTAGAGAGATAGAATTTTCAAACCAAATCTCACTACCATACCAATCTTTTCCATATCTTTACCCTGCCTCATCATATGCAGTCTTAGCGTTATCTTATCTTAATAAATACCGCACATCATATATAAACCATCCACGTGCTGATCTGCGGAAGAGTTTCCAAATCTAAGCTGGCGAAATACGTTATTTTCAACTAGTAAAAAATGTAGCATGTCCACGTGAAGCTTGGTCAAAACTGTCGGCTTGTGCAACTTTGATTCAATAAAAAAAATCTCTGTGCAAATCCCTTAAACCAAGGGGAAGAAAAATAATAATAATATAAACTTGTTTGTACTTTCACCCAACACGTTACTGTAGCACGAAAACAATCTCCCCCTTTAAAAATACAAACCTTCATTCCTTTTTGTTTTAAAAACCCAGGCATACACTAAGCAAAACAATGGCCTGAAACACTCAAATCTCTCCACCATGTCCTTGAAAATCTGATCGATAATACCCGGAACTTCCAGCTGCGATGTTCTAGAGCTCTATGAGAGCTATCAAGTTAACGGTTGTGATCTGAAACAGGGTGTTAGGCTGGTCGGATCGAGTCTCTTAAGAGCCGATGGTCCTAGAGGAATTATCAGCAACCAAGAAGGTCGGACTTGACGGAATTTTGGGCGATCGAGGAGGATAGTATGGTGAGGGTGCTGGTTGACACTGATGGGGGTTTGAGCATCAGGTGGCGGTGCGGTTGGGGCAAACTTGCTGCATGAATGGGCCTCGGCTTTCTACGTAGTTCGAGGGTCATGGGGAAACAAAACGAGGTGGGGTCAGTCGATTTGAAGGGTAGTCGTAGAGGGATGTTGACACTGGAGGTCGGAGGCTGGGGTCCGGTCTTTGGTACAGGCAGCGACAGTTGATGGGTGAGAGGGAAGATTCAGTTGAAAGAAAAAGAATGTAGTGGAGCTATGTTGCGTGATGTATTGGGGAGGGGTTCAGCTGTTATCGGAGATGAGCATGCATGGGATATGAGGCGGTTTTTGTTGTTATGGGGAGAAGTGGCGGTTTTGTTAACAAGGTTGGGGTGAATGCAGAAGGGCAATATTGGGCTGAATGATGGTAAAGAGAATAGGAGTTGATGGGCCTGTATATGAAAATCAAAATATAGGAGCTAATTTGGAACCGAAGTAGTGCAGTACATGGGGAATAAAGGAGGAAGATAATATTTTTCGGCGTGTCTACAGACTATGGGATCGACCTATTGCGTTGGCTTAAAGGTAATTAAAACCAAGTATTTTTAGTTAAGAGTATTAATAATTTAATTAATCATATTATAAATTATTGAACGATGTATAGGTCATGACAGGGTTTGAATATGAAAAGCAAGAATGTGAACAAACGATGGAACAGAGACGATGAAGGAATGTAGTTGGCTTGTTAAACGTTGACAAAGTAAATTGTCTAATTAATTTTATAATTAAGAAATAATTAGTTTAATTAAAACATGTATATTTTAAACGTATGTAACTTTTTATTTCGTGAATATAATCCAACGGGACAAGTCGCGACGGAATCATAGTCACGAAACACTACATACTGGAACAGTTTGGACAACGTTGGAATCCGCCAGAATTTACGGTTAAATTAAATGCATGTTTAATTTAACTGGAACTCAAACCAAACCGCTTCAGCGACAACGGACACCAAGTGAGTATAACTCACTCAGTTTGTCCCACTTATATTTGTATAAATTGGGTTTTAATTTTTGTGTGCTATGGTTGTTTATTTCTAGATGATTATTGAATGTTTATTTATATAGTGACTGAAATGATTAAATTAAACATTCATTTAATTTAATAAAAAACTAAATCGTTATTTCAACAATTATTTCTAATCGAGGTAACTTACCTTGTTGGTTACATTTATAATAAAATAGACGTATTAAATTAATTGATGGATGCTTGAATTTGTTGTTATTGGTTGATTGTTGAATATATTAGTTAAACTGTTTATTTCAGTCTATCGTGGTGAAAATACATTGATGTATTAAATGGATGATTTTATTAGAGGCAACCTATTTGGATGCAGGGAAAGACAGGTTGGAGGGATCCAACATGATCCCTCGATTATTTTGATAATATTTATCATTATGTTTGTTTGGATGTGAAATTCGATGAATTAAACCCTTATTTCACAGTTGGGTATTTGAGTAGTCGTTTGGCCTTTTTATACCATCGATAGAATAAGAAATTATTAAAATCGATTTTAGATCGAGTCTGAAATGTTTTCAGATTATATTCTTTTGGGACGATGATTGCCATTAGGCAAATCGACGAAATTAATTATAAAAATTATTTTTATACTGAAGCTAGATTTTTACTTATATAATTATAAGTTATTTAAAATAGAAGTTTTGTAAAGAGATATTATAATTGGTTTTATAAATATTTTTAAATTAATTATATATCGATTTGTTATTTTTAAGCAAGTAAATTGGTAAATTTACCAAAGACATTTGAGAAGGAATTTTAGTAACATCCTAGTTTTATAACCCAGAATTATAAAAGTTCAAATCAAATGAGATAGTTTTAAATAATATTTAAGTGAAACAATTTAAATCGAAAGAAGATTTTCAAGAAATCAAAGAAAGGAAGCTTAATATATTCTTGCAAAAGATTTGGTAAATGGGTAGTTAGAATAAACCCAAGTTAAGATACTAAATGAAGTTGATGCAAAGATTTTGGATAAACGGATTTGGATTAATCCCGAACATAAATGAATTGTGTAAGAGAGATTAAACTAAAAGGAATATTTTTGTTATAATTTATTTAATAAATTAATTGAGTAATAATAAATATGTTTTAAAAGACAAATTACTGAATATAAGTTGTGGTTCATAAAACCATATTTTAAATAAAATAGTTAAATGGAATTTGTTTTGATATTAGAAAGAATATCGATTTTTTAGTTACAAACTCGTATCTATCTTGATATAAGATCGTTGTCGATCAATGGGTGATTAGAATACCCAAACTTGAACGGCTTCGCTATTACCGAGGGATGGTATTAGTTTGTAATGGTAGAAGATATTGAAATTAGTTTGTTATTTCTATAAAAGGGATATTGCAACATATTTGCAAGATTTTGAAATGTGATACAAAGTATTGGATTTCTTAGAAATAAAGAGATTGACAAACAATAGTTTGAATGTTGGCCAATTTGGTAAATGAATATATTAAGGAAAGATTTTATTAATTATAAACGATATATTCTAAGAAAAGGTGATGATATTTAAAATGAAATTTGTAACGTTATTTTTACGAATGTTAAACAGATTTGTTAATGAATTTATATTTTATTAAAGGAACTTTATTCCAGTTTGACAACGGAAAATGGTTTTGGCGATTGTTTTGCAAATGATGGTAAATGGGAAGTTGGATACAGTTATGGGTTATTTGCTAAGTATTGGAAATAAATGTTTTGAGAATATTCTTATATTAAAATAAGAAGTATAATGTTGAGTTCTAATCATTGAAAGATTTTGAAGTTAGTTAACAAACAGTTAATTAATGAGGCTAAGTGATGCTAGATACCAAACTAGTGAATTCATTTTATTTTTCTGGTTGAATGGATGTTATTTGATATTTTCATACCCGACTATCAAATCTGGCCAATACGATTGTTGTTACGGAAAGATCGGGATCGAATTTATATTTGAAAACCATTCCGATTAGCAAATACGTAAATGTTGAAGATATCAGAAGTTGGTCGAGATGGAGCATTAAAGACCATCGATCTTCTTGAGTGGAAGAACTGCTCGTTGGATTTTTAAGGGTAGCTCCCGAGGATATTCTGACTTGTGGTTCTATCATGATTGGAATCTATGGATTGCAAGGACTACTCGCTACTGATCTATAGGGTGATTCCTTGGATGCGGTAGGAGGGTGCCTTCAGTTTGTCTAGTCCCAGGACAACTTGTATGGAAGAATGTCTGATAGAGTATGTATAACGAATCACGGTTGATCTCTAAACGTATTACGTTGGTTGCGAAGGAATTCGTTCCTCTTAGACTTTTATACTCGTGATATTTTTAGGAAATCAATTAGTGGTTTGACGGGTTTGACGATGTGACGTTCAAAGCGAAGGTGGCCAGATGTTCTAAAAAGATAAACGTAGCCTCTAGCCTGATAACCAGGAAATGACAAAAATCGGGCAGGCAGCATGGCTAGTTGGATAGCACCCAAGAATGGTGTATTGTCACAATCTAGAGAAAATTCATATTTGTTCCTCTTTTGTTTCTGTATCTCCTGGGAAGTATGGTGGGCCCATAAAACTATACGGTGACGATACATTCGGTACACTCAAGTTAAATGAGTGATCGGTCATGTGTGGTCGGGTTGCAAGATGTTCTTGTTGAACCCCAGTGTATCTCCTCTAGAGTACACTGATCGGAAGGTGGTCCCATACTTTGTCATAGTTGGAATCCATTCTCCAATAAGAGCCCGCGGTTTTTGATTTTACGTTGTGTATGTGGAGCGTGAGATGCAAGCGTTCTGCTATTTGGTTATTTATTTGATATAGACACTATTATAATATCACTGGATTTCATATCAAAAATGTTTTGGGTTGTAGTAAGGCAAAATCATCTGTGTTTATGTGTGGGCTGGTCATACTATTATCCTTTCTCTTTCAAAAGGATTTTTAAAGTTAAGCAAGTTAGATGTTACTTAAACTTAGTGAGTTTTACTCATGTTGGTTCACCAGACTGATCCATGGTGTTTGCAATGCTCGGGTCAGACCGAGTTGTACAGGTTCAGGTTAGGAAGCTACAAACTTCTGAAGACGTGATGAAGGCGTTTAGGCGTATTAATATTTATTCCCCTGTGTATTGTATATGAGGACAGAATATTATAACTATCCAAATTTTTCTGTTGTACCCTGATGTATGTAAGTATATTTATTCAAGTTCTTTATAAAGATTTATTTCTATATTATATTTTGTTCCGCTGTGATGTGGGATTCTGATTCTGTATTGTTTTCTTATACTTCTATTCTAACCTTCTTTCTTTCTTCTCTCACCCTCTAATATCTTTCTCTTAACTTTCTGCTTCCTTGTATAATTTAGGTTGACTGTGATAGTTAAATGTCATATTAAATTGTATGGAAAAGTGGGATGTTAAAATATGGCTTGATATTGTTGCACTCCGATGTTTTAAATTATGAGACAAATGAGTTATTTGAAGTTGTTGATTTTTGATGTAACTGGTTTAGTGATGTAACCTGAATTGATACAATGTTTTAGTTTTAAAAATAAAGTTTGATTTTCCGCTGATTATTCCTATATGTCTTGTACATTTCCGTTTCTTGAGAAGTCATGTATGACTTAAGGATATACATGGAATATAGCGGAATTAACTATGATATAAAAAATTGTATAAAACAATAGTTATGCAAGTAAAACTAGACGATATAGAATATCTCAAAAAAGTAAAAGCAGTAAGTAAAGTGCACCAGGAATTTTATACTGGTTCGGACTTCCCGTCCTACGTCCAGTCCCAGACTCCTAGAATTCACTATCAGCGCCCTCTCTTCACCCGGAGGAAGGGGTTCACAACAATCTGAGCCCCAACAAGGATTTTTCTGCCTGAGCACCGACACCGAACTTTTACAAATTACAAGAGTTTGACTTCTGCTTGTGTTCTTGAAACACTGAATAGCCAACGATTAAGTACACCCTTCCTATAATCTTATCCTCGATAATATATTGTGTATTTGAAGATTGAGGGAAGTATATCCCTTATTGAATCAAGAGATATGAAGTAATTTCAATAATTCAACAAGTAACTTGAATATATGAAAGCTTTTTAGAATGCAAGAGTATGGAAATGTAGATTAGAAAATAGATTAGAATTAGAAAGAATCGACGATTAGATAATGAAGATTATGATGTTTATATAATAGTAGAACAGCAACCTTTCACGAATAATTTCAATGAAAAGATGTAGCCATTCCTATTCAAAAATAAACAAAAATCCATTCATGAAAGGAGATGACTCTTCACAAAAATGGTTGTTGTTTCGAATCAGTCAACTGGTCCGTAAATCACCAGTCAAATGGTTAAAAATATTGAAAATCGTTTATATTTAAAATTTGTAGAAAACTAGCCATTACTATGCAAAATAAGCTTGACCAGTCGACTGGTTCACCAGTCACCTATTGACTGGTTAAGTATATTTTGTCCAGTCATGGCTATTTCTATCCATTTACATACATACATACATATATATATAATGATTTGTCCATTCGTGTTATACTATGAGGATTGATTTTAACAAATATCTAACACGACTAAATACTCATATATATATATATATATATATATATATATATGAGCTTAGATCTTCAACATGATCTTCATTTCTTTGTTGCCATGAATCGAAAATCCCATGAATCAACATTTTCCTCCTTTTTTGATTGATGACAACACGTTGCATTTTTGTTGAGATAATGGATTGCTCCCCCTGCATGTATGCTTGTATATGTTTACCTCCCCCTGACTAAAAAGCTTATCTGCAACATTGTTAGTGTAATAAACTTACTGTTTATTATAACAAAATGTTAGTATATAAAAATGATATATTCATATAATAACAACATATTTCTCCCTCTTTGTCATCGATTGAAAAGAATAAATATCATGAGAAAGCAATAATCGAGAGTAGTATAGAATAGATTTTTATATATCTTTAAATGAAACAATTCCTAGCTCTCTACAGAGTTTAATGAAAGTATTCTCTAATAGGGGTTTAGTAAATATATTAGCGATTTGATTTTCCGAGTTTACAAATTCTAAGTTAATAATTTGCTTTCCAATATTATCTCTCAAGAAATGATGTCGTATATCGATATGTTTTGTTCTAGAATTGTTTACCGGATTTTTGGTTAAATTTATTGCACTTGTATTATCGCAATAAATTGTTGAGTTATTTAGATTGATATTAAAATCTTTTAGTGTTTGCTGCATATATACTACTTGAGCATAGGCTAGTGCCGCAAATATGTACTCAGCTTCACATGTTGACAGTGAAACACAATTCTATTCTTGCTGAACCAATATATAAGGGATTTGCGATGAAGTGACAATACCACTTGTACTTTTATGATCCGTCCTTGATTCTCCAAAATCAGCGTCATTATATGAGACTAATTCGAAGGAACAATCTTTCGGATAGAAAAGTCCAAAATCTTTGGTACTACTAAGATAACCTAATATATGTTTTACTGCCCTTAAATGTGATTCTTTTGGATTAGCTTGAAAACAGGCACATAAACAAACACTCATCACAATATCCGGTCTACTAGCAGTTAAATATAGAAGTGAACCTATCATGCTTCGATATAATTTTCGATCGACACTTTTACTATTTTCATCTTTATCTAAATGTGTCGTTGTACTCATTGGTGTAGGTTTAGTCGAAGTATTTTCCATTCCAAAACGTTTTATTAGATCAGTGCAATATTTTTGTTGATTAATGAAAATTCCATTTGATAATTGCTTAATTTGTAAACCCAGAAAGTAAGATAGTTCTCCCATATGCGACATTTCGAACTCGCTGGTCATTATATGTGAAAATTCCTGACATAATTTTTCATTTGTTGATCCAAAAATAATGTTATCAGCATATATTTGCACTATTAAAATATCTTTTTCTGCTCCCTTTATAAAAATTGTTTGATCAACATTCCAATTTGGAATCCTGAATCTATTAAATAATTTTTCAGACACTCATACTAAGCACGAGGTGCTTGTTTTAGCCCATATAATGCCTTTTTCAATTTGAAAACATGATCAGAAATTTTTTCATGAGCGAACAGTGGAGGTTGTTCGTCATACACTCTTTCTTTAATATAACCATTTAAGAAAGCACTTTTAACATCCATTTGATAAAATTTAAAGTTACGATAACACGCATATGCTAATAAAATTCGAATTGCTTCTAGTCGGGCGACTGGAGCAAATGTTTCTTCATAATCTATGCCTTCTTCTTGATTATAGCCTTATGCAACAAGCCTACCTTTGTTTCTAGTAATATTACCTAATTCGTCTGCTTTATTTTTGTAAACCCATTTTGTACCAATGATAGTTTGATCACTTGGTCTTGGAACTAGTTCCCAGACTTCATTGAGTTCAAACTGATTTAATTCTTCTTGCATAACAATTATCCAGTTTTCATCTATTGATGCTTCGTTTGGGTTTTTAGGTTCAATATTTGATAGGGAAGAAACACTACTTACTAAATTTAGTTGGCTTCTTGTCTTACATTTGAAGTTATTTCTCCAATAATATTTTGAGTCGGATGGTCTCGTACTATTTTTGGTGGAGATCTAACTTCCTTAATATGAATAGTTTGATTATTATTATCCATGTTATCTTGAGTTTCTGTAACATTGTTATCTATGTTATTATGACAATGTTTTCATCTTCTCTATAGATTATAAAATCATCGTCTTGAGAAGAATTATTTTTCACAATGTATAAATTAAAAGAATTTCGAACAAAATTTTCATCAAATGAAACATGAAGTGATTCTTCTATTTTACAGGTTCTTTTATTGTAAATACGATAAGCTTTGATACGCTTAGAATATCCTAAAAATATTCCTTCATAGGATTTTGAATCAAAATTTCCTAGTTGATCTTTTGTATTTAAAATAAACATTTTGAACCAAAAACTTTAAAATATGAAATATTTGGTTTTTTTCCAGAAAAAAGTTCATATGGAGTATTTTTCTTAAGAGGTCGAATAGAGACACGATTCAAAACATAACAAGTCGTTGCACCTGCTTCAGCCCAGAATTGTTTTGGCAGTGTACGTCCATTTAATAACATTCTGGCACATTCTTGTAAAGTTCGATTTTTACGTTCTACTACTCTATTTTGGTGTGGAGTTCTAGAAAAAGAGAAATTATGAAAAATTCCTTTCTTTTGACAGAATAAATCAAATTTCTCATTTTCAAATTCTCCTCCATGATCACTTCTATATTTTTAATTTTTAAATCAGTTAAATTTTGAATTTGTTTGACAAATGTTTTAAAGAGGTCAAATGTGTTGCTTTTATTTTTCAGAAACATAATCCAAATATATCATGAAAAATCATCAACAATTACAAACACATAACTACTATGGTTTATGGACTGAGCCTGAGTCGGTCCGAATAGATCCATATGTAGTAATTCAAGTAGTTGTATTGTTGATATAACCTTTTTAGATTTAAAAGAAGATTTTGTTAATTTTCCAAGTTGGCAAGCATCACACAAGTTTTCAGTTTTGAATTTTATTTTAGGTAAACCTCATACAAGCTCATTTTTAGAAATCTTTTTTATAGTTTTAAAATTAATACGACAAAATCGTTTGTGCCATAATAAAGGATCACTATCTTTGGCTAATAAACACAAGCTTGGATTATTATTAACTAACATATTTAAGATACAAATATTTTTATCTTTGTTTCCCTCGAAAATAAGATTCTGATTAGAATATAATATGCTACACTTATTTTTGAAAAATGATATTTTAAAATCTTTATCACATAACTGACTAATACTTAACAGATTATGTTTCAAGTTTTTAACTAATTGATCGACGCTAGAAAAGCGCGATATTTAAATTAATTCTGCAAGCATACAGGTGTGTAACATACAGGTCGAACACAGGGAGGTTTAATTAAAAATTATTATTTATTTTTTTTCTTGGGCGTGTTAGACGAAGCTGGAGGTTGATTTTGCAAAACAAAATAAAAAGTGAAACTACAATTAAAAGATGCAATTAAATTTACAACAGATTCGAATCTAATCAGATCTGTAATAAATTTAGCGATTAAAGATAAAATAGAACAATGGAAATAAAATTGCAGAACAGAATTAAACGAACAGAAAATAACAATTAGGATTACCGCTGAATCTAATCAGACGGTCAATCACTAATGAAAAGAAATGCAAAATACAAATAGTGTTCTACCGAATCTAATCGTGTAGACAACACTAATTGCTAAGAAATAGAAAATTGCATAAAATAAAAAGAAAAATGAGTTTTATTAATGAAGAGAATAGAATGAGATATATGATAGGATGGTGGCTACAATGCCATTACAAGGGTATATATAGGGTAGACAGCCAAACCCTAACCCTAACCCTAATGATAAATGGGCCTGGTCATTACATCACTAATTAGTTTACAATGAGAAACATAAATGGGCCTTTGATAAATAAAGCAAATTTGGGCCTTTTCTCTTTTCCTCTTGTTTCCTTGACATTTCTTTATTGATTTGTGGTGTGCAAAGCCTTTTTATCAATCCTTTTCTTGTCCAATAACAGCCAGATGTGAGATATTCATCTACAATTCTTCAAAATGCAAATACACAGCAAATTGATCTCTATTTCTCTACATTTCTGGTTGCATGCGGGCTGGGTTGGTATATCTGTAAAAGTAACAAAACAATACCCAAGTAATATTTATTTATATACAAAAAGATAAAATATAAGAGCATAAATTAACATATTTCTATGTCAATCAAATACCCCCACACTTATCTTTTACTCGTCCTCGAGTAAAACAAGAAATGAAAAACCAAACTAGATAGGTCACACTTTCGTAGGAAACACGATTGCATTGAGCGCATGCAACAAGCCGTTAAACCTCTAGGTGTCCCTAGTAGGACGAGTGGTGTCTCGTGAGGGTTTTCAGCGGATACTACCCACAAAATCCAAATGCAGTATGCTATGATTCTAATGAAACTACATGAATGCAATGGACATATGCAAAAAATAAAAACGAAAAATGACAACACGACTTATTTCAGGAAAGTGGTACAACAAATTAAGTTAACAATTTCTGATCAGTTGATTTTATTTTAGATACCTCGACTTGTCACAAATTTTCAATATAAATCAAGTTTTCAAATGTTAAATTCTAGTTTGGCCAGTTAGTTCGGTTGATAACATAGTGCAGCCATGAAATAAATTCTTAGTTTGCTTGGCACAGTTTGCAAAGTGGTATTCTAATTTTTCTCATGTATGGCTAGTCAAATCAATAAGGTCAAGAAGTGTTTGGGTATCATCGCTTATTCTTTATTCTATAAAATTTTAAGATTTATGATTAAGTACATGCACCTAACTAAAAAGACCAAGGTTTACCACCCATGCACTGCCTCGTGGACTAACGAAGAGTGGGTAAAGAGCTTGGCGGATTGTGCAGCCCGACTTTGACTTTGTCAACAACGTGTCGGTAATCCTTAGGTGTCCAATCTCATAAAATGAGATCAAGATATTCCAACTTTGACTTTGTCAACAACGTGTCGGATAGAGCTTGGCGGGTTTGCACACCAACGCTCGATATACAAGCAATGTTGGATACCCTTGGATTACTATTTTTATTGAATTTATAAGCACAACAAGAGAGTTACGCGAATTCAACTTAACACAACTTAGTTTTAAAGATTTGACAAGCCATTATAAGTATTTTAAGTCCTCCACTTATTTAAACAAAGTCTACAATATAGAATAGGTTTCATGGCCATCACCTAAGAATCTCCCTATGTACCGGTTACACTATTATCCCTCAAAATTAAACTTTTCATTATATTTCAAATTCGAACTTAGCTGAGAGAGAAAAATACTATCAACTGGCTAAAAATTGTAAACTTATTTTGTTGTATAAATTGAAAATGAGTCGTATTTCAAAAAAAAAAAAATGGCATGTTACTACAGTCTAAAATGCATGATGGTCCTATTTAAATGGATGGAAATGAAAAGAAAGAAAAAAAAACGAAAATGAGTGAAATGCAGACTCACCCCCACACTGTGAACGTTTCCTAAATTTGAAAGATCGCACCCAAAGGTGAATGAGATGCAAAATTATTTGAAGGATGAAATGGAGTTTAGCCACTATATGTGAATGCCAATCATATGTACAATGATATATGTGCTTGCGGTGCACGCGATGCAAAGAATTCCACCAACTTTTCCCCCCACACTTGGTTCTAGCCCTATGAGTCCCATTCCCACTATGTCTAGGCATGTTTTCTAATAAGAAAAGGTTTTTGAAAACCATCTCATGTTTAAACCTAGATTTATAGTCCAGGAGATAAATGTCTAGGGTCGTCCTAACATGAAGTTTTTCAACAAAGCTAACATTCCAAAAATAGTTCATGTGTTCAGCAAATTTGTCAGTGTAATTTTTCAAAAATTTGTGATCGTATATAAATTCAGTGAAATCTGAAATCTGAGTGTTGTTCAAGACTATGTGATCACATTTCTCATTTGACAACGTAATTTCGACACTAACAATTTCAAGTTCGTTTGGAATTTCCTCAAAGTTAAAATTTTTGAACTCGTGACGTGAATCCACTTCTTCCTCGTTTGGCAATTCATCCTCGTACAATCCAAAAAATTCCTGCTCATTAAAATCTTTTGCCACATTTGAATTGAAAAATTCAACATTTTTATTCTGTTCAATTTTTAGAATTTCAAGTTTTTCGCAGCCTAAAAGAGGAAGATCAAAATCCAAGCTTAAATCTTTTTTCTGAAAAGAGTTGAAGTCCAAATCATTTGTTGAATTTTGAAAAA
This sequence comes from Allium sativum, assembly GCA_030737875.1. Classification (NCBI taxonomy): domain Eukaryota; kingdom Viridiplantae; phylum Streptophyta; class Magnoliopsida; order Asparagales; family Amaryllidaceae; genus Allium; species Allium sativum. Next base: position 304,255,941 of record CM060924.1, read on the forward strand.
CTTCATCAAGATGATTATTCTCAATTTCCAAAGTCGTTATTTGAAAATTTTCAATGTCAGTAGAAATTGGATTATTTTCTGATTCAACGCTCATTTGATTTTGTTTCTCGCTTTGTTCTTTCAAAGATGTCAGTAAACAAAGAAGTTCATCAAGCTTTTTATCTCGCCTTTCGATCGTCTCATCAAAATGACATTCTTCAGAATCGTTGATTAGAGAGCTCTCATTTTGGATTTCTTGATTCTCAAAATTATAGTCCACATTAATTTCATAATCAATATTATTTCCAATGTGGTAGTTGTTTGAATTTTCAGGAAACTGACAATGATATTGGAAATTATTTTGATCATAGAAATTTTGTTCATAACCAAAACTGTTAAAATTCGAGTGAAAATTGCAATTTTGGTCATTTTCAAGATGTTGATATGGGCTATAATTTTGAAAATTTTGGTTTACAACCCCATATTGATGTGGATCAAAGTTATATTGGGATTCAAAACTATTTTCATTTGGATGTGGCCCATAATCGAAATTGTTGAAATTTGAATTGAAATCGTCATTTCGATTATTATCATGATTTTGAAATTGTTGGTCAGTTGGAAATTTTTGAAAACTGTTGGCATTGAGCTCATGAAATTTTGGAAAATTTTGCCTCATGAGTTGTAATTCATATTCATACTCTTCAAGAGGACGTCTACTCCGATTATTATCCCACGTTTCTCTCAAGGATTTTTTTGAATCAGACATTTGAATGAAGTCAGCAGAAGACAAAAATTATTCTCACTTCAAAATAATATAAAATACTCAGTTGTGCTCTATTAATTAACTGACTCAATTGGAAGGGGGAAGAGGGTCTTATGGCCGTTCACGTATAGTATAAAACTAAGGGATACGACCAATGTTTTACGGGTAGTATGCAACCTCTTTTGCTAATAGTTCAATAAATTGAACTACTATATATCCGCGATCCAATTATACGAGACAGTCAACTTCACAAAACACCACTTTTTAATTATATTATTTTGCAGCATCTATTTTTATTGTTGAAAACAATGAGAATGAAGATTTCAGTTATGGAAATGTCAGTCCGCACCAAATTAATTCAGAAATTACAGTCACAGAACAGTTACAGAAATATAAATTGCAGAATTAAATTTTTTTACATTCAAGCCACTGCCCCTGCAGAAGATTTTTACAACAATTTCTATATTTTTATTTTGCAGCAGAGCACCTGTAGAGTTAAGAGAATTTTACAACGGGGTATGGCAGTCCGTCCAGTGCAATTGAGTAGCGTTGGCGATTTGCAAATTTGCTTGGCTTCCGAGTTTACTTGTTTTTTTCTGCTCGAATTCTTTGCTTTTTGCCTTTGATTTGAATGAGGTTTCCTCTTTCTTTTTTTTAATAAAGAGACGCAAATAAAACAAAATAAAAATATAAACAATTGAAAGGGAGAAAACCAAAAAAGAAAAAGAAAAAAAAACTAACAAAGGAAAAAAGAGAAAAAAAAATACAAACAAACAAACAAGCGAACCTACTCGATTAAGCCTAAAAAAAAACGTACTCTTTTTTTTTTTAGAAAAAGAAAAGAAGTAAAATTAAAAGAAAACTACAAACTGATAAAAACCTAGAATAAAAATAAAAATAAAACCAAACAAAATAAATAAACTAAACTTAAAATAAAAGCTAAGCCTAACAAAAGAAATAAAAAAAATAAAAAAAGTAGGGAACAAGCACTAACGCACTAAATAAAGAATTGCTCCTGGAAAGTCAATTCTCAATCAAAACGCACGCACCCAAAAATAGGCAACACAATCCAATTCTCGCCTTAATTATGCTCCTCAAACCACATTTTTTTTTTTTTTGCTATTTGTTTTGGCACAGTCGAACAGGCCAAAAACAAAATACACGATATGCGCTCCCAAAATCTCTCAGAAACCAAAAATGGCAGTCCCAATTTTTTTTTTAATGTGTGTAGTATAATTTACCTTTCACGAAGAGACCACATCAAAAAGAAAATGAAAACAAATCAATTGCCTACTCAATTGCTAAACACAATGCACAAACTTCAATGTTCACCAAAAAAAAATGCAATGCCCCAAAAAAAATTCACGGGAGATCTCACTGAGACGCGCCTCCTCCTTTTCTTGGAAAACAGGACGCAACTCCCCTAATAGACTCCACCCACAATCAATCTCCAAAACTAAGCTACGAGATCCAAAAAAAAGGAAAATTTTCAATATGAAACTCAAGGCCCCTCCGATTTGCTTTTTCGTTGTTGACTTGGGATCTTTGGCTTGGTTTCGAATTGGCGATTTATGGGTTTCTTGGATCTGTTGCGTGGTGGAGGTGGTGTTGGAATTCGAACGTGAGGTTGGAGGATGATGTCGTGATCGGAGAATCGGATTTGGAGTGGGTATTGGTGGTATTGTGGAGCGGTTTTAGTGGATAGAGGCGAAGATGTACGGAATGGCAAGAAGATGAGAAGAGATTGCTGTTGTAATTGCAAAAAGAAAAAGAATGGAAAGAAATAAAGAAATAGCAAAAGAGGGTAGTAATCAAATGACAAAGCAGAGAATTAACTATAAGGAAGTAAGAATGGAAAGTTTTCAATTTTTTTTTTTTATATATCTGAAAGCTATTGAAAGAGAGGTTGTAGAAACTGGGAATGAAATTGAAAAAGGGAAAAGAGTTTGAGAAATTAAATGATGAGTTTTTTTTTGTTTTTTTTATTGCTTTGAAAGTAGGAAAGGAAAAAGAAATATAAAAGGAAAAAATTGAAAGGGGGAAGAAATAAATGAGAAAGAAGAAGATAAAATTAAGGAAATTTGGTAAGTTTTTTTTTTATTTGGTAGATTACGGTATCATACCAAATCTAACCAATCAAGAGTTTTTCTTCTTCTATATATACAAGAAACAAAAAGAAAAGAAATTAAATGACATCCAATCAAACAGAGAAAATTAATTACAAGGCAGAAAGGGGAAAGATTTTAATAGAGATTTTTTTTATTTTAAATATATGGGAAAGAAGAAATGTAAAGATGGGAAAGGAGACCGAAAAGAGGAAAGAAATAAATGAAAATTAAAGAAATAAAATCAAGGAAACTTGACAAGTATTTTTTTTCTTGTTCAGTTCATGAGAGTACCAATGTAATTGATACACCACTTTACTAATCAAGATTTTTTTATATATATACAAGAAAACAAAAGAGAAAAAAAAAACTAACACGAATCAGAAATTAAATAAACAATAAAATTTAATCGTTACCTCCCCGGCAACGGCGCCAAAAACTTGATCGACGCTAGAAAAGCGCGATATTTAAATTAATTCTGCAAGCATACAGGTGTGTAGCATACAGGTCGAACACAGGGAGGTTTAATTAAATTTTTTTTTTCTTGGGCGTGTTAGACGAAGCTGGAGGTTGATTTTGCAAAACAAAATAAAAAGTGAAACTACAATTAAAAGATGCAATTAAATTTACTGCAGATTCGAATCTAATCAGATCTGTAATAAATTCAGCGATTAAAGATAAAATAGAACAATGGAAATAAAATTGCAGAACAGAATTAAACGAACAGAAAATAACAATTAGGGTTACCGCTGAATCTAATCAGACGGTCAATCACTAATGAAAAGAAATGCAAAATACAAATAGTGTTCTACCGAATCTAATCGTGTAGACAACACTAATTGCTAAGAAATAGAAAATTGCATAAAATAAAAAGAAAAATGAGTTTTATTAATGAAGAGAATAGAATGAGATATATGATAGGATGGTGGCTACAATGCCATTACAAGGGTATATATAGGGTAGACAGCCAAACCCTAACCCTAACCCTAATGATAAATGGGTCTGGTCATTACATCACTAATTAGTTTACAATGAGAAACATAAATGGGCCTTTGATAAATAAAGCAAATTTGGGCCTTTTCTCTTTTCCTCTTGTTTCCTTGACATTTCTTTATTGATTTGTGGTGTGCAAAGCCTTTTTATCAATCCTTTTCTTGTCCAATAACAGCCAGATGTGAGATCTTCATCTACAATTCTTCAAAATGCAAATATACAGCAAATTGATCTCTATTTCTCTACATTTCTGGTTGCATGCGGGCTGGGTTGGTATATCTGTAAAAGTAACAAAACAATACCCAAGTAATATTTATTTATATACAAAAGGATAAAATATAAGAGCATAAATTAACATATTTCTATGTCAATCACTAATAATACATCAAAAATAAGAGATAAATTAGATATACCGTAATTGCTCACATCGCCTTTGCCGATGATATATCCTTTGGAATTATCTCCAAATGTGACAATTCCTCCTTTTGAATAGATAATATTGGTTAACATCTCTTTGTCTCCTGTCATATGTTTGGAGCAACCACTGTCGAGTATCCATTTTTCTTCTTTTTTTGTTAAGTGGGACCTGCAAAAAAATAATTCAAATTTTATTGGTATCCACTTCCTCCGTTAGGATCCTAAGAGTTAGGTCTTAGGAAACCAAACCCAAGAGGGTTCAGAGTCCCTTTTGAAAATATAATTAATATTATTATGAATAGTATCTATTTTTTTTAATATACTTGTTCCTAATCAGTATATTGTTTGTTTTTGGTACCCAAATACTAATATTTTTAGATGATTTTTTCTTTGAAACTTGATCTATTCTTTTTATACTAGAAGGTGCAGACTTGATAAATTCAGTTTTTTTCTTATTGCTAACCAGTTTGCTAGAATTCCTTTTAGCACTGATTTTTTTGTATAAATCCCAAACCTTTTTTTTACTATGAGAAGGCTGACAATTTTCTAAAATTTTAGAAAGATTTTCTCTTCCTTTAATAAAATTGTTAACATTTTTAGAAATATCATCTAATCTTAATTTAAGACTACAATTATCTAACTCAATAATTTTAATTTTTGAATTTAAATCATGATTCCAAAGCAAGCAAATCATTCTTTTCTTTCTGAGCTTCAATTTCTTGACTCAATAAAGAAATTTGAGAATTTGCAATAGATAGAGATTCTTGTAGTTTTCTGATTTCATCTTCTAAAATCTTTTTTTCATCTTTTAACAAATCTTTTCAAATTCTACTTTATTCTTATCTTCGTTTGCTTGTTTATACTTTCTTTTAAAATTATTTCTAGATTCTAAAATTTCAGTAATAATTTCAATCAATTCTACATAAGTAAAACCACTGACCTCAGTATCGTTTGCCATGAAGCATACATTTTCTTGTTCATTATCACCGTAGCTGTCACTCTCAGAAGATGATGACTCTGAATTATCCCAAGTGACTGAGAAAGCTCGCCTTTTTTATTCCTCCTTTTTGTTGTGATTTTCTTTAGTTCTGGACAATTCTTTTGGAAATGTCTGGTTTTATGACAGTTGAAACATTCCACCAAGGCTGGATCAGGTTCTTTTGTAGGATTCCTTTTTGCGTTCTTATTTTGGTTCTTCTTATATTTCAGATATTTTCTGAAATTTTTTGCTATGAAGGCAATATCTTCTTCGTTTGAATCCGACTCATCCTTTTCAGCATGAAAGCTAGATTTTTCTTGCCTTGAGCATGAGTCCTTTTTGCCTGCAAATTTACTTTATACGACATAAGATTGCCAATTAACTCTACGGGCTTCATGGCTGAAAGATCATTAGACTATTCGATAGCTAAAACCTTTCTTTCCTACTCATCCGTCAAAGAGTTTAATATTTTTGAAACAATATCAAAATCAGAGTATTTCTCTCCTAAGCCTAATAGAGAATGATAATTATTTTGGAATCGTGAATACATGTCATTTATAGATTCATTTTCATTCATACTAAAATTTTGAAAATGGTTCTTAGGCATGGATATCTTGCTTTGTTTGACCTTGCTAGTACCTTCATGAGTTACTTTGAGTGTTCGCCGAATTTCATACGCGGTATTGCACATACAAATCCGGTTAAACTCATTTCTATCCAAGGCACAATGCAACATATTCATAGCTTTAGCATTGGCAGTTGCCTCGGCTTTTTCATTTGCAGACCATTCTGTATAAGATGTAGTGGGTTGTGCATATTCCTTTTGTGTAATATTCCAAGCATCAAAACCATTAGCTTGCATATATATTCTCATACATGTAGCCCAATAACTATAGTTCATGCCATTGAAAAAGGGTGGTTGTGCAGTAGATTGGCCTTCAGTGAATCCAGTACTTGTGCTAGTACCAGTGTTATTTTCCATATTAAATATATATCAAATAACGGTTGTAAGGTTAAGTGATGACCCGCTCTGATACCAAATGAAAAGTCGTGTATGACTTAAGGATCTATATATATGGAATATAGTGGAATTAACTATGATATACAAACTTGTATGAAACAATAGTTATGCAAGTAAAATTAGACGATATAGAATATATCAAAAAAGTAAAAACAGTAAGTACAGTGACACCTGGAATTTTATACTGGCTCAGATTTCCCGTCCTACGTCCAGTCCCAGACTCCTTCTGAAATTCACTATCAATGCCTTATCTTCAACTGGAGGAACAGCTTCACAACAATCCAAGCCCCAACAAGAATTTCCCGCCTGAGCACGGACATAGGACTTTAACAAATTACAAGAGTATGACTTCTGCTTATGTTCTTGAAACACTGAATAACCAACGATTAAGTACACCCTTCCTATAACCTTATCCTCGATAATATATTGTGTATGTGAAGATTGAAGGAAGTATGTCACTTATTGAATCAAGAGATATGAAGTAATTTCAATAATTCAACAAGTAACTTGAATATATGAAAGTTTTTTAGAATGCAAGAGTATGGAAATGTAGATCAGAAAATAGATTAGAATTAGAAAGAATCGGTGATTAGAAAATGAAGGTTATGATGTTTATATAATAGTAGAAGAGCAACAACCTTTCACGAATAATTACAATGAAAAGATGTAGCCATTTCTATTCAGAAATGAATAGAAATCCATTCATGAAAGGTGATGACTCTTCATAAAAATGGCTGCTATTTCGAATCAGTCAACTAGTCTGTAAATCACCAGTCAACTGGTTGGAAATATTGAAAATCGTTTATATTTAAAATTTGTAGAAAACTAGCTGTTACTGGGCAAAATAAGCTTGACTAGTCGACTGGTTCACCAGTCACCAGTCATCTGGTTAAGTATATTTTGTCCAGTCATGACTATTTCTAGCCATTTACATATATGTATATATGTATATTATGATTTGTGCATTCGTCTTATACTATGAGGATAGATTTTAACAAATATCTATCACGACTAAATACTCATGTATATACGAACTTAGCTCTTCAATATGATCTTCATTAATCTCCATTTCTTTGTTGTCATGAATCGAGAATCTCGTGAATCAACATTTCTTTCTACCTATTGCGCATCACGAAACTTAATGTATTCTCTTGTGAGTGATATTAACGGACGTGGGCTGTTACAATTTCACTGGAACTTTCACGAAAATCATAACAGTATATATCGATATGAATTTCCATACCAGACTAATATTATGAATGGAATAACGACAAAGCCTTTTAAATTCCTCAAATAGTATAGGTCTTCCTCCACAGAAGTTCATCTCGATCATCACTAAATCGGATTCCATTCAATTCCAATTTAATTTATTAAATTGGAAAACTTCACTAAATCTTAATTAAAATGATTTATTTCATTAAATCTTAATTAAAAGAATCTTAAATTTCAAATCATAACTTCAATGTTAACTGGGTTAAAGAACAAGTGTCATTTAAAACATCGTTCACAATGAACGAAAAATCAAACCTCAATTCAATTCCAATTAAATTTATTAATTGGAAAAACTTCCTTAATCTTAATTAAAAGATTTATTTCACAAACTTTATTTTCAACTAGGTTTAAGAACAGTGTTATTAAAGACAGCATTCACGACAAACCCAAAATCAAATTTGATATCAAGTACAAGGCTCTGAATAGAAATCATATCGACTTATATTCAATATCAAATTCTGAAACATACAGATATCGCATTGGGAATAACGATATCTATATCTTCCAAATTCCTCAACGATATTCGTATAATTACTGAATCCAATATCAAAAATATCCGAAGATAATTTCCATTCAGATCCATTCCAATTAATACGTTGGAAAAATTCTGGTTATATTAAAACCACTCACGGTCCTATATGTTATTTAATACCATTGGATTCTTACACTAGTTGCTAACTAGACTATTCAGATAAAAATATCATTTATCTTTTCAAAACTAGAATATTTCATCCCGAAATATTTTCAAAACATTTATTATGATTTATCATAATTTATTCATATTTTTAATAATTTTATTAAGGCTCTTACAGTCGGTTTCCAATATCGGCCACCGAACTGCATCCATAACGACCTTTTACAAAACTGATTTGGACATATTTTAAAATCTAACCGTTGGATTTTAAATCTCTTATATTCATCTGAAAGATTTTTTCGATACGAACCCAATGGTTCCGGTTTCATAAAAATCCAACGGTTGGATCTCCCGTTACGTCAATTCGAAGTCACGGGTTGAACTTCGCGAACTATCGCTACACGACACGTCATATTCAAGCCCAAATCGATCTATAATTAAAATATAAACCAAGTCGATTTCAAAATAATTTATAAATTATATAAATTATCTTCAACTACCATTTGAAATTCCATTTCAATCTTTTCCTTTCAAAATCAAATATCTTCATATTAAGCCATTATAATATATATAATAGATTTAGTCGATTTCTATTCAAAACGTATTTTATAAAACGTTTATAATCTCGTTTAAAAACGATTTCAACTTCCACTTCAACTTTAAATCAAAATTGAACATCCCATATTATTGTAGTATTAAAATAGTAATATTTTCAAAATATCATACTTTAAAATCAAATTTTCTCGATATTTATTATAAAAATAAATAAGATCGATAGAAAAACTCGTTTGAGTTAAAACGTCATTTATTTACTTAACTCATCAACTTCATATTTTGAAATTATTATTCATTTCGAAATAAACCTGTACAAACCATAATTATATGAAAATTAATTCAAATCCACTCATTTCAGTGATGAGTATTCATTATGATTTTGTAATCTTTGTGTCCACCCAAAATCGGACATCAAAATCAAACTTTGATTTTTACTGAATATTACATTAAAATATTCGTTTTCATTTCCGATTGGAATGAAACCTCAACCAATATGCAAATAAGTAAATTTATATGGATTAGATACATCATATGTATTCAATAATATTTGCGAACAACTATTTAACATCCAAATTACATTCAGCACACCGCATCCATTTCACACACAAAGCGATTTGTTTACACACATGGGAGACGTGTAAAATTATCATCCCAAGACCCGTGTGGGGTTTACATCAATAAACAGTCATTTATAAATTTCTCAATCCATTCAAATGAACCATATAACCATGTAATTAATCATAACTTATTCATTCCAAGTTATTATTCAAACCAATCGATATCACTTAAATGGGTGAACAAAAACAAGTCATTCGACTTGTAAATGGATATTTAGTCCAACATCAACTACCACAAATATTTTAATATTGTTTTTAACATGTTAATAAACTCAGAATTACATTCACAACAGATCACAATCAATCATCCATATGGTTTTCAAACAATTAGTAATGTTAGCTACCGTATACCATATATCAATTTGTAATAATTAAGCAGATAGAAATCAACACATGCAATCAATATATATATATATATATCCAGTTATAAAATGGAATAACTGTACAAATTAGTTCAGTGAGAGAGTTCTCACACTGATCGGTTTGAAATTGTTGTTAAACAATTATTTTGATTAAATTAAACACTACGTTTAATTTAACCAAAAACTGTAACTTGCTTCAAATTTCTTCTAGATAGCTTCACTGTCCCACGATCTCATAGGAACTTGTTTCGCTTAATTCTGATTTTGTTTGAACAAGTTATGATAGTTTATACACTAATGACATTATTAAAATAATTAAATATAATTCTTAAAAAAATTCCCATAACCCTTCTCTCTTTCTTCGTATACCTTCCTGTAACGCGAAACCCATCATCACATCGACATCAACACCCACGCACGCCACCTCACTCAATCAGAGCTTGATCGAAGTACCCCACACGAAGCGCCGCACCACCCTTTCCCTCTGCCCGAATTTCGATGCCTCACGAGCAACCCAGTCGTCCCCAAAATAACCTCGAATGCAGTGCCTTTGTGGCTCGATTTTGGCCACCGTGGTCTACCAACGATGATCACCACCGTTGGATAACATGAGCTCGATGTGCTAAATATTTTTCCAGTTGAGAGTTTTATGTAAAAATCAATGGATTGAGAGATGTAGTGGGAGAAAGGCTAGATGATTTCGGCCATTATGGGTATATAGAGGCGGCTGAACGTATAGAATTAGGGTTTAGTGAAATTTTGGGTTATTTAAAATACATTATATTAATATTAAATTCTTATGTTGCTTAACCGTGAAGTTTAACATTCTGAACTCCAAACGAATCCCAACGACTGACATCTTTAGCCAAATACCCCCATTCTAGACACAATAGAATATGTTTCGTTAGCTGGTTCGATCGTTTCGATCAGTTTTTCTCAAAAATAAAATATAAATCAATATAACGTCAAATATTGAATTAGAACGTATGTTTTAATTTACCACGACCACATACTGACTCCAAAAATTATGAAATTTGAAATTTGAAATGTAGCTTTGTTTTACAAATACGGTTCTAACAAAATTTATTTCGTTAAATTTGGAGACTGTTTGAAAAACGACCTTATTTCTAGCATATTAAATTATAACTAGAATTCAACATACATTTTAAATTTACTACTATAACATACTAATTCCAATTGACTTGAAAATTTATACCTGAAAATAACTTGACGTTTCAGATCCAATCAAATTAGTTTCGCCGAATACGGAGGTCATGTGCAAAATGACTATTTTTAAGGGCTATGTAATATTATTATAATATTATTAAATTCCAAAATTATTCAAATTAATAATAAACTAATTATTATCATCGCATATATATTCTATGAAATGTCACACAGTTATAAAATAAACATACTTGAGTTTTAAACTAGATATCTAAATTTTCTAGTCAAACGGTGCTTAATTCACATTAAAATCATTTAATTTTATATATTAAATCGTTATAATTTATAAACGATTTCATAACGACTATTTGGAATTTTAATTTGAACATAACTTACAATTTATAATATAAAATCTCAAATTTCCACATTCGTTAGAAATATACTATTAAATAGATTCTAACGTTTTTTGTTTTACAGAAATCTGACTTATATTGAATTATGTATATTTATTTAAAGTTCAAGACTGAATTTTTCGAACTACCGTGGCGTTACGAGCTTGTTTTAATTAAATTTTAAATTCTTACGTTCAAACTTCGGTTTTAAATAAATTCTAAGTTGTTAATCTTCAAAATAAATCATTTTAAATATTTAAAATCCATTAAAAATAAATTTTAAATTGGTTTCTAAAATTAGGGTTGTTACAGTAAGAGAAATGCACCAAATAGAGCGACAAAACAATTCCAACAACGTGTAAACAATGAGATTTTAAGATAACAAAAGAAATGAAATTGTTCTAGCCTATGCAGTTAAGCTTACTAAGACAAGTCCCACATCGAGGAATTTATAAAATAAAGTCTGTATAAATATTAAGAATCCATCCTTCACATTTCCAATTGGTTTAATGATAATTTGGAGTTCTCTAGCATGATATCAGAGGAGGTTTAATTCGTGTGCACATACTGCCACACTTGTCCACGTCACCCAATAAAATTCACATGTTAGGCTCAGGATATGCCACACGTGCGGAGGCATGTTGAGACAAATCCCACATCAGAGAGTTTATAAAATAAAGTCTGTATAAATATTAAGAGTCCATCATTCACATTGCCAATTGGTTGTGTGATAATTTGGGATTCTCTAACAAAGCCCCGTTAAATCCCCGGTATAGCCCGTAACACTATTGGACAACTGCACAATTTCAATTTAGTGCTAATGAATAATAGATCTGTTTTATTCCACGCTATTTTCTGCTATACCCACTAAATCAAGGCTTTCCAACATCTGTTTAAGCGATATTAATATATAAAGGTTGATTTGACTTGTTTTCTTTTAAAACAAATGAACAAAATAAGCAAAAAGAGCTATTTTTAATGCATAAGTGCTCAATATAGGTTAGAAATTTACTATAATAATTAAATCTAGTGTACATACGCATGATATTAATTGATTTTGTTATATAAGATTGATTTGTATTAGTTTCTTCCACACAATTGATGTGAGAATGATAAATAATTAATTTTAAAGATTCGATTATACATTTAATGAACCTTTTTGCACCTCCGCTATATCATTGCTATTATTTTTTTTCACTTTTAACACAATAGAATAACTAAATGCTTTAACTGCACAGGTTCTAGCAAAGCTGCACTAATTGATTATATAATTTTATCTGTGTTTGCTGTATTATATAATTAGTTTGCATGTAATTCAATTTTTGTACAACAAATTTTATTATAATTAAGCCCATATGCAAATAAATAAATAATTAAATATAGACCAATTAATTTTAAAATTATGAATTAAAATACTTCTTTCAAATGCTCCGTCCTTACCCGTAAGCACATATCCTATTCAACAATTTTTTCAGATCTAATACTAATGCTTTGTTCAATGCCCCACTTTTGTCTGTTGTAACAGGGGTGGGCGCTGTGACGGCCCGCCCCGCACCAACCGACATTTACTCCAATTATGCGCTGTTCACATGTCCAATTGGCATGGGACGGTCGCCAAAGAATGAGAAAGAAAGAAGATGAACCAAATAAAGAACCTGTAATATGTCTCACAGCGCATGGGATAAAATATAATAACCAACATATACTTGACATAAAACAGATGAGACAGTGCATAAGCTGAAAACTTGAACTAACATCATCAGAGTAGCGGAAATATCAAATACAGCTTATTACAACTTCAAAATACTGTCTCTAAGATAAGCAAGATAGGTATGCTACTAATGCCCAAAGTAGATACCAATCACGACACAGGGAGAATAACTATATATCATACGTGGAGCCTCCTGCTCGTCTTCAGTCCATCTACCAAGCGCACTACCAGCTATCCCTGTCTCTAGTCTGCTCGTGTGAGCACCCAGAGTAATAAGAAGAAACATAAAACTCTGGGTCAGACATCAGTCTGGTATGAGTGGTAGCAAGCATAAACAGAATAATAACAGGTATACTAAGTCATACCTGAACCTGGACCTGCAATCAAAGAGTTAGTACTACACGGTACAATACTCTAAGATATCACTAACATATGGTGTGTAAATATACGGGGGTGGGGATGTGTATGTCAAACAATCAAGCATAGCAACCATCCTCCTATCTCTCACTCAGTGCGTAAAGCATACGACATCCACTTCTTCGATCACTAGAGCACTTTACTAAAACGACAGAACTCGACTTTGTACGACTATGTACATTCCTACTACCACCAACGCCATACCTATGGGATCACGCCCAACGTTTCCATGACCCCACTCCATTGGTAGGTAGCTCCCTAGTCGCACCATATCCAAAGCCCGAGTTTGTCTCTCTACCTCCAACACCTAGTGATCCAAGGTCATAGACATCGACAACTCCTTAGCACACGTCCCGCAGCAAAGTCCAATCATGAAGTGAACTTATTACCAACGCTAAGCACAAATCCATTGGTAAGTGGTTCTAACTTCCTTTTGTACTACCTTTGCATCTCGGGTTATTGGTTAATACTGGTCGGTTCGGTTCTTCCTTCTTTGCTCTTGGATTTGGTTCGGATCCATGCTCATTCATCGCTATCGGTTCGGATCGGTTATCCTAAGCTACGCCAGTTCGGGTCGAAATCCTTCAGGTCGCCCCAGTGTACGTCGGGTCGGGTCGAGTCCTTCAAGCGGGTCGGGTCGAGCGTCTACTTCGGGTCGGGTCAAGTTGCTTCACCCTTCTATTCTTCGCTCTAGCCTTGGTTACCTTATATGGTTCCGTCCCCCTATGCCAATTCGATCCGATCCTATTTCCTACATTCCGATCCGTTGCTTCCCTCCGATCCGATCCCAATTCCTGTTGCCCTGTTCTGTTCCGTCCCCTATTCTAATCCGTTCACCTTGCCTTCAGCCGATCCGATCCAGTTCCATACACATGGCCTTCCTTTTTGCCAAATGCGTCGCGCCAATCTCCGGTTCGGTTCGGAGTCTTTGCCCAATCGCCATTTCCGATCCGAGCCCCTCCTCCGATCCGCTCCGAAAACCTGCAGTTTTCCTGAGACTTTCCAACAAGTGTTTGTACGTCTCTCGACGACGTTTTCGACCATTCTAACTATTGAAATCAATCATAAAGCATACCCAAGAGTCATAACAACACATACAAGTGACCTCAAACACCAAAACAACCATATGATATGATAAAATGGATCAAACATAGCCGAAACCCCATGTTTTCCCTTAATCCCTCTTAATCATGTTTAAGCATATGATTAGCAAAACTTCTTCAAATTAACCCAAACTCATATCAGAGGTCTAAAACATTATTTATGATTTTATAAACATTTTTCCAGAATTTATTTTCGTCTAAAAACACTAATTAGCACTAATCACCCCAAATAACCCCAATTAGTGCATAAAGCAAGCTAATCACTCACCTTAGCCACAAATAAAACAAGATCCGAAATAAATCTCTGATTTGGTGAAGATAACAAGGTGTTGTAGCAGCTCTAATCCCGATTTGGTGTTGATTTGCCTTGATTTGTCGTTGCTAATCTCTTTTCTTCAAGTTTAGAGTGGTTTGGAGTGATTTAGAGGTTGGAGGCCATTAATAGGGTTCTATGAAATGAAGTGGTGGCTGGAAAAATGACTAAAAGGATGTTTTCTAACCCTAATCAACCCTTATACAGCCCCAATCCCGAAATCCCCTTATGGGCCCAATTGCTAACTACCCGGTTTAGCCCAATTATGCAGTTTTTCACCCTCCAAACCTTGTTTCAGCCATATCTCCCAAACGGTAAGTCCGTTTGGCTATTATGACCACTCTACGGAAAGAGAAACCATCAAACGAATCTAATGGAAGTGGTTTCAGGTCAAGATTCCTTCCTTATCAAAAGTTATGGCCAAAACAGTACTGACTAGGGGCAAAATGGTCATTTAAAAATCGGCAAAAATCATGGACAGGGGAAATGACTCAAATAAATGTTTCCCAAAGTTATATGACCATACGACTTCACACGGGAAAGAAATAAATATTCTACAATCCTATGATGTGTAGAATACGGGTCGTTACACTCTTCCCCCCTTAAGAAATTTCGCCCCCGAAATTCCATAATCAAAAACACACAAGGGTCCCGCATGCCTATCAATCATAAAACAACCATCAAACATGCAAAACAAGCAAAACAAGTCTATCCTAGCATGCGGAATAACTAAATCGCAAAGTAAATCTTACCAGGCAAAGAGTTCTGGATGAGCCTTTCTGATGCTCTCCTCCGTCTCCCAAGCACAATCATTTTCGTCCTCGCCCCACTGAACTTTGACTAGCTTCACCGACTTTCTTCGAAGTTGCTTCGTATCATGCCCCACAATACGAATCGGCTTGCGGTTCTCAACCGCCTCAGGTTCTACTTCGAAGTCCTCTAACTGATCAGGTGAAATAGTCACATTTGAGTCGTGAACGAACTTCCTTAGGTGGGAAACGTGAAACACATTGTGAACTCCTGCCATTTTCTCTGGTAAGCCAACTCTATACGCCAAATTCCCAACTTCCTCGAGAACTTGGAAAGGACCCACAAATCTTGGTGCCAACTTGCCTCTCCTGCCAAATCGTATCACGCTTTTCAACGGAGAGATCTTGACAAACACCAAGTCACCAACGGAGAATTTCAAGTCTCTTCTCCTCTTATCAGCATAGCTTTTCTGCCTATCCTGAGCAGCTTTCATTCGTTGCCGAATGATCTTGATCTTATCGGAAGTTTCTCTCACCACATCTGGTCCAAGCACAAACTTCTCGCCAGTCTCTATCCAACATGATGGTGAATTGCACGGTCTTCCGTACAAAGCTTCATATGGAGCCATACCGATACTGGATTGGTAGCTATTATTATATGCAAACTCCACTAGATGCAAATGGTCATCCCATGCTCCACCGAAATCCAATATACAAGCCCTCAAGAGATCTTCCAATATCCGATTCACCCTCTCCGTCTGACCGTCGGTCTGAGGATGATATGCGGTACTGAGATGTAATTCTGATCCTAAAGCCTCTTGTAAGCTCTTCCAAAATCCACTAGTAAACAACGGATCTCGGTCACTCACAATGCCTTTGGGTACTCCATGAAATCTCACTACCCACTTCATATATAGTTCTGCCAACTTGGCTGCCGTTCTGTTCGACTTAACTGGTATAAATCTTGCACTCTTGGTCAGTCGATCCACAATTACCCAAATGCTATCATGTCCCGATCTGGTTCTCGGTAAACCATCGATAAAATCCATCGAAACTTGTTCCCACTTCCATTCGGGAATTTCTAATGGTTGCAACAACCCACTAGGCTTCTTCTGCTCGGCTTTAACTAGCTGGCAATTCATGCATTTGGATATAAACTTCCCAACGTCTCTTTTCATCCCTTCCCAGTAGTAAGTCTGCTTCATATCTCGATACATCTTATTACCACCGGGATGTATAGTTAGCTTTGAGTGATGACATTCTCTAAGCACTTCATCCCTCAATCCATCGACATTGGGTACAACAAGCTTTCCATTCTTCCGAAGCCATCCATCTTGATCAAGCCCATACTTGTCCATCTCCCCATCGATATTCATTTCCAACTTGGAGATGACTTCCAATAAATTAGGGTCGTTCCTTTGACTGGAACCAATCCTCTCAATCAAAGTGGGTCTGATCGTCAAGCTAGATAGTATAACTGGATCCAATTCGCACCTTGGTCTGAAATCAAACCCCGCAATATACTCCAGCTGCTTCCATTCAAGAAACATTGCCCCTAAGCTGGCATGTCTCCTACTCAAGGCATCGGCTACCGCATTACCCTTCCCAGGTGTATACGCGATGTCAAAATCATACGAAGCCAAAAACTCTAACCATCTCTGCTGACGGAGATTCAGATCTTTCTGAGAGAAGAGATACTTTAACGATTTATGATCGGTAAACAGCTCAAATCTTTCTCCCAAGAGGTAATGTCTCCACATCTTCATCGCAAATACAATCCCTGCTAATTCCAAATCATGGGTAGGATACTTCTTCTCATGTGGCTTTAGCTGTCGACTAGCATAAGCTACAACCCTACCTCCTTGCATCAATACCGCACCCAGTCCGGTACCACAAGCATCCGTGTATACCGTCATCTCTTCATTTCCCTTAGGAATGACCAACACTGGCGCACGCGTCAACTTTTCCTTTAGACTCTTGAATGCATTTTCACACCCTTCGTCCCAAACGAAAGCTTGATTCTTCTTAGTCAACTGAGTCAACGGTGCCGCTGTCTTGGAGAAGTCTTTGATAAACTTACGATAATATCCAGCTAACCCCAAGAAGCTTCTTACATCCTTTGCATTCTTGGGCGCAGACCAATCTTGTACCGTAGCCACCTTCGCAGGGTCCACGGCAATACCATTCTCTGAAACAACATGGCCCAAGAACCTCACTTCCCTCCTCCAGAAGTGACACTTAGAAAACTTCGCTTTCAATTGGTGTCTTCTCAACACCTCCAACACAATTCTCAAATGGTCCTTGTGTTCCTCTTCTGTCCTCGAGTAAACAAGGATATCGTCTACGAACACAAGAACAAACTTGTTCAGTTGGTTTCTGAATACTCTATTCATAAGATCCACGAAGTATGCTGGTGCATTGGTCAACCCAAATGGCATGACCAACCACTCATAGAACCCAGACGGCGTCCTAAATGCCGTTTTAGCTATACTATCAGCTGCTACACGGAGCTGATGAAATCCTGTCGCGAGGTCCAACTGGGAGAACACTCTCGCTCCTTCCAGTTGATCAAACAAATCATCTATCCGTGGTAGAGGATACTTATTCTTCCTCGTCACCTTATTTAACTCGCGATAGTCCACACACAATCGAAGGGAACCATCTGCTTTGGTAGCAAACACAACTGGTGCTCCCCACTCGGAGACACTTCTTCTAATAAATCCCTTCTTCATAAGATCGCTAACTTGCACCTCGAGCTCTCGCTGTTCTCGTGGTGCCATACGACGAAGTGGCATCACTATAGGTCTGGCATCTTTCACTAAATCAATACGAAACTCAATCTCTCGGTGTGGTGGAAGTCCGGTCACTTCCTCGAAGATGTCCGGGTACTGGCCAACCACGGGCGAACCTGATAACTCATCATGCGGAATGTCGAGGGAATTTACAAAACTAGCCATTACCCCATCACAGGGTAGATTACCAAACACTACCCTCCGCCCATCATCCGCCCTAACTGTCACCAAAAAGCCCTCACAGTCTACCACCACCCCGTATCTTTGGAGCCAATCGACTCCCAAAATAATGCCATACCCAGTGAAGCCCAAAACAAAGCAATCACAAACAAACATACATCCATGACTCGATAAGACCACATTACGACAGATCATACTGAGGTTTGTTGAACCACCAATCGGGTTCGTCACAGCTAATGGTCTATCGACTAACTCGGGTTCCAATCCCAACCTATCTACCAGGTCACTAGATATGAAGGAATGGGAAGCCCCGGTATCGAACAAAACTCTAACAGGAAGATCATAAATGGAAAGCATACCTTGAATGACGACTCCCTTTCCTTTCTCCGCCGCAGTTGGGGCATTCGACGAAGAAGGAACAGCATTGATGGCATATGCTTTCGCCATCTGATTCTCCTTCAGAGGTTGCGGGCACTTATCCTTAAAATGCCCCTCTTGGCCACAGTTAAAGCACTTCTTTCCCACTGTCTTGGCCCTACATTCCCTTGCATAATGGCCCTTCTTTCCACATTTGAAGCACTCGACTTCTTTCCTGCTTTTCTTCTGGCCATCCTTAGCTTGGTTCTGCTTCCTCTTATTCTGAGGGTTATTCTTGCCTCCACCGCTTGCTTGCGGCTTTGGCTCTTCAGCAGATGCAGCAACAACCCCAGTCTTCGGCTTAGGGTAAAGACTTTCTAACCTCAAAGCTTTTCCCACAATCGACTCAAACGTCTCATCGATGTGATTAATCAGCCTCTCCCCTAAGTATTCATCCAAGCCAGTGATGAACCTCTCATTTTTCTTTTCGGGAGTATCAATTAGAGATAACCCATACTTTGACAAAGTGTCGAACTCAGCAACATAATCCGATACTGCCCTCCCATTCTGCTTAAGCTCCAAGAACTTCCTAAACAATTCCGACTTCTGGGCAGCTGGGATATACTTGTCGCTAAAGCGAGCTTTAAACTGATCCCAAGTAACTTGATCTTCTGGTGTGGCTGCCCTAATAGCATTCCACCAATTCATCGCTCGTCCTTGCAGCTGACGAGACGCTAGTCTTCTCTTCATCGCATCCTCAATACCCAAGTCATCGAAGATCCGATCACAGCTATCCAACCAATCTTGAACATCCGTGGCCGACTCTGTTCCGTGAAACGGCTTTCCACCAAGATTAGTGTAATCCTTACTCAGCTTGGCGAAATCGACCCTAGGCGCTTGCACCGCTACACCTCCAGCATTGGCAACATTAGGAGCCTCCCTCTGAATATCCACAAGCATCTCTCTCATGAGGTTGGTAAACATAGCCCTCATGTCAGGGGGATTCCCATTATTGGCCCCTCTGCCAGCACCTCTTCCTCGGCTCATCGTCAAATCTGTTAAAGAGAAAACGATTAACCATCTCCATAGTGGTGCCAGTGCAGTGCAATGCGACTTCGCTCTTAAACATACTAATACTATATATAGATATAGCTTTTGAAAACCAAAATAATCACAAATACGCGCTCTCATATACGTACTATCTCTCCCTAGTGTCTTTCCCTAGGTGAATTACGCAACCTAGAGCTCTGATACCAAGTGTGACGGCCCGCCCCGCACCAACCGACATTTACTCCAATTATGCGCTGTTCACATGTCCAATTGGCATGGGACGGTCGCCAAAGAATGAGAAAGAAAGAAGATGAACCAAATAAAGAACCTGTAATATGTCTCACAGCGCATGGGATAAAATATAATAACCAACGTATACTTGACATAAAACAGATGAGACAGTGCATAAGCTGAAAACTTGAACTAACATCATCAGAGTAGCGGAAATATCAAATACAGCTTATTACAACTTCAAAATACTGTCTCTAAGATAAGCAAGATAGGTATGCTACTAATGCCCAAAGTAGATACCAATCACGACACAGGGAGAATAACTATATATCATACGTGGAGCCTCCTGCTCGTCTTCAGTCCATCTACCAAGCGCACTACCAGCTATCCCTGTCTCTAGTCTGCTCGTGTGAGCACCCAGAGTAATAAGAAGAAACATAAAACTCTGGGTCAGACATCAGTCTGGTATGAGTGGTAGCAAGCATAAACAGAATAATAACAGGTATACTAAGTCATACCTGAACCTGGACCTGCAATCAAAGAGTTAGTACTACACGGTACAATACTCTAAGATATCACTAACATATGGTGTGTAAATATACGGGGGTGGGGATGTGTATGTCAAACAATCAAGCATAGCAACCATCCTCCCATCTCTCACTCAGTGCGTAAAGCATACGACATCCACTTCTTCGATCACTAGAGCACTTTACTAAAACGACAGAACTCGACTTTGTACGACTATGTACATTCCTACTACCACCAACGCCATACCTATGGGATCACGCCCAACGTTTCCATGACCCCACTCCATTGGTAGGTAGCTCCCTAGTCGCACCATATCCAAAGCCCGAGTTTGTCTCTCTACCTCCAACACCTAGTGATCCAAGGTCATAGACATCGACAACTCCTTAGCACACGTCCCGCAGCAAAGTCCAATCATGAAGTGAACTTATTACCAACGCTAAGCACAAATCCATTGGTAAGTGGTTCTAACTTCCTTTTGTACTACCTTTGCATCTCGGGTTATTGGTTAATACTGGTCGGTTCGGTTCTTCCTTCTTTGCTCTTGGATTTGGTTCGGATCCATGCTCATTCATCGCTATCGGTTCGGATCGGTTATCCTAAGCTACGCCAGTTCGGGTCGAAATCCTTCAGGTCGCCCCAGTGTACGTCGGGTCGGGTCGAGTCCTTCAAGCGGGTCGGGTCGAGCGTCTACTTCGGGTCGGGTCAAGTTGCTTCACCCTTCTATTCTTCGCTCCAGCCTTGGTTACCTTATATGGTTCCGTCCCCCTATGCCAATTCGATCCGATCCTATTTCCTACATTCCGATCCGTTGCTTCCCTCCGATCCGATCCCAATTCCTGTTGCCCTGTTCTGTTCCGTCCCCTATTCTAATCCGTTCACCTTGCCTTCAGCCGATCCGATCCAGTTCCACACACATGGCCTTCCTTTTTGCCAAATGCGTCGCGCCAATCTCCGGTTCGGTTCGGAGTCTTTGCCCAATCGCCATTTCCGATCCGAGCCCCTCCTCCGATCCGCTCCGAAAACCTGCAGTTTTCTTGAGACTTTCCAACAAGTGTTTGTACGTCTCTCGACGACGTTTTCGACCATTCTAACTATTGAAATCAATCATAAAGCATACCCAAGAGTCATAACAACACATACAAGTGACCTCAAACACCAAAACAACCATATGATATGATAAAATGGATCAAACATAGCCGAAACCCCATGTTTTCCCTTAATCCCTCTCAATCATGTTTAAGCATATGATTAGCAAAACTTCTTCAAATTAACCCAAACTCATATCAGAGGTCTAAAACATTATTTATGATTTTATAAACATTTTTCCAGAATTTATTTTCGTCTAAAAACACTAATTAGCACTAATCACCCCAAATAACCCCAATTAGTGCATAAAGCAAGCTAATCACTCACCTTAGCCACAAATAAAACAAGATCCGAAATAAATCTCTGATTTGGTGAAGATAACAAGGTGTTGTAGCAGCTCTAATCCCGATTTGGTGTTGATTTGCCTTGATTTGTCGTTGCTAATCTCTTTTCTTCAAGTTTAGAGTGGTTTGGAGTGATTTAGAGGTTGGAGGCCATTAATAGGGTTCTATGAAATGAAGTGGTGGCTGGAAAAATGACTAAAATGATGTTTTCTAACCCTAATCAACCCTTATACAGCCCCAATCCCGAAATCCCCTTATGGGCCCAATTGCTAACTACCCGGTTTAGCCCAATTATGCAGTTTTTCACCCTCCAAACCTTGTTTCAGCCATATCTCCCAAACGGTAAGTCCGCTTGGCTATTATGACCACTCTACGGAAAAAGAAACCATCAAACGAATCTAATGGAAGTGGTTTCAGGTCAAGATTCCTTCCCTATCAAAAGTTATGGCCAAAACAGTACTGACTAGGGGCAAAATGGTCATTTAAAAATCGGCAAAAATCATGGACAGGGGAAATGACTCAAATAAATGTTTCCCAAAATTATATGACCATACGACTTCACACGGGAAAGAAATAAATATTCTACAATCCTATGATGTGTAGAATACGGGTCGTTACAGGCGCGGTCGGTTAAACGAACCACCGGTTAAGTGAATGTTCGATTTATCGAATTTGTCGGTTAATGCGATTCAGTTGAGATCGATTGAATCAGTTAACCAATATATATATATATATATATATATATATATATACATATATATATATATATGTGTGTGTGTGTGTGTGTACATATATGTATGTATATATATATGTATGTATGTATGTATGTATATGGGAAAGTCAATTTAAACACAAAAGTTTTACACAAATTAAGGAACACAAAATCTAAATCATAGGATTAACCCATGAGTTGCACTCTCACACAAAGACAAATTAATCAAGTGACTGAGATTTTTTGTCTCTTGATTTGTGTCAAACTCCTGTATTCATATAGCCGCTCTATATATATATATATATATATATATATATATATATATATATATATATATATATATATAGCGGTGCTAAGGGCACCCCAATTTTCTCTTTCTATTATCACAACTAAAAATTACCCTTTCACTCTTCCTAATACCTCACATTAGAAAATAGAGGTTACCACCGTTTATGCCTACTTCTCCCTTTCATCTTCAATTTGTCCGTTCTTTCTCTTTCGAAAACCATAAACTGCCATGATTTTTGTTTCCGACGTGTTTATCCATCTTTTTTTCCACCGAATTCTACGCTGCTACAAGAATGAGTGAATGCAAATAAAAAAATTGTGAATAAATATTGAATTTAGCAATGGAAGAAGTGAAGATGAATTTTGAACCCGTGAAAAGCAGCGGTGGTAAAGGAACGAACGAATTATAGATTTAGATTAGGGTTGAATACGTGATTATTTCGGCAATCAATGGTTGAGTGAGAGATTAGAAAGAGATCAATGTGGTAATAGAAAAAGGAATTTGGAATTACCTTAGCACCACACTATATATATAATCAAATTTGTTCAGTTGACCATAATAAATGACCACTCTGCGTGTTGTAAACACACCTATAAGATCTTCTCAGCCTAGTCCTCTCCTAATTTTGCCGACGTATCGGCTTATTTTAACAGCGACCGGTTAGTTTCCTCAGTCATGTAAATTCCAGTGATCCATATCGAGAATAAGCCGTACAGTTCAACGACGGTAACATGTAAAAAACAAAAATAGTTGATGGGTAATAAATAGAAATAAAATATGGAGTTAATTGCAAAAGTCTCAACGTCTCATCATTGAACAAGGCCAGGAACATCCTCTCCATTCCAACCAAGGAATTAAAAACTGAAAATTCAAGGAATGCATCGCAACGCACAGAGCTCCTGTTACTTTTTAACCCTGGGAATGCTAACCTCCCAAAATGGCCCCTCTCTCATTTCCCATCCTCTGCACGCAATAAATCTACATCACCTCCATCAAACAGAAAGTAATTAATTATGGGGGTCTCTTTGCAAGTTTTGCCTCCACCTTCTACCAACAGAGAGAAAGAAGGGGAAGGTACCTTTTTTTTCTTTTCCTTTCTCATCTGTATTTATTTCCTTTGTGAAAAACTTACCAATCTATTACGCCTTTGTTTTTCTGAGCTATCTTTTTGATTGCTAACATGATGAAGAAATTGAAAAGCAGTGTAATGGAATCATTACCGCCATCGTCTTCTTCGTTTCCGATTGACGGCGAGGCTAGGATGATGTTCAAGCATCAGAGTCTATTGCAAGATTATAAAGAGTTGAAAAAGGTGAGGTCTTCCTACGTATCTAATGTTTTGATTTGATTTTTAGGGGATGTATGATGCAAAATTCGTTTTTCTTTGTCGTGAATGACGAATGATTGATATTCTTTAATTAATTCTAGGATTTAATGGTTGTTTTATTGTATGAGTCTGGATAAATTTCATATTTTTGTTGTATAATTTTACTTGCTGATTTATGTTATAGTTTTGTTGGCTGATTAGATTAGTCTGAATTTGGGGGTTTTCGTGTCTGATCTTTGTAACGATGAAGGTTAATTTTATTTGTACACTAGAAAATACTTTACCTATACCATTTATTTTTTTGTAAAATCCTAGGACCAACATATCCTTTTATACTATTAAATGGAGGTTGGATCTACTAACACCTTAACTTTTGCCTTTCACTCTATTTGGACAAAATTGTCCTCAACGCTATGTTATAGATCTCATAAAATGAGGGTGCTACTATTTACACCCAAGTTTACACTTTCGGCCATCTTTCTAAATTTAATACAAACGATAATTTTTTATATTCTTTTGGCCACCATATGTTATTTCACTCAGTTACTTACCACCGTACTTCTCCTAAGAGAAACACGTACTTCTCTACAATTTCAAACCTTAACAAAAGCAAATATTCTTTTGTGTCTCATATAAATGGAAGATGAAGATAAAAAAGAGGTTAGAATTGCTTGATTTTTATTGTTTTCTATTATGTTATAGAACATGTTGTTAGGGTTTTTTTAATGGTTAGGGATTTCCATTGCGTTTTCGGATATTTTTTCCGCTCCGTTGTAAATTTCAAGTTTGGAGGACATTAAACTTGACGACGTTGTAATAGAGAATGACAATGTAAGTTTTAACTTGTAAGAATTTTATCCGTATAACTTACTTATTTTCTTTTACGAATTGATACATTAATTTTTTTTTTGGGTCATTTGATAGATGGAGTATTTGAATGATGATAAATTGAACGACAAACATGATAGTTATGATAAAATGATGCAAAATGCTCGATCAAATGACTCATAAGATATAAATGCATAATGTAAGTGAGGAAAGAAGCGTTGTGTAGAAGAAGGTGCTGGTGGACTCTCCTTTTTTAGGTTATTAATTTAGATGGTGGCCGGTAGAGGAAAATTGAAATATTTGAGGTGCTTTTAGTTTTGGTGGCCAGAAGTGTAAATCGAGGTATGAATAGTAACACCCTAAAATGAATCCATGCTAATGATATGAGTGCAAATGTATGAAACCACACTCAGTGTAGAGTTGGTCCATTTTAGACTAATCTTGCAGCAAATGAGAGCGAATAAAAAAATATAATAATTTATGGTTGAAGCTAATGAGGACCATAAGAAACCAAGTGCGGAGTAGCTTGTAAGGAAATCTAACAATCACGCTCGCAGGAACCGTAGTTAACGTGAATTTTAACCAGTAATGCCATGCTCTTATGTGTAGGTGGTTTCATGTAAAACCTTAGTTGATCCAAGCATGATTTCATGTAAAATGTCGGTTGATTCTAGCGTGGCTTAACGTAAAACCTTGCTAAACTTAAACTAAGTTTGCATACACAACAACGCTTGGTCTGAGCAAGTTTTCATACGAAACGTTGTTTGATTCAGCATAGTTTTATTCAAAAGCACATTCCACCGAACGCGGTATGTATCATAGAAAGATTTGTCATGTCGAAATTTGAAAAAAGCAGGTTTATTGTCGAATAAAATGAGGGTTGAAAGAAAAAGGAAGATGTTCACATATTTATTATTAGTATCATTATTTTACTAATAGGCGGCGGATGGCAAAAACCAAGGTGCTAATGGAGATAGCCTTAAACACAACACTACCCCCCCCCCCCCCCCCTCAAATGCAATCTTCGAAGAATCTAAAATGCCGGCAAAGCCCTAGGATTTACATGTTACCTCATACTAGATCCCCCATGGATTACTTGTTGCCTTGTATATGATCCCATATATTTATCAATATACTAACACACTCTAACCTGCCTTTCCTTTTTAGAAAACTATAAAAGGATCAAGTTCACTTGAGTAAATGAACGTGTTGTTGACTTAGAAGAAGAAATGAAACAAACTGGTGGTTGCAATTGCAAAATTTAATAGCGGCATTTAGGCATATTAAGGTATTAAGACTTATTGTTTTAGTTTAAGAAGACACCGATGTAAATTTTAAGTGTAGAATGTTTTACAATAGCTGTAGCTTTATTACCATGGACAAATCTGTACTTTGAACGGTGTATGTTAAGTAAAACTGATATGTATTACATTGCAATAATGTTTCGGTGTCTTAAAATATTGTGCAGTATTTGAATAAAATTAGCCACTGATGAATTTGATTAACTTGTTTTTGATTTTGTTCTTATTTGCTCAATGATTTTACTTTGATTTCGATATTGTTTTCTTCAATTTTGGCAAGTCTTTCCACAATCCTACTCTATTTTAGGTTATTTTGGACGCCTATTTTCTGAAGCATTTGCTTGAGCCTTGATGTCACTTATCACATATTCCTGTTTTTATATAACAAAACTGATTAAAAGTTCGTGACTCCACGGAACTACAAAATTGTCAGCTGACATCTAGAATATGAATTCGACATTGCACCCGTCCCTTGCTCATGCACCTTTAACCGTGCTGGGCAACCTGACCTACACTTCTGGCGTTCAGCGTAAGCTAAGGCGTGTCAGATGCAAGAATTACATTTGCAGTCAGTAATGGTAAAGGATCTGTAAGTGCTAGCGAATCAGGTAATATGGTCAAGTGTATGATAAATTTACTAGTATACTTAAGTACACACTAATGCATACGGGTCTGGTAAGTATAAATTGAACTAAGAATAATATGCGACTGGAAGTAAAATAATCAAAGTAAAATTCACTGGAAATTTTATATTTGTTGGAGCTTCTCATCCTATGTACAGTCCTGGAGCTTTTTCTGAAATTTTTTAGATCCTGTTACTTACTTACTTATGCCAAAGAGAAATGTTTCTACAAGCTTCTAAATTGCTAAACAAGAACATGACTTCAACATCAAGTATCCGCGGACTCTGCAGTACGACTTCAACACCAATATAAAATTAAACTGTAGACAGTATTTTCAATGTACCGATAAGTCTTGCTTCAGTACAATATTTCTATAACCTACACAATGTATCTCTGAGATGAATGAACATGTACTCATGTAGTATATGAAGTAATGTGATAAAC
This sequence comes from Allium sativum, assembly GCA_030737875.1. Lineage (NCBI taxonomy): Eukaryota > Viridiplantae > Streptophyta > Magnoliopsida > Asparagales > Amaryllidaceae > Allium > Allium sativum. The sequence goes on from CM060924.1 coordinate 304,283,582, forward strand.
AGATGTGGGAATGAAAGCACAACATTCAATCATTTCAAAATATTTAAAGCAGTAGAGCAAGAAAGAAAATATATCAAAAAACCAGAGAGCAAGAAAAATTATCTCTTATTAGGAAATGATCATGGCTTTTTGTAGATGTTGTAGAGATGCAAATATAGGGTTACGACATTTAAAAATAAAGAAAAATGATTGCTGAAAGCCTGGAACGAAGAGGAAGATTAAGAAGTCGGAAGATTCAAAAAGTTAGATGTTGCGGGTAGAGTAAGCGCAAGTTGAGCCTACAAGTCAACGTTTGAGAACCCATAGGTTGACCTGCCAGTTCATCATAGGGCTGTGCAATTTCGTCTGTGTGTTTTCCTTTGTCCTTTTGTGCTTCTCCTTTTTTGGGAAATTTAAATATAAATAATAATAATAATAATATATATTATAATGTTGTATCACAACTTGAAGTGGTTTAGATATCATTTGTGTGGTTTTAACAAAGGGTACTTTTGGAATAGGTCCTTACTAAGGTTTAAAATACACGAAAAGTCATTTACTAAGTTTCAGTGTAAAACAGGTCTTTTTTATCCTCGATTGTTGCAGACATATCAGCAACATTTTATAAAAGTTGTTGACATATCAACAACTTTTCTGTACATTGTATAAAAGTTGCTGACGTATCAACAATTATTTATAAAAATTGATGACATTTCAGCAACAATTTTTTGTTTGTTTCTGGAAAACAGGGGGCGGATTTATAATGAGGGTGCGTTCTTGGCGAATGGAAACGGGGTATTTGAGCGGGGTATTTAATTGTTAAATTAATTGTTATAAATTAGTTAAACACGATTACACAAAACAAAGCGACTAACATTTTTATTACAAGAACTGAAATACAAACGTAAATAACACTACTAGATTTGAAATTAAAATAAATACATGAAAATCCAAAATATACGATGATGTGGTAATGAGCTCAACTCCGCTGTAATAAATCCACGTATACCCCCATCAGGAAGTATCTCAACAATCTCCACATTCTTATGGTCATTACGGAAAATCATCAAAATCTCCCACAACTCCATATTTACATGTCCCCGAACAAGCTCGTAGCAACGTGTAGCAAGCTGCTGAATATGGTCAGTCAAAAACGTGCGGCTAGAGCTGCCACGCTCTACCTGTCTGCGCCTAGAGGGCTGACCAGAAGGAGGATCGCCTGTAGCCATCCAGTCTCCATAATAATCAGCGTCGGTACTGGTGAACGAAGCAGCTGACATGGGTGCTGTTGGAGGTGCAGGTGCAGTAGGAGGCGCAACATCAGGAATCTGGTACGCACAAGTAGACTTACGCAAACAACCATCAAACATCAGGTCCTGCTCTCTGAACTTGATCGGGGGGTTTTTCCTGAATCGTCTGTACGATCTGCCTGCGCCGGTAGCCTAGAAATCATCAGGACTATCCAAATAATCGAACACTGCATCCCATTCCCCGCCAGGTGTTCTGAGTAATCCGTCTCAGTCGCGAAAGGTCCTCTTCATGTTATCCCATTTATTTTTAATCTGGGTATCTGTAAAATCCAGATTAAAACGGATGTTCATCGCTGCCGCGACGGTTGCGTAGTAGTTGCTGACGCTAGAATCGTGCTCGGCTAGATACTCCACACAAATATCTATAAATGCCGAGTCATGTTCCTCTGTCCAGCATGCAATCGGGTGCGAAGTAGCGGTGGCAGACATCTGCAGGACTGAAAAAAAAGCAGAAAAACGCAAAAAAAAAAAAAAAAATGTTATAGAGAATTAAAAAGTAAACATAACGGTATAAAAAAACACCTTTTTTTCCTGAGTAAAAGGCGTGATTTTTTTTTTTTAATGCTGAAAGGAGGTGGTTTCGGGTTGATGAGGGAAAATGGGGGATGGGGGAGAGTTTTATAGCAGACGAAAGGCTTGATTAATAGCATACCATTCCTAGCTATCTAGTCCATCTTCAAGTGTGTGTGTGTGTGTGTGGTTTTTTTTCTTCTGAAATCCATTTGATTTTATAACAGCAGTAAATGTTCTTGATAATTTGTTCTCTGTGTCATATATCTTCATTTACTCTGTTTTAATATTTGTTGTATATATATAGTAACACCTTTTGCAAATTTATCATTCTGGCTTTTCTACTTCAAATTGTAATCTCTCAAAGTCTAATATTAACCTGTGAAACTTGATAAACATGTTGGTACCTTTGTTATGTCATCGTATGGTTGTGATAATTAGAATACCAAATTTTGGTTCTCTCTGTTTTTGATGATGATAACTACACAATTTATATAATACCAATATCGCACTTTCCTCTATTTCTTCATTCCCTTATGCTTATGTATTTCCCCTATTGGTATGTCTTATGTCAATAAAAATATAGTTATTTTAGGAAACATTTGTTAAAGGACATCTAGCAAAAGCATATAAAAATCAGCTAGTGTGGATGCCAAATATGTCACAGTACATGAAACATCAAGATAGTAACACAAAAGAATAATCATAATTATACAACAAATTTACCAATGTAGACAGGTTTTATTGATGCAAATGTATACGGATGTCTCAAATGAACAAATTATTGCAAACATAGACAACGACAGTCGTTGATGGAAAATGAACATTGATGAAACATAATAAACGTGAGAGGCTAAAAGATTCCGAGGAATTGTAGTGTAAATCCATACTATGATGAAAGAAAGAATGTCTATGACTCTATGATAACATGGAGTAGTAAGATTTGTAGGCTTAGGTGTACCTTGTGCAATGTGTCTAGGTCTTCGCGCACTACTATGATGTGATTTAGGTGTAGGTGGTTTGGATGGCGATTCAGATTCCAGAGTCGCACTACCATGTGCAATAGCTGGATCACAACTGATTCTTATGGTATATAATTCATCTCATCAAACATTAAATGAAGGTGGAATCGCTACCCTGTTCAATCACATCAGTACTACCCTCTGTAGTCCGTTTAGCCCCCCCCCCCCCCCCTAAGTGGAAAGATCGAGTGTTTAATATACCAAAACCCTTTGGTTTGTCGTAACCACGCTTCCGTCCGTGTTGCTTGGTCAAACATTATATATATATATATATATATATATATATATATATATATATATCGTTTCTACGACATTCCGACAAATGCAACTCCCTAGAACCCCTTGGTTTTTGACCACATGCCTGAATAAAATGGTACCATTCCACTGGTATAGAGGGGGGGGGGGGGGTGTATAATCTATCAAGACACAATTGATGGTACAATGAATCTCGATAATTTGATTGATCATTGATTTCTACCTCCCTGTACAAGGAGTCTATATCTCGTGTCTAATTGTGTCCAACTAGCCAACCATATGTATACGAGCGCGTGCTCCCGTGTGTGTGTGTGTGTGTGTGTGTGTGTGTGTGAGATTTGGAAATTGTATATAAACATAGTAACCAATACATGTTCAATAAATATAGACAAAGTTATCAATAGTAAACAGCGGTTTCAGAAATCCATTTTTTTATACATAATTTTTCTAAAAGTCACACAACCTGTGGGGAAACCGGTCAAAGTTAGCGATTTTGCATTAGATTCTCTGGAAGAATCATTTGAACTTAATAATGGAATAATAAATATTATTGCTGGAGAAAAGTTAGAGAAAAACCATTATCCTCCACATGCTGCATTATTCTATTCAAATGCAAATATTTTAAGCTTATTATTCTGCTAATCATCATTGTAGATGATAGTGTTACATTGTTCCAATCGGCTCTAACATTTCTCTTATGCTTTTCCTTTTTCGTGAAAATTTACATAGAACATCCTACCGCGGTTAAGTCCTGTCTAAGGTCATCCATAAATATATGTGCCGGATGTCTTGTCCATTCATACAAGCTAATTTTTATAATCCAATCTGAATAACACTATGGGTTGTGAATTTTTTAGCATTGGCCCTTTTTAGGTTTTGAAAAAAGAAATGTGGGAATATCATTGATTGAATAAAATTTCAAATGAGAAAAAGAAACCTATTTTGAGGGTGGAGCCTTGGCGCAACGGTTAGGTCATCCGCATGGTGATTTGGGCACCCAAGTTCAATTCCGGAAACAGCCTCTTTGCAATGCGAGGGAAAGACTGCGTACAATTGACCCTTCAGAGTCCGCTATTGCACGGAAACCTCGTGCACTTGGTTCCACCAGAAAAAGAAACATGTTTTATTGTGTGTATGCATCATGGTTGAAAATGGCTTCATTTACTTATTCTTATAATGTTGTAATGAAGGTTGGATGTAAATTGATTATGTGTAGCATTGTTGCTGTTGCCTGACTTGTTTAACTGAATACTTTTATTTGCTACATTAGAACGGAAACATTATGATGCAAATCAATAAGGATAAAATGAGCCAGTGGCAGTTTTGTAATGTTGGAAGAAATAATAATAATTGTGATGATGATTGTGTAAATATTAGAAAAACCAAATGAAGAGCCTATGGTACATAAGTGGTAGCAGTGAGGCTTTATAATGAGTAAACCTTCATTATATCGATTGTTTTTATTCTCTTCTTGATTTGGACCATACCAAATCGTCTGGATGCTAATTATCATTTACATTTTTGTTTGGATAATCCTTGGTTATAGGCTAACAATGAGGTAAAAATTGAATAATAGGAAACTGATGCAAAGAGGATGAAATTGCAGCAAACAATGCAAAGGAAATCAAAGCTAAAGGCTGAGGTGAAGTAAGTATTACAAACATATTTGTTATAATACTCGAATAAACCGATTCTGTATGCTTCTAGTACTCTCCGCAAATAAATAAATAATTAATCGCATGTTGTATTTGATTATGACCTAATATATCTTGGTTAACTGTAATGTATTTGAATTTCTCTGCAAAAGGAACACTTCAAATGTTATAAAATTGGTTGCTATAGTTCATAATCACTTTCTTTTCTCAACTCCCTCTCCCGCTGTATGCGTGAACTTGAAATTTTGGAGTTTAGATAGACAATTGTATATGTCGATAACAGAGGTGGTATGTTAGAAACTTAGCTTGTTCTTTGAAGAAGATATTTAAAGCTCATTAGATTTGGTTAAACTTACCATGTTTTACTACTATACTAGGTTTTTAAGGAAGAAATACAAGTCATTCATGAAGAAACGATCTCAACCAGAGGCAGCTTCACTGAAGATGCCTATGAAGACATTTTTATCAGCTCAACCGCAAGCCGTTCAAGTAATAGACGTTTCTCATATGGATGGAAACCAGCGATCGAAGAATGCTGAAAGTCCGAGAGCCGCTGCCTTATTCGATTCAAATAGGATTTCAATACCGGTGACTTATCCTGTCTTTTTGAGTCAAAATTTGATAAAGACCAAGAATTACAAATATTATGCAAGTATCATTTCTGAAATTTATTTTATTCTAAGTGCAGAAGAAGGCTAAGACACTAGGAAGAGAGCATGCACCTAATTTCAAAGGGGAGGCGTTGTATGGTTACGGTCAACCTGTGTATCAAAATGTTGGTAGCAGTTCAAATCATGTTAGCAGTAGGAGAATGCCATGGCAAGATCGGCAGGTTTTAGGTGTTTGACACCTCTATTTTCATGGAAGGGTTTATAGTGACTAAATCAGTTGTAAATTGTGGGAATATTTATTTGAAACAAATGGAATATCATCGTATGAATGCATGCATCAACGTTTAGATGTTCAGTTCAAAAACAAGTTGGAGTCCTATTTCTTAAATCCACATCACGTATATACAACAGATACATTTCAAACAAATGGTATTGGCATTGCCATTGTTTTGGTTGGTTGGTTTATTTTCTTGTGAATGACAGGGACGGGTCCCTAATCTCAAAGCGGGTAGTAACATGTTTTCCATAGGTTTTTTTTTTCACCATACTGTTAAGGAAAAAAACTATAAATATTAAAAAGAAGATTACTGGAAAAAATTGTAGAAATATCTTCATTTATTATGAATGACATATCTACGACTATTCTATGGTGTATTGCAGACATGTCTTGATGTATAGGAAACCGCAGATATATCTGTTAATTTTCTGTATAGTTCTTTTTCTAAAATTTCATTGAAAGTGATATTTTTCTTTTATATAGGATGTTCATCATTTTTTAATGATTTTTTTGCAATAACATGATGGTTGAATAAGTGTAAGATTTGAATTTAAAAGTTTGAAGCCGTCAACAAAAAATGCATAAAATCATGCAATATTTTGATATAATTGCTGTGATGTCTGTAATTTTACAAAAAATTGTGGGTTTTTCTGTATTTTCGCTGAAGCATGGCTTTTTTAAAAGTCTTTTTTGTATTCTTACATGAATAAAAAGATGATTATATTAAATTAAGTTTTGAAGCTGATAGTTTTTTACGTTGAATTTTTTATTTTTATTTTTGGATGATTTTCAAAAATCAAGGACTTAATTTTTAAAGTTTTAAGAAAAAGAGTTTTTCTGTACTTTGAAACTTATTTGAGGCCTTCAGTAAACTATTTCTATTTTCTTTTCTTTTTTGGTTTCGTTATGCCCTTTTTTGGGCCGTTTTAAAAAAATTCTGGTATGCAGAGGGCTTGTTTGAGGGATCACGCTTTGGTAATAATGATCAATTTTTTGGTAAGTCAAAATTTATTTTACACTTAAACCAAATATTAAATTTTAGTTATATATAGGTGTAGTAAGAAAGCAGAAAGCACTAGTGAACAGAAAATGAGTACAAAGTACTTTTTTGAACGATGCAAATATTGGAGGGATAAAAACCAAACAAACATTAAGCTCAGACATTGTCCGTACAAGTCCAATAATAGACGGATATACTTAGAAAATAGAAAAATACAAGGACTTGTCTAATTCATCATTTTTAGTTCTATGTTTCAAACAGAAATGCATACGTTGTATGTATTACTCGAAAATAAACAATTTTGAAATAAAAATTTAACATACAAAATGAAAAACAATTTTCTTCTTCTTCATGCTTTGGGTGTTAATAAAAGCCCGAAGAATAATCCAACTTCCTCTGTTATCAGTTGACTAACGAAATCACTAATATTATGAATCTTTTTATACAGTATTGTTTCATGGTGCAAATCCAAAATCCCAAACGAGACGAAACCGAACTTAAATATTTTAGAACACACATATTTTCGTATATTTTTATTTTTAATTTGTGTCCAGCACGAGAATCATACACCTACATTGTTAATTAGATTGTTCTTTATGTAAAGGATATTTGGTTGAAGGCCTAGGGGTGAGCGTTCGGTTGGTTTTGAGGTAAAAAACACAAATCGAATTTTTTCGAACCGAACCGAACCAAATTAATTTCGGTTAATTCGGTCGGTAACCAATTTAACCGAACTTGAAGGATGTGTTAATATTTAAATAATGAATTTACTTAAAGTAAAATATAAATTAATATTTCGAGAAATTTTATATGGTAAATTTTTTGTTTATAATAAAATTTGACATATCTGGAACATATGCATTTTGTATTTTATCACTAAACTAATTATTTAAAATACTACAATAATGAGATGCAGGAGGGAGCAAAGTGATAGGAGATTGTTGCAAAGAATGATATTTGTGGAAAGAATACTACAACTGGCCAATCAAAAGCTTGATTCACTGTTATGTGCTTATCGACAACTAGCTTACAGATCGTAGGACATAAGGACCTTAAGCAATACCATCAAGCCATGGATCAGCCCGAATATCTATGCGGGATCCAAAGTCGAGTTTGATGGAGGTGCGGATCTGCAATTACTAGCATAAAGACATGCTTCCTTTTTAGAAATGAGATGATGAAGTTGTAGTTATAATTAGGTCGCTCAACATGGAGTTTCTGTTATAATGACATCGAAGTATCCAATTTGCACGAGATTTGCCGCGATCCGATACCATTTTCCATTCTCACTTAGAGAGAAAGTGTAACGACCGAAAATTTTATGACAATAAAATAGGATATTTGATTAAGTTAAATATCTAATTAATGGATTTTCTTACATTAATAACATTTGTTCAAAGGTTTTTAAACAAAATTGGAACAAATATGATTTCTGTAAAAAACGATAGGAAATCAGTTTTTGGTAAATTTCGAATTTCTCAATGATCGCGAACGGCTTTGGATAGGTACACAAATAAGTAAGAATGTGAAAAAAAATATTTTATTTTATTTTTGGAAAAATAAAAAGTAATCATGACATCATCGGTGAGACCGTGATAAGTAATAATTAAATTATTGACTTAAATCAGGATTTAATAATGAGATTTTATATATTATAAAATGATAAGAAATAATTTATAATGATTTATGAATAGTTTATGATGATTTATAAGAACTTATAATCATGTTTAGAGAAGTAATAACAATTGTTACGTTATTCAGCTTTTGGCAGCATAAATTCGTAGCGCTTTTGAATGATAAATTCATAGGATTTTATAATCAATCCAACGAGTCTTAATTAATGCTGGATAATTAAAATTTTGTTTATAAACTTTATTTACGACATTATTAAAGATTAAAATATAATGGATATTGTGATAATGAAATATACAAAAATATATACCAAAACTTGTAAACGGTAGCACCCAAAGTACCAAAAACCGATCCATAGAACCCAACTACAAAGTCAACCTGTCTTTTAGTGACACATGGGCTTTCTAACCCATGTTTCCTGCCGAAGTGACTTGATAGGGAGGGGATGTGAGTGAGAGAAAGAGGAGTACTAAGAAACGTTGGGTGTGTAAGGTGGAAGTGATGTGTGGTGATGGGTTTTATAAAATATCTAAGATATTTTCCAATTTCTCCACTTCTATATATGTCCCATCTCTTTCCTGCTTTCCATTTCCTTTTCATTTCTTCATTTTCTTCTTACCTTCTCTAGAAACTCTTTAATGGAGTCTTATATAAAAGAAAATAAACCAAAACAAGGAAAGGAGATGTTAAAACACAAAGGGGTAATGGTAGAAGGCATGCCCACCATACCTACTTGCGCAACCAAAGAGGAGGCTTGGAGGGGTATTGGCCTTGGATTAGGGGAAGGCCGTGGGTTATAAAGTGTTGGGTAAGGGTCGTGGTGATGTAAGAAGGCAAGAGGGGGTTGTAATGTGGTGTTTTGCTCCGGTGGAGCTAGTTTGCTTGGAGGGGAGGAAAGCTTGGGTGAGAAATCACAACATTGGTTAACTTTAGAGTTAATGTTTGGTCAATGCTTGTTCATACTTATTTGTGATGCTAATTTAAATTTGATAAAGTTAATTTACAAATTTGGTTGATGTTTGTGAAGTTTGGTGGTTTAGTAGTAGAGTTTGAAAACATACTACTTAAGATAGTTTGATTTGGGAAGACAAATAAGTAAGACACCTTTGATATGGTTTAGATCTACAATTTACACATGTTAATGTGGATGTTTTCTTGATGTTTGAAATTGCGTATGGTTTGATTGATGATAGTAGAGTTTATAAGAAGTTAGTAAGCTAATTTGAGGAATTAGCAATATAAAAGCTGAAAGGTTTGAACACAAATTCCAAAAGTTAGATCTAAGTCTACATATGAGTATAAACTTAGATTTAATAGTTTATGACACTTGGTTGAAGTCATGGATGGTTTGGATAAAAGTATAAAAGATTATACATTAAAAGGTTATTTATTTATTTAATTAATAAGTTATATAACAAATAACATATATGTTGAAAAGTTATGATAATGTTGTCTAATGATTTGTCTGACATGGACATTATGTTATTAATATTGTATATGCAAGTCACGAATAATTCATGTCGTTAAACACAAGAAAGAGTCACTCTTTGTATAATCTATAAAGGTGTTCATTATTTAATTAAATCTCTGAAAAGCTAAACAGTGTCTACTTTGGGGATTAGTATAAAATTATCTAAAAGAGATTTTCTAAATGTTTTTACCCGTATAGTTCGACTACCGGACTAACAAATTTTCAGGAAAATTTGATAAGAAAATAAGATCACGTGTTGAGAGATCATTAGATAAACATTTGGAGAAAAGCTCGGGTTTAAAAAGTGAACATTTAACTTTTCGTAAAACTAATTCACGCTTCACAAATTGAGTCGGAAAGTTATGAAACCAATTGGTAAATTCATTATAAATATAATGAGGTAAATTCAAAGAATAAAAATGGATTTTTACTTAGTAAAAATTTCCATTTCCAAAGTTTGTCGAAACTAGGGTTTTGAAGCAACTCAAAAATTTGGGATTTCTAAATAAAACGTTTTAAACAAAGTTTTTCAACCTGATCCTTTCGGAAAATGTTTTCCAATAATTAAATATGATTTTTAAGATTTATCTGGGATTCATTCGAGGACTTTGAAAATCCACCCAAAATTCAGGTATAAGGGATTAGGCTAAAATTCAATTTAGTAGCAACTAAAGCAAACAACAAAAAGGAGCACGCGGTGATTCCTATGAGTATAATCTAGTACAACCTGTGAGATCTAATCAGAAGTTTCTCCTGTTATGCGAGGGGTGGGAAAAACCGAAAGGAAAAGTCTGATATTTGACTAAGATCAGTAAAGCTTTTTGAAGATAATAAGATTTGATTTGACATATTGTCATAAATAAGATTTGATGTGACTTGTTATAGCAATAAGATTTGATTTGACATATTGTCATAAATAAGATTTGATGTGACTTGTTATAATAATAAGATTTGATTTGACATGTTGTCATAAATAAGATTTGGTTTGACTTATTATAATAATAAGATTTGATTAGATATGTCATAAATAAGATTTGATTTGACTTATTATAATAATAAAGATTTGATTTGAGATGCTATAACAATAGAGATTTGATTGGACATAAAGTCAAAATATTAAAAAAGATGAGATCTAATCAAATGATTAACATTGAAGGAAAATCTTTTATCGATAGTTTGTTTAGAAGTAAAACAGGGTCGTGTTTGGATTCCCCGGATCTGAAAACCACTTTGAATCACCTTATGAGTTCGAACGTGGAAGCTATTAAAGAGCAGCGAACTCTCCGTTGAATTAAAACCCGTAGGTCTTCATGATGAGCAGAATTCTCGCTGATAACTTCGGAGTTTCTCCCGATGTAAATGAATAGCAACGATCCCTTATTATGGGATATTCGATGATGCGAAGGCAGTGGCCACTGCAAATTATGGAGGTAGTGGGATGGTGCCTTTGGTTCATCCTGTTCCTGGATGACTTGTAGTGGACGAATGCCTAACAGAGCATTTCCAATTATCATGAATGTTGACTTTTACAAACACACATCTTTTTTGTAGCGGTGATCTAACCCTTAGCTTAACACCTAGAGTATTTTTATGGAAGTCAATTAGTGATTGGAGAATTTGGCAATATGGCATTTAAAAATATAATGTGCATTAAAGTGAAAAAGGTAAAGACGTTACCTTATCAAGACCTCATACAATGGAATGGCTGAAACAGGGCATGTGGCAAGGTTATGGGCTTGTATACAAGCTAGGAAGGATATAGTTATCACCCTTCTAGATTAAACACCGAATGTTGAGTAAGTGATGTAGGATCCCAGGATAGGTCGGTAACGACTGAGGCAAATGTCATATCCGGCCTATTTCCGAAGTATGATCTAGGTCGGCCTTGTAAGCACATCAGGTAGATTGCTCGGGTGCACTCTTCGAGAGGTGCACTGTACGGTAGGGTAGTCCCTTACCCTAGCCATTGTTGGAAATCCATTTCCAGGTAAGTTCCCATGCAAATTTCTATTGTATAAGCCGAAGGTTATTAATATGTATAATTTCGGCTGTATTTGAATAAGTTTAATTGAAAAGTGTTTTCAAAGGATATACATTAATAATACTATCAAATGATTATGCGTATCAAAGGTTTTGGCTATCATAAGGTAAAAACCTGTTTGTTAATTTATTTATGGGTGTGGTCTTATGAGACGTTATTCTTTCCAAAGAACGTTGTTTTGACATACTGTCATTTTGCCGTCGGTTTTTATTTGAGATGGGGTTTTGATAAGATACTCTCATTTTCAAAAGTCATTGTTTGTTTACCGATCTATGACTCCGTCATAGTATTCTAGTTTGTGTTATTTACGCTAGTATTTTCCCAAGCCTGACCCGGGTGGTTTCAACACTCAGTCGGTTCTGAGTGGTTTTCATGTTTTTGCTGAGGACGCTTACATTCGAGTATCTTTACGTAGGGATTGGACAAGATTTCTTGGTTAGAGATCGTTTGGGGCTTTCTAGAGGAGCTGGAGATCATGTACGTATGGGAATAATTATTTTGTTTCGCTGTGTTATTTATATTTGTTTATGATTTCAACATTTGTAAGGACAGGTTTTATAACTGCTCAGGCTGGTTTAGGATTAGACTCTGATTATATTAAAAATGTTTTCCGCTATAAAGGTTAATTGATTATTATATATTAACCATTCGATGTGAGATTCTATTGTATTCTGCTATTTTCTGTTCTTGTTCTTATTACTTTACCATTGAGTTTCCTACTTTTCACCACTTGGGAATTCGTGGCTGAGGACATCAGTGATAGTTTTCGAAAGGTGAATTTTTGATTCCTCACATTTTGGTATCAGAGCTTTGGTTGAGTGGACACCGAGGCTTTTTAGGTGAATGTCTCGTTAGAGATAGAATTAGTAATATCATTGGACGAGTAACTCGTTATAGATAGAGGTAGTAATACTCTGGAACAAGTTTTAGCATATAATATATATGAGAATGTATTTTTTTTATTTTGATATATACAAAATGATTTTTGTTTTGAAATTATGGTAAATGAAACAATTTTACCATTTGGACTATATTTGGGTATAAAGGAGAAATTTTCAAAAGAGATAAAGTATAGTCGGTGATTAAGCGAATGATAGCACTATCATTCGTTGTTTGGTTTAATTTGCTTAATTGCTTTAGTAGAACATAATCAATTAAATTAGAATGTTTAATATGAATCTGAACATATTGTGATTAGAATCGCACAGTTTGACTATAAATTGGTCAGCTAATAACACTAGGTTGATTGGGTTAACCCTATCCTTAGTTAATAAATGATTTATCATCATTTACGATTTAGACAAATGATAAATTGACGACCACCCTATGAATTAAGTTTCATGATTTGACTAGAAGGTGTTTGTTAATTAATATCGACTAAGATTTATGAATTCTAAAATCAATTTAGTATCTACTATGTCAAAATGTTTAATTTAGTAGAGTAGCATTCTCCCATTTGATATATGCATCTAGATCTACTGCTTATTTTTAGATTCCCATCCCTGGGAGATTGAGTTAGGAGGACTCAGATTCAGACCCTATAGGACTGGAACATTTTCGAGGGGAGGATGAGTTCTATACGAGATTAGCACCACCGCCAAGTTTTGATGCTCGTTTGGAGGGCTTTTTCCTATTTTATGATTGCATACCTAGGGATACAGATACAATTATGGCTAAAGAAAATGGTTGCCTCAGTGGATGGATGATTCCTAGGCCAACCCTGGAACTTATCATACTATCAAATGACGCTGAGCCAATGGTCATATCTAGTGACAGTAGCAGGGGGACATGTGGATCACTGATCCAGCTAGTTCAAACGATGATGGGGAATATCTCGGATCGATTGGGCAAACTGGAAGGGATTCCTGCCAGAGCAGGCAATAGAGCAGCAACACTGGATAAACCCAATAGAGGTTAGTGACTCTTATGTCTCTGTTGAAGAGGATGGAGAGCAAGAGTATGCTGAGACACCATATCAGGAGTGGGTTCTTCGATTTGAGGGTGAGTCCATCATTACTCCCGAGGCTGGATACGGAGATTGGGATCTGCCCTATCAAGGACAAATATTGGCCCTAGAGGAGGAGCCCGAGGAATACTTGGGTTACGATGGAGAGGACGAGGTGGAGTTCGAGGAGTGGTAATAGTGCGGGAAATCCTTTGGTATATTTTGCCTTGTATAGTCGATTAGTTAGTCAGCTAGTCTAGTATCCCTATCTATGTATAGTATGATCAGTTACCTTTTAGGACTATGCATATAAAACAGTTAAATAATGATAAGAATCTATGTTGTTTATGTATCAGGAAAAGAATAATTAATTCTCTAAGTAAATAAATCGAAGGAACTCCAAACAAGAGTTCTCAAAGATTAATGACTTTGTTTTGAAAATAAACAAATAAAGTAATCTTGTAATTTAATTTACAAAATGGGTTTTGTAAATATAAAACCTAAAAAGAGGGTTTCTTTGATAAGATTTTCGAGAAGAGTATTTTAGAAAGAAATTGTTTTGTGGAAAGTTTGATGGATAAGTTCTGATGTGTTTTGTGATGATCCGTATAATCTTCTAAGTGTCAAGCTGATATTGTTCTGGTAGATGGGACAATATACTTAATAGATTATCCTATTTATTATTGTGCGATCAGAATGAGTTCAATTACGGACGACCCCAAGGGTACGAAATAACTTGTTTAAAGTTATAAAGATAAGGAAATTTCAAATAAGTATTTTTTAGATGGATTTAATAACAACCAGTTCCAGTATTTTAGAAATAACTGAAAATTGGTATGGGATTGTGTTTGGATGGTAAACACAACTCTTGAGTATTGACTTGTTGTCAAGGGAATGTCATATACTGTTGAAGCACCCAATTCTGAGCTATTTTGGAATTACTCGATCTATGCCATTTTGAGCAAATGAAAAGATAAGTCATCTTTAAAATGCAAATGGAATTCTTTTAGGGAAAAGAAATAGAAATGCTTAAATCCAAATATAATATATTATGAAATGATTTTAATAAATGTTTGAAGATAATAAAGTACATAATATACATAAATCACTTCATCGCATTAGTCAATCGAAGATACAAGTTTAGGACTCGAGGTGTTTACTCCAGTACGAAAGAGTATAGGTTGCTTCATTCTTAACGACGAATGTTGAGAATGATTTTCGAGTAGGATACTCAAGTTTCCTATCATAGTTGAGTACTATGTAAGGAAAGCGAAGGTTGCCGTAAGAGAAGCCTGATCATTGTCCGCGCTAGAGATTCGAGGGATCGATAGTTGTTCAGAAATTGAGTGGTGAATTCGAATAAAAAATCAAATCATATATGCATATAGATGTTTTATATATATCATACGGGGATGAATATGAATTATATTTTGTCCCTCGGTATATTCTTCTGCTTGGTAATTTCGGGGAAGAAATTCTTTTAAGGGGGAAGATTGTAACGACCCAAAATTTTATGATAATAAGATAGGATATATAATTAAGTTAAATAGCTAATTAATGTATTTTCATACATTAATAGTATTTGTTCAAAGGATTTTAAACAAGATTGGAACAAATATGATTTCCATCAAAAACGAAAAGAAATTGGTTTTTGGTAAATTGCGAATTTCTCAATGATCGTGAAAGGCTTTGGATAGGTACACTTATTTACTAAAATAAGTAAGAATATGTTATAATTATTTTTTGGAAAAAAGTAATTATGACATCATCGGTGAGGCTGTAATAAGTAATAATTAAATTATTGACTTAAATCGAGATTTAATAATTTATTAATGCTTTTTATATAATATAAAATGATAAGAAATAATTTATAAATAGTTTATGATGATTTATAAGAATTTATAATCATGTTTAGAGAAGTAATAACAATTGTTACATTATTCAGCTTTTGGCAGCATAAATCTGGAGCACTTTTGAATGATCAATTCAAAGGATTTTACAATTAATCTGACGTGTCTTAATTAATACTAGATAATTAAAATATGGTTTATAAATTTATTTACAACATTATTAAATATTAAAATATAATGGATATTATGATCATGAAATATACAAAAAATAAATAAATACCAAAACACGTATACAGACCGGAAACTGATCCATAGAACCTTGCTATAAAGTCAACATATATTTTAGTGACACATGGGATTGATAACCCATGTGTGTTTCCGAAGTGTCTTGTTAGGGAGGGAATGTGGGTGAGAAAAAGAGGGGTTCTAAGAGGCGTTGGGTGTGTAAGGAGGAAGTGATGTGTGATGATGGGTTTTATAAAATATCTAAGATATTTTCCAACCTCTCCACTTCTATATATACCTATCTCTTTCCTTTTTTTCCATTTCCTTTTCATTTCTTCATTTTCTTCCTACCTTCTCAGAAACTCTTTAATGGAGTCTTGGATAAAAGAAAATAATGCAAAACAAAGAAGGGATACGTTAAAATAAAAAGGAGTAATGGTAGAAGGCTCTCCTTCCACCACACTTACTTGCGCAACTAAAGAGGAGGCTTGGTGAGGCCTTGGCTGTGGATTAGGGGGTGGACATGGGTTATGGGGTGCTAGGTAGGGGTCGTGTTGATGTAAGAAGGCAATAGAAGGTTGTAATGCGGTATTTTTCTCCGGTGGAGCTAGTTTACTCGAAAGAGAGGAAAGCTTGGGTGAGTAATCATAGGTTTGGTTAACTTTAGAGTTAATGTTTGGTCAATGCTTGTTCATACTTATTTATGATGTTAATTTAAAGTTAATAAAGTTAATTTACAAGTTTGGTTGATGTTTGTGAAGTTTGGTGGTTAAATATTTGGAAAGCAAACTAGTTAATATAGTTGGATTTGGGAAGACAAATAAGTAAGAAATCTTTGCTATGGTTTATATCTACATTTTACACATGTTAATGTTGATGTTTGAAGTTGTGCATGGTTTGGTAGTAGAGTTTACAAAAAGTTAGTAAGAATCTAGTTAGCTAATTCGAGGAATTAGCAATATAAAAGCTAAAAGGTTTGAACATAAAATCTAAAAGTTAGATCTAAGTCCACATATGGGTATAAACTTAGATTTAATAGTTTACGACACTTGATTGAAGTCATTGATGTTTGGACAAAAGTATAAAATATTATAACTAAAAGTTAATTATTTATTTAATTAACCAGGTTATTTAACATATAAATTATATGTTGAAAAGTTATGGTAATGTTGTTTAATGATTTTCCTGACATGGATACTATGTTGTTAATATTGTATATGCAAGTCACGAATAGTTCACGCCGTTAAACACAAAAACGAGACTCTCTCTGTTCCATCTAAAAAGTAATTTATTTTTTACTTAAATCTCTGAAAAGCTAAAAAGCATCTGCTTTTGCGATTTGTATAGAATTATCTAAAAAATATTTTTTACATGTTTTTACCGTATAGTTAGACTACCGTACAAACTATTTTTTAGCAAAATTTGATAAGAAAATAAAATCATGTGTTGAGAGATCATTTGATAAACATTTGGAGAAAAGCTCAGGATTATAAAGGAAACATTTTTTTGGCAAGGCCGACCGATTTTATAGTGCTCCGTTACACTTTTTATCATATTAAAATAATAAATACAATAAGACCAGGAGATACATGACATATGTATTTACAACAACAACCAAACCAGTTAACGCACAAAGTGTACAACAAAGACTAACACTCTACGTAGGGGACTTGTTGAATCAACAAACCACAAACTAACACAATACAGACTTATGAAGATAGGGAAACAACCGCTGTGATTAAAAAATACAAATAACAATTTTAATATAAATTATAAAATATAACATAAGGTTTTGACCAAGGAGCCCAAAGGAGACTCATACCACTCATTATTTACCCAATCCAACCAATGTTGCTCTGCAGACTCCTCAATCTCCTACAAGCGACATGTGTACGCTGGTTTTTGATCTAAGAAGTATGAACATGTTCAGCGACAGTGATTGGTGAAGGAGGCTTGTAGGCCGCTGGAGGAAATATGTGTACCTATGGGTTATCCAGTTTTTGAATTCCTTTTTTCTTGCCTGAAGAAGAAGCTGCAAAGTCTGTAGCTACTGCATTGCATTTGCCCGAAGAGTTGGGAAGTTTGGTAGGGCTTGTGTTATTTAAGAAACCTAGCTTAAAATTGAAGGAGCTGGAAATTTTATCAATGTAACCCTGAGGAGTAAACACAGTGCTGAGAACTGTGCTATCATACCCTCCTTTTTGCATGACAGTCTAGAAATCCCTTACATCATTTAACAAAGTCTGCTTAAAATTATCCTTACTCAAAAACTCTTCCTTAGATTGGTCAATTGTTATAGAGGATCTTACAGCTGTTATATCTCCATGCTTTTGGATTTTTTAACATTGTCATCAATCCCAATGCCCTGTTTATTTCCTTTCCATTATTACCTAGACTTGCACTTCTGATCAGTTTGGAGTTCCCATCTGCATTCTGATTAACCAAGTCAATAACAGAAACGTGATCAACATTCACCTCTTTCCTATGTATTTCTCCATCCTCTAGATACAAGTTTACCTGAGGATCACTGGCATTACTTAATTACTTAAGGGCATCAAACTTGTTCCCAATCTCAACTTCAGTCATGTTACCATCTACCTTACTACTAGCAGTAGTAAGCCTGTCAGCTTTTGCTTTCCTCTGAACCTTTTTCCCACTTGCATTCCTAACAGAGTTTGCCCTGTTACGGAACATTTAACTTTTCTTGAAATTATTCACGCTTCACAAATTGAGTCGAAAAGTTATGAAACCAATTGGTAAATTCATTATAAATATAATGAGGTAAATTCAAAGAATAAAAATAGATTTTTACTCAGCAAAAATATTCGTTTCCAATGTTGTTGAAATTAGGGTTTTGAAGCAACTCAAAAATTAGAAATTTCTAAACAAAATGTTTTAATAAAGTTTTTCGACCTGATCCTTTTGGAAAATGTTTTGCAATAAATAAATATGACTTTTAAGATTTATTGGGTAAATTTTTGAGTACTTTGAAAATCCGCCCAAAATTCGAGCATAAGAGATTAAGTTAAAATTAATTTTAGCAACAATTAAAGTTAAAAAAAGGAGTATGTAGTGATTCCTAAGAGTACAGTCTTGTACCACTGTGAGATCTAATTTGAAATTTTCCTATTAGGCGAGGGGTAGGAAACACCAAAAGGAAAATTCTGATATTTGACTAAGATTAGATAAAGCTTTCTAGAGATAATAAGATTTGATCTGACATGTTTTAATAAATAAGATTTGATGCAACTTGTTATAATAATAAGATTTTATCTGACATGTTTTCATAAATAAGATTTGATTTGACTTTTTATAATAATAAGATTTGATTTAACATGTTGTCATAAATAAGATTTGATTTGACTTGTTGTACTAATAAGATTTGATTTGATATGTTGTCATAAATAAGATTTGATTTGACTTGTTATAAAAATAAATATTTGATTTGAGACATTATAACAATATAGATTTGATTTGACATAAAGTCAAAATATTTAAAAAGAGAAGATCTAATCAAATGATAAACATTGAAGGAAAACCTTTTATCGATTGTTGGTTTCGAAGAAAACCGGGGTCGGGTTTGGATTCTCCAGGTCCGAAAACCACTTCGAACCGACTTACGAGTTTGAACGTGGAAGCTATTGAAGACTAGGAACTCTTCATTGGATTAAATCTTGAAGGTCTTCATGATAAGCAGATTGCTCGCTGTTAACTTCGGATTTGCTTCCGAGATAAATGAATAGTAGTGATCCCTTGTTATGGGATCTTCGATGATGCAAGGGTCGTGGCCACTACAAATTAGTTAAGCAGTGGGATGGTGCGTTCGGTTCATCCTGTTCCTGGATAACTTGTAGTGGACGAATGTCTGACAGAGCATTTCCAACGATCACGAATGTTGACTTTTACAATGTTCATTTGCTTAGTGGCATGGATTTAAACCTTAGCTTAACACCTAGAATATTTTTGTGAAAGTCAATTAGTGATTGGCGGATCTAACAATGTTGCATTTAAATATATTAAGTGCGTTAAAGTGAAAAATGTAAAGATGTTTACTTATTAAGACCTCACACCCCGAAATGGCTGAAACAGGGCGCACAACAAGGTCATGGGGTTGCATGCAACCCTGGAAGGATATGGTCATCACCCTTCTAGGTTAAACAATGAATGTTGAGTAAGTGATGTAGGATCCTAGGATTGGTCGGTAACGCTGGGGAAAATGTCATATTCGGCCTATTTTCAAAGTATAATTAGGGTTGGCCTTATAAGCGCATATGGCAGGTA
This sequence comes from Allium sativum, assembly GCA_030737875.1. Lineage (NCBI taxonomy): Eukaryota > Viridiplantae > Streptophyta > Magnoliopsida > Asparagales > Amaryllidaceae > Allium > Allium sativum. The sequence continues at coordinate 304,303,646 of CM060924.1, forward strand.
GCTCGGGTGTACTCTTCTAGAGGTGCATTGTATGGTAGGGTCCTTACCCTAGCAATTATTGGAAATCCATTTCCGGATAAGTTCCCATGTGAATTTCTATTGTATAAGCCGAAGGTTATTAATGTGTGTAGTTTCAGTTGTATTTAAATAAGTTTAATTGAAAAGTGTTTTGGAAGGAAAGACATTAATAATACTATCAAATGATTGTGCGTATCAAAGGTTTTGGCTATCATAAGGTAAAAACCTGTTTGTTGATTTAATTACGGGTGTGGTCTTATGAGATGCTATTCTTTCCAAAGGACGTTGTTTTGACATACCTTCATTTTGCCATTGGTTTATATTTGCGATGAGGTTTTAATAAGGTACTCTCATTTTCAAAAGTCATTGTTTATTTACTGACCTATAACTCCATCATAGTATTTTGATTTGTGTTTCTTACGCTGGTATTTTACTAAGCCTGATCCGGATGTTTTCAACACTTGGGCCAGTTCCGAGTGGTTTTCATGTTTTTGTCGAGGATGCTTGGAGTCGAGTATCATTTCATATGGATTAGGAAAGATTTCTTGGGTGGACATTGTTTGGGGCTTTCCAGTGGAGCTGGAGATCTTCATCTACGTATAAGCGTAATTATATTGTTCCACTGTGTTATTTATATTTGTTTATTATTTCAACATTTGTAAGGACAAGTTTTATAACTTCATATGCTAATCTAGGATTAGACTTTGATTATATTAAAAATATTTTCTGCTATAAAGGTTAACTGATTATCATATGTTATCCATTCGATGTGAGATTATGTTGTATTCCGTTGTTTTCTGTTCTATTCTTTTTCTTTTTACTTCACCATTGAGTTTCCTACTTTTCATTGCTTGGGATTTCATGGTTGAGGGCGTCAGTGCGAGTTTTTGAGAGGAACATTTTTGGGTCCTCACAGTAAGGCCATGTTGAATTTAGAGATATTTATGACACCTAATCCCTTATGCAATTTTAGTTGACAAAAATTTCCCAATGCTGTAAGGCAATTTGTTAAGGGTAGAGACCCGACACATTTCCAGAGGAAAGCACGACGAACAGAGTCAAATTTACCAATGACCCAAAATTGTTCCTTATAAATGTAGATCTAATTGGTTTGATGGAGGTTAAGGCTAGGTTGTTTAAAAGTTAGTCTCAATACGCATGAAAGAGAGGCTCCTTTCTTACCCTCCAAGCATTTCATGGATTTTAATATGTGGTTCAGGGGGATGTGCGACATGTCCATGATTTTTACCATGTTGACTTACTACCCTTTTCCCTTATGTATGTTGTTTTAGCTATTTTTTTTGATAGGGATTGAATCAAGTGCTGAAATTGGTCTCAATGAATCTGGATAATGGTTTACAATTCCTTAGAATGGTCATATGAAAGATTTGGTCAATATTTTTTTTAGAGGAATCACTGTTTTAAGTTTCATTTTCTTTTAGATAGACTAAATAACTTTTAATAGGCTGATTAGTCAAACCCATTAGGCTAATAACATGCAGCTATCAATAAAGGGGTTTGAGGAGTGAATTAGAGTTTCTTTCTTCATTCAACATTAGGTTGGCGCATGTGATTGTCTGGTTCAACCTAATCCCTAATTCTTCATCCTATTCAGTCTAATTCATCAAAATTGTATTTAGAGGTTAGATCATCATCAAGAAAGATTATATCATCAAAATTGCATTGATTTTGGGGTTCTCAATTGTTGTCCAGATCTTATTTCATTGGTATTGCATTGGATCTAGAAATTGGTGAGTGATAGATAACTTTCACACAGAAGCTACAGATTATATGGGTTAAATTAGGATTAAATTATAGCATACATGTTAAATCACTTTAGATCTGATCATATATGTTAAACTCAGATTTAGACATTTTAGGAAAACCAAATTTAATCACATAAACTGGCAATTTATTAACTTAATCATATTCTTGTATATGTTTGGATCCAAATCTTGTTAGATCTCATGTTTATGCTATGTTCATACCATGATTGTGATATGTTCATATTTGTATGATAATATTGGATGAATCGTTGTTTGTTTAGATTGAATTGATTGCATTTTTTAAGTTGGTTGTTAGAATTGTTTATCGTAGATTTTAGGATTGAAGAATGAAGCAAATCATAGGTTCGGTTGATCGAATTCAAATGAAACTTGGTAGAGGAGCTTTAGAAGATGAAAGGAGAGGACATGAAAATTTTCATGCTAAAACAAGCTAAGTACATGGACTGATACCCGTCCATTCTCCATGGATCGATACCGATCCATGGTATTAGCGTGAATGGTGGCAAATTTTTATGCATGGCTTAGGGATGGATACAAGGCTACGTGCAAATTTTCAAGACATTTGGATGGGTTGATGTCAAGATAAACGAAGAATGGATGATGATCCGACATGTATCATACAATGAAGTGGATTATATTTGATGCGATGGACTAGAAGGAGATTGCACTGCGATGATGGACCAGAAGGAAGCCTTCGAAGGAAGGATGTACCAGAGCCAAAAACATAGCAAAAATTTGCTAAGTAGATGGACAGGTACCAATCCATACTCGAAAGATCGGTACCGGCCCATCATATTGCATGATGGAACACCCATATTTGGAGAGCGTGATGTTGGCACTACTTGGGGATGTTTAGAAGATGAAGGACTTCAAATGATCGAGATACGACTCAAGTAGGAAGGTTATTTCGATTGTGAGCTCATGAAGGAGTGATCGAGGTAAGATTGATGTGATGCTGGTCATGGGATGATATACGATTCAATATGATGATGGATTGACTCAGGTAGGAGCTAATCGAGGATAATAATGGAATTTTTTCGAAAGCTAGCTTGAACTATAGAAGATGGAATTGCTAAGAAGGAAGGCTCGGCAGAGTTAAAGTGCCAAGGAATCCTTGATTATCGAAGGTTTTAGTAGACTCAAAGCAGGGGCATCATAGGGACGCCCATTAGGATTTGGTAGGATCATGTACCCTGGATTGAGCACAGGTAGGAGTGATCTAGTTATCTTAGATGATTAATGCAAACATACGGTTGATGTGTATGGTTTTCCAATTAGAACCAGGGTTTCCGTTTGCCCTTTTGATCGATGAAAGAAAATTATATCAATGGATTCAAGGCTTTAGTTAGTGACAACTAGGATATTGATGTTATGGATTCTATGGTTGATTGTGTGCTTTTGTTTTTTGTTTTTTTTGGATAGGCTATCACCGTTGGTCTTCAAAGAGAAGTGGGATTGGGGGGTGTCCTTTCCTGTTCTGGAGTGGCATATGGTAGATGATTATCCGTGTTAATCCTTTGGTTGCTAAGACAGGTCAGATGATCGAACCATATATATTCATATATCCAGTGTAACCGTTGTTACTTATTTTATCGCTCACTAAGACGTTTGTATGACTCAAGGTTTTAAGTTTCTCTCTTATTACCTTGGGTTGCTCATCTACTTTGGTGGTAGGTAGACTGAGATAGAAGGCAGAAGGTTTTGGTACTATTGTTGTTGTGCGATGATGAGCACGAAGCTGACGTACTATATTCTACTATATAGATATTTGCTATTTCTATCGTATGTTGATGATTATTGATACTTTAAGAGATATGTAATGAGGCTTGATGTACAAATTATCCATTTACACAGAAATTTTGTATTGGTGACTCTGAAATGTTATGGGATTTGATTTTCTAGTTCAGTTATGCTTCGCTACTATATCCTGTTGTACGGTTTCCTATTATATGTTATCAATGCGCCGTGAGTTATACGATAGATTAATTTCGAGTTATTCTTCCACGATGATCGTCCCATATCATTCTGGAACATCATACAACCCATTTTTCCTTAGTAAGGTGCAAGAGTTATGGAACGATCATCGCAATTGGTTGATCGATTTTACCCGAAGTTCGCGAGCGTGAAAGTGTATGAGAGAAGTACTTGTAATCTTTATTGGACGATTTCTATATCGTAATATATTGTTTAGTAGGGTTAATAAGCACTTGAACACTATTACAACATTTCTCTAATGTGGATTGATCATTCTCGTTTCAGATAGAGAACAAGTCAACGAACTTCGAGACACGCTGCTAGGGATGAGCTTGCTATTGAAGGGGTAGGCGAGGGTAGCCAGTCGATAGCTACAACTGCTATGCCCGATTACCCTGCTATGTTCGAGGCCATGATTGTTCGAGGCCATGATGACAACGATTATGAGAAGGATGCCTACTCTAGAAGAGGAAGTAGAGCGTGATGTTCCTATAGGCACTTAGGGTTGTCGATTTTGCAAGTCTTTGCAAGGATTATACTTCTCTTGGTGGCAAGACGTTTGTTGGTACAGGACCTACTATTGAGAGTCAGACTTGGTTAGATAGTTGTGTTCCGATTTTAGGAGATTTGGGAATTGATGGTGCAACGAAAAGAAATCTTGCATCGAGACAGCTGCAAGGACGAGCAATTAATTGGTAAAACTCTATAACTCTTGAGACTTCGGAGGACCGGATAACTTTGTATCGGTATAGAACTATGTTTTTGGAGAAGTTCATTTCTACGGCCCAGAAGTCGATACACTTTAAGAAGTTTGTTGAGCTAAAGCAAAGAGGAAGGCCTATCGCTAAATATGTGACATAATTTGAAGCCTTGTGGAAGTATGCTTGTTCATCTATTGAGATACTTATCAAAAGAACGAGAAATTTATTACGGATTTGGATAGAGTCTTGGAAAACAACTAATCAACCATATTAATGACTCTTATGAGACGATAATAGAGAAGGATTTGAGGAAGGAGGGTTTGTTTCCATAGAAGGAAGGAGCTATTGTTGAGAATAAGAAGGAGTCAAATCCACAACAAGGTGGCGATAATAAAAAAGGGGAATGGAAAAAAGGAAACAATAATAGAAAGGGAAAAATGGCTAGACGAAGCTGAAAGCTGAGGTTACTTGCTACAACTGTCAATAAAAGGGCCATTATCCCGAGGATTGTAAGAACCTTAAGGTGGAGGGAAAGCGTTATAACTGTGGAAAGCTGAGGAACATAAAGAAGAATTGTCCGGAACCATCGAAGGACAAGCAGGTTGTGAAAGTGTATGCTTTGGATGTTGTGATGTCTTCATCGAAGGGTCCGACTATTGCGGAAAAGGGGAAGAGTGTTATTGTGCAATTTATGCTTTCTATCAGAGGTGTTTCCGTTTGGGTTTTGTTTGATACTGGAGCATCACATTCATTTATCTGTAATGAACTTGTTTGCAAGTTAGATTTAGAATCCGAGATTTTTGATGGACCATTGGTTGTGACTAATCCAGTAGGGGGTTCGTCCAATCTTTGTATGCTTTGTCATGGTCTAGTTTTATCGAGTCATGGTTACTCTTTTGTGTGGGATTGTTTTGCTTTGAAATTCGCTGTGTTTGGGTTTATTTTGGGTATGGACTGGGTCAAGAGGTATGCGACTATTATGGATTGCGAGAGGCTTAAGGTGGAAATCTGGAATGTGTAAGGGAAAACGATGGTGATATGCTATATACTAGAGAATGGAGTTCTGGTTAGCTTCTCATATTCGCTTGTTATTCCATGGGATTGGTTGTCATTTGTGCCAATCTTTTGAGAGTTTTCTGATGTTTTTAACGAGTCAGGGGGCTGCCGCAACAACGAGAGATTGAGTTTTAAAACGATCTAATGGAAGGAGCCATGCCTATTGTTATGCCTCCTATGTGGATGACACCAAAGGAACAACAAGAGTTAGAGGTGCAAGTAAATGATCTTTTGATTAAAGGATTCATTCGAAGTAGCATATCCGAGTAGGGTGCACCAGTTGTGTTTGCGACCAAAGCCGATGGATTGTTGTGTGTGGATTATCGTGAGCTTAATAAGGTGAACAAAAAGAACAAGTACCCATTGTCAAGAATATATGACTTGTTTGATCAGCTTTACGAGGCCAAAGTGTTTTCCCAAATGGATTTGGCGACGGGATTTCACCAATTGAGAGTGTCTGGGATAGTGTACCGAAGATTACTTTTAGGATACCATTTGGATTTTATGAGTGGTTGGTGATGCCATTTAGATTGACTAATGCTCCGACATATTTTATGGATTTTATGAATCGAGTTTTCAGATATCAGTTGAATAAGATCTTTCTTGTATTCGTGGATATTGGTTTACTCTAAGAATGAGGAAGAATACAAGGAACACTTGAGAATTGTCTTGAAAATTTTGCAAAAGCACCAGCTAAGGGCTAAGTTTTCGAAGTGTCACTTCTGGAAGGAAGAAGTGAGATTCTTGGGTCATGTCGTATTAGGACAAGATTAGCGGTGGATCCCGCTAAGGTGGCAGCATTCCAGGATTGGGATCGACCCAAGAATGCGACGAATGTTAGAAGTTTCCTTGGTTTAGCTGGATATCATCGACGATTTATCGGAGATTTTTCAAACATAGCTGCACCATTAATCGGATTAACGACAAAGAATCAAATCTTCGCGTGGAATGCAAAGTGTGAGCAAGCTTTTGGAATCTTAAGAAAAGTAAGCGCCAAGGTTTGTCAGGCCGTTTTCGGTTGTCAAGCGTATTGGGAAGCTCGGTTATAAAGTGGATTTACCTGAGAGGATGGTGAGTGTGCATAATGTGTTTCATGTATCATTTCTACCGAGGTTCATACACGACTCGAATGCTATGGTATCTCTTGATCAGCTTGAAGATTTAAAGGTCGAGCCCAAAGTTTCTAGGCCTAGCAAGTCGCTTTACGTCGTAGGCAGTGACACAAAGCAACTTAGGAGGAAGATCGTTAAGCTAGTTCATCCTTGTTCATCATAGATTTCATCTAGAGGCTAGATCATCATCATGGAAGATTAGATCATCAAAATTGCATTGATTTTGGGGTTTTACTATTGCTGTATAGATCTTATTTCATCGATATTGCATTGGATCTAGAAATTGGTGAGTAATAGATGTCTCTCACACGGGATGAATAGATTCAAACGAAATTTGGCAGAGGAGCTCTTGAAGATAAAAGGAGGGGACACAAAAATTTTCATGCCCAAACTCGCTAAGTACATGAAATAGTACTGGTCCATGCTCCATGGATCGGTACCGATCCATAGTATTAGCGTGAATGGTGGCGAATTTTTGTGCATGAGCTTGGGGGATAGATACAAGGCGGTGTACAAATTTTCAAGACATTTGGATGGGTTGATAGCAAGATAAACAATGAATGGATGTGACAGGAAGCATACGATGAGGTGATTATACTTCGATGCATTGGACCAAAATGAGATTGCACTGTGATGATGGACCGACAGGAAGTCTTTGAAGGAAGGATGGATCAGAGCCAAAACTTAGCAAAAAATTGCTAAGTTGGTGGACCTGTACCGATCCATGCTTAATGGATAAGTACCGATCCATCATGTTGCATGGTGGATTGCCATATTTTATGAGTGTGGTAATGGCACTACTTGGGGATATTTGGTGAAGTTTGTAAGCAAAAGGCTTCAGATGATCGAGATACAACTCAAGTAGGAAGTATACTTTGATTTTGAACTCAGGAAGGCGTGGTCGAGGTAGATTGATGTGATGCTGGTCGTGGGATGATATAGGATTCAATATGATGATGGATTGACTCTAGTAGGAGTTAGTTGAGGATAATAATGGAATTTGTTTGAAAGGTAACTTGAACAATGGAAGAACAAATCGTCGAGAAGGAAGGTTTTGTAGAGATGAAGTGCCAAGGAATCGTTGGTTATCGAAGTTTCTAGCGGACTCAAAGCAGGGGTATTGTAACAACCCGCATTTTACGTATCGAAGGATCATAAAACACTTTTATTTAATTCCCTAAGGGTTGTATCATTCTCATATTTTGATATGTTGTTTACGGGATGTGAGACATGCCCATAATTTTTACCAATTTTATTTGTGACCATTTTTCCCCTGTCAGTATTGTATATGGCATAACTTTTGATAGGGATCAAATCAGGTGCTGAGATCGATTTCACTGGAAAAGAAATGGTGTTTCCAATTCTGTAGAGTGGTCACATTGAGGATTTGGTTCAGCGGTTTGGGAGGAATCGCTGTTTTAGTGTTTCACAATTTTCTATTTAGGTGTTGTAAATCATTGATGGCCTGATTTGGGGTGACCCATTAGTGGGATGGTGGGAGGCTATAAATAGGGGGTTAAAGGCATGGAGAATAGTTTACTTTCTTCATTCTTTCATCTGGTTGTTCTCGTGATCCTCCTTGCTCAAAAATTCACCTTTCCACCATTAAAATCTAGATCTGAGGAAGAGGATTGAAGATCCACATCAATCTAAGCTAGATCTACATCAAGTGAAGAGATATTTCATCAAATCAAGAGGTTTAAAGGTTGTTCTTTGCTGTTCGGATTTGTGAATCATCGTTTTTAAACTAGACCGAAGATTTGGTGAGTGATAAGCATCTCTCGCACGTATTCAATCAAGTATATGGGTTGTTTGGCCTTGTTTTCATCATTTACATGTTGTTTTCACCAAGATCTACATCATGGTATGTATATTTTCGTATGAATCACCATAGAATCTAATCTAGCAACCTGAAACCGGTAATTTCCATGTTAATTCATATGATTATGCAAGTTAGATCCATTGGTTTAGTCTATGCATCATTTTATCATGATTTCGTGAATATTATATGATTATTGATGAAGATTGTCATTTTGATGTTGTTGATGATTTCACGAAGTGTTTATGGTTAAATTGGATGATCTAGATGAGCTGTTTGAATTGATGTTGTCGTTTGGTAATGATTTGGTCAAGATTGGAGCTACTTCGGTCAAATCTAGAGTCGGATTGTTTTTCATAGGTCAGTTCGTATGGCTTATTGCCCAAGAAATGAGGTCAGGTCGCAGGTCGTTCGTATGAAGCTCAGGTCATTCACTTCATCGGATCAGACTGTACAAAAGCATATGAAATGGATCTTCAGGTCATGGAAACTCTGGGTCGTTGGAGAGTAGGACATGTCGTTCCATCTCAGGATGTTGGAGATTTGGAATCTTGAAGCGCTGGGTCGTGGGAGCTTCATCTAGTTGAACCGTGGACCCTTCGGGTCGTTGGCTCTCAGTGGATTGGAGTTTGCTCGTTAGAAGGGAAAGGAAGTTAGGTCGTTGGTGACCTGGTTGAGTCAAGTCGTGGAACAACCTAAATGGTAAGATGAGTTTAGGTTGTGGAGCGACCTAATGGAAATGACAGCGTTTGTAAACGCTGTGAATGGAGGCTTAAACGTTGTGGTTTGTTTTTCATAGCGGGAGGTCGGGAAAAGCTATGGAAAGAAATATCGACCAAACAGCGTATATTTGGTTCGACGATGATTGTGACTTCGAATTATATTCAAGTGGGAATGTTCAAAGTGATGTGATGTGTTTGTTGATCGTCGTAATGTAACGAATGTGAAGACAACTCATGGTGGTGAGTTCGTGGATAATGGTTGCTTGAGCTTATGAAATAGTCAGCAGGTTGGATGGCTAGAGATAATGAAGGTCGAGAGATTATCGTATGTTCTAGTAGACTCAAAGAAGGGGTACAATAGGGGCAACCAAAGACTAGAAATGGTTGATTGAATACCCTGGGCTATCAAGATGGGCCTAGAGATACGAGTAAGGCTGGTATATGGACTTTTGCTAGAACCAAGGTCTACTATTAGCCCTTTACGGACGACAAGGTGTTGAGTCGGTCATACGATTAGCAATGGTTTCAAAGCAAGATTGGCGGTGATATCCAGAGTCATGGATGATGATTGTTTTTCTTATATCATCTTGTGTAGATTGTTCTACGTCGAAGGAGATATCTCTTGGGTGCTTGTCTGATATTGGTTTTGGCCTATGGGGCTTGTGCGTGGGATATTTCAATGTCGATTAGAATGGTCAACAGTTGATAACTAAATGCCATGAATGTAATGTTTGTTTCTATTTGGTTGTTGTAAACGCTATCATTATCGGATGTGGGAAAGATGGGTGTGAGTTCTTCTCTGTGGATGTTAGTAGATTAGTTGATTCTGCTTATTATCATATACTTCATTGATGATGTCTGTTAGCTGTTTTATCGCTCACTAAGATTGTTGTCTGACTCAAGGTTTTATGTTTCCCTCTTATTACCTTGGGTTGTTCATCCTGTTGTGGATGGGCAGACTGAGTAGCAGGTAACATATAACATATCTTGGTGAACGCTGTTGCAGATCGATAATGAACTTGAGGCTTACGTACCAGTTTCATACTACTATCTAGTATTTCTGTTTCCACTGTTATGTTTGGTGTTTACTCTGAGTGTTGTAGTGAGGCCAATTTGTACAGACACTTGTGTTGTAATCCAAAGATGTATGGGTATTCTTTCTAGTTGTTATGAAAGCTCAAGTTTCTACTCAAATATGCTTCACTATTATTGCCTGTTGTATATGTTCTATTATATTGTATGTTTGCGCTGTGAGTTATACGACAGGTTCTGCTTGTGTTATCTTTCTTTGATGATCGTCCAAAGCTTCCTGGCACGTCTTGTAGCGTATCATTTCCCCTGTTAAGTGTAGGAGTTATGGGCGGTCGTCACATTTGGTACCAGAGCTCTGGTTATCGATTTTAGCCAAATTTCAAGGACGTAATTACGTGTGAGAGACATATTTGTAGATTTCTGATGGATGTATATTATATATTAGTTTATAGTTCCATTTGCAGCTTTTCTCGTAAGTGTCTAATCATTCTATATTACAGATTTAGAATGAGTCATCGAACATCGAGACACACTACTAGGGAGGAGAGTGTCTTTGGAGCGGGAAATGGAGGTGCACCATATTACCCAACCATGTTTGAGGCTATGATAGAAGAATTCATGTGGGTACCCGCTCCAAGATCAGCTGTGGTAGATGTTCAAGTGCAGGAGCCTAGAGCCGTGGACTTCGCAAAGCTGAGCAAAGACTTCATATCTCTGGGAGGAAAACCATTCAAAGGGCAGAGCCGACTGAAGAGGTTGAGAGGTGGTTGGATGCTTTTGTACGGATTTTTGGAGACTTGGGTATAAATGATGCAATGAAGAGGAAGCTTGCATCGAGACAGCTACAAGGCAGAGCCAGGGATTGGTGGAACTCTGTTGCTCTAAAGACTCCATAAGATGAGACTTCAGGGAGCTATTCCAAGTCAATTTTGAGACAAAATTCATCTCTACCATCCAGAATCTATTCTATTAAAAAGGTTTGTTGAGCTTAAGCAGAATGGTCGACCAGTGCTTGAGTATGTTTCTGACTTCGAAGCTTTATCGAAGTATGCTCGTTCATATGTTGAGAGTCCTTATCATAAGAATGAGAAGTTTTTCATGGGCTTGTTGGGAATTAGCTAGTTGATCATCTCGATGACACTTATGAGAAGATCGATGAGAAGGCTTTGAGGCATGAAAGTTTGTTTCCTAAGGAAGAACCTGTTGTTGTAGCTAATGGAGAACCAAAACCACAGAAGCATCGTAACAACAAGAAGAGGAAGCAGCAACAACAAGAAAGGATGGCCAGAAAAAGCAAAAATGCGAGGTGATTTGCTTTAACTACCAACAGAAGGGCCATCATTCCAAGGATTGCAAGAATCCAAAGGCTGAAAGGAAGTGTCACAACTATGGAAAGCCTTGGCATCTCAAAAAGGACTGTCCAGAACCAACTAAGGAAAAGCAAGTTGTAAAGGCATATGCTTTGGAAGCTGTGCCATCGTCTTCTAGAGCTCCTACTGCAGAGGAGAAAGGGAAGGTTGTCTTCGTCCAATCTACTCTTTCTATTAGAGATGTTTCAGTTCATGTGTTGTTCGACACTGGAGCATCACATTCATTCATTTGTGATGAGCTTGTGTGCCGCTTGGGTTTGGAACCCGAGATTTCTAATAGACCTTTGGTTGTGACTAATCCAGTTGGGGGTTTGTCCAGTCTTTGTATGCTTTGTCGTGGTCTTGTGTTGTTGAGTCATGGTTACTCCTTTGTATGTGATTGTTTTGTTTTTGAACTTTGCTGGGTTTGGGATTATCTTCGGTATGGACTAACTCAAGAGGTACGAGGCAAGAGTGAATTGCGAGAAGATTAAGGTAAGAGTTGTGGATGTTGAAGGTTTGATTCGATGTAAACCCGAAGATGGTATCTTCGTGAGCTACTTATATTCGCTTATGATTTAACAGGAAGACTTTTCATTGGTGCTGATGGTTAATGAGTTTGAGGATGTCTTTGAAGAGGTCAAAGGGTTGCCACCGCATAATGAGATCGAGCTCAGAATCGGTTTGGTTGAGGGTGCTAGACCTATCGTCATGCATCTTAGGCGGATGGCGTCTAAGGAACAACTAGTGTTAGAAGTACAAGTACGTGACCTTTTGGGAAAAGGATTCATTCGGAGAAGTGTATATGAATGGGGTGCACAAATTATGTTTGCAACCAAGGCAGATGGCTCATTAATATTGTGTGTGGACTATCGTGAGCTGAACAAGGTGACCAAGAAGAACAAGTATCCGTTGTCGAGGATCGATGACTTATTCGATCAGCTTCACAAGGCCAAAGTGTTTTCTTAGATGGATTTGGCAACGGGATTCCACCAGTTGAGGGTGGCAAAGAATAGTGTGCCGAATACTGCTTTTAGGACACCATCCGATTTCTTCGAATGGTTGGTGATGCCATTCGGGTTGACTAACGCGCCAATGTATTTCGTAGATCTTATGAATAGGGTTTTCATAGATCAGTTGAACAAGTTCATGCTTGTGTTCGTGGATGATATTCTAGTTTTCTCTCGGAATGAAGAAGACCATAAGACGCACTTGCGAGTTGTTTTGAAAATCTTGCGAAAGCATCAGCTGAGAGCTAAGTTTTCGAAATGTCACTTCTGGAAGAGCGAAGTGAGATTCTTAGGACATGTTGTTTCTAGAAATGGAATAGCGTTTGACCCCGCTAAAATGGCAGCAACCCAGGACAGGGTTATACATAAGAATGCGATGGATGTTCGGAGTTTCCTTGGGTTAGCGGGATATCATCGCCGTTTTGTAAAGGATTTCTCCAAGACAGGTGCACCATTAACAGGATTGACGAAGAAGAATCAGGTGTTCGCATAGGATGCAAAGTATGAGGAAGCTTTTGGAATCCTGAAAGAGAGACTAACAAGTGCTGATGTGACCATTCCAAGTGGGAATGAAAAGATGGTGATGCATGCGGTACTGGACTTGAAGCAGTGCTAATGCAAAAGGATAAGGTTATAGCCTATGCAAGTCAACAGCTGAAGTCGCATGAAAAGAATTACCCAACCCATGATTTGGAGTTGGCGGCGATCGTGTTTGCTTTGAAGATGAGGAGACATTACCTGTTCGGAGTTTGATTCGAGTTGTTTTTGGATCACAAGTCGTTGAAGTATCTTTTCTCCCAAAAGGATCCGAATCTTCGGCAATAACGGTGGTTAAAGTTTCTGGCATCATATGACTTTGGCAAGACTATACTCCTGGTAAAGGTAATACAGTGGCGGATGCGTTCAGTCGAAGACATGCAAGTTTGGGAGCGATGTTTTCGGAACGGAAGTGCCTCGAGTACTTGGAAGGATTTGATTTCAGGCCAACCTAAAATGTTGGTAAGCTTATCGATAAAATCTACTCTCATCGAAAGGATTGGTGAGATCCAGAAGCGTGATGGAAGGCTTGTCGAGATTCTCCAGAAATTGGAACTGGAGGATAAAAAGTTCGAGGTCGATCGAGAGGGTTGGCTTTAGAAGCAAGGACAACTGGTTTTTCTTGATATCAATGGACTGAGAGAGGAGGTTGTGAGAGAATTTCATCACTCAAAGTTGATGATTCATCCTGGTGGTAATAAGATGTATTAGGACATGAAGCGATCTCACTACTGGGAAAGGATGAAGAGGGAAGTTGGAAAGTTTATTTCCAAATGCGTGAACTGTCAGTTAGAAAATGTTGAACAGAAGAACCTGAGTGGATTACTTCACCCATTGGAAATTGCTACGTGGAAGTGGGAGAAGTTATCGATGGATTTTATCGATGGACTACCTAGAATCAGGGAAGGAAATGAAGGAATTTGGGTCATCATAGATCGCTTGACCAAAAGCGTGAGGTTTATTCCTGACAGATTGACTCAAATAACATTGAAGTTGGATGAACTTTATATAAAATGGATAGTTTGATTCCATGGTATCCCGAAGAGCATAGTGAATGATCGAGATCCATTGTTCACGAGTGGATTTTGGAAGAGTTTGCAAGAGACATTGGGAACCGAGTTGTGTTTGAGTAAGGCTTATCATTCCCAAACTGATGGTCAAACCGAGAGGGTTAACCGAGATTTGGAAGATCTCCTAAGAGCTTGTGTATTGGACTTTAAGGGATCACGGGAAGACCATCTACATTTAGTCGAGTTTGCATATAATAATAACTACCAGTCGAGCATTGGGATGGCACCATACGAGGCGTTGTATGGTAAACCGTGTAATTCTCCGGCATGTTGGTTAGAAACTGGAGATAAGTTGGTACTTGGGCCAGAGATGTTAAGAGAACATCGGATTGTTTCGAGATCGTTCGACAACAACTGAAGGCAGCCCAAGATCTTAAAAAGAGTTATGCCGATAAGCGTCGTAAGGATTTGGATTTCGACGCTGGCGATATGGTTTTCGTGAAGATTTCGCCTTTGAAGAATATTGTTCGATTTGGAAGTAAAGGAAAGTTAGCTCTAAGGTTTGTTGGACCGTTTCCGATATTCGAGCAGATAGGAAAGCTCACATACAATTTGGATTTACTTGAGAAGATGTCGAGTGTCACAATGTTTTCCATGTGTCGTTTCTACGGAAGTGTGTGCATGGTTCGAATGTGGTGGTATCTCTGGAGCAGTATGAAGACCAAGAAGCTGAGACCGTAGTTACAGAACCTCGTAAGCTACTTTGCGTTCTGGGGAATGACACAAAACAACTTAGGTGGAAGATGGTTAAGCTAGTCAAGGAACAATGGAGTGAGGAGGATGACAATTGTACGTGGGAAACGGAAGAGAAGATGGAGCCGACCCATCTATAACTCTTCATTGGCATGACCCATAATGTCGTGTCACTCTTACCCCATTGTAACTTGTACTATTATGGTTGTTATTATTGTTGTTAGAATTCCACGTCCTAGGATAAGGTTATGGATGCATGGTTTGATGGCTGCTAGTCTGGATGATAGAATTGGATGATGATAAGCATGTAGAATTGTTTTGGTTGCTTGTGGTTTTTGGGATTTCGGGGGCGAAATTCCTAAAGGGGGGAGAATGTAACAACCTGCATTTTACGTATCGTAGGATCATAAAATACTTTTATTTAATTCCCTGAGGGTTGGATCATTCTCATATTTTGATATGTTGTTTATGGGGATGTGGGACATGTACATAATTTTTTCTAATTTTATTTGTGACCATTTTTCCCCTGTCAGTTTTGTATAGGGTATAACTTTTGACTGGGAAAGAATCAGGTGCTAAGATCAATTTCATTGGAAAGGAAATAGTGTTGCCAATTCCGTAGAGTGGTCATAATAAGGATTTGGTTTAGCGGTTTGGGAGGAATCATTGTTTTAGTGTTTCACAATTTTCTTGTCAGGTTTTGTGAACCATTGATGAGCTGATTTGGGGTAGCCCATTAGTGGGCTAGTGGGAGGCTATAAATAGGGGGTCAGAGGCATGGAGAATAATTTACTTTCTTCATTCTCTCATTTGGTTGAGCTCGTGATCCTCCTTGCTCAATCAAATATGCCTTTCCACCATTAAAATCTGGATCTAAGGAAGAAGATTGAAGATCTACATCAATCTAAGCTAGATCTACATCAAATGAAGAGAGATTTTATCAAAATGGACAGGCCTAAAGGTTGTTCTTCACTGTTCGGATTCATGAATCATCATTTTTAAGCTATATCGAAAATTTGGTGAGTGATAAGCTTCTCTTGCATGGACTCAATCAAGTATATGGTTTGTTTGAACTTGTTTTCATCATTTACATGTTGTTTTCACCAAGATCAACATCATGGTAAGTACATTTTTATATGAATCACCTTAGGATCTAATCTAGCAACCGAAAATCGGTAATTTCCATGATAATTCATATGATTATGCAAGTTAGATCCATTGGTTCAGTCTATGCATTGATTTATCATGATTTGGAGAATTTTATACGATTATTGATGAAGATTGTCATTTTGATGTTATTGATGATTTCGTGAAATGTTTATGGTTAAATTGGACGATCTGGATGAGCTGTTTGAATCGATGTTGTCGTTTGGTGATGATTTAGTCAAGATTGGAGCCACTTTGGTTAGATCTGGAGTCGGGTTATTTTTCATTGGTCGGTTTGTATGGCTTGTTGCCCAAGAAATGAGGTTAGGTCGCAGGTCATTTGAATGAAGCTCAGGTCGTTCGCTTCAACGGATCAGACTATATAGAAGCATATGAGATGGATCTTCGAATCTTGCTGTAGATAATGAAAGCCGAGAGATTATCGTTGTTGTAAGTTCTAATGGACTCAAAGCAAGGTACAAAAGGGGTCGCCCAAAGACTAGAAGTGGCTGATCGAGTACCCTGGGAAGTCATGATGGGCCTAGAGATACGAGTCACGATGGAATATGGAGTTCTGCTAGAACCAGGGTTTGCCGTTAGCCCTTGATGGACGACATGGTGTTAAGTTGGTCATACGATTAGCGATGTTTTCAAAGCAGGATTGGCGGTGATAGCCAGAGTCATGGATGGTGATTGTTTTGCTCATATTATCTTGTTTAGATTGTTCGACGTCAAAGGATATATCTCTTGGGTGCTTGTTTGATATCGGTTTATGCCTCTGGGGATTGTGCATGGGATATGTCAATGTCGATTAGAATGGTCCACGCTTGATTACTAAGTGTCATGAATGTAATGTTTGTTTCTAGTTAGTGGTTGTAAAGGCTATCACTATTGGATGTAGGGAAGATGGATGTGAGTTCTTCTCTGTGGATGTTGGTAGATTAGTTGATTAATCTGTCTATTTTCATATACTTCATTGATGATGTCTATTAGCTGTTTTATCTCTCACTAAGACTCTTGTCTAACTCAAGGTTTTATGTTTCCCTCTTATTACCATGAGTTGTTTATCCTGATATGGATGGGCAGACTAAGTAGCAGGTAACAGGTGGCAAATCTTGGTGGACGATGCTGCAGATCGATGAAGAGATGGACGCTTACGTACTAGTTTCTTACTACTATCTAGTATTTCTGCTTTCGCTTTTATGTTTGGTGTTTACTCCGAGTGTTGTAGTGAGGCCAATTTATGCAGACACTTGTGTTGTAATCCAAAGACGTATGGGTATTCTTTCTAGTTTTTATGAAATCTCCAGTTTCTACGCAAATATGCTTCACTATTATTACTTGTTGTATATGTTCTACTATATTTTATTCTCGCGCTGTGAGTTATACGACAGGTTCTGCTTGTGTTTTCTTTCTTTGATGGTCGTCCATAGCTGCCTAGCACGTCTTGCAGCGTGTCATTTCCCTTGTTAAGTGCAGGAGTAGTGGGCGGTCGTCACAGGTATCGTGGGGATTCCCATTAGGACCGGGTAGCATCGTGTATCCTGGATCGAGCTTAGGTAGCACTACGCCATAGATGGCCTACAGCGACCCCAGAGAAGTGACGCAGTAGGTGCCAAAAAGTGTTGCTATAGGCAAAAAATGATCCATGGCAACACTTTTTTGGGGTTGCCTTTTGCCACGTTGCCTTAGAGTCAAAGGCAACGCCTTTGCGACTCTATGGCAATATCGGTACAGGTGTCGCCATAGGTACCAATACAACAAAAAAATCCCTTTCGCAACTGCCAAAAACAGTTGTAATATGTCTAGTACAGCTGGCAATTGTAATAAAGTCAACCATTTTTACAACTGTTTCTAGCAGTTGTTAAAATTTGTTTTACAACTACTAAAAGTTGTTACACCTCAATAACTATTAGTCAAAGATTTCATAATATAATAATAAATATTATTATAATGCAGTAGTTAATTCGAATAAATATTTTATTTCAACATTTCAAATGGTACAAATATTTTGACTCCACTATTGTACATTCACTACTATATTACACAATCACTCATATTTACCTACATTCCTCGCTACATTGTCACTCGATTCAGTCATATGCAGAATCACACGTACAACCATATGAATCACTGATTTTCAAGGCCAAGTTAAATTCAGTTTAGTAACAACTTTTCAACAGCATGATTAGTGGAATAATGTCACATGGGTTCACTTACATTCTTCTGTTATACACTTCTACTCTCCCCAATCTTCAAGCTATTACAGCCATTAGAAACTGAATCAAATAATGATTTAATGAGAAAAATTATACATTGAAATATTAGAACATGAAACCAAATAATAAACCCAAAAAAATATATAAGAAATGTAGGATGAGATACAAGTTCAAAAATGTTATACATCTGATTGGGCAACCAAAGAATAGGTTAATCAATCAACCTAGAACATCATATAATCAACCACAGTGACCACTTCATATATAAAGCAAAATCAACTAATTTGTACCTGGTAACCTGAGCGAAGAACCAATCTTTTGTGTAATCTCTTTTGCCTATAGTATAAACTAGATCTCCATTAGGATACTCAACAGCATAAACCATTCATGTCTGCCAAAATTAACAAGCAGGCTTTGAGCAAAAAGGCACAAAGCATAATGCTATTAATAGATGACAACAGTATTAACCTACCGGTCCAACAACATCAGATACATGGGACACTGTGGTTCCTAACGCAGCTCCAAGGTAAAGCACACGTGCTCCAGGTTTCTAATCAAAGGACAAAAAACTATTATAGGTTATATCCCCAACTGCATAAGTACAGCTGCATAAGTGAATCGATCGGTTTGCAATCCATTTAGCTTCATGGCAATACGTGAGATGAAATGAATGTCATTCATATGAAAGAAGTAAGAATAGCAGCGATAAACTAAGATACACTATGTAATCAAAATCAAGAAAACATTGGAATAATATAATTTATAACCCCGCAACTCTTAGAAACCAATGAACTAGAATTGACTACTAACTTGATCCACTTAAATCTAATATTTAAATTATGAACTAGAAAACAAATCAAAGCATATTCAATCGGCCTAGGGCCAATAAAAACACACGAAATACTCCCACTGCCATATAAAAAAGAGAACTGTAAACACATGAAACTTTCTTTTTTAAGGATACCAGTCGTACGTCCCACAATAGTTTTGCTAAGTACATTCACGTGAATGCATATTGGGACCTTAGTATATAAACAGTCGAGCTGTGTAGCCCTATGCAGTATGATGAGGGTTGACTAATATGATCACAATTTAAATTATGTGAAGAATCAACTGATAACATATAAGTTTAAATTTTCTACACATAATTCAAATGACTGCGGTAATTACTTTCTATGTCATATGGGTTTCAGTACGTGCTGTAAACTTGCAGTTGAAACAGTAAACACATTTTATGTCATATGGGATCTTCAACCAATGTTTCTAAGCAATACACTTGTTTAGTAATAAAAAGATAACGATGTGTTTTGTTGTGTTAATGATTCAAAAGATAACATTGCAAAATTACTTTGCCAACAATCTATGGAAACGACAACAGTAATACAAAAGCAAGTTTACATACCTTATTCGATCTATTAATATTTATCTTACAACATCCTTTCACATGTATAAATAGAGCACACATTTCCAAATTTTGACAGAAAACATTCATTATTAGTTCTCCAATGTTGCATGTCTACCGGAGTCAATAGTCGGTCATGTATCCACGAAACTCTATTCAGTTTAGATGTATATATACAAAGCAGGCACTCACATATACAGCTATATAATTAGTATAATGTGTTTAAATGTATATATACAAAACTTAAACCGATATATCATATGATTATTAAACCATAATCAATCACTACTTGGAGCAATCGGTCTGTATAACCCAGTTTCCATTTTTTCTGTTTGGGTCACAGTGGTCAGTCTCCATTTATTCTGTTTCCCTGTTGTAAACCCAGTGTAGTACTTCAAGCCTGTATTCAGCCTGTACAACCAATATGTTTTCTTATATTCACCCAAACATACGTTTAGTACTTCAAGCAGCAACAAGCTCGCTAGAGTGATATTTCAAGGTCATCCTCAACAACTTCAATGTTAAAGGCATCACCTTTAATGCAACACTGATCAGGTAATCATGACTATAATAGCTAAATATAGTTTCTTTTCAGCTCAAGTGTCAGGTTTCAAACATATTCGCACAAAGAACTGGAACTAATAGTGTTGACACATTTTTTGGCAAAAGCCGTCACACATGGAATTCCTGAATGATAACATGCTCGAGCGATGGAAACGACGTCAGAAGATATTGAGAGATTTGGTCAAAATCACATCCTCAACATAAACAGGCCCGAAACTCCTATCAGACGACCTCTTTTGGGCCCGAAAACAACGATTACAAAGCTAAGCTCTGTAACTTTTGTAGATCTCTGAGTTATCTTCAGTTTGAGCTTCGGTTTGGCTCAATCGGACTTACGGTTTGAAAGTTATGCCCGTTTCCGTAAACTGGTGTAAACTGGCAATTTCCTGGATAAAGCAACAAAGCAGCACACGATCGAAGTATGGATCACGCACCCTCAGATCGTCCCTCATCGGATCGCCCCTCATCGGATCGCCCCTCATCGGATCGCCCTCCTCAGACCACGAACCGTCCGTGGTACATCTCACGATCCGACCCGATCGCCAGCACTACACTCCAGCTTCACTATGCTGCTCACGATCCGACCCATGACCACGATCCGACCCATGACCACGATCCAACCCCATAATCGCGATCCGAACTTCCGACCTGCAGAAACGCTCCCTGTTTTGACCTATTCTCATGCCACATCTTGCTCCTATTACCCTGGATCGTGTGCCACGTACCCCACCACGATCCGATCCCCGCACCTGCTCCTGCGCAGCTTGTTCTGACCTATTCTCAAGGCTATTTTCACTCCAACTTGCATGGATCTGATTACACATGTCACATGACGATTTGGAGATGATATCTGGACGTTTTCCACCACATTTCGAGATTTTTGGGATGCGTGCCATGTGTCCCATGAACCACCTTCAGGAAACGGCTATAAATACCCCATTTGAAGGCATTTTCAAGGATCATTTTGGCCATTCTTCTTCACGGCTTCCACCATTGCTGAAGTGCAAGGATTTTGCACCCTTCTTCACATAAATTCTCCTCTTCTAATCTCAATTAACACACGGATTGTGTGATTGCATGTAACTAATTCTTGTAATCTATCAGTATAACAATAAGATTATAAAGTGGACGTAGGCTACATCTACAGCCGAACCACTATAAAAACCTTGTGTGTCTCCTCTTTATTTACTCTTTTCTGCATTTTGTGATATGCGATCCGCATTTGGGTGTTAGGCCCAATTTCTGGTCTAACAGATAGTGTCTCAGTCTTCTTTACTATTTATCTTTATGTATTTCCTGATAGATGCAGTTTTCAATAGCCATTTTTGTCAAAGTCCTAAGTGGAATACTCATCTCATCTCTAAGTTCTCATCTGGGACAATTTCGTTTCTTCTTTGTTTATTAATCAACCTCAGCACTTGAAATTTAGAATTAAGAACAGAAATAAGCCTGGCCTATTCTTTTATATGAAAATCAATTGGCATATCGAACTAAGATGACCCAAAAAATTGCAGTAAATCAATTAGCCCTAATAATCTTCCAAATTTTATAATTTGTAACAGTTCTTACCCTTATAGCAGCCCCACTAGCGTTTGTAGATAGAATCCGTCTCGAATTAAAGAAGCTGAAGTCAGATCGTCGATTACCACTAACATGAACAGGCGCAAGTGTGCCTCCGTAACTCTAAGCAGCAACCTCAAATTTGATCGTCGATTGCCACCACAGGACCTGAAAACGGACGGTTGCTTCAAATTCGTCTCAAATTAAAGAAGATGAAGTCAGAGGAAGAAACCCTAATTTTTTGATCAGGCCATTAAAAAGAAAGCGAAGCGAGCTGTATTTTTTCCCCTTAAGTGAAAAAGAAAGGAAGCCTTTTGGCGGTAAGTGAAAATTTGGGGAAAAGCATGTGAGAGGGTGAAGGAAATTCATAACACGGATTGGGAATATAGGCCGTTGGATCCTATTCACGCGGATTACTAATTTTATTAATTTTTTAATTTGAACATATCTGTAGGTACTGCAACAAAATATTATATCTATGCTAACACATTAAAGCGTGCGTTGCAATAGACAAAAATCAACATAGCAATGGCAACATTGTAGCTAGCAACACCATGGATTTTTGTTGCGATAGGCCATCTATGGCGTAGTGTAGATGAGTGATCTTGTTGTCTTAGATAATTAAGGCTAACATACAGTTGATTATGTATGGTAGTCCGACTAGAAACGAGGTTTCTATTAGCCCTTTTGACTGATGAAAGAAAATTCTATTATCAATGGATTCGAGGCTTTAATCAGTGATAGCTAAGATATTGGATGTTATAGATGATATGGTTGATTGTGTGTTTTCTTCTCTGTTTTTTCTGGGTAGGCTTTCACTATAGGTCGTCAAAGAGAAGTGGGATTGGGGGATGTCCGTTCCTATTCTAGAGTGGCATATGGTAGATGATTATTCTGTGCTAATCCTTTGGTTGTTAAGATGGATCAGAAGATTGAATTGTCTGTACTCATATATCCTGTGTAACTATTGTTAGTTATTTTATTGCTCCCCACGACTGTTGTCAGACTCAAGGTTTTATATTTCCCTCCTATTACCTTGGGCTGCTCTTCTACTTTTGTGGTTGGCAGACTGAGATAGTAGGCAACATGTTTTGGTGCCGATGATGCTATGCGATGACGAGCAGGAGGCTGACGTACTATTTTCTAATATATAGATATTTGGTATTTCCTCCGTATGTTGATGATAATTGATACTCAGAGAGATATATAGTGAGCCTTGATGTACGGATTATTCATTTACATAAAATTTTGTATTGGTGACTCTGAGATATTATGAGATTTGATTTTTTATCCAGTTATGTTTCACTGTATATCCTGTTGTATATTTTCCTATTATATATTATCCATGCGATCTAAGTTATATGATAGGTTATTTTTAAGTTATTCTTCCATGATGATCGTCCGTATCAGCCTGCCAAATCATATAACGCCTTTTTCCTTAGTAAGGTGGAGGAGTTATGAGGTGGTCATCATAGTTATGGATTGATAAAGACGAAGTTTTTAGTCGCAATTGAACCCAGGGGATGTACCATTCAGTAAGGTCCGCAACTCACAGTAATTTAATTATAACTTCTCAAGAGAACGAATTGTAGGCTTTGGAAATATCAACCATTACCGCAACACAATTGATTTTGTTAGCCATATAGTAATTTATTGCCTTAATCGCCACAATAAAATTATTAAGAAAGTATTTACTAGGCGTGAAGGCGGATTTCTTAGGGGAGAAGAGGCCTCCAAGGTAGGGTTTAATACGGTTGGGTAAGAGAGAGATTTGAAAATAATGTTTAGGAGGCTGCTTAGGCAATAGCCCCCAATTGAAGATGCACAATCAGATTTGTTAATGAAAGTGAGGTTTGCACATATAAGTATGAAGATGAGTCTTGGTCGACTGGTGAATTCAGCGTGGGCATGAACAATGTTAAAATGAATAAAGCCCAAGTACCACTTAAAAAAGGAAGACATGAATTTGTCTAGCCCAGTGGCCTTGTCCCTGCCATGGCTTTGAGCGCTTTCCATATCTTATCTACCTCGAAATCAGTAGCAATTGACATGGGAAGTGGAGTTTGGTAAGGGTAAAGATGCTTTCAATTTATGATATTGAAGTTGAGAGATGAAGATCGAAGCCTATTTCTTAGATGGGAAGTGAAGATTCATAGGATTTTATTTACATCCAAGACCTACGCCTCGCCATGAGAAATGGGCAAAATAAAAATGGTTTTGAAAATATTCTTTTGGTGTTTTGATGGTAAAACATATATGATGCTGCTACCAACATGTTTGTTAATAGATTTTAGGTCACACAGTTATACAATGGGAAATGGAGTTTAAATAAATATATCGAAGGAATAAAAAAATGGAGTTTAAATAAAAAGGAGAGATTCAAAATTGGAGTATAAAGGAAAAAACATGCAACACTATACACTACATAATTTTCTCTTTGAGTTGCATTTTTTATAGCTCGCTGCAAGGAAATTAAGGAAAAGGTATGAAAATATTTCAGTTCCAGCAAGACTCGAACCTAGATGTCCAAGGAATTAACATGATGACCAACCATTACACCGCCACATACTTGCATTCAAGGATTTGGCTATAAATTATATGTGCTGATTAAAACATGCTGAGGCAAAAAGTACTAGGGACTAAAATCAAGCCACATGCCAGTTTGGAAAGCAGGCGCACATATCTTCTAGTAGGCTATGATAACTTTTGAATTTAGTACGCTTGCAATCATAGATGAACATTATTAAACATGACTATTAAACTTCTTCTTCACGTACTGTGAAGCTCCAATGGTCGTATCTCTTCCAACTTAATCATTGAAGCATCACTCCTATTCATCGATCTCTTATCACTCATATATAATCTTTCCACTATCCCTAAAGAAAATGTACATTCCTATTTTATAATTTCCTAAAAAGATGAAAATATTCTCTAGCGATAGACACAGATGAACCCTTTATATTAAATTTGTAGCAAATATAGAAAGAAGAAAAATACTCATCTCTTAGTAGGCATCATGTCACTACGGTTCACCCTTTTACATCCTCAACTGTCACTTCTAGCTTCCCACAATCCACTACTATCTCATACTTCCTAATACAGTCCATCTTAAAGATATCACAAACCCAAAAAAAAATCAATCAAAAACAAAATAGCATCCATGACTCGAGAACGTTAGGCCACGACAAACCATATAAAGGTTATTAGAGCCATCGACAGGTCTTGTCACAATCAAGGGTCAGTCCACTATCTTAGGCTCCAATCCTAATTTTCACACCAGGCTACTACAGATGAAGAAATGTGAGGCTCTACTATCCAGCAGAACTCTAATAGAAACATTGCGGATGAAAAACATACCTTGCACCGTGACTCTCTTTTCCTTATCCTTCATCATAGAAGCATTAAATGAAGTCGAGATCGCATCCAAAGCGTATGCCTTCACATTCTTCTAATCCTTTACTATTTATAGGCAGTCTTCTATAAATACCTCAGTTTATCACATTATAACACTTCCTTTCCTTGTTACTTTGAAATCCTTAATCAAATGGCCTTTCCCTTTACATCTATAGCAGGTTGACTCAATACTACCTTTCTTCAGTCCCTCATTATTTGCTGCTGCTTCCGCTTTCCATTCTGCTTCTTCTTGCCTTCACTACCCTATTGCGGATTTGGCTCTTCCTTCACGTAGAAATGACAACAAAACTACGTCCTTAGGCTACAGGATCTCATATCTAAGTTCTTTTTCAACCAACTTATAAAAAGGTTCCTCAATGTAATCAACTAGTTTCTCCCAAGATAATCATCCAATCCAATAATATACTTATCATTCCTCTTTAAGGAAGCATGAACGAAAGACATATATATTTGGATGAAGCATCAGATCCTATCGTAATTCCTTGCTTTAGCTCCACAAAATTATTGTATAACTCAAAATTTTGAGTCAATGGAATAAACTTCTCTTTGAGACTTGCCTTTGACTGATCCTAAGAAACTGATCCTTAAGAGTAGCAATGGAAATGACATTCCACCAATTGATAGATCTGCCCTGAAGTTGACTCAAAGCTAGCTTCCATTTCATTAAATCCACTATCTCTAAATCTTAGAAGATGCACTCATAAGTATCTATCTAATCTTGAACTTTCATTGCTGACTCTATCCCAATAAATAGCTTCCCACCCAAAGTATTGTAATCATTCCAAATTTTGGCAAAGTCAACCCTAGGCGCTTGCAAAGGAGCACCTTCGCGTAAAGCCAACCCAAGAGTTGGCCGAGCTTTCCTCATCATCGACACTATCATCACATCGAACATGGCCATAAAGTTAGGTGCGGGTAATATCCCGAATTTCCGTACTCTTTGAGTCGACTAATAACACCACTCGTCCAACCAAAATTGCAAAGAAATACGAATCATTATTAGAAAGAAGTTAGAGGATGAGAAATAGAAAGAAATATTAGAATAGAAGAAAACGAAGATTATAAACTCACAGCGGAACGAATAAAATATATTAGATAACATAAACTTTGAAATGTAAATTCAGTAACTTTATATACATACCATTATCAGAGCACAAAAGTTATTTCTGGAACAGTTATAAACACCTGTTTCCAGATAAACACAGTGGAAAATGTGATAGTCTATAGCTAACTGATGACGCCTCCCTCCTCCAAATGCATCTATAAAATCCCGACTACTAGACTGCCCATACAAATTTGGGCACCCAAGAGTTTAGGAAAACAAACAAAATAAACTCTGGGTCAGTCATGGGACTGGTGTGAGTAAACTCCAACCATTTGTTTAATTTTCAAAAATCCTTTCGAAAGAAATGATAATCGTAAGACCGATCCACCCATAAACACAGATGGTTTTTACCTTATGATAACCAGAAATATTTTTGATATCAAATCCAGTGATATTACAATAGTGTCTAAATCAAATAAATAGAAGTCTAGCAGAACGCTTGCATCTCACACTCCATATACAATATTAAATCAAAAACCACAGGGTGCTTATTGGATATTGGATTTACAACATGACAAGATATGGAACCACCTTCCGATCAGTGTAATCTAGAGGTGATACACTAGGGTTCAACAAGAACATCTTGCAACCTGGCCCACACATGACCGACCACTCATTTCGCTTGAGTGTATCGAATGTATATCACCAACGGTTGGGATCAGTAACCGTTTCCCGAAAAGGAACAACATCGATAGATTAAAGAAGTAAAAATAATTTCTCTAGATAGGTGATTATACATCCTAATGGGAGCGACCCACATAGCCATGCTGCCTGCCCGATTTTTGTCATTTCCCGGTTGTTGAGGCCTGAGGTTTGAATTATCTTCCAGAACATCTGGCCACCATTCACTTTGAATGCCACATCATCAGATCCATCGGAAATCACTAATCGATTCCCACAAAAATGCTCAGATTGTCGGGCTAAAGAAGTTTCCCTTCTTTGCCACCAACTTCGTACGTTTGAAGGAATCAACTTACGTAATCCCTTTTGGAAATACTCTGTCAGACACTCGTCCATACACGTTGTTCTGGGTCTGGACGAACCGAAGGCACAATTCTATTAATCCATCTTGGGAAATTTCTACCTAGGATTAACAGAATAGCCCTTGCATTTTACTCTGTCTACAATTATCTTCAGCATAAGTTGATTCATAACGCTTATACCAATATGGAGTGGTTTTCAGATATTAAATCTGATCCCGGTCTCTCCATATTGACAATGAAGATATAAAATGAATCAAAACTTTGGTAGCCGGTGATTTAACTATCAAAGAGAAATCCATACAATCAACGGTCCTACTTTCAAATGGAAATTCTATTGATCAACCATTAAGCAATACTGGCCCCTATTTATATAAAACCTTTATTTTGTTATCAATTCCAAATTTCCATCTTTCCTATCTTTTCAAAGCTCTATTTTTCTTTCTCGATTCTTGTAAAACATTTTCAATATCCAAATTCTTTATTCGAGAAAACATCGCTTATTCCAGTTAGAAAACAATTCTATACTACCACGATTCCTTATTTTCTATATTCAAAAAATATACTTTATTAATATCCGAAAATACTTCCATATTCCATTTCTAAATTCCTAGTTGACCAATTCATTTCATTTTCTATGCATAGAAAATATCTCTTATTTATTTGGGGAAAACATTTCAAAAACCTTTATATTAACGCGATGTTATAAAACATCGTTATTATAACGCAAACCACTAATCATTTATTAACTAACCATATTGCTAACCAATCTTCACTATCGAACCTTAACCATTCCTCCATCAATCATGAAGTCAATAACGTTGGGGTACAATTTCCTCTCAGACCTTAACTGAACAACATTCTCAACTTTGAAATAGTCAAAGCTCGTAAATTTAAACAAAACATCGCTTACGTGACTCTCAGATTCAATCTAAGAATCCACTTCCTTTACGGAAAAACAATGATTATAACGGTAGTGTTATAATCGTTGTTTTCCAGTATTTGATTTATAAGTCATTTATTATAACGACAGCGTTAAAATCGCTGTATAGATTTACAAAACATTTATTATAGCAACAACTCTGAAATCGTTGTTTAGATTTACAAAACATTTATTATAACGACAGCGCTAAAATCGTTGTTTAGATTTATAAAACATTTATGATAACAGTAGCATTATAATCGTTGTTTAGATTTATAACGGTAGCGTTATAATCGTTGTTCCCAAATAATCGGTATATACAAATATAAATTGAACTTATTAATAAGTAAATAAAAAATAACAATTAGATTTGATTCGAAACGGAAAGTAAAAATAACTTCTTCGCTAAATTCGATATAATCGGATTCCAATAAATAACTCTCTCTCGAATAATCTATATTCGATTTATGTTCCGAAATTCGGAATTTATCTACCATTTCAGGTTAATTCAAATTCCAAATTTCACTATTGAATTTATCCTTTCCAACATTATCAAAATCCTTTATAACCATTCCAGTTTACACTTTATTTATATTCCAAATTTTTGAAATAAACTCATCATTTTCTTTTAAAATGATTACCCATTTCCCTTTTCATTCAATTTCCAATTTGGATTCGTATTTCCAAATCTAAATTTTCTTTATTGATATTTCATTTGCAAAATATTTGCTTTAACCCGTTATTCACTTTAATCGTGAATATATTCCTATTATATAAAGTTTGATTCGTACTTCTAAATACTACCTTAAACCCAAATTTTATTTGTAACTTCTATTCATAATTATTCATATAAGTCTCGTTTCTTTTTATTTTAATCATTTAAAATCTCGTTTAATAATTCCTTAATAATTACTAAGTTTAAATCTTATTTCAAATATTGGTTTCAAAACCCATTTCCACTTCTCTATTTAAATTCAAATTTGAATTTGTATTTCAATGTATCCAATGATAAATAATTCAATTAGTGTATATTCTCAATCATAAACAAATTATTGATTCATTTATTTGAATAGGTTACCTATTTCAACTCTTTTAAAAATTGAATTTCTATTTTTGAAATTAAATTTCCTTTTCTATATTCGAAATATCTTACGGTATTTAAATACCAAAATTTTAGGGTCAGGGTAATTCAACACAACATAACCAATCCAAGTATATATCACATTAAATAATAAACAATAATATAAATGTTGAGGAATCCAGTTGGATCCCTCCAACTTGTTTCCCTGCATCCACAGATGTTAATCAACATTAATTTCACATAAATATGAAATATCATAGTAAACAGAACTAGTAATCTATCAACGATATAACTATATCAACCATTTCAACCAATTTCATCAACCATTCATCCAAACAACCATCACACAATATCTAATTATCATTTAAAAAATATATCTATAATTATAAAATTTTAACTGGATAGAATCATTGAGTTTACTCACCTTGTTTTTCAGTTGCTGATTCTGCTTTTGTTTTGTTTTAAAATCAAACAGCGTTTGATTTTTCTACGAAATTCCAGTAACTCGATTCTCGACCATGTCAGCTCCAAAACATAAATCTCGTTGCAACGATTTCAACGTGACCGGTTCCATGTGGTTCTTTTTTCATATGACAGAATTATGCTTGTTATAACATTTACATAAATTAATTAAATAGTTTATTAACTAGACTGTCATTAGGAATTAATTTCCATAATTCCCATTAAATAAAGTTACGAGATGTAGTTAACTAATTATCTTCTTAACCCCGTACCATTGTTCTCTAGGACAAAGGGAATCCGATCCTCCTTGCAAAATACACTATTGCCGTATCTTTCCGCCATTAAAACGAGTCATACATGGGTCATCCAACCTTACGCATAGTCAACCTCCTTCCATCACCCAGTCACGTTTCAGGCAACATGCAAGAAAGGACCTACAACCTTCTTTTGTTTCACATAAATATCAACAACCCATTCCTAATTTCCATCGCCTTTTTCATCAATATAAGAAAACAAAAATAAACACAGTTTGAACTTCTGCTTCAATGTGAAAGCTACCCCTCCAAGCAACCATAAGCCACTAATATCTACAGTACCCGCTTAATGTCATCTACGACCATCTCAGTTATATACGAAGAACATAAACTTTCTCTGTAGCGATAGTGTCATGTTTAAATCCATATACCTCATAGTTGAAAAAAAAACATTCTCGCAACTTTCAACCTCAAAACTGTCGAACTCCGCCATCCCTGAAAAGACCAACTTCGACAACCACTCATCATCTTCCTGTTCTCGCCACCATTCTCAATGATGACTAGAACCCACGACCCAAACGATGGCCACCACCTTGGCCCTCTACCCTGATCGATTTCTCCACTCAAGCTTTATCTTCCCTACCATATGACACGCAACTCAAAACTCTCTCCCAGATGGAAGCTCGGCCATGGCACAACAGCTACAATGAAGGTCACCAACCTCGGCGGTCTCCTCACGCACAGTTGAGGCGTGCAATCATTTTGGTGTTGAAATACCACCAAATCCGATCGTCAGCCTTGCCTTGCTGCACCGAACCCATCAGCAGTCTTTGTTTAACCAAACTCCTTCCCACGGCTTGGCAAATCAAAGCCCTAAGGCTACCGTGCCTATTTCGAACAGCAGGTAGTTTGAGCGAGTGTCACAAAACTTATATTATCTCGAAGCCCACCTTGCCACCTTCTCAACGAACCAGAAATCATGAATTTGTATTAAGGATTTTGATTGTTAACGATTCCTTGAAGTATTGATTGAAATGAACTGGCTTCGTTATTTTTGGAAGTTACAATGAACCCGAATTAGGGATTTCGATTGTATTAAACAGAGAAGCTAACCATGATTTTAATTTGTGACGAAAAGGAATTTCGCTCGGTCTGAACCAGTCGCTAAACCGACCCAGACCATTCGAAACGCCTGATCGTTTGAGAACACGACAAAATAGAACGCATACAAAAGAACGTTTCATTGTATATTACAACAATGCATCAGATTACAAGAATATACAGAGTATAAATGAATAAATATTACATAAAAAAATATCAGAGATTACAATACATTACATAGCAGCGGAAAATAATACAATACACAACTAGAAGAGATATACGGATACAAAGCTTTCCGGATATCGTTCCAGCTGTAAACCAGGATCCTGTGAATATAAATCTGCAAAACCAAAACTACTAGCTGCCCGTGTCAAAATAGGGGCACCCAGAGTTTAGGTTAAAACAATAAACTCCAGGTCAGTCATGGGACTGGTGTGAGAACTAAAACAGTTAATCTTTATTTTTAAAGTTAGGTAAATCAAGGGACCACGCCGTATAACACGGAACGGGTTTCCTCCCAAGAATACCAGTGCATAAAACAATAGCGCAATGCTAAACAAAGAAAAATGAAGCTATTATAAGACCCAGTTCCCATCACATAATGCAACACAAGCCGGGGGATAGGGTTTTTACCTTATAATAGCCAAGAATGCTTGATACGTTTAAAAGAAATCATTTGATACTATTATAAGTGTATAGTGTATAAAACAACTTCAAATCATAAGTATCAATCATAGGCGGCATGAATGCCCCATACCACTATGTCGCCATATATAGGTTATACAATCAAAATCGCAAAGTCACGTATTTGGAAATTTGGTTTCCATCTATGAACCGAGGCCAGGGATCGTCCTCTACCGATTCGAGACTGTCTAGCCCGAGTCTCAGGATCAGAGCTCGAGTGACCCTTGGAGCGACAGGGCCGGTCCACCGATGTGGATTAAAATGCCTGAACACTACGTTTCCCCGCCCTTTGGGGCGTAAATGAGCCAACGAATGACTCCATCGGACCCGGATCGTCCGATCAAACCGAGGCGCCTCGCAACAGCAACAACCACACAGGTGAAAAGTATATAAATGTCAGGGCTGGTAGGTCACTGACACCACCCTAGCTAGAAGGAAACGCATGCCCTCCCTGAGGTCCTCTCCCGTTTTTGGTTCACAACCGGGGTGCGAGGCTCGCGAATTCACGTTACACAAAGTTGTGCCATACAGGCTGTGCTTTGATCATCACCACAAGACTTTGCTTTTCAACAGAAGCCTCGATCAATTGCATCTTAGCATGCCACACAGGCAAACCACTCTATGCAACCGATATCAGTCACACATAATGAAATCCAATGTCAGACACACAGTCCATTTACAAGTCCGTTCTGGGTCTGAACGAAACCGGAGGCACTTTCCTCGCATATCCATCGATCTCCAAGCACATCTGGACGACCACCGATTGATTCCCTCATCTTGGGTGTACAGCCCAATCAAGATCATCAGTAATCACCCAAACGATGTGAAGACTTCCGGTCTGCCACCACCGTCTTCATCTTCGACTTATCGTCGTATCAGTTATTCAGAATGGGTTAAACCCGGTCTTTCCGAATAACTCGCGTATATTTTAAATAAGTGTTACACAAACACAACATACGCCTCATTCCAATTCATCAGTCACTAACCGTAAATTAACAAGAGAATAATTCCCCAAATATTAACCCCGAAGGCCGAAACCAACATCAGATCAATATCCAAAAAACCATTCTGCTTGGCTAACCGACAGTTAGTTTCTAAATTTCACATTCATAGGGAAAGGTTCCCATTAATTTTATCCAAGATAAATTCCTTGAATTTATTCTCTAATCTCCTTTTGAATTTCGATTCTACTAGTCGAGATTAACGAACCTTACCGAAGTAATCATTGGTTTTAATTTCCCAATCCCAACCTATTCATCCCATGAAGTAAAACTGGTTATACTTCATATCTAACACCACGGTGTTATCGGTAAATTCAATTACCATTTCACGTTCAAATCTAATTAAAGATTTAACTAACGCCTGGAGCAAAACTGGTGATACTCTATTCTCGATCTTTTCAATCTAATTAAAGATTCATTAAAACTCCACTTAGTTTTAATCTGTGACTGGGTTAAAGAATCAGTGTCATTTGAAACACGGTTCACGATAAACCCAAAATCCCATTCCATTAATTATCGGGTTAAAGAACAAGTGTTATTTAAAAACACTGTTCACGATAAACCCAAAAATCACTATCACTTCAATTAAATATTATTTAATTGGTACACTTCATTAAATCTAAATAAAAAGATTCAATCTTTTTCTCAACTGGATTCAAGAACAGTGTTAATGAAGACACCATTCACGACAAACCCAAATCACATTTGATATTAAATACAAGGCTCTGAATAGAAAATATATCGGCTTATATTCAATATCAAATTCTACGACCAACAGATATCGTATTGGAAATAACGATATATATATCTATATCTTTCAAATTTCCATAACAACATCTGTATAATCACGAAATCCAACATCGAAATATTCCGAAGACAATTTCGATTCAAATCCATTTCAATGCAATCATTGGAAATTCTGGTAATTTTCAAAACCATTTCAAATTCAATTTATTTATTTAACAATAAATAGAATTATAATTCTAGTTCAAAACTAGTTCATTTCGATAAAAATCTATTTTTATCTTTTCAAATATGGAGTTTTTCATCCCAATTTTTCCCAAATCATTTCTTATGATTTTACACAAATTATTACTATTTTTAATAATTTTATCAAGGCCCGTACAGTCGATTTCCATCAACGGCCATCGAACTGCACTTACAGTGACCTTTTTCAAATTTGATTTGGACATAATCCCAAATCCAACCGTTAGATTTCAAATATCCATTAGAAAGCTCTTTTCGATACGAACCCAACGGTTCCTGTTTTAGGAGAATCCGACAGTCGGATCTCCCGCAATATCCGTTCGAAGTCAATGGTCGAAATTCGCGAACTCCCGCGGCGCAGCGCGTTCTATTCAGGCCATTATATTATATATATAATATATACTTCGTCGATTTCAATTTAAAACGTGCTTTATAAATTGTTTTAAATTCATTTTCAAAACGGTTTCAACTTCATTTTCAATTTCAAATCAAAATTGAATATTCCAATATAAATTCGTTTTAAATTCATTTCAAATCAATTTCAATTCAAATTGATTTCTAATTCAATTTCAGTTCTAATTCAATTCAATACAATTTCAATTCGAATTCATTTATATTCAATTTCAATTCGAATTCATTTATATTCAAAAAATCAGATTTTGAAATCACTTTCGATATTCATTATAAAATGAATAAAATCGATATAAATATCGTTCACGTCAAAATGGCGTCAATCTAACCAACACGGCTTCATATGTTTCTATTTTCAAATATTCTATTTCGAATATTTCTATCTCAAATATTTCTTTTCAAATATTTCCTTTTTCAAATATTCTATTTTCAAAAATTTCTATTTCAAATATTTTTATTTCAAATATTTCTTTTTCGAAACTGGAATGAGGCCCAATCAATTACCATATAATGTTAATTATATGGATTTTCTACAACACATGTATATATCAACAACGATGAATAATCAACCATCATCCAAAGTGCATTCTACACTGTATAAGCATCAAATATAAATATTCAACGCTTATAACAGTCTGTCAATCAATCGATCGACATACAACTAAACAATCGGGATTAGTGTACGTCAGATATCATCCCAATACCCGTGTGGGGTTTCAAACAATCAAACACAGATTTTATTTGTGCAGTTAGGCGATGTGTAAAATTTATCGTCCCAATCAATGTCCTTCAAATAGGTGTACATAAACAAACCGTCCGGTTTGTAAATGAATATTTATTTATTCACATTCACGTTAAAAATTATATTTTTAACGATCAAACTATTTTATTCAACCTATGAATATTCTATTCGGTTCATTTATTAAATAAAATGTTATCTTTATTTTTCTAACTTATTTTTAGAAAATTTCGGCGGCATAACGGCACGATACTAGAAACGGGACAAGGCCTAGCCTTATCCCCGGTCTAGTGAAGGCCC
The DNA here is from genome assembly GCA_030737875.1 of Allium sativum. Classification (NCBI taxonomy): domain Eukaryota; kingdom Viridiplantae; phylum Streptophyta; class Magnoliopsida; order Asparagales; family Amaryllidaceae; genus Allium; species Allium sativum. Next base: position 304,338,858 of record CM060924.1, read on the forward strand.
ACGCCATTCACACATCAATCAAATCAATTTCATTTCACCAAACAATTCAATTCAAACCAAATAATCTAACCAACTATACAACCAAACAATTAAACAAACAAGCCATCCATGGTCTGTGGATGACGGGTGTCGGGTGCTACTAAACACCGTCTGCATCCTAGTATATATATATATATAACTAGAAAAATAAAATTGAAGAGTGAGAAATTCTCACAAATAGCTATCCTAACTCCAGGCACTTCATTTATAGAAATCTTCGTTGTTCTTGCCTCTTGTCACTTTCTTCGCCCGTATTCTCTACATAGGAAAAAAATCGAATTTTTTACTTTGTTATTCAATATATAAAAATCGTATTTTTACTTTGCTATTCAATATATAAAAATCGAATTTACTTTGCTATTCAATATATAAAAATCGAATTTTTACTTCGCTATTCAATATATAAAAATCGAATTTTTACTTTGCTATTCAATATATAAAAATCGAATTTCTACTTTGCTATTCAATATATAAAAATCGAATTTTTACTTTGCTATTCAATATATAATAATCGAATTTTTACTTTGCTATTCAATATATAAAAATCAAATTTTTACTTTGCTATTCAATATACAAAAATCGAATTTTTACTTTGCTATTCAATATAGAAAAATCGAATTTTTACTTTGCTATTCAATATATAAAAATCGAATTTTTACTTTGCTATTCAATATATAAAAATCGAATTTTTACTTTGTATCTAAAAATCTCGTCTTTTACATACTAAAAATCATATCTTTTCTATATTGAAAATCGCAGCTTTATACCTCTAAAAATCCTATCTTTTTACTTAGTAAAAATCGTAATTTTCTTTTCATAAAAATTCTATTTTCTATAAACTGAAAATCATATATTTATTATCAGTAAAATCATAGAGATCATAAAAAAAAGGAAACAACATAAATCAAAGAAGAAAATCATATTAAAACTTACTGTAAAAAAAGGGGGGAGAAGCAACTTCCGGAATCTGGTCGTCGTGCGTCGGAGTTGCGGCATCTGGAGGGGTTCGCGGTTTCTGGCCTTCGCGTCAGGAGAGGTCGGCAGGAGGGGAGGTGGAAGAGGAAGGGGTTGGTCGTTGCGTGGAGGGAGAAGAGAGGCACGACGACTGGGGAGTTGCTGGGGTGAGGGGAAGCGTCGGGCGAGAGAGGGAGGGGAGGGGAAGGTCCACGCCTGAGGCGGCGGACGGTGCGGTCGACGGCAACGGGGGGGGGGGGGGGCGACGATCTCGATTCGGGTTTAGGGTTTTTTTTTTGATTTCTGCTCGAAGTGGAGAGAGAGAAGAGGGAATAGGGGGGTTTATATAAAATATATATATTTAATTATTTATTGATTTCAAAAAGCAACTTTTATTTTCAAACTCGAAATCGAACCCACTGCCTGCCGTCCATAGCTAATTACCCCTATTCCGAACACAATGGGATATGTATCGTAGGCTGATTCGATCGTTTCGATCAGTTTTCGTCAAAATCAAAATATAACTCTATATATTGAATTTGAACGCGCATTTCAATTTACCGGGGTCACACACTAACTCTATAAATTGCAGAAAAATATTTTCTAGCTTCGTATTGACGATACGGTCCTAACAAAACTAGTTTCGTCAAATTTTGAGACCGTTTGAAAAATGGCCATTTTCCAGTCGATTAAAATCAACTGAAACTGGTCAAACGCGTTTTCCTTTGCCACGCTCACATATTAATTCGAAAAATTATGAAATTTGAAACCTAGCAATAACTTGACATCATGGATCCAACAAAAGTGGTTTCGTCGAAATCCGAGGTCGTTTGCAACATTTCCATTTTTAAGGGCCTGAATTCCATAGAGACTATTCAGAATTTTCAACTGGACATATCTCTTTATCCCCGCTATGAAATTTCAATTTTTCGGATTCGTTGGAAAGATATCATCAATTAGATCCTACTGTTTTTGATTTCACTAAAATCCGGATTGTTTTGCACCCGGTACATTCAATTGAAGTTCGAAATCGAATTATCGAACTACCGCGCCATTTTCAATTCTATTTATAATTATATATAATTATTTATATTCTAACGACGACGTATATAATATATACGTTCGAATTCTATTCAAAATAAATTTCTCATCGATATTATTTAAAATAATTCATTTTAAATAATCAAAATACGCTAAAATTGCCAAAATAAAAATTTTAAACTGGCCCAGATTTTCGGGTTGTTACAATCTCCCCCACTTAAAACTTTTCGTCCCCGAAAAGGAATAAAGTCGAAAGTGGTTTGATTAATCAACTCTCGTTCGATCTGGCTTCCATTCTCCAACTTTTCAGTTTCTGAGAATTTTCAAATTTTCAAAAAATTTGGCTAACACCCGGAATTTTTGAAAAATTTCGCCATAACCTCCCCTGCACCGGGAGCCACGGGAAAATCCCAAAATTGCCATATAGGCCTTATGATCTCAAAAAGAAAAAGAAAAAGCCAAGCGGCTAGCCAATAGGCTCATAAAATCATCATCACCCAAACAAAACAGTAAATTATGTAGTAAACATGTACCTATTTGTCGGGCAAACAAATTTTATTCTCTGCTCTAGCCTCCTTGCTATGACATGTTCAATGTAAGTATATGTATATGCAAGCAAATGTGACCAATTTCAATAATATTCACTATTTGATTCAATTAGGCATAATGGTTCAAAATTATCAAACAAACAAACAAACAACACAAACATCAATCAATTAGTGAATTAACGTTTCAAATTCATAATTTTAATATATATACAGAAAATCATGTTTTTGATGCCATTCACAACAATAGGCCCTATCTAATTTTGGTTCTCACACCAGTCAATAGGAAATATATAAATATCACACCTTCGACACTCGAACACTAATTCTGATGATGAAGCTTCAATCATCAGAACCTTCTCCGGGCGGCTAGAGTGTGATTCTATATCTATACAGTATATTAAAACTTCAAATACACGTTTGCGAGGCGTATATGCAAAATCTTTATATACTGGACTGTCCTAAATCAATATAAATAAATTATTCAAATACGTGTAAAACGATTTAAATTTCAAAACAGAATTGTTTTCATTTGAAAAATATACTCTCCACACTCGTTCTAGGATATTACTGATCCCATCTCTAACGAGTCATTCTCATTGGATATAGCTAATCCAATATCTGATGAATTCTTTCGTATGGTTCTAATGTGCCTTGTTCTCTGAGCTTTGTAAACTAAAGCTCTGATACCAAATGTGACGAAAAGGAATTTCGCTCGGTCCGAACCAGTCGCTAAACCGACCCAGACCGTTCGAAATGCCTGATCGTTTGAGAACACGACAAAATAGAACGCATACAAAAGAACGTTTCATTGTATATTACAACAATGCATCAGATTACAAGAATATACAGAGTATAAATGAATAAATATTACACAGAAAAATATCAGAGATTACAATACATTACATAGCAGCGGAAAATAATACAATACACAACTAGAAGAGATATACGGATACAAAGCTTTCCGGATATCGTTCCAGCTGTAAACCAGGATCCTGTGAATATAAATCTGCAAAACCAAAACTACTAGCTGCCCATGTCAAAATAGGGGCACCCAGAGTTTAGGTTAAAACAATAAACTCCAGGTCAGTCATGGGACTGGTGTGAGAACTAAAACAGTTAATCTTTATTTTTAAAGTTAGGTAAATCAAGGGACCACGCCGTATAACACGGAACGGGTTTCCTCCCAAGAATACCAGTGCATAAAACAACAGCGCAATGCTAAACAAAGAAAAATGAAGCTATTATAAGACCCAGTTCCCATCACATAATGCAACGCAAGCCGGGGGATAGGGTTTTTACCTTATAATAGCCAAGAATGCTTGATACGATTAAAAGAAATCATTTGATACTATTATAAGTGTATAGTGTATAAAACAACTTCAAATCATAAGTATCAATCATAGGCGGCATGAATGCCCCCATACCACTATGTTGCCATATATAGGTTATACAATCAAAATCGCAAAGTCACGTATTTGGAAATTTGGTTTCCATCTATGAACCGAGGCCAGGGATCGTCCTCTACCGATTCGAGACTGTCTAGCCCGAGTCTCAGGATCAGAGCTCGAGTGACCCTTGGAGCGACAGGGCCGGTCCACTGATGTGGATTAAAATGCCTGAACACTACGTTTCCCCGCCTTTTGGGGCGTAAATGAGCCAACGAATGACTCCATCGGACCCGGATCGTCCGATCAAACCGAGGCGCCTCGCAACAGCAACAACCACACAGGTGAAAAGTATATAAATGTCAGGGCTGGTAGGTCACTGACACCACCCTAGCTAGAAGGAAACGCATGCCCTCCCTGAAGTCCTCTCCCGTTTTTGGTTCACAACCGGGGTGCGAGGCTCGCGAATTCACGTTACACAAAGCTGTGCCATACAGGCTGTGCTTTGATCATCACCACAAGACTTTGCTTTTCAACAGAAGCCTCGATCAATTGCATCTTAGCATGCCACACAGGCAAACCACTCTATGCAACCGATATCAGTCACACATAATGAAATCCAATGTCAGACACACAGTCCATTTACAAGTCCGTTCTGGGTCTGAACGAAACCGGAGGCACTTTCCTCGCATATCCATCGATCTCCAAGCACATCTGGACGACCACCGATTGATTCCCTCATCTTGGGTGTACAGCCCAATCAAGATCATCAGTAATCACCCAAACGATGTGAAGACTTCCGGTCTGCCACCACCGTCTTCATCTTCGACTTATCGTCGTATCAGTTATTCAGAATGGGTTAAACCTGGTCTTTCCGAATAACTCGCGTATATTTTAAATAAGTGTTACACAAACACAACATACGCCTCATTCCAATTCATCAGTCACTAACCGTAAATTAACAAGAGAATAATTCCCCAAATATTAACCTCGAAGGCTGAAACTAACATCAGATCAATATCGAAAAAACCATTCTGCTTGGCTAACCGACAGTTAGTTTCTAAATTTCACATTCATAGGGAAAGGTTCCCATTAATTTTATCCAAGATAAATTCCTTGAATTTATTCTCTAATCTCCTTTTGAATTTCGATTCAACTAGTCGAGATTAACGAACCTTACCGAAGTAATCATTGGTTTTAATTTCCCAATCCCAACCTATTCATCCCATGAAGTAAAACTGGTTATACTTCATATCTAACACCACGGTGTTATCGGTAAATTCAATTACCATTTCACGTTCAAATCTAATTAAAGATTTAACTAACGCCTGGAGCAAAACTGGTGATACTCCATTCTCTATCTTTTCAATCTAATTAAAGATTCATTAAAACTCCACTTAGTTTTAATCTGTGACTGGGTTAAAGAATCAGTGTCATTTGAAACACGGTTCACGATAAACCCAAAATCCCATTCCATTAATTATCGGGTTAAAGAACAAGTGTTATTTAAAAACACTGTTCACGATAAACCCAAAACTCACTATCACTTCAATTAAATATTATTTAATTGGTACACTTCATTAAATCTAAATAAAAAGATTCAATCTTTTTCTCAACTGGATTCAAGAACAGTGTTAATGAAGACACCATTCACGACAAACCCAAATCACATTTGATATTGAATACAAGGCTCTGAATAGAAAATATATCGGCTTATATTCAATATCAAATTCTACGAACAACAGATATCGTATTGGAAATAACGATATATATATCTATATCTTTCAAATTTCCATAACAACATCTGTATAATCACGAAATCCAACATCGAAATATTCCGAAGACAATTTCGATTCAAATCCATTCCAATGCAATCATTGGAAATTCTGGTTATTTTCAAAACCATTTCAAATTCAATTTATTTATTTAACAATAAATAGAATTATAATTCTAGTTCAAAACTAGTTCATTTCGATAAAAATCTATTTTTATCTTTTCAAATATGGAGTTTTTCATCCCAAATTTTCCCAAATCATTTCTTATGATTTTACACAAATTATTACTATTTTTAATAATTTTATCAAGGCCCGTACAGTCGATTTCCATCAACGGCCATCGAACTGCACTTACAGCGACCTTTTTCAAATTTGATTTGGACATAATCCCAAATCCAACCGTTAGATTTCAAATTTCAAATATCCATTAGAAAGCTCTTTTCGATACGAACCCAACGGTTCCGGTTTTAGGAGAATCCGACGGTCGGATCTCCCGCAATATCCGTTCGAAGTCAATGGTCGAAATTCGCGAACTCCCGCGGCGCGACGCATTCTATTCAGGCCATTATATTATATATATAATATATATAATATATACCTCGTCGATTTTAAAACATGCTTTATAAATCGTTTTAAATTCATTTTCAAAACGGTTTCAACTTCATGTTCATTTTCAAATCAAAATTGAATATTCCAATATAAATTCGTTTTAAATTCATTTCAAATCGATTTCAATTCAAATTGATTTCTAATTCAATTTCAGTTGTAATTCAATTCAATTCAATTTCAATTCGAATTCATTTATATTCAATTTCAATTCGAATTCATTTATATTCAAAAAATTAGATTTTGAAATCACTTTCGATATTCATTATAAAATGAATAAAATCGATATAAATATCGTTCACGTCAAAATGGCGTCAATCTAACCAACACGGCTTCATATGTTTCTATTTTCAAATATTCTATTTCGAATACTTCTATCTCAAATATTTCTTTTCAAATATTCTCTTTTTCAAATATTCTATTTTCAAATATTTCTATTTCAAATATTTTTATTTCAAATATTTCTTTTTCGAAACTGGAATGAGGCCCAATCAATTACCATATAATGTTAATTATATGGATTTTCTACAACACATGTATATATCAACAACGATGAATAATCAACCATCATCCAAAGTGCATTCTACACTGTATAAGCATCAAATATAAATATTCAACGCTTATAACAGTCTGTCAATCAATCGATCGACATACAACTAAACAATCGGGATTAGTGTACGTCAGATATCATCCCAATACCCGTGTGGGGTTTCAAACAATCAAACACAGATTTTATTTGTGCAGTTAGGCGATGTGTAAAATTTATCGTCCCAATCAATGTCCTTCAAATAGGTGTACATAAACAAACCGTCCGGTTTGTAAATGAATATTTATTTATTCACATTCACGTTAAAAATTATATTTTTAACGATCAAACTATTTTATTCAACCTATGAATATTCTATTCGGTTCATTTATTAAATAAAATGTTATCTTTATTTTTCTAACTTATTTTTAGAAAATTTCGGCGGCATAACGGCACGATACTAGAAACGGGACAAGGCCTAGCCTTATCCCCGGTCTAGTGAAGGCCCACGCCATTCACACATCAATCAAATCAATTTCATTTCACCAAACAATTCAATTCAAACCAAATAATCTAACCAACTATACAACCAAACAATTAAACAAACAACCCATCCATGGTCTGTGGATGACGGGTGTCGGGTGCTACTAAACACCGTCTGCATCCTAGTATATATATATATATATATATATATATATATATATATATAACTAGAAAAATAAAATTGAAGAGTGAGAAATTCTCACAAATAGCTATCCTAACTCCACGGCACTTCATTTATAGAAATCTTCGCTGTTCTTGCCTCTTGTCACTTTCTTCGCCCGTATTCTCTACATATGAAAAATAAATCGAATTTTTACTTTGTTATTCAATATATAAAAATCGTATTTTTACTTTGCTATTCAATATATAAAAATCGAATTTACTTTGCTATTCAATATATAAAAATCGAAATTTTACTTCGCTATTCAATATATAAAAATCGAATTTTTACTTTGCTATTCAATATATAAAAATCGAATTTCTACTTTGCTATTCAATATATAAAAATCGAATTTTTACTTTGCTATTCAATATATAAAAATCGAATTTTTACTTTGCTATTCAATATATAAAAATCGAATTTTTACTTTGCTATTCAATATATAAAAATCGAATTTTTACTTTGCTATTCAATATATAAAAATCGAATTTTTACTTTGCTATTCAATATATAAAAGTCGAATTTTTACTTTGCTATTCAATATATAAAAATCGAATTTTTACTTTGTATCTAAAAATCTCGTCTTTTACATACTAAAAATCATACACTACGCCATAGATGGCCTACGGCAACCCAGAGAAGTGATGCAGTAGGTGCCAAAATTTGTTGCTATAGGTCTGTGGCAACTCTTTTTTGGGGTTGCCTTTTGCCGCGTTGCCTTAGAGTCAAAGGCAACGCCTTTGCGACTCTATGGCAATATCGGTACAGGTGTTGCCACAGGTATCAATACAACAAAAAATACCCTTTCGCAACTGCCAAAAACAGTTGTAATATGTCTAGTACAGCTGGCAATCGTACTAAAGTCAACCTTTTTTACAACTGTTTCTAGCAGTTGTTAAAATTTGTTTTACAACTCTTAAAAGCAATTATACCTCAACTGCTATTAATCAAAATTTTCATAATAATATTATTATTATAACCGTCATTTCACTAACAACAAGCATAATTACTCACATTAGAGAAAAACAATTCAAGTTTACACCATTTGCGAATTAGTAACTTCATTACAAAAAATAGGTTAATCCATTACATATGTCAATAAATGTACATACACTTATTAAATGAGATTCTCCAAATTATACATAACACTTAACAGTAATATACAAGCATAAACATGTTAATCAATGTACTATTGTCCCTCGCTGTAACTAAACTGATGAAGTACCTGAGGTCCTGAAGTTTTTAATTGTCTCTTCCAAGCAATGTACGGATGGTGAAACATTGGCAATTATGCAAGTTTTTGTCCTTCCTCCAAGTGAGATCCAGATGTAAAGAGCATGCAGAATTGAAAATACAGTTACAAAGAGGCCAATTACAACTCAAGAACCAATAGTCCACATAACTGCCAATTTCTTAAGGGGTGATGAAATGTATTTCTAACATGGTATAAATGGATCCCAAAGTGGCAACTCTTGAATTTCCATATCAAAACATAACAAAGCAAAACTGTTTCAATTAACTAATTCAACTCCTGAATCTCCACCTCACAAGCTGAGTGAAATCCAGTAGTCAAAAAATACTATGCAATAAAACAGGGAATGAAAAACTTGACTGCACAAGAAGATCCGCAGTAGTAGTTTGTACCCGACAATAAACGTTGATTGGATTAAAAACATATAACCTGTTAAAGCTCTGGAACGAAGAAGACCAGCATATCTCATCCAATATCCATTTCGAGATCCCAGAAAGCATATATGAAATAAATTGGAGAGAACAGTAAACATGCATGAAACTCTTTAAAGGCATTCTTGAAGATCCCCTTGCTGTTATATATAAATGTAGTGTATATATATATATACCTTAATTTTAAACAGTTTATTTTAAGAAGTAATGGAAATATAGATCTTACATAGTGGGATTCTTTTGTTAATGCGACATTTTGCTTCCTGAGGGATTGAACTTGTAGGATAAGGTCGCTCAAAATCCGAGCAGCATCTCCCAGTATAGAAGCCTTGCCATTATTTTGCCGACTTGGCTCTGCAATAATGAAAGATATTGAATTGAATTACAGCAACAATTCAAGTTAAATTCAGGCAGAGAGAGAAATTGCACTGAGAAAACATTATTTATTCTGTCCCTGAAGGTTTTGATGCAAAAGTTGATCAATAATGGCATAAAATTAAGCATATCATTCACTTAAATCTGAAAGGCATCTCCTACTTTTAGAGTGTGTGTGTGTGTGTGTGTTTAATATGATTTGTGAGAAGATACTGAAATAGTAATTGGGAACCAGGATAAACATGTTTGGATGATGCATATGGCTAATGATGTGACAATGAAATGCTGAAAATGAGGTCCTATAGGCATCCTAAAGATAAGAATATCATTTTGCACGGTAAACCGACATAATAATGTAACCGAATATTTTCAGTTATAAAACATTATCTGGATCATCAGAATTCTACTTGGATTAATTACTATTGTCCTCCTGAGCTTAACCGTAGATGAGAGTGTATCAACCGTGTTAGAGCTTTAACTATCCTATTTCTCAAACCATAAATTGAAATAGCATGAGACTGGTTTGGATTCAGCGTATTCAATAAATAATTCCTTAATCATTTCGACTCCATCTTCCAACATGCTAACCAGCAAATCCAGTTATGCAAATCGTAATTACCAACAGTAACTCGGATCTAAAGTAGAAATCATTGTTTTTGCCCAGATTTACTTTAAAACTGATTCCCAGTAAGACCGTAAAGAACAACCTGTAATCAACCACTCCTGAGATTTCCACTGCAAAACCTAATTTTGCCGACCCTGCCAAACCGCGTCTCTACCTCGAGGCTTTCAATTAGTTTCAACTAGAAGGAAAAATCGCATGCCACAGTTGTTTGGAAATCAACTCAACGCTTTTTCTTTTCTTCCTTTGAAGACAGCGGATAATGATGGAGGGTGAGAGCGAAAATGAAATGGAAATTTGGGGATGATTTGAATGAAAATTAGGGATCGAAAATTGAAAATTTGGGGATGAAAATTTTGACTAATTTTGGAAATTTGGAGAAAATGAAAATAAGTGGGCAAAGGAAAATAACAGCGGGAATTAGAAATGGGTGAGGTGCGGATAAGGGTATTGATTGAATGGTTGGGATTTCGTTTTAACTAAAGGTGTGGATCGCTGAGGTGTCCTTATTTTTTTAACTTTTTTAATCTGAATATATCTATAGCTACTGCAACACAATTTAATATCTATGCTAACACATTGAAGCGTGCGTTGCAATAGACAAAAAACAGCATAGTAATGGCAACATTGTAGCTAGCAACACCATGGTTTTTCGTTGCGATAGGTCATCTATGGCATAGTGATATCTTTTCTATATTGAAAATCGCAGCTTTATACCTCTAAAAATCCTATCTTTTTACTTAGTAAAAATCGTAATTTTCTTTTCATAAAAATTCTATTTTCTATAAACTGAAAATCATATATTTATTATCAGTAAAATCATAGAGATCATAAAAAAAAGGAAACAACATAAATCAAAGAAGAAAATCATATTAAAACTTACTGTAAAAAAAGGGGGGAGAAGCAACTTCCGGAATCTGGTCGTCGTGCGTCGGAGTTGCGGCATCTGGAGGGGTTCGCGGTTTCTGGCCTTCGCGTCAGGAGAGGTCGGCAGGAGGGGAGGTGGAAGAGGAAGGGGTTGGTCGTTGCGTGGAGGGAGAAGGAGAAGAGAGGCGCGACGACTGGGGAGTTGCTGGGGTGAGGGGAAGCGTCGGGCGAGAGAGGGAGGGGAGGGGAAGGTCCACGCCTGAGGCGGCGGACGGTGCGGTCGACGACAACGGGGGGGGGGGGGAGGGGCGACGACCTCGATTCGGGTTTAGGGTTTTTTTTTTTTTGATTTCTGCTCGAAGTGGAGAGAGAGAAGAGGGAATAGGGGGGTTTATATAAAATATATATATTTAATTATTTATTGATTTCAAAAAGCAACTTTTATTTTCAAACTCGAAATCGAATCCACCGCCTGCCGTCCATAGCTAATTACCCCTATTCCGAACACAATGGGATATGTATCGTAGGCTGATTCGATCGTTTCGATCAGTTTTCGTCAAAATCAAAATATAACTCTATATATTGAATTTGAACGCGCATTTCAATTTACCGGGGTCACACACTAATTCTATAAATTGCAGAAAAATATTTTCTAGCTTCGTATTGACGATACGGTCCTAACAAAACTAGTTTCGTCAAATTTTGAGACCGTTTGAAAAATGGCCATTTTCCAGTCGATTAAAATCAACTGAAACTGGTCAAACGCGTTTTCCTTTGCCACGCTCACATATTGATTCGAAAAATTATGAAATTTGAAACCTAGCAATAACTTGACATCATGGATCCAACAAAAGTGGTTTCGTCGAAATCCGAGGTCGTTTGCAACATTTCCATTTTTAAGGGCCTAAATTCCATAGCGACTATTCAGAATTTTCAACTGGACATATCTTTTTATCCCCGCTATGAAATTTCAATTTTTCGGATTCGTTGGAAAGATATCATCAATTAGATCCTACTGTTTTTGGTTTCACTAAAATCCGGATTGCTTTGCACCCGGTACATTCAATTGAAGTTCGAAATCGAATTATCGAACTACCGCGCCATTTTCAATTCTATTTATAATTATATATAATTATTTATATTCTAACGACGACGTATATAATATATACGTTCGAATTCTATTCAAAATAAATTTCTCGTCGATATTATTTAAAATAATTCATTTTAAATAATCAAAATACGCTAAAATTGCCAAAATAAAAATTTTAAACTGGCCCAAATTTTCGGGTTGTTACATAATTGGATTTTCTTTTTAGTAATTCATTGATTTTTCTTTCTCGTGCTTTGTTTTTTTTGGATCTGGGAAAACAAGAACTGAGGAGAGAAACTATATTTAAAAAGGCTGAATAGCTTGTAGATCACACTATGCGATAGCTTGGGTACCACGGTTCTCAATACCTTATGTAACACGGCTTACATTATCTTGGTACCCACGGATTTAAAATGCTTGGCAAACACGGTGTCAAAAAGTTTGAGGCGCAAGCTATCTTAAGATATGCAGAAAAGGTAGTAGTATATATTCTCTTTGTGTTAGTTAAGTCTAAATGATTTCGACACTCTTCTGTTAACATATAGATTTCGGTCAACAGAAATAAAAATATAGTTGTGACCAGTAATGTGTCATTTTCCCAAAAGTGTAATAATATCGGTAGTTTAACTTATATTATGAAACCCCAAAATATTGATATAGGGTGCAGAATACTCAAATAAAAGTTGTGTATTTAATTAATTAAAAATTACAGTAAAATTATAAAAATTAAATTATAACTATGCCTCAAAAGAATCTTGTCCAAATTTGTAACCAGTCTCTAGTTATATTAACTGAACCTTTATGGTCCATAAACGATTCTACAGCGACTATTTAAATATTTGATTTTGATATAAAACAAAATCTACTATATGAAAACTAGATTTTTCTCTTCCATAAGAAAAATATATTCAAATAGATCCGAACATTTCTTGTTTCAAAGAAATCCGACTAATTTTGGATTCTATATGTTCAGTTGAAGTTTAAATCGTAAATTACGTACTACAGTGACTATTTCGAGCTCGTTTTAAATTATATTATAAATTATATGTTTAAATATCGTTTTATTAATTAAATTCCTTATAAATTCCTAGATATAATTCAAATAAAATATTTAAAACAAATTTAAATATTCAAAATTCAACGGCTGAAAATCCAGGTCGTTACATTCCTTCCCCCTTAAAATAATTTCATCCTCGAAATTGCTAAGCAGTAAAAATGCTATGACTCTATCTTCTCATAACCTACTTAGTTAAAATCTTATATTCCATGTCTTAATAACCTAGTTCTTACCCAACCTTCGAATTCTCGTACCAATACTCGACCATTCATAATTCTTTCCAAATGATCTGCCCACCATTTTTGGACAGTCCATCCTCACATTCTTGCCTTCAGTCCGCATGCTTTTCTGCATATTCACACCCATTCCAATTGATTTTAAACCCATTTATCAAATTTCATTATTCCACCTGAAATTTTATTAACCAATTCTAGCTTTCTTATTTTAATTACAATTAACAACTCGATTTTAAATTATCGAAAAATTTCTTGAAAATTTTCTAACTCTTTAAATTTTCGAAAATTTTCGCCAACATCTCGTTTGCACGACTTAATCGGTACAACCACAACTCGCCTTTCTAGGCTTTCTCCAATCCAAAAGAAAATCAAAAAGCCAAGCGGCTTGCTCCATAGGCTCATAAAACAATCAAACCCAAGTAATATTGTAAACATGTACCTTTTGTCGAGCATAATTCTCTCTTACATTTGCTTCCATTCCGTATCTGCTCAGCATACATATATCCACTTCCATTTGGTTTCAAATCAATCCACTTCCAGTTTTTAATTTTCTAATCAACTTTTGATTAGTTCACTTCCATTCTATCAATTCAAATCTGATTTCTATTTAAGTCAATCCACTTATTATACTTGAATCCAATTTTATCACAATTCAGTTTCAATTAACAACATCCATTATATATTCAATTTGCTTATTCATAAGTCGAACTCATATTAATAATTCGAATCTCAACATTTTTCTTTATTTAATTTCATTCGGAATTATTTCTAATTCAATCCAATTTTATTAATCTTTACTTAAGTTTAATTTCAATTCATTTGGTACATTTTTATCCTTTCATTCTATTCAACTTGTATAAGTTAAATTTTAATTCTAGAATTTAAATTCCCGGATTTTATGTCAAATTGGTTTGATATCATGTATACTTATATGCATATATACAACCGTAATAATTCAAAACTTTTGAATTCTCAAAGTAATTCGTTTCTCAACCCAATTCCGTTAAAAATCTTCCTATGATAGATATTCATCACTTAGAAACTCGAAAATAGATACAAATGATGTGGTCATCATCATCTGAATTATTTTCTAGCGACTGAAGTGATTATAGTGCTTTAAAAATTTCAAAATCCATTTAAAACAATTTTTTATTCAAATCCTTTCGAAATATTTCTCGATTAATTTCAAAACACTTCAGAAATATTCATTAACTTCCGAGATTCAAATTCCATATTCTGGTTTGGATTCAATTTCAAATTTTCTTATTTGTATACATTATCCATAAACAAATCATATTCAATTATAAGTCACCAAATCTACTTCATTTGATTGTAATAAAAATCAACACATCCATATGTAATAATTCAGAAATTATTCCTTTTATATCAAAATAATTTTTGGGCAAAATTATTTCATTTACCCATTTTAAAACAAATACTGTGTCGAACTTCTTTGTTTGAGAGTTTAGAAACACCTATCGATACAAATATACATCCTGTATCGACCAGAATTCATAAATCACTCAACAAACCAGTCAACATAATATAAAACAATTTTATATTAAATCTACAAATACGCGCTCATATATATACACTCAAACATAATCTAGGGTATTACAAAACCCATCTCTATTGAGTTACACCACAAAGCCAAGGTTACTACTCCCCTTGTAACGACCCGGAAAATCTGAACCAATTTAAAATTTTTAAATTGGCTAAAATAGTGGATTTTAAATATTTAAAATAAATATTTTAAATAATAGCAATGAAAAGTGAGTTTGAATCGACGTTTGAAAATAAATATAATTACTTGAATTATAAACAAGGCATGAAATGGCGCGGTAGTTTCAAAATTTGAATTCAAACTTCGACTGACTTTACCGGGTGCAAAACAAAACGGATTTGAGTAAAACCAAAAAAATATTTAAATCTGTTAGTGAATACCTTTCTAACGAATCTGAAAAATCGAAGTTTCATAGCGGAAAGCAAAAGTTATGGCCAAATGAATTTTCAGAAAGGTCGCTATGGAATTTATATAGCCCGTGAAATTGGCCATTTTGCAAACGACCTCGGAATTCGACGAAACCACTTTTGTTGGATCCGGGATGTGAAGTTATTGCTAGGTTTCAAATTTCATAATTTTTGAAGCTAGTATGGGAGCGTGGCAAAAGAAAACGTGTTTTGGTCAATTACAATTAAATTGGATCAACCAGAAATGGGCCTTTTTGCAAACGGTCTCAGAATTCGATGAAACTAATTTTGTTGGGACCGTATCGTCAAAACATAGCTAAATTTATTTTTCTGGAATTTTTCGAATCCGTTTGTGGCCCTGGCAAATTGAAATGTACGTTCAAATCAAATATTGAATGTTATATATTTTGAATTGAAGGAAAACTGACTGAAACAGTCGAATGGGCCTACGAAACATATCCCGTTGTGTTCGGAATGGGGGTTAAACTCTAGGGACGACAGTCGTTGGGTTTGAATTGGTGTTCGTGGGTGAAAGGGGGTATTTTTGGATTTTAAAAATTTATAAATATAAAAAAATATCATTGGTTGACTATATTTTCTCTCTCCCCGTATATTCTCCAGCGACGGCGGATATTGTTCAAAAGCTTCTCGTTCATTTTCTGATCAATCCATGCATCGAAATCGAACAATCCAGTTAGGGAATTTGTAGAGCTTCTCGAGATCTTCAAATCCATATAGGGTTTGAATTTTTTCGTTCTGAATCAAGGGAGAAATCAGCTTCGAAAGTTCGGCGTTTCAGCTCGCCGCCGCCGTCGCCTCCGACCACCGGAGTCCATCGCACCACCGTCGTCCGTCGCACCTCTCTCCCCTCTACAGCGTGGCAGTGGCTGATTGACGCAACACTTCAAGGATCGAGCAAAAATTCAAAACCTGGTTTTGAACAAATCGAAAAAGGTACGGCTGATTTTCTTTGAACTGATTTCAACACCTTTAAACCGTTGCAAACTTTGAAAAATCATATCTTTTTCGTTTCTAGACGAAATTCGATGAAACAGGAAACATCGTGACCGTGTGGACGTCTTCTACATTCTAGAAGAGACCGCATATTTTTCTGAGCCTTCTGCTATTTTTAGTGAAGTGGAACCCAATGTGAGATTTCTAATTTATAAACAATATGGAAAACGACGATGTATAAATTATATAGTCGATGTATGAGTTATATAAGCATTGTACACCTCTTGTATAAGCATTGTATAAGTTGTGCGTTCGATGTATAAGTTGTATATGCGTTGTAAAAATTATATATGTGTTGAAATAGAAGTGAAATGCTATATATAAATATATATATATGTATATATATATATATATACGCCCCTCCTCCACAAACCATGGACGATATTTATTGGTTGTGATTGGTGTGAAAATTGATTGATAGCGAATGGTTGATTGAAATTGTTTGTGGTTGAAATTGATTGATTGTGGTTGAAAAATACCCGTTTGTGGTTAAGAAATATTTGGTTGAAACCACATAGGATTAGTTTGTGGAAATGAAAAATATACATGCCGCTTGCGTGCGAACTAGATGCATGATTCCCCATTGTCAAAAGCTGCGAGGCTTTAAGGTAGAGCGAGGAGCCGTACTAGGGCGGTCCCGGTTTTAACTACCCTGCCGTTATGCTGCCGAAATTTTGAATAATATTCATGTGTTAGAATTATTTTCCTGTATTGAAACTATATTCGTCTGTTGAATAGAAAACCTTCATGTGTTGAATTGAAATTCATTCGTTGAATAGAATTCATGTGTTGAATGTTGTTCGTGCTTTTAAATATAAAAATCACATTTTTATCTATTTATATAAACTATAGAAAACCTTCATGTGTTGAATTGAAATTCATTCGTTGAATAGAATTCATGTGTTGAATGGTGTTCGTGTTTTTAAATATAAAAATCACCTTTTTATCTATTTATATAAACTATAGAAAACCTTCATGTGTTGAATTGAAATTCATTCGTCGAATAGAATTCATGTGTTGAATGGTGTTCGTGTTTTTAAATATAAAAATCACCTTTTTATCTATATATATAAACTATAGAAAACCTTCATGTGTTGAATCGATATTCATTCGTTGAATTGAAATTCATGTGTTGAATGGTATTCATATTTTGAAAGGAATTGTTTTATAATAAAAATCCTATTTTTTTCATTAATATGAACTATATAAAATAATCTTGTTTTGAAATAAATTGTTTTATAATAAAAATCCTATTTTATCACCTATATTAACTATATAAAATAGTCGTGTTTTGAAATAAATTGTCTTACATTAAAAATCACATTTTTACTATATACATGAATTGTTAAAAATAGTGAAATGTCGAAATTAATGTATGTTGGATAAAAATATCATTTTTATCAAATGTATGAAAAGAATATAGTTTTGAAATCGAAGAATCGATATATATATATATATATATATATAGAATTGAAATATATCGAATAACGACGCTGCAGTTCGTATTTTGAAACCGTGTTTTCAAACGATTAGTGCGGGAGATCCGACCATCGGATTTTCCCGAAACCGCAACCGTTGGGTTCGCTTTGGGAATATCTTTCCAACGGCACCAACTTTGTAAAAATCCAACGATTGGATTGTCTGGAATGTTTAATTCAAATCTGAAGAAAAACAGCACCAGAATCGATTATATATATATATATATAATTATATTAAATCGAATAACGACGTTGCAGTTCGTATTTTGAAATCGAAACTTCAAACGATTATACCGGGAGATCCGACCGTCGGATTTTCCCGAAACTGGAACCTTTGGATTCGTTTTGAAAAGATCTTTCTAATGATGTAAATTTTGTGAAGATCCAACGGTTAGATTTTCAGATATGTGTAAATCAAATATGAAGAAAAACAGCGCCACGGCCGCGTTATGGCCCGAAGCGTCGTTTGAATAAATTGGCTATTTTAAAATAAATAAAAATAGCGATAAATCGTTATAAAATATTATAAATGATATGGATGTGTGATTTAGAAATTAACTGAAGGTTAGCTAAGTCGAATGGTTTCCTGGATTTTGATCTGATGTTGGTTTCGGCCTTCGGGGTTAATATTTAGGAAATCATTCTCTTACTGATTGACGGTTAGTTACTAATGAATTGAAATGATGCGTATGTAGTGTTTATGTAGCACGTGTTTCTTATATACGCGAGTTGCTCAGAAAGACTGGGTTTATCCC
This sequence comes from Allium sativum, assembly GCA_030737875.1. NCBI lineage: Eukaryota > Viridiplantae > Streptophyta > Magnoliopsida > Asparagales > Amaryllidaceae > Allium > Allium sativum. The sequence continues at coordinate 304,357,583 of CM060924.1, forward strand.
ATTCTGAATAACTGAATCGACAATAAGAAATTGAAGATGAAGACGGTGGTCGAAGACCGGAGATCTTCACCTCGTTTGGATGGTAACCGAGGTCCTGATTGGGAGGCATCCCGAAATATGGATAATGAGTGGTGATCGTCCAGACGTGCATGGTGATCAATGGGTTTGCAAGGTATATAGTGCCTCCGGTTTCGTTCAGACCCAGAACGGACTTGTAAATGGACTGTGTGTCTGACATTGGATTTTATTCTGTGTTGATTGATCTCTATTAAATATACATCTTTTTGGCGGCGGAGAATTTATTCTTTTGCTTAACGCCCTTCTCTGAAACGCACGAGCTCAGAGATTGTATATCGATGGATATCAGTCGCATGGCATGAATTGCTAGTGTGGCATGCCTAAGTGGCAAATGATCAGGGCTTCTGTTGAAAAGCAAAGTCTTGTGGTGATGATCAAAGCACCGCCTTTGTAGCGTAGCTTTGTGTATAACGTGAATTCGCGAGCCTCACACCCCGGTATGAACCAGAAACGGGAGAAGGACCTCAGGGAGGGCATGCGTTTCTTTCTAGCTAGGAGTTGTGTCGGTGTTTTTACACGGCCTGACATTTTACTTATGTGGATGATGGATAGCGAGGCGCCTCGGATATATCGGTCGATCCGGGACCGATGGAGTCATTCGTTGTCTCATTTACGCCCCATAGGGCGGGGAAACGTAGTGCTCAGGAATTTTAATCCACATCGGTGGACCGGCCCTGTCGCTCCAAGGGTCGATGCATTCTGATCCTGAGGGGCGGGCTAGAGCGTCTCGAATTCAGTAAGGACTATCTTTTGCCTTGGTTCATGACGGAAATCCAATTTCCAAATACGTGACTGTGCGGTTTTGATTGTGTATATATATATGGCGACATAGTGGTATGGGGCATTAATGCGTCTATGATTGATAGTTATGATTGAAATTGTTTTTGAAACATATAAACACTAGTAATGATATCAAATGCTTTTGTTTTATTCGTATCAAGCATATCTTGGCCATTATAAGGTAAAAACTCTATCCTCCGGTTTGCGTTGCATTGTGTGATGGGAATTGAGTCTTATAATGGCTTCATTTTTATAAACAACATTGCGATGTTTAAAAGAAAGATTTGTTTTTAAAGCACTGGCGATCCAATGGAGTAAACCCGTTCCACGAAAGTGGCGTGGTCCTGTGATTAGCCATATTTTAAATGTGTTGAGTAGATTCCTCATACCAGTCCCATGACTGACTCGTTGTTTGTTTCACTTTCAAACTCGGGTGCCCCTTTTTCTACACGGGCAGCCTTGTATTCAGGTTTAGCTGGCTTTCTTTGGATAGCTGGAGCTGAAGATGGATTCTATCATTTATCTGTTTTTATGCTGTTCAGCTCCTATTGTACATTATGTTTGTTTTTCCGCTGTAGACATTTATGTATAGCTGAACTGTATTTGTGCTAAGTATGATCCTGTATACTGTGTAACTCTGATGATTACGTTTATCCAGTATATTCTATTGTGCATTACCTGGTGTATTTATTTAATTCTGTTCTGCTGTTATCTGTTTCTGTGTTATATTCCAAGGATTACCCTTGCCGCCGTTAGTACGGGGTTTGGGGTCGTCTCACCCCTTAAGCTCTGATACCAAATGTAATGTCCCGAATTTCCGTACTCTTTGAGTCGACTAATAACACCACTAGTCCAACCCAAATTGCACAGAAATACGAATAATTATTAGAAAGAAGTTAGAGGATGAGAAATAGAAAGAAAGAAATGTTGGAATAGAAGAAAACAAAGATCAGAAACTCACAGCGGAACGAATAAAATATATTAGATAACATAAATTTGGAAATGTAAATTCAGTAACTTTATACACATACCATTATCAGAGCACAAAAGTTATTTCTGGAACAGTTATAAACACCTGTTTCCAGATATACACATCGGAAAATGTGATAGTCTATAGCTAACTGATGAAGCCTCCTGCTTCAAGCTCCTCCAAGTGCATCTGTAAAATCCCAACTACTTGACTGCCCATACAAATTTAGGCACCCAAGAGTTTAGGAAAACAAAAAAAATAAACTCTGGGTCAGTCATGGGACTGGTGTGAGTAAACTCCAACCATTTGTTTAATTTTCAAAAATCCTTTCGAAAGAAATGATAATCGTAAGACCGATCCACACATAAACACGGATGATTTTTACCTTACGATAACCAAAAATATTTTTGATATCAAATCTCGTGATATTACAATAGTGTCTAAATCAAATAAATAGAAGTCTAGCGGAAAACGCTTGCAACTCACGCTCCATATATAATATTAAATCAAAAACTGCAGGGCGCTTATTGGAGATTGGATTTCCAATATGACAAGGTATGGAACCACCTTCCGATCAGTGTACTCTAGAGGAGATACACTGGGCTTCAATAAGAACGTCTTGCAACCCGGCCCACACATGACCGACCACTCATTTCGCTTGAGTGTATCGAATGTATATCACCAACAGTTCGGATCAACAACCGTTTCCCGAAAAGGAACAACATCGATAGATTAAAGAAGTAAAAATAATTTCTCTGGATGGGTGATTATACATCCTAATGGGAGCGACCTACATAGCCATGCTACCTGCCCGATTTTTGTCATTTCCTGGTTGTTGAGGCTTGAGGTTTGAATTATCTTCTAGAACATCTGGCCACCATTCACTTTGAATGCCACATCGTCAAATCCATCGGAAATCACTAATTGATTCCCACAAAAATGCTCAGATTGTCAGGCTAAAGAAGTTTCCCTTCTTTGCCACCAACTTCGTACGTTTGAGGGAATCAACTTACGTAATCCCTTTTAGAAATACTGTCAGACACTCGTCCATACAAGCTGTCCTGGGTCTGGACAAACCGAAGGCACCATTCTATTAATCCATCTTGGGCAATTTCTACCTAGGATTAACAGAATAGCCCTTGCATTTTACTCCGTCTTCAATTATCTTCAGCATAAGTTGATTCATAATGCTTATACCAATACGGAGTGGTTTTCAGATATTAAATCTGATCCCAGTCTCTCCGTATTGACAACGGAGATATAAAATGAATCAAAACTATGATAGTTGGTGATTTAACTATCAAAGAAACATCCATACAATCAACGATCCTACTTTCAAATGGAAATTCTACTAATCAACCATTAAGCAATACTGGCCCCTATTTATATAAAGGGTGCGTTTTTTACAGGTCCCTGTTATAGTTTCAAAATAGAAAAAAAACCCGGTCATAAACTTATTGTAAATTAGGTCCCTATTTTCTGAAAATTCATCAAAAAAATAATTAAAAAATATAAAAAAATCATGTAAATTTGTATTTAAATAAAACATGTAAACGCTAAAAAATTCAGAACAAAAAATCATCAAACAACGCGTCAAAAATAAAAAAACAGAAAAAAAACGAAATTTCCAGTTAAATGCATAATAGTATGCACATATATCATTTTCCTGCATACATCCGTGCTTATTTTTCACTACATTCATCTTCGTTGATTTTTCTTCATGCAAATACGTGCATACATGTGTGCAAATATTTCAAATACTTGCACACATTTGTGCAGGTTTATTTTCAGATTTTAGTCCGAACACAGCTTACGGAAAAGTTGCATACATATATGCAATTATCAGTAATAATTGCATAAATGTATGCAACTATTTTTTTTTATTTCCGTACAATCCTGACATTATTTCCAGATTTTAGAATTTTTTTTATGAACGAAAGCACATTTTTAAAAATAAAAATAAAAAAAGGCGGAAGTAATAAAATAGGGGGCGGGTTTAAAATTTTCAAAACTTTTTTTTTATATAAATTAGGTCCCTACTTTTAGCCAGTGTGTTATCCTATAAAAATGTTGCACACATGTGTGCATGTTTTATGAGAAATTTGCACATTTGGATGCAAATAAAAATGAACTGAAATATTAACTTAAATCTATGCGCTGGAACAACTGCAATAATTGCACATATGCATGCAATAAAATAAAAAACGTGCATAATATTATGCATTTAACTGCAGTTTTTTCTGTTTTTTTGCTGTTTTCTTCTTTCTGACATTATTTTTGTTGTTTTTTAACTGAATTTTTTGCATAATGCATAATATATTTTATTACTAATTTACGAATTTTTTTAATTTTTTTTAATTATTATTTTATAAGTTTTGAAAACAGGGACCTAATTTATATTATGTTTACGACCGGATGTGAGCCTAATTAAGTTTCAAAATAGGGATGTGAGACTAATATTCACTTATATAAATCCCTTTATTTTGTTATCAATTCCAAATTTCCATCTTTCCTATCTTTTCAAAGCTCTATTTTTCTCTCTCGATTCTTGTAAAACATTTTCAATATCCTAATTCTTTATTCGAGAAAATATCGCTTATTCCAGTTAGAAAACGATTCTGTATAATCACGATTCCTTATTTTCTATATTCAAAAAATATACTTTATTAATATCCGAAAATACTTCCATATTCCATTTCTAAATTCCTGGTTGACCAATTCATTTCATTTTCTACGCATAGAAAATATCTTTTATTTATTTGGGGAAAACATTTCAAAATCCTTTAAATTAACGCGATGTTATAAAACATCGTTATTATAACGCAAACCATTAATCATTTATTAACTAACCATATTGCTAACCAATCTTCACTATCGAACCTTAACCATTCCTCCATCAATCATGAAATCAATCAAGTTAAGGTACAATTTCCACTCAGACCTTAACTGTACAACATTCTCAACTTTGAAGTAGTCAAAGCTCATAACTGTAAACAAAACATCGCTTACGTGACTCTCAGATTCAATCTAAGAATCCACTTCCTTTACGGAAAAGCAATGATTATAACGGTAGCGTTATAATCGCTGTTTTCCAATATTTGATTTATAAGTCATTTATTACAACGACAGCGTTAAATCGCTGTATATATTTACAAAACATTTACCATAGCAACAGCTTTGAAATCACTGTTTAGATTTACAAAACATTTATTATAACGACAGCGCTAAAATCACTGTTTAGATTTATAAAACATTTATGATAACAGTAGCATTATAATCGCTGTTTAGATTTATAACGGTAGCGTTATAATCGTTGTTCCCAAATAATTGGTATATACAAATATAACTTGTACTTATTAATAAGTAAATAAAAAATAATAATTAGATTTGATTCAAAATGGAAAGTAAAATTAACTTCTTCGCTAAATTCGATATAATCGAATTCCAATAAATAGCTCTCTCTCGAATAATCTATATTCGATTTATGTTCCGAACTTCGGAATTTGTCTACCATTTCAGGTTAATTCAAATTCCAAATTTCACTATTGAATTTATCCTTTCCAACATTATCAAAATCCTTTATAACCATTCCAGTTTACACTTTATTTTATATTTCAAAATTTTGAAATAAACTCATCGTTTTCTTTTAAAATGAATACCCATTTCCCTTTTCATTCAATTTCCAATTTGGATTCGTATTTCCAAATCTAAATTTTCTTTATTGATATTTCATTTGCAAAATATTTTCTTTAACCCATTATTCACTTTAATCGTGAGTATATTCCTATTATATACAGTTTGATTTCGTACTTCTAAATACTACCTTAAACCCAAATTTTATTTGTAACTTCTATTCATAATTATTCATATAAGTCTCATTTCTTTTTATTTTAATCATTTAAAATCTCGTTTAACAATTCCTTAATAATTACTAAGTTTAAATCTTATTTCAAATATTGGTTTCAAAAACCCATTTCCACTTCTTTATATAAATTCAAATTTGAATTTGTATTTCAATGTATCCAATGATAAATAATTCAATTAGTATATATTCTCATTCATAAACAAATTCTTGATTCATTTATTTGAACAGGTTTCCTATTTCAACTCTATTCAAAATTGAATTTCTATTTTTGAAATTAAATTTCCTTTTCTATATTCGAAATACTTACGGTATTTATTTACCAAAATTTTAGGGTCAGGGTAATTCAACACAACATAACCAATCCAAGTATATATCACATTAAATAATAAACAATAATATAAATGTTGAGGAATCCAGTTGGATCCCTCCAACCTGTTTCCCTTTATCCACAGATGTTAATCAACATTAATTTCACATAAATATGAAATATCATAGTAAACAGAACTAATAATCGATCAATGATATAATTATATCAACCATTTCAACCAATTTCATCAACCATTCATCCAAACAACCATCACACAGTATCTAATTATCATTTAAAAAATATATATACAATTATAAAATTTTAACTGGATAGAATCATTGAGTTTACTCACCTTGTTTTTCAGTTGCTGATTCTGCTTTTGTTTCGTTTTAAAATCAAATAGCGTTTTATTTTTCTATGAAATTCCAGTAACTCGATTCTCGGCCATGTCAGCTCCACAACATAAATCTCGTTGCTTCGATTTCAACGTGACTGGTTCCGTGTGGTTCTGTTTTCATATGACAGAATTATGCTTGTTATAACATTTACATAAATTAATTAAATAGTTTATTAACTAGACTGTCATTAGGAATAAATTTCCATAATTACCATTAAGAAAAGTCACGAGATGTATTTAACTAATTATCTTCTTAACCTCGTACCATCGTTCTCTAGGAAAAAGGGAATCCGATCCTCCTTGCAAAATACACTAATATCGCATCTTTCCGCCATTAAAACGAGTCATACATGGGTCATCCAACATTACACATAGTCAACCTCCTTCCATCACCCAGTCATGTTTCAGGCAACATGCAAGAAAGGACCTGCAACCTTCTTTTGTTTCACATAAATATCAACAATCCATTCCTTACTCCCATCCCCTTTTTCATCAATATAAGAAAAGAAAAATAAACACAGTTTGAACTTCTGCTTCAATGTGAAAGCTACCCCTCCAAGCAACCATAAGCCACTAATATATACAGTACCCGCTTAATGTCAGCTACGGCCATCTCAGTTATATACACAGATCATAAACTTTCTCTGCAGCGATAATGTCATGTTTAAATCCATATACCCCATATTTGGAAAAAATTCTCGCAACTTTCAACCTCAAAACTGTCAAACTCCATCATCCCTGAAAAGACCGACTTTGACAACCACTCATCATCTTCCTGTGCTCGCCACCATTCTCAATGATGACTAGCACCCACGACCCAAACGACGGCCACCACCTTGGCCCTCTTCCCTGATCGATTTCTCCACTCACACTCTATCTTCCCTACCCCATGACATGCAACTCAAAACTCTCTCCCAGATGGAAGCTCGGCCATGGCACAACAGCTACAATGAAGATCACCATCCTCGGCGGTCTCCCCACGCACAGTTGAGGCGTGCGATCATTTTGGTGTTGAAATACCACCAAATCCGATCGTCAGCCTTGCCTTGCTGCACCGAACCCATCAGCAGTCTTTATTTAACCAAACTCCCTCCCATGGCTTGGCAAATCAAATCCCTAAGGCTACTGTGCCTATTTCGAATAGCAAGTAGTTTGAGTGAGTGTCACATAACTTATATTATCTTGAAGCCCACCTTGCCACATTCTCAACGAACCAGAAATCATGAATTTATATTGAGGATTTTGATTGTTAACGATTCCTTGAAGTATTGATTGAAACGAATTGGCTTCATTATTTTTGGAAGTTACAGTGAACCCGAATTAGGGATTTGGATTGTATTAAACAGAGAAGCTAGCCTTGATTTTAATTGGATTTTCTTTTTAGTAATTCATTGATTTTTCTTTCTCGTGCTTTGTTTTTTTGGATCTGGGAAAACAAGAATTGAGGAGAGAAACTGTGTTTAAAAAGGCTGAATAGCTTGCAGAACATACTATGCGATAGCTTGGGTACCACGGTTCTCAACACCTTGGGTAACACGGCTTACATTATCTTGGTACCCACGGATTTAAAATGCCTGGCAGACACGGTGTCAAAAAGTTTGAGGCGCAAGCTGTCTTAAGATATACAGAAAAGGTAGTAGTATATATTCTCTTTGTGTTATTTAAGTCTAAATGATTTCGACACTCTTCTGTTAACGTATAGATTTCGGTCAACAGAAATAAAAATATAGTTGTGACCAGTAATGTGTCATTATCCTAAAAGTGTAATAATATCGGTAGTTTAACTTATATTATGAAACCCCAAAATATTGATATAGGGTGCAGAATACTCCAAATAAAAGTTGCGTATTTAATTAATTAAAAATTACAGTAAAATTCTAAAAATTAAATTATAACTACGCCTCAAAAAATCTTGTCCAAATTCGTAACCAATCTCTAGTTATATTAACTAAACTGTTATAGTCCATAAATGTTTCTACAATGACTATTTAAATATTTGATTTGGATATAAAACAAAATCTACAATATGAAAACTATATTTTTCTCTTCCATTAGAAAAATATAATCAAATAGATCCGAACGTTTCTTGTTTCAAAGAAATCCGACTAATTTTGGATTATATATATTCAGTTGAAGTTTAAATCGTAAATTACGAACTACCGCGACTATTTCGAGCTCATTTTAAATTATATTATAAATTATACGTTTATATATCGTTTTATTAAATAAATTCCTTATAAATTACTAGATATAATTCAAATAAAATATTTAAAACAAATTCAAATATTCAGAATTCAACGACTGAAAATCCCGGTCGTTACAGTGTGGTAGCTTCTAACTCCGCCCCTTCTTCTACTCATGAATCGGAGCTCATACTAGAATTCCTAAATGTTTTGATTCATTCTTTGTTTGTAATACGAATGAGTAGTCTCTTACAAACAAAATACGTAAATGGTCAACTATACTACATATTGTACTATATATCATAGAAAATCAATTATATAATAAGTACACTCCTTATTGCGTATACTCTCGATCTAATGTAAGATGATTAGTTCTATCTTATATCCACTAGACCTTGCATCCACTTAGATTAATAGAACTAAAGTTTCAATGCTAAATAAGATGATAGCCCCATACCATCTTACACTAAATACCCAAAAGAAATGCTACAACAATGCCGAATTGATATAGGGAGATCATTAGAGAAGAAACAAAAACAGACAAACCTGCTATATCTCACAATGCATGGATAAAATATAATATCAAATATGCAATAGAGAAGTGAGTTCAAACCAAATGAAATATCATCTTAATAGAATCACATAGTTATGTATAAATGTCATATAAATATATACAACATATCCTTATTACAACAACTCTCAAGAATATAAGAATACATAGCGACCAACTTTGGCTGGGCTTTATAATGCTACTAACAGAATTCATCGATGTAGTAGTATAATACGTCAAAGCTCCTCCAAGTATTTCCTTCGATCAGCAGCTGTATCACTTAATTTGCTCATTGAAAAGCACCCAAGATAATGAGGAAAACATAAAATCCTGGGTCTAACGACAATCTGGTTTGAGTGGAAAGATATTCACAACATAGAAAAATATGAAAATAGACACAGTCATATAAAGTAAACCATACTTTACCGTTCTTAACAGTTACAAAGTCAACACATAAAATAAGATATAATATGCTCTCAAAAAATAGCATAATGGTAATGTACATAGAATAAAGGGAAAGATCCAAGTAGTTTCATCCTCAATACTGCCACTCCAAATCTGTAATATGTATTGGTTCTAACATGTCAAAGAGAGAAATCATAATAATCATACCAACCATAGAATCCATAAAGCATTATCCTACTGTCACCTTCTACATGCCCTGAACATATGATACTCATACGCCCATCTTCAAATGCCAGAGACTAATGGAAATCTTAGTTCTCATTGTACTCTTCTACATCAAAGTTCAAAACTCAATACATGTCACTCAGCTCAAAGTTGGATACTAGGTCTAATCGAATGGTCTATGATATATGGACCCTTGCTAATGTCCATGGATGGCCCCACTATATTCCTCTGCTTTGAATACAACAAGAACACTCTGAGTTATCTACGATTTTTTGGCGCACTTATATTGCTCGAGTCTTCTCAAATCCATTCTAGATAACAAATCCTACCCATTCGATCCATTCTAGCATTTGTAGCCTCACCTATCCTAAACAACCATCTTTGGTTCCTACTCCAAAAAAGAGTCACTAACCGAAGAAGCTTAACTTCTTCATGCTATTATATCACTGTTCTTCTTTATGTGCGAACAAGCCACTGCTTCAAGCATGCTCCATTTCAATGTTATATTCATCTCGATGAGTCATAGCCACACAAGAGCTACCCTTATGTCTTAGCATCGAGTCATAGATATATGTCGACACTAAGTCATAAATATGAATATCAGCCAAGTCATAACTTAATAAAACCTCTACGGTTGATTTTTTACATAAATTGAAAAAGAGATAGTTGAATCAAAATAATTTTTTCCTTCTAGTTTTGTTTATGTCAGATGGATATATAAATGTTACTCTAGTGCCTTCATCCCAGATGACATAAACCTTTACCTATCAATCGTGCCATCCTGGTCTTCTCTTTGAAGCATATGTCATAGAGGTATAGAAGTTAACTGGCTACCTTCCATACTTAGACAATCATCAGCACCATTCCACAAGGAATTCCTTGAACCACTGTTTTCCCATTTAGAAAAATTTCCAACTCCTAGCTTTCTCCTAGATGACTAATGCTAACTCATCATAGATGACTCGATACCGAGCCACAACCTTGACTTCAATTCACTCACGAGTTTTCGTGCCTCATCGCATTTTCCTTAGATCCTACTCTCTAGTTTTATCGAATCCCGAAGAGTTGTGCTTTCAATATGATCGATTCTTCAATCTAACAGCATGTGCGATCACAACACTAGAATATAAATCAGAGAAGAACATCCAAACAAACATATAATTTATTTGAACAATCAAAATGATATAATTCATTCAAATCAAATATATAAATCTTTAATTTTAACAAGTAATCACTTTCTAATAGAATTATGTACTTACGTGCATATATAGGATGATATCCAATCAATTTCAAGGTTATATGAAAAATAGGGTTTAGTTTTAAAATCAATGATATTTATAATTAGTTTTATATCAACCTTGAAATTTAAGGATATAATCACAAAATTATAACATACAATCCTAGATAAGATAGTAATAAACCACATTAACTCACGAATCACTAAAATTTAGCAAGTCTAGGTTAGATCTACTTTTGATATTATACTTCATTCCTCAAAGCAAGCACAACGATGTTCTCAATCATCTAATTGTAGATCTAACCTCTAATTAGGTACTATATGTGATGTAGGATGTAATTTAGTGGATCGTTAGAGATATAAGGAAAACATAGGGTTTGGAGCTTATTTTGAATAAGAAAGAATGTTAATAAACCTAATTAGGATGCCCATTAATTACTCTGTAAAGATAAACGTAGAGTCGACGGAGTTCGGTTGAAGTTGGCTGTTAGAGTTTGAATGAAAACATGCGTTGGGGTTTAGATATAAATGTTAATTAACATTAGTTACGATCATTAGCGAGTACATTATTATAACAAATCGGTGTTGTAAATACAATAATTATTTCATACGAGGTCTGATTCAAGCATAATCAACTGCATTGCTCTTGTATCAGTGATACCTTTTCAATGGAGTTGGATTCACTAAGATTGGGGCTCGTTGGGATTTATTTAAAAATCAAACATACTCTATTTTTAAAATATTCCAAAATGCAATAGTGCTAACTCCAGATCATAATTTTGGGAGTACTATTATGTTTCATATTGTAGTGTAAATTTTTGATTACTTGATTACTTGTTTGGATGATTTTCTATTTTATCAATTGGATTCTGTTTATTTTTTCCCTTAGGATAGATGGCGTTTTATATGTACAGACCTAATAGCGAATGACCTATATTATATGATTATATGTTGTATGTGATGTAGGGGGACAAATTGGAGGGATCCAATACGATTCCTCTCCACTACTGCTTTATTTGCATTTATATTTCTTGTTAATTTGGTTTCGACCCAAAAGGAAAATCCAAAAAATTCTAAAGTCAAGAGAGATTCAGTCACATCAAACTCAATGAAGAGGCTCTAACGAGGAACAAGATGAGATTCACAGAGAATTAACATGGAACAAGCTAGGTATATGGATCGACATCGATCCATGCTTTATGGATTGGGACCAATCATGATGATAGAGAGCAATCCATTGTAGGCTTGGCCATGACACTCCTTGTCTTCATGTTAGCTACTCCTCTAAGTTTAGTTGCAATCTGGTGTCCTGAACTCAAGATATTTTATGGATTGTATATTGAAAGCAGAGCAGTTCAACATGGCTTGACTAAAAAGTATACAAAAATGAAATATAAATCCTGCGAAACCTGACAATAGGCATCACAAGAACATTAGGAGGAAAAAATCAATGAAGACTCAATATATTTTAGTTCGTGGATCGGTACCAACCCATATCTTATGGACCGACACCAATCCATAAAATTTGTTCCAATTCTCCTAGCGTGACATTCTATCACTTAGATGGACCTACTACTGTGATAACTTGCTCGGTTCAGCCCCAAACTTCTACAAATACCCATCCACCTCCGAGATAAATAGGATCTAGATTCTCCTTGCCTATATGCTGCCAAAGAGCTTCTCCCTCACAACTCATCTCAAAAGACTATAAAGTTCATTCACCAAGAAGGCTATTGTGATTTATTCCATTAACCACTTGTACTTATGATATCACATTCATCGGTCCAAAGAGATCTGTTCAAACACTTATATTGAAAATCATTTTAACAGGCATGTATCATAAAGTTAATTTATTGAAAGTGGATGTAGGTTTTTAATAGTAGAACCATCATACATTCTGTGTGGCTTTCTATTATTTTTTGTTACTCATGTTGTATTTGATCTAGTTACCCAAAGATAGGTGGTGCTTTCATGCAATTTTAGGTTAATCTATTTTTGGCATTAACTATGATACCCCGAGATCCACATTAATAAAGTGCATTAATGAGTAATGCTATCTACTAATGTAGAGAATATGGATGGTTAGGAGCGACCATCCTTGAGTCTTGTATTAAATAAGCATAAAATATGTCGATAGGGTGCTGTTTTTTCTTTGGATGTTCGACATAGTTAATCCCTATTTAATACAATACTATGGTGGATATGTACATTATCTAGAATAAAAAGTGATCAAACAAAATAACACATATTACAAAACAGCCAACCCAACAACATATACAGATGCAACACAATTATATAGTATAAAATGTATCAAAATAGTGGTTATACTAACCACAGTATATACTTAAGGCCAAAATGAATTAAATACAAGGATCAGAGTACGTATATGGATTATCACTAAATATCAACACAAAAATTACGCTAACTATAGTATCCAAAAAGAGGCGATAAATCCAAAGCAGAAGCTGAAGCACAGATATCTACATCATCTCTAACCTGTAAAGCTCAGTCAAACCCAAATAAAAAATGAATGGGTCATTCTAGTTCAAACAGTGAGTATATGATAATAACATAAGGATTTATAAGCGGAAAACCCTTCTTAAAATAAGAAAGAGTAAGTTTACTTTGCTACAAGGTTAATATAGGCATATGATCAACTTGGTATCAACATAAGAGATTTACTTTAACACAAGTGCAAAACTTTAAGCTAAGCACATAATTATCTCATCATCAAAACATCAAAGATCAACACAACAAATTAATCCAAATGTCAAAATATAAAACTCATAAAAGTTTAATTATTTTGAAACTAATCACAACTTCAAATGCAAAAAAATCTTCTTAGGATAAGGATGAAAATTTAATGTCAACTTATCAACAAAATTTGGATCCAAAACATCAATAACATTGAAATCAGCGAAAACAACAAAATGGATCCAAAACATTATGCCACAAGCTTTTCTAAGTACTATATGCAAATTCAGGCATCTATCATTATGTCCCCCTTGGGACAATGTAACTTAACCCCTAGTCAAGAGAATACACGTATAAGACTCACACTGAGTCTAGCTTCGCCCCGAAGTGAGTACGAACACAACAACAAACAACAATGTATGTGTCACAATAACACGAAAAGTGAAATCAATACGTCCCATATTGCACATATAACGACCCGGATTTTTAGCCATTAAATTTAAACATTTAGAATTGGTTTTAAATGTTGATTTGGAAATTTTATTAACTCAAATTCTATGATTTTGAGTATTAATTTAATTTGAATAGTATAAAAATAAATTTAATTCTAAAATAAGTGGGAATATATTGAATTTGGGTTATAATATGAATTAGATGATTTATTAAGACCCAATTAAGTTTAGATATGAATTGTAACAGAGAATTTACTTATTTAAAATGAAGTTTGAACGTGTAAATTTAATTTATTAAAAATGAGCTCACAACATCGTATTAGTTCATAGTTTTATGTTTTGAACTTCAACTGAGTGTACATGATCCAATATAAGTCGGAATACTTCGAAACAATAATCTTCCGGATCTATTGGATTAAAGTTTAATAATAAAAGAGAAGAATCAAGATTTCTTCTTGTAGATTTTGAGTTATGTCCAAATCAAATTTTCAGAAAATGACTATATAATCGTTTATGAACTATAACAATTTAATAATTAAAATAAAAAGATTTTTAATAAAATGAACATCGATTTAACTTTGAAGAATTTAAATGTTGAGTTTAAAATCCAAACTAGTTTATTTTGAAGTTATAAATAATTCTATTTGAATGTGTATGATAATAATAATTTATTACTAATGGGTTTGATTATTTTGAAATCAAATTATATTTTATCGATTTAATTTGAAATTTAAGAATAGCCAATTTTCAAACGACCTCGTATTTCAACAAAACCAATGTTATAAAATCCTTAATGGTTAATTATTGTAACCGTTCCAATTTCAAGTCTATTGGAGTTGTAACACCCCACCTCCATTAAGGTCACTCACAAAGGGAATGCCTTAACTTTGGTGGAGCATTTTAGTTGACAGAACAGAAATTCACAAGACAGATAAACAATACTAGAGAAATTATAAATTTATTACAGCGGGAAACAGAAATCAGTTTGGTTACATCTTTACCAAAAACTCAAGTACATAAATATCAGTCTTGTTCAGAAAATCATCAGAGTACAAAACTGTAAAATCATAATCCCCATAGAAGCTGCCATAAGAAGTCAAGCCATACTTTAAGCACTCTAAGTACTTCAAGCAGTAGAAATCCAGATCAAGCTAAAGTATTTCCTCCTTGGAAAACCAGGAGGGGAAACGGAAGAAAAAGGGGCGAAAACAAGCAAGGTCATACATAAAGTCTGGCAAGCCCAGTGACTTTCAGCATATGAACAGATAATAATAATTATGACATGAAAATAAGCTGGATAAGAGATAACAGTAACAGAAGCAGCAGATGTACTTAGGTTAAACAGAAGAAACAGAATAATATTACTTTTCATTTCTCTGCACTAATACTAGTATAACAGGATTAGGTGCCACCCCAATGTCTAAACTGAAACAGAAACGGGAACAGAATAATTTCCACAGAAGAGAATGCTAGTAATGGGCCTTTACCACCCCAACAGAAACAGACAGAAACATAATGCTAATAATGGGCCTTTACCACCCGAACAGAAACACAAAAACAGAATGCTAAAAATGGGCCTTTACCACCCGAACAGAAACAGACAGAAACAGAATGCTAATAATGGGCCTTTACCACCCGAACAGAAGGTACAGAAACAAAAACAGATTAATCCCTACGGAAACAGAATGTAGAATTAGGTGTACACTAGTAAATGGGCCTTTACTACCCGAACAAACGGTACCACGCAGAAACAGACAGGTGTTACCACCCAACAGAAACAGACGGTACCAACAAAAACAGACAGAACTAAGTGTACCCTAAAACCCTACCCCAAGCGATCGGCTCCCTAATACATAAATATCCTGTGTCGGCCCCACAGTAGGGTGTATCACTCCTTAAAGTGACAACCAATTGGCACAGACCTTTTTACAGATGTCATGGCGTCTTACATCCTCAGAGGAAGACCGGGATCCATGCACGCACATGACCCGGTTGGAACGCACCATCAACACCCCTCGCCATTACCAGAATGAACCGCTTATAATTAGTTCAGTAAGCGTGCCCAGACCCTACCTACTATTGGGTCAAATTTGATACCAGAAAGGGTTACTGACTAATATGGGTCCCAAACAACAGATGACACAAGTAATTTCCCTCCTAACCTTGTGTCTCCAGACTAACAGATTTCAGATTAACTTGTTTACAAGTTCAGACATACAGAGTTCAGATCAACTAGTTCACAGATCAGACAAGTTTCAGACTAATGGATCAGATATATGGATTTAACAGATTTGTCTAACTTTGTAATTGGGCCTACAGATTCACGAAACGGGTTTGTTAAATTCATTAGTCCAATTGGTTTAATCCTAACCACCCAATACGTTTTAGACATCATATTTATCTCAGATTTGTATCAATTAAAAATTAACGCGCAGACCTCTCACATTAGACTGACAGTTTGCGGCCACTGGTTAGGCCATTCGGTTCCGGGCAGGTTTCTGCCGCAAACTGAGTCTAACCTCGGGTTTCAAGCACGTTATGACTAACTTCTCACATTAGAACCTATTGTTTGCGGCCACTGAATGTGTTGGGCTGTTCCGGTTAGGATTACGCCGCAAACTCATTCTAACTTCGAGTTAGCCATGTTTCATGTTTAGCCAATGCATTCATTCACAGACTGTGCTAATATCAAACTAATCATGCTAATTTAACAAATTAACTTCTGTACGAGTTACAGCAGATTATTCGAGGTTCTATTAACAAGTTTTGCTCAATTTTAAATCGAGCCTACAGATTTACATACTTCAAATTTCAGCATTTCAGTTCCAATAGATTACGCCATTCAACAGACTAAACAGATAACAGATCTTGCAGTTTAGGCGATTTAGCAGGTCGAGCAGATAAGGCAATTTTAACATAATTAGCAGATTAGGCAATTCAATCTAATTAGCAGTTTAGACAATATAACAGAACTAGCGATTAGGCAATATAACAGATTTAATCATTCCTTAAAGTTTCATTGACATATCTTGCCTAATTATAAATTTAGCCTAAACTTACATGCCCAAATCAAGGTCATCATTCATAATACAATATATGCCCCAAATTTTAGCCTTAATATTCCCATTTACAGTTCATGTCAAAACTAGATTTAATATTCTAGTTTACCATTTATGTCCAGGACTAATACACATGTAAACCATTCTCTATTATAGCCAATTCAGATTATGTCAACATATTTGCTATGCCAAATTAACTTAATTAAGCTACGCCCAATCCCCGTATAACATGTTTCCATAAGTTCTCTAAATACTCATGAAATGGCCCTACCAAAAGGAATAGGTGATAAGCACAAGAAAGAATAGGCATGCAATAATGAACCAAATGCAATGATAATGGCCCCTCTAGGCTCGATGTACATAACAGTGAATGGGAATAAACTAGCAAAGTTACATACTAAATATGAGATCTAACATCATTAAGGGAATAGGCATAAGAAACTAACTACAATAGTTATAGGCAACTAACCACAATAGTCATGGGCGACTAATAACAATAGTTTCTTATTCAATGTCATAGGCAATAGTCTCATAGTCATGAATCATAGTCATAGGCAGTAGTCTCATAGGCGTGAATTATAGTCGTAGGAAATAGTCTCATAGGCAACAGTTTCATGTCCAATTATGCATTATTCATTATTTGTCCCAAAATTTAGCGTTCATGCGTTAATCTCTTATGAGATTCAGCGCAGGCTCGTAGTAGCCTGACTATAGAACAGAAAGAAAAAAGAGGTACAGAAATAGTCACAAAAAAACAGATCTGACAGATTAGAATATACATAACCTCAGATTCAGATTTATAATCATGCCACAACCATAATTAAAGTTTATATTGGAAAATAACTGTACTTGCCTTTCGTGGTTTTAAGAAAGGATATTAAACTGTTATCAATGCAGAAATGCTGAATTACTCCTCTTTAATTGTTGTTGTAGCTCTAAATTTTGATTTGAGATTTGATTTAGCTTTTAATTCTATTCAGGTTGGAAGAAGATGCATCAGTCCAAGTTTTGATTCCAGCAGAGTAGCGACGCCATTTTTATTTTTAATTAGAACAGAGGCAGAATATAGACAGAATGAAATTGTGTAGAGAAAATGAGGCTAGGGGGCTGTTTATATAGGATTAGGCGGACGGATCTAGATAGAAAACGAGACCGGATACATCAGAATGAACCAGGTTCCAAAAACTAGGTTTCGGGAGCAGGTCGACCCCCGGGTCGACTCCCCAGTCGACCTGGTCATGGGGAGGTCGACACCCCAGTCGACCTGGCTGGGGGTGTTGACTCCCCAGTCGACCTGGGTATATGGGCGGGAATTTTCCCGCCAGCCTTCTCTGGGTTTGAATTTCGAATTTCTGGCTTTATTTTCGAGCTGTTTTATTTTATTCAAATTCCTGAAACTTCTGAGGGTCATAACTTGGTCATACGAACTCCGATTTTCGAAAACTCGGACTCGATTTCATGCAGAATTCCGAGACGAACGCAATGGATCAACCCGTTTCCCTTGATTCTTATTCTAAAAATTAATTATTCTCTGATTAGTTACTTATACGTTTACAGAAAATACAGGGTGTTACATTCTCTCCTCCTTAAAGGATTTCGTCCCCGAAATCTTCAAGTTAAGAAGAATGTGTCCTACCATCCAGTCATCCATCTACTCAACCATCATCCACAAGCATCCATTGTCCTTAGAAAACTTATAGTGTCGTATGAACATATGCAAAAGTGTGTGTATATGTTCCTTATCTAATGCAAAGATCAGGCGGTCCACTGATTCAGTTGGCCTCCTTAATGCGAATTATGTCAGTGCCATGAGTCCAACATGTATGCAATTTTCCTATTTGATCCGTATCATTCTTATATGAGTGACAACCATTCATTCATATGCAACACCCATGTGATGAGTCAATCATTTTGCATCCACAGAAATTGAAAATGCTCACATGTCCATATGCAGTATGAGAGTGTATTCGAGCCGATCTAATGCCGAGTGTGTGTGTATATGCATCCACGAGCAACCACTTGCATCCACTTGTAACCATCAAACATAACATGTATCAAACACATGTTTACACCCATTAGTTTCTACCTAAAGTTCGAAGATTCGATCAATAGGAATCCGTCGAATGATGGAAGCGAGTACAAATAAAACAAAAACTTGTTTCCCATTAGACCTTGGTTGAGAGACAAATTCCCCTAAGTATCAACCCCGAAGACCAAAATCAACATCAGATTGACACCCAGAGGATTAACTCTTTAGAAAATGTCAAAAATGGAAATCTCAACCTTATCAGAAATATTCAGATATTTACAGATTACCGGTACAGATCAGATTACTAAATGATTCTTAGGAAACAAAGCATAATAAAAACCCAGAATGTATGCGTCATTGTCAACTTAACGCTCAACACAGATACCCAACTTACCACGCTTAGATGAGTCATAACCCTTATGGGTCTGAGTCTACAGCGGAATTAGAAACAATACTAGTATTCAGGTGCAGAGCATTGATTATAGAATCGAAACGCCGGAATCAGAAAAGAGTTTTAACTCAAAAGTCAGATAAAGAAATTAAACCTCCTACAGAAAGTTTTCCTATTTCTATCCTATCCACTAGCCTCGAGAGTGTTCGCCTGCCTTCCAGAAGTTGGTCCTGCCCTCTGCCCTTGCCCTCGTTTCTTCGGACAGTCCCTTGTGAAGTGTCCCATCTCACTACAGTTGAAGCAAGTGCCCTTTCTTTTTCTGCAATCCTTGTTCAGATGAGTCGAGCTACCACAAGTAAAGCACTTTTTGTCCTTCTTATCTTTAGACTTTTCACCCTTCTTTTGTGTTTCCTTTTTGGGCTATGCTTTCTTGTTCTGTGGTTCTTCCTTCTTTGCCTCTTTCTTGTCGTTGTCTTCCTCGTGCAGTAGTGCCATGTCCACCAATTTCTTGTAAGTCGCTCCCATGGGTACATGGGTCATGGCTAGGCTGTGCAGTGGCTCGTTCAATCCTTTAACAAAGCGGAGAGCATTTTTATGTTGGGTGTTGACTAAATCTAGTCCGAACCTAGCCAGTTGGTTGAACTGGTTGACATATTCCTTGACCGTCATACTCCCTTGCTTAAGAGATAAGAACTTTTCCAGTTGTAGACTTCGTTCAGCTTGCAAGAGGAATTTCGTCTCAAACCTTGTTCTGAAATCCATCCATGTTCCAATCGGCCTCTCGGCGATACTGACTTCCCACCAATAGGAAGCTTCGTCCTTGAGCAACCATACCGCCAATTGTACCTTCTGCCTATCGTCCACCTCGAAGATAATGAACAGATCCCAAGTTTCTTTGAGCCAGTTCCTCGCTTCTACGAACGATTCAGTTCCCTTGAAATCCTTTCCACCCATGGCCCTAAAATCTTTACAGATCTTTGAGAAAGCAATTGCACGAGGTGGGGGCGGAGGAGGAGGAATCGCTGCAGCTGGAGGACGAATATCTGCTAGGCCTGCATCGTTGGCCCTAGCCTCTGAGTACCTCCTGAACCAGCTAGGTATTGGCACGCCCTCTGGAAAGTTAAGATTGCCAGACATGCTGGAATGAAAAAAAGATTAAAACGGAGAACTGAAAAGATAGATATATGGCTTTTTGGGGATTATGTTTTTCAAAATAAACTTTATTTTTGAAAATACTTCCTTTTAAAACCTTTTTGAAAATAATTTTCAAAAACTTTACCCAATCTGGTAACCTTCAGCTCTGATACCAAGTGTAACACCCCACCTCCATTAAAGTCACTCACAAAGGGAATGCCTTAACTTTGGTGGAGCGTTTTAGTAGACAGAACAGAAATTTACAAGACAGATAAATAATACTAGAAAAATTATAACTTTATTACAGCGGAAAACAGAAATCAGTTTGGTTATATCTTTACCAAAAACTCAAGTACATAAATATCAGTCTTGTTCAGAAAATCATCGGAGTACAAAACTGTAAAATCATAATCCCCACAGAAGCTGCCATAAGGAGTCAAGCCATACTTTAAGCACTCTAAGTACTTCAAGCAGAAGAAATCCGGATCAAGCTAAAGTATTCCCTCCTTGGAAAACCTAGGGGGAAACGGAAGAAAAAGGGGCGAAAACAAGCAAGGTCAGACATAAAGTCTGGCAGGTCCAGTGACTTTCAGCATATGAACAGATAATAATAATTATGGAATGAAAATAAGTTAGATAAGAGATAACAGTAACAGGAGCAGCAGATGCACTTAGGCTAAACAGAAGAAACAGAATAATATTACTTTTCATTTCTCTGCACTAATACTAGTATAAAAGGATTATGTGCCACCCCAATGTCTAAACTGAAACAGAAACGAAAACAGAATAATTTCCATAGAAGAGAATGCTAGTAATGGGCCTTTACCACCCAACAGAAACAGACAGAAACATAATGCTAATAATGGGTATTTACCACCCGAACAGAAACAGACAGAAACATAATGCTAAAAATGGGCCTTTACCACCCGAACAGAAACAGACAGAAACAGAATGCTAATAATGGGCCTTTACCACCCGAACAGAAGGTACAGAAACAGAAACAGATTAATCCCTACTGAAACAGAATGTAGAATTAGGTGTACACTAGTAAATGGGCCTTTACCACCCGAACAGACGGTACCACGCAGAAACAGACAGGTGTTACCACCCAACAGAAAAAGACGGTACCAACAGAAACAGACAGAACTAAGTGTACCCTAAAACCCTACCCCAAGCGATCGGCTCCCTAATACATAAATACCCTGTGTCGGCCCCATAGTAGGGTGTATCACTCCCTAAAGTGATAACCAATTGGCACAGACCTATTTACAGATGTCACGGCGTCTTACATCGTCAGAGGCAGACCGGGATCCATGCACGCACATGACCCGGTTGGAACGCACCATCAACACCCCTCGCCATTATCAGAATGAACCGCTTATAATTAGTTCAATAAGCGTGCCCGGACCCTACCTACTATTGGGTCAAATTTGATACCAGAAAGGGTTACTGACTAATATGGGTCCCAAACAACAGATGACACAAGTAATTTCCCTCCTAACCTTGTGTCCCCAGACTAACAGATTTCAGATTGACTTGTTTACAAGTTCATACACACAGAGTTCAGATCAACTAGTTCACAGATCAGACAAGTTTCAGACTAACGGATCAGATATACGGATTTAACAGATTTGTCTAACTTTGTAATTGGGCCTACAGATTCACGAAACGGGTTTGTTAAATTCATTAGTCCAATTGGTTTTACCCTACACACCCAACACATTTTAGATATCATATTTATCTCAGATTTGTATCAATTATAAATTAACGTGTAGACCTCTCACATTAGACTGACAGTTTGCGGTCACTGGTTAGGCCGGTAGGTCCCGGGCAGGTTTCTGCCGCAAACTAGGGCTGCACACAACCCATATCCAACCCGACCCAACCCACCAACCCGACCCAACCCACATAAACCCAACCCAACCCATCCTAGTTCGGGTCGGATATGGGTTACAATTTGTAACCCATACTATATGCGGGTCGGGTTTGACATTTTGTTCAACCCAACCTCATTTTAACCCAACCCAAACCTATTTAAAAAAAACTAATTTAATATCCATCCAATTAAAATTAGAATAGTATAATCCTAGAATAATGTATGTATTCTATAATAAATGTACAAAAAACTATTTCATGTCAATCCAAACTAGATAGAATTTGATAAATATATTTTAAAGAGCATTTTAATGTATTTTATAATGAAACACTTGCTCAACTATGTAGTAAATTAATTTCATATGATGTGTTTTACAATGAAATTTTAATTATATGTCTTGTAATGAATCGGTTATTTTAAATGCATTATGCTAGCTAAAATCTGATATATTATGCTGAATATTTTGATATAATTTTTAGAAAAAATCCCTCATATTCTCATTTTTTATTGTACTTAACCCGACCCAACCCAACCTTACTTAACCCGACCCAACCCATACTTCAACCCAACCCATATCCAACCTCATATAGGGTCGGATACGGGTTGAGCTACCTTAAACCCATACCTATGTGGGTCGGATAAAGTATTTGGTTTAACCCGACCCAACCCATACTTTGTGCAGCCCTACAGCAAACTGAGTCTAACCTCGGGTTTCAAGCACGTTATGACTAACTTCTCACATTAGAACCTATTGTTTGCGACCACTGGATGTGTCGGGCGGTTCCGGGTAGGATTACGCCGCAAACTCATTCTAACCTCGAGTTAGCCATGTTTCATGTTTAGACCAATGCATTCATTCACAGACTCTGCTAGTATCAGACTAATCATGCTAATTTAACAAATTAACTTCTGTACAAGTTACTGCAGATTGTTCGAGGTTCTACCTAACAAGTTTTGCTCAATTTTAAATCGAGCCTATAGATTTACATACTTCAAATTTCAGCATTTCAGTTCCAACAGATTACGCCATTGAACAGACTAAACAGATAACAGATCTTGCAGTTTAGGCGATTTAGCAGGTCTAGCAGATAAGGCAATTTAAACATAATTAGCAGATTAGGCAATTCAACCTAATTAGCAGTTTAGGCAATATAACAGAACTAGCGAATTAGGCAATATAACAGATTTAATCATTCCTTAAAGTTGCATTGACATATCTTGGCTAATTATAAATTTAGCCTAAACTTACATGCCCAAATCAAGGTCATCATTCATAATACAATATATGCCCCAAATTTTAGCCTTAATATTCCCATTTACAGTTCATGTCAAAACTAGATTTAATATTCTAGTTTACCATTTATGTCCAGGACTAATACACATGTAAATCATTCTCTATTATAGCCAATTCAGATTATGCCAACATATTTGCTATGCCAAATTAACTTAATTAAGCTACGCCCAATCCCCGTATAACATGTTTCCACAAGTTCTCTAAATAATCATGAAATGGCCCTACCAAAAGGAATAGGGGATAAGCACAAGAAAGAATAGGCATGCAATAATGAACCAAATACAATGATAATGGCCCCTCTAGGCTCGATGTACATAACAGTGAATGGGAATAAACAAGCAAAATTACATACTAAATATGAGATCTAACATCATTAAGGGAATAGGCATAAGAAACTAACTACAATAGTTATAGGAAACTAACCACAATAGTCATGGGCGACTAATTACAATAGTTTCTTATTCAATGTCATAGGCAATAGTCTCATAGTCGGGAATCATAGTCATAGGCAATAGTCTCATAGGCGTGAATTATAGTCATAGGCAATAGTCTCATAGGCAACAGTTTCATGTCCAATTATGCATTATTCATTATTTGTCCCAAAATTTAGCGTTTGTGCGTTAATCTCTTATGAGATTCGGCGCAGGCTCGTAGTAGCCTGGCTATAGAACAGAAAGAAGAAAGAGGTACAGAAATAATCATAGAAAAACAGATTTGGCAGATAAGAATATACATAACCTCAGATTCAGATTTATAATCATGCCACAACCATAATTAAAGTTTATATCGAAAAATAACCTTACTTGCCTTTTGTGGTTTTAAGAAAGGATAATAAACTATTGTTGATGCAGAAATGCTGAATTATTCCTCTTTAATTGTTGTTGTAGCTCTAAACTTTGATTTGAGATTTGATTTAGCTTTTAATTCTATTCAGGTTGGAAGAAGATGCATCATCCAAGTTTTGATTCCAGCAGATAGCGATGCCATTTTTATTTTTAATTAGAACAGAGGCAGAATATAGATAGAATGAAATTGTGTAGAGAAAATGAGGCTAGGGGGCTGTTTATATAGGATTAGGCAGATGAATCTAGACAGAAAATGAGACCAGATACATCAGAATGAACCAGGTTCCAAAAACTGGGTTTCGGGAGCAAGTCGACCCCCAGGTCGACTCCCCTGCCGACCTGGTCATGGGGAGGTCGACACCCCAGTCGACTCCCCAGTCGACCTGGTTTGGGGGGGTCGACTCCCCAGTCGACCTGGGTATATGGGCGGGAATTTTCCCGCAAGCCTTTTCTGGGTTTGAATTTCGAATTTTTGGCTTTATTTTCGACCTATTTTATTTTATTTAAATTCCTGAAACTTCTGAGGGTCATAACTTGGTCATACGAACTCCGATTTTCAAAAACTCAAACTCGATTTCATGCAGAATTCCAAGACGAACGCAATGGCGCAACCCGTTTCCCTTGATTCTTATTTTAAAAATTAATTATTCTCTGATTAGTTACTTTTACGTTTACAGAAAATACGGGGTGTTACAGGAGTTATCATGTGATCGTGCATGATATAAACGAGTATCGATTTACGTTGTGAAATCAAAATAGGAGTTTTTCAAATGGTCTCCAAATTCGACGAAACCAGTTCCATTAGGTCCGGAATATTAAGTTTTTATAAGATTTCCAGTTTCGAGCTAATCAAACTTATTATGTGAGCATGCACAAAATAAACGCGAATTAGTCAACAATTTAATATTCAAAATAGCGCTATTTTTGCAAATGGACTCGGATTTCAGCAAAACAAGTTCCGTTGGATTCGTATTGCCAAACTATAGTGGTATGTTCATTTTTATCATGATTGGATTTCATATGCGATTGTACAAATAAAGAAACGTCAATTAGAAATAGCGACATAATAAAATTAAATAAAATAGTCGAATAAAATAATATATAGCCTACCCTATATAATATTGTTTACATTCCTTCAAACCTTCACATTTTCTTTCTCTGATCAATGAATGAAAACACAACCACCAACAAATTCTTATAAAATAATTCACTCAATGAAATCAAATATGGTTTGATTTGTTGAGATCATATAAGCTAGTACTTCAACTTGGTATGTGATTCGTTTAGGATGATGCATTTTCCTGAAGGTCGACTTTGCGCCAGCGAGATTTAGGCTTGGATTTGCCTGGAGTTTGGGTACATTTGAGGGGAAATCAATTTTACCATTGAGCTCGTGGCATTGAGAAGCTTCGGCAACGATTTTTTTGTGGGGTTTGGAGTCAAAAAGCTTCGCGGTCTTTTTTTGGTACGCACAGAAGTTTCAATGTCGCGATGTGCTTGAGATAATCGATTGTGATGTTATGGTGATGAGGTGAAGGATGTCGGGAAGTGGAGATCGATGGTGGAGTCGAGTGTGGGTTTTGTGTTAAAATGAGGGAGATGGATAAAGTGGGAGTTAGTAGGAATGGGGAGGAATTTTACAGCAGGCTTCAGCCATTTTTACTCAAGGGGGAAGATGATTTAAGGTTGCCAATGAAGTGATTAAGGTTGACTAATGTTCAATTTAAATTGCTAATGATCATTCAATTTGATCAAAGTTTCAAACTTGTAATAGTGATAACGTGTTCAACATGAATAGAATTCAACGAAATAGGATCCGTTGGGATCGTATAGACGAAGACTACGTATACGAGCTGGTTCAAATGAATTGGAGCTAGCTGGAATTTTATCTAATTTTAAAAGCTAGTGAAATCAGATAAAACGATCTGAAATCGTCAAATCGAAATAAATTATGCGTTAACTCTCACGTTTTTTGGAATTTTATGATGTGATTAAATTCATATAAATTAAATTTATTGTTGATAGTATAAATTGGATGTTTTTTATGCTATGAATGATTATTGTTTGTTTGTTAATGGCTGACGTTATTTATATTTCCGTTGTTTTGAATGCGTTAGATTAAAATGCTTCTCATATGCATATGAGCTGTGATGTAGGGAATAATAGGTTAGAGGGATCCAACTGGATTCACCAAATATTTTGTATCTTATTAATTTCATATTATTCATATATGAATTAGTTACTCCAAGTGACGTTAAAATATGTTTGGATGATTAATGGTTGTATTGAATTCAACGTCAATGTATTGTTAATCAATAGGCAGTGTTGGTTAAGTGATTGACAGCAGATGACCTAAATCTATCTTTTGAGACGTTGATTTACCGTCAGGCGAATCAATGAATTTTAAGTTATAAAAATTTATGTTTATAATCAGAGCAAGATTTTCAATTATATTTTTATAAGTTATATAAAGATAGATGTTTATAAATCAATCGATATTTATTAGATTTTATAAAAGCAATTATAAATATTTTATATTGCAAATTCTTATGTTTTAAATAAGTCTACCAGCAGTTAGCCAGAAATTAGCCTAAGGGTTAATAATGTGAGATAATTATTTTTTAAAGAAAATAATTGAGCGGTATTATTAAATTACTTATATTATTGATAAATTTAAGGGAAAGGATTAGTGGAAATCAGTTAACAATATTAACCATGTTTTTAGGTTAACTAAGTCAACTATTTTAATGAAAATTAGTTATTAGATTAATTTATTTTTAACTGATCTAATAGAAATAGTTTTAACGAATAGTCATTAAACTTAACAAATGTTCTTAAAATTAACTAATCTGTTAATTGACAGTGTTTAAAAGGTAATTACCGAGTTATTTATTATTAATTAAGTTAATTCTTCTTTTTATTAGCTTTTTAAACGGGATTGTCTATTTTATTTTAGTTAATAATGAAGTAATTTACTTTTACTTCAGTTGACATTGAAGTTAATTATTATTTTAATTAATAGTAATTATGGGATTACCTTTTTGAATGAATATTTATTTAAGAAGGTAATCTAGTTTGTAATAAATTTGAGTTAAACTTTAACAGAGGTTTATAAGGGATTGTATAAAAACCCTTGTCTATAAACAAGGTTTATAAAAAGAATTTGAAGCTTAGAGGAGGATTTTAAATATGCATTTACTTTATAGTTAAATTAAGTAAAGATAATTGGAGTTGAAATGAGATTTTTAAGAATGCAAAGGAAAATGCATATCATGTTTGTGAAAAGAATTTGGTAAATGGATTTTAGTAACAAAAATCCAAATGAAGTTTTATAATAAGACGCTTAATGGTTTTGAGTAAAGGATGTGATAAATAGGGTTTTGGGAATAAAGCCAAGATGGAAACGTATTGTATTAAATAAGTTTAAAGCTAGAAAAAATTTTGTGTTTAAGTAAGAATTTACTTAATCAACGAATCAAGTAAAAATGGATATGACTGGGAAGAGTATTTCAAAGGTAATTAATGGTTTATAAAACAAAAATTAAATGAAATAGTAAATAAGAAATCAATATGATACTATAATTAATATCAGTTTATGGATTACAAACTTTTTTCTATTTTAAGATAAGAACGTTTTCGATTAAGGTCTGAAAGGTAAATATAATACCCCAACTTGAACGACTTCAGGATTATCTGAGGATGATATTAGTTTGTAATGGTAAAAATGTTGGACATAATTTATTATTTCCATAAGAAATACTGCAATGTTAATTTACAAAGTTAGGGAGATTTAATAGAACTATTGGGTTTTATTGTAAACAATGTATTACTTAACATTGTTCGGCCCAGATATGAAGTGTGATTATATTTATACCATTTGGTTAAGTATATAGCACTATTTTCGGAATAAAGAAAATAGTATGGTTTGAGAATACACTTATTTAAAGAAATAAGTAAATGGTTGGGATTTTCTAAGAAAATGAAATAAGAGCTTAAGTTGGTTTGGAAGCGAGATAGATATGAATTTGTTATTTCCAAAAGCTTTACTATAAACTTCAATTGGCAAAGTTCAGAAGTTAAGTAAAACCATTTAGGGTTATGTAATAAGAAAAGTGTTCCATGACACTATTTGACCCATATAGGTTTTGGTAACGAAACCTGTACAAATTGGTTAAATATATAAAGTGATTTTTTCCAAAGTAAAGTAAATAAAAGGGAATTGAGAATATGTAGCGATATTTTCTAAATAAAGGAAATAAAAAGGTGTTTTGTGAATATATAACGATATTTTAAGGCAAAGGAAATAAAGAAAGGGTTTTAGGAACAAGCTTATTATCAAGAGATAAGCAAATGACTATTGTTTTCAAAGCAACGAAAACAGAAGAGATTTGTTGAGATAAGTACATGGAATCGATATTAAATCAATGAAATGTTTTTTAAGAGTTTGAGCTGCTAATGTACTTGGTTGTACTGTTTTGATTCGATAGTTAAAATCCTGACTATCAACAAATATTGCTTTTGGACTTTTGACGTGTTAGATTGAGGAAACCAATATGGGAACTATAACAACCCATAATTTTCAGTATATTTAAATGTGCATTTAAAATAAATAAATTGAATAATATGGTTTAAACACCAAATTTTTGTTGATTATAACGATGACGATTGTTTGAATTTAATATTTATAACCAATTTAATTTGAGTCATCTAAATCAAAATTTGAATTCAGTTTAATTTGGTAAATCATTAGATTCTGAGTGTTTAATTTAAAAATTGAAATTCAAATTGAAATTCAAATAATCAATTGTGGGAACTTAAGAATCTATGAAATAAATTCTTAGAATCTATGAAATAAATTCTTAGAATTTATTTAAGTGATAATTGGATTAAAAAGGAATTTGATAAATGTTTAAATTGAATCAAAATGGTTAATCAAATAATTGAATATATTTTTTATTTAATTAACTGTGGAATTTAACTATTTTGGTAACTGTTTCGGAATCCGACGAAACTAGTTTCATTGGATTCAGAATGATGAATTATTGTAGAATTCCAAATTTCGTTATAATCGGATTTGTCGTTTGATCAAACAGATTTAAAAATATGAATGGAATCAATGTAATAGGATAATTGGTTGTTCTAAAAATTAGGCCTCTCATATACATATAAATAAAATTCCCTTCCACCTCATCAGCCTATTTCATTCATACGTATATTTTCCATCATCAAAAGTTCTCTAATAGCAGAGCAATTATTCAAACCCTAACTGAATTAAAATTTCAACTTCAAAATGAAATCTCCTCAAAAACCATCAAATTATATATCAAATTGAAGCTCTGACGATACGAAGCTTCTGGTGCAGTTCGTTTCAGCATGTAGTGAGCAGTTTGCCGGAATTCGCAGTTAAAACCAGCAGTTTCGAAACCCTAAGCGTTGATTTTGGGCGTTTTTGAATTAGGACGTAATCGGAGAAACGGAGACATGGGTTTTGTTGCTCTCGTCAATATGAGTTTGTTGAGCATGGTCGGGGTGTCTATCGCTCAGTAGATCGACGGAGGGTTTGAAAACCCTTTTGTTGTCTTGGCGCTGGAAGAGATAGGAGCCGCTGGAGTCATAGTCAAGGGGTGGGGCCGGTGCGGTTCTAGAAGGGCTTCGTTTTGGTGGCGGTCTGCGGTCGTGATTTGGTCGGAGGGAGGTGGAATTTGCGGTCAAAGTCTGCGCCTGGAGTGGGTTTTGCATCGTTCGATTTCTGTAGCGGGCGGAAGGAACACGAGCAGGAACGAAGACTTGGGTGCTGACATGTCTTTTTC
The DNA here is from genome assembly GCA_030737875.1 of Allium sativum. Lineage (NCBI taxonomy): Eukaryota > Viridiplantae > Streptophyta > Magnoliopsida > Asparagales > Amaryllidaceae > Allium > Allium sativum. Next base: position 304,388,164 of record CM060924.1, read on the forward strand.
TCATTGGGTAAGATTTCGGTTTATTAATTTTTTATATATTTTAAATTCAAAGGTTAAAGCATTAATAACTTTCTCATTTTAACTCGAATTTGGACGCGGTTGGGTGCATTGGGATCATGGCGGAATTGCGGATGTTCTGGCACTAGTTTGGCTACGTTTGGAGACTGTGAAATTTTGAGTTGTAGTTGGACGTTCGATCCACTAAAGATCCAAAGGTGAGTGATTTTTCCACTCACGATGAACTGAATTGTTCCCATATTTATCAAATTAAATCATGAAATAAATTTGGTTGCATGGTTGTGTTTGATGGTTGATGTGTTGTTTAAATTTGACCTGCAAGTGTGTTACTATGCAAATTTAGGTCAATGATTAGTTATTTAATTAAATTAAAATTCCTAGTTGGAAATTCGAACCCTTGTTGAATCCTGAAACAGTTTCATGCTGATCAGTTGAATGGAATGGTTGTGATGGATGTTTGGTTGAAATTTATTACTGAATTGGTATTGACACTCCTAATGCTCCATATTTCAGTATATTGTATTGAATGTTGATCGTGACGATAAATCCCATTTTCCCTTGATGTTATGGGCATCAAATAAACCCGGGATTTATCGATTTAAAATAAATTAAGAACACATAGTGAAATGATAAATCTCTGTGACCCTAATTTGGATTGAAATGATTGATCCATCCCTGAAAATATCGAGAAATTAAATTTAATATCACTTGGCCATAAGATATAAAATTATATACGGACATCGGTTGGCTAAATGATTTTTAAAATATTTGGAAAATGAGATATGGAAAACTAAATGAACACCATTGAGACTGGAGTTTAGATTCAAGTATTGAAGTTCGGAAGAAAGGAATGACTATAGTTAAAGATTTTTTTGTATATATATTTACACTGTTTGATTTCAAATAACTATTCCTCCTTAAAATTTTATTTATTTAAACTTTTCCTATTAAACTATTTCGTTATAACTAAAATTTTCCTTATATTTTATTACTTAAACAAATCTGTAAAACTTTTATGTTATATACACATATATAGTGTTTGAAATTTTCTTATTTTATTCTAGTTATTATTCCACATATATATATATATATATATATATATTATGCAAAGATTTTTTCCCTAAACATCTATTTTCAAGTTATATTAAATGATCGTAAATTTCTTCCGATTGGAAAGTGTTTGGGTTTAAACCGTGGTTCAGACGGAGTTGAGATAAATTATGTCCTCTTTAAATATGAAGAGATCCCAATACCAATTTAATATGGAATGTGAATTTTTATTCTACTAGAATATAAATTTATCTCCTGAGGGATTGAAATGAGTTGTTATGAAACATATATTCTATTGGAATATAAATGGATTTCGAACATAAATCGAATTGGAATAACTAAAAGCTTTGATATGAAATATATTCTGCTTGAATATATAAATCGATTGTTTGAACTATTATATGAGTTTAACGAATGGATATGGAAATATATTCTAGTTTAGAATAAAATCGGTTTGGGAATGATTATGACATGTTGATATGAAATTATATTCTTTGAGTATAAAACTTGGTTCGAAATGTAATATGATATCTTGATATGAAACGAACCTTTGTGAAAAGTAAAAGAACCAACCGATGTGGAAAATGTAAGCGTTGGTTGTTAAAGAGACCGGAGTCGACAAGTGGCATACTCTCTGTCAGTGTCGATACAACTTTAACAACTGTGAACGTTTTGACGTGTCCAGAATGGAAGACGATGACTTGGAGGCGATTGTTGAATCGAAGAAGATGAACAATGACGAAATAGCCCTGGCCTTCGGGTCAGAATTGATATGACTAAAACAGGAGCTATACCGTGACTAATTGAGGTAGCACCTATGATCGGACACACTTCCTCGATACTATTTCTGTGACTATGATGATGATGATTTGGGCCCTTTATGATTTTGGGAGTGTGTTCCGAGGTGGGCGGTAGTGGCTGCTACGCGTTACCACCGGTCCGGGAGTGCAATTGGTAGAATCCTACCCCGGGGATTGCCTCGAGTGCCTTGTCATATTTATCCATATCGAGCCCCATACGATTTTGATTTAGCATTAACTTCTATGGAGTGCCCTCTGATAACACCAGTACAGTGAATTTACGGTACTGTATTGACTGTAGATGCATGTAAACGACATAAAGGTAATATGGTAATTCCGTTTATGATATTTTTATGATATTTACTTTACTGGATAGACACTATCATAATAGCGTATTATACTATGTTTGTATTAGTTTAACGGATCCTCGAGAGATGGAAAACGTAACGACCCAGATTTCTTATCGATTTATTTTTAATATTTAATATGGATTTAAAGATCGAGTTGGTAATATAAATCGATTTTTATATTTAGTGGTCGATTTAATAATCAATTTCGATTTAATACCGAATATATTAAATTATCGTAATACGAAAAATAATTCAATTCGAGATTTAAAACTGAGTCAAAATAGTTTAGATAATAAATATAAATTCTATGTGAAAGTAATCAATAATGATAATAATATATTATCGAGAAATTTATTTATTTAAATTATTTTATATCGATTTAAAATGATTATTCTATATACGTTCAAATTAAAATATTAAAATATATTCAATTCAGTTCATAATAGCGTTATAATATTGGAACGACGGTCGATACGCTAAAATAGCGGTTTACGTTTTAATTGTGAACCCCGGAGATATTTGATTGTGGATAGGTTCGAAATCAAATCAGTATCTATTTAAAAAGAAACAAAATCTCTTTAAAATCAAATCACATTAAAAATATTGTACCCTGTTTTCTTAATGCTGAAGTATTCTTCATTTATTTATGCGATACCCTCTCCCTTTATTTCTTCTAAGTTCACTCTTCTGGAAAAAAAATGGATCGAGAGCTTCAAGTAAAGGGAAAAACTGCTCCTCCATCTTGTTTTAAATTCAATACCCATGTTATTACAATACATGACTCCTCCCCTTTCTATATTTTTCATTTGTTGTTCTCTGAAAATCAAAATTGGGGCTTTCAAAAGGAGTTCTCTTCTATTTTAAATCGCAAGTTCTATTTTCCCATTCAAAAACAAAATCGAAAATTGTCCTCCCTTAATCTAAATCAGATCCAAATTGCATTCGAGTCTTCACAATGGCAGAAAGGGTTGCGGTATCAGAAGGCGTGATGGGGTTTATCTGAGGGAAGCGATTGTAGCTTATTGATGACTGAGGCAAGGCGTTGAACTGGGAATAGGGTGCGATTAGTTTTCCTAGGAGCTCGACTTTCAGCAGTGTCAAGAATAGGGTGTGAGAATAAAGGAGCAGAAGTGACGTTGTTCTCTGGTTGAGAATCGCACTCGGTTGGGAGGTATCAGGTGCCAGATATTGATCGTGGAGTTCAATAAGGCTCCTGCATGGAAGAACTGATGATGTCCGATTTCGTTTTGGGGGATCTCAATGTCCGCTGGTTCAATATAAATGATGGTGTCGCGATGGATTTTTTGTCGCCCAAGGGTATCACTTCCTATTGCACTGCGAAGCTGGGGAAAAAGGGGTATCGAGTTCGGTTGAATGGAGGGTCAAGCTGTGAAGATCGAACTGGGTATTTGGGAAGTCTGCAGCATGGTATTTTGGAGTTCGATCTACTGGTTGGCGATGGTATGGAGTATGAATGGAGGATCGAAAGTGGGGTTTTGGGAGAGTATGGACTGGTGGAGTGAGGCTGTTGGGGTGTTGAGTCGAAGTGTTGGTCTGAGGTAATGCGGGTGAGGAGAGGTTCGAAGTGACAAGGATAGTGGTTCACAACAGCTAAGGTCATTTGGGGAAGATTGTGATTGACAGTAAAAGGAGAAATCGATCTAACATGAGATATTATGGAGTGGAAGCAAGCGAGAAATGCGTAGCTCAAGAATACATAATTCAGCATTTAAAGAATTGAAATCAGAATCGATCGCATTGAAAAATCACCGTGAGTAAATCTCACTCGCCTTTTATTTAGAATTATTTTTATCAGTTAAAAATAATCGTTTGTTGCTTGTTTGGTTGCATTTAAATATTTTGTAGCATCTTAAATATATTAGTTATTTAGGCTTGGTGTGCTATTATGTATATATTGGTGATTGGTTGGATTCCCGCAGTATCATTAGCGGATGCCCGCAGTATCATTAGCAGATGATTACCCTATACGCCCCACGCTATGGTAGTGGATGACCTTCTATACCGCGATATCCTGCCTCGAAGCAGGATGAGTATTACTTTGTTGACTAACGTCTGTGGATGCAGGAAAAACAGGTTGGAGGGATCCAACTGGATTCCTCAAAAATATATTATCTGTTTGTTTGCATGTTTGTTTGCACCTATACTATCATATATGATGTGTTGGAAACCTTGTCAATTAAAATTGGTTGTTTTGATTGTTTGAAATATCACTGGGCTTAAATGTTGATATTGTAAAAATATCGAAAAAGGAAATTTCTAGAGTTAAATGGGGAAATTCTATTTTTCAAAAATAGAATTTGAAATTTGAATAGAATAAAAATACTAACTTGTTTAAAAAGAATAAAAACAAGTGGTTCTTTTTTAAACGAAGTTTATAAATGAGGTGAAAAGAATTATCATTGGATAATTCAGAAATAAAAATACGAGTGTGAAATTGAAAAGGGAAATCTATTTTCCAAAAGTAGAAATATCGATTTCACAAGAAATTGAAATCGAAACTTGTTTAAGAATGAATATAGAATTTGAATATACAGAAATTTGAATTCAAAGGAATTGAAATAGAATTTGAATTCAAATGGATTTGAATAAAGAAAGTTCAAATGAAATTTGAAATATAGAGATTTGAAAATAGAATTCAAATGGAGTTTAACTATAGAATTTGAAAATAGAAGTGAAATGGAGTTTAAATATAGGAATTCAAATAGAAGTGAAATGGAGTTTAAATATAGAATTCAAATAGAGTTGAATTGGAATTTGAGTACAGGATTCAAGTAGGAATTTAAAAATAGAATTTTCAAATAGAAATTGAATATAGAAATTTAAATGTAATTTGAATATAGAATTCAAATGGAATTTGAATATAGCATTCAAAGGGAATTGAAATTTAAAATAGAAGATCGAAGTATAAATAAATTTATTTTCGAGTTAGGGAAAATCGACAATTTTAGAAGATTGGGAATATTATGTTAAATTGGAAAATTAGATTTGATATATATTAAAAATATATCAGAATGGAGTTGAAGTTATTATAAACGAAGTTAAAACGTTCAAATATATAATTAAAACGAACCCGCCGCAGCGCGGTAGTTCGTAAATTGGCGATTCGAACTTCAATTGAGTATACAGAACTCAATTGAAGTCAGAATTCTTTGAAACAAGAATCGTCGAGACCGGTTGAAAAATAGTTTTATAATGAAAGAGAAAAAATCTGGATTTCGTCGTATAGATTTTGAGTTATGTCAAAATCAAGTTTACAGAAAAGCAGCGCCATAATCATTTTAAAAACAATAACGGTTTATTTAAATAAATAAAAGGATTTAAAGAAATAAAATCTGAATTTGCCATTAGAAAAATCTAGACTGGAGATATAAAATAAATATGAACTCCAGTGAAGTAAGTGAAATGATTTTTGAATAAAAATCAGATTTTTAATTATTAAATGGGTTTAACTAGTTTGAAAAATAAATAGTTAAATCGAGATTTGAATTGAAATGGGGCGTTGAATAAGTGAAAGAGATTTTTAAATGTATATTCGAAATCGAATATAGAACTTAAATTAAAATTTGAATTCAAATAGTTGATAAGCAAGTTAAAATATATTTGAACATGATATGTTCAAAATAAAGGGATTTGGCAAAATAGCCAATTAAAGAAGAAATTAGCAAATTGAGTTAGGAATGATCGAATTAAGTTGGATAAATTGAAAAATAGGTGAGCATGTGTTAGACAGGTATGGGATGAAGTATATGAAGATTTTAATTTATGTGCCCGACAAAAGGGTACATGTATAAATTCATATATGAGATTTTATGCGCTGTATCGGCAAGCCGCTTGGCTTTTTCTTTTTCTTTTGGATTGGTGAGGGCCATGGGAGCTATTTGAAATATCCCGATGCTCCCGGTACAAGGGAGGTTATGGCGAAATTTTCCGGAAATTTAAGGAGTTAGAATATTTTTAAGAAATTTTGATAATTAGAAATCAATATATCAATATATATTGAATTCGATAAGGGACGAATTTAAAATAGAATATTATAAACAAAAAGGAAATCGATAGGCTGGTAATAGAAAGAGAAACATATATACGTTTAAAAATGAATAATTGGTTTTTAAAATGTTGATTATTCGAGGTAAGTGGTTTTGTCTGTTTTGAAGTTAATGATGTTTTCAGTCAAGGTCTGAAAGGTAATAATACCCCAACTTGATTGATTTCGTTTTTAATTGATAAATAGCAAGATCCAACTTCAAAGAGAAGTGTTTGAATAATAGTTGGTTGAATAAAATAATTTGGGTTGTTGGTAATGATGTTTTACACAACAGTCGTTTTAACTCAGGTAAGTGAAATTTTGGAAATATATCATAAATATTTCCTAAGTATAAAAATGAACCGAGTCGTGAAAGAGATAAGTGATTGAAAATGTTTTCAATTGCGAATAGAATATATTTTCTAAGTATAGAAAATAATAGAAGGCGATATGTGGAAACGTTTTCCAAATAACGTAAGAGGCCAAGATGATTATCGAAATTATTTGGTTTACAAATATTGATAGAGAAATAGAGAAGTGAATTAATTAATGAAATATTAATTACAGGCCCAGTGATTGATGTTATGGATGAATGTTTGTTTGTTTTTCTTCGATAGTTAAAGAACCGACTATCGAAGTGTTTGCCAATATCGTTGTCAATATGGAGAGACCGGTTGGATTTTTATCCGTGAACCACTCTGTATTGGCAGTAGCGTTGCGAATCAGATTATATGAAAATAATCAAAGACGGAGTAAAATGCAAGGGCTTTTTCTATTAATAAAAATTGTGTCGTCGATTTCGTTCCATCCCAGAACGAACGTATATGGATGAATGTCTGACAAAGTATTTCCAATGATCGAATATGTTGATTTGTACAAATATGTATGGTGTCAATGGATTTATTCCCTTAGCATAATATCCAGAATATATTTGTGCAAATCAACTAGTGATTAACGGATCTGACAATGTGGCATTCAAAGTGATTATGCTATCAATAAATGAAAAGTAATCGTAGCCCAGGCCTCAACAACTGGGAAATGACAAAAATCGGGCAGGTAGCATGGCTATGTGGGTCGCTCCCATTAGGGTGTATTATCACCTATCTAGAGATTCATTTAATTCCTTATTCTGTTCGATGTTGTCCCATTCGGGAAACAGTTGCTGATCCCAACCATTGGTGATATACATTCGATACACTCAAGCGAAATGAGTGGTCGGTCATGTGTGGGCCTGGTTGTAAGATGTTCTTGTTGAACCCAGTGTATTCCTCTCTAGAGATACACTATCGGAAGGTGGTTCCATACCTTGTCATGTTGGAAACCAAATCTCCAATAAGCGCCCTGCGGTTTTTTATTTTTTATTATATATGGAGCGTGAGATGTAAGCGTTCTGCTATTGGGTTATTTATTTGATTTAGGCACTATTATAATATCACTGGATTTTCATATTAAAGTGTTTTGGGTTATAGTAAGGTAAAAACCATCCATGTTTATGTGTGGGCTGGTCTTACTATCATCTTTTCTTTCGAAAGGATTTTGAAAGTTAAACAAATGGTTGGAGTTTACTCACACCAGTCCCATGACTGACCTAGAGTTTATTTTGTTTGTTTTCCCTAAACTCTTGGGTGCCCAAATTTGTACGGGCATTCAAGTAGTCGTGATTTTTCAGATTTACTTGGAAGAGCTGGAAGCAGGAGGCTTCACCAGTTAGTTATAGACTATCGTATATTCCGCTGTGAACCATGTTTGTATCTGGAAACAGGTGTTTATAACTGTTCCAGGAATAACTGTTGTGCTCTGATGATGGTATGTATACAAAGTTACTGATTTGTATTTCAAAAGTTATGTTATATAATATATTTATTCATTCTGCTGTGAGATTTGTCTTCTTTGTTTTCTTCTATTCTAATATTTCTTTCTTTCTATTTCTCATCCTCTAACTTCTTTCTAATAATGATTCATATTTCTGTGCAATTTGGGTTGGACTTGTGGTGTTATTAGTCGACTCGGATAGTGCAGATTTGCGGATCATTACAGTTGGTATCAGAGCTTAGGTTGAGCGAATACCTAGGCTTTGTTGGGATGTGCTCATTAGAGATTGGGTCAGTAGTACCCTAGAATGAGTTGAGTGTATATATACGAGAGAGCGTATTTGTTAATTGATATAAAAATTGTTTTACATTGTGTTGGCTAGTCTGTTAAGTGGCTTATGAATTCTGATCGAATCGTAGGACGCCACGAAGTCGATAGGAATTTCCAAACACTTGAACAGAGAAATTCGACACAGTATTGTTTTAAAGTGGGTAAATGAAATAATTTTACCCAAAATTCTATTTTGATATAGAAAGAATAATTTTATGGATTATTAATAATATATTGGCTGAGTTGGTTGTTAATATTATAGTCAGATAATATTATAAAAATTGGAATGGTTATATATAACCAAAATAGAATTTGTATATGAATTAAATATACAAATAAGATGAATCCAAATTTAATTCAAAGCATAATTTGGAATTTAAATCCTGGGAAGTTAGAAAATATTTTTCAAAGTATATTAAAATTATATAGCTTTGTTTTGGAAGGATTTTTGATTAAAAATCATTTTGGATGGATTTTGAATGTGATAAAGCACTGAACTCACTTCAGTGGCTGGAAAATAATTCTGATGATGACTACAGCATCATCAGTGTTCATTTTCTGGTTTCTAAGTGATGGATTGCTACTGTAGAAAAGTTTTGATGGAAATTTGTTGAAAGAAAACAAGATGGTTTGAAAATTCAAATGTTTTGAATTTGAGATGGGAATAAATATAAGTATATATTTATGTGATTTCGAAAGGATTTAGAATGAAATCCCAGGAATGTGAATGTGGAAATTTAAATGGATTGAAGTGAATAAATTGATTTAAAATCAATTTGAATGAATTTGAATATACATGAGTGAAATATGAATTGAATATGAATTGTAAATCATTCAGATAAAAATGAATGTGAGTATATATATGGTTGGGACTAAAATTGTCGAAATGTGAAGAGTTGAGTTTCAACACCAGAAAATTCTCGAAAAGTAAATGGGTTTGTAGCATTTTTCTTACCTTAGCAATTTCGAAGACGAAATTATTATAAGGGGGAAGAATGTAACGACCCAGATTTCTTATCGATTTATTTTTAATATTTAATGTGGATTTAAATATTGAGTTGGTAATATAAATCGATTTTTATATTGAGTGGTCGATTTAATAATCAATTTCGATTTAATACCGAATATATTAAATTATCGTAATACGAAAAATAATTCAATTCGAGATTTAAAACTGAGTCAAAATAGTTCAGATAATAAATATAAATTCTATGTGAAAGTAATCAATAATGATAATAATATATTATCGAGAAATTTATTTATTTAAATTATTTTATATCGATTTAAAATGATTATTCTATATACATTCAAATTAAAATATATTCAATTCAGTTATAAGAGCGTTATAATATTGAAACGAAGGTCGGTACGCTAAAATAGCGGTTCACGTTTTAATTGTGAACCCCAGAGATATTTGATTGTGGATAGGTTCGAAATCAAATCAGTATCTATTTAAAAAGAAACAAAATCTCTTTAAAATCAAATCACATTAAAAATATTGTACCCTGTTTTCTTAATGCTGAAGTATTCTTCATTTATTTATACGACACCCTCTCCCTTTATTCTTCTAAGTTCACTCTTCTGGAAAAAAAATTGATCGAGAGCTTCAAGTAAAGGGAAAAACTGCTCCTCCATCTTGTTTTAAATCCAATACCCATGTTATTACAATACATGACTCCTCCCCTTTCTATATTTTTCATTTGTTATTCTCTGAAAATCAAAATCAGGGCTTTCAAAAGGAGTTCTCTTCTATTTTAAATCGCAAGTTTTATTTTCCCACACAAAAACAAAATCGAAAACCGTCCTCCCTTAATCTACATCAGATCCAAACTGCGTTCGAGTCTTCACAATGGCAGAAAGGGGTTGCGGTATCAGAAGGCGCGATGGGGTTTGTCTGAGGGAAGCGACTGTAGCTTATTGATGACTGAGGCAAGGCGTTGAACTGGGAATAGGGTGCGATTAGTTTTCCTACGAGCTCGACTTTCAGCAGTGTCAAGAATAGGGTATTTGGGAAGTCTGCAGCATGGTATTTTGGAGTTCGATCTACTGGTTGTCGATGGTCTGGAGTATGAATGGAGGATCGACAGTGGGGTTTTGGGAGAGTATGGACTGGTGGAGTGAGGTTGTTGGGGTGTTGAGTCGAGGTGTTTGTCTGAGGTGATGTGGGTGAGGAGAGGTTCGAAGTGACATGGATAGTGGTTCGCAATAGTTAAGGTCATTTGGGGAAGATTGTGATTGACAGTAAAAGGATAAATCGATCTAACATGAGATATAATCGAGTGGAAGCAAGCGAGGAATGCGTAGCTCAAGAATACATAATTCAGCATTTAAAGAATTGAAATCAGAATCGATCGCATTGAAAAATCACGGTGAGTAAATCTCACTTACCTTTTATTTAGAATTATTTTTATCAGTTAAAAATAATTGTTTGTTGCTTGTTTGGTTGCATTTAAATATTTTGACGCATCTTAAATATATTAGTTATTTAGGCTTGGTGTGTTATTATGTATATATTGGTGATTGGTTGGATTCCCGCGGTATCATTAGCGGATGCCCGTAGTATCATTAGCGGATGATTACCCTATACGCGCCACACTATGATAGTGGATGACCTTCTATACCACGATATCCTGCCTCGAAGCAGGATGGGTATTACTATGTTGATTAACGTCTGTGGATGCAGAAAAAACAGGTTGGAGGGATCCAACTGGATTCCTCAAAAATATATTATCTGTTTGTTTGCATGTTTGTTTGCACCTATACTATCATATATGATGTGTTGGAAACCTTGTCAATTAAAATTGGTTGTTTTGATTGTTTGAAATATCACTGGGCTTAAATGTTGATATTTTAAAAATATCGAGAAAGGAAATTTCCAGAGTTAAAAGGGGAAATTCTATTTTTCAAAAATAGAATTTGAAATTTGAATAGAATAAAAATATTAACTCGTTTTAAAAGAATGAAAACAAGTAGTTCTTTTTTAAACGAAGTTTATAAATGAAGTGAAAAGAATTATCATTGGATAATTCAGAAAAAAAAATACGAGTGTGAAATCGAAAAGGGAAATCTATTTTCCAAAAGTAGAGATATCGATTTCAAAAAAAATTGAAATCGAGACTTGTTTAAGAATGAATATGGAATTTGAATAGAATTTGAATATATAGAAATTTGAATTCAAAGGAATTAAAATAGAATTTGAATTCAAAGGAATTCAAATGGATTTGAATAAAGAAAGTTCAAATGAAATTTAAAATATAGAGATTTGAAAATAGAATTCAAATGGAGTTTAACTATAGAATTTGAAAATAGAAGTGGAATGGAGTTTAAATATAGGAATTCAAATAGAAGTGAAATGGAGTTTAAATATAGAATTCAAATAGAGTTGAGTTTGAATTTGAGTACAGGATTCAAGTAGGAATTTAAAAATAGAATTTTCAAATAGAAATTGAATATAGAAATTTAAATGTAATTTGAATATAGAATTCAAATGGAATTTTAATATAGCATTCAAAGGGAATTGAAATTTAAAATAGAAGATCGAAGTATAAATAAATTTATTTCCGAGTTAGGGAAAATCGACAATTTTAGAAGATTGGGAATATTATGTTAAATTGGAAAATTGGATATGATATATATTAAAAATATATCAGAATGGAGTTGAAGTTATTATAAACGAGGTTAAAACGTTCATATATATAATTAAAACGAACTCGCCGCAGCGCGGCAGTTCGTAAATTGGCGATTCGAACTTCAATTGAGTATAGAGAACTCAATTGAAGTCAGAATTCTTTGAAACAAGAATCGTCGGGACCGGTTGAATAATAGTTTTCTAATGAAAGAGAAAAATCTGGATTTCATCGTGTAGATTCTGAGTTATGTCAAAATCAAGTTTTCAGAATAACAGCGCCATAATCATTTTAAAAACGATAACGGTTTATTTAAATAAATAAAAGGATTTTATAGAAATAAAATCCGAATTTGCCATTAGAAAAATCCAGACTGGAGATATAAAATAAATATGAACTCCAGTGAAGTAAGTGAAATGATTTTTGAAAAAAAAATCAGATTTTTAATTATTAAATAGGTTTAACTAGTTTGAAAAATAAATAGTTAAATCGAGATTTGAATTGAAATGGGGAGTTGAATAAGTGAAAGAGATTTTTGAATGTATATTTGAAATCGAATATAGAACTTAAATTGAAATTTGAATTCAAAAATTTGATAAGCAAGTTAAAATATATTTGAACATGATACGTTCAAAATAAAGGGATTTGGCAAAATAGCTAATTAAAGAAGAAATTAGCAAATTGAGTCAGGAATGACCGAATTATGTTGGATAAATTGAAAAACAGGTGAGCATGTGTTAGACAGGTATGGGATAAAGTATATGAAGATTTTAATTTACGTGCCCGACAAAAAGGTACATGTTTAAATTCATATATGAGATTTTATGCGCCGTATCGGCAAGCCGCTTGGCTTTTTCTTTTTCTTTTGGATTGGTGAAGGCCATGGGAGCTATTTGAAATATCCCGATGCTCCCGGTACAAGGGAGGTTATGGCGAAATTTTCCAAAAATTTAAGGAGTTAGAATATTTTTAAGAAATTTTGATAATTAGAAATCAATATATCAATATATATTGAATTCGATAAGGAACGAATCTAAAATAGAATATTATAAACAAAAAGGAAATCGATAGGCTGGTAATAGAAAGAGAAACATATACACGTTTAAAAATGAATAATTGGTTTTTAAAATGTTGATTATTCGAGGTAAGTGGTTTCGTCTGTTTTGAAGTTAATGATGTTTTCAGTCAAGGTCTGAAAGGTAATAATACCCCAACTTGATTGATTTCGTTTTTAATTGATTAATAGAAAGATCCAACCTCGAAGAGAAGTGTTTGAATAATAGTTGGTTGAATAAAATATTTTGGGTTGTTGGTAACGATGTTTTACACAACCGTCGTTTTAACCCAGGTAAGTGGAATTTTGGAAATATATCATAAATATTTCCTAAGTATAAAAATGACCGAGTCGTGAAAGAGATAAGTGATTGAAAATGTTTTCAATTGCGAATAGAATATATTTTCTAAGTATAGAAAATAATAGAAGGCGATATATGGAAACATTTTCCAAATAGCGTAAGAGGCCAAGATGATTATCGAAATTATTTAGTTAATGAATATTGATAGAGAAATAGAGAAGTGAATTAATTAATGAAATATTAATTAACAGGCCCAGTGATTGATGTTATGGATGAATGTTTGTTTGTTCTTCGATAGTTAAAGAACCGACTATCGAAGTGTTTGCCAATATCGTTGTCAATATGGAGAGACCGGTTGGATTTTTATCCGTGAACCACTCTGTATTGGCAGTAGCGTTGCGAATCAGATTATATGAAAATAATCGTAGACGGAGTAAAATGCAAGGGCTTTTTCTATTAATAGAAATTGTGTCGTCGGTTTCGTTCAATCCCATAACGAACGTATATGGATGAATGTCTGACAAAGTATTTCCAATGATCGAATATGTTGACCTGTACAAATATGTATGGTGGCAACGGATTTATTCCCTTAGCATAATATCCAGAATATATTTGTGCAAATCAACTAGTGATTAACGGATCTGACAATGTGGCATTCAAAGTGATTGTGCTATCAATAAATGGAAAGTAATCGTAGCCTCAGGCCTCAACAACCAGGAAATGACAAAAATCGGGCAGGCAGCATGGCTATGTGGGTCGCTCCCATTAGGGTGTATTATTACCTATCTAGAGATTCATTTAATTCCTTATTCTATTCAATGTTGTCCCATTCGGGAAACGGTTGCTGATCCCAACCGTTGGTGATATACATTCGATACACTCAAGCGAAATGAGTGGCCGGTCATGTGTGGGCCGGGTTGCAAGATGTTCTTGTTGAACCCAGTGTATTCCTCTCTAGAGATACACTATCGGAAGGTGGTTCCATACCTTGTCATGTTGGAAACCCAATCTCCAATAAGCGCCTTGCGGTTTTTGATTTTATATTATATATGGAGCATGAGATGCAAGCGTTCTGCTATTTGGTTATTTATTTGATTTAGACACTATTATAATATCACTGGATTTTCGTATCGAAGTGTTTTGGGTTATAGTAAGGTAAAAACCATCCATGTTTATGTGTGGGCTGGTCTTACTATCATCTTTCCTTTCGAAAGGATTTTGAAAGTTAAACAAATGGTTGGAGTTTACTCACACCAGTCCCATGACTAACCCAGAGTTTATTTTGTTTGTTTTCCCTAAACTCTTGGGTGCCCAAATTTGTACGGGCAGTCAAGTAGTCGGTATTTTTTAGATTCACTTGGAAGAGCTGGAAGCAGAAGGCTTCACCAATTAGCTATAGACTATCATATATTCCGCTGTGAACCATGTTTGTATCTGGAAACAGGTGTTTATAATTGTTCCAGGAATAACTGTTGTGCTCTGATGATGGTATGTATATAAAGTTACTGATTTGTATTTCAAAAGTTATGTTATATAATATATTTATTCGTTCCGCTGTAAGATTTGTCTTCTTTGTTTTCTTCTATTATAATATTTATTTCTTTCTATTTCTCATCCTCTAACTTCTTTCTAATAATGATTTGTATTTCTGTGCAATTTTGGTTGGACTTGTGGTGTTATTAGTCAACTCAGATAGTACAGATTTGCGGGTCGTTACAGAAAGAATCCCGTAACATCTCTTGAGTTGAATCCCGTAACATCTCTTGAGTTACTGCACCCATGACACTGATCTTATTTCGTATTTTAATTTGACTAGTATGAGAATGATTTAGTGTTGATCCGAGTGTTTGTTGTGTTTTCTTTTTATGCAATAAGTTTGGGTGAGCAGAAATTTGCAGTTAGCGAAGATTACTCTGCCTTGGAGATCGAAGACGAAGATCTGGTATATATATATGTGTATTTCCGCTGCTAGTTATGTGTATCTGCATATGTGTAACTCTGATAATCAATTGTACGCTATATCCAAATGTAAATGTTTAAATGCTTTGAACCATTATTTGTTTATTATATGTTGTCCTTCCGCTGTGAGATTCTGAGATCTGTTTTTCTCTTCTTTCTTCTTTTCCCAATAACTGCCTGTGTCGGTGATTTGTTTGGGTCAACATGTGTGGTTTATTGTCGATTTTAACGGTCAAAAAATATGGGTTGTTACAGGAACTAGACCCAAAACCACTTCGAACCAACTTTGAGTTCGAAAACTTACATTGCACGGATCTTATGAGATGAATTGAAGACATATATCTCCAGAGCGAGCGGGATGCTTGCTGATGTCTCTGGATAACAACCAGGATTAAACTTGTAGCAGTAAACCTCTTAGTTTTGAGGTATCCTCGGTTTCGTTCAGTCCTAGAAAAATGGTATGGACGAATGTCTGATAGATTATTTCTAAGATCACGTACGTTCATTTTTACAAATATACCAAACCTTGTGATGTAGAAGGTAAGTTCTTTTAGCTTACACCTAGAGTATATTTGTGCAAATCAATTAGTGATTGGTTGGAACTGATGATGTGGCATTCAAAGTTTGAATGTGTTGTTTCTGAAAAATGTAATCGTGACCTCAAGCCCCATCAATCGGGAAATGTCTGAAATCGGGTAGGCAACATGGCTATGTGAGTACCCGATAGGGTATATCATCACCTGATCTAGAAAAACTGGTTGTCCCTATTTTTGTATGCTTCGGAATGATACGGTTGCTGATCCCAACCGTGGTGATGATATATTCAGTACACTCAAGTTGAATGAGTGGTCGATCATGTGTGGCCGGGTTGCAAGATGTTTTTGTTGAACCCCAGTGTTTCATCTCTAGAAAACACTGATCGGAAGGTGGTTCCATACCTAGTCATGTTGGAAATCAAATCTCCAATATGATTCATACGTTTTTAGTTGTATACCAACTATGCTGGGAAGTGAGATAAAGCTTTCCACCTATATTCCTATTTTATTTGTAGATTGATAGACATTACTATAACATCACTGGATTTATATATAAAAAGTGATTTGGTTATCGTAAGACAAAAATACACGCCATGTTTATTTGTGGTCGTGTCTTATGAGAGTTCCATTCTTTCTAAGGATCTATAAATGTTAAGCAAGTTCTTTGTAATGAATTTTTTCACTAAAAGTATTCCAGACTGATCCAAGTTGATTTTTCTTTGCTTTAAAATGTGCTCAGGTCAGATCGAGTATAATTTTCAGGTAGCATTGGATTTCTCTTAGAGCTTCTGGAGAAAAGCCGAAAAAGAGACGTATTCCCATATTTTCTGGTATTAATTTTATTTCAGTTGTGTATGTTGTATGGGATGATCTTGTTGTACTCTGATTATGTAATCGTATATATATAGTTTTCTCTTTTTGTAAAGAGTTTTGTTATATTATACTTTAATCGTTCAGCTGTGAGTTTCTATTCTACTTTGATTTTGTAGTGTTGATGTTCTTCTCCTTTTATTCTAATATTTCTTTTTTCTTCTCACCCTATTTATTCTTTCCTACTAAAGATTCATATTTCCGTGCCAATTTGGGTTGGACATAAGCTGTAATTAGTCGACTCAAATGGTACACATTTACAAGCCTTTACAGTTGGTGTCAAAGAAGAAGGTTAAGTAATAACCTTGGCTCTGTGACATAACTCAATAGAGATAGGGTTAGTAATACCCTAGATTGAGTTTGAGTGTGTAATATATGAGAGAGCGTACTTGTTAGTGTTATAAAAATTGTTTTATATTGTATTGATTGATTTGTTGAGTGGTATATGAATTTCAAATCGACGCGTTTAGCTGACGTGGTAAATAGGGACTTATAAACACTTGAACAGAGCAATTCGATACAATATTGTTTTTAGGTGGGTAAATGAAATAATTAAAAATTATATTTTGATATAAAAGAGAATAAATTTCTGAATTTTTTATATGGTTGGTTGTTATTATTATAATCATATGAAATTATAATATCGAGATGGTTATGTATAACTGAATAGAATTTGTATAAGAATGAAATATACAAATGAGCTAAATTAAATTTGGATTCATACCAAAATTAAGAATTTAAATCCCAGGAAGTTAGAAATATTTTTTGAAGTATTATATAGTATTACTTTGAAGGAATTTTTGAATAAAAATCGTTTCTAAATGGATTTGGAAGTAATTAGGAACTGAACTCACTTCAGTCGTTGGAAAATAATTCTAATAATAGATCACAACATTATTTGTGTTCATTTTCAAGTTTCTAAGTGACACATTGCTACCGTAGTAGATTTGCTAATGGGATTTTGTTTGAGAAAAACAAGTTGTTTTATAATTCAAAAGTTTTGAATTTGCAAATGGTTATAAATATATGCATGCATTTATATTATTTGAAATAAAAGCCAGGAATTTGGATTCTGAATTTAAATGTAACTTGTATAAGTTAAATGGGTTGAAATTTAACTTAAGTTTAGTCCTAACCATGAAGCCTACTCTCCCGAGCCAAAGTAGCTGCATAACTATCCTAAAATCATCCTAATCAGTCTTTAGACTGCCCATAACGAAAGATGCAACCAAGACATACTCACTGGATGGCACCGTATGGACCATGCCTCTATGGCTATAACCCTGAGCCTACCATAGTGGACCATCACGAAGTCCTCACGTCCTGTAGATGTCCTGCACTTCCTTCTAGTCTCGTCAAATAAGTTGGACGTGCTCCCTCGATGCCTCCCGACAGCTTCAATGATTTACCCTGATGGACTCTTCACCCTTACGGACTTGACCAAAGGCATTTCATTATATTAATTAGACCCTATGTCTAATTTATCATTACGCGTTCACTTAGTTTTGTTTTCGTTGATTAATAATATATGTTAATCCACTTAATCTGAATATTGTTTCTTTCATTAATCAACTTTATTGTTTACCATACAATTTTTGTCGTAAGCCTGTAATTTACCTACACATTGTAAATCAATATGTCATATATTAAGGCTTAACTATCAGTTCAACCACTTTATGGCAATTTCATAATTGCAAATAAATTATGCCTGTTTATTATAATTTCTCAGTTATTATATTGGTGCAAATATGAATTACAGTTAGATTTTCTTTCATATTCTGTTTTATAACCTTTATATTATAATTTTTCTTACACATTATTATCAATGAACCCGTGCTTCTAATATTTCAATCATATGTTTACAATAAGCCTTTTCTTTATATAATATCTTTATGTTATGTTAACTTGTCTTTTTCTATCCTTACAATTTACCCTTTTAGGAAGTCAGGCTTACTCCCGATTGATTGGTTATTGTATAAAATCTAATTCCAAAGTTTCAAGTAATTATTATAATAGTAATTCATGATTTCAAGATGGCATTATTCTTCTCCTCATTTTTGGGTTATTTAATTAGTGTGCAATACGGTCGTCCCTGTTTCGCACTAATCCCCACCTTTTCTTATTTTCATGTTTGAAACATGTTTCCTATTTTCCTTTATTTATCTAACCGTGCAAATATATTTCATTTTATAACCAATCAACACAAGTTATTCCTAACTTTTCAATTTATAGATATATGTGGAAATTATCAGATTTACTATTTAACCACAAAATTTACACTGCATAATCTTAATTATGTGAAAATTTCTTCCTTACTTTCATTGCAATTTTTTGCATTATACATACATTAAGTCCTAAATCATCAAAATTTCCCTTTTTTTCAATTCAAATTAACTATATTTTCCTACACGCGTAAATAAAAGGGATTATAGCGCACAATTAAATCATATAGATTAAGCGTACAATTCAATTATGTATGCCAACATTTCAACTTCATGTATTTTCGCACATAACTAAAGTTCAACATATACTATATATTCCGACGTAAAAGGGGTAAAAGAAGAAGAAGAAGAGAACATATTATAAATTCTTACAGGAATCAATTGATATAATATGCCATTATCTGAAAAATATAATTTAAATCTATGCACATTGTGTTGTATGTAAAATTCCAAATCTTGATCTAGATTTGCTTCAATAGAATTAAGCTATCGAATCCATCCTTATTACGCCCAAAATATTTTATTTATCATCCAAAACATATTCCATTCATTTGGATATAATTTTGTCCTGATTTACAAATAAGGTTTATTTTACAAGTGAACTTGCCTATCCTTTTTAATTTAAATCATAAATCCTAGTTATCTACTATTTATTTTCAGATCTAAAAATAATACCAAAAGTATAACAGAAAAGGAAATCTAATTCAAATTTAGAATGGTACATTGAAATGTGTAAAACTAGCCCCAAATTAATGGATTTGGTTATTTGAGAATTATTCTTAACAGGAATCCAGATCTGAAAAAGAAATAGTAAATAAAATCAAATTATACTAATTAAATCAAAAAGAAAAGGAAAAACTTTACTTATTTTATTTGTATTCAAAATACATTCACTCGTTTTAGTTTCTAAGTCTTTCCCAAGAAATCACTAATTTTGTAGATCCACCATTATTTTTATTTATTTTCACCGTCTAAGGTGTGGGGAATTAGGTTAACCAAAGGCTTTATTTATAGTGTTTGTCAGTTATTCCTAACCTTTAGATTGCTTATAAATAAATACAATTTATTCTCTCTCTCTCTCATTTGTTCTTTATAATGTCATATTCCTTGCTGCTTTTAAAAGGTTAATTAACATCGTAATTAATTATTGCAACAATATATGATATCTAATTTTGTTGCGTTAATTACACGCATACATTTAATGTTTGAATTTTGAATCCACTCAATAGATTACATACATGCCTAGTATTTATTATCAAATTAATCCTTACATGAATTGTTATTCTGCTACGCCATAGATGGCCTATTACAGCGAAATTGCAAGATGTTGCTAGCAATAATGTAATGATAGCTATGTTGATTTTTGTCTATTGCAACATTTGCTTCAAGGTGTTATCATAAATATCAACAAGACGTTGCAGTAGCTATAAATATATATTCAAATAAAAAAATAACAAAATTTTACACCTCAACGATCCACGCCATTATTTAAGACAAAATTTCAACCATCAAACCACACCTCAGCTACTTCTGTTTCCCACTTTTATTTTCATTCACCCGCTTTCCTTTACACCTCCAAATTTCCTTTTCAAATCCCTAATTTTCAAAGGGTGACCATGTCCTCCTCCTCACTACACCAAAACAACAAATTTGGCACATCAGGATATAGATACAGAGATTTGATACGGCTTACAGCCGTATCAAATTTGATACAGCTTATGGCCATATCAAATTTCCTTTCCACACCACCTCCTAAATCTAACCCTATGTAGAGGTTTGGATCGGTTCAGTTGATACGGCTTTAATCCGTATCAAATAGGCATCGTATTTTTCCTCCTACAGTTTTTTCATTTCTCATCGCAATTGTCGGCTTCCCTCTTTTTTAGTTCTACGGTGGCCCAAAACAAAATTCATGGCTTAGTGTTATCTGAAATTTCTCCAAATCGCGGATTGATGAAATGATTTGTCTCTGGCTGTCTTCGAATTGATGCTGGTAGTCTTCATGATTTTGGATTCCAGTCTGTCGATCGAACCAAAATAGTAAGCTCTCTGAAAATGTTTGATTATTAAAACCTGCCACGATGTTTATTTGTTTGTCAAAATTGTGCTCTGAAAGGAACATGTCTGTGAAAATCTATGGATCTTGAATTTGGATTTTTCCTATTTAAATTCATTCAGATTTGTTTTACTAATTTCCTGATTTGGTTATTTTTGAAGAGGGAATTCGATGTGAGGAAGAAAGATCCTCCTCTACGGATTCAAGATGCTGCCAAACGGGTAATCAATTTTTCTAATTCATATATTTAACGTCTTGTTTGGTTTTAATGGAAACTCTTGGCAGACACCTTCAACACAAAATATTTATCATCATAATCTTCCCGTAGTTTTGCTCACTAAATTTACATGAAATATTAATCAAAAGGATATAGGATGTATTCTTGACCTAGGATAAGTGTCGTGCTCACTATATTTGATAAAATAAAGTAATTATTTTTAAAATTGACTGGCATATCGATTTGTTTTCAAATTGATTGTTATGTCTGAAATATTCAATCATGTAAGGAACTATTTGTCTATGCTTCAGTAAAAAGATGTCACCTGGATATTCATCCCCACTTTTGAGTTAGCTTTCTCAAAGATAGTTTATTCTAACTCAGATGCCTTCTTCTTAAACTCTAAGCCATTGTAATCACATAAATTTTTTTATTGAGAATTCATGGCTTGCTAACTATATTTGCCGATGCCGGTTCTCTTTGTCAACCGGGAAAAATGTTGTTGAGATAACTAAGGTTGTCATAGTTGTTCGACCCCTGCAAAATGTATTTACTTTAGAAAAAATAGTTTGTTTAGCACTCTGAATTTGTTTTCGCTCAATAGAAGGAAATTGACACCTTTTGTATTGTGGTAATGTAAAACTTGTTTATTTTTAAGAATTTTCTAAGTTTGAGATAATCTGTTTACAATTCTAAGCACAGTTCAATACAGATTACAAAGATATTGATATACCAGTTTTTGAATACAGGTAAAAAATTATAACACTTGTTCAATACATGTGAAAATTATAACATTTAGAACAATTTTTTTCTTAGTTTATGATAATTTGTTCACAAAGTCATGCGGAAGATAGTAATCTTAAGGTGGGTTTCAGGCTCATTTTTATTTATTTATTTTTATTTACATTACGTATGTGCAGAACCTTACTTGAGAGGTAGGCTTGTTATTCTTAAAGCTATGTAGTGTAATTCCTTTAAGCGGGAGTTTGGTATTTTTTACATTAGAAACTCTTTCACAATAAGATACTGCAATCATCATAAATGTTCGCCTTTCAATTTAATGAACGCAAAAAAAGGCAGACAAAGTGTAACGGCCCGCCCCGCACCAGCCGGCATTTCCTCCGAAAGTGCGTTGTACACATGCCCAACTAGCACAAAACGGTCGCCAAAGAAAGGAAAGAAGAAAATGAACTAATCGAAAACCTGTAGAATGTCTCACAGCGCATGGAACAAAATATAATAATAATATACTTGACATAAAACAGGCGAGACAGTGCATAAGCTGATAACTAAAACCAACATCAACATCATCATCAGAGTAGCGGAAATCCAAATACAGTTTATTACAACTTCCCAAATTACTGTCTCTAAACAAAAGAAAGAAAGATACACCACTAATGCCCAAAGTAGTGACCGCAGCAACACAGGGAGAATATCTATATATGTGTATCATACGTGGAAGCCTCCTGCTCGTCTCCGGTACAGCTACTCGTGCATACCACCTAACCTGTCTCTAGTCTGCTCGTGAGAGCACCCTGAGTAATAAGAAGAGACATAAAACTCTGGGTCAGACAAAAAGTCTGGTATGAGCGATAAGCAGCTAAACAGAACAATAACATGTATACTAAACCATACCTGAACCTGGACCTGCAACCAAAGAGTTAGCACTACATACTGTAAAATACTCTAAGGTGCCACTAAACAGATGGTGTAAAGAATACGGGGGGGGGGGGGGTGTGCGTCTCATAATGATGGCAAACAAATCAAACATAGCAACCATCCTCACATCTCTCACTCAGTGCGTAAAGCATACGATGTCCACTACTGTCAATCACTAGATCCATCGAAGCAGTGACGGAGTTCGACTTGTACAACTACTGCTACTACCAAGCTTACCCCATGGAGTCATGACCAAATCTTTACAGATACCCCACCTCATTGGTCTATAGCTCTTTAGTCGTACCTAGGCCACTGTGGCCCTGAATCTGTTCGCGTACTCCCTACACATAGTGATTCAAAGTTACAGACATCGACAACCCCTTAGCACACGTCCCGCAGAAAAGTCCAATCATGAAGTTAACTCGTTGGTTCCCAACTGGATCCTGAGTACAAACTTCCAACTTGGATTACCTTTGCATCTCGGGTTTTGGTCTTCTCCTACGGATCGATCTTCATTCAATTCATAGCTCATGCCTCGCGTTCAAGCTTCCTGGTTCAGTTCGCAGTCACCATACTAGTTCGGGTCGAGTTCCTCCATTCGGATCGGTGTACTTCAGGTCGTGGTGCCTCCTTGGTTCGTGAACCCTCAACTAGTTCCACCATCCTCCTCGGGTAGGGTCATGGTCACCCAACAGGGTCGGGTTGGGTCATGATGAGCTCCTCCGATCCAGTCCTCCTTCCCAAGCGCTTTGGGTCGGGTCCACATCTCCAAGCGGTTCAGATCGTAGAGAGCTCTGGATCGGGTCGGGCCTTTCTCACTAGTTCGGATTGTTATGTGCCGATCGGGTCGGGTCTTCAAGCTCGTGGCCTTCAAGGTGGAGCAGCTCATGGAGATGGCTTGCGATCGGGTCGGATGGTATGAGCGGTTCGGTACGGGTAGGGGCGATCCGATCTGGTCCCTGCATATTTTCCTGCAACTTCTTCCAGTGATTGTTTACGCCATTCGACTGCTTTTTCGACCAATCTAACACTTCTAGACAACCACAAAGCATACCATACAGTCATAGCAACATGTATAATCATCAACAAACAGCAAAACAACAATCCTAGCATGTAAAATGGATCAAACATACCCAAAACCCCATATTTTCCCATAAGCATGTTTAAGCATGTATAATCATCAACAAACAGCAAAACAACAATCCTAGCATGTAAAATGGATCAAACATACCCAAAACCCCATATTTTCCCATAAGCATGTTTAAGCAAAACTAATCATAGGATTAACAAAACTTAACCAAATTTTCTAACAGAGGCCTAAAACATTGTTTTCGAGTTTATAAATATTTTTCCAAAATTTTATCATGTCTAATTTCGTTAATTTTCACTAATTACCCTTAGTTAACCGTAATTAGTGCAAAACTATGCAAATCACCCACCTTGGCCACGAATAAAATACCAAATCTGAAATGATTCTCTGTTTGGCGCTGTTCCCAATGCAACACAGCAGCTCTAACCTTGCTTTGGTGCTATTCCTCCTTAATTTGATGTAGTTTAAGCCAAAACTTGATTAAGAAGTGATTATATGTGTTTTTAGATGTTGGAGGCCATTGCTAGGTTGAAGAGAGGGTTTGTGGCGACTGGAAAATGGGTGAAAAACTGAAATTCTAACCCTAGCAGCCCTTAAATACCTCTAATCACGAAATTCCCCATTGGGCCTAGCTGCTAATCAACCGGTTAAGCCCAATTAGCTGTTTTTCACCATCTGAACCTTAATTCAGCCATATCTCCCAAACGGTAAGTCCGTTTGGCCATTATGACCACTCCACGGAAAGGTAAACCATCAAACGAATCTAATGGAAGGGGTTTCAGGTCAAAACTCCTTTCCAATCAAAATTTATGGCCAAAACAAGATCGGCTAGGGGCAAAATGGTCATTTGAAAATCGGCAAAAAATCATGAACATGGGAAGTAACCCCAATAGTCGTCTCCCAAAGTTACATGACCATACGACTTCGTATGTGAAAGAAATAAATTTTCTATGATCCTTCGATGCGTAGAATGCGGGTCGTTACACTCCCCCCTCCCCCTTAAGAAATTTCGTCCCCGAAATTCCTTAACCCAAAACATACAAAGGATCCCGCATGCTTACCATCCATATACAACAATAAATCATGCAAAACAAACAAAACAAACCTATCCTAGCATGCGGAAAGACTAAATCGAAACTGAAATTTTACCAAGGCGAAGAGTTCTGGATACGTCTTCCTAATGCTCTCCTCTGTCTCCCAAGTACAGTCATTCTCATTCTCGCCCCACTGAACTTTAACTAATTTCACCACCTTCCTTCGAAGTTGCTTCGTATCGTTCCCAACAATACGCATAGGCCTGCGGTTCCCAACCGCCTTGGGTTCAACTTCTATATCATCCAACTGATTAAGTGAAATAGTCACATCTGGGTCGTGTACGAACTTCCTTAAATGGGAAACATGAAACACGTTGTGAACTCCTGCCATCCTCTCTGGTAATTCAACTTTATATGCTAAATTCCCAATTTGCTCAAGAACTGGGAATGGACCAACAAATCTTGGTGCTAACTTGCCTCTCCTGCCAAATCGTATCACGCTCTTCAACGGAGATATTTTGACAAACACCAAGTCGCCAATGGAGAACTTTAATTCTCTTCTCCTCCTATCAGCATAGCTCTTCTGCCTATCTTGGGCAGCCTTCATTCGCTGTTGAATGACCTTAATCTTATCTGAAGTTTCTCTTATCACATCTGGTCCAAGCACAAACTTCTCACCAGTTTCTAGCCAACATGACGGTGAGTTGCACGGTCTTCCATATAAAGCTTCAAATGGAGTCATTCCAATACTGGATTGATAACTATTATTATATGCAAACTCTACTAGATGCAAATGGTTATCCCATGATCCACCAAAATCCAATACACAGTCTCTCAAGAGGTCTTCTAATATACGATTCACCCTCTCTGTTTGACCGTCGGTTTGAGGATGATACGCGGTACTGAGATGCAATTCTGATCCTAACGCCTCTTGTGAGCTCTTCCAAAATCCACTAGTGAACAACGGATCTCGGTCACTTATAATGCCTTTGGTTATTCCATGAAATCTCACTACCTACTTTACATATAGTTCAGCTAACTTAGTTGCTGTCCTGTTCGACTTGACGGGTATAAATCTTGCACTTTTAGTCAATCGGTCCACAATCACCCAAATGCTATCATGGCCCGACCTATTTCTTGGTAACTCATCAATGAAATCCATTGAGACTTGTTCCCATTTCCATTCTGGAATTTCTAATGGTTGCAATAAACCACTAGGCTTTTTTTGCTTAGCTTTAACTAGTTGGCAATTCATGCATTTGGATATAAACGTCCCAACGTCTCTTTTCATCCCTCCCCAGTAGTATGTCTGCTTCATGTCTCGATACATCTTGCTACCACCGGGGTGTATAGTCAGTTTTGAGTGATGACATTCTCTAAGCACTTCATCTCTCAATCCATTGACATTGGGTACAACTAGTCTTCCATTCTTCCTAAGCCATCCATCTCGATTAAGCCCATACTTGTTCATCTCTTCGTCGATTCCCATCTCTAACTTTGAGATGATTTCCGATAGGTTAGGATCGTCCCTCTGACTAGAGCCGATCCGCTCAATCAAAGTGGGTCTGATCATCAAACTTGCTAACATTTCTGGATCCAATTCGCACTTTGGTCTGAAATCATACGCCGCGATGTACTCCAGTTGCTTTCATTCTAGAAACATAGCCCCTAAACTGGCATGTCTTCTACTCAATGCATCAACCACCGCATTTCCCTTTCCTCGTGTATATGCGATGTCGAAATCATAGGAAGCTAAGAATTCTAACCATCTTTGTTGTCGGAGATTTAGATCCTTCTGAGAGAAGAGATACTTTAACGATTTATGATCGGTAATCAACTCGAATCTTTCTCCCAAGAGATAATGTCTCCACGTCTTCAATGCGAATACGATCGCTGCTAATTCCAAATCATAGGTAGGGTATCTTCTCTCGTGCGGTTTTAATTGCCGACTTGCATAAGCTACAACCCTACCTCCTTGCATCAATACAACACCTAGCCCTATGCCACATGCATCCGTGTATACCGTCATCTCTTCATTCCCCTTAGGAATGACTAACACTGGTGCGCGCGTCAACTTTTCCTTTAGACTCTTGAATGCATTCTCGCACTTTCCGTCCCAAACAAAAGCTTGGTTCTTCTTGGTCAACTGAGTCAACGGTGCTGCTATCTTGGAGAATTCTTGGATAAACTTACGATAATATCCAGCTAACCCCAAGAAACTTCTTATGTCCGTTGCATTCTTGGGCGTAGACCAATCTTGTACCGTAGCCACCTTCACAGGATCCACGACAATACCATTCTCTGAAACAACATGGCCCAAGAATCTCACTTCCCTCCTCTAGAATTGACACTTAGAAAACTTTGCTTTCAATTGGTGTTTTCTCAACACCTCCATCACTATTCTTAAATGTTCCTTGTGTTCTTCCTCTGCCCTCGAGTAGACCAAAATATCATCCATGAACACAAGGACAAACTTATTCAACTGATCTCTGAATACCCTATTCATAAGATCCACAAAATATGCTGGCGCGTTGGTCAACCCGAATGGCATGACCAACCACTCATAAAATCCAGACGGCGTCCGAAATGCCATTTTAGCTATACTCTCAGCTTCCACTCTAAGCTGATGAAAACCTGTCACGAGATCCAACTGAGAAAACACTCTCGCTCCACTCAACTGATCAAACAAATCATCTATCCGCGGTAGAGGATACTTGTTCTTCCTCGTCACCTTATTCAACTCGCAGTAGTCTACACAGAATCAAAGGGAACCATCGGCCTTGGTAGCAAACACAACTGGTGCTTCCCATTCAGAAACACTCCTTCTGATAAATCCCTTCTTCAAAAGATCGCTGACTAGCACCCCGAGCTCTTGCTACTCCCTTGGTGCCATACGACGAAGTGGCATCACTATAGGTCTGGCATCTTTCACTAAATCAATGCGGAACTCAATATCTCGGTGTGGTGGAAGCCCGGTCACTTCCTCGAAGACATCCGGATATTGGCCAGCCATGGGCAAACCTGACAACTCACCTTGCGGGATGTCGAGGGAATTTAGAAAACTAGCCATTACCCCATCACTAGGTAGACCGCCAAACACTACCCTCTGCCCATCATCCGCTCTAGCTGTCACCAAAAAGCCCTCACAGCCTACCACCACCCCGTATCTTTGGAGCCAATAGACTCCCAAAATAATGCCAAACCCAGTAAAGCCCAAAACAAAGCAATCACAAACAAACATGCATCCATGACTTAATAAGACCACATTACGACAAATCATGCTAAGTCTAGTCGAACCACCAATCAGGTTCGTCACTACTAAAGGTCTATCGACAATCTCAGGCTCCAATCCCAACCTATCTACCAGGTCACTAGATATGAAGGAACTGGAAGCTCCGGTATCAAACAATACTCGAACAGGAACATCATAAACAGAAAGCATACCTTGAATAACGACATTCTTTCCCTTCTCCGCCGCAGTTGGGGCATTCGACGAAGAAGGAATAGCATTAAGGGCATATGCTTTCACCATCTGCTTTTCTTTAGGAGGTGGCGGACACTTGTCCTTGTGATGTCCCACTTGGCCACATTTGAAGCACTTCCTGTCCGCTGGCTTGGCCTGACAATTACTAGCATAATGACCCTTCTTACCATAGCTGAAGCACTCAACATCCTTCTTATTCTTTTTCTTCTGGCCATCCTTAGTCTGATTCTGCTTTCTCTTATTCTGAGAACATTCTGGCCTCCACCGCTTGCTTGCGGCTTTGGCTCCTCTGCAGATGCAACCTCAATCTTCGACTTAGGGTAAAGACTCTCTGACCTCAATGCTTTCCCCACAACCGATTCAAACGTCTCATCAATGTGGTTAATAAGCTTTTCCCCCAAGTACTGATCCAAACCTGTTATAAACTTCTCGTTCTTCTTCTCGGCAGTATCTATTAGGGATAACCCATATTTCGAAAAAGTGTCGAATTCGACAATATACTCCGAGACAGCTCTGCCATTCTGCTTGTGCTCCAAGAATTTCTTAAACAACATTGACTTCTGAGCAGCTGGAATGAACTTATCGCTAAAGCGAGCCTTAAACTGATCCTAAGTAATTTGATCCTCGGGAGTAGCTTCCTTTATAGCATTCCATCAATTCATTACCCGCCCTTGCAACTGACGGGATGCTAGCCTTCTCTTCATCGCATCCTCGATACCCAAGTCTTCGAAGATACGCTCGCAGTTATCCAACCAGTCCTGAAAATCCGTAGCCAACTCCGTTCCGTGGAACGCCTTCCCATCAAGACTAGTATAATCCTTATTCAGCTTGGCGAAATTGGCCCTAGGCGCCTGCACTATTGGACCACCACCATTACCAGCATTGGGAGCTGCCCACTACACATCCCTAAGCATCTCTCTCATGATGTCAGTAAACATCGTCCTCATGTCAGCAGCATTCCCATTATTGGCTTCTCTACCTGTACCCCTTACGTATCGGCTCATCGCTTAATCTGCACAGAGAAAACGATTAACCATCCTCTTTGTGGTGTCAGCGCAGTGCGACTTCATCCTTAGCTATACTAATAATATATATATATATGTAGCTTTAAAAACCAAAATAATCACAAATACGCGCTCTCATATACGTATTATCTCTCCCTGATAACTTCCCTAGGTTAACTATGCAACCTAGAGCTCTGATACCAAGTGTGACGTCCCGCCCCGCACCAGCCGGAATTTCCTCCGAAAGTGCGTTGTACACATGCCCAACTAGCATGGAACGACCGCCAAAGAAAGGAAAGAAGAGAATGAACTAATCGAAAACCTGTAGAATGTTTCACAGCGCATGGAACAAAATAAAATAATAATATACTTGACATAAAACAGGCGAGACAGTGCATAAGCTGATAACTAAAACCAACATCAACATCATCATCAGAGTAGCGGAAATCCAAACACAACTTATTACAACTTTCCAAATTACTGTCTCTAAACAAAAGAAAGAAAGGTACACCACTAATGCCCAAAGTAGCGACCACAGCAACATAGGGAGAATATCTATATATGTGTATCATACGTGGAAGCCTCCTACTCGTCTCCGGTACATCTACTCGTGCATACCACCTAACCTGTCTCTAGTCTGCTCGTGAGAGCACCCCGAGTAATAAGAAGAGACATAAAACTCTGGGTCAAACAAAAAGTCTGGTATGAGCGATAAGCAGCTAAACAGAACAATAACAGGTATACTAAACCATACCTGGACCTGCAACCAAAGAGTTAGCACTACATACTGTACAATACTCTAAGGTGCCACTAAACAGATGGTGTAAAGAACACGAGGGGTGGGGGTGTGCGTCTCATAATGATGGCAAACAAATCAAACATAGCAACCATCCTCACATCTCTCACTTAGTGCGTAAAGCATACGATGTCCACTACTGTCAATCACTAGACCCATTGAAGCAGTGACGGAGTTCGACTTGTACAACTACTGCTACTACCAAGCTTACCCCATGGAGTCATGACCAAATCTTTACAGATGACCCCACCTCATTGGTCTATAGCTCTTTAGTCATACCTAGGCCACTGTGGCCCTGAATCCGTTCGCATACTCCCTACACATAGTGATTCAAAGTTATAGACATCGACAACCACTTAGCACATGTCCCGCAGCAAAGCCCAATCATGAAGTTAACTCGTTGGTTCCCAACTGGCTCTTGAGTACAAACTTCCTACTTGGACTACCTTTGCATCTCGGGATTTGGTCTTCTCCTCCGGAGCGATCTTCATTCAATTCATAGCTCATGCCTCACGTTCAAGCATCCTGGTTCAGTCCGCAGTCACTATACTGGTTCGGGTCGAGTTCCTCCATTCGGATCGGTGTACTTCAGGTCGTGGTGCCTCCTTGGTTCGTGAACCCTCAACTAGTTCCACCATCCTCCTCGGGTCAGGTCGGGTCGTGATGAGCTCCTCCGATCTAGTCCTCCTTCCCAAGCGCTTCGGGTCGGGTCCACATCACCAAGCGGTTCGGATCGTGGAGAGCTCCGGATCGGGTCGGGCCTTTCTCACCAGTTCAGATCGTTGTGTGCCGATCGGGCTGGGTCTTCAAGCTCGTGGCCTTCAAGGTGGAGCAGCTCGTGGAGATGGCTTGCGATCGGGTCGGATGGTGTGAGCGGTTCGGTTCGGGTAGGGGCGATCCGATCCGGTCCCAGCATATTTTCCTGCAACTTCTTCCAGTCACTGTTTATGCCATTCGACGGCGTTTTCGACCAATCTAACACTTCTAGACAACCACAAAGCATACCATACAGTCATAGCAACATGTATAATCATCCACAAACAGCAAAACAACAATCCTAGCATGTAAAATGGATCAAACATACCCAAAACCCCATATTTTCCCTTAAGCATGTTTAAGCAAAACTAATCATAGGATTAACAAAACTTAACCAAATTTTCTAACAGAGACCTAAAACATTGTTTTCGAATTTATAAATATTTTTCCAAAATTTTATCATGTCTAATTTCGTTAATCTTCACTAATTACCCTTAACTAAACGTAATTAGTGCAAAACTATGCAAATCACTCACCTTGGCCACAAATAAAATACTAAATCTAAAATGATTCTCTATTTGGCGCTGTTCCCAATGTAACACAGCAGCTCTATCCTTGCTTTGGTGCTATTCCTCCTTAATTTGATGTAGTTTAAGCCAAAACTTGATTAAGAAGTGACTAGAGGTGTTTTTAGATGTTGAAGGCCATTGTTAGGTTGAAGAGAGGGTTTGTGGCGGCTGGAAAATGAGTGAAAAACCGAAATCCTAAACCTAGCAGCCCTTAAATACCTCTAATCACGAAATCCCCCATTGGGCCTAGCTGCTAATCACCCGGTTATGCCCAATTAGTTGTTTTCCACCATCTGAACCTTAATTCAGCCATATCTCCCAAACGGTAAATCCGTTTGGCTACTATGACCACTCTACGGAAAGGTAAACCAGCAAACAAATCTAATGGTAGTGGTTTCAGGTCAAAACTCCTTTCCAATCAAAAGTTATGGCCAAAATAAGATCAGTTAGGGGGCAAAATGGTCATTTGAAAATCGGCAAAAATCATGAACATGGGAAATGACCCCAATAGTCGTCTCCCAAAGTTACATGACCATACGACTTTGTATGTGAAAGAAATAAATGTTCTACGATCCTTCGATGCATAGAATGCGGGTCGTTACACAAAGTTCTAAGATTGTTCCACTGTTGTGGTACAAGTGACTTAATGGAATCTCAGTTATCTATTCGAGCCCGTTTGACAACTAAGAGTTCTAAATCTCCTCAATATGGGTTTTCAATAGCAACTTAAAAAGTAGCTTTGAGTGAATGGTAAAGGGTAAAAGCAGCTATATAAACAAGTTGAAGTGATAAATTTTGGCCGTAATATTTGAAACAAGTCATAAGCAAATATTTGCCACTTATGACTTATAAACTTATTTCTTCTTTTCAAGTATGAAAATCAAGTGCTTGCCAAGTATCAAAGTAACTTGTAAGCTAATTTTATTACTTATGATCTACTGCGAAACACCCTGTATATCATATTTAATGTTTACTTCAACTAACCAAGTCGGATGAATTAATTTCAGTGATCAGGTATTATTCTCGATTCTAATGATGGTGCCAGCCACACTGTCCCAATATATGAACGATACGCCCTAACCCATGAAATTTTGCATCTTGATCTTGTCGGTCCTGACCTAACCGATTCTCTTATGTAAAAATTAACCGAGCGTGGTGGTAAGTATTTACGGTAACCATCCAATCCCCTTATTTATTTGTATTTACATGTTATTGGTATTTTTTGTACTAGTTTGAGAGTTCTTGAGATGCAGATGATGCCGTTCGTGGACGCGATGGCTATAAATTTGATGGAAACCGATTAAGGTTACATATAAAGATGTTTTTTGGACTATTGGTCTATTAATTATAATCGTCTTTTGGTATGCAGTAATAATTTCCTTTCTCATAGGTTGAATTTGCTCGTGGCTGTAGAGAACAATCTTCATCGTATAGATGAGATACCAGAGATACCAGGGATAGTAGTTATAGAGGTAGTGGAGGAGGAAAGTTTCCTTGTGACGGCCCGCCCCGAAGCCGACATTTCCCTAAAAATGCATTGTACCAATGTCCATCTAGCACGGGACGGTCATAAAAAAGAAAGGGATTTGAAACGGTGAATCACCAAAATCTGTAGTATATCTCACAGTGCATGGAATAAAATATACTAGTAACATAAATTGATACAAAATATGTCAGATAGTGCATAAGCTGAAAACTAAATCATATCCATCAAAGTAACAGGATCCAAAATACAGCTTATGATCCAAACCATTATTACAACCTCAAAATACTATCTCGGAAGAAAAATAAAAAAGGTACACTACTAATGCCCAAAGTAGTCACCAACAACAACACAGGGATATGTAGATAGTATGTGGAAGCCTCCGGCTCATCTCCAGACAGCTACTCATGCATAAACACCTAACCTGCCTCTAGTTTACTCGTTTAGGAGCACCCAGAGTAATAAGATGACACATAAAACTTTGGGTCAGACAAAAGTCTGGTATGAGCGATGGCAGCAAAATAAAACAATAACAGGTATAAGTAATCATACCTGAACCTGGACCTGCAACCAAAGAGTTAGCACAACAGGATGTACAGTACTCTAAGGTGACACTAATATAAAGTGTAAATGGGACTGTGCGTGTCATGGTGATAGCAAACATCAAACATAGAAATCATCCTCACATCTCTCACTCGGTGCGTAAAGCATACGATATCCACCGCTTTGATCACCATAACCATTTGGGGCCATGATGGAGCCCGGCTCCATTCAAACCTTACTATGACCACTTTGACCTTGGGGGTCCTGATGGAGTTCGGCTCCATACAACTTTGATTCACCGCACTGGTCCATAGTCAATGCCCTTCCCATCAATAGTGATTCAAAGTTATAGATATCGATAATCCCTTTGCATACGTCCCGCAGCAAAACCCAACTCATGAAGTTAACTCGTTGGTTCCCATCTGGATCTTGAGTAATAACTTCCCACTTGGGCTTCCTTTGCATCTCGGATTTTGATTGAATTGGAGTTGGTCTTCAGAAGAGTCGTTGCGTGGAAATAGAAGCACACATTCGGTTCGGTTCGGACTTCCAATTCGGATCGGGTATATAGTGCTCAAGCTCCCTGTTTGGTTCGGCTCGACCTCCTTCCCTCGCTTTGGTTTGGTGCTCCAGTCTTGGCTCAGTCCTTCTATCCGGGTTAGGTTCGGTCCTTTTGTCTTGGTTCCGTTCGGTCCTCTTTTCCTCTAGCTGATCCGATCTGATCCCATGCCAAGCTTCGGTTCAATCTCAACTCCAAATCAATGCAAATGGCCTTCCTTTTCGCCATGCTTACTTATGCTCAAGCTCTAGGTTGGTTCGTCTATGCCTATTCAGTTTGATCCCATCCGATCTCCCTTCTCCGATCCGATCCGGAATCCTGGCACTTTTCCAGCAAGCTTGTTACGTCTAATCTTAACATACGATGACGTTTTCAACCATTCTAACTTTACTAAACAATCATAAACATCTCAAACAACAGTAACAACATATAAATTTAACCAACAAGATCAAAACATCAAACATATAGGTTAATTTAAGTCAAACATACCCAAAAAAACATGATTTCCCCCTTAATCCCCTTAACCATGTTTAATTATAGGATTAGCAAACTTAATCCAAATTAACCGAAATTTCTAATAGAGGCATAAAATAATATTTAAAAATTTCTACATATTTTTCCATATTTTTCTGAGTCGTAATTTCGCTAATTATCACTAATCACCCCTAATTAGCCGTAATTAGTGTAAAAACAAGCTAATCACTCACCTTATCCACAAACAAATTATAGATCTGAAAACCCCACTGATTTGGGTCGAATTCGTATATGTTCCAGCAGCTCTATCTCTATTTTGATGCTAATCCACCTTAATTTGATGTAGATTTGTTTAGTATGTGATTAGGAAGGGATTAGGTATGAATTTAGAAGGTGGAGGCCATTAATAGGGTTAGAGGAATGTTTGTGGTGGCTAGAAAACTGAAATGAAATGTTTTCCTAAACCCTTTCAGCCCTCCCATAACCCTAATCCCGAAATGGGTTATGGGCCTAACCACTAATCACCTAGTTAAGCCTGGTTAAGATGTTTTTCCATCTTTAAACCTTATTTCAGCCATTTCTCCCAAACGGTAAGTCCGTCTGATTAATGTGACCACTCTACAGAAAGGTATACCATCATCTGAATCCAATGGAAGTGGTTTCAGGTCAAAACTCCTAACCAATCAAAAGTTATAGGCGAAACAAGATACGCCAGGGGCAAAATGGTCATTTAAAATTCGGCAAAAATCGTGAACATGAGAAATGACCCCAATAGTCGTTGTCCAAAGTTACACGACCATACGACTTCGTATGAAAATAAAATAAATATTCTACAATCCTCTGATGCGTAGAATTTAGGTCGTTACATTCCTCCACCTCATAAATCTGAATATCGAGGTACACAAGTAGCATTTTAATTGATTTTGGTTTGTTCTTCATATAATATCCCACATATTGGGGGAAATTGCGAAGCAACAATGTTCTTAATCTTGCATAAGTGAGCCCACAACCTTTAATTTTGTGATTTAACAAGCGTGATCAGCAATACATAATGTGATTTAATGGATTAGTCAACGAAATAATTAATTGTACCTATATTATACTTGGATGGCTTGTATATTCTGACAAATCATATGAGGATGGCTAAGTGTAAGCTGCTTAATGTATATGACGCTTTGTGAAATAAAATTACTATTATCATTCAAATGTCCTTTTTATTTCTTCATGTATTGTTTACATGTCTTATTGCAACTGTTGTCAAGGGACTGCCTTCTAAAGCTTCCTGGCAAGATTTGAAGGTAAAATACCAGAATTTCTTAATATTATTGGATAGTTTCTTCTTAGCAACCCATACTGTTGTAATGACTTATAGGATCATCTGAGGAAAGTTGTGGGTGGTTGCTTTGCTCAAGTCTACCATAATGGCGATGGTAAATACATAAGTCATTTTTAGTTCTGCTTTGCTTGATAACTTGTCTTGCATGCTTTTCCACGCATAGTGGTAGTACAATTTACCCTAAGAGTTTGTTAATTTAAATGGCCAACTTTTAGTATATCTTCTTGATCCTAATGTGATTAGCTCATCCTAGCATTGTTTTCCTTAGCATTTTAAGGATTGTATATATTTTAATATTTGTATTTCATTCGCCAGAAGCACAAGGCTATGTGATCATGTATTTCTTTAGTTCATGCATTTTCACTCATATTTGTAATCATAGTTATTTAACTATGTAGGCAAAAACAACACTGTAATTTTATTTTGTTGGATTTGATATTTAAGGTTTTGAAAGCCATTTTTTCATTAAAAAGCACCTGTTGATTGTGGCTGATCCATCTATGAAGCTAAACTGTAATTAATGGTAGATGCTTACGAAACTTTATATTTTAGGGCTATATGGCATTTCCTATGTATAATGTTTGTTACAAAACAATAATGTAGTTCACATAATTTCAGTAAGCATGGGCGTGGTTCACTATACAAACTATGACGACGTGAAATATGCAGTAAGATGTTGCATTAATACTCTTATTTCAGCAATCCCTTTTGTTGTTCTTTATTTGTAACAATCACATGCTTCCATTTGACAGATTTGTAAGCTTGACAACACTGAATTCAGAAACCCATTTGGGAAATCCTACATACGGGTATGCTTTCTAGTCAAATTACCACCAAAAAAAAATAAAAAATTCATTGTACGTATAATGGTTTGTAACCTTTTCTTTGCATTAATTTATCAATTTTGTGTTAGCCTTTTTTTGGAACAAATGAGAGGAGATTGTATAGAAGTTAACATGCCATCTCTCATTGACAATGATGCATACATCTATTCAATAATCTAATTTTCATTGCAAAATTTCTAGTCTACCACGCTTAAGGACAGGAGCTCCCCTTGTTACTCTCAACCTTATCTCAAAGTTAAATTTCTTATTTAAAACCCTTATGTGGTGTGTCAATTAATACTCTTATTTTAGTCTTAAATTTGTTTGCGAAAAGTATGCACACAATATATTACATTGTGTTTCTTTTTGTGCTTTTCAGATTTTTGTTTTACTTTGACAAAGTCCTGCAACTTGTTCGTTCATTCTTGGTCCTAGTTCTACCTAATGTATACCACACATTATGGACAATGTGGAATTTTCTTTTTTGTGCTTTGATGTAACAAGGTTAGAATGCTTACACCCACTACAAAAATATGTACTTTTGATGTTGAGTTGGATCAGTGACTTCAAATTAGTTTAGTGAATTCACATGTTAAAAGACAAGGAAGCCAAAAATACAAGATTAGTTAAATATATCCAAGCAAAAGCTGCATACTGGTTAAATGCTTTTTGATGATATAATTTCTAGTGTGCATAATTTTACGGCCAGTAACTTAAGATTAAATGTCTACACAATTATGTTGTGATATCTTGGACACCTTCAACTGTTTATATGACCAATGCAAATTTTTCTGGATGACTTGGAGAATGGAGCTCGAAGTTGAAAAAGCGGAGTGGTCGGCGAAGTTGCTAAAATACCGAGTTACTTTCTATTGAACTAATGATGTGTGTCAATTGATACAACATTTAAATTGTATTCTATAATATTATATTGATCACTGATATTGTAAAATAAATGCTTGTATTGATCACTGATATTTTAGTAGGACGATGTATTTTTTGTTTTATTTTTGAATTTGATTCGCCCATTAGCCATATCTTTTTTTAAATTTGATATGGCCATTAGCCATATCAAATTCTCAATTTGATACGGCTAACGGCCATATCAAATTGACAAAGACGCCAAAATTTGATATGACTCATAGCACCGCCAAATCGAATTAGATACGGCCTTGAGCACTACCGAATTGGCATTTCTAGGGTAATGCCTGCTCCTTTCGACTGTTGACTTCCGTACCATAATCCATCGCTACCCTTTTCCTCCGTCGTTTTTCGCCTGCAGCCTACCTTCCTTCGATCGTCTATAAATGTCGAACAAGAAGAGATCCAACGTGATTTTGGATCTAGACTCACTGACACAATCTGGGCATCACTTCAACCGGAAGACGTGTGAGCCTCATGCTTGCGCTGCCATAGCATAGGAGCCTTCGATCAATCCTAATGTTTCTTCGTCTCCCAATTGTGTTGCTCACTTAGCTCAATCATTCTTATCGCCGAACTCATTTCACTGGTGCAGGTGATAGTGTTCTAACCTATATGCTAGCTAGCTTTAAAATTCCAAATTTTTGCGTTAATACTGCTGTTGGTTTGAGTTCTGAAATTGAGGCTATTAGTGGCATAAACAATAATGCATCTCATGTTCATGGGAGCACTAAATCTGGTAATGGCATAACCCAAATCCTGTTGTTGAGATTATGTTGCAGCCGTCTGGAATTGCTCCAGGTTCCTGAATGTTCTTAACTGCTCCCAAAGCCAGCCCTAACACAGAAGGGATTCACATCACAAGCACTCAAAACATAGTTTTAGACCAGTGCAATATTGCAACAAGTAATGATTTACGTTATAACACTGATTAAAGCTTCATATGTATTTTTGAAAACTAAATGCCTTGTCAGCATTATAAGGTTCAAATGTTATACAGTAATTATTGAACTTTTGAAGGCGACAACTACATATCAATTGAGGATGGAGTCCAAGGAATGAAAGCAAGCAACACAGTTCGCGGACTAGGGCATGGAATCAGGTATGGCATGTTTTCTTTTCTTTTTTACTAAAACTGAACAAATTTTGAGTTTCCAAGGGTGGGTATATTTGTGTTGGTATGAAAATTATTGAGTTATGGCGTAGTATTAGATTAAGAATCGAGACTTGGCAGGTACTATTCTAAATAAACAACAGAAAAAATAATAAGGGAACATTCCATGGAGATTTGTTTCTATTTTTGAACTTTGGATGTAGAACATTCCATGGAGATTCAGATTGGTCTAGCTTGAGTGGGCTAAACCAAATAGCATTGGTGAATCCAAAGAACAAAATGTGTTGTGCATCTTTGTCACAATAAAGTCAAAAAGGGAAAATCTAGAAATGTAAGTAAGATAAGAGGAACCTGGCATGAATTTGCAAGAGAAAGCAACTTGAAAGGAGGAGATGCATGCATTTTCAGAATGTACTCGGATAAGAGGACCGGTGAAGCAAAGTACATGCAAGTGGGAATACGATAAATGAATGAAAGCTGATTGAGGAAACATTTTGTAGAGTGTTAATCGTTTTTGTATTTGCACTTGATATTTGGCTATTAAGTTGGTTTATATTCCATCACAAGTATGTTACAGAAGTGGAAGTTTTGAAGTTTAATATTTGTTGTTGTTTAAGACTTGGGGTGGTGGTGGACTTGGTGTGTAGTGCTTCAAAGAAGGCTTGGTCTTCCGAAATCAGATGAATTGGGAGGTGCCCACTTGTTCGACCTAACCGGGTAGGTCGATCCCCGTCGGGACTGCGATGCCCCGGACCCCCGCCGGCGTTGCGCTCGTACCACTACTCGGCTCATCGTATATTTGTCACTGTTAGTGTCTGTATAAATTGAAACTGCATATGTAATGAGTGAACTGAGTGATGTAGCGAGGAATATCTAAATATGTGAATAATCAGTGTTGTTATAAATCATTGAGTTGTAAATAGTTAGAGTTAGAAATTTTTACTATTTCAGTTATTAAAATAAAATAATTTATTTAATAAAACATTGTTTGAATTCAAATTCTGTGCAGTAGTATTCTATTAAATAAATATTTAATCCTGTTAGAGATGAAATATCTATAGCTACATTTTGGAATGTTGCTACAGACACCTATAAACCCAAATAGGGTTCTATTGCAACAATATTTGTTATATTGCCTTATATAGTCAAAATATTGCCTTTGAGGTCTGCAACAACAGTGAAAATTGCATCACATTAAAAGTGTTGTCAAAGACCTATGCCAACATTTTTTGGGCTTGATCCAACATTTTTTCTCTTGTAGAATGCCATTTATGGCGTAGTGTTCCTTACCAAATTAATATGTCAATCAGTTACCATATTAATTTGTCACATTTATGCACACTAATTCCTTTCCTACCTTTATTTATTGTGTGCATACATCCTTCCTTTGAATTTTGAATTATAATCTTAATTACAAACATCACCATAATTATTAACTGGCCATAATTATAAATGCTTGTTGTTATCTTTTCTTTCCTATCCCTTTGAATGCAGACACCCATTTATTTCAAATTTCAAATTTCAAATTCCTTAATAATAGTGAATAAACCATTCTATATATTCCATGTCCATTAGTTAGCAATAAGTGTTAAGTAATTGTTTGCAAACATTATTTTGTTATATATATTTATACAAACACACACACACACACACACAGATATATATATATATATACATACATACATACATACATACATACATATATATATACACACACACACATGTTCCAACCTCTATTAATTTAATGTCTTATTTTCAAACATTCTTTTAATCAATCCTAAATGTTTACAACTTAATTAAATTTCCTGTTTTTAAATTACGTCCTAATATTAAATGTATAACCAATGTGTGCATTAACTATATTTCTATTTTCAAATTCTTACGCGTTTATTCCTTTTCAAATGTGCACTATTGATATGCACATATTAAATTGAAACGTTGTTTAATTAGTGTCATTTGAAATTTCTTTATTTCTTGTTTTCATGCCATTTATGACACACATTATTTTTGTAACTTATATCTATATAACTATTTCTACATGTGTGTTGTTCACATGTGTCAACATTTCAAAATTGATTGTCTATTTCAATTTTTGACATTATTCTCATTAACAACCTTTTAGATGTTACTTATGACATGCATTGTCATTTAAAAGGAATGCTGCAATATTGATGTTAATTAATTTCAAATTCAAACACA
Source organism: Allium sativum (assembly GCA_030737875.1). Lineage (NCBI taxonomy): Eukaryota > Viridiplantae > Streptophyta > Magnoliopsida > Asparagales > Amaryllidaceae > Allium > Allium sativum. The sequence goes on from CM060924.1 coordinate 304,429,255, forward strand.
CATTGTTTATACAATTAATGTGCGTACCATTTATTCGTTTTCATTCTTTTTTCTGCATTTTTTATTTATTTCTCTCTCTCACGCTCACTCTCTCTATTTCTCTCTCTCTCTCTCTATATATATATATATATATCGTTGTAACCATAATGCATACATCTAATTTTGTAATTATTTTTTCACTTGTGCAAAATGTAACACAATATAAAAATGTATGAATGCATTGAATGCCGAAACGGTACCTCTTATATGAATGCAATTTTTTTTGAAAATCTTTTGAAAATATGATGAACATATTCCTAAGTATACCGGCAATTTCTATATGAATGCAATATTTTGCAAGTCAAAAATATTTTTTCATTCAAATTTTCCCATACACTTACAAAGTAAGAATGTAGTTCATCTAATTTTTTGCATCCAAACACTATAAATCAACTTTAAATTTGCAAATTTTAGAAAAGTCTAATTTTCTAAATTCAATTTCTTATGTTAGAAAAAGGTAGAAAATGGAAAATTACATATTTTCCATCCACTGTTATGCACCTTTTTCTCTATACTTCGAAACCTTAATTGCTAATCTTACAAAAATTCCTATTTTCTGTCCCAAGCTGTAACGACTCGGAAAATCCGACACTTGAATTTTTGATAATAATACATAACTCCGTATTACTTGCCAGAAAACCAAGTATCAAATACCAGATTGTTAATAGAAAGAAATTAGAAGGTGAGAGAAGAAAGAAATGTTAGAATAGAAGAACATCAGTGTCTCACAGCGGAACGAACAAAATAAAATATATCAAAATGCTTGATGCCACGGATTCCAAAGGTAAACCGTTCAGGTATGCAAACCATTGGTATCTCATTCATGGATACCACAATGCAACCAATTTCAATGAAATTTGCATCCCAGAAGGGAACAATATGTTCAAAGTAGTGATGGTCATAAAACAATGCAATAATAAACTGAAAGAATGGAACAAACTCAGGCCAAAAGAAGGCGATGCAATTCATGGGCTTCAACAACAACTTGAACACTTTCAGAACCTTCTAGATGCAGACCCACTTAATGATGGCCTAAACAGTGACTTTTATGAAGTGCAAAGGCAACTCAAAGATGCTTTGTCGAAAAAATCACTTGAAATCAAATAAAAAGCTAAAGAAAAGTGGTTGACACAGGGAGATGAATGCAACAAATTTTTTTATACTAAAATGTCGCAAAGAAAACATTATAACAATTTGTTTAATTGTCTTAATGAACAGGGGGATGCTACAAAATAGATTAAGCAATTAGAGGATACTGCTATTGCATACTACACTGACCTGTTCAATAGGGCATATGATGAAGACTTACCCAGAGTTGAGTGTAGAAGGCAAATCTCTCGCGAGGGGAGGCTGTTGCTGGGTGCTGACATCAGCAAGAGGGAATTGAAGAGTTCTCTGTTCTCCATTCACAATGATTCCAGCCCCGGGCCTAATGGAATGGGGGCAGCCTTCTTCAAACTACACTGGAAAAACCTGAAAAAATTGATGTTAGATGCTTATCAAGAGGCCTTAAACTCACGTGAATTTATTAGAGAAATAAATCATACTTTTATTTCACTAATTCCCAAAGTGCAGAACCCTACAAGAATTGAAGACTACAGACCAATCGCATGTTGTAATGTAGTGTACAAAATGCTAAGCAAAATCATTTGCAATAGATTAAACTTTGTACTTCCAGACCTTATCTCTCAATGTCAAAGTGCATTCATTAAAGGAAGACTCATATCAGAAAATTCTCTCATGGCCCACGAACTTGTCAGAGAATTCAATAAGAGAGGTGCTGACAAAATGTGTCTAAAAATTGACCTTCATAAAGCTTATGACAGAGTTAATAGAGAATTCATAATACACATGTTAAGCTCTATGGGCCTACCGGCTAATCTCTTAAATTTAATTCGTTTTTGCCTCAATTCCCCAACGTACTCTATCATAATCAATGGAGTCCCTAAGGGTTATATCACTAGTACAAGGGGAATTAGACAAGGTGACCCACTATCCCCATATTTGTTTGCAGTGGCTATGGAATGGTTCACTTTGCAGATGGAATTGGCTACTGAACGAAGCATGATATTGCCAATTTATAATCACCAACCTCTGGTTACCCATCTGATCTATGCTGATGACTTATTAGTGGTGTTTAAGGCATCCATAACAGCTATTTCTCATTTGAAACACATCTTTCACCGCATGGAAAAGTGGGTGGGGATTAAAGTGAATGATCTCAAAACCAAATGCTATTTTAACAAATTTTGCAGAAGTAAGAGCGAGTTACTTGAAGCAATTGGAGTGCCAGAGGGTAACCTCCCTGTAAAATACCTGGGGGTGCCGCTATCTAATAACATTATTACAGATGCTGAATGTGGCAAATTGGTAGACAGTATTTGTGAAAAATTACAGGGATGGAGATCAAAGCTACTATCATTTGCTGGGAGAGTGGAGCTAGTACATACAGTGATCACCTCTAAAGTCAGATTCTGGCTCCAAACCTTTCAAATTCCAGACTGCTCGATTGCTAAAATCAACACAGTCTGTGCTAATTTCATTTGGAAGGGAGGTATGCATAAAATCAGTTACAAACATTTTGCAGGCCCAAGAAAGAGGGGGGAGTGGGTTTGAAAAACTTATTTGAACTAAAGAAAGCTATGGACTTAAATTGGCCTGGAATTTAATCTCTTCAAATAATTTATGGGCTGTATGGATGAGGGCCAGATACAACAAAAGCAATTTCTGGACCTCACCCATAGATAACAACTCATCAATCATTTGGAAAACTTGCCTAAAATTCAAATAAGAGCTGAAGGGCAGAATCCAGCGAGAAATAGCAAATGGCAATTCAACTGATCTATGGAGAGATCCTTGGTTAAACGGTCAAAGTTTAATAGACAGACAAGGATGGGATAGCTACTCAGCAAATGGTGCACCAACAGTCAATGTAAGCATTATTATTTCCAATAATATGTGGAATTGTAATAACAAATTGGTGGCACGTAATTTAGCGAACGAATTGGCTGAGAAAACAATCAACTATGACAAAGCACAAGATGAGTGGAAGTGGTCTGATGGCAAATTTATACTCAAAAATGTGTGGGAGAGCATTAGGCATGAACATGAACATGTACCTTGGAGCAAAGTGGTTTGGTCGAGGTCGTGTCCACCCAAAATGTCTAAAGTGCTGTACAAAGCTATACTCAACAGGCTGCCTACCAAAAAAAGATTACATAGTTGGGGAATCATAAAAGAAGATACATGCTTTCTGTGTAAGAGAGAAAGGGAAACCCTAAACCACTTATTCTTTGAATGTCAGTACAGCAGAAGATTATGGTCCATTCAAAAATTAAAATGCTTCAACACTGATCAAATTGGAAGCTTAGAGGAAGAAATCAACTACCTGAACGATGGGAGTAATATGTCGCAATTAATGATAAAGGTTGGAAAGGTTGGCCTCGCAACCACAGTATGGCAGACATCTCGAGAACGCAACACCCGTGCTTTCAAGAAAAAAGAGAAAGATGTGTTAGCAAACGCAACGGCGATCAACAGCGAAATTGCAATTATTATCGACAGAATTAAACCGAAGTTCCTTACCACTGCAACGGCACGAGAATTATTGCAATTGCAGAAGTGGAACTGGAGGGCAGTGACTGGAGGAAGGCGAAGAGAGAATCTGCGGCCGCCATGAGGAATTAGCCGTAACCCTAATTGGATCAATTGGGAGCTTTTTGGTTTTCTTTTTCAGAGAATGAGGAATGAACGAAAAGCTGTCATTTGTTTGTATTATGTTTATGTTTGTACCCGATGCGGATCGGGCTGTAACATTTAGGCCGAGCTGGCTTTATAAGCTGAAATAAAAATTTACCCAATTTCAATATATATATATATATAAATTTACCCAATTTCAATATATATATATATATATATATATGATTACAACATAAGAGTATACATTCAGATCAATACAACACACAACGAAAATAAACTAGTAATAGTAAATATATGGAATACGTCTCGACTTCGACTCCTTCTCTGGAACTCCAAGCGAAACCTAACCTAGAAATATACTCGGCCTGACCGAGCACATTTCAAGCAAAGAAAAATTCACCTGGATAAGTCTGGAATACTTTCAGTAATAAATTCATAGCACAACAACTTGTTTAACTTTGAAAACCCTTTAAAGACCAGCTCACACATAAACACGAACGGCTTTTACCTTACTATAACCCGAAACCTTTTTGATATGTCAAAATCTAGCGATATTATAATAGTGTATATCAAATCACAAATAAAAAACCATCTAGTAGAACGCTTGCATCTCACGCTCTACATATTCATTACAAAATCAAAAACCGCAAGGTGCTTATTGGAGATTGGATTCCGACTATGACAAGGTATGAGAATGCCTTCCGATTAGTGTAGTCTAGAGGGGATACATTGGGGTGCAACAAGAACATCTTGCAACCTGAACACACATGACCGACCACTCATTTAACTTAAGTGTATCGAATATATTGTCAACCTACGACTTTTTATTGCGCGCCTGCCGTAATTCCCTTGAGATGCAGAATCGAAAGTAAAACAAAAATGAATTTTCTCTAGATGATGACAATATACCCTGCTTGGGAATGGCCCACCTAGCCATGCTGCCTGCCCAATTTTTGTCATTTCCCGGTTATGAGGCTTTAGGTCACATTTACCTTTTCAGAGAACATCTCATCATCATTTACTTTGAAGGCTACATTGTCAGATCCGTCAAATCATTAATTGACGTTCACAAATATAGTTTGGGTGTTAAGTAAGAGAATTCCTCTGCCACCAAACTTGGTATATTTGTAAAAATCAACAAAATGTGATTCTCAAGAAATACTCTGTCAGACATTTGTCCATACCAGTCATCCAGGAACAGGATGAATCGAAGGCACTTTCCTACCACATCTTTATATAGCAATCACCCCAAGGATCAGTAGCGAGTAGACCTTGCAATCTATAAATTCCAATCACGACAGAACCACGGTGTATTTCTTTTATGGGAGCTACCCAGAGATTATAAGTAGTTCTTCCGTTTCATGAAGATCTACACTCTTCAATGCTTTATCTTGATTTGCTGCAATTTAGTTTCGAACGCAACATTGGTTCGAAGTGGTCTTGGGTCTAGTTCCCATATCGGCCTCTTCGAAACAACACGTCAAAAGGTCCAATAATATATTCATTGATAGTCGGGTTTTTAACAATCAATTCACAGAGTACGGTTAGCTATATTGGCAGCTCTGATTCACTTATAAAAACTATTTTATTAATCCTTAGAAATCGATTTCATATTCTCTTGTCTCAAATCTCATTATTCGTTACATTTAAAAACAATAACATATCCTTATTTACCAAACTTCATTTCATTTTTTATTAAAAATCACAATATATTCGCCAAATCTTTTACATTCCTTTGCCTTGCGAAATCACCATATATTCTTAACCCAATGTAATAATAAATTCACAATTCAAACTTGAGTCAAATCATGTTAAATTATACATTATTTTGCTAAAATCCACAAGTTCTAATTAACATTTCAAAATCTTGTCAATAACGTCACAATATTTCTCTTGTAGAAATAATAACAATTTCAACACTCCTACCATTTCAAACAAATACCATCCGTTGATAATCGTGAAGCCGTTCATGTTGAGGTAATTTAATTACCTCTCAGACCTTGACCGACAACGTTCTTATCTTAGAATAGATAAAAGTTTCAAACCTAAATCCTATTATTCCATTTACCAATTCAGATTACCATTTTATTTAAAACATGCTTTTAATAACCATTTCTTTCATTTGGCATATTTATTCTCAAAATAAATATCTTATATTAATCTGTCAATCTTCTTCCTTTGTAAATCACTTTCAATTTATCTTTGTTTACTAATTTTAATAATTTAGTAAACAAAAACCTTATTTAAATCTTTTACGACATTTCCTTTATATTTAGAAAACTTCTTCCAATCTCTTCGCTTGCACTTAGTTCAATTATTATGTAGCATTTATTCACAAACGACGTATTAGTTTCAGTATAACTTTGCCCTTGACATAATTCAATTAAATACTGTTTCAACTTGATTACATCTTAATAGATTCCCATTAAAATAAATTACTTTAATTATTATTATTACTAATAATTATTTTCACTATAAACTAAACTAAATGGTTTACTTCATTAAAAATAGATTAGCTAATCGCTTACCGACATTATTAAACGATAAATACTTAATTAATGATTTACCAATCGATAAGAAACTTTAAATATCATTAAATAAAAAGATAATTGATATTTAAGAAATATTATTGAAATAAAAGTAATAATTCGTTAAATCATCTCTATTAGATGTTGTGAAAACTGCGCCTTTGCGGAAGCGACCAGGATCTTATTCACCCAATTACTTAAAGATGATTTCTATGGAAACAAACACAGATATGAAATCACACGCGTAAACACAAAATATTCCACCCAACCACTCTCTTTATTGATTCTCAAAATGAATTTTGTTTACACTCACTGGTTCAACAACCAAAAATAAACAAACTACAAGAATCAATAACCTTATTGAGAAAGGGAAAGAATATCTAGATGACTACAACTCGTGTTGGAGAAGGAGAATAATGAAGAACGATGGCAAACCCTTGGATTAATTGGAGGCACCAATTCTCTATAGGGCACCAATCCCTAGAGGCATCAATCCTCCCTATTCGGTCATCCATTAATCCAACCCTAGGTGCTTCTTTTATAGGAGAATAGAAGGCCTCGGCAAATACCCAATTTGCCCCTTCATTGCTTGCATAATAAGTCATAGAAAGACCAAGTCAAAACCGCAGAAAACTCGTTCAGACGTTTGACCAATATATGTCAGACGTCTGTCCATGCTCTCGGGTTACCAAAACCCTGACAGCAGACATCTGACCAAATGCTATCAGACGTCTGTGCTGAAACGTAGCACAAAACTGCTTCTCCTTGCCTTCTCTCTGCTGCTGCTCCATCCCCACTATCGATAAGCACATCCATATCTCGTCTTCATCAATATAAGTGATTTCATGTCACAAATCACAACACTCCACATTGATATGAAATCACATCACATCAAAACGATCTTCCAACACACAAGTCATTTAGCTCTTTCAACGACACCTTCTCTCAATTAAAACCAACCTTGATTTCCAGGCAACGAGATACACCTATCTGTTCCGAGTACAGGGACTCAATTGATTTCAGGGCAACAATCACACCCAGTCGATTTGAAAGGACTACAACCACACCTCAATTACAAACACAACCCGCCGCCTGCAAAAGGTGCATCTATCACGTGAGTTGCACCGTGCATAAACCAACAGCCTAAAAGTGCTTGCAATACCATCAACACCTGTCTAACACTTAATCTGAGCTCCTTGATTATCTCGGATCCCTCGAGCATCATCAACATGAAGAATCCTGTCGAACACATCAACAGTGACCAAGTTAACCTCTCCACCTTGCTGTGGACTAGGTTCTTCAACCGTCACTCGCCTTCCACATCGACACCCGTCTACCACTTGACCTGAGCTCCTTCCTCAATCACTCCTGATCCCTCGAGCATCATCAACGTGAAGACCCCTATCGAAAACATGAACCGAATCACCAAGGTACAAGCAAACCAAACCAATTGCCAACATCTTCGTCTTCTTCCATCTTCCCTCATCCACATCGGAGGGCTTCTCTTCATCTCCATCGACCAAACCATTGAGGCCTTCAAATCCCCAACCAAAATTAGTCATCACCAACAGCGCCATCATATCCGACATAAAAAAAAATCAATTTTTTCAACAAAAAATCAATTTTTTTCTGAACAAAAATCAAAATTTTCCAATCCAAAATCACTCTAAGCTTTGCGATGATCTAGCTCTGCTACCAACTGTTATGAAAACTATGCCTTTGCGGAAGCGACTAGGATCTTATTCACCCAATTACTTAAAGATGATTTCTATGGAAACAAACACAGATATGAAATCACACGCGCAAACACAAAATATTCCACCCAACCACCCTCTTTGTTGATTCTCAAAACGAATTTTGTTTACACTCACTGGTTTAACAACCAACAATAAACAAACTACAAGAATCAATAACCTTATTGAGAAAGGGAAAGAATATCTAGATGACTACAACTCTTGTTGGAGAAGGAGAACAATGAAGAACGACGACAAACCCTTGGATTAATTGGAGGCACCAATCCTCTTTAGGGCACCAAGCCTTAGAGGCACCAATCCTCTCTATTCGGTCATCCATTAATCCAATCCTATGTGCTGCTTTTATAGGAGAATAGAAGGCCTAGGAAAATACCCAATTTGCCCCTTCATTGCTTGCAGAATAAGTCACAGAAAGACCAAGTCAAAACCGCAGAAAACCCGTTCAGACGTCTGACCAATGTATGTCAGACGTCTGTCTATGCTCTCGGGTTACCAAAACCCTGACAACAGACGTCTGACCAAATGCTATCAGACGTTAGTGCTGAAACATAACACAAAACTGCTTCTCCTTGCATTCTCTCTGCCGCTGCTCCATCCCCACTATCGATAAGCACATCCATATCTCGTCTTCATCAATATATGTGATTTCTTATCACAAATCACAACATTAGATTGATCGAAAACTGATCAATCTAATTATCTACTCCGATTAAACAGTTGACTTCATCAACTTAAAACATCAGTTATTTATTAACTAATTTTAAATTCTTCTCTCATTAGATTTATATAATTAATTTAATTATTTCGCTTAACTGTTTTGCTTAAACAATTATTTTCAAAATAATAACCCACAGGTTAATTTCTGGCTTCTAGACTTATAAAACTCGTTTAAATTGCTGTAAAATATTATGTAACTATCATTATAAAAACCACTTATAAATATCGTCTTATTATAAAACTTTTATTTTAAATAGAAATAATTTTTTAAAACTCCACTTCAATTACAAAATTTTAGAATTTCAATTATGTCGATTTTCCTTACGGCGAATTAACGTCTTAAAAACATAGTTTATACCTTTTGCGGCCAATAACTTCATCAATACTGTTTATTGATTTAAAAAGTCGAACAAACGTTGAATTTCAATTCAATGTTCAATATATAATCAACCATCAACATTCAGTCAGAACATAATATAATTTGGGGTAAACAACTCATATCTGAATAATATGGAAAAACAAACAACATACAAAATATTTTGAAGAATTCGGTTGGATCTTTTCAACCTGTTCTTTCCTGCATCACTGATCATAATAACATTTGATAATAATATACGAAACTATTATTTAAAACAAATCATCCAATACGACATAACATAAATGTTGACAACCATTCAACAACCACTAAGCAATCAAGGCATTCAATCATCCAATTATTAATAATGATGAATTTTTTTTATATGAATTTTACACATCATAGGTTTACAGAAAGCGTGAGAATTAACTCACCATTTATTTTCGACGATCGAATCGCGCATTGTTTCATTTAATTTTAAACTCACACTAAAATTAAATGAAAATCTAACTGCTTCCAGTCCCTTTCGAACCAACTCAGAATTGTAGCTCCCTTCACTGCGATTTCAACGATTCCTGTTTCATCAAAATCCGTTTACATACGAATAAATTACACTGGTTTAACTTTGAATATGTTTTTAAATAAATTAACACATCATTGGCTTATTTTATATTCTAATAATCACCTTAATTAGTGTAAATTTATTTGTCTAATTCCTCCTTCCAATTTCATGAAGCCCGGTATCATGTTCTAAGCTGAGACCGCCCTTTTCCTTTACATACTTTGATTATAAGTTTATAAGTTCCAAATGGTTATTTAACTAGGTTTAGTATTAATTAAAAATAATCTTTAATTACCTTTCTAATCAACTGAGCCACGTCACGTCATTAATTGTTGACCTGGCCACACGTTTCCTTCATATGCTGTGCAAATTCCCCGATCCCCTTTCCCTGAAACACGATGCCTCCCCTAACATCAAACTGCCACCTTCCTCCGTCACCGTTGCACCTGTACCCCCCCCCTCGACCACACCAACTTCACCTCACCACTCAGAGTTCCCTCTGCCTCGAACGACGTGACCTTAGAGCCATCGTCACCACCATTATTCGAGCTTGACCACAACATATTTAAGCACCAAATTACATCGCCTCGCCTCATCGCACATCACCAGACCACCATATGTCGACTCGCCAGAATTCCCCCTCCATTTTATCTTCATACACCCCACCACCTCGAGGCCTCATCCACCCTCTAATTGGCCAAAACCGATTCCAATAACCACAAATAATCCCAAAACACAAACGACGTTCAAATCTTTACCTCGACCACTATAGGCCTCAGTTCAACTCCGCATCACTGCCAAATTAAAGCCCTTACTCCTTACTCAATCTTCCCTTTGGATCGTAATAGCTGAAATTGATCACATTGTCGCCAAAACCCAAAAGAACGTAATGTGTTTTCTCGCTGTCTAGACCGATTCCGGCAACCACAGGTGTCCAACCACCCCCAAATTTTGTCAGTAGCTCGGCCTCAACACGTACTCCAACTTTCCAGTTGGAAGCTCCGACCAATTCTGACCAGAAGTCGAGATATAAATTATTTTATAAATGAGGGTTTATTTGCAAATTCTCATTGATGTTGGGAGATAGGCTGCCGAAATTTTGGTTGAGGGCAGCATATATATAATTGAATTATATGTTATTTTATTACGATGTGACTAGCGATGATAGCGACTAACGATTTTTATTCGTGCCTATCGCAATTTCTAAACACTGTTTATTGATTCCTGTGGTTACATACAAACTCCGTTCATGACGAAAATTGACGTCATTGTATAATTCGACGTTACGGTCCTAAGGATTTTTTTTATCGAATTTCGACCCTGTTTGCTCAAATGGCGCCTGTTTAAGCTCAAACGGTCGATTTATTTACATTTAATTTTAAAACGCCCACAGAATAACTCCAATTGACACGAAACTTGAAATCTAGCAATAATTAGTTTCTATGGTCTTAATAAAATTTGTTTCGCCAAAAACGGAGGTCGTTCGAATAATAACCCTTTTTAAGGGTCCAATTTAAATTAAAATAAATCAATTTTAAAATACCTCAATATAATAATAATAAAATATTACAATTAGCCATACTCGAGTAGAATTTCATATAGTGTTATGTAACGACGGTCGGAACAAAGCCCTTTTCCTTGCACACATATGAGCTAGCACACAACTCCCATATAATAAAAGGAATCCCTGATGTGACGTGCCTACCAGCTCATATTTATATACAATTCCTTCAATATATTCCGTGATGTGGAACCATTAATTCTAACCCGTCATTCCTCCTTAACAACATGTGAGGCAATCCTAACAGTCTCCCCATTGACTCGCATCCTACGAATATCTTTTGAGAACACTGCCTTGCCTACATGGCCCAGTCCGTAACCTTCGGCTCTGATACCACTGTTAGGGTTTCTGCAAGATCACTACACAAATAGATTTTGAAAGAGAGAAGAAGATAACAATAACAAGCAAATTCCTCCAAACAAACCTTTATTAATCCACCAAATTATTATAATAAAAACCTAAAAAGATAATTGAGAATTTATCTCAATCCCAAAAACAAGATTTTTCTTTCCTTCAAGTACAAGTAAATCTCTTCCTAATGAGATGCTTATATAGGAAAATAGAAAGACCAGGTCCAAAACCTAACTAGACCTAAAAATATCTCAGAAATAAATACTTCTTAAAACTTACTTAAAATAAAGATTTCCTAAAATATTTCAATAGATCCATAAAATGCGCAACAGATTCTTAAATTCCACAACTTCCAATTTCTCCATCTTCGATATCCATGTGATAAATATCACAAACCATAACATATATTTCCATAATAATATACTCTGGGCTGAGTTTCAAGCCAAATCGATATTAAATAAAATAAAGATCCTTTATTTTATATAATTAAACGATATATTATTATATAAACGAATTCCAGAGCGACAATTTGAAAATTTGATTTGGACATAAATAAAACCTATTATATGAAAACTCGATTTTTCTGCTTCATTAAATAATTATAATCCAATAGATTCAGATGTTTCTTGTTTCGAAGAAATCCGACTTATATTGGATCCTGTACAATCAATTAAAGTTCAAAACGTAATATTACGAACTACCGTGCCACTGTAGCTCGCTTTATAATAAAATTATAAATTAAATGTTCAGACGTCGTTTACTAAATGAATTCGCTAATAAAATTAAATAAATACTCTTATATTGCCAAATCATACATTGCAAATTCAACCAATTTCGACTATTTTGAGAATTAAATAATTATTTTATTATTTAAACTTATAAAATATTCAAAATTATTAAATTAAATCCCAAAAAAACTTTTAAAATCATTTTAAAATATTAAATAGAACGGTTAAGAATCTGGGCCGTTACATTTCTTCCCCCTTAAAAGAAATTCGTTCCCGAAATTACTAAGAAAGGAAGAATGCTACAAACTCATAAATTTTCAAAAGTTCAATTAAAAGTTTAACTTCCACTTTTTAAATCAAACCATTTAGTTTTTAATCGAAAAACAAATTAGAAAACAAATTTTCCAAAAGATTTGAAAATTTTCTAACATCTTAAATTTTGGAAAACTTTTGGCAGAGTCTCCCCTATACGGAGGGACTAATGCAATATTGCAGGAATAAAAATAAATCCATCAACCCATATGGTAGGAAAATTCAATTCAAAACCCAATCTCAAAATTCAAATAAAAAACCAGAAATTTATATTTTGCATAGGCGTACCTTTTTGTGAGCGTTATTATACGATAAGCGATAAACTATACTCAAGCTTGCTCAATTATTATGCAGCTCTATTTAAAATGGATTCAATTAACTCCAGAATTCTCTCTTGGACGGGTTTAAGGATGAATTCACTCTGCACCTGTTCTTGAACTCCGATGAAATTCATTATAATCATGACAGTTGGATTCAAATATCAATATCATCCATTCCATACTATTCAGTTCACATGAAATTTCTTAATAACCAATCAATTCCATTCAATTCATTCATTCAGGGCCATTAGACTTTTATCCCAATAAGTTTGACTTATTCATTACATATTTGTTTCAGTCAAGTTTAGATCTATAGTCATATTCAAATTTATATTTATGTAATCTACCATAGAGTCCAAACATTCCATTCAAATCAACATTGGTAAATTTAATTGCTCATATTATAATAATTTAAGAAAATTACAACTTTTACTGCTTTATAAAATATATCGGGCAAAAATAATCTAAAATAATTTTATGTCAAATTACAAACACGTGCTCTCATATATATACTCAAACTCAATCTAGAGTATTACTAACCCCATCTTTATTGAGTTATGCCACAGAGCCAAGGTTATTTCTAAACCTGGCTCTGGTACCAACTGAAACGACCCGGAAAATTCGACGTTCGAAATTTTCGATAATAATACATAACTCCGTATTATTTGCCAAAAACCCAAGTGTAAAATTCCAGATTATTAATAGAAAAAAGTTAGAGGGTGAGAGAAGAAAAAAGAAATATTAGAATAGAAGAAAAAGAAAAACATCTATGTTTTACAGCGGAACGTACAGAAAAATATATATCAAATGCTTGATACAAAGAAAAATTAATTATCAAAGGTAAGAAAAGTTGACGGATGACGGAGGGGACCGTGAAGGGAACGAAGGGATGGTGGATGAATAAATTTAATTATCATTTGTTCGTTATTTCTGAAAACACGGAAAATAATAAATAGTTGTTTTCTGTTTTGTGTTTTAACTTCATTTTCTAAAAAAGTGGTTTTTAACGATGTATGATGTATGTACGTCGTTCGTACTTTTATACTTATGAAAACTCAAAACTAAAATGGATAAATAGAACACAGCCTTAACTTCTTTGCTTTGTTTGGAAGAGGTACCTAAGTTTTGGTTTGGCTGAAATACAGCTGGTTTAATTAATTTGACCTTTGTAGATAAGGAGCCGTGGGTAAACCCCATATCCGAACTCCGCTTAACCCAAAAAATATTTCTTCACTGAATTTCTCTTCTTCGTTCTCATACTCCTCTTTCAATGTTTCGTAGTGCAATTTAATAGACATTTTCATCTGTTCTCCTTTCTTTCATCAGTATAATTTCTTTATTATGGCTACAACCGCTGTCTCCTTCTACCTGACGCTCAAATCTAAAGCCCCAATAAAACCTATAAATTATTCATCGTCGTCATTTCAGTTGCTGTCGGGTTTGCAAATCCGAGGTAGCACCCGACTCGTGACGACGCTTGCGGTTGTGGCTCGTCAGGGTGGCAGACATTATCGGCGGCCTCCTGGTGGTCGGAGGAGACAAGGAGACCGGGGCAGTCCACCGCCAGACTACGATCCTGCCCTCGATCTTGACAGGATTAGGTATCACTCTTTTTAGTTTGATAATTAATAATATACTCTTTCTTTTTCCGTAGAATAAAAGAAAAGAACAATTTCTTACGTACATACTGATTACCCTGAGTGTTAGAATTGTAAGAACAATATAATGCTTATGTTCACACAATTACACATTAGCAAATTCTATTCCTACACCAAAAATCACCTAACATGCACCGCTATTTTACTAAGAAAATCTACGACTAAATCACCCTTCTTCTTAACTGCATTTTTGTTTATTTCTTATACTCCAGCTAATTGAAACATTTATATAAATGGTATTTGATTAAATACATACAAATTTGATGAATTTAATGAAATCTAAAATATCAGCTAATACAAGTTGTACAACTAACTACTTCGAGTCACAAGTGTTTGAAAAAAATTCTCCTTAAATTAGAACCGATTTCGATGAAATTAAGAGTTTTCAAATAACTAATTAAATGATTTACAAAATTAAGGCCAAAAAATAATTTTGTAGCCAAAACTATTTTTTTGTGAAATGTGTTTGTTGTTTCTTCCAAAATGGGGACGGTTGTTTTGTTATCAGAAATTTTGCAATCTAAATCCTGTTTCAAATCGAATCTCTCCCTTTGCGATTCAGTTTCCATTTTATTTCAAAATCAGTTAAAGCCACGAATGAGAAAAATAATTCAATCCATGCTGCTGGTATATTCAATATACATATACATATATACATACATACATATATATATATATATATATATATATATATATATATATATATATATATATATAGGAAAATAGTGTAAAGAACAAAATTAGTGAAAAATCTAGGCACAAGGACAAGAGACCAAAAATTTAGCCACAATGACACTTTTTAGTGTAAAATAGGAAATGATGGTGGCCCTTTAAATTCCTTGATTTACACTAAAAAGTGTCATTGTGACTAATTTTTTTGCCTTTTGTCCTTGTGCCTAAATATTTCTCTAATTTTGTCCTTGTGCTTGAAAACCCCTTCAATATATTTCTTTGGATTCAATAATACAGTTCTAATTATTTTTTAACAAGGTATAATGGAACAAGGAAGAAATATGATTTTATGTTTAAATGCAGGTCTTCAAATATCAAAATATAATGGAACAAGGAAAAAGAAATAAATATCTTAAGCAGCATGTTATTATTATTATCATGAAAGAATTAGCCCCGCTGGAGAATAATGTCAGATACAAAGTATTACTTCCATGTAAACTAACTTCATGAAAATACATTTTGTACTGAGCTCTTTCTGTTTCAGGTCTGAAACTGTACGGCTATTGGATCGAGAGCAAAATATGGTAAGCGTCAGCCACTTTATTTTTAATTTGTTTTTGGTATGGATACATGCTACCCACCTTACTAACTACTTTGCTTTTTGAATTTGCAGATGGGCGTTTTTAATATTGATGAAGCAATTCAAATAGCTGAAGATGGTGAGCTGCTAATGGTATGTTCTTTTATTACTTAGCGACATGCACCTGTGGATCTATACTGGGCCAATAGAGGGCAGTTGCCCTTCTCAGATTTGGACTTTTTTTTGGACAGAGTGACTATTTTTAATATTGGTTTGCGGGTTTAAAGTTTGAAGGAGAGCATCATAAGAGAGTAAGACCAAGCAAGAGTGAAAGAAGAACTCGATTTCAAGATTAAGTCATTATTATCCGTTTTAAGAAAAGTGCTAATGGGTTAATTGCAGTGTTTTAAAAAACGCGCTTGAGGCGCGCCTTGAGGCGAGATGTGAGCAAAAACGCCTTGAGGCACAACTCGGGAGGCGTTTTACCTCTGAGGCTTAAACCTCAACTGATTGAGACGTGAAAAACGCAAAAAACGTACGCCTCAAAGGCTCAATTGGCTGAGGTGTACGTATATATATAAAAAAAACAAAAAAACTTACCTGTTTCATTTTTCACCACGAGCTTGGAATTTTGGAACGGGAAACACAATTCAACTGGAATCGAGCTCGATTCCTTAACCGGAATCGAGCTCAATGCCTGAAATTGAGCTCGATTTCCAGTTAAGGAATCGAGCTCGATTCCTTAATTGGAACCGAGTTCGATTCCAGTATTGGAATCGAGTTCGATTCCATTATTTATTTACTGTATTTTTCTTGTCTTTTTTTTTTACTATATTGTTTTTCCATTGATGGTATTCTGGCTAGTAGCAAGGCCAGTCCTTGTTTTTTTCACTGTATTGTCTTTTTTTTTACTGTATTGTTTTTGTTTAGCAGTCCTTGTTTAATTGACGTTTAATGTTATTCCATACTAAAAATTAAGTATATGCGTTGCACTTTTTTTTACTCGAAAGGCTTACGCCTCAACGCTTCGAGGTTTACGCCTCGTCAAACGGACCCGAAAACGCCTCATGTACGCCTTTTGCATTTTAAAACATTGGTTAATTGAACGGAGAAGTGTTTATGTTGAAGAAGATAGCGTTGATTACCTTTTTTCTTGAAAACTTTTTACGCTTAGGTCCTTCGGTTTTGTTTGGTTTATTTTTGATATATATACATATATACATACATATATATATATATGTATATATGGCGAGCGTTCAGTGATTCCCCAAATAGTGCAGCACCCCTAAATGCCTCCTGATTTCCACCATATATTTCATTTCTCTCCCCCTCCACTACTTCTCTCTCCTTCCACTAACATAATTTATAATAAATGAAAGGTGGAGAGAGGGGGGCAAATGGGGTGCTCACTATTTGGGGTGCCATTGAACGCTCATATATATATATATATATATATATATATATATATATATATATATATATATATATATATATATATATATATGAACTTAAAAGTTTGCATTCTCTTTACTAGATATAAGAATGTTTATTTTTTCAAAATTTTATAAAAACTAAATCCAAACATTTCATTAGTTAGCTTTTATTTTTTATTTTTTGTTGCTATGAATTTGCTTTTATAATCATATAATGTTTTAGCTTATGAGATAACTAAGTTATCATTAGGGATGCTCCTGTATAGATTTCAATTTTCAACACAAAAAATTAGTTTGACAATAGATTAAAAAAACAAAAGGGTGTTATCGTGATTTGAATTCGTAACCATTTAGTAAGAGCCGTAAAAAGCCACAATTAAGTTAATGTGTCAATACTATAGTTTATATGTAACGAAATTGTAAATAAATGGGCCTTCAAAAATGACGATGTTATTAGGTTTGACCTTGGTTATCACGACATTTAATTTAAAACATGACCATTTTGTTGATTTTATGTACAGTTTATGTGCTTTTCCCCCTCATGAAAACTAATTGTTCTATGCGCCCTCTCGGTCAAAAGCCTACCCTTCCATCGTGAGCTGTCCTAAGTAAAGGCTGATTTTGGCCTTTACAAAAGCACCGGAGAAGCAAAATACTCAATATGACCATTTTGATGTGGTTATACTGGTGTTTTCCTTTTTAAAAATTGTTATATACGCAAGTTAATTCATACAGGTGGCATCAAATAATCATTCATAGAGTATGTTATCCAAAGGTATAAAATTGTCAACAACAGAAGGAGGGAAAAGTAACAAATGTGCTTGCACATTTTGAAATACGCACGCTACTTTGCTCTTTTGGTGTGTATAATTCTTTTTATGTTATTAACGATGCTACTTTGTTTATCCTGATTTGTGTTAGGAAAACCGCGTCTCTACGGAAGCGGCAAAAATCTTATTCATTCGATTACTTAAAGATGATTCAATTGAAAAACAACACAGATATGAAATTATACGCACAAACACAAGATATTCCACCAAATTATTCTCTTTATTGATTCACAAAAAGAATTTTTGTTTATGCTTAATGAATCAGAAACCAAAAGTAAACAAACTACAATTGAATCAATAACCTTATTGAGAAAGAGAAAGAATATCTAGATGACCACGACTATTGTTGGCGAAGGAGAACAATAAAGAACGATGACAAACCCTTGGATCAACTATTTCGGTCTCAATCCCATCATATTATAATCCAAACCTAGAGGCTGCTTATATAGAAGAATAGAAGAACGAGGCAAATACCTAGTTTTCCCCTTCAAATATCAGAAAATCAAAAGCTGAGAAAACCCGGTCAAATCCAGAAAATTTCAACTTAGGCGGCTGACTCTAATTTCTAGACGTCTGAAACTGCAATTAGACGTCTGAAATTGAATACCGGACGTCTGAAAATACTTCTGGGAGAATCCACTGAGATTATCCAGACGTCTGAATCAATTCTCAGACGTCTAGAAACCTTTGATGCCTGTTGCAACCCCTTCCATCCTTCACTTGCGATATATTTTCCTCCGCTACAAAGCACACATCGTTGTAATCAACATATGTGATTGAATGTCACAAATTACAACACTACACCTTGATATGAAATCACATCATCAAGCAAACTTTCAACAATCAACAAACAAGTCACCTAGCTCTTTCAACAACCACCCGTTCTCAGTTAAAACCATTACAAACACAATCCATGCCTGCAAAAGATGCATCTTCTCCCTGAGATGTACTACACAGAACTATCGGTCTAAAAACGTTTGTAATACCACAAGAATCACCATCTTGTGGATTTTCCAAATCGACACGTGTCTACCACCTAACTAAAGCTCCTTATTTGATCTCCACCGATCCCTCGAGCACTATCAACGTGAAGGCTCAAGTCTAAAATATGATCCACAATCCTAGGATTATCAGCAACGACTACATTAACCTCTTTACCTTATTGTGGATTAGGTTATTCAATTGTCACTCGCCTTCAATCTATAAATGTTTCGTTCCTCCAAGACACCTTTCATTATAACATGATCACCCTTATTCACTCTCAAAACTCCACCTTGAGTATCAAAAGAGCAACCACGACGATCCAACTGACCGAAAGAAATGAGGTTATGCGAACAAGTAGGGACATATCTAACTCTGGAGACTTCCCTCACTGCACTATCATGCATACGAAACCAGATAGATCCAATACCACAAAATGGTATCTCTACTCCATTGGCCGTTCAAATCATGTCGATCTTCTTTTCATAAGAAGAAAAACACTTCACATCGTTACAAATATAAAAATTGACTTCCGAGTTCATCTTTCAAGGATTAGCTTAACTAAACAGGACATCACAAGAAACATCGCTACTGATACCTTCAGTAAAACCTGTCTGTGCATTATTAATACTATCACCGTCCGCTGTCTTCTTATTATCCTTCTCAATGCTTTCAATATGAGATTCAAATCGTAAATCGTAAAGCTTAAAATTTGGATCGAAACGGGATTCAAATCGTGAATTATAGATTCAAATAGGATTCAAATAGTATAAAGTACTAACAAACAACAAATAGTAAACCAGTGAAAATGCTGAGAGTAAGTACTGTTTGCTGAGTACACAAATAATACTTTTCATTTGCATAACCTAAATATCTTTACTTTTCATTTATCAGCAAACAACATCATGAATATATTCTTAAATATCCTTACTTTTTATTTGTCTGACAACAACATTATCAATATATCTGGTCCGCATAATTACTGTACAAACAACAAACAACCAACAACAAAGAGCATAAGGTAACCTAAGTATCTCTACTGTTTTTATTTTGCATAACTACTTCTAGCACTCGCGATAATAATCATCTGCAGCAAAACCCAAAAAAGGAAAGATAAGAGAAATCGAAAACGAAAAAAAATCTTACCTTTCTTCCACCGCTTCGCTTTGCTACAACTTCTTACTTCTTCTTCCACTGCTTCGCTCTGCTACAACTACTTCTTCTTCCACTGTTTCGAACCGCTACAGGTTTTTTGTTTTTGTTTTGGGCTAATCTCAGATTTCGAAAAAAGAAATCAATCTCCAAATTTCTCTTCTTGACCGACGAAGAATCGCGATCTCAAGCTAGGGTTCGATTTTTTCGATTTTAGTTTGACGCGTACGATTTTTGTCAGTTGCGATTCAAACTAAATTTTGAATCGGAAAGCTTGCGTTTCGATTTGAAAACACGTTTCAAATCGTACGATTTTTGAATTCACTGATCCTTCTGATAAGCATAACAATTTCTACGTATGTGACATTCCTTACCACAATGATGGCAAGTGATAGCCATAGTTATGAAAGGCGCGCTGCGGCGCGTGCCATGGCACACGGCGTGGCGAGGCGCGACGTTTGCGCCATTTTTGTTTGCGGCGCGGCGCATATGAAAAGGCGCACTAGATGGCGCAAATGGCGCGGCGCATAAATGGCGCACGCCGCAAAATGACGCGCCTTTTCTTTTATGGTTTTTTTTTTCGCATTTCAAACTGCTATAACTGCTACTACAAATATTCTTACCATCACTACAACCACCATCACAACTACTATTACTATTATTATCATAATGATATGAAATATGAAAAAATTTGTTAATATCTTTTTTTAGTTATATGAAAACATAATTACATCATCATTATTTCCTATACGATTATCATCAGCGTGTTAATGACCTTACAATTTTGTAATTGGCTGATCTTAGCATGTCGATATTTAGAACTGACATATGTTTTATTATCCAACTTAGTTTAGATTCATTTTAATATTGTCAGAAGTATATAATTTAATGTATAAAAGATCATAAAATATTGTTTAGCATTGATGCAAAAATAAATTAATAAAAATTTGAAGCCGTGAACGATATATCAAGAGAAGCAATTTTGGAGGAAGAGAAGATATTCTCATAAGATAAGTATTCAAGCAACTCTAAAACATACCCTTGGATTTTATTTTATTTTTGCATATACGTAAATATGTCCAATGTCTTTGTACGATTTGTCTGTAACATAAAAATATTTCATGATTTGGTATTTGTTAAATACAATCGAGCATTAAAAAGAACGTATGATATTCGTGACACTGTTGGTCCAGTATCTTTGAATGATGTTGATGATTGTAATTAATGATTAACTGAATATATGGCCGATATTGAAGATGAGCTTGTGTTCGACGCTGATGATGACCTAACTTGGTGTGTTGCTGCTAGAGCAGCAAGAGTGGAGAGATTCAGTTTTTTAGCTCATCTTTAATGTGTATTATTATTTTTGATTTGAAAACTATTGTGCTTGAAATGTTATGCTTTTTTTTTGTAAAGTACATAAAAAAAATTGTTGCGTATATTTTAGCAAAAAATAGTTTTTTTTTTAAATCTTTTGTTAAAATATTAATTATATTAAAAAAAATAAACATGCGCAGTAAATTAAAAAGACGCGTGCCATTTGCCGCGCCGTGCGCCAAGGCTCCAGAGAGGGTTTGTGTCTTTTTGCGCCGTGCGCCGTTAATAACACTGGTGATAGCACATTTACCATCAACCCCCTTCTTCTTCCATCTTGTATCTTTCCTCGAGTTTCTTGATACCATAGCCTCACCTTGAACTGGTTTCAAACCCGACCCTTTTCTCCTTAGTTCTTCATTCAAAAGGCTACTTTGTATCGTTTCCAAAGAGATACTTCCATTAGCATTGGAATTACTTAATAAAACAACCTAAGTCTCCCAACTTTTTGAAAGCGAACTCATCAACAAAAGAGCCTACAACTCATCATCAAAATTGATCTTCAAATTTGCCAATTGATTGATCATATCTTGAAATTTGTTCAAATGCTCTGCAACAGACTTCTCCTCATCTAATTGAAGTTGCACCAACTTTCGAACCAGAAAAGTCTTACTTGTCGCACTCCTTGACTCATACAAAGATACCAAATTGTCCCAAAAATCCTTCATGGATTCACAACTAGCCACATGATGGAATACAGTACCGAATCATCAAGGTATTATCGAATCAAGGTAATCACCTTCTTATCCATCTTCTTCAACTTTCCCTCATCCACGTCCGATGGCCTCTTTCCATTTCCATCACTCGGGTCATAAAGATCATTAAAGAATAGAACATCCTTCATCTTAAATTTTCATACCCCAAAATTCTTCCGTCAAAAATAATCATCTTCGGAAACGTCACCATATCTGACATAACAAAAAACCAAATTTTCCAATCCAAAATCACTTTGAGCTACGATACCAATTATTAGGAAAACTGCGTCTTTGCGGAAGCGACCAGGATCTTATTCATCCAATTACTTAAACATGATTCAATGGAAAAATAACATAGATATGAAATTTACATGTATAAATCGATTCACTATCATCAGTTTTGTCAGGTATGGGTAGTTTCATAATCATAATAGGATATGTGAACTCACACCTCTAAAGAAGTTTGAAACCACAACTCTCTAGTGGTATAAAGGAACACTAGGCTCATATTTAGGGGAATGAGATTCATACATTGTACTGTGATTGGGTTATAAATCACAAGATTTCCATGTTCAGTTGATTTATTAAATATTATCACTCTAATGAAATATGAAAATATTGTAGTATATAATTGATCACTATAGGATGTGTGATTCTAAACATTTGAAAGAGAGGTTGGTCGTGATATTCGCAAACCCAGCTGAGACTGGTTGATAAACAGCATGATTCTTGTATTCAATGAATACATTAGTCATGATATCATCATGTCATGTATTATGGCTTACCATCAATTTCAATGGGGCAATGCTGTCAAGGAATTATTCTATATCATGGATGGAGTCAGAAATTCATTGCGTGGGGGCTGGAAATTTATCTGTTGATTCATGGTCATAATATAAATTTGTAATTTAAGTTAGCCTTCATTATGGTCTATATATACCATTGTTTTAAAAAAACCCGCCTCGATACTCGTCTCAAGGCTCGCCTCGACGAAATAAGAGATAAAACGCCTTGAGGCTTATTCCAAAAGGCTTTTTTACCTCTAAAGCTTACGCCTCAAAATTTTGAGGCATACAAAGCTCATAAAGTTTACGACTCGCACGCCTCAAGCAGTTGAGGCATATGACTTAAAAATCTATTTATCTTTAGTTGTAGATATTGACACAGATAAATGTCACTTAACTTTAATTATTTAATGGAAATAAAAAAGATTATATAATATGTGTAGACATACATTTTGAGTTAATGCAGGCTTACCCAAAAAGCCCTTGTTTAGTTGATTCCTAATTTCTGTTGTTGGCTAGGTTAATTTAAAATGAACAAATGAGATGTTGAATGGAAGTGGTTAAAAATTAAGTATATGTATTGCGCTTTTTCTCTACCTGAAAGGCTTACGCCTCAACGTTTCGAGGCTTACGCCTCGCCTCACGGACCCGAAAACGCCTCATGTACGCCTTTTTGCATTTTAAAACATTGATATATACAAGTTTGAATTACTTACAATATTGTTAGTTTTCCCGAGTTTTTGTTTTTATGTTTTTTTTGGGGGTGTTAGGGGTTGGGAGATCGTGAGGGGTGGGCTCTCTTTATGCAGAATATTTTGAGGCAAAATCATTTGATGCTGATAGTTTAGAATATGCAAATGAATCCATTCAGCCTTTTGTCAACATGTCTTTCTAACATGTTGTAGTTTTGTATTTGTAAATTTGGAAACATCAATATAAAGCGACTGGTACAAAATATTGGCATAACAAATAAAAATTAGAGCACGGTTTTGTAAAATTATTCAATTTTTTGTAGAAATACTAATATATATATGTTCTATAAGCTCACACTGCTTCATCCTTATAACTTGAGGATGGCTCAAAATAAAAAAAAACACTACATTGGATATATGCTCATACTACATCATTATAGATTACGGGGAAGACAAAATAAAATAAAATTGTTGCATGCTATTTATATTCGGTTTCTAGTCCTTTAATCCATTTCATCAATTATTGATTGCTCTCATGTCCATTTAGTAAACTATTTGATAAGTATAAAGTAGAGTTCACACATGATTATATGACATTTTGAAATTTTGCTATTTCATATTATTTGTGCTCTCGTTGATTCATTTATACGTGTTGGCTCCTGTTAATTTCATTTAACTTTTCTCTTTTATTATACATTTTTCAATGCTACATTCCACAGTTTATCTACTTTCTTTTAATATTCTGAAAAGTACTCTTTTTCTATCAGTCTTTTTATTTTTATTTTTTGGGCTTCCAGTTTATATTTCAAAAACATATTGTTTAAATTAAGTTAATAATTAATGTGAACTTATTGGAAATTATTTTAGTAACAATTTCTCAACCATCAAATTGCGTAATAATATGAAATTGGTATATATAACTCATCAGGAGCAAACTCAGTTCTAAATAACTTTGAGTTTATCTTCTTGAAGTTTAGTTATGTAATACAATGTTTTTTCTAGTAACAGCAATAATGGAAGAATGTATAGATTTTTTTTTTTCGTAAGCAATTTATCTTTATATATTTTAGTTACAATAAAAAAAAATTATGTGTGATCAGGAAACACTAAAATTGCATTTCTAAAATAATTATAAAGCATGTGCTTCAAGGTTTGAGGTTTCGGTTTTAGTCTTTTGTGATTTTAGGAATTTTGATCTAATTTGTAAATTTCAAAATTTTCGATTTTGGTTTCTCATTTCATTGTTTCTTTATTATGCAATTTTTTTTTTTAAAAAATGTGAATTTTATAATTAATAAAAATAAACTAACAATATTGATTAATTTAGAATAAAAATTGGTTACACTCCCTCTTAGGTTTTGAGTATACATATAGTTAAAGTTTTTTTTTTCTCTGGATTTCTTTTATAAAATTCAAGGTTTAACAGTCTTTTCTAAATAAAACCAGGCATTTCTGT
This sequence comes from Allium sativum, assembly GCA_030737875.1. NCBI lineage: Eukaryota > Viridiplantae > Streptophyta > Magnoliopsida > Asparagales > Amaryllidaceae > Allium > Allium sativum. Next base: position 304,454,489 of record CM060924.1, read on the forward strand.
TTAGTTTCGTTTCAGTCCCTGCTAAAACCAAAATGGAGTGAATGGATCCTTGGTGTCTCAATTCAAACCTTAAACTTTGGTATAGATATAAAAATATATTCTCATGATGTTACACTCTTTATTATTATTTTTAAATTTCTAAGCTCTTTTTGTTTATTTTAATTTTTTCATTGTTTATTTATTCATTTTAAACCATGTACTTATTCTGTAAATTCTCATCATTTTCATTTTTACAGTTCCATTCATCTTTTATTCTAAATTTTAAGATTATTATTAGTATCGTCGTCGTCATCATTATCATCATTTTGGGCTTACTTCTGTTTATATTGGAAAATTGATTTTCAATGTCAAACTAAAGTTTGAATTATGGTCCATCATCTATTGTTACAACAAATACGTCCAATCTATGTATGTACTACTTTTTAAATTTTAAATTGAAACTGTGCATAGTTTATGCAATCATCTTTCTGTCATAATACATAATTTGGTAGGTATTTTATGTCTTTTTTTCAAGCATTTTATCTTTGTTCTTCAGCTTTATCTCTCCCTCTATCTAACAAGTCAGATAAAAAAATTCCCATAAAATATAGTTGAAAATTGTTTTAATCCAGCATTGATAGAACCTCACAATTTTGAGATTATTTTCTTTCGTCTTTCTTTCAAACAATTTCTTATTGTTTTTCCATTTTTTCACTTCAGAAAAAAGGTGGATAAAAACAGATTTGTACAGTTCTCATTATGATTATGTACAATTTGAAAATCATTATAGTAACAGCATTCCTGTCATCTTACTGTCATAGTATATGTCATCTCACTGTCATGGTATATGTGACAGTTTTCATTCTAGGCTCAACAAAAAGCTTGTTTCAAGTTTAGGCCTGAAACTTTAATGAATATATGCTTGTTAGTCTTTTACACATTCTGAGAATTCACAAGAACAAAATTGTAGTTTGTACTTGCGCAGATTCAAATTGTACTAGTGTACTATTTTTACAAAAAAACTTTGTACGTGCGTATTTATAGAATGCTCATGTACAAAAACGCTCTATAGTAGAAAGTAGGCTTGTTTTCATAATAAATTTTGAACATGGCCTGTACTTGAAATAAGTTCTTTTTTTGGAGGTCTAGAATGAAAATTTGTCCTAGTATAACTATTTTTATGTGGACATTCTAATATTGAGTTATACCTGTTAACAATTGTAGTTGTAATATTTAAATTTTTTGTAGTATGAATTATCAACATAAAACTCAGCATGACTTGAGCTTTTTTATTTTCATTTTTGGAGAATTATTTTATTACATGCAGTTCTTATTTTGAAATTTCTCCATTTTCAAAAGTAGAATATGTCAAGACAAAATTTTGGAACTTCATCTTATTGGTATACCATTCAAGATATTGATTGATCATCAGTTTATGCTTAAACATGAAAACTAAAATTGCATTTTGGATCGAGTATTTTGTCACGTTTTCCCCATAAATTGTATACAAAATGCAGATGACACACTAATTATTATCAGTTTTCATTATCATGTAGGAGTTATCATTGATACTTGATTGATATCAATGAGGCATAAATGGAATGTCACTTAACACGCAGAAAAACACATGCTCGAGCAAAGGTTCATACACATTTCCATGTATAACGAACCTTCCTTTTGTTGTGCATGTTTGTGCGTGTATATATACACTTTTTAAAATTTTTAATTTATAAACTAATATTATGTCTGCAAATATATTTTTCAACTTTAAAACTGTAGGCCAATATTAATCATTAATACATCTATTTCTATTAGTTTACTCAAATGAACCCAAATTTTGTAGGAGTTATTGGTATACCATTCAAGATATTGATTGATCATCAGTTTATGCTTAAACATGAAAACTAAAATTGCATTTTGGATCGAGTATTTTGTTACGTTTTTCCCATAAATTGTATACAAAATGCAGATGACACACTAATTATTATCAGTTTTCATTATCATGTAGGAGTTATCATTGATACTTGATTGATATCAATGAGGCATAAATGGAATGTCACTTAACACGCAGAAAAACACATGCTCGAGCAAAGGTTCATACACATTTCCATGTATAACGAACCTTCCTTTTGTTGTGCATGTTTGTGCGTGTATATATACACTTTTTAAAAATTTTAATTTATAAACTAATATTATGTCTGCAAATATATTTTTCAACTTTAAAACTGTAGGCCAATATTAATCATTAATACATCTATTTCTATTAGTTTACTCAAATGAACCCAAATTTTGTGAAAATGACCTTACAAAATCTATCTTCATATGTAGTGCAATTCAAAATATGATTGGGGTGCTAAAGGAAAAAGGGGAGGGGTGGGGGGTCATAGAAGGAGTTTCCGGAACTTTTCTCCTTTTCACTCTCTCTCTATACACACATTTGTACATGAGCTTATGTATGTATGTTTTAAAAAAGAATACTAAGAAATACAATTGTAGATTTTTATTTTTTTTATTTTAGAGCGTAATCTTTGAAATGTTGTGAGTAATCGTTATTTGATCAATAATGGGGTTACTATTGATACAACCAACCTCAATATAAAGAAATTTAAAATCAATTTTTAAGTAATATTTTATCAACCTTTAGCTGCTTTTTCTTTGTTCTTTTTTCTTTTTCTGTTTCCCCTTTCATATTTTGGTTAAATATACATAAATTTCACTCGCACACACTCACACTAAAAGCAGTTGTGTTATCACTGACCACATAGATAACAGTGTATCGATATTGTGCTTCAAAAGTCTGAATTTATTCGATACTCTTGGTAGTAGGCAGACTAACATTGTTCCACTTGATACAGGCAATATTATCTCCAGATGCGGATCCACCAGTTCTCAGGCTTTTTGACGTCATGGATTATCAGTATGAACTCATAACATTCTATTATTGAGTCGCATTATATTTTTCTTTAAGCTAGAGATGTGCACTTTTCTTGGCAGCATAATACCATTCCAATATTGGTCGATCACAACTCTACATGACACAGAATCATAAATTTCGTTATCATCACTGCCACCTAAACAGTAGCCTATATTTTATAGTCTTTTGGTAGCAACCAAATCAACACATCACTATCCACATCTTTCTAAAAAGAAACTTGGAAGTGTACATCCTTATTCGTATCATTTAATTTTAATCATGGTTGTTCAATATTTTAGTGTCATGTTGACAGAAAACATAAGTACGAGCAGCAGAAGAAGAAAAGAGAGCAACAGAAGAGATCTGCTGGTGATAACTTATTTCTTTTGAGGTTTTATAACCTTGTTATTTGTCACGTCATATGATCACCAATTACTCTTTAGTTTGTATCAATATAGCGACGAAGTCACCCTTGTCTTGTAACTTGCAGCTAGTCGCGTGGACATTAAAGAGATCAAGATGGGGTAAAAAGAAAATTCTACATAGAGAAAATATCACTTTCTCGTAATCGAAAATCGTATATATCATTAAACTTTTTCTTGAACTACTGACAGGTATAACATTGACTCCCATGATTATTCTGTGAGGCTCAGAGCAGCCAAAAGATTTCTCAATGATGGAGACAAGGTATTGAAATGTCTGTCAGTATTAATTAATACCAATTTTACCTTCTCAAGCATTTTATATTCAGTATTTTTAAATGTGCAATGCAGGTGAAGGTCATAGTAAATTTGAAACGCAGGGAAAATGATTTCAAAGCTAATGCCATTGAACTTCTTAAGCGCTTTAAGAGCGAAATTGGAGAGGTATTCCTTTTTTTTTTTTTTTAATTCTGTTTTTGGAAACTTATGGCTTATAAAATCAGATGTATAGTTATTGATCTGTGGGGGCTTCCAACATGTTTAAGATGCATTACGATCTTGATCATTATTTATGTCATCATGCCAGTTAGCGACCGAAGAAAGCAAAAATTTCAGTACAAGGGACATATACATGGTTTTGATGCCTAATAAAGCTGTAATCCAGAAAGCTCAAGAACAACCAAAAAAGAAAGAAGGGTCGACTAAAGAAGAACCCACAGAAGAACCAACTTTAGAACAACCAGCAGAAGAAATTCCGGCAAGTGTTTAAAAAAGAATCATCTCTTTTATATGGTTGTAACTTCCGTATGTAGTTTTGTAGACAGAATTCAAGCTTTATTTTTGTGTATATTTTTTATTATTTATTAATGAAAATGCCTGGAAATTTACGCTATGGTAGTTGTTTGTTTACTCTGTTATACCAGCAAGAACAGCGCAACTTTGCTTGGCTATTCTAACAGAAATAGCTGGATGGTGGATAAACTGTGATACATTCTCCTACATTGGAAGTTCCAATTTTTGATGCAGAAAGCATTGACATTTAACATGTGCTACATGTCAAAATTTTATTCATTCAATCCCTATCTGCGATAAAATTGTGGTAGTTTGAATAGGCTGGGCAAAGTAGCATTTCCTTATCCGCAATAACATGTATTCTCTTTTGATCCCTATGTGTTATGATGAGTAGAATGCTAGAAGTCTAGAACGGATATGAAACAGCACCAGCTCTCAAGAATCTCACGGTTTGATTGTGATGCTGAAGAGGTGTGAAAATGGAAAGTCCGGCATACAGGGAATGTGGAGGTAGGGAATTGATTGCTTGTATGTATTTTATTTATTAGTATTCGTTTTGAATTGTTTTATTTAGATGAATTGGTGTTAAAAACAATATTGGTAAGATTTGTTTATGTTAGAATGACCTTGTGTGAATAGAATATTGCACTTTCTGTGTGCATAAATGGACAAATAAATCATTTATTAAAACACGAATGAGGTGACTAAGTTATTTTAGAAAATTACCAAGCGTATAAAGAGAGCAAGCAACCATTACATCAATATATAGAGAAATGCAGTAATTATTAAAATTAACATATGTTCAATAGTTCGGAATTTATAAATCTTGATTCATCTCTATTCAAAAAGTAATAAATCAAGATGTTAATATGTAATGAAATTTCCTTGTAAAAAGAATATTATATTTTCTATGCCCATACATTCAATATTTAGAGAAAATTTGTCCAAGGATAAATTTCCCTTTCAATATTTTGCATCGTCTCTATTAATTCAAGCAGTTAATATATAAGGAAATTTTGTTTTAAACTATAAAAATCGTACCTCCAATGATATTCCCTACCTCATGATACTTGTTGAAGTATAGAACTGTTGAAATTGATGATTTAAATATTTGTAGAGAAGGAAAAATTGATTGTCAATCATGTAATTGGCTCCTATATGGAATAACCTGGGTGCCAAGTTTATTTGGAAGTCAAAAAAACTTGGGTGTCAAGTTTACTTGGAGGTCATGTTATTGTATGAAGAAAGCAATCCACCATTAATCTCCTCTCTTATGTACTCATTTCTTCATTGAGAAATAAAAGTTGTTGGGTCTCCGTGGACGTAGGATATTCATATCCGAACCACGTTAAATTTTCTGTGTCCTTTTTTGTTCTTTGTTTTTCGTGAGATTTCATAATTGTTTTGTTATACTTTATTGGTATCTAAATAAACAATACTAGATCCACATCAAAATTCCGCATAAATCACTACAGTTTGGTATCAGAGCTGGTGTTATTGTTTCTATTTGGATATTTATGGCTACTTCTAGTAAGTCTGTTGGAAGATCTGACATCAATTATGGAGTAACACGTTTTGACGGAAAAGGAGATTTTGGTACTTGGAGGATAAAGATGGAGGCTGTATTGAAAAAGGAGAAGACTTTTAAAGTTGTTTATGCGCCTGAGAAATTGAAAGATGTTGATGCAGCTGAATTGGAGGAAATGGAAGACGAAGCTCTCACAACAATTCAGTTGAGTCTTTCAGATGAAGTCATTAGAGAATTTTCTCAGAAGAAGACGGCGAAGGAACTATAGGATGCATTATCAGATGCATATCAAGACAAGTCTCTCACAAATCGGATTATTCTACAGCAACAACTTTATTCGTTCAAGATGAAGTCTGGAGCCGATCTTATGGAGCATGTAGATGCCTTAACCACTTTAGTTATGAACGTGAAGGCAACAGATGTTGATATTATTGATGAGGCTCAAGCTGTGATCCTCCTATGTTCATTACCTAAAGAGTATATTGCTTTTGTCAATTTCATGATTTATGGCCGCAGTAAAATTAGCCTTTCTGATGTAAAGGCTGGCCTTCATAATGAAGTGTTAAGAGGTAGATTGGCGAGCACTAGCATTGATAGTGATACCGAAGGCTTATCTATTCAGAGAGGTAGAAGTCAAAGATAGGTGAAGAACGGAATTCTTCGAGGTCCCAGTCTAGGGGGCCTAAGAAATTGACTTGCCATTATTGTAAGAAGCCCGGGCACTTTGTTGCACAATGTCCCAAGCTTGAAGGAAGAAGAAAAGAGTCAAAGCAAGCTTCAGCCTCTACAATGGAGAAATCAGATACAGAGAGTGACACTGATGTGTTTACAGCTTCTAGCTCTTCTGGGAAGAGCACCATATGGTTGATTGATTCTGGCGCATCCTATCATATGATACCTGATAGGAACTCTTTTTCCACTTACCGTGAGATTGATGGAGGAGATGTTCTGATGGACAATGATGCTTCTTGCCGTATGGTTTATGTTGGTAGTGTAAAGATCAGGATGTTTGACGGTGTTATTCGAACCATTACTGATGTTAGGCATGTACCAGATTTAAGGAGGAGCTTGATTTCTGTTGGGGCGCTGAGTAGACTTGGACTAAAGATTGTAGTTGAAGAAGAGAAGATGAAAATATCCAAGGGTTCCATGATCGTTATGAAAGGAGTGAGGGTAGGAAATCTCTGTTTACTAAAGGGCACTACTGTAGTTGGTGAATCAGCTTCAGTTACTTCAGCTGATTCAGATTCTTCCAGATTATGGCACTTGCGGATGGACCACATTGGCGAGCGTAGCATGGATGAGCTAAGAAATCGAGGTTTGATTGACGGAGTTCGGCATTCATAGCTTGGTTTTTGTGAAGAGTGTGTTCTTGGTAAGCAGACGAAGATTTCTTTTGGTCTTGATGAGCATAAGGCAAAAGCTATTTTGGATTATGTTCACACGGATGTTTGGGGACCTTCCATTTGCCCATCCTTGGGTGGAGCTAGGTATTGTGTTTCATTTATAGACGATTTCTCTCGTAAAGTTTGGGTATACTTTTTAAAGTCCAAAAGTGAAACCTTTACTAGATTTCGTAAATGGAAATCCATGGTGGAGAAGCAGTCAGGGAAGAAGTTGAAAGTTCTCCGTTCATATAATGGCGGTGAATTCGTATCACAGGAATTCATCGATTATTGTGAGTCAGAAGGCATTAAGAGGCATTACACCACACCAGGCGACCCCCAGTCCAATGGAGTTGCAGAAAGGATGAATCAGACATTGTTGGAGAGATCTAGGTGCCTCAGATTGACTGCTAAGTTAAAGAAGGGATTTTGGGCTAAAGCTTTATCTATGGCGGCTTTCCTCATCAACCGCCCACCTTCTACTGCCATAGATACAATGATCCCTGAAGAAGTATGGAAAGGAGGGCCTGTTAGCTAATCATTCCTCAAGTTGTTTGGTTGTCCATCTTATGTGCATGAGAATCGAGGAAAGCTGGAACCTAGAGCTCGCAAGTGTACCTTTCTAGGTTATAGAAGAGGAGTAAAAGAATATAGGTTGTGGTGTCCTATTAGCAAGAAACTTATTATAAGCAAGCATGTAACTTTTGATGAGAAGGCTTTGTTGAAGGTGGAGCCTTCCTCATTGGATGATGATGAGAGGACATGTGAAGAATACCAAACACAAAGAAAATCATCTGTTGATTCTTTCCATAGACGTTCAAATGGTGTTTCCGATGACGCCGTGGTTGATGAGGATAGTATGGATACTGGCACAGAAGATCAAACTCAAGGTGGAGCTCATATAGAGACCAGGTCTGTTAGAGAAAGAAAAAAGCCCAGATGGCTTGATGAGTTTGTTGGTTTGAGCATCAAAGACATTGACTTTGATGATATGACAACATATGCATTAAATGTTGTCCATGATGAGCCCGGAGATTATAGAGACGCTATTGCATCAGTTGACCGTTCCAGTTGGTTAGTAGCAATGGAAGAGGAGATCGAATCTTTACGGAAAAATCACACTTGGGATTTGGTGCCATTTCCTACCGACAAGAGAGCTATTGGATGTAAGTGGATCTATAGAGTGAAAGACGGCGAGAATGGAGAGTTCAGATATAAAGCAAGACTAGTAGCAAAGGGGTATGTTCAGAAGAAAGGGGTAGAATATCATGACATCTTTGCTCCAGTTGTTAGGCATACTTCCACTCGTATTCTATTGGCATTAGTTGCTCATTATGACATGGAGTTAGAGCAACTAGATGTCAAAACTGCTTTCTTGCATGGTGATCTGGATGAAGAGATTTATTTGCAGTAGGCAGAAGGGTTCATTGATAGTAGCAGGACATACTATGTTTTTATACTTAACAAATCTCTTTATGGACTGAAGCAGTCTCCTAGACTATGGTATAAGAGATTTGATAAGTTTATGCTTTCACAGAGATACTCCAGAAGCTTCAAAGACCAGTGTGTTTATTTTAGGAGATGTGATGATGACATGATTTATTTGTTGTTACATGTTGATTGCATCTCAGAGTATGGTCAAAATTAAGGAGTTGAAAGAGGAGCTCAGTAGAGAGTTTGATATGAAGGATTTGGGAAAGGCATAAAGAATATTGGGTATGGAGATAAGCAGGGATAGGAAGCGGAGAGAGTTAAGGCTCACTCAGGCGCAGTACATCGAGAAAGTCCTCACTCGATTTGGGATGGAGAAAGCCAAACCGGTAGGCACTCCTTTAGGCTCTCATTTTAAGTTGTCGAAAAACCATTCTCTTACATTGGAAGAAGATAAAGGTATATGACTAATATACCTTATTCTAGTGTTGTTGGTAGTCTTATGTATGCGATGGTGTGCACGAGACCAGATTTGGCCCATGCAGTTGGTGTTGTCAGTCGATATATGTCTAACCCAGGCAAAGAACATTGGCAAGCAGTGAAGTGGATTCTTAGATATCTTCGAGGCACTTCTTTGGTGGGTTTGCTATATGGTGGAGTAGATAGTGACATCTTTCTTAGAGGATATTGTGATTCTGATTATGCTGGGGATAGAGATGCTAGGAAGTCAGTGTCGGGCTATGTTTTTACACTTGGCATAGGCTCGATTTCATGGAGATCAAAGCTGCAATCTATCGTAGCTTTGTCGACTACCGAAGCAAAGTTGATATCGATTGTGGAAGCAATAAAGGAAGGATTGTACTTACTTCAGTTGTTGGATGATCTTTCAATGCCGCAACGGACAGTGGAGCTATTTTCAGACAGTCAGAGTGCGATTCATCTCGTTGAGAATCAAGCTTATAGTTCACAGACAAAGCACATTGATGTTAGAGGTTTCTTTCTTATGCTTGAGGAAGAACGGAGCAAGATCAAATTATTGAAGGTGGGTACTTCGGGTAATCCTTCAGATACGATGACCAAGTCACTTCCAAAGGACAAGTTTGAGCATTGCTCAAACTTGATCGGTTTGCTTCCTGTTACTTAAGCGCCATGGGGCGCTGGGCCCAACAACTTCTATGTTGATTGTTGAAGATAAGATGATGAAGAAAGACTCATATTTGAATCAAGGTGGAGTGTTGAAACTGATGATTAAAATATCTGTAGAGAAGGAAAGATTGATTGTCAATCATGTAATTGGCTCCTATATGGAATAACTTGGGTGCCAAGTTTACTTGGAATTCAAGAAAACTTGGGTGCCAAGTTTACTTGGAGGTCAAGAAATCCCTCTATATAAATAGAGGTCATGTTATTGTATGAAGAAAGCAATCCACTATTAATCTTCTCTCTATTGTAATCTTCCTCCTCTCTTATTACTCATTTCTTCATTGAAAAATAAAAGTTGTTGGGTCTCCGTGGACGTAGGATATTCATATTCAAATCACGTTTAATCTTCTGTGTCCTTTTTTGTTCTTTGTTTTTCGTGAGATTTCATAATTGTTTTGTTATACTCCATTGGTTTCTAAATAAACAATACTAGACCTCATCAAAATTCCGCATAAATCACTACAAGAACTACCTATTGTCAATGTATAAATTATGAATTATCATTTAATGTAATATTGTTATAAAATTTTGTATGATTTAAATTGAAGTATTTATTTTTCTCCATTACTAAGCATAGTAGCAGCAATCGTTTTCTTCCCTTCTAGTTCCAAACTTGAAAGCCACAGAAATTTTTAACGATGGCATAGTTAAAGGAGAGCACCCATGAGAGAGATAGACATCCAGAAAAATGTAGCAAATCCTGAATAAGAATCTTATAATTAAGGCTTCTTTGGTTCAGAAAACCTTCTGTCGTTAATTGTTGGGATCTAAAAAAGATATATGATGAACCCCAATTATCCATTTGTGGTAAAATTATAATGTATAACTTTAAAGTGTAATGAAATGGCATGCTTACCTCACACAAAGGGTGTTCATTAGACATATAGGCCTTACACCATAAACAATACCACGAAAACATGCATTTATGACATATTTCTTTCATCAGTTTGGTTACAATGACGCTTCTACCAAATAGTGATTTAACATGCATTTAAAAACAATAAGTTCTATAAAACACTAACTAAAGATTAGTTAGTAATTAATATACTATACATGCTGTACTTACAAAATTCAAAATGATAAAAATAAATTATCGGTATTTTTGAACTATCCATAAATAGTTTCCTAAACGAATAATATCAATTTGTATAGTCATAAGACATTGAACAAAAGTAAATCCCAATAAATGAGCATGGACTTTGGTGTCACCATGTTAATTTGGAGTCTAGCAGTAGTTTTCTTCTTGTTCCACATATATTTGTAAGCATATTTTTTCTCTCTGTGCCTCGGTTAAAGTTTGTCTCTAGAATGCAGAAGCAATCAACACCAATTGAGCAAACCGGGCTCATCTTCTACTCATCTTCAAAAAAGCAACCACACAATTCTGCTATAATATCAAAATTTTCAAGAATGCAATTACTAAGTATTAATAAACTAATGATGTTGTTGTAAAAATGATGGTAAAATATATTGTCAAAAGCAAGGAGTTAAACTTTTGAAGTACAGATTCATATTATAATCCACCAAACACATACAACTGCTATGAAATTTATATCATCACAAAAATATAAATTTGTTTCTCCCTTTTCTGCGACAGTAATATAACCATTAAGATAATCTAATGTAAATATGCTTTTTAATCATCCTAAAATAAAATTCAATTGATATTATATATGAATCAGAATCCACCTTTATATAGTTGAACATGATTTTAAGAAGTAATGACATTATGATTCATGCCATAAATATATACCAATTAAATTTCTAATATGTTATAGTTGCATGGGAATAGAATTATAAATGCGTTCAGTGCCGGCCCTGAGTGGACCGTGGCCGTATGCCAAATTTCTCTGTAGAGGCCCAAAAAAAAGGAAAATAAAGGAAAATAAATGAAAACTGGAAAGACATTTGATCAAAGAAGAAGATACATAATCACCTAGCAGCTAGCATGTTGAGAATCGAACCCACGTCACCTAGGAGAAAGCCTTCAAATGTTCCCATTCAACCACTTCATCTTCTCATTCCTGCTATAATATCAATCATATTGTAAAGTCCGAATGTTTGAGGCCCCTTCCCGCCTTCTACCACCTCCTCCTAGGTCCGAGGCCCTAGGCGACCGCCTAGGCGGCCTATGCCCAGGGCTGGGCCTGAATGCGTTGCATGGTACATAAGCAATAGGAACAAAAGCACCATGTTAAAATACCAAAATTTTATTTATTTTTTCGTGTGACTCATATAATGAAGGCTCTGCATTTGGGATATACATATTATAAAGTTACCATTTTAGACAAATAAAATCTGATTTAGTGTTGATATACCAAAAATAGTTTTATAAAAAACACGATTTGAATATTCAAATGCAATTTTAAAGGAAAAAATGAGATGTACTTTTTCATGGAAAATGACACTTTTTTGATGATTCAAAAACTACATAGCAGGAAATAAATAGATGATAAAATGCTTAATTATCAAATTTATATAACGTAGACAATTATAGCCTTTACTGTCTATTTACTTAAGAAAACCCATGATAAAATGAACGTATCAATGTGTGAACAAACAGGTAAATTAAGAAAAAATAATTTGTCGAGAAACCGAACTTGAGCTAATTTCGTGTCCAAAGAGAGATATTTTCATAAAAATAAAATTTATGTAAAACTTCAATATAAACAATCAAACTAACCAAAAAAATTCAAAGTAGTGTAGTTGAGTGGCTTTCAACCCAATATAGAATTAAAAAAACACATATATCAATGAAAATTCAGTCTACAAAAAATAAACCTTACTAAATGGGTGAATCAATGGCAAAATTAGTAAACAATAATATTGACAAAATTTAGTTCTAAAACAATTTATTTTCAATAAATGAAGATAAATTTATGTAAATGAATTGGCTATAAAATTTTAGTGTAAAACATCAAGTTAACCACATAAAATTACCAAGTGAACAAACTAACTAACTTTTTAAGATAATATATAATAGTAAAAACTGATATATTGATTGTCCATAATAAATATTGAAGAACGTTTTATCTTGAATTGTTAAACTTATCCTTAAAACCACGTATCAATCTGCTTTGTAAATAATTCTTTACTTGTTAAATACATCTATTTATAATTGGTTTTCCCCAAGACAATGATCATTGGTTTCCGAAAATAGAAATTACTGTAACATTATTAGTATAGAGCAATAAGTAAATGCTTAAATACCGAAAACCGATTACATTAATAACATGACAAGTTTTGCATGAAAATGAAATGCTTAATTGTCTTCAATGGTTCTTTCTGTTGACATAATGTAACGAAATGGGATTTTCGATCTAGAAAATTAACATAAAAGCCATGTCAATTATTCAGGCATCGAACATTCCATATCATTAATAGAAAGAAGTTAGAGGGTGAGAATAGATAAAATAAAAAATTAGAATAGAAGAAGAAGAACATAGATACAACATCAGAGTAACATGAATCTCACAATGGAACGAATAAATATAGTATATAACATAACTTTGAAATAAAACCAGTATTTGTATACAATACCATTATCGGAGTACAACGCTTACAATACAACGGAAATAAACAACAGCTATATAATCCTGAAGCCTCCTGCTCCAGCTCTTCGAGTATATCTGAAAAATCCCGACTACTTGACTGTCCATACAAAATTGGGCACCCAACAGTTTAGGGAAAACAAAACAAAATAAACTCTGGGTCAGTCATGTGACTGGTATGAGTAAACTTAAACCATTTGCTTAATTTTTTAAAATCCTTTTAAAGGAAAGACTAATCATAAGACCAATCCACACATAACACGGATGGTTTTTACCTTACGATAACCCAAAACAATCTTTTAAAATTCATACTCTTCTAATATTATAATAATGTCTAAATCAAATAAATAGCAATCTAGTGGAACACTTTAATCTCACGTTCCACATATATAATATATAACCAAAAACCGCAGACGCTTATTGGGTAATTGATTCCAACTGGCAAGGTATGGGACCACCTTCCGACAGTGTATCTCTAGAGAGGAATACACCGGGTTCAACAAGAACATCTTGTAACCCAGGCTAAACATGACCGGTCAATCCTTTCGCTTGAGTGTACCGAATGTATTATCACCAATGGTTGAGATCGGCAACCGTTTCCCGAAAGGGACAACATCGAAATAGATTATAGAAGTAAATGGAATTTCTCTAAATCAGGTGACAATACACCCTAATTGGGAGCTACCCACTTAGCCACGCAACCTACCCGATTTTATACCATTTCTGCTTGTGAGGTTTGAGCTCACGCTTATCTTTGACAAATTACACCTTTATTCACTTTGAATGTCATATCGTCATACCCGCCAAATCACAAATTGATTTCTCCAAAAATACCACGGGTATACAGCTAAGAGAAACGAATTTCTCTTCCACCAAACGTAAATACGTTTGAAGAGATCAACTTACGCGATCTATTAAATATACTCTGTCATACATTCTTCCATACAGGTTGTCCTGGGACTGGACAAACCGAAGGCACTATCCTGTAAACCCATCTTATTCAATTTCTACCTAGGATTTTCCAGAACGGCCCTTGCATAAACTCCGTCTTCAATTATCTTCATCATATTTGATCCGAAATGCTAATGCCCATACGGAGTTGTTTTCAGATAATAAATCTGATCCCGGTCTCTCTGTATTAACGAAGGAAAAATGGTCAAAATTTGATAGTCGGTTATTTAACTATCAAAGGAAAACATCCGTACACACAACAATCCTATTTCCAAATGGAAATTTTATCAATCAATCAACAATCAACATTTTCCCCTTTAAATTAATTTATCATTAATTTATTCATTTTCCCATTTCCAGTTTCCATATATTCATAAATCCTTATTTTCTAAATTTAGAAAATATACGTTATTAACTTTGGAAAAAGTTTCCATTTCAGATTCACGCATCACTATCTTCACACATCTATCAGTCTCTAACTGTAAACTAGTAAGAGAATAACTTCCTACGTTTAAACCCCGAAGGCCAAAAACAACATCAGATCGATATCCAGAAAGCCATTCAACTCAACTAATTTGTAGTCAATTTCTAATTTCATTAACTCAAATTTAAATTCCTATTTCAAAACCCAGTTTCCTTTACAATATTTTCATTTCGCAAAATATTTACTTAAATCCCTTATTCACATCAAATGTTAAAAATATTTCTTTTATCAAATCAAAACAGTTTTGATTTCGCATTTAAAACAATAGTTCAAAATCCAAATTCTATTTATACTTTTATTTATATAATTATTCATAAAAATATTATTTAATTTACAACACTTATAATCTCGTTGGGAATCCCCTTTATAACTGCTACGTTCACATTCAAATTCAAATATCGGTGTTGAAACCGATTTTTACTACTTTATATAAATTCAGACTTATATATTCCATTTATCAAATGATAAATATTTTATTTAATTTATAAGATATTATTTATAAATTAATTTTCTCAATTTATCTGTTAAAACATATTTCTATTTAATATCTACTTTAAATCCATCTTCTCGTAGTTCTTTTATATCTCGCCAATTTCCTTTTATAATTCTATTTATTTCCCCAAATAATTCCTTTTATAAATCTATTTATTTCCCAAATAATTCCTTTTATAATTCTATTTATTTTATATAAATATTTTATTTTCAATATACACTTTGAAAATTTCCTTTATACATTCCAGTATCACTTATGGTATTTAAAATACCAATTAAAAAGGCCAGTGTCGTCATAATCTATCACAGATTATATATCACATCATATATCACAATATATGAAAACAAACAGTATTATAAATATTAAGGAATCCAGTTGGATCCCTCCAACCTGTTTCCCTGCAGCCACAGATGTTAAACATAAATAACATTAATTTCATTTCAATATGAAATATTCTGATAAGCAGAATTAATATTTAATTAACGTTATATATATGTATATATAACTAGATCTATAATTTCAACCAATTATTAGCAGTTCAACCAAACAATCATCACACAACAATCAAACATCATTTATCAATACTAAATTACATTTATAAAAATATAAACTGGACAGAGTTAGTGAGTTTACTCACTTTGGTGGTTTTTCGTTGAATAACGATAACCGTTCAATTTGTCCATTCAGGCATTTAATTCCACCATAAATTCAACCGAGCTCCAAATCGCTTCAAACCAGTTTCATTGTGTAGTAGTCCTCCATACGATCTCAATGGATCTGACCATTCATAAGACTGATAACGTATGTACAAGTTATTTAGATTACAAGTTTCATATATATATATAATTTAAATTAAAACTAACTAAATTTTATTAGTAAAATGGGCCTCACCAAGTTTAAAGAAATCGGCTCATCACTATGTTAAATTTCCAAGACCCGTTACCGTAGCGTCTTCCTCTTGCTCCGTATTCACGGACAATTCTCCCTCGGCCATTTTCGAAAACTTCAATTCTCCTTATCTAATGTGTTTCTCCACCGATCCAAAAACAAACATCACCACCATTATTCATTTTGAAAACTCCATCTACTTGTATCAAAACCAAGCAGCTCGCACATTCCTCTCCAACTACATCTCCAGACCATGACTGGCGATTATACAAGTAAGCACCGAACTAAATACTTCCCAAAATCATGTAAATTTTGCCAACAAGTGCCATTTCATGTTCTAAGTCCAAAAATAATACTTAAAATGAGCATTGATACCTCAAGACTTCCCAATTTACCAACCCTAAATCTAAAACGTGAACGGTGTATAATAGCAGCGGAATCTTTCTTCGAGAAACCCATCAGCAAGCATACCGGAAAGTAGAGATTCACTTCACAAATCAATATACATATATACGGGGATTTACGGATTCTGTTTGAATCGTTTTGGCTTCATGAAGGTTACGTTTTTGTGGTATATTTTGGCTCGCCATTAGCAACTCACGGTTTTGAGCTCCAAATTTCCTGAAGTGAAGAACCGAAGATGACAACATGCGTCTTATAGAGGGGAGAAACTTGATTATTAATTAATAGGCATATAGGGAGCTTGTAGGGGGAAGTAACAGACTGATGAAACTTCATTTCTTTGATTATAAGATTCATGGCAGGTAGTAGCTTAGGTTTGCAGAGTAAAAATCTTGATCTTGATTAGCCTGGACGATGTGTAACACACAGTGTAGCATGTACAGGTTAATGAGTTTGGTGCTAAGGTACATATATCTATATTTTATTTTATTATTAATTTTATGTGAATAGATTTTCGTCTTCATTGTTTAAGTAGTACAACTAATGACTAAAGTTGGTATATGTTTTACTATCGATGCTATTTTGAATGTAACCAAGGAACAAATCTCTCCATCCCTTCATTGTTAATTAGTGATAAACAAATGCTTTAGACGTTCAGATCTCTTCATCAGCATTTGAACTCCTTTATGTTTTCTTTTAGTTAAGGTTTATAGGGCATACCATTCTATTTATTTATGGACTACTATAGAGAGAAATAAAAATACAGTCATGTCGAGCAATGTGCCATGATCCCAAAAGTATAAAAAATAGATAAGTTAACTTATTTTGTGAAGTCCTAAAAATGCTGATATAGGATGTTAAATACTCCAAATAAAAAGTTACTTATTTTTCATACAGAAAAATTCTATAAATTAAATTGAACATACATCTCAAATATTGCGTCTAAATTCGAAAACGATATTTAATTATATTTAATAAACCGTTATGGCTTATATACGATTCCATAGCGACTTCCTGGAAATTTGATTTGGACATAACTTGCAATCTGTAACACGAAATCTTGATTTTTCTCTTCTATTAGAAAAATACATTTCACCAGATCCGAACATTTCTTGTTTCACAGAAATTAGACTTAAAACGGATTATGTATATTCAATTGAAGTTCAAAACTCCATATTACGAACTACCGCGCCATTACGAGCTCGATTTAAATTATATTATAATTATACAATTAAACTTCATTTAAATAATATATTCATTATTATAATTCTATTATAAACTGAATTATATCTCATAAATAATCCAATTCACGTAATATTGTGAATTCTACTATTTCCAACTATTTGGGAATTATAATTTATTATCCATTATAAATATTAATTAAATATTCAATATTATTTAATTCAAACCATTTACATATCTAAACCATTAGATAAATAATTAAATAAATTAATTATTATATCGCTAAAAATATGGGACGTTACATTCTTCCCCCCTTAAAATAATTTCGTCCTCGAAATTGCTAAGGTAGAAAACAAACCCTATTAACTGGGTTAAAAATTATTTGTTTACTTCTGAACTTCTGTTTCAACTGAATTAACAAATTTCCAACTAAAATATTAATTCATTCCGAATAATTAAAACTTTGAAAAATTCTGAAAATTTTCTAACACCTTAAATTTTCGGAAAATTTCGCCTACACCTCCTTTATACGACTCAATCTGTTCAACTACAACTCGTCTCTCTAGGACTTCTCCAACCCAAAAGAAAATCAAACAGCCAAGCGACTTGCCAAATAGGCTCATAAATCACCAAACTCATATAAAAATAAACTTGTACCTTTGGGCATATCATTATATCCTTTTCATCTGTTACCAAGTCTGCATATACTCGTATTGATCTCAAATTTTACCCTCAAAACCAAATCATTCACGTATCCAAGCAAAATTCCATTTCAAACCAAAGTTCCATTCTTGATTCCAAACTCCTAACTCATCAATTCAACTTACTGAACCTCGTTAAGTTCCATCCACATATTTCATGAACTAGTTAATTCCTCTAATCGGTTATCTTCATCCCAAAATCATAATACTGATTTTTATTTTAAAAATTAATTCATTTACTCAACCGAGTCCAATTATATACCAATTCCAATTTTACTCGATATTACTCCATCTCAATGCAGTTTCCACTTTACTGGCTTCAATTCAAATTCCAATTTGTTTACACAAATTTCTACTTAATTTGTTTTTAATTCTAACAATCTTTTCCCTGGAGTTTTTAAATAGTTCACCACATCAAAAATCAAACTTTCCCTTTTCAGGATCCAAAACAACTCGTTCCCTCAAAACAATTCAAAAACAATATTTTTGGTAGTAATCCATCACTTAGAACTCGAAAATGAACACTGATGATGTGGCTAGCATCATCAGAATTATTTCCCAGCGATTGAAGTGAATTCAATACTATATCACTTTTCAAAACTCATATTCAAATACTTCCATTTTGAAATCAGTTCAAAATATCCTTACAATGTTTGAAAACATTTCCAAAATCTCCTAGGATTTTTAAATTGCCATATACTAAATCCAAATCCATTTATAAACATTATTTCCAAATTTCAAGAATTTCTATTCCAAATTCTGATTTAAATTCAGATTTAATTCATCTACTTTTATATTATACGAATTCTAATTGGTCATTTATATAACCATTTCAATTATAATCAACCAATGCATCCAATATACTATAATGCTTCAAATATTAATCATTCTTTTGTATAGAAATATAATTTTGGTAAAATTATTTCATTTCCTCTTTTTTCAAAACATATTGTGTCATTTTATCGTATTCAAGTGTTTAGAAACCCCTATCGATACAATGGATCAAACTGATTGACCCGAATTCAAAAGCCACTCAATCAATAAATCTCAACAATATAAACAATATTTATAAAATCTACAAATACGTTCTCTCGTATATATACACTCAACTCAATCTAGGGCATTACTAACCCCATCTCTATTGAGTTATGCCACAGAGCCAAGGTAATCACTTAACCTTTAGCTCCGATACCACTGTAACAAACTGGGATTTTCGACCTAGAAAATCAATATAAAAACCTTGCCAATTATTCAGACATCGAACATTCCAGATCATTAATAGAAAGAAGTTAGAGGGTGAGAATAGATAGAATAAAAAATTAGAATAGAAGAAGAACATAGATACAACATCAGAGTAACACAAATCTCATAGCAGAATGAATAAATATAGTATATAACATAACTTTGAAACAAAACCAGTATTTGTATACAATACCGTTATTGGAGTACAACACTTACAACACAACGAAAATAAACAATAGCTATATAATCCCAAAGCCTCCTGCTCCAGCTCCCCGGGTATATCTGAAAAATCCCGACTACTTGACTGCCCGTACAAAATTGGGCACCCAAGAGTTTAGGGAAAACAAAACAAAATAAACTCTGGGTCAGTCGTGTGACTGGTGTGAGTAAACTTCAACCATTTGTTTAACTTTTTAAAATCCTTTTAAAGGAAAGAATAATCATAAGACTAATCCACACATAAACACAGATGGTTTTTACATTACGAAAACCCAAAACAATCTTTTAAAATCCATACTCTTCTGATATTATAATAATGTCTAAATCAAATAAATAGCAATCTAGTGGAACGCTTTCATCTCACGTTCCACATATATAATATATAATAAAAAACCACAGGCGTATATTGGGTAATGGATTCCAACTGGCAAGGTATGGGACCACCTTCCAACAATGTATCTCTAGAGAGGAATACACTAGGTTCAAAAAGAACATCTTGTAACCCAGGCTAAACATGACTGGTCACTCATTTCGCTTGAGTGTACCGAATGTATTATCAACAACCATTTCCCGAAAGGGACAACATCGAAATAGATTATAGAAGTAAATGGAATTTCTCTAGATCAGGTGACAATACACCCTAATTGGGAGCTACCCACTTATCCATGCGACCTACTCGATTTTATACCATTTCCTGGTAGTGAGGTTTGAGGTCACGCTTATATTTGACAAGCCACACCTTTATTCACTTTGAATGTCACATCGTCATACCCGCCAAATCAAAAATTGATTTCTCTAAAAATACCGGGTATGCAGCTAAGAGAAACGAATTTCTCTTCCACCAAACGTAAGTACGTTTGAAGAGATCAACTTACGCGATCTATTAAATATACTTTGTCAGACATTCTTCCATACAGGTTCTCCTGGGACTAGACAAACCGAAGACACTATTCTGTAAACCCATCTTAGGCAATTTCTACTTAGGATTTTCCAGAACAGCCCTTGCATAAACTTCGTCTTCAATTATCTTCATCATATTTTATTCACAATGCTAATGCCCATACGGAGTGGTTTTCATATAATAAATCTGATCTCGGTCTCTCAGTATTGACGACGAAAAAATGGTCAAAACTTCGATAGTCGGTTACTTAACTATCAAAGGAAAACATCTGTACGCATAGCGATCTTATTTCCAAATGGAAATTTTATGATCAATCATCAATCAACATTTTCCCCTTTAATTGAATTTATCACTAATTTATTTATTTTCCCATTTCCAGTTTCCATATATTCATAAATCCTTATTTTTTAAATTCAGAAAATATACGTTATTAACTTGGGAAAACGTTTCCATTTCAGATTCACGCATCACTATCTTCCTACATCTATCAGTCTCTAACTGTAAACTAGTAAGAGAACAACTTCCCAAGTATGAACCCCGAAGGCCGAAACCAACATCAGATCGATACCCAGAAAGCCATTCAACTCAACTAATTTGCAATCAATTTCTAATTTCATTAACTCCAATTTAAATTCCTATTTCGAAACCTAGTTTCCTTTATAATATTTTCATTTTGCAAAATATTTACTTAAATCCCTTATTCACAAATAATTCTTTTACCAAATCAAAACAGTTTGATTTCGCATTTAAAACAATAGTTCAAAGTCCAAATTCTATTTATACTTTTATTTATATAATTATTCATAAAAATCTTATTTAATTTTCAACACTTATAATCTCATTGGGAATCCCTTTTATAACTGCTACGTTCACATTCAATTTCAAATATTGGTGTTGAAACCGATTTTAACTTCTCTATATAAATTCAGACTTATATATTCCATTTATCAAATGATAAATATTTAATTTAACTTATATGATATTTTTTATAAATTAATTTTCTCAATTTATCTATTAAAACATATTTCTATTTATTATCTACTTTAAATCCATTTTCTCGTAGTTCTTTTATATCTCGCCAATTTCCTTTTATAATTCTATATATTTCTCCAAATAATTCCTTTTATAAATATATTTATTTCCCAGATAATTCCTTTTATAATTCTATTTATTTTATATAAATATTTTATTTTCAATATACAATTTGAAAATTTCCTTTATACATTCCAGTATCACTTATGGTATTTAAAACACCAATTAGAAAGACCAGTGTCATCATAATCAATCACAAATTATGTATCACATCATATACTAAAATATATGAAAACAAACAGTATTATAAATACTGAGAAATCCAGTTGGATTTCTCCAACCTGTTTCCCTGAATCCACAGATGTTAAACATAAATAACATCAATTTCATTTCAATATGAAATATTCTGATAAGCAGAATCAATATTTAATTAACGCTGTATATATATATATATAACTAGATCTATAATTTCAACTAATTAATTAGCTGTTCAACCAAACAATCATCACACAACAATCAAACATCATTTATCAATACTAAATTACGTTTATAAAAATATAAACTGGACATAATTAGTGAGTTTACTCACTTTTGTGGTTTTTGGTTAAATAACGATAACCGTTCAATTTGTCCATTCAGGCGTTTAATTCCACAATAAATTCAACCGAGCTCCAAACTGCTTCAAACCAGTTTCATTGTGTAGTCATCGACCATATGATCCCAACGGATCTGACCGTTGCAAAACTGATAACATATGTACAAGTTATTTAGATTACAAGTTTCATATATATATATATTATTTAAATTAAAACTAACTAAATTTTATTAGTAAAACGGGCGTCACCATGTTTAAAGAAATCGGCCCATTACTGTGTTAAATTTCCAAGACCCGTTACTGTAGCGTCTTCCTCTTGCTTCGTATTCACGGACAATTCTCCCTCAGCCATTTTCAAAAACTTCATTCCTCCTTATCTAGTGTTTCTCCACCGATCCAAAAACAAATATCACCACTGTTATTCATTTTGAAAACTCCATCTACCTATATCAAAACCAAACAACTCGCAAATTCCTCTCCAGCTACATCTCCAGACCGTGACTGGCGATTATACAAGGAAGCACCGAACTAAATACTTCCCAAAGTCATGTAAATTTTGCCAATAAGTGCCATTTTATGTTCTGAGTTCAAAAATAATACTTAAAACGTGCACTGACACCTCAAGACTTCCCAAATTACCAACCATAAAGCTAAAACGTGAACAGTATATAACAGCAGCTGAATCTTTCTTCGAGAAACCCGTCAGCAAGCATACCGGAAAGTAGGGAATCACTTCACGTACCAATATACATATATAAGGGGATTTATGGATTTTGTTTGAATCGTTTTGGCTTTGTGAAGGTCACGTTTTTGGGGTAGAGTTTGGCTCGCCATTAGCCGCTCATAGTTTTGAGCTCCAAGTTTCCTGAAATAAAGAATCGAAGATGACAACATGCGTTTTATAGAGGGGAGAAACTTGGTTATTAAGTAATAGGCCTATGGGGAGCTTGTATGGGGAAGTAGCAGACTGATGAAACTTCATTTCTTTGATTAGAAGATTCATGGAAGGTAGTAGCTTAGGTTTGCAAAGTAAAAATCTTGATCTCGATTAGCCTGGACGATGTGTAACAGACAGTGTAGCATGTGCAGGTTAATGACTTTGGTGCTAAGGTACATATATCTATATTTTATTTTATTATTAATTTTATGTGAATAGATTTTCGTCTTTATTGTTTAAGTACAACTGATGACTATAGCTAGTATACGTTTTACTAACGATACCATTTTGAATGTAACCAAGGAACAAATCTCTCCATCCGTCTTTTGTTGATGAGTGATAAACAAAGGCTTTGGACGTTCAGATCTCTTCATCAGCATTTGAACTCCTTTATGTTTTCTTTTAGTTAAGGTTTATAGGGCATACCATTCTGTTTATTTATGGACTACTATAGACAAAAGTAAAAATACAGTCATGTCAAGCAATGGGCCATGATCCCAAAAGTACAAAAAAATAGACAAGTTAACTTATTCTGTGAAGTCCCAAAAATGCTGATATTGTGAGTTAAATCCTCCAAATAATACAAGGCTCTGAATAGAAAATATATCGGCTTATATTCAATATCAAATTCTACCACCCACAAATATCGTATTGGAAATAACGATATAAATATCTTTCGAATTTCCATAACAATATCTGTACAATCACGAAATCCAACATCGAAATATTCCAAAGACAATTTCGATTCAAATCCATTTCCACTTTATATATTGGAAATTCTGGTTAATTTCAAAACCATTTCAAATCCACTTTATTTATTTCAAAAATAAAAGGGATTATAATTCTAGTTCAAAACTAGTTCATTTCGATAAAAATCTATTTTTATCCTTTCAAATATGGAGTTTTTCATCCCAATTCTTCACAAATCATTTCTTATGATTTTACACAAATTATTACTATTTTTAATAATTTTATCAAGGCCCGTACAGTCGATTTCCATCAACGACCATCGAACTGCACTTACAGCGACCTTTTCCAAATTTGATTTGGATATAATTCCAAATCCAACCATTAGATTTAAAATCTCTAATATTCGTTAGAAATATCTTTTCGAGACGAACCCAATGGTTCCGGTTTTAGGATAATCCGACGGTCGGATCTCCCGTAATATCCATTCGAATTCAATGGTCAAAATTCGCGAACTGCCGCGGCGCGGCGCGTTCTATTCAGGCCATTACATATATAATATATATATATATATTATATATTTCGTCGATTTCCTTTTTAAAACGTATTTTATAAATCGTTTTAAATTCGTTTTCAAAACGATTTCAACTTCATATTCAATTTCGAATCGAAATTTAATATTCCACCTCATCAATATACAAATGATAATATTTTCAAAACTTTATATTTTGAAATCACTTCCTTTTCTAAAATCATTATAAAAACGAATATAATCGATATAAATATCGTTCGCGTCAAAATAGCGCATCTCTAATCAGCCCGGCTTTATATATTTCAATAATTTCGTTATTCTATTCAACAAATGAATATTTATCCTATTCAACACATGAATTTATATTTCTTTCAACACATGACTAATATCAACACATGAGTACTGTCAACACATGACTATTTTTGTTATTTAATATATTTTATAAAATTATGATTTCTATCGTTTAATTTTTAATCAGACTCTAACCTTAAATTAGTAAGAGAACGATTCCCTAAGTATTAACCCCGAAGGCCGAAACCAACATCAGATCAATACCCAGGAGACCACTCATCTTATCTATTTTCCAGTTAGTTTCTAATTTTATATATGATAAAGATGTAATTTTTACTGTTAAAATATTTCATTAAACACATGAATTTATATTTCTTTCCACACATGACTATTCTCAACACATGAGTACTGTCAACACATGAATCTTTATTTTATAATATTCTTTGTTTTCCCAATTGGAGTGAGGCCCAATCAATTACCATATAATGTTAATTATATGGATTCCATACAACACATGTATATAATAGCAACGATAAATAATCAACCATCATCCAAAGTGCACCACACAACTGCATATGCATCAAATATAAATAATTAATGCTTACACAGTCTGTCGACCAATCGATCGACATACAACTAAATAATTGGGATTAGTGTACGCCAAATATCATCCCAACACCCGTGTGGGGTTTCAATCCACAAACACTGAATATTATTTATGCAGTTGGGCGATGTGTAAAATTTATCGTCCTAATCAATGTCCTTTAAATAAGTGTACATAAACAAACCGTCCGGTTTGTAAATGAATATTTATTTATTCACATTCACGTTAAAAAATATATTTTTAACGATAAAATATTTTTAACTATATAAATATTTTATTTCATTTCACATCACACAATCAATTTTCACCACAACAAACGATCAAACATACAAGCCATCCATGGTCTGTGAACGACGGGTGTCGGGTGCTGCTAAGCACCGTCTGCATCATAATATATATTTTAACTAGAAAATGAGATTTAAAGTGAGAAGTTCTCACACAGGATTCTACTCTGCCGTGCTTTGCTTTTGAACTGCTGAACCGTCTGGATCTGTTTGAAATTCCAATGCAGTCCTTGTCCCGCTGTTCATAATAAAAATTATATTTTTATTGCTTCATTTCAATAAATAAAAATCATGTTTTTTTTTCAACTCCATACATTTTTTTACAACGCTTCTTTCAATATAAAAATTATATTTTTATAATTCTACTTCTTATATAAAGATTGAATTTTTATTCTCTATATAATATAAAATTTATATTTTTAAATAAACAAAGATCATATTTTTATCCAAACAAAGACCATATTTTTATCACGCTATTCTCTATATAAAAATTATATTTTTATATCCCTCTCCTTCCAATAAAGATTATATTTTTATAATGCTCCTTCCTATATAAAAATTATATTTTTATATCTACTTCTAATATAAAGATCGAATTTTTATATCATCGCTATAAAAATCACATTTTCATTTCAACATATATATATAATAAAAATCAGATTTTTATTACACTACATAAATAAAGATCAAATTTTTACTATCTATATAATGTAAAAATCGTATTTTTATTCTTTCTATCTCATAAAAATTATATTTTATAATTTCTACTATATAAAAATCATATCTTTATTATTTCTACTATATAAAAATCACATCTTTATAACATACAAATCTCTTCTTTATCATATACATACATATGAAACTGATTTTGTTCTTAAATTAATAAATAAAAATAAGAAAAATAACTTACATTGAAAATTAGATGGAGGGGGTCTTCATGTCACTAAGGAAGGGCCCACAGAATCGGCCTGAAGTGGTGTTGGAGTTGCGTCTGTGGCAAGGGGTAGTGGGGTCACATCACAACAGCATTCACTGAAAAGAAAAAGGGGGAACTATGGTTTAAAGGATAAAGGAGGAAGAAGAGGGCTGGCGGCGCAGTAGGAGGCCGGAGGGAGGGGAGATGCGGCGGTGGTTGTCGATTTAAGGGGTGCGACGGCGGTTTCTATTCAGAGGGGGGGGGGGTTGCGGTCTCGCATGGAGGAAGGGAGAGGAAGAGAGGCGGGAGAGGGGAGAGAGGGAGGGGAGGCCTCGCGCCGGCGATGGCTGCGCGCCAGAGGAGGGCGGTAGCGACGGTAGGGGCGCGATCCCCCTTTTTTTTGAATGAATGAAACTGGGGGGGGGGGGAGGGGGAGGGGCTGAGGGTATAGAGATGAAAGGGGTTATTTATTTATTTATTTAATTTTAAAAAGCAACTTTTTATTTCGACTTCGAAATCGAACTCACCAACTGTCATCCTAAGCTAATTACCCCCATTCCGAACACAATGGGATATATATCGTAGGCTGATTCGACCGTTTCGATCAGTTTTCATCAAAATCAAAATATAAATCTATATATTGAATTTGAACGCACATTTCAATTTACCGGGACCACATACTAACTCTAAAAATTCCTGAAAAATATTTTATAGCTTCGTATTGACGATACGGTCCTGACAAAACTAATTTCGTCAAATTCTGAGACCGTTTGATAAATGGCCATTTTCCAGTCGATTAAAATCAACTAAAACTGATCAAACGCGTTTTCCTTTGCCACGCTCACATATCGATTCGAAAAATTACGAATTTTGAAACCTAGGAATAATTTGACATCACGGATCAAACAAAAGTGGTTTCGTCGAAAACCGAGGTCATTTGCAAAATTTCCATTTTTAAGGGCTAGAATTCCATAGTGACTATTCTGAATTTTCAACTGGACATAACTTTTGATTCCCGCTATGAAATTTCAATTTTTCGGATTCGTTGGAAAGATATTCTCAAATAGATTTAAATATTTTTGGTTTCTCCAAAATCCATTTTATTTTGCACCCGACACATTCATTTGAAATTTGAAGCGGATTATCGAACTACCGCGCCATTTTCAATTCCTTTTATAATTATAAGTAATTATTTATATTCTAACGACGATTCAAAAAAAATATACGTTCTATTTCTATTCAACTTAAATTTCTCGTCGCTATTGTTTAAAATAATTCATTCTAAATATTCAAACTTCATCAAAATTGCCAAAATAAAAATTTTAAATTGGCTCGGATTTTCCGGGTTGTTACAATCTTCCCCACTTAAAACTCTTCATCCCCGAAAAGGAATGAGGCTAAAAGTTGTTTAACTAATCAACTCAACTTTCATTATTTTCATCACGGCTTTAGTTCTTCAACTTTTCAATTTCTAAAAACTTTTCAAATTTCTCAAAAATTTGGCTAACACCCTAAATTTTCGAAAAATTTCGCCATAACCTCTCTTGCACCGGGGACTTCGGGATGTTTCAAATAGCCTCCCATGGCCCTCATCAATCCAAAAGAAAAAGAAACAGCCAAGCGGCTAGCCAATCGGCTCATAAAATCATCCAAAACCCAATAAATACAATAAACCTGTACCTATTTGTCAGGCAAACAATTTTATTCCTCTTCTCTAGCCTTCTTGCTATGACCTGTTCAGTAGATATACATGCATATGCATGCAATTGTAATCGTTTTTCAATACAGTTCAATATTCGGTTCAATTTGGCTAAATGGTTCAAAATATCATACAAATAAACAAACAACACAACCATCAATCAATTAGTGGATTATCGTTTCAAATTCATAATTTGATATATATACAAAAAATCATGTTTTTGATGCCAAATCTCAACAAATAATCCTAAGTAAGTTTTGGTTCTCACACCGGTCTAATGGAAACATATAGATATCACACCTTCGAAACTCGAATATAAATTCTGATGATGTACGTACGATAGCGATCATCAGAACCATCCCCGGGCGACTAGAATGTGATTCTATATCTATGCAGTATATTAAAACTTCGAATATACGTTCATGACGCGTATATGCAAAGTATTTATATACTAGATTGTCCAAATTCAATACAAATAAAATATTCAAATACGTATAAAATGGTTTAAATTTCAAAACAAAATTAGTTTTCATTTTAAAAATATACTCTTCACACCCGTTTTAGGATATTACTGATCCTATCTCTAACGAGTCATTCCAATTAGATATTACTAATCCAACATCTGATGAATTCTTTCGTATGGTTCTAATGTGTCTTGTTCTCGACTCTGTAACCAAAGCCCTGATACCAGCTATAAGGACCCGTAACTTCCTGGGTAAGGAAAGATCGGATACTTTGAGGACAAGCCACATCAGGACGCAGACAGAAGAACATTTCATTGTTAATTACAATAATTACATCATAATACAAGAATATACAGAGTGTGAATAAATATTATACATCACAAAATTATCAGAGATTTAAATACATTACTACAGTAGAAAAATAATACAATACACAACTAGAAGTAATACACGGATACAGAGCTTTCCAAGTATCGTTCCAGCTGTAAATCAGGATCCTGTGAATATAAATCTGCAAAACCAAAACTACTAGTTGCCCGTGTCAAATTAAGGGCACCCAGAGTTTAGGTTAAAACAATAAACTCCAGGTCAGTCATGTGACTGGTGTGAGAACTAAAACAGTTATTAATCTTTATTTTAAAGTTAGGTAAATCAAGGGACCACGCCGTATAACATGGAACGGGTTTCCTCCCAAGAATACCAGTGCATAAAACAACAACGCAATGTTAAATAAAGAACAATGAAGCTATTATAAGACCTAGGTCCCATTACATAATGCAACGCAAGCCGAGGATAGGGTTTTTACCTTATAATAGCCAAGAATGCTTGATACGTTTAAAAACAAATCATTTGATACTATTATAAGTGCATAGTGTATAAAACAACTTCAAATCATAAGTATCAACCATAGACGGCATAAGTGCCTCATATCACTATGTCGCCATACTAGGCTCTACAAATAAAACCGCAAAGTCATGTATTGGAAGCTGGATTTCCATCTGTGAATCGAGGCAAAAGATAGTCCTCACCGATTTCGAGACTCTCTAGCCCGAGCCTCAGGACAAGTACTCAGTCAAGCCCTTGGAGCGACAGGGTCGGTCCACTGATGTGGATTAAAATGCCTGAACAATACGTTTCCCCACCCTTTGGGGGCGTAAATGAGCCAACAAATGACTCCATGGCTCCACATAGTCACCGATATATCCGAGGCGCCTCGCAACAGCAACAACCACATAATCAAACTCGTCAGGGCGTGCAAAACCACTGATGCCACTTCTAGCTAGAAGGAAACGTATGTCCTCCCTGAGGTCCTCTCCCGTTTCTGCTCCACTACCGGGGTGTCAGGCTCGTGAATCAACGCTACACAAAGCTATGCCACACAGGCCGTGCTTTGATCATCAACCACAAGACTTTGCCTTTCAACAGAAGCCTTGATCATATTGCCAATTATGCATGCCACACATGCAATTCACTCGATGCGTTTGATATCCATCAATATATAACCTCTGAGCTCGTACGTCTCAGAGAAG
This sequence comes from Allium sativum, assembly GCA_030737875.1. Classification (NCBI taxonomy): domain Eukaryota; kingdom Viridiplantae; phylum Streptophyta; class Magnoliopsida; order Asparagales; family Amaryllidaceae; genus Allium; species Allium sativum. Next base: position 304,484,727 of record CM060924.1, read on the forward strand.
GGCATTAAGCAAGAGAATAAATTCTCCGCCGCCAAACAGATATATATTCAATAGAAATTAATTACACAGAATAAAATCCAATGTCAGACACACAGTCCATTTACAAGTTCGTTCTGGGTCTGAACGAAACCGAAGGCACCAAGTACCCCGCATATCCATCGATCTCCAAGTACGACTGGACGATCACTAACTGATTCCCTCCTCTTGGGTGTACGGCCCAATCAAGATCATCAGTAATTATCCAAACGACGTGAAGACCCCCGGTCTTCAACCACCGTCTTCATCTTTGACTAATCGTCGAATCAGTTATTCAGACTGAGATAAACCCGGTCTTTCTGAATAACTCGCGTATATAATAAACAAGTGTTACACAAACACAACATACGCCTCATTCCAATTCATCAGTCACTAACCGTAAATTAGCAAGAGAATAATTCCCCAAATGTTAACCCCAAAGGCCGAAACCAACATTAGATCAATATCCAGGAAACCATTCTTCTTAGCTAACCTACAGTTAGTTTCTAAGTTTCACATTCTTAGGGAAAGGGTCTCATTAATTTTATCAAAGATAAATTCCTTAAATTTGTTCTTTAAACTTCTTTTGAATATTAATTCAACTAATCGGGATTAGCGAACATTACCGAAGTAATCAATTGTTAAATTTCCCAACCCCAACCTATTCATCCCATGAAGTTAAACTAGTAATACTTCATATCTAACACCACAGTGTTATCGGTAAATTCAATTACCATTTCACGTTCAAATCTAATTAAAGTTTTAACTATTGCCTGGAGCAAAACTGGTGATACTCCATTCTCGATCATTTCAATCTAATTAAAGATTCATTAAAACTCCACTTGGTTTTAATCTTCCCAAAAATCAATATTAATGATTGTTTAACTTGGGAAATCATATCCTGTCTTTAACTGGGTTAAAGAACCAATGTCATTTAAAACACGGTTCACTATAAACCCAAAATCACATTCCATTCTATTACCCTTTAATCGTAAATTAGCAAGTGAACAATTCCCTAAGTATTAACCCCGAAGGCCGAAACCAAACATCAGATCAATACCCAGGAGACCATTCAACTTAACTAATCTCCAGTTAGTTTCTGATTTTCTTAACTTCATTGGGTCTAAGAACAATATTATTGAAGATACCATTGACGACAAACCCAAATCAAATTTGGAAAAGGTCGCTGTAAGTGCAGTTCGATGGCCGTTGATGGAAATCGACTGTACGGGCCTTGATAAAATTATTAAAAATAGTAATAATTTGTGTAAAATCATAGGAAATGATTTGTGAAGAATTGGGATGAAAATTTCCATATTTGAAAGGGTAAAAATAGATTTTTATCGAAATGAACTAGTTTTGAACTAGAATTATAATTCTATTTATTTTTAAAATAAATAAAGTGGATTTGAAATGGTTTTAAAAATAACCAGAATTTCCAATAATTGAATTGGAATGGATTTGAATCGAAAACCCGTAACTTCCCCGGTAAGGAAAGCACGAATTGCTTTGAGAACACGACAAGTCAGGACACAAACAGAAGAACATTTCATTGTTTATTACAACAATTCCATTAGATACAAGAATATACAGAGTATAAATGAACAAATTACATTCGATAAATATCAGAGATTACAATAAATTACATAGCAGCGGAAAACGATACAAAACACAACTGAAAGTAATACACGGATATAGAGCTTTCCGATCATCGTTCCAGCTGTAAATCAGGATCTTGTGAATAAAAATCTGCAAAACCAAAACTACTAGCTGCCTATGTAGAAATAGGAGCACCCAGAGTTTAGGTTAAAACAATAAACTCCAGGTCAGTCATGTGACTGGTGTGAGAACTAAAACAGTTACTAATTTGATTTTTAAAGTTTGGTAAATCAAGGGACCACACCGTATAACACGGAACGTGTTTTTACCCTAAGAATACCAGTGCATAGAATAAACAACGCAATGCTTTTTTTTTGAAAAATGAAGCTATTATAAGACCCAGGTCCCATAACGCAATGCAACGCAAGCCGGAGGATAGGCTTTTCCCTTATAATAGCCAAACATACTTAGTACGTTTAAAACAAATCATTTGATACTATTATAAGTGTATAGTGTCAAAACAATTTCAATCATAAATATCAATCATAGACGGCATTAATGACCCATACCACTATGTCGCCATACTAGGTTCTACAAATAAAACCGAAATATCTCGTATTGTAAATTGGATTTCCGTCATGAGTTGAGGCAAGGGGCAAGCTCCTCTCCGCTTCGAGACACTCTAGAAAACGTCTCAGGACTACTCTCTCTGGGTAACCCTTGGATTTTCAGGGCCAGTCCTCCCTTACGTTTGAGGATTAATTATTCCTAAACACACGTTTCCCGGTCCTAACAGACCTATATCCGAGGCGCCTCGCATTCCAACAACCACATAGGTAAAAATAATATAAATGTCAGCTAGTTTAAGCACTGACACTACCTCTAGCTAGAAAGAAACGTCGTGTTCTCCCTGCAGTCACTATCCCGTTTTTGACTCATACCGAGGTGTAAGGCTCGCGAATCCACGCTATACACAAAGCTACGCCACACAGGACATGCTTTGATCACCAACCACAAGACTTTTCTTTTCAACAGAAGCCTTGATTAATTGCCACTTAGGCATGCCACACAAGCAATTCATGCCATGCGATTGATATCCATCAATATATAACCTCTAAGCTCATATGTCTCAGAGAAGGGCGTTAAGTAAGAGAATAAATTCTCCGCCGCCAAATAGATATATATTTAATAGAAATCAATCACACAGAATAAAATCCAATGTCAGACACACAATCCATTTACAAGTTCGTTCTGGGTCTGAACGAAACCGGAGGCACTTTCCTCACATATCCATCGATCTCCAAGTACGTCTGGACGATCACCAACTGATTCCCTCCTCTTGGGTGTACAGCCAAATCAAGATCATCAGTAATCACCCAAACGATGTGAAGACTTCCAGTCTTCAACCACCATCTTCATCTTCGACATATCGTCGAATCGGTTATTCAGAATGGGTATAAACCCGGCCTTTTCGAATAACCCGCGTATATAATAAACAATTGTTACACAAACACAACATACACCTCATTCCAATTCATCAGTCACTAACCATAAATTAGCAAGGGAACAATTCCCCAAATATTAACCCCGAAGGCCGAAACCAACATCAGATCAATACCCAGGAAACCATCCTTCTTAGCTAACCTACAGTTAGTTTCTAAATTTCACATCCTTAGGGAAAGGTTCCCGTTAATTTTATCAAAGATAAATTCTTCTAAATTTATTCTTTAATCTTCCTTTGGATATCATTTCAAACCATGTTAAGGTTTTCCAAACTAGTCGGGATTAGCGAACCACACCGAAGTAATTATTTGTTTTATATCCCAATCCCAACCTATCCATCCCATGAAGCAAAACTCGTAATACTCCATATCTAACGCCACAGTGTTATCGGTAAAATTTATTACCATTTCACGTTCAAATCTAGTTAAAGATTTAACTATCGCTTGAAGCAAAACTGGTGATACTCCATTCTCGATCATTTCAATCTAATTAAAGATTCATTAAAACTCTACTTAGTTTTAATATTTAACTGGGTTAAAGAACCGCTGTTATTTAAAACACGGTTCATGATAAACCCAAAATCACATCCCATTCTATCAGCCTTTAACCGTAAAATAGCAAGTGAGTAATTCCCTAAGTATTAACCCCGAAGGCCGAAACCAACATCAGATCAATACCCAAGAAACCATTCAACTTAACTAATCTCCAGTTAGTTTCTGATTTTCTTAACTCAGTTGGGTCTAAGAACGGTATTATTGAAAATATCGTTCACGACAACCCAAATCACATTTGATATTAAATATAAGGCTCTGAATAGAAAATATATTGTCTTATATTCAATATCAAATTCTACGACCAACAAATATCGTATTGGAAATAACGATATATATATATATATCTTTAAAATTTCCACAACCATATTCATATAATCACGAAATTCAACATTGAAATATTCCGAAGATAATTTCGATTCAAATCCATCCCAATTCACGTATTGGAAATTCTGGTTGCTTTTAAAACCACTTTCAATCCATTTTATTTATTTAAAAATAATTGGATTTTAATTCTAGTTCAAAACTAGTTCATTTCCATAAAAATCTATTTTTATCTTTACAAATGTGGAATTTTTCATCCCAGTTCTTTCCAATTCATATATTATGATTTTACACAAATTATTAATATTTTTAATAATTTTATCAAGGCCCGTACAGTCGGTTTTCGATAACGGCCACCGAACTGCACTTACAACGACCTTTTCCAAATTTGATTTGGACATAATCCCAAATCCAACCGTTAGATTTCAAATTTCTAATATCCGTTAGAAAGCTCTTTTCGATACGAACCCAACGGTTCCGGTTTTAGTAGAATCCGACGGTCGGATCTCCCGCAATATCTATTCGAAATCAATGGTCGAAAATCACGAACTGCCGCGGCGCGGCGCGTTCTATTCAGGCCATTATATATATAACATATATATTTCGTCGATTTCCTTTTAAAACGTATTTTATCAATCGTTTTAAATTCGTTTCGAAACGATTTCAACTTCATATTCAACTTCGAAACGAAATTGAATATTCCACATCATCGATATACAAATGATAATATTTTCAAAACGTTATATTTTGAAATCACTTCCTTTTCTATAATTATTATAAAAACGAGTATAATCGATATAAATATCGTTCGTGTCAAAATAGCGCATCTCTAATCAACACGGCTTTATATATTTCAATAACTTCATTATTCTATTCAACAAATGAATATTTATTCTATTCAACACATGAATCTATATTTCTTTCAACACATGACTATTCTCAATACATGAGTACTGTCAACACATGACTATTTTTGTTATTTAATATATTTTATAAAATTTTGATTTCTATAGTTTAATTTTTTATCAGACTCCAACCGTAAATTAGTAAGAGAACGATTCCCAAAGTATTAACCCCGAAGGTCGAAACCAATATCATATCTATACCCAGGAGACCACTCATCTTATCTATTTTCCATTTAGTTTCTAATTTTATATATGATAAAGATGTAAATTTTATTGTTAAAATATTTTACTCAAAACATGATAAGTTTCAACACATGAATATTCTCAACACATGAGCATCGCCAACACATGAATCTTTATTTTATAATATTCCTTATTTTCCCAATTGGAATGAGGCCCAATCAATATCCTTCAAATAAGTGTACATAAACAAACCGCCCGGTTTGTAAATGAATATTTATTTATTCACATTCACGTTAAAAATTATATTTTTAACTATATTAATTTATTCCAACACATGAAGGTTTTATCATCCATTTCACATCAACATCACAAACAGACTTCACAACACATCAAACAAGCATACAAGTCGTCCATGGTCTGTGGACGACGGGTGTCGGGTGCTGCTAAGCACCGTCTGCATCCCAGTATATATTTTAACTAAAAAACAAGATTTAAAGTGAGAAGTTCTCACCTACTAGCTAAACCAAATGCCACGACTCTTCTTATGTAGAAATCTTCATCGTGCTTGCATTTTGTCAATTTCACTGTCTGTAGCCACTACATATATAAAAATCACATTTTTATATTGTTGCTATGTATATAAAAATCACATTTATATAATCACTCTATATGGATAAAAATTCTATTTTTACACCGCTAGTGTATGGATAAAGATTCTATTTTTATTACTCCACATAAATAAAAATCATATTTTTATTCTTCCTATGATATAAAAATCATATTTTTGTTATCTGCACTATATAAAGATTATATTTTTATCACGCTAATTTCATAATAAAAATTATATTTTTATATCTTTCTTCTTCTAATAAAGATTATATTTTTTACTTCGCTAAAAATTAAATTTTACTTCATTAAAAATCCAACCTTTCTTCGCTAATATCATATTTAAAATTCCGACCTTTCTTATTTGATTAACTATATAGAACTCCGACTTTTTCTATTTGATTAACTATATAAAAATCTCAGTGAGGAGTTCTCACCTTGATTTTATTCTAACACGTTTTCTGACTTTCTGAATTGTTGTTGAGTTCCAGACTTCGCATACAAACTCTAACCTTCAATCCATCTTTTTTTTTAGTGTAAGCACGCCATTCTGAAATACTTTCGCCTAAGGGACTTTTTGCCGAAAATGCTCCAATTCGCCAGAAATCACGAAAGTACACGATTTTGACAGCATTTGGACAGCAGACTTTGGACGCGTTTTCCGAGCAGCTCCGAACTCCAAAACACAACTTCCATATATCCAAATCGAATAGAAAATCGTGCTCTACAACTTTGGTCTTGAGGAACTTTGGCCAGAAACACACCGTTTGAGAGTTATGAGGCAAAACAGATCTGGGCTGTTATGTAAAAACGGGATTTTTGTGAAAAATGTGTTTTTGGATGTTGGGGGCCCCACGGTCGGCGCTGGGCGGCCAAAGGCGGCGACAGGACCGGCTGGTGGTGGGGGAAGGCGCAGGTGGCGGGATGGTGGCGGGAGGTGGCGGTGGTTGAGGGATTTTGGGATTCGGGGCTTAGGGTTTTTGCAAATCGAGAGAGGAGGAGGAGAGAGGGGAGAGGAGAAGGAGGAGGAGGAGAGAAGGAGACCGGCGGTGGAAGGTGGCGTGGTGGTGGAAACGCAAGGGGGGGCGACTGGTTTTGAGTTCCGGTGTTTTTTTTATGCGTGAGGAATGAGAGAGAGAGAGAGAGGGAAGGTTGACTTATATAATTATTTAATTCCAAAAATTTACTTTTTATTTTGAAGTCGAAATCAAACCCACTGACTGTCGTCCCTATTTAATTACCCCCATTCTGAACATAATGGGATATGTCCCGTAAGCCAGTTCGACCGTTACGATCAGTTTTCATCAAAATTAAAATATAACTCTATATATTGAATTTGAACGCACATTTCAATCTGCCGGGGTCGCATACTTACTCTAAAAATTCCCAAAAAATATTTTCTAACTTCGTATTGACGATACGGTCCTAACAAAACCAATTTCGTCGAATTCTGAGACCGTTTGAAAAATGGCCAATTTTCAGTCGATTAAAATCAACTGAAACTGGTCAAACGCGTTTTCCTTTTCCATGCTTACATATTGAATCGGAAAATTATGAATTTTGAAACCTAGTAACAAATTGACATCACGGATCCAAGAAAAGTCGTTTCGTCGAAAACCGAGGTCGTTTGCAAAATTTCCATTTTTAAGGGCCTGAATTCTATAGCGACTCTTTTGAATTTTCAACTGGACATATCTTTTGATTCCCGCTATGAAATTTTGATTTTTTGGATTCGTTGGAAAGATATTCTCAATTAGATTCTAATATTTTTGGTTTCGCCAAAATCCGGTTAATTTTGCACCCGGTACATTCATTTGAAGTTTGAAAACGAATTTTCAAACTACCGCGCCATTTTCAATTCTTTTTATAATTAAAAATAAATATTTATATTCTAACGACGATCTATATAAATATATACGTTCTAATTCTATTCAAAATAAATTTCTCGTCGTTATAATTTAAAACAAATCATTTTAAATATTCAAACTTCGCTTAAATTGCCAAAATAAAAAATTTAAACTGGCTCAGATTTCCTGGGTTGTTACGATCTCCCCCACTTAAAACATTTCGTCCCCGAAAAGGAACGAAGCCGAAAGTTGTTTCGCAAACCAACTCAACTTTCACTATTTTCTTTATGGCTTAAGTTCTTCAACTTTTCAGTTTCTAAGAAATTTTCAAATTTCTCAAAAATTTGGCTAACACCCTAAATTTTCGAAAAATTTCGCCATAACCTCCCCTGCACCGGGGACTTCGGGATATTTCAAATAGCCTCCCATGGCCCTCATCAATCCAAAAAGAAAAAGAAACAGCCAAGCGGCTAGCCAATCGACTCATAAAATCATCCAAACCCAAAGAAATACAATAAACATTTACCTATTTGTCGGGCATACAATTTTATTCTTCTGCTCTAGCTTCCTTGCTATGACCTATTCAATGTAAGTACATGTATATGCATGCAAATGTGATAAATTTTCAATACAATTCACTATTTGGTTCAATTAGGCTAAACGGTTCAAAATTATCAAACCAATAATCAAACAACACAAACATCAATCAATTAGTGGATTAACGTTTCAAATTCATAATTTTGATATATATACAGAAAATCATGTTTTTGATGCCAAATCACAACAATAAATCTATCTAGTTTTGGTTCTCACACCAGCCTAATGGAAATATATAGATATCACACCTTCGAAACACGAACATAAAAACTGATGATGTGGCCACATCATCTGAATTATCCCCGGGTGTCTAGAATGTGATTCTATATCAATCCAGTATATTAAAACTTCGAATATATGTTCATGACGCGTATATGCAAAATCTTTATATACTCGATTGTCCAAACTCAATACAAATATTCAAATACGTATAAAACGATTTAAATTTCAAAACAAAATTTGTTTTCATTTTGAAAAATATACTCTTCACACCCGTTCTAGGACACTACTAATCCCATCTCTAACGAGTTATTCTTATTGAACATTACTAGTCCAATATCTGATGAATTCTTTCGTTTGGTTCTAATGTGTCTTGTTCTCGAGTTCTGTAAACCAAAGCTCTGAAACCAAATGTAGTAACCCGTAACTTCCCGGTAAGGAAAGCACGAATTGCTTTGAGAAGACGATAAATCGGGATGCAAACAGAAGAACATTTCATTGTTTATTACAACAATTCCATCAGATACAAGAATATACAGAGTATAAGTGAACAAATTACATTCGATAAATATCAGAGATTACAATAAATTATAAAGCAGTGGAAAACAATACAAAACACATCTGAAAGTAATACACGGATACAGAGCTTTCCGAGCATCGTTCCAGCTGTAAATCAGGATCCTGTGAATATAAATCTGTAAAACCAAAACTACTAGCTGCCCATGTAGAAATAGGGGCACCCAGAGTTTAGTTTAAAACAATAAACTCCAGGTCAGTCATGTGACTGGTGTGAGAACTAAAACAGTTATTAATTTGATTTTTAAATTTCGGTAAATCAAGGGACCACCCGTATAACACGGAACGGGTTTTTACCCTAAGAATACCAGTGCATAAAATAAACAACGCATTGCCTTTTTTTGAAAAATGAAGCTATTATAAGACCCAGGTCCCATCACGCAATGAAACGCAAGCCGGAGGATAGTCTTTTCCCTTATAATAGCCAAACATGCTTGGTACGTTTAAAACAAATCATTTGATACTATTATAAGTGTATAATGTCAAAACAATTTCAATCATAAATATCAATCATAGACGGCATTAATGACCCATACCACTATGTCGCCATACTAGGTTCTACAAATAAAGCCGAAATATCTCGTATTGTAAATTGGATTTCCGTCATGAGTCGAGGCAAGGGGCAAGCTCCTCTCCGCTTCGAGACACTCTAGCAAATGTCTCAGGACTACTCTCTCTGGGTAACCCTTGGATCTTCAGGGTCGGTCCTCCCTTACGTTTGAGGATTAATTATTCCTGAACACACGTTTCAAGGTCCTAACGGACCTATATCCGAGGCGCCTCGCATTCCAACAACCACATAGGTAAAAATAATATAAATGTCAGCCAGTTTAAGCATGACACTACCTCTAGCTAGAAAGAAACGTCATGTTCTCCCTGCAGTCACTATCCTGTTTTTGACTCATACCGAGGTGTGAGGTTCGCGAATCCACGCTATACACAAAGCTGCGCCACACAGGCCGTGCTTTGATCGCCAACAACAAGACTTTGCTTTTCAACAGAAGCCTTGATCAATTGCCACTTAGGCATGCCACACAGGCAATTCATGCCATGCGATTGATATCCATCAATATATAACCTCTGAGCTCATACGTCTCAGAGAAGGGCGTTAAGAAAGAGAATAAATTCTCCACCGCAAACAGATATATATTTAACAGAAATCAATCACACATAATAAATTCCAATGTCAGACACACAATCCATTTACAAGTTCGTTCTGGGTCTGAACGAAACCGGAGGCACTTTCCTCGCATATCCATCGATCTCCAAGTACGTCAGGACGATCACCAACTGATTCCCTCCTCTTGGGTGTACAACCCAATCAAGATCATCAGTAATCACCCAAACGATGTGAAGACTTCTGGTCTTCAACCACCGTCTTCATCTTCGACATATCGTCGAATCGGTTATTCAGAATGGGTATAAACCCGGCCTTTCCGAATAACCTACGTATATAATAAACAAATGTTACACAAACACAACATACGCCTCATTCCAATTCATCAGTCACTAACCGTAAATTAGCAAGAGAACAGTTCCCCAAATATTAACCCCGAAGGCCGAAACCAACATCAGATCAATACCCAAGAAACCATCCTTCTTAGCTAACCTACAGTTAGTTTCTAATTCTCACATTCTTATGGGAAAGGTTTCCAATAATTTTATCAAAGATAAATTCTTCTAAATTTATTCTTTAATCTTCCTTTGGAAATCATTTCAAACCATGTTAAGGTTTTCCAAACTAGTCGGGATTAGCGAACCACACCGAAGTAATTATTTATTTTATTTCCCAATCCAAACCTATCCATCCCATGAAGAAAAACTGGTAATACTCCATATCTAACACCACAGTGTTATCGGTAAAATTTATTACCATTTCACGTTCAAATCTAGTTAAAGATTTAACTATCGCTTGGAGCAAAATTGGTGATACTCCATTCTCTATCATTTCAATCTAATTAAAGATTCATTAAAACTCCACTTAGTTTTAATCTTTAAGTGGGTTAAAGAACCGTTGTCATTTAAAACACGGCTCATGATAAACCCAAAATCACATCCCATTCTATCAGCCTTTAACCGTAAAATAGCAAGTGAGCAATTCCCTAAGTATTAACCCCAAAGGCCGAAACCAACATCAGATCAATACCCAAGAAACCATTCAACTTAACTAATCTCCAGTTAGTTTCTGATTTTCTTAACTCAGTTGGGTCTAAGAACGGTATTATTGAAGCTACCGTTCACGACAACCAAACCACATTTGATATTAAATACAAGGCTCTGAATAGAAAATATATCGGCTTATATTCAATATCAAATTCTATGACCGACAAATATCGTATTGGAAATAACGATATATATATATATATCTTTCAAATTTCCACAACCATATCCGTATAATCACGAAATCCAACATCGAAATATTCCGAAGATAATTTCAATTCAAATCCATCCCAATTCACGTATTGGAAATTCTGGTTACTTTTAAAACCACTTTCAATCCATTTTATTTATTTAAAAATAATTGGATTTTAATTCTAGTTCAAAACTAGTTCATTTCCATAAAAATCTATTTTTATCTTTACAAATGTGGAATTTTTCATCCCAGTTCTTTCCAATTCATATATTATGATTTTACACAAATTATTAATATTTTTAATAATTTTATCAAGGCCCGTACAGTCGGTTTTCGATAACGGCCACCGAACTGCACTTAGAACGACCTTTTCCAAATTTGATTTGGACATAATCCCAAATCCAACCGTTAGATTTCAAATTTCTAATATCCGTTAGAAAGCTCTTTTCGATACGAACCCAACGGTTCCGGTTTTAGTAGAATCCGACGGTCGGATCTCCCGCAATATCTATTCGAAATCAATGATCGAAAATCACGAACTGCCGCGGCGCGGCGCGTTCTATTCAGGCCATTATATATATATAACATATATAGTTCGTCGATTTCCTTTTAAAACGTATTTTATCAATCGTTTTAAATTCGTTTCGAAACGATTTCAACTTCATATTCAACTTCGAAACGAAATTGAATATTCCACATCATCGATATACAAATGATAATATTTTCAAAACGTTATATTTTGAAATCACTTCCTTTTCTATAATTATTATAAAAACGAGTATAATCGATATAAATATCGTTCGTGTCAAAATAGCGCATCTCTAATCAACACGGCTTTATATATTTCAATAACTTCATTATTCTATTCAACAAATGAATATTTATTCTATTCAACACATGAATCTATATTTCTTTCAACACATGACTATTATTAACACATGAGTACTGTCAACACATGACTATTTTTGTTATTTAATATATTTTATAAAATTTTGATTTCTATCGTTTAATTTTTTATCAGACTCCAACCGTAAATTAGTAAGAGAACGATTCCCTAAGTATTAACCCCGAAGGCCGAAACCAACATCAGATCTATACCCAGGAGACCACTCATCTTATCTATTTTCCAGTTAGTTTCTAATTTTATGTGTTAAAGATGTAATTTTATTGTTAAAATATTTTACTCAACACATGAATATTCTCAACACATGAGCATCGTCAACACATGAATCTTTATTTTATAATATTCCTTATTTTCCCAATTGGAATGAGGCCCAATCAATATCCTTCAAATAGGTGTACATAAACAAACCGTCCGGTTTGTAAATGAATATTTATTTATTCAAATTCACGTTAAAAATTATATTTTTAACTATATTAATTTATTTCAACACATGAAGGTCTTATCATCCATTTCACATCAACATCATTAACAAACTTCACAGCACATCAAACAAGCATACAAGTCGTCTTTGGTCTGTGGACGACGGGTGTCGGGTGCTGCTAAGCACCGTCTACATCCTAGTATATATTTTAACTAGAAAACAAGATTTAAAGTGAGAAGTTCTCACCTACTAGCTAAACCAAACGCCACAACTCTTCTTATGTAGAAATCTTCATCGTGCTCGCCTTTTGTCAATTTCACTGTCCGTAGCCACTACATATATAAAAATCACATTTTTATATTGTTGCTATGTATATAAAAATCACATTTTTATAATCACTCTATATGGATAAAAATTCTATTTTTACACCGCTACTGTATAGATAAAGATTCTATTTTTATTACCCTACATAAATAAAAATCATATTTTTATTCTTCCTATGATATAAAAATCATATTTTTATTGTCTACACTATATAAAGATTATATTTTTATCACGCTAACTTCATAATAAAAATTATATTTTTATATCGTTCTTCTTCTAATAAAGATTATATTTTTACTTCGCTAAAAATCAAATTTTTACTTCATTAAAAATCCAACCATTCTTCGCTAATATCATATTTAAAAATTCGACCTTTCTTATTTGACTAACTATATAAAAATCCGACCTTTTCTATTTGATTAACTATATAAAAATCTCAGTGAGGAGTTCTCACCTTGGTTTTATTCTAACACGTTTTCTGACTTTCTGAATTGTTGTTCGAGTTCCAGACTTCGCATACAAACTCTAACCTTAAATCCACCTTATTTTCTAGCGTAAGCACGCCATTCTGAACAACTTTCACCTAAGGGACTTTTTGCCGAAAATGCTCCAATTCGCCAGAATTCGCGAAAGTACATGATTTTGACAGCTTTTGGACAGCAGACTTTGGACGCGTTTTCTGAGCAGCTCCGAACTCCAAAACACGACTTCCATATATCCAAATCGAAGAGAAAACCGTTCTCTACAACTTTGGTCTTGAGGAACTTTGGCCATAAACACACCGTTTGAGAGTTATGAGGCAAAACATATCTGGGCTGTTATGTAAAAACGGGATTTTTGTGAAAAATGTGTTTTTGGATGTTGGGGGCCCCACGGTCGGCGCTGGGCGGCCAGAGACGGCGGCGGGACCTGCTGGTGGTGGGGGAAGGCGCAGGTGGCGGGAGGTGGCGGTGGTTGAGCGATTTTGGGATTTGGGGCTTAGGGTTTTTGCAAATCGAGAGAGGAGGAGGAGAGAGAGGAGAGGAGAAGGAGGAGGAGGAGAGAAGGAGACCGGCGGTGGTAGGTGGCACGCTGGTGGCAGCGCAGGGGGGGACTGGTTTTGGGTTCCGGTGTTTTTTTTTTGTGCGTGAGGAATGGGAGAGAGAGAGAGGGATTGACTTATATAATTATTTAATTATTTAATTCCAAAAAGTTACTTTTTATTTTGAACTCGAAATCAAACCCACCGACTGTCATCCCTATCTAATTACCCTCATTCCGAACACAATGGGATATGTCCCGTAAGCCAATTCGACCGTTACGATCAGTTTTCATCAAAATTAAAATATAACTCTATATATTGAATTTGAACGCACATTTCAATTTGCCGGGGTCACATACTAACTCTAAAAATTCCCAAAAAATATTTTCTAACTTCGTATTGATGATACAGTCCTAACAAGAGCAATTTCGTCGAATTCTGAGACCGTTTGAAAAATAGCCAGTTTCCTGTCGATTAAAATCAACTGGTCAAACGCGTTTTCCATTGCCACGCTTACATATTGAATCGGAAAATTACGAATTTTGAAACCTAGCAATAACTTGACATCACGGATCCAACAAAAGTTGTTTCGTCGAAAACCAAGGTCGTTTGCAAAATTTTCATTTTTAAGGGCCTGAATTCCATAGCGACTCTTCTGAATTTTCAACTGGACGTATCTTTTGATTCCCGCTATGAAATTTTGATTTTTCGGATTCGTTGGAAAGATATTCTCAATTAGATTCTAATATTTTTGGTTTCGCCAAAATCCGTTTTATTTTGCACCCGGTACATTCATTTGAAGTTTGAAATCGAATTTTCAAACTATCGCGCCATTTTCAATTCCTTTTATAATTAAAAATAAATATTTATATTCTAACGATGGTCTATATAAATATATACGTTCTAATTCTATTCAAAATAAATTTCTCGTTGTTATAATTTAAAATAAATCATTTTAAATATTCAAACTTCGCTTAAATTGCCAAAATAAAAATTTTAAACTAGCTCAGATTTTCCGGGTTGTTACAATCTCCCCCACTTAAACTTTTCGTCCCCGAAAAGGAACGAAGCCGAAAGTTGTTTCGCAAACCAACTCAACTTTCACTATTTTCTTTATGGCTTAAGTTCTTCAACTTTTCAGTTTTTAAGAACTTTTCTAATTTCTCAAAAATTTGGCTAACACCCTAAATTTTCGAAAAATTTCGCCATAACCTCCCCTGCACCGGGGACTTTGGGATATTTCAGATAGCCTCCCATGGCCCTCATCAATCCAAAAAGAAAAAGAAATAGCTAATCGGCTCATAAAATCATCCAAACCCAAAGAAATACAATAAACATGTACCTATTTGTCGGGCAAACAATTTTATTCTTCTGCTCTAGCCTCCTTGCTATGACCTGTTCAATGTAAGTACATGTATATGCATGCAAATGCGATAAATTTTCAATACAATTCACTATTTGGTTCAATTAGGCTAAACGGTTCAAAATTATCAAACCAATAATCAAACAACACAAACATCAATCAATTAGTGGATTAACGTTTCAAATTCATAATTTTGATATACATACAGAAAATCATGTTTTTGATGCCAAATCACAACAATAAATCTATCTAGTTTCGGTTCTCACACCAGCCTAATGGAAATGTATAGAAATCACACCTTCGAAACACGAACATAAATACTGATAATGTGGCCACATCATCAGAATATATGATAAAGATAATTGCAAGGAGAATACTGATAATGTGGCCACATCATCAGAATATAGTGACTGCAAGGAGAATACTGATAATGTGGCCACATCATCAGAATACTGATAATGTGGCCACATCATCAGAAACCAACATCAGATCTATACCCAGGAGACCACTCATCTTATCTATTTTCCAGTTAGTTTCTAATTTTATATATGATAAAGATGTAAATTTTATTGTTAAAATATTTTACTCAACACATGATAAGTTTCAACACATGAATATTCTCAATACATGAGCATCGTCAAGACATGAATCTTTATTTTATAATATTCCTTATTTTCCCAATTGGAATGAGGCCTAATCAATATCCTTCAAATAGGTGTACATAAACAAACCGTCCGGTTTGTAAATGAATATTTATTTATTCACATTCACGTTAAAAATTATATTTTTAACTATATTAATTTATTTCAACACATGAAGGTTTTATCATCCATTTCACATCAACATCACAAACAAACTTCACAACACATTAAACAAGCATACAAGTCGTCCATGGTCTGTGGACGACGGGTGTCGGGTGCTGCTAAGCACCGTCTACACCCTAGTATATATTTTAACTAGAAAACAAGATTTAAAGTGAGAAGTTCTCACTTACTAGCTAAACCAAAAGCCACGACTCTTCTTATGTAGTAATCTTCGTCGTGTTCGCCTTTTGTCAATTTCACTGTCCGTAGCCACTACATATATAAAAATCACATTTTTATATTGTTGCTATGTATATTAAAATCACATTTTTATAATCACTCTATATGGATACAAATTCTATTTTTACACCGCTACTGTATAGCTAAAGATTCTATTTTTATTACTCTACATAAATAAAAATCATATTTTTATTCTTCCTATGATATAAAAATCATATTTTTATTGTTTGCACTATATAAAGATTATTTTTTTTTCATGCTAACTTCATAATAAAAATTATATTTTTATACCGTTCTTCTTCTAGTAAAGATTATATTTTTACTTCGCTAAAAATCAAATCTTTACTTCATTAAAAATCCAACCTTTCTTCGCTAATATCCTATTTAAAAATCTGACCTTTCTTATTTGATTAACTATATAAAAATCTGACCTTTTCTATTTGATTAACTATATAAAAATCTCAGTGAGGAGTTCTCACCTTGGTTTTATTCTAACACGTTTTCTGACTTTTTGAATTGTTGTTCGAGTTCCAGACATCGCATACAAACTCTAACCTTCAATCCAACTTTTTTTCTACCGTAAGCACGCCATTCTGAACAACTTTCGCCTATGGGACTTTTTGCCGAAAATGCTCCAATTTGCCAGAATTCGCGAAAGCACACGATTTTGATAGCAGACTTTGGACGCGTTTTCCGAGCAGCTCCGAACTCCAAAAGACGACTTCCATATATCCAAATCGAAGAGAAAATCGTACTCTACAACTTTGGTCTTGAACTTTGGCCAGAAACGCACCGTTTGAGAGTTATGAGGAAAAACAGATCTGGGCTGTTATGTAAAAACGGGATTTTTGTGAAAAATGTGTTTTTGGATGTTGGGGGCCCCACGGCCGGCGCTGGGCGGCTAGAGGCGACGGCGGGACCTGTTGGTGGTGGTGGAAGGCGCAGGTGGCGGGATGGTGGCGGTGGTTGAGGGATTTTGGGATTTGGATTTTTGCAAATCGAGAGAGGAGGAGAAGAGAGAGGAGAGGAGAAGGAGAAGAGAAGGAGACCGGCGGTGGTAGGTGGCGCGGTGGTGGCAGCGCAGGGGGACGACTGGTTTTTGGTTCTGGTGTTTTTTTCGTGCGTGAGGAATGAGAGAGAGAGAGGGTTGACTTATATAATTATTTAATTCCAAAAAGTTACTTTTTATTTTGAACTCGAAATCTAACCCACCAATTGTCGTCCCTAGCTAACTACCTCCATTCCGAACACAATGGAATATGTCCCATAAGCCAATTCGACCGTTACGATCAGTTTTCATCAAAATTAAAATATAACTCTATATATTGAATTTGAACTCACATTTCAATTTGCCGGGGTCACATACTAACTCTAAAAATTCCCAAAAAATATTTTCTAACTTCGTATTGACGATACGGTCCTAACAAAACCAATTTCGTCGAATTCTGAGACCGTTTGAAAAATGGCCAATTTCCAGTTGATTAAAATCAACTGAAACTGGTCAAACGCGTTTTCCTTTGCCACGCTTACATATTGAATCGGAAAATTACGAATTTTGAAACCTAGCAATAACTTGACATCAAGGATCCAACAAAAGTGGTTTCGTCAAAAACCGAGGTTGTTTGCAAAATTTTCATTTTTAAGGGCCTGAATTCCGTAACGACTCTTCTGAAATTTCAACTGGACATATCTTTTGATTCCCGCTATAAAATTTTGATTTTTCGGATTCGTTGGAAAGATATTCTCAATTAGATTCTAATATTTTTGGTTTCGCCAAAATCCGGCTTATTTAGCACCCAGTACATTCATTTGAAGTTTGAAATCGAATTTTCAAACTACCGCACCATTTTCAATTCCTTTTATAATTAAAAATAAATATTTATATTCTAACGACGATCTATATAAATATATACGTTCTAATTCTATTCAAAATAAATTTCTCGTCGTTATAATTCAAAATAAATCATTTTAAATATTCAAACTTCGCTTAAATTGCCAAAATAAAAATTTTAAACTGGCTCAGATTTTCCGGGTTGTTACAAAAAGTTACTTATTTTTCAAAATAATAATTACAGAAAAATTCTATAAATTAAATTAAATATACGTCTCAAATATCTCGTCTAAATTCGAAATCGATATTTAATTATATTTAATAAACCGTTATGGCTTATAAACAATTCCACAGCGACTTCCTGGAAATTTGATTTGGACGTAACTTGCCATCTATAACACGAAATATTGATTTTACTCTTCCATTAGAAAAATACATTTGACCAGATCCGAATGTTTCTTATTTCACAAAAATCCGACTTAAAATGGATTATGTATATTCAATTGAAGTTCAAAACTCCGTATTAGGAACTACCGCACCATTACGAGCTCGATTTAAATTACATTATAATTATACATTCAAACTTCATTCAAATAATATTTTCGTTATTATAATTAAAATCTAAACTGAATTATGTCTTATAAATAATCTAATTCACATAATATTATGAATTCTACTATTTCCAACTATTTCAGAATTATAATTTATTATCCATTATAAATATTCAATATTATTTAATTCAAACCATTTACATCTCTAAATCATTAGATAAATAATTAAATAAATTAATTATTATATCGCTAAAAATACGGGATGTTACACATAAGCAGTGAAGACAACTTGCGAATCCAATCCAATTAGAAGTTGCATTTTAATCAATTGCAATATAATGGTAAATTAATTTTTTTTTTAAAATTAACTTATACCTCATCAAAAAAAAAAAAAAAACACCACATATCCCATGCATTATAAGTAAAGTTTAATGTAAGAAAAATAATAATCTTATTTTAGCACCAAATGTATTTCATCAATAAACAATACCACTTTCCCATCTGAATCCTCCTCTTTTTTCAGCATAGATTTCAGCCTCTCCTCAAATTCTCTTCTATATTTCACACCGATCATCAATGCTCCCATATCAAGGGCTATCAACTTAACATCCAATAAATTGCTTGGCACATCACCTCTAACTATTCTCTGTGCGATGCCTTTTACCAAAGCTGTCTTTCCAACTCCAGGCTCTCCAATCAACACTGGGTTGTTCTTTTGCATTATTTCTTCTTTGCTGTCTATTTCTTCAGTAGTAACGTTAGTCATAGCCTCTTCTGCTTTTTCATTCTCTTCAAATTCATCTTCTTCATGTTCTTCTTCATCAGATTTGTTATCAAAATCTGCAATAACTTCTTGATTTTACTCATCTTCGTATTCAGTTTCTTCATTCTTTATATTTTCATTTTCACTGTCTTCATCCTTAATTTCTTCACTCCCAATATCTTCATTTTCATCTCCTTTTTTTTGTCCTCTTCTTTCTCTTCTTCGACCTCCTCTTCATCTTCTTCTTCTACTTTTGTGTCATCCTTTGCATACACCTCTTTCAACAATTTCCATGAATCTTTTGTTGATTTTTCTCCGTTACTATGACACCATCTTCTTTATCGACGTTCTCACTCAGTACCATATAATTTGAAGATCTTTCCTTCTCATACTTGTAAATGTTTCACTCTCTTTCTCCATCATGTTTTTAACATCTTTTGGTCATTCGCCACTCAACAATCTCCCATATCCCTTTGAAGATCAACTCTTCTTTCTTTCTGTTACTCCACTTTTCATAATTTTCTTTTGTGAGAACAAACGACATAAAGAAAAGAAATCTCATGATTTCGACCTAGCTCTGGTACCAATTTGTAAAAAATGAGAAGAGAAGGATACTTGATTTTTGTTTGAGGAAGAATTCCTTTTAATTTCCCTTTAATTTCCTTACTTGCTTACAACCAAAACGACCACCACTATATATATAGTGGAATAAACACCCTTACACATACTAATAGACACTATTTCACTAATAGGCGCATCACTTAATGGACATGAATCTTAAACTAACAGACATGAATCTTGACTCAAAAGACAATACCTATCACATTTTTCATTTCCCATTAATAAAGTATTTATTGTGTAACGACCCGCATTCTACGCATTGCAGGATGATAGAATATTTATTTCTTTCACATACGAAGTCGTATGGTCATGTAACTTTAGAAGACGACTATTAGGGTCATTTCTCATGTTCATGATTTTTCCCGATTTTTAAATGACCATTTTGCCCCTAGCTGTACTGTTTTGGCCATAACTTTTGATCGGAAAGGAATTTTGACCTGAAACCACTTCCATTGGCTCCGGATGATGGTTTACAATTCCGTAGAGTGGTCACATTAGCCAAACGGACTCACCGTTTGGAAGATATGGCTGAAACAAGGTTTAGAAAGTGAAAAACAGCTTAATCGGGACTAATTAGGGTGATTAGCAACAGGGCCCATGACCCATTTCGGGATTAGAGATGTATAGGGGCTGATTAGGGTTAGAAAACATTTCTTTCAGCCGCCACTTTCATTCTTGGAACCCTAGTAATGGCCTCCAACACCCAAATCAACTTCTAATCACTTTCTAATCAAGTTTTGGCTTAATCTACATCAAATCAATGAAGATCTTCACCAAATCAGTATTAGAGCTGCTGTTAGATGTCTGTATTCGCCCAAATCAGCGAGGTTTCAGTTCTGAAAATTTTATTTGCGGCTAATGTGAGTGATTTGCAATGTTTTGCACTAATTACGGTTAATTAAGGGTAACTAGTGAAGATTAGCGAATTTATACACTAATAAATTCCGAAAAAATATTTATAAATTTGAAAATAATGTTTTAGGCCTCTATTAGAAAATTTGGTTAATTTGGTTAAGTTTTGTTAATTCTATTATTAATTATACCAAAACATGCTTAAGGGAAAATATGGGTTTTTGGCTATGTTTGATCCATTTTACATGCTATGGTTGTTGTTTTGGTGTTTATGATTGATTGTACATGTTGCTATGACTGTATGGTATGTTTTATGATCATCTAGAGGTGATATATTGGTCGAAAACGCCGTCGAATGGCGTAAAACAGTCGTTGGAAAGTTGCAGGGAATATGCAGGGTTTCGAACCAGATCGGATCGGATCATTGGGCTCGGATCGGATAGGAAACTGGGCAAGGAGACCTGATTCGGATTGGAACTTAGCATAAGGGGCTTGGCGAGAAGGAAGACCATTTGCTTAGAGTTGGAGTTGGGCAGGGGATCGGATCGGAGAGACCATAGGGGATTGGATTGGAGAGACCAACAGGGGATCAGATCGGAAGCAAGGGCGTAGGGATCGGATCGGACTAGAGCTAGGGGTCGGGATCGGATCGGAGGACCAAGCTTGGAGCTGGAGTTGTAGCGAAGCATCGGATCGGATCGGGACATCTAGGAGGGAGCAACCACCGAACCAGGCATAGGGCATCTGAACCGAACCAGGGCTGGAGAACCGAACCGAGAAGAAATGGATCAAGGCATGAGTCAGAACCACCGAACCGAACCGAACCGGATAGGGACCACCGAACCGAACCAAATGTATGCTATTACCTCATCGTGACGACTCTTTTGAAGACCAACTCCAATTCGACCAAAACTCGAGATGCAAAGGAAGTCCAAATTAGGAGCTTTGACTCAGAATCCAGTTGGAAACCAATGAGTGGGCTTCATGATTGGGCTTTGCTGCGGGACGTGTGCTAAGGGGTTGTCGATGTCTGTAACTTTGAATCACTATGTGTGGGGAGTACGTGAACGGATTCAGGGCCACAGTGGCCTAGGTACGGCTAAAGAGCTATAGACCAATGAAGTGGTGTCATTTGTAAAGAGTTGGTCATGACTCCATGTGGGAAGCTTGGTAGTAGCAGTAGTTGTACAAGTCGAACTTCGTCACTACTTCGATGGGTCTAGTGATTGACAGTGGTGGACATCGTATGCTTTACGCACTGAGTGAGAGATGTGAGGATGGTTGCTATGTTTGGTTTGTTTTCTATCATTATGACATACACACCCCCACCCCCGTTATCTTTACGCCATCTGTTCAGTGGCACCTTAGAGTATTGTACGGTATGTAGTGCTAACTCTTTGGCTGCAGGTTCAGGTATGGTTTATTATACCTGTTATTGTTCTGTTTAGCTGCTTATCGCTCATACCAGACTTTTTGTCTGACCCAAAGTTTAATGTCTCTTCTTATTACTCTAGGTACTCTCACGAGCAGACTAGAGACAAGTTAGCTGGGTATGCACGGGTAGCTGATCCGGAGACGAGCAGGAGGCTTATACGTATGATACATATAGATACTCTCCCTGTGTTGTTGAAGATCACTACTTTGGCATTAGTAGTGCATCTTCTACTTTAGCTTTCTTTTGCTTTAGAGACAGTTTAAAAGTTGTAATAATGATGCTGGATCATAAGCTGTATTTGGATTTTCGCTGCTATGTTGGTTTAGTTTTCAGCTTATGCACTGTCTCGCCTGTTTTATGTCAAGATTATGTTATTATTATATTTTGTTCCATGCGCTGTGAGACATTATACAGGTTCCTTGTTAATTCATTCTCTTCTTTCCTTTCTTTGGCGACCGTTCCTTGCTAGTCGGGCATGTGTACAGCGCACCTTCGGAGGAAATGCAGGCTGGTGCGGGGCGGGCTGTGACATTTGGTATCAGAGCTCTAGGTTGTGTAGTTTACCTAGGGAAAGACACCAGGGAGAGATAATACGTATATGAGAGCACGCATTTGTGATTATTTTGGTTTTCAAATGCTATATATATATACTATTAGTATAGCTAAGGATGAAGTCGCACTGCACTGACACCACAAAGAGGATGGTTAATCGTTTTCTCTTTACATATTGAACGATGAGCCAATACGCAAGAGGTGCCGGTAGAGGAGCCAATAATGGGAATGCTGCTGACATGAGGACGATGTTTACTGACCTCATGAGGGAGATGCTTAGGGATGTGCAGAGGGCATCTCCCAATGGTGGTAATAGTGGTGGTCCACTAGTGCAGGCGCCTAGGGCCGATTTCGCCAAGCTGAATAAGGATTATACTAGTCTTGGTGGGAAGCCGTTCCACAGAACGGAGTCGGCTACAGATGTTCAGAATTGGTTGGATAGCTACGAGCGTATCTTCGAAGATTTGGGTATCGAGGATGCGATGAAAAGAAGATTAGCATCCCGTCAGCTGCAAGGACGGGCAATGAATTGGTGGAATGCTATAAAGGCAGCTACTTCCGAAGATCAGATTACTTGGGAACAGTTTAAGGTTCGCTTTAGCGATAAGATCATTCCAGCTGCTCAGAAGTCAGTGTTGTTTAATAAATTCTTGGAGCTCAAGCAGAATGGCAGAGCTGTCGCGGAGTATATTGCCGAATTCGACACTTTGTCGAAGTATGGGTTATCTCTTATTGATACTGCCGAGAAGAAGAACGAGAAGTTCATAACCGACTTGGATCAGTACTTGGGGGAAAGGCTTATTAACCACATCGATGAGACGTTTGAATCGATTGTGGGGAAAGCATTAAGGTCAGAGAGTCTTTACCCTAAGCCGAAGACTGAGGTTACATCTGCAGAGGAGCCAAAGCCGCAAGCAAGTGGTGGAGGCAAGAGAGGTTCTCAGAATAAGAGGAAGCAGAACCAGAATAAGGATGGCCAGAAGAAAAAGAATAAGCAAGATGTTGAGTGCTTCAGCTGTGGTAAGAAGGGCCACTATGCCAAAGAGTGTCGGGCCAAGCCAGCGGATAGGAAGTGCTTCAACTGTGGCCAAGTGGGACATCACAAGGACAAGTGTCCGCAACCCCCTAAAGAAAAGCAGATGGTGAAAGCATATGCCCTTAATGTTATTACTTCTTTGTCGAATGCCCCAACTGCGGTGGAGAAGGGAAAGAATGTCGTTATTCAAGGTATGCTTTCTGTTTATGATGTTCCTGTTAGAGTTTTGTTTGATACTGGAGCTTCCAATTCTTTCATATCTAGTGACCTGGTAGATAGGTTGGGATTGGAGCCAGAGATTGTCGATAGACCTTTAATAGTGACAAACCCGATTGGTGGTTCGACTAACCTAAGTATGATTTGTCGTAATGTGGTCTTATCGAGTCATGGATGCATGTTTGTTTGTGATTGCTTTGTTTTGGGCTTTACTAGGTTCGGCATTATTTTGGGAGTCGATTGGCTCCAAAGATACGGGGTGGTGGTAGACTGTTAGGGCTTTTTGGTGACAGCTAGAGCGGATGATGGGCGGAGGGCAGTGTTTGGTGGTCTACCCGGTAATGGGGTAATGGCTAGTTTTCTAAATTCCCTCGACATCCCGCATAGTGAGTTGTCAGGTTTGCCCGTGGTTGGCCAGTATCCAGACGTTTTCGAGGAAGTGACCAGGCTTCCACCACACCAAGAGATTGAGTTCCGTATTGATTTAGTGAAAGATGCCAGACCTATAGTGATGCCACTTCGTCGTATGGCACCAAGGGAGCAGCGAGAGCTCGAGGTGGAAGTCAGCGATCTTTTGAAGAAGGGATTTATAGAAGAAGTGTTTCTGAATGGGGAGCACCAGTTGTGTTTACTACCAAGGCGGATGGTTCCCTTCATTTGTGTGTAGACTACCGCGAGTTGAATAAAGTGACGAGGAAGAATAAGTATCCTTTACCGCGGATAGATGATTTGTTTGATCAACTGAGTGGCGCGAGAGTATTCTCCCAGTTGGATCTCGCGACAGGATTCCATCAGCTTAGAGTGGAAGCTGAGAGTATAGCTAAAATGGCATTTCGGACGCCGTCTGGATTTTATGAATGGTTGGTCGTGCCGTTTGGGCTGACCAATGCCCCATCATACTTTGTGGATCTTATGAATAGGGTATTCAGAGATCAGTTGAACAAGTTTGTCCTTGTGTTCGTGGATGATATTTTGGTCTATTCGAGGACAGAGGAAGAACACAAGGAATATTTGAGGATAGTGATGGAAGTGTTGAGAAAACACTAATTGAAAGCAAAGTTTTCTAAGTGTCACTTCTGGAGGAGGGAAGTGAGATTCTTGGGCCATGTTGTTTCAGAAAATGGTATTGCCGTGGATCCTGCGAAGGTGGCTGCGGTACAAGTTGGTCTACGCCCAAGAATGAAACGGACGTAAGAAGTTTCTTGGGATTAGCTGGATATTATCATAAATTTATCCAAGATTTCTCTAAGATAGCAGCACCATTGACTCAGTTGACTAAGAAGAACCAAGCCTTCGTCTAGGACAAAAGGCGCGAGAATGCGTTCAAGAATCTAAAGGAAAAGTTGACATGTGCACCAGTGTTAGTCATTCCTAAGGGGAATAAAGAGATGACAGTATATACGGATGCATGTGGCACAGGACTATGTGTTGTATTGATGCAAGGAGGTAGGGTTATTGCTTATGCAAGTCGGCAATTGAAACCGCACGAGAAAAGATACCCTACCCATGATTTGGAATTAGCAGCGATCGTGTTCGCATTGAAGATGTGGAGACATTATCTCTTGGGAGAAAGATTCGAGTTGTTTACCAATCATAAATCGTTAAAGTAACTCTCCTCGCAGAAAGATCTAAATCTCCGGCAGCAAAGATGGTTAGAATTCTTGGCTTCCTATGATTTCGATATCGCATACACACCAGAAAAGGGCAATGCGGTAGCTGATGCATTGAGTAGAAGACATGCCAGTTTAGGGGCTATGTTCCTAGAATGGAACCAACTGGAGTACATCGCTGGGTATGATTTCAGACCCAAGTGCGAATTGGATCCAGAAATGTTAGCAAGGTTTGACGATCAGACCCACTTTGATTGAGCGGATTGGTTCCTGTCAGAGGAGCGATCCTAACCTATTGGGAATCATCTCAAAGTTAGAGATAAGAATCGACGAAGAGATGAATAAGTATGGGCTTGATCGAGATGGATGGCTTAGAAAGAATGGAAGACTAGTTGTACCCAATGTCAATGGATTGAGAGGTGAAATGCTTAGAGAAGGTCATCACTCAAAACTGACTATACACCCCGGTGGTAACAAGATGTACCGAGACATGAAGCGGACTTACTACTGGGAAGGGATGAAAAGAGACGTTGGGAAATTTATATCCAAATGCATGAATTGCCAGCTAGTTAAAGCTGAGCAAAAGAAGCCTAGTGGTTTGCTACAACCATTAGAAATTCCAGAATGGAAATGGGAACAAGTGTCAATGGATTTCATTGATAGGTTACCAAGGATTAGGTCGGGCCATGATAGCATTTGGGTGACTGTGGACCGATTGACCAAAAGTGCAAGGTTTATACCCGTCAAGTCAAACAGGACGGCAGCTAAGTTAGTGGAACTATATATAAAGTGGGTAGTGAGATTTCATGGAATACCCAAGGGCATTGTGAGTGACCGAGATCCGTTGTTCACTAGTGGATTTTGAAAGAGCTTACAAGAGGCGTTAGGATCAGAACTACATCTCAGTACCGCGTATCATCCTCAAAACGACGGACAGACAGAGAGGGGAGTATTAGAAGATCTCTTGAGAGCTTGCATATTGGATTTTGGTGGATCATGGGATGACCATTTGCATCTAGTAGAGTTTGCATATAATAATAGCTATCAGTCCAGTATTGGTATGGCTCCATTTGAAGCTTTGTACGGAAGACCGTGCAACTCACCGTCATGTTGGTTAGAGACTGGTGAGAAGTTTGTGCTTGGACCCAATGTGATAAGAGAAACTTCAACTAAGATTAAGATTATCCAACAGAGAATGAAGGCTGCCCAAGATAGGCAGAAGAGTTATGCTGATAATAGGAGAAGAGAATTAAAGTTCTCCATTGGCGACTTGGTGTTTATCAAAAAAATTCCGTTGAAGAGTGTGATACGATTTGGCAAGAGAGGCAAGTTAGCACCAAGGTTTGTTGGTTAATTCCCAGTTCTTGAGCAAATTGGGAATTTGGCATACAAAGTTGAATTACTAGAGAAGATGACAGTAGTTCACAACGTATTTCATGTTTCCCAGTTAAGAAAGTTCGTGCACGAGCCAGATGTGACTATTTCACCTGATCAGTTGGATGAGATCGAAGTTGAACCCGAGGCGGTTGGGAACCGCAAGCCTATGCGTATTGTTGGGAACGATACGAAGCAGCTTCAAAGGAAGGCGGTGAAATTAGTCAAGTTCAATGGGGCGAGAATGAGAATGACTATACTTGGGAGACAGAGGAGAGCATTAGGAAGATTTATTCAGAACTCTTCGCCTGGTAAGATTTTAACTTCGATTTAGTCTTTCCGCATGCTAGGATAGGCTTGTTTGTTTGTTTTGCATGTTTGATTGTTGTATGTTGCTGGTAGGCATGCGGGATCCTTTGTATTTTTTGGGTTAAGGAATTTCGGGGATGAAATTTCTTAAGGGGGGAGAATGTAACGACCCGCATTCTACGCATCACAGGATCGTAGAATATTTATTTCTTTCACATACGAAGTCGTATGGTCATGTAACTTTGGGAGACGACTATTGGGGTCATTTCCCATGTTCTTGATTTTTCCCGATTTTTAAATGACCATTTTGCCCCTAGCTGTACTGTTTTGGCCATAAATTTTGATCGGAAAGGAATTTTGACTTGAAACCACTTCCATTGGCTCCGGATGATGGTTTACAATTCCGTAGAGTGGTCACATTAGCCAAACGGACTCACCGTTTGGGAGATATGGCTGAAACAAGGTTTAGAAAGTGAAAAACAGCTTAACCGGGCCTAATTAGGGTGATTAGCAAGAGGGCCCATGACCCATTTCGGGATTAGAGATATATAGGGGCTGATTAGGGTTATAAAACATTTTTTTCAACCGCCACTTTCATTCTTGGAACCCTAGTAATGGCCTCCAACACCCAAATCAACTTCTAATCACTTTCTAATCAAGTTTTGGCTTAATCTACATCAAATCAAAGAAGATCTTCACCAAATCAGTATTAGAGCTGCTGTTAGACATCAGTATTCACCCAAATCAATGAGGTTTCAGTTCTGAAAATTGTATTTCTGGCCAAGGTGAGTGATTTGCATTGTTTTGCACTAATTACGGTTAATTAAGGGTAATTAGTGAAGATTAGTGAATTTATACACTAATAAATTCCGGAAAAATATTTATAAATTCGACAATATTGTTTTAGGCCTCTGTTGGAAAATTTGGTTAAGTTTTGTTTATCCTATCATTAATTATACCTAAACATGCTTAAGGGAAAATATGGGTTTTGGCTATGTTTGATCCATTTTACATGCTATGGTTGTTGTTTTGGTGTTTATGATTGATTGTACATGTTGCTATGACTGTATGGTATGCTTTATGATCGTCTAGAGGTGATAGATTGGTCGAAAATGCTGTCAAATGGCGTAAAACCTTCGCTGGAAAGTTGTAGGGAATATGCAGGGTTTCGAACCGGATCGGATCATTGGGCTCGGATCGGATAGGAAACTGGGCAAGGAGACCTGATTCAGATTGGAACTTAGCATAAGGGGCTTGGCGAGAAGGAAGGCCATTTACTTAGAGTTGGAGTTGGGCAGGGGATCGGATCGGAGAGACCAAAGGGGATCAGATTGGAGAGACCAACAGGGGATCGGATCGGAAGAAAGGGCGTAGGGATCGGATCGGACTAGAGCTAGGGGACGGGATCAGATCGGAGGACCAAGCTTGGAGCTGGAGTTGGAGCGAAGCATCGGATCAGATCGGGACATCTAGGAGGGAGCAACCACCGAACCAGACATAGGGCATCCGAACCGAACCAGGGTTGGAGAACCGAACCGAGAAGAAATGGATCAAGGCATGAGTCAGAACCACCGAACCGAACCGGATAGGGACCACCGAACCGAACCAAACCAAATGCACTCTTTTACCTCATCGTGACGACTCTTTTGAAGACCAACTCCAATTCGACCAAAACCGGAGATGTAAACGAAGTCCAAATGAGGAGCTTTGACTCAGGATCCAGTTGGGAACCAATGAGTGGGCTTCATGATTGGGCTTTGCTGCGGGACGTGTGCTAAGGGGTTGTCGATGTCAGTAACTTTGAATCACTAGGTGTGGGGAGTACGTGAACGGATTCAGGGCCACAGTGGCCTATCTACGACTAAAGAGCTATAGACCAATGAAGTGGTGTCATTTGTAAAGATTTGGTCATGACTCCATGTGGGAAGCTTGGTAGTAGCAGTAGTTGTACAAGTTGAACTCCGTCACTACTTCGATGGGTCTAGTGATTGACAGTGGTGGACATCGTATGCTTTATGCACTGAGTGAGAGATATGAGGATGGTTGCTATGTTTGGTTTGTTTGCGATCATTATGACATACATATCCCCACCCCCGTTATCTTTACACCATCTGTTCAGTGGCACCTTAGAGTATTGTACGGTATGTAGTGCTAACTCTTCGGTTGCAGGTCCAGGTTCAGGTATGGTTTAGTATACCTATTATTATTCTGTTTAGCTGCTTATCGCTCATTCCAGACTTTTTTGTCTGACCCAGAGTTTTATGTCTCTTCTTATTACTCTGGGTGCTCTCACGAGCAGACTAGAGACAGGTTAGCTGGGTATGCACGGGTAGCTGATTCGGAGACAAGCAGGAGGCTTATACGTATGATACATATAGATACTCTCCCTGTGTTGATGAAGATCACTGCTTGGGCATTTGTAGTGCATCTTCTACTTTAGCTTTCTTTTGCTTTAGAGACAGTTTAAAAATTGTAATAATGATGCTGGATCATAAGCTGCATTTGGATTTCCGCTGCTATGTTGGTTTAGATTTCAGCTTATGCACTGTCTCGCCTGTTTTATGTCAAGATTATGTTATTATTATGTTTTTTTCCATGCGCTGTGAGACATTCTACAGGTTCGTTGTTAATTCATTCTCTTCTTTCCTTTCTTTGGCGACCGTTCTGTGCTAGTTGGGCATGTGTATAGCGCACCTTCGGAGGAAATGCAGGCTGGTGCGGGGCGGGCCGTCACATATTGTCACCTAATAGAAACCGATCGTATTAACCGGACTGGATTACTATATACAAAATATCATTTACAGATAATTGTATATTAGGATACATAGAAGATTATTGTTATTTTACTGCATTTGCTTTATTGTATTGCATATAATGCATTTTCTATATTGTCCTGCTACATAAAGAAATAGGAAGGTTTACTTCTATATTAGATTGAGTTGCATTACCTAGTTTAGGGTACATGCATACAGAATGCAATCTCAATCTTGTACTCAAAGCTTGAAAGAACTTTCAAGAGAAAAATGCAGAATGAACACATGCTACTAATGTTTCATCTATAAACAAATAAGCCCCGCTGAATAAAGTGAGATGGTAGGCAATAAACTAATGTAGTTGATTTACGTAATCAATATATGTGATGATCATCAATTTCACACGACTCGATGGTTAAATATTTCAGATTGTAAATCCTCACTGTCTGTATACATCAATCTCACACTTACAATACCACATATCTATCAGCCAAGCCACACACACAAATGCACTCGATCAAAATAATCAACACATTTTACACTATACAAATAAATAATAGCGAACACCATAAAAACCACAAACTCATGACCAAATATTGATTTCTCCTTTTAAAAATATGTGAAATCGTGGTCTGCTATCAGTGTTTGGCATTTATTGTTGTACCTGTCCTTGCTTGTGATATCCTATTAGCGTAAATGGTATAACTAATCTCAACTGAGTACTGCTATGTCCTTCTAGGTATGGAAGAAATGATTTTCCAAGCATTATTATATATCCATCAAACGGAATAGCAGTCTGCAACAGCAATAAAAATGTTTACTTCAACAACATTGACTGTCATGTAAAAGTAAACTTCCCATTTTGTTACTTATATTCATGTATTGGAAGATGTATATTTTCAAAATCAAACCGAACTAAACCGAAACCAGACCGAATGCATTTGAAATCGAGCTGAAACCAGACCGTAGTAAAATATAATATTACGGTCTTCATTTTTGGTTAACCGTTTGTTGCGGTCTGGTAACGGTTTGAGCTTCAGAGTGGACCGAACCAACCCGTGTTCACCCCTAGTTTGTACCATCATGGGTTCAACACTAATCAAAGGATTAGTAAAAATTTAACAGGAATATCTGCACTAGGTAGCAATGTCATGCTACTACCAGTGATCGTGCCATGTCCATAGTTGTGATAGGTGTGCCTAGGCATGCGCCATGGCGCACGGTGCGGAGTTTGCTCCATTTTTGCTTGATGCGCGGCGCATATGAAAAGACATGTCAAATGGTGTACGATGCGAAATGGCGCACGACACGAAATGACGCGCCTTATCTTTATTTTATGTTTTTTTTTGTATTTAAATCTACTATTATTATCATAATGACATGAAATGTGAATAACTTTGTTAATATCTTTTTTTCTTTAGTTATATGAAAATATTATTACATCATTATTATTTCCTATTCAATTATCATCAGCGAGTTAATAGCCTTACAATTATGTAATCGGCTGAGCTTAGCATGCCGATATTTAGAGCTGACATATGCTTTATTATCCAACATAGTTAGATTCCTTTTAATAATGTCAGAAGTATATAATGTAATATATAAAAAATCATAAAATATTGTCCAACATAGATGCAAAAGAAAATGAATCCATGAATGATAAATCAAGAGAAACAACTTTAGAGGAAGAAAGCATTCTCATAAAATAAACATTTAAGCAGCTCTGAAACATACCCTTGGATAGATTTTTTTTGGGCATATATGTGAGTATGTCCAATATCTTTGTATGATTTGCCTATAACATAAAAATGTTTCATTATTTAGTATTTGTTAAATGAAATCGAACATTAAAAAGAAGGAATAATGTTCGTGAAACTGTTGATCCAATATTTTTGAATGATATTGATGATTGTAATAAATGGTTAACTGGAAATATGGATGATGCATCCGACGCTAAAGTTAAGCTTGTAATTAACGATGAGGATGACCTGACTTTGGATGTTGTTGCTAGAGCAG
The DNA here is from genome assembly GCA_030737875.1 of Allium sativum. Classification (NCBI taxonomy): domain Eukaryota; kingdom Viridiplantae; phylum Streptophyta; class Magnoliopsida; order Asparagales; family Amaryllidaceae; genus Allium; species Allium sativum. The sequence continues at coordinate 304,517,000 of CM060924.1, forward strand.
CAAGAGTGGTTATTTAGGTAAAAGAACATCCATATCTCGGGGTTTTTCAGCAACTGATTCATCTCTTTTACATACTCACGAAGAAAAGATAAATTTAAATGATATGGATGAGGAAGATGTTGAAGCTTATGATTCTGATGATACAAACATTGATTTGGATTTTGGAAAATATAATTACTGGATCAGATTCAAATTTCTAGTTTACCACTGATATGTATTATTATTTTGGATTTGAAAATTATAGTGCTTGAAACTTTATGCTTTATATATTTTTATAAAATGCATAAAAGTCTTTGTTGCCTACGTTTTAGCAAAAAATATTTATTTTTTGAATTTTTTTATTAAAATATTAAATTTAACATATGCAGTAAATTAAAAAAGCGCGCGCCATTTGTCACGTCGTGCGCCAAGGCTCCAGAGATGCTTTGCACTGTGCGCCATTAATAACACTGGCCATGTCAACTAATGTGTCTATAATTGGTTTTTTTAAACCAACGGAAAGCAATAATTTAATAATATAATTAATGAAATAATGTAAATTGGAATATATTTTTCATCTTATAATTATAGAAAGCAATTGGATTTTGACTCTTACTACATCACCGACATATTCAATAAGCTATTACTATAAACAAACTTTTAATAAGAACTATATATGCCTTTAAGTAGACTATTTTTTTTACCAGTAATGAATTAGATATTGTTACTACACAGTAACAACATCCACCATCTTAAAAAGAGTAGTATACATACCTACTTATTTAATTCCTTCATATCTTAGCTCCTTGCATCCACTTGCATCAAATGCCCTAGAAATCTCCATAAACCCCAAATCCACCTCTAAACTCTATAGTTGAAAGAGATGACCGCCAACATTGTCCCTAAATATCACATAAATTATATAGTTTACAAATTAAACTTTGGATACACTAGCAATTCGAATATACAATCATGCTTTGTAGTGGTTTCATGTATAAGTAATTATGTACCGAATTGACTATTGAATTATTATTAAACATCATTGATCAAAAATCAATTTATTTGTGTGACAATAACTGGTACGGGATCGACTATAGTGACCCTTCAACCCTCGAATATTAAGCTTGAAAAGCAAGACTGTGATTTATAACCTACTACATGGACCATAACAGTGTTTGGATAAGTTTATGTCATGTTGACACCCTTTCTAATAAATATACATAGCCTTGTGTAGGATTAAAAAAAACTTAAGAGAATTGCTTCTTTCCAAATGCAGTTTTGGGCTATTATGTACCTATGGGAAAACACTAAGCCTAACAACTTTGCGGTGAAGTTTTCAAATAGAAAAGATTATGAAAAGGAGGTAATTCATTTACTTATCAAATTCACACTAATCTATTTTCTCAATGATCATTCAGGTATGGAAAATAAGTTACAACAATTGAATGTACATCACGTTTAACTAAATACATTCGCATAAGAAACTTTAAGAACATATTCAACCAGTTAATGCTAAATATCTGTGGTTACTCACAAACTATAATTTCACATAATCACATATGATGGAAAAAGGTCTATTTCCTATAGTTGAGACAGTAAAACGCTCCAAGTAGATTTAAGGTATTGCATATCATAGGTCATATAAAAGGCAGTCACATATGAAGGATGAATTTTCCAAACAACAAAGAATGTAGAACAAAATGTAATAAAAATTATGTGCGCCAACATCAAGTTACAAATCTACTTCGTTTTTAATATTCGAATGTTATAAATATCTAGCTGTATAAAATCAAAATTAACCATACCTATAAGACTGGAAGCACGAATCAGTAAGCAAATAGTGTAGTTTTTTTGACAAAGATAACCGGTTTTTGTAGTGACCGCAAACACTTATTATTATAACAAATAATAATTACAAAGATTATAGGAGACCGAAAGATTATCAACCTACTACAATCGGTTTTTAAGATTGGCCGTCCACCACATCGGTTTTAAGGTGGTTCGTCCTCCACTATCAGTTTTTGGAGTGGTCCATCCACTATAGCTTTACAAGCTTACAACACAGGAGCTCGACAGATTTGACTAGACTTCTTTAAGTCTCTACGGAGGGAGAAATTTCAATAGCTAGACCTATAACTAACAGATAGAGCCTATAAAAATTTCAAAATTCTTATCCTAGTGACCTAAATAGAAGGATCACAAACACATTGCAAACAGTGTGCAAATGACATAAGGAGAAACAAACCCAACAAAATATTATATTATCGCTATGACATAGTACAAAAGGTACATAACATGAGACATCTGAAGTAGCTCCCTGCAACTCCACGTAGCAAGGACAGAAGAAGACATGACATAGCACAGGCAGCCGCACCAAACAGAGAATAACATGGCAAGCATAGGAAACAACTATTGCACCAAAATGTAGCATGGAATGTGGCATGTTCCAGCAATACAAGCCTATCTAAAAAGTAATCGGAACCACCGAAAATGCCAATGGGAGATTTCATGATTTGATAAAATAACAGGTCCCAGGCAGCACCTTCATCGAAATGGAGGCGCTCGTGCCAAACAGTGACCAACACACATAACCATTGCAATTAACATGACTGCCATAAGCACTTTCTGAGGTTGCCATTTCTTCAAGTATTTGATGAAATTATCAAACAATGCAGGTTCACAAAATTACAATGGAGACGAAGGGGAAGATAAGGTTGTGAATAGAAGAAGAGGATAAGGTTTATATCAGAAGATGATAGGGGATAAAAGCAGATTATCAGATAGAAAATAGAGAATTCAGCTGAACTAAAGGGTTAAAGTGTAGAAGAATTTGAGGGGGAAATCAGAAAGAACATAAGAGAAATTAGGGTTTAGAGGGGAGAGGAATTGCATTCAATTAATTCGTTAATCTTTACATAATACATGCCTGCTATATATAGAGATTCAATCTATCCCAACGGTCACTAAATCTTAGCAACAAATTACATCAATTGCCCTTATCATTTGCAGCAAACTAAGTACATTATATATATATATATATATGCACATGTGCACGTGCATACTTGCATGCCTTACTACATCATGTTCCTCGTTACTGGAGGAGGAACCTGGGGTGCTGCTGCTACAATCAAGATTTCTCCATGTCCAGTCACCTCCTATGTTGATCTTTTGATCGGAATCGGCTTTTCTAAGGTTTGAGAACTTGATTTCTTCACTGAAATTTAGGCAATCTCTTTAGAGATATTACAACTCCCTCCCCTTTCAAAAATAGATCTTGTCTCAAGATCTAAAGTAGGAAATCTTCGAATTAAAGGCCAATAATCCTCCCATATAGCCTCGTCTTCATTTCCGCCTTTCCATTTTATTAGAACCTGCACCACAACTTTACCATCTCGAGGCACCATTCTACGGTCTAGAATCTTATCAGGTTATAACACCTCCTCTTCCTCAAAACTGGGGGAATCCTCTTGAATGACAACATGGTTGCCCACCTTTTTCTTCAATTGAGAAACATGAAATATAGGATGTATTTTAACCTGACTTGGCAGTTTAAGCTTGTAAGAAATGATACCAATTCTCACTTCAATTTGATGAGGCCCATAATTCTTAGGTGATAGCTTATGAGTTCTTTGACATCTCGCAGTAATTTTCTTATAGGGTTGTAATTTCAAATACATCTAGTCATTTACTTCAAAGCTCCTTTCTGACCTCTTTAAATCTATGTACCTTTTCATCCTTTCTTGTGCTCCTCTCAAACTTTCTTTGAGAAACTCTAATATAATATCTCTGCTAAATAATATTTCTTCAAGAGCTTCGATCTTTGCAGTGTTAGGGACATAAGATAATAAATTGGGGGATCCCTTCCACAAACATCCTTGCATGGAGTGGTATTGATTGATACCTTCCATGATGTATTGCACCAATACTATGCCAACGATAGCCAATCAACCCACTCATGGTGTAACACCGTGAATTTTCTGTAAATATTAAAAATTTACAAATTTAAGAATACATAATTATTAAAGTGTGAATTAAGGGAAATGGGTTACGCCGTTGCGTTCGTTTCGAAATTTTGCTTGAGATAGAGTCCGAGTTTGCGTGAATTGGACTCCGTATGAAGAAATTATGGCCTTCCGAATTTTCAGAATTCAAATAAATTAAAAATAGTTCATAATAATAAATTTGAAATTCAAATTCAAAAAGGGGAGCAGGCTAGGGAGGAATTCTCCCGCCCAATTGGTCGACCTGGGGGTCGACCTACCCATACAGGTAGACCAGGGGGTCGACCTACTCCCCCGGGCAGATCTAAAATGTGATGATGTTTTGACTCACTGCTGAGTCATTAGGGCTGAGGTGGTTATTTTATCTTGTCTGGATGGTCTTGATTGCTTCTAGGTTAATCTGACGGCTCTTAATTAATTATAATTCTATATAAGCAACCTAACCCTCAACCTAAAATCACACTAATTCATACCAAGAGCCATCATGCTGTCAATGGTGAACCTAAAGTAGCCGCCATTCTCTTTCAACTCAAAAGCAAGATAGAAGCAAGAATCAAAATCAAATCTAACCTAAATTAGAATAACAATTAGTCTACATCAAAGGCGAGCAATTCAGTTTCAGAATACAGATCCCAGAAAAACAAGACTGTTTTTTTTGCTTGCGAGTACTATTTCTCTCACAATATAATTATTAAATTAATTATGATGGGTTGTAATTAGATTATGAGAACATGTCTGTTGAATCGCATGATGTTGTTTAACTTTGTAGATCTATTTCATATTTAACTTGATTCATTTTATGCAAGTTTGGGATGTTAAATTGTATTTTAGTTTGAATATGAATCTTATGCAAGTCTATATGTGAATTGTACAAAAGTTTATATGTGAATCAAGTATATACATATGCTAGTATATATGCAAAATCATGTGATAAATTCATATGCAAGTTGTAGAAATTCATATGCAAGTTGTAGAAATCCATATGCAAGTTTAGGTGAAAAACTATATTCACATTTTTGGGTGAAAATTATATCCACATATGCATTAAGTGAGACTCATAATTTATATATGCAAGTTCACAATTTCATGTTTAGATCTATATTTAGATCCATGGTAGTTCATGCAAATATATGATTCTATATGACCATTGTCTATGCAAATTGTTGGCTATGCAATTTTATGTTAGAATTCCTATTTGCAAGTTAGATCTATTTTTATTTATGTGTTATGCAAGTTGTGATGTTTTTTTAAGTTAGACTATTTGCGAGTCTAACTTATTTCATATTTGAACGTACGAAAAGCGTGGGGCCAAATGGGGAAAATACAAATTATGTAAATTGTGAATTCGCATAAAACGGCTTTAAAAGCATATAATTAAATTGAGACATTAATTGGTATAATTTTTATACCTGAAAAGTGTGGACAAAATTTAGGTAACAATTATGGACATAATTAATTTGGAAATTATTGGAAATTTGAATGGGATAATTAATTCATATTAGGGTGAAATAATGTGTAATAATAAACGCCTAAGACACGAGGTTAGACTCGTTTGTGGTGTAAGACTACCCGGACCAGACTGGCAAATCCAGCAACCAAAAATGGTAGTCTAATGTGAGAGGTCGAAGGCATAAATTAAATGCGTAACAGTTGAAATGAGACAATGATAGACACGTTTGCGGTATAAAACTGCCCGGACCCGCCCGATAAATCCAGCAACCGCAAACGGGAGTCTAACGTGGGAGGTCTTATAAGGTTACAGTTATAATGAACTAAGTAACACTTAACCAAGACAAACATGTGGTGGGACATGGGGGTTAAGCGTGTGACATGGGTGGCATGTGAAATACGATTAGAAACACTAACTTAACCAAACTGAAACATGTAAAGAAGACATGAATAAGAGGGGGTTAAGTGGAAAATTTTAGTGGGGACCAAGCATAGGTGAAAAGCTTGTGTCGAGCATAGGGGGACCCATTTCAAACCAGTAACCCATTAAGTATCTTTGTGAGCTCGAGTTAGATCGAGGACGGGACACACTTACTGGGTTTGATTATAAGAGGTCAAAACGGGTTAACGGTGGCAACGCAAGTCCAACGGGGTCATGTGCGTGCATGGGCCCGGGCTGGTAGGTAATACATTGTTGCACCTTGGAGATATAAGCCATGCATCTTTAGTGGTATCAGTTTGCCACTTTGGGGAGTGATACACCGCGCTGTGGGACTAGCACGGGTATCTACGAGTTAGGGAGCCGATCGCATGGGGGTAGTGGGTACAACTAGTGGAGATAGGGGCAGGCGGCACCTATGAAGGCAGCTAGGGGTACATGAAACTACCATTATGATTATTATTTAGGAGGGATCAACTCTTAGGGTGACCAGTAGTGGTGCAGTGTAGTAATTATCCTATAGTGATTGGGAGCGAGATTAACACCAGAATATTCCTCCCGTTTGTTTTGCCTTGCCCACTTGTTTCATAGTCATTCCTTGTTTTACTAGTTTATGCCTTATCCTAATTACTTTAATAATTGTATCATTAAAGTTATGGTACTTGCCAGACTTTATGTCTGATCCCCTTTGTTTTCGCCTCTTTTCCACCCCCTCCCCCCGGTTCTTAGGGTGGGACTAGTACTAGTGGAGCTTGATCTGGATCTTTCTCTCTCTTTTGGAAGTGCTTGGATTGCTGAAAGTAAAGTTCAACTCATCTCTTTTATGGCTACTTATGTTGAGGCTATGGTTTTTATTTTATGTACTTAGAAAACAATTTGTCAAGATGATTACTAAGTGTACTTGGTTTTTCTGTTGGTCCTTGACGTTGTTGTAATCAAACTATTTCTCCGCTGCAATAAATGTTGTTTTGAAAATTTTCAAGTACCAATAAATGTATCTGTCTTGTTATATTCTGTTCTATTCACCAATAATACTCCATGAAAGTTAATGCATTCCCTTTGAGAGTGATATTAATGGACGTGGGGTGTTACACGTGGTATCAGAGCTAAAGGTTAGCAGAACAGATAAGAGATTTTGAAAAAAAGGGTTCTTCAAAAGCTTTTTATAAAGAAAATACTTTCAAAAGTATGTTTTAAGGAGAGTATTTTCAAGAGAAAAGTTTGTTTTAAAAACATAACCCCCAAGAGCCATATATCTTTCTTTTGAATTCTCCATTTTGAATCTCTTCATTTTCTTTTCAGCATGTCTAGGTTACCCGAGATACCCGAGGGAATACCGATACCAACATGGTTCAGAAGGTATCTGGAGGCTAGGGCCACCGCTGCAGCCCCAGCAGACATCCCTCCTCCCCCAGCTGCAGCCGCTCCTCCTCCTCCCCCTCCCCGTGTTGATATTTTTTCAAAGATATGCAAAGACTTTCGAGCAATGGGCGGAAAACCTTTTCATGGATCATAGACGCTTGTTGAAGCTCGAAATTGGCTTAAGGAGGTAGAAGACTTGTTTGGTATCTTCGAGGTAGAAGATGGAAGAAAGGTCCAATTGGCCGCTTGGTCAATAAAGGACGAAGCCTCGTTTTGGTGGGAGGTCACGAATGGAGAGCGTCCAGTAGAGACGTGGATGGATTTCAGACATAGGTTCGAGATGAAAATTTTCTCACGAGCAGAAGAGAATTTATATATGGAAAGATTCTTGGCATTGAAGCAGGGGAATTTATCAGTAAAGGAGTACGTCAACAAGTTCAATCAGTTGGCGAGGTTTGGCTTAGACTTGGTGAACACACCTGAAAAGAAGGCCCTGAGGGTCGTTAAAGGTTTGAATGAGCCGCTACATGGGTTAGCTATGACCCACATTCCTATGGGGGCTACCTTTGAGAAACTGGTTGACATGGTGCTTATGCATGAAGAGGAGAAAGGCGCTAATGCTAATAAGGCACCAGAAAAGAAAGGGGACCAAAAGAAGTCACAACAGCAACCTAAGAAAGGTGGTAAGGACAACAATAGCAAAGGAAAGAAAAGATGCTTTAATTGTGGAACACCAGGCCATCTGAGCAAGGACTGTAGGAAGAAGAAGAAGACTGTTTGTTTCTACTATGGAGAGGCAGGACATCTAATTAAAGACTTCCCGAGGAAACAGGGACATGGGAAAAGAACAGGGTCTACTTCTGGAGGACAGATTCAGGCTCTCATGGCACCAGGGAAGGCAAGAGGGCAGGTTCACGCTCTCATGGCACCAGGACAGGAGATGGGTAGAAACATTTCTGTTGAAAGTTTGGTTTTTCTGTTTGATCATCCTGTTCGCACTTTGTTTGATTCTGGTGCTTCACACTTGTTTGTGTCTACTTCATTAGTTGAAACACTGCACCTAGATACTAGTCTAGCTACGGATCCCATAGTAGTCTCAAGTCCTATTGGTGGTTCGGCTCATCTTTCAATGATTTGTCGAGATTTGAGAGTGTCTATCTTGAGCGTTGAGTTTGAATGCAACGCCTTCGTTCTTGGCTTCACGGGCTATGAATTGATTCTAGGCATGGATTGGTTATCCAGTAATGGTGCCATCCTCGATTGTGAAAAGCGGGTGGTTAGACTTATGATTCGCCTTGGTAACACTCTTGAAATCTCGTGTAATCCCATACATTCTGTTATGCTTAGTTACCTAGAATCTCTTGATGTGTCTGTTGAAAACTTGCAGTCTATTAGAGTAATCCGTAAATACTCAGATGTATTTGAAGAGGTGAAGGGCTTACCTCCAAAGCGGGAGATAGACTTCCGCATATACCTTGTTGATAATTCAAAACCCATAGCTCTACCCGTTAGATACATGGCTCCTAGGGAGAGAAAAGATCTTAGTAAGCAAGTCAAAGAGCTGCTCGAAAAGGGGTTTATAAGGCGGAGTATTTCTGAATGGGGTGCTCCAGTAGTATTCGCAACCAAAGCGGATGGTTCACTTCGCGTATGCGTTGATTATAGGGATCTAAACAAGCTGATCAAGAATAATAGGCACCCACTTCCTAGAATAGATGACTTGTTTGATCATCTTGTAGGTGCGTCCGTTTTCTCCCAACAAGATTTGGCTACCGGGTTCCATCAGCTAAGAGTGGCTGAAGATAGCATTGATAAGACCGCGTTCAGAACCCCGGATGGTTTCTTCGAATGGCTTAACATGCCTTTCGGCTTGGCAAACGCACCCGCTTATTTCGTTGACTTGATGAGTTGGGTGTTTAGTGAATTCCGTAATAAGTTTGTGGTGGTCTTCGTAGATGACATTTTGATCTTCTCGAAGAATGAAGTAAAGCATGCTTTGCATTTAAGGGAAATCATGGATACTCTTCGTACACATCAGCTGAAGGCCAAATTCTCCAAATGCCATTTCTGGAGAGAAGAAGTGAGGTTTCTTGGACATGTGATGTCCAAAGAGGGGTTAGCCGTGGACCCCGCAAAAGTAGTTGCGGTGCAAGATTGGAAGGTTCCACGGAATGCAACCGAAGTCCGAAGCTTTCTCGGGCTAGCGGGCTTTTACAGAAAATTCATTAAAGACTTTGCTAAAATCTCAGCCCCACTCACAAGATTAACGAAGAAGAACCTAACTTTCGCTTGGGATTTGGATTGTGATATTGCTTTCCAACGTTTGAAAAGGGCTCTAACAACAGCCCCTGTTCTGACATTGCCGGATAGGAGCAAGATGTTTACCGTATACACGGATGCATGTGGTACAGGACTAGGTGCTGTTTTGATGCAAGAAGGGAAGGTAGTAGCTTATGGAGGCAGATAGTTAAAAGTACAAGAGAAAAACTATCCAACCCACGATCTAGAGTTGGCTGCCATCGTCTTTGCACTTAAGTCTTGGCGCCATTATCTCCTAGGTGAGAAGTTTGAATTATATACTGACCATAAATCGTTTAAGTGTCTTTTCTTGCAGAAAGATCTTAACTTAAGACAACAAAGGTGGATGGAATTTCTGGCCGCTTATGATTTTGAGATTTCCTATACCCTAGGCAAGGGCAATGTGGTAGCAGATGCCTTAAGTAGGAAGAAGCTGATCTTGAGTCCTCTCTTTGTAGAAAGGCGAATCTTGGAGTATATAGCAAACTTTAATTTTAGACCCTCCTCTGAAATTGTGCCTGGTCTGTTAGCATCACTAAAGGTTTGGCATACTCTTTTGGACTCAATAGGAACCGCGCAATGAGAAGACCCTCAGCCAGTTGATGTGATGGATAAGCTAGTTAGGGGTGAGACTTCTAGTCCCCTCAATAGATACTCCATCGATGATAGGGGTTGGTTGAGACGGGATGGAAGGCTGTGCGTCCCACAAGTAAGGGATTTAGTGAAGACGGTTCTCAAAGAGGCGCACCATTCTAAACTGGCCTTACACCCAGGCGGAGACAAGATGTATAAAGATATAAAAAGGGTTTTCTTTTGGAATGGCATGAAGAGTGATGTAGCTGAGTTCGTCGCTAAGTGTTTGATATGCCAGCAAGTCAAAGTGGAGCAGAAGAAGCCCGGTGGTCTGCTTCATCCTCTCGAGGTCCCACAGTGGAAGTGGGACATCATTTCGATGGACTTTGTTGATGGGTTACCTAGGTCAGGAAGGGGAAATACTAGTATTTGGGTAATAGTGGACAGGCTCACTAAAAGCGCCCACTTTATACCTGTTAAAAGTAGAAGGACTGCCTCTTACCTAACATCCATTTATCTTAAAGAAATAGTTCGACTCCATGGGATACCCTCCACCATAGTGAGCGATCGAGATCCTATCTTTACGAGTGAGTTTTGGAAGAGTTTGCAAGAGGCAGTAGGCACGCAATTATGCTTAAGCACGGCCTATCACCCCCAAACCGATGGTCAGACGAAAAGGGTGAACAGAGTATTAGAAGACCTCTTGATATTGTGCATTCTTGACTTTGGAGGGACTTGGGAGGATCATCTTCCTTTGGTGGAATTCGCCTACGACAATAGCTACCAAGCCACCATAGGAATGGCGCCCTTCGAAGCTTTATATGGAAGACCATGCCGATCACCAACTTATTGGTGGGAGTCTACAGACAAGCTCGTACTTGGGCCAGACATGATTAGAGGGACCTCAGAAAAGGTGGACTTGATAAGAAGATGGATGAAGGCTGCACAAGATAGACAGAAGTCCTACGCAGACAAAAGAAGGACCGACCTTGAGTTTAAGGTTGGAGATAGGGCGTTCCTTAAAGTATCTCCTTTGAGGAATGTCGTTCGCTTTAGGTCCGTTGGAAAACTAGCACCAAGATTTGTAGGTCCATTTCCTATCATTGAAAGGGTTGGGACAATGGCTTACAGAGTAGAGCTACCCAAGATACTGGCTGGAGTTCATAATGTTTTTCATGTTTCTCAACTACGAAAGCGCTTACATGAATCTCCAGAAGTGGTGGAGCCAAGTATACAGAGGAAGTAGAAGTGGGACGAGAAGAGATGGTGAGAAGAGTTCCAACTCGTATCTTGGGTACGGAAGTCAAAAAGCTACGAAACCATGAAGTCAAGCTTGTTAAAGTTCAATGGAGTGATGCTGAGGAAGACGCGACTTGGGAAACTGAGAGGAAAATACGTGCAGCCTACCCTTTTCTCTTTGAGGGTACCTCCTTGATCCCTTTTTCCATAAGTTTATTCATGCTTATATCTATCTTTCAAGTATATCTCCTTAGTCCTATTCTTTATCCTTAGGTAGAAACCGATGGATGTAAATGTGTGTTTGAAACATGTTATGATTGATGGTTGCGAGTGGTTGCAAGTGGTTGGTCGTGGATGCATGTACACACACTTTAGGCACTAGATCGGCTCAATCACTTTCATAGTGCATATAAATGTGTGTGCATATTTAAATTAATGGATGTATAATGGTTGTGTTATCATATGGATGTTGCATTCTGATGAATGGTTGTGCACACATGTAGAAGTAATATGTATAGTAAGGATTCCTTTGCATGCATAATGGACGCATGGCACTATCATGATTTGCATTAAGGAGGTCAACTGAATCAGTGCACCGCCTGATTTTGCATTAGATAAGGAATATATACACACTTTTTGCATACATTCATATAGCATTAGAAATCTTGTAAGGACAATGGATGCCTGTGTTTGATGGTTGAGTAGATGGATGATTGGATGTTAGGATATACATTCTCCTTAACTTGGAGATTTCGGGGGTGAAATCCTTTAAGGAGGGGAGAATGTAACACCCTGAATTTTCTGTGAATATTAAAAATTTACAAATTTAAGAATACCTAATTATTAAATTGAGAATTAAGGGAAATGGGCTATGCCATTGCGTTCGTCTCGGAATTCTGCTTGAGATAGAGTCCAAGTTTGCGTGAATTGGACTCCGTATGAAGAAGTTATGGCCTTCCGAAGTTTCAGAACTCAAATAAATTAAAAACAGTTCAGAATAATTAATTTGAAATGCAAATTCAAACATGGGAGCAGGCTGGGCGGGAATTCTCTCGCCCAAAGGCCAGGTCGACTAGGGGGTCGACCTACCCATACAGGTCGACCAGGGGGTCGACCTGGGGACCTACCCCCTCCCCTCCGGGCAGATCTGAAATGTGACAATGTTTTGACTCGCTGCTGAGTCATTAGGGATGAGGTGGTTATTCTATCTTGTCTGGATGGTCTTGATTGCTTCTAGGTTAATCTGATGTCTCTTAATTAATTATAATTCTATATAAGCAACCTAACCCTCAACCTAAAATCACACTAATTCATACCAAGAGCCATCATGCTGTCAATGGTGAACCTAGAGTAGCCGTCGTTCTCTTTCAACTCAAAAGAAAGATAGAAGCAAGAATCAAAATCAAATCTAACATAAATTAGAATAACAATTAGTCTACATCAAAGGCGAGCAATTCAGTTTTAGAATACAAATCCCAGAAAAACAAGACTATTCTTTTGTTTGTGAGTACTATTTCTTTCTCAATATAATTATTAAATTAATTATGATGGGTTGTAATTGGATTTTGAGAACATGTCTGTTGAATCGCATGATGTTGTTTAACTTTGTAGATCTATTTAATATTTAACTTGATTCATTTTATGCAAGTTTGGGATGTTAAATTGTATGTTAGTTTGAATATGAATCTTATGCAAGTCTATATGTGAATTGTACACAAGTTTATATGTGAATCAAGTATATACATATGCTAGTTTATATGCAAAATCAAGTGATAAATTCATATGCAAGTTGTAGAAATTCATATGCAAGTTGTAAAAATCCATATGCAAGTTTAGGTGAAAAACTATATTCACATTTTTGGGTGAAAATTATATCCACATATGCAAGTTAAGTGAGACCCATAATTTATATATGCAAGTTCACAATTTCATGTTTAGATCTATATTTAGATCCATGGTAGTTTATGCAAATATATGATTCTATATGACCATTGTCTATGCAAATTGTTGGCTATGCAATTTTATGTTAGAATTCCTATTTGCAAGTTAGATCTATTTTTTTTATGTGTTATGCAAGCTGTGATGTTTTTTTAAGTTAGACTATTTGCAAGTCTAACACATTTCATATTTGAACGTACGAATAGCTTGGGGACAAATGGGGAAAATTCTAATTTTGTAAATTGTGAATTGGCATAAAATGGCTTTAAAAGCGTATAATTAAATTGAGACATTAATTTGTATAATTTTTATACCTAAAAAGTATGGACATAATTTAGGTGACAATTATGAACATAATTAATTTGGAAATCGTTGGAAATTTGAATAGGGATAATTAATTCATATTGGGGTGAAATAATGTGTAATAATAAATGCCTAAGACACGAGGTTAGAATCGTTTGTGGTGTAAGACTGCCCAGACCCGCCCGGCAAATCCAGCAACCACAAACGGTAGTCTAATGTGAGAGGTTGAAGGCATAAATTAAATGCATAACAGTTGTAATGACACGAGGTTAGACACGTTTGCGGTATAAGACTGCCTGGACCCGCCCGGCAAATCCAGCAACCGCAAATGGGAGTCTAATGTGGGAGGTCTTACAAGGTTACGGTTATAATGAACTAAGTAACACTTAACCAAGATAAACATGTGGTGGGACATGGGGGTTAAGTGGGTGACATGGGTGGCATGTGAAATACGATTAGAAACACTTAACCAAATTGAAACATGTAAAGAAAACATGAATAAGAGGGGGTTAAGTGGAAAATTCTAGTGGGGACCAAGCATAGGTGGAAAGCTTGTGTCAAGCATGGGGGGACCATTTCAAACCAATAACCCATTAAGTATCTTTGTGAGCTCGAGTTAGATCGAGGATAGGACAAACTTACTGGGTTTGATTATAAGAGGTCAAAACGGGTTAACGGTGGCAAGTCCAACGAGGTCATGTGCGTGCATGGGCCCGGGCTGGTAGGTAAGGCGTTGTTGCATCGTGTAGATATAAGCCGTGCATCTTTAGTGGTATCAGGTTGCCACTTTGGGGAGTGATACACCCCACTATGGGACCAGCTTGGGTATCTACGAGTTAGGGAGCCGATCGCATGGGGGTAGTGGGTACAACTAGTGGAGATAGGGGCAGGCAGCACCTATGAAGGCAACTAGGGGTACACGGAACTACCATTATGATTATTATGTAGGCGGGATCAACTCTTAGGGTGAGTAGTATTGGTGCAGTATAGTAATTATCCTATAGTGATTGGGAGTGAGATTAACACCAGAATATTCCTCCTGTTTGTTTTGCCTTGCCCACTTGTTTCACATTCATTCCTTGTTTTACCAGTTTATGCCTTGTCCTAATTACTTTAATAATTGTATCGTTAAAGTTATGGTACTTGCCAGACTTTACGTCTGACCCCCTTTGTTTTCGCCTCTTTTCCTCCCCCTTCCCCTCCCCCCTAGGTTCTCAGGGTGGGCCTACTACTAGTGGAGCTTGATCTGGATCTTTCTCTCTCTTTTGGAAGTGCTTGGATTGCTGAGAGTAAAGTTCAACTCATCTCTTTTATGGCTACTTATGCTGGGGTCATGCTTTTTATTTTATGTACTCAGAAAACAATTTGTCAAGATGGTTACTAAGTGTACTTGGTTTTTCTGTTGGTTTATGATGTTGTATTAATCAAAC
The DNA here is from genome assembly GCA_030737875.1 of Allium sativum. NCBI lineage: Eukaryota > Viridiplantae > Streptophyta > Magnoliopsida > Asparagales > Amaryllidaceae > Allium > Allium sativum. The sequence continues at coordinate 304,532,011 of CM060924.1, forward strand.
TATTTCTCCTTTGCAATAAATGTTGTTTTGAAAATTTTCAAGTACCAATATATGTACATGTCTTATTATATTCTTTTCTATTCACCAATAATACTCCATGAAAGTTAATGCATTCCCTTTGAGAGTGACATTAATGGACGTGGGGTGTCACACATGGGGTTTATGACTCATGAAACACCTCAAGAAGCATTCAAGAATTTTATTGATAACTTTTGTTTACCCATCACTTTGTGGATGGTAAGAGGTACTCATATTCAAACTACAGCCCTGTAATTTGAATAATTCTTGCCAAAATGTACTTGTAAACATTGTATCACGATCAGTTACTATAGTTCTTGGCAGCCTATGTAATTTAAATACTCCATTAAAAAAACTTTAGCCACTCCCCTTGCTTTGTAGGGGTGCTTTAAGGCAAATAAATGGGAGTATTTGCTCAGTATATCCACAACCCAAATATAATAGTGCATTGGTGACTTTTTGGTAAAAATATGATATAGTCCATTGATATATCCTCGCATATTTTATTGGGAATAGGCAAAGGGTTCAGTAATCCTGGTATTTGCACATTTTCATACTTGCTCTTTTGGCAGACATCACATTCCTTAATAAATTTCTCTACAGTTTTCTTCATGTGCTTCCACTAAAATATTTGTTTAATCTTTTTAATTGTCCCCTTGATTCCAGTATGCCCTCCTAGAGGAGTAGAATGATGTTCGTTAATAATAATTTGCAACAGGAACTCCGAATGATGATCAATCAAAAATTTTCCTTTATAAAAAATACCTCATCCACCAGCTTGTACCTGTTTTCATTCACTTCTTTGTTCATAATTTTTTCCTTAACTCCTGATACCAATCTGAAGTCAACAGATTCTTTTTTAACTCATTGAGTCATGGAGTTTGAACCAAAGAAATGGCCTGTGTATATAATTGATTTGAATTTTCTTCTAGATATGGCATTAGCCACCACATTGTCTTTTCCCTTTTTATATTCCACTATGTAATCGAATCCATGCAACTTAGCAAGCCATATATTTTGCACACCAGTTAAAACTTTGGTGATCTACCTTGATTATGAACTGTCTCCCCAATAGGTACTATGCTCACTTTCTGGTGGCTATTATGATAACCATCAACTCTTTCTCATATGTAGATAGGGAATTTTTTTTCCCCATGTAATGCCTTGCTTAAATATGCAATTGGTCTTCCCTGTTGGGTTAACACAGCTCCCACTCCAATCCCATTGGCATCACATTCCAGTACAAAAGGTTATGAAAAATCAGGCATTGATAATACTGGAGGATGTATCAAGCACTGTTTTAACCGTTCAAATAATTGAGTAGCTTCCTCCATCCAGTTGAATGCATTCTCTTTAATAATTCGATAACGGGTTTAGCTATAAGACTATAGCTTGTTATGAACTTCCTGTAATACCCTGATAATCCCAAAATGTCTCTCAGAGACTTCAGATTTGTGGGTAAAGGACAGTCTTTAATTGCTTCGATTTTCTTCGGATCTACAGATAAATCCTCTGAAGAAATATTGTTCCCCAGATACTCAATGCATTCTTGAGAAAAACCACATTTGGATGGCTAAATCACCATCTGATTATCTCTCAGTACCTGAAATGAAACCCTAATATGTTCCACATGCTCAGACCAGGTCAAACTATAAACTAGCATATCATAGAAAACTAATATAAAGTTCCTTAAGTATGGTCTGAATATATCATTCTTGAGTGACTGAAACGTTGTAGGTGCGTTAACTAATCCAAAAGGCATAACAGTGAATTCATGATGCCCTTCATAGGTTCTAAAAGCATTTTTATGAATGTCTGGTTCACATATTCAAATTTGATGATGTCCAGCTTTTAAATCAATTTTAGAAGAATATTTTGAACCAAATAATTCATCAAACAAATCATCAATAAAAGGAATGGGGTACTTATCTTTGATAGTTAGTGCATTGAGGCTCCTATAGTCAATACATAATCTCCATGAACTGTCCCTTTTTCTGACCACCACAACCAGGGAAGAGTAGAGGTTGTGCTATGCTTTATGATTCCAGATTCCAGCATCCTTTGATTAATTTCTCCAGATTATTCTTGATGTGAAATGTGTGTCTATAAGGCTTTAAACAGACTAGTTTAGCCTCAGGAATCAGTGGGATGTGATGGTCATGCTTTCTTTAGGGAGATAGGAACTCATTACTACTTGTAATCTGTGGAAACAATTCTAATAGTTTTTGGACTTCAGGGTGAATTTAGTTTTCTTTTTCTATTGCTTTAGAATGTTGTAATTCAGTGGTGCACAACATCATAGTCATCTGTCTTTTATATGTTCTTTGTTTAGGGATTTGTTATCCACTATTTTGACATCTTGTTGTGGCATGCCTTGCCTAACATAAGTCTTATTACCATAGGAGAACCTGACTGAAAGTTTGTCTAGATTCAGAGTAACTTCTCCTAAATTCTTCATCCATTGGGTACCCAGTACCACTTGGCATCCTTCTAGAGGCAAGAGAAGTAAGTCAACTGGCATCTTGCAACCCTGGCAACTGATATTAACATTATGGAAAATGCCAGATCCTTGTAGTTTCTCCCCATTTGCTACCATAACTTGATAAACTTTAGATGCATCTACCTTTAACTTGAGTTTATGGGCTAGATGTTCATCAATGAATCAGTGTGTAGAGCTAGAATCAATTAGAATTTGTACCGATTTTCCCTTAATCATACCTTATACCTTAACGGTAGAGAGTGTAGGTATACCATGCATTTCCTGAAGAGTGATTGAATGTGTTTCTTAAATGGGTGTATCTTCATCTTTGGTTTCATTTCCCATATCTATATTTGCCAATTCGTCCAATAACATTTCTCCTTATAATATATACACTTTTGTATTCTTGCACTTATGATCTCTGCTCCATCTCTCTCCACTGCCATAACAGAGATTTTGTCTTTTCATTCCAATGAGCTGTTGGGGAGTTAAACCCATTCTTTTGGCTAATTTTTCAAGATTAGTGGTACCACATTCGGAATCAGATTGTGAGATCTTAGGATAAGTGAGAGTTTGAGTAGGGTTTCCTTTAGGAAGGGTGCGAGAATCTTTACCTTTCTTGGTTAAGTTCCATACCCTTTCAAACATTTTTTCCAATGCCACTGCTTGTTTGAAATTAGTAGGGTGAGAGGTGCGTCATACCTAATTTCTTCTTTAAGCCCCCTATAAATTTGTCTAATAAGAATTGTGCAGGAAGAGTTTCAATAATGACTTGAAGGCTCTCAAATTTGGTTAATTAGGTCAAAACAGTGGTAACTTGTTTCAACTTGGCTAGGGTTTCATAAGGGGTTTCCATTTCTTTATAATTGAACCATGCCAAGATTTCTCCCTTAGATGTATACCATAATTCATATCCAGGAACATTTTTGGTGTACCAACCATACTATTTTAGTGCATTAATCATAAGGTAGAAAGAAGATATTTCCACCCATAAGTGTCCTCTAGTTTGACGAAACCTAAAGAACTGCTCCACTAGGTTTAACCATTCCATAACCATTTCATCACCATCATATGCGGGGAAGTCAAGTTTCAGGTTGGGGAAAGTTGAATTATTATTCCAAGAAATTTGTTGGCTGGTTTGGTTGGTGTTTGAAGATGTGGGTAATGTTGGATTATAGTTTTGAGGAATGGGTTGACTAGAACTGGTGTTGTTCTAGATAATTGTTGGATTATTTCTGAGTGGTGGTTGTATTATTGATGGAGTGGTTGAGGGATTTGGGAGTCGACCTTGGGGGTTTACAACAAAAAATTCCTCGTACAATAATATTATTGGTTTGGTTACTAAATAATTGCCCTTTGATTTGCTGCATATCATGCGAAATAATTTGCAACATGTAAATTCCTTCGAATTTCACGTTGGCATCCTTTATACTCTGATCTATTTTTTTGTCAAGACTGGTTAGGGTTAGAGAAACCGTAATATTAATCTGTTCTTGTTTAATCCTAGTTTCTTCTTGATCCTAAAGAAAAGTGAGGAAAGCAGGGTTGTTGCCAATTGACTGAGGGTTTAAGTCATGCCAGTCGCATGCTCTGATGCCACTTTGGTAGAAGCACTTTCCGAGGTTTCCATTTCTTCAAGTATTTGATGAAATTATCAAACAGTGCAGGTTCACAAAATTACAATGGAGATAAAGGGGAAGATAAGGTAGGGATTAGAAGAAGGGGATAGGGTTTAGATCAGAAGATGATAGGGGATATAAGCAGATTATCAGATAGAAAATAGGGAATTCAAAAGAACAAGAGGGTTAAAATATAGAAAAATTTGGGGAAAAATAAGAAAGAACATAAGAGAAATTATGGTTTAGCAAAAGGAGAAATTGCATTTAATTAATTCGTTAAACTTTATATAATACATGCCTGCTATATATAGAGATTCAATCTAACCCAATGATTACTAAATCTAAGCAACAAATTACATCAGTTGCCCTTGTCATGTACGAAAAACAAATTACATAATATACACATATGCACAGGTGCACATGTGCACGTGCACACTTGCATGCCTTACTACATCACGTTCCTTGTTACTGGAGAAGGAACCTGGGGTGCTGCTGCTACATTCAAGACTTCGCCATGTCCAGTCATCGCCTTTGGTGATCTTTTGATTGGAATTGTCTTTTCTTAGGTTCGAGAAATTGATTTCTTCACTAAAGGCAATCTCTTTAGAGATATTACAATGGCCACGGGGAGATAAGTTTGACAAAAGCATACTCCACCATACTGAAGCAATTACAAGCATGCTTCACTAATTACTAAGCACGAAGAGCATACATGAAAATTAAGGTCAAACGTACTAACCGACCCAAAACAATCCAAGTAAATGCAAAATCCAAGAATAAACAAAAATAACCTCAGACCAAATAATGGAAGACGCAAACCAGGAGACAAAACAAATCACATTCAAAACCTAACATTAAATGGATCCCCAACACCATAAGAAACCTTACCCTCATTAGCTTAAAAAGTCTAGTATTAGGGAGAAAATCTATTATTTGTGGCCTAGTGGGGTTACGAAGAGAGGGGAGCTATTGTGCAAATTGCGAACTCAAGGTTCAACGAATACTTACAACAACCAATGAGAATAAATTGGCAATTTGGATATGAGATTCGTGTATGGAGGACTGAGTGGAGATCCTCAGCAAAGGAGCCAGGCATGATGAAAACAATTCAGAAATGGATGAAGGAGGAGAAGGGAATGAGGGAGAAGCGTTAAGAAGAGGGGCAAAAAAACGGATAAGGGGAAATGTATGAATTATCCTAATATTTAGGATTTTTTTGGATTTAGCCATCTTTAAAAAACTAATCACTGAATTAGCCTAGTTTTAAAACAATGGACGCAGCCTTGTTTTGGTCACATAGGAAAAAAAAATATTTATAACTAACGACATTCGAGGTGACGCAAGAACGTGCAATTTCATATAGCGCACTATTGTTCCTGAAACAAAATAAATATGTAGCAGCTATTTAATATGGCGCATGTGTGCGTTATTTTAAATAACACAAGGTGAAAATAGGAAGTAAAAAAGTGTCTCCCTTTTTGCGGTTTTTGAGATGATGTAATGGGTGCTTTTTCAAATGTCGCCTGAATATGGTTAACACCACCCACCCAACCCTTTCTTCCTCACTTTCTACCTCTTTCAAAAAATAAAAAAGAAACCCAAAATCTCCAGTTAGATTCTGAAATTAAATCCTTTATTATTTGTAGCTCAAATCATTAACAACTTTAGATTTACGTCAGTGGTATCTTACTCTTCATCAAGGTATGAATTTTAAAACCCTAAATATTTTTTTGGTTCTTAACTTTGAGTAATATATTCACTTTTTTGTTGTAAATTAGAATGACTCCTAATTTTATTACGATTATATGCTATTTCGATGGTGATTTGGTCATTGATGATCGAAAGTGTGCGGAATCTGAAGATGGATCTTACAAACCAGTAAAAGTTCTCAAAGGTTGTAACTTAAAGCAATCAAAAGCGTCGATTTACAAGTCAAAAAAGATTCATCCAAAGCAATTTGATATTGACTTAGTTTGCAACTGGCCAACTAATTCTGGTTCTAAGGCAATTAAAATTATAGACGATGATGATGTTGAGTTAATGTTTTATGCTTCTTGTAAATCTATAGAGTCATTCCTTGTGAAAACGATTAAGTTACTAGTAGAACCACCTGTTGCTTCAAAACCGGTGGAAGCAGTACCGTTTTTTCCATCTCAACCGATTCCATCCCGAGATTGTATTCCTCCTTTGAGTGTACCACAGTATAGAGAACCCCAAATTTTCTATGCTTATCCTCCATTTATTAATTTTACACGAAATCCTCATTGTAGCTTTCTATATCCCACACAGGAAAGTATTGCTTGTAGGAGTCAAAGGTAAGGCCAACTTGGTATTCTATCTAAACAACTTTTTATTGGTGTTTTTCGTAATGTATGATATCAAATGTCTTGCTTTGTATAGTTTCATTCCGTACTATTATCCAACGCAAAATATTGTTGGATCGTCTACACATATACCAGAGCCGTTGCAGCCAACGCCTTCTGAGTTATATCATATGAGTCGAAAGTAAGTTTTTTTTAAATGAAATTTAATTTGAGTCGAGCGTATTTGTATTCTAAAGTTTTCATTTTCATTACACAACCATTCGCAGCAGTTCATGGTTGAGCAATCGCACTTCGAAGTGAAATGAATGCGATGACGCTGTGGAATTAGATGAAAATGTAGAAGTACAATTGAATACCGGACCTACATCTGACAACATGACAATTTCTTTGGTACCCGTTAATGATGCAATATGGATTGGCAACATGCAAGTAAATAGTGATCCACTGAACATTGGTTTTGGAGATGAAGAGATAGATGATGATGATGATAGTAATGAAGAATCCGAAATGGAGATACCGCTAGAATAGGACTTGTGCACTACCCAGCTAGATACGTTGTTGCAAACTTGCAATGCAATGAAGAATTATTTTCATCTTCATGCATTCAAAATGGTTTTAAAGTCAGTATTGTATTTGAGAGCAAAGAAAAATCCTACAACATCTAAGTGAGTGGCCAATTTTACATGTCGTTCTTTCAAGTCTATCAGGTCGAACAAAGAAATGTATACCACCATTTGCATTGTCGATGACAAATGCCAATGGAGAATTCATACATTGATTCAAAAAAAATCACAGTCGGGAATGTGGGTTGTAAAAAAATGTAGGAGGAACCACACTTGCGTTAATCCAACAGTAAATTCAAGCCATAGGCAAGCCACGTCAACATTTTTGGTTTCGAAGATTATGCCTTTTGTAACGTCAAATTTAAACATAACATCTATAATGGTTCAAGTGTTGATGGAAGAACAATTGTTTATTAAGATTGGTTATATGAAAGCATGGAGTTCTCTAAGTAAGGCAATTGTGATGGTTTATGGGGATTGGGCCGAGTCATATTCATCATTACGACCATATTTTTAAGAAATTAATTGATCAAATCGAGGTAATGTAAGCCATATAATAACAGATGTTGTTGGTGTATTTGAACGTGCAATTTGGGCATTTGGCCCTTGCATAGAAGGATTTCTACATTGTCTCCCTTTGCTTTGTATCGATGGCACTTATTTATATAGCAAATACAAAGGTACAGTACTTGTAGCGACTGCAGTTGATGCGAATGGTCAACTTTATCCGTTGGCATATGCAATTGTTGAGGCTGAATCAACTGACTCATGTGGTTGGGTTTTTTCGTATATGCGACAATTTGTACATAGTGTAAACAATCGACGTATAACTTTTATATCCGATAGAACGAAAGGAATACCTATAGCATTGCAGGAAAGATGGATAGCTCCACATAAGCATAGATTTTGTGCTAGGCATCTAAAAGAAAATTTTCAGGCTGCTACTTTAGCAATAAGCGTTTGACGAGTTTATTCTATCCGACAGTATGTGCATAAGAAGAGGTTGAGTATCGCAAACTTCAGGAGGAAATTAAGATGGCCAACGTTAGAGCTCATAATTGGATTGAGAGAATTTCAAGTGGGAAAGAGGAAAACTGGGTGTTGTTTAAAGATGATGGTGGACGGTTTCATATGATGATAACAAATGCGTCCGAAAGCTTCAACGGTCTGCTTAGAGGTGCAATTACTTCCCGTTAAGTCGTTGGTTACGCGTACCTTCTATAGATCGGTGGATTATTTCTACAATCTAAGGGAATATGCTGCTGATTCGATATGTAAGTTAACTCCAAAATGGGAAGCAAAAATAGCTGAGAGAGCAGAAGAAGAGAGACATTGCAGAATAGTTCGATTCAGACAAAATGAATCGGTGGTAACACACTACTTCGATGATGAATTTACAATCACGATTGATGGTAATACTTGTTCTTGTACATGTAACATGCCATTGCTACAACAACTTCCATGTTCCCATGTTATGGTCGCTTGTTCTACAGTGGACAACAGTGCCAAATGAGCTCATCACGACTTTACCTCGGTTTGGTACACAGTTTAAAGTTATCTCGCGGCTTATACTCTGGAGTTTCATCCTGTTCGTGACAAACGGTATTGGTTAACACCATCAGGGACTATGGTTCTACAACCGCAAGCTTGGAGAGCATAGGGAAGGCCTCGATCAATGAGAATTAAAGGCACCATGGACAAGGGGTAGTCTTCAAGAGCGAATAGGTGCAGCAAGTGTGGAGTTTATGGCCATAAGAAGAGACGTTGTACTACAGTAACACAGAGTTCACTGGTATTATTTAGTAACAATCTACCTAGTTTTATTATGTAAGAGAATTATTGTACTGCAGAATTTGATCTATCGTTTTACATGTGTTACTATTTGTGTTACAACTTATGATGCACTGTTAGACCAAAAAGTGGTTATAATACCCAAACTAGCAATAATTCTGATGAAATGAAATCAAAAAGCAAAGAGAAAAACATGATTTATAGTGGTTCAGCATTAAAGTGCCTACGTCCACTTTCTACTCTTTGGATTGATGATTTAAATACAAATACAATAGTAGTTCTCACTCTGATTCACTCATTCACTCAATGTTTATGGATTTTCGCTTCAAATTGTGGTAATGATCTGAATATAGTGATGAAATTTTGTTGACAAGGGAGTTTGAGCTCTGAATTTGCCAATAGATCCCTTCAAATGACCCTTGGTGTTCTATTTATAGGTGAAAAATGTCTCTGGACTGGCTCCGGTTTGGGTTCACGTGGCACTCATCCCATAAGAGTCGGGTTCGGAGAGAACAAGATGGTGACAATGCATCAAGTTAGGGGGTGAACGTGGGGAGAACAGGTGTATAACTGCTCCGCGTCTTTAGGGATTGTGGGCTGCAACTGCTGCTGCCTCTTGCTCTTCAGACCGCATTGGGATTTGCATAGGGGATTCAGATCGGTGGCCTCCGAGCCGATCCGATTATGTCTCCAATATGTCATTTTCTGACTCGTTCACTGCATAGCCAAGAGGTTCGGGCTATACCCCTTCGAACCGAACCGAGTCGTAGCCAGGAATTCCTTCTTCATACCTCTTCATTGAATGATCACTTAACTTTGAGTAACCTAGTTCACAAAGTAGGCTAACATTTTCCCCCCTCAAAGTGCACTTCTATTGGAGATAGAGTGTGCTTCGAAATTTTCTGTTTATTGGCTTTTAAATCGTGTAGAATAGTTGCAACCATTCATTTGTAAAGTTGTGACATTTCATTAGGTCGTGTCCCTTAGTGCTTATAAATATGACATGAGATGCTCGGACCATTCTGGTTACCTTTAATAATTTTGAGACCTCATTTGACATTCGCACCATCCTTCCAGGTAAACTCTTATAACCCTGTGCTCGTGAATCTTTTATTCCACTCTGGGTTTACTTCTCTCTATAGATCAAAATAAATGATTACACTTTGGTTCGGCTCAGTTCCATCTAGTCTAGCCCATATTTCAAATGCTGTTGCGTTAATAGGCTAAATGGCCTTGGACTTATTTCCTGTTTGGATTGGACAAAATGTCATGTCGGTTGGGATACGAAAAGCCCCTCTACACGTGTATAAATCCATCCCTTCTCCATTTTCTTTCACTCCTCTTTTTCATTTTCGCTTTCCCCAAAACCACAGGCGAAACCTAATTTCCAAAACTCTAGAATTCCTTCAAAACTTCTAATCAAGTTCATAGGTGGGTTTAGATATCTAACCTTTCTAATTTTAATCGATTTAAATCCGAACTTGGAAACAGTTTTAGGTGAATTCATTCCCTGCCATGTCGATTGTGGTGCCATGTCTATGTTCTGCCGCCATCGTCGTTGGTGGCATCGTCGCCACCTCGAGGCGGTGGTGGGGTAAACCTGATTCGACACTGGAAGGGATTCACCATGAAAGCTTCGTATTGGGTGGACTTCCATAAAAAAGGGAAATGGGCTTGATGTTACTGGAAAAGCAGAGAAGAAGAAGAGGGAGAAGAGAAGGAAGGGTCCGGTTCAAAGCAGGATGAAAGTTCTAACACTTCTTGAATTTAGTCATGTGGCATCGGTTCAGGTAAGGGAAGATGATGGTGGCTACGGAGAAAAATTAGTTAAACAGAAAGTTCTTGGGGTGTCGGTGCGGTTCGGTTTGGTGTCAACCAATCCGATTATAGTCACTTTCCTTTATGCCCATCCGATCCGTTCCCTCTTTTCTCATGCTCCGAACCGATCCGCCTTGATGGAACACTCAAACTTGTCTGCTGATAATCTGAACACCCGAACCGATCCGATCATTACACATATGTCCGAACCGATCCGAAGATATCCAAATTAACGTGCAAAAATGGCCCAGTTAACTTAATCAATCATTCACCGCGGTCTATAACTTTATGGATAATTAGGATAGAGCCCTTTTCAGTTGAATTTTTTGAACTGTTGACAAATACATAGTTGTCTTGCTCATCTTTGCATTGCATTCCTTTATACAATTATCTTGTATAATTGCATACACACTTGTGCACTTTAGCTTACACCCATGCACAAGGGGATATGGGCAATTTTACTCTAACTCCAACTATTGCTTCTTCAATAGCTTAGCGACCATGGTAGAAAGACGCTCGTCTAGATTAGCAGAAAGGAGAGATGCTGCCAGATCATCTAAAAATCCACATGTCGAGGATGTATCTTCCACCTCAGATTCAGGATGGAATAGTAAGGGCCGAGATTATGAGATGGATGCTTATAATAGTGAAGTATCTTTTGAAGGTGACGTATCTCTAGGTGGGGAAGAGGAAGGAGGAGTAGGAGACAACCGCGCTCCCGACGAATTTGGAAATGTCACTATTTTGGAATCGCCTAAAGATTCAGTCGAATCAACAATTGACAATGAAAGACTTTCACGGATAGCATGGGATTCTTCAAAAAGATACTCAGTTGCCTTCGAAAACAGATCGTCCCCATAATCCACCAGAAGGATATATGGCTATCACCAGATTAATGTGTCTAGCTGGGGCAATACCTCCGTTTCTGCCTTTTATCCTTGATTTTCTGAGACAACTGCGGATTGCCCCCATGCAACTGCATGCCAACTCCTATGCTTATTTGTACACCCTGTACATAGCCTACAAAGATATTATGGGCGTAGAACTTACTTTTGACGATGTTTATTTCTTTTATAATTTCTAGCACCGGACCCAAGAGACTCCATCCTTTTCATACTTTGAATCGATTCCAAAAAGGAAAATCATCACTGTCCCATATATCAGCAAAGCTGGTGACTAAAAACCTGAATGGTTTTACATTAAACAACAGCCTGGGTACGCCAGGAGATGGCTCAAGTCAAGTAAGGCACCAACTTTTTAGATTTCAACTTCAAATACTTGAGTCAGCATATTAAATGACTCTTATTTTTATTCGCAGTTCCTAATCCAAAGCAAGTGACGGGTCAAGTATACCTCGATTGCTTGCACCAGTTACTCACCGGTGATCAAAAGTTCTTGACCATCGACGAAGTCCTTAAGGACGAGTACCTCCAACGTCGCGGGTTGTTATCCATCACCCGTAGTATAGGCCATGGGAAAGGCCCTTATGTATACATACCCCCAGTCGATATTATCCCTGAGACGGGAGAAAGCTCGAAAGGTCCAGCGGTGCCCCTTAGGGACCCCTCTTCTCCATCTTCGACTCAGGATGATGAGCTAGAAAACATAGCTGAGAAAGACAGAGATAGATATATCACTCCTGAGGATGCGGCTACCCCTGAAAGGCTAATTTCTCCAAAAGAGTTGTCGTCAGTCATTCCTTTAGCAGATAATACTACAGTGGATGACTCTATATATCAGGGTTTAGGAAATCTTCCCTTGCCCAAGACCCTTTATACTGCAGAAAATTTTGCAACAAATCCTCTTTCTCTCACTTCTGAGGAAGAAGTTACTCCCGTAAAGTCCAGGGACATTGCACATACCAGCCTCAGTCTGGGCTCTGGTCTGTTTGGGGGGAGTCACTACTTAGGAAACACATTGCACTCTAGTACTGCATGTCATAACACTTGAATTTTATGTTAATATTGATTCTAAGATTTTCTCATTTCTTCTTATAGGACAAATGGTGAGGCAGCATTACTATATGAGGGATGTTCGTTCGAGTATGACCCCAATGGATCCCGATGAGAGGCATGATCAACATGAAAGTAGGGGCAAAGATAATAGGAGTGATCGACCTCCAAGTCATTATCGGTCTTCCCATTTTCGATCCCCACATCGCAAAGACTCAGGCAAACGTAAAAGTCAGCCTTCACATTACGAGGGGGAGAAGCATAGCGCCAAACCTTCTGCCTCATCCAAAAATAAACTCCTCAAGACACCTCTTCGAAGAAAGTACCCGATCCAACAGAAAAACAAAAGGAATCAGGGAAAGAAACAGGAAAGGACAGGCCCATCGTGAAACTCAAGCGTCGAACTGTCTACATCACCACTATGAGTCCAGTTATTCTTAATGATGAAAACCAGACCAGATTGGATGTTTTGAAGCAACAATTTCTCGATTAGTATTTCGGGCACATGCACATCGTCCCAAAACTCACACCGGTAAATCCTAATTGGGCCAATGATGTTAAGGCTTCCATAGACTTTGTAGATGAACAATATAAGGAGATGAAGAAGTATGCAATGACTCTCTCCAAAATCATTAGCGATCTGATGGCAGATGTAAAAACGATAGCCGATGCCGCCGAGTATGACGCAAGGGCTATCGAAAATTCTAAGAAAGATCTGAAGGATGCCCAATCTAAACTTGCTCTTGTACAACGCGACATAGATAATTATAAGAGGCAACTCGAAAAATTACAAAAGCGCTATCATTCTGAGCTCGAGTCCCATAGTCAAGAGCGAACAGATTTAAAGAAGCAGGCTGAGGTTGCTAAGTCTGAGAGCATTCGTCTTGCCCAAGAGAAAGTGGACTTAGTCAAAAAGAACGCAGAGCTTAAGGATAAATTACTGGAGGCTGAAACGAGGGTAGTTCTTGCCGAAGGGAATGCAAACATGGCTTTGCATCAAGTTGAGGAAGTCAATGAACGGCTTAAAGACGCTCAAAGGGAGCTGGATGAGAGTGGTGGAACTATGGTTGGATTTTTTGCTCAGGTGATCTGTCACCGAAATCTTGCTTGGCTTAAGGACTATTCTATTCCCCTTGTGTATGCATGGGACCAATTGGTCGAATGGGAAAAAGCAGAACTTGGAGGGCACTTGATTGATGAGGACAAGTAGATGGAGAAGTACTTGAGGGGCGAAGAGACAGCCCGCTTAGCTGAAGGGCGAAAACTTATTGTTGCCGCTATGGAGGAGGAAAGGCGTCAGGCCAAGGGAAAGGATACCCTTGAAGTTGGTTCTTCTACTGCCACATTCGAGGCTTCTATAGTAGAGGGGTATGATCCAGAAAGGCCAGAGATCCCTAGGGCTTCTTCCTTACCTTCTACTACCGGATTGACTCCCGAAATTCCTACTGCTCAAGTCGAGAAATCTGCTGAGGGTATTTCTACTTTTTCACCTCAGTTTGCCAAAGCTATCTCAACCTTTCTCACATTATTGGACAAAAAATTGAAGGTCCCATGCTTTCTCCTGAGTTAATAACTGTTACTTCTCGTTCTGTAGGTACCAAGCCAACTGAGAAGATTGATGATTCACAGAAGACAACTCCAGGTAAAGGGTTTGCTGAAGAGACTCGGGAGAAACAGGATGAAGTCACTGCTATAAAATCTGGAGGAGGAGCCGAGGATAAGAAAGAGGAGGTTACTAATAAAGTTCCCATGCCACCCATCACCGAGACTTCTCACCATGGGGAGATGATAGATGCTCTGATAGAAGATGACGGTGACAAGGGACATGAAGAGGAGGATGACGTTGTTATGACTGGAGATTCGAGGAACATTGACGACATGACTTTGGCTGAGATGAAGGCCAAATAGGACAAGTGCATGCAACTGAAAGTTGAGGAAACAGACCCCGAAAGTCTTAAGCCTCTTGCGGTGGTGCCTCCAGGATCAAGGTTAGTTTTCAAACTTTCAACTCGGTCAATTACGGAGGAACTTGGTAAAAAAATTCTGTTAATCCTAGTGCTCCAATTCCTGGGAAAAAATCTGTTGACTCCAGCACCCCAATTCTGGAGAAGAAGAAGCAAAAGCGTATCATTATTGAAGCTGATAAAGAGGAGAAATAAAAGCTTAAGGATGCCATGAAGGCGAAGCCTACTCCGAAGTCCAAATAAAGGGTGGCTTTGTCCTTTGTTTTGTTTATTTCCTGGTCCGCTGTTGTTGTATCGAGTGCAGCCCTCACATCTTTTGTTTAGTTTTCCTGTGTAAATTCACGTATTTGTGAATAAAATAGTTTATTTCTTAGATGATAGACAATATATGTGGGGGATGTGCATGTGTATGCCCCCTATCCATCTCGAATAAATGGCCCGTCTAAGGCTTTGTTCGAGATTGATTAGCTTTCGTACTTGGCTACCCCCAACTCTCTGGTGGGGCCAAGTTTCCTTTGTCGTGAATGCTTATTCTTTTTGCATCTTTATACTCTCCTATCGCATAATCAGGTTAGAGTGTCATCGAGGCAGTTTCTTTTCAGGTGCACTATCACGCCTTAAAGGACGTCGTCTTCCCATCCTTTATACTCTCTCTCAGTTCACGAGAGTTAGAGTTAGGAACGTTGTTTTTCCACTCCTTCATTATATTATGCAAATAGTCGTTTTGTTTGCTTCTGCACGTGAATTGACCTCAATCATTCAAGCTTAATTTAATGTTTAGCGTTTCATAATCAGGACAGAACAGTCACAGAAGGTAAAAATAATGCAGGAAAATAAATGACACACGATATTTTTATACTGGTTCAGCTAAGTCATAGCCTAAATCCACTTTATAATCTTTTGTTCATATAAACGGACTTTTCTTGGCAAGTCTTGCCTTTTTACATAGTTTATAAAACAAAAGAAAGCACTACATATCTAACTCAAATATCGCCGCAAATGCTAAGCATTCCAAGCTCTAGGAACTTCTTCACCGTCCACGGTCGTTAATTGGAAGGCTCCAGTTTCAAGTTTATGTTGGATGGCATATGGTCCTTCCCACTTTGGGCCTAGATGGACCGAAGGTGGAAAGACTCGCTTCAGTACAAGGTCTCCTGGTTTGAAAGTCCTAAAGCGAACCTTTCTGTCATAACAACGTGCCACTTGGCGTCGATGCCTCGAAGCACGCATGTCGGCTTCGCCCCTTTTTCTTCAACCGCATCAAGGGACTCTAGGAGGAGTGCTTTATTCGTCATTGGGTCATAGTATGTCACCCTATAAGAGGGGACTTTAAGATCCACGGGGATCACCGCCTCTAATCTGAAGGAGAGTGAAAAAGGAGTATGGCCAGTAGCCATCTTAAAAGGTTGTTCGATAGGCCCACAAAGCTAGCAGCAACTAATCCACCCATATGGCTTTGGCCCGTTCCAACCGCTTCTTAAGAATAGACTTAATGACTTTATTTATTGCTTCAACCTGTCCATTCAACTGTAGGTGAGTAACGGCGGTGTACCTCTTATCAATCTTATATTTGTGATAGAAGTTTCTAAACTCGGCACTGTCGAATTGGGTTCCATTATCAGTTATAATGGTTTTCGATATCCCGAATCAACAAATAATATTTCTGACCACAAAGCTTATCACCTTCCTTGCTGTGATCGTGGTTAAGGGCTCGGCTTCCACCCACTTTGTGAAATAATCCACGGCGATGATCGCGTACTTCGCTCCTCCTTTGGCAATTGGTAAAACTCCAATAATATCGATTCCCCACATGGCAAACGGCCATGGGCTTACCATTGACTTAAGCTGAGTCGGAGGTGCTATGGGGATTTTAGGGAATCTCTGACACTTGTCGCAGCGTCGTGAGTAATCAGCCGCACCTTTATTCACAGTATGCCAAAAACATCCGTACCACAATACTTTCTTTGCTAGGGTTTGACCCCCGGTAATATCTCCACACTCGCCTTCATGTACTTCTCTTAGTACACGCTTGATGTCGTCGTGTGCTATACACCGTAACCAAGGCATAGAAAATCCTTGGCGATAGAGGACATCGTCCTGTAAGACGCATCTTGTAGGTTTACGTGTTATAGCTCGTCTGTCGCTCTTCTTCGATGAGAGAATTGTAACAACCCTGATTTTTGGGGTCAATTTAAAATTTTATTTTAAGTAATTCTATTGAGTTTAGGCTATTTAAAATAATTTATTTTAAATAATAACGATTAAAAATTTATTTTATTTGAAGTAAGACTTTAAAATTTATATAAATTC
Organism: Allium sativum; assembly: GCA_030737875.1. Lineage (NCBI taxonomy): Eukaryota > Viridiplantae > Streptophyta > Magnoliopsida > Asparagales > Amaryllidaceae > Allium > Allium sativum. The sequence continues at coordinate 304,548,849 of CM060924.1, forward strand.
CATTCCAAGGCCCGAAAGGGTGCGGTAATTTCAAATTTTTGTTTTGAACTTTGAAAATTATATAAAATTGGTTTTAGATCGAAATTGGATAAAACAAGAAATGTTAGGTTCGTATTGTCAATATCTATATAATGAATTCAATAAATTTAGATTTTAGATTATAATTTATAAGTTATGTCAAAATTTAATATTTTGAAAGGTCGCTGTAAGAATTTATATAATATATATATATTTGGTCCAAAAAGCTACTTTTCACATACGAAGGAAATTGAACTCGAAACCACTTCCATTGAGTCCGGAATGATGTTTCTGCATTTAAAAAGTATAAACACTTATATGTTTGGGGTTTCGAAAATTATTTGTTTAAAAATGTATTTTTAATATAAAATATATATAGCCTTGGAAAATAGTAATTTTTTAAACAGTGTCCGTTTTCAATGAAACCACTTTTGTTGGATTCGGAATATTAAATTATTTCTAGGTTTCAAATTTTAGAATTTTCTGAGCTAGTACGTGAGCGTGGCAGAAGAAACAGTATTTTGTCAGTTTCGGTCAAAATTAATTGACTGAAAAATAGCCATTTTTCAAAAAGTCTCAGAATTCAACGAAATAAATTTTGTTGTATTCGTATCATCAAAACAAAGCTAAAAATGATTTTTTGGTAATTTTTAGAATTAAAATATAATTATAATTGATTTTTCAGTGTAAACGTGCAAATTTTTGACTTTAAAAATTCATTAAAAATCCATACGGGCTCAGAATCGAACGAAATTAATTTTCATAGGTCCACAGCATCAAAACATAGCTAAATATATTTTTCGAGAATTTTTGAAGTTAATTTGTGACCTCGGTGAATTTTCACGTACGGTGCACATTAAAATATTAATAAAATAATGTAATTATTCCAAAACTCATAACAGACCTTGGAATTGGACCCCAGGACATAGCCCATTGCGTTCAGAAGGTGTCAAAACCTTAAGAACGATAGTAAGCAGGCCTGAATTGGAGTTCGGACCAAAACGGGCTTTAACGGGTTAATTAAATAATTAGATAACCCTAATATAATATTATAAATACCCCAAAACACTGTTCACCGTCTTCTAAAGCCGTCATTTGCTGAAGCCTCCAAAACCATAGCCATTCGAATCTCCAAACTTCGATTTCTCCTCTGTTTCTCAACGAAATTTAGCGTGTGAGTACTCATTTCGAAGCTCTTCGCGAGCTCTTCGATTCTAGATAAGGAGCATCCGTCACCGTGCCTCGACGAAGCCGCCATACCCCCTGCAAACAGCCGCCGTTCGTACCCCCTGGGCCCCACTGCCGCCGCCGCACCCTCCCCTCTTCTGGCCGATCGTAGCTCTCTCCAAGACGGTCCACCTCCAACAAACGGTTCGTCGTTTCATCAACCGTAGCTCCCGCAATCTGAAAACAAAGATTTGAACCTCTCTTGAAGGTAAAAGCTTCAGATTTAGTCATGCTTATAAGCGTCGCAGAGTCAGTTGTTAAAGGCTGATTTCTAATTTTTCATATGAACTTGAATGCTAATTGTTTCAGATCCGCAACCGTCTTGAATTCGAACACCAAATCTGACCAAACTCGATTCATCTCAGAACCAACAGCGGTGAGAATTTATTTTTAATTAAATTTAATTTATTTAATTATTTATTAATCCTTTGTTATTAAAGAATATTGACTGATCTGCTATGTAGCAATATTGAAATACGGATCTAAGTTGTTTATGACTGTATGATGTTAGATCCGCGAATCTAAACGTTAGATCTGAAATTATTGGCTAATTAAAATAGATTATTTGTTAATATTATTGAATTATGCCTTGCCGATTTGTCATATGCCAAAATATACATCACCCTATATGTTATTTTGATTTGAACTGTTAGATCTTGATCTCTTGGATTATATGAATGTTGTGGATTTGATGACATGAAATTTAAAATTTATTTTGTAAATTAAAAATTAGAAATTGTTGTTGATATGAAATTTACAATTTATTTTGTAAATTAAAAATTAGAAATTGTTGTTGATATGAAATTTACAATTTATTTTGTAAATTAAAAATTAGAAATTGTCGTTGATATGAGATTTACAATTTATTTTGTAAACTAAAATTAAAATTTGTCATTGTCATAAAATTTACATTTTATTATGTAGATTTATATTAGAATTTGGCGATGTCACAAAAATTACATTTTATTATGTAAATCAAAGTTAGAATTTTGCATTGATATTAAATTTACATTTTATTATGTAAATTATAGTTAGAATTTTGCGTTGATATAAAATATACATTTCATTCTGTAAATTAAAGTTAGAATTTGGCGTTGATATAAAATTTACATTTTATTATGTAAATTAAAGTTAGAACTTGGCGATGTCATAAAGTTTACATTTTATTTTGAAAATTTAAAGTTAGACTTTGCGATGACATTAAAATTACATTTTGTTTTGTAAATTTAAAATTAGAATTTGCAATGTCATGAAGATGTACATTTTATTATGTAAGTTAAAATTAGAATTTGTGATGACATGAAATTTACATGTTACTATGTAAATAAAGTATTTTCACCGTATGCATAAATTTACATTATTTTCAATGTAAATTAAATAGTAAATTTAACCATAGGATGCTATTAACATTTTTAATGATAATATAACACTATGGGTTGTCATTAACATTTTTAATGTTAATATTTAAAAGGAATTTAACCGTTGGAAGATTTACATTATTTTTAGTGAAATAGAAAGAATGGATTTCACATTGTAATTAGAGAATGAAAATTTACATTCTCCCCAATATAAATATGTATGAATTTCACCATGTGTACATTTTACATTATTTTTAATGTGAATTTATATAGTAATTACAATGTAGGATAATTTTTCACTATTTTATAATGAAAATAAAAAGTCAACATTTTTATGTTGAAAGTAAAAAGATCATCTTTTTATGTTGTAAATAAAAAGACAACATTTTTATGTTGAAATTTAAAAAGATCATCTTTTTATGTTGTAAATAAAAAGGCAACATTTTTATGTTGAAATTTAAAAGGCAATCTTTTTACGTTGAAAATAAAAAGACAATATTTTTATTGTAAATAAAAAGATGAAAATTTGACGATGTAAATAAAAAGACAATCTTTTTGAAATTAAAATAAAAAGATGATTTTTTACGGTGAATATAGAAGAAGTTGATATTTTTGCATCGTAAAGAAAAAATATATCGTTTTTACGTGGTAAAATAGAAAGGATAATATTTTTACATTGAAAAATATAAAAGGGATATTTTTACATTATAAAGAGAAAAAGTTGACATCTTTACATCGTAAACACAAAAGTGAATATTTTTACATTGTAGGTAAAAGAATGAAACTTTATGATGTAAAATAAATTGCATCATCATTTGAAGTTAAAGAATGAATTTTTGGCATGTGAAATAAATAATATTTTTATATGTTATGTATGAATGAATTTACATTGTATGAAATAAATAATATTTTTATATGTTATTTATGAATGAATTTAGACCGCGTGAAATAAATTACATTTTTACATGTAATTTATGAATGAATTTTCATCGTATGAAATAAATTACATATTATTATGTAAATTATGAATGAATTTAACACGCATGAATGAAATTTCATTTTATTCTATGAAATGAATGTATGGATTTACATTGTAAACAAAGATTACATCTTTATAATGAAAATAAAAAGTAGGATTTACATTGTAAATGAAATTTATATTTTGATGAATTATAAATTACATTTTTCATGTAAGAATGGAATTAAAAGAAGGAATTGGACGAGGAAATATAATTTACATTTTACCGTAAATTAAAAGAAATTAAAGGAATTAAAAAGGAAGAATTCATCATTCAAGTATGATTTACATTTTCCTGTATAAAAAGGGATGAAAGGATAAAGAATGAGAATATTCATTAGAATAAAGAGTTAAACGGTTTATGTTTATATATTTATATATAAATATAATTAAAATTAAACGAATCGAGCGCGGTAGTTCGCGTTTTAAAATTATATCTTTAAATAACTATACAAGGAGATCCGACCGTCGGATTTTCTTGAAACTGAAACCGCTAGAACCGCCTTGGAAAAATCTTTCCAACGATATACACTACATCAAAATCCAACGGTTAGATTTTGAGATATATGAAAATCAAAATTGGTTGAAAACAGCGCCAGAATCGCCATTGACCTGAATCGTCGTTGATTAAAGATTTAATTATTTTTAATTAAATAAAATAGGAAATAATCGTTATAAATTAGAAATAACGATAAGGAAGAGTTTTCAATATATATACATATATATATATATATATACGAAGATTATTTGGGATGGCCGAGTTAATCTCATTCCAAATAATCAAACGACGATGAAAATTGAAGAAGAAGACGACTAATGAAGACCGTCAATCTTCCCCTCAGGAGAACAGCGTTTGAGGCTTTGAATTGATTTGCTCCCAAGTCAAGGTCATGGTCGTTGTCCAAACGAACATGTTGATTGAACGGATTTGGCTTTCGCTCAGACCTAGAGCATAAGCGTATAAATGGATTGCGTGTCTGACGTGGTACTCCTTTTATACTGTGTCTATTGATCTCTGCTAAACATATATCTGTTTGGTGTTTTACACCCTTCTCTGAGACGTACGAGCTCAGAGGTTATATGTTGGTAGAAATCAGTGGTATGGTATGGATTGACGACGTGGCATGCTAAGATGCATATGATCAAGGCTTTGTTGAAAAGCAGGCCTTGTGGGATGATCAAAGCATAACCTGTTTAGGTATAGCTTTGTGTATGACGTGACTTCACGAGCTTCACACGTCGGTGGAGTCTAAAACGGGAGAAGGGAACGCAGGGAGAGCAGCATGTTTCTTTCTAGCTAGAAGTGGTGTTTGGGTTTTAACACAGCCTGACATTTTACTTATGTGGATGATGGAATGAGGCGCCTCGGATAGGTCCTATAGGATCGGGAAATGTGTGTTCAGGTATAACTAATCCGCTAAGCTGTATTTGCGGACCGACCCTGCAGCTATCCAAGGGTTCTCCGCGGGGAATCCTGAGACACTAGCTAGAGTGCTCGAATCGGTAAGGAGCTCCTCTCTAGCCTTGACTCGGACGGAAATCCAAATTCCAAATACGACCATGCGGTTTTGATTGTATTACTAGTACGGAGGCATAATATATGGTACCTATGCTTCCTAGGATTGCAACATTTATTTTGAAATGTTTATTTTACATTAATAATAATATTAAACTCGTATTTGCCGTATTTAACACGTTTAATCACCATAAGGGAAAACTCTATCCTCTGGTGTGCGATGCATTGTGTGATGGGACTTGAGTCTTATGGTGATTCCATTTTTCTAAAAAGCATTGCGTTGTTGTACGATTTATTTATCTGCTTATTCTGACACTTTAAATTATGCACGACAACCCATTGAGTAAACTCGTTCCGCATTAGCGGCGTGGTCTTTGGATTTGTCATATTATCATTAGTAAACTAGTTAAGAATTCTCATACCAGTCCCACGACTGACCTGTAGTTTGTTTCACCTTTTTGCAAACTCGGGTGCCCTCCTTTCTACACGGGCAGCCAAGTAGACAGGTTCATTCTTTGCTTGGAGTCTTTTCTTTGGAGCTGCTTATTATCTTGCTTGGATTTGCTTTTGTGAAGAGGTGATGGCTTGGAGCTTTGAAGGCACCTATCATTTACTTCTATTGCATTTTTCTCTCTTTAATTTCAGACATTAAACTTGTTTCATTTCTTGTTGCTTATTTTGGGAGTTGGAACTTATTTCAATTTCTGCAAACTTGATGTAATAATTTGAAATTCTGTGACTGTTGGAATTCTGTGGTTGATGACATTATATTTCCGCTGCTATAATGTTATTATGCTACGGTTTCTCTCTGCTATATTATATCAGTGATATATATTGTTATATTTATGTTGTATTCCATATGATTATTCCTTACTTTCACCTAGTGGAAGTTTGGGGTCATCACAGTTGGTATCAGAGCTTTGGTTAAACTTAGCTTTGGAATATAACATATTTATAACAAAATCGTTTACATAGAATCACAATATTCTATGGCAAACATTTCATGTCATACATTATAGCCAGTCACTTTCGTCATCTTTTCATTCATCCTTCGATCTTTTCTATCTCTTAGAATCACCATTACAGTTGTTTTGACTCTTCCCTTGATCGTACATTCGAAGAAGATTAAAGAAAGTGGCGATGCTCAAGGGCACATGTTTACGAAGGAGCGAAAGGATCAACTTCTTAAGTGCCAGCTTCTACTGAGGGAGGAGGGAAGCCTGATGTTTCTAAAGGTACGCTTAGAATAAGTTACATCTCCCGTGTTGCTTTTATTTCCTTTTGAGTTTGATTTTATGAGCCGTTGCTTGGCTTTCTCTCTCTCCTATCCTCCTTCTTCATTTTCTTTTTCCTTTTCGAGGACGAAAAGTTCTTAAGTGGGGGAGATTGTAACAACCCTGATTTTTGGGGTCAACTTAAAATTTTATTTTAAGTAATTCTAATGAGTTTAGGCTATTTAAAATAATTTATTTTAAATAATAACGATTAAAAATTTATTTTATTTGAAGTAAGACTTTAAAATTTATATAAATTCCATTCCAAGGCCCGAAAGGGTGCGGTAATTTCAAATTTTTGTTTTGAACTTTGAAAAATTATATAAAATTGGTTTTAAATCGAAATTGGATAAAACAAGAAATGTTAGGTTCGTATTGTCAATATCTATATAATGAATTTAAGAAATTTAGATTTTAGATTATAATTTATAAGTTATGTAAAAATTGAATATTTTGAAAGGTCGTTGTAAGAATTTATATAATATATATATTTGGTCCAAAAAGCTACTTTTCACATACGAAGGAAATTGAACTCGAAACCACTTCCATTGAGTCTGGAATGATGTTTTTGCATTTAAAAAATATAAACACTTATATATTTGGGGTTTCGAAAATTATTTGTTTAAAAATGTATTTTTAATATAAAATATATATAGCCTTGGAAAATAGTATTTTTTCAAACAGTGTCCGTTTTCAACGAAACCACTTTTGTTGGATTCGGAATATTAAATTATTTCTAGGTATCAAATTTGAGAATTTTCCGAGCTAGTACGTGAGCGTGGCAAAAGAAACAGTATTTTGTCAGTTTCGGTCAAAATTAATTGACTGAAAAATAGCCATTTTTCAAAAAGTCTCAGAATTCAATGAAATAAATTTTGTTGGATTTGTATCATAAAAAAAAGCTAAAAATGATTTTTTGGTAATTTTTAGAATTAAAATATAATTATAATTGATTTTTCAGTGTAAACGTGCAAATTTTTGACTTTAAAAATTCATTAAAAATCCATACGGGCTCAGAATTGAACGAAATTAATTTTCATAGGTCCACAGCATCAAAACATAGCTAAATATATTTTTCGAGAATTTTTGAAGTTAATTTGTGACCTCGGTGAATTTTCACGTACGGTGCACATTAAAATATTAATAAAATAATGTAAATATTCCAAAACTCATAACAGACCTCAGAATTGGACCCCAGGACATAGCCCATTGTGTTCAAAAGGTGTCAAAACCTTAAGAACGATAGTAAGCAGGCCTGAATCGGAGTTCGGACCAAAACGGGCTTTAACGGGTTAATTAAATAATTAGATAACCCTAATATAATATTATAAATACCCCAAAACACTGTTCACCGTCTTCTAAAGCCGTCATTTGCTGAAGCCTCCAAACCCATAGCCATTTTAATCTCCAAACTTCGATTTCTCCTCCGTTTCTCAACGAAATTTAGCGTGCGAGTACTCATTTCGAAGCTCTTCACGAGCTCTTCGATTCTAGATAAGGAGCATCCGTCACCGTGCCTCGACGAAGCCTCCATACCCCCGCAAACAGCCGCCGTTCGCACCCCCCTGGGCCCCACCGCCGCCGCCACACCCTCCCCTCTTCTGGCCGATCGTAGCTCTCTCCAAGACGGTCCACCTCCAACAAACGGTTCGTCATTTCATCAACCGTAGCTCCCGCAATCTGAAAACAAAGATTTGAACCTCTCTTGAAGGTAAAAGCTTCAGATTTAGTCACGCTTATAAGCGTCGCAGAGTCAGTTGTTAAAGGTTGATTTCTAATTTTTCATATGAACTTGAATGCTAATTGTTTCCGCAACCGTCTTGAATTCGAACACCAAATCTGACCAAACTCGATTCATCTCAGAACCAACAGCGGTGAGAATTTATTTTTAATTAAATTTAATTTATTTAATTATTTATTAATCCTTTGTTATTAAAGAATATTGACTGATATGCTATGTAGCAATATTGAAATACGGATCTAAGTTGTTTATGACTGTATGATGTTAGATCCGCGAATCTAAACGTTAGATCTGAAATTATTGGCTAATTAAAATAGATTATTTGTTAATATTATTGAATTATGCCTTGCCGATTTGTCATATGCCAAAATATACATCACCCTATATGTTATTTTGATTTGAACTGTTAGATCTAGATCTCTTGGATTATATGAATGTTGTGGATTTGATTATATGAAATTTACAATTTATTTTGTAAATTAAAAATTAGAAATTGTTGTTGATATGAAATTTACAATTTATTTTGTAAATTAAAAATTAGAAATTGTTGTTGATATGAAATTTACAATTTATTTTGTAAATTAAAAATTAGAAATTGTCGTTGATATGAGATTTACAATTTATTTTGTAAACTAAAGTTAAAATTTGTCATTGTCATAAAATTTACATTTTATTATGTAGATTTATATTAGAATTTGGCGATGTCACAAAAATTACATTTTATTATGTAAATCAAAGTTAGAATTTTGCATTGATATTAAATTTACATTTTATTATGTAAATTATAATTAGAATTTTGCGTTGATATAAAATTTACATTTCATTCTGTAAATTAAAGTTAGAATTTGGCGTTGATATAAAATTTACATTTTATTATGTAAATTAAAGTTAGAACTTGGCGATGTTGTAAAGTTTACATTTTATTTTGAAAATTTAAAGTTAGACTTTGCGATGACATTAAAATTACATTTTGTTTTGTAAATTTAAAATTAGAATTTGCAATGTCATGAAGATGTACATTTTATTATGTAAGTTAAAATTAGAATTTGTGATGACATAAAATTTACATGTTACTATGTAAATAAAGTATTTTCACCGTATGCATAAATTTACATTATTTTCAATGTAAATTAAATAGTAAATTTAACCATAGGATGCTATTAACATTTTTAATGATAATATAACACTATGGGTTGTCATTAACATTTTTAATGTTAATATTTAAAAGGAATTTAACCGTAGGAAGATTTACATTATTTTTAGTGAAATAGAAAGAATGGATTTCACATTGTAATTAGAGAATGAAAATTTACATTCTCCCCAATATAAATATGTATGAATTTCACCGTGTGTACATTTTACATTATTTTTAATGTGAATTATATAGTAATTACAACGTAGGATAATTTTTCACTATTTTATATTGAAAATAAAAAGTCAACATTTTTATGTTGAAAGTAAAAAGATCATCTTTTTATGTTGTAAATAAAAAGACAACATTTTTATGTTGAAATTTAAAAAGATCATCTTTTTATGTTGTAAATAAAAAGGCAACATTTTTATGTTGAAATTTAAAAGGCAATCTTTTTACGTTGAAAATAAAAAGACAATATTTTTATTGTAAATAAAAAGATGAAAATTTGACGATGTAAATAAAAAGACAATCTTTTTGAAATTAAAATAAAAAGATGAGTTTTTACGGTGAATATAGAAGAAGTTGATATTTTTGCATCGTAAAGAAAAAATATATCGTTTTTACGTGGTAAAATAGAAAGGATAATATTTTTACATTGAAAAATATAAAAGGGATATTTTTACATTATAAAGAGAAAAAGTTGACATCTTTACATCGTAAACACAAAAGTGAATATTTTTACATTGTAGGTAAAAGAATGAAACTTTATGATGTAAAATAAATTGCATCGTCATTTGAAGTTAAAGAATGAATTTTTGGCATGTGAAATAAATAATATTTTTATATGTTATGTATGAATGAATTTACATTGTATGAAATAAATAATATTTTTATATGTTATTTATGAATGAATTTAGACCGCGTGAAATAAATTACATTTTTACATGTAATTTATGAATGAATTTTCATCGTATGAAATAAATTACATATTATTATGTAAATTATGAATGAATTTAACCCGCATGAATGAAATTTCATTTTATTCTATGAAATGAATGTATGGATTTACATTGTAAACAAAGATTACATCTTTATAATGAAAATAAAAAGTAGGATTTACATTGTAAATGAAATTTATATTTTGATGAATTATAAATTACATTTTTCATGTAAGAATGGAATTAAAAGAAGGAATTGGACGAGGAAATATAATTTACATTTTACCGTAAATTAAAAGAAATTAAAGGAATTAAAAAGGAAGAATTCATCATTCAAGTATGATTTACATTTTCCTGTATAAAAAGGGATGAAAGGATAAAGAATGAGAATATTCATTAGAATAAAGAGTTAAACGGTTTATGTTTATATATTTATATATAAATATAATTAAAATTAAACGAATCGAGCGCGGTAGTTCGCGTTTTAAAATTATATCTTTAAATAACTATACAAGGAGATCCGACCGTCGGATTTTCTTGAAACTGAAACCGTTAGAACCACCTTGGAAAAATCTTTCCAACGATATACACTACGTCAAAATCCAACGGTTAGATTTTGAGATATATGAAAATCAAAATTGGTTGAAAACAGCGCCAGAATCGCCATTGACCTGAATCGTCGTTGATTAAAGATTTAATTATTTTTAATTAAATAAAATAGGAAATAATCGTTATAAATTAGAAATAACGATAAGGAAGAGTTTTCAATATATATACATATATATATATGAAGATTATTTGGGAAAGCCGAGTTAATCTCATTCCAAATAATCAAACGACGATGAAAATTGAAGAAGAAGACGACTAACGAAGACCGTCAATCTTCCCCTCAGGAGGACAGCGATTGAGGCTTTGAATTGATTTGCTCCCAAGTCAAGGTCATGGTCGTTGTCCAAACGAACATGTTGATTGAACGGATTTGGCTTTCGCTCAGACCCAGAGTATAAGCGTATAAATGGATTGCATGTCTGACGTGGTACTCCTTTTATACTGTATCTATTGATCTCTGCTAAACATATATCTGTTTGGTGTTTTACACCCTTCTCTGAGACGTACGAGCTCAGAGGTTATATGTTGGTAGAAATCAGTGGTATGGTATGGATTGACGACGTGGCATGCTAAGATGCATATGATCAAGGCTTTGTTGAAAACAGGCCTTGTGGGATGATCAAAGCATAACCTGTTTAGGTATAGCTTTGTGTATGACGTGACTTCACGAGCCTCACACACCGGTAGAGTCTAAAACGGGAGAAGGGAACGCAGGGAGAGCAGCATGTTTCTTTCTAGCTAGAAGTGGTGTTTGGGTTTTAACACAGCCTGACATTTTACTTATGTGGATGATGGAATGAGGCGCCTCGGATAGGTCCTACAGGATCGGGAAACGTGTGTTCAGGTATAACTAATCCGCTAAGCTGTATTTGCGGACCGGCCCTGCAGCTATCCAAGGGTTCTCCACGGGGAATCCTGAGACACTAGCTAGAGTGCTCGAATCGGTAAGGAGCTCCTCTCTAGCCTTGACTCGGACGGAAATCCAAATTCCAAATACGACCATGCGGTTTTGATTGTATTACTAGTACGGAGGCATAATATATGGTACCTATGCTTCCTAGGATTGCTACATTTATTTTGAAATGTTTATTTTACAGTAATAATAATATTAAACTCGTATTTGTCGTATTTAACATGTTTAATCACCATAAGGGAAAACTCTATCCTCTGGTGTGCGATGCATTGTGTGATGGGACTTGAGTCTTATGGTGATTCCATTTTTCTAAAAAGCATTGCGTTGTTGTACGATTTATTTATCTGCTTATTCTGACACTTTAAATTATGCACAACAACCCATTGAGTAAACCCGTTCCGCATTAGCGGCGTGGTCTTTGGATTTGTCATATTATCATTAGTAAACTAGTTAAGAATTCTCATACCAGTCCCACGACTGACCTGTAGTTTGTTTCACCTTTTTGCAAATTCGGGTGCCCTCCTTTCTACACGGGCAGCCAAGTAGACAGGTTCATTCTTTGCTTGGAGTCTTTTCTTTGGAGCTGCTTATTATCTTGCTTGGATTTGCTTTTGTGAAGAGGTGATGGCTTGGAGCTTTGATGACACCTATCATTTACTTCTATTGCATTTTTCTCTCTTTAATTTCAGACATTAAACTTGTTTCATTTCTTGTTGCTTATTTTGGGAGTTGGAACTTATTTCAATTTCTGCAAACTTGATGTAATAATTTGAAATTCTGTGACTGTTGGAATTCTGTGGTTGATGACATTATATTTCCGCTGCTATAATGTTATTATGCTACGGTTTCTCTCTGCTATATTATATCAGTGATATATATTGTTATATTTATGTTGTATTCCATATGATTATTCCTTACTTTCACCTTGTGGAAGTTTGGGGTCATCACAAGAATTCCACTCTTGAGGAAGTTCTTAATTGGTGTCATTGATGACTCCCTTTCTGGTTCAGCTTCTAGGGCTAATTCGACTTCCATTAGGTCGAAGCTTGGTGACTCCAATATCTCTATTTGGACCATTTCGGTTTCTTCTGGGTTGTCAGAACTTGCTAGCTTAGCCAGTCAGTCTGCCTTCTGATTTTCCGCTCTCGGAATGTGTGTTATACTGTAGTGTTCCAAATTTCCCAATAACTCTTCTACTTTTCCAAGATAATTAACGAGTCGAGGTTCCTTGGTCCCAAACTCCTTCCAAACCTGGCAGACAACTATCTTGGAGTCATAGAATATGTCCAATGTTCTTACTCCTAATTCCTTGGCGAGTTTCCGCCCGACTGGCCTCATACATATAATCATTATTGGTGGCAGGAAATTCAATTAGCAGGGCGTAATAAATGGATCATCCTTTAGGACTGATTAAAACAACTCCAGCACTGGATCTTCGATCATTCTTGGCCCCATCCATAAGTAACTTCCACGGACTAAGTTCTAACTCGTGCTCTGAAGTAACAACTTTGTCATCCACTGTTTCTTTTTCGGGAATCGTGAATTCTGCTACGAAGTCGGCAAAGGCCTGCCCCTTATTGATCTTCTTGGTTGGAAATTCAGATCAAATTGGCTCAATTCTATATTCCACTTAAGTAATTATCCCGATGCTTCAGGTCTTTGCAAGACCTGTCTTAGAGGTTGATCGGTATATATAATTATCATATGAGCTTGGAAATAATGATGGAGCTTTCGAGAGGTAATCAAGAGGCTATAAGAAAGCTTTTCTTTTCTTGGATAATTGCGTTTTGCAGCCGCCAACTTCAGACTCACATATTATACGGGCCTTTGGACCTTGTTTTCTTCATGCACCAATGCTGTGCTGACAGCATGAGATGATACTGCCAGATAGACGAACAGATCTTCATGAGCCACAGGTTTTGAAAATATCGGGGGTTTCTCCAGCAAGTCTAACAGGTTTTGGAAGGCCTTCACACAATCTGGAGTCCATTCGAAATTAAATTTCCCCCGCTTGATTAAGTCGAAGAATGGGACACACTTGTCCGTGGCTTTGGAGATGAACCTGCTTAATGTGGCGACTTTGCTTGCCAGGCTTTGAACGTCCCTAATCTTTCGTGGTTCTTCTATATTTCTTATTGCCACTATCTGGCTAGGATTAATTTCAATTCCTCGAGAACTCACTACGAAACCAAGAAACTTTCCATATGCCACTCCAAACGAGCACTTTAAGGGGTTTAACTTCATTCCGTACCACCGTAAGATATCAAACATCTCCGCTAGATCTTGTGTATGACTGGAGGACTGCCTGGATTTCACGAGAATGTCATCTACATAGACCTCCATGGTTTTTTCAATTTGGTTATAGAACATTCGATTTACCAGACGGTGATATGTAGCTTCGGCATTCTTTAGTCCGAACGACATCACCATATAGCAATACAATCCCAAATTCGTTATAAAAATCGTGTGCTCTTGGTCTGTCACATGCATAGGGATCTGGTTATATTCTGAATATGCATCCATGAAGGAAAGGAGCTCGTGTCCAGCTGTTGAGTCCATGAGCTGGTCAATCCTAGGGAGTCGGAAACTATCTTTTGGACAAACTTTGTTTAAGTCTGAAAAATCAATGCATGTTCGCCATTTTCCATTTGATTTCTTGATCAAAATAGGATTCGATATCTAGTCGGGATATGTCGAATCTCTAATGAACCCATTATCCTTCAACTTTTCCACTTCTTCTTTTAGGGCTGCCGACCTCTCCGGGCCTAACATACGCCTCTTCTGTTTAACAGGCAGATGTTTCGGATTAATACTCAACGAGTGACTCATAACGGACAGAGATATCCCACACATGTCAACGTGGGTCCAGGCAAACACATATAAATTTTCCTTCAGAAAGGCAGTTAATTCCTTTGCTTGGAACGGATCCAACTAGGATCCAATCTTCAAAACCTTTGTGGGATCAATGTCGTCAATGTGAATGTCCACTATCGTTTCATGAGGAGTTGCCTTTTCGTCCCCAGGCTCTTCATCCTCTCTGGGATCTATGTCCTCGGATAGTCCTCTGGGAAACTCCGTCTGGGTTGGTCCCTTTAATTGCTATGTTGAACCCTCCCTCGGAGGGGAGGAAGCACCTTTAGCATCTATACTTAATTCCTTCATCAACGTCTTTAGTTCGGCCATGTAGCAGGCTCGTCCGGAAACCTGATCACCTCTCATTACTCCCATCCCGGCTTCGATTGGAAACTTTAGCAATTGGCACCAGGGTGCGATGCAAGCCCTGAATTCCGTGAGGGCCGGTCTACCCAAGAAAGCGTTATAGGGCGAGTCGATGTCCAAAATTACAAACTGAGGAATTCTTACTCTTCGACGGTCTCCTTGTCCCAATGTCAATAACAATTCTATGTATCCGATTGGAGCCGTCGATGTCCCATTAAAGCCGCAAATCCATCCCTCACAAGGCTTCAAATCTTTTGGTTCGAGTTTCATCTGATCGAACGCTTTCTTGAATAGAATATTGACTGAACTTCCATTATCCACCAATACCTTATGAACTAAAGTAGGACCAATAGTTGTAGTGATGACCAATGGGTCTTCAGTGGGTGATTGAACTCCAACATCGCCTCTGCTACGGAACACAACATCGTTCGACATTGTTTTCTGTTGCTTTACTGGAGCGATATCTTCAAGGTTTTTGCATTCCTCCATACCGATGTGTTTAGCTGCGTTAATATATTGGTCCATCGCTTTGTAACTATGGCTGGCTGGATGAGGTCCGGCTACTATAGTGTTGATAACAATCCCTTTACCTTTCTGTTGAGCCGTGGGTCTAGGAGCAGGTTGATTTTGGTTCGGGGTCTGCCTCCTTGACTCCTGTCCTTCAGAGCGACTTTATACTCGTCTAACTTTCCTTCCCGTAATATCTTTTCAACAACGTCTCTCAGATGCCGACATTCATTAGTTGAGTGTCCGTTAGTTCCATGAAACAGGCAAAATTTTCCAGTCGCGATCTCTTTTTCGGTTGAGTCTCTGGGTGGTGGCCTTTTATATTGTAAGACGTTGTAAGTATCTAGGTAGATGTTTTCCAATGTGTCATTCAGTGGCGAATAGTTCTCAAAGGTTTGGAATCAAGGTCTTTTACAGGAGTTGTTTCCTTAGTTCCTATTCCTCCTATTTCCATTTCCATTCCTGTTGTTATTACCTTCGTTCTTGTTGCCAATATTCACCTCAACCTTCCCCGAGCTATCGCCAGACTGTTTTACTGCGACATTGCTTTGAATGTCTTCCTTAGAAATCCCTTCTGATTTTCTCTTTCTATTTTCATAGGCTTCCTCTCGCGTCAAGCGAATATTGGCCATTTCGTAGAATAATTCCCTAGTTGGGGGTGGTTTCCCGGAGAAATAATCCCAGAATTCTGTGTTAGGGTCGACTCCTTCTATAAAGTCCATCAGAATAGTAGGTTCGCGAGGGTCACTGACTTCGGTAACAGCTAGGTTGAAGCGGTCTAAGTATGATTTCAAAGATTCACCTGGAGCATGCTTAATCCTCGACAACTCAATGACACATTAAATTTTCGAGCATGAAGTCGGAACTGGTTCATAAAGCATTCACTTAGCTCTTTTAAAGTTGATATCGACCGTGGAGGGAGTTGGGTGAACCACATCAACGCCACATCTTCTAGATAAATCTGGAAGGCCTTGCATTTTACAGTGTCTGGAGCTACTGCGGCATTCATGAACCATGCATATCTCATCAAATGTTGTCCCGGGTCGGTTCTCCCAGAATACCGATCCATCTATGGCAAATTAAATCGCCGGTTGAATTGAAAGTCCAGCATGTCATCTGTAAAGGGGGTGTGACTTCATTCAATGCCCCAGTCCTCATTGGTATAGCGTCGGCTATCGGCGATGATTTGGCACACCATTGCCCATACATCAACATTCATTAATGTTCGTTCAGGCTCTCTGGCCCTGATGTTTGGATTGGCCCTGGGCTCCTGACCAGGGGATGTTCTTCTGCTTCTAGCAGTAGCTTCCCTGCTTTGTTCCCTATGATCCCGGTCATTCACGGGAAGAAGGGGTTGGAGGAGTTGTCCTTATGAGGGATTGATAATATTAGGATCCCTGGGTAGGACGTGAGATCCACGCATGGGCAGCAGCATATGCTCTCTCAAACTCGGGTCGTCAGGCCCTAGCACACGAGTTGCGTTTTCATGGGATCCCAAAGATCCAAAAGTCAACTAATCAAGATTTTTAGCTCGCTCATACAGCCTTCTTTCATGAGGGCACTCTTCATCCAAAGAGGATAACTGGTCTTCTGTGAGACGGCGAATTGGAGAGGGTGTCTTCTGCCAACGAAGTTCACTAATTTCCCTACTCATAATCATCATGTTCTCTTGCATGCGAAGACTATCATGTTTGTGAGCTTCCAAAGCATCCCTAATGCTCTCAAGCATATCAAGAAAGCACGAAAAGTATCCATGTGTGACTGTGCAGATGGAGCAGGTTATTCACTAGTCGTCGCGGCCGGTATCGGAGCATTACTGGGTGCTCGAGTAGATGTACCAGTTTCAGTTGCATTTGGATCAGATCAGAGTAGGGTAGCAGAGTCGGATCGGTTCGGAGGGGGCACGAGCAGCATCAGGGCCTCCGGATCGATGGGTTTGCATTATCAACCTGGTGCGGAGCGCCCGGTTCGGATCGGCCTGTTCCAGGGTTTTGTCCCTGTGACCTCGTCACGACTATGGCCTGCTGGTCTTCGTTAGCCTCATTCTCCCGAGCGCCTTGTACTTCATTCCCTTTTCCTTTGGCTATAATATCCAATTCCTTAATGAGTAATCATAAAATACTCGAGAATGTCAAAAACAGAGGATTAACTTCTTTGAACTCGAGGGTCCAAATAGTAGAATGATAATCCCAAAAAGCGAAGAATTCAAAAAATTCTCAGTGAAAGCACCAAAATGTTAGACCAAAAAGTGGTTCTAACACCCAAACTAGAAATAATTCTAATGAAATGAAATCAAAAAGCAAAGAGAAACACACGATTTGTAGTGGTTCGGCGTTAAAGAGCCCATGTCCACTTTCTACTCTTTGGATTGATGATTTAAATACAAATACAATAGTAGTTCTCACTCAATTTCACTCATACAATGCATAACTTCACTCAATGTTTGTGGATTTTCACTTCAAATTGTGGTAATCATAAGAATATGGTGATGAAATTCGGTTGACAAGGGAGTTTGAGCTCTGAATTTGCCAAAAGATCCCTTCAAATGACTCTTGGTGGTCTATTTCTAGGTGAAAAATGTCTCTGGACTGGCTCCGGTTCAGGTGTACGTGGCACTCATCCCATAAGATTCGGGTTCAGAGAGAACAAGATGGTGACAACGCATCAGGTTAGTGGGTGAACATGGGGAGAACGGGTATATAACTGCTCTGCATCTTCAGGGATCGTGGGCTACAACTGCTGCCGCCTCTTGCTCTTCAGACCGGATTGGGATTTGCATAGGGGATTCGGATCGGTGGCCTCCGAGCCGATCCGGTTATGTCTCCAATATGTCTTTTTCTGAATCGTTCACTGCATAGCCAAGGGGTTCGGGCTATACCCCTCCGAACCGAACTGAGTCTTTGCTAAGAATTCCTTCTTCGTACCTCTTCATTGAATGATCACTTAACTTTGAGTAGCCTAGTTCACAAAGTAGGCTAACAAGCACGATACAACATTGGAAGCAAATTAAAACTACAATATAATAATCCATACGATACATAGATCGATAGACCATTCGAAGCAAAATAAACCTACAACATAATAATTCGTATGATACACAGAACGATAAAACTTTCGCATACACTACTCATTGGGATCTCTAGGAATGGTAGACTCAAGCGAGTCATATTTTTTCCGCATTCGGTAAATTTTTCTTCAGTCGTGTATTCTCTTCTTTCATCTCCAATGCATATTCGTGTCCTCTATGACATATTGGAGGATATATCCACTCCTTATAAGGACAACATGTAACCAAGTGGGGTTGTTACCAAATTGAATATCATCCGCAAGCTTAGTATCGACGGCCTGCGTTTGCCTTGTTTTCGTAACAAACACATGACAATAGACATTATAAGTGCAATATTTCCGTGGTACTTCCTCCCCAATAGCTAAGGGTATCCCCTATTTCTGCCGCCGTCTCCGTCTACTGCGACAAAGTGTTTTTACCGCATTTCTCTAGGTATTAAAGCTTCCATGCATGGTTCTTTGCCCGGTCGACGTTGGTTCGATTCAAACTCGCCCATGTACTTTGCTAAAGAATCACCATCAATCTCCCATTGATTCATCACTAGTACATTTGCATAAAGACTAGGTTTTTAATGGAGTAAAAAACCAAATTCCATAACACAAAATTATTGGAAAATAAGTTGAAATTAGTAGAATTACCTTCAATTGCGAACAGAATCACCAACAAACAAACAATTTTGGCTTTAGGTAAGTATAATGGTCGGTATGTAGGATTGTGGAAGTGTGAGGTTTTTGGGTTTGCTTGGTAAAGATATAAATGAGAGAGTGTGTTGGTAGAGAAGGCACATCTTTTAATGTTATAGTACACTGGTAAAGTACATAGGGCGTTATTTGGAATAACGCACGTTTGCGACATCTCAAATAACACAATCATGCGTTATTCCAAATATCGCATATTATAAACGTAGGGGTGGCATTTGTAATAGCGCATGATTGCGTTATTTGAGATGACGCAGACGTGCGTTATTCAAATGCCGCCCTAGATCTTTTACAAGCCATTGAAATTCGTCTTTCATGCCTAACAAGTATACAACAATCAAACAATATCATTTCTTCAGCTGTAAACACACAAAACTGAAACTACCATCCAAAACATTGGAATAAATAAACAACTAAGCATACATTACAACTACTTATCCAAGTTTTCCACAACCACCAAAATGATACACAAATTCAATGTACAATAACATTAAGTTCAGTCACCTACATACCAACGACTAAACTACCAATTAACATATTATCAAATAAACGAACTACTTTAAAATCCTCAACTGGTGAAGAGTTCTATTTTTCTTTTGATGTGGGGGTACATCTTCGGGTCCTGAGGATAATGAACTATCATGAACGGATCCTTGGGGCTATGAAGGGCCAAGCTCAATATGAGTTGTTTCAGATGACTCTGGACCATTTCCCTTGTTACCTTTACCTTTTGTGGCCGCTTCTTGTACCTTCGTGACGTTTAAACCAATGTAGGTCGCGACGAAGGAATGCCACCACCTTTTTGTGCCTCCGGAACTTCAACGGGTTCCAAAGCATGAGGTTGCAAAGGAGGAGGTGGTGCCAGTCTAGTGAGCTTGTTCTTCCCCAAAATAGTTTGCAAAAAATGTATGATGCTAAAGCACTTTCCCTTGTTTCGTTCCTCCACCTCATGAGATAACTCGTTAACCAACTCTATAGCATGATATACACCATCCGCCTATAAAGTAGAAGTTAAATCACACTAAAATCAAATCAAACAAAAAATTACGACAAATACAATATGTACCAAGTATATCATACCACATTTCACTCGAGAGGAGCTCTAGGCGTGTACGGTTCCACTACAGCACTAAGAGGTTGTACATTCTGAAGAATATACCATCGGATAATCTGCCAATACCATGTATAATACTCCTTGTCCGACAAAGTGAACTCCCGTTCCTTCTCCGTACCCATATGTCGATGGTTGCCTGTCTCAATGACCGGTACTGCTAGGTAAATCCTGTAATGTCGGACTACTCCAGGAAGGTGTTGTCTAAGTCCGAACTAACGCATCACTCGGTTAGGAGCATGGTATGCCACATTGTTTAGACATAAAAAGGGCACACGTGCGGTCCATAGATGAACAAAAGCAGTATATAAGGCCAGAATCTCCCTTAGATCATGTGCATACGGGGTCCATGTAACAACATCCGAACTAGGCACGTTAAACTCATTGCGGTAGAATAGTAGATTACATCTCAGAGTCAACGAAGTGGTCTTCTTTCCAGACCACTGGCAATTGCGACGTAATAAGATATATAGTAACTAATTTGGAAAGCCCGTTCCCACTGCACTCACGTCCCGGCTGGCCTGCTAGCGGTAGTGGGAATTAAACACACGAAAGGTACATAAGCAATGGAATAAAAATACCTAGACCTGTACGACAAAGAAACATCAATATTTGGTTCCTTCAATTCGAGTCTACCAACAGGAAGATACGTCCAAGGCTATAGCTACAAACAAAATTCATGAAGAAACACTATGGCATATAGATATAAAATAGGGTAAGTTTGGCTCACATCCCTAGTAAGTTTCAAAATTAGGTACACATCCAGTCAAACGTTTCATATAAATTACATCCCTATTTTTCGAAAAATCATCAAAAAAATCATGAAAATTCGTAATTAAATACAACAACTAATCATCAACAATTTCAAGTGTTAAAACCACCAAAAAAACAATTCAAAAAAAAAAGCAACGAAACAATAGTATATTACATCAAAAGATGCACTTATTTGTAAATAGTTGCATACGTTTATGCATATATTTTAGTTATGCATCCAGCTGCACTGTTTATGCATACATGTATGTAGTTAAACTGCAATATATGCATCGTTTTATGCATATATTCAATTCTTGCCAATTTTTCAAGCATCACATTTTTCATACATTGGTGCATACATTTATTCACTTATACAGAATAAATGCATATATTCATGCACATATTTAGAAGTCTTCATCCTCTTTATCTTTGTTCCGTACATGTATGCAATTATACAGAATATATGCATACATTTCTGCCACTATTCGTAACACTTGTAGCTTAGTTCAACTTTATATGCATACATGTATGCAACTATTACTAATATATGCATACATGTATGCATATATTCATCCAGATTTTCAGTATAAAACACTGGATGAATATGTGGATACATGTAAGCATATATTCGGTATAAATGCATAGATGTATGCAATTTTTTTCTTTTCAAATTGCTTCTGAGAATATTTTTGGTTTTTTGAATTTTTTAGTGATCAGCGCATATTTTCATTGAAAAACATATAAGGGCCAAAATAGGGACCCACTTTGAATTATAAAGTTGTATTAGATGTCGTTTCTATTTTGATACTTCTTAGGGACGTGACGTGAATTTCCACTATAAAATGTATGATGGAAAAATTCGAATGAAGTTAAATTACCTGTAATGAAGAAGGACTACCTTCAAGTGAAGCGTTATCCATCAAAGCGACTCTTGTCAGTTCCGTGTACGTATATGCTAATGTAGCACTGCCCAAAGAATATTGCCGGTACTGACCAAAATCCTCCAGAAAATGCAACCATCTTAGCCATACGCGAGTCTTCGAATGATCGCAAATCAAATGTGAAGTAATGATATGAAGTATGATAGCTCTAGCATACTGTTCTATTTGCTCCTGTGTGGCATCTTGTGGAATATCTGCCTGAAACTACATTCCATACTAACTAGTGACAATTTTCTTGTTTCCCTGCCACTGCTCGGTGGGAGGAGTGATACCTGGAAGTCGCTGACATATCTCCATATAGTCCACTGTCTCCGGAGTCCTCAGCGGAGCACCATTAATGGACAAGCCAAACATGACCGCAACATCACCCAAAGTGATGGTCATCTCACTAATCCTAAGATGGAATGTGGATGTCTCCGATCTCCATCTATCGACTAATGCAGTGATGATATAATGATCTAGCTAGACTAACCCAAACTGTGTACTAATAAGAATCATGCACGATCAATGTGACGACCGCCCATAACCCCTGCATTAAACAAGAGGAATAGTGCATTGAAAGGTGTGTAAGGCATCTATAGACGATCATCAAGGTATGATAACAATCGGAACCCGTTGTAGAACTCACAACACAAGGATAAAATATAATAGAACATATATAACTTGTAGAAATTGTGGAGCATCATATAGCAAACTTTTGAAAACTTTCACAACATCTTGAAAGGTTATCCATAACCATAAGAATACCAAAGTCTGTACATGAAGCCTTACTACAACCCTCAGAGAGCAATTCAAACAGAAGAAATAGAAATACTAGATAGTAAGTAAGATAATACGCCAGCCTCTTGCTCACCTCTGAATTTCAACATCGTCCTTACTAAGCTAACACCTGTCACCTTCCACCTAGTCTATCCATCCACAACCGGATGAACAAACCAGGGTAGCACCCAAGAAACATCTCCTTCGATGTTGGACAATTTACGTAAGATGGTACAAACAAGGTAACTAATCAACCATGACAGACTCTGGCTATCACCGCCAATCCTGCTTTGAAACCATCGTTAATCGTATGACGACCAGCCTTACCATATGTCAAGGGCTAATGGTAACCCCAGTTCTAGCATAAACTCCATACGCCTTTCAATGAAACGTATGTTTGTCCAACCTTGATAACTAGGCCTTTCGATGATATCCAGGGTACTCGACCTACAACCGGTCTTTTAGACGTCTCTATTGTACCCCTGATTCGAGCCTGCTAGGACTTATGACAACGATAATCTCTAGGCCTTCACATCTCTAGTCATCCAACCCGACGACTTTTCTTAACTCGAGCAACTTTCTCGAGCAACCATTATCTACCAACTCACGACCTTTGAGTTGTCACATCATTCGCTGTTTTACATCGATCAACGAACACCTTTTAACACTTCGAACCTTTCTACTTGAATTTACATTGAAGTCACGCCATCACTAAGCCAAATTACATCATTGTGCTGCGGCTAGGATTCTGGGGGTTCCACCCAAATTTTTTTCCAGCCCTTTTTATTTAATTATGAGTCGTACTCGAAAATATAATTTCTCAGAAATGACCCTATGCGACCGACCTCCTGGTGCGACCGACCATTGCATAACCGACCCGATCCTAGTTTTGGTGCACTACCGACCCACTATGGTGCGACCGACCTCAATATGCACGAGCCAACACTGCTCGAGCTGAAACCTTGCTTTACCCAATTCTATGATCGATCGACTAGCCTACTCGACCCTAACAAGGTGCGACTAACCCTGCCTTTGCTTGAGCCCAACATGGTACGACCGTGATGTACATGTAAAAATGCACATTTATATTCACATATTTATTCTTGTTTAGTTTAAATAAATGTCATATGTGGATATTTTATCATGTTTAAACCATAATTCAATTGATTTCAAAACATCATGAATTCATCATCATATAGGGAAAAATGGTCATTTTTTGTGCTTATGTTATTTTGAGAATTTTTACTTGGACATTTTTCATGTTTTTGTAGAAATTGGATGCATGTAGAAAAGGACTTCATAAAGATAGATATGCATGCACAAGGAGGAAATCAATGTCTTGCCAAAAAAAGAGGAAATCAATCAATGGAGAAAGAATTGATTCAAATAGAAGATTAATGGAGGACCCCACCCACTCTCCCTCCTTCTTTAGTGGAGACAAAAAAGGCTTCATGAATCATTAGTAGCTAAAGACAATAGGAAGCTTATTGAAGGAGTAATTTTGGTAGCACGCTAAAAGTTGAATTAGGGTTTTACTCATAAATAAATACCCCCTTTATGTTGATGTAAATAGCTACCTAGAGTTAGTTTTGATGATGAGGATCAAAAGCTCTTTCTTTTTCTTCCATGGTTTCTTAGCCATTTTTCATCTATATTCTCTCTTTTTAATGCAATTTTAATTAGTTGTCCTTTTTTACATGTTAACTTCTTTTATGCAAGTAGTTTAGATCTATTTTATTGTTGTTAATTAGTTCTTTCTTTTGTTTTGTTAATGTTTATGTTGAAACTTACATGTGTTGATTTGATAACACATATGGTAGCTAAATCCCTACAATTTAGGGTAATGAGGCTCTCGAATTTTATGTAAGTTCAACAATTGTATGATTTGTGATCTCTTTAATTTGTGCTTCATGGTAGTGGATTTTTATGTAATTTTATACAAGTGGGTTTGATAGTTTATGTTGCATATGCAAATAAGCTATTCTTATTCAATATAAACACAAATTACAACAATATTTGCTAAGCGGATATTGATACTGAAACGAAAGTAAGAACAAAATTTGATGGTCTATAGTTTTATTAATAGTTCATAGATCATACTTAAAATAGTTTTAGCTTTAGTTCCATTTTCATGAGAATCATATGTGGTTTAATTGTTGCGTTAGGGTTTGATAGTTTATGTTGTGTTAATTATTAACGAAAATAAACTATACTTATGATGAATGCAATATTTATGTCACTTAAAAATAGAGATCATAAATTGTATGTGTTAGACCAAAAATTGGGCCTAACACCCAAATGCAGATCACAGATCACAGAATGCAGAAAAGAGTAAATAAAGAGGAGACACATGAGGTTTTTATAGTGGTTCGGCTGTAGATGTAGCCTACGTCCACTTTATAATCTTGTTGTTATACTGACAGATTACAAGAATCAGTTACATGCAAGCACACAATCCGTGTGTTAATTGAGATTACAAGGGTTTATACACTTAATCCACGTGTCAATTGTGTAGAAAAGAGAAGAATTTTACTGTAGGAAAGTGCAAAGTCTTTGCACCTCAGTAATGGTGGAAGCAGTGAAGAAGAATGACCAAAAGTCCTTGAAAATGCCTTCGAATGGTGTATTTATAGTTGTAGGAGAGCTTCTGGGTTGACCGGATCGTGATGGGGTAGGTGGCACCCGATCCAGGATAATAGGAGCAAGATGTGGCATGAGAATAGGTCAAAACAGGGAGCATATCTACAGGTCGGATCGCGGTCATGGGGTCGAATCGTGGTCATGGGTCGGATCGTGATATGGCTATCACGAGCCGAGTCTGGTCGTGAGCGGCATGGTGAAGTTGGAGTGAAGTGCTGGCGATCGGGTCGGATCGTGAGGTGTACCACGGATGGGTCGTGGTCTGAGGAGGGCGATCCGATGAGGGACGATCCGAGGATGCGTGATCCATACTCCGATCGTGTGCTGCTTCGTCGCTTTATCCATGAAATTGCCAGATTACACCAGTTTATGGAAACAGGCATAACTTTCAAACCGTAAGTCCGATTGAGCCAAACCGAAGCTCATAACTCGGAGATCTACAAAAGTAGAGCTTAACTCCAAAATCGCTGTTTTCGGTCCCAAAAGAGGTCGTCTGATAGGAGTTTCGGGCCTGTTTATGTTGAGGATGTGATTTTGACCAAATATCCCAATGTCTTCTGACGTTTTTTCCATCGCTCGAGCATGTTATCATTCAGGAATTCCATGTGTGATAACTTTTGCCAAAAAATGTGTCATCACGTTTCCCCCCCGGAACATATCTTGCCCGTTGAAGGAAGATGGGTTCTGGATAATCTGAGAAATCCAAGTCCAGAATGCGACTATCACGCCGGATCATAGTAAGGCCAGAAAACCGACGATCGCACGGGATCGTATTAAGGCCAGAGAAATCCAAAAAGACCAAGAATTTGTACCTGTAATAAGATAAAACAAACAATGCAAGAATATTTCCTAGATGTCCTTACCGGAGTAAACCATCCGAGGAGATGTTAGAGGGATTCCAAGACGACCTTATCGGAGTAAGACGACCAAGGAAATGCCATGAAAGTTCCAAGACGGCCTTACCGGAGTAAGACGACCAAGGAAAAGCACATGAGGTTCCAAGACGGCCTTACCGGAGTAAGACGACCAAGGAAAAGCACATGAGAATTTATTTATACTGGACGTATCAAGTTGGGAGCCGGAGCTCATGTTTGTACTGGACGGATCCAGTTGGGAGCCGGAGCTCAATGCTTATTACTAATTCATGAAAATGCAGCGGTCGTTTGCCGGACATGACTGAAGACCACAAGTCGGTTCCGCGCGTGTGGGCTGATGTGACTGCTCTTATTACATGCAAGGAAAACAAAGGAGGGCGAGAAGTCGCCTAAAAACCTGAAAACATGAACTATGGACTGGAGTCAAGCAAACTGAAGAGATCCGCTGAGTGGGATCAGTTAATGATAAACCCGAGATTGCTCGATCCGGGATCGTTCCCTCTCCGGAGAGTCGGTGGTGGTAGCGCAGGTGTGGGCGCTGTTAATTGAATGACGTACTCGGGCAGTTCTCCTCGCCTGACCCGATCCTCGATAAGGTCTCTCAAATGTCTATAGTCATCGGTGTTATGACCGTCCATGTCATGAAATATGCAGTGTCTGCCAGAATTGCGTTGTGTTAGTGTTGGTTCCCTCTTTGGAGGCCTTGGATATGAGGCAGCACCCCCTGTATCTATGTAGATATTGCTCAGGGTGTCATTCAGTTCAGTGTATTTGTCGTATCTGGACCCTCTCCGGGGTGGAGCATTACGCTCATTTGTAGCATGGGTCTTTCCTTTAACCTTGTCATTACCTTTTCCAGGATTGAGAGGTTCTCCATCTCCGAGCATGTTGACGTCGAGAGTGCGTTTCTCAGAAGTTGCATCTTCTTCCCGCAGGAACCTATCTGCTTCAAGGTAGAATTCGCGGAGGTTTCGCGGTGGATCTCTGTATAAAGACTTTTTGAACTCCGGGTTATCTAGAACGCCGGATACTGCTGCCATCAGTACCATCGACGGTTCAGGGCGATCAACTGATGTTGCTGCAACGTTGAATCTTTCCAGAAAGGAACGCAGAGTTTCTCTGGGCCTCTGCTTGATTGAGGTGAGTGACATGACATTCTTGGATCGTGCGATGTGGACACGAAATTGTTTAATGAAGCGTGCGACCAACATGTTCCAATTGTTGATCGATTCTGTTTCCAGCTGCCGAATCCACATGGTTGTTATATCAGTCAGAAAGAGGGGAAAACATTTTGCCATGACGTTTTCCGATGCCATTTGAACTTCCATATGCCGTTTGTTACGCATGAGATGCACGGTAGGATCTGTCCTGCCATTGCAAGGCTCCAGTTGTGGAAGTTTGAAATCCGGGGGATTGCAGGAATTCCTGATTTCCTGAGTGAACGGGTTGTGATTGACGTCATCCACGTCGTTCTGGTAAGTGCGGCCTCTCGTGAGGCGTTGAATCAGATCAGCGATTCAATTGCCTTCAAAAAGCTTTTGCAAACTGCCAAGATCAGAGCTGGTGACCCTAGCGTTGAGTGCAGGAGAAAACGGAAGCCGGTGAGCTGTCGCCTGGGGATCACGGCTCGCGGATCGTGGATCGAGGGGGGCGACCCGACCCGGTTCGAGGGGTCGGTTCGTGGGGTTTGTTCGTGAAGTCCAGTTCGTGAGGCCGGATCGTGAAGCAGGGGGCGATCCGACTTGATGCTGTTAAGGAGCTGGAGCTCGCAATCCGGTGTCTATATGAACCTGAGCTGAAGTAGGCTGTTGTGCATTAGCAGTAAGGAGTGGGTTGCCCCCGAGCACTGGTGGTAGCGGGTCGCGGGTCGCTGGGCTCGACCCGATCTGATCGTGGTGGCCTGTGCGAGCCGCTTCAGTGGCTCCGTCTCCAACGGCTTGATTGTTGCTCGGCCGTCCATCCATCCGAGCGAAGAATTGGTTGATCATTTCCTGCTGTTTCTAGAGGAGATCGTCTTGCCGTGCCATCTGATCTCTCAGTTCAGCGAGAACTCCATCCATCTCGTCTCTGGTCAAGTATGCAGAAGGATCTCCATGAGAGGAAGCTTCCTGGCTTGCCTCGTTGCTTGTGCCTTCAACATCAGCATCATCAGCATGAGTGGAAGTTCTAGTCTTCTTCCTTTTGATTGCCATTGAGTCTCCTTTCAAGCTAGAAGTTGAAGTTTTTATGTGCCCCCCTTCCTGGCGCGCCAAAATGTTAGACCAAAAATTGGGCCTAACACCCAAATGCAGATCACAGATCACAGAATGCAGAAAAGAGTAAATAAAGAGGAGACACACGAGGTTTTTATAGTGGTTCGGCTGTAGAAGTAGCCTACGTCCACTTTATAATCTTGTTGTTATACTGGCAGATTACAAGAATTAGTTACATGCAGGCACACAATCCGTGTGTTAATTGAAATTACAAGGGTTTATACACGAAATCCACGTGTCAATTGTGTAGAAAAGAGAAGAATTTGACTGTAGGAAAGTGCAAAGTCCTTGCACCTCATTAATGGTGGAAGCAATGAAGAAGAATGGCCAAAAGTCCTTGAAAATGCCTTCGAATGGTGTATTTATAGCTGTAGTAGAGCTTCTGGGTTGACCGGATCGTGATGTGGTAGGTGACACACGATCCAGGATAAAAGGAGCAAGATGTGGCATGAGAATAGGTCAAAACAGGGAGCGTATCTGCAGGTCTGAAGGTCGGATCGCAGTCATGGGGTCGGATCGTGGTCATGGGTCGGATCGTGATATGGCTATCACGAGCCGAGTCTGGTCGTGAGCGGCATGGTGAAGTTAGAGTGAAGTGCTGGCGATCAGGTTGGATCGTGAGGTGTACCACGGATGGGTCGTGGTCTGAGGAGGGCGATCCGATGAGGGGCAATCCGATGAGGGACGATCCGAGGGTGCGTGATCCATACTCCGATCGTGTGCTGCTTCGTTGCTTCATCCAGGAAATTGCCAAATTACACCAGTTTATGGAAACGGGAATAACTTTCAAATCGTAAGTCCGATTGAGCCAAACCAAAGCACAAACTGAAGCTAACTCAGAGATCTACAGAAGTAGAGCTCAGCTCCGTAATCGCTTTTTTCGGGCCCAAAAGAGGTCGTCTGATAGGAGTTTCGGACCTGCCTATATTGAGTATGTGATTTTGACCAAATATCCCAATGTATTCTGACGTTGTTTCCATCGCTCGAGCAAGTAATCATTCAGGAATTCCATGTGTGACAGCTTTGGCCAAAAAATGTGTCAACACGTTTGCCCACCAGAACATATCTTGCCGGTTGAAGGAAGATGTGTTCTGGATAATCTGAGAAATCCAAGTCCAGAATGCGACGATCACGCCGGATCGTATTATGGCCAGATAACCGACGATTGCACGGGATCGTATTAAGGCGAGAGAAATCCAAGAAGACCAAGAATTTGTACCTGCAATAAGATAAAACAAACAATGCAAGAATATTTTCTAGATGGCCTTACCGGAGTAAACCATCCGAGGAGATGTTAGAGGGGTTCCAAGACGGCCTTATCGGAGTAAGACGACCAAGGAAATGCCATGAAAGTTTCAAGACGGCCTTACCGGAGTAAGACGACCAAGGAAAAGCACATGAGGTTCCAAGATGGCCTTACCGGAGTAAGACGACCAAGGAAAAGCACATGAGAATATATTTAGACTGGACGGATCCAGTTGGGAGCCGGAGCTCATGTTTGTACTGGACGGATCCAGTCGGGAGCCGGAGCTCAATGCTTATTACTAATTCATGAAAATGCAGCGGTCGTTTGCCGGACACGACTGGAGACCACCAGTCGGTTCCGCGCGTGTGGGCTGATGTGACGGATCTTATTACATGCAGGGAAAACAAAGGAGGGCGAGAAGTCGCCTAAAAACCTAAAAACATGAACTATGGACCGGAGTCAAGCAAACTGAAGAGATCCGCTGAGTGGGATCAGTTAATGATAAGCCCGCGATTGCTCGATCCGGGATCGTTCCCTCTCTGGGGAGTCGGTGGTGGTAGCGCAGGTGTAGGCGCTGTTGGTTGAATGACATACCCGGGTAGTTCTCCTCGCCTGACCCGATCCTCGATAAGGTCTCGCAAATGTCTGCAGTCATCGGTGTTATGACCGTCCATGTCATGAAATATGCAGTGTCTGCCAGAATTGCATTGTGCTAGTGTTGGTTCCCTCTTTGGAGGCCTTGGATATGAGGCAGCACCCCCTGTATCTATGTAGATATTGCTCAGGGTGTCATTCAGTTCAGTGTATTTGTCATATCTGGACTCTCTCCAGGGTGGAGCATTACGCTCATTTGTAGCAGGGGCCTTTCCTTTACCCTTGTCATTACCTTTTCCAGGATTGAGCGGTTCTCCATCTCCGAGCATGTTGACGTCGAGAGTGCGTTTCTCAGAAGTTGCATCTTCTTCCCGCAGGAACCTATCGGCTTCAAGGTAGACTTCGCGGAGGTTTTGCGGTGGATCTCTGTACAAAGACTTTTTGAACTCCGAGTTATCTATAACGCCGGATACTGCTGCCATCAGTACCATCGATGGTTCAGGGCGATCAACTGATGCTGCTGCAACGTTGAATCTTTCCAGAAAGGAACACAGAGTTTCTCTGGGCCTCAGCTTGATTGTGGTGAGTGACATGACGTTCTTGGGTCGTGCGATGTGGACACGAAATTGTTCAATGAAGCGTGCGACCAACATGTTCCAACTGCTGATTGATTCTGTTTCTAGCTGCCGAATCCACATGGCTGCTATATCAGTCAGAAAGAGGGGATAACATTTAGCCATGACGTTTTCCGATGCCATTTGAACTTCCATATGCCGTTTGTAACGCATGAGATGCACGGTAGGATCTGTCCTGCCGTTGTAAGGCTCCAGTTGTGGAAGTTTGAAATCCGGGGAATTGCGGGAATTCCTGATTTCTTGAGTGAACGGGTTGTGATTGACGTCATCCATGTCGTTCTGGTAAGTGCGGCCTCTTGTGAGGCGTTGAATCAGATCAACGAGTCGATTGCCTTCAAAAAGCTGTTGCAAACTGCCTAGATCAGAGCTGGTGCCCCCAGCGTTGAGTGCAGGAGAAAACGGAAGCCGGTGAGCTGTCGCCAGGGGATCGCGGATCGTGGATCGAGGGGGGCGACCCGACCCGGTTCGAGGGGGACGGTTCGTGAGGTAGGTTCGTGAAGTCTAGTTCATGAGGCCTGATCGTGAGCAGGGGGCGATCCGAGTTGATGCTGTTGAGGAGCTGGAGCTCGCAATCCGGTGTCTATATGAACCTGAGCTGAAGTAGGCTGTTGTGCATTTGCAATAAGGCGTGGGTTGGCCCCGAGCACTGGTGGTGGCAGGTCGCGGGTCGCTGGGCCCGACCCGATCTGATCGTGGTGGCCTGTGCGAGCCGCTTCAGTGGCTCCGTCTCCAATGGCTTGAGCGTTGCTCGGCCTTCCATCCATCCGAGCGAAGAATTGGTTGATCATTTCCTGCTGTTTCTGGAGGAGATCGTCTTGCCGTGCCATCTGATCTCTCAGTTCAGCGAGAACTCCATCCATCTCGTCTCTGGTCAAGTATGCAGAAGGATCTCCATGAGAGGAAGCTTCCTGACTTGCCTCGTTCCTTGTGCCTTCAGCATCAGCATCATCAGCATGAGTGGAAGTTCCAGTCTTCTTCCTTTTGATTGCCATTGAGTCTCCTTTCAAGCTAGAAGTTGAAGTTTTTGTGTGCCCCCCTTCCTGGTGCGCCAAAATGTTAGACCAAAAATTGGGCCTAACACCCAAATGCAGATCACAGATCACAGAATGCAGAAAAGAGTAAATAAAGAGGAGACACACGAGGTTTTTATAGTGGTTCGGCTGTAGATGTAGCCTACGTCCACTTTATAATCTTGTTGTTATACTGACAGATTACAAGAATCAGTTACATGCAAGCACACAATCCGTGTGTTAATTGAGATTACAAGGGTTTATACACGTAATCCACGTGTCAATTGTGTAGAAAAGAGAAGAATTTGACTGTAGGAAAGTGCACAGTCCTTGCACCTCAGTAATGGTGGAAGCAGTGAAGAAGAATGGCCAAAAGTCCTTGAAAATTCCTTCGAATGGTGTATTTATAGCTGTAGGAGAGCTTCTGGGTTAACCGGATCGTGATGGGGTAGGTGGCACCTGATCCAGGATAATAGGAGCAAGAGGTGGCATGAGAATAGGTCAAAACAGGGAGCGTATCTACAGGTCTGAAGGTCGGATCGCGGTCATGGGGTCGGACGTGGTCATGGGTCGGATCGTGATATGGCTATCACGAGCCGAGTCTGGTCGTGAGCAGCATGGTGAAGTTGGAGTGAAGTGCTGGCGATCGGGTCGGATCGTGAGGTGTACCACGGATGGGTCGTGGTCTGAGGAGGGCGATCCGATGAGAGGCGATCCGATGAGGGACGATCCGAGGGTGCGTGATCCATACTCCGATCGTGTGCTGCTTCGTTGCTTTATCCAGGAAATTGCCAGATTACACCAGTTTATGGAAACAGGAATAACTTTCAAACCGTAAGTCCGATTGAGCCAAACCGAAGCACAAACTGAAGCTAACCCAGGGATCTACAAAAGTAGAGCTCAGCTCCGTAATCGCTGTTTTCGGGCCCAAAAGAGGTCGTCTGATAGGAGTTTCGGGCCTGTTTATGTTGAGGATGTGATTTTGACCAAATATCCCAATGTCTTCAGACGTTAATTCCATCTCTCGAGCTTGTTATCATTCAGGAATTCCATGTGTGACAGCTTTTGCCAAAAAATGTATCAACACATTTGCTCCCCAGAACATATCTAGCCGGTTGAAGGAAGATGTGTTCTGGATAATCTGAGAAATCCAAGTCCAGAATGCGACGATCATGCCGGATCGTATTAAGGCCAGAAAACCGACGATCGCACGGGATCGTATTAAGGCCAGAGAAATCCAAGAAGACCAAGAATTTGTACCAGCAATAAGATAAAACAAACAATGCAAGAATATTTCCTATATGGCCTTACCGGAGTAAACCATCCAAGGAGATGTTAGAGGGGTTCCAAGACGGCCTTATCGGAGTAAGACGACCAAGGAAATGCCATGAAAGTTCCAAGACGGCCTTACCGGAGTACGACGACGAAGGAAAAGCACATGAGGTTCCAAGACGGCCTTACCGGAGTAAGACGACCAAGGAAAAACACATGAGAATTTATTTATACTGGACGGATCCAGTTGGGAGCCGGAGCTCATGTTTGTACTGGACGGATCCAGTTGGGAGCCGGAGCTCAATGCTTATTACTAATTCATGAAAAAGCAGCGGTCGTTTGCCGGACACGACTGGAGACCACAAGTCGGTTCCGCGCGTGTGGGCTGATGTGACGGCTCTTTTTACATGCAGGGAAAACAAAGGAGGGCGAGAAGTCGCCTAAAAATCTAAAAACATGAACTATGGACCGGAGTCAAGAAAACTGAAGAGATCCGCTGAGTGGGATCAGTTAATGATAAGCCCGCGATTGCTCGATACGGGATCGTTCCCTCTCCGGGGAGTCGGTGGTGGTAGCGCAGGTGTGGGCGTTGTTGGTTGAATGACGTACTAGGGTAGTTCTCCTCGCCTGACCCGATTCTCGATAAGGTCTCGCAAATGTCTGCAGTCATCGGTGTTATGACCGTCCATGTCATGAAATATGCAGTGTCTGCCAGAATTGCGTTGTGCTAGTGTTGGTTCCCTCTTTGGAGGCCTTGGATATGAGGCAGCACCCCCTGTATCTATGTAGATATTGCTCTGGGTGTCATTCAACTTAGTGTATTTTTCGTATCTCGACCCTCTCCGGGGTGGAG
The DNA here is from genome assembly GCA_030737875.1 of Allium sativum. NCBI lineage: Eukaryota > Viridiplantae > Streptophyta > Magnoliopsida > Asparagales > Amaryllidaceae > Allium > Allium sativum. The sequence goes on from CM060924.1 coordinate 304,583,028, forward strand.
CATTACGCTCATTTGTAGCAAGGGTCTTTCCTTTACCCTTGTCATTACCTTTTCCAAGATTGAGCGGTTCTCCATCTCCGAGCATGTTGACGTCGAGAGTGCATTTCTCAGAAGTTGCATCTTCATCCCGCAGGAACCTATCTGCTTCAAGGTAGAATTCGCGGAGGTTTCGCGGTGGATCTCTGTACAAAGACTTTTTGAACTCCGAGTTATCTAGAACGCTGGATACTGCTGCCATCGGTACCATCGACGGTTCAGGGCGCTCAACTGATGCTGCTGCAACGTTGAATCTTTCCAGAAAGGAACGTAGAGTTTCTCTGGGCCTCTGCTTGATTGTGGTGAGTGACATGACGTTCTTGGGTCGTGCGATGTGGACACGAAATTGTTCAATGAAGCGTGCGACCAACATGTTCCAACTGCTGATCGATTCTGTTTCCAGCTGCCGAATCCACATGGCTGCTATATCAGTCAGAAAGAGGGGAAAACATTTAGCCATGACGTTTTCCGATGCCAATTGAACTTCCATATGCCATTTGTAACGCATGAGATGCACGGTGGGATCTGTCCTGCCGTTGTAAGGCTCCAGTTGTGGAAGTTTGAAATCCGGGGGATTGCAGGAATTCGTGATTTCCTGAGTGAACGGGTTGTGATTGACGTCATCCACGTCGTTCTGCTAAGTGCGGCCTCTCATGAGGCATTGAATCAGATCAACGAGTCGATTGCCTTCAAAAAGCTGTTGCAAACTGCCAAGATCAGAGCTGGTGCCCCAGCGTTGAGTGCAGGAGAAATCGGAAGCCGGTGAGCTGTCGCCTGGGGATCGCGGCTCGCGGATCGTGAATCGAAGGGGCGACCCAGTCCGGTTCGAGGGGGACGGTTCGTGAGGTAGGTTCGTGAAGTCCAGTTCGTGAGGCCGGATCGTGAAGCAGGGGGGAAATCCGACTTGATGTTGAGGAGCTGGAGCTCGCAATCCAGTGTCTATATGAACCTGAGCTGAAGTAAGCTATTGTGCATTTCCAATAAGGAGTGGGTTGCCCCCGAGCACTGGTGGTGGCGGGTCGTAGGTCGCTGGGCCCGACCCGATCAGATCGTGGTGGCCTGTGCGAGCCACTTCAGTGGCTCCGTCTCTAATGGCTTGAGCGTTGCTCGGCCTTCCATCCATCCGAGCGAAGAATTGGTTGATCATTTCCTGCTTTTTCTGGAGGAGATCGTCTTGCCGTACCATCCGATCTCTCAGTTTAGCGAGAACTCCATCCTTCTCGTCTTTGGTCAAGTATGCAGAAGGATCTCCATGAGAGGAAACTTCCTGGCTTGCCTCGTTGCTTGTGCCTTCAGCATCAGCATCATCAACATAAGTGGAAGTTCCAGTCTTCTTCCTTTTGATTTCCATTGAGTCTCCTTTCAAGCTAGAAGTTGAAGCTTTTGTGTGCCCCCCTTCCTGGCGCGCCAAAATCTTAGACCAAAAATTGGGCCTAACACCCAAATGTAGATCACAGATCAAAGAATGCAGAAAAGAGGAAATAAAGAGGAGACACACGAGGATTTTATAGTGGTTCGGCTGTAGATGTAGTCTACGTCCACTTTATAATCTTGTTGTTATACTGATAGATTACAAGAATCAGTTTCATGCATGCACACAATCCGTGTGTTAATTGAGATTACAAGGGTTTATACACATAATCCACGTGTCAATTGTGTAGAAAAGAGAAGAATTTGACTTTAGTAAAGTGCAAAGTCCTTACACCTCAGTAATGGTGGAAGCAGTGAAGCAGAATGGCCAAAAGTCCTTGAAAATGTCATCGAATGGTGTATTTATAGCTGTAGGAGAGCTTCTGGGTTGACCGGATCGTGATGGGGTAGGTGGCACCCGATCTAGGATAATAGGAGAAAGATGTGGCATGAGAATAGGTCAAAACAGGGAGCGTATCTGCAGGTCGGATCGCGATCATGGGGTCGGATCGTGGTCATGGGTTGGATCGTGATATGGCTATCACAAGCCGAGTCTGGTCGTGAGCGGTATGGTGAAGTTGGAGTGAAGTGCTGGCGATCGGGTCGGATCGTGAGGTGTACCACAGATGGGTCGTGGTCTGAGGAGGGCGATCCGATGAGGGGCGATTTGATGAGGGACAATCCGAGGGTGCGTGATCCATACTCCGATCGTGTGCTGCTTCGTCGCTTTATCCAGGAAATTGCCAAATTACACCAGTTTATGGAAACGGGCATAACTTTCAAACCGTAAGTCCGTTTGAGCCATAGTGAAGCTCAAACTGAAGCTAATTCGGAGATCTACAAAAGTAGAGCTCAGCTCTGTAATCGCTGTTTTCGGGCCCAAAAGAGGTCGTCTGATAGGAGTTTCGGGCCTGTTTATGTTGAGGATGTGATTTTGACCAAATATCCCAATGTCTTCTGACGTTGTTTCCATTGCTCGAGCATATTATCATTCAGGAATTCCATGTGTGACAGCTTTTGCCAAAAAATGTGTCAACATGTTTGCCCCTCAGAACATATCTTGCCGGTTGAAGGAAGATTTGTTCTGGATAATCTGAGAAATCCAAGTCCAGAATGCGACGATCACGCCAGATCGTATTAAGGCCAGAAAACCGACGATTGCACGAGATTGTATTAAGGCCAGAGAATTCCAAGAAGACCAAGAATTTGTACCTGCAATAAGATAACACAAACAATGTAAGAATATTTCCTATATGGCCTTACCAGAGTAAACCATCCGAGGAGATGTTAGACGGATTCCAAGACGGCCTTATCTGAGTAAGACGACCAAGGAAATGCCATGAAAGTTCCAAGACTACCTTACTGGAGTAAGAAGACCAAGGAAAAGCACATGAGGTTCCAAGACGGCCTTACCGGAGTAAGACGAACAAGGAAAAGCACATGAGAATTTATTTAGACTGGACGGATCTAGTTGGGAGCCGGAGCTCATGTTTGTACTGGACGAATCCAGTTGGGAGCCGGAGCTCCTTGTTTATTACTAATTCATGAAAATGCAACGGTCGTTTGCCGGACAAACCTGGAGACCACATGTCGGTTCCGCGCGTGTAGGCTGATGTGACGGCTCTTATTACATGCAGGGAAAACAAAGGAGGGCGAGAAGTCTCCTAAAAACCTAAAAACATGAACTATGGACCGGAGTCAAGCAAACTGAAGAGATCCGCTGAGTTTGATCAGTTAATGATAAGTCCGCGATTGCTCGATCCGGGATCGTTCCCTCTCCGAGGAGTCGGTGGTGGTAGCGCAGTTGTGGGCGCTGGTTGTTGAATGACGTACTCGGGTAGTTCTCCTCGCCTGACCCGATCCTCGATAAGGTCTCGCAAATGTCTGCAGTCATCGGTGTTATGACCGTCCATGTCATGAAATATGTATTGTCTGCCAGGATTGCGTTGTGCTAGTGTTGGTTCCCTCTTTGGAGGCCTTGGATATGAGGCAGCACCCCCGTATCTATGTAGATATTGCTCAGGGTGTCATTCAGTTCAGTGTATTTGTCGTATCTGGACCATCTCCGGGGTGGAGCATTACGTTCATTTGTAGCAGGGGTCTTTCCTTTACCCTTGTCATTACCTTTTCCAGGATTGAGCGGTTCTCCATCTCCGAGCATGTTGACGTCGAGAGTGCATTTCTCAGAAGTTGCATCTTCTTCCCGCAGGAACCTATCTGCTTCAAGGTGGAATTCGCAGAGGTTTCGCGGTGGATCTCTGTGTAAAGAATTTTTAAACTCCGAGTTATCTAGAACGCCGGATACTGCTACAATCAGTAACATCGACGGTTCAGGGCGATCAACTGATGCTGCTGCAATGTTGAATCTTTCCAGAAAGGAACGCAGAGTTTCTCTGGGCCTCTGCTTGATTGTGGTGAGTGACATGACGTTCTTGGGTCGTGCGATGTGGACACGAAATTGTTCAATGAAGCGTGCGACCAACATGTTCCAATTACTGATCGATTCTGTTTCCAGCTGCCGATTCCACATGGCTGCTATATCAGTCAGAAAGAGTGGAAAACATTTAGCCATGACGTTTTCCGATGCCATTTGGACTTCTATATGTCGTTTGTAACGCATGAGATGCACGGTAGGATCTGTCCTGCCGTTGTAAGGCTCCAGTTGTGGAAGTTTGAAATCCTTGGGATTGCGGGAATTTATGATTTCCTGAGTGAACGGGTTGTGATTGACGTCATCCACGTCGTTCTGGTAAGTGCGGCCTCTCGTGAGGCGTTGAATCAGATCAGCGAGTCGATTTCCTTCAAAAAGCTGTTGCAAACTGCCAAGATCAGAGCTGGTGCCCCCAGCGTTGAGTGTAGGAGAAAATGGAAGTCGGTGAGCTATCGCCTGGGGATCGTGGCTCGCGGATCGTGGATCGAGGGGGGCGACCCGACCCGGTTTGAGTGGGACGGTTCATGAGGTAGGTTCGTGAAGTCCAGTTCGTGAGGCTGGATCGTGAAGCAGGGGAGCAATCCGACTTGATGCTGTTGAGGAGCCGGAGCTCTTAATCTGGTGTCTATATGAAACTGAGCTGAAGTAGGTTGTTGTGCATTTGCAATAAGGAGTGGGTTGCCCCCGAGCACTGGTGGTGGCGGGTCGCGGGTCGCTGGGCCCGACCCGATCTGATCGTGGTGGCCTGTGCAAGCCGCTTCAGTGGCTCCGTCTCCAATGGCTTGAGCGTTGTTCGGCCTTCCATCCATCCGAGCGAAGAATTGGTTGATCATTTCTTGTTGTTTCTGGAGGAGATCGTCTTGCCGTGCCATCCGATCTCTCAGTTCAGCGAGAACTCCATCCATCTCGTCTTTGGTCAAGTATGAAGAAGGATCTCCATGAGAGGAAGATTCATGGCTTGCCTCGTTGATTGTGCCTTCAGCATCATTATCATCAACTTGAGTGGAAGTTCCAGTCTTCTTCCTTTTGATTGTCATTGAGTCTCCTTTCAAGCAAGAAGTTGAAGTTTTTGTGTGCCCCCCTTCCTGGCGCGCATGGTATAGTTGGAGTGAAGTGTTGGCGATCGGATCGGGTCGGATCGTGAGGTGTACCAGGGATGGGTCATGGTCTGAGGAGGGCAATCCGATGAGGGGCGGTCCGATGAGGGACGATCCGAGGGTGCGTGATCCATACTCCGATCGTGTGCTGCTTCGTTGCTTTATCCAGAAAATTGCCAAATTACACCAGTTTATGGAAACGGGCATAACTTTCAAACCTAAGTCCGATTGAACCAAACCGAAGCTCAAACTGAAGCTAACTCAGAGATTTACAAAAGTAGAGCTCAACTCCGTAATCGCTGTTTTCGGGCCCAAAAGAGGTCGTTTGAAAGGAGTTTCGAGCCTGTTTATGTTGAGGATGTGATTTTGACCAAATATCCCAATGTCTTCTGACGTTGTTTCCATCGCTCGAGCATGTTATCATTCAGGAATTCCATGTGTGACAGCTTTTGCCAAAAAATGTGTCAACATGTTTTCCCCCCAGAACATATCTTGCCAGTTGAAGGAAGATGCATTCTGGATAATCTGAGAAATCCAAGTCCAGAATGCGACGATCACGTCGGATCGTATTAAGGCCAGAAAACCGACGATCACACGGGATCGTATTAAGGCCAGAGAAATCCAATAAGACCAAGAATTTGTACCTGTAATAAGATAAAACAAACAATGCAAGAATATTTCCTATCTGGCCTTACCGGAGTAAACCATCCGAGGAGATGTTAGAGGGGTTCCAAGACGGCCTTATCGGAGTAAGACGACCAAGGAAATGCCATGAAAGTTCCAAGACGGCCTTATCGGAGTAAGACGACCAAGGAAAAGCACATGAGGTTCCAAGACGGCCTTACCGGAGTAAGACGACCAAGGAAAAGCACATGAGAATTTATTTAGACTGGACGGATCCAGTTGGGAGCTGGAGCTCATGTTTGTACTGGACGGATCCAGTTGGGATCCGGAGCTCAATGCTTATTACTAATTCATGAAAATGCAGCGGTCGTTTGCAGGACATGACTGGAGACTACAAGTCGGTTCCGTGTGGCCTGATGTGACGGCTCTTATTACATGCAGGGAAAACAAAGGAGGGCGAGAAGTCGCCTAGAAACCTAAAAACATGAACTATGGACCGGGGCCAAGCAAACTAAAAGATCCGATGAGTGGGATCAGTTAATGATAAGCCCGCGATTGCTCGATCCGGGATCGTTCCCTCTCCGGGGAGTCGGTGGTGGTAGCGCAGCTGTGGGCGCTGTTGGTTGAATGACGTACTCGGGTAGTTCTCCTTGCCTGACCCGATCCTCGATAAGGTCTCGCAAATGTCTGCAGTCATCGGTGTTATGACCGTCCATGTCACGAAATATGCAGCGTTTGCCAGAATTGCGTTGTGCTAGTGTTGGTTCCCTCTTTGGAGGCCTTGGATATGAGGCAACACCCCCTGTATCTATGTAGATATTGCTCAGGGTGTCATTCAGTTCAGTGTATTTGTCGTACCTGGACCCTCTCCGGGGTGGAGCATTACGCTCATTTGTAGCAGGGGTCTTTCCTTTACACTTGTCATTACCTTTTCCAGGATTGAGCGGTTCTCCATCTCCGAGCATGTTGACGTCGAGAGTACGTTTCTCAGAAGTTGCATCTTCTTCCCGCAGGAACCTATCTGCTTCAAGGTAGAATTCGCGGAGGTTTCGCGGTGGATCTCTGTACAAAGACTTTTTGAACTCCGAGTTATCTAGAACACCGGATATTGCTGCCATCAGTACCATCGACTGTTCAGGGCGATCGGCTGATGCAACGTTGAATCTTTCCAGAAAGGAACGCAGAGTTTCTCTGGGCCTCTGCTTGGTGAGTGACATGACGTTCTTGGGTCATGCGATGCGGACACGAAATTGTTCAATGAAGCGTGCGACCAACATGTTCATACTGCTTATCGATTCTGTTTCCAGTTGCCGAATCCACATGGCTGCTTTATCAGTCAGAAAGAGGGGAAAACATTTAGTCATGATGTTTTCCTATGCCATTTGAACTTCCTTATGCTGTTTGTAACGCATGAGATGCACGATAGGATCTGTCCTTCCGTTGTAAGGCTCCAGTTGTGGAAGTTGAAATCCGGGGGATTGCGGGAATTCCTAATTTCCTGAGTGAACGGGTTGTGATTGACGTCATCCACGTCGTTCTGGTAAGTGCGGCCTATCGTGAGGCATTGAATCAGATCAGTGAGTCGATTGCCTTCAAAAAGCTGTTGCAAACTGCCAAGATCAGAGCTGGTGCCCCCAGCGTTGAGTGCAGGAAAAAACAGAAGCCGGTGAGCTGTCGCCTGGGGATCACGGATCGTGGATCGAGGGGGCGACCCGACCCGGTTCGAGGGGGACGGTTCGTGAGGTAGGTTCGTGAAGTCTAGTTCGTGAGGCCGGATTGTGAAGCAGGGGGGCGATCCGACTTGATGCTGTTGAGGAGATGGATCTCGCAATTCGGTGTTTATATGAACCTGAGCTGAAGTAGGCTGTTGTGCATTTGCAATAACGAGTGGGTTGCCCCCGAGCACTGGTGGTGGCGGGTCGCGGTTCGCTGGGCCCGACCCGATCTGATCGTGGTGGCCTGTGCGTGCTGATTCAGTGGCTCCGTCTCCAATGGCTTGAGCGTTGCTCGGCCTTCCATCCATCGGAACGAAGAATTGGTTGATCATTTCCGGCTGTTTCTGGAGGAGATCGTCTTGTTGTGCCATCCGATCTCTCAGTTCAGCGAGAACTCCATCCATCTCGTCTCTGGTCAAGTATGCAGAAGGATCTCCATGAGAGAAAGCTTCCTGGCTTGCCTCGTTGCTTGTGCCTTCAGCATCAGCATCATCAGCATGAGTGGAAGTTCCAGTCTTCTTCCTTTTGATTGCCATTGATTCTCCTTTCAAGCTAAAAGTTAAAGTTTTTGTGTGCTCCCCTTCCTGGCGCGCAAAATGTTAGACCAAAAATTGGGCCTAACACCCAAATGTAGATCACGGATCACAGAATGCAGAAAAGAGTAAATAAAGAGGAGACACACGAGGTTTTTATAGTGGTTCGGCTGTAGATGTAGCCTACGTCCACTTTATAATCATGTTGTTATACTGACAGATTACAAGAATCAGTTTCATGCAGGCACACAATCCGTGTGTTAATTGAGATTACAAGGGTTTATACACGTAATCCACGTGTCAATTGTGTGGAAAAGAGAAGAATTTGACTGTAGGAAAGTGCAAAGTCCTTGCACCTCAGTAATGGTGGAAGCAGTGAAGAAGAATGGCCAAAAGTCCTTGAAAATGCTTTCGAATGGTGTATTTATAGCTGTAGGAGAGCTTCTGGGTTGACCGGATCGTGATGGGGTAGGTGGCACCTGATCCAGGATAATAGGAGAAAGATGTGGCATGAGAATAGGTCAAAACAGGGAGTGTATCTGCAGGTCTGACGGTCGAATCGCGGTCCTGGGATCGGATCGTGGTCATGGGTCGGATCGTGATATGGCTATCACGAGCCGAGTCTGGTCGTGAGCGGCACGGTGAAGTTGGAGTGAAGTGCTGGCGATCGGGTTGGATCATGAGGTGTACCGCGGATGGGTCATGGTCTGAGGAGGGCGATCCGATGAGGGACGATTCGAGGGTGCGTGATCCATACTCCGATCGTGTGCTGCTTCGTCGCTTTATCCAGGAAATTGCCAGATTGCACCAGTTTATGGAAACGTGCATAACTTTCGAACCGTAAGTCCGATTGAGCCAAACCGAAGCTCAAACTGAAGCTAACTCAGAGATCTACAAAATTTACGGAGCTTATCTCTGTAATCGCTGTTTTCGGGCCCAAAAGAGGTGGTCTGATAGGAGTTTTGGGCCTGTCTATGTTGAGGATGTGATTTTGACCAAATATCCCAATGTCTTCTGACGTTGTTTCCATCGCTCGAGTATGTTATCATTCAGGAATTCCATGTATGACAGCTTTTGCCAAAAAATGTGTCAACACGTTTGCTCCCCAGAACATATCTTGTCGGTTGAAGGAAGATGTGTTCTGGATAATCTGAGAAATCCAAGTCCTGAATGTGACGATCACGCCGGATCGTATTAAGGCCAGAAAACCGACGATCGCACAGGATCATATTAAGGCCGGAGAAATCCAAGAAGACCAAGAATTTGTACCTGCAATATGGTAAACAAAAAATGCAAGAATATTTCCTAGATGGCCTTACCAGAGTAAACCATCCGAGGAGATGTTAGAGGGGTTCCAAGACGGCTTTATCGGAGTAAGACGAACAAAAAAATGCCATGAAAGCTCCAAGATGGCCTTACCGGAGTAAGATGACCAAGGAAAAGCACATGAGGTTCCAAGACGGCCTTACCGGAGTAAGACGACCAAGGAAAAGCACATGAGAATTTATTTATACTGGACGGATCCAGTTGGGTGCCGGAGCTCATGTTTGTACTGGACGGATCCAGTTGGGAGCCGGAGCTCAATGCTTATTACTAATTCATGAAAATGCAGCGGTCGTTTGCCGGACACGACTGGAGACCACAAGTCGGTTCCGCGCGTGTGGGCTGATGTGACGGCTCTTATTACATGCAGGGAAAACAAAGGAGGGCGAGAAGTCGCTTAAAAACCTAAAAACATGAACTATGGACCAGAGTCAAGCAAACTAAAGAGATCCGCTGAGTGGGATCAGTTAATGATAAGCCCGCGATTGCTCGATCCAGGATCGATCCCTCTCCGGGGAGTCGGTGGTGGTAGCGCAGGTGTGGGCGCTGTTGGTTGAATGACGTACTCGGGTAGTTCTCCTCGCCTGACCCAATCCTCGATAAGGTCTCGCAAATGGCTGCAGTCATCGGTGTTATGACCGTCCATGTCATGAAATATGCAGTGTTTGCCAGAATTGCGTTGTGCTGGTGTTGGTTCCCTCTTTGGAGGCCTTGGATATGAGGCAGCACCCCTGTATCTAGGTAGATATTGCTCAGGGTGTCATTCAGTTCAGTGTATTTGTCGTATCTGGACCCTTACCGGGGTGGTGCATTACGCTCATTTGTAGCAGGGGTCTTTCCTTTACCCTTGTCATTACCTTTTCCAGGATCGAGCGGTTCTCCATCTCCGAGCATGTTGACGTCGAGAGTGCATTTCTCAGAAGTTGCATCTTCTTCCAGCAGGAACCTATCTGCTTCAAGGTAGAATTCGCTGAGGTTTCGCGGTGGATCTCTGTTCAAAGACTTTTTGAACTCCGAGTTATGTAGAACGCCGGATACTGCTGCCATCAGTACCATCGACGGCTCAGGGCGATCAACTGATGCTGCTGCAACGTTGAATCTTTCCAGAAAGGAACGCAGAGTTTCTCTAGGCCTCTGCTTGATTGTGGTGAGTGACATGACGTTCTTGGGTCGTGCTATGTGGACACGAAATTGGTCAATGAAGCGTGCGACCAACATATCCCAAATGCTGATCGATTCTGTTTCCAGCTGCCGAATCCACATGGCTGCTATATCAGTTAGAAAGAGGGGAAAATATTTAGCCATGACGTTTTCCGATGCCATTTGAATTTCCATATGCCTTTTGTAACGCATGAGATGCACGATAGGATCTGTCCTGCCGTTGTTAGGCTCCAGTTGTGGAAGTTTGAAATCCGGGGGATTGCGGGAATTCCTGATTTCCTGAGTGAACGGGTTGTGATTGACGTCATCCACGTCATTCTGGTAAGTGCGGCCTCTCGTGAGGCGTTGAATCAGATCAGCGAGTCGATTGCCTTCAAAAAGCTGTTGCAAACTGCCAAGATCAGAGCTGGTGCCCCCAGCGTTGTTTTCGTCTGATAGGAGTTTCGGCCCTGTTTATGTTGAGGATGTGATTTTGACCAAATATCCCAATGTCTTCTGAAGTTGTTTCCATCGCTCGAGCATGTTATCATTCAGGAATTCCATGTGTGATAGCTTTTGCCAAAAAATGTGTCAACATGTTTGCCCCCCAGAACATATCTTGCCGGTTGAAGCAAGATGTGGTCTGGATAATCTGAGAAATCCAAGTCCAGAATGCGACGATCACGCCGGATCGTATTAAGGCCAGAAAACCGACGATCGCACGGGATCGTATTAAGGCCAGAGAAATCCAAGAAGACCAAGAATTTGTACCTTCCATAAGATAAAACAAACGATGCAAGAATATTTCCTAGATGGCCTTACCGGAGTAAACCATCCGAGGAGATGTTAGAGGGGTTCCAAGACGGCCTTATCGGAGTAAGACGACCAAGGAAATGCCATGAAAATTCCAAGATGGCCTTACCGAAGTAAGACGACCAAGGAAAAGCACATGAGGTTCCAAGACGGCCTTACCGGAGTAAGACGACCAAGGAAAAGCCCATGAGAATTTACTTAGACTGGACGGATCCAGTTGGGAGCCGGAGCTCATGTTTGTACTGGACGGATCCAGTTAGGAGCCGGAGCTCAATGATTATTACAAATTCATGAAAATGCAGCGGTCATTTGCTGGACACGACTGGAGACCACAAGTCGGTTCCGCGCGTGTGGGCTGATGTGATGGCTCTTATTACATGCAGGGAAAACAAAGGAGGGCGAGAAGTCGCCTAAAAACCTAAAAACATGAACTATGGACCGGAGTCAAGATAACTGAAGAGATCCGCTGAGTGGGATCAGTTAATGATAAGCCCGCGATTGCTCGATCCGGGATCTTTCCCTCTCCGGGGAGTCGGTGGTGGTAGCACAGGTGTGGGCGCTGTTGGTTGAATGACGTACTCGGGTAGTTCTCCTCGCCTGACCCGATCCTCGATAAGGTCTCGCAAATGTCTGCAGTCATCGGTGTTATGACCGTCCATGTCATGAAATATGCAGTGTCTGCCAGAATTGCGTTGTGCTAGTGTTGGTTCCCTCTTTAGAGGCCTTGGATATGAGGCAGCACCCCCTGTATCCATGTAGATATTGCTCAGGGTGTCATTCAGTTCAGTGTATTTGTCGTATCTGGACCCTCTCCGGGGTGGAGCATTACGCTCATTTTTAGTAGGGGTCTTTCCTTTACCCTTGTCATTACCTTTTCCAGGATTGAGCGGTTCTCCATCTCCGAGCATGTTGACGTCGAGAGTGCGTTTCTCAGAAGTTGCATCTTCTTCCCGCAGGAACCTATCTGCTTCAAGGTAGAATTCGCGGAGGTTTTGCGGTGGATCTCTATACAAAGACTTTTTGAACTCCGAGCTATCTAGAACGACGGATACTGCTGCCATCAGTACCATCGACGGTTCAGGGTGATCAACTGATGCTGCTGCAACGTTGAATCTTTCCAGAAAGGAACGCAGAGTTTCTCTGGACCTCTGCTTGGTGAGTGACATGACGTTCTTGGGTCATGCGATGTGGACACGAAATTGTTCAATGAAGCGTGCGACCAACATGTTCCAACTGCTGATCGATTCTGTTTCCAGCTGCCGAATCCACATGGCTGCTATATCAGTCAGAAAGAGGGGAAAACATTTAGCCATGACGTTTTCCAATGCCATTTGAACTTCCATATGCCGTTTGTAACGCATGAGATGCACGGTAGGATCTGTCCTTCCGTTGTAAGGCTCCAGTTGTGGAAGTTCGAAATCCGGTGGATTGCGGGAATTCCTGATTTCCTGAGTGAACGGGTTGTGATTGACGTCATCCACGTCATTTTCGTAAGTGCGGCCTCTCGTGAGGCGTTGAATCAGATCAGCGAGTCGATTGCCTTCAAAAAGCTGTTGCAAACTGCCAAGATCAGAGCTGGTGCCCCCAGCGTTGAGTGCAGGAGAAAACGGAAGCCATGGGGTCGGATCGTGGTCATGGGTCGGATCGTGATATGGCTATCACGTGCCGAGTCTGGTCGTGAGTGGCATGGTGAAGTTGGAGTGAAGTGCTGGCGATCGGGTCGGATCGTGAGGTGTACCACGGATGGGTCGTGGTCTGAGGAGGGCGATCCGATGAGGGGCAATCCGAGGGTGCGTGATCCATACTCCGATCGTGTGCTGCTTCGTCGCTTTATCCAGGAAATTGCCAGATTACACCAATTTATGGAAACGGGCATAACTTTCAAACCGTAAGTCCGATTGAGCCAAACCGAAGCTCAAACTGAATCTAACTCAAAGATCGACAAAAGTTACAGAGCTTTGCTCTGTAATCGCTGTTTTCGGGCCCAAAAGAGGTCGCCTGATAGGAGTTTCGGGCCTGTTTATGTTGAGAATGTGATTTTGACCAAATATCTCAATGTCTTCCGACGTTGTTTCCATCGCTCGAGCATGTTATCACTCAGGAATTCCATGTGTGACAGCTTTTGCCAAAAAATGTGTCAACACGTTTGCCCCCCAGAACATATCTTGCCGGTTGAAGGAAGATGTGTTCTGAATAATCTGAGAAATCCAAGTCCAGAATGCGACGATCACGCCGGATCGTATTAAGGCCAGAAAACCGACGATCGCATGGGATAGTATTAAGGCCAAAGAAATCCAAGAAGACCAAGAATTTGTACCTTTAATAAGATAAAACAAACAATGCAAGAATATTTCCTAGATGGCCATACCGGAGTAAATCATCCGAGAAGATGTTAGAGGGGTTCCAAGACGGTCTTATCGGAGTAAGACGACCAAGGAAATGCCATGAAAGTTCCAAGACGGCCTTACCGGAGTAAGACGACCAAGGAAAAGCACATGAGGTTCCAAGATGACCTTACCGGAGTAAGACGACCAAGGAAATGCACAAGAGAATTTATTTATACTGGACGGATCCAGTTGGGAGCCGGAGCTCATGTTTGTACTGGACGGATCCAGTTGGGAACCGGAGCTCAATGCGTATTACTAATTCATGAAAATGTAGCGGTCGTTTGCCGGACACGACTGGAGACCACAAGTCGGTTCCGCGCGTGTGGGCTGATGTGACGGCTCTTATTACATGCAGGGAAAACAAAGGAGGGTGAGAAGTCGCCTAAAAACCTAAAAACATGAACTATGGACCGGAGTCAAGCAAACTGAAGAGATCCGCTGAGTGGGATCAGTTAATGATAAGCAAGCGATTGCTCGATACGGGATCGTTCCCTCTCCGGGGAGTCGGTGGTGGTAGCACAGGTGTGGGTGCTATTGGTTGAATGACGAACTCGGGTAGTTTTCCTCGCCTGACCCGATCCTCGATAAGGTCTCGCAAATGTCTGTAGTCATCGGTGTTATGACTGTTCATGTCATGAAATATGCAGTGTCTGCCAGAATTGCGTTGTGCTAGTGTTGGTTCCCTTTTTGGAGGCCTTGGATATAAGGCAACACCCTCTGTATCTATGTAGATATTGCTCAGGGTGTCATTCAGTTCAGTGTATTTGTCGTATCTGGACCCTCTCCGGGGTGGAGCATTACGCTCATTTGTAGCAGGGGTCTTTCCTTTACCCTTGTCATTACCTTTTCCAGGATTGAGCGGTTCTCCATCTCCGAGCATGTTGACGTCGAGAGTGCATTTCTTAGAAGTTGCATCTTCTTCCCGCAGGAACCCATCTGCTTCAAGGTAGAATTCGCTGAGGTTTCCCGGTGGATCTTTGTACAAAGACTTTTTGAACTCCGAGTTATCTAGAACGCCGGATACTGCTGCCATCAGTACCATCGACGGTTCAGGGCGATCAACTGATGCTGCTGCAACGTTGAATCTTTCCAGAAAGAAACACAGAGTTTCTCTGGTCCTCTGCTTGATTGTGGTGAGTGACATGACGTTCTTGGGTCGTACGATGTGGACACGAAATTGTTCATTGAAGCGTGCGATCAACATGTTCCAACTGCTGATCGATTCTGTTTCCAGCTGCCGAATCCACATGGCTGCTATATCAGTCAGAAAGAGGGGAAAAAATTTAGCCATGACGTTTTCCGATGCCATTTGAACTTCCATATGCCGTTTGTAACGCATGAGAGGCACGGCAGAATCTGTCCTGCCGTTGTAAGGCTCCAGTTGTGGAAGTTTGAAATCCGGGGATTTCGGAAATTCCTGATTTCCTGAGTGAACGGGTTGTGATTGATGTCATCCACGTCGTTCTGGTAAGTGCGGCCTCTCGTGAGGCGTTGAATTAGATCAGCGAGTCGATTGCCTTCAATAAGCTGTTGCAAACTGCCAAGATCATAGCTGGTGCCCCAGCGTTGAGTGCAGGAGAAAATGGAAGCAGGTGAGCTGTCGCCTTGGGATCGCGGCTCGCGGATCGTGGATCGAGGGGGGCGACCCGACCCGGTTCAAGGGGGACGGTTCGTGAGGTAGGTTCATGAAGTCCAGTTCGTGAGGCCGGATCGTGAAGCAGGGAGGCGATCCGACTTGATGCTGTTAAGGAGCTGGAGCTCGCAATCCGGTGTCTATATGAACCTGAGCTGAAGTAAGCTGTTGTGCATTTGCAATAAGGAGTGGGTTGCCCCTGAGTACTGGTGGTGGCAGGTCGCGGGTCGCTGGGCCCGACCCGATCTGATCGTGGTGGCCTGTGCGAGCCGCTTCAGTGGCTCCGTCTCCAATGGCTTGAGCATTGCTCGGCCTTCCATCCATCCGAGCGAAGAATTGGTTGATCATTTCTTGCTGTTTCTGGAGGAGATCGTCTTGCCGTGCCATCTGATCTCTTAGTTCAGCGAGAACTCCATCCATCTCGTCTCTTGTCAAGTATGCAGAAGGATCTCCATGAGAGGAAGCTTCCTGGTTTGCCTCATTCCTTGTGCCTTCAGCATCAGCATCATCAGCATGAGTGGAAGTTCCAGTCTTCTTCCTTTTGATTTCCATTGAGTCTCCTTTCAAGCTAGAAGTTGAAGTTTTTGTGTGCCCCCCTTCCTGGCTCGCCAAAATTTTAGACCAAAAATTGGGCCTAACACCCAAATGCAGATCACAGAAGCAGAACAGAGTAAATAATGAGGAGACACACGAGGTTTTTATAGTGGTTCGGCTGTAGATGTAGCCTACGTCCACTTTATAATCTTGTTGTTATACTGACAGATTACAAGAATCGGTTACATGCAGGCACACAATCCGTGTGTTAATTGAGATTACAAGGGTTTACACACGTAATCCAAGTGTCAATTGTGTAGAAAAGAGAAGAATTTGACTGTAGGAAAGTGCAAAGTCCTTGCACCTCAGTAATGGTGGAAGCAGTGAAGAAGAATGGCCAAAAGTCCTTGAAAATGCCTTCGAATGGTATATTTATAGCTGTAGGAGAGCTTCTGGGTTGGCCGGATCGTGATGGGGTAGGTGGCACCCGATCCAGGATAATAGGAGTAAGATGTGGCATGAGAATAGGTCAAAACAGGGAGTGTATTTGCAGGTCTGAAGGTCGGATCGCGGTCATGGGGTCGGATCGTGGTCATGGGTCGGATCGTGATATGGCTATCACGAGCCGAGTCTGATCGTGAGCGGCATGGTGAAGTTGGAGTGAATTGCTGGCGATCGGGTCGGATCGTGAGGTGTACCACAGATGGGTCATTATCTGAGGAGGGCGATCCGATGAGGGACGATCCGAGGGTGCGTGATCCATACTCCGATTGTGTGCTGCTTCGTCGCTTTATCCAGGAAATTGCCAGATTACACCGGTTTATGGAAACGGGCATAACTTTCAAACCGTAAGTCCGATTGAGCCAAACCGAAGCTCAAACTGAAGCTAACTCAGAGATCTACAAAATTTAAGGAGCTTAGCTCCGTAATCGCTGTTTTCGGGACCAAAAGAGGTCGTCTGATAGGAGATTCGGGCCTGTCTATGTTGAGGATGTGATTTTGACCAAATATCCCAATGTCTTCTGACGTTGTTTCCATCGCTCGAGCATGTTATCATTCAGGAATTCCATGTGTGACAGCTTTTGCCAAAAAATGTATCAACAGTATGTTTGTAAATTACATAAATATGAGAGGGGATTTACCTCTAAATTACTGTCTAATCTCAATAGTTTCTAGTTTTCATTAGTTTCTGTTAGCTAAAACATTCCAAAGTTTGGTTTAATTTGATTGAATAAGATTGAAATTATTTCTTTACCTACGGATTGACCCGTACTCTCCCCGTACTAAAAATTGTACGCCGTGCGCTTGTGGTTTTATAACAATATTTTGTTGACGGTTTTCTAATTCGATTGAAAATTTGTTTGCAAAGAAGTTTTTGGCGCCGTTGCCGGGAAAATTAATTAATTTTGATATTTTTTTCTTCGGATTAATTTTGTTGTTCTTCTAAAAAAAAAAAATTTGTGTGCATTTTTTGTGCTTGCTTTGACTTTGTTTAGTTGTGTTTATTTTGCATTAGTCTTCATAAAAAAAACTTGTTGTGTTTTTTATTTTCTTGTGTGTGTGTGTGTGTGTATTGAATTGTGCATTGTTTGTTTTTGGTATTTGCATTTGAGTTTTTCTTCTTTAAAAAAGGAAAAAAAAATACTTGCCTTTTGTTTTCAATTTCTTTCCTGTTTTCACTACAATTTGCTCCTTTTCTTTCATTTATTTCTTTCCAAATTTTCTCCAAATTCCTTTCCTTCTTCCAATTTTCTTACAAATAAAAAAAAATTAACCCAGAAATTATTGCTTTCATTATCCTTCCTCTGTAATTTTCTTTCTCTTCTCTTTTAATATCTTTCCACTTACATTTTCTATTTCTTTCCATTTTCTTTCCAACGCTTACAATCCTTCCTTCTTTTACAAATTTCAAAAAAAAGAAGAAGAAGTTCTTTCCAAATTTTCTTATCCTTGCTCTATATTTCTTCTGCATTTATCTCCAATAACCTCCCAATTTATTACTTGTTTTTCCCCTTTATTTTCAAATTTATTTTCCTTTTCTTCTTTTACAAGTTTCTAAAAAAAAATCTTGCTAATTTTTGTGCAATTTCATTTTGTTTTCCTTTTTCCCAGCTATTTCTTTTCCTTCTTTGTACAAAATCTTTCTTTCTTTACAATAAAAAAAACTTGCATTTTTTTTCTTACTTATTTCTTTCCAATTTCGTTTACAATTTGTTTCCTCTTTTTCAACAACTCCTTTTTCAATTCCTTTCTAATTTCTTTCTTCTATTCTTGCTGACTCTTCTACATCTACCCATCACCTTCAACTAGCTCTTCCCCTTGCTTGAGTCACTTCTTTCCACATAATATTTCACCCTCCTCCATTCACAGTAAACAATAGAAATTCATTCTCTTTCCTTCTCCACTTTGCGATTTCCCTCTCTGGTTCATCTCTATCACAACATCCACTTATCTTCCCTTCACAAAAAAATTTCACCACTCATTACCATCCCAATTGCTCCACCTGCCATTAGCCTGAAACATCTTCACTGCTCCATAATCATGCAAACCCAAAGCAACATCCTACCTTTACCCCTTGCCCCATCAACATCGTGTACCTTTTTTTTATTTTGTGTGCTCTTTTTGTCTTAAAAAAATCTTTTGCCCTTTGTTTTGCTTAAAAATAATTTATTTCCTTTTTCATTTTATCCTTGTATAAAAATCATTTCAAGTTGCAAAGTTTGAATTGTTGGAGCGGTTGCACACCAAGTAGAGTGTGAACGCGCTAATGCTATTCAGTTGCACTGGACAGACTGCCGATCTAAGTGAAAATTTTCTAAACTTCCCAAGTGCTGCTGCTTGAAAAATATATAAAAAATTACTTGTGAAGATTTCGTGCAGGTGTCGTGGCTTGCTTGTAAAATTTTTATTTCTGCAATTTATTATTCGGTGACTGTTCTGTGATTGATTATTTTGCCTGTTGATGTGTGGTTGGAAATTTTAAAACAAACGTGGGATAAATTAAAAAGTTTGTTTCTAAATTATTTTTAAAATCAAATCTAGGATTCCCCAAAGCTCATAGGACAAAATTTTTGTTAAATTGGCAATTTGGATTGATACTCTCTTAGGTGTCTAAGGAACGGTAAAGTCTAGAACTCAAACAGGTTCTTAAACCTTCAGTCGTGTTTCTACGGTGATTCATGGCACACTGATAACCCATGTCCGAACCTGGTCTACACTTGTATCCGAAGTTTTAATTTTAACATATTTTTTAAAGGGCTTCTTGAAAATGTCCCAATTTCCTTATCCTCATGAATTTTACAATTGATGTGAAAATCAATATAATCCATATAATTTTACACCATTTGGATATTTTGATAACAACTATTGTACAAACAATTTGGATTTTACACCAACAACTTTACAAATTTTACAAAATAATCCTAATTTTGCGCCATAAAAGATTACGACCAACCCTCAAATATTGAATCTTTACTTGGAATGAGCATACAATAAAATTAAAGAATGAGTGAATAGTATAATTCATACTTATGCAACAATTTAAGTTAAAATAGTCAAAATTTAAATTCAATTCTAAAGTCAAACGATTTTAATTATAACCTTTGCCAATTCAATTTAGAACTCCAAAGTGAATCTCAAAATCAAAATGAAAATGTGAATCACTTTTCACATGATTTTGGCAATGGGAATAATTTTAATTGTGGTGCAACTGAAAATATTTGTTCTCAACAATTTCAAAGTGAAATTCTCAAATAAATAATTATAAATTTTATTTTGTTAAGAAAAATTACATGGATTTATTGTATGAAAACTACTTGAAGTTTCGTGAGAAAAAAAATCAAATCCATATGTGTGATGATTCGAATAATAATCCACCTTTATCTACAATCAACGATTTTCAAATAACAACTTTTGAAACTGAAAATAACAATCTTAACGAAGTTGGTGAAAACACGGTAATTGAGTTGGATTTCAATTCTTTTGAGAGGGTGGAACCAAATATCAAATTCGATATTCCTTTTTCTAAAAATAACGACTTTCAAACAACGACTTTGGATTTTGAAAATGATACATGCACTGTGTTGATAATTCACCAAAGGAAGACGAATTTGATGAATACAATTTTTTTGGACTTTTCAAAAATGAGTTGAATTTTAAAGAGGTAGATTTGAATCACCATTTTGATTTTGAAATCGATAATTCAAAAGAATTCTTCAATGACAATTTTGAAATTCAATTTGGTGAAAATAAACATGAAATTCAATCCATTATTCAATCTATCCCTAAAATCATCAAAAAACAAAACAACTCATTCAATTTTTAATAAAGCGACATTCGTTTTTTCAAGTCTACACTCACCTTCAAATTCTTTTACGATTTGGTTTTTCAAGCTTAAGTCGTGTCTCTCATACTTGAAGAGACAAATGAATCGATCTTTAGAAGACTGCATCCTTTATTCTTGTCAATATATTTTCTGATATACTGTAAATAATTTTTTTCCTTTCTCTTGTAAATATAAGTCATATTTTCATTTTCTTTCCATTTGGGTTGACTGCGGGGACACAGTCCAAATCAAGTGTGGGGGAAGTCTCATTTTTCATTTTCATTCTGTTTTGCATAGATTAAAAGTTTGCATTTTTTCCCTTTTCTAAAAAAAAGAATTTCGCACTTATATATACTTTTAAATAAGACATGATGGAGTTAGCATACAATTTTGGTCGTTCGATTAAAATGTTTGGAGATTTACTCCTCTTAATGGATAACGGAAGAAAAGTTTCAATTATGAGCTAATTTGGTGTAACTAGTATATGGAAGATTCGTTGATGATGAGTATGAAATGTATTCTAAATTGTAACCCGATTAAATGATTGGCTGATTTAAACTACTTGCGATAACATTTTAGATCTTTTAAGTGAAGTTGTTCTAAAATATTCTCGCTTAACTCTCTCTATTATTAAAAAAATGAAAAAAAAGAGAAGTATCTATATATATATATATAATAATCCAAGGGTATCCAACATTGTTAGTACATCTAGCGTTGGTGTGCAAACTCGCCAAGCTCTTTCCGACATCTTGTTGGCAAAGTCAACGTCGGTATACCATGGTCTCATTTTATGAGTTGGACACCTAAGGATTACCGACACTCACGTAAGTCGTAATGCAGTGTAGAGGCAGTATACCTATGTAATTGTAAATAATAATAATGTATATATTTTAAAATAATGAGAGATTAAGCACTTGAAGTCCAAGCACTATCTTCACTTATTCAACCTAACTTGTTAACCAAAAGGAAATTAAGATGCCATTTTTACGACTGTTGATATTGATTACAAAATTCATTTCATATTTGCATTATGTTTCTACCAAAATAACTGGCCAAGCTGGAGGAGTTTGTGACGATAACATGACTTTTGTTTGAAGTTCTGATTAGTAACGGACACAAATTTCTTATTGATGACCCAAATTTGTGTTAACTCATTCGTGTAAAATTTAAAAGTAAATTATCCATTTGTAAATGTTCCTTTAGAAACTTGCATTCGTCTTGTAAATATTTTCTAATCTTTCATTTTGTAGATATTTTTTGCGTTCAACTTTTGGATTTTGTGGGTGGTATCCGCTGAAAACCCTCACGAGACAACACTCGTCCTACTAGGGACACCCAGAGGTTTAAAGGATTGTTGCATATGCTCAACGCAATCGTGCTCCCTATGAAAATAGATTTATCTTGGTTTTTTTTATTTTATTCGAGGACGAATGAAAAGATAAGTGTGGGGGTATTTGATGTGCACGTAAAAATGCACATTTACATTCACATATTTATTCTTGTTTAGTTTAAATAAATGTCATATGTGGGTATTTTATCATGTTTAAACCATAATTCAATTTATTTCAAAACATCATGCATTCATCATCGTATAGGAAAACAATGCTCATTTTTTTGTGCTTATGTTATTTTGCGAATTTTTTACTTGTACGTTTTTCATGTTTTTGTAGAAATTTGATGCATGTAGAAGAGGACTTCATAAAGATAGATATGCATGGACAAGGAGGAAATAAATACCTTGCCAAAAAAAGAGTAAATCAGTCAATGGAGAAGGAATTAATTCAAATAGAAGACTAATGGAGGACCCCACCCACTCTCCCTCCTTCTTTAGTGGAGTCAAAAAAAGGCTTCATGAATCATTAGTAGCTAAAGACAAAAGGAAGCTCAATGAAGGGGCAATTTTGGTAGCACGCTAAAAGGTGAATTATGGTTTTACTCTTGTATAAATACACCCTTTATGTTGATGTAAATAACAACCTAGAGTTTGTTTTGAGGATCGAAAACAAAGGCTCTTTCTTTTTCTTCTATGGTATCTTAGCCATTTTTCATCTGTAATCTCTCCTTTTAATGCAATTTTAATTAGTTGTCTTTTTTTTGCTTGTTTTCTTCTTTTATGCAAGTAGTTTAGATCTATTTTGTAGTTGTTAATTAGTTCTTCCTTTTGTTTTGTTCATGTTTATGTTGAAACTTACATATGTTGATTTGATAACACATATGAGTAGCTAAATCCCTACAATTTAGGGGTAATGAAGCTCTCGAATTTTATGTAAGTTCAACATTTGTATGATTTGTAATCTCTCTAATTTGTGCTTCATGGTAGTGGATTTTGATGTAATTTTATACAAGTGGGTTTGATAATTTATGTTGCATATGCAAATAAGCTATTCTTATTCAATATAAACACAACTTACATCAATATTTGCTAAGCGGTTATTGATATTGAAATGAAAGTAAGAACAATATTTGATGGTATATAGTTCTAATTAATAGTTCATAGATCATACTTAGTTTCATTTTCATGAGAATCATATGTGGTTTAATTGTTGCGTTAAGGTTTGATAGTTTATCTTGTGTTAATTATTAACGGAAATAAATTATACTTATGATTAATGCAATATTTATGTCACTTAAAAATAAAGATCATAAATTGTTTGTTTGTTAATTTACATGAATATAAGAGGGGATTTACCTCTAAATTTCTCTCTATTCTCATATATAGTTTCTAGTTTTCGTTAGCTAAAACATTCCAAAATTTGGTTTGATTTGACTGAGTAAGATTGAAATTATTTCATTCATCCGTACTCGCCCTGTACTAACAATTGTACGTCGTGCGCTTGCAGTTTTATTACAATTTTTTTGATGGTTTTCTAATTCAATTGAAAATCTGTTTGCAAACAGACCGACCCTGCCTTTTCTCGAGCCTAGGCTGCTCGACCCAATGTGTGCGACCTTCCTTGCATCGCATGACCAACCAGAGACCCAAACCACCCAGACCGGCCCGATGCTTGCTCGACCCAACCACATTTGCACGACCGACCCTTCCTTTGGCTCGACCGAACCCACTCGCACACACGACCACCCCACTCGCATGCACGACCTGTGGCATGTACAATCCCAATTCAAGTCCAGTGTCGATCAAAATTTCGCCAATCGACGAAATATACTCAACTAATTCATTCAACCCAACCATAAGCATGTTATGAAATCATTAATAACATGAATATGACTATTATCACTGAAATTATGTAAATTTCACCTAAATCATGATAAATGAATAAAGGAACTAAACTACAGATCTAACTTGCATAAACATGTGAAATAGCATAAAGGTTACCGGTTTTAACTTGTTAAATTAGATCTTATGGTGATTCATATGAAATAAAGTTTACCATGATGTAGATCTAGGAGAAATCAATTAAAAATGATCAAAATATGTGCATACAACTCATATACTTGCTTGAATCCGTGTGAGAGATGCATATCACTCACCAATTCTCTAAATCAAAGCAAAAACGGTGAAATTAGATTCCGGACAGCAAAGAACTTGATCCAAATCCTTCGATTCATTGAACTCTCACTTCAAATGATGTAGATCTAGCTGCAAATGGTGTAGATCTTGGATTCCCTTTCTTAGATCTTGATTTTAATAGTGGAAAGGTGTTAGAGGAAGGAGGAACACAAGGCCACCAAATGAGGGAATGGAGTAAGCAAACTATTCTCCATACCTCTCACCCCCTATTTATAGCTTTCACCAGCCCGCTAATGGACCTCACCAAATCAGACCATTATGGCTTACAAAACCTTAGCAGCCAACCTTAAAACAGTGATTCCTCCCAAACTGCTGAGTCAAATCTTTAATGTGACCACTCTACGGAAAGGGAAACATCATTTTCATTCCAATGGCATAGGTCTCAGCACCTGATTCAACCCGAGTCAAAAGTTATGCCCTGTACAAGACTGACAGATGCAAAATGGTCACAAATTTGGTAAAAATTATGGACATGTCTCACATCCCTATAAACAACGTATTAAAATATAAGAATGATCCAACCCTCAGGGAATAAAATAAAAATATTTTTTGATCCTCCGATACGTAAAATGCGGGCTGTTACATTCCCCCTCCCCCTTTAGGAATTTCGCCTCCAAAATCCCAACAAACATAAGCAACCAAAGCAATTCCACATGCCTATCATTCATGGGAAACCAATTCTATCACCCAAACTAGCAGCCATCAAGCCATGCATCCATAGCCTTATCCTAGCACGCAGAATTCTAACACAAACATAATAGTACAAGCAACAATGATGTAAGGTGACACGATACTAGTGGGTCGTACCGAGTTTCGGATAGGTCGCCTTCATGCTCTCTTCTGTCTCTCATGTACAATCATCGCCATCCTCACTCCATTGTACCTTGACTAGCTTAACCGTCTTCCTCCTTGTCTGTTTCGTGTCATTCCCCACAACACGAAGTGGCTTACGAGATCTCGTAACTACGGTCTCTACTTCTAGGTCTTTATATGCTCTAGAGATAACACTTCGATCGAATCATGCACAGATTTCTGTAGAAACGATAACTCCAATGTATACGCGAGTTTTCCAATTCGCTCGATTATTGAAAATGGCCCAACGAACCTAGGAGCTAACTTTACTTTGTTTCCGAATCGAACCACATGCTTCAATGGCGAAATCTTCACAAAAACATATTGCCAACATCGAATTCCAAATCCTTTAGACGCTTATCGGCATAACTCTTCTGACGATCTTCGGTTGACTTCTTTCTTTGCCGAACGATCTCGATACAATGTGAGGTCTCTCTAATCATCTCAGGCCCAAATACCAACTTATCTCTAGTTTCTAACCAACATGCTGGAGAATTACACAGCCTACCATACAACGCCTCGTATGGTGTCATCCTAATGCTAGGCTGGTAGCTATTATTATATGCAAACTCAACTAGATGTAATGGTCTTCCCACGATCCCCAAAAATCCAACACACAAGCTCTTAGAAGATCTTCCAAAACTCGGTTAACCCTCTCGGCTTGACCATCAGTTTGGGGATGATAAGCCGTACTCAAGCACAACTTGGTTCCCAAAGCTTCTTGTAAACTTTTTAAAATCCGCTCGTAAACAATGGACCTCAGTCACTCAATGTACTCTTTGGGATACCATGGAATGAAACTATCCATATCACATAAAGTTTAGCTAATTTCGATGTCGTCCTAGTCGACTTGACAGGAATGAACCTTGCACTTTTGTTCAGACTATCCACTATGACCCAAATCCCTTCGTTACCTGCCCTGATTCTAGGTAATCCATCGATATCTACACCCACTTCCACGTAGGAACTTCCAATGGCTAAAGCAATCCACTCGTCTTTTTCTATTCAGCTTCACCAACTGAAAGTTCATGCATTTGGAAATGAACTTTCCAATATCTCGTTTCAACCCCTCCCAGTAGTAGATTCGCTTCATTTCCTAATACATCTTATCACCACTGGGATGAATTGTCAACTTTGACTCATGACATTCTCTCAGAACCTCATGTAACACCCCGTAATTCTGTTAATATTAATATTCAAAAATTAAAGAATAACTAATCTCATACGTGAGAATTGTGGGAAACAGGTTGTGTCATTGTGTTCGTCTCGGAATTCTGGTTGAAACAGAGTCCGAGTTTGCGTGATTTGGACTTCGTATGAAGGAGATATGGCCATCGGAAGTTTCAGAAAAATCAAAATTCAAAATTCGAAGTCAAACAGGCCAGGCGGGAAATTTCCCGCCCAGCACCCCAGGTCGACTGGGGAGTCGACTGGGCAGTCGACAACCCCAGGACCAGGTCGACTGCGCAGTCGACTTGGGTGTCGACCTGGTCAAGTCGGCCAGGTTTTGGCAGAGCCCAATCTTGAGCTGCTGATGTGTCTTTAGGGCTGAGTTGGCTAATTTAACGGTTCAGGTTAGTTCTGAGTTGATCTGACGGTCTAAATAAATCCTAAACTCTATATATACCTAGGTAGTCTCTCACTCTAAAATCACATGAAAAATAGAATAGCCGCCGTCATGCCATCGCCATGGAACTCAGTGTAGCCGCCGCCAACTAAGAAGGAAGAAAGCTAATCGAAACTCTAATTCTACTCAACTCTAAAGCAAATCAAGACTCTCTTTCTTTTCTAATTGTGAGTATAATGATCTTAATAAGATTATTAGCAAACTAATTAGATTAAAATGTGATATGGATCATAAGAAAATGATGTGAATTGTCATATATATTGTTGTAAACCTTATGCTATCATGTATGTTGTAAATCCTATGTTATGTGATGATGATATCCTATATGTTGTAAATCATGCTATGATAATATTATATATGTTGCAAGTTTCTATCCTACGTTGCGATGTTACAAAGCCATGATGTTATTATGTTGTAGTTAGCTTATGAATCATGATGTTGATTATATATATTTGGGCTACGATGATTCACATGATAAATCACATGTACCTATGCAAGTTTAGATTTATTAGTATGTATAATCTCACATATTGTATGAAATCTATTTAGATCTAGAATTATGACATCTATTTAGATCTAGAATTATGCTATGATATGTGTGAGTTCTATGTGTTAGATGCTAGTTCACACCATCATTATGTTGCATAAACCACATATGCAAGTTTATACATGAACTTGGGTTATGATCATATTATGTAAGTTGTGACATTTAACCAAACAAGTTGACACCTTTAGATCCATGACATGTGTAGTTTTGTGCAAGTTTCACCCCTATTATGATTAGATCTATTTTATTTGTCTATATGTTGTGATAATTTATCTTTGTGCTATGAGTTAGACTATTCGAGTCTAACGTATATTTTGCGTTGAATAAGCGAACATATAACGTGGGGTAGGGGTAATATTAAGGATTTAATATTAAGAAATTGGGGTGCAATTGATATGATTTTGCATACCGTAAGTGGATGGCCATAATTGAGTCAATTATGGACATCATTAAAATTGGAATTAATTAATGATTTAAATAGGGATATATTTAAAACTGGGGTAAAAGATTATAAGTGTTAATCAATGCTTAGGACACGAGGTTGGACTCGTTTGTGACGTAAAACTGCCTGGACCCGCCCGGCAAATCCAGTAGTCACAAATGTCAGCCCAATGTGAGAGGTCCTAGGCCCAAATTAAAGCATAACAGTTGTAAAGACACGAGATTAGACTCTTTTATGGTGTAAGACCGCCCGGACCCACCCGGCGAATCCAGCTGCCATAAATGCCAGTCTAATGTTAGAGGTCTTTATGAGGTTATGGCCTGAATGAATTAAGAAATACTTAACCAGATAAACATGTGAAGTGGGACATGGGGGTTAAGTAGGTTCCTTGGGTGGCATGAGGAATCTAGTGGGTGCCTTTAGTGGCATTTGAAATACGATTAGTAAGACTTAACCAAACACATATGTAAATGAACATGACTAAGAGGGTTAACTGGGATGTACTAGTGGGGACAAGCTTAGGTGGATAGCTTGTGGTAAGTAAAGGGGGCACATTTCAACCAGTAACCCAAACGTATCTTTGTGGGCTCGACCCAAGTCGAGGACGGGACACGCATACTGGGCTTGACTATAAGAGGCCAAACGGGTTAGCGGTGGCAACGCAAGTCCAACGGGTTTCATATGCGTGTGTGGACCCGGGCTGGTAGGTAAGACGTTGTTGCATCGTGTAGGTATAAGTCGTGCATCCTCAAGTTGTATCTGGTTGCCACTTTAGGGGAGTGATACACCCCACTATGGGGCCAGCACGGGTATCTACGAGTAGGGAGCCGATCGAAAGTGGGTAGTAGGGTACACCTAGCGGAGATAGGGGCAGGCAGCACCTATGTAGTCAGCTAGGGGTACACGAAGTTATTTATAAAATTTCTAAGTGAAGCAAGTGGGATCAACCTTTAGGGTGACTGGTGTGGTGCAGTGTAGTAATTATTCGTTAGTATTAGGTGTGCCTTTAACGTTATCTTTATTTGCTCTTCCATACCCAATAGTTCATTGACATTTCCTTATTTTCCAGCTTGTGCCTCAGTCTAATTATTTTGATAATAGTATTGTTAGAATTATCATACTCGCCAGACTTTATGTCTGACCCCCTCCATTTCTATCTTTTGCCCCCTCCAGGTCCTCAGGGTGGGCCCAGCTCTAGTGGAGTCTGATTGAATTGCTTATTCTCTCTTTTGGAAAGCTTGGACCGCTGAAGTAAAGTCTAGCTTGTTATCTTCTTTAATGGCTATTTATGTAATGGGATTATGTATTTTGTTTTATCAAGATGGATATTGTACTTGACTCTGATTTATGGTTTTATGATGTAACAAACATGTTTAATTTCCGCTGCAATGAAATAAAGTTTTAGATTTCCAAGTACTACTTATTATCTGTCTTGTTGTAATTTTTCTGTTCTATGTTCACTTAAAACCTCCATGGAAGTTAATGCATTCACTTTGTGAGTGACATTAATGGACGTGGGGTGTTACACGTGGTATCAGAGCTTAAGGTTACCAGAACAGATAAAATTTTCAGAAAAACTATTTTCCTAAAGTATTTTTGGAAGAAGTGTTTTCAAAAACATGTCTTGATGAGTAATTTAAAGAGGAAAGTTTTTATGAAAAACATAATCCCCAATAGCCATATATCTTTATCTTTCGAATTCTCCATTTTGAATCTTTCCTTTTTCTTTTCAGCATGGCTGAAGATCTTAACCTTCCGGAGGGTGTAACGATACCAGGATGGTATAGGAGGTTATTAGAGGCTAGGGCCGCTGTAGGTCCAGCCAATGTTCCTCCACCACCAGTTGCACCCGCTCCTCCTCCTTCCCCTCCTCGCGCTGATACTTTTGCAAAGACATGCAAGGAATTTAAGGCTATGGGTGGAAAACCTTTTCAAGGGACAGAAACGTTTGTGGAAGCTAGAGATTGGCTTAAGGAGGTAGAAGAATTGCTAGAAATCTTTGAAGTAGAAGAAGGGAGGAAAGTCAAATTAGCATCTTGGTTAATGAAGGGAGAGGCCTCGTTTTGGTGGGAGGTCACTAATGGGGAGCGTCCTGTTGACTCTTGGGCGGATTTCAGACGTAGGTTTGAGGCAAAGTTTCTCTCAAGGGCAGAAGGGAATCTATACATGGAAAGGTTTTTGACATTGAAGCAGGGAAATCTATCAGTGAAAGAGTACGTCAAAAATTTAACCAATTGGCAAGGTTTGGCTTAGATTTGGTGAACACGCAGGAGAAGAAGGCTCTGAGGTTCGTTAATGGCTTGAATGAGCCATTGCAGGGGTTGGCTATGACCCACATCCCTATGGGGGCCACCTTTGAGAAGCTAGTAGACATGGCACTCATGGACGCGGAGAAAGGCGCTAATGCTAATAAGGCACCCGAGAAGAAAGGGGATCAGAAGAAACCACAACAGCAAAACAAGTAGGGTGGTAAAGACAATAATGGCAAAGGAAAGAAAAGATGCTTTAACTGTGGGACACCAGGCCATCTCAGCAAGGATTGCAGAAAGAAAAAGAAGACTGGCTATTTTCATTGTGGTGAAGCGGGACATCTAGTGAAGGATTGCCCAAAGAAGGGGCAGAGGGCAGGGTCTACCTCGGGAGGACAGGTGCAGGCTCTTATGGCACCAGGGCAGGCAAGGGGACAAGTTCAGGCTCTCGCGTTCCCACCGCTGCAAGAACGAGGTAGAACCATTTCTGTTGAAAGCTTAGTTTTTCTGTTTGATCATCCTGTCCGTACCTTATTCGATTCGGGCGCATCGCATTCGTTTATCTCTACATCATTATTTGAATCACTGCACTTAAACACCAGTTTAATAGAGGATCCCTTAGTTGTTTCGAATCCAATTGGGGGCTCAGCTTATTTGTCCATGATATGTTTGGATTTGAAAATTTATATACTTAGCGTTGAGTTTAGATGTGATGCTTATGTTTTGGGCTTCACGGGCTATGGGATAATTTTAGGAATGGATTGGTTATCTAGAAATGGGGCCGTTCTTGATTGTGAAAGGAGAGTAGTTAGGCTCACGACTCGCCTTGGCAACACTCTCGAAATCTTTTGTAATCCCATAAATTCCGTTATGCTAAGTTATCTAGAAACGCTTGACGCATCGGTGGAAAATCTACGATCTGTTAAAGTAGTCCAAGAATATTCGGATGTGTTTGAGGAGGTGAAGCGCTTGCCTCAGAAGCGGGAGATAGATTTTCGAATATATCTTGTTGATAATGCAAAACCAGTATCTTTGCCAGTACGCCGCATGGCTCCTCGTGAAAGGAGGGAACTCAATAAGCAAGTGAAGGAGTTGCTTGAGAAGGGGTTTATAAGACGAAGTATATCAGAGTGGGGTGCTCCAGTAGTATTTGCCACGAAGGCGGATGGGTCCCTTAGACTTTGTGTGGACTATAGAGAACTTAATAAACTTACTAAGAAAAACAGACACCCACTGCCGAGGATTGACGATCTCTTCGATCAGTTAGTTGGCGCCTCAGTGTTTTCACAGTTGGACTTAGCCACTGGTTTCCATCAGTTGAGAGTGGCTGAGGATAGCATTGACAAGACTGCCTTTAGGACTCCGGACGGTTTCTATGAATGGCTAGTGATGCCCTTCGGTTTGACAAACGCCCCCGCATACTTTGTTGATTTGATGAGTAGGGTGTTTAGGGAGTACCTTAATAAATTCGTGGTGGTCTTTGTAGATGACCTCTTGATCTTTTCTAAAGACGAAGAAGAGCATACCCTACATCTTAGGGAAGTGTTGGAGACCCTTCGAGCACATAATCTTAAAGCTAAATTTTCTAAGTATTACTTCTGGAGGAAGGAAGTACGGTTCTTAGGGCACGTGGTTTCCAAAGAAGGGATAGCTGTGGATCCCGCGAAGGTAGTGTCCATCCAAGATAGGAAGGTCCCTAAAAATGCTACCGAAGTGAGAATTTTCTTGGGGTTGGCTAGCTACTATAGGAAGTTTATCAAAGACTTCGCAAAAATATAAGCTCCATTGACACGCCTGACGAAGAAGAACCTAGTCTTCGCGTGGGACGTAGATTGTGATGATGCGTTCCAACGTTTGAAGAGAGCTTTGACTTCAGCCCCAGTCTTAGTGCTGCCAGACGGGAGTAAGCCATTTACTGTTTATACCGATGCTTGTGGGACAGGACTAGGCGCAGTCTTAATGCAGGAGGGAAGGGTAATAGCCTATGGGGGAAGACAGTTGAGAGCGCATGAGAAAAATTACCCTACACATGGCCTAGAGTTGGCCGCTATTGTTTTCGCGCTTAAGTCTTGGCGCCATTATCTTCTTGGGGAGAAATTCGAATTGTTCACTGACCACAAATCGCTAAAATACTTGTTCTCTCAGAAGGACTTGAACTTAAGGCAGCAAAGGTGGATGGAATTCTTAGCGTCCTACGACTTCGAAATAGCATATACCCCTGGCAAGGGTAACGTGGTGGCAGACGCCTTAAGTAGGAAAATGTTGTCCTTGAGTCCGTTGTTTGTTGAACAGCGAAACTTAGAATTCATCTCTATGTTTGATTTTAGACCTTCCGTTGACTTTGTACCCGGTTTGCAAGCATCCTTGGAGATCAGACCTACGCTTTTAGGACGGATTGGTGAGGCACAACGAGACGACCCACAATTGGTTGAGTTAGTAGAAAAGCTCAAAAGAGGGGAGTCATCAAGCCATCTCCGTAGGTATACCCTGGATGATAAGGGATGGTTACGTAGAGATGGTAGACTTTGTGTACCACGAGACGAGGACTTGAGGAAGACTATTCTTGATGATGCACATCGTTCGAAGATGACCATTCATCCCGGCGGGGATAAGATGTACAAAGTCATGAAGTGATTTTTATTTTGGGCCGGTATGAAGAGGGATGTGGCCGAGCATGTCGCTAGATGCTTGGTGCGCCAACAAGTAAAAGCGGAGCAAAAGAAACCTGGTGGGTTGCTTCACCCATTGGAGGTTCCACTATGGAAGTGGGAAAGTGTCTCGATGGACTTTGTGGATGAATTACCAATATCAAGGAAGGGTAATACAGGGATTTGGGTTATAGTAGACAGACTTACTAAGAGCGCCCATTTCATTCCCGTGAAGAGTAAGAGGACTGCTCCATGGTTAGCTTCTGTATACGTCCGAGAGATAGTTCGTTTGCATGGTGTTCCTTCTAGCATAGTAAGCGACCGTGATCTTATCTTCACTAGCGAATTTTGGAGGAGCTTACAAGAAGCGGTAGGGACTCAGTTATGTTTGAGCACCGCATATCATCCTCAGACGGACGGCCAAACCGAGAGGGTGAATCGTATTCTAGAGGACCTTTTGAGGCTATGTATCCTAGACTTTGGGGGTACATGGGAAGAGCATCTTCCATTGGTGGAGTTCGCATATAATAATAGCTTTCAGTCCAGCATTGGCATGACACCTTTCAAAGCTCTTTATGGACGACCTTGTCGTTCACCTACATGTTGGTGGGAATCTACCGTTAAGATCCTACTTGGGCCCGATATGATTAGAGAGACTTCGGAAAAGATTGACTTGATTCGAAGGAGGATGAAGACGGCGCAAGATAGGCAGAAATCTTAGGCAGACAAAAGGAGGACAGATCTTGAGTTTGATGTTGGGGACATGGTCTTTATCGAAGTGTCTCCATTACGGAATGTTGTTCTCTTTGGGACCTTTGGGAAATTAGCACCAAGGTTTGTAGGGCCGTTTCCTATTAAGGAGAAGATTGGACAGATGGCGTATAGAGTGGAGTTGCCTAAGAGACTTAGTGGTGTACACGACGTATTCCATGTATCACATTTAAGGAAGTGCCTATACGAGACCGCGGAGGTGGTAAAGCCGAACTTGCTTAGAGAGGTGGAGATAGAGCGTGATGCGACGATTCGACGAGCTCCTACGTGCTTTCTTGGGTCAGAGATTAAGAAGCTGAGAAATCGAAAAGGTCAGACTAGTTAAAGTACAATGGGGAGATGATGAGAGCAACGCTACTTGGGAGACAGAAGAGAAGATGCGTTCATTTTACCCTTTTCTTTTTGTGGGTATGTCTTTTAATTTCTCCTTTATCGCTTAGCTTGTACTTATCTTATCTTTAGTATGTCCTCTCGCTAGTATCTTTGACCTTTAGTTAGGATAATCCTGTGGTTGAAACATGTGTTTGAGACATGTTATGTATGATGGATGCCTATGGACGCAAGTGTTTGCTCGTGGACGCATATACACACACTATTAGGCACTAGATCGGCTTAGTCACTTCATATTGCATATATATGGATGTATTTAGTAGAATGGATGTATGAGGATTTTTTTATCATATGGATGCTGCATTCAGATGATGATTGTGCACGCATATAGAGATAATATGTAGCATTAAGGAACTTTTGCATACATAATGGACGCATGGCACTATCATGATTTGCATTAAGGAGGTCAACTGAATCAGTGGACCGCCTGATTTTGCATTAGATATGGACATATACACACACTGTGCATTTCAACATGAAAGCATTAGAAGTCTATAAGGAAAAAGGATGCCTGTGTTTGATGGTTGAGTAGATGGACGATTGAATGTTAGGATATACATTCTTCTTGACTTGAAGATTTCGGGGTCGAAATCCTTTAAGGAGGGGAGAATGTAACACCCCGTAATTCTGTTAATATTAATATTCACAAATTAAAGAATAACTAATCTCAGATGTGAGAATTGTGGGAAACGGGTTGCGCCATTGTGTTCGTCTCGGAATTCTGGTTGAAATAGAGTCCAAGTTTGCGTGATTTGGACTTCGTATGAAGGAGATATGGCCATTGGAAGTTTCTGAAAAATCAAAATTCAAAATTCGAAGTCAAACAGGCCAGGCGGGAAATTTCCCGCCCAGCACCCCAGGTCGACTGGGAAGTCGACTGGGCAGTCGACACCCCCAGGACCAGGTCGACTGCGCAGTCGACTTGGGTGTCGACTTGGTAACGTCGGCCAGGTTTTGGCAGAGCCCAATCTTGAGCTGCTGATGTGTCTTTAGGGCTGAGTTGGCTAATTTAACGGTTCAGGTAAGTTCTGAGTTGATCAGACGGTCTAAATAAATCCTAAACTCTATATATACCTAGGTAGTCTCTCACTCTAAAATCACATGAAAAATAGAATAGCCGCCGTCATGCCATCGCCATGGAACTCAATGTAGCCACCGCCAACTAAGAAGGAAGAAAGCTAATCGAAACTCTAATTCTACTCAACTCTAAAGCAAATCAAGACTCTCTTTCTTTTCTAATTGTCAGTATAATGATCTTAATAAGATTATTAGCAAACTAATTAGATTAAGATGTGATATGGATCATAAGAAAATGATGTGAATTGTCATATATGTTGTTGTAAACCTTATGCTATCATGTATGTTGTAAATCCTATGTTATGTGATGATGATATCCTATATGTTGTAAATCATGCTATGATAATATTATATATGTTGCAAGTTTCTATCCTAAGTTGCGATGTTACAAAGCCATGATGTTATTATGTTGTAGTTAGCTTATGAATCATGATGTTGATTATATATATTTAGGCTATGATGATTCACATGATAAATCACATGTACCTATGCAAGTTTAGATTTATTAGTATGTATAATCTCACGTATTGTATGAAATCTATTTAGATCTAGAATTATGACATCTATTTAGATCTAGAATTATGCTATGGCATGTGTGAGTTCTATGTGTTAGATGCTAGTTCACACCATCATTATGTTGCATAAACCATATATGCAAGTTTATACATGAACTTGGGTTATGATCATATTATGTAAGTTGTGACATATAACCAAACAAGTTGACACCTTTAGATCCATGACATGTGTAGTTTTATGCAAGTTTCACCCCTATTATGATTAGATCTATTTTATTTGTCTATATGTTGTGATAATTTATCTTTGTGCTATGAGTTAGACTATTCGAGTCTAACGTATATTTTGCGTTGAATAAGCGAACGTAAAACGTGGGGTAGGGGTAATATTAAGGATTTAATATTAAGAAATTGGGGTGCAATTGATATGATTTTGCATACCGTAAGTGGATGGCCATAATTGAGTCAATTATGGACATCATTAAAATTGGAATTAATTAATGATTTGAATAGGGATATATTTAAAACTGGGGTAAAAGATTATAAGTGTTAATCAATGCTTAGGACACGAGGTTGGACTCGTTTGTGACGTAAAACTGCCCGGACCCGCCCGGCAAATCTAGTAGTCACAAATGTCAGCCCAATATAAGAGGTCCTAGGCCCAAATTAAAGCATAATAGTTGTAAAGACATGAGGTTAGACTCTTTTATGGTGTAAGACTGCCCGGACCCGCCCGGCGAATCCAGCTGCCATAAATGCCAGTCTAATGTGAGAGGTCTTTATGAGGTTATGGCCTGAATGAATTAAGAAATACTTAACCAGATAAACATGTGAAGTGGGACATGGGGGTTAAGTAGGTTCCTTGGGTGGCATGAGGAATCTAGTGGGTGCCTTTAATGGCATTTGAAATACGATTAGTAAGACTTAACCAAACACACATGTAAATGAACATGACTAAGAGGGTTATGTGGGATGTACTAGTGGGGACAAGCTTAGGTGGATAGCTTGTGGTAAGTAAAGGGGGCCCATTTCAACCAGTAACCCAAACGTATCTTTGTGGGCTCGACCCAAGTCGACGACGGGACACGCATACTGGGCTTGACTATAAGAGGCCAAACGAGTTAGCGGTGGCAACGCAAGTCCAACGGGTTTCATATGCGTGTGTGGACCCAGGCTGGTAGGTAAGACGTTGTTGCATCGTGTAGGTATAAGTCGTGCATCCTCAAGTTGTATCGGGTTGCTAATTTAGGGGAGTGATACACCCCACTGTGGGGCCAGCACGGGTATCTACGAGTAGGGAGCCGATCGAAAGTGGGTAGTGGGGTACACCTAGCGGAGATAGGGGCAGGCAGCACCTATGTAGTCAGCTAGGGGTACACGAAGTTATTTATAAAATTTCTAAGTGAAGCAAGTGGGATCAACCTTTAGGGTGATTGGTGTGGTGCAGTGTAGTAATTATTCGTTAGTATTAGGTGTGCCTTTAACGTTATCTTTATCTGCTCTTCCATACCCAATAGTTCATAGACATTTCCTTATTTTCCAGCTTGTGCCTCAGTCTAATTATTTTGATAATAGTATTGTTAGAATTATCATACTCGCCAGACTTTATGTTTGACCCCCTCCATTTCTATCTTTTTTCCCCTCCAGGTCCTCAGGGTGGCCCCAGCTCTAGTGGAGTCTGATTGAATTGCTTATTCTCTCTTTTGGAAAGCTTGGACCGCTGAAGTAAAGTCCGGCTTGTTATCTTCTTAATGGCTATTTATGTAATGGGATTATGTATTTTGTTTTATCAAGATGGATATTGTACTTGACTCTGATTTATGGTTTTATGATGTAACAGACATGTTTAATTTCCGCTGCAATGAAATAAAGTTTTAGATATCCAAGTACTACTTATTATCTGTCTTGTTGTAATTTTTTTGTTCTATGTTCACTTAAAACCTCCATGGAAGTTAATGCATTCACTTTGTGAGTGACATTAATGGACGTGGGGTGTTACACCTCATCTCTCAATCCATCGATATCTGGAACAACTAATCGCCCTTGCTTTCAAAGCCAACCTTCTCTATCGACTTCGAACTCTTTATTCTCTGGTTCCAACTTCTGGATAAACTCGATAAGCCTCACATCTCGCTTTTGGCTCTTGCCAATTCTTTCGATAAGAGTAGGTCTTATCGATAAGCTTGCCAACATTTCAAGTTCCAACCCACACCTTAGCTGAAATCAAACCTTGACAAATACTCGAGGCTCTTCCAATCCAAAAACATCGCTCCCAAACTTGCGTGTCTTCGACTCAACGCATCTGCAACTGTGTTACCCTTGCCCCAAGTATAGGCTACACCAAAATCATATGATGTCAGAAACTCTAACCACTGTTGCTGCTGAAGATTCAAATCCTTTTGGAAGAAAAGATACTTCAGTGACTTGTGATCCGTAAACAACTCGAACCGAACTCCCAAAAGGTAATGTATTCACATCTTCAGAGCAAACACAATCGCCGCCAACTCCAAATCATGAGTTGGGTAATTTATCTCATGTGGTTTCAGTTGTCGACTCGCGTATGCCACAACCTTATCTTTCTGCATTAGCAGTGCTCCAAGTCCAGTACCACATGCATCGGTATACACAACCATCTCTTCACTTCCACTTGGAATAGTCAACACAGTAGCACTCGTCAGTTTCTCCTTTATGATTCCAAACGCTTGCTCACACTTTGTATCCCATGTGAACACTTGGTTTTTCTTCGTCAATCCTGTCAACGGTGCAGCTATCTTGAAGAAATCCATGATAAACCGTTGGTAACAACCTACCAACCAAGGAAACTACAAACATCCGTCGCATTCTTAGGTCGATCCCAGTCCTGGATTGCTGCCGCTTTAGCGGGGTCATCCGCTATCCCATTTCCAGAAACTACATGGCCTAAGAACCTTACTTCACTCTTTCAGAAGTGACACTTCGAAAACTTAGCTCTCAGCTGATGCTTTCGCAAGACTTCCAACACAATTCTCAAGTGCGTCTTGTGCTCTTTCTCATTCCGAAAATAAAACATATTATCATTCATGAACACAAGCACAAACTTGTCCAACTGATCTCTGAAAACTCTATTTATAAGATCCACAAAATACGCTAGCGTGTTGGCATCACCACCTATTCGAAGAAACCGGATGGTGTCCTAAAAGTAGTCTTCAGCACACTATCATTTGCCACCCTTAATTGGTGAAATCCCATTGCCAAATCCATTTGAGAAAACACTTTGACCTCGTGAAGCTGATCGAACAAGTCATCTATCCTTGGCAACGGATACTTGTTCTTCTTGGTCACCTTGTTCACCTCACGATAGTCCACACACAATCTTAACAAGACATCTGCCTTGGTTGCAAACACCACTGGTGCACACCATTCGGATACACTCCTGCAAATGAATCCTTTCCCAAAAGGTCACGAACATGCGCCTCTAACTCTCGCTGTTCCTTAGGCGTCATCCGCCTAAGAGGCATAACGATTGGTCAGCATCCTCGAGCAAATCGATTCTAAACTCATCTCACGATGCGGCGGCAACCCTTTGACCTCGTCAAAGACATCCTCAAACTCATTCGCGATTAGCATTGATGACAAGTCTTCCTGTGGAATCACAAGCGAATATAGATAGCTTACGAAGACGCTGTCTTAAGGCTTACATCTAATCAACACCTTTCGCCCTTCCACATCCCCGACTCTCACCTCTAGATTCTCGCAATTCAACCTTGCCGCATACCTCTTGAGCCAATCCATGCCCAAGATGATCCTAAACCCAGTGAAGTTAAGAACAAAACAATCACACATAAAAGAGCAACCATGACTCAACAACACTAGACCACGACACAAATGCACAAAGTGACTGAACCCCCAGGTGGATTAGTCATGATCAATGGTCTATCACAAATCTTGGGTTCCAAACCCAAGCAGCACACAAGTTCATTGCAAATGAAATAATGTGATGCTTCAGTATCAAATAACACACGAACTGATACACCATTAACTAAAAGAGTACCTTGCACGACGACACCCTTTCCTTTCTCCTCTGCAGTAGGAGCTCTTGAAGCAGAAGACACGACTTCCAAAGAATATGCCTTCACAACCTGCTTGCCCTTAGATGATTCCGGACAGTCTTTTTTCTCATGCCCAGGCTTTCCACACTTGAAGCACTTCTTCTCAGCTTTGGGATTCTTGCACTCATTCGAGTAATGACCCTTTTATTGGCAGTTAAAGCAAACCACCTCACTCTTAGGATTCTTCTGGCCATCCTTTCCTTTCTACTGTTGCTACTTCCTCTCCTTATTATTACCACCTTGCTGTGGTTTCTGAGCTTCCTTGGTTGCAGCAAAACCATTTGCTTCTTTAGAAACAAGCTTTCATTGCGAACAACTTTTTCCACAATCTTTTCAAATGAATCATAAAATGTTCCACCAATGGTCTTCCTATGTAGGTATCCAGTCCCATAACAAACTTTTTGTTCTTCTGATAGGGTGTATCAATGTATAAATGAGTATATTTGTACAAGGCCTCGAAATCAGAAACATAATCAAGCATAGAACGACCATTCTTTTTCAGCTCTACGAACTTCTTGAATACAGAAGACTTCTGAGCTGTGGAGATAAACATTGCTTCAAACCTAACTTGGAATTGCTCCTATGAAATCTCCTCTTCTAGAGTCTCAAGCGTAACTGAATTCCACCATTCCATGGCCCTGTCCTGTAATTGCCTTGACGCCAGCTTTCTCTTTGTTGCATCATCCAAACCCAAGTCTCCAAAAATACGAACACAAGAATTCATTCACCTCTGAACCGTTTCAGATGGCTCATCTCTATTGAATGGTCTCCCTCCTAGAGATGTATAATCCTTGCACAACTTCGCTAAATCCAAAACCATAGGAACTCGCACTCCTACATCAACCATGGCTGCCACTAGAGCGGGTGCACTTCGCATGAATGCTTCCATTGTGTCCTCAAACATGGCTGGATAGTCTGTTGCACCACCATTACCCCTTTCATGCACGGCCCCTTCCCTAGCAGAATGTATTGAAGTACGTTAACTCATTCTAAATTTGCAAATTAGAATGATTAGCTACTTGCAAGAAAAGCAGCTAAAGAAGCACAAAAGCTACTATACTATATAATATCATATAGTATACATCCGACTGAAATCTACAAATACGTCTCTCATACGTAATTATGTCTTCGAACTTTGGCTAAAATCGTTAACCAGAGCTCTAATACCAAATGTGA
The DNA here is from genome assembly GCA_030737875.1 of Allium sativum. NCBI lineage: Eukaryota > Viridiplantae > Streptophyta > Magnoliopsida > Asparagales > Amaryllidaceae > Allium > Allium sativum. The sequence goes on from CM060924.1 coordinate 304,622,936, forward strand.
CAACCACCCATAATCCCTGCACTAAACAAGATGAAAAGTGCATTGAAAGGTGTGTCGGGCAGCTATGGACGATCATCAAGGTATGATAACAATCTGAACCTGTCATAGAACTCACAACGCAAGGATAAAATATAATAGAACTTATACAACAGGTAGAAATAGTGGAGCACCATGTAGCAAACTTTTGAAAACTTTCACAACATCCTGAAAGGTTATCCATACACCATAAAAATATCAAAGTCTGTACATGAAGCCTTACTACAACACTTAGAGAGAAGACAACGAAAATAGAAATACTAGACAGTAAGTAACATAATACGCCAGCCTCCTGCTAGCCTCCGAATTGCAACATCGTCCTCACTAAGCTATCACCTATCACTTCCACCTTGTAACACCCTGTATTTTCTGTAAGCATAAAAATAACAATTTAAAGAATAATTAATTTGAAAAAAAAAGAATTAGGTAAAACAGGTTGCGCCATTGCGTTCGTCTCGGAATTCTGCTTGAGATAGAGTCCGAGTTTGTGAAAATCGGACTCCGTATGAAGAAGACATCTTTAAATTAAATATTGCAGCAAAGCATGAGAAAAGAATAATATTTAGCATTGTTCTAAGGATTGTAAGCAAAAGATTTAGTAGCTCATTTGGTTGGAACATGTGACTTGCATACAAGGGGTACAGAGTTCGATTCCCGCCAGCGCCATATTTTTGTTTTAGGGGAATGGCTAAAAAAATGGCTTAGTGTGAACGCAGTTCAAAAAGTGGTTTAGTGTGAAAATGGTTAATTGGGAAGATGGATAAAAATAAATAAATAAATATATATATATGACATGTACGCATCATGTGGTGTACATGGCGCATTTTTGGTTGTCAAGGATTGTTTTTTTCCGTAGCCTTCTCTGATAGGATTTGTGACAAATTAAAGGTAAGAAAGATTTATGCATGTATAAATAGATATTTATATATATGGGTAATTAATTATACAGTAAAGGGAGAATATGTAAAACTAATTTGTAGATGTGTGTTACTATGGCATTGATTTGGAAAATATGTGATTGACCTTGGTTTGTATATGTGTTTGTGACAATTTGTCATTCATGTTAATTGATATTAATTAAAAAAGAAAAAATATATTAAGTAGGCATTTATGTTCGATTGATTGTCATTTTCTATTTATTTGAAGATAATGTAATTAATCTTAATTTGTATGAATATTTATTTGTCACTTATGTCAATTAAGATTAAAGAGAATATGATAATTTAAGGAATATGATAATTTGTCACTTATGTTAATTGACAATAAAGAATAAAAGATGAACATTTGGTACATTAACGTTAAAGTAGAAAGTTATTAACACATTTGCTGAGTCATTTCTGACCTGTTGCTGAGTCATTCCTGACCTGTTGCTGAGTCACTGAGATAACTCTATCCAGTCTGGACGGTTCTGATTGCTCCTGTGTGATCCAATGGCCTATATTAATCTAAATCTCTATAAAAGCAACCTAATACCTCAACCCTAAATCATATTAAAAATCAAACCAAGAGCCGTCATGCAGCCATTGGACAACCTCGAGTAGCCGTCGTTCAACTTGAAGCAAATTAAAAGAGACAAACCAAATCAAATCAAAATTAAACTAAAACAATAATTGTCTACATCAAAGGCGAGCATTTCAACTTCAGAATACAGATTCCAGAAATCAAGATCGTCTTTTGATTGTAAGTTTAGTTATCTTTTAGATGTGAACAAATTTAAGACGTGATTTGAAATAAAATGAAATATAGAATTGTACCATGTTGTATAATAATGACGATGCTATTTCTTGTGATGATTTTGTCATGAATGTCATGGAATGATTATGGTTTATCGGATTTATCATATTATTTTGAAATTGATGTTGGATCTATTATGATTTGGGAGTGAAACTATCATACCATATGCAAGTTTATCCTTTCATGATTTGTTACATGCTAGTTTTTAGACTAATTAATATTTATAAATGCCTAAATATTTAGATCTATATGACTACATGTTTAGATCTAAAAAACTTTATGTGCTTAGATCCATGCTAATTAGATCTAAGTCAAGATCTATATATATATATATATATATATATATATATTCACATGATTAATGCAAGTTATATGTTTTATATTATGTCCAAATCAAGGTTTATTTACATATGTTCATATGCAAGTTACTTGTTAGATCCAAAACTAGATCTATATTTATATGCATGTTTATAAAGTGGATTCATGCAAGTTCACCTGTTCATTATTGTTAGATCTAGTTCACACCTACATGTTAAAATAAAAAATTTACATGCTTTGGTAATGGACATGTCATGATTATGTCATATGCCAGTTTATAAATAAAGTTATGTTCACACATGCCTAGATCTGCATATTAACATGTTTAGGCTTATGATTATTTATGCAAGTTCACGTGACATGTTAATTGAAATGATTAATGTTCTATGCCAAATCTACATGACATGTATTTGTATTATGCATGTTCCTTTATTTTACCTCTTAATTATAAATTAGGCCAATTTGAGGGCCTAATAACTTATTGTAATTGATGCGAACGTAAACGGGGGTAACGTTGGGATAGACATTAAATTATAACATCTTAATGATGTACGTGGGCCCACAACCATGTAAATGGTTAAGGCCATGAATTGGTATAATTTATATACCATGAGGCTTGGACATAATTAAATTATGTGACTTGAAAACTTGAAGAAAAAATTACATATATACTTGACACAAATGACAAATATGTAAATTTAGTAAAAGACGAATATGCCTATACCGAGGTTTGACTGAGTTGTGGTGTAAAACTGCCCGAAACCGACCGGCACATCCAGTGACCACAACAACACCTGTCTAATGTGAGTGGTTAGTGCATCAAGCCCCGAAAGACACGAGGTTAGACTGAGTTGTGAGTGGTTGGTGCTTTAATTAATTAATTAAATCTCATGAACAATCAAGCTAGAATAGTAAGGTTGAGTAATTAAGGAAACACTTGACCAATTTAACATGTTAACAAGACAAGATTTGTGGGGTTAAGTAACTAAGGAAACACTTGACCACCATAATATGTTAACTAGACAAGTGAGTAAGGTTAAGTTAATGTTTAACCGTTATAACATGTTAACTAAACTAGAAGGTGGGGTTAAGTAAATTTAGAACACTTAACCGATCTAACATGTTAACCAAACAGAAGATGGGGTTAAGTAAACTTAACCGTTATAGCATGAATAGGGTTAAGTTAATGAGAAACACTTAACCAATATACCCTGATAAACGAGTAAGGTTAAGGAACACTTAACCAATTTAACTTGATATATGGGTGGGTTAAGTCAACGTGAACCGCTAGTTAACACTTAACCAATTTGACTTGATATATGAGTGGGTTAAGTCAACGTAAACTGCTGGATAACACTTAACCAATTCAACATGACAAGTGAATGGATTAAGTTAACTTGAATTAACTGATGACACTTAACCAATCCAACATGACGAGAAAGAGAACTAAGTAGTAAACCTTAGTTAAGAGGACTAAGTTGTAAACCTTAATTAAGAAAACGAACGATTCGGGAAACTAAGTAGTAAACCTTAGTTACGAGAACTAAGTAGTAAACCTTAGTCAAGAAAACCACGTAGAACACGAGAAGGAGCGAACGTCTGTCTGATCAGGAAGAAGGCTCCAACGGTCTGGGTTACGAAGCACGCGGCTTCAAGGGGACGTGAGGGTACTCTTGGTATCCCTCTGTGAGGTTGCAGATGATCATCCTGGGCTCACAGAGGTTAAGGTCTGCGTTAGAAGAACCAAGAGTATGCCTTGGTTGCAATATAAGGCAACCTAAAGACTAGGATGGACCAGCGTGAGACGGCGATATCTAGACTAGCCCTGTGATAGCACGTCGTCTTCCACCTACCATCTTGAGTCAATCGAGCACGTGAAGCGGAAAGGCGGAGAACTCCAACAGACCATATACTTGGTATCTAGTTATGGGTGAGGTTGGCCCATAGGTTTGTGGGGGCATGGAGGGACCTGCGTACAGTTCTTATTCTTGATTTTCTTGGGTGCCTTTCATTAGTTGAGGGAGGGGTCAAGTGGGACCATAGCCACACACAGATAAAAGCAGATCTTAGCATCTGCCTCGGAAGATAACTTAAAGCTCCCGACCGAGTTCCGTGTTTCTTGATTAGCCCTGCCACGGGACTCGGGATGCACGTATAGAGGACACGTGCAAATAGACGGCGAGAACAATTCACGACACAAACGTGGGGAAATTCTAGGAACATATACCGCTCTGGGTAGTGTGCCCTAGACTAGAGGGCATTGTTCAATAGGTAGCGTAAAACCTAGTGGCCCTGGGTAGCATAAACCCTGGTCAAATCGAGAAAGCGTCTGCAAATTAAACCCTAGTCGGATCTGGGTAACGCTCGATAACAGAACCTAGTAAGACCTAGATTGGTTGTCCAAAACAATAGGAATCAAAGAAAGGACCGAAGCACAAGTACCTAAAAATCACGTGGGGCCGCTTGACACTGAAAACACATGAATGCGAGTAGGACCCGATCAATACAAGAAGGGGATCACTTTATCATGAACACACAATGTCAGTTAAACGGTTCTTAGTGGGTGCAGAGAAATATAAGTGGGTGTGATAGTCTATTCTGTTAAATCCTGCTTTGTCTCGTCTTAGGATTACCTTATTCTTGTGGTATTATTCTAAGTTCAGTTTATTCATGTCATAGTCTTTTTCTTGTTTACATGCTATTAAATAAATGAGCTTACCAGACTTATGTCTGACCTAGTTTGTTTCCGCCTCTTTTCTTCCATTCCCCCTCCCCAGGTAGTCAGGGAGGGAATAGCTCAGCTTAGTTTGGACCGCTTCTCTTTCCAAGCCCGAAGATTAGTTGGAGTGTTTCCTTAGACTCTCTTTTCCACCGCTATGGCTGGCTCATGCTTAATTGGGGAATATCATAGTCATTTTATGCTTCTTTATTTTATTAAACAAGACAGATATTTTGTTGTATCGAGTATTGATGATTCGATGTTGGAAACAAATCTATGTACAAGTTGTTTTATCAATAAAGTATTTATTCTTCGCTGCTTTATTTGTCTATCTTGTAACTTATTTGCATCTTGTACCTAAAAATGCTCCACCAAAGTTAAGGCATTCCCTTTGTGAGTGACCTTGACGAAGGTGGGGTGTTACACTTGGTATCAGAGCTGAAGGTTACCAGATCAGATAAAAGATTTGAAAAATTATTTTCAAAACAGTTTTAAAAGAAGCATTTTTCAAAAGAAAGGTTTTGTTTTAAAGGCATATTCCCCAAAGCCATATGCACTATCTTTTGATCCTCTATTTGAGTCCTTGTTTCCTTCTTTCCTGAGTTTCCGGGGTTCTTGGCTTTCTAGGAGGTAACCTCATCACGGCATAGTTCTGTAGGCTTGATAAGGCTACGACACCTGACAAAGGGCGAAGAAGTGCCCAACTTACATATATAGTTGCAGTAGTTTCACAAGGATGACAAACATGAGAATGAGGGAGTTTGGCTAAGGAGTACTGCTTATCATTCTCTGACAGAAAAGGGTGACTAGGATTTTGGAAGACCTTTTGAGGAAATGTTAGCATGGCACAACAGAAGTTGTAGTGCCGAGTATACTAGAAGGAGAAGAGGTGGAACGAGAGGCGACAGTGAAATGAGTTCCAACTCATATTTTGGAAACAGAAATTAAGAAGCTACGCAATCGTGAAGTTAAGACAGTCATAGCACAATGGAGTGAAGCTCTAGAAGATGCGACTTAGAAGACTGAAGATAAGACATGCACATCATACCCTTTTTCTTGAGGATATATCCTTGATCTTTTTCTAGGAATCTTATGCATACTTGTTTCTATCTTTTTAGGTATATCCTGTAGGTCATATCTTCGATCCTTAGGTAAGTATAAACCTATGGTAAAAAACATGTGTTTGTGACATGTTATGTTTGATGGATGCAAGTGGATGCAAGTGTTTGCTAGTGGTTGCTCGTGGATGCATTTACACACATTAGGCACTAGATCGGCTCAATCACCTTTTCATATTGCATATGGATTCAAGTACATATGTTTGTATATGGATTAAAACTTGATGTGTTATCATATGGATGTTGCATATGGATGAATGAATATGCACGCATATAGTACTTACATGGCTAGGGATGCTTGCATACATCTTGGATGCATGACACTCTCATGATTCGCAATAAGAAGGTCAACTGAATCAATGGACTGCCTGATCTTTTGCATTAGTATTGGGACATATACAAACACTCTGCATATGTTCATACGACATTAGAAACCTTTAAGGACAGTAAATGCTTGTGGATAATGGTTGAGTAAATGGGTGATTGGATCTTAGGAAACATTCATCTTGACTTGAAGATTTCGGGGACGAAATCCTTTAAGGAGGGGAGAATGTAACACCCCGTATTTTCTGTGAGCATAAAAATAACAAGTTAAAGAATAATTAGTTTGAAAAAAAAGAATCAGGTAAAATGGGTTGCGCCATTGCGTTCGTCTCGGAATTCTGCTTGAGATAGAATCCAAGTTTACGAAAATCGGACTCCGTATGAAGAAGACATCTTTAAATTAAATATTGCAGCAAAACATGAGAAAAGAATAATATTTAGCATTTTTCTAAGGATTTTAAGCAAAAGACTTAGTAGCTCATTTGGTTGGAACATGTGACTTGCATACAAGGGGTATAGAATTCGATCACCGCCAGCGCCATATTTTTGTTTTAGGGGAATGGCTAAAAAAGGGCTTAGTGTGAACGCAGTTCAAAAAGTGGTTTATTGCGAAAATGGTTAATTGGGGAGATAGATAAAAATAAATAAATATATATATATAGAATATATATATATATATATGACGTGTACGCATCATGTGGCGTACGTGGAGCATTTTTGGTTGTCAAGGATTGTTTTTTTTCATGGCCTTCTTTGATAGGATTTGTGACAAATTAAAGGTAAGAAAGATTTATGCATGTATAAATAGATATTTATATATATGGGTAATTAATGTATACAGTTAAGGGAGAATATGTAAAACTAATTTGTAGATATGTGTTAATATGGCATTGATTTGGAAAATATGTGATTGACCTTGGTTTGTATATGTGTTTGTGCTAATTTGTCATTTATGTTAATTGATATTAATTAAAAGATATATATATATATATATATTAAGTAGGCATTTATGTTCGATTGATTGTCATTTATGTTTATTTGAAGATAATGTAATTAATCTTAATTTGTATGAATACTTATTTGTCACTTATGTCAATTAACATTAAAGAGAATATGATAATTTAAGGAATATGATAATTTGTCACTTATTTAATTGACAATAAAGAATAAAAGATGAACATTTGGTACATTAACGTTAAAGTAGAAGGTTATTAATACATTTGCTGAGTCATTCCTGACCTGTTGCTGAGTCACTGGGATAACTCTTTCTAGTCTAGACGGTTCTGATTGCTCCTGTGTGATCCAGTGGCCTATATTAATCTAAATCTCTATAAAAGCAACCTAATACATCGACCCTAAATCATATTAAAAATCAAACCAAGAGCTGTCATGCTGCCATTGGACAACCTCGAGTAGCCGTCGTTCAACTTGAAGCAAATTAAAAGAGACAAACCAAATCAAATCAAAATTAAACTAAAACAACGATTGTCTACATCAAAGGCGAGCATTCCAACTTCAGAATACAGATTCCAGAACAAGATCGTCTTTTGATTGTAAGTTTAGTTATCTTTTAGATGTGAACAAATTTAAGATGTGATTTGAAATAAAATGAAATATAGAATTGTACCATGTTGTATAATAATGACGATGCTATTTCTTGTGATGATTTTGTCATGAATGTCTTGAAATGATTGTGGTTTATTGGATTTATCATATTATGCTGAAAATGGCGTTGGATCTATTATGATTTGGGAACGAAACTATCATACCATATGCAAGTTTATCCTTTCATTATATGTTACATGCTAGTTTTTAGGCTAGTTAATATTTATATATGCCTAAATATTTATATCTATATGACTACATGTTTAGATCTAAAAAACTTTATATGCTTAGATCCATGCTAATTAGATCTAAGTCAAGATATATATATATATATATGTGTGTGTGTGTGTGTGTGTGTGTGTGTGTGTGTGTGTTTACATGATTAATGCATGTTATATGTTTTATGTTAGGTCCAAATCAAGATTTATATACATATGTTCATATGCAAGTTACTTGTTAGATCCAAAAATAGATCTATATTTATATGCATGTTTATAAAGTGAATTCATGCAAGTTCACATGTTCATTATTGTTAGATCTAGTTCACACCTACATGTTAAAATAAAAATTTACATGCTTTGGTAATGGACACGTCATGATTATGTCATATGCTAGTTTATAAATAAAGTTATGTTCACACATGCCTAGATCTGCATATTAACATGTTTAGGCTTATGATTATTTATGCAAGTTCATGTGACATGTTAATTGAAATGATTAATGTTCTATGCCAATTCTACATGACATGTGTTTGTATTATGCATGTTCCTTTCTTTTACCTCTTGATTATAAATTAGGCCAATTTGCGGGCCTAATAACTTATTATAATTGATACGAACGTAAACGGGGGTAACGTTGGGATAGACATTAAATTATAACATCTTAATGATGTATGTGGGCCCATAACCATATAAATGGTTAAGGCTATGATTTGGTATAATTTATATACCATTAGGCTTGGACATAATTAAAATATGTGACTTGAAAACTTGAAGAAAAATTTACATATATACTTGACATAAATGACATATATGTAAATTTAGTAAAAGACGAATATGCCTAACCCGAGGTTAGACTGAGTTGTGGTGTAAAACTGCTCGGAATCGACCGGCACATCCAGTGACCACAAAAATACCTGTCTAATGTGGGTGGTTAGTGCATCAAGCCCAGAAAGACCCGAGGTTAGACTGAGTTGTGGTGTAAACCTGCCCGGAACCGACCAGCACAACCAGTAACCACAACAATATCTGTCTAATGTGAGTGATTGGTGCTTTAATTAATTAATTAATTAAAGCTCATGAACAATCAAGCTAGAATAGTAAAGTTGAGTAATTAAGGAAACACTTGACCAACTTAACATGTTAGCAAGACAAGATTTGTGGGGGTTAAGTAACTAAGGCAACACTTGACCATCATAATATGTTAACTAGACAAATGGGTAAAGTTAAGTAAATGTTTAACCGTTATAACATGTTAACTAGACTAGAAGGTGGGGTTAAGTAAATTTAGAACACTTAACCGATCTAACATGTTAACCAAACAGAAGATGGGGTTAAGTACACTTAACCGTTAAAGCATGAATAGGGTTAAGTTAATGAGAAACACTTAACCAATATAACCTGATATACGAGTAAGGTTAAGGAACACTTAACCAATTTAACTTGATATATGGCTGGGTTAAGTCAACGTGAACCGCTAGTTAACACTTAACCAATTTGACTTGATATATGGGTGGGTTAAGTCAACGTAAACTGCTGGATAACACTTAACCAATTCAACATGACAAGTGAATGGATTAAGTTAACTTGAATTAACTGATGACACTTAACCAATCCAACATGACGAGAAAGAGAACTAAGTAGTAAACCTTAGTTAAGAGGACTAAGTTGTAAACCTTAGTTAAGAAAACGAACGATTCAGGAAACTAAGTAGTAAACCTTAGTTAAGAGAACTAAGTAGTAAACCTTAGTCAAGAAAGCCACGTAGAACACGAGAAGGAGCGAACGTCCGTTTGATCAGGAAGAAGGCTCCAACGGTCTGGGTTACGAAGCACGCGGCTTCGAGGGGACGTGAGGGTACTCTTGGTATCCCTCTGTGAGGTTGTAGATGATCCTCCTGAGCTCACAGAGGTTAAGGTCTGCGTTAGAAGAACCAAGAGTATGTCTTGGTTGCAATATAAGGCAACCTAAAGACTAGGATGGACCAGCGTGAGACGGCGATATCTAGATTAGCCCTGTGATAGCACGTCGTCGTCCACCTACCATCTTGAGTCAATCGAGCACGTGAAGCGGAAAGGCGGCGAACTCCAACATACCATATACTTGGTATCTAGTTATGGGTGAGGTTGGCCCATAGGTTTGTGGGGCATAGAGGGGCCTGCGTACAGTTCTCATTCTTGATTTTTTGGGTGCCTTTCATTAGTTAAGGGAGGGGTCAAGTGGGACCATAGCCACACACATATAAAAGCAGACCTTAGCATCTGCCTCGGCAGATAACTTAAAGCTTCCGACTGAGTTCTGTGTTTCTTGATTAGCTATGCCATGAGACTCGGGGTGCACATATAGAGGACATGTGCAACTAGACAGGGAGAACGATTCACGACACATAGTGGGGAAATTTTAGGAACATATACCGCTCTGGGTAGTGTGTCCTAGACTAGAGGGCATTGTTCGATAGGTAGCGTAAAACCTAGTGGCCCTAGGTAGCATAAACTCTGGTCGAATCGAGAAAGCGTCTGCAGATTAAACCCTAGTCGGATTTAGGTAACGCTCGATAACAGAACCTAGTAAGACCTAGATTGGTTGTCCAAAACAATAGGAATCAAAGAAAGGACCGAAGCACAAGTACCTAAAAATCACGTGGGGCTGCTTGACACCGAAAACACATGAATGCAACTAGGAGCCGATCAATATAAGAAGGGGATCACTTTATCATGAACACACAATGCCAGTTAAACGGTTCTTAGTGGGTGCAGAGAAATATAAGTGGGCACGATAGTCTATTCCGTTAAATCCTGCTTTGTCTCGTCTTAGGATTACCTTATCCTTGTGGTGTTATTCTAAGTTCAGTTTATTCATGTCATAGTCTTTTTCTTGTTTACATGCTATTAAATAACTGAGCTTACTAGACTTATGTCTGACCTAGTTTATTTCTGCCTCTTTTATTCCGTTCCCCCACCCCCCAGGTAGTCAGGGAGGGAATAACTCAGCTTAGTTTGGACCGCTTCTCTTTCCAAGCCCGAAGATTAGTTGGAGTGTTTCCTTGGACTCTCTTTTCCACTGCTATGACTGGCTCATGCTTATTTGGGAAATATCATAGTCATTTTATGTTTCTTTATTTTGTCAAACAAGATAGATATTTTGTTGTACCGAGTATTGATGATTTTATGTTGGAAACAAATCTATGTACAAGTTGTTTTATCAATAAAGTATTTATTCTCCGCTGCTTTATTTGTCTGTCTTGTAACTTATTTGCATCTTGTACCTAAAAACTCTCCACTAAAGTTAAGTCATTCCCTTTGTGAGTGACCTTAACGGAGGTGGAGTGTTACACACCTAGTCTACCCATCCACAACCGGATGAACAACCCAAGGTAATAAGAGGGAAACATAAAACCTTGAATCAGACAACAGTCTTAGTGAGCGATAAAATAGCTAACAAACATCATCAATAAAGTATATGAGAAATGGGTAAATAAACTTATCTACCCACATCACTAGAGAAGAACTCAAACTCATCTTCCCCACATCGGAAAGTGATAGCTTTTACATCAAACTCTTCAACCATTCATTCATGGAAACTAGAACAAACACCACTAGCACTAATAATATCCAGATTATAGGTATCTCACGTAAACTGTCCTGATCGAATTTAACATTCCTCAAGCACAATCCCCAGAGGCCTAAACCTATATCAGACAAGCGCCTAAGAAACATCTCCTTTGACGTTCGACAATTTACGTGAGATGGTACAAACAAGGAAACTAATCAACCATGACAGACCTGGCTATCACAACCAATCTTGCCAAAGCATTCGAATTTGTGTTAGAGTGTCTTGCCAAAGCATTCAAATTATAGAGCACTCAAAGAATAGATAATCAGCAATTTCACATTAAGTGCAGCAGAAAGTACAATGCTCATCAACACTCATGTCACGTCTTATCAGCTCGTCTTTGGTCAGAATGGTCTTGTGCTTGATTTTCCATAGGTAGTAGTTCCCTCTAGCATTATTATCTTTTCTCCATGCAGCCTTGTGCCATATGCAGTTACGAATATTAGAAGTACAAAATATTTTAGAGTATAGACTTTTAATTTTGAACCTATCACTTTTCCAGTTCCATCATGTGTTAGTGGCTATAGAGACCTAACTGCTGCATATTTTGCTCCAAATGCTCATAACTTGTTGGTTGGAAGAGACCGGCAAACACAACTGGTTGCCAGAGATTACACTTTTCACATTACTTGCATTATTAATCCCAAATTGAAGCATATCCAAATATGATAGGTAATTATCAATTATAAATCCATAGTCACACTAAGGTTCATACCAGAAGTTAATAATGTTATGTGCAAGTGGTCCATATTTAAAATTTGGTAAAAACAATGACTTTAGCTTAATCAAACTCTTCCAAGTCCAACAAAAGCCATTGTTAACATTCAAAAACCAAAAGCTTTTGTCTTTAATAACATGTTTATATGACCAGCTGACCCAAAGACTGTTTTTCTTGTTAAGAATATCTTCCAAATGTTTGCCAAATGCATCTTTATTCCACAAGTACATATTCATAATCCTAACGCCCTCTTACTAAAAGGATTCTCAGGCAGTGCAAAGGAGGCTGGGGCCAACTACTTCATATGGATGTTTCACTTCCATAAATACCGCATAAATGAAGTTCTTACCATGGTGAGAAGTTTCTGTGGTAGCATAAAGGTGCATGCCCAATAAATTTGCATTGCAATGATCACTGATGTAATTAAGGTAACCCTGCCAGCTTGATTAAGCATATTCGACGACCAACAGTCAAGCCTAGCAGTAATTCTTTCAAAGAGTGGGGAGCATTGTTGTGTTGATATCCTTAAAGTTTCTAGTGGCAAACCAAGGTACGTGATAGTTGAATCAATGTGTTTGAGACCAGTAAGTGCATGGATTTGTTCGACCAGAGCATTACTAATATGAGCATCTATAAACTCAGATTTCTCCATGTTAACTTTCAAACCCAGTCATGCAATAAAACTTATCAAAAGTGTTCATGATATTAGTAAGTGTACTACAATCTGGTTTGCAGAAGATGATTAGATCATCTACAAACATCAAGGAAGAGATGCATGGGTTTTTACATTTAGGATTAAGTTTAAATTGTTCATTATCAACAAGATCTGCAACAATCTAGTTAGAAGCTCCATGACAATAATGAAAAGACAAGATGAGATTGGATTACCTTGCCTAATTCCTTGCCTACTTTTAAAAAAGCCAATTGGATTACTATTGACATTGACTGAAAAATGAGAAATGCTAATACAAGAAAAAAAATTCATGCATTAAATCAAGGTGAAAATTTCATGTAACTTAAAATTTTGGTAATAGAGTGTAACACCCCGCGAATTCTATAACTGTGAAATTTACAAATTAAAGTATAATTAATTTCAAATCAAAGAACTAAGGGAAACGGGATACGCCATTGCGTTCGTCTCGGAAAAATACGCGAAATAGAGTCCGAGTTTTCGAAAAACGGAGTCCGTATGAAGAAGATATGGCCTCCGGAAGTTTCTAAATTAAGTTTAAAATTCAAACAGAATAAAATAGCTCAGGAAATCAAATTTAAATTCCAAAATGGGGCCCAATGGGCCAGGGCGGAAAAGCACCCGCATAACGCACCCAGGTCGACTGGGCTGTCGACAGGGCTGTCGACAAGCATGTCGACCTGGTCCAGAGCCAGGTCGAACCCAGCCCAACCTGGCTGGCCTATTCTATGTTGGTCGATTTTCTGTAGTCTGCTTTGTCATTAGGGCTAGGTGGCAGGCTCTAATTGGTCTCTCTTTCGAATGAATGGCTACGATCAATCCAAGCAACATCAATGGTCCTAATCAGTTCATAACCCCTATAAAAATGACCCTAGACTCAACCCTAATCTATTCATTCAAAAATAAGAACAAAGCCGCCATGTTGCTGAGGAACGACTAAGAGTAGCCACCAAATTGGAGAGAAGATTAGGGGGCAAATTCTAAAGCCTAAAGCAATTCAAGCAAATCAAATCAACGCCTACGTCAAAAGGAGTCGCATCTCTAAAATTCCTAAATTAGAGAATTCGCCACAACGATTGTAAGTAGAGTATTATTTTGGTATGAACAAATAATTGTGTTGGTTTGTATATTTGATTTGTGGCGATAAAGCAATTCATATTTGTGCGTTCTATGATTCTTATCGATTTGGAATATTGTATACGTTTGGATATTCTCGAATTATGTTATTCATTATGAAAAACTACATGTTTGCGGTAGTTTTATGCAAGTATACGTTTGGAATATTCGCAAATTATGTAATTCATGTTGAAGCTACATGTATGTAGTTGATTAATTGAAATTCATGCAAGTTTGGGGTTTTGCTACTATGCCATCATAATGTGTATTTTTATACAAACATCATTTTTGTAATTGGAATAAGTTTGGGTTATCATAATCCATATGAAATTATGTGAAAATTTGGCATCATGATCTATGTATTAAGCCATGTTTTGTACTAGAAACCTATTTGCAAACTTATGAATATGACTAGGCTATGATTGATATTTTGCATAATTGAAATCCATGTTAGGTCTATATTGTTAACAAGAATTATATGATGACATGTGAGGCACATAGCTTGGTTAGATTCAAAAATCCCTTTTTGCAAGTTTGCATGACTAAAGGGAAAATCATGATTTCATGTTAGAAATATTTATGCCATGGGTATGTGAAAAGATTTAATCATGACTAAGTTGAACTATACTTTTGTGTTAGTAACAAAAGTAAACACCTTTGTAAACATGTAGTAATCTTTTGAACATGATTTGCTTATGTTTGACATTATGCCTGAATAAAAATATAGGGTTATGTTGTAGTTAAGCCTATGTGTCAATAGTGATATTCTTAATTTAACTACAAGTTTACATGCTTTGATTCATGTCACTTATGCTTTATGACCAAAGTATATGTTACTACTATGCAAGTACACCAGTTTCTATTTTGTAGTTCCAACGTCACATTGCAAGTTCATGCGCTCACAATCCCCTTTTTTTGTGTATGTAATCACGCTTTAAGCCTCCCCTTTCTCGCATGGCTAAGTTGGGCTTAAAAGTCTAAGCCCAACATATATTATGATAAACGAACGTATTAAACGGGGGAAAATAACGTTGGGCTAAATTAATTAATAAATGAAAATATAAAGTAGAAGGGCCCAAATTCAAGTATGGGTTGGGCCCATGATTGGTGTAACCTTTACGCCATTTACTTAATAATGGGCCGCAAATATTTACATATAAATAAAGAAGAAAGACAAAATATGTAAATGTAGAAAATACGATGTGTTTAACCCGAGGTTGGATTGAGTTGTGATGTAAACCTGCCCTGTAATACCCCGCGAATTCTATAACTATGAAATTTACAAATTAAATTATAATTAATTTCAAATCAAAGAACTAAGGGAAACGGGATACGCCATTGCGTTCGTCTCGGAAAAATACGCGAAATAGAGTCCGAGTTTTCGAAAAACGGAGTCCGTATGAAGAAGATATGGCCTTCGGAAGTTTTTGAATTAAGTTTAAAAATCAAACAGAATAAAACAGTTTAAAATTCCAAAATCGGGCCCAATGGGCCAGGGCGGAAAAACACCCGCCCAACGCACCCAGGTCGACTGGGCTGTCGACCTGGGTCTAACCAGGTCGATAGGGCTGTCGACAGGGCTGTCGACAGGGCTGTCGACCTGGTCGAGAGCCAGGTCGAACCCAGCCCAACCTGGCTGGCCAGGTCTGTGTTTGGCCGATTTTCTGTAGTCTGCTTTGTCATTAGGGCTAGGTGGCAGGCTCTAATTGGTCTCTCCTTAGGATGAATGGCTACGATCAATCCAAGCAACATCAATGGCCCTAATCAGTTCATTACCCCTATAAAAACAACCCTAGACTAACCCTAATCTATTCATTCAAAAATAAGAACAAAGCCGCCATGTTGCTGAGGAACGACTAGGGGTAGCCACCAATTGGAGAGAGGATTAGGAGGCAAATTCTAAGGCATAAAGCAACTCAATCAAATCAAACCGCATCTTCAAATCCCTAAATTTGAGAATTCACCTCACCATTGTAAGTAGAGTATTATTTTGGTATGAACAAATAACTGTGTTGGTTTGTACACTTGATTGTGGTGATAAATAATTCATAATTTGTGTGTTACTATGATTCTTATCGATTTGGAATATTGTATACATTTGGATATCCTCATATTGTGTTATAAAGAACGACATGCGGTAGTTCTATGCAAGTATACGTTTGGAATATTCGCAAATTATGCAATCCTTGTTGAAGCTACATGTATGTAGTTGTTTAATTGAAACTCATGCAAGTTTGGGGTTTTGCTACTATGCCATCATGATGTATATTTTTGTACATAAATCATTTTGTACGTAATTGAAACAAGCTTGGTTGTTATAGTTCATATGAAACTATGTTGAAATTTTGGCACCATGATTTATGTATTAAGACATGCTTTTGTACTAGAAAACCTATTTGCAAACTTATGAATATGACTAGGCTATGATTGATATTTGGCATAATTGAAATCTATGTTAAGTCTATATTATATGATGTCATATGTGATACATAGCTAGGTTAGATTCAAAAATCCCTTTTGCAAGTTTGCATGACTAAAGTAAAAATCATGATTTCATGTTAGAAATATTTATGCCATAGTTGAACTATACTTTTGTGTTAATAACAAAAGTAGACACCTTTGTAAACATGTAGTAGTCTTATGAACATGATTTGCTTATGTTTGACATTATGCCTAAATAAAAATATAGGTTCATGTTGTAGTTATGACTATGTGTCAATAATGATACCCAATTTAGATTCTTATCTCAACTACAAGTTTACATGCCTTGATTCATGTCACCTATGCTTTATGACCAAAGTATATGTTACCACTATGCAAGTACACCAGTTTCTATTTTTTATTTCCAACGTCATATTGCAAGTTCATACGCTCACCTTCCCCTTTTTGTGTATGTAATCACGCTTTAAGCCTCCCCTCTTTCGCATGGCTAAGTTGGGCTTAAAAAGGTTAAGCCCAACATATAAACGAACGTATTAAACGGGGGAAAATAACGTTGGGCTAAATTAATTAATAAATGAAAATATAAAGTAGAAGGGCCCAAATTCAAGTATGGGTTGGGCCCATGATTGGTGTAACCTTTACGCCATTTACTTAATAATGGGCCGCAAATATTTACATATAAATAAAGAAGAAAGACAAAATATGTAAATGTAGAAAATACGATGTGTTTAACCCGAGGTTGGATTGAGTTGTGATGTAAACCTGCCCGGAACCGCCCGGCTGTCCAGTAGTCACAACAATACTTATCCAATGTGGGAGGTTAAACATGGAGCCCAATAAGGACCCGAGGTTAGACTGAGTTGTGGCGTAAGACTGCCCGGAACCAACCGGCAACAGGCAACCACAACAATACCTGTCTAATGTGAGAGGTCAGGGCCTTAATAAGACAATTAAGGCTGAGTCAGGATTGTTAGGATTAAGTGAACTAAAGACTTAATCAAAATGGAACATGCTAAACTAAACGGACTGGTGGGGGTTAGGTTAGAAAACACTTAACCAACTTAGCATGTTGGCTAGAGATAGAAAACCTAGTAACGGGGGACCCTTTTCAGCAGTAACCCTAAAAGGTGTATCATGATACCCTGAAACTAGGCAGGGTGGGGCACGATTACCGGGCTGATTGTAAGAGGTCAAATCGACGGCGGTGGTGCAGCAGTGTAGGTTCTAACGGGGTGCGGGCGAGCACACACTCCGGCGCAGAAAAATAAGGCACTGGGCACCAGTAGCATACCTGTGCATTCTAGGATTGTGTCGGGCCGCCACCATGGGACTTGATACACCCCATGGTGGGACCAGCATAGGTAACTACAACATAGGGGGCCGTAAGACACATGTAACTATGTGAGTAGGAGCCGATCATCATAGAATGGATCACATCACCCTGATTATGGGATGCCAATTGGAAACTAGTTTATATGGGTTCAGAGATTAACATGGGGTACGATAGTGTATCCGACCCTAGACAACTTAATCAAGTTTATAGTGCTTTCCCACTTCTTGATTATACTTATCATACCCAGTTCTTTATTCATAGACAAAATAGTACTAGACTTACTCAGGCTTTATGTCTGACTCTACTTTTCTTTCGTCTTCTTTTCTTCCGTTCCCCCCCCCCCCAGGTCCATAGGGAGGGAACACTGCAGCTTGACCAGCCTTAACATCCAGCTTGAAGAAGAGAAATGTATTACTTGGTCCTTTCCGTTTTGAAACTATGGCTTTGGACAAACTCTATGGGGCTTTTGCAGTTTATCTATGTATTATTTATGCTTCTTTAAATAATGTAATCAAGACAGATTATGAAAGTGTTATGTTATGTTTTTGGAAAGGATGTAAGACAATCATGGTGATGTTGCTGTAACACGTATTTGCTTATTATGAAATAAAAAGTTGTTTGTTTTTCCGCTGTTTTACAAATATGTGTTCTTATATCTGTCTTGTATATCTGTGACTTATACTTATAAACCTCCACCAAAATTAGGGCATTCCCTTTGAGAGTGACCCTAACGGAGGTGGGGTGTTTCACTTGGTATCAGAGCATAGGTTTACCAGATAAGATAAAAAGTTTTGAAAATTTATTTTCAAAAAGGAAATTTAAAGAAGCATTTTTAAAAGATAAAAATATTATTTTGTTTTAAAAGGCAAAGTCCACTCCCCAAAGCCATAGGTACTATCTCTTATCCTTCGTTTTGAATCTATCCCTTTTGTTTCAGCATGTCCGAAGATCTTAACTTGCCGGAAGGGGTACCAATACCTGGTTGGTTTAGACGATTCTTAGAAGCAAGGGCCACTCAGCCAGGTCCTACCGTTCCTCCTCCCCCAACTGCAGGAAATCATCCAGCTGCAGCAGCACCTTTTCCTCCACCTCCTCCACGGGGAAACACGTTTGCTAAGATATGTAAAGATTTTAAAGCCATGAGAGGAAAGGATTTCCATGGAACTGAGTCCTTCGTAGCAGCTAGGAATTGGCTGAAAGAAACTGAGGACCTATTCATCATCTTTGAGGTAGAAGATAGACAAAAAGTACAACTGGCAGTATGGCTATTGAAGGGCGAGGCTTCCTACTGGTGGGAAGTTACTAATGCTGAAAGACCAGTGGAGACATGGGAGGACTTTAGGGCAAGGTTTGAGACTAAATTTCTCTCAGATGCGGAAAGAAGTTTGCAGTTGGAAAAATTCTTATTTCTTAAGCAAGGAGACAAGACTGTAAGAGAGTATGTGAATCAGTTCGATGAGCTGGCTAGGTTTGGGCTTGACCTAGTCAACACCCCGCACAAGAAGGCTCTCCGTTTCGTCAAAGGGTTAAATGAGCCATTACACAGTTTGGCCATGACCCATATACCCATGGGGGCCACGTATGAAAGATTGGTGCAAATGGCATTGCTGAATGAGGAGGATAAGGGCAAGAAGGAGACAAAGGCAGAAAGCTCTCAAGGGAAGAAAGAGGGTTTGCAGCCTAAGAAGACGGACTTTAAGAAAGGCGGGAAAGGCAACAAGGAGAAGAGGAAGTGTAATTTCTGTGGCAAAGTGGGGCACTTAGTAAAGGACTGCCGGAAAAAGAAGGCCAAGGAGAATGGTGGGTGTTTTTCTTGCGGTCAGACAGGCCACAGGGCTAAGGACTGCCCAAAGAAACGAGGACAGGGGCAGGGCGCTGGATCCACCCCAGGGGCACAGGTTCATATGCTGGAAGCGCCACCTCTGCAACAGCGAGGTATAAATACTTCTGTAGAAAGTGTAGTTTATCTTTATGATCACCCCGTTCGCACTTTATTTGATTCTGGCGCATCACACTCCTTTATCTCGTCTGCTTTAGTAGAATCTCTGCACCTAAAAACTAGTATGGTAGAGGACCCCTTAATTGTTTCAAACCCAATTGGGGGCCCAGCTCATTTGTCTATGATCTGTTTGGGATTGAAAATTTCTATTCTAAGTGTTGAATTTCAATGTAGTGCCTTTGTTTTGGGCTTTTCGGGGTATGGTTTGATTTTGGGTATGGATTGGCTATCCAGTAATGGGGCCATCCTTGACTGTGAGAAAAGGGTTGTTAGGCTCCTAACCCAGCTCGGTAATACTTTGGAAATTTCTTGTAATCCCTCGTATGCGGTTATGCTTAGTTATCTTGAATCGCTAGATGCCTCTGTTGAAAATTTGCAATCAGTTAGAGTGGTCCGGGAATATCCGGATGTCTTCGAAGAGGTAATGGGCTTGCCTCCGAAGCGGGAAATAGACTTCCGCATATATCTTGTAGATAATGCAAAGCCCGTTGCGTTGCCCGTTAGACACATGGCTCCACGAGAAAGAAAAGAGCTCAGTAAACAGATTAAAGAGCTTCTAGAGAAGGGGTTCATTAGGAGGAGCATTTCAGAATGGGGCGCTCCAGTAGTGTTCGCCACCAAGGCAGAAGGTTCATTTCGCTTATGAATGAGTTGTGGAGAATCACCTTAGTAAGTACATTTGGCAACATAGTTGACATTTGTTTATTTTCTAGAGATAATTCATCTATGTGGAATACCTTCTAGTAAGTTAACAAGATCCAAGATTCATTAGTGAATTTTGGAGAGCTTGCATGGAACCATGAGTACGCAGTTATGCTTGAGCCAAGTATACTAGAAGGAGAATAAGTAAAAGAGGAACGAGAGGCAACAGTGACATAGGTTCCAACTCATATTTTGGAAACAAGAATTAAGAAACTACGAAATTGTGAAGTTAAAGGCAGACAAAGCATAATGGAGTTAAGCTCAAGGAAATGCGACTTAGAAGATCGAAGACTAGATTCGTGCATCATATCTCTTCTTAAGAGTATATCCTTGATCCCTCTCTTCCTGTAGAGCTTACTTGCATGCTATCTTTTGTGTTTATCCTCTCGGTCCCATTCTCAATCCAATTTCTGTCGCAAACCCCATAGGGAGTATGACTCATCTGTTAGTAACACATGTTGGGGCTTGAGGGTGTTCGTTGGATTGACCAAACTTTTTGGGTTTTATAGGATACGGGTTGGCCTTAGGAAGGGACTCCCTTGTGACCTAAAAGGAGTCCATCATGCTTAATTTCCTAGAATCGTATATGGTGGTTGGGTTGAGTAATTCTTTGGGTGTCAGTCTGATGTTGATTTCGGTCTTCGGGGCTGATGCTTAGAGGGTTCTTCTCCTAATCAATATATATGTGGCATAGATCTCCAGTTTTGACATTGCCTAATGGGCACAAAGTTTTTACTTGCTTCTATCATTCGACTATACCTTTAGGTAGGACCATTTCCTATCATTGAGAAAATTTGGAAAATGACCTATAGATTAGAGCTACCCGAAAAATTGGCCGGAGTCCACAACGTTTTTCACGTTTCACATCTTCGAAAATGTCTACATGAGTCTGCTGAAGTGGTAAAGCCAGATATCCTAGAAGAAGCTGAAGTGGAGCGCGAAGCAACCGTGAGGAAAGTTTTAACCCGCATACTAGGAACGGAAGTGAAGAAGCTACGCAACCGCAAAGGCAAATTCGTCAAAGATCAGTGAAGCGGCGCCGAGGGAGACGCGACTTGGGAAACTGAAGCTAGAATACGCACTGCCTACCCTTTTCTTTTCGAGGCTACATCCTTGATCTTTCTTTTTCCTTAAGTTGCGCTTTTATCTATCTTTTTAGGATTATCTCCTCGACCTTATCTTTTAGGTAGAAACCCTTTGGATGAAAACATGTAATTGAAACATGTTATGGATGATGGTTGCAAGTGATTGCTAGTGGTTGCTCGTGGTTGCATATACACACACAATCTAGGTTTTAGATCGGCTCAGTCACTTCATATTGCATATGCATATATGTTTGCATTCGTATATGGTTGAACTGTAATGTGTTGTCATATGGATGCTGCATTTGTATTGAATGATTGTGCACTCATGTAGAATCAAGAATAGGAAAAATTTGCATACATAATGGATTCATGGCACTTACATAATTCGCATTAAGGAGGTCAACTGAATCAGTAGACCGCCTGATTTTGCATTAGATAAGTACATGTACACACACACTTCGCATATGATCATGAAGCATTAGAAGTCTTTTAAGGACAATGGATGCTCGTGTTTGATGGATGAGTAGATGGATGATTGGATGTTAGGATATACATTCCTCCTAACTTGAAGATTTCGGGGACGAAATCCTTTTAAGTGGGGGAGAATGTAACACCCCGCGAATTCTATAACTATGAAATTTACAAATTAAAGTATAATTAATTTCAAATCAAAGAACTAAGGGAAACGGGATACGCCATTGCGTTCGTCTCGGAAAAATACGCGAAATAGAGTCCGAGTTTTCGAAAAACGGAGTCCGTATGAAGAAGATATGGCCTTCGGAAGTTTTTGAATTAAGTTTAAAATTCAAACAGAATAAAACAGTTTAAAATTCCAAAATCGGGCCCAATGGGCCAGGGCGGAAAAACACCCGCCCAACGCACCCAGGTCGACTGGGCTGTCGACCTGGTCTAACCAGGTCGACATGGCTGTCGACAGGGGTGTCGACCTGGTCGAGAGCCAGGTCGAACCCAGCCCAACCTGGCTGGCCAGGTCTGTGTTTGGCCGATTTTCTGTAGTCTGCTTTGTCATTAGGGCTAGGTGGCAGGCTCTAATTGGTCTCTCCTTAGGATGAATGGCTACGATCAATCCAAGCAACATCAATGGCCCTAATCAGTTCATTACCCCTATAAAAACAACCCTAGACTAACCCTAATCTATTCATTCAAAAATAAGAACAAAGCCGCCATGTTGCTGAGGAACGACTAGGGGTAGCCACCAATTGGAGAGAGGATTAGGAGGCAAATTCTAAGGCATAAAGCAACTCAATCAAATCAAACCGCATCTTCAAATCCCTAAATTTGAGAATTCACCTCACCATTGTAAGTAGAGTATTATTTTGGTATGAACAAATAACTGTGTTGGTTTGTACACTTGATTGTGGTGATAAATAATTCATAATTTGTGCGTTACTATGATTCTTATCGATTTGGAATATTGTATACGTTTGGATATCCTCATATTGTGTTATAAAGAACTACATACGGTAGTTCTATGCAAGTATACGTTTGGAATATTCGCAAATTATGCAATCCTTGTTGAAGCTACATGTATGTAGTTGTTTAATTGAAACTCATGCAAGTTTGGGGTTTTGCTACTATGCCATCATGATGTATATTTTTGTACATAAATCATTTTGTACGTAATTGAAACAAGCTTGGTTGTTATAGTTCATATGAAACTATGTTGAAATTTTGGCACCATGATTTATGTATTAAGACATGCTTTTGTACTAGAAAACCTATTTGCAAACTTATGAATATGACTAGGCTATGATTGATATTTGGCATAATTGAAATCTATGTTAAGTCTATATTATATGATGTCATATGTGATACATAGCTAGGTTAGATTCAAAAATCCCTTTTGCAAGTTTGCATGACTAAAGTAAAAATCATGATTTCATGTTAGAAATATTTATGCCATAGTTGAACTATACTTTTGTGTTAATAACAAAAGTAGACACCTTTGTAAACATGTAGTAGTCTTATGAACATGATTTGCTTATGTTTGACATTATGCCTAAATAAAAATATAGGTTCATGTTGTAGTTATGACTATGTGTCAATAATGATACCCAATTTAGATTCTTATCTCAACTACAAGTTTACATGCCTTGATTCATGTCACCTATGCTTTATGACCAAAGTATATGTTACCACTATGCAAGTACACCAGTTTCTATTTTGTATTTCCAACGTCATATTGCAAGTTCATATGCTCACCTTCCCCTTTTTGTGTATGTAATCACGCTTTAAGCCTCCCCTCTTTCGCATGGCTAAGTTGGGCTTAAAAAGGTTAAGCCCAACATATAAACGAACGTATTAAACGGGGGAAAATAACGTTGGGCTAAATTAATTAATAAATGAAAATATAAAGTAGAAGGGCCCAAATTCAAGTATGGGTTGGGCCCATGATTGGTGTAACCTTTACGCCATTTACTTAATAATGGGCCGCAAATATTTACATATAAATAAAGAAGAAAGACAAAATATGTAAATGTAGAAAATACGATGTGTTTAACCCGAGGTTGGATTGAGTTGTGATGTAAACCTGCCCGGAACCGCCCGGCTGTCCAGTAGTCACAACAATACCTATCCAATGTGGGAGGTTAAACATGGAGCCCAATAAGGACCCGAGGTTAGACTGAGTTGTGGCGTAAGACTGCCCGGAACCAACCGGCAACAGGCAGCCACAACAATACCTGTCTAATGTGAGAGGTCAGGGCCTTAATAAGACAATTAAGGCTGAGTCAGGATTGTTAGGATTAAGTGAACTAAAGACTTAATCAAAATGGAACATGCTAAACTAAACGGACTGGTGGGGGTTAGGTTAGAAAACACTTAACCAACTTAGCATGTTGGCTAGAGATAGAAAACCTAGTAACGGGGGACCCTTTTCAGCAGTAACCCTAAAAGGTGTATCATGATACCCTGAAACTAGGCAGGGTGGGGCACGATTACTGGGCTGATTGTAAGAGGTCAAATCGACGGCGGTGGTGCAGCAGTGTAGGTTCTAACGGGGTGCGGGCGTGCACACACTCCGGCGCAGAAAAATAAGGCACTGGGCACCAGTAGCATACCTGTGCATTCTAGGATTGTGTCGGGCCGCCACCATGGGACTTGATACACCCCATGGTGGGACCAGCATAGGTAACTACAACATCGGGGGCCGTAAGACACATGTAACTATGTGAGTAGGAGCCGATCATCATAGAACGGATCACATCACCCTGATTATGGGATGCCAGTTGGAAACTAGTTTATATGGGTTCAGAGATTAACATGGGGTACGATAGTGTATCCGACCCTAGACAACTTAATCAAGTTTATAGTGCTTTCCCACTTCTTGATTATACTTATCATACCCAGTTCTTTATTCATAGACAAAATAGTACTAGACTTACTCAGGCTTTATGTCTGACTCTACTTTTCTTTCGTCTTCTTTTCTTCCGTTTCCCCCCCCCCCCCCAGGTCCACAGGGAGGGAACACTGCAGCTTGACCAGCCTTAACATCCAGCTTGAAGAAGAGAAATGTATTACTTGGTCCTTTCCGTTTTGAAACTATGGCTTTGGACAAACTCTATGGGGCTTTTGCAGTTTATCTATGTATTATTTATGCTTCTTTAAATAATGTAATCAAGACAGATTATGAAAGTGTTATGTTATGTTTTTGGAAAGGATGTAAGACAATCATGGTGATGTTGCTGTAACACGTATTTGCTTATTATGAAATAAAAAGTTGTTTGTTTTTTCGCTGTTTTACAAATATGTGTTCTTATATCTGTCTTGTATATCTGTGACTTATACTTATAAACCTCCACCAAAATTAGGGCATTCCCTTTGAGAGTGACCCTAACGGAGGTGGGGTGTTTCATGCCCGGAACCGCCCGGCTGTCTAGTAGTCACAACAATACCTATCCAATGTGGGTGGTTAAACATGGAGCCCAATAAGGACCCGAGGTTAGACTGAGTTGTGGCGTAAGACTGCCCGGAACCAACCGGCAACAGGCAGCCATAACAATACCTGTCTAATGTGAGAGGTCAAGGCTTTAATAAGACAATTAAAGCCGAGTCAGGATTGTTAGGATTAAGTGAACTAAAGACTTAATCAAAATGGAACATGCTAAACTAAACGGACTGGTGGGGGTTAGGTTAGAAAACACTTAACCAACTTAGCATGTTGGCTAGAGATAGAAAACCTAGTAGCGGAGGACCCTTTTCGCAGTAACCCTACAAAGGTATCATGATACCCTGAAACTAGGCAGGGTGGGGCACGATTACTGGGCTGATTGTAAGAGGTCAAATCGACGGCGGTGGTGCAGCAGTGTAGGTTCTAACGGGGTGCGGGCGTGCACACACTCCGGCGCAGAAAAATAAGGCACTGGGCACCAGTAGCATACCTGTGCATTCTAGGATTGTGTCGGGCCGCCACCATGGGACTTGATACACCCCATGGTGGGACCAGCACAGGTAACTACAACATCGGGGGCCGTAAGACACATGTAACTATGCGAGTAGGAGCCGATCATCATAGAATGGATCACATCACCCTGATTATGGGGTGCCAGTTGGAAACTAGTTTATACGGGTTCAGAGATTAACATGGGGTACGATAGTATATTCGACCCTAGACAACTTAACTAAGTTTATAGTGCTTTCCCACTTCTTGATTATACTTATCATACCCAGTTCTTTATTCATAGACAAAATAGTCCTAGACTTACTCAGGCTTTATGTCGGACTCTACTTTTCTTTCGTCTTCTTTTCTTCCGTTCCCCCCCCCCCCAGGTCCACAGGGAGGGAACACTGCAGCTTGACCAGTCTTTGCATCCAGCTTGAAGAAGAGAAATGTATTGCTTGGACCCATTTCGTTTTGAACTATGCTTTGGACAACCACTATGGGGCTTTTGCAGTTTATCTATGTTTTCTTTATGCTTCTTTAAATAATGTAATCAAGACAGATTATGAAAGTGTTATGTTATGTTTTTGGAAAGGATGTAAGACAAGCATGGTGATGTTGCTGTAACACGTATTTGCTTATTATGAAATAAAAAGTTGTTTGTTTTTCCGTTGTTTTACAAATATGTGTTCTTATATCTGTCTTGTATATCTGTGACTTATACTTATAAACCTCCACCAAAATTAGGGCATTCCCTTTGAGAGTGACCCTAACGGAGGTGGGGTGTTTCACTTGGTATCAGAGCATAGGTTTACCAGATAAGATAAAAAGTTTTGAAAAATTATTTTCAAAAAAGAAATTTAAAGAAGCGTTTTTAAAAGAAAAATATTATATTATTATTTAAAAAAAAAAAAAGGCAAAGTCCACTCCCCAAAGCCATAGGTACTATCTCTTATCCTTCGTTTTGAATCTATCCTTTTTGTTTTAGCATGTCCGAAGAACTTAACTTGCCGGAAGGGGTACCAATACCTGGTTGGTTTAGACGATTCTTAGAAGCAAGGGCCACTCAGCCAGGTCCTACCGTTCCTCCTCCCCCAGCTGCAGGAAATCATCCAGCTGCAGCAGCACCTTTTCCTCCACCTCCTCCACGGGGGAACACGTTTGCTAAGATATGTAAAGATTTTAAAGCTATGGGAGGAAAGGATTTCCATGGAACTGAGTCCTTCGTAGCAGCTAGGAATTGGCTGAAAGAAACTGAGGACCTATTCATCATTTTTGAGGTAGAAGATAGACAAAAAGTACAATTGGCAGTATGGCTATTGAAGGGCGAGGCTTCCTACTGGTGGGAAGTCACTAATGCTGAAAGACCAGTGGAGACATGGGAGGACTTTAGGGCAAGATTTGAGACTAAATTTCTCTCAGATGCGGAAAGAAGTTTGCAGTTGGAAAAATTCTTATTTCTTAAGCAAGGAGACAAGACTGTCAGAGAGTATGTTAATCAATTCGATGAGCTGGCTAGGTTTGGGCTGGACCTAGTCAACACCCCGCACAAGAAGGCTCTCCGCTTTGTCAAAGGGTTGAATGAGCCATTACACAGTTTGGCCATGACCCATATACCCATGGGAGCTACGTACGAAAGGCTGGTACAAATGGCATTGCTGAACGAGGGGGATAAGGACAAGAAGGAAACAGAGGCAGAAAACTCTCAAGGGAAGAAAGAGGTCAAGCCCAACGATTCTAAGAATAAGAAGGTAGACCCCGAGAAAGAAGGCAAGAACAACAACTCACGTGATAAAAGGAAATGCAATTACTGTGGTACGGAAGGGCACATAGCCAAGGATTGTAGAAAGAGGAAGAGAAAGCAAGGTGAATGTTTTCATTGTGGGAAGACTGGACACATCAGCAAAGACTGCCCTGAGAAGCAGACCGGACCTTCTGGCGGTACATCGTTAACTTATTCTAGATGCTTTGTTTTATTCTATTTCTCTCCTCGATCCTATCTTGAGAACCATAGGTAGAATCTTTTTGGATGTAAACATGTAGTTGAAACATGTTATGGATGATGGTTGCAAGTGGTTGCAAGTGATTGCTAGTGGTTGCTCGTGGTTGCATATACACACACAATCTAGGTTTTAGATCGGCTCAGTCACTTCATATTGCATATGCATATATGTTTGCATTCGTATATGGTTGAACTTTAATGTGTTGTCATATGGATGTTGCATTTGTATGAATGATTGTGCACTCATGTAGAATCATGAATAGGAAAATTTGCATACTTAATGGATTCATGGCACTTACATAATTCGCATTAAGGAGGTCAACTGAATCAGTAAGACCGCCTGATTTTGCATTAGATAAGTTCATGTACACACACACTTCGCATATGATCATAAAGCATTAGAAGTCTTTTAAGGACAATGGATGCTCGTGTTTGATGGATGAGTAGATGGATGATTGGATGTTAGGATATACATTCCTCCTAACTTGAAGATTTCGGGGACGAAATCCTTTTAAGTGGGGGAGAATGTAACACCCCGCGAATTCTATAACTGTGAAATTTACAAATTAAAGTATAATTAATTTCAAATCAAAGAACTAAGGGAAACGGGATACGCCATTGCGTTCGTCTCGGAAAAATACGCGAAATAGAGTCCGAGTTTTCGAAAAACGGAGTCCGTATGAAGAAGATATGGCCTCCGGAAGTTTCTAAATTAAGTTTAAAATTCAAACAGAATAAAATAGCTCAGGAAATCAAATTTAAATTCCAAAATGGGGCCCAATGGGCCAGGGCGGAAAAGCACCCGCCTAACGCACCCAGGTCGACTGGGCTGTCGACCTGGTCTAGCCAGGTCGACAGGGCTGTCGACAGGGCTGTCGACAGGCATGTCGACCTGGTCCAGAGCCAGGTCGAACCCAGCCCAACCTGGCTGGCCTATTCTATGTTGGTCGATTTTCTGTAGTCTGCTTTGTCATTAGGGCTAGGTGGCAGGCTCTAATTGGTCTCTCTTTCGAATGAATGGCTACGATCAATCCAAGCAACATCAATGGTCCTAATCAGTTCATAACCCCTATAAAAATGACCCTAGACTCAACCCTAATCTATTCATTCAAAAATAAGAACAAAGCCGCCATGTTGCTGAGGAACGACTAAGAGTAGCCACCAAATTGGAGAGAAGATTAGGGGGCAAATTCTAAAGCCTAAAGCAATTCAAGCAAATCAAATCAACGCCTACGTCAAAAGGAGTCGCATCTCTAAAATTCCTAAATTAGAGAATTCGCCACAAAGATTGTAAGTAGAGTATTATTTTGGTATGAACAAATAATTGTGTTGGTTTGTATATTTGATTTGTGGCGATAAAGCAATTCATATTTGTGCGTTCTATGATTCTTATCGATTTGGAATATTGTATACGTTTGGATATTCTCGAATTATGTTATTCATTATGAAAAACTACATGTTTGCGGTAGTTTTATGCAAGTATACGTTTGGAATATTCGCAAATTATGTAATCCATGTTGAAGCTACATGTATGTAGTTGATTAATTGAAATTCATGCAAGTTTGGGGTTTTGCTACTATGCCATCATAATGTGTATTTTTATACAAACATCATTTTTGTAATTGGAATAAGTTTGGGTTATCATAATCCATATGAAATTATGTGAAAATTTGGCATCATGATCTATGTATTAAGCCATGTTTTGTACTAGAAACCTATTTGCAAACTTATGAATATGACTAGGCTATGATTGATATTTTGCATAATTGAAATCCATGTTAGGTCTATATTGTTAACAAGAATTATATGATGACATGTGAGGCACATAGCTTGGTTAGATTCAAAAATCCCTTTTTGCAAGTTTGCATGACTAAAGGGAAAATCATGATTTCATGTTAGAAATATTTATGCCATGGGTATGTGAAAAGATTTAATCATGACTAAGTTGAACTATACTTTTGTGTTAGTAACAAAAGTAAACACCTTTGTAAACATGTAGTAATCTTTTGAACATGATTTGCTTATGTTTGACATTATGCCTGAATAAAAATATAGGGTTATGTTGTAGTTAAGCCTATGTGTCAATAGTGATATTCTTAATTTAACTACAAGTTTACATGCTTTGATTCATGTCACTTATGCTTTATGACCAAAGTATATGTTACTACTATGCAAGTACACCAGTTTCTATTTTGTAGTTCCAACGTCACATTGCAAGTTCATGCGCTCACAATCCCCTTTTTTGTGTATGTAATCACGCTTTAAGCCTCCCCTTTCTCGCATGGCTAAGTTGGGCTTAAAAGCCTAAGCCCAACATATATTATGATAAACGAACGTATTAAACGGGGGAAAATAACGTTGGGCTAAATTAATTAATAAATGAAAATATAAAGTAGAAGGGCCCAAATTCAAGTATGTGTTGGGCCCATGATTGGTGTAACCTTTACGCCATTTACTTAATAATGGGCCGCAAATATTTACATATAAATAAAGAAGAAAGACAAAATATGTAAATGTAGAAAATACGATGTGTTTAACCCGAGGTTGGATTGAGTTGTGATGTAAACCTGCCCGGAACCGCCCGGCTGTCCAGTAGTCACAAGAATACCTATCCAATATGGGTGGTTAAAGATGGAGCCCAATAAGGACCCGAGGTTAGACTGAGTTGTGGCGTAAGACTGCCCGGAACCAACCGGCAACAGGCAGCCATAACAATACCTGTCTAATGTGAGAGGTCAAGGCTTTAATAAGACAATTAAAGCCGAGTCAGGATTGTTAGGATTAAGTGAACTAAAGACTTAATCAAAATGGAACATGCTAAACTAAACGGACTGGTGGGGGTTAGGTTAGAAAACACTTAACCAACTTAGCATGTTGGCTAGAGATAGAAAACCTAGTAGCGGAGGACCCTTTTCGCAGTAACCCTACAAAGGTATCATGATACCCTGAAACTAGGCAGGGTGGGGCACGATTACTGGGCTGATTGTAAGAGGTCAAATCGACGGCGGTGGTGCAGCAGTGTAGGTTCTAACGGGGTGCGGGCGTGCACACACTCCGGCGCAGAAAAATAAGGCACTGGGCACCAGTAGCATACCTGTGCATTCTAGGATTGTGTCGGGCCGCCACCATGGGACTTGATACACCCCATGGTGGGACCAGCACAGGTAACTACAACATCGGGGGCCGTAAGACACATGTAACTATGCGAGTAGGAGCCGATCATCATAGAATGGATCACATCACCCTGATTATGGGGTGCCAGTTGGAAACTAGTTTATACGGGTTCAGAGATTAACATGGGGTACGATAGTATATTCGACCCTAGACAACTTAACTAAGTTTATAGTGCTTTCCCACTTCTTGATTATACTTATCATACCCAGTTCTTTATTCATAGACAAAATAGTCCTAGACTTACTCAGGCTTTATGTCTGACTCTACTTTTCTTTCGTCTTCTTTTCTTCCGTTTCCCCCCCCCCCCCCCCAGGTCCACAGGGAGGGAACACTGCAGCTTGACCAGTCTTTGCATCTAGCTTGAAGAAGAGAAATGTATTGCTTGGACCCATTTCGTTTTGAACTATGGCTTTGGACAACCACTATGGGGCTTTTGCAGTTTATCTATGTTTTCTTTATGCTTCTTTAAATAATGTAATCAAGACAGATTATGAAAGT
Organism: Allium sativum; assembly: GCA_030737875.1. Classification (NCBI taxonomy): domain Eukaryota; kingdom Viridiplantae; phylum Streptophyta; class Magnoliopsida; order Asparagales; family Amaryllidaceae; genus Allium; species Allium sativum. Next base: position 304,654,779 of record CM060924.1, read on the forward strand.
GTTATGTTATGTTTTTGGAAAGGATGTAAGACAACCATGGTGATGTTGCTGTAACACGTATTTGCTTATTATGAAATAAAAAGTTGTTTGTTTTTCCGCTGTTTTACAAATATGTGTTCTTATATCTGTCTTGTATATCTGTGACTTATACTTATAAACCTCCACCAAAATTAGGGCATTCCCTTTGAGAGTGACCCTAACGGAGGTGGGGTGTTTCATAGAGGTCCATTGAAGAGAGTCAAAGGCTTCTTGATTTCAAGCATGAGGATAATACGAGGAGAAATGTACTTTGTCTTGTAACCTTTAAGTAGTTCATGTAACGACCTACTCTTTTGACCGTTTCAAGTCGATAGTTAAATAAACTCAAACAATTCGAAATGGCAGATTGTTAATTGTTATGGAGTTAAAAATAAATCACCGCAGAATCACAGACACAGAAATGCAGAATATCCTACAGAGGAAGTAAATTTTTATGCAGTAATACAAAATTTTCTAAAATTTACATGATATCAGAGTACAAAATAAATATAGATACAACATAAGACTGAATACAGAAACTTACCAATACGGGAAGAAATAAAATAAATTAAAAACCAAGAAAAGATGATTAGACAACAAGAGATACTTGAGCTCCAACAGGTAAATCTCCAAATCTGAAAATACTGGGCATGACCCGGGCATTTGCAAGAAAACAAATAAAATACTCAAGGACTAACATTCTCATATAAGTGAATTAATTCAAATGAAATGTTTAACGAAATGCAAATAACTTAAAGGATGTTTGGGACTCCATCCTTTAAGGATCCGTGAAACTAAAACATATAATAATACGCTATTATGATAGTGTCTATTCAGTAAAGTATAATATTTTAAAAATAGCATAAGCGGGATTACATTTTTACCCTTACGCCGTTTACGAACATTGTCGTACACATTGCATATAAAACATCAGTACGTCGGTAGATAGGGATGCGTCGCGATACAACAATGTTAAATCAAAATCGGAGGGGGCTCGATCAGGATAAATATGACAAGACACACGAGGCAATACCCAGGGTAGGATTCTACCAGTTGCACTCCCGGACCGGTTTTAACGCATAGTAGCAACTACTGCCCACCTCGGAACACACTCCCAAATCAAAGGGGCCCCAAATCGATCACAATGTAATAGAGATGATATCGAAGAAGCATGTTCGATCGGAGGTGCGACCTCACTTAGTAACGGTATAGCCCATGTTTTAGTCATTTTAATTATGACCCAAAGGTCAAGGCCAATCCATCATCGTTCTCTTTCTGCAGATCCAGTGATCGCCTACAAACCATTCTACTTTGTTCTGGATTCTCCACCACGTGTACAGTTGTTAAAGTGATATCGGTATTGGCAGATAGTATGACAATATCGACTTCGGTCTCTTTAACAACCAAACGCTTATATTTTTCACACCGTGGTCATTAAATTCAAAATCATATTCACGTATCACAATTCGATTAATTTTGAGTATTGATTTTTAAATCGATTTCTCAAATTACTTAAATATTAGTTCTAGTTCAAAGTCCAAGTCTTACATTTACAAATATTCCTTATCAAACCACTCAGGTTTATATTTCGATTCTGTAACATCATCACTACTTGAAATCTTTATTTCAACCACTTTGGACCATTTGTTCGGATTAGACTTTGATTTATTTAACATAGTAGAATATTTTTAGAATATATAAATTTTGAAATAGCTAATTTATGTAGTTTAGTATAAGATACTTTTTATTTAATAATATAGTAAAAAAAAATAGTTATAAGGTTAATTGGAGAAAACACTTCATATATATATACACACACACATATATATATATAGCCATAAAATGGTTATGAAACGATAATAAAACAAATGGTTCAAGCAAAATAGTTTGATGTATACAATAGTGATTTAAATATTTAAATAATTAATCCAATCCAAATCAATTATCCGTATTCAAAATGTGATTCATCGTTTATTTCAGATTTCAACTTCTCGTTCAAAACAATATGCATTGACAAAGATTTCACTTTAAGTATACAAATAGAATTTCACTTCTAAACCATTACTTCAAACTGGTTTATAAATTGGGGAAAAATTTTTTAAGGACAAAAGCCCACTAAAATTTATCCATAAGGACAGCCGCCTAATATTTTATCCTAAAGGACAATACACTGAAGAAAAAAAATCGGCCGCTTCTTTCTTGTTCTCTCCTCTTGCGCATCGGTAATCACGAAATAAAAAAATCACGATATCATGAATTGCAAAATCACAAATTTCAGAATATCACAAAAACGAAATTCGAAATCGAATTCAAACATCACGAAATCGAAATCGAATAGAAAAGCGTTCGAAACAAAAATCGCGAGAAACAAAAACCCTAGAAAAAAAATTGTCGAACAAAATAAATTCATTCGAAATCACAATTGAATTGAATAGTAATATTTTTCTAACGATGGAAAACACAATTGAAGTAATCGAAATTGTTGAAACGTTTTTTTTGTGATTGGAAATGTTTTTTTTTTTTTTTGCGTTAATAGTATTTCAGTTCGTAGGTATCATTTTTCTATTTTTTTAGTTATCATTTTTCCTGTTTTAGCTTTAAAACGTAGCAACAGTTTTTAGTTATCATTTTGCTATTTTTGTAGTTATCATTTTTACTTTAGTTTATGTGTTATGTTAAACATCACAGCAGTTTTTAGTTATCATTTTTATATTTTTTAAGGTATCATTTTTAGTGTAATTTCTATGTTATGTTAAATATTACTGCAGTTTTAAGGTATCATTTTTATATTTTTTAAGGTATCATTTTTACTATAACACAACAAAAAATCACATGAAAAAACACTTAACACAGTTAAAACATTAAAATTGATACTCAAAAAAATAGAAAACTGATACCTAAAAACTGATTCAATGTTTTGAAGAAAAACTAATGAAAAAATATAACAAACAAATGAATAACTACAATATTAAAAAACTGATATTCATGAACTCTGAAAATGAGAAAAACTGTAGCGTAGCCGTACCAACTTATAAAACTGATAACAAAAGATAACATAAAACATAATAGTTTGATTGAATAAAACATATAAAATGATACCTAAAAAAATAGGAAAATGATACCTACAAACTGCATCACTGTTATAAAGAAAAATTAATGCAAAAATTGTTTACATCACAGTTTGATTGAATAAAATGAAATACGTTCGACTGAGTGACGAAGTTGATGCAAAAAAACAGTTTCAAAATTAACACAGCAATAAAATCACATCAAAAGAACACAGAACACAGTTAAAACAGAAAAAATTATACCTAAAAAATTAGACAAATGATACCTAAATACTGATGAAATGTTTTGAAGATAAAATAATGGGAAAAAAATTTATATCACAGTTTTATTGATTAAAAATGGTAAAAGTTCGACTTAGTTTCAACGCTGATACAACAATATAACTTCAAAATTAACACAGCAACAAAATCTCCTGAAAAAAACATGAAACACAGTTAAAACAGTAAAAATGATAACTAGAAAAATAGAAAAATGATAACTAAAAACTGCTGCTATGTTTTTAAAGTTAAAACAGGAAAAATGATAACTACAAAAATACAAAAATGATACCTACGGACTGTAGTAGTGGTAAAATGAAAAAAAAAAAACATTTCCAACCTAAAAAAATTGTTTCAACCATTTCGTGTTCTTCATATACGCTTTAGATCGTTTGAAAAATATTTTTATCCCATTCAATTGTGATTTCGAATGGATTTTTGTTGTTCGACCTATTTTTTTTTCTAGGGTTTTTGTTTCAGCTGATTTATGGTCGTGATTTTGATTTCGTGATTTTTGTCTTTGAATTCGAATTTCGATTTTAATGTCTTCTGATATTTGTGATGTCTCGATTTCAGTTTTCGTGATTTTTTGATTTCATGATTAAGGAAGAAACAGAGATACACGCGAGCGCGAGAGAGGGAGAAGAAGAAAGCACCGGCCGAAATTAATTTTCAGTATATTGTCCTTCTGAGTAAAATTTTAGTGGGCTGTCCTTATGGATAAAAAGGCCTTCACTTTTGTCCATCTAAATATTTTCCTGTTATAAATTTAGCTCCAAATTTTGTTTAACTTGAATTCGAGGTTCATTCCATGGTATTCCAAAATAGTTTTAATGTTTAATCGTCAAGTTATCTCTTAAATGGCACTTATCCAATATTCAACTTGCTTTGTTTTCAAATAAAATCTCATACTAAATTAAAACGTAAGAAAACAAATTTCTTCACATTTACTTATAATAAGTTTTTGTCATAGCATTTAATTCTTCTAAAATTAAGTTTATAAAAGTAATTAATTTGAATGTTTGTATCAAAATAATCTTTTTGCGCTTTGAATCGAATATTTGACTAAAATATTTTACATTGTGTCAAACCATTGTAAACTATCTTATTATAAGATTTAGTTATATCATACAAAACCAGTTTTCCTAAAATGTCTAAACTAAATTGACTTCAACTTTAAATAATAACATTATAAACTTATATTTCAAAAAAAATTCCATTTTACTACATTCAAATCTTGCATAACCTCGAAAACAACTTAAATTTCATTATAAAAATTAATTCACTAAAATCGATATATATATATAACATTTTAGTTTTTATTGACCCCGACGTCCTTATATAATTTACTATCCTGTGGTCAAGTGACACAGATATATATATCATTTTCAATCCGTTTAAAAGTGAAAATTAGAATCCCGGGTATATATCATTTCAACCCATATCCCAAATCAATTAAAAATTATTTTTTCAAATCTACATGTCATTCAGGTGTGTATCATTTCAACCCATGGTGTTTCTCTTAAATCTATAGAGAACTTGAAAGTGATGACAATTTAAACATTGCATAACATCAATTGCATCCATATCGTGTCGTATATCAATAGTGTGCATGCCACATGTGCACAACCAACATGTATGAGTTTCTAGAGCAATCCTAGCATTTCATACAACATTTCAAGTAATTGATTCACTTAATCAGAAGTTAGCCGCGAGTGAGAAAACTCACCTTCAGTGGAAAAGCAAGAAGATAAGGGATGAGCACACAATATGCTAACAATACGAACAAATTGAAAGATCGGCCACCTAAATAATAATTAAAATGGTACGATTTTATACGCAGATCTTTTTTTCAAAATAAAACAAATGCGAATTTGCCAAAATTTACAAAATTGAGTGACAACAAGGAATTAAACTAGTGACCTCTCGATTTTGAAATCAATGACAAAACAATCGACTGTACAAGTTTATGGTTACGATAAAGAAATGATCTTGTATTTACTAAAGATGACTAAAACATACACAGCACCATGGTTGTAGAACAAGTATATATACTACTAGCAATTCAGAATGGTTCCAATAAGGTGATGGATAAGTATATTGGCAGCTACACCAATTAATTCAGTCCAAACAAGTAACCAGGGTGTATGAGATCCCTGCCATTTCACCTACAAGCTAAAACTATAACTAATACACTAATCTAAATTTATATACATTTATAAATAGGCCTAGACCAAAGAAGCAAGAACAAGTACATAACAATAACAACTAAAAGGAGTAAGTTCCTTACTAAACTCATGAGAATAATGGAGGATATCGATTCAGCTGAAGGTGTGCACGCATAAGAGGAGGAGGAGATGACCTGAAGCATTGAGAAGCTTCCGCCTTCTTTTTTTATATAAACAACATGCGCATGTAGGTGAGGAGAAAATGAAGGCTTGCAGGGACAAACGGTGGTGGCTCAAGTTGAAAGCTCGGCGGTGCCTAAGTAGGATGGCAGTGGCGGTCTTGAAGGTGACTGGGGTTGCTCCTCAGCATCGTTTGTTCATATAATTCAGTGGGTAAGACGGTTTGGAGGGAGAACGAAGGAGAGAAGAGAGGTATAGCGTGGTGGCAAGCGGAGAGGGGTAAAGCGCAGTGCCTGGAGTAGGCCGGAGGCGATGGCCGCTGATGATCGATTTTAGATGATCAACACCCTTTATTTTTCTTAATCGGGTTCGGATTTGAGAGGAGGGAAGAGATAGCGAACGGGTTCGCCTGGAGGGTGGTCGGTGACCAAAGGAGGCTTCGCGGCTCTAGGAGTTGCGGTGGAGAGGAGGCGTGCGATCTGAGGTTTCACTGGTTTGGAATTTTAGGGAGGATGATAACGAATGGAATTGATTTTTATTCAGATTTTTTGGAATATAGGTTAGGGTCGGTGAAATTGCATTACCCTCTTTCCATTCGAAGCCTTTATGGTTTTTTTTTAATTGTTTTTCTAAAGCAAAACAAAAGGGAAAAGTGAAAATCTCAGGAGGAGAGAAAATCAAAAGAGGGAAGGAAGTATAACAGAGAAATGAAGCAACATGGAGGAGTTTTTCTTCAGCAAAGTGGGCACGTGTTAGACACAGGAGGAATGCGCCATCTGTTTGTTTCAGCTTAACATTTGAACAGGTGTACAGATTCTTGTTTTAAGTATACACGTTGTATACTTATTTTTTTTCCCTTAAATTGAAATTTAAAGACTTTTCTTTTCTGATTAAAAGAGAACTATATACATATATTTTTATGGATAACAAAGGGGATAAGAATTCGTATTTACAAACAATTTGTGGTTCCACCCTTTTTGCATGTTCTGGCACAAATTAGAGATTTAGACCACTAGATTATTGAATTTTCGCAAACGAAAAAAAAATAGCGTTTTACTTACAATTCTATTTAATATTTTTAGGCGAAGCTCGCCCGAATTCCGAGGACATTTCAAATCGCAACTATTTATTAAATACCAAATTAAATTCCATGTGAACCATATCAACTTGCCTGTTTTTCTACGAAATCAATTCCTTAGTTATGTCCAGCTAGACGCAGCTCAAATATGAAATTTCATAATTTAATTTACATTTTAAATTTTAATATTATAAGCGATATATCGGTTACCGCTACCACAAATCGACCGTAAAATCAGTTCGAATGGAGCAAGCAACTAGGATGTTTTCGTTATATACTTATTTAGATTACATCTAAATAATATTCAATTTAAGAATTAACATTTTATAATTTATCGATTGCATGTGTATTTCAATAGTTAAATCTTAAATTAGTTATCGTCTTAAATACTGTATTACAAAACAAATACACATTAAAGTTTTCATTTTAGAAGTCAACTTCAAACCTTTCAACATATTTTAAAATTTCTAAATAAAATCTAATTAGTCCCAAAATTTAAGACGACCAAATTATCGATTCGTTACATTCTCCCTCACTCAGTGCTTTCCGTCCTCGAAAAGAAAATGTCATATAAAATCGTACCTATAAATGTAATTATACCAATACTTCTATTTATAAGCCATTCAATTTACTAAAACTTATTAGAAGGAAAACAAGTCATAGAAATTTTTAGCTCAAAATTTTTCGAACTCCTGGATTTACGGAAAATTTCGGCAGCATCACCCCTGCACAGTTTGATTGGGAAAAGTTTCTCATACACAAAAACAACAGAACACAAAATATACATCTCCTTATCTATAAGATGAGGCATCCCTTAATTGGGGAAACAACATATTTTCAACCCAAGTGCGGAAAGTAATACAAGATACGTATCTTATGTTGCGTTTTAAAGTGTCTAAGCTTATTATTTTTAGCAGTTGGACCAAAAAGCGAGCTTCATAAGCTAAGCGCGTCATTACAACTTACTAAAACACTTGAAAATGTATGAGAACAAGCATATATATATATATATATATATATATATATATATATATATATATAACAAAGATAATATATATAACATACATACCATACAACAAAACATATGTAACAACAGTAAGCGTGATATGTCAACATGTAAATATTTCCAAACAATTCTCAAGATCTAATATTAATGTTGCAACACAAGTTTCTGTCATTACATGCAATTTACTTGACATCCGAGCTGTGCTTGGTTTGCTGAATTTATCTTCATTTCAGTTCATATATATGCTTATATACCTTACACTTTACATGTAATTCATTCACTTAATTTTTTCCCCATTCATGTCGACATTAATTCATTTATTCTTTTTTGTTTTATTCAATAACAACAAATATATCATTCAATTGATTCATAAAATCTACGATACATTTAAATGCATGCTTCATTTTGTTGAATCCAATTTATTCGTCATTCACGCTTATTACATATTTTCTATTCCATTTATATTTCTTTATTTACATTCATTTCACTTGCAAACAAATATTTGTTTCAAGTTATTTATTTTACGTTGCCAATTCTCAATCGATTCATCTATTTTAATTTATTCCTCTTGAGATTCATTTTTAATTTGTCACGAATTTATTTCAATTCAAGTTATATTTTAATTTACTTGATTCAGTTTATATAAGTTCAACATGCTCATTTCATTAAATTCCTCAAGTGAACTTTCAAACTCAAAATTCATTTTGTTACTTTTTTCATTGGTAGCAAATTATTAAGTTACATTGATTCATTTATTTACAAAAATGTGAGTGGGAAAAATTAATTGTCTCCCCCACTCGAAATTTTGTTATAATTTAACTCCAATCATCATTGTAAATGCACTAACTAGAATATGCAAAGCATATAAAATGATATTCTCAACATATTTCCTATAAGGCTTTCTTAAAATTTGTTCTTACTTAAGTTATCATTTAATATATATATATATATATATATATATATGTGTGTGTGTGTGTGTGTGTGTGTGTGTGTGTGTGTACGTGTGTGTGTGTTTATCAAGTTATACTCAAATTCGTTAAGGTGAGTTTCAAATTTATTTATCATGAAGGATATATTTCTATGCATTTGACAAAATTTAGTTTACATTTATAAGCTAACACCAAAGTTAAATATATCTTTTAATACAATAATTTAAAATTTCTCAAACTAGTTTAAGTATTCATTCAATGTCTCAACTGGAATGATATATTGATCACACTTTCGAAACCTGAAAATAAATATTGATGATGCCATAGTCATCATCAGAATCATTTACACGCGGCTGGAGTGCGATTATATATCTATCTAATACATATAGAATTTAGTACATATGTCCAAAATCTTTATGTATTCTATAGTCCATACTTATTATTATTATACAATTTTTCACTATATAACTATTTACTATATTTTGCAACATTCCTTATTAAAAGATTTCAAACACATTATTTTCAAAACCTTTTATATACATATATACAAGTCCATTTCTGCAAGCTTTTGTTAATATAAGATTTATACATTCACCAATGTTTAATCATTGCAATCTTTTAATATGATGCTTATAAACTCATATCACATAACACATTTCTATATAAAAAAAAAATCTTAGTTTAACCAATACAACCATGTGTTTAATTATGTGAGTAATATAGCCAAATGTTAACGTCTTATAATTTATTCATCCAAATGCTTAATGTTATAATTTTTTATTCATTCAAAATTTAAATTCTTAAGCATTGCTTATTAAGTCAGATTCAAGTCAAGTACGGGAAATATGCTAGAACTTGAACTAGCAAAAGAATCAACCGATAAGGAATTTCAAAAGATAGAGATTCTTATTACAATAAATTAAGGAAAGTTCAGGATTTTGAAATCGAAGTTCTAACTTCCTATGACGGGACGGAACAAGATCGAGACCCATACTTCGGAAACACTAACCTAAGAAATTTAACTAGAGAGATGAATTCGAAAGAATTTTGAAATAAGGCTAAATTTCCAAAAAAAATTATACATAAAATCCTTTTAAAACCATTTTAAAATCATTTGGACCTATTTTTAGTTTTAAAATACGCTCTCTCAAGAAGGATTCTGATATGATTTTACTCATTCTAGGGTATTACTTCCTATCTCTAATGAGTGTTTCAACCCTATAAGCTAAGGTTTATATAAACCAGAGCTCTGATACCAGATGTAACGACCTACTCTTTCGACCATTTCAAGTCGATAGTTAAACCAATTCAAACAAGTTGAAACGGCAGATTGTTAATTGTTATGAGGTTAAAAATAAATCATCGCAGAATCACAGACACAGAAATGCAGAATATCTCGCAGAGGAAGTAAAATTTTATACAATAATACAAAATTTTCTAAAGTGAAAATTAGGCTCACATCCCTAAAACATTTCAAAATTCACGCCACATCCACCCTAAAGATTCTTGTAAATCCATTCCCTAAAAATGAGCTACCGCTTCTCCTTTTTTGGTCCCTTCCGCCTCCCGCTTCTCCCATTCGCCTTTTCCCATTTTAGACCCAAAAAAAATGCGCTCATGCATAAAAAATAAAAATAAAAAATCTAAAATATGGAAATAATCCCTGGAGTCCACGCAATTTTTTTTTTAAAAAAATTGCATACTTATGTGCAACTATTGCCTATAGTAGCATACATGTATGCATATATTCATATAGTGTATTTATGTTGAAAACCTGGACCAATATACGCATACAAGTATGCAACTATTAGCAAATAACTACATACATGTATGCATACAAAGTTGAACTGAGATTCACGTGTAACGAAAAGTTGCATACATGAATGCAACTATTTTGTATATATGCATGCATGTGTGCATCAAATTTAAAAGGGAAGTTGAACTGAGATTTACGTATTACGAAAAGTTGTATACATGAATGTAACTTTTCTGTATATATGCATGCATGTGTGCAACAAATTCAAAAGGGACGACGGCTTTGTGAATATACGCATGAATGCATGCATTTATTCTGTACAAGAGCATAAATGTGTGCAACAATGTCTGAAAACGGCAAATGCTTGAAAAAACAGGCCAAATTTGAATATATGCATAAAACGATGCATGTAATGCAGTTTAGCTGCATACATGTATGCATTTATACTGCAGTTTGGGCGCAATACTGAAATATAAGCATGAATGTATGCAATTATTTATGAAATGGTGCATCTTTTGATGTAAAAACCTACTGTTTCGTTGTTTTGAGTATTTTTGGGTTTTGACGTGGTTTTTGATTGTTTTAACACCTGAATTTTTTGGCGTGTACGTGTTTTATTTAATAATGAATTTTCATGATTTTTTTATTTTTTTAATGAATTTTCAAAAAATAGGGACATAATTTATAATAAGTTTAGCACCGGATGTGAGCCTAATTTTGAAACTTAATAGGGACCTGTGAAAAATGGACCTTTTTCTAAAATTTACATGATATCAGAGTACAGAATAAATATAGATACAGCCGAAGACTGAATATAGAAACTTACTAATACAGGAAGAAATAAAATAAATTAAAAACGAAGGACAGATGACTAGACTCCAGAGATACTCGAGCTCCAACAGGTAAATCTCCAAATCTGAAATTACTGGGTGTGACCCGGGCATATGCAAGAAAAAAAATAAAATACTCAAGGACTAACATTCTCATATAAGTGAATTAATTCAAATGAAATGTTTAACGAAGTGCAAACAACTTAAAGGATGTTTGGGACTCCATCATTCAAGGATCCGTGAAACTAAAACATATAATAATATGCTATTATAATAGTGTCTATTCAGTAAAGTATAATATTTTAAAAAATAGCGTAAGCGGGATTACATTTTTACTCTTACGTCGTTTACAAACATTGTCATACACATTGCATATAAAACACCAGTAGTCGGTAGATAGGGATGCACCGTGATACAACAATGTTAAATCAAAATCGTAGGGGACTCAATCAAGAAAAATACGACAAGGCACGCGAGGCAATACCCAGGGTATGATTCTACCAGTTGCACTCCCGGACCGGTGGTAAGACATAGTAGCAACTACCACCCATCTCGGAACACACTCTCAAATCAAAGGGGCCCCAAATCGATCATAATGTAATAGAGATGGTATCGAAGAAGCATGTCCGATCGGAGGTGCGACCTCACTTAGTCACGGTATAGCTCCTGTTTTAGTCATTTTAATTATGACCCAAAGGTCAAGGCCAATCCATCATCGTTATCTTTCTTCAGATCTAGTGAACGCCTCCAAACCATCCTACTTCGTTCTGGATTCTCCACCACGTGTACAGTTGTTAAAGTGATATCGGTATTGGCAGAGATTATGACAATATCGACTCCGGTCTCTTTAACAACCAAACGCTTATATTTTTCACACCGTGGTCATTAAATTCAAAATCATATTCATGTATCACAATTCGATTAATTTTGAGTATTGATTTTTAAATCGATTTCTTAAATTACTTAAATATTAGTTCTAGTTCAAAGTCCAAGTCTTACGTTTACAAATATTCCTTATCAAACCACTCAGGTTTATATTTCGATTCCGTAACATCATCACTACTTGAAATCTTTATTTCAACCACTTTGGACCATTTGTTCGGATTAGACTTTGATTTATTTAACATAGTAGAATATTTTTAGAATATATAAATTTTGAAATAGCTAATTTATGTAGTTTAGTATAAGATACTTTTTATTTAATAATATAGTAAAAAAAATTAGTTATAAGGTTAATTGGAGAAAACACTTCATATATATATATATATACACACACACACACACATATATATATAGCCATAAAATGGTTATGAAAACGATAATAAAACAAATTGGTTCAAGCAAAATAGTTTGATGTATACAATAGTGATTTAAATATTTAAATAATTAATCCAATCCGAATCAATTATCCGTATTCAAAATGTGATTCATCGTTTATTTCAGATTTCAACTTCTCGTTCAAAATAATATGCATTGACAAAGATTTCACTTTAAGTATACAAATAGAATTTCACTTCTAAACCATTACTTCAAACTGGTTTATAAATTTAGTTCCAAATTTTGTTTAACTTGAATTGGAGGTTCCATGGTATTCCAAAATAGTTTTAATGTTTAATCTTCAAGTTATCTCTTAAATGGCACTTATCCAATATTCAACTTGCTTTGTCTTCAAATAAAATCTCATACTAAATTAAAACATAAGAAAACAAATTTCTTCACATTTACTTATAACAAGATTATGTCATAGCATTTAATTTTTCTAAAATTAAGTTTATAAAAGTAATTAATTTGAATGTTTGTATCAAAATAATCTTTTTGCACTTTGAATCGAATATTTGACGAAAACTGGTCGAAACAGACGAATTAGCCTACGATACATATCACATTGTGTTCGGAATGTGGGTGATTAGCTATGGACGACAGTCGGTGGGTCTCGATTGGAGATCGAATTTAAAAGTTACTTTTCAGAACAAATTGAATAATATATATTTATATTTATTAGTACCCTCCCTCTCCCCTCTCCTTCAGTCAACGACAAGTCAAAATAAAGAAGAAGAAAAAACCCGATGCCCTCCCCCGATCCCAGATCCATCGTCGCCACCGCGCCTCCTCTAACGTCGCTCCACGCCGGAACTCCACCACCAGTCCCCCCTCGTTAGCCTCCCTCCCTCTCCACGTGAACCCCTCGAGCCCCTGCCCGTTCTCCATTTCTCTTCCCGTTCAAATCCCCTCCTCCATCAACTTCCACCACCACTTCTTCCCATCGCAGCCTCGTCAGAATCGGCTCCTCCTTCAGTCGCTCAGCAGTACTGAATCCGCCGCCGTTGAGGTGTTTTGGGGCCCCACAGTGGTGTCGAGTTCAAGGCCGGACGAAGCGGTGGTAATGGGAACATCCGAACATCGGCTTGAGGCTCCGGCCATCGTGCGTTGTAAGGGGGAGGGCGCGAGATTTTCCAGTCCGAACTGAAAATTGGCAACGAAGAATTTGACAATGAGTTTTCCCCTTTGTTTTTATTTTAATTTTAGTATTATACATAAGTGATCATTGTTTACATTCATGATTTAAATAAAAATAACAAGTGTTTTTAAATAATAATAACAAGCGTTTAAAATAAAAATAGCTTTGTTTTTACAATAAAAACAGCAAGATTATAGCGAAGAAAAAATAGAGATTGTTTTAAATTAAAAATAGAATTTTTATGAAACAAATTTGTAAAATAAAAAGACTTGATTGTTAAGATTATAAAAATATGATTTTAAGAGGAGTAAAAATATAATTTTTCATTACACAAAAATAAGAATTCTTCGAATGGGAAAAATATATTTTCTATATAAAGTGGATAAAAATTCTTTGAATGGAAGATTCTTTGATATGAAAAATATGTTTTCTTTGTTACGAAAATATTTTTAGAAGACTAAAGATATGACTTTTAGCCTATGTAGGTTATTTATAAAATAGTCATACTTTGAAATAATTAATGATGGGTTAAAAATATGATTTTTAACGTAGGAATGCAATATAGATCGACGATCAAAAGAATGGAGGAGTGGATCATAAAGGTGAGAACTCCTCACTTTTATCTCTATTTCTAGTAAAAATATATACTAGGATGCAGACGGTGCTTAGCAGCACCCAACATCCATTGTCAACAGACCATGGATGACTTGTTTGTTTGATTGCTGTGTTGTGAAATTTGATTGTGTGATGGAATGAGATAAAATATTTTATAGTGGAAAATATTTTATAGTTAAAAATATGATTTTTAACGTGTATAAAATAAATATTTATAAACAAATCGGACGATTTGTTTATATACACTGATTTGACTAATATTGACTGGGACGATAAATTTTACACATCGCCCAACTGCACAAATAAAAATCTGTGTTTGTTGATTTGAAACCCTACACGGGTATTGGGATGATATTTGACGTACACTAATCCCGATTGTTTAGTTGTATGTCAATCGATGGGTTGACAGACTGTGCAAGCGCTAATTATTTATATTTAATGCTTATGCAGTTGTGTGGTGCACTCTGAATGATGGTTGATGATTTATCGTTGTTGTTATATACATGTGTTGTAGGGAATCCATATAATAAACATTATATGGTAATTGATTGGGCCTCATTCCAATTTAGAAAATAAATTCATGTGTTGAATTGAAAACATTCATGTGTTGAATTGAAAATAATTCATGTGTTGAATTGAAAATAAATTCATGTGTTGAATAAAATAAACATTCATGTGTTGAATAAAAGTCGTGTTGATTAGATTGACGCCATTTTAACGTGAACGATATTTATATCGATTTTATTCATTTTTATAATGAATATAGAAAAGAAAGTGATTTCAAAATATAACGTTTTGAAAATATTATCATTTGTATATCGATGATGTGGAATATTCAATTTTGATTAGAAATTGAATATGAAGTTGAAATCGTTTCGAAAACGAATTTAAAACGATTTATAAAATACGTTTTGAAAGGAAATCGACGAAATATATAATATTATATATATATATAATAGCCTGAATAGAACGCGCCTCGCCGCGGCAGTTCGCGAATTTCGACCATTGACTTCGAATGGATATTACGGGAGATCCGACCGTCGGATTCTCCTAAAACCGAAACCGTTGGGTTCGTATCGAAAAGAGCTTTCTAACGAATATTAGAGATTTGAAATCTAACGGTTGGATTTGGAATTATATCCAAATCAAATTTGGTAAAGGTCGCTGTACGTGCAGTTCGATGGCCGTTGATGGAAATCGACTATACGGGCCTTGATAAAATTATTAAAAATAGTAATAATTTGTGTAAGATCATAAGAAATGATTTGTGAATAATTGGGATGAAAATTCCAATTTTGAAAGGATAAAAATAGATTTTCATCGAAGTGAACTAGTCTTGAACTAGAATTATAATTCCATTTATTTTTAAAATAAATAAAGCGGATTTGAAATGGTTTTGAAAGTAACCAGGATTTCCAATAATTGAATTGGAATGGATTTGAATCGAAATTGTCTTTGGAATATTTCGATGTTGGATTTCGTGATTATATAGATATTGTTATGGAAATTTGAAAGATATATATATATATATCGTTATTTCCAATACGATACTTGTTGGTCGTAGAATTTGATATTGAATATAAGCCGATATATTTTCTATTCAGAGCCTTGTATTTAATATCAAATGTGATTTGGGTTTGTCGTGAATGGTGTCTTTATTAACACTGTTCTTAAACCCAGTTGAGAAAAAAATTAAATCTTTTTATTTAGATTTAATGAAGTGTACCAATTAAATGGTATTTAATTGGAATTGAATTTGAATTGATTTTTGGGTTTATCATGAATGGTGTTTTAAATAACACTTGTTCTTTAACCCGATAATTAATGGAATGTGATTTTGGGTTGTCGTGAATGGTATCTTCAATAATACTGTTCTTAGACCCAACCGAGTTAAGAAAATCAGAAACCAACTAGAGATTAGTTAAGTTGAATGGTTTCTTGGGTATTGATCTGATGTTGGTTTCGGCCTTCGGGGTTAATATTTAGGGAACTGTTCTCTTACTAATTTATGGTTAGAGACTAATAGAATGGAATGTGATGTGGGTTTATCGTGAACCGTGTTTTAAATGACATTGGTTCTTTAACCCAGTTTAAGATTAAAACCAAGTGGAGTTTTAATGAACTTTAATTAGATTGAAAAGATCGAGAATGGAGTATCACCAGTTTTGCTTCAGGCGATAGTTAAATCTTTAATTAGATTTGAACGTGAAATGGAAATTGAATTTACCGATAACACTGTGGTGTTAGATATGAAGTATGACCAGTTTTACTTCATGGGATGAATAAGTTGGGATTGGGAAATAAAACAAATGATTACTTCAGTGTGGTTCGCTAATCCCGACTAGTTGAATTGATATTCTAAAGAAGATTAAAGAATAAATTTGAGGAATTTATCTTTGATAAAATTAATGGGAACCTATCCCTAAGAATGTGAAGTTTAGCAACTAACTGAAGATTAGTTAAGATGAATGGTTTCTTGGGTATTGATCTGATGTTGGTTTCGGCCTTCGGGGTTAATATTTGGGGAATTGTTCCCGTACTAATTTACGGTTAGTGACTGATGAATTGGAATGAGGCGTATGTTGTGTTTGTGTAACACTTGTTTATTATATACGCGAGTTATTCGGAAAGACCGGGTTTATCCCATTCTGAATAACTGATACGACGATAAGTCGAAGATGAAGACGGTGGTCGAAGACCGGAGGTCTTCATGTCGTTTGGGTGATTACTGATGATCTTGATTGGGCCGTACACCCAAGAGGAGGGAATCAGTTAGTGGTCGTCCAGACGTACTTGGAGATCGATGGATATGCGAGGTACAAGGTGCCTCCAGTTTCGTTCAGACCCAGAACGGACTTGTAAATGGACTGTGTGTCTGACATTGGATTTTATTCTGTGTGATTGATTTCTATTGAATATATATCTGTTTGGCGGCGGAGAATTTATTCTCTTGCTTAACGCCCTTCTCTGAGACGTACGAGCTTAGAGGTTATATATTGATGGATATCAAACGCATGGAGTGAATTGCCTGTATGGCATGCCTAAGTGGCAATTGATCAAGGCTTCTGTTGAAAAGCAAAGTTTTGTGGTTGATGATCAAAGCACAGCCTGTGTGGCATAGCTTTGTGTAACGTTGATTCACGAGCCTCACACCCCGGTTGTGAACTAGAAACGGGAGAGGACATCAGGGAGGGCATGCGTTTCCTTCTAGCTAAAAGTGGCGTCAGTGGTTTTACACGCCCTGATGAGTTTGACTTATGTGGTTGTTGTTGTTGCGAGGCGCCTCGGATATATCGGTGACTATGTGGAGCCGATGGAGTCATTTGTTGGCTCATTTACGCCCCAAAGGGCGGGGAAACGTAGTGTTCAGGCATAATAATCCACATCGGTGGACCGGCCCTGACGATCTATGGGGCAGTTGCGGTTGTTCCTGAGACATGGGCTAGATTGTCTCGACGCCGGTGAGGACGATCCCTTGCCTCGGTTCATAGATGGAAATCCAACTTCCAAATACATGACTTTGCGGTTTTTGATTGTAGAGCCTAGTATGGCGACATGATATATGGTACCCATGCCGTCTATGATTGAAATTTTTTTGACACTATACACTTATAGTAATAATAAAACATGAAATTTAGCGTATCAAGCATTCTTTGGCTATTATAAGGTAAAACCCTATCCCCCGGCTTGCGTTGCATTGTGTGATGGGACCTGAGTCTTATAATAGCTTCATTGTTCTTTAATTAGCATTGCGCTGTTGTTTTATGCACTGGTATTCTTGGGAGGAAACCCGTTCCGTGTTATACGGCGTGGTCCCTTGATTTACCTAACTTTAAAATAAAGATTAATAACTGTTTTAGTTCTCACATCAGCCACATGACAGACCTGGAGTTTATTGTTTTAACCTAAACTATGGGTGCCCTTAGTTTGACACGGGCAGCTAGTAGTTTCGGTTTTGCAGATTTATATTCACAGGATCCTGATTTACAGCTGGAACGATACTCGGAAAGCTCTGTATCCGTGTATTACTTCTAGTTGTGTTTTGTATTATTTTCCACTGCTATGTAATTTATTGTAATCTCTGATATTTTCTGTGTAACAATTATTCATACTCTGTATATCCTTGTATTCTGATGGAATTGTTGTAATATACAATGAAATGTTCTTCTGTTTGCGTTCCGATGTGGCTTGTTCTCAATTCAATCCGTGATTTCCCGTAAGGGGGATTTCGGGTCGTTTCATTTTATAAAAATGTGTAATGTTCAAAATTCCATTTATGAAGAAATGTGGGTACCAGTAAACAAATTCGTATATTAGTTGGCACAATAGTGTTATCCATAACAGCTATATCCAAACAACTATTATATTCATAATAATACATACTTCATATCATGTAATTTTAAATATTTTGTCATAGCTCAATTTTTTAATACATTATAAGCATCTTATTATCACTACACCAAAACAGGGGATTACCAACGAGTATAAGTGTCGCTAGTAATTTCAGTGACACTTATATGTGTCACCGTGGAGGGGTCGGGAATATTCGCAACACTTATAAGCGTTGACAAATGTTCATTCGCAACGCTTATAAACGTTGACAAATGTTCATTCGCAATGCTCATAAGCGTTGGCAAATGTTCATTCGCAACGCTTATAAGGGTTGGGAAATATTCATTCGCAACGCTTATACGCGTTGGGAAATATTCATTTGCAACGCTTATAAGCATTGGTAACATGAAACACTTATATTTGCATACAAGATAGTATAAGCTCTACTCAATATGCATTCATCTATGATATTATCTCAACATAACAACATGTAACAAAATCAATAAGAAAACAAAATCCATATTCGTGACTACACCAAAGTATGAACTAAAAAAAATTCAATAAATAAAGATACTAAATTCAATACATATGCAAATTATAATCAACTAAATATCAATAAACAATATCCAAGTTCACACTAACAATAATATAAAACTAACATAATGCAAGATGTTTTTCATATTTGAAGTCTACAGGTAGCAAATGCGAAACCTCAACCATATAACGAACCTTACATCAAAAAATTTGCATAACTTGTTCCATCAAACTTTCTCTTTTTCTCCGTTTCTTCTACTGTTTCCTGCATACATTTAATTGAATAACATCAATTATGTTTCAAATAGTAGTAAGCGTTATAAGTTCAAAGTCATACCTTTTTAATTGTCTATTAAACTCGATGAAATCTTGCAATTTAAGCTCCTTTTTAAGCCTTTTGTTTTCTTCAAGGACCTCCAGTGCAAATTCCACACCACGATCACATAATGGTTCGTCAATCCAGTGGATGAATCCACAATCTCTAAGAGTTCTAGTGTTTGCACAAATAAAATATCGACGACCTACGTTTTTATTTAAATAACATGTTATGAATATTGGTTCAATGTTGCAACGGCATAGCAACCTTCGAGATTGTACTTCTCCAACATATAACGTTGGCAAGGGTGGCAATCTTGTTGGTGATGTCGATCTGGTAGGCGGTGTTATATCATTCTGTACACTTAATAATGCCAAATCTCTTTCCAAGCTCGACTCTGTGACGCTAAATGGAGTTGGTGCATGAGATTCGGATGAACAAACAATTTGAGGAGGATAACTCGAATCGTCTAAATAGACAGACGGATTACATAGGAAGTAATCACGATAATCGGTCGAAGGCCTTGAGTAGGAGGACATCTGCAGAAAATAAATAAACAGCAACAATATCAGGAATGAAAAGGATTGTAAGTGTATATATCAATTATCAAAAGGTTTCCACTGTAACTTCTGTCTCAAGTCTTATTAATAGCTATTAATAATAAGTGAAGTTCTAATATACTCATGCACACATTCAAAATAGGCCAAAATAAAAATAGATTTAAGATCATTCCATAGTTGTTTTGCCAAAATAAAATTATTTTAACTTGGTTTGAAATTGAAATTTGTAAATCAACATGAATAATTAAAAAAGTTCGTTAATAAAATGTGCATCAAACTAAATATAAGTATAGAATTTGGTTATTATATTATGGTAACTTCAATTACACTTTATACTTTGCTGCATTTAGCATTACTATCAAATGTTAAAAGTACTTCATCAATTTGAAGCATTCGCTGCACTAATTAATTAATTAATTAATCGACACATGAAATATTTAAGGAAAACAATAATAATAATAATCAGTATATGTACTTGTTTGCAAATTGAAGTATTGTAGATTGCAGTAAAAGCTTCATCAATCATCACTTTCATCGAATATGATTTAGCCATTTAGGTGTTTTCATAGTATTTCAAGTTTTCAACAACTACTAACCTTATTAGTTATTCATTACATTCATCAATTCACCTATTGAAGAAATCTTCACCATTTCAAATTTTAGTAGCAAATAGCAATTCAGCTAACAAAAACAAACGGAAGAAAAAAAGAGGGCGGTCTGGGCGAGTGGAAGGGAAAATTTAAAACATCAATAATAAGTATCATTAACTTAATGAAACTAAAGACAATCCTTAAACACTGTACTCTCCATGAGTATATTGTATGAAGTCACCATTCTATTTTCTCATCTGATTTTTACACCCATTTAGGTTTATATCCATCCCTCCTCTACATTAACTATCCAAAATAATGATATTAATGTATTACAAAATAATGATATCAAGTTATCCTTATAACCAGGTAAAAATAGGTGATTTTATAACCAAAATAGTAGCCAATGACACTTCGAAAACGACTTTACATAATGATATCAATGTATTACAAAAGGGAAAGCAACAAATAATAGAGACTCTTACATTATGGCTTGCTGTTTCCACAAAAAATGCTTTTGACTGTCTTACTTCCAATGATGATATTTCAACCGAGCTGCAGAATTCAGATTACTTCGAGCATTTGACTAGTCCTGCTGCTTTTCCTGAAGTATGTACTGCCGTTAGACCTGATGATCCTATTTATCCTGCAAATAAGATGCATGTCATTTGTAACTGATGCAACATCCAAAATTCAAGAACATTTGCACAAAAAGTTCATGAACATTTGCACTCGCAGCAGCAACAACATTGCTCTTAAGGTATCGCAGCAGCAGCATTGTTGCTTGCCTCCCTTTGCACTCTCATCTTCATAGTAGCAGCACCCTTCAATGCATTCGCTGCTGCTGCAGTGAGCGTCATCAAATCTCAATGTGTTTTTATATCTACAGCAGATCGAACAGCGAAAGAAACACGTTCGCGATCCGCTCCGGTTTGCTCGATTATCTCTATGCAGTGAGAAGCCAAAAGCTCAGTTTAATCTGAGTCATTCGGCTCAGTAAAACTGAGCTTTGTAGGCTTAGATTGACTGAGCCTTGTAAGCTCAGGTTAAACTGAGCCGAATGGTTCAGTTTAAACTGAGCTTCGGCTCAGTTTGGACTAAGTCAGTTTAATCTGAGTCGAAGCTCAGTTTGAATTGAGTCACATGGCTCAGTTAAACTGCACCGATCGGCTCAGTAATACTGAGTCGTTCGGCGTAGTTAAACTGCGCCTTAGGCTCAGTAATACCGAGCCGCTCGGCTCAGTTAAACCAAGATCAGTATTATTGAGCACAGATAAGTATAATATGCTCGCCCATATTATGCTCGTGAATGTCTGCATTGATCTTATGATTAGCTAAACTCAAACTTACCATCATGTACTTGACACTACAATTCGCCATAGGTAAAAGGCTCAATTAGTTAATATGGTTAACTGATATTGGTAGAGAAATTCGAAGCAGGATAATTATATGGGGGTCCATTAACACATAGATAACTATTAGTACCAAATTTAGATTCCAGGTGTTCATTAGTGCCAAATTAAGCTTCTTGTTAGGTATTTGCTTTCATAATAATGATATTAACACATAGATAACTATACCCCAATATGCATTGCAACAAAATGCACATTACTACACGCTTCAACCTGCAATATCGCATGGTCAACTGTATGAAGCCTGGTATGCTTTATAACTTCTTTTTTACTTATGGAAAACTTTGGAACAAATGAATACTATTACCATATATATTACATTTAAACTTCTAGTGGATTCTTATACAGACTCTCATTGTTACACAAAGATGTAAAAAAATTAAATGTGGTTGTTGGCGCAGTGAAGTTAAAGACTGACTAGAAATTTACATACTAATTTTATTTCTTTGTTTATGACTTGATATATTACCAAACAACAATTTGAGTACTGAGTGATTGTCTGGTTTTTCAATGTTATAACATTCACAATGCTAGTGAAATGCATAGAAATAACGCTAAACTACATACCTAAAATTGAATCAGAATATAGTTCCAGCGTATGAACTTATTCATACACCCATACTACATATGATCTTTTCCATAATTATGTTGCTTGTGTTACCTGTTCTTTTCATACACATACTTATATGTGGCCATTTATAACCAAATCCACTGCTGTTTATAATCATGGAAGCTTTGGATATTTTAAGATTATATTTAGAATTTTTGATTGTATAACATAGAAATTACTGAATTAGAGCAAAGCCATTACCTGTCAATCGAACTATTGGAGGCGGAGGCTTGAGCCTAGAGGAGCTGAGGTCAAGGAGGTAAGCGTCGGACGACGCAGCGGCACTGCAGCACTGGCGGAGCAAGACAGTGACGTCGGCGAAGCTGATGCTGTTGATTTGAAATTGAAAACGCTTGAGGAAACTTTCGCCTTTTCTAAATTTGCGATTGGGAAAATGGGCTGAATTGAGAAATGGGCGAAACAAATGCGGAATACAATTCTTTATTCACTTTGCATCATCACACACGAGAACATTCATCCAACATAAGGTAGTTTTGTACATTTCACTTTGTTACATGCACATCGGAAGTGTCGATGATGCTAAATATCGATATAACAGAAAAATACAGGATGATTAAAAAAACTGTCGAGAGATTTTATCAGAAGTGCTCAAAATAGTATAAACAACACAACGGTAAAATATGAAGTTTCACATAAAAAGACAACCTCTATACGCAAACTGCGCTAACATATAAATACTCATTTATGTAAAAACCTATAATGAAATTTGTATATATTAAAGTAAAACATAATTAGTGCAAATATTAGACATGTTTGGAAGCACAGATAGACAGACCAAAACAGAAGAATTTATAGTAGATTAACCTTGGGGAATCAATGAGCGTTCTTTATTTCTATGCCTTATAGCTTGGGCTATCCTGTAAAAGGAGAAATTACACATGTAAATAAACAGAAATAACTGCTATTTACACGCATCTAACATCTCACTCACACATTTATCCTCTCATCCAATCAAATATTTCATTAACCCACTCACACGCATCTAACATCTAATGATTCATCAATACATATGAATCCGACTAATCTAATTGTGGTTAACCTAATATCAAGGTTAATATACACAGAGATTTTCCTTATCTGTAGATTGTATAAACCTAAATAAGACTAACATAGTACAAGAAATCGAACTGTAAACGGAATCGAACTATACACGAAATCGTATAAACCTAAATAAGACTAACAGAGATTTTACTTATCTGTAATTGAACTATACACGAAATCGACAACGATAATGAAGAAAAAGTACAAATCGAACAAAAATTCTTATGAAATCAATACGTGAAATCGACAAAGTAAAAAATCAAAAAAAAATTATACCTGAAGTGACTGAATGGGATTGAAAGCGATTATAATGCGAGCAAAAATCGAATAAAGATCCCAAGATCCGACTAGATATGAACGGATTTGATAATCAATTTTTTTCTTCTGAAATCGAGATTTGAGTAATTGACTTAGGCGGCCCCTTTTTGCAAAAGCGTTGGGCAAATTGAATGACAAGTGAGAAATAGGGTTACAAATGTATGTTTACATTTTTACCCTTAGATATCAGCCCTGCCAACATAAATAAGCGTTGGCATTAAAAAAAATAAAAATTATGTATTTTTGGTAACACTTTTTTAACATAGCAACGCTTATTTTTGTTATTACACTGCAACACAAATAAGTGTTGGCGATTGGAAAAAAAAAGGGTCACCAAATGGCCATTATGGTGTAGTGTATTCTACACTTCACCTGGACTAGACTTTCTTGAAACGCAAAAAATGAATAAACAAATTAGATATTGAAATAATGAGACTGCCCAAATGTAACAGATATTGAACGAGTAAAATTACCTTTATCATTGTTTATGTCTCAATGTCCGGCGATAAATAAGTTGTATTGATATGAGTACTAACATGTATGCCTTATATACGTATACATATTAATTTAGTGATTAATTCTCTTCATCATTCTAATATGAGTAAAACTCTCTTTATCATTCTAATGTTTTGATTAATTCTAAAAGCTTGCTGTGTGTATCATATGGGTTGGGTTTTAATTTTTATTTTATGACCTTTTTATGGTGCAATATAGACAAAGTTTTAAGAAAATTAGTTTATCATGACAAATTTAGCATTTTTTCTACATAACCAATGAGTTTTCTTAATTGATTTTGATTTGAATCGTATGGGATATATTAGAGTTTAGTGATTGAAACAATTATATACAATTGAAATTGGTCACATAGACCTTTAACAGTTGTCATTGCCGATCCTTCATTATACAAATAATCTTTGAGTTAAAAAAAAGTAAAGTTTGATATCTTTTTATCACATTTTCCTTGCCTCAAGTTAATGTTTTCCAAATTAATTTGCTTAGTTGATGTTTAGTGAAGGATATAAAGAAACGTTGCATATTTTCCATATGCTTAAGTAAGAAACGCAATAGACAACTAATATACACATAAACACTGTTTTTATGCTCTTTTTTGTTGTGTAGGATAGATAACTATTGAAGTTTCAACAAATCTGGCTGACAACGGAAAATTTAGCATATTTTCTCTATATCCATTGAATTTTTTAATTGATTCAGCTACCATAGTGATTTGTCGGCATCATTTTAGTTATATTACTCAATTTTTCTATCTTCAATCAGGTAACGCCAAACTATAGTAATCTTCTGCACAAAAGGTTTATAGCATTAATTGTTGATTATTCTTCCATGTACTCGAAATCTTGCATCTTCCTACTGTCATAATGCAAATTATAGTATACTATATCTTGAATATTATATCACATATCCTTGCGTTAGATTTCCTTAAATAAATTATTCCTTAAGATTGGCTTCCCTTAATTTCACCATGTTTCTTTAACATATCATTGTTCTATGGTAACATACAATTTCCTTTTATCCTTGCAATAATCAATATATTTTTAGAGTTTCAGTTCATAAAAATGTACATTAGTTAGCATTTTGGAAACGATTATGAAATTACGTTATTCATTAATATATTAATTTTTTGACGAGTACCTTCGAAGGTAACTTTTATTGCTTTTTCAATTATTTATATAAAAGAATACTGTCTTTTGTTATAGCCAAATGCAACTAAATTATATGTTACTAATACTGTATTATGTTTCCTTAACCACATCATTCCCTAACGTTAAATCTCCTTAACTTTATTTTATTTCCATATGATATTTATTATTTCTTGCAGTTTTAAATGATCAATAGTAAAGTAATTGCATTCACATTTAAGAAACTAATGTGAAAATTAGGCATAATTACGGATTGTTTTCTATAAAAAGCTTTGTTAATTTAGCATTAAGTCAGTATGAAACAATTTCAATTTCATGGGTAACTGACTACCTGCAAATCAACTTCAAATTCATTCTTGCTTAATGCATTTTTTTTAGTACAACAGTAAATGGTATTACAATTTTTGATTCAATAGACAATTGTAATTTAAAGCAAGAAGATCCAGTTACATATTATAAAAGAGCAACACACTAAATTTACATTACATACTACTTAAATCTTGGTGGACCAAATGTACAG
Source organism: Allium sativum (assembly GCA_030737875.1). Lineage (NCBI taxonomy): Eukaryota > Viridiplantae > Streptophyta > Magnoliopsida > Asparagales > Amaryllidaceae > Allium > Allium sativum. The sequence continues at coordinate 304,681,055 of CM060924.1, forward strand.
AAGTAAATTTTGTGCAAATAGCATCCTATAAAATTATCACCAATCATTGTAATATCAATGAATATTAAATGTTTACACGTGTTCATATTGAAAAGATGTTAACAAAAAAGAATTAATTGAAACCCATAATTTAACAAGTTTGAAAAATAACAATAATGAAATAGATGTATTCATAAAACATTCTATGGCAGCAGAACTTCTAAAAAAACAAGTCTAGTTATTTGGGATGAGTGCCTATGCAACATAGATTTTATGTTGAGACAGTTGATCGTACTCATATTTCTATCATTATTGTGTTCAACCAATGTAGATTAACACATATATGGTTGTTTAATTCATCATTTCGTACATGTATCTTTTCATCAACCCAACAGAGATACATAAAATTTGATATTGTTTACACTACGTGCAAGCTGTACCTACTCACTATACATGCATCATTTACTTCTTGCTATAAAATTTAGTTTCTATAGTAGAATCCTAACACATACATATATCACTTACATTATATATTTTGCTATTATATGATATGTTCTCACCGCTTATTCATAAATGCAAACTACAACACTCGAAAGTCTATGCTTCCGTGCATCGCACGGGTTTCCACTCGTGTGTGTGTGTATATATATATATATATATATATATATATATATATAACATTTTAAAATAGTGTTTATTGACCATAGTGTCCTTATATAATTTTCTATCTTATGGTCAAGTGACAAGGATATATATCATTTTCAATCCGTTTAAAAAGGAAAATTTGAATCCCGGGTATATATCATTTCAACATGTATCCCAAATCAATTCAAAATTATTTTTTCAAATCTACATGTCATTCGGGTGTGTATCATTTCAACCCATGGTGTTTTTGTCCTAAATTTACAGGGAACTTGCAAGATGATGACAATTTAAACATAGCATAACATCCATTGCATCCATATTGTGTCATATATCAATAGTGTGCGTGTCACATGTGCACAACCAACATGTATGAGTTTCTAGAGCAATCCTAGCATTTCAATCAACATTTCAAGTAATTAATTCACTTAATCAGAAGTTAGCCACGAGTGAGAAAAGTTATCTTCCGTGGAAAAGCGAGAAGATAAGGGATGAGCACACAATATTGATGCTAACGATGCGAACAAATTGAAAGATCGGCCACCTAAATAATAATTAAAATGGTACGATTTAATAAGCAGATCTTTTTTTCAAAATAAAACAAATGTGAATTTGCCAGATCCGTTTAAAAGGAAAATTTGAATATCGAGTATATATCATTTCAACCCGTATCCCAAATCAATTCAAAATTATTTTTCCAAATCTACATGTCATTTGGGTGTGTTTCATTTCAACCTATGGTGTTTTTCCTAAATCTATAGGGAATTTGCAAGATAATGACAATTTAAACATAGCATAATATCGATCGCATCCATATCGTGTCACATATCAATAGTGTGCATGTCACATGTGCACAACCAACACGTATGAGTTTCTAGAGCAATCATAGTATTTCATTCAACATTTCAAGTAATTAGTTCACTTAATCAGAAGTTAGTCGCGAGTGAGAAAACTCACCTTCCGTGGAAAAAGCGAGAAGATAAGGGATGAGCACACAATGTTGATGCTAACGATACGAACAAATTGGAAGATCGGCCACCTAAATAATAAATAAAATGGTATGATTTAATAGGCAGATCTTTTCTTCAAAATAAAACATATGCGAATTTTCCAAAATTGAGTGACAACAAGGAATTGAACTAGTGACCTCGACAAACCACTCGACTGTACAAGTTTACAATTACAACAAAGAAATGATCTTATATTTACTAAAGATGACAAAAACACACACAGCACCAAGGCTGTAGAACAGGTATGTGTACTACTAGCAATTCAGAAGTGGTTCCAGCAAGTTGATGGATAAGTATATTAGCAGCTACACCAATTAATTCAGTCCAAACAAGTAACCAGGGTGTATGAGATCCCTGCCATTTCAACTACAAGCTAAACAATAACTAATACACTAATCTAAATTTATATACATTTATAAATAGGCCTAGACCAAAGAAGCAAGAACAAGTACATAACAATAACAACTAAGAGGAGTAAGATCCTTACTGAACTCATGAGAATAATGGAGGATATTGATTCAGTTGGAGGCGTGCACGCATCAGAGGGGGAGGAGATGACCTGATGCATTGAGAAGATTCCGCCTTCTTTTTTTATATAAACAACATGCGCATGCAGGTGAGGAGAAAATGAAGGCTTGCAGGGACAAACGGTGGTGGTTTACGTTGAAAGCTCGGCGGTGCCTAAGTAGGCTGGCAGTGGCGGTCTTGAAGGTGACTGGGGTTGCTCCTCGGCATCGTTTGTTCATATGATTCGTTGGGTAAGACGGTTTGGAGGGAGAACAAAGGAGAAAGGAGAGGTACAGTGAGGTGGCAAGCGGAGAGGGGTGGAGCGCAGCGCTTGGAGCAGGCCAGAGGCGATGGCCGCTGATGATCGATTTCAGATGATCGACGCCCTTTTTATTTTAATCGGGTTCGGATTTAAGAGAAGGGAAGAGATAGCGAAGGGGTTCTCGTGGAAGGTGGTCGGCGATCAAAGGAGGCTGCGCGGCTTCAGGAGTTGCGGTGGAGAGGAGGCGTGCGATCTGGGGTTTCCCTGATTTGGAATTTTAGGGAGGATGACAACGAATGGAATTGATTTCTATTCGGATTTGTGGGAATGTAGGTTAGGGTCGGTGAAATTGCATTACCCTCTTTCCATTCGAAGCCTTTAAGGCTTTTTTTTCTTCGAATTGTTTTTCTGAAACAAAACAAAAGGGAAAAGTGAAAATTTCAGGAGTACAGCAGGGAAATGAAGCAACGTGGAGGAGTTTTTCTTCAGTAGGAGGAATGCGCCATCTGTTTGAACAAGTGTATTAATTCTTGTTTTAAGTGTACACGTTGTATACTTATTTTTTTTTTTCCCTTAAATTGAAATTAAAAAAATTTCTTTTCTGATTAAAAGAGAACCATGTACACATATTTTTTGGATAACAAAGAGGATGAGAATTGATTTACAAACAATTTGTGGCTCCACCCTTTCTGGCACAAATTAGAGATTTAAACCACTGGATTATTGAATTTTGGCCAAAAAAAAATAGCGTTCTACTTACAATTCTATTTAATATTTTTAGGTGAAGCTCGCCCGGATTTCGAGGATATTTCAAATCGCAACTGTTTATTAATTACCAAATTAAATTCGTGTGAACCATATCAACTTGCCTATTTTTCTACGAAATCAATTCCTTGGCTATGTCCAGCTAGACGCAGCTCAAATATAAAATTTCATAATTTAATTTACATTTTAAATTTTAATATTATGAGCGATATATCGGTTACCGCTACCGTAAATCGACCGTAAAATCAATTCAAACGGAGCAAACCACTAGGACATTTTCATTATATAATTATTTAGATTACATCTAAATAATATTCAATTTAAGAATTAGCGTTTTATAACTTATCGATTGCATGTTTATTTTAGTGGTTAAATCTTAAATTAGTTTTTTTTTTTTTTTTTTTTTTGAATAGAAACTAATTTCACCAAAAACGGAGAAACAAGTCTTTCTCCAATGGCTCACAAAACCAGATATCGAACTAGCGAATCCGTGCACACACAAGGATGACAAAATAAGACAGGAAAAACAAATACAGAAACAAAGAAAAAACGAAGACTCTACTCCAAGGCCAAGATGAAGCAGCCTCCAAAACGAGCCTAGTCCCCGAGCCAACCAAGACACATCCAGACGCGGCGGAGTCCAGAACAACGGCCAATCCCTCCAGTGGAGACGAGGGTGAATGAACCAGAAGAGGAGGGACGAGCCACAAGACGGTGGCCAAGAAGAAGGTCCAACAGCAAGTGATCCAGAGCCACTCCTGCATGAGACTGGTGACAAGATCCACTTGAAAAGCCCACCAAAGCAATCTAGCATCTAAAAAGCGATCTGCAAACATCCAACCAACGTAAGATCGGGGGGGAGAGGAAAACAATAGAAGATTAAAAAAAAAGGGACAACACAAGACAAGATAACCCCAAGAAAACAGACAACAACCAATTTAGAAATTAGTTATCATCTTAAATACTATATTACAAAACAAATACACATTAAAGTTTTCATTTTAGAAGTCAACTTCAAACCTTCAACATATTTTAAAATTTCTAAATCAAATCTAATTAGTTCCATAATTAAAGGCGTCCAAATTATCAATTTGCTACAGTTCATGAGCCAACATAACATTATCAAGTATATTTCTACCAAGTAGAAAGGCTGCTTGATTTGATGAGATAAGTAAGGGCAGAACATGCTTAAGTCTAGTAGCCAGTATCTTAGTGATACATTGGTAAATTGTGTTGCAACAAGATATAGGTCTAAAAGCATTCATAGAGCAGACATTTTTAGACTTAGGAATGAATGCAATGATAGTATTATTAAATGACTCCATCATTTGTCCCTTCTAAAAAAATTGTTGAATGGCACTACAAACATCATGTTTCACAACATTCCAACAGCTTTGGAAAAATAGGCATTATAGCCATCAGGTCCACCACATGAACTTTTATTAAGGGAAAACATTGCATCATTTATCTCACCATCAAAGATGGGAGAACATAAACTGTCAATTTGAACATAAACTATCATCTTTTATTTTTGCTTAATTGTTATTTACATTATGTTTTGGCTGTATTTCTACCATTTTCTCTAGGAAAAGATTTTCACAAATAGTTTATCTAAATGTTACCTTAAGACTTTGGCATTCCGAATCAATAAACTCGATTTAATGGTTAGAATTTTTTTATTTCATATCTTTTCTTTTGATTCAAGTCTGAACTAATGTGAAAAAATAGAATCTTATAGGAAATGGCGATCGTCTCTTTGGAAAAATCCAAATCTCCAACAAAGATATCTCCATCTTTTAATTCGGATTTCCATTCTGCCTTCCCCCAGATAGAAGAAATCCTCCGCAACATGCATCTCAGATGGGGACTATTAGCCAAGGTAAATCTACATTCCCCAATTTAGATTATAGGCTAGAATTTCTCGATTTGATTTTCGAAAACCAGGAAGTTTTGAACAAAGTAAATTAGTTACAATCGAGAGCTTGGATCAATGTAATTACAGAAAACAAGTATCATCAATCATCGATCCAGTTACAAATTTTCGAACCCTTGGTTAAAGATAATCTTAAAGTGGAAGTAATTGACGAAACCCTAGTTAGTAAAGCTAGAGAAAGGTGGATCAATTCTATAGTTTTTTATGTCGGCTTATTTTCAGTTTTTGAAAGAGTACATAGACAGAAATTGGAATTTAAATGGCAAGTATCAGTTGTATTCTAGAGAAAATGGCTTCTATATTATCAAATGTGAATCTGCAGACGATTGTGAAAGGATATTAGCAACTGGTCCATATTTTTACAACAGAAGATTAATATTCATGAAAAAATATCAGCTAGGTATGGATTTAACTCGTGAGTATCTACATACAATACCCATATAGATTCGTCTTCCATACTTAGATCTAGATTTTTGGTCAGTTGAAGCCATTAGTAGAACTGCATCCACAATAGGTCACCTTGTCAAACTTGATAATGTTACAGAGGACGTCATCAGAATTTCTTATGCCAGAGTGTTGGTTGAAGTGGATATTGACTTTAAATTCCCAGAATATATTCCAATTTAAAGCTTATGGGAATATTTTATGGCAAAGAGCTATCTATGAGTTGGTTCCTACAGTGTGCACTAATTGAAAGATTTTTGGCCATTCTATTAATGTTTGCAAAGCTTCTAAGATATACCAAAAATAGTTATAATACAGCTAGTGTGATGGAAATTGATGATTCTAGGGAAATCCAAGGAAATATTTACGAAGTTATCCCAATGAAGAGTGCTACTGTTAAGGATAATAATGTTTGTGCAGGGGAAATTAACTAGTCTCATAAGAATACTGATGTAGAAAATGTTATGGGCTTTAATATTAGTCATAATAAGCAGTTCAAGGTTATAGATATTTCTGAAGTTGACGATCACTACAACAAAATTGAACTTTTAGGACAATTTTATGTGTCGCAAAAAATAAAACTTGCATCCTAAAAGATAACTAACGACACTAAATCTTGCGTCGCCCAAGCGTCGCAAATGGTGCAGACGCAAATAAAACTTTTCGTCAGAAATAAGTGTCGCAGAAAAGTTTATTTTTATGACATAACTTTTGTCGCAAAAATCTGGTTTTGTGCCGCAAATAGTTTGTGTCGCTAATGTTATAGCTTCCATAGTGTTTATTTGCAACACGTCATTAATGTCATTAAAAAGTATTAAATGCGACATAAACATATATTGCAAAAACTTCAATTTTTAACGACACCTATTTGCGTTGTGCTTAAATAATTTTTTAACAACATATAATTACGTCGCTAATGACGTTTGCCTTTATAACATCTAACTAATATGTACTGTTAAAGCTGCTTAAAATTAATGATTTCAAAACTACAAAATCTTCTAAACCACGAAATCAATTGTTCTCCACACCCTTAATCATTGATGTAACATCCCGCATTTTTGTCGGTTTGTATTTGAATATTTAAATCAGTTTAAATATTGAATCCAGAATATAAGTAAATTTATATATTAATTAAAACGAAGTTGAACGTATAAAAATATATATTAAATATAATCGAGCCCGAAATATCGCGGCAGTTCGTAATTTAACGTTCTGAACTTCAACTAAGTGTACCGGACTCGTTTTAAATCAGATTTCTTCGAAACAAGAAGCGTTGAAATCTGTTGAACTGTATCTTCCTAACAGAAGTGAAAAATCAAGATTTCGTCGTATAGATTGCAAGATATGTCCAAATCAAATATTCAGAAAGTCGCTGTGGAATCGTATATCGACCGTAACGGTTTATTTGAAATAACTAGATATCGATTCAAATCTGGACAAAGTTCTTTTGAGACGCAACGATAATTTAATTTTTAGAATTTTACTGTAATTTTTAAATAATTAAATACACAACTTTTTATTTGGAGTATTGTGCACCCTGTATCGGTATTTCGGGGTTTCACAGAATGAGTTCAACTACCGATATTATTATATTTTTGGGACCGGGACACCTCGTTGAGCACGACTATACTTTTATTTCTGTCTACAGCAGTCCCTAAATAAATATCTAGTATAAAAACAAATGATGTTTTATCTACCCTAAAACTAGAAGATACACCTTTCGGCTATTTGTGGAAAAACTCAACACAGGCAAAGTTAAATCAAAACATGTTCTGTCCTTTCATCCAACCCATAAAGTCTTCGTCAAAAATGAGGTGAAATGCAAGTAACGTATTAGCCCATACCCTAAAATTCTAAAGCCGTAGCCTAAGAACTAAACCATACCCTGTCTCTTCTAATTAATAAAACCCATACACCTACACAGTAGACCAAGCATCCCCTATAACTTCACACTGAAGTAAACTAGGATAGGAAACTATACATCCTATGGGAAGCTATTTCTTAACCATGAAGGATGTAAAATCTATAAATACCCACCGTCCAACAACTTTCTCACCAAAAACAAAAATCTTTCTCTCCCTTTCAAATCTGAGCCGCAAGCTCCATGAAAACAGCTCGTGAGATCTACTGTGAAGGCAACCTTGAACTTGCGAAGAATACAAGGAGGAGAGTAGCGAGTTGTACAAAGAGATCGGAGGGTAGTTTCGGTTTTATGACAGCACTTGGTAGCAGCATGATTTTGTTGTTGGGTTTGAGACTTTGTGTGCGTGAGAGTGTAAAAGCTACAGGGGTGGCGCTTGTATATGTAAAGGAAGGGAGGAGGGACAGTAGATGCATGGAAGTTGAGAGGCTATGGAGCGTGCGTGTATGCTACTGGTGCAGGCAAGGGTTCTTAGGCAAGTTACAAGAGAGTTATTATGAGTTTTGGGTGTTGAAAACATTTGGCAAAGAGGGAGTGTGCGAGTAGAAGAAGTCGGATCTGAGATGAGAGGGTGCAGGCGTGTGGTGAAAGTGATGGAATGTAAAGGGGAGAAGGCTGATGACATACAATGAAGGATCACGTGAAAAGAAAGGAGGCCAAACAGTTCGGACGCGGATCAGTAGGAAGGAGCGTGGGTTTTAAAAGAAGATGGGATTTCAAAAGGTGATGGAGTTCACCGTTATGATGTCGGTCGAAGTCGAGTTGATGATCATCGCTGCGGATGGTCAAGCAGTTCGGGGTGCTCCGGTGGTGGACGAAGCAGATTGGAACCATTTGAGGTCCGTTTGAATTATGGCAGATTAAAGCGTCTGGTACGATCAGCCGACGCAAATCGTTATTTAACGGTTAACGCGCCAAGGTGAGTAAAATCACTAACTCTGATTCATTTTAAAATATTTTAATTACATTTTAATGTTGTTTGAAAGTTGTGTGATGGTCGATTAGTTAGAGTACAATTCATTTGGTTGAATATTATATATCATCATCGATTGGACGCTGATTCCATCAATTAGAATATTCCCTAGTATAGAGTTAGTGATGATTGTGTGGACTAACATCTGTGGATGCAGAAATCGGTTGGAGGAATCCGACCGGATTCCTCGATATGTATATGTACTGTTTGTTTTGTATGCACTGTTCGAACCCGAATTAAATTTAAAACCCCGTGTGGATAATTGATGTTGAACGAAATTTCAGCATTTGCTTTGATAAATAAATAAACGATATAAATTTAGAAAGGGGTAACAGCCGACCGTAAATCCATCGTTTTGTTAAGAAGTCGATTGGCCGTCAGGCAAATCAACGAAGTTAATTATAAAAAATTGTATTTTTATAATTAAAGTGAGGGTTTAAATTATAATAGAAGTTCTATTATAAACCAGTATTTTAGAGTTCGTTTTTATAAAGTAAATAAAAACGATTGTTGACATTTAAATAAGTTGATAAAGCAGAAATTATCTGACGATTAAATATTTGGATAATTATATAAACAATTTAGAAATATTATTAGATTAATTATATTAATCTAATGTTAAGAAGTAATTAAAAACCAGTTAACGAGTTTACTGATGGAATGAAGTTGATTTAATCAACTGTTATTTGGGAAATTGATTATTAGATTAAGTGGCCTTTAATTAATCTAATAGAAATAGTTTAGAAATAAATTGATTAAAATTAATGAGAGTTAATTACCTTTTTAGTTTAAGAAGTTATAAATAGAACTGTGGAACGGAGATAGCAAAGAGTTAATGTTTAATATAAACAACGAAGATTTCAAAGTATGAATATGGTGTTATAAAACCATATGCCAAAATAAAACAAGGAAATACGATTTGATGTATATAAAGTAATAAAGGATTAGAGTACAGACTTATATTTGTTCTAAGGTAAGAACGTTGTCGATCAAGGTCTAAGAGGTAAATAGAATACCCCAACTTGAACGGCTTCACTATTATCGAGGAACGATATCAGTTCGTAACGGTAAGAGATGTCAAGATTAGTATAAAGGGAATATGACAGCGTATTGCAAGTCTGAAACTATAGCGATAAAATAAATGATGTTGACTAAGCTTAAGCGCGACTGTTATGTCAAGATTAGTATGAAAGGAATATGGCAGCGTATGCAAGTCTTAGAACTATAGTGATAAAATAAACGTTGTTGATTAGGCTTAAGCGTGACTGTTATGTCAAGATTAGTTATAAAGGAGAATATTACAGCGTATGACATGTTTTGAAATGTGACGATAGATTAATGCTGTTAAGCAAACCTAAGCGTGATTTTTATATATAGCAGCACTTCCTAGGGAATGAAAACATTTGGTTTGGAATCCACTTAGTCTAAAGTGATAAGTAACGACGTGGGTCTAAAGAAATATGAGGATGAGTTAGAAAGGGAATTAGGGAATCATGTTAGAAAATGATGGCAGCATTTCGATGTTCGAAATGTGATTAGAATTCAACCATTAGGATTTGGAACTAGAATTCGACAATGTCGAATGTATTAAAAGCAAATTATTTTAGGAATTAAAATCTGATAGGGTCATTAACAGTTAGCTTAAACCAATAAATTATAATAGGATATGTAATTAGTGGTTAGTTATAAACTTGATAAGAAGTTGTCTTAAAGAACATAGTTTATAAAGTAGATTGGGAATATAAAGTATGAAAGAGATTTCAGTAAATGAGATAAGGGTATTAATTTTCTAAATAAAGAGTTATTTGATAAAGGTGTTCAGATTTCTATAATAGTATGACATTCACCGTTTAAAGTGAATAGTGTTTTAAAAATGAACGTTGGACATATTAAAATGTTTATAATGAAATTGGGATATTTTCCAATGTAAATAGTGTAGATTATCCAAGTGTAGGAAATAAAGAATGTGAAACGAATGGAAATGTTCAAACATTAATAATGTATACATCTGAAATATAGGAGAATAAGAGTTGGTAATAACTGGGAATGTTTTCCAAGAATGTGAAAAGGGTAAAACGGGATTAGAGAAATATCCGGTAAGATATGGGAATTCGAATAATAAAAACGAATGTTAAATAAAAGGTGCCCATGGTTGTGTGCGTTTAGTTGTTCATTTGAATGAATGTTTGTTTTACTTCGATAGTTAAATAACCGACTATCGAAGTGTTTTAACCATCGTTGTCAATACAGAGAGACCGGTTGGATATATTATCCGGAAACCACTCCGTATAGGCATAGGCGCTGCGAATTATATTATACTGAAGACAATTGAAGACGGAATGAAATGCAAGGCTCGTCCAGTTCTAGAATGGTGTTTTTTGTTTGCCCAGTCCCAGGACAACTTATATGGACGAGTGTCTGACAGAGTATTTCCAACGGTCACGCCGTTGATTTTACGAATATACCAAGTTGGTGGGGAGAAGGTAACTTCTCTTTATTCTACACCCGGTGTGCATTTGTGTAATCAATGTGTGATTACGGATTTGACGATGTGACATTCAAAGTGAATGGTGATTAGATGTTCTAAAGATAGACTTAGCCTCTAGCCTCACAACCAGGAAGTAACAAAAGTTGGGCTAGGCAGCATGGCTAGTTGGGTTATCCCCAAGCAGGGTGTATTGTCACCGATCTAGAGAAAATTCATATTTAGACTTCTTTTCGATTCTGTATCTTCGGATGACGGTTGGATGGCCTACTACCGTGGTGGCAATATATTCGCGACACTCAAGCTAAATGAGTGAGCGGTCATGTGTGGCCGGGTTGCAAGACATTCTTGTTGAACCCTGAGTGTATCCCCTCTAGAGTACACTATTCAGAAGGTGCTCCCATACCTTGTCTATTGGAATCCATTCTCCAATAAGCGCCCTGCGGTTTTTGATTTTATACTATATATATGTGGAACGTGAGATGCAAGCGTCCTGCTACTTGATTATTAAATTGAGTAGACATTATTGTAATATCACTGAAGTTTGATATCAAAGTATTTTGGGTTATAATAAGGTAAAAACCATCCATGTTTACGTGTGGGCTGGTCTTACTATTATCCTTTTGTTTCAAAAGGAATTTCAAAGTTAAACGGTATGATTGGAATTTACTCACACCAGTCCCATGACTGACCCAGAGTTTATTTTGTTTGTTTTCCCTAAACTCTTTGGTGCCCAAATTTGTATGGGCAGTCAAGTGTTTCAGGCTTTTACAGATTCACTTGGAGGAGCTGGAAACAGAAGGCTTTACCATTAATTAGTTAGAGAATATTTCCGCTGTGATATGATGTATTGTACTCTGATATATGGTATGTATTTATACAAATTCAGATTTGTATTTCAAAGTTATGTTATAATAAAATTTATTCATTCCGCTGTGAGTTTCGTGTTTATTCAGATTCTGTTCAGTGTGTTCTTCTTCTTCTTCTATTCTATTAGTTCTATCTTTTCTATCTCATCCTCTAAATTCCTCTATTAATGTCCTGGTATTTTCGATGCTCGAGAAATTGACAGTATATTTATGTTCATTTTCTGGGTCGAAAATCCCCCGCCATTACAATTGACGCTGTTATTTTATTATGAATCGCAAGATATATATTTTGTGCACAACATTTTCCCTTGCAGTTCTTACGTATAAGCAACACTTGTAAGCATCTCACGTTGCAAGCAATTAACTTCAATGTTGAACCAGTTTTACACATCCAACACAAAGAATATTAAAATGGACATAAAATACAATTTTTCGCTATTCACTTTTCTATGCTTAACAAGAATCACTGCAAGCCACAGTTAATAACTAGTATAAAGTGTAAAACCATTGCTACAAATTTCTTATCCCAAGTACCAAACTCCCTTCTTGAGTCATATGGTTACAAACTTTATAAAGGGTAAAAACATTGGTATCGCTCATTATTGTGAAACTCTCTGGCTCAGAATTTCTTATCCCAAGAAAAATGATAAACATGAAATGACAAACAAGCAAATTCAACTCTTCATTTGCATCGCTCATTATTGTGAAACTCTCTGGCTCACTGTAGATATGGCTTCCTTTGCACCAAGTCACGTAATTTTTTTGGTCATGTTCTCTTATTTTCTTCTCACTTTTCCAGATTGGATGTTTTCCCAGAATAAAAGCACCAAATGAATGATGTCAGGATTATAAGAAAGCAAACAAACATGTGTAATAAATATTATATGAAAAGGTGTTGTTAGAAAATGAAATCTACCTCTTTTTATGATGATTGTGCTTTAGGTTGTGCTTTTTCATCCATTGCTACATAGAAAAGAAGAATAAAAACATGGTTTGTTGCATAAGAGCAACGAAATCTTTGGCAAAAATTGAGTAAAGCACAATCATATTGTAGTTCAGAAAAAGATTCTAATTTGCATGTAACAGATCTTCAAGCTCCGATGAATTACTATTCTCGCAGCAATAACAATAACCTACAAGTTTAATGACAATTAGCCTATAAACTTTGTACATAAAAACAAACAACATTAATGTTAAAAAGAAGTGATTTCTCCAATAATCATTAATCAGCATGAAAATTTCCCAACTGATAAAAGAAACAAATTAATGATGGAGTGAAACTAGATGTGGTGCCGATTCATACTCAAGTGCTACCTTTAATTGTGATCCGTTGTTAATCAATATTCAATGCAACCCAGCGAATAATTATAATTTACATGTAAAAACAAAAATGATATTATCGCAGTGCTAGCACTTAATTTCTAGACTTTGGCAGCATACACGCACACCATACCGAAATTTGGATCTCTATCCCTTTGTATTTCTAGACTTTTGTGATTCATTAGCCGTCAAGATTAAAAAAACTTCTTGCATTGCTTTCATTGCCATTTAGAAATGTAATTTACAGGAGTTAGGTAAGACTTGAAAATTTTATTATACATTCTAGGTACATGTACAACTGAGGTAGTCATAATGCTAGAGACAAACAATCATTGGTATTTTATAGCTTAGTAGCCTTGTTAACGCATGCAACTCTTTGTTCATGTAAATAGAGCATATAAGGTGAATCTCAAGATTTTTCCATTGAAATTTTAGTTTACATGTATGAGATTTGAATTACATAAACAAAGTCAAGCATGACTCACTGATGGAATCATAAGATATTATTTGTATCTTTTTTGCATGAACAGTGAAGATTAATTTGTTTTTTTTTAGTTAATCGGCACTTTAGTTGTTTGCTTATCAATTTAGATTGCAATACTATATAATGAGACCCACTAATTGACAGTTCCAAAATTTTATTTGACAAACAAAAGGTAACTTTAATCACATCTATGATAAATGATATTAGGATTAACTATAAATCATTATTTTCCTAGACCATTGACTACCGATCTAGTTGAATTATGTGAATTCCTGTTATATGTTTAATATTGGAAAATACTGCATAAAACACTACAGCAATAAGTAACAAAACGCGTATAAGACGATGCTAATTAAAACTTGAAATCCATGTCTAACAGTATTGCATATAAACTGATGGCAACCATAATCTTAAGGCAAAACACATACTTCTTGTTTTATTGGCTTACGCAATAACAGTAGGACATACATTCATTTTAGAAAATGATAAACATGAAAATGACAACGTATAAGATAACAAGTAAAACCTAGCATTTATTTCTTCATGTGTAATATTGTCTATTTCAATGTATTCCTTTAGCATATAAGATAGAATGACCTTAAAAAAATCTTTATTCCTTCATGTATTTCTCTTCTTTTATCCTACTTATCTTTACTTCAAACTTGTTTCCCTACCACAGAAAAATTATTTTTATAGTCAACAGGACTTTTTTTTAATATATATAGAAAAAAGTAGCAATGGAAGGACAGTTAGGGTATGTTAATAACTTTTTTACTTTTACGCATGTATAAAATTTAACTTAGTTTGTATTTGGGGGGGGGGGGTAGTGATTTCATAATATTACAGGACAACAGCTCCATGACAGGATGAAAACCTAGCATATACACAGGTGTAGTCAATAATTTACATACAATATTACTTTTATTATGCTTGATTAATAATCTCCATTTCCAACTAAAAAATATGAATCGAGAACATAAGCAGACTAATCAGAAAATGGACCATTGACGAATGACGAAGCTTTCGTGCAGATGCAAGTGGTCCATACGGAAAATTGTGCTAAGCACCGTTGACAGACGCAAAACAAAAAAGTCACATATAGACTTTATTTCATTATATTGGCAACAAAGGGGTATGTGAAAACTACAGTATACCAATTTTCTTTTCGTTTGTAACATCTAGGGATATCAAACGATATCAGTAAATTTTCAATACAATATGAACTGGTCTCACTATAAATGAAATTACAGTGACATATCAACTTACTACTGGTAAGCTGCATTCTTGTACTATACTACTACTACTATTACTTTGATGATGTGGTGGTTATCCTCTATGTGATGAGTGCAGTCTTATTCTACTAGATTTATAAAAAGAAATATCAACACATTTAATTGGCCATGCTACCTAAGTAGATTGAAATGCATGTAGAATAAAGGATCATTGCATAGATGATCAACAAGAACGGTAACACGTAAATAGGGTTTCAATTATGAGTTCCTGTTTTTGCCCTATTTTTTTGTGAAATGATACAAATTTGAAGGAAGAGCTTCAATGCTCAACTATTTACCGCTAAAAGGGTTAAGTATTGTTATGTTTGAGGTATGCTACAAATATAGCAGAAGTGTGTTGCAAAGTGGGTATTGTTGCAAAGGAATGGAACTTAACTGAGAAGCTACTATTATTGCAAGAGAAAATGGAGCTTGGCCCAACAGAAACCAAAGCCTATAACAAAGTAAACTAGACGAATGTGATTAGATGGGAGCTAGATTGCGTAGACAATAAACTAAGTGTAGACTAGATGCCGAGCTATAAGATATTGCTGCACTAGCCGAAGAACAATGAATTTCAGCTTTCTTGCTTCATCGTAGCAATTATGGGAAAATTGTAGAACTGCATATCGTGCTTGTGAACAGAACTGCACTGAATTGAGGATGAGACTGGGTGTAAAGATAGATGCTGAAAATTGATCAGAGCTGCTAGCAATGAAGTACAAAAGTAGTTGATAGTTAATGGCTGGTATTTGATGAGTTCGGAACCATTTTATTTACATATATTACATGTTATTCAGTATACAAACTATTTTATTTTGACTGCTTTTTGATATAGATTTCCTTACCTTTTTTTCTCATATATATATATATATATATATATATATATATATTCTTACCTTATTAATGCAGTTGTTTGCTATAGTAAAAAATGGTTGAAATGTACTATAGCAAAAGAGATGTTTTATTTCTTATTTTCTTAACTTATATATGTGAATTTATAATGGCTTAGCAAATTTGTAGCAATATAAAATTGTAAATCAAATGACTTTCTTTAAAATTTATATATTTTTACATATCCTCTGTATTAAGGGAAGTTATACGTTTTCAAACTTTTATTTTAAATTTATTCATTTTAAGGAAAATCAGTAAAGAAATATTACAAAAAAAGGTAAGCTTAAAATTGAAATTACAGTGAAAATCACCAATAAAATAAAAAACAAACCAAAATATAAATCATCTAAGAAGACATCCATGTTGTCTGTCCCAGGAATTGCAATTTAAAACGATTGTGCACATATTATTATCACTGAATTATTAAATAAAAACTAAAATTTTGTTACAAACAGTTGATTTTCTACTAGGTTTCAAGCTTTTGGAAAGGAATAAACTAACATAACATGTTTTAAAGTAGTCGATCACCTACAGCTGGAAAAAGTTGATATGCTAAGTCCCCAAAAAAATCATTTGTAATTTTACCTCCAAAAGGATGTAATCTTGATGTGGCCACTCATGTCCATAATGATGATGTCGATAGCAATATACTGTCTATTGTGATGAGTTGGATACAACTGCAAATTATTTCTTTTGTTGCTTGTTGGATATAATAGCTAACTGCAAACAAGATCAAATATAATCGAATACCTTGAGCCATAACTATAAAAAAACATACATAACTAATGAGCATCTGAAGTTATGATTGTAAGCTTGAAGATATCAAGAGTTAAGTTCCAATTAAAGAAAGACTTCAAGCAAAACACAACACTTGTTATGATAACAAATTCAGGCAGATTTTCAATAGATTTTCTTGTCGAATAAAAGGAACAACACAACTTGTTTTGGTGCTAGAAACTCAACGTTTAAATGCTCATGTAACAAAAGTAGTATAATTCTCATCAACAGTTTTATTAACAAAGAAATAAAGACATCTTATTAAAACTTAAGTACCAGAAATTTTCATTCTAAAAACCGAATTCTCAAATAAATTGTGTGTTAGTATTGTTTTGTTATAACAATTTCTGCTGCTCCTGATTTATTTATTCTGAGCTGTAGCTAATCCAAAGAAATTATTTACCACACATATCTAAATTTAAACAATTCCTTTTCGTTTTAATCACACCTTTGGTGATACAACTATTATAAAGGATAATTGTAATCGTCATTAACCACTGATTAAGAGGAGAAATTTAAGTACAAGATTCCAAATGAATCAAACAGCATTCAAGACTATATACTGATTCGATTCCTTAAGATTTCATCTGCTCGGACAATATAGCAGAAACGAACAAATAACTAATAAGGAAATAAAAATAAAGGAGAAAAAATATTGAATTTTACCTTAATAGAAAAGCCGATTTAATAACAACTGCAGATAGCGCGACGGTGCGAAACAATCAATCGTCGATTTTGAGTGGAATAAAGAAAGTCGCCGAATTTGAGGGCGCGAGAAAACCCTAGCCGCCCATTTGAGGGAAACGATGACTAACTGGTGAGAAAACCCCAAAATAAAGAGTCGTAGGATTTAGGGTTAATTTACTGCATCGGTATTAGGAATTCTTTTGTAAAAAAGCAACAAATAATAATACTCTTTTGTGCAGATTGGTAAAGAATAGTTACTTTAATAATTTTCCGCTCTGACGTAATGTTGTATTATTAGTTCAGAGTATAAGTAGAAACATATAATTAAGTCGTGAATAACCAATTTCTTTTGCGACATCTGTAATATGTAGTAATGTTAAAATTAATGCTTGAACAATATAATTTTAATTTCCATGTTTAATTACGATGCATGATACCGTCATAAACGGTATGAATTTATGATTTGAGTCATTTACTACCAATATTACTTGCGACATAAGAAAGCGTTTTAAATATTCATTTTTGGCGACATATATTTTTACATCGTAATTATTTGCGTCGTTAAAAGGCGAAATTGTTGTAGTGCAACCATCCCAATGATCAAATGGTATTAGTTAAAAATAGAGATGTAGAGAATTCTAATCCTTTATGTATACCTTTTGACACTAATATGTATAGTCAAGATATTTGTGAGCAGGTCAATAAGTTGGTTAAAGATATTGGAAGCTTTGAAAAGAATATTGATGCAGATAGAGTAGTTAACTGTGAGGATTACAGTGAGCATCAAAATAGTGAAGTTGCAGTAAACAAACACTCTTTAACAGAGGAATCAGCCAGTTCTTCATGCAATTTTAAGAAGAGAAGATCTAAAGTTAAATCCAGTAAATACGAAGGGGAAGTATAAAATTGAGTGATGAACCTTTGGTTGAAACAAATCCAGAGTGGGTCAAATTAATATCTCAATTCCAAACAAGATCAAAATAAAAAAAATCAAAGGATGAAGGGGGAAATCCTGGAGGCTGGAGGTGTTATTAGTGGAGGTATAGTTAAAAAGTAAAATTGTTTCCTCATTCCTTTTGTCTGTCTGGATGTTTTATTTGTGGTGCTTCCCAATTTTGACTTTTATTATCTGTTTGAAGTTTCGTTGCTTTGTTGTTTGAATCTGCACAGTTGTTCCGCAGTTTAGTTTTGGGTTATGATTATGATCTAGTCTTATACTCCTGGTGCTAGCTTCAATATCTTTGGTGATATTTTTTTGTCTCTGCTTTTTAATGAGTGCTATGCTGCTAAGTTTGAAGGCTGGTTTTCTGTTTCCTTAGGATTGCAAACTCGTGGCTTTTCATTTTGTTTTATTGCCTTGGAGTTTCAATTTTGGTTTGATCTGCTGTTAAGTTTGGTCAGAAGTGTTCTTGTTTATCACCTCCTGACAAGTTTTTGGATCTCTACCTGGATTTTGAAGGTTATCATCTGCTGCTACTTTGGAAGTTTTAGTAGCTGTTGTTTTAGCCCTTCGGTTGCTGGACTATTGCTAGAAGTTTGGTGTTTGTTGCATATCTATATATGTGTAATTACAAGTTGTAATTTGTTGTTATTTTAGTTTGTAGTTTTGCAGTGTTTGATTTGAGCTGGTTTGTTTAAGTTTTGTATAGTATTTGTTTGTGTGTGTATTATATTTTTTAACCAGCTCTTCCATCTCTTTGTAATTTCCATTTTGTAATATAAGTACCCCTTTCTTTCAAAAAAACATGCTTGAACTAATTCTTTATCCAAAGTTTATGGTTTTACATTACTGATTTGAACCTTTTGTCTGAATTTTTTATTTTCATCTTATTTCTATTAACAATAATATAGTTATTAATTTAGTTTTCTTTATTTATTTTATAGGTGTTCATTGGATATATTAATTCACAACTACCATATAGGCTTGTATTATTTTATAGTATATTTTAGGTAATGTTGAGTTATTCTTATTTCATTGTTGTATATCAATCATATTTTTGTTATGGACCAAATAAATGCCTCCTTTATAACATAGCAAATAGGCATTAAAATAATCTTCAGTATTTTTTCCATAACCATATGAATGTAAAGTCATCTGTTTTTTCATTCTAAAACACACATATAGAGAAAAACAATTAGGAAGAAAAACATAATGTTGCTAATAGAAATTAAATATAATTAATTCCACACTATACTAGGGGAGAAGTACGATGTAGTCTAGGATCTAAAACTCAAATGGTGCTTTAGGAAGAGATCCTAAAGGTCGTGGGCTTGAGCTATTGAGACACAAATAAAGAGTGTTCTGCTCGGATAAAGTATCACTCATGTTTTCAACGAAAGTATGAATGTATAAGCGATAATTATGTTATCCCTCCTATACACAATTCTAATATTTTTCGAAAGGTTTGTGTTAAATACATCTTTTGAAAATTTATTTACCTGAGATGACGAAGTTTTAGTCAACTTTTTTTTTTTGTGAATTCACATTGTTATTCTTAGTCAACATAGGTTTTTATTATTTTCTACTGCTTTATTTAATAAACTATGAATCGTTCATAACCATAATATATTCATGATTATCATTAAAGTCATGGTAATCTTATGCAACAATGAAATATTTTGTACTTTATATAATTTGGTAATTTATATAAATAGCTATAATAATAAAGAAGATGTATAGTTATTCATAATAGTTATATGCACACTATTTCAACAAGGATTTTCTACCATTAATAATGAAAGTAACTAATTGATTTTGATTTTGATTATTTTGAATCCAAAGTAATTTCGGAGTCAAACTATAATCCAATCTAAGGAGAGAATAAATTACACATTTAAACTTTTTAACATTAGACTCAAAATTATATGTATTTTAGTGCAAAGAATGGGATTTTTAGTGCTTTATTCAGTTGAACGTTTATATTAGAAGCACTAAATGTATATTAACTTCACAAATCTATTTAATTTCATTATATTTGTTTATTTTAACACTTTTGTGATTAGTAAAATTGAAAAACATTTATGGTACACGTAAAATTTTCATTTATATTTCTTGATTTATTGATCTTTGCCGAATAGGAAAATTATCCGATATCCATCTGTATCCATGGACACGGATACCTGATATCCGAAAATGATTTCAGATATGGATATAGCATTATCCATATTCGAAAGTACCCGTTGACAGCCCTAGAAACCATGGATTGCTTAAATATTTTATGGTTAACTGAATAACACCATTGAAAAATATATTTTGATTAAAATAGAAAATTAGACTGAAAAATAAGTTCATGTCAATAAAAAACATCAAAAACATTTAAATAAGAATTATAAGTTTAAAAAGCAAGCATCTGTAGTTAAATTTAAAAGAAAAGAGTAAAATTATGTTTAGTAGGCAACATAAATGAGCTGCTTACACAACTATATTATTTTCCTAAAGCATATAATGAAATTTATTGTTTTAGTTTTTTCATTGCATTTTTTTTAATTTGATTTCCTTATATACTTTTTTATATTTAATAATAGCAAATGAATCAACTTTACTATTGATAGATATATAGAAAAATAAAAGATTATTTGGTGCCATGTCTAACAAAGAAATCAAACCTTCAAAAAATAATTAAACAAAATTCATAACCATATGAATACAACAAAAGCAAAATTAGAATAACATTAGATAAAAAATAGTTTCTTCAATCGTTTTTGCTAATCAAGAGGAGATTTTGTGGTAGCTACGTAGCAATAAGTTTACCGTAAAATATAATAAGATAGCATACACCAAAACTCATTTTACATACACCATGACTTTTATCAAAATTACTCTTTTTTACATCTTTATCCTTTTT
This sequence comes from Allium sativum, assembly GCA_030737875.1. Lineage (NCBI taxonomy): Eukaryota > Viridiplantae > Streptophyta > Magnoliopsida > Asparagales > Amaryllidaceae > Allium > Allium sativum. The sequence continues at coordinate 304,702,123 of CM060924.1, forward strand.
CCTCTTTAAACTGCAAAACAAAATTATACAAAATGAGAAATTTCTTGTAGTAAATTTACACAAATTAAAAAAACTTTAATTTGCGACACTCGTATTGTAAATTGTTAGGTCGTTTTTCTTTACATTATTTCATCAAAATGGAATCTAATTTTAAAAGAAAAAATTTGAACACTATCAATATACATTAGTTAATTGTGAGGGTTGTCTTAGTTTATATTTTAGATTTCATTAATTTCATAAAATTTTATAAATTTATTCAAATATTATTGTATTTAATATTTAATTAGATGGATTATAAGAAAAATATTTAAAATATAATCAAGGAGAGGGTAATTTAGTCAAAAACTATTTAGTAAAATAACGACGTATGCTAGGTAATTTTTGGTGTATGGATAGAATTTGCCATAAAATTCACAATCATATTGATACTAGTGTTATAATGCAATCAAGTTCAAAAATGTAATCAATGTGAACACATCCTTTGGTTTGTGACTGTTGTATCGAATAAATATGGTTTAATATAACATGACATAAGCACTTGCATATTCTAACCCTTTTTTAAAAGTTAAGGAATAAAAGTTTTTGTATTCAGTTTAAAATTTTAAAAATGTTTGTAAATTAATGATTATTCATGTAACAAATTTAGGAATACTTTTTTTATAATAAATAAAATTGTTTTTTGAGTCATATAAATTATAATATTCTTCTAATCTATTAATAAAAAACGCACACCCTATATTTGAAAGTAAAACTTTAATTTGTACTAAAGAGAAGAATAAACATGTATGCATTACATAGAATGTAAAACTAAAATCGTAATATGGACTGAATATACAAAAGGTAGCAAATTTAGGTAGAAATGAAAAAAAAATGAATTAACTAATTCCTAGGTAATTTTCTTTATAGAACAAACCGGTTTTAGAGCTTTTTTATGGATAACAGATGTAAGAAGCATTAATTGTTTAATATTTGTATCATTTTTGTATGGATGCATTTGATTTTACTATTAGATAAAAGTAAAGTTAATCAACAAATTAAGGATAACGAAGTATTTAAGTTGAGTAAAACATTATACCAATTTAATATTTTATTTAATAAAATTCAAACTAAGTATTGCATTAACACAATCCTAAACTAATACAAAATAATTGTTGGTCCTAAATAAAACATGGATATAAATAAATGGGTTGAAACCGTTCTATACTTTGTAAGAAATAAAAAATACGATAACCCAAACCCCTGAGCCACGAAAGTAAGGAGAATAAATGGATTATAACACATAAACATAACAAAAGAACATAAATATTACATAACATAATAGAACAATATACATCATCATACATAGCGGAAATAAACTTCATCATCATAGTTACACAGTATAACAAGATCCACTTAGAACAAATACGGTTCCAACTTAAGATAATAAGTATGCAGCGGAATCAAACATAATAAACATGATAAACTCTGGGACAACCCAAAAGAAATGATAAAAGTCCATCTCCAGCTTCCATAGTTTCCATACATATCCAAAATGAACCAAGCTAAAACATGAATATAAGGCTGCCCGTGTAAAAATATGGGCACCCGAGTTTGCAAAGGAAAAACAAACTATGAGTCAGTCATAGGCCTGATATGAGAAATCCTATAGTTAACTTAATTTATTTATAATAAGGCATATCACGTGACCACGCCGTATAACACGAAAATGGTTTCCACCACATGAATGCCAATGCATAAGATAAAATAAATCAATCACAATGCTTTTTATGAAAATGAAGCAATTATAAGACTCAGGTCCCATCACACAATACAACGCAAACCAGAGGATAGAGTTTTACCTTATAATGGCCAAAAATGCGTGATACGAGAAATAAAATCATTTGTTATTATTATTAGTGTCTATGTAATTAAAACCATTTCAAAATAAATGTATCAATCTTCAATGACATGAATGTCACATACCACTATGCCATCATATAGGTTTACAACTAAACCCGTAAAGTCATATATTGGAAATTATATTCCATCATGAACAAAGGAAATGGATCTCTGCTTATCAAATTTCGAACATTCTAGCAAATGCCTCAAGGACAGTACGCATAGATCTGGATCATTCAGGGCTGGTCCAGTCTTACATTTGTGGGTTAGAATACGTTTCGTGATCCTGTTGGACTTAAAATCTGGTCTGTATGTTGATCGTCATGGCCATGTGCGGCCATATCTGAGGTACCTTGCTATCCAACATCCACATAAGTAAAATATATAGGCTCCATACCATGACATCACTCCTAGCTAGAAAGAAACGCATGTCCTCCATGTTGTCCTTCATCCCATTTTTGGTTCATACCAGGGTGTGAAGCTCGCAAATTAACGCTATATTAAAGCCATGCTTTGATCATCATCCACAAAGCTCTGCTTTTCAACAAAAGCTTTGATCCATGCATCTCAGCATGCCACATTGTCAGCTCATACCATACAACTGATTTCCACCAATATATAACTTCTATGCTCGTACGTCTCAGAGAAGGGTGTTAAGCAAAGAGAATAAAGTCTCTGCCACCAAACATATATATATATATATTAGAGATCAATTAATATATTACAAACTACGAAGTCAGATGCACAATCCATTTACAAGTTTGTTCTGGGTCTGGACGAAACCGGTGGCACTTATTCCTTGTTCCATATGTCCAATACATAGGAGAGGCCCTCGCATATCCGGACAATCAATAAGTACGTATGGACAACTGCCACTATTGCCCCTTAAAGGGAGATACCCAAATCCAAGGCATCAGTAGTTATCCTTTTGATGTGAAGAATGTCGGTCTTGCACCGTCTTCATTGACTTCGGCTTTTAATCGTCGTTCAATTATTTGAAATGGGTTGAACTCAGTCTTTTCAAATAATTCTCGCATAAACAAGTCAAATCCAGTTAATTTATTTAGCTTTCACAATTCATTTCATTGCCTTATATTAAAAGGTTTAATCGAGGATTTAATTCGATCTTCGAATTAAATTCTCATGTCAAAACATTGCCAAAGTCTATTTTATGAATTTTGATGCCAAATCACACTTAACCATTCTTATTTAATAAACCAAGAAAAATTGGTTTATATGCATTACAAATCGTTTATAATAATTTAAGATGATTCTTCGCTACTTTTATATTTGTAAAAACAGCTCGTTTCAGTCGAACGACTTTTCAAGTCATTCGATTGCATTGGCACTGTTCTCATTCAGATTTGAGGTAAACATTTCTAAAAATTTAACCATTGGATCTTAACATATTTGTTGTTGTTAGAAATATCTTTTCCGAATGAATCCAATAGTTCAAATTTCAGGAAAATCCGATGGTCGGATCTCTTGGCACACTCATTTAAAATTACGAATCGAAAATGCGAACTACCGCTGTGCGATACGGTTAATGTAATTAATATTTGATGTATATAATTATAATGCGGTGAACGACTTCCAAACTATTATTTTATTAAAGTTTTGGCTAACACCTTAAATTTTCGAAAAAACTCGCTGTATCCTCCTTTGTACGGAGTATTCGATAAAAATCACAATTAGCCGTTTAAGGCCTCAATAAATCAATATAAGTCATACAATAATAGTCTATTGATTGACATAGAAATGTGTTTATTTTATGCTCTTATATCTTATCTTTTGTATATAAATAAATATTACTTGGGTATTGTTTTGTTACTTTTACAGATATTCCAACCCAGCCCGCATGCAACCAGAAATATTGAGAAATAGAGATCAATTTGCTGTGTATTTGCAGTTTGAAGAATTGTAGATGAAGATCTCACATCTAGTTGCTGTTGGACAAGAAAAGGATTGATAAAAAGGCTTTGAACATCACAAAATGTCAAGGAAGCAAGAGGAAAAAGAGAAAAGGCCCAAATTGCTTTAATTATCAAAGGCCCATTTATATTTTTCATTGTAAACTAATTAGTGATGTAATGACCAGGCCCATTTATCATTAGGGTTAGGGTTAGGGTTTGGCTATCTACTCTATATATACCCCTGTAATAACCTTGTAGCCACCATCTCATCTCATCTCTTATTCCATTGTTCTAATAAAAGTTCTTCTTTCTCTTTTATTTTCTGCATTTTTTTTGTTTTCTTAGCAACTAGTGTTGTCTATACGATTAGATTCGGTAGAACACTATTTGTATTTTGCACTTATTTGCATTAGTGATTTACCATCTGATTAGATTCAGCGGAAATCCTAATTTTAATTCTTGTTTGTTATTTCAATTTCTGCAATTTCAATTTCTGATTTTATTATTTTCTTAGGTCAAATTGGATTTGATTAGATTCAAATCTAATTCATAGTTTTATTTCTTTTCCATTGAAATTGTGTTCTGATCGTCGGTTCAGTTAGATCTGTTCTGAATCAAATCACAGTTTTAATTTTGTTTTGTTTTATTTTCAAAATCAACCTCCAAAGTTCGTCTAACACGCCCACGAAACATATAAATAATAAAATTTAACTTTCCTCCCTGTGTTCGACCTGTATGCTACACACCTGTATGCTTGCAGAATTTATTACAAATGTTGCGCTTTTCTAATTCATAGATCAGCGACGATCATCTATCGGGAGATTTATAAGAGTAAATTATCCCAACACCTGTGTGGGATTTAAAAATCATGTGAACAACCATTGTGACTGGAAAAAATGCAAGAATGACGTGTATGTTTCAGTCATCTCAAGACCCGTGTGGGGTTTGTTATTAAATCCTGCAATTTTCGTTAAAACCAAGTCCATATCATGTCCTCTTTCAAGTCCGTATCAGATAGCCATTGTGCCATATACCTGATCTCTAGTCATTTAGTTCTCATCGTATAAGCATCAAATAAATGAATCCTATACGGTTCACAACATATAAGCATTAAGCAGCTACATGCTTATATGGGTATGCTATACTATGCAGTATGGTTCATACCTATTTACTATCCAATGGTGTATGTTCAATTCATCCAAGAAACCATCACATGTGTACAATTCACACACAATCAATAATAATAAATAAATTGCGCAGCCAATGCCATTTAAGGCGCCACAAAGTGTCCATCCACATTGTTTGAAATACGGGTGTCGTATATTCAAATATTGCTTCCAGTAACAAATAAACATAGTGAATAGTTCATATGTTGAAATCAAGGAATATCGCATAAAACTAAAAATTGTGGCATTTTTATCTAAGTAATTAGTGTTTAACATAGAAATAAATTTAGATGATCAATAGTGAACATGATTAAATATTTTTAATCAATAATTAGCAGTCAAATAAAATTCATTACTTTACTACGTGAATTTTAGTTTCCCGCAAACGCCAATAATCACTTGTACATTGACTAAAAATAATATTTTATTATACCCATCGTGAACTAACATCATAATAAATTGTTATCATTAACTGATATTCGTTTCATAACGTCGTAGTAATTTTATTATTAAATACTATCAATTACGCTTAGTAGTTAATTTTATTTAACCATTTTCAAGCTACGGTTTCTTGTCGTCAATACAGTTTTATTTATATATTTCATGCATCCTGACTACTACTCATATAACAGTTAAAAATGATATTTTTACCTTTTTAACATCATTTAACATCTTAAGAAGTTTTATTTATTAGCTAACGCTCTCCATTTTATTCTATAATTAACATGCATCTAGTTAACTTCTAATCTACCCCTTTAATAGGTGAGTTTAGAATTATCACCGAGAGTTCCACTCCACCAAATCTTTATGCGGAAGAATGTGACCTTTCTGGGCTTCCACGCGACTTCACGGAGCTCGAACTTCGCTTCTACGCTTACCAATACTCGGATACTAGTGGATCCGGAAGTATGAAGCTTAATGGAGGTGGAAACAAACACGAATAGAGGTGTTTGAGGAGGAGGCTCCGTTTTTCGGAAATTTACAGTGAAGGGAGAGGGTATTTGGGTGTTTAAGAGGTGTTATAGGAGGTAGAAGAGAGGTTAGGAGGTGACAAGGAGTGAAAAGGAGGAGTTTTGGTGAAAGGAGAGAGAGCAGAGAGGCTCAACCATGGTCTCTAGGGGGAGGTGGTTAGTGATGGCTCAAGCCGTGGGGAGGGTGTGGCAACGGGGAGGTAGGAGGCAGTGGCCATTTTTGAGAAGAAAAGAGGAAGATAAAGGAGAAGGAAGAAAGAAAGAGGAGGAGAAAGGAAAGAAAAGGAGGGTTTTGTTTGCAAAATAACCACCCCTCACACAGGTCGCTGACGTGGCGCGATCCTGTGAGTTCAAACAAAACCATCTTGGCCCGTTGGATGGCCTTCATTTTAATTTAAGTTCAATAACTTCACGTTTACAAAGTGTGCTAGTTTGTTAGCCTCCACATCTCTTGATCGCATGATCACAAACTAATTCCGTTTACTATGAAATTTTGGATTACGGTAATAAACGTACTTCTAAATCCAACGGATTAGGTTTCGTCGAATCCCAAGTTCGTTAGACCCTCTGTTTTATTTTTCAATCAAGTTTGAACTAGCTTTAAAAATGTGATTTTAGCATACTCTTTCATCTTGCACTCCCAAACGCTAACTCGAAAAATTATGAAATTTGGAACTTGGCCATTATTCAGTGCTACGAATCCGAAAAAAGTTTCGTCGAATTTCGGGCTCATCTCAATAACGTTCCTTTGTAAACTGACTATCAGTATCACAACAATTATTTTATTTCTCATGACCACAACTAACTTCATTTGGCAATAAATTTGAAATTTAGCAATTATTTATTATTTTGAATCTAATAAAAAAATTCACATCATATTTTGAGGTCACTAGCGAAATTTCAATTTTTAAGGGTTACATGACAATTTAAAAATCGAAATTTTAAATTCTAGCATAATTTCTTTTAAAATTATATTAAAAATAAATTTTAAATTTGTTGTGAAATTCTGGGTTGTTATAATCTTCCCCACTAAAAATCTTTTCGTCCCCGAAAAGGAAACAACAGTAAAGTAGGAAATAAAACGATAATGCAACATAACCATAAGTTTACCTCATACGAGAGCAAATCGGAAATATCCACTATGCACTTGGGATAAGCCTACTTAATGCTATCCACTATCTCCCATATACATTCTCTAGAACCTCCCCTCCACTATACCTTGACCAAATTCACTTTTTTGTTTCTTAGCGCTCTGGTCTCTCGGCCAATAATCTTCAGTAGCTCTCTTCGCACTGCTAAATTCAGAGAAATATCCAAAAATTCTTGTGATGCCTCTTCAACTATTAAGTCCGGACCATTAACATGCTTTTGAAGCTGAGAAACGTGAAACACATCATGTACTCTAGGCAACCAATCAGGCAACTGAATCCTGTAAGCTAGAGTTCCTATTTTTTCTAGTATCGTAAATGGACCAATATACTTAGGTGCCAACTTTCTTGTCTTTCCAAACCGGATCACTTCTCTCAGTGGAGAAACTTTCAGATAAACCTGGTCGCCAACAGCAAACGTTACATCTCTTCTTCTAGCATCCGCATAACTTTTCTGTCGGCTCTGTGCTGCTTTCAATCGCTTCTTAATAAAATCCACTTTATCAGCAGCTTCTTGGCTATATCTGGACTCAACACTAGCTGATTACCAAGCTCTATTCAACATGCAGGAGATCTACATGGCCTACTATATAATGCCTCAAACGGTGACATCTTCAAACTGGACTGGAAGCTGTTATTATACGATAACTCCACCAGATGTACATAATTTTCCCAAGATCCTCTGAAATCAAGAATGTAAGCTCGCAACAGATTTTCTAGAATACGATTCACCATCTCAGTCTGACCATCTTCCTAAGGATGATATGCAGTGTTAAGATTCAGCTTTGTTCCCAGCTCAGACTGAAGTGCTTCCCAAAAATCGGATCTCGATCACTAACAATGTTGCTAGAAACTCCAGGCAGTCGAACAATCTCTCTAAAATATTACTGAGCCAGACTCTGAGCTATTCTGTTTGCCTTCACAAAAATAAAATGGGCACTTTTTACGACACCCCACATCCGTTAATGTCACTCTTTAAAAAAACACATTAAATTCCATGAAGTGTTATACGTAAAAAGAAACAATAACATCACAAGGCAGATATAAAATAGCAGTGGAATTTAAAACTTTATTTTCCAAACAGAAAACATCATGTTCCAAAATCCAGTTACGACATAAGTCTGAAATACTGAAAACCCATTACATCAAATTAAAATATCTGCCTTGTACTAAAATCATCAGAATACAGTAATACAAATCATAGTCTCCAAAAATAGCCATAGCAAGGTAGACAGGTAATCAAAGCGATACATCTAAGCATCTCCAAGCAGAAACAGAAGAGAGAATCCTAATCAAGCTTGAGTATTCCCACCCTAAGAACCTTGGAAAGGGGGAGGGGTGAAAAAGGGAGAGAGAGAAAAGGAAACAAAACGGGTCAGACATAAAGTCTGGCGAGTCCAGTGACTTTTAGCATATAAATAAGTAAAAGCATCATAACAGGCATATAAACTGGATGAGAGAGATAATAGTATCATAAGACAGGTATAACAGACAGAGAAGGATAAGCAGAATGAAAAGAACAAAATAGATTACACTTCCCAATTACATTTTTCTGCACCAATTCTAGTATAACAGAAACAAAATGATCCCATCAGGAATATACTGGTAGTCTTAGGGGTACTTCTAGTGACGGGTTTTACGCCCTGTAACAACCCGCATTCTACGCATCATAGGATCGTGGAATATTTATTTCTTTCACATATGAAGTCATATGGTCATGTAACTTTGGGAGACGACTATTGGGGTCATTTCCCATGTTCATGATTTTTGTCGATTTTTAAATTACCGTTTTGCCCCTAGTTGGTACTGTTTTGGCCATAACTTTTGATTGGAAAGGAATTTTGACCTGAAACCACTTCCATTGGATTCGAATGATGGTTTCTCTTTCCGTAGAGTGGTTACATTAGCCAAACGGACTTACCGTTTGGGAGATATGGCTGAATTAAGGTTTAAAGGGTTATTTTCAGCTAATTGGGCTTAACCGGGTGATTAGCAGCTAGGCCCATTGGGTAATTTCGGGTTTGGGAGTATTTAAGGGCTGCTAGGGTTTGGATTTCGGTTTTAGACTCATTTTTCCAGCCGCCACTTAGTTTCTTCAACCCTAGTCATGGCCTCCACCTTCTAATTTCATCCCAAATCACCTTCTAATCACTTTCTAATCAAGTCTTGGCCTAATCTACATCAAATCAAGGCAAATCAACGTCAAATTTGGGATAGAGCTGCTGGAACACATAGGGATTGGATCCAAATCAGAGGACATTTCAGATCTATAGTTTAATTTGGGGCAAAGGTGAGTGATTTGCATTGTTCTTCACTAATTATGGCTAGTTATGGTAATTAGCGAAAATTAGCGAAACTATGGCTCAGAAAAATCTAGAAAAATTCCCAAAATTCTAAAACATCATTTTATGTCTCTGATATGAATTTGGGTTGATTTAGACTAATTTTGCAAATCCCGGAATTTGGGGGATTAAGGGGTAATTAGTGGAAATTAGCGAATTTATGCATGTTAAAAATCTGGAAAAATATTCATAAATTCTGAAATATTGTTTTAGACCTCTGATATGAATTTGGGTTGATTTGGTTAAGTTTTGTTAATCATATGGTTAGTTTCACCTAAACATGCTTGAGGGAAAATATGGGGTTTTGGCTATGTTTGATCTATTTAAACATATCATATTGTTGTTTTGCTGTTTGTGGATGTTTATACATGTTGCTATGACTGTATGATGTGCTTTGTGACTGATTTCAATAGTTGGAATGGTCGAAAACGCCGTCGAGAGGCGTGTAAACCGTCGCTGAAAGTTGACCCGGATCGGATCGCTTATTCCTCCCACGACCCGACCCGATCGTGGTTAGACCCACGAGACGAATCGATGCAGCGCCGTGCCCAAACTGAAGTACTTCGATCCGGATCGCGAATGAGTATTACGACCCGATCCGCGTGGAGATGGAACCCGATCCGATGCACCCACGATCCACGAGTCGCGATCCGAAGCTGGTCACGATCCGACCTGGAGATCATACCACGATCCGAACCGTATTCAGATGACCACGATCCGAGCTGAAGGAGCTTGTCACGAATCGATCTGGAGGGGAGCGCACGATCCGAAACAGAGGGTGACCACGAGCTAGTGACTGCGAACCGAACCAGGGTGGTGCGACCCGAACCGTTGGAGGGCGGAGCACGATCTGAACCTGAAGGAAGACCACGACCTGAAGCGAAGCGAACTGAATGAAGACCGATCCGGAGGATGATGATTAAAACCCGAGATGCAAAGGTAGTCCAAATGGAAGTTAGAGCTCAGGATCCCGGAACCAGTTGGGAATCAATGAGTTCGCTTCATGGTTGGGCTTTGCTGCGGGCATGTGCAAAGGGGTTGTCGGTATTCATAACTTTGGTCCACCACTGAGAGATGGATAGTGGGCTTGTAGTGATAGTTACACGGGATTGGATTCCGTCATGGCCCAAAGTATTAGGTGACCAAAGTAGTGGATATCGTATGCTTTACGCACTGAGTGAGGGATGTGAGGATGATTGCTATGCTTGATTGTTTGACATCACTATGACATGCACACACCCACCCCCGTTATCTTTACACCATTTGAAAGGGCACCTTAGAGTGTTGTACAGTATGTAGTGCTAACTCTTTGGTTGTAGGTCCAGGTTCAGGTATGATTGGATTATACCTGTTATTGTTATGTTTTGATGCTTATCGCTCATACCAGGCTTTATGTCTGACCCAGAGTTTTATGTCTCTTCTTATTACTCTGGGTGCTCACACGAGCAGACTAGAGACAGGTTATGGTTAGCTGATGATGCGCGAGTAGCTGATTCGGAGGCGAGCAGGAGGCTTCCACGTATGATATATATAGATATTCTCCCTGTGTCGTTGGTGGTCGCTACTTGGGCATTAGTAGTGTACCTCCTTTATCTTGTTTTTGTTTTGAGACAGTTTGAAAAGTTGTAATAAGCTATATTTTGGATTTCTGCTGCTATGATGCTCAGTTCTGGTTTTTAGCTTATGCACTGTCTCTTCTGTTTTATGTCAAAGTATGTTATTATTATATTTTGTTCTATGCGCTGTGAGACATACTACAGGTTCCTTGGTTAGTCCATTCTCTTCTTTCTTTTTCTTCTGGCGACCGTCCCGTGCTAACTGGATATGTGTACAGCGCACCTTTGGAGTAAATGTCGGTTGGTGCGGGGCGGGCCGTCACACTTGGTATCAGAGCTCTAGGTTGCGTAGTTAACCTAGGGAAAGACACTAGGGAGAGATAATACGTATATGAGAGCACGTATTTGTGATTACTTTGGTTTTCAAAAGCTATATATGTATATACTATTGGTAGTATAAGAATGAAGTCTTACTGCACTAGCACCACTATGGGGTCGTTAATCGTTTCCCCTTTTACAGATTAACGATGAGCCGATATGCTAGAGGTGCGGGTAGGGGAGCCAATAATGGGAATGCTGCCAACATGAGGGCGATGTTTACCGACCTCATGAGAGACATGCTTAGAGATGTTCAGGGAGCAGTTCCCAATCCCGGAAATGGTGGTGGTCCAGTGGTGCAAGCGCCTAGGGTCGATTTCGCCAAGTTGTGCAAGGATTACACTAACCTTGGTGGGAAGCCGTTCCATGGAACGGAGTCGGCCACAGATGTTCAGGATTGGTTGGATAGTTGTGATCGTATCTTCGACGACTTGGGTCTTGAGGATGCGATGAAGAGAAGGCTAGCGTCTCGTCAGCTGCAAGGGCGAGCGATGAATTGGTGGAATGCCATTAGAACAGCTACTCTAGAAGATCAAGTTACTTGGAATCAGTTTAAGAATCGCTTTTGTGATAAGTTTATTCCAGCTGCTCATAAATCGGAATTGTTCAGGAAGTTCTTGGAGCTTAAGCAGAATGGTAGAGCAGTCTCGGAGTATATCGCTGAATTTGACACTCTATCGAAATATGGATGGTCCCTTATCGATACAGTCGAAAAGAAGAATGAGAAGTTCATAACTGGCTTGGATGGGTACTTGGGGGAAAGACTTATAAACCATATCGATGAGACGTTCGAGTCTATTGTAGGAAAGGCATTAAGGTCAGAGAGCCTTTTCCCTAAGTCGAAGGCCGAAGTTGCTACGGCATCTGCAGAGGAGCCAAAGCCGCAAGCAGGCGGTGAAGGCAAGAAGAATTCTCAGAACAAGAGGAAGCAGAACCCGACCATGGATGGTCAGAATAAGAAAAATAAGAAAGATGGCGAATGCTTTAGTTGTGGCAAGAAGGGCCATTACGCCAGAGATTGTCGAGAAAAGCCTGGGGAAAGGAAGTGCTTTAACTGTGGCCAGGCGGGACATCACAAGGATGATTGCCCACAACCTCCTAGGGAGAAGCAGATTGTGAAAGCGTATGCTATCAACGTTGTTCCTTCTTCGTCAAATGCCCCAACTGCGGCGCAGAAGGGAAAAGGTGTTGTTATTCGAGGTATGCTTTCTATTTAAGAAATTTTGATCGGGTTTTGTTTGACAAACCTGAGTTAGTCGATAGACCTTTAGTAGTGACGAACCCGATTGGTGGTTCGACTAGTTTTGGCATAATTTGTTAATGTGGTCTTATCGAGTCATGGATGTATGTTTCCTTGTGATTGCTTTGTTTTGGGCTTTACTGGGTTTAGCATTACTTTGGGGAGTCGATCTACTCCATAGGAATAGGGTGGTATTAAGTACCTACCTAGTGATGGCAAGGGTGACTGGAGTTAAGGAAGCTAAGAGGTTATCGTTGCAGTAAGTTCTAGTTGTCTCTGGGAGGAAAATGAGTACTCCAGTGCTAGATTGTTTTGCTAGTATCACCTCATGTGGATTGTCCGAACTCGGAGGAGATATTCCTTGGGTGCTTGTCTGATATTGGTTTAGGACTTTGGGGCTTGTGCTTGGGGAATGTCGATTTCGACTAGGATGGGTTGCATGAGGGGTAAATAGTTGTTGTGATTTTTCATTGGATGATATCTTGGTTCACTCGAGGAGTGATGGGCAGACGGAACATGATAAGACTGTTCAACGGTATAGACTGCCTAGAGTTAGACTCGATAGGGTTATGAGCTTGCTCGAGTGGGACTCGGGAAAGATGCAGAGTAATGGATTGGTTAGGACCCTATGTTGATGTTCTTTTTGAAAGAATAGGATGTGTTCGTTGATCATGGAAGATGCAACGAAGATTAGGACGATTCAAGTTAGACTTGAACTCGTAAAAGAAAAATGGGGCGAGTTCGTTAGTCATGGTGATATAACGAATATGGAAATACTTCACATTAGATTTGAAGTATGTTTGGAACATTGTGGGAAGCTCGTTGATCTTGGAGATTCAGCGAACATAGGAGAGTTTCACGTTGGACTTGGGCTCATAGGTAGAGTACCTAGATTCACTAGGTGGGTCTAGTTTACCTTTGGAAGGTGAATGTACGTTGGACGTGCAGTACGAGATTCATAGGATGAGTCTAGTTTATCTCTGGGAGATTGACTCGAGTTAGACTCGAGAAGGCTGCAAGGAATTGGATTCAGCTCGAGTTGGACTCGAGAGGGCAGCAAGATAATGGATAGACTTGGGTTGGACTCAAGTATTTTAGGAGGACTAAAAGCAGGGGTATCTGGGGACGCCCGTTACCTTGGATCCGTTGGACGTGATCTAGTTATCCTTGGAGGATAAACGTACGTTGGACGTACGGTAGTCCGATTGGAGGCTGGGCTTCCATTAGTTTAATTATCCTTGGAGGATAAACGTACGTTGGACGTACGGTAGTCCGAAGGGAGGCGGGGCTTCCATTGGCCTGGGATTGGTTGGACCAGTCAAGTAGGCATCGGTGTATGTATGGGGGCTGGGCTTCCATTAGTTATTGATGTTGGTTGGACCAGATATGCTAGAATCGACATATTGGGATTGGTTAGACCAATCATGTAGGTGTTGAAGTGTTTATGACTTTAGCAGGTGATAGGTAGGACTTGTTTGATGGATGTTATGGTTGCTATGTTTGTTCCTATCTTTCTTCTCTTGAGTAGACTATCACCTGTAGGGTTCCAGTGATGGGGAACAAAGTGATTGTAGTAGGACTATGAACCAGTGCAGTAGAGTCGTCATGACTCGAGGGGCAAAGAGGGCATAGTAAAGGATTAGTAAGGCTATGAGCCAGTGCAGTGGAGTTGTTATGACTTCATGGGGCAGAGTGGACATAGCAAAGGACTAGTGACTATGGATCGGTGCAGTGGAGTCGCCATGACTCCATGGGGCAGAGTGATCATAGTAAAGGATTTGGGTGCAGTACTAGTTGCATTGAGTAGGAGACATACCAGTTTAGGGGTTTTGTTTCTAGGATGGAAGCAACTAGAGTATGTCACAGGATATGATTTCAGACCCAAGACTGAATTGGATTCAGAAACGCTAGTAAGCTTGACGATTAGATCGGTTTTGATTGAGTGGATTGTTTCCAGTTAGAAGGACGATCCTAATCTATTGGGAACCATCTCTAGGGTAGAGATGGGTATCGATGGAAAGAGAATGATCAAGTAAGGATTTGATCGAGAAGGGTGGCTTCGAAAGAATAAGGGACTAGTTGTACCCAACGTAGATGGACTGAGAGGTGAAGTGCTTAGAGCATATCATCACTCGAGATTGACTATACGTCCCAGTGGTAACAAGATGTATTGAGACATAGAGTAGATATACTACTGGGAAGGGATAAAGATAGGCAGAAGGCTTATCTCGATAAGAGATGAAGAGATTTGGAATCCTTCGTTAATGACTGGGTGTTCGTCGAGATCTCTCCATAGAGAATGTGATTCGGATTGGTCGGAGAGGTAGGTTAGCACCAAGATTTGTTGGCCCATTCCCAGTCCTCGAGCAAGTTGGGAATTTGGCGTATGAAGTAGAGCTACCTAACAAGATGGCGGGAGTTCACAACGTATTTCATGTTTCCCAGTTAAGGAAGTTTGTGCAAGACCCTAATGTGGCTATTTCACCAGATCAGTTGGACGATATCGAGGTTGAACCCGAGGCGGTTGGGAACCGCAAGTCTATGCGTATTGTTGGGAACGATACGAAGCAGCTTCGAAGGAAGGCGGTGAAACTAGTCAAAGTCCAGTGGGGTGAGAATGAAAAAGACTGTACTTAGGAAACAAAGGAAGATATAAGGAAGAAGTATCCAGAACTCTTTGCCTAGTAAGGTTTTGGTAGTGATAGTTTCTTCCATTTGTTAGTAAACCGCATGCTAGGATAGACTTGTTTTGCATGTTGATTGTTGTTTATGGTTGATAGGCATGCGGAACCCTTTTTGGTGTTTTGGTTAGGAAATTTCGGGGGCGAAATTTCTTAAGGGGGGAAGAGTGTAACAACCCGCATTCTACGCATCATAGGATCGTGGAATATTTATTTCTTTCACATATGAAGTCATATGGTCATGTAACTTTGGGAGACGACTATTGGGGTCATTTCCCATGTTCATGATTTTTGTCGATTTTTAAATGACCGTTTTGCCCCTAGTTGGTACTGTTTTGGCCATAACTTTTGACTGGAAAGGAATTTTGACCTGAAACCACTTCCATTGGATTCGAATGATGGTTTCTCTTTCCGTAGAGTGGTTACATTAGCCAAACGGACTTACCGTTTGGGAGATATGGCTGAATTAAGGTTTAAAGGGTTATTTTCAGCTAATTGGGCTTAACCGGGTGATTAGCAGCTAGGCCCATTGGGTAATTTCGGGTTTGGGAGTATTTAAGGGCTGCTAGGGTTTGGATTTCGGTTTTAGACTCATTTTTCCAGCCGCCACTTAGTTTCTTCAACCCTAGTCATGGCCTCCACCTTCTAATTTCATCCCAAATCACCTTCTAATCACTTTCTAATCAAGTCTTGGCCTAATCTACATCAAATCAAGGCAAATCAACGTCAAATTTGGGATAGAGCTGCTGGAACACATAGGGATTGGATCCAAATCAGAGGACATTTCAGATCTATAGTTTAATTTGGGGCAAAGGTGAGTGATTTGCATTGTTCTTCACTAATTATGGCTAGTTATGGTAATTAGCGAAAATTAGCGAAACTATGGCTCAGAAAAATCTAGAAAAATTCCCAAAATTCTAAAACATCATTTTATGTCTCTGATATGAATTTGGGTTGATTTCGACTAATTTTGCAAATCCCGGAATTTGGGGGATTAAGGGGTAATTAGTGGAAATTAGCGAATTTATGCATGTTAAAAATCTGGAAAAATATTCATAAATTCTGAAATATTGTTTTAGACCTCTGATATGAATTTGGGTTGATTTGGTTAAGTTTTGTTAATCATATGGTTAGTTTCACCTAAACATGTTTGAGGGAAAATATGGGGTTTTGGCTATGTTTGATCTATTTAAACATATCATATTGTTGTTTTGCTGTTTGTGGATGTTTATACATGTTGCTATGACTGTATGATGTGCTTTGTGACTGATTTCAATAGTTGGAATGGTCGAAAACGCCGTCGAGAGGCGTGTAAACCGTCGTTGAAAGTTGACCCGGATCGGATCGCTTATTCCTCCCACGACCCGACCCGATCGTGGTTAGACCCACGAGACGAATCGATGCAGCGCCGTGCCTAAACTGAAGTACTTCGATCCGGATCGCGAATGAGCATTACGACCCGATCCGCGTGGAGATGGAACCCGATCCGATGCACCCACGATCCACGAGTCGCGATCCGAAGCTGGTCACGATCCGACCTGGAGATCATACCACGATCCGAACCGTATTCAGATGACCACGATCCGAGCTGAAGGAGCTTGTCACGAATCGATCTGGAGGGGAGCGCACGATCCGAAACAGAGGGTGACCACGAGCTAGTGACTGCGAACCGAACCAGGGTGGTGCGACCCGAACCGTTGGAGGGCGGAGCACGATCTGAACCTGAAGGAAGACCACGATCTGAACCTGAAGGAAGACCACGACCTGAAGCGAAGCGAACTGAATGAAGACCGATCCGGAGGATGATGATTAAAACCCGAGATGCAAAGGTAGTCCAAATGGAAGTTAGAGCTCAGGATCCCGGAACCAGTTGGGAATCAATGAGTTTGCTTCATGGTTGGGCTTTGCTGCGGGACGTGTGCAAAGGGGTTGTCGGTATTCATAACTTTGGTCCACCACTGAGAGATGGATAGTGGGCTTGTAGTGATAGTTACACGGGATTGGATTCCGTCATGGCCCAAAGTATTAGGTGACCAAAGTAGTGGATATCGTATGCTTTACGCACTGAGTGAGGGATGTGAGGATGATTGCTATGCTTGATTGTTTGACATCACTATGACATGCACACCCCCACCCCCGTTATCTTTACACCATTTGAAAGGGCACCTTAGAGTGTTGTACAGTATGTAGTGCTAACTCTTTGGTTGCAGGTCCAGGTTCAGGTATGATTGGATTATACCTGTTATTGTTATGTTTTGATGCTTATCGCTCATACCAGGCTTTATGTCTGACCCAGAGTTTTATGTCTCTTCTTATTACTCTGGGTGCTCACACGAGCAGACTAGAGACAGGTTATGGTTAGCTGATGATGCGCGAGTAGCTGATTCGGAGGCGAGCAGGAGGCTTCCACGTATGATATATATAGATATTCTCCCTGTGTCGTTGGTGGTCGCTACTTGGGCATTAGTAGTGTACCTCCTTTATCTTGTTTTTGTTTTGAGACAGTTTGAAAAGTTGTAATAAGCTATATTTTGGATTTCCGCTGCTATGATGCTCAGTTCTGGTTTTTAGCTTATGCACTGTCTCTTCTGTTTTATGTCAAAGTATGTTATTATTATATTTTGTTCTATGCGCTGTGAGACATACTATAGGTTCCTTGGTTAGTCCATTCTCTTCTTTCTTTTTCTTCTGGCGACCGTCCCGTGCTAACTGGATATGTGTACAGCGCACCTTTGGAGTAAATGTCGGTTGGTGCGGGGCGGGCCGTCACACGCCCAAACGATAATAAAAGGAAGCCCAACAAAAATAACAGGTGTTACCCCAAATGATAATAACTGACTCCTAAACAGGCATTTCATGATGTACCCTAATTACTACCCCAATCGATCGGCTCCCTACCCCGTAAATACCCTGTGTCGGCTCCAAAGTAGGATGTATCATTTCGTAAAGTGGCAACACCTATATAGACATAGCCATATCTACTGGTGCTATAGCATCTTATTTTCCCGAGCAAGCAGATCCATGCACGCACATGACTCTGTGGAATGCGCCATCAGACACCTCCACTCATATGAACCTCTTATAATCAGCTCAGTAAGCGTTCCCTAACCCCTACCTAATTCGAAGTCCCCCTTTGGGTACTAGTATGGGTTACTGATTGATACATGTCCCACATAACAGATGATACAAGCCACCCCCTAGGCTCGCATCCCCGCTACTAGGATTTTAATAGGTTATGCCTAACAGATTAGAAAGCCTGCATAACCCCAACATATAAAATAGGTTAAGTTTGTCGGGTTTGTATAAACCCGCATAGATTTAACAGATTTAATTAACCCCCATTTATTCAAGCAAGTTTACTTATCCCTTACACAATTTGACAGGTTCATATAACCCCCTCATATATAAACATGTTAAGTATTACAGGTTAATAGGTTATTATCATTCCCCCTTCATGTATGTTAATGCACTAGACTTCTCACATTAAGTTGACCACTTGTGGATGCTGGATAAGCCAGGCGGTTCTGGACAGAATTCTACCACAATTTGGGCTTAACCTCGTGTATTAGCACCATTACATGTACATTTATGCACTAGACCCCTCACATTAAACTAACCACTCGTGGATGCTGGATTTGCCGGGCAGTTCCGGGTAGACTTCTACCACAAGTTAAATCTAATCTCGTGTCTAAGTGCGGTTACAATTTTTATTTACTATAAATTTAAGCATATTTATTCTTAAACATTTAGTCATGTTCATCATCTGTTTTTCATGCCCATACCCTCAAGTCATAAATCATCATATAAGATATGCCCCAAATTAAAGCCTTAGATGACAATGTAGGTTTTCCCCCCAAATCCTAATCATGTTTTATAATACAAGTTATGCCCCAATATATCATTCCCAACCATTCCCAATTTAGTTCGTTCGCTTATTTCAGCGATAGGCCTAGGCTCGAAGGTAGCCTGGCTGCAAAAATAAAAAGGGAAGGAGGGAGAGAATAGAACATAAATTGGCATAATAACAGAATAGGCATATGATAATAGGAATGAGCATAATAGAGATAGGTACGTAAGGACTAAACAGTAGATCAGGTGTACAAGTAATGGCAGATCTGTTTAGTTATGATTCAGGTTATTAACAATTATAGGTTTAAATCGAAAACTTATAAACATGTCAGGATTACTTATTAGATGTTTATATCTAAAGGTAACATGAACCTACAAAGACCGGATCTAAAGAACAGAGAAATGATAGTTGATGTTGCAGCAGAGATTCATGGATACACATAAGTCGTTGTTGCAGATGAATAGGCTAATTCAATCCAAGATGGGGCAGTATCTCGGTGTCTTCATTGTTTTAGATGAATAAAACAATAGAAATACTGTACTATTTATAGCTTACCGGCAACGAATCTCGTTTAGAAAGGCGTCCAAGTGCAAGGTAGGGATCTTTCCCAGATCTAGGGTGGGTCGACCCCGTAGTCGACCCTAGGGTCGGCGCCCCCTTGTGTGTGTTGACTCTAGGGTCGACCCCTATGGGGTGTGGGTCCACCCCAACTGGCCAGATTCCTACTTCGATTTCCCGCTCTGATTTTCGAATTATTTTGAATTATGAACTTGATTTTTTTTATATATAAATTCTCTTATACATATAAAACTTCTAGCTTAATAACTTCCTTGTACAATGTCCGTTTTACGCAAACTTGGAGTATATCTTAAGCAGAATTCTAAGATGAACGCAATGGTGCATTCCGTTTTACTTAATTCCCAATATATAATTAAGTATTCTTTAACTTATCATTATAGTATTCTTTAAAATTACGGGGTGTTACACTTTTCGTTAAACGATCTACAATAACCATATGCCAACTAAATCTTCCTACGGTTGTCAACCTCAAAAATCCGAAACAAATCCTCCGTCTCTTTGAGCCAATTCCTTGCTTCTACAAAAGTCTCAGTTCCTCAGAGAGGCTTTCCTTCCATAGCACAGAAATCCTTGCATATCCTGGAGAAATTTTCCGCTCGTGGAGGAGGAGGGGGCAGCAACTGCAATTGGGGGAAGGGCGTTTGCTTGGCCTCCGGCTGGTGCCGTAACCACGAGATATCTATGGACCAAGCCGGTATCTGAACGCCCTCGGGAATATTCGGTTCCCTAGACAAGTTGAAAAGAAAAGGAAAAGGGTTTCAAACAAAGAATCAATAGAAATTTCTTATAGCTTTAGGGAATATGTTTTTTTTCTTTCAAAAATAGACTTTTCTTGAAAATAATTTCTTTCTGAAACCTTTTGAAAACAATATTCAAAGTCTTTTATCCAATCTTGTAACCTTTGGCTCTGATACCAAATGTGACACCCTATGTCCATTAATATTACTCTTTAACAGAACACATTAAGTTCCGCAAAGCACTATAGGTTAGCAGAAACAAAAACATCAAAAGACAAATATAAAATAACAGAGGAATTTAAAACTTTATTTTTCAAACAGAAAACATTGTGGTCCAAAATCCAGTTACAACATAAGTCTAAAATACAGAAAACCCATTACATCAAGTTAAAATATCTGCCCTGTACTAAAATCATCAGAGTACAATAATATAAAATCATAGTCCCCAAAAATAGCCATAGCAAGGTAGACATGTAATCAAAGCAACACATCTAAGCGGCTCCAAGAAGAATCAAAAGAGAGAATCCTAATCAAGCCTGAGTATTCCCACCCTGAGAACATAGGGGGTGGAAAAGGGGGAGAGAGAAAAGGAAACAAAACGATTCAGACGTAAAGTCTGGCGAGTCCAATGACTTTTAGCATATAAATAAGTAAAAGCATCATGACAAGCATATAAACTGGATGAGAGAGATAACAATACCATAGGACAGGTATAACAAACTGAGCAGGATAAGAAGAATGAACATAATAGAATAGATTACGCTTACATTTCTCTACACCAATACAAGTATAACAGAAACATAATGATCCCAGCATAAACATAATGGTAGACTTAGGGGTGCTTCTAGTGACGACTTTTACCCCCAAACGATAATAACAGGCAATCCAACAGAAATAACAGGTGTTACCCCAAATGATAATAATGGGTTTGTAAACAGGCAGGACTATATGTAACCTAATTACTACCCCAGTCGATATGTTCCCTTCCCCGTAAATACCTTGTGCAGGCCCTACTGTAGGATGTATCATTTCCTAAAGTGGTAACCCCCAGATAGACACAGCCATATCTACTAGTGCTAGCGTCTTATTTTCCCGAACAAGTGAAACCATGCACACACATAACTCTGTGGAACGCGCCATCAGACACTTCCACCCATATGAACCTCTTATAATCAGCTCAGTAAGCGTGCCCTGGCCCCTACCTAGTTCGAGGTCCCCATTTGGATACCAGTGTGGGTTACTGACTGATACGGGTCCCACATAACAGATGATACGAGCCACCCCCCAGGCTTGCATTCCCACTACTGGGATTTTGATAGGTTATGCCTAATAGATTAGCCAGCCCGCATAACTCCAACACATAAAATAAGTTAAGTTTGTCGGGTTCGTATACCCCCCACAGATTTAATAGATTTACTTAACCCCCCATTGATTCAAGCAAGTTTACTTAACCCTTACACAATTTGACATGATCATATAACCCCCACAGATTTAAACAGGTTAAGTATTATAGGTTAACATGCTATTATCATTCCCCATTCATGTATGTTAATGCACAAGACCTCTCACATTAAGTTGACCACTTATGGATGCTGGATATGTCGGGCGGTTCCAGGAAGACTTCTACCACAAGTTGGACTTAACCTCGTGTCTTAGCACCGTTACGTGTACATTTATGTATATACCCCTCACATTAAATTAACCACTTGTGGATTCTGGATTTGACGGGCGGTTCCCTGACAGACTTCTACCACAAGTTGAATTTAAGTGCGGTTACAATTTCTATTTAGTGTAAATTTAGGCATATTTATTCTTAAACAATTATTCATGTTCATCATAGGTTTTTCATGCCCTTACCCTCAAGTCATAAATCATCATATAAGATATGCCCCCAAATTAAAGTCTTAGATCACAGTATAGGTTATGTCCCTAAATCCCAGTCATGTTTTATTATACAAGTTATGCCCTAATATTTCATTCCCAACCATTCCCAATTTCGTTTTTTCGCTTATTTCAGCGATAGGCCTAGGCTTGAAGGTAGCCTGGCTATAAAAATAAAAAGGGAAGGAGGGAGTGAAAAGAGAAGAAATAGGTATAATAACAGAACATGCATATGATAATAGGAATGAGCATAATAGAGATAGGCATGTAAGGACTGAACAGTAGATCAGGTGTACAAGTAATGACAAATTTGTTTAGTTATGATTCAGGTTATTAACAGGCATAGATTTAGATCCAAACTTATAAACATGTCAGGATTACTTATTAAATGTTTATATCTAAAAGTAACATGAACTCACAGAGACCGGATCTAAAGAACAGAGAAATGAACATTGATGTTGTAACAGAGATTCTTGGATACGTATAAGTCGTTGTTGCAGAAGAATAAGCTAATTCAATCTAAGCTGGGGGAACATCCCGGTGTCTCCATTGTTTTAGGTGAATAAAACAATAGAAATGATGTCCTATTTATAGCCTACCGCCAATGGATCTCGTTCAGAAATGCATCCAAGTGCAGGGTAGGAATCTTCCCCGGATCTAGGTGGGTCGGCCCTAGGGTCGACACCCCCTTATGTGGGTCGACCCTAGGGTTGACCTCCATGGTGTGCGAGTCGACCCCCAACTGGCTAAATTTCTGCTTTGATTTTCGAATTATTTTGAATTCTGAACTTGATTTGTTTATATATAAGTTCTCTTATACGCATACAAACTTCTAAGCTTAATAATTTCCTCATACGATGTTCGTTTTATTCAAATTCAGAGTCTATCTTAAGCAGAATTCCGAAATGAACATAATGGTGCAGTCCGTTTTACATAGTTACCAATATTTAATTAAGTATTCTTTAGTTTATCATTATAGTATTCTTTAAAATTACGGGGTGTTACACTTTTCATTAAACGATCTACAATAACCCATATTCCTTCACTACCCTTCTTGGTTCTAGGAAGACCATCAATAAAATTCATAGAAATCTGATTCCACTTCCATCCGGAACCTCTAATTTTTGCAATATTCCAACGACTTTTGGTTGATCACTCTTAACTTGTTGGCAAGTTGGATACTTGCTAACAAATATAGAAATATCTCTCTTCATAGATCTCCACCAGAATGTTCGCTTCAAATCTCGATAAATTTTACTCACTCCTAAATGGATACTAAGTTTAGATTTGTGACAATCATCCAATACCTCTCTTCTATGTTCTGGAACATCTGGAACACAAATTTACCCTTGTAACCTCACAACCCTTTACCATCAAGCTAGAAGCCTGAATCTTAACCTTCCCGAACTCGTTTGCTAATCCTTTGAATAAATTCATCGTCTTTCTAAAAACAAAAATCTTCTCTATCTATGAAGGCATAATAATCAGATTAGCAATAATGGAATTCTCTCTACTGAGCGTGTCTGCCACAACATTGGCCTTCCCTGGAGTATATTGAATATCAAGATCATAAGATGTAAGAAACTCCAACCAGCTTTGTTGCCTCATATTCAGATCTTTCTGAGTGAATTGATACTTCAAAGATTTATGATCCATATACAATTCAAACTTCTCACCCAATAGGTATTGCCTCTAAATCTTTATGGAAAACACAACTGCTAGCAGCTCCAAATCATGAGTAACATACCTTTTCTCATGCGACTTCAACTGACGACTTGCATAAGCAACAACTTTTCCTTTTTGCATTAACACTGCACCTACTCCTTCATAGAAGCATTTGTATGCACAGTTAAATCTTGATTGCCATCTATAATAGTCAACACTTTTGCAGTAGTCTATCTTTCTTTCATCTCCCGAAAAGCTGCTTCGCATTCTGACGTCCAATTATACTTGGCATGCTTCTTCGTAAGCTTCATCAATGGACTGGATAACTTCAAAAAATCCTTAACAAATTTAAGATACTAACTTTCTAATCGCAGAAAACTTCTAACTTCTATGGGAGTGCTAGATTGCTTCCAATCCCGAATAGTTGTGATCTTTCCCGGGTCAACTGATATTTCTTCCTTCGATACAACATGACCAAGGAATTTCACTTCTTCTTTCCACAATATGCATTTAGAAATTTGGCATTTAATATATTCTTCCTTAGGATTTCCAATACATTTTCTAAATGGCTGGCATGCTCCTCTACTGTCTTCAAAAATATTAGAATATCATCAATAAAGAACAATATAAACTTATTCAACACTTCTAGGAATACCCGATTCATCAAATCAACAAAAGAAGCTGGGGAATTGCATAAGCCGAATGACATTATTAACCATTCCCAAAATAAATCTAGACCTCTGAAAGCTGTTAAAGGAACAAATTCTTCTGCAATTCTTAGCTGATGAAAACCTATAGCTAGGTCCATCTTCGAAAATACTGGCGCTCCATTCAAGCGATCTAACAAATCATCAATACATGGTAGTAGTACTTATTCTTTAGTGACTACTTATTAAGGATACGATAGTCCACACATAAACTGAGAGTACCATCGGACTTCGGAACGAACACCACTACTGCTCCCCAACTCGAGAAACTTGGCCTAATCAGACCTTTCTATAGAAGCCGTCGAGTTTGATCACTCAACTCTTCTTTCTCTTTCAATGTCATTCTCTGAATTGCATGCACAACCGGCCTCGATTCAGAACTAGATCAATTCTGAAATCAATCTCTCTTCTCGGCGGAAGGCTACCAACATCTTCGAGCACAACAAAATAATCTTTAAAAACAGGGATGTTCTCTAAAAAAGTGGGAGAAATATCAAGAGCAGACCAAAATTCCTTTATATCTGCATCCTAACCTTCGCATGGTATGGTGATAATATTTCCAAACTTCGTCTTAACTCTAAAAATTCTTTCCACACATTTAACTACAGCTTCGTATTTAGTCAACCAATCCAATCCCAATATAAGATCAAATTCGTTAAAACTTATGACGATCAAGATGAAAGAAACCTGATAATAAGAATAAGAGATGGGCACTCTATATCACCAACCAAGATCGAGGGAACCCCAAATCGGATTATGGACACTAATGGGTTCTCTGAGGCATCTCAGTTTTAAATTCAATTTCTTAACCATATTACTTGAGATAAAACTCATGACGCACCCGTATCAAACAACACCTTAACTGGAACACCTTTCATAATAAGAGTACTTTCCAAAACATCTGTCCCTTCCCTACTAGTTGAGGGTATTGGAGCTTCTGCCACTTTATATACATGAGCTACCTCCGATTTTCTCGATAGTGAGCAATCCTTTGCAAGATGACCAGTCTTATGGCAATTTTTGCATTCTTTGTTCTCATGAAACTTCTTACTGGATTTAAATCCATCTTTCTTCTGTTTCTTCAAAGATTTACAATTTGTCGACAAATGTCCTTTCCTATAGCAGTTGAAGCATGTGGAAGTCGTTAACCGCTCTTCCTAAGGCCTGACCCCTTCCTTACTGGCTTCAGGTTTCTTACTTGCCTCAGATTTCTTATTTTCAAACTTCCTTTTCTTGCTAGAATTCCCCTCTTATTTATCCTCTAAAACATTCTATCTATCAATATCCTTATAGCGATAAGCCATCTCCACCATCTCTAAGAAAGGAAGCTTCACATTTGCAATTAGCTAGTTTCTGTACCTTCTTTAAAGTCCATTAATAAACCTCATGTTCTTCTTTAACGGAACTTGAATTAACTCTGGGTTAAAGCGCGCGGGAAAGTTCGTTGGATTTATTATGATACTCTAGAATGGTCATATCTCCTTATTTCAAATTGAAGAACTCTTCACATATCCGCTCAACTGCTTCTCCGGGAATAAATCTTTCTTCAAAAACTTCTTTAAATCTATCCTAGGTAATGCTACCTTTTGGATTCTCCATAATGATCGCCTCCCACCAGATTAAAACTTCATATTTGAGTAACCAAGATCCCAGAATATCTTTCGATCATCTTTCAATTCCAAACCTCTGAAAATTCTTTCACATGAACGCATCCATGCTTGTGTTCCAGTAACAGATTCTTTGCCCAAGAATGGTACTCCTCCCATATATCTACACTTCTTTGCTAGAATATCTAGATGCGGTTCTAGCTGTAGGGGGACAATTGGTTCATTAGATTGCTTAACCGCAAAATTACTTCTTCTGTCTCTACCACTCATTTTCTACTCTATCTGCGAATAGCAGAAAAAGAGTCAGGCCAATAGAAAAGATATCTTAAGGAACAATAAAAGCATAAAGACATATATGAATATAAATGCATCTATTGTAGGTGTATGCTATTATACTATACTCATTCTAGGACATTACTTATCCTATCTCCAATGAGTTACTCATCCTAGAATACTACTGATTCTATCACTGATGAGTTCGTTAATATGTTACACTCCAGAACTAAGGCTAACCATTAACTCTAATACCAAATGCGACAACCCAAACCCTAAGTCACGAAAGTAAGGATAATCAATGGAATATAACACATAAACATAACATCAAAACAGAAAAATTACATAACATAAAGAATAATTTACATCATCATACACAGCTAAAATAAACTTCATCGTTAGAGTTACACTAACAAGATCAACTTAGTACAAATACATTTCCAACTTAAGATAATAAATTTGCAGCGTAATCAAACATAATAAACATAATAAAGTCTGGGACAGTCCAAAATAAATGATAAAAGTCCATCTTTAGCTTCCATAGCTTCCATACATATCCCAAATGAACCAAGCTAAAACCTAAATACATGGTTTCTCATGTAAAAATATGGGCTCTCGAGTTTGCAAGGGAAGAACAAACAACTAGCTGGTCATGGGCCTGGTATGAGAAATCCTACGGGATCACGTCGTATAACACGGAATAGGTTTCCTCCACACGAATGCCAGTGCATTAGATAAAATAAATCAATCGCAATGCTTTTTCGAAAAAAAAACCATTATAATACTCATGTACCATCACACAGTGCAACACAAACAAGAGGATAGAGTATTACCATATAATGGCCAAACATGCTTGATACGAGAAATAAAATCATTTTTTATTATTATCAATGTCCATGTGATTAAAACCATTTCAAAATAAATGTATCAATCCTAGACGACATGAATGTCCCATACCACTATGCCGCCATATAGGTTTACAACTAAAATCGTAAAGTCGCATATTGGAAATTGGATTCCATTATGAACCAGGGCAAGGGATCTCTCCTTACTGAATTTGGAACATTTTAGCACATGCCCCAGGTACAAAACGCATCGACCCTTGGGTCATGCAGGGTTGGTCCACTCTTACGTATGTAGATTAATTATTCCTGAACAATATGTTTCTCGGTCTATTGGACCTAAAATCTGGTCTGTATGTTGACTGTCTTGGCCTTGTGCGGCCATATCCGAGGTACCTCACTATCCAACATCCACATAAGTGAAATGTTTGGGTTCCATACCATGACATCACTCCTAGCTAGGAAGAAACACATGTCCTCCCTATTGTCCTTCATCCCGTTTTTTGTTTATACCGGGGTGTGAAGATTGTGAATTAACGCTACACACAAAGCTACACTATATTAAATTCATGCTTTGATCATCATCCACAAACCACGATTTCAGACACACAATCCATTTATAAGTTCGTTCTGGGTTTGAATGAAATAGGAGGCATCGTATTCCTCGTTCTATATGTCCAAGAGAGGCCCTTGAATATTCGGACAATCAACAAGTACGTCTGGACAACTACTAATATAACCCCTTCAAGGGGGCTACCCAAATTCAAGGTACCGGTAGTTATCCTTTCGATGTGAAGAATGTCGGTCTTGCACCATCTTAATTATCTTCGACTTTTAATCTCCGTTCAATTATTTGAAATGGGTTGAACCCGGTCTTTTCAAATAATTCTCGCATAAACAAATCAAATTTGGTTAAGTTATTTGGCTTTCACAATTTATCTCATTACATTATATTAGAAGGTTTAATCAAGGATTTAATTCTATCTTCAAATTAAATTCTCATGTCAAAACATTACCAAAGTCTATTTATGAGTTTTCATGCCGAATCACACTTAACCATTTTTTTTGTATAAACCAAGTAAAATCGGTTTACATGCATTCCAAATCGTTTATAATAATATAAGATGATTCTTCACTATTTTTGTATGTATAAAAATAGCTTGTTTCAGTCGAACGGCGTTTCAGGTCATTCAACAGCACTGGCATTATTTTCATTCAGATTTGAATTAAACATTTCTAAAAATTAACCATTGGATCTTAATATATTTATTATCATTAGAAATATCCTTTTGAAATGAATCCAACGGTTCTAACTTCGGGAAAATGCGATGCTCAGATCTCCCAGTATACTTGTTTAAAATTACGAGTCGAAAACGCGAACTACCGCTGCGCGATACTATTAATTTAATTAATATTCGATGTATATAATTATAATGTGACAAACGACTTCGAAACTATTTATTTTTTAAAATATTTGACTAACGCCTTAAACTTTCGGAAAAATTCGCCATAACCTCCTTTGTACGGTGTGCTCGGAAAAATCACAATTGGCCGCTTACGGCCTCTATAAATCAATATATGACCATTCAACAATAGTGCATCAGGAGATGTATAAAAATAAATCATCCCAACACCCGTGTGGGATTTAAAAATCATGTGAACAACCATAGTGACTGACAAAAATGCGAGAGTGGCATGTATGTTTATGTCATCTCAAGACCCGTGTGGGGTTCGTTATTAAATCCTGCAATTTTCATTATAGGTTTATTTAGTCCATATATTGTCCTCTGTCCAGTCCATATCTGATAACCATTATGCCATATACCTGATCTACATTCATTCAGTTCTCGTCGTATAAGCATCAAATAAATGAATGCTATACGGTTCACAACATATAAGCATCAAGCAACTACATGTTTATATGAGATTGTTATGTGGTGTGGTTCGTACCTGTTTACTATTCAATGGTATGTTCAATTCCTCCAAGAAGCCATCACACGCATACAATTCAAACACAATCAATAATAATAAATAAATTGTGCAACCAATGCCATTTAAGGCGCCACAAAGTGTCCGTCCACATTGTTTGAAATACAAGTGTTGTATATTCAAACAATGCTTCCAATAACAAATAAACTTGGTGGATAGTTCATGTGTTGAATTCAAGAATATCGCATAAAACCGATAAAAGTTACATTTAACAAAGAAATAAACTTAGGTGATCAATGGTGAACTTGATTAAATATTTTCAATCAACAACTGGTAGTCAAATAAAATTCATTACTTTACTACGCGAATTTTAGTTTCTCGCAAATGCCAATAATCACTTGTACATTGATTAAAAATGATATTTTTATATTACCCATTGTTAATAGCATCATAATAACTTGTTCTCATTAACTAATATTCATTTCATAACATCGTAGTAATTTTATTATTAACTACTATCAATTAACGCTTAATAGTTAATTTTATTTAACCATTTTCAAGCTACGGTTTCTTGTCATCTGTACGGTTTTATTTATATATTTCATGCATCCCGACTACTACTCATATAACAGTTAAAAATGATATTTTTACCTTTTTAAACATCGTTTAACATCTTAACAAGTTTTATTTATTAACTGATACTCATTATTTAATTCTATAATAAACTTTCAACTAGTTAACTTCTAATCTACCCCTTCAATAAGTGAGTTTAGATTTCTCACTGAGAGTTTCACTCCACCAAATCTTTATGCGGAAGAATGCGACCTTTCTGGATTTCCACGCGGCTTCACGGAGCTCGAACTTCGCTATTATGCTCACCAATACTCGGATACTAGTAGATCCGGAAGTATGGAGCTTAATGGAGGCAGAAACGGACACAAACGGAGAGGTTTGAGGAGGAGGCTCCACTGTCCGGAAATGTACAACAAAGGGGAGAGTGTATTTGGGAGTATAATAGGTGTTAGAGGAGCTAGAAGAGAGGTTAGGTTGTGTGAGGTAACGGGGAGTGAAAAGGAGGAGTTTTGGTGAAAGGAGAGAGGCTCAGTTGTGAGCCCTAGGGGACGATGCCGGCATGTAGGGGACAGGGGAGGCGACCGGTGGTTGCCGAGGCTATGGAGGAGGGTGTGGAAGCGGGAAGGTAGGAAGTGGTGGCCATTTTTGGGGAGAAAAGAGGAAGAGAAAGGAGGAGGAAGAAAGGAAGAGGGGGGATAGGATAAGGAACAGAGTGGTTTGTTTGCAAAAATAACCACCCCTCATGCGGTTCGCTGACATGACGCGATCTCGTGAGTTCAAATAAAACCACCTTGGCTTGTTGAATGACCTTCATTTTAATTTAAGTTCAATAACTTCACGTTTATAAAAGTGTGCAAGTTAGCCTTCACCTCTTTTGATCGCACGATCACAAACTAATTCCATTTACTACCAAATATTGGATTACGGTAATAGACATAATTCTGAATCCAATGGACAAGGTTTCGTTGAGTTTCGAGCTCATTTGACCCTCCGTATTATTTTTCGATCGAGTTTTAATTAGCTTTAAAAAGGCGATTTAGCGTACTCTTTCTTTTTCTGGCCCACACGCTAACCCCAAATATTATGAAATTTGGAACTTGACCATTATTGACGCTATGAATTAGAATTTTTTTTGTCGAATTCTGTGGTCATCTCAATAATGTTCCTTTGTAAACTGACTGTCAATATCATAACAAATGATTTTATCGTGCACGACCACACACAAACTTTGTTTGGTGCAAAATTTGAAACTTAGCATTGATTTATTATTCTGAATCCAACAAAATTTTCTCATCGGATTCTGAGGTCACTAGCAAATTTCACTTTTTATGGGCTATGTGATGATTTAAAAATCGAATTTTTAAATTCTGATGTATTTCTTATAAAATTATATTAGAAATAATTTTTAAATTGGTTGTGAAATTTCAGGTTGTTACAAAAAATCTTCTAAAAATTAATATATTAATTCTTTGGATCATAATTCCAATGATATGCTACCATGGAAAAACTACCATTTACACTGAAAAAAAAATTTAAGAATGGATCATTTGTTCAATTACCTGATCCCCTTAAATACTTCTCAATAAGTTACTCTATCAATTTGCCAAATTTTACTGTCGATCATAATAGCAAAATCCTAATTTCATATTCTATTTTGTACCTACAATACTTTTGGAGGATTGTTAAAGGGACTCCACATTTGGTTAAGGGGATCAATTTTAATTTAGTGTATAATTGTTATGGGGGGTAGCCTCCCCTTAAACATACTAAATAAAATTCCGATATTAACCCCTATAATCCTCATTAATAAAAATCATAAAACCTAAATGTTAATTAATACTTATAATTTTACACTACACGTAAAAATAAAAAATGGATATAATTAATGTAATGGAGACACAAGAAAGTTTCATGGCAGATTGGAAGGCAATGAATTAGGTAATTAATTGTAATTTCATATTGGAATTGATATGTTCAATTTTAAATTAAATGCAGAAACAAAAATTTTGATCTAATGTGCTACGTATTTTATGTTGTTTATTTTTTTAATGAATTTTTTTTGCAATTGTTTTTTATTTCTGGAAGCATACTTTTGTATTTTGCGTTGAATTTAGTAAGTTAGATATTAACATAAGTGACAAGCCAAGGGCATTTAGGTCTCTTCTCCCTTTACTTTTAAAATAATCTAGACCCCCCTTTAACAAAAAAAAAGCTGGAGTCCCCTTAAAATTACCCCCCTCCCAACCAAATGTGGAGTCCGTTAACAATCCCTTACTTTTGTAGATATGAAAAGGTTTGTCCTAAATAGAAGAACTATGCATAACATGATGAGTCATGTTCTGTAGTTATTAATTTTTGAATGACAAAATCAACATATTTACAATATTTGAAGTGTAAAAGATGATATGGATTAAAAAATTAAACATATAATAGAAGTCTAAGTGAATTTATTATGAAATAAAAACACAATGAAATGATTAATTTTGACTAACTTAATTTTTATTTATATAGGAGATTTTTGATATTTTTATATTTCAACTTAGGGACGTAGGTAACATCAACTGTTGCAAATTTGTTATTAGTATTCTTTTCATAATTTTGGGAAAACGGTTGATGCTCTCAAATTGAACATTTTATAGGAAATATAATAGTACATTTCCAAAATAGAGAAAACTCAATTTAACTTTAAGTTGATTACCTTTTATTCAACTGGTTAAATATGCAAAGGTGTATAAATGAAAGGACAAATTTTTTATGTATATGCAAAGGATAAATAACAAAGACGAATGAAACTATTATTTTTTGAAATGGTTAAGAGATAATGTTATGAGAAAAGAAGAAAATTATGGATATGAAAACGATAAGCAAACTTTCAAAGAATCTTTTACAATTTTCAACTTCTAAATTAGCTCAGCTTTTTATGTTACTTGTGGCTAATCGTTTCCATATACTAGGATTGTTCAATTGTTCTAGTTATGTTAGAATATCTTATGCATTTAAGCTTAATTATCTTATATTTTTACAAGGCAATAATTGTCTTATATTTTTATTATCTATCTAAATAATATTAATTATCTTATACTTGTTAATTTGTTGACATGTCCTAAAAGGAAGGTTTTAACATGAGTACCAAATTTTATTGATAAATATGGAAAATTATTGTTCATGATTTGAATATATATATATATATATAACACAGTAAAATTTGTATATTTTTTTTTATATTTTATCCATCATAATAAATTATTTATTATTATAGTATCACAAAGGAAATTTTCACACCTGCCATTTAATTTTGAAACTTTTTCTTCCAAATGCATTTTTTTCAAAGGTCGTCAATTATTGTTATTACATTTTAGTAAAGATTTAAAGAGTTCTACCAGTTCATTCTATGGGTTTGCAATCGATGTTTCTACCCTTTTTTTTTAATATCTACAGTCATTTACAAAGCTTGCATATTAGTGCTATCATTCTATTTTGCATCTACTGTTAAATATTTAAATTAAATGAGTAAGAAAATTGTAAATCCATGAAACTATTATTCATTAGTTTGCTTGATAAAAGTATTGAACTTTTTTGTAAATAAAATAGCATAATTTATTGAAGGAGAAAACTGAAATGAATTCAAAAATATTGACCTTTGTTTGAATGTTTAAATAAATAAAGATCCACATGGAAAATGATGAATGTTCTATAATGTATAGGAAGAAAAATAATTGTACTAAATTAAAAAATGTATGAGATGGGTGACCTATAGCGTTATCAGGAAATATTGAAAATCAAAAGTCACGACATGCAACCAACTATTTTTATTAATTAGTTGTAAAACAAATGACTATTTAAGATTTTTATTAATTCTAGCCTCTTCTCTTAACTCTCTCTTTAATTATTTCATATGATATCTTACGCTGAAGTATCTTTATTAGATAAAAAATCTATATAATAAAATTGCCCCCTAAGACAAACCAGGAGACAAACATGGAGACAAAGAGCGGCTGAGATTTATTCTTAGTTTGGACAAAGGACGGCCTGGATTTGTACACACATCGTTTCATTTATTCTTAGCTTACCAAAATCAGAGCACATCATCCCTTTTATAAGTAAATCTATTTAATCGCTATATATATAAGGAATGACTTATGTATAATTGTTAATTACAGCCAAGTAAAATTAATTGTATATAGTATATACAATTAATTTTTTCATATATGCTTATTTCAGATTTGAAATATTGAATGTTTTGTTAAAATTCATTATCTTACATATGATTCATCCCTTTTATAAGTAAAAGGGATTTAAATTAATTGTATATAGTATATACAATTAATTTTTTCATATATGCTTATTTCAGATTTGAAATATTGAATGTTTTGTTAAAATTCATTATCTTACATATGATTCATATATAGTATATTACCAATTGATATTATAAGTAAAGCTATTTAATCGCTATATATATAAGGAATGACTTATGTATAAATTTAAATTAATTGTATATTATAAGTAAAGCTATTTATGCCTATAAACTGTTTGCGTAAATGATACAACAAGTTGTTAGTCAGTCTGATGTATGCCACTACTTCATTTTTGTGGATTTACAAGTATATTAAAAATATGGAAGGATACTGTATTATCTTTACAAATTAATAATTAATTAATGCATTCATTCAACATAAATTAATTCTATGTTATTTCCTTTTCCGGTACAGTAACGTATACAACAAATGAATCATTTATTTACTTTATCCTCCCACTTAGTCCTTTTTTGGGAGCCATGAATGCCTGATGTAAATGAAATCATAAAAAAAGGATAACAATTAATATATACCAACTACGTATGTTTTACTGTCTACTTTTTCTATGTTTTTTGGGTTGTATATGGCAACCATGCATGTTCTGCTGTGTATTTTTTCCATTTCCTCATTATGAACGTCCACTCCACTAAATGTTTTATTTCTCATTCCAGTACTGTCAGTGACACAATAAAATAATATATTCATGTAATTTCAAATTGTGGATTTACAAGTATATTAAAAATATGGAAGGATACTTTATTATCTTTACAAATTAATAATTAATTAATGCATTCATTCAACATAAATTAATTCTATGTTATTTCCTTTTCCGGTACAGTGACGTATACAGCAAATGAATCATTTATTTACTTTATCCTCCCACTTAGTCTTTTTTTGGGAGCCATGAATGCCTGATGTAAATGAAATCATAAAAAAAGGATAACAATTAATATATACCAACTACGTATGTTTTACTGTCTACTTTTTCTGTGTTTTTTGGGTTGTATATGGCAACCATGCATGTTCTGCTGTGTATTTTTTCCATTTCCTCATTATGAACGTCCACTCCACTAAATGTTTTATTTCCCATTCCAGTACTATCAGTGACACTATAAAATAATATATTCATGTAATTTCAAATTGTGATACTGATAAAGCTTTATGTGTTCTCACTTGAGATTGGATTGATAGAAGGGTTGACATATAGTAAGGACTTGCAATTGGGAGGGTTTGCTACAGCTTTAGACCATGAGAGAGTTGATTGATAGAAGGGTAGACATATGTGGAGGCCATGCAATTAGAAGGTAATGGAAATTTTCGGCAATGCCTTTATACCAAGTTTCTCCATTGAACTTCTGCCATTCGAATATCATATCTTTTGCCTAAAATTCTATACAATGACATGAATTATTGTGTGTGAATTAGTATTTTTATTGCCAGGTTTCTTCATTGTATGTAATTCGGTCTGTTGGAACAGTAGAGACTAGAGTGGCATCCATTTCAAATTATGTACGTTGTACATAGAATGCTTTTATTTCAGATATATATTTTGTTTAACTAGCCAACGCTAACTAGATGGCAAATCTTGAAATGGATTGCAAGCAATTGGCTTAAAGTTTTGTTTCTTTTTCTTCTTCTTTTGTTGAAACTAAGATTCATCTTTCGGATTTTGCAGTTTACCAAGTAGCAGTTGAAGTATACTTGAAGACTGGACTTTGTGCATGACTAAGTTGGGAGATACGTCAATAATATTTGCTTCATGTTCCGCTGCATCGTGGTTACGTTTGTAGCTTTTACTTGGTTTAGGTTTTCTCAAGTTGTATGGGATAAAATGGTATATGTTCAGTCAACATATAAAGTTTCAGATCAAAGCTTTGCTCTATTTGGTTTGATTTTACCTTCATTTCATTCCGGTTGTCTCTGCTTCAAGCTTCAGTGTATTAAATATTTGGTTAGTTTAGTTCCAACTCGAAGTCATGCTTCAAAGCTTCAGTCCATTACCTATTTAGCATGTAATTTTGATCACCAATCTTCACCCAGTTAGCTTCATAGATGGATAGTTTCTGCAGTCGCAGGTCAGCAGGTTCTGGTGTTATAGATATTTCCAATATTGATTTGTTTCAACCGACTCAACATATGACTACTAATTATGTCTTAATTATAACGAAAGCGGTTTTTGTTTACCACTGTTGTTCTTCATTCTTCAATTTTGTGTATAACTCTATGACTAATTTAGCGTGAGTGGTGTTGTGTGATAGGGAAGAACGACATGAATTAGAAATCTAATTAAGTAGGTCGGACCTTCAATTTTATGAGTTAGCAGACAAAAGGAAGGTAGAAATATTGGATGGCTGCATCTCTAACGAGTCATCTTCCACTAAATGATAACCCTTATGGGAATTGCGTATTATTGAAAATGTCTATTAGGATGTTATCATGCGTGCAGGCATGTGGAGTAACATTTTAGAAACACGCATCTTCCAAAGGTCTTAAAGTCTCAATACATAGAGCTGTTATTGATTGGGAACATGGAAATTAGATTTTGCTGGTGAATTTTTATTTCTTTTTTTCTTTTTCCCCCATTTGTGAAATTAATGTGTCTGCTGGAAATGTGTAATTGTAGCAACCTATATTTTTTCATCTCCTTATGGTAGTATGTAAAGGTGATTGAATTGTAAAACATTAAAATTTTGCAGTGCATGGTTCATAATATTTAACATACACATTTTCCTATTTTAACTGGTATTATAAGGGTTAAGCTTTGGCTTTATCTCATATTTGTCCATTAAGCACATATTATTCCAACCAAAACATCTGCATTCCAAATTCAACTGTCTATATTGGAAGTTAGTACAAAATTTTAAATTAGAAAAAAATAAGAACGATTACTGTTTTATATACGTCATGTGCACTCAACTGACATGAATTGTTTCATATTGCTCTTTTTTCTTCATCCTAAGTTATATTTCATACTCATATAATGAAATGAAGAAAAAGTGAAACAAATGAGTATTTCCTATGCATGTTTTAAATAGAAGCCACTCGGTTGAATGTTTTGTTAAAATTCATTATCTTACATATGATTCATCCCTTTTATAAGTAAAAGGGATTTAAATTAATTGTATATAGTATATACAATTAATTTTTTCATATATGCTTATTTCAGATTTGAAATATTGAATGTTTTGTTAAAATTCATTATCTTACATATGATTCATATATAGTATATTACCAATTGATATTATAAGTAAAGCTATTTAATCGCTATATATATAAGGAATGACTTATGTATAAATTTAAATTAATTGTATATTATAAGTAAAGCTATTTATGCCTATAAACTGTTTGCGTAAATGATACAACAAGTTGTTAGTCAGTCTGATGTATGCCACTACTTCATTTTTGTGGATTTACAAGTATATTAAAAATATGGAAGGATACTGTATTATCTTTACAAATTAATAATTAATTAATGCATTCATTCAACATAAATTAATTCTATGTTATTTCCTTTTCCGGTACAGTAACGTATACAACAAATGAATCATTTATTTACTTTATCCTCCCACTTAGTCCTTTTTTGGGAGCCATGAATGCCTGATGTAAATGAAATCATAAAAAAAGGATAACAATTAATATATACCAACTACGTATGTTTTACTGTCTACTTTTTCTATGTTTTTTGGGTTGTATATGGCAACCATGCATGTTCTGCTGTGTATTTTTTCCATTTCCTCATTATGAACGTCCACTCCACTAAATGTTTTATTTCTCATTCCAGTACTGTCAGTGACACAATAAAATAATATATTCATGTAATTTCAAATTGTGGATTTACAAGTATATTAAAAATATGGAAGGATACTTTATTATCTTTACAAATTAATAATTAATTAATGCATTCATTCAACATAAATTAATTCTATGTTATTTCCTTTTCCGGTACAGTGACGTATACAGCAAATGAATCATTTATTTACTTTATCCTCCCACTTAGTCTTTTTTTGGGAGCCATGAATGCCTGATGTAAATGAAATCATAAAAAAAGGATAACAATTAATATATACCAACTACGTATGTTTTACTGTCTACTTTTTCTGTGTTTTTTGGGTTGTATATGGCAACCATGCATGTTCTGCTGTGTATTTTTTCCATTTCCTCATTATGAACGTCCACTCCACTAAATGTTTTATTTCCCATTCCAGTACTATCAGTGACACTATAAAATAATATATTCATGTAATTTCAAATTGTGATACTGATAAAGCTTTATGTGTTCTCACTTGAGATTGGATTGATAGAAGGGTTGACATATAGTAAGGACTTGCAATTGGGAGGGTTTGCTACAGCTTTAGACCATGAGAGAGTTGATTGATAGAAGGGTAGACATATGTGGAGGCCATGCAATTAGAAGGTAATGGAAATTTTCGGCAATGCCTTTATACCAAGTTTCTCCATTGAACTTCTGCCATTCGAATATCATATCTTTTGCCTAAAATTCTATACAATGACATGAATTATTGTGTGTGAATTAGTATTTTTATTGCCAGGTTTCTTCATTGTATGTAATTCGGTCTGTTGGAACAGTAGAGACTAGAGTGGCATCCATTTCAAATTATGTACGTTGTACATAGAATGCTTTTATTTCAGATATATATTTTGTTTAACTAGCCAACGCTAACTAGATGGCAAATCTTGAAATGGATTGCAAGCAGTTGGCTTAAAGTTTTGTTTCTTTTTCTTCTTCTTTTGTTGAAACTAAGATTCATCTTTCGGATTTTGCAGTTTACCAAGTAGCAGTTGAAGTATACTTGAAGACTGGACTTTGTGCATGACTAAGTTGGGAGATACGTCAATAATATTTGCTTCATGTTCCGCTGCATCGTGGTTACGTTTGTAGCTTTTACTTGGTTTAGGTTTTCTCAAGTTGTATGGGATAAAATGGTATATGTTCAGTCAACATATAAAGTTTCAGATCAAAGCTTTGCTCTATTTGGTTTGATTTTACCTTCATTTCATTCCGGTTGTCTCTGCTTCAAGCTTCAGTGTATTAAATATTTGGTTAGTTTAGTTCCAACTCGAAGTCATGCTTCAAAGCTTCAGTCCATTACCTATTTAGCATGTAATTTTGATCACCAATCTTCACCCAGTTAGCTTCATAGATGGATAGTTTCTGCAGTCGCAGGTCAGCAGGTTCTGGTGTTATAGATATTTCCAATATTGATTTGTTTCAACCGACTCAACATATGACTACTAATTATGTCTTAATTATAACGAAAGCGGTTTTTGTTTACCACTGTTGTTCTTCATTCTTCAATTTTGTGTATAACTCTATGACTAATTTAGCGTGAGTGGTGTTGTGTGATAGGGAAGAACGACATGAATTAGAAATCTAATTAAGTAGGTCGGACCTTCAATTTTATGAGTTAGCAGACAAAAGGAAGGTAGAAATATTGGATGGCTGCATCTCTAACGAGTCATCTTCCACTAAATGATAACCCTTATGGGAATTGCGTATTATTGAAAATGTCTATTAGGATGTTATCATGCGTGCAGGCATGTGGAGTAACATTTTAGAAACACGCATCTTCCAAAGGTCTTAAAGTCTCAATACATAGAGCTGTTATTGATTGGGAACATGGAAATTAGATTTTGCTGGTGAATTTTTATTTCTTTTTTTCTTTTTCCCCCATTTGTGAAATTAATGTGTCTGCTGGAAATGTGTAATTGTAGCAACCTATATTTTTTCATCTCCTTATGGTAGTATGTAAAGGTGATTGAATTGTAAAACATTAAAATTTTGCAGTGCATGGTTCATA
This sequence comes from Allium sativum, assembly GCA_030737875.1. NCBI lineage: Eukaryota > Viridiplantae > Streptophyta > Magnoliopsida > Asparagales > Amaryllidaceae > Allium > Allium sativum. The sequence goes on from CM060924.1 coordinate 304,742,153, forward strand.
ATATTTAACATACACATTTTCCTATTTTAACTGGTATTATAAGGGTTAAGCTTTGGCTTTATCTCATATTTGTCCATTAAGCACATATTATTCCAACCAAAACATCTGCATTCCAAATTCAACTGTCTATATTGGAAGTTAGTACAAAATTTTAAATTAGAAAAAAATAAGAACGATTACTGTTTTATATACGTCATGTGCACTCAACTGACATGAATTGTTTCATATTGCTCTTTTTTCTTCATCCTAAGTTATATTTCATACTCATATAATGAAATGAAGAAAAAGTGAAACAAATGAGTATTTCCTATGCATATTTTAAATAGAAGCCACTCGGTTGTGTAGTTTATTCCCAGCAAATCATGTGACAACGTTGGTTTTGATGCAACCAATATTTTGAATAAATCAAATAGAAGCATCAAGCATGCATTTGGCAAGCTTTCAACAGTCTTCATCACTATTAATTTTTTGCTACTGAGCAATTGTGGCACTAATTAATTATAAGATAAAGATACTTGCAGTAAAATTTCTATTTTTAATAAGGTCATCTGCATAATTGCTAAAGACCATATTCTTCATAAATTGCCTGTATATGGAAGGATAATAATTTGGAGTTTAAACTTAAAGTTTTAACAAACTAAACACCACAAAATATTGTAATATTGTTATTGGTAAAGCATAAACTTGGTGACCCACCAACCACTTCATTTTAAAAGATAAACAAGTTCCATGGTTACATTACATCAATTTTTTCATAGTTGCCTTCACCGAATTTGTTATTCTATGCTCCACGGTTACTAACGGATACGCACTTTCTCAGTAAGTAAACATCATTACCAAACTATGTCATACTTTTGATACATTGTACTACCACGTAGGCCTCCTACTAGCTATTTCAAGTAATCTGAACTTTTTAACGTCTTAGATCTCACAGAGGAATTGACTATTTTATAAAATTAAAGTGTGGTTGTGCAACCATAAGATGATGTACAACATCCTATCCCTACTTGCTATACATGCATTATTAACTTCTTGGTGCAAAACTTAGTTTATACAGTAGAATCCTAACACACACATATCTCACTTACATTACATATCTTGCTACTATATAATATGCTCTCACCGCTTATTGATGCATGCAAACTAAAACACTTAAAAGTCTAGCACTCTTTGAACATATCTTACATATCTTACTATCCCTACTTGCTATACATATCTTACATATCTTGCTATACATCCTATCCCTACTTGCTATACATATCTTACATATCTTGCTACTATATAAAAAGAAAATACGTTTTTCTCTAGCACTCTTTGAATTTCTATAAAATTTAATACCCGTATTATTTAGCATATTTAACGTCTTTACTTATAAAGAGAATACCCTATTATTGAACACAGTTTGCATTTACTAAATTAGTTGATGAACATAGTAGGAATACAACTAGATACTAAAGGATCAGCTTTATATTTTTGAAATAATTATGTACTTATGTTACATGGCATCCTAGGTTGAAAACTATCGTAACTTTCATTTTAGCATATCTTCCTCATATTAATCTTCTCTTGGTTAAAAAAAACTGAATTTCAATTAGATTTAGCCCAAAATATGTAAATTAATCATTATTTAATGAGGTCTTTATGCTAGGTCTTGCATCCGAAATTGGCGTTGTGGTTTCAACTTTGGATAGTCTGGCTTACCAAATTTTGGTCAACATGTTGTAGTTTTCTGATATAGGTGTTTTCTTATTCCACCTATAAAAATTAGGCATTTTTAAAGAAATAGTTAGTTCAATAGGATTTGAGCTTTTACTCTTGCTAGATTTCCATTTTCTAATTTGGATTCCTAAAAATATCATATAACTCCTTAGAAAGTTTTGAAATATTGCTATAATTATTTTCTTTATTTCATATAAACTATGTTTTTTTAATGTTATTTGTCTTCTTCACCCATATATAATTTGACCAAGTTGTTGTCGAGCAACTATGTAAAATCATAAATATTTGTTTCTTTGCATGTTATTTAACACCATACTTTTGTTTTCAACTTTCAGTATTCCACCAATTAGGAATTGCTATTTATGAATCAACTTGCACTAATTCAGAGTTTGCCTTTTATTACGGTACCTATATTATTATCAGTATATCTTATTTAGCACTTAATAATCTTTTCATTAGGTAAATGGATGCAAACATATGATATCACAAGCCTATGAAGCATTAATTACTCAACATCAAATATGAAGTAAAATTGGAGTGTTGTGATCACATTACACTTCACAGGAATGTCTAATTTGCAAGAACAAAAAAAATACTTTATCATTCATATACACATTTAATTGTTTAGAAATATCATTTAACTGTTATGTTATTAATATACTTCAATGCTTTTTGAAATTATTCCACGAAATGTAATAAAATTCTCTCCATGGAGTTTTAGCAAATTGTAAGAGCTAGAAATTTTTATATGATTAATGTCTTCACATAGTGTATTTATGTTAATGTTCAAAAAGATGCATGGAAAGCTTGCAAGCCCAGCAAGCAAAAGGTTTATGAGACAGAGCTTTATATCTGTTTACATAATATTTGTGGCACAACGGTCCATACGCGAAGCGCGAGCCGTGATCATGCGTGAAGCGCATGCCATCATCACGCGCAAAGCGCGTGCCTTGATTACGCGCGAAGCGCGTGCCATCATCACGTGCGAAGCGCGTGCCGTTACGCTCTTCGCGCGAAGCGCATGCCGTTACGACCACGCGCGTGCAAACTACAACACCCCGTACTCTATGCTCCCGTGCAAACTACAACACCCCGTACTCTATGCTTCCGTGCAACGCACGGGTTTCCACTCGTCTATATAATAAAATCCCTTGGTAGGACAAACCAAGAGACAAAGAGCGGTCCAGATTTTAACTTGTAATACATATCAAGCGGTTGTGATTCTAACACATCATCAGTGATTAAAAGGAGCTACTACTCAACAAGCAGAATCTAACAATTAGGCCACAATCTATTGTATTGAGAGATTTACCAACTGTACAGGCCATGATCTATTTTCAATTCCCTTCGTTCTACACGAGTTATTTTATTACTTTTTCCTTTCTCCTCTCTTCAAATTAAAAAATTGGTTTATCTGATTCTGTTATCTTCCCATCGCCTATTCACCTATGTTTCAAATAAAATGAGTAGGTCTTATTAATTTTCAAATGACAACGGTGGAAGAAGTGGAGTGGTTTTTGGATTTGATTCCTACGGAACAAAATTCTGCAGTAATCAAACTCCTATTGTTTCATGCTATGTTTTGGTGATCTTTTATCTCAACATCTAACTATAATTGTTTATCTGACATTATTCTACCGATTTCTACAACTTTTAGAATATATGGGTCGACGCTTGGATGAAGATAGAGATGGAAGAAATACTAAGTGGTGTTCTGCTATAAGTTTGTATGAATGTATTTTGTAGCCTGTTCATCTATGCTTCAAATCAAACAAGTAAGTCTTATTAATTTTCAAATGACAACGGTGGAAGAAGTGGAGTGGTTTTTCGATTTGATTGATAGTTTGGCTGGATAAAATAATAGGACCAGGGTTCTCTATCATCTCACGGTTTGTATATAACAATCCTTTTGGTTGGTTGTAAACTTATAAAGATAGTTTACATTCTAAAATGAATTTTTTCTCCTATAAAAATATGTTTACTTTTGTTAGTTGCTACATAATCCATTTAAGTCCTTAAAACATAAAATTTTGGGGATTGTTAAAGGGACTCCATTTTTTGTTAAGAGGGGGATAAATTTAAGGGGAGTCCATATTATTTTTTATTTGTTATGGGGGGTTTGGAATTTTAAAAGTAAATTAAAATATAGACTAAAGTACCCCCTGCCTCGTCACCCCTTGAATCCCATCGATCAAAATTAAATCTCAGTTCGATCCAAGCACACCGTGAGGTGACAAAAAAGAAAAAAATCGAACGTTGATAAATACCTTTTTTGAAATTTTATATTCTGTTAAAAAAGATGAATACAATTTGTAGAAAGAGGATGAATTTCCTTTATTTGCGCGAATGATGAATATAGTTCACCATTGAATTTGGATTTTATTTGAATGAATATAGTATGTTGATAAATACCTTTTTTGAAATTTTATATTCTGTTGAAAAAGATGAATACAATTTGTAGAAAGAGGATGAATTTCCTTTATTTGAGCGAATGATGAATATAGTTCACCATTGAATTTGGATTTTATTTGAATGAATATAGTATGTTACGGTTTAGATCTTATGGTTTGATAAGAAAAACAACCTTGCTATAAGATGATTTTTCAAAAGTAATTACATTAAAAAAGTGTGCATATTCTAACATTAAAACAAATGTTTATTAAGTGAATTTATGCTTCTATTCATGCCGTTTTAAGTGTATTTATTTGTATGTTGTTACTTTTTTTCATTTGTGCCTAATGTGTTTTGTATGTGTTTATTTGTTGTTGTTGTTGTGTTTCATGCTTACTGTGACGGTGAAAATTTAATTATACGATGATTGAATATATTAATTTCATGTTTGCAGAATGTTTATGTTTCATGTAATATTATTTTTCTATGTGCAGAATTAAATTAGAGTTTATGTTTTAAGGTTGAATTAATGAGGAGTATAGGGTTAGTATTGGAAATTTTATTAATATGTTTAAGGGGAGACTAATTTATTTTAACCCCCCTTTAACAATTTTAAAACAAACTGAAATTGGTACTCCCTTAATCGAAAGTGGAGTCCCTTTAACAATCCCCAAAATTTTAATCAAATTAACTAAGTTGACACTTTAGTGTTATACATGTCCTTTGCTTAATATAATAATTCATGCATAAAATAAAATCGATAATTGGAGTGAATCATATATTGTTGTTGCCTCATTGATTCAACCTTAACAAATTATATATTTAAGTTGCCTTCCCCAAATAGGTTATTACATTTTTTTTTCAATTAGTGCTAACATTGAAATAGGATTAGTTTGTATACTGCAAATTTATGTATTTAAGAATAATTAATTTGAATAATATATGAGACAATATACATGCTGCCAAAAATTGATTGGGAAAATTGGTCAATGCAAATATAATTAAAATTTCTTTTTCTTTCCAATTTTTTTAAGTAGTTATGTCCAAAAGTATTTAGTCACTCATCTATATTAACTCCTATCAGTTAAGGGTAGGGACTACAGGTTTTAGCATAATTAAATACTTTCTTTATGTGTACTTCCATATGTTTAATATTTTCATTCAACTATTTTTTAACTGGAGTTAAATGTTCTTTGGATTTGTTTACTTCTCTGTCTTGATTTCTTGGAGAGGACTGGAACCCATAGTTGAAATGTAAATGCTCTTAATGTTAGAAAGGGCCTAAAGTCTTTGATGGCAATATCACATCCTTAATTTTTCTTTAAACTGCAAATTCAGACCCTATTTTTTAGATTTAGATGAAATGACTTTGTCTTATATTCAACATTTATAAAGACTGGAACCAAACTTTCTTGCTTTGGCTGTGCCAGTAATTGAGTTCAGATTTTTTTTTTAATGATACGTGCTTTAAAAAAAAATCCCCCCTTAATTAAAAAGTTCAAATTTTCATATAATTCAGCATTTCTTCTTAATTATGTTCAATCTATTTATTTATTTGTGGTAACTATACCAAAGTTTAAATGGCATATATGACCACTTACTACTTCTGAATACATATTATTTAATGGATTCTGTTCTGGAATGAATATAATTCCTTTTGATTAATATCTTTGCTTTAGAAATTTCATTAATTTAAATTTATATGCTGACTTGGAATTCCTAAAATAGAGAGCTACGTTTTCCTCGCATCTATGCATGCAGTTTTTTTGGCATTTGTTCTTTAAGTGATTCACATCTGTTTTGTTTTTTATTTCTTCCATCGAGGGTTTGAACCAAGGGATTTGTTACTCTTATTTTTTTCTACCCCATCCATGACAAATCAATAAGCAGTAGTCATTAACTTTTTTATCTAACTATTCTCTTCTGTCAACAAGCAAGCGAATATAGTTTTGCACTAACTTTTGGGATTTAACATGTTAAAAATTTATTTTGTTTTACCATTTTATGTGATACTGAGTATTAGAATGCTTACAATGTCATAATATGGTATAATTTAGTATTTTTTTTCTTCCATAAATTGTAACTGATTTTCGCCCTAACCTCTTTCAACAAAAAATTAACAAAATTTTAATATGACTATAAACATTTATGATCATAATAAATGCTAATATCATTATGATAGAAATTTAGTGCTAACCAAATGGTAAACAATATTTTACTGCTAAAGTATGATGTTTGCGTTTAAAAATGAACTTTGGACATCTCGGTTTACACTTTCGATGTAATAATTTTACAATAACTCCATTTTTCATACAAGTTATTCCAATAAAGTTAACATACATATCAAACATCTAATTAGAGGTAAACGAATAACTAAAACAAATTGGTTTTATTGTTTTTTTTACAAAATAAGTACGAAGCTAAGGTGAAAAAAGAGAATAAATAACCATTGAAAGATTACATGGTTGATATTCATATCTACATTGCTTGAAGCTAAGTAGTTATATAATAGGTAAGTGTTATGAATAGGAAACTATAACTGGTAAATTATTAAATTGTGAAATATTCTGCTGTAATTTTCTTTTGCATACTTCCTACGTCAATAGTGGAAGGGAAAAGAAGCTGTTCCCCAAATTTTTATAGGCGAGTCTATGTGTAATAAATTAGTTTGTCTTTTAGAATTGCAAAGTTACTTTCTATAGTTAACTAACTTATTTTATGTGACGTAAATGTCATTTACTAGATGAAACAATTGGGATATATTACCAGCAGTATTCAATTCGCATGTGCTGAGAGGTGACTAAGAACTTCTAATCGCATATGCATGTGAATCTGTGATGAATAGAGAAGCTTTTGTTACCATAGGATTTGGGTAATCTCATTCCAGCTTCTTTATGAATCATTGCAACTTTCCTTGGTTTACAAGATTAGTTTTTGACCAGTCACAGACCCGTTTAAAGTTAGCTAAATCCAACCTTTTCGTGAATTTCAAGCCTTTCTGTTTTCATTAGTTTCATTAGTATCAACCATTTCCAATTTCATTCCAGTATTCTATATGATCTGTTACAATTAAATCATCCCACTATTAATGTGATTTGAATTGAAATGAATTAATAAATTTCAAATTATAGCAATTGACTTTTTTGGATAAGTAGTTTTCCTACTTAAAAATGCACTTAACATTACACAATTTCCCCTCTAAATTTATGTGGATGTATTTTTTAAAGGGGTGTGTTTGAATAAATATATACAAACCTACATGTAATTCTTTTACAAATTACATTGCAGGTTTGTGTTCCCAAATGGAATCTCATTTGTCAACGAATGAAAAATAGCTAAAAGTTGCAAGGACTAGTCTCTAATGAAGGTGGAAGTCCATTTGTTTATTTACAGGAGTGGATTTTATGTATACTTCCTTACTGCTTTGATAACTTTATACTGCTGACTTAAGTATTTACAAAACCATTATTTGGTGCCCATCTACTATGATCTTCATCAGCACTTTTGTCATTTGCTCATTACATGTCCTTGGTGTTAAAGCTATTGGAAGTTTACTTGGAGATTCAAAAGATTAAAAGTTACTGCTTGCAGTTATTAAAATACAAACAACATCCAAGAATTTTAAAGCTTGAAAAGGTTGGAGTAGTCCATCTTAATCCAAAAGTAAGGTGCTCAATGTGTAATATTAAAAGTGTCATGTCTGTAGGAACCTGTAATATGTTACTGGGACGTAATAAATATGGCCGAAGCTTTGTGGAATTGATAACTTTAGCGCTAACGATTTATTGGTGAATTTTTTTGAGTTATGAGCTTTCACCAACGGGTTTCAATATGGAAATTGCATAAAAAAATCTAATATAAAATATTCGTAGGTTTCCCTTATCAAGGAGATGAGAGTGGATATTTATAAGATTTGTGTAATTGTATGATAAACCATTCATTTTGTAAACAAGTAATTTGATCTTTTTTGGTGCTCTATATTGTATAATAATCTTCTGTTTGCATGTTGTCTATTGCTAAACTAATATATTTATTTATGACCAAAGTTGTTTACTAAATAAGCCATCGCAATTATCATTGCTTATCTAAAATATTTCAAAAAAAAAATACTAACAAAGTTGGTCACTGTGCCAATTCAATCTTACTTTGAATATGTGTTTATTTTGGACAACTTTCCCTTTGAATGCTTTGTTATTGTTGAAGATGTAGTAGTGTAAGGTGAGTCATGACTGAAAGGGTGAGCCTTAGACAAGTCTTTTAGACTTGCCATAGTGTATGCAGAATTCAATTACCGTTACTCAAAATAATCCATCAATATTTGTTACTCAAAATATACATAATGATAATATACATGATGAAAGCTCCAAAATAATCCATCAATGTCAAAACCATAAAAATCTGCCTCATGAATCATAAGAGCACAAAACCCCAAAATAATATTCCTCATCTATCATGACAATAAACATAGATTAATAAACTGAAGTAATACATGGAAAGGAAACCAATCCAAATCTAAGCAGAATAAAATCACAGGAAAGCTACAACACTTGAAAGTCTAAGCTCCCGTGCATCGCATGGGTTTCCACTCGTATCTATACAAGAAAGGGTGAAGGTTCTACAGGGCACAAAAACAATAATAATAGTATTATATAAAAAACGTATGGATTTGGTGACACAATGTTAAGAGGAAATGAGAGATTGGAAATTGTATCAAGTGGGTAGTAGCAAAATGGGAAAACATTTAAGGCTCTTAATAATTCATGTATCGTCTCTCCTTTCCTCTCTCTCTCTCTCTCCGTGCCCTTAATTGTCTCACTTGATATCATATTTTAAAACAATCTTTATATTTTTCTTCTATTTTATATTTAGTCGAACTATTTTATTAATCCTCTCCAACCATTCTACATTTTAATACTTATTTTTGTTATTTTTATATCCGGTTAGGTTTAATGGATTGTTCTTATTTATTTTACGTTGCATATAATCTAGATTAATTATAATCTTTAATACGACAATTATCAAATATTATTCAATCACAAAAATACTAATTTCTAATAATGAATAATAATATTTTGTGACAGATTCTTTGATAATGAATGTCTTAAAGTAAAAAAGAAACATTCTTCTAAAATTAAACCTCATTTATGTTTAATGCAATGTATAAGAATAATTTGTAGTTTTACCACTATTAACAAAACAAACTTGTAACTACTGAATTAAATTAACATAAATGGATTATTAACATGAAAGCACTAATTCGTTAAAGGAGATATTTACATACCGAATCTAAATAATATTTGGTACCATAAGTGAAAGTCAACATCTCAGTATACTATAAATCTAGTTAGGTTTACTGAATTGTCTTTTTACATTATCCATAATTCAAATAAATTATAATCTTAAATGCGACAATTATCAAATATTATTCAATTAAAAAAAGTGGTAATTTCTAATATTGAATACTATTTGGTGATAGATTCTTTGATAATGAATGTCTTAAAGAAAAAAAATTCTTCTAAAACTAAACCTTATTTATGTTTAAATGCAACATATAAGAAGAATTTGTATTTTTTCCACTATTAACATAATAATTTTGTAACTACTGAATTGAATTAACATAAATGAATCATCAACATGCAAGCACTAATTCGTCAATAAGTTTATATACTGTAACGACCTAGTGGAAATTCGATGCTCGAATTTCGATAACAATACTTAATCTTGTATTACTTGCCAAACCCCAAATATCGAAAACACCAGATAATTAATAGAAATAAAGTAAGAGGGTGAGAAAGGTAGAAAGAAAATGAAGAATAGAAGAAAAAGAAGAAGGATCAAACTAACTAACACAACATAGAGTCTCACATCGCAGCGGAATAATATATAATATAGAAGTACATCTTTTTTGAGAGCTTGAAATAAAACTTACAATCATCGAATACAACATACAACCAACGCATCTGGACAGTCATAACAACTTTCTTTATATAAAACACATAATGGAATAAATATAGATACGTCTGAACTTCTCCAGCATGTCTTCTGAAGCTCGTAGCAAACTATCATGAACTTGTAAAACTCGGTTTGACCCGAGCATTGCAAACGTCATGGATCAGTCTGGTGAGCCAACATGAGAAAACTCACTAAATTTATAGGTATTATCAATCTGATTTAAATTTAAAAATTCTTTGAATGAAAATGATAATCCTAAGACCAATCCACACATAAACACGAACTGTAATGGCCCGTAAATCCGTACAACCTGGGTTGACTAAATACATCACACGTCCAACCCAAATTGCACAGAAATACGAATCATTATGACATAAAGAAGAAAAAGTTAGAAGAATAGAAACAACAGAATCTCACATCACAGCAGAAAAAAATATAATATATGTAACAGGTTTTGAAATACAAAATTTGTACTTACATACATCATCAGAGTACATCACATATACAACACATCGGAATATAAACGGTAAATATCTAACACTAAAGCCTACTGCTCCAAGCCCCTCCAAAGGTATCTATAAATACATAAACTACTTGAAAGCCCGTACAAATTTGGGCACCCAAGAGTTTAAGGTAAAACAAAACAAAATAAACTCCGGGTTAGTCATGGGACTAGTGTGAGTAATCTCCAACCACTTGGTTTAACTTTTTAAAATCTTTTTTTAAAGAAAGGATAATCATAAGACCGATCCACACAAAAAAGGGATGATTTTTAGCTTATGATAACCCAAAACATTTCCTTAAAATCAATACTGTTATGAAATTATAATAATGCTTAAATCAATAAATAACAATCTAGCGGAATACTTGCATCTCACGCTCCACATATATAATATACAATCAAACCGCAGGTGCTTATTGGGTCACGGATTTCCAACTATAACAAGGTATGAAACCACCTTTCGATAGTATCTATTAAGGGGTATACACTGGGTTCAACAAGAACATCTTGCAATCCAACCACACATAGCCAACCACTCATTTCTCTTGTATGTAACCAACGGTTGGGATCAGCAACCATTTAGGGAAAGGGACAACATCGATAGATTAAAGATGGAAATGAACTTTCTTTAGATAGGTGATAATTCACCCTAATTGGGAGTGACCCCACTAAGCCATGTTGTCTGCCCGATTTTTGTCATTTCCCGATTGTGAGGATTGAGGTTACGATTACTTACCTTTAATTGATAGAAAATCACTTTGAATTCCACATTGTCAGATCCGTTAATCACTAATTGATTTGCACAAATATATTTTGGATATCATGCTATGAGAATAAATCTCTGCCACCATAGGTATATTTGTACAGACCAACATATGTGATCATTGGAAATACTCTGTTAGACATTTGTCCATACAAGTTCGTTCCGGGACTGAATGAAACCAAAGACACAATTTTGTTTAATCCACCGTATGTAAATTTACCCAGGATTAACATAAAAAGCCCTTGCACTTTACTCCATCTTCGATTGTCTTCATATAATTTGATTCGCAATGCTACTGCCAATAAGGAGTGGTTCTCTAATAATAATCCAAACTGTCTCACCATATTGACAACGATATTGCCCAATACTTCGATAGCCGGTTATTTAAATATCGAAGAAAAACAAACAAACATCCAAAGCATCAAACAATCACTGATCCCCTTAATTAATATTTCATTAATTAAATTTATCGTTTCCCAATTTCTCTTCAATATCCTTACCCAGATCTTTCTCCAAACCAGTTTAGCCTCTCACAATTTTTGGAAAAACATTTCCATCTATCATAACTATTTATTTTCTATATTCTGGAAAATATCACTTTTTAATGTTGGGAAAACATTTCTACTTCTTATTCATGTATCACTATTCTTCCACATTCATCAGTCCCTAACCGTAAACTAGTAAGAGAACAACTCCCTAAGTATAAACCCCAAAGGCCGAAAATTAACATCAGATCGACACTCATGAATCCATTCAACTTGACTAATCTCCAGTCAGGTTCTAATTTCTTTAACTCTATTTCTTAACTTCTTATCAACAAATATCATTTCAATCTGCAAAACATTTGCTTTTAAACTATCATTCACTTTAATACGTGTATATGTTACTCCTTCCAACCTCTCAAGATTTAATTTTACAATTCCCTTTTTCTCTTATAAAATTTCACCATACGTTTATTTTCTTATTAAATTCTATATATAATTAATAAGTCGATTTCTAGTAATCAAACTTTCTTAAATTTTTATATCTCCTTAAATTTCTGGAAAATTTCGCCAGCATTTCCTTTGTATGGGTCACTCGGTACAACTACAAATTGCCTCTCTAGGACCTTTCCATTCAAAAAGAAAATCAAAATGGCAAGCAACTTGCCAAATAGGCTCATAAAATCTCATATTAAATTAAATACGTACCTCTTTTGTCGGGTATTCAATTCATATTCTTCCATTAGCTTCATTCCGTACTTGCTTAACCTATATCCAACTATTCCCAGTTTATTCCAACTCAATCCACTTGTTTTTTACTCAGTTCGCTAATTCATTCACTACTTATCTCTTTTGCCAATTTCACTTTTTATTTGAACATAACATGTTCAAGTATATTTTTAACTTGCTTATAAATGAATTGAATTCCATTTTCAATTCAAGTTTCATATTCGATTTCAAATATGAATTCACAAATCCAATTTAATTATCTAAAGTCAAACTCGACCCATAACTCGATTAGGAAAACGAAAAAAACCAAGATTTGCTATATCGGGTAACTAATTATCCTTCTACTTTGTTAATTTTATTCAATAATAAACATCTGATTTTTGTTTAAAAAAAATCAATTCACTTACTCCACTTGAGTTTTTATTTATTTTATAACTCAAGTCTGGGTTTTTATAACGAAAATCCAAATTTTATTAACCTAAAACCCTCGATTTTATTTGTTTAATCGTTATAATTTATAAATGATTATACCACTGTTATTGTAGAAATTTGATTTTGACATAACTTAAAATATATTAGACGAAATCAATATTTTTCTCTTCCATTAGAAAACTATTATTTGATAGATCCCGACGATTCCTGTTTCAAAGAATTCTAACTTATATTGTAACAACTCATTATTTTTAACGATTTAAATTCTGATTTATTTTTATTTTGCAAATATTCAATAGTTTCTCATAATGGGAATTTGGAATTTGAAATACGTTCAGTGAGACGTAGCAGTTGTGGAAATTTCATCGGAAAATTTGAATGTTTGTCAATCGTGTAATTTTTCATGCAAAACCGCGCATAACAATTCAAATTTTAGTCATTTTAAAATCTCTTCGAAACCAGTTTGAAAAAAGATGAAAAATATTCTATTCGATGTCATGAATCCAACAACGAAATTTGTTTTGCGAAAATCAAACATTTTTACCTCCGTTTTCCATCCGATTTTTTCCGTTTAAAGGGGTCCGTAATGCATTTTTGAACGACACATCGTAACACTGCAAACTCTATACCGTTGCATCCGTTTCGTCAAGCTGAATACCAAAATATAGTCATTTGTCAATGTCGGTACTTGGTTAGCGCTGAAACCACGAAAAGGCTTGCACAGTTCATTTTTGAAACAGAGCCATTTGAGTTCGATGTGTCCTTATTCAGGTTCCGCATATTTTTCTAGCCATTTCGGGTTTTTATAAAACCCGTCATTTTATTTTTCTAAACCATGCATTTGCTTTTTTATTTTCCAAAGGCTTAGTAAGTGGGCACATTTCCTGTAACGTCCCGTATTTTTACTATATAATAATTTATTTATTTAATTATTTAAATAATGATTCAAAGAATTAAATGGTTGTTTAATTAAATAATATTGAATATTTAATTAATATAATTAATAGAATAATGTATTTAATTCTGAAATAGTCAGAAATAGTAGAATTCACAATATGTGTGAAATAGATTATTTAAAATGTATAATTCAGTTTAGAATTGAATTAGAATAACGAATATATTATTTAAATGAAATTTGAACGTATAATGATATTATAATCCTAATCGAGCTCGAAATGGCACGACAGTTCGTAATTTGGCGATTCGAACTTTAAACAGATATACATAAGCCGTTTTAAATCGGATTTCTGTGAAACAAGAAACGTTCAGAGCTGGTAAAGTATATTTTTCTAATGGAAGAGAAAAATCGAGATTTCATTGCGCAGATTTTTGATTTATGTCCAAATCAAAATTTTGAAAAGTCGCTATGGAATTCCTTTATAATTTATAATGATTTATATATATATTATAAATGGATTTTCAATATAAATTGAATATCGATTCAATCGGGATTTGAATATCGAGTTATAAATCCAATTGGAGTTGTATGATATTCTATTGTGAATATATACGATAATCTAAATTTATCTATATTTAATTTAATTATTTTTAAATATATTTAATATTTAAATGGATTTATTTAGAGCTTTAAAAATAGCAACTTTTGCCAGCGACCTCCGTTTTCGACGAAACTAATTTTGTTGGATTCAGAATATTAGATTATTGTTAGATTCCAATTTTTGTGATTTTTAAAGTCAGTGCGTGGCCGTATGGGATTTTAATGTGAAAAAAACGATAAGTTGACTTTAAAAGTACGCTGTGTGAGCAAACAGACACGGAATTCGACGAAACCAGTTTCGTTGGGACCGTAATATCGAACAATAGCTGCATGCCCATTTTCATGATTTTTGGATATTGTGTGTGACTACATGGATTTTATATGATGAATACAAACAGCGGTAGGCAAGATATTAATTAAATATTGAATAAAAAAACACTAAAATTTTTCCTATAAGTATCCCTACAATCTTTTTCTAAACCTAAATTCATACCTTTGGTCAAACAAATAATTCGTCGTTACTTTTTGTAACACCCCACCTCCGCTAGGGTCACTCACAAAGGGAATGCACTAGTTTTGGAGGAGCGTTATCGAGGTAAACAATCACAGAAATATCACAAGACAGAAAATAGATAAAACAACGGAAGAATCAAAAGATAAATTTCATTACTTTCAAAAAGAGTCAAAACCTTTTACTTCAAATAACCAAGGTCATTATTTTCCATTACAGCAAATTCTGTCTTGCATAAATAAAGAAGCATAAACTTAAAACATCAAAGTAGCTTAATTCCCCAAAGGTAGAAGAAATGCAGCCATAACATAGCTCAAGATCAAACCGTTCATGAGCTGAACCGAAAGCAAGCGAAATCCAAGCTAAGTGCTAGAATTTCCTCCCTGAGAACCTGGGGGGAACGGAAGAAAAAGAGGCGAAAGAAAACGGGTCAGTCATAAAGACTGGTAAGTCCAAGTGACTTTCAGCATAAAAACAGATAAAGGTAACATGACATGTATAAACTGAAAGTAAATATACGGATGATGACAAGATAGGCAAGATAGACTAAGATAACATGATAAATCAAGTATAGCATCACATATTCGAGGTTCGCTGCATCAGCTGTACTAGAATCCCAATCCATGTCTTATATTAATCATGAGATGATCCCTTAGCCCAATATCGTGAAATGAATTATTTCTTGGTCCAACGAAACGATCCACTAGTTGATCGTCTCCCTACAAGTTCTAGCTCGTCATGTGTCTGTGTCATACGACCCTATCACGAATGTAGTCACCTGTGCTTGGTCCACCATAGGGTGTATCAAGCCCTATGGTGCCAACCACCGACAGGAATCAAGAATGCACAGATAAACCTATTGATGCCTAATGCCTGCTTTTTCAACTCCGGACCACGTGCACGACCATAGCCCGCCTGAACCTACACTGGCGCACCAACACAGCCGTCGTTCTGGTCGCTTACAATCAGCCCAGTAATCGTGCCCCACCCTGCCTAGTCCCAGGGTACCATGATACATCTAGTGGGTTACTGCTGAAACGGACTGCGTAACTAGGGTTTCCGTCCAATAGGTTAAGTGTTGTCATTTAAATTCGTGACTTAACCCCTATCAGTCTAGCATGTCAAGTTGGTTACGTGTTGTCATTCAAGTTCGTGACTTAACCCACCTACGAATCATGTATCAAGTTGGTTAAGTGTTGTCTTACATGTTCATGACTTAACCCTATCATGTGGCATTAATTCATTAATGCACCCCAACCTCTCACATCAGACCTGTTGTTGTGGTCACTGGATATGCCGGGCGGTTCCGGGCAAATTTACACCACAACTCAGTCTGACCTCGGGTTTCAAGCGCAATATGACCAACTACCCATATTGGATCCTATTGTTTGCAGTAACTAGATTTGCCGGGCGGTTCCGGGCAGATTTACACTGCAAACTCAACCCAACCTCGAGTTGGCCATTTTCATGTTCATTCTAGTGTCATGTCCATGTTCAAGATTCATGTCAAGTTCGTGTCAAGTTTTCAAGGTAAGTTTCATACCAAGTTTCCTATAATTACCAATTTTTCCCAACGTTACCCCGTCTAAATATTAGGCTAACAATCTTAGCCTAATTTCTCGTTCGCATGATTTTTGACATATAATATTAGGCTAAAAACTTAGCCTAATTCAACGTACACAAAATTGGCATAAAGCAATTCATTAACATAAACATGACATAGGTGTAAACTTGGCATTTTCGGCATAGTCAATATGAACATCATAGGTGTGAACTTGCAAAATAGTCAACATGAATATCATAGGTGTGAATCTTGCAACGTATACTAAATCAACATACATATATGTGAACTTGCAACATAGACTAAATCAACTTACATATATGTGAACTTGCAAATCAATCACGAGCATATGAATAAGTGTGAACTTGAAATATGACATAGGTTTAACATATACACATAAACATGTAGTCCTAACATTTGGTCACATATGTGATATGATTTTACAACCTAAAACTTGCATAACATGATAAACTACACAACTTATCATAACAGGTTATACTTCAAGTTCCTATACATATGAATAGACTTATTCAATAATTCCCAATTCAATAAAATAGAACCACAGGCATAGATCAATATCATTCAATAACATAATCAATCTATTTCCAAGGTATGACATAACGGAATAAATTGATTAAAACATCACAGGCATATAAATCTGATAACATTACGAACATAAAAAGGTTTGAATACTAATCTAGATTCAAGAACATGGATAGATCTAACTTAAATAGAAAAATCCCCAAAATCAAGATCCAAGGACAAATAAAGAAAATAGGTCTGAATAGAAAATCAAGCTTAGATCCAATTTCATAGTCATAATCCTAGTCAATGAATCATAGGTGATTAACCACAATTGTCCTTGTCATAGTCATAGGCAATAGTCTTATTGTTCATAGTCATAGGCAGTCTTATGTTCACCGTCATAGTCATAGGTATAGTCTTATTAGTCATAGTTAGGCTTATGTTCACCGTCATAGTCATAGGCATAGTCTTAGGTTCACCGTCATAGTCATAGGCAAAATCTTATGTCCACAGTCATAGGCATAGCCATAGTCTTATGTCATTAACAATAGTTTCAATGTCGTAGGCGATATTCCCAATAGTCAAGATCCAAGAAGAAACCAAGAATAGATATGAATCATACATAAATCACTTCCAAATTATACCATGCATATATTAGATTTATAGTTTTTATCTAAAAGTAACTGGAACTTACAGATCGTGGTCTAAGAAATTTAGATGCAGAAGTCAAGTCTAGAAATTGGTCGTTGAATTGTTGAATCGCTGAGTCTTTCTTTGATTGTAGAAGCAAATCCCAAAATCCTAGCCGTAGTCTTCAAGAAATAATCTTCGCGTTTTAATTTAATTTAATTTAATTTAGCGGAAGAAGAAGAAGCCATGATCATCAAGAGTTTGAGCAGCATAAGGTTAGAGAAGAATGGTGTAAAGAGAATGAGGCTAGGAGGCTGTTTATATAGGGTTTCTAACTAATTAGAGCCGTTGACGAAGCTAGAGTTAATCAAGGCCATCCATCTCAAGAGAAGCCAATCAGAAGGTGACAAGTTAGCCCTAGTGAAACAGCAGAGCTCAGAAATTCGACCAGAACCCGACTAGGCCGGCCAGGGTCAAACCAGAATCTGTGCAGGACTGTTGCTCGGCCTGGGCGCACTTGCCAAGTGCGCCAATGCAAAATTGCATGGGCGCACTTCCCAAGTGCGCCAGTGCCATTTTGTTCGGGCGCGCTTCCCAAGTGCGCCAGTGCATTCTGGACCGTTTCTGGTTTTTCTGCCTAACTTCGTTCGTCCATATCTTCTTCGTGCGGTATCCGTTTTACGCAAACTCGGACTCTATTTCAAGAAGAATTCCGAGACGAACTTAATGGCGTAACCCATTTCTCTTGATTCTTATTTTAAAAGTTAATTCTGCCTTGATTTATAGTTTTGACAAGTTATTAAAATACGGGTTGTTACATTCTCCCCTCCTTAAAGGATTTCATCCCCGAAATCTTCAGGTTAAGAAGAATGCATCCTACCATCCAATCATCCATCTACTCAACCAACATCCGCAAGCAAACATTGTCCTTAAAAGATTTCTAATGCTATATGAACATATGCAGAAAGTGTGTGTATATGTTCCTTATCTAATGTAAATGATCAGGCCTGATTGATCTTCTTAATGCAAAATATGTTTAGTGCCATGAATCCAACATGTATGCAAATAGTCCTAGTCACATAAACGCTATATGTGTGCACAAACATCCATCTATATGCAACATTCATATGATAACACATTCAATTTCATCCATAAACAAGTATAAACACTCATGCATATGCAATATGAAAATGTTTCTGAGCCAATCTAGTGCCTAATGTGTGTTATGCAACCACGAGCAACCACTTGCGACCACTTGCAACCATTTGCAAACATCAACCATAACATGTTTCAATCACATGTTTTCATCCAAAAGGGTTCTACCTAAGGTTCTCAAGATAGGATTTAGAAGATAAGCAAGATAAAACAAAGCATCTAGGAGAAGAAGTTAAAGATGTACCCCCAGAAGGTCCTGCCTGTGGGGCTTGCCCTTGCTTCTTAGGGCAGTTCTTGCTGATATGTCCAGTTTCACCACACTGAAAGAATGCTCCCATCTTCATCTTCTTCTTTCTACAATCCTCGGCTATATGCCCAACTATACCACAGAAGTTGCACTTCCTCTTATCACGTGACTTGTTATTATTGTTGTCGTTGTTCTCGCCTCCCTTCTGGAAGTCTTTCTTCTCGTTCTGAGACTCATCCGCCTTAACTTATCACTCATACATTTCCTATGTAACATGTTAACAAGCCTTACGAAAACTATCTCCATCGTACGGAAAACCCTCTACGAAGCTAGAAATAAGATTAGCCACAGGTAAAACTACTACGACTACAGATGGAGAAAAGATAGGAAAACAGATTCAAACAAGGAAACAAAGATAGTGCTAATGGCTTTTGGGGAATAGCCTTTTTCCAAAATAAACTTTTCTCTTGAAAAATGCTTCTTTGTAAATGGTTTTGAAAATAGTTTTAGAAGATTTTAAAAACTTTTGCCCAGTCTGGGAACCTTCTGCTCTGATACCAAATGTAACACCCCACCTCCGCTAGGGTCACTCACAAAGGGAATGCACTAGTTTTGGAGGAGCGTTATCGAGGTAAACAATCACAGAAATATCACAAGACAGAACATAGATAAAACAGCGGAAGAATCAAAAGATAAATTTCATTACTTTCAAAAAGAGTCAAAACCTTTTACATCAAATAACCAAGGTCATTATTTTCCTTTACAGCAAATTATGTCTTGCATAAATAAAGAAGCATGAACTTAAAACATCAAAGTAGCTTAATTCCCTAAAGGTAGCAGAAATACAGCCATAGCATAGCTCAAGATCAAAACGTACATGAGCTGAATCGAAAGCAAGAGAAATCCAAGCTAAGTGCTAGAGTTTCCTCCCTGAGAACCTGGGGGGGCGAACGGAAGAAAAAGAGGCGAAAGAAAACAGGTCAGTCATAAAGACTGGTAAGTCCAAGTGACTTTCAACATAAAAACAGATAAAGGTAACATGAAATGTATAAACTGAAAGTAAATATACGGATGATGACAAGATAGGCAAGATAGACTAAGATAACATGATAAATCAAGTATAGCATCACATATTCGAGGTTCGCTGCATCAACTGTACTAGAATCCCAATCCATGTCTTATATTAATCATGAGATGATCCCTTAGCCCAATATCATGAAATGACCTATTTCTAGGTCGAACGAAATGATCCACTAGTCGATCGGCTCCCTACAAGTTCTAGCTCGTCATGTGTCTGTGTCATACAACCCTATCACGAATGTAGTCACCTGTGCTAGGTCCACCGTAGGGTGTATCAAGCCCTATGGTGCCAACCACCGACACGAATCAAGAATGCACAGATAAACCTACTAATGCCCAATGCCTGCTTTTTCAACTCCGGACCACGTGCACGACCATAGCCCGCCTGAACCTACACTGGCGCACCAACACAGCCGTCGTTCTGGTGGCTTACAATCAGCCCAGTAATCGTGCCCCACCCTGCCTAGTCCCAGGGTACCATGATACATCTAGTGGGTTACTACTGAAACGGACCGCGTAACTAGGGTTTCCGTCCAATAGGTTAAGTGTTGTAATTTAAATTTGTGACTTATCCCCTATTAGTCTAGCATGTCAAGTTGGTTAAGTGTTGTCATTCAAGTTCGTGACTTAACCCACCTGCGAATCATGTATCAAGTTGGTTAAGTGTTGTCTTACATGTTCATGACTTAACCCTATCATGTGGCATTAATTCATTAATGCACCCCAACCTCTCACATCAGACCTATTGTTGTGGTCACTGGATATGCCGGGCGGTTCCGGGCAGATTTACACCACAACTCAATCTGACCTCGGGTTTCAAGCGCGATATGACCAACTACCCACATTGGATCCTATTGTTTGTAGTAACTGGATTTGCCTTGCGGTTCTGGGTAGATCTACACTACAAACTTAACCCAACCTCGATTTGGCCATTTTCATGTTCATTCTAGTGTCATGTCCATGTTCAAGATTCATGTCAAGTTCGTGTCAAGTTTTCAAGGTAAGTTTCATACCAAGTTTCCTATAATTACCAATTTTTCCCAACGTTACCCCGTCTAAATATTAGGCTAACAATCTTAGCCTAATTTCTCGTCCGCATGATTTTTGACATATAATATTAGGCTAAAAACTTAGCCTAATTCAACGTACACAAAATTGGCATAAAGCAATTCATTAACATAAACATGACATAGGTGTAAACTTGGCATTTTCGGCATAGTCAATATGAACATCATAGGTGTGAACTTGCAAAATAGTCAACATGAATATCATAGGTGTGAATCTTGCAACGTATATTAAATCAACATACATATATGTGAACTTGCAACATAGACTAAATCAACTTACATATATGTGAACTTGCAAATCAATCACGAGCATATGAATAAGTGTGAACTTGAAATATGACATAGGTTTAACATATACACATAAACATGTAGTCCTAACATTTGGTCACATATGTGATATGATTTTACAACCTAAAATTTGCATAACATGATAAACTACACAACTTATCATAACATGTTATACTTCAAGTTCCCATACATATGAATAGACTTATTCATTAATTCCCAATTCAATAAAATAGAACCACAGGCATAGATCAATATCATTCAATAACATAATCAATCTATTTCCAAGGTATGACATAACTGAATAAATTGATTAAAACATCACAGGCATATAAATATGATAACATTATGAGCATAAAAAGGTTTGAATACTAATCTAGATTCAAGAACATGGATAGATCTAACTTAAATAGAAAAATCCCCAAAATCAAGATCCAAGGACAAATAAAGAAAATAGGTCTGAATAGAAAATCAAGCTTAGATCCAATTTCATAGACATAATCCTAGGTAATGAATCATAGGTGATTAACCACAATTGTCCTTGTCATAGTCATATGCAATAGTCTTATTATTCATAGTCATAGGCAGTCTTGTGTTCACCGTCATAGTCATAGGCATAGTCTTATTATTCATAGTCAGTCTTATGTTCACCATCATAGTCATAGGCATAGTCTTAGGTTCACCATCATAGTCATAGGCATAGGAAAAATCTTATGTCCACAGTCATAGGCATAGGCAAAATCTTATGTCCACAGTCATAGGCATAGTCATAGTCTTATGTCATTAACAATAGTTTCATCGTCGTAGGCGATATTCCCAATAGTCAAGATCCAAGAAGAAACCAAGAATAGATATGAATCATACATAAATCACTTCCAAATTATACCATGCACATATTAGATTTATAGTTTTTATCTAAAAGTAACTGGAACTTACAGATTGTGATCTAAGAAATTTAGATGCAGAAGTCAAGTCTAGAAATTGGTCGTTGAATTGTTGAATCGCTGAATCTTGCTTTGATTGTAGAAGCAAATCCCCAATTCCTAGCCATAGTCTTCAAGAAATAATCTTCGCGTTTTAATTTAATTTTATTTAATTTAGAGGAAGAAGAAGAAGCCGTGATCATCAAGAGTTTGAGCAGCATAAGGTTAGAGAAGAATGGTGTAAAGAGAATGAGGTTAGGAGGCTGTTTATATAGGGTTTCAAACTAATTAGAGCCGTCGATGAAGCTAGAGTTAATCAAGACCATCCATCTCAAGAGAAGCCAATCAGAAGGTGACAAGTTAGCCCTAGTGACACAGTAGAGCTCAGAAATTCGACCAGAACCCGACCAGGCTAGCCAGGGTCAAACCAGAAAGCTGTGCAGGCCTGTTGCTCGGCCTGGGCGCACTTGCCAAGTGTGCCAATGCAAAATTGCATGGGCGCACTTCCCAAGTGCGCCAGTGCAATTTTGTTTTGGCGCACTTCCCAAGTGCGCCAGTGCATTCTGGCCCGTTTCTGGTTTTTCTGCCTAACTTCGTTCATCCATATCTTCTTCATACGGTATCCATTTTACGCAAACTCAGAATCTATTTCAAGCAGAATTCCAAGACGAACGCAATGGCGTAACCGATTTCCCTTGATTCTTATTTTAAAAGTTAATTCTGCCTTGATTTATAGTTTTTACAAGTTATTAAAATACGGGTTGTTACACTTTTCCTCATATTTTCAGCAAACCATAAGAAAGAAAATCAAAAGAGAAAT
The DNA here is from genome assembly GCA_030737875.1 of Allium sativum. Classification (NCBI taxonomy): domain Eukaryota; kingdom Viridiplantae; phylum Streptophyta; class Magnoliopsida; order Asparagales; family Amaryllidaceae; genus Allium; species Allium sativum. The sequence goes on from CM060924.1 coordinate 304,765,425, forward strand.
CAAACGAAAATCATATAAATATCTATAAATTGCAATGCAGGTTCCTTTGGGTTTGTGTGACCTTGTTCTTCAATATGGTGGGATTATTGTTGGGTTCGAGTTATGTTTGGTTCGCTGTGTAATCAGCTGTGAGAGCTATGGTTGCAGGTTAAAGGAAATTGAAGCTTCGATCCTTAAATTCGAGTTTAGAAGTGGATTTATGGGTAGGAGTGGAATCCACTGGCAAAGTCTGGAGAGAAATGGTGCTTATACTGTTCACGTGACATTAGCTAGAGGGATAGGGAGAGTTGGACTCGCGTTCAACGGTGAGAAGCCGAGTTGAGCCATTTTGGTATGGTTGCGTTGATATTTTGAAGGGGGGGTATACTGGTGTTATTAGTTTGAGGATTTATGAAGTGTTGGTGGAGATAAGTTGAGGAAAAGATTCGGTAACGGGGATGGAGGAGTTTCAGCGGGTTCGTGGAGTAACTGATTAAGGAGTATGATTGTAGCGGGCTTGGAAGGGATGATAATGGGCTGGTTGGTATAAGGTGAAGCCCAATTTATAAATAATTAAAGTTTAATTCAAATTAAGCGATATCAGAAACTTGTATAAAGCATAACTATTTCATATATTATCGGAATTCAACGAAACAGGATCCTTGGGATCATATGGACGACAACTATATAATGGAACTAACTGGGAGTGAATTCGAGCTCATTACAATTTATAGCGAAATAAGTTGTCCGCCTAAATCAAGCGACAATTATCGTTATTTAATGATGATCGTCCAATTTGAGTAAATCTCACTAACTCTGTACAGTTTATATTTTTATAAATATAATCTGGTATTGATAAATGATGATTGATCGTTGTGTGTTGATTGTTTGGTTGAATTGCTGATGTATTGGTTAAAATTATAGATAACGATATATATATATATATATATATATATATATATAAATCCTTAATCAAATATTGATTCTGTTTATCAGAATATTTCATATTGAAATGAAATCGATGTTATTTATATTGTTTAACATCAGTGATGCAGGGAAACAGGTTGGAGGGATCCAACTAGATTCTTCAATATTTATAATACTGTTTGTTTTCTTATATTGTGATATATGATGTGATATATAATCCGTGATTGATTATGATGGCACTAGTCTGGTTAATTGGTATTTTAAATACCGTATGAAATACTGTAATGTAAAAGGAATTTTTCAAAGTGAATATTGAAATGAAATATATATATATATATATATATATGAAATAAATAGGATATTATAAAAGGTAATATTTGAAAAATAAATAATTGAAGATATAATTATAAAAGGAAAATATTTATAGGAAATAAATAGAATTATATTAAAGGATTTATATAAAATGAATAGAATTATATAAAAGGATTTGTATAGAATAAAAATGATATTGAAAAGGGAAATATTTATATGAAATAAAATGGATGTCGAAAAGGGAAATATTTATATGAAATAAATAGGAGGTTAAAAAGGGAAACATTTATAGGAAATAAATAGAATTATAAAAGAAATTATTTGGAAAAAAATAGAATTATATAAAGAAATATTATTCACATTCTATGTGAAAGATTAGTTTAAAGTAAATATTTTGCAAACAAAATATTATAAAGGAATTTGGGGTTTGAATTAGGAATTTAAATGGAGTTAAAGGAATTGGAAACTGACTGGAGATTAGTTAAGTTGAACAACTGTTTGGGTATTTATCTGATGTTAGTTTCAGCCTTCGGGGTTAATAAGTAGGGGTTGTTCTCTTGCTAGTTTACAGTTAGAGACTGATAGAGGTGGGAAGATATTGATGCGTGAATCAGAAATGGAAACGTTTTCCAAAGTTAATAACGTATATTTTCTAAAATTAGAAAATAAGGATTTGATGAATATATGGAAACGAGAAATGGGAAAATGAATAAATGTTGATTGATGATTGACCGATATAATTTCCATCTGGAAATAATATCGTTGTTTGCACACATGTTTTCCTTTGATAGTTAAATCACCGACTATCAAAGATTTTGACCATTTCCGTTGTCAATATGGAGAGACCAGGATCAGATATATTATCTGAAAACCACTCCGTATGGCATTAGCGTTGCGAATCAAATATGATGAAGATAATTGAAGACGGAGTTATGCAAGGGCTGTTCAATAAATCCTAGGTAGAAATTGCCTAAGATGGATTTACAGAATAATTCCTTTGGATTGTCCAGTCCTAGGACAACTTGAATGGACGAATGTCTGATATAGTATAACTGGTAGATCGCGTAAGTTGATCATTTCAAACGTATTTATGTTGGTGGTGGAGGAATTCGTTTCTCTTAACTTATACCCGTGGTATTTTTGGGGGAATTAATTTATGATTTGACAGGTTTGATGATGTGGCATTCAAGGTAAATGAAGGAGTGATCTGTTAAAAGATACATTATGACCTCAAGCCTCATTAACTGGGAAATGACAGAAATCGGGCAAGCAGCATGGCTAAGTGGTCACAACCAAGTAGGGTATGTTGTCACCATCTAGAGAATATTCATATTTTTTTACTTCTTTCGCTTCTGTATCCCCTGAGAACGGCTATGTTGGTATACCAACCATAAGGTGATAATATATTCGGAACATTCAAGTGAAATGAATGGCCGGTCATGTGTGGCCGAGTTACAAGATGTTCTTGTTGAACTCCAGTGTATCACTTATAGAGTACACTAATCGGAAGGTTGTTCCATATGTTTTCATAGTTGGAAATCCATTACCCAATAAACGCCCGCAGTTTTTGATTGTATATGATATATGTGGAACGTGAGATGAAAGCGTTTCCACTAGATTGGTATTTATTATATTTAGACATTATTATAATATCAGAAGAGTATCGATTTTAAAGAAATGTTTTGGATTATCGTAAGGTAAAAACCATCCTTTTTTATGTGTGGATCGGTCTTACGATTATCTTTTTTTTTAGAAAGGATTGTAAAATTTAAACAAATGATTGGAGTTTACTCACACCAGTCACATGACTGACCCAGAGTTTATTTTGTTTTGTTTTCCCTAAACTCTTGGGTGCCCAATTTTGTACGGGCAGTCAAGTAGTCGAGATTTATAGATACTTGAAGAGCTGGAGCATGGGGCTTCAGGATTATATAGCTATTTTTATTTCCACTGTGTTGTAAGTGTTATACTCTAATAATGGTATTGTATACAAATACTGATTTATTTCAAAGTTATGTTATGAAATATATTTATTCGTTCCGCTGTGAAATTCGTGTTTACTCTGATGTTGTATGTTCTTCTTCTTCTATTCTAAGTTTATATCTTATCTATTCCCACCCTCTATTTTCTTCCATAGACTATCTGGTATTTCCGATGCTAGATAGTCGACATTGGTTTATATGTCGATTACTCAAGATCACGAAAACCCGGGTCGCTACATTTCCTCCCTATTTTCAAAACACTTGTTTCCAAACCATGCATAAGTTCCCTTATGCCTTTTCATTTGCTTTGCTAAAAACGTACTAACAAAAAGTAATGAGCATGCATGTGTTACAATTCTTCAAGTTATAATTTTTCAAGTGATGAACATTATTTCCAAACGCCACATGCCATTACTTTATTTTTCCAAACCCATGCTGCAACATATACATTCACTCTTGCCTATTGCCTTTCCATTCGCACGTTTCCTTTTCCCGAAAAAATAAAAAGAGTCAAGGTATCTTAAAGGTTTCACCGGTTCGTTTGAATGATTCTCCAGAACCATAACGCACGCACGTGTATACTCTCTCCCCTCATTTTCTTCTTCCATCATGTTGCTCTTCCCTTCCCCATTTTCTCCAAACCAAGCTTATTCTTCCTTATGCAAGAAAAAAAATTCATTGCCACAATATATTTGCTTCACATGCATGGTTTGTGAAACCAATTCATTCTCGCGTAAATCAACATCTTCCTTGTTTTTTTGCTAATTCTCATGCCATATTTTTTCACTTTTCTTCAGTTTTTCCATTTTATTTTGCTATGGCCACGTTAAAGGCTCATGTCCATTTTTGGCATATCCATTTCTCTCTTCCTTCGATAATATTTTTGTAGTACTTTTTCTCATTTCATTGCTTCTTCTAGTTGCATGCAAGGCATGCAAAGATTTCCTCCCTTAAAAACTTGTTCCACCATCCATGCAATAGTATTCAAGTTCAGATGATGTTGAATCTTCAACTATTTTACTATTTAATGGCTTGGACATCTTAGTGCATACCAAAAATAGATGTAGTATGCCAAAAAGGAAAACCATCGTGAAGTTAGCTTGGCCATTTGATCCAATGTTTTCGCTGCTAAACTCGATGGTCGCTGTTGTTGAACTCGATGGTCGCTGCTGTTGAACTCGATGATCGTAGTAATTGATTCAATCTAAAGTCGTGTTTAGATGAAACCATTTTATTCCTTATCCACTCGTTTGTCATCTCTGTTCTATGCCACAAAAGGTGAGTTTGTCTCACACTTGACCTACATTGTTTCATGGATGTTAGATTAGCATAAATGAACTATCGTGAAATGTATAGGATTGCCAGTAGAAATTGTTTGTTCAATATGTACACTTTCATATATGACACAATATTCATATGACACATGGGTGCACTAATAATATATGACTAATGAAGTGATTAATGATATGTGATGAGTTGTTTATGTCACTAATTTCCCTAGTTTTAGGGAAAAAATCACTAAGGGTTGAAATGATACATACCCGAACGGACATCAGATTACGAAAAAATCGTTGTGGGTTGAAATGATAGAACTAAATGATTTTAACTGAATTTGGGATTGGGGGTCGAAATGATATACCTTCAGAAATTTTAAATTGCGGATTGAAATAATAAATATTTGTATCACTTGACCATCGGATAGAAAACTATATACAAACACTGTTGTTCATGTTTTCAAAGTAAAGTGATTTGGAAAATTTGATTTTAAAATAATAAGTTAAGATGTTATATTTTTTATATTTACATTTTAAAGACTTTAAACTTAAATTTTGTAACTTTTAAATTATATGTCTTAAAATGATTTTATGAGAAAATATAGATTTATATACTTATTGTAACGACCTGGATTTTACGATCATTTGAATCCAAATATTTAAGTTGATTTTAAATATTATATTTCAAATATTAATGGAGTTTAATATAGAATTCGTTTAGTAAACGATAATTGAACGTTCAATTTATATTTAATATAAAATGGATTCGAAACGACGCAGTAGTTCGTAATATTGGGTTTCGAACTTTAATGGAATATACATAATCCGTTTTAAATCGGAATTCTGTGAAACAAGAAACATTAGAACTGGATTGATTATAATTTTCTAACAGAAGAGAAAAATTGAAATTTTAGCTTATAAATTGTATGTTATGTCCAAATCAAATTTTATTATAGTCGCTATGGAAATCGTTTATAAATTATATCGTTTATTAATAATTTGAATAGTAATTTTAATATAATTTGAGTATCGATTAACTCAAAAATGTCAATGTTGAGCTATAATTTCATATCAATTTATATTTGAAGTCGTTTATTATTTTATTTAGATATACATAACAATAATAATATATATTTATTGTTTTGCAATTTATTTATATTTTTAGGGTATTATATAAGCAATATAAGTAGTTATTTTTCAAAACGACTTCCGTTTTTGTTGAAACGAATTTTATGGAATACGCATGACAAATTATTGTTAAGGTTCCAGTTTGAAGCCAATCGGAATTATTTTGTTGGTAGATGAAATTTAAATGTGAAACGAAGAATATATTGAAATTAAAGTAGCAACGTTGTGCAAAAGGAGTCTGTTTTCAACAAAGTTAATTTCGTTGAATTAGCAACATCAAGACATTGCAATGCATCTATTATTATTGCATTTGAAATTTGTAAATGTTGGTAGGAATATAGGGATACAACAAAAATAACGGTATAATTTAATTGACCATTTAAAAATAAAAATATAATATTATATATATTTTTGCTTATACCCTAAGTAAAACAAAACTACAGCCCACCCTAGGATCCCATGTGAGCAGCTACCCCTAACAAATCCTTTCCATTAAGTCCACACATGCTTACACTGATTTTTATTCCGCCCTATAGTACATTGTTTAGTCTCCATCATACTGCTCCTGAAGGAAATGAAAGCACCTATTCTACACCAAACTCTAGTCTCAGCAGACCTTTATTTTCTTTCTACAGAATAGCTATCTACCTCCCCTAACATCTGAAAGCTACTATCTTCTTTTGATGCACAGCAACACACATTCCTATTCAATAGCCTATACTTGATTTAAAAACTCAACAAACCTCCTTCCTTTGCAGCAAAGCAAAGTACGATGCTTGCAATTTTGAAAGGAAAGTAGGGAAATTAATTAAGCATCTACCTTCGTACACAGCCTGCTCCTTTTCTTTTCTCCCACCCTATGCTAAGCCACAATCAAACAACTAATCATGAACATCACCCAGTTATTGAAGTAAAGTAGGATGATGCACATGCAAACTTGGAAACGACTGCACGCTGCAGTCCTACTCTAGGGTAGGTGTATGCAGTCCTATGTGTTCCATTACGTGGATGCCAAGGATTCAACGCCTATAAATAACGCATGCCACTGCAGTATTTTTTCCTTTCAGAAAGAATCATGTCGAGCTCAATAAAAATTCCAAACTAGTGTTATGATCCACTAAAAAAACGTATGGGTTAAAAGCAAAACAAAACAGCAAATGGCAGGAAGATGGCCACAGGAGCAGTTTGGGGAAGATGAAGAAAGCTATGGGTTTTAGGTGCTGATGTGTATGCGAGAAATAGTAGAAGGGTTAAGGAAATGGCATGGGGTTCTTCAGACTAGTGTTGGCGGACCTGTGAGTAATTTGGATGGTCAAAGTTTTCGGGAGAAGTGGAGAGGGTGGCAAGAGGCGATGGGTGTACATCAGTGGTTTGGGATGGTGAAGATGTGGTGCGAAAATCTTGCAGTTAGAAATACAATGAAAAAAGATATACAGATGTCCTTAGCGTGCAATGAAAGGTATGAGGATGGATGAAATGGAGTTTCAGGCGAAGCTTTTGAGGACCTGTCGCGGTTTCGTAATAAAATAAAATGTGGTCGATGTTCTAATTAGAGTGGCGGGCTTTTGGGCCCTTCACGTATATAGAAAAAATATGGCAGAAAAACAAATGCGGCAGGATGGGAAGCAGACTGTGAGGGTTAAACCGGTGGGAAAGGAAACATTGTGGGTAGGAGATGTTTAAGTGTTAATGTAGCAGTTGGGGGTGGGATACACATGCGGGTTTGTTCTTGATGGGCTTGGGCCGAGCCCTTAGTTAAAAATGGTAATAAAGTTTGAGAATTAACATGGAATTTAAAAGTGATTGGTTATATAGGAGGCTGCAGGTTCGTTACTTCATATTTGGAGGAGTGCTTGCAAGCGGGTATTCAGTAAGTGGGCCGAATAAAATTAGTGGTAACCCTGTTTTATTTTAAAATTTTGTTTTAAGTTTAAAGTTAATAAAAATAAAATGTTTATACAATCATTTTAATGCAAATCTCGTCCGTACATGATTAGATTTTAGAACAGTCAGTCGCATTGGAAACATGTTGACAGAGGCTAAGAAGTGGAGCTGGTTTGATCAGGATCGGAGGCAACTATAATATTTAATTAAATTAAACGCTAGTTTAATTTAATTAAAAACAAGCTATTTAGACGCAAGCTTAAATCAAGATGAGTTAAACTCACTCAGTTATCTTACTTATATTTAAGTCGGGTTTAAATATTTATGTGCTTGTTTGCTAGTTGTTGAATGATTTGATGGTTGTTTGCATATATGTTGAATATTTTTATGTAACTGATTTAAAATAAACATTTATTTAATTTAATCAAAGTCAATCGTTATTTTTAACGATTATCTCCAATGGATGTAACTTACCTTGTTGGTTACGTTTATAATAATATAAACATATTTAAATTAAACTGGATGCTTAAATGATTATTATTGGTTGACCGCTATTAGTTGAATTGATTATTTATTTGCATATGATCATCATATGAACTGTTGGACCCATATGATTGGATTATTGAATTGGTTATTGATTGTTAAACCAGAATTCAAATTTGGTTTGGTTATTAACCAATGCATGATATTGGTTGAGGAATTTATAGCAGATGGCCAAAATACAAACTATTTTATAAAGCTTGATTTATCGTCAGGTGAATCGACATAAATGAAGTTATGAAATTTATTTTATAACTAAATATAGATTTTTAAATATATTATTTTAAATGAAGTTTATAAAAAGAAACAAATCAGTCACAATATTGTTTGTTTTAACCACCAATTACCATTTTTGTACTAAATTTGTCGTGTGCGAAGCATGTGCTTCATATTAGTTATTAAATGATTTATATAGCTAATTCCTATATTATTAAGATGGATAAGCTAGTGAGCAAGGATTAATGTAACGATTAATAACTGAGATTAATTTTTCTTAAGTAATAATTAAAATGGGATTTTATTAAATCGATTATTATTTATTTAATAATAATCCAGTAAAATGGGATTATTTAAACTAGTTACATTATTAATTAATTTAAATGAAGAGATGAGTTAGAGTTGATTAACGAGTTAATCATGTTTTAGAGTTGACTAAATCAACTGTTTTAAAGGAAACTAATTATTAAATTAAATTAGTTAACTAATCTAATGAAATCATTTAGCGAATAGTTGTTTAACTTTATAAGTTTTAAAAAGGGAATTTAATATTTATTCCAGTTAATGATCAACTAAATTATAATTTGAATTAATAATGATATAAGGAGTTATTTCTTAAATAAAGTTCATTTAAGTAAGTTAGTAATGAAATATAATTGACTTTTAAAGGGAGTTTATGAAGGGGTTCATATCTAAACCAAGTTTCACAAATTAAGCTATAAATGATATTTTAAGAGAATACCAAGATTAAAATATACGTTACTTAATATTTGAATTAAGTGAAGGAAATCGAGATGAGGAAGAGTTTATATTAAACTAGGGTTGTACAAACGAGTCTATAAAAAGAGCTGGAAAGTTAAAAGCGTTAATTTTTTTAACGTTACTTAATGATGGTATTAAGTGAAATGGATGAGTTTTTGAAATAAATTTTCCTAAGGGAAATGATTAAAAAGTTTAGAAAAAGGATTATTGTAATTGAATTTGGTAAAAAGTCGAGTAATAGAATTGTACCAAGATTCAGATAATTAAATAAATACTTTAAAAAATTAAAGCTTAAAAGCTGGTGTTTATCAATCATTTACTAAATCAATGGATTTAGTAATAATAGTATATTTAAAAAGGATATTTCAAAAGTAAGAAGGGTTTTGTAAAACCATTATTTAAATAAAATAGTGTTTGTTGGTATTAGAGTGGATATGGGTTTTTGAATTACAATTTATACTATCTTAAGATAAGAACGTTGTTGATCAAGGTCTGAGAGGTAATTAAAATACCCCAACTTGAACGACTTCAGGATTATCAAAGGAGGATATTAGTTGTAATGGTAAAGATATTAGAAGAGATTTATTTTGAAAAATAACAATGCAACATTATTTGAAGGATTCGAGAAAACATATGTTGATATTTTCAAAATAGCGGAAATAAAAAGGGCTTGACAGTATGAAATGACATTTCCATAATAAAAGGAATAAAAGGGATATTTGTGAAAATATAGCGATATTTTCAAAATAAGGAGATAGGATTTGGAATGAGTTTTTTCTAAAAGGGAAAGTGACAATTAAGGTGTTCAAATAACAAAACAAAGAAGATATCATAACGATTGTTTGAAATGATAAATTGAATTGGCTTCCCAATTTTAAATAATAAATAATGTGGTAATAAATGTTTTGAAATGGTAGTACACAGGAAATGGGATATTGATTTTAAGATATTTTTTCTAAGTATCAAAATAAAACGATTTGAGAATATTAATATATTAAAACTGATATATTATTTTAAATGGCCAAGTGATGCTGTGTACTCAACCAATGAATCTATTTTATTTTTATGATTTTTTATTTTGATAGCTAAATAACCGACTATCAAAATCATGCCCAATGCAATGTTGGTACGGAAAGACCGGGACCAAATTTATATTCGAAAACCATTCCGAACCAGCAAATATGTAAAAGATGCTGATTGGAGATGGAGCAATTGAAGACCGTAAATCTTCATGAGTGGAAGAAATATTGTTAAATATCTCTGGTTGATCCCTAGAGATAACAATGATTCTATTGTGATTGGAATCTACAGATTTGCAAGTACTACTCGCTACTGATCCATGGGGTGAATCCTATATTGGATGTGGTAGGAGAGTACCTTCGGTTCATCCTGTTCCTAGATGACTTGTATGGACGAATGTCTAACAGAGTGTTTTCAAAGGAGTCTTGTACGTTGATTTCCTCAAACGTATTTCTGTGGGTGGATAGCTAACACCCAGAGTATTTATAGGAACGTTAATTAATAATTCTAGCGGATCTGGCGATGTAGCATTCAAAGTAAATGATGGTCAGATGTTCTAAAGATAAATTCTGACCTCAAGCCTCATTAACCGGGAATGAAAAAAATCTGGAAGGCAGCATGGCTATGTGGGTCGCTCCCATTAGGGTGTATAATCACTATCTAGAGAAATTCCTTTTGCTTCTTTAATCTATTTCAATGCTATCCCTTTCGGGAAACGGTGGTTTGAGCCCAACCGTTGGTGATATAGACTCGATACACTCAAGCGAAATGATTGGTCGGTCATGTATGGGCCAGGTTGCAAGACGTTCTTGTTGAACCCAGTGTATTCCCCTCTAGAGATACACTATCGGTTGGTGGTTCCATACCTTGTCATAGTCGGAATCCAATCTCCAATAAGCGCCTGCGGTTTTGATTGTATACTATATATGTGGAGCGTGAGATGCAAGCGTTCTACTAGATTGCTATTTATTTGTATTTAGACACTATCATATTATCAGAATGATAGTATTTTTCAAAATGTTTTGGGTTATCGTAAGGTAAAAACCGTCCGTATTTATGTGTGGATTTGGTCTTATGATTATCCTTTTCTTTCAAAAAGATTTTGAACATAAAAATCAAGTTGGATGATTTCCCTTAAAACTTTGCTAGTTTTTTCTCACTCTGGTTCAACAGACTGACCCGGTGTTTGTAATGCCCATGTTAGAGGGTTATACAGGTCCAGGTTATCGAATGATACGAAGCCCAGAGACGAGCTGGAGGAGTTCTGGCGTATTATATTATATAATATTTTTCCTCTGTTTGTTGTATACGAGGACAGGTTATTATAACTGTCCAGATATATTAATGTACTCTGATGTTGTAAGTATTATTTCAAGCTCTCAATAAAAACTATTTCTATATTATATTTTGTTCCACTGCGATGTGAGACTATGTGTTGTGTTGGTTCTTCTTCTTATTCTTCTATTCTAACTTTCTTTCTTTCTTTCTTATTTCACCCTGTAACTTCTCTCTTCTAGCTTTCTAGGGTTTTCGGTACTTCAGTTTTGGACACGGGTTAAATTAGTGTCCAGATTCGACTGTCAAAATTCCCAGGCCACTACACTTATTTAGGACTTTACTTATAACTTTATTTATTTTAAACCATATAATTTAATTATACAAGTATTTTTAAACATTTTATATAATAGATAATTCTTTTAAACCTTTTCTATATTACTTTAAGCTTATATATGTTTGTAATTTATTTTCTAATTAATTTTAGAATTTCATAACTTATATATACACGTATTACAAACTTTAATAATAAACTAAAATGTGGATAAGCTAAAATTTTCACGGTTTGAATTCGAAGGTTGAAGATTTGAATTTACACAACGATATTTATTTAACGAATTAACTCATATGACGTATGAATTTGAATTCGAATTGAATTTAAAATATAAGAGATGAACTTGAGTTGTGAAATTGTTTTCTGAATTTAAATTTCCAATTTTAAGGAATGAATTTGATTATAAATAAATTGTATGCAAATTTGAATTTGTTTGAATACTGATATTTTATAAGGAATGAACATTAATTACGTAAATTGTTTTTTATTTGAATTTATAATTGATATGAAATGAATTCGATTTTTAGTGACCGAATGTGAAATTGAATATATATAAATTTTATGTACGAAATTGATTTTATAGTCGTTTTGGTTGAATTAAGAAATTTATTAACTCGATCTTACAAAGAATGGCTATAAATTGTACGAATCGTTTAAATTGAAATATAAGACTCTGATCGAATTTATAAGCAGTGAATTTAGATGGTACGAATTGAGTAAAACGTTATGATACGATTTGTTGAAATTAAAGATATAAGATTTGTTATAGATTATACAAATTGAATTTGAACTTAAGTATTGGATTTTCAAATCGACTCAATCGAGTTTTCCAATTGGATTATATGAATTGTTTGAATTTATAAGTAATGATTTCGAATTGTATGACTTGATTTACAAAAAATGATATGATTTGTTTCAATTGAAATGTAAGTTCTGACTTGAATTATATATTTTGAATTCGAATGTTAGATTTATATGAATCGACTTAAAGGAATTCTTAGAAAAAGGGTGGATTTAAATAATCTGAACTGTTTGAACTTGAAATCTTGACGAATATAAATCAAGCTATATTCTATCAAAGTTATGAAATTTAGTTTTGATTTAAATGGCATTTGGGATATGTTTTTATATAAATCGATTTTTGATTTGGAATTCGTTATGCGAATACTTTCAGAAATTATAATCGCAGTTAAAGATATAGTATATTTTATATTATATTTGATATCTTTATGATATAGTTTTAAATCAATTTGATTTAAGAGATTTGAGTTGTTTTCAAATTTAAATATAATCAAAGTTAAATATTTAAATTTGATTTCAAGTTCGAATATGAGATTTCGTATAAACTATTTTATAAAATGATTTATAAAATAATGGCCATGGTGTGAAAAATGTAAATGATTGTTTGTTAAAGAGACCGAGATCGGCTATTGTCATACTCTTTGCCAATACCTAAAACCACTTTAACAAATGTGTACATGGTAGAGATCCAAAATAAAGTAGGATGGTTTTGCGAACGACTCAATTTTCAATTTCATATTAACTGCGAGACCCTGACTGCCTTGAGTTAGCTTGATATGACTAAAATAGAGCTATGCCAAGACCAAGTGAGGTCATACCTCCTATCGAGCACATTTCTTCGATACCATTATATTACTTTTGTGATGTGTTAGGTGGTCACCCTCTTATTTGATTATGGGAGTGTGTCTCGAGGTGGACGATATTCGTTGCTACGCATTACCACCAGTCCGGATCTGCAAATGGTGAATCCACCTTGGCATTCTGTGCATGCCTTGTCACATGCCTCATATGACCCCACTACGACTTTGTTTTGTACTGTTTTATATGGAGTGCCCTCTGATAACCCTCCAGTTTACGGAGGAATTACGGTACTGTATATACTATGGGAATATATAAACGGTGTAAGGGCAATAATGGTAATCCCGCTTATGTTATTTTGATATTTTACTTTACTGATATACACTATTGTATATAGCATATTATATTATATAGTATTAGTTTGACGGATCCTTAGAGGATGGTGATACCAAACATCCTTTAAGTTACCGACTGCATTTCATCGAACATTTCATTTGAGCTGATTTACTTCCATGAGAATGTTAGTCCTGGTCCAAGTTGTTTTGTTTTGCATTATTACTCGGGCTAGATCGAGTATACAACTTTTGTGATTCACTCTTGAAATTTCGAGCCTATATTGGATTTTGCTCATTTATATCTACCTATTCTGTTTTTCCAGTTCAGCTGTATCTTGTCGTTTTTGTTTCAGGCTGTTATCATTTAATAGAAATTTATTGTATTAGACTTCCGCTGTATTATTTATGTAAATTCTGATGTAAAATTTTATTTAGTAGCTTCATGAACTACTATTGTATTTTGTATTTTCTGCTGTAAGATATTATATTGCTTTGTATCTGTGTATGTTGTTGAAAATAAGAATTTTGATTAATGTTAACAAAGAGAAGAGCAATGGAAATCATGTCATGAAGATAAGGTTATATATATATATACATTGAGTCATGTTAGAATTATGTTAAAATCTATCCTCAAGTATAACACGAATATACAAAACAAGACATTAATATATATATATATATTAATATATATATATTCCAAATGACCTGAAACAACCTAACTGGGCAAAAATGCGTGAACCAGTCGACTAGTTCAAAACCACCCAGTTGACTGGTCAGACAATTTTGCCTCAGTAACGGCTAATTTTTGAATATTTTCAATATATATGATTTCATATTTTTTCAGCCAGTTGACTGGTAAATTTTAATTAGTCAACTGAGTTAAAACAACAAATATTTTTTTAAAAGGTTGCCACCATTCATGAAGAGAAATGTCTTCATTTTTGAAAGGAAATGGAAGCTTCTTTTGGTTAAAACTCTTTATGAAGAATTGTTACCTTTCTACTATTATATAAACACTTCAAACATGATTTACAAACATCCAATTTATTCTATTATCTCTATTTTCTAATTTGCACTTCAATGTTCTTTGCATTCTAAAGCTCTCCTAAATTTAAATTACTTGTTAAATCTTAGATAATATTTCACATCTCTTGATTTAACAAGAAATTTACTTGCTTCAATCTTTGCATTCAAATCATATACTCGAGGATAAGAATATAGGAAGGGTGTACTTAAACTGTTGAATATCCGTGTTGATTCAAGAACATATAGCAGAAGTCAAAACACTTGTAATTATTGAAGTCCCATGTAGTTGCTCAGGCGTGAGGCATCCTTGTTGGGGCTCGGGTGTACTGACCTATTCCTCTGGGTTAAGAGAGGGCGTGATAGTGAATTCTGAAGAGGAGTTTTGGGACTGGACGTAGGGCGGGAAGTCCGAACCAGTATAAAATTCTTGGTGTCATTTCTTATCGCATTTACTTCTTATTTGTGATAGATTTATCTAGCTTAGCTTTTACCTGCATAACTATTGTAGATTATTAGTTATTTTATTATTTCTGCTTTATCCATATTAGTATCCTGCTTAAGTCGTATACATCGACTCTTTTCAATTGGTATTAGAGCAAGGTCATCATTTAAGTGTAAAACCGTTATCTGATATTTAGACAATATGGATAACACTAGTGCTAGCAATAATGGATATACTGAAGCCCAATCAATTGCAAGACCACCCCTCTTTAATGGCATGAGTTATAGCTATTAGGCTACCTGAAAGAGGATATATATGCAAGCAAATAGTTTTGATGCATGGAATATTACATAAAAAGAGTATACACAACCTACTACTCTATACACTGAATGGTCTGCAAAAGAAAAAGCAGAGGCTACCGCCGATGCTAAAGCAATGAATATGTTGCATTGTTCCTTAGATAGAAACGAGTTCAACCGGATTTATATGTGCAACACAACATATGAAATCTGGAGAACACTCAAAATTACTCACGAAGGAACTAACAAGGTTAAACAAAGCAAGATATCAATGCTTAAGAATCAGTTTCAAAATTTGAAGATGAACGAGAATGAGTCCATAAATGACATGTATTGATGTTTCCAAACATTTATCATTCTTTGTTAGGATTAGGAGAAAAGCATTCTGATTTCGATATAGTTTCAAAAAAATTGAACTCTTTAACAGACGAATGGGAGAGGAAAGTGTTAGCTATCGAAAAAGCTAATGATCTCCCTACCATGAAACCTGAAGAGTTAATTGGTAATCTCATGTCCTATGAAGTAAATTTGCAGGCAAAGAAAGCACATGTACAAGACAAGAAAAATTTAGCTTTTCATGCTGAGAAAGAAGATTCAGATTGAGATTCAGACGAAGAAGATATTTCTTTTTTAGCAAAGAATTTTAGAAAGTTTCTAAAATATAGAAAAGGCCAAAATAAGAATGTGAAAAAAGAATTCATCAAAGAGCCTGACCTTGCTCTGGTAGAATGCTTTAATCGTCACAAGACCGGACACTATCAAAAGAATTGTCCAGAATTGAAGAAAAATCATAAAAAGGAAAAATCAAAGAGACGAAGCTTTTTCAGTCACTTGGGACAATTCAAATTCATCTTCTAAAAGTGGCAGCGACAGTGATAGTAAGCAAGCAAATGTATGCTTCATGGCTAAGGATAATGATGTAAGTGATTTTACTTTTGATGAATTAATAGAAATTAATACTGAAATTTTAGAATCTAGAAAAGTATTTAAGAAAAAGTTTAAACAAACTAATGAAG
Organism: Allium sativum; assembly: GCA_030737875.1. Lineage (NCBI taxonomy): Eukaryota > Viridiplantae > Streptophyta > Magnoliopsida > Asparagales > Amaryllidaceae > Allium > Allium sativum. The sequence continues at coordinate 304,781,775 of CM060924.1, forward strand.
ATAAAAAGAAAGAAAAGTTTGAGAGAGATCTTTTAAAAGATTAAAAAGAGATTTTAGAAGACGAAATTAGAAAACTACAAGAATCTCTTTTAGTTGCAAATTCTCAAATTTCTGTGTTGAGTCAAGAAATCAAGACGCAAAAGAGTGAAAACGATTTATTAGCTTCTAAAAATCGTGATTTAAATACTAAAGTCAAAATTATAGAATTAGAAAATTCTAGTTTAAAAATTAAACTAGAAAGCATTTCTAAGAATGTTAACAACTTTAACAAAGGTAGAGGAAATTATCTAAAATATTAGAAAATTCTCAACCAATATTTAGTAAAAAAAGGACTAGGATATCATCAAAAAATTAAATAAAAAAGGGAATCTAGTTTTAAAAATTCTAATATTTAACCGGAAATTTCTATTAGTAAATTAAATATTTCTACTAAGAAAAACTATTCGGGAAATATTAGTATATGTCCGAAAACAAATAATGTTCTTATTAGAAATAAATATATTAAGAATTTTTTAGACTATGTTCATAAGAATGTTAATTACATTTTCAAGAAGGATCCTGAACCCTTTTGGGTTTGTCTTCATAAGATTTAACCCTTAGGACCCTAACGAGGTAGTGGGTGCCAATAAAATTTTAAATTATTTTTTGCAGGTACAACTCAACAAGAACAATAGGAAAATGGATATTTGACAGTGGTTGCTCAAAACACATGATAAGAGATAATGAGATGCTAACAAATATCATTTACTCAAAAGGAGGAACTATCGCGTTTGGAGATAATACCAAAGGATATATCATTGGCAAAGGCGATGTGAGAAATTATGGTATATCAAATTCACCTCTTATTTCTAATGTTTTACTAGTTAAAAACTTAAAACATAATTCATTAAGTATTAATCAATTATGTGATAAAGGCTTTAAAATATCTTTTTCTGAAAATAAATGTAGTATATTTGATTCAAGCCAAAATGTTATTTTTGAAGGGAATCGAGATAAAAATATTTATATTTTGAATATGACAGTTAATAATAATCCTAGTATGTGTTTATTAGTCAAAGACAATGATCCTGGGTTATGGCACAAACGATTGTCATAATAATTTTAAAACAATAAACAATATTTCTAAAAATGATCTTGTTAGAGGATTACCTAAAATAAAATTCAAAAAAGAAAATTTGTGCGATGCATGTCAACTTGGAAAATTAACCAAATCTTCTTTTAAATCTAAAAAGGTTAAATCAACATTACAAACACTTGAATTACTACACATGGATCTATTCAAACCAACTCAATGTCAGTCCATAAATCAAGTAGATATGTGTTTGTAATTGTTGACGATTTTTCAAGGTATACTTGGACCATGTTTCTAAAGAATAAAAATGATACTTTCGATATCTTTAAAAAAATTGTCAAATAAATTCAAAATTTAACTGATTTAAAAATAAAGAACATACGAAGTGATCATGGAGGAGAATTTGAGAATGAGAATTTTGACTTATTTTATCAAAAGAAAGGAATTTTCCATAATTTTTCTTTTCCAAGAACTCCACAACAAAATGGAGTTGTAGAACGTAAAAATAGAACTTTGAAATGTACTAGAATGTTATTAATTGGAAGTACACTGCCAAAACATTTTTGGGCTGAAGCAGCTGCAACAATTTGTTATGTTTTGAATCGTGTTTCTATCCAACCTCTTACTAAAAACACTCCATATGAGCTTTTTACTAGTAGAAAACAAAATATATCTTATTTCAAAGTTTTTGGTTTAAAATGCTTCATTTTAAATACAAAAGATCAACTTGGAAAATTTGATTCAAAGTCTGACGAAGGAATATTCTTAGGATTTTCTGAGTGTAGTAAGGCTCATCGTATTTTCAATAAGAGAACCGGTAAAATAGAAGAATCACTTCATGTTTCATTTGACGAAAATATCATTCAAAATACATTTAATTCAGATGTTATGAAAAATAACTCTTCTAATGATGATGATATATATATAGAAGATGAAAACATTGTTCATAATAACATAGAAAATAATACTACAAAAAAATCAAGATAATATCGAAAATCAAAATATTCCTATTAATGAAGTTAGATCTCCACCAAGGATATTACGAGATCATCCAACTCAAGATATTATTGGAGAAATAACTTCAAATGCAAGAACACGAAGTCAACTTAATTCATTAAGTAATGTAGCCTTCTTATCAAATATCGAACCTAAAAACCCTAAAGAAGCATCAACAGATGAAAATTGGATAATTGCTGTAACACCCCACGTCCATTAATGTCACTCACTAAGGGAATGCATTAACTTTCATGGAGTATTATAAGAGTATAGAACAGAATATCACAAGACAGATATATAAAATGGTACTTAAGAAAATTCAAAATTTATTCGTTGTAGTGGAAAAGAAAAACATGTTTGGTTACAACATCAAAACCACATACTAGAGTCAAGTACATAAATATCCATTTTGAACGAACTTATTATTAGATTACATAAAAGTAAAATCATAATCCCAATCCAAGTAGCCGTAATGGAAAAGAGATAAAGCCGAGCATTACTCTCAACACTTCCAAGTACTTCAAGAAAAAAGAAATCCAAGTCTAGCTCCACTAGTCCCACACTGAGCACCTGGGGGAGGGGGAGGGGAAGGAAAGAAAGAGACAAAACAAAACAGGTCAGGCACAAATTCTGGCGAGTCCAGTGACTTTAACTATATAATTAGTAAAGCAACAGGATAAGGACATAAACTGGATATAAGAAATGACTGTAACATAAGCAAGTATGACATGGTGAACAAGAAGAACAGGATACAGCGTTGATTGCGCTTCTAATCACTATAAGATAATTCCTACACCGCACCATTACCAGTCCCATACTGAAAGTTGATCCCTCTTACTAATCATAATAATAATAATGGTAGTTTCGTGTAATCCTAGTTGCTGTCATAGGTGCCGCCTGCTCCTATCTCCATTAGTTGTACCCACTACCCTTCCCATTCGATCGGCTCCTTACTTGTAGATACCTGTGTTGGTCCCACAGTAGGGTGTATCACTCCCTATAGTGGCAACCCGATACTACTAAAAAGGCACGGCTTATACCTACACGATGCAACAATGTCTTACCTACCAGCCCAGACCCACGCACGCACATGACTCCGTTGGACTTGCATTGCCACCGCTAACTCTTTTGACCTCTTACAATCAAACCGAGTAAGCGTGTCCTATACTCAACCTAGCTTGAGCTCACATAGATACAGAATGGGTTACTGGTTGAAAAGGGTCCACACACTTGACACAAGCTTCCCTCCTAAGCTTGGTCCCCACTAGGAATTTCCACTTAACCCCTTCTTATTCCCATGTCTTCTTACATGTTTCACCATGGTTAAGTGCTTCAAATTATATTTCACATGTCACCCACTTAACCCCTATGTCTTACTACATGTCTTATCTTGGTTAAATTTTTATTAATTCTTTATAACCGTAATCTTGCAAGACCTCCCACATTAGATTGTCGTCTTGCGGTTGTTGGATATGCCGGGAGTTCCGGGAAATCTTATACCTCAATCTGAATCTAACCTCGTGTCTTTGCATTATTACGTATCTAATTTCTGCCTTTGACCTATTACATTAGATTACAAAATTGCGGTTGCTGGATGTGCCGGGTGGTTTCGGGAAGTCTTGTACCGCAATTTGAATCTAACCTCATGTCTTATGTGTTCATTATCACTTTCTCAATTCATGTCCCAAAATTTCAAATCTTGGATTATAGTATATACCCATAATTTCCAATCTAAATTATGTTCATTATTTTAATCCAAATTTATGTCCATAATCTTATGTAAACAAATTGTAACAATTCATGCCCCAAATCAATTACATGATTTTCAAGTCTTTTTTTGCCCAACTGCATATTATTCAATAATTTCCCCAAACTTTTCCCACAACGTTCCCACATTATTCGTGTGTATAATAATATGTTAGGCTCGCAGTTAGCCTAATCTCATAAAAAGGAAAAGAAGAGAAGAGGGGAAGAGAACCATGACATCAAAACTGGCATAAAAATAAGCATAAGAAGTATGAACTAGCATAGAACAACAAAATAGATCCAATAAGGCATATGTAACATGAACTTTAGGTATGAATCTAAAAGATAAGAATTCACCAAACTTGATATGATTCATCTTACATGCATGTTCATATAGTCCAATTCATAAACTTATCATAATTACTTTTAATTAATTATAAGTGAAAGTAACGTGGACTCACAGTGGTAGAAGAGAAAATAGATCTGAATTTTGTATTCTGAATTTGATGAGCTAAACCATTGTTGTAGAATTTGATTCTTATCTTCCAATATGAATACTCTATTCAGATTTGCTTTAGTGTAGAAGAAAGACTAGTTTAGGTTGTGGCAGCATAAAGGCGTATGAATTAGTGTAATGAAATTAGGGTTAGGTCTAGGTGTGTTTATATAGGTGTATTAGGTGAATTAGGGCCTTTAGATTAGGTTAGGTTCCGTCTAAACCATCCAAACTATAAAAACACATCACCCAGCCAATCCGAGAATGCCACATAAGCCCTAATCCTCCAAAATTTGTCACTGCCTAGATCTGGCCGATGGGGCCGACCCCTACAGGAGGGGTCGACACCTATGTCGACTCCCCTATAGGGGGGTCGACACCTATGTCGACTCCCCTAGGGGGGTCGACACCCTAGAGCGGGATAATTCCCGCCCATCCCGCTTCTTGCTGATTTGAATTTCGAATTTGATTTTAATTTCGGCTTAAACTGAAATCTTCTAAGCTCCATAACTTCTTCATACTGTATCCATTTTACGCAAACTCAGACTCTACCTTAAGCAAAATTCCGAGACAAATGCAATGGCATAACACGTTTCCCTTAATTCTTCCTATAAAAATTAAGTATTCTTTAATTTGTCAATTTTAATATTATAAAATTACGTGGTGTTACATTCTCCTCTCCTTAAAGGATTTCGTCCCCGAAATCTTCAAGTTAAGAAGAATGTATCCTACCATCCAGACATCCATCTACTCATCCATCATCCACATGCATCCATTGTCCTTAAAAGATTTCTAATGCTATATGAACATATGCAAAAGTGTGTGTATATGTTCCTTATCTAATGCAAAGATCAGGTGGTCTACTGATTCAGTTGACCTCCTTAATGCAAAATATGATAGTGCCATGCGTCCATTATATATGTAATTATCCCTAATGCACTTTATAACTTCTATATGAGTGCACAATCATTCATTCAAATGCAACATCCACATGATAACACATCAAATTTCAATCAATAAACAAATATATGCAATATGCAATATGCAATATGCAATATGCAATATGAAAGTGACTGAGCCGATCTTTACTCGACACATGAAACACTTCCTCAAATGCGACACATGAAACACATCATGCACACCACTAAGCTTCTCGGGCAACTTTACTCTGTAGGCCATATGTCCAATTCGCTCTGTAATGGGGAATGGCCCTAAGAACCTTGGTGCCAATTTCCCTACAGATCCAAAGCGAACTATATTCCTCAATGGTGATACTTTAATAAAGACCATGACTCTAACATCGAATTCAAGATCGGTCCTTCTCTTATCAGCATATGACTTTTGTCGGTCCTGTGGCATCTTCATGCGTCTATCTTCTCTGAAGTTTCCCTAATCATCTCGGGCCCAAGCAAAATCTTATCCGTAGATTCCCACCAACAAGTAGGTGATTAGCAAGGTCGTCCATATAGAGCTTCAAAAAGTTCCATGCCAATACTAGTCGGATAGCTGTTGTTGTAGGTGAACTCTACTAATGGAAGATGTTCCTCCCATGTTCCTCCAAAGTCCAAGATGCGTAACCTCAAAAGAACTTCTAAAATCCGATTCACTCTTTCTGTCTGGCCGTCCGTCTGAGGGTGATAAGCGGTACTCGAACACAATTGCGTTCCTACCGCCTCTTGCAAGCTCTTCCAAAACTCACTAGTGAAAATTGGATCTCGATCGCTCACAATACTAGAAGGTATGCCATGTAGACGAACTATCTCTCGGAGATAAACAGATGCTAACCATGCCGATGTTCTTTTACTCTTACCACGAATGAAATGGGCGTTCTTGGTAAGTCTATCCACTACTACCCAAATCCCTATATTACCCTTCCCTGACCTTGGTAACCCATCGAAGAAATCCATGGAAACACTTTCCCATTTCAACTGTGGAACCTCTAAAGGATGAAGCAAACCACCAGGCTTCTTTTGCTCAGCCATGACTTGCTGGCACACTAAGCATCTGGAAACGAACTCAGCCACGTCCTTCTTCATTTCGGCCCAAAAGAAAACTCGCTTCATGTCCCTATACATCTTGTCTCCATCAGGATGTATGGTCAGCTTAGAGCGATGTGCTTCTTCAAGGATTGTCTTTCTCAAACTCTCGTCTCGAGATATGCAAAGTCTCCCATCCCTATGCAACCAACCTTTCTCATCTATAGTATGCCTACGAAGATGGCTTGAAGACTCCCCTCTTATGAGCTTGTCTACTATCTCAATCAATTGTGGGTCATCTCACTATGCCACACCAATCTATCCCAAAAGCGTAGGCCTCCCCTCTAACGATGCCAACAAGCCGGGTACATAATCAATAGAGGGTCTAAAGTCAAAGGTAAAGATATACTCTAAGCTCTGCCGCTCGACAAACAAAGGACTCAGAGTCAACTTCTTTCTACTCAAGGCGTCCGCTACAATATTTCACTTGCCAGGGGTATATGCAACCTCAAAATCATAGGATGCTAAGAACTCCATCCACCTATGTTGCCTTAAGTTTAGATCTTTTTGAGAGAACAAGTATTTAAGCGACTTATATTCTGTATACAACTCAAACCTCTCTCCAAGCAAATAGTGACGCCAAGACTTAAGCGCAAAAACTATGGCCGCTAACTCCAAGTCGTAGGTAGGGTAATTCTTCTCATGGACTTTCAACTACCTTCCACCATAGCATATCACCCTTCCCTCTTGGATCAAAACTGCGCCAAGCCCTGTTCCGGAAGCATCGGTATACACCGTGAACGGTTTACTCCCATCCGGAAAAACTAAAACTAGAGTTGTCGTCAATGCCCTCTTTAAACTTTGGAAAGCATCATCACAGTCAACATCCCAAGAGAAGGTCAAATTCTTTTTCGTCAACCGTGTAAGTGGGGTTGATATCTTATCAAAGTCCTTGATGAACTTTCTATAATAGCCCGCTAAACCAAGAAAATTTCTTACTTCTATTGCATTCTTCGAAATCTTCCAATCTTGGATTGCCACTACCTTCGCGGGATCCACAGTTATCCCTTCCTTAGAGACCATGTGCCTTAAGAACCTCACTTCCTTCCTCCAAAAATGACATTTAGAGAACTTAGCTTTGAATTGATGTCCTCGAAAGGTCTCTAATACTTCCCTAAGATGTAGGGCATGCTCTTCCTCGCTTCTAGAAAATATCAAAATACCATCCACAAAGACCACCACAAACTTGTTTAGAAACTCCCTAAACACCCTACTCATCAAGTCTACGAAATATGTTGGTGCATTCGTCAAACCAAAAGGCATGACGAGCCACTCGAAGAAACCATCGGGAGTCCTAAAAGCAATCTTATCTATACAACCCTCAGCTACTCTCAACTGATGCAATCCTGTAGCTAAGTCCAACGTGAGAAAACTGAAGCACCAACCAACTGATCGAACAGATCATATATCCTCGGCAATGGGTGTCTATTTTTCTTTTTGAGCTTATTCAGCTCCCTATAGTCCATTCACAATCTAAGTGAACCATCAGCCTTTGTAGCAAAAACAACTGGAGCACCCCACTTCGAGATACTTCTTCTTATGAATCCTTTCTCAAGCAACTCTTTCATTTGTTTACTCAGCTCCCTCCTTTCTCTTGGAACCATGTGGCGTACAGGCAATGCCACTGGCTTTGCATTGTCCACCAAGTATATACGGAAATCTATCTCGCGTTTTGGAGGTAAGCCCCTAACCTCCTCAAAGATATCTGCATACTCACGGACTACTCGAACAGATTGCAAATCATCAATAGATTTGTCAAGAGATTCTAGGTAGCTAAGCATAACAGAACCCTTAGGTCGCATGAGATATCGAGAGTATTACCCAAACTAGTCAACAGTCTAACTACCCTCTTTTCACAATCGAGAATGACACCATACCTGGTTAGACAATCCATTCCTAGAATCAACCCATAGCCCGTGAAGCCAAGCACATAAGCGTTGCATTCGAACTCAACGCCATACACATATATTCTCAAATCTCGACATAACATAGAAAGATGAGTCGTACCCCCAATAGGATTTGAGACTACAACGAGATCCATAACTAGACTAGTATTTAGGTGCAGTGTTTCAACTAACGAAGTAGATATAAATGAATGTGAAGCGGCAGAGTCAAACGAAGTTCGAACAGGATGATCAAAAAGGAAAATCAAACTTTCAACAGAAATGTTTCTACCTCTCTCTTGCGTAGGTGCCATGAGAGCATGAACCTGCCCTCCAGAAGTAGATCTTGTCCTCTGTCCTTGTCCTTGTGCTTGCCTCCTTGGGCAGTCTTCAATCATATGTTCTTCCTAACCACACTGGAAGCAAACCGTCTTCTTCTTCTTCCTACAGTCCTTGCTCAAGTGGCCCGGTTTTCCACAATTAAAACATCTTTTCTTCCCTTTGCCCTTGTTATCCTTACTACCTTTCTTTGTTGTTGTTGTGCCTTCTTTGGATCACCTTTCTTATCCTGTGCCTTATCTACATTAGCACCTTTCTCCTCTTCATGCATCAATGCCATGTCAACAAGTCTCTCGAAAGTAGCCCCCATAGGAAGGTGGGACATAGCTAACTCGTGCAATGGTTCATTCAGACCCTTAGCAAATCTCAAGGCCTTCTTATGTGGTGTGTTAAATAATTCCATACCGAACCTTGCTAACTGGTTAAACTTGTTAACGTACTCCTTCACAGTTAAACTCCCTTTTTTCAAAGCTAAGAACCTCTCCATGTATAAACTCTTCTCTGCATGTGAAAGAAATTTCAACTCGAACCTTCGCCTAAAGTCTATCCACGGGATGCCCTCCATTTGTTACTTCCCACCAAAAGGAAGCTTCGTATTTCATCAACCAAGCAGCTAGCTGAACTTTCCTTCCATCGTCTATCTCGAAGATACCAAACAAGTCCTCCACTTCCTTGAGCCAATTTCTAGCCTCGACAAATGTCTCGGTCCCATGAAATTGTTTCCCGCCCATCGCATGGAAGTCTTTGCATATCTTCAAAAAAGCGTCTATATAAGGAGGGGGAGGAGGAGGAGCGTTTGCTGGGCCTGCAGCATTAACCCTTGCCTCCAGATACCATCTGAACCAGCCTGGTATCTGTACGCCCTCGGGTATTTCGGGTTCTTTAGACATACTGAAAGGAAAAGGGAGAGATTCAAAATAGGGAATCGAAAGATAGATATATGGCTCTTGGGGATTATGTTTTTCATAATAAACCTTTCTCTTGAAAATACTCTCTTTAAAACACGTTTTTGAAAATACTTCTTTCTAAAAATGCTTTTGAAAATGGTTTTTCAAAATCTTTTACTTGTTCTGGTAACCTTCAACTCTTATACCATGTGTAACACCCCACGTCCATTAATGTCACTCACTAAGGGAATGCATTAACTTTCATGGGGTATTTTAAGAGTATAGAACAGAATATCACAAGAAAATATATAAAATGGTACTTAAGAAAATTCAAAATTTATTCATTGCAGCGGAAAAGCAAAATATGTTTGGTTACAACATCAAAACCATATACTAGAGTCACGTACATAAATATCCATCTTTAACGAACTTATTATCAGAGTACATAAAAATAAAAACATAATCCCACAACAAATTGCCATAATGGTAAAGAGATAAAGCTGAGCATTACTCTCAACACTTCCAATCACTTCAATAAGAAAGAAATCCAAGTCAAGCTCCATTAGTCCCACCCTGAGCACTTGAGGGGGGGAGAAAAGGAAAGAGGCGAAACAAAACAGGTCAGACACAAAGTCTGGCAAGTCCAGTGACTTTAACTATATAATTAGTAAAGTAACAGGATAAGGACATAAACTGGATATAAGATATGACTGTAACATAAGCAAGTATGACAAGTTGAACAAGATGAACATGATACAACGTTGATTGCGCTTCTAATCACTATAAGATACTTCCTACACCGCACCAACGCTAATAACACCACACCATTACTAGTCCCCTACTGAAAGTTGATCCCTCTTACTAATAATAATAATGGTAGTTTTGTGTACACTTAGCTGCTGTCATTGGTGCTGCCTGCTCCTATCTCCACTAGTTGTACCCACTACCCTTCCCACTCGATCATCTCCCTAACTCGTAGATACCCGTGCTGGTCCCATAGTAGGCTGTATCACTCCCTAAAGTGGCAACCCGATACTACTAAAAAGGCACGGCTTATACCTACATGATGCAACAACGTCTTACCTACCAGCCCGGACCCACGCACGCACATGACTCCGTTGGACTTGCGTTGCCACCGCTAACTCTTTTGACCTCTTACAATCAAACTCAGTAAGCGTGCCCATCCTCAACCTAGCTCGAGCTCACATAGATATAGAATGGGTTACTCGTTGAAAAGGTTCCACACACTTGACACAAGCTTCCCTCCTAAGCTTGGTCCCCACTAGGAATTCCCACTTAACCCCTTCTTATTCCCATGTCTTCTTACATGTTTCACCATGGTTAAGTGCTTCAAATTATATTTCACATGTCACCTGAAACACCCCACCTCCGTTAGGGTCACTCTCGAAGGGAATGCCCTAATTTTGGTGGAGATTTATAAGTACAAGTCACAGATACACAAGACAAATATAAATTCACATATTTTTGAACAGCGGAAAACAACTGCAATTTTTATTTCAACAAAATACGTGTTACACAAACCATGTCATAATTGTCTTACAATACTTCCAAAAACATTACATTTTATAACTGTCTTGATTTCATTATTTAAAGAAGCATAAAAACATAAGTAAACTGCATAAGTCCCATAATTGCTGTCCAAAGCCATAGTCCAAAACGAAAGAGATCCAAGCAATTCATTCTTTCTCTTCAAGCTGGATGTAAAGACTGGTCAAGCTGCGGTATTCCCTCCCTGTGGACCTGGAGGGGGGGGGGGAAACGAAAGAAAAGTAGAGTCAGACATAAAGCCTGAGTAAGTCTAGGACTATTCAGTCTATGAATAAAGAATTGGGCATGATAAGTATAAACTGGAAATGGGAAAGCACCATAAACTAAGTTATGTTGTCTAGAGTCGAATATACTATCTTACCCCATATTAATGTCTGCACCCCTATAAACTAGTTCCCAACAGGCACCCCATAATCAGGGTGAAGTGATCCATTTCTGATGATCGGCTCCTACTCGCATGGTTACATGTGTCTTACAGCCCCCGTTGTTGTAGTTACCTATGCTGGTCCCACCATGGGGTGTATCAAGTCCCATGGTGGCGGCCCGACACAGTTATAGAATGCATAGGTATACTACTGGTGCCCAGTGCCTTATTTTTCTACGTCGGAGTGTGTGCACGCCCGCACCCCGTTAGAACCTACACTGCTGCACCACCGCCGTCGATTTGACCTCTTACAGTCAGCCCAGTAATCGTGCCCCACCCTGCCTAGTTCAGGGTATCCTGATACACCTTGTAGGGTTACTGCTGAAAAGGGTCCCCCGCTACTAGGTTTTCTATTTCTAGCCAACATGCTAAGTTGGTTAAGCGTTTTGTAAACCTAACCCCCAATCTGTCTGTATAGTTTAGCATGTTCCATTTTGATTAAGTATTAATTCAATTTACTTAATCCTATCAATCCTGACTCAGCCTTAATTGTCTTATTAAAGCCTCGACCTCTCACATTAGACAGGTATTGTTGTGACTGCCTTTTGCCGGTTGGTTCCGGGCAGTCTTACGTCGCAACTCAGTCTAACCTCGGGTCTTTATTGGGCTCAATGTTTAACCACCCACATTGGATAGGCATTGTTGTGACTACTGGACAGCCGGGCGGTTCCGGGCAGGTTTACATCACAACTCAATCCATCCTCGGGTTAAACACATCGTATTTTCTAAATTTACATATTTTGTCCCTTTTCTTTTTATATGTAAATATTTGCGGCCCATTATTCAAATTCATCTTTATTGGGTAAAATTAATTTATAACACCTAATTGTTTTCAAGGTCGTTGGCATGCGTCAAACATGCCAACACATATGTTTATATTTTAACCCAAACGTCATTACCCCCGTTTTATACGTTCGCTATAATATAACATATGTTGGGTTTAACATTTAAACCCAACTTAGCCACATGAAAAAGGGGAGGCTTAGAACATGGTGTTTATATATTCTAAGTAACATCAAAAGGGTAGTGTGAACGCATGAACTTGCAACATAACGATCTAATTAACATGAATTAGGCACTTGTGAACTTGCACTGTAATAGCATATAATCATGGCATATACATACCTAAACATGAATCATGGTTTTTGATCTATTCATATAATCATGGCATAAACATACCTAAACATGATATCATTGTTTTTAATCTATTCATGTAAACTTGCAATTGGAATGTAAATCTAACTTAATTATGTGTCACATATATTATCATATGATTTTGATAACAACATAGGCATAAAACATGTTTTTCAGTTAGGCATAACACCAAACATAGTTTAGTCATGTTCATAGAGTCAACACAAGTTCACAAAGATGCTTACTTTTGTCTCTAATACAAAAGTATGGTTTTACACTTGAATCATGATGCCAATTCCAACATAAATTCATATGAATCATAATACTCAAATGGATCCAATTACACTAAAAATGATCATAAAAATATACATCATGTTGGCATAATAGTGAACCATATACTCGCATGAATCTCAAATAAACTACCACAAACATATAGTCGTTAACTTTCAACATGAATCATATACTTGCAATTATCCAATAGGTGTTGTAATAAACTACCATAAACATGTAGTTATTAACTTTTAACATGAATCACATACTTGCAAATATCCAATCGTTATACCACAACATCCCAAATCGATTAGAATCATAGCAACATACAATTATGAATTATTATCACCACAAATTAAGTACAATTCTATTTCTCATTTTACACAAATCAAAACACAATTATTCATTCACATCGGAATAGCACTCTACTTACAACGTATGACGAATCTTCAATTCAGGAATCTGAATTCTGAATTTGGAGATGCTATCCTTTGTTGTAGGCGTTGTTTTGATTTAATTGTTGTGGCTCTAAGCTTTTGAATCGACTCCTAATCGTCTCTCAGTTTTGACGGCTACTCCTAGTCTTTCTTCAGCAGCATGACGGTCTCGTTCTCATTTTTATTTGTGTGAATTAGGTGGAGTCTTAGGTCCTTTTTATAGAGTTTGTGAATTGATTAGGACAGTCGATGGAGCTTGGATTAATATTAGCCATTCGTTTAAAGGAGAGACCAAATCATGAGCTGACACCTAGCCCTAGTGACAAGGCAAGGCTCAGAAACTCGACCAAGCACAGACCAGGCCAGCCAGGGCGGGCTGGGTTCAACCTGGCTCAGGGGCCAGGTCGACTCCCCAGTTGACCCCCGTGTCGACTTGGTAGTCGACCTGGGTGCCCCATGTCGACTACCCAGTCGACCTGGGTAGCCCAGGTCGACTACCCAGTCGACCTGGGTGCCATGGGCAGGAAATTTCCCGCCCTGGCCAATCTGGCCCGATTTTTGAAATTTGAATTGGTTTTCTGAGCTGTTTGAATTTTAAACTGAATTCTGAAACTTCCGGAGGCCATATCTTCTTCATACGGAGTCCGTTTTACGCAAACTCGGACTCTATCCCAAGCAGAATTCTGAGACGAACGCAATGGCGTATCCCGTTTCCCTGAATTCTTTGATTTGAAATTAATTATACTTTAATTTGTTAATTTCACTGTTATAGAATACACGGGGTGTTACATCACCCACTTAACCCCTATGTCTTATCTTGGTTAAATGTTTATTAAATCATTATAACCGTTATCTTGTAAGACCTCCCACATTAGATTGTCGTCTTGCGGTTGCTGGATATGTCGGGCGGTTTCGGGCAGTCATATATCGCAATCTGAATCTAACCTCGTGTCTTTGCATTATTACACATCTAATTACTGCCTTTGACCTCTCACATTAGATTTCAAAATTGCGGTTGCTGGATATGCCGGGTGGTTCCGGGTAGTCTTATATCGCAATTCTAATCATACCCATAATTTCAAATCCAAATTATGTTCATCACTTTAATCCAAATTTATGTCCATAATCTCATGTAAACAAATTGTACCAATTCATGCCCCAAATCAATTACATGATTTTCAAGTCTTTTTATGCCCAACTTCATATTATTCAAGAATTTCGCCAAACTTTTCCCATAACGTTCCCACGTCATTCGTATGTATAATAATATGTTAGGCTCGCAGTTAGCCTAATCTCATAAAAATGATAAGAAGAGAAGAGGGGAAGAGAACCACATCAAAACTGGCATAAAAATAAGCATAAGAAGTATGAACTAGCATAAAACAACAAAATAGATCTAATAAGGCATATGGAACATGAACTTTAGGTATAAATCTAAAAATAAGAATTCACCAAAAATGATATGATTCATCTTACAGGCATGCTCATATAGTCCAATTCACAAACTTATCATAATTACTTTTAATTAATTATAAGTGAAAGTAACATGGACTCACGGTGGTAGAAGACAAAACAGATTTGAATTCTGTATTTTTAATTTTATTAGCTGAACCGTTGTTGTAGAATTTGATTCTTATCTTACAATATAAGTACTCTATTCCGATTTGCTTTAGTGTAGAAGAAAGACTAGTTTAGGTTGTGGCAGCATGGAGGCGTATGAATTAGTGTAATGAAATTAGGGTTAGGTCTAGGTGTGTTTATATAGGTGTATTAGGAGAATTAGGGCTTTTATATTAGGTTAGGTTCCATTTAAACCATCCACACCAGAAAAACACATCACCCAGCCAATCAGAGAAGGCTACATGGGTCGACCCCTATCGGGGGGGGGGGGGAGGGGGAGGGGGTCGACACCTATGTTGACACCCCTATAGGGGGGTCGATACCTATGTCGACTTTCCTAGGGGGGTCGACACCCTAGAGCGGGATAATTCCCGCCCATCCCGCTTCTTGCTAATTTGAATTTCTAATTTGATTTTAATTATTATTTTAATTCTGGCTTAAACTGAAATCTTCTAAGCTACATAACTTCTTCATACTGTATCCGTTTTACACAAACTCGGACTCTATCTCAAGCAGAATTCTGAGAAGAACCTAATGGCGTAAACGTTTCCTTTAATTCTTCTTATAAAAATTAAGTATTCTTTAATTTGTCAATTTTAATTTTATAAAATTACGCGGTGTTACAATTGCTATGCAAGAAGAATTAAATCAATTTGAACCTAATGAAGTCTGGGAATTAGTTCCAAGACCAAATGATCAAACTGTTATTGGAACAAAATGGGTTTACAAAAATAAAGCAGACGAATTAGGTAATATACTAGAAATAAAGCTAGACTTGTTGCACAACATTACAATCTAGAAGAAGGCATAGATTATGAAGAAACTTTTGCTCCAGTTGCACGAATAAAAGCAATTCAAGTTCTATTAACTTAAGCTTGTCATCATAACTTTAAACTATATCAAATGGATATTAAAAGCGCTTTCTTAAATGTTTATATTAAAGAATGAGTATATGTTGAACAACCTCCACTAATTGCTCATGAAAAATTTCCTGGTCATGTTTTCAAACTGAAAAAGGCGTTATATGGTTTGATACAAGCACCTCATACCTGGAATGAATGTTTAAAAACTTATTTATTAGATTCAGGATTTCAAATTTGAAAGGTTGATCAAACACTTTTTTATCACGAAAGATAATAAAGATATTCTAATAGTACAAATATATGTAGACGACATTATCTTTGGATCAACAAATGATCAATTATGTCAAGAATTTTAAAAAATAATGACAAATGAATTTGAAAAGTCGCACATGGTAGAACTATCTTACTTTTTGGGTTTGCAAATTAAACAATTGTCTGATGGAATTTTCATAAATCAAGAAAAATATTGTACCAATTAATAAAACATTTTGGAATGGAAAATACTTCAAGTAAACTTGCACCAATGAGCATAACGATGCACTTAGATAATATGAAAATGGTAAAAGTGTCGATGAAAAGTTATATCGAAGTATTATAGGTTCACTTCTGTAACGAACCGGAGATTTTCGACCTAGGAAATTAACACAAAACACATGTTGACATTCAAGCATCGTAAATACTAGATCATTAATCGAAAGAATTTAGAGGGTGAGAAATAAAGAAAGAAAATTAGAATAGAAGAAGAACATCATCACAGAACATAATAAAAGTAACTCCAATCTCATAGCGGAACAAATAAAATATATATTATATGAGAACTTTGGAAATACAAACTGGTAATGGTATATCCATACCATTTTCACATAACATCACAGCGGAAATAAACTCTATATATATCTAACTCTAAAGCTTCCTGCTCCGAGCTCCTTCAAGTTATCTATCAAATACCGACTACTTGACTGTCCGTACAAATTTGGGCACCCAAGAGTTTAGGGAAACAAAACAAAATAAACTCTGGGTTAGTCATGTGACTGGTGCGAGTAAATTCTAATCATTTTGGTTTAACTTTTAAAATCCTTTTAAAAGAAATGATAATCATAAGACCGACCCATATATAAACACAAACGGTTTTTACCTTATAATAACGCAAAATATTTCTTCAGATCAATATTTTCTAATATTACAATAATGTCTAAATCAAGTAAATAAAAATCTAGCAGAACGCTTTCATCTCATACTCTACATATATAATATACAATCAATAACCATAGGCTCTTATTAGGTAATGGATTTCCAACTCTAACAAGGTATTGAACGACCTTCCTATCAGTGTACCCTAGAAGTAAAAACACTAGATGTAACACCCCGGAATTTTAACGACACTAAAAGAGGAAAAATTAAATTATAATTAATTTAATATTCAGAATTATGGAAAACGGACGGTGACATTGTGTCTATCTCGAAATTATGGACAAGATAGACATTTGGTTTCGTAAAACGGACATCGTATGGAGAAGTTATGAGGGTTTTAAGTTTTTATATGCGTAGAAAGAATATATATATACACACACACATGAGTCAGAGATGAGTCAGAATTTTATCCAGAATAGTTTGAATTCGAAAAATAAATAATGGCGGCAGATTTCCCACTCTAGGGGGTCGACCCCCTAGAGGGGTGTCGACCTAGGGATCGACCCACCCAAAGGGGTGTCGACCTTTGGGTCGACCCACCTATAGGGTTGTCGACACCTCTAGGGCTGAGGTGGCAGTCGGTTTTAGAGGGTTTTGCAGCTATAGATACATGGCTATTTCTCATATTTTCTTCATTACGAATTCATGGTGGCCAAACTCTACCGGTGTCTAAAATGAATTGGATCTGTTAATCCCCTACAAATTTTAGCTTTGCAATCAAATTCTGAGATTCAAGCATAGATTCAATACCAACTTCTTTTCTATCTGCTTAACAAACCAAACACTGTGAGTTGGTTACTTTTATGTTTAAACAAGTAAAAGTAAAATTGTGAAAGACTGTCATTTGGATATGTTGTAAACTACGAATCTATGCTTGTGTTAAATCTTATACTATGTCATGATAGATCTACTTCTCTAGATCTAATTCAATTGTGGTTATTCTATTATGTCGCCTTTGTGGATCTTGATTTGTAACTATATTGTGGTTAATGTTAATTTGGACAGTTACAACATTGGTTAGATCTAATTCTTTATGTAATTCACCTTTCACTTGTCATATTATGATCAGTTTAGATATGTTATAAATTGGACATGTGAAACCGTATTTAGATCTAAACATGCTACTATGTCATCCTAATTATGTGGACATTCTATGATGTAGATCTTAATCCCTATTTGTTAGATCTACTTTTACCTTCTAGATCTATATTATGTGGACACCTAAATTGTTAATCGGATCTAGTTTATTATTTGGATCCCCTTGTGCTTCTCATATTAGATCTAAACTTGTTGGACATCTAAATTAAATTTAGATCTTGTTATGTTCATCTTATCACCTTTGCTATTTTACATCAAGTTAACTCTACAAGTTCATTAGATCTATGCTTATATGTTCACCATGTTAGTATATGTTTATGCTAGTTATGTTAGAACATTCACCTTTGTCATATTTCCATTACCTTCCTTTTTTATCATTTATGATTAGGCTATTATTTAGCCTATACATGCCGTAAATTGTGTGAACATGCTAATTTGGGAATGGGGAGGGAAAAAGGTTAATATTGACATAATTTGAATATAAACACGAGTTGGACATATAATTCAAAAAGGGGAAAAGTGGGGACATAATCACCTATAAAGACATAGGTAAGAATTGAATAAAAATGGAATATCTAGTAATTACAATTAGGAATTGTAATTGCATTTATGACACGAGGTTAGGTTGCATTAGTGGTCGAAGTCTGCCCGGACCCGACCGGCATATCCAGCAACCGCTAATGTTGAGCCTAATGTGAGAGGTATAAGTTCCCAAATATGAATCGGGTTAAGACACACGGTTAGGCCCAACTGTGGAATATGACTGCCCGGACCCGACCGACATATCCAGCATCCACAAGTTGTAGGCTTAATGTGGGAGGAGTAGCCCATTATAAACCATAAATGGACATGGTAATAAATTGGACTACTTAACCAAATCTAATCCATAGGGATTTTATGATTATGAACTAAAATTAGGGTTAAGTAAAATTTGTTGGATAGTGGATGGGTTAAGCAAATCTGGTGGGGATGGGTAATATTTACATATAGGCCCACAAACTTAACCCGATAAGGTTATGTAATTAAAGACA
This sequence comes from Allium sativum, assembly GCA_030737875.1. Lineage (NCBI taxonomy): Eukaryota > Viridiplantae > Streptophyta > Magnoliopsida > Asparagales > Amaryllidaceae > Allium > Allium sativum. The sequence continues at coordinate 304,800,867 of CM060924.1, forward strand.
CCTAGTGGTATACATAACCGGGGGAAATAATAAAGTTATGTAATTAAAGACACCTTTAAGGTAAGCATAACTGGTAGAAAGATTGGGGTTATATAATTAAAGACACCCTTAGGTTAAGTATAAGCTGTGGAAAACCTAGTGGGGGATACAAAACAAAGGGGATAGCTTGTGTCATATTGTGTGGGACCCGTTTCAGTCAGTAACCCGGAGAATGTATCGAGTAGAGAACTCCGAGCTAGGTCGGAGGTGGGGCACACTTACTGACTGATTGTAAGAGATCCAAACGTGGAGGCGGTGTTGGAGGCGCAAACCGACCGGGCCATGTGCGTGCTTGAGCCGGGCCGAAGGGGATAAGACGACCGTGACACATGTAGATATGGGGCTATGCGCATCAACTAGTGGTTGCCACTTTAGGACGTGATACATCCTATTGTGGGGCCAGCACAGAGTATCTATGGAGTAGGGAGCCGATCGATTAGGGTAGTAGTTAGTGTTGTATATAACGGTGTTGTATACACAATTATATGGTTTTTTGTTTGATGATAACAACCAAATATATATCAATAAATGTGTTTGTTATTGTACTATTTCATACATCACAGACAGGAATATAATATTTATATTTAAATAAAATACGACTGTATAGAAATTCAAATATTAACACAATATTTTATTTAAATAGAATATTTTATTTCAATTTCAAATAGTACAAAATTTTATACTCCACTATTTGAACATGTGTAAATTTCAATTCATTTTTATTTTCATACACAATTCCTCACACTTAATCAGTCAGTTTACATACATTTTCATTTATACATTCAGAGACTCAAATACAGACACTTTCACTGTTCTTGTTTTCTGCCTTCTGTCTTCTTGTCTTCTGCCTTCACAGCTTTCAGTCCAGTCACTTCAGTCCAATCTCATCTACTTACCTGTCACATGAAACATACACACAGAGTACACTACAATAGAAATAAAAGCTGAATACATGCAGATTTGAATTTTTTTAAATTTTAATTGCCTCAGTTTTCTGGTGTGTTTCTCATCATTTTTCATGACTTGACCTGATTCATCTGTGTCTAGACAGACAGTTTGTATATGTACAGAGATAGGAAATTTTCTGATGGCTGCAAATACACACGTGTATAAATACACGTGTGCACTGCCTCGCCAATCAGTGTATACAGCTGTGGAGTAGTCACATGGATCAAGCTCGACACAGTGCAAATGACAAAGTCAATCAAAGCAACATATACAAGGCAGCAAACTTTCAAGTGAAAGTGGTCGAACATATATGGTGATACAAGGATGGTTCAAATGCACACACGCAGCAGCTTCTATAACATGGGTACAAGCAACTTTGATCAAGACATGGTGGATAAATTGATGGTGCAACAGTTTCAGGCTAGTTCAAAGTGTCAAGGCCATGTGCATGGTTGCTAACCCAAATATGACAAAAGTGCAGCAATGATCGATTTCAAGTAGACATGGCACTGTGTTTCAACATGTTTTTGAGTATACAAGCAGGTTTGCAGTATAACAACACAAACTGGAATGGCATGGCTCGAGATAACAAACATGGCACTAAAGACATGAACTAGTTCAGCACATAAATACATGCAGCATGGTGATGGCAGCTAGGACATGCACAAGTGTGCACAAAGAAATATAAACAAATGCATGGTATGTGTGCAGGTTTACAAAATTGTTAAGCATCTACTCAAACAGTAGTGAAGACGATGCAACAGCTTCAAATTCAAAGGTTCAAAAAGCACAAACAAGGATCACAACATGGCAAGCCAATATGGTCAAGTTATATAGCAAGGTGAGACAATGAAACATGGCTTTTTTGAAGTATGTACAAGTAACAGTTGTGTAAAAGTGGTCGAGTACACATGATATTGCATTACATCAAGACAGCAGGAATATGGTCTTCAGTTCAAATGAAATTGGTGCATGCATAGACAATAATAAGTAGCGAAATTATGTGCAGCAATGGTTCAGAAATACGGTCAACCAAATGGCATGTCACACAGCTTCAAATGCATGCATATACTTTCAATCAAATACAAGAAGTTTTCCAATCAGCATGAAAAAGGATAATGGACATAAAGAATTCATACCGAATCAAAGGAATGAAACATGGCAATTAACAGTGTTTGTTTGTATTCCAAAATTTCAGCAAATATTTCTTTGGATAGAAATCATTTTCAAGTCTTTCTTTCATTCCAGGAAATCAGAGTCATCCAAGAGAAAATTGGCAAGATATTTTTCTTTTCCATTTGTCTCCAGAATTTCAGAGAATGGGAGCATATTTTTTTTGGAAAGCTTTAAAATACATAATTCGAATACAATTCTGGACATTGAAAACATATTTATTGTTTTCTAAAATAGTATTCAGTGTTCCAATTATTTCCATAAATTCAGTGATTAAAACCGGGCAAGAAATCTTTCCATTTATATTTCCAGAATCAACATGTTTAGCCACGGCATCAAAAACAAGGCAAATATATTTTTCCAAATTCATTTCGGGAATATATGGCATAGGAGTATTTAGTGTTTTCCAAAATTCTCACAATCCATTCAAAGCTGAAGGACAACAGCTTAAATCATAGCAACATTTATTTCAAATCGAAGCAAATCAAAAATGAGAATAAAGGAAAATCAGATCGAGACATTTTGGGAAATCAGAGAAATGATTAGGGTTTTCTATACCCTATATTTATACAACGCCATTACATCATAGGCTAGTGATTTTGAAAATCGAGACCAAGAAATTCAACTCAAATTAAAAAAAATCAGAAATCTCACGTTTTTTTGGGTTTCGATCAACAGAAAATCCAAATCGATCGAGCAAGAAGGAGCGGACACAAAGTGTAACGACCCGTAAAATCTGGGCCAGTTTAAAATTTTTATTTTGGCAATTTTAGCGAATTTTGTTTATTTAAAATGAATTATTTTAAATAATATCGACGAGAAATTTATTTTGAATATAATTCTAACGTATATATTTATACGCGTCGTCGTTAGAATATAAATATTTATATATAATTATAAATAGAATTGAAAATGGCGCGGTAGTTCAATAATTCGATTTCAAACTTCAATTGAATGTACCGGGTGCAAAACAATCCGGATTTTAGTGAAACCAAAACATCGGGATCTAATTGTGAATATCTTTCCAACGAATCCGAAAAATCAAGATTTCATAGCGGGAATCAAAAGATATGTCCAGTTGAAAATTCCGAATAGTCGCTATGGAATTCAGGCCCTTAAAAATGGACATTTTGCAAATGACCTCGGATTTCGACGAAACCAGTTTTGTTGGGTCCGCAGTGTCAAGTTATTGCTAGGTTTTAAATTTCATAATTTTTCGAATCCATATGTGAGCGTGGCAAAGGAAAACGCGTTTGACCAGTTTCAGTTGATTTTAATCGACTGGAAGTTGGCCATTTTTCAAACGGTCTCAGAATTCGACGAAACTAGTTTTGTTAGGACCGTATCGTCAATACGAAGCTAGAAAATATTTTTCTGGGATTTTTCGTGTTAGTATGTGGCCCCGGTATATTGAAATGTACGTTTAAAATTCAATATAATGATTTAAATGTAAATGCAACAGAAACTGATCGAAAACGATCGAATCAGCTTGCGGTACATATCCCATTGTGTTTGGAATGGGGGTGAAACGCTATGGGCGACAGGCGGTGGACCTCGTATAGAGGTCGTATGTGAAAGTCAACTTTTAAATAATAAAATATTATAAATAAAAAAAAACTTCTCTCCCCCCCCCCCCCCCCCCCGTTAACCCGCTTTGGCCCCCCCCCTTTTGTTTCATTTCGATTTCATATTAGAGAAAAAAAAAAAAGAAGAAGAAGATCGGAGACGTAGAGGCGGGGAGGAGCCGCCGCCCTCCCCGAGACCACCGCGCCTCCAGGGGGGCGCATCGCCCACCGCCTTCAGGCGTAGCCCCCCCCACGAGATCCAGGCAGCCACCTCAAGCCCTGGGCCGATTTCAGCCCTCCGCTCCACCCACCGACGCGCGCTAGGGCGCCGACCACCCCCTCTCTCCTCCGCAACAACGAGCGCACCTCCCTAGCCCTCTTTGTGCGACGCTCAGCACCCCCGACGATCTGCGAAACACCCCCCCCCTCTGTAAGTCGTTTTGTTTATTTTATTTTTGTTTTAATTCTGCAATGCTAGTTTTTTTAGGTTAATACTGTAATGTTTTTTTTATAAAGATTTAAACTGTTTTTTTTTTACAGAAGGATAAAAACTGTTTTTTTTAATTTACTTAAACTGTTTTTTTATTTACTTAAACTGTTTTTTTTTAATTTACTTAAACTGTTTTTTTTTAATTTTACTTTAACTGTTTTTTTAATTTTACTTGAAACCTGTTTTTATTTATTTATTTTGAAAACTGTTTTTTTTATTTGATTTTTAAAACTGAATTTTTAATGATTTTAAAAACTGATTTTATTTTAAAAGGTTTAATCTTTTAAAAAAAAAAGATTGTTTTGAAAACATATATGAAATTGTTTTGAAAATATATGTTGTTTTTAAAAATAAAAACAACTTTGTTTTTATAAAGATATCAACTTTGTTTTTTTTTTAAAAAGATATGAACTTTGAAAATAAAAAGGCGAGTACTTTAAAAATAAAAAGGCGAGTTCTTTGAAAGTAAAAAGGCGAAATCTTTATCTTTGAAAAGGCAAAATCTTTAGGTGGAAAATAGCGTGATAAAAATATAATTTTTATCTATATAACATAGATGTGAAAATATGATTTTTATATGTTGAACTTCGAACTAAAAATTCGATTTTTATATATTGAATAGCGAACTAAAAATTCGATTTTTATATATTGAATAGCGAACTAAAAATTCGATTTTTATATATTGAATAGCGAACTAAAAATTCGATTTTTATATATTGAATAGCGAACTAAAAATTCGATTTTTATATATGGAATAGCGAAGTCAAAATTCGATTTTTACATATGTAGAGGATACGGGCAACGAAGATGACGAAGATGCGATAGCAATGAAGATTTCTATCAATGAAGTGCCGTGGAGCTTGGATAGCTATCGGTGAGAATTTCTCACCTTTCAATTCTTTTTCTAGTTATATATATATACTAGGATGCAGACGGTGCTTATTAGAAGCACCCGACACCCGTCCACATACCATGGACTTGTTTGTTTGGTTGTGTAGTTGGTTAGATTATTTGATTTGGATTTGATTGATTGGTTGAATTGGAAATTGATATGTGAATGGCGTGGGCCTTCACTAGACCGGGGATAAGGCTAGGCCTTGTCCCGTTTCTAGTATCGTGCCGTTATGCCGCCGAAATTTTCTAAAACATGTTAGAAAAATAAAAATATCATTTTATTGAATAAATGAATTGAATAGAAATTCATAGGTTGAAATAAAATGTTTATCGTTAAAAATATAATTTTTAACATGAATATGAAAATAGTGAAGTGAATAAATAAATATTCATTTACAAACCAGATGGTTTGTTTATATACACTATGACATTGATTGGGACGATAAATTTTACACATCGCCCAACTGCACAACTAAAATCTGTGTTTGATTGTTTGAAACCCCACACGGGTGTTGGGATGAAATATGAATTTCACTCATCCTGATTGATTAAATATGTCGATCGATTGATTGACAGGCTGTTATAAGCGTTGAATATCTATATTTGATGCTTATACAGTGTAGTGCACTTTGGTTGATGGTTGATTATTTTCAATGTTATTATATACATGTGTTGTATGAAAATCCATATAATTAATTTTATATGGTAATTGATTGGGCCTCATTCCAATCGTGAAAATAAAGAATATTTTGATAATAACAAATATTTTGATAATAGGAAATATTTGAAATAGAATATTTGAAAATAGAAATTTATGAAGCCGTGTTGATTAGATAGACGCCATTTTGACGTAAACGATATTTATATCGATTTTATTCATTTTAAAATGAATATTGAAAAGTAATCTCGAAATCGAATTTTTCGAAATGAATTGAATTGAAAACGATTTCGAAATGAAATGAATTGAAAACGTTTTCGAAATGAAATGAATTGAAAACGATTTCGAAATGAATTGAATTGAAAACGATTTCGAAATGAAATGAATTGAAAACGTTTTCGAAATGAAATGAATTGAAAACGATTTCGAAATGAAATGAATTGAAAACGATTTCGAAATGAAATGAATTGAAAACGATTTCGAAATGAATTGAATTGAAAACGATTTCGAAATGAATTGAATTGAATATGAATTCAAATTGAATTGAAATTTGAATTGAATAGAAATGAATTTTAAAACGAATTTATAAAGAAGAATTCAATTTTGCCTTGAAGTGAAATGGAAGTTGAAATAGATTTTGAAACGAATTTTAAAACTATTTATATAATTCGTTTTAAATAGAAATCGACGAAATATATATTATATATATTATATATATAATATAATGGCCTGAATAGAACGCGCCGCGCCGCGGTAGTTCGTGAATTTCGACCATTGATTTCAAACGGACATTACGGGAGATCCGACCGTCGGATTCTCCTAAAACCGGAACCGTTGGGTTCGTATCGAAAAGAGCTTTCTAACGAATATTAGAAATTTGAAATCTAACGGTTGGATTTGGAATTATGTCCAAATCAAATTTGAAAAAGGTCGCTGTAAGTGCAGTTCGATGGCCATTGATGGAAATCGACTGTACGGGCCTTGATAAAATTATTAAAAATAGTAATAATTTGTGTAAAATCATAAGAAATGATTTAGAAAGAATTGGGATGAAAAACTCCCTATTTGAAAAGATAAAAATAGATTTTTTATCGAAATGAACTAGTTTTGAACTAGAATTATAATTCTATTTATTTTTAAATAAATAAATTGAATTTGAAAAGGGTTTTGAAAATAACCAAAATTTCCAATGATTGCATTGGAGTGGATTTGAATCGAAATTGTCTTCGGAATATTTCGATGTTGGAATTTGTGATTATACGGATGTTGTTACGGAAATTTGAAAGATATATATTTATATCGTTATTTCCAATACGACATTTGTTAATCGTAGAATTTGATATTGAATATAAGCCGATATATTTTCTATTCAGAGCCTTATATTGAATATCAAATGGGATTTGGGTTTGTCGTGAATGGTGTCTTCACTAACACTGTTCTTGAACCCAGTTGAGAAAAGATTAAATCTTTTTATTTAGATTTAATGAAGTGTACCAATTAAATAATATTTAATTGGAATTGAATTGATATTGATTTTTGGGTTTATCGTGAACAGTGTTTTAAATAACACTTGTTCTTTAACCCGATAATTAATGAATGTGATTTGGGTTTGTCGTGAATGGTGTCTTCACTAACACTGTTCTTGAACCCAGTTGAGAAAAGATTAAATCTTTTTATTTAGATTTAATGAAGTGTACCAATTAAATAATATTTAATTGGAATTGAATTGATATTGATTTTTGGGTTTATCGTGAACAGTGTTTTAAATAACACTTGTTCTTTAACCCGATAATTAATGAATGTGATTTGGGTTTGTCGTGAATGGTGTCTTCACTAACACTGTTCTTGAACCCAGTTGAGAAAAGATTAAATCTTTTTATTTAGATTTAATGAAGTGTACCAATTAAATAATATTTAATTGGAATTGAATTGATATTGATTTTTGGGTTTATCGTGAACAGTGTTTTAAATAACACTTGTTCTTTAACCCGATAATTAATGAATGTGATTTGGGTTTGTCGTGAATGGTGTCTTCACTAACACTGTTCTTGAACCCAGTTGAGAAAAGATTAAATCTTTTTATTTAGATTTAATGAAGTGTACCAATTAAATAATATTTAATTGGAATTGAATTGATATTGATTTTTGGGTTTATCGTGAACAGTGTTTTAAATAACACTTGTTCTTTAACCCGATAATTAATGAATGTGATTTGGGTTTGTCGTGAATGGTGTCTTCACTAACACTGTTCTTGAACCCAGTTGAGAAAAGATTAAATCTTTTTATTTAGATTTAATGAAGTGTACCAATTAAATAATATTTAATTGGAATTGAATGGATATTGATTTTTGGGTTTATCGTGAACAGTGTTTTAAATAACACTTGTTCTTTAACCCGATAATTAATGGGATGTGACTTTGGGTTTATCGTGAACCGTGTTTTTAAATGACACTGATTCTTTAACCCAGTCACAGATTAAAACTAAGTGGAGTTTTAATGAATCTTTAATTAGATTGAAAAGATCGAGAATGGAGTATCACCAGTTTTGCTCCAGGCGATAGTTAAATCTTTAATTAGATTTGAACGTGAAATTTAGAAACTAACTGTCGGTTAGCTAAGTAGAATGGTTTTCTGGATATTGATCTGATGTTGGTTTCGGCCTTCGGGGTTAATATTTGGGGAATTATTCTCTTGACTAATTTACGGTTAATGACTAATGAGTTGGAATGAGGCGTATGTTGTGTTTGTGTAACACTTATTTAATATATACGCGAGTTATTCGGAAAGACCAGGTTTATCCCATTCTGAATAACTGATGCGACGATAAGTCGAAGATGAAGACGATGGTCGAAGACCGGAGGTCTTCACGTCGTTTGGGTGATAACTGATGATCTTGATTGGGCTGTACACCCAAGAAGATGGAAACAGTTAGTGATCGTCCAGACGTACTTGGAGATCGATGGATATGCGGGGTACTAGGTGCCTCCGGTTTCGTTCAGGCCCAGAACGGACTTGTAAATGGACTGTGTGTCTGACATTGGATTTCATTCTGTGTGACTGATATCGGTTGCATAGAGTGGTTTGCCTGTGTGGCATGCTAAGATGCAAATGATCAAGGCTTCTGTTGAAAAGCAAAGTCTTGTGGTGATGATCAAAGCACGGCCTTTGTGGCGTAGCTTTGTGTAACGTTTACTTCGCGAGTTTCGCACCCGGTATGAACCAAAAACGGGAGAGGACATCAGGGAGGACTTGCGTTTCTTTCTAGCTAGAAGTGGCGTCAGTGGTTTTACACGCCCTGACGAGTTTGACTTATGTGGTTGTTGCGGTTGCGAGGCGCCTCGGTTATATCGGTTTCGGCCGAATGCATTCTGGTCGGCTGACGGACCAGACTTACACCCCATAGGGTGGGGAGACGTATTGTTCAGGCATAATAATCCACTCCGTGTGGACCGGCCCTGACGATCCAAGGGGCAGTTGCGGCTGTTCCTGAGACACGGGCTAGAGCGTCTCGAATCGATTGAGGACTATCTTTTGCCTCGGTTCATAGATGGAAATCCAATTTCCAAATACGTGACAATTGCGGTTTTATTTGTAAACCTATATATGGCGACATGATATATGGTACCCATGCCGCCTATGATTGATACTTATGATTTGAAGTTGTTTTATACACTATACACTTATAATAGTATCAAATGATTTGTTTTAAACGTATCAAGCATTCTTTGGCTGTTATAAGGGAAAACCCTATCCCCCGGCTTGCGTTGCATTGTGTGATAGGACCTGGGTCTTATAACAGCTTCATCTTCTTTACTTAGCATTGCGCTGTTGTTTTATGCACTGGTATTCTTGGGAGGAAACCCGTTCCGTGTTATACGGCGTGGTCCCTTGATTTACCTAATGATTTAAAAATAAAGATTAATAACTGTTTTAGTTCTCACACCAGTCACATGACTGACCTGGAGTTTATTGTTTTAACCTAAACTCTGGGTGCCCCTATTTTGACACGGGCAGCTAGTAGTTTGGTTTTGCAGATTTATATTCACAGGATCCTGGTTTACAGCTGGAACGATATCCGGAAAGCTTTGTATCCGTATATCTTCTTCTAGTTGTGTATTGTATTATTTTCCGCTGCTATGTATTTAAATGCAATTTAAATCTCTGATATTTCTGTGTAATATTCATTTATACTCTGTATATTCTTGTAATCTGATGCACTGTTGTTATATATAGTGAAATGTTCTTCTGTATGAGTTCTGTTTTGTCCTGTTCTCAAACGATAAGGCGTTTTCGAACGGTCTGGGTCGGTTTAGCGACTGATTCGGATCGAGCGAGATTCCTTGACGTCACATTTGGTATCAGAGCTTTGGTTTACAAAGCTAGAGAACAAGACACATTAGAACCATACGAAAGAATTCATCAGATATTGGATTAGTAATATCCAATGAGGATGACTCGTTAGAGATAGGATCAGTAGTATCCTAGAACGAGTGTGAAGAGTATATTTTAAAAAAAAAGTGAAAACAATTTTTGTTTTGAAAATTTAAATCAATTATTCGTATTTGATTATTTATTTATATTGAGTTGGACAGTCCAGTATATAAAGATTTTGCGTATACGTCTGATCCGCGTGTATTCGAAGTTTTAATATATTGGATAGATATAGAATCACACTCTAGTCGCCCGGAGATGGTACTGATGATAGCACGTGCATCATCAGTATTTATGTTCGTGTTTCGAAGGTGTGTTTTCTATATATTTCCATTAGACTGGTGTGAGAACCAAATCTTATATAGCTAGAACACATTGTTGTGAATTGGCATCAAAAACATGATTTTTGTATATGTATCAAAATTATCAATTTGAAACTCTAATTCACTAATTGATTGATGTTTGTGTTGTTTGTTTATTTGTTTGCTAATTTTTAGCCATTTAGCCTAACAGAACAAAATATTGAATTGTATTGAAAATCGGTTGCATTTGCTTGCATATACATATATATCATTGAACAGGTCATAGCAAGGAGGCTAGAGCAGAGAATAAAATTTGTTTGCCCGACAAATAGGTACATGTTTACTACATAATTTCCTGTTTTGTTTGGGTGATGATGATTTTGTGAGCCTATTGGCTAGCCGCTTGGCTTTTTCTTTTTCTTTTTGAGATCTGAAGGACCGGGGAAGCTATTTGAAATTCCCCGATGCTCCCGGTGCAGGGGAGGTTATGGCGAAATTTTTCAAAAATTTAGGGTGTTAGCCAAATTTTTGAAATTTTGAAATTTCTCAGAAACTGAAAAGTTGGAGAATGGAAGCAAAATTGAAAGTAGAGCTGAATAATCAAACCACTTTCGACTTTGTTCCTTTTCGGGGACGAAAAGTTTTAAGTGGGGGAGATTGTAACGACCCGTAAAATCTGGGCCAGTTTAAAATTTTTATTTTGGCAATTTTAGCGAATTTTGTTTATTTAAAATGAATTATTTTAAATAATATCGACGAGAAATTTATTTTGAATATAATTCTAACGTATATATTTATACGCGTCGTCGTTAGAATATAAATATTTATATATAATTATAAATAGAATTGAAAATGGCGCGGTAGTTCAATAATTCGATTTCAAACTTCAATTGAATGTACCGGGTGCAAAACAATCCGGATTTTAGTGAAACCAAAACATTGGGATCTAATTGTGAATATCTTTCCAACGAATCCGAAAAATCAAGATTTCATAGCGGGAATCAAAAGATATGTCCAGTTGAAAATTCCGAATAGTCGCTATGGAATTCAGGCCCTTAAAAATGGACATTTTGCAAATGACCTCGGATTTCGACGAAACCAGTTTTGTTGGGTCCGCAGTGTCAAGTTATTGCTAGGTTTTAAATTTCATAATTTTTCGAATCCATATGTGAGCGTGGCAAAGGAAAATGCGTTTGACCAGTTTCAGTTGATTTTAATCGACTGGAAGTTGGCCATTTTTCAAACGGTCTCAGAATTCGACGAAACTAGTTTTGTTAGGACCGTATCGTCAATACGAAGCTAGAAAATATTTTTCTGGGATTTTTCGTGTTAGTATGTGGCCCCGGTATATTGAAATGTACGTTTAAAATTCAATATAATGATTTAAATGTAAATGCAACAGAAACTGATCGAAAACGATCGAATCAGCTTGCGGTACATATCCCATTGTGTTTGGAATGGGGGTGAAACGCTATGGGCGACAGGCGGTGGACCTCGTATAGAGGTCGTATGTGAAAGTCAACTTTTAAATAATAAAATATTATAAAAAAAAAAAATAAAAAAAAAAAACTTCTCTCCCCCCCCCCCCCCCCCCCCGTTAACCCGCTTTGGCCCCCCCCTTTTGTTTCATTTCGATTTCATATTAGAGAAAAAAAAAAAAAAAAAAGAAGAAGATCGGAGACGTAGAGGCGGGGAGGAGCCGCCGCCCTCCCCGAGACCACCGCGCCTCCAGGGGGGCGCATCGCCCACCGCCTTCAGGCGTAGCCCCCCCCACGAGATCCAGGCAGCCACCTCAAGCCCTGGGCCGATTTCAGCCCTCCGCTCCACCCACCGACGCGCGCTAGGGCGCCGACCACCCCCTCTCTCCTCCGCAACAACGAGCGCACCTCCCAAGCCCTCTTTGTGCGACGCTCAGCACCCCCGACGATCTGCGAAACACCCCCCCCCCTCTGTAAGTCGTTTTGTTTATTTTATTTTTGTTTTAATTCTGCAATGCTAGTTTTTTTAGGTTAATACTGTAATGTTTTTTTTATAAAGATTTAAACTGTTTTTTTTTTTACAGAAGGATAAAAACTGTTTTTTTTAATTTACTTAAACTGTTTTTTTATTTACTTAAACTGTTTTTTTTAATTTACTTAAACTGTTTTTTTTTTAATTTTACTTTAACTGTTTTTTTAATTTTACTTGAAACCGGTTTTTATTTATTTATTTTGAAAACTGTTTTTTTTATTTGATTTTTAAAACTGAATTTTTAATGATTTTAAAAACTGATTTTATTTTAAAAGGTTTAATCTTTTAAAAAAAAAAGATTGTTTTGAAAACATATATGAAATTGTTTTGAAAATATATGTTGTTTTTAAAAATAAAAACAACTTTGTTTTTATAAAGATATCAACTTTGTTTTTTTTTAAAAAAGATATGAACTTTGAAAATAAAAAGGCGAGTACTTTAAAAATAAAAAGGCGAGTTCTTTGAAAGTAAAAAGGCGAAATCTTTATCTTTGAAAAGGCAAAATCTTTAGGTGGAAAATAGCGTGATAAAAATATAATTTTTATCTATATAACATAGATGTGAAAATATGATTTTTATATGTTGAACTTCGAACTAAAAATTCGATTTTTATATATTGAATAGCGAACTAAAAATTCGATTTTTATATATTGAATAGCGAACTAAAAATTCGATTTTTATATATTGAATAGCGAACTAAAAATTCGATTTTTATATATTGAATAGCGAACTAAAAATTCGATTTTTATATATGGAATAGCGAAGTCAAAATTCGATTTTTACATATGTAGAGGATACGGGCAACGAAGATGACGAAGATGCGATAGCAATGAAGATTTCTATCAATGAAGTGCCGTGGAGCTTGGATAGCTATCGGTGAGAATTTCTCACCTTTCAATTCTTTTTCTAGTTATATATATATACTAGGATGCAGACGGTGCTTATTAGAAGCACCCGACACCCGTCCACATACCATGGACTTGTTTGTTTGGTTGTGTAGTTGGTTAGATTATTTGATTTGGATTTGATTGATTGGTTGAATTGGAAATTGATATGTGAATGGCGTGGGCCTTCACTAGACCGGGGATAAGGCTAGGCCTTGTCCCGTTTCTAGTATCGTGCCGTTATGCCGCCGAAATTTTCTAAAACATGTTAGAAAAATAAAAATATCATTTTATTGAATAAATGAATTGAATAGAAATTCATAGGTTGAAATAAAATGTTTATCGTTAAAAATATAATTTTTAACATGAATATGAAAATAGTGAAGTGAATAAATAAATATTCATTTACAAACCAGATGGTTTGTTTATATACACTATGACATTGATTGGGACGATAAATTTTACACATCGCCCAACTGCACAACTAAAATCTGTGTTTGATTGTTTGAAACCCCACACGGGTGTTGGGATGAAATATGAATTTCACTCATCCTGATTGATTAAATATGTCGATCGATTGATTGACAGGCTGTTATAAGCGTTGAATATCTATATTTGATGCTTATACAGTGTAGTGCACTTTGGTTGATGGTTGATTATTTTCAATGTTATTATATACATGTGTTGTATGAAAATCCATATAATTAATTTTATATGGTAATTGATTGGGCCTCATTCCAATCGTGAAAATAAAGAATATTTTGATAATAACAAATATTTTGATAATAGGAAATATTTGAAATAGAATATTTGAAAATAGAAATTTATGAAGCCGTGTTGATTAGATAGACGCCATTTTGACGTAAACGATATTTATATCGATTTTATTCATTTTAAAATGAATATTGAAAAGTAATCTCGAAATCGAATTTTTCGAAATGAATTGAATTGAAAACGATTTCGAAATGAAATGAATTGAAAACGTTTTCGAAATGAAATGAATTGAAAACGATTTCGAAATGAATTGAATTGAAAACGATTTCGAAATGAAATGAATTGAAAACGTTTTCGAAATGAAATGAATTGAAAACGATTTCGAAATGAAATGAATTGAAAACGATTTCGAAATGAAATGAATTGAAAACGATTTCGAAATGAATTGAATTGAAAACGATTTCGAAATGAATTGAATTGAATATGAATTCAAATTGAATTGAAATTTGAATTGAATAGAAATGAATTTTAAAACGAATTTATAAAGAAGAATTCAATTTTGCCTTGAAGTGAAATGGAAGTTGAAATAGATTTTGAAACGAATTTTAAAACTATTTATATAATTCGTTTTAAATAGAAATCGACGAAATATATATTATATATATTATATATATAATATAATGGCCTGAATAGAACGCGCCGCGCCGCGGTAGTTCGTGAATTTCGACCATTGATTTCAAACGGACATTACGGGAGATCCGACCGTCGGATTCTCCTAAAACCGGAACCGTTGGGTTCGTATCGAAAAGAGCTTTCTAACGAATATTAGAAATTTGAAATCTAACGGTTGGATTTGGAATTATGTCCAAATCAAATTTGAAAAAGGTCGCTGTAAGTGCAGTTCGATGGCCATTGATGGAAATCGACTGTACGGGCCTTGATAAAATTATTAAAAATAGTAATAATTTGTGTAAAATCATAAGAAATGATTTAGAAAGAATTGGGATGAAAAACTCCCTATTTGAAAAGATAAAAATAGATTTTTTATCGAAATGAACTAGTTTTGAACTAGAATTATAATTCTATTTATTTTTAAATAAATAAATTGAATTTGAAAAGGGTTTTGAAAATAACCAAAATTTCCAATGATTGCATTGGAGTGGATTTGAATCGAAATTGTCTTCGGAATATTTCGATGTTGGAATTTGTGATTATACGGATGTTGTTACGGAAATTTGAAAGATATATATTTATATCGTTATTTCCAATACGACATTTGTTAATCGTAGAATTTGATATTGAATATAAGCCGATATATTTTCTATTCAGAGCCTTATATTGAATATCAAATGGGATTTGGGTTTGTCGTGAATGGTGTCTTCACTAACACTGTTCTTGAACCCAGTTGAGAAAAGATTAAATCTTTTTATTTAGATTTAATGAAGTGTACCAATTAAATAATATTTAATTGGAATTGAATTGATATTGATTTTTGGGTTTATCGTGAGCAGTGTTTTAAATAACACTTGTTCTTTAACCCGATAATTAATGAATGTGATTTGGGTTTGTCGTGAATGGTGTCTTCACTAACACTGTTCTTGAACCCAGTTGAGAAAAGATTAAATCTTTTTATTTAGATTTAATGAAGTGTACCAATTAAATAATATTTAATTGGAATTGAATTGATATTGATTTTTGGGTTTATCGTGAACAGTGTTTTAAATAACACTTGTTCTTTAACCCGATAATTAATGAATGTGATTTGGGTTTGTCGTGAATGGTGTCTTCACTAACACTGTTCTTGAACCCAGTTGAGAAAAGATTAAATCTTTTTATTTAGATTTAATGAAGTGTACCAATTAAATAATATTTAATTGGAATTGAATTGATATTGATTTTTGGGTTTATCGTGAACAGTGTTTTAAATAACACTTGTTCTTTAACCCGATAATTAATGAATGTGATTTGGGTTTGTCGTGAATGGTGTCTTCACTAACACTGTTCTTGAACCCAGTTGAGAAAAGATTAAATCTTTTTATTTAGATTTAATGAAGTGTACCAATTAAATAATATTTAATTGGAATTGAATTGATATTGATTTTTGGGTTTATCGTGAACAGTGTTTTAAATAACACTTGTTCTTTAACCCGATAATTAATGAATGTGATTTGGGTTTGTCGTGAATGGTGTCTTCACTAACACTGTTCTTGAACCCAGTTGAGAAAAGATTAAATCTTTTTATTTAGATTTAATGAAGTGTACCAATTAAATAATATTTAATTGGAATTGAATGGATATTGATTTTTGGGTTTATCGTGAACAGTGTTTTAAATAACACTTGTTCTTTAACCCGATAATTAATGGGATGTGACTTTGGGTTTATCGTGAACCGTGTTTTTAAATGACACTGATTCTTTAACCCAGTCACAGATTAAAACTAAGTGGAGTTTTAATGAATCTTTAATTAGATTGAAAAGATCGAGAATGGAGTATCACCAGTTTTGCTCCAGGCGATAGTTAAATCTTTAATTAGATTTGAACGTGAAATTTAGAAACTAACTGTCGGTTAGCTAAGTAGAATGGTTTTCTGGATATTGATCTGATGTTGGTTTCGGCCTTCGGGGTTAATATTTGGGGAATTATTCTCTTGACTAATTTACGGTTAATGACTAATGAGTTGGAATGAGGCGTATGTTGTGTTTGTGTAACACTTATTTAATATATACGCGAGTTATTCGGAAAGACCGGGTTTATCCCATTCTGAATAACTGATGCGACGATAAGTCGAAGATGAAGACGATGGTCGAAGACCGGAGGTCTTCACGTCGTTTGGGTGATAACTGATGATCTTGATTGGGCTGTACACCCAAGAAGATGGAAACAGTTAGTGATCGTCCAGACGTACTTGGAGATCGATGGATATGCGGGGTACTAGGTGCCTCCGGTTTCGTTCAGGCCCAGAACGGACTTGTAAATGGACTGTGTGTCTGACATTGGATTTCATTCTGTGTGACTGATATCGGTTGCATAGAGTGGTTTGCCTGTGTGGCATGCTAAGATGCAAATGATCAAGGCTTCTGTTGAAAAGCAAAGTCTTGTGGTGATGATCAAAGCACGGCCTTTGTGGCGTAGCTTTGTGTAACGTTTACTTCGCGAGTTTCGCACCCGGTATGAACCAAAAACGGGAGAGGACATCAGGGAGGACTTGCGTTTCTTTCTAGCTAGAAGTGGCGTCAGTGGTTTTACACGCCCTGACGAGTTTGACTTATGTGGTTGTTGCGGTTGCGAGGCGCCTCGGTTATATCGGTTTCGGCCGAATGCATTCTGGTCGGCTGACGGACCAGACTTACACCCCATAGGGTGGGGAGACGTATTGTTCAGGCATAATAATCCACTCCGTGTGGACCGGCCCTGACGATCCAAGGGGCAGTTGCGGCTGTTCCTGAGACACGGGCTAGAGCGTCTCGAATCGATTGAGGACTATCTTTTGCCTCGGTTCATAGATGGAAATCCAATTTCCAAATACGTGACAATTGCGGTTTTATTTGTAAACCTATATATGGCGACATGATATATGGTACCCATGCCGCCTATGATTGATACTTATGATTTGAAGTTGTTTTATACACTATACACTTATAATAGTATCAAATGATTTGTTTTAAACGTATCAAGCATTCTTTGGCTGTTATAAGGGAAAACCCTATCCCCCGGCTTGCGTTGCATTGTGTGATAGGACCTGGGTCTTATAACAGCTTCATCTTCTTTACTTAGCATTGCGCTGTTGTTTTATGCACTGGTATTCTTGGGAGGAAACCCGTTCCGTGTTATACGGCGTGGTCCCTTGATTTACCTAATGATTTAAAAATAAAGATTAATAACTGTTTTAGTTCTCACACCAGTCACATGACTGACCTGGAGTTTATTGTTTTAACCTAAACTCTGGGTGCCCCTATTTTGACACGGGCAGCTAGTAGTTTGGTTTTGCAGATTTATATTCACAGGATCCTGGTTTACAGCTGGAACGATATCCGGAAAGCTTTGTATCCGTATATCTTCTTCTAGTTGTGTATTGTATTATTTTCCGCTGCTATGTATTTAAATGCAATTTAAATCTCTGATATTTCTGTGTAATATTCATTTATACTCTGTATATTCTTGTAATCTGATGCACTGTTGTTATATATAGTGAAATGTTCTTCTGTATGAGTTCTGTTTTGTCCTGTTCTCAAACGATAAGGCGTTTTCGAACGGTCTGGGTCGGTTTAGCGACTGATTCGGATCGAGCGAGATTCCTTGACGTCACACAAAGCATCAACGAGAATCCGAACATCAGAGAACAAATCCCTTTCAAAGCATACGAGATTGAAATTTGGGAAGATAAGTGGAAACCCTAGCTCGGATTCCTTTTCAAGCCGCCGCCATTTTTCCAGAGAACTAATGGATCAGAGAAAATGAATAAGCAAGTGGGCCGGCCAAGAAATGAAAAGGGGCTTTGGAGTTGGTTTTTGAAAAGGGGATGACCCCTTATATTTAAACTCCTTTATTCAATTTCACAAGGGTTTCTTTTGTTTTTATTTTTGTTGTATTTTACTTTTGTTTTGTAAATCGAACCGAAACAGTTCTAGTGTCTGTAAAATACTAGGGGGTTCAGTCAAGGTGTTGACTGACAGTTGATAGAGTCTGTAAAATCTGGGTTACTGGTTACAGGGTCGTAATCAGGGGAAACCTGATCGAGGGGATATCGATCAGTCTACGGCTTTGAGCGTAGGTTAGAATAAGAGTAGGGTTTGCGAGTGTACATGGTCTTGTATGCGGGATCTGTTCTATCAACTAGTAGAAACCTTAGAAATGCAGCAGTAGGCAGGGTTTTGCCGAAGCTAGGTATATCTGTGTGTGATTTATTTTTTGCATTTTTGTTTCTGCTATATTCTATGGTCAGTTTATTATTATATATCTCGTTAGAGTTTTAATTCTTGTTAAAAACTATGATAAACCCTATCACCTCCCTTCTAGGGTTAATCTAGATCCAACAAGTGGTATCAGAGCAGGTATTTTTAACTCTAGAGTCATGGGTAATCCTAGTTGTCAGTCTAGTAAGAGTCAGTCCAGTTCATCTCCAACTATTTTCAATGGAACAGATTTTTTAAACTGGAAATCCAAAATGGAATTTTATTTAAAATCTGTTAATAGTAAATGTTGGGATGTTGTTATCAATGGGTTTGATAATGCTGATATTACTTTCAATACTCATGCTATGAAAATTATATTTGATTATCTTAGTACTGAACAGTTTAATCTTATCTGTCATTGTTTATCTGCACAGGAAATCTGGGATACTCTCAATACAAAGTATGGAAAATCTGACAACAGCTCAAAACCCTAGAATGTCAACTCAAATTCAGATCTATACTTAACAAGTCATGTAGATGAAACTTCAGATGAATCAGATGATGGAGAATCAACAAATGCTGAAATAGAAAATTTCTCATATGAAGATCTGGTTTACATGTGTCTTGATTTAACGAAATCTGTTGATAAAATCCAACTGAAAAATAGGTCTCTAAACTCTAAGAATTTTGAGTTGACCAGCAAAATTGATGATTTGGAATCACAACTTGAATATGTTAAAAATTCTTCAAATTATGTTTGCAAAAATTGTTTGAGATTGAAAAACAATCTTGTTCATCTCAATAAGAATATTCAAAAGTTTGAAAAAGAAATTCTGATCTTAAATGAGAACAAGACTGAGTTGTCAAATCTGAATAACCTTCTGCAAAAGGAATTTGAAAATTTTAAAATAGATATAAATTCTAGATTCCAAATTGCTTAAAAGGAGAACTTGTTGAAGTCAAATTTGATTTTAGAAGAACTTGAAAACGAGATTGAAAAATCCAGGAAATTTGAGTCTGAGAAACAAAACGATTTGAATCTGAAATCATGGAATCTCAAGGCAGAATTAAAATTCTTAAAGATGAAAATTTGGTTTTAAAATTTGAGTTTGAAAGCTGTAAGATCACTAAAAATCATTGTTCGGATTTAATGAAAGAGAACCGTGATCTTAAAACTAAAATTCAACAGCTTGAGTCAACTTTGACTAAATTTTCTAACGGTGAAAAATCTCTGAATATGCAGTTGAAAAATCAATTTTCATCAGGTAATAAAAGTGGTCTCGGCTTTGAGAAAAATAACCTTTTTGAAAATCAGAACTTAAATGATTTTAAAAATCCTTTGAACTGCTTTGGAAAGAATCGATATGAAAATTCAAACTCTGATAATCGCAAAGGATTTTTGGATCATAACCGTGATGTGAATTTGTTTTGTAATAATCCAATTGAACAATTCTAGATCCCAAAAAGAAATAAAACAAACTTCATTAAATTCAAACAGATTTGGGTTCCAAAGGGTACGAAGATAGATTCGAATGGATTATTATACAAACAATCTGGGTACCAAAATATGTGAATAAAATTGTGAGTGGTTTTGCAAATTTTGTTAGACCATTCGATCCTATAAATTCATAGGTACCGAAGGATGGCTAAGGAACTATTGTGCTAAAAAGAAATTTGAAATCAAGCTAGTTTGTACTTTTGTATCATTTACAGTTCCTTCTACCAAGATCTGTTGAGTTAGAGATTCTGCTTTGCATTGGATTCTGGTATGATCTCTAAACTCATCTTTGTAAATATTCTCTGTTTTTTATTTTCTTTGTTTATTTCTCCTTCTGTTCTTTTTGTTTATATTTCTTTGTTTTTTTCTTTTTTGTTTGATTTGTCATTGTCATATCTTTGTAACTTATTCTAGGCCTTCTTAACTTCAAATTGCAGTACTCATGACCTTCTGGAAATTCGCTTTAATTGAATAGAACTCTGATGTTTTAATTATTTCCAAATCTTGAATTTAATCTTGTAAATACCTAAAATTGTTTGAAGTTTTCTGATTATCTGAATTCTTAACAGTGCTGAAGCATTAAGATCATATCTTGAACACTATTATTTTGAATTCTAATTTTTTGAAGATCTAATAATTAATGAAATTTCACACACTTATGATTTTTTGAGTTTCTTCCAATTAATTTTGGAAAAGCTTGAAATATTATACTCATTACAGCACACTGCTACTTCTCAGTCGTGATAATTTCATTGATTTCCATATTGGCTTGGATATTTTTGATTTGTCTTGAATCATTGCTTATACCTTGATATTCACTGTTATCCATGATCTTCTGGTTTAGATCTTTGTTTGTTTGAGATCATTTGAAATTTCTGATATGTTGAATCTCACACACCTCTCAGATCTGAATTTATTAATTCTGTGTGATTGATTCATTTTATCTCATGATCAACATCCATTCAAGTGATTTCAAATAAATAATTTTTGGATCATGAATATGTCTTCAAACTTGATGTAAATATTCTGAAAAATTCCTTGTGCTTGTCAGAAATAATTTGGAAAAATTCTTTGAAAAAAATTGGTCATAAATCTCTCTATTATTTCATGGTTATTTGATTTAAATATTTGTTTGTTTAAAATCATTTGAAATTATTGATTTACTGAATCACACACATATTTAGAATCAAAAATTTATAATCTGGTGTGATTGATTCATTAAATTCTGATATTTTCATATTCCTTCAAATGATTTAAAATAAACATCATGAATCATCTTTTGTGACCATCTAAAACTTACGTGAAACATTTTCTGACAAGTCTGTTGTGATAATGGTTTTTGTGCTGCTCTGATACTGCCTTTGAAAAATGTTCCCAAATAACTGCCTGTTTGTAACTGCTGCTCTGATAGATGAAATTATTATGCTTGACTTGTTAATTGTCTGCTTGGACTTAATTTATGGTTTTTTGCTGTTTGGAATATCCTTATTTGTCTCTAGTGTCTTGCTACAATCCACATCAATAGGGATACCAATTGGTATCTAAAGTGCTGTTTTCTTTTTGTATATTCTTTTATACCCCTTGTCCTGTATAGCTCTTCATTCCCTCTTATAATTGATTTTCAATTTTAAAACTATTTATTGATTATTCAGTTAGAAATTGAAATCAAAAATCCAAACTGAACTTTATTTATAATTCATCAAAACTATTACTAAAATTTGAAATTGTGATGAATTGTAACTGCAGTATATTTCACAACAAGAGGAGATTTTATTTAAATTTTTAATGATGGTTGAATATTTATTATAATATCTTTGCACTGACAATTATTTCATGTCCATCTTCATTACCTATCATCCTTCTCCCATCCGTTATGATTTTATATTAATGTGGAGAGTTATTTTAAAAAAATTTCTTTTGAATAAATAGTGAAAATATTTGTGATGAAATTGTGGTTATGTTATTTTTAAAAATTAGTGACAATTGAAATTTTCAATGATCTCGGTACAGTTGATCATATTTCATAATATAATTAATTTAGAAATTTATTTCATAGTCCCTTTCTGTACCTACCACTTTTCTATCATTCATATTGGTTTTATATACCGAGGAGTTTTTCCTTTTAAAGTTGAAAAAAATAAATATAATTAGTACATAAGTGTGTCTCTAACCTCATTTAAAAATCCAAGCTCTGGTCATGCATGGTTATGAGACAACTTATAATTTAAGTTGCGACTGACCTTATTTAAAAATCCAAGCTCTGGTTATGCGTGGTCAGTGTGCTCTTAAATTAAAAATAAATAAATTATAATACGCTAAATTGAAATTAAATTGTAATCCTCCTTGGTGTTTATAAAAACCAACCTATAAATCCATATTCTAATCTGTGAAATGTGTTAATATCTTATGAAGTATTATGACTTGTTGATTGATAGCTACTAGGATTTGAGACTATCTGATTTTGTCACTTAAGTTGAATTAATAATTATAGTCCAAATCCATCACTGTTTTTGTGCTTTATCTTTATAAAAATTTCTTTGGAAAATAATTTAGATTCATATTTTTTAAACTCTCTCCATTTTTATTCATCGTAAATCCGTCATTCTCTACAATGTGAAATATGCCACCAGTTCTCAGTTTATTATGATTTTTGTTTGACTGATTGAGATTTATGATAACTGTTCTTCCTCTTAAGCTGATATTGTATGTGTTAGTCATCTTTCATCTATTTTTTAAATTCTATATCCTTTTGATGATAACAAAAGGGGGAGAATGGGTTGAGATTTATGAGTGAATATTTTATAAATATTTTTATTTTTAAATATTCATTATTATTCATTTCATTTCACTCATGCACAATTATAGGGGGAGTCTTTGTTGTAGGGGGAGCTTTCAAATAGGGGGAGGAGTTCAGTTCTTCAATGTCAAACACATTTACTGTATTCAAAATCTTAATATTTGTTTGTCATCATCAAAAGGGGGAGATTGTTGTATATAACGGTGTTATATGCACAATTATATGGTTTTTTCTTTGATGATAACAACCAAATATATATCAATAAATGTGTTTGCTATTGTACTGTTTCATACATACATCACAGATAGGAATATAATATTTATATTTAAATAAAATACGACTGTACAGAAATTCAAATATTAACACAGTATTTTATTTAAATAGAATATTTTATTTCAATTTCAAACAGTACAAAATTTTATACTCCACTATTTGAATACGTGTAAATTTCAATTCATTTTTATTTTCATACACAATTCCTCACACTCAGTCAGTCAGTTTACATACATTTTCATTTATACATTCATAGACTCAAATACAGACACTTTCACTGTTCTTGTTTTCTGCCTTCTGTCTTCTTGTCTTCTGCCTTCACAGCTTTCAGTCCAGTCACTTCAGTCCAGTCTCATCTTCTTACCTGTCACATGAAACATACACACACAGTACACTGCAATAGAAATAAAAGCTGAATACATGCAGATTTGAATTTTTTTTAAAATTTTAATTGCCTCAGTTTTCTGGTGTGTTTCTCATCATTTTTCATGACTTGACCTGATTCATCTGTGTCTAGACAGACAGTTTGTATATGTACAGGGACAGGAAATTTTCTGATGGCTGCAAATACACACGTGTATAAATACACGTGTGCACTGCCTCGCCAATCAGTGTATACAGCTGTGGAGCAGTCACATGGACCAAGCTCGACATAGTGCAAATGACAAAGTCAATCAAAGCAACATATACAAGGCAGCAAACTTTCAAGTGAAAGTGGTCGAACATATATGGTGATACAAGGATGGTTCAAATGCACACACGCAGCAGCTTCTATAACATGGGTACAAGCAACTTTGATCAAGACATGGTGGATAAATTGATGGTGCAACAGTTTCAGGCTAGTTCAAAGTGTAAAGGCCATGTGCATGGTTGCTAACCCAAATATGACAAAAGTGCAGCAATGATCGATTTCAAGTAGACATGGCACTGTGTTTCAACATGTTTTTGAGTATACAAGCAGATTTTCAGTATAACAACACAAACTGGAATGGCATGGCTCGAGATAACAAACATGGCACTAAAGACATGAACTAGTTCAGCACATAAATACATGCAGCATGGTGATGGCAGCTAGGACATGCACAAGTGTGCACAAAGAAATATAAACAAATGCATGGTATGTGTGCAGGTTTACAAAATTGTTAAGCATCTACTCAAACAGTAGTGAAGACGATGCAACAGCTTCAAATTCAAAGGTTCAATAAGCACAAACAAGGATCACAACATGGCAAGCCAATATGGTCAAGTTATATAGCAAGGTGAGACAATGAAACATGGCTTTTTTGAAGTATGTACAAGTAACAGTTGTGTAAAAGTGGTCGAGTACACATGATATTGCATTACATCAAGACAGCAGGAATATGGTCTTCAGTTCAAATGAAATTGGTGCATGCATAGACAATAATAAGTAGCGAAATTATGTGCAGCAATGGTTCAGAAATACGGTCAACCAAATGGCATGTCACACAGCTTCAAATGCATGCATATACTTTCAATCAAATACAAGAAGTTTTCCAATCAGCATGAAAAAGGATAATGGACATAAAGAATTCATACCGAATCAAAGGAATGAAACATGGCAATTAACAGTGTTTGTTTGTATTCCAAAATTTCAGCAAATATTTCTTTGGATAGAAATCATTTTCAAGTCTTTCTTTCATTCCAGGAAATCAGAGTCATCCAAGAGAAAATTGGCAAGATATTTTTCTTTTCCATTTGTCTCCAGAATTTCAGAGAATGGGAGCATATTTTTTTTGGAAAGCTTTAAAATACATAATTCGAATACAATTCTGGACATTGAAAACATATTTATTGTTTTCTAAAATAGTATTCAGTGTTCCAATTATTTCCATAAATTCAGTGATTAAAACCGGGCAAGAAATCTTTCCATTTATATTTCCAGAATCAACATGTTTAGCCACGGCATAAAAAACAAGGCAAATATATTTTTCCAAATTCATTTCAGGAATATATGGCACAGGAGTATTTAGTGTTTTCCAAAATTCTCACAATCCATTCAAAGCTGAAGGACAACAGCTTAAATCATGGCAACATTTATTTCAAATCGAAGCAAATCAAAAATGAGAATAAAGGAAAATCAAATCGAGACATTTTGGGAAATCTGAGAATGATTAGGGTTTTCTATACCCTATATTTATACAATGCCATTACATCATAGGCTAGTGATTTTGAAAATCGTAACCAAGCAATTCAACTCAAATTAAAAAAAATCAGAATACTCACGTTTTTGTTTGGGTTTTAATCAACAGAAAATCCAAATCGATCGAGCAAGAAGGAGCGGACACAATGCATCAATGAGAATCCGAACATCAGAGAACAAATCCCTTTCAAAGCATACGAGATCGAAATTTGGGAAGATAAGTGGAAACCCTAGCTCGGATTCCTTTTCAATCCGCCGCCATTTTTCCAGAGTACTAAGAGATCAGAGAAAATGAATAAGCAAACGAGCCAGCCAAGAAATGAAAAGGGGCTTTGGACTTGGTTTTTGAAAAGGGGATGACCCCTTATATTTAAACTCCTTTATTCAATTTCACAAGGGTTTCTTTTATTTTTATTTTTGTTGTATGTTAGTTTTGTTTCGTAAATCGAACCGAAACAGTTCTAGTGTCTGTAAAATACTAGGGGGTTCAGTCAAGGTGTTGACTGACAGTTGACAAAGTCTGTAAAATCTGGGTTACTGGTTACTGGGTCGTAATCAGGGGAAATCTGATCGAGGGGATATCGATCAGTCTACGGTTTTCAGCGTAGGTTTAGAATAGGAGCAGGGTTTGCGAGTGTACATGGTCTTGTATGCGGGATCTGTTCTATCGCCTAGTACAAACCTTAGAGATGCAGCAGTAGGCAAGGTTTTGCCGAAGCTGGGTATATATATGTGTGATTTATTTTCTACATTTTTGTTTCTGCTATATTCTGTCGTCAGTTTATTATTATATATCTCGTTAGAGTTTTAATTCTTGTTAAAAACTGTGATAAACCCTATTCACCCCCTCTAGGGTTAATCTAGATCCAACAGTTAGGGTACATTTGGACGTATGCCTAAGTTTACCACCTTATAGTGGAAGGGATCATCTCATTCTGGATATACTAGTAATAGTGCAGAGTAATTATTTGGGAAGCGCATATACTTTATTTTGTCTACCTTGTCACACCTGCCATTTATGTAGTGATCTCTCTTATCCACTTTATATGCCTGTTATGCTACTTTTATTTATTTACTGGCTAAAGGTACCTAGACTCGCCAGAATTTATGTCTGACCCTTTTTGTTTCTCCTTCTTTCTCCCATTCCCCCCCAGGTTCTCAGGGAGGAAGCACCTAAGCTTGACCGTGATTCTGCTTACTTTTGCTGGAGCTGCTGATATGTATGGCTCAAGCTCCTGTCCTTGTCGCTATGTGTAACAACCCGTATTTTGAATAACACGTTATAACATAAATCAAGGAAGAATTAAATGATAAAATCTGAATCAAGGGAAATGGGCTGTGCCATTGTGTTCGTCTCGGAAAAATACGCGAAATAGAGTCCGAGTTTTCAAAAATCGGAGTTCGTATGACCAAGTTATGGCCCGTCAAAGTTTTCAGAAAATTTCAAGTTCAAAAACAGTTCAAATTTGAATTCAGAATTCAAATTCATCCAGGAAGAGTAGGCAGGAAAAATTCCCGCCACCCCCAAGTCGACTTGGGAGTCGACACACCCCAGGTGGTGTCGACTGCCCAGTCGACACCCCTGTCGACTTGGGTGGTCGGCCAGTTTGGCCTGGGTGCACCTGACTTGTTCCTCAAGACATGCTTTAGGGCTGGTGACGGATTTTAATGGCTCAGATCTGAACTAGTGTTAATCCTATGGCCTAAACTAACCTAATCTTCTATAAAAAGACCCTAAGACCTAGCCTAAACCCTCATTAATCATTCCTACAACTAAACTATGCCAAAATGTTTCTTGATCATGGCCTCCATCTTCATAACATGGCCTCCATCCTCTTCATGAAAATTTGAGTGTCCTAAGCTAGTAAAAGAGCCACCTTTCTTCATCAAAACAAGGATCTTTCTTCATACAAATCAAAGGAGCTTATTGTTTCTCAAAACAACTTGGAGCTTATATGCGATTGGGGGTTTTTAGAGTTGCTAGTGGCTTCGTCTCAATCTTATTCTATTTTAAAGGTCTTCATAGCATTGTAAGCCCTATACTACTCTTAGATTCTAACTATGAAGTTAAATATGACATGTTGCAAGTTTGAGTTTGGGCCTAAATATGATTTGTGCTTTGATTCTATCATGTTATGCATAGATTTATTTTATGCATGTTTGTAAAGCTATCACCTTGACTTTGTGCATAGAAAGCTATGAGCTTTGGTTTGAAATGTTGCAAAAAGCAACATAGAAACTCTCATAACCCTTCTGTTATCTTGCATATGATGTTATATGCGAATCACTAGCTAACATCCTATGTCATTTATGACCATGTTTCACCTATTTTGCTAAAGTTTGATATCATGCATGTTTTGAGGCTTATAATGTAATATGCAAGTTTATGAACACATTTGCCTCATATGCCACCACGTTTAACTTGTGGCCAAACCTTAACCCCTCATGTTCCTTAATATGCTTGTGGCCAAATCACCCTTATGCTATTGTGCATGCTTGTGGCCAAATCACCCTTATGCTATTATGCATGCTAGTGGCCAAATCACCCTTATGCTATTTGATATGTTTGAGGCCAAGTCACCTTTTATGCTATCATACATGTTGAGGCCATATGCTAGTATGTTGAACCCTTTTTGGCCTCAAATATCACCATGTTTGACTTGTGATAGACTTTGCCACCTTATGCCCACCTTGTTATATTGTTATGTTCCCTCTTTAATCTATTTGTCTTGATGCGAATTTACGTGCGATGGGAATACGTTATGGGTAGTTGGGCAAACTTAAATAACATGAAAACATGACTTGAAAATATGACATGAAAGTTTGACATGTGTTTATGCTTGAAAACACGAACGTGGACATGACATGTAGAAAACATGAAAGTGGCCAACTCGAGGTTGGGTTGAGTTTGTAGCATAATTCTACCCGGAACCGACCGGCTTAACTAGTGGCTACAAACAATAGGACCCAATGTGAGTAGTTGATCATATCGCACCTAAAACCCGAGGTTAGACTAGGTTGTGGTGTAAAGCTACCCGGACCCGCCCGGCTTAACTAGTAACCACAACAAAGTCTAATGTGAGAGGTTGGGGTGCATTAAGTTAATTAATGCCACATGGTAGGGTTAAGTCATGGACTACTTGAATACTTAACCAATTAAACACGATGGATTGGTAGGGTTAAGTCATGGACTACTTGAATATACTTAACCAATCAAACACGATGGATTGGTAGGATTAAGTCATGGACTACTTGAATATACTTAACCAATTAAACACGATGGATTGGTAGGGTTAAGACATGGATTACTTGAATACTTAACCAATTAAACCCGATGTATTGATAGGGTTAAGTCATGAACTGCTTGAATACACTTGACCAACTCAATACATGGTTAGGATAGGGTTAACCACACATAACCCGCTTGAAATCCTAGTTACGTGGTCCTTTTCAGCAGTAACCCACTTGGAAGTATCATGGGTACCCTGGACTAGGCTAGGGTGGGGCACGATTACTGGACTGATTGTAAGAGACCAAAAGAGACGGCTGAAGGGTGCACCGGTTGTTCAGGCGGACCATGGTCGTGCACATTAAGTCCGGAGTTGAACATGGGCACTAGTAGGTTTAGACTGTGCGTGCTTGAATTGTGTCTGCGGTTTACACCTTAGGGCTAGATATACCATGGGGTGGATCTTGCACAGTTAACTACATTCCACGATTAAGCCGTATGACACCGATACACAACGAGTTAGGCTTATAGGGATCCGATCGACTAGACCGAGTAGTTGGACCTTGATTTAGGTCACCTCATGATGTTGGGCCAGCTTTGGGCCAAGGGATCATTTCTTGTTATACTTGACATGGATTGGAATACTAGTACACACTTGGTGCAACTTAACCTTGTATATGTGATGCCACACTTGATCTATCTTGTTAACTTTTCACCATGCTAGTTATCATCCTATGTTTCATCTCTGCTTTACATGTCCAGTTAACTTTATTAGTTTTTATACTAATAGTAGGTAGGACTTACCAGTCTTTTTGACTGACCCGTTTTCTTTCGCCTCTTTTCTTCCGTCCCCCCCCCCCCCAGGTTTACAGGGTGGGAACACTAGTACCTAGCTTGGATCTTTTGCTGCTTTTCTGGATAGCTCATGTACGGTTTGGACTTGAGCATGCTATGGCTTTATTCTACTTTGGGGATAGTTACCTTATGTTATTTCCAGTTTTTAGTTTATGTTTTCTAGACTTGTAGTAGTTGGAAAATAATGACTCAGTACTTTGATGTAACTTGACTATGGTTTTGAAATAGTAGTTTTATCCGCTGCTTTATTTAC
Organism: Allium sativum; assembly: GCA_030737875.1. Lineage (NCBI taxonomy): Eukaryota > Viridiplantae > Streptophyta > Magnoliopsida > Asparagales > Amaryllidaceae > Allium > Allium sativum. The sequence continues at coordinate 304,830,933 of CM060924.1, forward strand.
TCTGTTTTACTTATATGTTCTATCTTGTGATATCTGCATGCATGTTTACCTCGTTTAACGCCCCTCCAATGCTAGTGCGCTTGCAAGAGTGGCATTGGCGGAGGTGGGGTGTTACATTTGGTATCGGAGCATAAGGTTTACAAGATTTGAGCAAAAGGCTTTTAAAACTTACCTTTTGAAAAACTATTTTCAAAACCAATTAAGTATTTTCCAAGAAAAGTCTAGTTTATTTTAAAAGGCTATTCCCCAAAAGCCATTAGCACTATCCTTTGTTTCCTCGTTCTCAATCTATCTTTTTCTTCGTTTCAGTATGGCCGATAATTTTGCCATTCTGGAGGGCGTACTAGTACCTATTTGGTTTAGAAGGTACATGGAGGCAAGGGCGAATGAAGCCGGCCCCGCGGACATTCCTCCTCCTTCCCCCGTGGCTAACCTTCCTCCCCCTCCCGTAGTTGAGTTTCCTCCTCCTCCTCCTCAGTATCCACAAGCGGATTTCGCGAAGATTTGTAAGGACTTTAAGGCGATGGGTGGAAAGAATCTTATTGGGACAGAGACTTATGTTGAGGCAAGAAACTGGTTAAAGGAAACTGAAGACCTCTTTGCTATCTTTGATATAGAAGACCGTAGGAAAGTTCTGTTAGCGGTATGGCTGTTGAAAGGGGAAGCTGCATATTGGTGGGTAGTCACCACCACTACTAGACCAATTCAGACTTGGGATGACTTTAGGAGAAGGTTCAGATTGAGGTTTCTATCATCGACAGAAGAGAACCTTCGGATGGAGAGGTTCCTATCTCTAAAGCAAGGGGACATGACAGTTAGGGAATACGTGGATACGTTTAATCAACTTGCTCGGTTCGGTCTAGACTTGGTTAACACAGCTCAGAAAAAGGCCCTACGCTTTGCTCTAGGATTGAATGAGCCATTGCGCGGTTTGGCCATGTCTCATATACCCATGGGGGCGACCTTCGAGAGTTTGGTGAATATGGCCCTGCTTCAAGAGGAGGATAAGAGTGGCAAGAAGGAGGTCAAGGCAAATAAGTCTCAAGGCAAGAAGGAAGATTCCGAGAAAGGAGACAAGAACAACAAGAAGGGAAACAAGGCCAACAACAACAAGGCAAAAGACACAAGAAAGTGCAACTTCTGTAGGATCACTGGGCACATAGTCAAAGACTGTAGGAAGAAGAAGAGGAAGTTGGACAAATGCTTTCATTGTGGAGAGTCTGGACACTATAGTAGGGATTGCCCGAAAAAGCGAGGACAAGGAAAAAGGCAAATTCAGCAAGCAGGACCCTCTGGAGGGCAGTTGCAGGCTCCCCTCGCTCTTCCAGCTTTTGATTCGAGGTAGTGTTTCTATAGAAAGTCATGTTTACATTTCTGATTTTCCTATTCACACCTTATTTGATTCTGGCGCATCGCATAGTTTTATTTCTTCTGACATTTTTGAAAGTTTGCACCTAAGTACTAGTCTAGTTGAAAATCCCGTTAGTATTTCAAATCCGATTGGGGGTTCCGCCCATCTATCTGCGATTTGTATGGATTTGAAAATCTCTACCTTAAGCGTGGAATTCATGTGTAATGCTTATGTTCTCGGGTTTATGGGATACGGGTTGATTTTGGGCATGGGTTGGTTGTCCAGTTATGGAGCCATTCTTGACTTCGAACATAGGGTTGCGAGGCTCACGACTCGCCTCGGTAATACCCTCGAAATCTCGTGTGACCTTTAGGGTTCCGTCATGATTAGTTATATAGAATCCCTTGGCACTTTTTGGAAATTTGTAATCCAATCGAGTAGTGTTCACCACTAAGGTGGATAGCCCATTCCGCTTAAGCATGGGTTATAGAAATCACCCTAGTAAGTACATTTGGCAACATGGGTTGGCACTTGTTTTCAAGAGGTAGTTCTTCTGTGTGGGATACCGTATAGTATGTAAACGAGGTCCAGGATTCACTAACGAATTTTGTAAAGCTTGCATGAAACCATGAGCACGCAGTTATGTGGAAGCCAAGTATTTTAGGAAAAGAATAAGTGGAAGTGGAACGAGAGGCAATGGTGAAATGAGTTCCAACTCGTATTTTGGAAATAAGAATTAAGAGCTACGAATTTGTGAAGTTAAAAGACGGTCAAGGTACGATAGGATTAAGCTCAATACGGCTTAGAAGATTGAAGACTAAATACACGCATTATATCTCTTTCTAAGAGTATATCCTTGGTCCCTATTATTCTGTAGAGCTTACTCGCACGCTATCTTTTATGTATATCCTCTTGGTCCTATTCTCAATCTTAGTTCTGTTGCAAATCCCATAAGGAGTATGACTCGCCTATATAGTTGGGGTGAGGATGTCCATTAAGTTGACCAAACTATTTGGGCTTTATGGGATATGGGTCATAGTTGATAGATTTCCATAGAGTACTCACTTTGTTCCGTTGAAGAGCAAGAAGACTACATCAGGACTAGCATCTGTTCACCTTCGAGAGACAGTGCGATTGCATGAAGTTCCTTCTAGCATAGTTAGCAATCGTGACCCAATCTTCACTAGCTAGTTCTGGAATAGCTTGCAAGAAGCGATAGGTACGCGATTGAATCTAAGTACGGCCTATCACCCACAGACGGATGGCCAAACCGAAAGGGTGAATATGGTACTAGAAGATCTGTTGAGGCTATGCATTCTTGACTTTGGTGGCACTTGGGAAGATCATCTTCCTCTCGTAGAGTTTGCTTGTAATAACAGCTATCAGGCAAGCATAGGAATGGCACCATTCGAAGCTTTGTATGGGAGGCCGTGTAGGTCACCATCTTGTTGGTGGGAGACAACGGATAGGCTTATACTTGGGCCCGATATGATACGGGACACATCCGAGAAAGTTGAATTGGTGAGAAGACGGATGAAAGCGGCCCAAGATAGACAGGAATCCTATGCTGACAAGCGAAGGACAGATTTGGAATTCGAAGTTGGAGATATGGTTTTCGTGAAGGTTTCTCCTTTGCGTAATGTGGTACGTTTTGGAGTAGTTGGGAAGCTGGCACCAAGGTTCGTAGGACCCTTCTCTATCATAGAGAGAATTGGGAAGATGTCTTATAAGGTGGAATTGCCCGAGAAGCTGGCCGGAGGGCATAATGTCTTTCATGTCTCGCATCTCCGAAAGTGCCTACATGAGTCCACTGAGGTGGTTGAACCAAGTATTCTTGAAGACATGGAGGTAGGGAAAGAGGCAACCTTGAGGCGAGCTCCGATTCGTATCTTGGGAACGAGGATCAAGAAACTGAGGAATCGAGAAGTCAAGTTAGTAAGGTTCAGTGGAATGAAGCCGAAGAAGACGCAACTTGGGAAATGGAGGGGAAGATGTGTAGGCTTTATCCTTTTCTTTTCGAGGGTACATTCTCAATCTCTTTTCCTAGTTAGCATATCTTTCCTTTGCTATCCATGTTTATCTTGTTATCTCGTTAACCTTGTCTTAAGAACCTTAGGTAGAAACCCTTTGGAAGAAACATGTATTTGAAACATGTTATGTTTGATGTTTGCCAGTGGTTGCAAGTGTTTGCAAGTGGATACTCGTGGATGCATGATACACATTAGGCACTAAGATCGGCTCACACACTTTCATATTGCATATGCATGAGTGCTTATACTTATTCATGGATGAAACTTGTTATGCTATCACGTGGATGTTGCATATGGATGAATGTTATGTGCACTCATATAGAGATTATGAATTATGTTAGGAATTTGCATACATATGGACTCATTTCACTAACATACTTTGCATTAAGGAGGTTTACTGAATCAGTAACCGCCTGATTTTCGCATTAGATAAGTACATATACACACACCTTTGCATATGATCATACAACATCTAGAATCTTTTAAGGACAATGATTACTTGTGGATGATGTTTTGAGTAGATGGATGATGGATGGTAGGATACGTTCTTCCTAACTTAGAGATTTCGGGGACGAAATCCTTTAAGGAGGGGAGAATGTAACAACCCGTATTTTGAATAACATGTTATAACATAAATCAAGGCAGAATTAAATGATAAAATCTGAATCAAGGGAAACGGGCTGTGCCATTGCGTTCGTCTCGGAAAAATACGCGAAATAGAGTCTGAGTTTTCAAAAATCGGAGTCCGTATGACCAAGTTATGGCCCGTCAAAGTTTTCAGAAAATTTCAAGTTCAAAAACAGTTCAAATTTGAATTCAGAATTCAAATTCAGCCAGGAAGAGTAGGCGGGAAAAATTCCCGCCACCCCCAAGTCGACTTGGGAGTCGACACACCCCAGGTGGTGTCGACTGCCCAGTCGACACCCCTGTCGACTTGGGTGGTCGGCCAGTTTGGCCTGGGTGCACCTGACTTGTTCCTCAAGACATGATTTAGGGCTGGTGACGGATTTTAATGGCTCAGATCTGAACTAGGGTTAATCCTATGGCCTAAACTAACCTAATCTTCTATAAAAAGACCCTAAGACCTAGCCTAAACCCTCATTAATCATTCCTACAACTAAACTATGCCAAAATGTTTCTTTATCATGGCCTCCATCTTCATAACATGGCCTCCATCCTCTTCATGAAAATTTGAGTGTCCTAAGCTAGTAAAAGAGCCACCTTTCTTCATCAAAACAAGGATCTTTCTTCATACAAATCAAAGGAGCTTATTGTTTCTCAAAACAACTTGGAGCTTATATGCGATTGGGGGTTTTTAGAGTTGCTAGTGGCTTCGTCTCAATCTTATTCTATTTTAAAGGTCTTCATAGCATTGTAAGCCCTATACGACTCTTAGATTCTAACTATGAAGTTAAATATGACATGTTGCAAGTTTGAGTTTGGGCCTAAGTATGATTTGTGCTTTGATTCTATCATGTTATGCATAGATTTATTTTATGCATGTTTGTAAAGCTATCACCTTGACTTTGTGCATAGAAAGCTATGAGCTTTGATTTGAAATGTTGCAAAAAGCAACATAGAAACTCTCATAACCCTTATGTTATCTTGCATATGATGTTATATGCGAATCACTAGCTAACATCCTATGTCATTTATGACCATGTTTCACCTATTTTGCTAAAGTTTGATATCATGCATGTTTTGAGGCTTATAATGTAATATGCAAGTTTATGAACACATTTGCCTCATATGCCACCACGTTTAACTTGTGGCCAAACCTTAACCCCTCATGTTCCTTAATATGCTTGTGGCCAAATCACCCTTATGCTATTGTGCATGCTTGTGGCCAAATCACCCTTATGCTATTATGCATGCTAGTGGCCAAATCACCCTTATGCTATTTGATATGTTTGAGGCCAAGTCACCTTTTATGCTATCATACATGTTGAGGCCATATGCTAGTATGTTGAACCCTTTTTGGCCTCAAATATCACCATGTTTGACTTGTGATAGACTTTGTCACCTTATGCCCACCTTGTCATATTGTTATGTTCCCTCTTTGATCTATTTGCGTTGATGCGAATTTACGTGCGATGGGAATACATTATGGGTAGTTGGGCAAACTTAAATAACATGAAAACATGACTTGAAAATATGACATGAAAGTTTGACATGTGTTTATGCTTGAAAACACGAACGTGGACATGACATGTAGAAAACATGAAAGTGGCCAACTCGAGGTTGGGTTGAGTTTGTAGCATAATTCTACCCGGAACCGACCGGCTTAACTAGTGGCTACAAACAATAGGACCCAATGTGAGTAGTTGATCATATCACACTTAAAACCCGAGGTTAGACTAGGTTGTGGTGTAAAGCTACCCGGACCCGCCCGGCTTAACTAGTAACCACAACAAAGTCTAATGTGAGAGGTTGGGGTGCATTAAGTTAATTAATGCCACATGGTAGGGTTAAGTCATGGACTACTTGAATACTTAACCAATTAAACACGATGGATTGGTAGGGTTAAGTCATGGACTACTTGAATATACTTAACCAATCAAACACGATGGATTGGTAGGATTAAGTCATGGACTACTTGAATATACTTAACCAATTAAACACGATGGATTGGTAGGGTTAAGACATGGATTACTTGAATACTTAACCAATTAAACCCGATGTATTGATAGGGTTAAGTCGTGAACTGCTTGAATACACTTAACCAACTCAATACATGGTTAGGATAGGGTTAACCACACTTAACCCGCTTGAAATCCTAGTTACGTGGTCCTTTTCAGCAGTAACCCACTTGGAAGTATCATGGGTACCCTAGACTAGGCTAGGGTGGGGCACGATTACTGGACTGATTGTAAGAGACCAAAAGAGACGGCTGAAGGGTGCACCGGTTGTTCAGGCGGACCATGGTCGTGCACATTAAGTCCGGAGCTGAACATGGGCACCAGTAGGTTTAGACTGTGCGTGCTTGAATTGTGTCTGCGGTTTACACCTTAGGGCTGGATACACCCTGGGGTGGACCTTGCACAGTTAACTACATTCCACGATTAAGCCGTATGACATCGATACACAACGAGTTAGGCTTATAGGGAGCCGATTGACTAGACCGAGTAGTTGGACCTTGATTTAGGTCACCTCATAATGTTGGGCCAGCTTTGGGCCAAGGGATCATTTCTTGTTATACTTGACATGGATTGGAATACTAGTACACACTTGGTGCAACTTAACCTTGTATATGCGATGCCACACTTGATCTATCTTGTTAACTTTTCACCATGCCAGTTATCATCCTATGTTTCATCTCTGCTTTACATGTCCAGTTAACTTTATTAGTTTTTATACTAATAGTAGGTAGGACTTACCAGTCTTTTTGACTGACCCGTTTTCTTTCGCCTCTTTTCTTCCGTTCCCCCCCCCAGGTTTACAGGGTGGGAACACTAGTACCTAGCTTGGATCTTTAGCTGCTTTTCTGGATAGCTCATGTACGGTTTGGACTTGAGCATGCTATGGCTTTATTCTACTTTGGGGATAGTTACCTTATGTAATTTCCAGTTTTCAGTTTATGTTTTCTAGACTTGTAGTAGTTGGAAAATAATGACTCAGTACTTTGATGTAACTTGACTATGGTTTTGAAATAGTAGTTTTATCTGCTGCTTTATTTACTCTGTTTTACTTATATGTTCTGTCTTGTGATATCTGCATGCATGTTTACCTCGTTTAACGCCCCTCCAATGCTAGTGCGCTTGCAAGAGTGGCATTGGCGGAGGTGGGATGTTACACTATGGCTATATTTCGTTCTTGGGGAATTTTACTTCTTTTATGTACTCTGATATTTTTGAAGTACAAGACAGTAACTTTTATGTTGTAAAGGGTTTTTATGTTTAGAACATGTGATGTTTTTGGACCACGGAATCTTATGATAAATAAAGTTTTTTTATTCCGCTGTTATTCTATATATATATATATATCTGTCTTGTAATATCCTGTGTTTGTTTACATATAACGCTTCACGAGACTAAATGCATTCCCTTTGTAAGTGGCACTAACGGACGAGTGATGTCACATTAGAGTTTAACAAGAACACCTTGTAACTCGGCCACACATGACCGACCATTCATTTCACTTGAATGCTCCGAATATATTATCACCTTACAGTTGGTATACCAACATAACTGTTCCCGGGAGATACAGAATTGAAAGAAGTAACAAATTTGAATATTCTCTAGATGATGACAATATACCTTGCTTGTGTGCGACCCACTTAGCCATGTTGCCTGCCCGATTTCTGTCATTTCCCAGTTGATGTGGTTTGAGGTCATAACGTATCACCATACAGATCACGTCTTCATTTACTTTGAATGCCATACATCATACCTGCCAAATCACAAACGGATTTCCCCAAAAACACCGCGGGTATAAGCTAAGAGAAATGAATTCCTCTGCCACCAACGAAAATACATTTGAAACGATCAACTTACGCGATCTACCAGATATACACTGTCAGACATTCGTCCATTCAAGTTGTCCTGGGACTGAACAGCCTGAAGGGATTATTCTCTATATCCATCTTAGGCAATTTCTACCTAGGATCGCCCGAATAACCCTTGTATAAATTCCATCTTTAATTGTCTTCGATCTATTTGATTCGAAACGATAAAGCCCATACGGAGTGGTTTTCAGATGATAAAACTGATCTTTGCCTCTCCGTATTGACAATGGAAATGGTCAAAAACTTTGATAGTCGGTTATTTGACTATCAAAGGAAAACATGTGTACAAACAATGATCGTGTTCCCAAATGGAAATCTTACTGATCAATCATCATTTCATTTCCCGATTTCCCATTTATTATCTTTACCCAAATATTTCTCTAACTCGTTTAGTCTCTCATGATTTTTCAGAAAACATTTCCATATATTCAGAACTCCTTATTTCCCGTATTTCGAAAATATACGTTATTAATGTTGGAAATCATTTCCATATCATATTTATGCATCACTATCCAATAGTCCCTAATTGTAAACTAGTAAAAGAACAATTCCCTAAGTATTAACCCCAAAGGCCGAAACAAACATCAGATCAATACTTAAAAAGCCATTCATCATAACTAATCTCCAGTCAGTTTCTAATTTCGTTAACTCCATTCTTAACTTCTTATTTACACAAATCATTTCCTTTTATAACTATTTACATCTTGCAAATCGTCATTCACTTTATAACGTGAATATTATTCTTCCATAGAAATCTGGCCTCAGTTTATTAAATCAAATATTGATTTAAATAAATATTATCATTACAGTTCGAAATCACATCTCTCCAGTTCCTTTTAAATTCATATTCGTATTTCACTTTATAAACTCCATTTATAAATCAGTTTCCTGTTAATTATATATCAAGTTTATAACTAAATCTCGATTTCACATTCGATTATAAACTATTGTTTTTTAAATCAAATATTAACTATCTCATTAATTTCTAAGCTTTTGTAATCTATAATTTCTAAAATAAATTATTTCCATAACATTCGACATAGTCGAAATCAAATTATAATTCCTTATTTGTTTATTTCAATGATCTTTACACTTCGTATATCTAAATAAATTTCATTGTTTCGATTTGAAATGATTACCCCATCCACCCTTTTTATATTTCATCTTATAATTTCAAATTATTTAATGATAATTAATCCATTTTTATTTATAACCTTTGTTTATAAATCAGACTGCTTATTTTGATATAAATAAAACAAGTTATTATATTCTAATCCATTCGAAATTCAATTTCTATTTAAAAATATATTTTCCTTTTAAAACCCCAATTTTCTTTCCGATATATTCAATTATATGTTACAGTATTTAAATATCCATTATTTCAAGTCAATGTTGAAACGACCCGAAATCCCCCTTATAGGAAATCACGGATTGAGTTGAGAACAAGCCACATCGGAATGCAAATAGAAGAACATTTCATTGTTTATTACAACAATTCCATCAGAATACAAGAACATACAAAGTATAAACAAATAATATACATATGAAAATATAATAGATTTAAATTACATTTAAATACATCACTACAGCGGAAAATAATACAAAGCACAACTGAAGGAGATATACGGATACAGAGCTTTCCGGATATCATTCCAGCTGTAAACCAGGATCCTGTGAATGTAAATCTGCAAAACCAAAACTACTAGCTGCCCGTGTCAAAATAAGGGCACCCGGAGTTTAGGTTAAAACAATAAACTCCAGGTCAGTCATGGGACTGGTGTGAGAACTAAAACAGTTATTAATCTTTATTTTAAAGTTAGGTAAATCAAGGGACCACGCCGTATAACACAGAACGGGTTTCCTCCCAAGAATACCAGTGCATAAAACAACAACGCAATGCTAAATAAAGAACAATGAAGCTATTATAAGACCCAGGTCCCATCACACAATGCAACGCAAGCCGGAGAATAGGGTTTTTACCTTATAATAGCCAAGAATGCTTGATACGTGAAATTTCATGTTTTATTATTACTATAAGTGTATAGTGTCAAAACAATTTCAAATCATAAGTATCAATCATAGAGGCATAAGTGCCCCATACCACTATGTCGCCATACTAGGCTTTACAAATAAAACCGCAAAGTCACGTATTGGAAGTTGGATTTCCATCTGTGAACCGAGGCAAGGGATCGTCCTCACCGGCTTCGAGACTCTCTAGCCCGAGCCTCAGGGTCAAAGCACATCGACCCTTGGATCGTCAGGGCCAGTCCACCGATGTGGATTAAAATGCTTGAACAATGCATTTCCCCGCCCTTTGGGGCGTAAACGAGCCAACGAATGACTCCATCGGTACCGGATCGACCGATATAACCGAGGCGCCTCGCAACAGCAACAACCACACAGGTGAAAATAATATAAATGTCAGCCAGTTTAAGCACTGACACCACCTCAGGCTAGAAAGAAACATGTCCTCCCTGAGGTCCTCTCCCGTTTCTGGTTCACAACCGGGGTGTGAGGCTCACGAATCAACGCTACACAAAGCTATGCCACACAGGCCGTTCTTTGATCATCAACCACAAGACTCTTCTTTTCAACAAAAGCCTTGATCATTTGCCACTTAGGCATGCCACACAGGCAATTCACTCCATGCAATTGATAACCATCAATATATAACCCCTGAGCTCGTACGTCTCAGAGGAGGGCGTTAGGCAAGAGAATAAATTCTCCGCCGCCAAAAAGATGTATATTTAATAGAAATCAATCACACAGACTAAAATCCAATGTCAGACACACAGTCCATTTACAAGTTCGTTCTGGGTCTGAACGAAACCGGAGGCACCTTGTACCTCGCATATCGATCGATCTTCAAGTACGTCTGGACGATCACCAATTAATTCCCTCCTCTTGGGTGTACAACCCAATCAAGATCATCAGTAATCACCCAAACGATGTGAAGACCCCCGGTATTCGACCACCGTCTTCATCCTCGACACCACGTCGAATTAGTTATTCAGAATGGGATAAACCCGGTCTTTCTGAATAACTCGCGTATATAATAAACAAGTGTTACACAAACACAACATACGCCTCATTCCAATTTAGAATATTCTTTTATTCAATTATTCTTACACTTTGGGAAAGGTTCCCATTAATTTTATCAAAGATAAATTCTTTAAATTTATTCTTTAATCTTCTTTTGAATATCAATTCAAACTAGTCGGAATTAGCGAACCACACCGAAGTAATCATTTATTTTTTTCCCAATCCTTACCTATTCATCCCATGAAGTAAAACTGGTCATACTTCATATCTATCACCATGGTGTTATCGGTAAATTTAATTACCATTTCACGTTCAAATCTAATTAAAGATTTAACAATCGTCTGGAGCAAAACTGGTGATATCCCATTCTCGATCATTTCAATCTGATTATGGATTCATTAAAACTCCACTTGTTTTAATCTTCCCAAAAATCAATATCCTGCCTTTAACTGGGTTAAAGAACCAATGTCATCTAAAACACGGTTCACGATAAACCCAAAATCACATTCATTAATTATCGGGTTAAAGAACAAGTGTTATTTAAAACAATGTTCACAATAAACCCAAAAATCAATTCAAATTCAATTCCAATTAAATACCATTTAATTGGTACACTTCATTAAATCTAAATAAAAAGATTTAATCTTTTTCTCAACTGGGTTTAAGAACAGTGTTAATGAAGACACCATTCACAACAAACCCAAATCACATTTTATATTATATGCAAGGCTCTGATAGAAAATATATCGGCTTATATTCAATATCAAATTCTACGACCAACAAATATCGTATTGGAAATAACGTATAAATATCTTTAAAATTTCCATAACAATATCTGTATAATCACGAAATCCAACATCGAAATATCCCAAAGATAATTTCGAGTCAAATCCATTCCAATTCAATTATTGGAAATTCTGGTTACTTTTAAAACCATTTCAAATCCAATTTATTTATTTGAAAATAAATCAATTATTATTCTAGTTCAAAACTAGTTCATTTCGATAAAAAACTATTTTTATCTTTTCAAATATGGAATTTTTCATCCCAATTCTTCACAAATCATTTCTTATGATTTTACACAAATTACTGGTATTTTTAATAATTTTATCAGGGCCCGTACAGTCGATTTCCACCAACAGCCATCGAACTGCACTTACAGCCAGCTGTTCCAAATTTGATTTGGACATAATTCCAAATCCAACCGTTAGATTTCTAATTTCTAATATTCGTTAGAAATATCTTTTCGATACGAACCCAACTGTTCCGGTTTTAGGAGAATCTGACGGTCGGATCTCCCGTAATACCCATTCGAATCAATAGTCGAAATTCACGAACTGCTGCAGCGCGACGCGTTCTATTCAGGCCATTCTGTATATATAATATTTATATTATATATATTTCGTCGATTACCTTTCAAAACATATTTTATAAATCGTTTTAAATTCGTTTTCGAAACGATTTCAACTTCATATTCAATTTCGAATCAAAATTGAATATTCCACATCATCGATATACAAATGATAATATTTTTGAAATGTTATATTTTGAAATCACTTTCTTTTCTATATTCATTATAAAAATGAATAAAATCAATATAAATATCGTTCACGTCAAAATGGCGACAATCTAATCAACATGGATTTATATATTTCAATAACTTCGTTATTCAACAAATGAATATTTTCTTCAACACATGAATATTTATTTTTCTATTCAACACATGAATATATATTTTACTATTCAACACATGAATATATATTTTATTTCAACACATGAAATTATTTTATTTCAACACATGAAATTATTTTATTTCAACACATGAAATTATTTTATTCCAACACATGAAATTATATTATTTCAACACATGAAATTATTTTATTTCAACACATGAAATTATATTTCTTATTTTCCAAATTGGAATGAGGCCCAATCAATTACCATATAAAGTTTATTATATGGATTCCCTACAACACATGTATATAACAACAACGATAAATCATCAACCATCATCCAGAGTGCAGCACACAAGTGCATAAGCATTAAATATAAATAATTAACGCTTACACAGTCTGTCAACCCATCGATTGACATACAACTAAACAATCGGGATTAGTGTACGTCAAATATCATCCCAATACCCAAGTGGGGTTTCAAATCAAAAAACACAGATTTTTATTTGTGCAGTTGGGCGATGTGTAAAATTTATCGTCCCAATCAATATCAGACAAATCGGTGTATATAAACAAATCGTCCGATTTGTCTATAAATATTTATTTTATATACACGTTAAAAATTATATTTTAACTATAAAATAATTTCCACCATTAAATATTTTATTTCATACCACATCACACAATCAAATTTCACAACACAGCAACCAAATAAACAAGTCATCCATGGTCTGTGGACGACGGGTGTCGGGTGCTGCTAAGCACCATCTGCATCCGAGTATATATTTATAACTAAATAAGAAAATTTAAAGTGAGAAGTTCTCACCTTGGGGATCCACCCCACCATTCTATATTTCTGAACGGTTTGGATTTGATTCCAACTGATTCCATCGTAATCTGTTTCATACGATTTTCATATTAAAAATCGTATTTTTATTTCAACGTTACCTATATAAAAATTATATTTTTCTTCGGTATAAAAATCTATACTTTTCCTTATGCAAAAATTCTATTTTTACTTCGCTACCACTTTAGAAAAATTATATTTTTATAGTGCTTTATATATAATAAAAATTATATTTTTATCTCTCCATTCCAACAATAAAAATCATATTTTTATTATCTCTCTAATATAAAAATCATATTTTTTATTATTTCTATATCTCGCTAGTCATTTATATAAACATCATATTTTATATAATTAAAAATCCTTCCTTTACATGATTAACATCTAAATAAAGATCAAATCTTTTTTTTCTTTATTAAAATCAAAACTTTAAACAAAATAGAAATAATATTTTTCATACTTAAAAATTTGTTCTTCATATCTTTAAAATCAAACCTTGTCTTCACATTTCAAAACTGAAAATAAAATAAAATAAAAGTAAATGTAAACAAAAATAAAACACACCTTCATTCGGATTTTTGCTGAAGGGGGAGGGCTGCGGTGGTGAACTAGGCGGAGGAGGCTTCAGGTGGGGGTGGCGGCTTCAGGTGGGCAGGGCGGTGGGTTTAAGGTTAGGGCGGTAGGCGATTTGGGGGTTAGGGCGTAAGGTTTTAACGCGGAGAGAGAGGGAGGAGTAAGGGGAGCTGAGGAGGGAAAGGAGGGAGGAGAGGGGAGCGCCTCGCGCTGGCGGCGGGCGCGGCGTGGCCAAGCGGCGGTGGATCCGTCGCGATGGGGTTTCCCCCCTTTTTTTTAACTGAAGAGAAATCGGGTTTGGAGGATAAGAGGGGGGCGGTCTGAAGAAAATAAAGGGGAGGGGGTTTCTTTTATAAAGTGTTTTATATTTAATTTATTTAATTTTCAAAAAGTAACTTTGTATTTCGAACTCGAAACGAAACCCACCGCCTGTTGCCCATAGCTAATTACCCTCATTCCGAACACAATAGGATATGTATCGTAAGCTGATTCGATCGTTTTGATCAGTTTTCATCAAAATCAAAATATAACTCTATATATTGAATTTTAAACGTACATTTCAATTTACTGGGACCGCATACTAACTAGAAAAATTCCTGAAAAATATTTTCTAGCTTCGTATTGACGATACGGTCTTAACAAAACAAATTTCGTCAAATTCTAAGACCATTTGAAAACTGGCCATTTTCCAGTTGATTAAAAACAACTGAAACTAGTCAAAAGTGTTTTCCTTCGCCACGCTCACGTATTGATTCGGAAAATTACAAATTTTGCAACCTAGCAACAACTAGACATCACAGATCCAACAAAAGTAGTTTCGTCAAAAACCAAAGTCGTTTGCAAAATTACCATTTTTAAGGGCCCGAATTCCACAGCGACTATTCTGAAATTTCAACTAGACGTAAATTTTGATTCCCGCTATAAAATTTCAATTTTTCGGATTCATTGGAGAGATATTCTCAATTAGATTCTAATATTTTTGGTTTCGCCAAAATCCATTTTGTTTTGCACCCAGTACATTCATTTGAACTTTGAAATCGATTTTTCAAACTACCGCGCCATTTTCAATTCCTTTTGTAATTTAAAATAAATATTTATATTCTAACGACGATCTATATAAATATATACATTCTAATTCTATTCAAAATAAATTTCTCGTCGTTATTATTTAAAATAATCTATTTTAAATATTCAAAATTTGCTAAAATTGCCAAAATAAAATTTTTAAATTGGCTCGGATTTCCGGGTTATTACAATCTCCCCCACTTAAAACTTTTCGTCCCCGAAAAGGAACGAAGCCGAAAGTTGTTTTACAAATCAACTCCACTTTCACTATTTTCATTACGGCTTAAGTTTTTCAACTTTTCAGTTTCTAAGAACTTTTCAAATTTTTCAAAAATTTGGCTAATACCCTAAATTTTCGAAAAATTTCGCCATAACCTCCCCTGCACCGGGGACTTCGGGATATTTCATATAGCCTCCCATGGCCTTCTTCAATCCAAAAGAAAAAGAAAAAGCCAAGCAGCTAGCCAATCGTCTCATGAAATCATCTAATCCCAAATAAATACAATAAACATGTACCTATTTGTCGGGCAAACAATTTTATTCTTCTTCTCTAGCCTCCTTGCTATGACCTGTTCAATGTGAGTACATGTATATGCATGCAAATGCGACAAATTTTCAATACAATCTACTATTTGGTTCCATTTGGCTAAAGGTTCAACATTTAATTAATCTAACAATAATCAAACCACACAACCAGCAATCAATTAGTGAATTAACGTTTCAAATTCATAATTTTGATATATAGTCCAAAAATCAGATTTTTGATGCCAAATCACAACAATAAGCCCTATCTAATTTTGGTTCTCACACCAGTTAATTGGAAATATATAAATATCACACCTTCGAAACTCGAACACAAAAACTAATGATGTCGCGACATCACTAGAATTAACCTCGAGCGACTAGAGCGTGATTCTATATCTACCCAGTATATAAAAACTTCGAATATACGTTTGCAAGGCGTATATGTAAAATCTTTATATATTGGATTGTCCATATTCAATACAAATAAATATTCAAATACATTAAAATAAATATTGTTTTCATTTTAAAAATATACTCTTCACACTCGTTCTAGGATACTACCGATCCCATCTCTAACGAGTCATTCTTATCGGATATTACTATTCCAATCTCTGATGAATTCTTTCGTTTGGTTCTAACGTGTCTTGTTCTCGAGCTTTGTAAACCAAAGCTCTGATACCCCGATGAAACAACCTGAAATCCCCCTTATGGGAAATCACAGATTGAGTTGAGAACAAGCCACATCGGAACGCAAACAGAAAAACATTTCATTGTTTATTACAACCCTTCCATCATAATAGAAGAATATACAAAGTATAAACAAATAATATACATCAGAAAATATCAGAGATTTAAATTACATTTAAATACATCAATGCAGCGGAAAATAATACAAAGCACAACTGAAGGAGATATACAGATAAAGAGCTTTCAGGATATCATTCCAGCTGTAAACTAGGATCCTGTGAATATAAATCTGCAAAACCAAAACTACTAGCTGCCCATGTCAAAATAAGGGCACCCAGAATTTAGGTTAAAACAATAAACTCCAGGTCAGTCATGGGACTGGTGTGAGAACTAAAACAATTATTAATCTTTATTTTTAAAGTTAGGTAAATCAAGGGACCACGCCGTATAACACGGAATGAGTTTCCTTCCAAGAATACCAGTGCATAAAACAACAACGCAATGCTAAATAAAGAACAATGAAGCTATTATAAGACCCAGGTCCCATCACACAATGCAACGCAAGCCGGAGGATAGGGTCTTTACCTTATAATAGCCAAGAATGCTTGATACGTGAAATTTCATGTTTTCTTATTACTATAAGTGTATAGTGTCAAAACAATTTCAAATCATAAGTATCAATCATAGACGGCATAAGTGCCCCATACCACTATGTCGCCAAACTAAGCTCTACAAATAAAATTGCAAAGTCACGTATTGGAAGTTGGATTTCCATCTGTGAACCGAGGCAAGGGATCGTCCTCACAGGCTTCGAGACTCTCTAGCCCGAGCCTCAGGGTCAGAGCGCATCGACCCTTGGATCGTCAGGGCCGGTCCACCGATGTGGATTAAAATGCCTGAACACTGCGTTTCCCCGCCCTTTGGGGCGTAAAAGAGCCAACAAATGACTCCATCGATCCTGGATCGACTGATATAACCGAGGCGCCTCGCAACAGCAACAACCACACATGTGAAAATAATATAAATGTCTGCCAGTTTAAGCACTGACACCACCTCTAGTTAGAAAGAAACGCATGTCCTCCCTGAGGTCCTCTCCCGTTTCTGGTTCACAACCGGGGTGCGAGGCACGCTAATCAACGCTACACAAAGCTATGCCACACATGCCGTGCTTTGATCATCAACCACAAGACTCTGCTTTTCAACAAAAGCCTTGATCATTTGCCACTTAGGCATGCCACACAGGCAATTCACTCCATGTGATTGATATCCATCAATATATAACCCCAGAGCTCGTACGTCTCAAAGAAGGGCGTTAAGCAAGAGAATAAATTCTCCGCCGCCAAACAGATGTATATTTAATAGAAATCAATCACACAGACTAAAATTCAATCTCAGACACATAGTCCATTTACAAGTTCGTTCTGGGTCTGAACGAAACCGAAGGCACCTTGTACCTCGCATATCCATCGATCTCCAAGTACGTCTGGACGATCACCAACTGAGTCCCTCCTCTTAGGTGTACAACCCAATCAAGATCATCAATAATCACCCAAACGTTGTGAAGACCCCCGGTCTTCGACCACCGTCTTCATCCTCAACACCACGTCGAATCAGTTATTCAGAATGGGATAAACCCGGTCTTTCTGAATAACTCGCGTATATAATAAAGAAGTGTTACACAAACACAACATACGCCTCATTCCAATTTATAATATTCTTTTATTCAAATATTCTTACACTTTGGGAAAGGTTCCCATTAATTTTATCAAAGATAAATTCTTTAAATTTATTCTTTAATCTTCTTTTGAATATCAATTCAAACTAGTCGGGATTAGCAAACCACACCGAAGTAATCATTTGTTTTATTTCCCAATCCCAAACTATTCATCCCATGAAGTAAACTGATCATACTTCATATCTAACACCACGGTGTTATCGGTAAATTTAATTACCATTTCACGTTCAACTCTAATTAAAGATTTAACTATCGCCTGGAGCAAAACTGGTGATACCCCATTCACGATCATTTCAATCTGATTAAGGATTCATTAAAACTCCACTTGTTTTAATCTTCCCAAAAATCAATATCCTGCCTTTAACTGGGTTAAAGAACCTGTGTCATCTAAAATACGGTTCACAATAAACCCAAAATCACATTCATTAATTATCGGGTTAAAGAACAAGTGTTATTTAAAACAATGCTCACGATAAACCCAAAAATCAATTCAAATTCAATTCCAATTAAATACCACAAGGCCGATGTTTATACTGGGCGAAAGAGGAGAGACCGAGATGTGATTGCATACCTACCCGGTGCCTGAGTACATGTGCAAGCACAACAAAGGGTTGGCGTTCTTAATTTAGTCAAAAACGAGAGTTGGCACACTTCATTAAATCTAAATAAAAAGATTTAATCTTTTTTCTCAACTGGGTTTAAGAACAGTGTTAATGAAGACACCATTCACAACAAACCCAAATCACATTCGATATTATATATAAGGCTTTGAATAGAAAATATATCGGCTTATATTCAATATCAAATTCTACGACCAACAAATATCGTATTGGAAAGAACGATATAAATATCTTTCAAATTTCCATAACAATACCTGTATAATCACAAAATCCAACATCGAAATATCCCAAAGATAATTTCGATTCAAATCCATTCCAATTCAATTATTGGAAATTCTGGTTACTTTTAAAACCATTTTAAATCCAATTTATTTATTTGAAAATAAATAAATTATTATTCTAGTTCAAAACTAGTTCATTTCGATAAAAATCTATTTTTATCTTTTCAAATATGGAATTTTTCATCCCAATTCTTCACAAATCATTTCTTATGATTTTACACAAATTATTGGTATTTTTAATAATTTTATCAAGGCCCGTACAGTCAATTTCCACAAACTGCCATCGAACTGCATTTACAGCGACCTTTTCCAACTTTGATTTGGACAAAATTCCAAATCCAACCATTAGATTTCTAATTTCTAATATTCGTTAGAAAGCTCTTTTCGATACGAACCCAACAGTTCCGGTTTTAGGAGAATCCAACGGTCGGATCTCCCGTAATATCCATTCGAAGTCAATGGTCGAAATTCGCGAACTGCCGCGGCGCGGCGCGTTTTATTCAGGCCATTCTATATATAATATATATATATATATATTATATATTTCGTTGATTTTTTTCAAAACGTATTTTATAAATCGTTTTAAATTCGTTTTCGAAACAATTTCAACTTCATATTCAATCTCGAATCAAATTGAATATTCTACATCATCGATATACAAATGATAATATTTTCAAAACGTTATATTTTGAAATCACTTTCTTTTCTACATTCATTATAAAAATGAATAAAATTGATATAAATATCGTTCACGTCAAAATGGCGTCAATCTAATCAACACATCTTTATATATTTCAATAACTTCGTTATTCTATTCAACAAATGAATATTTTCTTCAACATTTGAATATTTATTTTTCTATTCAACACATGAATATATATTTTACTATTCAACACATGAATATATATTTTATTTCAACACATGAAATTATTTTATTTCAACACATGAAATTATTTTATTTCAACACATGAAATTATTTTATTTCAACACATGAAATTATATTATTTCAACACATGAAATTATTTTATTTCAACACATGAAATTATATTCTTTCAACACATGAAATTATTTTATTTCAACACATGAAATTATATTTCTTATTTTCCAAATTGGAATGAGGCCCAATCAACTACCATATAACGTTTATTATATGGATTCCCTACAACATATGTATATAACAGCAACGACAAAATATCAACCATCATCCAGAGTGCACCACACAACTGCATAAGCATTAAATATAAATAATTAACGCTTACACAGTCTTTCAACCCATCGGTTGACATACAACTAAACAATCGGGATTAGTGTACGTCAAATATCATCCCAATACCTGTGTGAGGTTTCAAATCAACAAACACAGATTTTTATTTGTGCAGTTAGGCGATATGTAAAATTTATCGTCCCAATCAATATCCTTCAAATAGGGGTACATAAACAAACCGTCCGGTTTGTAAATGAATATTTATTTTATATACACGTTAAAAATTATATTTTTAACTATAAAATATTTTATTTCATACCACATCACACAATCAAATTTAACAACACAGCAACCAAACAAACAAGTCATCCATGGTCTGTGGACGACAGGTGTTGGGTGCTGCTAAGCACCGTCTACATCCTAGTATATATTTATAACTAAAAAATAAAATTTAAAGTGAGAAGTTCTCACCTTAGGGATTCACTCCACCATTCTATATTTCTAAACGGTTCGGATTTGATTCCAGCCGATTCCATCGCAATCTATTTCATACGATTTTTATATTAAAAATCGTATTTTTATTTCAATTCTACCTATATAAAAATTATATATTTCTTCGCTATAAAAATCTATACTTTTCCTTATGCAAAAATTCTATTTTTACTTCGCTACCACTTTAGAAAAATTATATTTTTATAATGCTTTATATATAATAAAAATTATATTTTTATCTCGCCATTCCAACAACAAAAATCATATTTTTATTATCTCTATAATATAAAAATCATATTTTTATTATTTCTATACCTCGCTAGTCATTTATATAAACAACGTATTTTATATAATTAAAAATCCTTCCTTTACACGATTAACATCTAAATAAAGATCAAATCTTTTTTTTCTTTAAAAAAATCAAAACTTTAAACAAAATAGAAATCATATTTTTCATACTTAAAAATCTGTTCTTCATATCTTTAAAATCAAACCTTGTCTTCACATTTCAAAACTGAAAATAAAATAAAATAAAAGTAAATGTAAACAAAAATAAAACACACCTTCATTCGGATTTTTGCTGAAGGGGGAGGGCTGCGGTGGTGAACTGGGCGGAGGAGACTTCAGGTGGGGGTGGCGGCTTCAGGTGGGCAGGGCGGAGGGTTTATGGTCAGGGCGGTGGGCGATTTAGGGGTTAGGGCGTAGGGTTTTAACGCGGAGAGAGAGGGAGGAGTAAGGGGAGCTGAGGAGGGAAAGGAGGGGGGAGCGCCTCGCGCCGATGGCGGGCGCGGCGTGGCCAAGCGGCGGTGGATCCGTCGCGATGGGGTTTTCCTCCTTTTTTTAACTGAAGAGAAATCGGGCTTGGAGGATAAAGGGGGGGGGGGGCGGTCTGAAGAAAATAAAGGGGAGGGGGGGGGTTTCTTTTATAAAGTGTTTTATATTTAATTTATTTGATTTTCAAAAAGTAACTTTTTATTTCGAACTCGAAACGAAACCCACCGCCTGTCGCCCATAGTTAATTACCGCTATTTTGAACACAATGGGATATGTATCGTAAGCTGATTCGATCGTTTCGATCAATTTTCGTCAAAATCAAAATATAACTCTATATATTCAGTTATAAACGTACATTTCAATTTACTGGGGCCGCATACTAAATAGAAAAATTCCCGAAAAATATTTTCTAGCTTCGTATTGACGATACGGTCTTAACAAAACTAATTTCGTCAAATTCTGAGACCGTTTGAAAACTGGCCATTTTCCAGTTGATTAAAAACAACTGAAATTGGTCAAACTCGTTTTCCTTTGCCACGCTCACGTATTGATTCGGAAAATTATGAATTTTGCAACCTAGCAATAACTAGACATCACGGATCCAACAAAAGTGGTTTTGTCGAAAACCGAGGTCGTTTGCAAAATTTCCATTTTAAGGGCCAAAATTCCACATGGACTATGCAGAAATTTCAACTGGACGTAACTTTAGATTCCTGCTATAAAAATTCAATTTTTCGGATTCGTTCGAAAGATATTCTCAATTAGATTCTAATATTTTTGGTTTCTCCAAAATCTGTTTTATTTTGCACCCGGTACATTCATTTGAACTTTGAAATCAAATTTTCAAACAACCGCGCCATTTTCAATTCCTTTTATAATTTAAAATAAATATTTATATTCTAACGACGATCTATATAAATATATACATTCTAATTCTATTCAAAATAAATTTCTCACCGTTATTATTTAAAATAATCTATTTTAAGTATTCAAAATTCTCTAAAATTGCCAAAATAAAAATTTTAAATTGGCTCGGATTTCCGGGTTATTACAATGTTGTTTAAAACATCCCAAACTCACAATAATTAACCATAGATTCTTCGTCACATCATATAATACAATATATGAAAATCAACAATATAATTGTTGAGGAATCCAGTTGGATTCGTCAAACCTATTTCCCTGCATCCACAGATATTAATCAACATAAATTTAACTAATTTCATATCAATGAAATATCATAATAAATAGGATCAATATTTAACTACCGGTTTATATATATATCGGTATCTATAATTTCAACCAACTAATTAGCAAATCATTCAAATAACCATCACACATGGCATTCAATCATTTTTATAAATATTAAATAACGTTTATAAAATTCAAAAACTGGACAGAGTTAGTGAGTTTACTCACATTGGTCATTATTCTTTAAATAATGATAAACGTTCAATAGATTCGACCAGGCATTTTATTCTGCCATAATTTCAAATGAGCTCCAAATGGCTCCAAACCAACTCCATTACGTAGTCTTCATCCATATGATCCTAACAGATCCAGTTTTGCTCAATTTCGATAATGTATGTATAAGCTATGGGGTTTGCAACTAATATGTTATTTAATTAAGACTTAAAATTAAATTAATTAATAAAATTAGGCTTACCCTTCTTTTATATCTCGGCCCATTTAAATTCCATCTGCCCATGATGAACAGTTCTCCTCCCATCTTCTCCGATATATTTTCCAACTCCAATCTCGTTCGATTACAATTTGTTTTATCTCCTCTTTTATTTCTTCTTCTTTTAAATAATTGGGCTTCATCTTTATTCCATCTGCCCATTTTAATCCGCATGCAATGCTAGACATCAACTCTCCAGTTCCAACCGTACACTCATCCTTTCAGTGAAAATTGCTTCTGCTTAATGAAACTCCCTCACGTACTGTACATGTCGCGAGCTATAAATGCACATGCAAATCCTACTCTCTCTCCCAAAAAGAATTCCCGCAAGCCCTTCCAGTTAATCCAAGTACAATTGTTTTAGGGAAATACTAGGCTCAAACATTTTCAATTCGACCCATCACCCTATTTGACCCATCCACATTAAAGCTTTAACACTTCTTCTTCTCCAGTTTTACTATCTCACGAGCTCCTGAAGCTTTACCCTGCCCATGTCGCGTATTCAAACAAACTCCACATTTAACCTCAAACAAAATCCAACCACCTTGTCTTCACGTAAGCTACCTCAACCATATCACATCTAGCGCCCTCCATCCTTTGTACAGGTGAAGACGCCATGCTTAAAATAGTTAAACTCCATAAACACTTACAAACCAGCTCCACCCAGCCTTCATCTCCCATGATTTTAGCTCCCTCCAGCTTTTTCGAACGCACTGAAATGACCAAAACCCGTACTGCCGCTTCCTTCCTCCTCATGTCTTTTCTTGTTCTTCCATGTAATCCATTTGTATACATATTTCCATCTCCTGCACTGCCTCACACAAGATCCCTGTATGCATTACTTCTTCTTCAATATGATACAGCAAACATGTTTGCTCCTGTCAACACTTGAAACCAAAACTGCTCCTTCCTGTACTCCACTGATATGCTAACGAATTTCACCCCTCAACTCCCCACAAAGCTTACCAACCACTAGCTCTTCCTTCTATTGCAAATGAACATGTCGCTGCTCCATATACCATGCACACACAACTCAATATTTTGGCCGAACTCCTCTCCTGGTCCATACACGCCTACCAACATCACACACCAGTAGTTTCAGTGCACAACTTCCTCTGTCCGTGTTTTCATGCGCCTCCTGCCTTTCATAGACCACATCCATCCAAGTCGAGACCACTCCACAACTCAGATCTAATGATGTTTTTAACACTCGAAACACTAAACCAGCTCACGTTGCTATATGTTTATACTCAACAGCTTACGTTGTATGGACTAAAAATATATTTGTTTTAGAGAATTTGTAGTGGAAGGATGGAGTACGGTTTGATTTTATTTTATATGCCTTAACTATGAAATTGGAAAGACAAAAAGATAAAGAGGGGAAACATAAGAAACAAATGAGGACTTGCTCTAAGCGAGAGTGTATATATATAATGGATTCCTTACTGGCGAAGGAAAGGAACGTACACCAATATAATAATATATATCCTTGATACTTAGCAATGAAGTAAAATGGGATATTCAGCTTTCATGAACAGGGGACATGAGGTGCAGAAAAGATGACAACTCTATGCCATACTCTGTGAAATCTTGGATTTGTGTAGACTGCCTTACGGTAGCAGAGTATTTAATGGAAAGATATTTTGGATGCTAAAGAAAATGAACGTATGGAAGAAAGCATGTGCAGAGAATTAAAAATGTAAGTGGAAATGTAAGGACGCTCTTATAGCCGTACCCATTGTTTAATTTTTTTAAGTTTTAACATTTAGCGAATCCCGTAGGATTCCGTTCATGTGCAAACTATTATGGACAAAAATAAAAACACGGTCGTGTCGATTAATGTGTCACGATCCCAAAAATATAAAAATATAGACATGTTAGCTTATTCCGTGGAACCACAAAATGCTTATATAGGGTGTAAATTACTCTAAGTAAAAAGTTGCTTATTTTCCAAATTAAAAAATATAGTATAATTCTAAAAATTAAATTATAACTAGGTATCAAATATCTCGTCCAAATACGAAGCCAATATTTAATTATAATTAAATATATCGTTATGGTTTATAAAAGATTCTATAGTGACTATTTGAAAATTTGATTTGAACATAAATTACAATCTATACGACAAAATCTCAAATTTTCACTTCCATTAGAAAAATATAGCTCAACAGATTCGAACGTTTCTTGTTTCGAAGAAATTCGACTCGTAACGAATCGTGTATACTCAGCTGAAGTTCGAATTGAAATATTACAAACTGCAGCGACGTTACGAGCTCGATTATAATTTATATTATAATTAATTTGTTCAACTGACGTTTTATAAATATATTCGTTATTATAATTCGAATCTAAATCTGATTAAATATCTTAAATTATCTGATTCACACAATATTATCAGTTCAGCTATTTCTGACTGTTCCGGAAATTAAATTATTATTCCACTATTTATAATAATTAAACAATATAAATTATTTAACTCAAGTAATAAATATCGCCAAATCGATATTTAAATAATTAAATAAGTTAATTATTCAATTACTAAAAATACGGGATGTTACATTCTTCCCCCTTAAAAGAATTTCGCCCCCAAAATTACTAAGTCAAAAAATGCTATAACCTTATTGACTATATTAAAATCTTTTGTTTCTCCTTTTAGTTTCAACTAAGCTAAC
The DNA here is from genome assembly GCA_030737875.1 of Allium sativum. NCBI lineage: Eukaryota > Viridiplantae > Streptophyta > Magnoliopsida > Asparagales > Amaryllidaceae > Allium > Allium sativum. Next base: position 304,856,689 of record CM060924.1, read on the forward strand.
TTAATTCAAATTAAAATATTAATTAATTCTTATTAACGACAATTTTCAAAAATTCTGAAAATTTCCAAGCTCCTTAAATTTCCGAATTTTTTGCTTGTGTCTCCTTTGTACGGCTCAATCGGTACAAATACAACTCGCCTCTCTAGGCTTCTCTAACCCAAATGAAAATCAAACAACCAAGCGGTTTGCCAAACAGGCTCATAAAGATCTCATACTCAATATAATATAAACTTGTACAACATTCAACTCTGTCTCTTCTATTTGTTATCACTTAAGCATATATCAACGCATTCCCGATTGATCTCCACTCAATTCTCGAACCAAACCATTTGCTTATAACTAAGCCAAGTTCCATTTTGAACTCGAGTTCCATCCTTGATTCCAAATTCTTACACAACAATCCAATCCAATTCCAAATAATCTCTAATTCAATCCACCTTTATTTAACTTAGTAAGTTAAATTCCAATTTATTTTTTTACTCTTACCATTTCAATCTTATTTAATTTCACAAGTTAAATTTAAATTTCAGAATTCAAATTCCTGGGTTTTATTTCAATTTTTTTTGAAATCATATATATATATATATAATTACAATAATTCAAAATATTTGAATTTTTAACAACTTATTTCCTTAATAATTCAAAAACCAAATTTTTGGTAGTAATCGGTCACTTAGAAACTTGGAAATCACACTGATGATGTCCGGATCATCATCAGAATTATTTTCTAGCAATCGAAGTGAGTTCAATACTATATCACTTTTCAAAACCATTTTAAAACATTTCCATTTTGAAATTACTTCAAAATATTCTTCACAATGTTTAGAAAACATTTCTAAATTCACCCAGGATTTCAAAATTTCCATATATTTTAAATCAAAAATCCATTTACAAACACTTTTCAATTTTCCAGAGTTTTAATTCCATTTTTTTTAATCCAGATTTAATTCATCTGAAATTATATATCACTTTTGATTGGTTATTCATAACCATCTCAATTTTATATTCTTATTCGATTATAGTAACAACCAACATATTCACTATACTATATTATTCCAAGATATATATTTTATTATATCAAAAAATATAATTTGTAAAACTATTTCATTTACCCTCTTTTTTCAAAACATACCATATCGGTTTATCGTATTCCAGCATTTAGAAACCCCTATCGACATTGTACTGCCCCGCTATCGACTAGAATTCATAAGCCACTTAACCAATAAAGATCTACAATATAAAACCATTTTTATACAATATACAAATACACTCACTCGTATATATATATATACACACACACACACACTCAAACTCAATCTATGGTATTACTAACCTTATGTCTATTAAGCCACGCCACAGAGCCAAGGTAATCACTTAACCTTCAGCTCTGATACCACTATAACGAACCGGAGATTTTCGATCCATAAAATTAACACATGTTGAGTATCCAAGCATCATAAATACCGGATCATTAATAGAAAGAAGTTAAAGGGTGAGAAATAGAAAGAAAGAAAATTAGAATAGTAGAAGAACATCATCACAGAACAGAATCAGAGTAACTCGAATCTCACAACGGATGAATAAAATATATTATATAGGAACTTTGGAAATACAAACTGGTAACGCTATATACATACCATTTTCACATAACATCACAGCGGAAATAAACTCTATATATATCTAACTTCAAAGCCTCCTGCTCTGAGCTCCTCTAAGTAGATCTATCAAATCCCGACTACTTTGACTGCTCGTGCAAATTTGGGCACCCAAGAGTTTAGGGAAAACAAAACAAAATAAACTCTGGGTCAGTCATGTGACTAGTGTGAGTAAATACTAATCATTTTGGTTTAACTTTTCAAATCCTTTTAAAAGAAATGATAAACATAAGACCGATCCATATATAAACACAGATGGTTTTTACCTTATGATAATGCAAAATATTTCTTCAGATCAATATATTCTACTATTATAATAATGTCTAAATCAAGTAATAGAAATCTAGCAGAATGCTTTCATCTCATGCTCTACATATATAATATACAATCAAAAACCATGTGCTCTTATTGGATAATGGATTTGCAACTCTGACAAAGTATGGATCCACCTTCCGATCAATGTACTCTAGAAGCGATATACTGGAGTTCAACAAGAACATCTTGTAACTTAGCCAAACATAACCGACCATTCATTTCGCTTTAATGTTCTGAATATATTATCACCTTACAATTGGTATACCAACATAACCATTCCCGATAGAAACATAATTGAAAGAAGTAACAAATATGAATATTCTCTAAATGGTGACAATATACCCTACTTGGGTGTGACCCACTTAGCCATGCTGTCTGCCTGATTTTGTCATTTCCCAATTGATGAGGCTTGAGGTCATAACGTATCACTATACGGATCACGTCTTCATTTACTTTGAATGCCACGTCATCATACCCACCAAATCACAAATTGATTTCTCCAGAAATACCGTGAGTATAAGCTAAGAGAAACAAATACCTTTGCCACCAACGTAAATACGTTTGAAACGGCCAACTTACGCGATCTACCAGATATACTCTATCAGACATTCATCCATTCAAGTTGTCCTGGGGCTGGACAAACCGAAGGAATTATTCTGTAAATCCATCTTAACCTAGGATCACCAAAATAACCCTTGTATAAACTCCGTCTTCAATTATCTTCGACTTATTTGATTCGAAATGATAATGCCCATACATTGTGGTTTTCAGATAATAAATCTGATCCCGGTCTCTTCGTATTGACGGAAATGGTCAGAAACTTTGATAATTGATTATTTAACTATCAAAGGAAAACATGTGTACAGACAACAGTCGTATTCCCAAATGGAAATATTACATATCAATCACCAATTCATTTCCCAATTTCCCATTTATTATCTTTACCCAAATATTTATCTAACTCGTTTAGTCTCTCATGATTTTTCGGAAAACATTTCCATATATTCACAACTTCTTATTTCCCGTATTTCAAAAATATACTTTATTAATGTTGGAAAACATTTCCATATCATATTTATGCATCACTATCCATTAGTCCTTAACCGTAAACTAGTAAAAAACAATTCCCTAAGTATTTACCACGAAGGCCGAAACCAACATTAGATCAATACTCAGAAATCCATTCAACATAACTAATCTCCAGTCAGTTTCTAATTTACTTAACTCCATTCTTAACTTCTTATTTACACAAATCATTTCCTTTTATAACTATCTATATCTTGCAAATCATTTACTCTAAAACCATTATTCACTTTATAACATGAATATTATTCTTTTACAGAAATCTTGTCTCAGTTAATTAAATCAAATCTTGATTTAAATAAATATTATCATTATAGTATAAAATCACATCACTCCAGTTCGTTTATAAATTCATATTCGCATTTCACTTTATAAACTCCATTTATAAATCAATTTCCTGTTAATTATATGTCAAGCTTATAACTAAATCTCGATTTCACAGTCTATTATAAACTATTAGTATTACATCAAATATTAACTATCTTGTTAATTTCTAAGCTTTTGTAATCTATAATTTCTAAAATAAATTATTTTCATAATATTCGACATAGTCGAAATCAAATTATAATTCCTTATGTGTTTATTTCAATTAACTTTACACTTCGAACATCTAAATAAATTTCATCGTTTCTGTTTGAAATAATTACCCAATTTCCCTTTTTATATTTCATCTTATAATTTCAAATTATTTAATGATAATTAATCCATTTTTATTTCTACCCTTTGTTTATAAATCAAAATGCTTGTTTTAATATAATTAAAACAAGTTATCATATTCTACTCCATTCGAAATTCAATTTCTATTTAAAAATATATTATCCTTTTTAAAACCCCAATTTCCTTTCCAATATATTCGACTATATTTTATAGTATTTAAATACCAATTATTTCATGTTAATGTTGTTTAAAACACACAATAATCAACTATAGATTATTCGTCACATCGTAAAATACAATATATGAAAACAACAATATAATTGTTGAGGAATCCAGTTGGATTCCTCCGACCTATTTCCCTACATCAACAGATATTAATCAACATAAATTAAACTAATTTCATATCAATGAAATATCACAATAAATAGAATCAATATTTAACTATCGGTTTGTATATATAACGGTATCTATAATTTCAATCCACTAATTAGCAAATCATTCAAAGGACCATCACACACGACATTCAGTCATTTTTATAAATATTAAATAACATTTATAAAATTATAAAACTGGACAAAGTGTAACAACCCGGAAAATCCGAGCCAATTTAAAAATTTTATTTTGGCAATTTTGATGGATTTTGAATATTTAAAATGATTTATTTTAAATAATAATGACGAGAAATTTATTCTGAATAGAATTAGAATATATATATTTATTTGAATCAAAGTCATAATATAAAATATTTATTTTAATTATAAAAGGAATTTAAAATGGCGCGGTAGTTTGAAAATTCGATTTCAAGTTTCAAATGAATGTACATGATTCAAAATAAACTAGATTTTAGTGAAACCAAAAATATTAAGATCTAATTGAAAATATCTTTCCAACGAATCTGAAATATTGAAATTTCATAGCGGGAATAAAAAGTTATGCCCAGTTGAAAATCCAGAATAGTCGCTATGGAATTTCGGCCCTTAAAAATGGAAATTTTGCAAACTACCTCCATTTTCGACGAAACCATTTTATTGGATCCAAGATGTCGAATTATTGCTAGATTCCAAAATTCATAATTTTTGGGATTAATATGTGAGCGTGGCGCTGGAAAACACGTTTTGACAGTTTTAGTCAATTTGGATTGACTAGAAAATGGCCATTTTTCAAATTGTCTTAGAATTTGACGAAATTAGTTTTGTTAGGACCGTATCGTCAATACGAAGCTAGAAATATTTTTTCTAGAATTTTTAGAGTCTGTATGTGGCCCTGATAAATTGAAATGTGCGTTTAAATTCAATATATTGATTTATATTTTAAATTTGATGAAAACTGATCGTAACAGCCGAACTGGCTTACGAAACATATCCCATTGTGTTCGGAATGGGGGTAATATGCTGGGGACGACATTCATTGGGCATCGTTAGGGGTTCAAAAGGAAAGTCAACTTTTTGAAAGATAAAATAATTAAATAAATTATATAAGCTCACCCTCTCTCTCCTCTCATTCAGATCGTGGAAAGTAAATAAAATAAAAAAACTCACAAGTTCAAATCAAGCGTCACTCCCTCCCCAATCGCCTCCGCCCACACTGGAGCACCCCGACGTCGAGCTGCCGCCGCCTCCACCAAACCCCCCGTTCTATGCTTGCATCCCCTGTAATAACCCGGAAATCCGAGCCAATTTAAAATTTTTATTTTGGCAATTTAAATGAATTTTGGATATTTAAAATGAATTACTTTAAATAATAATGACGAGAAATTTATTTTGAATAGAATTAGAACACACATATATATATATTTGAATCAACGTTAGAATATAAATATTTATTTTTAATTATAAAAGGAATTGAAAATGGCCCGATAGCTTGAAAATTCGATTTCAAAGTTCAAATGAATGTACAGGATTCAAAATAAACCAGATTTTGGCAAAACCAAAAATATTAGAATCTATTTGAGAATATCTTTCCAACGAATCTGAAGAATTGAAATTTCATAGCAGCGATAAAAAGTTATGTCCAATTGAAAATTCAGAATAGTCGCTATGGAATTCTGGCCCTTAAAAATGGAAATTTTGCAAACGACCTCAATTTTTGATGAAAGCACTTTTGTTGGATCCGAGATGTCAAGTTATTGCTAAATTCCAAAATTCATAATTTTCTGAATTAATATGTGAGCGTGGTGAAGTAAAACGAGTTTTGATAGTTTCAATCAATTTCGATCGACCAGAAAATGGCCATTTTTCAAACGATCTTCAAATTTGATGAAATTAGTTTTTTTAGGACTGTATCATCAATACGAAGCTAGAAATAATTTTTCTGGAATTTTTAAAGTCCGTATGTGACCCCGGTAAATTGAAATATACGTTTAAAATTCAATATAAGGATTTAAATGTTAATTTAAATGAAAAATGATTGACACAGTCGAATTGGCTTACGGGGCATATCCCATGGTGTTCGGAATGGGAGTATTTAGCTAGGGGCGACTATCGTTGGGTTCGATTTGGAGTTCGGATTAAAAGGTAGCTTTTTGGATTTAAAAATAAAATTAAATATAATAATAATATATATTCCTTATACTCTCTCCTCCTTCTCTTCTATTCAGTCAACGCCAGTCAAAAAAAAAGGAAGAACACCGCGACACCCTAGACCCACCGCCGACCAGCTCCAGCCCGCCGTCCATCTTCTCCACGATCTCCCCCTTTCTCGCTCCCTCTCGCCAGCCTCGTACTCGAACCCCGATCCACGCAAACGAGAGAACCCTCCGTTAACCACCGCGGCGTGCCGCCAACGCCCTGCGCCGTCTCCGACGATGCTCCACCGCCTCGACCTGTGCTGACGCAAACCCCCTGCGCTGCCTGACCGTGCTGAGCCACCACCAGTGACAGCTCTGATACCACATGTAACACAAAAATCATATTTTTATTTCCACTTCATATATATAAAAATCATATTTTATCGCTACTTCATATATATAAAAATCGAATTTTTATCTTGCTATTCAAATAAAAATTATATTTTTATATCGTTTTTTCATATATGATAATCATATTTTGATTCTTCGCACATAATAAAAATTATATTTTTACTCTCTACATATAATAAAAATTATATTTTTAATACTCTACTAATATAAAAATCATATTTTTATTCTTTCTGTAATATAAAAATAGCACAAGTAACAATTTAGAATTTCGCTTGATCTGAATCAATCGCTAAACCAACCAAGACCGTTCGAAACCCCTGATTGCTTTGAGGACAAGCCACATCGGGACACAAACAGAAGAAAATTTCATTGCTTATTACAACAATTCCATCATAATACAAGAATATACAGAGTATGAATAAATATTACATAGAAAATATCAAAGATTTAAATTACATTTAAATACATCGCAACGGAAAAACAATACAAAGCACAACTGAAAACAGATACACGGATACAGAACTTTCCGAATACCGCTTCAGCTGTAAATCAGGATCCTGTGAATATAAATCTGCAAAACCAAAACTACTAGCTACTCGTGCAAAAAATAAGGACACCTAGAGTTTAGGTTAAAACAATAAACTCCAGGTCAATCATGTGAGTGGTGTGAGAACTATAACAGTTATTAATCTTTATTTTAAAGCTAGGTAAATCAAGAGACAACGCCGTATAACACGGAACGGGTTTCTTCCTAAGAATACCAGTGCATAAAACAAAACAGCGCAATGCTTTTTGGAAAAATGAAGCTACAAACCAACTCAACTTTCATTCTTTTCAATATGGCTTAAGTTCTTCAACTTTTCAGTTTCATTCCTTTTCGGGGACGAAAAGTTTTAAGTTGGGGAGATTGTAATAACCCGGAAATCCGAGCCAATTTAAATTTTTTATTTTGGCAATTTTAATGAATTTTTTATATTTAAAATGGATTATTTTAAATAATAACGACGAGAAAATTAGTTTGAATAGAATTAGAACATATATATTTATTTGAATCGACGTTAGAATATAAATATTTTTAATTATAAAAGAAATTGAAAATGGCGCGGTAGTTTGAAAATTCGATTTCAAAGTTCAAATGAATGCACAGGATTCAAAATAAACTGGATTTCAGCGAAACCAAAAATATTAGAATCTATTTGAGAATATCTTTCCAAGGAATCCGAAAAATTCAAATTTCATAGCGGCGATAAAAAGTTTTGTCCAACTGAAAATTCAGAATAATCACTATGGAATTCTGGCCCTTAAAAATGGAAATTTTGCAAACGACCTCAGTTTTCGATGAAACCACTGTTGTTGGATCCAGGATGTCAAGTTATTGCTAGATTCCAAAATTCGTGATTTTCTGGATCAATATGTGAGCGTGGTGAAGTAAAACGTGTTTTGACAGTTTCAGTTAATTCCGATCGACCAGAAAATGGCCATTTTTCAAACGGTCTTCAAATTTGACGAAATTAGTTTTGTTAGGACCGCATCGTCAATATGAAGCTAGAAATAATTTTTTTGGAATTTTTAAAGTCCGTATGTGACCCCAGTAAATTGAAATATACGTTTAAAATTCAATATGAGGATTTAAATGTTAATTTAAATGAAAACTGATCAAAACAGTCGAATTGGCTTATGGGGGCATATCCCATGGTGTTCGGAATGGGGGGATTTAGCTAGGGGCGACAGTCGTTGGGTTCGATTTGGAGTTCGGATTAAAAGGTAGCTTTTTGGATTTAAAAATAAAATTAAATATAATAATATATATTCCTTATACTCTCTCCTCCTTCTCTTCTATTCGGTCAGCGCCAGTAAAAAAAAAGGAAGAACACCGTGACACCCCAGACCCGCCGCCTACCTGCTCCAGCCCGCTGTCCATCTTCTCCATGACCTCCCCCTTTCTCGGTCCCTTGCGCCAGCCTCGCGGTTGAACCCCGATCCACGCAAACGAGAGAACCCTCCGTCAACCACCGCGCTATGCCGCCAACGCCCTGCGCCGTCTACGACGATGCTCCACCGCCTCGACATGTGCTGACGCGAACCCCCTACGCCGCCTGACCATGCTGAGCCACCACCAGTGAAGCGCTGAAACCCTAGAAAAATTTACAGTAAGTATTTCCGATTTCCTTTAATTCTTTCACCGAAAAAAATGATTTTTATTGATTAGAGAATATAATTTTTCATTGCTATGAAAGTTATTATTTTTACTCATATGAAAGTCATTATTTTTATCAGGAAAGCTATTATTTTTATGATACGAAGAAATGGATTTTTCTTTGAAATAAAATGAGATTTTCTTTGATTTGGAAAAATTGGATTTTTATAACATGGAAAAAAGGTGATTTTTAAATATAATTATTGTTGATTAAAAATACGATCTTTATAATATATGTAAAGAATAAAAATATGATTTTTATATTATAGAAAGAATAAAAATATGATTTTTATATTAGTAGAGTATTAAAAATATAATTTTTATTATATGTAGAGAGTAAAAATATAATTTTTATTATGTGCGAAGAATCAAAATATGATTATCATATATGGAAAACGATATAAAAATATAATTTTTATTTGAATAGCAAGATAAAAATTCGATTTGTATATATATGAAGTAGCGATAAAAATTCGATTTTTATATATATGAAGTGGAAATAAAAAATATGATTTTTGCGTTACATCCCCTCTTCGATTTAAGACGCCGAACCACCTCAGAAACCGCCGCACCGACCACCTATTGACTCGCCAACGCTGGCGAAACCTCCCACCGCTAACAGTAAGGCCTGCGCGCCCCCCCCTCAGCCTCTACCCCTACTGAAATCGAAGTGAGATTTTCTTTAATTTGTTTATTTAGTGTAGATCATTAATTTAGGCAATGTATTAAGGAAAATCAGTTTTTATTATTCGTATATACATTTATATGATAATGTGATTTTTTTCTCTTATAGGAATATTAAAAATATGATTTTTATATTATAGGAATATTAAAAATAAGATTTTTATATAGTAGAGATTATAAAAATATGATTTCTATATAGTAAATATGATTTATATATAGCAGAGATTATAAAAATATGATTTTTATACAGTAGTGATTATAAAAATATGATTTATATATAAAAAATAGCGATAAAAATTCGATTTTTATAAATGTGAAGTAGCGAAAAAAAATCGAGTTTTATATATGAAGTAGCGATGCAAAGATTATATTTTTATAAGTGAAAAGTTAGATCTTTTAAGAATATAAAGAAGAGGTTTTTAGAAATATATAAACATCATATTAAAAATGTGATTTTTAATATGAACAGCGTGAAAAGGACGGCGTAGGAATTTAGGGCAAATCCAATCGATCAGAAATTCAGAATAGAACGGTGGAGTGGAACCCCAAGGTGAGAACTTCTCACTTTTTATTTTATTTTCTAGTTAAAATATATACTAGGATGTAGACGGTGCTTAGCAGCACCCGACACCCGTTGTCCTCAGACCATGGACGACTTGTTTGTTTATTCGGTTATGTTGTGAAAATTGATTGTGTGATATGGAATGGAATAAAATATTTATAGTTAAAAATATTTAAAAATATAATTTTTAACGTGTATATGAATAAAATAAATATCCATAAACAAATCAGATGATTTGTTTATGTACACATATTTGACTGATATTGATTGGGATGATAAATTTTACACATCGCCCAACTGCACAAATAAAATCTGTGTTTGATTGATTTAAACCCCACACGGGTATTGGGATGATATTGGACATATGCTAATCCCAATATTTAGTTGTATGTCAATCGATTGGTTGATAGACTGTTATAAGCGTTGAATATTTTTAATTAGTGCTTATACAGTGTAGAATGCACTCTGGATGATGATGATTATTTATCACTATTGTTGTACATGTACTGTATGAAATTCATATAATCAAATTATATGGTAATTGACTGTGTCTGATTCCAGATCAGAAAGAATGAATATTTTAAAACAGCGATTATTTTAAAATAATGAATATTTTCAAGTAATATTCAGTAAAGAATCAAAATTTGGTTTTGATGTCCGATTTGGGATGAACACGAAAATATTTTATTATATAAAGCCGTGTTGATTAGATTAATACCATTTTGACGTGAACGATTTTTATATCGATTTTATTCGTTTTTTAATAAAGAATATCGAAAAAGAATTGATTTTAAAATCGAATGTTTTGAAAACATTATCATTTATATATCGATGATATGGAATATTAATTTTTGATTAGAAATTGAATATGAAGTGGAAATCGTTTTGAAAACGAATTTAAAATAATTTATAAAATACGTTTTAAATGGAAATCAATGAAATATATATATATATATATATTATATATATATAATGGCCGGAATAGAACGCGCCGTGCTGCGGCAGTTCGCGAATTTCGACCATTGACTTCAAACGGACATTTCGGGAGATCCGACCGTCGGATTCTCCTAAAACCGAAACCATTGGTTTCGTATCATAAATAAATTTCTATCGAATATTAGAGATTTTAAATCTAATGGTTGTATTTGGAATTATGTCCAAATCAAATTTGGAAAAGGTCGCTGTAGGTGCAGTTCGATGACTGTTTATGGAAATCGACTATACTGGCATTGATAAAATTATTAAAAATATCAATAATCAGTGTAAAATCATAATAAATGATTTGGAAAGAATTAGGATGAAAAATTCCGTATTTGAAAAGATGAAAATAGATTTTTATCGAAATGAACTCGTTTTGAATTAGAATAATAAACACAATATTTTTAAAATAAATAAAATGGATTTGAAATGGTTTTAAAAATAACCAGGATTTCCAATATATGAATTGAAATGGAATTGAATCGAAATGATGCTCGAAATATTTTGATATTGGATTTCGTGATTATACGGAGATTGTGGAGGAATTTGGAAGATATATATATATATATTGTTATTTCAATACGATATTCGTTATTCCAATACGATATTTGTTGGTTTCAGACTTTGATATTGAATATAAGACGATATATTTTCTATTCAGAGCCTTTTATTTAATATCAAATTGGATTTTGGGTTCGTCATGAATGGTATCTTTAATAATACTGTTCTTGAACGAATGGATTAAGAAAATTAGAAACTAACTAGAGATTAGTTAAGTTGAATGGTTTCCTGGGTATTGATCTGATGTTGGTTTCGGCCTTTGGGGTTAATACTTAGGGGATTATTCTCTTACTAATTTACGGTTAGAGGCTAATGTGAATTGGGTTTATTGTGAACTGTGTTTTTAACGACATTCGTTCTTTAACCCGATTTACAGTGAAATGTAATTTGGAATTTATAAATCTTTTTATTTAGATTTAACAAGAATTTTCCAAAGTAACGTTTTCTAATTTAATATATTAAATTGGAATTGAATGGAATGCGAAGTGGGGTCATAAAAAGAACAGGTTCCAAATCGCGATGGATTCCTTTTTCAAGTCCTGCTGCAGCTGCATGGGCCCTTCCCGCATGCCATAAATGACCCACAAATAGAAAAAATCCTAGAAAAAAATGAGAGGTGGCTAACCAACTTCTAGGAGAGACATAATTAATTGCTTATTTGATAATAATCGAAATGAACTTCTTTGGAGGTAGACTGTTAATACATATGGAATTTGAGAGGCATTGCCGTTATTCCATTTATATTATTGGTCGGATATAGAAATTGATATCAATTATATATTGATTTTTTTCCCCGTGAATATTCCATAATTAATGGAATGTGATTTAGGTTGTCGTGAATGGTATCTTTAATAATACTATTCTTAGACCCAACGGAGTTAAGAAAATCAAAAAGTAACTGGAGATTAGTTAAGTTGAATGGTTTCCTGGGTATTGATCTGATATTGGTTTCGGCCTTCGGGGTAATACTTAGGGAATTGTTCACTTGCTAATTTATGGTTAAAGGCTGATGGAAGTGAATGTGATTTTGGGTTTATCGTGAACTGTGTTTTAAATGGCATTGGTTATTTAACCTAGTTAAAGGCTGGATATTGATTTTTGGGAAGATTAAAACCAACTAGAGTTTTAATGCATCTTTAATTAGATTGAAATGATATCCAAAGGAAGATTAAAGAATAAATTTAAAGAACTTATCTTTGATAAAATTAATGGGAACCTTTCCCAAAGTATATGAATATTTGGATAAAGAAATATTCTGGATTTGAATGAGGCTTATGTTGTGTTTTTATAGCACTTGTTTATTATATACGCGAGTTATTCAGAAAGACCGGGTTTATCCCATTCTGAATAACTGATCCGACGATGGGTCGAGGATGAAGACGGTGGTTGAAGACCGGAGGTTTTCACATCATTTGGATGATTACTGATGTCTTGATTGGGTTGTACACCCAAGGCAAGGTAATAAGTGGTGATGGTCCAGACGTACTTGGAGATCGACGGATATGCGAGGGCTTTTCCCCTGTATTGGACATATATGGGAGGAATAAGGTGCCTCTGGTTTCGTTCAAACCGAGAACGAACTTGTAAATGGATGTGCGTCTGACATCGGATTTCATTCTGTGTGATTGATAGACATTGGTTGCATAGCGTGAATTGCCTCTGTGGCATGCTGAGATGCAAATGATCAAGGCTTCTATTGAAAAGAAGAGTCTTGTGGTTTATGATCAAAGCACGGCTTTAATACAGCGTAGCTTTGTGTAGCGTTAATTCACGAGCCTCACACCCTCGTGTGAACCAGAAACGGGAGAGGACATCAGGGAGGGCATGCGTTTCTTTCTATCTAGGAGTGGCATCTGCGTTTTGCACGCCCTAACATTTTACTTATGTGGATGATGGATAGCGAGGTGCCTCGGCTATATCGGTCGATCCAGGACCGATGGAGTCATTTGGCTCATTGATGCCCCACAGGGCAGGGAAACGAATGTTTAAGCATTTTAATCCACTCCGTGTGGATCGACCCTGACGATCCAAGGCTTACCTGCGTGCTTGCCTGAGGGGCGGGCTAGAGCGTCTTGAAGCGGTAAGGACGATCCCTTACCTTGGTTCACAGACGGAAATCCAACTTCCAATTCGACATTTTGCACTTTTAATTGTAAACCTATATACACCGACATAGTGGTATAGGGCACTTATGCCATCTATGATTGATACTTATGATTGAAATTGTTTTGACACTATCACTTATAGTAATAATAGAACAAGAAATTTTACGTACCAACCATTCTTGGCTATTATAAGGTAAAAACTCTATCCTCCGGCTTGCGTTGCATTGTATGATGGGACCTGAGTCTTATAATAGCTTCATTGTTCTTTATTTAGCATTGCGCTGTTGTTTTATGCACTGGTGTTCTTGGGAGGAAACCCATTCCGTGTTATACGGCGTGGTCCCTTGATTTACCTAACTTTAAAATAAAGATTAATAATTGTTTTAGTTCTCACAACAGTCACATGACTGACCTGGAGTTTATTGTTTTAACCTAAACTTTGGGTGCCCCCATTTTTCGCACGGGCAGCTAGTAGTTTTGTAGATTTATATTCACAGGATCCTAGTTTACAGCTAGAACGATATTCAGAAAGATCTGTATCCGTATATTCTTTTCAATTGTGTTATGTATTATTTTCCACTGCGTTGTAACTTGTAAATCTCTTATGTTTATCGAATGTGTAATATTTATTCATACTCTGTATATTCTTATATTCTGATGAAATTGTTGTAATAAGCAATGAAATGTTCTTCTGTTTGTGTTCTGATTCGTCTTGTCCTCAAGGCAATCCGTTCTTTCTCTTCTCTTCGGAGATGGGGGAAGTTACGGGGCCTTACAGCTGGTATCAGAGCTTTGGTTTACAGAGCTCAGAGAAAAAGACACGTTAGAACCAAATGAAAGAATTCATCAGTGAGTGGATTAGTAATATCCAATGAGAATGACTCATTAGAGATGGGATCAGTAGTGTCCTAGAATTAGTGTGAAGAGTATTATTTCTAAAATAAAATTAAAAACAAATTTCGTTTTGAAAATTAAAACCTTATCATACGTATTTGAATATTTTATTTTAAATTGATTTGGACAATCTCGTATACAAAGACTTTGCATATACGACTGATCCATGTGTATTCGAAGTTTTAATATACTGGATAAATGTAGAATCACACTCTAGTCGCCCGGGAATGATTCTGATGATGGGTACCCATCATCAGTGTTGTGTTCGAGTTTCGAAAGTGGGATATCTATATATTTGCAATTGACTGGTGTGAGAACCAAAACTAGATAGGGCTTATTGTTGTGATTTGGCACAAAAAATGTGATTTTTGATTATATTGAAAATTGTTTGGAAATGCATGCATGTACGTATATATGTGTGAACACGTCATTGCAAGGAGGCTAGAGCAGAGGAATAAAATTATATGCCCGACAAATAGGTTCATGTTTACTAATTTCTTGGGTTTTGGATGATTTTATGAGCCAATTGTCTGTTTCTTTTTCTTTTTGGATTGGAGAGGCCTATACGGCAATTTCGGGATTTTCCCGGTGCTCCCGTACAGGGGAGGTTATGGAAAAAAATTTCGAAAATTTAGGGTGTTAGCCAAATTTTTGAAAAATTTGAAAAGTTCTTAGAAATTGAAAAGTAGAAGAATGAAAGCCATAAGGAAAATAATGAAAGTTGAGTTGGTTTGTAAAACAACTTTCAGCTCCATTCCTTTTCAAGGATGAAGAGATTTTAAGTTGGGGAGATTGTAACAACCCGGAAAATCCGAACCAATTTAAATTTTTTATTTTGGCAATTTTGATGGATTTTGAACATTTAAAATGATTTATTTTAAATAATAATGACGAGAAATTTATTCTGAATAGAATTAGAATGTATATATTTATTTGAATCGAAGTTAGAATATAAAATATTCATTTTAATTATAAAAGGAATAGAAAATGGCGCGGTAGTTTGATAATTCGATTTCAAGTTTCAAATGAACGTACAGGATTCAAAATAAACAGGATTTTAACGAAACCAAAAATATTAAGATCTAATTGAAAATATCTTTCCAACGAATCTGAAAGATTGAAATTTCATAGCGAGAATAAAAAGTTATGCCCAGTTGAAAATTCAGAATCGCTATGGAATTTCGGCCCTTAAAAATGGAAATTTTGCAAACGACATCCGTTTTCGACGAAACCACTTTTGTTGGATCCGGGATGTCGAATTATTGCTAGATTCCAAAAATCATAATTTTTGGGATTAATATGTGAGCGTGGCGCAGGAAAACACTTTCTGACAGTTTCAGTCAATTTGGATCGACCAGAAAATGGCCATTTTTCAAACGGTCTCAGAATTTGACGATATTAGTTTTGGTAGGACCGTATCATCAATACGAAGCTAGAAATAATTTTTTTGGAATTTTTAATATCTGTATGGGGCCCCGGTAAATTGAAATGTGCATTTGAATTCAATATATTGATTTATGTTTTAAATTTGATGAAAACTGATCATAACAACCAAACTGGCTTACGAAACATATCCCATTGTGTTCGGAATGGGGGTAATATGCTAGGGACCACAGTCATTGGGCATCGTTAGGGGTTCAAAAGGAAAGTGAACTTTTTGAAAGATAAAATAATCAAATAAATTATATAACCTCACCCTCTCTCTCCTCTCATTCAGATCGTGGAAAGTAAATAAAAAAACCCATAGGTTCAAATCGAGCGCCGCTCCCACCCCAACCGCCTCCGCCCATGCTGGAGCACCCCGACGTCTAGCTGCTGCCTCCACCAAACCCCCCCTCCGATCTCTGCTCGCATCCCCTCTCCGATTTAAGACGCCGAACCACCTCAGAAACCGCCGCGCCGACCACCACCGGGGAAACCTTTCACCTCCACCAGGAAGGCCTGCGCTCCCCCCTCAGCCTCTACCCCCTCTGAAATCGAAGTGAGATTTTCTTTAATTTGTTTATTTAGTGTAGATCAATTAATTTAGGCAATGTATTAAGGAAAATCAGTTTTTATTATTTGTATATACAATTATAAGATAATGTGATTTTTTTTCTCTTGTAGGAATATTAAAAATAAGATTTTTATATTATACGAATATTAAAAATATGATTTTTTATATAGTAAGATTACAAAAATATGATTTTTATATAGTAGAGATTAAAAAATATGATTTTTATATAGTAAATATGATTTTTATATAGTAGAGATTATAAAAATATGTTTTTTATATAGTAGTGGTTATAAAAATATGATTTATATATATATATAGAATAGCGATAAAAATTCGATTTTTATATATGTGAAGTAGTAAAAAAAAATCGAGTTTTATATATGAAGTAGCGACGAAAAGGTTATATTTTTATAAGTGAAAAGTAAAATCTTTTAAGAATAGAAAGAAGAGGTTTTTAGAAATATATAAACAACATATTAAAAATGTGATTTTTAATATGAACAACGTGAAAAGGACGGCGTAGGAATTTCGGGCAAATCCAAGAGATCAGAAATTCAGAATAGAACGGCGGAGTGGAACCCCAAGGTGAGAACTTCTCACTTTTTATTTTATTTTCTAGTTACTACGATGCAGACGGTGCTTAGCAGCCCCCGACACCCGTTGTCCACAGACCTTGGACGACTTGTTTGTTTGTTTGGTTATGTTGTGAAAATTGATTGTTTTGTGTGGAATGGAATAAAATATTTTATAGTTAAAAATATAATTTTTAACGTGTATATCAATAAAATAAATATCCATAAACAAATCGGATGATTTGTTTATGTACACACATTTGACTGATATTGATTGGGACGATAAATTTTACACATCGCCCAACTGCACAAATAAAATCTGTGTTTGATTGATTGAAACCCCACACGGGTATTGGGATGATATTGGACATACGCTAATCCCAATATTTAGTTGTATGTCAATCGATTGGTTGACAGACTGTTATAAGCGTTGAATATTTTTATTTAATGCTTATACAGTGTAGAATGCACTCTGGATGATGGATGATTATTTATCACTGTTGTTGTATACATGTATTGCATGAAATCCATATAATCAAATTATATAGTAATTGACTGTGTGTGATTCCAGTTCAGAAAGAATGAATATTTTAAAATAACGATTATTTTAAAATAACAATTAACTTAAAATAACGAATATTTTCAAATAATATTCAGTAAAGAATCAAAATTTGGTTTTGACGTCCGATTTGGGATAGACACGAAAATATTTAAATATATAAAGCTGTGTTGATTAGATTAACGCCATTTCGATGTGAACGATATTTATATTGATTTTATTCAGTTTTTTTTATAATGAATATCGAAAAAGAATTGATTTCAAAATCGAATGTTTTGAAAATATTATCATTTATGTATCGATGATATGGAATATTCAATTTTGATTAGAAATTGAATATGAAGTGGAAATCGTTTTGAATATGAATTTAAAATGATTTATAAAATACGTTTTAAATGGAAATCGACGAAATATATACAATATATATATATATATATAATGGCCTAAATAGAACGCGCCGCGCTGCTGTAGTTCGCTAATTTCGACCATTGACTTCAAATGGACATTTCGGGAGATCCGACCATTGGATTCTCCTAAAACCGAAACCGTTGGGTTCGTATCGAGAAGAGGTTTCTAACGAATATTAGAGATTTGAAATCTAACAGTTAGATTTGGAATTATGTCCAAATTAAATTTGGAAAAGGTCGCTGTAAGTGCAGTTCGATGGTCGTTTATGGAAATCGACTTTACTGGCCTTGATAAATTATTAAAAATATCAATAATTAGTGTAAAATCATAAGAAATGATTTAGAAAGAACTGGGATGAAAAATTCCATATTTGAAAAGATAAAAATAGATTTTTTTTGAAATGAACTAGTTTTGAATTACAATAATAAATCCAGTATTTTTAAAATAAATAAATTGGATTTAAAATGGTTTTAAAAATAACCAGGATTTCCAATATATGAATTGGAATGGAATTGAATCGAAATTATGCTCAGAATATTTCGATATTGGATTTCGTGATTATACGGAGATTGTGGAGGAATTGGGAAGATATATATATATATATATATATATATATCGTTATTCCAATACGATATTTGTTGGTTTCAGAATTTGATATTGAATATAAGCCGATATATTTTCTATTCAGAGCCTTGTATTTAATATCAAATTGGATTTTGGGTTCGTCGTGAATGGTATCTTTAACAATACTGTTCTTGAACCGAATGGAGTTAAGAAAATTAGAAACTAACTGGAGATTAGTTAAGTTGAATGGTTCCCTGGGTATTGATCTGATGTTGGTTTCGGCCTTCGGGGTTAATACTTAGGGGATTGTTCTCTTACTAATTTACGGTTAGAGGCTAATGTGAATTGGGTTTATAGTGAACTGTGTTTTTAACGACATTCATTCTTTAACCCGATTTACAGTGAAATGTGATTTGGAATTTATAAATCTTTTTATTTAGATTTAACGGAATTTTCCAAGGTAACGTTTTCAATTGGAATTGAATGGAATTCGATTTGATAATAATTGAAATGAACTTCTGAGGAGGAAGACTGTTAATACATATGGAATCTGAGAGGCATTGTTGTTATTCCATTTATATTATTGGTTGGATATAGAAATTGATATCAATTATATATTGATTTGTTTTTCTATGAAGATTCCATAATTAATGGAATGTGATTTGGGTTGTCGTGAATGGTATCTTTAATAACTCTATTCTTAGACCCAATGGAGTCAAGAAAATCAGAAACTAACTGGAGATTAGTTGAGTTGAATGGTTTCCTGGGTATTGATCTGATGTTGGTTTTCGACCTTCAGGGTTAATACTTGGGGAATTGTTCACTTGCTAATTTATGGTTAAAGGCTGATGGAATTGAATGTGATTTTGGGTTTAACGTGAACCGTGTTTTAAATGACATTGGTTCTTTAACCCAGTTAAAGGCAGGATATTGATTTTTAGGAAGATTAAAACCAAGTAGAGTTTTAATGCATCTTTAATTAGATTGAAATGATATCTAAAGGAAGATTAAAGAATAAATTTAAAGAATTTAACTTTGATAAAATTAATGGGAACCTTTCCCAAAGTATATGAATATTTGGATAAAGAAATATTCTAGATTGGAATGAGGCGTATGTTGTGTTTTTATACCACTTGTTTATTATATACGCGAGTTATTCAGAAAGACCGGGTTTATCCCATTCTGAATAACTGATTCGACGATGGGTTGAGGATGAAGACGGTGGTTGAAGACCGGAGGTTTTCACATCGTTTGGATGATTACTGATGTCTTGATTGGGTTGTACACCCAAGGCGAGGTAATAAGTGGTGATCGTCCAGACGTACTTGGAGATCGACGGATATGCGAGGGCCTCTTCCCTGTATTGGACATATAGGGGAGGAATAAGGTGCCTCCGGTTTCGTTCAGACCTAGAACGAACTTGTAAATCGATGTGTGTCTGACATCGGATTTCGTTATGTGTGATTGATAGACATTGGTTGCATAGAGTGAATTGCTTGTGTGGCATGCTGAGATGCAAATGATCAAGGCTTCTGTTGAAAAGCAGAGTCTTGTGGTTGATGATCAAAGCACGGCTTTAATACAAAGTAGCTTTGTGTAGCGTTAATTCACGAGCCTCACCCCCCGGTGTGAACCAGAAACGGGAGAGGACATCAGGGAGGGCATGCGTTTAATTCTAGCTATGAGTGGCATCAGCATTTTGCACGCTCTGACGTTTTACTTTTGTGGATGATGGATAGCGAGGCGCCTCAGCTATATATCGGTCGTTCCGGAACTGATGGAGTCATTTGGCTCATTGACGCCCCATAGGGCGGGGAAACGCATGTTCAGGCATTTTAATCCACTCCGTGTGGACTGGTCTTGGCTGTAACAACCCGCATTCTACGCATCGGAGGATCGTAGAATATTTATTTTTTTCTTATATGAAGTCGTATGGTCATGTGGCTTTGGGAAACGACCATTAGGGTCATTTCCCATGTTCATGATTTTTGCCGATTATTAAATGACCGTTTTGCCCCTAGCTAATCTTGTTTCGTTCATAACTTTTGACTGGAGAGAAGTTTTGACATGAAACTACTTCCATTAGATCCGAATTATGGTTTACCTTTCCGTAGAGTGGTCATAATAATCAAACAGATTTATCGTTTGGGAGGTATGGCTGAATTAAGGTTTAGAAGGCCAAAAACAGCTTAATTGGGCTTAACCGGGTGATTAACAGCTAGGCCCAATGGGGGATTTCGGGTTTAGAGGTATTTAAGGGCTGCTAGGGTTTAGAAAACGATTTTTACTTCATTTTCCAGCCGCCACAAACATGTCTTTCACTCTAGCCATGGCCTCCACCTTCTAATTTCATCCCAAATCACCTCTAATCACTTTCTAATCGAAGATTAAGCAAAACTACATCAAATCAAGGGGGATTAGCACCAAATTAGAGAGAGTATTGCTGGAACACATTAGAATTCGACCCAAACAGAGAATCATTTCAGATCTATAGTTTACTTTGTGGCTAAGGTGAGTGATTTGCATTGTTTTTCACCAATTATGGCTAATTAGGGTAATTAGCGAAGATTAGCGAAATTATAACTCAGAAAAATCTAGAAAAATTTGTAAAATTCCAGAATATTATTTTATGCCTCTGATATGAATTTGGGTTAATTCGGACTAATTTTGCTAATCCCGGAATTTAGGGGATTAAGGGTTGATTAGTGATAATTAGCGAAATTATGCATCATAAAATTATGGAAAAACATTCAAAAATTCTAAAATATTGTTTTATACCTCTGTTAAAAAATTTGGCTAATTTGGTTAAGTTTTACTAATCCTATCATTAGTTGTTGTTGAACATGTTTAAGGGGAAATATGGCGTTTTGGCTATGTTTGATCCATTTTAACCTATCATATTGATGTTTTGCTGTTCAAGGTTACTTTTACTTGTTGCTATGACTGTATGGTATGCTTTGTGATTGATTAGAATAGATAGAATGGTCAAAAACATCGTCGAAAGGCGTAAAATGCTCGTTGGAAAAGTTGTAGAAAAACAGTGCAGGTTTTCGGATCGGAACGGAGGACTGGGCTCGGACCGAATAGAGGACTGGGCAAGGGATCACCGAACTGAACCGAGGCTTGGCAAAAGGGGAACGTGTGGCAAAAAGGAAGGTCAAAATGGTTGAACTGGGATCGGATCGAGCTAGAGAAGGGGAGATCGGATCAGAGCGGATGGGAATAGGAATGGGGATCAGATCGGACCAGAAGATCAAGCAAGGGACGGAAGGAAGACAGTTGGCGAACCGACCCGATGTGATATGGAGGACCCGAACAGACCCGATGCGACATGGAGGACCCGAACCGACTCGATGCGACATAGAGGACCCGAACCGACGTACTGCTAAGAGACATGGAGACCCCCTGTAACACCCCACTCCCGTTAAGGTCACTCACTAAGGGAATGCCTAAACTTCGGTGGAGTATTTTAAGTGAATATAGAACAGAAAAATTACAACAAGACAGATATAAATAATACTTGAAATCTAAAACATCATTTCATTGCAGCAGAAGATAAACATGTTTGGTTACATATCAAAACCAACTAAAACAAGAGTCAAGTACTAAATATCCATCCTGATAAAACATAAGTACATCATCCCACTACATAACTAATAGCCATAATAGAAAAGATAAGCTGGGCTTTACATCACGGTCCAAGCTCCAAAAGATAGATAAAGCAATCTGATCAAAGCCCACTAGTGCTAGGCCCACTATGAGAACCTGAGGGTTGGGAAAAAGATAAAAACAACGGGGTCAGACATAAGTCTGAGTGAGCCCTATAACTTTAACAATACAATCATTAAAGTAATTAGGGTATGATATAAACTTGGTACGGTGATGACTGGGGATAAATGACTACACTAAGCAGCCAACTAGACATAGGATGAACTAAGATAACGGTAAAGACGCACCTACCCACCCAAGGGTAATTACTACACTGCACCACACCAGTCATTCCTATTTAAAGGTTGATCCCACCCAAGGACTTAGAAAATATAACTAGTAGTTTCGTGTACCCCTAGCTGACCACATAGGTGTCGTCTGCCCCTATCTCCACTAGGTGTACCCACTACTCCCCAAGCGATCGGCTCCCTAACGTAGATACCCGTGCTGGCCCCACAGTGGGGTGAATCACTCCCCAAAGTGGCAACCCGATACAACCAACGGTGCACGGCTTATACCTACACGATGCAACAACGTCTTATCTACCAGCCCGGGTCCACACACGCATATGAAATCCGTTGGACTTGCGTTGCCACCGCTAACCCGTTTTGGCCTCTTATAGTCAAACCCAGTACGCGTGTCCCGTCCTCGACATGGGTCGAGCCCAATAAGATACATATGGGTTACTGGTTGAAATGGGCCCCCACAAGCTACCCACCTAAGCTTGTCCCTTTTTCTAGTGCATCCCACTTAACCCTTTAATCATGTTTAATTACATGTTTCCACTTGGTTAAGTATTCTAATCGTATTTTCTATTGCCACCCAAGGCAACCCACTAGATTTCCACATGCCACCCAAGGCACTTACTTGATTTCCACATGCCACCCAAGGCACCCACTTAACCCCTCATGCCCCACTACATGCTTATCTGGTTAAATGTTTCTTAATTGATTAAGAACGTAACCTTTGTAAAGACCTCTCACATTAGACTATCTTTTATGGCAGCTGGATTTGCCGGTCGGGTCCGGGCAGCCTTACGCCATAACCGAGTCTAACCTCGTGTCTTTACACTTGTCACGTATTTAGTTTATGCCTAAGACCTCTCACATTGGGCCAATCATTTGTAGCCGCTGGATTTGCCGGTCGGTTCCGGGCAGTCTTATGCTACAAAAGGGTCCAACCTCGTGTCTTAGTCGATTAATTACACCTAATTAATCACCCCCATAATTTGTATTAATTATCCCTAATTAATTACAAATTTAATGATGTACATAATTGACTCAATTATGTCCATCCACTTTATGGTATGCATAATCATACCAACTTCACACCATTTTATTAACATGAATATTAACCCCATCGTTCCCCACGTAATACGTTGACATGACATACTTAAAAGGGAAGATTCATCACAAACACAATGGGTTCAACTTGCATAACATTAGCATCAACATGGGTTTTAAAGGTGTCAACTTGCATATATGACCATAGGATCAAACCCAACTAGCATAAATAATCAACCCAAACTTGCATGAATCACATATGTCATAAAGAGGGTAACTTGCATAAGTTACTTATGTCATACAAAGGGGTAAACTTGCATATATATATATGTGTGACATATAAAGGGGTTAACTTGCATATGTATGCATCTCATACAAAGGTGTAAACTTGCACATGTTACTTGCATATAATCAAACACCAAACTTGCATAACATGTCATATATGAACTTACATATAATCAAACACCAAACTTGCATAACATGTCATATATGAACTTGCATATAATCAAACACCCAACTTTCATAACATGGTGTCATAATGGATCAATGTTTATCATAGTGATTTGCATAACTAGCATCATGAACACATAGCATAAGACTTGCATAACTAGCATCATGAACTCATAGCATATGACTTGCATAACTTGCATAACATCATGAACACATAGCATATGACTTGCATAACTTGCATAACATCATGAACACATAGCATATGACTTGCATAACTTGCATAACATCATGAACACATAGCATATGATAACATAACTTGCATTGATCCACATACATAACCATAACCTCATTATATCCTATCATAATTAGTTTAGCAATTGCTTGCTAAAGGCATAGAAACTCACAACTTGTTGATTAGCACTCCTATGAAGAAGATTAAGTTGCTAGAGTTGATTAGAAGTTGATTTGAGAAGCTATCTTCTTCTATAATTTGATGGAGGCTCCTTCAAGTTGCATTTTGACGGCATAACGACGTTGTATCTATTTTTAGTATGAATTAGGGTAGTCTTAGGGTGTATTTATAGAATTAGGATGTAGTTTAGGCCCTTAGATTAACCCTAGATTAGGTTAGAGCCGTCAGATTTTGTCACAAGCCACCAAACCCAGCCCAAAAGCCAAAACAATGCACCCAGCCAAACTGACCGACAGGGGGGGTCGACCCCTGGGTCGACACATGGGTCGACCCCTTGGGGGGGGGGGTCGACACCCATGTCGACCCTAGGGTCGACACCCTCTGTCTGGCGGGAATTTTCCCGCCTCATCTGAAATCTGGATTTTGAATATTTTAAATCTGTTTTGAATTTTCTGAAACTTCGGATGGCCATAACTTCTTCATACGAAGTCCAAATCACGCAAACTCGGACTCTATCTCAACCAGAATTCCGAGACGAACACAATGGCGCAACCCGTTTCCCTTAATTCTCACATCTGAGATTAATTATTCTTTAATTACTAAACATTAATATTAAGTGAAATTCGGGGTGTTACATTCTCCCCTACTTAAAGGATTTCGTCCCCGAAATCTCCAAGTCAAGAAGAACGTATCCTACCAACCAAACAACCATCTACTCAAACCATCAAACACTGGCATCCATTGTCCTTAAAGTTTCTAATGCTGTATGAACATATGAAAAAAGTGTGTGTATATGTTTCCTGTCTAATGCAAAATCAGGCGGTCTACTGATTCAGTTGACCTCCTTAATGCAAACCATGATAGTGCCATGCATCCAATATGTATGCGAAAGAATCCTATCGACACATACTATTACTACATGTGTGCACAACCATACACCAAAATGCATCATCCATATGACTACACAACCATTATACATCCATTAATATAGCTACCTACACACAATTATATGCAATATGCAATATGAAGTGACTGAGCCGATCTAGTGTCTAAAGTGTGTGTATATGCATCTACGAGCAGCCACTAGCAAACACTTGCATCCACGCGCATCCATCAATCATAACATGTCTCAAACACATGTTTCAACCATAGGTTTACCCTATCTAAAGGTCAAAGGTACTAATGAGAGGACATACTAAAGATAAGATAAGTACTAGACAAACGATAAAGGAGAAGTTAAAAGACATACCCTCAAAAAGGAATGGGTACAGTGAACGCATCTTCGCTTCTGTCTCCTAAGTAGCATTGCTCTCATCCTCTCCCCATTGCACTTTGACTAGTCGAACCTCTCTGTTTCTCAACTTCCTAATCTCTGACCCAAGGATGCGGGTAGGAGCTCGTCGAATAGTCGCATCACGCTCTACCTCCACTTCTCTAAGCAAGCTCGGCTCTACCACCTCTGCGGTCTCATGTAGGCACTTCCTCAAATGTGACACATGGAATACGTCATGTACCCCACTAAGTCTCTCGGGTAAATCCACTCTATATGCCATCCGTCCAATCCTTTCCTTAATAGGAAACGGTCCTACAAACCTTGGTGCTAACTTCCCAACGGATCCAAAGCGAACTACATTCCGTAATGGAGACACCTTGATAAATACCATGTCCCCAACATCAAATTCAAGATATGTCCTCCTCTTGTCCGCATAAGATTTTTGCCTATCTTGTGCCGTTTTCATCCTTCTTCGAATCAAGTCAATCTTCTCCGAAGTCTCTCTAACCATATCGGGCCCAAGCAAGATCTTATCCGTAGATTCCCACCAACATGTAGGTGATCGACAAGGCCTTCCATAAAGAGCTTCGAAAGGAGCCATACCAATACTAGACTGAAAGCTGTTATTATACGCGAACTCCACCAATGGAAGATGTGCTTCCCATGTACCTCCAAAATCTAAGATACATAGCCTCAAAAGGTCTTCTAGAACACGATTCACCCTCTCGGTCTGGCCGTCCGTCTGAGGATGATATGCAGTGCTCAAACACAACTGAGTCCCTACTGCCTCTTGCAAACTCTTCCAAAACTCGCTAGTGAAGATAGGATCTCGATCACTCACTATGCTAGAAGGTACCCCATGCAATCGAACTATCTCTCGAAGGTAAACTAAAGCTAGCCATGGAGCAGTCCTCTTGCTCTTCACGGGTATGAAATGGGCGCTCTTAGTAAGTCTGTCTACCACAACCCAAATTCCCGTATTACCCTTCCTCGATCTCGGTAACCCATCAATAAAATCCATCGAGACGCTATCCCACTTCCATTGCGGAACTTCCAATGGGTGAAGCAACCCACCAGGTTTCTTTTGCTCCGCTTTCACTTGTTGGCACACCAAGCATCTAGCGACATACTCGGCCACATCTTTCTTCATACCGGCCCAAAAGAAAACTCGCTTCATGTCTTGGTACATCTTGTCCCCACCGGGATGAATGGTCATCTTCGAACGATGCGCATCATCAAGTATAGCCTTCCTCAAACCCTCGTCTTGCGGTACAAAAAGTCTACCGTCTCTACGCAACCACCCCCTATCGTCTAGGCTGTACCTACTCAAATGGCTGGACGACTCCCCCCTTATGAGCTTCTCTACTAACTCAACCAACTGTGGGTCATCCCGCTGTGCCTCGCCAATCCGTCCCAAAAGAGTAGGTCTGACCTCTAAGGATGCTAGCAAACCGGGTATAAAGTCAACGGAAGGTCTGAAATCAAACATCGAGATAAATTCCAAGCTTCGTCGTTCCACGAACAATGGACTCAAGGACAACCTTTTTCTGCTTAAGGCGTCAGCCACCACGTTACCCTTGCCAGGGGTATACGCTATCTCGAAATCATAGGATGCTAAGAACTCCATCCACCTTTGCTGTCTCAAGTTCAAATCCTTCTGAGAAAACAAGTACATCAATGATTTGTGGTCAGTGAACAATTCGAACCTCTCTCCAAGAAGATAATGGCGCCAAGTCTTAAGCGCAAAAACAATAGCGGCCAACTCTAAATCATGGGTATGGTAATTTTTCTCATGCTTTCTCAACTGCCTTCCCCCATAGGCTATTACCCTTCCCTCTTGCATTAAGACTGCGCCTAGTCCTATCCCACAAGCATCGGTATAAACAACAAATGGCTTACTCCCATCTGGCAACACTAAGAATGGAGCTGTGGTTAAAGCTCTCTTTAACCGTTGGAACGCATCATCACAATCTACGTCCCATGCGAAGACTAGATTCTTCTTTGTCAAGCGAGTTAATGGGGCTGATATCTTCGCGAAGTCCTTGATAAACTTCCTATAGTAGCCAGCCAACCCCAAGAAACTCCTCACCTCGGTAGCACTCTTCGGAACCTTCCAATCTTGGATGGATACTACCTTCGCGGGATCCACAGCTACCCCTTCCTTAGAGACCACGTGCCCTAAGAACCGCACTTCCTTCCTCCAAAAGTGACATTTAGAGAATTTAGCCTTAAGGCTATGCGCTCGAAGAGTCTCTAACACTTCCCTAAGATGTAGGGCATGCTCTTCTTCACTCTTAGAAAAGACTAAGATGTCATCCACAAAGACCACCACGAACTTATTAAGGTACTCCCTGAACACCCTACTCATCAAATCAACAAAGTATGCAGGGGCGTTCGTCAAACCAAATGGCATCACAAGCCACTCATAGAAACCATCCGGAGTCCTAAAGGCAGTCTTGTCTATGCTATCCTCAGCCACTCTCAACTGATGAAACCCCGTGGCCAAGTCCAATTGCGAAAACACTGAGGAGCCAACCAACTGATCAAAGAGATCATCAATCCTCGGCAATGGGTTTCTATTCTTCTTTGTGAGCTTGTTGAGTTCTCTATAGTCTACACAAAGTCTGAGGGACCCATCCGCCTTCGTGGCAAAAACTACTGGATCACCCCACTCCGATATACTTCGTCTTATGAACCCCTTCTCAAGCAACTCCCCTACTTGCTTATGGAGTTCCCTCCTCTCACGAGGAGCCATGTGGCGCACTGGTAAAGATACTGGTTTAGCATTGTCCACCAGATATATTCAGAAGTCTATCTCCCGCTTCGAAGGTAAGCCCTTCACCTCCTCAAACACATCCGAGTACTCCCGGACCACTCTAACGGATCGCAAACTCTCAACCGAAGCGTCAAGCGATTCAAGATAACTTAGCATAACAGAATCCATGGGATTACAAGAGATCTCGAGAGTGTTACCCAAGCGGGTCATGAGCTTAACAACTCTCCTTTCACAATCAAGAACGGCACCATTACTGGATAACCAGTCCATGCCCAAAATCAACCCATAGCCCGTGAAGCCCAAAACAAAAGCATCACATCTAAACTCAACGCTAAGTATGGAAATCTTCAAACCCAAACATATCATGGATAAATAAGTGGAGCCCCCAATTGGGTTTGAAACAACCAAGGGATCATCTACTAGACTGGTGTCTAAGTGCAGTGACTCAACTAATGATGATGAGATAAACGAATGCGATGCGCCAGAGTCAAACAAAGTACGGACAGGATGATCAAACAAAAAAACCAGACTTTTAACGGAAATAGTTCTACCTCTTTCCTGAATCGGTGGAACCGCGAGAGCCTGAACTTGCCCCCTTGCCTGACCTGGTGCCATAAGAGCTTGCACCTGTCCCCCTGAGGTAGATCCCGTCCTCTGCCCCTTCTTAGGACAGTCCTTCACTAGATGCCCTGCTTCGCCACAGTGGAAGCAGCCCGTCTTCTTCTTCTTCTGACAATCTTTGCTTAGGTGGCCTGGTGTCCCGCAATTGAAGCACTTCTTCTTTCCCTTGCCACCGTTGCCTTTCCCACCCTTGTTTTGCTGTTTCTGTTGAGGTCTCTTCTGATCTCCTTTCTTCTCGGGTGCCTTATTAGCAATGGGACCCTTCTCTTCCTCATACATGAATGCCATGTCTACTAGCTTCTCAAAGGTGGCCCCCATAGGGATGTGAGTCATAGCCAATCCATGCATTGGTTCATTCAAGCCCTTAACGAACCTCAAAGCCTTCTTCTCCGGTGTATTCACCATGTCTATGCCAAATCTTGCTAGCTGATTAAACTTGTTGACATATTCCTTTACTGATAGGTTTCCTTGCTTTAGAGTCAAGAACCTTTCCATATACAGATTTTCTTCCGCCCTTGAAAGAAACTTTGCCACAAACCTTTGCCTGAAATCCGCCCAAGAGTCAATAGGGCGCTCTCCATTAGTGACCTCCCACCAGAACGAGGCCTCTCCCTTCATTAACCAAGCAGCTAACTTGACTTTCTTTCCTTCTTCCATCTCAAAGATATCTATCAACTCTTATACCTCCTTAAGCCAATCTCTAACTTCGACAAAAGTTTCTGATCCTTGAAAAGGTTTCCCTCCCATAGCCTTAAATTCCTTGCAAGTCTTAGCAAAAGTAACTGTGCGAGGAGGAGGAGGAGGAGGAAGATCGGGTGCTACTGTTGGTGGAGGAACATTTGCTGGACCCGCAGCGGTGGCCCTAGCCTCCATCAATCTCCTATACCATACTGGTATCGTCACACCCTCCGGAAAGTTAAGATCTTCAGCCATGCTGAAACGAAAAAGGAAAGATTCAAAACGGAGAATTCGAACGATAAAGATATGGCTATTGGGGATTATGCTTTTCTTTCAAGAACTTTTCTCTTAAAAGACATGTTTTTGAAAATACTTCTTCCAAAAATATTTTTAGAAAAATAGTTTTCTAAAAATTTTATCTGTTCCGGTAACCTTCAGCTCTGATACCACGTGTAACACCCCACTCCCGTTAAGGTCACTCACTAAGGGAATGCCTTAACTTCGGTGGAGTATTTTAAGTGAATACAGAACAGAAAATTTACAACAAGACAGATATAAATAATACTTGAAATCTAAAACATCATTTCATTGCAGTAGAAGATAAACATGTTTGGTTACATATCAAAACCAACTAAAACAAGAGTCAAGTACTAAATATCCATCCTGATAAAACATAAGTAAATAATCCCACTACATAACTAATAGCCATAATAGAAAAGATAAGCTGGGCTTTACATCACGGTCCAAGCTCCAAAAGATAGATAAAGCAATCTGATCAAAGCCCACTAGTGCTAGGCCCACTATGAGAACCTGAGGGTTGGGAAAAAGATAAAAACAACGGGGTCATACATAAGTCTGAGTGAGCCCTATAACTTTAACAATACAATCATTAAAGTAATTAGGGTATGATATAAACTTGGTACGGTGATGACTGGGGATAAATGACTACACTAAGCAGCCAACTAGACATAGGATGAACTAAGATAACGGTAAAGACGCACCTACCCACCCAAGGGTAATTACTACACTGCACCACACCAGTCATTCCTATTTAAAGGTTGATCCCACCCAAGGACTTAGAAAATATAACTAGTAGTTTCGTGTACCCCTAGCTGACCACATAGGTGCCGTCTGCCCCTATCTACGCTAGGTGTACCCACTACTCCCCAAGCGATCGGCTCCCTAATGTAGATACCTGTGCTGGCCCCACAGTGGGGTGTATCACTCCCCAAAGTGGCAACCCGATACAACCAACGGTGCACGGCTTATACCTACACGATGCAACAACGTCTTATCTACCAGCCCGGGTCCACACACGCATATGAAACCCGTTGGACTTGCGTTGCCACCGCTAACCCGTTTTGGCCTCTTATAGTCAAACCCAGTACGCGTGTCCCGTCCTCGACATGGGTCGAGCCCAATAAGATACATATGGGTTACTGGTTGAAATGGGCCCCCACAAGCTACCCACCTAAGCTTGTCCCTTTTTCTAGTGCATCCCACTTAACCCTTTAATCATGTTTAATTACATGTTTCCACTTGGTTAAGTATTCTAATCGTATTTTCTATTGCCACCCAAGGCAACCCACTAGATTTCCACATGCCACCCAAGGCACTTACTTGATTTCGACATGCCACCCAAGGCACCCACTTAACCCCTCTTGCCCCACTACATGCTTATCTGGTTAAGTGTTTCTTAATTGATTAAGAACGTAACCTTTGTAAAGACCTCTCACATTAGACTATCTTTTATGGCAGCTGGATTTGCCGGTCGGGTCCGGGCAGCCTTACGCCATAACCGAGTCTAACCTCGTGTCTTTACACTTGTCACGTATTTAGTTTATGCCTAAGACCTCTCACATTGGGCCAATCATTTGTAGCCGCTGGATTTGTCGGTCGGTTTCGGGCAGTCTTATGCTACAAAAGTGTCCGACCTCGTGTCTTAGTCGATTAATTACACCTAATTAATCACCCCCATAATTTGTATTAATTATCCCTAATTAATTACAAATTTAACGATGTACATAATTGACTCAATTATGTCCATCCACTTTATGGTATGCATAATCATACCAACTTCACACCATTTTATTAACATGAATGTTAACCCCATCGTTCCCCACGTAATACGTTGACATGACATACTTAAAAGGGAAGATTCATCACAAACACAATGGGATCAACTTGCATAACATTAGCATCAACATGGGTTTTAAAGGTGTCAACTTGCATATATGACCATAGGATCAAACCCAACTAGCATAAATAATCAACCCAAACTTGCATGAATCACATATGTCATAAAGAGGGTAACTTGCATAAGTTACTTATGTCATACAAAGGGGTAAACTTGCATATATATGTGTGACATATAAAGGGGTTAACTTGCATATGTATGCATCTCATACAAAGGTGTAAACTTGCACATGTTACTTGCATATAATCAAACACCAAACTTGCATAACATGTCATATATGAACTTACATATAATCAAACACCAAACTTGCATAACATGTCATATATGAACTTGCATATAATCAAACACCCAACTTGCATAACATGGTGTCATAATGGATCAATGTTTATCATAGTGATTTGCATAACTAGCATCATGAACACATAGCATAAGACTTGCATAACTAGCATCATGAACTCATAGCATATGACTTGCATAACTTGCATAACATCATGAACACATAGCATATGACTTGCATAACTTGCATAACATCATGAACACATAGCATATGACTTGCAGAACTTGCATAACATCATGAACACATAGCATATGATAACATAACTTGCATTGATCCACATACATAACCATAACCTCATTATATCCTATCATAATTAGTTTAGCAATTACTTGCTAAAGGCATAGAAACTCACAACTTGTTGATTAGCACTCCTATGAAGAAGATTAAGTTGCTAGTGTTGATTAGAAGTTGATTTGAGAAGTTATCTTCTTCTATAATTTGATGGAGGCTCCTTCAAGTTGCATTTTGACGGCATAACGACGTTGTATCTATTTTTAGTATGAATTAGGGTAGTCTTAGGGTGTATTTATAGAATTAGGATGTAGTTTAGGCCCTTAGATTAACCCTAGATTGGGTTAGAGCCGTCAAATTTCGTCACAAGCCACCAAACCCAGCCCAAAAGCCAAAACAATGCACCCAGCCAAACTGACCGACAGGGGGGTCGACCCCTGGGTCGACACATGGGTCGACCCCTGGGTCGACACATGGGTCGACCCCTTGGGGGGGGGGGTCGACACCCATGTCGTCCCTAGGGTCGACACCCTCTATCTGGCAGGAATTTTCCCGCCTCTTCTGAAATCTGGATTTTGAATATTTTAAATCAGTTTTGAAT
The DNA here is from genome assembly GCA_030737875.1 of Allium sativum. Lineage (NCBI taxonomy): Eukaryota > Viridiplantae > Streptophyta > Magnoliopsida > Asparagales > Amaryllidaceae > Allium > Allium sativum. Next base: position 304,889,963 of record CM060924.1, read on the forward strand.
TTTCTGAAACTTCGGATGGCCATAACTTCTTCATATGAAGTCCAAATCACGCAAACTCGGACTCTATCTCAACTAGAATTCCGAGACGAACACAATGGCGCAACCCGTTTCCCTTAATTCTCACGTCAGAGATTAATTATTCTTTAATTACTAAACATTAATATTAAGTGAAATTCGAGGTGTTACACCCCCGACCCGACCCGGAGCACTTGGAGGATACCGATCCGAACCAATAGAGAAGAAGGACAGAGATCCGAATCGATCCAGTGATGACCAATAACCCGAGATGCAAAGGTAGTCCAAATGGAAGTTAGAGATCAGGATCCAGTTGGGAACCAACGAGTCGACTTCATGAGTTGTACTTTGCTGCGGGACGTGTGCAAAGGGGTTTTCGGTATTCATAAGTTTGGTTCACCACTGAGAGGCGGATAATGGGCTTGTAGTGATAGTTGTACAGGATTGGATTCCGTCATGGCCCAATGGATAGGTGACCAAGGTAGTGGATATTGTATGCTTCACGCACTGAGTAAGAGATGTGAGGATGGTTGCTATGGTTGATTTGTTTGCCATCATTATGACATGCACACCCCCACCCCCGTATTCTTTACACCATCTGTTTAGTGGCACCTTAGAATATTGTACAGTATGTAGTGCTAACTCTTTGGTTGCAGGTCCAGGTTCATGTATGATTGGATTATACCTGTTATTGTTCTGTTTTGTTGCTTATCGCTCATACTAGACTTTTTGTCTGACCTAGAGTTTTATGTCTCTTCTCATTACTCTGGGTGCTCACACGAGCAGACTAAAGACAGGTTAGCTGGTGATGCCCGAGTAGCAGATTCGGAGGCGAGCAGGAGGCTTCCACGTATGATATACATAGATATTCTCCCTGTGTCGTTGCTAGTCACTACTTTGTGCATTAGTAGTGTACCTTACTTGTTTAGCTTTTTGAGACAGTTTTTAAAAGTTGTAATAATGTTGGCTTTGGATCATAAGCTGTACTTTGGATTTTCCGCTGCTATGATAGTTTATTCTCAGCTTATGCACTGTCTCACCTGTTTTATGTCAAGTATGTTGTTATTATATTTTGTTCTATGCACTGTGAGACATTCTACAGGTTCTTTGTTAGTTCATTCTCTTCTTTCCTTTCTTTGGTGACCGTTCCGTGCTAGTCGGGCATGTGTATAGCGCACTTTCGGAGGAAATGCCGGCTGGTGCGGGGCGGGCCGTCACACTGACGATCCAAGGCTTGCCTGTGCGCTTGCCTGAGGGGAGGGATAGAGCATCTCGAAGCGGTATGGATGATCCCTTGCCTTCGTTCACATATGGAAATCCAACTTCCAATATGACATTTTTCGGTTTTAATTGTAAACCTATATACGGCGACCTAGTGGTATGGGGCACTTATGCCGTCTATGATTAATACTTATAATTGAAATTGTTTTGACACTATCACTTATAGTAATTATAAAACATGAAATTTTATGTATCAAGCATTCTTGGCTATTATAAGGTAAAAACTCTATCCTCCGGCCTGCGTTGCATTGTGTGATGGGACCTAAGTCTTATAATAGCTTCATTGTTCTTTATTTAGCATTGCGTTGTTGTTTTATGCACTGATATTCTTGGGAGGAAACCCGTTCCGTATTATACGGCATGGTCCCTTGATTTACCTAACTTTAAAATAAAGATTAATAACTGTTATAGTTCTCACACCAGTCACATGACTGACTTGGAGTGTATTGTTTTAACCTAAACTCTGGGTGCCCCTATTTTCCGCACGGGCAGCTAGTAATTTTGGTTTTGCAGATTTATATTCACAGGATCCTGGTTTACGGCTGGAACGATATTCAGGAAGCTCTGTATATGTATATTCTTTTCAGTTGTGTTATGTATTATTTTCCGCTGCATTGCAACTTGTAAATCTCTGATATTTATCGAATGTGTAATATTTATTCATACTCTATATATTCTTGTATTCTGGTGAAATTGTTGTAATAAGCAATGAAATGTTCTTCTGTTTGTGTTCTGATTCGTCTTGTCCTCAAGGCAATCCGCGCTTTCTCTTCTCTTCGGAGATAGGGGAAGTTACGGGGCCTTACACAGAGTTAGTGGGTTTACTCGCATTGGTCATTTATCATTAAATAACGATAAACTTTCAATAGATTCAATCATGCATTTTATTCTACCATAATTTCAAATGAGCTCCAAATGGCTCCAAAACAACTCCATTATGTAGTCTTCGTCCATACGATCCTAACATATCCTGTTTTGCTCAATTTCGATAACGTATGTATAAGTTATCGGGTTTACAACTAATATGTTTTTTAATTAAGAAGTAAACTTAAATTAATTAATATAATTGGGCTTACCCTTCTTTTATATCTTGGACCATTTAAATTCCATCCGCCCATGATGAACAGTTCTCCTCCCATCTTCTCCAATATATTTTCCAACTCCGATCCTGTTCGATTACCATTTGTTTTATCCCCTCTTTTTTTCTTCTTCTTTTAAATAATTGGGCTTCATCTTTATTCCATTTGCCCTGACGCAATGCTAGACATCCCCTCTCCAGTTCGGACCATGCACTCTTCCTTTCAATGAAAACCGCTTCTGCTTGATGAAACTCCTTCACATACTGTACATGTCGCGAGCTCTAAATGCACATGCAAATCCTACTCTCTCTCCCAAAAAACATTCCCGCAAGCCCCTTCCAGTTAATCCACGTACAACTGTTTAAGGAAAATACTAGGCTTAAACATTTTCAATTCGGCCCATCACCCTAGTTGTTCCACCCGCATTAAAGCTTTAATGCTTCTTCTTCTCTAGTTTTATTATCTCGCGAGCTCCTGAAGCTTCACACCATCCATGTCGCATATTCAAACAAGCTCCACATTTAACCTCAAACAAATTCCAACCACCTCATCTTCACGTAAGCCAGCTCAACCATATCGCATCGAACACCCTCGCTCCTCTGTACAGGTGAAGAAGCTATGCTTAAAATAGTTAAACTCCACAAACAATTACAAACCAGCTCCACGCCGCCTTCGTCTCCCATGATTTTAGCTCCCTCCAGCTTTTTCGAACACATTGAAATGACCAAAACCCGTACTGTAGCTTCCTTCCTCCTCCTGTCTTTTCTTGTTCTTCCATGCAATCCATCTGTATACATATTTCCATCTCCTTCACTGTCTCGCACAAGATCCCTGTATCCATTACTTCTTCTTCAATATGATACAGTGAACCCGTTTGCTACTGTCAACACCTGAACCCAAAACCGCTTCTTCCTATACTCCACTGATATGCTAACGAATTCACCCCTCAACTCCCCACAAAGCTTACCAACCATTACCTCTTCCTTCTATTACAAATGAACATGTCGCTGCTCCATATACCCTGCACACGCAACTCAATATTTTGGCCAAACTCCCCCCTTGGTCCATACACGCCTACCAACATCACACACCGGCAGCTTGAGTGCATGGCTTTGTCTGTGTTTTCATGTGCTTCTGCCTTTCATAGACCACATCCATCCAAGTCGAGACCACTCCACAACTCAGATCTGATGATATTTTTAACACTCAAAACACTAAAACCAGCTCATGCTACTATATGTTTACACTCGGCCGCTTGCGTTGTATGGATTAAAAATATATTTATTTTAGAGAATTTGTAGTGGAAGGATGGAGTACAGTTTGATTTTATTTTATAAGCCTTAATCAATTCGACCATGAAATTGGAAAGACGAAAAGATGAAGAGGGGAAACATATGAAACAAACGAGGACTTGTTGTAAGCGAGCGTGTGTATATATATAATGGATTCCTTACTGGCAAAGGAAAGGAACGTACACCAATATAATAATATATATATACATCCTTGATACTTAGCTATGAAGTAAAATGGGACATGCAACTTTCATGAACAGGCACGTGAGGTGCAGAAAAGATGACAACTCTATGCCAGACTCTGTGAAAGCTTGGATTTGTGTAGGTTGCCTTAGGGTAGCAGAATATTTAGTGGAAAGATATTTTGGATGCTAAAGAAAATGAACATATGGAGGAAAACATGTGCAGAGAATTAAATGTAAGTGGAAATGTAAGGACGCTCTAATGATCGTACCCATTGTTTAATTTGTTTTAAACTTTAACATTTAGCGAACCCCGTAGGATTCCATTCACGTACGATCTATTACGGACAAAAATAAAAACATGTTTGTGTCGATCAATGTGTCACGATCTCAAAAATATAAAAATATAGACACGTTAACTTATTCTGTGAAACCCCAAAATGCTAATATTGGGTGTAAAATACTATAAATAAAAAGTTTCTTGTTTTCCAAATTAAAATTTACAGTAAAATTCTAAAAATTAAATTATAACTACATCTCAAATATCTCGTCCAAATACAAAGTCAATATTTAGTTATAATTAAATATGTTTTTATGGTTTATAAACAATTCCATAGCGACTATTTGAAAATTTGATTTGGATATAGACTATAATCTATACGACGGAATCTCAATTTTTCACTTCTGTTAGAAAAATATAGCTCAACAGATTCGAACGTTTCTTGTTTCGATGAAATCCGAATTATAACGAACTCTGTTCGATGAAATCCGAATTATAACGAACTCTGTATACTCAATTGAAGTTCAAATCATAATATTACGAACTGTCGCGACGTTATGAGCTCGATTATAATTTATATTATAATTAATACGTTCAACTATCATTTTATAAATATATTCGTTATTATAATTTGAATATAAATCCGATTAAATATCTTAAATTATCTGATTCACACAATATTATCGGTTCAGCTATTTAGGAAATTAAATTATTACTCCACTATTTATAATAATTAAACACTAAAAAATATTTAACTCAAGTTATCAATATCTCCAAATCAATATTTAAATAATTAAATAAGTTAGTTATTCAATTGCTAAAAGTACGGGGTGTTACAACTTCTGTATTTAACTGCTAGTAGACCGTATATTATAATGGGTGTTTGCTTATGTGCTCGTTTTCAGGCTAATCCAAAAGAATCACATTTGAGGCCAGCTAAATGTATATTATGTTATCTTAGCAGTACCGAAGATTCTGGACTTTTCTATCCAAAAGATTGTTCCTTTGAATTTGTTTCATATAGTGATGCTGATTTTGGAGGATCACGGACGGATCGTAAAAGTACAAGTGAAACATGTCACTTTATCGGTAAATCACTTATGTCTTGGTTCGGCAAGAAACAAAATTGTGTTTCACTGTCAACATGTGAAGTTGAATATATATCTGCTGCACTAGCCTGTGCTTAAGTAATATATGTAGCAAACACTAAAAGATTTTAACATAAACTTGTCTAATTCCACAATTTATTGCGACAATACAAGTGCAATAAACTTATCTAAGAATCCGGTAAACCATTCTAGAACTAAACACATTGATGTAAGACATCATTCTTGAGGGACAACATTGAAAAACAAACAATTAATTTAGAGTTTACAAACTCAGAAAATCAAATTGCTGATATATTTACCAAACCCCTTTTAGAGAATTCTTTCATATGACTTCGACGAGAACTAGGAATTGTATCTTTCAAAGGCCTCTAAAATGTTATTCAATTACTTTGTGCTTATTATGTTTACTTACTTTTTAATCGATGACAAAGGGGGAGAGCTATATTTTCTATGTTCATTCTATGTTCATCTTTATTGAAAAGATATGTGGAAAACATTTTGTTGCAGGAATAAAAACAGTAAGATTATAAATTTATCAAACTAACAAAATGTTGCGGAAATTCAGGGGGAGCTAATTGTGATGACCCCAAACCCCCCGTGCCATGGAAGCAAGGATAATCATTGGAATATAACATATAAACAATAACAGCAGAACAAAATTATAGAATTACACCAAATAAAGTACATCAAAGTCACAATGGAAATAATATTATCATCAGAGTTACACAGCATAACAGGATCATACTTAGTACATAATACAGTTTTCAGCTTAATATAAAATGTCCGCAGCAGAATTAACATAATATCCTAAATGAAGTATGAACAACATAATAGAAATGATAGGATTGGTCTTCAGCTCCATAGCTACCCGGAATGAGTCTGCTAAAACTTGAATACAAGGCTGCCCATGTGGAAAAGAGGGCACCTGAGTTTGCAAAGTGAAACAAACTATGAGCCAGTAATGGGACTGGTATGAGAAATCTAACTTAACCTATTTGATAATAAGGCTAATCACAGGACCATGCCGCTAACGTGGAATGGGTTTACTCCATTGGCTTGCTAGTGTATAAATAAAGTAAATCATTTAAACAACGCAATGCTTTTTAGAAAAATGAAACCATTATAAGACTCAAGTCACATCACATAATGCAACGAAAACCGAAGGATAGAGTTTTCCCTTATAATGGCCAAAATATGCTTGATACGTATAAAGTAGATTTGATATTATTTTTAGTGCATATATGTTTCAAAAACATTTTCAATCATAATGTATCAATCATAGACGACATAACTACCATATACTATGTCGCCATACTAGTTTTACAATCAAAACCGTACGATGCCGTATTGGAGGTTGGATTTCCATCATGAACCAAGGCAAGGGATCGTATTTACCGAATTCGAGACAATCTATCCCATGTCTCAGGACAAGTACTCAGTCAAGCCCTTAGGAGCCACAGGGCCACTCCACACATATGTTAGTGGATTATATATAATTCCTGAACAATACATTTCCCCACCTTATGGGGCATAAATCAAGAGCCACTAGGGAATCAAATCCAAGGTACCTCACTTTCCATCATCCACAAAATAAAAATGTCTGGGCTTCATACCATGAAACCACTCCTAGCTAGAAAGAAATGCATGTTCTCCCTGGATCCTTCTCCCGTTTTTGGTTCATACCGGGGTGAGAGGCTCGCGAAGTAACGCTATACACAAAGCTATGCTATGCTAATTAAAGTTGCGCTTTGATCATCAACCACGAGGCTATGCATTTCAACAATAAGCATTGATCATTTGCATCTTGGCATGCCACACTGACAGTTCACGCCATGCGACTGATGTCTATCGATATACAACCTCTGAGCTCGTATGTCTTAGAGAAGGGTGTTAAGCAAGAGAATAAATTCTCTGCCACCAAGCAGATATATATTTAGTAGAAATCAATCAACACAGAATAAAATTCAATGTCAAACATACATCCATTTACAAGTCCGTTCTAGGTCTGAACGAAACCGGAGATACCTTATTCCTCGTTCCATAAGTCCAATACGGAAGAGAGGCCCTCTCATATCCGAATAATCAACAAGTACATCCAGAAAACTACCATTGCAACCCTTTCAAGGCAGCAACTCCAATCAAAGGCATCAGTAGTCATCCATTCAATGGGAAGATCGTCGGTCTTCAACCACCGTCTTCAATATCTTCGACTTCCAGTCGTCGTATAATTATTTGAAATGAGATTTAACTCGGCCTTTTCGAATAATTCTCGAATATATATAATTCAAATCATTTCCTTTCATTCCATATCATTTATAATGTTTTATAACGATTTATTGCTATTTTTATTTATATAAAAATAGCTCATTTTAATTAAACGATGCTTCAAGTCATTACATGGCCCTAACACTATTTTTACTGAAATTTTAATTACACATTTTTCAAAATCTAACCGTTGGTTCTTAGCAAATTTTATATCGTTGGAAAGGTCTTTCCAAAGTGAACCCAACGGTTCCAGTTTTGGGAAAATCCGATGGTCGGATCTTTCGATATAATCGTCTAAAGTTACGATTCCAAATTGCGAACTATACCTGCGAGATTTGTTTTGTTTTAATTTATATATATTTATATATATATATAATTCGTTCGACGATATCAAATTATTTATTCTTTAAATAATTTTATACACTTCATACACATGTTAAAAAAAATATTTTTATCTAACAAAAATATATTTTAAGACATGTTTCTTTTTATGACTCAATCATACATTAAAAATGTAATTTTTAATGTTAAAACATTTTCATCAAACAATGAATATTTTTAATGATTCATACTTACATTAAAAATGTAATTTTGAATGTTTCAACATTTGTATGAAAAATTAATATTTTTAATGAATCATACTTACATTAAAAATGTAATTTTTAATGTTTCAACATCTTTATCAAAAATGAATATTTTTAATGAATCATGCTTTATATTAAAAATGTAATTTTTAATGTAAAAACATTTTTATCAAACAATTCTATTTTTAATGAATCATTCTTACTTACATTAAACATATGATTTTTAATGCAAAAACATTTTTGTCAAACTATTCTATTTTTAATCTTTCCTCATACAAAATAAAAAATGTAATTTTTTTAACATGTTTTCATTTTCTACTATGATAATTTTAATCTTTCATCATACAAAATAAAAATGTAATTTTTATTAACATGTTTCCATTTTCTACTACGATCATTTTAATCTTTCATAACACAAAATAAAATTGTAATTTTTTTACATGTTTTTATTTTCTACTATGATCATTTTAATCTTTCATTTTTACATTAATGTAATTTATAATGTAAAAACATTTTTCAAACAATGAATCTCTTTTTTTTTACATTAAAAATGTAATTTCCTATGTTAACACATTTTTATCAAAGTTGAATTCTTTTTAATGAATCCTTTATACATTAAAAATGTAATTTTTAATGTTAACATATTTTTATCAAAGTTTAATTTTTTTTATTTCTCATATACAATAAAAATGTAAATTTTTATTATTAATCTTATTTTCATTTCAAATAATGATCATTTTCAATCTTTTCTAATATACAATAAAAATGTGAAATTTTATTTTATTATTAACAAATTTTCATTTCAAATAATGATCATTTTTACAAGTTCTAATCATACAATAATATTTTACAACACATGAATATTTCAGAAAATTTCGGCATTATAACGGCAGGGTAATTAAAACCGGCACCATCCCTAGTACGGCTCCTCTACTATCCTAGGCCTTGCGGCGATATAAGGGGTTTATTTTCATAATACAATTTATTTTCATAACACTGTGAATTTTCCACAATCACAACCAATTTTGTTTCAACCACAATCAATCACACATAATAGCAATCAATTTCACAACACAATACAATCAAGTCATCCACGGTCTGTGGACGACGGTGTCGGGAGCTACTAAACTTCGTCTGCAACCTAATATAATTTTATTCAATTATGTTTGAATTTAGAAATCTCACGTTGCTTTTTATTCCTTCTAAAATTGCAGAAAGCTTCAAAAATTCTCCCATCTCATGTCGTGTACGATGCCAGAGTCCAATGTCTCATATTTCATCGAATTTCGTTATCGTATGAAAATGATACGATTTTTATAAACAAAAATGAATTTGCAACACTTTAAAGTGTTATTAACCATTTAAATAAATTAGCCGATACCTTTCTGAAGATGTTCAAAACTAGGGATCAAACTTTCTTCAAATCCATTGGGCTAGGGGATGATCGGGTTTCTCCACGTTGAAGGGTGACGAGACGCGTGTCGTATGGTGGTGGTGCAGTTGGGTGCGACGGCGGTAGCCGATCTCGGCAATGGTTCGAACGCACGGACTTTGGGGCGTCAGACCTCTCTCCACACGCGACGATAGATGGCGCAAATGGTATGGAACCGAAGCTCGAGGAGAGTACTTCAAAATCCCCCAAAGAAGAGCTCGATTTCACTGAGAGGATTGGGAGATGTTTGAGGGGGAAGGGATAAACGATTTATGCTATTGATTTGAGAAGAGGTGGCGGCCATACGATGGCTAGGGTTTGTTTTTATTTATATTTTTAATTTTTAATTCTTTTAACTTCAAAAAGGTCCGTTAGTCTACATGGACTCCAAATCAAACCCAATGACTATCGCCTTTAGCTTAATACCCCTAATCCGGACACAATGGACTTGGTCTCATCAGCCCATTTGATCGTTTCAGCCTATTTTTCTTTAAATTAAAATATAAGACATTTAATTATTAAATTTGATCATACATTTTAATTTACTGGGGCCACATACTGACTCCAAAAATTCCCGAAAAATAAATCTAGCTATGATTTGATGATACAGTCCTAACAAAATTAATTTCGTCGAATTTGGAGACCGTTTGAAAAATGGCCATTTTCTGGTCGATCTAAATTGACTGATCTTGACAAAATACGTTTTCTTTTGCCATGCTCACATATTAACTCCAAAAATTATGAAAATTGGAATCTTTAAATAATCTGACATTTTGGATCCAACCACAGCGGTAATGGAGGTAGTTTGCAAAATGGCTATTTATAAGGGCTATATATTATATTAAATTCAATAGCGACTATTTCCAATTTTAATCTAGACATAACTTTTTATTCCTGCTATGAAATATAGATTTTTCACATTCGTTTGAAATATATTGTTAAACAGATTCAAATATTTCTAATTTTACTAAAATCCGATTTATTTTGAAACCTGTACATTCATTTGAAATTTGAAATCGAATTTTCAAACTACCGCACCATTTCAGGCTCGTTGTATAATTAAAATAAATATATATGTTCTAAATTCGATTTAAATAAATTTTAAATCGTGATTATCTAAAATAAATCATTTTAAATATTCAAAATTCAATAAAATAGCTAAAAAAATTAAGTTGGTTCTGATTTTCCGGGTTGTTACAATCTCCCCCACTTAAAAACTTTTCGTCCCCGAAAAGGAAACATTAGTGAAGTAGGAAACAAAACAAAAATGAAAAATATTATAAATGTACCTCGCACCAGAGCTAATCAGAGATGTCCACTCTGCACTTGGGATAAGCCTATTTAATGATATCCTCGGTCTCCCATGTACAGTCTCTAGGATCTCCACTTCACTTTGACTAGATGTATCTTTTTGTTTCTCAGAGCTCTAGTTTCTTTGCTAATAATCTTTACTGGCTCTCTTCTCACTTCCAAGCTTGGAGTAATATCCAAATCTTGTTGTGCTACTTTGTCCACAATCAAGTCTGGATCATGTACATGCTTTCGATGTTGAGACACGTGAAATACATCATGTACCCCCGGTAACCAGTCAGCTAACTGAACCCTATAAGTGAGGGTTCCAATCATTTCGAGTATAGGGAATGGACCAATGAATTTAGGCGCTAACTTCCCTGTCTTTCCGAAACGAACTACTCCTCCCAATGGGGAAACCCTAAAGTACACCTAATCGCCAACAACAAATTCTAAATCCCTTCTTCTTGAATCTGCATAACTCTTCTGTCGACTCTGAGCTGTCTGAAGTCGATTCTTAATGAAATCGACTTTATCCGAAGCTTCACGAATCATGTTGGGACCCAATACTAGTTGATTGACGGTTCTACCCAACATGCGGGGGATCTACATGGCCTTCCATACAATGCTTCGAATGGCGACATTTGTAAGCTTTCTTGGTAAATGTTATTATATGGTAACTCAACCAAATTCAAGTGATCTTCCCATGATCCGCCAAAAGCAAGAATACATGCCCGTAACAAGTCTTCTGGTATACGATTCACACTCTTGGTTGGGCCATCTGTTTGAGGACGATATGCGGTGCTCATATTTAACTTTGTCCCCAGCTCCTCTTGGAATGCTTCCCAGAATTTACGAGCAAAAATCGGATCACGATCACTAACAATGCTACTGGGAACTCCATGTAGTCTGACAATTTCTTTGAAATAAATTTTCACCAGACTTTGAGCTGTTCTAGTAGATCTGTCAGGAATAAAATCGGCGGTCTTCGTGAAACGATATACGATCACCAATATACTGTCATTGCCTTTCTTGGTTCTGGGCAAACCATCAATGAAATCCATGGAGATTTGATCCCACTTCCAATTTGGATCCTCCAATGGTTGTAACAAGCCTGCAAGTTTCTGTTGATCACTTTTGACTTGTTGGCAAGTAGAACACCTGCTAACATAAATGGAAATATCTCTTTTCATAGATCTCCACGAGAACTTGCGCTTGAGATCATGATACATCTTACTCACCCCTAGATGAATACTAAGCTTGGATTTGTGACATTCATCCATTACTTCTCTTTTGAGCTTAGGAATATTCGTAACACAAATTCAGCCTAACAACCTCAGAAATCCTTTGTTATCAATCTGGAAACTCTAGGGTTTGCCTTCCCGAACTCTCTTACTAATTCTCTGAATAAAGTCATCATCCTTCTGAAGAGCAGAGATTTTGTCAATCAGTGAAGGCATAATAATGAGATTAGCGATAATTGCATTCTTCCTTCTAAGCGCATCTGCTACAACATTGGCTTTCCCTGGAGTATACAAAATATCTAGATCGTATGCCGCAAGAAATTCTAACCAACGCTGCTGCCTCAAATACAAGTCCTTTTGGGTGAACAGATACTTCAATGATTTATGATCTGTATATAATTCGAACTTCTCACCCAAAAGATAGTGCCTCCATATTTTCAAAGCTAACACGATGACTAACAACTCAAGATCATGAGTAGGATATCTCTTCTCATGGGGTTTCAATTGATGGCTAGTATAAGCAAATATTTTGTCTCTTTGCATTAATACCGCACCAGCACCTTCAAGAGAAGCATCTGTATAGACTGTCAAATCTTGATTTCCATCAGTAATAGTCAACATTGGAGCAGTAGTCAACCTTAATTTCAGCTCTTGGAAAGCTGCCTCACATTCGTGCATCCAATTAAACCTTGTATGCTTCTTGGTAAGCTTCGTTAATGGACAAGACAGCTTTGAAAAATTCTTAATGAATTTCCGATAATAGCCAGCCAATCCTAGAAAACTTCTGACTTCAGTAGGCATGCTTGGCTGCTTCCAATCTTGAATGACTGTGATCTTACTTGGATCCATTGAAATTCCTTCCTTCGATACTACATGATCGAGAAACTTCACTTCTTCTTGCTAGAATATGCATTTAGAAAATTTGGCTTTCAAAACATTCTTTCTCAGAATTTCCAAAACTTGTTCCAAATGCTTTTCATGCTTGGTAGTTGACTTAGAGAAGATTAAAATGTCGTCAATGAAAATCAGCACAAATTTATTTAAGACATCGTGGAATACTCGATTCATTAAATTGACAAAGTAAGCAGGAGCGTTACATAAGCCGAACGACATTGCTAACCACTCATAAAATATGTCTAGACCTCTGAAAGCTGTCAAAGGAACACATTCTTTGGCAATATGCAATTGATGGAAACCTGTAGCTAGGTTCGTTCTAGAAAATACTTATGCTCCATTCAAGCGATCTAATAAACCATCAATATGTAGTAATGGATATTTATTCTTTAATGTCTACTTATTTAAATCTCGGTAATCCACACACAATCTGAGAGTACCGTCTAACTTTGGAACAAACACTCATGCTGCAACCCAGTTCAAAAAGCTAGGCCTGATCAAACCTTTCCACAAAAGTTGTTTAGTTTGATTACTCAATTCTTCTTTATCCTTCAATGTCATTCTTCGAATGACGTGCACAACTGGCCTTGCATTCGAAACTAGATCGATGCTGAAGTCAATTTCTCTTCGCAATGGTAAGTTATCAACTTCTTCGAACACATCCGCATAATTCTTAATGATAGGAATATCTTAAATAGCAGTGGGGGAAGCCTCAGGAGCATCCTAAAATTCTTTTCTGTCTGAATCTGAGCCTACGCAGGGTATAACAATATTGGCAAGCTTCGTTTTAATTCTAACAACTCTTCCTACACATTTAACTTTGGCCTCGTATTTAGTTAACCAATCCAGCCCAAGAATGATATCAAATTCAGAAAACCCACAACGATCAAGGTGCAAGAAAACCGATAATGGGAAAAAGAGACCGGAACTTTACAATACAAACCAAGAACAAGAGAACCATCGATTGGATTATGAACTTTAATCGATTCTTTAAGACTCCTTAATTTTAGATTTAGCTTCTTGACTGTATTACTCGAAATGAAGCTTTGTGACGCGCCCGTATCAAACAATACTGTAACAGGAATATTGTTGACACAGTGAGAGTTCTTTCCAAAACATCTGGCCTTTCCTGACTACCTGAGGCTGCTGGAATTTCTATTACTTCACCTACATAAGCTACTTCAGACTTCTTTAACTACAGGCAATCCCTTGCAACATGACATGTCTGGTGGCACTTATGGCATTTCCTTTTACTATGAGATCTCTTTTGCTTCTTAGTGGATTTATATCCATCCTTTCCTTGTTTCTTTGAAGATTTGCAATTCCTTAACAAATGCCCTTGCTTATTACAGATATTGCATGTGGCAGTCGTTAATGTTTTCTCCTTACTGGTTTCAGGTTCCTGACTTTCCTTCGGCCTTGTGCTTGCCTCAGTGCTATCAGTTTCGAACTTCCTTTTGTTGCTAGAACTACCTTTCTCTTTATCTTCCAGATCATGTTGCTAATCAATATTCTCATAGCGATAAGCCATTTGTATCTTCTTAGAAAAAGGAAGATTCACGTGAGCAATTACTCTACCTTCGTATTTCTTTTGAAGTCCATTGATAAATCTCAAATTCTTCCTTACAGGATCTCGAATTAATTCCGGGGCAAAGCGGGAAAGTTCATTGAATTTATTCTGATATTCCTGGATGGTCATATCTCCTTGTTTTAGATTGAAAAACTCATCGTATAGTCGCTCAGTTGCTTCTGGAGGAATAAATTTTTCTTTGAACATTTCTTTAAATCTATCCTAGGTAATATTACCTTCTGGATTTTCCTTTGTAATGGTTTCCCACCAGATTAAAGATTCATCTTTGAGTGTCCAAGATGCCATTAATCTTTTCTGATCATCTCGCAGCTTCAAGCCTTCAAAAATTCTCTCAGAAGAATACATCCATGCTTGTGTTTCAATGACCGACTCTTTGCCCAAGAATGGTACTCCACCTAGATTTCGATATTTCTTTACTAGAGCTTCTAGATCCAGTTTGGTTGTGGGAGCACAATTGGCTCATTAGATTGTTGAACCAAAGAATTGCTTCTTCTATTTCTACCACTCATTTTCTACTATTTCTGCAAATAGAAGACAAAGAGTCAGGCCAATAGAAAAGATATTGCAAAGTATAGAAACATATATTTAAGTATAAATGCATCTATTGGGGGTGTATTTTATTCTGCTATACTCGTTCTAGGACAACTCTGATCCTATCTATAATGAGTTACTCACCCTAGAATACTACCGATTCTGTTTCTGATGAGTTCGTTAACATGATATATTCCAGAGCTAAGGTTAACCAAAGCTCTGATACCAACTATGATGACCCAAACCCGCGTTCCATGGAAGCAAGGATAATCACTGGAATATAACATATAAACAATAACAACAGAACAGAATCATATAATTACACCGGATAAAGTACATCAAAGTTACACTGGAAATAATATTATCATCAGAGTTACACAGCATAACAGGATCATATTTAGTACATAATACAGTTTTCAGCTTAACATAAAATGTCTGCAGTGGAATTAACATAATATACTAAATGAACTCTGAATAGCATAGTAGAAATGATAGGTTCCATCTTCAGCTCCATAGCTATCCGGAATGAGTCTGCTAAAATCTGAATACAAGGCTGCCCGTGTGGAAAAGAGGGAACCCGAGTTGGCAAAGTGAAATAAACTACGAGTCAGTCATGGGACTGGTATGAGAAATCTTACTTAACCTATTTGATAATAAGGCTAATCACAGGACCACGCCGCTAACGCGGAACGGGTTTACTCCATTGGATTGCCAGTGCATAAATTAAGTAAACCATTTAAACAACGCAATGCTTTTTAGAAAAATGAAACCGTTATAAGACTCAAGTCCCATCACACAATACAACGCAAACCGGAGGAATAGATTTTTCCCTTATAATGGCCAAAATATGCTTGATACGTATAAAGCAGATTTGATATTATTATTAGTGCATATATGCATGTTTCAAAAACATTTTCAATCATAATGTATCAATCATAGACAACATAACTACCATATACTATTTCGCCATACTAGTTTTACAATCAAAACCATATGATGTCATGTTGGAAGTTGGATTTCCATCATGGACCAAGGCAAGGGATCATCCTTATCGAATTCGAGACAATCTAGCCCATATCTCATGAAAAGTACTTAGTCAAGCCCTTAGGAGCCACAGGGTTGGTCCACACATATGTTAGTGGATTATATATAATTCCTAAACTATACATTTCCCCATCCTATAGGGTGTAAATCAAGAGCCACTAGGGACTCAAATCCGAGGTACCTCGCTTTCCATCATCCACATAAGTAAAAATGTATGGGCTCCATATCGTGACACCACTCCTAGCTAGAAAGAAACGCATGTTCTCCCTGGATCCTTCTCCAGTTTCTGGTTCATACCGTGGTGTAAGGATTGCAAAGTAACGCTATACACAAAGCTATGCAAATTAAAGTTATGCTTTGAACATCAACCACAGGGCCTTTATTTTCAATAATAAGCCTTGATCATTTGCATCTTGGCATGTCATACTGACAATTCACGCCATGCGACTGATGTCTATCGATATATAACCTCTGAGCTCGTACGTCTCAGAGAAGGGTGCTAAGCAAGAGAATAAATTCTCTGCCAACAAGAAGATATATATTTAATAGAAATCAATCAACACAGAGTAAAATTCAATGTCAGACATACATTCATTTACAAGTCTAATCTGGATCTGAACGAAACCGGAGACACCTTATTCCTCGTTCCATATGTCCAATACGGAAGAGAGGCTCTCGCATATCCGGACAATCAACAAGTACATTTGGACAACTACCACTGTAACCCTTTCAAGGTAGCAACTCCAACCAAAGGCATCAGTGGTCGTCCATTCGATGTGAAGATCGCCGGTCTTCAACCACCGTCTTCAATATCTTCGACTTCCAATCGTCGTATAATTATTTGAAATGAGATTTAACTCGGCAGTTTCAAATAATTCTCGAATATATATAATTCAAATCATTTCTTCTAGATCGTTTATAATATTTTATAACTATTTATTGCTATTTTTATTTATATAAAAATAGCCCATTTTAATTAAAAGATGCTTCAAGTCATTACATGGCCCTAACGCTGTATTTACTAAAATTTGAATTACACATTTCCTAAAATCTATCTGTTGGATCTTAGCAAATTTTATATCGTTAGAAAGATCTTTCCAAAGAGAACCCAACGGTTCCAGTTTGGGAAAATCCGACAGTCGAATCTTTTGGTGTAATCGTTTAAAGTTACGATTCCAAATCGCGAACTAGAGCTGCGTGATTCATTTTGTTTTAATATATATATATATATATATATATATATATATAATTCGTTCGACGATATCAAATTATTTGTTCTTTAAATAATTTTGTACACTTTATACACATGTTAAAAAGAATATTTTTATCTAACAAAAATATATTTTAACACATGGTTCTTTTTATGACTCATTCATACATTAAAAATGTAACTTTTAATGTAGAAACATTTTGATCAAACAATGAATATTTTTAATGATTCATACTTACATTAAAATGTAATTTTTAATGCTTCAACATTTTTATCAAAAATGAATATTTTTAATGAATCATACTTATATTAAAAATTAAATTTTTAATGTTTCAACATTTTTATCAAAAATAAATATTTTTAATGAATCATACTTTACATCAAAAATGTAATTTTTAATGTAAAAACCTTTTAATCAAACAATTCTATTTTTAATGAATCATTCTTATTTACATTAAAAATATGATTTTTAATGTAGAAACATTTTTGTCAAACAATACTGTTTTTAATCTTTCTTCATACAAAATAAAAAAATGTAATTTTTATTTTTTTAACATGTTTTCATTTTCTACTATGATCATTTTAATCTTTCATCATACAAGATAAAAATGCAATTTTTTTAAACATTTTTTCATTTTCTACTATGATCATTTTAATCTTTCATCATAAAAAATAAAATGTAATTTTTTTTACATGTTTTCATTTTCTACTATGATCATTTTAATCTTTCATTTTTTACATTAACAATGTAATTAATAATGTAAAAACATTTTTCAAACAATGAATCTTTTCTAATCTTTCCTTTTTAGATTAAAAATGTAATCTATAATGTAAGAACATTTTTCAAACAATGAATCTTTTTTTTACATTAAAAATGTAATTTCTTATATTAACACATTTTTGTCAAAGTTAAATTCTTTTTAATGAATCCTCTATACAATAAAAATGTAAATTTTTATTATTAATATTATTTTCATTTCAAATAATGATCATTTTCAATCTTTTCTAATATATAATAAAAATGTGAATTTTTATTTTATTGTTAACAAATTTTCATTTCAAATAATGATCTTTTACAAATTCCAAGCATTCAATAATATTTTACAACACATGAATATTTCAGAAAATTTCGGCATTATAACAGCAGGGTAATTAAAATTGGCACCATCCCTAGTACAGCTAATATGATATCCAAGGCCTCGCAGCGATACAAGGCGTTTATTTTCATAATACAATTTATTTTCACAACACTGTGAATTTTCCACAATCACAACCAATTTTGTTTCAACCATAATCAATCACACACAATAGCAATCAATTTCACACCACAATACAATCAAGTCGTCCATGGTCTGTGGACAACGATGTCGGGAGCTACTAAACTTCGTCTGCAACCTAATATAATTTTATTCAATTGTTTTTGAATTCAGAAATCTCACATTGCTTTTTATTCCTTCTAAAATTGTAGAAAGCTCCAAAAAATTCTCCCGTCTCTTCTAGAATGTCATGTACGATGCCAAGTGTCCAATGTCTCCTGTTTCATCGAATTTCGTTATCGTATGAAAAAGATACGATTTTTATAAACAAAAATGAATTTGAACACTTTAATATGTTTTAACCATTTAAATCAATCAGTCAATACCTTTCTGAAGATGTTCAAAACTAGAGATCGATCTTTCTTCAAATTCGTTGGGCTAGGGGATGATTGGGTTTCTCCATGTCGAAGGGGGGCGAGACGCCCGTAGTATGGTGGTGCTGCGGTTGGGTGTGACGGCGGTAGGCGATCTCGGCGACGGTTCGAACACACTGACTTCGGGGCGTCAGATCTCTCTCCACACGCGACGAAAGATGGCGCAACTGGTATGGAATCGAAGCTCGAGGAGAGTACTTCAAAATCCTCCAAAGAAGCGCTCGATTTCACTGAAAGGATCGGGAGTGAATGATTTTCTCCATTGATTTGAGAAGAGGCGGCGGCTATACGATGGCTAGGGTTTGTTCTTCTTTTTTTAATTTTAATTTTAATTTTTTAATTCTTTTAATTTCAAAAAGGCACATTAGTCTTCAAACCAAACCCAACGAATATCGCCTCTAGCTAAATACCTTTATTCTGTACACAATGGACTAGTTCTCATCAGCCAATTTAATCGTTTCTGCCCATTTTTATTTAATTAAAATATAAAACATTTAATTATTAAATTTGATCGTACATTTTAATTTACCGAGGCCACATAATGACTCCAAAAATTCTAGAAAAATAAATCTAGCTATGTTTTAACGATACGGTCCTAACAAAATTGATTTCATCGAATTTGGAGACCATCTGAAAAATAGCCATTTTCTGGTCGATCCAAATTGACTGAAATTGACAAAACACGTTTTCTTTTGCCACACTCAATATTAATTCCAAAAATTATGAAAATTGGAATCTTGAAACAATTTAACGATACGGATCCAACCACAGTGGTTTCGTCGAAAACGGAGGTCGTTTGCAAAATGGCTGTTTATAAGGGCTATATATTATATTAAATTCAATAGCGACTATTTCCAATTTTAAACTGGACATAACTTTTTATTCCCGCTATAACATCTGGATTTTTCACATTCATTAGAAAGATATTGTTAAACAGATTCAAATATTTCTGTTGCTACTGAAATCCAATTTATTTTGAATCCTATACATTCATTTGAAATTTGAAATCGAATTCTTAAACTACCGCGCCATTTCAGGCTCGTTATATAATTAAAATAAATATATGTATTCTAACTTCGATTTAAATAAATTTTAAATCATTATTATTTAAAATAAATCATTTTAAATATTAAAAATTAAATAAAATAGCTAAAATTTGTTTTTAAATTTTCCGGGTTGTTACACTAATACTCAGGGGGAGAAAATCAAATATGTTGTCATCAATCAAAAAGGGGGAGAATGTTGAAAACAAGAATTTTGATTAATACCAACAAAGAGAAGAGCAATGGAAATCATGTCATGAAGATAAGGTGATATATATATACACACACAACACACATTGAGTCGTGTTAGAATTATGTTAAAATCTATCCTTAAGTATGACACAAACATACAAAATAAGGCATTAATATATATATATATATATATATATATATATAATATATATATCAAATGACCTGAAACAGTCTAACTGGGCAAAAATGCATGAACCATTCGACTGGTTCAAAACCACCCAGTCGACTGGTCAGACAATTTTGCCTCAATAACAGCTAGTTTCTGAATTTTTTCAATATATAGGATTTCATATTTTTTCAGCCAGTCGACTGGTAAATTTTAATCAGTCAGCTGATTCGAACCAGCACATATTTTTCTAAAAGGTTGCCTCCATTCATGAAGAGAAATATCTTCATTTCTGAAAGAAAATGGAAGCATCTTTTGGTTAAAAATCTTCATGAAGAATAGCTACCTTTCTACTATTATATAAACACTTCAAACATGATTTACAAACATCCAATTTTTCTATTCTCTCTATTTCCTAATTTGCATTTCAATATTCTTTGCATTCTAAAGCTCTCTTAAATTCAAATTACTTATTGATTCTTAGATAATATTTCACATCTCTTGATTCAACAAGCAATTTACTTCCTTCAATCTTTGTATTCAAATCATATACTCGAGGATAAGGTTATAGGAAGGGTGTACTTAAACCATTGACTATCCGTGTTGATTCAAGAACCCAAAACAGAAGTCAAAACACATGTAATTGTTGAATTCCTGTGTAGTTGCTCAGGCGAGAGGCATCCTTGTTGGGACTCAGGTGTACTGAACTATTCCTCCTGGTTAAGAGAGGGCGTGATAGTGAATTATAAAGAGGAGCTTTGGGACTGGACGTAGGCGGGAAGTCCGAACCTGTATAAAATTCCTGGTGTCGTTTTTTATCACATTTACTTCTTATTTGTGATTGATTTATCTAGCTTAGCTTTTACTGCATAACTATTTTAGATTACAGGTTAGTTTATTATTTCTGCTTTATCCATATTAGTATCCTATTTAAGTCGTATACACAGACTCTTTTCATAAGTGATCTGTGATTTATTCTATTTACCTTAGAAGCTAATAACAATCTGTCATTTTGGACGTTTCAAGTTTGGCATGTTTTGTTGATTTGGCACGGTCAAAATGGTGGGTCATTACATATATTGAATTCTGTATGCTCAATAGAAGTTCGAAACATCGAATTAAAACTACTATGCTGCAGCGAGTTTATTTTAATTAAATTTAAATATAAACTTTTGAACTTCGTTTATTAATAAATTCCAATCACATTTTTATATATTTATTTTAACATAAATTAAACTAATTTTCCATATCTAACTTAATATTTTCGATTTTCACTAATCGCCCATTATTTCATTACTCGGATATAAATTTATCTACAACTTAATATTCTATATTAAATTCCAATTCACTTGGAAATAAATTATTTTACAACATTCGATATAATCAAATTTCAATTATAAATCCTTCAGATTTATTTCAGTTTAGTTTATATCCTAAATTCTAGAATAAAATCCGTCGTTCCCTCTTCGAAATGATTTCCACTTCACTTTTGAATCCACATTTGAATTCAAACTTCCAAATTATCCTATGATAATTTCTCCACTACATTAAAGAACATTGTTTATAAATATATTTCCTTGTTTAATATATTAAAACAAGTTTCATTTCAAAATCTATTTAAAACCGATTCCTATATTTGGAATATTTCATTTATTATAACTTATATATAATCTAGAATCTACTTTCATATTTAAATTTAGTTTCTATCTAATACAATTCCAATATCCTATCTAAAAATGATTTATTCTATAAAAGTCGACATTGCCGAATCTAATCATAAATCCATATGGATTTATTCCAATTCTATTTACATTCTGAATATCGGAATAAATTCCATCGTTTACTTTTTAAACAATTCCTAATTCCCCTATTTACATTCATACTTGAATTTAAATTCTCAAATTATCCAATGATGATTATTCCATTTTATTTATAAACATCGTTTATAAATTCAGTACTTGTTTTTATTATTCAAAACAAGTTAATATTTCTAGTCCATTAAAAATTCATATTTATTTTAGAAAAAAAGTTTATTCGTTTTAAATCTCAAAATTCCTTTTCACGGTATGTTTATATATCAATATTTAGGGCCAGTGATATTCAAACATCCAAAACACCCAATAATCAATCACAGGTTTTCTAACACATCATATATGAAAATATATATGTAATGTCCAACATTTTTGGTAGTCAAATATTTAATTTAATTTATTATTTTAAATATTGAATTTGGAATATTAATGGATTCTAATATTTATTTCATTTATTAAAAACGAAGTTTAAACATTAAATATATATTTAAAATAAAACGAGCTCGAAATGGTGTGGTAGTTTGTTATATTGAGTTTTGAAGTTCAATTAAATATACAAAATCCGTTTTAAGTCGGAATTTTGTAAAATAAGAAACGTTTGGATCTTGTTGATTATAACTTTCGTATGAAAAAAAATCCAGGTTTCATGTTATAGATTTTTAGTCATGTCCAAATCAAAATTTTAAATTATCGCTATGGAAATCGTTAATAAATGATAACGTTTAATTAATAATTTAATAGGGTTTTTATATATAAATTGGATACCATTTTGACTCAAAATTGATAATGTCGAGTTATAAATCCATATTATTTATATTTGAAGCTATAGATAAATTTTCATTGAATATTTATGATAATAATAATTTATTATTATTTAATTTGATTATATTGGAATTTATATAATATTTTATTAATATTATGTAAGCCATAAAATAGCGAATATTTATGATAATAATAATTTATTATTATTTATTTTGATTATATTGGAATTTATATAATATTTTATTAATATTATTTAAGCCTTAAAATAGTTTTTTGCAAGCGGTCTCCGTTTTCAATGAAATTAGTTTCATTGGAACCGTAACATTAAATTATTGTATGATATTAAATTTCATGGTAAATCGATGTCTAATGTGAAAATGGCAGCAATAAACGCCCTAGTCATTTTCTATAGTGTGTAATTAAATTAAATTAATAAAGTGGTATTTTTGTATAATTTGAGCAGATAATCGAATTAAGCCACGAAAAAAATTCCGTTGAGTTCATATCGACATTTAGAGTCAGTATAGGTATATAGTTTGTTATTTTTGGAGACCGAGTAATTTGTTGTCCAAATTAGCATTGTAGTGCGTGTAAAAATAGAGTATTGGGAAACAGTATCAGAATGTGAAGAAACTAGAGCCATTGGATTCGTATAAATTAATAATTATAAGATTTAAATTTTCTTGTCAATCGGACTTACCGTTTGATCATGGCAACGATAAACGCCTTAATCATTTATATTACTTTGGCCAATTCAGACAGTGGTAACTTTGAAGGAATAAATGACTGGCCTAATGAACTCCGATTTTAATGAAATTAATTTCGTAGGATCCGTAAGGAAAAGGTCAAGTAGAATCTCAAAGTTTCAAGTAGATTTGATTTATTTTGTGATCGTGGGAAATTAAATGCGTACTTTTTAGCCTGTAATTTATAAAGGATGTAACACCCCAAATTTGTACCAGCACTAAAGGAGGATAAATTAAAAAAAATTAATTTAATATACAGAATTAGAAGAAACAGATTGCACCATTGCGTCCTTCTTGAAATTCTGGTCAAGATAGACACTTGGTTTGCATAAAACGGACATTGTATGAGGAAGTTATGAGGGTTTTAAGTTCATATATGCGCAGAAAAATTATATACGTATGCTTGAGTCAGAGATGAGTCAGAGCTAAGTCAGAATTCTATCCAGAACAGTTCGAATTTGAAAAATTCATCCGAGCGGCAAAATTCCCGCTTAAGGGGTCGACACCCTAGACGGGTGTCGACCTAGGGGTCCACCCATCCACAGGGGTGTCGACACCCCTAGGGCTGAGGTGGCAGTCGGTTTCAGAGGGCTCTGCAACTATAAATACGTGCTCAAATCTCCTATTTTCTTCATTGGAAATCTTGGAGGCCATATGCTGTTGGAGTGCGAACTGAATCGTTTTCTACAACTATATACTTTGTGAATCAAATTCTGAATTCAAGATCCATTCTTCGTCAATTCTCTAAACCTAACGCCGTGAGTTTCTAGATTAATTTTAGGTTTAGATAAATTAAAGTGAATTGTGAAAGACTGTAAATTGGATATGTCGTAAAACATGATTCTGTGCTAGTATTAAATCCAATACTATGTCATGATAGATCTATTTACCTAGATCGAAAATAATTGTGGTTATTCTATTATGTATTTATGTGGATCTTGACTTGTAACTGTATTATGGTGAATGTACATCTATTAAATTGGACAGTTGTAACTTTGGCTAGATCTAATTCCTTATGAAATCCCCTTTTCGCTTATCATATTGTGATCAATCTAGATATGTTGTAAACTTGACATGTGAAGCCATCTTTAGATCTAAACATGTTACCATGACACCCTGATTATGTTAGATCTAAATAGTTAGACACCTAAATGGTTTATTTAGATCTCATTATGCTTGCTTTGACATCGTGGTAATAGCCATAAGTTATCAATTTTATGTCCACCTTGTGATGATATTAACGACATATCCATTCACTTTGTTATCATGCTAGTATTCCCTTTTCATTGTTACGGTTAGGTTGCTTTATAGCCTAGATGCCGCCAAAATATGTGTGAATATGTTAGTTAGAAAACGGGGAAAAGGGATTTATAATTGGCATAACTTATGTAATATTTATGTAAATTGGACATTTAATTCAAATGGGGAAACATAGAAATAATTACCTCTAATTACATATGTAGATTTGGATAAATATGAAATATTTAGTAATTACAATTAGTAATTGTAATTGCACTTATGACATGAGGTTAGGTTGCATTAGTGGTGGAAGTATGCCCGGACCCGACCGTCATATCGAGCAGCCACAAATGCTGAACCTAATGTGAGAGGTCTAAGTGCGCAAATACGAATCGGGCTAAGGCACGAGGTTAGGCCCAACTGTGGAATAAGACTGCCCGGACCCGACCGACGTATCCAACATCCATACGTTGTAGACATAATGTGGGAGGTCTAGCCCATTATAACCTTAATTGGACATGGTATTGAATTGGACTACTTAACCTAATTTAATCCTTAAGGATTATATTATTATGAACTTAAATTAGGGTTAAGTAAAACTGGAAGGGTAGTGGGTGGGTTAAGTAAATTAGAGGGGGTGGGTAATATTTATATATAGGCCCACGAACTTAACCCAATAAGGTTATGTAATTAAAGACACCTAGTGGTATACATAACCGGTGGATAATATAATAAAGTTATGTAATTAAAGACAACCTTCAGGGTAAGCATAACTGGTATAGGGCTATGTAATTAAAGACACCTAAGGGTATACGTAGTTAATGCCTAGTGGGGATACAAGACAAGGGGGAGAGCTTGTATCATATTGTGTGGGACCCATTTTAGTCAGTAACCACGAGTTGGTATCAAGTAAAGAACTCTGTACTAGGCGGAGAAGGGGCACGCTTACTGATTGATTATAAGAAATCCAAATGAGACGGATGGTGTGGGCGGCGTAAACCGACCGGGCCATGTGCGTGTGTAAGCTAGACAGAAGGGGATAAGATGACCATGACACCAGTAGGTATGGTTGTGCACACCTTATTGGTTGCCACTTTAGGAAGTGATACCTCATATTGTGGGGCCAGCACAGGATATCTACAGGGTAGCGAGCCGATCGATTAGGGTAGTGGTTAGGGTACACTCAGACATATACCCTATGTAACGACCCGGATTTTGAGCGACTTTGGTTATCGACATAAGCTTGATGTCGATAACCAAAACATCGAAAAATCCCGGTAATTAATGAAAGAAATTAGAGGGTGAGGAAAGATAAGATAGAAACTTAGAATAGAAGAAGAAGAAGAACACAACATCAGAGTAACATGAACCTCACAGCGGAACGAATAACATATAATATATAACATAACTTTGAAATATAACAGTTATGTATACAATAGCACTTATCAGAGTACAACACTTACAACACAGCGGAAATAACTATAGCTATATGATCTTGAAGCCTCCTGCTCCAAGCTCTCCAAGTATATCTGTAAAACCCGACTACTTGACTGCCCGTACAAATTAGGCACCCAAGAGTTTAGGGAAAACAACAAAGTAAACTCCAGGTCAGTCATGGGACTGGTATGAGTAAAACAGTTTAAAATAGTTGAACAAGTAAACGATATCTCATAAGATCACGCCGCAGAACGGAACGGGTTTTTCCCTTATGAGAATCCAAAATATCTTTATATCAAAAACCTTTTGATATTATAATAATGTCTATGTACAAATAGATATCAACTAGCAGAAACGCTTTCATCTCACGTTCTACATATATAGTATACAATCAAAATTGCAAGCACGTATTGGATAATGGATTTCCAACTATGACAAGGTATGGAACCAACTTCCGATCAGCGTACTCTAGGAATGATACACTGGAGTTCAACAAGAACATCTTGTAACTCAGCCACACATGACCGACCACTCATTTCGCATGAGTGTATCGAATGTACATCACCAACGGTTGGGATCAGCAACCGTTCCCGTATATATATATGGGACAACATTGATAGATTTAAGAAACAAATGAATATTCTCTAGATAGGTGATTATACACCCTACTTCGGTGCGACCGACTTAGCCATGCTGCCTGCCCGATTTCTGTCATTTACCGGTTGATGAGGCTAGAAGCTACGCTTTATCATTACATCAGATTCACTTCGAATGCCACATTGTCAGATCCATCGAAAATCACTAATTGGCGTCTACAACAGTACGTTACGTGTTAGCTAAAGAAGTTTCCTTCTCCGCTTCCACTATTGGTAAAGTTGAAGAAATCAATGTACGTGACCTTTCTGGAAATACTCTATCAGACATTCATCAACACAAGTCATCCTCATTCACGTAGAATGTCACATCGTCTGTAACAACCTTTATTTTTTTAATAACCTGTTATAATATAAATCGAGGCAGAATTTAATTATATAATGTGAATCAAGGGAAACGGGCTATGCCATTGCGTTCGTCTCGGAAAAATACGCGAAATAGAGTCCGAGTTTTCGAAAATCGGAGTCCGTATGACCCAGTTAAGGCCCATTGAAGTTTTCAGAAATTTCCATGTTAAAAACATATTTGAATTTTAAGTTCAAAAACAGAAATTAGGGCAAACTGGCGTCAGGCGGGAAAACTCCCGCCAAGACCCCCATGTCGACAGGCATGTCGACAGGGGTCTGAGGGTGTCGACTGCCCTGTCGACAGCCCTGTCGACACGGGGTGGCCGGGCAGTTTTGCCTGGCGCACCATTTTTGATCTGGGCTTGGTTGTGTGGCTTAGTTCTGGAGACTTCCGAAATCTGATGGACCTAAACTAACCTAGGGTTAATCCTAGGGCTAAAAACACTTTAATCTTCTATAAATAAGACCCTAATCCTACCCTAAAACCTCATTTATTCATTCTAGTAGCTAAACTATGGCAAATTGATTTCTCAAATGGCCTCCACTTAAAAACCCTAGCCTCCACCCTCTTCAAAAATCATTCCTATGAAGATTTTGATGTTCATACAAGCATTTCTAAGTTGTATGAATGATCATTAGCTTGCATACATCATCAAGTTGCAAGCTTTATTGGCTAAGCTAGAGTTTTTGGAATTTTTGTTAAGAGTTTTCTTATTGGAGCTTTGTTTTGGGTTTTTATATGCTTGCATAAAGGGCTTCTCAATCTTTATTAGTAGATTTGTGTCTTCATAATATTTGTAAGCCCTCTTACCTTCATTTTAGAAACTCTAAAGTTAATATGTGATGCAAGTTGGGGTTTATGCAAGTTCACTATGCCATGATTTGCAAGTTTATTGAGTTATGTATGTTTATGCAAGTTCACTATGCCATGATTTGTAAGTTTATTGAGTTATGCATGTTTATGCAAGTTCACTATGCCATGATTTGCAAGTTTATTGGGTTATGCATGTTTATGCAAGTTCACTATGCCATGTTATGCATGTTTAATAAGTTATGCATGCTTATGCAAGTTCACTATGCCATGTTATGCATGTTTAATAAGTTATGCATGCTTATGCAAGTTCACTATGCCATGTTATGCATGTTTAATAAGTTATGCATGCTTATGCAAGTTCACTATGCCATGTTATGCATGTTTAATAAGTTATGCATGCTTATGCAAGTTCACAATGACATGTTATGCATGTTTGACAAGTTATGCATGTTTATGCAAGTTCCATATGCCATGTTAGGCAAGTTTAACATGTTATGCATGTTTATGGTAATATGCAAGTTCACTATGCTAAGTTATGCAAGTCTAACATGTTATGCATGTTTGTTGTGATATGCAAGTTCATCATGTATGTTATGCCAAGTTCCCTCTTCCTATCCTTTATGCGTTATTACGAATATGTAAGCGATAGAATGACGTTGGGGGGGGGGGGGGGGGTTTGGGTAAACTTAAAATACATGAAAATATAAGATTGGGAATTTACCTATTAAGTTAGGTCTACCCCTTGGGAATTTACCTATTAAGTTAGGTCTACCCAAGTATTTGTTGACTTGTAATTATGTTTTGAAATAAAGTGGACATGACACTTAGAAAACATAAGTGTGGCCAACTCGAGGTTGGGTTGAGTTTGTAGCGTAATTCTACCCGGAACCTACCGGCTTAACTAGTGGCTACAAACAATAGGACCCAATGTGAGAAGTTGGTCATGTGGTGCCAAGACCCGAGGTTAGACCAAGTTGTGGTGTAAATCTACCCGGAACCCACCGGCTTAACTAGGTAACCACAACAAAGTCTAATGTGAGAGGTTATGGTGCATTAAATTAATTAATGCCTCATGATTAGGGTTAAGTCAGGGTCCACTAATACTTAACCAATTTGGGGATTCGAGGGATTGAAATGGGGTTAAGTTGTGAACTGTCGGTTACACTTAACCAATTTAATCCATGATTAGTGAAGGGTTAAATCACACTTAACCCTCTTAGGAAACCCTAGCAACGTGGTCTGTTCCAGCAGTAATCCCAGTTTGGTATCATCACAACCCTAGAGGCTAGGCTAGGGCGGGGCACGATTACTGGACTGATGTAAGCGACCAAAGCGATGGCTGAGTGGTACAGCGGTGCGGGTCCAGGCGGGCTATGGACGTGCACGTAGTCCGGTATTGGACAAACTCGAGGCACGGGTACCAGTAGGTTTAGACTGTGCATTATTGCTTCAGTGTCTGGGGTTGACACCCGAGGGCTTGATACACCCGAAGGTGGACCCAGCACAGTCTGACTACATCCATATGTGGGCCGTATGGACACCAACACTTGACGTGTTAGGCTTATAGGGAGCCGATCGACTAGACCGTTTGGTTGGACCTTTTATTAAGGTCACTTCATGTTATTGGGTCAAAGCTTGGGCCAAGGGATCAATACCTGTTATGTTGGTTTGCTAGTACACCGTGGTGCAAAACTTAACCTTGTTGGTGCGATGACACCTCTATCTATCTTGTAGTTAATTTATCATGCCAGTATGTTGTTATCTATGATCATCTCAGTTTCCATCATGCTGTTAACTTTATTAGTTTATAGACTGATCGTAGCAGGGCTTACCAGTCTTTATGACTGACCCGTTTTCTTTTGGCTTCTTCTCTTCCGTTCCCCCCCCAGGTTCTCAGGGTGGGAACATTGGTGCTTAGCTTGGATCGCTTAGCTTGCTTGCTGGATTAGCTCATGTACGTTTGGATATTGAGCCCGCTATGGTTTATCACTCTTATTTGGGGATAGTACTTATGTATTTCAGTTTATCAGATGATGTTTTTATCTAGACTTGTAATTTTGGGAAATTGACATTTTGATGTACCAGACTTGTGTTTTGAAATGGTTTAAAAATCTTCCGCTGTTTTATCTACTTACTCTGTTTATTTACATATATATATGTCATGTCCTGCCTTGTTATATCATTATGCATGTTTACCTTGTTTTAAAACGCCCCACCAAAGTCAGAGTTGCTTGCAAGAGCCACCCTGGCGGAGGTGGGGTGTTACATTTGGTATCAGAGCATATGGTTTACGAGAAGGGATAAAAAGGTTTTTAAAACTTTTGAAAAACTATTTTCAAAACCAAGTATAAAGTATTTTCCAAAGAGAAGTCTAGTTATTTTTAAAGGCTATTCCCCAAAAGCCATTAGCACTATCCTTTGACACCTCGTTTGAACTCTTTTCTTTTCGTTTCCAGCATGTCTGATAATCTCATCTTGCCCGAAGGAGTAACAATACCCGATTGGTTTCGTCGGTACTTGGAAGTCACGACACCAGTCCCGGGTGTCTCTAATGTTGTCTTTCCAGTCAAGGCCGTTGTTCCTCCTCCTCCTTCCGTAGCTGATGTTCCTCTTCTCCCTCAGCCTCCACAAGCGGATTTTGCGGAAACTTGTAAGAACTTTAAGATGATGGCTGGCAAGAATTTTAGTGGAACAGAGACTTTTGTAGAGGCAAGGAATTGGTTGAAAGAGACCGAAGATCTTTTAGCCACCTTTGATATAGGTGACCGCAGGAAGGTTTTATTAGCAGTATGGTTGCTAAAGGAAGAAGCTGCATGTTGGTGGGTAGTCACCACCGCTACTAGGCCAATTGAGACTTGGGATGACTTTAGAGGAAGGTTTGGACTGAGGTTCTTATCACTGAAGCAAGGGGACATGACTATTAGGGAATACATAGATAAGTTTAATCAACTGGCTCGGGTCGATTTAGACTTGGTTAATACAGCTCAGAAGAAGGCCCTACACTTTGCTCTAGGATTAAACGAGCCATTACATGGTTTGGCCATGTCTCATATACCCTTGGGGGCGACTTTCGAGAATTTGGTGAATATGGCCCTACTTCAAGAAGAAGATAACAATGACAAGAAATAGGTCAAGGCGAATGAGTCTCAAGGCAAGAGGGTAAATTCCGGGAAACGAGGCAAGAATAACAACAACCGCAAGGACAAGCCAAGAGAGAATAGGAAATGCAACTTCTGCGGTAAAGTTGGACATATATCCAGGGAATGTAGGAAGAAGAAGAGAAAGCGGGGCGACTGCTTTCATTGTGGTGAGTTTGGACATCTCAGCAAGGATTGCCCGAGGAAACAAGGGCAAGGTCAGACTCAGTGTGCAGGACTATCTGGAGGGCGAGTTCATCCTCTCAACACCGTTCTTCCAGCTCATGATAGAGGTAGTGTTTCTGTTGAAAGTCTTGTTTACATTTTCTGATTTTCCCTGTTCGTACTTTGTTTGATTCTGGTACATCGCATAGTTTTATTTCATCTGATCTAGTTGAAAGTTTGCACCTAAGTACTAGTCTAGTTGATGATCCCATATGTGTTTCAAATCCAATTGGGGGTTCTGCCCGTTTGTCTGTGGTCTGAGTAGATTTGAAAATTTCTATCTTGAGTATAGAATTCTCGTGGGATGTTTATATTCTCGGTTTCAGGGGATATGGGTTGGTTTTGGGCATGGAACGGTTGTCCGGTTTTGGAGCCATTCTTGGTTTTTGTATATAGGGTTGTGAGGCTCAGGACTCGCCTCGGTAATACCCTAGAAATTTCTAGCAACCCTATGGGTCCCGTCATGTTATGTTATCTTGAATCCCTCAA
Source organism: Allium sativum (assembly GCA_030737875.1). Taxonomy (NCBI): domain Eukaryota; kingdom Viridiplantae; phylum Streptophyta; class Magnoliopsida; order Asparagales; family Amaryllidaceae; genus Allium; species Allium sativum. The sequence continues at coordinate 304,922,038 of CM060924.1, forward strand.
CTCGTCTATCGATAGTTTGCAATCTGTGAGGGTGGTCCGAGAATATCCTGATATCTTGGGGGAAGTAAAGGGGTTACCCCTAGACGTGGGATAGATTTCCGCATTATCTGGTTGGTAATACCAAGCCAGTTTCGTGGCCGGTTAGGCACATGACCTCACGAGATGAGAGTTAAGAAAGCAAGTCAAGGAGTTTCTTGAGAAGAACTTCCTGAGACGAAGCATTTTCGAGTAGGGTGCTCCAGTAGTATTCGTTACTAATGTGGACAGTTTGCTTCGCTTATGTGTTGATTATCGTGAGAAGAATAGACAACCGTTACCAAGGATCGATGATTTGTTTGATCAGCTTGTAGAAGCATCTGTTTTCTTTTGATCTAGCTACCGGATTCCATCAGCTTAGGATGGCTGAGGATGGAATTGACAAGACTGCGTTTAGGACTCTAGATGGATTTTTAGAATGGCTAGTCATGCTATTTGGTTTGACTAATGCACCCGCATATTACGTGAACTTGATGGGTAGGGTGTTTAGGGAGTCCTTGAACAAGTTTGTCGTGGTCGTCGTAGACGATATTTTGATCTCCTTAAAAGAACGAGGAAGAGCATGCTAGACATCTCAAGGAGGTGATGGATACGCTTAGAGCCACCAGTTTAAGGTCAAGTTCTCCAAATGTCACTTTGGAGGAAAGAAGTTGGATTTCTTGGGCACATAGTTCCTAAGTAAGGCTTAGCGGTGGATTCCGCTAAAGTGGTTGCGGTTTAAGACCGGAAAACTCTGAGGAGGGAAATTGAAGTAAGAAGCTTTCTCCGTTAGCATTCCCTGAGCTTAGACTTACTCTTCTGGATCAAGAAGGGGGTTTCACAGGAAGAAGACCCGCAGTTAGTCAAGAACATGGACCAGTTGATTCGAGGCGAGATGTTAAGTCACCTCGCTAGATATATTATAGATGACAAGGGATGACTAAGGCGTGATGAGAGATTATGTGTTCCTCGAGTGGAAGACTTGGTAAAGAAGGTTCTTGAAGATGCGCATCACTCGAGGAGGTGGCCGAGTTGGTCTCAGGATGCATGTTGTGCCACCAGGTTAAGGCCAAGTCATAGAAGCCCGGCGGGCCATTACCTCCATTGGAGGTTCCGCAAGGGAAGTGTGAAAACATCTCCATAGATTATGTGGATGGACTACCTAGATCAAAGAAAGGGAATACGGGTATGTGGGTCATAATAGGTAGACTCACGAAGAGTGCTCATTTCAGTCCGGTGAAGAGCGAGAGGACTGCATCATGGTTAGCAACGGTTTACCCTCAAGAAGTTGGCCAGTTTTGAAATAGCCTACAGGAAGCCATGGGTAGGCAACTGAATCTAGGTATGGCCTATCACTCATAGGCGGATGGTTCATTTCGATTAAGCATGAGTTATAGAAAATCACGTTTATAAGGGCAATTGGCAACGTGGATTGGTATTTTCAAGAAAAGTTCTGCTGCGTGGAATACTTTATAATAAGTAGACGAGATCCAGGATTCACTAGTGAATTTTGGAGAGCTTGCATGAAATCATGAGGTTACAGTTATGTTTAAGCCAAGTATACAGAAAGAAGAATAAGTGGAAAAGGAAGACGAGAGGCGATAATGAAATGAGTTCCAACTCGAATTTGGGAAATAGGAGTTAGGAAGCCAAGAAATCATGAAGTAAAAGACGGTCAAAGCACAGTGGAGTTAAGCTCAAGGAAACGTGACTAAGAAGAGTGAAGACTAGATACGCGCATCATATCTCTTTTTAAGAGTGCATCCTTGATCCTTGTTTTCCTGTGGAGCTTGTTTGCAAGTTATCTTTTGTATATATCCTCTCGGTCCCATTCTCGATCTTATTTCTGTTGTAAACTCCATAAGGGGGTTATGACTCATCGGTTAGTACTATATGTCAGAGTTTGAATGGATTTCTTGTAATCCAAAAAGGAGTTTATCTTGCTTATCTTCTAAGATCTCTTTTTAGCATATCTCTCTGTCCATGTTTATCTAGTTTATCTAGTTTATCGTGTTTATCTTGTCATGAGAACCTTAGGTAGAAACCCTTTGGATGAAACATGTATTTGAAACATGTTATGCTTGATGTTTGCAAGTGGTTGCAAGTGTTTGCAAGTGGTTACTCGTGGATGCATTATACACATTAGGCACTAGATCGGCTCACACACTCTTCATGTTGCATATGCATGAGTGTTTATACTTATTCATGATTGGAACTTGTTGTGCCACCACATGGATGTTGCATATGGATGAATGTTATGTGCACTCATATAGATACTATGAATTATGTTAGGAATTTGCATACATATGGATTCATTTCACTGACATACATATGCATTAAGGAGGTTTACTGTATCAGTAACCGCCTGATTTTTGCATTAGGTAAGTACATATACACACACTTTTGCATATGTTCATACCACATTTAGAATCCTTTAAGGACAATGATTGCTCGTGGATGATGTTTTGAGTAGATGGATGTTGGATGGTAGGATATGTTCTTCCTGACTTGAAGATTTCGGGGACGAAATCCTTTAAGGAGGGGAGAATGTAACAACCTGTATTTTTTTAATAACCTGTTATAATATAAATCGAGGCAGAATTTAATTATATAATGTGAATCAAGGGAAACGGGCTATGCCATTGCGTTCGTCTCGGAAAAATACGCGAAATAGAGTCCGAGTTTTCGAAAATCGGAGTCCGTATGACCCAGTTAAGGCCCATTGAAGTTTTCAGAAATTTCCATGTTAAAAACAGATTTGAATTTTAAGTTCAAAAACAGAAATTAGGGCAAACTGGCTTCAGGCGGGAAAACTCCCGCCAAGACCCCCATGTCGACAGGCATGTCGACAGGGGTCTGAGGGTGTCGACTGCCCTGTCGACAGCCCTGTCGACACGGGGTGGCCGGGCAGTTTTGCCTGGCGCACCATTTTTGATCTGGGCTTGGTTGTGTGGCTTAGTTCTGGAGACTTCCGAAATCTGATGGACCTAAACTAACCTAGGGTTAATCCTAGGGCTAAAAACACTTTAATCTTCTGTAAATAAGACCCTAATCCTACCCTAAAACCTCATTTATTCATTCTAGTAGTTAAACTATGGCAAATTGATTTCTCAAATGGCCTCCACTTAAAAACCCTAGCCTCCACCCTCTTCAAAAATCATTCCTATGAAGATTTTGATGTTCATACAAGCATTTCTAAGTTGTATGAATGATCATTAGCTTGCATACATCATCAAGTTGCAAGCTTTATTGGCTAAGCTAGAGTTTTTGGAATTTTTGTTAAGAGTTTTCTTATTGGAGCTTTGTTTTGGGTTTTTATATGCTTGCATAAAGGGCTTCTCAATCTTTATTAGTAGATTTGTGTCTTCATAATATTTGTAAGCCCTCTTACCTTCATTTTAGAAACTCTAAAGTTAATATGTGATGCAAGTTGGGGTTTATGCAAGTTCACTATGCCATGATTTGCAAGTTTATTGAGTTATGTATGTTTATGCAAGTTCACTATGCCATGATTTGTAAGTTTATTGAGTTATGCATGTTTATGCAAGTTCACTATGCCATGATTTGCAAGTTTATTGGGTTATGCATGTTTATGCAAGTTCACTATGCCATGTTATGCATGTTTAATAAGTTATGCATGCTTATGCAAGTTCACTATGCCATGTTATGCATGTTTAATAAGTTATGCATGCTTATGCAAGTTCACTATGCCATGTTATGCATGTTTAATAAGTTATGCATGCTTATGCAAGTTCACAATGACATGTTATGCATGTTTGACAAGTTATGCATGTTTATGCAAGTTCCATATGCCATGTTAGGCAAGTTTAACATGTTATGCATGTTTATGGTAATATGCAAGTTCACTATGCTAAGTTATGCAAGTCTAACATGTTATGCATGTTTGTTGTGATATGCAAGTTCATCATGTATGTTATGCCAAGTTCCCTCTTCCTATCCTTTATGCGTTATTACGAATATGTAAGCGATAGAATGATGTTGGGGGGTTTGGGTAAACTTAAAATACATGAAAATATAAGATTGGGAATTTACCTATTAAGTTAGGTCTACCCCTTGGGAATTTACCTATTAAGTTAGGTCTACCCAAGTATTTGTTGACTTGTAATTATGTTTTGAAATAAAGTGGACATGACACTTAGAAAACATAAGTGTGGCCAACTCGAGGTTGGGTTGAGTTTGTAGCGTAATTCTACCCGGAACCTACCGGCTTAACTAGTGGCTACAAACAATAGGACCCAATGTGAGAAGTTGGTCATGTGGTGCCAAGACCCGAGGTTAGACCAAGTTGTGGTGTAAATCTACCCGGAACCCACCGGCTTAACTAGGTAACCACAACAAAGTCTAATGTGAGAGGTTAAGGTGCATTAAATTAATTAATGCCTCATGATTAGGGTTAAGTCAGGGTCCACTAATACTTAACCAATTTGGGGATTCGAGGGATTGAAATGGGGTTAAGTTGTGAACTGTCGGTTACACTTAACCAATTTAATCCATGATTAGTGAAGGGTTAAATCGCACTTAACCCTCTTAGGAAACCCTAGCAACGTGGTCTGTTCCAGCAGTAATCCCAGTTTGGTATCATCACAAGCCTAGAGGCTAGGCTAGGGCGGGGCACGATTACTGGACTGATGTAAGCAACCAAAGCGATGGCTGAGTGGTACAGCGGTGCGGGTCCAGGCGGGCTATGGACGTGCACGTAGTCCGGTATTGGACAAACTCGAGGCACGGGTACCAGTAGGTTTAGACTGTGCATTATTGCTTCAGTGTCTGGGGTTGACACCCGAGGGCTTGATACACCCGAAGGTGGACCCAGCACAGTCTGACTACATCCATATGTGGGCCGTATGGACACCAACACTTGACGTGTTAGGCTTATAGGGAGCCGATTGACTAGACCGTTTGGTTGGACCTTTTATTAAGGTCACTTCATGTTATTGGGTCAAAGCTTGGGCCAAGGGATCAATACCTGTTATGTTGGTTTGCTAGTACACCGTGGTGCAAAACTTAACCTTGTTTATGCGATGACACCTCTATCTATCTTGTAGTTAATTTATCATGCCAGTATGTTGTTATCTATGATCATCTCAGTTTCCATCATGCTGTTAACTTTATTAGTTTATAGACTGATCGTAGCAGGGCTTACCAGTCTTTATGACTGACCCGTTTTCTTTTCGCTTCTTTTCTTCCGTTCCCCCCCCCCCCCCCCCCAGGTTCTCAGGGTGGGAACATTGGTGCTTAGCTTGGATCGCTTAGCTTGCTTGCTGGATTAGCACATGTACGTTTGGATATTGAGCCCGCTATGGTTTATCACTCTTATTTGGGGATAGTACTTATGTATTTCAGTTTATCAGATGATGTTTTTATCTAGACTTGTAATTTTGGGAAATTGACATTTTGATGTACCAGACTTGTGTTTTGAAATGGTTTAAAAATCTTCCGCTGTTTTATCTACTTACTCTGTTTATTTACATATATATATGTCATGTCCTGCCTTGTTATATCATTATGCATGTTTACCTTGTTTTAAAACGCCCCACCAAAGTCAGAGTTGCTTGCAAGAGTCACCCTGGCGGAGGTGGGGTGTTACATCGTCATACCCGCCAAATCACAAATTGATTTATCCAAAAGTAACACGGGTATACAGCTTAGAGAAACGAATTCCTCCGCTACCAAACGTGAATACGTTTGAACAGATCAACTTACGCCATCCATTGGATATACTCTGTCAGACCTTCGTCCATACAAGTTGTCCTGGGACTGGACAAACCGAAGGCACTATTCAGTATATCCATCTTAGTCACTGTTATCTAAGACTTATATAACAGCCCTTGCATTTTACTCTGTCTTCAATTATCTTTGGCTTATATGATTCGCAACGCTTATGCCAATACAGAGTGGTTCTTTGGAGAATAATCCAACCGGTCTCTCCATATTAACAACGTTAAAATGGTCAAAACTTCGATAGTCTGTGATTTAACCATCAAAGAAAAACAAGTGTGCAAACAACGATATTATTTCCAGATAGAAATTATATCGGTAAATCATCAACAAATATCTATATACATATTCACATTGCCTTATTTTCTATGTTTAGAAAATATATGTTATTAACACTGGAAAACGTTTTCCATTTGCTTATTTACAAATCACTACTCTTCCCCAACTATCAGTCCCTGACTGTGAACTAGTATGAGAACAATTCCCTAAGTATAAATCCCGAAGGCCGAAACCAACATCAGATAGACACTTAGAAAACCATTTAATTTACTAATCTCTAGTCAGTTCTAATTTTACTTAACTCTATTTGATTAACTCTGATTGATTAACTCTAACTGGTCAACCTTAATTAATTAACTCTAACTGGTTTTACTTGGTTTGACTAACTCCATTTATTAACTCGACTGACAAATTCAACTCGATTAACTGAACTAATCACTTTGATTAACTCGACAAATTCACTTTGGTTAACTTTACCAATTCACTTAACTAATTCACTTAGTTTAACTTAACTAATTCACTTTGATTAATCTAACTATTCACTTAACTCCTGTCGAATAAACCATATTCGATAACTCCTCTAACTCTACTCGAATAAACTATATTCGATTAACTCCTTTAATCTATTCGATTTGATAACTCCCCTTTTCGAATAACCAATATTCGATTAACTCACTTCGAATAACCAATATTCGACTACTCACTTCGAATAACTAATAATTGATAACTCCTTCGAATAAACTATATTCGATAATCTCCTCTCGAATAACTAGATTCGATTAACTTAACTTATTTAACTTAACTTGATTAACTCCTATCGAATGACTAGATTCGATCAACTTAACTTATTTAACTTAACTTGATTAACTCCTATCGAATGACTAGATTCGATCAACTTAACTTATTTAACTCATCTTGATTTACTCCAATCGAATAACTAGATTCGATTTAACTCCATTCGCTTGACTCTAGATCGCAACGATCACAATGGTTACGCCTGATTCCCTTAGGCAACATCCGACCGCCTTAGGCTATTTACAGCCCTGCGAATTACGCTAGCAGTCGTATGAGATGGCAACTTACCCTGAATACTATGTTTGACTAACTCTGTCTCAAATAACTATATTTGATTAACTCTAGTTCGTTTTAACTCTAATCGATTAACTCTAACTGAGTAACTCTAACTCGATCAACTCGACTTACATAACTCAACTGGTTAACTTGACTTACTTAACTCACTGGTTAACTTGACTTACTTAACTCACTGGTTAACTTGACTTACTTAACTCACTGGTTAACTTGACTTACTTAACTCACTGTTAACTTGACTTACTTAACCCACTGGTTAACTTGACTTACATAACCCAACTGGTTAACTTGACTTACTTAACCCAACTGGTTAACTTGACTTACATAACACAACTGGTTAACTTGACTTACATAACCCAACTGGTTAACTCTATTGAACTGGTTAACTCTACTGAACTGGTTAACTCTATTCAACTAACTCGACTCGAGTAACCCCTTTCGAATAGCCTATTCGTTTTACTAACTTTCGAATACCATATTCGATTTAACTCCTTTCGAATACCATATTCGATTTAACTCCTTTCGAATACCATATTCGATTTACTTTATTCACTTTATAAAGATTTCCTTTTTAACAACGTTTTATTCATTTGAAAAGATTTTCTTTTAAATAACGGTTCTACACTTTAAAAATGTTTTCCTTTTTATAACGTTTCCTTTTCAATTCTATTTGTAAATGGTTTACAAATATTTCCTTCTCAAATTTATTCTTGAAATATTCTAACTCCTTAAATTCTCTGAAAAATTCGCCATAACCTCCTTTGTAACGGGAGCATCGGGAAAATCCCCAAACCCGCCACACAGGCCTTTCCATTCAAAAAGAAAATGGTTTGTAATTATTTCCTTTTTGAATATCTCCTATTTATAAATATTCCAATTTATAAACATTTCTTATTTATAAATATTCCACTTTATAAATATCTCTTATTTATAAATATCCCATTTTATAAATATTCTATTTTCAATATCACTTTGAAAATCCCCTTATCAACATTTCGGTATGTTATGGTATTCAATCATATCAAATCACGATGTTCAATATCGTCCAAGCACATATAATCACCCACAGATTTTATATCACATCATATAACAATATATGAAAAACAATAAAATAACTGTTGAGGAATCCAGCCGGATTCCTCCAACCTGTCTCCCTGCATCCACAGATGTTACACAATATGAGTATCATCACTTTCAGTTCAATATACATTATTCTGATAGCAGAATCACATATAAATATTTAACGGTTTATATATATATATATATATACAGATATATATATATATATACAATTTCTACTAACTGACTAGCAGTTCAATCAAACAGTCAACACACAGTCAATCAGTCAATATCTAACAGTTCTAAAAATACAACATGAATTTATAAACTGTTCAGAGTTAGTGAGATTTACTCACATTTGGACGATCATCGTCAATGACGATAACCATTGCTTTATTCAGCTGGACAATTTATTTTGCTATAAATTGTAACGAGCTCCTATGAACTTCCAGTCAATTCCATGACGTAGTCACCGTCCATACGATCCTAACGCAACTTACGGTTCTCGATTCTGACCTCGTATGACCAAGTTATACGTTATATAAGTTTGTACACTATTTATAATTAAACAAAACTTTAAATTCAAATCAATTGGGCCTCACTTGAATCCGGCCCATGCCCCTACCATACTAGCCCGCTTATCCTCCTTCTTCCCCAACGTGAAAATACCTGCTCCAGTAAAAGAAATGGCCAAATCCGATCACATTCTCCACCGAACTGCTCCTCCTCTACACCATCGTTCAACAAACTAAAACCATCAGCCGACTCCTCATCAAGCTCTCCATCCAATTATCACCACTACGAACGACTCGATCGCCATTCCTCCCTTGCGTCAACACAGTACTCGCGCAACCAGTAAATGTCGATCGACATTTTTATCAACTGAAACCACCCCATTTTTGCCAACAAGCACGGTTTCCTGCCATGAACCCAAGTACGAAATCGAAATCTCAAATCTTTGCTCAAACCCATGAATTTGCCGAACCCTAACATCGCTGCCAAAACTCCAGTGAGTGAAATCGACGTCGAACTCGGAAAAAACACATCAAATCCAAGATCTCTTCATCATGGATTCATAAATGTATACGTAGTGATTTGTATGATTTGATTTATATTTCTTCTTGAATTTTAAATGATCGTTTTCACGTTGAGATAGAAGGAAAAGAAAGCAGAAACCACGGCCGGTTTTTGAGCTTTGGTTTAGGTCTTAAGGAAGTTAGTTGAGTGCTTTTATAGTGTAGATATTTTTATTTATTTATTTTTATATTCGATTTTAAGCAAAAGCGGTGTATTTTTGTCCTTAAAAATTCCAATGGTTATATACAATGCCCAAAAATCGCCAAACAGGACATACTGCTAGAGTTCGCCATTACGGTCCCAACGAAACTGGTTTCGTCGAATTCCGACTCCGTATGCTCACACGGCGTATTTTTAACCATCGAAATACTGACTGTTTTGCACTCTAAAAATCCGTACGACCACACAGTGACTCTAAAAATCACGAAACTGGAAATCTAACAACTATTTGACGTTGCGGATCCAACAAAACTAGTTTCGTCGAATTCCGACTTCGTTTGCAAAACCAGCTATTTTTAAAGCTTTGAATGACCCATTTAAATATATAAATATATTTAAATATAATTAAATTAAATATAAATAAATTTATATTATCGTATATATTCACACCAGAATACCATACAGCTCCAAGGTAATTATATATTCGATATTCCAAGCCCAGGTTGAATCGAATTTCAATTTATATTGAAATTCTCTTTTATAACGTATATGAAGCGTCGCAAATTATAAAGGAAATCCACAGCGACTTTTCTGAAATTTGATTTGGACGTGAATCAAAATCTACACGACGAAATACCGATTTTTCTCTTCCACTAGAAAGATATACTCCACCAGCTCCACACGTTTCTTGTTTCACAGAAATCCGGCTTAAAACGAATCCTGTACATCCAGTTGAAGTTCAAATCGCCAAATCGCGAACTGCAGCGCCATTTCAAGCTCGATTTCAATTATAATATAATTATACGTTCAAACTGATGTCGCTTGAATATATTCGTCAATATAATTCAACTCTAAGCTGAATTAAATCCAAGGGACGACCCCGTTCACAGAATATTGTGATTTCCAATATTTTTGATTATTTCTGAATTAAATATATTATTTAATTATTATTTTAATTAAATATTCACTATAATTTAATTCACGACGATTTAATTCCCTAAATCACTATTTATATAATTAAATAAATAAATTATAATACCTCTGACAGTGCGGGTCATTACACCCTACGTCTAACAACTTAGAGTGGAAGGGTTCGTTCCATTTTAGTTATACTAGTAATAGTGCAGAGTAATCATTAGTGAAGCACATACACTTTAACTTGCTTACCTTGTCACACCCTCCATTTATGTAGTGATCTCTCTTATCCATTTTATATGCCTATCATGTTACTTTTATTTATTTACTGGCTAAAAGTAACTAGACTCGCCAGACTTTATGTCTGACCCTCTTTTTCTCCTTCTTTCTTCTGTTTCTCCCCAGGTTCTCAGGGAGGAAACACTTAAGCTTAGTTAGGACCCAGATATCATCTTACTAGGAGCTACTTATGAAGTATGGCTCAATTTCTTGTCTGTACTACGGTTTAACCCTTTTAATTGGGGAATTATGTTTTTCGTATTCTTATGTACTCTGATGATGCAAGACAGAAGTTGTTTTATTGTAATGGTTATTGTGACTTATGGTATTATGGACCACAGCATTATGATTTATGTTTGAAATAAAAATTTAAAATTTCCGTTTCTATCTTATTTATATATGTCTTGTAACTATTCTGTGTCTGTTTACCTATAACACTTCACGAAACTTAATGCTTTCCCTTAGTGAGTGACATTAACAGACGTAGGGTGTCACACTTGGGACCAGAGCTAAAGGTTACCAGATTAGATAAAAGTTTTTGGAAATTGTTTTCAAAAAGATTTTAAAAGAAAGTATTTTCAAAAGAAAATTCTATTTTGAAAAAAATTCCCCAAAAGTCCATATGTAGTATCCTTCGGTCCTTTATCTAAATTTCTTCCTTTTCCCTTTTTCAGCATGTCTAGGGAACAAAACATCCCTAATATCCCAGAGGGCGTCACAATAGCCGGATGGTTCTATAGGTATTTGGAGGCAACAGTGCCGGCCAAAGGCCAAAGAGACGTTCCTCCCCCAGCTGCACCAGTCATTCCTCCTCCTTCCCCCTCCAAGTGCTGACAACTTTGCCAAGATCTGCAAAGACTTTCGGGCTATGGGAGGAAGGCCATTCCATGGGAATGAGACATTCGTAGAAGCTCGAAACTGGCTTAAGGAGACCGAGGACTTATTCGTAATCTTTGAAGTGAAGGACCAAAGAAAGATTCAGTTAGCTGCTTGGCTATTAAAGGACGAAGCCTCATTTTGGTGCGAAATCACCCAAACTGGGCGTCCGGTGGAAACATAGGAAGATTTTAGACAAAGTTCAAAATGAAATTCTTTCCCAAGCTGATAGAAGCATACACATGGAGAGATTTTTAGCACTCAAACAAGGAAATTCGACGGTAAAGGAGTATGTGAACAAGTTCAATCAGCTGGCAAGGTTCGGGTTAGAGTTGGTGGATACACCGCACAAAAAGGCTTTGCGGTTTGCTAAAGGGCTGAATGAGCCTCTACATGGTTTAGCTATGTCCCATATTCCAATGGGGGCCACCTTTGAAAAGCTTGATGATATGGACCTAATGCATGAGGAGGACAAGGGAGAAAAGAAGGAAACAAAAGCTAAGGGGACATCGCAGAATAAGTAGGTGTGGCCCAAGAAGGGGCAACAACAACAGAAGAAAGGCGGGAAAGATGATAAAGGAAAGGATAAAAGAAAATGTCACAATTGTGGAAAGGAGGGTCACTTGACAAAAGATTGTAATAGAAGAAAGGCCAATTGCTTTAATTGAGGAGAGGTCGGACACTTCTCTAAAGAATGCCCGAAGAAACAGGGATCGCAGCGACAAGGTCAAAGAGCAGGGACTTCCGGAGGGTAGATGCATGCTCTCGCGATCAGTGCTCCTGAAAGTGGTAGAAAAATTTCCGTAGAAAGTTTTGTTTCTCTTTCAAACCATCCCGTTAGAACACTTTTTGATTCTGGTGCTTCACACTCATTTATATCAAGTTTTGTAGTTGAATCTCTGCACTTAATTACTAGTATGGTAATAGATCACGTAGTTCTTTCAAACCCCATAAGCGGTTTGGCTCATTTATCGATGATTTGTCGGGAATTGAAAATATCTGTGTTAGGCATCGAGTTTGAATGTGACGCGTATGTGCTCGAGTTTATGGGCTACGGGTTGATTCTAGTAATGGATTGGCTTACCACGTATGGGACCATTCTGGATTGTGAGAGGAGGGTAGTTAGACTCCTGACTTGTCATGGGAAGACTCTCGATGTTTCTTGTGACCCCCAAGGGTCTGTTATGCTTAGTTTCCTAGAGTCTCTAGATGCATCCGTAAATGATTTGCAATCTGTTCCAGCGGTTTGAGATTATTCCAATGTTTTTGATGAGGTACGGGGTTTACCTCCAAGGCGTGAGATTGAATTCCGCATATACCTGGTGGAAAATGCCAAGCCAGTTGCATTACCAGTGCACCACATGGCTCCAAGGGAAAATGTAACACCCCGGATTTTTGAATAATCGAATTAACTAAATTAAAGAATAAATTTTTAGCATTGTTCTAAGGTTTGTAAGCAAAAGACTTAGTAGCTCATTTGGTTGGAACATGTGACTTGCATACAAGAGGTACAGAGTTCGATCCCCGCCAATGCCATATTTTTGTTTTAGGGGAATGTCTAAGAAGCGGCTTAGTGTGAACGCGGTTCAAAAAGTAGTTTAGTGTGAAAATGGTTAATTGGGAAGATAGAAATATATATATAGATATATATTTATAAATAAAATAAAATTCAACCTAAAATTTAAGAAAAAACAACGGAAGCGGGAAGGCAAAACACCAAACCGACATAATTTATGGTTTGACCCGAGACCCGCTGGGTCGACCCTAGGGTCGACTCAGGAGGTTTGGAATTGGTCCCGTCGGCCCTAAATGGTCTATGACGAAATTTTATGTTTTAGGGCTTAGGTGGCGATTTCTGGTTGGTTTGTTGACATCATTTCTTGGTTTCTAAGGCCTAGATGGATCCTAGAGTGATCCGATGGCTTAAATTAATTCAAAGCTCTATAAAAAGACCCATAGACTCAAACCCTAAATCATAATTAAAACTAAAACTATGGCCGTCATGCTGTCGTCTTGAACCCTAGAGTAGCCGCCACCAATTAGAGAGGAAGAACAGCAAATCAAATCAGTTCTATTCAACCCTAACAACGAATCTTTTTCAAAGGAAAGCTAATTCAACTTCAGAAATCAGAATTCAAAACTCAAGACCGCCTTTGAGTTGTGAGTTCGATAGTTTTAATAAAATAATTAGTAATTTAATTGGATTAAGTTATGATGCGGATTGTATGGATGTGATGTGAATTATTGATCGTATGTTGCAATTATGTTGTAGAATTTTGTTGAAATCTCTATGACGTTATTTTATGATGCTATCATTTACGATGTAAAGTTATGATGCTATCACCCACGTTGTAATTCTATGATTAGCCTATGTCTAGTTGAATCATCATATTGTACATATGCTAATTTTGGTTACGTCGATTCATATGATAAATCATATGTATGCAAGTTTAGATTTTTATGTAAACATGAATCACATACAAGTTGGGTAAAATTATATGTGACCTTACATGGTTATGACATCTAGTTTATGTGAAAATTTGATTGAAAGTTAGGCTATGTGATGTGTGAGTTATATGCTAAATTCTACATGATATTTTACATGTTAGATGCAAGTTTACACCATTGTTATGATGCATAAATCACATATGCAAGTTTATATAAATATATGAATTTGGGATATGAATCATGTTATGCAAGTTTACGGTTATTGCCTATGCAAGTTTACACCTTTAGATGTAGATCTATGACATACATGATTTATGCAAGTTCACACCTTTAGATTGGGATCCATGACATATATTGTTTATGCAAGTAGTAACTTTGGCTTATGTAAGTTTTAGATGTAGAACATCATTCACATATGCAAGTTCATCCCTATGTTTAGATCTATGTTTTCATTATGTGTATATTGTGATGTTTTCTCTTTGTTCCATAAGTTAGACTATTCGAGTCTAATGTATATTTTACGTTAAACGAACAAATGTACAACGTGGAGTAAAGGTGATAATATTGAAAGATTTAATTGGTATAAATGCCTTAAAAGGCATAAAATAAGTTGTGGTGAAAATTGGTATGATTTTACATACCATAAATGGATGGACATAATTGAGTCAATTATGGACATCGTTAAATTTGGAATTGATTGATAATTTGATTAGGGAAAGTAATTCAAATTGGGAAATGATTAATGAGGAGTAATTAATCGTCTAAGACACGAGGTTAGACTCTTTTGTGGTGTAAGACTGCCCGGACCCACCCGATAAATCCAGCTGCCAAGAAAGCCAGTCTAATGTGAGAGGTCTTATGCATAAATTAAATACGTAACAATTGTAAAGACACGAGATTAGGCTCTTTTGTGGTGTAAGACTGCCCGGACCCGCCCGGCAAATCCAGCTGCCACAAATGCCATTCTAATGTGAGAGGTCTTTATGAGGTTACGGTCTTAATGAATTAAGAAACACTTAACCATATAAACATGTAGTGGACATGAGGGGGTTAAGTAGGTGTCTTGGGTGGCATGTGGAATCTAGTCGGTGCGTTGGGTGGCATTTGGAAATACGATTAGAAACACTTAACCAAAATTGAAACATGTAATTGAAACATGAATAAGAAGTGGGTTAAGTGGGATGTACTAAAGGGGACCAAGCTTAGGTGGATAGCTTGTGTCAAGTAATGGGGGCCCATTTCAACCAGTAACCCATACATATCTTTGTGGGCTCGACCCAAGTCGAGGACGGGACATGCATACTGGGCTCGATTGTAAGAGGCCAAACCAGGTTAGCGGTGGCAACGCAAGTCCAACGGGTTCATATGCATGTGTGGACCCGGGCTGGTAGGTAAGACGTTGTTGCATCGTGTAGGTATAAGTCGTGCATTGTTGGTTGTATCGGGTTGCCACTTTGGGAATTGATACACCCCACTGTGGGGCCAGCATAGGTATCTACGAGTTATGGAGCCGATCGCTTGGGGGTAGTGGGTACACCTAGTGGAGATAGGGGCAGGCGGCACCAATGAAGGCAGCTAGGGGTGCACGAAACTACCAATATCATTATTAAGTCTGTAGGCGGGATCAACCTTAGGGTGACTAGTGGTGGTATAGTATAGCAATTATCCTATAGTGTTGGTGTAGCTTGGTAATTATCTTACAGTGGGTTAGGTGCGCTTTAACGATATCGTTGTTCATCTTGTTTCCTTATTTACTCTGCCATATTCAATGGTTCATAGTCATTTCCTTACTTTCCAACTTATGCCTTAGCCCAGTTACTTTGTTAATTATATTGTTAAAATTATCGCACTCGCCAGACTTTATGTCTAACCCCCTTTATTTCCTCCTCTTTTCTTCCTTTCCCCCCCTAGGTGCTCAGGTTGGGACTAGCACCAGTGGAGCTTGATCTTGGACTGCTGTTTCTCTGCTTTTAGAAGATTACTTGGATCGCTGAAGTAAAGTTCAACTTCTCTTTTATTTATGGCTATTTTGTATTGGGGAATATGTCTTTTATTTTATGTACTTTTTGTAGTCAAGATGGATATTATGTACTTTGGCTCTGGTTTTTGATGATGTAAGCAAACATATGTGTTTTCCGCTGCAATGAAATAAAGTTTTAAATCTTTGAGTACTATTTATATCTGTCTTGTTGTTAAGTTTCTGTTCTATACTTACCTAAAACGCTCCATAGAAGTTAATGCATTCCCTTTGTGAGCGACATTGATGGACGTGGGGTGTTACACGTGGTATCAGAGCTGAAGGTTACCAGAAACAGATATGAATTTTGAAAAAAAAAATTGTTTTTCAAAAGCATTTTTATAAAGAAGTACCTTCAAAAGTATGTTTTAAGGAAAGTATTTTCAAGAGAAAAGTATATTTTAGAAAGCATAACCCCAAGAGCCATATATCTTTCCCTCGGTTCTTTTATATTGAATCTTTCCTTTTTCGTTTCAGCATATCTGAAGCATCTGAGATACCAGAGGGTGTTCATGTACCCGGTTGGTTTCATCAATATCTCAAGGCTAAGGCCGCCACCACAGGTCCAACAAATGCTCCTCCTCCTCCTCCTCCTCGCGTCGATACTTTTGCTAAGATATGTAAGGACTTTAGAGCAATGGGTTGAAAACCTTTTCACGGGACGGAGACATTTGTTGAAGCTCGTAACTGGCTAAAGGAGGTGGAAGAATTGTTTAGAATCTTTGAAGTGGATGATGAAAGAAAAGTCCGGCTAGCTGCCTGGCTAATGAAGGATGAGGTCTCGTTTTGGTGGGAGGTCACTAATGGGGGACGTCCAGTCGATACATGGCTAGATTTTAGGCAGAGGTTTGAGGCCAAGTTTCTCTCGCGGGCTGAAGAGAATCTATACATGGAAAGGTTTTTGGCACTGAAGCAGGGGAATTTATCGGTGAAAGAGTACGTCAACAAATTCAACCAATTGGCAAGATTTGGCTTGGACTTGGTGAATACTCCAGAAAAGAAGACCCTAAGATTTGTTAAGGGTTTAAACGAGCCGCTTCATGGGTTAGCTATGACCCTCATTCCCATGTGGGCTACCTTCGAGAGACTAGTTGACATGGCGCTCATGCATGAAGAGGAGAAGGTCACCAATGCTAATAAGGCACCCGAGAAGAAAGGGGATCAAAAGAAGCCGCAACAGCAACAACATAACAAGAAAGGTAGCAAAGGCAACAATGCTAAGGGAAAGAAAAGATGCTTTAACTGTGGGACACCCGGCCATCTAAGAAAAGATTGTAGGAAGAAAAAGAAGACTGGTTGTTTCCACTGTGGCGAGGCAGGACATCTTATTAAGGACTGTCCAAAGAAAGGGCAGAGGGCAGGGTCTATCTCGGGAGGACAGGTGCAAGCTCTTATGGCACCAGGGTAGGCAAGGGGACAAGTTCAGGCTCTCGTGGTCCCACCGCTGCAAGAACAAGGTAGAGCAATTTCCGTTGAAAGTTTAGTTTTTCTGTTTGATAACCCTGCCCGTACTTTATTCGATTCTGGCGCATCACATTCGTTTATTTCTACATCATTAGTTGAAACACTGCACCTTGATACTAGTCTAGTTACTGATCCCTTAGTAGTCTCAAATCCTATCAGTGGTTCGGCTCATCTTTCTATGATTTGTCGGGATTTGAGAGTGTTAATCTTGGGCGTTGAGTTTGAGTGCAACGCTTTTATTCTTGGCTTCATGGGCTACGGTTTAATTCTAGGTATGGATTGGCTAACTAGATATGGGGCCATCCTAGATTGTGAAAGAAGGGTAGTTAGATTTTTGACTCGTTTTGGAAAGACCCTTGATATTTCTTGTGACCCTAGAGGTCCAGTAATGCTTAGCTACCTAGAATCCCTTGACGCATCCGATGATGATTTGCATTATGTTCCCATAGTCCGTGAATATGCTGATGTCTTCGATGAGGTGAGGGGTTTACCCCCAAAACGTGAGATAGACTTTCGGATATATCTAGTAGATAATGCAAAGCCAGTTGCATTACCGGTGCGCCACATGGCTCCAAGAGAGAGAAGAGAACTTAGTAAGCAAGTGAAGGAATTACTTGAGAAGGGGTTCATCTGACGTAGTATATCGATGTAGGGTGCTCCAGTAGTATTTGCCACGAAGGCAGATGGGTCCCTTAGAATTTGTGTGGACTATAGAGAACTTAATAAGCATACTAGGAAGAATAGACACCCACTGCCAAGGATTGACGATCTCTTCGATCAGTTAGTTGGCACCTCAGTGTTTACGCAGTTAGACTTAGCCACTGGTTTCCATCAGTTGAGAGTGGCTGAGGATAGCATAGTCAAGACTGCCTTTAGGACTCCAGACGGTTTCTTCGAGTGGCTTGTGATGCCCTTCGGTTTGACAAACGCCCCCACATACTTTGTTGACTTGATGAGTAGGGTGTTTAGGGAGTACCTTAATAGATTCGTGGTGGTCTTTGTGGATGAAATCTTGGTCTTTTCTATGAGCGAGGAAGAGCATGCCCTACATCTTAGGGAAGTATTGGAGACCTTCGAGGCATAGCCTTAAAGCTAAATTTTCTAAATGTCACTTTTGGAGGAAGGAAGTGCGATTCTTGGGGCACGTGGTTTCCAAAGAAGGGATAGCTGTGGATCCCGCGAAGGTAGTGGCCATCCAAGATTGGAAGGTTCCTAAAAATGCTACCGAGGTGAGGAGTTTCTTATGGTTGGTTGGCTACTATAGGAAGTTTATCAAAGACTTTGCAAAGATATCATCCCCATTAACACGCTTGACGAAGAAGAACTTAGTTTTTACATGGGACGTAGATTGTGATGATGCGTTCCAACGTCTAAAGAGAGCTTTGACCACAGCCCCAGTCTTAGTTTTGCCAGATGGGAGTAAGCCATTTACCGTTTATACCGATGCTTGTGGGACAGGACTAGGCACAGTCTTAATGCAAGAGGGAAGGGTAATAGCCTATGGTGGAAGGCAGTTGAGAGTGCATGAGAGAAATTACCCTACACATGACCTAGAGTTGGCCGCTATTGTCTTTGCGCTTAAGTCTTGGCGTCATTATCATCTTGGCGAGAAATTCAAATTATTCACTGACCACAAATCGCTAAAATACTTATTCTCTCAGAAGGACTTGAACTTAAGGCAGCAAAGGTGGATGGAATTCTTAGCATCCTACGATTTCAAGATAGCATATACCCCTGGCAAGGGTAACATGGTGGCAGATGCCTTAAGTAGAAAACGGTTGTCCTTGAGTCCGTTGTTTGTTGAGCGGCGAAGCTTAGAGTTCATCTCTACGTTTGACTTTAAACCTTCCGTTGACTTTGTACCTGGTTTGCTAGCATCCTTGGAGGTCAGACCTACGCTTTTGGGATGGACTGGTGAGGCACAACGAGATGATCCACAGTTGGTAGGCTTTGTGTACCAAAAAACGAGGACCTAAGGAAGACCATTCTTGATGATGCACATCGTTCGAAGATGACCATCCATCCCGGCGGGGACAATATGTACATGGACATGAGACGAGTTTACTTTTGGGCCGGCATGAAGAAGGACGTGGCAGAGTTTGTTGCTAGATGCTTGGTGTGCCAACAAGTAAAAGCAGAGCAAAAGAAGCCCGGTGGATTGCTTCACCCATTGGAGGTCCCACAATGGAAGTGGGAAAGTGTTTCGATGGACTTTGTTGACGGATTACCAAGATCGAGGAAGGGTAATACGGGGATTTGGGTCGTGGTAGACAGACTTACTAGGAGCGCCCATTTCATTCCTGTGAAGAGTAAGAGGACTGCTCCATGGTTAGCCTCCGTATACATTCGAGGAATAGTTCGTTTGCACGGTGTTCCTTCTAGCATAGTGAGCGACCGCGATCCTATCTTTACTAGAGAATTTTGGAAGATCTTGCAAGAAGCGGTAGGGACTCAGTTATGTTTGAGCACCGCATATCATCCTCAGACGGATGGCCAGACCGAGAGGGTGAATCGTATTCTAGGGGACCTATTGAGGTTATGTGTCTTAGATTTCGGAGGTACATGGGAGGAACATCTTTCATTGGTGGAGTTCACATATAATAACAGCTTTCAGTCTAGCATTGGCATGGCACCGTTCGAGGCTCTTTATGGACGGCCGTGTCGTTCGCCTACATGTTGGTGGGAGTCTACAGATAAGATCTTACTTGGGCCCGATATGATTAGAGAGACTTCGGAAAAGATCGATTTGATTCGAAGGAGGATGAAGACGGCGCAAGATAGGTAGAAATCTTATGCGGACAAAAGGAGGACAAATCTTGAGTTTGATATTGGGGACATGGTCTTTGTCAAGGTGTCTCCATTACGGAACGTCGTTCGCTTTGGGTCCGTTGGGAAGTTAGCACCAAGGTTTGTTGGGCCGTTTCCTATTAAGGAGAGGATTGGGCAGATGGCGTATAGAGTGGAGTTGCCCGAGAGACTTAGTGGCGTACACGATGTATTCCATGTGTCACATTTGATGAAGTGCTTGCACGAGACCGCGGAAGTGGTAGAGCCGAGCTTGCTTAGAGAGGTGGAGATAGAGCGTGATGCGACGATTCGGCGAGCTCCTACGTGCATTCTTGGGTCGGAGGTTAAGAAGTTGAGGAATCGAGAGGTCAAGCTAGTCAAAGTGCAATGGGGAGATGATGAGAGCAACGCTACTTGGGAGACGGAAGAGAAAATGCGTTCACTATACCCTTTTCTTTTCGAGGGTATGTCTTTTAGTTTCTTCTTTATCGCTTACCTTATACTTATCTTATCTTTAATATGTCCTCTCGTTAGTACATTTGACCTTTAGATAGGGTAGTTCTATGATTGAAACATGTGTTTGAGACATGTTATGTATGATGGATGCAAGTGTTTGCTAGTGGTTGCTCGTGGATGCATATACACACACTTTTGGCACTAGATCGGCTCAGTCACTTCATATTGCATATTGCATATAAATGTGTGTGCATATTTAAGCTAATGGATGTATAATGGTTGTGCTATCATATGGATGTTGCATTTTGGTGAATGGTTGTGCACACATGTAGAAATAATATGTATCAATAGGGTTCTTTCACATACATAATGGACGCATGGCACAATCATGGTTTGCATTAAGGAGGTCAACTGAATCAGTAGACCGCCTGATTTTGCATTAGATAAGGAACATATACACGCACTTTTTGCATATGTTCATACAACATTAGAAATTCTATAAGGAAAATGGATGCCTGTGTTTGATGGTTGAGTAGATGGTTGTTTGGATGTTAGGATATGCATTCTCCTTAATTTGGAGATTTCGAGGGCGAATCCTTTAAGGTGGGGAGAATGTAACACCCCAGATTTTTGAATAATCGAATTAACTAAATTAAAGAATAAATGTTTAGTATTGTTCTAAGGTTTGTAAGCAAAAGACTTAGTAGCTCATTTGGTTGGAACATGTGACTTGCATACAAGAGGTACAGAGTTCGATCCCCTCCAACGCCATATTTTTGTTCTAGGGGAATGGCAAAAAAGCGGCTTAGTGTGAACGCGGTTCAAAAAGTAGTTTAGTGTGAAAATGGTTAATTAGGAAGATATATATATATATAAAATAAAATTCAACCTAAAATTTAAGAAAAAAATTCAAAACAGCGGAAGCGGGAAGGCAAAACACCAAACCGACCTATTTTATGGGTCGACCCGAGACCTGCTGGGTCGACCCGAGACCTGCTGGGCCCGAGACCTGCTGGGTCGACCCTAGGGTCGACTCAGGAGGTTTGGAATTGGTCCCGTCGGCCCTAAATGGTCTATGACGAAATTTTATGTTTTTGGGCTTAGGTGGCGATTTCTGGTTGGTCTGTTGATATCATTTCTTGGTTTCTAAGGCCTAGATGGATCCTAGAGTGATCCGATGGCTTAAATTAATTCAAAGCTCTATAAAAAGACCCATAGACTCAAACCCTAAATCATAATTAAAACTAAAACTATGGCCGTCATGCTGTCGTCTTGAACCCTAGAGTAGCCGCCACCAATTAGAGAGGAAAAACAGCAAATCAAATCGGTTCTATTCAACCCGAACAACGAATCTTCTTCAAAGGAATGCTAATTCAACTTCAGAAATCAGAACTCAGAACTTAAGACCGCCTTTGAGTTGTGAGTTCGATAGTTTTAATAAAATAATTAGTAATTTAATTGGATTAAGTTATGATGCAGATTGTATGGATGTGATGTGAATTATTGATCGTATGTTGTAATTATGTTGTAGAATTGTGTTGAAATCTCTATGACGTTATGTTATGATGATATCATTTACGTTGTAAAGTTATGATGCTATCACCCACGTTGTAATTATATGATTAGCTTATGTCTAGTTGAATCATCATGTTGTACATATGCTAAGTTTGGTTATGTCGATTCATATGATAAATCATATGTATGCAAGTTTAGATTTTTATGTAATCACATACAAGTTGGGTAAAATTATATGTGACCTTACATGGTTATGACATCTAGTTTATGTGAAAATTTGATTAAAAGTTAGGCTATGACATGTGTGAGTTATATGTTAAATTCTACATGATAATTTACATGTTAGATGCAAGTTTACACCACTGTTATGATGCATAACTCACATATGTAAGTTTATACAAATATATGAGTTTGGGATATGAATCATGTTATGCAAGTTTAGGGTTATTGCCTATGCAAGTTTACACCTTTAGATGTAGATCTATGACATACATGATTTATGCAAGTTTACACCTTTAGATTGGGATCCATGACATATATTGTTTATGCAAGTTGTAACTTTGGCCTATGTAAGTTTTAGATGTAGAACATCATTCACATATGCAAGTTCATCCTTATGTTTAGATCAATGTTATCATTATGTGTATATTGTGATGTTTTCTCTTTGTTCCATAAGTTATACTATTCGAGTCTAACGTATATTTTACGTTAAATGAACAAACGTACAACGTGGGGTAAAGGGGATAATATTAAAATATTTAATTGGTATAAATGCCTTAAAAGGCATAAAATAAATTGTGGTGAAAATTGTTATGATTTTACATACCATAAATGGATGGACATAATTGAGTCAATTATGGACATCGTTAAATTTGGAATTGATTGATAATTTGAATAGAGAAAGTAATTCAAATTGGGAAATGATTAATTAGGAGTAATTAATCGTCTAAGACACGAGGTTAGGCTCTTTTGTGGTGTAAGACTTCCCGTACCCGCCTGGCAAATCTAGCTGCCACGAAAGTCAGTCTAATGTGAGAGGTCTTAGGCATAAATTAATTACGTAACAATTGTAAAGACACGAGGTTAGGCTCTTTTGTGGTGTAAGACTGCCCGGACCCACCCGGCAAATCCAGCTGCCACAAATGTCAGTCTAATGTGAGAGGTCTTTATGAGGTTACGGTCTTAATGAATTAAGAAACACTTAACCAGATAAACATGTAGTGGACATGAGGGGGTTAAGTGGGTGCCTTGGGTGGCATGTGGAATCTAGTCGGTGCCTTGGGTGGCATTTGGAAATACGATTAGGAACACTTAATCAAAATTGAAACATGTAATTGAAACATGAATAAGAAGTGAGTTAAGTGGGATGTACTAGAGGGGGCCAAGCCTAGGTGGATAGCTTGTGTCAAGTAATGGGGGCCCATTTCAACTAGTAACCCATACGTATCTTTGTGGGCTCGACCTAAGTCGAGGACGGGACACGCATACTGGGCTTGATTGTAAAAGACCAAACCGGATTAGCGGTGGCAACGCAAGTCCAACGGGTTCATATGCGTGTGTGGACCCAGGCTGGTAGGTAAGACGTTGTTGCATCGTGTAGGTATGAGCCGTGCATTGTTGGTTGCATCGGGTTGCCACTTTGGGGAGTGATACACCCCACTGTGGGGCCAACACGGGTATCTATGAGTTAGGGAGCCGATCGCTAGGGGGTAGTGGGTACACCTAGTGGAGATAGGGGCAGGCGGCACCTATGAAGGCAGCTAGGGGTGCACGAAACTACCAATATCATTATTAAGTCTGTAGGCGGGATCAACCTTAGGGTGACTAGTGGTGGTGCAGTATAGCAATTATCTTATAGTGTTGGTGTAGCTTGGTAATTAACTTACAGTGGGTTAGGTGCGCTTTAACGGTATCGTTGTTCGTCTTGTTTACTTTCCAACTTATGCCTTAGCCTAGTTACTTTGTTAATTATATTGTTAAAATTATCGCACTCGCCAGACTTTATGTCTGACCCCCTTTGTTTCCTCCTCTTTTCTTCCTTTCCCCCCAGGTGCTCAGGTTGGGACTAGCACCAGTGGAGCTTGATCCTGGACTGCTGTTTCTCTGCTTTTAGAAGATTACTTGGACCGCTGAAGTAAAGTTCAGCTTCTCTTTTATTTATGGCTATTTTGTATTGAGGATTATGTCTTTTAGTTTATGTACTT
The DNA here is from genome assembly GCA_030737875.1 of Allium sativum. NCBI lineage: Eukaryota > Viridiplantae > Streptophyta > Magnoliopsida > Asparagales > Amaryllidaceae > Allium > Allium sativum. The sequence continues at coordinate 304,946,416 of CM060924.1, forward strand.
TTGGTAGTCAAGATGGATATTATGTACTTTGACTCTGGTTTTTGATGCTGTAAGCAAACATATGTGTTTTCCGCTGCAATGAAATAAAGTTTTAAATCCTTGAGTACTATTTATATCTGTCTTGTTGTTAAGTTTCTATTTTATACTTACCTAAAATACTCCATAGAAGTTAATGCATTCCCTTTGTGAGTGACATTAATGGATGTGCGGTGTTACAGAAAGGAGGGAGCTGAGTAAGCAAGCCGGGAAGCCACTTGAGAAAGGGTTTATCAGACGAAGCATATCTGAATGGGGTGCTCCAGTAGTACTTGCAACTAAAGCGGATGGTTCACTTCATTTGTGTGTTGACTATAGAGAATTGATTAAGCTCACCACGAAGAATAGACACCCACTTTTGGGGATTGATGATTTAGTTGATCGACTTGTTGGTGCCTTGGTATTTTCTCGGTTGGACTTGGCTACAGTGTTCCATCAGTTGAGGGTGGCTGAGGATAGCATAGATAAGACTGCTTTCAGAACTCTGGACGGTTTCTTTGAATGGCTAGTTATGCCTTTTGGGTTGACAAATGCAACCACTTATTTTGTTGATTTGATGAGTATGGTGTTTCTGGAGTTCCTAAACAAATTTGTAGTAGTCTTTGTTGATGATATTTTGATCTTCTCCAAGAATGAAGAAAAGCATGCCCAACATTTGAGAGAAGTTTTGAAAACTCTCCGTAAAAATCAGCTTAAGCAAAATTCTCCAAATGCCATTTTTGGAGAAAAGAGGTGAGTTAGGGCATGTAGTCTCCAAAGAAGGGAAAGCTGTAGATCCCGCCAAGGTGGTTACAGTGCAAGATTGGCAGATTCCTAAAATTGCAACCGAGGGGAGAAGCTTTCTTGGGTTGGCAGGTTATTATAGGAAGTTCATTAAGGACTTCGCGAAGATATCAGCCCCTCTCACAAGGCTGATAAAGAAGAATTTGCCATTTTCATGGGACATAAACTGTGACATTGCTTTCCAACGACTGAAGAGGGCTTTGACAACAACCCTAGTCTTGACATTGCCTGATGGAAGTAAAGTGCTTATGTTTACACTGATGCGTGCGGTACAGGACTTGGTGCGGTTCTGAACCAAGAAGGGAAAGTAATATGTTATGGGGGTAGATAGTTGAGATTTCATGAGAAGAATTACCTCACCCATAATCTAGAACCAGCTGCCATAGTATTAACGTTAAAGATGTGGCATCATTATTTACTTGGAGAAAAGTTCGAGTTATACACTGTTGGCTCGCTTTTTGACCAAGCCACCCAGGATCATTCATAAGAAGAAAGCATGAAACCACATTCTCTAAGAATATGAAGGAATGGATCGCATCATCGGATCACACGATATCGTCTCGCCCACCATCGGATCGCGTCTCGATGGATCGCCCCTATTTCATCAGCGAAACGACACCTCTATGCGATCTGATCCATGCATATGTTGTTGCTCAGTATTGATCGATCCGATCCCCTGATGCGTGGCGAACCCTCTGACCCATTCAAGCGTGAGCTAGTCTCCAGCGATCCGAGACGCACGGATCTAGCGACACGTGTCCCTAACCGTCATTTGGACCAATTCTTCCCATCTGCACGATCCGATTTTCAAGCAGATCGCGACACCTGTCCACAACGGCTAATTTGACTATTTCCTCAACGGTGGCGATGCGATCCGATGTTCTCGGGATTCGTGCCACGTGTAACCACGACCCGCCTGATCAAATCAGCTATAAATAGCCCGGAGCTTGGCATTTTTTGGGAGCCTTTTGGCAATATTGAGTACTGAATCCGCCATTGTTGTCAAACTACTGAAATATTGAGAGAAATCCTTGATTGTATTAACTTTCAAAGTATAATCAATAATATAAAAAGTGGACGTAGGCTCGGTAACGCCGAACCACTATAAATTCTGCGTGTTATTTCCTTTTTTCTCATTCTTCAGTTGAAACTCTATAAGCTTCAGAACAATTTGGGTGTTAGGTCCAAATTTTGATCTAACATTTTGGTGCTTTCACTGAGAAAACGATCCTAAATTTTCACTATTCACTTCTTTGAAGATTCCAGCGATTCGGATATCATGGCTAGAAAAAGATCTAAAGCTTCACAGACCAACGAAACAATTGAAGAAAGTGTGCACGATCTGGGCAACGAAGAAACTCTGGATCGTAGGGCGCAGGGGGCGAACCGATCCGACGAAGACACCACGCTCCGAGTCGACGAAAACGAAGCGATCCGGACTGCTGAAGGGGTTGTTACTCGATCCCGAGGGAACGCCTCGCACCCTCCGCACACTACGACCGCGAATCGACCTCAAGGGGGCGCTGCGAGCCGCCACCCACGAACCGCAGCGATCCGAATTGATGATCAGACCACAACTCGACCTGGAAAGGAGCCTATGGCTCGCTCCTATCGTCCTGGACCCTCTGTTCGACCCGGCTCAAGCTCTTTGCTCATAAGAGAAGGTGATGACGATCAATATGATCCTGCTGCTCCCGTTACTGAGGGGGATCTCTCTCGCTTTTTTGAAATGTGTGAGAGGTTGTTTGATGAATTGGCTGCCCAAAGGCAGGAAAGCTCCGTCCTATGACAAAATCTGACTGTTATGGACAGAAGACTTGATGAGCTTGCGAGGCAAAGAACACCGCCGATTCGTCCACTCACTCCAGGATATTCTTCTTCGTCTGAGGAATCGCCGAGACCTCCGCGACGACCGTATGAGGGAGCCGAAAACATAGAACAGCTTCGGTTCGGAACCCTGCCATCACAGGAAGAAGAAGCGCTGGGGGTGGGGCCCTCAAACCGTAATGTGAACGATCAAGCCGCAACTCCCAGGGCTCGGGATGTGGACAGTCCCGTACGTAACAGACTACCTCAACCTCGTCGTCGCACGCATACTCATGATAATAGGGGGCAACGAAGCCCTATCCGAGCCCCGGATTTTGTGACTGCTCCCCGAAGAGAGATCAGAGAACCCCGCCGAGCCAGAGGCACTGACCCTGAACCTCCTTTGACCAGTGCAAATGTCGCAGCCATGGTCCACCAGATTCTGGCAGATAGTCGTGGACAACGGAATGAAGATTGGGGGATCGACCGCAGTCACACCCCTTTCACTGATGATATTGTGGATGCGACTTTTCCAAGGCGTTTCAACATGCCACAAATGAACCGATATGCGGGAAGATCTGATCCTGTCCAGCACCTGATGAGATACTCTTGGTCAATGACCGCTGCCGCAGCCTCTGACGCTGTTAAGTGCAAAGCGTTTCCCATATTCCTGGAGGACGTGGCTTTGTTATGGTTTACTCGCTTGCCGGCGAGATCGATTTCTAGCTTCAGGGAGCTGAGTGAGAAGTTCGTAGAACAATTCCGTATCTACGCACAAAAGACAAAAAGTGTGATCGATTTGTTCCTTGTCAAGCAGCGACCAGGCGAGAGTTTAAAGGTGTACCTGGATCGTTTCAATTTGGCCGCTACTGAGGTTAAAGATCCCCATGAACCGACCGTTGTCGCAGCACTGATTGACGGAGTAGATAAGGACACTGAATTCGGGAGGTACCTGGCAGGCAAACCGCCTGCCAACGTACATTTACGCCGGGAAGAGGTATATGCTAACCGAAAGGCTAAAACAACTGATAAGGAGGAAATCCAGAGCAATGTCGCCATCAAACAGACGGGAGACAGCTCGGGGAAAGTTGAAGTTAACGTCGGAAATCAGAATCAGGGTGGTCGTCAGCCAGGTAACAACAATAATAATGGTAACGGCAACAACCGGAAGAGGAACCGAGGGAACGACTCCCAGAGAAGGACCCGTCCCAGGGCCTTTGAAAGTTATACACCAATAAGGGATACTCTGGAAAATATCTTCATGGATGCGTACGAAGTCCTCCAGAATAAGAGGCCACCTCCCAGAGAGTCGACAGAGAAAGAGCGTGAAACAGGGAAGTTTTGTCTCTTTCATCAGATTCACGGCCATTTGACAAATGAATGCCGTCACCTAAGAGATGTAGTCGAAAGGCTGCTTCGGGAAGGAAAGTTAGATGAATACAGAGTGACGCCCAAAGACAGGGGGCAAGCAATACAGGCCCCAAATCAGAACCAGAATCAACTTGCTGCTAGGCCGACTGCCCAGCAAAAGGGAAAGAACATTGTTATCAATACCGTAATCGGAGGACTTTATCTCGCCGGACATAGCTCCAACGCATTGGATCAATGCGTCAATGCAGCCAAACAACACCTCGAGGTAGGGGAGTGTAGCAACCCCGAGGACAGTATCCCGGTGAAGCAGCAAAAGATGATGACCGACGATGTCGTTTTCCGAGAACGAGAAAGCATCGGAGTTCATGCTCCGACTGAAGATCCATTTATAATTACAGTACCTATTGGTCCAGCCGCTGTCCATAAGGTTTTAGTGGACAACGGGAGTTCTGTCAACATTCTTTTCAAAAGGACATTTGATCAGATGAATCTCGAAATAAAAGACTTGAAGCCCTGCCAAGGATGGATCCGTGGATTCAACGGAGCATCCACCGCTCCAATGGGTTATGTAGAGTTACCAGTTACACTTGGGGAAGGAGAACGCCAGAGAGTGAGAATCCTTCCCTTTGTGGTTTTGGATGTTGAATCGCCCTACAATGCCTTCTTGGGTCGACCGGCCCTCGCAAAGTTCAGAGCCTGTATAGCCCCCTGGTGCTTGTTATTGAAATTCCCCACAAAAGCTGGCATTGGTATCGTCAGAGGGGATCAAGTTGCTGCGCGAGCATGTTATGTTGCCGAACTAAAGTTACTTCGCAATGGAGGGGATATTGAAACTAAAGGCACTTCTCCCCTTACCGGGGCGGAAACCTTATAGCAACCAAAGAGGATAGTCGTTGGAGAGTCGCCCAGAGAGATGCCTGAGGATATAGATCCCAGAGAGGATCAAGAACCCGAGGGCAGAATGGCGACTCCCAACGAGACAACTGTGGATGTACCGATCGATGACAGTGACCCGGAGAAGGTCCTTAAGATTGGATCCCAGTTAAATCCGAATCTCGCTAAAGAATTGACAGATTTCTTAAAAAACAACTTAGATGTATTTGCTTGGACTCATGCAGACATGTGCGGGATATCCCCATCAATCATGAGCCATTCATTAAGCATTAACCCTAAACATCCTCCTGTAAAGCAAAAAAGGCGAATGTTGGGCCCGGAGAGGTCTGCTGCCTTGAAAGAAGAGGTCGGAAAGCTAAAGAGTAATGGATTTATCAGAGATTCAACCTACCCAGACTGGATTTCGAATCCAGTCCTAGTAAAGAAGGCCAACGGGAAGTGGCGAACGTGTATCGACTTCTCGGATTTGAACAAAGCCTGTCCAAAAGATAGTTTCCCATTACCTCGTATTGACCAGTTAGTAGACTCGACGGCGGGTCATGAGCTTCTCTCATTTATGGATGCTTATTCAGGATATAACCAGATTCCGATGCATGTTCCAGATCAAGAGCACACCAGTTTTATCACGGATCTGGGATTATATTGTTATGTGGTGATGCCCTTTGGCTTGAAGAATGCGGGCGCTACATATCAACGTTTGGTCAACAGAATGTTTTATAACCAGATCGGGAAAACAATGGAAGTATACGTCGACGATATGTTGGTTAAGTCCAAGCAATCTTCTCAACACACTACTGACTTGGCAGAGATGTTCGGCATTCTTCGAAAGTACGGAATGAAACTCAACCCAACCAAATGTTCGTTCGGTGTTGCCTCTGGAAAATTCTTGGGATTCATCGTCAGTTCCCGTGGTATTGAGATTAATCCGGACCAGATCGCGGCAATCAGAAACCATTCAGGAACCTAGGCAGATTAGGGATGTGCAAAGCCTTGCCGGAAAAGTGGCCGCACTGAGCAGATTTATCTCCAGGGCTACGGATAAGTGCATCCCATTCTTCGAATTAATAAAGCGAGGAAAACGCCACTTCAAATGGACACCCGACTGCGTAGAAGCGTTTCAGAATTTACTCAGGCACCTGGAGAAACCTCCGGTATTATCTAAGCCAATAGATCACGAGGACTTATTCGTGTATTTGGCGGTGTCATCCCATGCGATCAGCTCAGCATTGGTAAGGGAAGAGGATAAGGTCCAAAGACCTGTGTATTATGTGAGCAAAAAATTGACAGCAGCAGAGCGTAATTATCCACGGATAGAAAAGTTGGCGTATAGTTTACTGATCGCCTCTAGAAAGCTTCGACATTATTTTCAGGCACATCCTATCACCATATACACTGATCATCCACTCAAGCAAGTTCTACAGAGACCAGAGGCATCTGGAAGGTTACTCAAATGGAATATTGAGCTAAGTCAATTTGATTTGAACTTTCAGCCCAGACGGTCAATTCGGGGGCAAGTGATAGCCGACTTCATAGCGGAGTTCACTGTCCCTGAGGAAGATATAGCAAACGAAAAGTTGATCCTTCAAAATTACTTTTCGATCCCAATGCCTGGAGATTGTATACTGATGGCGCTAGGAATGACGAAAGATCCGGCGCTGGAATAGTGCTTGAAACTTCCGAGAAACGATTGATAACCTATGCAATCCGCATGGAGTTTCATGCCACTAACAACGATTCCGAATATGAAGCTCTGATAGCCGGATTAAAGATTGCAAAGGAACTAGAAGTCACAAAGCTGAACATCTTCTGCGACTCCAAATTAGTTGTGAACCAAGTCACTGGAAAATTCCAAGCTAAAAGTGCAAGATTGATTTTATGCTTAAAGAAAGTGAAAGAATTGCTGAACGATTTTGATCACTACAACATATCTCATATTCCGCGGTCAGAGAATGATGATGGCAGACAAGTTGGCAAAGATGGCTAGTTCTGACGATCCTGAAGTGACTGGACTAGCTCCCATTGAAGTACTTCGGTCCCCTAGCATAGATCAAATGGAAATCGACCTAGTACTAGAGACGGAACCAGAAAGGGAGTCCTGGATGACCCCTCTAAAGAATTTCCTGATGGATGGAACGCTTCCGACCAAGAAAAGCGAGAGGCGTAAAGTAATTCGTAAAGCCGCCCGATACGTTCTGCAAGGCGGAGTTCTTTACAGACAAGGGTTTTCAATGCCCCTCCTTCGGTGTGTAGCCCACGATGACATCAAACGTGTGCTGCAAGAAGTCCACGAAGGCGAATGTGGCGACCACACCGGAGGGCAAACTTTGGCAAAAAAGGTGTTGCGGCATGGTTATTTCTGGCCTACCATAAACAAGGATGCAGCAAGATACGCACGACGGTGTGATGCGTGTCAGAGATTTTCAAAGATACCTAGAGCACCTCCAAATCAGTTAAAAACGATGATGAGTCCATGGCCTTTCGCTATGTGGGGAATTGATATCATTGGAAGTCTCCCCATAGCAAGGGGTGGAGCAAAGTTCGCTATTGTGGCCGTAGATTATTTCACTAAGTGGGTCGAGGCTGAACCACTAACTACAATCACAACCAAACGAGTGATCAACTTTATCGTAAGAAACATCATCTGTCGATTTGGGATTCCAAAGATTGTAATAACAGATAACGGAACTCAGTTCGATAGTGCTGAATTCAGAAACTTCTGCCAAAAATACCACATCGAGAATCGATACACCTCTATGGCGCACCCGCAATCGAACGAACAAGTCGAAGCGGCAAATAAAGTAATTAAGTCCATTCTGAAAAGAAGAATGAAGCGGGCTAGAGCCATGTGGGCTGATGAATTGCCCTTGGCACTATGGGCCTACAGGACAACATATAAATCGGCAACAGGACACACCCCGTTCTCCCTTGCTTTTGGAACGGAAGCAGTCATCCCGGTTGAGATAAAGGTACCTTCTCATCGGGTGACTTATTATGATCCAATGACCAATAATGAATTGATCCTTGAGTCCCTGGATATGATCGAAGAAAAGAGGGATGAAGCAGACCTGCGTGCCCTGAGATGCAAACAACAGGTCGCCCGATATTACAACAAAAAGGTCCGAGCCCGAACTTGGGAACCCGGAGACTTGGTTCTGAAACGTGTCTTTCCACCCCCAACTCATATGGGAGCGAAGTGGGAAGGACCGTACTCCATTCTGAGCAAGCTTGATAATGGAACCTTCAAGCTGGCAACCGTAGATGGAAAGGAAATCCCCAGAGTGTGGAATGCCCAACATTTACGGCCATATTTAACATGAAAGTTTCAAATTTATTCTTTTGCTTTGATAAAAAACCATGTACAAGGCATGACTTGCCTAAGAATAGTCTGATTCCTTAAAGCAAAAGATTATAAAGTGGACGTAGGTCATGATTCGACCGAACCACTATAAAATATTGTGTGTCATTTACCTTTATTGCATCTTTATTTATCTGCCTATTTATTTTTATAGAAATCAAAAGAATAATGCAGGTACCCGAAGTCTGTTGCCAACCGTTCCTCCCGTAGACTGTTTGGGGGAACTCAAAGCCTTGGCAAGAGCTCCAACTGCTTGTCCGACTTGTTTCAATCCTCGGAGCTCGGATTAAAATATATACCTAGGACGAGTTTGATGAACATACATGATTGCAGACTGCTTGATCCGTGACTCTAACTCTCCAGAATAGAGAGAGAGTATAAAGGACACGAAGATGGCGTTCACGAAACATGGCGGTGTACCATGATCGGAGCCGCCTGAGCAAAAGTTTAACCTCGGCGACCGTCAGGAGAATATAAAAGCGTCTCCGATTGAGCGCTGAGAAAGAGCTCCTTCCCCGCTGAAGGATCGGGGAGCGAATGAATCGCTGAGCTCGAACTCTAACTCTCTAGAGAGAGAGAGAGTATAAAAGCGTCTCCGATTGAGCGCTGAGAAAGACCTCCTTCCCCGCTGAAGGATCGGGGAGCGAATGAATCGCTGAGCTCGAACTCTAACTCTCCAGAGAGAGAGAGAGTATAAAAGCGTCTCCGATTGAGCGCTGAGAAAGGACTTTTTCCCTGCTAAAGGATCGGGTACCGACTGAACCACTGAATCCAAACTCTAACCTTGACAACCGTCAGGAGAGTATAAAGAAGTCTGTAATTAAGCACTGAGAAAGATATCAGAAATTCAGTGCCATAAGAACAATTATCCTATGAAATCTTCTAAGTCCCCCATATTCAGAAATAGGGGGCAACCTGCCGACAAGGCGATCCAATTCTTAGTAAACCCCCGTCAGGTGCTATGATGACAACTGATTGGGGGCACATATACTCATATACATATATTGAACTTTAATACAGCAACACAGCCTGAAAATTTTCTCTTGGCTATCTGTTGTTTGACTGATTTCTAATTATTATTAGATGGCCTATGACTAAACATGGAAAGTTTATTTGAATACAGGTACGCAAGGATGCAAAAAGAGATAAACTTTCATTTATATACTGCGAACCAACAAAGTGAAAAACAACCTAGAAAGGAAAGTGAGGGCCAGTCTCACAATTACACTTCCTGGCCAGTGGAAAACCTAAAGACAAAATATCAACAATCAACAAACATCCTATTTACGCTTTGGCCTCTTCTCTTGTTTCTGCTTCTCCAGCTCCGCCTTGTCGGCATCAGATGGATCACCTTTCTTCCTCTTCCTTTTGTCTATGAGGGGAACATCCGACTCCTCTGAAGATTCCTCTTCCACCTCTTTTCTCTTCCTTCTATCAGAAAGGGAAGCCGGGAAGTCATCGGGGTTTGCAAAGTGAAGCTGTCGGCTGATGGATTTGGGCTGAATCTTCACAATCATCCCAGTTTTGGGATCGAATTCTGCAAGAGGGACTACGTCCAAAGCCTCATCTCCCACCTTCTTCGAAGACAACTCTTTCTCCTGCCTGGCTTTTCGGCTGGCCAAGGTTTCGTCGTCATCATCATCGGCCTTTTTGGTGCCGATAATGTCTTCTTCGTCATCTACATGGCGCCCATCCATGTCTTTCAAAGCTTCGATGGTCTCAACATCTTTGGGAACATCAGCGCTAGGTGCCGGGATGCTTCTTTCTGTTGTTGCGACCTCGGCCTGCTTTGATACATCAATACCAGCACCTGGCAAGACAGCCTCCTTCTCCACTTCTTTCTCTTTTTCAGCACCCTTGTCGACGGGCTCGCCACCTGTATTACGAGGAACACACGTTACTAATTTAATTGGCTGTTCTATCAGACGATGATAATTCACAATTGCTTTGACAAATTGTGGGGAAGAGAGAGAAATACCCTCAGCAGGTGCTCCTTCTTGAGTAGCTGCAGAGGCTCCAATGACCATGGGAGTTCGACCCAAAGGGATTAATGGATCATCGGGATGGTATTCCTCAACCCCGGAGGTCTTGGGCTCCACAGCCGAACTCGAGCCCTCATCAGCTTTGCCTTTACCCTTAGCCAGGGCGCTCTCCTTTTCCATCTCCGCCAGAATCAGGCGACGACCCTCTGCCAGGTCCTCAGGCTCATTGTCTCTTAAGATGCTCTTCATCAATTCATCCTCATCGATTTCTTCGACCCCCAATCTATGTTTTTCACCCTCCACAATGGCATCCCATAAATTGGCCAAAGTAACATGATAATCCGGGATCCACGAGATGTTGCGAGTTTTGAGAACCTGGCCAAGGAAATCGAAAATCATCTCTTCAAACCCCTCGATCTCTTTCTCTCTTTCGAGGAGCTTGTTGTTAGAAGCAGTGGCCAATTAAATGGTACTTTCAACGTTCTTTTCGGCGAGAGCTGCCCGACTCTCCACGTCCGAGACCTGGTCATTTAAAATCACCTTTTCTGCTTTATCCAAAGCCAAACTTTCTTTTAAACTCGCTTTTTCTGCCTCCCAAGCAGCCCTCTCAGCTTCAAAATGGCCTTGTGCTGTTTTCAACTCGATGTTGGCCATTTTGAGATCTTCGACCTCCTTCTTTAAGGACATCTTCTCTTGGCTGTTGGAGTCCAGTTCCGAATGGAAGCGGTGCTTGGCATTTTCTAATTCAATCTTATAATTTTCAGCGTCCCTCCGTGCTAAAGCAAGTTGGGATTGAGCATCTTCCAGGTCCTTCTCCATCTTGGTCCTGGCCCTCTCGTTGTTCTCAAGTTTCGCCTTGGATCTGTGTGCTTCTATTTCAAGCGATCGGATGACTTCAGAAAGTTTAACAGCATGTTTTTTCATCATCTCATATTGCCTGGCAATATGGCGGATATGCCCGATAACTTCGCTATCCCAGTTCTTGGGGACCGGTTCCAAGGCTGGAACAAATGTCATCCGGTCAAAGAATATGTCTGGGAATTGTTCCCCCAGCTTTTCCAGCCTGCCTTGAATCTCGGGACCATGCATGTAATCCCGTGACCCTGGAGCAGCCAACTCTGGCTGACTGGAGGGGACGATGTCACTCCTCTCCTTTTCAGTTTCTTTGGATACATCCTTGCCCTTATCTTTAGAATCTTGATGCCTTTTTGACGACCGGCTGTGGGAAGGTGCACTCTTTGGAGGAGTTAACTCTTTAGGAAGTTTCTTTCCCCCTGTAGGAACGGCCGGGTAGCTGGAGGGCTTGGTAGAGGTCGATTTTGGTGGAGACCGAGGTTGCGAGGAAGTCGGCCTGTGAGAAGGACCACGAGGGCGCTCAGTATCCGGACGAAGGCTGGGTGTGCCCTCACGAAGAGAACGATACGAGTAAGATTTTCATTGGGACATCGTTCCTGCAAAAAAGAAAAAGAGCAAATTAAAACTTTGAATACCCGCGATATAAGAGTGCAGAGTCAGATAGTGTGTGTGATGTGTGCATCCCATATAATTCCCCCTAACAGACCCGGGCCTGAAGACAGGCTCATCTGACCAGTTTCTCGTCCTCTAATTGGAGCGATGGTCTCTTCAGAAGCAGGGAAGAAAGGCCCCTCTCCAAAGTCCTTCTCCGTATATACATCATCGGGTAGAGGAATTTTATTCAGCTCGTCAAATAACAGCTCTTCTGTCAAATCACCGGGAGCAACGGTTTCAATTGGAGCAGAAATAGGGATTTCCTTGGATACGTCACCGCGGACCTCATCTCCTCTGTATATGTTCAGGTCTTCATCGTCTTGGATGACTATCGGAGAAGGACTCTTGCGAAATTTAGTTGTTTCTATCGCTTGTGAAGTTCCCTCTCCCTCTGTTCGGGGCACGTACTTATAAGGTTTGCCGCCAGTGCCAAGTCCAAATCTTCTATCCAGAAGACGATTCTTATGAAGATTGTCATCAGTAATGCATTTTTTGATCCTTAGAAAGTCGGATCTGCTTTGTAAAAGAATGGATAATCGATTGTTGTATAGTGGACCCTCCGTTTTCGGGAAGACATGATCTGTTTGAAACAAAGAAAAAGGGGGGAGAATGTTAACGCCTAAACTTCTTGAACAAGATATTCGATTAGAAGCTTAAAAATTTACTTGATTTGAGCCATCTACGTGAGCATCCGGCCTGTTTCCTTATATAAAACCAATCAGACTTAGGATCCCCTATATTGCTATATCCATCGTACAGAACCTTCCTATTCGCCACCGATTCAAAGAAAGAGAAATTTGGAGTTGCCGAAGAACGGTGCTTGAAAAGAAAGAAGAATGTCAAATCCCTGAATTTAAGTTCGGCATGTAAGATCTCCGCGTATGCAATATATAGAGTATATAGTGATGCGTAGGCGTTCGGATGAAGTTGCATCGGAGCAATTCCCAGTCGTCTTAAAGTTTCGATGGCGATCGGAGGGAACGGAGGAATAGCTCCTACCAAGCACATGGTTCGGCTGATCGCCATATATCCTTCCGGAGCTAGGTGGGGTCTATCTTCGTTTCCGGGCATCAAGACATCATCCCAAGGAATCCCGTGTCTCAAGCAGATTCTTTTAAGTTTTATGTCGTCGAGCTTAGATGCTAGAGAATCGGAAAATTTATCTATCCCGAGAGCGCCAGGAATCTCGTCAGGAGCTCGCCCATCTATCTCGGAATCATCGCTAGATGAAGTACTTTCGGACGGATCCGATTCTGTGGCCTCGTACTCAGATCCAGAATCTTCACCTCCCGGATTAATTGGAGGAATTTCAGGGTTGTACTGCTCAGGAACCTCGGATTCCGCTTCTGTTGCGGATCTTGAAGAAGAGTGATCATTCGACATTGCTGCAAGGACGAGAAAATATGAACAATGAGATTAACACTACCCGTCCCCCGTGTGTGCAAGTGCCAGTGTGTGTGCTTGTGTGTGCATTAAAAATAAAGCGTGAAAGCAATCAAGATCATCAAAATATTAGTCGTCATATGCAGTCAAATTATGTGCTCATTTAGTCCAGAAAGTCCAACGTCAAGGCTCTAGCCTAACTGTTCAGAATTTTATGGTGGCAAGGCGTTGATTAAAGTTTGAAATTTCTTCGCGTCGCCTCCTTTTGGATCTCAAGGCAGAGGGATCGCCCCCTTTTTGGATCGCAAGGCAGAGGAATCGCCCCCCATCGAATCGCAAGGCAAAGGGATCGCTCCTTCACGAATCATTGCAGCCCCCAACGATACGCGCCTTTGCTATCACCACGATCTTCCGTCTCGCCACTCGCCTTCATCTTCTCCTCTCCTTGCCCACGATCCGAACCGGCCTTCCCTCTTCTTCCACCTCCTTCGTTTTCCTCCTCTCATTCCCATCCTCGAACTCCGAGCTCTACGCCAGTCAGCCATGGCGTCCTGATGATTTCTTCAGAAAATCGCAAATTTCCATCGTTTCTCCCTCAAATTAGTCGAAAAAGTTCATGAAAGAGCAGCGTTCACGAATAAGAATGCTTTTTGTGGAGTTACCTTTCTAAATATTGAGGGAATGCTCGAATTTTCGAAGGTTTGAAAAACTTGGGTTCGTTCCTCGACAGTGCAGGCGAAACGATACGGCAGAAAGAAAGAAGAAGGAAAGTGAAGAGGGGAGGGTCGGCTTATATAGACAAAGAGGGCGACCGTTTGTCTCCCCTTCTTTGTCCTATTCGATCCACGAGAGACCGGCGGGCCGCAAACCAAAAGCCCACCACGATTCGAGGAGGAGCCCGTTTCGTTCCGAGGCCCAAGTGCACACCCAAGAATGGAACGAATGTCTCGCTAAACGGACCACGACTCGAGCCCGCGATACGGATCGATAAATTCAGGAATGAGGATTCTGAAAAATCCCAGAAAGAGAATCATTCTCTGACCCGCGACTCGTTGAGAAAGGACGATTTTATAGCTTCGAAGCATGTTCCATCATCGATAAAACATACTTCGAGGGGGCAAAATGTTGGCTCGCTTTTTGACCAAGCCACCCAGGATCATTCATAAGAAGAAAGCATGAAACCACATTCTCTAAGAATATGAAGGAATGGATCGCATCATCGGATCGCACGATATCGTCTCGCCCACCATCGGATCGCGTCTCGACGGATCGCCCCTATTTCATCAGCGAAACGACACCTCTATGCGATCCGATCCATGCATATGTTGTTGCTCAGTATTGATCGATCTGATCCCCTGATGCGTGGCGAACCCTCTGACCCATTCAAGTGTGAGCTAGTCTCCAGCGATCCGAGACGCACGGATCTAGCGACACGTGTCCCTAACCGTCATTTGGACCAATTCTTCCCATCTGCACGATCCGATTTTCAAGCAGATCGCGACACCTGTCCACAACGGCTAATTTGACTATTTCCTCAACGGTGGAGATGCGATCCGATGTTCTCGGGATTCGTGCCACGTGTAACCACGACCCGCCTGATCAAATCAGCTATAAATAGCCCGGAGGTTGGCATTTTTTGGGAGCCTTTTGGCAATATTGAGTACTGAATCCGCCATTGTTGTCAAACTACTGAAATATTGAGAGAAATCCTTGATTGTATTAACTTTCAAAGTATAATCAATAATATAAAAAGTGGACGTAGGCTCGTTAACGCCGAACCACTATAAATTCTGCGTGTTATTTCCTTTTTTCTCATTCTTCAGTTGAAACTCTATAAGCTTCAGAACAATTTGGGTGTTAGGTCCAAATTTTGATCTAACATACACCGATCATAAATCTCTCAAGTATATATTCTCACAAAAGGATCTCAACTTAAAACAACAACGGTGGATGGAGTTCTTAGCTTCATATGATTTTGAGATTGCTTATACCCCTGGCAAGGGTAATGTTGTGGCAGACGCACTAAGTAGGCAGAGGGTGGCCCTGAATCCTCTGTTTATGGAAAGAAAGAACTTGGATTTCGTATCAGCTTTTGATTTTAGACCCTCCACCAAGGTTTTTCTTGATTTGTTTGCATCCTTGGAGATACGACTAACTCTTACGGACCAAATAGGAGCTTCGCAACAAGGTGACCCACAGATTCTAGACATCACGGATAAGCTCGGAAGTGAGGAGACTTCTTGTCACCTCAGTAGATATGCAATTGATGAAAAGGGGTGGTTGCGACGAGATCAAAGGCTTTGTGTTCTTCAAACTGGAAGCTTAATAAAGGCAGTCCAAGAAGAAGCCCATCATTCTAAGATGACTATTCATCTAAGTGGTGACAAGATGTATAGAGACATGAAGAGGGTTTTCTTTTGGGCTGGGATGAAGAAAGATGTGTCTGATTTTTTTTCAATGTTTAGTTTGCCAGCTAGTCAAAGCTGAGCAAAAGAAGCCCCGTGGATTAGTTCATCCGTTGGAGGTTCCGCAGTGGAAATGGGAGTGTGTATCTATGGATTTCAGGGATGGTTTGCCTAGATCGAAGAAAGGTAACACCAATATTTGGGTGGTAGTGGATAGACTCACCAAGACCGCTCACTTTATTCCATTTAAGAGTAAGAGGATGACATTATGGTTGGCAAAAATTTATATTCGTGCGATAGTTCGTCTTCATGGAGTAACTTCCAGCATCATGAGCGATCGTGACCCCATCCTTACTAGCGAATTTTGAAGAAGCTTCCAAGAAGCATTAGGTATATAGTTGTGTTTGAGCACCGCTTATCATCCTCAGACCGATGAGCAGACAGATAGGGTGAATAGAATTCTTGAAGATCTTTTAAGTTGTGTATCCTAAACTTCGGAGGGACTTGGGAAGAGCATCTTCCTTTAGTAGAGTTTGCCTATAATAATAGTTTTCAAGCTAGCATCGGCATGGCAGCCTTCGAAGCATTGTATGGGCGACCCTGTAGATCACCAACTTGTTGGTGGGAATCTACAGAAAGATTATTATTTGGACCAGATATGGTTAGGGAAACATCCGAAAAGATTGACCTTATTCGATGGTGGATGAAGACAGCTCAAGATAGGCAGAAGTTCTACGCAGACAAGAGAAGGATTGACATAGAATTCGAAGTGAGAGACTTGGTTTTTATCAAGTATCGCCTTTAAGGAATGTGGTTCGCTTCGGATCAGTACGGAAGTTGGCACCTAGGTTTGTGGGACCATTTCCCATAACCGAGAAAATTGGCCAAATGGCCTACCGAGTAAAGCTCCCAGAAAATCTATCCAGTGTTCATGACGTTTTCCACGTCTCTCATCTGCGGAAGTTCCTGCATGAAACCGTAGAAGTTGTTGAGCCGAGTATGTTGGAAGAAGTTGAAGTGGAACCGGAGGCGACAGTCAGACGAGTCCCTACCCATATTCTTGGATTAGAAGTTAAAAAGATGCGCAATAAGGAGATCAAATTGCTAAAGGTCCAATGGGGAGATAACACAGAAGATGAAACTTGGGAGATCGAAGACAAGATTCGTGCTTCGTACCCTTTTCTTTTCGAGCGTATATTCTTAACTCCTTTTTCCTAAGTTTATCAGTGCTTGTTTCTGTCAATAGAGTATATCTTATCCATAGTATTTTCTACCTTTAGATAGGAATCCTATTGATGTAAACATGTGTTTGGAACATGTTATGTTTGATGGATGCAAGTGGATGCAAGTGTTTTCTAGTGGTTGCATGTGGACGCATATACACACACATTAGGCACTAAGATCGGCTCAATCACTTTCATACTGCATATGAATGTGTGTACATTTTCTTTTCTTCTACGAATGGAAATGGATGAGTTAGCATATGGATGTTGCATTTGGACGAATGAATGTGCACACACATAGAACTTATATGTTATGATAGGTTTATTTGCGTATATATTGGATTCATGGCACTAATATACATTGCATTAAGGAGGTCAAATGAATCAGTAGACCGCCTGATCTTCGCATTACTGTTGCGACATATACACACACCTTCGCATATATTCATATAAGCATTAGAAATCTTTAAGGACAATGGATGCCAGTGATTGTGGATGAGTAGACGGATGATGGATGGTGGGATATGCATTCTTCTCAACTTAGAGATTTCAGGACGAAATCCTTTGAGTAGGGGAGAATGTAACACCATGAATTTTTACCGACACTAAAGGAGGATAAATTAAATAATAATTAATTTAATATCCAAAATTAGAGGAAACGGACTGCATCATTGTGTCTTTCTCGAAATTTTGGTCTAGATAGACAATTGTTTGCATAAAATGGACACTGTATGAGGAAGTTATGAGGGTTTTAAGTTTGTATACACGCAGAAAAATTATATACATATGCATGAGTCAGAGCTAAGTCAGATTTCTATCCAGAACAGTTTGAATTTGAAAAATTCGTCTGAGCGGCAAAATTCCCACTCTAGGGGATCGACACCTTAGAGGGGTGTCGACCTAGGGGTCGACCCACCCATAGAGGTGTCAACACCCCTAGGGCTGAGGTAGCAGTCGGTTTTAGAGGGCTGTGCAGCTATAAATACGTGCTCAAATCTCTTATTTTCTTTATTGGAAATCATGGAGGCCATATGTTGTTGGAGTGCGAACTGAACCATTTTCTACAACTACATACTTTGTGAATCGAATTCAGAATTCAAGATCCGTTCTTTCTCAATTTCTAAACCTAACGCTGCGAGTTCCAAGATTACTTTTAGGTTTAGATAAATAAAAGTGAATGTGAAAGACTGTAAATTGGATATGCTGTAAAACATGATTCTGTGCTAGTATTAAATCCAATACTATGTCATGATAGATCTATTTCCCTAGATATAATATAATTGTGGTTATTCTATTATGTGTTTATGTGGATCTTGACTTGTAACTGTATTGTGGTGAATGTACATTTATTAAATTGGACAGTTGTAACATTGGCTAGATCTAATTCCTTATGAAATCCCCTTTTCACTTATCGTATTGTGATCAATCTAGATATGTTGTAAACTTGACATGTGAAGCCATCTTTAGATCTAAACATGTTACCATGACACCCTGATTATGCTATATCTAAATAGTTAGACACCTAAATGGTTAATTTAGATCTCATTATGCTTGCTTTGACATCGTAGTAACTCCCACAAGTTATCAGTTTTATGTCCACCTTGTGATGATGTTAATTACACATCCATTCACTTTGTTATCATGCTAGTTTATGCCAAGATATGTTGAAACTATCACCTTTGTCATATTCCCTTTTCATTGTTTCGGTTAGGTTGCTTTATAGCCTAGTTGCCGCCAAAATATGTGTGAATATGTTAGTTAGGAAACGGGGAAAAGGGATTTATAATTGGCATAACTTATGTAATATTTATGTAAATTGGACATTTAATTCAAATAGGGAAACATAGAAATAATTACTTATAATGACATAGGTAGATTTGGACAAAAATGGAATATTTAGTAATTATAATTAGGAATTGTAATTGCACTTATGACACGAGGTTAGGTTGCACTTGTGGCGGAAGTTTGCCCGGACCCAACCAGCATATCCAGCAGCCACTAATGTTGAACCTAATGTGAGAGGTCTAAGTGCGCAAATACGAATCGAGCTAAGACACGAGGTTAGTCCCAATTGTGGAATAAGAATGCCTAGACCCGACCGACATATCCAACATCCACATGTTGTAGGCCTAATGTGGGAGGTCTAGCTCATTATAACCTTAATTGGACATGGTATTGAATTGGACTACTTAACCTAATTTAATCCATAAGGATTGTATGATTATGAACTTAAATTAGGGTTAAGTAAAATTGGATGGGTAGTGGGTGGGTTAAGCAAAATTAGAGGGGGTGGGTAATATTTACATATAGGCCCACGAACTTAACCTAATATGGTTATGTAATTAAAGACACCTAGTGGTATACATAAATGGTGGATAATGTAATAAGGTTATGTAATTAAAGACATCCTTCAGGGTAAGCATAACTGGTATAAGGCTATGTAATTAAAGACACCTAAGGGTATACATAGTTAGTGAGAAACCTAGTGGGGATACAAGACAAGGGGGAGAGCTTGTATCATATTGTGTGGGACCCATTTCAGTCAGTAACCCGGAGTTGGTATCAAGTAAAGTACTTCGTACTAGGCGGAGAAGGGGCACACTTACTGATTGATTAAAAGAGATCCAAACGAGACGGATGGTGTGGGCGGCGCAAACCGATCGGGCCATGTGCGTGCATGTGCCAGGAAGAACGGGATAAGATGACTGTGACACCAGTAGGTATGGTTGTGCACACCTTATTGGTTGCCACTTTAGGAAGTGATACCTCCTACTGTGGGTCCAACACATGATATCTACAGGGTAGGGAGCCGATCGATTAGGGTAGTGGTTAGGGTACACTCAGACGTATGCCCTAGGTCTACCAACTTAGAGTGGAGGGGATCATTCCATTTTAGTTTTACTAGTAATAGTGCAGAGTAATCATTAGTGAAGCACATACACTTTATCTTGCTTACCTTGTCACACCTACCATTTATGTAGTGATCTCTCTTATCCACTTTATATGCCAATCATGTTACATTTATTTATTTACTGGCTAAATGTAACTAGACTCGCCAGACTTTATGTATGACCCTTCTGTTTCTCCTTCTTTCTTCCGTTTCCCCCCAGGTTCTTAGGGAGAAAACACTCAGGCTTAGTCAGGACTCAAATATCATCTTACTAGGAGCTACTTATGAAGTATGGCTCAAGTTCTTGTCTCTACTATGGCTTAACTCTTTTAACTGGGGAATTATGTTTTTCATATTCTTATGTACTCTGATGATGCAAGACAAAAGTTGTTTTATTGTAATGGTTTTTGTGACTTATGGTATTATGGACCACGACATTATGATTTATGTTTGAAATAAAAATTTAAAATTTCCGCTGCTATCTTATTTATATTTTTCTTGTAACTATTCTGCTTCTGCTTACCTATAACACTTCAGGAAACTTAATGAATTCCTTTAGTGAGTGACATTAACGAACGTGGGGTGTCACAAAGAACTTTTCACAAATGACCTCAGAATTCGACGAAACCTGTCCCATCTGGTTCGGAATATTTTTCTATGTTAGGATTAGGAGTTTCATCTCGATTGGAGATAATATGTATTTTTTTACGCGTTACTTCAGCACATAGTTTCGATAACAATAATTTATTATATTTATACCCTATAAATACCTAAATTCCTCTTAACCCTAGGCTTTCCCTGTCGTTAGTCAAACAAATGGACGCCGCCACTCAAACGAAATGAACGATCAGGGATGATTGAAATTTCTTCCTCTAATTTTTTCAAAATTAATTTATTGTTGTGCCAAACTTCCAACTAGAAATATTTTCATCTCGTCGAGACCATGGTGATGAACTGTGATGACCCGAAATCCCCTAATCTCCGAACAGAAGGGAAACATCGGATTGCTTTGAGAACAAGATCAATCGGAACGCAAACGACATAACATTTCATTGTTGTTACAACAATTACATCAGAGTACAAGAATATAATAGAATATGAATAAATAATATCCATCAGAAAAATATCAGAGATTTAAATTACATTAGGAACAGAAAAATAATACATAACACAACTAAAAGAAATACATGGATATAAAGATTTATGAATATAGCTCCAGCTGTAAATTCAGGATCCTGGAAAGAAATATTTGTGAAAACCCAACTACTAGCTGCTCGTGTGGAAAATGGGGGCACCTAGAGTTTAGGTTAAAATAGTAAACTCCAGGCCTGTCTTGCGACTAGTGTCAGAACTTAAACAGTTATTAAAGACTTTACTTTAAAAATAAAGTAAATCGAGGGATCACGCCGTATAACACGGAACAAGTTTTCTCCCAAGAATACCAGCGCATAAAACAAATAGTGCATTGGTTTTTGGAAATGAAGCTATTATATGACTTAGGTCCCATCACACAATGCAATGCAAGCCGGAGGATAGATTTTTACCCTATAATAGCCAAACATGCTTGGTACATTTAAAACAAATCATTTTGATATTACTGTAAGTATATAGTATCCAAACAACTTCAAATATAAATGTATCAATCATAAACGGCATAGTATCCCATGCTACTGTGTCACCATACTAGGTTTTACAACTAAAACCGAAATGTCACGTATTGGAAATTGGATTCTGTCACGAGTCAAGGCAATGGATGTACTCTTTACCGATTCGAGACACTCTAGCAAATGCCTCAGGATCACACCTATGGGAAACCCTGGATCCTGCAGTGCCAGTCCTCCCTTACGTTTGAGGATTGGTTATTCCTGACCGCACGTTTCCTGATCCTATCGGACCTATCCATTGGCTCCGTAGTGACTTATATATCCGAGGCGCCTCGCAATCCATCATCCACATAGGTAAAAATAAATAAATGTCTGGGCTCCATTCCATGACACCACCCATAGCTAGAAGGAAACGTCATGTCCTCCCTCCATCTTTTATCCCGTTTTTGACTCATACCGAGGTGTGAGGCTTGCGAATTAATGCTATACACAAAGTTATGCTATTTAAAGACATTCTTTGATCATTAACCACAAGGCTCTGCTTTTCAACAAAAGCCTTGATCATTTGCTTCTCAGCATGCCACACTGACAATTCACGCCATGCGACTGATGTCTATCGATACATAACCCCTAAGATCGTATGTCTAAGAGAAGGGTTTTAAGCAAGAGAATAAATTCTCCGCCACCAAACAGATATATATTTAATAGAAATCAATCAACACAGAATAAAATCCAATGTCAGACACACATCCATTTACAAGTCCGTTCTGGGTCTGAACGAAACCGGAGGCACCTTATTCCTCGTCCCATATGTCCAATATAGCAGAGAGGTCCTCTCATATCCGGTCGATCTCCAAGCATGTCTGGACGATTACCACTTATTACCTTGTCTTGGGTGTACGCCCCAATCAAGACATCAATAATC
Organism: Allium sativum; assembly: GCA_030737875.1. Lineage (NCBI taxonomy): Eukaryota > Viridiplantae > Streptophyta > Magnoliopsida > Asparagales > Amaryllidaceae > Allium > Allium sativum. Next base: position 304,968,582 of record CM060924.1, read on the forward strand.
ATCCAAACGATGTGAAGACCTGCGGTCTTCAACCACCGTCTACATCGTCGACTTATCGTCGAATCAATTATTCAGAATGGGTATAAACCCGGCCTTTCCAAATAATTCACATATCTTATAATCAAGTGCTACAAAAACACAACATACGCCTCAATACCATTCAGAATATTCTTTTATTCAAACATTCTTATACTTTAGGAAAGGTTCCCATTAATTTTATCAATAGTTAATTCTTTATTTCTTTGATCTTCCTCTGGATATCAATTCTAAACCAAATTAAGGTCTTTCAACTATTCGGGATTAGCGAACCTTAACGAAGTAATCATTTGTTTAATTTCCCAATCCCAACCTATTCATCCCATGGAGCAAAACTGGTAATACTCCATATCTAACACCACGATGTTATCGGTAAATTTAATTACCATTTCACGTCCAAATCTAATTAAAGATTTAACTATCGCCTGGAGTAAAACTAGTGGTACTCCATTCTTGATCATTTCCCAAATTTGATAATTTAAATTATCACATTCACCTTTCAATCTAATTAAAGATTCATTAAAACTCCACTTAGTTTTAATCTTCCAATAATCATTATTAATGATTGTTTAACTTTGGGATATCAAACATGTCGCACCGACAATCTACACCGTACCACTGATTTCTGGCGATATATAACCTCTAAGCTCGTACGTCTCAGAGAAGTGTGTTAAGCAAGAGAATAAATTCTCCGCCACTAAACAGATATATATTTAGTAGAGATCAACAATACAGTTTGATATACAATGTTAGATATGAAATCCTGTCTTTAACTAGGTTAAAGAACCAAAGTCATTTAAAATACAGTTCACGATAAACCCAAAATCACATTCCATTAATTATGGAATCTTCACAGAAAACAGATCGATATGTAATCGATATCACTTTCCGTATCCGACTAATAATATAAATGGAATAACGATGAAGCCTTTTAAATTCCATATATATTAACAGTCTTCTTCCACAAAAGCTCACTTCGATTATTACCAAATCGAATTCCATTCAATTCCAATTTAATATATTAAATTAGAAAACTTTACTTTGGAACAATTTCCATTAAATCTTAATAAAAAGATTTATAAATTCCAAATCACATTTCACTGTTAATCATGTTAAATAACGCATGTCGTTAAAAACGCAGTTTACAATAAACCCAATTCACATTCCATTTTATTCCAATTATTAAATATAATTGGAAACTCTAATAATCTTAATTAAAAGATTTATTCTTTTCACATGGGGTTTAAGAACAGTGTTACTGAAGACACCATTCACGACAAACCCAAAATCCAATTTAATATTAAATATAAGGCTCTGAATAGAAATTATATCGGCTTTTATTCAATATCAAATTCTAAAACCAACACATATCGTATGGGGAATCACGATATATATCTATCTTCCAAATTCCTCCACAATATCCGTATAGTCACGGAATCCAATATTGAAATTTCCCGAAGACGATTTCTATTTAAATCCATTCTAATTTATAGATTGGAAATTTCTGTTTATATTAGAAACCCTTTAAAAATCCAATTTATTTATTTAAAAATTATTGGATTTCAAATCTAGTTAATGACTAGTTCATCTTGATGAAAATATATTTTTATCTTTTCAAATATGGAATTTTTCATCCCATTTCTTTCCAAATCATTTATTATGATTTTAAATAAATTATTAATATTCTTAATAATTTTATTAAGGCCCTTTCAGTCGATTTCCACAAACGATCATCGAACTGCATTTACAACGACCTTTTCCAAATTTGATTTGGACATAATTCCAAATCCAACCATTAGATTTCAAATCTCTTATATTCGTTGGAAAGCTCTTTTAGATATAAACCCAATGGTCCTGGTTTTAGAAGAATCCGACATCGGATCTCCTGTAATATCAATTCGAAGTCAATGGTCGAAATTCGCGAATGATCGCTGCGCGGCGCATTCTATTCTGGCCATTAAATATATATAATATATATTATATATATATATTTCATTGATTTCCGTTTAAAACGTATTTTATAAATCGTTTATAAATTCGTTTTAAAACGATTCCCACTTCCATTTCAATTTTAATTCTAAATTGAATACTCCTTATCGTTATAATATTTAAATGATAATATTTTAAAAATATGTGATTTTGAAATCATTTCCTTTTCGAAATACATCATGAAAATGAATAAAATCGATATAAATACCAAAATGGCGCAAATCTAATCAACACGGCGTCATTATTTCAGTATTCTCGTGTCCATCCAAAACAGGACATCAAAATCATTTTTTAATCCTTTATAGAATATTATTTTAAAATATTCGTTATTTCTAAATATTCGTTCTTTGTGAAATGGAATCAGACCCAATCAATTACCATATAATGTTATTTATATGGACTTCATACACACATGTACACGACAAACATGGTACACAATCAAGCATCATCCAGAGTGCATTACAAAACTGCATAAGCATTACATATAAATAATTAACGCTTACAACAGTCTGTCAACCAATCGATTGACATATAATTAAAAATTGGGATTAGTGTACCCAAATATCATCCCAATACCCCTGTGGGGTTTCAACAAACAAATATAATATTATTTGTGCAGTTGGGAGATGTATAAAATTTATCGCTCCAATTAATATCAGATAAATAGGTGTACATAAACAAATCGTCCGATTTGTAAATGAAAATTTATTTTCATTTCAGGAGAAATTTATGTCGTTCATATATACGTTAAAAAATATATTTTTAATGATAAAATATTTATTTCAACACATGAATATTTTTAATAGTCCAATCATTCAATAAAAATTATATTTTTATTGTTTAAATATTTTATTCAACACATGAATATTTTATACAGTTCATATATACATTAAAAATTATATTTTTAGTGAATAAATATTTATTTCAGAAAATCTTAGTATTAAAACGACACAATAGTAAAACTGAAATAAGGTCTAGCTTTATCCCTCTCCTGATACTAGCTCGCACCATACACAATAGTCAGTCACATTCAATACGCCACAATCCAATCAATTTTCAACACAACCAAATTTTCACAATACAACTCTAACAAACAATCATGGTTTGTACAATAAATAGTGACGGGGGCTTCCAAGCCCCGTTTGCATCCTAGTATATATTTAACTGCAAAATAATTAGGGTGAGAAGGAGTTCTCACATTGGGTTCCAATCCGCCGATGGTTTAGACTCGAATTTGCAATAAATTCTAACTAGCTCCAACTTAGGCCAGGTTAGTCTTGTTGTGAAGCCCTCGTCCCCACGATCGCAACAGATCCAGTTACGCATGGTTTGGACCTCGTATGTAAAAGATATGACGATATTTGCATTTACGACATTTCGAAATAATTAAATAAATAATTAATTTTAAATCACCTTCTTCCTCTTCAATTCACTGGCCGCAGTTTCAGTTTAGGGTTCGAACAAGGGTTTTGATTTTGCACTCAAACCATTGCACTTGCTGACGATCGGCCACTGCTACGCGGAAGAACTTTGAGAACCGCGCCTGCACCTCTGACGGCGTCCAACTCGGTGGCGGCACGGCGATGAACACCAACGGCGAACAGCGCGACTTCGAGGGCTCGATTCTCCTCGCATACGCAATTACAGATGACCAAACTAGTACGGATTTGAAGAGCATGAAATTCTATACAAAATTGCCTGAAGAATCGATCGATTTCATTGGTGGATTGAAAGTTATGGAGGAGGAAAGCTTTGAAACTTTTCCGCCGTTCATCGCAGCGGGGAGAGAGAATGCACACCCCTTTTCTGATTTTATTTAATAAATTATAAATTTTCTGATTGGCTGGTGCTATTTATAATTCCAAAAATATCTGTTTATTGTTACGAACTCCAAATTGAACCCAACAACTATCACCCTAGCTAAATACCCCTGTTCCGAACACAATGGGATATGTTTCATGAGCTAATTCGGCTATTTTGATCAGTTTTTATCTGAATTAAAATATAAATTAATATATTTTGAATTCAAACCCACATTTTAATTTACTAGGGCCACATATAGACTCCAAAAATTTCAGAAAAATAAATCTAGGTATGTTTTGATGATACGGTCCTAACAAAACTAATTTCATTGAATTTGGAGATCGTTTGAAAAATGACTTTTTCAGTCGATTAAATTCAAACTGAATTGACTAAACGCGTTTTAATTTACCACGCTCACATATTAATTCCAAAAATTATGAAAATTGGAATCTGGCAATAATTCGACATTCTGGATCCAACAAAAGTGTTTTCGTCGAAAACGGAGGTCATTTGCAAAATGTTTATTTTCAAGGGCTATATATTATATTGAATTCCAAAGCGACTATTTCAAATTTTAAACTGGACATAACTTTCAGTTCTCGTTATGAAATCTGGATTTTTCACATTCGTTAGAAAGATATAATTAAACAGATTCAAATACTTTTGGTTTTAACGAAATCCGATTTATTTTGAATTTTGTTCATTCATTTGAAACTTAAAATCGAATTTTCAAACTACCGCGCCATTTCGAGTTCATTTTATAATTAAAATAAATTTATTCGTTCTAACATTGTTTAAAATAAATTTTAGTCGTTATTATTTAAAACAAACCATTTTAAATATCCAAAATCCACTAAAATAGTTAAAATTAAAAATTTAAATTTGTTTTGAAAATCCGGGTTGTTACATGAACGGTCACGATCTGATTCTGATGACCGTAGCTGCCGGAATCGGCACCTGAAGTCATTGTTTCCAAAGGAAAATTGCTGGCACAGGATGGAGTTGCGAATCTCGAGACTTATGGTGTAGGATGTAGGGACTGAGGCACGCAGGCAGGCTAGTTCAGATCGTCGGTCAGTCTTCCCTATGGTTGCGCGATCATGGAGGCTTGTGGTATGCGTGAGGATCCGGTTTTGGAGCAAAATACGAGAGGGAACATGGGACAGAAGTAGATGAAATGATGGAGGATTGGACTGTTGTTTGCAAAATGAATGGATATGAGAAGAAGAAGAAATCACGAAGAGGAACGGTGAAGAAATAGGCGTGAAGCCTGGAGCAGGCTACTGAAAGAAGGAAGCAGAAGGAAGGAGACAAGCGGATAGGAGAAATAAAAATCGGCCGTTATTCGCTAATGTAATTGATGTTTAATTTGTGTAATTAAGATAATAATAATTATTAAAATGGATTAAAACTTAAAATGTCGGACTTTGGTTGTAGGCGTATCGTGTTCTAAAGCAAGGAGGAAACGAAATTTGTCGGCTGCCAAACTTTGTTAAATGATGTAATTTATTTAATAATACTTGATTAGGGAATTAATTGATAATTTGAAATAAAGATTAACTTTAAATATTGATAACTAATTCATATGTGATCAGAATCAGATGAACCATATACCAATGGAATCATCTTGACAAACACTACATTATGGAACTGAACTGGACTTGATCGGAATCAATAAGATTTTTTTAGTTAAATTAAACTCTCGTTTAATTTAACCAAAACAAGTTGTTTTAACAACAAATCAGATCAAGGTGAGTTGTACTCACTTAGCTCTTCCTACTTATATTTTATATAAGTCGGGTTTTATAATTGTGTGTTATGGTAGATAATGGTTGACTGTTTGGTTATTTTGTAATATATTGATTGAACCGATGAAGTTAAGCATTGTTTAATTTCAGTGAAACACCAAATCGTTATTCTAACGATTATTTCCAGACGAGGTAACTTACCTTATTGGTTACGTTTATAATAATATAAACATATTAAATTTAATTGGATGCTGGTATTGTTGTTAGTTGACCGTTACCAGTTGAATTAATTGTTCATGTTGTAAATAATATATTATCATATTGAAATGTATTGGTTTATTTGAGCAACTTATTTGGATATAGGGAAGAACAGGTTGGAGGGATCCAACAAGAACCCTCAAAATTATTATTTATTTTCATATTATAATTATATGAACTGTTTAACTCATATGATTGGATAATTGACTTGATCACTAATTATTGAATATAAATTCAACAATTGTTTTTTATTAACCAACAAGTGATATTGGTTGAGAAATTGGCAGTATATGACCTATAAATCAATCTTTTTATAAATATCGATTTATCGTTAGGAGAATCGATAGAAATAAAGTTATAAAATTTATTTTATAACCAAAGATAGATTTTTAGATCTATATTTTGAATAACAGTTGTTAAAAGGAAATAGATAATAATTATTTATTATTTAATTTATAATAATTATTAATTGATTTTATAAAGTAAAATCTGACATTAACCAGATTTATAAACAAGAGAGTAGAAAATTAACCTAACGTTTAAGAGTTGGAAAATTGTTTTTAGGAAAACAATTAAAAATTATTTAAATTAATTATATTATTAATTAATATAAAGGAAGGAGTAAATGGAATCAGTTAACGAAATAACTATGTTTTGGGTTGACTAAGTCAACCGTTTTAAGTGAAAGTGATTATTAATTAGTTTGTTTTGAATTAATCTAAGAAAATAGTTTAATGAATATTTGTTTTAATTTTAACAAGATTTTAAAAAGGGGAATTTATTTTTATTATGGTTAATAAAGAAATTAACTACTTTTTTAGTAGTTAATGGTTGAAGAAAATTATTATCTTAATTGAAATTCACTTAAAAAGTAATCGAAGTGGAAATGAAATCTAATTGAATTGTGAAAAGTTCATGAATGGGTTTTATATTAAAACCGAGTTTTTATAACAAAATTATAAAAAGGGATTTTAAGCGAATACTTTGGCTTAAATTAATTATTTACTTAATATTTGAATTAACTAAAAGGAAATTGAGATAAAGGGTTTATATTAAACAACAGTTGTATAAACAAAGTTTATAAAAAAGAAGTGAGGTGTTAAAGCATTAAGTTTAAATTAATGTTACTTAAAAATGAAATTAAGTAAAATAAAGAAAAGTGATAAGATTTTCAAAGTGGGAAATGGGTCAAATGGATTAAAAAGGGATTACTAAAAGTGATTTTGGTAACGAAGTAAGTAATAAGAGTTTGAAATGAAAATCCGAGTTATAAAACAAATTGTTTAAGGAAGTGGAAGTTAAAGGTGATGTTTTAGTAAGTAATTACCGAATCAATGAATTAAGGAATAATGGTTATATTCGAGAAGGAGATTTTCAAAAGTAAGAAGGTTTTATAAAACCATATTTTAAATAAAATAGTTAAACGAGATTTATTTTGATATTAAAATGAAATATCGGTTTTTGAATTACAACTCATTTCTATCTTAAGATAAGAACGTTGTTGATCTAGGCTTGAGAGGTAATTAAAATACCCCAACTAGAACGACTTCAGGATTATTTGCGGATGATATTAGTTTGTAGTGGTAATTAGGTTAGTAATATTTTATTATTTCCATTAGAAAAATAATAATGCGATGTTATTAGTGAAAATTTGAAGAACATATAATTATGGTTTCGAAGTAAAGAAATTAAAAAGATATAAGGATATATTATGATGTTCCAAAGTAAAGGAAAATAAAAGGGATTACGTGAAAATATAACGATATTTTCGAGTTAAAAGGGAAATGTAAAGTGGAGTTTTGAAATAGATTTATTCTATTATAATAAGCATTGGTTAGCGTTTGCAAGTAATGAAACTAAAGGGATTTCGTAATGTTGTTTTATGAGTATTATGTTAAATGAATTCCCAATTGTAGATAATGAAGAATGATGGACCAAATGTTTTGAAAAGTGAGTTCAGTGGAAATTAAATATGGTTATAAGATATTTTCTTAAGTATTATAATGAAATGGTTTTGAAATCATTGAATAGGAATAAGAAGTAAATACCGTAACTCAAAATATTAAAAGGTTTAAAATTTTTAATTTACTAATCGTTAATTAATTTACCAATCGTTAATTATTTTTAATTAAAGAGGCCAAGTGATGCTAAGTACTAAACCGGTAAAATCATTTTATTTTATTTTGTTTATTTAATAGTTAAATAACCGACTATCAAATTTGGCCAATACAATTGTTGGTTCGGAAAGACCGGTATCAAATTTATATTCGAAAACCATTCTGAACCAGCAAAAATGTGGGAGATGTTGATTAAAGATGGAGCGTTGAAGACCGTAGATCTTCATAAAGCGGAAGAGTTACTTATAATCTCTGGTTTAGCAGCCATAGATATACCGTGATTTTGTCGTGGTTGGAATCTACGAATTTTCAAGGACTACTCGCTACTAATCTATAGGGTGATTCCTAGGATGTGGTAGTGGGTGCCTTCGGTTCATCTTGTTCCTGGATGACTTGTGTGGACGAATGTCTGACAAAGTATTTCCAAAGGAACACATACATTGATTTCTACAAATGTACTTCTTTTGGTGGTAGAGGAATTCGTTCTTTTTGCTTAAACACCCAGAGTATTGTTGTGAACATCAATTAGTGATGTCTAGTGGATTTGACGATGTGGCATTCGAAGTGGATGGAGATATGCTGTTCTGAAGGATAAGCTTGACCTCTAACCTCATCAACCGGGAAATGGCATAAAATCAGGTAGGTCGCACCCATCAAAAGGGTATATCATTACCTGATCTGGAGAAATCAAATGCCTTCGGTTGTCCCTTTTATTTATATATGTGTGCTATCGGTTTGGTTGGCTAGCCCCCAACTATGGTAATGACATATTCGGTACTCTCAAGAGAAAGTGAGGGGCCAGTCATGTTTAGCCTGGGTTGTAAGATATTCTTATTGAACCCTAATGTATTCATCTCCATAGGTACATCATCGGGAAGGCGGTCCAATACTTTGCTAGGAAATCTGTTCTCTAATAACAACCCGCGGTTTTGATTGTATACTATATACGTAGAGTGTGAGATGCAACCTTTTGGCTAGATGTTATTTATTTGTATTTAGGCATTATAATAATATCAAAATAAGTATTGTTTTCAAAAATGTTTTGGGTTATCGTAAGGTAAAAACCATCTGTATTTATGTGTGGATTCGGTCTTATGATTATCAATTTCTTTTGAAAAGATTTTGACGTTAAAATCAAGTTGTGTGATGCCTTTAAAATTAATGTGTTTTTCTCACCCTGTTTCACCAGACTGACTCGATATTTGTAATTCTCGGGTTAGACCGAGTTGTACAGGTTCAGGTTATCGGGTACTGTGAAGTGACGAGATGGAAGAGTTTCAATGTATGATATTATATATTCCGCTATGTGATTGTATACAAGGACAGATTATTATAACTTTCCAGATGTGTGATGTACTCTGATGATTATAAGTTTTTATTTCAAGCTTTCAGTAAAGATTTATTTCTATATTATATTTTATTTTGCTGCAATATGAGACTTTGTTTCTGATGTGTTTCTTCTTCTTCTATTCTAGTATTTCTTTCTTATCTCACTCTCTGATTTCTTTCTAATAGCTATCGGCTTTTCTGTATAATTTGAGTTGACATGGATTGATAAATGTCAGCTTAAACTGTACTAAAAAGTGGGTCGTTACAATATATGAAAACAAACAATAATAAATTTTTGAGGAATATTATTGGATCCTTCCAACCTGTTTTTTTCTACATCCATAAAGGTTAACTAACATAGATAATACCCCTCCTGCTTCAAGACAGGATAGACGTTAACTGACATAAATAATACCCATTCTGAAATTTAACTCGGACGTATATACAAAATAACCATATTAAATCGATATAATATAATTTAAATTCAGAAATTGTCAATTCCTCGATAATAAATTATTATCATTTATATTCAAATACAATCTTTATTGATCATCTGAATCGTTTTGATTCATTTTTATCTTCGAATTCAATTATATTCTTTTTCGTATTATGATAATTCGATATACTCGAAATTTAATCGTATATCGATTATTAAATCGACAATCAATATTAAAATCCATTCATATTATCAAATCAATAACTAAAATAAATATTAAATGTTTAAAATAAACTGCTTAAAATTCATGTCGTTACACAGACGGTTTTTACCTTACAATAACCCAAAACATTCCTTGTATCAAATATATTTTGGTATTATCATAGTGTCTAAGTCATATGAATAACCATCTAGCAGAATGCTTGCATCTCACGCTCCACATACATAGTATATAATCAAAACTGCATGGGACTCATTGCAGAAAGTATTCCAACCATGACAAGGTATGGGACCACCTTTCGATAGTGTATCTCTATAGAGGAATACACTGGGTTCAACAAGAACATCTTGCCACTCGGCCACACATGACTGACCACTCATTCTACTTGAGTGCACGGAATATATTATCAGAAACGGTTAGGCTCAAACTACCATTTCCGTAAGCATACAACAGCGATAGAATAAAGAAGAAAATGAATTTTTCTCTAGATTAGGTGATAATACACACTAATGGAAGCGACCCACGTAGTCACCTGCCCGAGATCTGTCATTTTCCGGTTGATGAGGCTTGAGGTTACGATTACCGTTTTGAACATCATCATTTTTTTTGAATGCCACATTGTCAGATCTACTAAATCACAAATTAATTCCCATAAAAATACTATAGGTGTTAAGCTAAAAGATGTCTTCTCCGCCACTAAACAGAAGTACGTTTGAGGAAATCAATGTACATGATCCTTTGGAAATACTCTGTCAGACACTCGCCCATACAAGTCATCTAGGAATAGGATGAATCGTGGGCACTCTCCTACCACATCCTAGGAATCACCCTGTGGATCAGTAGTGAGTAGTCCTTGCAAATCTGTAGATTTCTACCATGACAGAATCACCATCAAAATATCTCTGGTTTCAAGTCAGAGAATTTGACGAGTAGTCCTTTGGCTTATGAAGATCCACAGTCTCCAACTGCTCATCTTCTACCAGTATCTTCCACATTTACGTATTCGCTAGTTCGGAATGGTTTTCAAATATAAATTCGATCTCGGTCTTTCCGTACCAACAATCTTATAGGCTAGATTTGATAGTCGATTATTAAACTATCAAAATAAACATCCATTCAACTATCAAAAATTAGTTCACTGGTTCAATACACAATGTCACTTGGCATCTTTAATTAACCATCCGTTGAATAAACTTCTAAATCTTTCAATATTTTGAACATAGCTTTTTGGTTCTTATTATAACATAAAAATATTCTCAAACCATTTTAAATATTTCAGAAACAATTCATATATATACTCCATACTTTGGGTTCAACAAATTTCACGTAAAACGTCATTATGAAAACTCCAAATAATATAATTTAAATTTAATTACCATATGTTAAAATATATTTCAACCACTTCCCTTTTGGAATTCCTTAGATTTCTACTTCAAATATATTTCCAAAATTCCTTTTCGACACTTAAGAAAAAATAAATTAAAATATTATTCAAATCTTCTTTTGAAATCAATTTAATAAATAATTAATAATTTACTCGAACATTCTCCAAGTTTGATTTAGTTCCCTCTTACCGTTTTAAACTGATTATATTCCTTTATAATCTCAATGTTGACACATTTTTTGGCAAAAGCTGTCACAATGGAATTCATGAATGAGAACATGCTCAAGCAATGGAAACAACGTCAGAAGACATTGAGAGATTCAAAATCACATCCTCAACATAAACAGGCCTGAAACTCCTATCAGACGACCTCTTTTGGGCCCGAAAACAGCAATTACGGAGCTGAGCTTGATAACTCTTGTAGCCCTCTGAGTTAGCTTAGTTTGAGCTTCGGTTTGGCTCAATCGGACTTACGGTTTGAAAGTTATGACCGTTTTCGTGAACGCATGTAGAAGTACGGACTGGCGATCACTTGCATGAAGTGACAAAGCATCGGATTCCTGGAACTTGGACTGGCTCGTGGGACCTACCACGATTCGTGAAGCACCATCGGATCACCCACTCGGCTCGTCATACACCCTCAGACCACGAACCGTTCGTGGTACACCTCATGATCACGACCCGCTCGTGACACACCGGCTTCACCATACAACTCACGATCAGACCTCGGTTCGTGGAGCCCATATCACGATTCGATCCCATGACCACGAACTGACCCCTACACCTGTTGATACACACACTGTCTTGACCTGTTCTCAAGGCTATTCATACTCCTACTTTTCCGGATCGAGTGCCACGTACCCCATCACGAACCGGTCTTCCCAGAAGCTCTCCTACAGCTATAAATACACCATATGAAGGCATTTTCAAGGATCTTTTGGCCATACTTCTTCACGACTTCCTCCATTACTGAAGTGCAAGGACTTTTCTCCTTCATACATCTAAATTCTCCTCTTGTAACCTCAGTAAAACACACGGATTGTGTGCTTGCATGTAACTGATTCTTGTAATCTGTCAGTATAACAATAAGATTATAAAGTGGACGTAGGCTACATCTACAGCCAAACCACTATAAAAACCTCGTGTGTTCCCTCTGATTTTACTGTTTTCTTCATTTTTGTGTTCTGTGATCTGCATTTGGGTGTTAGGCCCATATTTTGGTCTAACATTTTGGCGCTCCAGTTGGGGGGCACACGATACTACCTCAATTTCTAGCTTGGATAGATGGCAATCAAAAGGAAGAAAGCTGGAACTTCCACTCATGCTGAGGATGCTGATGATGAAGGCGTAAGGAACGAGGCAAGCCACGAGGCTTCCTCTCATGGAGATCCATCTGCATACTTGACCAGAGAAGAGATGGATGGAGTTCTCTCTGATTTGAGGGATCAAATGGCAAAGCAAGATGAACTCCTTAGGAAACAATAGGAGACGATCGATGGATTCTTCGCTCGGATAGATGGAAGGCCAAGCAACGAACAACGCATTGGAAATGAAGCCACAGAAGCTGCTCGGGCATCACATGGACTCGGGGGCAACCCTCTCATTATTGGAAATGCACAGCGACCAACTTCAGCTCCAGATCAGATGGATACCAGAGCGCAAACTCTCACTCAACAGCAGTAGGAAGCAGCTCATGAAGGGGATCCAGGACCCAACCAGATTGCCCCCTACTCCACGATCCGGCCTCGCGAGCCAGACCTCACGAACCTGCCTCACGAACCGACCCCCTCGAACCGGGACGGGTCGCCACCCTCGATCCGCGATTTGCGAGCCACGATCCCCAGGTAACAGCTCACCAACAGCTTCCATCCTCCCCTGCATTCAAAGCTGGGGGCACCAACTTTGATTTTGGTAGTTTGCAACATCTTTTTGAAGGCAGTCGACTCGCTGATCTAAGTCAATGCCTCTCGAGAGATCGCACCTATTAGAATGACGTGGATGACGTCAATCGCAACCCATTTACTCAGCAAATTAGAAATTCTCGTTATCCCCCAGATTTCGAACTTCCACAACTGGAACCATACAACGACAGGACCGATCCTAGAGTACATCTGATGCGCTACAAGCGACATATGGAAGTTCAAATGGCATCAGAAAACGTCATGGCTAAATGTTTTCCCTTCTTTCTGACTGATATAGCAGCCATGTGGATTCGGCAGCTAGAAACGGAATCGATCAATAGCTGGAATATGTTGGTCGCACGCTTCCTTGGGCGGTTTAGGGTCCACATCGCTTGATCCAAGAACATCATGTCCCTCACAACAATCTAGCAGAGGCCCAGAGAAACTCTGCGTTCATTCCTGGAAAGATACAACGTTGCAGGAGCATCAGTTGATCACCCTGAACCATCGATGGTGCTAATGGCAACAGTATCCAGCGTTCTAGATAACTCGGAGTTTAAAAAGTCTTTGTACAGAGATCCACCGCAAAACCTCGGTGAATTCTACCTTGAAGCAGATAGATTCCTGCGGGAAGAAGATGCAACTTCTGAGAAATGCACTCTCTACGTCCACATGCTCGAAGATGGAGAACCGCCCAATCCTGGAAAAGGCAATGACAAGGATAAAGGAAAGACCCCTGCTAAATATGATCGTAATGCTCCACCCCGGAGAGGGTCCAGATACTACAAATACACTGAACTGAATGACACTCTGAGCAACATATATGTGGATACAGGGGGTGCCGCCTCATATCCAAGGCCTCCCAAGAGGGAGCCAACGCTAGCACAACGCAATTCCGGAAGACATTGCATATTTCATGACATGGACGGTCATAACACCGATGACGGCAGACATTTACGACACCTTATCGAGGATCGGGCCAGGCGAGGAGAACTACTCGAGTATGTCATTCAACCAACAGCGCCTACACCTGTGCTACCACCACCGACTCCCCGGAGAGGTAACGATCCCAGATTGAGCAATCGTGGGCTTATCATTAACTGATCCCACTCAGCGGATCTCTTCAGTTTGCTGGACTCCAGTCCATAGTTCATGTTTTTAGGTTTTTAGGCGACTTATTTCCCTCCTTTTTTTCCCTACATGTAATAAGAGCCGTCACATCCGTCCACATGCACGGAATCGACTTGTGGTCTCCAGTCATGTCCGGGCAAACGACCGCTGCATTTTCATGAATTAGTAATAAGCATTGAGCTCCGGCTCCTAACTGGATCCGTCCAGTATAAACATTGAGCTCCGGCTCCGAACTGGATCCGTCTAGTATAAACAAATCCTCATGCGCTTTTCCTTGGTCGTCTTACTCCGGTAAGGCCATCTTGGAACCTTCATTTCTTTTCCTTGGTCGTCTTACTCCGATAAGGCCGTCTTGGAACCTTCATTTCTTTTTCTTGGTCGTCCTACTCCGGTAAGGCCGTCTTGGAACCCCTCTAACATCTCCTCGGATGGTTTACTTCGGTAAGGCCATCTAGGAAATATTCTTGCATTGTTTGTTTTATCTTATTACAGGTACAATCTCCTGGTCTTCTTAGATTTCTCTGGCCTTAATACGATCCCGTGCGATCGTCGGTTTTCTGGCCTTAATACGACTCGGCGTGATCGTCGCATTCTGGCTCGGATTTCTCAGATTATCCAGAACACATCTTTCTTCAACCATCAAGATATGTTTTGGAGGGAAAATGTGTTGACACATTTTTCGCCAAAAGCTGTCACACATGGAATTCCTGAATGATAACGTGCTCAAGAGATGGAAACAATGTCATAAGACATTGAGAGATTGCCCGAAACTCCTATCATACAACCTCTTTTGGGCCCGAAAACAGCAATTATAGAGCTGCGCTCGTTAACTCTTGTAGTCCTCTGAGTTAGCTTCAGTTTGAGCTTTGGTTTTGCTCAATCGGACTTACGGTTTGAAAGTTATGACCGTTTCCGTGAATGCATGTAGAAGTACGGACTGGCTATCACTTGCATGAAGTGACAAAGCATGGGATTCCTAGAACTTAGAATGGCTCGAGGGACCTACCTCGATTCGTGAAGCACCATCGGATCGCCCGCCTCGGCTCGTCGTACACCCTCAGACCACGACCCATTCGTGGTACATCTCCTGATCACGACCCGCTCGTGACACACCGGCTTCACAATACAACTCACGATCAGACCTCGGTTCGTGGAGCCCATATCACGATCCGATCCCATGACCACATACCGACCCCTGCACCTGTTGATACACGCACTTTCTTGACCTGTTCTCAAGGCTATTCATACTCCTACTTTTCCAGATCGGGTGCCACGTACCCCATCACGAACCGGTCTTCCCAGAAGCTCTGCTACAACTATAAATACACCATTTGAAGGCATTTTCATGTATCTTTTGGCCATAATTCTTCATGGCTTCCTTCATTACTGGAGTGCAAGGATTTTTCTCCTTCATGCATCTAAATTCTCCTCTTGTAACCTCAATAAAACACACGGATTTTGTGCTTGCATGTAACTGATTCTTGTAATCTTTCAGTATAACAATAAGATTATAAAGTGGATGTAGGCTACATCTACAGCCGAACCACTATAAAAACCTCGTGTGTTCCCTATGATTTTACAGTTTTATGCATTTTTGTGATATGTGATCTGCATTTGGGTGTTTGGCCCAGATTTTGGTCTAACATTTTGGCGCGCCAGCTGGGGGGCACACGATACTACCTCAATTTCTAGCTTGGATCAATGGCAATCAAAAGGAAGAAAACTGGAACTTCCACTCATGCTGAGGATGCTGATGATGAAGATGCAAGGAACGAGGCAAGCCACGAGGCTTCCTCTCATGGAGATCCATCTGCGTACTTGACCAAAGAAGAGATGGATGGAGTTCTCGCTGAATTGAGGGATCAAACGGCAAAGCAAGATGATCTCGTCAAGAAACAATAAGAAATGATCGATGGATTCTTCGCTCGGATAGATGAAAGGTTGAGCAACGAACAACGCATTGGAAATGAAGCCACAGAAGCGGCTCGGGCATCACATGGACTCGGGGGCAACCCTCTCGTTATTGGAAATGCACAGCGACCGACTTCAGCTCCAGATCGGATGGATACCGGAGCGCAAATTCTCACTCAACAACAGTAGGAAGCAGCTCGTGAAGGGGCTCCAGGACCCAACCGGATCGCCCCCCTGCTCCATGATCCGGCCTCGCGAGCCAGACCTCACGAACCAGCCTCACGAACCGACCCCCTCGAACTTGGTCGGGTCGCCACTCTCGATCCACGATCCGTGAGTCGCGATCCCCAAGCGACAGCTCACCAACAGCTTCCCTCCTCTCCTGCATTCAACGCTGGGGGCACCAGCTCTGACTTTGGTAGTTTGCAACAGCTTTTTGAAGGCAATCGACTCGCTGATCTGATTCAACGCCTCTCGAGAGGCAGCAATTATCAGAATGACGTGGATGACGTCAATCGCAACCCATTTACTCAGGAAATCAGAAATTCTCGAAATCCCCCAGATTTTAAACTTCCACAACTGGAACCCTACAATGGCAGGACCGATCATACTGTACATCTGATGCGCTACAAGCGACATTTGGAAGTTCAAATGGAATTGGAAAACGTCATGGCTAAATGTTTTCCCTTCTTTCTGACTGATATAGCAGCCATGTGGATTCAGCAGCTAGAAACGGAATCAATCAATAGCTGGAATATATTGGTCACTCGCTTCCTTGGGCAGTTTAGGGTCCACATCGCTCGACCCAAGAACGTCATGTCCATTACTACAATCAAGCAGAAGCCTGAAGAAACTCCGCATTCATTCCTGGAAAGATTCAACATTGCAGCACCATCAGTTGATTGCCCTGAACCATCGATGGTGCTGATGGCAGTAGTATCTGACGTTCTAGATAACTCGGAGTTCAAAAAGTCTTTATACAGAGATCCACCACAAAACCTCGGCGAAATCTACCTTGAAGCAGATAGATTCCTACGGAAAGAAGATGCAACTTCTGAGAAACGCACTCTCGACATCATCATGCTCTGAGATGGAGAATCGCCCAATCCTGGAAAAGGCAATGACAAGGGTGAAGGAAAGACCCCTGCTACAAATGATCGTAATGCTCCACCCCGGAGAGGGTCCAGATACTACAAATACACTCAACTGAATGACACTCTGAGCCACATATACATGGATACTGGGGGTGCCGCCTCATATCCTACGCCTCCTAAGAGGGATCCAACGCTAGCACAACGCAATTCCGTAAGATATTGCATATTTCATGACATGGACGGTCATAACACCGATGACTGCAGACATTTGCGAGACCTTATCGAGGATCGGGTCAGGCGAGGAGAACTACCCGAGTATGTCATTCAACCAACATCGCCTACACCTGCGCTACCACCATCGACTCCCCGGAGAGGGAACGATCTCGGATCGAGCAATCGCGGGCTAATCATTAACTGATCCCACTCAGCGGATCTCTTCAGTTTGCTAGACTCCAGTCCATAGTTCATGTTTTTAGGTTTTTAGGTGACTTCTTGCCCTTCTTTGTTTTCCTTGCATGTAATAAGAGCCGTCACATCTGCCCACATGCACGGAACCGACTTGTGGTCTCCAGTCGTGTCCGGCAAATGACCGCTGCATTTTCATGAATTAGTAATAAGCATTGTGCTCTGGCTCCTAACTGGATCCATCCAGTATAAACATTGAGCTCTGTCTCCGAACAATATCCGTCTAGTATAAAAAAAATCATGTGCTTTTCCATGGTATTCTTACTCCGGTAAGGCCGTCTTGGAACCTTCATTTCTTTTCCTTGGTCGTCTTACTCCGATAAGGCAGTCTTTGAACCTTTATTGCTTTTCCTTGGTCGTCTTACTCCGGTAAGGCCATCTTGGAACCCCTCTAACATCTCCTTCGTTGGTTTACTCCGGTAAGGCCATCTAGGAAATATTCTTGCATTGTTTGTTTTATCTTATTACAGGTACAGACTCCTAGTCTTCTTGGATTTCTCTGGCCTTAACACGATTCCGTGCGATCGTCGGTTTTCTGGCCTTAATACGACCCGACGTGATCGTCGCATTCTGGACTTGGATTTCTCAGATTATCCAGAACACATCTTTATTCAACCAGCAAGATATGTTTTGGGGGGCAAACGTGTTGACACATTTTTTGGAAAAAGCTATCACACATGGAATTCCTGAATGATAACATGCTCAAGCGATGGAAACAACGTCGGAAGAAATTGAGAGATTTGGTCAAAATAAAATCCTCAACATAAACAGGCCCGAAACTCCTATCAGACGACCTCTTTTGGGCCCAAAAACAGCAATTACGAAGCTAAGCTTGGTACATCTTGTAGCCCTCTGAGTTAGATTCAGTTTGAGCTTCGGTATGGCTCAATCAGACTTACGGTTTGAAAGTTATGACCATTTCTGTGAACACATGTAGAAGTACGGACTGGCGATCACTTGCATGAAGTGACAAAGCATCGGATTCCTGGAACTTGGACTGGCTTGTGGGACCTACCTCGATTCGCGTAGCACCATCGGATTGCCCCCCTCGGCTTGTCGTACATCCTCAGACCACGACCCGTTCGTGGTATATATCTTGATCACGACCCGCTCGTGACACGTCGGCTTCACCATACAACTCAAGATCGGACCTCGGTTCGTGAAGCCCATATCACGATCCGATCCCATGACCACGAATCGACCCCTGCACCTGCTGATACACGCATAGTCTTGACCTATTCTCAAGGCTATTCATACTCCTACTTTTCCGGATCGGGTGCTACGTACCCCATCACGAACCGGTCTTCCCAGAAGCTCTCCTACAGCTATAAATACACCATTTGAAGGCATTTTCAAGGATCGTTTGGCCATACTTCTTCACGGTTTCCTCCATTACTGAAGTGCAAGGACTTTTCTCCTTCATACATCTAAATTCTCCTCTTGTAACCTCAATAAAACACACGGATTGTGTGCTTGCATGTAACTGACTCTTGTAATCTGTCAGTGTAAAATAAGATTATAAAGTGGACGTAGGCTACATCTATAGACGAACCACTATAAAAACCTCATGTGTTCCCTCTGATTTTACTGTTTTCTGCATTTTTGTGATCTGTGATCTGCATTTGGGTGTTAGGCCCAGATTTTGGTCTAACATTTTGGCGCGCCAGGTGGGGGGCACACGATACTACCTCAATTTCTAGCTTGGATCAATGGAAATCAAAAGGAAGAAAACTGGAACTTCCACTCATGCTGAGGATGAAGGCGCAAGGAACGAGGCAAGCCACGAGGCTTTCTCTCATGGAGATCCATCAGCATACTTGACCAGAGAAGAGATGGATGGAGTTCTCGCTGAATTGAGGGATCAAATGGCAAAGCAAGATGATCTCCTCTGGAAACAACAGGAGATGATTGATGGAATCTTCGCTCGGATAAATGGAAGGCCGAGCAACGAACATCGCATTGGAAATGAAGCCACAGAAGCGGCTCGGGCATCACATGGACTCGGGGCAGCCCTCTCGTTATTGGAAATGCACAGCGACCGACTTCAGCTCCAGATCGGATGGATACCAGAGTGCAAACTCTCACTCAACAACAGCAGGAAGCGGCTCGTGAAGGGGCTCCAGGACCCAGCCGGATCGCCCCTGTAACACCCCACCTCCTCTAGGGTCACTCACAAAGGGAATTCACTAGGTTTGGTGAAGCATTATCGAGGTAAACATGCACAGAAATATTACAAGACAGAACATATATAAAACAGCGGAAGTAAAACAAATTTCATTACCTTATAAAATAAGGTCTAAAGCCTTTAACATTAGAATACATCAAAACCTGTCTTGCAATAGTAAAGAAGCATAAAACCTTTTCATAAATTATTCCCCAAAATAAAGCGGTGAAGCAGCCATAGCCGAGAGAAGACCAAGCTATACATGATGACCTTCAAGCATTAGAGGTCCGAACTAAACAACATCATTTCCTCCGTGAAAACCTGGGGGGAGGGGGGAAACGGAAGACAAAGAGGCGAAACAAAACGGGGTCAGTCATAAATACTGGTAAGTCCTATCTACTTCCAGTATAAAAACAGGTAAAGGTAACATGACATGCATAAACTGAAAGTAAACATAAGGATGACGACAAGATAGATGAGCCAAACCAAGATAACTGGATGAACTACTGTAGCAAGATAAACTAAGGTATCATGATAAACTACGGTGTCAGGATAAATCAAGGTATCACATCGTCAGGTTTCTATCAAGTATACTATCCCAAGGTATCTATCACGTATAACATCCCACGGTATCTATCATGTATAACATCCCAAGGTTTTTATCATGTATATTTACTCTGCACCTCTCGTACTAGTATCCCAACCCGCGCCATGTGTTAACTATGAATCTCCCTTGCCCAATGCCATGTAATGGTCCATGTCAACCTAGAATATGTAGGTTTTCCCAACTCGTATGTTTCTTTTCATGTATAAGTTCAGTCCTTTGCCGTAGGCCGTACGGGTTTTCCCATGTAAATCTATACCACCTGAACGTAGCACCATTTTGTCCTTGAAGTTGTTTTGGACTGCTACCTCTGATCTGGTTATGTTTTCTTACCATGAACTATCGCGTGTTCACTTAGGATTTATGCCACCTAGGACCACTAGGGATTATGCCACCTAATGAACGTTTCCGTGTCTCGGTTTGGGTTCAAGCCACCTAGGGCCACTAGGGATTATGCCACCCGTCAACCACGCCCTTTATCCCACGTATGTATCATGAATCGTTTTCCATGTCTAGACGCACATGTATCTCAATGTGCCATCCGAGTTCCGTGCCAGGGCAAATCGAGAAATACAGAACTCGGTCGGGAGCTTTAAGTCGTCTGCCGAATGCAGATATCAAGGTCTGTTTTTTTATTCGTAGCTATGGTCCCACGTGACCCCTCCCTCAACTACTGAAAGGCAATCCAAGAAAAATCATGTATGAGAACTACTTCCCGGCCCCACTATGCCCCACTTTCCTATTGGCCAACCTCACCCATGACTCGATAGCAAGAACATGGTCTGTTGGGAGTTCTCTGCCTTTCCGTTCGTACACGATTGACAAAAGATGGTAGGTAGTCGACGATGCGCTATCCAGGGCAAAAATCAAGTATCGTCGACTCCACGCTAATCCATCCCCGTCTTTAGGTTGCTCACACAGCAACCAAGGCATACCCATGGCTCTTCTACCGCAGACCTTAACCTCTGTGAGGCCAGGTTTCATGGACCATCTGCCACCTCACAGAGGGATACCAAGAGTACCCTCACGTCCCCCGAAGCTACCGCTTCGTCACCCAGTTCGCTGGAGCTTTTTATCCAAGTCAGATAAGTTGCTCCTCCTTGTATACTAAGCGATGACCTACCGTATCAGGTTACTCATCTATTTATGAACTAGTCCCATGTCCTTGGCTAAGAATTATTACTTAGTTATTCTTAACTAAGGTTTACCACTTAGCTTCTTTTCCCGTTATCCTTGATTAACTACGATTTTCTACCTAGTTCCTCTAACTAGGGTTTTGTCTATTGGGTTAAGTGTTGTTATTCAAGCCCATGACTTAACCCGCCTACCAACCATGTCATAATCGGCTAAGTGTTCAAGTTCAAGGCTTAGCCCTACAACTCGTATGTCAAATTGGTTAAGTATTGGTTTGTCTTAACCCTATCAAATTATCGTGTTAGATTGATTAAGCATAGATTATCTTAATCCCATCAGATTATCGAGTCGGATTGGTTAAGTATGGGTTAGCTTAACCCCATCCACTAATCGTATTACAATGGTTAAGTATATTTAAAAAGGTCTTGTGACTTAACCCTATCAGGTCCGCATATTAGATTGGTTAAGTATAGGTTACTTAACCTCATCAAATCATCATGTATAATTGGTTAAGTATAAGATACTTAACCCCATTAAATTATCATGTCAAGTTGGTTAAGTATTAGTTACTTAACCTCATTGAATTACCAAGTTTAGATTGATTAAGTTTTTAGCTTAACCCCATCGAATTACCGTGTTTAGATTAGTTAAGTGTAGGTTACTTAACCCCATCTAATTATCATGTTTAGATTAGTTAAGCTTAAGTTACTTAACCCCATCTAATTACCGTGTTTAGATTAGTTAAGTTTAAGTTACTTAACCCCATCTAATTACCGTGTTTAGATTAGTTAAGTCTAAGTTACTTAACCCCATCTAATTACCAAGTCGTGTTAGTTAAGTGTAAATTACTTAACTCCATCCCCTAATTGTCTTATATGGTTAAGTGTCATTAAGAAATCAAGTCCGGTTTAACTTAACCTACCCATTCGTGTCATATCGATTAAGCGTCATTAGTCACCATTACTTAACCTTTTCATGTGGCATTAATTAGATTAATGCACCCCAACCTCTCACATTAGACTTTGTTGTGGTTACTATTTAAGCCGGGCGGGTCCGGGTAGATTTATACCACAACCTAGTCTAACCTCGGGTTTTAAGTGCTATATGACCAACTACTCACATTGGGTCCTATTGTTTGTAGCCACTAGTTAAGCTGGGCGGGTCCGGGTAGATTTATGCTACAAACTCAACCCAACCTCGAGTTGGCCACTTTCATGTTTGGTCTAGTGTCATATTACACTTACAACCCATACGTGTCTAGTTTCAAGTCCCATGTTTACCCCACATGTCATGTCCACATTTAGGTGTGTCATGAGTGTCATATTTTCATGAAATCCCATGTCAAATTATCATGTCATAATCACGCTCGTCTAACCTACCCCAAATCGTGTTTCCAACCAAAGTAAAAGCGAGTCAACGTAGTAAGGATACTATGCTACATATTGGCCTCAAAACATGCACGATGCCAAAAAGGGATTGGCCACAAACATGTATGATATCATAAGGGGTTTGGCCTTAAAATATGCATAGCATCATAAGGGGTTTTTGGCCTCAAACATGCATAATGTCACAACGGGATTAGCCACAAACATGCATGATATCATAAGAGAATTTGGCCATAAACATGCATAATATCATAAGGGAATTTGGCCACAAACATGCATAGTATCATAAGGGAATTTGGCCACAAACATGCATGATAACATAAGGAGTTTGGGTTCATTTACATGCATAAGCCCCAAAGTCAAGTCTTTGCCAATGTTTCACAAGTCAAATGGTTCCCAAAGGTTCATGCTAATATTCCATAGATAAAGATTCAAACTTGCAAGATAAACTAGGTGAAACATAACATGAGTGGCATGATTAAGTCGCTAAAACTTAGCCCAAGGTCATAGATCATAGAAAAGGGGCAAAATTAGGTTCACATAGGCTAGCATACTTATGTTTCATCGCATTTTATTCCATGTCACATTAGAACCACCGTTAGAATCTACAAGTAGCTAGAACTTACATAGCGAGGCTTAGGGAAGGATCATGCATCGTCTTGACGAAGAAAGGTGGCTCCTTTGTTGAAGAATCGTCATGAAATTGGCCTAGCAACGTTGATCCACTCCCTCGATTTGATGTAGGAAGCTTGCACCTTTTGATTTGAACCCGATTTGAATGCATAAGCCCTTGGAGTTGGAGATGGAGGCCATGATCAAGATAGATTTTGGCAGCACTTAGTTGTAGGATTGATTTTTAGTGATTTAGGTTAGGTCCTAGGGTGTTTTTATAGAGATTAGGAGTATTTTAGGCCCTTAGATTAACCCTAGGATAGATCTGAGCCTTTAAAATCCGTCACAAGCCTCCAAACATGTCTGGAGGAACAAGTCAGGTGCACCCAGGCCAAATCTGGCCGACCACCCAAGTCGACAGGGGTGTCGATTGGGCAGTCGACACCACCTGGGGTGTGTCGACTCCCCAGTCGACTTGGCGGTGGCGGGAATTTTCCCGCATCTTTTGCTTGGCTGAATTTGAATTCTGAATTCAAATTTGAACTGTTTTTGAATTTGAAATTTTATGAAAACTTTGACGGGCCATAACTGGGTCATACGGACTCCGATTCTCGAAAACTCGGACTCTATTTCGCGTATTTTTCCGAGAAGAACGCAATGGCGCAGCCCATTCCCCTGATTCAGATATTATAATTAAATTCTGCCTTGATTCTTGTCTTAGCATGTTGTAAAAATCCGGGTTGTCACATTCTCCCCAACTTAAAGGATTTCGTCCCCGAAATCTCCAAGTTAGGAAGAACGTATCCTACCATCCATCATCCATCTACTCAAAACATCATTCATAGGTAACCATTGTCCTTAGACGATTTCTAATGCCATATGAACATATGCAGAACGTGTGTGTATATGCTCCTTAGCTAATGCTAATGATCAGGCCTGAATGATCTTTCTAATGCAGAATATGTTTAGTGCCATGAGTCCAACATGTATGCAAATAGTCCTAGTCATATAAACACTATATGTGTGCACAAACATTCATTCATATGCAACATCCGCATGACAACACCTTCAATTTCATCCACAAACAAGTATAAATACTCGTGCATATGCAACATGAAACGTGACCGCGTCAAACTAGTATCTAATGTGTATTCGCGCATCCACGAGCAACCACTTGCAACCACTTGCAACCATTTGCAACCATATCAATCATAACATGTTTCAAATACATGTTTACATCCATAGAGTTCCATCTAAGGTTTCCATGATAATATCGAGGAGATAAACAAGACAAACTCCTTACGGGGTTTGTAAATAGAAACAGGACCGAGAGGATATCCACCAAGCGATAGCGTGCAAGCAAGATCTACAGGTGGACTAAGGATCAAAGATGTACTCTTAAAAAGAGACATGATGTGCGCGTCTATGCCGCATTTCCATGAGCTTAATTCCATTGTGCCTTGACCGCCTTTGACTTCATGATTTCGTAGCTCCTTGATTCCTATTTCCAAGGTATGAGTTGGAACTCATTTCACTATCGACTCTCGTTCCACTTTCACTTATTCTTTCCCTAATATGCTCGGCTCAAACATATCTGCGTACTCATGCAAGCTCTCCAAAATTCACTAGTGAATTCTGGATCTCGTTTACCGATGCCAATCCATGTTACGACGTGCGCTTACTAGGGTGATTCCTATAACCCATGCTCAAGCGGAATGAACCATCCGTCTTATTGGCGAACGTTACTCGATTGGATCAGAGATTTCCGATAAATGCATCAAGAGATTCTAGGTAACTAACCATGACAGAACCCAAAAGGTTACACGAGACTTCAAGGGTATTACCAAGGCAAGTTAAGAGTTTAACTATCCTCCTTTCAAAACCGAGAATGGCATCCATTACTGGATCACCACTTCATCCCTATAATCCATTCATAGCTCAACAGTAGAAGCATTGCTTCTAATCTCAACACTTGGCATAGACGTTCTCAAATCCAAACAAGTCATGAATAAATGGACCGACTCTCCAACCAGATTTTGGAACTAAAGTGGGATCTTCTACCATGCTAGTACTAAGGTGCAGAGACTTAACTATCGAGGCAGACTTAAATGATGCGATGATCAAAACAAAGTCTAGACGGGACGATAGAAAAGAAAGGCTAAGCCTTTAACAGAAACGGTACC
Organism: Allium sativum; assembly: GCA_030737875.1. NCBI lineage: Eukaryota > Viridiplantae > Streptophyta > Magnoliopsida > Asparagales > Amaryllidaceae > Allium > Allium sativum. The sequence goes on from CM060924.1 coordinate 304,994,486, forward strand.
ATTCCTCTTAGGTACGCTAGAAATGAGAGCATACAATTGCCCTCTCGCTGATCTTGTCCTTATGTTCCTTTGTGGATCAAGCCATACCAACAAGTTGCTTATTCTTAAGCTCGTATCCTTTATCCTTGCTCTTATTATCCCTTCTTATAACTTCGGTAACAGGCCTCTCGAGAACTTCCTCCATCGCACGGGAAAACACTTACGTAGCTAGACAAGGATTAGTCGCAGTTAAAACTACTGTGACTACAGATGGAGGAAAGAAAGGAAAAGAGGTTCAATCAAGGAAACAAAGGATAGTGCTAATGGCTTTTGGGGAATAGCTTTTAAAAAAAACTTTTCTTGAAAAATGCTTCTTTGTAAATGGTTTCTCAAATAGTTTTCAGAAGGTTTTAAAAACTTTTGCCCAGTCTGGTAACCTTCTGCTCTGATACCAAATGTAACACCCCACCTCCTCTAGGGTCACTCACAAAGGGAATGCACTAGGTTTGGTGAAGCATTATCGAGGTAAACATGCACATAAATATTACAAGACATAACATATAAAAAACAGCATAAGTAAAACAAATTTCATTACCTTATAAAATAAGGTCTAAAGCCTTTTACATCAGAATACATCAAAACCTGTCTTACAATAGTAAAGAAGCATAAAACCTTTTCATAAATTATTCCCCAAAATAAAGCGGTGAAGCAGCCATAGCCGAGAGAAGACCAAGCTATACATGATGACCTTCAAGCATTAGAGGTCCGAACTAAACAACATCATTTCCTCCATGAAAACCTAGGGGGGGGGAACGGAAGACAAAGAGGTGAAACAAAACGGGGTCAGTCATAAAGACTGGTAAGTCCTATCTACTTCCAGTATAAAAACAGGTAAAGGTAACATGACATGCATAAACTGAAAGTAACATAAGGATGACGACACGATAGATGAGCCAAACCAAGATAACTGGATGAACTACTGTAGCAAGATAAACAAAGGTATCATGATAAACTACGGTGTCAGGATAAATCAAGGTATCACATCGTCAGGTTTCTATCAAGTATACTATCCCAAGGTATCTATCACATATAACATCCCACGGTATCTATCATGTATAACATCCCAAGGTTTTTATCATGTATATTTACTCTGCACCTCTCGTACTAGTATCCCAACCCACGTCATGTGTTAACTATGAATGTCCCTTGCCCAATGCCATGTAATGGTCCATGTCAACCTAGCATATGTAGGTTTTCCCAACTCGTATGTTTCTTTTCATGTATAAGTTCATTCCTTTGCCGTAGGCCGTACGGGCTTTCCCATGTAAATCTATACAACCTGAACGTAGCACCATTTTATCCTTGAAGTTGTTTTGGACTGCTACCTCTGATCTGGTTATGTTTTCTTACCATGAACTATCGCGTGTTCACTTAGGATTTATGCCACCTAGGACCACTAGGGATTATGCCACCTAATGAACGTTTCCGTGTCTCGGTTTGGGTTCAAGCCACCTAGGGCCACTAGGGATTAGGCCACCCGTCAACCACGCCCTTTATCCCACGTATGTATCGTGAATCGTTTTCCATGTCTAGACGCACATGTATCTCAATGTGCCATCCGAGTTCCGTGCCAGGGCAAATCTAGAAATACAGAACTCGGTCGGGAGCTTTAAGTCATCTGCCGAATGTAGATATCAAGGTATGTTTTTGTATTCGTGGCTATGGTCCCACGTGACCCCTCCCTCAACTACTGAAAGGCAATCCAAGAAAAATCATGTATGAGAACTACTTCCCGGCCCCACTATGCCCCACTTTCCTATTGGCCAACCTCACCCATGACTCGATAGCAAGAACATGGTCTGTTGGGAGTTCTCTGCCTTTCCGTTCATACACGATTGACTAAAGATAGTAGGTAGTCGACGACGCGTTATCCAGGGCAAAAATCAAGTATCGTCGATTCCACGCTAATCCATCCCCGTCTTTAGGTTGCTCGCACAGCAACCAAGGCATACCCTTGGCTCTTCTACCGCAGACCTTAACCTCTACGAGGCCAGGTTTCATGGACCATCTGCCACCTCACAGAGGGATACCAAGAGTACCCTCACGTCCCCCGAAGCTACCGCTTCGTCACCCAGTTCGCTGGAGCTTTTTATCCAAGTCAGATAAGTTGCTCCTCCTCGTATACTAAGCGATGACCTACCGTATCAGGTTACTCATCTATTTATGAACTAGTCCCATGTCCTTGGCTAAGAATTATTACTTAGTTATTCTTAACTAAGGTTTACCACTTAGCTTCTTTTCCCGTTATCCTTGATTAACTACGATTTTCTACCTAGTTCCTCTAACTAGGGTTTTGTCTATTGGGTTAAGTGTTGTTATTCAAGCCCATGACTTAACCCGCCTACCAACCATGTCATAATCGGCTAAGTGTTCAAGTTCAAGGCTTAGCCCTACAACTCGTATGTCAAATTGGTTAAGTATTGGTTTGTCTTAACCCTATCAAATTATCGTGTTAGATTGATTAAGCATATATTATCTTAATCCCATCAGATTATCGAGTCGGATTGGTTAAGTATGGGTTAGCTTAACCCCATCCACTAATCGTATTACAATGGTTAAGTATATTTAAAAAGGTCTTGTGACTTAACCCTATCAGGTCCGCATATTAGATTGGTTAAGTATAGGTTACTTAACCTCATCAAATCATCATGTATAATTGGTTAAGTATAAGTTACTTAACCCCATTAAATTATCATGTCAAGTTGGTTAAGTATTAGTTACTTAACCTCATTGAATTACCAAGTTTAGATTGGTTAAGTGTTTAACTTAACCCCATCGAATTACCATGTTTAGATTAGTTAAGTGTAGGTTACTTAACCCCATCTAATTATCGTGTTTAGATTAGTTAAGCTTAATTTACTTAACCCCATCTAATTACCGTGTTTAGATTAGTTAAGTCTAAGTTACTTAACCCCATCTAATTACCGTGTTTAGATTAGTTAAGTCTAAGTTACTTAACCCCATCTAATTACCAAGTCGGATTAGTTAAGTGTAAATTACTTAACTCCATCCCCTAATTGTCTTATATGGTTAAGTGTCATTAAGAAATCAAGTCTGGTTTAACTTAACCTACCCATTCGTGTCATATCGGTTAAGCTTCATTAGTCACCATTACTTAACCTTTTCATGTGGCATTAATTAGATTAAATCACCCCAACCTCTCACATTAGACTTTGTTGTGGTTACTAGTTAAGCCGGGTGGGTCCGGGTAGATTTATACCACAACCTAGTCTAACCTCGGGTTTTAAGTGCTATATGACCAACTACTCACATTGGGTCCTATTGTTTGTAGCCACTAGTTAAGCCGGGCGGGTCCGGGTAGATTTATGCTACAAACTCAACCCAACCTCGAGTTGGCCACTTTCATGTTTGGTCTAGTGTCATATTACACTTACAACCCATACGTGTCTAGTTTCAAGTCCCATGTTTACCCCACATGTCATGTCCACATTTAGGTGTGTCATGAGTGTCATATTTTCATGAAATCCCATTTCAAATTATCATGTCATAATCATGCTCGTCTAACCTACCACAAATCGTGTTTCCAACCAAAGTAAAATCGAGTCAACGTAGTAAGGATACTATGCTACATATTGGCCTCAAAACATGCACGATGCCAAAAAGGGATTGGCCACAAACATGTATGATTTCATAAGGGGTTTGGCCTCAAAATATGCATAGCATCATAAGGGGTTTTTGGCCTCAAATATGCATAATGTCACAACGGGATTAGCCACGAACATGCATGATATCATAAGGGAATTTGGCCACAAACATGCATAGTATCATAAGGGAATTTGGCCACAAACATGCATAGTATCATAAGGGAATTTGGCCACGAACATGCATGATAACATAAGGGGTTTGGGTTCATTTACATGCATAAGCCCTAAAGTCAAGTCTTTGCCAATGTTTCACAAGTCAAATGGTTCCCAAAGGTTCATGCTAACATTCCATAGATAAAGATTCAAACTTGCAAGATAAACTAGGTGAAACATAACATGAGTGGCATGATTAAGTCACTAAAACTTAGCCCAAGGTCATAGATCATTGAAAAGGGGCAAAATTAGGTTCACATAGACTAGCATACTTATGTTTCATCGCATTTTATTCCATGTCACATTAGAACCACCATTAGAATCTACAAGTAGCTAGAACTTACATAGCGAGGCTTAGGGAAGGATCATGCATCGTCTTGATGAAGAAAGGTGGCTCCTTTGTTGAAGAATCGTCATGAAATTTGCCTAGCAACGTTGATCCACTCCCTCGATTTGATGTAGGAAGCTTGCACCTTTTGATTTGAACCCGATTTGAATGCATAAGCCCTTGGAGTTGGAGATGGAGGCCATGATCAAGATAGATTTTGGCCGCACTTAGTTGTAGGATTGATTTTTAGTGATTTAGGTTAGGTCCTAGGGTGTTTTTATAGAGATTAGGAGTAGTTTAGGCCCTTAGATTAACCCTAGGATAGATCTGAGCCTTTAAAATCCGTCACATTCCTCCAAACATTTCTTGAGGAACAAGTCAGGTGCACCCAGGCCAAATCTGGCCGACCACCCAAGTCGACAGGGGTGTCGACTGGGCAGTCGACACCACCTGGGGTGTGTCGACTCCCAAGTCGACTCCCCAGTCGACTTGGGGTGGCGGGAATTTTCCCGCCTCTCCTGCTTGGCTGAATTTGAATTCGGAATTCAAATTTGAACTGTTTTTGAACTTGAAATTTTCTGAAAACTTTGACGGGCCATAACTGGGTCATACAGACTCCGATTCTCGAAAACTCGGACTCTATTTCGCGTATTTTCCGAGACGAACGCAATGGCACAGCCTGTTTCCCCTGATTCAGATTTTATAATTAAATTCTGTCTTGATTCTTGTCTTAGCATGTTGTAAAAATCCGGGTTGTCACAGCCCCCTACTCCACGATCCGGCCTCGTCAGCCAGACCTCACAAACCTGCCTCACGAACCGACCCCCTCGAACCGGGTCGGGTCGCCACCCTCGATCCGCAAGCCACGATCCCTAGGCGACAGCTCACCAACAACTTCCATCCTCTCCTGCTTTCAACGCTGAGGGCACCAGCTCTGATTTTGTAGTTTGCAACAGCTTTTTGAAGGCAATCGACTCGCTGATATGATTCAACGCCTCTCGAGAGGCCACACCTATCAGAATGACGTGGATGATATCAATCGCAAACCATTTACTCAGGAAATTCGAAATTCTCGTAATCCCCCAGATTTCAAACTTCCACAACTGGAACCCTACAACGGTAGGACCAATCTTACCGTACATCTGATGTGCTACAAGCGACATATGGAAGTTCAAATGGAATCGGAAAACGTCATGGCTAAATGTTTTACCTTCTTTCTGACCGATATAGCAGCTATGTGGATTTGGCAGCTAGAAACGGAATCGAACAATAGCTGGAATATGTTGGTCGCCCGCTTCCTTGGGCAGTTTAGGGTTCACATCGCTCGACCCAAGAACGTCATGTCCCTTACTACAATCAATCAGAGGCCCAGAGAAACTTTGCGTTCATTCCTGGAAAGATTCAACGTTGCAGCAACATCGGCTGACCACCCTGAACCATTGATGGTGCTGGTGGCAACAGTATCCGGCGTTCTAGATAACTCGGAGTTCAAAAAGTCTTTGTACAGAGATCCACCACAATACCTCGGCGAATTCTACCTTGAAGAAGATAGATTCCTACGGGAAGAAGATGCAACTTCTGAAAAATGCACTCTCGACGTCAACATGCTTCGAGATGGAGAACTGCCCAATCCTGGAAAAGGCAATGACAAGGGTAAAGAAAAGATCCCTGCTACAAATGATCGTAATGCTCCACCCCGGAGAGGGTCCAGATACTACAAATACACTGAACTGAATGACACTCTGAGCAACATATACATGGATACAGGGGGTGCCGCCTCATATCCAAGGCCTCCTAAGAGGGAGCCAACGCTATCACAATGCAATTTCGGAAGATATTGCATATTTCATGACATGGACGGTCATATCACCGATGACTGCACACATTTGCGAGACCGTATCGGGGATCGGGTCAGGCGAGGAGAACTACCTGAGTACGTCATTCAACCAACAGCGCCTACACCTGCGCTACCACCACCGACTCCCTGGAGAGGGAACGATCCCGGATCGAGCAATCATGTGCTTATCATTAACTGATCCCACTTAGCGGATCTCTTCAGTTTGTTGGACTCCGGTCCATAGTTCATGTTTTTAGGTTTTTAGGCGACTTCTTTCCCTTCTTAGTTTTCCCTACATGTAATAAGTGCCGTCACATCAGCCCACACGCACGGAACCGACTTGTGGTCTCTAGTCATGTCCGGCAAACGACCGCTGCATTTTCATGAATTAGTAATCAGCATTGAGCTCTGGCTCCTAACTGGATCCGTCCAGTATAAACATTGAGCTTCGCCTCCGAACTGGATCCGTCCAGTATAAACAAATCCTCATGTGCTTTTCCTTGGTCATCTTACTCCCATAAGGCCGTCTTGGAACCTTCATTGCTTTTCCTTGGTCGTCTTACTCCGATAAGACCGTCTTGGAACCTTCATTGCTTTTCCTTGGTCGTCTTACTCTGGTAAGGCCGTCTTGGAACCCCTCTAACATCTCCTTGGATGGTTTACTCCGGTAAGGCCATCTAGGAAATATTCTTGCATTGTTCGTTTTATCATATTGCAGGTACAAACTCCTAATCTTCTTGGATTTCTCTGGCCTTAATACGATCCCGTGCGATCGTCGGTTTTCTGGCCTTAATACGACCCGGCGTGATCGTCGCATTCTGGACTTGGATTTCTCAGATTATCCAGAACACATCTTCCTTCAACCAGCAAGATATGTTTTGGTGGGCAAACTTGTTGACACATTTTTTGGCAAAAGCTTTCACACATGGAATTCCTGAATGATAACATGCTCAAGCGATGGAAACAACGTCGGAAGACATTGAGAAATTTGGTCAAAATCACATCCTCAACATAAACAGGCCCGAAACTCTTATCGGACGACCTGTTTTGGGCCCAAAAACAGCATTTACAGAGCTAAGCTTGGTACATCTTGTAGCCCTCTGAGTTAGATTTAGTTTGAGCTTCGGTACGGCTCAATCGGACTTACGGTTTGAAAGTTATGACCGTTTCCGTGAATGCTTGTAGAAGTACGGACTGGCGATCACTTGCATGAAGTGACAAAGCCTCGGATTCCTGGAAGCTGGACTGGCTCATGGGGCCTACCTCGATTCGTGAAGCACCATCTGATCGCCCCCCTCGGCTCGTCGTACACCCTCAAACCACGAACTGTTCGTGGTACACCTCTTGATCACGACCTGTTCGTGACACACCGGCTTCACCATACAACTCAAGATCAGACCTCGGTTCGTGGAGCCCATATCACGATCAGATCCATTGACCACGAACCGACCCCTGCACCTGCTGATACACGCACTGTCTTCACCAATTCTCAAGGCTATTCATGCTCCTACATTTCCGGATTAGTTGCCACGTACCCCATCACGAACCGGTCTTCCCAGAAGCTCTCCTACAGCTATAAATACACCATTTGAAGGCATTTTCAAGGATCTTTTGGCCATACTTCTTCACGGCTTCCTCCATTACTGAAGTGCAAGTACTTTGCTCCTTCATACATCTAAATTCTCCTCTGGTAACCTCAATAAAACACACAGATCGTGTGCTTGCATGTAACTGATTATTGTAATCTGTCAGTATAACAATAAGATTATAAAGTGGACATAGGCTACATCTACAGCTGAACCACTATAAAAACCTAGTGTGTTCCCTCTGATTTTACTGTTTTCTGCATTTTTGTGATCTGTGATCTGCATTTGGGTGTTAGGCCCAGATTTTGGTCTAACATTTTGGCGTGCCAGGTGGGGGGCACACGATACTACCTCAATTTCTAGCTTGGATCAATGACAATCAAAAGGAAGAAAACTGGAACTCCACTCATGCTGAGGATGCTGATGATGAAGGCGCAAGGAAAGAGGCAAGCCACGAGGCTTCCTATCATGGAGATCCATCTGCATACTTGACCAGAGAAGAGATGGATGGAGTTCTCACTGAATTGAGGGATCAAATGGAAAAGCAAGATGATCTCCTCAGGAAACAATAGGAGATGATCGACGGATTCTTCGCTCAGATAGATGTAAGGTCGAGCAACGAACAATGCATTGGAAATGAAGCCACAGAAGTGGCTCGGGCATCACATGGACTCGGGGGCAACCCTCTCGTTATTGGAAATGCACAGCGACCGACTTCAGCTCCAGATCGGATGGATACCGGAGCACAAACTCTCACTCGACAGCAGCAAGAAGCAGCTCGTGAAGGGGCTCCAGGACCCAGCCGGATCGCCCCCTGCTCCACGTTCCGGCCTCACGAGCCAGACCTCACGAACCTGCCTTACGAAGCGGCTCGGGTTACCACCCTCGATCCGTGATCCGCCAGCCGCGATCCATAGGCAATAGCTCACCAACAACTTCCATCCTCTCCTGCATTCAACGGTGAGGGCACCAGCTTTTATTTTGGTAGTTTGCAACAGCTTTTTGAAGGCAATTTACTCACTGATCTGATTCAACGCCTCTCGAGAGGTCGCACCTATCAGAATGACGTGGATGACGTCAATCGCAACCCATTTACTTAGGAAATCCGAAATTCTCGTAATCCCTCAAATTTCAAACTTCCACAACTGGAACCCTACAACGGAAGGATCAATCCAACCATACATCTGATGCGCTACAAGCGACATATGGAAGTTCAAATGGAATAGGAAAACGTCATGGCTAAATGTTTTACCTTCTTTCTGACTGATATAGCAGCCATGTGGATTCGGCAGCTAGAAACAGAGTCGATCAATAGCTGGAATATGTTGGTCGCTTGCTTCCTTGGGCAGTTTAGGGTCAGCATCGCTCGACCCAAGAACGTCTTGTCCCTTACTACAATCAAGCAGAGGCCCAGAGAAACTCTGTGTTCATTCCTGGAAAGATTCAACGTTGCAGCAGCATCAGTTGATCGCCCTGAACCATCGATGGTGCTGATGGCAGCAGTATCCGGCATTCTAGATAACTCGGAGTTCAAAAAATCTTTGTACAGAGATCCACCGCAAAACCTCGGCGAATTCTACCTTGAAGCAGATAGATTCCTGCGGGAAGAAGATGCAACTTCTGAGAAACGCACTCTCGACGTCAACATGCTCGGAGATGGAAAACCGCCCAATCCTGGAAAAGGCAATGGCAAGGGTAAAGGAAAGACCCTTGCTACAAATGATCGTAATGCTCCACCCCGGAGAGGGTCTAGATACTACAAATACACTGAACTGAATGACACTCTGAGTATAATATACGTGGATACAGGGAGTGCAGCCTCATATCCAAGGCCTCCGAAGAGGGAGCCAACGCTAGCACAACGCAATTCCGGAAGACATTGCATATTTCATGACATGGAAGGTCATAACACCGATGACTGTAGACATTTGCGAGCCTTATCGAGGATCGGGTCAGGCGAGGAGAACTACCCGAGTACGTCATTAAACCAATGGTGCCTACACCTGCGCTACCACCACCGACTCCCCGGAGAGGGAACGATCACGGATCGGGCAATCGCAGGCTGATCATTAACTGATCCAACACAGCGGATCTCTTCAGATTGCTGGACTCCAGTCCATAGTTCATGTTTTTAGGTTTTTAGGCGACTTCTTGCCCTTCTTTGTTTTCCCTGCACGTAATAAGAGCCATCACATCAGCCCACGTGCACGGAACCGACTTGTGATCTCTAGTTGTGTCCGGCAAACGACCGCTGCATTTTCATGAATTAGTAATAAGCATTGAGCTCCGGCTTCTAACTGGATCCGTCCTGTATAAACATTGAGCTCCGGCTCCGAACTGGATCCGTCCAGTATAAACAAATCCTCATGTGCTTTTCCTTGGTCGTCTTACTCTGGTAAGGCCGTCTTGGAAGCTTTGTTTCTTTTCCTTGGTTGTCTTACTCGGATAAGGCCGTCTTGGAACCTTCATTGCTTTTCCTTGGTCGTCTTACTCCGGTAAGGCCGTCTTGGAACCCCTCTAACATCTCCTCGGATGGTTTACTCCGATAAGGCCATCTAAGAAATATTCTTGCATTGTTTGTTTTATCTTATTGCAGGTACAAACTCCTGGTCTTCTTGGATTTCTCTTGCCTTAATACGATCCCGTGCGGTCGTCGGTTTTCTGGCCTTAATACGACCCGGCGTGATCGTCACATTCTGGACTTGGATTTCTCAGACTATCCAGAATATATCTTCCTTCAACTAGCAAGATATGTTTTGGGGGGCAAACGTGTTGACACATTTTTTGGTAAAAGCTGTTACACATGGAATTCCTGAATGATAACATGCTCAAGCGATAGAAACAACGTCAGAAGACATTGAGAGATTTGGTCAAAATCACATCCTCAACATAAACAGGCCCGAAACTCCTATGAGACAACCTCTTTTGGGCACGAAAATAGTAATTTCGGAGCTGACTCGATAACTGTTGTTGCCCTCTGAGTTAGCTTCAGTTTGAGCTTCAGTTTGGCTCAATCAGACTTATGGTTTGAATGTTATGACCGTTTCCGTGAACGCATGTAGAAGTACGGACTAGCGATCATTTGCATGAAGCGACTAAGAATCGGATTCCTGGAACTTGGACTGGCTCGTGGGACCTACCTCGATTCGTGAAGCACCAACAGATCACCCCCCTCGGCTCGTCATACACCCTTAGACCACGACCCGTTCGTGGTACACCTCCTGATCACGACCCGCTCGTGACACACCGGCTTCACCATACAACTCACGATCAAACCTCGGTTCGTGGAGCCGATATCACGATCCGATCCCATGACCACGAACCAACCCCTGCACCTGATGATACACGCACTGTCTTGACCTTTTCTCAAGGCTATTCATACTCCTACTTTTACGGATCAGGTGCCACGTACCCCATCACGAACCGGTCTTCCCAGAAGCTCTCCTACAGCTATATATACACCATTTGAAGGCATTTTCAAGGATCTTTGGGCCATACTTCTTCACGGCTTCCTCCATTACTGAAGTGCAAAGACTTTGCTCCATCATACATCTAAATTCTCATCTCGTAACCTCAATAAAACACAAGGATTGTGTGCTTGCAAGTAACTGATTCTTGTAATCTGTCAGCATAACAATAAGATTATAAAGTGGACATATGCTACATCTACAGTCGAACCACTATAAAAACCTCATGTGTTCACTCTGATTTTACTGTTTTCTGCATTTTTGTAATATGTGATCTGCATTTGGGTGTTAGGCCCAGATTTTGGTCTAACACTCAACTAATCATTTCCAACTTTATTATGAAATAGAATTTCATAATCTTAACTAACCAATTGTCCATTTTTAATATGTATCGATTCCACCTTCTAATATTTACAAACGATCAGATTTCACATTTATTTTATCAAAGTCCCTAGCAAAATATCATTTGCAAAACATTTGCAATAACCATTATTTATTTTCTTAAACTGTGAAAAGTAAGTACTTTTATAAAAATACATGTTTGTAAATCAAACATTTAACTTAACATTTGTAAACAATGTTAAGGATTTTATTTCTAAAATTTATTAACCCTTCCTTAACATTTATATTCAATTTGTCCAACACTTTGCAATATTTGATATCCTTTCCTTAACATGCTCTTAAACCTCTTACCGACATTTAAGCTTCTATTTGACGATTACCTTTATCGGAAATCCAATTTATAATCCTTTTCAATATAATTCAACTTATATATGTATTTCCATTTATAACTTTACCCTTGGAAAACCGTATTATTTCCATTACTTAGAAAATGATATTAGATACTTAACCGAATAGTACACTATATACTTAGGCCAAAAAATCTCAAATTATACATTGTTTACTTTAAAATCCAATAGTTCTAATTACACCTCAAAATCTTGCAAATATGTTGCAATATTCCTCTTATATGAAAAATAACTATTTTCAACATCTTTTACCAACAAATTAATACCATCCATTGATAATAGTAAAGTCGTTCAAGTTGGGGTATTCTATTTACCTCTTAGACCTTGATCAACAATATTCTTATCTTAAGACGGATAAAAGTTCATAAAGCTAAAACTAATATTAATTGTAACATCACATTTACAGAATTTGTTATTCCATGCATCTCATTTACAGAATCCTTTTTATTTTAAATTTTACTTTAGTTATATTTAACAACTACATATAAAAAGAAACATAAATTAAACTTTGAATTTTTTTTCAAACAAATCATAGGTTACGTTTTAAGGGAATTTTCACAAGACGTGAAGCAAGCGGGAAGATCTCCGGACATAAGGGATGACCTCATCACGAGTATTTGTTAGAATAACTTTTATGTTTTACATGTATTTTCCTTTATATATCTAGAGTGGTTTTCGTATTTATTCTGTACTGTATTTTGTAAGTATTAAAAGCCTACCAATTTTCAATATATATATATATATAATCTTAAATCATTACAGAGTCGATTTGAAAATCGATTTCAACAAATTCCTTAATTTATTGATGATATTAAAGAGCCAAACACTGCTAAAATACCAAAGTGTGAAATAACTTAACAATACGAATCCAATGACACAAGTTTCATCGCATTCCCACAGTTCTCCTAGAATGATATTTTATATGTAAAACGACTCTATTTTGGACACTAATTTACTTGATCTCCAAAAATAATGAACAACATTGTAATAACCCGGAAATGTGAGCCAATTTAAATTTTTTATTTTGGCAATTTTGATGAATTTTGAATATTTAAAATGATTTATTTTAAATAATTACGACGAGAAATTTATTTTGAATAGAATTCAAATGTATATATTTATATGGATCGTCGTTAGAATATAAATAATTTATTTTAATTATATAACGAGCCTGAAATGGCGCGGTAGTTCGATAATTCGATTTCAAAGTTCAAATGAATGTACATGATTCAAAATAAACCGCTTTTGTTGGATTCGTGATGTCAAGTTATTGCTATGTTTCAAAATTCATAATTTTTCGAGCAATATGTGAGCATGGCAAAGGAAAACGCGTTTGACCAGTTTCACTTGATTTTAATCGACTGGAAAATAGCCATTTTTCTAACGGCCTCAGAATTTGTTGAAATCAGTTTTGTTAGGACCGTATCGTCAATACGAAGCTAGAAAATATTTTTCGGGAATTTTTCTAGTTAGTATGTGGCCCCGGTAAATTGAAATGCGCGTACAAATTCAATATATAGAGTTATATTTTGATTTTGATGAAAACTGATCGAAACGATCGAATCAGCTTATGATACATATCCCATTATGTTCGGAATGGGGGTAATTACCTATAGACGACAGTCGGTGAGTTTGATTTCGAAGTCGAAATAAAAAGTTGCTTTTTGAAATTAAATAATTAAATAAAATAACAAAATAAAATCCCCCTTTCATCTCTATACCCTCAGCCCCCCCCCCCCCCCCCGTTTCATTCATTCAGAAAAGAAAAGAAAAAAGAAAAAAAGGGGGGATCGCGCCCCTACCGCCGCCCTCCTTTGGCGCGTCACCACCACCGGCGCGAGGCGCTCCCTCCCTCTCTCCTTTCTACCGCCTCTCTTCCTCTCCCCTCCACGCGATACCGCGTTTTCCCCTATTCCCCCCCTTCCCAGAAACCACCGCAACCCACCTCCGCCCTAGCCTGTCCCAACCACCGCCTTCAGCAGCTCTCCACCCCCTTGCGCCTCCGACGCGCCACCTCGAGCCACAGAAGAACGCAACCCCCCTCTTCCATTTTAATTGTAAGTTTTTATTATTTTAATTATATTCTTTTTAGTTTATTTCTTTTTTTATATATAAGAGTATTTAGTTTATTAATAACAAAAATAGGGTTTTTTAAAGTTATTTATAAATAAGGAATTTGATTTTTAATTTAAATAAAGATTTGAATTTTTTTTATATAGCGAAAAGATTATATTTTGAATAGTATATACTTTTGAATATGAAAAATTATATATTTATATATATAGAAAAATGAGATTTTTTTCTATATAGAAAGGCGAGTTTTTTATATGAGAAGTAGCAATATAAAAATTAGATATTTATATATAGCAGAAAGAATAAAAATATGATTTTTATATTATAGAAGGAATAAAAATATGATTTTTATATTATAGAAAGAATAAAACTATGATTTTTATATTATAGAAAGAATAAAAATATGATTTTTAAAACATATAGATAATAAAAAATTCGATTTTTATATATGTAGTGAATCAAAAATATGATCTTTATTATATGAACACCGTTATAAAAATAGAATTTTTATCTATATAGTCGCTGTATAAAAATAGAAATTTTATCCATATAGAGTAGTTATAAAAATGTGATTTTTTATATACATAGCAACAATATAAAAATGTGATTTTTATATATGTAGTGGCTACGGACAATGAAAGTGACAAAAGACGAGAACGATGAAGATTTCTACATATGAAGAGTCGCGGTGTATTGGTTTAGCTAGTCGGTGAGAACTCCTCACTTTTAATTTGTTTTCTAATTGAAATATATACTAGGATGCAGACGGTGCTTAGTAGCACCGGACACCCGTCGTTCACAGACCATGGATGACTTGTTTGTTTGATTGTTGTGTTGTGAAATTTGATTGTGTGATGTGAAATGAAATAAAATATTGTAAAGTGGAAAATATTTTATAGTTAAAAATATGATTTTTAACGTGTATATAAAATAAATATTTATAAACAAATCGGAGATTTGTTTATATACACTGATTTGATTGATATTGATTGGGATAATAAATTTTACACATCGCCCAACCTCACAAATAAAATATGTGTTTGTTGATTTGAAACCCACACGGGTATTGGGATGATATTTGACGTACACTAATCCCGATTATTTAGTTGTATGTCAATCGATGGGTTGACAGACTGTGTAAGCGTTAATTATTTATATTTAATGCTTATTCAGTTGTGTGGTGCACTCTGGATGATTCGTTGCTATTATATACATGTGTTGTAGAAAATCCATATAATTAACATTATATGGTAATGGATTGGGCCTCATTCCAATATTGAAAATAAATTCATGTGTTGAATTGAAAATAAATTCATGTGTTGAATTGTAAAATATTCATGTGTTTAATAAAAGCCGTGTTGATTAGGTGGACGCCATTTTGATGTGAACGATAATTATATCGATTTTATTCATTTTTATAATGAATATAGAAAACGAAGTGATTTCAAAATATAACGTTTTGAAAATATTATCATTTGTATATCGATGATGTGGAATATTCAATTTTGATTAGAAATTGAATGTGAAGTTGAAATCGTTTTGAAAACGAATTTAAAACGATTTATAAAATACGTTTGAAAGGAAATCGATGAAATATAATATATATATATATATATTATATAATTTCCTGAATAGAACGCGCCGCGGCAGTTCGCGAATTTCGATCATTGACTTCGAATGGATATTGCGAGAGATCCGACCGTCGGTTTCTCCTAAAACCAGAACCGTTGGGTTCGTATCGAAAAGGGCTTTCTAATGAATATTATATATTTGGAATCTAACAGTTGGATTTGGAATTATGTCCAAATCAAATTTTGAAAAGGTCGCTGTAGGGGTAGTTCGATGGCCGTTGATGGAAATCGACTGTACGGGCCTTGATAAAATTATTAAAAATAGTAATAATTTGTGTAAAATCATGAGAAATGATTTGGGAAGAATTGGGATGAAAAGCACCATATTTGAAAAGATAAAATTAGATTTTTATCGAAATGAACTAGTTTCGAACTAGAATAATAATTTACTTATTTTTAAATAAATAAATTGGATTTGAAAGGGTTTTAAAAGTAACCAGAAGTTTCAATAATTGAATTGGAATGGATTGGAGTTGAAATTGTCTTCGGAATATTTCGATGTTGGATTTCGTGATGATACAGATATTGTTATGGGAATTTGAAAGATATATTAATATCGTTATTTCCAATACGATATTTGTTGGTCGTAAAATTTGATATTGAATATAAGCCGGTATATTTTCTATTCAGAGCCTTGTATTTAATATCAAATGGGATTTAGGTTTGTCATGAATGGTGTCTTCATTAACACTGATCTTGAACATAGTTGAGAAAAAGATTAAATCTTTTTATTTAGATTTAATGAAGCGTACCAATTAAATGGTATTTAATTGAAATTGAACTTGAATTGATTTTTGGGTTTATCGTGAACGGTGTTTTAAATAGCATTTGTTCTTTAACCTGATAATTAATGGAATGTGATTTTGGGGTTGTCGTGAACGGTATCTTCAATAATACTGTTCTTAAACCTAACGGAGTTAAGAAAATCATAAATTAACTAGAGATTAGTTAAGATGAATGGTTTCCTAGGTATTGATCTAATGTTGGTTTCGGCCTTCGGGGTTAATACTTAAGGAATTGCTCACTTGCTATTTTACGGTTAAAGGCTGATAGAATGGAATGTGATTTTGGGTTTATCGTGAACCGTGTTTTAAATGACATTGATTCTTTAACCCAGTTAAAGATTAAAACTAAGTGGAGTTTTTATGAATCTTTAATTAGATTGAAATGATCGAGAATGGAGTATCACCAGTTTTGCTCCAGGCGATAGTTAAATCTTTAATTAGATTTGAATGTGAAATGGTAATTAAATTTACTGATAACACCGTGGTGTTAGATATGAAGTATTACCAATTTTACTTCATGGGATGAATAGGTTGGGATTGGGGAATAAAATAAATTATTACTTTGGTGTGGTTCGCTAATTCCGACTAGTTTGAATTGATATTCAAAGAAGATTAAAGAATAAATTTAAAGAATTTATCTTTGATAAAATTAATGGGAACCTTTCCCAAAGTATAAGAATATTTGAATAAAAGAATATTCTGAATTGGAATGAGGCGTATGTTGTTTTTGTGTAACACTTGTTTATCATATACGCGAGTTATTCGAAAAAACCGGGTTTATCCCATTCTGAATAACTGATACGACGATAAGTCCAAGGTGAAGACTGTGGTTGAAGACCGGAGGTCTTCACGTCATTTGGGTGATTACTGATGATCTTGATTGGGCCGTACACCCAAGAGGAGGGAATCAATTAGTGATCGTCCAGACGTACTTGGAGATCGATGGATATGCGGGGTACTAGGTGCCTCCAGTTTCGTTCAGACCCAGAACGAACTTGTAAATGGACTGTGTGCCTGACATTGGATTTTATTCTGTGTGATTGATTTCTATTGAATATATACATCTGTTTGGCGGCGGAGAATTTATTCTCTCGCTTAACGCCCTTCTCTGAGACGTAAGAGCTCAGAGGCTATATATTGATGGATATCAATCGCATGGAGTGAATTGCCTGTGTGGCATGCCTAAGTGGCAATTGATCGAGGCTTCTGTTGAAAAGCAAAGTCTTGTGGTTGATGATCAAAGCACCGCCTGTGTGGAATAGCTTTGTGTAGTGTTAATTCGCGAGCCTCACACCCCGGTTGTGAACCAGAAAGGGGAGGAGGACCTCAGGGAGGACATGCGTTCCATTCTAGCTAGAAGTGGCGTCAGTGGTTTGACATGCCCTGACGAGTTTGACTTATGTGGTTGTTGCGAGGCGCCTCGGATATATCGGTGACTATGTGAAGCCGATGGTGTCATTTATTGACTCATTGACACCCCAAAGGGTGGAGAAACGCCGTGTTCAGGCATTTTAATCCACATCGGTGGACCGGCCCTGACGATCCAAGGGTCACTCGAGCTCTGATCTTGAGACACGGGCTAGAGCATTTCGAATCGGTTGACGACTATCTTTTGCCTTGGTTCACAGATGGAAATCCAATTTCCAATACGAAACTGCGGATTTTATTTGTAACTTATATATGGCGACATAGTGGCATGAGACGCTTATGTCGCCTATGATTGCTATTTATGATTGTATATAAAATCAGAAACTAACTGGAAACGAGCTAAGATGGGTGGTTTCCTGGGTATTGTCTGATGTTGGTTTCGGCCTTCGGGGTTAATACTTAGGGAATCATTCTCTTACTAATTTACGGTTGAAGTCTGATTAAGAATCAAAAGATAAAATTTCGCGTATCAAGCATTCTTTGGCTGTTATAAGGTAAAACCCTATCCTCCGTCTTGCGTTGCATTGTGTGATGGGACCTGGGTCTTATAACAGCTTCATTTTTCTTTACTTAGTATTGCGCTGTTTGTTTTATCCACTTGTATTCTTGGGAGGAAATCCGTTCCGTGTTATACGGCGTGGTCCCTTGATTTACCGAACTTTAAAAACCAATATTAATAATTGTTTTAGTTCTCACACCAGTCACATGACTGACCTGGAGTTTATTGTTTTAACCTAAACTCTGTGTGTCCTTATTTTGACACGGGCAACTAGTAGTTTTGGTTTTGCAGATTTATATTCACAAGATCCTGGCTTGCAGCTGGAATGATATCCGGAAAGCTTTGTATCCGTATATCTCCTTTAGTTGTGTTTTGTATTATTTTCCGCTGCTATGTAATGTATTGTAATCTCTGATATTTTTCTGATGTATATTGTTTGTTTATACTCTGTATATTCTTGCATTCTGATGGAATTGTTGTAATAAACAATGAAATGTTCTCCTGTCTGCGTTCTTTTGTGTGTTGTTCTCAAAGTATCTCCTCTTTCCTTACCGGGGAAGTTACGGGTCCTTAAAAACATGCATATCCTTACTATAAACGTTAATATGCATTTAGCGGAACTGGTTTCACATTTAATTTGATTGTTATCTCAAGTTACATACAAATTCCTTTCAAATCAAATTTAATTTATTTAAATAATCGAGATGGTTTGTAAACGATTCCAGAGCGACTTTCTGAAAGTTTAATTAGGACATAACTCAAAATATACAACGTGAAATCTTGATTTTTCTCTTTTATTAGAAGATTATAATCAAATAGATTTGGATGATTCTTGTTTCAAAGAATTCTGACTTATTTTTTATTTGTACATTCGATAAAGTTCAAAATGTAAAAATACGAACTACCGCGATGTTATGAGCTCATTTTTAATTTAAATATAAATTTTATGTTCAAACTTTGTTTATAATAAATAAAAATCCTTTTATATTTCCAAATTAACATTTAAAACCAATTTTAAATGTCCAAAGTTAAGGGTTAAAACTCTAGGTCGTTACATATGTCAAATCTATATAATATTTAATACCATAAGTGAAAATCAACATCTCAGTATTTGATATATTAATCTCATTATCGTTTACAAAATCATATCAATCACAAAAATAATAGCACATACTAATAAATGGTTTATTTTGTTGGTAGATGTCTAAAATCTAAGTCCCATAATCAATTGGAAAATATTATATGGTTAAATTAGATAATGTACCTTCACATCATGTTTATAATCCATAAACCTTCCCTTTTAATCTTTTGGGATCACCAAAATTTATCATCAATAAATCAATAGTAATCCTAGTTAAACGGAAAGGAGTGAGTACATGGAAATTATGCTAAAGAAGTTGTATATAATCTATGAACTTGATAAATTTGAAATTTCATGTTAATCTACAACTACAAAATGGTATATATAACTTAATTAAGAATAATTTGTGCACTGAGATTGAAATAATTAATTAACAATTTGTGGTATTAGTGAAAACTTTACTGGAATATATAAACATCAATCTCGATATTTTATCCTACATATTAATAAATGAGTTAATTTAGTAGAAATATTTTGTATCATTTTAAGGCTTAAAGCCTATAACATTTTCTTTCCTTTGTGGTATATGATGCACTTGAAAATTGCTAATGGTTAAGATGTAGTATAAAGAATATAAAAGTGTAGGAGAAAACTATATAAGAAATTACCTCATAATATATGAGTTCCATCTTTTGATCCATATTCCACTTCTTACTAAACTTTGTAAGCCTTCGCTAGGACATATAATGAAACATTATTAAGCAAAAATAACAATTCATACCTGCTTAAGTATTGGTTTTTAGCAAGATATATGATCTTGTAACTAAACTCATCATTACATCAGTTTTACAATCATAGCAATAAAAACAAAGTAGATTTTACTGTTCTTTATTGAGATTGATAAGATAATTGAAATAAAAACAGAAATGGAACAACCATCAGATAATGAAATTTTATTAGAGAATTTGAAATAACCATGATATCGAGTGATAGGAAGAAGAAGTATAGTGATAAGATAAACAATAAAAAAACTACATGTCTATTGGTATTTTGTTTAAGAAAAAACATTGCTGGAAAAAGTAAATAAAAGTCTAGGACCATTATGTTGCTCACACACGAAAAACATATGATATTCCAAAGAAAAATAAAAACGAATAGTCATGAACTGTATATTGAGCAAAAAAATAAAAAACAGAGATGAAACTATCATCAGATGATGAGACTAAATGATATTTGGATTGTATAATTGGGAAAAGTTGAAGAATATCCATGATATTGATTGATAGGAAGAAGAATTATACTGAGAAGATAAACAATAAAACAACTGCATGTATATTGGTATTTCGTTTAAGGAAAGCTATTATAGGAAAAGTAAATAATAGTTTAAGACAATTGAATAGCTGACACTTGAAAGCATATGAGTTTTATGTGAAATGTGGAAATGAACACTCATCATCATCTGAGTTTTACCATAATAGCACCAAAAATGTAAAAGGTTTTTTAGTTATTTATTTAGATTGATAAGAGAAAGAAATAAAAAATAGAGATGGAACTACCATTGGATGATGAGATTGAATGAGATTTGGATTGTGTAATTAGAAAAAAATTGATGAATAACCATAATACCGATTAGTAGGAAGAAGTATAAAGAGAAGATAAATAATAAAACAACTACATGTCGATTAGTATTTCATTTAAGAAAAAAATTAGTAGAAAATAGCAAGTAAAAGTCGAGTACAATTAAATAGCTGACAAACGAGGAACATATGCGATCTTTTCGAAAATTGAAAATGAATAGTCATGAGCTGTATATTGAAGATAAAAATAGATAAAGCTATCGTCAGATGATGTGAATAAAAATCTAAGACAATCAAATAGTTGACATATGGAAACATCTGAGATTTTTGAGAAAATTAGAAATGAATAGCCATAAATGGTATATTGGGTTTTCATATAATATAAATGATACAATATAATCAAACCGACCGTTCGGGAGGTTTGCCTACTATAAGAACCAAAAACAAATTGTCTGAGCCAATAAATTTCGGCATAATTTTCGCTCACAACACTTTCCTTTCCGCGTTTTCCTTCTTCTCGTTTTCTTCTCGTTTTATTTCCTTCGCGATATTTCGCTCACAACACTTTTCTTCCTCAAATCTGAATTTTGCGTTTTCCTTCCATTCCTCATCTTCTCTTGCCATTTCATTTTATCATAATGATTCTCGTTTTGATTCTCCCTATTTTTCAGGTAACCAATAGGGAGGAAAATGAATAATCAGTGCTCGCGTTTTGGTTCGTACTGATTTTTCAGGTAAGTCTCTCAAAACAAATTTCCCAACTCGGGATCCTTATGCCTTAAATTCTAGTATTCTTCTTAAATTTTCTCTTTGATTCTAGTTTTCACTGCATTTAATTAACTTTGTTTCAATGAAAACCCATTTTCAAAATATGATATGAGATATAGACGTGAAGAGGGAAAACCTAGTATCTTATGCTTGGCTTTTTTTGTAATTGGCAGCAGGATTTGTTATTTTGGGTATTTACTTGGTTTGATTAATGGTTCTGATGAATTGATACATGGATTCTGATTATTAGCCGTGTTAGTTTAAGGTAAAGGTCGCTTGGTTGGTAATATTCTTCTGTTTTGATTATGTCTAATATTATCTCAAGAGCCAAAAAGTGGCTGTCAATATGAATTTTTGGCTACACAAAGGTGCTCTTTCTTGTAGTTCTAGTCTTTGCAAAGGCATTCCTACTTCCAGGTATGTTTTATATTCTATTTACCAATACATAAATGGTTGGGATATGTGGTTATAAAAGTGTAATTTGAGATGTATGCTCTAATTTTGGTGACTTTTCTCTCATTTTCACTTGAGTGATCTCGGTTCTTCTTGGGTTTGCGTTTATTTCCATAAAGATTCGGTTTGTGTAATTTCTGCATTAATATAAGTATTCCCAAAAATTACCGTTGAATGTTGTAGTTCTATAACTGGAATGTTACCTTTTATGTCTTAATTTTGGACGAAAAAATATTTTTCTTTTTTTTTTGGTACTAATCATGATTTATTTCTTTAGTTTACCCATCCAGCATTATATCGTTGATTGAATATAAATAAAAACAATTATGCTTGACAGTACACTTTGGAGTGAAAAACAGGCATGGTACTCGATAAATTCTTACTGATCAAAATGTAGGAATTGAAGTGGAGGTAAATTGTTGCTGTTCATTAGGTGCATATAATTTATCTAGATTCTTTTTTTTTTCTTCAAATAATCCGGTGTTCTATTAATTTGTTAAATTTTGCAGTTCTTAGTGCTATTACCAAGCATCATAATATTACATGCCTAAAAACAAGACTTCATAAATGATGCATATAGCCAGTGCTGCATTTAATAGCATGTGTCTAGATTGTGATATGTTCTATGTAGGAGATTACTTAGGATTTTGTTTGTGTCTATTATGTTTGATTAGCCATTTTCTTAGTTTTTGTCCAAATCGCTTAATTATTGTTGCAAAGTAAGCATTATGCAACATAGTTTGATGCTGCTGCAAGAGGCCTGACAGGTTGTGCAGTTTATGCCAGGTATTTTGTTTGGTTGTATAAAAACTAATTTTAGTTTTTTTACATGTAATTTGACGCGTTAATATGAAAAATTTATCTGTTTGGTTTTTAATCATTAAAAGTAGCTTGATTTTGAACTTGATTGTTTGGCGTGCCAGTATTGCATCATAGATTGGTTATTCTTGTTTCTCTTTGAATTGCATCAAATTGGAAGATAAAATGTTAAAGTTTGCGAACTTTCCGCAAAAAGTCAATACTGAACTTCATATAGCTCTATAAGTCTTATTTTGAACAACATTTTTAGCAACGTATTTCAAAAGAGTGTCGCTTAGACTGTTCATTAGTGCCTAAAATTACACTTGGCTAGCATGTCAGTTACTGAGGCCCTAAGCTTGTTGCAACAACTGTCTTATCAAAATTCTCATACCTACTCGTTCCCTTAACGAGTGCTTAATGTATTTAGCCTTATCTGTAAGCATAAATATTGATATATGCTTAAAAATCAGTAGTTGCATCACATATGTTGTTCAGGTTCCAAGCATGCATAATAAAACATGCTTAAAGTTGCCATTCTAAGTTAAGTTGTGTCATTTTAATCATAGATATTAATGGTGCCTAATGGAAAACATGCATAATCTTCCTGGAACCCAACTGCATCCTGCAATAGAATGTGGGCATCATTTTCATCTACTTGCATATGCTAAAAAAATTACGTATTTATTATATGTCACAATTGATTATACAGGCTATATTTTTTTTATTATAGTTACTTGGAGCTAAGCTTGTAGTAGATGAAGATAATAAGCTAAAATAGCATTGAAATGCAAAGAACTAATTTTTGTTTGCATTTGATTAGTAAAAGGGGGACATTCAGAAAATTAAAAATGATACATATCATAAAAAAAAAATGATTATTCAGTTTCTTCTAGAATTTCCGTTTTTTTTAATTTGCACAAGATAATAATAGGAAGAAGTTATGGGTGGTTAGCACATGAGTAAAGCATTTGAAATTTATGTATGGTATCTTCATATGATATAAGTTGTTTGGTTTCAGCACTTTTGTACATGCTACCTATTTTGTTTTAGCAATTTCCATGTGTTCAAGATGCAGCATCTTATGTTGCCGTAGCTAGCATCAATCATGTTGCAGACTATAGTTAATGTGTTTTTGATTTGCTAGATTTCGAAGTTTTGCTTTACAGGATGGTGGATATCTTTGACGTAAAATAGAGCCACACACACATGCTTTTATTACAACATACATGCTTAACATATGTTGCACGCCATTCTTTCTTGGTTCTTATTTATGGATGTGCATGCTGGTAGGGTTGGTGACTGTTAGTCATTAGCAAGAAACGTAATTTGTGTTTGTACCGAGTTTATATGGTTTATAAAGCACCAATGGTACAGTTGATTTGATTTTTGAGTAATTTTTTGTAAATGTTCAATAACCAGCATTTGTAACCATGGAATTTATAAAAAAAGATTAGAATCTGAAGAATCTCGCTACCTAGAATGCCAAAGTTTAATTGTCTCTATGTTTTACTAAGGAGAATAAGCTGCTATAACTAAGGGAAAACTGTTTTGTGTCTAGAAAGAGAGAGGAAGAAGTATGTATCGCATAGTCTGCTATTTGTGAAACCTTACTTCTACCGAAATCGGGTAGTTTTAAGCTAATTTTTAGGTTTCTCTAACATTTGTTATGTTCTGAATGAAAATTATGTGCAATTTAGCATAACTTATGCACCACTTTGCTCCCTAACAAAAGTAATCTACAGTTCACACCTTTTTTTTCTATATTTTTTTTGGTTTGTTTTGTTTCAATCATTGATCTCTTAAAGTTTGTATGTCTAGAGCCTGTATGTAATGACCCGCATTCTACGCATCGGAGAATCGTAGAATATTTATTTCTTTCTCATATGAAGTCGTATGATCATGTAACTTTGGGAAACATCTATTAGAGTCATTTCCCATGCTTATGATTTTCGTTGATTTTTAAATGACCATTTTGCCCCTAGTTGGTACTGTTTTGGACATAACTTTTGATTGGAAAGGAATTTTGACCTGAAACCACTTCCATTAGATTCGTTTGATGGTTTACCTTTCCGTAGAGTGGTCATAATAGCCAAACGGACTTACCGTTTGGGACCTATGGCTGAAATAAGGTTTGGAGGGTGAAAAACTGCTTAGCCGGGCCAAATCGGGTGATTAGTGAGTAGGCCCATAACCCATTTCGGGATTAGGGTTATGAGAAGGCTGAAATGAGATAGAGAATCATTCCAATTCAGTTTTCTAGCCTCCACTTATCTCCAAGGAACCCTAAAAATGGCCTCTAACCTCTAAATCACCTCCAAATCACCTTTTGGTCAAGGATTTGGCTTAGCAACCTCTAATCAAGGAAGATCTACACCAAAGCAACATTGGAGTTGCTGTTTAGCATTGGGATTTGTATCAAATCAGAGATTTATTTCAGATCTTAGTTTATTTGTGGCTAAGGTGAGTGATTTGCATAGTTTTACACTAAATATGGCTAGTTAAGGCTAATTAGTGTTAATTAGCGAATTTAAGCATGATAAAATTCGGGAAAAATGTTCATAAATTCTTAAATGATGTTTTAGACCTCTGATATGAATTTGGGTTAATTTGGTTAAGTTTTGCTAATCCTATCATTAGTTTCACCTAAACATGCTTAAGGGGAAATATGAGATTTTGGGTATGTTTGATCCATTTTAACCTATCATATTGATGTTTTGATGTTTGTGGTTGATTATGCATGTTGCTATGACTGTATGATATGCTTTTTGATTGATTTCAATAGTTAGAATGGTCGAAAACGTCGTCGAATGGCGTAAACACTTGCTGGAACAGTTTCAGAAAATAGTGCAGGGTTCGGATTGGATCGGATATGGGGCTCGGATCGGATATGTTGAACTGGGCAAGTGATTCGATCGGATCGGAACCTGAAACTTGGGAAAATTGGCAAAAAGGAAGGCCACGCTAACTGAACTGGGATCAGATCGGATTAAGGAGGACGGATCGGAGCGGAAGCCTGAAGATGGATCAGATAGGAGCATGTGAAGGATGAGGAGGCGGATCGGAGCGGAAGCACGAACTGGAGGGGAATGGCACCCGACCCGACCCGAGGAGAAACACCAGACCCGAACCGTACCAGAAGAAGACCCAACCCGAACCGATGGAGGACACCCGACCCGAACCGATGGCTTGAAGAGGAACCCGACCCGACCCAGTATTGACCAATAACCCGACATGCAAAGGTAGTCCAATATGGGAAGTTAGAGCTCAGGATCCAGTTGGGAACCGATGAGTTCACTTCATGGTTGGGCTTTGCTGCAGGAAGTGTGCTAAGGAGTTGTCGACGTTCATAACTTCGATTCATCACTAAAAATGAATGATGGGCTACTTATCAGTGCAGTAGAGTCATTATGACTCGAGGGGCAAGGTGATGGTAGCAAGACTACGTTATCAGTGCTGTAGAGTCATTATGACTCGAGGGGCAAGGTGATGCGTAGTAAGACTATGAGCCAGCGCAGATGGGGTGAATAACTCCATGGGGTAAGTGGACATAGTAAAGGATTGGTAAGACTATGAGCCAGCGCGGATGGGGTGAATAACTCCATGGGGCAAGTGGACATAGTAAGGATTAGTAAGGCTATGAGCCAGCGCAGATGGGGTGAATAACTCCATGGGGCAAGTGGACATAGCGAAGGATTAGTGGCTACGTTATCAGTGCAGTGAAGCCATTTATGACTTCATAGGGCAAAGTGATCGTAGCAAGGTATGTTGGGTGATCGAAGTGGTGAATATCGTATACTTTACGCACTGAGTGAGAGATGTGAGGATGGATGCTATGTTTGATTGTTTGCCATCATTATGACATGCACACCTCCCCCACCTCCGTATCTTTACACTGTTAGATATGGCACCTTAGAGTGTTGTACGGTATGTAGTGCTAACTCTTTGGTTGCAGGTCCAGGTTCAGGTATGTTTCTAGTCTACCTGTTATTGTTCACTTTAGATGCTTATCGCTCATACCAGGCTTTATGTCTGACCCAGAGTTTTATGTCTCCTCTTATTACTCTGGGTGCTCACACGAGCAGACTAGAGACAGGTTAGCTGGTGATGCGCGAGTAGCTGATTCGGAGGTGGACAGGAGGCTTCCACGTATGATATATATATATTCTCCCTGTGTCGTGGGTGGTCGCTACTTGGGCATTAGTAGTGTACCTCCTTTATCTTACTTTTGCTTTGAGACAGTTTGAAAAGTTGTAATAAGTTGTATTTTGGATTTCCGCTGCTATGATGTTTAGTTTTGGTTTTCAGCTTATGCACTGTCTCACCTGTTTTATGTCAAGTATGTTATTATTATATTTTATTCTATGCGCTGTGAGACATTCTACAGGTTCTTTGTTAGTTCATTTCCTTCTTCCCTTTCCTTCTGACGACCCGTTCCGTGCTAACTGGACATGTGTACAGCGCACCTTTGGAGTAAATGTGTCGGTTGGTGTGGGGCGGGCCGTCACACTTGGTATCAGAGCTCTAGGTTGCGTAGTTAACCTAGGGAAAGACACCAGGGAGAGATAGTACGTATATGAGAGCGCGTATTTGTGATTACTTTGGTTTTCAAAAGTTATATATGTATATACTATTAGTAGTATAAGAATGAAGTCGCACTGCACTAGCACCACTATGGGGTCGTTAATCGTTTCCCTTTTTCAGATTGACGATGAGCCGAGACACGAGGGGTGCTGGTAGAGGGACCAACCAGGGGAATGCCATTGACATGAGGGCGATGTTTACTAACCTCATGAGAGACATGCTTAGAGAAGTGCAAGGGGCAGTTCCTAATCCCGGAGTTGGTGTTGGCCCAGTAGTGCAGGCGCCTAGGGTCGATTTCGGCAAGTTGTGCAAGGATTACACCAACCTTGGCGGGAAGCCGTTCCACGGGACGGAGTCGGCCACAGATGTTCAAGATTGGATGGATAGCTGTGATCGTATCTTCGATGACTTGGGTCTTGAGGATGTGATGAAGAGAAGGCTAGCGTCTCGTCAGCTGCAAGGGCGAGCGATGAATTGGTGGAATGCCATTAGAACAGCTACTCCAGAGGACCAGGTTACTTGGGTTCCGTTCAAGGCTCGCTTTAGCGAGAAGTTTATTCCAGCTGCCCAGAAATCAGTGTTGTTCAAGAGGTTCTTGGAACTCAAGCAGAACGGAAGGGCAATTTCTGATTATATTGCTGAGTTCGACACCTTGTCAAAGTATGGACTGTCTCTTATCGACACTCCTGAGAAGAAGAATGAGAAGTTCATTACTGGCTTGGATGGATACTTGGAGGAAAGGCTTATCAACCACATCGATGAGACTTTTGAATCGATTGTGGTGAAGGCTTTGAGATCAGAGAGTCTTTACCCTAAGTCAAAGACTGAGGCTGCATCTGTAGAAGGGCCAAAGCCGCAAGCAGGTGGTGGAGGCAAGAATAACTCTCAGAATAAGAGGAAGCAAGACCAATCTAAAGGTGGCCAGAAAAAGAGCAAGAAGGATGTTGAGTGCTTCAGTTGTGGTAAGAAGGTCCATTATGCTAAACATTGTCGGGCCAAGCCAGCGGATAAGAAGTGCTTCAACTGTGGTCAAGTGGGACATTTTAAGGATAAGTGTCTGCAACCTCTTAAAGAGAAGCAGATTGTGAAAGCATATGCTATTGATGCTGTTCCTTCTTCGTCGAATGCCCCAACTGCGGCGGAGAAAGGAAAGAATGTTGTTATTCAAGGTATGCTTTCTATTTATGATGTACCAGTTCGAGTTTTGTTTGATACTGGGGCTTCCCGTTCCTTCATATCTAGTGACCTGGTAGATAGGTTGGGACTGGAACCCGAGATAGTCGATAGACCATTGGTTGTGACGAACCCGATTGGTGGTTCGACTAGCCTTAGTATGATTTGCAGGAATTTGGTCTTATTGAGTCATGGATGTATGTTTGTATGTGATTGCTTTGTTTTGGGCTTTACTGGGTATGGCATTATATTGGGAGTCGATTGGCTCCAAAGATACGGGGTGGTGGTAGACTGTGAGGGCTTTTTGGTGACAGTGAGGGCGGATGATGGGCGGAGGGTAGTGTTTGGTAGTCTACCTAGTGATGGGGTTATGGCTAGTTTTGTAAATTCCCTCGACATCCCGCAGGATGAGTTGTCAGATGTGCCCATGGTTGGCCAGTATCCGGACGTCTTCGAGGAGGTGACCGGGCTTCCACCACACCGAGAGATTGAGTTCCGTATTGATTTAGTGAAAGATGCCAGACCTATAGTGATGCCACTTCGTCGTATGGCACCAAGGGAGCAGCGAGAGCTCGGGGTGCAAGTCAGCAATCTTTTGAAGAAGGGATTTATTAGAAGGAGTGTCTCCGAGTGGGGAGCACCGGTTGTGTTTGCCACTAAGGCAGATGGTTCCCTTCGTTTGTGTGTGGACTATCGCGAGTTGAATAAGGTAACGAGGAAGAATAAGTATCCTCTACCGCGGATAGATGATTTGTTTGATCAACTGGAAGGAGCAAGAGTGTTCTCCCAGTTGGACCTCGCGACAGGATTTCATCAGCTACGAGTAGCGGATGAGAGTGTTCCGAAAACGGCATTTAGGACGCCGTCTGGATTTTATGAGTGGTTGGTCATGCCATTTGGGTTGACCAATGCACCAGCCTACTTTGTGTATCTTATGAATCGAGTATTCAGGGATCAGTTGAATAAGTTTGTTCTTGTGTTCGTGGATGATATCCTTGTTTACTCAAGGACAGAGGAGGAACACAAGCGACACTTGAGGATAGTGATGGAGGTGTTGAGGAAACACCAATTGAAAGCGAAATTCTCTAAGTGTCATTTTTGGAGAAGGGAAGTGAGATTCTTGGGTCATGTAATTTCAGAGAGTGGTATTTCCGTGGACCCTACGAAGATGGCTACGGTACACGATTGGCCTACGCCCAAGAAAGTAACGGATGTAAGAAGTTTCTTAGGATTAGCTGGATATTATCGTAAGTTTATTCAGGACTTCTCCAAGATAGCAGCACCGTTGACTCAATTGACTAAGAAGAATCAGTCCTTCGTCTGGGACGGAGTGTGTGAGGATGCCTTCAAGAGTCTAAAGGAGAAGTTGACGCGTGCGCCAGTGTTAGTCATTCCTAAAGGGAATGAAGAGATGACGGTATACACGGATGCTTATGGTACTGGACTGGGTGCTGTATTGATACAAGGAGGTAGGGTTGTAGCTTATGCTAGTCGACAGCTAAAGCCGCATGAGAAGAAGTATCCTACCCATGATTTGGAATTAGCAGCGATCGTGTTTGCGCTGAAGATGTGGAGACACTATCTCTTAGGAGAAAGATTTGAGTTGTTTACCGATCATAAATCGTTAAAGTATCTCTTCTCTCAGAAAGATCTGAATCTCCGTTAGCAAAGATGGTTAGAGTTCTTGGCTTCGTATGATTTTGATATCGCATACACACCTGGGAAAGGTAATGCGGTAGCCGATGCCTTGAGTAGGAGACATGCCAGCTTAGGGGCAATGTTTCTTGAATGGAAGCAACTGGAGTATATCGCGGGGTTTGATTTCAGACCAAGGTGCGAATTAGATCCAGTTATGCTAGCTAGTTTGACGATCAGGCCCACTTTGATAGAGCGAATTGGTTCCAGCCAGAGGGAAGATCCTAATCTTTTGGAAATCATCTCCAAGTTAGAGATGGGCATCAACGGTGAGGAGATGAGTGTGTATGGGCTTGATCGAGATGGATAGCTTCGAAAGAATGGAAGATTAGTTGTGCCCAACGTGAATGGTTTGAGAGATGAAGTGCTTAGAGAATGTCATCACTCAAAACTGACTATACATCCCGGTGGTAATAAAATGTATCGAGACATGAAGCAAACCTACTACCGGGAAGGGATGAAAAGAGACGTTGGGAAGTTTATATCCAAATGCATGAATTGCCAGCTAGTTAAAGCCAAGCAAAGGAAGCCTAGTGGGTTGTTGCAACCATTTGAAATTCCCGAATGGAAATGGGAGCAAGTCTCGATGGATTTCATCAATGGCTTACCAAGGACTAGATCGGGATATGATAGCATTTGGGTAATTGTGGATCGATTGACTAAGAGTGCAAGATTCATACCAGTCAAATCGACCAGAACGGCAGCCATGTTGGCAGAATTGTATATGAAGTGGGTAGTGAGATTTCATGGAGTACCCAAAAGCATTGTGAGTGACCGAGACCCGTTGTTCACTAGTGGGTTTTGGAAGAGCTTACAAGAGGCTCTAGGGTCAGGATTACATCTCAGTACCGCATATCATCCTCAGACCGACGGTCAGACGGAGAGGGTGAATCGTATATTGGAAGATCTCTTGAGAGCTTGTATATTGGATTTTGGTGGATCATGGGATGACCATTTGCATCTAGTAGAGTTTGCATATAATAATAGCTACCAATCCAGTATCGGTATGGCTCCATATGAAGCTTTGTACGGAAGACCATGCAACTCACCATCATGTTGGATAGAAACTGGTGAGAAGTTTGTGCTTGGACCAGATGTGGTGAGAGAAACTTCCGATAAGATCAAGATCATTCAACAGCGAATGAAAGCTGCCCAAGATAGGCAGAAGAGTTATGCCGATAAGAGGAGAAGAGACTTGAAATTCTCCGTTGGTGACTTGGTGTTCGTCAAGATCTCTCCGTTAAAGAGCGTGATTCGATTTGGCAGGAGAGGCAAGTTGGCACCAAGATTTGTTGGCCCATTCCCTGTTCTTGAACTAGTCGGGAATTTGGCATATAGAGTTGGCTTACCAGAGAAGATGGCGGGAGTTCACGATGTATTTCATGTTTCCCAACTAAGGAAGTTCGTTCACGACTCAGATATGACTATTTCACCTAATCTGTTAGAGGACTTCGAAGTAGAACCCGAGGCGGTTGGGAACCGCGAGCCGATTCGTATTGTGGGGCACGATACGAAGCAACTTCGAAGGAAAGTGGTGAAGCTAGTCAAGGTTCAGTGGGGCGAGGACGAGAATGATTGTACTTGGGAGACAGAGGAGAGCATTAGGAAGGCATACCCAGAACTCTTTACCTGGTAAGATTTACTTTGCAATTTAGTTTTCTGCATGCTAGGGTAGACTTGTTTTGCTTATTTGCATGTTTGATTGTTGTTTTATGATTGATAGGCATGCGGGACCGGTGTGTGTGTTTTGATTAGGGAATTTCGGGGGCGAAATTTCTTAAGGGGGGGGGGGGGGGAGAGTGTAATGACCCGCATTCTACGCATCGGAGAATCGTAGAATATTTATTTCTTTCTCATATGAAGTCGTATGGTCATGTAACTTTGGGAAACATCTATTAGAGTCATTTCCCATGCTTATGATTTTCGTCAATTTTTAAATGACCATTTTGCCCCTAGTTGGTACTGTTTTAGCCATAACTTTTGATTGGAAAGGAATTTTGACCTAAAACCACTTCCATTAGATTCGTTTGATGGTTTACCTTTCCGTAAAGTGGTCATAATAGCCAAACGACTTACCGTTTGGGAGCTATGGCTGAAATAAGGTTTGGAGGGTGAAAAACTGCTTAGCCGGGCCAAATCGGGTGATTAGTGAGTAGGCCCATAACCCATTTCGGGATTAGGGTTATGGGAAGGATGAAGTGAGATAGAGAATCATTCCATTTCAGTTTTCTAGCCTCCACTTATCTCCAAGGAACCCTAAAAATGGCCTTCAACCTCTAAATCACCTCCGAATCACCTTTTGGTCAAGGATTTGGCTTAGCAACCTCTAATCAAGGAAGATCTACACCAAAGAAACATTGGAGCTGCTGTTTAGCATTGGGATTTGCATCAAATCAGATATTTATTTCAGATCTTAGTTTATTTGTGGCTAAGGTGAGTGATTTGCATAGTTTTACACTAAATATGGCTAGTTAAGGGTAATTAGTGTTAATTAGCGAATTTAAGCATGATAAAATTCGGGAAAAATGTTCATAAATTCTTAAATGATGTTTTAGACCTCTGATATGAATTTGGGTTAATTTGGTTAAGTTTTGCTAATCCTATCATTAGTTTCACCTAAACATGCTTAAGGGGAAATATGGGATTTTGGGTATGTTTGATCCATTTTAACCTATCATAATGATGTTTTGATGTTTGTGGTTGATTATGCATGTTGCTATGACTGTATGATATGCTTTGTGATTGATTTCAATAGTTAGAATGGTCGAAAACGTCGTCGAATGGTGAAAACACTTGCTGGAACAGTTTCAGAAAACAGTGCAGGGTTCGGATCGGATATGGGGCTCGGATCGGATATGTTGAACTGGGCAAGGGATTCGATCGGATCGGAACCTGAAACTTGGGAAAATTGGCAAAAAGGAAGGCCACACTAACTGAACTGGGATCGGATCGGATTAAGGAGGATGGATCGGAGCGGAAGCCTGAAGATGGATCGGATAGGAGCATGTGAAGGATGAGGAGGCGGATCGGAGCGAAAGCACGAACTGGAGGGGAATGGCACCCGACCCGACCCGAGGAGAAACACCCAACCCAAACCATACCAGAAGAAGACCCGACCCGAACCGATGGAGGACACCCGACCCGAACCGATGGCTTGAAGAGGAACCCGACCCGACCCAATATTGACCAATAACCCGAGATGCAAAGGTAGTCCAATGTGGGAAGTTAGAGCTCAGGATCCAGTTGGGAACCGATGAGTTCACTTCATGGTTGGGCTTTGCTGCGGGACGTGTGCTAAGGAGTTGTCGACGTTCATAACTTCGATTCACCACTAAAAATGAATGATGGGCTACTTATCAGTGCAGTAGAGTCATTATGACTCGAGGGGAAAGGTGATGGTAGCAAGACTACGTTATCAGTGGAGTAGAGTCATTACGACTCGAGGGGCAAGGTGATGCGTAGTAAGACTATGAGCCAGCGCAGATGGGGTGAATAACTCCATGGGGCAAGTGGACATAGTAAAGGATTGGTAAGACTATGAGCCAGCGCAGATGGGGTGAATAACTACACAGGGCAAGTGGACATAGTAAGGATTAGTAAGGCTATGAGCCAGCGCAGATGGGGTGAATAACTCCATGGGGCAAGTGGACATAGCGAAGGATTAGTGGCTACGTTATCAGTGCAGTGAAGCCATTTATGACTTCATGGGGCAAAGTGATCGTAGCAAGGTATGTTGGGTGATCGAAGTGGTGAATATCGTATACTTTATGCACTGAGTGAGAGATGTGAGGATGGATGCTATGTTTGATTGTTTGCCATCATTATGACATGCACACCTCCCCCACCTCCGTATCTTTACACTGTTTGATATGGCACCTTAGAGTGTTGTACGGTATGTAGTGCTAACTCTTTGGTTGCAGGTCCAGGTTCAGGTATGTTTCTAGTCTACCTGTTATTGTTCACTTTAGATGCTTATCGCTCATACCAGGCTTTATGTCTGACCCAGAGTTTTATGTCTCCTCTTATTACTCTGGGTGCTCACACGAGCAGACTAGAGACATGTTAGCTGGTAATGCGCGAGTAGCTGATTCGGAGGCGGGCAGGAGGCTTCCACGTATGATATATATATATATATATATATATATATATATATATATATATATATTCTCCCTGTGTCGTTGGTGGTCGCTACTTGGGCATTAGTAGTGTACCTCCTTTATCTTACTTTTGCTTTGAGACAGTTTGAAAAGTTGTAATAAGCTGTATTTTGGATTTCCGCTGCTATGATGTTTAGTTTTGGTTTTCAGCTTATGCACTGTCTCACCTGTTTTATGTCAAGTATGTTATTATTATATTTTATTCTATGCGCTGTGAGACATTCTACAGGTTCTTTGTTAGTTCATTTCCTTCTTCCCTTTCCTTCTGACGACCCGTTCCGTGCTAACTGGACATGTGTACAGCGCACCTTTGGAGTAAATGTGTCGGTTGGTGCGGGGCGGGCCGTCACACTGTAGATATTTTCTAACATATTTAGATTGAACATTAAAAGTAAAACTATAATATATTTTTTGGCACCTTTCCATGTAGATCATAAAAGATAAGAATATAAATATGAATGCATAATTGGTTAATGTGTTTGTTGAAGGTCAAATAGAAATTCATAGCCATTGCTAGAACCTTTAGGTTTTATTGTTCGTTCAAAAGACACTGGTTTTACTCAAGCTGTTACTTTAACCTGCAAGTTTCATTGACTAGTGGACTACAAATTTAAACATGGACCTTTTTATTGTTATCAGTCTACAGGCCTATGGGCTCATGTGCATAAATTTGTGTACATAACTATTGCAACTCAAAAGTTAAACTTGTATTGCAAGACTAAAAATCTTGAGCTATGCTCAGCCTGTTATATAGTAGCCCACATTGTCGTGTCATGATTTCTGGTGTTTCTTATTGCCATGGCATGCCACCTAACATTTTTGCCTCATGTATATGCCTACCTGTCTTTGGTTTCACCAGCGTTATAGCACGCCCAACATTAATTTTGTTTCTGGATCAACGTAAATGTTTAAGTACAAGTTTTGACTTGTAATCATCATTCAGTTTACGCCTTCAAAAAAAGGGCATCATGCTGATGTATTATTGCCTTTTTACTTATCTGCTGTCCTTTTTCTAGTTTATGCTTTTGTGTATTTTGAAGATGAGCATGACTATGATGAAGCCATACATGATCTTCATGGATGACCTTTCGGTCCTAATAGCCGTCCACTTACCGTGGAGTGGTCTTGGGTAAGTTTCTTGGGTGAACACACACGCACACGCACACGCGCGCGCGTGCTCTCTCTCTCTCTCTCTTGCACGCCCGCGCACGCACGCACACGCTCTCTCTCTCGCTTCCCCCCTCTCCCTCTCCCTCTCTCTCTCTCTGTGATAATCATTTGATTGCTCAACTTTGATTTTCACAGTTGCAAAAAATAAAGAGAGATAATATAGAATGTTTAGTATAAAAACATAAGCAACAATAAGAACCACTGATTTGATTAATCTAACAGTTGTTATGGAGGGGCTATGAAGATAGGGGTTGTGGATTCCTTATATACATCACCACCTTCCTCAAGCTTTTTCCGTAAATAATTGATGTTGGTCGTCCCTCATACACACACATATACACATACATATGCATATATTACGAATTTCTTCCCTCTTAGGCTTTTTTTTTAATTTGTTAATGAAAAATATATGATGTGACAATTTATTCAACTTTTTTTGGGTAGGGGGAGGGGGAGGGGGGATCCATTATTCTGCTGTATAGCAGGGTGGCTGTAGCAGACGTTATCATCGTACTGGTTCGAATTCAATTGCAAACTCAAGGCCTACGAAAACTCTCTTTGTTATACATTTTGATCCAATTCAAACAAGGACTGAAGACATTGAGAGGCATTTGTAACCTTATGGTAAGGTGGTAGATGTTAAGATCAGGAAAAACTTTGCATTTGTGCAATTTGAGACCGAGGAGGAAGCTACGAAGGCTCTTGAATGTACCAGCATGAGGTTAGACTGGCATTTGTTTCTACAATTTAATTCTACATGATTTTATAAAACTATATTCTTAGAAATAATATTTAAACCAGATTATGTTTATGAATTATTAAACTTTGGCATTTTGTGGTTTTAAGAAATGCTTTACCAAATCTGAAAGCTGCATTTTTGTAGTGAAATTTGCGAACTGATGTAATAATAGATTTAAGTTATAACTGTGCTGGAAAACAATTATCAGTTATCGCAGTTCTTTTTAGTCTGCTAATTCCTTGAAGAATTACACTGAAATCTGATTAGTGCAGCAGTATCACTTAATGCCACTGCAAATTTTGCCGGAGAACAGTTTCCCACCTCACCCGATTAGCTAGTGGGTTGTTTTCTTATCCATTCGGTTACTATTATCGCGCTTATAATTGATGTGCATTTGATTGATTCTTTACAAAGTAGGGCTAGCAAGTAGAATTGAGATCCACAAATCCAGCAGGAATCAACCCGACAAGATTTGAAAACAATCATAAGCTCATAGATCTTAAGTTAGGTACAAGTAAAACAAAATCCTTAAACACTGGATCAAACCAATCCGATCCATACCAAAAAACATAGGAATAACTGCATCGGTCAATTTTTTTGATCGGATCTTTCTACGTCATAAAATGCATAACTTATTCTAGACCAAACAAAACCATATCCAGCTAAACTCGAGGTCTGCTAGATGGAGTCGGGGTCTGATCCGGCAGGTCTAAATTTGCCACTGTAATATATGAATGATTTTATGCACAATATGCTTACTTTATTGCATAACCTTGGAAACTTGCACAATATATGATTTATTTATTGTACGTATTATTGATCTTATTTAATTGAGTATTTACAGGTATAATGATGTGTTTTAAGTTAATATTTGTTTGATTTGTGATTTCATATTATAAATTCAATAATGATTTATTGGTATAGAAGTAGATGTTTTGAGAATAATCATTGTTACCAAAGCCCAAAGTTTAGCTTTTTTTCAATTCACGTATTTTTCATTGATAATGACAATTGTACTTCAATATTATTTATTTAAATAATGTAACTCAATAATATTTGTTTTATTTATTATATATATGTATTCTCATATTTTTCATCTTTTTTATTAAATATTCACAAATATCATAATATGTGAGCAAATTTTCGTTTGGTTTGTCCTTTTATTTTTAGAATTCAATGATGTTATTTTTTTAAATAGTATATTAATCTTTCGTAATATAATATGTATGTACTTAAATGTTCGTGATTTGTATTAATATAATGATTCCTATTTGTCAACTAGCTTACATGCATGTTTAAGCCTTAGTGTAATTTAATTTAATTTTTTCTAAATATTTTAATTTTTTCATACAATGCAATCAATTTTAATCAAATTGTTAATTAGGTTGATAAAATTAACAAAAGACTTTTTCATACTATATAATTTAACGGTTGGTTTTTCCACCGTTGTGCGGTAATACTGGTATATTTTAATTTGATTTAGATTGGTATTAGAATTTTTTTAACTGCAGCGTACATAGAAAAGTGGAAAAGAAAAAAGACAGTATTGTGAGAAAATGAAATGAAAGTGAAAGAATTAAGAAATGACAAATGTGGACATTGATATTTCTCTTAAAATGTATATATAGATTATTAATAGAAAGATAATCCATAAAACATTAATGAGACTATAAGTATTCTTATAAGAGATAGCTGCAATAAGGAAACGTAATGAAAAATTCAAGATAATTAAATTACAGTGACTCATGAAAACACGTGAGATTTTTGAGAAAGCTGGATTTGAAAGGCCTTGAAATGAATATTAGTATTTACGTGAGATTTTTGAGAAAACGGGATTTGAAAGGTCTTCAAACGAATATTGTGCTTTCATATAATTAAATAGATGTACAAAAGAACCTTCGTTTTTACATGTAATAAAATATAAGTTATGTTGATCTTTATATCATTCTCATACGTAAATATATAAGAAAATCATGTTTAAAGGGAAACATTATCTTTGAAATAAAGCAATATTCAAATAACAAATTACACAAGTATATATGTATATGTAATATTTATGTTCTTCTTTTAGTATTTAAAATAGTTATAACAATTTAATCATGAATACATGTTTTGGTACCTTATTATTTTTCCACTATGCTCGTGCATACTTAGGTAATGTAAACTTCATCATTTTAATGAATTTTGATATCAACCTTCATAATCAATTTAGGATTCTAATATTTATCTACTATGTTATTAAATGGATATAAATTTCCCACAGGTGACATGCACTCATGTTCACACTCAAAGTCCGGTGTAACCACCAGTTATTTCCAACTAATTAAGTCGATAATAGAACCAACTCGAACCATTTGAAACAACTGATTATTAGTTAAATCAGGGAAAACATAATCAAACCATAGAATCCATACAGGATGGTTGAATCTCATAACGGAATATATAAACATGGTAGTTTATGAAGCTATCAAATACATGATCTCAAAAGCAAATACACAATATTAGAATACAATAGAAATCCTAAATACGTAGATGTCCAGTAGTACGTAACAAAATGTCTAAATGAAAATAACTGAAATAATAAACAATAAATAGATGGCTAAGGCTCTAGCAAATCCTTGGCTCCACAAGATAAGTCTCTATGAGTGTAAAACCCAAGCTGTCCCGAGCATAAAGTAAAGCGAAACACTTAACTCGGGAATATATTCTCATAAAAGTGAATTAACTCAAGTGAAACATTTAATGAAATGGATAATTAACTTAAATAATGTTTGGGATACATGTCCTTTAAGGATTCATTAAGCTATATATCATATAATACAATATGCATTTATAGCAATGTCTATGAAAAATATAGTATTGAAAAGAGAGTCAAGGCATTATCATATTACCAATAACACGTTTTAATAAGCACCGTTATCAAAGTGCACTCCATAGAAAATAACACCAACAAAAATTCGTTATGGACGCGATCAGTATAATATGACAAGTCAGACGAGGTGATACCCAAGGTAGGATACTACCGCTCACCTCGAGCAACACTCTTATGATCAGCGGAGACCATCAATCATATCTCAAAGCACTAGATATAGTTTCAAAGAAGTGTGTCCGATTGTAGGAGTGACCTCACTTGGACCGTTATGGATCTTGTTTTTGTCATTTTAATTATGACTCGAAAGTTTAGGATATCCATCATCGTTCTCTTACTTCATTCCAATAGTGTTCGCCAATCTATCCTACTTCATTCAGGATTCTCCACCACGTAAATAGTCGTTAAAGTGGCTTTCATATTGACATAAAATATGGCAATATTGGCTCTCGTCTCTTTAATAACCAATTTCTTATTTTACACTACGAATATTTTTGTTTAAAATGAATATTATATTTAATTTCATAAATCAATCTACTTTGAATATTGATTTTATTAATCGTTTTCTCAAAAATAGTTTTTTTAATCAATTTCAAATTTTAAATCACATGTTACAAAATGGATCATTATCAAAATGCAAATTTCGATTTTAGATTTCAGTATTCCACATACCATTATTCAAAGAAATTTTTATATTCAAATAATTCAGACTTAATCCCTTTTTCCGCTCGAAAATTTCTGCGATTAGATTGAATGTTTAAATTGAACCTAATGTTAAAAAACTAAAATTAAACAATGAAATTTTAGATTTATAATACGTTGAACTAAACATAGAGATAAATTAATTTTTATAATAAAATTCGCAAGTTTCAGTCTGTTCACAAAATCTATTTAAAGGTTTAAAATCATTAGAAAATAAATGTTTTTGAAATTTAGACATTTGTTAAAAAAAAATCCAAGAAAACCGCTATTTTTCATTCATGAAATTAGGACATTTGTTTCTTTGAATTTAAGATTTTTTCTACAAAAAGGTGCAAATCAACTAGAATATTTTGTGTAATTGCATGTTGTCTTTCTTATCCCTTTCCCTTCTCATCTGTGATTTGGTTTTGAATTCTGAATATAAAAAATAAATATCGCCATCTCACACTAATTCGACCATAATTAATTGCTGTGTAATATTACCTAATTCGAAGAGATAGTTTTAGAAATAAATAATGTGTTTCCCCTCCACTTTCCAGAATTATTTTCTCTCCTCTTTCTCTATAATCTGATGTCTTAGGGAAAAAGAGCAAACTTCTCAAACCCGTAACCTTCTTTCTTCCTTGAATCAAAACAGTCGCATGTCTCTCTCCCAATCCCGTTTAAAGCTCTAAATCAATTCATGCCATCACCTATAGGGAAATTTGGCTCTTTCCTACATCATGAAGTTAAGATAGGCACTTTAAGATTAAAAGTAATAATGGGAGCACAAGAATTTATAATTCTCCAATATGGAGATTCTTTCACTATACAAAAGAATAATGAGATTACAAGAATATGATTACAAAAGCAACTCACACTCTGTGGCACATTCAAGCTTGAGGATAAAGACTTCCCATGCTATCTCTTTTCTCTCAAAGAGGCTCTCTAACTCTCAAGATTTTCTTACTCTAAGAAGTGGCTTCTCTCTTGATTCTTGGAATTTTTTTAGATGGTTAGGAATAAAGGCTCCCATCTTTATTTATACTACTCAACTTCCACAATGAATGGTGAAGATTACTTGCATCCAAGGATGGAGATTGATTATCTAGAATGCTCCTATAACACCCCGTAATTTACATAAATATTAAACAAAAATATCAGTAATTTGTAATTTAAGAATTTATCCCTGAAACCTATACCATTCTATTCATGGAAATTTTCTGATTCGTTTTGATATATGACTTTACCAAAATGGAGCCCGTATGGGAAAACTATTAATGAATGAAGAACTAGAAGATTATATGTGCATATACGCACTAAAATTCGAATTAAAAAATTGAATAAGCATTATAAATAGGGAAATTAATAATCTTTTAAATAATATTTAGAAATAAATTGGACATTAGAATTACCGTTGAGCAAAAATTAAGACTGGCCAAAAATCACGTTTGGACCCAGGACATGGGTCGACTCGTTTCATACATGGGTCGATCCATGGGTCGACCATCGGGTCAATCCACCTTTAAGGTGGGTTGACATAGCGTTCGACAAAACCTATGGTTAGATCTGCTTTAGAATGATGTGTGTTTCTGAATTATATGGTTCATATTTTATATCTATAAATCTGATGGACCAGAATATCTTGGATGCCTATAAATAGACTATCAGAGCCTAGCCTTCAACTCATGTTTTATGAGATGATGCCAGGGCTCTGCCATTTTCTTTCCTCTTCAAATCTTTCAGAAAATAGAAAAATTAGCTTTAGGAAATCCTGATTCAAGATTTGAAGATGAAGAATGTAAATCTACGACATAAGTGTTTAGATTTCTGATCAACGTAAGGTAAGCCTTATGAATCTGATTTATTTAGGCTCCTTTCCTTTTTCCCTCTTCTTTTAGTATCATATTTTTAAATCGTGGTTGTTTAATTAATAGATTCGGTTCAGAAGACCACAAAATCACAGATCTGAATCAGATTCAAGGATTGGAAATATATCGGGTGAGTGGATTTAAAATTATACCTTTTGGATAATGGTATATTTACTGTTTAGATTCCCCGTTTCAAAATGTATAATTTGTCTAGTCACCAGAATGGGTATATTTTGGAAATGGTGATTTCTTATGAAATTTTTGTCTAAAATGGATTCTTTTAGAAAAACGTATACATTATAGAGCATGTATAACTTGCTAGTTTTTAAGGTATAAAGTATGAAAGAATTAAATGACAAAACACAGAAAAGATTGCATTTTTGTTGTAATCTAAAATTCTCGGTAAGAAAATTATGAAAATCTCTATTCTTTGGACATGAATTTTTGACAATTGTTTTGACATAAACTTTGGTGGGCACACAAAATAAGTTGTGAAAATTTAGAATGAAGTAGATATTTGAAAATTAAACTAGTGTAGTAAAAATGAATGGTTGTGAAATTAATTGAGAAATAATTGTCCTTGTCTACTCCATTTTTTTTATTTGAAAGAAAAGAAAAGAGAGTTTTGCGTTTTGTTTATGATATTTCATATTTTTATGGTTTGGAAAAAAATAATTTTTAATGAAGAAAAATATATTTTTGAAGCTTTTAATTTTTGGAAGGAAAATGAAATGATGAGGCCAATCCACGTTTTTAAATCATGGAGTAGGTAAGGATTTGCATTTAGGAAAGACGAGCAAAATTTTTGAGGCTATAAAGTAAATAGCAAGAATTATTTTGGAATAGTAGTTAATTCTTGTAAAGTGCAGAAGCACTATAGAGCCTAGGTTGTTGCTTGGAAAAGACAGTTAGCAAACAGCAAGGACTAGTTTTGACAAGTAGAGGGTAGTGGGCAAGTGAGTTTTTTAGATCTTGTGGTTTGAACTTTTCTTTGTCAGTAGGGACATGGTCCTAGGATTATTAGCCCTTAGTAGTAGCTGTGTAGTGCGCTTGTTTTCCTATTTTAGTTTTGAAAGAATTATAAGGATTATTTAAAAATTAAGCTTAGATCGGTGGATTAAGTCAAATAAGAAAAGGAAAAGTAATGACATAACTAAAAGAAAAAAAATGATGACAACGATAAAAGAAAAGCAATAAATATGACAATGGAGATAAGTGGAAAATTTAGAAAAAAAAGTTGGATTTTTCGAAAGTAAGTTGGTAAATAGAATTTATAACAATTAACAAATAATATTTTTATGCAAACTATGCTTGGATAAGAAGATAGGAAATCATTGTATAATAGTTACATAAAATCCAAGTACAGATAGAAAAGGTATGTGAAAGCAAAACGAAAGATACGAATTTTTCCGTTTTTCACCTTTTTGCAACATAAGAAATCAAAATCAGAAAATTAGACTTTTCTGTACTTTGCAAAATTAAAGTTGGTTGTTAGGGTTTTGATGCAAAAATTGGATGAACTACGCTTTTTCCTGGGAAAATTTGGATGAGAAAGTATTTTGATTTTCAAAATATTGCATTTATATACAAATTGTCAGTATATTTAGGATGTGTACATCATATTTTAAAAAAAAATTCAAGAAATAACATTCATATAGGAGGTACCGCTTAAGCATTCATTACATTCATGTATTATTATGTTGTGTTACACTTTGCATAAGTGCACGGATGGTTGAAAGAAATGGATGTACACATAATGGTTGGAATTTATACGTGGGAGAACTTCACTTCATTCTTAGGAAATTTCGAGGACGAAATTTACTAAGTAGGGGAGAATGTAACACCCCATATTTTATATAAATAT
Organism: Allium sativum; assembly: GCA_030737875.1. NCBI lineage: Eukaryota > Viridiplantae > Streptophyta > Magnoliopsida > Asparagales > Amaryllidaceae > Allium > Allium sativum. The sequence continues at coordinate 305,038,206 of CM060924.1, forward strand.
TTAATGAAAATATTTATAATTTATAGTTTCATAACTTATCCCCGAAACATATACCAATGTGTTCGTGGTAATTGTCTAATTCATTTTGATATATGACTTGCCCAAAATGGAGACGTATGGGAATGTTATTAATGAATGAAAAGTTAAAAGATTGTATGTGCATATACGCACGCAAATTCGAATTCAGAAATTTAATAAGCATTATAAAAGGGAAATTAATAATCGTCCAAGTAATAGTTAGAAAAAAATTGGACATCAGAATTAACGTTGAGTAGAAATTAAGATTGGCCCAAAATCACGTTCGAACCTAGGATATGTTAAACCTGTTTCATGTGTGGGTCGACCACTACGGGGTCAGATCTGCTTTAGTATGACGTGTTTTCTGAATTATATAGTTCAAATTTTATGTCTGTAAATCCGATGGACCAGAATATCCTGAACGCCTATAAATAGACTAGCAGAGCCCAGCTTTCAACTCATATTTTCTGAGATGATGCAAAGGCTCTGCCATTTTCTTTCATTTCCAAATCTTTTAGAGATTAAAAAAATAGCTTTAGGAAATTTTGATTCAAGATTTGAAGATGAAGAATGTAAATCCACAACATAGGTGTTCAGATTTCGTATCAGTATGAGGTATGCCCTATGAATCTGATTTATTTAGGTTTCTTTCCCTCTTCTTTTTGTATAAGATTTGTAAATATGTGGTTGTTTAATTACAAGATTCAGTTAGGAAGACCACGGAATCACAGATCTGAATCAGATTCAAGGATTAAAAATCTATCATGTGAGTGGATTTAAAATTATACCTTTTGGATAATGGTATATTTACCGTTTACATTCCACGTTATTCTTAACATGTTAATTGATTGTAAATTGTGGTAATTGTGATATAATTTATTTTTAGTTATTTTAAAAATAGTACTGTTGTATAAATCTATTCTATGAATCTGTTAATTGGATTAAGAACTACTGTAATGCTAAAAAGTGTGGAATTTACAATAAATGTGAATATGTTACTGATGATGTTGACAAATTGGATATACTGTAAACCAAATTACAGTGAAATTGGGAATAATGCATAAATAATAGATGTGTATAATTTGTATGGAAAATTTACAATGATTTGGAAATTGTAAATAACATCTAAATCAAAAAATAAAAAGAGAAAATTTGAAGTAGACTGAGTTAGATGAATTTAAGAAAAATTAATACATTTCCACAACGGCAAAATCACTAAGAACGTAGTTGCAAGATAAGAAATGAAAAAGGGGATTAGTGTGAAATAGAAATTCTTTTATCGGATTGCACACCAATCAAATAAAAAGATATATGTATGTCCACAACGAAAGTAAAAAAATAATTTGTAACTACGGATCTTGATTTATGTACTTTATGGAAATGGATATTTTTATCTTTCCACTAATCAATCTAATGAGGTGTGTGAAATATTTTGCTAAAATAAAGAAAACATACAAGACGGTAAATGAATGGGTGTTACAACAGTAAAATTTGGTTAATGTTAAAGAACCAAGGAAAATGTGATGAACGAGGAATATAACCTATTATAGTTAGTTATATGAATAAGTACGTAATATAATAGGTAGGCTTCTCCTAGGAACAAGTGGAGTTACAACATGGGTTACAATAAATTAAAGAGAGAACTTATTAATAAATCTTTGTTAAGAGACCTAAGTTAATAAGTAAACAACAACAATAGATTGTGATGACAGTGTAAGACAAGGTTATGATTTAATAAGAAAGAATAAAGTAGGCCTATGAAATGAAATAAGTTGTACGTAATTGTATATTAAGTAACATGTTAACAGAAAACATGTGGATTGGGATAAGATATACTTAATTATACATTACGTCAAACATGCTATTGTAACTTGTAAACATTTAATTGGAAAATAAATGACATGGTAATAGTGTGAAAAGATTGTAGATTACTTTCAATAATCACAATTTAGGGAATAACATGTCATAGGCTTATTAATGAACTTAAAACATGATTAAGTTAAACCTATGCGATTAATAAGTGAGAAGGGTCCATTCCTTAGGGATATAAGCGGCCCAGGAAAACCTTGTAACTTGAATAAAAAGGGAACATTTGAGTAATCAAGTTAATCAGTAATCTGAAAATATAAAGCAAGCGCTTGATTAAAAGGTTATACATAGGGTCTACTAACATGTTTGTGTGATGCGCTTAGGCCACGTTTAAAGGTGAGGAACCCAACGGGGTAGATCATTGTGGTGTTTGGAGACACGAGATGAGCACGTCCATCTGATTATTCTGCTTGATATTCTGCCTGATTGCTCTACGGGACTGGAGGGAAGCACTTGACTTCCGAGGGACATTGTAGGGTACTCCAGGGTGTTCCTCTGTTGCGGTACATTCTCAGGCTGTACTCGTAAAGGTGGGGTCTGTGCAATACCATCCAGTGAGTATACCTTGACCGCAACTGTAGATTTGACACTCAGAATGCTGTGGTGGATGGCATTGGGTGATTCGGCGATTGCCTGGGGAAGAGGCTGGGTCAGGACCAACACAGGATAGTAATTGTCGGGTACCTGTCATCGGCAGTCAATGGGATGCGAAAAGACTACAGATAAACCAAGAGACCATCGATCTTTCAATATGAGACGTTGGTTGAGGGACACGCCAAATTGGATGTCAGATTGTTTGCTAGGGGCACATAACCTAGCTCTTGATGCAGTTTTCACTAGTTGAAGGAGGGGCTAGGGCGGGTCCATAGCCACGAAGAAAATGCAGATCATACTTGGATATATGTATTGTAGGCCTCATGAGGCAGACCTTTACAGATATGGTAAGATCCTGACCGAGTTCCGTGCATTCAAGTGCAGCCTTATTACATGACTCGGTGTACTGTAGGTAGTACGTTGGTGTGAGGGTCTAGATACATTCACTGGGTGGTGTGTCGTAGACGTGAGGGCATTACTCAGTGTTGAGAACTTGTGTGGTAATGATGGTTCGTAGGCTTTCTTGACATAGAGATGATGGTTTTGTGCGGTAATGTGGCGTAATGATTTGGATTTCCGTACGTCATTCGGCATAGGATACGCTTTTACGGCATGACGGTGGAGGCTGTGCGAGGAGGGTACTATGGGGAATATCTTAAGATGTGGGGTATAGCTACATATATATACTATATTAGGCTAATACACTAAAAAGTAAATGGGTACAACGTAAGTGTAGAGCCGTTGATGCCAAAAAATGGGCGCCAACATCCAAGAGTTCCAAAAATTTGAAACTTTTTGTCTAGAGCGAAAATGTGTGCGAAATGCAGTAATAATATGCGGGAAAGTAAAGGACACAATTGTTTATAGTGGTTCGGTTCCGAGAGGGGCCTACAACCACTTTGAAGGCTTTGCTGATTTTATTTACTATTGAGAAATTACAATCATATACATTATTACAAGAAGTTGTAATGTTTTGCGATATTCGATTAGTCCTTGTTGTCGAGCTCCCTTGTCGGTCTGGAGCAGTTCTTGAGGTGCCGATACTATGGTAGGGCCGGGAGGTTCTGAAGTCCGAAGAATGTCGGGAGCTACCGAGGTCCAGAAGGTGTCGAGAGTTGCCGAGGTCCGGAAGGAGTCAGGAGTGCCCGAGAGTTGTCGAGTTCGGTTCCAAGGTTTGGGGAATGTCAAAGGGTCCAAAAGGTTGTCGGAGTCGAAGGATCTGAGAGGTTATCGGAGTTGGAGAAAGTACCCCGAGGAGGGAGAAGGAAGTATCCCGGAATAGGGAGAAGGAAGTATCTCGGAGGAGGGAGAAGGAAGTATCCTACAGAATGGAGAAGAAAGTATCCCAGAGGAGGTCTTCTTCTTTGTATGAGGATGGAAGGTGTATAGGTGGTTTCGGATTTACCAGGAAAATCTGGTGCCCGAGGTGTACTTAGAAATCATAAGATCCGGGGTGTACCGGGAAAGTCTATCATCCGGGGTATACCAAGAAAATCTATCGTCTGGTGTGTACTGTAAAATATGGAGTCTGGAGTATACCGGGAAAATCTGTCGTCTGGGGTGTACCGGGAAAATCTATTATATGGGGTGTACTAAGAAATCTTGAGTCCAGGGTGTATCAGGAAAGTCTTTCGTCCGGGGTGTACTGGGAAAATTGGAGTCCGGGGCCATCTTCTTCCCCAATGGCCTTATTGTCATTAATGATGCTTAGGGAGCTCCAAGAATCCAAAAATACCAAATGAGAAGCCAACCTCCTTTATGTTGGAAGTGAGGTGGTATTTATAGGAGTAAGTGGGTAGTGGAGTTGGTGAAAAGTGAGAAGGAATAAAAAGGAGTGGGAAAAGGGATAAAAAGGAGTGGGATTACCAGAAATCAAATCCCAAGTATGGGATACGAAATTTCGCATCCTAGGGAGATATGCGAATTTCGCATATTAGGAGGGATGGTGAACGCACCGCTTCCCGTTGGATGGATGGGCTTTGTATCTCATACACTTCGTAAATCTTCCATGTTTTTCAGGGGCTTGAATTTTTTTCGAGGCTAAAGGTTGCAATAGTGTTTCGAAGTGCTTGCTTTTGTGGAGACTCGTCACTGATGGAATGTTTGAAACTTCTGAGACCTGGACTTTGGCTCTGGATCGCCTACTTCACGAGAGGAAAGTGCGTCTTAATAGTGGTCGCTCCAAAGGTAACGACAATGGTGATGCTCATGCAGGGACTGGTGGGGTTCCACCTCTGGTCTTGCGATGGCCAAGGCGGAAGCGGCTCTGGAAGGAGGAAGTCCATGATTGGTCCTTAAAGGCACGGTGTGGTTTTCATGTACACCCTGTCATTAGAAAGAAAAGATACTCGATATGTAGTTTGTTTTGGATGTGTGAAAAAAGAAATATTAGTTAACTTCATCTAAAATCACATTTCATGTTAAGTGTTCGAATGTTTGCCTCATGTTTTCTAGTGTCCTGTACTTGCACAAGTGTACTTGTTGTTACACCTACAGAAATATGATTGGTTATCCGGCTCTAAGGAAGTCCCCAGCCATGCAGAGATCGCGCGATGGTTCCGCTCTTGGGGTTTCCTTTGTTCAGGAGACCCGAGGTGCACCGAATCCAGGTTAGGTACCCTCTCACTTGGACTGCCCGAAGTTCATTAGTCCTAATTCTTGAGAAGGCGTGGACATCGTGATTCGTCCGATTATTGGCCCTCTCGTCGTTCCTTCGGGTTTACAGCGCAAGGGCATCATTTCTTCACCAAAGCTGGGAATAAGTCACAAGCCGATATCTTCGATGATGACCTCTAAGACCACTGCATTGTAGAGGACAGTCTCAAGACTGGCCGGCGCCTCGAGCCTGCTTCTGAACAAGCCTCCGGTAGTACTCCCCGGCGTGCCTCCAACTAACTTAGGGAGGAGGGCGGCTGGAGCATCAGATAGAGGAAAACAGTTATGGCACAGCGAAGAGAAGGCGTTCTTAAGAGAAGAAAGCTCGCTTTCTATTCTCATTTCGCCTTCGACGAGGGAGGAAAAGATGGGAATGAGTCGCGGACCAGTGCCTTTGATGATTACCTCGGGGATCATCGTATCATGGAGGGGGTGGCCCCAAGTGCTCAGGTGACATGAATCGGCGTTGCACTCAAGGTTGAGTCGGTCGGAACTCCAATCTCGAAAGACTCGAGTCGGGCAGATTTGAGGGCTTTGTTGATTCGCCAATGGGTTCCCAAATCCAGACCCTTCAGATCGGTTGGAGCCAAATGGGTGATTGATGTTTCATCCATTTGGCTCATGGGCTACCTCCAAGTCCATTGACTTAGGAACAAGATTATTATTGTTGCAGTCTTGCTGAGTCAAGGTGATGATCTCGAGGAAAGATGTTGAGGTGAGAAGCTCGATTCTTAGTGCTGACTCTTGGCGTAGGAAATAGCAGGCTTTCTCATAAAAGATCTTTAGAATGTTCGGTTGCCTTCGATTGATCCATGCTCTGAGTTCGGAATCAGGTGGTACGCCCATCACAAGCTGGACTAGTATGGTTCAAGGGGTAGGTTCCTCGACTTCGGCCAAGGCAGTGTTGAATCTCTTCAGGTAACTTTTGAGAGTTTTATTGGTGCCTTGGTAAATGGTCAAGACTGAGAGGGTATATTTGGGCATTGTGACGTGTATCCTAGATAGTGCAACCAAATTCCCAGTGAGTTAGCTGAAAGTCGAGATGGTTCCCAGCGGGAGTCTGGAGAACAATGACAAAGTCGTTTCTTGGACAAGGATGGGCAAGCATTTGCACTTTACGGCATCGGTAGCGCGTGATGGATCCCTGTGCCATTAACAGTGGTTAACGAAATTTCGAGGATCATAGTTTCCTGAGTAAGGAGTGATTTTTGGCATGTTGAATTGCTTATGTCATTGAATATTAAGGATAGCTGGAGTAAAGGGGTTACGCCTCATTTGGTTACCTAGAAGTTTTTTGCATGCTCCCGCGATTCCATCAAGATCCTGCGGATCATGTCGGCTAGAAGAATAGGTCGGGTCCGTACCATATTGTGGCAGTCGTGATCTATTCGAGGAGTTTGGAGCCTAGGGCATATTTTCGAAGGAAGGTCTTCGTTGTTTTGTGATTCTCCATGTAGCATCCCGTAAATTTTGACTCTCGAATCTAGACATTAACATATCTCGTGTCCAAACTCAAGTATCGAAAACCTAGAAAGCTAATAGAAAGAAATTAGAGGGTGAGATAAGAAAGAAAGAATATTAGAATAGAAGAATAAGAAGAACCAACACAACACAGAGTCTCACATCGCAGCGGAACAAAATATAATATAGAAATAACTTTTATTGAGAGCTTGAAATAATACTTACACATCAGAGTACATCAATACAATTGAACGGTTATAATAGCCTGTCCTTACATATATGTAACACACAGCGGAATAATAACATCATACGTCTGAACTCCTAAGCGGTATAACATCATACGTCTAAACTCCTTTAGCTCGTCTTTGGACTTCACAACATCCGATAACCTGAACCAGTACAACCTGGTCTAACCCGAGCATTACAAACACCGGGTCAGTCTGGTGAACTGGAGTGAGAAAAACTCACTAAGTTTAAAATATCATCCAACTTGATTTCAAAGTTAAAACCCTTTCGAAAGAAAAGAATAATTGTAAGATCGATCCACAGATAAATGCGGACAGTTTTTACCGTATGATAACCCAAAATATTTTGAAATAATATATATATATATATATATCTTCTAGTATTATAATAGTGCCTAAATACAAATAAATATCAATCTAGTGGAACACTTGCATCTCACGCTCCACGTATATAGTATACAATCAAAACCGCGGATGCTTATTGGAGATTGGATTCTGACTATGACAAGGTATGGAACCACCTACCGATAGTATATCTCTAGAGGGGAATACACTAGGTTCAACAAGAACATCTTGCTACCCGGCCACACATGACCGACCACTCATTTCGCTTAAGTGTATCAAATGTATATCACCAATGGTTGTGCTCAAACCACCGTTTCCCGAAAGGGACAACATCGAATATAGATTAAAGAATGAAATAAATTTTCTCTAGATAGGTGATTATACACCCTAATGGGAGTGACCCACATAGCCGTGCTACCTGCCCGATTTTTTTCATTTCCTTGTTGTGAGGCTGGAGGTTTGAATTACCATTTCAAGATATCACGCCACCATTCACTTTGAATGCCACATCGTCAGATCCGCCAAATCACTAATTGACATTGACAAAAATACCCTGGGTGTTAGCTACCACCAACAGGAGTACGTTTGTAAAAATCAATGTACGTGACTCTTAAGTAATACTCTATCAAATAATCATCTATACAACTCGTCCAGGAACAGGATGAACCGAAGGCACCCTCCTACCACATCCTAACCTTATAAATCAGTAGCGAGTAGTCCTTGCAATCCGTAGATTTCACCTATGATAGAATCACATTTTATCTTTGGGAGCTAACCAGAGATTTTAAGTAACTCTATCGTTTTATGAAGATCCGCAGTCATCAATTTCTTCATCTCGATCAATACCTGATATCTTCAACATTTACGTATTCATTGATCGAAATGGTTTTCGAATATGAATTCGACCCCTCTCTTTCTGTACTAGTAGTCGTATAGCCTAATTTGGTAGTCGGTTATTTAACTATCAAATAAACAACCATACAATCATAAAAAAAAATGAATTCACTAGTTTAGTATTCAGCATCACTTGGCCCCTTTCATTAAAAATAACTAACAAACAGTTAATTTAAACTTCTAAAACTTTGAATAATTTAAACATAGATTCACTTCTTTCTTTAATATTAGAGTCTTCTCAAAACTATATTATTTAAATACTTCAAACCATATATTATAGCCATATCCAATTTCTTTTTTTCTATTATTTCGAAGCATTAGTTATAACACCATTTATTATCTATCATTGATTCAACTTTTTGTTGGTAAAACAATCGTTACGAGATCTCCTTTGGTTTCGTTATTTGAACACTATAATTGTCACTTAACTTATCTTCTTACTTTGAAAAGATCGTTTATTTTCACAAATCTCATTTATTTCCTTTTCTATGGAAATATCATTTTAAATTCTCAAGCCCGGCCTAATTTCCCTTTATTGTGGTATCCATTATATATATATTTCTAAATTCTCCAAAAAAATTACATTATCATTTCACAAAATAAATTCCTTTTAACTCCTTCACCATTACAGCTAATATCATCCCTCAATAATCCTAAAGTGGTTCAAGTTGGCGTATTTTAAATTACCTCTTAAACCTCGACCAACAACGTTCTTATCTTAACTTGTCATCAACCCATTATATTCCACTTCAAATTCATTAAAAAAAATCTACTTTGAAAATCTTGTTTCAGTTCTAGAATTAAGTAACATTAATTTAATCTTAACATTTTCGCCTCACACTCCTTTTATAAACATCGTTTATAAAATTCAGGTTTAATATAAAACCCCATTTATCTTGATTCCTTCTTACTTAATTTAAATATTAAGTAAACACTTGTTTTTAACTATCGTATCTACTTAAAATCCCTTTGGTTAACATAGTTTATAAAACATAGTTTTAAAATAAATTCCGTTCATACCTTCCGTTCTCAATTCAATCAGGTTTCAATACCAACTTTGATTACTTAATTAAATGTATTCTATTTAAACATTAACCACTTAAATTATTAAAATAATAATTTACTCATCGTTAAATACTACTAATGTAGTTAAGTTCTTTATTAACTAAAATCAATAGTAATGTAACGACCCAAACTTCCCCACAAAGGAAAGCCCGGATTGAGTTGAGAACACGACAAATCAGAACATAAACAGAAGAACATTTCATTGGTTATTACAACAATTACATCAGAGTATAGGAATATAACGGAGTATGAATAAATATTACACAATCGATAAATATCATAGATTTACAAATTACTATGTAGCGGAAAATATTACAAAACACAACTGAAAGAGATACACGGACACAGAGCTTTCCGAATATCGGTCCAGTTGTAAACCAATATCTTGGAAAATATAATATCTGCAAAAACAAACTACTAGCTTCTCGTGTGGAAAATAGGGGTACCCAGAGTTTTGGTTAAAACAATAAACTCCAGGTCAGTCATGTGACAGGTGTGAGAACTAAAACAATTATTTAAAACCTTACTTTAAAATCATATATATCAAGGGACCACGCCGTATAACACGGAGTGGGTTTCCTCCCAAGAATACCAGTGCATATAATAAAATAGCGCAATGCTTTTGGAAAAAATGGAGCTATTATAAGACCCAGGTCCCATCACACAATGCAATGCAAGCCGGAGGATAGAGTTTTCCCTTATAATAGCCAAACATGCTTGGTACGTTTAAACAAATCTTTTGATACTATTACAAGTGCATAGTGTATAAAACAATTTCAAATATAAATGTATCTATCCTAGACGGCATGGGTACCATATATCATGTCGCCATACTAGTTCTACAATTAATACCGCAAAGTCACGTATTGGAAGTTGGATTTCCATCTGTGAACCAAGGCATGGGATCGTCCTTATCGCTTCGAGACGCTCTAGCCTGTGTCTCAGGAAAGTGCGCAGACTAGCCTTGGATCATCAGGGCCGGTCCACTCGATGTGGATTTAAATGTCTGAACACTACGTTTCCACGCCCTATGGGGTGTAAATCTGGTCTTTATAAAGACCATATCATCCATCGGCTCCGCAGTGCCGATATATCCGAGGCGCCTCGCTATCCATCATCCACATAAGTAAAACATCTGGGCGTGTAAAACCCAGACACCACTCCTAACTAGAAGGAAATGCATGCCCTCCCTGATACCCTCTCCCATTTCTGGTTCACACCGGGATGTGAGGCTCGCGAATTAACGCTACACAAATCTATGCTATATTAAAATCGTGCTTTGATCATCAACAACAAGATCTGCTTTTCAACAGAAGCCTTGATCATTTTCTTCTCATCATGCCACATAGGCAATTCATGCTATGCAACCGATGTCTATCAGTCACACAGAATGAAATCCAATGTCAGACACACATCCACTTACAAGTTCGTTCTAGGTCTGAACGAAACCGGAGGCACATTATTCCTCGTCCCATATGTCCAATATAAGAGAGAGGTCCTTGCATATACGGTCGATCTCCAAGTACGTCTGGAAGATCACCACTTATTACCTTGTCTTGGGTGTACAACCCAATCAAGACATCAGTAATCATCCAAATGATGTGAAGACCTCCGGTCTTCAAAACCGTCTTCATCGTCGACTCATCGCCGATTCAGTTATTCAGAATGGGATAAACCCAGCCAGACTTTCTGAATAACTCGCGTATATAATAAACAAATGCTATAAAAACACAACGTACGCCTCATTCCAATTCTGAATATTCTTTTATTTAATTATTCATATCCTTTAGGAAAGGTTCCTATTAATTTTATCAAAGATAAATTCTTTAAATTTATTATTTAATCTTCCTTTGGATATCAATCCAAACCAAATTATAGCTTATCCAGACTAGTCGGGATTAGCGATCCTTACCGAAGTAATCATTGGTTTAATTACCCAATCCTAACCTATTCATCCGATAGAGCAAAACTGGTAGTACTCCATATCTAACACCACAGTGTTATCGGTAATGTTAATTACCATTTATCGTTCAAACCTAATTCCAGATTTAACTATCGCCTGGAGTAAAGTTGGTGGTACTCCATTCTCGATCATTTCTCGAATTTTATAGTTTTAATTTCCAAATTCACCCTTCAATCTATTTAAAGATTCATTAAAACTCTAATTCAGTTTTAATTCCCAAAAATCATTACATAATGATAAGTCAAAGTTAAGAAATAAATCTTATCTTTAACTGGGTTAAAGAACGAATGTCATTTAAAACATAGCTCACAATAAACCCAAAATCACATTCCATTAACAATGGAATCTTCACGGAATACAGATCAATATATGTAATCGATATGAACTTCCATATCTAACCGATATTATAAATGGAATAAAGACAACGCCTTTAAAATTCCATATATATTAACAGTCTTCCTCTACAGAAGCTCACTTCGATTACTACCAAATCGAATTCCATTCAATTCTAATTTAATATGTTAAATTGGAAAACTTTACTTTGGAAAATCTCATTTAGATCTTAGCAAAAGATTTATAAATTCCAAATCACTTTTCACTATAGATCGGGTTAAAGAACGAATGTCGTTAAAAACACACTTCACAATAAACCCAAAATCACATTCCATTTCAAATCCAATTAAATGTTAATTAATTGGTAATTTTCTCTACATCTTAATTAAAGATTTATTCTTTTCACACGGGGTTTAAGAACAGTGTTACTGAAGACCCCATCCCATCAGTCTCTATCCATGAATTAGCAAGAGAACAATTCCCTAAGTATTAATCCCGAAGGCCGAAACCAACATCAGATCAATACCCAGGAAACCATTCAACTTAACTAATCTCCAATTAGTTTCTAATTTTCTTAACTCCATTGGGTTTAAGAATAGTACTATTAAAGATACCATTCATGAAAAACCCAAAATCCAATTTGATAGTAAATATCAGGCTCTGGATAGAAAATATATCGGCTTATATTCAATATCAAATTCTGAAACCGATAAATATCGTATTGGAAATAACGATATATATATATCTTCGAAATTCCTCCACAATATCCGTATAATCACGGAATCCAATATCGAAATATTCCGATGGTAATTTCAATTCAAATCCATTCCAATTCATATTGGAAATTCTGGTTATTTTTAAAACCATTTCAAATCCAATTTATTTATTTAAAAATATTGGATTATAATTCTAGTTCATAACTAGTTCATTTCGATAAAAATATTTTTTTATCTTTTAAAATATGGAATTTTTCATCCCAATTCTTTCCAAATCATTTATTATGATTTTACACAAATTATTGATATTTTTAATAATTTTATCAAGGCCAGCACAGTCGATTTCCATAAACGGCCATCGAACTGCACTTACATCGACCTTTTCCAAATTTGGTTTGGACATAATTCCAAATCCAACCATTAGATTTCTAATTTCTTATATTTGTTAGAAAGATCTTTTCGATATGAACCCAACCGTTCCGATTTTAGAGAATCCGACGGTCGGATCTCCGGTAATTTCCATTCGAAGTCAATGGTCGAAATTCGTGAACTGCCGCTGCACGGCGCGTTCTATTCAGGCCATTATATATATATATATATATATTATACATATTTCGTCGATTTCCATTATTAAAACTTATTTTATATATCGTTTTAAATTCATTTTCAAAACGATTTCAACTTCATATTCAATTTCAAATCAAAATTGAATATTCTATATTGTTAATATATAAATGATAATATTTTCAAAATATTATATTTTGAAATCATTTCATTTCGATATTCATTATAAAAATGAATAAAATCGATATAAATATCTATAATGGCCCAAATTTCCGTACCCTTTGAGTTGACTAATCACACCACACGTCCAACCCAAATTGCACCGAAATACGAATCATTAATAGAAAGAAGTTAGAGGATGAGAAATAGAAAGAAAGAAACATTAGAATAGAAGAAAATGAATAACACAAATCTCACAGCGGAACGAATAAAAATATATTAAATAACATAATTTCTGAAATACAAAACAGTAACTGTACATACATACCATTATCAGAGCACCACAGTTATTCTTGGAACAGTTATAAACACCTGTTTCCAGATACAACATAGGACACAGCGGAAAATATGATAGTCTATAGCTAATTTGTTGAATCCTCCTACTTCAAGCTTGTCTAAGTGAATCTGAAAAATCCTGACTACTTGACTGCCTGTACAAATTTGGGCACTCAAGAGTTTAGGGAAAACAAAACAAGATAAACTCTGGGTCAGTCATGGGACTGGTGTGAGTAAACTCCAACCATTTGTATAACTTCAAAAATCCTATCGAAAGAAATGATAATCGTAAGACCGATCCACACATAAACACGGATGGTTATTACCTTACGATAATCAAAAATATTTTTGATATCAAATCCAGTGATATTATAATAGTGTCTACATCAAATAAATAGAATCTAGCCAAACGCTTGCATCTCAGCTCCATATATAATATAAAATCGAAAACCGCAAGGCGCTTATTGGAGATTGGGTTTCCAACATGACAAGGTATGGAACCACCTTCCGATAGAGTGTCTCTAGAGGGGAATACAATGGGTTTAACAAGAACGTCTTGTAACTCGGCCCACACATGGCTAACCACCCATTTAACTTGAGTGTATCGAGCATATTATCATCGACGGTTGTGATCAGCAACCGTTACCGAAAGCATACAGCAGCGAATAGAATAAGAAGCAAATGAATTTTCTCTAGATCAGGATATAACACCCCTAATGGGAATGACCTACATGGCCATGCCGCCTGCCCGATTTTTGTCATTTCCCGGTTGATGAGGCTTGAGGTCACAATTTCCTTTTAGAACATCTTTCCACCATTTAATTTGAATGTCATGTCGTCAGACATTCGTCCATATATGTTGTCCTGGGATTGGAAAAAATGAAGGCACCATTCGATTAATCCATTTAGGCAATTTCTACCTAGGATTAACAAAACAGCCCTTGCACTTTACTCCATCTTCAATTATTCTCAGCATGACTTGATTTGTAACACTTATGCCAATACAGAGTGTTTTTCAGAAATTAAATCTGATCCCGATCTCTCCATATTGACAACAGAGGTATAAAATAAATCAAACTTTATAGTCGATGATTTAACTATCAAAGTAACATCCATACAATCAATGGTCCTATTTCCAAATTGGAAATTCTACCGATCAACCATTAACAACACTGGCCCCTTTTTAAATTAATTCCTTATCGTATTATCGATTCGAAAATCCATTTTCAATCTTCCATATCCTTTCAAATCTCAATCTCGATTCTTGGAAGACATTTCTGACGTCATCATTTCTTTATTCGTGAAGATATCTCTTATTCCAATTTGAAAACATTTCTATATATTCATATATTCTTATTTCTATATTTTAGAAAATATACTTTATTAACATTGGACAAAAAACATTTCCAATTATCATTCCTTACTTCTAGTTATCCCAACTCATTTTGTTTTCTATACTTAGAAGCCATCTCTTCTTTACTTTGGAAAATGTTTCCCAGACTTTTTCATTTAGATAAACCCATGTTACATAATAAACATCATTGTTATAACTCAATTTATTATTTATTTATTTACTAATCTTATTCGTAACCAATTTTCACTACCGAACCTTAACCATTCCTTAGTTAATTATGAAGTCAATCAAGTTGGGATATAATTACCTCTCAGACCTTAACTGAACAACATTCTCAACTTTGAAATAGTCAAAGCGCACAACTTCAATCAAAACATCGCTTATGCGATTCTCGGATTCAATTTAAGAATCCACTTCCTTTACGGAAAACATTGATTATAATGGTAGTGTTATAATCGTTGTTTCCAAAGATTCGATTTAAAAGACATTTATTATAACGACAATGTTAAAATCGTTGTTTAGATTTACCAAACATTTATTATAATGACAGCGCTAAAATCGTGTTTAGATTTATAAAACATTTATTATCACAATAGCGCTAAAATCGCTGTTTAGATTTATAAGACATTTATTTTCATGACAGCGCTAAAATCACTGTTCAGATTTATAAAACATTTATTATCACGACAATGCTAAAATCGCTGTTTAGATTTATAAACATTTATGATAACAGTAGCATTATAATCACTGTTTAGATTTACAAGGGTAGCATTATAATCGTTGTTCCCAAAAAAATTAGGTATATAAACATTTATTTAAAACCTCTTCATCAATTCTATATTCGTATTTCAACAAATTTCTTTTTGTTTTCATTACTTCGAAAGATAACTATAAACTCAACTTAAATTAATATTAAATTATCTCAAAACTTACATAGCCATAAATATTAAAATATTAGTTTCTTAACGTATTTTATCTATAGATCCACATCAAATAGAGTTTAAATCTCTTTCCTAAAATAAACCTTGACGTAGTCAAATCCTAAATATAAATCCCTTGGATTTATCTCGGTTTATTTTATATTTTAACTTTGGAATAAAACCCACTAATGTCCCTTTTGAAAATGATGATCCTTTTTTCCTTTTCATTTAAATTTCTATTTGAATTTGTGTTTCCAAATTCAAATCCTCTTCATAAATATTTTCACTAAAAATAATTATCCACTTCAGTTGTGAATAATATTCCCTTTTATATAATCAAATCCATTTGATTTCATACTAAATAAAACCTGAAATCCAGATTCCTTTATTTAACTTCTATTGGTAAAGAGGATTACTCAGGTAATTTCCCATTTTATTTCACCATTTTCTAATCTCGTTCATAATTTCCTTTATAATCTGCTAAGTTCAAACCCAATTGCAAATATCTATTTTAAAACCACTTTCCACCTTTCTATATAAATTCGATCTTGAATTCATATTTCAATCTATCGAATAATAAATAATTCACTTAGTTTATTAACTTGTTTATTATCAGTTACTTGTTTATTTATTAAACAAGTTTCTATTTCCAAGTCTATTTGAAAATTTAATCTCTATTTTGGAAAAAAAAATTGTTTTTAAATCTCAAATTCCTTTTTCCATATAAATTCATTTTTCGGCATTTTAAATATTAACATTCTAGGGCCAGGATAGCTCGAACACAACATAACATAATCAATCACAAATTATATAACACATCATATAACACAATAAATAAAACAGTAACATAAATATTGAGGAATCCAGTTGGATCCCTCCAACCTGTTTCCCTGCATCCACAGACGTTCATCAACATTAATAATACCAATAATATAAATTTCATATCAATGTGAAATATCATAGTAAACAGAATTGATAAATCGATCAACGGTATAACTATTATCAACTACTTCATCTAAACAACCATCACACAGAATAAAATAACTATAAATAAAATTTAAAACTCGTTTATACAGAAATATAAACGAGGCAGAGTTAGTAAGTTTACTCACCTTATCATCGCAGTTGATGATTCTGCTTTTATTTCGTTTTAAAATCAAACAGGCGCTTGATTTTTCCATGAGATTCAATAGCTTTTTTCTCAGCCACATTAGTGGCAGAATAAAGATCTTGTCATTATGATTCTAACGTGAACGGTTCCGTCGGATTCTGTCAAGCGATGAACAATTACATGCGTTATAACTTTTGATTTTAATTAAACATTATTAAAATTTCATAACATGTAAATTAATTAACCTTTAATATTCCTTAATCCATGTTTAACTAATACTCCCCCTCCATTCAAACGTTCGGATCGCTGCATTTTTCTCTAGTTCGGATTTCTGCGCAACTTCCTATAGCAATTCAACATGGTCAAAACTTTAACACCTTTCTCATTCCCATTAACATTGCAAATAAATAGATTAATGTCACAAAAGTCTCATTAACCTGTCTTCTTTAATTAACAGAACCAGCTACTCCCTAGAAATACTGGCCGCAAGCCATAATTTTCATCACTTCTTGTACATACCGTATTTAGAAACTACTCGTTGCTCAAATTCCATTAACATTTCCGTTTTAAGTCTTCTTTCCAACCTTAATTCCAATTCGCGGAAAAACAACACTCAGCGTTTAAATCCCTTACACAAACATTCCTCAATCGATTCTTTTAGATACTTAATGCTTACCACAAGTGATACGTCTTTCCCAGTTTACGCAATTTGAAACATATGTAGTGTATATTGCCAGTATAACTTTTATAAGTTATGGTATGGTATCTATAAAATAAAATCTATTCATCCTTTATTACCTTAATTGAATTACTAACCTTTTTAACGTTCTTTAATACGTGATTAGTTCCATGTTTTGTTTCTTCCCTAGGCAACATCAAAATAACCAGATTCTCTTCTACTCCAGTTTAAATGAGAGGATCTGACTCCTTTTGAAGATCACCTGCGCAAGCTTTAGGCAACTAGAACTCTACACAGTAATGAACCCGCAAACATCAACCTTAATGGCCATGCTTTCCTTATCACTTTTATTCGCCTGTTTCTCGAGAACCACGTACACCGTCTTTAACCCCTCCATGTTGAACCATCTCCTATTCGCTGCTAATTCAACACCAATTTCCACTCGCAGACAACCCGGACTTCTCGTTCATCACATTCCATCCATTATTTGTTTACCTAAACCAACTCCACATCTTTTGAAACCATGCCCCTACCGATCAACCACCTCATGAGATCCACACTGACAGTGTCTCCTTTATGACACATGTATGCAGCCTGTATTCTGTCCCAAATGCTACAGTTCGAACCTACTTCAAACAATTATGGCTGACGCTCACCAATAATCTTCATTTACTAATTATCTTATTAATTAAATAAACACGTGTAAAACTTTTAACCCTTCTTTCCAACTCCTTGTTTTCTGGCCGTAGCCTGCTTCACGAATAACCTCCTTAGTCACGAATACCGCACAAACAGCTATGCCACAATTCTTCTTTTGAACCCATTTAAATCCCAAAGTAATTCAAATAATACACTTATGAGTCCACAAACCTCCTTCTCCCCAGTCAACAACATGGTCCATACATTCCCACATCTCAAATAGAAAACAAAAAAGAAAATACCCGAGGCCATTGAAAACGCAGCACTGCACCTTTACTGTCACTGTCGCACCCTGTCATCTTATTCACGTCGCAAAAGCTTGAGCCTACTGCCACCAATATCATCTTCATGGCACTTACCGCCACACCCACCGATGATCGGAGACGAACCCCATCACCATGCTAACACTGTCCAAGACCTATACTCATCGACCCGTGCGTCAATGTCGACCCATGCGCCACGACTTCACCTCCGCCCTTACTATACCCAACCTCCTTCCATCCTAGCCTCGAGCCGAGCCCTAAATCCGTTCTAGTTTTCAAATTTTGTGAGCTCCGGCTTCTTAGATTTAAAGAAGAGAGAATCCCTCGTGCGGATGAGCACCACGAGTTAAAATGGGTGATTTCATCTGAGTTTATTTTTGTATGATTCTTTATTTGTTTTATTTTCAGGTTCGTTAGTTTCTCTGTGTTTGGAAAGAAAGTATAAGGAGAAAGAGCAAGCACAGTATTTAAAGCAGACGATAGTTTGGTACACACGGTTTTGTGGTTTGAGGAACACGGTATGTAAAGGCTTGCTTCGCACGGAAACTGATGGCGTGCCACGCACGGTTCAAAAAATTTGACAGAAATGGTATCAATAGCTTGGCACTCAAGGGTGAATAAGTGGGGAGCACGCTGTTTTGAATGGAAAAAGGGTAGCCATCACTTTTAGAATGAATGTATTATTAAAGAAAATAATTTCCAAAGCTTTGTCACTGTACTACATTAGATTTTTTGGTCTCAAAATTTATGCCCAGATTTGTTATGAGATTGGCTAAGATTTCTGCTTAACGTGTACAAACTATAATTGGTCAAAATAATATCTGCCTGGTATTGTTTTAAATTTGAACGGAGTTACAGATTTTTCTGCAAGGATTTTGGGAAGACATGTTCAGCCCGAGATATTGTTCAAAAGATTTTTAATTTCGTAGATATAAATTTTAAAGATCTCGACAAGATTAGACTAACATGCAGAATATTTTTGAAAGCGGGTATTTTTTAGCTTAAATAATTTGATAAAATATAAATAAATCTCCATTTACATTTCTAATACAACATTTTAAATAAATTTAAATGTTCAAAATAAATTGGCAAAAATATGGGTCGTTACATTCCTTCTCTTAAAATAATTTCGTCCTCGAAATTGCTAAGCAGTAAAAATGTTATGACTCTATTTCCTCATAACTTACTTAGTTGAAACCTTATATTCCATATCTTCGTAACCCAGTTCTTACCCGACCTTCGAGTTCTCATACCAGTGCTCGACCATTCATAATTCTTTCTAAATGATATGTCCACCCCTTTTGGACAATCCATCATCACATTCTTGCCTTTAACCCATATGCTCTTCTGCATATTCATACCCATTTTAATTGACTTTAAATCCATTTATCGATTTCATTATTCCACTTGAACTTTTATTAACTAGTTCTGGTTTTCTTATTTAATCGCAATTAAAACTCAATTTTAAATTATCAAAAATTCCTTGAAAATTTTGTAACTCTTTAAATTTTCGAAAAATTTCGCCAGCATCTCCCTTGCACGGCTCAATTGGTACAACCATAATTCGCCTTTCTAGGCCTTCTCCAATCCAAAAGAAAATCAAAAATCCAAGCGGCTTGCCTCATAGGCTCATAAAACCATCAGCCAAATAATTTTGTAAATATGTACCTTTTTGTCGGGCGCCCAACTCTATATCTTTCATTTGCTTCCATTCAATATCTGCTCAGTATGCATATATCCATTTCCAGTTGGTTTCAAATCAATCCAACTTCCATTTTATCAATTCAAGTCTGATTTCTATTTAAGTCAATCCACTTATTATACTTGAAACCAAATTTATCACAATTCGATTTAAATTAACAACACCCAATATATATTCAACTTGCTTATTCATAAGTCAAATTCATATTAATAATTCGAATCTTAACATTTCTCTTTATTTAATTTCATTCGAAATCATTTCTAATCCAATCCAATTTCATTTGACTTAAGTTAAATTTCAATCTATTTGATTCATTTCCACTATTTCAATCTATTTAACTTCACAGGTTAAATTTAAATTCCGGAATTTTAATTTCTTGGATTTTTTATTTCAAATTAGTTTGAAATAATATAACTATACGCATATATATATATAATCTTTTGCAAATTCAAAACACTTGGATTTTATAGAAATAACTTGTTCTTTTCAAACAAATTTTTCAATCCCAAATTACTATAGTAGCAATCCGTCACTCAAAAACTTAAAAATAAATACGGATAATGTCACGATCCATTATCAGAATTATTTTCTTGCCATTGAAGTGATTTCATTGCTTAATCCCTTTAAAAATCCATTTAAACCATTCTTATTCAAAAATATTTTAAAGTAATGTTATATTACTTTATAAGATTTCACAAAATATTTTCTGAACACCCGGAATTTAAATTCCAATTCTGGTTTGAACTTAATCTTGGTTTATCTCATTTGTATACATTATCCGTAATAAATTATATAACCACTTCAATATTTCATAATTCCATTTGATTGTAATAACAATCAACACATTCATATATAATAATTTAGAAATTATTCTTTTATGTCAAAATAACTTTTGGGCAAAATTATTTCATTTACCCATTTTAAAACAATACTGTATCGGATTGTTCTGTTTGAGAGTTTAGAAACACCTATCGATATAGTTGTACATTCTTTATCGACCAGAATTCATAAACCACTCAACAAACCAGTCAACACAATATAAAACAATGTTATATCAAATCTAGAAATATGCGCTCATATACATACTCAAACTCAATCTACGGTATTACTAACCCCATCTCTATTAAGTTACGCAACAGAGCCAAGGTTATTACTCAACATTCAGCTCTGATACCAACTGTAATGGCCCGAATTTCTGTACCCATTGAGTTGACTAATCACACCACACGTCTAACCCAAAATGCACAGAAATACGAATCATTAATAGAAAGAAGTTAGAGGATGAGAAATAGAAAGAAATATTAGAATAGAAGAAAACGAAGAACAAAAATCTCACAGCGGAACGAATAAAAATATATTAAATAACATAACTTTTGAAATACAAAACAGTAACTGTGTATACATACCGTTATCAGAGCACCACATTTATTCCTGGAACAATTATAAACACTTGTTTCCAGATACAACATAGGACACAGTGGAAAATATGATAGTCTATAGCTAATTTGTTGAACCCTCCTACTTGAAGCTTCTCCAAGTGAATCTGAAAAATCCCGACTACTTGACTGCTCATACAAATTTGGGCACCCAAGAGTTTAAGGAAAACAAAACAAGATAAACTCTGGGTCAGTCATGGGACTAGTGTGAGCAACTCCAAACATTTGTTTAACTTCACAAATCCTATCGAAAGAAATGATAATCGTAAGATCGATCCACACATAACACGGATGATTTTTACCTTGTGATAACCAAAAATATTTTTGATATCAAATCTAGTGATATTATAATATTGTCTACATAAAATAAATAGAATCTAGCCAAACGCTTGCATCTCATGCTCCATATATAATATAAATCAAAAACTGCAGGGCACTAATTGGAGATTGGATTTCAACATGACAAGGTATGGAACCACCTTCCGACAGTGTATCTCTAGAGGGGAATACACCGGGTTTAACAATAACGTCTTGCAACCTAGCCCACACACGGCTGACCACTCATTTAACTTGAGTATATCGAGCATATTATCACCGACGGTTGTGATCAGCAACCGTTGCCGAAAGCATATAGCAGCGAATAGAATAAGAAGCAAATGAATTTTCTCTAGATCAGGTGATAATACCCCTAATGGGAATGACCCACATGGCCATGCTGCCTACCCGATTTTTGTCATTTCCTGGTTGATAAGGCTTGAAGTCACGATTTCCTTTTAAAACATGTTGCCACCATTTACTTTGAATGTCATGTCATCAGACATCCGTCCATATACGTTGTCCTGGGATTGGACAAACCGAAGGCACCATTCGATTAATCCATCTTAGGCAATTTCTAACTAAGATTAACAAAACAGCCCTTGCACTTTACTCCGTATTCAATTATTCTCAGCATGACTTGATTCGTAACGCTTATGCCAATATGGAGTGGTTTTAAGATATTAAATCTAATCCCGGTTTCTCTATATTGACAACGAAGGTATAAAATAAATCAAAACTTTGATAGTCGGTGATTTAACTATTAAAGTAACATCCATATAATCAATGGTCCTATTTCCAAATTGGAAATTCTACCGGTCAACCATTAACAACACTGGACCCTTTTTATATTAATTCCTTATTATATTATCGATTCTAAAATCCATTTTCAATCTTCAATATCCTTTCAAATCTCAATCTCGATTCTTGGAAAACATTTCTGACGTCATCATTTCTTCATTCGAGAAGATATCTCTTATTCCAATTTGAAAACATTTCTATATATTCATATATTTTTTATTTTTATATTTTAGAAAATATACTTTATTAACATTGGACAAGAAACATTTCCAATTATCATTTCTTACTTCTAGTTATCCCAACTCATTTCATTTTCTATACTTAGAAACCACCTCTTCTTTACTTTGGAAAATGTTTCCAAGAACTTTTCATTTAGTTAAACCCATGTTACATAATAAACAACGTTGCTATAACTCAATTGATTAATTATTTATTTACTAATCGGATTCCTAACCAATTTTCACTACCGAACCTTAACCATTCCTTAGTTAATTATGAAGTCAATCAAGTTGGGGTATAATTACCCCTCAGACCTTAACTGAACAACATTCTCAACTTTGAAACGGTCAAAGCTCACAACTTCAAACAAAACATCGCTTGCGCGATTCTTGGATTCAATCTAAGAATCCACTTCCTTTACGGAAAAATTGATTATAACGGTAGTGTCATAATCGCTGTTTCCAGATATTTGATTTGTAAGACATTTATTATAACGGCAGCGTTAAAATCGTTGTTTAGATTTACCAAACATATATTATAATGACAGCGCTAAAATTGTTGTTTAGATTTATAAAACATTTATTACCACGACAACGCTAAAATCGCTGTTTAGATTTTTAAAACATTTATTATCACGACAGCGCTAAAATCGCTGTTTAGATTTATAAAACATTTATTATCACGACACCGCTAAAATCACTGTTTAGATTTATAAACATTTATGATAACAGTAGCATTATAATCGCTGTTTAGATTTACAAGGGTAGCATTATAATCGTTGTTCCCCAAAATAATTGGTATATAAACATTTATTTAAAATCTCTTCATCAATTCTATATTTGTATTTCAACAAATTTCTTCTTATTTTCATTACTTTAGAAGATAACTATAAACTTAACGTAACTTAATATTAAATTATCTCAAAACTTACATAGCTATAAATATTAAAATATTAGTTTCTTAACATATTTTATCTATAGATCCACACTAGATAGAGTTTAAATCTATTTCCTAAAATAGACCTTGACGTAGTCAAATCCTAAATATAAATCCCTTGGATTTATCTCGGTTTATTTTATATTCTAACTTTGGAATAAAACCTGCTCATGTTAAAAGCGATTTTCCTTTTTTCCTTTTCATTTAAATTTCTATTTGAATTTGTGTTTCCAAATTCAAATCCCCTTCGTAAAT
Source organism: Allium sativum (assembly GCA_030737875.1). Taxonomy (NCBI): domain Eukaryota; kingdom Viridiplantae; phylum Streptophyta; class Magnoliopsida; order Asparagales; family Amaryllidaceae; genus Allium; species Allium sativum. The sequence goes on from CM060924.1 coordinate 305,062,113, forward strand.
ATTTTCACTAGAAATCATTATTCAGTTCAGTCGTGAATAATATTCCCTTTTATATAATCAAATCCATTTGATTTCATACTAAATCAAACCTAAAATCCAAATTCCTTTATTTAACTTCTATTGATAGAGAGGATTACTCAGGTAATTTCCTATTTTATTTTACCTTTTTCTAATCTCATTCATAATTTCCCTTATAATCTGCTAAGTTGAAACCCAATTGCAAATATCGATTTTAAAACCACTTTCCACCTTTCTATATAAATTTGAACTTGAATTCATATTTTAATCTATCCAATGATAAATAATTCACTTAGTTTATTAACTTGTTTATTATCAGCTTCTTGTTTATTTATTAAACAAGTTTCTATTTCGAAGTCTATTTGAAAATTTAATCTCTATTTTGGAAAAAAAATTGTTTTTAAATCTCAAATTCCTTTTTCCATGTAAATTCATTTTTCGGCATTTTAAATACTAACATTCTAGGGTCTGGATAGTTCGAACACAACATAACATAATCAATCACAAATTATATAACACATCATATAACATAATAAATAAAACAATAACATAATTATTGAGGAATCCAGTTGGATCCCTCTAACCTGTTTCCCTGCATCCATAGGCGTTAATCAACATTAATAATACCAATAATATTAATTTCACATCAATGAGAAATATCATAGTAAACAGAAATAATAAATAGATCAACAGTATAACTATACCAACCAATTCATCCAAACAACCATCACACAGAATAAAATAACTATAAATAAAATTTAAAACTCGATTATATAGAAATATAAACGAGGCAGAGTTAGTGAGTTTACTCACCTTATCTTCGCAGTTGACGATTCTGCTTTTATTTCATTTTAAAATCAAATAGGCGCTTGATTTTTCCATAAGATTCAATAGCTTTGTTCTCAACCACATTAGTGCCAGAATGGAGATCTTGTCATTATGATTCTAATGTGAACGGTTCCGTCGGATTCTGTCCATAGATGAAACAATTACATGCGTTATAACTTTTGATTTTAATTGAACATTATTAAAATATCATAACATGTAAATTAATTAACCTTTAATATTCCTAAATCGGTGTTTAGCTAATACTCCCCCTCCATCAAGACGTTCGAATCCCTGCATTTTTCTCTAGTTCGGATTTCTGCGCAGCTTCCTGTAGCAATTCAACATGGTCAAAACTTTAACACCTTTCTCATTCCCATTAACATTGCAAATAAATAGATTAATGTCTGAAAAGTCTCATTAACCTGTCTTCTACAATTAACAGAACCTGCTACTCCCTAGAAATATTGGCCGCAAGCCACAATTTTCATCACTTCTTGTACATACCGTATTCAGAAACTACTCGTTGCTCATATTCCGTTAACGTTTCCTTTTTAATTCTTCTTTCCAACCTTAATCCCAATTCCCGAAAAAACAACACTCAGCGTTTAAATCCCTTACACAAACATTCCTCAACCGATGCTTTCAGATAATTAATGCTTACCGCAAGTGATACGTCTTTCCCAATTTACGCAATTCGAAAACTGTGCAGTGTATATTGCCAGTATAACTTTTATAAGTTATGGCATGGTATCTCTAAAATAAAATACATTCATCCTTTGTTAGCTTAATTAACTTACTAACCTTTTTAACGTGCTTTAATACGTGATTAGCTCCATGTTTTGTTTCTTCCCTAGGCAACATCAAAATAACCAGATTCCCTTCTACTCCAGTTTAAATGAGAGGATCTGACTCCTTTTGAAGAGCACCTGCGCAAGCTTTAGGCAATTGGAACTCTACACAGTAATGAAAACGCAAACATCAATCTTAATGTCATGCTTTCCTTACCACTTTTATTCGCTTGTTTCTCGGGAACCACGTACGCCGTCGTTAACCCTTCCATGTTGAACCATCTCCCATTCGCTGCTAATTCAACACCAATTTCCACTCGCAGACAACCCAAACTTCTCGTTCATCACATTCCATCCTTTATTTGTTTACCCAAACCAATTCCACATCTTTTAAAACCATGCTCCTACCGAATAACCACCTCACAAGATCCACACTGACAGTTTCTCCTTTATGACACATGTATGCAGCATGTATTCTTTGCCAAATGCTACAGTTCAAACCTACTTCAAACAATTATGGCTGACGCTCACCAATAATCTTCATTTACTAATTATCTTATTAATTAAATAAACATGTTTAAACCATTTAATCCTTCTTTCCCACTCCTTGTTTTCCGGCCCTAACCTTCTTCACGAATAACCTCCCTAGTCACGAATACCGCACAAACAGCTATACAACAATTCTCCTTTTGAACCCATTTACATCCCAAAGTAATTCAGATAATACACTTATGAGTTCACAAACTTTCCTTCTCCCCAGTTAACAACATGCTCCATACATTCCCAGTAATTGTGATTCGATACAGCTCAAATAGAAAACAGAAAAGAAAATACCCGAGGCCTTTGAAAACGCAGCACTGCACCTTTACTGTCACCATCGATTTCATCCACCCTGTCATCTTATTTACGTCGCAATCGCTCGAGCCTACTTCCACTAATATCCTCTTCATGGCACTTATCTCCACACACACCGATGATCGTAGATGAACCCCATCACCATGCCAACACTATCGAAGACCTGTACTCCTCGACCCGTGCACCAGTGCCACCCCTAGCGCCACGACTTCACCTCCGCCCTAACTACGCACAGCCTTCTTTCGTCCTGGCCACGAGCCGAGCCCTAAATCCGTTCCAGTTTTCAAATGTTGTGAGCTCCAGCTTTGTTAGATTTAAAGGAGAGAGAAGCCCTCACGCGGATGAGCACCACGAGTTAAAATGGGTGATTTCATCTGAGTTTATTTTTGTATGATTCTGTATTTGTTTTATTTTCGGGTTCGTTTGTTTCTCTTTGTTTGGAAAGAAAGTATAAGAAGAAAGAGCAAGCACAATATTTAAAGCAACCGATAGTTTGGTACGCACGGTATTGTGGTTTGGGGAACACTGTATGTAAAGGCTTGCTTCACACGGAAACTGATGGCGTGCCACGCACGGTTCCAAAAACTTGATAGACTCGGTATCAATAGCTCTCAAGGATGGATAAAGTGGGGAGCACGCTGTTTTGAATGGAAAAAGGGTAGCCATCACTTTTAGAATGAATGTATTATTAAAGAAAATAATTTCCAAAGCTTTGTCACTGTACTACATTTGATTTTTTGGTATCATAATTTATGCCTAGATTTGTTCTGAGATTGGCTAAGATTTCTGCTTAACGTGTACAAACTATAATTGGTCAAAATAATAGCTGCCCGGTATTGTTTTAACTTGAATGGAGTTACAGATTTTTCTGCAAGGATTTTGTGAAGATATGTTCAGCTCGAGATATTGATCAAAAGAATTTTCATTTCATAGATATAAATTTTAAAAATCTCGACAAGATTAGACTAATATGCAGAAAATTTTTGAAAGCGAATTTTATTTTTAGCTTAAATAATTCGATAAAATATAAATAAATCTCCATTTAAATTTCTAATACAACATTTTAAATAAATATAAATGTTCAAAATAAATTGGCAAAAATATGGGTCATTACAATATCGTTCACGTCAAAATGGCGTTAACCTAATCAACACGGCTATATATATATTTAAATATATTTGTGTCCATCCCAAATCGGACATCAAAATCAGATTTTGATCTTTTACTGAATATTATTTTAAAATATTCATTATTTTAAAATATTTATTCTTTCTGAAATGGAATCAGACACAACCAATTACCATATAATGTTGATTATATGGATTTCATACAATCCATGAACATAATAGCAATGATAAACAATCAACCATCATCCAGAGTGCATTCTACACTACATAAGCATTAAATATAAATATTTAACGCTTATCACAGCATGTCAACCAATCGATTGAAATACAACTAAACTATTGGGATTAGTGTATGCCCAATATCATCCCAATACCCATGTGGGATTTTCAAACAACAAACACAGATTTTATTTGTGCAGTTGGGCGATGTGTAAAATTTATCGTCCCAATCAATATCAGTCAAATGAGTGTACATAAACAAATCGTTCGATTTGCAAATGAATATTTATTTTATTCACATACACATTAAAAATTATATTTTAACGATAAAATATTTTATTTCAGCTGATAAATATTTTACATTCCATTCCACATCACAGTCAATCACAACAACACAATACAATCAAACAAACAAGTCGTCCATGGTCTGTGGACGACGGGGAGCCGTTCATAAATGCAGTTATAAAATAAATAACTTTATAAAGAAAATTATAGTGAGGAGTTCTCACCTTTGGGTTTCCACTCCTTCTTTCTTTATTTCTGAACTGTTCGTACTCCATTCTGTTTTCAGTCAGTTCCATCACACTCTTTTTCATACTGCTTATAATAAAAATCACCTTTTTATTATGATGTTTATGTATTTAAAAATTGCATTTTTACATCGCTATTATATAAATAAAAATCATATTTTTATTTCTTCTTCATATATATAAAAATCGAATTTTTATCGCTACTTCATATATATAAAAATTTATATTTTTATTTCGCTTCATATACAATAAAAATCGAATTTTTATTTCAAAATCATATGTATAAAAATCCTATTTTTATTTATTCAAAAAATCCTACTTCTTCTAATTAAAAATCTTACCTTTGCTAATTAAAAATAAAAATCATATTTTTCTATAAACCAAAAATCATATTTTTATCGTATAACTATATATATAAAAATCAAATTTTTATCACTTCGCTATATGTATTAAATCAAATTTTTTATCACTATTCCTATAAAGAAAAATCAAATTTTTATTCGCAACAACATATATAAAAATACGATTTTTATAGCGCTCTCTAGGTAGATAAAAATCCAAATTTCCTACACTTTAAAAAAATCAGATTTTTATAGAATAAAAATAAAACAAAATCAGCAAACTCACTTTGGTGGCTTACTGGTGGAAGCCGGGGCGGTGTTGGTCTGGTGGTGGTCAGCTAGGGGGGAGGCGGTTTGGTTTTGCGTAGAGTTTGTGGGTTTTGGGGATAGGGAGTGCGGAGGAGAGACAAGGGAGGAAGGAGAAGGAGGAGGGGGTCTGGCGATCCGTGCACGTAGGGGCAGAGGGGGTTCGATGGCGGCATAAGCGGCGGCGTCGAGATCGAGAGGGGCTGAGCGGTTTTTTCCTTTTTCTTTTTTTCTTTTTTTATTTTAAAAGTTATGAGGGGAGAGAAATGATAGAGGGAGTAGGTTAGGTTTACATAATTTATATATAATAATTTAATATTATTTTTCCCTAAAAGTTGACATTGTATACTAACCCCAAACGAGAACCAATGACTGTCGTCACTAGCTAATTACCCCCATTCAAACGCAATGGGATATGTCTCGTAAGCCAATTCGGTTGTTATGAACAGTTTTCATTTAAATTAAAATATAGTTCAATGTATACTGAATTTGAACGCACATTTTAAATTACTGAGGCCACATACATACTCTAAAACTTCCAGAAAAATAAATCTGGCTATGTTTTGACGATACGGTCCTAACAAAACTAATTTCGTTAAATTTGGTGACCGTTTGAAAAACGGTCATTTTCTGGTCGATCCAAATTGACTAAAACTATCAAAACAAGTTTTCTTTTGCCATGCTCACATATTAATTCCAAAAATTATGAATTTTGGAATCTAACAATAATTTGACATTCCGGGTCCATCAAAAGTGGTCTCATCGAAAATGGAGGTCGTTTGCAAAATCGCTATTCTTAAGGGCTATATTTCCATAGCGACTATTTTGAATTTTCAACTGGACATAACTTTTTATTCCCGCTATGAAATTTCAATTTTTTGGATTAATTGGAAAGATATTTTCAAACAGATTCAAATGTTTTTGGTTTCACTTAAATCCGGTTTATTTTGAATCCTGTACATTCAATTGAAATTTGAAATCGAATTTTCAAACTACCGCATTATTTCCAATTCCTTTTATAATTATAAATAAATATTTATAATCCAGTTTAAATTTAAATAAATATATACATTCTAATTCTATTCAAAATAAATTTCTAGTCGTTGTTATTTAAAATAAATCATTTTAAATATTCAAAATTCATTAAAATTGCCAAAATAAATTTTTTAAATTGGCTCCGATTTTCCGGTTTGTTACAATCTCCCCCACTTAAAATCTTTTCGTCCTTGAAAAGGAACGGAGCTAAAAGTTGTTTAACTAACCAACTCAACTTTCAGTCTGGCTTTCATTCTTCAACCTTTCAATTTCTAAGAATTTTCAAATTTTTCAAAAATTTGGCTAACAACCTAAATTTTCGAAAAATTTCGCCATAACCTCCTTTGTAAGGAGAGGGGTTTGGAAATTTATTGTGCTGTATTAGGCACCCAATAAATTCTAAAAAGCATACACATATTTAAAGTGGTATAACTGTGTGTCCACGGGGGAGTGTGTATAGATCAAAACTTCAGAGAATAAATTCTCATCACGCTATAAATAGTTTTTGTGCCTTAATGACTAGAGAGACGTGATTACTGTCAACTGCAGACCCGTGTGGGGTTTCTATTAATCTGGCTATTTACCGTTACATTTTACATAGTCTATATCAGTCTTCGGTTCAACCTGAAATATAGTCGTCGCCATATAAGCCTCTCGCTTGTATGGTAAATCTTCAACCTCGTCACACAAGCTCCAAGTGCTTATGTGGTATATGATAGAGTATGCTATCCTCATGCAGTATGCAAGATAGCCTATTTCAAAATTAATTATTACTATCCTATGGAGACGTTTATAATCTCACCCAGAACAACCAGCACTCCGCATCCAATGGCATTCACAGGAGTTGATATAGAAATAAAATTGCGCATCCAACTCATTAAGGTTTACCTATTTGTCGGGCATGCAAATAAATTCTTTACTCAACAGCAAATCCATTTACTTGTTCAATGTATATACATGTACATATATGCTATATCAAGCTATTTTCAATTCAGTTCAAGATTTAATTCAATTTAGCTTAATGGTTCAAAATTTTAATTAATCAAACAACACAATCAGTAATCAGCAATCAATTAGTTGATTATCTTTTCAAATCCATAGTTTTAATACATAGTAAAAAATCATATTTTTGATGTTAATTCACAACAACAAACCTTATCTAGTTTTGGTTCTCACACCAGTCAATTGGAAATATATAGACATCCTACCTACGAAACTCGATCATAAGCTCTGATGATGACACGCCATCTTCGGAATCATCTCTGAGTGACTAGAGTGTGATTCTATATCTATCCAGTATATTTAAGACTTCGAATATATGTTTATGACGCATATATGCAAAATCTCATATACTCGATTATCCAGATTCAATACAAAATAAATATTCAAATACGTTGAATAAGGTTTAATTTTTCAAAACAAAATTTGTTTTCATTTTTATTTTAAAAACACTACTCTTCAAACTCGTTCTAGGATACTACTGATCCCATCTCTAACGAGTCATCCTTATTGGATACTACTAATCCAATCCCTGATGAATTCTTTCGTTCGGTTCTAATGTGTCTTGTTCTCGAGCTTTGTAAACAAAAGCTCTGATACCAAATTGTAACGACCCGAACTTCCCCGTAAAGGAAAGCCCGAATTGAGTTGAGAACACGATAAATCAGAACACAAATAAAAGAACATTTCATTGCTTATTACAACAATTACATCAGAGTACAGGAATATAACATAGTATGAATAAATATTACACATTCGATAAATATCAGAGATTTAAAAATTACAATGCAGCGGAAAATATTACAAAACACAACTGAAAGAGATACACGAATACAGAGCTTTTCGAATATCATTCCAGCTGTAAACCAGGATCCGGTGAATATAATATCTGCAAAACCCAACTACTAGCTGCTGGTGTGGAAAATAGGGGCACCCAGAGTTTAGGTTAAAAGAATAAACTCCAGGTCAGTCATGTGACTAGTTTGAGAACTAAAACAATTATTTAAAACTTTACTTTAAAATCAGATATATCATGGGACCATGTTGTATAACACGGAATGAGTTTCCTCCCAAGAATACCAGTGCATATAACAAAACAACGCAATGCTATTGGGGAAAAATGAAGCAATTATAAGACTCAGGTCCCATAACACAATGCAACGCAAGCCGGAGGATAGGGTTTTCACTTATAATAGCCAAACATGCTTGGTACGTTTAAAACAAATCTTTTGATACTATTATAAGTACATAGTGCATAAAACAACTTCAAATATAAATGTATCAATCCTAGACGGCACGGGAACCATATATCATGTCGACATGCTAGTTCTACAATTATAACCGCAAACTCACGTATTGGAAGTTGGATTTCCATCTGTGAACCAAGGCAAGGGTTCGACCTTACCGCTTCGAGACGCTCTAGCCCGTGTCTCAGGCAAGCGCGCAGACAAGCCTTGGATCGTCAGGGCCGGTCCACTCGATGTGGATTAAAATGCCTGAACACTACGTTTCCCCGCCCTATGGGGCGTAAATCTGGTCTGTATAAAAACCATATCATCCATCGGCCTCGCAGTGGCGATATATCCGAGGCGCCTCGCTATCCATCATCCACATAAGCAAAACATCTGGGTTTGCAAAACCCAGATACCACTCCCAGCTAGAAGGAAATGCATGCCCTCCCTGATGTCCTCTCCCGTTTCTGGTTCACACCGGGAAGTGAGGCTCGCGAATTAACGCTACACAAAGCTATGCTATATTAAAGCCGTGCTTTGATAATCAACCACAAAACTATGCTTCTCAACAGAAGCCTTGATCATTTGCATCCCAGCATGCCACATAGACAATTCACGCTATGCAACCTATGTCTATCAATCACACATAATGAAATCTGATGTTAGACACACATCCATTTATAAGTTCACTCTGGGTCTGAACGAAACCGGAGGCACCTGTTCCTCGTCCCATATGTCCAATACATGAGAGAGGTCCTCGCATATCCGGTCGATCTCCAAGTACGTATGGACAATCAACACTTATTACCTCGTCTTGGGCGTACAACCCAATCAAGACATCAGTAATCATCCAAACGACGTGAAGACCTCCATTCTTCAACCACCATCTTCATCATCGACTCATCGTCGATTCAGTTATTCAGATTGGGATAAACCCGGACTTTCTGAATAACTCGCATATATAATAAACAAGTGCTATAAAAACACAATATATGCCTCATTCCAGTTCTGAATATTCTTTTATTTAAATATTCATATCCTTTGGGAAAGGTTCCCATTAATTTTATCAAAGATAAATTCTTTAAATTTATTCTTTAATCTTCCTTTGGATATCAATCCAAACTAAATTATAGTTTATCCAAACTAGTCGGGATTAGCAATCCTTATTGAAGTAATCATTTGTTTAATTTCCCAATCCCAACCTATTCATCCTATGGAGCAAAACTGGTAGTACTCCATATCTAACACCATGGTGTTATCGGTAAAGTTAATTACCATTTCTCGTTCAAATCTAATTAAAGATTTAACTATCGCCTGGAGTAAAACCGGTGGTACTCCATTCTCGATCATTTCTCGAATTTGATAATTTTAGTTATCAAATTCACCTTTCAATCTATTTAAAGATTCATTAAAACTCTAATTTAGTTTTAATTTCCAAAAATCATTACTTAATGATTATTCAAAGTTAAGAAATAAATCTTATCTTTAACTGGGTTAAAGAACTAATGTCATTTAAAACACAGCTCACAATAAACCCATAATCACATTCCATTAACAATGGAATCTTCACGAAATGTAGATCAATATATATAATCAATATGAACATCCATATCCAACCGATAATATAAATGGAATAACGGCAAAGCCTTTAAAATTCCATATATATTAACAGCCTTCCTCTATAGATGCTCACTTCGATTACTACCAAATCGAATTCCATTCAATTCCAATTTAATATGTTAAATTGGAAAACTTTACTTTGGAAAATCTCCTTTAAATCTTAACAAAAGATTTATAAATTCCAACTCACATTTCACTATAGATCGGATTAAAGAACGAATCTCGTTAAAAACATAGTTCACAATAAACCGAAAATCACATTCCAATTCAAATCCAATTAAATGTTAATTAAAGATTTATTCTTTTCACACAGGGTTTAAGAACAGTGTTACTGAAGACCCCATCCCATACGTCTCTAACCGTGAATTAGTAAGAGAACAATTCCCTAAGTATTAATCCCGAAGGCCGAAACCAACATCAGATCAATACCCAGGAAATCATTTAACTTAACTAATCTCTGGTTAGTTTCTAATTTTCTTAACTCCATTGGATTTAAGAACATTATTATTAAAGATACCATTGACGAGAAACCCAAAATCCAATTTGATATTAAATACAAGGCTCTGAAAAAAAATACATCGGCTTATATTCAATATCAAAATATTCCGAAGATAATTTCGATTCAAATCCATTCCATTTCATATATTGGAAATTCTGGTTATTTTTAAAACCATTTCAAATCCAATTTATTTATTTAAAAATATTGGATTATAATTCTAGTTCATAACTAGTTCATTTGGATAAAAATATATTTTTATCTGTTCAAATATGGAATTTTTCATCCCAATTCTTTCCAAATCATTTATTATGATTTTACACAAATTATTGATATTTTAATAATTTTATCAAGGCCCGTAGAGTCGATTTCCATAAACGGCCATCGAACTGCACTTACAGCGACCTTTTTCAAATTTGATTTGGACATAATTCCAAATCCAACTGTTAGATTTCTAATTTCTTGTATTCGATAGAAATCACTTTTCGATGCGAACCCAATGGTTCCGGTTTTAGGCGAATCCGACGGTCGGATCTCCCGTAATGTCCATTCGAAGTCAATGGTCGAAATTCGCAAATTGCCGTAGCGCGGCGCGTTCTGTTCAGGCCATTATGTATATATATAATATATATTATATCTATTTCATCGATTTCCTTTTAAAACGTATTTTATAAATCGTTTCAAATTCGTTTTCAAAACAATTTCAACTTCATATTCAATTTCAAATCAAAATTGAATATTCTATATCATTAATATATAAATGATAATATTTTCAAAATATTACATTTTGAAATCATTTCATTTCGATATTCATTATAAAAATGAATAAAATCAATATAAATATCATTCATGTCAAAATGGCGTTAATCTAATCAACACGGCTATATATATTTAAATATATTCGTGTCCATCCCAAATCGGACATCAAAATCAGATTTTGATCTTTTACTGAATATTATTTTAAAATATTCATTATTTTAAAATATTCGTTATTTTAAAATATCTATTCTTTCTGAACTAGAATCAGACACAACCAATTACCATATAATGTTGATTACATGGATTTCATACAATCTATGTACACAACAGCAATGATCAACAATCAACCATCATCAAGAGTTGATTCTACACTGCATAAGCATTAAATATAAATATTTAACACTTACCACAGCCTGTCAACCTATCGATTGACATACAACTTAATTATTGGGATTAGTGTATGTCCAATATCATCCCAATACCCATGTGGGGTTTTCAAACAACAAAAACATATTTTATTTGTGCGGTTGGGCGATGTGTAAAATTTATCGTCCCAATCAATATCAGTCAAATGCGTGTACATAAACAAATCGTTTGATTTGCAAATGAATATTTATTTTACTCACATACACTTTAAAAATTATATTTTTAATGATAAAATATTTTATTTCAACCGATGAATATTTTACATTCCATTCCACATCACAATCAATCACAACAACACAATACAATCAAACAACCAAGTCGTCCATGGTCTGTGGACGACGAGGAGCAGTTCATATACGCAGTTACAAAATAAATAACTGTATAAAGAAAATTATAGTAAGGAGTTCTCACCTTTGGTTTTCCACTCCTTTATATACTTCTGAACTGTTCGGATTCCGTTCTGCTTTCAATCAGTTCCATCGCACTCTTTTTCACGCTGCTCATAATAAAAATCATCTTTTTATTATGATGTTTATATATTTAAAAATCGCATTTTTACATCACTATTATATAAATAAAAATCATATTTTTATTTCTACTTCATGTATACGAAAATAGAATTTTTATCGCTACTTCATATATATAAAAATTTGTATTCTTATTTCACTTCATATACAATAAAAATCAATTTTTTATTTCAAAATCATATGTATAAAAATCCTATTTCTATTTATTCAAAAATCCTATTTCTTCTAATTAAAAATCTTACCTTTGCTAGTTAAAAATAAAAATCATATTATTCTATAAACCAAAAATCATATTTTTATCGTTCACTATATATATAAAAATCAAATTTTTATCACTTCGCTATATGTATAAAAATCAAATTTTTTATCATTGTTCCTATAAAGAAAAATCGAATTTTTATTCACTACAACATATACAAAAATACGATTTTTATAGCACTCTCTAGGTAGATAAAAATCCTAACTTCCTACACTTTATAAAAAATCAGATTTTTATAGAATAAAAATAGAACAAAATCAGCAAACTCACTTGGGGGTAGGAAGAGGTCAGAGGTGGCTGTTGGTGGTCGGAGGGGGCTCACTGGTGGTAGTAGGGGCGGCGTCGGTCCGGTGGTAGTCAACTAGGGGGTGGCGGCTCGGTTTTGCGTAGGGTTTGTGGGTTTTGGGGATAGAGTGTGAAGGAGAGAGAAGGGAGGAAGGAGAAGGAGGGGGGGTCTGATGATCCACACGCGGTGAGGCGGAGGGGGTCCGGTAGCGGCAGAAGCGGCGGCGTCGAGATCGAGTGGGGGATGAGCGGTTTTTTCCTTTTTTATTTTATTTTAAAAGTGACGGGGAGAGAGAAACGATAGAGGGAGTAGGTTAGGTTTATATAATTTATATATAATAATTTAATATTATTTTTCCCTAAAAGTTGACTTTGAATACTAACCCCAAAGGAGACCCAACGATTGTCCTCCATAGTTAATTACCTCATTTCCGAATGCAATGGGATATGTCTCGTAAGCCAATTCGGCTGTTACGATCAGTTTTCATTTAAATTAAAATATAGTTCAATGTTTATTGAATTTGAACACACATTTTAAATTACCGGGGCCACATACAGACTCTAAAAATTCTAGAAAAATGAATTTGACTATGTTTTGACGATATGGTCCTAACAAAACTAATTTCGTCAAATTTGGTGACCGTTTGAAAAACAGTCATTTTCTGATCGATCCAAATTGACTTAAACTGTCAAAACATGTTGTCTTTTGCCACACTCACATATTAATTCCAAAAATTATGAATTTTGGAATCTAACAATAATTTGACATTCCGAATCCAACAAAAGTGGTCTCGTCGAATGCGGAGGTCGTCTGCAAAGTCGTTATTTTTAAGGGTTATACTTCCATAGCGATTATTATGAATTTTGAATTGGACATAACTTTTTATTCCCGCTATGAAATTTCAATATTTCGGATTCATTGGAAAGTTATTTTCAAATAGATTCAAATATTTTTAGTTTCATTAAAATTCGGTTTATTTTGAATCCTGCACATTCAATTGAAATTTGAAATTGAATTTTCAAACTACCGCGCCATTTCCAGTTCCTTTTATAATTAAATATAAATATTTATATTCTAATTTCGATTTAAATAAATATATACGTTCTAATTCTATTCAAAATAAATTTCTAGTTGTTATTATTTAAAATAAATCATTTTAAATATTTAAAATTCATTAAAATTGCAAAAATAAAAAATTTAAATAGGTTCCAATTTTCCGTGTTGTTATAAGTAACTTCTTTTTAAATCTTATTAAAATTAAAACAAATGTTCATTAATCTAATTTTATTAGATTAATTCAAAACAAATTAATCAAATAACCAATTCCAATTAAATTAGTTGACTTTGTCAACTTAAACCATGATTATCTCCTTAATCAACTCTAGTTAGCCCTTCTTTTAAATTAATTAGTAATATAATTATTTTAAATAATTCCATTTCTCTTGAAAATAATTAATTCAACCCTTAAACTTGAGGTCAATTTTCTACTCGTCTACTTATAAATCTTATTACATAAGAGTTTACTTTACAAAATCATTTAATAACTTCTTAAAAACTTAAATAATAAATAATACATATAAATTTCCTTTTATTAAAATATTTATTCAAATATATCGATTTCAAAAACATCTTCAATTATAAAACATATTTTATAACTTCATTACCACTGATTCACCTAACGGTAAATTAACATTTATAAAATGATTTATTTTTAGGCCAACTGCTGCCGATTACTCAACCTATACTACCCATTGAATAAAATAAAACAACCATTGAATTTCTTGTCAACTATCAATAATCACATCAACAATCCAATCATATTGGTTAAAACAGTTCATTTAATGATAATATGAAAATAAACAATAAATTTGAGGAATCCAGTTTGATCCCTCCAATCTATTTTCCCTGCATCCATATACGTTATCTCAACAATAACATTTATTTCAATAAACAAATATAATACTCAACAATAACATTTATTTCAATAAACAAATATAATAATCAACAATCAAGCAATAACAGTAATCCAAACATTCACATCTCAATTTAATATGTTTATATTGCTATAAACGTAACCAATGAGGTAAGTTACCTCATTTGGAAAAAATCGTTAAAAATAACGATTGGTTTAATATTAAATCAAACAAATGTTTAATTTATTCAATTCAATCAACATATATATATATATATTCAACATCCATCAACCAATTAACAATCGTAGCTCACAAATATTTAAACCCGACTTATATAAATATAAGTGGCATAAAACTGAGTGAGTTGAACTCACCTTGATTTCCATTCGTTGTTAATATGGGTTGTTTTACAGGCCTCCATTTGCGGTTAACTCCGTTCAAACTAGCTCTAAAATATTACGTCCGTCGATATGGTTCCAACGCCCTTTGTTTGGATTCGATTCTATGCACGTATGAGCACGTTATACCAATTATAAAATCAATGTTTAATTTAAATAATTAATATCCTTACTAATAATTATTAATCATTAACTAGATGAGCCATATTTAATTCTTAATTGAAACTAAATAAACTAATGATGCGATCTTTATACATAAATATACTCGGTCATGTTTGTAGAAAGAGTGGACACTAAATGTTTGGCCACTTTAAAGTAGTATTAGGTACAAATATATAGGATTAGGCCATCTTTATATAACCGGCTACGTGATGGATGGTTCAGGAATATCTCAAATTTTACTAAGGTTCATGATACTACACTGTTTTACATTAGTATTAATATAAAGATTATGGGTCACCTTATGTTTAGGATTCGGTAGTTGTAAGTTGGGTACAATTTTAAACAAAACAAAATTAGTAAATGTTTATTGGGCCTACCCCATTTTAACGAGCCCAAAAGCCTTTATACATGCACCCGTATCTCTTTACTGTGCAGCTTCTCCTTTCTCCTATGTATTTTTATTTCTAAACCCATCACGCAATAACCCTTGCTCATGTAAATACGTGCTCCTCCACTTCCTCTTATTCTAACTACTCAGTTCGCTTCCATATCTCATGTCCCATGCAAACAGCATTTCGCCCACAACTTCCAGTCTCCCCAAAAACAAAGAACGTCTGAACCATGGAAAATCTCACCCAGCTCGAAATTTGTTGTGCACAATTTTTTTCTTTTATTTCTTCGTTTGAACACCCGCCCTCTTTTCTCCTATACCATGCAAACATCACCATAATCTTCGAACAGCCCCTCCTTCCTACTTTGATCACACGGCCTTCCCTTCCTGTTTGCTAAAACGAATAATGGATCCTACTGTGTGCCCAACAACAAACTTCCCCTTCGCGCATTCACGCTGAATCTAGGCATGCACTATCATACCTTCTGTCGAACCACTCGATGCAGACAAGCTTCCCCTTTCTAGTCCCCTAGTGCTTCGCTTTCCTCTTTTTTTTCTTGCATATTTCACTTCCTATCTCGAATCCGTGTTTCAACCAAAATTCCCCCGCATCTGTTTCTCCTCTTACTACTTCTCTAGTTTATATTTTCCTTTATATACATGTATTTTGAGTTCGATTTCTCTCAATGGAAGGAAGGAATGAAGAACAACGCTCTATTTATAGAGGGAGCTAGCACAAGAAGATAGCGATAACGTCCATCGTCCGAAGCTTGCAGCGCGTAGGTTAGGTACAAATGGTAGGATATCTCTCTGCTGATTAGCAAACTGAAGTGAAAATAAATGGTGAAGTGGTAGGCTTCTTGGAAAAATATAACCAAATAGGCTGCTGTTGTTTTATTCCTTTGGGTAGATATATGGGGTAGGTTGGGTAGAAATAGGTTGCAGGAAAATACAGCTAGCTATGTGTTTAACTGATGAGACTGGGCAATGCCGTATAAAAATTTACAGTAGGCATTGAGAATAGGTCTCTTGACAAAAGTTTTATAAAAACTTAACAATGAAGAAATGGAATTATAGGCCTGTTGCTTATGCTCTCATTTCAACTATAGCTGCTTAATGTCCTTTGTTAGTATAAAGTAGGTTAGGTAAGGCGATAATAACTTAAGCGTGAAGTTTTATTTTGTTTTTAGGGTATTTAATTTTACCCCTTACCGTTATTTATCGGTATCCGTAAGATTCGTACCGTCACACACAAACTCCAAACACAATAGAAATGGACATACTGCTACATCTCAACATTCCGGTCCAAAAGAAATTAATTTCGATGAAAAAGGAATCTGTTTGCACAATGACATTATTCTAATTCCAATTTATCGGTTCACCCTTAAATTGCACGTACCGATAAAGCAACTCTGATTGGACCCAAACTTGAAATACATCAATAATTAGTTATACGCATTCTAATAAAACTTGTTTCGTCGAAGACAGATGTCTTTTGAAAAGCAAGCTATTTTTAAGGCCTATATAATAACAAGAAAATATAACTAAATCCAAATTAAATAATAATAAGTTATTATTACTGTATATCATACTACACAGCTCCAGAATAAACGAATATATACTTTTAAACTCAATATCTACAATTCTGGGTTAAACGATATTCAAATTACATAAAAATTCCTATTTAATTTATACAATAAACATTATCATTCATTAACGAATTTCATAGCGACTATTTGAATATTTGAATTGGATCTAAATTTTTCTTTTTTATATGAAAATTATAATCAACAAGATTCCAAAGTTTCTTATTTCACGGAAATCTGACTTATAACGGATTCTGTATATTCAATTGAAGTTGAAAAAACAATATTACGAACTATCGCACCATTTCAAGCTCGATTTAAATTATATATATACTTAGCATTCAATGTTGTTTTAAATAACGAATTAAATATTAAAATCCATTAATATTCCAAATATAATATTTAAAATAATAAAATAAACTAAATATTTGACTACCAAAAATATGGATGTTACACTCCAACCTCGATTGAACAACTCCGGAGGAGGGAGAGGGAAGTATCCCAGAGGAAGTCTTCTTCTTTGTACGAGGATGGAAGGTGTTAGGAGGTTTGGGGTGTGTCGGGAAAATCTGGTGCCCGAGGTGCACTTAGAAATAAAGAGTCTGGGGTGTACTGGGAAAGTCCGTCATCCAGGTTGTGCTGAGAACATATGTCATCTCGGGTGCATCGGAAAATCTGGAGTCCGGGATATACCGGGAAAATCTATCGTCCAGGATGTAATAGAAAAATCTATCATCCGAGGTGTACCGCGAAATATGGATTCCGAGGTGTACCTAGAAAGTCTATCGTCCGGGGTGTACCAGGAGATCTAGAGTCCAGGGTCATTTTCTTCCTCAATGGCCTTGCTTCCATTAATGATGCTTGGGGAGCACCAAGATTCCCAAAATACCAAATCAGAAACTAGCCTCCTTTATGTTGGAAGTGAGGGGTTGTTTATAGAAGTAGGTGAGTAGTGGAGTAGGCGAAAAGCGAGAAGGGATAAATAGGAGTTGGAAAAGGGATAAAAAGGAGTGAGATTACCATAAATCGAATCCTAAGTGTAGGATATGAAATTTCGCATCCC
Organism: Allium sativum; assembly: GCA_030737875.1. Classification (NCBI taxonomy): domain Eukaryota; kingdom Viridiplantae; phylum Streptophyta; class Magnoliopsida; order Asparagales; family Amaryllidaceae; genus Allium; species Allium sativum. The sequence continues at coordinate 305,080,277 of CM060924.1, forward strand.
GGGGAGGGATACGAATTTTGCATTCCTTGAGGGATGGTGAACATACCACATTCCGATGGATGGACTGCATCACATCCCGTAGGATGCGGTGGGACCGTATCTAGTAGATGCGACGCAGAGGGGAGTGGTGCAAGTTGAGGCTTATGCAATGCGAGGCATGTTGATGCGAGGCATGCTGATGCGAGTGGCGGTGATGCGAGGCATGCCGATGTGAGTCGCGGTGATGCGAGGCATGGTGATGTGAGGCAAGCTGATGCGAGCCACGGTTATGCAAGGCATGGTGATGTGAGGCATGGTGATGCGAGTCGCGGTGATGCAAGGCATGGTGATGCGAGTCGCGGTGATGCGAGGCATGGTGAGATTACAGGTGATCCGCCTGTGGTGATCCATGATTTTGAGATGATCGGGCGTTGTTGCTCAGCCGTTGGAGGTGATCGATGCATGTCGGGTGAGTGATCTTCATTGAAGATGAATCTCGCATCTGAGGGATGCGACATTCTGCCAGTGGCCCGACTCGAGTTTTCCTATGCCAGGACCATGATTTGCTTGATATGATCACGCAGTTATGAGTGCGTTAACTTACTCATGACTTGTATTGCTCGAGAGCAGTTTGGCGAGCCATGACGACTATTCTTGCACAACCCTATCTTGGCTTGATTCCTGAAGATGTTGGCAACACTTCTGGGCCTTTGAAACACGCGATGGGCCGAGTCGTGTGGGCCTGGACTACTTCTTGTAACTGGACCAAAAGACTGGTTAGCAGGAGCCTTGAGTGTTGTTAATCCAAATATACTAATAAACGGAACAATATATGTAGGGTTATTTCGGAATGTATGATTGGTCCAGTCATTAGAACTTTTTGTTCTGATCCCCTTCTCATAACATGCTCGCAGGTTAGGTTTACATCAGAGATTTGATAGCTTTGGATACTAGTTAGACGTTATTATTACTTCTATAATGCTATATTTGATTATGTAATAATTTATTCATTCCCCTATGAGTTGTTTACTGAGCTCTGATATATTTACTATCTTTGTCTTTTCTTCAGGTTACCAGACAAGCCGACTCGATCTTCAATAAATTGTGATTTTTGTAAAAAAAATCGGTCTTTAGAAATTTGGGTTGTTACAGCTCCAAGCTCTCTAGGAATCACTACGCTCTTCCATTCCCTTATACATCCTTCCATACTCTTTTGTAAGGTTCTGGAAGTTTCCACGCATCTCAAGAATATTCCATGGGGTTTCACACTCTTCCACAAGCTTCTTGAGAGTTCTATACTTCTCTATAGTTCTGAAAGAACGTTCTAGAAAATTCTACACTTTTTTAAAAAGATCTAGAATTTTCTAGAAACTTTCCAATTAAGGAGGGATTCCAATAAATCTCTCTCTCTCCCGACTTAATTGGGGGTAGTAGCAAACCGGCACCTTAACAACAATCTTCTAATTTCTTTGTTGGTATTACCTTGGTCATCATGTCATACCAGTTCTCATCTATGTGAACCTTTTCAAGAAGTATTTTCTTTTTCTTGAGTATTTCTCGGATCTAATGATATCTTGTATTAATGTGCTTTGTGCATGAATGAAATGATGAATTCTTTGCCAAGTAAATTGCACTTTGGTTGTCACACTTCAAGGCATACTTTTTTTGATCCGGTCCTAATTCATGCAACAATCTCATTATCCACAACATCTCCTTGCAAGCTTCAATAGCTGTGATATATTCTTCCTTTGTAGTGGATAATGCAACACACTTATACATCTTAGATTACCATGAAATAGCTCCCCTACAAATGTTGTTAAGTATTCTGATGTTGATTTCCTTGAATCAATGTTACCAGACAAGTCTGTATTTGTGTATTCTTCTAACACAGGTTTTCCTTTTCCAAAGTGTAATCATCTTTTGGAATTTCCATGTAGATATCGGAGTATCCATTTGATGCAACCCAGTGTTCATTCCATGGTTTAGCTAAGAAGCGACTGACAACACCAACTGCATAGGCGATATCTGGTCTTGTGCATATCATTGCATCCATGAGACTTCCTACTACAGATAAGTATATATCTTCTTCATTTCCTCCATATCTTTTTCACTTGTTAAACTTTGCTTCGAACTTTGCTTGAAGTGTCCAGCAAGCAGAGTGTTAATCAGCTTTGATTTGTGCATACTGAACCTTTCCAACACTTTCTTAATATACCTCTTTTGGAATATCCATAATAGACTTTTTGATCCATCATGAGTCTCATCCTAAGGATTTGTTTAGCTGGTCCCAAATTTTTATGACGAAGCTGTTACTTAGATCTTTCTTTAAAGCAGTTATCTTTATGCGATCTTGACGAATAATTAACTTATCTTCAATATAGAGTGGAAGTATGATAAAGTCGCTACTTACATACGACTTCGGGAAGACTCAATGATCATTTTACAACTTTTTGAAATTGTGTTCTTCCACGAATGTGTCGAACTTCTTATACCTTTGCCTTGGGATTTTCTTAAGCCTGTATAGACTCTTTGCGAGGCGGAACACTAATTTTTTTTTTACCTAGAACTTTGAATCCCTCATGTTGCTCCATGTAGATCTATTCCTATAGGTTACCATGAAGAAACGTGCTCTTGACATCGAGTTGTTCAATCTCCAAATTATGCGTGGCTGGCAGGTCAAGGTCAACTCGTATGGATGACATCTTTACCATGGGAGAGAATATCTTCAAAGTCAATACCTTATTCTTGTTTAAATCCTTTGACGAAAAACCGAGCTTTGTAGTGAAGCTTTAAAAAGTTCTTTTCGGTCTTGATTCTATACACCTGCTTATTATTTAAATCTCTTCTCCCTTTTGGTAGCTCCACTAGATCATACGTGTTATTCTCATGCAAGTAATGAATTTCTTCTTGCATGGTTATTCTCCACTCTTCTTTATAGCTTTGAGGATCCCCATCATCAGTGAGCATAATATACTCCTTTATGTTGTATCAGGTGGATAATCTGAGGATTGTCTCGGCTTTGGTGCTTTTGGAGTGCTCGATTGAGGTTCTTCCTGAACTAGTTCATCATGAGTTTCATGGTCTTTAACATCACTACTTTGTTGTGTGTTATTATCTTCATGTCAAACTAGAATAGGTTCGGTGTTCTTACTCTTTCTTAACCTTGGCCTATCTGAATTCTTAATATCTTCAATTGTTTGGTCTTTGAAGAATGCGTCTCTACTGCAAACAACCTTCTTGTTAATTTAATCCTAGAGTCGGAACACACTGGGTGAAGAAAGTTGTGCAGTTAAAGCGCTTAGCGGTTCTATAGCGGTAGCGGTGTAAAAAACTATAGTGGGAATAAATCGGGGATATAGCAGAAGTGCAAAAATGTTAATTAAATGTAAAATCATATAATTAAAATTAATTAATTATCATTATCACATCATTTTGTATAATAAATGAATATTAATTAATATTATATAACAAAATCAAATAATATCATGGTTATGTACACTAGATTCGAGGATTTTTACATACTTCTATCCTATATAAGGCACTTATGACTTAAAATTTGCTCTTTACATTAACTTTTTTGATTTATTTTAAAAGAGTACTGGTCCAACCATTTTGTGTATATTAACATTGCTAAAGCAGGTGCTAAATAGAGTTGATTTAGTGGTTGCAACGGAAAATAGCGGAGATTAAAGCGAAACTACTGTTCATCGTTGCTAAATTGAAAAAGCGTAGCAGTCGGAGAGAGCTACCAGCTATAGTGGGGATTTTGTGGGGCATTAGCGGGGCTTCAGCTGCATAGGAACAAAGGTAGATACACTCCTTTGTCTTTGAATTAAGCTTAGCTCTATCATCCTTGGGAACATAGACAAATTCCTATCACCCAAACACCTTGAGATGATTGTATAAATCCCTTTTGCCCATCCAAACTTCCTGTGGGATGGCTACATCCAAAGAAACTGATGGTGTTGAGGTCGACAGTGCCAACCATAACCATTATAGCTTCTCCCCAAAATGATTTGGGTAACATAACATGAGAGAGCGCACAACAAACTCTTTCTTCAATGGTTCATTTCATTCTCTCAGCCAACTCATTCAATTGTGGTGTCTTGGGTGTAATCTTCTCTACCTAATGCCATATTTCTTGCAATTAGCTTCAAAAGGACCTTTATACTCACCTTCGTTATCTGGTCGTATATACTTGATCTTTCGTCCTGTCTCACGCTCCACTAGAGCATGGAATTCTTTGAAGGCATCAAGCACTTGATCGTTTGATTTTAACAGGTGCAGCCATACTTCCCTTGAATGATCATCAATGAAGTTAACAAAATGTAAAGCACCAACAATGGATCTCTCAGCATCGAACACACGTCGGCGTGCACGAGGTCTAGAAAGTTATTTTTCCTAGTAGGCAGAGAAGATCTTTGAAAAGCAACTCTATGTTGTTTTCCAGCTAAAGAATGAGCGCAAGGATCAAGTGGTTTACCTTTCACATCAGGAAGGAGTTGTTTCCAAGCGAGTATGTGAAGACCCTTCTCAATGATGTACCTAAATAGTTTATGCCATGTATCGATATCATCAGCGGTGAGGTTTACCTCTCCTTTGCAGAGTTTAACTTGCATTACGTACAATGATCCTAGCTTCTTTCCTCGAGCTACTAATAAACTTCCTTTGGTGAGATTCCACTTCCCTTTACCAAAGTAATTCATCAATCCATCATCGTCTAGCATTCCAGTGAATATAAGATTGAGTCGCATGGCTAGGACATGCCTTACATCTTTCATAACAGACTTGCACTTAGTGCTAGTTGTCAGAATGATGTCTCTTATCCCAACGATCTAGCTCATATCTTGATTTCCCATTTGCATCATACCAAAGTCATCGCTTTAGTAGGATGTGAATAAGATTTCATGTGGAATAACATGGAAGGAAGTACCATAATCAACAATCCAAGAACTCTCATCATAAATGTTTGGAATGTTACCTTCTCCAACGAGATATAGAAGTTCTTCTTTTAATACTATGGCAGTAGCACTCTTCTCTTCTTACTTCTTTGTTGGGCTTATTTGGTCTAGCTTAACATTACCGGCCTTTTGGTCTCTTTTGAAGGATCGACCTTCCATTTTCTTGTGACCTATCCTTCCACAGTAATACCATGCAATCTTCGAGCGTGACTTGGATCTACCTCGAGATCGATGTGGATCTCGGCTCTTACTACTTTCACGAGTTTCTTTCCTACCTAGATTCTCTATAACATTAGCTTCGGGATGGATAGACTTACCTCGTCCCATTCTCCTTGCTTCTTCACCAAGAAGACTATCACTGATGGTATCCATGGTTAACTTTCCTTCCGAAGCTGAGTTACTAAGTGTAACCATGAGTGTGTCCCAACTTTCCTGTAAGGAACTAAGGAGTATAAAGGCTTGTAACTCAACATCGGTCTTCATATAAATTTTTGTTAGCTGATTTATGAGCATCTTGAAATTATTCAAGTGCTCAATCATACTATGACCATACTTATACTCCAACTTCACCAACCATCGAACTAAATTAGCCTTGTTAAGAGGCATTTTCTTCTGAATCGTGGAATCGAGCTTTGCCCGTAATTCATAAGCATTTGTATAAGTAGAAATATGCTCGAAGAGAGTTTTATCAATGTACTTATGTACTATCGCAATAGCCTTCCAGTTCAATAGTTCCCATTGAGCATCACTCTTTCCTTCTACCTTATCTTTGTATGTAATGGGTTCATGCAAATCCTTGCAATACAAATGGTCCTCCATCATTAGCTTTAAATATGAGTAGTTGCTGGCTGTGAGCTTGAACAAGTCTCCATCATGTGCAACATTATCCTCCATCTTGAACTTGCATGATCTTAATTACAACTACAGATGAACCTATCTCTGATACAACTATGGGGAAATATCGGTCTTCCTTACTTTGTGATGTTAAGATGGGCACTTTAAGATTAAAAATAGTAATAGGAGCACAAGAATTTATAATTCTCTAATATGGAGATTCTTTCACTATACAAAAGAATAGTGAGATTACAAGAATATGATTAAAAATGTAACTCACACTCGGTGGCTCACTCAAGCTTAAGGATAGTGACTACCCAAGATATCTCTCTTTTCTCTAAAAGAGGCTATCTAATGCTTAAGTTTTTCTTACTCTAAGAAGTGGCTTCTGTGATAACCCCAAACTTCCACGAGTGAAAGCGAGGGATAATCATTTTTGGAATACAACATAAATACAATAAAACAGAACACAGATACAATATAGCAAAGGAGATTCATAGAGTAATAACATTATAGCAGCGGAAAAATATAATGTCATCAATCACAGAAATTCCCCAGTCACAGAAAACTAAGATTATTACAACAAGTTTGCAGAAAAGAAATAAATTTGATGTCTAAAAAGAAAAGAATAGATGCCAATAGAAACAAAAAGTCTTCAAGCTCCAAGTCATCACCTCTTCTCCCAAGCAGAATCCAAGAGAGAGAAAATAAGCAGCTTCAAAGAAAACTCCAAGCAAAGAATGAACCTGTCTACTTGGCTGCCCGTGTAGAAGAGAGGGCACCCAAGTTTGCAAAAAGGTGAAACAAACTATGAGTCAGTCGTGGGACTGGTGTGAGAGTTCTTAACTACAGTAACTATTAAAAATAAGGCAAATCCAAAAGACCACGCCGCTAACGCGGAACGGGTTTACTCTAAGGGACTGCCGTGCATAATTTAAAGTGTCATAATAAATGATTAAATAAGTCGTCAACAACGCAATGTCTTTTGAAAAATGGAACCACCATAAGACTCAGGTCCCATCACACAATGCAACGCACACCAAGAGGATAGAGTTTTACCTTATGGTGGTTAAACATGCTAAATACGCCAAATACGTAACTACTACTATTATTAGTGTATATGAAAACATTTCAAAATAAATGTATTAATCCTAGGAAGCATAGGTACCATATATTATGCCTCCGTACTAGTAATACAATCAAATCCGTCGGGGTCGTATTGGAAATTTGGGTTTCCATCATGAGTCCAGGCTAGGGAGGACTCCTTACCGATTCGAGACACTCTAGTTAATGCCTCAGGATTACCCGCAGTTAACCCTTGGAAATGGCAGGGCCGGTCCTCACATACAGCTTAGAGGATTAGTTATTCCTAAGCACACGTTCCCCGGTCCTATAGGACCTATCCGAGGCGCCTCATTTCATCATCCTCCAAAAGTAAAATGACTACTAACTAGAAAGAAACGTGCTACTTTCCCTGCGTTCCCTTCCCCCTTTTTAGACTCTACCGGTTTGTGAGGCTCGTGAAGTCATGTTCTTCATACCACAAGGTTCTGCTTTTCAACAAGAAACCCTGATCATTGCATCTTAGTATGCCACACCGTCACTCCATACCGTACTATTGATCTTCCGTCACTATATAAACGGGTGTTAAGTAGAGAATAAATTCTCTACCACCAATCGTTTATATATTAACTGAATATCAACAACATAATATTTTGTGGGGTACGATGTCAGACACACTATCCATTTATACCCATGCTCTAGGTCTGAACTAGGGTCAAACCCGTGAAATCAACACGTACGTTTGGGCAATTACCCCGACCCTTGAATTGGGAGCAAACCAATTCAGAGTCTTGATCGTTGTCCATTCGAGGGGAGATTTACGGTCTTCATGCGCCGTCTTCATACTTGAATTCTTGGAATCGTACGATCATTTGGAATGGGATTAACCCGGACTTTCCAAATAATCTCGCATTCATATATTTTGAGAAAAACATATTTCATATCGTTATTTTAATTATATATATAAATATATATATATATATAATTCGTTTAGTTTGTCGTCCCTACGTGCAGCTTACGTTTCTCTTAACTTTCACTTTTCTACTTACCTGACAATGTAGTTTAGGATTAGACGATAATTCTTCCCTTTTTAATTCATTATTATTTATTTTATACTTTATAATTTTCATTTAAGAATGTAAATTATAATGTGCCATCCCATTCATTTCTTTATATATATCTTTTCCAATTTCATTATGAACAATGAACATTTTCCTATGGTGTAAGTTCCCTTTTACCTACATTATAAATAATGTTAATGTTCCAATACAGTTCCTTATCTTTCATTTAACATTATAAATGATGTTATTCTTGCATACGTTTCATTCCTTTTATTTACATTATAAATAATGTTAAACCTTACATACAGTTTCTTTTCTTTTATTTAACATTATAAATAATGTTAATTCTTACATACAGTTTTTTTTCTTTTATTTAACATTATAAATAATGTTAAACCTTACATACAGTTTCTTTTCTTTTATTTAACATTATAAATAATGTTAAACCTTACATACAGTTTCTTTTCTTTTATTTAACATTATAAATAATGTTAAACCTTACATACAGTTTCTTTTCTTTTATTTAACATTATAAATAATGTTAAACCTTACATACAGTTTCTTTTCTTTTATTTAACATTATGAATAATGTTAAACCTTACATACAGTTTCTTTTCTTTTATTTAACATTATAAATAATGTTAATTCTTCCTACGGGGTGAATTCTCTTTTTATATACATTATAAAATAATGTTAATACCATACGGTATAAATTCTTATGTGTTAACATTAAAATTAAATGTTAACTTGACATACGATGAAATTTTCTCTTATATTAACATTAAAAATAATGTTAACTACATACAGTGTTATTTTCTTTTTAACATTAACATTAAAATGTTAATATCATACAATGGTGTTATTCTTATAATATAATGCATAAATAAAATGTAATCTCTTTCCTACAGTTAATCCTCTTTAAATTACCATTATAACTAATGTCGATTTCCCATGCATTGTAAATTACTTATTTTTAACATTAAAAATAATGTACTCTTCCTACGATAGAAATACTCTTTTTATTAACATTTAAAATAATGTTACATGTACATATAATAAATGTTAATGAACCATATAGTGAGTTTTTCTCTTTTATTTTCCATTCCATTAACATTAGAAATAAATGTTAATGAATCATACAATGCATTTTCTATATTTTTAATACAGACAAAAATGTTAAATTATCATATGGTGAAATTTTCTATATAACATTAACAAAAAATTTTCCATTCAACATACGGTGATTTTTTTTTTTTTTTTTTATAATTCTAATATTAACACAAATGAATGTTAATCTCATACGGTGACATTTTCTTAGTACATAACATTAAAAATAATGTTAATGAATCATACGGTGACATTTTCATATTTAACAAAATAAGTATCCATCAATCATACGGTAAATATTTTCATTTTTTACAAAATGCTATTTTATCATACGATGCAAATTTATATTTTTATAACATGCCCAAAAATGTTATTTAATATACAATGCAAACTTATATTTTTATAACATGACCAAAAATGTTATTTAACATACAATGCAAACTTATATTTTTATCACATTAAATAAAAATGGCAAAAATACTATTCACATACAATGCATTCTTATATGTTAAACATTAAATAAAAATGACAAAAATACTATTCACATACAATGCATTATTTTCATATTTTACATACAATGCATTATTTTCTAACTTGGACAAAATACTATGCTATACATACAATGCATTATTTTACATACAATGCATTATTTACTTATTCTAACATGACAAAATACTATTTTATGCAAAGCAAATTTCTATTTTTCTAACATGACAAAATACCATTTTATGCAATGCAAATTTCTATTTTTCTAACATGACAAAATACCATTTTATGCAAAGCAAATTTCTATTTTTCTAACATGACAAAATACCATTTTATGCAATGCAAATTTCTATTTTAACACAAATTTGTTCATTCAACATACGGTGCTCTTTATTTTGATAATGAACAAAATATATTCACTTACATACGATGTTTTCTTATTTTGATAATGAACAAAATATTAGTTCATTACATATAGCGGCCAATTCTATTTTGTAAATGAACAAAAATATACTTATCTCAAATGGCGACAAATTCTATTTTAAAATATTGACAAAAATGTCAATCAACATACGGTGTTTATTTTCTTATATAAACATTGACAAAAAATGTCAATCATCATACGGTGTTTATTTTCTTATATAAACATTGACAAAAAATGTCAATCGTCATACGGTGAATAATTTCATATGATGAAATTTCTATTTTTAACATTTAAACAAAAATGTTATTTTCCTTACAGTGCATTTTATATTTATCACATGACAAAAATGTTATTCTTCATATCAATGCATTTTCATATTTACATATTTCTAATGTAAAATTAAACACCGTTTTTCATTGCAACTATATTTACAAATTTCAAATGTAAAATCTATCCATCTTATTAAATCAACAAAACATATACTTTTATATGTTCGCAATAAAAATGTGGTCTTTTGTTTATAACAACAAAATATATAACTTTTTATATAATCAATAAAAATATAATCTTTTTATAAAACAATAAAATCTCTAACTTTTGTTTCATGTCATATTAACATCGTCCAACTTAAATTTCCTACCTCTATAGTGATTCAAGTTTTCATGTCTCACACACATCGCTAATCTTATTTTTCCATGAAACATAACAACAGCAAATATATTCATCGATGCTAAATTTCAGATCTACTATTTCTAATCATTCAAAACATCAACCATACAATTCAAACATCATACTTCATACATCAAATAATAGATCTATAATTAATTTAAATCAAGTGAATACTCACAACATTAGATCTAGCATACATACAGAGGTTTGGTCATAGCTGATTCACATCGCATTTGTTCATAGCAGGTTCACATCGCATAGTATGAATTAAATTAAATTAATTAAAATAGAAGTGAACTCTCACCTTGAATTTTTGGCCAAAATTTTACTGTCTCTTTTTCAGCTGCGGTCTGCGCCATCGCGAAGCTCTTAATTTTGTGATTCCAACGCAATTTACGGTTCGTCAAACGGACCTCGTATGAAAGAGTTATGAATTTTTAAAGATCGGGTAATTAAATAATTAATTAATATTCGTGAAAATACCTAAAAATTTCACCGTCTCAGAATTGGACAAAATTAGTGTCCACGCGTCCATCTCGTCGCCACGATCCCAACGCACCTGAAATCGTCGATTTTCGACTTCGTATGAGTGAGTTATGCAATTTTAAAGTTCTGGAAATTAATTAAATAATTTAAAAATAAAATAGAAAATACCCTCAGCCCATTGACCGAAAAACACTGTTCACCGCCGAACTTTGACCGCACTTTGCCGCTGCCTCGGGCCACCTGACGCCACGGGACCACCTCCAATGTCTTCGTCTTGGCGAGACGCACCACCACCAGAAAGAGCCGCCCCTAAAACTTCTCCGATCATCGGGAAATCGCCTAGAAAGGATTTCGCCTCGCGGGTCCCACATGCCGCCTCACACCTCCAAACTGCCTGAAATTTGGCGAGCACCTCCACCTCACGTAGACGAAGAACTTCCGTGTTCGTGACTTCGTCTAATTCTTCCTCAATTCACGGGAATTTCTTGATTTACGTTTTGAGCTTCTGAATTTCGAAAACAGCGAGCTTTAAGTCGAGATTCCGGCGAATCCGAGCGCCGTTTGACAAAACCGACTACACCATTAGCTTCGTATCGTCGAGACCTTCGAGAGGACATATAATTTGCTATGGTTTGAAGAGATTTTATTTTCGACAAATTTTAGAGGAAGAGAGAGCCGCCATGGAAATTGAGAAAAACGATGGAAAATAGAAGTGGCTGCTGTACATTTCGAATTTCAGCCCTAAATCTCAGAAAAAAGATAATATATACCATGGGTTTAATTTTGGTTTGGGCCCAAATATCATTACGTGCCCAATTACTCAATTTTCAACTGTTTTATTCAATTCAGAAATTCTTATAAATACATGCGAATTTTAAAATTAATAAATTTTTAAACATAATTATTTCAGGTCATTACGAACCCAACGAACCTGATTTCGTAATTTTCCGATTCCGTATGAATTTATTATAAATTTCCGAAGTCTGAAAATAGGCTGTATTTCCACTGTAAAAATTATACAGGCCACAAAATACTTCCAAAAATTATAAATTTTAGAATTTAACCTTAATTTAATATTCCGAATCCATAGAAACTGGTTTCGTCGAATTCGGAGTTCGTTTGCAAAAATTCTATTTTTCAGGTGTATATTTTAATATTTAAAAATACCAAAAATAGTGGAATTTTTCCGAAACTCAAAAATATAAGTTCTTATAGTCATTTTTATATGTAAACAACATTCTAAAACCAATGGAGATGGTTTCGGGTCCTAATTCCTTATTCTGCAAAATGTAGCATTTTGGCCCTTATAAATTTCATAGCGACATTTCTAAATATTGAATTGGCCATAACTTTTGATTCCCGTTATGAAATTTCGATTCTTCGGATTCGTTGGAAGGATATTTTTAAATAGATTCTAATATTTTTGGTTTCACTAAAATCCGTTAAATTTTGCATCCTGTATGGTTAGTCAAAGTTCAAGTTTGACTTTTCAAACTACCGCGCCATTTCTAGCTCTTTTTATATTTAAAATTAATTTATTCATTCTAACTTCGATTAAAATAAATCAATCATTTAAAATACTTTAAATTCATTAAAATTAAAATTTTAAATTGGCCCTAAAATCCTGGGTCGTTACAATCTCCCCCACTTAAGAACTTTTCGTCCCCGAAAAGGAAAAAGAAAATAAAAGAGGAGAAGAGGAAGAATAAACACAGAGAATGTTTAAACGTTTTAACAGAAATAGTACCGCCTATAACATCAGGCCTTCCACCGAAGAAGTTGGTCCTTTCGCTCCTTCGTACACATGTGCCAATTGAGCATCGCAACTTCTCTTAGTCTTCTTCGAATGCACGATCAAGGGAAGAGTCAAAACAACAGAAAAGGTGATTCTAAGAGATAGAAAAGATCGAAGGATGAATGAAAAGATGACGATAAAGTGACTGGCTATTATGTATCTCATGAACTGTTCGCCATAGAATATAGTGATTCTATGTAAACGAATTATTATAGATATGTTGTACTCCGCTTTGTAAACCAAAGCTCTGATACCAACTGTGATAACCCCAAACTTCCACAAGTGAAAGCAGGAGAAATCATTTTTGGAATACAATATAAATACAATAAAACAGAACACAGATACAATATAGCAAAGGAGATTCATAGAGTAATAACATTATAGCAGCGGAAAAATATAATGTCATCAATCACAGAAATTCCCCAGTCACAGAAAACTAAGATTATTACAACAAGTTTGCAGAAAAGAAATAAATTTGATGTCTAAAAAGAAAAGAATAGATGCCAATAGAAACAAAAAGTCTTCAAGCTCCAAGTCATCACCTCTTCTCCCAAGCAGAATCCAAGAGAGAGAAAATAAGCAGCTTCAAAGAAAACTCCAAGCAAAGAATGAACCTGTCTACTTGGCTGCCCGTGTAGAAGAGAGGGCACCCAAGTTTGCAAAAAGGTGAAACAAACTATGAGTCAGTCGTGGGACTGGTGTGAGAGTTCTTAACTACAGTAACTATTAAAAATAAGGCAAATCCAAAAGACCACGCCGCTAACGCGGAACGGGTTTACTCTAAGGGACTGTCGTGCATAATTTAAAGTGTCATAATAAATGATTAAATAAGTCGTCAACAACGCAATGTCTTTTGAAAAATGGAACCACCATAAGACTCAGGTCCCATCACACAATGCAACGCACACCAAGAGGATAGAGTTTTACCTTATGGTGGTTAAACATGCTAAATACGCCAAATACGTAACTACTACTATTATTAGTGTATATGAAAACATTTCAAAATAAATGTATTAATCCTAGGAAGCATAGGTACCATATATTATGCCTCCGTACTAGTAATACAATCAAATCCGTCGGGGTCGTATTGGAAATTTGGGTTTCCATCATGAGTCCAGGCTAGGGAGGACTCCTTACCGATTCGAGACACTCTAGTTAATGCCTCAGGATTACCCGCAGTTAACCCTTGGAAATGGCAGGGCCGGTCCTCACATACAGCTTAGAGGATTAGTTATTCCTAAGCACACGTTCCCCGGTCCTATAGGACCTATCCGAGGCGCCTCATTTCATCATCCTCCAAAAGTAAAACGACTACTAACTAGAAAGAAACGTGCTACTTTCCCTGCGTTCCCTTCCCCCTTTTTAGACTCTACCAGTTTGTGAGGCTCGTGAAGTCATGTTCTTCATACCACAAGGTTCTGCTTTTCAACAAGAAACCCTGATCATTGCATCTTAGTATGCCACACCGTCACTCCATACCGTACTATTGATCTTCCGTCACTATATAAACGGGTGTTAAGTAGAGAATAAATTCTCTACCACCAATCGTTTATATATTAACTGAATATCAACAACATAATATTTTGTGGGGTACGATGTCAGACACACTATCCATTTATACCCATGCTCTAGGTCTGAACTAGGGTCAAACCCGTGAAATCAACACGTACGTTTGGGCAATTACCCCGACCCTTGAATTGGGAGCAAACCAATTCAGAGTCTTGATCGTTGTCCATTCGAGGGGAGATTTACGGTCTTCATGCGCCGTCTTCATACTTGAATTCTTGGAATCGTACGATCATTTGGAATGGGATTAACCCGGACTTTCCAAATAATCTCGCATTCATATATTTTGAGAAAAACATATTTCATATCGTTATTTTAATTATATATATAAATATATATATATATAATTCGTTTAGTTTGTCGTCCCTACGTGCAGCTTACGTTTCTCTTAACTTTCACTTTTCTACTTACCTGACAATGTAGTTTAGGATTAGACGATAATTCTTCCCTTTTTAATTCATTATTATTTATTTTATACTTTATAATTTTCATTTAAGAATGTAAATTATAATGTGCCATCCCATTCATTTCTTTATATATATCTTTTCCAATTTCATTATGAACAATGAACATTTTCCTATGGTGTAAGTTCCCTTTTACCTACATTATAAATAATGTTAATGTTCCAATACAGTTCCTTATCTTTCATTTAACATTATAAATAATGTTATTCTTGCATACGTTTCATTCCTTTTATTTACATTATAAATAATGTTAAACCTTACATACAGTTTCTTTTCTTTTATTTAACATTATAAATAATGTTAATTCTTACATACAGTTTTTTTTCTTTTATTTAACATTATAAATAATGTTAAACCTTACATACAGTTTCTTTTCTTTTATTTAACATTATAAATAATGTTAAACCTTACATACAGTTTCTTTTCTTTTATTTAACATTATAAATAATGTTAAACCTTACATACAGTTTCTTTTCTTTTATTTAACATTATGAATACTGTTAAACCTTACATACAGTTTCTTTTCTTTTATTTAACATTATAAATAATGTTAAACCTTACATACAGTTTCTTTTCTTTTATTTAACATTATAAATAATGTTAATTCTTCCTACGGGGTGAATTCTCTTTTTATATACATTATAAAATAATGTTAATACCATACGGTATAAATTCTTATGTGTTAACATTAAAATTAAATGTTAACTTGACATACGATGAAATTTTCTCTTATATTAACATTAAAAATAATGTTAACTACATACAGTGTTATTTTCTTTTTAACATTAACATTAAAATGTTAATATCATACAATGGTGTTATTCTTATAATATAATGCATAAATAAAATGTAATCTCTTTCCTACAGTTAATCCTCTTTAAATTACCATTATAACTAATGTCGATTTCCCATGCATTGTAAATTACTTATTTTTAACATTAAAAATAATGTACTCTTCCTACGATAGAAATACTCTTTTTATTAACATTTAAAATAATGTTACATGTACATACAATAAATGTTAATGAACCATATAGTGAGTTTTTCTCTTTTATTTTCCATTCCATTAACATTAGAAATAAATGTTAATGAATCATACAATGCATTTTCTATATTTTTAATACAGACAAAAATGTTAAATTATCATATGGTGAAATTTTCTATATAACATTAACAAAAAAATTTCCATTCAACATACGGTGATTTTTTTTTTTTTTTTTTTATAATTCTAATATTAACACAAATGAATGTTAATCTCATACGGTGACATTTTCTTAGTACATAACATTAAAAATAATGTTAATGAATCATACGGTGACATTTTCATATTTAACAAAATAAGTATCCATCAATCATACGGTAAATATTTTCATTTTTTACAAAATGTTATTTTATCATACGATGCAAATTTATATTTTTATAACATGCCCAAAAATGTTATTTAACATACAATGCAAACTTATATTTTTATAACATGACCAAAAATGTTATTTAACATACAATGCAAACTTATATTTTTATCACATTAAATAAAAATGGCAAAAATACTATTCACATACAATGCATTCTTATATGTTAAACATTAAATAAAAATGACAAAAATACTATTCACATACAATGCATTATTTTCATATTTTACATACAATGCATTATTTTCTAACTTGGACAAAATACTATGCTATACATACAATGCATTATTTTACATACAATGCATTATTTACTTATTCTAACATGACAAAATACTATTTTATGCAAAGCAAATTTCTATTTTTCTAACATGACAAAATACCATTTTATGCAATGCAAATTTCTATTTTTCTAACATGACAAAATACCATTTTATGCAAAGCAAATTTCTATTTTTCTAACATGACAAAATACCATTTTATGCAATGCAAATTTCTATTTTAACACAAATTTGTTCATTCAACATACGGTGCTCTTTATTTTGATAATGAACAAAATATATTCACTTACATACGATGTTTTCTTATTTTGATAATGAACAAAATATTAGTTCATTACATATAGCGGCCAATTCTATTTTGTAAATGAACAAAAATATACTTATCTCAAATGGCGACAAATTCTATTTTAAAATATTGACAAAAATGTCAATCAACATACGGTGTTTATTTTCTTATATAAACATTGACAAAAAATGTCAATCATCATACGGTGTTTATTTTCTTATATAAACATTGACAAAAAATGTCAATCGTCATACGGTGAATAATTTCATATGATGAAATTTCTATTTTTAACATTTAAACAAAAATGTTATTTTCCTTACAGTGCATTTTATATTTATCACATGACAAAAATGTTATTCTTCATATCAATGCATTTTCATATTTACATATTTCTAATGTAAAATTAAACACCGTTATTCATTGCAACTATATTTACAAATTTCAAATGTAAAATCTATCCATCTTATTAAATCAACAAAACATATACTTTTATATGTTCGCAATAAAAATGTGGTCTTTTGTTTATAACAACAAAATATATAACTTTTTATATAATCAATAAAAATATAATCTTTTTATAAAACAATAAAATCTCTAACTTTTGTTTCATGTCATATTAACATCGTCCAACTTAAATTTCCTACCTCTATAGTGATTCAAGTTTTCATGTCTCACACACATCGCTAATCTTATTTTTCCATGAAACATAACAACAGCAAATATATTCATCGATGCTAAATTTCAGATCTACTATTTCTAATCATTCAAAACATCAACCATACAATTCAAACATCATACTTCATACATCAAATAATAGATCTATAATTAATTTAAATCAAGTGAATACTCACAACATTAGATCTAGCATACATACAGAGGTTTGGTCATAGCTGATTCACATCGCATTTGTTCATAGCAGGTTCACATCGCATAGTATGAATTAAATTAAATTAATTAAAATAGAAGTGAACTCTCACCTTGAATTTTTGGCCAAAATTTTACTGTCTCCTTTTCAGCTGCGGTCTGCGCCATCGCGAAACTCTTAATTTTGTGATTCCAACGCAATTTACGGTTCGTCAAACGGACCTCGTATGAAAGAGTTATAAATTTTTAAAGATCGGGTAATTAAATAATTAATTAATATTCGTGAAAATACCTAAAAATTTCACCGTCTCAGAATTGGACAAAATTAGTGTCCACGCGTCCATCTCGTCGCCACGATCCCAACGCACCTGAAATCGTCGATTTTCGACTTCGTATGAGTGAGTTATGCAATTTTAAAGTTCTGGAAATTAATTAAATAATTTAAAAATAAAATAGAAAATACCCTCAGCCCATTGACCGAAAAACACTGTTCACCGCCGAACTTTGACCGCACTTTGCCGCTGCCTCGGGCCACCTGACGCCACGGGACCACCGCCAATGTCTTCGTCTTGGCGAGACGCACCACCACCAGAAAGAGCCGCCCCTAAAACTTCTCCGATCATCGGGAAATCGCCTAGAAAGGATTTCGCCTCGCGGGTCCCACATGCCGCCTCACACCTCCAAACTGCCTGAAATTTGGCGAGCACCTCCACCTCACGTAGACGAAGAACTTCCGTGTTCGTGACTTCGTCTAATTCTTCCTCAATTCACGGGAATTTCTTGATTTACGTTTTGAGCTTCTGAATTTCGAAAACAGCGAGCTTTAAGTCGAGATTCCGGCGAATCCGAGCGCCGTTTGACAAAACCGACTACACCATTAGCTTCGTATCGTCGAGACCTTCGAGAGGACATATAATTTGCTATGGTTTGAAGAGATTTTATTTTCGACAAATTTTAGAGGAAGAGAGAGCCGCCTTGGAAATTGAGAAAAACGATGGAAAATAGAAGTGGCTGCTGTACATTTCGAATTTCAGCCCTAAATCTCAGAAAAAAGATAATATATACCATGGGTTTAATTTTGGTTTGGGCCCAAATATCATTACGTGCCCAATTACTCAATTTTCAACTGTTTTATTCAATTCAGAAATTCTTATAAATACATGCGAATTTTAAAATTAATAAATTTTTAAACATAATTATTTCAGGTCATTACGAACCCAACGAACCTGATTTCGTAATTTTCCGATTCCGTATGAATTTATTATAAATTTCCGAAGTCTGAAAATAGGCTGTATTTCCACTGTAAAAATTATACAGGCCACAAAATACTTCCAAAAATTATAAATTTTAGAATTTAACCTTAATTTAATATTCCGAATCCATAGAAACTGGTTTCGTCGAATTCGGAGTTCGTTTGCAAAAATTCTATTTTTCAGGTGTATATTTTAATATTTAAAAATACCAAAAATAGTGGAATTTTTCCGAAACTCAAAAATATAAGTTCTTATAGTCATTTTTATATGTAAACAACATTCTAAAACCAATGGAGATGGTTTCGGGTCCTAATTCCTTATTCTGCAAAATGTAGCATTTTGGCCCTTATAAATTTCATAGCGACATTTCTAAATATTGAATTGGCCATAACTTTTGATTCCCGTTATGAAATTTCGATTCTTCGGATTCGTTGGAAGGATATTTTTAAATAGATTCTAATATTTTTGGTTTCACTAAAATCCGTTAAATTTTGCATCCTGTATGGTTAGTCAAAGTTCAAGTTTGACTTTTCAAACTACCGCGCCATTTCCAGCTCTTTTTATATTTAAAATTAATTTATTCATTCTAACTTCGATTAAAATAAATCAATCATTTAAAATACTTTAAATTCATTAAAATTAAAATTTTAAATTGGCCCTAAAATCCTGGGTCGTTACAGCTTCTCTCTTGATTCTTGGAATTTTTTGGATGGTTAGGAATGAAAGCTCCTACCCCTGTTTATACAACTCAACTTTCACAATAGATGGTGAAGATTATTCCATTCAAGGGTGGAGATTGATTCTATAGAATGCTCCACACTCTCTAGGAACCACTACACTCTTCCATTCCCTTTTACATCCTTCCATACTCTTCTGTAAGGTTCTAGAAGGCCTCACACATCTCCAGAATATTCTAGAGGGTCCCATATGCTTCCACAAGCTTCTAGAGACTTCTACACTTCTATAGTGTTCTCCAGAATGTTCTAGAAAATTTTACACTTTTCTAGAACAACGTAGAATTTTTAGAAACTCTTCAATTAAGGAGGGATCTCAATATCACCAGATAACCCCCGCCACCCTCCCCGAAAGCATAAGCTACCAAACTCCATGCATGCGCTCTACCCTCCAACGCAATGCAGCTATGGCTGCGTGCCACCCTCCTGAGAACAACCATAACTTCTATGAACAGGGGAACCATAACTATGCAGCCTACATTCCCTCTCCCAAACCTCATCTCATTCCCATATGCCTAACCCTAGAACTCCCATCTAATATCCTCCTCCTTCTTGCCTCAGATCCTCCGCGTCAGTTGCCTCCACCTCTACAGCAAGCTCCAGATCCAAACGCACCTCAAAACAAACATGAACCCACCTAGCCTTTAAGTTCCAAACCCAATCTACAAGAAAACCTACCCCTCTTCTATTCTTCTTTGTTTACTGGAAAAGAATGTGTTTGTTGATTTGTGGTTGTGTCACTGTCCACATCTGAGTTTTGTGCGTATCGTCATCACTAATCCACGGAAGGTGAGTTTTTCTCATGACTTACATTTTATGCATTAAATTTATTGATTTCACGACTTACATATTTTGTACAAGCTAAATCTTTAGATTGTAGTTTAGGAATTTAGATTAACAATGACACTTTGATACCACTGCATCACTATTAATCGACACCTGACATTGGAGTTTAAATTGGAAAAATTGATTGTTGGTTGATTGGTTGTTGATATATATTTGATTGTTAAATTTAAATTCGAATTAAAATTACCGTGTTGAATTTAAATTAAATTGAGTGAATTATCAATTGATTGCAATCAATTTTACATGAAATAATAACGTCTTGTTTTACATAAAATAATAGTTGTAAATGAAATAATAATGATTTATTTATGATTGTGTGTTTGTATGAATTATTCGTAAATTTTGACATCATTCTTGTTATCACACTATAATAACCCAACATTTTAAACTGAATATAAACTATTGTGAATTTGATTGGAATTTAAATTTCAACTAATTTGGGCACTATGTTTAAATAAGAAATTTAAACCGTTAAGCTTAATGTTGATTTGAAATTTAAACATAAAGTTTGAACTTATTTTAAGTTAGAATTTCGAAAATGTTTGATACATGATTCAGATTGGAATACAAAATTTGCAACAAAAACTCAATTCAAATGGTAGCAGAAAACAAACTCTTTTATCGAAAATTAGTAAATTAATTTTTTAAATAAATATTACTTTATATTATTTATTTTAATTAAACTAATTTGTCTTTTACTATTATTTTCATACTACTATTTCTATAACTATATACAATTACTATTTTTATAAAATTTAATTATTTATATGTTATAAATTTTTTAATTAACTATTTTATATTATATTCAATTATTCCTATTTTTATAATTATTTTAATTAACAATCACATACTAAATTTGATTATATATTGATATAATTAGATTTAGCAAAAACTATATTTCCAATCCAAATTGTTTAAGTTCAAACTGTTCGAAAATAAAGATTTCATCGAGATAAATTATGCCTTAGAAATCTAAAATCAAATTTGAATTTTTGATAATGAAATATCCTATGGTAAATAAATTGGAATTTGAAATTTTAATTTAATATTTAACTGATCAGTGAAATAAATAATGAAAATTAGTTTTTGAATTACATTGACTTATATCATGAAATACGATATTTATTTAAATTTAAACATTCCATTTGTTGAGTTACTTGTACATTTCATTTGAGTTAATTTAACTACATAAAAATGTTAGTTCTGACTCGAGTGTTTTGTTTTACTTTACGCTCATGTCAAACCGAGTATTTCAATATTTCAAAGACCTCTATTCTAAGGACGAAGACGAAGTTTGAAGATTGTATTTGTTACTATTTATTTTCATTGTATTGTTGGTACACTATGTTAAAATGTATAGCTTTAATATTTTAAAAGTAAAATCAAGTATATGTTATTTAATAGTTTTATGAACTGTATATGTTATCATCAAATTTTTATTTATTCCCCTGTGAGATTTTATACATTGTTTTATTCCATCTCTTCTTCTTTTCCCTTCTTGTGTTAAACCCCAACGATAATTCATCATTTTAAAATTGTTTGAGTTAGACATGTGCGGTTAATTGTCAACTTGAACTATCCTAAAAAATGGGATGTTACATTTGGCATCAGAACTTTGATTTAGCGAATACTAAAGCCTGCTCCATTTATACTCATTAAAGAGTAGGTCGATAGTACCCTAGAATGAGTTAAGCATATTAAGAGAGAGCGTATTTATATTTGTATATGTATAATTTAAGTATTTAAGTAATTACTACAATTTAAAAAAATTGAATTGAAATAAAGTAATTATTTAATAAGTTAAGCTTGGAATGTTGAATTTAAGACAAAATATATTTGTTATTAATCTAGAAAATATATCTGCCTAAATATTTAAACTTGTGCTTGTCATCATTGATAATATACTTAAGGTTAACAACTGAAATGGGAATTTAAAATGAAGTATATATATGAATAACATGTACTAATAAGAAATTTCCATTAAAATTTGATTTAATAAGAAATTGTGAATTTGGGAAAAGGGATATAATTGAGTAATAAAATTGTATGAGAAATGATAAATAGATCTAGCTTTAATTAAAAATTATTCAAAAAAATTTGAGAACTGAATTTTGAAATTGACTTCTAATATTTGAAAATGATACCAGTATTGTTTAAAAGTATTTCCTGAATAACATGTTTGCTGCTTTGAATTTTGCTTTTGTTTGGATTCTTTGGCATGAGAGAAACTTTAGAAAATTTAAATGCAAATTGAAACCGCCAAATACTGTTATTCATTGTATTCTCAGTTTTGTTTCTTCATGGTCAGGAGGCAGCAGCGAAGTGCAGTTTGTTGATACCATCAGTGCTCGGGTCATGGATCGTGCTAAAGGCAGAAGAGTCTATGGCGCGGGTTTAGCTTGTTAGTTTGTGTATGCATGTATTATGTATCACTTTTAGGCCACTGTACTATCGTGCCTGCGAGCATGTGATATGCTTTGGGATGTATATATTATTGTAAATACAAGCATGCTAGAAACCACTATGTATTAGTATTGTATGGTTAATGAAGTAAGGCGTGAATCACTCGATTCACCACCTTTTGCATCAAAAAAAAGTATTTCCTGAATAGAATGTTTCAAAGTAATTTTTTCTAAAATGTTTCAAAGGAAATTTTTGAATGGAGAACAGAGTTATGTCAATGGAAAATAATTTTGGTGTTATTGGTCACATCATTGGAATTCTTTTTTGAGTTTCAAAGTGGAGGAGACTACTAAAGTAGCTTTACTATTTGCTAGTTTTTATAAAACTTATTTAAATCTCTGAAGTATGATTTGATATATGACTATATATATATTACATATCTATTGATTGAAATAAAATCCGAAGTTTAATTCTTGATTTTTAAAGGAATGATATTAAGAACACACAAAATCATACATATTAGGATAATATGAATATACATCTCGAAGAGATAATTGATTGTCGATTTTCAATTATAAAATTTAAGTTCGGTTTTCCAATTATTTTAAATGGCCACTTATAGCACCGTAAATGGCATTGGGTAGTCAAGTATGTATTTATATGGATGATTTGATGATTTTTTGTAGTGATTATGATGATTAACATATTAAAGATAATGTTAACATTCAAGTGGTAGTTGAAATTAAATTATAAATATCCATTTATAATTTAAACAGTAAAATTGGTTAATTAGAAAAACGATTCAAACTGAATTAAAATTGTTTAAATTTATTACTCAATGATTTATTTAAATAGATTGTTGTTGTTTGAAAACCCCACATGGGTATTGGGATGATATCTGACATACATTCACTACAACAAAATGACCCTATTACAACGGTGGAAAACCATTGTAATATACATTTTACAACGGTGGGCTAACCTTCGTGTATTAAGAAGTTGTAATAGACTAAAATCTTTTACAACCTTTTTCTCCGTTGCAACACCATTTTAATATGTTTATTTTACAACTTTTTTCCACCATTGTAATAAACTTTATTACAACAGTTATGCATCATTGTTTTTGTAATTTTTACAACTACTTATAACCGTTGTGATATATTTTATTACAACTTTTATTTTACCATAAATTATATGCATAAGAATCTATATATATTTTATATGTGCAACAATAAATATGTAAATAACATATGAAATAGATGTAAGTTTAAAGGCATCATAATCCATTCATTGATAAAAATCACAACTTTATATCCAAAATACAAATTATAAATCATATACCACATAAAAATGTATGAAATTACAACCATATCCTCCTCATTTGCCACATCTTATATTGGATACATCACAATGAAATACTAAATGAAACACAATGAGAGGATAGCATCACACTGGCAAAGCAGTAAAGAACATGAAGATCTTGTAACAACCCGTATTTTTAGAACCAATTTAAAATTTTAATTTAAGCTATTTTAAGTAATTTGTGAATATAATGGTTATTTTTGCTAAAAAAAAATTTCGAATAATTTTAAGATTAGTTTTTATATTTTATTAGACTTAAAATAAACTCAGTAAAATTATTAAATTGATTTATAAGCTTTCTTTTTAAAATCTTGAAAATTAGATTTTAAAAATCAACGCGTAGCCCTTAAAAAGTGAAATATTGCATATGAGCTCGGAATTCAACGAAATAATTTTTTTTGAAATCAAAATGACAAATCATTATTGGGTTCCAAAGTGCGCATCGAACGGAGTCAGTATGTGGCTGTGCAAAGCAAAACCATTTGCTCAAAAATAGGCAGTCATTTTACAAAGGAACATTGTTGATATGATCTCGGAATTCGATTCCACTTTTTTTCTTCTTCCTTCGTATCATCAAATAATGGTTAAATCCAAAAGGGCATAATTTTTGAAGTTAGCGTTTGGGCGTACAAGAAGAATAGGTATGCTAAAATCGCATATTGAAGCTAATTTGAGAAATTTTACAAAGGATCATCATTCAGATGACCTTGGAATTCAATTCTAATTTTTTTCTGGATTCGTGTGGTCGAATAATGATAAGATTTCGAGTTCCGTGATTTTTAGAATTAGTATGTGGCCGAGCGTGATTTTACAGTAGAAAAATAATCACTATTTTGGCTTTAAAAATTTGCTATTTGTGCATACAAACTCAGAATTTGACGAAACTAGTTTCGTTGGATCCGTAATGTCAGAGAGTAGCTGCATGTCAATTTTCATTGAGAACGGGATACGTAGGTGACCACACGGATTTTTAAATGATGAAAATGAGTGATATTTGAGTATAGAAAAATATAAAATCAATAAAAAAATAAATTCCTCCACTATATATATCCTTTTCACTTGCTTAACCTAATCTCATTTCTGAAAATCATATTGCCTCCCCTCTTTTCATGCCAACGTGAGTCTCCCCCTTCCAAAAATCAAAATTGAATGAAATCAAATCCTAAAAATCATGATATAAATATATTTGAGTTCGTAGCGTGCTCCTCTTCAATCTCATTCTAAATTCTAGGTGTTCAAATAAATTTTTCCCGCTGGCTATTTTTCTAGCATCGGTTATGTGGGCTAGGGCTCAAGTTTTTGTAAATTTGGTGCCTTGATGCATGAAATGAAGTATATAGTTGCGTTTGTGGAAAGAAATGAAGCTTGTATGCAAAATTTGATGGATTCTGGTGATAAAAAGTTGCGTAACTTGGTAGGGTAGCGGGCATTTGGCTATTAACATGATTTTGGGTGGAGTGTTTGAGTTTTGGTTGATGGTGTTGAAGATGTAGAGGTTGCGGAGAGATGACTGTTGGCGAAAACGGTTTGCAAAAGCGTTTAGAAACAAAGGAGATATGGAAGGAGGAAGTTGAGGTAATGGTGCATCAAAGAGCGCTACTATATACGTCAGGTTTTGGGGGAGTAAGAAGATTAGAGGAGTGATTAGCAAAAATGTAACGACCAAACTTTCCAACACCTCGGAAGTTGTATCATTATATCAGAATAAAAGATAGATAGAAGATAAACTACAGAAAACATTAGAATCTCACAGCGGAACTTGATTATAACATAACAACCCAAAATATTACATATCATCAGTCAAATACATTAGGGTACTTTATACATAGGGATACATCAAAAGTCAAGTACATTAGAGTACCGCTTACATAGGGATACATGCCATCATGATTACATAATTATCATT
Source organism: Allium sativum (assembly GCA_030737875.1). Taxonomy (NCBI): domain Eukaryota; kingdom Viridiplantae; phylum Streptophyta; class Magnoliopsida; order Asparagales; family Amaryllidaceae; genus Allium; species Allium sativum. The sequence continues at coordinate 305,106,512 of CM060924.1, forward strand.
CATGATACCAACTTCTAGGACAACAGTACATAATACCATAAGTGGACCAACATTCGGATAATTATACATAACATAAGATAGATAAGACAACATTTCAGATCCTGCCCTCCTGCTACTCCCAAGTTACGTAAAAACATGGATCACTTGTCTATTCATAACAAGTGTTATGAATACCGAAGAGTTTAAAGGAAAACACAGAAAAATAAACTCTGGGTCAGTCGGGGACTGGTGTGAGTAAATGATTTATAAAACAAGTTTAAGTAAATCCAAAATGATTCATAAGACCACGCCGTAAATACGAAACGGGTTTTTTACCTTATGAGAATCAAAAGCAGTCTGTATAATTAAAACAGATATTATGATAGTGTCTAGGGTTCCCACAAATATTTCATAATCTAGTAAAATGCTTTCATCTCACATTTTACTATATAGTATACAAACAAAACCGTTAAATGCGTATGGTTAATGGATTCCTAACAATGACAAGGTATGGAATCACCCTCCGACAGCGTACCTCTAGATACGAATACACTGGGTTCAACAAGAACTTCTTGCAACCCGGCCACACATGACCGACCACTCATTTCTCTTGAGTGTATCGAATGTATATCACCAATGGTTGTGTACGGCAACCATTTCCCGAGTTGGGACAGAATCGACAGAATAAGAAACAAGGAAATATCTCTAGATAAGTGATGATACATCCTAATGGGAGCTAACCACATAGCCATGCTGCCTGCCCGATTTTTGTCATTTCCGGTTATGAGGCTTGAAGCTAAACATACCATTTTCCAAACACAGTAATTTTCTTTGAATGTCACATTGTCAAAACTTGCCAATCTCTAATTGACTTTTCCAAAAATGCAGTACGAGTATAAAGCAAGAGAAACGAGTTCTTCTACCACTACGTACATATGTTTGGAAAGATCAACGTACGAGATTAGTTAGAATTACTTTGTCAGACATTCATTTATACAAGTTGTCCTGGGATTGGACAAACCGTAGGTATTATTCTATAAATCCATTTCAGGTAATTTTACCTGGGATTTACAAAATAAATCCTTGCATTTCATCGTCTTCTATTATCTTCGATAATTATTGACTGGCGACGAAAAATCTGAATCGAAGTGGAACATAGTTCCAGACTCTTCGAAACAATTTACGTTAATATCTTTTTAGGTACAAGTGCTACTTAAGGGATCAGTTTGAAGTACATAATTAATTCACTTTTATTTACAAATGATTTGATTCATTAAATCATTTTAAATACGATTTCTGACTTCAATTTGACAAAATCATATTTCAAAGTTTATTCAAAACGTTTGAATGTTCATATCGACAAAACCCTTTTCTCTTGATCCATTTTCTTTTATTTTATTTATCATTATCTTGATTTAATAAAATAAATATTTCCATATTCTCAGATTAAATTATCTACACATCGATTACAATCTTTGTACATGCTAAACCTGTTCAACAAAAGTCATATATATTTTTTCCTACTCTATATATTCAATTAACTTCTTATTTATTTAATTATCTATTTAAATATTAATTAAATAAATTTTCGAAAACATTTTTTTTAATTTTCGAAAATGCCATTTCTGATCAGTTCAAAATCACGTGATTTGCCTAGTGTAGATCACTCGAAAATCAGTGATCTGCATGGCAGATCACTTGATTTTCAAGTGGTCTGGCACTTTGCCAGATCAAGTGATTTGCCAAGTGCAGATCACTTAAAAACGTAGTGATCTGCATAGCAGATCACTTAGTTTTCTCGTGGTCTGGTCAAGTGCCAGATTCCGTGGTCTGGCACAGTGCCAGACCCTTCAAAGCATAGTGATCCACCATGTGGATCACTACCAAAACTGGAGCTCGGCTACTGGCAGAAACCCAAGTGGTACTACCACTTTTACACAGCCCTGTATATAGCCGTGACCTATTACTTCGTGGAACCCCATCCAAGAACTTCCTCCACAGCTCATCCCTCAGGCCAGGGACCCCAGGCGGTTGCGACCACATCTCGACGACGACCCCCGCCATCGTTCGACCCCAATGCGGCGGTTCCTCTCGCCTTAGGCGAGGCGCAGTCCTCGGTTGAAACCGAGACAGCAAATTCGAACAAAACTCATCCAAAACTCCATCATACCCCAAAACAATACATTAAAAAAATTCGTTTATATTATTCCTGAGTTCTAGATGTTGTTGCGCACTTGTATACTCAACCATTCGATCTACAATTGTGTAGATCGTCCATACTTAGCTTATTTCCATTTTTCAACCAAACCAGGATTTCTCTTGAACCACTAAACTAAAAATCATGACATTTCTTTTAAAAAACATGGTTTCTTATTTCACATGCGTTTAACACCCTGATATTCGAATTCATGATATTTGGTTTTCTGGTTTTGAATGCTTGTCGATAGTATAAATGGGTTTAACTTGTTATAAGCTTATAGAAGCATATACTTAACTACTGATGCATGTGTATACATGTAATTGAACTTTTATGTGTGTATGAGCTAGGTCTCGATGCGCTTATAAGTTCATACTTGGCATCACAGAGGAAAACAGTTCAATACTACACATAAAGAATGTGTTTATGTTAGTTCAACAGCAAGAAAATACTTATGTGTTCATACAGTTCAATGATCCAAACCAACACTGCAATTCCCATCACTTATACACATAAACATATAGGTATAAGGTGGGGTTTACTCACTTTGAAATTCTCTGTTTGCTGGTGGTTTAATATCCTCTCTTTCTTTTGCTTTATCTCGGTTTTTAGGTGGAAGAAAGTGTGGGTATGGTAGCTTATTTATAGGCTAAAAAAAGCATATAATAATGTTTCTATTATCCAATTAAATAGAAGAAATCCTTATTTACTCTGAACAAGGATATATGCGCAGGTTACACAGCAGAAAGAATGTTCCCTGATAGCTTAGTTTAGTTTGTCATTACATGCTCAAAGTCTTTGTTGGAAGGAGGGTGTCCAGTTGCTTGCTTAGGCTATGACAAAAACATTAAATGACTACAGTCCTTTTGATCTAAAGAAATGTATAAATATCCTTTAATTCTCATGGCTAGAAACAAACTTTTTACCTATGGTTGGCTGAGAGAATTACACCACCTAAAAGAATTAAACTCAAATCTAAAAGGGGCTAAATCCTAGTACACATTGCATTAAATGCCTGCTGCGCCTACATCTATTTGAACATGGAAAATATCCAAAACACTTATGTGTTTTAGCCTCTCTAATCACTTGTCAAACTTTGTCCTGTCCTTCTTATACTTCTACAAGGTGTATTAGCTAACTAATGGACTATGTTTCAGTTGGAAGTGTGTGTTGTCCTTGCGCAAACATGGCTGCAATTTGGCCTTACAAAGTTAAAGTATTTAACCAATTTTTATATAGGAAAAATCAAGTGTTATGTGTATTTATTTTGTCCACCTAGCTCACTTGTTTTGTTGTATGTTCCTTGCGCAACATGCTTGTATCACAACACTTAAATGTCAAGTTATCACTACCTTAATATTTTGATATCATTTGTATTGTTGCCTTGTTCTTCTCTTGTTTTTTTTCTTGTGCAAGAGAATGGCTTTAATTAAAGTCTTAAATTCGATTAAACAGACTAAGTCTAACTAGCTTAGTGTATGTGCTAGTTTATGTCGAAGTTATCTTGTTTATTTTGCTTTTTAATTTGTTTTCTCAAAACACATTATTTTTCTAGTAAAGGTTTAGCTACGCTTTTCTATAGTGATCTAGTAACACTTTGCTACAGTGTTTGAGTAGTGCTGTTGTTACTAAGTTTAGCTATTCTTATGTTATTTAGTTTTAGCTGCGCTTTTGATCTTAGTAAAGAAATCTTTACTCACATCTCTGGCTTCATAAATGAATTATCCTTTATCGATAAGTTTAGTTATCGATGTTTTGTTCATTTTAAATTTTTACACATTTTTGTTTTCGTTCAGAAATTCTCGGGTCATTGCAATATTTCCCCCTTATAAAAATTTCGTCCTTGAAATTTGTTAACCCAGATATAAATCAAGCCAAAAAGGGATATTTCATAAACCATCATAGAAAGCGCTATAAATAATATGATAAGTGCTATACCCAACTAGTTCGAGTTATAGTCATAGTGCGATAACAAGTGCTATACTCGACTAGTTCGAGTTATAGACTGATACAAAGTCCTATGTACATACATAGCATACCCTCCTACTCGGAGTCATCACTACTAATATCCATCACGTCCTCCCCTTCATCATCAGAAATATCGACTACCTCTTCATCATCAGAAATATCGACTACCTCTTCATCATCAGAAATATCGACTACCTCTACTGCCTCATAATCTTCCTCCACTTCCTCCTCTACTTCCTCCTCATCATAAATGTAAATAATCTCAATAGGTGATGGTGGGCGTAACATCATATCTGGATAGTCAAAGTCTATCTGAACTCCCTGATAGACTCTTGTAGCATGGTATTCCAACAAGTCATAAATATACTGCACCCATGCAGTAATCAACTGCTCATCTGGCTCGATGGGTGGAGTCTGTACTACTGGGTCAATATGCATCGGTTCCGGTACCATCTGCTCTTCCTTCTCTAGTTCTTCCTCCTCCATCTCCTTTGGCTCTTCCTCAATCTCCTCTATCTTTTCCTCCTCCTCCATCTCCTCTAGCTCTTCCTCAATCTCCTTTATCCCCATATATGAGTCACTATCATGGTTGTTGCTGTCGTCTCCCTCTCCATCACCACCATAACCTACCTGCAGGCTTGCCTCATCTCCTGTGTCATCCTGATCCTCTAAAAAGTCTATACTCCCTTCCTCCTCCATCGGCTCAGGTTGTCCTGATATAGGCTCGTCTGGGTCTACATACCTTCCCTCTTCATCTCGGGGTGGTACTATCTCAGTCCTATCGCTAGAACCTACTAACTCACGGATACTGTCACCGAGTCTCGATGTCTGTAAGAGGGTCAACCTCTTCCTAGCGGTCCTCTTGAACAGGGGTGTCATCTGATAATAAGGAATAGATATCAGAAAGTGAAAATAAACTGTAAAAAGTTCATAAGCCCTAAGAATACTGAATCCTCAATAACACATGCTGATAAAATGAAAAGTCCATAATTTCATTTCTAACATAGGATAACATCCAACATACGATACATATCATATAATAAACTGACACTTAGTCAATAGAAAAGTTCGGATAAAACTCCTTGATGTGCTTCTCCCTCTCCCAAGTACAGTCGTTTGGGTTCTCGCTCCATTGTATCTTTAACAACTTCACAGTCTTGTTTTGGAGTTGCTTTTCTTCTTTATCAATTACATAGACTGGATAGCGTATCACAGTCATGTTTGGTTCTACCTCTAGATCTTCTTGAACGGATGGTTCTAAAATCAAAGATGGATCATGGACACATTTTCAGAGATGGGACACATGGAAAACATTGTGAATCCCTGCCATCTTCTCTGGTAATTTTATTCTGTAGGAAGGAGATCCATTCTTCTTTATAATACGAAAAGGTCCTATAAAAAGTGGAGCTAACTTTCCTGACTTACCAAATCAGATTGCTCCATTAATGGGTGTAATCTTCACAAATACTAGGTCTTTGACAGAAAAATTTAGATCCCTCCCCCTCTTATTCACATAACTCTTTTGTCGATCCTGGGCTTCTTTCATCCTACTCTTGACTAACTCGACCTTCTCAGTTGCCTCTCGGATCATATCTGGACTAAGAACAAGTTTATTTCCTGACTCAACCCAACAGGTTGGTGATCTACAAGGTCGTCCGTAAAGTGCTTCATAAGGCGCCATACCTATACTGGTTTGATAGCTGTTGTTGTAGAAGAACTCTACTAGATGTAGGTGATCCTCCCATGATCCTCCTAAGTCAAGAATGCATGCTCTTAAAAGGTCTTCTAAGACTCGGTTTACCCTCTCTGTTTGGTCGTCCATTTGAGGATGGTATGCCGTGCTTAGATGTAGTTTAGTGCCCAAAGTTGTTTGAAGCGCTTCCCAGAATTCACAAGTAAATAAGGGAATCATGTCGCTTACAATATTCAATGGAACTCCATGTATTCTTATGATTTCTCTCATAAAAAGTTCGGCCCGCGAAGCTACAGTTCGTGTTAATTTTACCGGAATGAAATGTGCACTCTTCGTTAGTCGGCCTACTATTACCCATACTCCTTCATTTCGTCTCCTCGTCTTGGGTAACCCATCAATGAAATCCATTGATATCATCTCCCACTTCGAATTTGGAATCTCCAATGGTTGCAGTAGTCCTGCTATTTTCTGGTGATCTCCTTTGATTTTCTAGCAGTTTAAACAATTACCCACATAAGTTTGAATGTCCTTCTTCATTCCAGGCCACCAGAATACTAGTTTTCTGTCTTTATACATCTTCTGATTTCTTGGATGGATACTTAACTTTGATTGATGGCCTTCGGCCAATACTTCTTGCCTTAGCCCGTCAATATTTGGAATGCATAGTCTTCCATTAATTCCGAGAGTACCTTGATCGTCTAGTTCAAAGTATGACTCCTCTCCCTTCCTTACTCCTTGGATTATCTTTTCTAGATGAGTATCCCTTCTTTAATATCTTTTTATCCTTTCATGAAGTGTTGGAACGACTTCTAGAAGAGATAGGATTGCGTTTCTGCTTAGAGCGTCTGCTACGGCATTTGCTTTTCCCAGTGTATAAATAATATCCTGGTCGTATGCTGCAAGGAACTCAAACCACCTTTGTTGCCTCAGATTCAGATATTTCTGAGTGAACAAGTACTTTAATGGCTTGTGATCTATGAAAAGTTCGAAATTCCCTCCTAACAGATAATGTCTCCATATCTTCAATGCAAAGACAACTGCCAAAAGTTCTAGGTCGTGCGTGGCATAATTCCTCTCATGTAGTTTTAACTGTCTATTGGCATATGCAATTACACGTCTATTCTTCATCAAGACTACACCAAGTCCACCTCCACAAGCTTCAGTATATACTGTGAATTCACTCTCCCCATCGGGAACAGCTAGAACTGGTGCTTTCGTTAACTTCTCCTTTAGTTCTTTAAATGCTTCTTCACACTTCAGAGTCCACACAAATTTTTCCCCTTTCTTCGTTAACTTCGTTAAGTGGGAAGATATTTTTGAATAATCCTGGATGAATCTCCGATAGTATCCTGCTAATACCAAGAAACTATGGACTTCTGTTGGTGCTTGAGGTTGTCTCCATTCTTGTACTGTTTCTTCTTTGATCAGGTCAATAGAGATACCATCTCCGTTCACGATATGCCCCAAGAATCTAACTTCTAATTTCCAAAAATGACATTTGGAAAACTTCGCCTTCAATACGTGCTTTCTCAGAGTCTCCAATACTATTCTCAGATGGTGTCTGTGCTCTTCCTAAGATTTTAAATAAATGAGAATATCATCAATGAAGATTAGGACAAATTTATTTAGAATTTTCCTAAAAACACGGTTCATAAGATCAACAAAATAAGTAAGTGCATTGGTTAGTCCAAATGGCATTACTAACCATTCGTAAAAGAAATCTGGCCCTCTGAAGGCAGTTAAAGGAATGCTATCTTCAGAAATTCTCAACTGGTGAAAACCTGTTGCTAAATCCATTTGTGAAAATATGGTAGCTCCATTTAATTGATCGACAAGATCGTCTATACGGGGTCAAGGATATTTATTTCTAATTGTCACCTTGTTCAACTCTCTATAGTCAACACATAATCTTAGTGACCCATCAGTTTTTACCAAAAAAACTACTGTTGAACCCCAACTTGAAAAACTTGGTTTGATTAAGCCTTTAGCTAATAAATCTTGAGTCTGCTCCTCAAGTTCTTTAACTTCTCTTGGTGCCATTCGTCGTTTCGGTTGAACTAAAGGTCTTGCATTTGGGATTAAATCAATTCGGAATTCTATTTAGCGACGAGGAGGTAAACTGGTAACTTCTTCAAATATGTCAGAGAAATCTCTGACTATTTCTACCGTCTCCAGATTTTCTTGCAGTGTTTCTAAAGCATACAAGAAACTACACGTATGAATATCGGGTTTTCCACACGGTATCCTAGCTTTTCTTCTGATACTAGTTATTAGAGTTACGATTTCCTTGTCACATTTTATCTGCGTTTGGAATTTACTTAACCAGTGTAACCCAAGCATAAAATTAAACCCTTTAAAATCCAAAACATAGAAATCGAATAGGAAGGTATGTGAAAGATATGAGAGGGCTATGTTATCGCAAAACATTTTTAATTTTGTCTTTCCGCCTATAGGGTTAGATACGCAAATCAGATTTGGTGAAATTTGTGGAGTATGTTGCAATTTTCCTATGGTGCCAGATGAAGTAAAACTTTGCGGGGCACCAGTATCAAATAAAACATGAACATCAATTCCTTTAAATTGTAAGGTACCTTCAAGGACTACTTTCCCCTTCACATTCTGGGAAGTGGACGCCTCATTCTTAATAGCATAGACAATGGTCTGTTGTGCCCTCTTCATAAGTGGGCAGTCTTTGATCAGGTGTCCAGGTTGGTGATAACTAAAGCATAGAGTATTCCTGACCGTGGCATTTCCAGGTCCTTGCTGCTGCTGAGGCTGACGTTGAGGCTGTTGCTGAGGTTGACGTTGAGGCTGTTGCTGAGGTTGACGTTGAGGCTGTTGTTGAGGTTGCTGTGACTTTTCACTGTTAGCTTCTTACAGAACCTAGCAATGTGACCCTTCTCCTTACAGTTATGGCATAAGGTGTTCTTGAAACGCTCCTTAGCTTTCTCTCCCATTTCTCCCTTTCCTTTCCAGTTTGGATTAAACTTCCTCTTCAGAGGATTATCCCCACTGGCTTCTCCAGTTTATGCCTTGGCTACTGGTTTCTTCGTACTAAGTGCCTCATAACAAATTGCCATGTCGACTTTGTCACTAAATGAACTCTTCATATGTCCAATCACCTTATCTTGCAAATTTTATTTCAACCCAGCTATAAACATCTCATTTTTCTTAGGGTCCGTTTGTCACAGGTCCCTAAAACGAAACTTAATTAGGCTCACATCCGGTCATAAACTTATTGTAAATTTAGTCCCTATTTTTCAAAAACATATAAAAAAATATAAAAAAATATATTAAAAAACCATGTAAATTCGTATTTAATTAAAACAATTAATCGTGAAAAAAATCAGATCAAAAAAACATTGAAAACAACGTCGAAATCATGAAATACAGAAAATCAACGAAATGCAGTAAATTGCATCAAAACATGCATATAAATCGATTAGTTGCATACATGTATGCATTTATTTCAAATCTGCGTCAAAACTGCAGTATAAATGCATACATGTATGCACATATTGTTAAAACATGCATCTGCTGATGCATTTATTTAAAAACTGCATACCTACGTGCAACTTATTCACGTTTGCATGTATTTTGACATATATGCACACATGTATGCAGTTATATAGAAAAACTGCATACATGTATGCAATTCTTCAAACAGGCGTGCATAAATATATGCATGTGTATTCGAATAGTTGCATAAATGTATGCAACTATTCGTAAAAGTTGCATACATTTATGAAACTTTTTTTTTTAATTTCTGTGGACTTTCAGGAATATTTATAGATTTTAGAATTTTTTTTTTTTTAAGTGATAGCGCCTGAAAATTTGGACAGAAAACGAAAGAGGCGGAGGTATGGAAAGTGGCAGGCGGAAGATTCCAGGCGGCAGCTAAAATAGGGGGCGGATTTACAGAGAAAACATTACAGGGATGTATTGTGAATTTAAAACTTGCAAAATAGTTGCATACATGTATGCAACTTTTGCCAATAGTTGCATACATGTATGCAAGTATTTCTGAAGCTGTTTTAGTTGAAAATGTATGCAGAAACTTGCATACATGTGTGCAACTATTTGAAATACTTGCACACATGTATGCAAGTATTTACATGTGAAAATAAAATGTGTGCAGAAACTTGCATACATGTATGCAACTATTTTAAATACTTGCACACATGTATGCAAGTATTGCATCCGGTCATATAACAGAGAAATACTTGCACAGATGAATGCAAGTATTCCAAATATGTGCATGATTTGATGCAAATTACTGCATTTTTCGTTGTTTTCTGTATTTTTTTGATTTTGATGCATGTTTCGATTTTATTATGATCTGAATTTTTGGGCGAGTACATGTTTAATTTAAATACGAATTATCGTGATTTTTTTATAATTTTTTTATGAATTTTCGAAAAATAGGGACTAAATTTACAATAAGTTTATGACCGGATGTGAGCCTAATTAAGTTTCGTTTTAGGGATGTGTGCCTAATATTCACTTTTTCTTAAGCGAGGTATTGATCAGTTCTGGGCCAAAACAAGAGAGTGCATTGAACTTATTCTCGTATTCTGTTATTGACATGCTTCCTTGCTTGAGATCTATGAAATCGCGATACATCCTAGTCTTGCCTGCCGCGGGAAGAAATTGTGCCTCAAATTCCTCCTTGAACCTTCCCCAGGAATAATCATTCTCAGAAACGTTCGTAGTTTGTGCGTCCCAGCAGATTGCTGCTGCTCCTTGAAGTTGCCATGAAGCCAAAAGTCGTTTTTTGTTCATCATTCAAATTCTATCCTTTGAAAATCCTTTCATAAGATCTTAGCCATGCTTGAACCTCGATGAAAGATTCTGTTCCTTTGAAAACTTTCCCTCCCAGTGTTTGATATTCCTTACAGATAGTTGCAAAGTTCGACCTAGGTTGGACTGGTGTAACTGGCATAACTGGTGCAATTTCTTCTACAGTTTCTACCGGAATCTGGGTAGTGCTACGACCATTGGTAGTGGTGGTTCCCCTAGCTCGACCTCTTTGTGCACGGGTAGTCATACTTACTAACCTGAATATAACATGTTGACATCAAAACTCGATCGGATATTAAGATACCTAACCTATATACAACTTAATTCGATCTCTCCTAAGTGTGTATATATATAAATATATAATGACATCCAACTTTTAAAATACGCTCTCTCAACACTCACCCAAAGCCTAGGTATACGGTAACCTAAGCTCTGATACCAACTGTAACGACCCAACTTTCCAACACCTCGGAAGTTGTATCATTATATAAGAATAAAAGATAGATAGAAGATAAACTAAAGAAAAATTCAGAATCTTACAGCAGAACTTGATTATAACATAACAACCCAAAATATTACATATCATCAGTCAAGTACATTAGGGTACTTTATACATTGGGATACATCAAAAGTCAAGTACATTAGAGTACTACTTAAATAAGGATACATGTCATCATGATTACATAATTATCATTCATAATACCAACTTCTAGGACAACAGTACATAATACCATAAGTGGACCAACATTCGGATAATTACACATAACATAAGATAGAGAAGCCAAAATTTCAAATCCTGCCCTCCTGCTACTCCCAAGTTACGTAAAAACCTGGATCACTTGTCTATTCATAACAAGTGTTATGAATATCCAAGAGTTTAAAGGAAAACACAGAAAAATAAACTCTGGGTCAGTCGGGGACTGGTGTGAGTAAACGATTTATAAAACAAGTTTAAATAAATCCAAAATGATTCATAAGACCACGCCGTAAATACAGAACGGGTTTTTTACCGTATGAGAATCAAAAGCAGTCTGTTTAATTAAAACATATATTATGATAGTGTCTAGGGTTCCCACAAATATTTCATAATCTAGTAAATTGCTTTCATCTCACATTTTACTATATAGTATACAAACAAAACCGTTAAATGCGTATGGTTAATGGATTCCCAACTATGACAAGGTATGGAATCACCCTCCGACAGTGTGCGTCTAGATACGAATACACTGAGTTCAACAAGAACTTCTTGCAACCCGGCCACACATGACCGACCACTCATTTCTCTTGAGTGTATCAAATGTATATCACCAATTGTTGTGAACGGCAACCATTTCCCAAGTTGGGACTGAATCGACAGAATAAGAAACAAGGAAATATCCCTGGATAGGTGATGATACATCCTAATGAGAGCTAACCACAAAGCCATGATGCCTGCCCGATTTTTGTCATTTCCGGTTGTGAGGCTTAAGGCTAAAATTACCATTTTCCAAACATGGTAATTTTTCTTTGAATGTCACATTGTCAAAACTTGCTATTCTCTAATTGACTTTTCCAAAAATACAGTACGAGTATAAAGCAAAAGGAATGAGTACTTCTGCCACTACGTACATACGTTTGGAAAGATAAGTGTACGAGATTAGTTAGAATTACTTTGTTAGACATTCGTCTATACAAGTTGTCCTGGGATTGGACAAACCGAAGGTATTATTCTATAAATCCATCTCAGGTAATTTTACCTAGGATTTACAGAATAAATCCTTGCATTTCATCATCTTATATTATCTTCGATAATTATTGAACGGCGACGAAAAATATGAATTGAAGTGGAAAATAGTTACGGACTCTTCGAAACAATTTATGTTAATATCTTTTTAGGGACAAGTGCTACTTAAAGGATCAGTTTGAAGTACATAATTAATTCACTTTTATTTACAAATGATTTGATTCGTTAAATCATTTTAAATACGATTTCTGACTTCAATTTGACAAAATCATATTTCAAAGTTTATTCAAAACGTTTGAATGTTCATATCGACAAAACCCTTTTCTCTTGATCCATTTTCTTTTATTTTATTTATCGTTGTCTTGATTTAATAAAATAAATATTTCCATATTCTCAGATTAAATTATCTACACATCAATTTCCATCTTTGTACATGCTAAACCTGTTCGACAAAAGTCATGTATATATTTTCCTACTCTATATATTCAATTAACTTCTTATTTATTTAATTATCTTTTTAAATACTAATTAAATAAATTTTCAAAAACATTTTTTTTTCAAATTTTCGAAAATGTCGTTTCTGATCATTTCAAAATCGCGTGATCTGCCTAGTGTAGATCACTCGAAAATCAGTGATCTGCATGGCAGATCACTTGATTTTCAAGTGGTCTGGCACTTTGCCAGATCATGTGATCTGCCAAGTGCAGATCACTTGAAAACATAGTGATCTGTATAGCAGATCACTTAGTTTTCTCGTGGTCTGGCCAAGTGCCAGATTCCGTGGTCTGGCACAGTGCCAGACCCTTCAAAGCATAGAGATCCACCGTGTGGATCACTACCAAAACTGGTGCTCGGCTACTGGCAAAAACCCAGGTGGTACTACCACTTTTACACAGCCCTGTATATAGCCGTGACCTGTTACTTCGTGGAACCCCATCTAAGAACTCCTTCACAGCTCACGCCTTAGGCCAGGGAACCCCAGGCGGTTGCGACCACATCTCGACGACGACCCCCGCCATCGTTCGACCCCAATGCGGCGGTTCCTCTCGCCGTAGGCGAGGCGCAGTCCTCGGTTGAAACCGAGACAACAAATTCGAACAAAACTCACCCAAAACTCCATCATACCCCAAAACAATACATTAGAAAAATTCATTTATATTTTTCCTGAGTTCTAGATATTGTTGCGCACTTGTATACTCAACCATTCGATCTACAATTATGTAGATCATCCATAGTTACCTTATTTCCATTTTTCAACCAAACTAGGATTTCTCTTGAACCGCTGAACTAAAAATCATGACATCTGTTTTAAAAAACATGGTTTCTTATTTCACATAGGTTTAACACCCTGATATTCGAATTCATGATATTTGATTTTCTGGTTTTGAATGCTTGTCGACAGTATAAATGGGTTTAACATGTTATAAGCTTGTAAAAGCATATACTTAGCTACTGATGCATGTGTATACATGCAAATGAACTTGTATGTGTGTATGAGCTAGGTCTCGATGTGCTTATAAGTTCATACTTGGCATCATAGAGGAAAATAGTTCAATACTACACATAAAGAATGCGTTTATGATATTTCAACAGCAAGCAAATACTTATGTGTTCATACAGTTCAATGATCCAAACCAACACAGCAATTCTCATCACTTGTATACATAAACGTATAGGTATAAGGTGGGGTTTACTCACTTTGAAATTCACTGTTTGCTGGTGGTTTAATATCCTCTGCTTTCTTTTGCTTTATCTCGGTTTTCAGGTGGAAGAAAGTGTGGGTATGGTAGCTTATTTATAGGCTAAAACAAAGCATATAATAATGTTTCTATTATCCAATTAAATAGAAGAAATTCTTTTGTACTCTGAACAAGGATATATGCGCAGGTTAAACAACAAAAAGAATGTTCCTTGATAGCTTAGTTTAGTTTATCATTACATGCTCAAAGTCTTTGTTGGAAGGAGGGTGTCCACTTTCTTGCTTAAACTATGACAAAAACATTAAATGACTACAGTCCTTTTGATCTAAAGAAATGTATAAATATCCATTAATTCTCATGGCTAGAAACAAACTTTTTAGCTATGCTTGGCTAAGAGAATTACACCACTTAAAAGAATTAAACTCAAATCTAAAAGGGGCTAAATCCTAGTACACATTGTTTTAAATGCCTGTTGCGCTTACATCTCTTTGATCATGGCAAATATCCAAAACGCTTAAGTGTTTTAGCCTCTCTAATCACTTGTCAAACTTTGTCCTGTCCTTCTTATACTTCTACAAGGATTATTAGCTAACTAATGGACTATGTTTCAGCTAGAAGTGTGTGCTATCCTTGCGCAAACATGGCTGCAATTAGGCCTTACAAAGTTAAAGTATTTAACCAATGTTTATCTAGGAAAAATAAAGTGTTATGTGTATTTATTTTGTCCACCTAGCTCACTCGTTTTGCTGCATGTTCCTTGCGCAACATGCTTATATCACAACACTTAAATGTCAAGTTATCACTACCTTAATATTTTGATATCATTTGTATTGTTGCCTTGTTCTTCTCTTGTTTTTTTTCTTGCGCAAGAGAATGGCTTTAATTAAAGTCTTGAATTCGATTAAATAAACTAAGTTTAACTAGCTTAGTGTATATGCTAGTTTATGTCAAAGTTATCTTGTTCATTTTGCTTTTTAATTTTGTTTTCTTAAAACACATTATTTTTCTAGTAAAGGTTTAGCTACGCTTTTCTATGGTGATCTAGTAACGCTTTGCTACAGTGTTTGAGTAGTGCTGTTGTTACTAAGTTTATCTATTCTTATGTTATTTAGTTTTAGTTGCGCTTTTGATCTTAGTAAAGAAATCTTTACTCACATTTCTGGCTTCGTAAATGAATTATCCTTTATTGATAAGTTTAGTTATCGATGTTTATTTCATTTTAAATTTTTACATATTTTGGTTTTCGTTCAGAAATTCTCGGGTCATTACAAAGATATTAAGGTTAATTAATTACTTATTTTAATTGTTAATGACTTTTTTTTGAATTTTTTCAGGGGAGAAACTGATACTGCCGTAAACATCCCTTTGTGCACTTAACCCGATCCGCGGGGTCATCAGGCTTATGTACATGGTAAGCCCCCTTATTTGAACTAAAGTGCGTGAGGTGGGAATCGAACTCTCTCCCTCTCGTTGGGGAGCTTAGAACCCCCGCCACCCGCACTAGCGCTACGTATTTTAATGACTTATATGTACATGAAACTTGTAAAAAGCATAGATTTTTTGTATGAACTCTGAATTCAGCAAAACCAGATGCTTTGGAACCGTATCGACAAGAGCTTCGCAATAAATCTGATTTGGAGTGATTTGGACGTCGTATGTGGACCATGGAGCCGAAAAGGTCACATTCCTTCGCATAAATATTTGGTGGAGTGGAAACCAAAGGTGAGAACTCTTTCTCACTCAACTATTTTTGTTATGTAATTATATCATAGGTTGTAGACGGGACTTAGTAGCTCCTGACACTATTTCTTACAAACCATGGATGATTTGGTGATTTGTGGGGATTTAAAGTTATAAATATCCATTTATAATTTAAAATAGTAAAATTAGAATAAATATTCATTTACAAGTCGGATGGTTTGTTTATGTACACCTATTTATCTGATATTGATTGGGACGATAAATTTTACACATTGCCTAACTGCACAAATAATAAACAATATTTATTGTTTGAAAACCCCACACGGGTATTGGGATGATATTTGACATACACTAATCCCAATATTTAGTTGTATGTCAATCGATGGGATGACAGGCTGTGATGAGCGTTATATATTTACTTTAACGCTTATATAGTTGTAAATTGCACTTTGGATGATGTTTGAATGTGTAATGATTATTTATCATTATTGTTGAATAATGTGTTGTATGAAATCCATATAACTGAAATTATATGGTAAATGATTGAGTTGCATTTCGATTCATAAATAAAAAATATTTTAAAATAATGAATAAATTATATAAAATATTCATGTGTTGAATAAAATGTTTGAATAATAAAAATATCATTTTTATTGAATGTATAAACTATAAAATAATTATGTGTTGAATAAAATGTTTAAACAATAAAAATATCATTTTTATTGAACGTATAAACTATATAAAATATTCATGTGTTAAATAAAATGTTTGAACAATAAAAATGTAACAACCCGCATTTTTTGAACCAATTTGAAATTTTAATTTAAGCAATTTTAAGGAATCTGTGAATATAAATTGGTTGTCTTTGCTAAATAAAATTGATAATAATTTTGAAATTAGTTTTTATATTTTATTTGACTTAAAAAAAACTCAGTAAAATTATTAAATTGTTTTATAAGCTTTGGTTTGAAAATTTTAAAAATTCGATTTTTAAAATTATTGCAAAGCCCTTTAAAAGTGAAACTTTGCTAGGAAGATCAGAATTCGACGAGATAAATTTTTTTGGAATCATAATGACAAATCATTGTTGAGTTCCAAAATGCGCGTCGAACGGAGTCAGTATGTGGTCGTGAAATGCAAAACCATTTGTTCAAAAACAGGAGATCAGTTTACAAAGGAACATTGTTGAGACGATCTCGGAATTTGATTCCACTTTTTTTTTGGATTCGTATCGTCAAATAATGGATAATCCAAAAGGGCATAATTTTGGAGTTAGTGTTTGGGAGTACAAGAAGAAAAGGTATGCTAAAATCGCACTTTTAAAGCTAATTTGAGAGTTTTACAAAGGAACGTTATTGAGACGACCACGGAATTCAACAAATTTTTTTTTATTGAATCCGTAGCGTCGAATAATGGTAGGACTCCAAATTTCGTGATTTTTAAAATTAGTATGCGACCGAGCGTGATTTTTAAAGTGAAAAACAAACAATATTTTGACTTTAAAAATTCGCTGTTTGTGCATACAGACTTGGAATTCGACAAACCAGTTTCGTTGGGTCCGTAATGTCAAAGAGTAGCTGCACGTCAATTTTCAGTGAAAATAAGATCCGTAGGTGGTCACATGGATTTTTAAATAATGAAAATAAGCATAATTTGAGCATAAAAAAGAATTTCCTAAACCTAAATGCAACTTCTAAAATCCACAACAAATCAAAGAAAATTCTACAAATCGCAAAGCTTGGATCTTTGAACTCGTATGAGTGTAAGCTTCCACATATATTAATTTGGTTGAGTTTGGTGAAGACTTTGTACACCCAAAAATTTACAGCGTGCGTTTTTTGGATGAATGTGAGCTAGGGTTGGATGGTTCTTCACATAGAAGCGACGATGCATGAATTCGAGTTTGTTTTTGGTGTTTAGAAGGTAGAATACCACGTTGTGGCAAAATTTGAGGCGATTTGGCGACAAAAAGTGTTGGGACCTGGAGCATGCCTTCGTGGGAAGACAGTAAATGCATTTTTTGAAGCAAGCTTGTGTTTGAAATTCATGGTGGTGAGATTGTAGAGGAGAAGAAGAGAAGGAGATCGGTGTTTACAGTTTGTGATTTCATGGAGAAACGAATGAGAAGTGAAGGAAGATTGCATGAAGAGGGACATGGGGCTGCTGTGTATACGGTAGTTTTAGGGAGGAAGAAAGAGATTAGAGAATGTAATTAATCAGGATTATGGTAATTAAGTAATTAATTAATTATGTTAATTACATATATGTGCATGAAAATTGGAAAAAGCATAACTTTTCATACGAATTCGGAATTCAGCGAACAAGATGCTGTTGGAACCGTATCGACGAGAGCTTCATAATAAAACTGATTTGGAGAGATTTGGATGTCATATGTGGACTATGGAGCCGAAAAGGTCACATTCCTTTGCATAAAAAAATGAAGGAGTGGAAACCCAAGGTGAGAACTCCTTCTCACTCCAAATTATTTTATCATGTTATTATATTCATGTATAAAAAAACATATAAAATTGCCAGTGTAGATTTCTATTAGTTTAATCACCATAACTTGGATATGGTGCCTGTTAGTCCACCTCTCTCATCCACAAACCATGGCTGATTTAATTGGTTGTACTGTGTGTTGATTTGACTGTTGAAATGTTTAACATATTAAAAATAATGTTAATATTAATGTGGTAGCTGAAGTTAAATTATAAATATCCATTTATAATTTAAACAGTAAAATGGGCTAAGTAGAAAAATAATTCAATCTGAATTAGAATTGGTTAAATTTATTAATCAATGATTTATTTAGATAAACTGTTGTTGTTTGAAAACCCCACATGGGTATTGGGATGATATTTGACATACACTAATCTTAATGTTTAATTATATGTCAATCGATAGGTTGACAGTCTGTGATGAGCGTTATTTATTAATTTTGATGCTCACACAGTTGTAAATTTCACTCTAGATGTGAATGGACTTTTTAATGATTATTTATCATTATTACTGAATACATGCGATGTATGAAATCCATATAACTGAAATTATATGGTAATTGATTGAATCGCATTTCGATTCAGAAATATAGAATATTTTTTAAAATAAATAATCTTTTAAAATAAAGAATATTTTAAAATAAAATGTTTTAACAATAAAAATCACATTTTTATTGTATGTATAGACCAATAAAAGAAGCATATATTAAAATACATTTTTATTAGAAAAAAATGTCGTCCTTAACATGTTAATGAGGAAGAAAAAGAATCATAGGTTAAAATATTTTTGTTAGATAAAAATATTATTTTTAACATGTTGTCATGTGTTGAATAAAAAATTTTGAACAACAAAAGTATCATTTTTATTGAATGTATAAACCATATATAATATTCATGTGTCGCATAAAATTTTTGAACAATAAAAAGATCATTTTTATTGAATGTATAAACCATATATAATATTCATGTGTCGCATAAAATTTTTGAACAATTAAAATATCGTTTTTATTGAATGTATAAACCATATGTAATATTAATGTGTCGCATAAAATGTTTGAACAATAAAAATATAATTTTTGTTGAATGTATAAACCATATAAAATATTCATGTGTCGCATAAAATGTTTGAACAATAAAAATATCATTTTTATTGAATGTATAAACCATATAAAATATTCATGTATCGCATAAAATGTTTGAACAATAAAATTATGATTTTTATTGAATGTATAAACCATATAAATTATTCACATGTCGCATAAAATGTTTGAACAATAAAAATATCATTTTTATTGAATGTATAAACCATATAAAATAACCATCTGTAACATAAAATGTTTGAACAATAAAAATAGTTATATAGTTAGATGCCCATTTAACTCGAATGGGTTTATCAGTCGATTTGATTCATTTTATTATGAATTTCGAAAAGAAGTGATTTCAAATTTTAATATAATCAAATTTTCCAACGTATGATTTGAAGTGAAATTGGATTTTTGGGTTTGTCATGAATGGTGTCTTAAGTAACACTATTCTTAAACCGGGTTGAGGAAAGAATAAATCTTTTAATTAAGATTTAGATAAATTTACCAATTAATCAATATTTAATTGGAACTGAAGTGAAAGTTGATTGTGGGTTTATCGTGAACTGTGTTTTAAACGACATGTGTTCATCAACCCAATTAACAGTGAAAATATAACTTGGAATTTATAAATCTTTTATTAAGATTTAAATGGAAATTTTCCCAAAGTAAAGTTTTCTAATCTAACATGTTAAATTGGAATTGAATGGAATTCGATTTGGTAATAATTGAGATGAACTTCTGTGAATGAAGACCGTTACTATATATATATATATATATATATAATTTAAAAGGTCTTGCCGCTATTCTATTTTATCATTAGTCTGATATGGGAATTTGTATCGATTATATACAGTTATGACTTCCGTGCAGATTCCATTTTGATGGAAGATGATTTTGGGTTTATCGTGAACAATGCTTTTAAATAACATTTGTTCTTTAACCCAGTTAAAGATAAAATTTATTTCTTAAATTTGAATAATCATTAAATAATTATTTTTGAAGATTAAAACTTAACTAGAGTGTTAAAGAATCTTGAATTAGATTGAAATAAGAATGGAATAATTAAATTTATCGAATTCATGAAAGGACTGAGAATGGAGTACCACCAGTTTTACTCCGGGCGATAGTTAAATCTTTAATTAGATTTGAGCATGAAATGGTGATAAAATTTTACTGATAACGCAGTGTGGCTTAGAATGGTGTACTACCAGTTTTGCTCCATGGGATGAATAGGTTGGGATTGGAATTTATAAATAAATGATTACTTCGGCATGGCTCGAAAATCCGGACTAGTTTTATAAACAATAATTTGGTTTAGAATTGATAAAGGATAAAATAAAATCTATTGAAATTGATATCCAAAGGAAGATTAAACAATAAATTTAAAAGAATTTATCTTTGGTAAAATTAATAGGAACCTTTCCCTAAAAAAATGAATATTGGAATAAAGGTTATTCTGAGTTGGAATGAGGCATTTATGTGTTTTTATAACACTTGATTATTGATTATAAAATACGCGAATTATTCGGAAAGACCAGGTTTAACCCATTCTGAATAATTAATGCGACGACCAGAAGTCGACGATGAAGATAGTGGTTGAAGACCGGAGTTCTTTACATCATTTGGATGATTACTGATGTCTTGATTGGGTTGTACACCCAAGACAAGGTAATAAGTGGTGATCGTTTAGACGTACTTGGAGATCGACGGATATGCGAGGACCTCTCTCCTGTATTGGACAAATGGGATGAGAAATAAGGTGCCTCCGGTTTCGTTCAGACCCAGAACGAACTTGTAAATGGATGTGTGTCTGACATTGGATTTCATTACTAATTGATTTCTATTAAATATATATCTGTTTGGCGGTGGAGAACTTATTCTCTTGCTTAACACCCTTCTCTGAGACGTACGAGGTCATAGGTTATATATCGACAGACATCAGTCGCATGGCGTGAATTGTCAGTGTGGCATGCCAAGATGAAAAAGATCAAGGCTTTTGTTGAAAAGCTGAGTCTTGTGGTTGATGATCAAAGCACAACTTTAATTAGCATAGCATTGATTCGCGAGCCTCACACCACGGTATGAATCAAAAATGGGAGAAGGATCCTGGGAGAACATGCGTTTCTTTCTATCTAGGAGCGGTGTCATGATATGGAGCCCAGACATTTTTACTTCTGTGGGTAATGGAAAGCGAGGTACCTCGGGTTTGAGTCTCTAGTGGCTCTTGATTTACGCCCCATAGGGCGGGGAAACATATTGTTCAGGAATTACATGTAATCCACTAACATATGTATGGACCGGCCCTATGGCTCCTAGGGGCTTGACTGAGTACGAATCCTAAGGCTCGGGCTTGAGAGTCTCGAATTTGGTAAGGACGATCCCTTGCCTTGGTTCATAGATGGGAATCCAACTTCCAATATGACATCATGCGGTTTTGAATGTAGAACTAGTATAACGACATGATATATGGTACCCATGCCGTCTATAATTGATACATTTATATTTGAAGTTGTTTTTAAACAATATGCACTTATAATATCAAAAAATTTGTTTTAAATGTATTAAGCATATTTTGGCTATTATAAGGGAAAACTCTATCCCCCGGTTTGTGTTGCATTGTGTGATGGGACTTGAGTCTTATAATAGCTTCATTTTTCCAAAAAGCATTGCATTGTTTTATTTTAAACTAAGGTTCATGTGGAGTAAACCAATTCCGTGTTTTACGACGTAGTCCCATGATTTCCCAACTTTTAAAGTAAAAAATTTAATAACAATTTTAGTTCTCACACTAGTCCCATGACTGACTCGGAGTTTATTGCTTTAACCTAAACTCTGGGTGCCCATATTTTCCATATAGGCAACTAGTAGTTTTGGTTTTGCAGATTTCCTTTTATATGATCCTAGATTACAACTAGAGCTATATTCGGAAAGCTTTGTATCTGTGTATTTCTTTCAGTTGTGCTAGTATGATGTATTCCGCTACGCATTATACTTATGTATTATTTTTCACTACTATGAAATTTTAAATCTATGATATTAACTTATTTCCGCTGTGTAATATCTATTCATACTCTAATGTATTCTTGTTCTCTGATGTAATTGTTGTAATAAGTAATGAAATGTTCTTCTGTTTGTGTTCTGATGCATCATGTTATCAACTCAATCCGAGCTTTTTCGTAAGGGGAAGTTTGGGTCGTTTCATTCTGGTATCAGAGCTTTGGTTTACAGAGCTCGAGAACAAGACACATTAGAACCAAACGAGAGAATTCATTAGAGATTGGATTAGTAATATCCAATGAGAATGACTCGTTAGAGATGAGATTAGTTGTATCCTAGAATGAGTTGGAAGAGTGATATTTTAAAATAAAAATGAAAACAAAAATTGTTTTGAAAATTAAAATCTTATTATACATATTTGAGTGTAATATTTTATTTTATTTTGGACAATCGAGTATATAGAGGTTTTGCATATACGCCTAACTAGCTTGTATATGAAGTCTCAAATATACTAGGTAGATAATAGAATCACACTCTGGTCGCCCAAGGATAATTCTGGTGATCGATCGATCATCATCAGTATTTATGTTTGAGTTTCGAAAGTGGGAGATCTTTATATTTCCAATTGACTAGTGTGAGAACCAAAATTTATTTAGAGTTTATTGCTGTGATTTGCACTAAAAATTTGATTTTTGATTATATATAAAAGTTATATATATTTGGAAAGTTAATCAACAAATTGATTTCTGGTTATGATGTGTGATTATTAGTTCAACTAATAAATATTGGAATGACAATTAATAAAACCAATATATGAATGAATTATAAATTTAGCCAAACTGAAATAATATTGAACTGAATTGAAAATTTATTGAAATTGCATACATGTACGTGTGTATATAATGAACAGGTCATAGCAAGGGAGCTAAGAAGAGGAATAAAATTGTACGCCCGACAAATAGGTACATGTTTACAATTTTCTTAGGTTTTGATGATTTTATGAGCCGATTGGCGAGCCGCTTGGCCTTTTCTTTTTCTTCTGGATTGCTGAGGGCCCTATGAGGAAAATTGCCATTTTAAATATCAACCCGTACAAAGGAGGTTATGGAGAAATTTTTCGAAAATTTAGGGTGTTAGCCAAATTTTTGAGAAATTAGAAAATTCTTAGAAACTGAAAAGTGGAAGAATGAAAGTTTATTTGGTTAGTTAAATAACTTTCAACTCCAATCCTTTTCGAGGATGAAAAGATTTTAAGTGGGGGAGATTGTAACAACCTGCATTTTCAGAACCAATTTAAAATTTTAACTTAAGCAATTTTAAGGAATCTGTGAATATAAATTGGTTATTTTTGATAAATAAAGTTGTGAATAATTTTGAAATCAGTTTTTATATTTTATTTGACTTAAAACAAACTCAGTAAAATTATTAAATTGATTTATAAGCTTTGTTTTGGAAATTATAAAAATTCGATTTTTAAAATCATCGCATAACCCTTTAAAAGTGAAATTTTGCTAGGAAGCTCAGAATTCGACGAGATAAATTTTTTTGGATTCATAATGACAAATCATTTTTAAGTTCCAGAATGCACGTTGAACGAAGTCAGTATGTGGTCATGAAACATAAAACCATTTGTTCAAAAACAGGCAATTAGTTTACAAAGGAACATTGTTGAGACAATCTTGGAATTCGATTCCACTTTTTTTTTCTGGATTCGTATCATCAAATAATGGTTAAATCCAAAAGAGCATAATTTTTGGAGTTAGCGTTTGGGAGTGCAAGAAGACAAGGTACGTTAAAATCGTATTTTTGAAGCTAATTTGAGCAGTTTTACAAAAGAACATTATTGAGGCGACCTCGGAATTCGACGAATTTTTTTATTGAATCCGTAGCATCAAATAATGGCAAGATTCAAAATTTCATGATTTTTAAAATCAGTATGTGACCGGGCGTAAATTTTAAAGTGAAAAACAGACAATATTTCAACTTTAAAAATTCGCTATTTGTGCATACGAACTCGGATTCGACGAAACTAGTTTCGTTAGGTCTGCAATGTCAGAGAGTACCGGCATGTCAATTTTCAGTGAAAACGGGATCCGTAGGTGGTCACATGGGTTTTAAAATAATGAAAATAGGCATAATTTGAGTATAAAAAAGAATAAAATTAATATAAAAATAATTTGCACATAGTATATAACTTCCTAAACACTTCTAAAACCTAATCCTAATCATTCATTCACCGTAGCCCTTTTTCTCCACATTTCCTAAACCTAAATGCAACTTCTAAAATCCATATCAAATCAAAGAAAATTCTACAAATTGCAAAGCTTAGATCTTTGAACTCGTATGAGTGTAAGCTTCCACATATATTGATTTGGCTGAGTTTGGTGAAGACTTAAACACCCAAAAACTTACAGCATGCGTTTTTTGGATGAATGTGAGCTAGGGTTGGATGGTTCTTCACATAGAAGCGACGATGCATGAATTTGAGTTTGTTTTGGTGTTTAGAAGGTAGAATAGCACGTTGTGGCCAAATTTGAGGCGATTCAGCGACAAAATGTGTCGGGGCCTGGAGCATGCGTACGTGGGAAGACAATAAATGCATTTTTGGAAGCAAGCTTGTATTTGAGATTCATGGTGTTGAGATTGTAGAGGAGAAGAAGAGAAGGAGAATGGTGTTTACGGTTTGTGATTTCATGAAGAAACGAAGGAGAAAGAGGTGAAGGAAGATTACATGAAGAGGAACATGGGGCTGCTGTGTACACAGTAGTTTTAGGGAGGAAGAAAGAGAATAGAGGATGTAATTAGTAAGGATTAAGGTAATTAATTAATTATGTTAGTTACATATATGTACATGAGAAATGAAAAAAGCATATCTTTTCATACGAATTCGGAATTCACCGAAACAAGATGTGTTGGAACCGTATCGACGAGAGCTTCGCAATAAAATTGATTTGGAGTGATTTGGATGTCGTATATGGATTGTGGAGTCGAAAAGGTCACATTCCTTTGCATAATAATATGACAGAGTGGAAATCTAAGGTGAGAACTCCTTCTCACTCAAAATTATTTTATCATGAACATGTATAAAAAAACATATAAATTTACCAGTGTAGATTTCTATCAATTTAATCACTATAAATTATATACGATGCATGTTATTTCACCTCTCTCGTCCACAAAACATGGACGATTTAATTGGCTGTACTGTGTGTTGCTTAGACTGTTGAAATGTTTAACATATTAAAAATAATGTTAATATTAATGTGGTAGTTGAAGTTAAATTATAAATATCCATTTATAATTTAAACAGTAAAATGGACTAAGTAGAAAAATAAGAATTGGATAAATTTATTAATCAATGATTTATTTAAATAAACTGTTGTTGTTTAAAAACCCCACATGGGTATTTGGATGATATTTGACATACACTAATCTCAATATTTAATTATATGTCAATCGATGGGTTGAGAGTCTGTGATGAGCGTTATTTATTAATTTTAATGCTCACACAGTGAAACACCCCACCTCCATTAAGGTCACTCACAAAGGGAATGCCTAAATTTTGGTGAAGGTTTATAAGTAAAAGTCACAGATAAACTCAAGACAGATATGAATACACATATTTTAAAACAGCGGAAACCAACAAACTTTTATTGCATCAATACGTGTTCAAAATAAAACATTCCATAATTTTCTCAAAATACTTCCATCATTACAACATCGTAACTGCCTTGATTATTAAAGAAGCATAAAACATAAATAAAGTGACAAAAATCCCCATAGTGATATCCAAAGCCATAGTTCGAGCAAAAGAGACCCAAATCATACATCTACGTTCTTGGAGCTTGAACAGAGCCTGACTGAGCTGAGCTGTTTCCTCCCTGTGGACCTGGGGGGGAACGAAAGAAAAGAAGACGAAAAGAAAATAGGGTCAGACATAAAGCCTGAGTAAATCTAGTAACTCTTCAGTATGTGAATAAGAAAAGGGCATGATAGATATATTGTGAAAATAGGATAGTGTGACAAGCTGAGGGGGTGTCGAATGTTCTATCGCACCCATACTATATCTCTGCATCTACTTGGGTTTACTCTAACTAGCACCCCATGGTGAGGGTGAAGTGATCCCCAACTTTATTTAAAGATCGGCTCCTACTCGCGCTAACATGTGTCATACGGCCCCCAAGAATTGTAAATACCTATGCTGGTCCCACCATGGGGTGTATCAAGACCCATGGTGGCAGCCCCGACACAAATTCCAGAAGGCATAGGTTATACTACTGGTGTCCCCAGTGCCCTGGTTGTCTGCTCCGAAGTGTGTGCACGCCCGCACTCCGTTAGACCTGCACTGTGCACCCACCGCCGTCGTTTGACTGCTTACAATCAACCCAGTAATCGTGCCCCACACTGCCTAGTTTCAGGGTACCGTTGATACCTAAATTGGGTTACTGCTGAAACGGGTCCCTCGTTACCAGGATTTTCTAGTCAAACATGTTAAGTGGTTAAGTGTCTGTATTTACCTAACCCCCACCCATCAATTCTTGTTAACATGTTGAATTTGGTTAAGTGTTATAGTTGACTTAACCCCACCACATGTCCTTAGCCTCTTAGGAGCACCAGATCACTCACATTAGACAGGTATTGCTACGGTTACTAGATATGCCGGTCGGTTCCGGGCAGGTTTACACCTTAGCTCAGTCTAACCTCGGGTCTTTATTGGGCCCAATGCTTAACCACCCACATTGGATATGTATTGTTGTGACTACTGGACAGCCGGGCGGTTCCGGGCAGGTTTACATCACAACTCAATCCAACCTCGGGTTAAGCATATCGTGTTTTCTAAATTTACGTATTTTTTATTATATATGTAAATGTCATATCTTTTATTCTTGGGCATAACAATTTATACCGCTTAAATGTCATTGTCATTGGCATGTGCCAAACATGCCAATATATATTTTCCTGTTTTACACCCAACGTCATTACCCCCGTTTATACGTTCGCAACGTTATAACAAATGTTGGGCTTGACACAATTTAGCCCAACTTTATAAGCGTAAGAAAAAGGGGAAATTAATAACATGTAATATTTTGCAACATATAAGGGTGTGTAACGCATGAACTTGCAGTTTAGCGATACTAACATAAATGATGGGTCATGTGAACTTGCATTCAAATCAAAGCATAACTAAGTAGGTGGCATATGAAATGGCATAGTTTACAACTTGAGTTTAAATATGTTTAACTTGGCATAATGTCAAACACATAACTAGCATGATGTATATTCACCAAAAGGTCCAATTATAACATTTAATCACATAGCCTATTTCAACATGAACTTGCATAGTTTTTGAAACCCAAACGATACTTAACATTGATCCAATTACACTTGCAAATAAACATGAATTTGCATAGTTTATGAAACACAAACGATACTTAACATAGATCCAATTATTCTTGCAAATAGACATGAACTTGCATAATTTATAAAACCCAAACGATGCTTAACATAGATCAATTATACTTGCAAATAGACATGAAAATGATATCATAGGTTTTGGGTCATGTAGGCATAAAAGGTTTCAAGTCTAAATCATGTTTACATAAATTCTAATTTAGACTAAGGGAATATACATAGTCCATGCCATCGACATATACATAAAAGGATCAATTTCTAATTTTTGCCACAACTTGCAAGTGCCATTGTTTTCATATACAATTGTTCAATAGGCTTGCATCAATCAATTTATGCCACAAACGTCAATACACAAGTCATGACAGAATCATCACAATACATAGAATTTTATACAATATAATAGCACAATTCTATTTTCATTCACATCGAATCACATCACATTTCTTATTCATATTCTGAAAGGTTATTATACTTACAACGAATGCGAAATCTTGAATTCTAGATTATGAATTCTAAAATTGGAATGCGCTCCTTTGGGTAGACTAACGTTGCATTGAAAACTTTTGATTTAAACTTTAAATCTTCTTCTTAGTTTGATTCGTCTCTAGGCTTTTCTCTTGATGGCTATGTTCAATTCCTCCCTAGCAGCATGACGACTCATTTCTCATATTTTTGTGTGAATTTTTAGTTGAGAGTTAGGGTGTATTTATAGATTTTTATGTTGTTTTGAGCCGTCAGATGAAGATAGGAGGAATCTAGGCCATCCAAAATTTAGAGAGCCAATCAAGAGGTGACACGTCAGCCCTAGAGACACACAAGGCCTCAGAAATTCGAGCCAGAGCCAGACCTGGCTAGCCAGGTCGACCAGCCAGGTCGACACTATGGTCGACCTGGGAGAGACCAAGTCGACACCATGGTCGACCTGGGGTGACCAGGTTGACTCCATGGTCGACCCTATGGTCGACCTGGTCTCTGGGCGGGAATTTTCCCTCCCAGCCCAGTTTGAACCTGAAATTCGAAATTTTGAAACTAAACTGAGCTGTTTGAATTTAAATTTGATTCTGAAACTTCCAAAGGCCATAACTCCTTCATACGGAGTCCGATTCGCGCAAACTCGGACTCTATCTCAAGCAGAATTCCGAGACGAAGGCAATGGCTTAACCCGTTTCCCTTAATTCTTTAATTTATAATTAATTATACTTTAATTTATGAAGCTTAGCGTTATAGAATTCACGGGGTGTTACATTCTCTCCCGTTAAAAGGATTTCGTCCCCGAAATCTTCAAGTTAGGAAGAATGTATATCCTACCATCCAACAGTCCATCTACTCAACCAACAAACACAGACATCCATTGTCCTTAAAAGACTTCTAATGCTTCGTGATCATATGCATAGTGAATGTATATGTCCTTATCTAATGCAGAAATCAGGCGGTCTACTGATTCAGTTGACCTCCTTAATGCGAATTATGTAAGTGTCATGAATCCATCATGTATGCAAAATTTTCCTACTCATAATTCTACATGATTGCATAACCATTCATACAAATGCAATGACCATATGACAGCATATCAAGTTTCAACCATATACCAATGAGAATACATATATGCATATGCAATATGAAGTGACTGGGCCGATCTATAACCTAGGGTGTGTGTGTATATGCATCCACGAGCAACCACTAGCAACCACTAGCAACCATTTGCAGCCATCATCCATAATATGTTTTCAAATACATGTTTGCATCCATTTGTTTTCTACCTAAGGAGTTAGGAAAAGGACCGAGGAGATATACCTAAAAGATAGATAAATCATAACATAAGGAAAAAGAGAGAGATCAAAGATGTACCCTCAAAAAGAAGAGGGTAGGCAGCGCGTATTCTGTCCTCAGTTTCCCAAGTCGCGTCTTCCTCGGCGTCGCTCCACTGAACTTTAACGAGAACTTCGCGGTTGCGTAGCTTTTTCACTTCCGTTCCTAAGATGCGGGTTGGAACTCTCCTCACAGTTGCTTCACGTTCCACTTCGGCTTCTTCTAGAATGCTAGGTTCCACCACTTCCGCTGACTCATGCAAACACTTCCGGAGGTGAGAAATATGAAAGACGTTGTGAACTCCGGCCAGTCTCTCGGGTAGCTCTAATCTATAGGCCATCTTTCCAACCTTCTCGATGATAGGAAATGGTCCTACAAATCTTGGTGCTAGCTTTCCGGCGGATCCAAAACGACGACGTTCCTTAAAGGTGATACCTTAAGGAAAACCCTGTCCCCAACCTCAAACTCAAGGTCGTTCCTTCTTTTGTCGGCGTAGGATTTCTGTCGGTCTTGGGCAGTCTTCATTCTCCTACGTATCAAGTCCACTTTCTCCGAAGTCTCTCGAATCATATATGGTCCAAGTATAAGCTTATCTGTAGACTCGTACCAACAAGTTGGTGATTTGCATGGTCTTCCATACAAGGCTTCGAAGGGTACCATGCCGATGGTAGCTTGGTAGCTGTTGTTATAGGCAAATTCCACTAAAGGAAGGTGATCCTCCCAAGTCCCTCCAACGTCAAGAATGCAAAGTCTTAAAAGATCCTCTAAAACTCTATTCACCCTTTCCGTCTGGCCATCGGTTTGGGGGTGATAGGCCGTGCTCAAACATAACTATATGCCTATAGCTTCTTGTAGACTCCGCCAAAACTCGCTTGTGAAGATAGGGTCTCGGTCACTAACAATGATGGAGGGTATCCCATGGAGTCGAACTATTTCCTTGAGATAAAGAGATGCTAGAGATGCGGCAGTCCTTCTACTCTTGATAGGTATGAAGTGGGCGCTCTTAGTAAGCCTATCCACTATTACCCAAATGCTAGTGTTGCCTCTTCTCGACCTAGGCAGTCCATCAATGAAGTCCATTGAAATGTTTTCCCACTTCCACTGTGGGACCTATAAAGGATGAAGTAGTCCTCCGGGCTTCTTCTGTTCCGCCTTGACCCGTTGGCAAGTTATGCACTTAGAAACGAAATCTGCCACGTCTTGCTTCATGCCGTTTCAAAAGAAAGTCCTTTTTATATCCTTGTACATCTTATCACCGCCAGGGTGTATAGTCATCTTGGAATGATGCGCTTCTTCGAGAACCTTCTTTGTCAACTCCCTTGCTTGTGGGACGCATAATCTTCCATCTCGCCTCAGCCAACCCTTATCATCGATGGCGTATCTACTAAGGTGACTAGAAGTCTCACCCCTAATAAGTTTATCAATCACATCGACAAGCTGAGGGTCTTCACGTTGTGCATCCCCTATTGAGTCCAAGAGAGTAGGGCGTACTTCGAGAGATGCTAGCAAACCCAGTACAAAATCTGAGGAGGGCCTAAAGTTAAAACTGGCTATATACTCCAAGCTTTGCCTTTCCACAAAGAGAGGGCTTAAGGTCAGTTTCTTACGGTTCAATGTGTCTACTACTACGTTGCCTTTGCCGGGAGTATAGGAAATTTCAAAGTCATACGAGGCAAGAAACTCCATTCATCTTTGCTGCCTCAAGTTAAGGTCCTTCTACGAGAAGAGATATTTCAACGATTTATGGTCAGTGTATAATTCGAACTTCTCACCTAGGAGATAATGGCGCCAAGACTTAAGCGCAAAGACGATGGCGGCTAACTCAAGATCGTGGGTTGGGTAGTTCTTTTCATGAACTTTCAGTTGTCTTCCGCCATAAGCTACCACTCTTCCTTCTTGCATTAGAACAGCGTCTAGTCCCGTTCCATATGCATCCGTGTATACCGTGAAAATTTTGCTTCCATTTGGCAAAGTCAGAACTGGGGCTGTTGTAAGAGCCCTTTTTAATCGTTGGAAAGCAAACTCGCAATCCAAATCCCAAGTGAACGCCAGATTCTTCTTTGTTAGCCTTGTGAGTGGGGCTAAGATTTTCGCGAAATCCCTAATAAACTTTCGGTAAAAACCGGCTAGCCCAAGAAAGCTTCGAACTTCGGTTGCATTTCTTGGTGTTTTCCAATCTTGCACTGCCACCACTTTTGCGGGGTCCACAGCCAACCCCTCTTTGGACACTATATGCCCCAGAAATCTTACCTCTTTTCTCCAGAAGTGACACTTGGAGAATTTGGCTTTTAACTGATGTGAACGGAGAGTTTCCATGATTTCTTTCAGATGCTGAGCATGCTCTTCCTCATTCTTTGAGAAGATTAAGATATCATCTACGAAGACAAGCACAAATTTGTTGAGGAATTCTTTGAACACCCTACTTATTAGGTCTATGAAATAAGCGGGTGCATTTGTCAAGCCGAAAGGCATGACAACCCACTCGAAGAAACAGTCTGGGGTTCTGAACGCCGCTTTACCAATACTATCTTCAAATACTCTTAGCTGATGGAACCCAGTTGCCAGATCAAGTTGGGAGAAGACCGTTGCACCTACAAGCTGATCAAACAAATCGTCGATTCGGGGAAGAGGGTGCCTATTTTTCTTGGTCAATTTGTTTAACTCCCTATAGTCGACGCAAAGCGAAGCGAACCATCCACTTTGGTTGCGAACACCACTGGAGTACCCCATTCCGAAATGCTCCGTCTAATGAACCCTTTTTCGAGGAGTTCTTTAACCTGCTTACTGAGCTCCTTTCTCTCCCTTGGAGATATGTGTCTGACAGGTAAAGCTACAGGCTTTGCGCTATCCACTAGATATTAGCGGAAGTCTATTTTCCGCCTCGGAGGTAAGCCTTTCACCTCCTCAAAGACATCCGGATATTCCCGGACTACTCTAACCGATTGCAAATTTTCATCAGAAGCATCAAGCGACTCTAGATAACTAAGCATAACAGCATTCAAGGGATTACAAGAAATTTCTAGAGTGTTACCAAGCCGAGTCAAGAGCCTAACTACTCTTTTCTCACAATCAAGGATGGCACTTTTACTGGATAACCAGTCCATGCCTAAGATCAAACCATATCCCGAGAAGCCTAAGACAAAGGCATCACAACTAAACTCAACGCTGAGAATAGAGATTTTCAAACCCAAACAAACCATTGACAAGTAAGCGGAGCCCCCAATTGGATTTGAAACTACTAAGGGATCTTCTACCATACTAGTGACTAGATGCAGAGATTCTACTAAGGAAGATGAAATAAAAGAGTGCGATGCGCCAGAGTCAAAAAGTGTACGAACTGGATGATTATAAAGATAGACTACACTTTCTATAGAAATATTACTACCTCGTTCTTGCTGAGGTGCCACTAGCGCATGAACCTAACCCCCTGAAGTGGATCCAGCTTTCTGTCCCTGCCCTTTCTTCTTTGGGCAGTCCTTAGCTTGGTGCCCAGTCTCTCCACAATGAAAGCAACAACCCATCTTCGCCTTCCTTTTCCGGCAGTCTTTTGATATATGGCCTACAATGCCATAGAAATTGCACCTTCTCTTCTCACGGGGCTTATTGTTCTTTCCTCCTTTCTTGAAGTCTGTTTTCTTTGCTTGTAGACCCTCTTTCTTCTCTTCCACCTTAACTTCTTTCTTACCGTGATCTTCCTCGTGTAGCAACGCCATGTCCACCAAGCTTTCATAAGTCGCCCCTGTGGATACATGGGTCATGGCAAGGCTGTGTACAGGCTCATTCAAACCCTTGACGAAGCGAAGAGCCTTCTTGTGTTGGGTGTTTACTAAGTCTAACCCAAATCTGGCCAGCTGGTTAAACTGATTAACATATTCCCTGATCGTCATGCTTCCCTCTTTCAGAGTTAGGAACTTTTCCGTTTGTAGGCTCCTTTCTTCTTGGGAGAGGAATTACATCTCTAACCTCGTCCTGAAATCCTCCCATGTTTCCACCGCCCGCTGAGCATTGGTAACTTCCCACCAATAGGAAGCCTCATCCTTAAGCAACCATACCGCTAGTTGTTTCTTTTGCCTGTCATCCACTCCAAAGATGACAAACAGATCCTTAGTCTCCTTTAGCCAGTTTCTTGCCCCTACAAAGGATTCTGTCCCATAAAAATCTTTTCCACCCATTGCTTGAAGTCTCTACATGTTTTTGCGAAGGCATTTCCACGAGGAGGTGGAGGAGGAGGAACCGCGACCACTGGAGGAGGGATGTCTGCTGGGCCCGCGCCATTGGCCCTTGCTTGTAAGTACCTCCTAAACCAGCTGGGAATCGTCACTCCTTCCGGGAGGTTAAGGTCTCCAGACATGCTGAAACAGAAAGTGGAAAATTCAAAATGAAGAATAGAGAGAGATAGATAGGGTACATGGCTTTGGGGGATTCTGTCTTTTATAAATATAACACTTTTTCTTGAAAAATGCTTCTTTAAACTTTCTTTTGAAAACAATTTCAAAAACTTTTATCTTCTCTGGTAAACCTATGCTTTGATACCAAGTGAAACACCCCACCTCCGTTAAGGTCACTCACAAAGGGAATGCCTTAATTCTGGTGGAGGTTTATAAGTAAAAGCCACAGATAAACTCAAGACAGATATGAATACACATATTTTAAAACAGCAGAAATTAACAGACTTTTATTGCATCAATACGTGTTCAAAACAAAACATTCCATAATTGTCTCAAAATACTTCCATCATTACAACATCATAACTGCCTTGATTATTAAAGAAGCATAAAACATAAACAAAGTGACAAAAATCCCCATAGTGATATCCAAAGCCATAGTCCGAGCAAAAGAGACCCAAATCATACATCTACGTTCTTGGAGCTTGAACATAGCCTGACTGAGCTGAGCTGTTTCCTCCCTGTGGACCTTTGGGGGGGGGGAAGAAAGAAAAGAAGACGAAAAGAAAATAGGGTCAGACATAAAGCCTGGGTAAATCTAGTAACTCTTCAGTATGTGAATAAGAAAAGGGCATGATAGATATATTGTGAAAATAGGATAGTGTCACAAGCTGAGGGGGTGTCGAATGTTCTATCGCACCCATACTACATCTCTGCATCTACTTGGGTTTACTCTAACTGGCACCCCATGGTGAGGGTGAAGTGATCCCCAACTTTATTTAAAGATTGGCTCCTACTCGCGCTAACATGTTTCATACGGCCCCCAAGAATTATAGATACCTATGCTGGTCCTACCATGGGTGTATCAAGACCCATGGTGGTGGCCCCGACACAAATTCTAGAAGGCATAGGTTATACTACTGGTGTCCCCAGTGCCCTGGTTGTCTGCTTCGAAGTGTGTGCATGCCCGCACTCCGTTAGACCTGCACTGTGCACCCACCGCCGTCGTTTGACCGCTTACAACCAGCCCTGTAATCGTGCCCCACCTTGCTTAGTTTCAGGGTACCATTGATACCTATATTGGGTTACCGCTGAAACGGGTCCCTCTTTACTAGGATTTTCTAGTCAAACATGTTAAGTGGTTAAATGTCTGTATTTACCTACCCCCACCCATCAATTCTTGTTAACATGTTGAATTTGGTTAAGTGTTATAGTTGACTTAACCCTACCACCTGTCCTTAGCCTCTTAGGAGCACCAGACCACTCACATTAGACATGTATTGCTACGGTTACTGGATGTGCCGGTCGGTTCCCGGCAGGTTTACACCGTAGCTCAGTCTAACCACGGGTCTTTATTGGGCCCAATGCTTGACCACCCACATTGGATAGGTATTGTTGTGACTACTAGACAGCCGGGCGGTTCCGGGCAGGTTTACATCACAACTCAATCCAACCTCGGGTTAAGCATATCGTGTTTTCTAAATTTACATATTTATTATTATATATGTAAATTACATATCTTTTATTCTTGGGCATAACAATTTATACCGCTTAAATGTCATTGTCATTGGCATGTGCCAAACATGCCAACATATATTTTCTTGTTTTACACCTAACGTCATTACCCCCGTTTATACGTTCGCAACATTATAACAAATGTTGGGCTTGACACAATTCAGCCCAACATTATAAGCGTAAGAAAAAGGGGAAATTAAGAACATGTAATATTTTGCAACATATAAGGGTGTGTAACGCATGAACTTGCAGTTTAGCGATACTAACATAAATGATGGGTCATGTGAAATTGCATTCAAATCAAAGCATAACTAAGTAGGTGGCATATGAAATGGCATAGTTTACAACTTGTGTTCAAATATGTTTAACTTGGCATAATGTCAAACACATAACTAGCATGATGTATATTCACCAAAAGGTCCAATTATAACATTTAATCACATAGCCTATTTCAACATGAACTTTCATAGTTTTTTAAACCCAAACGATACTTAACATAGATCCAATTACACTTGCAAATAAACATGAATTTGCATAGTTTATGAAACACAAACGATACTTAACATAGATCCAATTATTCTTGCAAATAGACATGAACTTGCATAATTTATGAAACCCAAACGATTCTTAACATAGATCAATTATACTTGCAAATAGACATGAAAATGATATCATAGGTTTTGGGTCATGTAGGCATAAAAGGTTTCAAGTCTAAATCATGTTTACATAAATTCTAATTTAGACTAAGGGAATATACATAGTCCACGCCATCGAAATATACATAAAAGGATCAATTTCTAATTTTTGCCACAACTTGCAAGTGCCATTGTTTTCATATACAATTGTTCAATAGGCTTGCATTAATCAATTTATGCCACAAACGTCAATACACAAGTCATGACAGAATCATCACAATACATAGAATTTTATACAATATAATAACACAATTCTATTTTCATTCACATCGCAATTCTTATTCATATTCTGAAAGGTTACTATACTTACTACGAATGCAGAATCTTGAATTCTGGATTCTGAATTCTGAAATTGGAATGCGCTTCTTTGGTTAGACTAACGTTGCGTTGAAAACTTTTGATTTAAACTTTAAATCTTCTTCTTAGTTTGATTCGTCCCTAGGCTTTTCTCTTGACGGCTATGTTCAATTCCTCCCTAGCAGCATGACGACTCCTTTCTCATATTTTTGTGTGAATTTTCAGTTGAGAGTTAGGGTGTATTTATAGATTTTAAGTTGTTTTGAGCCGTCTGATGAAGATAGGAGGAATCTACGCCATTCAAAGTTTAGAGAGCCAATCAAGAGGTGAGACGTCAGCTCTAGTGGCACACAGGACCTCAGAAATTCGAGCCAGAGCCAGGCCTGGCCAGCCAAGTTGACCAGCTAGGTCGACCAGCCAGGTCGACACCCAGGTCGACACTATGGTCGACCTGGGGGGGACCAGTTCGACACCATGGTCGACCTGGGGTGACCTGGTCGACTCCATGGTCGACCCTTTGGTCGACCTGGTCTCTGGGCGAGAATTTTCCTGCCCAACCCAGTTTGAACCTGAAATTCGAAAATTTGAAATTAAACTGAGCAGTTTGAGTTTAAATTTGATTCTGAAACTTTTGAAGGCCATAACTCCTTCATACGGAGTACGATTCGCGCAAACTCAGATCTATCTCAAGCAGAATTCCGAGACGAAAACAATGGCATAACCCGTTTCCCTTAATTCTTTCATTTAGAATTAATTATACT
Organism: Allium sativum; assembly: GCA_030737875.1. Taxonomy (NCBI): domain Eukaryota; kingdom Viridiplantae; phylum Streptophyta; class Magnoliopsida; order Asparagales; family Amaryllidaceae; genus Allium; species Allium sativum. Next base: position 305,143,727 of record CM060924.1, read on the forward strand.
TTAATTTGTGAAGCTTAGCATTATAGAATTCACGGGGTGTTACACACAGTTGTAAATTTCACTTTGGATGTGAATGGACTGTTTAATGATTATTTATCATTATTATTGAATACATGCGATGTATGAAATCCATATAACTGAAATTATATGGTAATTGATTGAGTCACATTCCGATTCAGAAATAAAGAATATTTTTTAAAGAATCTTTTAAAATAAAAAATATTTTAAAATAAAATGTTTTAACAATAAAATCACATTTTTATTGTATGTATAAACCAATAAAAGAAGCATATACTAAAATACATTTTTGTTAGAAAAAATGTCATCTTTAACATGTCAATGAGGAAGAAAAAGGATCATAGGTTAAAATATTTTTGTTAGATAAAAATATTATTTTTAACATGTTAATGAAGTGAATTAAATAGTCATGTGTTGAATAAAAATTTATGAACACTAAAAATATCATTTTTATTGATTGTATAAACCGTATATAATATTCATGTGTCGCATAAAATGTTTGAACAATAAAAATATCAATTTTATTGAATGTATAAACCATATATAATATTCATGTGTCGCATAAAATATCTGTAAAATAAAAATATCAATTTTATTGAATGTATAAACCATATAAAATATTCATGTGTCGCATAAAATGTTTGAACAATAAAAATATAATTTTTATTGATTGTATAAACCATATAAAATATTCAGGTGTCGCATAAAATGTTTGAACAATAAAAATATAATTTTTATTGAATGTATAAACCATATAAAATATTCATGTGTCGCATAAAATTTTTGAACAACATTTTTATTAAATGTATAAACCATATAAAATATTCATATGTCGCATTAAATGTTTGACCAATAAAAATATCATTTTTATTGAATGTATAAACCATATAAAATATTCATGTGTCACATTAAATATTTGAACAATAAAAAAATACTTTTTATTGAATGCATAAAACATATGAAATATTCATCTGTCATATAAAATGTTTGAACAATAAGAATATCATTTTTTGTATAAACTATATAAAATATTCATGTGTTGAATAAATTGTTTGAACAATAAAGAAAGTTATATAGTTAGACGCCCTTTTAACCTGAATGGGTTTATCGGTCGATTTTATTCAATTTATAATGAATTTTTAAAAGAAGTGATTTCAAATTTTAATATAATCAAATTTTCCAACGTATGATTTAAAGCGAAATTGGATTTGTGGATTTGTCATGAATTGTGTCTTAAGTAACACTGTTCTTAAACACAGTTGAGGAAAGAATAAATCTTTTAATTAAGATTTAGAGAAATTTACCAATTAATTAATATTTATTGGAACTGAAATGAAAGTTGATTGTGGGTTTATCGTGTACTGTGTTTTAAATGACATTTGTTCTTTAACCTAATTAACAGTGAAAATATAACTTGGAATTTATAAATCTTTTATTAAGATTTAAACGGAAATTTTCCCAAAGTAAAGTTTTCCAATTTAATATATTAAATTGAATTGAATGGAATTCGGTTTGGTAATAATTGAGTTGAACTTCTGTGAATGAAGACCGTTACTATATATATGGAATTTAAAAGGTCTTGCCACTATTCCATTTATATTATTAGTCTAATATGGGAATTTATATCGATTATATACTGTTATAACTTCCATGTAGATTCCATTTTGAGGGAAGATGATTTGGGTTTATCGTGAACAATATTTTTAAATAGCATTTGTTTTGTTTTTAAATAACATTTGTTCATTAACCCAGTTAAAGATAAAATTTATTTCTTAAATTTGAATAATCATTAAATAATGATTTTTGGAGATTAAAACTGAACTAAAGTGTTAAAGAATCTTGAATTAGATTGAAACGAGATTGGAAAAATTAAATTGATCGAATTCATGAAAGGATTGAGAATGGAGTACCACCAGTTTTATTCCAGGCGATAGTTAAATCTTTAATTAGATTTTAGCATGAAATGGTAATAAAAATTTACCGATAACGCGGTGTGGGTTAGAATGGAGTACTACCAGTTTTGCTCCATGGGATGAATAGGTTGGGATTGGGATTAATAAATAAATGATTACTTCGGTACGGCTCGAAAATCCCGACTAGTTTTATAAACATTAATTTGGTTTAGAATTGATAAAGGATAAAATAAAATCTATTGAAATTGATATCCAAAGGAAGATTAAAGAATAAATTTAAAAGAATTTATCTTCAGTAAAACTAATGGGAACCTTTCCCTAAAAATATAAATATTGGAATAAAAGAATATTATGAATTGGAATGAGGCGTTTATGTGTTTTCATAACACATTATTATTGATTATAAAATACGTGAATTATTCGGAAAGACCGGGTTTAACCCATTCTGAATAATTAATACGACAACCAAAAGTCAACGATGAAGACAGTGGTTGAAGACCGGAGTTCTCTACATCGTTTGGATGATTACTGATGTCTTGATTGGGCTGTACACCCAAGACAAGGTAATAAGTGGTGATCGTTCAGACGTACTTGGAGATCAACGGATATGCGAGGGCCTCTCTCCTGTAACAGACATATGGGACGAGGAATAAGGTGCCTTCGGTTTCATTCAGACCAGAACGAACTTGTAAATGGATGTGTATCTGACATTGGATTTCATTATGTGCTAATTGATTTCTATTAAATATATATCTGTTTGGTGGTGGAGAATTTATTCCCTTGCTTAACACCCTTCTCTGAAACATACGAGCTAAGAGGAATAAGTCGCATGGCGTGAATTGTTAGTGTGGCATGCCAAGATGCAAATGATCAAGGCTTTTGTTGAAAAGTAGAGCCTTGTAGTTGATGATCAAAATAAAGCTTTAATTAGCATAGCTTGTGTATAGTGTTGATTCGCGAGCCTCACACCATGGTATGAACCAGAAACGGGAGAAGGATCTAGGGAGAACATGCGTTTCTTTCTAGTTAGGCGTGGTGTCATGGTATGGAGTCCTGACATTTTTACTTATGTGGATGATGGAAAGCGAGGTACCTCGGATTTGAGTCCCTAGTGGCTCTTGATTTAAGCCACATAGGGCGAGGAAATGTATTATTCAGGAATTATATATAATCCACTAACATATGTGTGGACCGGCCCTGTAGCTTCGAAGGGATTGATTGAGTACGAGTCCGGAGGCTCGGGCAAGAGAGTCTAGAATTTGGTAAGGACGATCCCTTGCCTTGGTTCATATATGGAAATCCAACTTCCAATACGACATCATGCAATTTTGATTGTAGAACTAGTATGAAAACATGATATATGGTACCCGTGCCGTCTATGGTTGACACATTTATATTTGAAGTTGTTTTTAAACACTATGCACTTATAATATCGAAATAATTTGTTTTAAACGTATCAAGCATATTTTGGCTATTATAAGGGAAAATTCTATCCTCCGGTTTGCGTTGCATTGTGTGATGGGACCTTAGTCTTATAATAGCTTCATTTTCCCAAAAAGCATTGCGTTGTTTTATTTTAAACTGAGGTTCTTGTGGAGTAAACCCGTTCCGTGCTTTACGGCGTGGTCCCATGATTTCCCAACTTTTAAAGTAAAAATTTAATAACTGTTTTAGTTCTCACACCAGTCCCATGACTGACTCAGAGTTTATTGTTTTAACCTAAACTCTGGGTGCCCATATTTTCCACACGAGTAGCTAGTAGTTTTGGTTTTGCAGATTTCTTTCTACAGGATCCTGGATTACAACTAGATCTATATTCGGAAAGCTTTGTATCCGTGTATTTCTTTCATTTGTGCTAGTATGATGTATTCCACTATGCATTATACTTATGTATTATTTTTCGCTGCTATGAAATTTTAAATCTCTGATATTAACTTATTTCCACTATGTAATATCTATTCATACTCTGATATATTCTTGTACTCTGATGTAATTATTGTAATAAGCAATGAAATGTTCTTCTGTTTGTGTTCTGATGCGTCGCGTTCTCAACTCAATCCGAAATCTTCCGTAAGGGGAAGTTTGGGTCGTTTCAAAAAATATCATTTTTATTGAATGTATAAACAATATAAAATATTCATGTGTTGAATAATATGTTTGAACAATAAAAATATCATTTTTATTGAATGTATAAACTATAGAAAATATTTATTTGTTGAATAAAATTTTTAAACAATAAAAATATCTTTTTTATTGAATGTATAAACTATATAAAATATTCATGTGTTGAATAAAATGTCTGAACAATGAAAATATCATTTATATTGAATGTATAAACTATATAAAATATTCATGTGCTGAATAAAATGTTTGAACAATAAAATTAGTTACGTAGTGTATGCTATTTTAACCCGAACAGGTTTATCGATCCACTTTATTTATTTTATATTGAATATTGAAAAGAAGTGATTTAAAAAACTAGTGTTTTGAAAATATTATTATTCTAATATGATAAAGATATAGAATATTCAATTTTGATTTAAAATTGAAAATGGAGTTGAAATCGTTTCAAAACGAATTTATAAATATTTTATAAAATATGTTTTAAATGGAAATCAATGATATTATATATATATATATACACATATTTAATGGCTTGAATAGAACGCGCCGCACAACGACCGTTCGCGAATTTGGACCATTAAATTCAAATTGATGTAACGGGAGATCCGACCGTCGGATTCTCCTGAAGATGGAACCATTGGGTTCGAATCAAAAAGAGCTTTCCAGTGAATATAAGAGATTTGAAATCTAATGGTTAGATTTGGAAATATGTCCAAATCAAAATCAGAAATGGTAGCTATGGATGCAGTTCGGTGGCAATTATTGGAAACCGGTTGTAAAGGCCTTAATAAAATAATTAAAAATATGGAAAAATTATGTAAAATCAAAATAATTGATTTGGAAAGATTTTGAATGAAAAAATACATATTTGAAAAGATGAAATTTTTTTTTTATCGAAATGAACTTGTTATTAACTAGAATAAAAATCCAATGTTTTTAAATAAAAAAAATTGGATTTTGGGTTTGTTGTGAATGGTGTCTTCAATAACACTTTTCTTAAACCAAGTTGAGAAAAGAATAAATCTTTTAATTAAGATTTAGAAAAGATTACCCATTAATTAATATTTAATTGGAATGAATTAAAATTGGATTTTTGGGTTTATCGTGAATAATGTTTTAAATAACATTTGTTCATTAACCCAATTAATAGTGAAGTTATGATTTGGAACTTTTATATCTTTTTATTTAGATTTAAAGGAAATTTTCCCAAATAAAGTTTTCCAACTTAATATATTGAATTGGAATTGAATGGAATTCGATTTAATAATCAAGATGAGCTTGGAGATTGACCAGATATACGAGAACCTCTCTTCCGTATTGGACATATGGAACGTGGAATATGGTGTCTCCGGTTTCGTTCAGACCCATAACGGACTTGTAAATGGATGAATCTCTGAAATTGGATTTTACTCTGTATTGATTAATTTCTATTAAATATATATTTGTTTGGTGGCGGAAAATTTATTCTCTTGCTTAACACCCTTCTCTGAGACGTACGAGCTTAGAGGTTATATACTGATAGACATCAGTTACATGGCGTGGATTGTCAATGTGGCATACTAAGATGCAAATGATCAAGGCTTTTGTTGAAAAGCAGAGCCTTGTGGTTAATGATCAAAGCACAGCTTTATTTAGCATAGCTTTGTGTATAGCGTTAATTCACGAGCCTCACAACCCAGTATGAGTCAAAAACGGGATACGGACTGTAGGGAGAACTTGCGTTTCTTTCTAGCTAGAAGCAGTGTCATGGTATGGAGCCCAGACATTTTTACTTATGTGGATGACGGATTGTGAGGCGCCTCAGATATTGGTCGCTACTGGCCAAGTGATAGGTCCGATTGGACAGGGAAACGTATTGTTCAGGAATAACCAATCCACTAAAGTACGTATGGACCGACCCTATCAATTCCAAGGGCACGCCAACGTCCAAGTCCCGAGGCATTTGCTAGAGTGTCGAAACCGGAAGGAGCCATTCCTAGCCTCGACTCATGATGGAAACCCAATTTCCAATATGACGTTACAGATTTGATTGTAAACCTATATATAACGACATAGTATATGGTAGATATACCAACTAGGATTGATACATTTACATTTAAAATGTTTTAAACTGACTATACACTAGTAATTATATCAAATAACTTTGTTTTATACGTAACAAGCATGTTTGGCTATTATAAGGGAAAATTCTATCCTCTGGCTTGCGTTGCATTGTGTGATGGGACCTGTGTCTTATAATAGCCTCATTTTTTCAAAAAAGCATTGCGTCGTTTTAATTTAAACTAAGATTCATGTGGAGTAAACTATAACGACCCGGATTTCGCCAGACCCGATTGATCGCTAAATCGGCCAAGACCGTTCAGAACCCAAATACGTTAACTTTGGGAATACAAGACATCAGAACATATAACATCAGACTTTTATAAACATTATAATAATGTTACATCAGAGTACAGAATATCAGAGTATATTGACAAATAATACAGCGGAAGATTTAATTACAATAAAACTAATACAATGCAGCGGAATAATTAAATTAATCACAGCGGAAGATTACCAATGTTCTGGATACAACTCTAAGCTTCGATCCATAATCCTTCTCAATGTATGTGCAAAATAAGCTACTCAACTGCCCATATGGAAAAGTGGGCACCCGAGTTTGCAAAGTGAAACAAACTACGGGTCAGTCATGGGACTGGTGTAAGAAATCTTTACTTAACTTATCTAATAAGGAGGCTAATCACAGGACCACGCCGTAACACGGAACGGATTTACTCCATTGGACTGCCAGTGCATAAATAAAGTAAATCGTTAAAACAACACAATGCTTTTTAGAAAAATGAAACCATTATAGGACTCAGGTCCCATCACACAATGCAACGCAAGCCGGAGGATAGAGTTTACCTTATAATGGTCAAAAATGCTTGATACGATAAAAACGGATTTGATATTATTATTAGTGTATATATGTTTCAAAAAAAACATTTCATTCATAATGTATTAATCATAGACGGTATAGTACCCCATCCTACTATGTCGCCATATATAGGTATACAACTAAAACCGCATGGTGTCGTATTGGAAATAGGGTTTCCATCAAGAGTCAAGGCTAGGAACAATCTCCTGACCGATTCAAGACACTCCAGCAATGTCTCAGGATCACATCTGTAATGACCCGAAATTCCAGTCTAATTTGAGCTGACCAAAAACACAAGTCCAACCCCAAATTAAACTGAAAATCAGGAAATTAATAGAAAGAAAATAGAGGGTGAGGAAAGATAAGATAGAAACTTAGAATAGAAGAAGAACAACAACACAACATCAGAGTAACACGAATCTCACGGCGGAACAAATAACATATAATATATAACATAACTTTGAAATATAACTTTGTACTTGAATATACATCATTTTCAAAGTACATCACTTACAACACAGCGGAAATAAACTATAGCAATATGATCCTAAAGCCTCCTGCTCCAGCTCTTCCAGTATATCTGTAAATCCCGACTACTTGACTGCCCGTACAAAATTAGGCACCCAAGAGTTTAGGGAAACAAACAAATAAACTCCGGGTCAGTCATGGGACTGGTATGAGTAAAACAGTTTAAAACAGTTCAAGAAGGTAATCGATATCTCATAAAACCATGCCGTATAACGAAATGGGTTTTTCCCTTATGAGAAATCCAAATTATCTTTATATCAAAAACCTTTTGATATTATAATAATGTCTATCAACCACAATAATAATAATCATCTAGCAGAACGCTTTCATCTTACGTTCTACATATATAATATACAATCAAAACCGCAAGCACGTATTGGGTAATGGATTACCAACTATGACAAGGTATGGAACCACCTTTCGCTAGTGTACCTCTAGAGAGGAATACACTGGGTTCAACAAGAACATCTTGCAACCCGGCCACACATGAACGACCACTCTTTTCGCTTGAGTGTATCGAATGTATATCACCAACGGTTGGGATCAGCAACCGTTTCCCAAATGGGAAAGCATCAACAATAGATTTTTAGAAGTAAATGAAACTCTAGATCAGGTGATTATACACCCTACTTCGGTGCGACCAACTTAGCCATGTTGCCTGCCTGATTTCTATCGTTTACCGGATGTGAGGCTAGAAGCTACGCTTTATCATCACACTAGATTCACTTTGAATGCAACATTGTCTAATCCATCAAATCACCGATTGGCGTCCTCAACCATACATTATGTGTTAGCTAAAAGAAGTTTCCTTCTCCGCTTCCACTCTTGGTACGGTTGGAGAAATCAATATACGTGATCGTCTGGAAATACTCTGTCAGACATCCGTCCGTACAAGTCATCCAGGAACAGGATGAACTGAAGACACTATTCTATAAACAGGATAGCCGTTGCATAACTCCGTCCTCAATTTCCTTTGGCATATATGATTCGCAACGCTTATGCCAATACAGAGTGGTTCTTTGGATAATAATCCAACCGATCTCTCCATATTAACAACGTTAAAATGGTCAAAACTTCGATAGTTTGTGATTTAACGATCGAAGAAAAACAGGTGTGCAAACAACGATATCAATTCCAAATGGAAATTTATATCGATCAAACATCATTCAACATTTATCTCTTTATTTCATTAATTTACTTATCTCCTATTTCCCTATATTCAATATTTCTTATTTTCTAAATTTGGAAAATATACGTTATTAACAATGGAAAACATTTCCATTTCTTGTTTTCTTTATTAGAAAACATTTCTGGTTTCTTTTTTGGAAAACATTTCCAACGCTTCTTCATTGGACTTAAACAGATGTTTTAAACAAACCATCGCGATGCCAACCCAAACCATTTCCTTTAATTACTAAATTCACTTAACCATCCTTTGCTATCGAACCTTAACCATTCCTTAGTTAAAAATGAAGTGAATCAAGTTGGGGTAATACTACCTCTCAGACCTTAACTGAACAACGTTTCTAACCTTGAAATAGACAAAGTTCACCCTTCTAATTCTTTAACAACTTCCTTACGTAACTCTCTTTAAAATCTTTTCTATTCGATAATTCTTTCCTTCGATAAGGTATATTCGATAACTCTATTCAATTTATTCTATTCACTTAACTCTTTTGATTTAACTTTAACTCTATTCACTTAACTCCTATCGAATAAGTATATTCGATAACTCTTTTAATTCTAGTTGAATAAACTATATATTCGATTAACTACTTTTACTATTCAAATAAACTATATTCGATTAACTCCTTTTACTTTCTATTCGAATAAACTATATTCGATTAACTCATTTGCTTTAACTCTAATCGATTAAACTAACATCGATTAACTCCTTTCGATTAAACTAACATCGATTAACTCCTTTTAACTCGATTAAACTAACATCAATTAACTCCTTTTAACTCGATTAAACTATTCATTTATAAAGATTTACTTTTAGTAACGGTTCTTCAGTTTACAAATGATTTCCCTTTTTTAATTCTATTCGTAAATGGTTTTACAAATATCCCTTATTCAATCTCATTTGTAAATGGTTTACAAACATTTCTCTTTCTGATTGATTTGTAAATGGTTTACAAACCTTCCTCATTCTAATCTATTTGCTAATGGTTTTACACTATTCCCTTTTCAATCCTATTTGTAAATGGTTTACAAATATTTCCTTGTATATCTTTATTTATTCTATTCTAGTTATTTCCTTTTTTCCTGTTCTATTCATTTTATCAACATTTTTCCCTTTTATAAAACTCTATTCGTTTTTATAAACATTTCCCCTTTTATTTACTTTCGAAATATTTCCTTTTATAAAATCTATTGATTTTATAAAATCCCTTTATTTCAATATATATTGAAATAATTCTTTTTACATCCCAGGGTCTTCTATGATATTTAAAATATCGAATAACAAGGATCAATATCGTTCCAACACACATAATCCATAATAGATTATATAACACATCATATATCACAATATATGAAAAATAGTAAAATAAATGTTGATGAATCCAGTCGGATTCCTCCAAACTATTTCCCTGCATCACAGATGTTAAACAATATAAATCAACATCACTTTCATTTCCATATGATATATTCTGTTAAACAGAATCAATATAGAAATTCAACTAACTGACTAGCAGTTCAATCAAATAGTCAACGCACAGTCAATCAACCAACATTTAACAGTTCTAAAAATACAACATGAAATTATAAACTGTTCAGAGTTAGTGAGATTTACTCACTTTGGCAGTTCATCGTTAAAGAACGATAAAATGTTATTTGATTTGAATCAAACAATTTATTTCGCCATAAATTCAAACGAGCTCCAATCCACTTCCAGTCAGCTTCATGGTGTAGCCACCCTCCATACGATCCCAAACGCAACTTACGGTTCGTCAATCTGATATCGTACGTAGAAGATACGACGTTACGAAGTTCATACACTATTTAAATTAAATGAACTTGAATTTCAAATGAATTGGGCCTTTACCATTAAAACAAGCCCATCCTCTTTTCAACATACCCGACCCGAACCCACTCATTTCCCTTTTCTTCCCCAATACACATTTAACTCCAGGAAACCCAAAACGCAGCCACTTCCAATCCTTCCCCCACCTCATTCTCCTTTATTTCAATATAAAAATTCAAACAGGGACCACCACCATTCTTCTCTTGACGTCCTCTTCCTTCCTGACGCAATTTCCAATAGCTCGACGGCCCACATCATTTCCGTCAAACCACTCGACAGCTCTAGGTTGCGACATCAACCACCACCGAACCCCCTATGACCACCATAAATCAAAACCTTACTCAACCACATACCCAAATCCAAACTCGATTTCAAGAATCATAACCCCAAATTCACGAAACCAGGAACCCTAGGTTCACTGCTGAAAACCAACGAGCGCCATAAGTCGATCGCACCACTTCAAAATGACTCCAGATCGAAGAGCATCACCCATAGGATCCATGTATATATGTATTAGGATTTATAGGAATTATATTTGAATTTTTATGAACTTATTTATTGCGGTTTCTTTGATTTGAGGAATAGAAATTGTGCTGTGTTTATAATGGAAGTGGTAGGTAAGGTGTGTGGTTGTAAACAGATGATGTGTGGCTTGTGTTTCCACCAGACATAGATTAGGATATTTTTAAGTTGATTATTTTATTTTATTTTTTATCAACTGTTGTTCATACTCGTCCTCTAAAATTCCTGCGATTACACCCGATACCCAAAAATCACCAAACTGGACATACTGCTAGAGTTCGACATTACGATCCCAACGAAACTGGTTTCGTCGAATTCCGACTCCGTTTGCTCACACAGCGTATTTTAACCGTCAAAATACTGACTGTTTTTCACTCTAAAAATTCGCACGGCCACACAGTGACTCTAAAAATCACGGAACTTGGAATCTAACAATAATTTGATGTTGTGGATCCAACAAAATTAGTTTTTTCGAATTCCGACTTCGTTATCAAAACCGGCTATTTTTAAAGCTCTAAATGACCCATTTAAATAAATATAAATGTATTTAAATATAATTAAATTAAATATTTAAAAAATAAATATTATCGTCTATATTCACAGTGGAATACCATACAACTCTAGAATATTCCTATATGAATTTCTAACTTGATATTTCAAATATGGGTCAACCTGATATTCGATTTATATTGAAATTCCTTTTTAAAATATAAAAATAATTCCTTTATAAATTATAAAGGAATTCCACAGAAACTTTTCTAAAATTTGATTTGGACGTAAATCAAAATCTACCCAACGAAATCCTGATTTTTCTCTTCCGCTAGAAAGATATACTCCACCAGCTCCACACGTTTCTTGTTTCATAGAAATCCGGCTTAAAACAAATCCTGTACATTCAGTTGAAGTTCGAATCGCCAATTTACGAACTGCAGCGCCATTTCAAGCTCGATTTTAATTATAATATAATTATACGTTCAAACTGTCGTTCAAATAATATATTCGTTATTCTAATTCAATTCTAAACTGAATTAAATATCACAGATGATCCAATTCACACCATATCGCCATTTCAGCCAATTCTAATTATTTCAGAATTAAATATATTATTTTAATTAATTATTTTAATTAAATATTCAGCATTATTTGATTAAACCACCATTTAATTCACTATATCACTATTTATAAAATTAAATAAATTAATTATAATACCTCTGCCAATGCGGGTCATTACAACATCTACGGGCAGCCCTTGGATACAGCAGGGCCGGTCCCCCAATAGTGCAATGGGTTAGATTAGTTATGCCTGAACACACGCTTCCCGATCCTATTGGACCAATAAATTGGCCCTTGCAGCCAATAAAAATCCGAGGCGCCTCAAAATCCATCAACCACATAAGTAAAATGTCAGGCCGTGTTAAACCCAAACACCACTTCTAGCTAGAAAGAAACGTGTGCACACCCTACATTCCCTTGCTCCGTTTTTGACTCTACCGGGGTGTGAGGCTCGCAAGACAACGAAATATGCAAAGCTATGACTAAATAGGCTATGTTTTGATCATCATCCACAAGGCTCTGCTTTTCAACAAAAGCCTTGATCAATTGCATCTTTGCATGCCACATTGACAGTCCACACCATGCGATCGATAACTACTAATATATAACCTCTGAGCTCATGCGTCTCAGAGAAGGGTGTTAAGCAAGAGAATATATTCTCCACCACCAACAAATATATATTAATTAGAAACCAATTTACATGTAATGAAATCCAATGTCAGACACACATCCATTTACAAGTCCGTTCTGGGTCTGAACGAAACCGGAGTCACCTACGTGCTCGCGTATCAGGACGATCAACAAATACGTCCGGACAGACTACCACTTTAACCCTTTACTAGGAGCGACCTAGTGCCAGGCATCAGTAGTCGTCCATTCGATGTGAAGATCGTCGATCTTCATCCACCGTCTTCAAAATCTTCGACTTTTACTCGTCGTAGTAATTATTCAGAATGTGTTAAACCCGGTCTTTCCAAATAACTCGCATATTTTTATAATTAAAAATCAAGTGTTATAAGGATACATCCAACGCCTATTTCCAATTCAGAATATTCTTTAGATAAAATATTCATACTATTAGGGAAAAGTTCTAATTGATTTTATCAAAGATAAATCTTTCAGATTTATTCTTAAATCTTATTTTCAAAGATTTATTAACATTGCAATTCAGTTTTAATATCCAAAATCACAACTTTACAATTATTCCAATTTTAAGAAGTATATCTTATTTTTAATGGGTTAAAGAATCAATGTCATTCAAAAACATTGTTCATGACAAACCCAAAAACCATTTCCCAATAAATAAATATAAATTGAAATACCAATAATCTTAGTTGAAAGATTTATTCTTTATTTAAAAGAAATTCGTTGTTAAAAAAATATTCTTTATATAAAAGATATTCTGAATCGGAAAGCGACTCAATCATTTACCATATAACTCTGGTCATATGGATTTCATACGTTGCATGTAAATAACAACAATAATAAATAATCACCAAACCATCCATTCAACATCCAAAGTGGAGTTCTTAACTATGTAAGCATTAAAATGAAATAATAACGCTCATCGCAGCCTGTCAATCTATCGATTGATATACGAATAAATATTGGGACTAGTGTATATCAATTATCATCCCAATACCCGTGTGGGGTTTTCAGCCAACAACAGTACATATAAATAAATAATTGGTTAATGAACTTAACAAATTTTGATACTACCAACATGTTGATAATGATGGACAAAAATGATATTTTATTCCTAGGGTCGAAATAAAATATAGTTGACTCGCATAATTTCTTTATACATTTCTAGCAAATAATAGAATGTAATTTAGTTATATGACATTATTGTGGATGACAATAAAAGGTAAATTTTTATTATACTTTATTTGTAAATAATTATTCTTAACGTAAAAGAAATAATCTCATTTGTATATGTTTTAATGTATAACCTTGCACTTAAAAATGTTTATTTAAAATTGCATACAAATTCTAATGTATGCAATAACATATAGAAATGTCACTTTAACTCACTTATACATTCTAATGTGTGGTTTGACCAAGAATATGATTTTTATATTTGAATATAAATTCTAATGAAAGTTTGCACATAAAAATGATTTTTATATTTACATATAAATTCTATGTTGTGTTATGCAAACAAAAATGTTTACGATATTTAGATGTACATTTTATGGTGTGATATGCAAATAAAAATGTTATTGTTAGACCAAAAATTGGTTCTAACACCCAAACTAGTTATGATTTCAATGAAATAAAATCAAAAAGCAGTAAAGAACACACGATTTATAGTGGTTCGGCGTTAAGGAGCCTACGTCCACTTTGTTTTCTTTTATTGGATGACTTGAATACAAAGGCAGCAATGATTCTCACTCAACTTCACAATTACAATGCATAAACTCACTCTAATCTCTCAAATATAGACGTTAAGAGATGGTTTCGGTCTGAATATGATTGTAGAATTTGGTTATGGAAGAAGTAAGAACTGAGAATTTGCCAAAAGATCCCTTCAAATGCCTCTAGATGGTGTATTTATAGGTGAAAAATCTCTTCAAAGTGGCTCGGTTCGGAATTGCGTGGCATCCATCCCTTGAGAGTCGGGTTCGGAAGCTCCAAGATAGCTACAGCGCATTGATTTAGTACGAGATCGTGGGAGAAATGGTCAGATCTTGTCCGAGTCTTCAGGAGATATGCGCAGCAACGGTCATAGATTCAATGAGAAAAAAGGAGTTCGGATCGGGTCCTCCGATCCGATTCGATGAGGCAGCATGCTATCCCTTGATGTTGTTTGTGTACTCCTCCGATCCGATGAGGTCGTTTGTTGTTTAATGTGCTGACGCATCTCTCCGATCCGATCCGATGAGGTCACTTGATATCTTTTGATATTGCTGACGTATTACCAATCTGATCCGATGTGATTTCTGTGTCTCTGATCTCTACTCACTTCTTGTGCTACTTTCCTCCGATCCGAACCGATTGATGACTTTTTCGTTGTTTGCTCTTTGTGTAGCCTAGTTCAAAAAGTAGGCTAATATTTTGCCCCCTCGAAGTTCACTCTTATCTGTGATAAAGTGTGCTTCGAAGCAGTTTATGAAACATCCTTTGAATTAGAACCGTTGAATGATCACTTCCATCTACTTGTAGTGCCGTGTCGCTTCATAACATCGTGGCTTTTGCTGCTTATATATATCCATAATCCATATGAATTACTTTCTTCATTTTCAAACAACTTTGAGAGCTTTTATTTAACGTCCAGTGATTCTTCCAGGTAAGCTTTTTCTTTACTTTTCCTCAAATTCACCCCGCGTATCAAATCAGTGTTTATAGCCCCTTTCGGTTCGGATGCCGATCCGAATGGATTTCCTCCAGTGGCACATCCGAACAGATACACCAGTATCTCCTCCCTATGGATCAACAGGCCATACGGCCTTTGTGGGCCTGACTTCTAGTCCGAACGGGTTGGGGGAAACTGGGAACAAGAGTGGTCACTACGATTTCATATATGAGTATCCCCCCATCTCCTTCTTCCTCTTCCTTTTTGATTATGCTCTTCCAACGAAATTTGCATCAAAACCCTATAATTTAAAAACTCTAAAACTCTCTCATTTTAATCCGCGAATCCAACACATAGGTAGCTTTATAACCTTGAATCTTATCTTTATAATTGCCTTTAGCTTAGATTCGCGGTTTCTTTGAACAATTCCAGCGAGGTATTCAATGGATTTCGTTGCAATGACCTCCTCCACTCTGCCATCGTCATTAATGGTGTTAAATCTCTCTCGAGGCGACGGTGGAGGGGGTTAGGATTCTTCATTGAGCGTTTGAATGCATTAGTACTTGACTTCAGTTGGGACTTTTAACATAGGATCAAGCTTGACCCCAAAGAGGAGGGAAAAAGGAAGAGGAGAAATGCAGGGGATCGGTTCGGGTGACAAGACAGAGACGAGGAAAAAGGGAGAGGAGAAGTGCAGGGGATCGGTTCGGATGACAAGACAAAGACAAAAATGGGGTTCAACTGACCGGTTCGGGTTGGTCATACAAGCCAAGAGAAGAACATGATTTACTTGACCAGACCGGATCAGAATGTGAAACAAAGAATGGGAGAAGCATAGCTGTTCAAGTCAATCTGGACCGTCCAAGTATTCACCTTCGAACCGATTCGATTTTGGTCACTGGGCATCAACTCTTGTCCCAGGCTAGCACAAGGCTTTCTCCCCGATCCGACCCTAGTGTGTGTATCCGGACCAAACTGAAAAACAGTCCAAGATTGCACACAAGACCTTGCTTAGTTGGTTAAATCAATTCTTAATATAATCTTCAACTTAATGGACAGTTAGGATAGTGCCTTGTGAACATAAACAAATATCAAGAACCGTTCTGAACATTACTGCTTCTTTGGACCTTTACATTATGCTTTCATGTATTTACTTTGAATCTTTGTCACATGTAGCACACACTTTAGTTCACATACACACACGGGGACACGGGCAACTTTACTCTAATCCTTGCCATTGTTTCTTCAATAGTCTAGTGATCATGGCCGAGAGACGTTCTTCTAGATTAACAAAGAAGACGGAAATTGCAGAAACTTCTGAGAAATATACTCTCGATGACATATCTTCTTCTTTAGACCCTGAATGGGACGATGAGGGCTCGGATTATGAAGTAGGAGCGCATAACAGCGAAACACCTTCTGGCAGCGAAGTTTCTCTGGGCTATGAAGAGGAAGGAAGGATTGGAGATAATCGAGCTCCTAACGAATTTGAGTCTGTCGTCATATTGGAATCACCTCAAGATTCTGTTGAATCGACGATTTACAACGACAGACTTGTTCGAATACTCTTAAAGCACGGGATACTAAAAAGGGATACGCTGGTGCCATCGAAAACTGACCGTCCTCACAATCCCCCCAGAAGGATTTATGGCAGTTACTCGCTTAATGTGTATGGTTAGGGCTATTCCACCGTTTCCGTCTTTTGTTGTTGACTTCCTGAGACAGCTGCAGATTGCCCCCATGTAGTTACATCCAAACTCCTATGCTTACTTATATACCTTATATATTACATACCGAGAGATTTTAGGTACAGAGCTCACTTTCGATGACGTTCACTTTTTTTATAATTTCAAGCATCGGACTGGAGAAACTCCTTCCTTTTCTTACTTCGAATCAGTCCCAAAAAGGAAAATCATTATAGCACCATTCAGCAGCAAGGCTGGCGATTCTAAGCTAGAATGGTTTTATATAAGGTAACAGCCGGGATGTGGCAGGAGATGGACAAAATCAAGTAAAGCATTGGTTTCTAGTTCTCAACTTTAAATTTCCAACCAACACATTAATCCATTTTCTTCTTGTTTGTAGTTGATAATCCAAAACAAATATCGGGTCAAGTGTACTTTAATCGGATGCACCGGCTCCTCAATGGCGACCAAATTTTTTTAACCATCAATGAAGTCCTTAAGGATGACTATCTTCATCTTCATGGGTTGCTGCCCATTACCCGTAGCATAGGTCATGGGTAGGGTCCATATGTATACATCCCCCTAGTGGACGTAATTCCAGAAACGGGCGAGAGCTCAAAAACCCCCACAATGCCACTTCGAACTTCACCTTCTCCATCTTCAACTCAGGACGACGAGCTGGCCAATATAGCCGAAAAGCACCGAGAAGGGTACACCGTCCCTGAGGATGCTATCTCTCCTGAAAAGTCGACGTCTTCCAAAGAACCGCCAATAGATGCTTCCCAAGGATATGCCCCTAGTACCGATGATCCTACATTTCAGGGTTTAGGAGATCTCCCCTTACCTGAAACTATCTACACTTCAGAGGATTTTGGTACAAATCCTTTAGTTTTCACTTCTTCAGAAGAGACCACTCCCGCTAAGGCCAAAGAGCCCACTCGCACTAGTCTGGCTTCGGACTCGGGTTTGTCGGGGGAACACCACTTAGGATGCACTTAACACAATAGCACCACACCTCACAGCACTTACTTTTTATGAGAACACTAATTCTGAATTCCATTTACATTATTGCACAGGTTTAATGTCTCGTGATCACTATGACATCAGGAAAATACGTCGTAGCATGGTCAGGCCCCCTTCCGATGCTGAGCAAGACCTTCGTGAAAGCCGGGGTAGAGAGGATAGAAGGCCTCATGATTCTTATCAATCGCGCACCTCGCACTCTCGCTCCCCCGTCCGGTCGGACCCAGACCGAGATGAAAGCTATCAGAGCCATCGGGGAGAAGACACATTGCAGCCGAAAGACCGAACTTCTCCTCAGGACAAACACAGTCGGGAAAGAAGCCCGCTGAAGGATACTAGCTCACGAGGCAAACATAAGGTTTCTGATAAACGGTCTGGAAAGAGCGATGCATCCATCGTGCCTGCTAAACATAAGGATACTGAGCTAACGTACTGCCCGGCTCCACTGCTGGATGCTGAGTCTAAAGTTAAGCAGGCATATTTGGAGAAACAATTTCCCGAACACTACTTTGAAAATCTGACTTTCTTACCTGCTCTCGAGCCTATTTCCTCGAGGTGGGCAGACGAGGCCAAAGCAAAGATTGATGCAGCCGAGAAATAATATTTAGAGATGTTCAAGTGTTCGCGTAACCTCTCCAAAATCATTCGAACTTTAATCACAGATACTGAGTCAATGAAAAATACTGTAGCAGTTGATGCAAAAGCCTTGAAAAAAATTAAGGAAAGACCTTGAGGATACACAGGCCCAACTTGCCGTTGCTCAACGGGATGCTACCAACTTCAAGCAGCAATTTGAAGAGCTACAAAAACATTATCATGACTTGCTCGAGTCTCATAGCCAAGAGCGCTTGGAGTTGAAAAAGCAAGCAGAAGATGCTAAGTCGGATAACGCTAAAATGCAACTTGCTTACACTGCTCTTGAGCAAGAAAAAGCCGAGTTAGCGAGAAAGAATGCTGAATTGGAGAAGAGAAACGCTGACTTGGCTTCCAAGTTGGTGGAGGCCGAGAATAGGGCTGCCCTAGCAGAGGGCAATGTGGAAAATGTCATTAAGTCCGCCGAAGAGACCCGGAAGCAGCTGTTAGAGGCCGAGGAGGAAGTGCATGGTTTCAGCGAATTAATGATTGAATTCTTTGCGCATATAATCCGTCGCCGAAACATCTCTTGGATTGAATATTATCCGACTACCTTGGTTCACGTATAGAGTCAAATCATTGAATGAGAGAAAGAGGAACTTAAGGTAGATTCCATCGACGAGGACAAGTTATGGAAAAATATATAAGAGATGATGAACCAGAACGCCTGGCCGAGGGACGCCGCCTCATCACTGATACTATGGAGGAAGAGAAGCGGAAGACCAAACAAAAGAATATCTCTGAGGCTAGTTCTTCTTCCACTGCTTCTGAACCTTTTGAAGTAGAGGGATATCACCCCGAAAACCCGGGGATTCCTCAGGCATCTCTCTTATCCCCCATACCCGAGACGGCGCCGGAGACAGGAGTTACTCCAGCTGAGAAATCATCGGAAGGTATTTTAACTAGGTCTATTACAGAAGAGCTTGCTAAAAAGTCTTATCTTGATTCCAGTGTTCCGACTCCTGGGAAAAAAATCAATCGATTCCAGCGCTTCGGTCACAGGGAGGAAAAAGCCAAAGTGCATTTTAACTGATGCTGAAAGATAGGCGAAGGATGCTCAAAAGGCTGCCAAAAAATCCAAGTCCACTCCAAAGTCTAAGTGATGAAGTGCCTTGTTTTATTTTAGCATTTAATTGGCCCGCAATTGTTGCAGCGAGTGCGGCCCTCGCATCTTCTTTTTCGCTTGTTCTCCTTGTTCAAACTCACATGTTTGTGAATAAAAATAGTTTATTTCCTGCAATGTTTGATAGTCGTTAGTTCAGAACTTAAATGAAAATACACAAGTGTATCAAATTAAAGTCATATAATGAAGTCATCGTTGGGGGAAATATGTATGCGCATATATGCCCCCAGTCAATCTTGCATAACTAAGCAAGGATCATTCAAGATTGGCTAAATCAAAAATCCAATTGCCCCCGATTCTCGGACGGGGCCATATTCCTTTTGTCGTTGATGCCTATCCTTTCTAGCAACTTTATACTTTCCTGTTTCGTAACCAGGTTAGAGTTTCGTTGAGGCGTTCTCTCATCTGGGTGCACCTTCATGCCTCTGAGGATGTCGTCTTCCCGTCCTTTATACTCTCTCTCGATTCTTGAGAGTTAGATTTAAGAATGTCGTCTTCCCATTCTTCTGTATTTTGTCGTACAGACAGTCGTTTTATTTACTCCTGCACATGGGTCATCCCCAACCTTCTAAATTTAGTTTAACATTTCGTGTTTCACCGTCATGATAGAATAATTGTCGAACGTATAAATAATGTAAGAAAGTAAATGACACATGATATTTTTATAGTGGTTCAGCTAAGTCGTAGCCTACATCCACTTTATAATCCTTTGTTCACATAAATAGACTATTTAAGGCAAGTCGTGCCTTTTTACATAGCTTATGAAAACAAAAGAAATGACATTTCATATTTAGCTCAGATATCATCGTAAGTGCTGAGCGTTCCAAGCTCTGGGAATCTCTTCACCGTCCACGGTCGTTAGCTTGAATGCTCCTGTATCAAGATTCCGTTGGATGGTGAATGGCCCTTCCCATTTTGGACCCAGTTGGGTCGACGGTAGGAAGACTCGCTTTAGTACTAGGCCTCCTGGTTCAAAGGTTTTGAAGTGAACTTTTTGGTCATAATAGCGTGCTACTTGATGTCGATGTCTTGAGGCACGCAAGTTGGCTTCATCTCTTTTTTCTTCAATCATATCAAGAGATTCTAGGAGGAGTGATTTATTCGTCATTGGGTCATAGTACGCAGCTCGATGAGAAGGGACTTCTAATTCTACCGGAATCACTGCTTCTGATCCAAAGGAAAGTGAATAGGGAGTATAGCCGGTAGCCGTCTTAAAGGTTGTCCTGTAGGCCCACAGAGCTAATGGAAACTCATCCACCCATCTAGCTTTGGCCCGCTCCAACCGCTTCTTCAAAATTGATTTAATGACTTTGTTTATGGCTTCGACCTGGCCAATTAATTGCGGGTGAGCTACTGCAGTATATCGTTTATCAATCTTGTGCAAAAATTTCTAAACTCAATGCTGTCAAACTGCGTCCCATTATCAGTTATGATGGTCTTCGGTATCCCAACAAATAATGTTTCTCACCACAAAACTGATCACTTTCCTTGCCGTGATGGTTGTTAGAGGTTCAGCTTCCACCCACTTTGTGAAGTAGTCCACGGCAACGATCGCATACTTAGCTCCTCCTCTAGCCATAGGTAGCACTCCAATAATATCAATCCCCCACATGGCAAATGGCCACGGACATACCATCAACTTGAGCTGAGTTGGAGGCGCTTTGGGAACTTTGGAATATCTTTGACATCTATCGTAGCGTCGTGAATAATCAGCCACATCTTTATTCACGGTAGGCCAGAAATATCCGTACCGTAATATTTTCTTTGCCAGGGTTTGACACCCAGTGTGATCTCCACACTCACCTTCATGCACTTCTCGTAGTACACGTTTGATGTCATCGTGTGTGATACACCGTAATAGGGGCATTGAAAATCCTTGACGATAAAGGATGTCGTCCTGTAACACATACCTTGTAGCTTTGCGTATTACAGCTCGTCTTTCGCTCTTTTTTAATGGGAGGGTTTCGTCCTTGAGAAAATTCTTAATTGATGTCATCCAAGATTCTCTTTCTGGTTCGACTTCCAAGGCTAGCTCTGCTTCCATTAGGTCGAAGCTTGGCGATTCCAACACCTCGATCGGGACCGTTTCGGTTTCTTTAGGATTATCAGAACTTGCTAGTTTCGCCAGTCGATCTTCTTTCTGATTTTCTGTTCTTGGAATGTGTATTATGCTATAATTCTCCAAACCTTCCAATAACTCCTTTACCTTATTAAGATAAGCACCGAGTCGAGGTCCTTTAGCAGCAAATTCTTCCCGAACTTGACATACAACTATTTTGGAATCGCAATATATGTCTAGTGTCTTCACTCCCAAATCTTTGGCGAGTTTCAGCTCGGCAATCAGGGCTTCATACTCAGAATCATTGTTAGTAGCGATAAATTCCAACCATAATGCATAATAAATAGATCGTCCTTCAGGAGTTATTAAAACAACTCTAGCGTCAGACTTTCTATCGTTCTTGGCTCCGTCCGTATATAATCTCCACGGACTGAGCTCTAGCTCTTGATCCAAAGTAACTATCTTGTCACCCACCGTTTCTTCTTCAGGAATTGTAAATTCAGCTATGATGTCAGCCAAGGCCTGCCCCTTATTGATCTTCGTGGCTGAAAGTTCAGATCAAACTGACTCAGCTCGATATTCCATTTGAGTAATCGCCCCGATGCTTCGGGTTTCTACAACACTTGTCTCAAAGGTTGATCAGTATATACAATTATCAGGTGTGCCTGGAAGTAATGGCGGAGTTTACGGGAGGGAATCAGGAGGCTATAAGCAAGCTTCTCTATCTTTGGATAGTTGCGTTCTATAGCAGCTAGTTTTTTACTTACGTAGTACACAAGTTTCTGGACTTTATCCTCTTCATGTACCAATGTTGTGCTGACGGCTGAGACGATACTGCCAAGTAGACGAAAAAATCCTCGTGTTCTACAGGCTTTAATAATATGGGAGGCTTTTCTAAAAAGTATTACAAATTCTGGAATGCCTCTACACAGTCGGGAGTCCACTCAAAATTTCGCTTTCCCCGTTTTATGAGATCGAAGAAAGGTACACACTTGTCTGTTGCCTTGGAGATGAACCTACCTAGTGCTGCAACCTTGCCAGCTAAGCTTCGAACATCCTTAATCTTCTGCGGCTCCTCTATGTTCCTGATTGCTACTATTTGGTCCAGATTGATTTCAATTCCTCTGGAACTCACGATAAAGCCGAGGAACTTTCCTGATGCCACGCCAAAAGAACACTTCAAGGGGTTCAACTTCATCCCATACCTTCATAATATGCCGAACATTTCCGCCAAGTCCTTCGTATGATCGGGAGATTGCTTGGACTTCACGAGAATATCATCCACGTACACTTCCATGTTTTTCCCGATTAGATTGTAAAACATGCGATTGACTAGGCGCTGATACGCGGCTCCTGCATTTTTTAGCCCAAATGGCATTACCACGTAACAATACAATCCCAAGTCTGTGATAAAGCTTGTATGCTCTTGATCTGGTATGTGCATGGGAATTTGACTGTACCCGGAATAGGCATCCATAAAGGATAAGAGTTCATGCCCGGCAGTTGAATCTATTAGTTGATCAATTCTGGGGAGAGGAAAGCTATCCTTTGGGTTGTCTTGTTCAAATCAGAAAAGTCGATGCACGTTCTCTACTTCCCATTTGACGTTTTTACCAGGACAGGATTCGATATCCAGTCGGGATATTTTGAATCCTTAATGAATCCATTACCTTTTAATTTTTCTACTTCTTCTTTCAAAGTTGCTGATCGCTCTGGACCTAACATCTGTATCTTCTGCTTGACTGGTGGGTGCTTTGGATTGATACACAAAGAGTGGCTCATGATGGTAGGCGAAATCCCAGACATGTCAGCGTGAGTCCAGGTAAACACATCCAGATTTGCCTTCAAGAAATCAGCCAATTCCCTTGCTCTAACTGGATCTAGTTGCGAGCCGATCTTTAGTACTTTTGTTGGATCAGTTTCATCAATAGGTACGTCGATTGTTATTTCATTGGGAGTTGCCTTCATTTTCTCAGGTTCTCTATCCTCTCTGGGATCTATATCCTCGAGCACGTCTGAGGGCGACTCTCTTGGGGCAGGACCCCTTAGTAGCTATGCTGAGGCCCCCTTTGGAGAGGCGGAATCATCTTTAGCATCTATATTCAGCCCCTTCATTAGCATCTTCAACTCTACCACGTAACAAGCTCGCCCCGTGGCTTGGTCGCCTCTCATCGTCCTAACTCCCGAGTCAGTCGGGAATTTTAGCAGCAAACACCAAGGCGCAATACATGCCCTAAATTCTGCAAGGGCTGGTCGTCCTAGGAAGGCATTATAAGGCGACTCCAAATACAGAACTACAAATGGCAGGATCCTTACTCTCTGGCGGTCCCCCTGCCCTTATGTGACTGGTAATTCCACAAAACCCATTGGAGCAGTATACTCCGTTAAAACCGTGTATCCATCCTTGACATGGCTTTAAGTCTTTTGCTTCGAGCCTCATTTGTTCGAAGGCTTTCTTGAAGAGGATATTGACCGAGCTTCCATTGTCCACTAACACCTTATGGACCAGAGCGGGGCCAATTGTCGTGGTTATCACTAGCGGATCGTCGGTTGGGGATTGAACTCCAAACTCGTCTCTATTACGGAATACGACATCATCGAACATCGTTTTTTGCTGTTTTATTGGAGTGACGTCTTCAAGGCTGCTGCATTCTCTACTTCATAATACTTGGCGGCGTTGACATACTGGTCCAATGCTTTAAAACTACGATCAACCAAGTGAGGCACGCCTATAATGGAGTTAATGACGATCCTCTTACCTTTTTGCTGAGCCGTGGGTTTTGAAGCAGGTTGTTCTTGGTTCGGGGCTTGTCCCCCTTGCCCCCTGTCCCTTGGGGCGGCTTTGTACTCAACCAACTTCCCTTCTCACAACAATTTTTCAACGATATCCCTCAAATGACGACACTCATTGGTGGAATGACCATGTGTACCATGAAACAAGCAAAACTTTCCCGTTTCAATCTCCTTCTCAGTAGAATCTCTGGGTGGTGGTTTTTTGTACTGCAATATGCTGTATGTGTCTAGATAAATGTTCTCCAACGTATCATTTAACGGTGTGTAATTTTCAAAACTCTGAAATCTGGGTCTTTTATTAGAGCTATTCCCATGGTTTCTATTCCTTCTATTTCCGTTCCCATTTTTGTTGCTATTACTACCACTCTGGTTGCCAACATTTACCTCCACTTTTCCTGAACTGCCACCAGACTGTTTCACGGCGACATTGCTTTGGACACCTTCCTTCGAGGCCCCTTCGGACTTTCTCTTCTGTTTTTCCATAGCTTCTTCTCGCCTTAAATGGACATTATCCTTTTCATAGAATAATTCTCTTATAGGAGGTGGTTTTCCAGCTAAGTAATCCCCGAACTCTGTGTCGAGATCTACTCCTTCTATCAAGGCCATCAGGATAGTGGGCTCATGGGGATCAGTGACTTCGGTGAAGGCCAGGTTGAAGCGATCCAAATATGACTTCAAAGATTCTCCTGGGCCCTGTTTAATTCGTGACAATTCTATGACGGTCTTGGACTTTTGGGCATGGGGTCGGAACTGATTCATGAAACGCTCACTCAATTCTGTGAAATTTGACATCGACCGAGGAGGAAGTTGAGTGAACCGCATTAACGCTACATCTTCAAGACAAAATGGGAAAAGCTTTGCATTTTACGGCATCTGGAGCTGCTGCCGCGTTCATGAACCATGCATATCTCATCAGATGCTGCCCCGGGTCTGTTCTTCCTAAATATCGATCCATCTGCGGCAAGTTGAATCGTCGGGGGAACTAGAAATTCAGGATGTCATCTGTGAAAGGGGTATGACTTCGCTCGATGCCCCAATCTTCATTAGTATACTGCCGGCTTTCAGACATAATCTGATGCACCATTGCCCATACATCGGCGTTGGTTATGTCTGCACTGGCTCTCTAGATCTGATGTTCGGATTACCCCTGGGTTCCTGATCATCGGATAACCTTCTGTTTCTGGCGGCAGCCGCTCTACGTTGCTCTCTGCGCTCTCGGTCGACCTCAGGAGGTAGAGGTTGAAGAAGTTGTTACTGTGTGGGGTTAGTACTATTAGGATCCGTGGGTAAGACGTTTGATCCGCACATAGGTAGTAACATAGGATGTTGCAGACTCGGGTCATTAGGGCCCAATACATGAGCAGCATCTTCTTGGGATCCTAAAGATCTGAAAGTCAATTGATCTAGGTTCTGAGGTCGTTCAAGCGGCCTTTTCTCGCGAGGACGTTCCTCCTCCAAAGAAGACGAATCATCTGTAGGAATACGATGCAGTGGGGAAGGAGTTCTCTACCTTCGGAGCTCTTGTAATTCTCTAACCATGGTGATCATATTTTCCTGCATGCGAAGGTTGTCGCGCCTTTGGGCTTCCAATGCTTCTTTAGTGCTCTGAAGCATGTTAAGAAAACGTGAAAAATCTCCCTGAGTAATGGGTGCAGATGGATCAGGCTGAACATTATTCATCGTGGCTGGAATCGGAGTGTTGGAGGGAGCTCAAGTAGAAGTTCCAGCCTCACTCTAGTTCGGATCAGATCGGTTTACAGCAGCCTGGTCAGTACGGTTCGGATGGAGAGAGTGAGAGCCCCCCATATCATCGGTTCAGATAAGATCACCACCACGGATCGGATCATCGGTTCGGATCGATATTAACACGATCCGGTTCGTTTCCTCCTGATTAGAATGATCTTCTCCAGAGCTTTGAGCGCGTGACCTTGTTAACATGATAGCTTGCTGATCTTCTCTGGAATCATTTCCCCTTGCACCTTGCACTTCCTTTCCTTTGGTCTTACCCATAACACTTGATTCTTCAACGGTTAGTCAACAAATACTGAAAGATGTCAGAGAGAAGGGATTACTTCTTCGAACTTGAAGGTCCAAATAGTAGAATGATAATCCCGAAAAAGCTGAGAATTTGAAAGTTTCTCAGTGAAAGCACCAAAATGTTAGACCAAAAATTGGTTCTAACATCCAAATTAGTTATGATTTCAATGAAATAAAATCAAAAAGCAGTAAAGAACACGCGATTTATAGTGGTTCGGCGTTAAGGAGCCTATGTCCACTTTTTTTCTTTTATTAGATGATTTGAATACAAAGGCAACAATGATTCTCACTCAACTTCACAATTACAATGCATAAACTCACTCTAATCTCTCAAATATAAACTTTAAGAGATGGTTTTGGTCTGAATACGATTGTAGAATTCGGTTATGGAGGAAGTAAGAACTGAGAATTTGACAAAAGATCCCTTCAAATGCCACTAGATGGTGTATATATTGGTGAAAAATCTCTTTGAAGTGGCTACGGTTCGGAATTGCGTGGCATCCATCCCTTGAGAGTCGGGTTCGGAGGCTCCAAGATGGCTACAGCGCATTGATTTAGTAGGAGATCGTGGGAGAAATGGTCAAATCTTGTCCGAGTCTTCAGGAGATATGCGCAGCAATGGTCATAGATTCAATGGAAAAAAGGGGTTCGGATCGGGTCCTTCGATCCGATCCGATGAGGCAGCATGCTATCCCTTGATGTTATTTGTGTACTCCTCCGATCCGACTTGTTGTTTAATGTGCTGACGCATCTCTCCGATCCGATCCGATGAGGTCACTTGATATCTTTTGATATTGCTGACGTATTACTGATTCGATCCAATGTGATTTCTGCGTCTCTGATCTCTACTCACTTCTTGTGCTACTTTCCTCCGATCCGAACCGATTGATGACTTTTTCGTTGTTTGGTCTTTGTGTAGCCTAGTACACAAAGTAGGCTAACAGTTATTATATTTGCATATAAATTCTATGCTGTGTTATGCAAATAAAAATGGTTATTATATTTGCATGTACATTCTATCTCAACAAAATGTATAAGAAGAGTGATACATTCATTTACCGACAATTCTATTTTATCAAAATGCTATTTGTGTTTAATTCTTATTTGACAAAAATGTCTTTTTTTTTGGTTTTATCCAATATAATTCGACAAAATGAATATTTGATTCAACTAATATAAATTGACAAAAGTGATTACTTTGTTTCAACTAATGTAAATTGACAAAAGTGATTACTTTGTTTTTTTGTATTGCAACAAAAGGACAAATAAACCTTATCTATCTATTTACCCTTTCATTGAAGCTAAGATGACACTAAAAATATATCTTTTTAATTCTAATCTTTTTATTATAACCTATGATGAAAATAAAAACATTTTATTTAATTTAACAAAATTACAACAAAGATGAATTCGTTTATCATAATTTTTTTATTTATTCTAGTTTAAAAGTAAAAATGATATTTTAGTCCTATTCTTTTAATTATATCTCAATTGTAATAAAAGTGTAACTTCTTAAACTATGCTTTTTATTTAAATCTAAAATGCAAATAAAAAGATGATATTTTAATTTATGATTTATTTGCATCAAAGAATGCAAATGAAAATACAACTTTTAACTTCGTGCTTTATTTGCATAAAAGAATACAAATAAAATACAACTTCTAATTCAAGGTTTTATTTGCATCTTAATTTGCAAATAAAAATGCAACTTCTAATCAATATTTTATTTGCATCAAGGAATGCAAATAAAAATTCAACTTTTAATACGATGGTTTATTTGCATCAAAGAATGCAAATAGAAATTCGACTTTTAAATATGGTGTTTATTTGCAATAAAGAATGCAAATGAAAATATACTATTTTAACTACGATGTTCATCTAAATATGCAAATAAAAATATAATATTTTAATTTATGCTTTATGCTTTGTTTACAACTAAAATTACAAACAAAAATGTAACTCTTGAAATCATATTTTTATTTCTATCTAAAATACAAAATAAAAATGTCATATTCATCCTAGTGTTTTTGTTTGCATTTATAATTGCCAAAAATGTAATTTTAACTCTAATGTTTGTTTGCATCTAAAATTGCAAATAAAAATATAGTTCTACTTCTAATGCAAATAAAAGGACATTTTTATTTTCTATGCATATTTGCGTTAGAGCATGCAAATAAAAGATTATTTTATATTTCAAAGTGTATTCACATAAAGAATGCAAATAAAAGAACATTTTATATTTCTATGTATATTTGCATAAAAGAATGTAAATAAAAGATCATTACTATTTTCTATGTATATTTGCATAAAAGGAATGCAAATAAAAGATCAATTATATTTTCTATGTATATTTGCATGAAAAATTGCAATTAAAAGATCATTTTATACTTTCTATGTATATTAGCATAAAAGGACGCAAATAAAAGATCGATTATATTGAAATGGCGATTCAATTCCAAATCAATGATTTTACAAAATGATTTTTTTATCGATTTGGAAGTTCTAATCCAAATCAATAACTTTTCAAAATGATTTATTTTTATTCAACACACACATCTGTGTTTATACATCACCAATCAAAAACTAAATCATCCACAATCACATCACAGTAGATTTAAGACATATACATACAATAGTTACATAGCAATTAAATTAAATTAATTAATTAATTTAAAAGAAAGAGAAATCTCACATCGGTCGGTTTTCAGAAATCGTTCGTGTTAAAATTTGGCTAAATTTTCAAAGTGCTCTGTTCTGGTCGTGGACAGTTCCATCGCGTTGATTTCGAAAAGACGATTCCAACGGATCTGACCTTGTTAAATTCTGATTTCGTATGTGGAAATTATCAGTGTTTAAAGATTGGAAGTGTAAATTATACAAAAAATAACAAAACAATTCCCACCACTAATTTGATTCCACGTCACCCTTCTTCTCACGGCCTTCCTCCTCTTCGTGAATGCCTGAACAAAACAAACCCAACATCGCTGCTTTCCTCCTCCCATCGTACGCAAACCGAAGCGCTAAACCTCGATCAGACTACACCACCTCCACCGCCTTGCCAATCTCCCCCTGCGCCCCTGGTATGGTGCAATTCGCACCAATCTCGGCCCCACACGGCGACCCCGAACTCCGCACGTTTGGGTGCAGGAATCTCACAATTTGCTTAATGAAAATCAATCACCACCGCACAGATTGAAGCTCTCTGAATGCTCTTTAATTTGGTACATGGAAGTTTGAAATTTGTTTTGTGGATTAGAAGAACAAGGTGAAAGAAATTCGGCGCTTTCCTGCCATCCATGGTTGAGGAGGCCGCGGCTACATCATTTAGGGGATTAGGGTTATGCAAAAAGAATGTGTTTTTATAATATTTTAATGTAAATTTTACAATTAAATCCATACATCTTAAACCAATCTGATTTCAGCCCAACAAAGGATGTTCCTAGGCAAATACCCCCGTTCCGGACGCAATGAGCTAGGTCCCGTCAGCCCAAACGAAAGTTTTCAACATGTTTTTCTCAATTTAATATATGAATAATTTAATTATTTAATTTTATCGTGCATTTAAATTCACTGGGGCCACATATGGACTCTAAAAATTCCAGAAAAATTATTTCTAGCTATGTTTTGACGATACGGTTCTAGCAAGACTAATTTCGTTGAATTCTAAGACAGATTGAAAAATGGCCATTTTCTGGTCGATCAGATCTGACTGAAACTGACAAAACACATTTTCTTTTGCCACGCTCACATATTAATTCAAAAAATTATAAAAATTGAAACCTAACAATAATTTGACATTCCAGTTCCAACAAAAGTGGTTTTGTCGAAAACGGAGGTCGTTTGGAAAATGGCTATATTTATATATTAAAACATATATATATATATATATATTTCTTAGCCCTCTTTTTGGAACTAATCTCATCGGGCCAAAACCAAAGCCCAAACGCACAACCAAATAAAAGTCGCACTCAAAGAGGCCCATCAGGGGCGCTACATCAAGCAATTGTATATCGGCCCAAATCCAACTCAGTCAGAATGACTACGCATTACCTGAAAAATCGTTCACCAGGGCGATCGAGTTTCTCGCTTCCAGAAAGAACTCGTCGACCAGTTATCTCGAGCTAGCATGGAAGGTTTCTCTACAGAGCCAGTCCACTTAATATCCCGACTTCCAAGGAGGTAAAGGCGGTCAACCATATGCGGGCAAAGCTCTGCTTTTGATATACCTCTCCACGAATGCCACGTCAGCCACAACTTTCGAGGATACTATTTATGAGCAGTGGAATCAGTCTTCCAGCCGCAATTCGAGCTAATGGATGGATTCCATGTGTCTGGACCTTCCCGAAATGGCCGGACCATTTCGCAATAGCCCAAGCAGCATTTTCCACCTATAAATACCTCCAAGCTTAAAGAGAAAAAGGAGGACTTCTTTTGGCCAAACGGCTTTCTTCAGACTTTTCATCCCTGCTCTCCTCCAGAATCTTAATCTCTCAAAAGGAAGAAAGGAAAATAGTCATTTTCTTTCTTTTCTCCAAACAGAAAAAGCATTGTATTTGTAATCAAAAAAAGAAGAGAAATAATATATAAAGTGGACGTAGGCGTTGTCTTTGTCGAACCACTATAAAAATTCTGTGTGTGCTCCCCGTTGTTTTACTTTTTATTGTGTATTTTATCTTTATTCGTGTGTAGATCACGCGATTGGGGGTTGATCGGCACTAATGACCAACTTTTGACGTCAACACTTTGGCGCGCCAGGTAGGGGAAGCGCACCGACACCGCCATCGAGCTCCTGCTTATCCCAGGTCATGGCGAATAAACGAATGAAAGATGCAACATCCTCTCGTCCCGCAAACGCCGATGCAGCTGATGCTGCAGAAGCTAGCCACGAAGTTTCCTCTCATGACAACATGTCCTGATTCCTTACCCTGGATGACCTGGATAAAATCATGGCCAAACTCAGAGACCATATGACATCTCAGGGTAAAGTCCTCGAATGACAACAGCAGTTGATGGATCACCTTCTCGGTCGACTGGAAACCGGGTTGAACACTTCAACATCAATCCCTCCATCGCCCGAAGCTGGGGCAATAACGGATCTTCGGTCTGCATGAAATCAGGCCACTGATCGGGCTACACCTTTATTTCATCCTGGTTTGGTTCCACCAACCGATCAATCCTAGCCGAGAATATCGCTTCCAGCAACCAGCGCGGCTGCAACAACAGAACCTCAGGAGGCAGGCAACCAAGATCTAGGTCATCTGGCAAATATGCCTCCACTCTTTGGAACATCTCGACCTATCGAATCAGTCGAGCTACCCCCGGATCCCTCAAAATCAACGCCATTCCCATTACAACCCGGGATCTTGCCGCAGACCAGTTTAACTACTCTTCCTCTTCAACGAAGAGTTGGAGTACCCTTCCCTTCGAACGAGGGAAGCCACCCTACCATGTCGTTCCTCACCGTAGCGGAAGAAAACTCTACCATAGACCCTCCTAACCTCGCCTCAAATGGGGGCAACCCTGGCCCCTGAACATCACATGCTATGCTGGACCAGCCTAGACCTTTAGCTACAAATATGGCTCGATCCACAACTCATCAGGTTCCAGAGGGGCCATTCTGCCCAGAACCACCCGCCAGATCTCACCTTCCCTCACACCTTCACTCAACTCTCGGAGGTCGAGCCCAGCCAACGGCCACCCTTCCGAGCATGCTTTTGTCGGATCCTCGTGCAGAACCCCCTCAGGATGCAGAGTTAAGTTCATGGCAACGACTCCTCGGAGATGGGAATCAGCTTGCAAGCATCATCCAACGTTTCATTCGGGGCAATTCTTCGCAGCAAGACATAGACAATGTCAATCGCAGCCCCTTCACTAGAGAAATCAGAAATTCTCGAAACCCTCCGGACTTCAGGTTCCCTGCCATCGAACCATACAACGGTCGCACTGACCCGACCATTCACCTTATGCGATACATGCGACATATGGAAGTACTTGGTGCATCGACCAGCTTCATGGCTAAGTGCTTTCCACTCTTTCTCACAAATATAACCGGTATGTGGTTTCGGCAGCTAACAACAGAGTCGATCAGTAGTTGGAATACTCTGGTCATCCGCTTCATTGAGCAGTTTCGAGTGCATATCTCTCGACCGAAAAGTGTCATGTTTCTATCTACCATCAAACAGCGATCCGGAGAGACGCTAAGATCCTTCCTCGAAAGGTTCAACGCAGCCGTAGCATCTGTCGATCGGCCCGAGCCATCAATGGTGTTGATGGCAGCCATCGCGGGAGTCCAGAAGAGATCAGAATTCTCGAACTCCTTAACAAGGGATCCTCCCAAAGATATAGATGATTTCTATTCCAAGGCCGAAAGATTCCTCCGACAAGAGTATGCCAGCCTTGAGATGGAGAGCCTTGAAGTTTTAGTAGCCAAACAACAAGGTCCACTCAACAGCAATGGCCAGAATAAAGGAAGAGGAACGGCCCCAGAAAAGGATAAACGCAATGTACGACCTCGAAATGAAAACAAAATAATCGGTACACCGAGCTCAATTCCTCTTTGCTCGATATCTGTCTCGATATGCGCGAGTCCTTCCCCACTCCAAGGCCACCTCAACGAGAACCGACCCAGATGGAACTTGACTCTGGCAAACATTGTATATTCCACAACGTAGCTGGATATAATACAAATGATTGTCGACATCTGCGCGATCTCATTGAAGGGCGAGTCAGAAAAGGGGAACTTACTGAGTATGTCAAAAATCACGCCCCGGCCATGTCACCGCGACCTTCTGCCCAAGCTCCTCAGGCTGGTACGCAAGCTCCTAGAAATGGAAAGGACCCTGAGACTAGCACTAGCGGCATTATCATTAATTAGATTTTTTATCTTTTATCTCGATGTATTTCTTTCAATAATAGGGACGCCTTGATGCTATGTAATCAATAGCTGTCCCCGTAGATTTTCTTTGTAATAATTGCTTAGCAGCTATGGACTTTACTTTTTGCAAAAGTAGATCGATTGTTGTAAAATTTCTAAGCCGAACCAGATTAGTGTTCGCCATTAAGACGAGCATGGTTAATGCTCACCCCCCTGTTCTATGTGGTTAGCGCGAAAGCCCACAACTACTTCAAACACCTACTCTTTCAAGTGAGAGAGGTCGCTTTTTCTTAAACATGAGTGTGGATTACACTCTCTTTCTTTACACCACGAGCGTGCATAGCTCATTAAACTAACTAACCCAACATGAGTTGAGCATGAGAAACACTTGCCCTAAGCCGAGTATGGTTAATACTCGCCCTATCTAAGCCGAGTATGGTTAATACTCGCCCTATCTAAGCAGAGTATGGTTTATGCTCGCCATTAAGCCGAGTATGGTTTATGCTCGCCACCCTCTAAAGCCAAGTGGAATAAAATGCTCGACCCATGGTTTGTTTTGTATTTGCAGGAACCAACTTTTGTACCAGTGGCGATCATCATCTCGGCCTTAATACGGTTTCCAATAGTTGTCGGTTTTCTGGCCTTAATACAACCTGGCATGGTCGTCGGATTTCTGGTTTTAATATAACATCGGACCGTCGGTTTTCTAGCCTTGATATGGTCCGGCGCGACCATAGCAACTCGAGCATTTGTGCTTCAGTTCAGATTTCAAAATACACCTCCTTCTGTCGATGAAGATACATTCTGAGGGGCAAAGTGTTAGCCCTCTTTTTGGCACTAATCTCATCGGGCCAAAACCAAAGCCCAAACGCACAACCAAATACAAGTCGCACTCCAAGAGGCCCATCATTAAGCAATGGTATATCGGCCCAAATCCAACTCAGTCAGAATGACTATGCATTACCTGAAAAATCGTTCACCAGGGCGACCGAGTTTCTCGCTTCCAGAAAGAACTCGTCGACCAGTTATCTCGAGCCAGCGTGGAAGGTTTCTCTATAGAGCCAGTCCACTTAATATCCCGACTTCCAAGGAGGTAAAGGCAGTCAACCATATGCGGGCAAAACTCTGCTTTTGATATACCTCTCCACGAATGCCACGTCAGCCACAACTTTCGAGGATACTATTTATGAGCAGTGGAATCGGTCTTCCAGCTGCAATTCGAGCCAATGGATGGATTCCATGTGTCTGGACCTTCCCGAAATGGCCGGACCGTTTCGCAACAGCCCAAGCAGCATTTTCCACATATAAATACCTCCAAGCTTAAAGAGAAAAAGGAGGACTTCTTTTGGCCAAACGACTTTCTTTAGACTTTTCATCTCTGCTCTCCTCCAGAATCTTAATCTCTCAAAAGGAAGAAAGGAAAATAGTCATTTTCTTTCTTTTCTCCAAAAAGAAAAAGCATTGTATTTGTAATAAAAAAAAAGAGAAATAATATATAAAGTGGACGTAGGCATTGTCTTTGCCGAACCACTATAAAAATTCTGTGTTTGCTCCCCGTTGTTTTACTTTTTATTGCGTATTTTATCTTTATTCGTGTGTAGATCACGCGATTGGGGGTTGATCGTCACTAATGACCAACATTTGACATCCACAATATTCTACAGCAACTATTCTGAGTTTTAAATTGGGCATAACTTTTGATTCCCGCTATGAAATTTCAATTTTTCGGATTCGTTGGAAAGATATTTTTAAATAGATTCTAATATTTTTGGTTTCACTAAAATCCATTAAATTTTGAATCTGGTACATTCGGTCAAAGTTCAAGTTTGAGTTTTCAAACTACCGCACTATTTCTAACTCCTTTTATAATTAAAATTAAAATTATTCATTCTAACTTTGATTTAAAATAAATTTTTACCCATTATTATTTAAAATAAATTATTTTAACCATTAAAATTTCTAAGAAAATTTAAATTGGTTTAGAATTTGCGGGTTGTTACATAAACCCATTCCGTGTTATACGGAGCGGTCCTATGATTTCCTAACTTTTAAAGTAAAGATTTAATAACTGTTTTAGTTCTCAAACCAGTCCCATGACTGACTCGGAGTTTATTGTTTCTACCTAAACTCTGGTTTGCCCATATTTTCCACACGGGCAGTTAGTAGTTTTGGTTTTGCAGATTTCTTTTCACAGGATCCTGGATTATAACTGGAGCTATATTCGGAAAGCTTTATATCTGTGTATTTCATTCAGTTGTGCTAGTTGATGTATTTTCCGCTATACATGTATTTATACATTTAATTTCTGCTGCTTTGTATTTGAATTTCTGATATTATTTTATTTTTGCTGTGTAATATTTATTCATGCTCTGATATATTCTTGTATTCTGATTTAATTGTTGTAATAACATGAAATGTTCTAATGTTTGTGTTCTAATGCATCATATTCTCAACTCAATCCGGGCTTTCCCGTAAGGGGAACTTTCGGTCATTTCAGATCTCTTCTTTCTTTTCTTTTCATCTTCAAATTTCCGACTTCATGCTTAACATTATGGCAAAAATGCAGACAAGAACACTTTCAAAATCAATAAATAGGACTAGAGCATGCATAACATAGTCTATAACGCCATGGTTAAGCCTTCCTATTATGTACTGGCTGTCGAACACAACGTAGCCAAGAAACACAAGTACTGGCTGTCAAACACAACGATGCCTATGCTTGATACGCTTTTTATTTTCAATGCCTATAGTTCAATGCCTATGGTTAAAGAGATTGTACCTTGATTGATTCCTTGTAGTGCTGCATAGAATTATAAATTTTGCTGGTACTCGCAAAAACTTCCACTAAAGTGTCTTCGGCCTACATCATAATATTCACAACAGTATGTTATTTTCATTTGTTTCCTCTCAACAAACATATCCTATAAATATGAGTTAAATTAAAGGGAGAAACAAATAAACATTTAACAAACAACATTTAGTTACAAACCCATACAAGGTTGAACACATTCTAAAGTTTTGTAATAACTTTAATCAGCACGAATTTTATGAGATTAAAACGTGTAAAACTGACCAGAGCGACAATCTTGCTATAAGGATGCCTTACAAATCTAAGGTGATTTGGAGAAATCAATTTGCGTGACACTAAAGTTTCTATGTTCTTTGAAATCTTGGTATACTTCAATCTGTTATCATTAAACAGAAATAGATGGCAAAAAGCCATTGCGGCAAAGCATCCATACAGCTTCAATCTGTTATTGTTAAAAGGATCATAATCATTAGTGAAGCTTATTCCCCAATTAATAACAAACAGAAGAGTATACCGAATAAAGAGGGATGGGCATGGACACGGACAAAGCAGGAAATACTGCAAATGTTGGACCGTCCATTTTTACTGAAGCATGATGGAAAACAGTTTAATGAAAGCACACTAAATTTTTATGCCTCCGAAGTAGTAGTATCATTGGAGTGGATGCACACGCATGGAATCATGTATCGTGACATAAAATCAGAAAACAAACCAATTCAATCAGATGGTCACATTATGCTCACAAGTTTTTTAACACAACTCTTAACATTAGCTTAACTAAAATGAATTATACACCAAATAAATATAACATGGCTAGGAGGTAAAGATTACACCACACAAAGTTTTAAAAAAACAATCTACATTTGCAAAATTAAGCTTACGACCTCCAAGTGCGGCGTTGCTTTAGTAGTTTTCATTTAGTGTGGGTGGGTAGCTTCAACATTAGCTATCTTCCTTTTCTGATTCAAATGCTTATAAACAGTGGACCTAGACAATAATCAATCTTTCCACATTCATCATCAACATTGTCAAATCCTTATTTGTTGCTTCTTCTGAAATAAATCAATTTACATTCCAACTGCAAGCTCCTAACATAAAACAATAAATAATGTCAAGTTCACGTAATTTTGCACTTT
Source organism: Allium sativum (assembly GCA_030737875.1). Taxonomy (NCBI): domain Eukaryota; kingdom Viridiplantae; phylum Streptophyta; class Magnoliopsida; order Asparagales; family Amaryllidaceae; genus Allium; species Allium sativum. The sequence continues at coordinate 305,181,297 of CM060924.1, forward strand.
CTGTTAAGTAGAACCTCACAACAACAGTAATTACTCTATTTACAACAAATACCTCCTTTCCAAATCACGAATAAGAACCACCACCCAAACCCAAAACAAAAATGTCAAACGTGACTACCAATCGAACACACCCCCAAATACGTAAATCGTGAAAGCAAAAACCAAAGTAAAAAATGTTTTCAGAACAAAACGGTTTCTATAGTGTGAAGCGAGAATACCTTTGAAGAAGAAAATAATATAACTAAAAATAAATTTCAAAATGAAATGGTTTTGAAGGACCGACTTGAGCGATTTTAGGTTATGTTTTGAAGTTGAGAAAAGTTTGAATGAGGCCGCCAAATTTTGGTTTGGAGCCAAAACTTTTGGTTTGGAGCCAAACAAAAATTGGAAGGAGCGTGGAAATTAACAAGCGTCAGTCTGGAAGGTTCACCTTTAAACATTTGTTTAGAGCGTAAAATAATTTATTAATACTAATTAGTATCTTACATCAATTCATGCACCACTTGGAAAGAAATTCTGCTTAGTGTCCATATACGATGCGTTACAAATTAGTTTTAATTTTTTCTTAAATACCCTGCTTAGTTGTTAATTATTTATTATTAAATATTGTAGTAATTATAAATTGCTAACTATTATATGTCTAATATTAATTGTCATATATTAATCACTAATTATAATTATTAATTAGTACTTCTAATTTATTCTTTATTAAAAATTAATTCTTATTTTATTTTTTATTAATTTTCTAACAGTAATTCATTATTATTTTTATATTATTTAATGATTATAGAATAGTAATTACTAAAATTAATTATTTCATACTTCAAATTAACTACTAACTATTATTATTTAATAAATATTATTTATTACTAATTTTTGTGAATTATTCAATTACTAAATATTAATTAGTAAGCAACTAACACTAACTATTAAAATTTAATTACGACTTATTAACTATTAATTATTTAATAATAACTCATAAATATTATTGATTCCTAAGTTTATTATTAATTATTAATTATTATTAAATATTAATATAATTAATCATTAAAAATATATATTATAAACATGAAGTTTGTAATAGGCATCCATTACAACTAACAAAACGAAAAAGTTGTTAAAAATATGTTTATTACAACTTTAAGGAATTGACAGTTGTAAACAAACATTTATTACAACTGTGCCTTTCTGACAGTTGTAAAATTAAAGTTATAATATGGTGTTTTTGTTGTAGTGACTAATCCCAATGTTTAGTTGTACGTCAATCGATGAGTTGACAGGCTGTGATGAGCGTTATTTATTTATTTTGGTGCTTATATAGTTGTAAAATGCACTATGGATGATGTTTGAATGTTGAATGATTATTCATCATTATTGTTGAATATATGCGATGTATGAAATCCATATAACTGAAATTATATGGTATTTGATTGAGTCGCATTCCGATTCAGAAATAACGAATTTTTATAATAACGAATATTTTAAAGTAATGAATATTTTAAAATAATATTTAGTGAATAATCAAAATAAGAATTTGATGTCCGATTTTGGATGGACACGAAAATATATAAAAATATATGAAGTAGAGTAAGTAGGTATTCGCCATTTTAACCTAAACAGATTTTTCTGTTGATTTTATTCACTTTATAATGAATATAGAAATGAATTGATTTCAAAATCTAATTTTTTGAAAATATTATCATTTTAATATTATAATAATATAGAATATTCAATTTTTATTCGAAATTGAAAATGAAGTTGGAATCGTTTTTAAAACGAATTTAGAACGATTAATAAAAATGTTTTAAATAGAAATCGACGATATATTATATATATATATATATATATTTAATGGAATGAATAGAACGCGTCGCGCAGTGAGCGTTCGCGAATTTCAACCATTAAATTCAAATTGATGTAACGGGAGATCCGACCGTCGGATTCCCCTAAAACCGGAACCCCCGGATTCATATCGAAAAGAGCGTTTGAATGGTAATAAGAGATTTAAAATCTAATGGTTAGATTTTAAAATATGACCAAATCAGTTTTGGAAAAGGTCATTGTATATGCAGTTCGATGAACGAATATGGAAATCGACTGAAGCGACGTTATTAAAATCACTAAAAATATGAATAAATTATGTGAAATCATAATAAATGATTTGGAAAGAGTTTGAATGAAATATTCCATATTTGTTAAAAAATGATATTTTTATCAGAATGAACTAGTTATTAACTTCAATAATAATCCAATGATTTTAAGAAAATATAGAATGGATTGAAATGGTTTTAATATAACCAGAGGTTTTCAATATATGAATTATAATGGATTTGAATGGAAATAATCTTCAGAATAATTCGATATCGTATTCCGTGAATATACCGATATTGGGAGGAATTTGGAAATCGTTATTCCCAATACGATATCCGTTGGTTTCAGAATTTGATATTGAATATAAGCCGATATAATTTCTATTTAGAGTCTTGTATTTAATATCAAATAGGATTTTGGGTTTGTCGTGAATGGTGTCTTAAATAACACTGTTCTTAAACCCAGTTGAGAAAAAAATAAAACTTTTAATTAAGATTAATGAAGTTGTCCAATTATATTTATTAATCGGGATTAAATAAAAGTTGATTTTAGGTTCGTTGTGAATGATGTTTTAAATTGCATTTGTTCTTTAGCCCAATTAACAGTGAAGATATGATTTGAAATTTATAAATCATTTTATTAATATTTAAAGGAAATTTTCCAAAGAAAATTTATCCAATTTAATATATTAAATTGGAATTGAATGGAATTCGATTTCGTAATAATCAAGATGAGCTTCTGTGAAGGAAGACCGATACTATATATAGAATTTAAAAGGCCTTGTCGCTATTTATAGCGACTATACACTGTTACGATTTCCGGGAAGATTCCATAGTTAATGGAAGTTGATTTGGGTTTATTGTGAACTGTGTTTTCAATAACATTGGTTCTTTAACCCAGTTAAAGATAAGATTAATTTCTTAAAGTTGAATGACATAAAGTAATAATTTTAGAGATTAAAACCAAGAGTGAGTTTTAATGAATCTTTAATTAGATTGGAATGTGAATGAGATAATTAAATTTATCAAACAAAAGAAATGATCGAGAATGGAGTACCATTAGTTTTACTCCAGGCGATAGTTGAATCTTTTATTAGATTTGAACGTGAAATGGTAATTAAATTTACCGATAACACCGTGGGTCTTAAATATGGAGTAATACCGGTTTTGCTCCATGGGATGAATAGGTTGGGATTGAAAAATAAAATAAATGATTACTTCAGTAAGGCTCGATAATCCTGACTAGTTAATAAACCTTGTTTTGGTTTAGATGGTGAAAAGATAAAATGGAATCCTTTTGAAAATGATATACAAAGGAAGATTAAACCATAAGTTTAAAGGAATCCATCTTTGATAAAATTAATGGTAACCTTTCCCTAAAGATGTGAATATTTGAATAAAAGAATATTCTGAATTGGAATGAGGTGTATGATGTGTTTTTACAGCACTTGATTATTGATTATAAAATACGCGATTTATTCGGAAAGACCGGGTTTATCCCATTCTAAATAACTGATATGACGATTAAATATCGACGATGAAGACGGTGGTCGAAGACCGGAGATCTTCACATCGTATGGATGATTACTGATGTCTTGATTGGGCCGATCCCCCGAGACAAGGTAATAAGTTCTGATCATCCAAACGTACTTGGAGATCGACTGGATATGCGAGGACCATTCTCTCCTGTATTGGACATATGGGACGAGGAATAAGGTGCCTCCAGTTTTGTTCAGACCCAGAACGGACTTGTAAATGGATGTATGTCTGACATTGGATTTTGTTCTGTGTTGATTGATTCCTATTAAAAAAATATCTGTTTAGTGGTGGAGAATATATTCTCTTGCTTAACAACCTTCTTTGAGACGTACGAGCTTAGAGGTTATATATTGATGGACATCAGTTGCATGGCATGAATTTTTAGTGTGGCATGCTGAGATGCAAACGATCAAGGCTTTTATTGAAAAGCAGAGTCTTGTGGATGATGATCAAAGCATGACTTTAATTAGCATAGCTTTATGTATAGTGTTAATTCGCGAGCTTCACACTCGGGTGTGAACCAAAAAGGGGAGAGGAACACAGGGAGTGCATGCGTTTCTTTCTAGCTAGTAATGGTGTCATGGTATAGAGCCCAGACATTTTACTTATGTGGTTGTTGGAAAGCGAGGTACCTCGGATTTGAGTCCCTAGTGTGCTCTAGACGGTCGACATACTGAACAGATTTTATGCCCCATGGGGCAAGGAAATGTATTGTTCAGGAATTACTAATCCACTAAAGTAAGTGTGGACCGGCCCTGCCGCTCTAGGTTCAATTGCGGTTGAATCTTGAGGCACGGGCTAGAGTGTCTCGAATCAGAAGGAAGATCTCTTGCCTTGGTTTATGATGGAAATCCAATTTCCAATACAACATTGTGCAGTTTTGATTGTAAAACTAGTATGATGACATAATATATGGTACCTATGTTGTCTATGATTGGTACATTTATATTTGAAGTTGTTTTGACACTATACACTTATAATAGTATCAAATGATTTGTTTTAAATGTACCAATCATGCTTGGCTATTATAAGGGAAAACTCTATCCTCCGGCTTGCATTGCATTGTGTGATGGGATCTGAGTCTTATAATAACTTTATTTTTCCAAAAAACATTGCGTTGTTTTATTTAAAACTGAGATTCATGTGGAGTAAACCCGTTTCGTGTTATACGGTGTGGTCCCATGATTTCCCAACTTTTAAATAAAGATTTAATAACCGTTTTAGTTCTCACACCAGTTCCATGACTGACTCGGAGCATATTTTCCACATGGGCAGCTAGTAGTTTCAGTTTTGCAGGTACTTCTTTTCACATGATCCTGGATTACGGCTGGAGCTATATTCAGAAAGTTTTGTAACCCTATATCTCTTTCAGTTGTGGTTGTAGATGATTTCCGCTATACATTATTCTTATGTATTATTTTTCCATTGCATTGTAATTTAAATCTATGATATTTTTGAATACATATTATTTACTGAAACTATGATATGTTCTTGTACTCTGATGTAAATTGTTGTAATAGCAATGAAATATTCTATTGTTTGTGTCTGATGCGTCGTGTTCTCAAAGCAATCTGGTGTTTTCCGTCTCTTCGGAGATTGGGGGATTTCGGGTCGTTATAAACGGATAAAAATTCCATAACTAAAGATGAATTTAGTGAACTTGAGCCCATCCCTTATATCGTGCCAAATTAGTTGCTTCCATTGCCCAAAATTCAGTGTATGATCATAAAAAAACACATATGTTTCTTTGCTTCCATACAGTGTGCACAAACTTCTTTAATACAAAATTGATAAGTCTTTCCTTTATAGCTTTTCCTTTGACTTTCTTGTATACTGCACTCCATGCTTCAGCACTGTTGGAAGCATTCAAGCTTTCCCCAATTTGATCAGTAGGGTTCTTCCATACTTCTTTGATGATTGTGCGCTCTAGAAGAGATGATTCAAACTTCCACTCTCATCATTATAGAAAGATAATGTCAGATCCACATTCATGCCTCGACTCCTGGTCTTGTCTTTGTTTAGCATTGCTCCATTCAACATCTTCCATAAGCACAAGTTGTCGTTAGCTTCATTGTCTCTTCTCTAAACAATTCTTTGCCATCTGCAGTAAGGAAGATACGAAGTACCATGCAAAGGGATGTATAAATTTTTAATGTTGAAATTCTCACCTTTCCATCTCCATATAGCAGTAGCAAAAGTGTTAGCATGAGGTTTGCTGATGGTTATTTTGCTCCATAGTGCCAAAATGCTTTGGTTAGAAGTACTTGGCAATGTATATTGATCACCACAAATTATATCAGCAATAGAGCAGTTCCAGGAAAAGCCAGATTGTTGTTTCTCAAGATATGATATTGCATTTTCAGCAATAATGTCAAAATCAATCCATGGGTCAACCCAAAAATTAACACGGTTGAATTCTTTATGCCCATATTTGAAATATGGTAATATCATATCCCTCGGTTTTATGATACTTTCCCATGTCCAGCTATGAGACTGAACAATAGCCATTTCCCAAAAACCATTTTCTTTAATAACATGGTTGTAATACGAATCAACCCACATACAATTTTTGTTGAGCAAAATGTCATTAATATGTTTTTGAAGGCAGCAAGGTTCCAATAGCTTGTATTAATAATACCCGATCCACCTTTACAGATTAGCTTTTGAGGTTTAGCAAAAGAAATAAGGGCAAGGTACTTTGTATGAATGTTACCTTTCCACAAAAATCTCATCAAAGTTGTTCTTATCATGATAGAAGTTTATGTAGGAGAACATAAGTTCTTTCCCAATACACATGCATATCAATAATCACAAATTTGATCAATGTTAAATGACCATCTTGGATTAACATTCTTATGGACCAGTAATCCATTCTGCTAGTAATTCTTTCACACAAGGGTAAGAATTTTTTAGTGGTAACTCTTGATGTCACCAAAGGCAACCCAAGGTACATACTAGTCGTGTCATTATGTCAATCCAGTTATGCAGTAGATTTCATTGATTCTTATTGATGAGACACCACCGGTTAAGTACTTAAATTTTTGCAAGTTTATTTTCAAAGAAGTCATGTGGTAGAAAAGAGTAAGAGTATTCATGATATTGCTTAGTGTGCTAGAGTCAGGTTTGCAAAATATTATTAAATCATTAACAAACATGAGTGATGTTATATGTGGATTCTTGCATTTAGGGTGTAACATAAACAACTGTTTATCTATAAGATCATCAAGGAGTCTAGTTAGGAATTCCATGACAACAACAAATAGATGTAGAGATTGGGTCCCCTGTCTAATGCCTTGTTTGCTACCTAAAAAAATCAAATGGTGTACCATTAATATTCATAGAAAAGTGTGCAGTGCTCAAGCATGCATAAATCCGTGCATTGAAATTGTGTGGAATTTTCAGAGAACTTAAAATCCTGATAATAGATTTCCATTATATTGTATCAAAAGCTTTCATGATATAAAGTTTAATCATGATTCTAGGAGATATGTTCTTAGTATTATAACCTTCCAATAATTCATGAACAATCAAGAATGTTCCTATCAGGTAGGAATGCAGCTTGATTTTATGATATGATAGAAGTAAGTACATGCTTAAGCCTACTAGCTATGATTTTTGTTATGCATTTATATACAGTATTGCAACATGATATAGGCCTAAATGCATTTACATGTTTGGCATTCTTAGTTTTGGGAATAAGAGAAATAACAACATTATTAAAGGGTTCCATCATTTTACCATGTTTGAAAAAATGTTGAATCACTTTACAAACATCATGCTAAACTAATTTCCAACAAAGTTTGTAAAACATGACATTAAAACCATCAGGTCCCACACTCGAGTTATAATTAAGAGAAAACATAGCATCCTTAATTTCATTTAAGGTGACAGAAGAACCAAGGTGGTTGATCTGTTCAGGGTTTAACTTGGGCAGAAGCATAGGATTAATGTTTTCAATTAGAGGAACAAAATTATTGGCATTCCCCAAAAAACCAATAAAATAATGAACAAAAACATTCTTATTACTGGATTGAGAGGAGTGTACCTATCCATTAAGATCAGTAACCGAGTGAATGTTTTCCTTAGTTTGTTTTGCCTTTAGAGCTACATGGAAGAAACTAGAATTTTATCTCCCTCCTCGAATCACTTGATTCTTGATTTCTGTTTGTTCATCAGTATTTCAAAGTGCAGAGCTTCTTTATATTTTAGAGATGAATAAGTCTTACGACTAAAAAGTGAAGGGTTAGTGGGGTCGTGAAGCAACTGATTCTGAGTGTGCTCGAGATGTCTTAACCAGAGGTTAGACTGCATGTTACCACTTCCAAACTTTGCATTAGCTCAAGTTTTTAAGACATTCTTAAGTCATTTAAGTTTCTTGTGTAGGATATATAAAGGGTTACCAAAACATGGTAAATTCCAATCCTTCTCAACAATACCAATGAATTCAAGGTCTTGAATCCAGATATTAAAAAAAAAAAAAACTTGGCTTTCTAGTGTTAATTTTCTCTCCAAGGTACACTGTTTGGGTAGAGTTATATGAAAGAATGGGCATGAGAAGCATATTATTCAAACTATGACATTTATTAAGTGCAACTAAATTGCAAAAAACATGATCAATTACCGTAAATGTACGAGTACCATCACGTTTACTATTGTTCCATGAGTATTCATCTCCAGAATAGTTAATTTCAATTAGGCCAGAGTGTTTAATGGCCTGGTTAATAGGCCTAATGTCAGATAAAGTGACAGTAGTGCCACCAATTCTATCTTAGGGTTTTATAGGAGAATTAAAGTCTCCACACACTAACCAAGGGTGTGTGTTCTGCCTAAAACAGGTAACATCTGAAACAGTTCTTCTCTGGATGAAGAAGAGTTATGGGCATAGACAAATGTAAAGTAATAAGATGCAGATGATGGTATATGAAAATTACGACAGTGTAAGTGTTGTCTAGAAGTGGTTATCGTAGTAAACTTATGAACAGAAGGATCATAAATTAATAGTATCCTACCATAACTGGCATCATTCAGGTTACGCAACAAATGCTAATTAGAATTGATATATCTGGCAGCTCGAATGGTAAGTGCTTCATTTAATTTTGTTTGCAGAATTATTGTAGTACTGAGATTGTATTTTCTTAGTAGAAGCTTGCACTTATCCAGTTTGATGTCCAAATGGGCACCCCTAATGTTCCATATGCAAATGTTTTGTAACATTGGATAACTCATTGTTTTTGTTACTTCCATTTGCCTTAGATCTCCTCACGATCTTATTTGTGTCATTCATTTCAACTATGTTTTGCCCATTGTTTTTATTTCTTTTGTTGCTATTTATTTCCTTACTACTCTTTTTTGGTTCAAATAGATGAGAATCTTCAGGCGCTCTGTGTCTAAGTGGAGGGTGATGTTATTATGTGGTTATGTGATTGCACTAGTGCTACATTCAAAGTTTCTTGCTGGTTTAACCATTGTTTTAACAACTACACCCATAACTTTATTATTGTTGATAGAACCATTTAAGGTGCACATTTCAGGGAAAAAAGCATTTATGGTAGGTTTAAATTCTGTTTCATCGGGATCTTTAGTTTAAGGCTCATAGGAGTTATTCAACATTGTGCATTCATAGGCAAACGATTCAGCGTCATTTCTTGTCTTATTTCCAACTTCAATCATTGTATTATTTTCCTTCTGACAGTCTTGCTCCTCAATTAAAACCAAGCCATAATCCAGGGTACTGTCATTACAAATTACAATAAGTGCAACATGTTTACTCTTCAATTACTCACTGCCTGAGTCTAAATCAAGTATGCATGTGCATTTAGCAGTTACACAATCCAAACTACCTTGCGAGCAAATATCATTCTCCTTTCCTGGGGAATGATCATTCAACATTCGCTATAATATTAGCATTAGTATCGGTTGTGTCTAGGGAATGTAGAATGTCAAAACTGTTGTTAGTGGCAAAAGGTTCAAGAGTAACACCAAGAGTGCTATGAGTGGCATTTCTTTTTTTAGCTTCTTTATTACTTCTTGATGAGCCCTCACCCTCAAATTCTTTCCCTTTATCATTAATTATTTCCCTTCTTCTATATCATTCACTTGCCGACCTTGTTCTTTTTCCTGAACTTTTTGGGAGAGATTAACTGTAGCTTTAGCTTATAAGTTCCAAAATTCCACAAATTTCTTTGGGTCATTAAAATTGACCCTTTTTTTTATTGCGCTCCACCATTTTCCATATTGAAATTTTAGATGCATTATCCTTCTTGTTGACATTGCTTTTACTCCCATTCTCTACTTCTGAAACTTTAGCCTTTTTCCTAGTTTCTATCTATTTCAGTATTCAAGTTCTCTTCTATGTAGCAAATGTCTTTATTTTCTCTCCTGAAGTTTCTTCCTGTTGATCTTTCTTTTCTGCATTACCTTCACAACAGTCAATGTTATACCCAAAAGTTTCACAAACGGTGCAAACTTGCCAAGCTTGCAACCTTCTACCTTCCTCAAAAAACCAATCGCATGTCTCTCTCCCAATCTCTTTCAAATCCCTAAATCGATTCAGTCTATCATCAGACAACTATCACTACCCTCCTTGAAACCCTAAGCCACTGAACTCTACGTGTGCATTCTACCCCTTAATGTAGTCAAGATATAACCTCACACTACCCTCTTGAGATGCACCATAGCCTCAGTGAACCCGGAAGTCATATCCACACAAACTCGCATTCCCTTTTCCCCAAACTCATACCAGTCCCATATCCCAATCCCCAAAACTTCCGTCCAATATTCTTCTCCCTCTTTCCTCAGATCCTATGTAACGACCCAGAATTTTAGCCGTAAATTTTAAAACATTTAAATTTATTTAAATGTTGTATTGGAAATATAAATGGAAATTTGTACAGAATTTATTAATTAAACGACTATTGAACATATAAATTATAAATTAACTTAAACCGATCTTGTAACGTCACGATAGTTCGCAACTTAACATTTTGAACTTCAATTGAATGTAAAAGATTCACTATAAATCATATTTCTTTAAACAAGAAACGTTTGAATATATTGAACTATATTTTCCCAATTGAAGTAAAAAATCGAGATTTTGTCTTATAGATTGTAAGTTATGTCCAAACCAAATTTTCAGAAAAGTCGCTATGAAATCATTTATAAATTATAACGATTTATTATATGAATAAATCGATTTTAAATAATCTGAACGTCGGTTTATATTGAAATATCGATTTATAAATCCAAATATGTTTATTTTGGAGCCATATGATGTTTGATTTGAATATTTATTATAATAATAATTTATTGTTATTAAACAGAATTGTTTTTGAATTTATTTATATTTAATCGATTTAATTAAGCCTTCAAAATAACCTTTTTGAAAAACGACCTCCATTTTCAATGAAGTCAATTTCATTGGATCCGTAATGTTAAATTATTATATGAAAATAAATTACATGGTAATTTGATATCGTACGTGACCGCGGTAACCATAAAAGCTTAGGTTTTTATTTAATCGTTTATCGATTTAATATGGGATTTAAAGAATAAACAATTTTCAAATGACCTCCAATTTCAATGAAACTAATTTTATAGAATCTGTAATAGTTAATTATTTTAAGATTTCCAGTTTAGGGTCAATTGGAGTTATTTTGATCATCGTGCACAATTTAAAATGTGTATTGGTTCAACTTGTGAATTATAAAAGGAAATTTTACCAAATGATCTCGAAATTCAAAGAAACTAGTTCCATTATGTTCGGAATATTTATTTATTGTAGGATTACAATTTTCGTTGTAATTAAAACTCGTATGTGATCGTTCGATCTTATTACTTCATATGTAGGTATTGTTTAAAAATTAAATAATCCTGAAGCTTCTTTTGGAAGCCAACCCGTTTCTTCTAACTGAAGCCACTTTAAATCTTCAACAAGAAGCCGATCCCATTTTACATTACACTGCTTCCTTCTCTCTTTTTTTTTTGAAAATAAAAACATACAAGGAAAAAAATAGAGAATCGTGATTTCAAAAAAATCATTTAAATCAAAGAAATCTCTATTAAATTCAAAACTCTTGTATTTCAAATCCTTGTTGTTTCTCTTTCTACAAGTATACATATTATTATGTTCAATCAAAAGTTTTGGTGCTCGATTTTTGGGCAGCAGCCCTAGGGATCCAATTTTGGGGTGGTAAGGTTGTCGTCGTGTGGATTGGGCGGCGTAGTGGTGATTGTAGTGGTGCGATGGCTGTCTTGGCAAAGTCTAAGTTGAATTGGAGCCAAAATAGTTTGAACTCATTGCTCACTGGTTCGTGTGAAGTGGTGGAAGTCGGTCCCTTTATTGAGGCATCGAGCTGGGCACGAAGGAGGGAGCTGGAATGCCTAGGAAGGGTCATCGCGTGGGAGATGTCGGCCGGACTTCCGTTCGACCAGGGGAAGCGCGATCAGTAGTTGAATGAAGGAGATGGAGTCGTATGTTTGAACTACAAGAGGAAGGATTTAGGAATAGTTAAAGAAAAATTTAATTCATCTAATCATGATTAATTCTAATTAATAAGGTAATTAGGGTAATGGTAGTTGTTAGTGGATAAAATTTATAAGAATTTGATATTAAAAACTTGTAATCACCATAACTCATCCGTTCGTGTACAGGAGTACGCGAAACAGGATCCATTGGGATCATGGCGATAAATGTTAAGAGTACGTACGAGCTAGAACGAAATGATTTGGAGCAACTTAGAATTTTATATGGTGTCAAACGCTTATTTGAAACTATATAAAACGACGTAGAAATCGCGACCAACAAATTGTGAATTAACTCTCACGCTTTCTGGAATTCTGTTATGTGATCAAATTCATAATAATTATAATTTATCATTGATGGTACAGATGGGTTAAATGGATGCCTTGGATGCTAGTAGTTTGTTATTTCTAGACATTAATTTTATGTACATCGTTTAATTGAATTCAACTTAAATTTCTTTTTCATATATTATTATAAACTGTGATGCAGGGAAGAACATATTGGAGGGGTCCAACCAGACTCCTCAAAAATTATATGTGTTGTTTATTTTATATTATTTATGCATGAACTGTTTGAACCCCATTGATATTGAAAACCTATTTGGATATTTGAGTGAAACTCAACATTGTTGTAATTTTAATCAATAAATAGTGTTGATCGAGGGATTGGTAGCAAATGGCCTGAAATACACTTTTTTGTTAAAACGTTGATTTTCCATCAAGCGAATTGACAAAGTTAAAATTATAAAATTATTTTTATAACTGAAGTAAGATTTTCCAATTATATTTTATATGTTTTAAATCATTATTTATAAATTGATTTGTTTAGAATAATATAAAATGATTTTACAATTAGAATTTAGGTAATTAACCTACGGGTTAATATTTGGGATAATTATTTTTAATAAACCAATTAAGAGATATTATTAGATTAATTATATTTATATAAAGGGAAAAAGTAATTGAAAATCAGTTAACTAGTTAACTGATGTTTTAAAGTTGACTAGGTCAACTATCTGATTAAAGGGATTATTAGATTAATTTGTTTTTAAATAAAAATAAAAGTCAAATAAATGGTTGTTTAAGTTTAACAAGATTTTTAATTATAACTTGCCTTTAAGTGAAAGATATTTATAAGACCATAAAAACATACTTTAGTTATTAATATTAATTTCCAAAGTGATTAACTAATCGACTTTAGCTAATGAAGAAATAAAATATCTTTGCTTTAATGAGGAAGTTAACTTTATTTAAAGTAGCCACTTCTTAAGCAGGGTTTAGTTAAGAAGTAATGGTGTATCCAATAAGATTTGAGAATTTTTGAAAGATATGTATAAAAGAATTTTACCGGGTTTCATAACAAAGTTAAAAAGAATAATACTATAATTAAAATTAAATATTTTTACTACTTGAATTGGGTAAAAAGGGTTGAGATAAATGAAAGGGGTTTTCCAGAACACAGAAGAAACATTAATCGAATTTGGTTAGGGTGATGAGTTAATGGGTTTGTTTATAATGAGGTATTAAAAGTTTTAAAGAAGTTGATAAGGATTTTGATTATAAAAATCCAATTTCGTTTTTGTGACGGCAAGGAATTTCGCTCGGTCCGAACCAGTCGCTAAACCGATCCAGGCCGTTCGAAACGCCCTATCGTTTGAGAACAGGACAAATCAGAACACATACAGAAGAACATTTCATTGTATATTACAACAATGCATCAGATTACAAGAATATACAGAGTATGAATAAATATTACACAGAAATATCAGAGATTTAAATTAATTACATAACAGCGGAAAATAATACAATACACAACTAGAAGAGATATACGGATACAAAGCTTTCCGGATATCGTTCCAGCTGAAAACCAGGATCCTGTGAATATAAATCTGCAAAACCAAAACTGCTAGCTGCCCGTGTCAAAATAGGGGCACCCAGAGTTTAGGTTAAAACAATAAACTCCAGGTCAGTCATGGGACTGGTGTGAGAACTAAAACAGTTATAATTCTTTATTTTAAAGTTCGGTAAATCAAGGGACCACGCCGTAACACGGAACGGGTTTCCCCCCAAGAATACCAGTGCATAAAACAAACAGCGCAATGCTAAATAAAGAAAAATGAAGTTGTTATAAGACCCAGGTCCCATCACACAATGCAACACAAGCCGGAGGATAGGGTTTTTCCCTTATAACAGCCAAAGAGTGCTTGATACGGTTAAAACAAACCGTTTGATACTATTATAAGTGCATAGTGTATAAAACAACTTCAAATCAAAAGTATCAATCATAGGCGGCATGAGCGCCCCATCCCACTATGTCGCCATACTAGGCTCTACAAATAAAACCGCAAATGTCACGTATTTGGAAATTGGATTTCCGTCTATGAACCGAGGCAAAAGATAGTCCTCTACCGATTCGTGACTCTCTAGCCCGAGCCACAGGCAAGTACTCAGTCAAGCCTTGGAGCGACAGGGCCGGTCCACCGATGTGGATTAAAATGCCTGAACACTACGTTTCCCCGCCCTTTGGGGCGTAAATGAGCCAACTAAATGACTCCATCGGTTCGAGAACGACCGATCAATCCGAGGCGCCTCGCAACAGCAACAACCACATAAGTCAAACTCGTCAGGGCGTGTAAAACCACTGACGCCACTTCTAACTAGAAAGAAACGCAAGTCCTCCCTGAGGTCCGTCTCCCGTTTTTGGTTCATACCGGGTGTGAAACACGCGAAGTAAACGTTACACAAAGCTACGCCACAAAGGCCGTGCTTTGATCATCACCACAAGACTTTGCTTTTCAACAGAAGCCTCGATCAATTGCCACTTAGGCATGTCACACAGGCAATTCACTCCATGCGTTTGATATCCATCAATATATAACCCCTGAGCTCGTACGTCTCAGAGAAGGGCGTTAAGCAAGAGAATAAATTCTCCGCCGCCAAACAGATATATATTTAATAGAAATCAATCACACAGACTAAAATCCAATGTCAGACACACAGTCCATTTACAATTCCGTTCTGGGGCTGAACGAAACCAGAGGCACCTAGTACCCCGCATATCCATCGATCTCCAAGCACGTCTGGACGATCACTAACTGTTTCCATCTTCTTGGTTGTACAGCCCAATCAAGATCATCAGTAATTACCCAAACGACGTGAAGACTTCTGGTCTTCGACCACCGTCTTCGTCTTCGACACCACGTCGAATCAGTTATTCAGAATGGGATAAACCCGGTCTTTCTGAATAACTCGCGTATATATTATAAAAGTGTTACACAAACACAACACACGCCTCATTCCAATTCAGAATATTCTTTTATTCAAATATTCCTATACTTTGGGAAAAGTTCCCATTAATTTTATCCAAGATAAATTCTTTAAATTTATTCTTTAATCTCCTTTGAATATCAATTCAAACTAGTCGGGATTAGCGAACCACACCGAAGTAATCATTTATTTTATTTCCCAATCCCAACCTATTCATCCCATGAAGTAAAACTGATAATACTTCATATCTAACACCACAGTGTTATCGGTAAATTCAATTACCATTTCACGTTCAAATCTAATTAAAGATTTAACCATCGCCTGGAGCAAAACTGGTGATACTCCATTTTCTATCATTTCAATCTAATTAAAGATTCATTAAAACTCCACTTAGTTTTAATCTTTAACTGGGTTAAAGAATCAGTGTCATTTAAAACACGGTTCACGATAAACCCAAAATCACATTCCATTAATTATCGGGTTAAAGAACAAGTGTTATTTAAAACACTGTTCACGATAAACCCAAAAATCAATACCAATTCAATTCCAATTAAATATCGTTTAATTGGTACACTTCATTAAATCTAAATAAAAAGATTTAATTTTTTTCTCAACTGGGTTCAAGAACAGTGTTAGTGAAGACACCATTCACGACAAACCCAAATCACATTTGATATTCAATACAAGGCTCTGAATAGAAAATATATCGGCTTATATTCGATATCAAATGCTACGACTAACAAATGTCGTATTGGAAATAACGATATAAATATATATCTTTCAAATTTCCATAACAACATATGTATAATCACGAATTCCAACATCGAAATATTCCGAAGACAATTTCGATTCAAATCCACTCCAATGCAATCATTGGAAATTTTGGTTATTTTCAAAACCCTTTTCAAATTCAATTTATTTATTTAAAAATAAATAGAATTATAATTCTAGTTCAAAACTAGTTCATTTCGATAAAAATCTATTTTTATCCTTTCAAATATGGAGTTTTTCATCCCAAATCTTCACAAATCATTTCTTATGATTCTACACAAATTATTACTATTTTTAATAATTTTATCAAGGCCCGTACAGTCGATTTCCACCAATGGCCATCGAACTGCACTTACAACGACCTTTTTCAAATTTGATTTGGACATAATTCCAAATCCAACCGTTAGATTTCTAATTTCTAACATTCGTTAGAAAGCTCTTTTCGATACGAACCCAATGGTTCGGGTTTTAGGAGAATCCGACGGTCGGATCTCCCGCAATGTACGTTTGAAATAAATGGTCGAAATTCACGAACTGCCGCGGCGCGGCGCGTTCTATTCAGGCCATTATATAATATATATAATATATATAATATATACTTCGTCGATTTCTATTTAAAATGAATTATATAAATAGTTTTAAAATTCGTTTCAAAAGCAATTTCAACTTTCATTTCAATTCAAATCAAAATTGAATTCTTCTTTATAAATTCGTTTTAAAATTCATTTCTATTCAATTCAAATTTCAATTCAACTTGAATTCATTTCAATTTGCTTTCAATTCAATTTGAATTCGTTTTCAATTCAATTCATTTCGAAATCGTTTTCAATTCAATTCATTTCGAAATCGTTTTCAATTCAATTCATTTCGAAATCGTTTTCAATTCAATTCATTTCGAAATCGTTTTCAATTCAATTCATTTCGAAATCGTTTTCAATTCAATTCATTTCGAAATCGTTTTCAATTCAATTCATTTCGAAATCGTTTTCAATTCAATTCATTTCGAAATCGTTTCCAATTCAATTCATTTCGAAATCGTTTTCAATTCAATTCATTTCGAAATCGTTTTCAATTCAATTCATTTCGAAATCGTTTTCAATTCAATTCATTTCGAAATCGTTTTCAATTCAATTCATTTCGAAATCGTTTTCAATTCAATTCATTTCGAAATCGTTTTCAATTCAATTCATTTCGAAATCGTTTTCAATTCAATTCATTTCGAAATCGTTTTCAATTCAATTCATTTCGAAATCGTTTTCAATTCAATTCATTTCGAAATCGTTTTCAAAATCGATATAAATATCGATCACGTCAAAATGGTGTCAATCTAATCAACACGGCTTCATAAATTTCTAATTTCAAATATTCTATTTCAAATATTTCTTTTTCAAAATATTTCGTTCAACACATGACCCATCTCAATGGATGAGTACTGTCAACACATGAACCTTTATTTTATAATATTCTTTATTTTTTAAATTGGAATGAGGCCCAATCAATTACCATATAAAGTTAATTATATGGATTTTCATACAACACATGTATAATAGCATTGAAAAATAATCAACCATCAACCAAAGTGCACTACACTGTATAAGCATCAAATATAGATATCTAATGCTTATAACAGCCTGTCAATCAATCGATCGACATATTTTATCAATCAGGATGAGTGAACTTCAAATTTCATCCCAATACCTGTGTAGGGTTTCCAACAATCAAACACAGATTTTATTTGTGCAGTTGGGCGATGTGTAAAATTTATCGTCCCAATCAATATCAGTCAAATCAGTGTATATAAACAAATCGGCCGATTTGTTTATAAATATTTATTTATTCACTTTCACGTTAAAAATTATATTTTTAACGATAAAACATTTCATTCAACCTATGAATAATCTATTCGGTTCATTTATTCAATAAAATGATATTTTTATTTTTCTAACATATTTTAGAAAATTTCGGCGGCATAACGGCACGATACTAGAAACGGGACAAGGCCTAGCCTTATCCCCGGTCTAGTGAAGGCCCACGCCATTCACACATCAATCAAATTCACCAAACAACCAAATTCAAATCAAATCATCAAATTAATTTATGCAATCAAACAAACAAGTCCATGGTCTGTGGACGATTGTGTCGGGTGCTACTAAACACCGTCTGCATCCTAGTATATATATATAACTAGAAAAATAAATTGAAGAGTGAGAAATTCTCACCGATAGCTAAACCAATTCGCCTCGACTCTTCTTATGTAGGAACTCTTCGCCGTGCTCTTCCTTTTGTCACTTTCGTCGCCCGCATTCGCTACATATATAAAGATAATATTTTCATATCCTCTATTATATAAAAATCATATTTTTAATACTTCTACTTTATAAAAATTATATTTTTATATTTCACATACAATAAAAATCATATTTTTTATTATCGTACTTATTTTTATATAGTCAAAGATCGCTTCTTTATCATTAAAAATCACTTCTTTATTTTTATAAAGATCTAATTTTTAACTCGTTAACGTATACATAAAAATCAAATTTTTATGTCATAAAAATCAAATCCTTTCATGTGAACTAAATCAAAACTTTTATAGTTAAAAAAAACTAATCTTTCACTTGTATAAAAATCTCTATAAAGCAACTTAAAATTTTGGACTCGAAATCGAACCCTTTGACTGTCGTCCCTAGCTAATTACCCCCATTCCGGACACAATGGGATATGCCACGTAGGCCAGTTTGGCCGTTTCGATCAGTTTTCGTCCAAATCAAAATATAACTCTATATATATTGAATTTGAACTCACATTTCAATTTACCGGGGCCACATATTAACTCTAAAAATTCCCGAAAAATTATTTCTAGCTTCGTATTGACGATACGGTCCTAACAAAACTAATTTCGTCGAATTCTGAGACCGTTTGAAAAATGACCATTTTCCAGTCGATTAAATTTACTAAAACTGGTCAAACGCGTTTAATTGCGCCACACTCACATATTGATTCAGAAAATTATGAATTTTGAAACCTAGCAATAATTTGACGTCCCGGATCCAACAAAAGTGGTTTTGTCGAAAACCGAGATCGTTTGCAAAACGGCTAATTTAAGGGCCTTATATTATATTAAAATATATATAAATTCCACAGCGACTTTTCTGAATTTTCAACTGGACGTATCTTATCATTTTTAAAGTGAAATCTCAGTTTGCTGACTTCTTTTGAAAGATATTGTTCATCAGATTCAAATATTTCTTGTTTCGTCCAATTCTGACTTATATTGAATCCTGTATATTCAATTGAAATTCGAAATCGAATTTTCGAACTACCGCGCCATTTCAGGCTCGTTATATAATTATATATAAATATTTATATTCTAACGACGACGTATATAATGTATACGTTCGATTCTATTCAAAATAAATTTCTCGTCGATATTATTTAAAATAATTCATTTTAAATAATCAAAATTCGCTAAAATTGCCAAAATAAAAATTTTAAACTGGCCCAGATTTTCGGGTTGTTACAATCTCCCCCACTTAAAACTTTTCGTCCCTGAAAAGGAACAAAGTCGAAAGTGGTTTGATCATTCAACTCTACGCTCGATCTGGCTTCCATTCTCCAACTCTTTAGTTTCTGAGAATTTTCAAAATTTCAAAAATTTGGCTAACACCCTAAATTCTCGAAAAAATTCGCCATAACCTCCCCTGCACCGGGAGCATCGGGGAATTTCAAATAGCTTCCCCGGTCCTTCAGATCTCAAAAAGAAAAAGAAAAAGCCAAGCGGCTAGCCAATAGGCTCATAAAATCATCATCACCCAAACAAAACAGTAAATTATGTCGTAAACATGTACCTATTTGTCGGGCAAACAAATTTTATTCTTCGGCTCTAGCCTCCTTGCTATGACCTGTTCAATGTAAGTATATGTATATGCAAGCAAATGCGACCAATTTTCAATATAATTCAATATTTGATTCAATTAGGCATAATGGTTCAAAATTATCAAACAAACAACACAAACATCAATCAATTAGTGACTTTAACGTTTCAAATTGATAATTTTACTACATATAAAGAAAATCATGTTTTTGATGCCAATTCACAACAATGTATTCTAACTATATAAGTTTTGGTTCTCACACCAGTCTAATGGAAATATATATATATATCACACCTTCGAAACACGAAAATAATTGCTAATGATGACGCGTCAATCATCAGAATCAGGTCTGTGCGACTAGAGTGTGATTCTATATCTATCCAATATATTAAAATTTTGAATATACGTTTGCAAGGCGTATATGCAAATTCTTTATATACTGAATTGTCCAAAATCAATATAAACAAATAATCAAATACGAATAGTTGATTTAAATTTTCAAAACAAAATTTGTTTTCACTTTAAAAATATACTCTTCACACTCGTTCTAGGATACTACTGATCCCATCTCTAACGAGTCACTCTCATTGGATATTGTTAATCCAATATCTGATGAATTCTTTCGTACGGTTCTAATGTGCCTTGTTCTCTGCTTTGTAAACCAAAGCTCTGATACCAACTGTGACGGCAAGGAATTTCGCTCGGTCCGAACCAGTCGCTAAACCGATCCAGGCCGTTCGAAACGCCCTATCGTTTGAGAACAGGACAAATCAGAACACATACAGAAGAACATTTCATTGTATATTACAACAATGCATCAGATTACAAGAATATACAGAGTATGAATACATATTACACAGAAATATCAGAGATTTAAATTAATTACATAGCAGCGGAAAATAATACAATACACAACTAGAAGAGATATACGGATACAAAGCTTTCCGGATATCGTTCCAGCTGAAAACCAGGATCCTGTGAATATAAATCTGCAAAACCAAAACTGCTAGTTGCCCGTGTCAAAATAGGGGCACCCAGAGTTTAGGTTAAAACAATAAACTCCAGGTCAGTCATGGGACTGGCGTGAGAACTAAAACAGTTATAATTCTTTATTTTAAAGTTCGGTAAATCAAGGGACCACGCCGTAACACGGAACGGGTTTCCTCCCAAGAATACCAGTGCATAAAACAAACAGTGCAATGCTAAATAAAGAAAAATGAAGCTGTTATAAGACCCAGGTCCCATCACACAATGCAACGCAAGCCGGAGGATAGGGTTTTTCCCTTATAACAGCCAAAGAATGCTTGATACGGTTAAAACAAATCGTTTGATACTATTACAAGTGCATAGTGTATAAAACAACTTCAAATCATAAGTATCAATCATAGGCGGCATGAGCGCCCCATCCCACTATGTCGCCATACTAGGCTCTACAAATAAAACCGCAAATGTCACGTATTTGGAAATTGGATTTCCGTCTATGAATCGAGGCAAAAGATAGTCCTCTACCGATTCGTGACTCTCTAGCCCGAGCCACAGGCAAGTACTCAGTCAAGCCTTGGAGCGACAGGGCCGGTCCACCGATGTGGATTAAAATGCCTGAACACTACGTTTCCCCGCCCTTTGGGGCGTAAATGAGCCAACTAAATGACTCCATCGGTTCGAGAACGACCGATCAATCCGAGGCGCCTCGCAACAGCAACAACCACATAAGTCAAACTCGTCAGGGCGTGTAAAACCACTGACGCCACTTCTAACTAGAAAGAAACGCAAGTCCTCCCTGAGGTCCGTCTCCCGTTTTTGGTTCATACCGGGTGTGAAACACGCGAAGTAAACGTT
The DNA here is from genome assembly GCA_030737875.1 of Allium sativum. Lineage (NCBI taxonomy): Eukaryota > Viridiplantae > Streptophyta > Magnoliopsida > Asparagales > Amaryllidaceae > Allium > Allium sativum. Next base: position 305,203,198 of record CM060924.1, read on the forward strand.
ACACAAAGCTACGCTACAAAGGCCGTGCTTTGATCATCACCACAAGACTTTGCTTTTCAACAGAAGCCTCGATCAATTGCCACTTAGGCATGTCACACAGGCAATTCACTCCATGCGTTTGATATCCATCAATATATAACCCCTGAGCTCGTACGTCTCAGAGAAGGGCGTTAAGCAAGAGAATAAATTCTCCGCCGCCAAACAGATATATATTTAATAGAAATCAATCACACAGACTAAAATCCAATGTCAGACACACAGTCCATTTACAATTCCGTTCTGGGGCTGAACGAAACCGGAGGCACCTAGTACCCCGCATATCCATCGATCTCCAAGCACGTCTGGACGATCACTAACTGTTTCCTTCTTCTTGGGTGTACAGCCCAATCAAGATCATCAGTAATTACCCAAACGACGTGAAGACTTCTGGTCTTCGACCACCATCTTCATCTTCGACACCACGTCGAATCAGTTATTCAGAATGGGATAAACCCGGTCTTTCTGAATAACTCGCGTATATATTATAAAAGTGTTACACAAACACAACACACGCCTCATTCCAATTCAGAATATTCTTTTATTCAAATATTCCTATACTTTGGGAAAAGTTCCCATTAATTTTATCCAAGATAAATTCTTTAAATTTATTCTTTAATCTCCTTTGAATATCAATTCAAACTAGTCGGGATTAGCGAACCACACCGAAGTAATCATTTATTTTATTTCCCAATCCCAACCTATTCATCCCATGAAGTAAAACTGATAATACTTCATATCTAACACCACAGTGTTATCGGTAAATTCAATTACCATTTCACGTTCAAATCTAATTAAAGATTTAACCATCGCCTGGAGCAAAACTGGTGATACTCCATTTTCGATCATTTCAATCTAATTAAAGATTCATTAAAACTCCACTTAGTTTTAATCTTTAACTGGGTTAAAGAATCAGTGTCATTTAAAACACGGTTCACGATAAACCCAAAATCACATTCCATTAATTATCGGGTTAAAGAACAAGTGTTATTTAAAACACTGTTCACGATAAACCCAAAAATCAATACCAATTCAATTCCAATTAAATATCGTTTAATTGGTACACTTCATTAAATCTAAATAAAAAGATTTAATTTTTTTTTCTCAACTGGGTTCAAGAACAGTGTTAGTGAAGACACCATTCACGACAAACCCAAATCACATTTGATATTCAATACAAGGCTCTGAATAGAGAATATATCGGCTTATATTCAATATCAAATGCTACGACTAACAAATGTCGTATTGGAAATAACGATATAAATATATATCTTTCAAATTTCCATAACAACATCTGTATAATCACGAATTCCAACATCGAAATATTCCGAAGACAATTTCGATTCAAATCCACTCCAATGCAATCATTGGAAATTTTGGTTATTTTCAAAACCCTTTTCAAATTCATTTTATTTATTTAAAAATAAATAGAATTATAATTCTAGTTCAAAACTAGTTCATTTCGATAAAAATCTATTTTTATCCTTTCAAATATGGAGTTTTTCATCCCAAATCTTCACAAATCATTTCTTATGATTTTACACAAATTATTACTATTTTTAATAATTTTATCAAGGCCCGTACAGTCGATTTCCACCAATGGCCATCGAACTGCACTTACAGCGACCTTTTTCAAATTTGATTTGGACATAATTCCAAATCCAACCGTTAGATTTCTAATTTCTAACATTCATTAGAAAGCTCTTTTCGATACGAACCCAACGGTTCCGGTTTTAGGAGAATCCGACGGTCGGATCTCCCGCAATGTCCGTTTGAAATAAATGGTCGAAATTCACGAACTGCCGCGGCGCGGCGCGTTCTATTCAGGCCATTATATTACATATATAATATATATAATATATACTTCGTCGATTTCTATTTAAAACGAATTATATAAATAGTTTTAAAATTCGTTTCAAAAACAATTTCAACTTTCATTTCAATTCAAATCAAAATTGAATTCTTCTTTATAAATTCGTTTTAAAATTCATTTCTATTCAATTCAAATTTCAATTCAATTTGAATTCATTTCAATTTGCTTTCAATTCAATTTGAATTCGTTTTCAATTCAATTCATTTCGAAATCGTTTTCAATTCAATTCATTTCGAAATCGTTTTCAATTCAATTCATTTCGAAATCGTTTTCAATTCAATTCATTTCGAAATCGTTTTCAATTCAATTCATTTCGAAATCGTTTTCAATTCAATTCATTTCGAAATCGTTTTCAATTCAATTCATTTCGAAATCGTTTTCAATTCAATTCATTTCGAAATCGTTTTCAATTCAATTCATTTCGAAATCGTTTTCAATTCAGTTCATTTCGAAATCGTTTTCAATTCAGTTCATTTCGAAATCGTTTTCAATTCAGTTCATTTCGAAATCGTTTTCAATTCAGTTCATTTCGAAATCGTTTTCAATTCAATTCATTTCGAAATCGTTTTCAAAATCGATATAAATATCGATCACGTCAAAATGGCGTCAATCTAATCAACACGGCTTCATAAATTTCTAATTTCAAATATTCTATTTCAAATATTTCTTTTTCAAAATATTTCGTTCAACACATGACCCATCTCAATGGATGAGTACTGTCAACACATGAACCTTTATTTTATAATATTCTTTATTTTTCAAATTGGAATGAGGCCCAATCAATTACCATATAAAGTTAATTATATGGATTTTCATGCAACACATGTATAATAGCATTGAAAAATAATCAACCATCAACCAAAGTGCACTACGCTGTATAAGCATCAAATATAGATATCTAATGCTTATAACAGCCTGTCAATCAATCGATCGACATATTTTATCAATCAGGATGAGTGAACTCCAAATTTCATCCCAATACATGTGTAGGGTTTCCAACAATCAAACACATATTTTATTTGTGCAGTTGGGCGATGTGTAAAATTTATCGTCCCAATCAATATCAGTCAAATCAGTGTATATAAACAAATCGGCCGATTTGTTTATAAATATTTATTTATTCACTTTCACGTTAAAAATTATATTTTTAACGATAAAACATTTCATTCAACCTATGAATAATCTATTCGGTTCATTTATTCAATAAAATGATATTTTTATTTTTCTAACATATTTTAGAAAATTTCGGCGGCATAACGGCACGATACTAGAAACGGGACAAGGCCTAGCCTTATCCCCGGTCTAGTGAAGGCCCACGCCATTCACACATCAATCAAATTCACCAAACAACCAAATTCAAATCAAATCATCAAATTAATTTATGCAATCAAACAAACAAGTCCATGGTCTGTGGACGATTGTGTCGGGTGCTACTAAACACCGTCTGCATCCTAGTATATATATATAACTAGAAAAATAAATTGAAGAGTGAGAAATTCTCACCGATAGCTAAACCAATTCGCCTCGACTCTTCTTATGTAGGAACTCTTCGCCGTGCTCTTCCTTTTGTCACTTTCGTCGCCCGCATTCGCTACATATATAAAGATAATATTTTCATATCCTCTATTATATAAAAATCATATTTTTAATACTTCTACTTTATAAAAATTATATTTTTATATTTCACATACAATAAAAATCATATTTTTTATTATCGTACTTATTTTTATATAGTCAAAGATCGCTTCTTTATCATTAAAAATCACTTCTTTATTTTTATAAAGATCTAATTTTTAACTCGTTAACGTATACATAAAAATCAAATTTTTATGTCATAAAAATCAAATCCTTTCATGTGAACTAAATCTAAACTTTTATAGTTAAAAAAAACTAATCTTTCACTTGTATAAAAATCTCTATAAAGCAACTTAAAATTTCGGACTCGAAATCGAACCCTTTGACTGTCGTCCCTAGCTAATTACCCCCATTCCGGACACAATGGGATATGCCACGTAGGCCAGTTTGGCTGTTTCGATCAGTTTTCGTCCAAATCAAAATATAACTCTATATATATTGAATTTGAACTCACATTTCAATTTACCGGGGCCACATATTAACTCTAAAAATTCCCGAAAAATTATTTCTAGCTTCGTATTGACGATACGGTCCTAACAAAACTAATTTCGTCGAATTCTTAGACCGTTGGAAAAATGACCATTTTCCAGTCGATTAAATTTACTGAAACTGGTCAAACGCGTTTAATTGCGCTACGCTCACATATTGATTCAGAAAATTATGAATTTTGAAACCTAGCAATAATTTGACGTCCCGGATCCAACAAAAGTGGTTTCGTCGAAAATCGAGATCGTTTGCAAAACGGCTAATTTAAGGGCCTTATATTATATTAAAATATATATACATTCCACAGCGACTTTTCTGAATTTTCAACTGGACGTATCTTATCATTTTTAAAGTGAAATCTCAGTTTGCTGACTTCTTTTGAAAGATATTGTTCATCAGATTCAAATATTTCTTGTTTCGTCCAATTCTGACTTATATTGAATCCTGTATATTCAATTGAAATTCGAAATCGAATTTTCGAACTACCGCGCCATTTCAGGCTCGTTATATAATTATATATAAATATTTATATTCTAACGACGACGTATATAATATATACGTTCGATTCTATTCAAAATAAATTTCTCGTCGATATTATTTAAAATAATTCATTTTAAATAATCAAAATTCGCTAAAATTGCCAAAATAAAAATTTTAAACTGGCCCAGATTTTCGGGTTGTTACAGTTTTGTAATAATATATTAAACAAATTGATTATAATAAAGTCCAAATTAGTTTTATGATTGAACGGTTTTGAGTAACATATGCGATAAATGGATTTTTTTATTATATTTCCAGTAATAAATGGAATTTGTATAGCAAAGTTAAAGCAAGGGATTAATATTAAGTAAAATGGTCATAGCCAATCGAGATTTCCAAAAGTAAGGTGATGGTTTACAAAACCATAGTTAATATAAAAATAGAAAATAAGATTTGTTTGATGTTATAAGTAATATGGGTTTTTAGTTAAGAACTTCTATCTGTTCTGGGAAAAGAACGTTGTCGAACAAGGCCTGAAAGGTAAATAAAATACCCAAATTTGAAAGACTTCACTAATATCGAGGGATGGTATTAGTTCGTAACGGAAACGGATGTCGAGATTAGTTATAAAGGAAGTATTGTAATGTATTTGCGAGGTTTGAAATATAATTTATTTCGAGTCTTTTAATTTAACAATGTAAAATTTAATGTTATTTAGCTTAAGTTGAAATATAAGTTATTTGAAAGTGTAGCGATAGTTTCAAAGTATGGAATTATAGGGCAAAGTTTGATAAATCGACATTCTTAAGAATATAATTATTATTCCAAATAATGTAAGTATGGGTGATTTGTTGAATTGAATAAATGGAATCAATATCAAATCGATGAAATGATTTCCAAAGACCTACAAGAGGTTTTAAACGAACGATTTTAGAATAAGAAAAGGGCTCAGCTACCAATTTAGTTGACCATGCTATTTGGGATTAATAGTTAAAAAACCCAATTATTAGTGAAATATTGTTATTGGACTTTTGACGTGTTGTTTCGAAGAGACCGAAATGTGAATTAGACCCAAAACCGCTTCGAACCAACGTTGCGTTCGAGAACCAACGTTGTGTCCGAACTTGTGTGTTTATCGTCATCTCTAATCTATGGAAGGCGAGTTTTATCATGATTTACATTTGGTGCAATATATTAATTGATTTTACGAATTATATATTTTATTAAAATTAAATCTTTAGATTGTAGTTTAGGAATTAAAATTAACTCCGACTTTTTGACACCACTGCATCGCTACTACGACAATTGAAATTTGAATTAGATTAATTAATTGTTGGTTAATTGGCTGTTGATATACATTTGATTTCTAAATTTGAATCTAAATTAAATCCTCATGTTAAATTTAAAATAAATTAAGTGAATGTTCAATTCATTGCAATCATTTTACACGATATAATAACATGTTGATTTACATAAATAGTTGCAAATGAAATAACAATGATTGATTTCTAATTATTATGGTTGCGGTTATGTGTAACAACCCAGAATTTTTGTCAATTAATTTTGAAGTAATATGATTTTGGTATAACAAATATAAAAGTTGAAAATTCATTTAGAACAGCTATTTTGAAATTATCAAATTCAATCGAAAAATATATTGATACTAATTTGTCTTTAAGAACATTTCAAGTTTGTTTATAATTGAGTTAAAGTAGTCAAAAAGGCGGGTCGTTGCATTTGGTATCAAAGCTTTAGTTTATACAAAGCTTACGGGGTAAGACTCATTAGAACTGATGGTGAGAACTCATCAAAGATGGGATTAAGTGGAGTAACACACTAAAGATAGGGTTAGTATTACCCTAGACTGAGTTTGAGAGTATTATATATAAGAGAACGTATTTTCATATAAAAATAGTTTGGTTTTGAAAAGTTATAAATTTAATATAAAAGAATATGGTTTGAAAAATAATTTTGGTTTTGAAAGAATATGTTTAGAAAAAAATACATGGAAACATGAACAATTAAGATGGCTGAAATCTAAATATGGACATCTTATGATTAGAATTTCACAATTTGACTAAAGATGTTTGTTGGCATGCTTTGCGACTAGGCTACCTAAAGAAAAGATCATGTTGACACAATTCTGGGTAAAGGCTGTCACATATGGAATCTCTGGATAACGTCACTCTCCGGCATTGGAAGCTTCGTCAGAAGACACAGGGCAGTTTGGTCAAAATCACAACATCAGTATAAACTGGCCCGAAACCCCTATCAAACGATCTCATTTGGATATATTCACATCAAATACTTGTAGCCCTTTGAATTAGCTTCAAGTAGAGCTTTCGTTTGGCCCAATCGGCTTTACGGTTTGAAAGTTACACCCGTTTCGGTGAATGGGTGTAATCTGGCAATCATTTGGATGAAGTGACGAAGCATCACCTCCTGGACCAGCTCGCCCCTCATCGGGTCGCCCCCCTCGGCTCGCCCTCATCACGACCCGTTCGTGACACACCCATGATCCACGATCCGACTCGTGGAGCCCCTCATGACCACGACCCGATCCGTGGTGCACAACATGGCCATGAACCGCCTGGACCGAACCTGCTTCTATGCATCAATGTTGACCTATTCTTGAGGCTATGACCGCTCCTACTTTCCCGGATCGGGTGCCACGTGTCCTACCACGACCTGATCGCCATATGGGCTTTCCTACAACTATAAATACACCTCCAGCGAGCATTTTCAAGGGACTTTTGGCATCTCAACATCCATGGATGCCATGGCTAACACTTCCCCATGAATAACCACCATCTTCCTCAATAAAATCAATGAATTCAAAGAGAATTATTCATTGAATTTGAACGATTGAGAGACAATCTTTATTGTAATTGTAATCTGTGAATGAAATGAGAAAATATGAAGTGGATGTAGGCTCATTAACGCCGAACCACTATAAAAATCCCGTTGTCTTGTTTTTTCTCTTATTTTTCAGTTATTCCTTCATATCCTATGCTCGAAATACGATGATTTGGGTGATAGGACCATTTTTTGGTCAAACAATGTTCATGTGTTTATTAATCTGTTAGGGCAAATATTCAAAGAAAAAAAATAGAATGGTTTGAATAACTCAAAAGAACAGCTAAAACTTAGGGTATTTGGTGAAAAAGTTAAGAGTAAATCATGTTTTGAAACTTAAGAAATTTTGGAAGAACTTAAATTAAGTCAATTAAGTTAGAATAAAAACCCGGAATTATCAACGATTTCAGACAATTGATAAAATCTGTAATAAATTGTACAGAGAAAAGTAGTTTGAATACCATGTGAATTCAATTTCACAAATTGACTGTAAGGTATTTAAGATAAGGATAAGAGAAATTGAAATTTTTATAAAGTAGTTAGAATCATACCAGGTAAACTAGTTAGTAAGGGATAAGCCAGTAAATTAATAGAGAGTAACAAGGACTTTTCAACAAAATTTCCTTCTATTTAGAAAAGTCTGAAAGAAAGAATGGTTAAAACAAAAAGGATTAGCCAAAAGAGTTAAGAATTAAATTTAAGGAATAATGATTATGGGAAGTCTTTTAAACTTAAACCCCCTTAATTAATTGGCTAAAGATCAGAATTTTAGACGATTTTGGATACTCAATGAATTGACCCAAAATCCCCCTTACGGGAAAGCTCAGATTTCTTTTTTGAACAAGATGCATCAGAATATAAACAATAGAACAATTCATTGCTATTACAACATTTTACATCAAAGTACAAGAATATATCAAAGTATGAATATATATTACACAACGAAAATAAATAATATCACAGATTAAAATACATAGCAGCGGAAAATAATACATAAGTACAATGCATAGCGGAAAATAACAACTAACACAAGTAGAAGAATACATGGATATAATGCTTTCCGAACATAGCTCCAGCTGTAAATCCAGGATCCTGTGTAAAGAAATATTTGCAAAAATAAACTACTAGCTGCCCGTGTGGAAAAATATGGGCACCCAAAGTTTAGGTAGAAACAATAAACTCTGAGTCAGTCATGGGACTGGTGTGAAAACTAAAATAGTTATTAAATCTTTACTTTAAAAGTTGGGAAATCATAGGACCACGCCGTATAACATGGAACGGGTTTACTCCACATGAATACTAGTTTAAACACATTAAACAACGCAACGCTTTTTTTAAAATGAAGCTATTATAAGACTCAGGTCCCATCACACAATGCAACGCAAGCCGGAGGATAAAGTTTTCCCTTATAATAGCCAAACATGCTTGGTACATTTAAAACAAATCATTTTGATATTACTATAAGTGCATAGTGTTGAAACAATTTCAATATAAATGTATCAATCATAGACGGCGTGGGTACCAGATATCATGTCGCCATACTAGTACGACAATTAAAACCGAAAAGTCGCGTATTGGAAATTGGATTTCCAACTACGAGTTGAGGCAAGGGATGGATCCTCACTGATTCGAGACACTCTAGCAAATACCTTATGATTCGAACACTGGCGAACCCTTGAATCTTCAGGACCGGTTCACACTTACTTTAGTGGATTGGTTATTCCTGAACACACGTTTTCTGGTCCTATCGGATCTATCTTTGAGCCACTAGGGACTCATATCGAGGAACCTCATTCCATCATCGACATAAGTAAAAACGTCTGGGCTCCATACCATGACACCACTCGTAGCTAGAAAGAATTGTCTTGCACTCCATTTAGTTACGATCCGGTTTTTGACTCATATCGGGTGTGAGACTCAAGAATTAATGCTATACACAAAGCTATGCTATTTAAACCTGTGCTTTGATCATCAATCACAAGACTTTGCTTTTCAACAGAAGCCTTGATCATTTGCATCTCAGCATGCCACACTGACAACCCACGCCATATGATTGATGTCTATCTATATATAACCTTTAAGCTCGTACGTCTCAGAGAAGGGTGTTAGGCAAGAGAATAAATTCTCCACCACTAAACAGATATATATTTAATAGAAATCAATCAACAAAGAATGAAATTCAATGTCAAACATACATCCATTTACAAGTCCGTTCTGGGTTTGAACGAAACCGGAGGCACTTTATTCCTTGTCCCATATGTCCAATACAAGAGAGAGGTCCTCGCATATCCGGTTTATCTCCAAGTATGTCTAGACGATCACCACTTATTACCTTGTCTTGGGTGTACAGTCCAATCAAGACATTAGTAATCATCCAAACGATGTGAAGAACTCCGGGCTTTAACCACCGTCTTCATCGTCGACTTTTAGTCATCGTATTGATTATTCAGAATTGGTTAAACCCAGTCTTTCGAATAATTCCCATATCTTATAATCAATAATCAAGTGCTATAAAAACACATCATATGCCACATTCCAATCCAGAATATCCTTTTATTCAAATATTCACATTTTTAGGGAAAGGTTCCCATTAATTTTACCAAAATAATTTCTTTTAAAATAATTCTTTAATCTTCCTTTGTACATCAATTCAAAAGATTTGATTTTATATTTTCACCACTTAAACCAAATTAAGGTTTATTAACTAGTCAGGATTAGCGAACCTTACCGAAGTAATCATTTATTTTATTATCCCAATCCCAACCTATTCATCCTACGGAGCAAAACTAGTAGTACTCCATATCTAACACCCACGGTGTTATAGAAATTTAATTACCATTTCACGTTCAAATCTAACTAAAGACTTGATTATCGCCTGGAGTAAAACTGGTGGTACTCCATTCTCGATCATTTCATGAATTCGATAAATTTAATTATCTCACTCTCATTCCAATCTAATTAAAGATTTATTAAAACTCCAATTCGGTTTTAATCTCAAAAATCATTATATAATGATTATTCAACTTTAGGAAAATAATCCTGCCTTTAACTAGGTTAAAGAACCAATGTCAATTAAAACACCGTTCACGATAAACCCCAAAATTTATCTTCCATCAAAATTGGAATCTTCACGAAAATCATAACTGTATATGATCGATATAAATTTCCGCATCAGATCGACATTATAAATGGAATAACGGTAAGGCCTTTTAAATTCCATAAATAGTAATGGTCTTCCTTCAAAGAATCTCATTTCGATTATCACCAAATCAAATTCCATTCCATTCCAATTTCTTTGATTTAATTAGAAAACTTTACTTTGGAACTTTTCCATTGAATCTTAATAAAATGATTTATAAATTCCAAATCGTATATTCCTTGTTAATTGGGTTAAAGAACAAATGTTATTTAAAATATTGTTCAATATCAACTTTCATTTCAATTCCAATTAAATATTAGTTAATTGGTAAACTTCTCTCAATCTTAATTAAAGATTTATTCTTTTCTCGATTGGGTTTAAGAACAGTGTTATTGAAGACATCATTAATGACAAACCCAAAATCCAATTTGATATTAAATACAGGGCTCTGAATAGAAAATAATATTGGCTTATATTCAATATCAAATTTTGAAACTAACGGATATCGTATCGGGAGTAACGATACTTGTATCCTCCGAATTCCTCAACAATATCTGTATAATCACGGAATCCAACATCGAAATATTTCGAAGATTCATTCCATACCAAATCCATTCCAATTTATTTGTTGGAAAATTCTGGTTAATTTAAACCATATACAAATCCAATTAATTTGTTTATAAAAACCATTGGATTATTACTCTAGCTAATAACTAGTTCATTTCGATAATAATATATTTTATCCTTTGAAAACTGGAATTTTTCATCCAAAATCTTTCCAAATCATTATTTATGATTTTACATAATTTTTCCCTATTTCTAATAATTTTAATATCGCTATTTCAGTTGGTTTTCGATAACGGCCACCAAACTGCATCCATAGCGACCTTTTCTGAAATTAATTTGGACATAATTTGAAATCCAACCGTTCAAATTTAAATCTCTTATATTCATTGGAAATCTCATTTCGATATGAACCCAACGGTTTTGGTTTTAGGAGAATCCGACGGTCGGATCTCTCGTTACGTCCATTTGAAGTGAATGGTCGAAATTCGTGAACGGTCGCTGCGTGGCGCGTTCTATTCAAGCCATTAAATATATATATATATATATAATATCATCGATTTCCATCTAAAAGATATTTTGTAAATCGTTTATAAATTCAATTTAAAACAATTTCAACTTCACTTTCAATTTTAAATCAAAATTGAATATTCCATATCATTATAATATTAAAATGATAATATTTTCAAAATATCATATTTTGAAATCCATTTATTTTTCGTATTATTATCAAATGAATAACATTGATTGATAAACCCGTTCGGGTCAAAAAGGCATTTCTATACTTAACCCGACTTTATATTTTTATATATTTTGGTGTCCAAGCAAGATCGGACATCAGAATCATATTTTGATTCTATTCTTAATATTATTTTAAAATATTTGTTATTTTAATATATTTTTCATTTTAAATTATTCTTTATTTCTGAATCAGAATGCGACTCAGTCACCTACCACATAATTTCAGTTATATGAATTTCATACATTGCATGTATTCAACAATAATGATAAATAATCATTACAGATCCAAACATCATCCAAAGTGCATTCTACAACTGTATAAGCATTAAAATAAATAAATAACGCTCATCACAGTCTGTCAACCCATCGATTGACATACAACTAAGCATTGTGATTAGTATATGTCAAATATCATCTCAATACCAGTGCGGGTTTTCAAACGACATGGTAAATTTAAATAAATCATTGGTTAATAAATTTAGCCAATTCCAATTCGGTTTGAATTAATTTTATGTTTAACCTATAATCACTGTTTAAATTATAAATGGATATTTATAATTTAGTTTCAACTACCACATTAATGTTAACATTATTTTTAATATGCTAAGCATTTCAACATCACAAACAACACACAATACAGTCAATTAAATCGTCCATGGTCTGTGGACGAGGGAGGTGAGCTAACAGGCACCATATACAATGTATAATGATTCAAACTGATAAAAATCTACACCGGCAATTCTATATATTTCTATAAATGAATACAATAACATGATAAAATATAATTTAGTGTGAAGGGATTCTCACATTGGGTTCCACTCCACCATTCTTTATTTATGGATTTTATTTTTGTTTGAATCTGAATTCGCCTCAAATTCTGATTTGCTCCAAATTTGTTCCAGGCTATTTCATTGTGAAGTGCTCATTTAAACGATTCCAACGAGCTGGGGTTTACCCAATTCCGTGCTCGTACGGAAAAGATATGGCCATTTATATGTTAATTTCATTAACTAACCAACTTTAATTAATTAAATAATTAATTAACAAAGTTAATCATTTCCTCTTTGTTACTAATCCCTGGAGCAAACTGGACAACGAAAACCATGCTAGAACTTGATTTCCACCAGCGCAAGCCACCACCTGACGCCAGACAATGATCAGTGACCATCACGCGGTAGCCCATCGCGGCGCCGACCACCCCGGTGAGCAACGCCGAACTTGACGTTCCCCATAACCCTAAAATCAAAGTCGACTTCAGCGGCTTCAAGCCCCAAATCCGAGCGCCACACGCTATAACAACCCATCAAACCCATATCACTTCGAAGACCTCACTCCCATCTTCAAATTTCTCTTTAAAACCCTAATCCAATTTGCAGCGATTTGGGATATAATTGTGGATTAAATCAGGATGATTTTGTCCGTTCTTCAAAGGGTGGCAGCTGAAATAAAGGGAACGATGGCTCTAGGGTTTGGAAGCTTTTATAAAGATTATTTCATTAATATTATATTTTAATTTTTCCTTAGTTTTAAAATTTCACTTCCGAACTCCAAATTAAACCCAACGAATGTCGCCCCTAGCCAAATACCTCCATTCCGGACATAATGGGATATGTTTCGTAAGCCAATTTGATATTTTCAATCAGTTTCTATCAAAATTAAAATACAAATCAATGTATATTGGATTTAAACCTACATTTTAATTTACCGGGGCCACATACTGACTTCAAAAATTACCAAAAAATAAATCTAGCTATGTTTTGACGATATGGTCCTAACAAAACTAAATTCATCGAATTTGGAGACCATTTGAAAAATGGCCCTTTTATGGTTGATTAAATTTAAACTAAATTCACAAAACACATTTAAATTTACTACACTCACATATTAATTCCAAAAATTATGAAATTTTAAATCTAACTATATTTTGACATTCCAGATCCAACAAAATGGTTTCATAAAAAATGGAGGTCGTTTGCAAAATGGCTATTTTTAAGGGCTATAAATTATTAAAAATATATATAAATTCCATAGAGACTATTTTAAATTTTAAACTGGACATAATTTTCAATTTATTTTATGAAATCTCAGTTTTTCAGATTTGTTAGAAAGATATAGTTAAACAGATTCAATTTTTTTTGTTTCATCAAATTCTGATTTATATTGAATTCTGTATACTTAATTGAAATTGGAAATCGAACTTCAGACTACCGCACCATTTCAAATTCGTTTTAATTAAATTTTAAACTTGTATGTTCTAACTTCGATTTAAATAAATTTTAAAACATTAATTCTCAAAATAAATCAGTTTAAATTCTTAAATACATTAAAATAGCTAAAGTAAAAAAAATTGGTTCTGAAATTTCAAGTAGTTACAATCTCCCCTACTTAAAATCTTTTCCTCCTCGAAAAGGAACAGAGATGAAAGTTGTTTAACTAACCAACTCAACTTTCATTTTGGCTTTCATTCTTCAACTTTTCAGTTTCCAAAATTTTCTAAATTTCTCAAAAATTTGGCTAACACCCTAAATTTTCGAAAAATTTCGCCATAACCTCCTTTGTACAGCCCTATTGGTAAAACCACAATTTGCCTCACAGGGCCCTCATCAAACCAAAAGAAAAAGAGAAGTCCAAGCGGCTTGCCAATCGGCTCATAAAATCATCAAACCCAAAGAATACATTAAATATGTACCTATTTGTCGAGCATACAATTTTATTCATTTTCTTACCTTCCATGCTATGACCTGTTCATATACACACACACACACACACACATATATATATATATATATATGCATATGTATGCAGTTTCAATCAATTTTCAATTCAGTTAAATTTATGATTCGATTTGGCTAAATTTACCTTTCATTCCCTTATTAGTTTGATTATTCCAATATTTTAATTAGTTGAACGACTAATCATACAACACAACCATCAATCAATTAATTGGTTAGCTTTTCAAATATATAACTTTAAAATACTCAAAAATCATATTTTTAGTGTCAAATCACAAGCAATAAATTCTAACTAAGTTTTGGTTCTTGCACCAGTCAATTGGAAATATAAAGATATCCTACCTTCGAAACTCAAAAATAAACTACTGATGATATGTAGTCATCAATAGAATCATTCCCAAGCGACTAGAATGTGATTCTATATCCATCCATTATATTTACGACTTCGAATATATGTTCATGATGTGTATATACAAAATCTTCATATATTCGATTGTCCAAAATAAAATAAAATACTCAAATACGTATAATAAGATATAAATTTCAAAACTAAATTTGTTTTTATAAAACTAATACTCTTGGAACTCATTCTAGGTTATTACTAACCCTATCTCTAATGAGTTATTCTCATAGGATATTACTAATCCTATCTTTGATGAATTCTTTCGTTTGGTTCTAATGTGCCTTGTTCTCGTGCTTTGTAAACCAAAGCTCTGATATCAAACTGAAACGACCCGAAATCCCCCTTACGGGAAAGCCTGGATTGCTTTGAGAACACGACGCATCAGAACATAAACAATAGAACATTTCATTGTTATTACAACAATTTACATCATAATAAAAGAATATATCAGAGTATGAATATATATTACACAGCGAAAACAAAATAATATCAGAGATTAAAATACATAGCAGCAGAAAATAATATATAAGTACAATGCGTAGCGGAAAATTACAACTAACACTACTAGAAAAAATATACGGATACAAAGTTTTCCGAATATAGCTCCAGCTGTAAATCCAAGATCTAACGTAAAGAAATAACTGCAAAACTAAACTACTAGCCGCCCATGTGGAAAAATATGGGCACCCAGAGTTTAGGTAGAAACAATAAACTCTGAGTCAGCCATGGGACTGGTGTGTAAACTGAAACAGTTATTAAATCTTTACTTTAAAAGTTGGGAAAGCATGGGACCACACCTTATAACACGGAATGAATTTACTACACATGAATAATAGTTTAAACACATAAAACAACACAATGCTTTTTGAAAAATGAAGCAATTATAAGACTCAGGTCCCATCACACAATGCAACGCAAGCCAGAGGATAGAGTTTTCCTCATAATAGCCAAACATGCTTGGTACATTTAAAACAAATCATTTTGATATTACTATAAGTGCATAGTGTCAAAAAAAATTCAATATAAATGTATCAATCATAGACGACATGGGTACCATATATCATGCCGCCATACTAGTTCTACAATTAAAACCGAAAAGTTGCGTATTGGAAATTGGATTTCCATCTGTGAGTCGAGGCAAAGGATGGCACCCACCAATTTAAGACACCCTAGCAAATGCCTCAGGATTTGGATGCTGGCAAACCCTTGGATCTTCAGGGCCGGTCCACACTTACTTTAGTGGATTGGTTATTCCTGAAAACACGTTTCCTGGTCCTATCAGACCTATCTATGAGCCAATAGGGACTCAATATCGAGGCGCCTCATTCCATCATCCACATAAGTAAAAATGTCTAGGCTCCATACCATAACACCACTCCTAGCTAGAAAGAAACGTCGTGCAATCCCTGCAGTCACGATCCCGTTTTTGACTCATATCAGGTGCAAGGTTCGCGAATTAATGCTATACACAAAGCTATGCTATTTAAACCTGTGCTTTGATCATCAACCATAAGACTTTGCTTTTCAACAAAAGCCTTGATCATTTGCATCTCAGCATGCCACACCGACAACCCATGCTATACGACTGATGTCTATCTATATATAACCTCTAAGCTCGTACGTCTCAGAGAAGGGTGTTAAGCAAGAGAATAAATTCTCAGCCACCAAACAGATATATATTTAATAGAAATTAATCAACATAGAATGAAACCCAATGCCAGACACACATCCACTTACAAGTCCATTCTGGGTCTGAACGAAACCGGAGGCACCTTATTCCTCGCCCCAAATGTCCATTAGAGGATAGAGGTCCTCGCATATCCGGTCTATCTCCAAGTACGTCTGGACGATCACCACTTATTACCTTTTCTTGGGTGTACAGCCCAATCAAGACATCAGTAATCATCCAAACGATGCGAAGAACTCAAGTCTTCAACCACCGTCTTCATCGTCGAATTTTAGTCAACGTATTAATTATTCAGAATGGGTTAAACCTGATCTTTCTAAATAATTCCCGTATCTTATAATAAATAATCAAGTGCTATAAAAACTCATCATATGCCTCATTCCAATCCAGAATATCCTTGTATTCAAACATTCACATTTTTAGGGAAAGGTTCCCATTAATTTTATCAAAGATAAATTCTTTTAAAATTATTCTTTAATCTTCCTTTGTATATCAATTCAAAAGATTTGATTTTATCTTTTCACCACTTAAACCAAATTAAGGTTTATTAACTAGTCAGGATTAGGGAAGCTTATAATATTCATTTATTTTATTATCCCAATCCCAACCTATTCATCCCATGGAGAAAAATTAGTAGTACTCCATATCTATCACCTACAGTGTTATCAGTTAATTTAATTACCATTTCACATTCACATCTAATAAAGACTTAACTATTGCCTGGAGTATAACTGGTTGTACTCCGTTCTCGCCCATGTCATGAATTCGATAAATTTAATTATCTCATTCTCATTCCAATCTAATTAAAGATTTATTAAAACTCCAATTCTGTTTTAATCTCAAAAGTCATTACTTAATGATTATTTAACTTCAGGAAAATAATCCTGTCTTTAACTGGATTAAAGAACCAATGTCAGTTAAAACACCATTCACGATAAACCCCAAAATTCAACTTCCATCAAAATTGGAATCTTCACGAAAATCATAACCATATATAATCAATATAAATTTCCGTATCGGATCAATACTATAAATGAAATAACGGTAGGGCCTTTTAAATTTCATAAATAGTAATGATCTTCCTTCACTGAATCTCATTTTGGTTATCACCAAATCGAATTCCATTCCATTCCAATTTCTTTTATTAAATTGGAAAACTTTACGTTTGAACTTTTCCATTGAATCTTAATAAAAAAATTATAAATTCCAAATCATATATTCCCTGTTAATTGGGTTAAAGAACAATCGTTATTCAAAACATTCTTCACGATAAACCCAAAATCAACTTTCATTTCATTTCCAATTAAATATTAATTGGTAAACTTCTCCAAATCTTAATTAAAAGATTTATTATTTTCTCAACTGAGTTTAAGAATAGTGTTATTGAAGACACCGTTCACGACATACCCAAAATCCAGTTTGATTTTAATTACAAGGCTTTGAATAGAAAATAATATCGTGCATATTCAATTTCAAATTCTAGAACTAACGGATATCGTACCGGGAATAACAATATCTGTATCCTCCAAATTATCGATATCCATATAATCACAGAATCCAATATCGAAATATTTCGAAGATTATTTCCATTCCAATTTATTCATTGGAAAATTCTGGTTAATTTAAAACTATATACAAATCCAATTTATTTATTTCTAAAAACCATTGGATTATTATTCTAGTTAGTAACCGGTTCATCTCGATAAAAATATATTTTTATCCTTTCAGAATTGGATTTTTTTCATTCAAAATATTTTCAAAACATTAGTTATGATTTTGCATAATTTTTCCCTATTTTGAATAATTTTATTATCGCCATTTCAGTCGGTTTCTTATAACGGCTACTGAACTGAATTCATAGCGACCTTTTCTGAAATTGATTTGGATATAATTTGAAATCCAACCATTCAAATTTAAATATCTTGCATGCATCGGAAAGTTCTTTTCGATAAGAACCCAAATGGTTCCGGTTTTAGTAGAATCTGACGGTCGGATCTCCCGTTATGTCCATTTGAAGTTAATGGCTGAAATTCGTGAGCGGTCGCTGCGCGGTGCGTTCTATTCAATCCATTATATATATATATATATATACACGTCATTGGTTTCCATTTAAAAAGTATTTTATAAATCATTTATAAGTTCATTTTAAGATGATGTCAACTTCATTTTCAATTTTAAATCAAAATTGAATATTCCATATTATTATAATATTAAAATGATAATATTTTCAAAATATCAGATTTTGAAATCCATTTCTTTTTCGTATTCGTTATCAAATGAATAACATCAATTGATAAATCCATTCGGGTTAAAATGGCATTTCTATACTTGGCCCGGCTTCATATTCTTATATATTTTCGTGCCCATCCAAAATCGGACATCAAAATCATATTTTGATTTTTTTTGGATATTATTTTAAAATATTCATTATTTTAAAATATTCTTTATTTCTGAATCGGAATGCGTCTCAAACAATTACCAATTAATTTCATTTATATGGATTTCATACATCGCATGTATTCAACAATAATGATAAATAATCATTACACATTCAAACACCATCCAGAGTGCATTCTACAACTATATAAGCATTAAAATAAATAAATAACACTCAGTATAGTCTGTCAACCCATCAATTGACATACAACTAAATATTAGGATTAGTGTATGTCAATTATCATCCCAATACCCATATGGGGTTTTCAAACAACACAGTCAATTTAAATAAATCATTGGTTAATAAATTTAAACAATTCCAATTCAGTTCGAATTATTTTTCTATTTAACCAATTTTCACTGTTTAAATTATAAATGGATATTTATAATTTAATTTCAACTACCACATTAATGTTAACATTATTTTTAATGCGTTAAACATTTTAACATCACAAACAATACACAATACAGTCAATTAAATCGTCCATGGTCTATGGACGAGGGAGGTGAGCTAACAGGCACCGTATACAATTTATAATCATTAAAACCGATAAAAATCTACATTGGCAATTCTATATATTTTTATACATGAATACAGTAACATGATAAAATATAATTTAGTGAGGAGTTCTCACATTGCGTTCCACTCCGCCATTTTTATTGTAACAATAAGGAATTTTAGAACCAATTTAAAAATGTTATTTTAGCTATTTTAATGGATTTTGAACATTTAAAATGATTTATTTAAATAATAATGACTAAAAATTTTATTTTAAATGAAGCTAGAATGAATAAATTTATTTTAATTATAAAATGAGCTTGAAATGGCGCGGTAGTTTGAAAATTCAATTTCAAATTTCAAATGAATGTACAAGATTCAAAATAAATCAGATTTGACTAAAACAAGAAATATTTGAATTCGTTTAATTATATCTTTCTAATGGATGTGAAAAATTGAGATTGGATAATATAAATTGAAAGTTATGTCTAGTTTAAAATTCAAAATAGTAGCTATGGAGTTTATATATATTTTTTATATAATATATAGCCCTTAAAATAGCCATTTTGCAAATGACCTCCCTTTTCGATGAAACCACTTTTGTTGGATTTGGAATGTCAAATTACAGCTAGATTCCAATTTTCATAATTTTTCGAATTAATATGTGAGCATGGTGAATTTTAACATGTTTGGTAATTTCAATTTGAATTTAATCGATTGGAAATTGGCCATTTTTCAAACGGTCTCCAAATTCGATGAAATTAGTTTTGTTAGGACCGTATCGTCAAAACATAACTAGATTTATTTTTCTATAATTTTTGGAGTCAGTATATGACCCTGGTAAACTAAAATGTATGTTTAAATTCAATATATATTGATTCATATTTTAATTTTGATGAAAACAGATCAAAACGATCGAATTGTCTTGTAGGACATATCCTATTGTGTCCAGAATGGGGGTATTTAGCTAGGGGCGATAGTCGTTGGGTTCGATTTGGAGCTCGAAGAATAAACAAGTAACTTTTGAATTAAATATAATATAAATTAATTATATATACCCCTTCAATTCATTGAACCCAAGCCACTACAGATAGCCGCCGCCCCCAATTCGTTTTGATGGACGAAATAGCTCATAAATTCAAACCCAAATATTTCCAAATCCAATCAATAAATTTTAAAACTTCTTAAGCGAATATTATAGAGCTTCTTTAGCTCTTCGATTTGGTACAAATAAGATCAATCTTCATTGAGTAATTCGAGAGATATTTGGGCTCAAATAGCTTGACTTTGGGGCTGGTTTCGTGGTCACCGGGACCACTGAGCAGGATGCTGTCAACGGCAGAGGATGGCGACATGGTGCTCGACGGCGGGGTGAGCTCCGATTATCGTATGGTCTAAAGATGGTGGTTTGGCAGAAGGAATTCGAGATCGAGCAAATGGGTTTTGCAGTTCAGAAAAATTGCGTTGAGGAAGACTGAAAAAGAGTGGCCGATTTTTTTATGAAGGGTAATTAATCCTAATGTAGTAATTAATTAATTAATTCATTAACTGTTAAATGTATTCAATGTATAAAAGTCAATATCTTATTCATCTGGCATTAAAATTCGAAAATTCAAGATGCATTGGAATCGAAAAATCAAGATCTTGACGATGGAACAAACCAGAACTGAAATGGAGTCAATTAGAATTTCAAGCAAATTTAAATCCGAACAGAAAAGAAAACCGTCCAATAAAGAATGATGGAGTGGAAACCAACTGTAAGAACTCCTTCTCACTCTAATTATTTTACAGTTAAATATATACAAGGATGCAAAAGGGGCTTAGAAGCCCCTGACACTATTTATTGTACAAACTATGGATGTTTGTTTGGATTGAATTGTGGGGAAATTGACTGTATTGTTTTTATTGATTGAATGAACTGTATAAAATATACATTTGTCGAATAAAATGTTTGAACAATAAAAATATCATTTTTATTGAATGTATGAACTATATAAAATAGTAAAGAGTTGAAATAAATATTTTATTATTAAAAATATAATTTTTAACGTATATATGAATGGCATAAAATTCTCCTGAAATGAAAATAAATATTCATTTACAAATCGGACAATTTGTTTATGTACACCCATTTAACTGACATTGATTGGGACGGAATTTTTTACACATCCCCCAAATGCACAAATAATGTTTAGCATGTGTTGTTTGAAAACTCCACACGAGTATTGGGATGATATTTGACATACACTAATTCCAATATTTAGTTGTGTGTCAATCTGTGACGATCTCAAAACCCCGTGCTATGGTGTTAAGAATAATAATTGGAATATAATACATTAATAATCATTAGCAGAGTACAGATAATAGCATAAACAAGAAATAGAATAATTTACACAAATATGATAGCGGAATCATATATATCACCACATCAGAGAGCACAGTGCGGGATACAACTTAGTGCATAATAATACATAATCAGTTTACATCTCCTGTGGCGGAATCACATACATAAAGAGTACATAAACGAAACATCAGTCTACATCGCCTGTGGCGGAATCATATACATATACAATAATGGCGGAAAAAATCATAGTCATCAACATGTAGTCAAGCCTCGCCATGAGCCAAAAGTGCACCTCTACTGCGGTGCCAAGCCAAAATATGTCAACTACCTGTAACTAGGCTGCCGTGTGAAAATAAGGGCACCCGAGTTTGCAAGGTGAAACAAACTACGAGTTAGTCATGGGACAGGTATGAGAAATCTACTTAACTAATTAATTCACAATTATAAGGCAAATCAAAGGACCACGCCACTTTCGCGGAACGGGTTTACTCCAATGAGTGCTAGTGCATAAAATAAAGTAAATGATTAAATCATCGCAATGTTTTTTATAAAAATGAAGTCATTATAAGACTCGGGGCCCATCACACAATGCAAAGAAAGCCGGAGGATAGAGTTTTTACCATATAATGGACAAGAGATGCTTCATACGTATAAACAACAGTGTTTGATATTATTACTAGTGCATATATGTTTCAAAAGCAAATTCAATCATAAATATCAATCCTAGGCGGCATAGCAACCATCTACTATGTCGCCATACTAGTAATAAAATCACATCCGAAATTTCGTATTGGAAATTGGATTCCATCATGAGTCGAGGCAAGGGGCAAGCTCCTATCCATTCGAGACACTCTAGCAAATGCCTCAGGATTGCACACAGCGGTCCTTAGAATCGGTTGGGTCGGTCCTCTCTTACTTTTGAGGATTGGCAATTCCTGAACACACGTTTCCCAGTCCTTACAGACCTATAATCGAGGCACCTCGCATTCCAACAACCACACAGGTGAAAAGTACATATAAATGTTAGCGTTGGTAGGTCACTGACACCACCGTAGCTAGAAAGAAACGTCGTGCTCTCCCAGCGATCCTTCTCCCGTTTTTGACTCATACCGAGGTGTGAGGCTCACGAATCCACGCTATACACAAAGCTACGCCCCACAGGCCATGCTTTGATCATCAACCACAAGACTTTGCTTTGCAACAGAAGCCTTGATCACATGCCACTTAGGTGTGCCATACAGGCAATCCACTCCATGCGACTGATTTCTATCGATATATAACCTCTAAGCTCGTACGTTTCAGAGAAGGGCGTTAAGCAAGAGAATAAATTCTCCGCCGCCAAACAGATATATATTTAATAGAGATCAATCAGCACAGAACAAAATCCAATGTCAGACACACAGTCCATTTACGAGTTCGTTCTGGGTATGAACGAAGCCGGAGGCACAAAATTCCTCGCATATCCGCACAATCAACAATACATCCGGACGGCTACCACTTCAGCTCCTTCAAGGTAGCTACTCCAATCATGAGCATCAGTAGCGCCTATCCATCCAATGTGAAGATCATCGGTCTTGAACCGTCTTCAACTCGTCGACTTCTAACCGTCGATCGATTATTTGAAATGAGAATTAACTCGGCCTTTTCAAATAATCCACATATATTTAGATTTTCAAATAAATTCTTCACATGGTTCAATCATTCGACATTCACATTTCAGTTCTTTAGTATAGTTTTCATGTCAAACACATTCAACCATCAAATATCAAGCAAACCAAGAAGAATCGGTTTATTTCCACTCTATATCGTCTATAATATTTTATAACGATATATCGTTATTTTCATTTATTTAAAAACGGCCCTATTTAATTATACGACGTTTCAGGTCATGCCGAGGCATTGCCGGTGTTTTCCCCAAAATTTGTTTTACACATATCTAAAAATCTAACCGTTGGATTTCAACAAAGTTTATATCATTGGGAAGATATTCCCAAAGCGAACCCAACGGTTCTGGTTTCGTCGAAATCTGACGGTCGGGTCATTCAGTGTAATCGTTTGAAGTTACGATTTCAAAATGCGAACTGCACTACCTCGGTTCGTTTTAATTTATATATATATATATATATAATTCATTCGACGATTTCAATATCGTTTTCACTTCAAATATTTCACTAACACCTTTATATTTCGAAAAATTTCGCCATAACCTCCTTTGTACGGGAAGGGGTTTGGAAATTTATTGGGTCGTATTAGGTACCCAATAAATCCTAATAAGCACACACATATTTATAGTGATATATTCCGGTGTCCACAGGGGAGTGTGTATAGATCATAATTCCAGAGAATAAATTCTTGTCACCCTATAAATGGTTTTTGTGCCTTAATGACCAGAGAGACATGTTTATTGTCATCTCCAGACCCGTGTAGGGTTTTTATTAATCTTGCAATTTACTGTTACAATTTATATAGTCCAGATCAGTAATCAGTTAAACCTGTAATATATAGTCATCGCCATACAAGCCTCTCGCTCGTATGGTAAATCTTCAACCTCGTCACACAAGCTCCAAATGCTTATGTGGTATATGATGAAGTATGCCTATCGTCAAGAAGTATGCCATGTAGTGTAGTTCAAAATTAATTGTTACTATCGTATGGCTATGTTTATTATTACACACAGAACAACTAGCACTCCGCATCCAATGGCATTCACAGGAGTTGATATAATAATAAAATTTGCACATCCAACTCATTAAGGTTTACCTATTTGTCAGGCACGCAAATAAATTCTTTACTCAACAGCTAATCCATTTCCTGTTCAACACATGTATATATATGTGCAAAAGTAAGCTAAAAATTATATTTCCAGCGAACAAAGGTTTATCTCCACTTATGGTTATTTTTAACACTTCACGTTTCACTTAAAAATGATATTTTTGTCGAACTAAAATATATTTCAACACATGATTGTTTTAACACTTCATATTCTCAATAAAAATGTAATTTTTATTATTCGATCATTTTATTCAACATATGAACTTCTCAACACATGAGCTTCTCAACATATGAGCATTTCCACACATAGATATATTTTATATGATTTGTATATATATAAGGAAGATGTTATTTTTATTGTTGAAACAATTTATTTAAAATACGAATATTTTACATACTTCATATATATAATAAAAAGTGGTTTTTATTGTTAAAACGATTTATTTATTCAACACATGAATTATTTTTCAACACATGAGCATTTCCATACATGGACATAGTTTCAACACATGAATTTCATTTCAACACTTGAAAATAATTTCAATATATGAAAATAATTCTAACACATGAATATTATTCAAAATTTCGGCAGCATAACGACAGGATATTTAAAACCGGCACCGTCCCGAGTATGGCTCCTCGTTCAACCTTAAAACCTCGCGGTTTTTGACAATGGGGATTTCATACATCTAATTCGCATGCAGGCGAGTATGATTTTTCTTTTCCACAATTTATTTCAATCACAAATGGGTATTTTTCAACCACAACCAAACAATATCAACCATAAACAATGCTGTCATTCATTCGCATTATTCACCAAATTTTTCACACCAATTCACAATCAATAAATATCGTCCATGGTTTGTGGACGAGGGGAGTATATATATATATATATATATATATAAATATAGGGGAGTATATATACATATATATATATATTATTTCCATTCCAACACACATATCATTTATACAATGCATGTATAATTCATACTTCGATCATATGACTTACACAAAGCATGTACATGAGGTATACGACACGTGTATAATTTATATTTTGCTTATATAATTTATACATCACATTTCCATTCACATTTCAATTTAGAAATCTCACATTGGTTTTCGAGATGCTAAAAATCGTGGCTAGCTCAGAAAAATCCGCGGTCTCTTCTAGATTGTAGAGAGCATCCTTGCGGTCACGATGTTTCCTGTTTCATCGAATTTCGTTAACACATGATAAAGATATGATTTTTCAAAGTTTGCAACACTTAAAAGTGTTATTTTCAGTTCAGAAAACCCTAGCCGTTACCTGCCTTGTTTCTTCGAAACTAGGTTTGGATTTTTAGGCAAATCCGTGAAGTAGTTCGTCGATCGGCTAGTGCGAGGTTGAAGGGGCGGAGAGACGTGTCTGCAGGACGTGGTGGGGTCCAGCTCTGTTCACCAGGGAGGCGGCGACGCTTTGAAGTTCTGAACTTCAGGGCGGTGGTTCTCTCGAAATACGTGACGAGGGAGGGAGTGGCTTGTCTTGATTTGAAGAGGGGGAGGAGAACTACAAAAAGTTCAACTGGGGGTGGGGGCTGATTCGGGCTGTGGCAATCGGAAATCGCCTGGGAAGGGGAGAAAAGGGTTTCCGTAGATGTCGCGGGGGGGGGGGGGGGGAGAGGGAGGAAGGGTTCTGATATATTTTTTTATTTTAATTATGAATGGAGAAATTCTATTGGTCGATGGTTTTATTAAATTTTAAAATAGTGTTTCTCCACAGAACACCAATTCAAACCCAACGACTGTCACCCCCAGCTAAATACCCCCATCCCGGACACAATGGGATATGTTTCGTAGGCCAATTCGACTGTTACAGTCAGTTATTCTTCAAACTAAAGTGTAAAACATTCAATATTCTATTTGAACGTACGTTTCAATTTGCCTGGGCCACAAACTGATTCGAAAAATTCCAGAAAAATAATTCTAGCTATGTCTTGACGCTACAGTACCAACAAAACTAGTTTCGTCGAATTCTGAGATCGTTTGAAAAATGGCCATTTTCTGGTCGATCCAATTTAACAGAATTTAACAAAACACGTTTTCTTTTTCCACGCTCACATACTAGCTTCAAAAATTATGAAATTTGAAACCTAGCAATAATTAGACTTCCCGGATCAAACATATGTGGTTTCGTCGAATTCCGAGGTCGTTTGCAAAATGTCTATTTTCAAGGGCTATATATTCTCTATAGCGACCTTTCTGAAAATTCATTTGGCTATAACTTTTGATTCCCGCTATGAATCTTCGATTTCCCAGATTCATTAGAAAGATATTCATAAACAGATTTAAATATTTTTGGTTTCACCGAAATCCGTTATATTTTGCACCCAGTACAGTCGGTCAAAGTTTGAATTCAAATTTTCGAATTGCCACACTATATCTAATTCACTATTTTATTGAAATATTCTAGTTCAATTGTTTAAATTTCTTTAAAATGTCCAAGTTAAAAAATTTGAAATTGGGTCACATTTTCCGGGTTGTTACAATCTCCCCCACTTAAAACTTTTCGTCCTCGAAAAGGAAACAATAGTATAGTAGGAAACAAAAATGTAAATGCAAAGTATTGTGAAGGTACCTTGCACCGGAGTTAGTCAGAGAGGTCCACTCTGCATTTGGGGTAAGCTTGCTTAATGCTCTCCTCAGTCTCCCAAGTACAGTCTCTAGGATCACTACTCCACTGCACTTTAACTAAATAAACCTTCTTGCTCCTTAGCTCTTTAGTTTCTTTGCCAACAATTTTTAACGGCTCTCTTCTGACTGCTAATTCTGGAGTAATTTCCAAGTCCTGTTGCGCTGCTTCTTCTACAACAAGATCCGGATCATGCACATGTCTTCTAAGTTGAGATACGTGAAACACATTATGCACTCCAGGCAACCAATCAGGTAATTGAACCCTATAAGCAAGAGTTCCAATTCGTTCAAGTATAGGAAAGGGACCAATAAATCTGGGTGCTAACTTCCCAGTTTTACCGAATCGGATCACTCCTCTCATTGGAGAAACTTTCAAATAAACATGATCACCAACAGCAAATGTCAAATCTCTTCTTCTAGAATCCGCATAACTTTTCTGTCAGCTTTGTGCGGTTTTCAATCGCTTCTTGATGAAATCGACTTTATCAAACGCTTCTCTAATCATATCGGGTCCCAACACAAGTTTATTGCCCGGTTCTACCCAACATGCGGGAGATCTGCACGGTTTTCCGTATAATGCTTCAAATGGCGACATTTTTAAACTTGCTTGATAGCTATTGTTATATGAGAATTCTGCCAAACGCAAGTGATCTTCCCATGACCCACCAAAATCAATAATACAAGCCCGCAGTAAATCTTCTAGAATTCTATTCACTCGCTCAGTTTGGCCATCTGTCTGAGGGTGATAAGCGGTTCTCATATTCATTTTTGTTCCAAATTCTGTTTGGAATGCCTCCCAGAATTTGCTAGCAAATATTGGGTCTCTATCACTGACTATGCTGATGGGAACTCCATGCAGCTTAACAATTTCTTTGAAATATATCTGTGCTAGACTTTGAGCGGTTTTATTGGAACTGACATGTATGAAATGGGTGGTCTTCATGAAGCGATCTACGATCACCCAAAAACTGTCATTACCTTTCTTTGTTCGGGGCAAACCATCTATGAAATCCATGGAAATCTGTTCCCATTTCCAACCTGGGACTTCCAATGGTTGCAACAACCCGGCTAGTTTTTGTTGGTCGCTCTTGACTAAATGACAAGTAGGGCACCTGCTAACATATAAAGAAATGTCACTCTTCATTGCCCTCCACCAGAAGGTGCACTTAATATCATTGCACATTTTGCTCACACCGGGATGGATACTATGTTTGGACTTATGGCATTCATCCATGACTTATCTTCGAAGCTCTGGGATACTCGGGATGCAAATCCTGTCATTTAATCTGAGAACTCCCTTATCGTCAATAAGGAAACCTGTGGTTTCACCTTACTTGATTCTCTGACGGATTCTCTGAATAAATTCAACGTCTTTCTGAAGGACTGAAATCTTATCGATCAATGAAGATGTAACAGTTATGCTAGTGATGATTTCAGTCTTTCTACTGAGCGCATCAGCCGCTACATTAGCTTTCCCTGGCGTATACAGGATATCTAGATGATACGCTGCAAGAAATTCTAGCCAACGCTGCTGCCTAAAATTCAGATCTTTCTGGGTGAACAAAAACTTTAATGATTGATGGTCTATGAATAGTTTGATTTCTCACCCAATAGGTAATGCCTCCAGATTTTCAAAGCGAAAACGATAGCTAGCAACTCAAGATCATGGGTTACAAAATTCTTCTCATGCAGTTTCGGCTGGCGGCTTGCATAAGCAACTACTTGGCCTCTTTGCATTAATACTGCACCAAGACCTCTAATAGAAGCATCTGCCCAAACCGTCAAATCCTGATTGCCATCGATAATGGTTAATACTGGAGCGGTTGTCAATTTCGATTTCAATTCCTGGAAAGCTTCCTCACAGTCGAAAGTCCACTTAAATTTCTCGTGCTTCTTCGTAAGCTTTGTTAATGGACCAGATATCTTCGAAAAAACCTTAACGAACTTTCGATAATAACTAGCCAACCCCATAAAACTTCGAAGCTCTGTGGGTGTAGTTGGTTGTTTCCAGTCTTGAATTGCTGTAATTTTGCTCGGATCTACAGAAATTCCTTCCTTTGACAAGACATGGCCAAGGAACTTCACCTCTTCTTGCCAGAAGACACACTTAGAGAATTTGGCTTTGAAGATGTTCTTTCTTAGAATCTCCAATACTTGATCTAAATGTTTTCATGCTCAGGTTTTTATTTGGAGTATATGAGGACAAATTTATTCAGAACTCCCCTAAACACTCTATTCATTAGATCGACGAGTTATGCTGGAGCGTTGCATAGGCCGAACGACATTACTAACCATTCATAAAATAAGTCTGGCCCTTTGAAAGCTGTCAAAGGAACACACTCTTCGGAAATTCTCAATTGATGGAAACCTATAGCTAGGTCCATTCTAGAAAATACCCTCGCCCCATTTAATTGGTCTAACAGATCATTGATGCGGGGTAACGCATATTTGTTTTTGAGCGGCTGTTTGTTGAGGTCTCGGTAATCAACACACAATCGAAGAGTACCGTCTGACTTTGGGACAAACACTACAGTTGTACCCCAACTAGAAAAGCTAGGTCTGATTAGACCCTTCCATAGCAGTTGACGAGTTTGATCGCCTAATTCTTCTTTTTCCTTTGGAGTCATTCTGCGAATTGGATGTACTACTGGTCTGGCATTGGGAATTAGATCGATTCTGAACTCTATTTCTCTTTGCGGAGGTAAGTTTTCGACTTCTTCAAACACATCCGCATAGTTTCTAACAACATGAATCTTTTCTAAGGAAGTGGGGATAACTTCCAGTGCAGACCACAATTCCTTTCAATCTGGATTTGAACCATGGCATGGCACAGTAATATATCCAAGCTTCGTTTTAATTCTTACTATTCTTTCCACACAATTTACTTTGGCTTCATATTTCGTTAACCAATCTAGCCCGAGAATGATATCGAATTCGGGAAAATCCAGAACGACTAGATCAAAAGGAAACCGGTATCGAGAAAAAGAAGCAGGTACTTTACAATATGAACTGAGAATAATAGAACCCCCTATTGGATTATGAACCTTAACCGATTCTTTAAGCTTTATTTGTTTTAACTTTAACATTTTAACTGTGTTACTTGCAATAAAACAACGTGAT
Organism: Allium sativum; assembly: GCA_030737875.1. Lineage (NCBI taxonomy): Eukaryota > Viridiplantae > Streptophyta > Magnoliopsida > Asparagales > Amaryllidaceae > Allium > Allium sativum. The sequence continues at coordinate 305,233,671 of CM060924.1, forward strand.
GCACCCGTGTCAAATAATACAAAAACAGGAATATTTTTAATTGTAATGGTACCTCCCAAAACATTGGGTTTACCTGCTTCATTGGAATCAGCCGGCGGGTTCGTCCCGTCATATACGTGAGCAACCTCAGCCTTCTTAAGCAAGGGACAGTCTCTGACAAGATGTCCTGCGGCAGTTAAAGCAAGAACGAGGGTTCTGAGAGCCTTGGCTTGAACCTTGAGAATCGGTCTTCTGCCTTTTCGGGGATGTGCAAACATTTGAGTAGTGCCCCACCTTGCCACAATTGTAGCAGCTTCCCTTTGGCGGCCTGCTAGTCTGCTGATTCGTGGATGACGCGTTGCTTGATTCTGGCTAGTTTGTAGAGGGCTTGCGTTTATTCCCCGCCTGGCTTTTAGCACGGTCCAGATCGAGGTTCCTTTGATCCAGGTCCTTATAGTTGCACACCATCTCCATTAATTCATTAAATGCCAGCTTGATGTGGGTCATTGCCCTGTCTTGGTACTTCCGCTTTAGCTCGAGGATGAATCTCTTGTTCTTGGACTTAACGGTGGCGATGAGCTCGGGAGCATAGCGGGATAACTGTGTAAACTTGTTCAGATAGTCTTGCACAAAAAAATCTCCTTGCTGGAGGTTTGCGAATTCGTCGTGCATGCGCTCAAGGGCTTGCTCTGGGACGTACATTTCTTTGAATAAATCTTTGAATTCATCCCATGTCCTACCAGCATCTCTATTCGCTGCGATAATAGCTTCCCACCATAATTCGGCTTCCTCTTGCAGAAGCCAAGCACCAATGAAAGATTTGTCTTTATCACCCAGCCTCATGCCTCCTAATATCTTCTCGCATGTCTTCAACCATGCTAAGGCCTCAATCACAGTGCCCGTTCCAGAGAAGGTTTTGCCTCCTAGGTTCTTGTACCTTTTTGCCACGTGGTCGAGCTCGAATGGTTGAGCGGCCGGGGGTTGTATTAAGGGTCCATCTTCAGTTGGGACTTCTCCTCGTCCTCTGCCACGGCCAGCTCGGCCTCCTCTACCAGCGGCTACTCGGGTAGCCATTGTTCAGGTTCTGTATAAGCAAGAAAAGAGTTAGCCTACAGAAACGATAATTTTATTGCATGGTAAAGCAGAAGAACTTAAGGAAAGACAACGATGTACTGATCCAATTGTTTTTGCTATTCTGCTTAGCTCATTCTAGGACATTACTAGTCCTATCTCTAATGAGTTACTCGCCTTAGAATAATACTAATTCTATTCTGACGAAGTGTTTAATGTATTAAATTCCAGAACTAAGGTTAACCAAAGCTCTGATACCACCTGTGACGATCTCAAAACCCCGTGCTACGGTGTTAAGGTTAATCATTGGAATATAATACATTAATCATCATTAGCAGACTACAGATAATAGCATAAACAATAAATAGAACAATTTACACAAATATGACAGTGGAATCATATATATCACCACATCAGAGAGCACAGTGCAGGATACAACTTAGTGCATAATAATACATAATCAATCTACATCGCCTATGGCGGAATCACATATATAAAGAGTACATAAACAAAACATCAGTCTACATTGCCTGTAGCGGAATATATACATATACAATAATGGCGGAAAAAATCATAGTCATCAACATGTAGTCAAGCCTCGCCATGAGCCCAAAGTGCACCTCAACTGCGGTGCCAAGCCAAAATATGTCAACTACCTGTAACTAGGCTGCCCCTGTGAAAATAAGGGCACCCGAGTTTGCGATATTAAACAAACTACGAGTCAGTCATGGGACTGGTATGAGAAATCTACTTAACTAACTAAATCACAATTATAAGGCAAATCAAAGGACCATGCCACTTTCGTGGAACGGGTTTACTCCAATGAGTGAAAGTGCATGAAATAAAGTAAACGATTAAATCATCGCAAAGCTTTTTATAAAAATGAAGCCATTATAAGACTCAAGTCCCATCACACAATGCAAAGCAAGCCGGAGGATAGAGTTTTTACCTTATAATGGCCAAGAGATGCTACATACGTATAAACAATAGTGCTTGATATTATTACTAGTGCATATACGTTTCAAAATCAAATTCAATCATAAATATCAATCCTAGGCGGCATAGCTACCATCTACTATGTCGCCATACTAGTAATACAATCACATCTGAAATTTCGTATTGGAAATTGAATTCCATCATGAGTCGAGGCAAGGGGCAAGCTCCTCTCCGTTCGAGACACTCTAGCAAATGCCTTAGGATCGCACACAGCGGTCCTTGGAATCGGCTGGGCATGTCCTCTCTTACTTTTGAGGATTGGCAATTCCTGAACACACGTTTCCCGGTCCTTACAGACCTATAATCGAGGCGCCTCGCATTCCAACAACCACACAGGTGAAAAGTATATATAAATGTCAAGGCTGGTAGGTCACTGACACCACCGTAGCTAGAAAGAAACGTCGTGTTCTCCCAGTGGTCCTTCTCCCGTTTTTGACTCATACCGAGGTGTAAGGCTCGCGAATCCATGCTATACACAAAACTATGCCCCACAGGCCATGCTTTGATCATCAACCACAAGACTTTGCTTTGCAACAGAAGCCTTGGTCACATGCCACTTAGGCGTGCCACACAGGCAGTCCACTCCATGCAACTGATTTCTATCGATATATAACCTCTGAGCTTGTATGTCTCAGAGAAGGCGTTAAGCAAGATAATAAATTCTCCGCCGACAAACAGATATATATATATTTAATAGAGATCAATCAGCATAGAACAAAATCCAATGTCAGACACATAGTCCATTTACAAGTTCATTCTGTGTATGAACGAAGCCGGAGGCACCAAATTCCTCGCATATCTGCACAATCAACAATACGTCCGGACGGCTACCACTTCAGCTCCTTCTAGGTAGCTACTCCGATCATGAGCATCAGTAGCGCATATCCATCCAATGTGAGGATCATCGGTCTTGAACCGTCTTCAACTCCTCGACTTCTAACCATCGATCGATTATTTGATATGAGAATTAACTCGGCCTTTTCAAATAATCCACGTATATTTAGATTTTCAAATAAATTCTAGATGCATTATCCTTCTTGTTGACATTGCTTTTACTTCCATTCTATGCTTCTGAAACTTTAGCTTTTTTCTTAGTTTCTATCTGTTTCAGTATTCAAGTTCTCTTCTATGTAGCAAATGTCTTTATTTTCTCTCCTGAAGTTTCTTCCTGTTGATCTTTCTTTTCTGCATTACCTTCACAACAGTCAATGTTATACCCAAAAGTTTCACAAACGGTGCAAACTTGCCAAGCTTGCAACCTTCTACCTTCCTCAAAAAACCAATCGCATGTCTCTCTCCCAATCTCTTTCAAATCCCTAAATCGATTCAGTCTATCATCAGACAACTATCACTACTCTCCTTGAAACCCTAAGCCACTAAACTCTACGTGTGCGTTCTACCCCTTAATGCAGTCAAGCTATAACCTCACACTACCCTCTTGAGATGCACCATAGCCTCAGTGAACCCGGAAGTCATATCCACACAAACTCGCATTCCCTTTTCCCCAAACTCATACCAGTCCCATATCCCAATCCCCAAAACTTCCATCCAATATTCTTCTCCCTCTTTCCTCAGATCTTATGTAACGACCCAGAATTTTAGCCGTAAATTTTAAAACATTTAAATTTATTTAAATGTTGTATTGGAAATATAAATGGAAATTTGTATGGAATTTATTAATTAAACGACTATTGAACGTATAAATTATAAATTAATTTAAATCGATCTTGTAACATCACGATAGTTCGCAACTTAACATTTTGAACTTCAATTGAATGTAAAAGATTCATTATAAATCATATTTTTTTAAACAAGAAACGTTCGAATATATTGAACTATATTTTCCCAATTAAAGTGAAAAATCGAGATTTTGTCTTATAGATTGTAAGTTATGTCCAAACAAAATTTTCAGAAAAGTCGCTATGAAATCATTTATAAATTATAACGATTTATTTTATGAATAAATCGATTTTAAATAATTTGAATGTCGGTTTATATTGAAATATCGATTTATAAATCCAAATATGTTTATTTTGGAGCCATATGATGTTCGATTTGAATATTTAAGATAATAATAATTTACTGCTATTAAACTGAATTATTTTTGAATTTATTTATATTTAATCGATTTAATTAAGCCTTCAAAATAGCCTTTTTGCAAACGACCTCCATTTTCGATGAAGTCAATTTCATTGGATCTGTAATGTTAAATTATTATATGAAAATAAATTACATGGTAATTCGATATCGTACGTGACCGCGGTAACCATAAAAGCTTAGGTTTTTATTTAATCGTTTATCGATTTAATATGGGATTTAAAGAATAAACAATTTTCAAACAACCTCCAATTTCAACGAAACTAATTTTATAGAATCTGTAATAGTTAATTATTTTAAGATTTCCAATTTAGGGTCAATTGGAGTTATTTTGATCATCGTGCACAATTTAAAACGTGTATTGGTTCAACTTGTGAATTATAAAAGGAAATTTTACCAAATGATCTCGGAATTCAAAGAAACCAGTTCCATTATGTTCGGAATATTTATTTATTGTAGGATTACAATTTTCGTTGTAATTAAAACTCGTATGTGATCGTTCGATCTTATTACTTCGTATGTAGGTATTGTTTAAAAATAAATAATCCTGAAGCTTCTTTTGGAAGCCAACCCGTTTCTTCTAACTGAAGCCACTTTAAATCTTCAACAAGAAGCCGATCCCATTTTATATTACACTGCTTCCTTCTCTTTTTTTTTTGAAAATAAAAACATACAAGGAAAAAAATAGAGAATCGTGACTTCAAAAAAATCATTTAAATCAAAAAAATCTCTATTAAATTCAAAACTCTTGTATTTCAAATCCTTGTTGTTTCTCTTTCTACAAGTATACATATTATTATGTTCAATCGAAAGTTTTGGTGCTCGATTTTTGGGCAGCAGCCCTAGGGATCCAATTTTGGGGTGGTAAGGTTGTCGTCGGGTGGATTGGGCGGCGTAGTGGTGATTGTAGTGGTGCGGTGGCTGTCTTTGCAAAGTCTAAGTTGAATTGGAGCCAAAATAGTTTGAACTCATTGCTCACTGGTTCGTGTGAAATGGTGGAAGTCGGTCCCTTTATTGAGGCATCGAGCTGGGCACGAAGGAGGGAGCTGGAATGGCTAGGAAGGGTCATCGCGTGGGAGGTGTCGGCCGGACTTCCGTTCGACCAGGGGAAGCGCGATCAGTAATTGAATGAAGGAGATGGAGTCGTATGTTTGAACTGCAAGAGGAAGTATTTAGGAATAGTTAAAGCATAATTTAATTCATCTAATCATGATTAATTTTAATTAATAAGGTAATTAGGGTAATGGTAGTTGTTAGTGGATAAAATTTATAACAATTTGATATTAAAAACTTGTAATGACCATAACTCATCCGTTCGTGTACAGGAGTATGCGAAACAGGATCCTTTAGGATCGTGGTGATAAATGTTAAGAGTACGTACGAGCTAGAACGAAATGATTTGGAGCAACTTAGAATTTTATATAGTGTCAAACGCTTATTTGAAACTATATAAAACGACGTAGAAATCGCGACCAACAAATTGTGAATTAACTCTGACGCTTTCTGGAATTCTGTTATGTGATCAAATTCATAATAATTATAATTTATCGTTGATAGTACAGATGGGTTAAATGGATGCCTTGGATGCTAGTAGTTTGTTATTTCTTGACATTAATTTTATGTACATCATTTAATTGAATTCAACTTAAATTTCTATTTCATATATTATTATAAACTGTGATGCAGGGAAGAACATATTGGAGGGGTCCAACCGGACTCCTCAAAAATTATATGTGTTGTTTATTTTATATTATTTATGCATGAACTGTTTGAACCCCATTGACATTGAAAACCTATTTGGATATTGACGTTGAGTGAAACTCAACATTGTTGTAATTTTAATCAATAAATAGTGTTGATCGAGGGATTGGTAGCAAATGGCCTGAAATCCACTTTTTTGTTAAAACGTTGATTTTCCATCAAGCGAATTGACAAAGTTAAAGCTATAAAATTATTTTTATAACTAAAGTAAGATTTTCCGATTATATTTTATATGTTTTAAATCATTATTTATAAATTGATTTGTTTAGAATATTATAAAATGATTTTACAATTAGAATTTTGGTAATTAACCTACGGGTTAATATTTGGGATAATTATTTTTAATAAACCAATTAAGCGATATTATTAGATTAATTATATTAATATAAAGGGAAAAAGTAATTGAAAATCAATTAACTAGTTAACTGATGTTTTAAAGTTGACTAGGTCAACTATCTGATTAATGGGATTATTAGATTAATTTGTTTTTAAATAAAAATAAAAGTCAAATAAATGGTTGTTTAAGTTTAACAAGATTTTTAATTATAACTTGCCTTTAAATGAAAATATTTATAATATCATAAAAACATACTTTAGTTATTAATATTAATTTCCAAAGTGATTAACTAATCAACTTTAGCTAATGAAGAAATAAATTATCTTTGCTTTAATGAGGAAGTTAACTTTATTTAAAGTAGCCACTTCTTAAGCAAGGTTTAGTTAAGAAGTAATGGTGTATCCAATAAGATTTGAGAATTTTTGAAAGATATGTATAAAAGAATTTTACTGGGTTTCATAACAAAGTTAAAAAGAATAATGCTATAATTTAAATTAAATATTTTTACTACTTGAATTGGGTAAAAAGGGTTGAGATAAATGAAAGGGGTTTTCCAGAACACAGAAGAAACATTAATCAAATTTGGTTAGGGTAATGAGTTAATGGGTTTGGTTATAATGAGGTATTAAAAGTTTAAAGAATTTGATAAGGATTTTGATTATAAAAATCCAATTTAGTTTTGTAATAATATATTAAACAAATTGATTATAATAAAGTCCAAATTAGTTTTATGATTGAACGGTTCTGGGTAAAATATGCAATAAATGGATTTTTTTTAATATATTTCCAATAATAAATGGAATTTGTATAGCAAAGTTAAAGCAAGGGATTAATATTAAGTAAAATGGTCATAGCCAATCGAGATTTCCAAAAGTAAGGTGATGGTTTACAAAACCATAGTTAATATAAAAATAGAAAATAAGATTATTTTGATGTTATAAGTAATATGGGTTTTTAGTTACGAACTTCTATCTGTTCTGGGATAAGAACATTGTCGAACAAGGCCGGAAAGGTAAATAAAATACCCCAATTTGAAAGACTACACTAATATTGAGGGATGGTATTAGTTCGTAACGGAAAGGGATGTCGAGATTTTTTATAAAGGAAGTATTGTAATGTATTTGCGAGGTTTGAAATGTAATTTATTTCGAGTCTTTTAATTTAACAATGTAAAATTTAATGTTGTTTAGCTTAAGTTGAAATATAAGTTATTTGAAAGTGTAGCGACAGTTTCAAAGTATGGAATTATAGGGCAAAGTTTGATAAATCGACATTCTTAAGAATATAATTATTATTCCAAATAATGTAAGTATGGGTGATTTGTTGAACTAAATAAATGGAATCAATATCAAATCGATGAAATGATTTCCAAAGACCTACAAGAGGTTTTAAACGAACGATTTTAGAATAAGAAAAGGGCTCAGCTACCAATTTAGTTGACCATGCTATTTGGGATTGATAGTTAAAAACCCAATTATTAGTGAAATATTGTTATTAGACTTTTGACGTGTTGTTTCGAAGAGACCGAAATGTGAATTAGACCCAAAACCGCTTCGAACCAACGTTGCGTTCGAGAACCAACGTTGTGTCCGAACTTGTGTGTTTATCGTCATCTCTAATCTATGGAAGGCGAGTTTTATCATGACTTACATTTGGTGCAATATATTAATTGATTTTACGAATTATATATTTTATTAAAATTAAATCTTTAGATTGTAGTTTAGGAATTAAAATTAACTCCGACTTTTTGACACCACTGCATCGCTACTATGACAATTGAAATTTGAATTAGATTAATTAATTGTTGGTTGATTGGCTGTTGATATACATTTGATTTCTAAATTTGAATCTAAATTAAATCATCATGTTAAATTTAAAATAAATTAAGTGAATGTTCAATTCATTGCAATCATTTTACAATATAATAACATGTTGATTTACATAAATAGTTGCAAATGAAATAACAATGATTGATTTCTAATTATTATGGTTGCAGTTATGTGTAACAACCCAGAATTTTTGTCAATTAATTTTGAAGTAATATGATTTTGGTATAACAAATATAAAAGTTGAAAATTCATTTAGAACAGCTATTTTGAAATTATCAAATTCAATCAAAAAATATATTGATACTAATTTGTCTTTAAGAACATTTCAAGTTTGTTTATAACTGAGTTAAAGTAGTCAAAAAGGCGGGTCGTTGCATTTGGTATCAAAGCTTTAGTTTATACAAAGCTTACGGGGTATGACTCATTGGAACTGATGGTGAGAACTCATCAAAGATGGGATTAAGTGGAGTAACTCACTAAAGATAGGGTTAGTATTACCCTAGACTGAGTTTGAGAGTATTATATATAAGAGAACGTATTTTCATATAAAAATAGTTTGGTTTTGAAAAGTTATAAATTTAGTATAAAAGAATATGGTTTGAAAACTAATTTTGGTTTTGAAAGAATATGTTTAGAAAAAAAAATACATGGAAAACATGAAAAATTAAGATGGCTGAAATCTAAATATGGACATCTTATGATTAGAATTTCATAATTTGACTAAAGATGTTTGTTGGCATGCTTTGCGACCAGGCTACCTAAAGCAAAGATCATGTTGACACAATTCTAGGTAAATGCTGTCACATATGGAATCTCTGGATAACGTCACTCTCCGGCATTGGAAGCTTCGTCAGAAGACACAGGGCAGTTTGGTCAAAATCACAACATCAGTATAAACTATCCCGAAACCCCTATCAAACGATCTCATTTGGATATATTCACATCAAATACTTGTAGCCCTTTGAATTAGCTTCAAGTAGAGCTTTCGTTTGGCCCAATCGGCTTTACGGTTTGAAAGTTACACCTGTTTCGGTGAATGGGTGTAATCTGGCAATCATTTGGATGAAGTGACGAAGCATCACCTCCTGGACCAGCTCGCCCCTCATCAGGTTGCCCCCCTCGGCTCGCCCTCATCACGACCCGTTCGTGACACACCCATGATCCACGATCCGACTCGTGGAGCCCCTCATGACCATGACCCGATCCGTGGTGCACAACATGGCCACGATCCGCCTGGACCGAACCTGCTTCTATGCATTAATGTTGACCTATTCTTGAGGCTATGACCGCTCCTACTTTCCCGGATCGGGTGCCACGTGTCCTACCACGACCTGATCACTATATGGGCTTTCCTACAGCTATAAATACACCTCTAGCGAGCATTTTCAAAGGACTTTTGGCATCTCAACATCCATGGATGCCATGGCTAACACTTCCCCATGAATAACCACCATCTTCCTCAATAAAATCAATGAAATCAAAGAGAATTATTTATTGAATTTGAACGATTGAGAGACAATCTTTATTGTAATTGTAATCTGTGAATGAAATGAGAAAATATGAAGTGGATGTAGGCTCGTTAACGCCGAACCACTATAAAAATCCCGTTGTCTTGTTTTTTCTCTTATTTTTCAGTTATTCCTTCATATCCTATGCTCGAAATACGATGATTTGGGTGTTAGGACCATTTTTTGGTCAAACAATGTTCATGTGTTTATTAATCTGTTAGGGCAAATATTCAAAGAAAAAAAATAGAATGGTTTGAATAACTCAAAAGAATAGCTAAAACTTAGGGTATTTGGGGAAAAAGTTAAGAGTAAATCATGTTTTGAAACTTAAGAAATTTTGGAAGAACTTAAATTAAGTCAATTAAGTTAGAATAAAAACCCGGAATTATCAATGATTTCAGACAATTGATAAAATCTGTAATAAATTGTATAGAGAAAAGTAGTTTGAATACCATGTGAATTCAATTTCACAAACTGACTGTAAGGTATTTAAGATAAGGATAAGAGAAATTGAAATTTTTATAAAGTTGTTAGAATCATACCAGGTAAACTAGTTAGTAAGGGATAAGCCAGTAAATTAATAGAGAGTAACAAAGACTTTTCAACAAAATTTCCTTCTATTTAGAAAAGTCTGAAAGAAAGAATGGTTAAAACAAAAAGGATTAGCCAAAAGAGTTAAGAATTAAATTTAAGGAATAATGATTATGGGAAGTCTTTTAAACTTAAACCCCCTTACTTAATAGGCTAAAGATCAGAATTTTAGACGATTTTGGATACTCAATGAAATGACCCAAAATCCCCCTTACGGGAAAGCTCGGATTGCTTTGAGAACATGATGCATCAGAATTTAAACAATAGAACAATTCATTGCTATTACTATATTTTACATCAGAGTACAAGAATATATCAAAGTATGAATATATATTACACAACGAAAATAAAATAATATCACAGATTAAAATACATAGCAGCGGAAAATAATACATAAGTACAATGCATAGCGGAAAATAACAACTAACACAAGTAGAAGAATACATGGATATAATGCTTTCCGAACATAGCTCCAGCTGTAAATCCAGGACCCTATGTAAAGAAATATCTGCAAAAATAAACTACTAGCTGCCTGTGTGGAAAAATATGGGCACCCAAAGTTTAGGTAGAAACAATAAACTTTGAGTCAGTCATGGGACTGGTGTGAAAACTAAAATAGTTATTAAATCTTTACTTTAAAAGTTGGGAAATCATGGGACCACGCCGTATAACATGGAACGGGTTTACTCCACATGAATACTAGTTTAAACACATTAAACAACGCAACGCTTTTTTTAAAATGAAGCTATTATAAGACTCAGGTCCCATCACACAATGCAACGCACGCCGGAGGATAAAGTTTTCCCTTATAATAGCCAAACATGCTTGGTACATTTAAAACAAATCATTTTGATATTACTATAAGTGCATAGTGTTGACACAATTTCAATATAAATGTATCAATCATAGACGGCGTGGGTACCAGATATCATGTCGCCATACTAGTACGACAATTAAAACCGAAAAGTCGCGTATTGGAAATTGGATTTCCAACTACGAGTCGAGGCAAGGGATGGATCCTCACTGATTCGAGACACTCTAGCAAATACCTTATGATTCGAACACTGGCGAACCCTTGAATCTTCAGGACCGGTTCACACTTACTTTAGTGGATTGGTTATTCCTGAACACACGTTTTCTGGTCGTATCAGATCTATCTTTGAGCCACTAGGGACTCATATCAAGGAACCCCATCGAATCATCTACTTAAGTAAAAACGTCTGGGCTCCATACCATGACACCACTCGTAGCTAGAAAGAAATGTCTTACACTCCATGTAGTTACGATCCAGTTTTTGACTCATACCAGGTGTGAGACTCAAGAATTAATGCTATACACAAAGCTATGCTATTTAAACCTGTGCTTTGATCATCAACCACAAGACTTTGCTTTTCAACAAAAGCCTTTTTCTGGTCGTATCAGATCTATCTTTGAGCCACTAGGGACTCATATCAAGGAACCCCATCGAATCATCTACTTAAGTAAAAACGTCTGGGCTCCATACCATGACACCACTCGTAGCTAGAAAGAAATGTCTTACACTCCATGTAGTTACGATCCAGTTTTTGACTCATACCAGGTGTGAGACTCAAGAATTAATGCTATACACAAAGCTATGCTATTTAAACCTGTGCTTTGATCATCAACCACAAGACTTTGCTTTTCAACAAAAGCCTTGATCATTTGCATCTCAGCATGCCACACTGACAACCCACGCCATATGATCGATGTCTATCTGTATATAACCTTTAAGCTCGTACGTCTCAGAGAAGGGTGTTAAGCAAGAGAATAAATTCTCCACCACTAAACAGATATATATTTAATAGAAATCAATCAACAAAGAATGAAATTCAATGTCAAACATACATCCATTTACAAGTCCGTTCTGGGTCTGAACGAAACCGGAGGCACTTTATTCCTTGTCCCATATGTCCAATACAAGAGAGATGTCCTCGCATATCCGGTCTATCTCCAAGTATGTCTGGACGATCACCACTTATTACCTTGTCTTGGGTGTACAGTCCAATCAAGACATTAGTAATCATCCAAACGATGTGAAGAACTCCGGCCTTTAACCACCGTCTTCATCGTCGACTTTTAGTCATCGTATTGAATATTCAGAATTGGTTAAACCCAGTCTTTTGAATAATTCCCATATCTTATAATCAATAATCAATTGCTATAAAAACACATCATATGCCACATTCCAATCCAGAATATCCTTTTATTCAAATATTCACATTTTTAGGGAAAGGTTCCCATTAATTTTACCAAAATAAATGCTTTTAAAAATAATTCTTTAATCTTCCTTTGTATATTAATTCAAAAGATTTGATTTTATATTTTCACCACTTAAACCAAATTAAGGTTTATTAACTAGTCGGGATTAGTGAACCTTACCGAAGTAATCATTTATTTTATTATCCCAATCCCAGCCTATTCATCCCACGGAGCAAAACTGGTAGTACTCCATATCTAACACCCACGGTGTTATCGGAAAATTAATTACCATTTCACGTTCAAATCTAACTAAAGACTTGATTATCGCCTGGAGTAAAACTGGTGGTACTCCATTCTCGATCATTTCATGAATTCGATAAATTTAATTATCTCACTCTCATTCCAATCTAATTAAAGATTTATTAAAACTCCAATTCGGTTTTAATCTCAAAAATCATTATATAATGATTATTCAACTGTAGGAAAATAATCCTGCCTTTAACTAGGTTAAAGAACTAATGTCAATTAAAACACCGTTCACGATAAACCCCAAAATTTATCTTCCATCAAAATTGGAATCTTCACGAAAATCATAACCGTATATGATCGATATAAATTTCCCCATCAGATCGACATTATAAATGGAATAACAGTAAGGCCTTTTAAATTCCATAAATAGTAATGATCTTCCTTCACAGAATCTCATTTCGATTATCACCAAATCAAATTCCATTCCATTCCAATTTCTTTTATTAAATTAGAAAACTTTACTTTGGAACTTTTCCAATGAATCTTAATAAAATGATTTATAAATTCCAAATCGTATATTCCTTGTTAATTGGGTTAAAGAACAAATGTTATTTAAAATATTGTTCAATATCAACTTTCATTTCAATTTTATAAATATTAGTTAATTGGTAAACTTCTCTCAATCTTAATTAAAGATTTATTCTTTTCTCAACTGGGTTTAAGAACAGTGTTATTGAAGACACCATTAATGACAAACCCAAAATCCAATTTGATATTAAATACAGGGCTCTGAATAGAAAATAATATTGGCTTATATTCAATATCAAATTTTGAAACTAACGGATATCGTATCGGGAATAACGATACTTGTATCCTCCGAATTCCTCAACAATATCTGTATAATCACGGAATCCAACATCGAAATATTCCGAAGATTCATTCCATACCAAATCCATTCCAATTTATTTGTTGGAAAATTCTGGTTAATTTAAAACCATATACAAATCCAATTAATTTGTTTATAAAAACCATTGGATTAATACTCTAGCTAATAACTAGTTCATTTCGATAATAATATATTTTATCCTTTCAAAACTGGAATTTTTCATCCAAAATCTTTCCAAATCATTATTTATGATTTTACATAATTTTTCCCTATTTCTAATAATTTTAATATCGCTATTTCAGTTGGTTTTCGATAACGGCCACCCAACTGCATCCATAGCGACCTTTTCTGAAATTAATTTGGACATAATTTGAAATCCAACCGTTCAAATTTAATCTCTTATATTCATTGGAAAGCTCTTTTCGATATGAACCCAACAGTTTCGGTTTTAGGAGAATCCGACGGTCGGATCTCTCGTTACGTCCATTTGAAGTGAATGGTCGAAATTCGTGAACGGTCACTGCGTGGCGCGTTCTATTCAAGCCATTAAATATATGTATATATATAATATCATCGATTTCCATTTAAAGGATATTTTTTAAATCGTTTATAAATTCAATTTAAAACAATTTCAACTTCATTTTCAATTTAAAATCAAAACTGAATATTCCATATCATTATAATATTAAAATGATAATATTTTCAAAATATCATATTTTGAAATCCATTTATTTTTTGTATTATTATCAAATGAATAACATCGATTGATAAACCTGTTCGGGTCAAAAAGGCATTTCTATACTTAGCCCGGCTTTATATTTTTATATATTTTGGTGTCCAAGCAAGATCGGACATCAGAATCATATTTTGATTCTTTTCTGAATATTATTTTAAAATATTTGTTATTTTAATATATTTGTCATTTTAAATTATTCTTTATTTCTAAATCAGAATGCGACTCAATCACCTACCACATAATTTCAGTTATATGAATTTCATACATTGCATGTGTTCAACAATAATGATAAATAATCATTACAGATTCAAACATCATCCAAAGTGCATTCTACAACTGTATAAGCATTAAAATAAATAAATAACGCTCATCACAGTCTGTCAACCCATCGATTGACATACAACTAAGCATTGTGATAAGTATATGTCAAATATCATCTCAATACCAGTGCGGGTTTTCAAACGACATGGTCAATTTAAATAAATCATTGGTTAATAAATTTAGCCAATTCCAATTCGGTTTGAATTATTTTTATGTTTAACCAATAATCACTGTTTAAATTATAAATGGATATTTATAATTTAGTTTCAACTACCGCATTAATGTTAACATTATTTTTAATATACTAAGCATTTCAACATTACAAACAACACACAATACAGTCAATTAAATCGTCCATGGTCTGTGGACGAGGGAGGTGAGCTAACAGGCACCATATACAATGTATAATGATTAAAACTGATAAAAATCTACACCGGCAATTCTATATATTTCTATAAATGAATACAATAACATGATAAAATATAATTCAGTGAGAAGGGATTCTCACATTGGGTTCCACTCCACCATTCTTTATTTCTGGATTTTATTTTTGTTTGAATCTGAATTTGCCTCAAATTCTGATTTGCTCCAAATTTGTTCCAGGCTATTTCATTGTGAAGTGCTCATATAAACGATTCCAACGAGCTCGGGTTTACCCAATTTCGTGCTCGTACAGAAAAGATATGGCCATTTATATGTTAATTTCATTAACTAACCAACTTTAATTAATTAAATAATTAATTAACAAAGTTAATCATTTCCTCTTCGTTACTAATCCCCGGAGCAAACTGAACACCAAAACCCACGCTCGAACTTGATTTCCACCAGTGCAAGCCACCACCTGACGCCAGACAATGATCGGTGACCATCACGCGGTAGCCCATCGCGGCGCCGACCACCCCGGTGAGCAACGCCGAACTTGACGTTCCCCATAACCCTAAAATCGAAGTCGACTTCAGCGGCTTCAAGCCCCAAATCCGAGCGCCACACGCTATAACAACCCATCAAACCCATATCACTTCGAAGACCTCACTCCCATCTTCAAATTTCCCTTTAAAACCCTAATCCAATTTGCACCGATTTGGGATATAATTGGGGATTAAATAAGGATGATTTTGTCCGTTCTTCAAAGGGTGGCGGCTGAAATAAAGGGAACGAGGGTTCTAGGGTTTGGAAGCTTTTATAAAGATTATTTCATTAATATTTTTTTTTAATTTTTCCTTAGTTTTAAAATTTCACTTCCGAACTCCAAATTAAACCCAACGAATGTCGCCATTAGCCAAATACCTCCATTCCGGACATAATGGGATATGCTTCGTAAGCCAATTCGATATTTTCAATCAGTTTCTGTCAAAATTAAAATACAAATCAATGTATATTGGATTTAAACCTACATTTTAATTTACCGGGGCCACATACTAACTTCAAAAATTACCAAAAAATAAATCTAGCTATGTTTTGACGATACGGTCCTAACAAAACTAATTTCATCGAATTTCGAGACCGTTTGAAAAATGGCCCTTTTATGGTTGATTAAATTTAAACTAAATTCACAAAACACATTTAAATTTACTACACTCACATATTAATTCCAAAAATTATGAAATTTTAAATCTAACTATAATTTGACATTCCAGATCCAACAAAATGGTTTCATAAAAAATGGAGGTCATTTGCAAAATGGCTATTTTTAAGGGCTATAAATTATTAAATATATATATAAATTTCATAGAGACTGTTTTAAATTTTAAACTGGACATAATTTTCAAATTATTTTATGAAATCTCAGTTTTTCAGATTTGTTAGAAAGATAAAGTTAAACAGATTCATTTTTTTGTTTCATCAAATTCTGATTTATATTGAATTCTGTATACTTAATTGAAATTAGAAATCGAACTTCAAACTACCGCACCATTTTGAGTTCGTTTTAATTAAATTTTAAACTTGTATGTTCTAACTTCGATTTAAATAAATTTTAAATCATTAATTCTCAAAATAAATCAGTTTAAATTCTTAAATACATTAAAATAGCTAAAGTAAAAAAAATTTGGTTCTGAAATTTCGAGTAGTTACAATCTCCCCCACTTAAAATCTTTTCCTCCTCGAAAAGGAACAGAGATGAAAGTTGTTTAACTAACCAACTCAACTTTCATTTTGGCTTTCATTCTTCAACTTTTCAGTTTCCAAAAATTTGGCTAACATCCTAAATTTTCGAAAAATTTCGCCATAACCTCCTTTGTACAGCCCTATTGGTAAAACCACAATTTGCCTCACAGGGCCCTCAACAAACCAAAAGAAAAAGAGAAGTCCAAGCGGCTTGCCAATCGGCTCATAAAATCATCAAACCCAAAGAATACATTAAATATGTACCTATTTGTCGGGCATACAATTTTATTCATTTTCTTAGCTTCCATGCTATGACCTGTTCATATATATATACACACACACACACACACACACACACACACATATATATATATATATATGCATATGTATGCAATTTCAATCAATTTTCAACTCAGTTCAATTTTTAATTCGATTATTTGGCTAAATTTACCTTTCATTCCCTTATTAGTTTGATTATTCCAATATTTTAATTAGTTGAACGACTAATCATACAACACAACCATCAATCGATTAATTGGTTAGCTTTTCAAATATATAACTTTAAAATACTCAAAAATCATATTTTTAGTGTCAAATCACAAGCAATAAATTCTAACTAAGTTTTGGTTCTTGCACCAGTCAATTGGAAATATAAAGATATCATACCTTCGAAACTCAAAAAAAAACTACTGATGATATGTAGTCATCAATAGAATCATTCCCAAGCGACTAGAATGTGATTCTATATCCATCCAGTATATTTATGACTTCGAATATACGTTCATGATGTGTATATACAAAATCTTCATATATTCGATTGTCCAAAATAAAATAAAATACTCAAATACGTATAATAAGATATAAATTTCAAAACTAAATTTGTTTTTATAAAACTAATACTATTGGAAATCATTCTAGGGTATTACTAACCCTATCTCTAATGAGTTATTCTCATAGGATATTACTAATCCTATCTTTGATGAATTCTTTCATTTGGTTCTAATGTGCCTTGTTCTCGTGCTTTGTAAACCAAAGCACTGATATCAAACTGAAACGACCCGAAATCCCCCTTACGGGAAAGCCTGGATTGCTTTGAGAACACGATGCATCGGAACAAAAACAATAGAACATTTCATTGTTATTACAACAATTTACATCATAATACAAGAATATATCAGAGTATGAATATATATTACACAGCGAAATAAAATAATATCAGAGATTAAAATACATAGCAGCGGAAAATAATATATAAGTACAATGCGTAGCGGAAAATTACAACTAACACTACTAGAAAAAATATACGGATACAAAGTTTTCCGAATATAGCTCCAACTGTAAATCCAAGATCTAACGTAAAGAAATAACTGCAAAACTAAACTACTAGCCGCCCGTGTGAAAAAATATGGGCACCCAGAGTTTAGGTAGAAACAATAAACTCTGAGTCAGCCATGGGACTTGTGTGTGAACTGAAACAGTTATTAAATCTTTACTTTAAAAGTTGGGAAAGCATGGGACCACATCTTATAACACGGAACGGATTTACTGCACATGAATAATAGTTTAAACACATAAAACAACACAATGCTTTTTGAAAAATGAAGCAATTATAAGACTCAGGTCCCATCACACAATGCAACGCAAGCCAGAGGATAGAGTTTTCCTTATAATAGCCAAACATGCTTGGTACATTTAAAACAAATCATTTTGATATTACTATAAGTGCATAGTGTCAAAAAAAATTCAATATAAATGTATCAATCATAGACGACATGGGTATTATATATCATGCCGCCATACTAGTTCTACATATAAAACCGAAAAGTTGCGTATTGGAAATTGGATTTCCATCTGTGAGTCGAGGCAAAGGATGGCTCCCACCAATTTAAGACACCCTAACAAATGCCTCAGGATTTGGACGTTGGCAAACCCTTGGATCTTCAGGGCCGGTCCACACTTACTTTAGTGGGTTGGTTATTCCTGAAAACACGTTTCCTGGTCCTATCGGACCTATCTCTGAGCCATTAGGGACTCAATATCGAGGCGCCTCATTCCATCATCCACATAAGTAAAAATGTCTGGGCTCCATACCACCACTCCTAGCTAGAAAGAAACGTCGTGCAATCCCTGTAGTCATGATCCCGTTTTTGATTCATATCAGGTGCGAGGTTCGCGAATTAATGCTATACAAAAAGCTAACCTGTGCTTTATCATTAACCACAAGACTTTGCTTTTCAACAAAAGCCTTGATCATTTGCATCTCAGCATGCCACACTGACAACCCATGCTATACGACTGATGTCTATCTATATATAACCTCTAAGCTCGTACGTCTCAGAGAAGGGTGTTAAGAAAGAGAATAAATTCTCCGCCACCAAACAGATATATATTTAATAGAAATTAATCAACATAGAATGAAACCCAATGCCAGACACACATCCACTTACAAGTCCATTCTGGGTCTGAACGAAACTGGAGGCACCTTATTCCTCGCCCCAAATGTCCATTAGAGGATAGAGGTCCTCGCATATCCGGTCTATCTCCAAGTACATCTGGACGATCACCACTTATTACCTTTTCTTGGGTGCACAGCCCAATCAAGACATTAGTAATCATCCAAACGATGCGAAGAACTCAGGTCTTCAACCACCGTCTTCATCGTCGACTTTTAGTCAACGTATTAATTATTAAGAATGGGTTAAACCTGATCTTTCTAAATAATTCCCGTATCTTATAATAAATAATCAAGTGCTATAAAAACTCATCATATGCCTCATTCCAATCCAGAATATCCTTGTATTCAAACATTCACATTTTTAGGGAAAGGTTCCCATTAATTTTATCAAAGATAAATTCTTTTAAAATTATTCTTTAATCTTCCTTTGTATATCAATTCAAAAGATTTGATTTTATCTTTTCACCCCTTAAACCAA
The DNA here is from genome assembly GCA_030737875.1 of Allium sativum. Classification (NCBI taxonomy): domain Eukaryota; kingdom Viridiplantae; phylum Streptophyta; class Magnoliopsida; order Asparagales; family Amaryllidaceae; genus Allium; species Allium sativum. The sequence continues at coordinate 305,253,291 of CM060924.1, forward strand.
ATTAAGGTTTATTAACTAGTCGGGATTAGTGAAGCTTATAATATTCATTTATTTTATTATCCCAATCCCAACCTATTCATCCCATAGAGAAAAATTAGTAGTACTCCATATCTATCACCTACGGTGTTATCAGTTAATTTAATTACCATTTCACATTAACATCTAATAAAGACTTAACTATTGCCTGGAGTATAACTGGTGGTACTCCGTTCTCGCCCATGTCATGAATTCGATAAATTTAATTATCTCATTCTCATTCCAATCTAATTAAAGATTTATTAAAACTCCAATTCTGTTTTAATCTCAAAAATCATTACTTAATGATTATTTAACTTCAGGAAAATAATCCTGTCTTTAACTGGATTAAAGAACCAATGTCAGTTAAAACACCATTCACGATAAACCCCAAAATTCAACTTCAATCAAAATTGGAATCTTCACGAAAATCATAACCATATATAATCAATATAAATTTCCGTGTCGGATCAATATTATAAATGGAATAACGGTAGGGCCTTTTAAATTTCGTAAATAGTAATGATCTTCCTTCACTGAATCTCATTTTGGTTATCACCAAATCGAATTCCATTCCATTCCAATTTCTTTTATTAAATTGGAAAACTTTACGTTTGAACTTTTCCATTGAATCTTAATAAAAAAAATTATAAATTCCAAATCATATATTCCCTGTTAATTGGGTTAAAGAACAATCGTTATTCAAAACATTCTTCACGATAAACCCAAAATCAACTTTCATTTCATTTCCAATTAAATATTAATTGGTAAACTTCTCCAAATCTTAATTAAAAGAATTATTATTTTCTCAACTGAGTTTAAGAATAGTGTTATTGAAGACACCATTCACGACAAACCCAAAATCCAGTTTGATTTTAATTACAAGGCTTTGAATAGAAAATAATATCGGTGCATATTCAATATCAAATTCTAGAACTAATGGATATCGTACCAGGAATAACGATATCTGTATCCTCTAAATTCTTCAACAATATCCATATAATCACAGAATCCAATATCGAAATATTCCGAAGATTATTTCCATTCCAATTTATTCATTGGAAAATTCTGGTTAATTTAAAACTATATACAAATACAATTTATTTATTTCTAAAAACCATTGGATTATTATTCTAGTTAGTAACCGGTTCATCTCGATAAAAATATATTTTTATCCTTTCAGAATTGGATTTTTTTCATTCAAAATCTTTTCAAATCATTAGTTATGATTTTGCATAATTTTTCCTTATTTTGAATAATTTTATTATCGCCATTTCAGTCGGTTACTAATAACGGCTGCCGAACTGAATTCATAGCGACCTTTTCTGAAATTGATTTGGATATAATTTGAAATCCAACCATTCAAATTTAAATATCTTACATGCATCGGAAAGTTCTTTTCGATACGAACCCAAATGGTTTCGGTTTTAGTAGAATCTAATGGTCGGATCTCCCGTTATGTCCATTTGAAGTTAATGGCTGAAATTCGCGAGCGGTCGCTGCGCGGTGCGTTCTATTCAATCCATTATATATATACACGTCATTGGTTTCCATTTAAATAGTATTTTATAAATCATTTTTAAGTTCATTTTAAAATGATGTCAACTTCATTTCAATTTTAAATCAAAATTGAATATTCCATATTATTATAATATTAAAATTATAATATTTTCAAAATATCAGATTTTGAAATCCATTTCTTTTTCGTATTCATTATCAAATGAATAACATTAATTGATAAATCCATTCGGGTTAAAATGGCATTTCTATACTTGGCCCGGCTTCATATTCTTATATATTTTCGTGCCCATCCAAAATCGGACATCAAAATCATATTTTGATTTTTTTTGGATATTATTTTAAAATATTCATTATTTTAAAATATTCTTTATTTCTGAATCGGAATGCAACTCAAACAATTACCAATTAATTTCATTTATATGGATTTCATACATCGCATGTATTCAACAATAATGATAAATAATCATTACACATTCAAACACCATCCAGAGTGCATTCTACAACTATATAAGCATTAAAATAAATAAATAAATAACACTCATTATAGTCTGTCAACCCATCAATTGACATACAACTAAATATTAGGATTAGTGTATGTCAATTATCATCCCAATACCCATATAGGGTCTTCAAACAACACAGTCAATTTAAATAAATCATTGGTTAATAAATTTAAACAATTCCAATTCAGTTCGAATTATTTTTCTATTTAACCAATTTTCACTGTTTAAATTATAAATGGATATTTATAATTTAATTTCAACTACCACATTAATGTTAACATTATTTTTAATGCGTTAAACATTTTAACATCACAAACAATACACAATACAGTCAATTAAATCGTCCATGGTCTATGGACGAGGGAGGTGAGCTAACAGGCACCGTATACAATTTATAATCATTAAAACCGATAAAAATCTACATTGGCAATTCTATATATTTTTATACGTGAATACAGTAACATGATAAAATATAATTTAGTGAGGAGTTCTCACATTGCGTTCCACTCCGCCATTCTTATTGTAACAATAAGGAATTTTAGAACCAATTTAAAAATGTTATTTTAGCTATTTTAATGGATTTTGAACATTTAAAATGATTTATTTAAATAATAATGACTAAAATTTTTATTTTAAATGAAGCTAGAACGAATAAATTTATTTTAATTATAAAATGAGCTTGAAATGGCGCGGTAGTTTGAAAATTCAATTTCAAATTTCAAATGAATGTATAGGATTCAAAATAAATCAGATTTGAGTAAAACAAGAAATATTTGAATTCGTTTAATTATATCTTTCTAATGGATGTGAAAAATTGAGATTGGGTAATACAAATTGAAAGTTATGTCTAGTTTAAAATTCAAAATAGTAGCTATGGAGTTTATATATATATATTTTATATAATATATAACCCTTAAAATAGCCATTTTGCAAACGACCTCCCTTTTCGATGAAACCACTTTTGTTGGATTTGGAATATCAAATTACAGTTAGATTCCAATTTTCATAATTTTTCGAATTAATATGTGAGCATGGTGAATTTTAACATGTTTGGTAATTTCAATTTGAATTTAATCGATTGGAAATTGGCCATTTTTCAAACGGTCTCCAAATTCGATGAAATTAGTTTTGTTAGGACCATATCGTCAAAACATAACTAGATTTATTTTTCTATAATTTTTGGAGTCAGTATATGACCCTGGTAAATTAGAATGTATGTTTAAATTCAATATATATTGATTCATATTTTAATTTTGACGAAAACAGATCGAAACGGTCGAATTGGCTTGCGGGACATATCCTATTGTGTCCAGAATGGGGGTATTTAGCTAGGGGCGATAGTCATTGGGTTCGATTTGGAGCTCGAAGAATAAACAAGTAACTTTTGAATTATAATATAAATTAATTATATATGCCCCTTCAATTCATTAAACCCTAGCCACTACAGATAGCCGCCGCCCCCAATTCGTTTTGATGGACGAAATAGCTCAGAAATTCAAACCCAAATATTTCCAAATCCAATCAATAAATTTTAAAACTTCTTAAGCGAATTTTATAGAGCTTCTTTAGCTCTTCGATTTGGTACAAATAAGATCAATCTTCATTGAGTAATTTGAGAGATATTTGGGATCAAATAGCTCGACTTTGGGGCTGGTTTCGTGGTCACCGGGACCACTGAGCGGGATGCTGTCAACGGTAGAGGATGGCGACATGGTGCTCGACGGCGGGGTGAGCTCCGATTATCGTATGGTCTAAAGATGGTGGTTTGGCAGAAGGAATTCGAGATCGAGCAAATGGGTTTTGCAGTTCAGGAAAATTGCATTGAGGATGACTGAAAAAGAGTGGCCGATTTTTTTATGAAGGGTAATTAATCCTAATGTAGTAGTTAATTAATTAATTCGTTAACTATTAAATGTATTCAATGTATAAAAGTCAATATCTTATTCATCTGGCATTAGAATTCGAAAATTCAAGATGCATTGGAATCGAAAAATCAAGATCTTGACGATCGAACAAACCAGAACTGAAATGGAGTCAATTAGAATTTCAAGCAAATTCAAAACCGAACAGAAATGAAACTGTCCAATAAAGAATGATGGAGTGGAAACCAACTGTAAGAACTCCTTCTCACTCTAATTATTTTACAGTTAAATATATACAAGGATGCAAAAGGGGCTTAGAAGCCCCTGACACTATTTATTGTACAAACTATGAATGTTTGTTTGGATTGAATTGTGGGGAAATTGACTGTATTGTTTTTATGGATTGAATGAACTGTATAAAATATACATGTGTCGAATAAAATGTTTGAACAATAAAAATATCATTTTTATTGAATGTATGAACTATATAAAATAGTAAAGAGTTGAAATAAATATTTTATTATTAAAAATATAATTTTTAACGTATATATGAATGGCATAAAATTCTCCTGAAATGAAAATAAATATTCATTTACAAATCGGACAATTTGTTTATGTACACCCATTTAACTGACATTGATTGGGACGGAATTTTTTACACATCCCCCAAATGCACAAATAATGTTTAGCATGTGTTGTTTGAAAACTCCACACGAGTATTGGGATGATATTTGACATACACTAATTCCAATATTTAGTTGTATGTCAATCTGTGACGATCTCAAAACCCCGTGCTATGGTGTTAAGGATAATCATTGGAATATAATACATTAATAATCATTAGCAGAGTACAGATAATAGCATAAACAAGAAATAGAATAATTTACACAAATACGATAGCGGAATCATATATATCACCACATCAGAGAGCACAGTGCAGGATACAACTTAGTGCATAATAATACATAATCAGTCTACATCGCCTGTGGCGGAATCACATATATAAAGAGTACATAAACGAAACATCAGTCTACATCGCCTGTGGTGGAAACATATACATATACAATAATGGCGGAAAAAATCATAGTCATCAACATGTAGTCAAGCCTCGCCATGAGCCAAAAGTGCACCTCTACTGCGGTGCCAAGCCAAAATATGTCAACTACTTGTAACTAGGCTGCTGTGTGAAAATAAGGGCACCCGAGTTTGCAAGGTGAAACAAACTACGAGTCAGTCATGGGACAGGTATGAGAAATCTACTTAACTAATTAATTCACAATTATAAGGCAAATCAAAGGACCACGCCACTTTCGCGGAACGGGTTTACTCCAATGAGTGCTAGTGCATTGTTGGCTAGCTTTTTTGACCAAGCCATCCAGGATCATTCATAAGAAGAAAGCATGAAACCACGATATCTAAGGATATGGAGGAATGGATCGCACCATCGTCTCGACCACCGTCGGATCGCACATCATCGTCTCGCCCGCGGAGGAACGCATCTCGACGGATCGCCCCCATCTCATCAGCAAACGACACATCCAGGCGATCCGATCCAAACTTATATTGTTGCCCAGAGCGAACCGATCCGATCCCCTGGTGCATGGCGAACCCTCTGACCCGTTCAAGCGCGAGCTAGTCTTTAGCGATCCGAATCGCACGGATCTGGCGACACGTGTCCCTAACCGTCATTTGGACCGATTCTCCCCATCTGCACGATCCGATTTTCAAGCAGATCACGACACCTGTCCCCAACTGCTAATTTGACTGTTTCTCCAACGGTGGCGATGCGATCCTATGTTCTCGGGATTCGTGCCACGTGTCCACGATCCGCCTGACAAAATCAGCTATAAATAGCCCGGAGCTTGGCATTTTTTGGGATCTTTTTTGGCAATAGTGAGTACTGAATCCGCCATTGTTGTCAAACTACTGAAATATTGAGAGAAATCCTTGTTGTATTAGCTTTCAAAGCATAATCAATAATATATAAAGTGGACGTAGGCTCATTAACGCCGAACCACTATAAATTCTGTGTGTTATTTCCTTTTTTCTCATTCTTCAGTTGAAACTCTATAAGCTTCAGAACAATTTGGGTGTTAGGTACAAATTTTGATCTAACATTTTGGTGCTTTCATTGAGAAAACGATCCTAAAGTTTCACTATTCACTTCTTTGAAGATTCCAGCGAATCGGATATCATGGCTGGAAAAAGATCTAAAGCTTCGCAGACCAACGAAACAATCGAAGAAAGTGTACACGAGCTGGGAAACGAAGAATCTCTGGATCGCCGGGCGCAGGGGGCGAACCGATCCGACGAAGACACCACGCTCCGAGTCGATGAGAACGAGACGATCTGGGCCGCTGAAGGGGTTGTTACTCGATCCCGAGGTAACGCCTCGCAGCCTCCGCGTACCACGACCACGAGTCGACCTCAGGGGGGCGCAGCGAGTCGCCATCCACGAACCGCAGCTATCCGAATTGATGATCAGACTACAACTCGACCTGGAAAGGAACCTATGACTCGCTCCTATCGTCCTGGCCCCTCTGTTCGACCCGGCTCGAGCTCTTTGCGCATAAGAGAGAGTGATGATGACCAATATGATCCTGCTGCTCCTGTTACTGAGGGGGATCTCTCTCGCTTCGCCGAAATGTGGGATAGATTGTTTGATGAGTTGGCTGCCCAAAGGCAGGAAAGTTCCATCCTGTGGCAAAATTTGACGGCTATGGATAGAAGGCTTGACGAACTCGCAAGGCAAAGAACGCCGCCGGTTCGTTCACCCACTCCAGGATATTCTTCTTCGTCTGAGGAATCACCGAGACCTCCACGACGACCGTATGAGAGAGCCGAAAACATAGAACAGCTTCGGTTCGGAACCCTCCCATCACAGGAAGAAGAAACGCTGGGGGTGGGGCCCTCAAACCGTAATATGAACGATCAAGCCGCAGCTCCCAGGGCTCGGGATGTGGACAGTCCCGTACGTAACAGACTACCTCAGCCTCGTTGTCGCACGCATACTCATGATAATAGGGGGCAATGGAGCCCTATCCGAGCCCCGGACTTTGTGACTGCTCCCCGAAGAGAGATCAGAGAACCCCTCCGAGCCAGAGGCACTGACCCTGAACCTCCTTTGACCAGTGCAAATGTTGCAGCCATGGTCCACCAGATTCTGGCAGATAGCCGTGGACAACGGAATGAAGATTGGGGGATCGACCGCAGTCACACCCCTTTCACTAATGATATTTTGGATGCGACTTTTCCAAGGCGTTTCAACATGCCACAAATGAACCGATATGCGGGAAGATCTGATCCTGTCCAGCACCCGATAGCGACATGGTTATTTCTGGCCTACAATAAACAAGGATGCAGCAAGATATGCACGACGGTGTGATGCGTGCCAGAGATTTTCAAAGATACCTAGAGCGCCTCCTAGTCAGTTAAAAACAATGATGAGTCCATGGCCTTTCGCTATGTGGGGAATTGATATCATTGGAAGTCTCCCCATAGCAAGGGGCGGAGCAAAGTTCGCTATTGTGGCCGTAGATTATTTCACTAAGTGGGTCGAGGCTGAACCATTAACTACAATCACAACCAAACGAGTGATTAACTTTATCGTGAGAAACATCATCTGTCGATTTGGGATTCCAAAGATTGTAATAACAGACAACGGAACTCAGTTCGATAGTGCTGAATTCAGAAACTTCTGCCAAAAATACCACATCGAGAATCGGTACACCTCTGTGGCGCACCCACAATCGAACGGGCAAGTCGAAGCGGCAAATAAAGTAATTAAGTCCATTCTGAAAAGAAGAATGAAGCGGGCTAGAGCCATGTGGGCTGATGAATTGCCCTTGGCACTATGGGCCTATAGGACAACATATAAATCGGCAACAGGACATACCCCGTTCTCCCTTGCTTTTGGAACGGAAGCAGTCATCCCGGTGGAGATAAAGGTACCTTCTCATCGGGTGACTTATTATGATCCAATGACCAATAATGAATTGCTCCTTGAGTCCCTGGATATGATCGAAGAAAAAAAGGGATGAAGCAGACCTGCGTGCCCTGAGGTGCAAACAACATGTCGCCCGATATTACAATAAAAAGGTCCGAGCCCGAACCTGGGAACCCGGAGACTTGGTTCTGAAACGTGTCTTTCCACCCCCAACTCATATGGGAGCGAAGTGGGAAGGACCGTACTCTATTCTGAGCAAGCTTGATAATGGAACCTTCAAGCTGGCAACCGTAGATGAAAAGGAAATCCCCAGAGTGTGGAATGCCCAACATTTACGGCCATATTTAACATGAGAGTTTCAAATTTATTCTTTTGCTTCGTTAAAAAACTATGTACAGGGCATGACTTGCCTAGAATAGTCTGATTCCTTAAAGCAAGAGATTATAAAGTGGACGTAGGTCATGATTCGACCGAACCACTATAAAAATACTGTGTGTCATTTGCCTTTACTGCATCTTTATTTATCTGCCTGTTTCTTTTTATGAAAATCAAGGTGAATAATGCAGGTACCCGAAGTCCGGTGCCAACCATTCCTCCCGTAGAGTGTTCGGAGAAACTCAAAGCCTTGGCAAATACCCCAACTGCTTGCCCGACTGGTTTTAATCCTCAGAGCTTGGGTTAAAATGTAAACCTAGAACGAGATTGATAAGCGTGCATGATTGCAGACCGCTTGATCCACAACTCTAACTCTCCAGAGAGAGAGAGAGTATAAAAGCGTCTCCGATTGAGCGCTGAGAAAGAGCTCCTTCCCCGCTGAAGGATCGGGGAGCGAATGAATCACTGAGCTCGAACTCTAACTCTCCAGAGGGAGAGAGTATAAAAGCGTCTCCGATTGAGCGCTGAGAAAGAGCTCCTTCTCCGCTGAAGGATCGGGGAGCGAATGAATCGCTGAGCTCGAACTCTAACTCTCCAGAGAGAGAGAGAGTATAAAAGCGTCTCCGGTTGAGCGCTGAGAAAGAGCTCCTTCCCCGCTGAAGGACCGGGGAGCGAACGAATCGCTGAGCTCGAACTCTAACTCTCCAGAGAGAGAGAAAGTATAAAAGTGTCTCCGATTGAGCGCTGAGAAGGAACTTCTTCCCTGCTAAAGGATCGGGGACCGACTGAACTACTGAATTCAAACTCTAACCTTGGCAACCGTCAGGAGAGTATAAAGAAGTCTGTAATTAAGCACTGAGAAAGGTGTCAGAAATTCGGTGCCATAAGAACAATTATCCTATGAAATCTTCTGAGTCCCCTATACTCAGAAAAAGGGGGCAACTTGCCAACAAGGCTAACCAATTTTAAGTAAGCCCCTGTCAGGTGCTATGATAGTAGCTGATTGGGAGCACATATACTCATATACATATACTGAGCTTTAAAATAGCAACGCAGCATTAAAATTTTCCCTTGGCTATCTGTTGTTTGACTGATTTTTAATTATTATCAGATGGCCTATGACTAAGCATGGAAAGTTTATTTGAATACAGGTACATAAGGATGCAAAAAGAGATAAACTTTTATTTATGTACTGAGGATCAACAAAGTGAAAAGCAGCCTAGAAAAGAAGGTGAGGGCCAGTCTCACAATTTCACTTCCTGGCTAGTGGAAAGCCTAAAGACAAAATATCAACAAACAACAAACATCCTATTTACGCTTTGACCTCTTCTCTTGCTTCTGCCTCTCCAGCCTCTCCTTGTCGGCTTCAGATGAATCCCCTTTTTTCCTCTTCCGCTTGTCTATGAGGGGAACATCCGACTCCTCTGAAGTCTCCTCTTCCACCTCTTTTCTCTTGCTTCTACTAGAGAGGGAAGCCGGGAAGTCATCGGGGTTTGCGAAGTGAAGCTGTCGGCTGATGGATTTGGGCTGGATTTTCACAATCATCCCAGTTTTGGGATCGAATTCTGCAAGAGGGACTACGTCCAAAGCCTCATCTCCCACCTTCTTCGAAGCCAACTCTTTCTCCTGTCTGGATTTTCGGCTGGCCAAGGTTTCCTCGTCATCATCGTCGGCCTTTTTGGTGCCGATAATGTCCTCTTCGTCGTCTACATGGCGGCCATCCATATCTTTCAAAGCTTCGATAGTCTCAGCATCTTTGGGTACATCGGTGCTAGGTGCCGGGATGCTTCTTTCTACTGTTGTGACCTCGGCCTGCTCTGAAACATCAATACCAGCACCTGGCAGGACAGCCTCCTTCTCCACCTCTTTCTCTTTTTCAGCACCCTTGTCGACGGGCTCGCCACCTGTATTACGAGAGACACACATTACTAATTCAATTGGTTGTTCTGCCAGACGACGACAATTCACAACTGCTCTAACAAATTGTGGGGAAAAGAGAGAAATACCTTCAGCAGATGCTTCTTCTTGAGTAGTTGCAGAGGCTCCAATGACCATCGGAGTTCGACCCAAAGGGATTAATGGATCATCGGGATGGTATTCCTCAACCCCGGAGGTCTTGGGCTCCACGGCCGAACTCGAGCCCTCATCAGCTTTGCCTTTACCCTTAGCCAGGGCCCTCTCCTTTTCCATCTCTGCCAGAATTAGGCGACGACCCTCTGCCAGGTCCTCAGGCTCATTGTCCCTTAGGATGCTTTTCATCAATTCATCCTCATCGATTTCTTCAGCCCCCAGTCTATGTTTTTCACCCTCCACAATGGCATTCCATAAGTTGGCCAAAGTAACATGGTAATCCGGGATCCATGAGATGTTGCGAGTTTTGAGAACCTGGCCAAGGAAATCGAAAATCATTTCTTCAAACCCCTCGATCTCCTTCTCTCTTTCGAGGAGCTTGTTGTTAGAAGCAGTGTCCAACTCGATGGCACTTTCAACATTCTTTTCGGCGAGAGCTGCCCGTCTCTCCGCGTCCGCGACCTGGTCATTCAAGATCACCTTTTCTGCTTTAGCCAAGGCCAAACTTTCCTTTAAACTCGCTCTTTCTGCCTCCCAAGCAGCCTTCTCAGCTTCAAAATGGCCTTGTGCTGTTTTCAACTCGATGTTGGCCATTTTGAGATCTTCAACCTCCTTCTTTAAGGCCATTTTCTCTTGGCTATTGGAGTCCAGCTCTGAATGAAAGCACTGCTTGGCATTCTCTAATTCAGTCTTATAATTTTCAGCGTCCCTCCGTGCTAAAGCAAGCCGGGACTGAGCATCTTCCAGGTCCTTCTCCAATTTTGTCCTAGCTCTTTCGTTATTTTCAAGTTTCGCCTTTAACCTGTGTGCTTCTATTTCGAGTGTTCGGATGACTTCCGAAAGGTTAACTGCGTGCTTTTTCATCATCTCATATTGCCTGGCCACGTGGCGGATGTGGCCGATAACTTCATTATCCCAATTTTTAGTAACCGGTTCCAAGGCAGGAACGAACACCATCCTGTCAAAGAATATGCCTGGAAATTGTTCCCGCAGCTTTTCCAGCCTACCTTGGATCTCGGGACCATGGACGTAATCCCGTGACCCGGGGGCAGCTAACTCTGGTTGGCTGGTGGGGACAATGTCACTTCTCTCCTTCTCACTCTCTTTGGATGAATCTTTGTCCCTATCTTTAGATTCGTGATGCCTTTTGGACGACCGACTGTGGGAAGGCGCACTCTTTGGAGGAGTTAACTCTTTTGGAAGTTTCTTTCCCCCTGACGGAATTGTCGGATGACTTGAAGGCTTAGTAGAGATCGGTTTAGGTGGAGACCGAGGTTGCAAGGAAGTCGTCCTATGAGAAGGACCACGAGAGCGCTCAGTATCTGGACGAAGGCTGGGTGTACCCTCACGAAGAGAACGATAAGAGTAAGATTTCCTACGGGACATCGTTCCTGCAAAAAAGAAAAGAGTATATTAAAACTTTGAATACCCACGATATAAGAAGTGCAGGGTCAGACAGCATGTGTGATGTGTGCATCCCATATAATTCCCCCTAACAGACCCGGGCCTGAAGACAGGCTCATCTGACCAGTTTCTCGTCCTCTAGTTGAAGCGATCGCCTCTTCAGGAGCAGGGAAGAAAGGCCCCTCTCCGAAGTCTTTTTCCGTATATACATCATTGGGTAGAGGGATTTTATTCAGCTCATCAAATAACTGCTCTTCTGTCAAGTCATCGGCAGCAACAGTTTCTATTGGAGCAGAGATAGGAATTTCCTTCGGCACATCACCGCGGGCCTCATCCCCTCTGTATATGTTCAAGTCTTCATCGTCTTGGATAACTATCGGAGAAGGACTCTTGCGAAATTTAGTTGTCTCTACCGCTTGTGAAGTTCCCTCTCCCTCTGTTGGGGGCACGTACTTATAAGGTTTTCCGCCGGTGCCAAGTCCAAATCTTCTGTCTAGAAGACGATGCTTATGAAGATTGTCGTCCGTAATGCATTTTTTGATCCTTAGAAAGTCGGATCTGCTTTGTAAAAGAATGGACAACCGGTTGTTGTATAGTGGACCCTCTGTTTTCGGGAAGACATGATCTGTTCGAAACAAAGAAAAAGGGGGGGAGAATGTTAATGCCTAAACTTCTTGAACAAGATATTCGATTAGAAGCTTAAAGTTTACTTGATTTGAGCCATCTTCGTGAGCATCCGGCCTGTCTCTTTATATAAAACCAGTCAGATTTAGGGTCCCCTATATTGCTATACCCATCGTACAAAACCTTCCTATTCGCCACCGATTCAAAGAAGGAGAAATTTGGAGTTGCCGAAGAACGGTGCTTGAAAAGAAAGAAGAATGTCAAATCTCTGAATTTAAGTTCGGCGTGTAGGATCTCCGCGTACGCAACATATAGGGCGTATAGGGATGCGTAAGCATTAGGATGGAGCTGCATCGGAGCAATACCCAGTTGCTTTAAAGTTTCGATAGCAATCGAAGGAAACGGAGGAATAGCTCCTACCAAGCACATGGTCCGACTAATTGCCATATATCCTTCCGGAGCTAGGTGGGGTCTATCTTCGCTACCGGGTGTCAAGACGTCATCCCAAGGAATTCCGTGTCTCAAGCAGATTCTCTTAAGTTTTATATCGTCGAGCTTAGATGCTAGAGAATCGGAGAATTTATCTATCCCGAGAGCGCCAGGAATCTCGTCGGGAGCTCGCTCGTCTATCTCGGACTCTTCGCTACATGAAGTACTTTCGGATTGATCTGATTCTGTGGCCTCGTACTCAGATCCAGTATCTTCACCTCCAGGATTAGTGGGAGGAATTTCCGGGTTGTATTGCTCAGGAATCTCGGATTCCGCTTCTGCTGCGGATCTTGAAGAAGAGTGATCATTCGACATTGCTGCTAGGACGAGAAAATATGAACAATAAGATTAACACTACCCGTCCCCCGTGTGTGCAAGTGCCGGTGTGTGTGCTTGTGTGTGCGCATTAAAAATAAAGCGTGGAAGCAATCAAGATCATCAAAATATTAGTCGTCATATGCAGTCAAAATTGTGCGGTCATTTGGTCCAGAAAGTCCAACGTCAAGGCTCTATCCTAACTGTTCAGAATTTTATGGTGACAAGGCGTTGATTAAAGTTTGAAATCTCTTTGCATCGTCAGCTATGAGTCGGATCGCAAGGCAGAGGGATCGCCCCTTTTCGGATCGCAAGGCAGAGGGATCGCCCCCATCGGATCGCAGGCCAAAAGGATCGCTCCTTCACGAATCGTTGCAACCCCCACGACACGCGCCTTTGCTGCCACCACGATCTTCCGTCTCGCCAGTCGCCTTCATCTTTTCCTCTCCTTGCCCACGATCCGAACCGGCCTCCTCTCTTCTTCTTCCTCCTTCGTTTTCCATCTCTTCTTCTCACCCTCGAACTCCGAGCTCTACGCCTATCAGCTATGGCGTCTCGATGGATTCCCCGAAAATCGCAAACTTCCATCGTTTTTCCCATAAATTATTCGAAAAAGTTCGTGTAACAGCAGCGTTTACGAATAAGGATGTTTTCCGTGGAATTACCTTTCTAAAAATTGGGAAAGTGATCGGATATTTGAAGATTCGAAATACTGGGGTTCGTTCCTCGATGGAGCAGGCGAAACGATACGGCAAAAAGAAAGAAGAAGGAAAATGAAGAGGGAAGGGTCAGCTTATATAAGCAAAGAGGGCGACCGTTTGTCTCCCTTTCTTTGTCTTATTCGATCCACGAAAGACCGATGGGCCGCGAACCAAAATCCCACCACGACTCGAGGAGGAGCCCGTTTCGTTCCGAGGCCCAAGTACACACCCAAGAGCGTAACGAATATCCCTCTAACGGACCGCGATTCGAGCCTGCGAAACGAGTCGATAAATCCATAAAAAATCCCAGAAGGAGAATCGTTCTCTGATTCGCGACTTACTTTGAAAAGGCGATTCTATAGTTTCGAAGCATGTTCCATCATCGATAAAACGTACTTCGAGGGGGCAAAATGTTGGCTAGCTTTTTTGACCAAGCCATCCAGGATCATTTATAAGAAGAAAGCATGAAACCACGATATCTAAGGACATGGAGGAATGGATCGCACCATCATCTCGACCACCGTCGGATCGCACATCATCGTCTCGGCCGCGGAGGATCGCGTCTCGACGGATCGCCCCCATCTCATCAGCAAACGACACATCCAGGCGATCCGATCCAAACTTATATTGTTGTCCAGAGCGAACCGATCCGATCCCCTAGTGCATGGCGAACCCTCTGACCCGTTCAAGCGCGAGCTAGTCTTTAGCGATCCGAATCGCACGGATCTGGCGACACGTGTCCCTAACCGTCATTTGGACCGATTCTCCCCATCTGCACGATCCGATTTTCAAGCAGATCACGACACCTGTCCCCAACGGCTAATTTGACTGTTTCTCCAACGGTGGCGATGCGATCCGATGTTCTCGGGATTCGTGCCACGTGTCCACGATCCGCCTAACAAAATCAGCTATAAATAGCCCGGAGCTTGGCATTTTTTGGGATCTTTTTTGGCAATAGTGAGTACTGAATCCGCCATTGTTGTCAAATTACTGAAATATTGAGAGAAATCCTTGTTGTATTAGCTTTCAAAGCATAATCAATAATATATAAAGTGGACGTAGGCTCATTAACGCCGAACCACTATAAATTCTGTGTGTTATTTCCTTTTTTCTCATTCTTCAGTTGAAACTCTATAAGCTTCAGAACAATTTGGGTGTTAGGTCCAAATTTTAATCTAACATGCATAAAATAAAGTAAATGGTTAAATCATCGCAATGCTTTTTATAAAAATGAAGTCATTATAAGACTCGGGGCCCATCACACAATGCAACGCAAGCCGGAGGATAGAGTTTTTACCTTATAATGGCCAAGAGATGCTTCATGCGTATAAACAACAGTGTTTGATATTATTACTAGTGCATATATGTTTCAAAAGAAAATTCAATCATAAATATCAATCCTAGGCGGCATAGCTACCATCTACTATGTCGCCATACTAGTAATACAATCACATCCAACTGATTTCTATCGATATATAACCTCTTAGCTCGTACGTTTCAGAGAAGGACGTGAAGCAAGAGAATAAATTCTCCGCCGCCAAACAGATATATATTTAATAGAGATCAATCAGCACAGAACAAAATCCAATGTCAGACACACAGTCCATTTACGAGTTCATTCTGGGTATGAACGAAGCTGGAGGCACAAAATTCCTCGCATATCCGCACAATCAACAATACGTCCGGACGGCTACCACTTCAGCTCCTTCAAGGTAGCTACTCCAATCATGAGCATCAGTAGCGCCTATCCATCCAATGTGAAGATCATCGGTCTTGAACCATCTTCAACTCGTCGACTTCTAACCGTCGATCGATTATTTGAAATGAGAATTAACTCGGCCTTTTCAAATAATCCACATATATTTAGATTTTCAAATAAATTCTTCACATGGTTCAATCATTCGACATTCACATTTCAGTTCTTTAGTATAGTTTTCATGTCAAACACATTCAACCATCAAATATCAAGCAAACCAAGCAGAATCGGTTTATTTCCACTCTATATCGTCTATAATATTTTATAACGATATATCGCTATTTCCATTTATTTAAAAACGGCCCTATTTAATTATACGACGTTTCAGGTCATGCGGAGGCATTGGCGGTGTTTTCCCCAAAATTTGTTTTACACATATCTGAAAATCTAACCGTTGGATTTCAACAAAGTTTATATCATTGGGAAGATATTCCCAAAGCGAACCCAACGGTTTTGGTTTCGTCGAAATCCGACGGTCGGGTCTTTCAGTGTAATCGTTTGAAGTTACGATTTCAAAACGCGAACTGCACTACCTCGGTTCGTTTTAATTTATATATATATATATGAATATAATTCATTCGACGATTTCAATATCGTTTTCACTTCAAATATTTCACTAACACCTTTATATTTCGAAAAATTTCACCATAACCTCCTTTGTACCGGAAGGGGTTTGGAAATTTATTGGGCCGTATTAGGTACCCAATAAATCCTAATAAGCACACACATATTTATAGTGATATATTCCGGTGTCCACAGGGGAGTGTGTATAGATCATAATTCCAGAGAATAAATTCTCGTCACCCTATAAATGGTTTTTGTGCCTTAATGACCAGAGAGACGTGTTTATTGTCATCTCCAGACCTGTGTGGGGTTTTTATTAATCTTGCAATTTACCGTTACAATTTATATAGTCCAGATCAGTAATCAGTTCAACCTGTAATATATAGTCATCGCCATACAAGCCTCTCGCTCGTATGGTAAATCTTCAACCTCGTCACACAAGCTCCAAATGCTTATGTGGTATATGATGAAGTATGCCTATCGTCAAGAAGTATGCCATGTAGTGTAATTCAAAATTAATTGTTACTATCCTATGGCGATGTTTATTATTACACACAGAACAACTAGCACTCCGCATCCAATGGCATTCACAGGAGTTGATATAATAATAAAATTTGCACATCCAACTCATTAAGGTTTACGTATTTGTCGGGCACGCAAATAAATTCTTTACTCAACAGCTAATCCATTTCCTGTTCAACACATGTATATATATGTGCAAAAGTAAGCTAAAAATTATATTTCCAGCGAACAAAGGTTTATCTCCACTTATGGTTATTTTTAACACTTCACGTTTCACTTAAAAATGATATTTTTGTCGAACTAAAATATATTTCAACACACGAATGTTTTAACACTTCATATTCTCAATAAAAATGTAATTTTTACTATTCGATCATTTTATTCGACATATGAACTTCTCAACACATGAGCTTCTCAACACATGAGCATTTCCACACAAGGATATATTTTATATGATTTGTATATATATAAGGAAGATGTTATTTTTATTGTTGAAACAATTTATTTAAAATACGAATATTTTACATACTTCGTATATATAATAAAAAGTGGTTTTTATTGTTAAAACTATTTATTTATTCAACACATGAATTATTTTTCAACACATGAGCATTTCCACACATGGACATAGTTTCAACACACGACTTTCATTTCAACACTTGAAAATAATTTCAACATATGAAAATAATTCTAACACATGAATATTATTCAAAATTTCGGCAGCATAACGACAGTATATTTAAAACCGGCACCATCCCGAGTATGGCTCCTCGTTCTACCTTAAAACCTCGCGGTTTTTGACAATGTGGATTTCATACATCTAATTCGCACGTAGGCGAGTATGATTTTGCTTTTCCACAATTTGTTTCAATCACAAATGGGTATTTTTCAACCACAACCAAACAATATCAACCACAAACAATTCTGTCATTCATTCGCATTATTCACCAATTTTTTCACACCAATTCACAATCAATAAATATCGTCCATGGTTTGTGGACGAGGGGAGTGTGTGTATATATATATATATATATATATATAGGGGAGTATATATACATACATATATATATATATTATTTCCATTCCAACACACATATCTTTTATACAATGCATGTATAATTCATGCTTCGCTCATATAACATACACAACGCATGTACATGAGGTATACGACACGTGTATAATTTATATTTTGCTTATATAATTTATACAACACATTTCCATTCACATTTCAGTTTAGAAATCTCACATTGGTTTTCGAGATGCTAAAGATCGTGGCTAGCTCAGAAAAATCCGCGGTCTCTTCTAGATTGTAGAGAGCGTCCTCGCGATCACGATGTTTCCTGTTTCATCGAATTTCGTTAACACACGATAAAGATATGATTTTTCAAAGTTTGCAACACTTAAAAGTGTTATTTTCAGTTCAGAAAACCCTAGCTGTTACCTGCCTTGTTTCTTTGAAACTCGGTTTGGATTTTTGGGCAAATCCGTGAAGTAGTTCGTCGATCGGCTGGTGCAAGGTTGAAGGGGCGGAGAGACGTGTCTGCAGGACGTGGTGGGGTCCAGCTCGATTCACCAGGGAGGCGGCGGCGCTTTGAAGTTCTGAACTTCAGGGCGGTGGTTCTCTCGAAATACGTGACGAGGGAGAGAGTGGCTTGTCTTGATTTGAAGAGGGGGAGGAGAACTACAAAAGGTTCAACTGGGGGTGGGGGCTGATTCGGGCTGTGGCAATCGGAAATCGCCTAGGAAGGGGAGAAAAAGGTTTCCGTCGATGTCGCGGGGGGGGGGGGGAGGGAGGGGTTCTGATATATTTTTTTATTTTAATTATGAATGGAGAAATTCTATTGGTCGATGGTTTTATTAAATTTTAAAATAGTGTTTCTCCACAGAACACCAATTCAAACCCAACGACTGTCACCCTTAGCTAAATACCCCCATCCCGGACACAATGTGATATGTTTCGTAGGCCAATTCGACTGTTACAGTCAGTTATTCTTCAAACTAAAGTGTAAAACATTCAATATTCTATTTGAACGTACGTTTCAATTTGCCAGGGCCACAAACTGATTCGAAAAATTCCAGAAAAATAATTCTAGCTATGTTTTGACGCTACAGTACCAACAAAACTAGTTTCGTCGAATTCTGAGATCGTTTGAAAAATGGCCATTTTCTGGTCGATCCAATTTAACAGAATTTAACAAAACACGTTTTCTTTTGCCACGCTCACATACTAGCTTCAAAAATTATGAAATTTGAAACCTAGCAATAATTTGACATCCCGGATCAAATAAAAGTGGTTTCGTCGAATTCCGAGGTCGTTTGCAAAATGTCTATTTTCAAGGGCTATATATTCTCTATAGCGACCTTTCTGAAAATTCATTTGGCCATAACTTTTGATTCCCGCTATGAAACTTCGATTTTTCAAATTCGTTAGAAAGATATTCATAAACAGATTTAAATATTTTTGGTTTCACCGAAATCCATTATATTTTGCACCCAATACAGTCGGTCAAAGTTTAAATTCAAATTTTCGAATTGCCACACTATATCTAATTCACTATTTTATTGAAATATTCTAGTTCAATTGTTTAAATTTCTTTAAAATGTCCGAGTTAAAAAATTTGAAATTGGTTCATATTTTCCGGGTTGTTACAATCTCCCCCACTTAAAACTTTTCGTCCCCGAAAAGGAAACAATAGTATAGTAGGAAACAAAAATGTAAATGCAAAGTATTGTGAAGGTACCTTGCACCGGAGTTAGTCAGAGAGGTCCACTCTGCATTTGGGGTAAGCTTGATTAATGCTCTCCTCAGTCTCCCAAGTACAGTTTTTAGGATCACCACTCCACTGCACTTTAACTAAATAAACCTTCTTGCTCCTTAGCTCTTTAGTTTCTTTGCCAACAATTTTTAACGGCTCTCTTCTGACTGCTAATTTTGGAGTAATTTCCAAGTCCTGTTGCGCTGCTTCTTCTACAACAAGATCCGGATCATGCACATGTCTTCTAAGTTGAGATACGTGAAACACATTATGCACTCCAGGCAACCAATCAGGTAATTGAACCCTATAAGCAAGAGTTCCAATTCATTCAAGTATAGGAAAGGGACCAATAAATCTGGGTGCTAACTTCACAGTTTTACCGAATCGGATCACTCCTCTCATTGGAGAAACTTTCAAATAAACATGATCACCAACAGCAAATGTCAAATCTCTTCTTCTAGAATCCGCATAACTTTTATGTCGGCTTTGTGCGGTTTTCAATCGCTTCTTGATGAAATAGACTTTTTCAGACGCTTCTCTAATCATATCGGGTCCCAACACAAGTTTATTGCCCGGTTCTACCCAACATGCGGGAGATCTGCACAGTTTTCCGTATAATGCTTCAAATGGAGACATTTTTAAACTTGCTTGATCGCTATTGTTATATGAGAATTCTACCAAATGCAAGTGATCTTCCCATGACCCACTAAAATCAATAATACAAGCCCGCAGTAAATCTTCTAGAATTCTATTCACTCGCTCAGTTTGGCCATCTGTCTGAGGGTGATAAGCGGTTCTCATATTCACTTTTGTTCCCAATTCTGTTTGGAATGCCTCCCAGAATTTGCTAGCGAATAATGGGTCTCTATCACTAACTATGCTGATGGGAACTCCATGCAGCTTAACAATTTCTTTGAAATATATATGTGCTAGACTTTGAGCGGTTCTATTGGAACTGACAGGTATGAAATGGGCGGTCTTCGTGAAGCGATCTACGATCACCCAAATACTGTCATTACCTTTCTTGGTTCGGGCAAACCATCTATGAAATCCATGGAAATCTGTTCCCATTTCCAACCTGAGACTTCCAATGGTTGCAACAACCCGGCTAGCTTTTGTTGGTCGCTCTTGACTAACTGACAAGTAGGGCACCTGCTAATATATAAAGAAATGTCCCTCTTCATTGCCCTCCACCAGAAGGTGCACTTAATATCATTGCACATTTTGCTCACACCGGGATGGATACTATGTTTGGACTTATGGCATTCATCCATGACTTCTCTTCGAAGCTCTGGGATACTCGAGATGCAAATCGTGTCATTTAATCTGAGAACTCCCTTATCGTCAATACGGAAACCTGTGGTTTCACCTTCCTTGATCCTCTGACGGATTCTCTGAATAAATTCATCGTCTTTCTGAAGGACTGAAATCTTATCGATCAATGAAGATGTAACAGTTATGCTAGTGATGATTTCAGTCTTTCTACTGAGCGCATCAGCCGCTACATTAGCCTTCCCTGGCGTATACAGGATATCTAGATGATACGCTGCAAGAAATTCTAGCCAACGCTGCTGCCTCAAATTCAGATCTTTCTGGGTGAACAAATACTTTAATGATTGATGGTCTATAAATAGTTCGATTTCTCACCCAATAGGTAATGCCTCTAGATTTTCAAAGCGAAAACGATAGCTAGCAACTCAAGATCATGGGTTACAAAATTCTTCTCATGCAGTTTCAGCTGGCGGCTTGCATAAGCGACTACTTGGCCTCTTTGCATTAATACTGCACCAAGACCTCTAATAGAAGCATCTATCCAAACCGTCAAATCCTGATTGCCATCGATAATGGTTAATACTGGAGCGGTTGTCAATTTCGATTTCAATTCCTAGAAAGCTTCCTCACAGTCGGAAGTCCACTTAAATTTCTCGTGCTTCTTCATAAGCTTTGTTAATGGACCGGATATCTTCAAAAAAACCTTAACGAACTTTCGATAATAACTAGCCAACCCCATAAAACTTCGAAGCTCTGTGGGTGTAGTAGGTTGTTTCCAGTCTTGAATTGCTGTAATTTTGCTTGGATCTACAGAAATTCCTTCCTTTGACATGACATGGCCAAGGAACTTCACCTCTTCTTGCCAGAAGACACACTTAGAGAATTTGGCTTTGAAGATGTTCTTTCTTAGAATCTCCAATACTTGTTCTAAATGTTTTTCATGCTCAGGTTTTGATTTGGAGTATATGAGGACAAATTTATTCAGAACTCCCCTAAACACTCTATTCATTAGATCGATGAGTTATGATGGAGCGTTGCATAGGCCGAACGGCATTACTAACCATTCATAAAATAAGTCTGTCCCTTTGAAAGCTGTCAAAGGAACACACTCTTCGACAATTCTCAATTGATGGAAACCTATAGCTAGGTCCATTCTAGAAAATACTCTCGCCCCATTTAATTGGTCTAACAGATCATCGATGCGGGGTAACGCATATTTGTTTTTGAGCGTCTGTTTGTTGAGGTCTCGGTAATCAACACATAATCGAAGAGTACCGTCTGACTTTGGGACAAACACTACAGCTGTACCCCAACTAGAAAAGCTAGGTCTAATCAGACCCTTCCATAGCAGTTGACGAGTTTGATCGCCTAATTCTTCTTTTTCCTTTGGAGTCATTCTGCGAATTGGATGTACTACTGGTCTGGCATTGGGAATTAGATCGATTCTGAACTCTATTTCTCTTTGCGGAGGTAAGTTTTCGACTTCTTCAAACACATCCGCATAGTTTCTAACAACATGAATATTTTCTAAGGAAGTGGGGATAACTTCCAGCGCAGACCACAATTCCTTTCAATCTGGATTTGAACCGTGGCATGGTACAGTAATATATCCAAGCTTCGTTTTAATTCTTACTATTCTTTCCACACAATTTACTTTGGCTTTATATTTCGTTAACCAATCTAGCCCGAGAATGATATCGAATTCGGGAAAATCCATAACGACTAGATCAAAAGGAAACCGGTATCGAGAGAAAGAAGCAGCTACTTTACAATATGAACTGAGAATAATAGAACCCCCTATTGGACTATGAACCTTAACCGATTCTTTAAGCTTTCTTTGTTTTAACTTTAACTTGTTAAATGTGTTACTTGCAATAAAACAACGTGATGCACCCGTGTCAAATAATACAAAAACAGGAATATTTTTAATTGTAATGGTACCTCGCAAAACATTGGGTTTACCTGCTTCATCGGAATCAGCCGGCGGGTTCGTCCCGTTATATACGTGAGCAACCTCAGCCTTCTTAAGCAAGGGACAGTCTCTGACAAGATGTCCTGCGGCAGTTAAAGCAAGAACGAGGGTTCTGAGAGCCCTGGCTTGAAACTTGAGAATCGGTCTTCTGCCTTTTCGGGGATGTGCAAACATTTGAGTGGTGCCCCACCTTGCCACAATTGTATCAGCTTCCCTTTGGCGGCCTGCTAGTCTGCAGATTCGTGGATGACGCGTTGCTTGATTCTGGCTAGTTTGTAGAGGGCTTGCGTTTATTCCCCGCCTGGCTTTTAGCACGGTCCAGATCGAGGTTCCTTTGATCCAGTCCTCATAGTTGCACACCATCTCCACTAATTCATTAAACGCCAGCTTGATGTGGGCCATTGCCCTGTCTTGGTACTTCCGCTTTAGCTCGAGGATGAATCTCTTGTTCTTGGACTTAACGGTGGCGATAAGCTCGGGAGCGTAGCGGGATAACTATGTAAACTTGTTCAGATAGTCTTGCACAGAAAGATCTCCTTGCTGGAGGTTTGCGAATTCGTCGTGCATGCGCTCAAGGGCTTGCTCTGGGACGTACATTTCTTTGAATAAATCTTTGAATTCATCCCATGTCCAACCAGCATCTCTATTCGCTGCGATAAGAGCTTCCCACCATAATTCGGCTTCCTCTTGCAAAAGCCAAGCACCAATGAAAGCTTTGTCTTTATCACCCAGCCTCAGGCCTCCTAATATCTTCTCGCATGTCTTCAGCCATGCTAGGGCCTCAATCACAGTGCCCGTTCCAGAGAAGGATTTGCCTCCTAGGTTCTTGTACCTTTTTGCCACGTGGTCGAGCTCAAATGGTTGAGCGGCCAGCAGTTGTATTAAGGGTCATCTTCAGTTGGGACTTCTCCTCGTCCTCTGCCACGGCCAGCTCGGCCTCCTCTACCAGCGGCTACTCGGGTAGCCATTGTTCAGGTTCTGTATAAGCAAGAAAAGAGTTAGCCTACAGAAACGATAATTTTATTGCATGGTAAAGCAGAAGAACTTAAGGAAAGACAACGATGTACTGATCAAATTGTTTTTGCTATTCTGCTAAGCTCATTCTAGGACATTACTAGT
Source organism: Allium sativum (assembly GCA_030737875.1). Classification (NCBI taxonomy): domain Eukaryota; kingdom Viridiplantae; phylum Streptophyta; class Magnoliopsida; order Asparagales; family Amaryllidaceae; genus Allium; species Allium sativum. The sequence goes on from CM060924.1 coordinate 305,277,077, forward strand.
CCTATCTCTAATGAGTTACTCGCCTTAGAATACTACTGATTCTATTCTGACGAAGTGTTTAATGTATTAAATTCCAGAACTAAGGTTAACCAAAGCTCTGATACTACCTGTGACGATCTCAAAACCCCGTGCTACGGTGTTAAGGTTAATCATTGGAATATAATACATTAATCATCATTAGCAGAGTACAGATAATAGCATAAACAAGAAATAGAACAATTTACACAAATATGACAGTGGAATCATATATATCACCACATCAGAGAGCACAGTGCAGGATACAACTTAGTGCATAATAATACATAATCAGTCTACATCGCCTATGGCGGAATCACATATATAAAGAGTACATAAACAAAACATCAGTCTACATCACCTGTAGCGGAATCATATACATATACAATAATGGCGGAAAAAATCATAGTCATCAACATGTAGTCAAGCCTCGCCATGAGCCCAAAGTGCACCTCTACTGCGGTGCCAAGCCAAAATATGTCAGCTACCTGTAACTAGGCTGCTCCTATGAAAATAAGGGCACCCGAGTTTGCGATATTAAACAAACTACGAGTCAATCATGGGACTGGTATGAGAAATCTACTTAACTAACTAAATCACAATTATAAGGAAAATCAAAGGACCATGCCACTTTCGCGGAACGGGTTTACTCCAATGAGTGAAAGTGCATGAAATAAAGTAAACGATTAAATCATCGCAATGCTTTTTATAAAAATGAAGCCATTATAAGACTCAAGTCCCACCACACAATGCAACGCAAGCCGGAGGATAGAGTTTTTACCTTATAATGGCCAAGAGATGCTTCATATGTATAAACAACAGTGTTTGATATTATTACTAGTGCATATACGTTTCAAAATCAAATTCAATCATAAATATCAATCCTAGGCGGCATAGCTACCATCTACTATGTCGCCATACTAGTAATACAATCACATCCGAAATTTCGTATTGGAAATTGAATTCCATCATGAGTCGAGGCAAGGGGCAAGCTCCTCTCCGTTCGAGACACTCTAGCAAATGCCTTAGGATCGCACACAGCGGTCCTTGGAATCGGCTGGGCCTGTCCTCTCTTACTTTTGAGGATTGGCAATTCCTAAACACACGTTTCCCGGTCCTTACAGACCTATAATCGAGGCGCCTCACATTCCAACAACCACACAGGTGAAAAGTATATATAAGTGTCAGGGCTGGTAGGTCACTAACACCACCGTAGCTAGAAAGAAACGTCGTGTTCTCCCAGTGGTCCTTTTCTCGTTTTTGACTCATACCGAGGTGTGAGGCTCGCGAATCCACGCTATACACAAAGCTATGCCCCACAGGCCATGCTTTGATCATCAACCACAAGACTTTGCTTTGCAACAGAAGCCTTGGTCACATACCACTTAGGTGTGCCACACAGGCAATCCACTCCATGCGACTGATTTCTATCGATATATAACCTCTGAGCTCGTACGTCTCAGAGAAGGCGCTAAGCAAGAGAATAAATTCTCCGTCGACAAACAGATATATATTTAATAGAGATCAATCAGCACAGAACAAAATCCATTGTCGGACACATAGTCCATTTACAAGTTCATTCTGGGTATGAACGAAGCCGGAGGCACCAAATTCGTCGCATATCCGCACAATCAACAATACGTCCGGACGGCTACCTCTTCAGCTCCTTCTAGGTAGCTACTCCAATCATGAGCATCAATAGCGCCTATCCATCCAATGTGAGGATCGTCGGTCTTGAACCATCTTTAACTCCTCGACTTCTAACCATCGATCGATTATTTGATATGAGAATTAACTCGGCCTTTTCAAATAATCCACGTATATTTTGATTTTCAAGTAAATTCTTCACATGGTTCAATCATTCGACATTCACATTTCAGTTCTTTAGTATAGTTTTCATGTCAAACACATTCAACCATCAAATATCAAGCAAACCAAGCAGAATCGGTTTATTTCCACTCTATATCGTCTATAGTATTTTATAACGATATATCGCCATTTTTATTTATTTAAAAACAACCCTATTTAATTAAACGACGTTTCAAGTCGTACTGAGGCACTGGCGCTATTTTTCCCAAAATTTGCTTTACATATATCTGAAAATCTAACCATTGGATTTCAACAAAGTTTATATCATTGGGAAGATATTCCCAATGGTTCCGGTTTCGTGGAAATCCGACGGTCGGATCTTTCGGTATAATCGTTTGAAGTTACGATTTCAAAACGCGAACTGCACGGCCTCGATTCGTTTTAATTTATATATATATATATATATATATATATATTTATATATAATTCATTCGACGATTTCAATATCATTTTCACTTCAAATATTTCACTAACACCTTTATATTTCGAAAAATTTCGCCATAACCTCCTTTGTACGGGAAGGGGTTTGGAAATTTATTGGGCCATATTAGGTACCCAATAAATCCTAATAAGCACACACATATTTATAGTGATATATTCCGGTGTCCACAGGGGAGTGTGTATAGATCATAACTCCAGAGAATAAATTCTCATCACCCTATAAATGGTTTTGGTGCCTTAATGACCAGAGAGACGTGTTTATTGTCATCTCCAGACCCGTGTAGGGTTTTTATTAATCTTGTAATTTACCATTACAATTTATATAGTCCAGATCAGTAATCAGTTCAACCTGTAATATATAGTCATTGCCATACAAGCCTCTCGCTCGTATGGTAAATCTTCAACCTCGTCACACAACTCCAAATGCTTATGTGGTATATGATGAAGTATGCCAATCGTCAAGAAGTTTGCCATGTAGTGTAGTTCAAAATTAATTGTTACTATCCTATGGCGATGTTTATTATTACACACAGAAAACTAGCACTCCGCATCCAATGGCATTCACAGGAGTTGATATAATAATAAAATTTGCACATCCAACTCATTAAGGTTTACCTATTTATCGGGCACACAAATAAATTCTTTACTCAACAGCTAATCCATTTCCTGTTCAACATATGTATATATGTGTGCAAAACTAAGCTAAAAATTATATTTCCAGTGAACAAATGTTTATCTCCACTTATGGTTATTTTTAACACTTCACGTTTCACTTAAAAATGATATTTTTGTCGGACTAAAATATATTTCAACAATGAATGTTTTAACACTTCATATTCTCAATAAAAATGTAATTTTTATTGCTCGATCATTTTATTCAACACATGAATTTCTCAACACATGAGCTTCTCAACGCATGAGCATTTCCACACATGGATATATTTTATATGGTTTGTACATATATAAGAAAGATGTTATTTTTATTGTTGAAACAATTTATTTAAAATACGAATATTTTACATACTTCATATATATTATAAAAATGTGGTTTTTATTGTTAAAACTATTTATTTATTCAACACATGAATTATTTTTCAACACATGAGCATTTCCACACATGGATATAGTTTCAACACAAGACTTTCATTTCAACACATGGAAATAATTTCAACATATGAAAATAATTCTAACACATGAATATTATTCAAAATTTCAGCAGCATAACGACAGGGTATTTAAAACCGGCACCGTCCCGAGTACGGCTCCTCGCTCTACCTTAAAACCTCACGGTTTTTAACAATGGGGATTTCATACATCTAATTCGCATGCAAGCGAGTATGATTTTTCTTTTCCAAAATTTATTTCAATCACAAATGGGTATTTTTCAACCACAACCAAATAATATCAACCACAAACAATTCTATCAACCATTCGCATTATTCACCAAATTTTTCACACCAATTCACAATCAATAAATATCGTCCATGGTTTGTGGACTAGCGGAGTATGTATATATATATTTTATTTCCATTCCAACACACATATCGTTTATACAATGCATGTACGATTCATACTTCGCTCATATAACTTACACAACGCATGTACATGAGGTATACGACACGTGTATAATTTATATTTTGCTTATATAATTTATACATCACATTTCCATTCACATTTCAGCTTAGAAATCTCACATTGGTTTTCGAGATGCTAAAAAACGTGGCTAGCTCAGAAAAATCCGCGGTCTCTTCTAGATTGTAGAGAGCGTCCTTGCGGTCACGATGTTTCCTGTTTCATCGAATTTCATTAACACACGATAAAGATATGATTTTTCAAAGTTTGCAACAATTAAAAGTGTTATTTTTAGTTTAGAAAACCCTAGCTGTTACCTACCTTGTTTCTTCAAAACTAGGTTTGGATTTTTAGGCAAATCCGTGAAGTAGTTCGTCGATTGGCTGGTGCGAGGTTGAAAGGGGGCAGAGAGACGCATTTGCACGACGTAGTGGGGTCCAGCTCGGTTCACCAGGGAGGCGGCGGCGCTTTGAAGTTCCGAACTTCAGGGCAGTGGTTCTCTCGAAATACGTGACGAGGGAGGGAGCGACTTGCCTTGATTTGAGGAGGGGGAGGAGAACTACAAAAAGTTCAACTGAGGGTGGGGCTGATTCGGGCTATGTCGATCGGAAATCGCCTGGGAAGGGGAGAAAAGGGTTTCCGTCGATGTCGAGGGGGGGCGGGGGTTTTCTGATATATATTTTTTATTTTGATTATGAATGGAGAAATTCTATTGGTTGATGGTTTTGTTAAAGTTTAAAATAGTGTTTCTCCACATAAACACCAATTCAAACCCAACGACTGTCGCCCCTAGCTAAATACCCCCATCCCGGACACAATGGGAAATGTTTCGTAGGCTAGTTCGACTGTTACAGTCAGTTATTCTTCAAATTAAAGTGTAAAACATTCAATATTCTATTTGAACGTACATTTCAATTTGCTAGGGCCACAAACTGATTCGAAAAATTCCTGAAAAATAATTCTAGCTATGTTTTGACGCTACGGTCCTAACAAAACTAGTTTCGTTGAATTCTGAGATCGTTTGAAAAATGGCCATTTTCCGGTCGATCCAATTTCACAGAATTTAACCAAACACGTTTTCTTTTGCCACGCTCACATACTAGCTTTAAAAATTATGAAATTTGAAATCTAGCAATAATTTGACATCCTGGATCCAACAAAAGTTGTTTCATCGAATTCCGAGGTCGTTTGCAAAATGTCTATTTTCAAGGGCTATATATTCTCTATAGCGACCTTTCTAAAAATTCATTTGGCCATAACTTTTGATTCCCGCTATGAAACTTCGATTTTCCAGTTTCGTTAGAAATATATTTATAAACAGATTTAAATATTTTTGGCTTCACCGAAATCCGTTATATTTTGCACCTGGTACAGTCAGTCAAAGTTTGAATTCAAATTTTCAAACTGCCACACTATATCTAATTCAATATTTTATTGAAATATTTTATTTCAATTGTTTAAATTTCTTTAAAATATCCAATTTAAAATTTTTTAAATTGGTTCACATTTTCCGGGTTGTTACACAATCTATGGGTTGACAGGCTGTAATGAGCGTTATTTATTTATTTTAACGCTTATACAGTTGTAAAATACATTCTAGATGATGTTTGAATGTTGAATGATCATTTATCATTATTGTTGAATACATGCGATGTATGAAATCCATATAAATATAATTATATGGTAATTGGTTGGGTTTGATTCGAATTAAGAAATAACAAAGATTTTAAAATAATATTTAGTAAAGATTTAAAAGTAATATTTAGTAAAGATTATAAAATAATATTTACTAAAGAATTAAATTATGATTTTGATGTCTGATTTTTGGATGAACACAAAAATATTGAAATATATGAAGCCGTGTTGTTTAGATTTGCGCCATTTTAATGCGAACAATATTTATATCCATTTTATTCATTTTTATAATGAATATCGAAAAGGAAATGATTTCTAAATCAAATATTTTGATAATATTATCATTTAAATATTATAATGCTATGGAATTTTCAATTTTGGTTTAAAATTGAAATGAAAGTGGGAATGGTTTTTAAATGAAATGATTTATAAAATATGTTTTAAAAGGAAATCGATGAAATATATATAGTATATATATTATATATATTTAATGGCCTGAATAGAATGCGTCGCGACCGTTCGCGAATTTCGATCATTGTCTTCGAATTGACATTACAGGAGATCCGACCGTTGGATTCTTCTAAAACCAAAACTGTTGGGTTCGTATCGAAAAGAGCTTTCCAATGAATATTGAAGAACAGAAATATAACGGTTGGATTTGGAATTATGTCCAAATGGAATTTGGAAAAGGTCGCCATGGATGCAGTTCGGTGGCCGTTATTAGAAACCGACTGTACGGGCCTTAATAAAATTATTAAAAAAATTAATAATTTGTGTAAAATCATAATAAATGATTTAGGAATTTGGATGAAAAATTCTACGTTTGCAAAGAAAAAATATATTTTATCGAAATGAACTAGTTTATAACTAGAATAATAATTCAGTTATTTTTAGAAATAAATTAATTGGATTTGAAATGGTTTTAAAATTACTAGAATTTTCCAATAAATAAATTGGAATGGTTTGGAATGGAAATAAACTTCAAAATATTTCGGTATTGGATTCTGTGATTATACGAATATCGTTATGGGAATTTGGAAGATTAAGATATCGTTATTTCCAATACGATATCCGTTGGTTTCAGAATTTGGTATTGAATATAAGCCAATATAATTTCTATTTAGAGCCTTGTATATGATATCAAATTGGATTTTGGGTTTGTCGTGAATGGTGTCTTAAATAACGCTGTTCTTAAACCCGTTGAGAAAAGAATAATCTTTTAATTAAGATTTAGAGAAGTTTACCAATTAATTAATATTTAATTGGAAACCAGATTGAAATTGGATTTTTGTGTTTGTCATGATCTATGTTTTAAATAACACTTGTACTTTAACCAAATTAACAGTGAAGAGATGATCTGGAATTTATGAATCTTTTTATCGAGATTTAAAGGAAATTTTCTGGAGTAAAGTTTTCTAATTTAATATATTAAATTGGAATTGAATGGAATTCGATTTGGTAATAATCGAAGTGAGCTTCTATGGAGGAAAACAATTACTATATGTGGAATTTAAAAGGCTTTGTCATTATTCCATTTATATTATTTGTTGGATATGGAAATTTATATCAATTATAAATATTGATCCGTTTTCCATGAAGATTCCATAATTAATGGAATATGATTTTGGGTTTATCGTGAACTGTGTTTTAAATGACATTGGTTCTTTAACCCAGTTAAAGACAGGATTACATGTCTAACGTTGTATTTCGAATTGTATTGTTGATCTCTACTAAATATATATCTGTTCGGTGGAGGAGAATTTATTCTCTTGCTTAACACCCTTCTCTGAGACGTACGAGCTTAGAGGTTATATATCGGCAGAAATCAATGGCACAACATAGATTGTCGATGCGACATGTTTGATTTCTCAATGTTATATAATCATTAATAATGGTTTTTGGGAAGATTAAAACTAAGTGGAGTTTTAATGAATCTTTAATTAGATTGAAATGTGAATGTGATAATGAGTACCACCAGTTTTAGTCCAGGCGATAGTTAAATCTTGAATTAGATTTGAACGTGAAATGGTAATTAATTTTACCGATAACACCGTGGTGTTAGATATAGAGTATTGCCAGTTTTGCTCCATGGGATGAATAGCTTGGGATTGGGAAATTAAACAAATTATTACTTTGGTAAGGCTCGATAACCCCAACTAGTTGATAAACCTTAATTTCGTTCCAAAGGAAGATTAAAGAATTTATCTTTGATATAATTAATGGGAACCTTCCCTAATGATGTGAATATTTGAATAAAAGAATATTCTGAATTGGAATGAGGCATATGTTGTGTTTTTATAGCAACTGTTTATAAGATACGTGAGTTATTCGGAAAGACCGGGTTTATCCCATTCTGAATAATTGATACAATGATAAGTCGACGATGAAGACAGTGGTTGAAGTCCGGAGGTCTTCACATCGTTGGGATGATTACTGATGTCTTGATTGGATTATACACCCAAGACAAGGTAATAAGTGGTGATCGTCCAGACGTACTTGAAGATCGACCGGATATGCGAGGACCTCTCTCCTGTATTGGACATATGGGACGAGAAATAAAGTGCTTCCGGTTTCGTTCAGACCCAGAACGAACTAGTAAATGAATGTGTGTCTGACATTGGATTTTATTCTATGTTGATTGATCTTTATTAAATATATATCTATTTGGTGGCGGAGAATTTATTCTCTTGCTTAACACCCTTATCTGAGACGTACGAGCTTAGAGGTTATATATAGATAGACATCAGGCATATGGCGTGGGTTGTCAGTGTGGCATGCTGAGATGCAAATGATCAAGGCTTTTGTTGAACAGCAAAGTCTTGTGGTTGATGATCAAAGCAAGACTTTAAATAGCTTAGCTTTGTGTATAGCGTTAATTCGCGAGCTAGTACCCCGGTATGAACCAAAAACGAGAGAGGACTATAAGGAGAACATACATTTTTTCTAGCTAAGAGTAGTGTCATGGCATGGAGCCCAGACATTTTACTCACGTGGATGTTGCTTATTATTTGATGGATAGCGAGGTACCTCGTATATATCGGTCATTACGGGGATGATGAATATGATGGTCAACATACTAACCAGGTTTTTGCACCACAGGGTGGGGAAACGTATTGTTCAGGTATTACTAATCACCGATGGGTGACCGACCCTGAAGAGCCAAGGTGCAGTTGCGGCTGATCCTGAGACATGGTGTTATATTGTCTCGAATTCGGTAAGGACGATCCCTTGCCTTGGTTCATAGATGGAATCCAACTTCCAATACGACATTTTGGTTTTACTTGTACAACTAGTATGACGACATAGTAAAATTGGATACTATGTCATTGGAAGTTGATTTCTTCACTTATAGTAATAATAAAAGATGAAATTTAGCGTATCAAGCATTCTTTGGCTAATATAAGGTAAAATTCTATCCTCCGACTTGCGCTCCATTGTGTGATGGGACCTGAGTCTTATAATAGCGTAACACCCCGTAATTTGAACATAAAAATTCACAAATTAATGTATACTTAATTAAGTGAAATGGGTTGCGCAGAGAAATATATATATATATTGATATATATATATATATATATATATAATTGAAAATTAAATAAATAAATATGCAAAAATGTTCAAAACAGCGAATTGGGAGAGGGGAATAACCGAACCGGCCGATTTTTGAGGTCTACTCGAGCCCGCTGGGTCAACTAGGGGTTAATCCAGGGTGTTTGGTTGTCAACCCGTGGGCCGATTCGCTCAAATGCAGATTTTGCATTTGAATGGTTCTCATGGTTCAGCTTTAATCTAAAGGCCCTAGATGGTTCCTACACTTGACTTCTTCCCCAAGACATGCTTTGATGGCTTGGATTGAATCTAGGTTAATCCTATGGCTAATACTATCCTAATCCTCTATAAAAAGACCCCTAAACCTACCCTAAATTACCATTATTCAATCCTACAACTAAACTATGTCAAATTTGTTCCTCTCATGGCCTCCACTCTCATGCTAAAATTCCTAAGCCTATTTTTATGAGAGATTGTGAGTTCATACAAGTGCTTTCAAACTTGTATGAGTGTTCTTAGTTTGCATTCAAGTCAAGTTGCAACATTTCTATTTCAAAGCAAGGATTTTTATTGATTTGGCGCAAGGGTTTTTCAATTGGGGTTTTCATATTTTGGTGCTTGCATAAGGGCTTCGTCTCAATCTTTATAATAAATATTCATTTGTGTCTTCATAGCGTAGTAAGCCCTTTTCTACTTTCTTTCTTTGAACTCTAAAGTTAAATGAATGATGCAAGTTTGGGGTTGATCATTATGATATGCAAGTTTGGTTGAACATTATATGCAAGTTTGGTTGATCATTATATGCAAGTTTGGTTGATCATTATATGCAAGTTTGGATGATCATTATGCAAGTTGGTTTAACCATTATGTATGACACATGTTTCTATGTTATGCATGTTTGGGTTGATCATGTTATCATGTTATGCAAGTTAAACTTGATGTTGTGAGCATAAAGCTCTAAGCTTTATATTAAAGGTTGCATTTTGGCAACATGAAAGTTATCGTACCCCTTATGATAACTTGCATGTGACGCTAAATGCGAACTTCTAGCAACTTCTACATGTCATTTATCACCATGTATCACTCATATGCTAAGTTTGGTTTTATGCATGCTTTTGAAGCCTAATGATGCAATATGCAAGTATATGAACATATGTACATCTCATATGCCACCATGATAAACTTGTGGCTTCAACACCTTTTTGTCATGATTATGCCAAGTTCCCTATTTTACCCTTTATGCGTTGTTGCGATTATGTAAACGATGGGATTACGTTGGGGTTGGGCAACATTATGACAAAAACATGGTTTTTATAACATAACGTGATATGTTAACTTGTAATTATGTTTTGGAAACATAATGGACATGACACTTAGAAAATATGAGTGTGGCCAACTCGAGGTTGGGTTGAGTTTGTAGCATAAATCTACCCGGACCCGCCCGGCTTAACTAGTGGCTACAAACAATAGGACCCAATGTGAGAAGTTGGTCATGTTGTGCTCGAACCCAAGGTTAGACCAAGTTGTGGTGTAAAGCTACCCGGACCCGCCCGGCTTAACTAGTAACCACAACAAAGTCTAATGTGAGAGGTTAAAGCACATTAAGTTAATTAATTAATGCCTCCTGATTAGTGTTAAGTCATGGTCCACTTAATGCTTAATCAATTTGGGCTTGATGGGTTAATCGGGGTTAAGTCATGGATCTTGGGTACACTTAACCAATTTAATCCACGTTTGGATCGGGTTAACCACATTTAACCCATTAAGGAAACCCTAGTTGCGTGGTCCTTTTCAGCAGTAACCCTCTTGATAGTATCATAAGACCCTAGGACTAGGCTAGGGTGGGGCACGATTACTGGGCTGACATGTAAGCGACCAAAACGACGGCTGTGTAGGTACGCCGGTGTAGGTCCAGGCGGACTATGATCGTGCACATAGTCCGGCGTTGGAGAATCAGGCACGGGTACCAGTAGATCTAGGCTGTGCATACTTGATTGGCGTCCGAGGTCTACACCCTAGGACTTGATACACCCTGGGGTGGACCTAGCACAGTTAACTACATTGCATGTTTGGGCCGTATGACACCGACACTTGACGAGTTAGGCTTATAGGGAGCCGATCGACTAGACCACGTAGTTGGACCTTAATTTAGGTCACCTCATGATGATGGGCCAAGCTTGGGCCAAGGGATCAATTCTTGTTTTTACTTGACATGTTAGAATGCTAGTACACCCGTGGTGCAAAACTTAACTTTAATTATGCGATGACACATTTATCTATCTTGTTAGTTAATCATCATGCCAGTATGTTGTTATCCTTATGTTCATCTCAGCTTCTCATGCCAGTTAACTTTACTAGTTCATAGACAGATAGTAGTAGGGCTTACCAGTCTTTTTGACTGACCTGTTTTCTTTCGCCTCTTTTCTTCCATTCCCCCCCCCCTCAGGTTCTCAGGGTAGGAACATTGGAGCTTAGCTTGGATCTTTACAGCTTGCTTACTGGATTTGCTCATGTACGGTTTTGGACATTGAGCTAGCTATGGTTTATCACTTCATTTTGGGTATAGTACTTTATGTATTTCAGTTTTTCAGTTTATGCTTTTATCTAGACTTTGTTGTTGGAAAATAATGACCAAGTACTTTGTTGTAACATGACTATGGTTTTGAAATGCTAAGTTTTATCCGCTGCTTTACTACTCTGTTTTACTTATATGTTCTGTCTTGCGATATCTGCATGCATGTTTACCTTGTTTAACGCCCCTCCAAAGCTAATGTCCTTGCAAGAGTGGCATTGGCAGAGGTGGGGTGTTACATTTGGTATCAGAGCATAAGGTTTACAAGATTTGAGCAAAAGTGTTTTTGAAACTTACCTTTTGAAAAACTATTTTCAAAACCAATTAAGTATTTTCCAAGAAAAGTCTAGTTATTTTAAAAAGGCTATTCCCCAAAAGCCATAGCACTATCCTTCGTTCCTTCGTTCTGAATCTATCTTTTTCCTTTTTCAGTATGGCCGATCTTAACCTTCCCGAGGGAGTGACCATTCCCGGATGGTTCCGGAGATACTTGGAAGCTAGGGCCAACGATGTGGGCCCAGCAAATACCCCCAATATAACTGAGGTTCCTCCTCCTCCAACTCAGAACCCGCAAGCAGATTTCGCTAAGATTTGCAAAGACTTTAAGGCGATGGGTTGCAAGAATTTTGTCGGAACGGAGACTTCTGTGGAGGCAAGAAACTGGTTAAAGGAAACTGAAGACCTCTTTGCTATCTTTGATGTGGAAGATCGTAAGAAAGTTCTATTGGCAGCATGGTTATTGAAAGAAGAAGCTGCTTATTGGTGGGAGGTCACCAATGCTACGAGGCCTATAGAGACTTGGGCCGACTTTAGGACAAGATTTGGGCTTAAGTTTCTATCATCAGCTGAGGCGAATTTGCAATTGGAGAAGTTTATATCTTTGAAGCAAGGAGACATGACAGTGAGGGAGTACGTGAATGAGTTTAACAAGCTCGCTCGATTTGGTTTGGACATGATTAATACTCCCCAGAAGAAGGCTTTGCGCTTTGCACGAGGGTTGAATGAGCCACTACAAGGTTTAGCCCTATCTCATATACCTATGGGGGTCACTTTCGAAGGTCTAGTAGACATGGCATTGCTTCAAGGAGACGATAAGAATGGCAAGAAGGAAGTGAAGGCTAATGAGACCCAAGCCAAGAAGACAGACTCCAAGTGGGGAGGAAATCAGAGCAATCAGAACAACAAAAACAACAAGAACAACAAGGGCAACAAGGCCAAGGCAAAGGACCCAAGAAAATGCCACTACTGTGGGAATGTAGGGCACATAGCTAAAGACTGTAAGAAAAGGAAGAGGAAGTCGGGCAAGTGCTTTCATTGTGGAGAGACCGTACATTTTAGCAAGGATTGCCCCAAGAAGCAAGGGCAGAATCAGCGTGCAGGACCTTCTGGAGGGCAAGTGCATGCTCTCAACGCCGCTCCAGTTCAGGATCGATGTAGCATTTCTGTAGAAAGTCTTGTTTATATTTCTGATTATCCTGTTCGCACCTTATTTGATTCTGGCGCATCGCATAGTTTTATTTCTTCTGACATTGTTGAAAGTTTGCACCTAAGTACTAGCTTAGTTGAGGATCCCGTTTGTGTTTCAAATCCAAATAGGGGTTCCGCCCATCTATCTATGATTTGTGTGGATTTGAAGATTTCTATCTTGACTGTAGAATTCGCGTGTAATGCTTATGTTCTCGGATTCACGGGATATGGGTTAATCTTGGGCATGGATTGGTTGTCCAGTTATGGAGCCATTCTCGATTGTGAACATAGGGTGGTGAGGCTCATGACCCGCCTCGGTAATACCCTAGAAATTTCTTATAACCCTAGAGGTCCCGTCATATTATGCTATCTTGAATCTCTTGACTCATCCATCGATGATCTGCAATCTGTAAGGGTGGTCCGAGACTATCCTGATGTCTTTGAAGAAGTTAAGGGGTTATCCCCTAAACGAGAGATAGATTTCCGCATTTATCTAGTCGATAATGCCAAGCCATTATCATTGCCCGTTAGGCACATGGCCCCTCGTGAGAGAAGGGAGCTCAGTAAGCAAATCAAGGAGCTGCTTGAGAAGGGTTTTATTAGACGAAGCATTTCTGAATGGGGTGCTCCGGTGGTATTCGCTACTAAGGCGGATGGTTCGCTTCGTCTATGTGTTGATTATCGAGAGTTGAACAGGCTGACAAAGAAGAATAGGCACCCGTTACCGAGGATTGATGATCTCTTTGACCAGCTTGTAGGTGCTTCTGTTTTCTCTCGGCTCGATCTAGCCAACGGATTCCATCAGCTTAGAGTAGCTGAGGATAGCATTGATAAAACTGCGTTTAGGACTCCGGATGGATTCTTTGAATGGCTTGTCATGCCATTCAGATTGACTAATGCACCCGCCTACTTCGTAGACTTGATGAGTAGGGTATTCAGGGAGTTCCTCAACAAGTTTGTTGTTGTCTTCGTGGATGATATTCTGATCTTCTCAAAGGACGAGGAAGAACATGCCAGACATCTCAAGGAAGTGATGGATACGCTTAGAGCGCATCAGTTGAAAGCCAAGTTCTCCAAATGTCATTTCTGGAGAAGGGAAGTTCAGTTTCTTGGATATATAGTTTCTAAGCAAGGCATAGCGGTGGATCCCGCGAAAGTGGTTGTGGTTCAAGATTGGAAGACTCCTAGGAATGCGACCGAAGTAAGAAGCTTTCTCGGTTTGGCGAGCTACTATAGGAAGTTCATCAGAGACTTCGCTAAGATTTCGGCCCCTCTCACTAAGTTGACGAAGAAGAACTTAGTCTTTGCATGGGACTTGGAGTGTGAGCTTGCTTTTCAAAAGCTCAAAAGAGCCCTTACCTCGGCTCCAGTTTTGGCATTACCCGATAGTGGTAAGATGTTTACCGTGTACACAGATGCATGTGGCACGGGGTTAGGAGCTGTTCTGATGCAAGAGGGAAGAGTGATATGTTATGGGGGTAGACAACTTAAAGTTCATGAGAAGAACTATCCCACTCATGATTTGGAGTTAGCGGCGATCGTATTTGCACTCAAATCTTGGCGCCACTATCTTCTAGGCGAAAGGTTTGAGTTGTATACTAATCACAAGTCACTCAAATACCTCTTCTCGCAAAAAGATCTGAACCTAAGGCAGCAAAGGTGGATGGAATTTTTGGCATCTTATGACTTCGAGATAGCTTATACCCCTGGCAAGGGTAATGTTGTGGCGGATGCACTAAGCAGAAGGAGATTGACTTTAAGCCCCTTGTTCATTGAGATGAAGAACTTGGAATTCTTGGCAACCTTTGATTTCACGACGGCTGTTGAGTTGATGACGGGTTCATTTGCATCCCTTGAGCTTAGACCCACACTTCTTGATCAAGTTGGGGCTTCGCAGAGGGAAGATCCACAGATAGTCGAAGTTATGGACAAGTTGATTCGGGGTGAGACGTCTAGTCACCTTGCCAGATATACTATTGATGATAAAGGATGGCTAAGGTGTGATGGGAGATTATGTGTTCCTCGGGTGGGAGATTTGGTCCATAGAGTTCTTGAAGAAGCGCATCACTCGTAGATGACTATACATCCGGGAGGAGATAAGATGTATAGAGATATGAAGCGCAGTTTCTTTTCGGATGGAATGAAGAAAGATGTGGCAGAGTATGTTTCAAGGTGCATGGTGTGCCAACAAGTAAAGGCCGAGTCAAAGAAACCAGGTGGGCTATTACATCCATTGGAGGTCCCACAATGGAAGCGGGAGAGTATTTCTATGGATTTTGTGGATGGATTGCCTAGGTCAAGGAGAGGGAACACAAGCATATGGGTCATAGTTGACAGACTTACGAAGAGTGCTCACTTCATCCCAGTAAAGAGCAAGAGGACCGCATCAGGGCTGACGTCTATTTATCTCCGAGAAATAGTGCGGTTGCATGGAGTTCCTTCTAGCATAGTTAGCGATCGTGACCCGATTTTCACTAGCCATTTCTGGAATAGTTTGCAAGAAGCGATGGGTACGCGATTGAATTTGAGTACAGCCTATCACCCCAGACGGATGGTCAAACCGAAACGGTGAGCAGAGTGCTAGAAGATCTCTTGAGGCTTTGTGTTCTCGACTTCGGTGGTACTTGGGAAGACCACCTTCCTCTTGTAGAATTTGCTTATAATAATAGCTATCAAGCCAGCATAGGGATGGCACCATTTGAAGCTTTATATGGGAGCCCGTGTAGGTCACCATCTTGTTGGTGAGAGACAACAGATAGACTTATACTTGGGCCCGATATGATACGAGGCACATTCGAGAAAGTTGAATTAGTAAGAAGAAGGATGAAAGCGGCCCAAGATAGACAGAAATCCTATGCTGACAAGCGAAGGGCAGATTTGGAATTCGAAGTGGGAGACATGGTTTTCGTGAAGGTTTCTCCTTTGCGAAATGTGGTACGTTTTGGAGCAGCGGGGAAGCTGGCACCAAGGTTCGTAGGACCCTTCCCTATCATAGAGAGAATTGGAAAGATGGCCTATAAGGTGGGATTGCCCGAGAAGCTAGCCGGAGTGCATAATGTCTTTCATGTCTCGCATCTCCGAAAGTGCCTACATGAGTCCGCTGAGGTGGTTGAACCAAGCATTCTTGAAGACATTGAGGTAGAGAAAGAAGCAACCTTGAGAAGAGCTCCGATTCGTATCTTGGGAACAGAGATCAAGAAGCTAAGGAATCGAGAGGTCAAGTTGGTGAAAGTTCAGTGGGGTGAAGCCGACGAAGATGCAACTTGGGAAACCGAGGAGAAGATGCGTGGGCTTTATCCATTTCTTTTTGAGGGTACATTCTCGATCTCTTTTCCTAATTAGCATATCTTTCTTTTTATCCGCGTTTATCTAGTTTATCTTGTTTCGTAGATCTTGTCATGAGAACCTTAGGTAGAAACCCTTGGTTGAAACATGTATTTGAAACATGTTATGCTTGATGGTTGCAAGTGGTTGCAAGTGTTTGCACGTGGATACTCGTGGATGCATGATACACATTAGGCACTAAGATCGGCTCACACTTTCATGTTGCATATGCATGAGTGCTTATACTTATTCATGGATGAAACTTGTTATGCTATCACGTGGATGTTGCATATGGATGAATGTTATGTGCACTCATGTAGAGATTATAAATTATGTTAGGAATTTGCATACATATGGACTCATTTCACTAACATGCTTTGCATTAAGGAGGTTTACTGTATTAGTATCCGCCTGATTTTTGCATTAGATAAGTACATATACACACACCTTTGCATATGATCATACAACATTTAGAATCCTTTAAGGACAATGACTGCACGTGGATGATGTTTTCAGTGGATGGATGATGGATAGTAGGATACGTTCTTCCTAACTTGGAGATTTCGGGGACGAAATCCTTTAAGGAGGGGAGAATGTAACACCCCGTAATTTGAACATAAAAATTCACAAATTAATGTATACTTAATTAAGTGAAATGGGTTGCGCAGAGAAATATATATATTGATATATATATATATATATATATATATATAGTTGAAAATTAAATAAATAAATATGCAAAAATGTTCAAAACAGCGAATTGGGAGAGGGGAATAACCGAACCGGCCGATTTTTGAGGTCGACCCAAGCTCACTGGGTCGACTAGGGGCTAATCCAGGGTGTTTGGCTGTCAACCCGTAGGCCGATTCGCTCAAATGCAGATTTTGCATTTGAATGGTTCTCATGGTTCAGCTTTAATCTAAAGGCCCTAGATGGTTCCTGCACTTGACTTCTTCCCCAAGACATGCTTTGATGGCTTGGATTGAATCTAGGGTTAATCCTATGGCTAATACTATCCTAATCCTCTATAAAAAGACCCCTAAACCTAGCCTAAATAACCATTATTCATTCCTACAACTAAACTATGTCAAATTTGTTCCTCTCATGGCCTCCACTCTCATGCTAAAATTCCTAAGCCTATTTCTATGAGAGATTGTGAGTTAATACAAGTGCTTTCAAACTTGTACGAGTGTTCTTAATTTGCATTCAAGTCATGTTGCAACATTTCTATTTCAAAGAAAGGATTTTTATTGATTTGGCGCAAGGGTTTTTCAATTGGGGCTTTCATATTTTGGTGCTTGCATAAGGGCTTCGTCTCAATCTTTATAATAAATATTCATTTGTGTCTTCATAGCGTAGTAAGCCCTTTTCTACTTTCTTTCTTTGAACTCTAAAGTTAAATGAATGATGCAAGTTTGGGGTTGACCATTATGATATGCAAGTTTGGTTGAACATTATATGCAAGTTTGGTTGATCATTATATGCAAGTTTGGTTGATCATTATATGCAAGTTTGGATAATCATTATGCAAGTTGGTTTAACCATTATGTATGACACATGTTGCTATGTTATGCAAGTTTGGGTTGATCATGTTATCATGTTATGCAAGTTAAACTTGATGTTGTGAGCATAAAGCTCTAAGCTTTATATTAAAGGTTGCATTTTGGAAACATGAAAGTTATCATACCCCTTATGATAACTTGCATGTGACGCTAAATGCGAACTTCTAGTAACTTCTACATGTCATTTATCACCATGTATCACTCATATGCTAAGTTTGGTTTTATGCATGCTTTTGAAGCCTAATGATGCAATATGCAAGTATATGAACATATGTACATCTCATATGCCACCATGATAAACTTGTGGCTTCAACACCTTTTTGTCATGATTATGCCAAGTTCCCTATTTTACCCTTTATGCGTTGTTGCGATTATGTAAATGATGGGATTACGTTGGGGTTGGGCAACATTTTGACAAAAACATGGTTTTTATAACATAACGTGATATGTTAACTTGTAATTATGTTTTGGAAACATAATGGACATGACACTTAGAAAATATGAGTGTGGCCAACTCGAGGTTGGGTTGAGTTTGTAGCATAAATCTACCCGGACCCGCCCGGCTTAACTAGTAGCTACAAACAATAGGACCCAATGTGAGAAGTTGGTCATGTTGTGCTCGAACCCGAGGTTAGACCAAGTTGTGGTGTAAAGCTACCCGGACCCGCCCGGCTTAACTATTAACCACAACAAAGTCTAATGTGAGAGGTTAAAGCACATTAAGTTAATTAATTAATGCCTCCTGATTAGGGTTAAGTCATGGTCCACTTAATGCTTAATCAATTTGGGCTTGATGGGTTAATCGGGGTTAAGTCATGGATCTTGGGTACACTTAACCAATTTAATCCACGTTTGGATCGGGTTAACCACATTTAACCCGTTAAGGAAACCCTAGTTGCGTGGTCCTTTTCAGCAGTAACCCTCTTGATAGTATCATAAGACCCTAGGACTACGCTAGGGTGGGGCACGGTTACTGGGCTGACATGTAAGCGACCAAAACGATGGCTGTGTAGGTACGCCGGTGTAGGTCCAGGCGGACTATGATCGTGCACATAGTCCGGCGTTGGAGAATCAGGCACGGGTACCAGTAGATCTAGGCTGTGCATACTTGATTGGTGTCCGAGGTCTACACCCTAGGACTTGATACACCCTGGGGTGGACCTAGCACAGTTAACTACATTGCATGTTTGGGCCGTATGACACCGACACTTGACGAGTTAGGCTTATAGGGAGCCGATCGACTAGACCGTGTAGTTGGACCTTAATTTAGGTCACCTCATGATGATGGGCCAAACATAGGCCAAGGGATCAATTCTTGTTTTTACTTGACATGTTAGAATGCTAGTACACCCGTGGTGCAAAACTTAACTTTAATTATGCGATGACACCTTTATCTATCTTGTTAGTTAATCATCATGCCAGTATGTTGTTATCCTTATGTTCATCTCAGCTTCTCATGCCAGTTAACTTTACTAGTTCATAGACAGATAGTAGTAGGGCTTACCAGTCTTTTTGATTGACCTGTTTTCTTTCGCCTCTTTTCTTCCATTTCCCCCCCCCCCCCTTAGGTTCTCAGGGTGGGAACATTGGAGCTTAGCTTGGATCTTTACAGCTTGCTTACTGGATTTGCTCATGTACGGTTTTGGACATTGAGCTAGCTATGGTTTATCACTTCATTTTGGGGATAGTACTTTATGTATTTCAGTTTTTCAGTTTATGCTTTTATCTAGAATTTGTTGTTGGAAAATAATGACCAAGTACTTTGTTGTAACATGACTATGGTTTTGAAATGCTAAGTTTTATCCGCTGCTTTACTACTCTGTTTTACTTATATGTTCTGTCTTGCGATATCTGCATGCATGTTTACCTTGTTTAACGCCCCTCCAAAGCTAATGTCCTTGCAAGAGTGGCATTGGCGGAGGTGGGGTGTTACAAATAGCTTCATTTTTCTATTTTAACATTATGTTCTTTGTTCTATGCACCAGTATAGTTGGGGGTATACACATTTCATGTTATCTGACGCGGTCCCGTGATTTACCTAACTTTAAAATCAAGATTAATAACTGTTTTAGTTCTCACACCAGTCACATGACTGACCTGGAGTTTATTGCTTTAACCTCGACTCTGGGTGCCCCTATTTTCCTCATGGGTAGCTAGTAGTTTTGGTTTTTGCAGATATTTCTTTATACAGGATCCTGGATTTGCAGCTGAAGCTGTATTCGGAAAGCTCTATATCCTTGTATTCCTTTCAGTTGTGTTATGTATTATTTTTCCGCTATTTGTAATTTAATCTCGGATATTTTTCTGATGTTTATTATTTATTCATACTCTGTTATATTCTTGTACTCTGATGTAACTGTTGTAATAGCAATGAAATGTTCTTTTGTTTGTGTTCTGATTTGTCGTGTCCTCAAAGCAGTCCGCCTTCTTGTTCGGTTTAGGCCGGCCGGGAAGTTCGGGTCACCACAGTTGGTATCAGAGCTTTGATTTACAGAGCTTGAGAACAAGACACATTAGAACCAAACGAAAGAATTCATCAGAGATTGGATTAGTAATATCCAGGGAGAATGATTGTTAGAGATAAGATCAGTAGCATCCTAGAACGATGTGAAGAGTGTTATTTTTTAAAAATGAAAACAAACTTTGTTTTGAAAATTTAAACCCTATTATACGTATTTGAGTATTTTATTTTGTATTGAATTTGGACAATCGAGTATATGAAGATTTTGCATATACGCCTTGCAAACGTGTATACAAAGTCTCAAATATACTGGATAGATATAGAATCACAATCCAGTCGCTCGGGGATAATTCTAGTGATGCCGGGGCATCATCAGTATTTATATTAGATTTTCGAAAATGGGATATCTATATATTTCCAATTGATTGGCTGAGAATCAAAACTAGATAGGGTTTATTGTTGTGATTTTACACTAAAAATTGGATTTTTGAGTATATGTATTAAAAATATATGGTTGAAAAGCTAATCAACTAATTAATTGCTGGCTGTGAGATTTGATTATTAGTTTAACAAATAAAAATATTGGAATGATAATTGATCTAACTAATATGAGAATGAAAGGTAAACCAAGCCAAATTGAATTAAATTGTTGAAATGAATTGAAAATTGATTTGAATAGCATATATGTACATATATATGCATGAATAGGTCATACCATGGAAGCTAAGAAGAGGAATAAAATTGTATGCCCGACAAATATGTACATGTTTACTATTTTGTTGGGTTTTGGTGATTTTATGAGCCGATTGGCTATCCTCTTGGCTTTTTCTTTTTCTTTTGGATTGGGTACATAAGGGTTGTATATTATTAAAAATATATATAAATTCCATAGCGACTATTTTAAATTTTAAACTGGTCATAACTTTCAACTTATATTATGAAGTCTCAGTCTTTCACATTTGTTAGAAAGATATAGTTAAACAGACTCAAATATTTCTTGTTTTGGCCAATTCCGATTTATATTGAATTATGTATATTCAATTGAAATTAGAAATTGAATTTTCAAACTATCGCTCCATTTCGAGTTCATTTGAATTAAATTTTAAATTTATGTGTTCTAAATTTGATTTAAATAGTTTTTAAAATGTTAATTCTCAAAATAAATCTTTTTAAATTCTTAAAACCCATTAAAATAGCTAAAATAAGAAATTTTAAATTGGTTCTGAAATTCTGGGTTGTTACACTCAGTAAATTCTGAAACATGTTTAGGAAAGAAAATTCAATGTTTAAATAGGTATAAATAACCAGTGAAATAAGTTTCATGTTTCAGACTGAAGGGTATTTGATGAATAAAAAACAATCAAAAGTTAGGAGTTTATCTAATATAAGATAAGCTAATTTAGAAGATAGTGTTATCTTTCCAAATCTGATAAGTAAATTATCCAAACCAAGGTATTTGTATAAGTTAATGATAGTGGAATTCTTCTATGTTTGTAAAAGTAAAAACATATAAGGGTTAAATCTTAATGATTTTTTAAAACTTTGGAAGAAATAGGTTTAACAATTTTGAGTAATTATAAAAGATATCAAGACAAGATTAAACCCTAGAAAGATGGAATTTCTGAATCTAAATCCTTTGTAAATTTTGAAAGGGAAAGCCATTAGGATTTTGAAAACCTATGGGATAAGAGATTATTTGTATAACTTGATTTCGGAACAACCTCTCCGTTTCAAGGACGAAATGTTTTTAAGGGGGGAGAATATAACAACCCAGTATTTTTGTCAATTTAAAATCTAAATTTAAAGTAATATGATTTTGGTATAACAAATATAAAAGTGAAAGTTGAAATTTTATTTAGAATAGTTATTTTGAAACTATCAAATTCAATAGGGAAAATATCGATAATAACTTGCCTTTGAGAATGTTTCACGTTGGTTTAATCACCAACTTAAAGCAGTCAAAAAGGCAGGTCGTTACATTATGTTTGTGTTTTTGTATGAATTATTCATATATTTTGACATCATCCCTGTTATCACACTATAAGTTTCCGGCATTTTAAACTATATATAAAGCCAGTATGAATTTGATTAGAATTTTAGTTTTAACTTATTTGAACACTATGTTCAAACTAGAAATATTAACCATTATGTTTTAAGTTGATTTGAAATTTAAAATTTATGTCTAATAGAATTTGAAAAATGTTTGATATATGGTTCGGATTAGAACATGAAACTTGAAACCCAAAGTTGGATTCAACTGGTAAAAGAAAACAAACCCTTTTATTCAAAGTATTAAATTAATTTTTTTAACTTAGTATTATTTTATATTAGTTATTTTAGTTAAAATATTATATCTTTCAGTATTATTTTCATAATACTATATTTATATAACTATGTACAACTAAACTATTTTTATAAAGTTTAACTATTTACATTTTATAACTAATTTATATTAAAATTAGAGGCTGTTTGGCTAAAGTCTATATTAAATTTAAGAATAGCCGAAATATTAGGTCCCTAGAATTAAGTTAACTAAAAGTTATATAAGTTTATGCAGTTGTTCAATGAATAATTGTTGACATTTATACAATATAATCCAAAATTAAGGAAATTTCTGCATTTACTCAATGAAAATTCACAGAAATTTCTCCAATTATTCATCAAAAGAATTTCATAAATTTCCATAATTTCTTAAAAAAGTTACAGAAATTTCTGCAATTATTTACCAAAAAAATTGCTGAAATCTCCCCGATTTTCATAGAAAATTACAAACATTTTTTGCTGTTTTTTAATATAATTGGTTAAATATCTGTAACTATCCACTAAAAAATCTTGTGCGATTATTTACTAAATAATTTCTTAATCCTATGCAATTATTTAGTAATTGAATTCTAGGGACCTAATTTGCAAACTTTTTTTGGGAAGGAGATTTTTGTATTAAGTTTGATTTGAAGGACCTAAGCCTAATATTCACTTAAATTTAACTATTCCTGTTTTATAACTCTTTTACTTAACTATTTTATATTAAATTTGACTATTATGTTGACATAATTAGTTTTGATAAAAAATTATCTCCATTCTGATCGTTTAAGTACAAATTGTTTGAATTAAACATTTCATCGAGATAAATTATGCCTTGGAAATTTGAAATCAAATTTGAAGTTTTGACAGTGAATTGCCTTATGCTATAGAAAGTTGAATTTGAGATTTTAATTCAATATTGAATTGACTTGTAAAAAATATAATGAAAATAAGTGTTTAAACTAAATCGACGTATATCATGAGTACGACGTTTATTTAAATTTGGGAATTCCATTAATTGAGTTACTTGTACATTTCACTTGAGTTAATTTAACTACGTAAAAATGTTAATCCAGACTTGAGTCTTTTGTTTTGCTTTACACTTGGGTCAAAAAGGGTAGTTTAGTATTAAAAGACCATTGTTTTGAAGACAAGGATGGAGTTCGAAAGCTGTAATTATTGCTATTTTATTTTTGCTGCATTATAGGTATGTTATGTTAAAATGCATAACTCTGATATTCTAAACAGAAACCAACTATATATTATTTAACAGTTTCATCAACTGTATGTGTTATTATTAAATTTATCATTTTGTTGTGTGATTTTGTGTATTTTTTTGTTCCTTTTCTTCTGATTTTCAATTCTTGTGTTAAACACTAATAAAAATTCATCATTTTAAAATGGTTTGAGTCGGATATGTGCTGTTTATTGTCGATTTAAACCGTCCCAAGAAGGTAGGATGTTACAATTTCTCGAATTGGAGATATTCTTTTATTTAAAAATAACTATAAATTTAGTTTAAAATTTGAAATAATTAAAAAATAGATAGGTTGTTAAATTTATAAAATAGTTTGATTAAATATACATAGTTAAATTTAAATATAGTTTATTTAAATAGTTACAAAATATATAATAGTTAAATTTATAAAATAGTTTAAATTAAATAGTTACAAAACATATAACAGTTAATGTGACGACCCCAAACCCCCGTTCCATGGTGGCAAGGGTAATCTTTGGAATATAACACATAAACAAATAAAAGCAGAACAGAAATATATAATTACACCAGATAATGTACAGCAGAATACAATGGATAAACATAATCATCATAGTTACACAGTATACATGATCACACTTAGTACAACATATAGTTTCATCTTTATAAGTAATCTTTGGAATATAACACATAAACAAATAACAGCAAAACAGAAATATATAATTACACCAGATAATTTACAACAGAATACACTGGATAAACATAATCATCAGAGTTACACAATATACAGGATCACACTTAGTACAACATGCAGTTTCAGCTTTATATAAAATGTCTATAACGGAATCAAACATGATATACATAACAGGAGTTGATCAGCATAAAAGAAGTGATAGAATCCATCTTCAGCTCCATAGCTATCCAGAGGGAGCCTGCTAAAACCTGAATACAAGGGTGCCTGTGTAGAAAATAGGGCACCCGAGTTTGCAAGTGATACAAACTACGAGTCAGTCATGGGACTGGTATGAGAAATTTACTTAACTTATCTTATAATAATTCCAATCACAGGACCACACCGCTAATGCGGAACGGGTTTACTCCATCGGATTGCCAGTGTTTAAAACAAGTAAATCATTTAAACATCGCCATGCTTTTTACAAAAATGAAGCCATTATAAGACTTAGGTCCCATCACACAATGCAACGCAAACCGGAGGATAGAGTTTTACCTTATAATGGCCAAAAAATGCTTGATACATATAAATCAAAATCTTTTGATATTATTACTTGTGTTTATATGTTTCAAAAACAATTTCAATCATAAGTATTAATCATAGACGACATAAGCGTCCCATGCCACTATGTCGCCATATATAGGCTTACAATCAAAATCGCACGATGTCGTATTTGGAAATAGGATTTCCGTCATGAACCAAGGCAAGGGATTGTCCTTACCGCTTCGAGACAATCTAGCCCATGTCTCAGGAGCCAGACACAGGTGGGCCCTTGGATCGTTAAGGCCAGTCCACATGGATTGGATTAAAATGCCTGAACACTGCGTTTCCCCGCCCTATGGGGCGTAAACTAGTCATATCCCGACCAGACCATCGGCTCTGAAGAGACCGAAATAACCGAGGC
Organism: Allium sativum; assembly: GCA_030737875.1. Lineage (NCBI taxonomy): Eukaryota > Viridiplantae > Streptophyta > Magnoliopsida > Asparagales > Amaryllidaceae > Allium > Allium sativum. Next base: position 305,302,698 of record CM060924.1, read on the forward strand.
GCCTCGTTATCCATCATCCACATAAGCAAAACGTCCGGCCGTGTAAAACCCAGACACCACTCCTAGCTAGAAGGAAACGCATGTCCTCCAAGAAGTCCTCTCCCGTTTCTGGTTCATGCCGGGTGTGAGGCTCGCGAATTAACGCTATACACAAAGCTATGCTATTTAAAGTTGTGCTTTGATCATCAACCATAAGGCTCTGCTTTTCAACAAAAGCCTTGATCACAACATCTCTGTATGCCATGTTGTCAAGCTATAACGTCAGACACACATCCATTTACAAGTTTGTTCTGGGTCTGAACGAAACCGAAGGCACCTTATTCCTCGTCCCATATGTCCAATGCAGGAGAGAGGTCCTTGCACATCCGAATGATTAACAAGTACGTCCAGACAACCACCACTGTAACCCCTTCAGGGCAGCAATTCCCATCAAAGGCATCAGTAGCCATCCATTCGACGTGAAGATCATCGGTCTTGCGCCATCTTCATATCTTCGATTTCTAATCGTTGTCCAATTATTTAAAATGAAATTTAACTCGGCCTTTTTCAATAATTCACGTATATTTAGAATTCAAATCAATTCATTTCCATGGTTAAATTATTTGACCTCCATAATTCAATTCATTAATATAATTTTCATGTCAAACACATCCAACCATCAAATATCCAATAAACTGAGTAAATTTGATTTATTTCCATTCCATACTATTTATAATATTTTATAATGATTTATCACTATTTTTATTTATTTAAAAATAGCCCATTTATTTAGAACGATGCTTCAGGCCATAACGCGGCCATAGCGTTGTTTTTCTTCAGATTTGATTTACACATTTCTGAAAATCTAACCATTGGATCTTTACAAGTTTTATATCATTGGAAATATCTTTTCAAAGCGGACCCAACAGTTCCAGTTTTGGGAAAATCCAACGGTTGGATCTCCCGGTACAATCCTTTAAAGTTACGATTTCAAAATACGAACTACAGCGTCGTTATTCGTTGTATTTTAATTATATATATAATCGTTTTATTTTAATTATATATATATATATATATATATATATATAATCCATCCTGGCGCTGTTTTTATTTAGATTTGAATTAAACATTTCACACAATCTAACCATTGGATCTTTACAATTTTGGTATCGTTGGAAAGATATTTTCAAAGCGGACACAACAGTTTTGGTTTTGGGAAAATCCGATGGTCAGATCTCCCGTAATAATTGTTTAAAATCACGATTTCAAAATACGAACTGCAGCGTCGTTATTCGTCTTATTTTAATTATATATATATATATATATATATATATATATATAATCCGTTCTTCGTTTTCTAAACCATTTTCATTTCGTATATGTGGTAAAAATAATATTTTTACCCAACAAATATTTATTTTAACACATGACTATTTTTAACACTTCATATATATAATAAAAATGTGATTATTATTGCTAAAACAATTTATTTAAAACATGAATTCTTTTAGCGATTCATATATATAATAAAAATGTGATTTTTATTGTTCAAAATAATTTATTTCAAACATGAGTATTTTATATACTACATATGCATGATAAAAATGTGATTTTTATCGTTCAAACAATTCATTCGTCATATAAATATTTTTCCAACACATGAATATAAATCAATCACACAAATATTTCAGAAAATTTCGGCAACATAATGGCAGGGGGTTTAAAACTGGCACCGTCTCGAATACGGCTCCTCGCACTACCTTATGCCTCGCGGCGTTCTCTAAGGGGCTTATCCTTATAATCTAAATATTTTGATCATTTTCATATCACAATGAATTTTTCCATAAACAATTCCAATTTTGTTTCAACCACAAACAACCATTATCAACCATTTGCATTTATCAACCAAATTTCACGTCAACCAAAAATCAAACAATCACAATCAATATATATCGTCCATGGTCTATGGACGAGGGGAGTGTGTGTATATATATATATATATATGTATATAAATATATTTCAATTTCATTTCAATTTTCATTTTAAATCCATTTAACACACATATGATTTTTACAACACATACAACACTTATACGTCGAACATATAATTTATACAACGCTTATACATGAGGTGCACAATGCCCATGAGGTGTACAATGCCTATATAAATTATACATCGATTATATAATTTATACATTGACATTCCATTCAAATTTGAATTTAGAAATCTCACATTGGGTTCCACTCCTCCAAAAATTGTAGGAAGCTCCAAAAATTCTCTGGTCTCTTCTAGAATGTAAAAGACGTCGCCACGAGTCCAATGTCTCTTGTTTCACTGGATTTTGACAACATAGCAAAACGATATGATTCTTATTGTAAAATCATAATTCGTAGCGCTTTAAAGTGCTATAATCAGTTTAAAATATAAAGGTCGTTACCTCAGCTGAAGCATTCAAAACTAGGTTTGCGATTTGTGCGCGAATTGTTGCACGAGACGACGATCGACCACTGCCACATGGAAGAGGAAGGAGAGGCGCGCAAGCGCGTGGTGGTTCCCCACAGATTGACGGCGTCCAGAGGGCACAGCGGCGCAAAGAACGGTGACACTTCATGGAATCGAAACTCAAGAAATACTGAATGATAATTGCCAACTTTATATTGATTTGAAGATCTTGGAGAGGGCCACAAAATTCCCAACAGGATGGAGGTCTAATTTTGCATGTAGGAGGAGGAATCGGAGGAGGAATGTTGGATGCAGTTTCCGCCTTTGATCGTGGTCGGGGAGAGAGAAATTATATTTTTTTATAAAAAATCTGATTGGCCCGTGCTATTTATAATTCCAAAAATGTGTTTTTTCAAACGAACTCCGATTCAAATCCAACAACTATTGCCCCTAGCTAAATACACCCATTTCAGACACAATTATATATGTTTCGTAGGGCCATTCGACTATTTCAGTCAGTTATTCTTTAAATTAAAATATAAAACATTTAAATATGGATTTGAACGTACATTTTAATTTTTCGGGGCCACATACTGATTCTAAAATTTCCAGAAAAATAAATCTGGCTATGTTTGGATGATACGGTCCTAACAAAACTGATTTCACCGAATTTGGAGACCGTTTGAAAAATGGCCATTTTCTGGTCGATCCAAATTGACTGAAATTAATCAAACACGTTTTCTTTTGTCACGCTCACATATTAACTCCAAAAATTATGGAATTTGGAATCTAGCAATAATTTGACATTCTGGATCCAACAAAAGTGGTTCGTCGAAAACGGAAGTCGTTTGCAAAATGTCTATTTTCAAGGGTTATATTAATTCCATAGTGACCTTTCTGAAAATTCATTTGGCCATAACTTTTGATTCCTGCTATGAAATTTTGATTTTTCAGATTCGTTAGAAAGAAATTCTAAAACATATTTAAATATTTTTGGTTTCACTAAAATCCGTTTATTTTACATCTTGTACATTTAGTCAAAGTTCGAATTCAAATTTTCAAACTGCCGCACTATTTCCAACTCCTTTTTAAAATTAAAATAAATATTTATATTTCAACATCGATTCTAATAAATATATACGTTATAATTCTATTCAAAATAATTTTCTTGTCCTTATTATTTAAAATAATTCATTTTAAATATTCAAAATTCATTAAAATAGCCAAATTAAAAATTTTAAATTGGTTTTGATTTTCCAGGTTGTTACAATCTTCCCCACTTAAAATCTTTTCGTCCTCGAAAAGGAACGGAGCTGAAAGTTGTTTAACTAACCAACTCAACTTTCATTTTGGTATGTGATAGAGTATGCTATCCTCAAGAAGTATGCCATGTAGTGTAGTTCAAAATTAATTGTTACTATCCTATAACGACGTTTATAATTTCACACAGAACAACGTCCAACACTCCGCATCCAATGGCATTCACAGGAGTTGATATATAAATAAAATCGCGCATCCAACTCATTAAGGTTTACCTATTTGTCGAGCATGCAAATAAATTCTTTACTCAACAGCAAATCCATTTACTTGTTCAAACATATATAATGTACATGCATGTATTTTAATCAATTTCCAAATCAGTTCAATATTTGATTCAATCTGCATAAATTTACCCTTCATTCTCTTATTGATTAGATTAATTATCATTCCAATATTTTGATTAGTCAAGTTTATAATCACACAACACAACTATCAATCAATTTATTGATTAACTTATTCAAATATATAGTTTGTTTATATACTTAAAAATCATACTTGCTAATGTCAGATTATACTTAAAACTACTCATCCAAAGATGAAAACAATAGTAAAGTAGGAAATAATACGAAAATGCAAAATATGGTAAATGTACCTTGCACCAGAGTTAATCAGAGATATCCACCCTGCAATTGCGATAAGCTTGCTTAATGCTCTCCTCAGTTTCCCAAGTACAGTCCCGCGGATCTCCACTCCATTGCATTTTGACTAAGTGAACCTTTGTAACGATATGGCTTTTGCGCGGACCTAATCGATCGCGAGATCGACTAAAAACGTTCAAAACCCGCATACGTTATCTTTGGGAATACAACACATTAGAACAAATAACAGAAGACTTTTATAAACATTACAATAATGTTACATCAGAGTACATCGAATATAATACAACATCGGAAAAATAAATTTACAATGGATTTAATACAATGCAGCGGAAATGAATAAACTAATGCAGCGGAAGACTATCCATGTTCTGGACATAGCTTTAAGCTTCGATCTAGGATCCCGCTCAATAGATAAATATCTGCAAAGAAAATCACTCGACTGCCCGTGTGGAAAAGAGGGCACCAGAATTTGCAGAGTGAAACAAACTACGAGTCAGTCATGGGACTGGTATGAGAAATCTTACTAAATTAATAATATGGCTAATCACTGGACCACGCCGCTAACACGGAACAGGTTTAATTCCATTGGATTGCCAGTGCATAAGATTTATAAATTTTTAAGTCAAAACAATGCAATGCTTTTTAGAAAATGAAATCATTATAAGACTCAAGTCCCATCACACAATGCAATGCAAACAGAGGATAGAGTTTTACCATATAATGATCAAAAATGCTTGATATGAAGAAAATAATATTTTTGATATTATTATTAGTGTCTAATATGTTCCAAAAATACTTCAAAGTAAATATATTAATCCTAGATAGCATAGCTACCATATACTATGTCGCCATATATAGGTTTACAATCAAGACCATAATGTCGTATTGGAGGTTGGTTTTCATCATGAGTCAAGGCTAGGGACAATCTCCTAACCGATTCGAGACATTCTAGCAATGTCTCGGGATTCAGACGCTGGCGGATCCTTGGATACTGCAGGGCTGGACCACAAATACTTTTAATGGATTAGTTATGCCTGAACACACGCTCCCCGATCATATTAGACCTACAAGTTGGCCATTGGCGACCAATCATAATCCGAGGCGCCTCATTCCATTAACCACATAAGTAAAATGTCGGGCCCTGTAAAAACCCAAACACCACTTCTAGCTAAAAAGCAACGTGTGCACTCCCTGCATTCCCTTGTCCCATTTTTGAATCTACCGGGGTGTGAGGCTCGCAAGGTAACGTAATACACAAAGCTATGCCTAAATAGGATCTGCTTTTCAACAAAAGCCTCGATCAATTGCATCTTGGCATGTCACATTGACAGTTCATACCACGCGATCGATAACTACCAATATATAACATTCGAGCTCATGCGTCTCAAAGAAGGATGTTTTAGCAAGAGAATAAATTCTCCGCCACCTCAGAAATATATTAATAGTTATCAATTTAATTACACGGCATGAAATCCGATGTCGGACACGCATCCATCTACAAGTCCGTTCTGGGTCTGAATGAAACCAGAGTCACCTAGGTGCTTGCGTATCCGGACGATCAACAAGTACGTCCGGACAACTACCACTTTAACCTTTTATTGGTAGTTCTCCACTGCCAGGCATCAGTAGTTATCCTTTCGACGTGAAGATCGTCGGTCTTCAATCGCTGTCTTCGATATCTTCGATTTAAAATTGCCGTAAAATTATTTGAAATGAGTTAAACTCGGTCTTTTCAAATTATTCTCATTTAAACCATTTAATATTGTTAATATTAATTTATAACGATTTATCGCTATTTTTATTAATTTAAAAATAGCTTAATATAATTAAACAATGCTTCGGGACGAAGGATGGCCCTGGCGCTGTTTTTACCAAAAATTTATTTGCAGATATTTAGAAGTCTAACCATTGGATTTTTGATAAAGTTTATATCATCGGAAATGTAACAACCCGAAAATCTGGGCCAGTTTAAAATTTTTATTTTGGCAATTTTGGTGGATTTTGAACATTTAAAATGAATTATTTTAAATAATAACGACGAGAAATTTATTTTGAATAGAATTCGAACGTATATATTTATATACATCGTCGTTAGAATATAAATAATTATATATAGAATTGAAAATGGCGCGGTAGTTCGATAATTCGATTTCAAACTTCAATCGAATGTATCGGGTGCAAAACAAACCGGATTTTAGTGAAACCAAAAACATTAGGATCTAATTGAGAATATCTTTCCAACTAATCCGACAAATCAAAATTTCATAGCGGGAATCAAAAGATATGTCCAGTTGAAAATTCTGAATAGTCGCTATGGAATTCAGGCCCTTAAAAATAGCAATTTTGCAAACGACCTCGGATTTCGACGAAACCACTTTTGTTGGGTCCGTGATGTCAAATTATTGCTAGATTCCGAATTTCATAATTTTTCGAATCAATATGTGAGCGTGGCAAAGGAAAACGCATTTGACTAGTTTCAGTTGATTTTAATCGACTGAAAAATGGTCATTTTTCAAACGGTCTCAGAATTCGACGAAACTAGTTTTGTTAGGACCGTATCATCAATACGAAGCTAGAAAATATTTTTCTGGGATTTATAGAGTTCGTATGTGACCCCGGTAAATTGAAATGGGCATTCAAATTCAATATATAGAGATATATGTTGATTTTAACGGAAACTGATCGAAACGATCGAATCAGCTTACGATACATATACCATTGTGTTTGGAATGGTGGTAATTAGTTATGGACGGCAGGCGGTGGGCCTCGTTTAGAGGTCGTATGTAAAAGTCAACTTTTTGGTATTAAATAATTAAATAAAAAAATAAAAAACTACCTCCCTCCCCTTAAATCCTTCTGGCCCCCCCCCCTTTTCAAAATTAAATCAGAAGAAAATAAAAGAAAAAAAAACGCGATGCTCTCAAAACCCCTGACGCCCTAGCCTCTCGCCGCCGCGATGCCCCCCTTGCCGTCGAGCTCTTCCCTCCGCCGCCATCCCTTCTGCTTCACCTCTTCCTCCTTCTCAACTGCGGAACCGAGCCCCAAACCACCCCAAGACCTAGCGCGATAGCTCCACCGCGCCGCCGCTACTAGCGTCGAGCCCCACCTCGCGTCGCACCCTTCTCCAGCCCTCCTTCCACCGATTAAACTCTAGCTCCTCTTCTCCTTTCCCCCTCCATCTTCAACAGTAAAGTAAGTTTTTAATTAATTATTTTAAGTTATTTTAAATACTCAGTTTTATTGTCAATGAATTTTTAGAGATTTTATTGGTAGAAAGGCGGGATTTTTATAGAGTATTCAAAAGATTAGATTTTTAAAACAGAAAAGATAAGATTTTTAAAACAGAAAAGTTTAGATTTTTAGAATAGAAAAGATTAGATTTTTAGAACAGAAAAGATTAGATTTTTAAAACAGAAAAGATTAGATTTTTAAAATAGAAAAGATTAGATTTTTAAAATAACAAAGATAAGATTTTTTATAGAAAAGATTAGATTTTTAAAATAGAAAAGATTAGATTTTTGAAATTGAAAAGGCGAAATCTTTATATTTGAAAAGGCGAGATCTTTATATAGAGAATAGCGGTGTAAAAATAGAATTTTTATCTATATAGTAGCGATGTAAAAATAGAATTTTTATCTATATAGTAGCGATGTAAAAATAGAATTTTTATCTATATAGTAGCGATGTAAAAATAGAATTTTTATCTATATAGTAGCGATGTAAAAATAGAATTTTTATCTATATAGTAGCGTTAGAAAAATATAATTTTTATCTATATAGTAGCGTTAGAAAAATATAATTTTTACCTATATGAATAGCAAAGTAAAAATTCGATTTTTATATATTGAATAGCAAAGTAAAAAATTCGATTTTTATATATTGAATAGAGAAGTAAAAATTCCATTTTTACATATGTAGTGAATACGGGCAACGAAAGTGAAGAAAGGCAAGAACGACGAAGATTTCTATAAATGAAGTGTCGTGGAGTTGGAATAGCTATTGGTGAGAACTTCTCACTCTTCAATTTCTTTTTCTAGATATATATATATACTAGGATGCAGACGGTGCTTAGCAGCACCCGACACCCGTCATCCACAGACCATGGATGGCTTGTATGCTTGTTTGATGTGTTGTGAAAATTGTTTGTGAAGTTGATGTGAAATAGATAATGAAATATATTCATGTGTTGAAATAAATTAATTATCGTTAAAAATATAATTTTTAACGTGAAAGTGAATAAATAAATAGTTATAAACAAATCGGCCGATTTGTTTATATACACTGATTTGACTGATATTGATTGGGTCGATAAATTTTACACATCGCCCAACTGCACAAATAAAAATTTGTGTTTGTTGTTTTGAAACCCCACACGGGTGTTGGGACGAAATTTGGCGTACACTAATCCCAATTATTTAAGTGTATGTCAATCGATTGGTCGACAGACTGTGTAAGCGTTGATTATTTATATTTGATGCTTATGCAGTTGTGTTGTGCACTTTGGATGATGGTTGATGGTTTATCGTTGCTATTATATACATGTGTTGTATGGAGTCCATATAATTAACGTTATATGGTAATTGATTGGGCCTCATTCCAATCAGGACAATAATGAATATTATAAAAGAAAATTCATGTGTTGAATATAAAAATAGTCATGTGTTGACGATGTTCATGTGTTGAAAATATTCGTGTGTTGAGTAAAATATTTTAATAATAAAATTTACATCTTCATCATATTTAAAATTAGAACTACTTCACGGTGGAGTCTAATTAAAAATCAAACGATAGATACCATAATTTTATAAAATATTTTACATAACAAAAATAGTGATGTGTTGACAGTACTCATGTGTTGAGATTAGTTGTGTGTTGAAAGAAATATAGATTCATGTGTTGAACGGAATATATATACTCATTTGTTGAATAGAATAACGAATTTATTGAAATATATAAAGCCGTGTTGATTAGAGTTGCGCTATTTTGACGTGAACGATATTTATATCGATTTTATTCGTTTTATAATGAATATTGAAAGTGATTTCAAAATTTAATATTTTGAAATGAAATTCAAATTAAATTAGATTAAAATTCAAATTGAAATTTTATTGAATCAGTTTGAAATGAATTCGAATCGAATAGAAAATGAATGCGATTCGAATTGAATAGAAAGTGAATTTGAATTCGAATTAAATAGAAATGAAATCAAATTGAATTAAATTGAAATTGAATTAAAAACGAATTGAAATCGTTTTGAATGAAATTTAAAACGAACTGAAATTGAATTGAAATTAATTTGAAATGAATTCGAATTGAAGTAAATAGAACGTAAATTCAAATTGAAGTGAATTAAAACGAATTAGAATTTGAATTGAATTGAAACGAATTTGAATTTCAATTAAATAAAATTGAAATGAATTCGAATTGAATTGAAATCAAATCGATTTGTAATTGAAGATGAAGTTGAAATTGTTTTTGAAACGAATTTAGAACTATTTATAAAATTCGTTTTAAAAGGAAATTGACGAAATATATATAATATATATATATATATATATTATATATATATAATGGCCTGAATAGAACGCGCTGCGGCAGTTCGTGAATTTCGACCATTGACTTCGAATTGACGTTGTGGTAGATCCGACCGTCGGATTCTCCTAAAACCGAAACTGTTGGGTTCGTATCGAAAAGAGCTTTCCAATGAATATTAGAAATTTGAAATCTAACGGTTGGATTTGGAATTATGTCCAAATCAAATTTGGAAAAGGTCGCTGTAAGTGCAGTTCGATGCCCGTTGATGGAAATCGACTGTACGGGCCTTGATAAAATTATTAAAAATATCTATAATTTGTGTAAAATCATAAGAAATGATTTGGGAAAAATTGGGCTGAAGAATTCCACATTTGAAAGGATAAAAATAGATTTTTGTCGAAATGAACTAGTTTTGAACTAGAACTAAAATCAGTTTATTTTTGAAATAAATAAATTGAATTTGAAAGTGATTTTAAAAATAATCAATATTCCCAATACGTGAATTGGACTGGAGTTGATTCAAAATTATCTTCGGAATATTTCGATGTTGGATTTCGTGACTATACAAATATTGTTATGGGGATTTGAAAGATATATTTTATATCGTTATTTCCAATACGATATTTGTTGGTTTCAGAATTTGATATTGAATATAAGCCGATATATTTTCTATTCAGAGCCTTGTATTTAATATCAAATATGATTTGGGTTTATCGTGAATCGTGTTTTAGATGACATTGGTTCTTTAACCCAGTTAAAGGCAGGATGTTGATTTTTGAAAAGATTAAAACTAAGTGGAGTTTTAATGAATCTTTAATTAGATTGAAATGTGAATTGATAATTTAAATTATCAAATCTGAAAGGTGATCGAGAATGGAGTAACACCAGTTTTGCTCCAAAGCGATAGTTAAATCTTTAATTAGATTTGAACGGGAAATGGTAATTAATTTTACCGATAACACCGTGGTGTTAGGAATGGAGTATCACCAGTTTTTCTCCATGGGATATATAGGTTGGGATTGGAAAATAAAATAAATAATTACTTCGGTGTGGTTCGCTAATCCCGACTAGTTTGAAATGATATCCGAAGGAAGATTATAGAATAAATTTAGAAGAATTTATCTTGGATAAAATTAATGGGAACCTTTCCCTAGGAATGTGATTTTGGTGAATAAAAGAATATTCTGAATTGGAATGAGGCGTTTGTTGTGTTTGTGTAACATTTGTTTATCATATACGTGGGTTATTCAGAAAGGCCGGGGTTATACCCATTCTGAATAACCAATTCGACGAGATGTCGAAGATGAAGACGGTGGTTGAAGATCGGAAGTCTTCACATCGTTTGGGTGATTACTGATGATCTTGATTGGGCTGTACACCCAAGATGAGGGAAACAGTTGGTGATCGTCCAGACGTACTTGGAGATGGATGGATATGCGAGGACAGTGCCTCCGGTTTCGTTCAGACCTAGAACGAACTTGTAAATGGATTGTGTGTCTGACATTGGATTTTATTCTGTGTTGATTGATCTCTATTAAATATACATCTGTTTGGCGGCAGAGAATTTATTCTCTTGCTTAACGCCCTTCTCTGAGACGTACGAGCTTAGAGGTTGTATATCGATGGACATCAGTCGCGTGGAGTGAATTGCCAGTGTGGCACGCGTAAGTGGCAATTGATCAAGGCTTCTGTTGAAAAGCAGAGTCTTGTGGTTGATGATCAAAGCACGGCCTGTGTGGCGTAGCTTTGTGTATAACGTGAATTCGTGAGCCTCACACCTCGGTATGAGTCAAAAACGGGATAGCGACTGCAGGGAGAGCACGACGTTTCTTTCTAGCTAGGGTGGTGTCAGTGACCTACCAGCCCTGACATTTATATACTTTTCACCTGTGTGGTTGTTGGATACAAGGCGCCTCGGATATAGGTCTGTAAGGGCCGGGAAACGTGTGTTCAGGAATTGCCAATCCTCAAAAGTAAGAGAGGACCGGCCCTGAAGATCCAAGGATCATAGTAGGGTCCTGAGACATTTGCTAGAGTGTCTCGAATCGGAGAGGAGCTTGCCCCTTGCCTCGACTCATGACGGAAATCCAATTTCCAATACGTGATATTGCGGTTTTAATTGTAGAACTAGTATGACGACATGATATATGGTACCCATGCCGTCTATGATTGATATTTATGATTGAAAATGTTTTGACACTATACACCTATGATAGTATCGAATGATTTGTTTTAAACGTATCAAGCATTATTTGGCTATTATAAGGGAAAACCCTATCCTCCGGCTTGCGTTGCATTGTGTGATGGGACCTGGGTCTTATAATAGCTTCTTTTTTCCAAAGAACATTGCGATGTTTTGTTATATGCACTAGTATTCTTGGGAGGAAACCCGTTCCGTGTTACACGGCGTGGTCCCTTGAATCACTCTCTTTTAAAGAAAGTTTTAATTAACTGTTTTAGTTCTCACACCAGTCACATGACTGACCTGGAGTTTATTGTTTTAACCTAAACTCTGGGTGCCCCTATTTTCCGCACGGGCAGCTAGTAGTTTTGGTTTTTGTAGATTTATATTCACAGGGTCCTGATTTACAGCTGGAACGATATCCGGAAAGCTCTGTATCCATGTATCTCTTCTAGTTGTGTTTTGTATATTTTTCCGCTGCTATGTAATTTATTGTAATCTCTGATATTATTCGAATGTATTTTATTCATTTATAGTCTGTATATTCTTGTATCTGATGGAATTGTTGTAATAACAATGAAATGTTCTTCCGTCTGCGTTCTGATTTGTCCTGTTCTCAAAACGATCAGGGGTTTCGAACGGTCTTAGTCGGTTTAAAGATCGATTCGGATCGATCGAAATTCCTTGTCGTTACAGGAAAGATCTTCCCAAAGCGGTCCTAACGGTCCTGGTTTTGGAAAAATTCGACGGTCGGATCTTACGGTATAATCGTTTGAAGTTACGATTGCCGAAATGCGAACTACCGCGCGTGATTCGTTTAAATTTTAATTAATATATATACATATATATACATATATATATATATACACACATATACATACATACATACATACATATATATATATATTAGTGGCGGTTTCAACTACTTTTCAAACCATCACATGAAACCAAATGCGGTCTATATTCACGTTAGAAATTTAAATATGATTTTCATAATTCTTCTAACATGACCAAATGATGATTTGGAATAAATCATGTTTTAATGACCAATTATTTCCAATGGTAATTAAATTACATTAGAAATATATTTTCCTAATGTTCAATCTTTATGTTGAAAACGAATGATAATAACAACATGATTTTTATTTCCACTATTTTTATTGCATCTAAAGATATGATAAAAAATGATATTTTAAATCTATTCTTTTTATTTTCGCTAAAATGACAATAAAAATGATACTTCAATTTTTATCATTTTCGCTACAACTACAATGTAGCTTAAAATGTAACTTTTAATTCCTATATTTGTATTTTCTCTAATTTTAAAAGTAAAAATGATACTTTTAATCCTATTCTTTTTTTTGCATCTAAAATGTAAATAAAAGGGTAACTTCAAATTTGCAAGAAAAAAATGCAACCTTTAATTCATATTTTATTTGCTTCAAAGAATGCAAATAAAAATGCATTTTTTTAAATCAATGTTGTATTCACATCAAAATGCAGACAAAAATGTAACTTTTATTTTAATGTTTTGTTTGCATCTAAAATGTAAACAAAAATACAATTTTTATCTAATGTTTTGTTTGCATCTAAAATTGCAAACAAAAATACAACTTCCATTTACAATGTTTTGTTTGCATCTAAAATTTGCAAACAAAAATGAAATTTTAATTTAATGTTTTGTTTGCATCTAACATTTGCAAACAAAAATGCAATTTTAATTTAATGTTTTGTTTGCATCTAACATTTACAAACAAAAATGAAATTTTAATTTAATGTTTTGTTTGCATCAAACTTTTGCAAACAAAAATGCAATTTTAATTTAATGTTTTGTTTGCATCTAACATTTGCAAACAAAAATGAAATTTTAATTTAATGTTTTGTTTGCATCTAACTTTTGCAAACAAAAAAGCAATTTTAATTTAATGTTTTGTTATTTAACATTTGCAAACAAAAATGAAATTTTAATTTAATGTTTTGTCTGCATCTAATATTTGCAAACAAAAATGCAATTTTAATTTAATTTGCATCTAACTTTTGCAAACAAAAATGCAATTTTAATTTAATGTTTTGTTTGCATCTAACATTTGCAACCAAAAATGAAATTTTAATTTAATGTTTTGTTTGCATCTAACATTTGCAAACAAAAATGTAATTTTAATTTAATGTTTTGTTTGCATCTAAATTTTACAAACAAAAATGCAATTTTATTTAATGTTTTGTTTGCATTTAAAGTAAAATTAAAAATGTAACTTTTTAAATTATGTTTTTAATTTGTATCTAAAATACAAATAAAAATATAACCTTTTTAAAACTATGTTTTATTTCCATCAAAGAATGCAAATAAAAATTCAACTTCTAATTTCAACATTTTATTTGTATCAAAGAATGCAGATAAAGTTATAACCTTTTTTATTTCAATGTTTATTTGCATCAAAGAATGAAAATAAAAGTATAACTTTTTTTATTTCAATGTTTATTTGCATCAATGAATGCAAATAAAAGAATGACTTCTTATTACAATGTTTATTTGCATCAATGAATGCAAATAAAAGAATAACGTTTTATTACAATGTTTATTTGCATCAATGAATGCAAATAAAAGAATAACCTTTTTTATTACAACGTTTATTTGCAACAAAGAATGCAAATAAAAGAATAACTTTTTATTACAATCTTTATTTGCATCAATGAATGCAAATAAAAGAATGAATTTTTATTAAAATGTTTATTTGCATCAATGAATGTAAATAAAAGAATAACTTTTTATTATAATGTTTATTTGTATCAACGAATGCAAATAAAAGATTGACTTTTTATTACAATGTTTATTTGCATCAATGAATGCAAATAAAAGAACAACTTTTTATTACAATGTTTTGACAACTCCATCTCAATTCAATGATATAGGCAAAAATGATATATTCCCAATTGTATTGACAACTCTATTTCAATACAATAATATAAACAAAAGTGTTATAATTTCAATTGTATTGACAATTCTATTTCAATACAATTATATAGACAAAAATGATATAATTTCAATTGTATTGACAATTCTATTTCAATACAATAGTATAGACAAAAATGATATAATTTCAATTGTATTGACAATTCTTTTTCAATAAAATAATATAGGCAAAAATGATATAATTTCAATTGTATTGACAATTCTATTTCAATACAATAATATAAGAAAGTGATATTTTTAATTGAATTGACAAACTAATTCAATTCAATAAAAATGACCAAAATGTTATTTTAATTGAATTTACAAATCAATTTAATAAGAATGACAACATAATTTTTATATTGAATTGAAAAACTAATTCAATTCAATTAAAACTAGCAAAATAAAATTTTATATTGAATTGACAAACTGATTCAATTCAAATAAAAAGATAATGATAACATAATATTTTAACTAATACATATTGATCTATAATTTAATAAACAGATCTATGTTTACACATCACAAACGGACAAATCAATCATCCAAAATTTCATCACAAAGCAGATCTAAATCAAACACACACAGTCATTACATAACGAGTGAAAAAATAATAATTAAATTGCTTAATTGTTAAAAATCAAAAATCTCACAATCGTGTTGCAAATTTGTCCAAAATTCTATCAGTTCCAAATTGCTCCTTTTCAGTCTAGGAACGTAGATCTCTGTTGTTCGATCGCAATGCTTCAGAAATTGATCAATTCTGAATCAGTACGAAAGAGTTATGATTTGATTAAGGTTTACAACATTTTAAATTAATTAAAATATATTTTCTATACCCTTCTTCCTCTTTCAGTAACAAGCCGTAAGAAAACCCAAAAGCTTGAAATCTAGGTCTCCAATTTTTGTGCAAATTGTGATATGGTTTGACAATCGGAGAGTGGGACGTCGGAGTGGGGCGTGTGGTGCACGTGCGCCTGTAAGGGGGGCCCACTTGGTGGTGTAGGGTTGGCTCGGCGGCGAAGGGTTTGGCACAGGTTTAGGGCGCTGAAGCTCCTCGGATATAGAACAGTTTCAAGATCAAACCGTATGGAATCGAAGGTGATGAAGTTCTCTACAATAAACTGAGAAGGAGGAAGGTGTTTTAATGAGAGGATTGCAAGAATTTGGTGGAAGAAGGAGGAGCATTCTCAGCCATTACAGAAAGGGGGCGGCGGCTATGTATTTGTGGATTAGGGTTTAGAAGGAGATAATGTGTATTTTTATATTATTTTAATGTTAATTTTACAAATAAATCCAAAAGGTTTAAACCAACCCAATTTTAGTACAACCAGAGTTGACCTTACCCAATAGCCCCCGTTTGATAAATTCACTTTCTACATGCAATCAACCAATAAAATTCCAAATACACCTTATACATTAATGCGCCTCAAACGCATTTATTTGACAACCATCACACACTGACAACAATTAATTAGCCATTAATGCAACAACATATTTTCAAATTCATTAACTGTGTATATAAATTTAAATCATATAAAATTAACTTAAATGTGTTCTCACAAACTAAGGAATAAAAGTGGAAAAATGGATACAACATAAATGAAAAAAAAATCTATTGTATGGACACATAACAGAAGTTGTACGATGAGTACAAATAAATGGAAACAAATCTTATAATGAATGGACGCATACAATATATGGTCTAAAAAAATAAAGTGGAAGGAATATTATGTTCATAATTTATTTTCCTAAAAAGAGTTTAATAGGGAGACATGGCTTAAATTGAGGAGAAGTTATATGCGAAAGAAATGGAATGAGAAAAATAATAACTACATAGAAATATAAATGTATACACACATATATATATTAATGAATTTGAAATTTACCTTTAATTGCAATGAGTCAACAAATTTTATTAAGCAGAGCAGTTGTTAAGCTATTGGACAGTAACTGATATTTTGTTATATAAAAAAAACATTTGTAATTTTTTTTCAATAACCTATAATTAAATGAGAAGCAAAATAAAGGCATATGATATATATATATATATATATATATATATATGAATTAATGCGTAATTTACAATGTGTTGTAATATATATTTTTGGAAATTATGCTCGTATAAATTGTAAGGTAAACGATAACATTAATTAAGAATGGTAATTACATTGAATGTTAACAAAATAACGATTGCAATAGATTAATTGACTCGCGTGGGAAACTAGTTGCTATTTAATTCATAGGTGATAAATTGGAAATAAGTTACAATTAATACACAAAATTTATTGTCATATTTCCATGCGTATATGTAGTATACTTTGAATATACGTGTGTAAAGAAATATATTGCCAAAATATTTTTTTTCTTCCCTAAATTTTGCTAAGCGTTTCATGATATATATATATATATATATATTTGTATATATATATATATATAATGAAAGATGGCAATGACATTAAGATTTCTTACGCATGAATAAATAAATATGAATAAACAAATAATTGCTACGTTCGTTAATATTTTTTTGATTTAATTTGAAAATGGAATATTTAAATTCTGACGCATTTCCTAATAAAATTTCCTTAAAATAAATATTTAAATTGGTTCTGATTTTCCGGTTATTACAATCTCCCCACTTAAAAGCTTATCGTCCTCGAAAAGGAACGGAGCTGAAGGTTGTTTAACTAACCAACTCAACTTTTAATTTTGATCAATTTTCAGTTAAGTTCAATATTAAATTTAATTTAGTTAAATTTATCAATCTTTTATATATTGGTTAAATTAATTATCATTCCAATATTTTAATTAGTTAAACTAATTATCAAACATCACAACCAACAATCAATTAGGTGATTAACTTTTCAAATATATATAACTTTTACATATAGTCAAAAATCATATTTTTAGTGCAAATCACAACAATAGACCCTATCTAGTTTTGGTTCTCACACCAGCCAATGGAAATATATAGATATACCACTTTCGAAACTCGAACATAAATTCTGATGATGTTTCGAACCACCATCAGAACATCTCTGGGGCGAGTAAAGTGTGATTCTATATCTATCTAGTATATTTGAGGCTTCGAATACATGCTAGCTAGGCGTATATGCAAAATATTTATATACTCAATTGTACAAAATAAAATAAAATAATATATTCAAATATGTTTAATAAGATTTTAAATTTTCAAATCTAAATTTTTTTTTTATTTTAAAAATTAATACTCTTCACACTCGTTCTAGGATACTACTGATCCCATCTCCAACGAGTTATTCTTATTGGATATTACTAATCCAATCTCTGATGAGTCTTTTGTTCAGTTCTAACGAGTTGTACCCCCAAAGATTTGAGTTAACCAGAGCTCTGATACCAACTGTAATGATACGGCATTTGCCCGGACCAAATTGATCGCGATATCGACTAAAACTATTCAAAACCCGCATACGTTAACTTTGGGAATGCAACACATAGGAACAAATAACAGAAGACTTTTATAAACACTACAATAATGTTACATCAGAGTACATCGAATATAATACAACAGCGGAAGAATAAATTTACAATAGATATAATACAATGCAGCGGAAATGAATAAACTGATGCAGTGGAAGACTATCCATGTTCTGGACAAAGCTTTAAGCTTCGATCCAGGATCCCACTCAATAAATAAATATCTGCAAAGCAAATCACTCGACTGCCCGTGTGGAAAAGAGGGCACCCGAGTTTGCAAAGTGAAACAAACTACGAGTCAATCATGGGACTGGTATGAGAAATCTTACTAAATTAATAATATGGTTAATCACTGGACCACGCCGCTAACGCGGAACGGGTTTAATTCCATTGGATTGCCAGTGCATAAGTTTTATAAATTTTTAAGTCAAAACAACGCAATGCTTTTTAGAAAATGAAATCATTATAAGACTCAAGTCCCATCACACAATGCAACGCAAACGGAGGATAGAGTTTTACCTTATAATGATAAAAAATGTTTGATACGAAGAAAATAATATTTTTAATATTATTATTAGTGTCTAATATGTTCCAAAAATACTTCAAAGTAAATGTATCAATCCTAGACAGTATAGCTACCATATACTATGTCGCCATATATAGGTTTACAATCAAGACCGTTTGAAACGACCCGAAATCCCCCTTACAGGAAATCCCGGATTGAGTCGAGAACAAGCCACATCAAAACGCAGACAGGAGAACATTTCATTGTACATTACAACAATACCATCAGAATACAAGAATATACAGGATATAAAGGAATATTACACAGAAATTATCAGAGATTACCATACATTACATAGCAGCGGAAAATAATACAATACACAACTGAAGGAGATATACGGATACAAAGCTTTTCGGATATCATTCCAGCTGTAAACCAGGATCCTGTGAATATAAATCTGCAAAACCAAAACTACTAGCTGCCTATGTCAAAATAAGGGCACCCAGAATTTAGGTTAAAACAATAAACTCCAGGTCAGTCATGGGACTGGTGTGAGAACTAAAACAGTTATTTAAAACTTTACTTTAAATCAGATATATCAAGGGACCACGCCGTATAACACGAAATGGGTTTCCTCCCAAGAATAACAGTGCATATAACGAAACAGCGCAATGCTTTTTGGGAAAATGAAGCTATTATAAGACCCAGGTCCTATCACACAATGCAACGCAAGCCGGGGGATAGGATTTTCCCTTATAATAGCCAAATATGCTTAGTACGTGATTGACATAGAAATGTGTTTATTTTATGCTCTTATATCTTATCTTTTGTATATAAATAAATTTTACTTGGGTATTGTTTTTTTACTTTTACAGATATTCCAACCCAGCCCGCATGCAACCAGAAAAGTAGAGAAATAGAGATGAAATTGATATATATTTACATTTTGAAGAATTGTAGATGAAGATCTCACATCTAGTTGCTGTTGGACAAGAAAAGGATTGATAAAAAGGCTTTGCACATCACAAATCAATGAAGAAGTGTCAAGGAAGCAAGAGGAAAAGAGAAAAGGCCCAAATTTGCTTTATTTATCTAAGGCCCATTTATCATTGTATTAGGGTTAGGGTTTGGTTATCTCCTATAAATACCCTTGTAATAGCATTGTAGCCACCATCCATTATTCTGTATTCTTTTTTCCATTAATAAAGGTTTTTCCTTTTTACTATTTCAGCATTTTTCTTTCTTAGCAATAGGTGTTGTATTCACAATTAGTTTTGGAAGAGCACCAATTGTATTTTACAATTTTTTGTTAGTGATTAGTCGTTTGATTAGTTTCAACGAAAATCCTAATTTACTTTTTGTTGTTCTTCTTTTCCTGCAATTTCACTTTCTACATTTTATTTCTGTTTTGCATCTTAATTTCCAATTAATAATTGTGATTTGATCGTCGGTTCAATTAGATTTGTTTTGAATCGGATCGCAGTTTCAATTTTTTATTATTTTCAAAAACCAACCTCGAAAATCATCTAACTCGCCCAAGAGATTAGATAAATAATTTGATTTAAATTTATCTCCCTGTGTTCGACCTGTATGCTACACACCTGTGCGCTTGCAGAATTTTATTACAAATATCGCGCTTTTCTAATTCATAGATTAGCGACGATAAAGCTAACCTAAAAAAAAAAGAAATCAAATAAAAATTCAAAAGAGTGAAGAATCCAAGCAAACAAAGAAGAAAGGGGTCAATCGATTGCAAGTAGTGAAATTCAAAGGCTCTGGACGGAATGCCATAACTCATTGTAAAATTTTCTGAACTCTACAGGTGCTCTGCTGCAAAGAAAAAAAATATAAATAGAAACTGCTTGTAAAAATCTTCTGCAGGGCAACAGCTTGCTATGTACAATTTTTATTTTTCTGCAATTTATTCTGTGACTGTTCTGTGACTGGAATTTCTGAATTTGTTTGTGGTTGACTAATATTTCCATAACTGAAATCTTCAATCTCATTATTTTCAACAACAAACAAAAAATTTACGTTGCAAAGTAATATAATTGAAAAGTGGTGCTTTGTGAAGTTGACTTTCTCATATAATTGGATCGCGGATATATAGTAGTTCAATTTATTGAACTATTAGCAAAAGAGGTTGCATTCTACCCGTAAAACATTGGTCGTATCCCTTAGTATTTATACTATACGTGAACGGCCATAAGACCCTCTTCCCCCTTCTAATTGAGTCAGTTAATTAATAGAGCATTACTCGACATTTTATATTATTTTGAAGTGAGAATAATTTCTGTCTTCCGTCGACTTCATTCAAATGTCTGATTCAAAAAAATCCTTGAGAGAATTGAGGGATAATAATCGGAGTAGACGTCCTCTTGAAGAGTATGAGTATGAATTGCAACTCATGAAACAAGATTTTCCAAAATTTCGTGAGCCCAATGTCAACAATTTTCAAAATTTCCCAAATGACCAACATTTTCAAAATCATGGATGTGATCGAAATAGCGATTTCAACTCAAATTTCAATAGTTTCGACTATGGGCCTCATCCACATCAAAATAGCTTTGAACCCCAATATAGCTTTGATCCACATCAATATGGAGTTATAAACCAAAAATTTCAAAATTATAGCCCATATCAACATCTTGAAAATAACCAAAATCACCCAAATTTTAACAGCTTTGGTTACGAACATAATTTTTATGATCAAAATAATTTCCAATATCATTGTCATTTTTCTGAAAATTCAAACAACCACCACATTGGAAATAATTTTGATTGTGAAACTGATGTGGACTATAATTTTGAGAATCAAGAAATCCAAAATGAGAACTCTCAAATCAATGACTCTGAAGAATGTAATTTTGATGAGAGGGCAGAAAGGCTAAATAAAAAGATGGATGAACTTCTTTGTTTAATGGCATCTTATAAAGAACAACGAGAGCAAGAAAATCAAATTCAAATAAGCGATGAATCAGAAAATAATTCAACTCTTACTGACATTGAAAATCTTCAAATAACGACTTTGGAAATTGAGAATAATCACCCTGATGAAGTTGTTAAAAATTCAACAAATGATTTGGACTTCAACTCTTTTCAGAAAAAAGATTTAAGCTTAGATTTTGACCTTCCTCTTTCAAGCTGCGAGAAACTTGAAATTTTTGAAATTGAACAAAATGAAAATGTTGAATTTTTCAATTCAAACTTGGTGAAGGATTTTAATGAACATGAATTTCTTGGATTGTATGAAGTTGAGTTGCCAAATGAGGAAGAAGTAGATTCACGTCACGAGTTCGAAAATTCTAACTTTGAGAAAATTTCAAACGAACTTAAAATTGTCAGTGTCGAAAATACGTTGTCAATTAATGATGAGAAATGTGATCACATACTCTTGAACAACATTCAGATTTCAAATTTCACTGAATTTATATACGATCACAAATTTTTGGACAATTACTATGATAAATTTGTTGAACACATGAACTATTTTTGGAATGTTAGCTTTGTTGAAAAACTTCATGTTAGGACGACCCTGGATATTTATCTCCTGGACTATAAATCTAGGTTTAAAGATGAGATGGTTTTCAAAACCCTTTGCTTAGTAGAAAACATGCCTAGACATAGTGGGAATGGGACTCATAGGGCTAGAACCAAGTGTGGGGGGAAAAGGTGGTGGCATTCTTTGCATCGCGTGCATCGTAAACACTTATATCATTGTACATATGATCCATTCTTACATATAGCTAGACTGCATTTCATTCTTCAAATAATTTTGCATCTCATTCACCTTTGGGTATGATCTTTCAAATTTAGGAAACGTTTACAGTGTGGACACTGTATAGTTCTAGTGTGGGGGGAGTCTGCATTGCATTTTTTTGATTTTTCTCTTATTTTTCTTTCTTTTCAATTTCAGCCATTTAAATAGGACCATCATGCATTTTAGACTGTACTAACATGCCATTTTTTTTGAAACATGACTCATTTTAGATTTGATACAACAAAATAAGTTAACAATTATTAGTCAGTTGATAGTATTTTTTTCTCTCAACTTAGATCGAATTTGAAATATAATGGAAAGTTTAATTTTGAGGGATAATAGTGTAACCGGTACATAGGGAGATTCTTAGGTGATGGCCATGAAATCTATTCTATATTGTAGACTTTGTTTAAACAAGTGGAGGACTTAAAAGACTTATATTGGCTTGTCAAAATTTTAAAACTAAGTTGTGTTAAGTTGAATTCGCGTAACTCTCTTTTTGTGCTTATAATTTCAATAATAATAATAGTAATCCAAGGGTATCCAACATTGCTTGTATATCAAGAGTTGGTGTGCAAACCTGCCAAGCTCTATCCGGCACGTTGTTGACAAAGTCATCGTTGGAATATCTTGGTCTCATTTTATGAGATTGGACACCTAAGGATTACCGACACGTTGTTGACAAAGTCAAAGTCGGCCTGCAAAATCCGCCAAGCTCTTTACCCACTCTCCGTTAGTCCGCAAGGCAGTGCATGGGTGGTAAACCTTGGTCTTCTAAGTTAGGTGTATGTACTTAATCATAAATTTTAAAATTTTAAAGAATAAAGAATAAGCGATGATGCCCAAACACTTCTTGACCTTATTGATTTGACTAGCCATATATGAGAAAATAATAATACCACTATACAAACTGTGCCAAGCAAACTAAGAATTTATTTCATGGATGCACTATGTTATCGACCGAACCAACTAGCCAAACTGGAATTTAACATTTGAAAACTTGAATTGTGTTGAAAATTTGTGAACAATTGAGATATCTAAAATAAAATCAACTGACTAGAAATTGTTAATTTAATTTGTTGTACCACTTTCCTGAAACAAGTCTTGTTTTCATTTTTGTTTTTATTTTGCATATGTCCATTGCATTCATGTAGTTTCATTAGAATCATAGCATACTGCATTTGGATTTTGTGGGTAGTATCCGCTGAAAACCCTCACGAGACACCACTCGTCCTACTAGGGACACCTAGAGGTTTAACGGCTTGTTGCATACGCTCAATGCAATCGTGTTTCCTACGAAAGTGCGACCTATCTAGTTAGTTTTTAATTTTTGTTTTACTCGAGGACGAGTAAAAGATAAGTGTGGGGGTATTTGATTGACATAGAAATGTGTTTATTTTATGCTCTTATATCTTATCTTTTGTATATAAATAAATATTACTTGGGTATTGTTTTGTTACTTTTACAGATATTCCAACCCAGCCCGCATGCAACCAGAAAAGTAGAGAAATAGAGATGAAATTGATATATATATATATATATTTACATTTTAAAGAATTGTAGATGAAGATCTCACATCTAGTTGCTGTTGGACAAGAAAAGGATTGATAAAAAGGCTTTGCACATCACAAATCAATGAAGAAGTGTTAAGGAAGCAAGAGGAAAAGACAAAAGGCCCAAATTTGCTTTATTTATCTAAGGCCCATTTATCATTGTATTAGGGTTGGGGTTTGGTTATCTCCTATAAATACCCTTGTAATAGCATTGTAGCCACCATCCATTATTCTGTATTCTTTTTTCCATTAATAAAAGTTCTTCCTTTTTACTATTTCTGCATTTTTCTTTCTTAGCAATAGGTGTTGTCTTCACAATTAGTTTTGGAAGAGCACCAATTATACTTTACAATTTTTTGTTAGTGATTAGTCGTTTGATTAGTTTCAACGACAATCCTAATTTACTTTTTGTTGTTCTTCTTTTCCTGCAATTTCACTTTCTGCATTTTATTTCTGTTTTGCATCTTAATTTCCAATTGATAATTGTGATTTGATCGTCGGTTCAATTAGATTTGTTTTGAATCGGATCGCAGTTTCAATTTTTTATTGTTTTCAAAAACCAACCTCGAAATTCGTCTAACTCGCCCAAGAGATTAGATAAATAATTTGATTTTAATTTATCTCCCTGTGTTCGACCTGTATGCTACACACATGTCCGCTTGCAGAATTTTATTACAAATATCGCGCTTTTCTAATTCATAGATTAGCGACATCAGTACATTTAAAACGAATCATTTGATACTATTACAAGTGCATAGTGTATAAAACAATTTCAAATCATAAGTATCAATCATAGACGGCATGGGTACCATATATCATGTCGCCATACTAGTTCTACAATTAAAACCGCAAAATCACGTATTTGGAAATTGGATTTCCATCTGTGAACCGAGGCAAAAGATAGTCCTCAACCGATTCGAGACGCTCTAGTCTGTGTCTCAGGTCAGAGCTCGAGTGACCTTTGGATCGTCAGGGCCGGTCCACCGATGTGGATTAAAATGCCTGAACACTAAGTTTCCCCACCCTTTGGGGTGTCAATGAGCCAACAAATGACTCCATCGGTTCGAGAACGACCGATATATCCGAGGCGCCTCGCAACAGCAACAACCACATAAGTCAAACTCGTCAGGGCATGTAAAACCACTGACGCCACTTCTAACTAGAAGGAAACGCATGCCATCCCTGAGGTCCGTCTCCCGTTTTTGGTTCACACCAGGGTGTGAGGCTCGCGAATCAACGTTACACAAACCTATGCCACAAAGGCCGTGCTTTGATCATCCACCACAAGACTCTGCTTTTCAACAGAAGCCTTGATCATATTGCCACTTAGGCATGCCACACAGTCAATTCACTCCATGCGTTTGATATCCATCGATATATAACCCCTGAGCTCGTACGTCTCGGAGAAGGGCGTTAAGCAGGAGAATAAATTCTCCGCCGCCAAACAGATATATATTTAATAGAAATCAATCACACAGACTAAAA
Source organism: Allium sativum (assembly GCA_030737875.1). Taxonomy (NCBI): domain Eukaryota; kingdom Viridiplantae; phylum Streptophyta; class Magnoliopsida; order Asparagales; family Amaryllidaceae; genus Allium; species Allium sativum. The sequence continues at coordinate 305,328,464 of CM060924.1, forward strand.
TCCAATGTCAGACACACAGTCCATTTACAAGTTCGTTCTGGGTCTGAACGAAACCGGAGGCACCTAGTACCCCGCATATCCATCGATCTCCAAGTATGTCTGGACGATCACCGACTGTTTCCATCTTCTTGGGTGTATGGCCCAATCAAGATCATCAGTAATTATCCAAACGACATGAAGACCTCCGGTCTTCTACCACCGTCTTCACCTTCGACTTATCATCGTATCAGTTATTCAGAATGGGATAAACCCGGTCTTCCCGAATAACTCGCGTATACTTTAAATAAGTGTTACATAAACACAACATACGCCTCATTCCAATTCATCAGTCACTAACCGTAAATTAATCAAGAGAATAATCCCCCAAATATTAACCCCGAAGGCCGAAACCAACATCAGATCAATACCCAGGAAATCACTCTACTTAGCCAATCTACAGCTAGTTTCTAAATTTCAAATTCTTAGGGAAAGGTTCCCATTAATTTTATCAAAGATAAATCCTTTAAATTTATTCTTTAATCCACTTTTGAATATCAATTCAAACTAGTCGGGATTAGCGAACCTTACCGAAGTAATCATTTATTTTATTTCCCAATCCCAACCTTTTCATCCCATGAAGTAAAACTGGTAATACTTCATATTTAACACCACGGTGTTATCGGTAAATTCAATTACCATTTAACGTTCAAATCTAATTAAACATTTAACTATCGCCTGGAGCAAAACTGGAGATACTCCATTCTCGATCATTTCAATCTAATTAAAGATTCATTAAAACTCCACTTAGTTTTAATCTGTGACTGGGTTAAAGAATCAGTGTCATTTGAAACACGTTCACGATAAACCCAAAATCACATCACATTTTAATCAGTCCCTAACCGTAAATTAGCAAGTGAGCAATCCCCTAAGTATTAACCCGAAGGCCGAAACCAACATCAGATCAATACCTCTGAAACCATTCAACTTAACTAATCTCTAGTTAGTTTCTTATTTTCTTAACTCCTTTAGGTCTAAGAACAGTATTATTGAAGATACCGTTCACGATAAGCCAAAATCATGTTCCATTAATTATCGGGTTAAAGAACAAGTGTTATTTAAAACGCTTTTCACGATAAACCCAAAAATCAATACCAATTCAATTCCAATTAAATATTATTTAATTGGTACACTTAATTAAATCTGAATAAAAAGATTTAATCTTTTCTCAACTGGGTTCAAGAACAGTGTTAATAAAAGACACCATTCAAGACAAACCCAAATCACATTTGATATTAAATACAAGGCTCTGGATAGAAAATATATCGGCTTATATTCAATATAAAATTCTACGACCAACAAATATCGTATTGGAAATAACGGTATATAAATATCTTTCAAATTTCCATAACAACATCTGTATAATCACGAAATCCAACATCGAAATATTCCGAAGACAATTTCAATTCAAATCCATTCCAATGCAATTATTGGAAATTCTGGTTATTTTCAAAACCATTTCTAATCCAATTTATTTATTTTAAAAATAAACAAATTATTATCCTAGTTCAAAACTAGTTCTTTTCGAAAAAAATCTATTTTTATCTTTTCAAATACGGAGTTTTTCATCCCAATTCTTCGCAAATCATTTCTTATGATTTTACACCAATTATTACTATTTTTAATAATTTTATCAAGGCCCGTACAGTCGATTTCCATCAACGGCCATCGAACTGCACTTACAGCGACCTTTTCCAAATTTGATTTGGACATAATTCCAAATCCAACCATTAGATTTCTAATTTCTAATATTCTTTAGAAAGCTCTTTTCGATACGAACCCAACGGTTCCAGATTTAGGAGAATCCGACGGTCGGATCTCCCGCAATATCCATTTGAAGTCAATGGTCGAAATTCACGAACTACCGTAGCGCGGCGCGTTCTATTCAGGCCATTATATTATATATATAATATATATAATATATACTTCGTCGATTTCGATTCAAAACGTTCTTTATAAATCGTTATAAATTCATTTTCAAAATGGTTTCAACTTCAGATTCAGTTTCAAATCAAAATTGAATATTCCAATGTAAATTCATTTTAAATTCATTTCAAATCGATTTCAATTCAAATTGTTTTCTAATTCAATTTCAGTTCGTTTTCAACTCAATTCAATTTCAATTCGAATCCATTTATATTCAATTTCAATTCGAATTCATTTCTATTCAGTTTAATTCGAATTTCAATTCTTTTCAAAATATCAGATTTTGAAATCACTTTCGATATTCATTATAAAATGAATAAAATCGATATAAATATCGTTCACGTCAAAATGGCGTCAATCTAATCAACACGTCTTTATATATTTCTATTTTCAAATATTCTATTCAAATATTTCCACTTCAAATATTCTATTTCAAATATTTCTTTTTCAAAACTGGAATGAGGCCCAATCAATTACCATATAATGTTAATTATATGGATTTTCTACAACGCATGTATACAATAACAACGATGAATAATCAACCATCATCCAAAGTACATTCTACACTGTATAAGCATCAAATATAAATATTCAACGCTTATAACAGTCTATCAATCAATCGATCGACATACAACTAAACAATCGAGATTAGTGTACATCAAATATCATCCCAATACCCGTGTGGGGTTTCAAACAATCAAACACAGATTTTATTTGTGCAGTTGGGCGATGTGTAAAATTTATCGTCCCAATCAATATCAGTCAAATGTGCGTATATAAACAAATCGTTCGATTTGTTTATTTTTATTTCCTTTCGTATACACGTTAAAAATTCTATTTTTAACTATAAAATATTTTTAACTATATAAATATTTTATTTCATTTCACATCACATCACACAATCAACTACACATCAAAATCAAACAAACAAGCATACAAGCCGTCCATGGTCTGTGGACGACGGGTGTTGGGTGCTACTAAACACCATTTGCATCCTAGTATATATTTTAACTAGAAAAATAAATTAAAAGGTGAGAAGTTCTCACAGAGGGTTCCACTCCGCCGTGCTTTGCTGTTGAACTGCTGAATCGTCTAAATCCATTTGTAATTCCAATACAGTCTTTTCACGTTGTTCAAATAAAAATTATATTTTTATTGCTTCATTCAATAAATAAAAAATCATATTTTTATTTCTACTTTATTTATTTTTACAACGATTCATTCTATATAAAAATTATATTTTTATATTTCTATTTTTAATATAAAGGTCGAATTTTTATTTCGCTTCTAAAATAATAAAAATCGAATTTTTATCGCTACTTTTTATATATATAAAAATAACGTCTTTCCTTATATCAAAATATCTCCTTTTCAATATTAAAGATTTCGCATTTTCAAATTTAAAGATTTCTATTTTTATTCCTCCTATAATATAAAAATCATATTTTTATAACTCTACTTTACTAAAAATCATATTTTTATTATTCTACATCAATGAAAATCCTATTTTTCTTTCGAAGTAAAAATCATATTTTTTACTTGACTACTTAATTAAAAATTATATTTTTATTACTCTACCTAAATAAAAATTATATTTTCAACCTTTCTATATAATAAAAATTATATTTTTATCCTTTCTATATAATAAAATTATATTTTCAATTCGCTAACTTCATATTTTTATAAAACTCAAATCTTTAACTTCTATAGAAATTCAAACTTTACTTTTTTAACTTCATTATAAAAATCGTTTCTTTCTATAAAAATCTAAACCTTTATGTTCTCAAAAATCAAGTCTTTCTAACTATATAAAAAAAATCGAATCTTTATTTATTTAAAAATCTTGTCTTTCTAACTATAAAAATCAAAATTTTATTTTCTAAAAATTCAAATCTTTATAATCTAAAAATTCAAATCTTTATATCATGAAAGACCATATTTTTACTTAATAAAGATCATACTTTTACTTAACAAAGCTCATACTTTTACTTCGATGTTATGATATATAAATACACCACCTTTAAAACGATTTTATTTATATAAAGATCCTACTTTTAATAACCTAATTAAATAAAGTAGACTGAAACTCACTGATTTAGGTCGTCGGAGGGGGTTGCTTGCGGTCTTCAGGCAGGGGGCGTCGTTGTCGGGGGGGGGGGGGGGGGGGAGAACCAGGTGGCGCAGGCGTCCAAGCCAATGGGTGGCGGTGGCAGCAACATTCCATCATTTTGGGGGGGCTAGGGCTTCGCGCGCGACGGAAAGGAAGGGGGGAAGGCTCTGGTGGCCGGCCGACGGTGGAGGATGGACGGTGGTGGGTGCGGGAGAGGCGTCGCGCGGTGGTGAATAGGGGCGACGGGTCTCTGGGAAAAAGGGGGATCGGGATATTTGTTCAAGTAAATGAAAAGAAAAAAAGGGGGTTGACCGTATAAGAGAAAAGAGGGAGGGGCCCCTTTATAAATTTTTTATTTTATTTAATTAATTTAATTTCAAAAAGCAACTTTTAATTTCGACCTCGAAACGAGACCCAATGCCTGTCGTCCCCAGCTAATTACCCCCATTCTGAACACAATGGGATATGTTTCATAAGCTGATTCGATCGTTTCGATTAGTTTTCGTTGAATTTACATTTAAATCATTATATTGAATTTTAAACGAACATTTCAATTTACGGGGGTCACATACTAACTCGAAAAATTCCAGAAAAATATTTTTTGGCTTCGTATTGACGATACAGTCCTAACAAAACTAGTTTCGCCAAATTCTGAGACCGTTTGAAAAATGGCCATTTTCCAGTCGATTAAAATCAATTGAAACTGGTCAAACGCGTTTTCCTTTGCCACACTCACATATTGATTCGAAAAATTACGAAAATTGGAATATAGCAATAACTTGACATCACGGATCCAACAAAAGTGGTTTCGTCGAAATCCGAGGTCGTTTGTAAAATTTCCATTTTTAAGGGCCAGAATTCCATAGCGACTATTCTGAAAATTCATTTGGCCATAACTTTTGATTCCCGCTATTAAATTTTTATTTTTCGGATTCATTGGAAAGATATTATCAATTAGATTCAAATATTTTTGGTTTTACTAAAATCCGGTTTATTTTGAATCCTGTACATTCATTTGAAGTTTGAAATCGAATTATCGAACTGCCACGCCATTTTCAATTCCTTTTATAATTATAAATAAATATTTATATTCCAACGTCGAGCTATATAAATATATACGTTCGAATTCTATTCGAAACAAATTTTTCTTTGATATTATTTAAAATAATTCATTTTAAATAATCAAAATTCATCAAAATTACCAAAATAAAAATTATAAACTGGCTCAGAATTTCGGGTTGTTACAATCTCCCCCACTTAAAACGTTTCGTCCCCGAAAAGGAACGAAGCCGAAAGTTGTTTAACAATTCAACTCAACTTCCATTATTTTTATTACGGCTTAAGTTCTTCAACTTTTCAGTTTCTAAGAACTTTTCAAATTTTTCAAAAATTTGGCTAACACCTTAAATTTTCGAAAAATTTCGCAATAACCTCCCCTGCACCGGGAGCACCGGGAAAATCTCGAAATTGCCATACAGGCCCTCTGGTCTCAAAAAGAAAAAGAAAAAGCCAAGCGGCTAGCTAATTGGCTCATAAAATCATCATCACCCAAACAAAACAGTAAATTATGATAAACATGTACCTATTTGTCAGGCAAACAATTTTGTTTCTCTGCTCCAGCCTCCTTGCTATGACCTGTTCAATGGAAGTACATGTATATGCAAGCAAATGCGACCAATTTTCAATACAATTCACTGTTTGATTCAATTTGGCTATATGGTACAAATTTTAATTAATCAACCAATAACCAACAACACAACCATCAATCAATTAGTTGATTAGCTTTTGAAATTCATAACTTTGATACATAGTCAAAAATCACATTTTTGATGTCAAATCACAACAATAAGCCCTATCTAGTTTCGGTTCTCACACCAGTCAATTGGAAATATATAGAAATCTCACTTTCGAAACTCGAATATAAATACTGGCGATGGTGCCCCGTCACCAGAATTATCCACGGGCACTAGAGTGTGATTCTATAACTATCCAATACATTAAAACTTCGAATACATATTTGCAAGACATATATGCAAAATCTTTATATATTGGATTGTCCCAATTCAATATAAAATAAATAATCAAATACGAATAATTGATTTAAATTTTCAAAACAAAACTTGTTTTCAATTTTAAAAATATACTCTTTACACTCGTTCTAGGATACTACTGATCCTATCTCTAACGAGTCATTCCCACTGGATATTACTAATCCAATTTCTGATGAATTCTTTCGTATGGTTCTAATGTGTCTTGTTATCTGAGCTTTGTAAACCAAAGCTCTGATACCACGCTGAAACGACCAGAAATCCCCCTTACGGGAAATCCCGGATTGAGTAGAGAACAAGCCACATCAAAACGCAGACGGGAGACCATTTCATTGTACATTACAACAATACCATCAGAATACAAGAATATACAGGGTATAAAGGAATATTACACAGAAATTATCAGAGATTACCATACATTACATATCAGCGAAAAATAATACAATACACAAATGAAGGAGATATACAGATACAAAGCTTTCCGGATATCATTCCAGCTGTAAACCAGGATCCTGTGAATATAAATTTGCAAAACCAAAACTACTAGCTGCCTATGTCAAAATAAGGGCACCCAGAGTTTAGGTTAAAACAATAAACTCCAGGTCAGTCATGGGACTGGTGTGAGAACTAAAACAGTTATTTAAAACTTTACTTTAAATCAGATATATCAAGGGACCACGCCGTATAACACGGAACGGGTTTCCTCCCAAGAATAACAGTGCATATAACGAAACAGCGCAATGCTTTTTGGGAAAATGAAGCTATTATAAGACCCAGGTCCTATCACACAATGCAACGCAAGCCGGGGGATAGGGTTTTCGCTTATAATAGCCAAATATGCTTAGTACGTTTAAAACAAATCATTTGATACTATTACAAGTGCATAGTGTATAAAACAATTTCAAATCATAAGTATCAATCATAGACGGCATGGGTACCATATATCATGTCGCCATACTAGTTCTACAAGTAAAACCGCAAAATCACGTATTTGGAAATTGGATTTCCATCTGTGAACCGAGGCAAAAGAAAGTCCTCAACCGATTCGAGACGCTTTAGTCTGTGTCTCAGGTCAGAGCTCGAGTGACCTTTGGATCGTCAGGGCTGGTCCACCGATGTGGATTAAAATGCCTGAACACTGCGTTTCCCCACCCTTTGGGGTGTCAATGAGCCAACAAATGACTCCATCGGTTCGAGAACGACCGATATATCCGAGTCGCCTCGCAACAGCAACAACCAAACTCATCAGGGCGTGTAAAACCACTGACGCCACTTCTAACTAGAAGGAAACGCATGCCCTCCCTGAGGTTCGTCTCCTATTTTTGGTTCACACCGGGGTGTGAGGCTCGCGAATCAACGTTACACAAAGCTATGCCGCAAAGGCCGTGCTTTGATCATCCACCACAAGACTCTGCTTTTCAACAGAAGCCTTGATCATATTGCCACTTAGGCATGCCACACAGGCAATTCACTCCATGCGTTTGATATCCATCAATATATAACCCCTGAGCTCGTACGTCTCAGAGAAAGGCGTTAAGCAGGAGAATAAATTCTCCGCCGCCAAGCAGATATATAATTAATAGAAATCAATCACACAGACTAAAATCCAATGTCATACACACAGTCCATTTACAAGTTCATTCTGGGTCTGAACGAAACTGGAGGCACCTAGTACTCCGCATATCCATCGATCTCCAAGTACGTCTGGACGATCACCAACTGTTTCCATCTTCTTGGGTGTACGGCCCAATCAAGATCATCAGTAATTATCCAAACGACGTGAAGACCTCCGGTCCTCAACCACCGTCTTCACCTTCGACTTATCGTCGTATCAGTTATTCAGAATGGGATAATCCCCGTCTTCCCAAATAACTCGCATATACTTTAAATAAGTTTTACACAAACACAACATACGCCACATTCCAATTCATCAGTCACTAACCGTAAATTAATCAAGAGAATAATCCCCCAAATATTAACCCCGAAGGCCGAAATCAACATCAGATCAATACCCAGGAAATCACTCTGCTTAGCCAATCTACAGCTAGTTTCTAAATTTCACATTCTTAGGGAAAGGTTCCCATTAATTTTATCAAAGATAAATCCTTTAAATTTATTCTTTAATCCACTTTTGAATATCAATTCAAACTAGTCGGGATTAGCGAACCTTACCGAAGTAATCATTTATTTTATTTCCCAATCCCAACCTTTTCATCCCATGAAGTAAAACTGGTAATACTTCATATTTAACACCACGGTGTTATCGGTAAATTCAATTACCATTTAATGTTCAAATCTAATTAAACATTTAACTATCGCCTGGAGCAAAACTGGTGATACTCCATTCTCGATCATTTCAATCTAATTAAAGATTCATTAAAACTCCACTTAGTTTTAATCTGTGACTGGGTTAAAGAATCAGTGTCATTTGAAACACGTTCACGATAAACCCAAAATCACATCACATTTTAATCAGTCCCTAACCGTAAATTAGCAAGTGAGCAATCCCCTAAGTATTAACCCCGAAGGCCGAAACCAACATCAGATCAATACCTCTGAAACCATTCAACTTAACTAATCTCCAGTTAGTTTCTTATTTTCTTAACTCCTTTAGGTCTAAGAACAGTATTATTGAAGATACCGTTCACGATAAGCCAAAATCATGTTCCATTAATTATCGGGTTAAAGAACAAGTGTTATTTAAAACGCTTTTCACGATAAACCCAAAAATCAATACCAATTCAATTCCAATTAAATATTATTTAATTGGTACACTTCATTAAATCTAAATAAAAAGATTTAATCTTTTCTCAACTGGGTTCAAGAACAGTGTTAATAAAAGACACCATTCAAGACAAATCCAAATCACATTTGATATTAAATACAAGGCTCTGGATAGAAAATATATCGGCTTATATTCAATATCAAATTCTACAACCAACAAATATCGTATTGGAAATAACGATGTATAAATATCTTTCAAATTTCCATAACAACATCTGTATAATCACGAAATCTAACATCGAAATATTCCGAAGACAATTTCAATTCAAATCCATTCCAATGCAATTATTGGAAATTCTGGTTATTTTCAAAACCATTTCTAATCCAATTTATTTATTTTAAAAATAAACAAATTATTATCCTAGTTCAAAACTAGTTCTTTTCGAAAAAAATCTATTTTTATCTTTTCAAATATGGAGTTTTTCATCCCAATTCTTCCCAAATCATTTCTTATGATTTTACACCAATTATTTCTATTTTTAATAATTTTATCAAGGCCCGTACAGTCGATTTCCATCAACGGCCATCGAACTGCATTACAGCGACCTTTTCCAAATTTGATTTGGACATAATTCCAAATCCAACCGTTAGATTTCTAATTTCTAATATTCGTTAGAAAGCTCTTTTCGATACGAACCCAACGGTTCTAGTTTTAGGAGAATTCGACGGTCGGATCTCCCGCAATATCCATTTGAAGTCAATGGTCGAAATTCACGAATTACCGCAGCGCGGCGCGTTCTATTCAGGCCATTGTATTTTATATATATATATAATATATACTTCGTCGATTTCGATTCAAAACGTTCTTTGTAAATCGTTATAAATTCATTTTCAAAACGGTTTCAACTTCAGATTCAATTTCAAATCAAAATTGAATATTCCAATATAAATTCGTTTTAAATTCATTTCAAATCGATTTCAATTCAAATTGATTTCTAATTCAATTTCAGTTCGTTTTCAATTCAGTTTCAATTCGAATCCATTTGTATTCAATTTCAATTCGAATTCATTTCTATTCAGTTTAATTCGAATTTCAATTCTTTTCAAAATATCAGATTTTGAAATCACTTTCAATATTCATTATAAAATGAATAAAATCGATATAAATATCGTTCACGTCAAAATGGTGTCAATCTAATCAACACGTCTTCATATATTTCTATTTTCAAATATTCTATTCAAATATTTCCACTTCAAATATTCTATTTCAAATATTTCTTTTTCAAAACTGGAATGAGGCCCAATCAATTACCATATAATGTTAATTATATGGATTTTCTACAACGCATGTATACAATAACAACGATGAATAATCAACCATCATCCAAAGTACATTCTACACTGTATAAGCATCAAATATAAATATTCAACGCTTATAATAGTCTGTCAATCAATCGATCGACATACGACTAAACAATCGGGATTAGTGTACATCAAATATCATCCCAATACCCGTGTGGGGTTTCAAACAATCAAACACAGATTTTATTTGTGCAGTTGGGCGATGTGTAAAATTTATCGTCCCAATCAATATCAGTCAAATGTATGTATATAAACAAATCGTCCGATTTGTTTATTTTTACTTCCTTTCGTATACACGTTAACAATTCTATTTTTAACTATAAAATATTTTTAACTATATAAATATTTTATTTCATTTCACATCACACAATCAACTACACATCAAAATCAAACAAACAAGCATACAAGCCGTCCATGGTCAGTGGACGACGGGTGTCGGGTGCTACTAAACACCGTCTGCATCCTAGTATATATTTTAACTAGAAAAATAAATTAAAAGGTGAGAAGTTCTCACAGAGGGTTCCACTCCGCCATGCTTTGCTGTTGAACTGCTGAATCGTCTGAATCCATTTGTAATTCCAATACAGTCTTTTCACGCTGTTCAAATAAAAATTATATTTTTATTGCTTCATTCAATAAATAAAAATTCATATTTTTATTTCTACTTTATTTATTTTTATAACGCTTCATTCTATATAAAAATTATATTTTTCTATTTCTATTTTTAATATAAAGGTCGAATTTTTATTTCGCTTCTTATATAATAAAAATCGAATTTTTATCGCTACTTTTTATATATATATATAAATAACGTCTTACCTTATATCAACATATCTCCTTTTCAATATTAAAGATTTCAGATTTAAAGATTTCTATTTTTATTCCTCCTATAATATAAAAATCATATTTTTATAACTCTACTTTAATAAAAACCATATTTTTATTATTCTACATCAATGAAAATCCTATTTTTTTTCGAAGTAAAAATCGTATTTTTTACTTGACTACTTAATTAAAAATTATATTTTTATTACTCTACCTAAATAAAAATTATATTTTCAACCTTTCTATATAATAAAAATTATATTTTTATCCTTTCTATATAATAAAATTATATTTTCAATTCGCTAACTTCATATTTTTATAGAAATCAAATTTTAACTTCTATAAAAATTCAAACTTTACTTTTCTAACTTCATTATAAAAATCGTTTCTTTCTATAAAAATTTAAACCTTTATGTTCTCAAAAATCAAGTCTTTCTAACTATATAAAAAAAATCGAATCTTTATTTATTTAAAAATCTTGTCTTTCTAACTATAAAAATCAAAATTTTATTTTCTAAAAATTCAAATCTTTATAATCTAAAAATTCAAATCTTTATATCATGAAAGACCATATTTTTACTTAATAAAGATCATACTTTTACTTAACAAAGCTCATACTTTTACATCGATGTTATGATATATAAATACACCACCTTTAAAACGATTTTATTTATATAAAGATCCTACTTTTAATAACCTAATTAAATAAAGTAGACTGAAAGTCACTGATTTAGGTCGTCGGAGGGGGTTGCTCGCGGTCTTCAGGGAGGGGGCGTCGTTGTCGAAGGGGGGGGGGAGAGAACCAGGTGGCGCAGGCGTCCAAGCCAATGGGTGGCAGTGGCAGCAACATTCCATCATTTTGGGCGGGGCTAGGGCTTCGCGCGCGACGGAAAGGAAGGGGGGAAGGCTCTGGTGACCGGCCGACGGTGGAGGATGGACGACGGACGGTGGTGGGTGCTGGAGAGGCGGCGCGTGGTCGTGAATGGAGGCGACGGGTCTATGGGAAAAAGGGGGATCATGATATTTGTTCGAGTAAATGAAAAAAAAAGGGTTGACCGTATAAGAGAAAAGAGGGAGGGGCCCCTTTATAATTTTTTTAATTTTATTTAATTAATTTAATTTCAAAAAGCAACTTTTAAATCTCGAAACGAGACCCACCGCCTATCGTCCCTAGCTAATTACCCCCATTCCAAACACAATGGGATATGTTTCGTAAGCTGATTCGATCGTTTCGATCAGTTTTCGTTGAATTTACATTTAAATCATTATATTGAATTTTAAACGTACATTTCAATTTACAGGGGTCACATACTAACTCGAAAAATTCCGGAAAAATATTTTCTGGCTTCGTATTGACGATACAGTCCTAGCAAAACTAGTTTCGCAAAATTCTGAGACCGTTTGTAAAATGGCCATTTTCCAGTCGATTAAAATCAACTAAAACTGGTCAAACACGTTTTCCTTTGCCACGCTCACATATTGATTCGAAAAATTACGAAAATTGGAATCTAGCAATAACTAGACATCACGGATCCAACAAAAGTGTTTCGTTGAAATCCGAGGTCATTTGTAAAATTTCCCTTTTTAAGGGACAGAATTCCATAGCGATTATTCTGAAATTCATTTGGCCATAACTTTTGATTCCCACTATGAAATTTTGATTTTTCGGATTCGTTGGAAAGATATTATCAATTAGATTCAAATATTTTTGGTTCACTAAAATCCGGTTTATTTTGAATCCTGTACATTCATTTGAAGTTTGAAATCGAATTATCGAACTACCGCACCATTTTCAATTCCTTTTATAATTGTAAATAAATATTTATATTCGAACGTCGAGCTATATAAATATATACATTCGAATTCTATTCGAAACAAATTTTTCTTCGATATTATTTAAAATAATTCATTTTAAATAATCAAAATTCATCAAAATTACCAAAATAAAAAATTTAAACTGGCTCAGAATTTCGGGTTGTTACACCGTAAGGTCGTATTGGAAGTTGGTTTCCATTAGGGCTAGGGACGATCTCCTAACCGATTCGAGACACTCTAGCAATGTCTCAGGATTCGTACACTGGCGAATCCTTGGATACAGCAGGGCCAGTCCATAAATACTTTAGTGGATTAGTTATGCCTGAACACACGCTACTCAATCCTATTGGACCTATAAATTGGCCATTGGCGAGCAATAAAAATCCGAGGCACCTCATTCCATCAACCACATAAGTAAAAATGTCGGGCCTTGTAAAAACCCAAACACCACTTCTAGCTAGAAAGAAACGTGTGCACTCCCTACGTTCCCTCGTTCCGTTTTTAACTCTACCGGGGTGTGAGGCTCGCAAGGTAACTAATGCACAAAGCTATGCCTAAATTGGCTATGCTTTGTTCATCATCCATAAGGCTCTGCTTTTCAACAAAAGCCTCGATCAATTGCATCTTGGCATGTCATATTTACAGTTCATACCACACAATCGATAACTACCAATATATAATCTTCGAGCTCATGCGTCTCAAAGAAGGATGTTTTAGCAAGAGAATAAATTCTCCGCCACCTCAGGAATATATTAATAGATATCAATTTAATTACATAGCATGAAATTCAATGTCAGACACGCATCCATTTACAAGTCCACTCTGGGTTTGAACGAAACCGGAGTCACCTAGGTGCTTGCGTATCCGGACGATCAACAAGTACGTCCGGACAACTACCACTTTAACTCTTTATTGGTAGCTAGCCAATGCCATGCATCAGTTGTTATCCTTTCGACGTAAAGATCGCCTCACCATCTTCGATTTCTTCGATTTAAAATCACCTTAAAATTATTTGAAATGAGTTGAACTCGGTCTTTTCAAATAATTTTTCGAATTATTATCATTTAAACCATTTAATATCATTAATATTAATTTTAACGATTTATCGCTATTCTTATTTATTTAAAAATAGCTCAATATAATTAAACGACGCTTTGGGTCGTAGGATGGCCCTGGCGCCGTTTTTACCAAAATTTGATTTACACATATCTAGAAATCTAACCACTGGATTTTGATAAAGTTTATATCATCGGAAAGATCTTCCCAAAGTGGTCCTAAGGTTCCGGTTTTGGGAAAATTTGACGGTCGGATCTTACGGTATATTCGTTTGAAGTTAAGATTGCCGAAACGCGTAATACCGCGCGCGGTTCGTTTAAATTTTAATATATATATATATATATATATATATAAATCAATTGCGGTTTCAACTACTTTTCAAACCATCAATGAAAGCCAAATGCGGTCTATATTCATGTTAGAAATTTATATATGATTTTCATAATTCTTCTAACATGACCAAATGATGATTTGGAATAAATCATGTTTTAATGACCAATGGTAATTAAATAACATTAGAAATATATTTTCCTAATGTTCACTCTTTATGTTGAAAACGAATGATAATAACAACTTGATTTTTATTTTCATTATTTTTACTGCATCTAAATATATGATAAAAAAAAGATATTTTAAATCTATTCTTTTTATTGTCTCTAAAATGATAATAAAAATGATACTTCAATTTTTATCATTTTCGCTACAACTACAATGTAGCTTAAAATGTAACTTTTAATTCCTATCTTTGTAATATTTCTAATTTTAAAAGTAAAAATGATACTTTTAATCCTATTCATTTATTTGCATCCAAAATGTAAATAAAAGGGTAACTTCTAATTTGCAAGAAAAAAATGTAATCTTTAATTCATATTTTATTTGCACCAAAGAATGCAAATAAAAATGCATTTTTTTAAATCCATGTTGTATTCACATCAAAATGCAGAAAAAAATGTAACTTTTATTTTAATGTTTCGTTAGCATCTAAAATGCAAACAAAAATACAATTTTAATCTAATGTTTTGTTTGCATCTAAAATTGCAAACAAAAATACAACTTCCATTTACAATGTTTTGTTTGCATCTAAAATTTGCAAACAAAAATGAAATTTTAATTTAATGTTTTGTTTGCATCTAACATTTGCAAACAAAAATGCAATTTTAATTTAATGTTTTGTTTGCATCTAACATTTACGAACAAAAATGAAATTTTAATTTAATGTTTTGTTTGCATTTAACTTTTGCAAACAAAAATGCAATTTTAATTTAATGTTTTGTTTGCATCTAACATTTGCAAACAAAAATGCAATTTTAATTTAATGTTTTGTTTGCATCTAACATTTACAAACAAAAATGAAATTTTAATTTAATGTTTTGTTTGCATCTAACATTTGCAAACAAAAATGAAATTTTAAATTAATGTTTTGTTTAACTACAACAGAAATACCCTTTTGCAACTGCCAAAAACAGTTGTAATAGGTGTATTACAACTTGCACCCAGTAGCCCTAATATCCAGAGTTGTAGTAGCAAGTTTATTTTTCAACAGTTTGTGATAGTTGTAAAAATGTTTATTACAACCATTAATAATAGTTGTAATACATCTATGACAACAACCAACAACAGTCTTTATATCCGGAGTTGTAATAGCGGGTCTATTTTACGACTGTTTTGGTCTGTTGTAAAAGGAGTTATTACAAAGATTAGTGACAGTTGTAATAGAGTTATTGACAGTTGTCAGATACTGTTGTAAAAATTCTTTTCACAACAGCTAATGGCTGTTGTTAAAAATGTTTGTAGTAATCGTGGAGGCTTTTTACAACATCGGCTAATTGTTGTTATAAGTTCCTTTAACAACAATTGCTAGCAGTTGCAAAAGACTCACTTACAACTGTTACTAACTGTTGCAATTAACTTTTCAACAACTGTTATAAGAGTTGTATTATAATCTACTACAACTGAAAACTGCCCTCAATACTTTCATAGCTGATATTAAACATAAAATTTTACAGCATTACAATTAAAACAAATATTTCATAACAACGCAAATCGTTCACATTTATAATAATAATAAATAATTCAAGTTACACCGTCTTTGAATTTTTAACTTCACTACATAACATAGCCAAATCCATAACATAGTCAAATCGTAGCCAAATCCATAACATAGCAAAATATATGTACATATACGTACTAATCAAAAGAGATGTACTCCTTAGGCCAAGCGATAGTCGTCCTAATTGCTTGCCCAATAGTATAGATATTTGAAGTAGGCCTGTATAAAATAGCTTGGGGATCCACCACCATATTAACCCAAACCTTCCAAGCATCTGTTCTTAATGGTACATGGTGCACTAAAACAGCAGGATCAGTTGATGCAATTGTTGCTTCTGCAACAACATTTCTTTGGCAACTCAATAGTCTGCACTTTCTAGAAATGACTTGTGTATTACCACCACTTGGGAGATTATTGCTACCCCGATATGACAACAAAAGAATAACAAACAATTAAATGCAAATATAGTTATCAAACAATGTAATAGGTTAAAAACATAATCTGCAAAATTTCATTTTGCAGCTTTCCCATTTACAAACATAGAGGCTGTCGTCAAAGCAGTAAGTGTTGTTTTGATTTCAGAAAAATGTTAGTAGAAGAGAGCTCATTTTTTCCTACTTAGTTCCTTTTTCATTGAATGTAGTAAGCATAAAGTCAATATTAGACATAAGCAACATCTGTAGAAACAACATATGCCAATTATCAAATGAAAAAATAACCATGGCCAATGTGTTAGCTTGAGTGAAAGCACAAAATAACATAAATCATAGCTCGAATGGTGATTGGCCGTCTAGCTTAATGGAAAATCAGAGCAAACAATTGAGGAACTACAGGGAATCATGGATCAGGTTTGAATATATGATATTTTAATTTTAGAATGATTTTCGAATTATATATTCATCCCCTAACGATTCGTATTGTGCAAGAGAGTGAGCTCGTTAAAACTTTTGTATTAATCTATTAGACATTGAACTATTTACAATGAATTTTTATTCATACGTGAAATAATTTTAGCTACTTCAGTAAATGCGTGAAATAATTTTAGCTACTTGTGTAAATTCCGTTTGCTGGATAGGAGAGTAAAGCGAAGGCACGACTATAAGACCACTTCACAAGAAGAACTCGAGAAACACCGGAAAGAAAGATATCACACGGGCTGTTAGCTGGGATAGTTCGTGTTGCGGAAAAATGTCCTTTGTGGTTCCAACTTATGTTCTTTGGCTGCAAGATGCTACAGTTTGTGGACATTTCTGAGGAATGCTAAATTCTTTCGCATACCATTCATCAACATCAGCATGTTGTGGCATGGCTATGATCGTACTTGGTTTAAGCAAAGAAATTATCTACTATTGGATGGAAAGAGCAGAGAGGGAGGTGGTGATTGGCAGGAATATGACAATCAACAAGAGAAAGAATCCCACTCATTCTCTATTGAAAATAGTTATGACATGAGGTTTTAGCTCAACAACTAGAAGTACAGATTTTGTGCTTCTTTTGAAATAGGAAAACCACTCAAGTTCCTTCATTTTGCAAAGAATTATCTAGTGTCAGAGGACATTGTTCTGATGGAAAAATACCATCTCGTTAGAGCCGTCAAACCAGAAGCCAGAAGGCATTCTTGTGGTGGTTGACATTTTCTCATATTATTTAAATTTTGTTTGGCAAGGCTGTAAGGCTTTTACATTCCAATCTACAAAGCTTTTCTTAGGAATGTTCAATGTCAAATACAGAGCGTTCATGCATGAGCTTCTCGGCACAGGCAGCGATTCATTCATGTTCTGTGATGATTCCATGAAAAAATCGTACTACAAAAAAATAGACAAATTTATGGTCGTTGGGGCTGTGAAATTCCTTTGGAATCCACAATTGCTCCAAGATAATGCTAGTGACCAAACTTGTTGTTGAGGGGCCTATTCAAAACCCATATATGAATGTGTGAAATAATTTTAGCTACTTCAGTAAATACGTGAGGCAATAGAGAAAGAGGGTCCTTCTGAAATGCTAGTGACCAAGATAATGCTAAAATTTCAAAAATTTTGTTGCATTTTGAAGTTGCTGTAATCAAGGCTAGTATGATCAACCAATAAAAATAGCGGATTTAGGTCAAATAACGTTAACAACCTTAAAAATTTGATGTTCACTATTTTTTAGCATTTGTATTTATTTCTGTTACTCGTGGTTGGTTCTTGGCTATTCTTTATTTATTTTAGTTCAATTTTAGATTATAACAACACGAGCATAAACTTAAATTATTTGAATCAGCTTTATTTATCCAAGTATCAAAGTTTGTTTTATAATGCTTGTGGTAATTTTGCACTCGAGCATATGGTGCTTCACTGTACCTAATCCTCTTAGTTTTGCTTCACAAAAAGATGCATTTACAGGATTTGTAAAATCTCAATTTGTAGGCCGTTCAATTTGACAATGCAAATAAGGTGGGCGAGCCACAAATATAATCCCACCACGACACACCCTTCAGCTAAACCAACGTAGAGTTGGCCAACATTGCCCGAGGATGGCGCTTAGCGTTTTTGGGCGCCTAACGTTAACAGCATTTGTTTCATAAAAAAAAACTGCATTTGTTTCAAGTATCAACTAAACGTTAACAACATTTTTTTTTAAAAAAAAACTGCACTGCACTTGTTTTATTAAAAAATCTGCACTGATTTTTTTATAAAAAAATTGCACTAATTTTTTTATTAAAAAAACTGCACTGATTTTTTTATAAAAAAATTGCACTAATTTTTTTATTAAAAAAACTGCACTGATTTATTAAAAACTGCACTGGTCTTTTTAAAAAAACTACACTGATTGTTTTATTAAAAAAACTGCACTGATTTATTACAAAAAATGCACTGATTTTTTTATTAAAAAAACTGCACCGATTTTTTTATTTAAAAAAACTACACTGATTTTTTGGTGCCTAGGCGAGCGCGTTAGCTACACTGACCCCTATTAAGACTAAGAGCACGGCTGCAGGAATTGCAAAATCTATATGCATGTTTGCAAATAAGGTCATAGTTTTTGTTTATTCCATTACACATTCAAGGAGGCTGTCACTGAAAAAATCGCGATGCATACGTTTTAACAGCAAAAGCGAACCTAAATTCTTATTTTAATTTTGTACAAAACACATTCCCCTATTTTTCGAGAAAAAATATATGCTAAATAAGGAATAGTGAAAAAACACTATTAAAATTTCATTATATGTGTTTATAGGCGAGTATACTATAATTCTAATATTTCAAAACTGGTTATTAACAATCAAAACTGGTTATAATTTCCAGAATCTTCGTGTACATTGCATTATCAACATTGGCGAGTATAGTATGTGTTTATGAAAAAACACTAACTAGTTATGATCACTAACAATCAAAACTGGTTCAATCAAGACCCTTTTGGAAGGTGTAAAAATGAGGAGGTAACCGTTGTCCGTCGAAAAAAGAAAAAATAACAATAATAAATACCTATGGCGTATTACCACGTGGAGTCATTCGTTCTTTCACTGCATTTTGTTTACCATTGATATTCTATTTATAAAAAATGCACCAATTAGTTGTTTAGAGCTTAGCAATTACTCATTAATACATTAAACACGTTATAACTTACAGCCATGAACATATCAGAGAGCTCTTTCATTTGAGTCTGTAAGGTAGAAATTGAACATAATACAAATTTAAGCACTAATTTGTTTGCCTCCACTTTCTCTATGTTGCTCACCTCATGCATTGTGTTTGAAAACCAAATTTAGGTAGTTGGAAATTTATGTGGCGTTTGGTTCATTTTTGGTTCCATTGCATTTGCATTTGTTGAATATAATACAAAATTTTTATGATATAATACGAAAACAACCTCCAAGTTTTGATTACTAATTTTTTTTTTGAATTTAAGTTGTTTTAATTATATATATTTGGATATTACTAACCAAATTTTGCATTTTTTGTTTTGGCGATACAAATGGAACCAAAACAAAAACAATACAAACACAAGAACAACTTCCCACGAGCCTGATGTTTCATTACTAATGTTTTATGTGAGATGCAAATGCAACTGAAAAATCCCACCTAACTATTCATATGATATAATGCAAATGCAACTGAAAAATCCCACCTAACTATTCATTTGATATAATGCAAATGCAACTGAAAAATCCCACCTAACTATTCATATGATATAATGCAAATTCAACTGAAAAATCCCACCTAAAGATGCCACATGGATTTAATTCAATGCTGTGAATACATAAACGCAATCATCTAAAAGATGCCGTAGGCTTCTAACCAAGTTAGTTCAAGCTTTAGTGTACATTTAATATTCATTATGAATGTATGTCGTGCAATCGCAAATGCTGAGATGTACCTGAATACATGTCCATAGATCAACCTTTAATTTGTCGTCGGCTTTCTTCTAATTGCTAATGGTCACAGGTATCATCTCCCTCGCTACGTTCTAAGATATGATGATATATATTTGGAATTTGTACCAATAGGTTGAATTAAATCATTGAACTCAACTTCAACCTTCTCATTTGGTGTCAAAGAAAATAATTTCATCATTGTTTTTCCACTTTTTCTCTTAGTTTTGACCATGTTTGCCTCTTCAAAAGAAGAATCTAAGTTCGTAGCTGACTCATGATGATTGGACGGTTGTGTGATAACAACATTTTAGAGGGGAGTTGATTCATGATGATCGGTTAGTTGTGTGATAGCGATTTTTTTTGAAGGAGAGTTGAGTCATGATGATTGGATGGTTGTGTGGTAGTGACATTTTGAAAGGGAGTTGAATCACGGTGATTGGACAAGCGTGTGACATTGACATTTTGGAGGGGATTTGAATCAAGAGGACTAAGCGATTGTGTAGCAGTGACATTTTGTAGAGGGGTTGAATTATGGCAAGGAATGATGGGTGGAGGAATTACACCATGTTTTCATGGAGACTTTCTAACATTGACATTCATGTTATTATTTTGAAAAGGAGTTGAATCATGGTTATTGGATGAGCGTGTGACAAAGACGTTTTGGATGGGATTTAAAGCAAGAGGACTAATCGGCTGTGTGGCAGTGACATTTTGTAGAGGAGTTGATTTATGGCAAGGAATGATGGGTGGAGGATTTACACCATGTTTGCGTGGAGATTTTCTAACATTAGCATTCACGTCCTTAAGAGCACAAGCAATTTCAACTTCAATGTCTTTCATTCTTGATATTCTAATACCACCATTAGCCCCAGTTAGACCACGCGCAGCTGCAAGCGCAGCAAGACTTTGCTTCTTTGATTTTTTAGTTGCTTGCTTCGAGCTCTGCAATTATTTGAACAAATATAATATTAGTAAGGATATCTTGAAATAAAAGAAGGTAGCAAGGTGTTCTTCACAATTAAAAAAAAAGGAATGACAATACGAATGTAGCAGTAGTAAATTATAGAGAGCAGTTATGAAGGTTAGAAAATGGCACTTTCAATTATTTGAAGTTCTTCCTGTCGAATGCCTAGAGGATGGGATGTTATCCTCCCTAAGAAGGCAAGCACTACTCATGCTCAGAGGGTACCCTCACTGGCATGGTGTTGACCCGAACTACCAACATATCCCTTGCTGTTGGGACATGCAGCCCCTCCTCATTAGTAAACTCAAAGAGACTACATGCGTGTGTCGCAGCCATTAACCTGTCTTCCAAATTCAATGTATGTTTGCAGGGTGTTGACACTTTCCAGCGTCTTCGATGTTGGTGTCCCCATGTGCCGCACTGATCTTATTTTCCCTTAGCTTGCAAGCCTTAAACTTTTCATCAATTTGGTTGAGATTCCATTTTAGTTGTCAACCATCCCACTTCTTGATAGTTTCATTGGTGCAGAGAATTTAAAAAATAATTTCTGTATCAATTGCTTTTGTGATAACTGGTGCGAAGAATTTAAATCGGGGATTTTCATCATTGCTGGATTTTTTTCACATTGTTGGAGATGTTCTTATTTAGCCCAATTTTGACATGCATCATGAATTATTTTTGCCAACTAGCCATCTCATGCTCTAACTCCCAAAACTCCGTTAAAACATTCCAGGATTATGCACGAACATAAACACGGCCATCGAGTTTCCCATAAATAAAGTTGTTGCTGCTTTTCCTTTGCTTGAACTATAGCGAGGTGGAAATCATCAACCTCTTTTAATTTTATTAGAATGTCTCGCCATCGTACAGTTGTGTATTTCGTCACATACGATTGGATGCTGCTCGGAAGCCCAGACTGCTAAGAGAGCTACAATACCTCAGAATCTCCGACTATAATATAATTTGACATCGGCCGGTAGCCTGACAAGAGCATGTTGACGAGGACAGTGATCTATGCCTATCTCTTTGCAAACAGCTTAATTAACAAGCACAATGAGCTTAGAGCTAGATGTTTGTTTCATGCCTTAACATCCAACGGCTTAAGGGTACTTGGAAAGCAAGGCACAAATTCTGACCGTGCAACCCTCCCTAATAAGCTATTTATAAAGCAATGCCCATAATGGATTAAGGGAACGACCAATACATAATTTTAACCACAAAACTTTTCTACTCCGACCGTGATCGAATTATAAAGGCAAATAAAGCGATTTATTTTCTACTCTGATTCTAATCTGACCCTAACCAAATTATAAAGGCCAGAAAAGAAAGAAAAAAAAGAAACACATAGTGCGCGCAGATATTCCAAATGAACCACTTTAAATTCTGTCTTAATCCCTTGTTTTATAACTCATAAACCACCGTTTGGACACTTAACGTCCCCACAGGGCCACAAGCATGTAACATTGAGGTTGACCAATATTTATTGTTTACACTTGTCTAAATTAGATAAAAAATATTACATGTTGACGAGTCTGTCTAAGGATCCACAAAGCTTCATAAATAAGTGCACGTGCAGCTGTGTATGAATTATTATGAACCAAAAACACACGGCTCGTGTCATCTTATCTTTGCTTCGACGTTGATTTTGGAACCATTGAATGCCATTTCTTCCCTACCTGCCTTCTATTTTGTCATAAATACATGCATGCCACCGACAACTAGATTTACAGTTAAAACATTACATATACAGACCAAGAAAATGGTAATTTCCCTACAAATGTATATGGTAGCTTTTGATTTCTTGAAAATTTCCACTTCACAGTAATACTGTATTACTTACGAGTTATTATCAGTTATCAATTCACTACACAGTTCATTAATCGATTCACTACACAGTTGGATTCTCTAAAGCCTAAAGAAAGCTTGGTGATATGACAAAGATATGGACTTGATGGCAAAGGTGATCGAACATTAGGAGAAATAGCTGGAAATCTGAATATATCAAGAGAGATGATAAGGAAACACGAGCTCAAAGCATTAATGAAGCTCAAAGCTCCTGTGACTTTTGTGTACTGCTAACAAATGGAAGCAGTTTTAGGTCTATTTCTATTAATCAAGAGATGAGTTGTCGTATACATTTTTAATATTATGATTTCTTGCGCGTGAGATTGTCAAGGGGGCGGCTTTAAATGGTTAATGTACATGCTAAATATGATATCTTACATTAACAGTAAGGGTCAAGACAATTACCTCTGCTTGATGTTGCTCGTTCCTACCCATGGATGCAAACCTTTCAAGCTTATTTTATTAGTTGATCAACCTGGAAAAAAAATCGTAATTTGTGAATAACTAACCACATATCAAATATAGTACGGTTTTAACATGCAACACAAGAATCAAAGAACTAACACAAGAATCAAAGAGACAAACACACACAAAAGAAACTCAAGAGAAAAAAAATGCATAGATGATATAAAAACTGAACACAACAAATGCAAAGAAAATGCAATGTGAATAGTCTGTAAAAACATACAGGGAATGGAATTGCTTTTTTTCAAAATCAAATCTGCACTTAGTCAAATGTATGAAACACTTCTTAATATTATTCTTGGAGCATATGTGTTTTTCCAAAATCAAATATGCACTTAATCAAATGTAAAAGCATTGGTTACGGCTCTATGAGTACAACAAATAATTGCATTGCATAAATGATTTTATATTTAGCGTCTCATTATCAACATTAATGTATAAAATATAAGGCAATAGGGTAGGATGACAGAAAGCTGTTCACTTCTCATGCCTGTAACAGACAAAAAGCATGTTCTGTGTTGTTTTGATTTAGCAAAGGTGGTAGCGTATAAATTTTTTTGCGGTAAATATTTTATCGTTGTCAGCCCATGGAATAGATCAAAATCCACAAGGCATGCAGATTAAGACAACTAAGAATTTCTCTAATTGTGGTTTTTGTAATCAGATTAAGATAACTAAGAATATATAACAATACTTTAAGAAATATGTCTACATATAAAACAAGATATCAACAACGAATACTTATTCATACCAAAATGCCATCGCAATTCTTTCTTATGTAACTTTCATCCCCATTATCAACATCTCTATCATTAAGTAGTGACTCATCCAATGGTTTGCTAGTAGAATTTTCCTCCTCGTATTTTTCGAGTTCATGAAAACCTTTAGGAGGTGCTTTTAAAATGACAAACCAATTTGAAGAGCTACTTTCTCTAGAGAAAAACACTTGTACTACTTGGGTTGCTAAAATGAAAGGATCGCTTGCAAATTGATTCTAAAACTGATGTAGATTTACTAATGTAAACCCATCTTCAACCTTAACTCCATGATAAATATTGGCCCAATCACACTTAAACAAAACAACTTGAAATAGACGATAATCCAACATTAAAATATCACGCAAAATGCCATAATAAGTATTTTTCTCAACAGTCCCATCTGCACGAACAATATTTGCCTCAATGGAAACACCGTTATTTTGCATAGACTTCTCGTAGTCCTTAGTATGAAAACGTCGTCCATTAATAATATAGCCAGTGTAAGAAACTACTTGCAACCGACGTCCATATGAAAGCCATTTTATTATTTCGCTTACATCTGAAATATTTCTTTCATCTTTAACCTGGATATATATAACATTGTACACAATTACTATTGAGAATAATGTGCATATAAATGCTTAATTGTTCTAATAAAGTAAAATATAATGGTTTCAACCTTTTTTATGCATTCTGAATACACAAATGTACAAGTTAAGATTTAATTTCTTCATATAAAATAATCAGGTTGAACTAATACTTACTCTATGTACGACTCGACTTCATCGGTATTGAACAACACATACCGATGAGCAACATCAATTACCTCCTCTAAAACTACAGTAGGTTTTCCTTTGGAAATAGGAAGTCCATCGAGCATGGAATCATTTTGATTGTGCACTTCATTACGATTTTTTCTCTCTCCAAATTTAATCTCATTTTTTATAAATCTAGCACAATACTTAATGCATTCTTCAGAAGAATAGCGCTCAACTATGCACCCTTCAGGTCGGGCTTGATTTCTAACATAACTCTTCAATGTTTTCATATACCTATAATTAAGATATGCACGTAAAATAGTTTAACGAGGAAATATTTTATTAACTACATTGAAGTATACATAAAAAAATTACCTCTCAAATGGATACATCCACCGGTATTGTATCGGTCCACAAATTCTTGCTTCTCTTCCCAAATGTATCGTCAAGTGAATCATGATGTCAAAAAATGAAGGTGGAAAGAATCTCTCAAGGTCACATAAGGTTAATGCAACTTGATTCTCGATGGATTCTAATTTATCTCTATCAAGCATTCTTTGGCATATCTCATTGTAAAATGAACATAATCGAAATAATGCATTCCTCGTACCCAAAGGAAGAAGTCCTCTCAATGCTACAGATAATAGTTGTTGCAACAAAACATGATGATCATGAGACTTTAGACTTGAAATTTTATCATGTTTTGCAAAACATTTTCCAATATTTGAGCTATAGCCATCAAGCACAGTCAAATTCCTTATCCTATACAAAAATATGTCTTTTTCTTGGCCAGTTAAGGTGCATGGCGCAGCAGAAAGTAATAGTTTACTTCCAATAGCTATAGTATGCAATTTATTCCTTATACGCATTGCTTCCAAATCTTGACATGAATTGAGTCCATCTTTTGATTTTCCCTTGATATCAAGCAAAGTACTAAGAATACTATCACAAATATTTTTCTCCACATGCATTACGTCAACATTGTAGCGTAATGAACGTTCCTACAAAAATATAAAAATAGAATAATGGATGGATAGTAAAATACCTATTACTAGACATAGACAGGAAAGAAAACATTTTATTTTTAGCTATGTTTTACCTTCCAATAAGGTAGATCAAAATATATGGACTTCTTTTTCCACATTTGAATTCCTTTTTTGTTCACATCCCCTCTTTTTCTTTTCGTACTTTCTCCCTCTTCATCCTTTATTTTTTCCCTCACTCATTAACAATATCTTTTACATCATCAAAGATTTGAGTACCAGTATGTATTCGAGGCATTTGTCTACTTTCTACGGTTCCATCAAATAAATTTTTTTTCTGACAATATTGATGATTGGGTGCAAGTATGTACATTTTTTACTAAATGGTAGCCATATTGAACATGTATTAATCCCACTAACAGGGCACCCTCTCTTACCTTTTACACTACAACCTGGTAAATTTCCATAAGTTGGAAAATCATTTATCATCCACACCAGAATTGCTTTTAATCTAAATTCACTATGATCATATGCATCATACATCTTTACCCCCCCTATTCCATAACTTGTTCAAATCTTTGATAAGTGGTTATAGATACATGTCGATATCATTTCCTAGTTGTCGTGGTCCAGGAACCAGTAAAGATAGCATTATATTATCTTTATGCACGCAAAGCCAAGGAGGGAAGTTGTAAGCAACAAGAAACACTGGCCAATAACTATATGTAGAATTCCAATCACCAAATGGGTTGAAGCCATCACTTGCAAGGCCAAGTCTCAAATTACGTGGATCAGATGCAAAGGAAGAATACATTATATCAATTGTAGACCACTGAGAGGAATCTACAGGATGTTGCAGTTTACCATCTTCCCTTTTGTTATTGCTATGTCATCTTAATTGTTTAGATGTTTTAGACGACATGAACATCCTTTTCAACCTCAGTATGAGTGGAAGATATCTTAAAACCTTTATAGGTATTTTAGATTGCTTTACTTCTTCCCTTATCTTACTCTTTTTCCAACGAGATTTGCCGCATTTAGGACAAAAATCACAATTTGCAAGCTTTTTCCTAAGTAAACAACAATCGTTTACGCATGCATGTATGTTCCGATAACCTAAACCAAATGATTTAATCAACTTTTTCGTTGCGTATATGGAAGCAGGAAGCTCATTTTCCTTAGGTAACATATCCTTGAGGAGCTTAAGAAGTTCTGTAAATGCCGTGTCGGTTATGCCATTTTGGGCCTTATGTTTGTAAAGAAGCATTGTGGTAGACAACTTTGTATGGCTTGTACAACCAGGATATAAAGGAATTTCAGATGTCTCCAATATTTTCTTAGTCTCTTCCTTATGTTTATCATTAACATGATAATCATTATCCTCGCCATCAATTTCTGCATCAAAGTACATTCTGTATGTATCTGCCACATCTTCGGCTGCCACATTGTCGGCTTCATTTTGTGAATGACGTGCTTCTCCGTGAAAAATCCATACATCATACGTTGGATCCATTCTGAAACACAACAAATGTGTCACAGCATCTCTTGGTGGATGCCAAATATGATTCCTACAATCACGACATGGACAGATAATTTTTTCTGGATTACCCTCACTTTCTACAGGCTTATTTATGAAATCTCGAGCAGCTTGCCTATATTCATTTGTCATTCTGCAAATAATACAGTCTATAGTCATCCCTGGATAGTTATCAGTACATAAATATTAATCAAAATTTACAAAACCTTGGTAGAGAGACCCATGTTTTGTCCATATCTTCTATGGATCTGACTGGACACACATGCAAAAGAAACTAGTAAATAAAAGTCCTTCAGTTCATGTTATAAGAAAGAAACAAATAGAATATTTGCTTTCCATAGAACTATTGATTTTTGTCTTTTCCGAGTCCCATCCTTTTTGTCTTTTTGTCTACCTCCTCTATTCTTAACACGCTAACACATAATGCATTCTTCTAACATAAGAGATATCGTCAAGAGTGCCACCTTTCTATCGTATTACCATTTATCTAAGCCAATCACACCGTTCAAATCAGAGAACTGCATTAATCAGCTACTGCAGTTTGTGCCAACAAACGTTTTCACTAAGTTTACAACAATTAATTCATGTTTTTTGCAATTTTAGAACTAAAGTCCATTTGGTGCTTACTTTATAGTCGATTATTGTATTACAGTGGACTTTGTTAATGCAAATTGAAGTTGCATTATTTGTTATAGCAAGGATCCTTTCCTGCTGCAATTTTTTTATAGCAATAAGCAAGCTCATGAGTCCGTGTTTTAAGATGTGCTTCACGCACTCGAGATTCCTAATGACATCACATACTTAAGACTTGCCTAATACAAGGTTCTTTTAAATAAAAGTTCATTTCATCTTTTCTCTGTTGCCGCTATAAGAGTTGTAGATTTTTTTTTCTTTGACTCCCTTTAGTTTCATCATTTCGGTCTGTGCATTTGTCTCATTTGAATTTCTCTTTATAAAAAAAATCAATCCACTTTTAAACAACCTATAACAATCTCACAGTCTTACGGTTTCCATACTTTAGTTTGCATTATAATTCCAGTTTTGCATTAATTCAAATTCAGTTTCCAGACTTCAATTATAAATTTCAATGCTCTTTTAGTAAAAAAAAAAAAGAAATCAGTTTTGCATTACAAATTTCCAGACTTCACAATCTCATAGTTTTGCATTACAAAATTCTAGTGTGCTCACTTACCTACTGAGATCATTACTAGCCGCCCATTCAATATTTTTTGTGACATTCTACTTCAAAGATGGTTTTTATTCAGTTTCAATTAAAAAAGCTTCCCTTTATAGAAGAAACCATAGTTGTAGTAGTTAACAAATCTGATAGGCAACCCATACAAAACCTGATAGGCTACAACTTTCGAATAAGGTTGAAGTTTGGATATATTGGTTAATCAAGTTATGTTATAAATTGACTCATAAATTTCTAATCAATGAAAACTAATTTATAAATCAGTGAACTAACTTATAAATCAGCGAACAAACTTATAATTTTTTAGCATCAAATTAAATCAATGAACAACCTGGTAAGTATAGTTCTAATTAACAAGAAGTTTTAACTAATGTTACATGGCCTTTTTACCTGGCTGCTCAAGTCTATTCAAATGAGTATGGTTCGGTGATTATCAGGCAGATCACCTAAAATGATGATCGAAAGGGCCACATACTAAGTCCAGACATAGGCATAAGATAGCAGTTAGACAATACTAGAAAAAAAATGCGATAGAATGTTCAAAATCATGTTTTCAGTTCTTGTAATCCATGTAGGCACCAATCTGGATGCACCGTGTGCTCACCATGAAGACGTCTGATCAAGGTACGACTTGAGGCATATGAATCAAGGCAGACCGATGTTGCTTTGAAGGGTCAGTAAGTCCATCTAGATCTCTTAGCTCGATGTTGAGCCAAGAATCCGAATTGGTACAGATTCAAAGCCCAGCGTCGAGCTAGAATTTGATCATGTTTCAGGTGGGTTTTTGGCATAATTTAAAGCATGTACAAAGTTCAACATGGTCTGCAACTCAGAAAAGAATTGATTCGAATCTAGTACGAAACAAGAGAGCATAAAGCTTTCAAAAATAAACCCACAACATGTTATCAGTGTAAACTCAAAATATCAAAATTGTTTACAGTAACTTCAGTTTATTAACAGAAAATAGATTTAAACATATACTTATTTAAGCTAGAAAGCGTGAGTTTTTAACTCACGTTAATTTGAAGTAGTGTATTTGTAGAAAATTAAAGAGAAAAACAATTTCTTTTGGGTTCCTAAATACTTTATATACCTTAAAATCGTCAAGAACCCAACATGTAGACAGAAACAAACATACAATAAGTTAGATTTCTCGAATCTAAGATATTACAGGATTTAACCACCAGTATGATGTTAGATTAAATTACATTTTTCACTAAAAAATCAATGAACAACCTAGTAAGTATAGTTCTAATTAACAAGAAGTTTTAACTAATGTTACATGGCCTTTTGACCCGGCTGCTCAAGTCTATTCAAATGAGTATGGTTCAGTGATTATCAGGCGGATCACCTAAAATGATGATCAAAAGGCCCACATACTAAGTCCAGACAAAGGCATAAGATAGCAGTTAGACAATACTAGAAAAAACAATGCGATATAATGTTCAAATTCATGTTTTTAGTTCTTGGAATCCATGTAGGCACCAATCTGGATGCACCGTGTGGACATCATGAAGACGTCAGATCAAGGTATGACTTGAGGCACACGAATCAAGGCAGACCGATGTTGCTTTGATGGGTTAGTAAGTCCATCTAGATCTCTTAGCTCGATGTTGAGCCAAGAATCCGAATTGGTACAGATTCAAAACCCAGCGTCGTGCTAGAATTTGATCATGTTTCAGGTGGGTTTTTGGCATAATTTAAAGCATGTACAAAGTTCAACATGGTCTGCAACTCAGAAAAGAATTGACTCGAATCCAGTACGAAACAAGAGAGCATCAAGCTTTCAAAAATAAACCCACAACATGTTATCGGTGTAAACTCAAAATATCAAAATTGTTTACAGTAACTTCAGTTTATTAATAGAAAAATAGATTTAAACATATACTTATTTAAGCTAGAAAGCGTGAGTTTTTAAATCACCTTAATTTGAAGTAGTGTATTTGTAGAAAATTAAATAGAAAAACAATTGCTTTTGGGTTCCTAAATACTTTATATACCTTAAAATCGTCAAGAACCCAACATGTAGACAGAAACAAACATACAATAAGTTAGATTTCTCGAATCTAAGATATTACAGGATTTAACCACCAGTTTGCTATTAGATTAAATTACATTTTTCACTAAAAAATCAGTGAACAACCTAGTAAGTATAGTTCTAATTAACAAGAAGTTTTAACTAATGTTACATGGCCTTTTGACCTGGCTGCTCAAGTCTATTCAAATGAGTATGGTCCAGTGATTATCTGGCGGATCACCTAAAATGATGATCGAAAGGCCCACATACTAAGTCCAGACAAAGGCATAATATAGCAGTTAGACAATACTAGAAAAAACAATGCGATATAATGTTCAAATTCATGTTTTCAGTTCTTGGAATCCATGTAGGCACCAATCTGGATGCACCGTGTGGACAACATGAAGACGTCAGATCAAGGTATGACTTGAGGCACACGAATCAAGGCAGACCTATGTTGCTTTTAAGGGTTAGTAAGTCCATATAGATCTCTTAGCTCGATGTTGAGCCAAGAATCTGAATTGGTACAGATTCAAAACCCAGTGTCGTGCTAGAATTTGATCATGTTTCAGGTGGGTTTTTGGCATAATTTAAAGCATGTACAAAGTTCAACATGTTCCGCAACTCAGAAAAGAATTTACTCGAATCCAGTATGAAACAAGAGAGCATCAAGCTTTCAAAAATAAACCCACAACATGTTATCAGTGTAAACTCAAAATATCATAATTGTTTACAGTAACTTCAGTTTATTAACAGAAAAACAGATTTAAACATATACTTATTTAAGCTAGACAGCGTGAATTTTTAACTCACCTTAATTTAAAGTAGTGTATTTGTAGAAAATTAAAGAGAAAAACAATTGCTTTTGGGTTCCTAAATACTTTATATAACTTAAAATCGTCAAGAACCCAACATGTAGACAGAAACAAACATGCAATAAGTTAGATTTCTCAAATCTAAGATATTACAGGATTTAACCACTAGTTTGCTATTAGATTAAATTTCATTTTTTACTAAAAAATCAATCCACTTTTAAATTTCCTGTAACAATCCCAGTCTCACGGTTTCCATACTTTAGTTTGCATTATAATTCCAGTTTTTCATTAATTCAAATTCAGTTTACAGACTTCAATTATAAATTTCAGTGCTAAAAAAAATCAGTTTTGCATTACAAGTTTCCAGACTTCACAATCTCACAGTTTTTCATTACAAAATTCAAGTGTGCTCATTTACCTACGGAGATCATTACTAGCAAAGCTCAATAATAAATTAATATTTTAAAATAGACTCAGAAATAAATCCAGTTTTAGTTTGCATACTTTAGTTTGCAATCCAGAAATAAAATAGATAGAAAAAAAACAATCCACTTTTAAATTTCCTATAACAATCTCACAGTCTCACGGATCCCATACTTTAGTTTGCATTATAATTCCAGTTTTGCATTAATTCAAATTCAGTTTACACACTTCAATTATAAATTTCAGTGCCTTTTAGTAAAAAAGAAAAAAGAAAAATAAACTAGTTTTGCATTACAAGTTTCCAGACTTCGCAATCTCACAGTTTTGCATCACAAAATTCAAGTATGGTCATTTACCTATTAAGATCATTACTAGCCTCCCATTCAATATTTTTTGTGACATTCTACTTTAAAGATGGTTTTTATTCAGTTTCAATTAAAAAAACTTCCCTTTACAGGAGAAACCATAGTTATAGTAGTTAACAAATCTGATAGGCAACCCATACATAACCTGATAGGCTACAGCATTCGAATAAGGTTGAAGTTTGGAAATATCGGTTAATCAAGTTATGTTATAAATTGACTCATAAATTTCTAATCAATGAAATAATTTATAAATCAGTGAATTAACTTATAAATCAGCGTGTGGTATAGGAGATCTGACGAAATTAAAAGTGCAGTGCTTACCCTAAAATCAAAATTGACAGCGGACTTTCCCCAATTATCAACATAACCGACGAAATTAAAAGTGCAGATGCTATTTAGAATACTACAAGAGAAAACTAATTTTACCCAGAAAAGATCTTCAAAATTACGGCAGTTCCTCACAAAGAGACCAGAAACGCGTCCTTTCCAATCGCAGTGACCGGTTATTGAAGGAGATCTGACGATTTGACTAGGCTTTCTACGGTTGTTGAAGGAGATCTAATGGAAATCAAGAGATTGGATTAGGGATTCGGGAACGCGATGGTGGTTGTGGATGAAAAAGACAGAGCGAAATATTAGGGTTGGGATGTTTCGTGAAAGCGCAGCCTAAAAATGTGTTGGAGCCTTACTTATAATATTTTATAATTTTTTAAGTTGAGGAAACCAAAAAACACCGACGTAAGTATTACAACTCCAAAAAAAAGTGATTATAGATGGATATTCACAACCGTATATGAACCGACAGTTATTATAGATTTATGTTACAACTGCTACATAAATACAATTGTTAAAAATGTATTTTAATATGTTCAATTTTGTTATACAGTATCTATCACAACTGTTATTTTATGCGAGTTATGAATGAACAGTTGTAGTATGGTTATTTTGTTGTCTAACTTTTGCAAACAAAAATGCAATTTTAATTTAATGTTTTGTTTGCATCTAAAGTACAATTAAAATTTTTAAATTATGTTTTTAATTCGTATCTAAAATACAAATAAAAATATAACCTTATTAAAACTATGTTTTATTTGCAACAAAGAAGCAAATAAAAATTCAACTTCTAATTTCAACATTTTATTTGTATCAAAGAATGCAAATAATAGTATAACTTTTTTATTTCAATGTTTATTTGCATCAAAGAATGCAAATAAAAGTATAACATTTTTTATTTCAATGTTTATTTGCATCAATGAATGCAAATAAAAGAATGACTTTTTATTACAATGTTTATTTGCATCAATGAATGCAAATAAATGAATAACGTTTTATTACAATGTTTATTTGCATCAATGAATGCAAATAAAAGAATAACCTTTTTTATTACAATGTTTATTTGCATTAATGAATGCAAATAAAAGAATAAACTTTTATTACAATGTTTACTTGCATCAGTGAATGCAAATAAAATAATGACTTTTTATTACAATGCTTATTTGCATCAGTGAATGCAAATAAAAGAATGACTTTTTATTACAATGCTTATTTGCATCAATGAATGCAAATAAAAGAATGACTTTTTATTACAATGTTTATTTGCATCAATGAATGCAAATAAAAGAATAACTTTTTATTACAATGTTTTGACAACTCCATCTCAATTCAACGATATAGGAAAAAAATGATATATTCCCAATTGTATTGACAACTCTATTTCAATACAACAATATAGACAAAAATGATATAATTTCAATTTTATTAAAAATTCTATTTCAATACAATTATATAGACAAAAATGATATAATTTCAAATGTATTGACAATTCTATTTCAATACAATAATATAGACAAAAATGATATAATTTCAGTTGTATTGGCAATTCTATTTCAGTACAACAATATAGGAAAAAATGATATAATTTCAATTTTATTGACAATTCTATTTCAATACAATAATATAAGAAAGTGATATTTTTAATTGAATTGACAAACTAATTCAATTCAATAAAAATGACCAAAATGATATTTTAATTGAATTAACAAATTAATTCAATAAGAATGACAACATAATATTTAAATTGAACTGACAAGCTAATTCAAT
Organism: Allium sativum; assembly: GCA_030737875.1. NCBI lineage: Eukaryota > Viridiplantae > Streptophyta > Magnoliopsida > Asparagales > Amaryllidaceae > Allium > Allium sativum. The sequence continues at coordinate 305,362,998 of CM060924.1, forward strand.
TCAATTAAAATTGGCAAAATAATATTTTATATTGAATTGACAAACTGATTCAATTCAAATAAAAATAATAATGATAACATAATATTTTAACTAACACATACTGATCTACAATTTAATAAACAGATCTATGTTTACACATCACAAATGGACAAATCAATCATCCAAAATTTCATCACAAAGCAGATCTAAATCGAACACACACAATCATTACATAGAGAGTGAAAAAAAATTAAATTGCTTAATTGTTAAAAATCAGAAATCTCACAGCCATGTTGCAAATTTATCCAAAATTCTATCAGTTCCAAATTACTCCTTTTCTGTCTAGGAACGTTGATCTCTGTATTACGATCGCAACGCTTCAAAAATTGATCAATTCTGAATCAGTACGAAAGAGTTATTATTTGATTAAGGTTTACAACATTTTAAATTAATTAAAATATATTTTCTAAACCCTTCTTCCTCTTTCAGTAACAAGCCGTAAGAAAACCCAAAAGCTACAAATCTAGGTCTCTAATTTTTGTGCAAATGGTGATATGATTTGTAACAACCCATTATTTTTAACGATTTAAATTCTGATTTAAATCGATATTTTTATTTTGAAAATATTCTATCGTTTTCCATAACGGGAATTTGTAAATTGAAATACGTACAGTGAGATATAGTTGCTGTGAAAATTTCATCAGATAATTTGAATGTTTGTTGATCGCGCATTTTTTAGGGCAAAGCTGCGCATATCAGTTTAAATTTTATCGATTTCAAAATCTCTCCGGAATTAGTTCGGACAAGCACGAAAAATATTCTACTCGTTGTCAGTGTTCCAACGAAGAAATTCGTTTTGCGAAAGATGGACGTTTTGTCCTCTGTTTTCCATCCGCATTTTTACGTTAAAAGGGTTCGTAATGCGTTTTTGAACGGAGCGTCCTGGCACTGCAAATTTTATATCGTTGTGTCCGTCTCGTCGCACTGATTTCCGCACTATATTCAATTGTCAGTTTCGGTGTTCGATTCACGCTGAAATTGTGAAAATGCTTGCACAATTCATTTTTGAAACATAGCCATTTGAGTTCGATGTGCCCCTTTTCCAATCTTACATACTTTTCAATATATTTCGGGTTTGCAAAACCCATCCTTTTATTTTATTAAATCATCGAGAATTTTTTTGTTTTTCTAAGTGGGAACATTTGCCTTTAATTTCAAAACCATTTATTTTATAATGCAAGCACGTTTCTTTTGTTTGCTTGCATTCTTGCGATCCATTTCATGCTTGTGTTCCATTCCATGCGTTCGTTATGCCGTTTCATCTTTGTGTCCATTCTTTTGTACAGAAGCCACGTTACTGTGCATGCATTACGTTCAATTTTCCCAAACAATATTTCATTAGTTTCATGCGTTATATTTATGCGTTACTTCGAGGAAATAAAATAGCTTTGAAAACAAGATGTATTCCAAAGTTAGATACGGTTTCATCTATTTTGAATACATGCATCCATTTTGTTTACAAAGTTATTCATGTCCATTTTGTTTTCAAAGCTCCATTCAGCTCGCATTTCCAAAAGTTACGTTCAAATGCTATACCACTCAAAATTCCTTCTTACTCGTTCCTTGATCCCACATTCATTTGATTTTCCACCACTTCAGATTTACAATAATAATTCAAACTGTACAGCGTCCTTTCTTTAAATTTTAAATGCAAGCGTCTGCTCCCAGAACCCTTTTTCTCTCCAAAAATCCTTTGACTACTTCACATATATTTATAAAATAAGAACAACACCTTTTCAAAACCAGTAAGCCATTTCGTTTCTCTCTACATAGCCTCCTTTTTCTTTACATTTTTGTCACCCAGCGGCTCCATTCCGCAAAGTTTGGCTCACTCCCATCACAAAACTGACCTGCCTGCCGCGTAGGGGTGAGCGTTTGGTTGGTTCGGTTTATCCGATGATGAAAATTGTCAAACCAAACTAAAACCGATAAAAATAAAAACCAAACCAAACCAACCCAATTAAATTTGGTTGGTTCGGTTGGTTATCCGATTTAACCGAACTAAAAATATTTTAGACCTTATTATTGTAATATTAAATATAATTTGAGATAAATCATAATTATATGATTAGAGTATTATTATTTATGATTCTTATGTTTTCTAAAAGTAATTTTGACACATGCATGATGATTAAAATTTACTTGAAGAACTAATCTAACTTAAAATATTTATAATAATATTGATAATTTTCAAAAATATAATAAAAGTTTGGTTAATTTGGTTAAACCGATAACCAAACTAAATATTTTTCTGAACCGATTACAAACCGATTTAATTTCAAAACCAAACCAAACCGACCAAAATAAATTGGTTCGGTTGGTTTATTTGGTTTAACCAAATAATGCTCACCCCTACTGCCGCGAGGCTCCCTCAGCCCCGCCACCATGCTGAACACGCACTCGTCACCCTCTTGAAATCTGTAACACCCCACGTCCATTAATGTCACTCACAAAGGAAATGCATTAACTTCCATAGAGTATTTTAAGTAAGTATAGAATAGAAAATCACAACAAGACAGATATAAAGCAGTACTTGAAAATTAAAACTTTATTTCATTGCAGCGGATAAACCCATATGTTTGATTACATCATCAAAACCATAAACCAAAGTCAAGTACATCATATCCATCTTGATAAAACAAAGTACATATACTGAAAGACATAATCCCCAACATTAAAATAGCCATAAATAAAGAGAAGCTGAACATTACTTCAGCGGTCCAAGAAATCTTCTAAAGCAGTCCAAGATCAAGCTCCACTGGTGCTAGTTCCAACCTGAGCACCTGGAGGGGGGGGGAAGGAAAGAGATGGAAAAGGGGGGGTCAGACATAAAGTCTGGCGAGTGCGATAATTCTAACAATATAATTAACAAAGTAACTAGGCTAAGGCATAAGTTGGAAAATAGGAAAGTGACCATGAACCATTGAGTATAACAGAGTAAACAAGGAAACAAGATGTATTACGATATCATTAAAGCGCACCTAAACTACTATAGGATAATTACTGAACTACACCAACACTATGGGATAATTCCTAAACTGCACCGCCACTAGTATACTGCACCACTACTAGTCACCCTAAGATTGATCCCGCCTACAAACTTAATAATGATAGTGGTAGTTTCGTGCACCCCTAGCTGCCTTTATAGGTGCCGTCTGCCCCTATCTCCACTAGGTGTACCCACTACCCCCAAGCGATCGGCTCCCTAACTCGTAGATACCCGTGCTGGCCCCACAGTGGGGTGTATCACTCCCCAAAGTGGCAACCCGATACAACAAAGAATGCACGGCTTATACCTACATAATGCAACAACGTCTTACCTACCAGCCCGGGTCCACACACGCATATGAACCCGTTGGACTTGCGTTGCCACCGCTAACCCGGTTTGGCCTCTTACAGTCAAGCCCAGTATGCGTGTCCCGTCCTCGACTTGGGTCGAGCCCACAAAGATACGTATGGGTTACTGGTTGAAACGGGGCCCCATTACTTGACACAAGCTATCCACCTAAGCTTGGTCCCCTCTGGTACATCCCACTTAACCCACTTCTTATTCATGTTTCAATTACATGTTTCATATTTTGGTTAAGTGTTTCTAATCGTATTTCCAATTGCCACCCAAGGCACCCACTAGATTCCACATGCCACCCAAGGCACCCACTTAACCCCCTCATGTCCTACTACATGCTTATCTGGTTAAGTGTTTCTTAATTTATTAAGACCGTAACCTCATAAAGACCTCTCACATTAGACTGACATTTGTGGCAGCTGGATTTGCCGGGCGGGTCCGGGCAGTCTTACACCACAAAAGAGCCTAACCTCATGTCTTTACAATTGTTACGTATTTAGTTTATGCCTAAGACCTGTCACATTAGACTGATATTTGTGGCAGCTGGATTTACCGGGCGGGTCCGGGTAGTCTTACACCACAAAAGAGTCTAAACTCGTGTCTTAGACGATTAATTACCCCTAATTAATCAACCCCAATTTGAATTACTTTCCCTATTCAAATTATCAATCAATTCCAAATTTAGTGATGTCTATAATTGACTCAATTATGTCCATCCATTTATAGTATGTAAAATCATACCAATTTCACCACAATTTTATTTTATACCTTTTAAGGCATTTATGCCAATTAAATATTAATATTATCCCCTGTTCCCCACGTAGTATGTTTGTTCGTTTAACGTAAAGATATATGTTAGACTCGAATAGTCTAACTCATGAAATAAAAGAAAACATCACATACATAATTAAAACATGGATCTAACCTAGGGGTGAACTTGCATATGTGATTGATGTTCTACATCTAAAACTTGCATAGGCCAAGATTACAACTTGCATAACAACATATGTCATGGTTCCAAATTTAAAGGTGTGAACTTGATGAGAAATTGGCCACAAACTTGCATAAACATCATGTATAACATAGATCCAAATCTAAAGGTGTGAACTTGATGAAATAATGGCCACAAACTTGCATAGACAACATATGTCGTAAGCCTATATCTAAAGGGGTTAAACTTGCATAAACATCGTATGTCATAAACCTATATCTAAAGGGGTTAAACTTGCATAGGTAATAACATAACATGATTCATGTCCAACTCATAAATTCACCTATGTGATTTATACATCACAATAATGGTGTAAACTAATATCTAATATGTAAAGTATCATGTCATAGCCTAGCTTTCAATTAAATTCTCACATAAACTAGGTGCCATAATCATGTAAGGACACATGTAATTATATCCAAACCATTATATGGTTCATGTTTGAATCAACATCTAAACTTCCCTACATATGGATTATCATATGAATCAATACCACAAACTAGCATAATAAACATGACGATTTGAATATATATATAATTACAACATGGATGATAGCAACATAACTTTGCATCACAACATGACATCATAGATATCTCAATCATAATCCTACAACATCATCACAACATACAATCAATTCTTCATATCACATCCATACAAATCCGTGTTATAACTTAATCTAATTAAATTACTAATTATTTTGCTAAGATTATCGAACTCACAACTCAAAAGCAGTCTTGAGTTCTGAATTCTGATTTCTGGAGTTGAATTAGCGCTCCTTTGGTGAAGAATCGTTGTTAGGGTTGAGTAGTTCTGATTTTGGTTGATGTTCTTCCTCTTAATTTTGGTGGTGGCTGCTCTAGGGTTTAAGACAACAGCATGACGGCCATAGTTTTTGTTTTAATTCTGATTTAGGGTTTGTGTCTATGGGTCTTTTTATAGAGTTATGAATTAATTTAAGCCGTCGGATGTTCTTAGGGTAAATCAAAACCATTCAATTATGATAGGGTGATGAGTCAGCCCTAATGACTCAGCAAGGAGTCAGAATGGACTCAACAACACGGGTCAGCCTGAACCAGAAAGCTGTGCAGGCTCCAGCCTCGGCCTGGGCGCACTTGGCAGGTGTGCCAGTGTAAATATGTACTGGCGCACTTCCCAAGTGCGCCAGTGCATTTATATTATTTTTTTCTACTCTGCCACCAAACTTCGTTCGTCCATAACTCTTTCATCCGGTACTCGTTTCCCGCAAACTCAGACTCTATCTTCACTAGAATTCCGAGACGAACACAATGGCGCAACCCAATCCCCACAATTCTCACGTCTAAGATTTATTATTATTTAATTTAGTTAATTCGATTATTCAAAAATCCGGGGTATTACATTCTCCCCTGCTTAAAGGATTTCGCCCCCGAAATCTCCAATTTAAGGAGAATGTATATCCTACCATCCAAACAACCATCTACTCAACCATCAAACGCGGCATCCATTGTCCTTATAAGATTTCTAATGTTGGATGAACATATGAAAGAAGTGTGTGTATATGTTCCTTATCTAATGCAAAATCAGGTGGTCGACTGATTCAGTTGACCTCCTTAATGCAAACCATGATAGTGCCATGCGTCCATTATGTATGCTAAAGAACCTTATCGATACATATCATTTCTACATGTGTGCACAACCATTCACCAAAATGCAACATCCATATGATGATACAACCATTATTCATTCATTACTTAAATATGTACACACATTTATATGCAATATGCAATATGAAGTGACTGAGCCGATCTAGTGCCTAAAGTGTGTGTATATGCGTCCATGAGCAACCACTAGCAAACACTTGCATCCTCGTGCATCCATCATCCATAACATGTCTCAAACACATGTTTCAACCATAGGACTATCCTATCTAAAGGTCAAGGATACTAGCGAGAGGACACACTAAAGATAAGATAAGTACAAGATAAACAATAAAGGAGAAATTAAAAGACATACCCTCGAAAAGAAAAGGGTACAATGAACGCATCTTCGCTTCTGTCTCCCAAGTAGCGTTGCTCCCATCATCTCCCCATTGCACTTTGACTAGCTTGACCTCTCGAATTCTCAATTTCTTAATCTCCGACCCAAGAACACGCGTAGGAGCTCGTCGAATCGTCGCATCACGCTCGATCTCCGTATTAACCTTCCTCTGTCTCAGTAATCCGTCAATAAAGTCCATCGAGACGCTTTCCCACTTCCATTGTGGGACCTCCAATGGATGAAGCAATCCACCGGGCTTCTTTTGCTCCGCTTTTACTTGTTGGCACACCAAGCATCTAGCGACATACTCAGCCACATCTTTCTTCATGCCGGCCCAAAATTAAACTCGTCTCATGTCCATGTACATCTTGTCCCCGCCGGGATGGATGGTCATCTTCGAACGATGTGCATCATCAAGAATGGTCTTCCTTAGGTCATCGTCTTTTGGTATACAAAGTCTACCGTCCCAACGTAACCAACCCTTATCATCTAGGGTATACCTATGGAGATGGCTCGATGACTCCCCTCCTTTGAGCTTTTCTACTAACTCAACCAACTCTAGGTCATCTCGCTGTGCCTCGCCAATCCGTCCCAAAAGCGTAGGTCTAACCTCTAAGGATGCTAGCAAACCGGGTACGAAGTCAATGGAAGGTGTAAAGTCAAATGTAGAAATGAACTCTAAACTTCGCCGCTCAACAAACAAAGGACTTAAGGATAATCTTTTTCTACTTAAGGCATCGGCCATTATGTTACCCTTGCCAGGGGTATATGCTATCTCGAAGTCGTAGGATGCTAAGAACTCCATCTACCTTTGATGCCTTAAGTTCAAGTCCTTCTGAGAGAATAAGTATTTTAGCGATTTGTGATCAGTGAATAATTCGAATTTCTCGCCAAGAAGATAATGACACCAAGACTTAAGCGCGAAAACAATAGCGGCCAACTCTAGGTCATGTGTAGGGTAATTTCTTTCATGCACTCTCAACTGCCTTCCACCATAGGCTATTACCCTTCCCTCTTGCATTAAGACTGCGCCTAGTCCTGTCCCACAAGCGTCAGTATAAACGGTAAATGGCTTACTCCCGTCTGGCAATACTAAGACTGGGGATGTGGTCAAAGCTCTCTTTAAACGTTGGAACGCATCATCACAATCTACGTCCCACGCGAAGACTAAGTTCCTCTTCGTCAAGCGTGTTAATGGAGCTGATATTTTTGCGAAGTCTTTGATAAACTTCCTATAGTAGCCAGCCAACCATAAGAAACTTCTCACCTCGGTAGCATTTTTAGGAACCTTCCAATCTTGGATGGCCACTATCTTCGCGGGATCCACGGTTATCCCTTCTTTGGAAACCACGTGCCCTAAGAATCGCACTTCTTTCCTCCAAAAGTGACATTTGGAAAATTTAGCTTTAAGGCTATGCGCTCGAAGAGTCTTCAACACTTCCCTAAGATGTAGGGCATGCTCTTCCTCGCTCTTAGAAAAGATCAAGATGTCATCTACAAAGACCACCACGAATCTATTAAGGTACTCCCTAAACACCCTACTCATCAAATCAACAAAGTATGCGGGGGCGTTTGTCAAACCGAAGGGCATCACCAGCCATTCGAAGAAACTGTCTGGAGTCCTAAAGGCAGTCTTGTCTATGCTATCCTCAGCCACTCTTAACTGATGGAAACCAGTGGCTAAGTCCAACTGCGAAAACACAGAGGCGCCTACTAACTGATCGAAAAGATCGTCAATCCTCGGCAGTGGGTGTCTATTCTTCTTAGTAAGTTTATTAAGCTCCCTATAGTCCACACAAAGTCTAAGGGACCCATCCGCCTTCGTGGCAAATACTACTGGAGCACCCCACTCCGATATACTACGTCTGATGAACACCTTCTCAAGCAATTCTTTCACTTTCTTACTGAGTTCTCTTCTCTCTCTTGGAGCCGTGTGGCGCATTGGCAATGCAACTGGCTTTGCATTGTCCACTAGATATATTCGAAAGTCGATTTCACGTTTTGGGCGTAAACCCCTCACCTCATCGAAGACATCAGCATATTCACGGACTATGGGAACAGAATGTAAATCATCATCGGATGCGTCAAGGGATTCTAGGTAACTAAGCATTACTGGACCTCTAGGATCACAAGAAATATCAAGGGTCTTTCCTGAACGAGTCAACAATCTAACTACCCTTCTTTCGCAATCTAGGATGGCCCCATATCTAGCTAGCCAATCCATACCTAGAATTAAACCGTAGCCCATGAAGCCAAGAACAAAAGCGTTGCATTCAAACTCAACGCCCAAGATAAACACTCTCAAATCCTGACAAATCATAGAAAGATGAGCCGAACCACCAATAGGATTTGAGACTACTAAGGGATTAGTAACAAGACTAGTATCTAGATGCAGTGTTTCAACTAATGATGTAGAGATAAACGAATGTGATGTGCCAGAATCGAATAAAGTACGGACAGGATGATCAAACAGAAAAACTAAACTTTCAACGGAAATTTCTCTACCTCGTGCTTGCAACGTTGGGACCTCGAGAACTTGAACTTGTCCCCTTGTCTGCTCGGGTGCCATAAGAGCTTGCACCTGTCCTTCCAAGGTAGACCCTGCCCTCTGCCCTTTCTTTGGGAAGTCCTTAATAAGATGTCCCGCTTTGCCACAGTGGAAACAACCGGTCTTTGTAACACCCCGTGTATTCTATAACTGTGAAATTAACAAATTAAAGTATAATTAATTTGAAATCAAAGAACTAAGGGAAACAGGATAGGCCATTGCGTTCGTCTCGGATAAATACGCGAAATAGAGTCCGAGTTTTCGAAAAACGGAGTCCGTATGAAGAAGATATAGCCTCCGGAAGTTTCTGAATTAAGTTTAAAATTCGAACAGCTCAGAAAAAACAAGTTTAAAATTAAAAATCGGGCCCAATTGGCCAGGGCGGGAAAATTCCCGCCTAAGGCACCCAGGTCGACTGGGCTGTCGACCTGGTCTAGCCAGGTCGGCAGGGCTGTCGACAGGGCTGTCGACAGGGCTGTCGACAGGGCTGTCGACCTGGTCCAGACCCAGGTCGAACCCAGTCCACCCTGGCTGGCCTAGTCTATGTTGGTCGATTTTCAGAAGCATGCTTTGTCATTAGGGCTAGGTGGCAGGCTCTAATTGGTCTCTCTTTCGAATGAATGGCTACGATCAATCCAAGCAACATCGATGGTCCTAATCAGTTCATAAACTCTATAAAAATGACCCTAGACTCAACCTAATCTATTCATTCAAAAATAAGAACAAAGCCATCATGCTGCTGAGGAATGACTAGGAGTAGCCACCAATTTGGGAGAAGACTAGGAGGAAAATTCTAAAGCATAAAGCAACTTAGACAAATCAAATCAACAAGGAATCGCATCTCCAAATCCCTAAATTGGAGAATTCGCCACACAATTGTAAGTAGAGTATTATTTTGGTATGAACAAATAATTGTGTTGGTTTGTATACTTGATTTGTGGTGATAAAGTAATTCATATTTGTGCGTTACTATGATTCTTATTGATTTGGAATATAGTATACGTTTGGATATTCGCAAAGCATGTTATTCATTATAAAAACTACATGTTTGCGGTAGTTTTATGCAAGTATACGTTTGGATATTCACAAAGCATGTTATTCATTATAAAAACTACATGTTTGCGGTAGTTTTATGCAAGTATACGTTTGGAATATTCGCAAATTATGTAATTCATGTTGAAGCTACATGTATGTAGTTGTTTAATTGAAATTCATGCAAGTTTGGGGTTTTGCTACTATGTCATCATAATGTGTATTTTTGTACAAAAATCATTTTTGTGAGTAATTGGAACAAATTTGGGTTATTATAATTCATATGAAATTATGTTGAAAATTTGGCATCATGGTCTATGTATTAAGCCATACTTTTGTACTAGAAAACCTCTTTGCGAACTTATGAATATGACTAGGCTATGATTGATATTTTGCATAATTGAAAACCATGTTAGGTCTATATTGTTAACAAGAATTATATGATGACATATGTGGTACATAGCTAGGTTAGATTCAAAATCCCATTTGCAAGTTTGCATGACTAAAGTAAAAATCATGATTTCATGTTTAGAAATATTTATGCCATAAGTATATGTGCGCCATGGTTAGGTGAATAGATTTAAAATCATGATTAATTGGAATAATTCAAGTTGAACTATGCTTTTGTATTAGTAACAAAAGTAAACCCCTTTGTAAACATGTAGGAATCTTATGAACATGATTTGCTTATGTTTGACATTATGCCTAAATAAAAACATAGGTTTATGTTGTAGTTAAGACTATGTGTCAATAATGATATCCAATTTAGATTCTTATCTCAACTACAAGTTTACATGCTTTGATTCATGTCACTTATGCTTTATGACCAAAGTATACATTACTACTATGCAAGTACACCAGTTTCTATTTTGTAGTTCCAACGTTATGTTGCAAGTTCATGCGTTCACATTCCCCTTCTTGTGTATGTAATCATGCTTTAAGCCTCTCCTTTTTCACGTGGCTAAGTTGGGCTTAAAAAGGCTAAGCCCAACATATATATAATAAACGAGCGAATTAAACGGGGGTAAATAGCGTTGGGCCAAATTAATTAATAAATGAAAATATAAAGTAAAAGGGGCCCAAATTCAAGTATGGGTTGGGCCCATGATTGGTGTAACCTTCACACCATTGATTTTTAATAATGGGCCGCAAATATTTACATATAAGAAAATAAAGAAGAAAGACAAAAATATGTAAATGTAGAACATACGATGTGTTTAACCCGAGGTTGGATTGAGTTGTGATGTAAACCTGCCCGGAACCGCCCGGCTGTCCAGTAGTCACAACAATACCTATCCAATGTGGGTGGTTAAACATGGAGCCCAATAAGGACCCGAGGTTAGACTGAGTTGTGGCGTAAGACTGCCCAGAACCAACCGGCAACAGGCAGCCACAACAATACCTGTCTAATGTGAGAGGTCAAGGCTTTAATAAGACAATTAAGGCTGAGTCAGGATTGTTAGGATTAAGTGAACTAAAGACTTAATCAAAATGGAACATGCTAAACTAAACAGACTGATTGGGGGGTTAGGTTATAAAACACTTAATTAACTTAGCATGTTGGCTAGAAATAGAAAACCTAGTAGCGGGGGACCCTTTTCAGCAGTAACCCTATAAGGTGTATCATGATACCCTGAAACTAGGCAGGGTGGGGCACGATTACTGGGCTGATTGTTAGAGGTCAAATCGACGGCGGTGGTGTAGCAGTGTAGGTTCTAACGGGGTGTGGGCGTGCACACACTCCGGTGCAGAAAAATAAAGCACTGGGCACCAGTAGCATACCTGTGCATTCTAAGGTTGTGTCGGGCCGCTGCCATGGGACTTGATACACCCCATGGTGGGACCAGCATAGGTAACTACAACATCGGGGGCCGTAAGACACATGTAACTATGCGAGTAGGAGCCGATCATCATAGAATGGATCACTTCACCCTGATTATGGGGGTGCCAGTTGGAAACTAGTTTATATGGGTTCAGAGATTAACATGGGGTACGATAGTATATTCGACCCTAGACAACTTAACCAAGTTTATAGCGCTTTCCCACTTCTTGTTTATACTTATCATACCCAGTTCTTTATTCATAGACAGAATAGTCCTAGACTTACTCAGGCTTTATGTCTGACTCTACTTTTCTTTCGTCTTCTTTTCTTCCGTTCCTCCCCCCCCCCCAGGTCCACAGGGAGGGAACACTGCAGCTTGACCAGCCTTAATATCCAGCTTGAAGAGGAGAAATGTATTGCTTGGACTTTTTCGTTTTGAACTATGGCTTTGGACAGCAACTATGGGGCTTTTGCAGTTTATTTATGTTTTCTTTAAGCTTCTTTAAATAATGTAATCAAGACAGATTATGAAAGTGTTATGTTATGATTTTGGAAAGGATGTAAGACAATCATGGTGATGTTGTTGTAACACGTATTTGCTTTTATGAAATAAAAGTTACCACTTTTCTGCTGTTTACAAATATGTGTTTTTATATCTGTCTTGTATATCTGTGACTTATACTTATAAACCTCCACCAAAATTAGGGCATTCCCTTTGAGAGTGACCCTAACAGAGGTGGGGTGTTTCACTTGGTATCAGAGCGTAGGTTTACCAGATAAGATAAAAAGTTTTGAAAATTTATTTTCAAAAAGGAAATTTAAAGAAGCAATTTTAGAAGAAAAATATTATTTTATTTTAAAAAGGCAAAGTCCACTCCCCAAAGCCATAGGTACTATCTCTTATCCTTCGTTTTGAATCTATCCTTTTTTTGTTTCAGCATGTCCGAAGAACTTAACTTGCCGGAAGGGGTACCAATACCTGGTTGGTTTAGACGGTTCTTAGAAGCAAGGGCCACTCAGCCAGGTCCTACCGTTCCTCCTCCCCCAGCTGCAGGAAATCATCCAGCTGCAGCGGCACCTTTTCCTCCACCTCCTCCATGGGGAAACACGTTTGCTAAGATATGTAAAGATTTTAAAGCTATGGGAGGAAAGGATTTCCATGGAACTGAGTCCTTCGTGGTAGCTAGAAATTGGCTGAAAGAAACTGAGGACCTATTCATCATCTTTGAGGTAGAAGATAGACAAAAAGTACAATTGGCAGTATGGCTATTAAAGGGCGAGGCTTCCTACTGGTGGGAAGTCACTAATGCAGAAAGACCAGTGGAGACATGGGAGGACTTTAGGGCAAGGTTTGAGACTAAATTTCTCTCGGATGCGGAAAGGAGATTGCAGTTGGAAAAATTCTTATTTCTTAAGCAAGGGAACAAGACAGTCAGAGAGTATGTGAATCAGTTCGATGAGCTGGCTAGGTTTGGGCTAGACCTAGTCAACACCCCGCACAAGAAGGCTCTCCGTTTCGTCAAAGGGTTAAATGACCATTACACAGTTTGGCCATGACCCATATACCCATGGGGGCCACGTATGAAAGATTGGTGCAAATGGCATTGCTGAATGAGGAGGATAAGGGTAAGAAGGAGACAAAGGCAGAAAGCTCTCAAGGGAAGAAAGAGGGTTTGCAACCTAAGAAGACGAACTTTAAGAAAGGCGGGAAAGGCAACAAAGAGAAGAGGAAGTGTAATTTCTGTGGCAAAGTGGGGCACTTAGTAAAGGACTGCCGGAAAAAGAAGGCCAAGGAGAATGGTGGGTGCTTTTCTTGCGGTGAGACAGGCCACAGGGCTAAGGATTGCCCAAAGAAACGAGGACAGGGGCAGAGGGCTGGATCCACCTCAGGGGCACAGGTTCATGTGCTAGAAGCACACCTTTGCAACAGCGAGGTATAAATACTTCTGTAGAAAGTGTAGTTTATCTTTATGATCACCCCGTTCGCACTTTATTTGATTCTGGCGCATCACACTCCTTTATCTCGTCTGCTTTAGTAGAATCTCTGCACCTAAAAACTAGTATGGTAGATGACCCCTTAATTGTTTCAAACCCAATTGGGGGCCCAGCTCATTTGTCTATGATCTGTTTGGGATTGAAAATTTCTATTCTAAGCGTAGAATTTCAATGTAGTGCCTTTGTTTTGGGCTTTTCGGGGTATGGTTTGATTTTGGGTATGGATTGGCTATCCAGTAATGGGGCCATCCTTGATTGTGAGAAAAGGGTTGTTAGGCTCCTAACCCAGCTCGGTAATACTTTAGAAATTTCTTGTAATCCCTCGTATGCGGTTATGCTTAGTTATCTTGAATTGCTAGATGCCTTTGTTGAAAATTTGCAATCAGTTAGAGTAGTCCGGGAATATCCGGATGTCTTCGAAGAGGTGAAGGGCTTGCCTCCGAAGCGGGAAATAGACTTCCGCATATATCTTGTAGATAATGCAAAGCCCGTTGCGTTTCCCGTTAGACACATGGCTCCACGAGAAAGGAAAGAGCTCAGTAAACAGATTAAAGAGCTTCTAGAAAAGGGGTTCATTAGGAGGAGCATTTCAGAATGGGGCGCTCCAGTGGTGTTCGCTACAAAGGCGGATGGTTCACTCCGTCTATGTGTTGACTATAGGAAGCTCAACAAGCTAACGAAAAAGAATAGGCACCCTCTCCCTAGAATTGACGATTTATTTGACCAGCTTGTAGGAGCGTCTGTTTTCTCCCAACTCGATTTAGCAACCGGTTTTCATCAGCTAAGGGTGGCTGAAGATAGCATCGATAAAACGGCGTTCAGAACCCCAGACGGCTTCTTTGAATGGCTTGTCATGCCTTTCGGCTTGACAAATGCACCTGCTTACTTCGTGGACCTGATGAGTAGGGTATTTAGAGATTTCCTCAACAAATTCGTAGTGGTCTTCGTAGATGATATCCTTATCTTCTCAAAGAGTGAAGAGGAACATGCTCAACACTTAAGGGCAATCATGGAAACTTTGCGAGTCCATCAACTAAAAGCCAAATTCTCCAAATGCCACTTTTGGAGAGAAGAGGTGAGGTTCCTTGGGCACATAGTATCCAAACAAGGGTTAGCAGTGGACCCTGCTAAGGTAGTGGCGGAACAGGATTGGAAGACACCAAGGAATGCAACTGAGGTCCGAAGCTTTCTAGGACTAGCAGGTTTCTATCGAAAATTCATAAGGGATTTTGCGAAAATCTCAGCTCCGCTCACGAAATTGACCAAGAAGAATCTAGTGTTCAATTGGGACTTGGATTGCGAGTTTGCTTTCCAACGACTGAAAAGGGCTCTCACAATAGCCCCAGTTTTGACGCTGCCAGATGGGAGCAAGATGTTCACTGTTTATACGGATGCATGTGGGACAGGGCTAGGCGCCGTCTTAATGCAAGAAGGAAGGGTAGTAGCTTATGGCGGGAGACAGTTGAAAGTGCACGAAAAGAACTACCCAACCCACGATCTTGAGTTAGCCGCCATCGTCTTTGCACTCAAGTCTTGGCGACACTATCTCCTAGGTGAGAAGTTCGAACTTTACACTGACCATAAATCGTTGAAATATCTTTTCTCGCAGAAGGATCTTAACTTGAGGCAACAGAGATGGATGGAGTTTCTTGCCTCGTACGATTTCGAAATCTCCTATACTCCGGGCAAAGGCAACGTAGTGGCAGACGCGTTGAGCCGAAAGAAATTGACCCTAAGCCCGTTGTTTGTTGAAAGACAAAGCCTAGAGTTTATAGCCAGCTTCGACTATAGGCCCTCCTCCGATTTCGTACCAGGCTTACTAGCATCTCTCAAAGTACGGCCAACTTTAGTGGATTTAGTAGGGACAGCACAACGCGAAGACCCTCAGCTTATGGAAATGATTGATAGGCTAATTAGGGGTGAGACTTCAAGTCACCTCAACAGATACTCCATCGACGATAAGGGTTTGCTAAGGCGAGACGGTAGACTATGCGTCCCACAAACAAAAGATTTAGTAAAGAAGGTTCTCGAGGAAGCACATCACTCCAAGATGACGATACACCCAGGCAGAGATAAAATGTACAAAGACATAAAAAGGACTTTCTTCTGGAACGGCATGAAAAAGGACGTGGCAGAATTCATTTCTAAGTGTATGGTGTGCCAACAGGTTAAAGCGGAACAGAAAAAGCCTGGCGGACTACTACATCCTCTAGAGGTCCCACAGTGGAAGTGGGATAGCATATCAATGGACTTCATCGATGGGCTGCCTAGGTCTAGGAGAGGCAACACTAGCATTTGGGTAATAGTGGATAGGCTTACTAAAAGCGCCCACTTTTTACCTGTCAAAAGTAAAAGAACTGCCTCATCCCTGGCATCACTTTACCTCAAAGAAATCGTTCGACTCCATGGAATACCACCTAGCATTGTTAGTGACCGAGACCCCATCTTCACCAGCGAGTTTTGGCGGAGTCTGCAAGAAGCAGTAGGAACGCAGTTATGCTTGAGCACAGCCTATCATCCCCAAACCGACGGCCAAACAGAGAGAGTGAACAGAGTTTTGGAGGACCTTTTAAGACTATGCGTCCTTGACTTCGGAGGGACATGGGAAGACCACCTTCCTTTGGTGGAATTTGCCTACAACAACAGCTATCAAGCAACCATCGGAATGGCGCCCTTCGAAGCTTTATATGGAAGACCGTGCCGATCGCCTACTTGTTGGTGGGAGTCTACTGATAAGCTCATACTTGGACCAGATATGATCCGAGAGACTTCAGAGAAAGTAGACTTAATACGAAGAAGGATGAAGACGGCCCAAGACAGACAAAAGTCCTATGCCGACAAGAGAAGGACCGACCTTGAATTTGAGGTTGGAGACAGAGTTTTTCTCAAGGTATCTCCGCTAAGAAACGTTGTTCGTTTTGGAACCACAGGAAAACTGGCACCAAGGTTCGTAGGGCCATTCCCTATCATCGAGAAAATTGGGAAAATGGCCTATAGATTAGAGCTACCCGAGAAGTTGGCCGGAGTCCACAACGTTTTTCACGTTTCACATCTCCGAAAATGTCTACATGAGTCTGCTGAAGTGGTAGAGCCAAATATCCTCGAAGAGGCCGAAGTGGAACGCGAAGCAACCATAAGAAAAGTTCCAACCCGCATCTTAGGAACGGAAGTGAAGAAGCTACGCAACCGCGAAGTCAGGCTCGTCAAAGTTCAGTGGAGCGACGCCGAGGGAGACGCGACTTGGGAAACTGAAGCTAGAATACGCACTGCTTACCCTTTTCTTTTCGAGGGTACATCCTTGATCTTTCTTTTTCCTTAAGTCGCGCTTTTATCTATCTTTTTAGGTATATTTCCTCGACCTTATCTTTTAGCTAGAAACCTCTTTGGATGGAAACATGTAATTGAAACATGTTATGGATGATGGTTGCAAGTGGATGCAAGTGATTGCTAGTGGTTGCTCATGGTTGCATATACACACACAATCTAGGTTTTAGATCGGCTCAGTCACTTCATATTGCATATGCATATATGTTTGCATTCGTATATGGTTGAACTTTAATGTGTTGTCATATGGATGTTGCATTTGTAATGAATGATTGTGCACTCATGTAGAATCATGAATAGGAAAATTTGCATACATGATGGATTCATGGCACTTACATAATTCGCATTAAGGAGGTCAACTGAATCAGTAGACCGCCTGATTTTGCATTAGATAAGTACATGTACACACACTTCGCATATGATCATGAAGCATTAGAAGTCTTTTAAGGACAATGGATGCTCGTGTTTGATGGATGAGTAGATGGATGATTGGATGTTAGGATATACATTTTCCTAAACTTGAAGATTTCGGGGACGAAATCCTTTTAAGTGGGGGAGAATGTAACACCCCGTGTATTCTATAACAATGAAATTAACAAATTAAAGTATAATTAATTTGAAATCAAAGACTAAGGGAAACGGGATACGCCATTGCGTTCGTCTCGGAAAAATACGCGAAATAGAGTCCGAGTTTTCGAAAAACGGAGTCCGTATGAAGAAGATATAGCCTCCGGAAGTTTCTGAATTAAGTTTAAAATTCGAACAGCTCAGAAAAAAAAAAGTTTAAAATTAAAAATCGGGCCCAATTGGCCAGGGCGGGAAAATTCCCGCCTAAGGCACCCAGGTCGACTGGGCTGTCGACCTGGTCTAGCCAGGTCGACAGGGCTGTCGACAGGGCTGTCGACCTGGTCCAGACCCAGGTCGAACCCAGTCCACCCTGGCTGGCCTAGTCTATGTTGGTCGATTTTCAGAAGCATGCTTTGTCATTAGGGCTAGGTGGCAGGCTCTAATTGGTCTCTCTATCGAATGAATGGCTACGATCAATCCAAGCAACATCGATGGTCCTAATCAGTTCATAAACTCTATAAAAATGACCCTAGACTCAACCTAATCTATTCATTCAAAAATAAGAACAAAGTCATCATGCTGCTGAGGAACGACTAGGAGTAGCCACCAATTTGGGAGAAGACTAGGAGGAAAATTCTAAAGCATAAAGCAACTTAGACAAATCAAATCAACAAGGAATCGCATCTCCAAATCCCTAAATTGGATAATTCGCCACACAATTGTAAGTAGAGTATTATTTTGGTATGAACAAATAATTGTGTTGGTTTGTATACTTGATTTGTGGTGATAAAGTAATTCATATTTGTGCGTTACTATGATTCTTATCGATTTGGAATATAGTATACGTTTGGATATTCGCAAAGCATGTTATTCATTATAAAAGCTACATGTTTGCGGTAGTTTTATGCAAGTATACGTTTGGATATTCGCAAAGCATGTTATTCATTATAAAAACTACATGTTTGCGGTAGTTTTATGCAAGTATACGTTTGGAATATTCGCAAATTATGTAATTCATGTTGAAGCTACATGTATGTAGTTGTTTAATTGAAATTCATGCAAGTTTGGGGTTTTGCTACTATGTCATCATAATGTGTATTTTTGTACAAAAATCATTTTTGTGAGTAATTGGAACAAATTTGGGTTATTATAATTCATATGAAATTATGTTGAAAATTTGGCATCATGGTCTATGTATTAAGCCATACTTTTGTACTAGAAAACCTCTTTGCGAACTTATGAATATGACTAGGCTATGATTGATATTTTGCATAATTGAAAACCATGTTAGGTCTATATTGTTAACAAGAATTATATGATGACATATGTGGTACATAGCTAGGTTAGATTCAAAATCCCATTTGCAAGTTTGCATGACTAAAGTAAAAATCATGATTTCATGTTTAGAAATATTTATGCCATAAGTATATGTGCGCCATGGTTAGGTGAATAGATTTAAAATCATGATTAAGTTGGAATAATTCAAGTTGAACTATGCTTTTGTATTAGTAACAAAAGTAAACCCCTTTGTAAACATGTAGGAATCTTATGAACATGATTTGCTTATGTTTGACATTATGCCTAAATAAAAACATAGGTTTATGTTGTAGTTAAGACTATGTGTCAATAATGATATCCAATTTAGATTCTTATCTCAACTACAAGTTTACATGCTTTGATTCATGTCACTTATGCTTAATGACCAAAGTATACATTACTACTATGCAAGTACACCAGTTTCTATTTTGTAGTTCCAACGTTATGTTGCAAGTTCATGCGTTCACATTCCCCTTCTTGTGTATGTAATCATGCTTTAAGCCTCCCCTTTTTCACGTGGCTAAGTTGGGCTTAAAAAGGCTAAGCCCAACATATATATAATAAACGAGCGAATTAAACGGGGGTAAATAGCGTTGGGCCAAATTAATTAATAAATGAAAATATAAAGTAAAAGGGGCCCAAATTCAAGTATGGGTTGGGCCCATGATTGGTGTAACCTTCACACCATTGATTTTTAATAATGGGCCGCAAATATTTACATATAAGAAAATAAAGAAGAAAGACAAAAATATGTAAATGTAGAACATACGATGTGTTTAACCCGAGGTTGGATTGAGTTGTGATGTAAACCTGCCCGGAACCGCCCGGCTGTCCAGTAGTCACAACAATACCTATCCAATGTGGGTGGTTAAACATGAAGCCCAATAAGGACCCGAGGTTAGACTGAGTTGTGGCGTAAGACTGCCCGGAACCAACCGGCAACAGGCAGCCACAACAATACCTGTCTAATGTGAGAGGTCAAGGCTTTAATAAGACAATTAAGGCTGAGTCAGGATTGTTAGGATTAAGTGAACTAAAGACTTAATCAAAATGGAACATGCTAAACTAAACAGACTAATTGGGGGGTTAGGTTATAAAACACTTAACCAACTTAGCATGTTGGCTAGAAATAGAAAACCTAGTAGCGGGGGACCCTTTTCAGCAGTAACCCTATAAGGTGTATCATGATACCCTGAAACTAGGCAGGTTGGGGCACGATTACTGGGCTGATTGTAAGAGGTCAAATCGACGGCGGTGGTGTAGCAGTGTAGGTTCTAATGGGGTGCGGGCGTGCACACACTCCGGCGCAGAAAAATAAAGCACTGGGCACCAGTAGCATACCTGTGCAGTCTAAGGTTGTGTCGGGCCGCTGCCATGGGACTTGATACACCCCATGGTGGGACCAGCATAGGTAACTACAACATCGGGGGCCGTAAGACACATGTAACTATGCGAGTAGGAGCCGATCATCATAGAATGGATCACTTCACCCTGATTATGGGGTGCCAGTTGGAAACTAGTTTATAAGGGTTTAGAGATTAACATGGGGTACGATAGTATATTCGACCCTAGACAACTTAACCAAGTTTATAGTGCTTTCCCACTTCTTGTTTATACTTATCATACCCAGTTCTTTATTCATAGACAAAATAGTCCTAGACTTACTCAGGCTTTATGTCTGACTCTACTTTTCTTTCGTCTTCTTTTCTTCCGTTTCCCCCCCAGGTCCACAGGGAGGGAACACTGCAGCTTGACCAGCCTTAATATCCAGCTTGAAGAGGAGAAATGTATTGCTTGGACTTTTTCGTTTTGAACTATGGCTTTGGACAGCAACTATGGGGCTTTTGCAGTTTATTTATGTTTTCTTTAAGCTTCTTTAAATAATATAATCAAGACAGATTATGAAAGTGTTATGTTATGATTTTGGAAAGGATGTAAGACAATCATGGTGATGTTGTTGTAACACGTATTTGCTTTTATGAAATAAAAGTTACCACTTTTCTGCTGTTTACAAATATGTGTTTTTATATCTGTCTTGTATATCTGTGACTTATACTTATAAACCTCCACCAAAATTAGGGCATTCCCTTTGAGAGTGACCCTAACGGAGGTGGGGTGTTTCAGTCTTCTTCTTCTTCCTACAATCTTTGCTTAGATGGCCGGGTGTCCCATAGTTAAAGCATTTCTTCTTCCCCTTAGCATTATTGCCTTTGCCACCTTTCTTGTTTTGTTGTTGCTGTTGCGACTTCTTTTGATCCCCTTTCTTCTCGGGTGCCTTATTAGCATTGGCGCCCTTCTCCTCTTCATGCATGAGTGCCATGTCAACTAACCTCTCAAAGGTAGCCCCCATGGGAATGTAGGTCATAGCTAACCCATGGAGCGGCTCGTTTAAACCCTTAACAAATCTTAGAGCCTTCGTTTCTGGAGTGTTCACCAAGTCTAAGCCAAACCTTGCCAATTGGTTGAATTTGTTAACGTACTCTTTCATTGATAAATTCCCTTGCTTCAGTGACAAGAACCTTTCCATGTATAGATTCTCTTCAGCCCGTGAGAGAAACTTTGCCTCAAACCTCTGCCTAAAATCTTGGAATGTATCGACTGGGCGACCCCCATTTGTGACCTCCCACCAAAACGAGGCCTCATCCTTCATTAGCCACGCAGCTAGCTGGACTTTCCTTCCGTCATCCACTTCAAAAATTCCAAACAATTCTTCCACCTCCTTTAGCCAGTTACGAGCTTCAACAAATGTCTCCGTCCCGTGAAAAGGTTTTCCACCCATAGCTCTAAAGTCCTTACATATCTTTGCGAAATTATCGACACGAGGAGGAGGAGGAGGATTTGCTGGACCTGCGGCGGCGGCCCTAGCCTCAAGATATTGACGGAACCAGCCGGGCACATGGATGCCCTCTGGTATCTCAGATGCTTCAGACATGCTGAAACCAAAAAGGAAAGATTCAATACAAAAAGGACTGAAGGAAAGATATATGGCTCTTGGGGTTATGCTTTCCAAAATATAATTTCTTTTGAAAATACTTTCCTTAGATCATACTTTTGAAGGTACTTCTTTATATAAATTGTTTTGAAAATAGTTTTTTAAAAATTCATATCTGTTCTGGTAACCTTCAGCTCTAATACCACGTGTAACACCCCACGTCCATTGATGTCACTCACAAAGGGAATGCATTAACTTCCATGGAGTATTTTAAGTAAGTATAGAACAGAAAATCACAACAAGACAGATATAAAGCAGTATTTGAAAATTAAAACTTTATTTCATTGCAGCGGATAAACCCATATGTTTGATTACATCATCAAAACCATAAACCAAAGTCAAGTACATCATATCCATCTTGATAAAACAAAGTACATAAACTGAAAGACATAATCCCCAACATTAAAATAGCCATAAATAAAAAGAAGTTGAACTTTACTTCAGCGGTCCAAGAAATCTTCTAAAGCAGTCCAAGATCAAGCTCCACTGGTGTTAGTTCCAACCTGAGCACCTAGAGGGGGGGGGGGGGGGGAAGGAAAGAGATGGAAAAGGGGGGGTCAGACATAAAGTTTGGCGAGTGCGATAATTCTAACAATATAATTAACAAAGTAACTAGGCTAAGGCATAAGTTGGAAAATAGGGAAGTGACCATGAACCATTGAGTATAACAGAGTAAACAAGGAAACAAGATGTATTACGATATCGTTAAAGCGCACCTAAACTACTATAGGATAATTACTGAACTACACCAACACTATAGGATAATTCCTAAACTGCACCGCCACTAGTATACTGCACCACTACTAGTCACCCTAAGATTGATCCCGCCTAACTTAATAATGATATTGGTAGTTTCGTGCGCCCCTAGCTGCCTTCATAGGTGTCGTCTGCCCCTATCTCCACTAGGTGTACCCACTACCCCCAAGCGATCGGCTCCCTAACTCGTAGATACCCGTTCTGGCCCCACAGTGGGGGTATATCACTCCCCAAAGTGGCAACCCGATACAACAAAGAATGCACGGTTTATACCTACACGATGCAACAACGTCTTACCTACCAGCCCGGGTCCACACACGCATATGAACCCATTGGACATGCGTTGCCACCGCTAATCCGGTTTGGCTTCTTACAGTCAAGCCCAGTATGCGTGTCCCGTCCTCGACTTGGATCGAGCCCACAAAGATACGTATGGGTTACTGGTTGAAACGGGCCCTCATTACATGACACAAGCTATCCACCTAAGCTTGGTCCCCTCTAGTACATCCCACTTAACGCACTTCTTATTCATGTTTCAATTACATGTTTCATATTTTGGTTAAGTGTTTCTAATCGTATTTCCAAATGCTACCCAAGGCACCCACTAGATTCCACATGCCACCCAAGGCACCCACTTAACCCCCTCATGTCCTACTACATGCTTATTTGGTTAAGTGTTTCTTAATTTATTAAGACCGTAACCTCATAAAGACCTCTCACATTAGACTGGCATTTGTGGCAGCTGGATTTGCCGGGCGGGTCCGGGCAGTCTTACACCACAAAAGAGCCTAACCTCGTGTCTTTACAATTGTTACGTATTTAGTTTATGCCTAAGACCTCTCACATTAGACTAACATTTGTGGCAGCTGGATTTGCCGGGCGGGTCCGAGCAGTCTTACACCACAAAGGAGTCTAACCTCGTGTCTTAGATGATTAATTACCCCTAATTAATCAACTCCAATTTGAATTACTTTCCCTATTCAAATTATCAATCAATTCCAAATTTAGCGATGTCCATAATTGACTCAATTATGTCCATCCATTTATAGTATGTAAAATCATACCAATTTCACCATAATTTTATTTTATGCCTTTTAAGGCATTTATGCCAATTAAATATTAATATTATCCCTTGTTCCCCACGTAGTATGTTTGTTCGTTTAACGTAAAGATACACGTTAGACTCGAATAGTCTAACTCATGAAATAAAAGAAAACATCACAAACATAATTAAAACATGGATCTAACATAGGGGTGAACTTGCATATGTGATTGATGTTCTACATCTAAAACTTGCATAGGCCAAGATTACAACTTGCATAACAACATATGTCATGGTTCCAAATTTAAAGGTGTGAACTTGATGAGAAATTGGCCACAAACTTGCATAAACATCATGTATAACATAGATCCAAATCTAAAGGTGTGAACTTGATGAAATAATGGCCACAAACTTGCATAGACAACATATGTCATAAACCTATATCTAAAGGGGTTAAACTTGCATAAACATCGTATGTCATAAACCTATATCTAAAGGGGTTAAACTTGCATAGGTAATAACATAACATGATTCATGTCCAACTCATAAATTCACCTATATGATTTATACATCACAATAATGGTGTAAACTAATATCTAACATGTAAAGTATCGTGCCATAGCCTAGCTTTCAATTAAATTCTCACATAAACTAGGTGCCATAATCATGTAAGGTCACATGTAATTCTACCCAAACTTGTATATGGTTCATGTTTGAATCAACATCTAAACTTCCCTACATATGGATTATCATATCAATCAATACCACAAACTAGCATAAGAAACATGACGATTTGAATATATATAATTACAACATGGATGATAGGAACATAACTTTGCATCACAACATGACATCATAGATTTCTCAATCATAATCCTACAACATCATTACAACATACAAACAATACTTCATATCACATCCATACAAATACGTGTTATAACTTAATCTAATTAAATTACTAATTATTTTGCTATGATTATCGAACTCACAACTCAAAAGCAGTCTTGAGTTCTGAATTCTGATTTCTGGAGTTGAATTAGCGCTCCTTTGATGAAGAATCGTTGTTAGGGTTGAGTAGTTCTGATTTTGGTTGCTGTTCTTCCTCTTAATTTTGGTGGCGGCTGCTCTAGAGTTTAAGACAACAGCATGATGACCATAGTTTTTGTTTTAATTTTGATTTAGGGTCTGTGTCTATGGGTCTTTTTATAGAGTTATGAATTAATTTAAGCCGTTGGATGTTCTTAAGGTTAATCAAAACCATTCAATTATGATAGGGTGATGAGTCAGCCCTAATGACTCAGCAAGGAGTCAGAATGGACTCAACAACACGGATCAGCCTGAACTAGAAAGCTGTGCAGGCTCCAGCCTCGGCCTGGGCGCACTTGGCAGGTGCGCCAGTGTAAATATGTACTGGCACACTTCCCAAGTGCGTCAGTGCATTTTTTTTCTACTCTGCCACCAAACTTCGTTCGTCCATAACTCTTTCATCCGGTACTCGTTTCCCGCAAAATCGGACTCTATCTTCGCTAGAATTCCGAGACGAACACAATGGCGCAACCCAATCCCCACAATTCTCACGTCTGAGATTTAATATTCTTTAATTTAGTTAATTCGATTATTCAAAAATCCGGGGTGTTACAAAATCCCATGTCCCCGAGCCCAAGTCCTCCGTAAGGCCGCACCACCATACCCGAGACCTTTCCTCTCTCCGGCGATAGTTTCGAAGCCCTGCCCAGCTCTAACCGATGCCAACAACTCCGACCATGCTGTCGTACTCAACCGGAAGCCGTCACCTGAAGCCCGAGCACTAACTGTACTTCGCTCCACCACCCTAGAAGCTGAGAGCCTTATCCTTCTTCTCCCTCTTGCATGTGTGACATTTCCTGCGTGTGTTCAGAATCATGCATGAGATCTGTGTATGGGTGTATGGTGTGAGTATTTGGTGTGAGTAAATAATAACATGTGTGAATATTTTTCATGTGTGTGTTTATTTTATTGTATAAATTCTTGCGTGCTTTTATGTTGGAGTGTTAGTGTATGTATGTGGTGTTTGTGTGTGTATGTGATGGTATAGTGTTGTGTATATTTCTGTGTAAAAATATATATATATATATATATGGCTTTGGGTGTTCATATATGATCGTATATTTATATAATGATTTTAAAGTATTTTGTGCGTGTTTGTTTTAAATATAAATTTTATAAATACTACAAATTTTCTATTTGTATCCATATACATATATATGTATATATAGTTTAGTGTACATTGAATTTTAAAAAATAATTTTTTTATGTATGTATATATAAGCATATATATATATATATATATAACATTGTTGTAAAAATTAATTGTGCTTATTTTTGAGTCAGGTTTGGTGTAGAGTTTCGAAACCATTTCAAAAACCCAATATGTGAAACCATCCCAAAACTGATAACCATTCCGATCCATTGAAAACCCCAATCTTCTCTTATTAAAATAAAATAAAATATTGAGCAATTATCGGGTTGAATCCATTTCGAGTCATGATTGAATATTCATCGCTTCATTCTGTGTCTGTCGGCTTGCCATTCTCCAATCTGTGCCATGAAATGTGAGTTTATCTCAAACCTGACTTACATTTTTCATGGATGTTAGATCAATAATGAACTGTTATATGAAATATATAGGATTGCTGATAGAAATTGTTTGATTTGATATATATGCATATTTCACATGCGACATGATATATTCATATGACACGTAGTTGCACTGATGATATATATGTTGTGACTGATGCTATGTTATGGTTGTTGTGATTGTTAATACCTTAGTTTTAGGAAAATCACTAAGGGTTGAAATGATACTGTTAGATCCAAAACTGGCTCCAACACCCAAAATTGTTCAATTATGCAAAGATTAATATTGGAAAAAATGCAATAAAAGCAGAAAAGACACGAGATTTATAGTTGTTCGGCGTTAACAAGCCTACGTCCACTTTATATCTATGATTATACTTAAGATTCGAGTACAATCAATGATTTATCTCTCAACCTCACTTTTACAATGTTGGTTCACTCAGTGAATTCAAGACAACTCTGAATAGGAATAATGGAGATATGATAATGGTGGAATCAGAGCTCAGAATTCCCAAAAAGGATCCTGAAAAATGCCAAGTTCTGTGCTATTTATAGGTGATATCTGAAGGCAGATCGCAGTCATACGCGACACAAATCCCGATGATATCGGACTTGTAATGCCCCGCATTCTTTTAGCTTTGAAAATAAGAGATTTATATATATTTATAAATAGGGATACGCGAGCGGGTTAATTAAAGAACTATGGTAATAAGAGAAATTCTGTTTATATTTTAAGAATTAAGTTAAACGGATTTCACCATTCCGTTCGTCTTGGAAAAATACGCGAAATAGAGTCCGAGTTTTCGAAAATCGGAGTCCATATGACCAAGTTATGGCCCGTCGAAGTTTTCAGAAAATTTCAAGTTCAAAACAGTTTAAAACCAAGGAAGAATTCAAAATTCAAACACACAGGGGGGAAGGGCGGGAGAATTCCCACCCAGGTCAAGTCGACAGGCGTGTCGACTGTGCAGTCGACACAACCACCCCCGTGTCGACTGCCCAGTCGACACGGGTGTCGACCTGCCTAGTCGAGCCCAGGCAACCTGGGTGCACCTGCTTGCTGTTTGAACTGATTTTGGGGGCTTGTGATGAATTCTGACGGTTCTGATCTATCCTAGGGTTAATCCTATGGCCTAAACTCACCTAAACTCCTATAAAAAGACCCCTAGACCTAGCTTAAACCCTCACAAATCACTCTTGCCACGAAGTGCTGGCCAAATCTCTCTTGATCATGGCCTCCACCTTCATCTTCAAAAGCTTATGCATGCAAACTAGGTTCAAGGCAAA
Source organism: Allium sativum (assembly GCA_030737875.1). Lineage (NCBI taxonomy): Eukaryota > Viridiplantae > Streptophyta > Magnoliopsida > Asparagales > Amaryllidaceae > Allium > Allium sativum. Next base: position 305,390,688 of record CM060924.1, read on the forward strand.
GGAGCAAGCTTTCTACACCAAATCAAGAGTTTTGATCATCATCTCAACATGGGTTCTACGACAAGACGATTCATGCTCTTAATCCCTTAGCCACGCTATGTAAGTTCTAGCTACTTCTAGATCTAAACGGTAGTCTTAATGATGGCATGGAATAAAACGAGATTAAACTAAGTATGCTAGCCTATATGAACCTTGTCATGTCTCTTTTGCTTGAACCTATGACTTTAGGCTATGTTTAGTGAATAAATCAAGTTACTCATGTTGCATTGGACTTAGTTTGTCATGCAAGATTGAACCTTTACTTGTGGAATGTTGGGATGAACACTTGGAACCACTTTGACTTGTGAAATATGTGCATGAACATGACTTGGGGCTTATGCTTATAAATGAACCCAAGCCTCTCATGATAATATGCATGTTTGGGACCAAAACCCCCTTATGATACTTTGCATGCTTGAGGCCAAATCCTTTATGATATTATTCACGTTTGTGGCCAATCTCTTTATGACATCGTGCATGTTTGGTGGCCAATATGCAATATGCTAGTTATATGAACACCTTTGCCTCAATTTTCACCATGTTTAACTTATGATTCATCTTTGCCATCTTGTACCCATCTTTGTCATATTATCCCAAATATGTTTCGCTTTCATGTGCGTTGGGGACAGCTTTGGGTAGCTTTGGCAAACTTGAAAATTGGCTATGATCTTGACTTGAAATTACATGTAAAATGAAATGATAAATAACGTGAATATGACACGAAAACTTGACATGGGGCTACATGGAAACATGGACTTAAAAAGGGGTCTAAATTTGACATGAACATGATACGTAGAAAACATGAAAGTGGCCAACTCGAGGTTGGGTTGAGTATGTAGCATAAATCTACCCGGACCTGCCTGGCTTAACTAGTGGCTACAAACAATAGGACCCAATGTGAGTAGTTGGTCATATAGCACTTAAAACCCGAGGTTAGACTAGGTTGTGGTGTAAAGCTACCCGGACCCGCCCGGCTTAACTAGTAACCACAACAAAGTCTAATGTGAGAGGTTGGGGTGCATTAATCTAATTAATGCCACATGAAAAGGTTAAGTAAATTTGACTAATGACACTTAACCGATATGACACGAATGGGTAGGTTAAGTGGAACCGGACTTGATTTCTTAATGACGCTTAACCATATAAGACGATTAGGAGATGGGGTTAAGTAATTTACACTTAACTAATCTAAACACGGTACTTAGGGGAGGTTAAGTAACCTACACTTAACCGATCTAAAATAACAAGTGGATAAGGTTAAGTCGTAAACCGTTTGATATACTTAGCCAATTTGACATACGGGTTGTAGGGCTAAGCCTTGAACTTGAACACTTAGTCGATTATGACGTGGTCGGTATGCGGGCTAAGTCATGGGCTTGAATAACAACACTTAACCCAATAGACAAAACCCTAGTTAGAGGAACTAGATAGAAAATCGTAGTTAATCAAGGATAACGGGAAAAGAAGCTAAGTGGTAAACCTTAGTTAAGAATAACTAAGTAATAATTCTTAGCTAAGGACATGGGACTAGTTCATAAATAGATGAGTAATCTGATACGGTAGGTCATCGCTTAGTATACGAGGAGGAGCAACTTATCTGACTTGGATAAAAAGCTCCAGCGAACGGGGTGATGAAGCGGTAGCTTCGGGGGACGTGAGGGTACTCTTGGTATCCCTTTGTGAGGTGGCAAATGGTCCATGAAACCTGGCCTCACAGAGGTTAAGGTCTGCGGTAGAAGAGCCAAGGGTATGCCCTGGGCACTATGCGAGCGACCTAAAGACTGGGATGGATTAGCGTGGAGTCGTCGATTCTTGTTTTTGCCCTAGATAGGTCGACTACCTGCCATCTTTAGTCAATCGTGTACGTACGGAAAGGCAGAGAACTCCCAACAGACCATATACTTGCTATCGAGTTATGGATGAGGTTGGCCAATAGGAAAGTGGGGCTATAGTGGGGCCGGGATGTAGTTCTCATACATGATTTTTCTTGGATTACCTTTCAGTAGTTGAGGGAGGGGTCACGTGGGACCATAGCCACGGATACAAAAACAGACCTTTATATCTGTATCGGCAGATGACTTAAAGCTCCCGAACGAGTTCCGTATTTCTTGATTTGCCCTGGCACGGAACTCGGATGGCACATTGAGATACATGTGCGTCTAGACATGGAAAACGATTCACGATACATACGTGGGATAAGGGGCGTGGTTGACGGGTGGTATAATCCCTAGTGGTCCTAGGTGGCTAAAACCCAAACCAGGTTACGGAAACGTTCATTAGGTAGCATAATCCCTAGCGGTCCTAGGTGGCATAAATCCTGAGTGAACACGCGATAGTTCATGGTAAGAAAACATAACCAGATCAAGGGTAGCAGTCCAAAACAACATCAACGATTAAATGGTACTACGTTGAGGTGGTATAAATTTACATGGGAAAGCCCGTACGGCCTACGGCAAAGGACTGAACTTATACATGGAAAGAAACACACGAGTTGGGAAAACCTACATATGCTATATAATTAGGTTGACATGGGCACTGGGCAAGGGACATTCATAGTTAATACATCACGCGGGTCGGGATACTAGTACGAGAGGCGCAGAGCAAATATACATGATAAATGCCTTGGGATGTTATACATGATAGATACCTTGGGATAGTATACTTGATAGAAACCTGACGAGGTGATACCTTGATTTATCTTGACACCGTAGTTTATCATGATACCTTAGTTTATCTTGATGCAGTAATTCAGTCTGTTATCTTGGTTTAGCTTATCTATCTTGTAGTCATCCTTATGTTTACTTTCAGTTTATGCATGTCATGTTACCTTTACCTGTTTTTATACTGGAAGTAGATAGGACTTACCAGTCTTTATGACTGACCCCGTTTTGTTTCGCCTCTTTGTCTTCCGTTTTCCCCCCAGGTTTTCAGGGAGGAAACACTGTTGTTTAGTCCGGACCTCTTTTGCTTGAAGGTCATCATAAATGGCTTGGACTTCATTTGGCTATGGCTGCTTTACCAGTTTGGTTTGGGGAAATAATTTATGAAAAGGTTTTATGCTTCTTTAATATTTGCAAGACAGGTTTCTATGTACTCTGATGAAAAAGGCTTTAGACCCGGTTGTTTTATAAAGTAATGAAATTTGTTTTACTTCCGCTGTTTTATATGTTCTGTCTTGTAATATTTCTGTGCATGTTTATCAATAGTGCCCCTCCAAACCTAGTGCATTCCTTTGTGAGTGACCCTAGCGGAGGTGGGGTGTTACAGGACTGGTTCATTGCTTGATGGAGAAATGGTCAAAATGGCAGTAATGGACAGGTGGCACAAGATCCTTCATCTTCGGATCGTGTATGACTCAGTCGTGGCCTTCGGTTCTCAGCTTCAGGGATCGGATCGTGGAGTGCTTGAGTGTACGGATCGGACCCCCCCTGTGTCGACTGCCATGTCGACACCACCCCCCTGTAGCAGAAATAAAGGCACGAAGGCCGACAGCCTTCAGCTCCAAAGCACATTTCGTGCGTCTCCCTTCCAGCCACCAAGAAACCCAAAAAACCCTTCACTTCCTCCACCTCCCACCGCTTTGTTTCTCCGCTATTTTCTGTAAAACCGGTCTCAAATCGAAGTAAATCCATCCTCTATCCAGATCTATAATTTTCCTCTCTCAATTTGTGCTCAAATCGCCATGGAAAATGTAACACCCCACACCCGCTACGGTCACTCATTAAGGGAATGCCATAACATTGGTGGAGTATTTTAAGTGAATATAGAACAGAAAAATTACAACAAGACAGATATAAGTAATACTTGAAAATTTAAAACATCATTTCATTTCAGCGGAAAGTAAAACATGTTTGGTTACATCACAAAACCATAACAAGAGTCAAGTACATAATATCCATCTTGATAAAATAGAAGTACATAATCCCACTACATAGACAATAGCCATAATAGAAAAGATAAACCGAGCTTTACTTCTACGATCCAAGCCCAAAAGATAGATATAGCGGTCTGATCCAAGCCCACTAGTGCTAGGCCCACTCTGATAACCTGAGGGTTGGGAAAAGATAAAAACAACGGGGTCAGACATAAGCCTGAGTGAGTCCTATAACCCTAACAATACAACCATTAAAGTAATTAGGGTATGACATAAATAAGGTACGGTACCTCTGGGGATAATGACTACAATAAGTAGTCCACAAAACACAGGATGTACTACGATAATCGAACGACGTATTTACCCACCCAAGGATAATTACTAACTTACACCACCCCAGACCCTACCCACCCAAGGGTAATTCCTACACTGCACCACACCAGTTCTACCCACCAAGAGTAATTCCTACTTAAAGGTTGATCCCATCTAAAGTCTTCGAAAATATAACCAGTAGTTTCTGGTACTCCTAGCCGACCACGTAGGTGCCGTCTGCCCCTACATCCATTAGGTGTATAACTGACCACGTAGGTGCCGTCTGCCCCTACATTCACTAGGTGTACCTAGCAATCTTACCCAGTAGTTTCGTGTACCCCTATATAGGTGCCGTCTGCCCCTATCTTTACTAGGTGTACCCACTACTCCCCATCGATCGGCTCCCTATCGTAGATACCCGTGCTGGTCCCACAGTGGGGTGTATCACTCCCCTAAAGTGGCTACCCAATACTAACGGTGCACGGCTTTATATCTACACGATGCAACAACGGCTTATCTACCAGCCCGGGCCCACACACGCATATGAAGCCCGTTGGACTTGCGTTGCCACCGCTAACCCGTTTTGGCCTCTTATAATCAAGCCCAATATGCGTGTCCCGTCACTCGACATGGGTCGAGCCCACAAAGATACGTTTGGGATATTGGTTGAAATGGGCCCCTACAAGCTACCCCCTTAAGCTTGTCAAATATCTAGTGCATCCCACTTAACCTCTTTAACCATGTCCCTTTACATGTTATAAATCTTGGTTAAGTCCTTTAATCATATTTCAATTGCCACTTAGGGCACCCACTAGATTTCCACATGCCACTCAAAGCACTTACTTGATTCCCACATGCCACCCAAGGCACTTACTTAACCCTTTAATCATGTTTAATTACATGTTCCACTTTGGTTAAGTATTCTAATCGTATTTTCTATTGCCACCCAAGGCAACCCACTAGTTTCCTCATGCCACCCGAGGCACCCCCACTAGTTACCACATGCCACCCAAGGCACCCACTTAACCCCTCATGTCCCACTACATGCTAATATGGTTAAGTGTTTCTTAATTAATTAAGACCGTGATCTCCCATAAAGACCTCCCACATTAGACTGGCTGTTATGACCGCCTGGTTAAGCCGGTAGAGTCCGGGCAGTCTTACGTCATAACAGAGTCTAACCTCGTGTCTTTACCTTAATCACATATTTAATTTATGGCTAAGACCTCTCACATTGGGCTGACATTTGTAGCAACTGGTTAAGCCGGTCGGTTCCGGGCAGTTTTACACTACAAATGAGTCCAACCTCGTGTCTTAGTCGATTAATTACACCTCATTAATCACCCCCATATTAATTATCCCTAATTAATATCACATTTTTCATAGCATGGGTAGACCTAACTCAATAGGTAAATTCCCATGGGGTAGACCTAACTCAATAGGTAAATTCCCACTTATGTTAATTTATTTTTATGGTATGCTTAATCATACCCAATCATACTTTTATTAACATATTTACCAACCCCATCGTTCCCCACGTAAATCGTTCTCGTTACACGACATAATAAGGGGAAGATCATCACAAATATCATGGGTTTCACATACAACTTTGTCATGGGTTAAGAGGATGTCAACTTGCATATATGAACATATATTAACCCAACTACATATAACCCAAACTTGCATATTATCATACACATGATTTGCATAACATGTTGCATATGAACTTGCATATTATCATACACCTATCTTGCATAACATGTTGAACTTGCATATAGGCATTCTCATAACTTGCATAACATGTTAAACATGCATTTAAGCATACACATAACTTGCATAAGCATTCACATACTTGCATAAGCATCCACATACTTGCATAAGCATTCACATACTTGCATAAGCATTCACATACTTGCATAACTTGCATATCATGTCATTTAAGCATATACATATCTTGCAAAAGCATTCATATACTCGCATAAGCATGCATAACTTGCATATCACATAGATCTTGCATTTAAACATATACTTAACTTGCATATCACTTTCAACTTGCATAACTCACTTTGCTAAACATGCATAATTCCACTTAGTAAATATGCATAAATCCACTTATTAAACATGCATATATCAAATGCTTAACATGCATAACACCAACTACTTAGCATGCATAAAATCACATGCATGACTTGCATATCATGTTACATATAACTTGCATATATTCTCACATATAGTTTGCATAACATGTCACATATGCATAAATGTTTAACATGGTGTTTTGCATCATAAAACATGGCCTTAACTTGCATTTAACATAAAACTTGCAAATCACATATCATACAAACTTGCATAAATACATTTATCCACAAACATAGCCATGTCTTATCACATCCTACCATAATCAAATTAACAATTGATTATTAAAGCCATAGAAACTCACCAAAACACAATTAGCAAGCTAATGAAGAAGATTAAGATACTTAGAATGGATTAGAGGATGATTAGAGAGTGATTTGCTTGCAACTCCCTTCATTGATTTGTGGAGGCCATGACCAAGTTTCATTTTGCCATAGTTTAGTTACTAGATTTAATTATGAATGAATTAGGGTAGGGTTAGGGTCTTATTTATAGGATTAGGTTGCATTTTAGACCCTTGGATTAACCCTAGATTAGATTAGGACCCTTAGATTTAGGAAATCTCTAGAACCAGCCCTCCTAGCCAGCCTGAAACCCAACCTGGTGCAACCTGGTGCACCCAGGTTCCCTGAACGGTGCCACCCTGTCGACAGGCAAGTCGACAGGCGTGTCGACACCCCTGTCGACAGGCCTGTCGACAGCCCTGTCGACATGGGTTGGGCGGGAAGCTTCCCGCCTGACCCCGCCTGGCCCATTCCAAATCTGAATATTTAAATTTTAAATCTGTTTTTATCTTTGAATTTTCTGAAAACTTCTTTGGGCCATAACCGGGCCATACGGACTCCGATTCTCGAAAACTCGGACCCTATTTCGCGTATTTTTCCGAGACGAACGCAATGACGCAGCCCGTTTCCCCTAATTCCCACATCTGAGATTATTTATTCTGAAATTAGTGAATTTTAGTATTAACTAAAATTCGGGGTGTTACATTCTCCCCTCCTTAAAGGATTTCGTCCCCGAAATCTCTAAGCTAAGGAGAATGCATATCCTACCATCCAAACAACCATCTACTCAAACCATCAACCACGGGCATCCATTGTCCTTAAAACAATTTCTAATGATGTATGAGCATATGCAAAAAGTGTGTGTATATGTTCCCTATCTAACGTATGAACATATGCAAACCATGATAGTGCCATGCATCCATTATGTATGCGAGAGAACCCTATCGACACATACAATATCTACATGAGTGCACAATCATTCACCAAAATGCATCATCCATGTGATAACACAACCAATATACATCCATAAATATATTTTCCTACACACAAATTTATGCAATATGCAATATGCAATATGAAGTGACTGAGCCGATCTAGTGCCTAGAGTGTGTGTATATGCATCCACGAGCAACCACTAGCAAACACTTGCATCCACTTGCATCCATCAACCATAACATGTCTCAAACACATGTTTCAACCATAGGTTTACCCTATCTAAAGGTCAAAGGTACTAACGAGAGGACATACTAAAGATAAGATAAGCACAAGCTATGCGATGAAAGAGAAGCAAAAGGACATACCCTCCGAAAGAAAAGGGTACCTCGAACGCATCTTCGCTTCCATCTCCCAGGTAGCGTCATTCTCTTCATCTCCCCTTTGTACTTTGATTAGTTGAACCTCTCAGTTTCTCATCTTCCAAACCTCTGACCCAAGGATGCAAGTAGGAGCTCGTCGAATCGTCGCATCACCCTCTACTTCCACTTCTCTAAGCAGGCTCATCTCTACCGCCTCTGCGGTCTCATGTAGGAACTTTCTCAAACGTAACCCATGGAATATATCATGTACACCACTAAGCCTGTCGGGCAACTCCACTCTATATGACATCTGTCCAATCCTTTCCTTAATAGGAAACGGTCCAACAAGCCTTGGTACTCACTTCCCAACAGATCCAAAGTGAACCACATTCCGTAACGGAGATATCTTAATAAAAAGCATGTCCTAATATCAAACTCAAGCTCTGTTCTCCTCTTGTCCGCATAAGATTTCTGTTTATCTTGTGTCGCTTTCCTCCTTCTTTGAATCAAATCAATCTTTTCCCCTTCGTACTTTCTAACCTTATCGGCCCAAGCAAGATCTCATCCGTAGATTCCTACCAACGTGTAGGTGATCGACAAGGCCTTCCATAAAGAGCTTCGAAAGGTGCCATACCAATACTGGACTGGAAGCTGTTATTATATGCGAACCCCACCAATGGAAGATGCTCTCCAAAATCTAAGATACAAAGCCTAAAAAGGTCTTCTAGGACATGATTCACCCTCTCGGTCTGGCCGTCCGTCTGAGGATGATATGCGGTATTCAAACCCAACTGAGTCCCTACCGCCACTTGCAAACTCTTCCAGCACTCGCTAGTGAAGATAGGATCTCGATCACTTACTATGCTAGAGGGTACCCCAAGTAATCGTACTATCTCTCGAAGATATACTGAAGCTAGCCATGGAGCAGTCTTCTTGCTCTTCACAGGTATGAAATGGGTGCTCTCAGTAAGTCTATCTACCACCACCCAAATTCCTGTATTACCCTTCCTCGACCTGGGCAACCCGTCAATAAAATCCATCGAGACGCTATCCCACTTCCATTGCGGAACCTCCAATGGGTGAAGCAACCCACCTGGTTTCCTTTGCTCCGCCTTCACTTGCTGGCACACCAACCATCGAGCGACATACCCGGCCACATCTTTCTTCATACCGGCCCAGAAGAAAATCCTCTTCATGTCTTGGTACATCTTATCCCCACCGGGATGAATGGTCATCCTAGAATGGTGTGCGTCATCAAGAATAGCCTTCCTCAAACCCTCGTTTTGCGGTACACAAAGTCTACCGTCTCTACGCAAACACCCCTATCGTCTAGGGTGTTCCTACTCAAATGGCTGGACGACTCCCCCCCTTGTGAGCTTCTCTACCAACTCAACCAACTGTGGGTCATCCCTCTGTGCTCTTCCAATCCACCCCAAAAGAGTAGGTCTAACCAAGGAGGCTAGCAAACCGGGTACAAAGTCAACGGAAGGTCTAAAGTCAAACTTAGAAATAAACTCTAAGCTCCGTCGTTCAACGAACAATGAACTCAAGGACAACCTTTTTCTACTTAAGGCGTCCGCTACCATGTTACCCTTACTCATAGGATGCTACGGATCCCATCCACTTTTGCTGTCCTAAGACTATGCGCTCGAAGAGTCTCCAACACTTCCCTAAGATGTAGGGCATGCTCTTCTCCACCAGGATATCATCCAAAATTATCACAACTGTCTCCCACGCAGACCACCCTAGTCGAACTCGGCATCCCCCAAATGCAAGCCCCAAAGGCCTAAACCAATATCAGACAAACACCCAAGGGATACCTCCTTCGAACTCAGACGACCTACGTGAGATGATACAAATGAAAATGGCTAAATAATTAAGCCCTTGACCAATTCTGGATGTTCTTGCCAGTCTCGCTCCAAAACCGTCGTTTATCCTGGACTGGCTCTGCTCAGCCTATTGAGCACATACGAAAACTTATTTCGCTCCTAGAAAAGACCCAGATGTCATCCATAAAGACCATCACAACTTATTTAGGTACTCCCTAAACACCCTTCTCATCAAATCAACAAAGTATGTGGGGGCGTTCGTCAAACCCAATGGCATCACCAGCCACTCATAAAAGAAATCATCCGGAGTCCTAAAGGCAGTCTCCTCTATACTATTCTCAGCCACTCTCAACTGATGAAATCCCGTGGCTAAGTCCTACTGCGAAAATACTGAGGCGCCAGCTAACCGATCAAAGAGATCATCAATCCTTGGCAATGGGTGTCTATTCTTCTTTGTGAGTTTCTTTAGTTCTCTTTAGATTACACAAAGTCTGAGGGACCCATCCGTCTTCATAACAAAACTACTGGAGCACCCCACTCCGATATACTTCGTCTTATGAACCCCTTCTCAAGCAAATCGCCTACTTACTTATGGAGTTCCCTCCTCCCGCTAGGAGCCATGTGGCACACTGGCCAAGATACTGGTTCAGCATTATCCACCAGATATATTCGGAAGTCAATCTCCCGCTTCGGAGGTAAGCTCTTCACCTCCTCACACACGTCCGGGTGCTCCCGGACTGCTCTAACAGATCGCAAACTCTAGACCGACGTGTCAAGCGATTCTAGATAACTTAGCATAACAGATTCTATGGGATTACAAGAGATCTCGAGAGTGTTACCCAGGCGGCCCATAAGCCTAACAACTCTCCCTTCAAAAATGAAGAACGGCGCCCCTACTGGATAACCAGTCCATGCCCAAAACTAACCCATAGCCCGTGAAGCCCAACAAGCATCACATCTAAACCCAACGCTAAGTATAGAAACTTTCAAACCCAAACACATCATGGAGCCCAATTGGGTTTGAAACAACTAAGGGATCATCTACCAACTGGTGTCTCAGTGCAGTGACTCTACTGGTAATGATGAAATAAACGAACTCGATGTGTCAGAATCAAATAAAGTTCGAATTGGATGATAAAGAAATCCAACCTCCAATCTAGACGGTCTTATCCCCATCTGGTACCCTCGTCGTGAGGGAATACAACTACCCCCCCAGAAGATTCCATACCTTGCCCTTGCTTCTTTGGACAATCCTAATAAGGTGTCCTATTCCTCTCAAAAGGCTAACCACTTGCCTTCTTCTTCCCTATTCTCCATTCGTAACCTCCCATCAATGAGGTCTCATCCTTCATTAACCAAACAACTATTTAAGCCTTCCTCCCACCGTCTATCCAATAGATACCTACCAGTCCTCCTCCTTCTTGAACCAACTTCTAATCCGACTAACGTCTAAGTCCCTTGAAGTGGTTTTCCATCCTTATCTATCTTAGAAAGATCATTTATAGCGGAGGGGAAACTCAAGATGAGAGAAAGGAAGAGATTCAAAATGGAGAATTCGAAAGATATAGATATGGCTATTGGGGATTATGCTTTTCTTTCAAAAACTTTTCTCTTAAAAGACATGTTTTTGAAAATACTCCTTTCCAAAAATATTCTTAGAAAATAGTTTTTCTAAAAATTTTATCTGTTCCGGTAACCTTAAGCTCTGATACCACGTGTAACACCCCACACCCGCTACGGTCACTCATTAAGGGAATGCCATAACATTGGTGGAGTATTTTAAGTGAATATAGAACAGAAAAATTACAACAAGACAGATATAAGTAATACTTGAAAATTTAAAACATCATTTCATTTCAGCGGAAAGTAAAACATGTTTGGTTACATCACAAAACCATAACAAGAGTCAAGTACATAATATCCATCTTGATAAAATAGAAGTACATAATCCCACTACATAGACAATAGCCATAATAGAAAAGATAAACCGAGCTTTACTTCTACGATCCAAGCCCAAAAGATAGATATAGCGGTCTGATCCAAGCCCACTAGTGCTAGGCCCACTCTGATAACCTGAGGGTTGGGAAAAAGATAAAAACAACGGGGTCAGACATAAGCCTGAGTGAGTCCTATAACCCTAACAATACAACCATTAAAGTAATTAGGGTATGACATAAATAAGGTACGGTACCTCTGGGGATAATGACTACAATAAGTAGTCCACAAAACACAGGATGTACTACGATAATCGAACGACGTATTTACCCACCCAAGGATAATTACTAACTTACACCACCCCAGACCCTACCCACCCAAGGGTAATTCCTACACTGCACCACACCAGTTCTACCCACCAAGAGTAATTCCTACTTAAAGGTTGATCCCATCTAAAGTCTTCGAAAATATAACCAGTAGTTTCTGGTACTCCTAGCCGACCACGTAGGTGTCGTCTGCCCCTACATCCATTAGGTGTATAACTGACCACGTAGGTGCCGTCTGCCCCTACATTCACTAGGTGTACCTAGCAATCTTACCCAGTAGTTTCGTGTACCCCTATATAGGTGCCGTCTGCCCCTATCTTTACTAGGTGTACCCACTACTCCCCATCGATCGGCTCCCTATCGTAGATACCCGTGCTGGTCCCACAGTGGGGTGTATCACTCCCCTAAAGTGGCTACCCAATACTAACGGTGCACGGCTTTATATCTACACGATGCAACAACGGCTTATCTACCAGCCCGGGCCCACACACGCATATGAAGCCCGTTGGACTTGCGTTGCCACCACTAACCCGTTTTGGCCTCTTATAATCAAGCCCAATATGCGTGTCCTGTCACTCGACATGGGTCGAGCCCACAAAGATACGTTTGGGATATTGGTTGAAATGGGCCCCCACAAGCTACCCCCTTAAGCTTGTCAAATATCTAGTGCATCCCACTTAACCTCTTTAACCATGTCCCTTTACATGTTATAAATCTTGGTTAAGTCCTTTAATCATATTTCAATTGCCACTTAGGGCACCCACTAGATTTCCACATGCCACTCAAAGCACTTACTTGATTCCCACATGCCACCCAAGGCACTTACTTAACCCTTTAATCATGTTTAATTACATGTTCCACTTTGGTTAAGTATTCTAATCGTATTTTCTATTGCCACCCCAAGGCAACCCACTAGTTTCCTCATGCCACCCGAGGCACCCCCACTAGTTACCACATGCCACCCAAGGCACCCACTTAACCCCTCATGTCCCACTACATGCTAATATGGTTAAGTGTTTCTTAATTAATTAAGACCGTGATCTCCCATAAAGACCTCCCACATTAGACTGGCTGTTATGACCGCCTGGTTAAGCCGGTAGAGTCCGGGCAGTCTTACGTCATAACAGAGTCTAACCTCGTGTCTTTACCTTAATCACGTATTTAATTTATGGCTAAGACCTCTCACATTGGGCTGACATTTGTAGTAACTGGTTAAGCCGGTCGGTTCCGGGCAGTTTTACACTACAAATGAGTCCAACCTCGTGTCTTAGTCGATTAATTACACCTCATTAATCACCCCCATATTAATTATCCCTAATTAATATCACATTTTTCATAGCATGGGTAGACCTAACTCAATAGGTAAATTCCCATGGGGTAGACCTAACTCAATAGGTAAATTCCCACTTATGTTAATTTATTTTTATGGTATGCTTAATCATACCCAATCATACTTTTATTAACATATTTACCAACCCCATCGTTCCCCACGTAAATCGTTCTCGTTACACGACATAATAAGGGGAAGATCATCACAAATATCATGGGTTTCACATACAACTTTGTCATGGGTTAAGAGGATGTCAACTTGCATATATGAACATATATTAACCCAACTACATATAACCCAAACTTGCATATTATCATACACATGATTTGCATAACATGTTGCATATGAACTTGCATATTATCATACACCTATCTTGCATAACATGTTGAACTTGCATATAGGCATTCTCATAACTTGCATAACATGTTAAACATGCATTTAAGCATACACATAACTTGCATAAGCATTCACATACTTGCATAAGCATCCACATACTTGCATAAGCATTCACATACTTGCATAAGCATTCACATACTTGCATAACTTGCATATCATGTCATTTAAGCATATACATATCTTGCAAAAGCATTCATATACTCGCATAAGCATGCATAACTTGCATATCACATAGATCTTGCATTTAAACATATACTTAACTTGCATATCACTTTCAACTTGCATAACTCACTTTGCTAAACATGCATAATTCCACTTAGTAAATATGCATAAATCCACTTATTAAACATGCATATATCAAATGCTTAACATGCATAACACCAACTACTTAGCATGCATAAAATCACATGCATGACTTGCATATCATGTTACATATAACTTGCATATATTCTCACATATAGTTTGCATAACATGTCACATATGCATAAATGTTTAACATGGTGTTTTGCATCATAAAACATGGCCTTAACTTGCATTTAACATAAAACTTGCAAATCACATATCATACAAACTTGCATAAATACATTTATCCACAAACATAGCCATGTCTTATCACATCCTACCATAATCAAATTAACAATTGATTATTAAAGCCATAGAAACTCACCAAAACACAATTAGCAAGCTAATGAAGAAGATTAAGATACTTAGAATGGATTAGAGGATGATTAGAGAGTGATTTGCTTGCAACTCCCTTCATTGATTTGTGGAGGCCATGACCAAGTTTCATTTTGCCATAGTTTAGTTACTAGATTTAATTATGAATGAATTAGGGTAGGGTTAGGGTCTTATTTATAGGATTAGGTTGCATTTTAGACCCTTGGATTAACCCTAGATTAGATTAGGACCCTTAGATTTAGGAAATCCCTAGAACCAGCCCTCCTAGCCAGCCTGAAACCCAACCTGGTGCAACCTGGTGCACCCAGGTTCCCTGAACGGTGCCACCCTGTCGACAGGCAAGTCGACAGGCGTGTCGACACCCCTGTCGACAGGCCTGTCGACAGCCCTGTCGACATGGGTTGGGCGGGAAGCTTCCCGCCTGACCCCGCCTGGCCCATTCCAAATCTGAATATTTAAATTTTAAATCTGTTTTTATCTTTGAATTTTCTGAAAACTTCTTTGGGCCATAACCGGGCCATACGGACTCCGATTCTCGAAAACTCGGACCCTATTTCGCGTATTTTTCCGAGACGAACGCAATGACGCAGCCCGTTTCCCCTAATTCCCACATCTGAGATTATTTATTCTGAAATTAGTGAATTTTAGTATTAACTAAAATTCGGGGTGTTACAGAAAACCTTCTTGAGCTTTACCCTCAATTAACACCACAAGAGATAGAATGGTGCGATGAGCGACAGGAGATAGTTGAACAATACGCGAAGAGCGCCAACATGAAGTTACTATTAGGCCGTCCGGTGAGATTTGCAGATTTTGCGGGGACCCCCGTGGAAAGCTTATTTGAGGAAGCGGGTTTGATTTCTATCCTGGACTCACGCACCGCCGAGAGAAGGGGCGTCAAGCGTTTGATAAGGCTTTTTGACGCATTTTTAGAAATTGGTGAGGATAATGAGGGTTTAGTAACCTATAGTTCAAAGGTTAAGGGTACTCATATTTATATTAATGAGGTCCAGTTTGGTGAAATGTTAAATATCCGCTGTACGGGAATGGATACAGCGGATCTTGAGATGAATGATAATACTATATGGCGTAGGATTTTCTTTAATGAGCTTAAAAGACAGTGGGATTATGATCATCTACGCCCACTAGCTAGATTTGTTATCAGGATATTGCAGTATAATCTTGCGGAGCAGAATGTTGGATTCGATAGAATTCCACACGTCATTAAGATTGCTACCTATGCTATATTTGGGGGTATACAGATGAACTGGGCCCGAACTATCTTACAGTAGTACCATACCACTAGGGAAGTAAGGATTTCCAATATTTGCTTTGGAAATTTATGGACTACGGTTTTTATGCAGAGTGGCGTTGATCTACATGACGAGGATTTTGTAGTACTTTCTTCTCATCCCTCTAGTATTATTAGCGTGGCTGCACTGACAAGGATGGGTATACAATTGCAACAGCTACAAGAGCCACAACCTATGGAACATGATGGAGAGGATGAGGGTGACGAGGAGGAAGAACAAGAGGACGAGCCACATGATAGTCAGCTCGGATATTTCGAGGAACCCCAGCAGACGACAACAGAGGGGTTTGGGCAAGCACATGCAGAGCAGACTTGGGAAGGAGCTTGGACTTCCCAGACCCCGGCACAGGGGGCTGCAGATACGTCCGGGTGGGACCCATGGGTTAGTAGGGATCCAGATTGGAGGTCTGAGTTGAGGTATGTTTCGGAGCAGCAAGCTCGTATAGTTAGGGGCCACCATGACATACTGAGGACACAGCAGGAGATGCTACAGGCACAGGTAGACCTAGCTCAGACTCAGCAGCAGATGCTACACGATATGGGTACCTCCTACGATAATTTAGGAGCCGGACTTCAGGACCTACAGTTAGAGGTTAGGCAGGGGAATCGACGACAGGGAGAGAGGCTTGATAGCATAGAGGAGCTCATTCGTAGCTACTTCCGTTAGGCTTGACCTCTATCAGTGTATCTGTAGGGTAGTATTTTATTTTTATCTAGTTGTAACCATGTACTGAAATTGTGTTAATGTAATCCGCACGTTGTTTGCTTAATGAAAACTGTTCTGCTTGAAATAACCCTGAAAATATTGCACGGTAAAATATATAGACGAGGAAAAACGGGAAAGTAAATAAACGGGAAAAAGGTAAATTTTTCCGTTGTGTAAGATTTAGAAAATTAGATTTTTTCTAAAATTAAAAATGGATTGTAGGATCTTAGATGCGCCAATTGGATGAACTTCACTCTTATTTTATAAGGGTGTGGGAAAATTTGGATGAAAATGTTTTCGTAAATTTTTGCATTCATTTAGAACTGCAAGTATATTTAGGGTGAGAGCATCATATTTTGAAAAAGAAATTTTCAAGGAAATTGCATCCATATAGGTGGTACCACAAGTTAGGCATACATATTTTACTACAATGTAATTCACTTTGCACATGTGCACATGGTTGCAACAATTGGTTGAACACTTTTGGGTGGTAATGAGGGGACATAAATCCTACTCTTATTGATTTTCGAGGACGAAATTCATTAAGGGTGGGAGAATGTAACGCCCCGCATTCTTTTAGCTTTGAAAATAAGAGATTTATATATATTTATAAATAGGGATACGCGAGCGGGTTAATTAAAGAACTATGGTAATAAGAGATATTCTGTTTATATTTTAAGAATTAAATTAAACGGATTTCACCATTCCGTCCGTCTTGGAAAAATACGCGAAATAGAGTCCGAGTTTTCGAAAATTGGAGTCCATATGACCAAGTTATGGCCCGTCGAAGTTTTTAGAAAATTTCAAGTTCAAAACAGTTTAAAACTAGGGCAGAATTCAAAATTCAAACACACAGGGGGAAGGGCGGGAGAATTCCCGCCCAGGTCAAGTCGACAGGCGTGTCGACTGTGTAGTCGACACAACCACCCCCGTGTCGACTGCCCAGTCGACACGGGTATCGACCTGCCTGGTCGAGCCCAGGCAACCTGGGTGCACCTGCTTGCTGTTTGAACTGATTTTGGGGGTTTGTGACGAATTCTGACGGTTCTGATCAATCCTAGGGTTAATCCTATGGCATAAACTCACCTAAACTCCTATAAAAAGACCCCTAGACCTAGCTTAAACCCTCACAAATCACTCTTGCCACGAAGTGCTGCCCAAATCTCTCTTGATCATGGCCTCTACCTTCATCTTCAAAAGCTTATGCATGCAAACTAGGTTCAAGGCAAAGGAGCAAGCTTTCTACACCAAATCAAGAGTTTTGATCATCATCTCAACATGGGTTCTACGACAAGACGATTCATGCTCTTAATCCCTTATCCACGCTATGTAAGTTCTAGCTACTTCTAGATATAAACGGTAGTCTTAATGATGGCATAGAATAAAACGAGATTAAACTAAGTATGCTAGCCTATATGAACCTTGTCATGTCTCTTTTGCTTGAACCTATGACTTTAGGCTATGTTTAGTGACTAAATCAAGTTACTCATGTTGCATTGGACTTAGTTTGCCATGCAAGATTGAACCTTTACTTGTGGAATGTTGGGATGAACACTTGGAACCACTTTGACTTGTGAAATATGTGCATGAACATGACTTAGGGCTTATGCATATAAATGAACCCAAGCCTCTCATGATAATATGCATGTTTGGGACCAAAACCCCCTTATGATACTTTGCATGCTTGAGGCCAAATCCTTTATGATATTATTCACGTTTGTGGCCAATCCCTTTATGACATCGTGCATGTTTAGTGGCCAATATGCAATATGCTAGTTATACGAACACCTTTGCCTCAATTTTCACCATGTTTAACTTAAGATTCATCTTTGTCATCTTGTACCCATCCTTGTCATATTATCCCAAATATGTTTCGCTTTCATGTGCGTTGGGGACACGCTTTGGGTAGCTTTGGCAAACTTGAAAATTGGCTATGATCTTGACTTGAAATTACATGTAACATGAAATGATAAATAACGTGAATATGACACGAAAACTTGACATGGGGCTACATGGAAACATGGACTTAAAAAGCGTTCTAAATTCGACATGAACATGATACGTAGAAAACATGAAAGTGGCCAACTCGAGGTTGGGTTGAGTTTGTAGAATAAATCTACCCGGACCCGCCCGGCTTAACTAGTGGCTATAAACAATAGGACCCAATGTGAGTAGTTGGTCATATAGCACTTAAAACCCGAGGTTAGACTAGGTTGTGGTGTAAAGCTACCCGGACCCGCCCGGCTTAACTAGTAACCACAACAAAGTCTAATGTGAGAGGTTGGGGTGCATTAATATAATTAATGCCACATGAAAAGGTTAAGTAAATTTGACTAATGACACTTAACCGATATGACACGAATGGGTAGGTTAAGTGGAACCGGACTTGATTTCTTAATGACGCTTAACCATATAAGACGATTAGGAGATGGGGTTAAGTAATTTACACTTAACTAATCTAAACACGGTACTTAGGGGAGGTTAAGTAACCTACACTTAACCAATCTAAAATAACAAGTGGATAAGGTTAAGTCGTAAACCGTTTGATATACTTAGCCAATTTGACATACGGGTTGTAGGGCTAAGCCTTGAACTTGAACACTTAGTCGATTATGGCGTGGTTGGTATACGGGTTAAGTTATGGGCTTGAATAACAACACTTAACCCAATAGACAAAACCCTAGTTAGAGGAACTAGATAGAAAATCGTAGTTAATCAAGGATAACGGGAAAAGAAGCTAAGTGGTAAACCTTAGTTAAGAATAACTAAGTAATAATTCTTAGCCAAGGACATGGGACTAGTTCATAAATAGATGAGTAATCTGATACGGTAGGTCATCGCTTAGTATACGAGGAGGAGCAACTTATCTGACTTGGATAAAAAGCTCCAGCGAACGGGGTGACGAAGCGGTAGCTTCGGGGGACGTGAGGGTACTCTTGGTATCCCTCTGTGAGGTGGCAGATGGTCCATGAAACCTGGCCTCACAGAGGTTAAGGTTTGCGGTAGAAGAGCCAAGGGTATGCCTTGGTTGCTATGCGAGCGACCTAAAGACTGGGATGGATTAGCGTGGAGTCGTCGATTCTTGTTTTTGCCCTGGATAGCGCGTTGTCGAATACCTACCATCTTTAGTCAATCGTGTACGTACGGAAAGGCAGAGAACTCCCAACAGACCATATACTTGCTATCGATTTATGGGTGAGGTTGGCCAATAGGAAAGTGGGGCTATAGTTGGGCCGGGATGTAGTTCTCATACATGATTTTTCTTGGATTGCCTTTTAGTAGTTGAGCGCGGGGTCACGTGGGACCATAGCCACGGATACAAAAACAGACCTTGATATCTGCATCGGCAGATGACTTAAAGCTCCCGACCGAGTTCCGTATTTCTTGATTTGCCCTGGCACGGAACTCGGATGGCACATTGAGATACATGTGCGTCTAGACATGGAAAACGATTCACGATACATACGTGGGATAAGGGGCGTGGTTGACGGGTGGTATAATCCCTAGTGGTCCTAGGTGGCTAAAACCCAAACCAAGTTACGGAAACGTTCATTAGGTAGCATAATCCCTAGCGGTCCTAGGTGGCATAAATCCTGAGTGAACACGCGATAGTTCATGGTAAGAAAACATAACCAGATCAAGGGTAGCAGTCCAAAACAACATCAAGGATTAAATGGTACTATGTTGAGGTGGTATAAATTTACATGGGAAAGACCGTACGGCCTACGGCAAAGGACTGAACTTATACATGGAAAGAAACACACGAGTTGGGAAAACCTACTTATGCTATATAATTAGGTTGACATGGACATTGGGCAAGGGACATTCATAGTTAATACATGACGCGGGTCAGGATACTAGTACGAGAGGCGCAGAGCAAATATACATGATAAATGCCTTGGGATGTTATACATGATAGATACCTTGGGATAGTATACTTGATAGAAACCTGACGAGGTGATACCTTGATTTATCTTGACACCGTAGTTTATCATGATGCCTTAGTTTATCTTGATGCAGTAATTCAGTCTGTTATCTTGGTTTAGCTTATCTATCTTGTAGTCATCCTTATGTTTACTTTCAGTTTATGCATGTCATGTTACCTTTACCTGTTTTTATACTGGAATTAGATAGGACTTACCAGTCTTTATGACTGACCCCGTTTTGTTTCGCCTCTTTGTCTTCCGTTTCCCCCGCCCCTCTAGGTTTTCAGGGAGGAAACACTGTTGTTTAGTCCGGACCTCTTTTGCTTGAAGGTCATCATAAATGGCTTGGACTTCTTTTGGCTATGGCTGCTTTACCAGTTTGATTTGGGGAAATAATTTATGAAAAGGTTTTATGCTTCTTTACTATTTGCAAGAAAGGTTTCTATGTACTCTGATGAAAAAGGCTTTAGACCTGGATGTTTTATAAAGTAATGAATTTTTTTTTTACTTCCGTTGTTTTATATGTTCTGTCTTGTAATATTTCTGTGCATG
Source organism: Allium sativum (assembly GCA_030737875.1). Classification (NCBI taxonomy): domain Eukaryota; kingdom Viridiplantae; phylum Streptophyta; class Magnoliopsida; order Asparagales; family Amaryllidaceae; genus Allium; species Allium sativum. The sequence goes on from CM060924.1 coordinate 305,411,618, forward strand.
TTTACCAATAGTGCCCCTCCAAACCTAGTGCATTCCTTTGTGAGTGACCCTGGAGGAGGTGGGGTGTTACAGGACTGGTTCATTGCTTGATGGAGAAATGGTCAAAATGGCAGTTATGGACAGGTGGCACAAGATCCTTCATCTTCGGATCGTGTATGACTCAGTCGTGGCCTTCAGTTCTCAGCTTCAGGGATCAGATCGTGGAGTGCTTGAGTGGACGGATCGGATCGTGGTAGGGATCCGCGATCGGGGGACAGCAATAGTGTCACGATCCGTTCAGGCTTGGTGACCACGATCGGGGTTTCATGGCTCCTACCAGTAATACCTATTAGTGAACATACGCGTGAATCTTGGTGGCTTGATCCAAAAGCTAGCCAACATTTTTCCTCCTCGAAGTATGTTTTATTGAGAATGGAACATGCTTCAAAATTACAAACTTATCTTTTTATGAAGTGATGTAAATCAAATGTCGTGTCTGTCTGAAATGTCGTATTGCTTTGGGGAGTTGCGCTCTTTGACTGGCATAAGTATCATACTGGATCTTCAAGTTATTTCTTTATTCATTAGTTAACTTCATTTTTCGAGCTTCAGAGTGTGCTGTGTTCAATCCATCAAGTAAGTCCTTAACCTTTCAAGCATTTTCACAATTTACATTTGGTCTTCACTCTCGAATTCAGGTCGCTGGCATATAACACGATTCGTAACGATAACCTTAGTCGCGATCCTGTGATCAAATGAATCCTCTACTGGACCACGATGGGCTCTCCGATTCCAACCGTGGGTCTCCAAAGGAGTGTGCGGCATTTTAATTTTCACTGGGCCTGCGTTACTACTCATGGTTCGTGGACCTCCATGGATCGAGTCGCGAAAAAAATGGGAATATGAAGGGCCAACGTTTTTCCTATATAAGCTGACCCCCTTTCCCTTTTCTTCCTCTTCTTCTTTTCCCTCACACTGCCGCCGCCTTTGCTTCTTCCCTGCCAAACCCTAACTGCGATTTCCAAAAAGAAATAATTTTGTTCCCTAACTTAAATAGGAAAAAGGTAATCAAGCTGATAATGTTTTTCTACTATTTCAGTCTTGTTTCTTTCGAACTTTTGCCAGTATGGTAACGGTAGTGATGAGGTTCTGGGTTAGGCGATGATGGTAATGGGTTTGGATTCATTGATTTACGGATGGAGAGGAGAAGGAGTAGGTTGGGTCGGCTTGCAGACGAGGCTTTGGCTTGGATCGTGGAAACAGAAGGGTCAGGGTGAAACAAAGGCATAGTACCATACAACGGATCGGGTCGCAGTGATGAGAAAGATTGGGTCGTGGCAATGAAGCAATGCCGGTTCGTGGACATAGGGAGTAAGGTGGATCGCGGGGAGTCTGTCATGATCCGGTCAAGTAGAGAATAATGGGTCAAGATCCTCAACGTTCCCTGATCCGATGCTTCTCCGCGATCCGGTGCTTTCTCACGAGCCAGTCTGACGAACGATCCGATACACATGTTGATTAAAAAATACAATGTAACTCTGATAAGCCAATGGAAAATTAGGTTAGAGCCTTTGAGATGAACTTTCCCGACTGAACAACACCATAACTTAATAGCATACAACGACCATTATCTACTTATTTGATTGACTCCAATCTTTTCTTTAACGTATGCACAGGCACACACTTGCGCTTACACACACGGGGAACGGGTAATTTGTGTCCTAATTTTTACTCACCAACACGACCATGTCTGATAAGCAAGTGACTGAGAAATCAGAGGAGAGCACTGAACCAAAGACATCAGTACATCATGACCCTGATGTGCTTCCATCAGATTCAGATGAGGAAAAATCCAATCCTGATTAAAAGACAGATACCGATATAGAGTCAACAACTTCTGAGGGCACATCCCTTGAAGATGAGAATGATCGAGCTCCTGATGAAATTCCGGGTGTTAAGGAAATAGAGAAGTTCACCGATTCTTTACCCTCTAAGTTAGACGATATAAAACTTAAGAAGATATGTTTTGGACACGGAATTCCCTGGGATGATGTGAAAGCTCCAGAAAGCGAAGATAGACCTCATTCTACCCCAGAGGGGTACATGACTGTTATTTGACTCGTGTGCTGGGTAGGGGATATTCCTCCTTTTCCTCCGCTTGTTGTCGATCTCTTAAGACAGTTACACATTTCCCCCATGCAACTCCATCCGAATGCCTATGCAGCTCTGTATACTCTGTATATTGCTTACATGGAGATTCTGCAGACCGAACTAACCCTTAAAGATCTGAAGTTCTATTATCATTTCAAGCATCGTTCCGCAGGGGCTCCCAATTTTTCTTTCTTCGAATCTGTTGCCAACAGAAAAGTTATGACGGATGGTTATAGTAACATAGGGGATATCAAATCCGACTGTTTTTATATAAAACACCAAGCTGGATGTGTGAGGAAGTGGATACATGGGAGTATATTTTTAATTTTCCCGTGTTTAATTCGAATGCATAGTCTCAGTGCTAACAAATCATTTTGTTCCATACAGATCACAACTTTGAGAGAACGGAAGGATCGATATATGAAGATCGAATGTCTCGCCTTCTCAAGAGTAACTCAGATTTCTTAAGGATTAAGAAATGTATCATCGACGAGAACCTTCACAAACACCGTCTTTTAGACATAAGATTCGGACTTGGAGCGGGCGGCAAACCTTACAAGTATACACCTCCGACTGAGGGAGAAGGAACTTCTTAAGCTGTAAAGACAACTACCCTTTGCAAGAGTCCTTCGCCAATGATTAATCAGGATAATGAGGATTTAAACGTATACAAAGGAGATGAGGGGCGAACCGACGAATCAAAGGAGGTCCTGACCTCTGAGGGGCAATCTCCCTTAAGAACTTCATCACTAGTTGAGTCTGTCGCTCAAGATGAATTAACAGAGGAACAGATACTCGGGGAATTAAATAAGATTCCTTTACCAAACGATATTTATACTTTGGAATATTTTGGAGGGGAACCAATTTTTCCCATCTCTGAAGAGACGAGTGCCCAGTTGGAGAAAAAGAAGTCATCCAAACGAGCCTAACTCTGAGCCCTGGTCCATTAAAAAGGGGATTTCACGGGATGCACAAATCACATGCACCATTTACCGTAACACACTTTTACCACTGTCGTTCATAGTTTTAACATGCACCTGTTTCTTTTGTAGGAAAAATTTCTCTCAAACGGTCTTATTCTTACCGTTCCCTTCGCGAGGGCACATCAAGCCTCCTCCCAAATCCCGAATATGCTCGTAGTGATAGTTGGGGAAGGGATAGTCGTCGGCCCCTGGATTCTCATCAACCTTATTCCACACGATCTCGATCTCCATCAAAGCAAGGTTCTAAAAGGCCTCACAGTCATCCAATTTTCGTTACCAACTGGGGGCAAACCACTTCCTATAGATTTGACCCCTGCGAAGAGTACGCCTTCTCATGTCCAGTCTTCTAAAAAACACCACAAGCTAGAGGATAGAAACAAAGATGAGGGTAAGATCGTAGAGACGAGAAAGACATCTCATGTTTCTTCTAGAGAGCATGACTTGGATACCATCGTTGCGCAGAATATTGCTTCCAGTTCTGAAACTCAGGCTAGGCAGTTCCGTAATATTTTCTTTGAGAGGATGATATTCGTCCCGGATCTTGAATCGGTCCCCGAGGATTGGGACACAGAGGTGATAGGGTACGTATGCCATGTGGCTAAACAATACGGGGTAATGAAGAAGCATGCTGCTACACTTTCTACTATCATCCGCCAGATGGAGACGGACGCAGCCAGAGCCAAAGTAAAGATTGATAATGATGCTAGGGCTAGGAGCAAAATGGAAAAAGAACTAGAAGATGCATAGGCCCAACTGGCTTTAGCTCGGCGAGATGCAGAGAATTACAGGTCCGAGCTGGAGAGTGCTAGGGAGCGTTTTCACAGTGAGCTTGACTTAAACAGCTAGGAACGGGTGGCCCTGAGGAAGGGAGTGGAAGATCTCAGGGCAATTAATACCGAACTGAAGACAGCACAGGAACGCTTTGCTGCTAAGAAAGATGCCTGGGAGAAAGAGAGGGCAAGCTTAAAAGATGACCTCACTCCCGCCAAAAAGGAAAACGAGGTTTTAAATGATCAACTTGCCAAAGCTGAGGAGCGTGCAGCTCTCGCTAAAGGTAACGCCAATAATGCTCTTGAGTCGGCCACTGATGTTGCTAATAAGCTCGCTGAAAAAGAGAAAGATATAGCTTGTTTTAAGGAACTATTATTCAACTTCTTTGGTCAAGTCATTAGGACTCGAGACTTCTCGTGGATTCTGGACTATCATGTTACTTTGGCCAATGTATGGGATGCAATTGTCGAAGGCGAGAAGCGGCGATTGATGGTCGACGAGATTGACGAAAACCAGCTGATGCAGAACTTTCTTAGAGGTGAAGAACCTAAGGCTTTGGAGAAAGGTAGATGCCTAATCCATGAGGAGATCGAGAGGGAGAAGAGTAGGATCAAGGGCAAGGATAAAGTTGGCAAAATCTCGAGCTCGGTGGTGGAGCCCAAAATTTCTGAAGTTGAGGAATATAACCCTGATGATCCATTGATCCCCTTGGCTCCAACCCCTCCAATTGTCAGGACCACCACTACAAATCTGGGAGATGAGTCAGCTGAAGGTATCTCCATATTCTCTCCACAGTTCATCAAAGCGATCGTAACTTGTCATCATCTCACGGGACAAACAACTGACATGGCTGCATCTCCTCCTCATTCACTAACCTTTACTTCTCATGGTGTAGGTACCAAATTGGTCGAAAAAGGTGCAGAGGAGAAGGTAGTGGAAGAGAAAGTTGATGTCCCCCTGGGGTCTGGTATTGAAGTTTCCGAGATTCCAAAGCAAACCGAGGGCACAACAAGTGAGAGAGTCATGGTAGCACCCATGGAATCTGGCACCGGCGCTCCTGCATACGCTGAGATTATTGCGGCTTTGCATGACACAGATGGCGGTGGTGGAGATGAGGAAGAGGAAATTGAAATCATAGACGGGGCCAAGGATTGTGATAATGAAACCTTGGCTGACACGCAGGCTAGGAAAGAAAAGCAGTTGGTTCTTCAGAAGGGGGAATATGACCCTGTGTTCGTGACCCCTATTTCTGAAATCAACCCCAAGACAGGGTTGGTTATAAGATTCTCTTCCAAATCAATAACTTCACAACTTGCCTCCCAACCTTCCAGTCCTCCCCCGGAGCCTCTTGTTGATAAGAGGAAGAGGAAGAAAAGTGACCGCCCTGGTACTGATAAAGAGGAGTGGAAGAAACAGAAGAAGGAAAAGAAATCAAAGTTATCTCCCAAGCGTAAATAGAATGCACTTATTAGCTCATATTTTAGCTTTTAGGCTTTCCACTGGCCAGAAAATGTAGTGGTGAGAGTGACTCTCACTTTTATTTAGCTTCTTGTTCTTGTTGATCTGTTGTTAGCAAATGAAAATCTATTTCTTTTGCGCCATTGTGTTCCTGCAAGTTCATCATGCTTGCAGAGTTTAAATAATCATAACCGAAACAATCGTAACTAAATGTTGAAGTCATGAGTAATAATAATTAATCATAACCGAAACAATCATAGCTAAATATTAAAGTCATGAGTAAGAATCATTGAAAAGTTCGTGTGCTAAGTAAATGTGTAGTGTTATACATATATGCCCCCAATCAATCATCATTATAGTGCCTGGCCAGGGCTTATTGGTGATTGACTAGAGTCATATTTGGACTCCCCCCATGTACGGAAATGACGGATTCGAATCATTTGGTGGCATATGCCACTATGCCTTTATGCTTTCCCGATCCTTAGGTGGGGATAGGATTTCTCATGGCGCTATGTCTCTAGTACCTTTATACACTCCCGATCCTTCATCGGGTTAGAGTTCGAGCTCGGTTCTTAGTCTGGTCACCGATCCTTCAGCGGGGCAGAAATTCTGGGGGTGCTAAGTTTCTAGCGCCTTTATACTCTCCCGATCCTTCAGTGGGTTAGAGTGTTATCAAGACGATTTTATCATGGTGCACCTTCATGCTTTGGGATAGTATCTTTGTGTCCTTTATGCTCTCTCTCCAATCTTAAGAGTTAGAGTGCAAGCAGTAGTGTGATTTACCTCGCTGCACCTTTTAGAGCTTTAGTTATCATTAGCTTTCCGATCTGATAGATGGCATTTTGGATCAGCTGTTTTGAGATTACTACATAATTTAAAACAAACTTCAAAATGGTAATGATATATTAATCAAAATAAAAGAGCGAATAAGAAACGATGCATTAAGTTTAAATGACACGTGATATTTTTATAGTGGTTCGGTCGAATCATTACCTACGTTCACTTTATAATATTTTATTCAAGTAACCAGACTTTTCTAGGCAAGTCGGGCCTTTTTACATGGTCCTAGAAAACAAAAGAGTAAAACTGACAATTTCATGTCAGATAAAGCCGCAGATGCTGGGCATTCCACACTCTGGGGATTTCATCTCCATCCATGGTTGCAAGCTTGAAGGTTCCATTATCAAGCCTTCGTAAAATGGAGTACGGTCCTTCCCATTTCGGGCCCATATGTACTAGGGGCGGAAAGACGAGCTTCAGAACCAAGTCTCCGGGTTCAAATGTTCGAGCTCTGACTCTTTTGTTGTAATACCAAGCTATTTGTTGTTTATGCCTCAGGGCATGTAAGTCGGCTTCACCCCTTTTTTCCTTAACCATGTCCAGGGATTCAAGGAGCAACTCATTGTTGGTCATCGGATTGTAATAAATGGTTCGATGAGATGGTACTTCCAACTCGACCGGAATGACCGCCTCAGCTCCAAAAGCAAGGGAAAACGGGTGTGACCCGTCGCCGACTTGTACATCGTTCTATAGGCCCATAGTGCTAGGGGTAATTCATCAACCAACATGGATTTGGCCCTCTACAATCTTTTCTTCTGTATGGACTTGATCACCTTGTTTGCCGCTTCAACTTCTCTGTTCGACTGCGGATGTGCCACAGAGGTGTATCTTTTCTCTATGTGATACTTCTGACAGAAATCTCAAAACTCGGTGCTGTCGAATTGGGTCCCATTATCGGTTATGATGACTTTTGGAATCCCAAACCGACATATAATGTTCTTAACGACAAAGGTGATCACTTGCTTGGTTGTGATCGTGGTCAAAGGCTCTACTTCTACCCATTTTGTAAAATAATCCACGGCTACAATAGCGTACTTTGCTCCGCCCTTTGTTATGGGGAGGTTACCAATAATGTCAATCCCCCACATAGCAAAAGGCCACGGGCTTGTCATTGTCTTCAACTGACTAGGTGGCGCCCTAGGAATCTTGGAGAATTTCTGGCAAGCATCACAACGTCATGCATACTTGGCTGCATCCTTGTTTATGGTAGGCCAGAAATAGCCATATCGCAATATCTTCTTTGCCAGCGTTTGCCCCCCAGTGTGATTGCCACATTCGCCTTCATGGACCTCTTTCAGCAGACACTTGATGTCATCATGGGCGATACACCGGAGGAGGGGCATCAAGAAACCTTGTCGGTTTAGGACATTGCCTTGCAACACATATCGGGAAGCCTTTCGGATAACTGCACTTCTTTGTTGGAAGTGTTCCATTCATCAAAAAATTCTTTAGAGGGGTCATCCATGACTCCCTCTCAGGTTCAATCTCTAGTACCGGATCAACTTCCATCTGATCTACGCTAGGGAACTGTAGTCTTCAATCGGGGATAGTTCTGTATCTTCTGGATTATCGGAACTAGCCATCTTTGCTAACTTGTCTGCTCTTTGATTCTCCGCTCGAGGAATATGAGATATGATGTGGTGATCAAAACCGTTTAACAACTCCTTCACTTTTTCAAAGTATGATATCAACCTTGGACTCTTAGCCTGAAACTTTCTAGTGAATTGGTTTACGACTAAATTGAAGTCGCAAAAGATGTCTAGCTTTGTTATCCCCAATTATTTTGCAAGCCTCAACCCGGCAGTTAGAGCTTCATACTCGGAATCGTTATTAGTGGCGTGGAACTGTAATCTAAGAGCATAATATATTAGCAGTTTATCTGGAGTTTCAAGAACCACTCCGGCACCAGATCGTCTGTCATTTTTAGCTCCATCAGTGTATAGTTTCCAGGCATTAGGGTCAAGGAGTAGCTTTGGCGGATCGTCTTCTTCAGTTACCACATCATCTTCTAGGATGGTAAATTCTGCTATGAAGTCCGCAAGCACTTGCCCTCTTATTGACCTTCGGGGTTGGAAGTTTAGGTCGAATTGACTCAGCTTATTGTTCCATTTAAGCAACCTTCCTGATGCTTCTGGCCTTTGCAGGACTTGCTTAAGCGGGTGATCGTTGTAAACAGTAATGGGGTGAGACTGGAAATAGTGGCATAGCTTCCTAGATGCGATCAACAAACTATACGCAAGCTTTTCTATTTTCGGGTAATTCCGTTCTGCGGCCGCCAATTTCTTACTCACATAGTACACCGATCTTCGTACCTTATCCTCTTCTCTTACCAAAACCGAACTGATTGCATGGGATGACACTGCCAGTACACAAATAAATCCTCGTGATCCATAGGCTTAGACAGTATTGGAGGTCTTTCCAGATGATTCAACAGATTCTGGAATGCTTCTATACAATCAGGAGTCCATTTAAAGTTGCGCTTGCCACGCTTTATCAGCTCGAAAAATGGGATGCATTTATCTGTAACTTTCGATATAAATCTGCTGAGTGCTGTCACTTTTCTAGCAAGGCTTTGCACATCTTTAATCTGCTTTGGTTCTTGAATATTTCGGATTGCTGTAATTTGATTTGGATTGATCTCAATTCCGCGCGAACTGACAATGAACCTTAGGAATTTTCCAGATGCTACTCCAAACGAGCACTTCAAAGGATTTAATTTCATCCCGTATTTCCTGAGGATCTCAAACATTTCTGCTAAATCTGCTGTATGGTCGGATCAATGTCTGGATTTTACCAACATATCGTCGACGTATACCTCCATATTTTTCCCAATTTGGTTATAGAACATCATATTCACCAATCGCTGATATGTGGCACCAGCATTTTTCAGGCCAAAAGGCATCACCACATAACAGTATAATCCCAGATCTGTAATGAAGCTAGTATGTTCTTGGTCTGGGACAAGCATGGGGATTTGGTTGTACCCTGAGTAGGAATCCATAAAAGAAAGAAGTTCGTGACCTGCAGTTGAATCTACCAACTGATCGATTCAAGGTAACAGAAAGCTGTCTTTTGGGCAGGCTTTATTTAGATCTAAAAAATTGATGCACGTACGCCACTTTCCATTGGCCTTTTCTACCAAAACCGGGTTTGAAATCCAGTTAGGGTACGTCGAATCTTTAATAAATCCATTACTCCTCAGTTTTTCGACTTCTTCCTTCAAGGCGGTAGACCTTTCTGGAATAAGCATTCGCCTTTTCTGCTTGACAGGAGGATGTTTCGGGTTAATGCTTAACGAATGACTCATAATCGAGGGAGATATCCCACACATGTCCGCATGGGTCCAGGCGAATACATCCAAGTTAGCTTTCAGGAAATTTGTTAATTCTGGATCGAACAGGATCCAACTAGGATCCAATCTTCAGGACCTTTTCTGGGTCACTATCATCGATTGGTACATCCACAGTCGCTTCATTGGGAGTCTCCATTTTGCCCCCAGGCTCTTCATTCTCTTTGGGATCTATGTCCTCGGGCAACTCTATGGGCGACCATCCTCGAGGTATTTTCTTTTGTTGCTACGACGATTCCTCCCTCGGAGGGGAAGAACCGCCTTTTGCTTCTACATCTTTCCTTTTGCGGAGCAACTTTAACTCGGCAATGTAGCATGCTCGTGCAACAACTTGATCTCTTCTGATTATGCCTATGACGGTATCCGTCGGGAACTTCAAAAATAGGCACCGGGGTGCAATGCAGGCACTGAATTTTGGCTAGGGCTGGCCGGCCTAAGAAGGCATTGTACGGCAACTCAATGTCCAAGAACACGAAGGGGAGGATCCTCACTCTCTGGCGTTCTCCTTCTCCAAGGGTTACTGATAGTTCCACATATCCCATTGTAGCGGTCGAGGCTCCATTAAATTCACGTATCCAACCCTCGCATGGTTTCAAGTCTTCCGGCTCGAGTTTCATTTGGTTGAATGTTTTCTTGAGCAGAATGTTGACAGAACTCCTGTTATCTACCAAGACTTTATGAACTATAGCTGGGCCGATGGTGATGGTGATCACCAATGGGTCTTCAGTTGGGGAGTGTACTCCAATACTCTCTCGCTCGCGAAATATGACGTCATCGGACATCGTCTAGCGTTATTCTCGGGGTTGCTACATTCTCCTACTTTGAGGTACTGTTTAGCTGCATTCACATATTGATCCATAGCTCTGAAACTGTGCCCTGCTAGGTGAAGCCCTCCGATGATGGTGTTGATGACGAGGTTCTTTCCTTTCTGTCGAGTCGTTGGTCTGGTAACTCGTTGGTTTTGGTTTTGGTTTGGGGCCTGTACGGCCTGCCCCCTGTCCCTGGGAGCCACCTTATACTCATCAAGCTTCCCTTCTCGGAGCAGCCTTTCAATCACGTCTCTCAAATGACGACATTCGTTTGTGGAATGGTCATGGATTTGGTGAAAAAGACAGAATTTCCCAGTTTCACGCTCCTTTTCTGTAGAATCTCTCAGAGGAGGCCTTTTGTATTGGAGGACATTATATGTATCCAGGAAAATGTTCTCCAACGTATCATTTAACGGTGTGAAGCTCTCAAATGGTCTGGGCCGAGATCTTCTTTGAGAGTCATTCCCTCGATTTCTCTTCCGATTATTGTTAGTATTATTCCCCTTTTGACGACCGTTTCCTTGATTCTTGTTCCCAACATTAACTTCGACCTTTCCTGAGGTACCTCTCGTCTGCTTGATGGCCACGTTGCTTTGAATATCTTCCTTATCAGTAGCCTTCCTTTTTCGATTAGTGTATATATCCTCCTGACGCAAGCAAACATTAGATTTTTCATAAAATATTTCTCTGGTCAAGGGTGGCTTGCCGGCCAGATATCTCCCAAACTCGGTATCTTTGTCGACGCCATCGATTAGGGCCATCAACACAGTTTGCTCATGCGGATCTCTGGCTTCTGTGACAGCTAAGTTGAAAAGATCCAAATACGACCTCAGGCTTTCGTCCGGTTGTTGTTTAATAAGGGATAGCTCAATTACATTCTTAGACCTCTGGGCATGAAGACGGAATTGGTTCACGAATTTCTCACTCAATTTCCTGAAGCTAGATATGGACCGTGCTGGCAAGCGGGTAAACCACAATAACGCCACATCCTCCAGGAATATAGGGAATGCTTTACATTTTACCACGTCTGTAGCTGCAGCGGCGTTTATTGACCAGGAGTATCGCATTAGATGTTGGATTGGGTCAGTTCTGCCCGTATAGCGATTCATTGGCATATTGAAGCGCCTTCGGAATGTAGCATCTAGTATGTCGTCAGTAAAAGGCGTATGACTGCGATCTATGCCCCAATCTTCGTTCCTCTGTCCACGGCTATCTACTATGACTTGCCTAATCGCTTCAACCTCTGCATGGGTCAGGGTAGATTCGGGATCAGCACTTCTTGCCCGACGGCCTCCTCCAGCTTTTCTTTGACGTGCTGCTGCAAAGTGTGGTCCCTGAGCAGAACTCCCTTGCCCCCTGTTGTCGCGGTTGATGAGACGACCCCAAACCCCGTACGGACGGTGGCAAGGGTAATCCATGGAATATAACATAGAAACAGATAATAGCAGAACAGAATTAAATAAATACACCAGATAATGAACAATAGAATATACTGGATAAAAGTAATCATTAGAGTTACACAGTTTACAGGATCACACTTAGTACAATTACAGTTCAACTATACATATATGTCTACAGCGGGAAATAAACATAATGTACAATAGGAGCTGAACAGCATAAAAGGAGATAAATGATAGAATCCATCTTCAGCTCCAGCTATCCAGAAAGAACCAGCTAAACCAGAATACAAGGCTGCCCATGTAGAAAAAGGGGCACCCGAGTTTGAAAGTGAAACAAACTACGAGTCAGTCATGGGACTGGTATGAGAAATCTGCTCAACACATTTCAAATATGGCTAATCACAGGACCACGCCACTTTCGTGGAACGGGTTTACTCCATTGGATTGCCAGTGCTTTAAAACAAATCATTCTTTTAAACATCACAATGCTTTTTATAAAAATGAAGCCATTATAAGACTCAATTCCCATCACACAATGCAACGCAAACCGGAGGATAGAGTTTTTACCTTATAACGGCCAAAATATGCTTGATACGAATAAAACAAAGGCATTTGATATTATTGCTAGTGTTATATGTTTTGAAAACAATTTCGAATCATAACTATCAATCATAGACGACATTATTGCCCCATACCACTATGTCGCCATATATAGGTATACAATCAAAATCGCACAGTCACTTATTTGGAAATTGGATTTCCGTCATGAACCAAGGCAAAAGATAGTCCTTACCGAATTCGAGACGCTCTAGCCCGCCCCTCAGGATCAGAGCTCGAGTGGCCCTTGGATCGTCAGGGCCGGTCCACCAATGTGGATTAAAATTCCTGAACAATGCGTTTCCCCGCCCTATGGGGCGTAAATGAGCCAACGAATGACTCCATCGAACCCGGATCGTCCGATCTAACCGAGGCGCCTCGCAACAGCAACAACCACATAAGTCGAACTCGTCAGGATGTGTAAAACCACTGACGCCACTTCTAACTAGAAAGAAACGCATGTCCTCCCTGAGGTCCTTTCTCCCGTTTCTGGTTCACACCGGGTGTGAGGCTCGCGATTTCACGTTATACACAAAGCTATGCCACACAGGCGGTGCTTTGATCATCACCACAAGACTTTGCTTTTCAACAGAAGCCCTGATCATTTGCCTCTTGGGCATGCCCCACTAGCAATTCATGCCATGCGACTGATGTCCATCGATATACAACCTCTGAGCTCGTGCGTTTCAGAGAAGGGCATTAAGCAAAAGAATAAATTCTCCACCGCCAAAAAGATGTATATTTAACAGAGATCAATCAACACGGAATGAAATCCAATGTCAGACACACAGTCCATTTACAAGTCCGTTCTGGGTCTGAACGAAACCGGAGGCACTAAATACCTTGCAAACCCATCGATCACCATGTACGTCTGGACGATCACCACTCATTATCCATATTTCGGGATGCCTCCCAATCAGGACCTCGGTTACCATCCAAACGAGGTGAAGATTTCCGGTCTTCGACCACCGTCTTCATCTTCGATTACTTATCGTCGATTCAGTTATTCAGAATGGGATAAACCCGGTCTTTCTGAGCAACTCGCGTATATAATAAACAAGTGCAAAACTAGCATACACACGCATCATTTCAATTCATCAGTCACTAACCGTCAATCAGTAAGAGAACGATTTCCCAAATATTAACCCCGAAGGCCGAAACCAACATCAGATCAACACCCAGGAAACCATTCGACTTAGCCAACCTTCAGTTAATTTCTAAATCACATCCATATTGTTTATAATATTTTATAATGATTTATCGCTATTTTTATTTATTTTAAAATAGCCAATATATTCAAAACGACGCTTCGGGCCATGACGCGACCGTGGCGTTGTTTTTCTTCAGATTTGATTTACACATATCTGAAAATCTAACCGTTGGATCTTCACAAAGTTTACATCATTAGAAAGATATTTTCAAAACGAATCCAACGGTTCCAGTTTCGGAAAATTCCGACGGTCGGATCTCCCGGTATAATCGTTTGAAGTTTTGATTTCAAAATACGAACTGCAGCGTCGTTATTCGATTAAATATAATTATATTTATATATATATATATATATATAATCGATTATGGCACTGTTTTCCTTCAGATTTGAATTAAACATTCCAGACAATCCAAACGTTGGATTTTTACAAAGTTGGTGCCGTTGGAAAGATATTTCCATAGCGAACCCAACGGTTGCGATATCAGGAAAATCCGTTGGTCGGATCTCCCGTACTAATCGTTTGAAATCACAGTTTCATAACACGAACTGCACGGCCACGTTTCGTTTTAATTTTATTTATATTTATATAAATATAGTTCATTCAACAATTCCTATATTGTTTCCACTTCAAATATTTCACTAATGCCTTTAAATTTTGGAAAATTTCGCCATAACCTCCTTTATACGGGAGGGGCTGGGAAAATTCCCAAATAGCCACACGGGCGTCTCATGTCAAAAAGAAAAAGAAAAAGCCAAGCGGCTAGCCAACAGGCTCATAAAATCATCATCCAAACAAAACAGTAAATGTGTACCTATTTGTCGGGCACAAAATTTTATTCCTCTTCTCTAGCCCCTTTGCTATAACCTGTTCAATAAATATGCATGTACATATATACAGCTCTTATCACTTATCATTTTCCATTCAACTCCATATTTGATTCAATTTGGTTTTAAAACACCATTTATTCTAGTGTTGCATGCATAGGCAAAAATCATATCATTAGCTAATTAATGAATATTTCAACTCATGCATATTTATTTGAACGAGTGGCTATTTTTAACACTTCACATTTCAACAATTCATGTATATAATAAAAATGTGATCTTTATTGTAAAACAATTCTTTTCAAAACACTATTATTTTATATAGTTTATATAGGTAATAAAAATAGGATTTTTTATTATAAAACAATTTCTTTTAAAACGAGATTATTTTACATAGTTCATATAGATGATAAAAAGGTGATTTTTATTATAAAACAATTTATTTCAAAATATGAATACCATTCAACACATGAATTTCTATTCAACGAACGAATATCGATTCAACACATGAAGGTTATCTATAGTTTATATATATAGATAAAAATGTGATTTTTATATTTAAAACACGAGCACCATTCAACACATGAATTTCAATTCAACGAATGAATATCGATTCAACACATGAAGGTTTTCTATAGTTTATATATAGAGATAAAAATGTGATTTTTATATTTAAAACACGAACACCATTCAACACATGAATTTCAATTCAACGAATGAATACCGATTCAACACAAGAAGGTTTTCTATAGTTTATATATAGAGATAAAAATGTGATTTTTATGTTTAAAACACGAACACCATTCAACACATGAATTCTAATCAACGAATGAATATCGATTCAACACATGAAGGTTTTCTATAGTTTATATATAGAGATAAAAATGTGATTTTTATATTAAAAACACGGACACCATTCAACACATGAATTTCTAATCAACGAATGAATATCGATTCAACACATGAAGGTTTTCTATAGTTTATATATAGAGATAAAAATGTGATTTTTATATTTAAAACGCGAACACCATTCAACATATGAATTTCTAATCAACGAATGAATATTGATTCAACACATAAAGGTTTTCTATTCAGCGAATTAATATAGTTTCAGTAAATGAAAATAATTCAAACACATGAATGTTATTCAAAATTTCGGCAGCATAACGGCAGGGTAGTTAAAACCGGGACCGTCCCTAGTACGGCTCCTCGCTCTACCTTAAAACCTCGCGGTTTTTGAGAATGGGGATCATGCAACAAGTTCGCATGCAGGCGGCATGTATATATTTATTTCATTTCCAAAAACTAATCCTATGTGGTTTCAACCAAATATTTCTCAACCACAAATGGGTATTTTTCAACCACAATCAATTAATATTAACCACAAACAATCCCAATCAACCATTCACTATCAATCAATTTTCACACCAATAACAACCAATAAATATCGTCCATGGTTTGTGGACGAGGGGCGTGTGTATATATATATATATATAGAAATTCACTTCTATTTCAACACATATATAATTTTTACAACGCATATATAACTTATACATCGAACTTACAACTTATACAACGCTTATACATGAGGTGTACAACGCTTATATAACTCATACATCGACTATATAATTTATACATCGTCGTTTTCCATATTGTTTATAAATTAGAAATCTCACATTGGGTTCTACTCCACCAAAAATAGCAGAAGGCTCAGAAAAATATGCGGTCTCTTCTAAATTGTAGAAGACGTCCACACGATCACGATGTTTACTGTTTCATCGAATTTCGTCAAGAATCGAAAAAGATATGATTTTTCAAAGTTCAGATGTAATAAAAGACGCACCTTTCACGATGGTTCAAAACTAGGTTTTGATCTTTCGATCAAACCGTTGCGCGATAGGAGAATCAGCTCACACAGCATCGAAGAGCTTCGAAAGACCTTCGCGCGCGTGGTGGTGAGGTGAAGTTCGGTGGTCCCTACCGGTGGTGGCGGCGGTCGAAAGGGCGCAACTTCCCGGGCTCGGTTCTCTCGAACGACGCAACGATGGAGAGGGTAATGGGTATGGATTTAAAGAGGAGGAAGAGGGCTTTAAAATGGATCCAAGAACACTTGATTTCGTTAAGAAACGAGAGAGAAATCGAAGAGAGAAGATTCGAGTGCTTTTCCGTCGTGCGCCTGGTATAGATCGGGGAGAGAGAAAATACATTGACCAATGAAATATTTTTATTAATTTATATATTTTCAAATTCCCAAAATACCCCCTTTCACATACGAACACCAATCCAAGCCCAACGACTGTCGTCCCTAGCATTTTACCCCCATTCCGAACACAATAGGATATGTTTCGTAGGCCCATTCGACTGTTTCAGTCAGTTTCCATTCAAATTAAAATATATAACATTCAATATTTGATTTGAACGTACATTTCAATTTGCCAGGGCCACAAATTAATTCGAAAAATTCCAGAAAAATAAATCTAGCTATGTTTTGACGATACGGTCCTAACAAAACTAGTTTTGTCGAATTCTGAGACCGTTTGCAAAAAGGCCCATTTCTAGTCGATCCAATTTAACTGTAATTGATCAAAACACATTTTCCTTTTCCACGCTCACATACTAGCTTCAAAAATTATGAAATTTGAAACCTATCAATAACTTCACATCCCGGATCCAACAAAATTGGTTTCGTCGAATTCCGAGTTCATATGCAAAATGGCCAATTTCACGGGCTATATAAAATTCTATAGCGACCTTTCTGAAAATTCATTTGGCCATAACTGTGACGACCCCAAACTTCCACGAGTGAAAGCAAGGGGAAATCATTTTTTTGGAATACAACATAAATACAATAAAACAGAACACAGATACAATATAGCAAAGGAGATTCATAGAATAATAACATTATAGCAGCGGAAAAATATAATGTCATCAATCACAGAAATTCCACAGTCACAGAACTAAGATTATTACAACAAGTTTGCAGAAAAGAAATAAGTTTGATGTCTAAAAAGAAAAGAAAAGATGCCATAGAAACAAAAGATAAATGTCTTCAAGCTCCAAGTCATCACCTCTCTACTTCAGCAAATCCAAGAGACAGAAAATAAGCAGCTCCAAAGAAAAGACTACAAGCAAAGAATGAACCTGTCTACTTGGCTGCCCGTGTATAAGAGAGGGCACCCAAGTTTGCAAAAAGGTGAAACAAACTATGGGTCAGTCGTGGGACTGGTGTGAGAATTCTTAACTAAAATAACTAGTAGATATAAGGCAAATCCAAAGACCACGCCGCTAACGCGGAACGGGTTTACTCTAATGGATTGCCGTGCAAAATTTAAAGTGTCATAACAAATAAATAAGTACATCGTAAACAACGCAATGCTTTTTGGAAAAAATGGAATCACCATAAGACCCAAGTCCCATCACACAATGCAACGCACACCAGAGGATAGGGTTTTACCTTATGGTGATTAAACATGCTAAATACGGCAAATACGCATCTAATATTATTATTAGTGTATATGAAAACATTTCAAAGTAAATGTATCAATCTTAGGAAGCATAGGTACCATATACTATGCCTCCGTACTAGTAATACAATCAAATTCGTCGGTTCGTATTTGGATTTTGGTTTCCATCATGAGTCTAGGCTAGAGCGGAGCTCCTTACCGATTCGAGACACTCTAGCTAATGTCTCAGGATCCCCCGCAGTGAACCCTTGGAAATGGCAGGGCCGGTCCTCTCATACAGCTTTGAGGATTAGTTATTCCTAAGCACACGTTTCCCGGTCCTATAGGACCTATCCGAGGCGCCTCATTCCATCATCCACATAAGTAAAATGTCAGGCCGTGTTAAACCCAAACACCACTTCTAGCTAGAAAGAAACGTGCTGCTCTCCCTGCGTTCCCTTCGCCCGTTTTAGACTCTACCGGTTTGTGAGGCTCGTGAGGTTATGTAATACACAAAGCTCTGCTTATTCAAGCAGTGCTTTGATCATCACCACAAGGTTCTGCTTTTCAACAAGAAACCTTGATCATTGCATCTTAGTATGCCACACTGTCACTCCATACCATACCATTACTTCTCCATCAATACATAAATGGGTGTTAAGTAGAGAATAAATTCTCCACCACCAATATTTATATATTAACAGAAAATCAACAATATGATATATAACGAAGTACGATGTCAGACACACCATCCATTTAAACTTATGCTCTGGGTCTGAACGAAAGTCAAATCCGTGAAATCAACGCGTACGTCTGGGCAATGACCTTGACCCATGAATTGGTAGCAAGTCAATTCAGGATCTCGATCGCTGTCCATTCGAGGGAAGATTTACGGTCTTCATACGTCGTCTTCTTACTTCAATTTTTAACGCCGCTGGATTAATTCGAGATGAGAATATCTCGGACTTCCCAAACAATCCTCGTATATATATACATATATATATATTTTTGAAAATCCTTCTTATTTGTTAATAATTATTTTTATTAACAATTCATTCTATTTTAATTATTTAAAATAGTCAAACTTCTTATTTAACGATGAATTCTCAAAATCATATTTTTATTTACATTAATTAAAATGTAAACTTTCATTACATATCGCATTCTTGTTTTCTTTACATTTAATAAAATGCAAACTTGCAATTACATGTCACATTCTTACTTATTTACAATGAATAAAATGTAAACTTGCATTTACATGTTGCATTCTTATATATTGTCATCAAAAATAATGTTAACTCATTCTACGTTGTAATCCTTCTTTAATGTTAATCATTTAACATAAAAGTTAACTTCCTAAGATGTAAATTACATTTAATTTACATTAAGATAATGTAACTCATCCTATGTTAAATTACCTTTTAATTAAAATAATATAATTCAATCCTACGGTCAATTCTTCTTTTAATTCACATTATAAAATAATGTAACTCATCCTACAGTTAATTCTCTTTTAAATGCATTTTTAATTTCAATTACATTACAATGAAATTTTATTTTACGATGGAATTCCCTTTCTATTCACATTACAAATAATGTACACTTCATCTTACGATGTAGATTACCTTTTTATTTAACATAAAAATAATAATAATGTACTTTTCCTACGATGCATTTTTCTCTTTTATATACATTATAAAATAATGAACATCTTATCCTACGGCATAAATTTCTTTTTATATTAACATTTAAAAAAAATATTAATTACATCCTACGGTGAAATTACCTTTATTTCATTAACATTAGCAATGTTAATTTCATCATGCTATGAATTTCAATTATATTATACTTATAAAATAATGTAAATAGCATTCGGTGGATTTCTCTTTTTATTACGTTAACAAAAATGAAATTTTCCTACGATGAAAGTTTTTCTTATTTTTAACATTTAAAGATGATGTTAATACCATATGGTGTAGATATTTTTATATTAACATTAAAAATATGTTAGTCAATCATACGGTGAATCCTCTTGTAAAATAACATTGTAAATGATGTCAAATTTACATACACTTCATTTTCTTTTTAATAACATTGAAAATAAATGTATGTGAATCCTATGATTAAATTATCCTTCTTGACATACGGTGCTTTTTCTATTTATTAACATTAAAGATAATGTTAATATTACATACGGTGCTTTTTCTATTTATTAACATTACAAAAACCTATTTTCACATGCAATGCATTTAATATTTTCTAACATGACAAAATATTATTTACATACAATGCATTTGATACTTTTCTAACTCGACAAAATACTATTTACATACAATGCATTTGATATTTTTCTAACTTGACAAAAATGCTATACATACAATGCATTTAGTACTTTTCTAAATTGACAAAAATACTATACATACAATGCACTTGATACTTTTCTAAATTGACAAAAATACTATACATACAATGCATTTTATACTTTTCTAAATTGACAAAAATACTATACATACAATGCATTTTATACTTTTCTAAATTGACAAAAATACTATACATACAATGCATTTGATTTTTCTAAATTGACAAAAATACTATACATACAATGCATTTTATACTCTTCTCAATTAACAAAAATACTATACATACAATGCATTTGATTTTTTTCTAACTTGACAAAAATGCTATACATACAATGCATTTGATTTTTCTAAATTGACAAAAATACTATACATACAATGCATTTGATTTTTCTAAATTGACAAAAATACTATACATACAATGCATTTGATACTCTTCTAAATTGACAAAAATACTATACATACAATGCATTTGATACTCTTCTAAATTGACAAAAATACTATACATACAATGCATTTGATTTTTTTCTAACTTGACAAAAATGCTATACATACAATGCATTTGATTTTTCTAAATTGACAAAAATACTATACATACAATGCATTTGATACTCTTCTAAATTGACAAAAATACTATACATACAATGCATTTGATATTTTCTAACTTGACAAAAATGCTATACATACAATGCATTTTATACTCTTCTAAATTGACAAAAATACTATACATACAATGCATTTGATTTTTTTCTAACTTGACAAAAATGCTATACATACAATGCATTTGATTTTTTTTTTTTCTAAATTGACAAAATCACTATTTTCATGCAATGCAAATTTTCTATATTAATATTAACAAATATGCTATTTTCATACAAAGCAAATATTTCTTATTTATGACAAATATTGTTCATTTCATATAATGCCATATTCTATTTTATAGTGAACAAAAATATAGTCATTCACATACAGTGCTTTTCTTATTTTTATAACTTTTATAATAAACAAAATATATTCATTAACATACAATGCTTTCTTCTTTTTATATAATGAACAAAATATATTCATTAACATACAATGCTTTATTCTTTTTATATTTTACATACAATGCATTATTTTCTAACTTTGACAAAATAATATGCATACATACAATGCATTATTTTACATACAATGCATTATTTTCTAACTTTGACAAAATAATATGCATACATACAATGCATTATTTGACATACAATGCATTATTTTCTAACTTTGACAAAATAATATGCATACATACAATGCATTATTTTACATACAATGCATTATTTTCTAACTTTGACAAAATAATATGCATACATACAATGCATTATTTTACATACAATGCATTATTTACTTATTTTACATATAATGCATTTTATGCTTTTAACTTGACAAAAACGATGATATACATGCAATGCATTTTCTATTCTTTCTAACATGACAAAATACTATTTTATGCAAAGCAAATTTCTATTTTTCTATCATGACAAAATATTATTTTATGCAATGCAAATTTCATAATAACACAAATTTGTTCATTCAACATACGGTGCTCTTTATTTTGATAATGAACAAAATATATTCACTTACATACGATGTTTTCTTATTTTGATAATGAACAAAATATTAGTTCATTACATATAGCGGCCAATTCTATTTTGTAAATGAACAAAAATATACTTATCTCAAATGGCGACAAATTCTATTTTAAAATATTGACAAAAATGTAAATCAACATACGGTGTTTATTTTCTTATATAAACATTGACAAAAATGTCAATCATCATACGGTGAATAATTTCATATGATGAGATTTCTATTTTTAACATTTAAACAAAAATGTTATTTTCCTTACAGTGCATTTTATATTTATCACATGACAAAAATGTTATTCTTCATATCAATGCATTTTCATATTTACATATTTCTAATGTAAAATTAAACACCGTTTTTCATTGCAACTATATTTACAAATTTCAAATGTAAAATCTATCCATCTTATTAAATCAACAAAACATATACTTTTATATGTTTGCAATAAAAATGAGGTCTTTTGTTTATAACAACAAAATATATAACTTTTATATAATCAATAATCTTTTTATAAAAACAAAAAAAAAAAAAAATCTCTAACTTTTGTTTCATGTCATATTAACATCGTCCAACTTAAATTTCCTACCTCTATAGTGATTCAAGTTTTCATGTCATACACACATCGCTAATCTTATTTTTCCATGAAACATAACAACAGCAAATATATTCATCGATGCTAAATTTCAGATCTATTATTTCTAATCATTCAAAACATCAACCATATAATTCAAACATCATACTTCCTACATCAAATAATAGATCTATAATTAATTTAAATAAAGTGAATACGCACAACATTAGATCTAGCATACATACAGAGGTTTGGTCATAGCTGATTCACATCGCATTTGTTCATAGCAGGTTCACATCGCATAGTATGAATTAAATTAAATTAATTAAAATAGAAGTGAACTCTCACCTTTGATTGGATAATAATTAAAATAAATCCAAATAAATTTTCAGAATGCTCCAATCGGTCTCAGCAAATACTACTCATCCTCCCGGTCATGTCGGATCTGAAATTTTCAGAAACGGGGTTCGTATGCATAAGTTATCAATGTTTTTAATTAACCAGACTTTTAACAACTGCTTCTGTCACGCTTAAAAGCGTTACAAAATCTGAAATAATTCATACCCTTTTGTTCAAAACTTCAAATCCGGATTTCTCTTGATTTACTGAACGGTTTTGGGTGCCGTTTGTTGGAGCTTGGAGTGCTACGAGAGGCCGATCTTCGCCGGGAGTTGGGGGCGGTGCGGTTGGACGTGGTGGGGCCCACGTGGCTGCGTGCGGCGCGAGTTTGCGGGCTCGGTGGCGGAGCTACAGGGCACGAGGGAGGCTGAGATTTGTCGGAGAACGTAGAGCTCGGAGAGAGCTTCGAAATGAGTACAAGTTTGTTGAAAACCGTTGAGAAACGAGAGAGATAAGTGAGTTCAAAGATTTGGTCTACAATGGGTTTCACGGCGGCTGATAACGAGAGGAAGAAGAAGAAGCATACGTACTGTATACGGGTATATATACTAGTATTTAGGGTTTTATTTTAATTATTTAATTAATTATTTAATTCAAGAAAAAACCGTTTTCACATACGACCTCCGATTCGCGCTCAACGACTGTCGAACTTAATGTTTTGATGTCTTCTGAACGCGATGGCGCTATCCCCATGGTCCAATTCTGAAGTTACAGTATGGTTTTCTTTTATTTTCAAATAAATCCTTTATTTTAAATTCGAACGTAAATATAATTTTGCCGGGGCCACATACGAAGTCAGAAAAATCCGGAAAAATTATTTTTGGCTTTCTTATGCCGATACGATCACAACAAAATTTGTTTCGTTCAATTCTGAGACTTTTTGAAAAATGGCTATTTTCAAGGCGAATATATTTAATATTAAAAATACATTTTTAAACAAATATTTTCTGAAACTCGAAACATATAAGTGTTTACTGTTTTTCAATGCAGAAACGTCATTCTGAAACCAATGGAAGTGGTTTCGAGTTCAAATTCCTACATATGTGAAAAGTAGCATTTTTGTCCTATCCAAATTACCCACCGACCTTTCTAAAAATTGAATTAGCCATAACTTTCGATTTCCGCTATGAAATTTCGATTTTTCGGATTCGTTGGACAGATATTTTTAAATAGGTTCTAATATTTTTGGTTTTACTAAAATCCGTTAAATTTTGCATCCTGTATGGTTAGTCAAAGTTCAAGTTTGACTTTTCAAACTACCGCGCCATTTCTAGCTCTTTTTATATTTAAAATTAATTTATTCATTCTAACTTCAATTTGAACCAAATTTGTGATCCTTATTATTTAAAATAGATTATTTTAAATATCAAAACTCATTTAAAATCACTTAAAATAAATTTTAACTTGGCCCCAAAATTCAGGGTCGTTACAGTCTCCCCCACTTAAAAACTTTTCGTCCCCGAAAAGGAAAAAGAAAAATGGAAGAGGAAAAGAGGAAGAATAAACACAGAGAATGTTGAAATGTTTTAACAGAAATAGTACCCCTATAACATCAGGCTTTCTACCGAAGAAGTTGGTCCTTTCGCTCCTTCGTAAACATGTGCCAATTGAGCATCGCCACTTCACTTAGTCTTCTTCGAATGCACGATCAAGGGAAGAGTCAAAACAACTGAAATGGTGATTCTAAGAGATAGAAAAGATCGAAGGATGAATGAAAAGATGACGATAAAGTGACTGGCTATTATGTATCTCATGAACTGTTCGCCATAGAATATAGTGATTCTACGTAAACGAATTATTATAGATATGTTGTACTCCGCTTTGTAAACCAAAGCTCTGATACCAACTGTGACGACCCCAAACTTCCACGAGTGAAAGCAAGGGGAAATCATTTTTTTGGAATACAACATAAATACAATAAAACAGAACACAGATACAATATAGCAAAGGAGATTCATAGAATAATAACATTATAGCAGCGGAAAAATATAATGTCATCAATCACAGAAATTCCACAGTCACAGAACTAAGATTATTACAACAAGTTTGCAGAAAAGAAATAAGTTTGATGTCTAAAAAGAAAAGATGCCATAGAAACAAAAGATAAATGTCTTCAAGCTCCAAGTCATCACCTCTCTACTTCAGCAAATCCAAGAGACAGAAAATAAGCAGCTCCAAAGAAAAGACTACAAGCAAAGAATGAACCTGTCTACTTGGCTGCCCGTGTATAAGAGAGGGCACCCAAGTTTGCAAAAAGGTGAAACAAACTATGGGTCAGTCGTGGGACTGGTGTGAGAATTCTTAACTAAAATAACTAGTAGATATAAGGCAAATCCAAAGACCACGCCGCTAACGCGGAACGGGTTTACTCTAATGGATTGCCGTGCAAAATTTAAAGTGTCATAACAAATAAATAAGTACATCGTAAACAACGCAATGCTTTTTGGAAAAAATGGAATCACCATAAGACCCAAGTTCCATCACACAATGCAACGCACACCAGAGGATAGGGTTTTACCTTATGGTGATTAAACATGCTAAATACGGCAAATACGCATCTAATATTATTATTAGTGTATATGAAAACATTTCAAAGTAAATGTATCAATCTTAGGAAGCATAGGTACCATATACTATGCCTCCGTACTAGTAATACAATCAAATTCGTCGGTTCGTATTTGGATTTTGGTTTCCATCATGAGTCTAGGCTAGAGCGGAGCTCCTTACCGATTCGAGACACTCTAGCTAATGTCTCAGGATCCCCCGCAGTGAACCCTTGGAAATGGCAGGGCCGGTCCTCTCATACAGCTTTGAGGATTAGTTATTCCTAAGCACACGTTTCCCGGTCCTATAGGACCTATCCGAGGCGCCTCATTCCATCATCCACATAAGTAAAATGTCAGGCCGTGTTAAACCCAAACACCACTTCTAGCTAGAAAGAAACGTGCTGCTCTCCCTGCGTTCCCTTCGCCCGTTTTAGACTCTACCGGTTTGTGAGGCTCGTGAGGTTATGTAATACACAAAGCTCTGCTTATTCAAGCAGTGCTTTGATCATCACCACAAGGTTCTGCTTTTCAACAAGAAACCTTGATCATTGCATCTTAGTATGCCACACTGTCACTCCATACCATACCATTACTTCTCCATCAATACATAAATGGGTGTTAAGTAGAGAATAAATTCTCCACCACCAATATTTATATATTAACAGAAAATCAACAATATGATATATAACGAAGTACGATGTCAGACACACCATCCATTTAAACTTATGCTCTGGGTCTGAACGAAAGTCAAATCCGTGAAATCAACGCGTACGTCTGGGCAATGACCTTGACCCATGAATTGGTAGCAAGTCAATTCAGGATCTCGATCGCTGTCCATTCGAGGGAAGATTTACGGTCTTCATACGTCGTCTTCTTACTTCAATTTTTAACGCCGCTGGATTAATTCGAGATGAGAATATCTCGGACTTCCCAAACAATCCTCGTATATATATACATATATATATTTTTGAAAATCCTTCTTATTTGTTAATAATTATTTTTATTAACAATTCATTCTATTTTAATTATTTAAAATAGTCAAACTTCTTATTTAACGATGAATTCTCAAAATCATATTTTTATTTACATTAATTAAAATGTAAACTTTCATTACATATCGCATTCTTGTTTTCTTTACATTTAATAAAATGCAAACTTGCAATTACATGTCACATTCTTACTTATTTACAATGAATAAAATGTAAACTTGCATTTACATGTTGCATTCTTATATATTGTCATCAAAAATAATGTTAACTCATTCTACGTTGTAATCCTTCTTTAATGTTAATCATTTAACATAAAAGTTAACTTCCTACGATGTAAATTACATTTAATTTACATTAAGATAATGTAACTCATCCTATGTTAAATTACCTTTTAATTAAAATAATATAATTCAATCCTACGGTCAATTCTTCTTTTAATTCACATTATAAAATAATGTAACTCATCCTACAGTTAATTCTCTTTTTAAATGCATTTTTAATTTCAATTACATTACAATGAAATTTTATTTTACGATGGAATTCCCTTTCTATTCACATTATAAATAATGTACACTTCATCTTACGATGTAGATTACCTTTCTATTTAACATAAAAATAATAATAATGTACTTTTCCTACGATGCATTTTTCTCTTTTATATACATTATAAAATAATGAACATCTTATCCTACGGCATAAATTTCTTTTTATATTAACATTTAAAAAAAATATTAATTACATCCTACGGTGAAATTACCTTTATTTCATTAACATTAGCAATGTTAATTTCATCATGCTATGAATTTCAATTATATTATACTTATAAAATAATGTAAATAGCATTCGGTGGATTTCTCTTTTTATTACGTTAACAAAAATGAAATTTTCCTACGATGAAAGTTTTTCTTATTTTTAACATTTAAAGATGATGTTAATACCATATGGTGTAGATATTTTTATATTAACATTAAAAATATGTTAGTCAATCATACGGTGAATCCTCTTGTAAAATAACATTGTAAATGATGTCAAATTTACATACACTTCATTTTCTTTTTAATAACATTGAAAATAAATGTATATGAATCCTATGATTAAATTATCCTTCTTGACATACGGTGCTTTTTCTATTTATTAACATTAAAGATAATGTTAATATTACATACGGTGCTTTTTCTATTTATTAACATTACAAAAACCTATTTTCACATGCAATGCATTTAATATTTTCTAACATGACAAAATATTATTTACATACAATGCATTTGATACTTTTCTAACTCGACAAAATACTATTTACATACAATGTATTTGATATTTTTCTAACTTGACAAAAATGCTATACATACAATGCATTTAGTACTTTTCTAAATTGACAAAAATACTATACATACAATGCACTTGATACTTTTCTAAATTGACAAAAATACTATACATACAATGCATTTTATACTTTTCTAAATTGACAAAAATACTATACATACAATGCATTTTATACTTTTCTAAATTGACAAAAATACTATACATACAATGCATTTGATTTTTCTAAATTGACAAAAATACTATACATACAATGCATTTTATACTCTTCTAAATTGACAAAAATACTATACATACAATGCATTTGATTTTTTTCTAACTTGACAAAAATGCTATACATACAATGCATTTGATTTTTCTAAATTGACAAAAATACTATACATACAATGCATTTGATTTTTCTAAATTGACAAAAATACTATACATACAATGCATTTGATACTCTTCTAAATTGACAAAAATACTATACATACAATGCATTTGATACTCTTCTAAATTGACAAAAATACTATACATACAATGCATTTGATTTTTTTCTAACTTGACAAAAATGCTATACATACAATGCATTTGATTTTTCTAAATTGACAAAAATACTATACATACAATGCATTTGATACTCTTCTAAATTGACAAAAATACTATACATACAATGCATTTGATATTTTCTAACTTGACAAAAATGCTATACATACAATGCATTTTATACTCTTCTAAATTGACAAAAATACTATACATACAATGCATTTGATTTTTTTCTAACTTGACAAAAATGCTATACATACAATGCATTTGATTTTTTTTTTTTCTAAATTGACAAAATCACTATTTTCATGCAATGCAAATTTTCTATATTAATATTAACAAATATGCTATTTTCATACAATGCAAATATTTCTTATTTATGACAAATATTGTTCATTTCATATAATGCCATATTCTATTTTATAGTGAACAAAAATATAGTCATTCACATACAGTGCTTTTCTTACTTTTATAACTTTTATAATAAACAAAATATATTCATTAACATACAATGCTTTCTTCTTTTTATATAATGAACAAAATATATTCATTAACATACAATGCTTTATTCTTTTTATATTTTACATACAATGCATTATTTTCTAACTTTGACAAAATAATATGCATACATACAATGCATTATTTTACATACAATGCATTATTTTCTAACTTTGACAAAATAATATGCATACATACAATGCATTATTTGACATACAATGCATTATTTTCTAACTTTGACAAAATAATATGCATACATACAATGCATTATTTTACATACAATGCATTATTTTCTAACTTTGACAAAATAATATGCATACATACAATGCATTATTTTACATACAATGCATTATTTACTTATTTTACATATAATGCATTTTATGCTTTTAACTTGACAAAAACGATGATATACATGCAATGCATTTTCTATTCTTTCTAACATGACAAAATACTATTTTATGCAAAGCAAATTTCTATTTTTCTATCATGACAAAATATTATTTTATGCAATGCAAATTTCATAATAACACAAATTTGTTCATTCAACATACGGTGCTCTTTATTTTGATAATGAACAAAATATATTCACTTACATACGATGTTTTCTTATTTTGATAATGAACAAAATATTAGTTCATTACATATAGCGGCCAATTCTATTTTGTAAATGAACAAAAATATACTTATCTCAAATGGCGACAAATTCTATTTTAAAATATTGACAAAAATGTAAATCAACATACGGTGTTTATTTTCTTATATAAACATTGACAAAAATGTCAATCATCATACGGTGAATAATTTCATATGATGAGATTTCTATTTTTAACATTTAAACAAAAATGTTATTTTCCTTACAGTGCATTTTATATTTATCACATGACAAAAATGTTATTCTTCATATCAATGCATTTTCATATTTACATATTTCTAATGTAAAATTAAACACCGTTTTTCATTGCAACTATATTTACAAATTTCAAATGTAAAATCTATCCATCTTATTAAATCAACAAAACATATACTTTTATATGTTTGCAATAAAAATGAGGTCTTTTGTTTATAACAACAAAATATATAACTTTTATATAATCAATAATCTTTTTATAAAAAAAAAAAAAAAATCTCTAACTTTTGTTTCATGTCATATTAACATCGTCCAACTTAAATTTCCTACCTCTATAGTGATTCAAGTTTTCATGTCATACACACATCGCTAATCTTATTTTTCCATGAAACATAACAACAGCAAATATATTCATCGATGCTAAATTTCAGATCTACTATTTCTAATCATTCAAAACATCAACCATATAATTCAAACATCATACTTCCTACATCAAATAATAGATCTATAATTAATTTAAATAAAGTGAATACTCACAACATTAGATCTAGCATACATATAGAGGTTTGGTCATAGCTGATTCACATCGCATTTGTTCATAGCAGGTTCACATCGCATAGTATGAATTAAATTAAATTAATTAAAATAGAAGTGAACTCTCACCTTTGATTGGATAATAATTAAAATAAATCCAAATAAATTTTTAGAACGCTCCAATCGGTCTCAGCAAATACTACTCATCCTCCCGGTCATGTCGGATCTGAAATTTTCAGAAACGGGGTTCGTATGCATAAGTTATCAATGTTTTTAATTAACCAGACTTTTAACAACTGCTTCTGTCACGCTTAAAAGCGTTACAAAATCTGAAATAATTCATACCCTTTTGTTCAAAACTTCAAATCCGGATTTCTCTTGATTTACTGAACGGTTTTGGGTGCCGTTTGTTGGAGCTTGGAGTGCTACGAGAGGCCGATCTTCGCCGGGAGTTGGGGGCGGTGCGGTTGGACGTGGTGGGGCCCACGTGGCTGCGTGCGGCGCGAGTTTGCGGGCTCGGTGGCGGAGCTACAGGGCACGAGGGAGGCTGAGATTTGTCGGAGAACGTAGAGCTCGGAGAGAGCTTCGAAATGAGTACAAGTTTGTTGAAAACCGTTGAGAAACGAGAGAGATAAGTGAGTTCAAAGATTTGGTCTACAATGGGTTTCACGGCGGCTGATAACGAGAGGAAGAAGAAGAAGCATACGTACTGTATACGGGTATATATACTAGTATTTAGGGTTTTATTTTAATTATTTAATTAATTATTTAATTCAAGAAAAAACCGTTTTCACATACGACCTCCGATTCGCGCTCAACGACTGTCGAACTTAATGTTTTGATGTCTTCTGAACGCGATGGCGCTATCCCCATGGTCCAATTCTGAAGTTACAGTATGGTTTTCTTTTATTTTCAAATAAATCCTTTATTTTAAATTCGAACGTAAATATAATTTTGCCGGGGCCACATACGAAGTCAGAAAAATCCGGAAAAATTATTTTTGGCTTTCTTATGCCGATACGATCACAACAAAATTTGTTTCGTTCAATTCTGAGACTTTTTGAAAAATGGCTATTTTCAAGGCGAATATATTTAATATTAAAAATACATTTTTAAACAAATATTTTCTGAAACTCGAAACATATAAGTGTTTACTGTTTTTCAATGCAGAAACGTCATTCTGAAACCAATGGAAGTGGTTTCGAGTTCAAATTCCTACATATGTGAAAAGTAGCATTTTTGTCCTATGCAAATTACCCACCGACCTTTCTAAAAATTGAATTAGCCATAACTTTCGATTTCCGCTATGAAATTTCGATTTTTCGGATTCGTTGGACAGATATTTTTAAATAGGTTCTAATATTTTTGGTTTTACTAAAATCCGTTAAATTTTGCATCCTGTATGGTTAGTCAAAGTTCAAGTTTGACTTTTCAAACTACCGCGCCATTTCTAGCTCTTTTTATATTTAAAATTAATTTATTCATTCTAACTTCAATTTGAACCAAATTTGTGATCCTTATTATTTAAAATAGATTATTTTAAATATCAAAACTCATTTAAAATCACTTAAAATAAATTTTAACTTGGCCCCAAAATTCAGGGTCGTTACAATAACTTTTGCTTTCCATTATGAAAATTCGATTTTTCAGATTAGTTAGAAAGGTATTCACTAACAGATTTAAATATTTTTGGTTTCACTCAAATCTGTTTTGTTTTGCACCCAGTACAGTCCGACAAAGTTTGAATTCAATTTTTGAAACTGCAGCGCCATTTCAGGCCTTGTTTATAATTAGAATTAACTATATTCGCTTTCAAACGTCGATTCAAACTCACTTTTCATTGCTATTATTTAAAATATTCATTTTAAATATTTAAAATTCATTATTTTAGCCAATTTAAAATTTTTAAATTGGTTTAGATTTTATGGGTCGTTACAATCTCCCCCACTTAAAACTTTTCATCCCCGAAAAGGAACAAAGTTGAGAGTGGTTTGATTAATCAACTCTACATTCGATCTGGCTTCCATTCTCCGACTTTTCAGTTTCTGAGAATTTTCAAATTTTTCAAAAATTTGGCTAACACCTGGAATTTTCGAAAAATTTCGCCATAATTCTATCGTTGATTAAATTAACTATTGTTTCAATAATTCAATTAATCAAATCTACAGTCACCCAACACAATCAACAATCAATTTGTTTTTAACTTTTCAAAATCACACAAATTAATTCCTATTCTCTTTTAAAGTCATTCAGACTATAGAGTTAAAAGTGCACATCCATGGAAAGAAATTAACAACAGAGTAGAGAATTAAATGGTAATGCAAAGTATGGTAAATATACCTTGCACCGGAGTCAATCAGAGATATCCACTCGGCATCTAAGATAAGCTTTCTGAATGTTCTCCTCAGTTTCCCAAGTACAATCTCGCGGATCTCCACTCCATTGCACTTTGACTAAGTGAACCTTCTTGTTCCTCAGCTCTTTGGTTTCTTTGCCGATAATCTTTAGCGGCTCTCTTCTCACAGCCAATTCTGGAGTAATTTCAATATCCTGTTGAGCTGCTTCTTCCACGATCAAGTCTGGATCATGAACGTGCTTTCGAAGTTGAGATATATGAAATACATCATGGACTCCAGGCAACCAATCAGGCAATTTAACCCTATAAGAGAGAGTTCCGATCCGTTCCAGAATAGGAAACGGACCAATGAATTTGGGCGCCAATTTCGCTGTTTTACCGAACCGGATTACTCCTCTCATCGGCGATACTTTCAGATATACATAGTCACCAACAACAAAGGATATATCTCTTCTTCTCCTATCGGCATAGCTCTTTTGTCGGCTTTGGGCGGCGAGTAATCGCTTCTTAATAAAATCGACTTTGTCGGCGGCTTCTCGGATCATATCAGGACCCAACACAAGTCTATTTCCAGGTTTGACCCAACAAGTAGGAGATCGGCACGGTCTACCATACAATGCTTCGAATGGCGACATTGTCAGACTCGCCTGGTAGCTGTTGTTATATGAGAATTCAGCCAAATGCAGATGGTCTTCCCATGATCCACCGAAATCTATAACACAAGCTCGCAATAGATCTTCTAAAATACGATTCACCCTCTTAGTCTGACCGTCTGTCTGAGGATGATAAGCGGTGCTTAAGTTCAACTTCGTTCCCAGCTCGACTTGAAATGCTTCCTAGAATTTGCTAGTGAATATTGTATCTCTATCACTGACTATACTGAGCGGCACTCCATGTAGTCTAACTATTTCCTTGAAATATATCTACGCCAGACTCTGAGCAGTTTTGTTTGATCTGATAGGTATGAAATGGGTGGTCTTCGTGAAGCGATCTACGATCACCCAAATACTGTCATTCCCTTTTCTGGTTCTGGGCAGACCATCAATGAAATCCAAAGAAATATGTTCCCACTTCCAACCAGGAACGTCTAGCGGTTGTAACAATCCAGTCAGCTTCTATTGGTCGCTCTTGACTAGTTGGCAAGTAGGGCATCGACTAACATATATTGAAACGTCCCTTTTCATAGCCTTCCACCAGAATGTTCGCTTGAGATCGTTATACATTTTGGCTACACCAGGATGGATACTCAGCTTGGACTTGTGACACTCGTCTAACACTTCCCTTTTTAACTCTGGGATATCAGGAATACAGATCCTTCCTTTCAACCTCAGGGTCTCGTCGTTATCTATTTGAAAACACGAGGGTTCGCCTTTCTGAATCCTTTTAATCATATCCTTAATAAAGTTATCCTCCTTCCGAAGAATAGATATTTTGTCAATCATGGAAGTCGTGATAATAAAGCTGGCTATCATTACATTCTTTCGGCTCAGCGCATCGGCCACGACATTGGCTTTCCCTGGAGTGTATATAATTTCAAAATCGTAGGCTACAAGGAACTCTAGCCAACGTTGCTGCCTCAGATTCAAGTCCTTCTGTGTGAATAGATACTTTAATGACTGGTGATCTGTAAACATTTCAAATCTCTCACCCAGAAGATAGTGTCTCCAGATTTTCAAGGCGAATACTATAGCCAATAACTCAAGATCATGAGTTACGTAGTTTTTCTCGTGCGGCTTCAGTTGACGGCTAGCATAAGCAATTACTTGACCCCTTTGCATTAACACTGCGCCAAGGCCTTCTCTAGAAGCATCAGTCCAGACTTTTAAATCCTGGTTGCCATCGATGATGGTTAACACTGGAGCAGTCGTTAGTCTTAACTTTATCTCTTCAAAAGCCTCCTCACTTTCTGGAGTCCATTTAAATTTAGAATGCTTTTTGTAAGCTTCGTTAAATGACCAGATATCTTCGAAAAGTTTTTAACGAACTTCCGGTAATAGCCAGCCAATCCGAGAAAACTGCGGACTTCAGTAGGGGTACTGGGCTGCTTCCAATTCTGAATAGCTGTGATTTTACTTGGATCCACAGCGATTCATTCTTTCGATACGACGTGGCCCAGAAATTTCACTTCATCTTGCCAGAATATACATTTGGAAAACTTTGCTTTCAATACATTCCTTCTGAGGATTTCTAACTCTTGTTCCAAATGTTTTTCATGTTCGGCCTTTGATTTAGAGAAGATTAGAATATCATCAATAAAAACTAGAACAAATTTATTCAAAACTCCCCTGAACACTCTATTCATCAAATCGACGAAGTATGCTGGAGCGTTACATAAGCCGAACGGCATTACTAACCACTCGTAGAATAGGTCGGGACCTCTGAATGCTGTCAATGGAACACACTCTTCGGCAATTCGAAGTCGATGGAAGCCTGTAGTTAGGTCCATCCTTGAGAATACTTGTGCGCCATTTAATCGATCCAACAAATCATCAATCCACGGCAATGGATATTTGTTCTTTATTGTCTGTTTGTTCAGATCACGATAATCCACACATAGATTTAGAGTACCATCAGATTTTGGGACAAACACCACTGCTGCACCCTAATCAGAGAAACTAGGCCTGATCAGACCCTTCCATACTAGCTGTCGTGTTTGATTGTCAAGTTCTTCTTTCTCTTTCAAGGACATTCTTCGAATAGTGTGAACTACCGGCCTTGCATTGGGAATCAAAGCGATCTTGAAATCTATTTCTCTCTGCGGAGGTAAGCGAACAACTTCCTCGAACACATCCGCATAGTTCTTGACGACAGGAATATCTTTCACTAGATCGGGAATATTCTCTGTGACTTCAGGGACATTTTCTATTTGGGTTGGAGAAACATTCAAAGCTGCCCAGAAGTCTTTTCTATTAGCATTCTGACCTTCACAAGGAATGGTTATATAATCACCTGATTTTATCCTCGCCTTAACGATTCTATCGGCGCATTTAACTTCAGCTTCATATTTGGTCAACCAGTCTAACCCCAAGATAAGGTCAAACTCTTTAAAATTCATGACGACCGCGATGGTAGGAAACCGATAACGAGAAAAGGAAACCGACACTCCACAAACCCAACTGAGATCAATGGAAACCCCAACCGGATTCTGGACAGTCATTGGTTCCTTGAGCTTTTTCAAATTCAAATCCAGTTTCTTAGCTGCATCTTTGGCAATGAAGCTTAATGACGTGCCTGTGTCAAACAGTACTTTGACTGGAATGTTTTTGACAGTAAGCGTGCCTTCTAAGACATCAGCACTTTCCTGAGCAGACGAAGATGCAGGCACTTCTGCCACTTCATTTACATGTACTGCTTCAGATTTCCGAGATTGCGGGCAGGCCTTAGAAAGATGACCAGCTTGATGGCATTGACTGCACTTTCTATTCTCCTGAAATCCCTTCTTGGGTTTGAACTTATTCTTTCTTTGTTGGTTCCAAGATTTGCAGCTTATCGCCAAATGACCTTGTCTATTGCAACTCGAGCACATGGCGGTCGTTACAGGTTGGTTCCCAGGTTCAGCCCTTTTCCTCTTGGCACTGGGCTTCTTACTGACCTCTGACCTCGTACTAACTCCAGGAATATCAGTTTCCGACTCTTCTTTGTCACTAGAACAGACTTCTTCTTTGTCGCGTAACATTCCTTTCTTATGGAGATCTTCGTACTGATAGGCCATATAAATCATTTCAGAGAAAGGAAGTTTTACATTCCTCAGTACACTACTATGATATCTCCTTTGCAGGCCATGAATAAATCTCAGATTTTTCCTCTTTGGATCTTGAATCAGATGAGGAGCAAAGTGAGCAAGTTCGTTGAATTTCTTATGATATTCTGGTATGGTCATATCACCTTGTATCATATAAGAAAATTCATCACATAATCGCTCGGTTGCTTCGGGAGGAGTAAACCTTTCCAGGAAAATCACTTTGAATCTGTCTCAGGTGATATCACCTTCTGGATTATCTTTGATGATTGTTTCCCACCAGATTAAAGCTTCTTCTTTGAGCGCCCAAGATGCTACTAACCGTTTCTGGTCATCTCTCAGCTGGATACGCTCAAAGATTCTTTCGACAGAACTCATCCAAGCTTGAGTCTGAATAATAGATTCATTGCCCGAGAACTATGCTCCGTTCAGATTTCGATATCTCTTTAATAGAACCTCTAGATCGGGTTATGTATTCCTTCTGTTTCTGGCACTCATTTTTCTAGTACTTCTGCAAACAGCAGATCAAGTGTCAGGTCACAGAAAAGGTA
Organism: Allium sativum; assembly: GCA_030737875.1. Lineage (NCBI taxonomy): Eukaryota > Viridiplantae > Streptophyta > Magnoliopsida > Asparagales > Amaryllidaceae > Allium > Allium sativum. The sequence goes on from CM060924.1 coordinate 305,448,276, forward strand.
CTTTAAAACATAGAAACATATACTTCAAATGTAAATGTGTCTATCAAGGTATAATTTCATTCTGCGTTACCCATACTAGGATATTACTGATCCTATCTGTATAGAATTACCCGTCCTAAAACACTACTGGTTCTATTTCTGACGAGTTCGTTAACATGTTATATTCCAGCACTAAGCTTAACCAAAGCTCTGATACCAAATGAGACGACCCCAAACCCCGTACGGACGGTGGCAAGGGTAATCCGTGGAATATAACACGGAAACAGATAATAGCAGAACAGAATTAAATAAATACACCAGATAATGAACAATAGAATATACTGGATAAAAGTAATCATCAGAGTTACACAGTATACAGGATCACACGTAGTACAATTACAGTTCAACTATACATATATGTCTACAGCGGAAAATAAACATAATGTACAATAGGAGCTGAACAGCATAAAAAGAGATATATGATAGAATCCATCTTCAACTCCAGCTATCCAGAAAGAACCAGCTAAACCTGAATACAAGGTTGCCCATGTAGAAAAAGGGGCACCCGAGTTTGAAAGTGAAACAAACTACGAGTCAGTCATGGGACTGGTATGAGAAATCTGCTCAACACATTTCAAATATGGCTAATCAGAGGACCACGCCACTTTCGTGGAACGGGTTTACTCCATTGGATTGCCAGTGCTTTAAAACAAATCATTCTTTTAAACATCGCAATGCTTTTTATACAAATGAAGCCATTATAAGACTCTGTTCCCATCACACAATGCAACGCAAACTGGAGGATAGAGTTTTTACCTTATAACGACCAAAATATGCTTGATACGAATAAAACAAAGACATTTGATATTATTGCTAGTGTTGTATGTTTTGAAAACAATTTCAAATCATAACTATCAATCATAGATGGCATTAATGCCCCATACCACTATGTCGCCATATATAGGTATACAATCGAAATCACACAGTCACGTATTTGGAAATTGGATTTCCGTCATGAACTAAGGCAAAAGATAGTCCTTACCAAATTCGAGACGCTCTAGCCCGCCCCTCAGGATCAGAGCTCGAGTGACCCTTGGATCGTCAGGGCCGGTCCACCGATGTGGATTAAAATTCTTGAACAATGCGTTTCCCCGCCCTATGGGGGTGTAAATGAGCCAACGAATGACTCCATCGGACCCGGATCGTCCGATCTAACCGAGGCGCTTCGCAACAGCAACAACCACCTAAGTCAAAATCGTCAGGGCGTGTAAAACCACTGACGCCACTTCTAACTAGAAAGAAACGCATGTCCTCCCTGAGGTCCTTTCTCCCGTTTCTGGTTCACACCGGGTGTAAGGCTCACGATTTCACGTTATACACAAAGCTATGCCACACAGGCGGTGCTTTGATCATCACCACAAGACTTTGCTTTTCAACAGAAGCCCTGATCATTTGCCTCTTGGGCATGCCACACTAGCAATTCATGCCATGCGACTGATGTCCATCGATATACAACCTCTGAGCTCGTGCGTTTCAGAGAAGGGCATTAAGCAAAAGAATAAATTCTCCGCCGCCAAACAGATGTATATTTAACAGAGATCAATCAACACGGAATGAAATCCAATGTCAGACATATAGTCCATTTACAAGTCCTTTCTGGGTCTGAATGAAACCGGAGGCACAAAATACCTCGCAAACCCATCGATCACCATGTACGTCTGGACGATCACCACTCATTATCCATATTTCAGGATGCCTCCCAATCAGGACCTCAGTTACCGTCCAAACGAGGTGAAGATCTCCGGTCTTCGACCACCGTCTTCATCTTCAATTACTTATCGTCGATTCAGTTATTCAGAATGGGATAAACCAGGTCTTTCTGATCAACTCGCGTATATAATAAACAAGTGAAACACTAGCATACACACACATCATTTCAATTCATTAATCACTAACCGTCAATCATTAAGAGAACGATTTCCCAAATATTAACCCCGAAGGCCGAAACCAACATCCGATCAACACCCAGGAAACCATTCGACTTAGCCAAACTTCAGTTAATTTCTAAATCACATCCATATTGTTTATAATACTTTATAACGATTTATCGCTATTTTTATTTATTTTAAAATAGCCAATATATTCAAAACGACGCTTCGGGCCATAACGCGACCGTGGCGCTGTTTTTCTTCAGATTTGATTTACACATATCTGAAAATCTAACCGTTGGATCTTCACAAAGTTTACATCATTAGAAAGATCTTTTCAAAATGAAGCCAACAGTTCCAGTTTCGGGAAATTCCGACGGTCGGATCTCCCGGTATAATCGTTTGAAGTTTCGGTTTCAAAATACGAACTGCAGCGTCGTTATTCGATTAAATATAATTATATATATATATAATCGATTCTGGCGTTGTTTTCCTTCAGATTTGAATTAAACATTCAAGACAATCCAACCGTTGGATTTTTACAAAGTTGGTGCCGTTGGAAAGATATTTCCAAAGCGAACCCAACGGTTGCGATTTCAGGAAAAATCCGATGGTCGGATCTCCCGTACTAATCGTTTGAAATCACAGTTTCAAAACACGAACTGCACGGCCACGTTTCGTTTTAATTTTATTTATATTTATATATTTATATAAATATAGTTCATTCAACAATTCCTATATTGTTTCCACTTCAAATATTTCACTAACGCCTTTAAATTTTGGAAAATTTCGCCATAACCTCCTTCGTACGGGAGGGGCTGGGAAAATTCCCAAATAGCTACACGGGCGCCTAATGTCAAAAAGAAAAAGCCAAGCGGCTAGCCAACAGGCTCATAAAATCATCACCCAAACAAAACAGTAAATGTGTACCTATTTGTCGGGCACAAAATTTTATTCCTCTTCTCTAGCCCCTTTGCTATAACCTGTTCAATAAATATGCATGTACATATATACAGCTCTTATCACTTATCATTTTCCATTCAACTCCATATTTGATTCAATTTGGTTTAAAAACACCATTCATTCTAGTGTTGCATGCATAGGCCAAAATCATATCATTAGCTAATTAATGAATATTTCAACTCATGCATATTTATTTGAACGAGTGGCTATTTTTAACACTTCACATTTCAACAATTCATGTATATAATAAAAATGTGATTTTTATTGTAAAACAATTCTTTTCAAAACACTATTATTTTATATAGTTTATGTAGGTAATAAAAATAGGATTTTTATTATAAAACAATTTCTTTTAAAACGAGATTATTTTACATAGTTCATATAGATGATAAAAAGGTGATTTTTATTATAAAACAATTTATTTCAAAATATGAATACCATTCAACACATGAATTTCTATTCAACGAATGAATATCGATTCAACACATGAAGGTTATCTATAGTTTATATATATATATATAAAAATGTGATTTTTATATTTAAAACACGAACACCATTCAACACATGAATTTCAATTCAACGAATGAATATCGATTCAATACATGAAGGTTTTCTATAGTTTATATATAGAGATAAAAATGTGATTTTTATATTTAAAACACGAACACCATTCAACACATGAATTTCAATTCAACGAATGAATATCGATTCAACACATGAAGGTTTTCTATAGTTTATATATAGAGATAAAAATGTGATTTTTATATTTAAAACTTGAACACCATTCAACACATGAATTTCTAATCAACGAATGAATATCGATTAAACACATAAAGGTTTTCTATAGTTTATATATAGAGATAAAAATGTGATTTTCATATTTAAAACACGAACACCATTCAACACATGAATTTCTAATCAACGAATGAATATCGATTCAACACATGAAGGTTTTCTATAGTTTATATATGGAGATAAAAATGTGATTTTTATATTTAAAACACGAACACCATTCAACACATGAATTTCAAATCAACGAATGAATATTGATTCAACACATGAAGGTTTTCTATTCAGCGAATTAATATAGTTTAAGTAAATGAAAATAATTCAAACACATGAATATTATTCAAAATTTTGGCAGCATAACGGCAGGGTAGTTAAAACCGGGATCGTCCCTAGTACGGCTCCTCGCTCTACCTTAAAACCTCGCGGTTTTTGACAATGGGGATCATGCATCTAGTTCGCACGCAGGCGGCATGTATATATTTATTTAATTTCCACAAACTAATCCTATGTGGTTTCAACCAAATATTTCTCAACCACAAATGGGTATTTTTCAACCACAATCAATCAATATTAACCACAAACAATCCCAATCAACCATTCACTATCAATCAATTTTCACACCAATCACAACCAATAAATATCGTCCATGGTTTGTGGACGAGGGGCGTACATATATATATATAAGCAATTCACTTCTATTTCAACACATATATAATTTTTACAACGCATATATAACTTATACATCGGACGTACAACTTATACAACGCTTATACATGAGGTGTACAATGCTTATATAACTCATACATCGACTATATAATTTATACATCGTCGTTTTCCATATTGTTTATAAATTAGAAATCTCACATTGGGTTCCACTCCACCAAAAATAGCAGAAGGCTCAAAAAAATATGCGGTCTCTTCTAAAATGTAGAAGACGTCCACACAGTCACGATGTTTCCTGTTTCTTTGAATTTCGTCAAGAATCGAAAAAGATATGATTTTTCAAAGTCCAGATGTAATAAAAGACGCACCTTTCACGATGGTTCAAAACTAGGTTTTGATCTTTCGATCAAACCGTTGCGCGATAGGAGAATCAGCTCACACAGCGTCGAAGAGCTTCAAAAGACCTTCGCGCGCGTGGTGGTGAGGTGCATTTCGGTGGTCCCTACCGGTGGTGGCGGCGGTCGAAAAAGCGCAACTTCCCGGGCTCGGTTCTCTCGAACGACGCAACGATGGAGAGGGTAATGGGTATGGATTTAAAGAGGAGGAAGAGGGCTTTAAAATGGATCCAAGGACACTTGATTTCGTTAAGAAACGAGAGAGAAATCAAAGAGAGAAGATTCGAGTGCTTTTCCGTCGTGTGCCTGGTATAGATCGGGGAGAGAGAAAATATTTTGACCAATGAAATATTTTTATTAATTTATATATTTTCAAATTCCCAAAATACCCCCTTTCACATACGAACACCAATCCAAGACCAACGACTGTCGTCCCTAGCGTTTTACCCCCATTCCGAACACAATGGGATATGTTTCGTAGGCCCATTCGACTGTTTCAGTCAGTTTCCATTCAAATTAAAATATATAACATTCAATTTTGATTTGAACGTACATTTCAATTTTCCAGGGCCACAAATTAATTCGAAAAATTCCAGAAAAATAAATCTAGCTATTTTTTGACGATACGGTCCCAACAAAACTAGTTTCATCGAATTCTGAGACCGTTTGAAAAAAGGCTCATTTCTGGTCGATCCAATTTAACTGTAATTGACCAAAACACATTTTCCTTTGCCATGCTCACATACTAGCTTCAAAAATTATGAAATTTGAAACCTAGCAATAATTTCACATCTCGGATCTAACAAAAGTGGTTTCGTCGAATTCCGAGTTCGTATGCAAAATGGCCAATTTCACGGGCTATATAGATTCCATAGCGACCTTTCTGAAAATTCATTTGGCCATAACTTTTGCTTTCCGTTCTGAAAATTCAATTTTTCAGATTCGTTAGAAAGGTATTCACTAACAGATTTAAATATTTTTGGTTTCACTCAAATCCGTTTTGTTTTGCACCCGGTACAGTCCGACAAAGTTTGAATTCAATTTTTGAGACTGCAGCGCCATTTCAGGCCTTGTTTATAATTAGAATTAATTATATTCGTTTTCAAATGTCGATTCAAACTCACTTTTCTTTGCTATTATTTAAAATGTTTATTTTAAATATTTAAAATTCATTATTTTAGCCAATTTAAAAATTTTAAATTGGTTCAGATTTTCTGGGTCGTTACAGTTGGTCATGCGACGGGCGGGAGGAACGCCGTTCCTCGGTGGTAGAGCAGGCTCATTTAAGTTGTGGTTACTAGTTCCTTGGTTATGTGCCTCTTCTTCTCGAGATGGAAATGACCCAGATCGAAGCTGCTCTATGTTCTCAGCCCTTTCTAACGGGGGCCGTCGTCAGTTCCTTCGGGGTTCTTCAGACGATGATGTATGTTCTAAGGATAAAGGGTAAGCTGGAGGTGGCGAAACCTGCCTTTAAATATCATCAATTCGTCTGCCTAAGGCAGTAATATTCTGATGCAGCAACGAGCTCTCCTGCCTATGAGCGGCCAATTCATCAGTTTGCCTATCCAATGCTTCAAATATTCGAGTCAGATGTCCTTCGATAACTGGGGCAGAAGGATCGAACTGGTCATCTTCTCTTATACGCAAGGAACTTGAACCGGGTTGAGCAGAAGTTCCAACACGAGTGGAATGAGAAATAATTTCCTTCCCAAGTCGGGTAGTAGTCTGATTGTCAGTTTGGATCGTGGTCCTCCTAGGCTAGTGGGTCGTGGTACCCCCTTGACGTCGGGTCGTGGTGGTCCCCTGGGATCGGATCATGATGATGGGTGCGGGAGGGCTCGCGACGTGGTCCTGCGATCGGGTAGTGACTCCTTCAGCTGCTTGGTTCATTGCTTCATCACTGGATCGGATCGCCCCAATGTTTCCACGATGAAAAAGTTCTTCCTCTACTTGTTCATGCATGCTTTCTTCAATTGCTTCGTTCGTAGCTTCATTCGCTTGGGATACTCGTACTTCCTTAGACTTCTTTCCAGCCATGATATCCGAGCCTTACTGAAATCTTCAAAAATTGAAATAGTGGAGTTTTGGACTGTTTTCTTCGGACTTGACTATCCAAATAATAGAACTACAATCCAATATGCTGAGACTTCGTTCTTAGTGAAAGCACTAAAATGTCAGATCCAAAACTGGCTCCAACACCCAAATTATTCAATTATGCAAAGATTAATATCGGAAAAAATGCAAGAAAAGCAGAAAAGACACAAGATTTACAGTGGTTCGGCGTTAACAAGCCTACGTCCACTTATATCTATGATTATACTTAAGATTCGAGTACAATCAATGATTTATCTCTCAACCTCACTTTTACAATGTTGGTTCACTCAGTGAATTCAAGACAACTCTAAATAGGAATAATGGAGATATGATAATGGTGGAATTAGAGCTCAGAATCCCAAAAAGGATCCTTAAAAATTCCAAGTTATGGGCTATTTATAGGTGATATCTAAAGGCGGATCGCAGTCATACGTGGCACAAATCCCGATGATATCGGATTGGTTCGTAGCTTGATGGAGAAATGGTCATAATGGCAGTTATGGATAGGTGGCACAAGATCCTTCATCTTCGGATCGTGTATGACTCAGTCGTGGCCTTCAGTTCTCAGCTTCAGGATCAGATCATGGAGTGCTTCAGTGGACGGATCAGATCGTGGTAGGGATCCGCGATCGGGGGGAAGCAATAGTGTCATGATCCGTTTAGGCTTGGTGACCACGATCGGGGTTTCATGGCTCGTACGAGTAATACCTAGTAGTGAACATATGCGTGAATCTTGGTGGCTTGATCCAAAAGCTAGCCAACAGATACATATCCGAACGAACATTAGGATAGGGAAAAATCGTTATGGGTTGAAATGATAGATTTGAACGATTTTTACTGAATTTGGAATCGTGAGTTGAAATGATAGACCCGTAGAAATTTTATAAATTGCGGGTTGAAATGATAAATATCCGTATCACTTAACCATATGGTAGAAAACTATATACGGACACCGTCGGTCATGTTTTCGAAATAAAATGAGTTTTATTTTAAAATATTTACTTAAGACTTTATATTTTTATATTTAAATTTTATTTAAATTTAAATTATTTTGAATATTTTAAATTATGTGTTTTAAAATGATTTATTTGTAAATAGGGATTTAAATGTTTATTTAAGATTTTACTTATAAATTTATTTATTTTAAACCATATAATTTATTCCTATAAATATTTTAACATTTTTATATTATTATAAATATTTCTTAAAATCTATTTTATATTATTTTGAACTTGTATATGTTTATAGTCTATATCTTATTCATTTTAGAATTTTATAAACTTATATATATATACACATCTATTTTCAAAAATTAATCTTCTTATATATATATATTTTATAAACTTTAATAAAGTCAAGATTGACAGGTTAGATTTCGCGATTTAAATTCGAAGTTTAAAGATGTAAATTTATATAACGATATTTGAATAACGAATGAACTCATATTAAGTTATGAATTGGAATCGATACGAATTTTAGTAGAGATGAACTTAAATTAGTAAATTTAAAAAATTGAATTTGATTTGGTTTAAATTATGAACCTTGATGAGAAATGAATGTGAATTGGGTAAATTGATTTATGTTGAATTTATAATCGATAAGAATTAAATTCAATTTTAAGTGATTAATTAAGAATTGGAATATATAGATGTTATATATGGAATTGGTGTTTATATCGTTTGGTTTGAATTAAGAATTTGTTAAATCAATGTATAAGAAGGGTTTAAATCATAATTTGGTTGAATGGAAATATAAGATTTCGATTTGAAATGTAGTAGTAATAGTTTTGAACTATATGACTTGAATTATAGTTATAAGACGATTTGGTTTATATTGAAGTTTAAGATTTCATTTTGAATTATATAAAAGGAAATTTGAACCTAAGTGTTGAATTTCATTAATCGACTAAAATGAATGCTTTAAGGGGGTAAAACCAAATTATATGAATTGTTTATATTTATGAATAACAATTTCGAATTATATGACTTGAATTACATAACTCGATATGTTTTGTTTAAATTGAAGTGTAAGTTTTGAATTGAATCTCATATTTCGAATTTCGAACCAAAGTGTTGGATTCAAATGAATCGACTTGAAACGATTTCTTATAAAGGATTTTTTTATATCATTTAATTGGTTTCAAACTTGAATTTTTGTGAATATAAGACGAACCAAAATTATAATCGAAGTTAAAGGTTTTGATATCGATTTAAACGGAAATTGAGATATTTAAGGTATAACTTAAATATAAGTCGATTTGGGATTTGAAAGTTGTTACACGATTTTTGTCTGGAAAATTATATAAAATCGAATTTAAATAGTATAGTATTTGCCTATACTATATTTTGAAATCTTTTCGATATGGTTTTAAATCGATTTGATTTGAGCGATTCTCGTGAGATGTTTTCGAAATTTAATATAATCGAAGCTAGATATTTAAGTTTGACTTCGAAGTCGAATATGAGATTTCATATAAACTATTTTATAAAGTGATTTATAAAATAATGACCACGGTGTGAAAAATGTAAACGATTGGTTGTTAAAGAAACCGGGATCGGCTATTGTCATACTCTCTGCCAATACCGAAAACCACTTTAACAACTGTGTACGTGGTGGAGTTCTAGAATGAAGGGGATGATTTAGCGAACGACTCCATTTTATTTTATTTCATATTAATTACGAGACCCTGACTACCTTGAGTCAGCTTGATGTGGCTGAAACAGGAGCTATGCACGGACCAAGTGAGGTCATACCTCTTATCGAGCACACTTCTTCGATATTATTCTATTACTGTGAGATTCGATTTGGGCCCTTTTGATTATGGGAGTGTGTATCGAGGTGGGTGGTAGTAGCTACTATGCGTTACCACCAGTCCGGCTTTGCAAACGGTGAATCCACCCTGGCATTCCTTGTGTGCCTTGCCACATGCCTTATACGAGCCCGCTACGATTTCGTTTTGTACTGTTTTATATTGTAATAACCCGAAATTCTGGGCCAGTTTGAAATTTTTATTTTGGCAATTTTAGCGAATTTTGAATATTTAAAATAGATTATTTTAAATAATATCGACGTGAAATTTGTTTTGAATAGAATTCGACGTATATATTATATACGTCGTCGTTAGAATATAAATAATTATATATAATTATAATAGAATTGAAAATGGCGCGGTAGTTCGATAATTCGATTTCAAACTTCAATTGAATATACCGGGTGCAAAACAATCCGGATTTTAGTGAAACCAAAAATAATAGGATCTATATGATAATATCTTTCCAACGAATCCGAAAGATCAAAATTTCATAGTGGGAATCAAAAGATATGTCCAGTTGAAAATTCTGAATAGTCGCTATGGAATTCAGGCCCTTAAAAATAGACATTTTGCAAATGACCTTGGATTTCGACGAAACTAGTTTTGTTGGGTCCGTGATGTCAAATTATTGCTAGGATCCAATTTTCATAATTTTTCGAATCAATATGTGAGCGTGGCAAAGGAAAACGCGTTTGACCAGTTTCAGTTGATTTTAATCGACTGGAAAATGGCCATTTTTCTAACGGTCTCAGAATTCGACGAAACTAGTTTTGTTAGGACCGTATCGTCAATACGAAGCTAGAAAATATTTTTCGAGAATTTTTAGAGTTAGTATGTGACCCCGGTAATTTGAAATGTACGTTTAAAATTCAATATAGCGATTTAAATGTAAATTCAACGGAAACTTATCGAGACGATCGAATCAGCTTGCGATACATATCCCATTGTGTTCAGAATGGGGGTAAAACGCTATGGACGACAGGCGGTGGGTTCGATTTCGAGGTCGAAATTAAAAGTTGCTTTTTGAAAATAAAAATAATTAAATATTAAAAAAAAAAAATATCCCTTACCCCCCCCCTCTTTCCCCCTTCTCTCTCCTCATTTCAGAAAAGAAAAAAAAAAGAAAAAAAACCCGATTACACCCAGAACCGCACCCACGTCGTCGCCCCCCTGCCCTAGTCGACGCCGTCCATCGAGACCCCCCTCCTCCTTCTCGACCGGCGAGCCCCCCCCTTCGAATCCCCAAACCCGCGATTTCCCCAAGCCCTAACCCCTCTTCAACAGCCTCAGCCGCCATCACCAGGCCCGGCGCCGGAACCCCCACCGCCTGTAGACCCTCCCCCCCCCCCCCCCCCCCCCGCCTGAGCGCCGAGAGCAGCCCCCCCTTTCAGACGACGGCAACAAAGCCACTTCTCCCAAATTTGATACTGTAAGTTCTCCGATTTTTTTTAGTACGATTTTTGTCCATGAATTGAGTACGATTTTTATACACAAGGAAAATCAGTTTTTTTTTATTTATAGCAAGAAAAAAATCAATATTTTTTTTGTTGTTGTTTATTTATTTTTCTTTATATAGCAAAAGGCGAAATTTTTTATATTAGTAGAAGAAATAAAAATACGATTTTTATATTTTTAAAGTATTAAAAATATAATCTTTACTATATAGGAGAATTAAAAATATAATTTTTATATAGGTAAAATATTAAAAATATCATCTTTATATGTGTAGGAAAATAGAAAATATGATTTTTAGAAAAAATTATTTTTATAAAGGCGAAAACTTTATTTTTATAAAGGTGAAAACTTTATTTTTATAAAGGCGAAAACTTTATTTTTATAAAGGCGAAAAGTTTATTTTTGAAAGGGCGAAATCTTTATATGAGGAATAAGGTGATAAAAATATAATCTTTATCTATATAGTAGCGTTGTGAAAATATGCTTATTTTTATATATTGAATAGCGAAGTGAAAATTCGATTTTTAAATATATGAAGTGATTATAAAAATATGATTTTTAAATTGAAAGTGAATAAATAAAAATGTGATTTTTATTTTAAAGACATCGAAATATAAAAAGGTGTGATTTTTATATATGTAGTGACTACGGGCAACGAAGATGATAAAAAGGCGAGAATGAAGAAGATTTCTATAAAAGAAGAGTCAAGATGAGTGGATAGCTTTTGGTGAGAATTTCTCACCTTTCAATTTCTTTTTCTAGTTATATATATATATATACTAGGATGCAGACGGTGCTTAGTAGCACCCGACACAATCGTCCACAGACCATGGACTTGTTTGTTTGGTTGCATAAAATTAGTTAGATTATTTGATTGAAATTGAATTGTGTGGTGAAATGAATTGATTTGATTGATGTGTGAATGGCGTGGGCCTTCACTAGACCGGGGATAAGGCTAGGCCTCGTCCCGTTTCTAGTATCGTGCCGTTATGCCGCCGAAATTTTCTAAAATAAGTTAGAAAAATAAAAGATATCAATTTATTTGATAAATGAAATGAATAGAAATTCATGTGTTAAAATAAATTGTTTTATCGTTAAAAATATAATTTTAACGTGAAAGCGAATAAATGAATATTTATAAACAAATCGGCCGATTTGTTTATATACACTGATTTGACTGAAATTGATTGGGATGATAAATTTTACACATCGCCCAACTGCACAAATAAAATCTGTGTTTGATTGTTTGAAACCCCACACGGGTGTTGGGATGAAATTTGAAGTTCACTCATCCTGATTGATTAAATATGTCGATCGATTGATTGACAGGCTGTTATAAGCGTCAGATATCTATATTTGATGCTTATACAGTGTAGTGCACTTTGGTTGATGATTGATTATTTTTCAATGCTATTATATACATGTGTTGTATGGAATCCATATAATTAACATTATATGGTGATTGATTGGGCCTCATTTCAAATCGGGAAAATAAGGAATATTATAAAAGAAAATTCATGTGTTGAATATAAAAATAGTCATGTGTTGACGATGTTCATGTGTTGAGTGAAATATTTTAAATAAAAAATAAATATTACACCTTTATCATATTTAAAATTAGAACTACTTCCCAGTAGAAGTCTAATTAAAATCAAACGATAGATACCATAGTTTTATAAAATATTTTACATAACAAAAATAGTGATGTGTTGACAGTACTCATGTGTTGAGATTAGTCGTGTGTTGAAAGCAATATAGATTCATGTGTTGAATGGGATAAATATTCATTGGTTGGATAGAATAAAGAAGTTTTGAAAAATATAAAGCCGTGTTGATTAGAGATGCGTTATTTTGACGCGAACGATATTTATATCGATTTTATTCGTTGTATAATGAATATTGAAAAGTGATTTCAAAATTAAATATTTTGAAATGAAATTCAAATTGAATTAGATTAGAATTCGAATTGAATCAAATAGAAGGTAAATTCGAATTGAATTGAATTGAATCGAATTGAATTGAAACGAATTGAATTGAAACGAATTCGAATTAAATTGAAACGAATTTGAATTTGAATTGAATTGAAATGAACTCGAATTGAATTGAAATCAAATCGATTTGAAATTGAAGATGAAGTTGAAATTGTTTTGAAACGAATGTAGAACTATTTATAAAATTCGTTTTAAAAAGGAAATCGACGAAATATATATAATATATATATTATATATATAATGGCCTGAATAGAACGCGCCGCGCAGTTCATGAATTTCGACCATTGACTTCGAATTGACGTTGCGGGAGATCCGACCGTCGGATTCTCCTAAAACCGGAACCGTTAAGTTCGTATTGAAAAGAGCTTTCCAATGAATATTAGAAATTTGAAATCTAACGGTTGGATTTGGAATTATGTCCAAATCAAATTTGAAAAAGGTCGCTGTAAGTGCAGTTCGATAGCCGTTGATGGAAATCGACTGTACGGGCCTTTATAAAATTATTAAAAATATCTATAATTTGTGAAAAATCATAATATATGATTTGGGAAAAATTGAGCTGAAGAATTCCACATTTGGAAGGATAAAAATAGATTTTTATCGAAATGAACTAGTTTTGAGCTGGAATTAAAAATCAATTTATTGTTGAAATAAATTGAAATTGAAAGTGATTTTAAAAATAATCGATATTCCCAATACGTGGATTGGACTGGAGTTGAATCGAAATTATCTTCGGAATATTTCGATGTTGGATTTCGTGACTATACAGATATTGTTATGGGAATTTGAAAGATATATTTTATATCGTTATTTCCAATACGATATTTGTTGGTTTCAAAATTTGGTATTGAATATAAGTCGATATATTTTCTATTCAGAGCCTTGTATTTAATATCAAATGTGATTTGGGTTTATCGTGAATCGTGTTTTAGATGACATTGGTTCTTTAACCCAGTTAAAGACAGGATATTGATTTTTGAAAGGATTAAAGCTAAGTGGAGTTTTAATGAATCTTTAATTAGATTAAAATGTGAATTGATAATTTAAATTATCAAATCTGAAAGGTGATCGAGAATGGAGTACCACCAGTTTTGCTCCAAAGCGATAGTTAAATCTTTAATTAGATTTGAACGTGAAATGGTAATTAATTTTACCGATAACACCGTGGTGTTAGATATGGAGTATCACCAGTTTTGCTCCATGGGATATATAGGTTGTGATTGGGAAATAAACTAAATAATTACTTCGGTGTGGTTCGTTAATCCCGACTAGTTTGAGATGATATCCAAAGGAAGATTAAAGAATGAATTTAGAAGAATTTATCTTTGATAAAATTAATGGGAACCTTTCCCTAAGAATGTGATTTTGTGAATAAAAGAATATTCTGAATTGGAATGAGGCGTTTGTTGTGTTTGTGTAACATTCGTTTATTATATACGTGGGTTATTCAGAAAGGTCGGGTTTATACCCATTCTGAATAACCGATTCGACGAGATGTCGAAGATGAAGACGGTGGTTGAAGACCGGAAGTCTTCACATCGTTTGGGTGATTACTGATGATCTTGATTGGGCTGTACACCCAGGATGAGGGAATCAGTTGGTGATCGTCCAGACGTACCTGGAGATGGATGGATATGCGAGGAAAGTGCCTCCGGTTTCGTTCAGACCCAGAACGAACTTGTAAATGGATTGTGTGTCCGACATTGGGTTTTATTCTGTGTTGATTGATCTCTATCAAATATACATCTGTTTGGCGGCGGAGAATTTATTCTCTTGCTTAACGCCCTTCTCTGAGACATACGAGCTCAGAGGTTGTATATCGATGGACATCAGTCGCATGGAGTGAATTGCCAATGTGGCATGCGTAAGTGGCAATTGATCAAGGCTTCTGTTGAAAAGCAAAGTCTTGTGGTTGATGATCAAAGCACGGCCTGTGTGGCGTAGCTTTGTGTATAACGTGAATTCGCGAGCCTCACACCTCGGTAGGAGTCAAAAACGGGAGACGGACCGCTGGGAGAGCACGACGTTTCTTTCTAGCTAAGGTGGTGTCAGTGACCTACCAGCCCTGACATTTATATACTTTTCACCTGTGTGGTTGTTGGATATGAGGCGCCTCGGATATAGGTCTGTAAGGACCGGGAAACGTGTGTTCAGGAATAACTAATCCTCAAAAGTAAGAGAGGACCGGCCCAGCCGATTCCAAGGATCAAAGTGGGGTCCTGAGGCATTTGCTAGAGTGTCTCGAACGCGGAGAGGAGCTTGCCCCTTGCCTCAACTCATGACGGAAATCCAATTTCCAATACGTGTATTGCGGTTTTAATTGTAGAACTAGTATGGCGACATGATAGATGGTACCCATGCCGCCTATGATTGATATTTATGATTTGAATTGTTTTGACACTATACACTTATTGTAGTATCAAATAATGTGTTTTAAACGTATCAAGCATGCTTTGGCTGTTATAAGGGAAAACCCTATCCTCCGGCTTGCGTTGCATTGTGTGATGGGACCTGGGTCTTATAACAGCTTCATTTTTAATTATTTAGCATTGCGCTGTTTGTTCTATGCACTGGTATTCTTGGGAGGAAACCCGTTCCGTGTTATACGGCGTGGTCCCTTGATTTACCTAACTTTAAAACCAATATTAATAACTGTTTTAGTTCTCACACCAGTCACATGACTGACCTGGAGTTTATTGTTTTAACATAAACTCTGGGTGCCCCTATTTTCCACACGGGCAGCTAGTAGTTTTGGTTTTGCAGATTTATATTCACAGGGTCCTGATTTACAGCTGGAATGATGCTCGGGAAGCTCTGTATCCGTGTATCACTTTCAGTTGTGTTTTATATTATTTTTCCGCTGCTATGTAATTTATTGTAACTCTGATATTTATCGAATGTAATTTATTCATTTATACTCTGTATATTCTTGTATCTGATGGAATTGTTGTAATAACAATGAAATGTTCTTCCGTCTGCGTTCTATTTTGTCCTGTTCTCAAAGTATTCGTGCTTTCCTTCGCGGGGAAGTTACGGGTTCTTTCAGTTGGTATCAGAGCTTTGGTTTACAGAGCTCGAGAACAAGACACTTTAGAACCATACGAAAGAATTCATCAGATATTGGATTAGTAATATCCAATTAGAATGACTCGTTAGAGATAGGATTAGTAGTATCCTAGAACGAGTGTGAAGAGTATATTTTTCAAATGAAAACAATTTTGTTTTGAAATTTAAATCGTTTTATACGTATTTGAATATTTATTTATTTTGAATATGGACAATCGAGTATATATAGATTTCGCGTATACGCGTCATGAACGTATATTCGAAGTTTCAATATACTGGATAGATATAGAATCACATTCTAGACACCCGGGAATAATTCTGGTGATGTGGCCACATCATCAGTATTTATGTTCGTGTTTCGAAGATGTGATTTTCTATATATTTCCATTAGACTGGTGTGAGAACCAAAACTTATATAGCTAGAATACATTGTTGTGAATTGGCATCAAAAACATGATTTTCTGTATATATATCAAAATTATGAATTTGAAACTCTAATCCACTAATTGATTGATGTTTGTGTTGTTTGTTTATTTGTTTGCTAATTTTAACCATTTATGCCTAATTGAACCGAATATTGAATTGTATTGATAATTGGTCGCATTTGCTTGCATATACGTATACTTATATTGAACAGGTCATAGCAAGGAGGCTAGAGCAGAGAATAAAATTTGTTTGCCCGACAAATAGGTACATGTTTACTACATAATTTACTGTTTTGTTTGGGTGATGATGATTTTATGAGCCTATTGGCTAGCCGCTTGGCTTTTTCTTTTTTCTTTTTGAGATTAGAAGGACCGGGGAAGCTATTTGAAATTCCCCGATGCTCCCGGTGCAGGGGAGGTTATGGCGAAATTTTTCGAAAATTCCGGGTGTTAGTCAAATTTTTGAAGAATTTGAAAATTCTCAGAAACTGAAAAGTTGGAGAATGGAAGCCAGACCGAATGTAGAGTTAATTAATCAAACCACTTTCGACTTTGTTCCTTTTCGGGGACGAAAAGTTTTAAGTGGGGGAGATTGTAATAACCCGAAATTCTGGGCCAGTTTGAAATTTTTATTTTGGCAATTTTAGCGAATTTTGAATATTTAAAATAGATTATTTTAAATAATATCGACGTGAAATTTGTTTTGAATAGAATTCGACGTATATATTATATACGTCGTCGTTAGAATATAAATAATTATATATAATTATAATAGAATTGAAAATGGCGCGGTAGTTCGATAATTCGATTTCAAACTTCAATTGAATATACCGGGTGCAAAACAATCCGGATTTTAGTGAAACCAAAAAATAATAGGATCTATATGATGATATCTTTCCAACGAATCCGAAAGATCAAAATTTCATAGTGGGAATCAAAAGATATGTCCAGTTGAAAATTCTGAATAGTCGCTATGGAATTCAGGCCCTTAAAAATAGACATTTTGCAAATGACCTCGGATTTTGACGAAACTAGTTTTGTTGGGTCCGTGATGTCAAATTATTGCTAGGTTCCAATTTTCATAATTTTTCGAATCAATATGTGAGCGTGGCAAAGGAAAACGCGTTTGACCAGTTTCAGTTGATTTTAATCGACTGGAAAATGGCCATTTTTCTAACGGTCTCAGAATTCGACGAAACTAGTTTTGTTAGGACCGTATCGTCAATACGAAGCTAGAAAATATTTTTCGAGAATTTTTAGAGTTAGTATGTGACCCCGGTAATTTGAAATGTACGTTTAAAATTCAATATAGCGATTTAAATGTAAATTCAACGGAAACTTATCGAGACGATCGAATCAGCTTGCGATACATATCCCATTGTGTTCAGAATGGGGGTGAAACGCTATGGACGACAGGCGGTGGGTTTGATTTCGAGGTCGAAATTAAAAGTTGCTTTTTGAAAATAAAAATAATTAAATATTAAAAAAAAAATATCCCATACCCCCCCCTCTTTCCCCCTTCTCTCTCCTCATTTCAGAAAAGAAAAAAAAAGAAAAAAAAAACCCGATTACACCCAGAACCGCACCCACGTCGTCGCCCCCCTGCCCTAGTCGACGCCGTCCATCGAGACCCCCCTCCTCCTTCTCGACCGCCGAGCCCCCCCTTCGAATCCCCAAACCCGCGATTTCCCCAAGCCCTAACCCCTCTTCAACAGCCTCAGCCGCCATCACCAGGCCCAGCGCCGGAACCCCCACCGCCTGTAGACCCTCCCCCCCCCCCCCCCCCGCCTGAGCGCCGAGAGCAGCCCCCCCTTTCAGACGATGGCAACAAAGCCACTTCTCCCAAATTTGATACTGTAAGTTCTCCGATTTTTTTTAGTACGATTTTTGTCCATGAATTGAGTACGATTTTTATACACAAGGAAAATCAGTTTTTTTTATTTATAGCAAGAAAAAAATCAATATTTTTTTTGTTGTTGTTTATTTATTTTTCTTTATATAGAAAAAGGCGAAATTTTTTATATTAGTAGAAGAATTAAAAATACGATTTTTATATTTTTAAAGTATTAAAAATATAATCTTTACTATATAGGAGAATTAAAAATATAATTTTTATATAGGTAAAATATTAAAAATATCATCTTTATATGTGTAGGAAAATAGAAAATATGATTTTTAGAAAACTTTATTTTTATAAAGGCGAAAACTTTATTTTTATAAAGGCGAAAACTTTATTTTTATAAAGGCGAAAACTTTATTTTTGAAAGGGCGAAATCTTTATATGAGGAATAAGGTGATAAAAATATAATCTTTATCTATATAGTAGCGTTGTGAAAATATGCTTATTTTTATATATTGAATAGCGAAGTGAAAATTCGATTTTTAAATATATGAAGTGATTATAAAAATATGATTTTTAAATTGAAAGTGAATAAATAAAAATGTGATTTTTATTTTAAAGACATCGAAATATAAAAAGGTGTGATTTTTATATATGTAGTGACTACGGGCAACGAAGATAATAAAAAGGCGAGAATGAAGAAGATTTCTATAAAAGAAGAGTCAAGATGAGTGGATAGCTTTTGGTGAGAATTTCTCACCTTTCAATTTCTTTTTCTAGTTATATATATATATATATACTAGGATGCAGACGGTGCTTAGTAGCACCCGACACAATCGTCCACAGACCATGGACTTGTTTGTTTGGTTGCATAAAATTAGTTAGATTATTTGATTGAAATTGAATTGTGTGGTGAAATGAATTGATTTGATTGATGTGTGAATGGCGTGGGCCTTCACTAGACCGGGGATAAGGCTAGGCCTCGTCCCGTTTCTAGTATCGTGCCGTTATGCCGCCGAAATTTTCTAAAATAAGTTAGAAAAATAAAAGATATCATTTTATTTGATAAATGAAATGAATAGAAATTCATGTGTTAAAATAAATTGTTTTATCGTTAAAAATATAATTTTAACGTGAAAGAGAATAAATGAATATTTATAAACAAATCGGCCGATTTGTTTATATACACTGATTTGACTGAAATTGATTGGGATGATAAATTTTACACATCGCCCAACTGCACAAATAAAATCTGTGTTTGATTGTTTGAAACCCCACACGGGTGTTGGGATGAAATTTGAAGTTCACTCATCCTGATTGATTAAATATGTCGATCGATTGATGACAGGCTGTTATAAGCGTCAGATATCTATATTTGATGCTTATACAGTGTAGTGCACTTTGGTTGATGATTGATTATTTTTCAATGCTATTATATACATGTGTTGTATGGAATCCATATAATTAACATTATATGGTGATTGATTGGGCCTCATTTCAAATCGGGAAAATAAGGAATATTATAAAAGAAAATTCATGTGTTGAATATAAAAATAGTCATGTGTTGACGATGTTCATGTGTTGAGTGAAATATTTTAAATAAAAAATAAATATTACATCTTTATCATATTTAAAATTGGAACTACTTCCCAGTAGAAGTCTAATTAAAATCAAACGATAGATACCATAGTTTTATAAAATATTTTACATAACAAAAATAGTGATGTGTTGACAGTACTCATGTGTTGAGATTAGTCGTGTGTTGAAAGCAATATAGATTCATGTGTTGAATGGGATAAATATTCATTGGTTGGATAGAATAAAGAAGTTTTGAAAAATATAAAGCCGTGTTGATTAGAGATGCGTTATTTTGACGCGAACGATATTTATATCGATTTTATTCGTTGTATAATGAATATTGAAAAGTGATTTCAAAATTAAATATTTTGAAATGAAATTCAAATTGAATTAGATTAGAATTCGAATTGAATCAAATAGAAGGTAAATTCGAATTGAATTGAATCGAATTGAATTGAATTGAAACGAATTGAATTGAAACGAATTCGAATTAAATTGAAACGAATTTGAATTTGAATTGAATTGAAATGAACTCGAATTGAATTGAAATCAAATCGATTTGAAATTGAAGATGAAGTTGAAATTGTTTTGAAACGAATGTAGAACTATTTATAAAATTCGTTTTAAAAAGGAAATCGACGAAATATATATAATATATATATATTATATATATAATGGCCTGAAAAGAACGCGCTGCGCCGCGGCAGTTCGTGAATTTCGACCATTGACTTCGAATTGACGTTGCGGGAGATCCGACCGTCGGATTCTCCTAAAACCGGAACCGTTGGGTTCGTATTGAAAAGAGCATTCCAATGAATATAAGAAATTTGAAATCTAACGGTTGGATTTGGAATTATGTCCAAATCAAATTTGAAAAAGGTCGCTGTAAGTGCAGTTCGATAGCCGTTGATGGAAATCGACTGTACGGGCCTTTATAAAATTATTAAAAATATCTATAATTTGTGAAAAATCATAATATATGATTTGGGAAAAATTGAGCTGAAGAATTCCACATTTGAAAGGATAAAAATAGATTTTTATCGAAATGAACTAGTTTTGAGCTGGAATTAAAAATCAATTTATTTTTGAAATAAATTGAAATTGAAAGTGATTTTAAAAATAATCGATATTCCCAATACGTGGATTGGACTGGAGTTGAATCGAAATTATCTTCGGAATATTTCGATGTTGGATTTCGTGACTATACAGATATTGTTATGGGAATTTGAAAGATATATTTTATATCGTTATTTCCAATAAGATATTTGTTGGTTTCAGAATTTGGTATTGAATATAAGTCGATATATTTTCTATTCAGAGCCTTGTATTTAATATCAAATGTGATTTGGGTTTATCGTGAATCGTGTTTTAGATGACATTGGTTCTTTAACCCAGTTAAAGACAGGATATTGATTTTTGAAAGGATTAAAGCTAAGTGGAGTTTTAATGAATCTTTAATTAGATTAAAATGTGAATTGATAATTTAAATTATCAAATCTGAAAGGTGATCAAGAATGGAGTACCACCAGTTTTGCTCCAAAGCGATAGTTAAATCTTTAATTAGATTTGAACGTGAAATGGTAATTAATTTTACCGATAACACCGTGGTGTTAGATATGGAGTATCACCAGTTTTGCTCCATGGGATATATAGGTTGGGATTGGGAAATAAACTAAATAATTACTTCGGTGTGGTTCATTAATCCCGACTAGTTTGAGATGATATCCAAAGGAAGATTAAAGAATGAATTTAGAAGAATTTATCTTTGATAAAATTAATGGGAACCTTTCCCTAAGAATGTGATTTTGTGAATAAAAGAATATTATGAATTGGAATGAGGCGTTTGTTGTGTTTGTGTAACATTCGTTTATTATATACGTGGGTTATTCAGAAAGGTCGGGTTTATACCCATTCTGAATAACCGATTCGACGAGATGTCGAAGATGAAGACGGTGGTTGAAGACCGGAAGTCTTCACATCGTTTGGGTGATTACTGATGATCTTGATTGGGCTGTACACCCAGGATGAGGGAATCAGTTGGTGATCGTCCAGACGTACCTGGAGATGGATGGATATGCGAGGAAAGTGCCTCCGGTTTCGTTCAGACCCAGAACGAACTTGTAAATGGATTGTGTGTCCGACATTGGGTTTTATTCTGTGTTGATTGATCTCTATCAAATATACATCTATTTGGCGGCGGAGAATTTATTCTCTTGCTTAACGCCCTTCTCTGAGACATACGAGCTCAGAGGTTGTATATCGATGGACATCAGTCGCATGGAGTGAATTGCCAATGTGGCATGCGTAAGTGGCAATTGATCAAGGCTTCTGTTGAAAAGCAAAGTCTTGTGGTTGATGATCAAAGCACGGCCTGTGTGGCGTAGCTTTGTGTATAACGTGAATTCGCGAGCCTCACACCTCGGTATGAGTCAAAAACGGGAGACGGACCGCTGGGAGAGCACGACGTTTCTTTCTAGCTAAGGTGGTGTCAGTGACCTACCAGCCCTGACATTTATATACTTTTCACCTGTGTGGTTGTTGGATATGAGGCGCCTCGGATATAGGTCTGTAAGGACCGGGAAACGTGTGTTCAGGAATAACTAATCCTCAAAAGTAAGAGAGGACCGGCCCAGCCGATTCCAAGGATCAAAGTGGGGTCCTGAGGCATTTGCTAGAGTGTCTCGAACGCGGAGAGGAGCTTGCCCCTTGCCTCGACTCATGACGGAAATCCAATTTCCAATACGTGTATTGCGGTTTTAATTGTAGAAATAGTATGGCGACATGATAGATGGTACCCATGCCGCCTATGATTGATATTTATGATTTGAATTGTTTTGACACTATACACTTATTGTAGTATCAAATAATGTGTTTTAAACGTATCAAGCATGCTTTGGCTGTTATAAGGGAAAACCATATCCTCCGGCTTGCGTTGCATTGTGTGATGGGACCTGGGTCTTATAACAGCTTCATTTTTCTTTATTTAGCATTGCGCTGTTTGTTCTATGCACTGGTATTCTTGGGAGGAAACCCGTTCCGTGTTATACGGCGTGGTCCCTTGATTTACCTAACTTTAAAACCAATATTAATAACTGTTTTAGTTCTCACACCAGTCACATGACTGACCTGGAGTTTATTGTTTTAACCTAAACTCTGGGTGCCCCTATTTTCCACACGGGCAGCTAGTAGTTTTGGTTTTGCAGATTTATATTCACAGGGTCCTGATTTACAGCTGGAATGATGCTCGGGAAGCTCTGTATCCGTGTATCACTTTCAGTTGTGTTTTATATTATTTTTCCGCTGCTATATAATTTATTGTAACTCTGATATTTATCGAATGTAATTTATTCATTTATACTCTGTATATTCTTGTATCTGATGGAATTGTTGTAATAACAATGAAATGTTCTTCCGTCTGCGTTCTATTTTGTCATGTTCTCAAAGTATTCGTGCTTTCCTTCACGGGGAAGTTACAGTTTCTTTCATATATGGAGTGCCCTTTGATCAACCTCTAGTTTACGAATGAATTACGGTATTGTATATACAATGGGAATATATAAACGGTGTAAGGGTAATCATGGTCATCCCGCTTGCGCTATTTTGATATTTTACTTTACTGATACATACTATTGTATGTAGCGTATTATACTATATAGTATTAGTTTAACGGATCCTTAGAGGATGGTGATCCCAAACATCCTCTAAGTTACTGATTGCATTTCATCGAACATTTCATTTGAGTTGATTTACTTCCATGAGAATGTTAGTCCTAATCCGAGTTGTTTTGTTTTGCGTTATTGCTCGGGTCAGATCGAGTATTCCAGTTCGAGATTCATCTTTGAAGTTTGGGGCTTATATTGGATTTTTGCTCACCTATATCTACTTGTTGATCAGATGTTCCCGTTATCCAGTTATTTCAGTTATTCTGTCCCAGAATGTTATTATTTATTTATTGCATCAGACTTCCACTGTATTATTTTATGTAAACTCTGATGTAAAATTTATTTAGTAGCTTCACGAACAACTATTATATGTTGTATTTTTCCGCTGTGAGATATTATATTACTCTGTATATGTGTCTATGATCTGTGATTCTATGATTTATTCTGTTTACCCCAGAAGTTAATAATAATCTGTTGTTTTGGACATTTCGAGTTGACATATTTTGTCGATTCGGCACGGTCAAAATGACTGGTCGTTACATATGGTATCAGAGCTTTGGTTTGTCAAAGCGTTAGCTTATGAGGTAAAAGCTCATTAAAGATAGGGTAGAGATACCCCAGAATGAGCAGAATCGGTCCTAGAATCTTTTTAATAGAGAGCGTATTTTTAAAGTATAAATGGTTTTAAATGTTTTTAAAACAAATATTTTCAAATATAAATTTTCATTTAATATTTGAATCCTTTTATGAAATTTCCCTTCCATTTTGAATCCATCCTCCTTTATTGATCCTCTTTGATTAGGTTCCTTCGTTCGTTCATCTTTTAACTCGAATTCTATATCTTATCCTTGTCCATTTCAAGGAAAGAAGTAGAAGAAGAGTATAAGTCTTCTAGCCAGTCCGTCCTTATAATATATTGGTTTGAAATTTATATTTTGAAAGATATTATTATATAAGATCTTCTTAATGTATTATTTAATTTGATATTTGTAAATAATTTGGTAATACCAATGGTTTGTAAAAAAATTATTTGTAATGTATTTATATGTTGACTTATAGAATTAATTGAGTTTTATAAGTTTAAATATTGATAACATTAATTTGAAAATATTTAGATATAGTATAGAATGATTTTGTTATATATTTTATTTAATAATAATATTGTTGTATATTTATTAAGAATTGTATTTAAATTTTAGTAAATAAATGAGTAGGGGAGAGATATAATTTTCCCTATTTCGAATTTTAATGATTTGAAATATATTATTTATAATATATTATTTGGAAATTTGTTATGTATTCTGTCTGAAATATAAAAAGATCTTTTGAGTACTTATTTGACGTTAAAGTTGCCTATCGAATACCTAGTGATTTTGGTATACGTCTGATCAGCATATATGTTAAATCATATACGTATTTGATAGAAATAGAGTCACACTCTAGTCGCTTGAAAATGATTCTGGTGATGACTGCAACATTATCAATATCCATTTTCGGGTTTCGAAAGTGGGATAGATATATATAGCCAATCGAGACGTCGAGTGAATACGTTAAACTGTTTTGAAATGTTGGAAATATTTTAACTTTTGATTTATATATATTTCAAATTACATATATGCATAAGAATAGATATGAACCATTGATTTAAATATATATTAAATTATTTAATTACTGTTTCTCTATCTCATTCCTTTTTGGGGACGAAAAGTTTTGAGTATGGGAGATTGTAACAACCCATTATTTTTAATGATTTAAATTTCGATTTAAATCGATATTTTTATTTTGAAAATATTCTATCGTTTTCCATAATAGGAAATTGTAAATATAATACGTACAGTGAGATATAGTTGCTGTGAAAATTTCATTGGATAATTTGAATGTTTGTTGATCGCGCATTTTTTAAGGCAAAGCTGGGCATATCAGTTTAAATTTTATCGATTTTAAAATCTCTCCATAATTAGTTCGGAAAAGCATGAAAAATATTCTACTCATTGCCAGTAATCCAACGACGAAATTCGTTTCACGAAACATGGACGTTTTGACCTCTGTTTTCCATCCGCATTTTTAAGTTAAAGGGGTCCATAACGCGTTTTTGAACGGAGCACCCTAGCACTGCAAATTTTATAGCGTTGTGTCCATCTCATCGCGTTGATTTTTGCAATATATTCATTAGTTAGTTTCGGTGTTCGATTCACTCTGAAATTGCGAAAATGCTTGCACAATTCATTTTTGAAACAGAGCCATTTGCGTTCGATGTGTCCCTTTGTATTAACACGGAAATCAGAGCCAATTTAAAATTTTTATTTTGGCGATTTTTAATGAATTTTGAATATTTAAAATGAATTATTTTAAATAGTAACGACGAGAAATTTATTTTGAATAGAAATAGAACGTATATATTTATTTGAACCGTCGTTAGAATATAAATATTTATTTTTAATTATAAATGGAATTGAAAATGGCGCGGTAGT
Organism: Allium sativum; assembly: GCA_030737875.1. Lineage (NCBI taxonomy): Eukaryota > Viridiplantae > Streptophyta > Magnoliopsida > Asparagales > Amaryllidaceae > Allium > Allium sativum. The sequence continues at coordinate 305,474,387 of CM060924.1, forward strand.
TTGAAAATTCGATTTCAAATTTCAAATGAATGTGTAGGATTCAAAATAAACCGGATTTTAGCGAAACCAAAAATATTAGAATCTATTTGAAAATATATTTCCAACGAATCCGAAAAATTGAAATTTCATAACGGGGATAAAAATTTAGGCCCAGTTGAAAATTCAAAATAGTCGCTATGGAATTTTGGCCCTTAAAAATGGAAATTTTGCAAATGACCTCCACTTTCGACGAAACATGGATCCGTGATGTCAAGTTATTGCTATATTCCAATTTTCGTGATTTTTGAAATCAATATGTGAGCGTGGCGAAGGAAAATGTGTTTTAACAGTTTCGGTCAATTTCGATCAACCAGAAAATGACCATTTTTCAAACGATCTCGGAATTTGACGAAATTTGTTTTGTTAGAACCGTATCGTCAATACGAAGCTAGAAAATATTTTTTGGGAATTTTTAGAGCTCGTATGTGGCCCCAGTAAATTGAAATGTGCATTCAAAATCAATATATAGATTTATATTTTGATTTTGATGGAAACTGATCGAAACAGCTGAACTAGCTTGCGATACATATCCCATTGGGTTCAGAATGGAGATTGAATGAAAAGGTAACTTTAAAGAATGCAAAATATAATAAATAATAAATAAAATATATAAATCCTTTCCTCCCTCTCTCTTGGTCAACAGTCAACAAATTATAAAGTAAATAAAAAATAGATGACAAAGAAAACTCGTTCGCGCCTCAGTCTCGATCCGCTGCCGCCGCCCATTGCATCCACCACAGCTGTCCCTCCTCGCGTCGCCCAACCTAGTTGCCCTCCCCCACGTCCGCACCCCCTCCGATCAGCTCCTCCCTCCGCTTCTGAAAACCCTAGTTCCTCAAACCTTTCAACCCACGACGCCGCCAACAACCAGGACCCCCAGCCACTACGCCACGCCGGAGCTCGCCTGCACCGCCTCCACCTCACCAGCGACGCGCATCACCGCTTCTCCGATCATAAAAGTGAGTTTTCTGATTTCTCTTGTAGAAAGAAAGTCTGATTATTTTTAAATATAAAGTCATTATTTTTATCTATAAGAAGTTATTATTTTTATTATATAAAGTATGGATCTTTATTATATCAAGTTAAGGTTTTTATGATAATAAAAACATGATTTTTTATATTATAGAAAGGATAAAAATATGATTTTTTATATTGTAGAAAGGATAAAAATATGATTTTTTATATTATAGAATGGATAAAAATATGATTTTTATATTATAGAAAGGATAAAAATACGATTTTTTATATTATAGAAAGAATAAAAATATGATTTTATATTATAGAAAGAATAAAAATATGATTTTTTATATTATAGAAAGAATAAAAATATGATTTTTATATTGTAGAAAGAATAAAAATATGATTTTTATATTGTAGAAAGAATAAAAATAGGATTTTTATATTAGTAGAGTATTAAATATGATTTTTTTAATGTATAGAAAATCATAATAAAAATATAATTTTTATTATGAAAAGCATGGTAAGGACTGCATTGGAATTTCGAACAAATGCAGACCGTTCAGAAATATAGAATGGCGGAGTGGAACCCTCGGTGGGAACTTCTCGCTTTTAATTTATTTTCTAGTTGAAATATATACTAGGATGCAGACGGTGCTTACTAGCACCCGACACCCGTCGTCCACAGACCATGGATGGTTTGTTTGTTTGATTGACATGTTGTGAAAATTGATTGTGTGATGTGGAATGAAATAAAATAATTTATCGTTAAAAAAATTTTATGGTTAAAAATATAATTTTTAACGTGTATATAAAATAAATATTCATTTACAAATCGAACAATTTGTTTATGTACACCCATTTGATGGATATTGATTGGGACGATATATTTACACATCGCCCAACTGCACAAATAAAAATTCAGTGTTTGTGGATTGAAACCCCACACGGGTGTTGGGATGATATTTGGCACACACTAATCCCAATTATTTAGTTGTATGTCGATCGATGGGTTGATAGACTGTGTAAGCGTTAATTATTTATATTTAATGCTTACGCAGTTGTGTGGTGCACTCTGGATGATGGTTGATTATTTATCGTTGCTATTATATACATGTGTTGTATGGAATCCATATAAATAACAATATATGGTAATTGATTGGGTCTCATTCCAATTTAGAAAATAAATTATATTCATGTGTTGAATAAACAAAATAGTCATGTGTTGACAATACTCATGTGTTGAGAATATTCATGTGTTGAAAATATTCATAAGTTGAATAAAATATTTGTACAATAAAATTCACATTTTTATTGAAAGTAAGAATTAATAAATATTCATGTGTTGAATAAAGTATGTATTCCTGTGATGAAGAAAATATTCATTTGTTGAATAGAATAACGAAGTTATTGAAATATATAAAGCCGTGTTAGTTAGATTGACGCCATTTTGATGTAAACGATATTTATATCGGTTTTATTCATTTTTATAATGTATATAGAAAAGGAAGTAATTTCAAAATCTAATATTTTGAAAATATTATCATTCATATATTAATGATATGGAATATTCAATTTTGATTTAAAGTTGAATATGAAGTTGAAATTGTTTTGAAAACGAATTTAAAACGATTTATAAAATACGTTTAGAATTAAAATCGACAAAGTACATATAATATATATATTTTGTATATTAAATGGTCTGAATAAAACGCACCGCGCTGTGGCAGTTCACGAATTTCGACCATTGACTTCGAATGGATATTACGGAAGATCCGACAGTCGGATTCCCCTAAACCAGAACCGTTGGGTTCGTATCGAAAAGAGCTTTCTAACGAATACAAGAAATTAGAAATTTAATGGTTGGATTTGGAATTATATCCAAATCAAATTTGGAAAAGGTCGTTGTAAGTGCAGTTCGATGGCCATTGATGGAAATCGGTCGTACGGGGCTTGATATAATTATTAAATATAGCAATATTTTGTGTAGAATCATAAGAAATGATTTGGAAAGAATTGGGATGAAAAATTCCATATTTGAAAAGATAAAAATAGATTTTTTTTTATCGAAATGAACTAGTTTTGAACTAGAATTATAATCCATTTATTTTTGAAATAAATAAATTGGATTTGAAAGGGTTTTAAAAGTAACCAGAATTTCCAATAAGAATTGGAATGGATTTGAATCAAAATTGTCTTTGGAATTTTTCGATGTTGGATTTCGTGATTATACAGATATTGTTATGGAAATTTGAAAGATATATTTATATCGTTATTTTCAATACGATATTTGTTGGTCGTAGAATTTGATATCGAATATAAGCCGATGTATTTTCTATTCAGAGCCTTGTATTTAATATCAAATGGGATTTGGGTTTGTCGTGAATGGTGTCGTCATTAACACTGTTCTTAAACCCAGTTGAGAAAAAGATTAAATCTTTTTATGAAGCATACCAATTAAATGGTATTTAATTGGAATTGAATTTGAATTAATTTTTGGGTTTATCATGAATGGTGTTTTAAATAACACTTGTTCTTTAACCCGATAATTAATGGAATGTGAATTGGGTTTGTCGTGAACTGTGTTTTAATGACATTCGTTCTTTAACCCGATTTACAGTGAAATGTGAGTTGGAATTTATAAATCTTTTGTTAAGATTTAAAGGAGATTTTCCAAAGAAAAGTTTTCCAATTTAATAAAATAAATTGGAATAGAATGGAATTCGATTTGGTAATAATCGAAGTGAATTTCTGTAGAGGAAGACAACTAATATGTCTGGAATTTAAAAGGCTTTGGCGTAATTCCATTTATATTTTTAATTGGATATGGAAGTTTATATTGATTATATATGTCGATTTGTTTTCCATGAAGAATCCATTGTAAATGGAATGTGATTTTGGGTTGTCGTGAATGGTATCTTTAATAATACTGTTCTTAGACCCAACGGAGTTAAGAAAATCAGAAACTAACTGAAGATTAGTTAAGTTGAATGGTTTCTTGGGTAATGATCTGATGTTGGTTTCGGCCTTCGGGGTTAATACTTAGGAAATTGTTAACTTGCTAATTTACGGTTAAAGGCTGATGGAATGGAATGTGATTTTGGGTTTATAGTGAACCGTGTTTTAAATGACATTGGTTCTTTAACCCAGTTAAAGATAGGATCTGATTTCCCAAGTTAAACAATCATTAATATTGATTTTTGGGATGATTAAAACCAAGTGGAGTTTTAATGAATCTTTAATTAGATTGAAATGATCGAGAAGGGAGTATCACCAGTTTTGCTCTAGACGATAGTTAAATCTCTAATTAGATTTGAACGTGAAATGGTAATTGAATTTACCGATAAAACCGTGGTGTTAGATATGAAGTATTACCAGTTTTACTTCATGGGATGAATAGGTTGGGATTGGGAAATTAAAACAAATGATTATTTCAGTAAGGTTCGTTAATCCCGACTAGTTTGGATAAACCATAATTTGGTTTGAATTGATATTCAAAGGAAAATTAAAGAATAAATTTAAAGAATTTATCTTTGATAAAATTAATGGGAACCTTTCCCAAATTATAAGAATATTTGAATAAAAGAATATTCTGAATTGGAATGAGGCGTATGTTGTGTTTGTGTAACACTTGTTTATTATATACGCGAGTTATTCAGAAAGACCGGGTTTATCCCATTCTGACTAACTGATTCGACAATGTGTCGAGGATGAAGACGGTGGTCGAAGACCGGAGGTCTTCACATCATTTGGATAATTACTGATGATCTTGATTGGGTTGTACACCAAGAGGAGGGAATCAGTTGGTGATCGTCCAGACGTACTTGGAGATCGATGGATATGTGAGGTACAAGGTGCCTCCGGTTTCGTTTAGACCCAGAACGGACTTTTAAATGGATCATGTGCCTGACATTGGATATCATTCTGTGTGATTGATGGATATCGGTTGCATGGAGTGGTTTTCCTGTGTGGCATGCTAAGATGCAAATGATCAAGGCTTCTGTTGAAAAGCAGAGTCTTGTGGTTGATGATCAAAGCACCGCCTGTGTGGCACAACTTTGTGTAGCGTTAATTCGTGAGCTTAACACCCCGATTGTGAACCAGAAACGGGAGAGGACCTTAGAGAGGGCATGTGTTTCCTTCTAGCTAGGGTGGTGTCAGTGACCTACCTGCCCTGACATTTATATTATTTTCACCTGTGTGGTTGTTGGATTGCGAGGCACCTCAGATATATCGGTGACTATGTGGAGCCGATGGAGTCATTTGGCTCATTTACGCCCCAAAGGGCGGGGAAACGCAGTGTTCAGGCATTATAATCCACATCGAGTGGACCAGCCCTGACGATCCAAGGCTTGCCTGCGCGCTTGCCTGAGACATGGGCTAGATTGTCTCGAATTCGGTAAGGACGATCCCTTGCCTCGGTTCACAGATGGAAATCCAACTTCCAATACGTAACTTTGCGGTTTTGATTGTAGAACCTATATATGGCGACATAGTGGTATGGGGCACTTATGCCGTCTATGATTGATACTTATGATTGAAATTGTTTTGACACTATACACTTATAGTAATAATAAAAGATGAAATTTAGCATATCAAGCATTCTTTGGCTATTATAAGGTAAAACCCTATCCTCCGGCTTGTGTTGCATTGTGTGATGGGACCTGAGTCTTATAGTAGCTTCATTGTTCTCTATTTAGCATTGCGCTGTTGTTTTATGCACTGGTATTCTTGGGAGGAAACCCGTTCTGTGTTATACGGCATGGTCCTTAATTTACCTAACTTGAAAATAAAGATTAATAACTGTTTTAGTTCTCACACCAGTCATATGACTGACTTGGAGTTTATTGTTTTAACCTAAACTTTGGGTGCCCCTACTTTCCACACGGGCAGCTAGTAGTTTTGGTTTTGCAGATTTATATTCACAGGATCCTGGTTTACAGCTGGAATGATATTTGGAAAGCTACGTATTTGTATATCTCCTTCAGTTGTGTTTTGTATTATTTTCCGCTGCTATGTAATGTAAATTGAATCTCTGATATTTTTCTGATGTGTAATATTTATTCATACTCTGTATATTCTTGTATTCTGATGGAATTGTTGTAATAAACAATGAAATGTTCTTCTATTTGTGTTCCGATTCGTCTTGTCCTCAGTACAATCCGAGCTTTCCTTACCGGGGAAGTTCGGGTCGTAACATTTTGGTATCAGAGCTTTGGTTTACAAAGCTCGAGAGCAAGACACATTAGAACCAAACGAAAGAATTCATCAGAGATTGGACTAGTATTGTCCAATAACAATAACTCGTTAGAGATGGGATCAGTAGTATTCTAGGGCGAGTCAAAAGAGTGTTATTTTTTAAAATAAAAACGAAAACAAGTTTTGTTTTGAAAATTTAAACCATTTTTGTACGTATTTGAATATTTTTATTTGTATTGAATTTGGACAATCGAGTATATTAAGATTTTGCATATACGCGTCATGAACGTATATTCAAAGTTTAAATATACTGGATAGATATAGAATCACACTCTAGTAGGCTGGAGATGTTCTGATGGTGGTTAGAAATATCATCAGCATTTGTGTTCGAGCTTCGAAAGTGAGATATCTATATATTTCCAATAGACTGGTGTGAGAACCAAAATTAGATAGGATCTATTGTTGTGATTTGGCATCAAAAACACGATTTTCTGTATATATATCAAAATTATGAATTTGAAAAGCTAATCAACTAATTGATTGTTGATTGTGTTGTTTGATTATTGGTTTCATTTATTAAAATTTTGAATCATTTAGCCTAATGGAACCAAATTTTGAAATGAATTGAAAATTGATTACAATTGCATGCATGTACATATATATGTGTGTGAACAGGTCATAGCAAGGAGGCTAGAGAAGAGGAATAAAATTGTTTACCCAACAAATAGGTACATGTTTATTGTATTTCTTGGGTTTTGGATGATTTTATGAGCCGATTGGCTGGCCGCTTGGCTGTTTCTTTTTCTTTTTGGATTGCAGAGGCCTGTATGGCAATTTCGGGATTTTCCTGGTGCTCCCGTGCAGGGGAGGTTATGGCGAAATTTTTCGAAAATTTAGGGTGTTAGCCAAATTTTTGAAAATTTTGAAAAGTTCTTAGAAACTAAAAAGTTGAAGAACTTAAGCCATAATTAAAATAATGAAAGTTGAGTTGGTTAATTAAACTACTTTCAGCTTCGTTCCTTTTCTGGGACGAAAATATTTAAGTGGGGGAGATTGTAATAACCCGGAAATCAGAGCCAATTTAAATTTTTTATTTTGGCGATTTTTAATGAATTTTGAATATTTAAAATGAATTATTTTTAATAATAACGATGAGAAATTTATTTTGAATAGAAATAGAATGTATATATTTATTTGAATCGTCGTTAGAATATAGATATTTATTTTTAATTATAAAAGGAACTGAAAATGGCACAGTAGTTTGAAAATTCGATTTCAAATTTCAAATGAATGTGTAGGATTCTAAATAAACCGGATTTTAGCGAAACCAAAAATATTAGAATCTATTTGAAAATATCTTTCCAACGAATCCAAAAAATTGAAATTTCATAATGGGGATAAAAAGTTATGCCCAGTTGAAAATTCAAAATAGTCGCTATGGAATTTTGGCCCATAAAATTGAAAATTTTGCAAACAACCTCTGTTTTCGACGAAACTACTTTGTTGGATCCATGATGTCAAGTTATTGGTATATTCCAATTTTTGTGATTTTTGAAATCAATATGTGAGCGTAGCGAAGGAAAATGTGTTTTAACAGTTTCGGTCAATTTCGATCGACCAGAAAATGGCCATTTCTCAAACGGTCTCGGAATTTGACGAAATTAGTTTTGTTAGAACCGTATCGTCAATACGAAGGTAGGAAATATTTTTTGGGAATTTTTAGAGTTCGTATGTGGCCCCAGTAAATTGAAATGTGCATTCATAATCAATATATAGATTTATATTTTGATTTTGACGGAAACTGATTGAAACAGCTGAACTGGCTTGCGATACATATCCCATTGGGTTCGAAATGGAGGTAATGTGCCAGGGACAACAATCGGTGGGTTCGAATTGGAGATTTAATGAAAAGGTAACTTTAAAGAATGCAAAATATAATAAATAATAAATAAAATATATAAATCCTTTCCTCCCTCTCTCTTGGTCAACAGTCAACAAATTAGAATGTAAAAAAAAGCCGATGAAGAAAAGTCGATCGCACCTCAGTCTCGATTCGCCGCCGCCGCCCATCACATCTGTCACCGCCCTCCCTCCTCGCGTCGCCCAACCTAGCTGCCCCACGTCCGCACCCCCTCCGAACAGCTCCTCCCTCCCTCTTCTGAAAACCCTAGTTCCCCAAACCTTTCAACCCACGACGCGCCGCCAACAGCTAGGACCCTCAGCCACCGCGCCACCCCGGAGCTCGCCTGCGCCGCCTCCACCTCGCCAGCGACGCGCATCATCCCTCCTCCGATCAGAAAAGTGAGTTTTTTGATTTCTCTTGTAGAAAGAAAGTCTGATTATTTTTAAATATAAAGTCATTATTTTTATTTATAAGAAGTTACTATTTTTATTATATAAAGTATAGATCTTTATTATATCAAGTTAAGGTCTTTATGATAATAAAAATATGATTTTTTATATTATAGAAAGGATAAAAATATGATTTTTTATATTATAGAAAGAATAAAAATATGATTTTTATATTATAGAAAGGATAAAAATATGATTTTTTATATTATAGAAAGAATAAAAGTATGATTTTATATTATAGAAAGAATAAAAATATGATTTTTATATTTCAAAAAGAATAAAAATATGATTTTTTATATTATAGAAAGAATAAAAATATGATTTTTATATTATGGAAAGAATAAAAATATGATTTTTATATTGTAGAAAGAATAAAAATAGGATTTTTATATAAGTAGAGTATTAAATATGATTTTTTAATGTATAGAAAAGCATAATAAAAATATAATTTTTATTATAAACAGCGTGGTAAGGACTGCATTGGAATTTAGAACAAATACAGACCGTTGAGAAACATAGAATGGCGGAGTGGAACCCTCGGTGTGAACTTCTCACTTTTAATTTATTTTCTAGTTGAAATATATACTAGGATGCAGATGTTGCTTAGTAACACCCGACACCCATTGTCCGGATGGCTTGTTTGTTTGATTGATGTGTTCTGAAAATTGATTGTGTGATGTGGAATGAAATAAAATACTTTATCGTTAAAAATATTTTGTATTTATAAATATAATTTTTAACGTGTATATAAAATAAATATTCATTTACAAATCGAACGATTTGTTTATGTACACCCATTTGAAGGATATTGATAGGGACGATACATTTTACACATCACCCAACTGCACAAATAAAAATTCAGTGTTCGTGGATTAAAACCCCACACGGGTGTTGGAATGATATTTGGCGTACACTAATCATAATTATTTAGTTGTATGTTGAACGATGGGTTGACAAACTGTGTAAGCATTAATTATTTATATTAATGCTTATGCAGTTGTGTGGTGCACTCTGGATGATGGTAGATTATTTGTCGTTGCTATTATATACATGTGTTGTATGGAATCCATATAAATAACATTATATGGTAATTGATTGGGTTTCATTCCAGTATAGAAAATAAATTATATTCATGTGTTGAATAAACAAAATAGTCATGGGTTGACAATACTCATGTGTTGACAATAATCATATGTTGAAAATATTCATGTGTTGAATAAAATATTTGTACAATAAAATTCACATTTTTATTGTAAGTAAGAATTAATAAATATTCATGTGTTGAATAAAGTATATGTTCCTGTGTTGAAGAAAATATTCATTTGTTGAATAGAATAACGAAGTTATTGAAATATATAAAGTCGATTGACGCCGTTTTGACATGAACGATATTTATATCGGTTTTATTCATTTTTATAATGAATATAGAAAAGGAAGTGATTTCAAAATCTAATATTTTGAAAATATTATCATTCATATATTAATGATATGGAATATTCAATTTTGATTTAAAATTGAATATGAAGTTGAAATTGTTTTGAAAAAGAATTTAAAACGATTTATAAAATAAGTTTAGAATTGAAATTGACAAAGTGTATATAATATATATATATATTATATATTAAATGGCCTGAATAGAACGGCCGCGCTGCGGCAGTTAGCGAACTTCGACTATTGACTTCGAATGGATATTACGGGAAATCCGACCGTCAGATTCTCCTAAAACCCGAACCGTTGGATACGTATCGAAAAGAGCTTTCTAACGAATACAAGAAATTAGAAATTTAATGGTTGGATTTGGAATTATGTCCAAATAAAATTTGGAAAAGGTCGTTGTAAGTGCAGTTCGATGGTCGTTGATGGAAATCAACTGTACGGGACTTGGTAAAATTATTAAAAATAGCAATAATTTGTGTTAAATCATAAGAAATGATTTGGAAAGATTTGGGATGAAAAATTCCATATTTGAAAAGATAAAAATAGATTTTTTATCGAAATGAACTAGTTTTTAACTAGAATTATAATCCATTTATTTTTGAAATAAATAAATTGGATTTGAAAGGGTTTTAAAAGTAACCAGAATTTCCAATAATTAAATTGGAATGGATTTGAGTCGAAATTGTCTTTGGAATATTTCGATGTTGGATTTCGTGATTATACAGATATTGTTATGGAAATTTGAAAGATATATTTATATCGTTATTTTCAATACGATATTTGTTGGTCGTAGAATTTGATATTGAATATAAGCTGATATATTTTCTATTCAGAGCCTTGTATTTAATATCAAATGGGATTTGGGTTTGTCGTGAATGGTGTCTTCATTAACACTATTCTTAAACATAGTTGAGAAAAAGATTAAATCTTTTTATTTAGATTTAATGAATAATACCAATTAAATGGTATTTAATTGGAATTGAATTTGAATTGATTTTTGGGTTTATCGTGAACGGTTTTTTAAATAACACTTGTTCTTTAACCCGATAATTAATGGAATGTGAATTGGGTTTGTCGTGAACTGTGTTTTAACGACATTCGTTCTTTAACCCGATTTACAGTGAAATGTGATTTGGAATTTATAAATCTTTTGTTAAGATTTAAAGGAGATTTTCCAAATAAAGTTTTCCAATTTAAGAAAATAAATTGGAATTGAATGGAATTCGATTTGGCAATAATCGAAGTGAATTTCTGTGGAGGAAGACAACTAATATATTTGGAATTTAAAAGGAATTACCGTTATTCCATTTGTACTATTAGTCGGATATGGAAGTTTACATCGATTATATATATCGATTTGTTTTCCATGAAGATTCCATTGTAAATGGAATGTGATTTTGGGTTGTCGTGAACGGTATCTTTAATAATACTGTTCTTAGACCCAACGGAGTTAAGAATATCATAAACTAACTGAAGATTAGTTAAGTTGAATGGTTTCTTGGGTATTGATCTGATTTTGGTTTCGGCTTTCGGGGTTAATACTTATGGAATTGTTCACTTGCTAATTTACGATTAAAGGCTGATGGAATGGAATGTTATTTTTGGTTTATAGTGAACCGTGTTTTAAATGACATTGGTTCTTTAATCCAGTTAAAGATAGGATATGATTTCCCAAGTTAAACAATCATTAATATTGATTTTTGGGAAGATTAAAAGCAAGTGGAGTTTTAATGAATCTTTAATTAGATTGAAATGATCGAGAAGGGAGTATCACCAGTTTTGCTCTAGGCGATAGTTAAATCTTTAATTAGATTTGAACGTGAAATGGTAATTGAATTTATCGATAACACCGTGGTGTTAAATATGAAGTATTACCAGTTTTACTTCATGGGATGAATAGGTTGGGATTAGGAAATTAAAACAAATGATTACTTCGGTAAGGTTTTTTAATCCCGACTGTTTGGATAAAACATAATTTGGTTTGAATTGATATTCAAAGGAAGATTAAAGAATAAATTTAAAGAATTTATCTTTGATAAATTAATGGGAACCTTTCCCAAAGTATAAGAATATTTGAATAAAAGAATATTCTGAATTGGAATAAGGCATATGTTGTGTTTGTGTAACACTTGTTTATTATATATGCGAGTTATTCAGAAAGACCGGTTTATCCCATTCTGAATAACTAATTCGACGATGTGTCAAGGATGAAGACGGTGGTCGAAGACCGGAGGTCTTCACATCGTTTGGATAATTACTGATGATCTTGATTGGGATATACACCTAAGAGGAGGGAATCAGTTGGTGATCGTCCAGACGTACTTGGAGATCGATGGATATGCGAGGTACATGGTGCCTCCGGTTTCGTTCTGACCCAGAACGGACTTTTAAATGGACTGTGCGTCTGACATTGGATATCGTTATGTGTGATTGATGGATATCAGTTGCATGGAGTGGTTTTCCTATATGGCATGATAAGATGCAAATGATCAAGGCTTCTATTGAAAAGCAGAGTCTTGTGGTTGATGATCAAAGCACCACCTGTGTGGCACAGCTTTGTGTAGCATTAATTCGCAAGCCTCACACCCCGTTTGTGAACCAGAAACGGGAGAGGACCTCAGGGAGGGCATGCGTTTCCTTCTAGCTAGGGTGGTGTCAGTGACCTACCAGCCCTGACATTTATATTATTTTCACCTTTGTGGTTGTTGGATTGCGAGGCGCCTCGGATATATCGGTGACTATGTGAAGCCGATGGAGTCATTTGGCTCATTTACGCCCCAAAGGGCAGGGAAACGCAGTGTTTAGACATAATAAACCAAATCGAGTGGATCGGCCCTGACGATCCAAGGCTTGCCTGCGCACTTGCCAGAGACATGGGCTAGATTGTCTCGAATTCAATAAGGACAATCCCTTGCCTCGGTTCACAGATGGAAATTCAACTTCCAATACGAGACTTTGCGGTTTTGATTGTAGAACCTATATATGGCGACATAGTGGTATGGGGCACTTATGCCGTCTATGATTGATACTTATGATTGAAATTGTTTTGACACTATACACTTATAGTAATAATAAAAGATGAAATTTAGCGTATCAAGCATTCTTTGGCTATTATAAGGTAAAACCCTATTCTCCGGCGTGTGTTGCATTGTGTGATGGGACCTGGGCCTTATAATAGCTTCATTGTTCTCTATTTAGCATTGCGCTGTTGTTTTATGCACTGGTATTCTTGGGAGGAAACCTGTTCCGTGTTATACGGTGTGGTCCCTTGATTTACCTAACTTTAAAATAAAGATTAATAATTGTTTTAGTTCTCACACCATTCATATGACTGACCTGGAGTTTATTGTTTTAACCTAAACTCTGGGTGCCCCTATTTTCCACACGGGCAGCTAGTAGTTTTGGTTTTGCAGATATATATATTCACAAGATCCTGGTTTACAGCTGGAATGATATCTGGAAAGCTCTGTATCCGTATATCTCCTTCAGTTGTGTTTTGCATTATTTTCCGTTGTTATGTAATGTAAATTGAATCTCTGATACTTTTCTGATATGTAATATTTATTCATACTCTGTATATTCTTGTATTCTGATGGAATTGTTGTAATAAACAATTAAATGTTCTTTTGTTTGTGTTCCGATTCGTCTTGTCCTCAGTACAATTCGGGCTTTCCTTACCGGGGAAGTTCGGGTCGTAACACCCTTTTTCAATCTTACATACTTTTCTAGATATTTTGGGTCTGGAAAACCCATCCTTTTATTTTATTAAATCATCGAGAATTTTTTTTGTTTTTCTAAGTGGGAACATTTGCCTTTAATCCCAAAACCATTTATTTTATAATGCATGCACGTTTCTTTTATTTGCTTGCATTCTTGCGTTCCATTCCATGCTTGTGTTCCATTCCATGCGTGCGTTATGCCATTTCATCTTTGTGTCCATTCTTTTGTACAAAAGCCACGTTACTGTGCATGCATTACGTTCGATTTTCCCAAACCATATTTCATTAGTTTCATGCGTTATATTTATGCGTTACTTCGAGAAAATAAAATAGCTTTGAAAACAAGATGTATTCCAAAGTTAGCTACGGTTTCATCTATTTCGAATACATGCGTCCATTTTGTTTACAAAGTTATTCATGTCCATTTTGTTTTCAAAGATCCATTCAGCTCGCATTTCCAAAAGCTACGTTCAAATGCTATACCGTTCAAAATTCCTTTTTACTCGTTCCTTGATCCCACATTCTTTATTTTACACCTCTTCAGATTTACAATAATAATTCAAACTTTACAACGTCCTTTCTTTAAATTTTAAATGCAAGCGTCTGCTCCCAGAACCCTTTTTCTCTCCAAAAAGCCTTTGACCACTTCACATATATTTATAAAATAAGAGCAGCACCTTTTCAAAACCAGTAAGCCATTTCGTTTCTCTCCCCATCGCCTCTTTTTTCTTCACATTTTTGTCACCCAGCTGCCGCAAAGTTTGGCTCACTCCCATCACAAAACTGACCCGCCTGCCGCGAGACTCCCTCAGCCCCGCCACCTTGTTGAACGCACCCTTGTCACCCTCTTGAAAGCCCATGTCCCTGAGCCTAAGTCCTCCGTGAAGCCGCGCCACAATACCCGAGATCTTTCCCCTCTCCGGCGATAGTTCCGAAGCCGTTCCCAGCTCCAACCGAGGCCACCAACTCCGACCATGCTGCCGTACTCAGCCAGAAGCCGTCACCTGAAGCCTGAGATCTAATTGCACTTCGCTCCACCATCCTAGAAGCTGAGAGCCTTATCCTTCTTCTCCCTCTTGCGTGTGTGACATTTCCTGCGTGTGTTCAGTACCATGAATGAGATCTGTGTATGGGTGTATGGCGTGAGTAAATAATAACATGTGTGAATATTTTTCATGTTGTGTTTATTTTATTGTATAAATTCTTGCGTGCTTTTATGTTGGAGTGTTGGTTTATGTATGTGGTGTTTGTGTGTGTATGTGATGGTATAGTGTTGTGAATATTTCTGTGTAAAAATATATATATGGCTTTGGGTGTTCATATATGATCGTATATTTATATAATGATTTTAAAGTATTTTGTGTGTGTTTGTTTTAAATATAAATTTTATAAATACTACAATTTTCTGTTTGTATCCATATACATATATATATGTATATATAGTTTAGTGTACATTGAATTTAAAAAAATAATTTTTTTATGTATATATAAGCATATATATATAATATTGTTGTAAAAATTAATTGTGCTTATTTTTGAGTCGGGTTTGGTGTAGAGTTTCAAAACCGTTTCAAAAACCCAATATGTGAAACCATCCCAAAACTGATAACCATTCTGATCCATTGAAAACCCCAATCTTCTCTTATTAAAATAAAATAAAATATTGAGCGATTACCGGGTTGAATCCATTTCAAGTCGTGACTAAATATTCATTGCTTCATTCTGTGCCTATCGGCTTTAGGGGTGGGCATTAACCGAACCGCAGGGCGTAAACCGCTCAAACCGAATCTCAAAAATGGTGCGAAAAACTGTTTTGGATGCTCTATCTAATAAAAATATCCAAACCAAACCGACTCGCAATGATACGGTTCGGTTGCGGCTTAACCGTTGATCAAATCGTATTGAATTGGACTAAACCGCGAACCTTTATACCGAACCGCGCCCACCCCTAATCGGCTTGCCATTCTCCAATCTGTGCCATGAAAGGTGAGTTTATCTCACACCTGACTTACATTTTTCATGGATGTTAGATCAATAATGAACTGTTATATGAAATGTATAGGATTGCTGATAGAAATTGTTTGATTTGATATATATGAATATTTCACATGTGACACGATATATTCATATGACACGCAGCTGCACTGATAATATACATGTTGTGATTGATGCTATGTGATGGTTGTTGTGATTGTTGATAACTTAGTTCTAGGAAAATCACTAAGGGTTGAAATGATACATACCCGAACGAACATTAGAATAGGGAAAAATCGTTATGGGTTGAAATGATAGACCTGAACGATTTTTACTGAATTTGGGATCGCAGGATGAAATGATAGACCCGTAGAATTTTATAAATTGCGGGTTGAAATGATAAATATCCGTATCACTTAACCATAGGGTAGAAAACTATATACGGACACCGTCAGTCATGTTTTCGAAGTAAAATGAGTTTTATTTTAAAATATTTACTTAAGACTTTATATTTTAATATTTATATTTTATTTAAATTTAAATTTAAATTAATTTGTATATTTTAAATTATGTGTTTTAAAATGACTTATTTGTAAATAGGGATTTAAATGTTTATTTAAGATTTTACTTATAAATTTATATATTTTAAGCCATATAATTTATTCCTATAAATATTTTAACCTTTTTATATTATTATAAATATTTCTTTAAATCTATTTTATATTATTTTGAACTTATATATGTTTATAATCTATATCTAATTTATTTTAGAATTTTATAAACTTATATATATATATACATCTATTTTCAAAAATTAATCTTCTTACATATATATATATATATATTTTATAAACTATAATAAAGTCAAGATGGGCATGTTAGATTTCGCGATTTAAATTCGAAGTTTAAAGATGTAAATTTATATAACGTTATTTGAATAACGAATGAACTCATATTAAGTTATGAATTGGAATCGATACGAATTTTAGTAGAGATGAACTTGAATTAGTAAATTTAAGAAATTGAATTTGATTTGGTTTAAATTATGAACCTTGATGAGAAATGAATGTGAATTGGGTAAATTGATTTATGTTGAATTTATAATCGATAAGAATTAAATTCAATTTTAAGTGATTAATTATGAATTGGAATATATAGATGTTATATATGGAATTGATGTTTATATCGTTTGGTTTGAATTAAGAATTTGTTAAATCAATGTATAAGAAGGGTTTTAAATCGTAATTTGGTTGAATGGAAATATAAGATTTCAATTTGAAATGTAGTAGTAATAGTTTTGAACTATATGACTTGAATTATAGTTATAAGACGATTTGGTTTATATTGAAGTTTAAGATTTCGTTTTGAATTATATAAAAGGAAATTTGAACCTAAGTGTTGAATTTCATTAATCGACTAAAATGAATGCTTTAAGGGGGTAAAACCAAATTATATGAATTGTTTATATTTATGAATAACAATTTCGAATTATATGACTTGAATTACATAACTCGATATGTTTTGTTTAAATTGAAGTGTAAGTTTTGAATTGAATCTCATATTTTGAATTTCGAACTAAAGTGTTGGATTCAAATTAATCGACTTGAAACGATTTCTTATAAAGGATTTTTTTATATCATTTGAATGGTTTCAAACTTGAATTTTTGCGAATATAAGACGAACCAAAATTATAATCGAAGTTAAAGATCGATTTAAATGGAAATTGAGATATTTAAGGTATAACTTAAATATAAGTCGATTTGGGATTTGAAAGTTGTTACGCGGTTTTTGTCAGAAAAATTATACAAAATCGAAGTTAAATAGTATAGTATTTGCTTGTACTATATTTTGAAATCTTTTCGATATGGTTTTAAATCAATTTGATTTGAGCGATTCTCGTGAGATGTTTTCGAAATTTACTATAATCGAAGCTAGATATTTAAGTTTGACTTCGAAGTCGATTATGAGATTTCATATAAACTATTTTATAAAGTGATTAATAAAATAATGACCACAGTGTGAAAAATGTAAACAATTGGTTGTTAAAGAGACCGGGATTGACTATTGTCATACTCTCTGCCAATACCGAAAACCACTTTATCAACTGTGTATGCGGTGGAGTTCCAGAATGAAGGGGATGATTTGGCGAACGACTCCATTTTATTTTATTTCATATTAATTACGAGATCCTGACTACCTTGAGTCAGCTTGATGTGGCTAAAACAGGAGCTACGCACGGACCAAGTGAGGTCATACCTCTTATCGAGCACACTTCTTCGATATTATTCTATTACTATGAGATTCGATTTGGGCCCTTTTGATTATGGGAGTGTGTATCGAGGTGGGCGGTAGTAGCTACTATGCATTACCACCATTCCTGCTTTGCAAACGGTGAATCCACCCTGGCATTCCTTGCGTGCCTTGTCACATGCCTTATATGAGCCCGCTACGATTTCGTTTTGTACTATTTAATCAACCTCCAGTTTATGGAGGAATTACGGTACTGTATATACTATGGGAATATATAAACGGTGTAAGGGCAATCATGGTAATCCCGCTTATGCTATTTTGATATTTTACTTTACTGATAGACACTATTGTATATAGCATATTATATTATATAGTATTAGTTTGACGGATCCTTAGAGGATGGTGATCCCAAACATCCTCTAAGTTACTGATTGCATTTCATCGAACATTTCATTTGAGTTGATTTACTTCCATGAGAATGTTAGTCCTGATCCGAGTTGTTTTGTTTTGCGTTATTGCTCGGGTAAGATCGAGTATTCCAGTTCGAGATCCATCTTTGAAGTTTGGAGCTTATATTGGATTTTTGCTCACCTATATCTACTTATTGATCAGATGTTCCTGTTATCCGGTTATTTCTGTTATTCTGTCCCAGACTGTTATCATTTATTTATTGTATCAGACTTCCGTTGTATTATTTTATGTAAACTCTGATGTAAAATTTATTTAGTAGCTTCACGAACTACTATTATATGTTGTATTTTTCTGCTGTGAGATATTTTATTACACTGTATATGTGTCTATGGTCTATGATTTATTCTGTTTACCCTAGAAGTTAATAACAATCTATCGTTTTGGACGTTTCGAGTTGACATATTTTGTCGATTCGACACGGTCAAAATGACAGGTCATTACATTATTTGACGATCGGAGAGTGGGACTTCGGAGGGGGGTATGGCGCACGTGCGCCTGCAAGGGGGGCCCACTCGGTGGTGCGGGGGTGGCTCGGCAGCGAAGGGTTTGGCGCGGGTTTAGGGTGCTGAAGCTCCTCGGATACACAACCGTTTCAAGATCAAACCGTATGGAATTGAAGGTGATGAAGTGCTCTACAATAAACTGAGAAGGAGGAAGGTGTTTTAATGAGAGGATTGCAAGAACTTGGTGGAAGAAGGGGGAGCATTCTTAGCCATTACAGAAAGGGGGCGGCGATTACGTCTTTGTGGATTAGGGTTTAGAAGGAGATAATGTGTATTTTTATATTATTTTAATGTTAATTTTACAAATAAATCCAAAAGTTTTAAACAACCCAATTTCAGTAAACCAGAGTTGAACCTACCCAATAGCCCCCGTTTGATGAATTCACTTTCTACATGCAATCAACCAATAAAATTCCAAATACACATTATACATTAATGCGCCTCAAATGCATTTATTTGACAACCATCAAACACTGACAATAATTAATTAGCCATGCATCCATGCAACAACATATTTTCAAAATCATTAACTGTAACGCCCCATATTTTCTATGAATGTATAAGTAACAAATCAGAGGATAATTAATTTCTAAAATAATAATCAAGGGAAACGGGTTGCGCCATTGCGTTTGTCTCGGAATTCTGCTTGGAAACGAGTCCGAGTTTGCAAGAATCGGAGTCCGTATGAGGGAGATATGACCCTCCGAAGTTTCAGGAATTTTCAGGATCGAAAACAGCTCGAAATTCGAATTCAAAATTCGAATTCAAACCCAGAAGCGGGCTGGGCGGGAAATTTCCCGCCTAGGACCCAGGTCGACTGGGTAGTCGACCGCCACCCGACCAGGTAGACTGGGGAGTCGACTGGGGAGTCGACTGGGCAGTCGACCCCCCCCCCGACCAGGTCGACTGGGCAGTCGACCTGGGGGTCGACCTGGTCCCCGAACCTGGTTTTGGGCCTGGGTGCATTCTTATGTATCTGGTCTCGTTTTCTGCCTAGATTCATCTGCCTAAGCCTATATAAACAGCCCCAAACCTAGCCTTCTCTACACACAATTCTATTCTGCTCTGCCTTTGCTCTAAATAAAAATAAAAATGGCGTTGCTACTCTGCTGGAATCAAAACTAGAAGCTAATCAACATCAACCTAAGCAACTCAATTCAAGCTTGAAACTTCAACAACTGTTAAAGAAGATCAACTAACGTCGCTACAACTATCTTTCTTTTAGAATCCAATCAAGGCAAGTACAGTTATTTTCCGATATAAATGTTAATTCTGATTGTGACATGAATTGTAAATCTGAATCTGAGATTATGTATGTTCTGTTCTGTTTAGATCTACCTTGTTCTGTATTTCTTTCTACTTTCTGTTCTATAGCCAGGCTACCACGAGTCTGAGCCAATCTCATAAGAGATTATCATACGCTAAAATATTTGGGACAATAAAATGAATAATGCTTGAAATGGGCATGACCGATATGTGACTGATTTGAGGAAAGAACATAGGTTGAACTTGGAACTAAGGACATAAATCTAAGGAATATAATTGAACCTATGACTTTAGTTTTGTGGCATAAAGAATATTGAACATACGACTTGAGAAGTTGAGGCATAAAAATTTACATTGGACATATGACTTATGAATTGGGGCATAAATTTGATTGTAGGCATGTAATTATTTAGATACATATTACATGTTGTAAACTAGATCTGGATCTGAGCAAGCTATGTATGATAATCTATGATTTGGGGACATAATTCAATATCTGATTTGAAGAATAGGATACATGATTAAAACCTAGATTTGAGGCACACTTTAAGAAGGGGAAGATATTTGACTTAGGTGTAGAAATTAAAATCTATAATAAGATTTGAGGACTATTAAGTGTGAATACACCTAAATAGGGATTTTTGGATATATGGCATGCATTGTAATATTTGGTATAATTTATAGATGAATCTGTTGTACAATGCTAGTTTAACCAAAATGGGAACATATGTTATGTGGTAAATTATGTCCATATTCTGTGTTATGTAAATTCAATGCAAACGTGGGGTATATGATCATAGTGTGAATCATGACAACTATTTAGGCATGCAAACTTAGGCCAAATTTATAATTAGGCAAGATATGTTTGTGAAACTTTAAGGAATGATTAAATTTGTTATATTTGCCTAATTTGCTAGTTCTGCTATATTTGCCTAATCTGCTAGTTTTGTTATATTGCCTAATCTGCTAGTTCTGTTATATTGCTTAATCTGCTAGTTCTTCTCTACTGCCTAGTCTGCTAGATCTGTTCATCTGCGAAATCTGTCATCTGCTAAGTCTGCTGAAAATGCCTAATCTGTTATATGCTAAATCTGCTAAATTGCTTAGTCTGCTAAGTCGCCTAATCTGAGAAATCTGTTATCTGTTATATCTGTTGAGTTGATATAATTAGTCTGTTATTGACATAATCTAAATTGGCTATAATTATGAATAATTGACATGTATATTAGGCATGGGCATAAATGGTAAATTATTAATTAATTAGCCGCAAAGATGAACATGGCTAACTCGAGGTTAGAATGAGTTTGCGGCGTAACTCTGCCCGGAACCGCCCGGCACATCCAGTGGCCGCAAACAATAGGTTCTAATGTGAGAAGTTAGTCATAACGTGCTTGAAACCCGAGGTTAGACTCAGTTTGCGGTAGAAATCTTCCCGGAACCAACCGGCCTAACCAGTAGCCGCAAACTGTCAGTCTAATGTGAGAGGTCTGGGCATTAATATTTAATTAATGAAAATCTGAGATAAATATGATGTCTAAAATGTGTTGGGCGGATAGGATTAAACCCACTAGACTGATGAATTTAATAAATCTGTTCCGTGAATTTGTAGGCCAATTTGCAAAGTTAGACAAATTTGTAAATCTGTTAAATTCGTATATCTGATCCGTTAGTCTGAAAACTTATCTGATCTGTGAACTAGTTGATCTGAATTCTGTATGTCTGAAAATTTGTAAACAAGTTAATCTGAAATCTGTTAGTCTGGGGACACAAGGTTAGGAGGGGAATTACTTGTGTCATCTGTTGTTTGGGACCCATATTAGTCAGTAACCCTTTCTGGTATCAAAACTTTGACCCAACAGTAGGTAGGGTCCGGGCACGCTTACTGAACTAATTATAAGCGGTTCATTCTGATAATAGCGAGGGGTGTTGATGGTGCGTTCCAACCGGGTCTTGTGTGTGCATGGATCCTGGCCTGCTTCTGTGGATGTAAGATGTTGTGACATCTGTAAATAGGTCTGTGCCAATTGGTTGTCACTTTAGGGAGAGATACACCCTACTGTGGGGCCGACACAGGGTATTTATGCATTAGGGAGCCGATCGCTTGGGGTAGGGTTTTAGGGTACACTTAGTCCTGTCTGTTTCTGTTGGTACCGTCTGTTTCTGTTGGGTGGTAACACCTGTCTGTTTCTGCGTGGTACCGTCTGTTCGGGTGGTAAAGGCCCATTTACCAGTGTACACCTAATTCTACATTCTGTTTCCGTAGGGATTAATCCGTTTCTGTCTGTTTCTGTTCGGGTGGTAAAGGCCCATTATTAGCATTCTGTTTCTGTTTGTTTCTGTTGTGGTGGTAAAGGCCCATTACTAGCATTCTCTTCTGTGGAAATTGTTCTGTACCTGTTTCTGTTTTAGTTTAGACGTTAGGGTGACACCTAATCCTGTTATACTAGTATTAGTGCAGAGAAGTGTAAGGCAATAACTTATATCATTCTGTTCCTCTGTTATATCTGCTACACCTGTTACAGTTATCTCTCATCCAGTTTTATTTTCATGTCATGTTATTATTATCTGTTCATAACTGAAAATCACTGGACTTGCCAGACTTTTTGTCTGACCCTTGTTGTTTCGCCTCCTTTCTTCCGTTCCCCCCTCCCAGGTTTTGTAGAAGGGAATACTCTAGCTTGATCCAGATTTCTTCTGCTTGAAGTGCTTAAAGTATGGCTTGTCTTCTTCTGTGGGGATTATGATTTTAAACTATGCATTCTGAAGGCTTTTGTACAAGACTGATATTTTGTACTTGAATTCTGTTATTGTGAATTGAAAGGATGTAACCATACTGATTTCTGTTTTCCGCTGTAATAAAGTTATAATTTTTCAAGTACTGTTTATCTGTCTTGTAATAGTCTGTTCTGTTTACTAAAATGCTCCACCAAAGTTAAAGCATTCCCTTTGTGAGTGACCTTAACGGAGGTGGGGTGTTACATTAACCGTGTATATAAATTTAAATCAAATAAAATTAACTTAATGTGTTCTCACAAATTAAAGAAATAAAAGTGGCAGAATGGATACAACATAAATGGAAATAAATTTTCTATTGTATGGACACATAACAAAAGGGGTAGGATGAGTACAAATAAATGGAAACGAATCTTATAATGAATGGACATATACGATATATGGTCTAAGAAAATAAAGTGGAAGGAATATTATGTTCATAATTTATTTTCCTAAAAAGAGTTTAATAGGGAAACATTGCTTAAATTGAGGAGAAGTTATATGCAAAAGAAATGGAATGAGAAAAATAATGACTACATGGAAATACACACACACACACACATATATATATATATATTAATGAATTTGAAATTTACCTTTAATTGCAATGAGTCAACAAATTTTATTAAGCAGAGCAGTTGTTAAGCTATTGGACAGTAACTGATATTTTGTTATATAAAAAAACTTTTTTAATTTTTTTTCAATAACCTATAATTAAATGAGAAGCAAAATAATTGAGGCATAGGATATATATATGAATTAATGCGTATTTTACATTGTGTTGTAATATATATATTTGGAAATTATGTTTGTATAAATTGTAAGGTAAATGATAACATTAATTAGGAATGGTAATTACATTGAATGTTAACAAAATAACGATTGCAATAGATTAATTGACTCGCGTGGGAAACCAGTTGCTATTTAATTCATAGGTGATAAATTGGAAATAAGTTACAATTAATACACAAAATTTATTATCATATTTCGATGCATATATGTAGTATACTTTGTATATACATGTTAAAAGAAATATATTGCCATATTGCCAAAATGTTTTTTTTTCCTTCCCTAAATTTTGCTGAGCGTTTCATGATATATATATATAAAATGAAAGCTGGCAATGACATTAAGGTTTCTTGCGCATGAATAAATAAATATGAATAAACAAATAATTGCTACGTTCGTTAATAATTTTTTTGATTTAATTTAAAAATGGAATATTTAAATTCTGACGCATTTCCTAACAAAATTTCCTTAAAATAAGTATTTAAATTGGTTCTGATTTTCCGGGTTGTTACAACCTTCTTGTTCCTCAGCTCTTTAGTTTCTTTGCCAATAATCTTTATCGGCTCTCTTCTCACAGCTAATTCGGGAGTAATTTCCAAGTCTTGTTGTGCGACTTCTTCCACGACCAAGTCTGGATCATGCATATGCTTTCGAAGTTGAGACACGTGAAAAAATCATGTACTCCAGGCACCCAGTCAGGAAATTGAGCCCTATAAGAAAGAGTTCCAATCCGTTCGAGCACAGGAAATGGACCAATAAATCTAGGCGTCAACTTCCCTGTTTTTCCAAATTGGACCATCCTCTCATCGGAGAAACCCTCAAATACACATAGTCACCAACAAAAAATTCTAAATCTCTTCTTTTCGAATCTGCATAACTCTTCTGTCGGCTTTGAGCTATTTGCAATCGCTTCTTAATGAAATCGACTTTATCCGAAGCTTCGCGAATCATATCGGGTCCCAATACAAGTCTATTGCCAAGTTCTACCCAACATGCGGGAGATCTGCACGGTTTACCATACAGTGCTTCGAATGGTGACATTTTTAGGCTCGCTTGGTAGCTATTGTTGTATGAGAACTCAGCCAAATGCAAGTGGTCTTCCCGTGATCCGCCAAAATCAATAACACAAGCCTGCAATAATTCTTCTAGTATACGATTCACCCTCTCAGTTTAGCCAACTGTTTTAGGATGATGATCGGTGCTCAAGTTCAGCTTTGTTCCCAATTTTACTTGGAATGCTTCCCATAATTTACTAGCGAAAATCGGTCATGATCACTAACGATACTCATGGGAACTCCATGCAGTTTAACAATTTCCTTAAAATAAATCTGTGCTAGACTCTGAGCAGTTTTATTTGATCTAACAGGTATAAAGTGGGCGGTCTTCATGGAAAAATCTACGATCACCCAAATACTGTAATTTCCTCTCCTGGTTCTGGGTAAACCATCTATGAAATCCATAGAAATTTTTTTCCACTTCCAACCTAGAATTTCCAATGGTTGCAACAATCCAGCGAGTTTCTATTGATCACTTTTGACTTGTTGACAAGTAGAACACCGGCTAACGTACAAGTAAATGTCTCTCTTCATAGATCTCCACTAGAAAATGCGTTTGATATCATTATACATTTTACTCACTCCTGGATGGAAACTAAGTTTTGGTTTGTGACATTCATCCAGCACTTCTTTCCGGAGCTCAGAAATGTTTGGAACACAAATTCGGCCTTTTAACCTCAGAATCCCAACGTAATCAATCTGAAAACTCGAGGGTTCACCGTCCTTGATCCTGTTGCTAATCCTCTGAATGAATTAATCGTCTTTCTTAAGTACATAGATCTTATCAATCAATGATGGCATGATTATAAGACTGCCGATGATTGTGGTTTTTCTACTAAGCGCATCCGCTACCACATTGGCTTTTCCCGGCGTATACAGAATATCTAGATCATATGCTGCAAGAAATTCCAGCCAACGCTGCTGTCTCAAATTCAAGTCTTTCGAGGTGAACAAATACTTCAATGATTGATGATCAATATATAATTCAAATTTCTCACCCAGTAGATAGTGCCTCCATATTTTCATAGCAAACACGATGGCTAATAATTCAAGATCATGGGTTGCATAATTCTTCTCATGCGGCTTCAACTGACGGCTAGCATAAGCGACTACTTGGCCTCTTTGCATTAATACTACACCAAGACCTCCAATAGAAGCACTTGTCCAGACTGTCAAATCCTGATTACCATTGATAATCGTTAATACAAGAGCAGTAGTCAATCTTAACTTCAGCTCTTGGAAAGCTGTCTCATATTCTGGAGTCCACTCAAACCTTGAATGTTTCTTAGTAAGCTGTGTTGATGGACTAGACAGCTTCGAAAAATCCTTAACAAATTTTCAAAAATAACTAGCCAGTCCCAGAAAACTTCGGACTTCTATGGGAGTACTAGGCTGTTTCCAATCCTGAATAGCTGTGATTTTACTTGGATCTATAGAAATTCCTTCCTTTGATACGACGTGACCAAGGAATTTTACCTCTTCTTGCCAGAATATACATTTGGAAAATTTTGCTTTTAAAACATTCTTTCTTAGAATCTCTAACACTTGTTCCAAATGTTTTACATGCTCGCTCTCTGACTTAGAGAAAATCAATATGTCATCAATTAAAACCAGTTCAAATTTATTCAATACTTCTCTGAATACTCTGTTCATTAGACTGACAAAATAAGCTAGAGCGTTACATAAGCCGAACGACATTACTAACCACTCGTAGAATAAATCTGGACCTCTGAATGCTGTCAAAGGAACACATTCTTCGGCAATATAAAGTTGATGGAAACTTGTAGCTAGGTCCATTCGTGAAAATACTTGTGCGCCATTCAGATGATCCAACAAATCATCTATTTATTCTTTAACGTCTGCTTGTTCAAGTCACGATAATCCACACATAGTCTGAGAGCACCGTCAGACTTTAGCACAAACACCACAGCTGCTCCCCAATCATAGAAACTAGGTCTGATCAGACCCTTCCATACAAGCTGTCGAGATTGATTGTCTAATTCTTCTTTTTCCTTCAAGGTCATTCTTCGAATGGCATGCACTACTAGCCTTGCATTCGGAATTAAAGTGATTTTGAAATCAATTTCTCCACATGGAGGTAAGCTAACAACTTCTTCAAACACACCCTCATAATCCTTGACGATAGGAATATTTTCTATGGCAGCCGAAATTTTCTCTATGATGACAGTAATAGGTTCTAATTGAGTAGGAGAAACATCAAGAGCTGGCCAAAAGTCTTTTCTATCCTAATTCAGACCTTCACATGGTATGGTTATATAGTTCCCTAATTTATCCTTTGCCTTAACAACTCTCTCGGTGCATTTAACCTCATCTTCATATTTGGTTAACCAATCCAATCCCAAAATAAGACCAAATTCTATAAAATTCATGACAATCGAGATGGTAAGGAACCGATAACAGGAAAAAGAAACAGGCACCCCACAAATCCAACTAAAATTAAGGGAACCCCCAACTGGATTATGGAAAGTGATGGGTTCTTTGAGCTTTTTCAATTTCTAATCCAATTTCTTAACCGCATTACTTGCAATAAAGCTTTGTGACGCGCCTGTATCAAACAGTACCTTGACTGGAATGTTTTTGACAGTAAGCATGCCTTCCAAAACATCTGGCCTCGCTTGACTGACTGAGGGTGCCAGAGCTTCTGCCATTTCATTTACATGTACCTTTTCAGATTTCTTTATGAGCCGACAATTCTTTGCAAGATGACCAGTCTGATGGCGTTGACTGCATTTTCTATCCTCTTGAAACTTGATCTTGGATTTAAATTCATTCTTCCTTTGTTTCTTTAAAGATCTGCAATTTCCTTGCAAATGCCCTTGCTTATGGCAGTTATTGCATATGGATGTCGTTACTAGTTCTTTCTCCGGTTTAACCTTTTTCCTATTGACTCTAGGCTTCTTACTGACCCCAAACGCCGTACTTTCCTCAGGCTGCGTACTTGCCTTTGGGCTATCAGTTTCGAATTTCCTTTTGTTGCTAGAACTGACTTCCTCTTCATCGACCAAAAGACCTTGCTTATCAAGATCTTCATAGTGATAAGCCATGTATATCATTTTAGAAAAAGGAAGTTTCACATGTGCAGTTACCTAATTTTGGTACTTTCTTTGAAGCCCATTAATAAACCTCAGATTCTTCATACTAGGATTTTCAATTAGCTCGGGTGCAAAACAAGAACGTTTGCTGAATTTATCCTGGTACTCTTGGATGGTCATATCTCCTTGTATCAGATAGTAGAATTAATCATATAGCCGATTAGTTGCTTCTAGAGGAATAAATCTTTCATTGAAAATTTCTTTAAATCTATCCTAGGTAATATTACCTTCTGGATTATGCTTAATAACAGCTTCCCACCAGATTAAAGTTTCGTCTTTGAGTGCCCAAGATGTCAGTAATCTTTTCTGATCATCACTCATCTTGAAACCTTCAAAAATCCTCTCAGCAGAACGCATCCAAGCTTGAGTTTGAATAATGGATTCATTGCCCAAGAACGGTACTCCACCCAGATTTCGATACCTCTTTAATAGAGCTTCTATATCTGATCCTGGCAATGGGAGCACAACTGGCTCATTAGATTGTCGAGCCATAGAATTACTTCTTCTGCTTCTGCCACTCATTTTTCTATGTCTGCAAATAGCAGACAAAGTGTCAGGCCAACAGAAAAGATATTTTAAAGCATAGAGACATATACTTGAATGTAAATGTGTCTATAGATGTGTATTTCATTTTGTTACACTCATTCTAGGATATTACTGATCCTATCTGAAATGAGTTATTCGTCTTAGAATACTTCTGATTCTATTTCTGACGAGTTTGTTAATATGTTATATTCTAGAACTAAGCTTAACCAAAGCTTTGATACCACGTGTGACGACCCCAAACCCCCATTCTAGGGTGGCAAGGGTAATCTTTGGAATACAACACATAAACAAATAACAGCAGAACAGAAATATATAATTACACCAGATAATGTACAACAGAATACACTGGAAAAACATAATCATCAGAGTCACTACACCAAAACAGTGGATTCCCAACAAGTATAAGTGTTACAAATAATTTCTGTAACACTTTTATGTGTCACTAACGGCCTGTGAGGAATTTCCTGTAACACTTATAAGTGTTACAAGCAGAGTAACTCCTAACACTTATAAGTGTTACAAGCAGACCAACTGCTAACACTTATAAGTGTTACAAACATACTCATTGCTAACACTTATAAGTGTTACAAACAACTTATAAGTGTAACAAGCAGACCAACTGCTAACACTTATAAGTGTTACAAACATAATCATTGCTAACACTTATAAATGTTGGAACCATAATATATGGTAACACTTATAAGTGTTACAAACAACTTATAAGTGTAACAAGCAGACCAACTGCTAACACTTATAAGTGTTACAAACATAATCATTGCTAACACTTATAAATGTTGGAACCATAATATATGGTAACACTTATAAGTGTTACAAACATACTTATAAGTGTAACAAGCAGACCAACTGCTAACAGTTATAAGTGTTACAAACATAATCATTGCTAACGCTTATAAATGTTGGAACCATAATATATGGTAACACTTATAAGTGTTACAAACATATTCATTGCTAACACTTATAAATGTCAGTATCATAATCCTACTAACTCTTATTTGGTACACTTCCATATTCCATATATAATTCAACATATCAATTCAAATAAAAGTATTTGGTACACTTCCATATTCCAAATTCAATAATGTCACTTTTGCATAATGCTTTCAATTTCAAAATACCATAATATCAAGTTCAAATTACAAAAAACAATACAAAGTTTTACTAAAGATACATAGAATTTTAGATATTATGAAGGCGAAACATGGACCATATCACAAAGCCTCCATCTGAAAATTCACAAAGCTTGTAGTGTCCGTTTTGAGGACCATCGTAAATTGGTGCTTCCGGATCTAAAACTTCTGTTATCCAAACAACTTTCTCAACATTTGGCACTATCTCTCTAAAATGACACATGGTTTGCGTACCAATATAAGCTTTTGCTACTTCCTTCATATCTGGTGATAATAGCATTACAAATTGTTTTCCTTTTGTTGATGATCCAACATCATTTGTCGGAATAACCGAATCAGCAATTCCAACGTTCGGTGTAGATTTACCCAAATTAGAAGCGGTTTCTGTCATAGGCGTCATAACACCGTCATTAACGTTATGTTGTAATCCCGGTACCATAATAAGAAAGGATTTAAGAGCATCGTTGATTTGGATTGACACTTGACTCGCCACTTGACTTGCAACTTGATTTTGTAATTCCTTAGACCATTGACGAAAATCATCCTTTTTATTCTTGTCGGCAATTGCTTTTGATGCTTGCATTATCTTTACGTGCTTTGCGGAAGAAGAGGAGCTAATTGCACGACAATAATTTTTCCTTTTGTCAGAACCAAAAACTTTGGCGATAGGATCATTGTCAAAATCAAACATGTTTGCATGCTCGTTGCTATTACATTCCAAATTCTGTTTTTTTTCCTCCTCCTCCACAAGTGCCTACAAAATATAAACGCAATCAGTTTTACAGAAATAACAAATTGCAAGTCAAGTTTCTGAGCATTCAGTTTCAGTTTCGAGTCGAAACCAAAACTGAAGTCAGTTTCAGTTTCGAGTCGAAACCGAAACTGAGAATTCAGTTTCAGTTTCGAGTCGAAAGTGAAACTGAAGTCAGTTTCAGTTTCGAGTCGAAACTGAAACTGACCATTCAGTTTCAGTTTCGAGTCGAAACTGAAACTGAAGTCAGTTTCAGTTTCGACTCGAAACCGAAACTGAGCATTCAGTTTCAGTTTCGATCGAAACTGAAACTGAAGTCAGTTTCAGTTTCGACTCGAAACCGAAACTGACCATTCAGTTTCAGTTTCGATCGAAACTGAAACTGAGCATCCAGTTTCAGTTTCGAGTCGAAACCGAAACTGAGACTGAATGCTCAGTTTCGGTTTCGAGTCGAAAGTGAAACTGAAGTCAGTTTCAGTTTCGACTCGAAACCGAAACTGAGCATTATTCAGTTTCAGTTTCGACTGGATAAGCTTTGGCTTTGCGAAGTTGCAAAAACTGAGTTTGCAACTCAGTTTGCTAAACTGAGTTGCAAACTTGGTTTTCCAAACTCAGTTGATTATGATACAAAATTAATCAAGTTCTACATGGATACTACGGTTATTTAATAAGAAAAAGGAAGCGATCTGTTTGACTGATCAAGGCAAAATTTGCTTTATAAAGAATGATGAAAATCTGTTCAAGTAGTATGAGAAATTGAATACTGAAGTAACTCAGTCAACCAACTGTGAAGAAAATGAACATAGAACGTTGATTTGAATGAGCAACAAAACTCGAATGCAAAAAAAACAAATTCTTGCATGAAAATAATTGTTATTTCTTTGTGCTCGTACACAATTTATAACTAGAACTCTTCCATGTATAGTAACATATTGATCAAAGAAAAGTTAAATTGCTCCTAGTAGCAGGGATCCATTTCATATAAATAATAACTGAACATTGTAGTGTAAATAGAAATGAATACAAAATTAAGAACTGAATTTAACAAATAATCAAATTGAATAATAAGCAATCATCAGCTCAACATTTTTTTGTTCAATTTAAACATATGCATAAAATTAATATTCAAACAGTACAATAGACGTTTTAAAGATGCGTCCCATTTTCAAATATAATATATGAAGAAAATGAATACAAAAATTATATCAGACAACTAAGAAAATAGCACTCTTGCTTCATACCGAAGTGAAACTGAAGTCAGTTTCGAGTCGAAACCGAAACTGAAGTCAGTTTCGAGTCAAAAGTGAAACTGAAGTCAGTTTCGAGTCGAAACCGAAACTGAGCATTCAGTTTCAGTTTCGAGTCGAAAGTGAAACTGAAGTCAGTTTCAGTTTCGAGTCGAAACTGAAACTGACCATTCAGTTTCAGTTTCGAGTCGAAACTGAAACTGACCATTCAGTTTCAGTTTCGACTCGAAACCGAAACTGACCATTCAGTTTCAGTTTCGACTCAAAACCGAAACTGAGCAATTGTAATTGCCTTTTTTGTATTTGGAATGTTATGTAATTTTAGAAATAAATTTTAATAACACTTGAGTGTCTTAATAAAAATCTGGTAGTTAAAATAACATGACTAAAATAAAGAATCTGCCTCAAAAATTTAAAATTCAACTTATATGGTTGTCAAGTTAGCTTGTGATGACTGATGTGAGTTGACCGAGCAAGGATTACAAGTTAAGGCACTGATAATGAATGCAGGCATAAAAATCATGTGAATAACTCGAATGAAACTTCGCACTAGGCAGTAAACACTTCATAGATGATAATGAAACCCATAAACATAGCAATGGAATATTATTAAACTTACATAGGTTTTTGCTGCTGATGGAATAACTTGTCCAGTTTTCTTATTTTTATGTCCCGCCTTCCAAACCATTGTCCTCGTAACGTTCACCTCCGGATTTTTCTTAACCTGCAATAAGAAATATTATTAAACTAATTAACTATTTATTAGTAGTATTCACAAGAAATATTTTTACTAAGATTGTTTACCATTTCATCATAAACTTTACGATATGATTTTCTTCCTAGCGTGTGAGTGATAGTATTATTAGCTTTGGCTTGGGCATTTCTCTTACATTGCTCTTTTTTCTTATCGGTGTATTCGTTGTCTACAAACTTCTCCCACCATACTTTGTCAATGTCTGAAGGACATTTAGTGATAGCAATATTCTTGGGTATGATGGTTCCTTTGACTCTAAGCAATCTATTTCGCAAAGTAGACTTTACCGTACGAAAATATCGTGGAAACGTTTTTTCTAAAATTGGCCGAGCTAGATCAGGATCGATGTCCATGTCGAATTCATTCTGTTTTAACAAAGAAATTTCAATACGAAGAATAAATTTTATGCAGAAAGTACATAATTAAATAAGGTGAATTTGTGACATACCAATAGTTCTCGCCACAAAATATCTTTATAGTAACCATCAACATTTCTCCACTCGCCATAGCCAATTGGTATATGACAACGAATTAGCGCTCCGCATCTGGTGCCCCATTTAGCTTCATCATTACCTTTAACACCATCGAAGTCAACTGTTATTGAGTATTTTTTATCACTTGGTGGAGGACAGTTATTTGCCTCAAGCTCCTCATTTGTTGTAACTTCATTTGCACTGCCAATGCAATTGTTCGACATTCTGCATTAAAAAGAATTAATATGCATATTGAAACTAATATGCGTGCTTGATTTGATTTTACAAATGGATGATGAATATGAACAAAGAAAAATCCAAAAAACAAAATCATTTAATGCATTTCACCTAAATAAGCAAAACAATACAAATATTCATTTCAAAATTACATCTCTTTCATTTAAATACATTTCAACAATGGTACTAAATTCTGTTGTTCTTTCAAAACAGACTGAAAATCGGTTGGTATGGTGTAGTCATCTACGTTGTCTGTCATGCGCTTTGGAGAACGTCGAACAATGGACCAATCAGAATTTTGAGTGTCTTGCACATAGAAAACTTGACATGCTTCAGTTGCTAGAATAGCTGGCTCGTCATACTCCCCATTAACAGTTTTGAGCCTATTCAAGTTCACCATCAACAAATGGGAATCGGTACAAATCTTACAACCATTTGTCTTATCCGCAATGTTTACCCAATCACAATAGAATACAACATGTTGGAAATCGTAATAATCAACCTCTATGATTTCTTTAATGATACCATACCAAGTAGTGTCATCATCCGTAGGATTTATATCTTTTGCACTTGCAACAAATGTGGTGATTGCATCCATGCAAACACCGCTATCTTGGATTGAATGACTATCATCATAATGTTGAGGAGAAAATATATATCCATTCACTCTGTACTTAAGATAACTTTTAGATTCCCACTTTGGACCACTAACATATTGCCATAACATTGTATTCATGCATTTTTCTTGTAAAAGCTGTCATGAATGAACAAACTTGAACGTCCAACATAAAAAGAACAAAACTTACAATTTTTATACATATTGAAATAATATACCTTTTTGTGTAACCAATCAATAAATTCGGTTTGAACGATTACTTCTGTCGTTGTGGTAACTTTTCTTTTACCGCGAGAAACATCTTCTAAGGATCGGCGATATGCACTACAAATTAGATATTAAAAGTAAATATAGTTCATACTTTATGTCATTGGTATGTATTAAAATATAGAGAAAATTCATACATATAATATTCGTCTCTTTCAGGAATATTGATACTAAAAAGTAACCACCTTCGAATTTGAACACGTTGCACCCTAGTTAGCTTAATACATTTGCCTTCAATGATGGGACGTTCATATATATCATCACCATCATCTAAAAAAGATGCTTGTGTCGAACTATGATTTCCATCATGTGGGTTAGGCATATACTCCATTGCATATCTAACTGATTCTGAAACAAGGTATGCTTCAGCAATTGATCCTTCTATGTAGCGCTTATTGCTAGGTATATTTTTGCATTCTTTCATTGCTCTAAAAATAGCACACATGCACATATATTTAGAAATTATCACTTTGAAATAACATTCATAAAATTTGTAAGAAAAATACACCACCTTTCAAATGGATACATCCATATGTAGTTTGCAGGTCCACATAGCAAAGCTTGATCGGCTAGATGCACCATAAGATGAATACTTATATCAAAGAAGTCCGTCGAAAAATAATGCACTAGCACACATAATGCCTCGGAAATCATATCTTTGGCAGCTTGAACATGTTCTCGAACTAGAACTTTTGAGCATATCAAGTTAAAATACAAACTCACTTGTAAAATAGCTCGACGTAAATCACGGTGCTTCGGATATGCATGTTGAACCATTATAGGAAGTAAGTATTGCATTACAATATGATACTCATATGTTTTTTTAAGGTGCAAAGTAGGTGGTTGAACAGTAACAAGACTACCAAATCTAGTTGCAAGGCACGATGGAAGTTTTGTAGCTTGTAGAACTTCACAACATTTGGTTTTATGAATCTTATCGAATGCAAACTTAGATGATTGCCTCAACCTATCAAACAATAAATTGAGAAGATGCTCTGTGACATTCTTCTCTGTATGCATCACATCAATAGTATGTCGTACTTTATGACTACTCCAATAAATTAAATTATAGAAAATTGACTTCTTATACCAAGGAGATTTTTCTACGTCACTACCTTCAGTCATTAAGGAACATTCATTACTAGCTTCGATTATTGTTCGCTTCTTATTCCTTGGTAATTTTCCAGGAAAATAACTTATACGATCAAGCTTTTCCAAAAGGGATGGTCCTCTTAACCTTGTTGGCGGTTCTTTATCTTCGCTATCCTTATACCATCCATATTTGACGCATCTATATGGATGATCATCCTTCAAAAATCTTCTATACTTTGGGTAAACAATCTTGTTACCTACATACTCCGACTCGGTCTCCATAGCACAAACTGGACAAGCTTTATAACCATGTGTCACACAACCAGATAAATTTCCCAATGCTGGAAAATCGTGGATTCCCCATAATAATATTGCCTTCATCGTAAACATTTCTCTCTTGTCCATATCAAAAGAAGCTACGCCTTCCATCCAAAGTTCCCTCAACTCATCTACAAGAGGTTCTAAATACACATCAATGTCTTGACTTGGTGCTTTCGGTCCAGGAATTAATAAACTTAGCATTTGAAATTGCGATTTCATGCATAATGAAGGGGGTAGATTGTATGGAATCATATATACGGGCCAACAACTATAACTATTGGAGAGAACCCCATTCGGATTAAATCCATCAGTAGAGATACCAAGCCAGACATTACGTCCTTCATTTGCAAAGTCCGGCCACTTACATTTGATTGATCTCCATTCAGCTGAGTCAATGGGATGACGCATGAAATCCCAAGAAGGATCGGCATGCTTATGCCATTGCATTTTACGAGCTATCCACGGTATAGTGTACAATCTAGTCAACCTTGGAATTATAGGGAAGTGTCTTAAAACTTTTCTTGGTTGAGTTGTCATTTTTTTTACGCCTAACGCATTTGTCTTATCTTTAAATCTTGACGTATTACAATGAGGACATACTACAATGTTAACGTTCTCTTTCCAAAATAACATGCAATCGTTTATGCAAGCATGAATGCATTTTACCTTCATTCCCAAATCTTTTAACATTTTTTTCATGGTAGGATACTTGTTAGGTAATGTGTTTTCTTCCGGAAGACACTTTTTAAATAGTTTCAACAATTCTGTCATGCTATTTCCCGACCAATTAAATTCCTTTTTCAAGTTATGAAGCTCTATCATAACACTCAAAGTTGTAAGTCCATCCTTACAAGAAGGATATAATTTCTCATTTGCTTTGCTTTTGTATTCATGGTACATTTTCTTAACATTTATTTCTTCAAAATTTACTTCACCGCTAACTTGTGGCATATCATGTACTCTAAATGCATCATTAACAAGATTTCCTAGAGTGCCCTCAAAAGACTCTTCTACTTGCATTTGGTCTGGAATGTGAGACTCTTGGACAAAATCCGATGTATGAGTCATTTGTATGGTAGTATCATTTCTCTCTCCATGAAAGAACCACACATCATATGTCGGAAGCATACCAAAAAATATCAAGTGTTTCTCAACTATTTCTATTGAAGTTCTCTTAGAGTTTTTGCACTTCTTACAAGGACACACACATAACTGAGTATCATGTGGTAAATGTTGCTTGACGACGCTGATAAAGTTCTGAACACCGTGCGTATATTCATCCTCATTTCTATGTGTATTTCTAATCCACCTTCTTGATGTTTGTTCGGTCATGACTATCAATCAAAAACATTCAAAAAAATAATTAATACATCATCTAAGTTCTGTAAGATTGTTACCTTACCAATTAAAAAAATGGATTATTTACTTTTTATTTATTTTCGTCTTAGTGTTAGAAATTCTTAAGAATCATACCTAATATTTTATAGTGCATTACTCAATGGCCGGACACTATGATATTACAGTTTTGAAAAAAAATTATGCATTACTATGATATTACTCAATGGTCGGACACTATTTTTTTTGCAGACTTCACATTACATTTATCACTCGAAACTGAAACTGAATGTTCAGTTTCTGAAACTGAATGTTCAGTTTCTGAAACTGAATGTTCAGTTTCTGAAACTGAATGTTCAGTTTCAGTTTCGACTCGAAACTGAAACTGAATGCTCAGTTTCGGTTTCGACTCGAAACTGAAACTGAACATTGCTCAGTTTCAGTTTCGACTCGAAACTGAAACTGAATGCTCAGTTTCGGTTTCGAGTTCTCGAAACTGAAACTAAATGCTCAGTTTCGGTTTCGAGTTCTCGAAACTGAAACTGAACATTGCTCAGTTTCGGTTTCGACTCGAAACTGAAACTGAACGGTCAGTTTCGGTTTTGACTCAACTGAAACTGAACGGTCAGTTCGGTTTCGACTCAAAACTGAAACTGAATGGTCAGTTTCAGTTTCGACTCAAAACTGAAACTGAATGCTCAGTTTCCGTTTCGACTCGAAACTGAAACTGAACATTGCTCAGTTTCAGTTTCGACTCGAAACTGAAACTAAATGTTCAGTTTGTTCGATAAATGGGGCCATACATCAGAATGACACTTATATAGATCTATATACATGCATGATAAAATCATAAAACAACAACAAAGACCTGCAAACACTACAGTCGTCAAAATTTATCTAACTTGTTCAGAAAGAAAAATCTCTTGTATAAATGCATTTTAAATTACAAAAAATTATTAAAAAGTGTGATGATCTAATGATTAAAAATTCTCCTAGAACCTACATGATTTATTGAACAAAGATAACGGCAGCTACCAACACAATTTAGATTACATTTAATATGTGAAATAACAAAGGAAATAGAATAAACTAAAATATGAAATCAAACAAATACTAAATTTTGAGGAATCCAGCTGGATCCCTCCAACCTGTTTTCCTGCATCCACATATGTTAGCTAACATAAATAATACCCATCCTGCTTCAAGGCAGGATATCGCGGTATGAAGGTCATCCACTATCATAGCGTGGGGCGCATAGGGTATTCATCCGCTAATGGTACCGCGGGCATCCGCTAATGATACTGCGGGAAATCCAACCACCAATATATATATAATAGCAACAAACCTAAATATAACTAATATATACGCATCTAAAACTGAAATATTCAATACACATACGCACCTGAAACTGAAATCCAATGAAGGGAGCAGACACAATATGATGAGGTGCAGAAAAAATAAGCGAATGAGAACTGCAGGAACAATAAATGGTACATTAGATTTTACATGCTATATTTGAATGAGAACTTACTATATTTAAAAAAGGAAGAAAAAGAATGAATTCAGAAATGAATTGCATGCTATATTTGAATGATAACTTTATATATTTCAGAGAACCACAGAACAGATTTTACATGTAAGAAACTATAAAAGTGCACATAATTTTTCTTTTATACACTGATAATCAAATTAGAACAATAAGTTTATGGCAAAGCAAGTGATATATTTAAAAGTTTTAAAAGTGATAAGCCAAGACACAAGCCAACAAAGCCGAGAAGCATTTTCAAGTGAAAGCCAAAACAGCCCATTTGGTCGAGCTAGCATAATAAATTGTACAGTGTACACAAGCATTAAAGAAATTCAGCAAAGTAGCATGGTAAGCAAATTCAGCAAAGTAGCACGAAAATGAATGTTCAGTTTTGGTTTCGACTCGAAACTGAAACTGAACGTTCAGTTTCGACTCGAAACTGAAACTGAATGGTCAGTTTCGGTTTCGACTCGAAACCGAAACTGAGCATTCAGTTTCAGTTTCGATCGAAACTGAAACTGAGCATCCAGTTTCAGTTTCGAGTCGAAACCGAAACTGAGACTGAATGCTCAGTTTCGGTTTCGAGTCGAAACGGAAATTGAATGGTCAGTTTCGGTTTCGACTCGAAACTGAAACTGACTTTAGTTTCGATTTTGACTCGAAACCGAAACCGAGCATTCAGTTTCAGTTTCGATCGAAACTGAAACTGATCGAAACTGAAACTGAGCATTCAGTTTCAGTTTCGAGTCGAAACCGAAACTGAGACTGAATGCTCAGTTTCGGTTTCGACTCGAAACCGAAACTGAGACTGAATGCTCAGTTTCGGTTTCGACTCGAAACTGAAACTGAAAGGTCAGTTTCGGTTTCGACTCGAAACTGAAACTGAATGCTCAGTTTCAGTTTCGAGTCGAAACCAAAACTGAGCATTCAGTTTCCGTTTCGAGTCGAAACTGAAACTGAGCATATAATGATTTAGTAGATGCACATAAACAATAGTAAGAAGAATTAAATAGATCTCTATTTTTTCACAGTAATTGTGTAAACAACCTAAAAAAAATACATACATAATGCACATGTTGAATTAGGTAAGCAGTCAACACTAATCCAATGTTTAGTTTACTTTCCAAGTATGTTTTGATTAACTATAGCGTATTGTCTATTTTCGTGTGAATGGTAATGGAATTAAACTGCAAAGGATTTACCGTATTTGGCTCTAATGGAAATATAGTGTTTCGCATTGATAACTACTCTATTAGAATCAAAAGAAATATCGTTCTCATGGACGCTTCTGGAAATCCACTGTTTATGATTAAAATAAAGGTATGTGTTGTATATACACACATTCATTTCATAGCTTTGAGAAACAGATATAAACAATGATTTTTTATGCAGAGAATGAGCATAAGAGAGAATTGGTCCATTTACAATGGAGAAGATGCTACATATACAAAAATAAACATTCATGTTCACGGACAGCAACCACATAACAGGCGAGAACAGCACCCCACAAACCCATTTTTCAAATTAAAAATCTTGCTAAGTGTATACAACAGTTAAATCTCTCTTCTTCCCTGGAACTATTAAAGGCTTGTAGCTGAAAATAAAGGATAGTTGAGGTGCTTTCCTCAATGTGCATGTATAGAGAGGCACACGCTCACCAAACAGTAACACGCACTCTGTTCATTAAAGCTTCTATGCAGGGATGACACATGGTAATATAGGTAACTTAAGTGCACAATATTAAATAAATTATTTAATTACTTAATAGTTTGGATGACTTCTGGTCATTTCCTATTTACTTATTTTTTTCGTATGTTAGAATGTTTTTTTGCATAGACTAACGGTTTATATTAGAGACAAAAAAAAGGTTTACATAGCTAACGTTTCCGCATGTTTTTTCAAAGCAAAAATCCACCAAAAACAACCTTTTAAGAAGCAAAAATAAATACATGGAACGAGCATTTGATAAGTTATCCCAGTTAAACTACAATAGTTTAACATAAGTTATCCCAGCATGTTTTTTTTTTTTGAAGTAAAGAGAAACATATGTATAGTGCAACTTGCCCGTAATATTGAGGAGTAATCTTTATTGCATTTCATTTTCGTTGATCCTTGACTGATAGTCATATGCGTGTAGTCCTTATCATATTTTTATGGCGACTTTCACACTTCTCTCACTTATTATTTCCAAGTCCTACGAAATATTCCAAGACCCTCGCTCTCGGCTATTTTAAGTCACAGACTGATTTTTTACAACTTCTGTATCACCTTTTTTTACAACTACTTATATAACTTCTTTTTCTTATGACCCAACAAATGAAGAATTTTACTAATATAAACTTCTGTATAAAAAAGTTAATTTATCAATTGTATTAAAAAATGCGCTTAGGCTAAATGGTAATGTTTTTATTTTCTTGTTCTTTCAGTCCTTAATTTTGAAATTATTTCACATTGCAAAATCATTTTTAGCAATTTTGTTGTAATCTAATTGCATTGGCTGCACTTTCAAGCGCAGTTGCACTATTTATGGATGTATACGCATTTCTCAACTTGGCCATGTTATAATGGATTTATCATGTTCCACCTTTTTTTAATGTTACATTGATGTCATTTACTATATATATTTAATGCGGCTAGAATAGTTTTCTATCAAAACGTTTGAAGCAGTTTACAATAAGTTAGGTTCAAGTCATAACTCGGTAAATAATTGAAATCAGCCACCAAGTTTTTATGCCCTATAACCATTTTATATAATCATACATCATCAAAACAGACAAAATTAGATTGAGCAAGGTTAAAAAAACATGGTCCATACAAATCTGATTCATACAAATCGTGATTCCAAGAAGTGAAATCGAATTTTTACCTCAAATCGTGATTCCTAGAAGCCACCGTGATTCGAATCCCCAATTCCTACAAGCACCAATTCGAAGTCCATTCTTTAATCGTAGATTTCAATTTTCGATTTCCTCTGATGTTGATGAGAACGATGATTTTAATTGCTTTGCGTTTGTTTTCTAAGCGTATTTGGGGTTGGAGCGGCCTGAAAAGAGTTAAGTGTCAGTAAGTTATGCGTTGAACATCAATTAGGGTTATATGCGCCAATTGGCCATTGTACATATATACACATTCATTATCTCAGTACAATAAAATAATGGTTTGGGTCCAAAATAGTTGATATCACATTAGCACATTTTGTCGAGGTTATCATTGTCTTAATAGTGAATCAGAAGAACAAAAACCAAATGAATTAAAAAACAGAAGGAACCGACTTCCAATATTTTAGTTGCAACAAGTTTCAGAAGAAGAAAAAACATATGAAGAAGGGCAAAGTCTGATATCCAACTATATACTTACCAGCTATCCTTGTTACTACCCTTTGAATAGATGGGAAATAAAAAGGAGGTAAAGTGATGTGCAACATAACACTGTCATGTAGTAACACGACAGTCAAAACAAACATATGCAAATTAACAAATTTATGCAAAATAACACTGTCATGTATTAGTACAACATAGCAATTATTAATGTTTTAAAGACTTCAGATAAAGCTCAATCATCTATATGAGTGGGCATGATGCAAAATGGATTAGAGGTAAGATAAAATACATATGCAAATAGCAGTATAAGCAAAAAATTAAAATTAAATACTGCATAAATTTACTGCAAGGAGAATGGCATAGAAAATTCTGCAACATACCCAATCTTCTTTCATAACTATGAACTTGATACAAATAAATACTTAAAAAATCCCATCAGCAACAGTATCCAAAATATATTATCCAATTAGGATATCGGCAACCTTGAATTTTATTGAATGTCATAACATTTAGTTCTAAGCCAAACAAAATACTTGGAAGTTATTTCTTAAAGATCAATGCCTTAAAGTTTCTTGAATTCTAAAGCAAGGCAGTCAACTATTTTTTGCATAACAAATACTTGGAAACCCATATACAGAGCTATGGCGAGCAGTATATTTTTTGCATAATTTGTTTACAAAGTGCCAATTAAATAACAATGAATATGGCAGCTGTAAACATGCAATCACAAAAGGTATCTAAGCCTCAAAATTCATAGTAAATCTATCTGAAATAAGCGTAACAAACAAATCAATCGTACGTTATAATTTTGATCTACATAAGCAAAAATCTCGAAATGGAGAATGAACAATCGAAGATTGGAAACAATAAGAACGAATCGAAGAGGAAAAACATACCTTTGTCGAAAGTATTAAAGAAAACTCAGCGTTTTGGATGAACGAAGAAACGTAGAAAATCGCCTCCAGACAGAAAAACCTAATTTAAAAGAACGCGGCTTGGAAGGAATAAGTGTTGAGGAGTATGCGTTGAACATCCGATTAGGTTACGTTTGGCAACTTACCCTTTTGCCCTTAAAAAATAAGAGTTGACCAAGCATAACAACACATAAAAGTGTTGGCACATTTTTGGTGACACATTTTTGTTACCGCAACACATATAAGTGTCAGTAGTCTACAACACATATAAGTGTTGGCAGTTGAAAAAAATAAGAGTTGCCAATTGGCCATTATGGTGTAGTGAGTTACACAGTATACAGGATCACACTTATTACAACATACAGTTTCAGCTTTATATATAATGTCTACAGTGGAATCAAACATAATATACATAATAGGAGCTG
The DNA here is from genome assembly GCA_030737875.1 of Allium sativum. Lineage (NCBI taxonomy): Eukaryota > Viridiplantae > Streptophyta > Magnoliopsida > Asparagales > Amaryllidaceae > Allium > Allium sativum. The sequence continues at coordinate 305,517,257 of CM060924.1, forward strand.
ATTAGCATAAAAGAAGTGATAGAATCCATCTTCACCTCCATAGCTATCCAGAGGGAGCCTGCTAAAACCTGAATATAAGGCTGCCCATGTAGAAAATAGGGCACCCAAGTTTGCAAGTGAAACAAACTATGAGTCAGTCATGGGACTGGTATGAGAAATTTACTTAGTTTATCTTATAATAAGGCCGATCATAGGACCATGCCGCTAATGTGCAACGGGTTTACTCCTTTGGATTGCCAATGTTTAAAACAAGTAAATCATTTAAACATCGCCATGCTTTTTACAAAAATGAAGCCATTATAAGACTTAGGTCCCATCACACAACGCAACGCAAACCGGAGAATAGAGTTTTACCTTATAATGGCCAAAATATGCTTGATACATATAAATCAAAATCATTTGATATTATTACTAGTGTTTATATGTTTCAATAACAATTTCAGTCGTAAGTATCAATCATAGACGACATGAGAGTCCCATGCCACTATGTCGCCATATATAGGTTTACAATCAAAACCCACGATGTCATATTTGGAAATAGGATTTCCGTCATGAACCAAGGTAAGGGATCGTCCTTACCGCTTCGAGACAATGTAGCCAATGTATCAGGACCCAGACACAGGTGGGCCCTTAGATCGTCAAGGCCGGTCCACACGGAGTGGATTAAAATGCCTGAACACTGCGTTTCCCCGCCCTATGGGGCATAAACTGGTCATATCCCGACCAAACCATCGGCTCTGAAGAGGCTGAAATAACCGAGGCGCCTCGCTATCCATCGTCCACATAAATAAAATGTCCGGGCATGTAAAACCTAGACACGCATGTCCTCCTCGAAGTCCTCTCCCGTTTCTGCCTCATACCGGGGTGTGAGGCTCGCGAATTAACGCTATACACAAATCTATGCTATTTAAAGCCGTGCTTTGATCATCAACTACAAGGCTCTGCTTTTCAACAAAAGCCTTGATCACTGCATCTCTGTATGCCACGTTGTCAAGCTACAACGTCAGACACACATCCATTTACAAGTCCATTCTTGGTCTGAATGAAACCGGAGGCACCTTATTCCTCATCCCATATGTCCAATACAGGAGAGAGGTCCTCGCACATCCGAACTATCAACAAGTATGTCTGGACAACCACCACTGTAACCCCTTCAGGGCAACAAATCCCATCAAAGGCATCAGTAGCCATCCATTTGATGTGAAGATCATAGGTCTTGCAACATCTTCATATCTTCGATTTCTAATCGTCCTCCAATTATTTGAAATGAGATTTAACTCGGCATTTTTAAATAGTTCACGTATATTTATAATTCAAATCAATTCATTTCCATGGTTAAATTATTTGACATCCATAATTCAGTTCATTAATATAATTTTCATGTCAAACGCATTCAACCATCAAATATCCAATAAACTGAGTAAATTCGGTGTATTTCCATTCCATATCATTTATAATATTTTATAATGATTTATCGCTATTTTTATTTATTTAAAAATAGCCCATTTATTTAAAATGACGCTTCAGGCCATAACGCGACCATAGCTCTGTTTTTCTTCAGATTTGATTTATAAATTTTGAAAATATAGCCGTTGGATCTTTACAAATTTTATATCATTGGAAAGATCTTTTCAAAGCAGACCCAGCGGTTCTAATTTTGGGAAAATCCGGCAGTCGGATCTCCCAGTACAATCGTTTAAAGTTACGATTTCAAAATACGAACTACAGCGTCATTATTTGTTTTATTTTAATTATATTTATATATATATATAATCTATTCTGGCGCTGTTTTTGTTTAGATTTGAATTAAACATTTGACATAATCTAACCGTTGGATCTTTACAAATTTGGTATCGTTGTAGAGATATTTTCAAAGCGGACCCAATAGTTTCGGTTTTGGGAAAATTCGACAGTCGGATCTCCCGTATAATCATTTAAAATCACAATTTCAAAATACGAACTGCAACATCATTATTCGTTTTATTTTAGTTATATATATATATATATTATTCGTTCTTCGATTTCCAAACCATTTTCATTTCATATATGTGGTAAAAATAATATTTTTACCCAAAAAATATTTATTTCAACACATGACTATTTTTAACACTTCATATATATAATAAAAATGTGATTTTTATTGTTAAAACAATTTATTTAAAACATGAATATTTTTAGCGATTCATATATATATATATATATATATATATATATATATAATAAAAATGTGATTTTTATCGTTTAAAACAATTTATTTCAAACATGAATATTTTATATACTTCATATACACAATAAAAATGTGATTTTTATCATTTAAACAATTCACTCGTCATATGAATATTTTTCCAACATATGAATATAAATCAAACACATGTATATTTCAGAAAATTTCGACAGCATAACGGCAGGGGGTTTAAAACCGGCACCGTCCCGAGTATGGTTCCTCGCACTACCTTATGCCTCGCGGCGTTCCCTAAGGGGCTTATCCTTATAATCTAAATATTTCGATCATTTTCATATCACAATGAATATTTCCATAAACAATTCCAATTTTGTTTCAACCACAAACAACCATTATCAACCATTCGCGTTTATCAACCAAATTTAACGTCAACCAAAAACCAAACAATCACAATCAATATATCTCGTCCATGGTCTGTGGACAAGGGGAGTGTGTGTATATATATACACATATATATCAATTTCATTTCAATTTTCATTTTAACTCCATTCAACACACATATGATTTTTACATTGCATATATAACTTATACATCGAACATATAATTTATACAATGCTTATACATGAGGTGTACAACACTTATATGACTTATACATTGATTATATAATTTATACATCACCAATCCATTCAAATTTGAATTTAGAAATCTCACATTGGGTTCCACTCCTCCAAAAATTGTAGGAAGCTCCAAAAATTCTCCGGTCTCTTCTAGAATGTAGAAGACGTCGCCATGAGTCCAATGTATCTTGTTTCACTGGATTTCGACAACATAGCAAAAATATATGATTTTTATTGTAAAATCATAATTCGTCGCGCTTTAAAGTGTTATAATCAGTTTAAAATATGAAGGCCGTTACCTCAGCTGAAGCGTTCAAAACTAGGTTTGCGATTTGCGCGCGAATCATTGCACGAGACGACAATCGGCCACTGCCATGTAGAGGAGGAAGGAGAGGCGTGCAGGCGCGTGGTGGTCTCCTCAGATCGACGGCATCCAGAGGGCACAGTGGCGCAAAGAACGGTGACACTTCATGGGCTCGAGACTCAAGAAATACTAAACGATAATTGCCAAACTTTATATGGATTTGAAGATCTTGGAGATGGCTACAAAATTCCCAACAGGATGGAGGTTTAATTTTGCGTGTAGGAGGAGCAATCGGAGGAGGAAGGTTGGAAGCAGTTTCGGCCTTTGATCGTGGTCGGGGAAAGAGAAATTATATATTTTTTTATAAAAAATCTGATTGGGCCGTGCTATTTATAATTCCTAAAATATGTGTATTTTCCAAATAAACTCCAATTCAAACCCAATGACTATTGTCCCTAGCTAAATACCCCAATTCCGGACACAATGGAATATGTTTCGTAGGCTCATTCGATTGTTTCAGTTAGTTGTTCTCCAAATTAAAATATTAAACATTCAAAAATGGATTTGAACGTACATTTTAATTTGCTGGGGCCACATACTGATTCTAAAAATTCTACAAAAATAAATCTGGCTATGTTTGGACGGTATGGTCCCAACAAAACTGATTTCGCCAAATTTGGGGACCGTTTGAAAAATGGCCATTTTCTGGTCGATCCAAATTGACTGAAATTAACCAAACACGTTTTCTTTTTCCACACTCACATATTAACTCAAAAAATTATGGAATTTGGAATCTAGCAATAATTTGACATTTCGGAACCAAAAAAAGTTTTTTCGTCGAAAACGGAGGTCATTTGCAAAATGTCTATTTTCAAGCGCAACATTAATTCCATAGCGACCTTTCTGAAAATTCATTTGGCCATAACTTTTGATTCCCGCCATGAAATTTCAATTTTTCAGATTCGTTAGGAAGATATTCTTAAAAAGAATTAAATATTTTTGGTTTCACTAAAATTTGTTTTATTTTACATCCTGTACAGTCAATCAAAGTTCGAATTCAAATTTTCAAACTACCGCACTATTTCCAACTCCTTTTTAAAATTAAAATAAATAATTATATTCCAACATCGATGCAAATAAATATATATGTTCTAATTCTATTCAAAATAAATTTCTTGTCCTTATTATTTAAAATAATTCATTTGAAATATTCAAAATTAATTAAAATAGCCAAATTAAAAAAATTAATTGGTTCTGATTTTCCGGGTTATTACAATTAAATTTGAAAGTAGTAAAATTAGTTATAAAGTATGTAAGAATTAAGCAAGTAAAAAGTTTTAATTAAAATAGTGTAAGCTTTGAAAAATAATTTTATTTAACCAATGGGTGTGCATATATATTTTTCTATCATATGGTCAAGTCATTTGAGTATGCCCATTTAAACCCATAGTGATTTAATTTCCAAGTATATATCATTTTAGCATGTATCCCATATCAATGTCAAAGCATTATATAAACAATTTAATGGTTTGGCTATGTATTATTTCAACACACAATGATTAAATTTCTAGGAACTTGTAGTGTGAGAACAATATATATAAATAACATCAGGCAACAACATACAATCAACACATCTCACATAACGTATAATTGAAGTGTCATGTGTGATTACCCCAAACTCTCGTAGTACGAAAGTAAGGATAATCATTGGAATATAACACATAAACAATAACAGCAGAACAAAAATATAGAATTACAGCAGATAAAGTATCTCAAATTACACTAGGAATAATATAACATCAGAGTTACACATCATAATAGGATCATACTTCGTATAAAATACAATTTTCAACTTAATATAAAATGTCTGCAGTAGAATCAAACGTAATATACTGATGAAGTCTGAACAGCATAATAGAAATGATAAGATCCATCTCCAGCTCAGTAGCTATCCAGAATGAATCTGCTAAAACCTGTATACAAGGCTGCCCATGTGGAAAAGAGGGCACCCGAGTTTGCAAAGTGGAACAAACTACGAGTCAGTCATGGGACTGGTATGAGAAATCTAATTAACCTGTTTAATAATAAGGCTAATCACAGGACCACGCCGTTAACACGGAGCGGGTTTACTCCATTGGATTGCCAGTGCATAAATAAAGTAAATCGTTAAACAACGCAATGCTTTTTAGAAAAATGAAACCATTATAAGACTCAAGTCCCATGACACAATGCAACACAAACCAGAAGATAGAGTTTTGCCTAATAATGGTCAAAAATTCTTGATACGATAAAACGGATTTGATATTATTATTAGTGTGTATATATTTCAAAAACATTTCAATCATAATCTATCAATCATAGACGGCATAGCTGCTATATACTATGTCGCCAAATATAGGTTTACAATCAAAACCGTGTGGCTCGTATTGGAGGTTGGATTTCCATCATGAACCAAGGCAAGGGATCGTCCTTACCAAATTCGAGACAATCTAGCCCTATCTCAGGACTCAGACTCAGGTGAGCCCTTAGGAGCACCAAGTCCGATCCAAAATTAATGTTAGTGGATTAGTAATGCCTGAACAAAATACGTCTCCCCACCCTATGGGGCATAAATAGAGCCACTAAGGACTCAAATCCGAGGTACCTCGCTTTCCATTATCCACATAAGTAAAAATATCTAGGCGTGTAACACCCAGACACCACTTTTAGCTAGAAAGAAACGCATGTCCTTCCTGGGGTCCTTCTCCCGTTTCTGGTTCATACTGGGGTGTGAGTCTCACGAAGTAATGCTATACACAAAGTTGAGCTACAATAAAGCTGTGCTTTGATCATCAACCATAAGGCTTTGTTTTTCAATAATAAGCCTTGATCATTTGCATCTTGGCATGCCACACTGACAATTCACGCCATGCGAACGATGACTATCAATATATAACCTTTGAGCTCGTGCATCTCAGAGAAGGGTGTTAAGCAAGAGAATGAATTCTCTGCCGCCAAACTGATATATATTAAATACAAACCAATTTACATGAAATAAAATCCAATGTCAGACACACATCCATTTACAAGTCCATTCTGGGTCTGAACGAAACTGGAGACACCTTTTTCCTCATCCCATATGTCCAATACGGAAAAGAGGTGCTCGCAAATCCGGATGATCCTCAAGTACGTCCGGACGACTACTATTGTAACCCTTTACTGGGAGCTAACCAATGCCGAGCATCAATAGTTATCCATTCGATGTGAAGATCGTCGGTCTTCAATCACCGTCTTCAAATCTTCGACTTCCAATCGTCGTATAATTATTTGAAATGAGGGTTAACTCGGACTTTTCAAATAATTCTCGAATATATATGCTTTAAATCATTTCTTTTCAATCCACATCGTATATAATAATTTATAACAATTTATCGCTATTTTTATTTATTTAAGAATAGCCATTTTTAATTAAATGACAGTTCGGGTCATTACATGGCCTTGGCGCTGTTTTCATCAAAATTTGATTTACTCTTTTCTCAAAATCTAACCGTTGGATCTCAACAAATTATATATCGTGGAAAGATCTTTCCAAAATGAACCCAACGGTTCAAGTTTTGGGAAAATCCGACGATCGAATCTTTCAGTATAATCGTTTGAAGTTACGATTTCAAAACGCGAACTACAGCGGCGCATTTTAATTTATATTTATATATAAATATATAAATATAAATCGTTTGACGATATCAAACTATTTTCAATTCAACATTGATTTCTTTTATATATGAAATCATATATTATAATAAAAATGAAATTTTTAATGATAATACCATTCTCTTTGTACATTGAATCTTTTATGTGATTCATATATATATATATTACATGGAAATGAAATTTGTTTCATCATTCATCTATTGAATTAAAATTGCAATCTTTTATTTCAATACAATATTACATTGAAAAAAAATGTGATCTCTTATTTCAATATATATTTACATTGAAAATGTAACCTTCTACTTCAATATTTATTTACATTGGAAATGTAAACTTTTATTTCAATATATTATTATACTGAAAATGTAACTTTCTATTTCAATATTTATCTAAAATGTAAGCCTTTATTTCATATTCCATTTACATTGGAAAAATGTAAATTTCTTATCATTCTTTTATTTACATTGAAAATGTAAATTTACATTTACTCTTTATTTACATTAAAAAATGTAAATTTCTATGAAATCTTTATTTACATTGAAAAATGTAAGTTTCTATATAACTTTTATTTACATTGAAAAATGTAAATTTCTATATAATCTTTATTTAAATTAAAAAAAATGTAAATTTCAATACATTGCTTTGATTACATATAAAGATGAAATCTCCTATTTCATTCTTTATTTTCATATAAAAATGTAATTTTTGATTTCATAATATGATCACATTGAAAAATGTAATTTTCATTGAAAATGTGTGACTCAATGTTAATGCATTTCTATATGACAAATGACTATTTTTAATGCTGCATGACATTAAAAATGTATATTTCAATATAAATGCAAATCTATTTAGCAAATGATTATTTTTAATGTTTGGTTACAATAAAAATATGTACATTACAGTAAAGACATTTTAATGTAACAATGTTCAATTTCAATGTTTTGTTTACATTAAAATGTAAATTTCAATGATAATACATTCTATTTTCAAAATATTTATTTTTAATGTTGCGTTTACATTTAAAATGTACATGTTAATGCCAATACATTTTTATTTGTCAATGTTTATTTTTAATGTTGACATACATTAAAAATATGAATTCCATATCAATCCATTTCTTTTACTATATAAGAATAATGTGATCTTGATTACAAATAAAATTGTCATCTTCTATACTTTTCTAGGATTACAAATAAAAATGTAATCTTTATTCATTTATTTCCATTCTAGTATGTTAAATATAATGTTTAACATATAACATATATTCTAACCTATGTTTCTAACACGTCAAAAATAATATTTCAACATTTTTATATTTTCTAACATGTGTTTTATAATGAATTATTTTTACATCAAAAAATGGAATTTCTAATGTTTCAACATTTTTATTCAAACAGTGGGTATTTTCTAATGACTCAGCTTTTTACATTAAAAGTGTGATTTTAATGTTTTAGCCCTTTTATTTTACATGAACCATTTTCCTATGAATCATTCTTTTCATTAAAAATAAGAATTTTAATGTTTCATGTTTTATATAAAAAATGAATTATTTTTTATTTTTTATTCTATATTACATTAAAAAATGTGATTTTTAATGTAACCATGTTTTTATATTTTAAAACTTGTACATTTTCTATTTCCTCACATTACATTAAAAATGTGAATTTTTAATGTTAACTTGTTTTCCTTTTTAAAATTTGAATATTTTCATATTATCTACATTTACATTAAAAATGGGATTTTTAAATGTTAACATGTTTTATTTTGCGCAATGTACATTTTCCATATTTAATCTTATTACATTTAAAATGATATTTTTAATGTGTACTTGTTTTCATTTTTAAAACATGAACTTTTACTTACACAATAAAAATGTGATTTTTTTTGTTAACACAATTCTATTTTCAAGCGATGATCATTTATAAAATTTATACATTCATAATAAAAATGTGAATTTTTAATATTCAAAAATTTTCATTTCATATATGAGTATTTTATAACATATGAATATTTCAGAAAATTTCGGCAGCATAACGGCAGGGTAATTAAAACCGACACCTTGTCGAATTTGGAGACAGTTCGAAAAATGGCCATTTTCTGATTGATCGAAATTGACCGAAATTGTCAAAACACATTTTCATTTGCCACGCTCACATATTGATTACAAAAATTATGAAATTGGAATCCAGCAATATTACTAGAAACGTTTGAATCTGTTGGACGATATTTTTATAATGAAAGAGAAAATTTGAGATTTCATCGTGAAGATTTTGAGTTACGATCAAATCAAATTTTAAAATAGTCGCTATGGAATTCGTTATAATTCATAACAATTTATTTATATAATAAAAGGATTTTTATTATTTATTGAATATATATTAACTTGGATTTTTAAATATTGAGTTATAAATCTAAGCTTGTTTATTTTGGAGTTATATGATATTCTATGGGGCTATATATGATAATATTAATTTATTAATAATAAATTTAATTGTTTTAAATATATTTATATTTAAATTGGTTTATTTAGACCTTAGAAAATAGCCCTTTTTGGAAACGACCTCCGTTTTTTACGAAACTAATTTTGTTGGATCTGGAATATTAAATTATTGTTAGATTTCAATTTTTGTGATTTTTGGACTCAATATGTGGCTGCACGGGATTTTTAATGTGAAAACAGTCAATAATTTAACTTTAAAAATACTCTACGCAAGCAAACGGACTCGGAATTCGATGAAACAAGTTTCGTTGTGTCCGTAATGTTGAACTGTATGTGTATGTCCATTTTCATTGAATTTCGATATTGTATGTGATCATAGGGATTTTAAATCGATAAATACAGTAGCGATTCTATATAAATTAATAAAATAATGAATGTAAAAATATTATTTTTATCCTATAATTAACCCTTAACATCTTTTCTAAACCTAATCTTTTCCTCTTCACAGTTAAATTCTCCAAGATGTCGCTTCCTTTATTCCACAACAAAGTTGGTAAGATTTCATAGATTTCATAAATTTCAAAAAAAAATCATATATAATTCCTAAAATCACCACATAAATATATTCGAAATCCTCATCTGATGCTCTTCAATGCTATACCTAATTCCTTGGGTGCGATATTGTTTTCTGAGTTACTCGAATTCGAGAAGCAGCCTAGGGTTTTATCTACTCGAGGTTTGGCAACGTTGGTGATTTAATCAAAGATGGTGTGGGGTTCTAGGGTGCGAGGCAAGGACATTGTGGGAATTTTGGAGTATTGAGTGTAAATTTTCGTCGCACTGTTGCAGTGCGGTAGGATCGAAGGGGCGAAGTCGAGTTTGGTTAGGGGTTTGCAAGTTGGACGATGTAATAACCGGGAAATCCGAGCCAATTTTAAAATTTTATTTTGGCAATTTTAGTGAATTTTGATTATTTAAAATGATTTATTTTAAATAATAATGATGAGAAATTTATATTGAATAGAATTCGAACGTATATATTTGACTGAACCGTCGTTAGAATATAATTATTTATTTATAAATATAAAAGGAATTGAAAATGGTGCGGTAGTTCGATAATTCGATTTCAAATTTCAAATGAATGTGTCGGGTGCAAAATAAACCGGATTTTAGCGAAACCAAAAATATGTGAATCTAATTGGGAATATATTTCCAACGAATTCGAATAATTGAAATTTCATAGAGGGAATCAAAAGTTATGTCCAGTTGAAAATTCAGAATAGTCGCTATGGAATTTCGACCCTTAAAAATAGCCATTTTGCAAACGACATCGGTTGTCGACGAAACCACTTTTGTTGGATCCGCGATGTCAAATTATTGCTAGGTTTCAAATTTCATAATTTTTCGAATCAATATGTGAGCGTGGCAAAGGAAAACGCATTTGACCAATTTCAGTTGATTTTAATCGACTGGAAAATGGCCATTTTTCAAACTGTCTCGGAATTTGACGAAATTAGTTTTGTGAGGATCGTATCGTCAATACGAAGCTAGAAAATATTTTTCGGGAATTTTTCGAGTTACTACGTGGGCCCAGTAAATTGAAATCAATATATAGAGTTATATTTTGATTCTGACGGAAACTGATCGAAATAATCGAATCAGCCTACGACACATATCCCATTGTGTTCGGAATAGGGGTAATTAGCTATGGACGACAAGCGGTTGGTCTCGTTTCGAGGTCGAATAAAAAGTCAACTATATGGAATTTAAAAATAATTAAATATATTTATTTACATAAATCCCCCCTATATTTTCCCTCTACCCCCGTTCCCTCTTTCTTCAGATCGACATTTAAAGAAGAAAAAAAACACGAACGCGCGATGGGGGAGAGCAGCTCCGGCCACCACCGACGATGGCACCATCGCCTCCCCAGGCCGCGCCACCACCCCACGACTCCCCCCTTCCTCCCAAACTCCCAAATTTTCGAGCCCTTGCCCTCCCCCCTTCGATTTGAAGAGCCGCGACCCAAACCCCCCTTCCTCCTCTCGCTACGAGCACCCAACCCCCCCCCCCTTCAAAGCCGACGTCGCCTGCCCTCCCCCTAACCCACCTACAGCGTCGCCTCAGGCGATGGAACCTCCCCCTCCTCAAAAAACTGAAGTAAAGGTGAGTTTTTAATTATTTTATTTATATTTCCTTATTTATCTTCCGTTTGAAATATTTAAGAGAGTTTGAAAATTCTGATTTTCTTTATTTTTATAGTAATGGATTTTATAATGTTTTAATAACATAAAGATTTGATTTTTAACGTTATAAAGATTAGATTTTTCATGGTGTAAAGATTAGATTTTTCATGGAGTAAAGATTAGATTTTTATCAATATGAAGTTTAGATTTTGGATGAAGTAAAAAGAGGATTTTTATTTAGCTAAAAATATGATTTTTATATTAAGTAGATAATAAAAATTCGATCTTTATATCATAGGAAGAATAAAAATAGGATTTTTATTAATGTAGAGTAATAAAAATATAATTTTTATTATATTACTAGCGACGTAAAAATAGAATTTTTATCCATATAATAGTGATGTAAAAATAGAATTTTTATGTATATAATAGCGGTGTAAAAATAGAATATTTATCTATATAATAGCAGTGTAAAAATATGATTTTTATATAAAGAATGATTATAAAAATGTGATTTTTATATATGTAGTAAGTACGGGCAACGAAAGTGACAAAAGGCGAGCCCGGCGAAGATTTTCTACATATGAAGAGTCGCGACGTTTGGTTTATCTTATTGGTGAGAACTCCTCACTTTTAAATATATTTCTAGTTAAAATATATACTAGGATGCAGACGGTGTTTAGTAGCACCCGACACCCGTCGTCCACAGACCATGGACGGCTTGTATGCTTGTTTGTTTGATTTTGCTGTGTAGTTGATTGTGTGATATGATGTGAAATGAAATAAAATATTTATATAGTTAAAATATTTTATAGTTGAAAATAGAATTTTTAACGTGTATTTAAAATGAAATAAAAATAAACAAATCGGACGATTTGTTTATATACACACATTTGACTGATATTGATTGGGACGATAAATTTTATACATCGCCCAACTGCACAAATAAAATCTGTGTTTGATTGTTTGAAAACCCCACACAGGTATTGGGATGATATATGACATACACTAATCCCAATAATTAGTTGTATGTCGATCGACTGATTGACAGACTGTTATAAGCATTGAATATTTATATTTGATGCTTATACAATGTAGAATGCACTTTGGATGATGGTTGATTATTTGTCATTGTTAATATATACATACGTTGTATGGAAATCAATAGAAATAAAATCTTTGGTAATTGATTTGGCCTCATTCCAGTTTTGAAAAAGAAATATTTGAAATAGAATATTTGAAAATAGAAATATTTGAAAAAGAAATATTTGAAATAGAATATTTGAAAATAGAAATATATAAAGCCGTGTTGATTAGATTAACGCCACTTTGACGCAAACGATATTTATATCGATTATATTCGTTTTTATAGTGAATATTGAAAAGTGATTTCAAAATCGAATATTTTGAAAATGAATTCAAATCGAATTGAAATTGAATGGAAATCAATTTGAAATGAATTCGAATTGAAATTGAATAGAATTGAAATTGAATAGAATTGGATTCGAATTGAAATTGAATAGAATTGAATTCGCATTGAAATTGAATTGAAAATGAATTGAAATTGAATAGAATTGAATTTGAATTGAAATTGAATAGAAATGAATTCGAATTGAAATTTAATTGAACTGCAAACGAACTGAAATTGAATTAAAAATTGATTTAAATTGAAAACAATTTGAGATGAATTTAAAATGAATTTATATTTAAAAATTCAATCTTGATTTGAATTTGAAAATGAAGTTGAAATCGTTTCGAAAAAGAATTTAAAACGATTTATAAAATACGTTTTAAAAGGAAATCGTCGAATTATATATTATATATATTATATATATAATATAATGGCCTGAATAGAACGCGCCGCGCTGCGGTAGTTCGTGAATTTCGACCATTGACTTCGAATGGATATTGCGGGAGATCCGACCATCAGATTCTCCTAATACCAGAACCGTTAAGAGCTTTCTAACGAATATTAGAAATTAGAAATCTAATGGTTGGATTTGGAATTATGTCCAAATCAAATTTGGAAAAGGTCGTTGTTAGTGCAGTTGGATGACCGTTGATGGAAATCGACTGTACGGGCCTTGATAAAATTATTAAAAATAGTAATAATTTGTGTAAAATCATAAGAAATGATTTGGAAATAATTGGGATGAAAAACTCCATATTTGAAAGATAAAAATAGATTTTTATCGAAATGAACTAGTTTTGAACTAGAATTATAATTCTATTTATTTTTAAATAAATAAATTGAATTTGAAAACGGTTTTAAAAGTAACCAGAATTTCCAATAATTGAATTGGAATGGATTTGAATCGAAATTGTCTTTGGTATATTTCGAGGTTGGATTTCGTGATAATACAGGTATTGTTATAGGAATTTGAAAGATATATAGATATCGTTATTTCCAATATGATATTTGTTGGTCGTAGAATTTGATATTGAATATAAGTCGATATATTTTCTATTCAGAGCCTTGTATTTAATATCAAATCTGATTTGGGTTTGTCGTGAATGGTGTCTTCATTTACACTATTCTTAAGCCCAGTTGAGAAAAAGATTAAATCTTTTTTTAGATTTAATGAAGTGCACCAATTAAATAATATTTAATTGGAATTGAATTGGTATTGATTTTTAGGTTTATCGTGAACAACCTTTTAAATAACACTTGTTCTTTAACCTGATAATTAATGGAATGTGATTTTGGGTTTATCGTGAACCGTGTTTTAAATGACACTGATTCTTTAACCCAGTTAAAGATTAAAACTAAGTGGAGTTTTAATGAATCTTTAATTAGATTGAAAAGATCGAGAATGGAGTATCACCAGTTTTACTCCAGGCGATAGTTAAATCTTTAATTAGATTTGAACGTGAAATGGTAATTGAATTTACCGATAACACTATGGTGTTAGATATGAAGTATTACCAGTTTTACTTCATGGAGTGAATAGGTTGGGATTGGTAAATAAATGATTACTTCGGTGTGGTTCGCTAATCCCTTCTAGTTTGAATTGATATTCAAAGAAGATTAAAGAATAAATTTAAAGAATTTATCTTTGATAAAATTAATGGGAACCTTTCCCAAAGTATAAGAATATTTGAATAAAAGAATATTCTGAATTGGAATGAGGCGTATGTTGTGTATGTGTAACACTTGTTTATTATATACTCGAGTTATTCAGAAAGACCGGGTCTATCCCATTCTGAATAACTGATTCGACGTGGTGTCGAGGATGAAGACGGTGGTCGAAGATCAGAGGTCTTCACGTCGTTTGGGTGATTACTGATGATCTTGATTGGGCTATACACCCAAGAGGAGGGAATCAGTTAGTGATCGTCAAGACGTACTTGGAGATCGATGGATATGCGGGGTACTAGGTGCCTCCGGTTTCGTTCAGACCCAGAACGAACTTGTAAATAGACTGTGTGTCTGACACTGGAGTTTATTCTATGTGATTGATTTCTATTAAATATATATCTATTTGGTGGCGGAGAATTTATTCTCTTGCTTAACGCCCTTCTCTGAGACATACGAGCTCAGAGGTTATATATTGATGGATATCAAATGCATTGAGTGAATTGTCTGTGTGGCATGCCTAAGTGGCAATTGATCGAGGCTTCTGTTGAAAAGAAAAGTCTTGTGGTTGATGATCAAAGCACGACCTG
The DNA here is from genome assembly GCA_030737875.1 of Allium sativum. Lineage (NCBI taxonomy): Eukaryota > Viridiplantae > Streptophyta > Magnoliopsida > Asparagales > Amaryllidaceae > Allium > Allium sativum. The sequence continues at coordinate 305,532,345 of CM060924.1, forward strand.
TGTGGCATAGCTTTGTGTAACCTGAATTCGCGAGCCTCACACACTGGTTGTGAACCAGAAACGCGAGAGGACCTCAGGGAGGGCATGCGTTTCCTTCCAGCTAAAAGTGGCATCAGTGGTTTTACACGCCCTGATGAGTTTTACTTTTGTGGTTGTTGCTGTTGCGAGGCGCCTCGGATATATCGGTGACTATGTGAAGCCGATGGAGTCATTCGTTGGCTCATTTATGCCCCAAAGGCGGGGAAACGTAGTGTTCAGGCATTTTAATCCACATCGGTGGACCGGCCCTGACGATCCAAAGGTCACTCGAGCTCTGACCTGAGACATAGGCTAGATTGTCTCGAATCGGTGAGGACTATCTTTTGCCTCGGTTCACAGATGGAAATCCAACTTCCAAATACGTGACTTTGTGGTTTTATTTGTAGAGCCTAGTATGGCGACATAGTGGGATGGGGCGCTTATGCCGTCTATGATTTATACTTATGATGTGAAGTTGTTTTATACATTATACACCTATAGTAATAATAAATGATTTGTTTTTAAACATATCAAGCAATTTTGGCTATTATAAGGTAAAAACCCTATCCTCCGGCTTGCGTTGCATTGTGTGATGGGACCTAGGTCTTATAATAGCTTCATTGTTCTTTATTTAGCATTGCGTTGTTGTTTTATGCACTGGTATTCTTCGGAGGAAACCCGTTCCGTGTTATACGGCATGGTCCCTTGATTTACCGAACTTTAAAATAACGATTAATAACTGTTTTAGTTCTCACACCAGTCACATGACTGACCTGGAGTTTATTGTTTTATCCTAAACTCCGAGTGCCCTTATTTTGACACGGGCAGCTAGTAGTTTTGGTTTTGCAGATTTGTATTCACAGGATCCTGGTTTACAGCTGGAATGATATCCGGAAAGCTCTGTATCCGTATATCTCCTTCAGTTTTGCTTTGTATTATTTTCCGCTACAGTGAAGTATTTAAATGCAATTTAAATCTGTGATATTTTCTGATGTATATTATTTGTTTATACTCTGTATATTCTTGTATTCTGATGAATTGTTGTAATTAACAATGAAATGTTCTTCTATCTGCGTTCTAATTTGTTGTGTTCTCAAAACAATCAGGCGTTTCGAATGGTCTGGATCAGTTTAGCGATTGATTCGGATCGAGCGAAATTCCCAGTCATTACATCATGGTATCAGAGCTTTGGTTTACAAAGCTCATAGAACCAGACACATTAGAACTATACGAAAGAATTCATCAGATATTGTATTAGTAATATCCAATGAGAATGACTCGTTAGAGATAGGATCAGTAGTATCCTAGAACGAGTGTGAAGAGTGTTGTTTTGAAAAATAAAATTGAAAATATGTTTTGTTTTGAAATTTAAATCACTTATTCATATTTGATTTTTTTATTTTATATTGAATTTGGACAATCCAATATATAAAGATTTTGCCTATACGCCTTGCAAACGTGTATTCGAAGTTTTAATATACTGGATAGATATAGAATCACACTGTAGTCGCCCGAAGATGATTCTGATGATTGATCGACATCAAAAGAATTTATGCTCGAGTGACGAAAGTGGGATTTCTATATACTTCCTGTTGACTAGTGTGAGAACCAAAATTAGATAGGGCCTATTGTTGTGATTTGACATCAAAAATCTGATTTTTGACTATGTATCAAAATTATGAATTTGAAAAGCTAATCAACTAATTGATTGATGGTTGTGTTGTTTGATTATTGTTCGATTAATTAAATGTTGAACCTTTAGCCAAATTGATCAAATAGTGAATTGTATTGAAAATTTGTCGCATTTGCATAGGATACATGTACTTACATTGAAAAGGTCATTGCAAAGAGGCTAGAGCAGAAGAATAAAATTGTTTGCCCGACAAATAGGTACATGTTTACCATAATTTACTGTTTTGTTTGGATGATGATGATTTTTTGAGTCGATTGGCTAGCCATTTGGCTTTTTCTTTTTCTTTTGGATTGAAGAAGGCCATGGGAGGCTATATGAAATATCTCGAAGTCCCCGATGCAGGGGAGTTTATGGCGAAATTTTTCGAAAATTTAGGGTGTTAGCCAAAAAATTTGAAAATTTTGAAAAGTTCTAAGAAACTGAAAAGTTGAAGAACTTAAGCCGTATTGAAAATACTGGAAGTTGAGTTGATTTGTGAAACAACTTTCGGCTTCGCTCCTTTTCGAGGACGAAAAGTTTTAAGTGGGGGAGATTGTAATAACCCGGAAATCCGAGCCAATTTAAAATTTTTATTTTGGCAATTTTAGTGAATTTTTGTAACGACCCGCATTTTCAGCAACAGAATAATTAATTAATTTAATTATTTGAATAGTGATTTAGAGAATTAAAGGGTCGTTGAATTGAATTATAGTGAATATTTAATTGAATTATATAATAGAATAATATATTTATTTCTGAAATAGTCAGAAATAGTTGAATTCACAATATTGTGGGAATGGGCAGTATAAATTATATATAATTCAGTTTATATTGGATTATATTGACGAATATATTTATAAACGCCATTTGAACGTATAATTTAAATTATAATTATAATAGAGCTCGAAATGGCGCTGCAGTTCGCTATTTGGCGATTCGAACTTCAACTGGTTATACAGGATTCGTTTTAACTCGGATTTCTGTGAAACAAGAAACGTGTGGAGCTGGTGGAGTATATCTTCCTAGTGGAAGAGAGAAATCAGGATTTCGTCGTTTAGATTTTGTTTTATGTCCAAATCAAATTTTAAAATAGTCGCTATGGAATTCCTTTATATTTTGCAACGCTTTGTTTACGTTATAAATGGATTTTCTATATAATTTGAATATCGAATTAATACTGGAATTTGAATATCGAATTAATACTGGAATTTGAATATCGAGTTATAAACTCTAATATAATTATTTTAAAGCTGTGGTATATCGTATGTGAATATATACGATAATATTTATTTTTAAATATTTAAATTTAATTGTTTTTAAATATATTTATATATTTAAAAGGGCTATTTAGGACTTTAAAAATAGCCACTTTTGCAGACGAAGTCGGATTTCAACGAAACTAATTTTGTTAGATCCGCAACATCAAATTATTGCTAGATTTCAATTTTCGTGATTTTTAGAGTCAATATGTGACCGTACGGATTTCTAGAGTGAGAAACAGTTAGTATTTCGACGGTTAAAAATACGCTGTGTGAGCAAACAGAGTCGGAATTCGACGAAACAAGTTTCGTTGGGTCCGTAATGTCGAGATGTAGCTACATGTCAATTTTCATGATTTTTGGGTATTGTATGTGGCCACAGGAATTTTAGAGGAAAAAAAAAATCAGCGTTTGCTTAAAAAGAAATTTAATAAGCAAATAAAAAAATATTTTTCTCCCTATAAATACACTACCTCACTCACTAACCCTAAACCACTCTTTGCAAAACCAGAAACCGGCCTCCATCTCCTTTTTCTTTAAACGTGTGAAATTTTCTCTTCTAAAATCGAAATGAATTCAAATAAAAATCTTAAAATCATTCTCTATACGTATTTGGATTCCTGCTTCACTCCTCTTCGACCTGACACCCTTTTCTTCTGGTTCGACGTAGATTTTGGTTGGGTGGGTTTTTAACAGTGAACTAGGTTTGGGGTTTTTGATCGATTTAGGTATAAATGATTTATTTCGAGTTCGGATTGGGTTTCAGGGGTGAAAACTGCACTTGCTCGATTTTTTTTTGGAAAATTTCGATTTGAAAAGTGTCGTTCTTTTTTTGCTGGTTCGCATTTAGAACTAGGACGAGGCGGTTGATTTTTGGAGGGTACGAGTTCGTGGTTTTGGGGTTGGTAATGAAGAGCTTGTGATGAGAGTGATAATGGTAATTTTGCGTTAATGGCATGGACAAGGGACGGCTTTGAGCAGGTAACGAAGTGGAAGGAGAAATGAGCGGTAGTGGTGAGGAGTTAAAACGTGATTAAGGAAATGGTTAGGTAAATTATGTATTTGACTATTAGTTAATGATTTTCTAATATTCGCATTCGTATAAAAATGTATAACTTGGTCATACATAATCAGAAATTCGAACTGTCGGATCCGTTGGGATCGTATGGACGGGAGCAACACAATGAAACTGACCGCGAGTGAATTGGAGCCCGTTACAATTTATGGTAAAATAAATTGTCCGTCGCAGTCAAATGAACGCATGTCGTTATTTAACGATCCCCGACCAATGTGAGTAAATCTCACTAACTCTGAACCCTTTTTATTTTTATAAAGTATTTTTAGAACTGATAAATATTGGTTGGATTGCTGTGTGTTGGCTGTTTGGCTAAACTGCTAGTCAGTTGATTGAAATTATCGATAACGATATATATAAATCGTATCGAAATATTGATTTTGTTTATTAGAATACTTTATACTCATGTTATTTATGTTGACTGACATCTGTGAATGCAGGTAAACAGGTCGGAGGAATCCAACTGGATTCCTCAACATTTATTTTTCTGTTTTTCATATATCCTGATATATGATGTGTCATAACATCTGATATTGATTCTGTGTGCTTGGATGATGGTTGATCACTTTGATTGGGTGTTTTAAATATCATATGAAATACGGGAAATAAAAAGGGATTTCAAAGTTTATTTTGAAAATAAATTATTTATATAAAATCCAGATTTTTTTTATATATATATAAAAGAAAAAGAATTTCATAAAAGGAAATAATTATAGGATCAAAGAATTTGGTAAAAAGGAGAATATTTATGAAATCCAATGTAAAGGGAAATATTGGTGAAATCAAATGTAAAGGAAAATATTTGGGGGAAATAAATATAGAAAGGTAATATTTGTAAATCATTTACAAATAGAATTGGATAGGGAATAATTGTAAAACATTTTCAAGTGAAATAGAAAAGGAAATGCTTATCTAGAAAGTAACTGAGTTATAAGAGGAATTATTTATTTTGGAAATAAATAGAATAATGCAATACTTGAAAATAGATAAAAGTGTAATAAAGGACACTAAGAAGAGTTTAGACCCGTGCTTCGCACACGGGTAAACAGAATATGAATTCGAAGTGAGAATTTAAGAGAGATCTGTTTCAACAGATAAAGTGAGAAGGTTAATTTATAAATAAAGTTATAAATTAATTTAGTTATTTATCTTTGGATAAATAGAATATATAAGTCAAGACTTATATAGAGAAGTAAAAAATCGATTTCCACATCGATGTTTGAAACTGAATATGTATGAAAGAGAATTTATCGAATAAGGGTTATTCGAAGTAAAGTTATCGAATATCAGTTTATTCGAAAGAAAGTTTATTGAATATTAGTTATTCGAAATGGGTTGATCCAAGAGAGATAATCAAATAGAGTTAATCCAATAGAACAAATTGATTGAGATAAACCGTTATAGTTAAACCGTTAGGGTTAAACCGTAGAGTTAAACCGTTGGAGTAAACATTTAGAGTTAGTTAGTTAGAATTAACCAATTAGAGTTAATCAGTTAGAGTTAATCGATTAGAGTCTAATCAAACTAGAGTTATCCAAATATAGTAATCGAATGAGGGATGATGGAATATTAGTTATTCAATTAGATTTGCTCGAATTTAGTTATTCGAGATAGAGATAAACAGAAGTAGTCATTTAAGATAAGCTACCAGTGAGCACGACTGCTAGCGTAATTCGCAGGGCTGCAGATAGCCTAAGGCGGACGGATGTTTCCTGAGGGAATCAGGCGTAACCATTGTGATCGCTGCGATCTAGAGTCGAGCGAATGGTGTCAAATCAAATATTAGTTAATTGATAGAAGTAATTTAGTCGAGTTAATTAAGCTAAGTTAGTCCAGTTGAACTGATCAAGTAAGTGGGTCAAAATGAGTAAATCAGACCGAGTTATCTGAACAAGGGTTAGTCCAGTAAGAGTTAAATAGGATAAGCGTTACAGCTTAGAGTTAACCGAGTATGAGTTAATAATTTAGTTCGTTATTTATTCGAGTTAGAAAATCAAAGTATTTATAAAGTCATTATAATTGGGATGCAGGGGATTATAACACTATTGTATAATCAAGTGTTTTTTTCATACGAGAAGCGGATTTGTAAATAAAATCCGAGAATGTCGTAAAGAAGTGTTAAAGATTTAGAAAGATGAACTTTGCCTATTTCGAGGTTAGAAATGTTATTCAGTTAAGGTCTGAGAGGTAACTATACCCCAACTTGATTGGCTTCGTTTCTAATCTAGAAATGGTTAAGGTTCGACAGTGAAAATTGGTTTAAACCAAATGAAGGAGATTTGGAAATGTTTTCCAAGTGAGAACCAGAAATGTTTTCTGAATATAGCAAACGGGAATTGGAAATGTTTTCCAATGATAGTAACATATATTTCTTAAATATAGTAAATAAGGAATGTTAAGGGGAAATGAATGAATGAATGAATGAATGAATGATGATAATGATTGTTCGATAAAATTTCCTTCGGGAAATAATATCGTTGTTTGCACACTGACATGTTTTCATTTGATAGTTAAATCACCGACTATCAAAGCTTTGACCATTTTACGTTGTTAATATGGGGAGACCGGTTGGATAATTATCCAGAGAACCACTCCGTATTGGCATAAGCGTTGCGAATCAAGTATGCTGAATATATTGAAGACGGAGTTATGCAAGGGCTATCCTGTTTACAGAATAGTGCCTTCGGTTTGTCTAGTCCCAGGACAAACGTGAATGGACGAATGTCTGACAGAGTATATTCAAAGGATCGCGTAAGTTGATCTCTTCAAACGTACTTACGTTTGGTGGCGGAGGAATTCGTTTCTCTTAGCTTTATACCCGTGGTATTTTTGGTGAAATCAATTTGTGATTTGGCGGGTATGACGATGTGGCATTCAAAGTAATGGAGGTGTGATCTGTCAAAAGATACGTTATGACCTCAAGCCTCATCAACCAGGAAAGGACAAAAATCGGGCAGGCAGCATGGCTAAGTCGGTCGCTCCGAAGTAGGGTGTATAATCACCTATCTAGAGAAATTCCTTTTGTTCTTAAATCTATCGATGCTGTCCCTTATCGGGAGACGGTTGCTGATCCCAACCGTTGGTGATATACATTCGATACACTCAAGCGAAATGAGTGGTCGGTCATGTGTGGGCCGGGTTGCAAGATGTTCTTGTTGAACCCAGTGTATTTGCCTCTAGAGATACACGTTCGGAAGGTGGTCCCATACCTTGTCAAGTTGGAATCCAATCTCCAATAAGTGCCTGCGAGTTTGATTGTATATTATATATGTAGAGCGTGAGATGCAAGCGTTCTACTAGATTTTAATTACTTGTGATTAGACATTATTATAATATCAGATGATATATGATTTCCAAAGTGTTTTGGGTTATCGTAAGGTAAAAGCCATCCGTATTTATGAGTGGATTGGTCTTACGATTATCTTTTCTTTTGAAAAGGATTTTGAAAAGTTAAACCAAATGATTGGAGTTTACTCACACCAGTCCCATGACTGACCCAGAGTTTATTTTGTTTTGTTTTCCCTAAACTCTTGGGTGCCCAAATTTGTACGGGCAGTCAAGTAGTCAGGATTTACAGGTATGCTTGAAGAGCTTGGAGCAGGAGGCTTCAAGATTTTTTCTAGCTATTGATTATTCCACTGTGATGAAAGTGTTGTACTCTTATAATGGTATGATATACATATACTACTTTGATTTCAAGATATGTTGTCAATTATATTTTATTCGTTCCGCTGTGAGATTCGTGTTACTCTGATGTTGTTATGTTCTTCTTCTTCTTCTGTTCAAATTTTCTATCTTATCTATCCTCACCCTCTAACTTCTTTCTTGGACTATCCGGAAATTTCGACTTTTGATTGTTCGATAGGTGTTATATATCGGATAACCAAGGTCGCTTTTTCCCGGGCCGTTACAGTGGTATCAGAGCTGAAGGTTAAGTATTACCTTGGCTCTGTGGCGTGACTCAGTAGAGATAGGGTTAGTAATACCCTAGATTGAGTTTGAGTGTACATATACGAGTGAACGTATTTGTTATTTGATATAAAATTGTTTTATATTGTGTAGATTTATTGGTTGTGTTGTTTATGGATTCTGGTCGATCAGTTTGATCCACTGTATCGATATGAGTTTATAAACGCTCAAATACGATGGGTCGACACGATATGTTTTGAAAAGAGGGTAAATGAAATAATTTTACCCAAAGTTATCTTTTGATATAAGCAAAGTATAGTTGTTTGAAGTATTATCATATATTGGATATGTTGGTTGTTATTATAATCGAATAAGATTATAAAATGCGAAATAGTTACGTAAATAACCAAATAGAATTCATATAAGTAAAATATATGGAATCAGATGAATTAAATCCGAATTTAAATCAGAAATGAAATCAAAATTCTGGAAATGTGAAAAAGTGTGTAGAATGAATCTGGTTAAATATATGTGAATTTTAAAATCCTGGGAGATTTTAAATTTGTTACAAGCATTGAAAAGGATATTTTGAAATGGATTTCAAAATGAAAGTGTTTAGAAATGGTTTTATAGTATTGAACTCACTTCGATAGCTCGAAAGTAGATTCCGATGATGATCCGGACATCATCGGTGTTCATTTTTGAGTTTGTGAGTGACGGATTACTACCAAAGACTTTGTTTTTGAATTGTTTTGAGAAAACAAGTTGTTTGATATTCCAAATAAATAATTTGATTTTTTTGAAAAGGCTAAGCTGTTTAAAACTCCCAGAAACAGATTATTTGAAATAAACACAAATTAAATAGAAATTTGTGAAAGCAAATTCGAAATTGAACTGAAATTGAATTAGAATGGTATCAAGTAGAATTGGGCTGGATTAGAGATAATCTGGAATAGAAATGAATTATTGAGTAAGATATTTGAATTGAGATTGGAATTGCAGTTTGGTTGGAATTTGGCTTGGTTATAAGCAAATGGCTGTGTTGGAGATAAAAATGGATTGGGGATTGATTGGGGATACATTGGTATATGCTAAACTGATAGCAGAGTTGAATGCCCGACAAAAGGTACACATTTATATTCATATGAGTTTGATGAGATTGTGATGAGCCGAATTGGCAAGCCGCTTGGCTGTTTGATTTTCTTTTGGATTGGAGAGGCCTGTGTGGCGGTTTGGGGATTTTCCCGATGCTCCCAGTACAAAGGAGGTGCTGGCGAAATTCTTTGGAAATTTCGGGTGTTAGAAAATTTTCAGGAGTTTTGAAAATTTTCGTTTATAGAAATGAAGTAATAATTTAATTGAAATAAATAAATTCAGTTGAAATTGAAATTAAAGAAGTAAACGAATAATTCAAAACTAGTTAATAGGGTTGTTCTCTACCTTAGCAATTTCGAGGACGAAATTATTGTAAGGGGGAAAGAATGTAACGACCCGCATTTTCAGCAACAGAATAATTAATTAATTTAATTATTTGAATAGTGATTTAGAGAATTAAAGGGTCGTTGAATTGAATTATAGTGAATATTTAATTGAATTATATAATAGAATAATATATTTATTTCTGAAATAGTCAGAAATAGTTGAATTCACAATATTGTGGGAATGGGCAGTATAAATTATATATAATTCAGTTTATATTGGATTATATTGACGAATATATTTATAAACGCCATTTGAACGTATAATTTAAATTATAATTATAATAGAGCTCGAAATGGCGCTGCAGTTCGCTATTTGGCGATTCGAACTTCAACTGGTTATACAGGATTCGTTTTAACTCGGATTTCTGTGAAACAAGAAACGTGTGGAGCTGGTGGAGTATATCTTCCTAGTGGAAGAGAGAAATCAGGATTTCGTCGTTTAGATTTTGTTTTATGTCCAAATCAAATTTTAAAATAGTCGCTATGGAATTCCTTTATATTTTGCAACGCTTTGTTTACGTTATAAATGGATTTTCTATATAATTTGAATATCGAATTAATACTGGAATTTGAATATCGAATTAATACTGGAATTTGAATATCGAGTTATAAACTCTAATATAATTATTTTAAAGCTGTGGTATATCGTATGTGAATATATACGATAATATTTATTTTTAAATATTTAAATTTAATTGTTTTTAAATATATTTATATATTTAAAAGGGCTATTTAGGACTTTAAAAATAGCCACTTTTGCAGACGAAGTCGGATTTCAACGAAACTAATTTTGTTAGATCCGCAACATCAAATTATTGCTAGATTTCAATTTTCGTGATTTTTAGAGTCAATATGTGACCGTACGGATTTCTAGAGTGAGAAACAGTTAGTATTTCGACGGTTAAAAATACGCTGTGTGAGCAAACAGAGTCGGAATTCGACGAAACAAGTTTCGTTGGGTCCGTAATGTCGAGATGTAGCTACATGTCAATTTTCATGATTTTTGGGTATTGTATGTGGCCACAGGAATTTTAGAGGAAAAAAAAAATCAGCGTTTGCTTAAAAAGAAATTTAATAAGCAAATAAAAAAATATTTTTCTCCCTATAAATACACTACCTCACTCACTAACCCTAAACCACTCTTTGCAAAACCAGAAACCGGCCTCTATCTCCTTTTTCTTTAAACGTGTGAAATTTTCTCTTCTAAAATCGAAATGAATTCAAATAAAAATCTTAAAATCATTCTCTATACGTATTTGGATTCCTGCTTCACTCCTCTTCGACCTGACACCCTTTTCTTCTGGTTCGACGTAGATTTTGGTTGGGTGGGTTTTTAACAGTGAACTAGGTTTGGGGTTTTTGATCGATTTAGGTATAAATGATTTATTTCGAGTTCGGATTGGGTTTCAGGGGTGAAAACTGCACTTGCTCGATTTTTTTTGGAAAATTTCGATTTGAAAAGTGTCGTTCTTTTTTTGCTGGTTCGCATTTAGAACTGGGACGAGGCGGTTGATTTTTGGAGGGTACGAGTTCGTGGTTTTGGGGTTGGTAATGAAGAGCTTGTGATGAGAGTGATAATGGTAATTTTGGGTGTGAAGATTCATGAACTGTTGGTAGAGAATTTGGCTTGGAGGGATTGCGTTAATGGCATGGACAAGGGACGACTTTGAGCAGGTAACGAAGTGGAAGGAGAAATGAGCGGTAGTGGTGAGGAGTTAAAACGTGATTAAGGAAATGGTTAGGTAAATTATGTATTTGACTATTAGTTAATGATTTTCTAATATTCGCATTCGTATAAAAATGTATAACTTGGTCATACATAATCAGAAATTCGAACTGTCGGATCTGTTGGGATCGTATGGACGGGAGCAACACAATGAAACTGACCGCGAGTGAATTGGAGCCCGTTACAATTTATGGTAAAATAAATTGTCCGTCGCAGTCAAATGAACGCATGTCGTTATTTAACGATCCCCGACCAATGTGAGTAAATCTCACTAACTCTGAACCCTTTTTATTTTTATAAAGTATTTTTAGAACTGATAAATATTGGTTGGATTGCTGTGTGTTGGCTGTTTGGCTAAACTGCTAGTCAGTTGATTGAAATTATCGATAACGATATATATAAATCGTATCGAAATATTGATTTTGTTTATTAGAATACTTTATACTCATGTTATTTATGTTGACTGACATCTGTGAATGCAGGTAAACAGGTCGGAGGAATCCAACTGGATTCCTCAACATTTATTTTTCTGTTTTTCATATATCCTGATATATGATGTGTCATAACATCTGATATTGATTCTGTGTGCTTGGATGATGGTTGATCACTTTGATTGGGTGTTTTAAATATCATATGAAATACGGGAAATAAAAAGGGATTTCAAAGTTTATTTTGAAAATAAATTATTTATATAAAATCCAGATTTTTTTTATATATATATAAAAGAAAAAGAATTTCATAAAAGGAAATAATTATAGGATCAAAGAATTTGGTAAAAAGGAGAATATTTATGAAATCCAATGTAAAGGGAAATATTGGTGAAATCAAATGTAAAGGAAAATATTTGGGGGAAATAAATATAGAAAGGTAATATTTGTAAATCATTTACAAATAGAATTGGATAGGGAATAATTGTAAAACATTTTCAAGTGAAATAGAAAAGGAAATGCTTATCTAGAAAGTAACTGAGTTATAAGAGGAATTATTTATTTTGGAAATAAATAGAATAATGCAATACTTGAAAATAGATAAAAGTGTAATAAAGGACACTAAGAAGAGTTTAGACCCGTGCTTCGCACACGGGTAAACAGAATATGAATTCGAAGTGAGAATTTAAGAGAGATCTGTTTCAACAGATAAAGTGAGAAGGTTAATTTATAAATAAAGTTATAAATTAATTTAGTTATTTATCTTTGGATAAATAGAATATATAAGTCAAGACTTATATAGAGAAGTAAAAAATCGATTTCCACATCGATGTTTGAAACTGAATATGTATGAAAGAGAATTTATCGAATAAGGGTTATTCGAAGTAAAGTTATCGAATATCAGTTTATTCGAAAGAAAGTTTATTGAATATTAGTTATTCGAAATGGGTTGATCCAAGAGAGATAATCAAATAGAGTTAATCCAATAGAACAAATTGATTGAGATAAACCGTTATAGTTAAACCGTTAGGGTTAAACCGTAGAGTTAAACCGTTGGAGTAAACATTTAGAGTTAGTTAGTTAGAATTAACCAATTAGAGTTAATCAGTTAGAGTTAATCGATTAGAGTCTAATCAAACTAGAGTTATCCAAATATAGTAATCGAATGAGGGATGATGGAATATTAGTTATTCAATTAGATTTGCTCGAATTTAGTTATTCGAGATAGAGATAAACAGAAGTAGTCATTTAAGATAAGCTACCAGTGAGCACGACTGCTAGCGTAATTCGCAGGGCTGCAGATAGCCTAAGGCGGACGGATGTTTCCTGAGGGAATCAGGCGTAACCATTGTGATCGCTGCGATCTAGAGTCGAGCGAATGGTGTCAAATCAAATATTAGTTAATTGATAGAAGTAATTTAGTCGAGTTAATTAAGCTAAGTTAGTCCAGTTGAACTGATCAAGTAAGTGGGTCAAAATGAGTAAATCAGACCGAGTTATCTGAACAAGGGTTAGTCCAGTAAGAGTTAAATAGGATAAGCGTTACAGCTTAGAGTTAACCGAGTATGAGTTAATAATTTAGTTCGTTATTTATTCGAGTTAGAAAATCAAAGTATTTATAAAGTCATTATAATTGGGATGCAGGGGATTATAACACTATTGTATAATCAAGTGTTTTTTTCATACGAGAAGCGGATTTGTAAATAAAATCCGAGAATGTCGTAAAGAAGTGTTAAAGATTTAGAAAGATGAACTTTGCCTATTTCGAGGTTAGAAATGTTATTCAGTTAAGGTCTGAGAGGTAACTATACCCCAACTTGATTGGCTTCGTTTCTAATCTAGAAATGGTTAAGGTTCGACAGTGAAAATTGGTTTAAACCAAATGAAGGAGATTTGGAAATGTTTTCCAAGTGAGAACCAGAAATGTTTTCTGAATATAGCAAACGGGAATTGGAAATGTTTTCCAATGATAGTAACATATATTTCTTAAATATAGTAAATAAGGAATGTTAAGGGGAAATGAATGAATGAATGAATGAATGAATGATGATAATGATTGTTCGATAAAATTTCCTTCGGGAAATAATATCGTTGTTTGCACACTGACATGTTTTCATTTGATAGTTAAATCACCGACTATCAAAGCTTTGACCATTTTACGTTGTTAATATGGGGAGACCGGTTGGATAATTATCCAGAGAACCACTCCGTATTGGCATAAGCGTTGCGAATCAAGTATGCTGAATATATTGAAGACGGAGTTATGCAAGGGCTATCCTGTTTACAGAATAGTGCCTTCGGTTTGTCTAGTCCCAGGACAAACGTGAATGGACGAATGTCTGACAGAGTATATTCAAAGGATCGCGTAAGTTGATCTCTTCAAACGTACTTACGTTTGGTGGCGGAGGAATTCGTTTCTCTTAGCTTTATACCCGTGGTATTTTTGGTGAAATCAATTTGTGATTTGGCGGGTATGACGATGTGGCATTCAAAGTAATGGAGGTGTGATCTGTCAAAAGATACGTTATGACCTCAAGCCTCATCAACCAGGAAAGGACAAAAATCGGGCAGGCAGCATGGCTAAGTCGGTCGCTCCGAAGTAGGGTGTATAATCACCTATCTAGAGAAATTCCTTTTGTTCTTAAATCTATCGATGCTGTCCCTTATCGGGAGACGGTTGCTGATCCCAACCGTTGGTGATATACATTCGATACACTCAAGCGAAATGAGTGGTCGGTCATGTGTGGGCCGGGTTGCAAGATGTTCTTGTTGAACCCAGTGTATTTGCCTCTAGAGATACACGTTCGGAAGGTGGTCCCATACCTTGTCAAGTTGGAATCCAATCTCCAATAAGTGCCTGCGAGTTTGATTGTATATTATATATGTAGAGCGTGAGATGCAAGCGTTCTACTAGATTTTAATTACTTGTGATTAGACATTATTATAATATCAGATGATATATGATTTCCAAAGTGTTTTGGGTTATCGTAAGGTAAAAGCCATCCGTATTTATGAGTGGATTGGTCTTACGATTATCTTTTCTTTTGAAAAGGATTTTGAAAAGTTAAACCAAATGATTGGAGTTTACTCACACCAGTCCCATGACTGACCCAGAGTTTATTTTGTTTTGTTTTCCCTAAACTCTTGGGTGCCCAAATTTGTACGGGCAGTCAAGTAGTCAGGATTTACAGGTATGCTTGAAGAGCTTGGAGCAGGAGGCTTCAAGATTTTTTCTAGCTATTGATTATTCCGCTGTGATGAAAGTGTTGTACTCTTATAATGGTATGATATACATATACTACTTTGATTTCAAGATATGTTGTCAATTATATTTTATTCGTTCCGCTGTGAGATTCGTGTTACTCTGATGTTGTTATGTTCTTCTTCTTCTTCTGTTCAAATTTTCTATCTTATCTATCCTCACCCTCTAACTTCTTTCTTGGACTATCCGGAAATTTCGACTTTTGATTGTTCGATAGGTGTTATATATCGGATAACCAAGGTCGCTTTTTCCCGGGCCGTTACAATTTTGATTATTTAAAATGAATTATTTTAAATAATAACGTTGAGAAATTTATTTTGAATAGAATTCGAACGTATATATTCGATTGAATCGTCGTTAGAATATAATTATTTATTTATAAATATAAATGGAATTGAAAATGGCGCGGTAGTTCGATAATTCGATTTCAAATTTCAAATGAATGTGCCGGGTGCAAAATAAACCGGATTTTAGCGAAACCAAAAGTATGTGAATCTAATTGGGAATATAATTCCAACGAATCCGAAAAATTGAAATTTCATAGCGGGAATCAAAAGTTATGTCCAGTTGAAAATTCAGAATAGTCGCTATGGAATTTCGGCCCTTAAAAATGGCCATTTTGCAAACGACCTCGGTTTTCGACGAAACCACTTTTGTTGGATCCGCGATGTCAAATTATTGCTAGGTTTCAAATTTCATAATTTTTCGAATCAATATGTGAGCGTGGCAAATGAAAACACATTTGACCAATTTCAGTTGATTTTAATCGACTGGAAAATGGCCATTTTTCAAATGGTCTCGGAATTTGACGAAATTAGTTTTGTTAGGACCGTATCGTCAATACGAAGCTAAAAACTATTTTTCGGGAATTTTACGAGTTAGTACGTGGGCCCGGTAAATTGAAATGTGCGTTCAAATTCAATATATAGAGTTATATTTTGATTCTGAAGGAAACTGATCGAAACAATCGAATCAGCCTACGATACATATCCCATTGTGTTTGGAATATGGGTAATTAGCTAGGGACGACAGATGGTGGGTCTTGTTTCGAGGTCGAATAAAAAGTCAACAATATGGAATTTAAAAATAATTAAATATATTTATTTACATAAATCCCCCCTATATTTTCCCTCTACCACCTTTCCCTCTTTCTTCAGATCAACATTTAGAGAAGGAAAAAAAAACGAAGGCGCGATTGGGGGGAGCAGCTCCGGCCACTACCGACGACGACGACTCCGCCTCCCCAGGCCGCGCCACCACACCCACGACTCCCCACTTCCTCCCAAACCCCCAAATTTCCGAACCCTAGCCCCTCCCCCCTTCGATTTGAAGAGCCGCGACCCAAACCCCCCTTCCTCCTCTCGCCGCGAGCACCCAACGCCCCCCTTCAAAGCTGACGCCGCCTGCCTTCCCCCCTAACCCACCTACAGCATCGCCTCAGGCGATGGAACCTCCCCCTCCTCAGAAAACTGAAGTAAAGGTGAGTTTTTAATTATTTTATTTATATTTCCTTATTTATCTTCCATTTGAAATATATAAGCGAGTTTGAAAAATCTGATTTTCTTTATTTTTATAGTAATGAATTTTATAATGTTTTAATAACATAAAGATTTGATTTTTAACGTTATAAAGATTAGATTTTTCATGGAGTAAAGATTAGATTTTTCATGGAGTAAAGATTAGATTTTTATCAATATGAAGTTTAGATTTTGGATGAAGTAAAAAGAGGATTTATATTTAGCTAAAAATATGATTTTTATATTATGTAGATAATAAAAATTCGATCTTTATATCATAGGATGAATAAAAATAGAATTTTTATTCATGTAGAGTAATAAAAATATAATTTTTATTATAATACTAGCGAGGTAAAAATAGAATTTTTATCTATATAATAGCGGTGTTAAAATAGAAATTTATCTATATAATAGCGGTGTAAAAATAGAATTTTTATCTATATAATAGCAGTGTAAAATATGATTTTTATATAAAGAATGATTATAAAAATGTGATTTTTATATATGTAGTAAGTACGGGCAACGAAAGTGACAAAAGGCGAGCCCGGCGAAGATTTTCTACATATGAAGAGTCACGGCATTTGGTTTAGCTTATCGGTGAGAACTACTCACTTTTAAATTTATTTCTAGTTAAATATATATACTAGGATGCAGACGTGTTTAGTAGCACCCGACACCCGTCGTCCACAGATCATGGAAGGCTTGTATGTTTGTTTGTTTGATTTTGCTGTGTAGTTGATTGTGTGATGTGATGTGAAATGAAATAAAATATTTATATAGTTAAAATATTTTATAGTTGAAAATAGAATTTTTAACGTGTATTTAAAATGAAATAAAAATAAACAAATCGAACGATTTGTTTATGTACACATATTTGACTACATTTGACTGATAATGATTGGGACGATAAATTTTACACATCGCCCAACTGCACAAATAAAATCTGTGTTTGATTGTTTGAAAACCCCACACGGGTATTGGGGTGATATATGACATACACTAATCCCAATAATTAGTTGTATGTCGATCGATTGATTGACAGACTGTTATAAGCATTGAGTATTTATATTTGATGTTTATACAGTATAGAATGCACTTTGGATGATGGTTGATTATTTGTCATTGTTGATATATACATGCATTGTATGGAAATCCATAGAAATACAATCTATGGTAATTGATTAGGCCTCATTCCAGTTTTGAAAAAGAAATATTTGAAATAGAATATTTGAAAATAGAAATATTTGAAAAAGAAATATTTAAAATAGAATATTTGAAAATAGAAATATATGAAGCCGTGTTGATTAGATTGACGCCACTTTGACGCAAATGATATTTATATCGATTATATTCGTTTTTATAATGAATATTGAAAAGTGATTTCAAAATCGAATATTTTGAAAATGAATTCGAATCGAATTGAAACTGAATGGAAATCAATTTGAAATGAATTCAAATTGAAATAGAATAGAATTGGATTCAAATTGAAAATGAATTCGAATTGAAATTGAATTGAAAATGAATTGAAATTGAATAGAATTGAATTCGAATTGAAATTGAATAGAAATGAATTCGAATCGAAATTGAATTGAATTGAAAACGAACTGAAATTGAATTAAAAATCAATTTAAATTGAAATCAATTTGAGATGAATTTAAAATGAATTTTTATTGAAAAATTCAATCTTGATTTGAATTTGAAAATGAAGTTGAAATCGTTTCGAAAACGAATTTAAAACGATTTATAAAATACGTTTTAAAAGGAAATCGACGAAGTATATATTATATATATAATATAATGGCCTGAATAGAATGCGCCGCGCTGCGGTAGTTCGTGAATTTCGACCATTGACTTCGAATGGATATTGCGGGAGATCCGACCGTCGGATTCTCCTAAAACCGGAACCGTTGGGTTCGTATCGAAAAGAGATTTCTAAAGAATATTAGAAATCTAACGGTTGGATTTGGAATTATGTCCAAATCAAATTTGGAAAAGGTCGCTGTAAGTGCAGTTCGATGGCCGTTGATGGAAATCGACTGTATGGGCCTTGATAAAATTATTAAAAATAGTAATAATTTATGTAAAATCATAAGAAATGATTTGGGAAGAATTGGGATGAAAAACTCCATATTTGAAAAGATAAAAATAGTTTTTTATCGAAATGAACTAGTTTTGAACTAGAATTATAATTCTATTTATTTTTAAATAAATTAATTGAATTTGAAAAGGGTTCTAAAAGTAACCAGAAATTTCCAATAATTGAATTGGAATGGATTTGAATCGAAATTGTCGTTGGAATATTTCAAGGTTGGATTTCGTGATGATACAGGTATTGTTATGGGAATTTGAAAGATATATAGATATTGTTATTTCCAATATGATATTTGTTGGTCGTAGAATTTGATATTGAATATAAGCCGATATATTTTCTATTCAGAGCCTCGTATTTAACATCAAATGTGATTTGGGTTTGTCGCGAATGGTGTCTTCATTTACACTGTTCTTAAGCCCAGTTGAGAAAAAGATTAAATCTTTTTTTTAGATTTAATGAAGTGCACCAATTAAATAATATTTAATTGGAATTGAATTGGTATTGATTTTTGGGTTTATCGTGAACAGTGTTTTAAATAACACTTGTTCTTTAACCCGATAATTAATGGAATGTGATTTTGGGTTTATCGTGAACCGTGTTTTAAATGACACTGATTCTTTAACCCAGTTAAAGATTAAAACTAAGTGAAGTTTTAATGAATCTTTAAGTAGATTGAAAAGATCGAGAATGGAGTATCACCAGTTTACTCCAAGCGATAGTTAAATCTTTAATTAGATTTGAACGTGAAATGGTAATTGAATTTACCGATAACACCGTGGTGTTAGATATGAAGTACTACTAGTTTTACTTCATGGGGTGAATAGGTTGGGATTGGGAAATAAATGATTACTTCAGTGTGGTTTGCTAATCCCGTCTAGTTTGAATTGATATTCAAAGAAGAATAAAGAATAAATTTAAGGAATTTATCTTTGATAAAATTAACGGGAACCTTTCCCAAAGTTTAAGAATATTTGAATAAAAGAATATTCTGAATTGGAATGAGGCATATGTTGTGTTTGTGTAACACTTGTTTATTATATACGCGAGTTATTCAGAAAGACCGGGTCTGTCCCATTCTGAATAACTGATTCGACGGGGTGTCGAGGATGAAGACGGTGGTCGAAGACCAGAGGTCTTCACGTCATTTGGGTGATTACTGATGATCTTTATTGGGCTGTACACCCAATAGGAGGGAATCAGTTAGTGATCATCCAGACGTACTTGGAGATCGATGGATATGTGGGGTACTAGGTGCCTCCGGTTTCGTTCAGACCCAGAACGAACTTGTAAATGGACTGTGTGTCTGACATTGGATTTTATTCTGTGTGATTGATTTCTATTAAATATATATCTATTTGGCGGTGGAGAATTTATTCTCTTGCCCCTTCTCTGAGACGTACGAGCTCAGAGGTTATATATTGATGGATATCAAACGCATGGAGTGAATTGCCTATGTGGCATGCCTAAGTTGCAATTAATCGAGGCTTCTGTTGAAAAGCAAAGTCTTGTGGTTGATGAACAAAGCACGGCCTGTGTGGCATAACTTTGTGTAACGTGAATTCGCGAGCCTCACACCCCAGTTGTGAACTAGAAACAGGAGAGGACCTCAGGGAGGGCATGCGTTTCCTTCTAGCTAAAAGTGGCGTCAGTGGTTTTACACGCCCCTGACGAGTTTGACTTTTGTGGTTGTTGCGATTGCGAGGCGCCTCGGATATATCGGTGACTATGTGAAGCCGATGGAGTCATTCGTTGGCTCATTTACGCCCCAAAGGGTGGGGAAACGTAGTGTTTAGACATTTTAATCCAAATCGGTGGACCGGCCCTGACGATCCAAAGGTCACTCGAGCTCTGACATGAGACATGGGCTAGATTGTCTCGAATCGGTGAGGACTATCTTTTGCCTCGGTTCACAGATGGAAATCCAACTTCCAAATACGTGACTTTGCGGCTTTATTTGTAGAGCCTAGTAGGGCGACATAGTGGGATGGGGCACTTATGTCGTCTATGATTGATACTTATGATGTGATGTTGTTTTATACACTATACACTTATAGTAATAATAAATGATTTGTTTTAAAACGTATCAAGCATTCTTGGCTATTATAAGGTAAAAACCCTATCCGTCGGCTTGCATTGCATTATATGATGGGACCTGGGTCTTATAGTAGCTTCATTGTTCTTTATTGAGCATTGCGGTGTTGTTTTATGCACTGGTATTCTTGGGAGGAAACCCATTCCGTGTTATACGGCGTGGTCCCTTGATTTACCGAACTTTAAAATAAAGATTAATAACTGTTTTAGTTCTCACACTAGTCACATGGCTGACCTGGAGTTTATTGTTTTAACCTAAACTCTGGGTGCCCTTATTTTGACATGGGCAGCTAGTAGTTTTGGTTTTGCAGATTTATATTCACGGGATCCTGGTTTACAGCTGGAATGATATCCGGAAAGCTCTGTATCCGTAGATCTCCTTCGGTTGTGCTTTGTATTATTTTCCACTGCAGTGATGTATTTAAATGCAATTTAAATCTGTGATATTTTCTGATGTATATTATTTGTTTATACTCTGTATATTCTTGTATTCTGATGAATTGTTGTAACTAACAATGAAATGTTCTTCTGTCTGCGTTTTAATTTGTCGTGTTCTCAAAACAATCAGGCGTTTCGAACGGTCTGGGTCGGTTTAGCGAAAAATTCGGATCGAGCGAAATTCCCGGTCGTTACAGACGAGGCAGGTCGGAGAGGGTAGAGGACGTGTTGAGGAGGAGTCTGGTGCAGTCAATGTGAGAAACGGCTGATTGTGGAGGAAGCGAAGTTGATGGAAGCGCGATTTTGAAAACTTAGCCTAGAGAAGGAGTGTTAACAGAACAGTGATTTTGGTTTTTAAAACATGACTAAATTAAGGATGGTCTATGATAGCTGGAGGGGGTTACTGCATTGAAAGGGACTGAAATCGGTTTTGAATTAAAGGTGGAACCGCACATTTTAATCATTTCAGCAAAAGAGGAATTTGAATATGAAAGTAGGTTTACTGTAATGGCTGGTTGAAGCTATGTGACACATGAAGAAATGTGAATTCAAGATTAATCATATGGGTACAGTTTAAAAATGGATTGAAAGAAGGAATTTATGGTATTTTTGGTTTAAATTATTGTTAAGAAGAAGAGGGGTTTATTGTTGGCAAAGTTTGGCCATTTGTGTTGGGGAGGATACGCGATTTACTGATAAGGAGGAAGAAGGGCATTCAGGTTTGAGTTTTCACAAAAGAGGATGGGCCACATAAAAAGGGGAAAGGCCCAATAGAATAAAACATAATAAATTATAGTTTAATTTAATGTAAATAGATGAACTTGTATAATGTATAAATTTATCATGCAATATCAGAATCAGACGAAACAAGATTCATTGGGATCGTATGGACGGTGGCTACACTATGGAACTGATTGGGAGTGAATTGGAGCTCGTTACAATTTATAGCGAAATAAATTGCCTGATCTAAGTCAACGACAATTATTGTTATTTAACGATAAACCACCAATGTGAGTAAATCTCACTAACTCTGCCCAGTTTATATTTTTATAACATATTTTTAGAATTGATAAATATTGCTTGATTGTTGTGTGTTGATTGTTTGAATGGACTACTAATTAACTGGTTGAGGATATAGATAATGATATATTTATATATCGTTAATCAAATATTGATTCTGTTTATCAGAATATTTCATATTGAAATGAAATTGATGTTAATTATATTGTTTAATATCTGTGGACGCAGGGAAACAGGTTGGAGGGATCCAACTGGATTCCTTAATATACATAATACTATTTGTTTTCATATTTTTTGATATATAATATGATATATAATCTATGATTGATTATGATGACACTAGTTTTGTTATTTGGTATTTAAAATACCATAAATGATACTGGAATGTAAAATGGGAATTTCCAAAGTATATATTGAAATAAAAAGGAATTATTTGTAAAATAAAAAGAATTATAGAAATTAATTATTTGGAAAATAAATAAAATTATAAAAATGGATTATTTGGAAAATAAATAGAATTATAAAACTGAATTATTTGGAAAACAAATAGAATTATAAAAAGGATTTATTCGGAAAATAAATTGGATTATAAAAAGGAAATGGCAAGATATAAAAGAATTTTGTGATATGGGCTTAAAGTAGATTTTAAATGGAATCTGTTTTAACAGATAAATTGAGAAGATTAATTTATAAATAATGTTTTATAAATTAAATAAAATATTTATCATTTGATAAAGGGAATATATAAGTTTAAAATTTATATAGAGAGGTAAAATCGGTTTCAACACCGATATTTGAAATTGAATGTGAACGTAGCAGTTGTAAAGGGAGTTATAAATAAGACTTTTATGAATAATCTATAAATAGAAGTATAAATAGAATTTGGAATTGAGATATTGTTTTTAAATGCAAAACCAAACTATTTGATTTGATAAAAGAAATATTTTTCACATTTGATGTGAATAACGGATACAAGTAAATATTTTGTGAAATGAAAATATTATTAAGGAGACTGGGTTTTGAAATAGGAATTTAAATGGAAATACTGAAATTAGAAACTGACTAGAAATTAGTTGAGTTGAATGGCTTTCTGGATATTGATCTGATGTTGGTTTCGGCCTTCGGGGTTTATACGTAGGAAGTTGTTCTCTTACTAATTTACAGTTAGAGACTGATAGATGTGGGAAAATAGTGATGTGTGAATCAAAATTTTCCAATGTTAATAACATATATTTTCTAAATTTAAAAATAAGGATTTATGAATATATGGAAACGGGGAATGGGGAAATGAATAAATTGATGATAAATTAATTTAAAGGGGAAAATGTTGATTGAAGATTGATCGATAAAATTTCCATTTGGAAACAAGATCGTTGTGTTTATGGATGTTTTCCTTTGATAGTTAAATAACCGACTATCGAAGTTTCAACCATTTTTCCGTCATCAATGCAGAGAGACCGAAATCAGAATTATTATCTGAAAACCACTCCGTATGGGCGTTGGCTTTGCGAATCAAATATCATGAAGATAATTGAAGACGGAGTTTATGCAAGGGCTATTTTGGCAAATCCTAGTTAGAAATTGCCTAAGATGGGTTTACAGAATAGTTCCTTCGGTTTGTCCAGTCCCAGGACAACCTGTATGGAAGAGTGTCTGACAGAGTATATTTAATAAATCGCGTAAGTTGATCTCTTCAAACGGATTTACGTTTGGTGGCGGAGGAATTCGTTTACCCATGGTATTTTTGGAGAAATCAATTTGTGATTTGGCGGGTATGACGATGTGACATTCAAAGTGAATAAATGTGTGAACTGTCAGAGATGAGCATGGCCTCAAGCCTCACAACCAGGAAATGGTAAAAATCGGGTAGGTCGCATGGCTAAGTGGGTAGCTCCCAACTAGGGTGCATTGTCACCTGATCTAGAGAAATTTCATTTACTTCTTTTACCTATTTCGATGTTGTCCCTTTCAGGAAACGTTGCTAATCCCAAATGTTGGTGATAATACATTCAGTACACTCAAGAGAAATGAGTGACCTGTCATTTTTAGCCTGGGTTACAAGATGTTCTTGTTGAACCCGGCGTATTCCTCTCTAGAGATACACTGTTGGAAGGTGGTCCCATGCCTTGCAAATTGGAATCCATTATCTAATAAGAGCTTACGGTTTTTTATTATATATTATATATATTGAACATGGGATGAAAGCGTTCCAATAGATTACTATTTATTTGATTTAGACATTATTATAATATCAGAAGAGTATGAATTTTAAATGAATGTTTCTGGTTATCGTAAGGTAAAAACCATCCGTGATTATGTGTTGATTGGTCTTATGATTATTCTTCCTTTTAAAAGGATTTTAAAAGTTAAACAAATGTTTTGAGTTTACTCACACCAGTCACATGACCGACCTAGAGTTTATTTTGTTTGTTTTCCTAAACTCTTGGGTACCCAATTTTGTACGGGCAGTCAAGTAGTCGGGATTTTACAGATATACTAGGAAGGGCTTGGAGCGAGAGGTATATAGCTATTGTTTATTTCCGCTGTTTTGTAAGTGATGTGCTTTGATAATGGTTTGTATATGCAAATGACAGATTTGTATTTCAAAGTTATGTTGTATACTATATTTTATTCGTTCCGCTACGAGGTTCATGTTACTCTGATTCTGTTGTTTTATGTTCTTCTTCTTCTTCTATTATAATTTTCTATCTTATCTATTCTCACCCTCTAACTTCTTTCTATTAATGATCTGGTATGTTTGATTTTCGAATAGTTGACATGGTTTCTATGTCGATTTTTTGGATCGAAATCCCGGTTCGTTACAGAAGACGAGCTTAGATTTTATTTGTAGAATTTACCAAACAGAAAATAAATTGATCATTTTGAAACTAATTTTTGGATAGTTTAACTACCAAATTTGAAAGATAATCAATAGCAAAGTACCAGCAAACTCTCTAATCCACAATTTAAAAAAAAAAACAGATTTTGATTATTTTTTACAAAGATAAAAATGAAACAATAAAAGACATTTTTGGATCAGAAAACCTAACCCTAAAATGGTTTAAAAGATTTTCAATTTTGACATAGTAAATATCAAAATTTGAAAAAAGCATTAGAAAGAAATTTGTAGCTAACTCAGTTACACCGAATCTTGAGAAAAGAAAATGTTAATTTAGTGTCTTCTAGAGGGATTTATGGTCGCGAGAAGAAGAGAAAAATCTATAAAAACAAATAAAAATTAAAGCATGGGTATTCGTGTTAGGGCTAGATTTTGGGCTGGGCCTAAGGAGATGGGTTCGATTAGAGGATGCACGGTGTGGCTAAGTGGTGCAATGGATTCAGATGGGTCTTGCGATGGAGGTTGAAGTGTTACTCAAAGTGATAGGAAGGGAAAAGTTAGTTTTAGGGTGTAGGATTTGTAAAAAAAGACGGGTGCTAGTTTGTTTGTTTTTTTTTTGGAAAAAGGAGGGGCGATCTCTGGTGAAGCTTCAAGTCAGAGGGAAGAGGGAGATTAGCTGGGCGATATGTAGAGGCACCGGTCAGAGGTAAGGTGGTGGTGTAAGGAGGAAAGATGAAAGAGGCAGGGTCAAAGAGGAATTAGTTTTGATTTTAGGATTATGAAATTGAGAGAAAGAAGAAATATTTGCAAAGAGAGTTGCATATGACATAGAAAACAAAAAATTGAGGGAAAAGAGCTTACATAGAAGGAGGAGATATGGCAAACAAAAACTTCTAGAAAATGAAAATATGAAGTTTGAGAAAAATATACGTACTAGTCAAAATAACAAGCTCATTATTTAGATCTCAAAATTTTAATTTTAATTTAACTTCAATCCAATTAATCGTACTATTTAAATTTGTTCAAATTTTGTGAATCGTTGTAATCTCCCCTACACAAAACTTTTCGTTCTCAAAAAGAAGCAACGTAAAGAATCGTACTTAGACATAATTTAAATATTCCACTTATAAAAATTCTACTTAGTTTTCAATTTAATAAAAATGAGTTATAGGAATTTTAAGGTCTCAACTTTTTTCTAACAATCAAAACTATGGAAAATTTCAACAGCATCTCTTTTATATGGCTAAATCATAAAAAATTGACTATATATAAAATAACAAATATACATGTCATCTTCATGGTAAGGCGTCCTAAAACATGGGAAAACAATATATAATGCCCATGTAGGATATATAGTCCGAGATGCATATCTATTTATAATATAGTGCAAAAGCAATCTCCAAAAGCGAAGCACACGCCATTGATACCTACTAAATTCTTAGCAGTTAGTGAGAGGAAGTAAATAGGAAGAAAGAAAACACATAGCATTAGCAATACACATCCATAAGCAAACATGGCAAAAGCATGAGAAAAAGTACAAGTAGTATATCATCTAAATGTTAACATTCAATTTATATACACTTCCATTTTTATTGTATCCATTTCATAGTACTATTTAATTGGATTAATATTCACTTATTAACATTCGTTTTATTTACTTTCAATTGATTAAACAATCTCACATTCATTTTATTTAATTTCTCTTGAGTTAACTTGACTTCATGTCACGAGCTTATTTCATTTGTAGACATTTTAATTAGATTCATCTTTCTTTGTATAATATCATTCTAATTTTTATTACCGTTAAAGTCAAGATTAAATGTTAAACATTTTTTGTAAAAATTTATCTTGTGTTAATTGTTTTCTTTCTTAAGTTCACATTTATTTATCAGTAAGTATTCTAATTTATTATTCAAATATTTCTCATTAACCGTTTCTCATATATTACAAAAATATTTTTGAAGTACCAGCTCAATGTCTTAACTATAACTATATATCATTCTCGCTTTTGAACATGAAAATAAACATCGATGATTCCATGGTCATCATCAAAATCAGTTTCAAGCGACTAGAGTGTGATTCTATATCTGTCTAGTACATATGTTAGCTAGATGCATAAGTAGGCGCATATCCAAAATCACTAAGTACTTGGTAGTCTAATCTTAACATCAAGTGAAAACAACCTGAAAAGTTTTCTTAAAAAAAAAGGATACACTATGTTAACCCCTTTTGGTCCGTTTCCCAAAAGCGATACAGGCCCACACGACTCGTCCCATCAGGTGGTATAATAGCTCGAAATGTCGCCAGGATACTCGAGATCCAGCTTGAAGGAAGTTGCGTGGGTACAGACCTCACAACTCCACAAGAAGACACCTACTTGGACGAATTCGCATCCCTCAATTTCCATCGAGCCCCTCATGTTTCATATCCTATAGGATACGAATTTCGTATCCCTCAAGATATGAATTTTGTATTCCTCAGGATACGAAGTTCATATCCCTCAGGATACGAATCTTGTATCACACTGATACGAATTCCATATCCCCACGATACGAAAATTCGTATCCTTTGAAATACGAATTTCATAAGATGTTGCATTTTGGGATATAAATTATGGCCGGTGGTTCCCATATCTTTCATACTCCCACTATCTATAAATATTTCTTGGCCTCACACTTGAAAAGGGTTGGCATTTTCTTGATTTGAAAACTTGAAGAACCTTGGAAACCAGTAAATCCTCTAGGACCTTGAGAAAGAAGAAAATCCCTCTCTCTTCAAGCTTTGAACTTCCATACTGCCAAGACTCCTGCACAAGGATTAAAAGAATATAATTAATCACTGTAATCATTTGTATTGATGATGTCCACCATTGTAATCCTTCAGTAGTGATTAAAATCGACAAAGCATTCAAAGTGGAAGTAGGTTCATCCCAGACCAAACCACTATAAAACATTGAGTTCTTTACTTTTCCATGCGTTTTTCCTTACGCAAAAGTTTATACTCGTTAACTCGAGAATCTTTGGGTGTGATGCTAACTTTACACGTCAACACTTTGGTGTTTTCATTGAGAATGACTTGAAGCCTCGTGCCTCGCTTATTTCTGACTGACTTCCATCTCAAATTAGAAGTGCTACTTAGGTCCTCGAGACTTACCTCCTAAGATATCTTATGATGGTTACAAATGGAAATACCCCAATGATCATAACTTCCATTGCTACTGACATGGAAACTTCTCCTCAGCCCCAACCTTCAGAAAATCCGCTCAACATGAAAAATACTGCCTCCTTCAACCCTGAAGCTTTGGTTACCCAAGATCCATTCTTCAAACTTAATAAGAAGTTGGAAGAGAGTACGAGACAGCTTAATGACCAATTGATGACGAATCTCAAGATGATGCGACGACTTCAAGAAAATTCTCAATGCGACGTCGCTCGCCTCATGATTAATAAAATCTCTCTCCTTTAGCCGAACATCTCGGAAGGCTCGTCTTCTGACACTAACCATGGGAACCGTAGCTAAAGGAGAAAGAACATCTTCAATAGAAATGGCAATAGCAACGACAACATTAGCAGGACTATTGTCACTTCTAGTAAGGGAACGCATCAACGTGACCATTTCCGGTTGGGCACTAACGACGAACTAGGAACCAACACCCAACGCTTTCCACGGTAGAATTTGTCTGTCGTCACTCAGAACTTGGTGCCTATGCATCCAACGACCCATTAGGCCCAATTTCCACCCAACTAACCTCAACAGAATCAGGCAGTCGAGGTTGACGACATGGTTTAAGATGATGCTAATATTCATCCAATAAGGTGCCCATGGCCTCGAACTCCTGAGATGGACCACGACCGTTGGAATCCAACAGAGGTTCAGCCTGCATTTCTCACTGACATATTCCGATGGATCATGAGAGAAACACTAGGGCACACCACCAAAGTTTTAGGAAACCAATATAAGGCGTAACCACTTCACTCGGGCCGTCTACGACATCAAATGGTCTCAACTCTTCAATATACTCCCAACTATCGGGTTACTTAGGGAAGACCAATCCTTGTAACTTCTTGAACCATTACGAATGGCATATGGACTCAATCTAAGCACTGATGTCGTAAGGCGTTGCTCTCATCTAGTTCTCCAAACATCCAACACAATCCATCTCCACTATTGACCAACTAACCTCCGAGCTAGTGAAACAATTCATGATGCATGCCGC
Organism: Allium sativum; assembly: GCA_030737875.1. NCBI lineage: Eukaryota > Viridiplantae > Streptophyta > Magnoliopsida > Asparagales > Amaryllidaceae > Allium > Allium sativum. Next base: position 305,561,388 of record CM060924.1, read on the forward strand.
GAGGACGAAGTATACCCTGACTCTCTCAACCCTCTGCCAGGGCATGGGGAAACTCAGAATAATTACCTCGAGCATTCCAACAATGCCCTGGCAGAAGTTGAAGATCCAGAACCTCGCATTGTCTTGGTATAGCTTGCTAAGGGCATCCTGCCCAATACCGAATTTAGAGCTTGGATCAACAGGAAAACGCCGAAAACCTTAGAGGCTTTCTATGAAAAGGGCGATCAGTTTTAGTGCCAAGAAGAGGCGCATAGAAACACAATAGCTCAGACAGTCCATCCTCTCAACCCACACCTGAGCTCTATTCAGGATAATGTCGAGGGAAAACAAATTGGAGAATCTTCTGACAAGGATAAAGAGACGGGCTAATAAAAGCCCAATCCTAACATAGCAAGCCAGACAGTCGCAACAACCAGTCATTTGGAGATCAGAAGAAACGCGACCACTACAAAACTTACAAGGTCTGTACTCCACTTAACTCCGAGTTGGATATAATCTATCTAGAGACCTATAATACGATCCAGTATAAGAAGTCGAACACTAGGGAGTCCGCATATTTTGCAACATGTTTGGCCATAATACAAATGACTACCATCACCTCAAGGACGCAATTGAGAAGCTCATTAGAGAGAAGCGCCTTGAGAAATATGTTCAGAACCCTGATCCCTAACAAGCAGTCGCGGGCCATTCAACACTCGTACTTCTTCCAGCTCAAGCGGCCCTAGGGTCGTCCAACCCAAGACCTCCTCACGCAAGTATCGTGATTAACACCATTTGTGGTGGACCTTACCCCAAAAATGAAAGCTTCCGGCATAAGGAGGAATATGCCAACTTTATCAATCATGTTGACTTGGAAGCAAGCTCCGCCTAGGATGAATCCGTCCCGACAAAGCTTTAGAAGACTACGTGTGATGACATAGTTTTCTGCAAGAAGGATTTTATCAGAATCGAGATTCCAACTATTAATCCCCTCGTAATCTTTGCATAGGGAGGCCCTGCCTACATCTGAAGAACCCTCGTGGACTTAGGGAGCTCTGTCAATATCACCTTCATGTCGGCCTATGACCAAATGAAACTTGAGGCCAAGGACTTGAAGCCTTACTATGACACCATCCAAGGCTTCATTGCCTCCTCCAACTGACTAGTGGATTTTGTAGAACTATCGGCCGAGCCCGGAGAAGGGGATCGCAACATAGTCTAGATCCTTACATTCGTAGTTATCGATGTCATTTCTTCCTACAATGTCGATCTAGGATGTTCTTTCCTTGTAGAATTCTGAGTCTTCATGGCATCATGGTCCATTTTCATGAAGTTGCGACCAAGCAACCACGAGAACCTGTTATCTCATCGAATGGAAAAACACAGTCATCAAAAAGAAGGGAAAAAGCTTGGCATCGTCCCACTATGCCAAAACAAACAATGCATAGCAGCCAATGGTGTCTGGGTCCCGACTCTAATGTCATTGTTGTCTTTCTGAAAACCTCGATCTAAGGGAAGACGAAGAGCCTGATTCCGGGAGGGCTACCCCAGTGGAGCCAACTGTCGATGTTCCAATCAACCCTGCCGACCTGACCAGGGTCTTGATGATTGGATCATAGTCCTACCCAACAATAAAGGAAGAGCTCATGGACTTCTTAAGGGACAACGTTGACGTATTCGCTTGGACCCATTCCGATATGTGTGGCATCGACCTAGGACTCGTCTGCCACATGCCCAGAATCGTTCAAAGCATCTTCCAATCAAACAGAAGCGCCGAATCTTAGGAATAGAGAGATCAGTAGCCCTCAAAGAGAAGGTGGATAGGCTGCTTGATAACGACTTTATCTACGATGCCCTCTACCTAGAATGGGTCTCTAACCCGGTATTGGTCAAGAAATCAAATAGGAAGTGGTGAACATGTGTTGACTACTCAGATTTGAATAAAGCTTTCCTAAAAGACACCTTCTCACTTCCAAAGATCAACCAACCCGTAGATTCAATTGTAGATTATCTGCTCCTCTCCTTCTTGGATGCATACCTAGGCTAGAATAAAATTCCAATGTACTTTCCAGATCATAAGCACACTTCATTCATCACTGATCTTAGGCTCTACTGCTATGTTATTATGCCCTTTAGTCTCAGGAATGTCGGAGCCACCTTTCAACGACTAGTCAATCGAATGTTCAAAGACAAAATCAAGAGATCCATGGAGGTCTACATGGATGATATGTTTGTGAAAACGAGGGTGTCGAAAAACCACGTTAATGACCTTGTGGAGATGTTTGATGTTCTCCGTAAATATGGCATGACACCAAATCCCTTGAAATGCAATTTTGGCATTGCATCAGGAGAATTCCTGGGTTTCAATGCCAGTTCACGGGGGATCAAGACAAATCTAGGAAAGATTCAAGCTATCAGGGATATTCAAACACCTCAGAGCATTAAAGATGTTCAAATTTTAAAAGGGAAAGTGGCCGCCCTAAGTCGGTTTAGATAAAAAGCAACGATAAGTACATTCCCTTCTTTGACTTGCTCAAAAAAGGAAGCGTAATTTTTTATGGACACCAGAGTGCATTATTGCATTCCAGGACCTCTTGAATCAATTAAAGAAACCACCTATACTATCAAAACCCATGGGCCACAAAGACTTATTTATCTACTTGGTGTTTTCTATGCAAGAAATTAGCTTGGCCCTAGTGCGTTAAGAAGATCATATCAAACAACCTGTTTACTACATCAACAAGAGAGTGATTGGCATAAAAAAACTATCTAAAGCTTGAAAAGCTTTCTTACTGCCTGTTGATCTCTTCCGGAAATCTTTGGCCATACTTTAAGTCTCATCCAATCAAAGTCTACACTGATCAGCTGCTACGACAGGTCCTGCAAAGATCTGAGGCATTGGGCAACTCTTGAAGTGGAATATTGAGCGGAGTCAATTTGTGCTCACTTTCATTCCCCGTCAAGCCATCCTCGAAAAGGCCCTAGAAGATTTCATCATGGAGTTCACTATTTCCGAAGAGCCTCCTCTGGAAGATAGTGAGCCTCCCAACATTTAGTGGAAACTATTCGTGGATGATTCATCTAGCAATCAGTGTTCCAACACCAGAGTCGTACTCATTACTCTTGAGAAACGCTCGATTTGTTACACTCTGAAGCTCGACTTCCCTACCACCAACGTCAATGTGAAATACGAAGCCTTAATTTCCGAACTCAGGATTGTAATCGAACTCAACATCAAGGCTATCCAAATGTACTCTGACTCACAATTCATCGCATGCCAGTTGTTGGGCGAATATCAAGCCAAAGGGGCATAACTTGCTCCCTGTCTTGCTCAAGTACACAAGCTACTTACCGACTTCGACCGCTACATTATTACCAACAACCATCAAGAATAGAATAAAAAGGTTGATTCATTGGACAAATTAGCAAGTTTCGAGAATGCAAAATTCTTGGGCCTTGTCCCAATCGAAATACTCGATCCTCCGAGTATAGATCAGATGCAAACTGATTCAATGTCAATGAAAGAAACCGAGCTCGAACCCGAGTCTTGGCTGACTCCGATTAAGAATTACCTGCAACATGAAATCCTCCCGACAACAAAAATGAAAAATAAGCACTCACTCGCAAATCATCGTGCAACATCATTTAAGGTGGATTGCTCTTTAGAAGAGGATTGTTTGCCCCACTTCTTCGGTGTATAGCCCACAACGATGTCGACCGTGTACTATTGGATGTGCATGAAGGTGAGTGCGATGACCACACAAAAGGGAAAACTCTAGCAAAGAAGTTTTTCTGTAACGAACCGAATTTTATCAAGAAATATTTAATAAATATTAATTATAAATCAATTTATTTTGATAATTACCGACTTGGAATTTATTTAATTTAATGTTTGAATGTATACTTTATAATATAATTAAAAACAAGCTCACAAGGACCTGGTAATTTGTAATATTACATTTAGCACTTTAAATGAATGTATAGGATCCAATATAAGTCAGAATTCGTTGAAAAAAGAAATGTTTAAATCTACTGAACTATAGTTTTTTTAATGAAAGTGAAAAATTGAGATTTCATCGTGTAGATTGTGAGTTATGCACAAATCAAATTTTTAGAAAGTCGCTATGGAATTGTTTATAAACCATAACGATTTTTTATATAAAATAAAGGATTTTAAAATAAATTGAATATCGATGTAGCTTAAAAAATGGAAGTATCGAGTTTAAAAATCCAATATAGTATATTTTGAAACTACACGAAATTCTATTCGGATATATGCAATAATTATAATTTGTTTTTCAAAGAATTTGAATATATTGAAATTAAATTACATTTTATAGATTTAACTGAATATGAAAAATAGTCATTTTGCAAATGATCTTGGATTTCGACAAAACCAATTTTATTAGATCAGTAGTGATAAATTATTGTAAGATTCCAAATTTTGGATCAATCAGAGTTAGTATGTGGCATGCGAGATATAAATGTTCAATGTAAATACGTATGTATAATTAATCAATAATTTAAGCCCAAAGTAACGCTATTTCTAGAAAGGTCGTTGTAAACGTAGTTCAATGATTGTAATTGGAAATCAACTGAAATGACCATATAAAAATTATTAAAAATATGGAAAATTTATGATAAATCATAACAAGTGATTTTAAAGTGAATTGGAAAGAAAATATAAAGTTTTGGACTATATTTTGACTTTTGTTCTTTCAGCCTAACTTGCTGAATACGGTAAAACAACATTTTTGGAATTCAAGTTAAATGAATTAAAAGATTTTCAAACATTAGTTTATTGGATTTGAAAGATGAGTTTTAAGAATTCTTTTAATTAAGATTAATTGGAATATGGATTTAGATAGAAATGATCTTCGGTTATTTGGTATTGATTACCGTTGTGTAGACGTTTACTATTTAAGGGATTTGGAAGATATTTATATCGTTATTCCATGTATAGTATTCGTTGATTACAAGAACTGGTGTTGGATATAAGTTAATATAAATTATATTTAAATCTTATATTTAATATCAATTGTTTTGGGTTTTGTCGTGAAAGGTGTTTTCAACAGCATCGTTCTTTAACCCAATTAAAAATGAAGTTATGTTTGGAATTCTAGAAAGTATAATCTTCGTTAAGATTAAAAAAATCTTTATTTTAAGATTTAATGAGTTTTTCCAAAGTTGATTTTTCCAATTAATAAGTTAACTTAGAATTGAATGGGAATCGATTTAGTGATAATCTAGGTAAGTCTCCATGGATGAAGACCTTTACTATTTAAAGAATTTAAAAGGATTTACCGTTATTCCGTGTGTACTATTATTCCAATATGGGAATTTATATTGATTATAAGCTGATATGATTTCCGTGAAGATTCCACTTCTAATGGAAGTATGACTTTGGGTTTATCGTGGACGATGTTTTAAATGATGTTTGTACTTTAACCATATTGAAGGAAAGATGATTTGTCAAGATTAGTTGAAATGAAATCTTTATATATTTTGTACATAAAGATTTAATGAAAGTGTTTCCCCTATCAAACGATAATGGGAACCGTTTTAAAGATCGATTAATAGAATATAAGTGAAACACCCCACCTCCGTTAGGGTCACTCTCAAAGGGAATGCCCTAATTTTGGTGGAGGTTTATAAGTATAAGTCACAGATATACAAGACAGATATAAGAACACATATTTGTAAACAGCGGAAAATCAACAAACTTTTATTTCATGAAAGCAAATACGTGCTACAACAACATCACCATAATTGTCTTACATCTTTTCCAAAACATAACATAACACTTTCATAATCTGTCTTGATTACATCATTTAAAGAAGCATAAATAAAACATAGATAAACTGCAAAAGCCCCATAGAGTTTGTCCAAAGCCATAGTTTCAAACGAAAAGGTCCAAGCAATACATTTCTCTTCTTCAAGCTGGATGTTAAGGCTGGTCAAGCTGCAGTGTTCCCTCCCTGTGGACCTGGGGGGGAAACGGAAGAAAAGAAGACGAAAGAAAAGTAGAGTCAGACATAAAGCCTGAGTAAGTCTAGTACTATTCTGTCTATGAATAAAGAACCGGGTATGATAAGTATAAACAAGAAGTGGGAAAGCACTATAACTTGGTTAAGTTGTCTTGGGTCGAATAAACTATCGTACCCCATGTTAATCTCTGAACCCATATAAACTAGTTTCCAACTGGCACCCCATAATCAGGGTGATGTGATCCGTTCTATGATGATCGGCTCCTACTCGCATAGTTACATGTGTCTTACGGCCCCCGATGTTGTAGTTACCTATGCTGGTCCCACCATGGGGTGTATCAAGTCCCATGGTGGCGGCCCGACACAATCCTAGAATGCACAGGTATGCTACTGGTGTCCAGTGCCTTATTTTTCTGCGCCGGAGTGTGTGCACGCCCGCACCCCGTTAGAACCTACACTACTACACCACCGCCGTCGATTTGACCTCTTACAATCAGCCCAGTAATCGTGCCCCACCCTGCCTAGTTTCAGGGTATCCTGATACACCTTCTAGGGTTACTGCTGAAAAGGGTCCCCCGTTACTAGGTTTTCTATCTCTAGCCCACATGCTAAGTTGGTTAAGTGTTTTCTAACCTAACCCCCACCAGTCCGTTTAGTTTAGCATGTTCCATTTTGATTAAGTCTTTAGTTCACTTAATCCTAACAATCCTGACTCAGCCTTAATTGTCTTATTAAAGCCTTGACCTCTCACATTAGACAGGTATTGTTGTGGCTGCCTGTTGCCGGTTGGTTCCGGGCAGTCTTACGCCACAACTCAGTCTAACCTCGGGTCCTTATTGGGCTCCATGTTTAACCTCCCACATTGGATAGGTATTGTTGTGACTACTGGACAGCCGGGCGGTTCCGGGCAGGTTTACATCACAACTCAATCCAACCTCGGGTTAAACACATCGTATGTTCTACATTTACATATTTTGTCTTTCTTCTTTATTTTCTTATATGTAAATATTTGCGGCCCATTATTAAGTTAATGGTGTAAAGGTTACACCAATCATGGGCCCAACCCATACTTGAATTTGGGCCCTTCTATTTTATATTTTCATTCATTAGTAATTTTAACCCAACGTTATTCCCCCCCCCCCCCCGTTTAACACGTCCGTTTATTATATATATGTTGGGCTTAGCCTTTTTAAAGCCCAACTTAGCCATGCGAAAAGGGGAGGCTTAAAGCGTGATTACATACACGAAAAGGGGAATGTGAACGCATGAACTTGCAATATGACGTTGGAAATACAAAATAGAAACTGGTGTACTTGCATAGTAGTGACATATACTTTGGTCATAAAGCATAAGTGACATAAATCAAAGCTTGTAAACTTGTAGTTAAGTTAAGAATATCACTATCGACACATAGGCTTTAACTACAACATAAACCTATATTTTTATTCAGGCATAATGTCAAACATAAGCAAATCATGTTCATAAGACTACTACATGTTTACAAAGGGGTCTACTTTTGTGACTAATACAAAAGTATAGTTAAATTTGTTCACATAACCATGGCATAAATATTTCTCACATGAAATCATGATTTTTACTTTAGTCATGCAAACTTGCAAAAAGGGATTTTGAATCTAACCTAGCTATGTACCACATATGTCATCATATAATTCTTGTAAACAATATAGACTTAATTATGCAAAATATCAATCATAGCCTAGTCATATTCATAAGTTTGCAAATAGGTTTTCTAGTACAAAAGCATGACTTAATACATAGATCATGATGCCAAATTTTCAACATAATTTCATATGGACTATGATAACCCAAACTTATTCCAATTACTTCACAAAAATGATGTTTGTATAAAAATACACATTATGACGGCATAGTAGCAAAACCCCAAACTTGCATGAGTTTCAATTAAACAACTACATACATGTAGCTTCAACAAGGATTACATAATTTGCGAATATTCCAAACGTATACTTGCATAAAACTACCGCATGTAGTTTTTCATAACTGAATAACATAATTTGAGAATATCCAAACGTATACAATATTCCAAATCGATAAGAATCATAGTAACGCACAAATTATGAATTATTTATCACCACAACCAAGTATACAAACCAACACAGTTATTTGTTCATACCAAAGTAATACTCTACTTACAATGGTGAGGCGAATTCTCAAATTTAGGGATTTGAAGATGCGGTTTGATTTGATTGAGTTGCTTTATGCCTTAGAATTTTCCTCCTAATCCTCTCTCCAATTGGTGGCTACCCTAGTCGTTCCTCAGCAACATGGCGGCTTTGTTCTTATTTTTGAATGAATAGATTAGGGTTGAGTCTAGGGTCATTTTTATAGGGGTTATGAACTGATTAGGACCATTGATGTTGCTTGGATTGATCGTAGCCATTCATCCTAAGGAGAGACCAATTAGAGCCTGCCACCTAGCCCTAATGACAAAGCAGACTACAGAAAATCGACCAACATAGACTAGGCCAGCCAGGTTGGACTGGGTTCGACCTGGCTCTGGACCAGGTCGACATGCCTGTCGACAGCCCTGTCGACAGCCCTGTCGACCTGGCTAGACCAGGTCGACAGCCCAGTCGACCTGGGTGCATCAGGCGGGATTTTTCCCGCCCTGGCCCATTGGGCCCGATTTTGGAATTTTAAACTGTTTTATTCTGTTCGAATTTTAAATTTAATTCAGAAAATTCCGAAGGCCATATCTTCTTCATACGGACTCCGTTTTTCGAAAACTCGGACTCTATTTTGCGTATTTTTCCGAGATGAACACAATGGCGTATCCCGTTTCCTTTAGTTCTTTGATTTCAATTTAATTATACTTTAATTTGTTAATTTCACAGTTATAGAATTTGCGGGGTGTTACATTCTCCCCCACTTAAAAGGATTTCATCCCCGAAATCTTCAAGTTAGGAGGAATGTATATCCTAACATCCAATCATCCATCTACTCATCCATCAAACACGAGCATCCATTGTCCTTAAAAGACTTCTAATGCTTCATGATCATATGCGAAGTGTGTGTGTACATGTACTTATCTAATGCGAAATCAGGCGGTCTACTTATTCAGTTGACCTCCTCAATGCGAATTATGTAAGTGCCATGAATCCATTATGTATGCAAATTTTCCTATTCTTAATTCTACATGAGTGCACAATCATTCAATTCAAATGCAACATCCACATGACAACACATTAGAGTTCAACCACATACGAATGCAAACATATATGCATATGCAATATGAAGTGACTGAGCCGATCTAAAACCTAGATTGTGTGTGTATATGCAACCACGAGCAACCACTAGCAATCACTTGCAACCACTTGCAACCATCATCCATAACATGTTTCAATTACATGTTTTCATCCAAAGGGGTTTCTGCCTAAAAGATAAGGTCGAGGAAATATACCTAAAAAGATAGATAAAAGCGCAAATTAAGGAAAAGGAAAGATCAAGGATGTACCCTCGAACAGAAAAGGGTAGGCTGTACGGATTCTAGCTTCAGTTTCCCAAGTCGCGTCTCCCTCGGCGTCGCTCCACTAAACTTTGACGAGCTTGACTTCGCGGTTGCGTAGCTTCTTCACTTCCGTTCCTAATATGCGGGTTGGAACTTTTCTTATGGTTGCTTCGCGTTCCACTTCGGCCTCTTCGAGGATATTTGGCTCTACCACTTTAGCAGACTCATGTAGACATTTTCGGAGATGTGAAACGTGAAAAACGTTGTGGACTCCAGCCAACTTCTCGGGTAGCTCTAATCTATAGGCCATTTTCCCAATTTTCTCGATGATAGGGAATGGCCCTACGAACCTTGGTGCCAGTTTTCCTGTGGTTCCAAAACGAACAACGTTTCTTAGCGGTGATACCTTGAGAAAAACTTTGTCTCCAACCTCAAACTCAAGGTCGGTCCTTCTCTTGTCGGCATAGGACTTTTGTCTGTCTTGGGCCGTCTTCATCCTTCTTCGTATTAAGTCTACTTTCTCTGAAGTCTCTCGGATCATATCTGGTCCAAGTACGAGCTTATCAGTAGACTCCCACCAACAAGTGGGCGATCGGCACGGTCTTCCATATAAAGCTTCGAAGGGCGCCATTCCGATGGTTGCTTGATAGCTGTTGTTGTAGGCAAATTCCACCAAAGGAAGGTGGTCTTCCCATGTCCCTCCGAAGTCAAGGACGCATAGCCTTAAAAGGTCTTCCAAAACTCTGTTCACTCTCTCTGTTTGGCCGTCGGTTTGGTGATGATAGGCTGTGCTCAAGCATAACTGCGTTCCTACTGCTTCTTGCAGGCTCCGCCAAAACTCACTGGTGAAGATGGGGTCTCGGTCACTAACAATGCTAGATGGTATTCCATGGAGTCGAACGATTTCTTTGAGGTAAAGTGATGCTAGGGATGAGGCAGTTCTCTTACTTTTGACAGGTAAAAAGTGGGCGCTTTTAGTAAGCCTATCCACTATTACCAAAATGCTAGTGTTGCCTCTCCTAGACCTAGGCAGCCCATCGATGAAGTCCATTGAGATGCTATCCCACTTCCACTGCGGGACCTCCAGAGGATGTAGCAGTCCGCCAGGCTTTTTCTGTTCCGCCTTAACCCGTTGGCACACCATGCACTTAGAAACGAATTCTGCCACGTCCTTTTTCATGCCGTTCCAGAAGAAAGTCCTTTTTATATCTTTGTACATTTTATCTCCGCCTGGGTGTATCGTCATCTTGGAGTGATGTGCTTCCTCGAGAACCTTCTTTATCAAATCTTTTGTCTGTGGGACGCATAGTCTTCCGTCTCGCCTTAGCAAACCCCTATCGTCGATGGAGTATCTGTTGAGGTGATTTGAAGTCTCACCCCTAATTAGCCTATCAATTATTTCCACAAGTTGAGGGTCTTCGCGTTGTGCTGTCCCTACTGAATCCACTAAAGTTGGGCGCACTTCGAGAGATGCTAGCAAGCCTGGTACGAAATCGGAGGAAGGCCAAAAGTCGAAGCTGGCTATGAACTCTAGGCTTTGTCTTTCAACAAACAACGGGCTTAGGGTCAATTTCTTTCGGCTCAACGCGTCTGCCACTACGTTGCCTTTGCCCGGAGTGTAGGAGATTTCGAAATCGTACGAGGCAAGAAACTCCATCCATCTTTGTTGCCTCAAGTTAAGATCCTTCTGCGAGAAAAGATATTTCAACGATTTATGGTCAGTGTAAAGTTCGAACTTCTCACCTAGGAGATAGTGTCGCCAAGACTTGAGTGCAAAGACGATGGCGGCTAACTCAAGATCGTGGGTTGGGTAGTTCTTTTCGTGCACCTTCAACTGCCTTCCGCCATAAGCTACTACCCTTCCTTCTTGCATTAAGACGGCGCCTAGCCCTGTCCCACATGCATCCGTATAAACAGTGAACATCTTGCTCCCATCTGGCAGCGTCAAAACTGGGGCTGTTGTGAGAGCCCTTTTCAGTCGTTGGAAAGCAAATTCGCAATCCAAATCCCAATTGAACACTAGATTCTTCTTAGTCAATTTCGTGAGTGGAGCTGAGATTTTCGCAAAATCCCTTATGAACTTTCGATAGAAACCCGCTAGCCCTAGAAAGCTTCGGACTTCAGTTGCATTCCTTGGTGTCTTCCAATCCTGTACCGCCACTACCTTAGCAGGGTCCACTGCTAACCCTTGTTTGGATACTATGTGCCCAAGGAACCTCACCTCTTCTCTCCAAAAGTGGCATTTGGAGAACTTGGCTTTTAGTTGATGGACTCGCAAAGTTTCCATGATTGCCCTTAAGTGCTGAGCATGTTCCTCTTCACTCTTTGAAAAGATAAGGATATCATCTACGAAGACCACTACGAATTTGTTGAGGAAATCTCTAAATACCCTATTCATCAGGTCCACGAAGTAAGCTGGTGCATTTGTCAAGCCGAAAGGCATGACAAGCCATTCAAAGAAGCCGTCTGGGGTTCTGAATGCCATTTTATCGATGCTATCTTCAGCCACCCTTAGCTGATGAAAACCGGTTGCTAAATCGAGTTGGGAGAAAACAGACGCTCCTACAAGCTGGTCAAACAAATCGTCAATTCTAGGGAGAGGGTGCCTATTCTTTTTCGTTAGCTTGTTGAGCTCCCTATAGTCAACACATAGACAGAGTGAACCATCCGCCTTTGTAGCGAACACCACTGGAGCGCCCCATTCTGAAATGCTTCTCCTAATGAACCCCTTTTCTAGAAGCTCTTTAATCTGTTTAGTGAGCTCTTTCCTTTCTCGTGGAGCCATGTGTCTAACGGGAAACGCAACGGGCTTTGCATTATCTACAAGATATATGCGGAAGTCTATTTCCCGCTTCGGAGGCAAGCCCTTCACCTCTTCGAAGACATCCGGATATTCCCGGACCACTCTAACTGATTGCAAATTTTCAACAGAGGCATCTAGCGATTCAAGATAACTAAGCATAACCGCATACGAGGGATTACAAGAAATTTCCAAAGTATTACCGAGCTGGGTTAGGAGCCTAACAACCCTTTTCTCACAATCAAGGATGGCCCCGTTACTGGATAGCCAATCCATACCCAAAATCAAACCATAACCCGAAAAGCCCAAAACAAAGGCACTACATTGAAATTCTACACTTAGAATAGAAATTTTCAATCCCACACAGATCATAGACAAATGAGCTGGGCCCCCAATTGGGTTTGAAACAATTAAGGGGTCCTCTACCATACTAGTTTTTAGGTGCAGAGATTCTACTAAAGCAGACGAGATAAAGGAGTGTGATGCTCCAGAATCAAATAAAGTGCGAACGGGGTGATCATAAAGATAAACTACGCTTTCTACAGAAGTATTTATACCTCGCTGCTGCAGAGGTGGCGCTTCCAGCACATGAACCTGTGCCCCTGGGGTGGATCCAGTCCTCTGCCCCTGTCCTCGTTTCTTTGGGCAGTCCTTAGCCCTGTGGCCTGTCTCACCGCAAGAAAAGCACCCACCATTCTCCTTGGCCTTCTTTTTCCGGCAGTCCTTTACTAAGTGCCCCACTTTGCCACAGAAATTGCACTTCCTCTTCTCTTTGCTGCCTTTCCCGCCTTTCTTAAAGTCTGTCTTCTTAGGCTGCAAACCCTCTTTCTTCCCTTGAGAGCTTTCTGCCTTTATCTCCTTCTTGCCCTTATCCTCTTCATTCAGCAATGCCATTTGCACCAATCTTTCATACGTGGCTCCCATGGGTATATGGGTCATGGCCAAACTGTGTAATGGCTCATTCAACCCTTTGACGAAACGGAGAGCCTTCTTGTGCGGGGTATTGACTAGGTCAAGCCCAAACCTAGCCAGCTCACCGAACTGATTCACATACTCTCTGACTGTCTTGTCCCCTTGTTTAAGAAATAAGAATTTTTCCAACTGCAAACTTCTTTCCGCATCTGAGAGAAATTTAGTCTCAAACCTTGCCCTAAAGTCCTCCCATGTCTCCACTGGTCTTTCAGCATTAGTGACTTCCCACCAGTAGGAAGCCTCGCCCTTCAATAGCCACACTGCCAATTGTACTTTTTGTCTATCCTCTACCTCAAAGATGATGAATAGGTCCTCAGTTTCTTTCAGCCAATTCCTAGCTGCCACGAAGGACTCAGTTCCATGGAAATCCCTTCCTCCCATAGCTTTAAAATCTTTACATATCTTAGCAAACGTGTTTCCCCGAGGAGGAGGTGGAGGAAAAGGTGCCGCAGCAGCTGGATGATTTCCGGCAGCTGGGGGAGAAGGAATGGTAGGACCTGGCTGAGTGGCCCTTGCTTCTAAGAACCGTCTAAACCAACCAGGTATTGGCACCCCTTCCGGCAAGTTAAGATCTTCGGACATGCTGAAACAAAAAGGATAGATTCAAAACGAAGGATAAGAGATAGTACCTATGGCTTTGGGGGGGTGGACTTTGCCTTTTTAAAATAAAATAATATTTTTCCTTTAAAAATGCTTCTTTAAATTTCCTTTTTGAAAATAATTTTTCAAAACTTTTTATCTTATCTGGTAAACCTATGCTCTGATACCAAGTGAAACACCCCACCTCCGTTAGGGTCACTCTCAAAGGGAATGCCCTAATTTTGGTGGAGGTTTATAAATATAAGTCACAGATATACAAGACAGATATAAGAACACATATTTGTAAACAGCGGAAAATCAACAAACTTTTATTTCATGAAAGCAAATACGTGCTACAACAACATCACCATAATTGTCTTACATCTTTTCCAAAACATAACATAACACTTTCATAATCTGTCTTGATTACATCATTTAAAGAAGCATAAATAAAACATAGATAAACTGCAAAAGCCCCATAGAGTTTGTCCAAAGCCATAGTTTCAAACGAAAAGGTCCAAGCAATACATTTCTCTTCTTCAAGCTGGATGTTAAGGCTGGTCAAGCTGCAGTGTTCCCTCCCTGTGGACCTGGGGGGGGGGGGGGGAAACGGAAGAAAAGAAGACGAAAGAAAAGTAGAGTCAGACATAAAGCCTGAGTAAGTCTAGTACTATTCTGTCTATGAATAAAGAACCGGGTATGATAAGTATAAACAAGAAGTGGGAAAGCACTATAACTTGGTTAAGTTGTCTAGGGTCGAATAAACTATCGTACCCCATGTTAATCTCTGAACCCATATAAACTAGTTTCCAACTGGCACCCCATAATCAGGGTGATGTGATCCGTTCTATGATGATCGGCTCCTACTCGCATATTTACATGTGTCTTACGGCCCCCGATGTTGTAGTTACCTATGCTGGTCCCACCATGGGGTGTATCAAGTCCCATGGTGGCGGCCCGACACAATCCTAGAATGCACAGGTATGCTACTGGTGTCCAGTGCCTTATTTTTCTACGCCGGAGTGTGTGCAGGCCCGCACCCCGTTAGAACCTACACTGCTACACCACCGCCGTCGATTTGACCTCTTACAATCAGCCCAGTAATCGTGCCCCACCCTGCCTAGTTTCAGGGTATCCTGATACACCTTCTAGGGTTACTGCTGAAAAGGGTCCCCCGTTACTAGGTTTTCTATCTCTAGCCCACATGCTAAGTTGGTTAAGTGTTTTCTAACCTAACCCCCACCAGTCCGTTTAGTTTAGCATGTTCCATTTTGATTAAGTCTTTAGTTCACTTAATCCTAACAATCCTGACTCAGCCTTAATTGTCTTATTAAAGCCTTGACCTCTCACATTAGACAGGTATTGTTGTGGCTGCCTGTTGCCGGTTGGTTCCGGGCAGTCTTACGCCACAACTCAGTCTAACCTCGGGTCCTTATTGGGCTCCATGTTTAACCTCCCACATTGGATAGGTATTGTTGTGACTACTGGACAGCCGGGCGGTTCCGGGCAGGTTTACATCACAACTCAATCCAACCTCGGGTTAAACACATCGTATGTTCTACATTTACATATTTTGTCTTTCTTCTTTATTTTCTTATATGTAAATATTTGCGGCCCATTATTAAGTTAATGGTGTAAAGGTTACACCAATCATGGGCCCAACCCATACTTGAATTTGGGCCCTTCTATTTTATATTTTCATTCATTAGTAATTTTAACCCAACGTTATTTCCCCCCCCCCCCCCCGTTTAACACGTCCGTTTATTATATATATGTTGGGCTTAGCCTTTTTAAAGCCCAACTTAGCCATGCGAAAAGGGGAGGCTTAAAGCGTGATTACATACACGAAAAGGGGAATGTGAACGCATGAACTTGCAATATGACGTTGGAAATACAAAATAGAAACTGGTGTACTTGCATAGTAGTGACATACACTTTGGTCATAAAGCATAAGTGACATAAATCAAAGCTTGTAAACTTGTAGTTAAGTTAAGAATATCACTATCGACACATAGGCTTTAACTACAACATAAACCTATATTTTTATTCAGGCATAATGTCAAACATAAGCAAATCATGTTCATAAGACTACTACATGTTTACAAAGGGGTCTACTTTTGTGACTAATACAAAAGTATAGTTAAATTTGTTCACATAACCATGGCATAAATATTTCTCACATGAAATCATGATTTTTACTTTAGTCATGCAAACTTGCAAAAAGGGATTTTGAATCTAACCTAGCTATGTACCACATATGTCATCATATAATTCTTGTAAACAATATAGACTTAATTATGCAAAATATCAATCATAGCCTAGTCATATTCATAAGTTTGCAAATAGGTTTTCTAGTACAAAAGCATGACTTAATACATAGATCATGATGCCAAATTTTCAACATAATTTCATATGGACTATGATAACCCAAACTTATTCCAATTACTTCACAAAAATGATGTTTGTATAAAAATACACATTATGACGGCATAGTAGCAAAACCCCAAACTTGCATGAGTTTCAATTAAACAACTACATACATGTAGCTTCAACAAGGATTACATAATTTGCGAATATTCCAAACGTATACTTGCATAAAACTACCGCATGTAGTTTTTCATAACTGAATAACATAATTTGAGAATATCCAAACGTATACAATATTCCAAATCGATAAGAATCATAGTAACGCACAAATTATGAATTATTTATCACCACAACCAAGTATACAAACCAACACAGTTATTTGTTCATACCAAAGTAATACTCTACTTACAATGGTGAGGCGAATTCTCAAATTTAGGGATTTGAAGATGCGGTTTGATTTGATTGAGTTGCTTTATGCCTTAGAATTTTCCTCCTAATCCTCTCTCCAATTGGTGGCTACCCTAGTCGTTCCTCAGCAACATGGCGGCTTTGTTCTTATTTTTGAATGAATAGATTAGGGTTGAGTCTAGGGTCATTTTTATAGGGGTTATGAACTGATTAGGACCATTGATGTTTCTTGGATTGATCGTAGCCATTCATCCTAAGGAGAGACCAATTAGAGCCTGCCACCTAGCCCTAATGACAAAGCAGACTACAGAAAATCGACCAACATAGACTAGGCCAGCCAGGTTGGACTGGGTTCGACCTGGCTCTGGACCAGGTCGACATGCCTGTCGACAGCCCTGTCGACAGCCCTGTCGACCTGGCTAGACCAGGTCGACAGCCCAGTCGACCTGGGTGCATCAGGCGGGATTTTTCCCGCCCTGGCCCATTGGGCCCGATTTTGGAATTTTAAACTGTTTTATTCTGTTCGAATTTTAAATTTAATTCAGAAACTTCCGAAGGCCATATCTTCTTCATACGGACTCCGTTTTTCGAAAACTCGGACTCTATTTCGCGTATTTTTCCGAGACGAACACAATGGCGTATCCCGTTTCCCTTAGTTCTTTGATTTCAAATTAATTATACTTTAATTTGTTAATTTCACAGTTATAGAATTTGCGGGGTGTTACAATAAGCGTGTTTTTTGTGTAATGATAAGATAAGAAATAGTAAGTACGATTTTGGGATAGAAATGTGATCGGGGAAAGATAAAGTAATGAACCCGAATCAATGATCAATTAATGGGTTGGGTTTGGGATAAATATGTTTTCCTATAAAGATAATTGAAATCTTTAATCAGATTTGAAATGAATGAATGTAACCAAACCTACCAATATACAAGAGGTATTAAATATGGAGTACACATTTTTGCTTCATGGAACGAATATGATTGAAATGGGGTAATGATTTTAGAAATTACGTTTTTCACGAGATTCAATAATTTCGATAAAGCGTAGAAAACTTGATTTGAGTTAAGTTTGTGAAATGAGATTTTATAATCTTTTGAAATGATTACCAAGGAAAGATTTAAACAAGATTGTAAAGTACATTAATATTTGATAAGATTAAAGAGAGTAACTCCTAATGTAAAGAAAGATTTGAGTAGAAAATATTCCGAAATGGAATGAGACTCATGATATGTTTATATATCTATTAATTATAAAGATGCGTTAGTTATTTCAAAAATACCATGTTCCAACCCATTCTGAATAATTATACGACAAGTATTGAAGAAACTGAAGACGATGGTTAAAGACCGGGGATCTTCACATCATTTGGATTAATTACTGATGTCTCAGTTGGGATGTACACCCAAGACGAGGTTATAAGTGGTAGTTGTCCGGGAGTACAAGTTGATTGTCCAGAAATGCAAGAGCCTCTCTCCTTGATTGGATGAGGAATAAGGTCCCTTCAATTTCGTTCATAACCTCAAACGAACTTATATGGATTTGTGTCTAATGTTGTATTTCATGACTCTATTGATGATATATCAGTTGGTGGAAGAGTATTTATCCTTTTAGCTTAATACCCTTCTCTAAGACTTATGTCCTCAATGAGTTATATATTAATAAACACCCATAACATGTTTTGAATTGACAATGTGGCATGATATGTGATGAGCTATGATGATCAAATCTTTTTGTTGGAAAGAAGTACTTTGTGTAAAATGTGACTTCAAGATCTCACAACCGGTAATGAGCCGAAACAGGATGAAGGACCGCAGAGTTAAGGAATATCGTTTCCTTCTAGTTGAGAAAGGGATATGGTATGGAGCCCAATCAAATTTCTTAGTGGATGGTAGATCGAGGTGCTTCGGATAATGGTCGGTAACGATCGGGGGACGTTATTCCTACACCTGGTATTGGTGGGCTGGCTTTGCCGCTATAGAAGGACTCGTTTGTTAATTCATGGGACATCCTGTTAGAGGTGTTCCCGAATGCGATTATTTTGCCTTAGTCATTGATGGAACCCACTTCTAATGCGAACCTTTTATGTTTTTAGTTGTACTCTATGTATGTAAACGTAATATATGGGTACCTACGTCTTCTAAGACTTATATGTTTACTTTCGAAACTGATTTTCAGACTATTCACTAGTAATGATAAAAGAAATCTCCTACCAAGTATATTTTGTTATCATAAGGAAAAACTTGCTTCTAATGGTTTGCGTTGCATTTTGTGATGGGAAGCGAATCTTATGGTTGCTTAATTTCAAAAAGCATTGTGAGTAGATTATGTTTTGGTATTCATGAAGGGAAACCTGTTTCGTGTTATACGGCATGGTCTTATGATTTACCCAACTTTAAAGTAAATAGCTGTTTTAGTTCTCACACCAGTCCCATGACTGATTTAGAGTTTATTGTTCTTCTATTTTGAACTTTGGTGCCCATATTTCTTACTCAGGCAGCCTTATAGTTTTGTTTTGCGGATATTTTGTAGAGCAGATGTTGGATTGATGCTAGAGCTGTATCTAGAGCATTTTGTTTCTTTCGTTGAGAGTTTTTATTTTCTGCTGTGTACATGCTACACTCTGATATAGACATTTCAGTTGTGCATGTATTTATTATTGTACTTTGATGTAAAAGTTATTGCAATGATAATGAAAAAGTTGTTTTGTTTAGTCCTTTAGCATCGTATACCCTTAGTTAAAGCTTAGAGGATTTTTGTCGTTTGAATCGAACTTGTGTGATTTATAGTCGATTCGAAAGGTAGGAATTTTAGGGCCTTTACAGTTACTATCAGAGCTTTGGTTTATACAAAGCTTCGGGGTACAACTCGTTTGAACAGAAAGAAAGGACTCATCAAAGATAGGATTAGTAACACCTTATAAAAGTGACTCATTAGAGATAGGGTTAGTAATGCCCTATAATGAGTTTAAAGAGTATTATTTATAGAAGATAATGAATTTTCATGTTCATAAAAATGAATTTGGTTTTGAAAGATTATATATGGATAACCTACCTGATTATCTTATAATAAGAGTTTGAGTATTTTATTTGACGTTGAGGTTGGACTACCTAGTATAAGAAGATTTTGAATATATGCCAAGTGAATGTATATACGAAGTCTCAAATATACTAAATAGATATAGAATCACATTATAGTCACTAGGGAATGATTCTAGTGATTGTCGCAATATCACCGATATTTATTTCGAGTTCAGAAAGTGGGATGACTATATAATTCCAATTGAAATGTCGAGATATGCTTAAACCCATTTAGATAAGTGTTTACAAATGATTTGAAAATCCTAGATAAAGTATAGAATAGCCTTAAGCTTAGAACTTAGTTAAAATTTAACATTTGTAACTTGGGAAAAAAATGGTTAAGATGATTTGAGTTTTAAATTTACCTAGCACAATTTAAATGAATTTAAAGGATAAACGTGAATCAAACGAATTAAAATTTAACCTATGGGAAGTTAAAAAAATGGGATTGGATTTATATTCAGTGGAATTGGAATGATAAAACCTATATGTGAATGGTTTAGTATTTTGGTAAAGATTGAAAATTAGTTGAAATTAGGCGTATATATATGTGACAACCACCTATAACCCCTGCACTAAACAAGAGGAAAAATGCGCTGAAAGGTGTGCTGGCTGCTACGGACGATCATCATGGTAAGAAAACACAAGAGGAACATGTTGTAAATCTCATAGCATAAGGATAAAATATAATAGAACATATGCAATAGGTAATATTAGTGAAGCATATTTGAGCAGAAGTCTCAAACTTTCTAAATGACTAGAATGTATATTCATAAACCAAGATTGCAACATATGTTTGTACAAATTTTCCTCAATACAGCACTTAGAGTAGAATAACAAACAACGGAAACCCAAATACTATATAGTAAGAGAGATAGTACGCCAGCCTCTTGCTTGCCTCTGAACTACTACATCGTCCTTAATAAGCTATCACCTTCCACCTAGTCTACCCATCCAAAATCAGATTAATGGCCCAAGGTAATAAGAGGAAACATAAAACCTTGAGTCGGACAATAGTCTTAGTAATCGATAAAACAGCTATCTAATTTCATCAATAAAGTATATGAGAATGGGTAAATAAACGAACAAATCTACCTTTAACACCAGAGAAGATCTTGACACCCATATTCCCCACATCGGATAGTGATAGCCTTTACATCAAACATTTCAACCATAAATTCATGGAAATCAGAACAACCATTCACTCATGGAAATTAGAAACAATCGAACAAAACCACTCTTAGCATCCAGATTATATATCTCACGCAAATCACCCTAATCGGATTCGACATCCCTTAAGTACAAGCCCCAGAGGCCTAAACCAATATCAGACAAGCACCCAAGGAACATCTCCTTCGATCGTTGGATAACCTATGTGAGATGGTACAAACCAAGCATCCAATCATTCATGACAGACTCTAACTATCACCGCCAATCCTGCTTTGAAACCATCGTTAATCGTATGACTGGCCATATCATATTGACATCCGTCAAGAGCTAATGGTAACCTTGACTCTAGCAAAAAACCCATGTGCCTTT
Source organism: Allium sativum (assembly GCA_030737875.1). Classification (NCBI taxonomy): domain Eukaryota; kingdom Viridiplantae; phylum Streptophyta; class Magnoliopsida; order Asparagales; family Amaryllidaceae; genus Allium; species Allium sativum. Next base: position 305,582,591 of record CM060924.1, read on the forward strand.
CAATGATATGTACCTAGGCCTTTCAATGATTCCCAGAGTATTCGACCTACTTCAAGTCTTTTAGGTGCCCCTATTATACCCTTGCTTTGAGCCCGCTAGAACCTATGGCAATGATAATTTCTCGGCCTTTGGTATCTCTTGTCGTCATCAACGGCGACTATCCCACCATTATCACCCAACTCATAACACCTTTGAATTGTCATCACACTCGTTGTATTTTGACAAACAACAAACAAGTCACACCACTTCGACATTCTCACTTGAAATCGATTCGAAGTCCGTCTGACCGGATCCTTCCCCTCGGATCTTACAGTTCGGATCCTTCATCTAGGTTGGATCCTTTATCTGGATCGGATCCTTCGTTTGGTTGGATGCTTCATCTGGGTTGGATCCTTCATCTAATCGGATCCTTCATCTGGTCGGATCCTTCATCTGATCGGATCCTTCATCTCCGTCGAATCCTTCATATGGTCTGATCCTTCATCTGATCGGATCCTTCATCTCGTCGGATCCTTCATCTCTGTCGAATGATCGGATCCTTCATCTCGTCGGATCCTTCATCTCTGTCGGATCCTTCATGCGGTTGGATACTTCATCCGGTTGGATCCTTCATCTTGGTCGGATTCTTCATCTCGATCGGATCCTTCATCTGGTCGGATCCTTCATCTGGTCGGATCCTTCATCTCCGTCAGATCCTTCATCTGGTCGAATCCTTCATCGGTTGGAACATTCATCTGGTCAGATCCTTCATCTGCTCGGTTCCTTCGTCCGGTCAAATCCTTCATTATGTCGAATCCTTCATCTGATCGGATCCTTCATCTGGTTGGATCATGCATACCGATCTAATTCGAATCATGCATATTGATCCAATTCGGACGATGCATACTGATCCAGTTTGGATCATGTATACCGATCCAATTCTTGGGTAGACCCAAATCATCTCCAAACTCGACCAAATCTTCGCTAAACAAAAATTCTGATGAAATCAACTCATCCAGTTCAACCACAAACATGTTATGAAACCAGCAACAAGTTGAAAATGACAATTCCATCAATAGTAATGTAAAATTCACCAGAATCATGATAAATGAACATATGAACTAAGATTATGGATCTAACTTACATAATCATATGAAAATAGCATAGAAATTATGGGTTTTAAGTTGCAAAATTAGATCCTATGGAAATTCATATGAAATAGACTTACCATGATGTAGATCTGAGGAAAACGACTTGAAAATGATAAAACTAAGATCATAGAACTCATATACTTGATTGAATCCATGTGAGAGATGCATATCACTCACCAATTCTCTAAGACAACTCAAAAAATACTAGATATAGATCCAGAGAGTGAAGAATTTGATCCAAACTCTTCAATTTGATGGACTCTCCCTTGAAATGACGTAGATCTTGCTTCAAACGACGTAGATCTTTGATTCTCTTATGTAGATCTAGAATTTTAGTTGTGGAAAAGTGAAGAGAATGGAGAAATGGAGGAGCTCTCACTCTTTCAAATGAGAGAATGGAGAAAATAAACTATTCTCCATACCTCCTACACCCGATTTATAGCCTTCCACCAGCCCACTAATGGGCTTTCCCAAATCATCCCATTATGGCTTACCAAACCTGAACAACCAACTGTAAACCTTAAAACAACGATTCCTCCCAAAATGCTGAGCCAAATCTTTGATGTGACCTCTCTACGGAAAGGGAATCATCGTTTCCTTTCCAATGGCATAGGTCTCAACACCTGATTTGATTCGAGTCAAAGGTTATTCCCTGCACAAGACTGACAGGTGCAAGATGGTCACAAACAAAATTGGTAAAAATTATGGACATGTCTCACACCCACATAACCAACATATTAAAGTATGAGAATTATCCAACCCTCAGGGAATAAAATAAAAAATATTTTATGATCTTCTGATACGTGCTGTTACATTCCCCCTCCCCTCCTCCCCCGGCCTTTAGAATTTCTCCCCCGAAATCTCAAACAACACAAGTAACCAAAACAATTTTGCATGCCTATCATCCATGAGCAGCCAATTCTATCATCCAAACTAACATCCATCAAGTCATGCATCCATATCCATATCTTAGCATGCGGAATTCTAATGACAATAACAAAGATAAAATTAATAACCACAAGTAATAATGATGTAATGATGGTGCGATATCAATGGGTCATACAGACAAAGAGTTTTGGAGGGGTCGTCTTTATACTCTCCTTTGTCTCCCACGTACCATCGTCGTCATCCTCGCTCTGTTGTAGCTTGACTAGCTTAACCATCTTCCTCCTAAGCTGTTTCATGTCACTAGCCGCAACAAGAAGTGGCTTACGAGGTCTCGTAACCGTGGCTTCGACTTCTAGGTTTCCATATTGTTCCGGGGATACTACCACATCTGCATCATGCGCATATTTCATAGAAACGATTCACGAAAAGCGTTATGCACACACGACATCTTCTCGAGTAAAATTAATCTATATGTGAGCTTCCAATCCACTCAACTGTCGTAAATAGTCCAACCACTCTAGAAGATAACTTTCCTTATCTTATAAACCGAATCACATGCTTCAATGGCAAAATATTCATGAAAACTTTATTGCCTACGTCGAATTCCAAATCTTTTCGACGCTTATCAACATAACTCTTTTGACGATCTTGGGTTGCCTTCATTCTTTGCCGAACAATCTTAATAAATTCTGATGTTTCTTTTATCATCTCTGTCCCAAGCACCAACCTATCTCCAGTTTCATACCTATAAGTTGAAAAATTACATGGTGTACCATCATTTTGGGAATGACAAGCTGTACTCAAACACAACTCGGTTCCCATAGCTTTCCGCAGACGCTTCCAAAATCCGCTCATGATATAATGGATCCCGATCACTTACTACACTTTTCGGGATACCATGGAATCGAACTATCCATTTCACATAAAGCTCAGCCAACTTCGCTGTTGTCCTAGTCGACCTGATAGGAATTAATCTTGCACTTTTGGTCAAACGATCCACTATGACCCAAATTCCCTCGTTTTCTGCCCTCGTCCTAGGTAATCCATCGATAAAGTCCATCGATATATGTTCCCACTTCCATGTAGGAACTTCCAATGGCTGAAGCAAACCATTTGGCTTCTTCTATTTATCTTTCACCAACTGACAGTTCATGCACTTGGAAATGAACTTTCCAATATCTCTTTTCATCCCTTCCCAGTAATAAACTTGCTTCATGTCCTGATCTACCTTATTGCCACTAGGATGGATCATCAACTTCGAGTGATGACATTCCTTCAGAACCTCATCTCTAAATCCATCAATATCATGAACAATCATTCGTCGTTGCTTTCAAAGCCAACCTTCTTGATCGACTTCAAACTCTTTATCATTTGGTTCTAGTTTTTGGATAAACTCAACAAGCTTTGTATCTCACTTTTGGCTTTTGCCAATCCTTTCGATACGCGCAGGTCGTATCGATAAGCTTTCCAACATCTCAGGTTCCAACTCACACCTTGGCCTGAAATCAAGCCTTGCCAAATATTCGAGGCTCTTCCATTCTGAAAACATCGCTCTCAAACTTGTGTATCTTCGACTCAACACATCTGCAACTGCGTTACCCTTGCCAGGAGTATAGGATGTACCAAAATCATATAATGCCAGAAACTCTAACCATCTTTGCTGCCGAAGATTCAAATCCTTTTGGGAGAAAAGATACTTAAATGATTTATGATCCATAAAATCCTTGAATTGAACTCTCAATTGGTAATGTCTCCACATCTTCAGAGCAAACACAATCGCCGTGAACTCCAAATCATGAGTTGGATAATTCCTCTCATGCGGCTTCTGCATTAGCACAACTCCAAGTCCAGTACCACATGCATCGGTGTATACCACTATCTCCTCATTCCCACTTGGAATGATCATCACAGGAGCATTCGTTAGTCTCTCTTTTGGGATTCTGAAAGCTTACTCATACTTCACATTTTACATGAAGACTCGGTCCTACTTGGTCACCTTGTTTAGCCCATGATAATCCACACACAATCTCGATGAGCCATTAGCCTTGGTTGCAATCACAACTGGTGCACCCCATTCGTAAACACTCCTCCGAATGAATCATTTCCTCAAAAGGTCACGACCTGCACCTCTAACTCTCGTTGTTCCTTAGGTGCCATCCGCTTAAGATGCATAACGATAGGTTCAACACCCTTCACCAAATTGACTCTAAACTTAATCTCTTGATGTGGTGGTAACTCTTTGACTTTGTCAAAGACATTCTCAAACTCACTTTCGATTAGCACCGATGACAAGTCTTCTTGTGGAATTCCAAGCAAACATAACAGCTCACAAAGACACCATCTTTACCCCGAATCGACACCTTTTGCCCTTCCACATTCCTAACTCTCACCTCTGTCTTTTCTCAATTCACACGTGCCGCATACCTCTTGAGCCAATCCATGCCCGATATGATCCCAAACCCAGCGAAGGTACACTAAGCATCCATTCATAAATGAATATCCATGATCAAATAATACTAGATCACCACGAATTATGCAAAAAAGCAAATGAACTCATACTAGATTGGTTACAACCAAAGGTCTATTACCACTTCATGTTCCAAACTTATTCGGAATACAATCTTATTACATGTTAAAGAAGACGATTCTCTAGTACCAAATAGAACTCAACAGCTCAACTCGCAGAAAGCACATCTAAACTAGCAATAACTTTTTTCTAATTCTCATTAGGAATGCAATAAGAAATCGAAATATCTTCCAGAACACATGCTTCCTTTGGTTGTTTATTCTTCAGAAAATCCGGGCAATCCTTCTTCTCATATCCAGGCTTTCCGCACTTGAAGCACTTCTTCTCAGCTTTAGGATTCTTACAATCCTTGGAAAAATGGCCCTTTTGCCAATAGTTAAATTAATTCACCTTTCCCTTCTGCTTATTTTGTCCATCATTCCCTTTCTGCTTCCTAACTCGATGTCAAAGTTGCTTCAAAGCCCTACTTCTTAACTCATCTTCTTTATCTGTAGGAGAATGATCCTTTTGTCGCTTAGCAGAATCATCCCTAGGTACATGTACTTGAATACCACACTCTACCGCCGCTTCTGGAATGGGCATCCTTAATAGGATTCGGACTGCTGTCATGGCTCTGAACATAACTAAGTATTATGGCATGATAGCTTAGCAGGCTACCATCGCCTACCCTTCCAGCCGTAGGCTCATCCCTAGAAGTGTTTCTCCAAATTTGACAACTCATTCTAAATCTAAAAATAGAATGATTAGTCCACATACTAAATAACTGTAATAAAGTTCGATTGTTATTATACTATACACTACTATATATTATACATTTGACCAAAATCAACAAATACGTCTCTCTTACATAGTAACGTCTTAGAACTTTGGCTAAAATCGATAACCAGAGCTCTGATACCAAATGTGATGACCGCCCATAACCCTTGCACTAAACAAGAGGAAAAATGCACTGAAAGGTGTACTGGCAGCTATGGACGATCAACAAGGTAAGATAACACAAGCGGAACCAGTCGTAAATCGCAAGTGCAAGGATAAAATATAATAGAACATACACAACATGTAATACTAATGAAGCATATTTGAGCAGAAGTCTCAAACTTTCTAAACGACTAGAATGTATATCCATACACCAAGATTGCAACATATGTCTATACAAATTTGCCTCACTATAGCACTCAGAGTAGAATAACAAACAACGGAAACTCAAATACTATATAGTCAGGGAGATAGTATGCCAGCCTCATGTTCACCTCTGAACTGCTGCATCGTACTTACTAAGCTATCACCTGTCACCTTCCACCCAGTTTGCCCATCCAAAATCGAATAAACAACCCAAGGAAACAAGAGGAAAACATAAAACCTTGAGTCAGACAATAGTCTTAGTGAGTGATAAAACATTTATCTAACTTCATCAATAAAGAATATGAGAATGGGTAAATAAACGAACAAATCTTCCCATAACACCAGAGAAGAACTCGACTCCCATTTTCCCCACATCGGACATTGATAGCCTTTATGTCAAACATTTCAACCATATGTTCATGGCAATCAGAACAACCATTCATTCACGACAATTAGAAACAATTGAACAAAACCATTCTTAGCATCTAGATTATATATCTCACGGAAATCACCCTAATCAGATTCGACATCACTTAAGTACAAGCCCCAGAGGCGAAAACCAATATCACACAAGCATCCAAGGAACATCTCCTTCGACGTTGGATAACCTACGTGAGATGGTACAAACCAAGCATTCAATCATTCATTACAGACTCTAGCTATCACCGCCAATCCTGCTTTGAAACCATCGTTAATCGTATGACTGACCATATCATACTACCATCCATCAAGAGCTAATGGTAACCCCGACTCTAGCAAAAACCCGAAATGCCTTTTAACGATACGCACCTAGGCCTTTCAACGATTCCCAGAGTATTCAACCTACTTCTGGTCTTTTAGGTGCCCCTATTATACCCTTGCTTTGAGCCCGCTAGAACCTATGACAACGATAATTTCTCGGCCTTCGGTATCTCTAGTCGTCGACGGCGACTATCCCACCATTATCACCCAACTCAGAACACCTTTTAATTGTCACCACAATCGTTGTATTTTGACAAAAAATGAACGAGTCACCCAACTCAAACCAAGCATTCAATCATTCATTACAGACTCTAGCTATCACCGCCAATCCTGCTTTGAAACCATCGTTAATCGTATGACTAACCATATCATGCTACCATCCATCAAGAGCTAATGGTAACCCCGACTCTAGCAAAAACCCGAAATGCCTTTTAACGATACGCACCTAGGCCTTTCAACGATTCCCAGAGTATTCAACCTACTTCTGGTCTTTTAGGTGCCCCTATTATACCCTTGCTTTGAGCCCGCTAGAACCTATGACAACGATAATTTCTCGGCCTTCGGTATCTCTAGTCGTCGACGGCGACTATCCCACCATTATCACCCAACTCAGAACACCTTTTAATTGTCACCACAATCGTTGTATTTTGACAAAAAATGAACGAGTCACATCACCTCGACATTCTCACTTGAATTTGCTTCGAAATTCGTCCGACCGGATCCTTCCCCTCAGATCATATAGGTCAGATCTTACATGCCGGTCCTTCATCTGGGTTGGATCCTTCATCTGGGTCAGATCCTTCATCTGGTCGGATCCTCCACTAGGTCGGATCATTCATCTCCGTCGGATCCTTCATCTGGTCGGATCCTTCATCTCTGTCATATCCAACATCTGGTCGGATCCTTCATCTCGGTCGGATCCTACACCCGATCAGATCCTTCATCTGGTCGGATCCTTCATCTCAGTTGGATCCTTCATCTGGTCGGATCCTTTGTCTCAGTCGGGTCCTTCATATGGTCAGATCCTTCATCTGATCGGATCGTTCATCTGATCGGATCATGCATACCAATCCAATTCCAAGGAAGACCCAAATCATCTACAAACTTGACCAAAACTTCGTCAAACTAAAAATTTTGACGACAACCCATCCAATTCAACTACAAACATGGTATGAAACCAATAACTAGTTGAAAATGGCAATTTCATCAATAACTATGTAAAATTCACCAAAATCATGATAAAAGAACATATGAACTATGATTATGGATCTAACTTTCATAATTATATGAAAATAGCATAGAAATTACTAGTTTTAAGTTGCTAAACTAGATTCTATGGAAATTCATATGAAATAGACTTATTGTGATGTAGACCTAAGGAAAATGACTTGAAAATGATGAAACTAAGATCGTAGAACTCATATACTTGATTGAATCCATGTGAGAGATGCATATCACTCACCAATTCTCCAAAAAAACTCAAAAACACCTAGATCTAGATCCGAACAGCGAAGAATTTGATCCAAAGTCTTCAATTTGGTGGACTCTCCCTTGAAATGATGTAGATCTAGCTTTAAACTTTGTAGATCTTCGATTCTCTTATGTAGATCTAAAATTTTACTAGTGGAAAAGTGAAGAGAATGGAGAAACGGAGGAGCTCTCATTCTTTCAAATGAGAGAATGGCGAAAATAAACTATTCTTTATGCCTCTTACCCCCTATTTATAACCTTCCACTAGTCCACTAATGGGCCTTCCCAAATCAGTCCATTATGGCTTACCAAACATAAACAATCAACTGTTAAACCATAAAACACCCAAACTGCTGAGCCAAATCTATAATGTGACCACTCTACGGAAAGGGAATCATCATTTCCTTTCTAATGGCATAGGTCTCAACAACTGATTCGATTCGAGTCAAAAGTTATGCCATATACAAAACTGATAAGGGCAAAATGGTCATAATAAAAATTGTTAAAAAAATATGGACATGTCTCACACCACCATAACCAACATATTAAAATATGAGATTGATCCAATGCTCAGGGAATAAAATAAAAATATTTTATGATCTTCTGATATGTAAAATGCGGGCTGTTACAATATATTGGATAGGTTATTGAATGGAAGCTAAGATGAGGAATAAAACTGAATGCTCGACACAAAGGTACATATTTACTGTATTGATTGGGTTTGATCATTTTATGAGCCGCTTGGCAAGACGCTTGCCTTTTGGATTTTCTTTTTGATTGGTGTAGGCCTAAAGAGGCGAGTTATAGTTGTACCGATTGAGCCATACAAAAGAGGTTATATCGAAATTTTTAGAAAATTTAAGGCATTAGAAAAATTCGAGAAATGGAAAATTTCTAGAAACTAAAAAGCTGAAGAATGCAGGAATGAACGCTTAATTAGTTAAGTAAATGACCTTCAGCTTCGTCTTCGATTTCGTGGACAAAATCTTCTTAAGCAGGGGAGCCTGTAATGACCCAGATTTTATTAAGAAATATTTAATGAATATTAAATATAAACAAACGATTTATTTTTGAGGATTAACGACTTAGAATTTATTTAATTTAAGGTTTAAACGTATAGTTTATAATATAATTAAAAATGAGCTTGCAGCAATGTGGTAGTTCATAATATTACGTTTAGAACTTTAAATAATGTATAGGATCCAATATAAGTCAGAATTTGTTGAAACAAGAAATGTTCAAATCTATTGAACTATAGTTTTCTAATGAAAGTGAAAATCAAGATTTCATCGTGTAGATTGTGAGTTATTTTCAAATCATATTTTTAGAAAGTCGCTGTGAAATTGTTTACAAACCATAACGATTTTTAAATAAGATAAAGGATTTTAAAATAAATTGAATATCAATTTAGATTAAATGATGGAAGCATCAAGTTTAAAATTCAATATAGTTTATTTTGAAACTATATGAAATTCTATTCGGATATATACAATAATTATAACTTATTTTTCAAAGAATTTGAATATATTGAAATTAAATTAAATTTTATTTTATCGATTTAATTGAATACATAAAAATAGCCACTTCGTAAACGATCTTGAATTTTGATTAAACCAAATTTATCGGATCCGTAATGATAATTTATTGTAAGATTTCAAATTTTGGATCAATTGGGGTTAGTATGTGGTCGTGTGAGATATAAACGTTCAACGTAAATACATATGATAAATTAATCAATAATTTAAGCCCAAACTAGAACTATTTGAGCAAGATGGCCTGGATTTCGATGAAATAATTTCGTTAGGATCGTAATATCAAACCATAGCTACATATCAATTTTCACTATGGATGGAATTCATATGTGTCCATGCGAATTTTTAAACGACGAACTGATATAGCGATAGGCACATAGTAATATAATAATAAAATAGATTATCATTAAACCCAAAATATCTAGCCTATAAATAACACCCAAGTTCAGCCCAACCCCTATCCCCAAATTTTAGCCGACATATTTGCAATTTAGTCCCTTCTTCTCTTTAATTTTTAGCTTCAAATTGGTGAGGATTTGGAGGAAACTTCCAACATGAAATATGTAATCTATGTCCAGTACTACCTATAGCAAAAAATTGGTGGCGATTGCTGAACCGAGGTGGTTGGGATCTGACTCGAAAGGGAGAGAGATGACTTTCGGTTTATCTTGTTTGCATGCAAATAAGCGAGAGTTAGTCGAACGTTCCAAGTAGAAAGTTGGAGAGGAGAGTGAGGTCTACAAGTTTGTTGTTGGGAGTTTGGCTTGAAAGTAACCTCGTTGGTCGTGACGGCGAGATAATCATTGGTGAACGGTTGTTAGAAGAAGTGAATGTATTTCTTTGATATGTGTGATGTCGAGGCGGATTCAGGCCAAGGCTCCAACTAGGAAGTTGTTCGTGGTGATGAGGTCAATGTAGTAGTAAAGTTTCATGGTTGTAGGTTGCGTGTGGCAGTCGTAAATAGCCCCGATGTTGTGTACGGTCTTGGTTCATTTTTTGTTGAATGACAGCACAATAAGAGGGGGTCGGTCGGCGTCGGCGCGGCAGGCTGGGCTGGTCACGACAGTGGGTCAGGTCTGGCCTTCAGTGGCCTGTGGCAACACAGCAGCGTGGTGGCGGGGGTGAATGATGGGTTAAGGAAGAATAATATTAAATTAAATTAAATTAATATTTAATTAATGTATTCAATGATCGATATACCGTCAAAACTCAGAATTGGACGAAACAAGACCCGTTAGGATCGTGTGGATGCAGCCTACGTGTAAAAACAGATTTGGAAGAGATTGAAGCTAGTTGGAATTTTGGGTTAAACTAAATCCATGTTTAGTTTAATTCAAAAGGATCGCTATTGAAACGATCAAAAATCACTATGAGAACTTTTTTCAACGTAAATAGTTATTATAATCGTCAACTAAGTATATATTGATCGCTTGTGGTTGTTATGGTTGCTTTGTGGATGATGGGTTTTAAACAGCCCCAGGACCAGGTCGACTGCGCAGTCGACTTGGGTGTCGACCTGGTCCCCGAGCCCATTTTTGGGCCAGTATTCGTTCTGATGTATCTAGTCCTATTTCTGTCCAGATTAATCTGCCTAAACCTATTTAAACAGCCCCAAACCTAGCCTTCTCTACACACAATTCTATTCTGCTTCTACGCTGCCTCTATTCTAAATAAAAATAAAAATGGCGTCGCTACTCTACTGGAATCAAAACTAGAAGCTAATCGACATCAACCTAAGCAACTCAATTCAAACTAGAGATTGAAGTTTCTGCAACGACGCCTAGACCATATTGAATCAAATCAGAAGATTAATCAAGTTAGACATTTCAACGCGACAACGAATCGATTTGTCCTCTCTTAGCCAATCAATGTAAGTTCAAGTTACTTTTAGATAAAAGCTGTAAACTTAATATCCAGGTTGTAAATTGGAATTGGATCTACGTATGGTGATTGATTCTTATCTATTCTTTTTCGTCTTGGATCTTGACTTTCAGACCTATTCATGTTGTAAATCAAATTCTCTCGTGTCTATAACCTTAACATGCCTATGACGTTGAATGTATTGTTAATGGACAAGGACTATGACTGAGAACATAAGACTACCTATGACTAATATGACTATGCCTGTGACTATGACGGTGAACATAAGACCGCCTATGACTAATAGGTCCATGCCTATGCCTATGACGGTGAACGTAAGACTGTTGCCTATGACTATGAAAAGGACAATTGTGGTTAATCACATATGACTCTTGACTATGAGGATTATTACCTATGATTATGAACATAAGACCATTATCTATGACCATGACTTTGAAACTATTACTGTTAATTGTCCATGACTATTTGCCTAGAACTATTTTTGATAATTATCCATGATCATTGTGATGAGTCGCTTATGATTCATAGCTATGAGGTTTGTACCAATGACTGTTGGGGTTAATTGCCTAAGACTATTATAGTTGATTGTTCATGCCCATGACACCATAGTTGAAAACCATGTTGTGCACCGAATTGACATTTTGTTGAATCATATACCTAGGGTGTGACTTGCTTAGTTTATTCGCAATTATGTACACCAGAACCACTAGATCCATTATTCTTGTATTTGGCTTGCTTTTGCACGCCTATTCTTTTATGTCGGTGTTTATCATGACCTTCGCCTTATCTTGCTAGATTTGGAATCCTATATGTCAGTGATGTGGTAACCAATTATCTCAAATTATGTCATGCTAGTCTTGTAACCCCCCTTTTTTATCTCTTTATGCTCATCTCTTTTGCCTATCATAGTTTTGATGCTATTCCCTCTATTTCGAGATTTGGATTTGTTTGTAGTATAGAATGATTCACGTTCACGTGCGATTGGAATACGATTTGGGTAGAATAGGCAAAAACATGAGTTGGTTATGAACATGAATTATGAACTCGATAATAGGAAAAACTTGAAACATGAACGCTGTTATAACTTGAACCTGGATATGGACACGAACCTGACATCGACTTGATATGAAACTTGCCTCGAAAACTTGACACGATTTGACATGAAACATGACATGAAAACTCGACATGAATTTTGACATGAAAACTTGAATGTGGGCATGACAATTAGAAAAACTTGAAAATGGCCAACTCGAGGTTGGGTTGAGTTTGCAGTGTAAATCTGCCCGGAACCGACCGGCAAATCCAGTGGCTGCAAACAATAGAATCCAATGTGGGTTGTTGGTCATATCGCACGTAAAACCCGAGGTTAGACTATGTTGTGGTGTAAATCTGCCCGGAACCGCCCGGCAAATCCAGTGACCACAACAGTTAGTCTAATGTGAGAGGTTGAAGTGCATTAATGAATTAATGACTTGATAGGGTTAAGTCATAAACCGCTTGAATATACTTAACCAATTTGACACGATGACTTGATAGGGTTAGGTCATGAACCGCTTGAATATACTTAACTGATTTGATACGATGACTTGGTAGGGTTAAGTCACGAACTGCTTGAACATACTTAACCAACTTGACACATGATTCGTAGGGCTAAGTCATGAACTTGAACGACAACACTTAGCCAATTTGACATGACAAGTAGACGGGTTAAGTCACGAACTTGAATGACCACACTTAACCAACTTGACATGCTAGACTGATGGGGTTAAGTCTCGAATTTAAATGACAACACTTAACCTGTTGGACGGAAACCTTAGTTATGATGTCCTATTCAGCAGTAGCCCACTAGATGTATCATGGTACCCTGGAACTAGGCAGGGTGGGGCACGATTACTGGGCTGATTGTAAGCGACCAGAACGACGGCTGAGTTGGTGCGCCATTGTAGGATCATGCGGACTACGGTCGTGCACGTAGTCCGGAGTTGAAAAAGCAGGCATTGGGCACCAGTAGGTTTACACTGTGCGTGCTTGATTCATGTCGGTGGTTGGCACCCTAGGGCTTGATGCACCCTATGGTGGACCTAGCACAGGTGACTACATTCGTGATAGGGTCATATGACACAGACACATGAACGAGATAGGACTTGTAGGGAGCCGATCGATTAATAGATCGTTTCGTGAGACCAAGTAATGGATCATTTCATGACATTGGGCAAGGGATCATTTTATAGTCAACACATGACACGGGTTGGGATACAAGTACGGTTGGTGCAGAGCAAATAGATATCATCGAAATATTTTAATGGTAAAGCAGAGAAATCTTGTGATGCTTGATAGAAATCTTGCGAAATTATACTTAGTTTATCTTGAATGGAAACCTGGCGATGTTATACTTGACAAAAACCGTATGAGGTTATTCTTAGTTATCTTTCCTACAGCTTATCTTGTCATCATGCTTATGTTTACTTTCAGTTTATTCATGCCATGTTATCTTTACTTGTTTTTATGTTGAAAGTCACTAGGACTTACTCAGTCTTTATGACTGACCCGTTTTGTTTCGCCTCGTTTTCTTCCGTTCCCCCCCCCCCAGGTTCGCAAGGTGGGAATACAGCTTAGTTCGGATCTTACCAAGCTCCAAAGCTCTTTCATGTACGACTTGGATTTCTCTTGCATATGGCTTGCTTTGCTTTATTGGGGAATAATTTATAACTATGGTTTTATGCTTCTTTACTATTGCAAGACAGATTTCGATGTAATTGACTTAATAGCCTTTTGATGTAAAAGGCTTTAGACCTTACCAGATTTTTAAAGCAATGAAATTTGGGTTTTCCTTCCGCTGTTTTATTTATGTTCTGTCTTGTAATATTTATGTGTATGTTTACCTAGATAATACTCCACCAAAGCTAGTGCATTCCCTTTGTGAGTGACCCTAGCGGAGGTGGGTTGTTACAGAACGCACCCGTGTTAACTTTAGCATTTGCTAAATGGTTACCCTAGGTTTTGATGGCCTTTTTGTCATTGTAAAGATAACCTTTTATGGTTTTGGTTATCTTCAATTTCTGAGATGAACTTGAGGAAGCCATTGGAATGATAATTTTGAAGAGGACAGATATGAAGAATATTGTTTTGAGTTGTGAATGAAAGATAGAAAGGATATATATATATGTATAGAAAATGAATAAATATGAATTGAATAGGCACAACTTTTCACATTGAAGGGACACCTTTTCAGGCCTTAGGAGTTGGTGAAAAGACTAGAGGGAAGTTTGAAAGTTTAAACTTTGAAATTCAAATTTTAAATTTCAAAAATGTTGGTTATGTTGACATGTATTTTTCTATATGTCGACATACAAGACTTATTTCAAAAGGAAACAGGATTTTCAAGTTTTGAATTAAATTATCGATTTATATTTCAGGTTTAACGATTTCGGGAAATACTTCTAATCCTAATAAACATATAAACAATTTATTTAATTAATTTATTGGTTATTTATTGTTATATTTATTATTTTGAATTTCAAAATACAAATTTCAAATTTTGCATTTCAAATTTAAAAAATCTTACTAAAATTTTTAAAGCTTTGAATTCAAACCAAAGCAAACAAACAAAGCAACAATTCAACCAAATAAAATTAAGATTTAATTAATGCGTATCTGGTTTTTTGATCCTTTTCTTCATGATCTTCTAAACTCTGAATTGTTGTAAAGCATATATTTGTGTTTCCAGTTTCTAGTTCTATATCACTTGATGACGAATCTGAATCATCTAATGTTGCTGCATATGCTTTCTTCATTTCCTTGATGAATTGGTGTTGTCGGCTTGTTGAGTAGATTTGTCTGGATATGGACACATTTTCTCTACATGACCTGGTTTGTTGCAGTTAAAACATCGTCCATCATTTAATTTTGAATTTGCTTGATTATAACCCTTCCTTAGAAATCTTCTAAAATGATTTGTCATGAGTGTTGTTTCTTTATCATCTTCACTACTTGAGTCAGAATCCTTTGTTGTTGCTTTCAATGCAACAGGTTTCTTTTCACGTGATCTATTTTCTTTTCTTTTCTGTAATTGAACTTCATATGACATCAAATTTCCAGTTAGCTCTTCAATCTTCATTTCATTAACATCATTGGCTTCTTTTATTGCCAAATTCATCTGATCCCATTCTTGAGTTAATGAATTTAATATTTTTCTGACTTGATTTGCTTCGGAATAAGTTTTTCCAAGTGCTGCTAGTGAATCACTATCTCTTGAAATCTACAATACATATCTGAAATAGACTCATTCTCGTTCATTTCAAATAATTCAAACTGATTAACTAACATGCCTATCTTAGTCTGTTTAACTTTACTAGTTCCTTCATGAGTAACTTGTAAAGTTCTCCATATTTCATAAGCAGTCTTACATAATGATACTCTATCAAACTCTATTCTATCTAATGAACAAAATAACATATTCATGGATTTAGAATTGCTCCGTGCAGCAGCCTTTTGTTCATTTGTCCATTGTGCAAATGCAGTTATGGGTTCAACATATTCATTTTGTGTACTATTCCATGTGTCTAATCCTACAGACTATAAACAAATTTTCATTCGACATGCCCAATATGAATAATTATTACCATTAAACAATGGTGGTATAATAGTGGGTTGACCCTCTATAAAAGAACTATTATTACTACCAGTGTTGGTTGCCATTATCACTATTTTCAAAAATCAGATTATGAACTTTTTGGAAGATCTTGCTCTGATACCAATTGTTAGAGACTGCAGAATGGATCGCTAAGGCAAACAAACAATAGAGGGTAGTGAATAGTGTTTGTAAGAATTTAAACAAAATTTAAAACTAAAGAGAATTAGGGAAAGAATCAAACACCACAAACAAAATCACAGAAATAGATTCAAACACAAATGAAAAATAAACGGAAATAAAAATGCAGAAAAGGAAAGAACACACCGGATTTTATATTGGTTTGGATTACTTCTACGTCCAGTCCCACACAATGCTGGATTGTGCAGAGTTTTATTACTATATTCAATAGTCAAATACACCCTCCTTGATTTCACGGCTCAACAAGGAGACACCGACTCCTATTCCTTGATTTCACGGCTCAACAAGGACACACCGACTCCTATTCCTTGATTTCAAGGCTACAAGGATACACCTATTCCTCTTTGACTTACAAAAAAGGTTTATTCAACCCAAGCAATTACAAAATAGCCCTATAACTCTTCAATAACACTTGATTCAGAGAGTAAAGAGTGTAGAGAGAAGAAGTTTGATCATAACAGAATTTAATTAGGCAGAGTATAAGTATAAGAATCATAAAAATGATTAAGAATAATGGTGGAGTGAAAGAGGATGAAGTTAGAGAAGAAGAGATGATAAAAAAAATCGGTTTCAACCTCTTTTTATAGAGTATGAAAGGTTGCAACGGTTCTGAAGCGTTTCAAATGGTGAAAAGACACTTCCTTTCCAAATTGGAAAAAATGATAGTTATATTTCGACTTTGAGTTTTTGTTATGCTAACATACTCATGTGTATTTTTGATTTTCAAAGCATTTTTCAAGTGTTTTTATATAAAAATAATCCTGGAAATTCTTGAGTAAAATTCTAGTGCTGTAAATTAATATTATATGTTAGAAAAACATGTGAAAACATAAATTTAAACTATATGTATATATTTATAAAATTATAAGGTTTTAAACTATATAAAATATAAATATGAAGTGTAAAAATTTAAGTTTGAAAAACAAAGAAGAATAAAAATAGAAACCAATAGAAAAACAACATAGAGAGGATAGAAAAACAAAAATAGAGAGGACTGAGGAAAAAATTGAAAATCAAAAATCAAAAAATTGAATTTGAACTTGAACCTGGAGTGCTATTTAGAGTCTTACAAAACCTAAACTCTATAACTATATTAATCTTGAACTCTCGAATTTTTGACATCTTGATTACTCATGAGTCTTGAAATTTCTCTGATCTTTGAATCTCTTATCATCTTTATAACTGTACAGTCTTCAGTAATATTTCCTGTATATAATTCCTGCACATATATATTCTATACAAAAAGTATTAGAATATATTTTATAGTCATTGATAATTCAAATAAGGTTGTTATCGTCAAAACTCCATTCTCCAACAGTATGGCCCGAGAAGGGACAATAACAGCAATAAAAAAGGAAAGGCGGAAAAAACGAAAAGGCTAAGGATAAGAGGAAGTGCCATAATTGTGGACGTGATGGTCATTTGATCTAAGGAGTGCCCGAAGAAGCAAGGACAAGGTCAAAGGGTAGGAACTTTTGGAGGGCAAGTGCATGCTCTTATGATCAGTGCTCCAGATCGAGGTAGGAAAGTTTCTGTGGAAGGTTTGATTTCTCTTTCCAGTCATCCTATTAGAACTCTTTTTTATTCTGGTGCTTCGCATTCATTTATATTTGATTATGTAGTTGAGACTCTGCACCTTAAAACCAATATGGTAGTGGATCTCGTTTTATCTCAACCCCCATTGGGGGTTCGACTCATTTGTCCATGATTTGTCGGGGTTTGAGAATATCTGTGTTAGGCGTCGAGTTTGAGTGCGATGCATACGTGCTCGGTTTTATGGGGTATGGGTTGATTCTAGGAATGGATTAGCTAGCCAGGTATGGTGCCATTCCGGATTGTGAGAAGAGGGTCGTTAGACCTTTGACTTTTCCATGGGAGGACCCTCGAGATTTCTTATGACACCAAGGGGTCTATCATGCTTAGTTTCCTAGACTCTCTTGACACAATTATCGATGATCTACAATCTGTACCAGTAGTCCGTGAGTATTCTGATGTTTTTGAGGAGGTTCGG
Source organism: Allium sativum (assembly GCA_030737875.1). Classification (NCBI taxonomy): domain Eukaryota; kingdom Viridiplantae; phylum Streptophyta; class Magnoliopsida; order Asparagales; family Amaryllidaceae; genus Allium; species Allium sativum. Next base: position 305,600,724 of record CM060924.1, read on the forward strand.
GGATTACCTCCGAGGTGCGAGATTAACTTTCGTATATACTTGGTAGACAATGCAAAGCCAGTTGCATTACCTGTGCACCACATGGCTCCAAGAGAAAGGAAGGAGCTTAGTAAGCAAGTAGAGGAGCTATTTGAGAAAGGGTTTATTAGGCGAAGAATATCTAAATTGGGTGCTCCAGTGGTATTTGCAACTAAGGTGGATGGTTCGCTTCGCTTATATGTGGATTATAGAGAGCAAAATAACTCACAAAGAAGAATAGGCACCCATTCCTGAGGATAGATGATTTGTTTGACTAGCTTATTGGTGCATCAGTATTCACTCAGTTAGACTTGGCCATGGGGTTTCATCAGTTGAGGGTGGCCGAGAACAGTATAGACAAGACCGCTTTTAGGACTCCAGATGGTTTCTTTAAATGACTCGTTATGCCTTTTGGGTTGATGAATGCACCCGCCTATTTTGTTGATCATATGAGTAGCGTGTTTCGGGAGTTTCTAAATAAATTTTTCGTGGTCTTTGTTGATGATATCCTAGTCTTCTTAAAGAGCGAGGAAGAGCATGCCCAACATTTGAAAGAGGTTTTGAAAACTCTGTGTGCGCATCAGCTTAAGGAGAAATTCTCCAAATGCCATTTTTGGAGAAAAGAGGTGAGATTTCTAGGTCATGTGGTCTCTAAAGATGGGAATAACAGTAGATCCCGCAAAAGTTAGTTACAGTTCAAGATTGGAAAATCCCAAAGAATACAACGGAAGTGAGAAGCTTTCTTGGATTGGCAGGCTATCATAGGAAGTTCATTAACAACTTCGCAAAGATATCAGCCCCACTCACCAGGCTAAGAAGAAGAATTTGACATTTTCATGGGATATGTATTGTGATATTGCTTTCCAATGATTAAAGAGGGCTCTGACAACAGCCCCAGTCTTGACCTTGCACAACGGAAACAAAGTATTTACAGTTTACGCTGATGTGTGTGGTGCATGGCTTGGTGCGGTTTTGATGCAAGAGGGAAGCGTAGTATGTTATTGGGGTAGGCAACTAAGGGTTCATGAGAAGAACTACCCTAACCATGACTTAGAGCTAGCTTCCATAGTATTCGTTCTTAAGAAGTAGCATATTATTTGCTTGGAAAGAAGTTCGAGTTTTACACTGATCATAAATCTCTCAAGTACTTTTTTCACAAAAGGATCTTAATTTAAGGCAACAAAGGTGGATGGAGTTCCTAACATCTTATGACTTTAAGATTGCTTATACACCTGGCCAGGGTAATGTGGTGGAGGATGCACTGAGTAGGCAGAGGATGGCCTTAAGTCCTTTGTTTGTGGAAAGGAAAAGCTTGGAGTTTATATCCACTTTTGACTTTAGACCCTCTACCAAGGTTTTGTATGGATTATTTGCATCATTGGAGGTGCGAGCTACTCTTATGGATCATATAGGAGCTTCAGAGCGAAAGGATTCACAAATTTTAGACATCTTGGATAAGCTCAGTAAAGGGGAGACTTCTAGTCACCTCAATGGATATTCCATAGAGTATAAAGGGTGGTTATGACAAGACCCCAAACTGGGATTCTTTCGAAGACAGTCCTAGACGAAGCCCATCATTCTAAGATGACTATTCATCCAGGTGGCGATAAGATGTATAGGGATATGAAGAGGGTTTTCTTTTGGGCTGGGATGAAGAAAGATGTGGAGGAGCTTGTTTCTCAATGTTTGGTTTGCCAGCAAGTTAAAGCTGAGTAAAAGAAGCTCGGTGGTTTACTTCATCCTTTGGAGGTCCCGCAGTAGAAGTGGGAGAGCGTATCTATGGATTTCATAGATGGTTTGTCTAGATCAAAGAAAGACAACACTAGTATTTGGGTTGTAGTTAACAGACTTACTAAGAGCGCTCATTTCATTCCAGTTAAGAGTAAGAGGATAACAACATGGTTGGCAGCAGTTTACATTCGTGAGATAGTCCTTCTTCATGGAGTACCTTCCAGCATCTTAAGTGATCCTAACCCCATTTTCACCAGTGAATTTTAGAGGAGCTTGCAAGAAGCATTAGGTACACAGTTATGTTTGAGCACCGCTTATCACCCTCAGACAGATGGACGGACAGAAAGGGTGAACAAGGTTCTTGAGGATCCTTTAAGGCTGTATATCCTTGACTTCGGAGGGACTTGGGAAGAGCATATTCCTTTAGTAGAGTTCGCCTACGACAATAGTTATCAAGCTAGCATTGGCATTGCACCCTTCGAAGCATTATACGGACGACCCTGTGGATCACCAACTTGTTGGTGGGAATCTACATAAAGACTACTACTTGGACTAGATTAGGTTAGAGAGACATCCGAAAAGATTGATCTTATTAGATGGTGAATGAAGACAGCTCACGATAGGCAGAAGTCCTACGTAAACAAGAGAAGGACTGACATTGAGTTTGAGGTGAGAGACATGGTTTTCATAGGACCATTTCCCATAACAGAAAGGATTGACCAAATGGCCTATAGAGTAAAGCTACCAGAAAGACTGTCTAGTGTTCATGATGTTTTCCATGTTTCTCATTTGCGGAAATGCTTGTATGATACTGTAGAAGTAGTTGAGCCGAGTATATTGGAAGAAGTAGAGGTGGAACAGGAGGCAACAGTTAGGTGAGCTCCTACCTATGTTCTTGGATCAGAAGTTAAGAAGCTACGCAATAGAGAAGTCAAGTTAATGAAGGTTCGGTGGGGAGATAACCCAGAGGATACAACTTGGGAAACTGAAGACAAGATTCATACTTCATACCCTTTTCTTTTCGAGGATATATTCTTAACTTCCTTTCCAAGCTTTTATTTATGCTTAACTATCATTTGAGTATATCCTATCAATCAAATCTTCGACCTTTAGGTAGGAAACCTATGGATGTAAACATGTGCTTGAGACATGTTATGTTTGATGGATACAAGTGGATGTAAGTGTTTGTTAATGATTGCTTGTGGATGCGTATACACACACATTAGGCACTAGATCGGCTCAATCACTCTCATACTGCATATGGATGTGTGTGCATTTTTCTTCTTTTGTTGGATGGAAATGGATGTATCATCATAAGGATGTTGCATTTGGACGATGATTGTGCACACGTATAGAACTTACAAGTTATAATAGGATTATTGCATACATGTTGGATTCATAGCACTAACACACATTACATTAAGGAGATCAACTGAATCCGTAGACCACCTGATCTTCGCATTTGTGTTTTTTTTTAAAGCAAAATGTGTGATCTTCGCATTAGTATTGGGATACATACACACACCTTTGTGTATGTTCATATAAGCATTAGAAATCTTTCAAGGACAATGGACGCTATGATTAGTGGATGAGTATATGGATGTGGATGTTAGGATATACATTCTTCTTAACTTGGAGATTTCGGTGATGAAATCCTTTGAGTAGGGGAGAATGTAACACCCCGAATTTTAGCAACATTAAAAGATGATAAATTAAAGAATAATTAATTTAATATTCGGAACTAAGTGAAATGGACTACACCATTGCATTCATCTCGGAATTCTGGTTAAAATAGACACCTGGTTTGCATAAAACGGACACCGTACGAAGAAGTTATTAAGGTTTGAAGTTTATATACGTGCAAGAGAATTATATATACGCATAACCATCAAATCAGTTCAAAATCGCAGAGTTGGGGAGGCGGGAATTTTTCCGCTCAGGAGTGTCGACCCCGTAAGGGGGTATCGACCTATGGGTCGACCTCATAAGGGGGTCGACCCCCCAAGACAGATCTAGGAAGATTATTTTGGCTGAATGTGGACTCCTTTCCTGACCGGGTTCGTTGGCTTTAGGCTATAAATAAGACCCCATTTCTCTTGTTTCTCCACACCAAAAATAATGGACGACTAGATGTTGTCTCTGCCCAAATTGAATCAAACTTTTTCTTCTTCAGTAGTCAGCTAGAGTTTAGAGATTTGTGATTCAGCATCTGCAACCTTTCTTCTATCTTTTTAAATCCAAACACTGTGAGTCTATCTTAATTTTAGATCTAAATAATTAAAAAGTAAATACTGACATGACTATAATTTGGATCTATGCTGTAACACCCCATGTCCATTAATGTCACTCACAAAGGGAATGCATTAACCTCCATGGAGCATTTTAAGTGTGTATAGAATAGAAACTTAACAACAAGACAGATAAAAATAGTACAAAAATTTTAAAACTTTATTTCAATGCAGCGGAAAATACATAAGTTTGATTACATCATCAAAACCAGAGTCCAAGTACATAATATCCATCTTGACCAACTCAAAGTACATAAATTGAAAGACATAATCCCCAATACAAAATAGCCATAAATAAAAGAGAAGTTGAATTATAATTCAGAGATCCAAGCAATCTTCTAAAAGCAAGAAGCACAGCTGTCCAAAATCAAGCTCCACTGGTGCTAGTTCCAACTTGAGCACTTAGGGGGGAAAGGAAGAAAAGAGGAGGAAACAAAGGGGGTCAGACATAAAGTCTGGCGAGTGTGATAACTTTAACAGTATAATTACCAAAGTAACTAGGCTAAGGCATAAGTTGGAAAATCAGGAGATGACCATGAACCATTGAGTATGGCAGAGTAAACACGGAAACAAGATGAACAACTATATCGTTAAAGCACACCTAAACCATAATAAGATAATTACTAAAATACACCATCACTATAAGATAATTGCTATACTGCACCACCACTAGTCACCATAAGGTTGATCCCGCCTACCACAACACCAAATGGCTCAATTTGTCACACTTTTTGCGCTCAGGTTAGTCACGGTTATTATGGTGTTAAAAAAATAACGGTTATTAATGTTATATTGAGTTATCACGGTTATATCCGTCATATTACCTGGACTTGCCGTACACTGACTCACACAGGTGGATAGAATTGTCATTTCCTTTTTCTCTCTTATTCTCACGGTTCATTATTGCTTCGTAAATCAAGTTAGGGCTTTCCACTTTATCACCGCCTCTACGTTTGCCTCAGATGTGAACCGCTTCCATCGACCTCCGCGCTTCTGCCTCAAATTGGAGCCGCCTTCATCAACATCTCCGCTGCTGTCTCGTTTCAGACAAGGTATATTTTACCTCCTCTTGTTTCTTAAATTCGATTTTAGGGTAAAATATAATTTAGCTATTATGTCGGAATAATTTAGCTATTATGCGCGTTTACAGTGTAAAATATAATATCTCGTTTGCATTTACAGTGTTTGATTTGGTTCAGATTTGTTTGATTTGCTCGATTTGTTTCAGATTTGCATTTACAGTGCCTACTGACTGTATTTTTAGGAATACATCACCAGTTTCAATTTGTTTAGAACACAAAACACATGCTGAAAGAAAAAGAGAGCTTTATAGTTGTTCATGCACCAACTTTTCACTTCTATTATTGCAATCACTAGGAATGTCGGCAGACTTTCCACGTGAACTCTTCAAAATCTCATCCTTCTTGGATGCACAGGGAGATATTCATAAGTGACGCCGGTAGACTTATAAAAGACAGTCCCCGTAAAATATCCACTAGAATCATTTAATAATAGGACCAAGATCCTAAAAAGCTTAAGTGACCAGTAAGTCGAAGAGTAGTGCATACTCAATCTTGAGTGGGTATACCTTCTATGTCTGAATTATACTCTTTGATGGGTCTGTCCGAGTATTTAAATGGGTCTGTCCGAGTGCTGATCTGTGTCAAAAAAATATAACTCATTGCTGATATATTCCAATTTTCTGGGTTAAAAAAATATAACTCATGTCACAGTATTTAAACTGATGATTTTGTTGAGTTCTTAGATGTTTTTTCTTGAATCTTTGACTAAAAAAATCTCGAGGATGACTGTACAGTCGAGTATTTGTGCAATGGCTTTGCACACCTGATCTGAATTAACTATCTTTCACAAGTGAAGCAAGATTCTGATGAAAAAGAAGAAAAACTCGTATGATGATAGAATAATCTGATGAGTTGTCTTAACAAATCACAATCAACAAATTACTGTTAAGCTTGAAGGTGGCTCTGACACCAAGTTATAAATGCAGACTGTTTAATTTGATTTTTAGTTCAAAAATTATAGTTGCGAGAATTGCAATATGAAATGCTTCATATCTAAATAAAAAACAGTTGCATCGGCTTTGGCAGATACAATGAATATGTAAACTTGTACAAGGGATAGTGGGATAAAAGTATTCGACCAACTTATGTATAAAAAGATATAAAGCATTAAACATTTGCACAGCCGACATGAGACTCTCATAATTTATCTATGATAGAAAGATGGAAATAGCTATAGCCATTACATATCAGCCATTAGCAGTAGCTTCTTGGAGTATCTCCGGCAGCAATGAAATGCTCTAAAATGGGGTTTTGTCCCCTTTTTAATTTACTTTCCGCTCTTGTAATATAAGTTCCAGCGTGCCAAAGAGATTAAAAATGAGGCTGTGCCTTTTTTTCTGAGTGATTTTCTATAAACAAGAAAGTAATTCCTGTTTATAGACTAAACAACAAACAGTGTGCTGTTTACTCTATAAACAACTAACAGTTTGCTGTTTACTCTATAAAAATCGTCCTTTGCTACAGAAGAAATAGGGGATTCTAGCTTTTTCTTCTTTGTTGCTCCTCATGAAGCAGTATTATGACCATATAATTAAACTATTGACGTTACGTGATGGTAACATATACAGCTTTAGCCTAAGCTACCAAACCATTATCATACTTCTATGTCAAAACATCAGTTTCCACCGATATATAGTGTAGACCCTTGTTTATACACACACCGTTTGTGATCAAGATTTCCATGCAATAAATGTACGTTTTGCACCGTTTCTCCGTTGAACACTGATCCTGTGGCTGCGCATATAGTTTTAAAGTAGGAGTAATAATGGCTAAAAGGACCATAATCGTGACATGCGTGGGGCGTATAGGTAATGCGACGTCTTATCATTATGACAAATATGCTAGCTTTACACAATAATGGATGATTTACTGGTCGTTTTACATGCAATTAAAGCTGTCTTTATTTTGAGTTATCTCTCAGATCTATTCCTTTTGGTTTGTGTTCGGTTTTTACATGGAGAAGATGGGTTGAGGGGCTTAGTCTTGTTGGTTGATATTATGCCTCACATAGGAAACTAGGATGCATAGGAAACAGGAATAGTTCATTAAACATTTGTTCTAAGTGTTTTGTTTAGCATAATAAGGTTTTTTGTAAATATATACAGCGGTACTAATTTTGTTCAAAAAAAAATGTGTTTCAATTTCACCAATATGAAAATTGATCATTAAGTATGCTAAACATGGCTAGTTTATATCTGAAAATTTAAAATGACACAAATTTTCCTACTAAGTAAATTAAAATAAAGATTATAGCGTGTGTTTTAATGTATATGTGGTGCTTGTGTGTTTAAATGGGTCTGTCCGATTGCAACTGATGTTACTTAGCATAAGTATAAACATATAAATGAGCACGGTACTTTCCATTGTGCAAATGTATGGAAGAAGTCATATTAGATATTTATCTTTAAAATGATGTCATTTTTTTCCATATATAAGCACAAGTGTTAAGCAAGAATAAAGAGTAGATTCAGCATTTTACTAATCAATGATGTATTCGATGATTTTTCAGTGATATATGTGTTTTTTAATTTGGCACTTTTTTAACTCTGAATATCAGTGCTATTTCTAGGTTATCTAATGTAATTCACATGATGTCAAAGTCTACATCGAGAGGGTGGATTAGAATTCGACATAGGAACACCAATGAGTATATACAAGGAGTTCGAGATTTTATGGAATTCGCAAAGAGTAATGCTCCACCTGACTTTGAGTTATGCAGCTGTCCTTGTGTAAAGTGTAGAAATTCTAAGAAGTTGCCTTTTAAAACAGTAGAAAAACACTTGATCATTTATGGTATGGATCCAACATACGATGAATGGTTTTTTCACGGTGAAAGAATTGACAATGACATGATGGCTAATCCAACACGACATGTTTCTTACGAGGCTTACAATTCTAATCAAGTTCGAGAGCAAAGCCATGTAGGAGAAGCTCTTGAAGACCTTGTTAATGATGCATATGGGGCTTATGACGGCATAGAAGGTGTGGATGATGGTAACCACTGGAAAAAGTATCAGAAGTACAAAAGAATAGCAAATGAAAAATTGTACCCTTCTTGTGAAGATGGACTTACAACATTAAGCGTCATTATAGAGCTTCATAATTTAAAAAAAGATTTTAACTGGTCAGGAAATAGTATGACCGAATTGTTGATGCGATTGAAACGGTGGCTTCCAAAAGAAAATACAATACCAGAGAAGTATTCGACAATGAAACAAATGTTAAAAGATTTGGGAATGAAAGTCGAGTGTATACATGCTTGTGAAAACGATTGCATATTGTTTTGGAAGGAATACAATGATGCATCAGAATGTCCTCATTGTCATACTTCAAGATTTAAAGTTAAAAAACATGGAGGAGAAGTAAAAATCACAAAACAACCTCGAAAGGTTTTGAAATATTTTCCACTAGCTCCCAGATTAACAAGGTTGTACACTATACCATGGATAGCTCGAAAAATGTCATGGCATAGTGAAGCAAAACCTTGTTGGAATTCCATGCGTCATCCTATTGACTCAGCTGAATGGAGATCGTTCAAGAACAAGTGGCCAGAGTTTGGTAGAAATGGGCGGAATGTTTGGCTTGGTATTGCCACCGATGGGTTTAACCCTAATACAATGCAATCAAGTGGTTATAGTTGTTGGCCTGTGTATACGGTTCCTTATAATTTACCCCCTTCATTATGCATGAAATCGGAGTTTCAAATGTTGTGCTTGTTGATTCCTGGACCGAGAGCACCAAGTCAAGATATTGATGTGTATTTAGAACCTCTTGTGGATGAGTTGAAGCAGCTATGGACTGATGGAGTGCCAGCATTTGACATGTATAAGAAAGAGTGTTTCACTTTGAGAGCAATGCTGTTATGGGGGATTCATGATTTACCTGCACTGGGGAATTTATCTGGATGTGTAACACATGGTTACAAAGCATGTCCTGTTTGTGCAATGGAGACTGAATCAGAACGTGTTGGAAATAAGATTGTATACACAAAGTATAGAAGATTTTTGAAGAATGGTCATCCATATAGGGCATTGAAACATGGATGGTACAAAAACATAGAAGATAAGGAACCTCCAACCCGATTAGCAGGCTCCATGCTTTTAGAAAAGCTTGCTCATATCAAATATGTACCAGGTAAAATACCAAAAAACAAAAGACCTGTAGTAAATGATGTTGATTGTGATGATGAACATTTTACAAATGAAAATAGCGATGATGAAAGACCAGCATGGTATAAGAAATCGATTCTGTTTGCTTTAGAGTATTGGAGCAGTCATAAAGTGCGACATACTATTGATGTGATGCACACTGAGAAGAATGTATCAGAGCATTTTATTAATTTGTTGTTTGAAAGAACCAAGCAATCTTCCAAATTTGCATTTGAAAAAACATACAAGCTGCAATGTTGTCAACTTCTAAAAGATGCAAAACTTCCATCATGCTTTGGGACTAAGTTAAGCAACTTAGTCAACATTCAGCCGCCTTGTTTGAATACTAGAAAGTCATACGACTATCATGTTATTATTCAATATTTTCTGCCCATCATGATTCAACATGCCTATCCAAAGCATCGTGACTTAAGGCGTGCCATATTACAAGTGTGCTTGTATTTCAACATTATTTGTTCGAAGGTTTTAATTCGAGAGCATGTACAAGCTGCAAAAGATATGATTGCCGAGGCATTATGCGTGTTGGTGCACTATTTTCCTTCTCAATTCTTTGACATAAGCATACATCTAATGATGCATTTAGCTGATCAGGCATTGCTATGTGGACCAGTTAGTTATACATGGATGTATCCATTTGAAAGGTACTGCATATTTTTTATATGATAATTACATGATCCTTTTTCAATAATAATGAAAAATAATGTTTTCTTTAATTAGAGCTATGAAGGAATGCAAAGACATACCAAGCAATAAGTGTTATATAGAGGGATCAATTTCTGAAGCATATCTTATTTCAGAATCTGTTACATACGCCATGGAATATATGCCAAATCCACGTAGTGGTAATCATAGCTCTAAACAAGCTCCATTTTTAGATGAGTACGGAGGTGACACTTATGAACGTTCCATCATCGAGGGCAAAACTATTAAATTATCTGGCATACAACGTATTCAAATTCGAAGATGGATACTTTTTAGATTGGACATTCCAGACCGAGATGATTATTATAGGTTTGTTTTTTTTTACTTACTATAAGATGTAACTTCAAAATTTATTTAAGCTACCATAATTTTAATATGTAGTGAATACCGATCTACATTGGAAAACGCTCCGCGGAGTAGAAAAAAGCGTCAGACAATGACAGAAGTGGTAGTACAAACTGAGTTCATTGATTGGTTGCACAAGAAGGTTTGTTAAATTCCACAAGATATTAATAGTCAAATTTATATTATTTAACTTATTAAAATGATTTTTAACAGCTAATGGATGAAAAACGTATGGATTCACTATTATGGTATTATGTTAGTGGACCAACATGGGAAGCCAAAACTCATCTTAAGTATAGAATCAATGGTTACGTATTTTCTCCTCAGCATTATGATGACACTCATTCAACGCAAGATAGCAGTGTTTGTATGGATGCGATTACAACTTTTGTAGCAAGTGCAAAAGATTTGAATCCTACGGATGATGATATTACTTGGTATGGTATTATCAAGGAGATCATAGAAGTTGATTATTATGAATTTTCACACGTAGTGTTCTATTGCGAGTGGGTCAATATCGCTGACAAAATGCATGGCTGTAAGGTTTGTCCAGACTCTAATTTGTTGATGGTTAATCTAAAAAAACTTAAAAGCAGTGATGGAGAGTACGATGAGCCTGCCATTCTTGCATCCGAAGCAAGTCAAGTTTTTTACATAAAAGACATACAAAATCCTGATTGGTCCATTGTACGACGCTCACCTAAACGCTTGACGGATAGGGTGGATGATTACGAGATGCCGACAAACTTCCCATCAATTTTAAAGGAGCACTCCAACTTAAAACCCTTGTTAAAATGTATTGAATTAAAATAATTGAGTTTGATTGGAGTAGTAGTTGCTTTTTTGTAAGCTTGTCATTATAAGCTCATAGAGGAAGAAGTTGAAATTTTACTGTTTTGGAATTATGTATGTTGAAAACTAGTACTGCAAGATATTAGTAATTGGTATTAATATAAAGATGTTAGTTGTTTTCTTAATCACCTTTTGTGCATTATCTGTTGTATTAATATAAAAATAATGATACATGTCTTTGATAAATTGTCATGGATGGTAAATTCTAGTTTTACAACAAGATGATAACATTTTGCTACTTACGATGCTTAAAAGGTTCTTTATGAATATGAAACTCAAACTCAATGTCAAGCAGGCTCCATAGGCTATATATATTACATTGTTATTATTAATCCTGGAAACAAAAGTGCTTTCAGAAATATTAAGATGTAAACTGCGTATTCATCTGTTATATATATGGTTCTTATTGCTTACTGGTACTAACTTCTTCCATTGTGATGCCACTTTGTCGGACCAATTACCATGCTTAGGTATATGCATGCATGTCCTTTAAAATCTATGACAAGCAATTTGTCTTCAAGTTTAGATATCTTAGTTAGCTGCTGGAGAATTTTGTTTTTCAGCTGGAAATAATATGTATCATTCTCATATTTCATTGCTAATATGTTGGGCCTTCAAGTAACAGCTTATCATATGGTCATTCCAATTCATTTCGATTCACATAATTTACTTATAAGTTATGAAAATACACACCCTTTTTACAGTTGATTTGGAGTAACAGTGGTTAAACCGGACTGTGATAATTTACTTATAAGTTATGAAAATTCACATAATTTACTTATAAGTTCTGTATCATTCAGCTTGTTAATTATGTGATATAGAAATAAGGAGTAGAAGCTTAAACTGGACAATGATTTTATCTTCCTGGCTAATTATTGGTTCTTAGAGTCTTCTTTATTCATGTCGCATGGATATGTGCAACGGATGTTAAGTCGCTGATGCAAGCACAAAATTATACATGTGAACTCGAACCCAATGCAAGTAGCAATTTATTTTAAATGTTCAAACAAAACGTAATGCTTGTTGATACATGTATTTGTAATTGGAATTATGTCTTTAGTTGTTTTAAATTGACAGTTTTATGACATATTAATACACTATATTTTGTGCATTATCTGTTGTTTGCGTTATATTTTTGTAGAATGTCGAGTAGTTGTAGTAGAGATACAGAAATTACAGAAGACGATGTTCCTCCTCCTCCATCGGAAAAAAAATATTCGATAATCGTTGAGATGGATGGTGCAAAAGGTAAAGATGCATCAAAGTGGCGTTCACGTTGTGGTGCTCTAATTCGAAGGCACATCCCGATTAGCTACGATGATTGGAGAAAAATTGACGCTTTTTACAAGGACAATTTATGGAGAGCACTAATGGTATTTTACTATACCCTTTCTAGAATTTTTTTTTCTGCTGTTTTTTTAAAGCAAAAGGCATTCATGGTTTAACCTTATTTTAAGCACGCAGTAACAGTTCCATATGAGATTCATGGTCTAATTCTGTACATTTATGGTTTGAAATGTAACCAATTACATTATCTGCACTCATTGGAAATGATCTGAACAGCTCATGTTCGTTAACAATTTGTAAATGTCTCAGTCCGGGGAAAAAAGTTCAACTGACCAAAAGCATATGATATTTGCATTTAAAAGGAGAAAATTCAGCAAGTTGTTCTTTGTACTTTACTTTCCCTTGTTTATATGATAAATCCAAAAAGGCTTTACAAATATTCAGATATTGGCATTACAAATATTCAGATATTGGCTTTACAAATGTCTTTGCATGAAGAATCATTTATCTCTGATATTTGAAGTTAGTTTTTAATTTTTGTGAATTTTTGTTTCACAGTAGTTTTTGTCTCAAGTATGCAAGGTTAATCCGAAATCAGTTTAAAAAGAGAAGGCACTGATTAGTTGCTTTTTACCATAAAACTGCATAGAAGGATGCTCTCTCGTCAATTAAATCAGTTCTGTAGCTGTTTTTTCTTTTATTTTATTTTTTTTATTTTTTTTTGGCCTTAAACAAAATAGCCATAATTTTTGCTGTTTTTTTAAGGATCAGTTTTTAATTTCTGATTTATGCAGATTTTTTTTTCATGGTGTTGAGTGATTCAGTGCGAATGCGGTAGCAAATGAAGTAGGATAAACTATAATGTACTGTCGTTAATTATGACTTGGTGGTACAAATCCATAGTTGTGAATTTCTGATTTATGCAGATTTTTTCTCACCAAATTTGAGCGCTTATCCAGCAATTGAAGATAAAGATTATCAAGTTTCACCACTTCAAAAGTGAAGTTTTCCATTCTCATTCTGGTATTCGATAACAAAGGCCAATATATTTCTGATTATATCCAAAATAAACTGAACAAGTCCCTTACCCACTGTCATATTCTTCGCATTGTCTTTAAGAGCATTAATTAGCAAGTGAAATTCAAGATAAGTCAAAAGTAGGATAAGGCAAATTTTATATAGATTGAATTAGGATTGTTATGTTTAGTTGCATTCACTATCAACCAGCATTTTATACAGTTATCAGTCAAACTACAAGAGAACAAAATACGATAAATTAGATAATTGCTGATAAAATTCCAAAAGAAATCAAGTATTAGTGCATCAAACATGCTGAAAATACTATACCATATCTTCGGTTAGCCTATGCTGCAATTAAGTAACGATTAACATAAAGTTGAGGCTTTCCTCAGTAATAATGTTTTTTCATATCATTTTATGCTAAATGGCAACGAGACACCGCTGTTTGGTTTTGGTGTCCAATTCTTGTATTTTTCCAGCACTCTTTCTTTGATTTTTTTTTCTCTACCAACTTTCCGCCTGCCCCGTCCCAAATTTACTCTTGCAGCACACCATTGGTAAATTTGAATAAGAAAATAACACACTTACATAAATATCTAATTTTTGCATAAATGGTTTCCAAATATAGAGTGTAAAAACTATGTTGGTTTTGGTTTCATTAGATGGCTTAGAAATTTCAAAGGGCTTTATTTTTATTTTTTATTTTTATGGATTTCTTTATCTATTTCAGTTTCAAATCATGGTAAATATTTCAGGATAAAACACTGAACTAGTGTACCGTTAAACTTTCAATTTTTTATTTCTTTTACCCAAAAGTAACCATCTTCTTCCAAAGGTTTACAGTGCAGTTTGTAGTAAAATTGAATTATGATAAACATCTGAAAATTGTCTCTATTAATTATGAAAGAAGCGCTGATCATATTTTAAAGTATACCGTGTACCATTCAATTATTTATTCTCAATTGTATATAGAAATTCACATGCATTTTAGGTGCAACAGATTACGTTCATTTATGTTTTTTGACTGCACTCTGGATATCTAATTATACTTGTGCATGTGTAGTGTAGTTATTGCATCCATTTATAATCTCATACTTTTTCCTTTCTACAGAAAGAGTTCGATTTGAATATAAACCCTGATATAGCTCGACCAATACTGGAGAAGGGGTTTCCACAATGCTTAAGAACAGCAAAAGCGACGTTGAGAAAGAAATTTCTTAAAACAAAGGAAGGAGAGTCATTGCCTAGACGTCTTGCAATTGATAACCGACCCGAAGAAATCGATAAAGTTCAGTGGGAGAAGTTCATCGACATCGAGTACACTGATAAAAAGAAAAAACAATGCAAGACGAATGCTGATAATAGATCAAAGAACACTATAAACCATACACTGGGTAGAAAATCTTATTCTGCACTATATGAAGAATTGGTACGTAGTTAAAGCCTTTCACAATTAACCGTTATAATATTAGGTAATTGATGAATATATTTATATTTATTCGTGTAGGAAAAGGATAATCCTGCATGTAAACTTACACGATCAAAGGCATGGAAAGTGGCGCACACAAGCAAAAAAACGGGGGAGGTTCTTCCTTGTGCTGCCGAAAAATATGTAAGGTTCCCTGACGTTTTTTAAAAGTTTGTTTTCACGGTGTAAGCGCACAGAAATTTAATAGACGTATGGTGCACAACTGATATATTTAAGGGAACTGTGTAAGCACACAGAAATTTAATATACGGATGGTGCCAAACCATGCCAATCCCATAAGGCTAGAAGATCAAGCCTTCAATTTTTGTTTTGATATACTAAAGTGTGTACATTAAATCATGTGCTCCTCATTACACAGATGTCTCTAAAACCAGATAATTTGGTATGTTCAGGGATAGAAAAATCTTACGGAAATAAAAAAATTATAAATATGATAAAAAGAAAAGAATTTGCTCTAATTTATTTTGAGTTCCAACCCGTTACATATGACATTTAACCGAGTCCATGCATGTTACATGCCGGTTATAAAATAAGTTACAAATACTATATAAAAGTATGTTACATGCTGGGTACAAAATAATTAAAAATATAATGTCATATATGTAGATAACTGGCAAATAAGTTATGCGTGTTGCAAAATAAATAGCTTACACAACTGCTACATATCACATTTAACTTATGCAATCTGCTTTAAAAATACAACATAATAATATGATCATAAGCTTTTTATATAAATTTATTTCGAGTAAAAGAGATACGCATGCTGAATATATAAAAATATGTTACATGCGAGTTATAAAATAATTCAAAATATGAGGTCATGTGTAATGTAACAGGCGTGTAATTTATACCATTAAGTTTTGCATGGACATTTTTGAATGGATGTATTCTGATGTTATGTTTGAAAAAAAGCCGATAAGATATTTTTTGTGGTTGACCTACTATGATGATGCCTTCGTGGGTGCAAATATAATGCAACGAGAGGACGACCACTTCAGTTTTGTGTAATCTGAAGTAAACTCTTGTTTTCTAAAACAGCAAGTTCAAATACACATTATATTTACCACGTACTTTGTTTAGCATTGAAATTTTGATGTCTCCTAGTTAAATCCGAACGTAATTTACTTAACGTTCATTTGCAGCGTCCTCTGGTTTTATTTATTTTAGAAAAAATAATGAAAATGAAACATAGTACCCTTTATTCAATATGATTCTTATTGTTGTTAAAGGTCTACAACATCTACACATTATATATTTAAATCAGGATTAATTTGAGTTTATCTTTCAGGTACACATTCTCTCAGATATATTAACAAATATCTTTCATGGATTAACAATTATCATATAGCTCCAGTTTCTAAACAGTTTTGTCTAAGATTGAAATATCCAATGGAAGTATATATAAACAACAAAAGTTAGGCTTATTGTTAAGCTTTTTTAACTGAATAAAAATTGAGCAGCGTAACGAATAGTTCAACATAATGGTGCTCAAAAGTTTGAACCTGTGATACATCAAAATATTAAGTAATAATAATTTTCTAAACCATATTTTCCTTAACAAAGTGGCAAATGATATGCACATATTTAGTAAATGATAAACTGTGAACTTACTTATAACATGCATACTGTTTTGGGCCTTTATCCAAATTTCTTTAATGCTATATTCACCAATTTAAAAGATTGCTGCAGATTTTCAGATTACCTATGTTTTGTCTTGCTTTTTAATCCATGTGTGAAGCATCATGTCAAGTCAAAGGCTACTGTAAAAAAATCTTACTGTCTACAGTTCTTCTTTGTGAAATAGTGAGCTATGATTCCTCACACATGTCTGTAAACTTATGACGTTTGCACTTTTAATGTATTTGGTCATTTATCCGAGCGAAATTATGACCAATTAAGAGGGAAATTCTATAAGCACTTTTAATTTATTTGGTCTTTTAATTTATTTGGTCGTTGACCAATTTTATAAGCACTTTTAATTTATTTGGTCATTGCCTCTTAATTGGTCATTTATCCGAGCGAAATTATGACCAATTAAGAGCGAAACAACAACAAAACTTATGACGTTTGTGGACATGGTCCGATGATTCTAATCTGACTTAGCATTTTGTGAACTCCTTCGCCAGTTAATTTTACGCTCGACGCTAATATTGAAATGATTTATTATGCAATTTAGTTCCGTTCGTCAGTTTTTTATCCTCATTTCTTTTTTGTTTCAAAAGTTTTCGAGGCGATGCCGAAACTATTTTACTCAGCTCACTATGAGGAATCCAGGAACAGTTGATTTTTTAGGCCCTGGGCTATTTAAGTTTCCCTTTTTCTATTTTTTTTCATTTTGATGTGTTTACCTAGCCATGATGATATTACGTACCCAGCTCATTATGAGATTTGTCAGTTTGATGGATAATGAATGGATCAAGTAATCAGATCTGAGCTTAGTTTTATTTTTGTCATATTTAGTGCCGATTTCCTATGATGAGTTATTAGAAACCATGCTAACTCTGATGTTATGATTAATCATTGTGTTATTTCTAAGGAAATCAGTTTCATACAGTACATAATATAGTTTTATGGTCCGTTCAAACTTAATATCGAAAGCGTCCGAATGTTTATATGCTTTATATCAATGGTTTCTTTGGGTAAGCGATGATGACATAACTCTAATCCCAAATCTATTAGATTTCCATTCTAAATGTGGTAAATCAACCTGTCCAGGTCCATACCAATCCTCGCTTTACACTACAGTGTCCATTGAGCACCATTATGGTATATATACACAACAACACTTGATATTTACACTACAGTGTCAATTCTGTGTTGTTGACATATTTCTAGCCAATATTGCAATTTTGAATAGTTGTTGATTGCAGCAAATATAATTCACTAATGTGGTAATAAAAATTGTAAAACACAGAAATTATATTTGATGCTCATGATCAGAAAATAACAGAGTGATTCGATCTTGGCGAAAACACGTCCACTGTTGCTATTAATTTTTATTACTTGATGTTTCAGTTAATATTAAAGCAATCATACAAAATCATTGAGCTAAGTTATGTTGCATATATGTCCGATTAGAAAAATCGTTCCCTGTAACAAAAGGAAGTGATGAAACGAGTTATGCAGCCAATTCCAAGCTTCAGGTTTCTTAATATGTCGACCAGTACAATCCTGCTATCACAAAATCATAAACTTTTTTGTGTTGTGGTGCATATATAGGGGAAAGCAATATGGGGATCCAAACACATTTCTACTTCTTTCTGGTCCAAACACATTTTTACTTCTTTCTATGGTTATAAATGCACTTGACGACCATTGTCAAAAACTGAGTCAAAAGCCATCAGAAATACTGTGTATTCTTAATGATTTACCTGAAAATGATATTTTTGTCTCATTAAATTATTTTGTCACTTTTATCTTTAACTCGGGTATGCTAATGCTTGCATATAAATTTTGTAGGCATTGATAGAAGCAGCCGAAGAACGACAAAAATCGGAAGCTAGTGTCAATGGAGGTGATGGCATTAGAGGCTTAGAAGAATTTGAAAAAGATCCTATTGCCGAAGTTTTTGGGGACGATAAAAAGAGAAGCTATTGTCGCGCTTTTAGCTCTACGTCTAATGCGAGACAAGTGAAAATCACTCAAGCTTCAAAAGCCATAAACAATTACAAAGAGAATGCAAATCAACAATGGAGAATGGAAATGCAAAGTGACCAAAAACGGATGCGTGAAGAGATGAAAACAATGAGTTCAGCTATGACTGAAATGAGGCAATTCATGAAAATGCTTGTTAATCAGATTGGAGGTAATGTGACGACAATACCAAGAGCAGAAGAGGCTTCTACTGCAGCACCAAATCTGGACAGCCCTGTAGGCTTCGGTGCTCCAGTGAATGGAGTAGGGGGATCTTCTACTGCAGCACCAAATCTGAACAGCCCTGTAGGCTTAGGTGCTCCAGTGAATGGAGTAGGGGGATCTTCTTTTAGAGGAAAACAACCCGTAAAGCTCTTGTCCGCAGATTTGATAGAAGTAGCGAAGGGACACATTGGGACGCAAAAGATATGTCATGGTAGAAAGGTAGTTGAAGGTGAACAAGTCGTTTGGGTGGAGGATGTTTTCAATCCGGAAGCTTCAATTTATGACGCCCCACAATATGGTCACTACTTGCTATCGGAACTAGTTGAAGGAGGTTTTGTGATTTGGCCCGAGAATCGTTTGCGTTGTTAGTAGGCTATTAAATATTATGTAGTTTTAATTGATGTGGTGTTCTAAAAATTGTTGCTTATGTTATGTTTGTATGTTAGATACTCTGTGAAATTTCGTATGAAACAATATATGTTTAATGTTCTTCTAAATGCAATATTTTGTATCAGTTGTAATGAAATATTGATACTGTAATGAAATCTGTAAGATTGTGTATGTGATGGGGTGTGTAGCTGGTTTGAATAGCAGTATTGTATATCACAATTATAACTGTGACAAAATAGGGTGTAAATGACAGTTTATAACGCTTTTAACCGTTAGAACATAAGAAATTATAACGGTTATAACTGTTAGTATAGTATAATATTCTAATGGTTTTAACCGTGAGTAAATAAATAATTTATTATGGTTTTAAACGTAAGGACTTTAGATTATAATGCTTATAACCGTTGGAAATCAATGTGATTATCACGGTTATAACCGTCATTATATGCATAATCCGAAAATTGCCCACGCGTTTTGTACATACGGCAATAAGCGTGAGAAAAGTAATTACTCACGCTTATAAGTGTGAGTATATTGCTTTTCTGGTGTTGTGTACAGACTTAAATAATGATAATGGTAGTTTCGTGCACCCCTAGCTGCCTTCGTAGGTGCCGCCTGCCCCTATCTCCACTAGGTCTACCTACTACCCCCAAGCGATCGGCTCCCTAACTCGTAGATACCCGTGTTGGCCCCACAGTGGGGTATATCACTCCCCAAAGTGGCAACCCGATACCACAAATAATGCACGGCTTACACCTACATGAAGCAACGTCTTACCTACCAGCCCGGGTCCACGCACGCATATGAACCTGTTGGACTTGCGTGGCCACCGCTAACCCAGATTGGCCTCTTACAGTCAAGACCAGTATGCGTGTCCCGTCCTCGACTTGGGTCGGACCCACAAAAGATACTTATGGGTTACTGGTAAAAATGGGCCTCCATTACTTGACACAAGCTATCCACCTAAGCTTGGTCCCCTCTAGTATATCCCACTTAACCCACTTCTTATTCATGTTTACTTACATGTTTCAAATTTTTGGTTAAGTATTTCTAATCGTATTTCAAATGCCACACAAGACACCCACTAGATTCCATATGCCACCCAAGGCACCTTCTTAACCCCCTCATGTTCCACTACATGTTTATCTAGTTAAGTGTTTCTTAATTCATTAAGACCGTAACCTCATAAAGACCTCTCACATTAGACTGGCATTTGTGGCAGCTGGATTTGTCAGGCGGGTCCGGGCAGTCTTAAACCACAAAAGAGCCTAACCTCGTGTCTTTACAATTGTTATGTATTTAATTTATTCCTAAGACCTCCCACATTAGACTGGCATTTGTGGCAGCTGGATTCGCCGGGCGGGTCCGAGCAATCTTACACCACAAAAGAGCCTAACCTCGTGTCTAAGACTATTAATTACTCCTAATTAATCATTCCCCAATTTGAATTACTTTCCCTATTCAAATTATCAATTAATTCCAAATTTAACTATGGCCATAATTGACTCAATTATGTCCATCTATTTATAGTATGTAAAATCATACCAATTTTCATCACAAATTTATTTTATGCCTTTTAAGGCATCTATGCCAATTAAATCTTTTAATATTATCCCCTTTTACCCCACGTTGTACGTTTATTCATTTAACGTAAAATATGCGTTAGACTCGAATAGTCTAACTCATGGAATAAAGAGAAAACATCAAAACATACGTATAATTAAAACTAGATCTAAACATAAGGGGTGAACTTGCGTGTGTGAATGATGTTCTACATCTAAAACTTGCATAGGCCAAAGTTACAACTTGCATAAAACTACATATGTCATAGACCCAAATCTAAAGGTGTGAACTTGTTGGGATAATGATCATAAACTTGCACAAATCATGTATGTCAAAGATCTACATCTAAAGGTGTAAACTTGCATAGGCAGTAACCACAAACTTGCATAACATGATTCATATTCAAACACATGTATTCATATAAACTTGAATATGTGATTTATGCAACATAATAATGGTATAAACTTACATCTAAACATGTAAACTAGCATGTAGAATTTGGCATATAACTCACACATGTCATAGTCTAACTTTAGATCTAAAATAGATGTCATGAAGCATGTAAGGTTACATATAATTTTCCCCAACTTGCATATGATTCATGTCTTGATAAAAATCCAAACTTGCATACATACTTATGATTTATCATATGAATCAACATACCCAAACAAGCATATGAACAACATGGTGATTCGATTATACATAAGCCAATCATAAAATTACAACATAGATGATCTCAACTTTACAAGATAGCATCAAAGAATTTACAACATAAACATCACAATGTTACTACATGAATAATTCACATCATATCCAAATAATCCACATCATAACTCAATCCAATTAATTTTCTAATTATTTTATTAAAATTATCGAACTCACAACTCAAAGAAGGTCTTGAGTTCTGAATTCTGAGTTCTGAAGTTGTAACAGCTTTCCCTTGAAGAAGATTCGTTGTTTAAGTTGAAAAGAATTAAATTAGATTAGCTTTCTTCCTCTCTAATTGGTGGCGGCTATGCTGAGTTGCTAGGTGACGGCATAGAGGCCATGAATCTAATTTTGTTTTGATTTTAGGGTTTGAGTCTAGAGGTGTTTTTATAGAGTTTAGGATCAGTTTAAGCCGTCCGATCAAGAATTAATCCCAGCAAATCAGAGCATATCAGAAACCCTAATGAGTCAGCATCTAGTCATCAACAGGTCATAAAACAAATCTGCCCGGGGGGGAGGGGGGCAGGTCGACCCTATGGTCGACCTGGTCAGGGTAGGTCGACTCGCAGGTCGACCTGGCCCTGGCGGGAATTTTCCCGCCTAGCCTGTCTGACTCCGAAATTTTAATTTTCTGAAATCTGTTCTGAATTTTCTGAAACTTCCGATGGCCGTAACTTCTTCATACGAAGTCCAATTCACGCAAACTCGGACTCTATCTCAATCAGAATTCCGAGACGAACACAATGGCGCAACCCGTTTCCCTTAATTATCAAGTCTGAGATTTGTTATTCTTTAATTTGTGAACATTAGTGTTAACAGAAATACGGGGTGTTACATTCTCCACTCCTTAAAGGATTTCGCCCTTGAAATCTCCAAGTTAAGGAGAATGCATATCCTACCATCTAAACAACCATCTACTCAACCATCAAACACAGGCATCCACTGTCCTTATAAAATTCCTAATGCTGTATAAACATATGCAAGAAGTGTGTGTATATGTTCCTTATCCAATGCAAAATCAGGCGGTCTACTGATTCAGTTGACCTCCTTAATGCAAACCATGATAGTGCCATGCGTCCAATATGTATGCGAAAGAATCCTATCGATACATATTACTTCTACATGCGTGCACAACCATTCATCAAAATGCCGCATCCATATGATAGCACAACCATTACACATCCATTAGCTTAATATGCACACACGTTTATATGCAATATGCAATATGAAGTGACTGAGCCGATCTAGTGCCTAAAGTGTGTGTATATGCATCAACGAGCAACCACTAGAAAACACTTGCATCCACATGCATCCATCATACATAACATGTCTCAAACAAATGTTTCAACCATAGGACTACCCTATCAAAAGGTCAAAGGTACTAGCGAGAGGACATACTAAAGATAAGACAAGTACAAGGTAAGCGATAAAGGGGAAATTAAAAGACATACCCTCTAAAAGAAAAGGGTATAATGAACGCATCTTCTCTTTCGTCTCCCAAGTAACATTGTTCTCATAATCTCCCCATTGCACTTTGACTAGCTTGACCTCTCGATTCCTCAACTTCTTAACCTCCAACCCAAGAATGCACGTAGGAGCTCGTCGAATCATCGCATCACGCTCTATCCCCACCTCTCTAAGCAAGCTCAGCTCTACCACTTATGCGGTCTCATGCAAGCATTTCCTCAAATGTGATACATGGAATAAATCGTGTACGCCACTAAGTCTCTTAGGCAACTCCACTCTATACGCCATCTGCCCAATCCTCACCGTAATAGGAAACGGCCCTACGCACCTTGGTGCTAACTTCCCAACGGACCCAAAGCGAACGATGTTCCGTAATGGAGACACCTTAACAAAGACCATGTCCCCAATATCAAACTCAAGATCTGTCCTCCTCTTGTCCGCATAAGATTTCTTCCTATCTTGCGCCGTCTTCATCCTCCTTCGAATCAAATCGATCTTTTCCGAATTCTCTCTAATCATATCGGGCCCAAGTAAGATCTTATCTGTAGACTCCCACCAACAAGTAGGCGAATGACACGGCCGTCTATAAAGAGCCTCGAACGGTGCCATGCCAATGCTAGACTGAAAGCTGTTATTATATGCGAACTCCACCAACAGAAGATGTTCCTCCCATATACCTCCGAAATCTAAGACACACAACCTTAATAGGTCCTCTAGAATACGATTCACCCTCTCGGTCTGGCCGTCCGTCCGAGGATGATATGCGGTGCTCAAACATAACTGAGTCCCTACCGCCTCTTGCAAGCTCTTCAAAAAATCATTAGTAAAGATAGGATCGCGGTCGCTTACTATGCTAGAAGGAACACCGTGCAAACGAACTATTTCTCGAATGTATACGGAGGCTAACCATGGAGCAGTCCTCTTACTCTTTACGGGAATGAAATGGGCGCTCTTGGTAAGTCTGTCTACCACGACCCAAATCCCCGTATTACCCTTCCTCGATCTCGTTAACCCGTCAACAAAGTCCATCGAGACACTTTCCCACTTCCATTGTGGGACCTCCAATGGGTGAAGCAATTCACCGGGCTTCTTTTGCTCTGTTTTTACTTGTTGGCACACCAAGCATCTCGCGACAAACTCGGCCACGTCCTTCTTCATACCGGCGCAAAAGTAAACTCGTCTCATGTCCATGTACATCTTGTCCTCGCCGGGATGGATGGTCATCTTCGAACGATGTGCATCATCAAGATTGGTCTTCCTTAAGTTCTCGTCTCGTGGTACACAAAGTCTACCATCCCTACTTAACCAACCCTTATCATCTAGAGTATAACTACTGAGATAGCTCGATGACTCCCCCTTTTGAGCTTCTCTACTAACTCAACCAACTGTGGGTCATCTCGTTGTGCCTCGCCAATCTGTCCCAAAAGCGTAGGTCTGACCTCCAAGGATGCTAGCAAACCGGGTACAAAGTCAACGGAAGGTTTAAAATCAAACGTAGAGTTGAACTCTAAGCTTCGCCGCTCAACAAACAACGGATTCAAGTACAACCTTTTTATACTTAAGGCGTCCGCCACCACGTTACCTTTGCCAGGGGTATATGCTATCTCGAAGTCGTAGGATGCTAAGAATTCCATCCACCTTTGATGCCTTAAGTTCAAGTCCTGAGAAAATAAGTATTTTAGTAATTTGTGGTCAGTGAATAATTCGAATTTCTCGCCAAGAAGATAACACTACAACAAAATGACCCTATTACAACTTTAATTTTACAACGGTGGTAAACTCACCGTTGTAATAAATGGGTTTTTACAACGGTGGTAAAAGCACCGTTGTAATAAATGGTTTTTTACAACGGTGGTAAAAACACCGTTGTAATTACAACAAAAACACCATATTACAACTTTAATTTTGCAACGGTGGTTAAAGCACCGTTGTAATAAATGTTTTTTACAACTTTTTTCCAGAAAAGTTGTAATAAATTTATTTTTAACAACTGTGTTATTTTGACAGTTGTAATAAAAGCCTATCATAACTTTTATTTTTTGACTGTTGTAATATATGACTATATTTTAATATTAATTATTTTCATTAAATAATTTTAAATAATTAATATTTACAACTAATTAGTAATTATTAATTAATAACCTATATATTAATATTAAATATTTAATTAAAAATACTTCAATAAATAAATAATTCATGCTAATAATTAGTAATTGACAACCAATTAGTAATTATTAATTAATAATCAATAAATACATATTAAATATTTAATTAAAAATACATCAATAAATAAAAAATTCCTACTAATAATTACTAATTAACAACCAATTAGTAATTATTTAATAATAATCAATATATAAATATTAAAAATTTAATTAAAAATAATTATTTATAACTACTTCATTATTAAGTACTAGTAATTAATTAGTAAGTAATAACTAATGAGCGGTTAATAATCAATAAGTAAATAACAATTAATAAATATTTAATTTATAATTAATCATGACTATTAGTAGTAATTAATATTTAGTATATAATATTTTTTAATAAGTAATCGTTGTTGAAAGTTTTTCCAAAATCTTTTGTCAAATATGATCCCTACGGAGGGGGGGTCCAGGGGGGTGGCAACCCCCCAAGGTAGGGGTGCGGGGGCAACGCCCCCGCTAACGGGGTTCGACCTGCCCGGTCAGGTTGCGGGGGTCTAGGGGGCAGCGCCCCCGGCGGGGTGCGAGGCAGCGCCCCGTCCGAAACGGTACATTTTGTGTACTGTTGAATTTGAATCTTACTCAAAATTTAACAACAATCGTTAATTAAGTAACAATTGTAAGTTAAAAATCAGTAGTAAATAATAATAATAATTTATAATTAACTAAAATAATAATTGAAATTAATGATAAAAACATATATTAAATAAGTAATAGCTCCGCGCTGCAGCTATTTTTAGGGACAGTTTAATAGTTCAATCCAAATTTTAAGCGGAAAACCAAAAAAATTAGCTCCAACTACTTCAAGTTTAAGCGGGAAACCGAAAAATTAGCACCGACCTACTTCGTATTTTTTTTAACAGTTGCGTCCACCCATTCTTTCCCTACTTCAAGTTAAAAATTAGCACCGACCTACTTCAAGTTTAAGCGGAGAAGTGGCGGCAACTTGAAAATTTTGGCGGCCAACCCTTATATTTCACCGAAGCTTTCCTGAACCCTAAATCCCAATTTATCTTCGTCCGTTCCCTTTACTTTTCCTCTGAAATTGTTTCCCCCAAAAAAAATCATTTTTCCCAAAATCACAGAAAATCCCTAAATCGCCTCCACCTTAAATCCATCTCGAATCCGCTCTCAACCATCAACCGCAAAGCATCCGACTCACCCCGTTAACCGCTTCGGCAACCATCGTTTGCCTCCTCGACCCTCATCCGCGCTGCCATGACCGTAGACCAGCCTCTCTTCTCGCACCAGCAAACTCGAGCGTGCTGCTTGTTCCCCGGCTCATTAAGACCTGCGCACCGTTGAACCACCGCAGTCCTCCTCGCTGACTGAAGCCGACCGTAGTGCCTTCCTCAAGCCGAGTTCCTCCTTCGCGGCACCTCCAATCAGATCCGTGTTCACCTGTCAAGCTTGCTCGGACCAACATCAGTCAAGCTTCTTTTCTGCTCGTCTTTCTGCGCTGGTTTAAGTTGAGCATCTGCTCACGATTCATTTTAATTTCAAGCATCTCAACGTCAAATGAAACTGCTTATATGATAGTTATTTTGACAGTTTGCTATCACTTGACCAACCCTTAAATCACTGATGCATGTTGTATCTTTCATTGTTGTTTGGCTCATGTGTATGTGACGAGCACTTGACTTACTGTTTTGAACCCTATGCAATGTTGTAGCCATATTGACCCGGTGCCTGAACGTGTGCCGCTGTGCTCCAGCGCCCGCTTTTGCTTCTCTGTTCATTTGCAGCGTTGACTTCGCACCAGCTAGGGAGTTTTCCGCTTTCCATCGGCGCGACAAAAGGTAAGTCTAACTTACGATTATATGTATTTCAAGTCGGCTACTTCGTTTTGTTGAATGTAGTTGGTTAAGGGCTGTTGTTTTGGGTGCGATAACCTTTGTTCGCTGTCTTGAATGGAATCCAGTTTTACATGAAACACCGTCTTGAATGAAACATTGTTTCGACTGTTGCTAAGTCAACGCTATTAATGGTAATACATACATTTTAGTGGCCATACATACATTTTAGTGGCTGCTATTAATGGTAATAGCATAGGGTATCTAACACAGTATGCCGACAATATTTGGCTCGTTCCTTCCTTTTATATATAAAGTCAGTAGTTGTGTAAAATGGGTAGAAAACACTTGTCCACTGATATTCATTTAGTTCATTCATGGTTGTTCATTGTTGCATTCAGCCTTGGGTGCTCATGGGACTGTGTCCTTTCTCTTTTCCAGTCTTAAGTGAACTTGTGGGTGTTCACTTATATTATTAGAAGTCAGTTGCACGAATACAAAAATAAAATAAAAATCATAATGGTTCAAAAGAAATATACCTTAAGATGGCCAGGTTGAAATAAAATAAACCAGCTACCCTTACTTATTTTGCATACATATCCTTTGGTCCTTACTGCATGCAAAATGCGAGCTGTTGAACCCATATACGTAAATAGTTGCATGCTCTCTTTAAATTGAGGCTACACTTCTAATACCTGCTCATTTGTATGTGGCATTGTTGATTCCAAAATTACATGTTTTGGTGTAGAGGTGTTTTACGGCATGCATATGAACTGTGTGTGTACATGCGTGTGTGAATGTATGTGTGGATTCATGTATGTGTGTGAATGCATATATGTGTGCGTGAGTTTAAAGAAGAGAAAAAATAATAAACAGAGGGAGCTCCATTCTTTTCCTTGATTGCATGTTCTAGCAGGAGACATTATTTCTTTATGTGGCTCTTCACTTTTGGTACTTGGTTTTTATTTGTAAATTCTGAACCATTCTAAACATGCTTAGACGGAATTTTATGTGTCCATATTTTTTTATTTCCCTTGTTATAGAAGTATTAGCAAACTGCTTTATTGTAGGAAATGATTTAACCCTTTTGTCGAACATATTATCAGATTTAAAATTGAAGCCTATATAAACAGTGTGAAGATGTTTAGTTCCAGCCGGTTTTCCCTCTGCTAGCTAGCATGAATTATATATTGCTGATAGTTAAGACTGGTTTTGAGGATTGGAGTATAAAATCCATACATGCTATTTCCATGATGCACTCCTAAACGCTTCCCAAAAGAAAATAGTTTGTGATTATACTTTGGTGACTCAAACCATTTGCATGCTATGAGAAAATTTCAAATTATACCAAAAATGTCTGATCCTGCAGGAAGAGGATTCAGAGGAATATGGAAGCCCAATGGTGTTGGCATCTGCAATAGCTGATACAATAAAATCACCAACGGAAGCACACTTAAAGAAGATTAAAGCTGCTGTATGAGCAAAGCCAATTGTGATGAGAGCAGAATATGCACACTGCCCTAACCTGACAATCATAGACACTCTTGGTTTTGTTCTTAAGGTGCATAACCTTTCTACTCATTTTTTATTTTACATATATATTCCTTTATGAATTTTTAAATGGTGCATAATTCAGGAACCGGTATTGATTTGTAATCATTATTGGAAGTGCAAAGATGAAGCAAGCTGATAGTTGAAGCAGAGTTTTTGGATGGTACTGATTTGTAATCATTATTTGTAATGAAGAATTGATATATTACTGTGATGATGTATGATTCATTAGTTTTGTATTTCGAATATAAAGTTGTAATGTTTTTTGTATGAATGGATCCGTTGCTTTGAATTTATATCAATTTGTTTTCTGTTTATTCAACTTTTGTTGCATTTGCAAAATTTATTTTTTTTAAAACCCAAATTTCAATCACAATGGTGCATAACAGTTGTAGTAGATTTTATTACAACGGTGCATAACTGTTGTAATAAAGTTTATTACAACGGTGGAAAAAAGTTGTAAAATATGCATATTACAACGGTGTTGCAACAGTGCAAAAAAGTTGTAAAAGATATTAGTCTATTACAACTTCTTAATACACGACGGTTTGCCCACCGTTGTAAAATGTATATTACAATGGTGTTCCACCGTTGTAATAGGGTCATTTTGTTGTAGTGTAATGGCGCCAAGACTTAAGTGTGAAAACAATAGCGGCCAACACTAGGTTATGTGTCATGCACTCTCAACTGCCTTCCACCATAGGCTATTACCCTTCCCTCTTGCATTAAGACTACGCCTAGTCCAGTCCCACAAGCATCGGTATAAACGGTAAATGGCTTACTCCCATCTGGCAACACTAAGACTGGGGCTGTGGTCAAAGCTCTCTTTAGATGTTGGAATGCATCATCATAATCTACGTCCCATGTAACAACCCGTATTTTTATAACATGTTAAAACAAGAAATCAAGGCAGAATTAAATTTTAAAGTCAGAATCAGGGGAAATGGCTTACGCCATTGCGTTCATCTCGAAATTTTACATGAAATAGAGTCTGATTTTTCGAAAATCGGAGTCCGAATGAAGAAGTTATGGCCTGTACAAGTTTCAGTAGTTATCAGGCAGCACTGGACCAAGGGGTCGACCATAGGGTCGACCTACCCCCCCCCCCCCCTCCCCCCCCGGTCGACCATAGGGTTAACCTACCCCTAGGTCGACCATTGTGTCGACCTCCCCCCCTATAGGTCGACCTGGTCGGCCTGTTTTGACCCAGATTTCATTTTTGAAGCCTGAGACATGTTTTGATGGTCCGGATTGATTCTAGGGTTAATCTAAGGGCCTAAACTAGCTCCTACACCTATATAAACATCCTAAGGCCTAACCTAATTCATACAATAATTCATATTACACCAAAATACTACTGGACTTCCTCTTGATCATGGTCTCCGCTCTCTAAACTTTTCTCTTAGCCTCCAAACTAGATTAAAACTAGAGATTAAAGCTTCTACATCAATTCTACAACAATTCAAGAAGATAAATCAATGTCTCTGCAACGTTCTATGATCATTTTAGTTCTTAATTCATTAGCCATGCTCTGTAAGTTCTAATTATTTTCAAATTTAAATGTTTAATTATGATGTGGCCATGGAATAAAGTGGAATTGGATTTAAGTATGTTTATCGATTCTGATCTATTTCTGTTGCTCCTTGAATCTTCTGTTTTGGGACTTGTCTATCTTTATGTTCATGGCAAGTCTATGATCTATTCAGCAGTTTTCTTGATTCATAATGATGTTATCATCAAGTTGTAATATTTATGTCTATGATGATGTTTTCCTCTGATCTCATTTTTATTCAATTTCTATCTTCCCCAATTTATTTTCTTTTCATGAACCTTGGTCAATTTAGGATCTTGGCCTAAAATCGCGATTTGCATACGATATGTATACGGGGGAATTATGGGATTATTACCTATATGAATATGATGTAATAATTGGCAACATGAAATTGGATATTATCATTGTATTTGCAAGTTTGGGCTTGATCTGTAAATTTTGGTATAATCTTATTATGAACAAATTTGCATAAATATTATATACATGGAATTTGGCACAAATAGGATCTATGTAATGTAACATGAGGTTTGGTATATATAACATGTATGTAATTTGGCATGTAAATTAAATCATGAGTTCGGGCCTATGTAAATTAAATCAAAAGATTAGGCTTACAATTGGGCATATGTAGAATTGGGGATGTGAATATAAAAACGATTGTAAAATTGATAATTGGAATAAATATGTATTATGAACTTGGGTAGTTGGCGTGTGTTGTAATAAAAAGATTACAGTTTGGGATAACTACATCATGAATCATGATTTGGGTTTATTTGGGCATGATACATGCAATTTTGGCTAGAACTCGATATGGGTGAAATAGCATAAACTTGGCATACATGTAAATAGGGAAGAATTGGACATATGTAAACTGACGAGAATTGGGTATATATATCCATATATATATGTATATATATATGTATATGTATATATATATGTATATATATATATGTATATATATATATATGTATATATATATATATGTATATGTATATATATATAAATTGGCATGTAATTTTGGAACTTGGGCATATGTTTATTAGTATGTAAAGTTGGGAATTTGAAACATGAAAATGACTGTGTATTGGATAATTGACTTGAACACGAACATGAACATTTCTATATGTTAAACACATGAACTGATATTGGGGTTTTGGGGGGAATACGACCATTAATTAACCTTTGACACGAGGTTAGACTCAGTTTGTGGTGTAAATCTTCCTGGAACCGACCGGCAAATCCAGTAGCCACAAAATGTCAGTCTAATGTGAGAGGTCAAAGGTCGAATTGTAGGCGTAACGATTTATGACACGAGGTTAGACCCAGTTTGTGGTGTAAATCTTCCCAGAACCGCCCGGCAAATCCAGTGGCCACAAAATGCACAGCCTAATGTGAGAGGTCATGATTCGTTCGTCATAATGAATGAATTAAGGAATACTAACCATAATAAGACGTGGGTATGGTTAGAGGGTTAGGTGGGATGGCATGGAAATTTGACATGTAAATGTGGACCTAACCAGTATGAGATAAGAACACGTAATACTTATAAATGTAGGCTCAACCAATATAATATGAATGGGTAGGTTAAGTAACGTGGCTAGGCTAATGATACTTAACCGTTATAACATGACTAGCGGATGGGTTGGGCTAACTTGCATAGGTTGATAACACACAATTGATATAACCTAATGCGTGGTAGGGTTAAGTAAACACACGAGGGTAACACTTAACCATTATAATATGACTGGTGGATGGGGTTAAGTTAACATGCACTTAACCAATATAACATGATGCGTGGTAAGGTTAAGTTACAACAAAGGGTAACACTTTACCGTCACAACATGAAAAGTAGGTGGGCTAAGTCAATGTACACTTAACCAATATGACATGACATGCGGTGGGTTTAAGTTAACACAAGGGAGAACACTTAGCCAGTATAACAAGGGTTGCGGTAGGGTTAAGTAACACAAGGAACGACACTTAGCCAATATAACATGATGTGTGGTATGGTTAAGTAAAACAAAAGAAAACACTTAACCAACTTAACGTGATGGACGGAGAGGGTTAAGTACATATCGGGTTGGTGGGTAATATTAGCAAATATAGGCCCACAAACTTAACCATTAATAAGCATGCTTGAATCGGCGGGATAAGTACATCACGGGAAGGTGGGTAATATCTGTATATATAGGCCCACAAACTTAACCAGTAGGAAACCCTAGTAACGGGGACCCATTTCAGCAGTAACCCACTAGATGTATCATGGTACCCTGAAACTAGGCAGGGTGGGGCACGATTACTGGGTTGATTGTAAGCGGTCAAAGCGATGGCAGTGGGTGCAACAGTGTAGGTTCTAATGGAGTGCGGGCGTGCACACACTTCGGAGCAGACAAACAGGGCACTGGGGGCACTAATAGTATAACCTATGCCTTCTAGAATTGCGTTGGGCGGCCACCATGGGTCTTGATACACCCCATGGTGGGACCAGCATAGGTATCTACAATCATTGGGGGCCGTATGACACACATAGGTAGCATAATCCCTAGGTTGGACCTAGGTGGCATAAACCCTAAATCTGAGAAGTGTTCAATAGGTAGCATAATCCCTAGGTTGGACCAAGGTGGCATAAATCCTGGCTGAATCTAGGAAGCGCTCGATAGAAAACCCTAGATTAGATCTAGGTAATAAATAATAGGTGTACACACGAAAGCAACCTTAATTTCGGGGATTGGGATCACGTTATGATTTTATCATTCTATATAGATTACTAGTTGGGACACTAGTTAAGGGGTGCAGAGCAAATGGATATCATTTTAATGGTGAAGCAGAGAAATCTTGCGATGCTTGATAGAAATCTTGTGAAACTATACTTAGTTCATCTTGAATGGGAACCTTGCAATGTTATACATGACATAAATCCTATGATGTTATTCTTTGTTATCGTGCCTATAGCTTATCTTGTCATCATGTTTATGTTTACTTTCAATTTATTCATGCCATATTATCTTTACCTGTTTTTATGCTGAAAGTCACTAGGACTTAATCAGTCTTTATGACTGACCCAGTTTGTTTCGCCTCTTTTTCTTCCGTCCCCCCCTCCCCCCCAGGTTCGCAGGGTGGGAATACAGCTTAGTTCGGATATTACCAAGCTCCAAGGCTCTTTTATGTACGGCTTGGATTTCCCTTGGCTATGGCTTGCTTTGCTTTATTGGGGAATATCATAATTTTTTTTATGCTTCTTCTTGAGCAAGACAGATATTTTAGCTATGTAATTGGGTTTTGGAAGTTGATGGGCTTTTATTGTAAACAATTATATTTAATAAATGATCTGAAATACTTCCACTTTACTTTCCGCTGCTTTATATATGTCTGTCTTGTAATATTTCTGTTCCAGTACCCATAATGCTCCACTAAAGTTAAGGCATTCCCTTTGTGAGTGACCTTAACGGATGTGGGGTGTTACATTTGGTATCAGAGCAGAAGGTTACCAAACTGGGCAAAAGCTTTTAAAAACCTTCTAAAATTATTTTCAAAACATTTACAAAGAAGCATTTTTCTAAAGAAAAATTTTGTTTTACGAAAGGCATATTCCCCAAAGCCATATGCACTATCTTTTGATTCTCTCCTTGAGTCTCTTCTCCCTTTCTTTTTCACCATAGTTTGTAGGCATGCGACACATGTCGGAGGGCAAAGTAGGGTCCAACTTCCATTTGTAGCCGCAGTAGTTTTACTTGCGACTAATCTTATCTCAAGCTTTGTAGGGTTGCCGTGCGATGGAAGTAGCTTTCGAGAAACTTTTCAACAAGCTATACAAGGATAGTAGGAACGAGGATAAAGAACACAAGTCTAAGGATGAGAAACTTGTTGATATGACTTAATCCACGAAGAGGAAAAAGGTGAAAGGAAAGAGGCCAAAAAGAATAATTAAAACCCATGACAAGAGAGAATATCTTTAGTATGTTAAAAGGGACATGTAATTAAGTATTATAGGACAAGGACAAGGGCAAAGAACAAGATCGTTGAGAGGGAAATTGTATGCTCTCACTACTAGCGTACCTAAGAGAGGTGGTAACGTTTCTGTTAAAGGTTTAGCTTCTCTTTTCTATCATACCGGGGAGCTTTGTTTTGTACATCGCATCCTTTTAATTCTGCTTCGATAGTTGAGTCTCTGCACCTTAGTACTAGCGTAGTAGAGGATCCCATTTTATTCTCAAATCCTGTTAGGGAATTGGCTCATTTATTCATGACTTGTTTTGATTTGAGAAGGTCTATGCTAAGTGTTGAGTTTATAACTAATGCTTATGTTTTTGGGCTATGGGTTGTTTCTAGGGATGGAGTGGTTATCCAGAAAAGATACCATTCTCGAGTATGAAAAGAGGGTAGTTAGACTCTTGACTTGCCCCAGTAATGCCCTCGAAGTCTAGTGTAACCCTTAGGGTTCTGCCATGCTTAGTTACCTAGAATCTCTTGATACATTTATTGATCCGCTCGAGTAGTGTTCGCCACGCGAATGGTTCATTTCGCTTATGCATGAGTCATAGAAAATCACCTTAGTAAGTACATTTGGCAACATGGTTGGCATTTGTTTGTTTTCAAGAGATAGTTCTTCTGCGTGGAATACCTTCTAGTAAGTGAACGAGATTCGAGATTCACTAGTGAATTTTGGAGAGCTTGCATGAAACCATGAGTACGTAGTTATGTTTGAGCCGAGTATACTAGAAGGAGGATAAGGGAAAATGGGACGAGAGACAACAATGAAATGGGTTCCAACTCATATTTTGGAAATAAGAATTAAGAAGCTACGAAATTGTGAAGTTAAAAACGGACAAAGCACAATGGAGTTAAGCTCAAGGAAATGCTACTTAGAAGATTGAAGACTAGATACGCGCATCATATCTCTTTTTAAGAGTATATCCTTGATCCCTCTTTTCCTATAGAGCTTACTTACATGCTATCTTTTATGTATATCCTCTCGTTCCTATTCTCAATCTTATTTCTGTTGCAAACCCCATAAGGAGTATGACTCATCTGGTTGTGATATATTTTGGGGCTTGAGGGTGTCCGTTGGGTTGAGTAATTCTTTGGGCGTTAGCTTGATGTTGATTTCGGTTTTCGGGGCTGGTGCTTAGGGATTCTTCTCCAAATCAGTATATATGTGACAAAGATTTCCAATTTTGACATTGCCTAATGGGCACAAGGTTTTTGCTTGCTTCTATCGTTCGACTATACCTTTAGGTAGGAACAATTGGGTGTAAACATGTGTTTGAGACATGTTATGATTGATGGTTGCAAGTGGTTACAAGTGGTTGCTCGTGGATGCATATACATGCACCTTAGACACTAGATCGGCTCCGTCACCATTTATATTGCATATGCATGAGTGTTTTCATGAATGAAATTGAATATATTATCATGTGGCCGTTGCATATGGATGGATGTTTGTGCACACATATAGTGTTTATGTGACTAGGACTATTTGCATACATGTTGGACTCATGGCACTAAACATATTTTGCATTAAAAAGATCAATCAGGCCTGATCATTTGCATTAGACAAGGAACATATACACACACTTTCTGCATATGTTCATACAGCATTAAAAATCTCTTAAGGACAATGGACGCCTGTGATTGATGATTGAGTAGATGGATGATTGGATGGTAGGACACATTCTTCTTAACTTGAAGATTTCGGGGATGAAATCCTTTAAGGAGGGGAGAATGTAACAACCCGTATTTTTATAACATGTTAAAACAAGAAATTAAGGCAGAATTAAATTTTAAAGTCGGAATCAGGGGAAACAGGTTATGCCATTGCGTTCATCTCGAAATTTTACATGAAATAGAGTCCGATTTTTCGAAAATTGGAGTCCGATGAAGAAGTTATGGCCTGTACAAGTTTCAGCAGTTTTCAGGTAGCACTGGACCAGGGGGTCGACCATAGGGTCGACCTAACCCCCCCTCCCCCCCACCCCGAGGTCGACCATAGGGTCGACCTACCCCCCTCCCCCCCAACCAGGTCGACCATAGGGTCGACCTACCCCCAGGTCGACCCCCCCCCCCTACAGGTCGATCTGGTCGGCTTGTTTTGACCCAAAACTCATTTTTGAAGCCTGAGACTTGTTTTGATGGTCCGGATTGATTCTAGGGTTAATTTAAGGGCCTAAACAAGTTCCTACACCTATATAAACATCCTAAGGCCTAACCTAATTCATACAATAATTCATATGACACCAAAATACTGCTGGACTTCCTCTTGATCATGGTCGCCGCTCTCTAAACTTTTCTCTTAGCCTCCAAACTAGATTCAAACTAGAGATTAAAGCTTCTACAGCAATTCTACAACAATTCAAGAAGATAAATCAATGTCTCTGCAACGTTCTACGACAATTTTAGTTCTTAATTCATTAGCCATGCTCTGTAAGTCCTAATTATTTTCAGATCTAAATGTTTAATTATGATGTGGCCATGTAATAAAGTGGAATTGGATTTAAGTATGTTTATCGATTCTGATCTATTTCTGTTGCTCCTTGAATCTTCTGTTTTGGGACTTGTCTATCTTTATGTTCATGACAAGTTTATGATCTATTCAGCAGTTTTCTTGATTCGTAATGGCGTTATCATCAAGTCGTAATATTTATGCCTATAATGATGTTTTGCTCTGATCTCATTTTTATTCAATTTCTATCTCCCCCAATTTATTTTATTTTCATGAACCTCGGTCAATTTCGGACCTTGGCCTAAAATCGCTATTTGCGTACGATATGTATACGGGGGAATTATGGGATTATTACCTATATGAATATGATGTAATAATTGGCAACATGAAATTGGATATTATCATTGTATTTGCAAGTTTGGGCTTGATCTATAAATTTTGGTATAATCTTGTTATGAACAAATTTGCATAAATATTATATACATGGAATTTGGCACAAATAGGATCTATGTAATGTAACATGAGATTTGGTATATATAATATGTATGTAATTTGGCATGTAAATTAAATCATGAGTTCGGGCCTATATAAATTAAATCAAAAGATTAGGCTTACGATTGGGCATATGTAGAATTGGGGATTTGAATATAAAAGCGATTGTAAATTTGATAATTGGCATAAATATGTATTATGAACTTGGGTAGTTGGCGTGTGTTGTAATAAAAAGATTACAGTTTGGGATAACTACATCATGAATCATGATTTGGGTTTATTGGGGCATGATACATGCAATTTTGGCTAGAACTCGATATGGGTGAAATAGCATAACTTGGCATACATGTAAATAGGCAAGAATTGGACATATGTAAATTGACTAGAATTGTTTATATATATCCATATATATATACATGTATATATATGTATATAAATTGCCATGTAATTTTGGAACTTGGGCATATGTTTATTAATATGTAAAGTTGGAAATTTGAAACATGAAAATGACTGTGTATTGGATAATTGACTTGAACACGAACATGAACATTTCTATATGTTAAACACATGAACTGATATTGGGGTTTTGGGGGGAATACGACCATTAATAAACCTTTGACACGAGGTTAGACTCAGTTTGGGGTGTAAATCTGCCCGGACCCGCCTGGCAAATCCAGTAGCCACAAAATATCAGTCTAATGTGAGAGGTCAAAGGTCAAATTGTAGGCATAACGATTTATGACACGAGGTTAGACCCAGTTTGTGGTGTAAATCTGCCCGGAATCGACCGGCAAATCCAGCGGCCACAAAATGCACGGTCTAATGTGAGAGGTCATGATTCGTTCGTCATAATGAATGAATTAAGGAATACTAACCATAATAAGACGTGGGTATGGTTAGAGGGTTAGGTGGGATGACATGGAAATTTGACATGTAAATGAGGACCTAACCGGTATGAGTTAAGAACACGTAAAACTTATAAATGTAGGCTCAACCAATATGATATGAATGGGTAGGTTAAGTAACGTGGCTAGGCTAATGATACTTAACCGTTATAACATGACTAGCGGATGGGTTGGGCTAACTTGAATAGGTTGATAACACCCAATCAATATAACCTGATGCGTGGTAGGGTTAAGTAAACACACGAGGGTAACACTTAACTATTATAATATGAATGGTGGATGGGGTTAAGTTAACATGCACTTAACCAATATAACGTGATGTGTGGTAAGGTTAAGTAACAACAGAGGGTAACACTTAACCGTCACAACATGATAAGTAGGTGGGCTAAGTCAAGTACACTTAACCAATATGACATGACATGCAGTGGGGTTAAGTTAACACAAGGGAGAACACTTAGCCAGTATAACAAGGCTTGTGGTAGGGTTAAGTAACCCAAGGAACCACTCTTAGCCAATATAACATGATGTGTGGTAGGGTTAAGTAAAACAAAAGAAAACACTTAACCAACTTAACGTGATGGAAGGAGAGGGTTAAGTACATATCGGGTTGGTGGGTAATATTAGTAAATAAAAGCTCACAAACTTAACCATTAATAAGCATGCTTGAATCGGCGGGATAAGTACATCACGGGAAGGTGGGTAATATCTGTATATATAGGCCCACAAACTTAACCAGTAGGAAACCCTAGTAACGGGGACCCATTTCAGCAGTAACCCACTAGATGTATCATGGTACCCTGAAACTAGGCAGGGTGGGGCACGATTACTGGGCTGATTGTAAGCGGTCAAAGCGACGGCGGTGGGTGCAACAGTGTAGGTTCTAACGGAGTGCGGGCGTGCACACACTTTGGAGCTGACAAACAGGGCACTGGGGGCACTAGTAGTATAACCTATGCCTTCTAGAATTGCGTTGGGCCGCCACCATGGGTCTTGATACACCCCATGGTGGGACCAACATAGGTATCTACAATCATTGGGGGCCGTATGACACACATAGGTAGCATAATCTGTAGGTTGGACCTAGGTGGCATAAACCCTAAATCCGAGAAGTGTTCAATAGGTAGCATAATCCCTAGGTTGGACCTAGGTGGCATAAATCCTGGTTGAATCTAGGAAGCGCTCGATAGAAAACCCTAGATTATATCTAGGTAATAAATAATAGGTGTACACATGAAAGCAACCTTAATTTCGGGGATTGGGATCACGTTATGATTTTATCATTCTATATAGATTACTAGTTGGGACACTAGTTAGGTGGTGTAGAGCAAATAGATATCATTTTAATGGTGAAGCAGAGAAATCTTGCGATGCTTGATAGAAATCTTGCGAAACTATACTTAGTTCATCTTGAATGGGAACCTTGCAATGTTATACATGACAGAAATCCTATGATGTTATTCTTAGTTATCGTGCCTGTAGCTTATATTGTCGTCATGCTTATGTTTACTTTCAGTTTATTCATGCCATATTATCTTTACCTGTTTTTATGCTGAAAGTCACTAGGACTTACTCGGTCTTTATGACTGACCCAGTTTGTTTCGTCTCTTTTTCTTCCGTTTCCGCCCCATCCCCCCCCCCCTCCAGGTTCGTAGGGTGGGAATACAGCTTAGTTCGGATCTTACCAAGCTCCAAGGCTCTTTCATGTACGGCTTGGATTTCCCTTGGCTATGGCTTGCTTTGCTTTATTGGGGAATATCACAATTTATTTTTATGCTTCTTTTTGAGCAAGACAGATATTTTAGCTTTGTAATTGGGTATTGGAAGTTGATGGGCTTTTATTGTGAACAATTATATTTAATAAATGATTTGAAGTACTTCCACTTTACTTTCTGCTGTTTTATATATGTCTGTCTTGTAATATTTCTATTCCAGTACCCATAATGCTCCACTGAAGTTAAGGCATTCCCTTTGTAAGTGACCTTAACGGATGTGGGGTGTTACATCCCATGTGAAAACTAAGTTCTTCGTCAAGCGTGTTAATGGGGCTGATATTTTTGCGAAGTCTTTGATAAACTTCCTATAGTAGCCAGCCAACCCTAAGAAACTCCTCATCT
Organism: Allium sativum; assembly: GCA_030737875.1. Taxonomy (NCBI): domain Eukaryota; kingdom Viridiplantae; phylum Streptophyta; class Magnoliopsida; order Asparagales; family Amaryllidaceae; genus Allium; species Allium sativum. The sequence goes on from CM060924.1 coordinate 305,640,743, forward strand.
CGGTAGCATTTTTAGGGACCTTCCAATTTTGGATGGCCACTACCTTTGTGGGATCCATGGCTATCCCTTCTTTGGAAACCACATGCCCTAAGAATCGCACTTCCTTCCTCCAAAAGTGATATTTAGACAATTTAGCTTTAAGGCTATGCGCTCGAAGAGTCTCCAACACTTCCCTAAGATGTAGGGCATGCTCTTCCTCGCTCTTAGAAAAGATCAAGATGTCATCCACAAAGACTACCACGAATTTATTAAGGTACTCCCTAAACGCCCAACTCATCAAGTCAAAAAAGTATGCGGGGGCGTTTGTCAAACCGAAGGGCATTACAAGCCACTCGAAGAAACCATCTGGAGTCCTAAAGGCAGTCTTGTCTATGCTATCCTCAGCCACTCTCAACTGATGGAAAACCGTGGCTAAGTCCAACTGCGAAAACACTGAGGCGCCAACTAACTGATCGAAGAGATCGTCAATCCTCGGCAGTGGGTGTCTATTCTTCTTAGTAAGCTTATTAAGTTCTCTATAGTCCACACAAAGTCTAAGGGACCCATCTGCCTTCATGGCAAATACTACTGGAGCACCCCACTCCGATATACTATGTCTGATGAACCCCTTCTCAAGCAATTCCTTCACTTGCTTACTGAGTTCTCTTCTCTCTCTTGGAGCCATGTGGCGCACTAGTAATGCAACTGGCTTTGCATTATCTACTGGATATATTCAAAAGTCTATCTCACGTTTTTGGGGTAAAGCCCTCACCTCATCGAAGACATCAACATATTTACGGACTATGGGAACAGAATGTAAATCATCATCGGATGCATCAAGCGATTCTAGGTAGTTAAGCATTACTGGACCTCTAGGGTCACAAGAAATATCAAGGGTCTTCCCACAACGAGTCAACAATCTAACTACCCTTCTTTCACAATCTAGGATGGCCCCATATCTAGTTAGCCAATCCATACTTAGAATTAAACCGTTGCCCATGAAGACAAGAACAAAGGTGTTGCATTCAAACTCAACGCCCAAGATAAACACTCTCAAATCCCAACAAATCATAGAAAGATGAGCCGAACCACCAATAGGATTTGAGATTACTAAGGGATCCGTAACTAGACTAGTATCTAGGTGCAGTGTTTCAACTAATGATGTTGAGATAAACGAATGTGATGCGCCAGAATCGAATAAAGTACGGACAGGATGATCAAACAGAAAAACTAAACTTTCAATGGAAATTGCTCTACCTCGTTCTTGCAGCGGTGGGACCACGAGAGCCTGAAGTTGTCCACTTGCCTGCCCTGGTGCTATAAGAGCCTGCACCTGTCCTCCCGAGGTAGACCCTGCCCTCTGCCCTTTCTTTGGGCAGTCCTTAATAAGATGTCCCGCCTCGCCATAGTGGAAACAACCAGTCTTCTTTTTATTCCTACAATTTTTGTTTTGATGGCCTGGTGTCCCACAGTTAAAGCATTTTTTCTTTCCCTTACCATTGTTGCCTTTGCCACCTTTCTTGTTTTGTTGTTGTTGTTGCAGCTTCTTTTGATCCCCTTTCTTATCGGGTGCCTTATTAGCATTGGCGCCCTTCTCTTCTTCATGCATAAGCACCATGTCAACTAGCCACTCAAAGGTAGCCCCCATGGGGATGTGGGTCATAGCTAACCCATGAAGCGGCTCGTTCAAACCCTTAACAAATCTCAGGGCCTTCTTTCCAGGAGTATTCACCAAGTCCAAGCCAAATCTTGCCAATTGATTGAATTTGTTGACGTACTCTTTCACCGATAGATTCCCTTGCTTCAATGCTAGAAACCTTTCCATTTATAGATTCTCTTCAGCCCGTGAAAGAAACTTCACCTCAAACCTCCGCCTAGAATCTGGCCATGTATCGACTGGACGTTCTCCATTAGTGACCTCCCACCAAAATGAGGCCTCATCCTTCATTAGCCAGGCAGCCAACTGGACCTTCCTTCCATCTTCCACTTCAAAGATTCCAAACAATTCTTCCACCTCCTTTAGCCAGTTTTGAGCTTCAACAAATGTCTCCGTCCCGTGAAAAGGTTTTCCACCGATTGCCCGAAAGTCCTTACATATCTTAGCAAAAGTATTGACGCGAGGAGGAGGAGGAGTATTTTCTGGACCTGCGGTGGCGGCCCTAGCCTCGAGATATTGACGAAACCAACCGGGTACATGAACACCCTTTGGTATCTCAGATGCTTCAGACATGCTAAAACGAAAAAGGAAAGATTCAATACAAAAGAACTGAAGGAAAGATATATGGCCCTTGGGGTTATGCTTTCTAAAATAAGCTTTTCTCTTGAAAATACTTTCCTTAAATCATACTTTTGAAGGTACTTCTTTATAAAAATTGTTTTTGAAAAACAGCTTTTCAAAATTCATATTTGTTCTGGTAACCTTCAGCTCTGATACCACGTGTAACACCCCACGTCCATTAATGTCACTCACAAAGGGAATGCATTAACTTTCATGGAGCATTTTAAGTGTGTATAGAACAGAAACTTAACAACAAGACAGATATAAACAGTACTAAAACTTTATTTCAATGCAGCGGAAAATACATATGTTTGATTACATCATCAAAACCAGAGTCAAAGTACATAATATCCATCTTGACCAACTCAAAGTACATAAATTGAAAGACATAATCCCTAATACAAAATAGCCATAAATAAAAGAGAAGCTGAACTTTACTTCAGCGATCCAAGCAGTCTTCTAAAAGCAAGAAGCACAGCTATCCAAAATCAAGCTCCAGTGGTGCTAGTTCCAACCTGAGCACCTAGGGGGGAAGGAAGAAAAGAGGAGGAAACAAAGGGGGTCAGACATAAAGTCTGGCGAGTGCGATAACTTTAACAATATAATTACCAAAGTAACTAGGCTAAGGTATAATTTGGAAAATCAGGAAATGACCATGAACCATTGAGTATGGTAGAGTAAACAAGGAAACAAGATGAACAATGTTATCGTTAAAGCGCACCTAAACCACTATAAGATAATTACTAAACTACACCAACACTATAAGATAATTGCTATACTACACCACCACTAGTCACCCTAAGGTTGATCTCGCCTACAGACTTAAATAATGATAATGGTAGTTTCGTGCACCCCTAGCTGCCTTCATAGGTGTCACCTTCCCCTATCTCCACTAGGTGTACCCACTACCCCCAAGCGATCGGCACCCTAACTCATAGATACCCGTGCTGGCCCCACAGTGGGGTGTATCACTCCCCAAAGTGGCAACCCGATACCACAAATAATGCACGACTTATACCTACACGATGCAACAACGTCTTACCTACCAGCCCGGGTCTACACACGCATATGAACCCGTTGGACTTGCGTTGCCACTGCTAACTCGGTTTGGCCTCTTACAGTCAAGCCCAGTATGTGTGTCCCGTCGTCGACTTGGGTCGAGCACACAAAAGATACTTATGGGTTACTGGTTGAAATGGGCCCCCATTACTTGACACAAGCTATCCACCTAAGCTTGGTCCCCTCTAGTATATCCCCCTTAACCCACTTCTTATTCATGTTTACTTACATGTTTCAAATTTTTGGTTAAGTATTTCTAATCGTATTTCAAATGCACCCAAGACACCCACTAGATTCCAAATGCCACCCAAGGCACCCACTTAACCCCCTCATGTCCCACTACATGTTTATCTGGTTAAGTGTTTCTTAATTCATTAAGACCATAACCTTATAAAGACCTCTCACATTAGACTGGCATTTGTGGCAGCTGGATTTGCCGGGCGGGTCCGGGCAGTCTTACACCACAAAAGAGCCTAACCTCGTGCCTTTACAAATGTTACGTATTTAATTTATGCCTATGACCTCCCACATTAGACTGGCATTTGTGGCAGCTGGATTTGCCGGGCGGGTCCGGGCAGTCTTACACCACAAAAGAGCCTGACCTCATGTCTTAGACTATTAATTACTCCTAATTAATCATTCCCCAATTTGAATTACTTTCCCTATTCAAGTTATTTATTAATTCCAAATTTAACTATGGCCATAATTGACTCAATTATGTCCATCTATTTATGGTATGTAAAATCATACCAATTTTCATCACAAATTTATTTTATGCCTTTTAAGGCATCTATGCCAATTAAATCTTTTAATATTATCCCCTTTTACCCCACGTTGTATGTTTATTCGTTTAGCGTAAAATATACATTAGACTCGAATAGTCTAACTCATGGAATAAAGAGAAAACATCACAACATACATATAATTAAAACTAGATCTAAACATAAGGGGTGAACTTGCATGTGTGAATGATGTTCTACATCTAAAACTTGCATAGGCCAAAGTTACAACTTGCATAAAACTACATATGTCATAGACCCAAATCTAAAGGTGTGAACTTGTTGGGATAATGGTCACGAACGTGCATAAATCATGTATGTCATAGATCTACATCTAAAGGTGTAAATTTGCATAGGCAGTAACCACAAACTTGCATAACATGATTCATATTCAAACACATGTATTCATATAAACTTGCATATGTGATTTATGCAACATAACAATGGTATAAACTTACATCTACACATGTAAACTAGCATGTAGAATTTGGCATATAACTCACACATGTCATAGCCTAACTTTAGATCTAAAATAGATGTCATGAAGCATGTAAGATTACATATAATTTTCCCCAACTTTCATATGATTCATGTCTTGATAAAATCTAAACTTGCATACATATTTATGATTTATCTTATGAATCAACATACCCAAACTAGCATATGAACAACATGGTGATTCGATTATACATAAGCCAATCATAAAATTACAACATAGATGATCTCAACTTTACAAGATAGCATCATAGAATTTACAATATAAACATCACAATTTTACTACATGAATAATTCACATCATGTCCAAATAATCCATATCATAACTCAGTTCAACTAATTTGCTAATTAATTTATTAAAATTATCTAACTCACAACTCAAAGAAGGTCTTGAGTTCTGAATTCTGAGTTCTGAAGTTGTAATAGCTTTCCCTTGAAGAAGATTCGTTGTTTAAGTTGAAAAGAATTGAATTAGATTAGCTTTCTTCCTCTCTAATTGGTGGCGGCTATGCTGAGTTGCTAGGTGACGGCATGGAGGCCATGAATCTAATTTTGTTTTGATTTAGGGTTTGAGTCTAGAGGTGTTTTTATAGAGTTTAGGATCAGTTTAAGCCGTCCGATCAACAAGAATTAATCCCAGCCAATCAGAGCATATCAGAAACCCTAATGAGTCAGCATCTAGTCATCAACAGGTCATAAAACAAATCTGCCCGGGGGGGGGGGGGGCAGGTCGACCCTTTGGTCGACTTGGTCAGGGCAGGTCGACCCTATGGTCGACCTGGCCCTGGCGGGAATTTTCCCGCCTTGCCTGTCTGACTCGGAAATTTGAATTTTCTGAAACTTCCAATGGCCATAACTTCTTCATACGAAGTCCAATTCACGCAAACTTGGACTCTATCTCAACCAGAATTCCGAGACGAACACAATAGCGTTACCTGTTTCCCTTAATTCTCACGTCTGAGATTAGTTATTCTTTAATTTTTGAACATTAGTGTTAATAGAAATACGGGTTGTTACTTATGCTTATGACTATATGAATCATATCAAATCTGATGTAATATGTTTATCCAAGTTATTCTGACATGACTATGAAACTAGATCTGAACCTATACCTATTTGTCATTCAGATCTTTCATTGTTGACAGATCTAATTCACCGTTTAGATCACCTCATTTCTGTTCCTATTATGTTTTGGCTAAATCAGATCTGTTACTAGTTGGATATTCATTGTTAGATCTCATCATACATGTTTATGATGTCCCTATTATGTTAGAATCAGTTCTATTGTCACATGTTCATCAGACCTATATGCTTATCTTGTCATTATGCCATTGTATGTTTATTTCTATTTTTGCCATTTTATGTCCACCTTGTTAGTATGATCATTTTTGTCCTCTTCCGTTTATCTTTTCCCTTTTATTTTTATATAATCAGGCTACCTTCGAGCCTAGGGATGCCGCTGAAATATGCAAACGCATTAAAGTGGGAAACGAGGGGAAAAAGTTAAAATTGGGGCATAACTTGTAACTGGAAATTTGGCATAACTCGGATGAAATATATGAACATGAATTTGGGGACATAAATCAACTTGTGATTAAAATCTTAATTTGGGGCATATGGTTCATAACTTAGGAAAAAGGGCATGAAAACCTATAATGACATAGGAATAATTAGTTAATAATGGAAATGCCTAGAATTATAGTAATTACAAACTGTAACCGTGCTTAGACACGAGGTTAGATTACACTTGTGGTGGAAGTCTGCCCAGAACCAACCGATTTATCCAGCGACCACAAGTTTTGAATCTACTGTGAGGGGTCTAAGTGCGTAAACACGAGACGTGCTAAGACACGGGGTTAAGTCCGACTTATGGAAGAAGTCTGCCCGGAACCGATCGGCATATCCAGCATCCACAAGTGACAGGCTTAATGCGGGAGGTCTAGCACATTATAACCATAAATGAATGTGGTAATGAACTGGAATACTTAACCTAGTTGGATGCATAGGGATTAACATATAACTTGAGTAGGGGTTAAGTAAACTTGTTTGAAACAGTGGATGGGTTAAGTAAATATTGGGTGGGTGGGTAATATTTATATAGATATAGGCCCACAAACTTAACCTATGGGGTTATGCAATCTTTTACTCTAGTATGGCATAACCTGTGGAAAACCTAGTGGGGACGCAAGCGTACGGGAAGCTTGTATCATCTTGTGTGTGGGACCCGTTTCAGTCAGTAACTCATATATAAGTATCAAACGAGTACTTCGAACTAGGTCGGAGTCGGGCACGCTTACTGGGCTGATTGTAAGAGATACAACGTGGGGGGACGGTGTGGGTGGTGCATTTCAAAGGAGACATGTGCGTGCATGGGTCTGACGGAGGATGTTTAGATGCCGTGACACCTGTAGATATGGTTGTGCACATCCTGAAAACGAAGGGTTGTCACTTTAGAGAGTGATACACCCAACTGTAGGGCCATCACAGCGTATCTACGGAGTGAGGAGCCGATCGACTAGGGTAGTAACTAGGGTACATCTGGACTCTAGTATGTTTAGGAGCCCGTTAATATCTTTAGGGGTAACCCTGGTATGTTGGGCTGCCTGTTGATTATATGGGGGTGAAAACCTCTCACTGGAAGTAGACCCAAGTCTACCATCTTATACTTGTTGGGGATCATCTTCTTAATAAGACACCAGTATTGGTGCATAGAAACCATTAAAGAAGCATAGTATACTCTATCATGTTTGTCCTGTTTACCTTGTCATACCTGCCTTTTATGATGTTACATCTCTTATCCACTTTATATGCCTATCATGATACTTTTACTTATTTATATGCTAAAAGTAACTGGACTCCCCATACTTTATGTCTGACCCATTTTGTTTACTCTTCTTTCTCTTCCATTCCCCTCCCCCAAGGTTCTCAGGGTGGGAATACTCAAGGATTCTGCTTCCATCTGCTTGGAGCTGCTTAGATGTATTGCTTGAGCTCTTATCCTTTCTACTATCACTATGTTTTTTTGGGGAATCATGCTTCTTTATTTATTGTACTCTGATGTTTTAAGCACAAGACAGAAATTTTATGATGATGTAATGGGTTTATGTATTTTCAGACTTATGACGTTTTAAACCACGAAGTTGTGTTTTCTGCATTAATAATATTTTTAATTCCGCTGTTGTTTTATATCTATCTTGTAATGTTCCTGTTTTTGTATACCTATAACGCTTCACGAGACTTAATGCATTCTCTTAATGAGTGACATTAATGGACGTGGTTGTCACACTAAGTTCAAGACCTTTTGCCGTTGACACAAATCCCTTGGAAGAAGTTCTCTGCAGTAGCTCATCCTCAAGCCAATGGGAATGTCGAGGTTGCCAACAAAGTGATCAAGTCCATTATCAATGAGCATTTGGAAAAGGCCAGAGTCTTATGGGTAGATGAACTCTCGCTAGCCCTTTGGGCTTACAAGAATACTCATAAGTCAACGATCGGTCACACTCCATTCGCTCTCTCATATCGATCCAAAGCCGCCATTCCCATTGAGCTTAAGCTTTAATTTAACCGAGTCACATATTATGATCTAAAGACCAACCAAGATCTTCTCTTGGAATCTCTTGACTAACTTGAAGGGAATAGAGACGAAGTTGAACTCAGGGGCAGCTGCCCAACGTCTACGAGTCGCTCGATATTTCAACTCCAAAGTTCTCCCGATGCACTCCGACATCGAGGACCTCATCCTAAAATGGATCTTTCCCACATTGACCGGTTACGGTCCTTGCGGGGAAGGTCGGTATGCCATACAAAGGAGGCCTGGAGATGGAGTCTTCAAACTAATGACCGTTGATGGCGCCGAACTACCAAGCGCATGGAATACGAGCACCTCTACCACTACTTTACTTAGTTTATTGTACAGATTTACTATCTTTCACTAATATTTTGTTTTCAAAATTCAAAGCATTGTAAAGAAAAGGCCATAACCGCCAAAAATTATCAGTATAGAAATCTCAGATGACCGTGATATTGATGTTTTTACTTCCTACGTAGTATGTTTGAGCTGTGATAACTACCGACTTGCATACACAAACGCATAATACTGGATTAGCACCACGAAGCCTAGCATCGATCCACCCTCTTGAGTCTTTGCAAAGGCTCAAAACATTGCGAAGCGGTCCTCCCTTCACAAGTCAACTTGAGTCTCGAACCAACGATAAGGCCGAGTATAAACAACTCGCGACGCTCATTAACTTGAGTGTCCAACTCCATCCCTAAGTCTTTGGACATGGGGGCAACCCATCAGCCGATCAAGTGTGACACCGATCCCTTGCTTGGCTCACCGATCCGCAGGGTCTAGATTCATATACATAACTGGAAAACCAATGACACCCTCAACTCTAACCCGAATGAAACGACGGGGTAGTATAAAGGACAAAACAACGACATCCAACTGACCACCTTACGACTTGGGATCAACGACCACAAGGATATCCCGAGAGGGGAATCACCAAATTCAAACTTTGCAAGACTCGAAGCTCCCAACCGAAAGGAAGTTCTGAGACCGGAGTCATCACAAACGAGGTTCACATGACTTGAGCATATCAAGAGTGAATCCCCAGACAACATTGGTCTGTGTAACGACAAGTACACAAGTACAAAACTAGAAAGCGTAGACGAAAATCCAAAACTTAGAACAACATGTGATATAAGCAAAGTCAACTAGCTTTCATTCACAAAACAAACTATAACTGTATATTTTTTATAATGACGCGATGTACATGAAAACCATATCAAGCCTTCAAAAGAAAGGGTCATACTGACGTATCTTATTAGCTTGCATAACCAAAAATATCTATAACAATCACTTTAACGAGTCGCCCATCCTCCTCTTCTTCTCAAGATCAATTGTGGATGGATTGTCACCATCCTTCAACTTCCTCTTCCTGGATCTACTTCCTCCACTTCCCTTCCTTCCCTTTTTCGGAGTAGTGTCCTTTTGAGGCTTTATCAAGAATCCCTCTTCATCATCACCGCTTGAGATCTCGGTGGCCTCCATGCCCTGGGAGGGGGGGGAGGGGGGATCACTTTGAATGGCTTAGGCGTGACTTCACTAGATAGTTCCAGCACCACTGGGGTGTCCTTCTCATTCCCAGCCTCCTTGGATTTCTTTACGTCCCCGTTGGTCTCCTTTTCTTTCTTTTGGGCCTCGCACCCAACCTGAAGCTTCTTTTCCTCCTCCTCCTTCAACCTCGGGAACTCATAATCAACCCTTTTCTTCGTAGCCTCATCATCGGCTTTATTTTTGGCCAACTCTTGCACCTTGGTCAGAGCCTCTTCCTCAGCCTTCTTCCTAGCTTCCTCTTAAGATATCTGAAGGGATGCCTCATCAGCTTTCCTCTTCTCCTCCTTTTCCTCTAACTTAGTGAGCAACTAGGATATTTATTTTTAACTAATTCGTGCATAGTTTTCTCTTCCTTTTCCATCAGTCTAGTCATTTGAACACTCTCCTCTGGTTTTTCTTTACAATCTAGGAAGAGATTCTCCATCTTGAGCTCCCTCAATACGATATCTAAGTGTCCATCAAGCCATACCCTTCTCCAAGACGAACCCCCTGAGTTCCTAAACCAAACACAAGCATGGCAAGCAGTGTTGGCACGAAACCCATTGCCACCTCTTCTTCAGAGGAACCTGCACAATGAAGGAGAAGACAACTGAGTCTTTTTCGAACTTCATGTTATCATTTTCTAAGCACTCATGAGAAATATTTTTTACCTTCCAGCACTTGCAGCGTGGCCTTGATAGGCATAGTACTTTCGATTGTCGGATGAAGAGAGCCTCATGTCCCAACCTCGGATAATCGGGATCATACCCGGTAACGATGAGGGTTAGGACCGATGGACCACTTGTAGAGGTGGGTGGGGAAAATTGTTGTTGCAGAGAGCTACCTACTTCAAATACATGAGCAATTATTATGCTCACAGTAGTTACTGATTTCCATTTCGCCACAGTAAGTTGCTCCATCCTCTCCAACTCGACATCCTCTCTTAACAGTGCCCTTTTTTCAATGAACACGTGGCGTTCTTCCTTATTTAAGCACTCAAACATCAACTTAAACTCATCAACTAACACCATCTGCTGCTGTTTAGCTTCAAACTCCACCAGCTTGTCCCAGGTCTAAGCCAGAATTCGAGGATAGCCTTCGACCCACAAGATTACACAGAATCGAAGTTCTTTGACATACAAACCCCATATCGATGGTTTCAGCGATGCCTCCACCATCTCCTCGGTCTCCGCGATCTCAGCATTTAGCTTCTCCACTTCAACCTGGTGCTCAGCTTTTATGCCATCTACCTGACCCATCACTTCTTTGTTCAAATTCGCGCACTTTCTTTTCCTTTCCTTTCCCATTAAAGATCGGCATTGCTATAATCTAGAAGTTTCCTTAGCCTCTCATTTCTTTATGAGGCGATGTGCCCGCTCATGTTCTACTTGTAGGTTTTCGTTCTCCTGGGTCAGTGATGCATTGCTTTTTCTGAGTTGATGCACCTCTCTATTCTCTTCCACCGGCCACTTGTTCTCCTCCAACAAAAATTTATTGTCTTGCTCGTCGTGCTTCGGGATAAGATAAAGGCCAGTGTGTCTTTAAATGATTCCCGGACTTTTTTTTACCTCAGCTTCCACCTTCTTGAGCTCATTCTCTGCATCCTCCGTTTTAGCAGCAAAGAGTTAGCACATAAATGTGTTACTTGAATACACAAAAATAAATGAGAGATGGAACATTATCTTACATAATTCAGCCTCCTGATTCCTTAGGCTCTCTTTATCTCTAAGCATCAACCTCTGACTACAGATTTTGGTGTGTAACATTCTTTTTGTAAATCAATTCTAAGAGCTTCCTCGAATACCTATACATTTCCTTATACTGAAAGTAGACACCATACACATTGTTGTACACATCATCGTCCACTTCCATCGGGATATGGGGAATGTTTAGCAGACACACCAGCTAATCGAAGTAGAAGCCAAGGAATGACTTCTTGAGTATCTCTTTTTTCTCTTTGTTGCAGAGTTGTACGATATCCGACATATCAGGTAACACTGGAACATTCTTAGTCGTTGTCTTCTACCTATATCCCGACCCTTCTGGCACCATCTCCTTACTTACAGACTTGGCCACAAGCGCCAGGGGTGGTACATAGGTAGTCATCATAGACATACGTTGCCTTGTTCTCACAACTTCTAACCTTTTGTTTGTTCCCGATGGTTGGGCAAGGGATGGCAGGGATTTAGAGTGTCGGGGTTGGTCTTTATAGAGCCGGTCACCGCTGCAGTCATAAGAAGAAGGGGGTTGTGAAAACAAGTCTATGTCCCTCCAAAAACTATTCACAAACCCGTTCTTCGATGCTCGGTGATATTTGGACCCTAAACTTTAATCTCTATCACTCTCTTCAACCATTGTACCTGCACAAAGCAGACCTAAAGTTAGAATAGCGCATCCTACGCACACAAACAAATGTTGTGTCATGCAGTATTTATGAGTATTCGTCCTAAGTGTTCGCTCCACAAACCAAAATTTAGACTTCTTGAAGGGGTCATCTCCCCAACATTCGGTTTAAGGCTTCTAGTACTTTTGCCACTCAGCCTAGACATCATTACTTCAATAACAACCTTGTCCAAATATTTGAATTGGCCCTCCATTTCCAGTAGCGTGATGGTCCCAGAGGTAAAAATCGGAGAAACCAGCCAGGGTGACGCTCCCGTTCTCGTCTCATCTATTGGAGACGGGACAAGGGTGGTCGACAGACCCTCTCCTCCGGTAGGTATCTCTGCATCACCGTCTCCATGCCCACTAGATTCTCCTTGAGCTCTTATGGTCTTACATCATTGGGGAACGACAGAGGGCACTCTTACTTGCATACCCGGAGGACTGTCTCCTCCCTCGGCTGCCACCCCTTATCCTTATCCAGTACCCCCTAGCGGCCTATTGAACAACTTGTAAGAAGTAAGCTTGCTTGACAAAGTAGACGATCAGACAGTATATATTGGGCAGTTCGAGATTCAGTTAAAATGGCCCTCAATGCTTCAAGCCGCTTGTGATATACCTTGCCTTTAGGGATTGATGGGATATATGTCACACAAATATCAAGTTAGTCTCAAGCTTACGACTTGATTAACTACGAACCCAAAACAATAAAGTAGCATTTTCTTCGGGCCATCCATCACCCCGTGAATCCTAGATAATACTGAACATAGAACCGATCATACTTAAACCTGCAAAGCCTGTTCCACGCCTCCAGGATGAATCGGGTATTGGCTTGCGCCTCTAAGTAGACAAGAGAAGGTGCCGCAGCAGACCTCCTCTTCATCTGAAAAAGAAACTGAATGTCATCTCCAGCTGGTACTCTATGCAGGGGTTCCAAGAACAGGATGCAGGTAGCGAGCAGGAAGGCATACACGTTCAGATGGAACCGCGTCGGTGCTAAGTGAAAGTGGCATAGGATATCCCAGGTGAACTCGTAGGACAAGGACACACATCCAACAGCGCATATAATCATGTTCTAGGCAATGTACCCTTTCGGTGGTGTATGCGCCCTATCCCCCTCCTCAGGGACTCGAATGTTGTCCCAAAATATGTCGTACTTCTTACAAAGTGCCTCAGCGTAGCTTCATCTATCTGCGAAGACACTGAATCTGACAGATTTTCGACTATAGTAGCATTCACCATCATATCTGGTTCCTTGGGAATGTCTTCCTGCCTGAAATCCACGTTCTCTTCTCTCTTGGGGTCTCCTTTTGCGGCTCCATCCCCATTTGGAATCATCAGCTCGACCGTGTGCCTGGTCGACTGTTGCGGTCCTTATAACTGCACGCCCTGCTCTGGTGTCACTACAAGAAAACTTCACATAGGCATCGGCTTTAAAACGATGTCTCCATTTTTTGGGAGCGATGTTGATGTTGGTGATGTCTAAAGGGCCAATTTTTTTACATCAGTTAAAAAATGATGTCTAAGCAGCAGTAAGGCATCATAAAATAATCAATAAACGATGTATTAACCCTTTTCTTTGTTTATTTGTATGAACTGAATGTTGATAATGGTTTATTATAAGTCTTGAAAACTATAAACATATCATGCAAGTAGTACAAAATGGCTAATACATCGTTTATGGTGAGAATAACTATTGTAATATATATATATATACACACACACACACCATATCATTTGTTTTTAAAAGAAGTAATGTCTATACACCAAACAGATATTAGTTCATTTTTAGTGAAATGATGTATGTGTGGCGTTTAGACATCATTTCCCTTTAAAGGAGGGATGTCTTTGTTATGTTTATACATTGCTTTTGTTCTACATAGCTGATGTTAGTTATAATTTTAAACATCAATATTTTTCCTTATATATGATATATGCCCTATTATAAAAATGCAATACCAGTACCAAAAACAAAAATGCAATATTGGCTACAAACATTAAACAGAAAATATTCTTACATTCCATAAAACCTCCACCACAAACATTAAACAAGAGCATGTTCTTACTTTCCATAAAAACATCCACCATAATTTTAAACAAGCACATGCTTTTGTTCTACATTACATTCCACTCAGTTTTTCATTAAAGAAGATTTACAAGTGCTCTTCAACAAAACCGAGCGCCTCATTACGCACCTACTCCAACTGCTCCACACTGTAAGACATTCAATTCTTCATGCTCCCTTGCAAAGCTGATAAATAGCTCAGTATATACTTTATTTGTCGACTAGAATCAAGTGCAAAAATTCGACGTTGTACACAGTATGGCAAAACCATTCAGATTTCAATGATAACAGTAGGCAAAACCATTCTGATTTCAATGATAACAGTATGGCAAAACCATTCAGACTTTTTATTTCAATGCCAGACTATGTGATACAGATCACTACAAGTTCACAGTATATTAATTCAAACCAGAATGTACTTTACTCAAAATGTCGTAAGTATTGTTTCGGTAAGGATGTATAAATTGCTCAGTTTAGACTTTAAAAAATGCTAATAATACCCAAACTTAATATCCTAATATCCAGACGTACTACTAACATCATTTCAACTTGATTACTTATGACATGATAGAAATTATCCTCCATATAGTTATTTAATGAAATTTAAGGGAAAGCTTCATTTCTTTTTTCTAGTAGTAATCAAGCTTTTTTCAATGCAATACAATTGAAACTGGATTTAAATTATGAATATTAAAGATTTGCTCTTGTATGGTAAATTTTTCAATAGGCGTAAATCGTTGCTTATCAAGTAAACAAGTAAAAGAATCCATTTTTCTTTTTATAGTAATAACTAATGTGAACCCATGCAACGCACATGGATTTTGCCTAATGATAATTTAGAAATAACAGACATAATTTTAAATTTTGTAATTTAAAAACCACATGGCTTGTAAATTTTTTCAAGACATGCAGCGCAGATTATTTCAAAACATGAAGTGTTGACATTGTCCACATGATAAACAGAAACAAAGGAACTCATGTATGAATTCATAACATACATAATCATGAACTGATGGGGCACAGCCACGTAGAAGTAAACTGGACTATATCTTTTAGGTGCAAACAAAGGTTATAATGTCACACATTAAAAAATATTCGATGATTCCTGGACACCATGCATGTACTGAGACTGGTGTAATCTCCAATTTCAAATAAACTGTACCTTGCTTTGTCCTCAACAATTTTCCCATCAAAACGAAAAAGTAAATTTCAGAAACAAATTTATTTTTGTGTATAACTCATTATTATTATCAAAGATGCTGAAAATTTCTAAGCTAAATAGATATCTGAATAATTAAGCTAGAGACTGAAGTAGTGTTATACTCACACATGCGGTAAGAGTTCATGGTTAGTAAAGTTACAAATAATGAATTTGAACAAAGCTTACCCCCACAAAGGTTAAAAATGTATTTTCCCAAGATGCAAAATATGCTAAATAAATGATCATGATCAACTGTTTTTCATAATAAAAATTAACTAATAAAAGTCTTACTATCAATTCATTGTAGGTCTAGCCATAGAGCCAACTGTTTCCTAGTCATTTTATCCAACTTATTTCTTCCTGCATTTTCCGTTAAATGGGAAAAAATACACAATTAACTAACTTAACATTGGTAACTACTTAATGTAAAATATATCTCCTTCATATATCAAATATAAGATGGAAACTGATGCTTGAACGATGTACGTATGAGACACTTCTTGTAAAAATTATACTGTATACCTATTACAAGAAGTGTCTCATAAGTACCCCGTTGGAGCATCAGTTTCCATCTTATATTTCATATATGAAGGATATATATTTTACATTAAGCAGTTAGTGTATACCCTTAAGTTACAATAGTTTATAGTTGAGTTGAGGAAGTGGAGGATAGGGTATAGAAACTCATCAAGTTATAACTTTAATAGCGGTGATGCTTTCCCTGAACATGTTCAATCCTTGCAAAGTTGTATTACTGATGCTCCTTCAAACTTCAAATTTAGGGATGATCCTTTATATGGATCGTCCACGAAGGCACCACATTCCATTTCTTCTCTCTCGTCCTTCCGAAGCAAAGTAAACGAGGCTAAGCCAAGATAACAACAGAGAGCTGAGCATATGTATTTATCACACTGGTTCACAAGCCTTAATACAAACATAAAGTTATAATTCAATTGGTTTATCATATTGATATATTGCTTGTGTCAATTTGTGTAGAGTTGGTCTTCAATTCGAGAGTGACTTTGAGAATTTTAGATGTAATTTTTCATTCACATTATGTAGCTCTATACTTAAGACTGTGTGAGAACAATGAATTTGCATTTGCTGAATTAAAAAAAAAGTAATTTATAGTTTTGTATATCAAACATTTGAAATCTTAACAAAGTAAGGGCCTAAAATCTCAAGATTACAACCTAAAAATTTACTTATCCCTACTCTAACATAGTAGAATTATAACTCTTACGATGTAGTATATACATGTATTTTATGGCAATACAGAAATTGTGATTCAACACATCCTACAGCCGAATTAATAGTAACCACCCACCTCACCTCACTCACCTCTGCCATGGCCAAATCAACTAATAAAAAATCACCCATTTGATTGCATTTACCACAGCTTCATAATCAAAGATTGATACTGCTTATGTTAAATGGTCAAAAATAGTTAGCTGCTCTTTCAAATATTAAAAAGATGCTTTTAGAGATGTAATAAAAATAATTTTACCAATGAAGCTGGTAACATCCACTATTTTATCTGTTACACATGTGTGATTATCATGCAATGATGGATTCATATTAATCTTCTTCTCATCCATTGATTGTGGTATCATGTTAATAGTATCTGTATTAAGAAAAGAGTTCATCAAAATCACATTCAATGTGCTAGATCCCTAAAGCAATTGACAAAACAACCCTTAAAATAGAAAATTCAACATTGGAATTAATGTTCCACTTAAGTCAATGTAATAGACTTATTCGGACAAATCAAAGATTCTTATGTGTAATATATGGGTGCAACGCTTCCACACTGCTAAAACAGTAAAGCCTGTGATGTTAGTCAATAGATAATATTATGATAACTAAGGCTGCATTTGTTTTTCTCAGTTTGTTCTAAATCTGACTTCTGATTAATTAATCAGAACTTTTATGTTATTTGTTTTGCTGTTAATGTTCTGAATAAATTAAGCATTCAGATATAATCATTTAGAACTTTTATCCTTCTTATTTCTTGTTCTGAATGCTGAATATATTAATTTTGTTCTGAATGCTTAATTAAACAAACAATTATGTCATTATTCAGAACTCAGCAATCAGATTTCAGCAACCAGACTATAGAATTCAGCAATCAGAATTCAGATTTTACATTTTAAACAAACAAAGCCTAAGTGAAAAAAGTTATATAAAAAAATAAGACTTAATAATCCAGCAATAGACAATTTGAGTTGAATATGTCTATGTATATGTATGTATGCATATGCACACACACACACACGCGCGCGCACACACACACACACACTATAAATGAAAAATGGATTTGGCATTAAACATATTCCATGAACATTTCATAAACATCTAGGTATGCGGGGTTGAAAAATATAAGATAATTTCTTAATGATGGAAGAATAAATGATGTTATTCGGTAATTTTTGGATTCTAGCATTTACTGTATTGAATCCCCAGCTATGGAAATAAAATATTTCGTAACATATTGCAATGGAGTTTTGAAAAACTGACAACATAGTGATTTAATAATCTGGTAAAAAGGATATCATTAACCATCTTTAGTGTTCCATTTTTTCGTTCATAAGAATCTCTAGCATTTATTATGGTCATGAAGTTGCTAGTGCCAAAATTTGGAATTATCTTCTTAGAATCACATTAAATTTTATTTGAAAATTTTTGAAATAGGTCAGTACTAAAGTTGTGTATAGTCAATAATATACATGGTACAGATTTCACTATCTTGTGACATAATCAGAATTTTGATTATCATATTGTTACCTAAACTGTAAATGAAAATATATCCTAACAGGATAAATATCAGAATTCGGTATGAAAATAATTTTATTTACATCTGCCTAATCTATTAGTTAATCCACCCTAATTTTTAGGCTACTTCCTATTTTCATGGTTTGCTCTAATTTTAAAAAATTGATTAGTTAATCCACACAATATCTACTTTTATCCTGTTCTCAATGTTTTCTTTGATTCTCTTTCTTCCTTTCCTTAATCTTCAAGTCACGAATGCATGTAATTCATAAAAGAAAAAATACAAAGATTTCCAGATCTAGTTTCTTTCTTCTTCTTCATGTATCATGCATCGTGAAAAGGATCAAATGCTAAAGGCTAAAGCCTAGATGTAGTACAACAGTAAAGGGAGCAGCAGTGAAATTATGATCAGCAACAGTCAAGAAAGGTGAAGCATGTTCTTATAAGAACTGACAGACTTCATCATTGAAAGAAACTAAGTTGCATGCTATTGATCAAGGCAAAAGCATGATCATGGAAAAGAACATTAGCCATAAGAAACAAAGGTTAACTATAACATCACCACACAAATATATTACCGGTACCCATATTACAATTAACCACATTATCCATATTCTCACCAACTGGAATGAAATCATCATTACTAGAAGCTTTTGGTACCCAGACATAGTCAGGTTTAGACTTACACCTAAAATATAAGAACAATTGGAGATGGACAACATGTTTCTAAAGTTTGATGGTCTCTAGTCGTGCTATGGCACTGTTTTTTGTTTGTATTTCAAAGTTTGGATGTGAGAAGGCCACAAACGAAAATGTGCATTTTAGCATGTTTTGATAAATAAAATAAAGAAAACTCTTAAACCTATGGTGCTTTCTTTTATAGCTATCCACAAAAATCCAGAAGAACGAAGATTTAAACCCATCACACATTCATATTATTGCGCCTTTATGAAAAGATCTGTAACTTCCCCGTGAAGGAAAGAGCAGATACTTTGAGAATAACACACAAAAGAACGCAGACAGAAGAACATTCATTGCTTATTACAACAATTCCATCAGAATACAAGAATATTACAAAGTATGAATAAATATTACACAGAAAATAATAGAGATTTAAATTGCATTTAAATACAACGCAGCGGAAAATAATACAAAACACAACTAGAAGTAATACATGGATACAGAGCTTTCCGAGTACCGTTCCAGCTATAAATTAGGATTCTGTGAATATAAATCTGCAAAACCAAAACTACTAGCTACCCGTGTCAAAAATAAGGGCACCCAGAGTTTAGGTTAAAACAATAAACTCCAGGTCAGTCATGTGGCTGCTGTGAGAACTAAAACAGTTATTAATCTTTATTTTAAGTTAGGTAAATCAAGGGACCACGCCGTATAACACGGAACGGGTTTCCTCCCAAGAATACCAGTGCATAAAACAAACAGCGCAATGCTAAATAAAGAAAAATGAAGCTATTATAAGACCCAGGTCCCATCACACAAAGCAATGCAAGCCGGAGGATAGGTTTTTTTTTTCCTTATAATAGCCAAGAATGCTTGGTACGTGAAATTTCATGTTTTATTATTACTATAAGTGTATAGTGTCGAAACAATTTCAAATCATAAGTATCAATCATTGACGGCATAAGTGCCCTATACCACTATGTCGCCATATATAGGTATACAATCAAAACCGCAAAGTCACGTATTTGGAAATTGGATTTCCATCTATGAACCGAGGCCAGGGATCATCCTCTACCGAATTCGAGACTGTCTAGCCCGAGCCTCAGGCAAGTACTCTGTCAAGCCTTAGGAGCCACAGGGCCGATCCACCGATGTGGATTAAAATAACCTCGCCAACCGGTCTAATATACTGGATCATCCGCCTAACTATGCGTTTCCCCGCACTTTGGGGCGTAAATGAGTCCAATGACTCCATCGGTCCTGGATCGACCGATATATCCGAGGCGCCTCGCAATAGCAACAACCACACAGGTGAAAAGTATATAAATGTCAGCCAGTTTAAGCACTGACACCACCACTAGCTAGAAAAAAATGCATGCCCTCCCTGGATCCTTCTCCCGTTTCTGGTTCACAACCGGGGTGTGAGGCTCGCGAATCAACGCTACACAAAGCTATGCCACACAGGCCGTGTTTTGATCATCGACCACAAGACTCTGCTTTTCAACAAAAGCCTTGATCATTTGGCGCTTCGGCATGCCACACAGGCAATTCACTCCATGCGATTGATATCCATCAATATATAACCCCTAAGCTCGTACGTCTAAGAGAAGGGCGTTAAGCAAGAGAATAAATTCTCTGCCGCAAAACAGATGTATATTTAATAGAAATCAATCACATAGACTAAAATCCAATGTCAGACACACAGTCCATTTACAAGTTTGCTCTAGGTTTGAATGAAATCGGAGGCACCTTGTACCTCGCATATCCATCGATCTCCAAGTACGTCTGGACGATCACCAACTAATTCCCTCCTCTTGGGTGTACAGCCCAATCAAGATCATCAGTAATCACCCAAACGATGTGAAGACCTCCGGTCTTCGACCACCGTCTTCATCATCGACATCACGTTGAATCAGTTATTCAGAATGGGATAAACCCGGTCTTTCTGAATAACTCGCGTATATAATAAACAAGTGTTGCACAAACACAACATACGCCTCATTCCAATTCAGAATATTCTTTTATTCAAACTAGTCGGGATTAGCGAACCACACCGAAGTAATCATTTATTTTATTTCTCAATCCCAACCTATTCATCCCATGAAGTAAAACTGGTCATACTTCATATCTAACACCACGGTGTTCGGTAAATTTAATTACCATTTCACGTTCAAATCTAATCAAAGATTTAACTATCACCTGGAGCAAAACTGGCGATACTCCATTCTCGATCACTTTAATCTAATTAAAGATTCATTAAAAATCCACTTGATTTTAATTTTCCCAATAATCACTATCGATGATTATTTAACTTGGGAAATCACATCCTGTCTTTAACTGGGTTAAAGGACCAATGTCATTTAAAACACGGTACACTATAAACCCAAAATCACATTACATTAATTATCGGGTTAAAGAACAAGTGTTATTTAAAACACCGTTCACGATAAACCCAAAAATCAATTCAAATTCAATTCCAATTAAATACCATTTAAATGGTACACTTCACTAAATCTAAATAAAAAGATTTAATCTTTTTCTCCACTGGATTTTGAGAACAGTGTTAATGAAGACACCATTCACGACAAACCCAAATCACATTTGATATTAAATACAAGGCTCTGAATAGAAAATATGTAACACCCCACTCCCGCTATGATCACTCACTAAGGGAATGCCATAGCATCGGTGGAGTATTTTAGTGAATATAGAACAGAAAAATTACAACAAGACAGATATAAATAGTACTTGAAATTTTAAAACATCATCTCATAACAGCGGAAGTAAAACATGTCTGGTTACATCATAAAACCACAATAAAGGTCAAGTACAATATCCATCAAAATAAAGAAGTACATAATCCCACTCTCATACAATAGCCAAACAAAAGAAAAGATAACTGGATAACTGGAGCTTTACATCTATCCAAGCTCCTAAAGACTGGAACAGCAATCCGATCAAGCTCCACTACTGCTAGGATCCACCGTAGGACCTGAGGGTTGGGAAAAAGATAAAAACAACGGGGTCAGACATAAGTCTGAGCGAGTCCTATAACTTTAACAATACAATCGTTAAAGTAACCAGAGAAGACATAAACTGATATACGGTAACATATAGGGATGAATGGCTACCCTAAGCAGTCAACTAAACGAAGATAAAGGATAAAGACGCATCTACCCTCCCTAAGGTAAATTACTAAACTGCACCACACCAGTCGTTCCTAACTTAAAGGTTGATCCCACCCAAGGACTTATAAAATTTACTAATTAGTACCTGCGTACCCCTAGGTGACCAAGTAGGCGCCACGGGGCCCTACAATCCACTAGGTGTACACACTACTTCCCATTCGATCGGCTCCCTAACGTAGATACCCGTGCTGGCCCCACCGTGGGATGTATCATTCCCCAATGTGGCAACCTGATGGAACTAAAGGTGCACGGCTTATATCTACTCGATGCAACAACGGCTTACCTACCAGCCCGGGCCCACTCACGCATATGAAGCCCGTTGGACTTGCGTTGCCACCGCTAACCCGTTTGCCTCTTACAGTCAAGCCCAGTATGCGTGTCCCGTCCTCGACATGGGTCGAGCCCACAAAGATACGTATGGGTTACTGGTTGAAATGGGCCTCCACAAGCTACCCACCTAAGCTTGTCCCTTTTTCTAGTATATCCCACTTAACCCTTTAATCATGTTTTAATTACATGTTCCATTTTGGTTAAGTATTCTAATCGTATTTTCTATTGCCACCCAAGGCAACCACTAGATTTTCTCATGCCACCCGAGGCACCCACTTAACCCCTCATGTCCCTCTACATGCTAATGTGGTTAAGTGTTTCTTAATTAATTAATTAAGAACGTAACCTTTGTAAAGACCTCTCACATTAGACTGTCTTTTATGACCGCTGGTTAAGCCGGTTGGGTCCGGGCAGCCTTATGTCATAACAGAGTCTAACCTCGTGTCTTTACATTAATTACGTATTTAGTTTGTGCCTAAGACCTCTCACATTGGGCTAACATTTGTAGCAACTGGTTAAGCCGGTTGGGTCCGGGCAGTTTTATGCTACAACTGAGTCTAACCTCGTGTCTTAGTCAATTAATTACACCTAATTAATCACCCTCATAATTTTATATTAATTATCCCTAATTAATCAAGTTTTCTTAACATGGGTAGACCTAACTTAATAGGTAAATTCCCATGGGGTAGACCTAACTCAATAGGTAAATTCCCAACACATAGTATGGGTACACCTAACCAAATAGGCAAATTCCCATACTATGTTTATTTATTTTGTGTTATGCATAATTATATTAATTTCACACAATCTTATTAACTTATGCATTTAATTACCCCATCGTTCCCACGTAATTTCGTTCATGATATAACACATATAAAAGGTGTCAACTTGCATATGAATGAACATGTTTCAAAGGTGCCATCTTGCATATTAACAAACACATAACTTGCATATGAACTTGCATAACATGTCACATAACTTGCATATAATATGTCACATAACTTACATATTCATTTTGCATAACAAACTTGCATATTAGCTTATAGACTTGCATAATGTGTCGTCATGAACTTGCATATTAATAAACATGTAACTTGCATATTTACATACATGTAACTCGCATATTAACAAACATGTAACTTGCATATAAAGAAACATGTAACTTGCATATTTATATACATGTAACTTGCATATTAACAAACATGTAACTTGCATATTAACAAACATGTAACTTGCATATTAACAAACATGTAACTTGCATATTTACATACATGTAACTTGCATATTAACAAACATGTAACTTGCATATTTACATACATGTAACTTGCATAGCATATTACCATGAACTTGCATAACATGCATATGATTACATAGCCCACAACTTGCATATTTAGCATCATGCAAACATAACATACATCATATTAAACTTGCATAAGCTTACATACTCAACATGCATAAACATAAGATTAATGCTAACATCATATCATATGATTCAAAGCTCATTAACCCACATACAAAACCATAAATCTCATCACATCTCATCTAATTAGTTTACCAAAAGATCATCAAAGTGATAGAAACTCACAACTAGCAACTTTGAACACCAAATGAAGAAGATTAAGATGCTAAGAAGGGATTAGAAGTTGATTAGAGAGTGATTAGTATGCAACCCTCTTCATAAAATTAGTGGAGGCCATGAGAGCTAGCATTTTGCCATAGTTTAGTCACTAGGTTTAATTATGAATGAATTAGGGTAGGTTAGGGTCTTATTTATAGATTAGGCAAGTGTTTTAGGCCATAGGATTAACCCTAGATTCAATCCAAGCCATCAAAGCATGTCTTGGGGAAGAAGTCAAGTGTAGGAACCATCTAGGGCCTTTAGATTAAAGATGGACCATGAGAACCATTCAAATGCAAAATCTGCACTTGAGCGAATCGGCCCACGGGTTGACAGCCAAACACCCTGGATTAACCCCTAGTCGACCCAGCGGGCTCGGGTCGACTTCAAAAATCGGCCGGTTCGGTTATTCCCCTCTCCCAATTCGCTGTTTTGAGCATTTTTGCATATTTATTTATTAAATTTTCAATTATATATATATATATATATCAATATATATATATATATATATATATCTACACAACCCATTTCACTTAATTAAGTATACTTTAATTTGGGAATTTTCGTGAAACTTCGCGAGGCCATATCTTGGTCATACGGACTCCGATTTTCGAAAACTCGGACTCTATTTCGCGTATTTTTCCGAGACGAACGCAATGGCATAGCCCGTTTCCCTTGATTCCCATTTTAGAATTAAATTCTGCCTCGATTTATGTTATTACAGGTTATTGAAAATACGGGTTGTTACATTCTCCCCTCCTTAAAGGATTTCGTCCCCGAAATCTTCAAGTTAGGAAGAACGTATCCTACCATCCAATCATCCATCTACTCAAAGCATCATCCACGAGCAATCATTGTCCTTACAAGATTCTAAATGCTGGATGGATATATGCAAAAGTGTGTGTATATGTACTTACCTAATGCGAAAATCAGGCGGTTACTGATACAGTAAACCTCCTTAATGCAAACCATGATAGTGCCATGCATCCAATATGTATGCGAAACCCTATTGACACATACAAATTTCTACATGCGTGCACAACCATACACGAAAATGCATCATCCATATGATAACACAGCCATGATACATCCATCAATCTAACTACCACATCCATTTATGCAATATGCAACATGAAGTGACTGAGCCGATCTAGTGCCTAATGTGTGTGTATATGCATCCACGAGCAACCACTAGCAAACAATTGCATCCATATGCATCCATCAACCATAACATGTTTCAAACACATGTTTCAACCATAGGTTTTACCCTATCTAAAGGTCATAGGTATTAGCGAGAGGATATACTAAAGATAAGATAAGTACTAGCCAAGCAATAAAGGAGAAGTTAAAAGACATACTCTAAAAAAGAAATGGATACAAAGAACGCATCTTTGCTTCCGTCTCCCAAGTAGCATTGCTTTCGTCATCTCCCCATTGCACTTTAACTAGCTGAACTTCTCTGTTCCTCAACTTCCTAGTTTCTGACCCAAGGATGCGAGTAGGAGCTCGTCGAATCGTCGCATCACGCTCTACCTCTACATCTCTAAGCAAGCTCGGCTCTACCACCTCCGCGGTCTCATGTAAGCACTTCCTCAAATGTGATACATGGAATACATCATGAACACCACTAAGTCTGTCGGGCAACTCCACCCTATATGCCATCCGTCCAATCCTTTCCTTAATAGGAAACGGCCCAACAAATCTCGGTGCTAACTTCCCTACGGACCCAAAGCGAACAACATTTCTCAATGGAGATACTTTGACAAAAACCATGTCCCCAACCTCAAACTCAAGATCCGTCCTTCTCCGATCCGCATAAGATTTCTGTCTATCTTGCGCTGCTTTCATCCTTTTTCGAATTAAATCAATCTTCTCTGAAGTCTCTCTAACCATATCCGGCCCAAGCAAGATCTTATCCGTAGATTCCCACCAACATGTAGGAGATCGACAAGGCCTTCCATAAAGAGCTTCGAAAGGAGCCATACCAATACTGGACTGAAAGCTGTTATTATATGCGAACTCCACCAAAGGAAGATGTTCTTCCCATGTACCTCCAAAATCCAAGATACAAAGCCTCAAAAGATCTTCTAAGATACGGTTCACCCTCTCAGTCTGACCGTCCGTCTGAGGATGATATGCGGTGCTCAAACACAACTGAGTCCCTACCGCCTCTTGCAAACTTCTCCAAAACTCACTAGTGAAAATAGGATCTCGATCACTCACAATGCTGGATGGTACGCCATGCAATCTAACAATCTCTCTAACATAGACTGAAGCAAGCCATGGAGCGGTCCTCTTACTCTTTACGGGTATAAAATGGGCACTCTTGGTAAGTCTGTCTACCACAACCCAAATTCCCGTATTGCCCTTCCTCGATCTCGGTAACCCGTCGATGAAATCCATCGAGACACTATCCCACTTCCACTGTGGAACTTCCAATGGGTGTAGCAACCCACCGGGTTTCCTTTGCTCCACTTTAACTTGTTGGCACACTAAGCATCTAGCCACATACTCGGCCACATCTTTCTTCATACCGGCCCAGAAGAAAACTCTCTTCATGTCTTGGTACATTTTGTCTCCACCGGGATGAATAGTCATTCTTGAACGATGTGCATCATCCAAAATAGCCTTCTTCAAACCCTCATCTTGCGGTACACAAAGTCTACCGTCTCTATGCAACCATCCCTTATCATCTATGGTGTATCTACCCAAATGGCTGGACGACTCCCCTCTTATAAGCTTCTCTACCAACACAACCAACTGTGGGTCGTCTCGCTGAGCCTCGCCAATCCGTCTCAAAAGAGTAGGTCTAACCTCCAAGGATGCCAACAAACCAGGTACAAAATCAACAGAAGGTCTGAAGTCAAACAAAGAAAGAAACTCCAAGCTTCGTCGTTCCACGAACAATGGACTCAAAGATAGCCTTTTTCTACTTAAGGCGTCTGCCACCACGTTACCCTTACCAGGGGTATACGCTATCTCGAAATCATAGGATGCTAAGAACTCCATCCACCTTTGCTGTCTTAAGTTTAAATCCTTCTGAGAGAATAAGTACTTCAATGATTTATGGTCGGTGAACAACTCGAATCTCTCACCAAGAAGATAATGGCGCCAAGACTTAAGTGCGAAAACAATCGCGGCCAACTCTAGATCATGGGTAGGGTAATTCTTCTCATGCACTCTCAATTGTCTCCCTCCATAGGCTATTACCCTTCCCTCCTGCATCAAGACTGCGCCTAATCCTGTTCCACAAGCATCGGTATAAACAACAAACGGCTTACTCCCATCCGGGAGCACTAAAACTGGAGCGGTGGTCAAAGCTCTCTTTAACCGTCGGAAAGCATCATCACAATCTACATCCCACGAGAAAACCAGATTCTTTTTCGTCAAGCGGGTTAATGGGGCTGATATCTTCGCGAAGTCTTTGATGAACTTCCTATAATATCCTGCCAACCCCAAGAAACTTCTTACCTCGGTAGCATTTCTAGGAACTTTCCAATCCTGGATAGATACTATCTTTGCGGGATCCACAGCTATCCCTTCCTTAGAGACCACATGCCCTAAGAATCGCACTTCTCTTCTCCAAAAATGGCATTTAGAGAATTTAGCTTTAAGACTATGCGCTCGAAGAGTCTCCAACACTTCCTTGAGATGTAAGGCATGCTCTTCTTCATTCTTGGAAAAGACCAAGATGTCATCCACAAAAACTACTACAAACTTATTCAGATACTCTCTGAACACTCTACTCATGAGATCAACAAAGTATGCGGGGGCGTTTGTCAACCCAAATGGCATCACTAGCCACTCATAAAAACCATCCGGAGTCCGGAAAGCAGTCTTCTCTATACTGTCCTCCGCCACTCTTAACTGATGAAACCCTGTAGCTAAGTCCATCTGCGAAAATACTGACGCGCCAACCAACTGATCAAAGAGATCATCTATCCTCGGTAATGGGTGTCTATTCTTCTTCGTGAGCTTATTAAGTTCTCTATAATCCACACAAAGTCTGAGGGACCCATCCGCCTTCGTGGCAAACACTACTGGAGCTCCCCACTCCGATATACTTCGCCTTATGAACCCCTTCTCAAGCAACTCCCCTACTTGCTTATGAAGTTCTCTTCTCTCACGAGGAGCCATGTGGCGTACTGGCAAAGACACTGGTTTGGCATTATCCACCAAATAAATTCGGAAATCTATCTCCCGCTTCGGAGGCAAACCCTTTACTTCTTCAAACACATCCGGATATTCCTGGACTACTCTGACAGAATGCAAACTCTCGACCGAAGCATCGAGCGATTCAAGATAACTTAGCAAAACAGATTCCATGGGATTGCAAGAGATCTCGAGAGTGTTACCCAAGCGGGTCATGAGCCTGACAACTCTCCTTTCGCAATCAAGAACGGCACCATTACTGGATAACCAGTCCATGCCCAAGATCAACCCATAGCCCGTGAAGCCCAATACAAAAGCATCACATCTAAACTCAACGCTAAGTATAGAAATCTTCAAACCCAAACATATCATAGACAGATATATGGAGCCCCCAATTGGGTTTGAGACAACCAAGGGATCATCAACTAGACTGGTGTCTAAGTGCAGTGACTCAACTAACGATGATGAGATAAAAGAATGCGATGCGCCAGAGTCAAACAAAGTACGAACTGGATGATCAAACAGAAAAACCAGACTTTCAACGGAAATAGTTCTACCTCTCTGCTGAATCGGTGGAACTGAGAGAACCTGAACTTGCCCCCCTGACTGAGGTGGTGCTATAAGAGCTTGCACCTGGCCTCCTGAGGTAGACCCCGTCTTCTGCCCCTTCTTTGGGCAGTTTTTCACAAGATGCCCTGCTTCACCACAATGAAAGCAACCGGTCTTCTTCTTTTTGCGACAATCCTTACTAAGGTGTCCTGGTGTTCCACAATTGAAGCACTTCTTCTTCGTCTTCTTTTTGTCACCATTGCCTTTTCCGCCCTTGCCTTGTTGTTGCTGTTGCGGTTTCTTCTGATCCCCCTTTTTCTCTGGTGCCTTAGAATTCTTATCATCCTCATGCATAAGTGCCATGTAGACAAGCTTCTCAAAAGTGGCCCCCATAGGAATGTGAGTCATAGCTATTCCTTGCAATGGTTCGTTCAAGCCTCTAACGAACCTCAAAGCCTTCTTCTCCGGTGTATTCACCAACTCTATGCCAAACCTTGCTAATTGATTGAATTTGTTGACATATTCTTTCACCGTGAGATTCCCTTGCTTCAAATTCAAGAACTTCTCCATAAACAGATTCTCTTCCGCCCTTGAGAGAAACTTAGCCCCAAACCTTTGCTTAAAATCTGCCCAAGAGTCAACAGGGCGTTCTCCATTAGTGACCTCCCACCAGAATGAGGCCTCTCCCTTCATTAACCAAGCCGCCAACTTGACTTTCTTTCCCTCTTCCACTTCAAAGATATCTAGCAACTCTTCCACTTCCTTAAGCCAATCTCTAGCCTCTACGAAAGTCTCTGAACCAAGAAAAGGTTTTCCTCCTATAGCCTTGAACTCCTTGCAAACCTTAGCAAAATTATCCACTCTAGGCTGAGGAGGAGGAGCGGTTGTCTCTGGTGTAGTAGCATTGGCCGGACCCGCAGCCGCGGCCCTAGCCTCTTGCAACCTCCTATACCATAGTGGTATAACTAAACCCTCCGGGATGTTAAGATCTTCAGCCATGCTGAAACGAAAGAGGAAAGATTCAAAAAGGAGATTCCGAAAGATAAAGATATGGCTATTGGGGATTATGCTTTTCTTTTTCAAAAACTTTTTCTCTTAGAAGACATGCTTTTAAAAATACTTTCTTCGAAAATACTCTTAGAAAGTAGTTTTTCTCAAAAATTTTATCTGTTCTGGTAACCTTAAGCTCTGATACCACGTGTAACACCCCACTCCCGCTATGATCACTCACTAAGGGAATGCCATAGCATCGGTGGAGTATTTTAGTGAATATAGAACAGAAAAATTACAACAAGACAGATATAAATAGTACTTGAAATTTTAAAACATCATCTCATAACAGCGGAAGTAAAACATGTCTGGTTACATCATAAAACCACAATAAAGGTCAAGTACAATATCCATCAAAATAAAGAAGTACATAATCCCACTCTCATACAATAGCCAAACAAAAGAAAAGATAACTGGATAACTGGAGCTTTACATCTATCCAAGCTCCTAAAGACTGGAACAGCAATCCGATCAAGCTCCACTACTGCTAGGATCCACCGTAGGACCTGAGGGTTGGGAAAAAGATAAAAACAACGGGGTCAGACATAAGTCTGAGCGAGTCCTATAACTTTAACAATACAATCGTTAAAGTAACCAGAGAAGACATAAACTGATATACGGTAACATATAGGGATGAATGGCTACCCTAAGCAGTCAACTAAACGAAGATAAAGGATAAAGACGCATCTACCCTCCCTAAGGTAAATTACTAAACTGCACCACACCAGTCGTTCCTAACTTAAAGGTTGATCCCACCCAAGGACTTATAAAATTTACTAATTAGTACCTGCGTACCCCTAGGTGACCAAGTAGGCGCCACGGGGCCCTACAATCCACTAGGTGTACACACTACTTCCCATTCGATCGGCTCCCTAACGTAGATACCCGTGCTGGCCCCACCGTGGGATGTATCATTCCCCAATGTGGCAACCTGATGGAACTAAAGGTGCACGGCTTATATCTACTCGATGCAACAACGGCTTACCTACCAGCCCGGGCCCACTCACGCATATGAAGCCCGTTGGACTTGCGTTGCCACCGCTAACCCGTTTGCCTCTTACAGTCAAGCCCAGTATGCGTGTCCCGTCCTCGACATGGGTCGAGCCCACAAAGATACGTATGGGTTACTGGTTGAAATGGGCCTCCACAAGCTACCCACCTAAGCTTGTCCCTTTTTCTAGTATATCCCACTTAACCCTTTAATCATGTTTTAATTACATGTTCCATTTTGGTTAAGTATTCTAATCGTATTTTCTATTGCCACCCAAGGCAACCACTAGATTTTCTCATGCCACCCGAGGCACCCACTTAACCCCTCATGTCCCTCTACATGCTAATGTGGTTAAGTGTTTCTTAATTAATTAATTAAGAACGTAACCTTTGTAAAGACCTCTCACATTAGACTGTCTTTTATGACCGCTGGTTAAGCCGGTTGGGTCCGGGCAGCCTTATGTCATAACAGAGTCTAACCTCGTGTCTTTACATTAATTACGTATTTAGTTTGTGCCTAAGACCTCTCACATTGGGCTAACATTTGTAGCAACTGGTTAAGCCGGTTGGGTCCGGGCAGTTTTATGCTACAACTGAGTCCAACCTCGTGTCTTAGTCAATTAATTACACCTAATTAATCACCCTCATAATTTTATATTAATTATCCCTAATTAATCAAGTTTTCTTAACATGGGTAGACCTAACTTAATAGGTAAATTCCCATGGGGTAGACCTAACTCAATAGGTAAATTCCCAACACATAGTATGGGTACACCTAACCAAATAGGCAAATTCCCATACTATGTTTATTTATTTTGTGTTATGCATAATTATATTAATTTCACACAATCTTATTAACTTATGCATTTAATTACCCCATCGTTCCCACGTAATTTCGTTCATGATATAACACATATAAAAGGTGTCAACTTGCATATGAATGAACATGTTTCAAAGGTGCCATCTTGCATATTAACAAACACATAACTTGCATATGAACTTGCATAACATGTCACATAACTTGCATATAATATGTCACATAACTTACATATTCATTTTGCATAACAAACTTGCATATTAGCTTATAGACTTGCATAATGTGTCGTCATGAACTTGCATATTAATAAACATGTAACTTGCATATTTACATACATGTAACTCGCATATTAACAAACATGTAACTTGCATATAAAGAAACATGTAACTTGCATATTTATATACATGTAACTTGCATATTAACAAACATGTAACTTGCATATTAACAAACATGTAACTTGCATATTAACAAACATGTAACTTGCATATTTACATACATGTAACTTGCATATTAACAAACATGTAACTTGCATATTTACATACATGTAACTTGCATAGCATATTACCATGAACTTGCATAACATGCATATGATTACATAGCCCACAACTTGCATATTTAGCATCATGCAAACATAACATACATCATATTAAACTTGCATAAGCTTACATACTCAACATGCATAAACATAAGATTAATGCTAACATCATATCATATGATTCAAAGCTCATTAACCCACATACAAAACCATAAATCTCATCACATCTCATCTAATTAGTTTACCAAAAGATCATCAAAGTGATAGAAACTCACAACTAGCAACTTTGAACACCAAATGAAGAAGATTAAGATGCTAAGAAGGGATTAGAAGTTGATTAGAGAGTGATTAGTATGCAACCCTCTTCATAAAATTAGTGGAGGCCATGAGAGCTAGCATTTTGCCATAGTTTAGTCACTAGGTTTAATTAT
Source organism: Allium sativum (assembly GCA_030737875.1). Taxonomy (NCBI): domain Eukaryota; kingdom Viridiplantae; phylum Streptophyta; class Magnoliopsida; order Asparagales; family Amaryllidaceae; genus Allium; species Allium sativum. The sequence goes on from CM060924.1 coordinate 305,673,192, forward strand.
GAATGAATTAGGGTAGGTTAGGGTCTTATTTATAGATTAGGCAAGTGTTTTAGGCCATAGGATTAACCCTAGATTCAATCCAAGCCATCAAAGCATGTCTTGGGGAAGAAGTCAAGTGTAGGAACCATCTAGGGCCTTTAGATTAAAGATGGACCATGAGAACCATTCAAATGCAAAATCTGCACTTGAGCGAATCGGCCCACGGGTTGACAGCCAAACACCCTGGATTAACCCCTAGTCGACCCAGCGGGCTCGGGTCGACTTCAAAAATCGGCCGGTTCGGTTATTCCCCTCTCCCAATTCGCTGTTTTGAGCATTTTTGCATATTTATTTATTAAATTTTCAATTATATATATATATATATATCAATATATATATATATATATATATATATATATATCTACACAACCCATTTCACTTAATTAAGTATACTTTAATTTGGGAATTTTCGTGAAACTTCGCGAGGCCATATCTTGGTCATACGGACTCCGATTTTCGAAAACTCGGACTCTATTTCGCGTATTTTTCCGAGACGAACGCAATGGCATAGCCCGTTTCCCTTGATTCCCATTTTAGAATTAAATTCTGCCTCGATTTATGTTATTACAGGTTATTGAAAATACGGGTTGTTACAAAATATATCGGCTTATATTCAATATCAAATTCTACGACCAACAAATATCGTATTGGAAATAACGATATAAATATATCTTTCAAATTCCCATAACAATATCTGTATCATCATGAAATCCAACATCGAAATATTCCAAAGACAATTTCGATTCAAATCCATTCCAATTCAATTATTGGAAATTCTGGTTATTTTCAAAACCATTTCAAATCCACTTTATTTATTTTAAAAATAAATAGGATTATAATTCTAGTTCAAAACTAGTTCATTTCGATAAAAATCTATTTTTATCTTCTCAAATTTGGAAATTTTCATCCCAATTCTTCACAAATCATTTCTTATGATTTTACACGAATTATTATTATTTTTAATAGTTTTATCAAGGCCCGTACAGTCGATTTCCATCAACGGCCATCGAACTGCACTTACAACGACCTTTTTCAAATTTGAGTTGGACATAATTCCAAATCCAACCATTAGATTTCTAATTTCTAATATTCGTTAGAAAGCTCTTTTCGATACGAACCCAACGATTCTGGTTTCAGGGAGAATCCGATGGTCGGATCTCCCGTAATATCTATTCGAAGCTAATGGTCGAAATTCGCGAACTGCCGCAGCGCGGCGCGTTCTATTCAGGCCATTATATTATATATATAGTATGTACTTCATCGATTTCCTTTTAAAACGTATTTTATAAATCGTTTTAAATTCGTTTTCAAAATGATTTCAACTTCATATTCAATTTCGAATTAAAATTGAATATTCCACATCATCGATATACAAATGATAATATTTTCAAAACGTTAAATTTTGAAATCACTTTCTTTTCTATATTCATTATAAAAATGAATAAAATCGATATAAATATCGTTCACGTCAAAATGACGTCAATCTAATCAACACGGCTTTTATTCAACACATGAATTTATTTTCTATTCCACACATGAATTTATTTTCAATTCAATACATGAATTTATTTTCTATTCAGCACATGAATATATATTTTCTATTCAACACATGAATGTTCATTCTATTCAACACATGAATGTTTTCAATTCAACACATGAATTTATATTTCTATATTGGAATGAGACCCAATCAATTACCATATAACGTTTATTATATGGATTTCCATACAACACATGTATATAATAGCAACGATAAATAATCAACCATCATCCAGAGTGCACCACACAACTGCATAAGCATTAAATATAAATAATTAACGCTTACACAGTCTCTCAACCAATCGATTGACATACAGCTAAACAATCGGGATTAGTATACGTCAAATATCATCCCAATGCCCGTGTGGGGTTTCAAATCAACAAACACATATTTTATTTGTGCGGTTGGGCGATGTGCAAAATTTATCATCCCAATCAATATCAGTCAAATCAGTGTATATAATCAAATCGTCCGATTTGTTTATAAATATTTATTTTATGTATACGTTAAAAATCATATTTTTAACTATGAAATATTTTCCACTATAAAATATTTTATTTCATTCACCATTACACAATCAAATTTCACTACACAATAATCAAACAAACAAGTCATCCATGGTCTGTGGACGACGGGTGTCGGGTGCTGCTAAGCACCGTCTGCATCTAGTATATATTTTAACTAGAAAACAAGATTTAAAGTGAGAAGTTCTCACCGACTAGCTAAACCAAACGCCACGACTCTTCTTATGTAGAAGTCTTCGTCGTTCTCGTCGTTTGTCACTTTTGTCGTCCGTGTTCACTACATATATAAAAATCACATTTTTATATTGTTGCTATGTACATTTTTATAATCACTCTATATGGATAAAAATCACATTTTTATAATCACTACTATATAGATAAAAATTCTATATTTACACCGCTAGTAATATAATAAAAATTATATTTTTATTACTGTACATAAATAAAAATCATATTTTTTATCTTCCTATGATATAAAAATCATATTTTTATGTTGTTAAAAATCACATCTCTACGTGGTTTAAAATTAAATCCTTGCATCACTAAAATTCTATCTTTACATCGCTAAAAATTCTATTTTTTCACGACTAAAAATCCTAACTTTATATACATAAAAATCTCTTCTTTATCTATATAAAAATCACATCTTTTCTAAGATAAAAATCTAATCTTTTTACTTAGCCAAAATTCATGTTCTTCGTTAGATAAAAATCCCATCTTTACTAACGAAAGATCATATTTTTATTAAATAGAAATCATATACGAAAAATTTGAACATAAATCTATGCTTGTCTCTATATAAAACTGAAATTAAAATCTACATTATTAAATATGCTTAACAAAATTAAAACTAAGTAATTAAATTAACAAATTACCTTATAATTTGTCGCTTGTCAAAGGGGGGGTTCCACAGCGGAGAGGACGGCCGGGGGAGTGGCTCTGTTGCTTGAGGCGGCACTAGAGGTGGGTTAGGGAGCAGGCGGCGTCGGTTTTAAAAGTGTGGGGGAAGTGGCTAGGGTGCTCGCGGCGAGAGGAGGGGGTCCGCGCCAGAGGCGGCAGTGGTGACGGAAGGGGGGGGGGCGGTGTTCGTGGGTAGGGGCGACGGGGGGGGGGGGATCCATTTTTTTTCCTTTTTCTGTTTTGTTGATTTCAAATGGGGGGGCTGAAGTGAAAAAGGGGGTATGGGGAGAGGGGTATATTTATTTATTTATTTAATTTTAAAAAGCAACTTTTTATTTCGAACTCGAAATCGAACCCACCGACTGTCGTCCATAGCTAATTACCCCCATTCCGAACACAATGGGATATGTATCGTGAGCTGATTCGATCGTTTCGATCAGTTTCGTCAAAATCAAAATATAACTTTATATATTGAATTTGAATGCACATTTCATTTTACCAGGGCTACATACTAACTAGAAAAATTCCCGAAAAATATTTTTTAGCTTCGTATTGACGATACGGTCTTAACAAAACTAATTTCGTCAAATTCTGAGACTGTTTGAAAAATGGCCATTTTCCAGTCGATTAAAATCAACTGAAACTGGTCAAACGCGTTTTCCTTTGCCACGCTCACATATTGATTCAAAAAATTATGAATTTTGGAATCTAGCAATAATTTAACATCATGGATCCAACAAAAGTGGTTTCGTCGGAAACCGAGATCGTTTGCAAAATTTCTATTTTTAAGGGCCAGAATTCCATAGCGACTATTCTGAATTTTCAACTGCGCATAACTTTTGATTCCCGCTATGAAATTTCGATTTTCCGGATTCGTTGGAAAGATATTCTCAAATAGATTCAAATATTTTTGGTTTTGCCAAAATCTGGTTTATTTTGCATCCTGCACATTCATTTGAATTTTGAAATCGAATTTTCAAACTACCTCGCCATTTTCAATTCCTTTTATAAATAAAAATAAATATTTATATTCTAACGACGATCTATATAAATGTATACATTCTAATTCTATTCAAAATAAATTTCTCGTCGTTATTATTTAAAATAATTCATTTTAAATATTCAGAGTTCATCAAAATGCCAAAATAAAAAATTTAAATTGGCTCAAATTTCCGGGTTATTACAATCTCCCCCACTTAAAACTTTTCGTCCCCGAAAAGGAACATAGCCGAAAGTTGTTTCACAAATCAACTCAACTTCCAGAATTTTCACTACGGCTTAAGTTCTTCAACTTTTCAGTTTCTAAGAACTTTTCAAATTTTTCAAAAATTTGGCTAACACCCTAAATTTTCGAAAATTTTCGCCATAACCTCCCCTGCACCGGGGACTTCGGGATATTTCAAATATCCTCCCATGGCCTTCTTCAATCCAAAAGAAAAAGAAAAAGCCAAGCAGCTAGCCAATCGGCTCATAAAATCATCCAAACCCAAAGAAATACGATAAACATGTACCTATTCGTCGGGCAAACAATTTTATTCCTCTTCTCTAGCCTCCTTGCAATGACCTGTTCAATGGATATACATGTATATGAATGCAAATGCGACAAATTTTCAATACAATTCACTATTTGGTTCAATTTGGCCAAAGGTTCAACATCCAATTAATCAAAATAGTAATCAAACGACACAATCAACAATCAATTAGTTGATTAGCTTTTCAAATTCATAATTTTGATACATATCCAAAAAATCAGATTTTTGATGATAAATCACAACAATAAGCCCTATCTAGCTTTGGTTCTCACACTAGTCAATTGGAATCATATAGAAATCTCACTTTCGAAACACGAAAATAAATTCTGATGATGACGCGTCAATCATCAGAATCATGTCCGAGCGACTAGAGTGTGATTCTATATCTATCCAGTATATTAAAACTTCGAATACACGTTTGCAAGGCGTATATGCAAAATCTTTATATACTGGATTGTCCAAATTTAATACAAATAAATATTCAAATACGTATAAAACGATTTAAATTTCAAAACAAAAATTGTTTTCATTTTTATAATATACTCTTCACACTCGTTCTAGTATACTACTGATCCCATCTCTAACGAGTCATTCCCATTGGATATTACTAATCCAATTTCTGATGAATTCTTTCGTTTGGTTCTAACGTGTCTTGTTCTCCGAGCTCTGTGAACCAAAGCTCTGATACCAAATGAAAAGACCCATAACTTCCCCATGAAGGAAAGAGCGGATACTTTGAGAACAACACACAAAAGAACGCAGACAGAAGAACATTTCATTGCTTATTACAACAATTCCATCAGAGTACAAGAATATTACAGAGTATGAATAAATACTACACAGATAATAACCGAGATTTAAATTACATTTAAATACAACGCAGCGGAAAATAATACAAAACACAACTAGAAGTAATACACGGATACAGAGCTTTCCGAGTATCGTTCCAGCTGTAAATCAGGATCCTATGAACATAAATCTGCAAAACCAAAACTACTAGCTGCCCGTGTCAAAAATAAGGGCACACAGAGTTTAGGTTAAAACAATAAACTCCAGGTCAGTCATTTGGCTTGTGTGAGAACTAAAACAGTTATTAATCTTTATTTTAAGTTAGGTAAATCAAGGGACCACGCCGTATAACACGGAACGGGTTTCCACCCAAGAATACCAGTGCATAAAACAAACAGCGCAATGCTAAATAAAGAAAAATGAAGCTATTATAAGACCCAGGTCCCATCACACAATGCAATGCAAGCCGGAGGATAGGGTTTTTACCTTATAATAGCCAAGAATGCTTGGTACGTGAAATTTCATGTTTTATTATTTCTATAAGTGTATAGTGTCAAAACAATTTCAAATCGTAAGTATCAATCATTGACGGCATAAGTGCCCCATACCACTATGTCGCCATATATAGGTATACAATCAAAACCGCAAAGTCACGTATTTGGAAATTGGATTTCCATCTATGAACCGAGGCCAGGGATCATCCTCTACCGAATTCGAGACTATCTAGCCCGAGCCTCAGGCAAGTACTCTGTCAAGCCTTAGGAGGCACAGGGTCGATCCACCGATGTGGATTAAAATGCCTGAACACTGCGTTTCCCCGCCCTTTGGGGCGTAAATGAGTCCAATGACTCCATCGGTCCCGGATCGACCGATATATCCGAGGCGCCTCGCAACAACAACAACCACACAGGAGAAAAGTATATAAATGTCAGCCAGTTTAAGCACTTACACCACCACTAGCTAGAAAGAAACGCATGCCCTCCCTGGATCCTTCTCCCGTTTCTGGTTCACAACCGGGGTGTGAGGCTCGCGAATCAACGATACACAAAGCTATGCCACACAGGCCGTGCTTTGATCATCAACCACAAGACTCTGCTTTTCAATAAAAGCCTTGATCATTTGCCGCTTAGGCATGCCACACAGGCAATTCACTCCATGCGATTGATATCCATCAATTTATAACCCCTGAGCTCGTACGTCTCAGAGAAGGGCGTTAAGCAAGAGAATAAATCCTCCGCCACCAAACAGATGTATATTTAATAGAAATCAATCACATAGACTAAAATCCAATGTCAGACACACAGTCCATTTACAAGTTTGTTATGGGTCTGAACGAAACCGGAGGTACCTTGTACCTCGCATATCCATCGATCTCCAAGTACGTCTGGACGATCACCAACTAATTCCCTCCTCTTGGGTGTACAGCCCAATCAAGATCATCAGTAATCACCCAAACGATGTGAAGACCTCCGGTCTTTGACCACCGTCTTCATCATCGACATCACGTCGAATCAGTTATTCATAATAGGATAAACCCGGTCTTTCTGAATAACTCGCGTATATAATAAACAAGTGTTACACAAAAACAACATACGCCTCATTCCAATTCAGAATATTCTTTTATTCAAACTAGTCGGGACTAGCGAACCACACCGAAGTAAACATTTATTTTATTTCCCAATCCCAACCTATTCATCCCATGAAGTAAAACTGGTCATACTTCATATCTAACACGACAGTGTTATCGGTAAATTTAATTACCATTTCACGTTCAAATCTAATTAAAGATTTAACTATCGCCTAGAGCAAAACTGGTGATACTCCATTCTCGATCACTTCAATCTAATTAAAGATTCATTAAAACTCCACTTGGTTTTAATCTTCCCAATAATCACTATCAATGATTATTTAACTTGGGAAATCATATCCTGTCTTTAACTAGGTTAAAGAACCAATGTCATTTAAAGCACGGTTCACTATAAACCCAAAATCACATTACATTAATTATCAGGTTAAAGAACAAGTGTTATTTAAAACACCGTTCATGATAAACCCAAAAATCAATTCAAATTCAATTCCAATTAAATACCATTTAATTGGTACACTTCATTAAATCTAAATAAAAAGATTTAATCTTTTTCTCAACTGGGTTTAAGAACAATGTTAATGAAGACACCATTCACGGCAAACCCAAATCACATTTGATATTAAATACAAGGCTCTGAATAAAAAATATATCGGCTTATATTCAATATCAAATTCTACGACCAACAAATATCGTATTGGAAATAACGATATAAATATATCTTTAAAATTCCCATAACAATATTTGTATCATCACGAAATCCAACATCGAAATATTCCAAAGACAATTTCGATTCAAGTCCATTCCAATTCAATTATTGGATATTCTGGTTAATTTCAAAACCATTTCAAATCCACTTTATTTATTTTAAAAATAAATGGGAATATAATTCTAGTTCAAAACTAGTTCATTTCGATAAAAATCTATTTTTATCTTTTTAAATTTGGAAATTTTCATCCCAATTCTTCACAAATCATTTCTTATGATTTTACACGAATTATTATTATTTTTAAAAAATTTATCAAGGCCCGTACAGTCGATTTCCATCAACGGCCATCGAACTGCACTTACAACGACCTTTACCAAATTTGATTTGGACATAACTCCAAATCCAACTATTAGATTTCTAATTTCTAGTATTCTTTAGAAAGATCTTTTCGATACGAACCCAAGGTTCCGGTTTCAGGAGAATCCGACGGTCGCATCTCCCGTAATATCCATTCGAAGCAAATGGCCGAAATTCGCGAACTGCCGTAGCGTGGTGCGTTCAATTCAGGCCATTATATTATATATATAATATATATAATATATACTTCGTCGATTTCCTTTTAAAATGTATTTTATAAATCGTTTTAAATTCGTTTTCAAAATGATTTCAACTTCATATTCAATTTTGAATCAAAATTGAATATTCCACATCATCGATATACAAATGATAATATTTTCAAAACATTAAATTTTGAAATCACTTTCTTTTCTATATTCATTATAAAAATGAATAAAATCGATATAAATATCGTTCACGTCAAAATGGCGTCAATTTAATCAACACGGCTTTTTTTCAACATATGAATTTATTTTCTATTCAACACATGAATTTATTTTCAACTCAACACATGAATTTATTTTCTATTCAGCACATGAATATATATTTTCTATTCAACACATGAATGTTTATTCTATTCAACACATGAATATTTTCAATTCAACACATGAATTTATATTTCTTTATTGGAATGAGGCCCAATCAATTACCATATAACGTTTATTATATGGATTTCCATACAACACATGTATATAATAGCAATGATAAATAATCAACTATCATCCAGAGTGCACCACACAACTGCATAAGCATTATATATAAATAATTAACGCTTCCACGGTCTCTCAACCCATTGATTGACATACAACTAAACAATCGGAATTCGTGTACGTCAAATATCATCCCAATACCCGTGTGGGGTTTCAAATCAACAAACACATATTTTATTTGTGCGGTTGGGCGATGTGTAAAATTTATCGTCCCAATCAATTGCACTCAAATCAGTGTATATAAACAAATCGTCCGATTTGTTTATAAATACTTATTTTATACATACGTTAAAAATCATATTTTTAACTTTGAAATATTTTCCACTATAAAATATTTTATTTCATTCACCATCACACAGTCAAATTTCACTACACAACAATCAAACAAACAAGTCATCCATGGTATGTGGACGACGGTTGTCGGGTGCTGCTAAGCACCGTCTGCATCCTAGTATATATTTTAACTAGAAAACAAGATTTAAAGTGAGAAGTTCTCACCGACTAGCTAAACCAAACGTCGCGACTCTTCTTATGTAGAAGTCTTCGCCGTTCTCGCCTTTTGTCACTTTCATCATCCGTGTTCACTACATATATGAAAATCACATTTTTATATTGTTGTTATGTATATAAAAATCACATTTTTATAATCGCTCTATATGGATAAAAATCACATTTTTATAATCACTACTATATAGATAAAAAATTATTTTTGCACCGCTAGTAATATAATAAAAATTATATTTTTATTACTCTACATAAATAAAAATCATATTTTTATTCTTCCTATGATATAAAAATCATATTTTTATGTTGTTAAAAATCACATCTCTACGTGGTTAAAAATTAAATCCTTGCATCACTAAAATTATATCTTTACATAGCTAAAAATTCTATTTTTTTCACGACTAAAAATCCTAACTTTATATACATAAAAATATCTTCTTCATCTATATAAAAATCACATCTTTTCTAAGATAAAAATCTAATCTTTTTACTTAGCCAAAAACCATGTTCTTCGTTGGATAAAAATCCCATCTTTACTAATGAAAGATCATATTTTTATTAAATAGAAATCATATATGAAAATTTTGAACAAAAATGTATTCTTGTCTCTATATAAAATTGAAATTAAAATCTACAGTATTAAATATACTTAACAAATTAAAAATAAGTAATTAAATTAACAAATTACCTTATAATTCGTCGCTTGTCGAAGAGGGGGGGGGTTCCACAACGGAGAGGACGGCCAGGGGAGTGGCTCTATCGCCTGAGGCGGCGCTGGAGATGGGTCAGGGGGCAGGCGACGTCGGTTTTAAAGTGGGGGGGTTTGGGTGCTCGCGGCGAGAGGAGGAGGGGGTCCGTGCAAGAGGCGGCGGCGGTGATGGAAGAGGGCGGCGTTCGCGGGTAGGGTCGACGGGGGGGGGGGCTGAAGTGAAAAAGGGGGTATGGGGAGAGGGGTATATTTATTTATTTTTAAAAAGCAACTTTTTATTTCGAAATCGAAATCGAACCCACCGACTATCGTCCATAGCTAATTACCCCCATTCAGAACACAATGGGATATATATCGTGAGCTGATTCGATCGTTTCGATCAGTTTTCATCAAAATCAAAATATAACTCTATATATCGAATTTAAACGCACGTTTCATTTTACCGGGGCTACATACTAACTAGAAAAATTCCCGAAAAATATTTTCTAGCTTTGTATTGACGATACGGTCCTAACAAACTAATTTCATCAAATTCTGAAACCGTTTGAAAAATGGTCATTTTCTAGTCGATTAAAATCAACTGAAACAAGTCAAACGCGTTTTCCTTTGCCACACTCACATATTGATTCGAAAAAAATACAAATCTTGGAATCTAGCAATAATTTGACATCACGGATCCAACAAAAGTGGTTTCATCGAAAACCGAGATCGGTTACAAAATTTCTATTTTTAAGGGCCAAAATTCCATAGCGACTATTCTGAATTTTCAACCGGGCATAACTTTTGATTCCCACTATGAAATTTCGATTTTCCGGATTCGTAGGAAAGATATTCTCCAATAGATTCAAATATTTTTTGGTTTCGCCAAAATTCGGTTTATTTTGCATCCTGCATATTCATTTGAATTTTGAAATCGAATTTTCAAACTACTGCGCCATTTTCAATTCCTTTTATAGATAAAAATTAATATTTATATTCTAACGATGATCTATATAAATATATACATTCTAATTCTATTCAAAAAAAAATTCTCGTCGTTATTATTTAAAATAATTCATTTTAAATATTCAGAATTCATCAAAATTGCCAAAATAAAAAAATTAAATTGCCTCAGATTTCCGGGTTATTACACTTTACGTAAGCAAGAACATGACCGATCATTACAAAAATCATATCGTCACCTATTTATACTATCAACTAAAATTCTAAATCATTCTCTCTCCACAAACAAAAAACTCATGGTCCTTTTAAACCGTTGTGCTTTTAATCATCCTGCACAGACAAAATACACAGAAAGAAAATGGCATGTCACCTGCATTTTACAATAATAATAACTCATTAGTTCTGTTACATAATATCCTTAAAAATGTTGAAGGTTGGGGCCTTCAGCTTGAGCGTTACATAACTTCTCATTATAATAATGGTCTTTCTCTGTGTCGTTACCAAGATAAATGTTTGTATTCACGCTGGGTAACGTTCCTGCACACGCCTGGTATTTTGTATACTGAGAACTATGAATTATTTATTTGTTTATCCACAATTTATCAGTTAGTCCACGGCGGATCAATTTACAAATAAACTGGTGGATTAACTAATTGAAATCAGATACGTGGGTAAACTAACTAAATTAGTGGATATGAACAAAATTTTCCTATTTGTTAATGCTTGATAGAAAATAGATTGAATCATTTTAGCGGTTACAGATTGTCGAAAGAAATGGAAAAAGGAACTATAGTAATAAATGTAAGTTAAAAACTGTACATATGATGAAAAAATAGAGAAAAATAAAAATCAGAGAATCAATTTAATGTTTTGCATACATATATCCTATAAATACCCATCAGCTGATTTAGGAAATGTAAAATGAGCACTTTAATATAAATAAATCAACTTTTAAAGATAAGATATTGATGTAAAGAGTTTAAAATCCATAATTGAGACATTAGACAATTACACATCTAGCAATTAGTATTACATGACATTTGAAGCTTAAGCATGTGCAATGATAATTATCAAACTTTACGTAAATTTATTGAATGTTATTTGAAATGAATAATAAATTCTACATAAGAACATAATTTTAATTAACTTAGGAAAAACTAAATAAAGGAGAAATATTTCAAGAAAAAACCAAAATTCAATTATTTGGCATGGCTATCTAAGGAAATTGTTAGATCCAATCTTTGAAAAACGTGCCAGAAACCTAGTCTTATTGAGCTTGTTATGTCTAGGCTCCAACCATTGTAGTACATACTTTACCTCACGTTAGCATTCATTGAGACGCCCTACTTAGGCTCATGTGTTACACATACCATATGCATACATGCTTTCACAACTATTAGTATCATGTAAATATTGATATACACGTTATTAAATAATGACTACATGGAAACTTTAATTTTTAAGATTACAATACAAAAAAAAGGGCATAAGAACATTAAGTTCTATATTTATGTCAAAGATAGATGGAGGGAATAGTTGACATATAAGGAGTAATGAATATTCCCTTTTTAAAAGTTTAGAAAGTTTTTGACAAATGTAGAATAAAATGAAACTGCTCAATATAAAATATTACCATAACAACTTGAATACCATAACCAACTGGGAGTGGAAAATATGGCATGTGGGAATGCAAATACCAATCAAATATGAGTGGTTATGTTTGTCCTATTAGAAATGTAACCAAATGGAGCATTGTGCCAATAGTCATATTAACTAAATTTCATCAATTAAGATAAAATTAAAGGTGAGGATAAAGAAGGAAATAAAAAGACTTCAAGACTTATCAAATAAGAAGCACAACCTAGAAATGTAGCATAGCTGTAAAAAATAGAAGAATTCTTCCCTATGCAAATAAATATTTACCTATGTTTGATCTAAACATCGCAGGAATGAAAAGAAAGTTGAAGAATGATTGTAGCAACAACTATAAAATATGGAATCATGTTTTGTTTTCATCATATAGGTTAATTTTTTATTGTTGCACTAAAAGTATTTACTGTTAAAAAATCACTAATGGTAATAAATATAACTGAAAGTAGTTCGAATTAATACCTGGTTCTCTGTAAATTTGAACCATAAAGATTGATTCACAACTTATTAAGCTAGAGCAGAAAAGCGGATTTAAAACAAATTTAAATTGTAAATGTTAGCTAAATCATTCTAATAAATATTGTTTAATCTACAATTTAGGCAAGACTTAACCAATAACATGTTTATGAAACTAATTATAGCAGCATCCAGTTAATATGTATTTTTCTTTATTTCAAGTTTATTTAATAAAGGTTTTCTTGTAATCATTGGAGGATATCTTTTTTCATATTTCACAATAGTGTGTCTAATTATGTATATCAGAGTTCAGATTTTTCCATGTAGGCATACAAACAAGCAAGGAAGGTAGGTCTCAAGACATGTTTAGCTTAAGCACCTAAAATTTAGGGATTCAATGTACCTTTTGTTGCAGAACAGATGGTAATTTTGGATGCAATTACTAGCTTGTTAACTATATATTTGGATTAAAATTCTTGCAAAATTTCATAAGGACAGCAAAAGTACCCAATATAACATCTGAAATTATCATAAAGAAAGGGAAGATGATAAAAATAAGAACTTCACGGAAAAAAAGATGACTGTTGTTGTAACATCCCGCAAATCTGTAATATCAGAGTTGACTAAATACAATATATGTCCAACCCAAATATCACGAAAATACGAATCATTAATAGAAAGAAGTTAGAGGGTGAGAAATAGAAAGAAAGAAAATTAGAATAGAAGAAGAACAGAAACACAACACAGAATCTCACATCGCAGCGGAATAAAATATAATATATAACGGCTTTTGATATACAAAATTTGACTGTATATACATAACATTATCATCAGAGTACAACACTTACAATACAGCAGAAATAACACTAGATAACTAATGTTGAAGCCTCCTGCTCCAAGCTCCTCCAAATATCTATAAACACCTGAACTACTTGACTGCCCGTACAAATTTGGGCACCCAAGATTTTAGGTAAAACAAACAAAATAAACTCCAGGCCAGTCATGAGACTGGTATGAGTTAACAATTTAAAATAGTTTCAGAAACTAAATGATATCTCATAAGACCACGCCGTATGACACGGAACGGGTTTTCCCCTAATGAGAATCCAAACCACTTGATTTAACTTTAAAAATCCTTTTGAAAGAAACGATAATATTTATATCAAAACTCTTCTGATATTATGATAGTGTCCAAATCAAATAAATAACAATCTAGTGGAACGTTTGCATCTTACGTTCCACATATATAATATACAATCAAAACCGCGAGCACTTATTAGGGATTTGATTTCCAACTATGGTAAGGTATGGAACCACCTACCGTTGGTGTATCTCTAGAGGAGAATACACCAAGTTCAACAAGAACATCTTGTAACTCAGCCACACATGACCGACCACTCATTTCGCTTGAGTGTATCGAATGTATATCACCAACGGTTGGGATCAGCAACCGTTCCCGAATGGGACAGCATTGAATAGAATAAGGAATTAAATGAATCTCTAGATAGGTGATGATACACCCTAATGGGAGCTAACCACATAGCCATGCTGCCGGCTCGATTTTTGTCATTTCTCGGTTGTTGAGGCCTGAGGCTACGATTACTTCATTCATTGATAACATAATCACTTTAAATGCCACATTGTCAGATCCGTTAATCATTAATTGATTTGCACAAATATATTCTGGATATTATGCTAAGGGAATAAATCTGCTGCCACATTGTATATTTGTACAGTCCAAAATGCGATCATTGGAAATATTCTGTCAGACATTTGTCCATACACGTTCGTTCTGGGACGGAACGAAACCGAAGGCACTATTCCGTACATCCATCCTAGGCAATCTCTACCTAGGACTTATACAACAACCCTTACACTTTACTCCATCTTCAATATATTCAGCATACTTGGTTTGCAACGCTTATGCCAATACGAAGTGGTTCTTTGGATAATAATCCAACTGGTCTCTCCATATTAACAACGGAAAAATGGTCAAAACTTTGATAGTCGGTGATTTAACTATCAAATGAAAAATGTTCGTGTACACACAACGATCTTATTTCCAAATGGAAATTCTATCGATCAATCATATATATATATATATATATACATATATATATATATATATGTTCATAATTTCTTATTCTCTTTATTTAGAAAATATATGTTATTAATATTGGAAAACATTTCCATCTCTTATTCACGCATCACTACTATTCCACACTTATTAGTCCCTAACTGTAAACTAGTAAGAGAACAGTTCTCTAAGTATTAATCCCGAAGGCCGAATCCAACATCAGATCGATACTCAGAAAACTATTCAACTTAACTAATCTCTAGTCAGTTTCTAATTTGCTTAACTCTATTTTTTCAACTCTATTTGATTAACTCTATTTCTTTTAAATCATCGTTCACTTTAAAACGTATACCTTCCAGGATTTAATAAAATTCCCTTTCGTTTATAATATTCTATTTTTAAGTTTGTTTCATTATCGAATTCTATATATTAATTTATAGATCTCTAGTTATTAGATTTTCTTAAAAATATTCTAACTTCTTAACTTTCTGGAAAAATTTGCCATAACCTCCTTTGTACGGGGTTACCGGAAAAATTCAAACCTTGCCACACAGGCCCTCTCCAATCAAAAAGAAAAAGAAACAGCCAAGCGGCTTGCTGATATGGCACATAAAATCTCATATTCAATTAAAATACATACCTTTGTGTCGAGCATTCTATTTATGTCTCTTCTAATACTTTATTCCAAACCCGTCTCATGTATATCCATACATTTCTAATTCATTTCAACTTAATCCAATTGTTTTAACTTGATTCGTTAATTGATTTGCTAATTAATTGTTTTGCCTATTTCACCTTTTTATTTGAATATAACATGTTCAAATATGAGTTTAACTTGTTTATAAACTAATTGAAATTTCATTTTCAATTCAAGTGTCATATTCGATTTCAAATATAAATTTACAAGTCCAGTTTACTTATCTATGATCGAACTTGATTCATAACTCGATTAACAAATTATCCTTTAACTCAGTTAATCCTATTAAATAGTAAATATCTGATTTTGTTTCACAAATAAATCCATATACTTTTACTTGAGTTCATATTCATGTTATCCAATTTATGATTCTTCCTTTTTATTTACAAACACAATTTATTTTACTTGTTTATATATTTAAACAAGTCTTGATTTCAGATTTCATTTGAAATAAATATTTCTACTTTGAAAAAAATAAATTTCCCTTTTTCAAATTCACACTTGTATTTATTTTTCCTGAATTATCCAATGATAATTCATTTCACTTTATTTGTAAACTTCGTTTGTAAATGAATTGCTTGTTTTAATTATTCAAAACAAGTTAATATGTCTATTCTATTCAAATTTCAAATTGTATTTTAGAAAAATAGAATTTCCTTTTTAAAACTGGAAATTTCCTTTTCACGATATTTTTTTAATATCAACATTTAGGCCTAGTGGTAATTAAGCACCCAAAACAACCAATTATTAATTTCAGGTTTTCTAACACATCATATATGACAGTATATATGCAAACAAATAAACAAACAGATAATATATTTTTGAGGAATCCAGTCGGATCCCTCCAACCTGTTTTCCTGCATCCACAGATGTTAGCCAACATAAATAATACCATCCTGCTACAAGGCAGGATATCGCGGTATGAAGGTCATCCACTAATATATGTTTGTGGGGTGCATAGGGAAATCATCCGCTATGGTACCGCGGGCATCCGTTAATGATACTACGGGAATCCAACCACCAAACCAATATATATATATATAATAGTCAACCCTACATAATTAATATATTTAAAACATCCAGAAAGCATTCAAACAACCAACAAACAATTATTTTTAATGAATAAAAATAATTCTAAATAAAGAGGTGAGTGAGATTTACTCACCGTGATTTGCAGTTGGCATTGACGTAATCGTTTCGATTAAAATTAAATGTCATTTAATTTTAACAGAAATTTCCACTAGCTCGAATAAATCCCTTTCCAGCTTTCTATTGCATTCTTTGTTGATATGGTTTCAAAACAATTCGATTCGCATGCTCCTCATTCACATCTTTAATCATTCTCCTTTCTTTCGACAAAATCTGAACCTTTACTTCCAGTAGCTATTCGAACATCAAACCTAACTCCCCAAATTAAATTCCCATACTGCTCCTCTTCACAAACCAACCATTTAACCCCTTCTACTATGGCACCTCCTATCCACCAGTCTGCCTTTATCACCATTGCTTGGCCAAGGTTTCTTACTACAACCCCATCTGTGTTCGACCTCCCTCAAAAACAACCGTCCAGTTACGCTCCAACATCATCAGTAAAAATCCGAACTACTACCAAACTGACACCCTAAAGCATCGCAACCCTGAACTCCTTCGCTTAAACACCCAGTCCATCCCTACGTCGTAAATCGCACCATCTCAAATCGCACTCCTCAAACTCCAGAAAATCGACAGCCTGCCTCATGTTTCTTGAGATTCCCAAATAAGTGTCGCAAGCTTCAAAGCCCCTTCAAATCCATCCCGCAACCCTCGGTGGTACTCGCGACCCCACCATCCCCTTCCTAAATGCGTCGACGTTGAGCCTCCGGCAGTTGAAGAACTCGAACTCCAGGATCTCGCGATAGCGATTTCAATTTCCTTCTTGATTTGCGGAGAAACGAAAAAGGAGTGGTAGCCATTTCTGAGGCTTTCGAATTGAACACGGTGGATGGATTTTGAATGAATGGAAAAGGAAATCAGATCGTGGATTATAAAAGAAAGGGTGCGGTTTAAGTTTGAACTGCATGGCCATTCTTTTGGGTTTTGCTGGAAGCTTACCATCCATTTGAAGAAGAATGCAAATGAATGGTTAAAAAGGGGGAGACGTTGCGTTGTTATAGACCATGCATACTTAGATTAGGAATTTCTGTTGTATTTTATTTTAATTTTTTTTTTGAACCGGTATCTTTTAAATTAAAATACCCTATGATTCCTGTAGTGTCCCGAAATTCCGGTCCAATTTGAGCTGACTAAATAACACAAGTCCAACCCACATTACTCTGGAAATCAGAAAACTAATAGAAAGAAAATAGAGGGTGAGAATAGATAAGATAGAAACTTAGAATAGAAGGAGAAGTAGACATACAACATCAGAGTAACACGAATCTCACAACAGAACGAACAACATATAATAGATAACGTATCCTTGAATAAATCAGTATATGTATAAAATAACATTTATCAGAGTACAACACTTACAACACAGCGGAAATAACTAGAGCTATATAATCCTGAAGCCTCCTACTCCAAGCTCTCCAAGTATATCTGTAAATTTCCGACTACTTGACTGCCCATACAAAATTGGGCACCCAAGAGTTTAGGGAAAACAAAACAAAAAAACTCCGGGTCAGTCATGGGACTGGTGTGAGTAAAACAGTTTAAAACAGTTTGAGCCATTAACGATATCTCATAAGACCACGCCGTATAACGGAACGGGTTTTTCCCTTATGAGAATCCAAAATAATCTTTATATCAAAACTCATTGATATTATAATAATGTCTATCAACCAAAATATAATAATCATCTAGCAGAAACGCTTTCATCTCACGTTCTACATATATAGTATATAATCAAAACCGCAAGCACGTATTGGGTAATGGATTTCCAACTATAACAAGGTATGGAACCACCTTTCGCTAGTGTACCTCTAGAGAGGAATACACTGGACCGACCACTCATTTCGCTTGAGTGTATCGAACGTATATCACCCACGGCTGGGATCGGCAACCATTTCCCGAATGGGATAGCATCGACAATAGATTATAGAAGTAAATGAAACTCTAGATCAGGTGAGTATACCCCTAATAGGTGTGACCTACATAGCCACGCTGCCTACCCGATTTTTGTCATTTTCCGGTTGTGAGGCTAGAGGCCAAGCTTATCTCTAACAGATCACACATTTATTCACTTTGAATGTCACATCGTCATACCCGCCAAATCACAAACTGATTTCCCCAAAAATACCACGGGTATACAGCTAAGAGAAATAAATTCCTCCGCCACCAAACATAAATACGTTTGAAGAGATCAACTTACGCGATCTATTAAATATACTCTGTCAGACATTCTTCCGTACAGGTCGTCCTGGGACTGAACAAAACTGAAGGCACTATTCAGTAAAACCATCTTAGGCAATCTTTACCTAAGATTTATACAACAACCCTTGCACTTTACTCCGTCTTCAATTATCTTTGGCATATATGATTCACAACGCTTATGCCAATACGGAGTGGTTCTTCATATAATAATCCAACCATCTCTCCATATTAACAACGTTAAAATGGTCAAAACTTCGATAGTCGGTGAGTTAACTATCAAAGAAAAACACGTGTGCAAACAACGATATCATTTCCAAGCGGAAATTATATCGATCAATCATCATTTAAAATTTATCTCTTTAGTTCATTAATTTACTTATCTCCTGTTTCCATATATTCTAAATTCTTATTTTCTATTATCAGAAAACATTTCTGATTCTTATTTGGAAAACATTTCCAAAACTCCTTCACTATCAAACCTTACCATTCCTTAGTTAAGAAGGAAGTCAATCAAGTTGGGGGTATAATTACCTCTCAGACCTTAACTGAACAACGTTTTAACTTCGGAATAGACAAAGTTTATCTTTTAAACCTTTAACAAACTTCCTTATGAAACTCTCGGATTCTATTTACGTATCTACTTCTTTATTGAAAACATTGATTATAACTATAGTGTTATAATCCCTACTTCTGAAATATCTAACTTCAAAATGTAACCTTTATTCCTTAATTCGAATTATTAAACAAACACTAATTTATTAATATATACCCTTAATTTAATAACTGGAAAGTAAATATTACTTTCCCTGAATTCGATATAATTGAATTCGACGCGTAATTGTCTTTCGAGTAATCTCTATTTGATTAACTCTTCTCGAATAACTTATATTCGATTAACTCACTTCGAATAACTTACATTCGATTATCTCACTACGAATAACTAATATTCGATAGATCCTCTTCGAATAAATTATATTCGATAACTCTACTCGATTAACTCCATTTGAATAACTCTAACTGGTTAATTCTAACTGGTCAACTCTAAATGGTTAACTCTAACTGGTTAACTCTAATTGATTAACTCTAACTGATCAACCCTAACTGATTAACGCTAACTGGTTAACTCTAATCAATTAACTCTAACTGGTTAACTCTAATTAATTTACTCTATTCGATTAACTCTAATCGAATAACTAATATTCGATTAACTCATTCTGATTAACTCTTTTCGATTAACTCTTTCAGATTAACTCCTTTGATTTATTCCTTTGAATTAACTCCTTTGATTAATTCCTTTGAATTATCTCCTTTGATTAATTCCTTTTCTATTTGTTTAGTTAACAAATTACTATTCCCTTTTCGATTCTAATTATTTAACAAATAAATATTTCTTTTATCTTTTCTATTTGTTTAACCAATAAATATTTCTTTTATCTTTTCTATTTATTTAACAAATAAATATTTCCTTTATCTTTTCTATTTATTTAACAAATAAATATTTCCTTTATCTTTTCTATTTATTTAACAAATAAATATTTCCTTTTACATTTGTCTTACAAATATTTTCTTTTCTATTATATTTGTTTTCACAAATATTTCCAATTCAATTATATTTGTTTTCACAAGTATTTCCAACTCTATAATATTTGTTTTCACAAATATTTCCAATTCTATTATATTTGTTTTCACAAATATAATATATATTTCAATATACACTTTGAAAAATCCCTTTGTATATTCTAGTATTTCTTATGGTGTTTCAAATACCATATATCACTGCTCAGTATCACCCAAACACACACAATCAACAAAGAATGTATATCACATCATATATCACAATTTATATGAGAAGCAGTAAAATAAATATTGAGGAATCTAGTTGGATCCCTCCGACTTGTTTCCCTGCATCCACAGATGTTACACAATATAAATAACATCGATTTCATTTCGATATGAAATATTCTGATAAACAGAATCAATATTTGATTAACGATTTATATATATATATATATCGTTATCTATAATTTCAACCAATACATAAGCAATTCAACCAAACAATTAACACACAGCAATCAACAGACAATTATCAGTTATAAGAATATGTTATAAAAATATAACTGTTCAGAGTTGGTGAGTTTTACTCACATTGGACGGTCATCGTTAATAACGATAGCCATCACTTGATTCAGACGAACAATTTATTTTGCAATAAATTGTAATGAGCTTCAATTGACTCGTGGTCAGTTCCGTTGTGTAGCCACCGTTCATACGATCCCAACGGATCTTGTTTTTCTAAATTCCAATTATGTATGACAAAGATATGTATTTTAGAAGTTTGACTACACAATATGATTATTAACTTAATTAATTGAATTATTTTGGGCATTAACCTTGGATCATCCAGCCCACTCACATCTAAAGCCCAAACCCGTTGATACTCCTTCTTCCTCTTTGAGTTCCAAAACCCGTCGATCACCAAAACACAGCCATTTCCACTTCTTTAACCACCACCGCACCCTCCAATAGTTCATGAATCCCAACCCGAACACCACCAAATAGCTCCTCATCGAAAACCCCATCTACTTCTAGCTTCACCTCAAACTCGAATGTACTTCTGAAAGTTGCGATCTCCAGCAGGCCTCCTCGCCATTTCAGAACCGTGCGACATCTTCACACTTCCGCACGTGTACTCCCCTCTAGTTACCAGAGTCCAACGTCGATCACCATCCAAGCACTTCGATTCCCTTCCATGCACAACGCATGCCCCCCAGCCTCTCATAGTAAACAGCGAAACAATTTGATCACCATATATATATACTATTAGTTTTAAACCCATTTCCTTGTTGCCAATTTTATGAAACCGCCTCTAGACAATTTCCGAAAGCACCACTCCTCCTTCCACAAATTCTAACTGAACGCAAAGCTCAAGTGAAACACCATCCCATTCAAACAACCGCACTTCTTCTTCCCACGTTCGCAGGTCAATCCTCCCCTTCATACGTGTACAGCCGCTACCATTCCCCTGAGTGACCCCCTCTTTTCGTTGGAATTTTATTTACATATTTGAAGTGTGGCTTTCTCTCTCGTTTTTATTGGTTTCCGAAAGCAAAAGAAAGTGATAAACGCTTTCTCAATATATAGGAGTGTAAACTTAATTGCTTAAGGAAAGTGTACAGAGGGTAGGTGGGTTCTTAGGCTTGAAGACCGCAACGTAAGTCATTATGCTTCACACATATATTAATTGGTCATACGTGTCATCATGCTTCACACATATGTCAATTGGACATACATGTCATTATAAGAGAGTACATTTCAGGTGCTAATTTCATATATTGATCTATTCTAATATATTTTGGCTTTGAACAACGGATCATATTGAAGTTGCAAACCATTTAGACCATAATTTAGGGGTAAGAAAACTTGATAAATTTTGGTGTATACCCTATTGCGTAAAATTCCACTTACGTACGGACAGAAATGAAAATATCGTTGTGTCGAGCTCGGTGCCGCGATCCCAAAAATATAATAACACCGGTAGATTAACTTATATTGTGAAACCCCAAAATGTTGACTAAAGGGTGCAAAATACTCCAAATAAAAAGTTGCTTATTTAATTAATTAAAAATTACAATAAAATTCTAAAAATTAAATTATCACTACGTCTCAAAAGAATCTTGTCTAAATTTGAAACCGGTGTCTAGTTATATCGAATAAACCGTTAGGGTCGATAAACAATTCTATAGCGACTATTTTAAAATTTGATTTGGACATAAATCAAAATCTACCCGACGAAATCCTGATTTTTCTCTTCCATTAGAAAAATATACTTCTCCAGCTCTGAACGTTTCTTGTTTCATAGAAATCCGACTTAAAACGGCTTTTGTATATTCGTTTAAAGTTTGAATCGCCAAATTACGAACTGCCGTGCCGTTTCGAGCTCGATCATAAATATATTATAATTTATACATTCAACCTTCGTTATTGAAATATATTGTTGTTATAAATCAATTCTAAACTGAATCATATCTTATAAATAATCCAGTTCACACAATATTGTGAATTCCACTGTATCTGATTATTTCTGAAATTAAATATATTATTACATTATTTATTTTAATTAAAGATTCAATATTATTTAATTCTGGTCATTTTAAATAACCAAACCATTATTTAAATAATTAAATAAATTATTTATGTATCGTAAAAATACGGGTCGTTACATTCTTCCCCCCTTAAAATAATTTCGTCCTCGAAATTGCTAAGGTAGAAAACAAACCTTATTGATTGGTTAGAATTTATTTGTTCACCTCTTAACTTCAGTTTCAACTGAACCAATTTAATTTCAACTAAAATATTAATTAATTCTTATTATCGAGAAATTCCAAAAATTCTGAAAAATTTCACAGCACCTCCTTTGTACTGGTCAATAGGTCAAACTCCAACTCGCCTCTCTGGGCCACCCAAAAGAAAGTCAAACAGCCAAGCCGCTTGCCAATTCGGCTCATAAATCTCATGCTTATATCAAATATAAACTTGTACCTTTTTATCGACCATTCAACTCTACTATCAATTTAGCATATAACAATGCATTCCCAATCAAACTCCAATCTGTTTTTATCCGCAAATCCAACCATTCGCTTATATCTAAGTCAAACTTCATTTAAAATTCGAGTTCCAATCTCGATTTTCAAATTCTTAACTCATTAATCCTATACCATTTCAGATTCTATCTCACAATTCAAAATCTGATTCTACTTGATATATCGTATCCAATTCAATTTCCAGTTAATTGGTTTCAGTTCTAGCTTGGTTTCACAAATTTCTATTTAAATTTGTTTTAATTCAAACAGTCTCTTCCTGGGAGTTTTAAACAGCTTTGCTTTTCTAAAACCATATATTCCTTTTTCGATTTCAAACAACTTGTTTCTCTCGAAAAAATTCAAAAACAAAATCCTTTCGGTAGTAATCCGTCACTTACAACTCGAAATTGAACACCGATGATGTCATGATCATCATCGGAATCTATTTCCAGCTTTCGAAGTGAGTTCAATACTATATCGCTTTTCAAAACCATTTCTAACATTTCCACTTTGAAATTTATTTCAAAATATCCTTCCAATGTTTATAAAACAATTTAAAATCTCCCAGGATTTTAAATTTCTCATATGCTTAATTTAACTCCATTTACAAACACTTCTTCAACTTTTAGGAATTTTAAATTCCAAATTCTGATTTAAATTCAAATTCAATTCAACCGATTTCACGTATTTCACTTATATGAATTTTGATTGGCTATTTACATAACCATTTTACATTCATAATCTTACTCGATTATGTTAACAACCAACATATCTAATATATTATAATCATTTCAATATAAATCCTTTATATCAAAAATATAGTTTGGGTAAAATTATTTCGTTTACCCTCTTTTCAAAACATATAGTGTCGGTTAATTTTATTGAGTGTTTATAAACCCCTACCGATATAATGAATCAAACTGATCGACCAGAACTCATAAACAACTCAATCAATAAATCTCCACAATATAAAACAATTTTATATTGAATAACAAATAAGCGCTCATACATTCAAACTCAATCTGGAGTATTACTAACCCCATCTCTACTAAGTCACACCACAGAGCCAAGGTAATAACTTAACCTTAAACTCTGATACCAACTATAGTAGCACGGCGATTTTGGTAGGCTTTGCAACCATCCCTCAACCCCCCAAGCAGCAGGTTAACCTCCCACCATGGCATACATTGGTACCCTAACTCCATGCTTTACGGCCGGCCTCTCGACTCGACCAACCCGCTATATTGCAGAACCTGTAGGGGTAAGAGTCTCCCGTTCACCACCAAACCGCGAAGCGAGAACCCCTATCAGATGTACCAGTTAAGCAACATGGACTGGTGTGAGTAAAATAGTATAAAAGAGTTTGAGCCATTAACGATATCTCATAAGACCACGCCGTATAATGGAACGGGTTTTTCCCATATGAGAATCCAAAATAATCTTTATATCAAAACCCATTGATATTATAATAGTGTCTATCAACAACAATAAAATAATCATGTAGTAGAAACGCTTTCATCTCACGCTCTACATATATAGTATACAATCAAAACCACAAGCACGTATTGGGTAATGGATTTCCAACTATGACAAGGATGGAACCACCTTTCGCTAGTGTACCTCTAGAGAGGAATACACTGGGTTCAACACGAACATCTTGCAACCCAGCCACACATGATCGACTACTCATTTCACTTGAGTGTATCGAATGTATATCACCCACGGTTGGGATCAACAACCGTTTCCCGAATGGGATAGCATCGACAATAGATTATAGAAATAAATGAAACTCTAGATCAGGTGATTATACATCTTGATAGTTGCGACCTACATAGCGATGCTGCCTGCCTGATTTTTGTTATTTCCGGTTGTGAGGCTAGAGGCCACGCTTATCTCTGACAGATCACACATTTATTCACTTTGAATGTCACATCGTCATACCTGCCAAACCACAAATTGATTTCCCCAAAAATACCACGGGTATACAGCTAAGAGAAACGAATTCCTCTGCCTTCAAACGTAAATACGTTTGAAGAGATCAACTTACGCTATGTATTAAATATACTCTGTCGGACATTCTTCCATACAGGTCATCCTGGGACTGGACAAACCGAAGGCACTACTCATACAACCATCTTAGGCAATCTTTACCTATGATTTATACAACAGCCCTTGCACTTTACTCCGTCTTCAATTATCTTTGGGATATATGATTCACAACGCTTATGCCAATACGGAGTGGTTCTTCGGATAATAATCCAATCGGTCTCTCCATATTAACAACGTTCAAATGGTCAAAACTTCGATAGTCGATGAGTTAACTATCAAAGAAAAACACGTGTGCAAACAACGATATTATTTCCAGGTGGAAATTATATCGATCAATCATCATTTAACATTTATCTCTTTATTTCATTAATTTACTTATCTGTTGTTTCCGTATATTCTAAATTCTTATTTTCTATTATCAGAAAACATTTCTGATTCTTATTTGGAAAACATTTCCAAAACTCCTTCACTATCAAACCTTACCATTACTTAGTTAAGAAGGAAGTCAATCAAGTTAGGGTATAATTACATCTCAGACCTTAACTGAACAACGTTTTAACTTCGGAATAGACAAAGTTTATCTTTTAAACCTTTAACAAATTTCCTTATGAAACTCTCGGATTCTATTTACGTATCCACTTCTTTATTGAAAACATTGATTATAACTATAGCGTTATAATCCCTACTTCTGAAATATCTAACTTCAACATGTAACCTTTATTCCTTAATTCGAATAATTAAACAAACACTAGTTTATTAATATATACCCTTGATTTAAAAACCGGAAAGTAATACTTTCCTCGAATTCGATATAATTGAATTCGACGCGTAACTGTCTTTCGAGTAATCTCTATTTGATTAACTCTTCTCGAATAACTTATATTCGAATAACTCACTTCGAATAACTTATATTCGATTATCTCACTACGAATAACTAATATTCGATAACTCCTCTTCGAATAAATTATATTCGATAACTCTACTCGATTAACTCCATTTGAATAACTCTAACTGGTTGATTCTAACTGGTCAACTCTAACTGGTTAACTCTAACTGGTTACCTTTAGCTAACTCTGATCGATTAACTCTAACTGGTTAACTCTAATTAATTTACTCTATTCGATTAAATCTAATCGAATAACTAATATTCGATTAACTCTTTTCGATTAACTCTTTCAGATTAACTCCTTTGATGTATTCCTTTGAATTAACTCCTTTGATTAATTCCTTTGAATTATCTCCTTTGATTAATTCCTTTTCTATTTGTTTACTTAACAAATAACTATTCCCTTTTCAATTCTATTTATTTAACAAATAAATATTTCTTTTATCTTTTCTATTTATTTAACCAATAAATAATTCTTTTATCTTTTCTAATTACTTAACAAATAAATATTACCTTTATCTTTTCTATTTATTTAACAAATAAATATTTCCTTTATCTTTTCTATTTATTTAACAAATAAATATTTCCTTTTACATTTGTTTTACAAATATTTTCTTTTCTATTATATTTGTTTTCACAAATATTTCCAATTCAATTATATTTGTTTTCACAAATATTTCCAATTCTATTATATTTGTTTTCACAAATATAATTTATATTTCAATATACACTTTGAAAAATCCCTTTGTATATTCCAGTATTTCTTATGGTGTTTCAAATACCATATATCACTACTCAGTATCACCCAAACGCACACAATCAACAAAGATTGTATATCACATCATATATCACAATATATATGTAAAATAGTAAAATAAATGTTGAGGAATCCAGTTGGATCCCTTCGACCTGTTTCCCTGCATCCGCAGATGTTACACAATATAAATAACATCGATTTCATTTCGATATGAAATATTCTGATAAATAGAATCAATATTTGATTAACGATTTATATATATATATATATATCGTTATCGATAATTTCAACCAATACATAAGCAAGTCAACCAAATAGTTAACACACAGCAATCAACAGATAATTATCAGTTCTATGAATACATTATATAAATATAACTGTTTGGAGTTGATGAGTTTTACTCACATTGGACGGTCATCGTTAATAACGATAACCATCGCTTGATTCAGACGAACAATTTATTTTGCAATAAATTGTAATGAGCTTCAATTGACTCGCGGTCAGTTCCATTGTGTAGCCATCGTCCATACGATCCCAACAGATCTTGTTTCGCAGAATTCCGATCACGTATGACAAAGATATGTATTTTAGAATTTTGACTACACAACATGATTATTAACTTAATTAATTAAATTATTTTGGGCATTAACCTTGGATCATCCAGCCCACTCACATCTATAGCCCGAACCCGCTGATACTCCTTCCTCTTTGAGTTCCAAAACCCGTCGCTCGCCAAAACACAGCCATTTCCACTTTTTTAACCCCCACGCACCCTCCAATAGTTCGTGAATCCCAAACCGAACACCACAATTTAGCTCCTCGTCGAAAACCCCATCTACTCTTAGCTTCACCTCAAACTCGAATGTACTTCCAAAAGTTGCGATCTCCAGCGGGCCTCCTCGCCATTTCAGAACCGTGGACATCTTCACACTTCCGCATGTATACTCCCCTCCAGTTACTGGAGTCCAACGTCGATCACCATCCTAAGCACTTTGATTCCCTTCCATGCACAAAGCATGCTCCCCAGTTCCTCATAGTAAACAGCGAAACAATTTCATCACCATATATATATACTATTAGTTTTAAACCCATTTCCTTGTTGCCAGTTTTAAGAAACTGCCTCCAGACAATTTTCGAAAGCACCACTCCTCCTTTCACAAATTCTAACTGAACGCAAAGCTCAAGTGAAACACCATCCCATTCAAACAACCGCACTTCTTCTTCCCACGTTCGCAGGTCAGTCCTCCCCTTCACACGTGTACAGCCGCTACCATTCTCATGCGTGACCCCCTCTTTTCGTTGGAATCTTATTTACATATTTGAAGTGTGGCTTTCTCTCTCGTTTTTATTGGTTTCCGAAAGCAAAAGAAAGTGATAAACGCTTTCTCAATATATAGGAGTGTAAACTTAATTGCTTAAGGAAAGTGTACAGAGGGTAGGTGGGTTCTTAGGCTTGAAGACCGCAACGTAAGTCATTATGTTTCACACATATATTAATTGGTCATACGTGGCATCATGCTTCACACATACGTCAATTGGCCATACATGTCATTATAAGAGAGTACATTTCAGGTGCTAATTTCATATATTGATCTATTCTAATATATTTTGGCTTCGAACAACGGATCATATTGAAGTTGCAAACCATTTAGACCATAATTTAAGGGTAGGAAAACTTGATAAATTCTGGTGTATACCCTATTGCGTAAAATTCCACTTACGTACGGATAGAAATGAAAATACCGTTGCGTCGAGCTCAGTGCCACAATCCCAAAAATATTATAATACCGGTAGATTAACCTATATTGTGAAACCCCAAAATGTTGATTACAGGGTGCAAAATACTCCAAATAAAAAGTTACTTATTTAATTAATTAAAAATTACAATAAAATTCTAAAAATTAAATTATCACTACATCTCAAAATAATCTTGTCTAAATTTGAAACCGGTATCTAGTTGTATCGAATAAACCGTTACGGACGATAAACGATTCTATAGCGACTATTTTAAAATTTGATTTGGACATAACTCAAAATCTACCCGACGAAATCCTGATTTTTCTCTTCCATTAGAAAATTATACTTCTCCAGCTCTGAACGTTTCTTGTTTCACAGAAATCCGACTTAAAATGGCTTCTGTATAACCATTTAAAGTTCGAATCGCCAAATTACGAACTGCCATGCCGTTTCAAACTCGATTATAAATACGTTATAATTTATACGTTCAACCATCGTTATTGAAATATATTCGTTGTTATAAATCAATTCTAAACTGAATCATATCTTATAAATAATCCAGTTCACACAATATTGTGATTTCCACTATATTTGATTATTTCTGAAATTAAATATATTATTGCATTATTTATTTTAATTAAAGATTCAATATTATTTAATTCTGGTCATTTTAAATAACCAAACCATTATTTAAATAATTAAATAAATTATTTATATATGGTAAAAATATGGGTCGTTACAATTCCGAACTCCTTTCTGAACCCAACAACTAACATTCTTAGGGTAATACTACCATTCAGAACACACTGGAATGAGCTACGAAGTCAAATTTTATCATCTGAAGGAGATATTAATTTAAACCAATATCAATTAAATTTCAAAACAATTTATTCTTCGAAAATAAATTAATATTAATATTCTGATTCAAACAGAATTTCGTATTGATTATCTAAACTGACTTTAATTCAGTTTTAAATTTGAATTTAATTTACTTCGTATTACGATAATTTAATCTATTCGATATTAAATCGAAATTGATTATTAAGAATTGATAACTTAATATAAAAAATTCATTTATTATATCAACTAAATATTTAAATCCATATTAAATATTTAAAATAAATTGACAAGAAATCCGGGTCGTTACAGTTGTAGAAAAAAAGGAGAACTAAAATGCAATGTTCTATCGAAAGTATAACTGCAAGGTAAAAATGGGTAATAAACGTACATCATAATTTGAATGTTCTTCATCAGGTTCAATGCAACTAATTTTGAATTAGTCTAAAAAGGGCACCTTTTTGTGCTTACAATGACATAAGGAAGTAGTGAGATAGTGGAAAAGCATCATTGTAAATTACTATATTTCTTTCTATAACAAAGGTTGCATATACCATGGTAAGATGAAATAAAATTCGTTATCATGCCCAATCTAGAAGAACAACCATAAGATAGAAGATGAATTATCCTAGTAATGAACATACCTTATAGGCAAAAATTGTATGAGTGGGCATGGGTTCGTCACAGCCAGCAGCTTACGACTTCACCTAGAAGCCACCAAAGAATTGTTTAGAGAGTCATGTAGCGTACGGTAATACCAGAGGAAAAAATCACATGGAATATCATATCAATTCAGATATATATATAATGACAATGACAAAACATCAAAAAATAAAATTTTAAACTGCATAACCCAAATTTAATGAGTACGTAACCTGAGAAGAGAAATTCTGAGATCGAGTAAAACCAAGAAATAAAGGCTGTCATTTCTAACAAATGTGAAAGCATGTTGAATACCAAAATTGGATGGAGAATTTTTTTTCAAAACCATGGAATATTTGAAAAACATACCCATTTTTGCTTTGAGCCTAAGAGAGAAGAGTTGAATTAAAAGACTTAAACCTATAGGCCACTGCTTCACTCTGCACTCGACGAAAAGTTGTGGTGCATACAGTTTTAGTATGTTTTAATCAACATAAATTCGAGCAAATTGAATCATGAAATATTTTGTTCACGTCACCTGAATAATGTTATGAGTAATCTAACATGGAGAAATTGATCAATCTAAAGACTAAAATAAGAACGTAACCTGAAGGAGAGGTACGAAGGGGAAAACTAATATGTTAGCAGTAGCGAGTTAGCAATTAGGACGATAGGATTTTAGCCCGATCAGGTCGATGTGAAATCAGTAAGCACAATTTGTCGGAAAGGAAGCGAAGAAGGGGTATGCGAAGAAGGCGGCAGAAGGAATTTTGGTACAGGGAAAGGAAGTGAAGAAGGGATATGCAAAGAAGCTACCAGGGTTATTAGAATTCATGCGGTCATGGAAGATTTTACGATGGTTATTCCATTGGACGGCGGGGATTCAAAAGCTATACATGTGTCAGTTTGTGAAATTTTTCAAGAATCTGGATCTGAAAGGTCTTCGAAGTAAGATTGTACTTTCATATAATATAATAGATAGATTTGGGTATTTGAAAATTATTTTGATATTAGATTTACTGCATTTAAATTAAGAACTTATATTTCCCTCTAATAACTTATACCATTTTTATTTTAGTTCGCAAATAATATAATTTAATTGTAGATTCAAGAAAACATTTTCGACTTGATTCACTAAAATACTAACATCCAACACAAAACTTAGAGGAAATTTAAAGTTAAATAAAATCCCACAGTGGTTTATCGGATATGAGACTAATATTCTTTCAACACTATCCAGACACCACCCCAACGACAGTAAAATCAAAACTGTGTATTTCTGTACTTGATTGTACTAGCATGAAGCAAGCAAGCCAGCATGAAATAAACATAAAGTTATAAAGTTGCATATAAAATATCTAATGCTCACAGTATTCGAACGCATGCTTCTTCCAAACAAATCTGCAAACTAATTACTTATTTAAACAAACTTTTTCTTCGTAATCTAAGCTTAACGTGATATACATCATCACATGTCTCTAAACTAAATTATTTGCAAATCATGTTTTTGAAACTTAACTAAAGAACTATGTTACGAAAAAAAATTCTATGCCATCGCATATTTTTACGTTCTTAAGTGCAATGCTGCCAAATCCCAAATCCCGTTCAAATTTAATATATGTCCTATCATTAATTTCTCGTTTATCCAACTTAGTCAGGATATTGTAAGTAATTGATTATGAATAAATTAAGCTGATCAACTGATACTTCTGGATGTGGATACTGTCAAATCTGTATATGCATCCATAATTATTTTTGAATGTTGAATATCAATTATCAACATCTTAGATATCGATATTGGTTAAATATACTCTCCACTAACAATGGATAGAAAAAGATATATAATTGAACTTTTTTAGATTAAATAAACATATCTCAATCTTATCGCTTATTAAAATCTTAAAATTAAACAAACATGATGATAATAAAAAAAACTGAGCAGATAATCTGCATTATAATAAAAATTCTAAGTTAATAAAACAATAAATAAATATATTTTATTTCTAAATTACAGATAGTTTAACTTTGATCTTAAGATAAACCAATGAATAATTTTAGGATGCAGATGTTTTCATATTCACTTATGTTTGTAGACTATAATGGGTCCTAATAATACTAATGACAAAATAAGTTATTATAAACATACAGAGCAGAAACCATGTTATGTTCAAAACATGAACAACAAACACTAACCGCATGCAAAGTAAATCCAGATTCAATATATGTTTACCTTTTTAAGCAAAGTAAATTCCTTATCCTTGATGATTTCTTTCATGTAGCGCATCACCACGTAACCGCGTTCATGGCCACCGGGCTGTTTTGGACATCCCTATTCCAATAAAGTAAAGACATATATATCAGCTTCCAAATTAATTAAACATTAATTTAAGTATGCCATAGTTAGAAGTGGAAAAATACTTATTCTTTACTTTAGGCATTTTATTGCCCTTTCCTGTTTGGGAACTGAAACTGTTAACTGCCCTGCAAATTATATAGAAATTCTTCATCATGTCAACTCAAAAAAGCAACGATGACGCTAGAAAAATTAGTTAGAAAAATTTACTACGCTAATGCTTTCTCTAAAGTCGAAAAACGACTCAGATGCGAGAATAGATTGAGAATATAAATATCACCATCCCATATTACACTCAAAATCTAGTGCAAGTTATTGTCATAAAAAATATTCCAAAGTCAAAATAATACATATTCACACCAATGTTTGTATGTTGAAATATATATATACATATAGGTTTCATCAAACACTTACCTGCTATTATGCTGTATGAAATATATGTGATCACTGTGGTCTCTCATCCTTTGCACAACGTAAGATTCAAAATCTCCATCGAGTTGGACCGTCTGTCCAGGATCAAAAAAACCAAATATGTCCGAATAATTTGCCTCGTGTATCTTAGTAAACATGAACCTAGACAAATAAAATATAAACATTTAAACCGAAACATGCAGAATTGGAAAAAACTAAAAATAAAAATACTAACATCATATAGGTTGATATAATAGCTTGCTCGATCATTTCAAACTGCAAAAATGCTAACACATTTTCATGCAACAACAAAAATTGTCTTCACTTCCCCAAAAACCACTGCATCTTATGGAATCTAAGTCGAGGCCCCACCATCTTACATTAAGGTCATTGCATGTTTATATATCAACTTCCACCTCTTTGGCACACTCTTAGGTGGCTCTGCTTGAGAATATAAGGTCTATAATCTCTGCAGCAACTCACTATTTTTTGGTGGCGACAACTCCTTTTGCTTAATCTATAGGAAAATAATCAACCATCATACAAACATCAAACCCATTTCTATTTCCTCATTTCATGAACATAGAACAAACATATATTATTTAGGTAAGCACATACCACATGTTGTGGGAAACTGATCAGTTCCACAGGCCATGCTACAACAGAGCCAACAGCTTGATGTATAACCTCCATTTCACTAGGTACCGGCACAGGAAGCAACGCATCTGGGTTTGTACATCCATCCACTGAAACATGAAGACAACCGGCGGCATATCCCTTCCATGTATTTTATTACTTGATTCATCTTCAACAGGGAAAACAACACCAAATGCATCCTTGGTGTCTATATTACCAACCGACAACTCACATTTTCGCATAAGCTATGAATAACAAATAAAAGGTCAAAATAAAATGTCTCCCCATCTTTTTCTCATGGTTAGTGTATTATATAAATTTTTATTAATATAAATCTAATTATATAAATCATAAGATGAAAATTATATAAATCTAATTATTACCTTTATTTCTGAACTAGCGGATTAACTATAGCTACATAGTCATCAACATCACCATCCAACACCAATCCTTTTGCATTTTTTGGTTTCTTTTCATCTTGATCTCCTGGTGGTTGGAAACTCTCTTTGTCGGACAAATTTGGCGACTGAAGATTGGCTCCAGCATAGATCATCGCCTTTAGTTTTTCGATTTCCTCCATCATCTCTTCCTTGCCGATATCAGATCCTTCATTACTTTCTCTAGCTCCGCTGACCTTTGTCGATCATGCGCCATCAGCTCAGACTTGGCGATTTGAAGTTTTCTCTATCTCGGCAAATTAGTATATCTTGGGAGTAACAAAGCTTCTAACTGCCAGTACCCTACATCATTACTTCCACAAAGGCTAAACTCCTCCTCCTTATGTTTCTTTTCAAGCAAGGCATCCTATACACACAAAAAATTAAATGAAAACCCATATTTTAGGATGATTTTGAAAAAAAACAAAGAAAATATCATAGGAGGCTTATAAATTTTTCGTTCATCTTAGCCAATTCTTCAGTTAGTTCCATGTCATCCTTTGGCTTTCGAGCCTTCTCCAGAAAACTGCTCGATCAACTTCTTCACCAACCTCTAACTTCCCGAACTTTATCTATTTAAGAGGAAGAAATATTTCAAATCCTCGAGAAAATGATGAAAATTACAATTTACTAGTTAGTTATGTTCTTACTTCCTCTTCCTTCAAACCAATGTACCCTTTTCTTGACAAGCGATGATGATATTTCCTCTTACCAACCACAACACTTAATTTCTCATGAATTGGCTTCAACCAAAAATATAAATATGAACTTTTTGTTTTCATTTTTTATTAATCTATAACTTAACATTTTAATATTTTTTATTACCTTGAAATTGTGATACACTTATTAATATTCATAATTATGACATACAAATGTATGCCATGGAATTTATAAAAACAGAACTAACAAATTAATATAAGCGTATATGCCTGCCAATTAGAAGAAGTCCTCTATGCAACAATTTTTTTCCAAATCGACTTACCAACAAATGCATATTGCTTTGGTGGCCTAGAAAGCTTCTTCTCCTATCCAACAAATGGTAGCACAAATTTACGAGTCAAATTTGTATCAAACTATCTCCATTTACAGCCTGCAGATTTTAACACAAAATTCTCAAGCATGGGATATATTTTGATCCTACACAACATTTAAATACATATCTTACACACACACACACACGAAAAGCTTAATATTCTCTAACTCGTCACAAATTTAAAGCAAAACAAACTACCTGAACATCGAGCCATATTTTTTCATTCAAATAACGATCTACTTTTGGCTAGTTTATAATGTCTATGGGGACCATTTTTCTAGCTAACATGCCTATGTAGGACTGCAATATCTTCAGAGTATCCCCTTCGGGAACTCCAAGTGCATTACAGGTAACTTTGAACTTATTTCCCTGAGATTTTCTCACCACCACTTTGTGCATGGCATATACACTTTGTTTCCCGCTAGATTTCCTTTGTGTAGATTTAGTAGTAATACTCGTTGGTTGCGCCGAGTGTAGGTTCCAACGCTTGCGCGGAGTCTGATAATGCCTTTTCACTTATCTTTGTTCTACAAAGTTATAGAACATAATGAAGCAAATTAATTAGACAATGATATGATGAAACAAATTACTTAGACTACGAGACAATTGCATGATGAATAATATATAAACAAGCAACTAAAAATAAATTATTTAAGGCAAATTGTCATACCAAAGGGCTACGAGAACAACAATATAGAAGAAAATAGCAAATTAACTGGAAGTAGATTCTAACTAATACATAATACCTAATGTAGACTACATTACGATGTTCGCGTTTCCAACAAAATCCCCTCAACATTTTGTCTTTGATTACTAGCACTAGTTCAACGTTAGCCACGAAATCGCATAAAGGGATTTTAGAGCAGAATGTTGGATTTTGAAAGGAGGTGTCTACTATACCATCTTCGTAGTACACCTCACGATAATCTCGAGTAATAGACTTAAGCACAACAGACCAGGTAGCATCAACTGGATCTTCGACATAAAAAACTTGTTAGACTTGGTCAACAGACACATACTTGTCCTTCTTGTGGCCTTGTTGACTAAAGTCCACAAGTGTAAATGCAAGCTCATCAACCTTGGTACCTCTATCATTTGCTGCCCATTTACACAAAAACTAGGGGGTTTTGAATGTGTGGTAATCCAAATCCCATATTTCTTTGATTATCCCATAAAATGTCATATCACCTTCCACGGGATTTAAATCTTTAGCACTAGCGTCTTGGATGGTCTTGGCAACTAATGACACCCTACTATTTTGGACAACCCTTGCATCATCTTAGTTATTTGTGTAGTATCGGACCCCATCAACTAGATACCCTTCGTAGGTTAAAACAGAAAATGTTGGTTTGCCTACCAACCACAGATCATTTCAGAAACAGTTTCGTCCCATTTTCCATTATTTATGTACTGACCTGCAAATATAATTGCCAATACAATGTAAATACACTTCAAATTATCATATATATTAACAACCACAACTAAAAATACACAATAATACAACAATGAATTTTCTTTTAAGCAATACGACTTCTATATAATATGATTTTTCATATTTGTACATTATCTAATGTAACCTAACCTTTCTTTCAAACCAATCAGCAAACAGTCGATTATGTTCTCCCACAAACCACTGAACACTTTTTCTATTGTCTCGATAAATCCTTTACAGATACTCCTTATGCATCATAAATATAAATACATAATATAAGAATTACTGCACATATATATACAATAAATGATAATTCTTATAGAATTAAATACTTATAGAATTACAGAATACTTATAGAATATATGGCTTAACTTCATTGTTGTTAAGAAGGACATGTAGATGCGCCTCATCTCGTTCTTTTTCTTCCACCAACTTTATTATTGCAGTAGATAATGGACCAGAAAGTTTACCTTCATCCTTCCGAAGGCCAACAGTTGTACAATTGTGTTTAAGAAACTCCATGCAAAATTCAGTGGATTCTTCTCCAAGATAACTTTCAGTTATACAACTTTCCAAAGAAAATTGATTTCATACATATCTCTTCAAGAATTTATTGAGCCGTTTAAGTGGATACATCCATCTATAGAACACCGGTCCACATAAATGCAATTCTCTAACCAAATGCACTGTGAGATGTAATATTATAGTGAAAAATAAGGGAGGAAATAATATTTTTCAACTCGCATAAGTTCAGTATCACATCTGATTGCAACTTGCTCAGTTTTGACAAATCTACGACTTTGTTGCACGAAGAATTAAAGAAGAAGAAAAGTGATTATACTAACCTTAACATTCTTTGGAAGTACCAAGCGTATTAAAACTGGTAGTAACTATTGAAGGACGTATGACAGTTGTGGGACTTCAACCCATAAAACTTTAAATCAGTTAATGATATACAGTTTTTAATATTTGATGCATGTCCATAGGGAAGTTTCATATTTGACAATGGCAATAACATTTTTATTCTACCTTGGAAAAAGTATAAGGAGTAGGGGTAATTACATTTTCTTTTCTCCAATCACAGGAGCTAAAGTAGCCCTTATACCCATTTCAACCATATCAAGATGAGAGACGACACTATCTTTAGCCTTAAATTTCAGATTTAATAGTGTCCCTATCAAATTATCGCACACATTTTTCTCGATGTGCATAACATCAAGATAGTGACAAATATGGTGAAACTTCCAATATTTTAACTCGAAAAAAATCAATTTCTTCTTCCATATAGATTCTACCTTATTTGACTTCTTCACCTTAAATTTCAAGTGTTCTTGCTGCCTTAACACTTGTTCTCCAGAAAGGGGTCTTAGTGCGCATCTGAACTCTTGTTCTCCACTGAGGGCTACCCTTTGCCTCCTATATGGACGAGTTTAATCCAAATACTAACACACATTTACCTACTGCGACTTAAATACTTAGCTACAATATCATCGCCACATATTGGACAACACTTATAATCCTGATTGACGCAACCGGATAAATTTTCCGTAGGTAGGGAAATCATTCATTGTCCACATTAAAGTTGCTCTTAAAGTGAAATATTTCTTATTAAATGCATCATATACATTTGGTTCACCTTCCTCCCACAACTTCTTCAAATCATCAATCATTGGTTGAAGATATACGTCAATATTATTACTTGGTTCATGCGGCCTAGAAAGTAATACTGTTAGCATCATAAACTTCCTCTCCGTACACAACTATGGAGGCAGATCATAAACTACTAACACGACCGGGCAACAACTGTACCTATTACTTAGGCCATTAGTATGCGGGTTTATACCATCTGCCTCCAATGCTAAGCGTAAGTTTCTTGGCTCACTACCAAACTCAGGCCACTTGTGATCAATATTTCTCCAAGAAGGAGAATCTGCTGGACGACGCATGTGGCTATCTTCAATTCGGTTGTTCGCATGCTAGGTCATTAGTTTAGCGGTGCATTCAAACTTAAACAATCATTTAAATCTGTGAATTATGAGAAAATACCACATAACTTTTACTGGTATATTAATCCTAACTTTACCATCTTTTCCAACCTTCCAGCGAGGTATATGGCACTTGGGACACTCAGAGGCCTCTGGATTTATACCCCTGTACAACACGCAATCATTCGGACATGCATGAAATTTTATATACTCAATCCAAAATTAGATAGGGTTTTCTTCGCTTCATATATAGTACCAGGCAATGCATGATCTTTAGGTAGGAAAGAACCAACAGAAGTGAGAAAATAAGTGAACGTGGCATTGCTAATCCCAAACCTAGCTTCACAGTTATACAACTTTAACATTGACTCTAACTTAGTGCACTCGCTTCCATCAAATAGAGGTTGTTCGGCATCAGCCACAAACCTC
This sequence comes from Allium sativum, assembly GCA_030737875.1. NCBI lineage: Eukaryota > Viridiplantae > Streptophyta > Magnoliopsida > Asparagales > Amaryllidaceae > Allium > Allium sativum. The sequence continues at coordinate 305,712,506 of CM060924.1, forward strand.
TTGAACTCAAATGACTCTTTATCGTAATCCCCATCATTGCAGGCTGTTTTGTAAATATCAACTATTTCCGAGGTAGGGGTTTGCTTTGTAGCAAGACTTGTACTACCAACAGATGACATGGTACCCCTAAAAGACTCTTCCCCATGCTAGATCCACTCAACATACCCTAAACTAAACCCATTTTCATATAGATGACCTCTACTTGTTTTAACAGGAAATTTTTTAAAATTAACACAACGTCCACATAGGTAGGGAATTGTCTTAGGATTTTTAGCATTTCCTTCAGCTAATAATAAGAGGTTTTCATTACCAATTTCATATGGTAAAGAATCCCTATCTTCTTTAATCCATGACTTATCCATTTCAACCACTTACAAATCAGAAATACCAAATTCAAGCTTACCCACTTAGAACAGATATAAATTAGAAATATCAAACTAAGCTTAACCACTTACAAACCAAAAGCAATACGAATAGAAAATGATATATGAACATAGATTTGAGTAGCTTACCACTTACAAACCTAGATTTGAGTTCGTACTTTATAAATTAGGGCTTTCATCTAATCGATTTGAGATTTAAATAGAGCTTCGAGCTTCACGAAGCAGCTTCACGAAGAAGCTTTACAAATTAGGGCTTTGAGTGTGAGTGGCGAGAGAAGCTTCAGAAACTAGGGTTCGAGAGATTGGAGGTAAAGTGAAAAAAAATGTGGGGGAAAAGTGAAAAAAATCATGGGGGAAAAGTGAATATTTTATTATTTGTTTTTAATTTTAGTTCGGTGAAAATTTTAGCTAAGGCGCTGGGGGGAAATAATTTGGTTAAAGGAGGGAAACAAAATGGTAAGGGGAAAATATTTGAACGACCTGATTTTTCTTTTTTTTTCTAAAGCGTGTATAAGACATCGCTCCTTTAATAAAACGTTGTTCAACCTGATTTTTATTTTTTCTAAAGCATGTATAAGACATTGTTCCATTAATAAAACGATGTCTGAGAAACCAACAACATCAGTTTTAATATTGACGATGTTAAAAATTGTTTTGACATCGGCTGAAATTGCAAATGATGTTAAAACTGTGATGTTTATTCTACTTTTTCTTGTAGTGTGTATCATTTGGGCTTGCACGCTTGAAGGGGGTGAGTGCCTCTGAGTCTCAAACTCACTACCTAACTTACTAGAATTGTGCGATGACCCGTTCAGGGATGGTCAGAGTTCCGTAGTTTCAGCTTCCAAGCCTTTAAATCATCGAGAAGTTATCGATGCCATTGCAAACTATACTTATAAGATAGTTGCATTAGATACCGCACTGAAAACCTATGCCCCTGCGTTGGTGTAAACTAGCATGGAACATGCAGTGTCATAGGTGTTGATGTGATTATAATAAACAGAACTCGAGACACGACGACGATGACTAGTCCCTAAAACTAAAACCATGATCGTAGTTGACCAATATCGTTGGATTTGCTTCAAATTGCAAGTATGTCGTGATTGAGGTGGGAATCAGATCCGCAGATCTGTAGTTCAGTCACATGTCCATAGTTCGATTTTATGCTCTACTCCTATGTACAAGTCCGGATTATCAGTTCTAGTTCAAGCGTAAAGGCATTATCGGTCAACGCACTCAAATCCGAGTCTAATCCAATAATGTGATGTCACGAAAACGACGGTAGTCTGACAAAGAGCCTCTTGGGAGTTGCATCTTCCTTAAGCATGTTGGGATGGAGCTATCAGATATGAAAAGTTGCTTGAGTCCCAAGGGTACGATGTCGCATCCCAAAACCCAAGCGACTTCGCATCCCACTTGCCTCAGAAAAGTTTGCATCTTGGTGCTCAAACTCCACCTCGCATCCCTCTAGGACACGAATTCCCTAAGTCCTAGGGAAACAAAATTTCATATCCTAAGGCTTGGGAAATTTTGACTACCTAGGCAGATATGAAATCCTGATTTCGTATCTCCCTCTGGGATGTGAGATCTCGAGTTTGCACCCCCACTGCAGCCCCCCTTTCTCTCATATCTCCTTCTTCTCCCACCGTGAATCGCACACCAAGATGCAAAGCTTAAGGGCGTGAAACCAAAATTCGTATCCTAGAGACTTCATCTCCACGTCTGTCTCCCATAGAGTCCTTCGAACTCCTCGACCCCACCGCTCCTCCTTCATGAGATGGCATGGCCAATCTCAAGCCATGGCCTTGTGCATTCGAGTGCCATAAATTCGATCAAATCGAACAAAATTATCATTCATGCATAAAATCTAAACCCACTTTAGTTTGATTTGTAGCAAGCTGCGTGGTTTTCGAAGACCTATTGGGATGGGTAGTTTCGGGGAAAATAGTTCTAACTCCTCGGGATTCGATTTCATGCCTAGTGAAGGGGAGGAATTTCGTATCGGAGCATTTATAGGAGGGGCGTAGTTGGGAAGGATACAATTTCGCATCCCTTCAGGATACGATTTTTCGCATCCCCCGAGATACCATTTCGTATCCCTCCAAGATATGAATTTCACATCCCTGCAGGATATGATTTTTCGTATCTAATTTAAAAAAAAAGAAGGGAACTCCCAATTTTGGAAAATTCCTAACTCATGACTCTAGCTACGGCTATGTGAACGCACTTTAGAGCTAACTATCGACCCCAATTTGAATCGCTAACCAATCATACGATCATGAGTTTAAACGACTCAAGAAGCGTATGTTAAGCGTTTGGATTCATGATTTGATATCATTTTAAGAAACAAACTCACGCAATAGCCAAAGATACGCTTACTGATTATATTCCATTACAAACTATGATCGTATCGCACGAAATCACGTGAAAACGTGTGAGTCCGTACGTGATGCTGTATCGACAATGACCAGTTTACGTTTTGATGTAAGTGGGAGTCGACAACTAACGTTTAATTTCTTAAGTCGACAGGAATTAGACATTTTCTAAGGCAACCAGGAATGATTCCCGGACCGGGGAATCAAAATTCTCAACATGCTTAGCAGAAAGGTCACGACCATATGCTTGACACAACTTGGAGATCTTTCCAGTTTTAGGAATGCTCGACTCAACTCGGCACAGCATGTCAAGACAAGATGTACTTTAGGGGGTAAGTGTTAACCAACCTTTTGGTCCGGTTTCCAAAAGCGATACATACACATACGACTCGTCTCATTATGTGGTACAATAGCCCAAAGTGTCTCCAGAATACTCAAGATCCTTTCCCGAAGGAAGTCATGTGAGTATAGACCTCATAACTCCACAAGAAGACATATACTTGGATGAATCTACATTTCTCAATTTCAATCGAACCCCTTGTGTTTTGTATTCCCTACTCCTACCTACTCCACTACCTATAAATACCCATTGGCCTCACACTTAATGGGGGTTAGCATTTTCTTGATTTGACATCTCTTGAGAAGGGCCTTGGAAACCGTTAAAGCCTCTTGGAGCTTGAGGAAGAAGAGAATCCCTATCTCTTCAAGCTTTGAACTTCCATACTGCGAAGACTTCTACACAAGGATTAATAGAATATAACTAATCATTGTAATCATTTATAATGATGATGTCCACCATTTTAATCCTTCAATAGTGAATAAAATCAAAAAATCCTTCAAAGTGGACGTAGGTTCAACCAGTACCGAACCACTATAAAACATTATGTTCTTTACTTTTCCACACTTTTTCCTTACGTGAAATTTTATTATTGTTAACTCGAGAATCTTTCGGTGTGAAACCAATTTTGCACGTCAATACACTAAATTTCCAAATACATATTATAAATATATTTTTTTGAATCATTTCTTATAAAGTTCAGTTAGGGATATATATATATATATATATCCCACTAATTTATTTGTCATATTTTGACTCTAATCATTTATTCAAGTATAACAAACTTATAATTGCAACTGGAAATCATATAAATAGTATTCTCAAACATATAAAGACATTTCACTTAGCCTTTCCTCTTCTTGATTCTCAATTCATATATCAAATTGATATTAAAATTTATACCGAAATTCCATGTTAGTAAACACTCAGAATTCATTTAATTAAGAATATGCTAATTTAGTTTCCATTTATAAATCAACATACTAATTTAGTCTAAATTAAATTAAATTTCACCAAATTAGATTTATATCCATATTATTATTCTTTACTAATCTCACTATTACCAAAGTTCAAAATTATTGTTAATACTTATTTCAATTTCCCTAAGTTTAGAATTATTATACAATGACTAAGGCTCAAATTCAAATGAACACTAATCGGTTTTATTTCCTAAAGTTAGTGTTCTCCTAAGTTATATTTAAAAAAATCCTTTTAACTCGTAAGTTTAATTTATATATCCATTCACACAAATCATCATTATTTCATAAATTTTATATTACTATAAAGTACACCTTTATAGTTTCATAAATATTCTTCTTAAAATCAAATTAGCACCCCAATTATATTTACTTGAAATCAAATAAATCTTTCGTACTTATTTGACATAGAATAAATTTTATGATTCGTAATATCATGCTTATGAAATATAATTAATATTAAGCTTATCATGAGATTTTCAATAACCATTTCATATAAAAATGTAAATTCAATAAAATGATTTATTTACAAATTATCGTCTTATGAATATTGCTTATATAAACTTTCTCAATATGACATTTAAGTTCTTATCATAAAATAATTTTAAAAATACTTTATTTTCTCATTAATAAAGTAAGTGATTATTTTCCTTAATTATTAATTCACCCTAGATTTTATAACTAAATTTCGTCATATTTCTTATCTAGATAAGACCAGGATAAATTGTAGAACAAGAACTCAAAAGTTGAAAGAAGAAGAGAACCAAATCAAAAGGAAATCTATAAAGGATGGGTTTAGAGAAAGAATAGAGATCTAGACTTAAGGAAATCATATCAAAGAAATCCTAATAAGAAACATAAATCTAAAATAAGGAAATTTTTAGGGAAGACTAAATTTGGAAACCAAACTTTACATCAAAAACCATTTAAAAGATCATTTTAAAGCCTTTTAAAACTATTTTTATTTTTAAAATACACTCCATCAATGATGATTCTACAACTAATACTACCCATTCTAGGGTACTTCCTCCCTATCTATAATGAGTATTACACAATAGGCTAAGGTTTACCCAAAACTAAAGCTTTGATACCAACTGTAACAACCACAATTTCCATCCATTCAAGTTGATAATAAAACCAACTTGAATCGTTCAAAACAACATATTGTAAATTAAATTGGGGGTAAACAGAATCAAATTGCAGAATCACAAACATAGAATAACTGAATATCTCATAATGGAATAAATAAACATTGTAGTTCACGAAGTTAACAAATACATAGCCTCAAAAGCAAATATATAATATCAGCGTACAACAGAAATCCCAAATACGTAAATGTCCACTAGTACAAAAGCTAATGTCTGAATGGAAATAACTGAAATTGTAAATAACAGATAGATGGCTAAGGTTCCAGCAAGTCCCTAGCTCTATAAATTAATAAGTCTCCATAGTTGTGGTACTCTAGCTGGCCTGAGCATAAAGTAAAACAAAAACTCCACTCAAGACTAATATTCTTATGTAAATATATTAATTAAGGTGAAATGTTCAATGAAATGCACAAGTTAACTTAAAGAATATTTGGAATTCTCATCTTAAGGATCTATTAAACTGTATATTATATAATATAATACGCTATTATAGTAATGTCTACAGGAAATATACTATTGAAAATAGCATTTAAGGCATTGCCATGTTATCCTTAACACATTTTTATAAGCACTATAGTTTATACAAGCACTGTACATTCACCATACTTGTGTTATCAGAGGGATCTCCATAGAAACAACATCAAATCAAAATTGTAGTGGATAGGACATGATAACATGACCAAGTGCATGAGGCGATACCCACGATAGGATTCTACCGAATTTCCGAATCAGGATGGTAGTAAAGCATAGCAATTATTACCACTTATCTCGTATAACACCCTCATAATCAAGGGTGACCCCAATTAAATCAAAAGGTAATATATATATATATATATATATATATGGTTTCGAAAAAATATGCCTGATTGGAGGAGCGGCCTCACTTTGCCTGGTAATGGCTCATGTTTTAGTCATTTTAATTATGAATCAAAAGTCGAGGCTATCCATCATCATTCTCTTACTTTATTCCAGTAGCCCTAACCAATCCATCGTACCTCATTCTGGATTCTCCTCCACGTACACAGTTGTTAAGGTGGATTTTGTATTAACAGAGAGTATGCTAATACCGACTATGGTCCCTTAATAACCAATTACTTATTTCACACCATGGTCATTTATGTTTAAAATAAACATTGTATTTAAATGTCATAAATCAGTTTACTTCAATTATTAAATTTATTTATGTTTTCTACAAATGAGTCCAGTATTGGATTCAGTTTCAAATTTCAAATATCATGTTACAAAATGGCTCTTTATCAAAATTCGAATTTCAATAATATTAATATCGATATTCATAGAAATCTTTATTTTTAAATAATTCAAACTTAACTGCCCAGATTGGAAATATACTTCTATTTAAAAATAATAATAAACTTAATATAAATTTTGAAATAGTAATAAAATAGATATAATTATTAATTAAAATAACTTGACTAGATAGTTATAAATATGTATTTACAGTTAAATTTATAAAGTAGTTTATATTAGATAGTTACATGATATACATATATATAATAGTTGAATTTATAAAGTAATTATAAAATATATAATAATTAAACTTATAAGATAGTTTAATTAGTTATAAAATACACACTAATTAAATTTATAAAATAGTTTAAATTAAAATAATTATAAACTTTAAGAAATATTTTTATTTGATAAACAGTGTCCATATTTAATTTTTTGTCATATGGTCAACTGATTAAGGTACGTGTCATTTTATCTCATAGTAATTAAAATTTCGAGCCAATCCATATCCTAAATCAATGTAAAAGTATTTTCATAAATAATTTAATGGTTCGACTGTGTATCATTTCAACTCATAGAGATTAAATTTATGGGATCCTATAGCATGAGAACTATATATATATATAGCATGAAGCATTAAGTCACAACACACAGTCAGCATATATCACATCACATAATATATAAGTATAACGTAACATATAACTCAAGTGCCATATGTTAATCATGGTATATTTGTCACATGATAACATTTACATCTTAACACAACAAAATATTGCGTCATATATCAATAATAACACATCGAAATCATAACAAACCTCTCAATGAAATTTCATGTAAATTAATTTACTTAACAAAAAAATGTCAATCGTGAATGATTGGTTCTCACCTTCCATGGACAGAGATGATAACTGTAACACCCCAAATTTCAGTTAATGCTAAAATTCACTAATTGCAGAATAAATAATCTCAGATGTGAGAATTGGGGGAAACGGGCTGCGTCATTGCGTTCGTCTCAGAAAAATACGTGAAATAGAGTCCGAAATTTTGTAAATCGGAGTCCGTATGGCCCAGTTATGGCCCAATGAAGTTTACAGAAAATTCAAAGTTCAAAACAGATTTAAAATTCAGGTTCAAATTTCGAAATTGGGGCCATTGGGCGCAGGTGGGAAAATTCCCGCCTAGCTACCCCAGTCGACAGGCCTGTCGACTGGGCAGTCGACTTGGCTAGGACCAAGTCGACAGCCCTGTCGACTTGGGTGTCGACAGGGGGTGCTCGGCCAGTTTGGCCTGGTGCACCATTTTAGGGTTTGGCTATGTTTTGGGGCTGTTTTCTGGAAGCTTCCGAGATCTGATGGTCCTAATCTAATTTAGGGTTAATCTAAGGGTCTAAAACACATCCTAATCCTATAAATAAGAGCCTAAGCTAGCCCTAAATGATCATAATCCTATCCTCTAACTAAACTATGTCAAAATTTTCTATGATCATGGCCTCCACTCAAAACCCTAGCCTCCATCCTCTTTCTAAACTATTTCTATGAAGGCTTTCATGTTCATACAAGCATTTTTAAGTTGTATGAGTGATCATTAGCTTGCATTCATCATCAAGTTGCAAGCTTTATTTTCAAGGCTAGAGTTTTTGGGTGATTTTTGGCAAGGGTTTGCTTATTGGAGTTTAGTGGTGAGTTTCTATAGCCTTAATAATCAATTGTTAAATTGATTATGATAGGATATGATAAGATATGGCTATGTTTGTGGATCAATGTGTTTACGCAAGTTTAGTATAGTGTATGTTGTGTGTTTTGCGAGTTTTATGCTATATGCTATGCAAGTTTAATGCTATGTTTTATGATGCTCATTATGCAAAACACTATGTTGAACATTGATTCATATGTAACATGTTATGCAAGCTATATGTGAGATTATATGCAAGTTCATATGTAACATGTTATGCAAGCTATATGTGAGATTATATGCAAGTTCATATGTAACATGTTATGCAAGTTATGTGTTTGGTTATACGCAAGTTATGTGCATGATTATATGCAAGTTCATATGTAACATGTTATGCAAGTTATGTGTTTGGTTATATGCAAGTTATGTGCATGATTATATGCAAGTTCATATGTAACATGTTATGCAAGTTATGTGTTTGGTTATATGCAAGTTATGTGCATGATTATATGCAAGTTCATATGTAACATGTTATGCAAGTTATGTGTTTGGTTATATGCAAGTTATGTGCATGATTATATGCAAGTTCATATGTAACATGTTATGCAAGTTATGTGTTTGGTTATATGCAAGTTAACATGTGACATACTATGCAAGTTCACACCTTTGTATGACATAAGAATCATATGCAAGTTACCCCCTTTGTGACATATATGCTTCATGCAAGTTTGGGTTAAATGCTAGTTGGGTTTAATGTATGCTCATATATGCAAGTTGACACCTTTTAAAACCCATGATAAAGTTATATGCTATGATTGGTTAAACCCACGGCATTTGTGATGAATCTTCCCTTTATTATGTCATGTTATGAGAACGAATTACGTGGGGAATGATGGGGTTAATATGCATGTTAATAAAATGGTGTGAAATGGGTATGCTTAAGCATAACATAAAGTGACATAATTGGGAATTTACCTATTAAGTTAGGTCTACCCATATTATGGAATTGGGAATTTACCTATTAAGTTAGGTCTACCCATATTATGGAATTGGGAATTTACCTATTGAGTTAGGTCTACCCATATTCTTGAAATTGGTAATTAATTAGGGATAATTAATACAAATTATGGGGGTGATTAATTAGGTGTAATTAATCAACTAAGACACGAGGTTGGGCCCTTTTGTAGCATAAGACTGCCCGGAATCAACCGGAAAATCCAGCGGCTACAAATGATTGGCCCAATGTGAGAGATCTTAGTCATAAACTAAATACGTGACAAGTGTAAAGACACGAGGTTAGACTCTGTTATGGTGTAAGGCTGCCCGGAACCAACCAGCATATCCAGCTGCCATAAAAGATAGTCTAATGTGAGAGGTCTTTACAAAGGTTACGATCTTAATTAATTAAGAAACACTTAACCAAATTAGCATGTAGTGGGGCATGAGGGGTTAAGTGGGTGCCTTGGGTGGCATGTAGAAGCTAGTGGGGGTGCCTTGGGTGGCATGAGGAAACTAGTGGGTTGCCTTGGGTGGCAATAGAAAATACGATTAGAATACTTAACCAAAGTGGAACATGTAATTAAACATGATTAAAGGGTTAAGTAAGTGCCTTGGGTGGCATGTGGGAATCAAGTAAGTGCCTTGGGTGGCATGTGGAAATCTAGTGGGTGCCTTGAGTGGCAATTAAAATATGATTAAAAGACTTAACCAAAATTTATAACATGTAAGTGGACATGGTTAAAGGGTTAAGTGGGATTCACTAGAAATGACAAGCTTAGGTGGGTAGCTTGTGGGGGCCCATTTCAACCAATATCCCAAACGTATCTTTGTTGGCTCGACCTAAGTCGAGGACGGGACACGCATATTGGGCTTGACCGTAAGAGGCCAAAACGGGTTAGCGGTGGCAACGCAAGTCCAACGGGTTTCATATGCGTGTGTGGACCCGGGCTGGTAAGTAAGACGTTGTTGCATCGTGTAGGTATAAGTCGTGCATCGCTGATATTATCAGGTTGCCACTTTGGGGAATGATACACCCCACTGTGGGGCCAGCACGGGTATCTACGTTAGGGAGCCGATCGCTTGGGGAGTAGTGGGTACACCTAGTGGAGATAGGGGCAGACGGCACCTATGTAGTCAGCTAGGGGTACACGAAACTACTATTAAAAAGTACTAAGTACACTTAGTGGGATCAACCTTAAGTAGGAATTACCCTTGGGTGGGTAGAACTGGTGTGGTGCAGTGTAGGAATTACCCTTGGGTGGGTAGATCTGGGGTGGTGCAGTGTAGTAATTATCCTTGGGTGGGTAAATGCGTCTTTTCGGTTATCTTAGTACATCCTGTGTTTAGTTGGCTACTTAGTGTAGTCATTATCCCCAGAGGTACCGTACCTTGTTTATATCATACCCTAATTACTTTAATGATTGTATTGTTAAGGTTATAGGACTCGCTCAGACTTATGTCTGACCCCGTTGTTTTTTTATCTTTTTCCCAACCCTCAGGTTTTCAGAGTGGGCCTAGCACTAGTGGGCTTTGATCAGACTGTTGTATCTATCTTTTGGAGCTTGGACCGTGGATGTAAAGCTCAGTTTATCTTTTCTATTATGGCTATTAAGTTATGTAGTGGGATTATGTACTTTTGTTTTATCAGGATGGATATTATGTACTTGACTCTTGTTTATGGTTTTGGTGTAACCAAACATGTTTTACTTTCCGCTGCAATGAAATGATGTTTTAAATTCTCAAGTATTACTTATATCTGTCTTGTTGTAATTTTTCTGTTCTATATTCACTTAAAATACTCCACCGATGTTATGGCATTCCCTTAGTGAGTGACCGTAGCGGGTGTGGGGTGTTACACGTGGTATCAGAGCTTAAGGTTACCAGAACAGATAAAATTTTTAGAAAAACTATTTTCTAAGAATATTTTTGAAAGGAGTATTTTCAAAAACATGTCTTTTAAGAGAAAAGTTTTTGAAAGAAAAGCATAATCCCCGATAGCCATATCTTTATCTTTCGAATTCTCCGTTTTGAATCTCTTCCTCTCTCGTTTTGAGTTTCCCCTCCGTGTATAGATGATCTTTCTAAGATAGATAAGAATGGAAAACCACTTCAAGGGACTTAGACGTTAGTCGGATTATAAGTTGGTTCAAGAAGGAGGAGGACTGGTAGGTACCTATTGGATAGACGATGGGAGGAAGGCTCAAATAGTTGTTTGATTAATGAAGGATGAAACCTCATTGGTAGGAGGTTACGAGTGGAGAATGGGAAGAAGAAGGCGAGTAGTTATCCTTTTGGGAGGAATAGGACACCTTATTAGGGTTGTCCAAAGGGGCAAGGGCAAGGTATGGAATCTTCTGGAGGGTAGTTGTATTCCCTCACGGCTAGTGTACCAGATGGGGATAAGACCGTCTTGGTTGGAATTTGGATTTCTTTATTATCCGGTTCGAACTTTATTTGATTCTGACGCATCGAGTTCGTTTATCTCATCGTTGTTAGTTGAGTCACTGCACTTAGACACCAGTTTAGTAGATGATCCCTTAGTTGTTTCAAACCCAATTGGGGGCTCCATGATGTGTTTGGGTTTGAAAGTTTCTATACTTAGCGTTGAGTTTAGATGTGATGCTTCTTGGGCTTCACGGGCTATGGGTTAGTTTTGGACATGGACTGGTTATCCAGTAAGGGTGCCGTTCTTGTTTGTGGAAGGAGAGTTGTTAGGATTACGACCCGCTTGGGTAACACTCTCGAGATCTCTTGTAATCCCATGGAATCTGTTATGCTAAGTCATCTAGAATCGCTTGACACGTCGGTCTAGAGTTTGCGATCTGTTAGAGTGGTCCGGGAATACTCGGATGTGTTTGAGGAGGTGAAGGGCTTACCTCCGGAGCGGGAGATTGACTTCCGAATATATCTGGTAGACAATGCCAAACCAGTATCTTGGCCAGTGTGCCACATGACTCCTCGTGAGAGGAGGGAACTCCATAAGCAAGTAGGCGATTTGCTTGAGAAGGGGTTTAGAAGACGAAGTATATCGGAGTGGGGTGCTCCAGTAGTTTTTGCTATGAAGGCGGATGGGTCCCTCAGACTTTGTGTAGATTATAGGGAGTTTAACAAGATAACAAAGAAGAATAGACACCCATTGCCGAGGATTGATGATCTCTTTGATCAGTTGGTTGGCGCCTCAGTGTTTTCGTGGTAGGACTTAGCCACGGGGTTTCATCAGTTGAGAGTGGCTGAGGATAGTATAGAGAAGACTACCTTTAGGACTCCGGATGGTTTTTATGAGTGGCTGGTGATGCCATTTGGTTTGACGAACGCCCCCGCATACTTTGTTGATTTGATGAGAAGGGTGTTCAGGGAGTACCTAAATAAGTTCGTGATGGTCTTTGTAAATGACATCTTGGTCTTTTCTAGGAGCGAAATAAGTTTTCGTATGTGCTCAATAGGTTGAGCAAAGCCAGTTATGAGATAAACGGTGGTTTTGGAGCGAGACTGGCGAGGACATCCAGAGTTGGACAAGGGCTTAATTATTTAGCCATTTTTACTAGTATCATCTCACGTAGGTCGTCTGAATTCGAAGGAGGTATCCCTTGGGTGTTTGTCTGATATTGGTTTAGGCCTTTGGGGCTTGCATTTGGGGGATGTCGAGTTCGACTAGGGTGGTCTGCGTGAGAGATGGACAGTTGTGATGATTTTGGATGGGGTAATATCCTGGTTTTCTCTAAAAGTGGAGAAGAGCATGCCCTACATCTTAGGGAAGTGTTGGAGACTCTTCGAGCGCATAGTCTTAGGACAGCAAAAGTGGATGGGATTCTTAGCATCCTATGAGTTTGAGATAGCGTATACCCATGGCAAGGGTAACGTGGTAGCGGACGCCTTAAGTAGAAAAAGGTTGTCCTTGAGTTCATTGTTCGTTGAACGACGGAGCTTAGAGTTTATTTCTATGTTTGACTTTAGACCTTCCGTTGACTTTGTACCCGGTTTGCTAGCCTCCTTGGAGGTTAGGCCTACTCTTTTGGGGCGGATTGGCGGAGCGCAGCGAGACGACCCACAGTTGGTTGAGTTAGTAGAGAAGCTCATGAGGAGGGGGAGTCGTCCAGCCATTTGAGTAGGTACACCCTAGATGGTAAGGGGTGGTTGCGTAGAGACGGTAGACTTTGTGTACCGCAAGACGAGGGTTTGAGGAAGGCTATACTTGATGATGCACATCGTTCGAAGATGACCATTCATCCCGGTGGGGACAAGATGTACCAAGACATGAAGCGAGTTTTCTTTTGGGCCGGTATGAAGAAAGACGCGGCCGAGTATGTCGCTAGATGCTTGGTGTGCCAACAAGTAAAAGCGGAGCAATAGAAACCCGGTGGGTTGCTTCACCCATTGGAGGTTCCGCTATGGAAGTGGGATAGTGTCTCGATGGATTTCGTCAATGGATTACCAAGATCGAGGAAGGGTAATACGGGAATTTGGGTTGGGGTAGACAAACTTACTAAGAGTGCCCATTTTATACCCGTGAAGAGTAAGAGGACTGCTCAATGGCTAGCTTCAATCTACATTCGAGAGATTGTTAGATTGCATGGTGTACCTTCCAGCATAGTGAGTGATCGAGATCCTATCTTCACTAGCGAGTTTTGGAAGAGTTTGAAAGAGGCGGTAGGGACTCAGCTGTGTTTGAGCACCGCAAATCATCCTCAGACGAACGGCCAGACCGGGAGGGTGAATCGCATTTTAGAAGACCTTTTGAGGCTATGTATCTTAGATTTTGGAGGTACATGAGAAGAGCATCTTCCATTGGTGGAGTTCGCATATAATAACAGCTTTCAGTCTAGTATTGGCATGGCTCCTTTCGAAGCTTTTTATGGAAGGCCTTGTCGATCACCTACATGTTGGTGGGAATCTACAGATAAGATCTTGCTTGGGCCCGATATGGTTAGGAAGACTTCGGAAAAGATTGATTTGATTCGAAGAAGGATGAAAGCGGTGCAAGACAGACAGAAATCTTACGCGGACAAGAGGAGAACAGAGCTTGAGTTTGATGTTGGGGACATGGTCTTTGTCAAAGTATCTCCGTTACGGAATGTGGTTTGCTTTGGATCTGTTGGGAAGTTAGCACCAAGGTTTGTTGGACTGTTTCCTATTAAGGAAAGGGTTGGACAGATGGCCTATAGAGTGGAGTTGCCCGACGGACTTAGTGGTGTACATGATGTATTCCATGTGTCACATTTGAGGAAGTGCCTACATGAGACCGCAGAGGTGGTAGAGCCGAGCTTGCTTAGAGAAGTAGAGATAGAGCGTGATGCGACTATTCGACGAGCTCCTACACGCATCCTTGGGTCAAAGACTAAGAGGTTGAGAAACAGGGAGGTTCAACTAGTCAAAGTGCAATGGGGAGAAGATGAGAGCAACGCTACTTGGGAGACGGAAGCGAAAATGCGTTCATTATACCCATTCCTTTTTGAGGGTATGTCTTTTAACTTCTCCTTTATCGTTTGTCTAGTACTTATCTTATCTTTAGTATGTCCTCTTGTTAGTGCCTTTGACCTTTAGATAGGGTAAACCTATGGTTGAAACATGTGTTTGAGACATGTTATGATTGATGGATGCATGTGGATGAAAGTGTTAGCTAGTGGTTGCTCGTGGATGCATATACACACACTCTAGACACTAGATCGGCTCGATCACTTCATATTGCATATTGCATATAATTGTGTGTAGGTAGCTATATTTATGGATGTATAATGGTTGTGTTATCATATGGATGATGCATTTTGGTGAATGATTGTGCACTCATGTAGATATAGTATGTGTCGATAGGGTTCTTTCGCATACATATTGGATGCATGGCACTATCACGGTTTGCATATGTTCATACATTAGATAGGGAACATATACACACACTTTTTGCATATGCTCATACATCATTAGAAATTGTTTTAAGGACAATGGATGCCCGTGTTTGATGGATTGAGTAGATGGTTGTTTGGATGGTAGGATATGCATTCTCCTTAGCTTAGAGATTTCGGGGACGAAATCCTTTAAGGAGGGGAGAATGTAACACCCCAAATTTCAGTTAATGCTAAAATTCACTAATTGCAGAATAAATAATCTCAGATGTGAGAATTGGGGGAAACAGGCTGCGTCATTGCGTTCGGCTCGGAAAAATACGTGAAATAGAGTCCGAAATTTTGTAAATCGGAGTCTGTATGGCCCAGTTATGGCCCAATGAAGTTTACAGAAAATTCAAAGTTCAAAACAGATATAAAATTCAGGTTCAAATTTCGAAATTGGGGCCATTGGGCGCAGGTGGGAAAATTCCCGCCAAGCTACCCCAGTCGACAGGCCTGTCGACTGGGCAGTCGACTTGGCTAGGACCAAGTCGACAGCCCTGTCGACTTGGGTGTCGACAGGGGGTGCTCGGCCAGTTTGGCCTGGTGCACCATTTTAGGGTTTGGCTGTGTTTTGGGGCTGTTTTCTGGAAGCTTCCGAGATCTAATGGTCCTAATCTAATTTAGGGTTAATCTAAGGGTCTAAAACACATCCTAATCCTATAAATAAGACCCTAAGCTAGCCCTAAATGATCATAATCCTATCCTCTAACTAAACTATGCCAAAATTTTCTATGATCATGGCCTCCACTCAAAACCTTAGCCTCCATCCTCTTTCTAAACTATTTCTATGAAGGCTTTCATGTTCATACAAGCATTTTTAAGTTGTATGAGTGATCATTAGCTTGCATTCATCATCAAGTTGCAAGCTTTATTTTCAAGGCTAGAGTTTTTGGGTGATTTTTGGCAAGGGTTTGCTTATTGGAGTTTAGTGGTGAGTTTCTATAGCCTTAATAATCAATTGTTAAATTGATTATGATAGGATATGATAAGATATGGCTATGTTTGTGGATCAATGTGTTTATGCAAGTTTAGTATAGTGTATGTTGTGTGTTTTGCGAGTTTTATGCTATATGCTATGCAAGTTTAATGCTATGTTTTATGATGCTCATTATGCAAAACACTATGTTGAACATTGATTCATATGTAACATGTTATGCAAGCTATATGTGAGATTATATGCAAGTTCATATGTAATATGTTATGCAAGCTATATGTGAGATTATATGCAAGTTCATATGTAACATGTTATGCAAGCTATATGTGAGATTATATGCAAGTTCATATGTAACATGTTATGCAAGTTATGTGTTTGGTTATATGCAAGTTATGTGCATGATTATATGCAAGTTCATATGTAACATGTTATGCAAGTTATGTGTTTGGTTATATGCAAGTTATGTGCATGATTATATGCAAGTTCATATGTAACATGTTATGCAAGTTATGTGTTTGGTTATATGCAAGTTATGTGCATGATTATATGCAAGTTCATATGTAACATGTTATGCAAGTTATGTGTTTGGTTATATGCAAGTTATGTGCATGATTATATGCAAGTTCATATGTAACATGTTATGCAAGTTATGTGTTTGGTTATATGCAAGTTAACATGTGACATGCTATGCAAGTTCACACCTTTGTATGACATAAGAATCATATGCAAGTTACCCCCTTTGTGACATATGTGCTTCATGCAAGTTTGGGCTAAATGCTAGTTGGGTTTAATGTATGCTCATATATGCAAGTTGACACCTTTTAAAACCCATGATAAAGTTATATGCTATGATTGGTTAAACCCATGGCATTTGTGATGAATCTTCCCTTTATTATGTCATGTTATGAGAATGAATTACGTGGGGAACAATGGGGTTGATATGCATGTTAATAAAATGGTGTGAAATGGGTATGCTTAAGCATAACATAAAGTGACATAATTGGGAATTTACCTATTAAGTTAGGTCTACCCATATTATGGAATTGGGAATTTACCTATTAAGTTAGGTCTACCCATATTATGGAATTGGGAATTTACCTATTGAGTTAGGTCTACCCATATTCTTGAAATTGGTAATTAATTAGGGATAATTAATACAAATTATGGGGGTGATTAATTAGGTGTAATTAATCAACTAAGACACGAGGTTGGACCCTTTTGTAGCATAAGACTGCCCGGAACCAACCGGCAAATCCAGCGACTACAAATGATTGGCCCAATGTGAGAGGTCTTAGTCATAAACTAAATATGTGACAATTGTAAAGACACGAGGTTAGACTCTGTTATGGTGTAAGGCTGCCCGGAACCAACCGGCATGTCCAGCTGCCATAAAAGACAGTCTAATGTGAGAGGTCTTTACAAAGGTTACGATCTTAATTAATTAAGAAACACTTAACCAAATTAGCATGTAGTGGGGCATGAGGGGTTAAGTGGGTGCCTTGGGTGGCATGTTGAAGCTAGTGGGGGTGCCTTGGGTGGCATGAGGAAACTAGTGGGTTGCCTTGGGTGGCAATAGAAAATACGATTAGAATACTTAACCAAAGTGGAACATGTAATTAAATATGATTAAAGGGTTAAGTAAGTGCCTTGGGTGGCATGTGGGAATCAAGTAAGTGCCTTGGGTGGCATGTGGAAATCTAGTGGGTGCCTTGAGTGGCAATTAAAATATGATTAAAAGACTTAACCAAAATTTATAACATGTAAGTGGACATGGTTAAAGGGTTAAGTGGGATTCACTAGAAATGACAAGCTTAGGTGGGTAGCTTGTGGGGGCCCATTTCAACCAATATCCCAAACGTATCTTTGTTGGCTCGACCCAAGTCGAGGACGGGACACGCATATTGGGCTTGACCGTAAGAGGCCAAAACGGGTTAGCGGTGGCAACGCAAGTCCAACGGGTTTCATATGCGTGTGTGGACCCGGGCTGGTAAGTAAGACGTTGTTGCATCGTGTAGGTATAAGCCGTGCATCGCTGATATTATCAGGTTGCCACTTTGGGGAATGATACACCCCACTGTGGGGCCAGCACGGGTATCTACGTTAGGGAGCCGATCGCTTGGGGAGTAGTGGGTACACCTAGTGGAGATAGGGGCAGACGGCACCTATGTAGTCAGCTAGGGGTACACGAAACTACTATTAAAAAGTACTAAGTACACTTAGTGGGATCAACCTTAAGTAGGAATTACCCTTGGGTGGGTAGAACTGGTGTGGTGCAGTGTAGGAATTACCCTTGGGTGGGTAGATCTGGGGTGGTGCAGTGTAGTAATTATCCTTGGGTGGGTAAATGCGTCTTTTCGGTTATCTTAGTACATTCTGTGTTTAGTTGGCTACTTAGTGTAGTCATTATCCCCAGAGGTACCGTACCTTGTTTATATCATACCCTAATTACTTTAATGATTGTATTGTTAAGGTTATAGGACTCGCTCAGACTTATGTCTGACCCCGTTGTTTTTTTATCTTTTTCCCAACCCTAAGGTTTTCAGAGTGGGCCTAGCACTAGTGGGCTTTGATCAGACTGCTGTATCTATCTTTTGGAGCTTGGACCATGGATGTAAAGCTCAGTTTATCTTTTCTATTATGGCTATTAAGTTATGTAGTGGGATTATGTACTTTTGTTTTATCAGGATGGATATTATGTACTTGACTCTTGTTTATGGTTTTGGTGTAACCAAACATGTTTTACTTTCCGCTGCACTGAAATGATGTTTTAAATTCTCAAGTATTACTTATATCTGTCTTGTTGTAATTTTTTTGTTCTATATTCACTTAAAATACTCCACCGATGTTATGGCATTCCCTTAGTGAGTGACCATAGCGGGTGTGGGGTGTTACAATAACTATGCTAATACAGAAACACACAACAGTATCTCAACCAATTAAAAAGAAAAAGGAAGTATGATTTATTTAGGGAAGATGGACTTAGATTTTTTTAGAATTTACCAAACAGAACCAAAATTTGGTCATTCTGAATCTGATTTTGGACATGTTAATCAGCAAAATTGAAAAAGTGACCAATAACAAGGTTGCTGCATATTATTATTCTACAATTTAAGGAAAAAAAATGGATTTTGATTATTTTGAAGGGAGATAAGAACGAAACAATAAAGAACGTTTTCAGATCAAAATATGTTCTAAAAGATTTGCAATTTCAACATAGTAAAACTCAAAACATGAAAAGGTGGTTAATATGAAATTTGTAACTATTTCGGTTACACTGAACCCAAAAGAAGTTAATTTGTTGTTTCTTGAGGGACTTATAGATGTAGGAAGAATAGGAAAAATCAGAAGAAGAAGAAAATAAAATAAAAATAAAAGCATGGATATCAAGGTGACGACTAGATTTTTAGGCTCAGACCGAGGGGATGGATTTGGCCATAGGGGAAAGGGTGTGATCTGGTGATGCAGCGGGTTTAGATGGATCTAGTGGCGGTAGTTCGAGGTGGCGTAGGGTGCTAGAATGGGGAAATTTAGGTTTCAGGGTGTAAGATTTAGGGCTATCACAGTTGGACCATTCAACCGTCAAACCGCACTAACCGTATACATGGTTACCGTCTACTACGATAACGGTGACGACAACGGTTGTGGATTTTTATTACCGCGGTAAACCATACCAATCGCACATGATTTTTTTTTGTAGTATTTCATACAAAAATATATGTTGTTTAATAACTTTAGCTAGAGAAATAACATATGTATAAATTATTTGTGCTTTAATTTATAGAAAACATGCACAAGGATGGTTTGTTTCATAAATAAACAAACTAATTCTTAAGAAAAAAGTTAGAACTTGAATTATTTATGGATAATAATGTAAATTTACGGTAAAGGTTGCGGTAACGGTTAGACAATTATGGTAACGGTTATAAAATTTGTTAATCGTCAACAACGGTTGCGGTTATGGTTGGAGGTAAAATTGATGGTTGCCGTAACCGCAAAACCCCTAGTAAGATTTGTAAAAAGAAAGAGGGGTGCTAGAATTTTCCTTTTTGGAAAAGAGGAGGGATAGTTTCAGGTGGGGTCGCAATTTAGAAGGAAGAGAGAGTTTGGCTGGCCAGTCTGTGGGGGTGTAGGTACAAGGCAGGGTGGTCGCTCAAGGAGGAGAGAGAGGAAAGATGCAAGGTTAGAGAGGAATTAAAATTTAGGATTTCTGATTTTTGGATTTTGAAATAGAGAGGTAGAGGAAACGTTTCCACAGAGAATCCAATAGAACAAAGAAAATGAGAAGATGAGAGAGAAGAACTTATAGAGAAGGAGGAGAAATGATAGGCAAAACTTTAGGAAATGAAAATAGAGAAGTTTAAGAAAAATACATGTACTTTTACCTCTCTAGATGTGTTTTGAAATTTAAACATAAAAATTATGATGAGGCATGATGTGGTAGCGGTTAAAGCTTTCTCAAAAAGCCAGGGATAATGTAGAAAATGATTCAGAGAAGGAACAAAAGTAAACACACATAAACACCGTCGTTTTTGCATGTTTTCACATTGCAAATCGCAATTTCGAAGTAATAAAGCTCCAATTTTAATGAAATGGAAAGTCATAATCATCTTAGAATTTCATCTAGAATAATAAAAAAATTGGATTTCAAAATTTTTAAATTTTCAATAAAAATTCGAAATTTGACCAAAACTGTTTCTTTTTTTTCGTTTTTGTTAAATTTAGTCGAACAAACTACTCAAAATGACAAGTCCATTATTTAAATTTAATTTTTTTTACTTTGACTTAAATTCAACTGATCACACTATTTAAATTGTTCAAATTTTGCAAGTCGTTACATCTAGGTAAGTTTACATGCAACAATTAGGTAACTATATATGAATTTTTAATGAAATTTATTTTTATTTTACATTACTTTGAATTGTTTAAAGTTTAAACTATTTATGAATAATGCATAATTTTAAATTAGAGATACTACTAATCATAATATGTTTTAATAAACTACGTTAAGTTGGAAGACCATATTATACATAATTAATAAGAAGTAAATGAATAAAACAGGAAAACCGTGTGAAGGACAAAATAAACAAAAAATTGTTTCATAAGAACAAGAGGCTAAAATTTTGTCCATAAGGACCAATTTTAGTGTAAAGGGAGGAATTATAGTGGGCCCCTGAATTCCTCTTTTTACACTAAAATTTGTCCTTGGATAAAATTTTAGCCTTTTGTCCTTATGGAACAATTTTTTGTTCATTTTGTCCTTGAGGCTAAAAACCCCTGAATAAAATTAGTTGCTTTTAATTTTGAAAATTTTGAAGTTAATATATAAAAATTAATTCAAATTAATGAGATAATTAATTACATATCGATTCTTTTCAATGCAAATCAATCATGGAACTGATATTTTGCAGACTTTGCTATGGTAGGGACCATGTATCATAAAATGTTATGTAGACTTAATAAATTGTTTGCTATGCAAGAAATATATGCATCAAATAGAAATAGTAAACTTGAACCTAATTACCTGATAATAAAAATTAGTTTCATTTTCTTCTACCAAACTTGGTTAAAAAAAATGATTAAGACCAAATATATCTAAAGACCATTTTCCTAAAGAGCCCAGCAAGTTGTTGTTTAGGAAATAATCATGCTTTTATGAAAAGAAAATTGGCAAATTGTTTAATTCTTGGAAGAAATTGTTAGAATATTTGATATATGTTATTTATGTTAATATATATACATATACATATATATATATATTACATATAGTAATATATATACATATACATATATACATATATATTAATGATAGAATAGTTGATATCCATTATTTATGTTAATATATATATATATATATATATATATATTACATATGGTTATATATATTATTTATGTCAATGTTTATTTGATTGCAAGCTCGATCCATGTATTTATCTTGGTCCCGCTCCCAACCGCAGAGGATCAAAGTGTTACGATATAGCAAGCGGCAGAATCATTATTTGTCGTCATGTGAAATTCATTGAGACCGACTTCCCATTCGCACAAATTCACAAAACCACAAATACAACGTATGATTTTTTAACTGCCAATAGCTAATTCTTTATTGAATTATTTGCATTCCACTTTAAAGCCTCCAAACATAACTGAATCCACTTCTTTCCAGCCTAATCCATTGCTCAATCTCACAACTCTAGGTCAACAGCATCTCTTTCCCCAAACACCTCCATTTCGACTGCTCAAACGAACCAAACCCAAAGCCCACAAAGCTCACCTTGGCCTAACAACCCAATATTACATTGTATGACAACCCAAGCAATGGATGGCATTTTAAAACCAGATCCTAAATGCACTGCCAGTTTACACACATCTACCACAAACATATCTCCCATACCTAAGGACCCTGTTAGTGCTATTCACGGCCAAAACTGGAATAGTGCAGTGTTGGATGAATTTAATGCTTTAATTGATAATAAAACATGGGAGTTAGTGCCTAGGCCACCGAATGTGAATGTAATTCGTTCTATATGGATTTTTCGTCACAAGTACAATTCCAATGGTTCTTTTGAGCGACATAAAACCCGTCTTGTAGGTGATGGTAAAACTCAGCAGCAGGGTATTGATTGTGAAGAAACGTTTAGCCCAGTGGTTAAACCAGCAAGTATACGAGCAGTTCTTAGTATCGCTCTTTCAAAATCTTGGCCCATTCATCAACTAGATAGACGTTCCACCTCAGGTTATTGTGTATTTCTTAGAGATAATCTTATTTCTTGGTCTTCTAAACATTATCCTACATTGTCTCGTTCTAGTGCAGAAGCTGAGTATATAGGAGTTGCTAATGTTGTCTCTGACTCCTGTTGGATCAGAAATTCATTATTAGAGTTGCATGTTCCATTCTGTAACAACCCGGAAAATCAGAATTAATTCAAAAATTTTATTTTAAGAAATTTGGTTAGAAAATGTGCCAGAATTTAAAAATTCTATTTTTAAATAATATAAAAGCTATTAAAAATAGTCATCTTACAAACGACCTCCGTTTTCGATGAAACCATTTTGTTAGATTCGGAATGTTAAATTATTGCTAAGTTTAATTTTCCTTAATTTTTGAAATTAATATGTGAGCGTGGTAAATTAAACTGTGTTCGATAATTTTTATTGAATTTGATCGACCGTTAAAAAGATCATTTTTCAAACGATCTCCAAATTCGTCGAAATTAATTTTGTTAGGATTGTATCGTCAAAATATAGCTAGGTTTATTTTTCGGGAATTTTTGGAGTCCATGTGCGGCCTCAGTAAATTCAAATGTACGATCAGATTAAATAATTAAATGAGTTATATTTTAATTTAAAGAAAACAAGCTGAAAACGATCGAATGGGCTGATGGGACCTAGCCCATTATGTCCGAAACGAGGGGATTTGGCTAGGCACAACACTCGTTGGGCTGAATTTGGAGCTATTGATAATTAATGGGTTTATTTGCAAAACTAGAAATTTAATACTATTTTATTATAAATACCTAACCCATCAAAACCCTAATTCCTATTCATAGCCGTCGCCTATTCAATTTCCATGGCCAGAATTGCTCCTTTCTTCCTCCTTGAATAACTCCCCATCCGCTCACCGAAATCAATTGATCCTGTTGAGGATTTTGTAGAGAACTTCTTCCTCTCCACATCCATACCTGATTCGTTAGTTGTAGTTGCACGTACCTCGAGGACCGAGCCCCCAAACCTGCCGACTTTCGACCGGAAATCCGCCTCCGTCGTGCCATGGAGTTGGGCCCCACTTTCAGCGTTGGTGCGTCACTCCTAGCACTTTGACGTGGCAGTGCCTGACCGGCCTTCCTCTTCACTGATCGGAAGTAAAACTAAAATCTAGTTTGGTTCTAATACAGAGAGGGTGCGACCTTAATTCTAATTATAGAAAAAAAGGTATTTTCTAATTAAAATGTTTAATTAATTAATTCAAAATGTTATCTACGTAAATAAATTCATAACTGATGCATACGAACTCGGAATTGAACAATTTCAGAACCGCTGCAATCGTGAGTCCAAGATATACATTTCTGGACTGATCAGAACGAATTTGGAGCAGATTAGATTTTGGACAAAAATTCAAATCTGAATTATACAGGATTGAAAGCACTGTGAGAAATTCTACTTTTTTATATATATAATTAAAATTACTTAATCATGATTGTGGTACACCCATATGTTGTTAAATTCTATTTGTACGATACATGATTTGATCCAGAATTGATGTTGTTATGTAGATCCACTGATTTGATGATGTTTGTGTGGAATAAAATTGTTGGAAACAAAAATACCATTTTTTGTTAAAAAAATAGAATTGGATTAAAATTGTCATTTTGACAAATTAGTATAATTGGATTAAAATTGTCATTTTGACAAATTAGAATAATTGGATTAAAATTGTCATTTTGACAAATTAGTATAATTGGATTAAAATTGTTATTTTTGACAAATTAGAATTTTTGAATTAAAATTGTCATTTTAGTCAAAACACAATTGTTGAATTAAATTTGTCAATTTTGTCAAATTAGAATAGTTGAATTAAAATTATCATTTTTGTCAAAATAAAATTATTGGATTAAAATTTTCAATTTTGTCAAATTAGAATAGCTGAATCAAAATTGACAATTTTGTCAAATTAGAATAGTTAAACAAAAATTGTCATTTTTGTCAAATTAGAACTGTTGAATCAAAATATACATCTTTGTCAGTATAGATTAGTTGAAACAAAATATACATTTTTGTCAAAATATAGTTGTTGAAACAAAAATGAACATTTTTGTCAAAATAGATTAGTTGAAACAAAATATACATTTTTGTAAGAATATAGTTGTTGAAACAAAAATGAACATTTTTGTCAAAATAGATAGTTGAATCAAAATATACATTTTTGTCAAGATATGATGGTTGAAAACAAAAATTACATTTTTGTTAGATAGATTTGAGTTAAACAAAAGTTTCATTTTTGTTAAAGAGATTTGAGGTAAAACAAAACAAAAAAACATTTTTGTTAAAAAGATTTGTGTTTGAGCAAAAATATTCATTTTGTTAAACTAGAATTGTAACAAAATGAAATTATCACTTTTTATTTGTTTTGTTAAACTAGAATTGTTAACAAAATGAAATCATCACTTTTTATTCATTTTGTTAAACTAGAATTGTTAACAAAATGAAATCATCACTTTTTATTCATTTTGTTAAACTAGAATTGTTAACAAAATGAATTGTCACTTTTATTCTTTTTGTAAAAGTAGAATTGTTAACAAAATGAAATTATCACATTTTATATTTTTTGTTAAACTAGAATTGTTAACAAAATGAAATCATCACTTTTTATTCATTTTGTTAAACTATAATTGTAAACAAAATGAATTATCACTTTTAATCTTTTTGTTAAACTAGAATTGTTAACAAAATGAAATTATCACTTTTTATTCATTTTGTTAAACTAGAATTGTTAACAAAATGAAATTATCACTTTTAATTTATTTTGTTAAACTAGAATTGTTAACAAAATGAGATCATCACTTTTTATTCATTTTGTTAAACTAGAATTGTTAACAAAATGAATTATCACTTTTAATCTTTTTGTTAAACTAGAATTGTTAACAAAATGAAATTATCACTTTTTATTTATTTTGTTAAACTAGAATTGTTAACAAAATGAAATTATCACTTTTTATTCATTTTGTTAAACTAGAGTTGTTAACAAAATGAAATTATCACATTTTATTCATTTTGTTAAACTAGAATTGTTAACAAAATGAAATTATCAATTTTCATTCATTTTGTTAAACTAGAATTGTTAACAAAATGAAATTATCCTTTTTTATTCATTTTGTTAAACTAGAATTGTAAACAAAATGAAATTATCACTTTTTATTTATTTTGTTAAACTAGAATTGTTAACAAAATGAAATCATCACTTTTTATTCATTTTGTTAAACTAGAATTGTTAACAAAATGAATTATCACTTTTAATCTTTTTGTTAAACTAGAATTGTTAACAAAATGAATTATCACTTTTAATCATTTTGTTGAAACAGAATTGTCAACAAAAATGAATGTATCACTTTTTATGCATTTTGTGGAAATAGAATTTGTATGCAAATTTAAGAATCATTTTTATTGTTAAAACATACATTAGAATTTGTATGTAAGTTAAAGAATCATTTTTATTTGCAAAATATACAATAAAATTTGTATGCAAATTTAAGAATCATTTTTATTGTTAAAACATACATTAGAATTTGTATGTAAGTTAAAGAATCATTTTTATTTGCAAAATATACAATAGAATTTCTATGCAAATTTAAGAATCATTTTTATTGTTAAAACATACATTAGAATTTGAATGCAAATTAAAGAATCATTTTTATTGTTGAAACATATATTACAATTTGTATGCAAATTAAAGAATCATTTTTATTGTTAAAACATACATTAGAATTTGTATGCAAATTAAAGAATCATTTTTATTAGCAAAAACATACGTTAGAATTTGTATGCAAGTTTAAGAACCATTTTTGTTGTCAAAACATACATTAGGATTTGTGTACAAATTAAAGATACATTTTATAGTCAAATTACACAATAGAATTTGTACGCAAATCAAAGTAGCATTTTTATTGTCAAATTATACAAGAATTTGTATGCAAATCACAGTGACATTTTTATTGTCAAATTATACATTAGAATTTGTGTACAAAGCAAAGAGGCATTTTATATGTTATGTTATACGTTGAACTATATACAAATAAAATATTTCTTTTTATTCGTTAAAGTTAAAAATAAAAATTGCATACAAGTAATGAAAATAAAAAATTTCTTTTTATTTGTCATTAGCAAAAATGTCATGTGAATAAAATCCATACTTGTTTGCCATTAGAATACCTGTAGAAATGAATGTAAATAAAACACATATTTATTTGACATTATGAACATGTAGATGTGTTATGCCAATAAACATTCTTTTATTTGGCGAGTTAAACACTTTTGTGGAATTGTCGAATAGTTTATATTTATATATAATTATATATATAAATATAAACTAAAATTAAACGAATCGCGCGCGGCAGTTCACGTTTCGGAATTGTAACTTTAAATGATTATACTGAAAGATCCGACCGTCGGATTTTCCCAAAACTGTAACCTTTAGGACCGCTTTGAGAAGATCTTCCCAACGGTATAAAATTTATTGAAATCCAACGGTTAGATTTCGAGAAGAGTGTGAATCAAACTTTGATAAAAACAGCGCCAGGGCCGCCTATTGACCCGAAGCATCGTTAAATTAAATTGGGCTATTTTTATATAAATAAAAATAGCGATAGATCGTTATAAAATAATATTAATGGTATGAAATGGTTTAAATTATATATATGCGAGAATTATTTGAAAAGACCGAGTTCAATCTCATTTCAAATAATTATACGTCGATTTAAATCGAAGATGGTGATTGAAGACTAGCGATTTTCACATCGAATGGATAACTACTAATGTCTGACATTGGGTAGCTCCCAGTAAAGGGTTAAAGTGGTAGTTCTCCAAATGTACATGTTGATTGTCCGGATAAGCGAGCACCTCTCTTCCATATTGAACATATGGGATGAGGAATAAGGTATCCCCGGTTTCATTCAGACCCAGAACGGACATGTAAATAGATGTGTGTATGACGTTGGATTTCATTCTATGTGAATTGATTTCTATTTAATATATATCCGTTTGGTGGCGGAGAATTTATTCTCTTGCTTAACACATTTCTCTGAGACGATGAGCTCAAAGGTTATATATTGATAGTTATTGATCGCATCGCGGGAATTGTCAATGTGGCATGCCAAGATACAATTGATCGAGGCTTTTGTTGAAAAGTATAGTCTTGTGGTTGATGATCAAAGCATGGCCTATTCAGGCGTAGCTTTGTATATAGAGTTACTTCGCAGTAAGAGTCAGAAATGGGACAAGGGAACGCAGGGAGTGCACACGTTTCTTTCTAGCTAGAAGTGGTGTCATGGTATGGAGTCCAGACATTTTTACTTATGTGGATGATGGATTACGAGGCCTCGGTTATATTGGTCGATAGTGACCAATTTATAGGTTCAATAGGACCGCGAAGCGTGTGTTCAGGCATAACTAATCTACTAAAGTATTTGTGGACCGACCCTGCAGGATCCAAGGGTTGCCCGTAGGTGTGATCCCGAGACATTTGCTAGAATGTCTCGAATTGGTAAGGAGATCGTCCCTCATCTTGACTCATGATGGAAACCCAATTTCCAATACGACATTACAGTTTTGATTGTAAACCTATATATGGCGACATAGTAGGATGGGGTACTATGCCGTCTAGGATTGATACATTTACTTTGAAGTACTTTAAAACTGATTATACAGTAATAATAATACTAATTATTATTTTCTACGTATCAAGCATGTTTGGTCATTATAAGGTAAAACTCTATCCTCCGGTTTGCGTTGCATTATGTGATGGGACTTAAGTCTTATAATGATTTCATTTTTCTAAAAAGCATTGTGTTGTTTTGAATAAAAATTTATTTATTTTATGCACTGGCAATCCAATGGAGTAAACCTGTTCCGAGTTAGCGGCGTGGTCCTGTGATTAGGCATATTGTTAGATAAGTTAGGAACGATTTCTTATACCAGTCCCATGACTGACTCGTAGTTTGTTTCACTTTGCAAACTCGGGTGCCCTCTTTCTCACATCGGCAGCCAAGTGACAGGTTCAGGTTATTTTGGGATATGTGCTGGATTGAAGTATGCTTATGGACAGGAGACGAAGAACATCTTTATCTTTTATTTCTACTTTGAGACATTTAGACATCCTTTATCTATGATGTACTTGATGGAGTTTTAGACTTATTTCTATTTGCTGAGACATTCTATATGCTAAGTTGTATCCTGTAACTGTGCCACTCCGATGTTCTGATGTTGTGATGTTGATGACATTTCTATTTCCGCTACTATGATTTATGTGTTATGTTGTTATCTGAGATCTGCCGTTGTTGTAAATATGTTATATTCTAATGATTATCCTTGCTTTCGTATTACGAGAGTTTGGGGTTGTCACACATTCAGAAAGCCAACATGGTTTATTGTGACAATGTAAGTGCGATCTACTTATCTGGTAATCCAATTCCGCATCAACGCACTAAAAAAATTGAGATGGACATTTACTTTGTCCATGAAAAAGTAACTATAGGCGAAGTTCGAGTGCTTCATGTCCCATCTCGTTATCAGATTGCTGATATTTTTATAAAAGGTCTTCTGCGTGTACTATTCGATGAATTTCAAGATAGCCGCAACGTCCGGCAACGTCCTGCTTCGACTACGAGGGAGTGTTAGAATATTTGATATCTGTTATTTATGTTAATATATATTACATGTGGTAATGTATATTTATACACATATTGATGATAGAATATTTGATATCCATCATTTATGTTAATATATATATATATATATATATATTACATATAGTAATATATACAATGTTAATGTTTATTTGATTGCAATAATTCCTGTAATTGTTAGATTAACATTTGCAGCCCTAAACTTCTATAAAAAGGGGCTAGGAATAATGAAATACTCAGCAAATTGAATTCCTTTATGGTATCAGAGCAAAGTTTAATTCGCATGTACATTACTGCCACACTTGTCTATGTCACCCAATAAGATCCACATCTTAGGGTCAGGATATGCCACACGTGCAGGGGCGTTTTGAGATAAGTCTCACATCGGGGAATTTATAAAAATAAATTCTGTATAAATATTAAGAATCCACCTTTCACATTGCTAATTGGTTTTGTGATAATTTGGGGTTCTCTAGCAGAAACACTATATATTTAATATATTTCAAAACATAATTTAATTTTTGTCTCTACATGCGTTACAATGGTATTGGGTTATAGTTATTGTACAATAGTAGTGGCAGAGTACAAACTTTTCATATTAACATTAATAATGGTGTATAATTGCACGATATTCTAATAGTTCGCTACATTAACTGTATTTTCTTATATTATTGATCGTATAATTGTCTTCAACTTTGTTATCTGTACATTTTATATTTATCCAAATGTAATATTTCTTATGGTAAGGTTTTATTTTTATTCGAATTACACAAAAATTGTGTATAATTCACTCATCTAATCACTTAGAAGTTAATGAAGCAGTTTAGTTCAGCTGAGTATTCAAAAAATAGCCTACAATATATTTGTGGCATACATATATTTCTCATTTTACATGTAATAAATATACAACTTTTCAAGCTAAGTAAATAATTCAGTTAGTAATAGATAATGTGGAAATCGTGAACTTTTGCAAATGTTATAATATTGTTACTTTTTTTGCTTGATCTCCTTATTTTATATACGAAACGTTATTATCACATTAGATATAAATATTCCGACTTACATTATACTACAAGAAAACACTAATTTTGCAGCGGAAGAATCCGTCGCAAATTCATTGCTAAACATGTATTTGCAACGTACTTATGACGGGTAGCACTGGTCGGTAAATTTCACATCAGTATTTTAGTGATCATTTTGCGATGGAATTTAACGTCAATTCTCTGACACTTTACCGTCATTTGTCAATATATTTAAATTTAATTTTAAAAAAAAATTACCAACATTTTACCAATGGATATATATTTTATAAAAATTCCGTTGGAGATCCCTTATTAAACAAGTGATTATAAACGGATAATTTCAACTTTTTCTTCACCTTATATATATGTCGGTAATTCATCACAACTATAGGCCTGTCAACGGGTGCAAACGAATGCGAATATGGCAATATCCGCATCTGCATCCGAAAATTAAAATCTATATCTGATATCCATGGATATTGAAAAAATAACATCCGTGGATATTTTTCGGATATCCGAAAATATCCGCATCCGAAAATCAAATCCATATTTTTTCAAATATCTGAGATATCCGCATCTGAAATTGTATAAGACATACGTTATACTTGATTTTATGGACTTTTACGTACTTGAGCCTGTTTTTGAAAAGTATCACAGGTTTAGTCATCTTCCAAAAGAAATAACAGATATAGGCCTGTTTTAGTTTACAGGTACACTGAAGGCGAGTTTTGGAAACTTGCCTTCATAAAATTACGAAGGCCCGTTTCCAAAACGCGCCTTCAGTGTACCTATAACCTGCACATACTTGCACACAGACCTGCACATAAGTGCACCTGCACATAAGTGCCTTACATAGCTGCACACAGACCAATCAAACATAGTTGCACATAGTTGCAACATGCCTTACAACATGCCATAGTTGCACATAGTGTTATAATCAACAAATCAAACATGCCTTACAACATGTCATAGTTGCACACAGACCATAACATAGCAAATTCGTACACAAAGTCTGTTATCAAATTAATTAGACACACACTACTAGTTAAACACTCACATAAAATTACGAAGGCGCGTTTCCAAAACATGCACTAATGGTTAGACCAATCAAACATGCACTAGTTTCGCCTCGGCCGCCTGAGTATCGGTATGGAAGTTGAAGACGAACCACTGCCGCTGCTGCTTCTAGTGCGTCGTGCACTGATGGAACGGGGAAATGTGGGTGCTGGTTGTGATGGGTCATGCGCAATCTCCTCATGTACTACTGGCTGATGAGGAGGAGAAGGAGGACCTGCAGGAGGAGGGGGAGGAGGTGGAGGAGGTGGAGGAGATGGTGGTTTCGGCCGATCTAGCTTGTTTCTGCACAAAATCACGTCTAAAATCTTCTGTATGTTCATGCACATCGTCCTTCCCTCGTCGTCAGTCTGTCTCTCTCTAAGCTTTTCTGCCTCCTCCCATGCACAGTTAATACCGGCAACCTGCAAATTTAAAAGAATATTAGATAGAGTGAATTAATAAAACTGATTGTATTTAATAGTACACACATCAACTTACCACGTTCCTCTTTAGTGGTGCTCTAGGAACATACGGTGCTAACGCAATATCTACTCTGACATTAAGGACGTAGCGTCGTGTAATGTTCCAGTACCACCTCATGTACTTCGCCGTGGATATGGGGGGCTCCCTCTCGAACTGAATATAGTCATCGCGGGAATTCCACATAGCATGATGCATGTGAAAGTCCTGCGCACTGTAGCCCTCAATGTAAGGCGGTGCATCATCCGGTATATGCTGCCTCATGTCGAACTGCCTCATAACCCTATCGGGAAGGTGCCAAGCGGTGAAGCTGTAGGCTATCATAGGTACTCTCGCCGTCCATAGGTACCTATGAGCTCTGCACACGGCTGGTAGCATGGCAAGTAGCTCCTAAGAGTATGGATACCATGTAACCTTTTCGTCCGTAATGACGTCCAACTCATTGCGGTAAAAAGCCAGCTCTCGTCTCGGTGTATGTCGCGTATCCTTTTTTCCAACTCACCTGTTACACGATAATAAAAGGTACATATATTGGAAATGGTATGTGTTGTGTTTAATACAAAAAACCTTCAAATAAGTATACCTAGCTCCAAGCGACATCGATGGGATCAGGAGTCACTACTAATCTTCCGACGGGAAGATAAGTTCAGGACCAAAGCTAAGTACACAAGAATATATTATTAATACAAGAGAATGATGCATATCACATTGTATAACAGTAAATTATAGAAATTCGGTTCATACCTGAAGTAGTGTCGGGCAACCGGCAACACAGTTATACTGTTGCAGCGCGGACTTAGACAGTTCCTGATATGCATAGGCCAACACTGCACTACCCCACGAATATGTAGCGCACTGCCCGATGTCAGCTAAAAAAGGTAGCCATCTCAAATTTATGCGGGTCTTGGCATGGTCGACCATCATTCTGCAAAAAATAATATGTAGTAAAATGCAACGAGCCCGTTGCTCAACCTCTATCTGGGTGGCATCTGCAGAAATATCACCCGCCAACTGATTACGGTACCATCTAATATTAACCATGTGGTCACCCCTTACTTGATTAGCTGGTGGATCCAGCCCTAGTAGGTCGTGACTTAGCTGCATATAATCATGTACCGCACCATCGAACGCAACAACATTGCCGCCAATAGGCAGTCCTAGTAAAACCGCAACATCTGCCAATGTGATTGTCATCTCACCGACTGGTAGGTGAAACGTGGATGTCTCAGGCCTCCACCTATCCAGTAAAGCAGCGACAAGGCTATGATCTAGCTGGATGTAACCTAAGCGAAAAATATGCAGGAATCCAGCCCTTTGTATCTCTAAAAGTACGCGAGCATCCTCGGACGTCAATTTTGAAAGTGACGACGAGTGGTCTATGACATAATCAGCACTGACACTCTGCAAATTTAATAGATAAAAAAAAATGGGGTTTGACGTTTAAAAAACTGAAGATCAAAATATGAAAATATTAACAATTGCTACCTGCGTCCGAGTAGCATTCAATGTCCTGTGTTGCGGCGGCAAATATAACACGCTCGGATCTACTGGTTCGGGCTCCATCTTCACATACTCTGCATGACCCAATTCAATAATGTCACCCCCAAATCGTAAACGCGAACAATGTAAACAAAAATTGAACATGTATGACCTAATTTCAATGTTGTGTACACAAAATTGAACATGTAAGACACACATACCCAACCACAAAATTGAACATGTATAACCAACCAACCAAAATTGAAAATTAGGGTTTAGAATCTTACCGATTTCGTGTTGTACGCCGGATGTGCTAGCCATTATTGTCTTTTACGAATGGATTAGATGAAAAATGGACGAAAATGGAGTTGATTTTAGTTTTTTTTTTTTTTTTGGCAGCTGAAATGAAAACAGAAATGGAGAGTGAAATGAAATTGGGGAAGATGGTCTCGGGTTGGGGTGTTTTGTGTGCAGGAAAATAATGAAGGCGAGTTTTGGAAACTCGCCTTCGTATTTTTCTGAATGCGAGTTTCCAAAACTCGCCTTCGGATACCCAACAGAGCAAAACAGGCCTATTTGTGTTATTACTTTTGAAACAGGTCCATTATTGAACTGAAACAAAAGAGCTTAATCATTTACTTTCTCAAGCTAGTTCACATATAATACTCAAAACAATTTTATGTAGTCATAGTCAAACAAGTTCGCATAAAACAACAATATACAAAACATTAAACAAATTCATATATTACTACAATACAATTAATAAAAAGCACAAAATCAAAGATAAATTTTGTTCTTTCTTCCATCCAACAAAGCTTTCAACATTTCATGTCAAGAAAAAAGATAATGACAATCATATATAGTAATAAGTATTAAGCCAAAGCAAGAACAATAGCAGCGATCTGAAACAAATCAACCCTACATATTTTTTTTTGATGCAAAATCAACCCTACATATTAAAATAATGTATCCATGTCTCAAAGTAACACATCAACCCAACATCTCGTATTTACATCCAAATTACCCCAGACATATGGTAATGGCAGCAGTTCAAATACATACCAGTACATCATAGAAAGTTGGAAGGAATCTTGCGTGGAAACTGTTTTGCACATTGAAGAAGAAGCTGTTTAGAACAATACTTGAATTAGTTTGCAAGGAAATAAGTTAATATCCTTACAAATAATACTTCTTAAAGTATGAATTTCACAGTCGAGTATTTTATTTACAGGTTTAAACTGAAATACAAGAAGAACTCTCATCTTATTCCCATCAAGATGATGGTGCATCTTTATTGATGTTGATATAGGAATCTTTAACATTATATAATGGTAATACACAAGATGTTGGGTTGATGTGTTTACATCTAAAAGCAACAAAAGATAATGGCAATACACGAGATGTTGGGTTGATGTAGACATGAGATGACAATCATATATTGTATTAGACCAAATGCAAGATAATGGCAATCATAGAAGTGATCTACTGCTGCGAACAACAACAACGATGAACTGCTATCCTTCACAAAAGCGAATCTTCGCTGTTGTCGCTGTTCGCGGCAGCAGCAAAGCGATTTGCTGCCATGAATAGTAGCAATTCATTGATGTTGTTGGTCAATTGCTATTGTTCGCAGCAGCAAGTCGTCACTGCTACCGCTGTCGATGGTAAACCTGGATTGTGTAATAACTTACGAGGCTATACATGCGACATTGATCATAAACCAAAATAGCAATAAATAATTTATCTGTACACAATTTAACCCCTATCAAACTGCTGCTGCAAACAACGGATGATTGTTGCTATCAGAAAAAATCCATTTACTTTCACACTTCTACATTTTTTGCCCAAAAAGCAACAAGCCTCTAAATCACTTCTAACTACATTACCCCATGATTTTCCCAAATTATGAATAATCAAATTTCATTCAAAATAACTTGTAATCATTTGACATCAATGCTTTTCTTAGAGTATTTGTATGCAAAGTTGCCGTCTCATGTGTTGGAAGTATTTGTTTACGTCAACTATAAATCAAAGCTTTAAAGCATATTGCATATCACCTGTGTTACCTTTAAATACGATGAAGCCAAATCATTCACTTGAATTTGCAAGACCAACCACTTTGAGCATGTTCCTGTCCGCCTTAAATCTCCCAAGAATAGAACCATTAACAGCGTCATTTTTCTCATTTTCTTCCCCGTTCAGTTTAATACCCCAACATTCTAATACTTCTAGCGTTATTTTGTTCGTTTTTGAGAGACAAGGGCTGTTAAAAGTTATGCATTCAAATGTATAGCCAAGATCAAAATTTGCAGATATGAACAGTCCAAAGTGATTTGCTTTGCCTCCAAATCCAATCCTATTTGGAATGCTATCAGAGCTGAAATTCATAGCACACTATAACAAATAATGAATTAGAAATTTAAGTTAGTATTGTGTCATAATTGTTCATAAATGAGTATACAACAGGAAGCATTACAAAATTCAGTGATAGTTATTTGTGATGCCGATTTGCTTGGAAGGGCTATAACGGTACATATTTCTTCCTAATAAGCACGGTATCAACTTAGACATATTGTTTTTGCACTCAAGTTATAAGTGATTGCTTCTGCAATGCGATGTGACATCAAAAAATACTAAACTTGCAAAAGATAACAAATTGTTGTTGTTAGAACTTAGAACTAAATCCAAAGTTTCCATAAGCATGAAATCTCGGATTATCACAGATATAAAATGCATGACCAACACCTATAATAACACGATTTATATTTTATAATCAAGGCTTTGACCAACCAAAGATGTATAACAACCTCTATTTTGTAACATACTAGCACAAAAAGCTTTTTTTATGTAACTAAACAGTTCAATTAGTCGGGTCCACAGTACCTAAGATATCAATCAGAGGTGTGCGTGTGTGGACGTGCATGTGTGTGTGAACTTTCTATCACATACGTGTCTCTTATGCATGTGTGTGAAATTCGAGACACATTCATGTACTGTATTAAGCAACACTATCATAGAAAATAATAATAGTGAAGTTCATTCCAACTGAGACCGAGTCAAAGAAGTAACCATTGTAAATTACGATTTTGCCCAAGTTGGTCGATAAATAGGTACTTGCGGATACAACTGAAAGACAAACGATTACATGTCGCCATAAAAATCAATTTGCCTCTCCCAAGGCCGATGCATATCCACTATATATATAACCTTCAGTATCATTTATTACTAGTACAGTGGATCCGTCTCCACTACTGCAAAAATGAAGAAAAAACTTACAGTTGCAAACAACATCATGTAAGTTACTACACGGGTACATCGGAAATAGCTAATGATACAATAAACTTAAATCATCCAAGGTAAATAAAACATGCCACTTTTGTCTATGTGATGGTGACCAAATTGAAGGGTTTTAACATTATCTGTGGCTGTCATGTCAACCCACACACCGGGAAAACTCACACCAGGTAAATGGTTGTACCAGATTTTATGCCACCTTATGTCAGAACAATAGATCTTAATATAGAATATGAGCAAAAAATTCATTATTAACTAAAAAATTATGGACAAATGGTAAAGAAAGAAGGCATTTTTATGAACCTAATAACTCTAAGAAATTGGATTTCATCTATTGACTGTGTAGTGCATGAATATTACAACATAAAAATGATGCTTACAAAACATTTCCCATGAAAGTGTTGAAACTCAGACCATTAGTTCGGCTATGGTATAGAAGTTTCCATTCTTCCAACTCATTTTTATCGAGGGCTCCTCCAATTTGTTATGCATACTCTTTCTTTAAAATGATCGCATCGCTACTTAAGTTCTCAGGAAAAGTTAAAATAGGGACCTGAATCCTGGTCTACCTACAACAAACCATGTCACAAACATAAGGTAACATCGGATTCATGGTTGAAATAACCGTATAAAATACGTACCACTACCACTAGGACTATTTGTGGAACTATATAAAGTTATACAGAACAATTGGCATATGATCCGAGTTGCAGGTGATGATTAGCAGTGTGGAGATTTAATATTACTAACATAACATATCAGAGGCTAAAATGATGATTACCATATGCAAACCTCTTACCATTATCAGTGTACCATAAACCTATCCAGAATAAAATTCTGTAAAGCAACTGAATGAACTTCAATAGGCTAATAAAGACAACTGATGAAAGGCACAAAAATATATTGATCCAACAAATGATTTTAATTGGTTGAAGAGCCGGGAAATTCAAACCTCTTACCATTATCAGTGTACCATAAACCACATCATATGAAGATTCACCATTTAATCTGAAGAACAAAACCTTGGTTTCTTCTGATTATAATATCTAATTAAGATGGTAATCAAGAATACCAAACAATTGCAGTTAATTAATAACTGGATTCGTGAACTTTGAAAACCTATCAGACTGGATTCATGAACTTTGAAAACGTATTAGACTGGATTCATGAAAAAAATTCACTGTGAAAAACTTTGAATTGAAAATGGCATGGTGGCTTATTGTAAAGCAGAAGTCGATGAATGGCGTGCCAGCAACTTTTGTGAGGCAGCGATTGACTGGGTGGAGGCGGCGATTGACTGGATGTAGGCGGCGATTGACTGGGCGTAGATTTAGGGTTTTTATTTTGGGATGAATATGAATTGAGAATAACGGCTGTGCAACTGGGAATAGTGGTTTTTTTTTGGGTGATGCTAAATACAAATCATTTTTACTGTTTGCACACTACTATATTACATTTGTACCCTCACTCAACGCACGTGCATTCTATTTCTTCTCTAATTCCAAATGCCTGGAACCCGCTCTCCAAAGCGTTGACCTCCTCGTTGCTGCCAACCGCCACCACTCCAACCACCGAAGACCACCGCAACAACAACCAAACCATCCAGCGCCTTATTCTCCACCCGACCGCCGCAAAGTCGCCACCTCCGGTCCCAAACCCTAATTCACGAACCGTAGCTTTCCCCCTCGACATTGACCTCCAGAGGTGGTGGTAGAGGAGCTGAAGGAGTAGATGGCGGCGGAGCTGAAGGAGTAGATGGGGTAGAAGGCGGTGGAGCTGAGGAGGTGGACGGAGTTGATGGCGGAGGCGCTGCTGACGGAGGAGGGGAAGCAGGAGGAGGTGAAGTGGAATTTGACGGTGGAGGAGATGTAAAAGGGGTGGGAAAATGGTGTTTGACGGAGGAGGGCAAAACTGGAAAAGTGCAGTGTGCATTGAGTAAAAATGATTTGCATTTAGCAATCATGTTTTTTTTTGTTTTATGAGAGCAATGGTTTTGCTGGATATGCGTGCATGTATTTTACCTTTAGGTCCTTCATCCGTAAAACTTTGAACGTGGTTAACGTGGCTTATTTCATGTCAAACAGGGTGCGTTCTTAACGAACGTGAACGGGGTATTTGAGCTTGGCATTTGAGCATGCCATTTGAGCGTGGTACTGTAGCGAAGGGGAAATGTGTTTTTAGCTATGAACGGGGTATTTGAGCGTGGTATTTGAACGTAGTATTTAATTGTTAAATTAATGGTTTTGATTTAATTAAATTCTAATTGCATCAAACTAAACGACAACATATTTCATAACATGACCATGTTTTTCATAAAACATAAAGAACACAACGGTACTGGAATTAAAACAAATACATGAAAATCTACAATAAACGACGATGAGGTAATAAGCTCAACTCTGCTGAAATAAACCCACATATGCCCTCATCGGTAAGCTCCTGAACAATATCCACATTCCGCTCATCATTACGGAAAATCGTCAGAATCTCCCAAAGGTCCACACGCGTACCCGATCTCCGAACAAGCTCCAAACAACGAGCAGCAAGCTGTCTCGTATGGTCGGTCACCCACGAGATGGCACGCTCTGCCTGTCTGCGCCTAGAGGGCTGACCAGAAGGGGGATCGCCCGAAGCCATCCAACCCTCGAACAAGTATCTTTGCGCAAACAACCCTCGAACATGATGTCTTGGTTTCAGAACTTCACCGGCGAGTTCTTCCTGAATTTTCTGAATGGTCTGCCACCGCCGGAACTCCAAAAATCATCAGGACCGTCCAGATAATCGAACTCTGCATTCCATACACCGCCAGGTGTTCTTAACAGAGCGTCCCATTCGCGAAAAATGCGCTTCATGTTGTCCCATTTATTTTTTATCTGGTTTTCTGTGAACTCCAGATTAAAACGGTCGTTCATTGTTGCTGCGACTGTTGCGTAGAACTCACTGACGCTTGTATCGCGAACGGCTATGAACTCAACGCAAATATCTATGAAAGCGGACTCCCGGTCGTCCGTCCAATTCGCAAAAGGCTGCGAAGTAGCAGTGGTGGAAGAGGAAGCCATATGCGTATCCAAAAAAAAAAATCCAAAAAAAACCATAAAAAATATATGTTGTAGAAAATTGCAAAAGAAACACAACGGTATGAAAAATTACCGTTTTTGCAGCTCGAAATTGCACCAAAAAATCGAAATTCGTGGGTAAAGAGGGGAGGATTCGGGTTGAGATGGGGAGGAATGGGGGGAGGCCGCGGTTTTATAAATGCTGAAAGGGTACATTGGAAAATCAACCGTTGGCGTCCGACCACGCGCTATCTGGAAGGGGGAAAGGGTGCGTTCTTAACGAACGGAAACGGGGCATTTGAGCGTGGCATTTGAGCGGGGTATTTGAGCGTGGTACTGTAGCGAACGGGGAATGTGTTTTTAGCTACGAACGGGGTATTTTAGCGTGGTATCTGAGCGGTGTATTTAGTTGTTAATTTGTTTGTTTTGAATTAATTAAACACTAATTTTTAAATGTTGGGTAACTAGTTGTTAATTTGTTTTTGTTTTTTTGAGTTAATTAAACACTAATTTTTAAATGGAGGCAATTAGTTATGAATTAATTAAATAGAAACAGCAAAAATTTAGTTGAATGGGACACTAACAGCAAAAAGAAAACATGCATGGACGACACCATGACTTGAACTCTGGTCACTTTGGAGTTAACCATGCGCACAAACCAACCCAGCTAGATGTGTTTTAATTATCTAGTTGAATTAGCAATTTTAATGGCATTGCGTCTGACGCGTCCGACGCCAACACCTTCTTTTCCAGCTTTCACAAAACGTTCCATTTGAGCGTGGAGACTTCTGTTTGCGTCCGACGCGTCGACCGCAAATACCAACTGAAACGGGGTAAAAAAAATGGCTGTGAACGCACCCAAAAGGTACTTGCGTCGGACGCGTTGGACGCGTCGGACGCATCGGACGCGAAAAAAAATGAGCGTGCCTACATTTGACTGCGAACGCACCCATAGTATTTTAAATTTTGAATGTGGCTAACGTCTCTTTGTTGCTGAGTTTTGTTAAAAGAACTTCTCAATATTTTAAAGTTTAGAAATTTTGGTTATTTCGTGTCAAAAAAAAAATTAGTTTTGTAAACTTTATGTTTTATTTTAAATTTATTCAAGATGGTTTCAAATTTTAAATTTTTTGGAATATAAAATATAATTACCAACTATGTACGCATGTTCTTCTGTTCAGTTCTTATATGCCTGTTTCTGTTATCATATGCCTAATTTTGTTATTATATGCCTATTTCTGTTCTTCTCCCTCCCTCGTTCCTTTTTATTTTATAGCATAGGCTACCTTCGAGTCTAGGCCAATGTCGCTGAAATATGCGTACAAACGAAACTGGGATAACTGAGAATGATTAGGAACGATAATTTAGGGGCATATCCTATACTATGAATCATGACTTGAATTTGGGGGCATAACCTATATTGTGAAGTATGACTAAAATTAGGGGGAATATAAATCTGTAGGCTTAATTTAAAAATAAAGCAGAACATGTTAATGAAACTGTAAGTAACCTGTGAAACATGTTAATCTGCAGGGGTTATATAAACCTGTGTAATCTGTTGGGGTTAAGTAAACCTGTTGAATCTGTTGGGGTTAAGCAAACCAATTTATTCTATTGGTGTTAAATAAACATGTTAACCTGTGAAACTTAAAGTGTTAATCTGTGAGGGTTAGGTGAACCTGTTAATCTGTAGGCTTAACCTGTTAAAAATCCTAGTTAATTAGGGGACACAAGTTTAGGGGTTTGACTTCTGTCATCTGCTATGTGGGACCCATATCAGTCAGTAACCCATTCTGGTATTAAACGGTGACCTCGCAC
The DNA here is from genome assembly GCA_030737875.1 of Allium sativum. Taxonomy (NCBI): domain Eukaryota; kingdom Viridiplantae; phylum Streptophyta; class Magnoliopsida; order Asparagales; family Amaryllidaceae; genus Allium; species Allium sativum. Next base: position 305,754,056 of record CM060924.1, read on the forward strand.
TAGGTAGGTGTTAGGGCACGCATACTGAACTGATTATAAGAGGTTCATCTGAAAGGGGGTGTATACAGTCGTGTTCCAATGGAGTCATCTGCATGCAAGAGTCCGGTCTGTAGGGGAAAATAAGTCACTGTAGCACCAGTAAATAGGTACGTGTCCTTCTGTAGGTTGCCACTTTTGGAAGTAATAAACCCTATTATGGGGCTGACACGGGCAATCTACAAGTTAGGAGGCCGATCGCTTGGGGGTGGTAATTAGGGTACATCCAGTCCTATCTATTTCTGTTGAGGTACCTGTTATTTCTGTTTAGGGTAGCCCCTGCAATTTCTATTGAGGTGCCTGTTATTTCCGTTTGGGTAAAACTCGTAACTAAAGTACACCTAATCCTACCATTATATTTCTGTTGGGATCATTCTGTTTCTATTAGGTAATTAGGGGATACTTAATCCTATCACATATTTGTTATACTAGTATTGGTGTAGATAAATAACTGAGAAGCATAACTTGGTCCATATTATCCTGTTTTATCCTGCTTATCATGTTCAGTCTATTTATACCTAATATATGATATTGTTATCTCTCATCCAGTTTATATGCATGTCATGATACTTTTACTTCCCTTTATGTTGAAAGTCACTGGACTTGCCATACTTTATGTCTGATTCATTTGGTTTTGGTTTCTCTCTCTTCCTTTCCCCCCAGGTTATCAGGGTGGGAACGCTCAGGCTTGATTAGGTCTCTCTCTTCTGTTTCTGCTTGGATCTAAATCTACTTTGATGTATCAGTTTGACTATTTGTCTACTTTGTTATGGCTATTATGGGGATTATTACTTTAAATTTTTGTACTTGGATAGTTTTTAGCGCAAGATAATGGTTTTGGTTTCATTTACTTGGCTTTAGTATTTTTTTTTAGCTTTATTTTGTAACTAATTTTGAGACTACGATGTTTTTCTGCTAAATAATGAAGTTTTAAATTTCTACTACTATTTTATATCTATCTTGATGCATTCTGATAAAGAGTGACATTACACATGGTGTGGTTTTCATGTACATTTTGTCATTAGAAAGAACAGATAGATAGATTTATGTAGTTTGCTTTTGGTTGTGAATGAAATTGTTAGTTGACTTTTCTTATATCACAATTTGAGTTAAGTGTTGAAATGTTCGTCAATGCTTTCATTTCCTGTACTTGCACAAACATACTTATCGTTACACTTAAGCGAACGTTGTCTATGGATTCACCCTTGGGACCCAAAGTCGTGCGAAGGTGCCGAGTGCAAACTTCGCTCTTGGGACTTCCCTTGGTAGGGAGTTTCGAGTCATGTAAAGATTTAAGTGCCAGTTTCGCTCTCGATCTTTTCCCTTGGTCGAGAGTTTCGAGTCGTGTGAGGTTCGACTTTGGTGCCTCCTCTCTTGGGACTTCCCTGAGGTCGTTGGTCCTAAGTCATTAGAAGGGATGAACGTCGTTGATTCATCCTTTAGACTATCCCATTGTTTTGTTCGGGCTAGAGTTCGAGGGCGTCATTGGTTTACCAATTGTTGGCCGGATCCAGACTCATCAGGTCGGATGGAGCCGAACGAGCGGTCAATGTCACACTCGTTCGGCTGATGGGCTGCCCCCAAGTCTGAAGACTTAGGATCGGGTTTGGAAACTCAAGTGAATGAGTGTCCCGAGTTATTTATACTTGACCTCGTTGTTGGTTCGAGACTCGAGTTGTAGTTATTTATACTCGGCCTCATCATGGATTCGAGGCTCAAGTTAAGGGAGGACTGGTTCCGTGCTTCGCGAGAGGTAAACAGTTTCTCAAACATACTACGCGAGAGGTAAACACATCAAGAACATAGACATCTGGAACTATCTTTACTGATAACTTCAGCATCTATGGCCTTTGCTTTATAATGCCTTGAATTTGAAGGAAAAAAACATTATCGGAAAGCGGTAAATCTGTACACTAGTTTATGTAGAGTAGCGGCAAAGAAGTTCACTATTCTATACTCTCGGGAGTTCGGTGCCATCAACGGTCATTAGCTTGAAGGTGTTATTCCTAAGCCTCTATTTTATGACGTACGATCCTTCTTCGCGAGGACTGAAACCAGTCGGTGTAGGAAAGATCCGCTTTAAAACGAGGTCGCCAAGACGAACCTTGGAGTTGATGTATCGGGCAATTCGTTTGGTGCTGAGCGACAACTTTGAGTTCAGCTTCATATCTTTTCTCTTCAAGTAAGCCAAGCGACTCCAAGAGGAGGTCTTGGTTGGTCTTTGGATCATAGTAAGTGACTCGATGAGATTTGAATTTGAGCTCAATAGGGATGATGGCTTCAGATCTATAAGCAAGAGTGAAAGGAGTATGGTCAGTCGTTGACTTATGGGTGGTCCTGTAGGGCCATAGGACCAGAGGGAGCTTATCTACCCATAAGCCTACGGCTTATTCCAGACTCTTCCTAATGATGGATTTTATCACCTTATTGATAGCCTCGACTTGCCCTTTGGCTTGTGGGCAAGAGAGAAAGGAGTATGGCCAGTCGCTGACTTATGGGTGGTCTTGTAGGGCCATAGGGCCAGAGCGAGCTTATCTACCCATAAGCCTACAGCTTACTCCAGACTCTTCCTAATGAAGGATTTTATCACCTTATTGATAGCCTTGACTTTCCCTTTGGCTTATGGGTGAGCTACTGCCAAGAATCTCTTTTTGATGTTGTGTCATTGGCAGAAGGTCTTGAACTCGGCGCTCTTGAATTGGGTCCCGTTGTCGAAAATGATAGCTTGGGGGACTCCATATCGAGTGATAATGTTGTGAAGGACAAAGTTGATCACCTTCTTAGTAGTGATTGTAGTAAGGGCCTCTGCTTCTGCCCATTTGGTGAAGTAAGAAACTGCAACGATAGCATAGCGTGCCCCGCCTCTGGCCATTGGGAGAGTTCCGATGATATCAATTCCCTATATGAAAACGGCCAGGGACTGACCATTTGTGTTAGTTCTGTAGGCGGGGCCTTGGGAATCTTGGAAATCCTCTGCCATTTGTCGCACTTGTGGGCGTAGTCCGCGACGTCTTGGTCAAGTGTGGGCTAGAAGTAGCCATATCTGAGAATCTTCCTTGCTAGAGTTTGTCCCCCAATGTAGTCACCACACTCACCTTTGTGTATGTCTAGTAGCACATGGTTGGCATCGTTGTGGGCTATACATCGAAGTAATGAAACAGAGAACCCCCTTCGGTAGAGCACTCCATCTTGAATGATGTAGTGAGATGATTTGCTAGTGAGTGCTCGTCTTTCCTTATAACGTTTAGGGAGGATTCCATGCTGCAAGTAGTTCTTTATCGGTGTCATCTAGGGCACGGGTTCAGGCTCGATCTTTGTCATTGCTATCGAATCAGTCTACATCTGATCGATGCTCAGAGAGTCAAGTACTTCGACAGGGGCTAGCCCGTTGAGTTGCGCATCCGCAGTGCTTGCCAGCTTGGCTAAGGATTCAGCTTTCTCAATTTGTTCTCGAGGGATGTGTGTGATGATGTAGTGGTCGAAGTTGGTGAAAAGTTCGTGGACCTGAGCAAGGTAGGGAGCTAGTCGTTCCCCATTGGCTTGATATTCGCCTTGCACCTAGCGTACGATGAGCTGTGAGTCGGAGTAAATCTAGAAGGCCTTGATGTTGAGTTCGATTGCAATTTTGAGTCTGGCAATCAAGACCTCGTAATCTGCATCGTTGTTGGTAGTAGGGAAGTCGAGCTTCAAAGCATAACAAATCAAGCGTTCCTCAGGAGTAATGAGTACAACTCCAACACCCGAACACTAACTGTTTGATAACCCATCCACGAACAGTTTCCACTGAATGTTTAAAGTTAAGATGTCTTCCGAAGGAGGATCTTATGGAATCGTGAACTCCGCTATGAAGTCTCCAAGGGGTTGTCCAAGCATGGCTCGATGAGGAATGAAAGTAATCTTGAATTGGCTCAATTCTATATTCCACTTCAAGACTCGTCCAGATGCCTCAAGCTGCTGCTGGATGTCGTAGTGGCTGGTCAGTGTAGACCTTGATCAGATAGGACTAAAAACATGGTCGTAGCTTCCGTGAAGAGATCAACGGGTGGTAGGCTAGCTTCCCATGCCTCGGATAGTTCTTTCTTGTTCTCGTAAATCTGTTGTTGATGCAGTAAATGAGTCGTAGGACATGATCTTCGATGCGTGGAAGCGCTGAGTTAATGGCCTTCACACAAACAACCAAGTGGAGGTATAGGTTTTCATGATCCATGGGTTTGGAAAGGATGGGTGGCTGCTCTAAGTGATTCATGAGGTTCTGGAATGTGTCAAACGCATTCCAGTATCCATGAAAAGTTGTGCTTCCCCTTTCTGAGTAAGTTGAAAAAGGTAATGCATTTGTTAGTTGCTTTAGATATGAATTGATTTAGGACGGCCACTTTCCTGTTTAAGTTCTGAACATCTTTGATGCTCCGTGGAGCTTAGATATCCCGGATGGCCTAGATTTTCTCTAGATTGGCTTCGATGCCTCGTGAATTGACAATGAAACCCAGGAATTTTCCCGATGCAATGCCAAAAGAGCATTTCAAGTGATTGAGTTTCATTCCATATTTACGGAGGACACCGAACATTTCGGCGAGGTCGTTGACATGGTCGTTCGATACCCTCATTTGCACGAGCATATCGTCCACGTAAAGCTCCATGGATTTCCCGATCTGGCCCTTGAACATGAGGTTGACCAGTCGTTGATAGGTGGCCCTATCATTCTTAGGATCGAAGGGAATGACGATATAGCAGTAGAGCCTAAGATCGGTGATGAAAGAAGTATGGTCTAGATCTGGAAGGTACGTTGGAATCTAATTGTATCCTGAGTACACATCCATGAAGGAGAGAAGCTGGTAGCCGTCAGCCAAGTCAACAAGCTGGCTGATCCTTGGAAGTGGGAAGCTTTCCTTTGGGTAGGCTTTGTTTATGTCTGAGTAGTCGACACACAATACACCAAAATAGCCAATTTGACACACCAGGATTCAGAGATTTGATACGGCTTTAAGCTGTATCAAATTTGATAGGGCTCGCAGCCGTATCGAATTTCAGTTGCTACCACTCAACTAATCCACACCTTCCCTAACCTTTAAAATCCAACTGTAGATCTTAGAAGGTTTGGATCAATTCATATAATACAGTCTTCAGCCGTATCAAAACGCAATGTTATTTTTCCTTCTCAAATTTTTTTTCGTCCCTCCCCTCCTTGCTTGTTCATTTTTGCCGAAATGAAAAAAATTCCCCAAATGAAAAAAATGCTTCCCTCTCTCTTCTTTTCCAAAAAAAATTGTTTTTCCTTCTCCTCAACAATAATTAACCATTATCATCCAGCAAGCTTAGGTCGCTTCTGCAGGGGTCGTTATCGAATCGTCTTTCCTACCATTTCCGTTGCCAACGTGCCCTAATCAACCCACCTATGGATGAATTAAGGCGAAAGCAAATTTGGATGTTCCCGGTCGATTCCATATGTCAGTAATTATCATCTTGTAATTAATGACTTCGCTATTATCATATTTTCCCGAGTTCTATGTTGTTAATCAGTTTACACTGTTCGTATGATTTTAATAAAGGGAAGAACATCATTGGTGATAGCACATAGATTAAGCACTGTTTAGAATGCACATCAAATTGCGATGTGCGCAGATGGAAGGGTTGAAGAAATTGGCACATATCCCCAATTTGTTAGGTACAAACCTTCCACTACATTTGATAGTCATTTATCAAGTGCATATTCCTTTAGCAGAAGCAAGATTGTTCTACATCAAATTGACTATTGTATATATACATTTTTCTTTTCATTTTCAAGGTATGCAAAATAATATGCTTTTGGAATAGCTAAACAGATTATGTATTCTTCACTTATTTAAACATATAGAACCATTTCTTTACACGTGTTTTTTTAAATACAATGAAACTACTAATGTTTTTCTTTTGAATGGTTTGTTTTGCATTTGATAATATTCTGTTTGGGTTGGCAAACATTTTGATCACTTCGTAGAGTAGCAAAAGCCTAGTTTCAAGTCTGTTTTAATCGCAAAATTATCTATGTTGATTTCTTATTATATGGAATCCTTTATAATTCAATGACATTCTGGATTGAAAACTAAGGTAAATAGTAAATTTGTTATTGAAAAAGACCATTATAAAATAAGATAAGATGGGATATAATATGCATTTGATACATGCGATGAACTTTTATAAAACAAATATTCACATTGTTTGAATAATTATGTTAGTCTTAGAAGTATATAAAATGCAAGTATTCACTAGTATGAATTATGATACAACACCTATCACTACGCCAGAAAAGGCCTTTGCTAGCGTTTGAAAAACGCTACCAAAACATTTCGGTAGCATTTTAATGAATGCTACTACAGGTCCCGCGACTAAAAGTCTTATTTTTTAGTTGTTTTTTAGTAAAAGTATCAAATCTTCTGTACAGTTGCGTTTTACAAACACTACCGAAAGGTTTGTACATTGTTCATTTTTCTTTTTGTAGTGTTTATTTTGTGCAACTAAAAACTTTTCGTTGCATTTATTTTTTGCCACTAAAAATTCACATGGTATGTTACATTTGCTTTCATAGCATATTTAAAATGTTACTATATAATATTAATGGCTTATATCATTTCCAGCAACTAGTAATATAATAGTTGTGCTAAAATCAACAACATTCATGTAGAAAGATTCTTTAAATCGATAATCATATAATAAATAATTGAGAACACATTAGTCACATAAGTATTTTCCATAGCCATTTAGATAATAGTTATTTGATAAAATCAGCAAATTCACATACCATAAGCATTTAGAAACAAGTTCACACAATAAGTACTAACAAATATCACACTCATATAACAACTAAAGTAATGTACATTGTTGTTGATGGTCTTCATTCCGGAAAAGCTAATTACCTATAGACAAGGTTGATAAGCAAGAATAAGAATTTACCATGATTTATCGAGTAACATTCAACCAATAGTTTATGTCAAAGGAAACAATAAGATAGATACTTGTCTTTTTATTGGAGGTTGCATGCTACCTAAAGATTGCAGCTGTAACATATTTTAACAGTGAATGGTGATATTTGATAATTAATTGCACTGCAAACTCATGTAATTTAGGTTCTTAAACTAAATTACATGATATTTCTAATGACAATTACCTAGATCAGGTTTTATACATCGGTCCGAGTTATCGAGTAACATTTAAATATCATATAAGTTTTCATGTTGTGTTTATATTACACCATAGGACTATATATATAGCTGATGGAACAGTCGAGGCATCAATTGCCTAACAATGTAATTAAACATAATTCAGAATCCAAATAAGTGAAGCTACTACTTAAATGAATAAAACAAAAAAGCTTGAACAAGTAGTTAAATAACAATGCTAAAACTATAGAAATATGTGTCGTATTGCGTCAAATTGATGTATTGGTGCAAAAGAATTTAAGACCAATTGGAAGCAACATTAACCAAAAATAAAAGTAGAAAAAGAAATAGTTATTAGAAATGGATATTTTTCACTGTCAATTTAATAGTTGGTCAAACAATAACCTTTGATCATCTTGAGCCATTCCTAAATCAATTCTACACCACTTGGAACGCACAATGATTAGAAGCAAAATAGTTGTTTGATTGTCCCTGGAACAAAATTTCAAAGACAACTTCTTATTTTCCAATGCATGCACACACATGCATACACGTGCATGTATAAGTATGCGTAATTTGAGAATATATTTTTATGCAAAGAAAAATAAAAAATTTAAAAAGAAGGGAAAGGTTAGAACAGACCATATCGTAAAATCCCTATTTTAATTCAAATAGAAGAGCTACTGGCATGCCAATCATGTAAAAGACGACATGATTAGTCCAAGCAGCCATATGCTGCCGACCACTTCCTCTAGCCACACCTAGACATATTTGAAATCAAAATTACACAAATATAGAAATTAATCACAAAGTTTACATTGCTAAAATATAAACACCTGGCATAACTCCATGAGCAGAATCTAGCAATATAAACACTGAGAGTAAAGGAGTCGTATAAGAAAATTTCTATACAATTTCTGTACTCTAAGTAAATGATAAACCCCTAATTCTGCGACTAAATGCTAATGATAATAAAACTGTTAGAGAGAGAAAATAAGATAGTTTCAATGCAATAGATACTGAATTTTTTTGCATTCTTGATATTTCCAGCACCAGTCTCGGTTGACATGCGAGTGTTGTTATTTTATAAATAAATCAAGAACCAAGATAATAATATTAACATAGAACTTGGCATTTGAATGTCGGTTACCACATGGTTGCACTGAATTCGTATGTGATCATATATGATATCGACTCTGTATTGACATTGTTAGACATTGGTTCGCAAGTGCTTGTATTACTTTTTCAGTTTGCATAATATTGAAGAAAACAATAAGGAAGTTGTGTTTTTTATACCACATAACGACAAGTGAAGTACAACTTTTGGAGTTCGGCACTAGTCCAACTAGTAAAACCAGAATCTTGAAGGACCAGTATTCCAAACTGTGTAGAAATTAAACATACAAAATATAAATCTATATGGTGAAATAAGATGGCATATATTACAAAAAAAATAAAGAGTCACAAAGTAACCAAACCATTATAGCTGAAGGCTGTTAAGATGCGGATCCTATTACTATTATACAAAATGAACATACCCGTGTGGGCTGTTATATATGTACATGGGCCATTTGTTTTTCATCAGCCCATAATCAAGTTGTATCGCTATATATACTTCTGCACCTTTTGTAAATGTAATCAACGAAAACATTATTACAATATACATTCAAAATCAGTATTCTTTCATGGTATCAGAGCCCTCAAGCCTAACGGCAATTTGAATCGATTTAAAATCGATAGAGGGGAGTGCTTTTTTTGACTCCTCATATTAGTATCATCATCGGAGATCTTACCTTTCAGATCTTAGTTGCATCTATTCCCACCTCGATGTGCGTGCCTGGCCGGAAATCTTTTTCACTGCGGCTACAACAGCATTTTTCTTGATCATCTGAGAATAAAATCTCATCATTTGATCTTCTTGGTAAGGAATCATTGGTTCTTGCAACTTAAAAGAGAAAAGAACCTCATCCAGAACATTATTTTACCCACTGTACTGTGTTGGCTGCCACCCTCTCGAGCAGGTGACCTCGCCACACGTATTGCCAACATCTGAGTGAAACCTGATTGCCATACCAACCATGGCAGGACCCACAGATGGAAATTCTTCTGCAAGTTCAAGCGTGGGCATTGTTGAACCGCCCAGCGCTACTCAAACTCTTGTAAAACCAAAGACTCAAGTGATAATCACCCCTCTTGATAAAGAGAACTACCTCTTATGGAAGTTCCAGATTGAAACAGCCTTGAAAGGTTACGACCTTCAAGATTATGTCAAAGGAACAAGGCTTGTGCCGCCTGCAATGATCAACGATAAAGATGGAAATGTAATCAGTAATCAGGCATATATACATCATCAAAAACAAGATAGTTTACTGTCCTCATGGCTTCTGTCATCCATAAGCACCAGTTTATTATCTCAAGTTATTGGGTGTAACACATCTTATGAAATTTGGTCCACGATTCAACAAATCTTTAATTCTCAATCGTCAGCAAGAATTATGCATTACAGAAGGGAGTTTCAGAATGCAAAAAAAGGGGATTCATCAATGAGGGAATATATTTCTAAGGTCAAGACTTTGTGCGACAAACTTAAGGCAGTGGGACATTATGTGTCCGATAATGAACAAATTCTTACTCTTACAAATGGATTAGATGAAGAGTATGAGTCGCTGGTTACCTTTATTGCCACTCAACCAGTGTTGCCTGACATTCAAATGGTATACTCTACATTACTAGCACATGAGGGCAGAGTGGAACAGAGAAAGGCAACCCAAACTGATTATAGTATTAATCTTGCATCAAATTCAAAAACTGCAAATACGAGTCAATCAAGAAACGTACCTGGTTATGGCAGAGGCAACAATCAAGGACCAAGAGGCAATCCAAATCATAGAGGAAGAGGCAGGGGCAGATTCAACAATGCTCCAAGAATCAAGTGCCAGATATGTGACAAACCTGGACATTCAGCAAATCGATGTTATTTCAGGTTCAACACAGATGTGAACAATGCACAACAAGGGCAGTTTAATCAAAGAGCAGCAAACATAAACATGGCACAAGCAAATCAAGGAAGAACAAATACAGAGAGCTCAACAATCGCAGGAAATAGTGATGAACTTGGTAAAAATGATGACTTCAACAGCGAGGACTGGTTTCCAGACTCTGGAGCAACCAATCACATCACCAACAGTTTGCAAAATCTAAATCTTGGGAACAAGAACTATTCAGGTAATCAAGTTATTCATACTTGTAACGGTGAAACGATGAATATATCACACACTGGAACTGGCTTAATAAGAGGAAGAAGAAATTTCTTTCTTAATAACTTACTAAGAGTTCCAAATGTTCAGAAAAATTTAATCAGTGTTTCACAATTCACTAGTGATAACAAGGTATATTTTGAGTTTCACCCACAACATTGTCTTGTTAGAGACTCTCTAAGTAAAGACGTATTATTACAGGGTAAATTGGATAATGGCTTATATCGATTCAAGAACTTGCAATCAAGTCTGGGAAATGATAAAAATACTTGGTGCTGCAATGCTAACATTCAATTCGACAATAATGTAAACAAAATTAATTCTAATAATGATGTTTGTGATAGTGTTAAATTTGACTGCAGCAATATGGAGAATGACATTGATATTTGGCATTGTAAACTGGGACACCCTAGTTATGATATTGTGTTGAGAGTATTGAATGACAATAATATTTCATACAAGAATTTACCTGTTTCTACTCCATGTACACATTGTCAAATTGGCAAAAGCCATAAGTTACCTTTTAGCAGATCTAATACTGTATATTCCAAGCCTCTTGAACTATTGACAGCAGACTTATGGGGTCCTGCATCATTGAACTCAGGACAAGGACACAGGTATTACTTATCAATAGTTGATGCATACACAAGATATACTTGGATTTTCTTTCTAAAAGCAAAATCAGATACATGTGAAGTTATGCTGCAGTTTATCAATTTCATAGAAAGATAGTTAAACTGCAGTGTAAAGATCATGCAAACAGACGGAGGAAGTGATTTTCAACCCCTAAAAGGTTTTTTTAATAGTAAGGGGATAATTCATAGAACCACTTGTCCTTACACATCTGAACAAAACGGCATTGTGGAAAGAAAGCACAGGCATATTGTGGATATTGGATTAACTTTATTGTCAAAGGCATCAATGCCACTGAAATATTGGAATGAGGCATTTGACACAGCTGTGTATTTAATAAATATTATGCCAACAAAAATTTTGAAGTACAAATGTCCTTATGAAATGCTACATAACAAGAAACCAGACTACAACATTCTAAGGACATTTGGATGCTTGTGTTATCCATGCCTCAGACCATATAATAACCACAAACTTTCCCTAAGATCCAGTAAGTGTACCTTTTTAGGATATGGAAACAATCAAAAAGGGTACAAATGCATGGACACTAAGGGAAAAATTATTGTTTCAAGACATGTTGTGTTTAATGAATGTGTTTTTCCTTTTGCAGAGACAAGGAATACTAATGAGCAAAGACAGGTTCACACAAAACTGGAAATTGGGACAGTTCCTGTATTATCAGAACATAGAATGCATACTAATGAGGATGACACATTACATCAAGTACACTCTACTCCAACTGTATCAAGCACAAGGTCAGGATACAGTTCAAGTGAGTACATGACTGATGATGAGCAACATGCAAGCAATAACAGAGGCACTAACAGCAATCAAGATAATGAAAATAGCAATCAAGGCAATGAAAACATTGGCACTGCATCAGGCAGTAGCAACCAAGGCATTGGAAATGATAACACTACAACTGATGATAGCAACAGTGACAATGAAAGACAACAAATGCAGACTCGACATCATATGGTCACTAGAGCCAAGAGTGGCATATTCAAGCCCAAAGTATACAATGCAGCTATAAGAGACTCAAGTCCTACTGAGGAACCTTTTACATTCAATCAGGCAGTAAAGCACAGACAATGGTGTGATGCTATGAATGAAGAATATGAGGCATTAATTAGAAATAAGACTTGGAGCTTAGTCATACCCCCCAAGAATAAGAACATTGTGGGATGTAAGTGGACTTACAAATTAAAAAAGAATGCCAATGGGAATATTTCTAAATATAAGGCCAGACTAGTGGCAAGGGGATTTTCACAACAGTTTGGCTTTGATTTTAACGAGACTTTTTCGCCAGTGGTCAAGCCTACAACTATTAGAGTTATTTTAACTATTGCCCTACATTTTGGATGGAATGTAAGACAACTGGATGTGTGCAATGCTTTCCTAAATGGTGAGCTAAGTGAAGAAGTCTATATGCAGCAACCTGTGGGTTACATTTGCAAGGGGAAAGAAAATTATGTTTGCAGACTTCATAAGGCAATATATGGTTTAAAACAAGCATCAAGAGCTTGGTATATGAAGTTAAAAGCCACACTTGAAAAATTGGGATACAGGAGAACCATTTCAGACAACTCTTTATACACTAGAATCACAGATAAGAGTACAACATATGTTCTGGTGTATGTGGATGACATTTTAGTTACAGGAAGTGATAAGAATGAAATTGATTCTGTCATAAACCATCTAGACCAGACTTTTGCAATAAAAGATATGGGTGAAGTTAATTATTTTTTGGGCATTCAGGTTCAAAGGAAATCAAATTCAGAAATTTTTCTATCTCAACAGAAATACGCTGCTGAAATTTTAGCAAGAGCAAATATGGATGGCGGTAGATCTATCACAACTCCCATGACTAGCAACTTAAGGCTATCTAAAACAGATGGGGAAGCTATTGAAAACTGCACTCAGTATCGCAATATAGTTGAGGCTTTACAGTATTTGACAATAACAAGACCTGAAATCAGTTTTAGTGTCAACAAGGTTTGCCAATTCATGGCAAACCCTTTGAGCAAGCACTGGGCTGCAGTTAAACGAATCTTGCGTTACTTAAAAGGAACACTAGACTATGGTCTAAGAATTGAAGCTAGTAAAGATATAAACATAAGTGCTTACAGTGATGCGGACTGGGCTAATGATCCTGACGATAGAAGATCCACCTCAGGTTATTGTTTGTTCATGGGACCTAACCCCATATCGTGGTGCACAAAGAAACAACCCACCATATCTCGATCGAGTACAGAGGCTGAGTATCGAGCGGTAGCAGCCGCAACAGCCGAGGTCATATGGGTAGAAACCCTAATTAAGGAATTAGGGTTAAATATGATGAAGAGGCCAACGCTCTGGTGTGACAATAGGAGCACAGTGAGACTGTCAATGAACCCGATTCAACACTCCAGGACAAAGCACATCGAAATAGACCTTCATTTCGTCAGAGAAAGGACTGAAGCTGGAAAGATGAAGATCGGTCATATACCATCTTTTTACCAAAAGGCGGATATTTTAACCAAGGCTTTATCACGAAGCAATTTCGAAAGATTGAGGAAGGAGCTTAATGTGTTTTGCAGCGGCGCTGAAGAGAGAAGATGAAACCCTAGTTCATTTTGAGGTGGGGTGTTAAGATGCGGATCCTATTACTATTATACAAAATGAACATACCCGTGTGGGCTGTTATATATGTACATGGGCCATTTGTTTTTCATCAGCCCATAATCAAGTTGTATCGCTATATATACTTCTGCACCTTTTGTAAATGTAATCAACGAAAACATTATTACAATATACATTCAAAATCAGTATTCTTTCAAAGGCAAGGCTATTTTCAAGTTAGGCAGCAGAAATTTGAATGATTCAATTGAAAGTAGACCTTCCCAAGTGTAATTGCATTTCTTAGAGAACTTAGCATATATTAGTAATATTACAAGTGAATCCATACCAATACTAAGGTAGCTAATGAAGCACCCAACAAACCTGGACTGAACTTGTGAATCAGTATGTTAGTCCCACGTGGACAAATAATGGAAGCATGGAGCATACCACCAATGGAATCACAATTGACTGTGTCTGGAAAAATCTTGACAAACACTGAAGGTACCCAAATCCATATAGTCCTGGAATTAGGCATCTCAAGTATGTTGAAGCCGTTTTTGCTATGTTGGGATCTTGATGGAAGCTGACTAGTATAGCTTTAGAAAAATAACATGTAATAGATATAAGAGTCGAAAAGAATGTTGTTAATATGAGTGATGATTATAAGTATATGCCTAACATTCTGTATAATTTCGCTCCATAAGCTTGGCAACTGAGCGTCTCTAGTGCTCCGCTCAAGCCAGCCTGACATGGTAAATGATTAAAGAGCAACGATATTTTTGTTGATAGATTGAAAATCTTGAACAAGGATAGTCTTTTTGAAGAAAGCTTGTTTTTAACTACTTGTAGGTTGTTCTTACTTATAACTAGCAAGAGTAAAAAAATAGAAATATTTAGATAGCTAAATTTAAAAACTGACACCTAAGTTTCGGAGTTAATAAGAATTAAGATTTTTTTTTTTTATACCTATGACATACCAAACTTGTTAGTAGTTGTAGTAGAGGAAATAATTGAATAGTTGTTGTGGATAAATGATTGAAATAGTTGAATAGTTGAAAGAAAGTTTGATGGAGAAATTACTCAATGGTTTTTGTAATACAAAAACTTTATTGCTTATAGTTTTTGCTACGACCTTACAATGTGCCCATGCTCATATTTATAGGCATCTCATTACAATTATGTAGAATTCTCTAGAGAGAACATTCCACATTCATCAAGTAATTTATTTAATAATAATACATAAGAATATTCTAGATACAATACTCTAGATAAAGCAAGAAATACTTATTCAATAATACAAAGCAACTTATTAATCTCTTGAGAATTCTAGAAATTTGTATTATCTTCAATACTTTGGAATTCTCTAGAAATTTGCAGCATTCTCAATACTCCTCCTTGATGCAAATTTCGGATACTCCAAGCATAGTTCGTAGTTGCTCAAATCTTGTTCTTGGCAGTGCCTTTGTGAAGATGTCTGCAACTTGATCTTCTGTTCTGCAGTACTTGAGCTGAATTTCTTTTGCTGCTTCTGCATCTCTGATGAAGTGATACTTGATAGCTATATGCTTAGTTCGATTATGATGAACCGGATTCTTTATGATTGCTATTGCTGATTTGCTGTCACAGTAGATTGTAGTAGGTTGATCTTGATGCTCACCTATTTCTTCAAATATCCTCCGAAGCCATATAGCTTGACTTGCTGCTTCCGCTGCTGCCACATATTCTGCTTCAGCTGTTGATTGTGCAACTGTTGCTTGCTTCTTTGATGCCCATGAGAGTATTCCTGATCCAAGTGAAAAGGCATAGCCCGACGTGCTTTTCATGTCATCTACTGAACCTGCCCAATCACTATCAGTGTAGCCAATCAACTTTGAGTTGGTTATGGTCTTGTACCATATTCCATACTCCTTTGTTCCTTGCAAATATCTTAAAACTCTTTTAGCAACTCCAAGATGAATTTGACTTTGCATGAATCTTGATAGAAGACTTGTAGCGTACATGATATCCGGTCGCGTAGCAGTAAGATATAAAAGACTTCCAATCAAACTTCTGTAGCGAGATGCATCAGCTTCTGGGGCTCCGTCATCCTTTTGCAACTTCTCATTTGTTACGAGTGGAGTAGCTACTGGTTTGCAATCATTCATTCTAAATTTCTTTAATAGTTCTTCGGTATATTTCTTTTGAGAGATAAATATACCTTTCTTATGTTGTTTCACCTCGATGCCAAGGAAGTAATTCATCAAGCCAAGATCGGTCATCTCGAATGTTTTCATCATGTCTTCTTTAAATGCAGTTATCATCTTCATATTATTTCCCATGTAGATAAGATCATCTACATATAGAGAGACAATGAGAGTATCATACTGACCTTGTGTCTTGATGTATAATGTAGGCTCACTCTTGCTCCTCCTAAATCCTTGATTAATGAAGTATTGGTCGATTCTATTGTACCATGCTCGAGGTGCTTGCTTCAAGCCATATAAAGCTTTTCTTAGTCTTAGCACTTTTTCTTCATTGCCCTTACTTATGAAGCCTTGTGGTTGCTCCACATAGATCTCTTCTTCTAATACTCCATTTAAGAAGGCTGATTTGACATCTAGTTGAAAAACATTCCATCCTTTCTGAGCTGCAAGAGCAACTAAAGCTCTAATTGTGTCCAGACGTGCAACTGGAGCAAATGTCTCATTATAGTCGACTCCATATTGTTGCGAGTAGCCCTTTGCTACGAGCCTAGCCTTGTGTTTTTGTATTGAGCCATCTGGATTTAGCTTTGTCTTATAAACCCATTTCACTCCAACGATTTCTTTATCTTTAGGACAATCTACAAGCTCCCAGGTATTATTTTTTTAAATCATTTTTATCTCTTCTTCCATTGCTTTGATCCATACTTCTTGTTTAGATGCTACTTCATAGCTTTCGGGTTCAAATATAGCCATGTTGCAAGTTTCATATATATCTACCAAAGATCTAACTCTTCTTGGAGTAGACTCTGGTGAAGAATTTTGTTGTTGAGAAGGTGAAAGGGGCGTACCTGGTTCTTCTGTTGGTTCTTCCATTTCTTCCACTTCTACATCTTCATGAGATTGATGTACTGGAATAGAAATGTTTCTTTTTTCAACTTTTTGTTCATCCCAATTCCAAGAAGCATTCTCATCAACTTCGACGTCTCGACTAATCGTCAGCTTCTTTGTTTGCAAGTTATAAACTCTATATCCTTTTGATTGTGTGCTATACCCCAAAAAGATTCCTCGTATGGTCTTCTCTTCTAGTTTGTGTCTCTTTTGGTCTGGAACATGTATGTAGCAAATCGATCCAAAAATTCTTAGATGATTGGTTGTTGGCTTTCGTCCACTCCATGCCTCTATAGGAGTCTAGTCTTCAACTGCTCTAGTTGGACATCGGTTGAGTATATAGACAGCAGTATAAACTGCTTCTGCCCAAAAAGTGTTGGGTAAGCTCTTCTCCTTCAGCATTGATCTTGCCATCTCCATGACTGTGCGATTTTTTCTTTCAGATACTCCATTTTGTTGTGGAGTATATGCAACTGTAAGTTGCCTCTCAATGCCTTCATCATCACAAAATTTATCAAACTCATGGGAGTTGTACTCTTTACCACGATCACTTCGAAGCTTCCTTATACGTTTTCCACTTTGATTTTCGACAAGAGCTTTAAACTTCTTGAATATTCCAAAGACTTCTGATTTTTCTTTAATGAAGTAGACCCATGTCATTCTAGAAAAATCATCAATAAAGAGAATGAAATACCTGTTGTTATGAAGTGAAGGTGTTCTCATTGGTCCACAAACGTCGGTGTGAATTAACTCCAACAAGTCTTTTGCTCTCCAAGTGCTTTGTGATGGAAATGATGATCTGTGTTGCTTTCCGAGAAGACATCCTTCACAGGCTTCATTATTTTCTTTTATGCATGGAAAATCTCTCATCATATTCTTTTGATACAACAATTTCAAGGCTTGAATGTTGAAGTGGCCAAATCTTTGATGCCATAACCATGAATCATCAACTTGTGCTTTCATGGCTATATTAGTAGCATATTTAAAACTTATTGGAAAACTTCTATTTCTCTTCTCCATTTTTACTTGAGCTATCTCTAGTCTTTTATTGTTGTTATCATATATTTTGCAAATGTCTCCTTCGAAGTGAAGAGCGTAGCCTTTCTCCATCATCTGACCAATGCTCAACAAATTTTCTTTTAAATTTGGAACAAGTAAAACATCTTTGATAAATTTTGTACCTTTCTTTGTTTCCACCATAACAGTGCCTCTGCCTTTTGATTCCACGACGGTGCCATTCCCCAATCGTACTTTTACTTTGACAGTATCATCAATATCCTTGAAGATGCTCCCATCTTTAGCCATGTGATTGCTGCAACCGCTATCCAAGTACCAGTTTCCTCCATTTTCTTCACTAGAATCTTGGGTAGCATAAAAAAGATGTTGATTTCGGTCATATTGATGTTGTTCTCTGTCATGCTCTTCAATGAAATTTGCTTGATGCTTATTTAGGCTGAAACAATTCTTCTCCAAATGTCCAAATTTCTTACAGTGTCGACATTGTGGCTTTCCACGATTCCGACAGAACTTCTCCAAGTGATTTGTCATCTTACAAATTCCACATGGAGGATATTTGCCTTGTTTATTCTTTGAGAAATTTCTAGAATTTCCTTTGTTTCTAGAATCTTCTCCATCATTCTTATTTTCTCCATATGCTTTATTTTGGGATGATAGCTTGAGTTTCGACTGAAAAGCATTTTCAATCGAGTCTTCATCATGCCTGCTCATTCTTTGTTCAAATGCTTCAAGGGAGCCCATTAATTCAGTCACCGATAAGGTAGACAAATCTTTAGTTTGCTCGATCGTAGTCACGATTGTGTCATACTTACGGGAAATTGAAATTAAAATTTTCTCAACAATCCTCTTGTCAGGAATATTATCCCCGTAAGCCCTTATTTGACTAACTATTTCTTTTATTTTGGAGTAATAATCCTTTACAGTATCCGACTCCTTCATTTTTATTAATTCAAACTCACGCCTTAATGTTTGAAGTTTAATGGCGCGTACCTTTGCACTTCCTTGAAACTCCTCCTGTAATGTGGTCCATGCTTCTTTGGCGTTTGAAGCTCCCATTATTCTAGGAAAGATAGCGTCGGTCACCGCTTGTTGTAGAAAACTTAACGCTTTTGAATTTTTTAGTTTATTTTCCTTTATCTCCTTTTTCTGAGCTTGGCTAAGAGTTGAAGTATCTTCAGGAATAGTGAACCCTTCATCTACAATATCCCATAGATCTTGAGAGCTAAGAAATGTCTTCATTTTTATGCTCCAAAAATCATAATTTTCACCGGCAAAAATAGGGACGGAAGGTGATGGAGATTGAGCAATGTTTGCCATAGCTTATAATTGTTGCAATGTTTTTTTTTTTTTTTCGCCCAATATGCGAACGAACGAAGCTCTGATACCACTTGTTAGTAGTTGTAGTAGAGGAAATAGTTGAATAGTTGTTGTGGATAAATGATTGAAATAGTTGAATAGTTGAAAGAAAGTTTGATGGAGAAATTACTCAATGGTTTTTGTAATACAAAAACTTTATTGCTTATAGTTTTTGCTACGACCTTACAATGTGCCCATGCTCATATTTATAGGCATCTCATTACAATTATGTAGAATTCTCTAGAGAGAACATTCCACATTCATCAAGTAATTTATTTAATAATAATACATAAGAATATTCTAGATACAATACTCCAGATAAAGCAAGAAATACTTATTCAATAATACAAAGCAATTTATTAATCTCTTGAGAATTCTAGAAATTTGTATTATCTTCAATACTTTGGAATTCTCTAGAAATTTGCAGCATTCTCAATAAAACTTCTTATCAAAATATTTGAGTCCTCCAAAACTTCAAATTAGTCGCTTATAAGCTTTTTCCTTTTTTTCTAAATCAAACATCATCCAAAACTTCTTGCCAGAAATTGCTTGGGTTACTCCTTATTGAAATTGAAAATTTAGTTTTAAAAGTAAGTACACATTATGGGGTATAACAATAATTTGCAAATTGCTGATGTAGGTGTACTAGTATCACTGATTATTTAGGGAACCCGGGGCCTTGGCAAGATGCAGCTTCCTTTTGACCACGTGAAATGGTCAGGTTTGGACTTAACTAAAAGGTGGGTGCAATACAATATATAATAGTAGCCCCTGAACTAAAAGACAGTTTCTTGAAGGTCCCGTAGCATTATTGTTTGGAAATTTATTGAACAATTGCAACACTCTCGGTTACATATACAACAAGAAGGTGGTTTCTTTGATGGTCCCCATCACACTTTATTACTTAACTATTTGACGGCTGCAACCCTTTTGGTTTTATATAGCATCCAGGGTATGCTATATGATGTTTTTATATATAGTTATATACCATGTTTGACAACTTGGTAAGAAAATTAAACTTAAACTAAGTATTGAGTTGAAACATGGAAAAATTGGAGAAGATCGTTAGAAATAAAATTGAGAGGTAATAAATCTCTACAGGATTAAAAAAATTAGTGATACCTTGGTTTTCATTGTAACTAACACAAAAAGGGCAAGGTCTTGCTAGAACTTATAGCAGCACAAGCAAAACATTTTGCAGTCCCTGAACAATAAATGTGTTATCTTAATGACCAAAGTAAGTCAAAAAAAAAAAAAAAAAAAAAAAAAAAAAAAAAAAAAAAACAATGAGAAAACATAACTCTATATACATATAGTGTACTGGAAGGCGTAATGGAATGTTCAATGTATCTTCAGTTCAGATTTTCTTAAGATTCAGCCAAATCATAGTACTCCTTTTTCAACCTTTCTTTATAAGGAATACCCAATTGCATCCAACCCCTAGTGAAATCACTGCTTATAATGCAAGTTTAGCCTTACACCCTAATGTTGAAGAAATTGATATAACATATTTAGTAAACAATCATATAGTATATAATGTAGCAGCCAAATTTTATGCATAAACCCCTGCAGGTAGAGTCTCCACTCATTGATAATATGATAATGTAGAATATTTCCATAAATTAGCTTGTCCATGCAATATAAGTGAAACAAGAGGGATTGTGGTATACAGAAAATTTATCAATAAACCAGGGTCGATTTTGTTTCATTTCAGTGTTTGGTATATATATTGTGGTGCCTGTAACTAAACTGTCAGAAACTCAATGTGTACATGTAATTGATAAGATATTGAAAATATTATGATCATCAGGCCTCAAGAATGCACCAGAAAAACCTAGACTCTACGAATGGAATAGGCCTGCATGAGAATCATGGAATTTCATCTTCTTGGTTTGTAACTAAGCAAAATACACATAAGGAAAATTTGTGGGTAACAAATAAGATATTACTACTTGTATCCCTGAATGCAAGAAACCGTTCAAAACCCTTAATTTATATGCACAATGTCGGAGCATTGCCCAATGTTCATGTATTCTTTCTGGAAAGAAGAAACGCATGCAACAACCAAAGGAAGGCCCCTATGCTGCAAAACTTGCCTTTTAGCACCAAAAATAAACGGTAATGTTGTTGCTTTTCTTACAAATAAGAGAGAGTGGTGAGTATGTATATAGTAACCATTGATTCAAGCTTTGCTAAAGAACTTAAAATTTTAATGTACATTTGTTTAACAGAAAATAGTTAATCTGGTTTAACCAAAAATTGAAATACTAAGTAAACCACGACTATCATAGACAAGCAAACTGATGTAGATATATTATAGTAAATCAACTGAGACAAGGTTGTGGATCTTTTATTAACTTAAAAGTAAATTATGTAAATTGGAATGAATCCAGAAAAAAGATGTGGCTTACGTTATGTAAAAGATTACTTGAAGGTCTGACGTATCCGCCAAGAAACTTTGAGAATGGTACATATTTTTCCAAGCGACGGAATGGAAATGAACTTGCTTAAATGTTTATAAAACTTAGTTAATTTTGACCAATTGCCGCACACACTTGAATTGCATGGTCAAGGTGTCCAAATGCAGACCTTTGATATATTGTGAGCACTGATGATAATACAACAGACGTGAATACTTCATCTGGGGTTAGAAAAATGCAAAGAATAACTTCCGATTCTAACAAACTAAACTGTGTTGAGAAGTCCCAGTGACAGATTCTACTTGTCTACAAGACATGGCTGTTGCATATTTTAAAGATTTGTACAATTCACATGAGGTAAAGACTTCCTTTGACTCTATCATATGAAAAACAATTCTAACAAACATAGCAAGATGTGATTTAGAATCCGGGGTTACTGAATCTGAGGTTGAAATATTAACTTTTCAAGTCCATGACGACAACAGTCCAGAACCGGATGGATTGGAGCTAAATTTTACAAGCAACACTGGGATTTAATTAAAGCTGATTAATTTGCTGCTATACAGTTAGTTTTTACTTTTTACAAGTGTGCAGCTTATAAAAGAGACTAATCATACCTTTATTATTTTTAGTGACGAAGAAAGAAATCCTGCATCCATTTCAGACTACCATCCTATTTCTTACCGCAATGTGATTTACAAAATAATAGCTAACATCATATGTAATCATATTAAAAGATTTTTGACAGCGCTTATTTCTCCTATTCAAATGCCATTTATTTAGGGAAGAAGTATAGCTGAAAATTTTCTACTTCCATACGAAATGATGCACACATTTCATCGGGAAGGGTCCAATTACATGTGTTCAAAAGTAGATTTGCAAAAAGGATATGACAAAACAAGTAGAGAATCTATATGCCATATGCTTCTATGCATGGGTTTTCCTAGCTCACTAGTTAAGCTTATTTTCAATTGCATTTCTTCTCCTACATTTTTAGTTATTATTAATGTATTATTAATGGTATTCCACAAGGTTTTTTTGCCAGCAATCGAGGATTACGATAAGAGGACCCCCTTCCTCCTTACTTATTTGCTTTTGCTATGGAGTCCTAATCTATATCTTTGGAAATAGATTAGATCAAGGGAAATTTATCTCCTATTTATAAACGAACTCCTCTAATAAAGCAAAGTTATTTTATAAAAATACTTAATTCAGTTAAAGCTTGCTTAATAAAGTTATTTTTAGTAAAAACTAATTAATTTTTGTAAACATCTTTTAATCTTATAAAATTAAACTTAGTTAAAGTTATGTAACACTTGATTAATTTTTACAAACTTATCAGATTTCATAAATTTACCATTATCAAATTGTGAAAGTAATTCTAAAGTCAAAAATCATTGTCATAAAAGCATCTTTCCAAGAAAATAAACAAATAAATTTGTAATGTTTGTTTATAAACTAGAAATGTCTACGTGATTCAAGGCACATAATAGTTCACCATTATCAAATTGTGAAGACATTTCTAAACTTAATCGTTTTAAATAAGCTTTCATGGGGAAAATGTAACTATGCAATTTCCTTTTCTAAGTTAGTAATTCTACTTGATTCAAGCTACCTAATCATTCACCAATATACTGTGAAGACATTAGTAACATGTTTCTACAGAAAAAGGTGACTTCATGCCTTTCTACATGGACAAAGATAACTGCAGAATTTTTTTTTTCTAGACAATAACAACATTATGATTTAAGCTCAGTTGATAGCTTTCAGTTTTTCCCTTTATTGTCGATTAGTGGCCTTGAAGCTTTAATTTCAGTTTGTCATGCATCTGCAAAATGGTTGAAAGAGATTCATCAATCCTACTACTACATTCCTTACTGTGCGATCTATCAGCCAAATTTCCCTTCTCATAAAACTTAAAAAAGCAAGTAGGTTGGACTTGGAGGGTTAGCATGTACATCAACAAATTTGGCATGTATAATGACGAATTTAGCCAATTCAGGATGTTCAACTTCATTTCAATGTCATAAGTATTCAAATTATCAACTTTAAGCTGCTTATGTAGAAGAATTAACTAAATCAAAGGAGAAAATAGGCTTACCACCATAATTGCAATAATTTTCTTTATACCACAAAATATTTTTCTTTATTCATTGATTATTTTCATATCGTTAATTCAAAAGCAGTCATAACTATATATATTTATGATACAATGGAATCAAATAAAGTACGAAGATAACATCAAAATGCGGAATCAACAATAAAATTGAGTAATGTGAAATGTCGAGCAATACTCATAAATTTTATTAGGTATTCATACTTCACATCAAGCAATGGAAACCAATTAACCTCATTTTTAATCAATTAAAATGAAATCAATAATCAAGTAATGTTAAAGAAATAAAATATTTATAAAAATAAAAAATAAAAAAAAAATTGGCTAACAGATGGACAATGGATGTAAAATAATGAGCATAGGAGGGACCTCGAGCGATGTAACGCGTCTAGAGAAGAACCTTCCACACTTGAGACGACTGATATTCTGCGTAAGAGAGAACAGATTGAGAAAAATAATGGCAAGATATATTGAATTAGAGAGAGGATTTTTTTTCACAATTCTTTTGTTTTCTTCATTTTTGGGAGGAAGCACTAAAATAAAAATAAGAGAAGGCAAATTCTATTTGAACAAAGTAAAATGCTGAGTAGCCCCCTATTTTTATAAAAAATATCAATGACAAAACTGTCCCTTTTCAGTTATATTTTTTTAATTTTCGGTCTAGCTCGTAGTGGCTTTATGTGGTATTGTAGAAAACCACGCAGAGCCCTACTAGGTTCCTAACCATACCCCGTAGAGCCCCTACTAGGTATGATTAGAAACCACGTAGTAGCCCTATGTGGTTTCATACAATACCACGTAGAGCCACTACGAGGAAGGGTATTATTTGTTTTTTTTTTTAAATTAACGGGGCTACTCAGCAAAATGATGGGTTTACTTGTTTTTGCATATTTTTAGGGGGCTACTCAGCAATTACCTGCGTTCAAATAGAATTTGCCATAAGAGAATTGGGAGTGGAAGACCTGAAAAATATTTCGCTGATATTTCACGGAAGTCTAAACGGAAATATTTGATAGCAAGCCAATGTTAAGTTTCGTTTTTATTAAATGCCTAACAATTGCATTCCCCATTAAAACACTGTTTTTTTTTTCTTTTTTTACACCATGAATAATTAATTTTCTTCTAGTGGGTAATCTTGGTTGTATTCTTTTGATGAAATTTTCTTGTAGGGATGCTGGGTGGCACTTCTTTGGGCCATGAGATCGGAAGTACCTAAATGGGTTCTGAACAAATAGAGCAACTAAAGCAAGATACTGAAAATCTACTGGAAAAGACAGGCGGCTTTGTTATCAGAACTGGGCTATTGGCATGAAAAAGACATTGGCTTATTATAGAGGTCAAGCTTGTTAAGAAATGAGGACTAACTGGGTTATGCATGAGTATCGGCTTAATGATGAGGAATGCGAAGATACCATGGGTTTGCCGGACTCGTATGCACTATGTAGAGTTTTCAAGAAAAACGTTGTGTGCGCTGAAATAGAGGACCATGGACAATGTAATAACATAGCATTAACGGAGAGCTCTTAAGAAATCACTAGTAATAATACCAATAACGATCAATACCAAAACATGTCTACTGATGTTGGTCTGATGAGCTCATCTTCATGCGTGGATGAAGATGACAAAGACGATGCATGGATGCTGTCATAACGGATGATGCATGGTGAAATATGTATATTGGGTGAGTGTGTGGTTATCAACAACATGTTTTTGGTTTTTCATATTCTGATTATGAAATAAGTAGAGCCTTGACAAGTACACTAACATACCATGCAAAAACCTTTGAAGTAAGGGTATTTTTATATAAAGGTAGATCACTTTACTATCAAAATTGATTTGCAACTTAGGTTCATTTACATTAACATATAATTGTATGCTTGAGGTTTTGTGATACAGATACATGTGTAGCAAACAATTCTATTTATGAACAAAGGTTTCATAGTTTATTATTCAAACACAAACATTTGTATAAGAGTAAACTTATATGTTATATATGGTATATGAGTAAACTTATATGATATACATGGGCCAACAGATACTGATGTTTATGACTTACTACAATGTGTTAGCACTACGGAGTGTTTGTGTCAAGGCTTTGGAAACTACCAATTTCCCGATCCAGACGAGTCGTTCGCCTGTATCTAATCTGCAATGTGCCCAGGTATTTTCCATTTGATTTTGGAAACTACCAATTTCAGTGTTTCCATTTTGGAAATGTATGCTCAGTTTTGCAAGCTGAGCTCACTTCAGGTATGCATCCATATCATGCCTTGTTACGTGTCATAAAGCAGTCATACATAATACTATGTATCAGTTCATACCAAATCAGGGCAGCAAAAGCATAATAAAGCAGTCAGAAATAATACTACATATCAGTTCATACCAGATCAGGGCAATAAAAGTATCATAAGGAGCAAAAGTTAACTTAATACATAGATATATAGAAACCCAAAAAATGACATTATAGTAGCATCAGTTCATGCAAGATCAGGGCTTTGCAGGGATGTGGAACTTCCTACAAATTTGTTAGGGCTTTGCGGCTGTGGGAGAGCCAGTCCAAAGTGAGCAACCGCATGTGATGGACCCGCAGCATCAGGATAAGGGGTGAGGTAGTTTGGCCAATCATATTCCTGGTCAACTTCCAAATCTTCCCACTGATCATTGGGGCTTGGTTATCAACACGTGTGTCATGGGTGGCTTTAGGAAATAAGCTTGGCAGGGGGGTAGCAAAGTAGCTTTATATATCATTGCATCAAATATTTCATCTGAATCCATTTCCACTTTGTGATCACACAAACATGGAACTACATGTTCCTCATTATTGCTCACAAAAAGAAGTTCAGACCTTGTTCCAAGATGAGCATGGGGTACAGTTCTGAACCTTAATGAGGTGAACCTTGTTACTGAATTGAGCAGCAAAAGTATTGATAGAGCAAATGCCTTCATAAAATTGGATTTTTAGGTAGAAAGATCTATGGTCATAATGAGACCAGTTACAGTCATCAGTTGCAAGCACACGTCCCATTGGCTTCATAATTTCTTCAATAGCCCGAACATTATTCTTTAGGTACTCGGAAAACCATCAAATTTAGCCCACGATTCCACTTCTAACGCTGGTTCAAGCTCAAATTCTTCATCAGACCACGCTCGCAGGTAAATAGCACCTCTAGGTTTTGTTAAAACTTTCAACATTAGCACATGATCACGCTTGCTGTAAGATGGGCATGATACTGGAAAAGAGTTAATGGGTATTACTTGCATAGGCCACGAATTATGATTCAGAGTCACCTGAAGTGTGTGATGCACAACTTCAACATTCCAATGTCCTTTAAGAATAGTGGTAGTGATGTATAGCGACGAGTCTTCCATTAAATAAATTTTTTGAAACTTTCGAAGCTTGGGGTTTAGGGGATATTCAGATTATGATGTTCTGAAGCTTGAAATGGTATGCGAGGGACCTACTGTGGTGTTATCTGAACTGGAAATGCTATGCACAGAAGACGAAGCATACTCAATTGTGAGGTGACACGAGTGACCAATGGTGAATGGTAAATTGTTATAATTGTATGCATAAGATTTATAAGTTAAGATGGCCAGATGGTTAATTGCTATGATATATTTATATGATATACATGCACAGATGCACTTATCAAATAACTTGTGAAAATCAAATTGCATGATCTGAAATGACGAGGAGAGATACAGCCGGGGAGTGGGGGACCTGAAATGACGTGGAGAGATACAGTTTCTGGTTCATGGCATTGTTACTTTGTAGAATGCATTCGATCGTATGTGTTGGCACTTGTATTGAAGGTGGTATGTGTTGGCACTTGTGGTATGTAGAATATTTTAATTGTACTTTTAAATTATGTATTTGATCGTATGTGTTATATTTGAAGAATTGGTATGGTATGTAGAATAATTTGGATGGTTTGAATGTGATGATGAATGTTTTAGATGTGTTTCTTCTATGTATGAAACTGGTATTGCAAAATTTATAATTAAAGCATTGTATTTGCCTTCTTTTACTGTTGCATTTTCTTTTTCCTAATTTTGTATTTCAAAATAATGGTGTTGCATTCCATAATATAGTGGTGTTGCATTACATAAAATAGTAGTAATTCCTCATGGCACGTAGATCCCATAGTTGACGTGGCATGTGACACGTGGGCAGCTAACGTGTCGTGTGACATGTAGGCAACTGATATGGAAAGCTGATGTGGCCCCGCTATCGTGACGTAGTAGGCAAGCTCTAACTAATGCTCAAGCAACGTTGAATATTGTTGCATTACGTGCAAATAATGTTGCATTACATCTATAATGTAACACTTTCTTTCCGTGGCAGTAGATGGGCAAAAGCATCGCCTTAAATGGCTAAGGCAACGGCCGCGGATGTCATGCCCTTCTGGTGTTGTCTATTTGAAAAAAGGGGAAAATGCAACGCTTTTTTGATCTAAGGCCACATAAAACTTGTGTCGGATTTGCCCAGTGAAAAAATCATGGTTTTATTTATGATTGATTATTAAATTTGTTTTTTCACTAGTACAAAACAAAGCATTATATTATTCTATTTGCGATTTTTACATCCTAAATTGAAGTATTTCTACAAGTTACGTTTGTGCATGTTACTTGCTGTTTGTACCAAACTGATTGTGTAGTGAAAACACGAACCGGAAGTAATTACATTCACTGATAAAAAGGCCCATTGCATACTAACAGAAATTTTGTTTTTGTATTCCCTCTTATATGTTAAAATTCACCATACTTAGAAATGATACAAAATTAGAAACAAATAAAGTAAGTATCTAAATTTTTGCATGCATAATTCAATCAAGACTACAGAACTGAATCAAATTACCTGATGTGTGAAAACTACATCATCATAAAATCCAACATTCACAGAAGTACAATATTTTATACACAAATTACCAGTTCATTTTATTCCCATCTGTTAACTAAGAGTAAAGATAAGCTTAGAATGTTGCTAAAAATTTGAAGTATTATTAAAAAATTCGGACAAACTAGAATATTCCATGAAACAAATGAAATAACACGTAGATGCAGGGCTTATTTTTTTAAAACGGGTATAGGATTCAATATTCCACAAAAGTAACAAGCAAGTTGCTTGATGTAGTGTCTGTCACAAAAATATCAAATGCAGTCGATATATTTATTTTAATATTGCATTTTGAAAAGTTCTTTTTGATTAATTTGTTTTGGAAGTTCTATTTCCTGTATAATAGCGTATATAATACAGTAAAAAACTATAATATGCCTAACACCCATATGGAAAATGTATAGATATTGAAGTAGGTATATTACAAATTTAGTAACTGCATATAAAATAAATAAACCTATTTTTCTTTATTTTGTATATCAGTTTTCACTTTCAAATGCAAATTTTGCTTATAATGTTGGGTT
Organism: Allium sativum; assembly: GCA_030737875.1. Classification (NCBI taxonomy): domain Eukaryota; kingdom Viridiplantae; phylum Streptophyta; class Magnoliopsida; order Asparagales; family Amaryllidaceae; genus Allium; species Allium sativum. The sequence continues at coordinate 305,783,117 of CM060924.1, forward strand.
GGGACTGCAATGAAAGTAATGTTAAGTTCTTTTTCACTTATACAAATTTCCTGGTATTCAGTTAATTTTTTGACACCCTAGACTAAGTGGTTTCTTGATCAACCTACTAATGTTGTTTCTTTTCTAATGCTTATTTTTCCTTTTCTTATCTTATACCGCTTTAAAATTATTTTTTACAAGATCAACATAGGCCCACTTTCATTTTTCTTAAATTTATTTTTTACATGATCAGGATAGGCCCACGTTATTTTTTTTTCCAGGAAAATTACGTGAAGGACAAAATAAAACCAAAAAAAATTCCCAAAAGGACAAGAGGCAAAAAAGTTGCTCAAAAGGCCAACTTTAATGGTAAAGTGGAAAAACAAGGACCCCCCCGAAATCCACCATTTAAACTAGAAAATGTCCTATTAGGCAAAAAAATTTCCTTTTGAGCAAACTTTTTGCTCTTTTTGTCCTTGTGGCAAAAATCCCCTTTTTTTTTGTATGGTGACCTAAATCAGGTATGATTTTCTAAGTATATATCAGAAGAGATATCAATTTATTTTAATTACAGTATGGCAATTTTTTCAACCTTTTTTAACATCAATACTATGCCTCCCCTACTTTTGGATAGGTAATTACTGTATGACTGCTATATTCCAAAGTTGCAAACTGAGTTGCAAACTCGGTTGCTGTGCAACTTAGTTTTGCGCAAACTGAGTTTGCAACTTGTTAATTCATTTTTGTTTTGATTGGTTTTCTAAAACTTCTCTTGATACTAGTGCGTGAGACATGGCATTCAAATTGCTACTGCAGATACTAGTGTTTTGGATATTATGAATATTTGTCGATGAAATGAGCATCTTTTAAAAATTGATTAATTTTTTGTTTCATGCATAGCTATAAACTTTATATAATGATCCAGACTTGCAGGTCACTGCAGTGAAGGCAAACAATTAGTTTAGATGCTTCTATAACAAAACATTTATAAGCAGTATACACTTTTGAATAAAAATGAGAGAGTTGTGCCTTTAATAAAGCAAGTTCTATTGACCACTATTTTTTGTTAAATGAATAAAAAGTGTTGCATTCTATGAAGGTATATTTACAAATGATTCCACGAAATCCACAACTATACGAGAGTACGGAAATAACGAATTAGTTTAGAGTAAATAATGGGATATTTCGTAAGGAAACACAAGGTTAGAAACTGAGGAATATATGTTGCATGAGTTTTCTACTTATATTTTTCTATGGGCTTGTAAATGCTATTTCCGATTCTAAAGTGTTCCTGCCATTACTCATTTTCTACATTGTTCAATAGAAACTGTTTTTCTTTTCCAAGGAATGACATTTCAAGCAAAATGGGTAAATATGGCCCTTCTTTCTTTTACTGGCTAGTAGGTGCTTGTTTGAGGTGAGTTTTTGTTTTTCCTTCTTAATATTACAGTAGAGTAGTTTCTTTTATTAATTTTGGAATCTTACTCTCTTTAGAAAGAAACTTAAAATTTTATCTTTAACCTTGTTCTAAACAAATTCAAAATTAATAATTTAATTTTTTGACTATCCAAATGAAATGTTTGAAATTTATAATTCAGTATATAGTTAAGAAATCCGGTATGTACTTTCATTGATGAAAATACTGGTACATTTATTTTTGAAATCACATTCCGCCTACATGAACATAACGATATCACGAATACTCAGTGTAAAATAATAACATTTTTTCTTAAATAATAACAAATTAATCAACTCATCAGCTACTGCTTGGTGCTTTGGTAGACTTACAATGTTTCTATGTCTTATATCACCTGCCATGAATCCCTTCCCAAATACAACTGTTTTACGAAATATTTTTTAAAAAATTGAATTAAATTTTGTGATAATGGCTATATAAATATTTAGCTATTTATTCACTTTTTTAAACTCAAAAAAGATAAGCAGTTGACTAAATGTTTTTGAAACCCGAGTTCCTTTTGTTTCAGATTTAGCCTATGACAGATTCATTCTTTCAGATTTAGCTTTTGAAGATAGAGATGATGTCTAAGTAGAGAGGTGAAATGTCGAAGATCACAGTCATGCGTAGCACCACTGTGTATAATTGATGATGTTATTTCACATTCAAGTAACATAACATATATTCAACAGTGTATAATTATGGATGCAGTAGTCTTTTGTGTAATCTTTGTTCAATGTATTAAATTACTTATACTAATTGATGATGAAATTTATGATTAATGTTGACTTCTGATGGCTATTGAGTCTAGTTGGTTGCTTTCTTCTATGAGTACATAAAATTAGCTTTGTAGAATTATATAAGATGGAACTGTTTTTTCTAATGTAGTCTACCAGAAATTGGTGTGATCAACTGTTTCACTTTGAATTGTATTGGTCAAGAATCATACAAGATGGAATTTTTTTTATTATTTTCTTTTAAATTAGCTATGGCTCATGGTTGTATCTAATTTTCAAATAGATACGACCATGAGCCGTATCTCATTATCAACTAGATACGGCCATGAGCCGTATCAATTTGAAAATTAGATACGGCTCAAAGCCGTATCAATCCATGAATTTGAAACGGATTTGAGCCGTATCAAACCATAGGTTTGATATGGTTTTTAAGCCATCGCATCATTCTATGAATTTGATATGGGTTAAGCCCGCATCTAAGTAACAAAGACGTCATTTTTTGATACGGCCCAGAGCACTGCCAAATTGATTTTGATACGACCATGAGCACTTCCAAATTGGAATTTCTGGTGTAGTGACATGATCACCACTTGCCATTTGCTTTCTTGACCAGGACTGGGTTGGAGACCCATTCAAGGTAGAGGGCGTCGTGGATGAATCCATTATCAAGTAGCCTATCCACTTCCTCTTTGAGTGCAGTCGATCTTTCAGTTCCTCAGATTTGACGCTTCTACTTGACTGGAAGATGCTTTCGATCATTACTGAGCATGTGACAAGTGATTCCTGGATCAATGCCACACATGTCAGACTGGGTCCAAGCAAATACGTCTAGGTTGTCCCTTAGGAAATCCACAAGCTCTTTCTTATTCTGGGGTGGAGTTGCAATCTAAATTTTAAGTTCTTAGTCGGGTCATTGGGGTTGATTGGAACATCCATTGTTGAATATATTGAGGTAGCCCTTTCGGAATTAGGTTCTTTGTCCTCCCTCAGATCGAGATCGTTGGAAAGACGGGAGTGGTGACTGAGCCAAGACTCAGACACCTTTGATTGCTATGCGGAGATGGTCTTGGCGTAGGAAGGTGGAGGCAGTGTCTTGCCTTTCACTTGGTTGCGGGCGTTTTTCCACTTGGTAAGATAGCAGGCTCTCGCCGTTGCTTGGTCGCCTTTAATTGTGCCAATCCAATTCGACGACATCGATGATCACAAAGGTGAGGATTCGAACTCGGCTCCGATCCCCTTCTCCAAGTTATACCAAAAGGTCAACCATGCCGACAGGTTGACTGGAAGAACCATTGAAGATGTGGATCGTGGAATAGCAGGGCTTTAAGTCTTTGGCCTCTAGTTTCATCTAATCATAGGCCACCTTGAAGAGGATGTTGATCGAGCTTCCGGAGTCAATGAGAATTTTTTGGACAAAAGTTAGGCCAATCTAAGCAGAGATAACGAGAGGGTCTATGGTTGGGATTTCAATTCCCGTAGATCCCCTTTTGTGAAAGACGATATCATCCTGTACCATCTTCTAGAGCTTAGTGGGGACAGATTCGTCCAGGGACGAGCACGCTTCGTAGCTGGCATGTTTAATGGAGTTGGCATACTCCTACATCTTGTGAAAGTTGTCATAAGAGCGGTGAGGTCCACCGTAGAGAGTGTTGATCACGATGCCATGTGGTTTTTGATTAGATGGCCCTGGGGCAGTATTGGGTGGAGGAAGAGCAGGTGTTGAAGAGCCCGTGGCTACTTCAGGAGGAGTAAGATTCTGGACGTACTGCTCCAAATGTTTCTCATGGATGATTTTTTCAATCGCATCCTTGAGGTGGCGAGAGTCGTTAGTTTTATACCCAAACATGTCATAGAATCTGCAATACTTGCCATAATTTTTCATGCGGTCGGTAGATTCCCTTATGTTGGGCTTCTTGTACTGATGAGTGTTACATGCCTCTAAGTAGAACGTCTCTATATCTCGGCTGAATGAAGTGTAGTTCCTATGATTCGGATAGCGGTCGTGCTTCTTGGGATCTCCAGGAGCTTGGTTGTTGCGACCGCCAGTTTTACCATGGTTCTTTATGGGCTTGTAAAGGGCCACCCCCTTACCCTTCTCGGAAGATTTTCTGACTTATTTTCCTTTGACACTATCTTTGACGGTGCCAGTGTGTAGGTTGTTGGGGGTGGCTGCCTTGAATAGCCTTGTTGTGCCAAGCTTCCTCTTGACACATGAATTGTCCGACCTTTTCATAGAAGGCTTCAAAAGTTTTTGGTTGCCTTCTATCTATCCATGCTCCAAACTCAGAGCTATCCAGGACACCTTTGGCAAGGTGGACAAGGACAATGCGAGGCTCCTGGTCAGCAACATTAGCGACGGTGAAGTTAAATGCTCGGGGTAACTTTTGAGGGTTTCTATTGGGCCCTGGTAGAGGTTGGAGAGAGTAAGAGTGTTCTTTGGCATAGGAACATGCATTCTGAATTGCTTAACCATTTCCATGGTCAGCTGGTTGAAGGTGGAGACAGAATCAGTCGGTAGACAGGTGAACAACAACAAAGTAGTGCCTTCCAAGAAGACTATACACATTTGTCTACATCGGTGGCCCAGCTAAAACCTATGTGCATAGCGATTCAAAAAAGCGTAGGGGTCAGTCTTTCCCCCATAAACTACAAGTTGTGGCATGTTGAAGCATCGCGGTCATTCAGCTTCGTGCACCTCCCGGGTGAATGGATTACGCCTCATGTTGGTTTCCCATATGTCGTTGGCGTTCCCTCGCATATGCCTCATGATCCTTCAGACCATGTCAAGGAGGTATGCAGGTTAAACATTTTTTGGTGGGATACAGCGGTTGTGGTTTACTTCAGGGGTCCTGGGCTGTGGACATCTTCTGGGATTGACATCGGACTCGTCCTGAATGCATCAGCATTGTTTTCTTGATTCTGATATGGTTGAGCGGGTTGGTGTAGGTTCTGATTGGGCGGAACTTGGGCTTGTCGAGTTGTTGGAAGCGTAGGCCCCAAGTTTAGAGCAGCGACAGTTGGGTTTTATCGAGGATGAGGTCGATTACTCGGACCTGGTTCGTCATTGATAACCAACCGGGAGCGGTCGTGTTGACGCGTTCCCTCTTGAAAATCATGGTAGTCCCATTACTGTTTTTGTTACCATTGCCGTTGAGATGGGCATTAGTACCGGCGAGGGTATTGGCATTGAGAGTAAACCTCCTTCTTTGGCTCCGGCCCCAAGTCTCGGAGGAAGAACTTTCCGAGCCGTTGTGTTGTTGCCGAGCATTGTTTTGGGCAAGCTAGAGTTGAGCGACGAGATGTTGACTTTTTTGACGTTGACGCATAAGGTCGATGTAATTCTTCAACGCATCGTTGAGCTCAAGAGATCTATTTTTGAACATTTTATTAAGCGCGTAAATCTGCGCTTGAGTTGTAGGGGCATCGTGGTCCATAGAAGGAATGGTGTCCATTTCGGTCGGGTTTCCCACCAATTTGAGTTGCTGAGAAGTAGCAGTGTCGGTTGCTGCAGTGGTTTTGACTAAAGGAATCTTTGATCGCTTAACCACTATAAATGGATTGGAGTTGTAGATTAGGAAGAAACCTAGGTAGCGCGTCAAAGTCGAGATGGAAATGTGCAAAAAGAGATGACTTTAAGTTCTCAGTGAAAGCACCAGAATGTTGATGGCAAAAAATGTCGTAACACCCAAAGATTCTCTGTTACTAGAGAATAGTGTTTCACATAGGCAAATAAAGTGTAGAAAGCAGTATATAACATAGAGATTTATATTGGTTCGGTCCTTAAAGGGACTACGTCCACTCTGAAGGAGTTTGCTGGTATTTTATTTGAAAATATGATTTACAAGAATTGAACGTCATCTAGGCAATATTTTACAAATCCATTCATGTATTTTTGAGTCATAGTTGTCATATGCTAAGTCTTGGTAAAATTTAATTTATGCCTCAAGAGCTAGGCTGCCATTAATGAGTTCTAGGAGCTTGAAGAGGTGTCAAATCAGCCAAAATCCAACCCTTATGAAGAATGAGCAAACGGGTATTTATAGGTGATGGGTTAGGTGAGAGTAGGTAGGATTTGGTGACCACACAATAGAATTTCGTATCCCTGATAGGCAAAGACCAGAATTTCAAATCCCCCATACAATGCATAAGGAAAAACATACCCCTGAGGGATACGTATTTTGTATCCCAAGAGACACGAAACTTGTATCCCTTAGGATACGGTTCCTTCATATCCCCCAGGGGATACGAATGCTCGTATCCTCTTAGGGATACAAATTCGTATCCTGGGGGTACAGAGATTTCATATCTCCCAAGGGATACGAAATCTTGTATCCCTTAGAGGATTTGAAATTCTACCCCTGGGATATGTTACGGAGGCATCTGGGAGGATTTGAAATATATGATGCGGCGATAGTGGAATTCTAATTTTTTTGTTGCACGATGAGGAAGTCAAAGAACGCTGAGGTCATGGGATTCGGGTTTTCTTGCTTTGAATCCAGGGATTCGAAATGCGAGGGGTTCGAACTATTTGATGCTGAGGGATTCCAATCTGGGAAGACTCGAGATATTCGAGGTGGTACATTCTGAAGGGATTCGAAATTCATGTTTTGGAGGGATTCGAAATCTCCCAAACAAGGGATTGGAAATATGCTAAATGCACTGTTTTGAGGAGTTGTGAGGCCTTCACTCCACGACTTCTCTTAGGATTGAATTCTTAATTTTTTGGTGAAACTTCGGGCTTTGATGTCATGCGATGTATTAAGTCCAACAGGCCTGGTATACTTTTGAGAACCAGACTAAAAAGCCGGTTAACAATTGCCTTTTAGGACTTAATTTCAATACAAAAATTTCATGTGTAACATCCATCATTGCAAGCCTCTAAGACTTATTTTCAATACTAAAGTTTCATTTGCAACATCTACCATTGTGGGCCTTATCTCAAGTGGAGGGCGCTTTTTTTTTCTTCCAAAAATGACGGCTCTTTAGTTTTGTGTGGTTTTGAACAATCTCCATTTCGTAGACAAGATTCAATTATAACACATGTTTATAAGACCATCGTGAGGTATAACACATTTCTGGTCTCTTCCAAGTTGTTATTTTAGGATTAGAATCTCGAATATATGTTGAGTCCTTATGTCAGGTTATTAAATGGTTAGTGATCTTAGAGTTGAACACGACATAAGTTAAGATGTTAAGTGGATGAACTTTGGAAAAACGTAATTTATACAAAATACCTGGACATATATATATATATATATATATATATATATATATATATAATTTTAAAAATTAGCTTGCAAAGTCCAATAGAAGAAAACATGCAAGCAGTTGCAGGAGCGATTTGAATCGTATAATTCAAAAGGTAAGCTAACAGTACATAAACAAAAAAATTTTATTACTATTTTATTACCATACATAATTATGTTATTTTATTCAAATCTATACAAAAATCAGACTTCAGTGCTATCGTATATTTTTTTTTTTTGGAACTAAAATAGGATATAGTTTACTCATTAATGATATATTAAAATACGCTAATGTAACAATGCATTACATACATCATATGCTTGTACTATTAATATTATAATATAATGATATCGGTATATGCTTGTATGTATTTTTTTTAGGGAGCGTCTATTTTGACACAATTTGGTGACACAAAAGATCTGCACCATTGGATCTTTTTGTCTTTACATGGTGACACAAATGGTGATACAAAATTGAATACAAGAAATCTCAACTACTCGGTAACCCCCTAAATTTCATCTTTCACATAAAAACAAACAAAACCTATGATTCATAATTTTTGTTCTTAATTTTGTGTTTAATTTTGCATCTCAACAGCCGTTTCCATATATAAATTAAATACCTAAGTGCCATCTTGATTATCATTGCTGGATATAAATCAAAATACGTTAAGGTATTACTAAAATAATGATATCTTGAAATATCATCACTAGACATAAATTAAATACCTAAATGCATTCTCAATTATCTTCAACAAATAAATTCATCCTTCACCGTAACACTTAAGAGTAAATTAGAAAAATTGACAAAGTTATTAAAAATATGACGTTGGACCATAGCATTTATAACTTGGGCCAAAGGGCCTGTGTTTTTCATCCAAATTTGTGAAATTACTGGTGTCGTTTTCTAGCGTTTCCTATACCTATTCCATCGGCAAATCTTTTAAAATTAAGTCTAAATCTTTTTGTGGGTGCATCTATTAGCACCCCCAATGTTTGCTCTTCACCTTCCACTAACTAGAAAATAAACTGTGCGGCCAACAATTTTCTCTTCCCACTTAATTTAATCCAAAAATGCCCTGCATTTTCATCCCACTATTTTTCTTTTCCTTTTCTAGCTTCCAGCTTGCATTTTGTTTCTACTACTCTCTCTCTCTCTTTAACATTTGATTGAATTAATGAACATTTGTAAGTGGCGTCGTTGGTTGAAATAAACCGACGCGCAACCTGAATACTGGTTAGGGTTATCAACGCTTCATTTGAGCATCGGTTTATTTGAACAACACCATCTATACTAATTTATTTACTTAATATTTATGTATTTGCAATTTCTGTATGCTGCTAGCGTACTCAGTCTCAAAATACATAGTACACAACGTTTATAATACAAATTTTAAATTTTTAATCATCGTTTTAATTTTTTTAATAACTATTTGTAATTTCTATCTTTTGAAAAAAAGAAAGATCATGTACAACGCCGATTTTAATTTTTAAATTATTGTTCATAATTTAACCTCAAACACTCATATATGTATATGAATGATATTATTATTTTTTAATCATTGTATAACATTAAATAAGTTATCCAACTGACTGTTAAAGGATAAATTTGAAATTAAAATTATAAAATTTTAATTGGGGTTATAGACCAAACATTGGGGTGCGAATAGCCAGACTCATCATTTGCTTCATCGTCAAAATCGATCATACAAGTATGGAACTTATTCAAAATCATTTCCATCAACGTCTCCAAACTCGTCATTATAAAGAAAAATGAAAATCATTTCTTTAAAGTTGTCTTTATCAACAATGAAGACTAGAAAGATGAGATAAATAAAGAAAAACAACCGAGAACAGGTTTAATACTGAACTATTCTGTTTATATTATTGATTTAGGCTTTATTTATTAGCAATGTTGTATTATTTTATCACTATTTTTTTAACACATCATGTAGCAAGATGGAATGCTAGCCATAATCATCAATTTAAATGCATTGCAAAAATATATATTTTTTCCTCAATATTGCTTGATATTTGTAAGAAATGCTAGATTATATTAGCATTGTATTTTGCTAATGGTAGTAAAGATGCTAACTATAGTTATCATCTTAACTACATTGGATATGCATATCTCATTGCTAAAAAATGCTTAATAATTGTAGCATTATGGTTCAGGTACTGAATGAATCAAAATCATTTGTAATGATGCAAAAGAAATTAGCATTTTTAATTATTGTACAATGCAGTTAACTTTATAGATAAAAACTACTAGATTATATAAGCATTAAATTTTACTTATACATCATAATTTACTGGAAACCATACAGTTAGTCATCATCTTAATTGCATTGGGTAAACATTTTTCACTTCTAAGAAAAATGCAAAATGACTGTAGCACTATGATTTACTATCTGTATCAAAACTATTTGTAACGATGATAAAGAAATTAGCATTACTACTTTAACGCAATTATGTTTACAAATAAGAAATTCTAGATTATATTAGCATTAGATCTTTATATTATTTAGTAGAAATGCGAAGTGTATTTATTTTTGAATCGCATTAGGTAAGCGTATTTTATTTCTAACAAATGTTAAATGATTGTAACATCATGATTTACCTATTGTTCAAGTTAAAATCACTTGTATTTGCAGTGATGCCAAGAAAATTAGCATGGCCTTAGCATGGGGGTTGTCACTGACACTCTAGTTTTTGTTAAGGGGCATCATGTACAAAACAGAAAATTCAGTATAACCCCACTGTTTTTTATTATTATCATTTTTGATGGCTCCAGACGACTTTTAGATCTAAATTCAACATAACCCCGATGAATTTCATTGATAAGTTCGGTAGTACTTTGTCGAATTACAGTTGAGTTCCTCCCTTAATCAAAACCTCGGTGTAAGTAACTATGCCCATTAGCATTTCTACCGTATATTGCAATTATATTTAATATGTAAAAAATGTTAGATTATATCAGTGTTAGATTTCAATAATATATCATTTAGTAGAAATATTAACTGTAATTATAATTGTAAATGATTTGGGTAAACATATTTCTGTTCTAAAAAACTGTAGTGATTTTATAATCATTGTTGTACAAATCATAATCATTTTTTGTAATGCTAAAGATAGTATGTTTCCACTGTATGGTGCAAAAACATTTAGTTTGTTAGAAATGCTATATTATATTAGCATTACACGTTAGTAACACGTTATTTGGTTGATATTATAACTGTAATTATTATTGTAATTGAATTTTGTAAACAAATTTCAATTATAAAAATGCCAAGTGATTGTAGTATCATAGCTTAGGTACCATATGAGTCAAAATCATGTTTAATAATACTAAAGAAATTAATGTTTCAATTATCTAATGCAATTAAAGCATTCTGCAAATGAAGATCAGATATTAGTTTGTTTTTCCGATATTTATTATTTCAAAGCAAAATAATATCGTTTACCGTTATTATTGTACTGAATATGTAATTGTGTTCATATGTTGCTCTATTTTCTTCAAACTAGTCTATAACATGCATTAGAAAAATATTGATTCAGCATATCATAATAAAGGTTTTTAATTGAAAAAGTTATGTCCAGTTAGCAAAGAAATATGTAGAGGTCAAAAAAACAGAAAATTTGGATTGAGATTCTAGTCATGATAGTAATGTTGATATTGGGGTATTTGACATGTATGGTCCATGACTGGAAAATATCACATGTTACATTGAAATTATCCATGGTTGATATCGACGTGTATAATTTGACCATGGAAATGGTCGTATATCATATCAATAGGACATTGCATAATTCAATATTTGAACTTTCAATAATGTTAAGAGAACGCGCTACTATGGTTTTTTCTTTTTCTTTTTGAATATTTTAGATTTTTATAATATTTAAAATTTTATATGCATTATATAATAATTATACACTATGAGATATACACACTGTGATAAATATATGCTATGATCATCTAATAATTCTGCATAATGCTAAAAGAAGTTAGCATTTCATAAATAGTATATTTCACAGTCAAATATTTATATGCATTTTGTAATTTAGGACTAATGTTTTACAATTGTTGTTAAAAAAATTCTTGATATTGTACATATTCAAAAAAAGGTATTTTCATATCAATGCTGTGTTGTCGTAATTTAGATATGATAATGTCGGTGATGTTGATGCGCTTTTCAATCAAAGCAATCACTCGTCGAGTTCATACTCAACAACGCGCTTAGGGTTTCATTCCTAGGATCAGCTCGTTTCAAGCACATGTAGCAAACACTTGTCTATCGCTTCATAAAGCTCATGCACACTGCGCCAATCACTCGAAACTGCAAACGCAACTCAACCTGACAAGATCAAGATTCGGCAAGCAGGTGCCCTAATTTTCGTATCCCTTAGATGCGAAAGTGCACATTTCGTATCCCTCACAGGATGTGAAATTTGCATTTTGCATCCCTAGGGATACAAAATCGTATCCCTCTGGGGATGCGATTCCGTATCCCTCAGGGATAGGATCTCCATCTACCTTGCATCACAAAATCATGCCTCCCATGCTTCTTTTTCTAACCAAACTCAACTCAGGATTCTGCATCCCTCACTTCGTATCACTCTTCAGTTCGCATCCCCAGGAGATGCGCATCCCATTCTGGCTTCGTATCCCATGGGATATGAAATTTGTGTCCCCCTGAAGGGATACGAAAATTTCCCGAGCACTTCAAAGGGATGCGAAATTTCAAAGATTGCTCGTTTGGGATGCGAAAATTATTATAGTGGTCCTCAAATCTCACTTACTCTCACCTAATCCACTTCCTATAAATACCCCTACCACATTCTTCAAAGAGGTGAAATTTTTGACAATCTAAAGCTCCAAACCATCATTAATGGTTGTCGCCTTCTTTTCCATGACTATTAACATAGCTTGGATCTCTGAAACATTGCATACACGTTTTCCTTCAACTTTTGGACATTTCCTTAGACATTTACATTGATTTTGGACCATGTTGGATATTTTTAAATTTCTAGGACATTGAAGCTATTTCTTGGACATTGTTGACCAAGTCAACACAATTTTTACTCAATAAAGGAGACGAAGGGCATTTCGCTCAAAGTTTAGAACAAACAAACATTTTGTTGTTCTATTGTACAATTTTGTACACAAATATTGTCTGAACTTGTATAAACATTATAAGTCAGTTATATGATGAATGATTACCATAAAGTGGATGTAGGTGTTAGTCCCGAACCACTACAAAAAGTTGTGTTCTCCCTGCATTTCACTACTTCAGATCTAGATTATCGTTTTTTTGCAAAACATACACTCGGGAGTTGGCGTGCGTGAATAATGACAATTCCCCACGTCAACACTTTGGCGTGCCGGGAAGGGGGCACACGGCTTCAAATTCACTCTCAGTTCTCGACTTTAGTTTTTCGGCTTTAGTCTCGACCTTAGCTCTCGACTTTGGTCTTCAGGTTTTTGAATTCAACTTCAACTTTTTTTGGAAACGGGTTTCACTCACTTCCCGCCATGGTTAAAAGGAAGTAGTTAATTCTCTCAGAAGAAGCAGGTGTGGAGGAGGAGCAAGAAATCTCCTCGAGTGGACACTCGTCAAACTTTGTCACTCGAGACGACATCCGCAGTCATCAAGGACTTAACTAAAGATCTTGCCTCTCGTTTAAAACAACAAGAAGAGAATTCCCATCACCAAGAAGCCACCATGGCCACGCTTCTTGCCCAACTCGAAGGATTTACGAGACAGTCGGGCCAAGGCAACATGATCGGAACAGGTGCTAGTGTTCCACAAGGATTAACTTGGGACTTGGGGGAAATTCTCGAAGAACAACCCCGTGTCAACACCAATCCATAGACAACTATCAGATCGGCTAGGCTCGGAGGCAACCACCCCAATCCCATACAAGGTTCAGCTCAGACTGTCATCAACCAGATCTTGAGATCAGGTATTGGAAACGTCACTCAAGCATCAGTACACGTAGCTTTGGACACAGAAACTACTATGGTTCCAAATTTTGGATTTGTGCTAGTCAAGGACCTCAGATTAGGATCGAGCCAGAAACTTTGCTTGGCTCTCGACCTTACGCTAACGTTGGATTTGACAATGGGGGCATTGGCCTCAGTTTACATAACTTTAACCAGTTCCTCGGCATGGGCAGTGAAAGTCAAATCATGGATGTCATTCGACGCTTCTCTCGTGGCTGGGCACCCCATGCCAGCTTGGACTGTGTTACTCATAGCCCCTTCACTAAAGATATCAAGAACTCTAAAAGCCCACTAGACTTCAAACTTCTTGTAATGACCCAGAATTTTGAAACCAATTTAAAAATTATTATTGTTTTTATTTTATAAGAAATTACGGCTAATTTTGAAAATTCGATGATTTGACGCTATTTTGATAGCTTTACAAAGAAACAATATTGAGACGATCTCTGAATTCAAAGAAACCAATTTTATTAGATTCGTAGCAACGAAAAATGGTGGGTTACTAAATTTCATAATCTTTGGATCTAGTATGTGAGTGTGCGAGAATTAAACACATACGGGCCAACTCGTCGAAATTAAGCAGAAACACGATAAAAAATAAAACGGAGGGTCAAAACGAACTCGGAATATGACAAGACCTGTTTTGTTGGATCCGTAATTCCATTTTATGCTAGGATACAAATTTTCGTGTAAAACGGAAATACTGTTTGATCAGACGAGCAAAAGACATGACGTTGAACAAAAACATGTTCAACGTTGAAATTAAAATCTAAACCTAAAAGGTAGGGCTGACAATTAGAACCGAAAACCCAAACCAAATTGACCCGAAAAGACCCCAACCGAACCCGATGGGTCTTGAATTGGGTATAGGTGATGAAAAATACAATAAAGACCTGATAAAACATGACCCGAGCTGACCCGACCCAAAAGACCCGACTGAAAATCAAGAAATATATGTAATTTTAGTGTTACTACCCACCCGAACCGAAGCTCGGGTCGGGTCCAGATTTTGAAAATGTATAGTTTAGACCTAACAAAACCCAACCCGCCTAGACCCCAGACCCATTGGGTCGAGTCTGGGTCTATCGGGTTAGGTCCAATTGCCACCGCTGCTAAAAGCACCATTTTAGGTGTCATCGATCTACATGGCTTAAGTTTTTTTTCTTTACCCCTCTCCATCCTTACGACACCTCAGCAATCCTTGAGGTTGCAAAATTGTTAAAAATCCCCTCTTCCTTCCTTCTTCTCCTTTCTTTCTTCTCATTTTTCATTTTACTCCTCTATCTTCTTGCTTCCAGGGCCACCACCCTTGCTTCCTCCACCTCCTAACTGCCGGCAACCCTCCTTCACTACCCCCACAATGTGCACATTCCCTATACCCCCCTCCTCCTTGGTCGAACTCTCCTCTCCTCTTTAATTTCCTAAAAAACTAATTTTTCACTTCTTTTTGCAAAGAAGCCCTCCAAAACTCCACCTTTCTTCCTCCTACCCCCACGCCTCCCTCTCTCACTACACCATAACAACCAATTGGTAATATTTAATTTTTTTCAATTGCTAACACTTATAGGATTAACAACATTTATATGTGTTTTCAAGCTATAAATATGTCACCGAAAATATATATTTATGGTATTTTTATTGTTAACACATATTTGTATTAGGAGATGTGGCTTGGCAGGGCAAAAATGTAAATGGCCGACTACTTTGATCTGTAGCCCTAACCCTCATTCTCAATGCTTGTTCCTTCCATCAGCCGCTTAAACAAAATACGCTTTTTTCATTTCGATCCCGTAGAAAATGAAATTCCCTTCAGGCATATCGGCGCCTCTCTTCTTCGTGGAATCAATCGACCCCTTCTTCAATCACTTCTTCGTGCTTGGAATCGACATCAACTACGTTCAATTAGATTTAGGAAACGACATTAGGCGATTCAATAGCAACCTACGAGGCTATAGGCAACCTCAAAACTTCCAATCAAACGTTAATTGCAAAGGAATAGTAGAAGCCAAGGCAAGCTTTCTCATTCAAGTCAATTCGACCTTATCTTCTGTCATTTTCTTTTTAATCCTTTCGAAATAGTCAATTATTATGGGTTTTTAGGTTTATAATTCTGATGCACAGCCAAAAAAAAGGGATAAAGTAGTGGCTTGGATTCAAAATCAGTTTCAGATTTCAAATCAATGGTGATTACTATGTTTGGTTGTACGAAGGGTAGCGCTGTTGATGGACCTTCTTGATAAAGAACTAGAAGGTATAATTTACTTTTGATTTTAATTCGATTGCTGTAAACAATTAGAGATCTCAACATGCATGTAACTAGTGAATATTTGAGTCCAAAACTGAGCCTATCTGTCTCAGTGACTGTGATCTTTTTCCTAATTTAAAAATAAATACACACTTTGATGATCTTTTTCCAAGTAAACTTTCCAATACCAGTAGGGATCAATGGAATATAACATAGAAAATGTTCCAAAGTTATCAACTATTTAATTTATGCTAGATGTAGACTGCTTATACTAAAAGGACTTAGGGTGCAGACACGTGGTTATTTAACACCATCATATTCTTGTAATATGCCATGTAAATAAGTGAGCCAATATTCTTAGGTTAATAAACAGATAATCAATGACCTGAGTTTATGGAAGTCCACTCTATCACTTAGCCGCCATTATTTTAAAAACCATATGGATGCACTTAATTGTTTGACAGCCCTGCGAAAGAAAATAAAATTATAATGCTTGTGGAGTTTTCTAATGTTTCATATTGTTAGATTTAGGCTCTCTTTTTCTTTCAGTTTGTGTTCTAAACTAATTGAAACTAGTGATATATTCCCAAAAATACAGTGAGTAGCCACTTGTTGGATTGCTAGTTCTACAAAAATATCTACATTGAGCAAATATTTAGTTAAAGCAGTAACTTTATAAGATTTTTAGCATGTAAAGTAATTAATTATGCATGTTCCAAGTAATTAGTTTTTAGCAGTAACTTTATAAGGTTTTGGTCCAGTCTATATGAATGGGGTAAGGCAGAAAACCATTGGGGGTAGGGGTAAAAATACATTTCAGGAACCAATGCGTGTGATATCGCATGCTACACCAGCCTACACTCTTTTGCGACTTCACTTACCAAATTTTCGCTTTTCTTGTTATGTAAGTATACCTCATATTTTTCTAACATCTTGCACATTTAGCTGCATCTTGCTATTTAACCATGAAGTTCTCGAAGGCGACTATCCGCTCCCTACTCTTGTTCCTCTTTCTTTCGCTTCTAGTAAGTAGTATTCTCCGTCATCACGGGATTTTGTCTAGTGCATTTAGGAGTAGTATTCTATGTTAGGATTTATGCTATAGAACTTTAATTTCATCAATAGATATTTGCAGACCATAATTATTAGCTTTAGATAGGTCTTTAATGTTAGCGTTTTAACTTGAAAATTTCTGCAGTTGTCTTCTTGCCAAATGTGCCATGTTACCATTATAAGATTAAATGTCTTTATTATATCAAGTTTTTTAGAGTTGTTATCGATTTGTTCAATGGTTGCTTACTTAAATGCTTAGACTGTTCACTAATTAATCCGAAAAGAACTTTGAGTATGTCCAGTTGAGAAAAAGAAGGTGAGACGAGGGCTCTCATTTTGAGTTGAAAACGAACATTGCAAATTGCCATGATTATTCCACTTGTTGATCCTTCCCTTTGTTGGACCTATCTAGTTTGGCAAAACATGTTTGCACTAACATTTTCGGACGATGGCACTTGTTCCGAACAATTTGCTGTTATGCTTGCAATTCCATTTGTTTCTGATAGCTTGTTTTAGAGTTAATTTGCCATCATTTTCCATCTCTTTCCAGCATTCTTGTTGTTTTTGAGAATTTTGATTATCGATTGCAAGTTCTTGCTGGTTGATCTGCTGTATTTAATTGCTATGTGCCATGGCCCATTGTTAATCATGTTTCTCACCTTCTGGCCGTGAGTTCTAATCTTTGCAATGTATACCATCCAAGCATGATTATTAATTCTCAAAGAAGTTTCCATGTGTATGAATCAATATAGAGGGGAAAATGTTATATTTTGTCATCCTGATTCCTGAACACCGAAGCAAAAATGAAAATGAAAATAATAGGGTATTCACTTATTTGGCCCTGACAGAAAATGCAGGGGCAGCACACAATAATGCCTTGCCCAAGCCCTTTCTGGTTTCCTTTTTTTCTTCCAAGAACTGTGCCAGGATTTTAAAATAAAACATTGCTTCCACAACTGATTTTCAAATGCATGGTAGTGAAATATCACCATTTTGTTTAAAAACAAAAATCATAAATAACTTGTATTTCAAGAAAAAAAAGCATGACATATACGAAAAGGCATTATATTTGTATATACTATCTAACAATGGTTTACACTACTAGAAAATAAATGTTTTTATCTTTCCTTATTGGTGGTTTAAAAAAATTACTAACAAAGGAGTTGATATTATTTCAATATTTTCAAAATATAATACATGGATCCATGACCCATCACTAATGGTAATTCTTATAGTAGTAGTTTGATAGATTTATTTTAATTCTCAGACTAATGATTAAAAAAATCTTCACCTACTGATTGCTTGTGGACAAGTATCAAACCTGATTCTACCATTTGCCTCCAACATTTGAAGGGTTACCATGCTGTAGAATACAAACCCAAAAAAAAGGTCAACAACAGTGTGCCTACCTCTAGGCTCTATCAATCTCTTCGGGGCATCCACAGGCAACCGAGTTAGAGAATATTGAGCCATTAGGCATGAACACACCGTAAATTACAGACATGAAAAAATATCACCCGTTGGTGCATTAAAAAATTGAGCATGTAGAGTTCTATGTTAAATATGATAATTATGAACTTGGAAACAATTAAGCAGTAGTTAATATCAATGGGTTTGGCGGGAAAATTGCGGGAAATATCAGAAAGTCATGGTATTAAGTGACCATAATGGCATTGTCTTACCATCTAATTTGATCGATAATTCCTTCCACAAACATGACATCGCTTTATCACTTGATTACATTTATTAAGCATTCCATTACGAAGATAGATTTAGACCTTCAAGCAATATCAGAATAAAGGAAGGTATTCCTTTATCTTCACTCATTATACCTCCAAATAGTTTGTAACTACGTATAGATTCCCAACGACATCAATCAATAATAGTAGGATAATTTTCACTTTTGTCATGTATAAATTGAAGTGTCACTAAATCTGAATTTAATAATATAGCAGTCATTGCAATACTATGAAGAACGACTAAATAAGTATAAATTGTTATAAATTTGGTTTGATTCTATGACCAAGTCATCTACAACCCTTGGATTCACAGCTGCACCAAGATCCTTAATACACTTACGCAAATATGATATGTTACATACTTCATCAATCCCTGATGTAGTTATATCCTATACACCACCTTCCTAGTAGCCTTTATGAACTGAAATATCCACACATATGGGTGCTAAATTCTGCTCTTTTTAAAGCATATCACACCTCACATGGGATCAATTTTCACATGCATGTTGAAATCAATAATTTGAATTCGAACTAAGCCTGTCCGTCTCGGTTTCGGATTTTGAAACTGAGCTGGGAAGGTTCAGTTCAAAATTGAGCCACTTTCTGGCTCGGTTTCGGATTCGAAACTGGGCCGGAAAGGCTCAGTTTATGAAAACTGAGCCTGGACTGGCCAATTTTTAGAAATTGAGCCTTCCCTTCTCAGTCTTGAATCCGAAACTAAGCCGAAAAGGCATAGTACTGAGCCGAAAAGGCTTAGTACTGAGCCGAAAAGTCTGTTCACTTTGAAAATGTAACATTATCAATCAAATAAGCACTCTTTGGCCGGTTATCTTTCAACAAATTAGCAAATTAGTATCGTGGAAATCTCATGCGTGCACTTGTGCATGTGCACTTCTTATGTAGAGCCTGCCTATCTTGTAATATCCAATCAAGCTAACTCCTCCGTAATTTTGCATTTGAACAGGCACTTGCTGATTTGTCAATGGTTTTCTTATGGCACTATTTCCTGGTTGGTCCGCAACTCTCAGCAGGTTTCTTTTATTTTTGTTGTTTACTTTTTTTTAATGTGTTTCAGCTTTAGAATCTTAGTAGTTTTTGTTTAGTTTGAGTTGGTTCATGCAGCCATATCTTCATTCCAGTGTTTGGCTGTATAATCTTAAAATGTATATAAGCAGATTCAGATTAAGAATCACAAAGATGTGTATGTATATTCAGATTAAGATGTTTGTTGAATCGCATAGGTGAATGACTGCATATTAAACTAATTCATTTGAGTTGAAAAGTAAAGGTTGATAAGTTTCTGTTCAAAGTGATTGCACAATTTTTTGTAAATTTACCTACTACTACTTGCTACCTAATAAGCATGTAAAAAAGTTATAATAAAACTGGAGGAAACAAACATAATGTGCATATTAAAGTAACTGGAAGGAAAACCAAATATGAGTCTAATCTCAGCAGTTGACTCACCTTTTACCAGCTATATGTTTTTGCCATGAAGATGGAGTCTTGGAAAAGTCATTCCATGCATATTGTTGAGTCAGTTTTCTTTCTGCTAAGACTACTTGTCTGAGACACCCCGTGCATAAAGTAGAGTGTCTGAGTATAGAGCTATCTTCATGGAAATTTTCCTCGAGAATTTGCCTTGCATTGCTCCATGTATACTTAGATAACATTGAAATTTGACATAATTATTGTATTGATTTGCTGTATATAAGTAGTCAATTTCCATTTTCAGTATGTCTGTTGTTGATCATTCTTTTATCCTACAACATACATGTTTGTTGAATGCCTTCTATTTTTAATAGGTCTGGAAGCTTAGTGCATGCGACTCATATGAAATTGCTCAAAACCCAGTGTACGAGTCTGGGTTTTCACATGCTTTTATGGTATGTTTACTACGCTATTATGGTGGTATATTGATTATAAACAAGTTGGGTAAATTGTTGGAAATAACTGCTCTGTTACTACATGGAAATTACCCATTGATTTCTTGAGAATCTATGAATTCATTTTTCTTTCAATTGATCAACACTCACTTGCAACTCAGTTTTGAAAACCGAGTCGCTATGACTTAATGTTAACATTGAGTTGCAAGTGACTCGGTTTGAAAACTGAGTCATTGCGACTAATTGAGTTGCAAATTGTCATTATTTTTAATGCTTTCTAGCTGTTAGGAGTAATTGCTCAGAATGAGCATATTCGCCAACCAACTACACCAAAATATTTCATAGTTTTTATTGTACAGTCTAGAATATAAATTGTAATTAAGTTTTCAATTTTTTTTTAATTTTCCATTATATATGTTTATCGAGTGCTTGTATTAAATGCAAGAACTTGTAGAGGATCTCTTTGGATTGTTGTATTGGGCATTGAGGAATATGGAAAACCATTACAGTTTGGTGTAGAAGATAAAAAATGATTAGATTAACATTTAGAAAACTTTAAGTATTTTCAAAATTAAATTTTTTGTAACCTATGTTGTAGTATCTGCATGCAAGCCATTGTGAAATTTAAAGTAACTTTCAAAAACAAAAAATTGACATATGCTCCATTTATGTACCATTTTAAACTTTGCATTGGATCTATATGATGAATTTTTTGTGATATGGAAACCATTTATTTATGATATATGTATGTTTATATATATATATATATATATATATTATGTATGTATGTATGTATGTATGTTTGTGTGTGTGTGTGTGTATATATATTCTGCTTCAAATATTATAATATTAGTATTGCAAGAAACTATATCCTATAACTGTTGGTAGGATTATGATACTGACATTTATAAGTGTTACTATATATTATGGTTTCAACATTTATAAGTGTTAGCAATGAATATGTTTGCAATACTTATAAGTGTTAGCAATGAATATGTTTGTAACTCTTATAAGCGTTACCATATCTTATAGTTCCAACATTTATAAGTGTTAGAAATGAATATGTTTGTAACACTTATAAGTGTTACCATATCTTATAGTTGCAACATTTATAAGTGTTAGCAATGAATATGTTTGTAACACTAAAAGTGTTAGCAATGAATATGTTTGTAACACTTATAACTGTTAGTAGTTACTCTGTTTGTAACACTTATAAGTGCTACAGGAAATTACTCATAGGCTGTTGGTGATACATAAAAGTGTTACAGAAATATTTGTAACACCTATACTTGTTGGGAATCCCCTATTTTGGTGTAGTGTCTTTGACACGCGCCAGCCCTGACCCTACCCGAACGTGGACCCCATCTTGAAGTCGTACCCCTTGGACCCACTAATCCCCCTTTGGTAGCTTTAAACTTCTGGATTTGTAGGTATACGTGAGTGCGAGTGAATTTGTGAGGTGTCAAAACCGAATAGCTATAAGATCTAGTCCCGTAAGCTGTCGGCAAATTCCGTAAGCTCTATAGGAGTGTTAGAGCTATGTGTGTGAGTATGAATCCCTTCTGTATAAAGTTTGGCGGAGTGGAACCCGAGGTGCAAAACCGAAACTCACATAGAAAGGGGTACAATTAATTAGCTGTTAATGGATTGTCAATTATGTTTAATAATAATTTTTTGTTGACCATATAAGCTAATATGATGTTGAACGATGCGTACTATGATAAAAATATGATTTTTATTTCATATATGTGAAATCCCTTGAGTATACAGCACTTGAATTATATACAGTGTTGATTGGAAATAGGAAGAGCCTTAAATGGTTATGATTGAGTAATTTATCAATTATGGTTTTTATTGGTTGTGATGAAAAACCTCACATGGGTTTTGGGATGATAGTAGCCTACACATCTCCTAAGTGTGTAGATAAGTTCACATGGATTGTGATGTAAACCCCACACGAGTATTGGGATGATAATTTTACACATCTCCCAATTGTGTAGATAAAGTCACTAGTTATAGATGAAAACCTTACATGCATATTAGGATGATAATGAATACTAATCCTAAGTGTGTAGTTTGTAGATTGTTGATTGACATGACTGTATAAGCGTTATTCATTTAAAGCTTATATGGTGTAGTGCACTTTATGTGTGAATTGAATACCGTTTGACGGTTGACTAAGTGTTAAATTATACAATAGTTTATAATGAATAATAAAAATGGTTATTGGTTAAGCCTCCACAAATTAAAATGGATTTTTAATGAATATTTTAATAATATAATAATAGGTTGAAATTAAAAAAAAAATCACGTCCGATTTTGGATGGACGCGAAGATATTAAAATATAGGTGAATATTCATAACTGTAATAAGTTGTTTTGAAATAATTTTCATGTACTTATGGCCTATCAAAGTTTTAATTTCGAAATGAATAGTAATGAAAAGTAAAGTTTAGTTAGGCTATCTAGAAGATGTTTTAAAAGAAAATTCTTTTTGAAAGTTTCTTGTTTATTTTTATAACGAATGTCAGGAAAGTTTGGAATAAAAATATTAAAGTTTGAAAATAATTTTTTTTAATCATTATAATATTATTAAAATGATATAATATTGAAATAAATGATTTTGAGGTTGAAAATTTAAAATATGACTTTGGAAAATTATTATATTTTTTATATAATATGTAAAATGTTTTTGAAGTTATTCGGCATATTGTATAACGTGTCGCGCAGCGGTATTTCGCGAATTTTAACATGTATCTTTAACTGAGCATACCAGGAGATCGACCGTTGGATTTTCCTGAAATTGAAACCAGTGGGTTCGTATTGAAAAGATCTTTCAAATGATAATAAGAGTTTTGAAATCTAACGGTTAGATTTTGAGAAATATTCAATTCAAATTTGAATAAAAACATCGCCATGACCTGTAATGACCTATAACTTGAAATTCGGGGTATGGACTATTGTTATATAAATAAAAGCAGTGAAAAATCATTACAAAATATTATAAATGATTTGGAATGGATTTAAAGCAATTACACACGGTTTTATAGATAAAATGGTTAAGTAGAAATGGGCGGTTTTCTATAAAAGATTATATAGCAGATTTTAGGAAATGTTTGAAAATAAGAATTTTAATCGAAATCGAATAGAATTCTAAAGTAAGCCTTTTTACAATGTTAGGAAAAGATTTTGAAAGCCAGTTGACTTAGCTAGATTTAATAGTAAGATTTTAAAACTTATGAAAGGAACCAATTAATGCAGACTTAATTGGTGAGTCAATAATCCAAACAAGGATTTGATTTGATTTGGCATGAATTATTCGAAAAGACCGGGTTTAACCCATTTCGAATAATTGAACGATAATTAAAAGTCAAAGATATTGAAGACGGTGCAAAACCAGTAATCTTCACATCGAATGGATTACTATTGATGCCCTAGATATGGGTAGGTCCCTTGAAAGGGTTATAGTGGCAGTGGATCGTACATACTTGTCAATTTCCAGATGTGCAAGGGCCTCTTTCCTGCATTGGAAATACGTGATGAGGAATAAGGTGCCTTCGGTTTTGTTCAAACCCGGTACAAACTTGTATGGATGTATGGAGGACATGCGTTTATTTCTAGCTAGAAGTGATGTTATGTATGGAGCCCAGGCAATTTACTTACGTGGATGTTGGAATTGAGAGGCACCTCAGATGTGGCTGCACAAGGTCATGATGGTCGACGTACTGACCAAGAGGTCCAATAGGAATGAAAAACATATTGTTAAGGAAGTGTCGGATCCATAGGAATATGTAGATCAACTCTACCGCTCCATAGAGATGTTGTTTTCCCTATGACATATTGCTAGAGATGTTCTAAAATTCGAATGAGGAAAATCCTTTGCCTCAGCTCATGATGGAAATTCAAATTTCAATACGTGACTTTACGGTTTTAGTTGTGTACCTACGGCGACATGATAGGATGGGTTATTATGCCGTCTAAGATTGATATATTTGTTTCCGAAATTATTTTTGACACTTAGACACTAATAATAATATTGAATGATTTTCTCGTATCAGGCATGTTTGGCCATTATAAGGTAAAAATATATCTTTCAGTTTGCGCCTGCATTGTGTGATGAGGCCTGAGTCTTACAATGTCTTCATTTTTCAAAAAAGCATTACGTGATTTTATGCAGTGGCATTCATGTGGAGGAATCCCATTCCGTGTTATACGGTGTAGTCATGTGATATGCCTTATTTTAAGTAAGTTAAGTTAACTGTAGGGTTTCTCATATCGGTCCCATGACTGACTCATAGTTTGTTTTTCCCTTGCAAAACTCAGGCGCCCATATTTTTACATGGGCAGCCAAATGAATAGGTTATTAACTTAATTATTTTTAGATGTGTACTGGAGCTTTGGTAGTTGTTTTGGACTTGGAGTTGAAGTTTGGAATTAGATGTTTCTTTTGAACTATTTTTTCCAAGACTCTTTTATGTTAGTTATCTTTGATTCCATTGTGTAATTATTAACTATTTGAAACTCTGTTATGTATAATTATGATAATCCTTACCGAATTCGAGACTGCCTAGCCCGAGCCTCAGGGTCAGAGCGCATCGACCCTTGGATCGTCAGGGCCGGTCCACCGATGTGGATTAAAATGCCTGAACACTGCGTTTCCCCGCCCTTTGGGGCGTAAATGAGCCAACGAATGACTCCATCGGACCCGGATCGTCCGATCAAACCGAGGCGCCTCGCAACAGCAACAACCACATAGGTGAAAAGTATATAAATGTCAGGGCTGGTAGGTCACTGACACCACCCTAGCTAGGAAGAAACGCAGGCCCTCCCTGATGTCCTCTCCCGTTTTAGGTTCATACCGGGGTGTGAGGCTCGCGAATTCACGTTATACACAAAGCTACGCCACACAGGCGGTGCTTTGATCATCACCACAAGACTTTGCTTTTCAACAGAAGTCCCGATCACTGCATCTTAGCATGCCACACAGGCAATTCACACCGTGCAACTGATGGCTATCAATCACACAGAACAAATTCCAATGTCGGACACACAGTCCATTTACAAGTCCGTTCTGGGTCTGAACGAAACCGGAGGCACTAAATACCTCGCAAACCCATCGATCACCACGTACGTCTGGACGATCACCACTCATTATCCATATTTCGGGATGCCTCCCAATCAGGACCTCGGTTACCATCCAAACGAGGTGAAGATCTCCGGTCTTCGACCACCGTCTTTATCTTCGACTTTCAATCGTCGGTCAATTATTTGAAATGAGAATTAACTCGGCCTTCTCAAATAATTCACGTATATTTAGAATTTCAATTCAATTTATTTCAATGGTTAAATTATTCGACAACACCAATTTTGTCCTTTAATGTAATTTTCACACCAAACACATTCAACCATCAAACATCACATAAATCAAGCAAATTCAGTTTATTTCCATTCCATATCGCTTATGATATTTTATAACTATTTATCGCTATTTTTATTTATTTTAAAATAGCCATTTTATTCAAAACGACGCTTCGGGCCATAAGGCGGTCGTGGCGCTGTTTTTCTTCAGATTTGATTTACACATATCTGAAAATCTAACCGTTGGATCTTTACAAAATTTACATCATTAGAAAGGTCTTTTCAAAACGAATCCAACGGTCCCAGTTTCGGGAAAATCCGACGGTCGGATCTCCCGGTACAATCGTTTGAATTTTCGATTTCAAAATACGAACTTCAGCGTCGTTATTCGATTAAATATAATTATATTTATATATATATATAAATATAATCGTTTCTGGCGCTGTTTTTCTTCAGATTTGAATTAAACATTCCAGACAATCCAACCGTTGGATTTTTACAAGGTTGGTGCCATTGGAAAGATTATTCCAAGGCGAACCCGACGGTTGAGGTTTCGGGAAAATCCAATGGTCGGATTTCCCGCACTAGTCGTTTGAAATCACGGTTTCAAAATACGAACTGCACGGCCTCGTTTCGTTTTAATTTTATTTATATTTATATATTTATATAAATATAGTTCATTCAATGATTTCAATATTGTTTTCACTTCAAAAAAATTTCTAACACCTTAAAATTTTGGAAAATTTCGCCATAACCTCCCCTGCACCGGGAGCATCGGGAAATCGCAAATAGCGTTCCCGGTCCTTCTAATCTCAAAAAGAAAAAGAAAAAGCCAAGCGGCTAGCCAACAGGCTCATAAAATCATCACCCAAACAAAGCAGTAAATGTGTACCTATTTGTCGGGCACAAAATTTTATTCCTCTTCTCTAGCCCCTTTGCTATAACCTGTTCAATGAATATATATGTACATATATACACAGTTCTTATCATTTATCATTTTCTATTCGACTTCATATTTGATTTCTGTTTGGTTTAAAGACACCATTTATTCTAATGTTACATACATAGGTGCAAATCATTTCATTAGCTAATTAATGAATATTTCAACTCATATATGTTTATTTTGAACAAGTGGCTATTTTTAACTCTTCACATTTCAACGATTACTTACATACAATAAAAATGTGATTTTTATTGTAAAACAATTTATTGTAAAACAATTTATTGTAAAACAATTTATTTCAAAATATGAATACCATTCAACACATGAATTTCTAATCAACGAATGAATATCAATTCAACACATGAATGTTTTCTATAGTTTCTATATATAGATAAAAATGTGATTTTTATTATCGAACAATTTATTTCAAAATATGAATACCATTCAACACATGAATTTCTAATCAACGAATGAGTATCAATTCAACACATGAATGTTTTCTATAGTTTCTATATATAGATAAAAATGTGATTTTTATTATCGAACAATTTATTTCAAAATATGAATACCATTCAACACATGAATTTCTAATCAACGAATGAGTATCAATTCAACACATGAATGTTTTCTATAGTTTCTATATATAGATAAAAATGTGATTTTTATTATCGAACAATTTATTTCAAAATATGAATACCATTCAACACATGAATTTCTAATCAACGAATGAATATCAATTCAACACATGAATGTTTTCTATAGTTTCTATATATAGATAAAAATGTGATTTTTATTATCGAACAATTTATTTCAAAATATGAATACCATTCAACACATGAATTTCTAATCAACGAATGAATATCAATTCAACACATGAATGTTTTCTATAGTTTCTATATATAGATAAAAATGTGATTTTTATTATCGAACAATTTATTTCAAAATATGAATACCATTCAACACATGAATTTCTAATCAACGAATGAATATCAATTCAACACATGAATGTTTTCTATAGTTTCTATATATAGATAAAAATGTGATTTTTATTATCGAACAATTTATTTCAAAATATGAATACCATTCAACACATGAATTTCTAATCAACGAATGAATATCAATTCAACACATGAATGTTTTCTATAGTTTCTATATATAGATAAAAATGTGATTTTTATTATCGAACAATTTATTTCAAAATATGAATACCATTCAACACATGAATTTCTAATCAACGAATGAATATCAATTCAACACATGAATGTTTTCTATAGTTTTAAGCATATGAAAATAATTCAAACACACGAATATTATTCAAAATTTCGGCAGCATAACGGCAGGGTAGTTAAACCGGGACCGTCCCTAGTACGGCTCCTCGCTCTACCTTAAAACCTCGCGGTTTTTGACAATGGGGTTCATGCATCTAGTTCGCACGCAGGCGGCATTTATATATTTATTTTATTTCCACAAACTAATCCTATGTGGTTTCAACCAAATATTTTTCAACCTCAATCAACCAATATCAATCACAAACAATCCCAAACAACCATTCGTTATCAACCAATTATCCCAACAATTTCAACCAATAAATATCGTCCATGGTTTGTGGACGAGGGGCGTATATATATATATATATATATATATATATATATATAGAGATATTTATATATAGCAATTCACTTTCATTTTCAACACATATATAATATTTTTAAATCAGAAATCTCACCAATAGCTATCCAACTTCACGACACTTCCTTGCATAAAATCTTCGCCTTTCTCGCCTTTTTGTCGCTTCGTTGCCCATATTCTCTACACATGTAAAAATCGAATTTTTACTATGTAATTCAATATATAAAAATCGAATTTTGACTTCGCTATTCAATATATAAAGATTATATTTTTAATATTTCTATGATGTAAAAATTATATTTTTATTGCTTTAAAAATATAAATTTTCATATCTTACTTCTTCTACTTAATAAAAATTCCGTCTTTTCTCTTTTAAAAATATGATCTTTATTTTTCCAAGTTCAAATCTTTTTCTATTCAAAGTTCTAATCTTTTTCTATTACTATTCAACCATAAAAATAATATTTTTATACGTTAAAGACTGAAAATAAATCCCAAGTGAATTCATATTAAAATCTAAAAATAAATCCATGTTGTTTACTTTCAGAAATCAAATTTTTAATAATCAAAGTTATTTATATAATGAAACTGATTTTACAATGCTATATATTTATATTTTCAAAACAAAGCATTTTTTTATATTTTTAAAACAAAGATAATTTTATTTTTAAAGTAATGATAACTTTAATATAAAGATTTTTTTTTAACACAATGTTGTATATGTTAAATAATATAATTAGTTTACATAAAATAAATAAAAGAAAGAGACCTTCCTCATTCTGAAACAGGCGACAGGAACCCATCAGCTCCCAGGAGGAAACCACCCATCGCACCACCATCTTCACTCCGTCCATCGATCTGACCCTGCCGCTTTGAAGTCGTCGGAGTCACCATCCTCCTCCCTCGCAGCGCGCCAAGCTCGGCCCCACGATCTCCCCCAAAAACCATAGCGAACGACTCACTTTTGAGCTTCAATTTCGCACCAAAGACCACGCGAGGTTCGATCTAACCAGTATCGATTTCAAGATCGGAGAACGCTCTGCGATTTTTGTTTAGATTTAATGATCAATTAGTTGAGGGATTGAATGATTTTAAAGGAGAATGGATCGAGGAATTTTCCGTGTTGAAACTAGAGAGAGCGGCGGCTTCTGAGTAATAGTTAATTAGGGTTCTAATTTTCATGAATTTATACCCTTATTGTTTTATATATTTTTAATTTAAACATTAGTTTTAGTAACTTTTTAATACGAACTCCAAACGATACTCAACGAATGTCAGCCCTAGCTAACTACCCCCATTCCGAACATAATAGGATATGTATCGTAGGCTGATTCGATTGTTACAATCAGTTTCCTTTTGAATTTTCATTTAAATCACTATATTGAATTTTAAACGTACATTTCAAATTACCGGGGTCACATACTAACTAGAAAAATTCTCGAAAAATATTTTCTAGCTTTGTATTGACGATACGGTCCTAACAAAACTAGTTTCGTCGAATTCTGAGACCGTTTGAAAAATGGCCAATTTCCAGTCGATTAAAATCAACGGAAACTGGTCGAACGCGTTTTCCTTTTCCACGCTCACATATTGATTCGAAAAATTATGAAATTTGAAACCTAACAATAAATTGACCCTGCGGATCCAACAGAAGTGGTTTCGTCGAAATCCGAGGTCATTTGCAAAATGTCCATTTTTAAGGGCCTGAATTCCATAGCGACTATTCAGAATTTTCAACTGGACATATCTTTTGATTCTCGTTATCAAATTTCGATTGGTCAGATTCGTTGGAAAGATATCATCAATTAGATCCTAATGTTTTTGGTTTCACTAAAATCCGGATTGTTTTGCACCCGGTACAGTCCGACAAAGTTTGAATTCAATTTTGTTTTGAAACTGCCACGCCATTTCAGGCCTTGTTTATAATTATAATTAATTATATTCGTTTTCAATTGTCGATTCAAACTTAGTTTTCATCGCCATTATTTAAAATATTTATTTTAAATATTTAAAATCCATTATTTTAGCCAATTTAAAAAATTTAAATTGGTTCAGATTTTCTGGGTCGTTACAGAATTCTCATATAACAACAGCTTCCAAGCTAGTTTGAGAATGTCACCGTTTGAGGCATTGTATTGTCAAACTTACAGATCTCTTGCATGTTGGATTGAGCTTGGTAATCAACTAGTGTTGGGTCTAGATATGATTCGAGAAGCCGCAGATAAAGTGGACTTCGTTAAAAAGCAATTAAAGGCAGCACAGAGCCGACAAAAAAGTTCTGCAAATTCTAGAAGAAGAGATTTAGAATGTGATCAAGTATATTTGAAAGTTTCTCCGCTTAGAGGAGTGATCTGATTCGAGAAAACGAGAAAGTAATCAACCAAGTACATTAGTCCATTCCCGATATTGGAAAAGATTCTAACGCCGACTTACAGGATCCAGTTGTCAAATTGGTTGCCCGGAGTTCACAATGTGTTTCACATTTCTCATATCCAGAATTATGTGCATGATCCATACTTAATTGTTGAGGAAGCAGCACAAGAGGATTTGGAAATCACTCTGAGTTTGGCAGTTCATAGAGAACCTCTAAAGATAATAGACCAAGAAACCAGAGTATAGAGAAATAAGAAGGCGAACTTTTTCAAAGTGTAGTGGAGTAGTGATCCTAAAGACTATACTTAGGAGATAGGTGATAGCATTAAACAGGCTTATCCCAGGTGCAGAATGGATATCTCTAAGTAGCATTTCTAAGAGGTAAACTTGTATCCATTTTATCATTTCCCTTTCAATTTTGCTTTCGTCTAATTTTGGGGAATAAATTCTTTTCAGTGGGGGAGACTATAACGACCCAAAATTTTGAAACCAATTTATAAATTATTTTTAATTTAATTTTATAAGAAATTACGGTCAATTTTGAAAACTCGATCATTTGACGCTATTTTGATAACTTTACAAAGGAATACAATTGAGACAATCTCAGAATCCGACAACACCAATTTTATTGGATCCATAGCTTCGAAAAATGGTAGCATTCCAAATTTCATAATTTTTGGATCTGATATGTGAGCGTGCGGGAATTAAACACGTACCGGGTCAACCCGTCGAAATTAAGCGGAAACACGATCGAAAAATAAAATGGAGGGTCAAACAAACTCATAATTTGACGAGACCTAGTACGTTGGATCTGGAATTACGTTTATGCTAGGGTACAAATTTTCATATAAAAAGGAATTGCCATTTGATACGAGGAGCAGAAGACATGACGCTGAACAAAAACACGTTCAACGTTGAAATTAAAATCTAGCCTAAAAGCATCATTTGAGGCGTCATCGATCTACACGGCATAAGTGCTTTTATTTACCCTTCTCTATCCTTGCAACACCTCAGTGATCCATGAGGTTTCATATTTGTTAAAAAGCCCCTCTTCCTTTCTTCTTCTCCTTTCT
Source organism: Allium sativum (assembly GCA_030737875.1). Taxonomy (NCBI): domain Eukaryota; kingdom Viridiplantae; phylum Streptophyta; class Magnoliopsida; order Asparagales; family Amaryllidaceae; genus Allium; species Allium sativum. Next base: position 305,814,837 of record CM060924.1, read on the forward strand.
TTTGTCTCATTTTTCATTTTACTCCTCCACCTTTATCTTCTTGCTTCCATGGCCGCTACCCTTGCTTCCTCCACCTCCTAACCGCCAGCAACCCTCCTCCACCACCTCCTCAACATGCACAGCCCCCATCTCCCCCTCTTCCTGGTCCCTCCTATCCGCATTAATTACCTAAAAATCCAAATTTTCACTTCCTTTTGCAAATAAGCCCTCCAAAACTCCACCTTTCTTCTTCCTTTCACCTTCTACCCCCATGCCTCCCTCTCCTTGACACGTGCCAACCTGACCCCACCCCACCGTGAACCCCACCTGGAAGCTATACCCCCCGGGTCCACTAAAACCCCTTTGGTAGCTTTAAACTTCCAAATCTGTAAGTATACGTGAGTGCGAGTGAATTTGTGAGGTGTCAGAATCCAATAGCTATCATATCTAGTCCCATAAGCCGTCGGCAAATTCCGTTGGCTCCGTAAAAGTGTTAGAGTTGTGTGTGCGAGTCTAAATTCCTTCCGTATAAAGTTTGGCGGAGTGGAACTCGAGGTGAGAAATTGAAACTCACATAGAAAGGGGTAGAATTTATTAATTGTTAATGGATAGTTAATTATGTTTAATAACAATTTGTGGTTGGTCCTATAAGTTAATATAATGTTAAACATTGAGTATTATGATAAAAATACGAATTTTATATCATATATGTGAAATCCCTTGTATATATAACACTTGAATTGTATACAATGTTAATTGGAAAATGATTGAGCCTTAAATGGTTATTGTTACTAACAAAAAAATTGACAATGAAATAGAATAACAATAAAGGGGTATCGGGTAAATATAAGCACGCAATAATCTTTTAGGAAGCAGGACCAAGAACCAAGAAGAGGCAACAATAGGGAGGAAAATCCCGAAGGGAAGTATCAACCGAAAAACATCCCTGCTACCAGCTAGTGGCGAAAAAGGTATTTAGTGAATATGAGTACGGGAGGACGATCTAAGAGCCACACGGACCCCGCTTCCTTAAGGAAAAAGAATTAGAAACACACAGATTTCTGACACAATCTATTCGGCAGAGCATATCCGATAGGGATACCCTGTGACAAAAGAAAAAGGAGTTGAGTCAGCAAACTAAGAAAAAGAAAGGAAAGAATCCCAGCAACAGGAATCTAAAAGGACGAGAGGGTGTGCTGGCATTAGGCCCGTGGGTATCGACGCGGTAAGACATGGAAACATCGGAAAAGCAAGCTTCTCTGAGTATCCGCAGAATGGTCGGGAGTTAACCGCTGAGGGCATAAAACTGAGAGCAGTCACCAATAAATCCAAATACCTTCCGGAAGGCGCCATATCAACAAAATCATTCCCATCTCAAAAGAAGTGGCGAACAACGGAAGCCCTACTTCGAAGGCCATGACCAGTACCGCAATGACAACCGGGAGCTCGATGCCCGAAACCAAAGAAAAAGGCAGCCAACTGACAAAGCTCTTACAGGCCCAATACACAATGGCGAAAGGGTCCTCAAGCCTCCTATAAATAAGATCCCAGGAGTAACACCGGAGGGGGATCTTCTAGGACAATTTTCTTCTCTGGCTCTTACTCTGAAATAAAGTCCAAGTTTTAAATTAATTTCTCATGTAATCTCCTCCTCCTCCATGAATGAAACCAGTAAAAGCTGTTGAAGTGGATGTAGGTTCCCAAGGAACCGAACCACTATAAAATCATGTGTCTTTACCTTTTCCGCATGCTATGTTACTTTATAGTATACTCTTGTGTGAATTTCGTGATGCGGCAGGATCATCAGAATATATTTTGGTCCAAGTCGTCAGGTCCTTAGCTAACTGACGCTTTTTCCATGGTCATTTCCACAGACCTATATCCGGTGTTGACAAAAAAAATCGTTAACATTTTGGCGCTAGAAGGAGGGCCTGAACCTCCGACCTTGTGGTTGAGAGCCACACATATCTACCTGGGTTGTTCCATCCCGGATTGGACTAGATTTGAAGAAATGGAGCTAAACAAGGAGAGCCTTGCAAGACGCCCTCAAGGATTGATTTGAATAGATGCACAGCAGGAAAGAACGAGGCAGGGCTCTCACTTGTCCTCGGATGTAGAAATCAGTGTACTATTGAATACCGGCTTTACGGATCTAAGGGTAAGGAATGCTCCAAGTCTGATAAAGGAGAAGCACGATGAGTTAGAAGTGCTACATCTGACTTTGCAGCTTGATGATACATGGAGATCTGTTGGAGAAAGTTTGACCCGGAGAGCCTTTGAGATGGAATTCCATCAAATAGAGTTTGAAACGGAGATACCCTCCAAATTTGACAACGGAGCAAGACCTCCATCCAGTCTACATGCTGACTTGGCCAAATCAGAAATGAAGGGATTTCCAACCCTAATGTCAAAAGGGATATACGACGAGACAGAAATATTACTTTTGGAAACACAAATTGATACTACCAGGAGGATTATTGAAGCCGAGTTGGCCCGGCTGGACTCAGGCATGGTGCCCAGTGAAGAAGAATCAAGAATAGTGGCACCTCAAGGGTCTGAGAGCCCTATCGAACCTCTAACGGACCTACAGAGTAATCCAGTTTCACTAGGGAACAATCGAGTGTTAAGCAAAACAACTAACTCGAACGTAAATAAAAGTCCGTCACCACCAGGGGGCGAAAGGGAGAGAACCACTGAAACTCCATCCAGCATAAAGGACCCGTGATTTATATATGACGTAGCTACAGATCCTGAAGAACACCTCGCGGCATTTGAAAGTTATATGGATTTCCATGATGCGTCAGAAACAATTCGACGCCGAATGTTTCCCTTGACACTGTGGGAAACAGCTGTTAAATGGTACCGTCGGTACCAGGAGAAAGAAATCAATTCTTGGGATCAACTCTCCCATGATTTCTCTATACAGTTTTGTAGCTATAGGAACCCAGTGGTGAATTACTCGACTGTAATAGGCGTAAAGTAAGGACCAGAGGAATCTATAGCTAACTACGTAAAGAGACTCAATGCTGAAGCTTCAAAAGCAAAGGGTATGAGTAGCCGCGATAAGCTTGTCGCCATTCATTTAGGACTAATTAAAGGAATGCCTTTTTGGAAAGAATTATATATACGAGGACATAAAGACGTACCAGAATTTTACCATCGAGCAAACACCTTCTCCCGTATGGAAGAGTTGTATCATCCAAGAGTGAGTCTTGTTTGTTACAAAGAAGACAAGGAACCTCACACTCCCCAGGACCGTCAGGGTGGAAGGCCTAGATTTCATGAAGATCAAAAGGACCTAAGGGAAAAGGAACCAATGTAACAACCCGTATTTTGATAACGTGTTATGACTATAAATCAAGGCAAAATTAATTTTTAAAATGAGAATCAAGGGAAACAGGTTACGTCATTGCGTTCGTCTCGAAATTATGCTTGGAAACGAGTCCGAGTTTTCGAAAATCGGAGTCCGTATGACCAAGTTATGACCCTTCGAAGTTTTCAGAAAATTTCAAGTTCAAAACAGCTCAGAATTCGAATTCAAATTTAGAATTCAAACCACAGAACAGACTGGGTGGGAAATTTCCCGCCCAGGACCAGGTCGACCTGGGGGGCGACCATAGAGTTGACCTGCCCAGGACCAGGTCGACCATAGTGTCGACCTGGGGGTCGACCTGGAGGCCTAGCCCACTTTTGAAGCTAGATTCACTCTGATGTTTCTGGCCTCATTTCTGTCTACATTCGTTGACCTGACCCTATATAAACAACCCCTAACACTAGTCTCCTTACACAAAATTCTCTCTGACCTTATGCTGCTCTAATTCTGGTTGAAAAGTTAGAGAAAGGGACTACTTCTTCTACGTAGAAACTACGTTAAGAGAATTGCTGATTTGGGGGATTTCTGTTAGGACTTGACTAAGCATATAAAGATTCAACATCAACTTTCTTTTTCTAATTCTCGAACCACGATCTATAAGCCCCAGTTAATTTTAGATTTAAACTGTAAATGTAATATGGATATGTTGTAAATTGAAATTGGACCTGTGTATGATGACTGTTTTACATCCATTCTTGTTCATCTTGGATCTTGACTTTTGGGTATATTACTATGACTTTGATTTGGGGCCTATTCATGTTGTAAATCAAAAAGAAAAACCCCTCATATTATCATGCCTACAATGTTGAATCTGTTATTAGTCACAAGTTTATGACTATCATCTTATGTCAACCGTTACTATGACTATACTATCACCTTATGTCAACTGTTATCTTGACTAGTACCTTATTTTGCAAGATTTGGAATCTTTATGTTTGAGGCCAATATTCCATATGCTGGTAATGTTATAATCATTTATCCCAAGTCATACCATGTTATACTAGTAATCATTTTTGCCACCTTATACCCGTCCCTTTTTATGTTTATTTATATCGATTCGAGTTCACGTGCGATGGGAATGCGATTTGGGTAGATTAGGTAAAACATGAATTGGCTTTGAACTTGAACATGAACGTTGTTATAACTTGAACCTGGATATGGACAAGAACTTGACATGAAAATTTACATGAAACCTGACATGAAAACTCGACATGAATTTAGACTCGAAAACTTGAACATGGGCATGACACTTAGATAAACTTGAAAATGGCCAACTCGAGGTTGGGTTGAGTTTGCAGTGTAAATCTACCCGGAACCGCCCAGCAAAGCCAGTGACTGCAAACAATAGGATCCAATGTGGGTAGTTGGTCATATCGCACGTAAAACCCGAGGTTAGACTATGTTGTGGTGTAAATCTGTCCGGAACCGCCCGACAAATCCAGTGACCACAACAATTAGTCTAATTTGAGAGGTTGGGGTGCATTAATGAATTAATGCCACATGATAGGGTTAAGTCATGAACCACTTGAATGTACTTAACCAACTTGACACGATGATTCGATTGGGTTAAGTCATGAACCGCTTGAACACGCTTAACCAACTTGATACATGATCTGGATAGGGTTAAGTCACGAATTTGAATGACAACACTTAACCCATTAGAAACCCTAGTTACGCGGTCCTTTTCAGCAGTAACCCACTTAGATGTATCACGATATCCTGGGACTAGGCAGGGTGGGGCACGATTACTGGGCTGATTGTAAGCGACCAAAACCACGGCTGAGTAGGTGCGCCATTGTAGGTTCAGGCGGACTATGGTCGTGCACGTAGTCCGGAGTTGAAAAAGCAAGCATTGGGCACCTGTAGGTTTACACTGTGCATGCTTGATTCGTGTCGGTGGTCGGCACCATAGGGCTTGATACACCCTATGGTGGACCTAGCACAGGTGACTACATTTCAGGATAGGGCCGTATGACACAGACACATGACGAGCTAGAACTTGTAGGGAGCCGATCGATTAGTAGATCGTACCGTAGGACCCCGTAATGGGTCACTTCATGATACTGGGCCAAGGGATCATTTCATGATTAATACTTGACATGGGTTAGAACACTAGTACAGTTGGTGCAACGAATCTTGAATATGCGATGCTAGACTTGTCTTATCTTGTTTATCATATCAGTCCTGTTATCATCCTTATGTTTAATTCCAATTTTCGCATGTCATGTTACCTTTACTAGTTTTTATACTAAAAGTTACTAGGGCTTACCAGTCTTATGACTGACCCTTTTTCTTTCGCCTCTTTTTCTTTCGTTTTTTCCCCCAGGTCCTCAGGGAGGAAACACTAGCTCTTAGCTTGGATTTAGCTTGCTTTCTGATAGCTCATGTACGGTTTGGTCTTGAGCTATGCTATGGTTGCTTCTGCTATTTATGGGGAATAATTTACTTTTGTTATCTTAAGTTTTTGCTTCTTTATTTGGAACTTGATGTAATGGAATAATTTGTACCTTGGATATATGGGGTTTTAACTCTTTTCATGAAAGTAATAAAAATTTGGTTTTTAATTTCTACCGCTGCTTTATTTATGTTCTGCCTTGTGATATCTCTGTGTATGTTTACCTAGATAATACTCCACCAAAACTAGTGCATTCCCTTTGTGAGTGACCCTAGCGGAGGTGGGGTATTACATTTGGTATCAGAGCAGAAGGTTACCAGGATGGGCAAAAGTTTTAAAAACCTTCTGAAACTATTTTCAAAACCATTTATAAAGAAGCATTTTTCAAGAAAAGTTTTATGTTTAAAAAGGCTATTCCCCAAAAGCCATTAGCACTTTCCTTTGTTTCCTCATTTGAATCTTTTTCTTTTTGTTTTTCAGCATGTCTGATCTTAACCTTCCTGAGGGAATACCCGTACCTGGATGGTTCCAAAGGTACTTAGAAGCTAGGGCCAGCGGCGTGGGCCCGACAGACATCCCTCCTCCTCCTCCCCCAGTGGTCGCGGTTCCTCATCCTCCTGGTACCGCCTTTGCCAAAATATGCAAAGACTTTAAAGCAATGGGCGGTAAGAACTTCATTGGACCTGAAACCTTTGTTGAGGCACGAAACTGGCTAAAGGAGACGGAAGACTTGTTTATTATCTTTGATGTGGAGGACCATAGGAAAGTTCAGTTGGCAGCATGGTTGTTGAAAGAGGAAGCTGCATTTTGGTCGGAAGTCACCAACGCTACCAGGCCAGTTGAGACTTGGGCAGACTTTAGGGAGAGGTTTGGGTTTGAATTCTTATTGTCAGCAGAAGAGAACCTTCAGATGGAAAGATTCCTAGCACTCAAGCAAGGGGACATGTCTGTTAGGGAGTACGTGAATAAGTTTAATCAGCTTGCTCGGTTCGGTTTGAACTTGGTCAACACGGCCCAGAAAAAGGCTATACACTTTGATCGAGGATTGAACGAGCCACTACACAGTTTGGCCATAACTCATATACCCATGGGGGCGACCTTTGAAAGCTTGGTGGATATGGCTCTACTTCATGAGGAAGACAAGAATAGCAAGAAGTAGGTTAAGCCTAATGAGACTCAGAATATGAAAGTTGACTTCAAGAAGAGGGGCAACAAGAATAAAAAGAATAAAAAGAGCAACAACAAACCACGTGAGACGAGGAAGTGCAACTTTTGTGGTATTACGGGACATCTAGCTAAAGATTGTAGAAAGAAGAAGAGGAAGTTGGGTGAATGCTTTCATTGTGGAGATACTGGACACATCAGCAAGGATTGCCCTAAGAAGCAAGGGCAGGGGCAAGGGCAGACCCAGCGAGTACGACCTTCTGGAGGGCAGTTGCATTCTATCAACACCACTCCAGCTCTTGACCAAGGTAGTAATATTTCCATAGAAAGCCTTATTTACATTTTTGACTTTCCTGTTCGAACCTTATTTGACTTTGGCGCATCGCATACTTTTATTTCTTCTGATATTGTTGAAAATCTGCACCTAAGTACTAGTCTGGTTGAGGATCCCGTTATAGTTTCAAATCCAATTGGGGGCTCCACCTATTTATCTATGATGTGTGAGGATTTGAGGATCTCTATCTTAAGCGTAGAATTCACGTGTAATGCTTATGTTCTCGGATTTATGGGATACGGTTTGATCCTAGGTATGGATTGGCTGACCAATTATGGAGCCATTCTTGATTGTGAACGAAGGGTAGTGAGGCTCATGACTCGCCTCGGTAATACCCTTGAAATTTCTTGTAACCCTAAGGGTCCGGTCATGTTGTGTTATCTTGAATCTCTTGACTCGTTCGTCGATAATTTGCAATCCGTGAGAGTGGTCCGAGAATATCCAGATGTCTTTGATGAGGTGAGGGGGTTACCTCCTAAACGGGAGATAGACTTCTGAATTTATCTTGTTGATAAAGCCAGTTTCATTGCCTGTTAGGCACATGGCCCCGCGAGAAAGAAGAGAGCTCAGTAAACAAGTTAACGAGTTGCTTGAGAAAAATTTCATAAGGCGAAACATTTCTGAATGGGGTGCTCCGGTGTTATTCGCTACTAAGGCGGATGGATCGCTTCGTCTATGCGTAGATTATCGTGAGTTAAACAAGCTGACAAAGAAGAATAGGCACCCACTACCAAGAATCGACGATTTGTTTGACCAGCTTGTGGGAGCATCTGTTTTCTCTCAACTCGATCTAGCCACAGGATTCCATTAGCTTAGAGTGGCTGAGGATAGCATTGACAAAACTGCGTTTAGGACTCCAGATGGGTTCTTCGAATGGCTCGTCATGCCGTTTGGGTTAACAAATGCACCCGCGTACTTTGTAGATTTGATGAGTAGAGTGTTTCGGGAGTTCCTTAACAAGTTTGTGGTAGTTTTCGTGGATGATATTTTGATCTTCTCAAAAGATGAAGAAGAGCATGCTAGACATCTCAAGGAAGTCATGGAAACACTTAGAGCACACCAGCTAAAGGCTAAGTTCTCCAAATGCCATTTTTGGAGGAAGGAAGTTCGGTTTCTTGGACATGTAGTTTCTAAGCAAGTCATAGTCGTGGACCCCGCAAAGGTAGTTGCGGTACAAGACTGGAAAATTCCTAAGAATGCAACAGAGGTGGATGGAATTCTTGGCGTCATATGACTTCGATATAGCTTATACCCCTGGCAAGGGTAACGTGGTGGTGGACGCGCTAAGTAGAAAAAGGTTGACTTTGAGCCCCTTGTTTGTTGAAAGGAAAAGCCTTGAGTTGATAGCAACCATTGATTTTACACCTGCTGTTGAGTCATTGACTGCTACGTTAGCATCGCTTGAGTTAAGACCTACACTTCTAGATCAAGTAGGGACTTCACAGAAGGAAGACCCATAGATAGTTGAAATCATGGACAACCAGATTAGTGGTGAGACATCAAGTCACCTCGGTAGGTATGCTATAGATAACAAGGGATGGCTAAGGCGTGATGGAAGGCTATGTGTCCTACAAGTGGGAGACCTAGTAAGGAAAGTCCTCGAAGAGGCGCATCACTCGAAGATGACCAGACATCCTGGAGGGGATAAGATGTACAGAGATATGAAACACATTTTCTCTTGGACTGGAATGAAAAAGGACGTGGTAGAGTTCGTTTCGAAGTGCATGGTGTGCCAACAAGTAAAGGCCGAGTCGAAGAAGCCCGGTGGGCTATTACATCCTTTGGAGGTTCCGCAATGGAAATGGGAGAGTATCTCGATCGATTTCGTGGATGGACTGCCTAGGTCAAGGAAGGGAAATACTAGCATATGGGTCAAAGTTGATAGGCTCACGAAAAGTGCTCACTTCATTCCGGTGAAAAGCAAGAGGACCGCATCATGGCTAGCGTCTATTTACCTTCGAGAGATAGTACGGTTGCATGGGGTTCCTTCTAGTATAGTTAGTGATCGTGACCCGATTTTCACTAGCCAGTTTTGGAATAGTCTGTAAGAAGCCATGGGTACACGACTGAGTTTAAGCACGGCCTATCACCTGCAGACGGATGGACAAACCGAAAGGGTAAATAGGGTACTAGAGATCTTTTAAGACTATGCATTCTTGACTTTGGTGGTACCTGGGAAGACCATCTTCCTCTCATGGAGTTTGCATATAATAACAGTTACCAAGCTAGCATCGGAATGGCACCATTCGAAGCCATGTATGGAAGACCGTGCAAATCACCAACTTGTTGGTGGGAGACGACAGACATGTTTATACTTGGGCCCGACATGATAAGGGACACTTCTGAGAAGGTTGAGTTGATACGAAGACGGATGAAATTGGCCCAAGATAGACAGAAATCTTATGCAGACAAGAGAAGGACGGAACTAGAATTCGAAGTCGGAGATATGGTCTTTATAAAAGTTTCTCCTTTACGTAGTGTAGTTCGTTTTGGAGCAGTTGGAAAGCTAGCACCAAGGTTCGTAGGACCGTTCCCTATCACTGAGAGGATTGGACGGATGGCCTATAAGGTAGACTTACCCGAGAAGCTGACTGGAGTACACAATGTTTTTCACGTCTCGCATCTCCGAAAGTGCTTGCATGAGTCAGCCGAAGTGGTTGAGCCAAGCATCCTTGAAGACGTAGAAGTGGAAAAAGAAGCAACATTGAGGCGAGTTCCGATTCGTTTCTTAGGAATGGAGATTAAGAAGCTAAGGAATCGAGAAGTCAAGCTAGTTAAAGTGCAGTGGAGTGAAGCCCAAGAAGACGCAACTTGGGAAACTGAAGAGAAGATACGCGCGCTTTACCCATTTCTTTTTGAGGGTACATTCTCTATCTCTTTTTCTTATAAACTCGAAAACCTTTTCGTATCATGCTTCTACTACCTACGTATGTCTTGTTATCTTCTTGATCTTATCTTGAGAACCTTAGGTAGAACCATATGGATGTAAACATGTGATTGAAGCATGTTATGGTTGATGTTTGCAAATGATTGCAAGTGTTTGCAATTGGTTGCCAGTGTATGCATGACACACATTAGGCACTAGATCGGCTCAGTCACATTTTCATGTTGCATATGCATGAGTGCTTATACTTGTACATGGATGGAACTTGTTATGTTATCACTTGGATGTTGCATATGAATGAATGTTACGTGCACTCATGTAGAAATTATAAATTATGTTAGGAATCTGCATACATGATGGATTCATTACACTAATATATTTTGCATTAAGGAGGTTTACTGAATCAGTAACCGCCTGATCTGCTGCATTAGATAAGTACATATACACACACACTTTCTGCATATGTTCATACAGCACTAGAAACCTTTTAAGGACAATGGTTGCTTGTGGATGATGCTTTGAGTAGATGGATGATGGATGGTAGGACACATCCTCCATAACTTAGAGATTTCGGGGACGAAATCCTTTAAGGGGGGAGAATGTAACAACCCGTATTTTGATAACATGTTATAACTATAAATCAAGGCAGAACTAATTTTTAAAATGAGAATCAAGGGAAACGGGTTACGCCATTGTGTTCGTCTCGAAATTCTGTTTGGAAACGAGTCCGAGTTTTCGAAAATCGGAGTCCGTATGACCAAGTTATGACCCTTCGAAGTTTTCAGAAAATTTCAAGTTCAAAACAGCTCAGAATTCGAATTCAAACCACAGAACAGACTGGGCGGGAAATTTCCCGCCCAGGACCAGTTTGACCTGGGGGTCGACCATAGAGTCGACCTGCCCAGGACCAGGTCGACCATAGTGTCGACCTGGGTGTCGACCTGGGGGTTGACCTGGTGGCCGAGCCCACTTTTGAAGTTGGATTCACTCTAATGTTTCTGGCCTCATTTCTGTCTACATTCGTTGACCTGACCCTATATAAACAGCCCCTAACACTAGTCTCTTTACAAAAAATTCTCTCTGACCTTATGCTGCTCTAATTCTGGTTGAAAAGTTAGAGAAAGGGACTACTTCTTCTACGTAGAAACTATGTTAAGAGAATTGCTGATTTGGGGATTTCTGTTAGGACTTGACTAAGCATATAAAGATTTAACATCGACTTTCTTTTTCTAATTCTCGAACCACGATCTGTAAGCCCCAGTTACTTTTAGATTTAAACTGTAAATGTAATATGGATATGTTGTAAATTGAAATTGGACCTGTGTATGATGACTGTTTTACATCCATTCTTGTTCATCTTGGATCTTGACTTTTGGGTATATTACTATGACTTTGATTTGGGGCCTATTCATGTTGTAAATCAAAAAGAAAAACCCCTCATATTATCATGCCTACAATGTTGAATCTGCTATTAGTCACAAGTTTATGACTATCATCTTATGTCAACCATTCCTATGACTATACTATCACCTTATGTCAACTGTTATCCTGACTAGTACCTTATTTTGCTAGATTTGGAATCTTTATGTTTGAGGCCGATATTCCATATGCCAGTAATGTTATAATCATTTATCTCAAGTCATACCATGCTATGCTAGTAATCACTTTTGCCACCTTATACACGTCCCTTTATATGTTTATTTGTATCAATTGAAGTTCACGTGCGATGGGAATGCGATTTGGGTAGATTAGGTAAAACATGAATTGGCTTTGAACTTGAACATGAACGTTGTTATAACTTGAACCTGGATATGGACAAGAACTTGACATGAAAATTTTCATGAAACCTGATATGAAAACTCGACATGAATTTAGACTCGAAAACTTGAACATGGGCATGACACTTAGATAAACTTGAAAATGGCCAACTCGAGGTTGGGTTGAGTTTGCAGTGTAAATCTGCCCGGAACCGTCCGACAAATCCAATGACTGCAAACAATAGGATCCAATGTGGGTAGTTGGTCATATCGCACGTAAAACCCGAGGTTAGACTATGCTGTGGTGTAAATCTGCCTGGAACCGCCCGGCAAATCAAGTGACCACAACAATTAGTCTAATGTGAGAGGTTGGGGTGCATTAATGCCACATGATAGGGTTAAGTCATGAACCACTTGAATATACTTAACCAACTTGACACGATGATTCGATAGGGTTAAGGCATGAACCGCTTGAACACACTTAACCAACTTGGTACATGATCTGGATAGGGTTAAGTCACGAATTTGAATGGCAACACTTAACCCATTAGAAACCCTAGTTACGCGGACCTTTTCAGCAGTAACCCACTTAGATGTATCACGATACCCTAGGACTAGGCAGGGTGGGGCACAATTACTGCACTGATTGTAAGTGACCAGAACCACGACTGAGTAGGTGCGCCATTGTAGGTTCAGGTGGACTATGGTCGTGCACGTAGTCCGGAGTTGAAAAAGCAAGCATTGGGCACCCGTAGGTTTACACTGTGCTTGCTTGATTCATGTCGGTGGTTGGCACCATAGGGCTTGATACACCCTACGGTGGGCCTTGCACAGGTGACTACATTTCAGGATAGGGCCGTATGACACAGACACATGACGAGCTAGAACTTGTAGGGAGCCGATCGATTAGTAGATCGTACCGTAGGACCCTGTAATGGGTCACTTCATGATACTGGGCCAAGGGATCATTTCATGATTAATACTTGACATGGGTTAGAACACTAGTACTGTTGGTGCAGCGAATCTTGAATATGCGATGCTAGACTTGACTTATCTTGTTTATCATACCAGTCCTGTTATCATCCTTACGTTTAATTCCAATTTTCGCATGTCATGTTACCTTTACTGGTTTTTATACTGAAAGTCACTAGGGCTTACCAGTCTTATGATTGACCCTTTTTCTTTCACCTCTTTTTCTTTCGTTCCCCCCCCCCCAGGTCCTCAGGGAGGAAACACTAGCTCTTAGCTTGGATTTAGCTTGCTTTCTGACAGCTCGTGTACGGTTTGGTCTTGAGCTATGCTATGGCTGCTTCTGCTATTTATGGGGGAAAAATTTACTTTTGTTATCTTAAGTTTATGCTTCTTTATTTGGAACTTGATGTAATGGAATAATTTGTACCTTGGATATATGGGGTTTTGACTCTTTTCTTGAAAGTAATAAAAATTTGGTTTTTAATTTCTACTGCTGCTTTATTTATGTTCTGCCTTGTGATATCTCTGTGTATGTTTACCTATATAATACTCCACCAAAACTAGTGCATTCCCTTTGTGAGTGACCCTAGCGGAGGTGGGGTATTACAACCATGCACCAACGTTATAACCTTAAGCAGACCTATTTCACACCTATATGCAGCAATGAAGGAGAAAATCAACTTCTCGGCGCCTTTCAAGTCAAAAAACCATCCATAACCATTTAAAGGAGGGAAGTATTGCGAATATCACAAGAGAAATGAACATCAAACTGACAAATGCAAGGTGTAATGCAGAATCTCATCCTGGAAGGACACCTAGAGGGAGACACCATTGACAAAAGGAAGTCAACTCAACAACCACTCAACTTCACGCCGAATAACCCAGCAGTCGGGGCCTCTCCTACACTTATTCCTCCCAAAACAAGGTTTGCTAATTCTTATGGCAAAGGTCTTGATCCCAGAGATAGGAGTATATCTTCCGGACTCAAAACCTTCGGCTCCACCCATGGGAATAGCTACAATTACAGGTCAAAGGACTACTACTCTTGAGTGTCCAGGGACCCGCACTTATCACATTTGCAAAGCATCGAGACATGCGATGCTTTCATGCCCCGCGTTTTGGAAGGAGTACTAGGTATCAAATAAGCCCTTAGAGGCAACCCCTTACGGATCTGGTAGTTGCTGCTGCCTCACTTTCTAACTTATAAATGCTTGCTTGTATGTGCATTGCATGGTTTGTGCCTACGTAGTAGTACTGAGGGCTATGTGCCTGTTTAAGGCTTCTATAGTGTCGAAGTTATCTTAGGACCTTAGTCTAGATAACCCTTCTTCGTACCCAATCCTTGCTCTTTAAGAAAATAAGGAATTTAAGGTAGCATCTAGAGTAGCTAAATCTTTTAGTCTAAAGCAAGTAGGAGTCTACAAGGTATCATGGATGATTGTTTGATTGGCTATGTTGTTTTAATTTGTATGGTGTTCTGGAAAGCGTTACAACGTCAAGGGGTTCCTCTAAGGATCCCTCGGCACTATAGGTCCCAACACAAGTAATTTTGTTTTGTATCTAGTAATAGTTAGCATCTCTTAGACCAAGATGCTCAAGCTAAGTAACCATGCGACATTTGACTGATCTGGCCAGCTTACAAAGCTTTGTGTGGATACACATTTCACAACACCTTAGAGGGCCATAGGTGCTCCGCCCATCCGTGGAACCACAGTTCCGCTCTTAGCATTTTCACACTACGCGAGCTATATGCTCATCGTGATGCGAGCTGTATGCTCTACGCGGCACGAGCCGTATGCTCACCCAACCAATGCCCTTCATGGGTACGTTCTAACCAATGCCCTACATGGGTATGTTCTAACCTATGCTCTTGAGTACGTTTTCCCTACATGGGTGCATTCTAACCAATGCTCTTGAGTACGTTCTAACCAATGCCCTTCATGGGTACGTTCTAACCAATGCCCTTCATGGGTACGTTCTAACCAATGCTCCAAAGGGGAGTACGTTTTCATCTCGAAGAAGGGAGATAAAGCTCGATGGGAGCATCTGAAGCACATACATCCTCTGCTCAGATTCCATCCTGAAGAAGGGATAAAAAGCTCGAAGGAAGCATCTGGAGCACGTACAGCCTCTACTCAAATATCATCCCGTAGAAGAAAACGGAAGCTTGAAGAAAATGAAAGCTTGAAGAAAACAAAAGATTGAAGAAAGCTTGACGGAAGCGCTCAAAAACATGCACAATCTACAGTCAGACGAATGGAACTGAAATAGACACCAAGTTCTATTTAATACTGGAAGAGGCTCCGGTCTCCTGATTATTTAAATACTCGAATCTGGGTTTGGTTCGGGACTTCTATTTAATACTGGAAGAGGTTTTGGTCTTTTATCTATTTAATACCCGTGTCTAGGTTTGGTTCGGGACTTCTATTTAATGCCGGAAGAGGTTCCGGTCTTCTATCTATTTAATAACCGAATCTGGGTTTGGTTCAAGATTTCTATTTAATACCGGAAGAGGTTCCGGACTTCTATCTATGTAAATACCCGATTCTAGGTTTGGTTCGGGACTTATATTTAATACTGGAAGAGGTTTCAGTCTCCTGTTTTTCTAAATACCCGAATCTGGGTTTGGTTCGGGACTTCTATTTAGTACCGGAAGAGATTCCGGTCTTCTGTTTATCTAAATACCCGAATCTAGGTTTGGTTCGGGACTTCTATTTAATGTCGGAAGATGTTCGGGTCTTCTACCTATTTAATACCCGAATCTGGTTCAGTTCAGGACTTCTATTTAATGACAGAAGAGGTTCTGGTCTTCTATCTATTTAATTTGAGAATCTGGGTTCGGTTCAGGACTTCTATTTAATACCGGAAGAGGTTCCGGTCTCCTAATTATTTAAATACCCGAATCTAGGTTTAGTTCGAGACTTCTATTTAATACCGGAAGAGGTTCCGCTCTTCTGTCTATTTAAATACCCAAATCTGGGTTTAGTTCGTGACTTATATTTAATACCAAAGGGAGTGTTGGTCTTCTATTAATTGCCCGAATCCGGGTTTGGCCCAATGACGAAGGACGCCCCAACCTCCCGTTGGGGCCAGAGTCTGGTTCATTTCCGACGTCCATAGTTAAGCGGGGACAGACAATCCAATCAGTGTGTAACTGGGATGCATGCTCTTTACACCATTAGGTGCAAGCCTACGGGCTGCTAACTTGCTTAGGAAAATCACTCAACTCATGTTTTTGTCACGTTCTTACACCCGTTTGTCTGATAATTGTTGTAGCACACCACACATCGGTATAAGGTGCAAACATTTCATGTCCAACATATCTAGGTGCAAATAACCACACTTAGAGTTAATGACATCTCACAATAATCTGCGATACGTACCCCTAGTGAAGAGAGCCTTATTGGTTAAAGAACCTTGTCCCTAAGATCGAGGCGAGAAATTCATTATTATCTGCTTTAAAGACCTCTTCGTATTCTAAAACTCTGAGCACGGTCATGTCGTATAAAAATATACATATATAATACACACTTACGATGCAGGGATTTCAACAGCGAATCAAGGATTCCAGAGACCCGATTATTTGCTTCAAACATAAAGATAGGACATAAGGGGTTTTAACGATCGAACACATTCTCTTCGAGCAGCAAAAGCATGACAACAGGAAACGAGATCAACATGACACCACTTGCTGTTGATGAGGATTTGCAACGCTTCAGCTCATGGGCAATCATCTCAATTTTCTCCGATCAATTCTCAATCAACAGCATCGAGCAAGCTTTAAAATGGGAACTTTGATACCTATATTTATGGGAATGGAACATTAAGAAGTTTGGGAATGTTTTCGTGGTTAAATTTCCGAGAAATTTCTTTATGGGGGATTTCTACTCCATTACAAGCAACAGGGGTACCCTACACATTCGGCCGTGGAGCCGCAATTATGGCTCGACAAGACCAAAACAGGAGATGGTCCTTTGGGTTGTCTTAAAAAAACCTCCCCATCACATTCCATAATATTAAGATAATGAAGATCATACTGTCGAAAGTTGGGAAGGTCTTGAAAATACAAGAAGACGCTTAGGCTGTAGCCGATTTCACGTATCTTAAAGTAGAAATAGAAGTTCCCTCTCCGGTATACATTCCGCCACTAATAAGGGTCATTACCTGAACTTCTTATCATGAAATTGAAGTTAGCAGACTTCCCGAAAATCCCAACAATCCTATTGAACCCGCTGGATTCAAGAATGTTGTGTTTAAAAAATACAGGAAGGGGTTCCTAAGGGTCTGGAAGCCGAGGAGAAAGATGAAGTTTGTTGATCTTAGCAGTGGTGGAGTGTCTTCTTTAAATCCCTTTACGGTTCTTTCAAATTTCAACGAAGATGAAGAGGAGCAGTCAAGGGAGGACGAGGAAGAGGCTTTCGATTCTGAAGATTGCAAAGAGAGGAATGATGGTATCAACATGGTACTGGAAAATGTGAGTTTCGATGACCATCGGGGAGAGTTCCGCCAGGAAGGCCGGCAAGGACAAGAAAGTGGCAGGCCCTTTGGGTGCAACGGAATCAAAGCGCGGCGATATGGAAAGCTCAAGTCTTGAACACCTCCTGGGGGAGTTGGATCGTTGTGAGTTCACCGAACTACTGCATAATCGCTTGGGCAACAGGACGCACAGCAGGTGAATGAGGTAGTTGAAGTATGGTAAGTGTTTTCTTCGTTTTGCATGAAAAAACCCAACCCCTATGTGGGACCCATTTGTGCACACGTATGTTTATGAACTATACTGAAAGTATCATTATGCTATGATTGTTGTATGTATTTCAGTGTAGCGCCAAATTTTATTTGTGCCTCATCATCCCTTCCTTTCTTTAAAAAAAAGAATAAGAAAGGAAGAAGTTTAAAAAAAAGGGAAGAAGAAAGGAAGAAGTAACATATATATATATAATAAAAGGGGAGAATTCAAAACAAATGTGAACTTCGCAAAGAAAAGCCAATTAGGACTTCAGTCAAAAAAGAACGAAGGATACCATTGAAAGGGCAGGGATTTTGATTTGAAAAGTCAAAAACACCCCTTCACTATAGAGGGGCAAATGTTACTACCAAAAAATTGACAATGAAATAGAATAACAGTATAGGGGTATCGGGTAAATATAAGCACCCAATGATCTTTTAGGAAGCAGGACCAAGAACCAAGAAGAGGCAACAGTAGGGAGGAAAATCCCGAAGGGAACCGAAACACATCCCCGCTATCAGCTAGTGGCGAAAAGGGTACTTAGTGAATATGAGTAAGGGTGGATGATCTAAGAGCCACACAGGCCCTGCTTCCTTCAGAGAAAAGAATTCGAAACTGACATGTTTCTGACATAATTTATTCGGCAGAGCATATCCGATAGGGATACCCTGTGACAGAAGAAAAAGGAGCTGAGTTAGCAAACTAATAAAAAGAAAGGAAAGAATCCTGGCAACAGAAACCTAGAAGGACGAGAAGGTGTGTCGGCATTAGCCTCCTAGGTATCGACGCGATAAGATAGGGAAACATCGGAAAAGCAAGCTTCCCTGAATATCCGCAGAATGGCCAGGAGTTAACCGCTGAGGGCATACAACTGAGAGCAGTCATAAAGAAATCCAAATACCTTCCGGAAGGCGCCATATCAACAAATTTGTGCCCATCTCAAAAGAAGTGGCGAACAACGGAATCCCTACTTCGAAGGCCATGACTAGTACCGCAAGGACAACTGGGAGCTCGACGCCCAAAACCAAAGAAAAAAGTAGCCAGCCGACAAAGCTCTTACAGGCCCAATAGCCCAATAACGAAAGGGTCCTCATGCCTCCTATAAATAAGACCCTAGGAGTAACATCAAGGGGGATCTTCTATGACAATTTTCTTCTATGGCTCTTACTCTGAAATAAAGTCCCAAGTTTACAAATTATTTTTTCATGTAATCTCCTCCTCCTCCCTGAATGAAACCAGTAAAAGTTGTTGAAGTGGATGTAGGTTCCCAAGGAACCGAACCACTATAAAATCGTGTGTCTTTACCTTTTCCGCATGCTATGTTACTTTACAATACACTCTTGTGTGAATTTCGTAATGCGGCAGGATCATCAGAATACTTTTTGGCCCAAGCCGTTAGGTCCTTAGCCACATAACGCTTTTTCCACGGTCAATTCCACAGACCCGGTGTTGACGAAAAATATCGTTAACAGTTATAATTGTGTAATTTATTAATAAATGTTTTTTGGTTGTAATGAAAATTCCAGCTGGGTTTTGGGATGACAGTAGCCTACACGTTTCCCAAGTGCATAGATAAGTTCACATGGATTGTGATGTGAACCCCACACTGGTATTGGGATGATAACTTTACACATCTCTCAAGTGTCTAGATAATAATCAATAGTTATAGATGAAAATCTAACACAAGTATTGAGATGATAGTGAACACTAATCCCCAGTGTGTAGTTTGTCAATCTGTTGATTGACAGGATTGTATAAGCGTTATTTATTTAAAGCTTATATGGTGTAGTGCACTTTGTGTGTGAATTGAGACAGTTGATTAAGTGTTATAATATACACTGGTTGATAATGAACAATAAAAGTGGCTATTGGTTCATTGGTTAAGCCTCCATAAATTAAAATGGATTTTTAATGAATATTTTAATAATAGGATGAAATTCAAAATTCTAATTTGACATCCAATATTGGATGGACGCAAAGATATTAAAATACAGATGAATATTTGTAACTGTAACAAGCTGTTTTGAAATAATTTTCATATACTTATGGCCTATCAAATTTTTTATTTCGAAATAAATAGTAGCGATAAAAAGTGAAGTTCGATTAATCTATCTGTAAGATGTTTTAAAAGAAATTTCTTTTCAAAAGTTTCTTGTTTATTTTTATAACAAATGTCAAGATATTTAGAATAAAAATATTGAAGTCTGAAAAATAATAGTATTTTAATCTTTATAATGTTATTATAATGATATAATATTGAAATAAATGATTTTGATTAAAATATGACTTTGGAAAATTATTATATATTTTTTATATAATATATTAAATGTTTTTGAAGCGATTCGACGTATTTTATATTATATGTCGAATATTGATCAGAATAGAACGTGTAGCACAGTGGTAGTTCCCGAATTTCGAC
The DNA here is from genome assembly GCA_030737875.1 of Allium sativum. Lineage (NCBI taxonomy): Eukaryota > Viridiplantae > Streptophyta > Magnoliopsida > Asparagales > Amaryllidaceae > Allium > Allium sativum. The sequence continues at coordinate 305,834,840 of CM060924.1, forward strand.
TTGTAGCTTTAAATGAGCATACCGGGAGATCCAACCGTTGGATTTTCCCGAAATTGGTACCACTGGGTTCATATTGAAAAGGTCTTTCAAATGATAATAAGAGTTTTGAAATCGACCTAGATTTTGAGAAATGTTCGATTGAAATTTGAATAAGAACAACGTTTGACCCGTAATAACATGTAATTGGAAATTACGGGTATGGACTATTTTTATATAAATAAAAATAGTGAAAAATCATTATAAAATATTATAAATGATTTGGAATGGGTTTAAACCAATTTCACATGGTTTAACCAAAAAATGGTTAAGTAGAATTTGGCGGTTTTCTGTACAAACTTATACAATAGATTTTAGGAAATGTTTGAAAATAAGAATTTTAATTCGGAAATCGAATAGAATTCTTAAGTAAACCTTTTTACAAGGTTAAGAAAATATTTTGAAAGCCAACCGACTTAACCAGATTTGAGAATAAGATTTTAAGTCTTATGAAAGGATCCAATTATAGGAGACTTAATTGGTGAGTCGATAATCCAAAAAGGATTTGATTTGTTTTGGCGCGAATTATTCGAAAAGACCAAGTTTAATCCATTTCGAAAAATTAAAAGTCGAAGATACTAAAGATTGCCGGAAATCTTCACATCGAATGGACTACTGCAGATGCCATGGATATGGGTGGCTCCCTTGATGGGGTTATAGTGGCAGTGGTCCGGACGTACTTGTTGATTGTATGAATGTGCAATGGTCTCTCTGCTGTATTTGACATATGGGATGAGGAATAAGGTGCCTTCGGTTTCATTCAAACCCAGAACAAACTTGTATGGATGTATGTCTGACATGTTATTCTGAATTGTATTAATTTATCTCTATGAAATATATATATATATATATATATCTGTTTGGTGGCATAGAATTTATTCTCTTAGCTTAACACCCTTTTTAGAGATGTACGAGCTTAGAGGTTATATGTTGGTAGACATCAGTTGTATGGTGTGGAATGATTGTGTGGCGTGCCAAGTATTGCAGGCAGATAGATCAAAGCTTTTTGTTGAAAAGCAAAGATTTGTGGTGCGTTAATTCACGAGCTTCACATCACGGTATGAGTCAAAAATGGGATGAAGGACCACAAGGAGGACATGCGTTTCTTTCTAGCTAGAAATGATACCATTGTATGGAGCCCAAGTAATTTACTTATGTGGATGTTGGAATCAAGGTGCCTCGGATGTGGCCGCACAAGGCCATGGTGGTCAAAGTACTGGCCAGGAGGTCAAATGGGCCGGAAAAGATATTGTTCATGCACTGTCTAATCCATGGGAATATGTGGATCAACCCTGTCGCTCCAAAGGGGTGATGTTTTCCCTGGGGCATTTTGCTAGACATGTTCTAAAGTTCGGATGAGGAAAATCCTTTTCCTCGGCTCATAATGGAAATATAAATTCTAGTACGTGACTTTAGGATTTTAGTTGTATACCTACGATGATATAATAGGATGAGTTATTATGCCATCTAAGATTGATACATTTATTTTCGAAATTATTTTCACCACTTAGACATTGATAATAATATCAAATGATTTTCTCGTATCAAGCATGTTTGGCCATTATAAGGTAAAAATCTATCCTCCAGCTTGCGCTTGCATTGTGTGATGGGGCCTGAGTCTTATAATGGCTTCATTTTTCGAGCATTACGTGATTTTATGCACTAGCTTTTGTGTGGAGGAAACATATTCTGTGTTATACGACGTGGTCTCGTGATATGCCTTATTTTAAATAAGTTAAGTTAACTATAGGGTTTCTCATACCAGTCCCATGACTAACTCGTTATTTATTTTTCTCTTGCAAACTGGGGTGCCCATATTTTTACATGGGCAATCAAGTGAACAATTTGTTAGCTTACTCTCTTTTGGATGTGTACTGGAGCTTTGGTAGTTGTTTTGGACTTGGAGCAGAAGTTTGGACGTAGTTGTTTCTTTTGAACTTTTTTTCCAAAACTCTATTATGCTAATTATCTTTATTCCGCTGTGTATTATTAACTATTTGAAACTCTGTTATGTATAATTATGATCCTACGTTCTTGTAATTTCTGATATTATCCTCTGATGTAATTTTATGTATATTATTATCTGATGTTATTCTATGTTCTATGATATGTTGTTGTATTTAATGTGTCATATTCCAATGACTATCCTTTCCGTTCGGGATCGGGGGTTTGAATTGTCACACTACTGGTGCTAGAAGCTTTCGATTGTAGGAAGGATACTACAGTTCATCTCATGCGCTACATGTGCCATATAGAAGTACATTCAGCCTCAGACAGCGTTATGGTAAAGTGCTTCCCACTTCACTTTACAGACATTGCTTCTTTATGGTTTGGACAGTTGAACTAGAATCTATCAATAGCCGAAACGTCTTGGTTGAGAAGTTCGTTGAGCAATTCAGAGTTCACATTGCCCGACCAAGGAACGTCACGACTTTTACATCAGTCAAGCACAGATCAGGTGACACTCTGTGAAATTTCTTGTATGATTCAACGCAGCGGTTGCCTCTATCGATTGGTCGGATCCGTCCATGGTCCTAATGGATGTCGTCTCCGGCATTCTTAACAAGACCGACTTCAAAGTCTCATTGTGGCAGGACCCACCAAGGGATCTCGCCGAATTCTACTTTGAGGCTGAAAGGTTTCTTCGGGCGAAGGACTTCCATGATGAAAAGCTCATTCATCGAACCAGCTCTACAGAAGGCTCATGGCTATCCGCGCTCGACAAAGGAAAGAGAAAATCTTGGGAAAACCGGAATGCATGGCACTGATTTGAGAAAAAGTTCCTAGCTTACACTGAACTCAATCAAAGCATGGAAAGGATGTATATCGGCATTCACAAAATTGTACCTTGCTAAAGGCCTCCCAAGAGGGACCCGACTCTGAAACAAGCAAGCTCTGATAGGTACTGCCTTTTCCATGATTTGCTAGGTCATGACACCGACCATTTCTAGTAGTTCCTTGACCTCATTGAAGCCCATGTTAGGCGCGAAAAATTACCGCAGTATGTCAGGGATCCTGCAGCAACAGCTCCTTCCGCTCAACCTCTAGCCACGTCTTAGGATAAGGGCAAAACTGGTTGTCCCCAAGGCATTGTCATCAACTAATCCGGCCCTTCGGATTTCACTTAGCTTTTCTAAACCCCAGTCCAACGCTTATGTTGGTTCTTGTTGTTGGCAACTTCTTGCCTCTTTTTAACTTTTCTTGTATGCAATCAAAGCGGCAAAGTCAGCCCATATACGCACAAAGCTGGCTTGTGGTCTCCGGCCGTTCTTTGGGTTGGACCATCGATCATTGTACTCCAGTGAATCAATAAAGATTGTCTTTGGGCTCTGGCTCCACACTGGATCCATCCAACATAAACATTGGGCTCTGGCCCCACATTGGATCCATCCAGTCTAAACATAGGGCTTCGGCTCCATACTAGATCCGTCCAGTATAAACATCACACTTTGGTCTCCCCCGCACTGGATCCGTCCACTATAAACATAATACTCCGGTCTCCCCCGCATTGGATCCGTCTAGTATAAACATAAGACTCTGATCTCCCTGCACTGGATCCATCCAGTATAAACATAAGACTCTGGTTTCCCCCTCCCTAAACAGTCGGGCATAGACTTTGAACTATGGTTCTCATCCTTGGACACCGGTCCACATCTCCTCGAAGATTGGGTCTATCGGATGTTAGGATTCTCCAAATGGGTTTACCAAGAATAAGAACTATCCAACTTGGTCCGTCGAGCACGGAAGCTTGTTATCAAATCCCTCTTAGCACGAGAATCATAACAACCAAACCCATCAAATATATAATATTACATAACTTGGTCTGCCAAGTGTAAAATCCTTTTTATAGGTACATACTCTGGCAAGACTCAGCAAACCCTCGACTTCTTATTTTATTGAACATAGGCATTCCGAACTCAACAATCCCTTCTAATTCGGTCTCCATGATCGTCAGGCATCTATTCTGAATACGATCGTCCAACTCCCTTCCTAATACGATCTCAACGATTGTCGAATTTCCATTATAATACGATCTCAGCGATCATCAAAGTTCTCTTTTATTATGGCCTCAGTGATCGTTGTCTTTCTATTTAAATACGATCTCAGTGATCTTTAGATGCTTATTCTAATACGGCACCAATGGCCATCGGATTTCAATTCTATTACGATCCCAATGATCGTCGTATTCTATTCAATTACGATCTCAATGATCGTCTATAATGATCTCAACGATCAACGGATTTCTTCCAGATTTATGCTCGTGGATTTATAGATTTTTAGGCTACTTACAAAACACATATTCCTTCAATCAAGAAAGACATGTTTTGGAGGGTAAAGCGTTGATGCGCTTTTCAGTCAAAGTAGTCACATGTCAAATTCATACATAAGAGCGCACTCAGGGTCGAGCCAAAATATAATTCATTCCTGGGATCAGTGTTGTTTCAAACACGTATGGCAAATGCGTGTCTATCACTCCAAAGAGATTGCACGCACTACGCTGATCACTCAAACTGCTCATGCAACTCAAGCTGGCAAGATCAAGATTCGGCAAGCAGGTCCCCTAATTTTCGCATTCGCATCTCCTGAAATGCGAAATTGTACATTTCGTATCCCTCACAGGATGCAAAATGCGCATTTCCCATAACTAGGGATATTCCTCTTGGGATGCGATTGTGTATCCCTTAGGGGATATGATCTCCATCTACCTTGCATCCCAAAATAACGCCTCCCATGCTTCGCTTTCCAACCAAAATCCACTCAGGATTCAACATCCCTCACTTCGAATCCCTCTCCCTGCATCACTCCTCATTTCGCAACCCCAGGAGACACGCATCCCATTCCGGCTTCGTATCCCTTGGGATACGAAATTCATGTCCCTCTGAAGGGATAGAAAATTATCCTGAGTGCTTCAAAAGGATGGGAAATTTCGCATATTGCTCTTCTAGGATGCGAAAATTGCTTAGTGGTCCTCAAATCTTACCTAATCCACTTCGTATAAATACCTTACCTCGTTCTTTAAAGGGTTTGGATTTTTGACACTCTAGAGCTCCCAATTATCATTAATGTTTGTGACCTTCTTCTCCATAAGTATTGGACATAGCTTGGACCTCTAAAACATCGCATACACGTTTTCCTTCAACTTTTGGACATTTTCTTGGACATTTACATTGCTTTTGGATCGCGTTGGATATTTTTGGATTTCCTAGACATTGAAGCTATTTCATGGACAATATTGACCAAATCAACACACTTTTTGCTCAACAAAGGGGATAAAGAGCGTTTCGGTCAAAGTTTAGAATTAATAAATATTTTGTTGTTCTATTATACAACTTTGTACACAAATATTGTCCTAACTTGTACAAACATTGTAATCGACAATTATATGATGAATGGTTACTATATAATGGACGTAGGTGTCAGTCCCGAATCACTATAAAAAGTTGTGTTCTCTCTGCATTTCATTACTTAAGATTAGATTATCGTTTTTCTGCAAAATATAAATCGGAAGTTGGTGTACGCGAATGCGACAATTCCCCACATCAACAAGGCAGTTTAGAATTTTACAACCACTATACATATATTTTAATGCATTACATATTCATTTTTTTTTTTATCATTTTAGTGGGCTATAATTTTATAATATTTATTTAATTAACATGTTGGTGTATTGTATTCGAAAAGAGAATTTATGATAAATGCATATAATAAGAGTCTGACTTGTAAGTATACATTCCAAAAGACATCTTCATAACATAATAAACTTGCTTTTTATACTCTAGTTCAACAGAAATATACAGAACATGTATTTATTTCAAGTATGTTATGTAATCATGTATCAATTGTTTATGAATTATTAGGAGTGCAGGAAGTAAGTAAAACAATGAATCAGGTTTATACATATGTAGTGTTTTTCTATTTACCTATTTGTTTGTAAACTCATCAAAAAGCAATGCTTTAAGCATGAATTACAAGCATTGGTTTTTGATAAGTTTACATATAGACAGGTAAGTACGAAATGATACTTACGACCTTATGAATATGATTAATAGCATGTGCATAACTAGATCTAAAAGCATGAACTGTAAAATAATGTTCTACATAATCATATACCGATCGTCTTGACCTATTCATACATTTAATAACATATACACATGGAAAAATGGTAACTTTTAAATGGTCATAACTTTGTGATCTTTTTTCAAGGCCAACATGGTTTTGATATTAAAGACCTGACTTCAAAAACATTTTTCCAAAGACTAGAATATATCACATCCAAATCCTTCATTAATTAATTTTGACAACGGTTGCTTCATAACTAGACGTAAAGTACTAGACCATTTGTGACATTCTTCTTTTCTCTTAGCCATTTGTTCCATTACTTTAACATGGATTCCATCTGGACATGATATAATAAGAAAAAATCTATCATTCACAGTCCATGAGTTAAAGCTTTAGTCATATTAGAAGAATATTCTTCATAGCTCTTACTGGGAAAAAATAAGTCAGCCTAATGTTCAAGATGTTAATCATTTAAAAAGTTAGTTGCAGTAACATCATCGATTTCTTTGAGCTTTAACATATAGTGGTTACAATAGTATGGATTTGAAAATCAAATCAAAAATTCAAACAGATTAAGGAAGGAAATATCACCCCTGTAGGCTTAACCACTGAACCGATGTTTTTCTACCAATGAAATGTGTTGTAGCCATGGAAAAAGACAAAAACACTTTTGGACACTTAAAAGAATACCCCACTAACGATCAGATATGAAAACCAAATCATGATCTTCATGAAACATCTCTTTGAAGCGGTTCAAAAACTAAGACCAATTCGACTTATTTTTATGTGAAACAACTGTCATAGCAAGTGGAAAGAAACCTATAAAAATATAAAATGAAATCATTATATTTGTCAAATGCTAATACAGAAATATGATATACTGATAGTAGTCGTGTTTTCTGAAATAATAATGCATTTATACCTTATGAATACTGCATTAACCATGGTTTAGATAATGTTGGTACAAATACAATATTTAGTTACATAGAACTCTATTAAATATTGGTATAATTTGTTTTTAATACTTCAATAACCAATATAGAAATCGCGGTAATGTGATATTAATGTAACCAGGGTTATTCTAAATTTGGAAACAACCATGTTTTTCCAAACTACAATAACCAACATTAATATTAAAAACTAGTGACACATGTAACATTACTAAGTTGTGAAAACAATATTTATTTATCATATACTACTAACAGTATATTATAATCATAATAAAAAAATTTAGAATTCTACATGAGTAAACAAGTGAAAAAGCATATACATGATTAATACCAAATTAACATAGCATTATGTATTAAATAACTTCACATTAGTGTTATGCAGTTAAAGCCCCGCTAAAGCCCTGCAATATCCCCGCAGTAACCCATAACGCTCTTCAACCGCTACGCTATTTTAATTTAGTGTCAGTGAACAGTATATCCGCTTTTAGCCCCACTATTTTCCGCTAAATCAAGGCTTTCTAGCGTCCATTTCAGCAGTATTAATGTAAAATGCATGATTTGACAAGTTCTCTTTTTAAAAAAGTCAGTAAATTTAATATAAAGGGCTAAATTTAAGGCATAAGTGCCTAATATATGGTAACAATCAATTACACTCATCAAATTTAGCATGCAAAACTATGATATTTCTTGATTTTGTTATAAAAGATTAATTAATATTAGTTTCTTAAACAAATGTAATGTGAGAAAGATGATCAATTAATTTTCAAATATTTGGTTTTGCATCTAATAAAAATTTTTGTGCATCCGCCATATCCCCGTTATTTCCCCGTTTTATTCCCGCTATACTTTTTTGCATCTCCGCCGTTATAGAACCGCCTAGCGCTTTAACCGCATAACTAGTGCATATAATGTACAGAATAATAAATGCTAAAACATAATTGAATTATCATATTGATATAATGCAATATTATATGTAAAATTATAATTTTATATAGAATAAGAACATGTTAAACGTATAAAAATTAAAATGACAACAAATTACTAAAATATATTAACATTTACCCAAAAAATTCTAACTATAAAAATAAAAGCAAATTCTAAATAACACAAAATAGATAATAAAAATAAAATGTTGATCGCCATTTTTTGCAGCAACCGCTAATAAAACACCGGGTCTAAATAGCACAAAACTGAAAATAAATATAAAAATCAAATGTTGATTGCCATTAGTTTCAGCAATCACTAATAAAACACTAGGTCGGTTTTTGGAAAATGCTGCATCAAAAATATTAAATGATGACAATGACTAAAACCAAGTAAATAAGATTAAGCCCAATGCAAACCCTTTGAAACTGATTTGTTGGAGATCTTTTCCTTATAATATCTTTTAAACAAGAAACTGACTAAGCAAAAAAAATACATAAATAACTACTACAAATTGAAATATTTTAATGACCAATATTAATCGAAAATTACTGTCAACGTCGAGCTCAAGTGCGTATATGCTAGATTTAGCAGTAAAAATAAAAATAACTTCTCTTATGCATTTGAAAAAACAATATACTATACAATTCCAAATTAGTATTGGTAGCAAAAACCTTATTTTTCAAATTTTATGATATACCAATAAAACAATGGGTAAGGTGTGGCCAATGTTTACATAAATTATTTTTAACACCAATTGAAGGACATGCTATGTGAGGTCGAATAGCATAGCCATTCTCATCGAGTAAAAATAATCCTTCCACAAAAGAAGAATAAGAAAGGGAAAATGTAACCAGCATATAAAAGAATGCATATGCAGTCAAATATAAATGATAACAGAAAATGGTAAATACACATAAAAAATAATGTTATAATAATAAAAAATGGAATATGCTAGACGTATATAGTTTTTTTGAAGTAAATAACAAATATATAACCAAAAAAGAGAAAATAGTCGTTCTTCAGTGGCTTATAAAAATATAACAGCAGCGCCTCACATGCCGCTGCTACACAAAATAGATACAACTCCAAGCCGACCAAGCCATACACAAAATAGCCAAAACAGCAATACAGGAAACCTTGCTTACACCAATAAAAACAAAAACAACGAGGATGAAGTCAGGGGCATCCACAAAAAACACCAACTGAGGTCTAAAACCAGCGGACGGGGATACGCAACTAGAGACAACTGCGAAGCCTAAAGAGACCACAGCTAGCCAAAAACTCCTAACTTGAAATCTTCCCCAAAATTGCAAGTGAGAAAAAGGCCCCAAGCCTCCCAAATCCGACCACGAAACCTACAGAAAAAACTGCTCAATCATCACCCTCACGAAGAGGGGACCCTCATGTAATGGAAAAATTACTAGCCAATGCCAACAATTGGGTTCAGAGGTTGCCCATAAAAGGGTGACCAATGAATGCCAAGAAGACATCATCCTTGATCCTACAAATGATGGAAGATGATGTCATAGGGGACTCATCAAAAATCGCCTTATTTCGTGCACACCAAAGATGCCAACAGATGAGATAGCCAACAGATGAGATATGGAATCAGACGAAGAAGGATGGACCGAAGGTCCTTTTCGGACCTCCTGTTCCACTAGACATGAAGCAAGAAAAGAAGGGAAGAAGCGGACCACTGTAGTCCAACCAATGCCTCGAAAATCCCAAATAGCACAAGAACATTCACCCTCTAAGAATAAATGCACAGACGACTCTGGAGCTCAGGCCCTACAACACCTACATCGAGACACTAATGGGATACCAATCCTCGTGATGTTAAGATCAAGATGGACTCCATCATGCAAAACCTTTCACACAAAAGGAGAAACATTGGGGGGCATCCTACTATCCCAAATGAAAGAACAAACCACAATTCTAGGCACTAGAGTTCTAGCCGAATTCCAAGTCATCTTAAGAGAGAAAGGACCGCCATTCCAACTGAATGCACTACCGTGAGAATCGGAGAAAGCCTCAACCGATAGCATTTGTTTCCACGCCTCACTTAGATGGAGTCCAGTGAAATCAGTAATCAAAAGAAGGCGATACTTTGCATGAATAAATGACTCCCAGAGAATGTCGTCTGAACGGATACGAACCCAAAGCCTACAAGCATAAGCCTAACAAATATCTCTTTGGTTGTACAACTCCAAACCACCCTCGCGTCTGGACTGACAAATGGTATCTCAGGAGATCTAGTTGTGCTTCTTCGCCTCGTCCTTCTTCCCCTAGAAAAAGGTCGATGCTAAAGAGTGATAGGAACAAAAAAAGAAAGAGATGGGTATTATGACCATGAAAACATGTGACCCGAGAGAGTCGAAGACAGACTAGATGAGCGCAAGTCTATCAACTTGAGAGATGAGTAGAATTTCATTTCAAAATCTACCCTCCAGCTTTGTCGGCTTAAGGATCAAAAATCACGTTGAGCTTGCAACCACGATGAAGGGCAATCCCAAGGTACGATAAAGGAAGAAAATCTATGTTAAAACCGGAAAATGACTCAATTCAAGAAATCCTCCTAGGCTCCATAGACTTAGTGGTAGCGAAGAAGCTCTTCGACGTGTTGACGAGTTGCTCCGAGCATCGCTCGTAGAGATGAAGGAAAGCTAGGAGCCGATGAATGGAGCTGACAATTTCATTAAAGAAGATGATAATGTCATCAGCAAAAGAGAATGACGAAATCACAGGACAACCACTTGTGATATCAAAACGCTAGATCTGACTAGCTACAGTAAAACCTCAACTTTTCTGAGCCTAAATTTCGACAAAAATTGAAATTTGAACACATCGAAGCATGGAGCATGTAAATCTAGTACCTTCAAATAAATCAGCATGATTATAATTAGAGTACGGTAAAATAACTCATAGTAGAAACAAAATAGGATAGACTAGTATTAACTCAAGTAACTACCTTTTTAAAAGTAAGTCACCATGTCGTTCCGGGCATGAGAGAGAACGAGAACCGAAAGCCAAATTTAGACGCCTATGAGAACATGACCTTCTCTAGAGAAACCTGGGAGGTTGTAATGAGGAGGGGGTCAGAATAACAATTTCTAGTGAATAAGAAAGGTGCAACATAAATTACAATACACATATGTATCCTGTTTGGTTAAACCAAAGATATATGCCTACCGAGGCTAGTAATTCTAACCAAATCTTGTAAACATTTATGCACGCCTCTAACTACCCTTCCTGAGGTAATACTCCGAATGATATCGATACCGAGATAGAACGTTTACGCATATATTTGTAAAGCCTTTATATTAATTACTAAACCGAGAAGTGAACTCCTAACTACGGAGTTTATTTACTCATATGTATATACTTAGCCACTTAATGCCTCACTATCAATGATAGATAGGGTGGATTCTCTCGATCACTTAAGACCCGAGGCGGACCTATTGGTCATTCAGTACCATTCGATGATTTTCTCAATGTAATTATAAAGTTGAGGACACTAGCTACATGATCCTATTAGTTAAGGCTTCCATCACTCACGCATATAAACCCATACCCCGCATAAGGTGAGAGATAGTAAGCAGCCACTTAAGACCACTAGGTTAGGTAGACATAGCACACTATTTAAGACCACCCGGTGAAGGACCCCTTCGTTACTATCTAGCTGACCCTATTGGATAATCTCCTAGATGCTTAATACTTCCCGTAGGATAGGTAGCCCTATGGAATGACCATACCGCACTTTTTTAAATCCAGGTTTTGGTAGAATTCGCACACCATGTAAGACCCCTAGATAGGAGAATCTATTCTCAAAGCGGAATTCTCGACTGAGTCACTTACGACCCAAGGAAGCAAACTATTCATGGAGATTATTAAGCTCGTACCCAACTAGCCTTTAATGCTTCCATTTATGAGAGGTGGACTACACGATCAGTTAATACCTTTTTATATGTGGATCTAACAATTTAAGACCTTAATCCCAAAGCCGGCTAAGCTTATAGATTATTTCCTATTTGGTTTCTCCTTCTGGGTGGGAGGTGGCACACACCGAACTCGCCCGGCCTCCGAGGAGATGGGAGAATGTGGATCATACTAAGAACACGACGCATCAGGACACAAACATGAGAAAATTTCATTACTAATACAACTATTTACATCAAAGTATAAGAATCAGAGTATGAATAAATAATATACAACGATAAAAAATAAGAGATTAAAATACATAAATTTAAAATGTATAAATACAATGTACAGTGGAAATACATCAACTAACACAACTGAAACAAATACACAGATACAAAGCTTTCCAAATATAGTTATAGCTGTAATCCATGATCCTGTGAAAAGAAATATCTGTAAAAACCTAAACTACTAGCTGCCCATGTGGAAAATATAGGCACCTAGAGTTTAGGTAAAAAAACTCTGAGTTAGTTGTGGGACTGTTGTGAGAACCAAAAACAGTTATTAAATCTTTACTTTAAAAGTTGGGAGATCATGGGACCACGCCGTATAACACAAAACGGGTTTACTCCACATGAATCCCAGTTTAAAATAAAACAACGCATTGCTTTTCAAAAAACGAAGCTATTATAAGACTCAGATCCTATCACACAATGCAACACAAGCCGGAGGATAGAGTTTTCCCTTATAATAGCCAAACATGCTTGGTACGTTTAAAACAAATCATTTTGATATTACTATAAGTGCATAGTGCCAAATTCAACTTCAAATATAAATGTATCAATCCTTGATGACATAGGTACCATATATTATGCGGCCATGCTAGGTTTGCATCTATGAGTCGAGGCAAGGGATGGCTCCTCTCCGATTCGAGACACCGTAGCATATGTCTTAGGATCACACCTACGGGTAACCCTTGGATGCGGTAGGGTCGTCCGGTCCACACTTACTTTAGTGGATTATTTAATCCTGAACAAAACGTTTCCCGGTCCTATCGAACCTCCAAACAGGTCAGTACGTCGACCCTATTAGCATATAAGCTTATATCTGAGGCGTCTCGCAATCCATCATCAACATAAGTAAACATGTCTAGGTCCCATACCATGAAACCACTACTAGCAAGAAAGAAACGCAAGTTCTCCCTACGGTCACTATCCCATTTTTGACTCATACCGAGTGAGAGGCTTGTGAATTAACACTATACACAAAGTTATGTTACTTAAAGACGTGCTTTGATCATCAACCACAACTCTGCTTTTCAATAAAAGCCTTGATCATTTGCATCTTAACATGCCACATTGACAATCCACACCATGCAACTGATGTCTATCAATATATAACCTCTAAGCACGAACGTCTTAGAGAAGGGAGTTAAGCAATATAATAAATTCTCCGCCATCAAATAAATATATATTTAACAGAAATCAATCAACATAGAATGAAATCCAATGTCATACACACATCCATTTACAAGTCCGTTCTGGGTCTGAACGAAACTAAAGGCACCTTATTCCTCGTCCCATATGTTCAATACAGGAGAGAGGCCCTCGCATATCCGGTCGATCTCCAAGTACGTCTCGCCTATCACCGCTTATTACCTTGTCTTGGATGTACAGCCCAATCAAGACACCAGTAATCATCCATACGATGTGAAGATCTCCAGTCTTCGACCACCGTCTCCATCGTTGACTTTTGGTCGCCGTATCAGTTATTCAAAATGGGATAAGCCCGGTCTTTCCGAATAACTCGCGTATTTTATAATCAATAATCAAGTGCTATGAAAACATATCATACGCCTCATTCCAATTCAGAATATTCGTTTATTCAAATAATAACATTTTTAGGGAAAGGTTCCCATTAATCTTATCAAAGATAAATTCTTTTAAACTTATTCTTTAATCTTCCTTTGGATATCAATTTCAATTAATTGTATTTTATCCTTTAACAATTTTAAATCAAATCAAGGTTTATAAAGCTAGTCGGAATTATCGAGCCTTACCGAAGTAATCATTTATATATTAATCCATATCCCAACCTATTTACCCCATAGAGAAAAACTGGAAATACCCTATATCTAACACCCACGGTGTTATCGGTAAATTTAATTACCATTTCACATTCAAATCTAATTAAAGAATTAACTATCGCCTGGAGTAAATCTAGTGGTACACCATTATCGAGCGTTCCATGAATTCGATAAATTTAATTATCCCATTCTCATTTTAATATATTTAAAGATTCATTAAAACTCTAGTTGGTTTTAATCTCCAAAAATCATTAATTAAATGATTATTCAAATTTAGGAAATAAATCATGTCTTTAACTGGATTAAAGAACGAATGTCATTTAAAACACCGTTCATGATAAACCCAAATCATCTTCCATTAACTATGGAATCTTCATAGAAAACAGACCAATATATAATTGATAAAAATTTCCATATCAAATCAATACTATAAATGGAACAACGGCAAAGCCTTTCAAATTCCATATATAGTAACGGTCTTCCTTCACAGAAGTTCATCTCGATTATTACCAAATCGAGTTCCACTCAATTCCAATTTAATTTAATAAATTGGAAAACTTTACTTTGGAAAATTTCCATTAAATCTTAATAAAAAAGATTTATTCCTTTCTTAACCGGGTTTAAGAACAATTTTATTAAAGGCACCATTAAAGACAAACCCAAAATCCAATTTGATATTGAATACAAGGCTCAAAACAGAAATCATATCGACTTATTTTCAATATTAAATTCTGAGACTCACGGATATCGTATTGGGAATAACGATATCTATATCTTCCAAATTCCTCAACAATATCTGTATAATCATGGAACCGTATATTGAAATATTCCGAAGATTATTTCAATTCAAATCCATTCCAATTCATACATTGGAAAATTCTGGTTATATTAAAACCATTATACTTTCTTTCAGTTCTTTATCCTAGTTGTTAACTAGTTCATTCTGATAAATATCTTTTATCTTTACAACCGTGGAATATCTCATCCAAACTCTTTTCAAATCATTTATTATGATTTTACATAATGTATTCGTGTCCATCTGAAATCGGACATAAAAATCATATTTTGATTCTTCCTTGAATATTATTTTAAAATACTCGTTATTTCCGAATTGGAATGTAACTCGATTAATTACCATATAATTTTATTTATATGGATTCCATACATCGCTTGTATTCAAAAATAGTAATTAACAACTATTAAACATCCAATTAACATCCACAGTGAAATCTACAATGGTATAAGCATTAAATAATTAAATAATGCTTACTATGGCCTGTCAATTAATCGATCGACATACAACTAAAAACAAGGGAGATGTGTGAAGTTATTATCCTCCCCAGACCCGTGTGGGGTTCTCAGTCAACATCCAATGATTATCATTTGCATACTTGGGCGATGTGTAAAATTATCGTCTCAATACCCGTGTAGGGTTTACATCACAATTTATATGAACTTATATATTATTTTTACAGTTAAATAATGATGTCATTTAAAATTGTAACATCCATCAACAATCAAACAAATATGGCAATCACAAGTAATCAACATATATTCAGTTATAAAAATATATAAATAACTGTATAAAATGGTTGAGTGGGAGAGTTCTCACCATTGATTTCCATTCCGCCATTCTTTAATTGATAATTCATAAAAACGATTTCGCAAGAATCGAGCTGCTGAAATCTGTGAATTAGAGAACTGAAAAGTCACAAACGAAGTACAAAAGGTCTGGGATCCGACGGGGAAACATCCTTGATCAAACTAGATTGTGGACCGAGGTTCTCCGGTCTACAACAGTTTAATAGTCGACTGGTCCAAAATTGACCAGTCGACTGGTCCAAAATTGACCAGTCGACTGGTCAGAACCTAGGCTTCTGCCCAGGTCTTTACTAGTCGACTAGCCCATTATGGACCAAACGACTGGTGGCTATTAAACAGCCAGCAAGTCCTTTTTTTCCTCTTCTTTGAATTGTTCCTGGTGGCTATGGAGGCCATACACTTGATCTTAATGATAATGAGGCCTCATAAGCTCTTCGAAACAACTCACTAACATATGCACAAACACATATACTTAAGATTGCTATGATTTTGATCATATATCCAAAATGAAAAAATATCAAACCAAGGCAATCAAACGTGATTTAATCGAATGGTGAACTTTTAAAACTTGCCGGTGCGACAATGGAGCTTCACAACATCGCCTAAACACTCATAGCATGTGTATTTGATTGTGTGCACAACTAAAATGAGAAATTCCAATTCTATGAAACTAAAACCAATGACCGAAAAGTGTATATTCAACTAACTAGTTCATATGCATATACACAACTCTAAATGAACCTAATTGACCCTTTACAAGCTAATAGCTTGTAGTATAAACTCTAAGAACTCACAAAGATCACACCATTGCTTGTTAGAAGCAATGAATTGGTCCGATGACAAGCTAGACCAACCTCTCTTTAATAAAAACACTATAATTAACAACCTATGATCATATGAACACATTTCCTAAGAATAAGTTCATAGAAAATCTCAAAAATTAAAGAGTAATTGAGTTGGAGAAGATGGAGAAGCTTACCCATGTCTTAGAATTTGATTTGCACTAGAATTGAGCTCTAGATTGAAGACCCTAGCTTAGGGATTTTAATTTCCCATCTTTTTCCCCCAATTTCTATTTTGGATGAAGTAAGGAATGAATGAAGAGGAGGAGGCAAATTTGGGAGTTATATGGAGTTGGCTAGGTTGGTTTAACCAAGACCCAACCAAGGTGCCAAAACTTCGAAGCTCAGAACATATAGAAGCTTATAATTTTTGAGCATGTAACGACGTTTTGAACCCAATGGAAGTGGTTTCGAGTCCAAATTCATTCATATGTGAAAAGTGATATTTTGGTCTTATATCCAATGAAAAAGACCAAAATTTCTCCAACCCCATAGGTATCGATGCTTATAGTTTTCGAACAGCTAAACAACATTCCGAACTCAATGGAAGTGGTTTCGTTGAAAACGGAAGTCATTTGAAAAATGTGACTTTTCTACGCGCTATATATACCTTTTAAAAATATATTTAAATTCCATAGCGACTATTCTGAATTTTAATTTAGACATAACTTACAATTTGTAAAGTTAAATCTCCATTTCATATACTCGATAGAAAATTATAATTTGAAACATCTCAACGTCTCTTGTTTTGTCCAATTCTGGTTTATATTGTATTCTATATATTCATTCGAAATTTAAAATCGAATTTTCAAACTATCACGCCATTTCGAGCTCATTTTAATTAAACTTTAAATTTATACATTCTAACTTCGATTTAACTAACTTATAAATCATTTATTCTCAAAATAAATAGTTCAATATCGATTAAAAATAATTTTAAAATTGGTTCCAAAATTCCAAGTTGTTACAATCTCCCCCACTTAAAATCCTTTCGTCCTCGAAAAGGAAGAAGGAACTAAAGGTCGTTTACTTAACCAACTCAACCTTCGCTTGGCTCAAGTTCTTCAACTTTTCAATTTCTAAGAACTTTCTAATTTTTCAAAATTTGGCTAACGCGTTAAATTTTCGAAAAATTTCACCATAACCTCCTTTGTACTAGTTGATCGGTACAACTACAAATGGCCACAATGGGCTCTAATATATCAAAAGAAAATCAAAAATCCAAGCGGCTTACAAAATCATCAAACCCAATAAATATAGTAAACATGTACCTATTTGTCGGGCATACAATGTTATTCCTCTTCTTAGTACATATATCCCGTTCCAATCAATTTTCAATTCATTTCAATATTTGATTCGATTTGGCTTAATTTACCTTTTATTTTCGTATTGGTTTTATCATTCCAATATGATTATTAGTTAGACTAATAATCACACATCACAACCAGCAATCAATTAGTTGATTAGCTTTTCAAATACATATATTTTCATATATACTCAAAAATCATATTTCAATGCCAAATCACAAACATAAACCCCACACCAATCAATTTGAAATATATAGAGATCCCACTTTTGAAACTCGAACAAAAATGCTGATGATGTGCCCACATCATCGGAATCATCCCCGGGCGACTAGAGTGTGATTCTATATCCATCCAGTAAATTTGAGACTTTGAATATACGTCAACGCGTATATGCAAAATCTCATATACTTGGTAGTCCAAAATAAAATAAAATACTCAAGTGCATATAATAAGATAAAATTATAAAACTAAACTCTTTTTTATAAACAATACTCTTCACACTCATTCTAGGGTATTACTAACCCCATCTCTAATGAGTTATTCTTATAGGATATTATTAATCCTATCTCCGACGAATTCTCTCATTTGGTTCTAATGTGTCTTGTTCTTGTGCTTAGTAAACCAAAGCTATGATACAAAACTGACGCACACTGAACTCGCCCGAACTCCGAGGAGACGGGAGAACATGGATTGTAATCAGAACACGACGCACCAGAACATAAACATGAGAACATTTCATTGCTAATACAACAATTTACACCAGAGTACAAGAATCACAGTTTGAATAAATAATATACAGCGGAAAAATATCAGAGATTAAAATACGTAAATTTAAAATGTATAAATACAATGTACATCGAAAATACGTCAACTAACACAACTGAAACAAATACATGGATACAAAGCTTTCCGAATATAGCTCCAGCTGTAATCCAGGATATGTGAAAAGAAATATCTGCAAAAACCTAAACTACTAGCTGCCCGTGTGGAAAATATGGACATCCAGATTTTAGGTAGAAACAATAAACTCCGAGTCAGTCATGAGACTGGCGTGAGAACTCAAAACAGTTATTAAATCTTTACTTTAAAAGTTGGGAATCATAGGACCACGGCGTATAATACGGAACGGGTTTACTCCACATGAATCTCATTTTAAAATAAAATAACGCAATGCTTTTCGAAAAATGAAGCTATTATAAGACTCAGGTCCCATCACACAATGCAACACGCCAGAGGATAGAGTTTTCCCTTATAATAGCCAAACATGTTTTGTATGCATAAAACAAATCATTTTGATATTACTATAAGTGCATAGTGTCAAAATCAACTTCAAATATAAATGTATCAATCCTAGACGACATAGGTACCATATATTATGCCGCCATACTAGGTTTACGGCTAAAACCGAAAAGTGTCATATTAGAAATTGGATTCCCATCTATGAGTCGAGGCAAGGGATGGCTCCTCTCCAATTCGAGACACTCTAGCACATGTCTCAGGATCACACCTACGGGCAACCCTTGGATGCGGTAGGGCCGGTCCACACTTACTTTAGTGGATTAATTTTCCTGAACAATACGTTTCCCGGTCCTATCGGACCTCCAAACAGTTCGGTACGTCAACCCTATGAGCATATAGCCCTATATCCGAGGCTCCTCGCAATCCATCATCATCCACATAAGTAAAAATGTATGAGCTCCATACGATGACACCACTTCTAGCTAAAAAGAGACGCAAGTTCTTCCTACGGTCACTATCCCGTTTTTGACTCATACCGGGTGTGAGGCTCGCGAATCAACGCTATACACAAAGCTATGCTACTTAAAGCCATGCTTTGATCATCAACCACAAGACTCTGCTTTTCAACAAAAGCCTTGATCATTTGCATCTTAGCATGCCACATTGACAATCCACGCCATGCAACTGGTGTCTATCAATATAAAACCTCTAAGCTCATACGTCTCAGAGAAGGGTGCTAAGCAAGAGAATAAATTCTCCGCCACCAAACAGATATATATTTAATAGAAATCAATCAACACATAATGAAATCCAATGTCAGACACACATCCATTTACAAGTCCGTTCTGGGTCTGAACGAAACCGGAGGCACCTTATTCCTCGTCCCATATTCCAATACAGGAGAGAGGCCCTCGCATATCTGGTCGATCTCCAAGTACGTTTGGACGATCACCACTTATTACCTTGTCTTGGGTGTACAGCCCAATCAAGACATCAGTAATCATCCATACGATGTGAAGATCTTCGGTCTTCGACCGTTGTCTTCATCGTCTACTTTAGTCGTCGTATCAGTTATTCAGAATGGTATAAACCCAGTATTTCCGAATAATCGCGTATTTTATAATCAATAATTAAGTGCTATAAAAACACATCATACACCTCATTCCAATTCAGAATATTCGTTTATTCAAATATTCACATTTTTAGGGAAAGGTTCCCATTAATTTTACCAAAGACAAATTCTTTTAAACTTATTTTTTAATCTTCTTTTGGATATCAATTTCAATTGATTTTATTTTATCCTTTAACAATCTAAATCAAATCAAGGTTTATAAAACTAGTTGGGATTATCGAGCCTTAATGAAGTAATCATTTATTAATTAATCCCAATCCCAACCTATTCACCTCATGGAGCAAAACTGGTAGTACCCCATATCTAACACCCATGGTGTTATCGGTAAATTTAATTACCATTTCATGTTTAAATCTAATTAAATATTTAACTATCGCTAGGAGTAAAAATGGTGGTATTCCATTCTTGATCATTCCATGAATTCGATAAATTTAATCATCCCATTCTCATTTTAATCTATTTAAAGATTCATTAAAACTCCAATTGGTTTTAATCTCCAAAAATCATTATTTAACGATTATTCAAATTTAGGAAATAAATCCTGTCTTTAACTGGGTTAAAGAACGAATGTCATTTAAAGCACCATTCACAATAAACCCAAATCATCTTCCATTAATTATGGAATCTTCACGGAAAACAGATCAATATATAATCGATATAAATTTCCGTATCAAATCAATACTATAAATAGAATAACGACAAAGCCTTTTAAATACCATATATAGTAACAGTCTTCCTTCACAGCAGTTCATCTCGATTATTACCAAATCGAATTCCACTCAAATTACAATTTAATATATTAAATTGAAAACTTTGCTTTGGAAAATTTCCATTAAATCTTAATAAAAATATTTATTCCTTTTTTAACAGGGTTTAAGAATAATGTTATTAAAGACACCATTCACGACAAACCTAAAATCCAATTTGATATTAAATACAATGCTCAAAATAGAAATCATATCGACTTATTTTCAATACCAATTTCTGAGACCCATGGATATCGTATTGCGAATAACGATATCTATGTCTTCCAAATTCCTCAACAATATTCATATAATCACGGAATCCAATATCGAAATATTTCGAAGATTATTTCCATTCAAATCCATTCCAATTCATACATTGGAAAATTCTGGTTATATTAAAACCATTATACTTTCTTTCAGTTCTTTATCCTAGTTGTTAACTAGTTCATTCTGATAAATATCTTTTATCCTTACAACCGTGGAATATCTCATACAAAATCTTTTCAAATCATTTATTATGATTTTACATAATATATTCGTGTCCATCTGAAATCGGATAACAAAATCATATTTTGATTCTTCCCTGAATATTATTTTAAAATATTCGTTACTTCCGAATTGGAATGTGACTCGATCAATTACCGTATAATTTTATTTATATGGATTCCATACATCGCATATATTCAAAAATAGTGATTGACAACTATTAAACATCCAATTAACATCCACAGTGAAATCTAAAACTGTATAAGTATTTAATAATTAAATAACGCTTACTACGGCCTATTAATCAATCGATCGACATACAACTAAACACGAGGGAGATGCATGAAGTTATTATCCTCCCCAGACCCATGTGGGGTTTTCAATCAACATCCAATGATTATCATTTGCATACTTGGGCGATATGTAAAATTATTGTCCTAATACTCGTGTGGGGTTTACAACACAATCCATGTGAACTTATATATTATTTTCACAGTTAAATAATGGTGACATTTAAAACTGTAACATCCATTAACCATCAAAAAAATATGGCAATCACAAGCAACCAACATATATTCATTTATAAAAATATATAAATAACTGTACAAAATGGTTGAGTGAAAGAGTTCTCACCATTGATTTCCACTCCATCATTCTTCGATTGATTATTCATAAAAATGATTTTGCAAGAATCGAGCTGCTGAAATCTGTGAATTAGAGAACTGAAAAGTCACAAACGAAGTCCAAGAGGTCCGGGATCCGGCCGGGAAACATCCTGGATCAAAATAGACTGTGGACCAAGGTCCTCTGGTCCACAGCAGTTTACTAGTCGACTGGTCCAAAATGGACCAATCGACTGGTTAGAACCTAGGCTTCTGCCATGGTCTTTACTAGTTGACTGGCCTATTATGGACCAGTCGACTGGTGGCTGTTAAACAGCCAGCCAGTGCCTTTTTTTCTTTATCTATTTTGAATTGTTCCTCGCGGCTATGGAGGCTATACACTTGATCTCAAAGATAATGAGGCCTCATAAGCTCTTCGAAACAACTCGCTAACACATGCACAAACACATATACTTAAGATTGCTATGATTTTGATTATATATTCCAAAATGAACAAAATATCAAACCAAGGCAATCAAACGTGATTTAAGCGAATGGTGAAGTTTTAAAACTTGTCGTTGCGACAATGGAGCTTCACAACATCGCCTAAACACTCATAGCACGTGCATTTGATTGTGTGCACAACTAAAGTGAGAAATTCCAATTCTATGAAACTAAAACCAATGACCGGAAAGTGTTTATTCAACTAACTAGTTCATATGCATATACACAACTCTAAATGAACCTAGTTGACCCTTTACAAGCCAATAGCTTGTAGTATAAACTCTAAGAACTCACAGAGATCTCACCTTTGCTTGTTATAAGCAATGAATCGGTCCAATGACAAGCTAGACCAATCTCTCTTCAATAAAAACACTAGAATCCTCAACCTATGATCATGTCAACATATTTCCTAAGAATTAGGTCATAGGAAATCTCAAAAATCAAAGAGGAATTGAGTTGGAGATGGAGAAGCTTAGGGATTTTAATTTCCCATCTTTTTCCCCAATTTCTATTTTGGATGAAGTGAGGAATGAATAAAGAGGAGGAGGCAAATTTGGGAGTTATATGGAGTGGGCTAGGTTGGTTTAACCAAGACCCAACCAAGGTGCCAAAATTCTGAAGCTTGGAACATATCGAAGCTTATACTTTTCGAGCATGTAAACGACGTTTTGAACCTAATGGAAGTGGTTTTGAGTCCAAATTCATTCATATGTGAAAAGTGATATTTTGGTCTTATATCCAATGAAAAAGACCAAAATTTATCCAACCCCAAAGGTATCGATGCTTATAGTTTTCGAACACCTAAATGACATTCTGAACTCAATGGAAGTGGTTTCGTTGAAAACGGAAGTCGTTTGCAAAATGTGACTTTTCTACGGGCTATATATTCCTTTTAAAAATATATTTAAATTCCATGGTGACTATTCTAAATTTTAATTTAGACATAACTTACAATTTGTAAAGTTAAATCTCCATTTCATATACTCGTTAGAAAATTATAATTCAAAACATCTCAACGTCTCTTTTTGTCCAATTCTGATTTATTTTGAATTTTATATATTCATTCAAAGTTTAAAATCGAATTTTCAAACTACCGCGCCATTTCGAGCTCATTTTAATTAAACTTTAAATTTATACATTCTAACTTCCATTTAACTAACTTTTAAATCGTTTATTCTGAAAATAAATTATTCAAAATATTTAATTTCCATTAAAACCAATAAAAAATAATTTTTAAATTGGTTCCAAAATTCCGGGTTGTTATAGAAGGAGGGCTATGCGATCACTTAATACCTCTTTATAGGTGGATCTAACCACGTAAGACCTCAATCATGAAGTGAATCTAAACTTAGGAAATAATTTATGTTATGCAACTAATTATCATCAGGGGTCACTATGTTTAATGATATTTCACATCATTAACCTATCAAGTCCAATTCTAACTTTTAGTTATAGGTTCTAGATTAACTAATATAAAATACGGAAAGTTATATCCTTCTTATCAAAGGATATTTATTTAATTATTTTCCTTATTGGACTTAGTATTTAAAGCGACAATCAATACCCATTAATCCCCTTTTTATTTCATTTGTTTCTATTTCATAGGGTTACTGCCATTTATGACCATAACGGCCATATTTTCCTAAGGCATCAATTTATCTCTTAATTGTTATTTACTGACATTGATTATAATTAATGTCACTTATGAACCTAATGGTCATAATTCCCTAAGACATTAATTATCCTTAATTATTAGTCCAGAAATATCAATTTGTTGTATCACAACAGACAATGATAATTTATTATTATTATTATATATATATATATATTTTTTTTTTGTTTATGCACCAGACCCCTCACATTAAGCCGACCACTTGTGAATGCTGGATTTGTTGGGCAGTTCCGGAAAGACTTCCACCACAAGTTGAGCTTAATCTCATGCCTTATTGCAGTTGTAATTGAATTTCCTAATTGGGGTTTACAACATTAATCCTAGCCAATTTAAAACTTGTAGCCGTTAGGCTTACTTGCCTAATTTAATTTGTTTTCCCCGGTTAACGTCAGGTACAATCGCTATTTATTTATTTACTTATGGCCCTATTTATAGCAATCAATTACACTAATTGCTACAATGGTCACTACAAATGTATTCGTTTAATATAGACTACATTTACATGTATAATTCCATAAAATGAAATTTATTCAAACAGTCATTATTATATATATTTCGTTGTTTATGTAGATTCAGATGGATAATGCATATATATTTCTATTTACATTTTTGCGTAGTTAACGTAGTTATTCTCTTTTTTTATTATTATTATTATCATTATGTTTAATAATTTGGTTCAACTAATAACCAAACATTCCTTTTTGTACTCAATCTTCAAGTTCTAAATCTTACAAAAAGACTATAAACTATAATTATTGCAAGTCATGCCTGAATATTGGAACAAACATATTTCAAACCACAAGAAATATATATATTTATGTATAGTTGTTGTAAACTACGCCCAAATATCTATAGTTATATTTATACGTTAATTTACACAACTTTTTCAATATTTGACATATTTCTTATTGGTTTCAAATATTGTATTTTATTTAAAAAGAACAAAAAGACACAATTTACAATCGCTAAGCTAAACCCCAGCAAAATTAAGCACAAACAGGTTTATATCTTTTTAATCAAAATTACATAATTTATCATTTAACACAGAAACTAGAGATCTGGAATAAAACTACATCTTAATAGTGTTTAATGGGACTGATTTCCAGATCTATAGTGTTTTGCAATAGTACCAATATATTTTCAAACACAATTGTAGGAATGTGTATAAATAGTTAAGTAGGCCTACAAATTATAATATTATTCAAACCACAATTTATACTATTTGATATTGACAACATTTTATAAATAGATTTGATAAACATCATTTCAGATTTAACAATATATGAACAAATCTAATAAATGTTAGGCATAGATTTAAGATCTAATACAAACAAGATAATAAATTATTGTAACTTTGTGTATAAATTTCTCACTCATGTGAAAGCATCCAAATCTAAATAATCTTTTAGGCCTACAATTCCCAAATTCTTACAGATCTTCGATTATTCTGAAAAGGATATACTTTTAGATTTGCAAGAAAATATGAAAAGAGGGGATAATATGATGAAGAATAACTTAGAAGTCAATTCAAACCCTTTCCACTTGGGTCTGATAAACCTTTTCAAATCTATATGATTTATGTTTGATTGATTGTATATGAACCTATTTTTGATTTAGAAATTGATTTAAATAGAAAGGGAAATAGCAGAGCATCGTTGTTGCCTACGTATAAATATCCATCCGTTTATATAACATTTTATATAAAACTAAACCCTTTTAACCTAGTGGTCACTACGCAGTTCAAGCACGAAGCGACTGACACTCTTCTACCAAGTGGTCGACCACCCTTGTGTCATTTTTCCTTGTGAAGGCTGGGTAAAAAAGGTAAGATATGTTATAATTATTTATTTCCGTCCGTTTTTCGTATTTCGTCCGTAACTTTTTCATATTGAATCCGTTCGTGAAACTCCAAGCATGAAAGTGGACCAGAATTCTGAGACGAACGCAACGGTTAAAGATTCATGGTAAAATTCCACCCTTTGCAGAAATTCTTATTTTTGAAATCTAATTAAATAACTAATTCATTTATTGTCAAAATTTTGGGTTATTACATTTTTTTCTTCCTTAAAAGGAATATCATCCCAAAATTCTGACACCTACTTATCCTATCCTACACAACCAATTTGTGTACATCACTTTGCAACCATGTGCACAGTGTACATTATGCATTTCAACCACAAAACACGTATGTATGATGATTCTAAATCGGGCCCTCCTACCTGTATGCATCAGATTTTTAAAACACTTTTAAAGACATGATGCAAAACATCCTAAATATACTGGTAGTTCTATATGAATGCAAATTTCAAAAATCATTTTTCATTCATAACTCTTACAAGATTAGGAATAAAAATGTGAAGTAACAAATTTTGGATCCAAACTCTACCATCCAAAATGTCAATGCATCTAATCATTTTCTATTTTATTTCTCCTAAACCGGATAAAGGAAATCAAAGATAAGAATTTTAATGTTCTATTCGCTTATAAATATTCCATTTCCCGTCCTATAGTAGAAATTTTACCTTCGTTACCTATAATTCTTAAAAAAATCATCTGTAGACTATAAAGGATGCTTAAATCAAGCTCTAAAATGTAAAACGAGTTAAGTAACAACTTGCGTGCATCGCTGACAAGGTTTGAAAACAACATTTTCAAGGCTAAAATAGCATTTCCTTTGTTGTCGGTAACATTTTTATCACATCGTCGGTCCCAATGCACCGCTAAAACGCACACACAAACCATCCAAAAATCTTCTTTACACCTTTCATGCGACCAAAAACAAAAAAATTTCATAAAAAAATTTCTGCTCTAAACGCTTTTTATAAATTTCTATAAAAAAAAATTCAACACCATTTTAATTTCAATACGAGATCTGCATAAAAACTAAAATTTTGGTAACATGCGCTTTGCGTCATTTGAACCATCTATTTTAATGTAAAACATACATTTTATTAAACATGCGCAAACTGCCGTACCCAAATTCTACATTTTCATGCAAACCGAAATAAAAGAAAGTAAATCAGTAAACAAAAATTAAATGATATAAGTTTATTTTTCAAACAACGTTCGTAAAAAGTTTCAGAAATGTAATTTGCGAAAACTAAAACGATTCAAGTCGCATGTTGGCGAAAAAGGAAGTCAGACATGCAAAATGCGAAAACTTAAATGACACACAACAGAACGTAATATTTTTTTAGCTTAATCAAAGAACGGTGATTTATTTATATCCGTAACGAAAAACAACGCAAAAACCGGTACTTTGCTAAAATTTATGCAACACAGAATTCTATTTTTTACAGCCGTTGAACAACTGTTTGTTAGATAAGAAAATGAGATTTCATTCAAACGGATGTGCGCGAATGACATAAATATTTTCAAAAATAGAAATCTCATTAGCATAAGTCATGTGATTTCAAAGACAACAAACACTAACAGGTACAAGCACGAATCACCACAAAACCATGAACCAAATGATGGAAACGGAAAACAACGAAGACGTCAACAATACAATAACACCAAAACTCCCAAATCAATGGCTATAAACAACGAGATGTCTTGCTCCATGACTAGAACTCAAACCATTTTTATGACCTTTGATTAATCATATCATGGTAGCAAAAATGCTAAATCTCGTGTTACAAACATTGATGTTGTTATTGGAGGTTCCCATATCACCATCTCTATAAAGAGAGAATTTGCGATGAGAAAAGAAACCTACCACAAAACTGCTTCTCATGAAAATCCACCAAATATTGCCTAAAGACAAAAATGGATAGGTGAAATTACAGAAAGTAACTCCATGAGACAACACATAAGAACAACAAGCTGAATCAAATATGATGCAACACTAACTAATGGTTACGTTATCGATCAAGCGAAAGATTAATTTCTGCATCATGAGACAAATCTAGTCACAACTTCTCATCTATTAAACGATGTGCAAAATGGGTCACACATCTGCATGAGTAGTTCAAACATAGATTCCCAAACTCAAAAACCCGACATCAAGAAAAAGAAAATAGCTGTAAAACCTCCAAAATCGATCAGCAAAAACGACCATTCAAGTCCGCATAAAACACGGATGCCTCTAAAATCTCATCAATATTCTACTAAGAAAAACCATCTAAAGATGGCTTAGTCTTTACCTCCGAAATGACGTTTGCCTTTATAAAGATCTATTCCAGCAAGATATAACAAAGATGGATACAACACAAACAACAATCCTATCATAAGATTTCCAAGCATAAGGCCGGTGCAAGTTCAACTGCCACGTCAAGTTTTCCTATCCCTAAAGCGTTGAGACCTTTTTACTCATTCTGATCCGACCAAATGATCCCTCCTAAGGAAGAGACTTAAATTGTACAAGTAAGATCAGATAGTGCAATTAGCTATTATAGACTAAGGAATGGTCGGAGAGAAGAAATTGGACTTAGATCTTGGAGTACTAGTGGGGCAAGATCTAATGCGCAAACTAGCGTGGGAAAGGAGGAGGTGAGGTAACTAAAAAGAAAGAGAAGAAGGATAAGAATATAGTTCAGCTAGACGAGGAAGGAAGGATGAAAGAAAGAAGTTAAGGAGGTAATTTGGACGCAACTTTTACGGTTGAGTCCTAGGTCCAAGCTGTACCAAAACTCATCAACAAATTGACCACTCTAAGTATAACGCTAAACGGTCAAATGGGTTTTGGGCAAAGGTTGAACCTTAACCTTATTAGGTCGGATTAAGATATTAATCGTCCCGCCTCATACTTTAAGATCTAACGCGATCCAAAAAACAATTATCCTCATCACGGCGATATCAAAGACTGCAGTCAAACTCCGAACCATCTCTAAAGATTCAAAGTAGTCTCAACAATGATGCTACGAACACAAAACGAACGAACGAATTCCCAAAATAATTCAGCTAGAAATCTGTAATTAAATTAAAACGGATTTTCCTCTTACCTAGCTAACAAAAATAAACAATTCGAAATCAAAACCTCATAATCCAAACAAAGGACTTCCTTAGCCTTATCAAAGGAAAATTTAAAACTTTTCAAAATAGATTTTATTACAAACTAATGGTTTCGTGTTTTATAAATCTAATGTATTATTAGTATTATTATTTATATTCTAGTTTATATTATAAGCTAAAAAACCTTTTCCTGTTCAAAAGTGTTGGAACTTTAAAATCTCAAGTTTTAATTGTGATAATTTCAATAAATCATCCAACATATATAAATAGAGGGATACTAAAAATCACAAGGAATAGATATTGATTATTTTTAAGTTTAGTGGCATATTCCTTGTCATCTCCAATTCCCTTCTTCCTACCAATCAGATTATATTTACTAAAATCACACAAAGCCCAACAATTCTATAACGCGAATAGATTAAATTTTTAAAACTATAATTTTGTAAAACTATTTTTCAGAAACCATAATTCCAAAAACTTTTTGAAATCCAATTTATTTTCCAAACAGTTTTAAAAATAAAATTTCCCTCGAATACAAGACCAAGAACTCAAGTGAATATTTTCAATAAAGGGATATCCGAAAATTTAACGAAGTGACGAATGGATATAAATTGTTATTATATTTTCTAATGGATGCAACGTATTAACATGAATTTCTCGTTTCAGACCAAGAAAAGGTAGTTGACTCAAACTACCAAACGAAACCAAAAACCAGAAATCGCGACAATCTCAGTTGTAGTTAAATTTTTGTCCAGTCTCCAAGCTCAAATCAACAGAATCTACCATATGTCGTCCTCATGCTCTTCACAACGAAATCGCTGATGTACTATGGGGTAAGACAAGATTGTCTAAAAACCCGAACTCAACCTATTTAAACTCCTAATCGTTTAAGACCCATTCTATATAATTAGGCCCACGACTAATTCATCATCGAAATAAATTAAAGTCGAGTAAGAAAGAAGAAACATAGAAAGGAAAATCGAATTACGTTTTCTTACGAATCCTAATCTAACTACTTCCTCTTATCGTCTAACCTATGCTCTAATACCAAATGTAACACCCTACACTTTTCTGAGCCTAAATTTAAAAAAAAAATCGAACACATCCAATCGTGAAGCGTGTAAATCTGGTACCTACAAATAAATGAGCATAAGAATAAATAAAGGACGGTAAAATAACTCATAGTGGAAACAAAATAGGATGTACTAGTATTAACTCAAGTAACTACAATTTTAAAAGTAAGTCACCATGTTAATACTGAGCATGAGAGAGAACAAGACTAAAAGCCAAACTTAGACATCTATGAGAACCTAACCTTCTCTAGAGAAACCTAGGAGGATGTAATGAGGAAGGGCTCAGAACAACAAGTTCTGGTGAATAAGAAACGTGCAACACAGATTAAAATACACAGATGTATTTCATTTTGTTAAACCAAAGACATATGCCAACCAAGGCTAATAATTCTAACCTAACCTTGTAAACATTTACGCATGACTCTAACTACCCTTCCCAAGGTAGTACTTCCAATGATATCGATACCGAGATAGATTGTTTATGCATACATTTGTGAAGCCTTTATATTAATTATTAAATCGAGAAGTGAACTCCTGATTACGGAGTTTATTTACTCATATGTATATACTTAGCCACTTAACTTCTCATTATCAATGATAGATAGGGTGGATTTTCTTGACCATTTAAGACCCGAGGCGAACCTATTGGTCATTCAATACCTCTCGATGATTTTCTTAACATAATAATAAACTAGAGGAAAATAGCTACAAGGTCCTACTAATTAAGGCTACTGTCACTCATGCATATAAACCCATACCTCGCATAAGGCGAGAGATAGTAAGCATCCACTTAATACCAATCGGTTAGGTAGATGTAGCACGCCATTTAAGACCACCCAGTGGAGGGCCCCTTCGTTACTATCTAGCTGACCCTATTGGATAATCTCCTAAACGCTTAATACTTCCCGTAGGATAAGTAGCCCTATGGAATGACTATACCGAACATTTTTAAATCCAGGTTTAGTTAGATTTCACACACTATTTAAGACCCTTAGACTGGAGTTCCCAGGTGGACTTCTCGACTCAAGTCACTTACGACCCGAGGAAGCGGATTATTCGTAGAGATTTGCAAGCTCGTACCCAATTAGCCTTTAATGCTTTCATTTATGGGAGGTGGACAACGCGATCACCTAATACCTTTTTATAGGTGGATCTACCCACTTAAGATCTTAATCCCAAAGCCGGCTACGCTTATAGATTATTTCTTGTTTGGTTTCTCCTTACGGATGGGAGGAGGGATACGCGATCACTTAATACCTCTTTAAAGATGGATCTAACCACTTAAGACCTCACTCATGAAGTGAACCTAAACTTAGGAAATAATTTATGTTATGCAACTAATTATCATCATGGATCGCCATGATTAATGATATTTTACATCATTAATCTACGAACGCCTATTCTAACTTTTAGTTATAGGTTCTAGATTAACTAGTATAGAATAAGGAAAGTTATATCCTTTTTATCCTAGGAAATTTATTTAATTATCTTCCTTATTGGACTTAGTGTTTACAGCGATAATCAATACCCATTAATCCCCTTTTTATTTTATTTGATTCTATTTCATAAGGTTACTTCCATTTATAACTGTAACAATCATATTTTCCTAAGGCATCAATTTATCTCTTAACTGTTTTTTTACTGTCGTTGATTATAATTAACGTCACTTATGAACCTAACAGTCATAATTCTCTAAGACATTAATTATCCTTAATTATCAGCCCCGATATATCTATTTGTTGTACCCCAACAGACACTGCTAATTTATTAATTTATTGTATGTTGTGTGTATATATGTGTGTGCGTGTGTGTTTATATGTTTATGCACCAGACCCCTCACATTAAGTCGACCACTTGTGAATAATGGATTTGTCGGGCGGTTCCTGGCAGACTTCTACCACAAGTTGAGCTTGATCTCATGTATTAGTGCGATTATAATTCAATTCCCTAATTGGGGTTTACAACATTAATTCTAGCTAATTTAGAAATTGTAGTCGTTAGGCTTAACTGCCTAATTAAATTTGTTTTCCCCAATCATTGTCGGTTAGAATCGCTATTTATTTAATTATTTATTTACTTATGGCCCTATTTATAGCAATCAATTAGACTAATTGCTATAATGGTCACCACAAATATATTCATTTAATATGGACTACATTTACATGTATAATTCCATAAAATGAGATTCATTCAAACATTCATTATTATATATATTTCGTTGTTTACGTAGATTCAGACTGATAATGTATATATTTTTCTATTCATATTTTTGCGCATTTAACGTAGTTATTCTCTTTTATTATTATCGTTAAGTTTAATAATTTAGTCAACTAATAACCAAACATTCTTTTTTGTATTCAGTCTTAAAATAAGGTTCTAAATCTTACAAAAAGACTCTTAACTATAATTATTGTAAATCATGCCTGAATATTAGAATAAACATATTTCAAACCACAAGAAATATATATTTATGTATATTTTGGAATAGTTGATGTAAACTATGCACAAATATCTCTATTTATACTTATACTTGAATTTACACAACTTTTCCTTTTTTCAATATTTGACATATTTCTTATTAGTTTCAAATAATGTCTTTTTATTTAAAAGGAACAAAAAGGCACAATTTACATTAACTAAGCTAAACCCAACAGAATTGAGCACAAACAGGTTTATATCTTTTTAATCAAAATTACATAATTTATCATTTAACATTGGAACTAGAGATCCAGGATAACATCTTAACAGTGTTTTATGAGAATGATTTTTAGATCTATAGTGTTTTGCAATAATCCCAACATATTTTTAAACATAATTGTAGGTTATGTGTATAAACAATTAATTAGGCCTACAAATTACAACATTATTCAAACCATAATTTATACTTTCAGATATTGACAACATTTTATAAATAGATCTGATAAACATCATTTTAGACTTAATAATATATGAATAGATCTGATAAATGTTAGGCATAGATTTAAGATCTAATACAAACGAGATAATAATTTATCGCATATAAATTTCCCACTAACCTAAAAGCATGCAAATCTGAAATCTAAATCATATTTTATGCCTATAATTCCCAAATTCTTACGGATCTATAGTTATTCCAAAACGCATATACATTCAGATTTGTAAATTTGAGGGGAGATTCTGTTGAAGAATAGATTAGATGTCAGTTCCAATCCTATTCCACTTGAATTCGATAATCCCTTTCAAATCTATATGATTTATGTTCAACTGATTGTATATGAACCTATTTTTGATTTAGAATTTTATTTGGAGAGAAAGGGAAATAGCAGAGCTTCGCTGTTGCCTACATATTTATGTAGAAAAGAATTAGATCTTACCCCTTTATTTATAGCAGTTAAATTGGCCATGAACCATTAGATTTGATTAAATAAGCATTTGTCTGCTTATATAATATTTTATACAAAGTTAAACCCTCTTAACTTAGCCGTCAATGGGCAGTTCAGGCATGAAGCGGTCGACACCTTTATACCAAGCGGTCGACCACCCTTGTGTCAATGGGCAGTTCAGGTAGAAATTACTATTTTTGAAATCTAATTAAATAAAAAAATTATTTATTGTTAAAATTCCGGGTTGTTATATTTACCGTGAGAGAATGCACCCCCTGAACGAAGGCCTCTGCAGCGATGACAGACAAGGTTGGAGAAAGAGGATCACCTTGATGTAATCCTCTTCCTAAGAGAAAATGACCCTTGGCTACTCAGTTTATCAGAATGAAAAACCAACAGTTCAATATGAGCATCCAAACCAAATCAATTAGAGGCTCAGGAAAGCCAAAAGCCAGGAAAATCTTGATAATGAAAAACTAAGACATGCGATCGTAAACCTTCACT
The DNA here is from genome assembly GCA_030737875.1 of Allium sativum. Lineage (NCBI taxonomy): Eukaryota > Viridiplantae > Streptophyta > Magnoliopsida > Asparagales > Amaryllidaceae > Allium > Allium sativum. Next base: position 305,868,838 of record CM060924.1, read on the forward strand.
GTATCAATTTTTATTACCATGTTGGAGCCTCTAACCTTCCAATCAATCTAGGAAACATGTTCTTGAGTAAGGAGGTTATTGTCAGTGATCAGCCGACCCTTGACGGAACCTGCTTGAGAGGAAGAGATGATCCGGTCCAGAATAAGAGCGAGCCGAGAAGACAAAATCTTGGAAATTATTTTGTTCGAGAAGTTACACAGGCTAATAGGCCTGAAATTAGCACAAGACTGGGGGTTCTCACACTTAGAAATGAGGACAAAATTGGTGATGTCCACCCCTTAGGAAGCATACCACCAGAAAATAAGGACTGAAGAGCCAAAGCAAAGTCAATCTAAATGACTGGCCAGACGCTCCAATTAAAAACACTGTTATATCCATCTGGATCACCAGAGCTATCGTTTTCTAAGCGAAAACACACATGCACAAATCTCCTCTAATGAAGGAGGATCACGAAGGGAACGCACTTCATCAGGAAGAACCAATGATGGAACAAACGATAAGAGAGCAGGGTTCGATTGACTAACTGACGGATGCTGCAAAAAACCGAAGGTGAGAAATGATCATCTTTTCTACTTCTGTAGGAGAAGAGGCCATAGAGAGGGTAGGTCAGAGAATCTGACATACAGAAAAAAAATATTGTTCTTGCGAATAGAGGCATGAAAGAACTTCGAATAGTAGTCACCAACGACTACCCACTTGATCTTGTCTTTTTCCAAAGATAATCATGTTTAACTCGCAATTCATAAGAGAAGGCGAGTTCGGCCAAAGCCCAAAATTGCCTATCAGAAGCCAAAGCAACTTCATTGTAAGCCTCATATGCTAATATAAGAGATTGTTTTGCCTTCCGAACTCTGTCAAAAATATTTTTGAAAACCTGGAAATTCTGGACCTTCAAAGAAGATTTCAAGCGTTTGAGCTTAAGAGGGAAAACCGCCAATGGACTCCCGAATGTTGGAAGGGACCAAGAGTCCTCCAAGGATTGAAAAAAGGTATGGTGGGATCTCCACATGACTAAAACCAAAAGGAAGAAGGACCCGATAAAGCAAAAGGGATGCAACTCAGAACCATAAGAGCATGATCAAAGTTAGAGCAATGCAGGTGAGCAACCGAGTAAGAGAAAGGAAAGTTAAACCTTCCTTTAGAACTGAATATCTAGTCAAATTGAGAGAGGATCCGACTGGGGTCTTCCTGGTTGTTAAACCAAGTAAAAGCGGATCCAACAAATGGAATCTCAAAAAAGCCCAACTCAATGATAAACTAGTTGAAATTCTATATCGCAACACAGTTAATGGTTGGACCATCGCCCTTTCTCAGCCTGACACGAGACAAAAATAAAATCACCTCCTACCACCGAAGCGGCGAAACCAAGGATAGATATGGACAAAATATTGCGCCACAGATCCAACCGCTCTATGCGATCGCGTCTAGCGTAGACCACATAAAAAAGGAAAGGGGACGGAAGCAATGTGATTGAACACTCGACTGATAACAGTTGAGCGAAGTCGAAAGAAAGACTGGAAGAGACTGATTTAGCCCACATAATCCAAATCTCGTTGGAAACATTTGCTAAACCTCCTTCAAATCTAAACGAAAGGGTAATTTGTGATAACTCTTCAGGTCCCATGAAAGGCTCCTAAAGTACCACCACCAGAATGAAATATTTTCGGATAATGCACTTAAACCTCGCCAAAGAAGCATCATTTGCCAATACCATGAATGTTCTAGAAAAGAATGTTCACAATCGAAACAGAAAAAGAGGCACTGAGTCAAAGAAACGAAATAGCAAAGAAATCTTAGATCAGATAAAGCGTATGATGAGTAGGCCTAACTATCTGCTATGCCACTGCAAGCGAGTGAGTGCGGATAGTGTGAAAGGTACGAGGCTAAGTCTGAGTTCCTCTACGAGGCGCACAGACAGAAGACTGACCTAAAGAGCTTCCAAAAAAGGATCACTATGCCGACACAAGTGAATCCTGCCTACAGGCAGTAATTAAAGGGGAATCTCCACAAGACTTGTTGATTTGGGCCAATCGACAAGAATGAGGGTTACAAGCAATACGATCTAACCAATCATTGATGCCCCTAATCTCTTCTAGGCTAAGAAGAGGAATAGAGCAAGAGAAAGAAGTCACAGAAGAAGAGAGGGGATATGGCGAGACACCTATCCCAAGCATCACAACTTGCTGTAAGAGTTCCGCATTAGCAGACTTGTCATCAGATTGAAAAATCTACGAAGAAGCGAAAACCCTACACACAGAAAAATTGAAACAAAAAGATAAATGCCAATTTCCCCTAAGCAGTGAGGAGGGAAAGATCAACATAGGATCAACACCAACTAAAGTAGGTATACAGAAACCAATAATCTCGTCCTCTATATACCGATTCCCACTGGAAGAAAGCCACATCGACCAAAAGAGGAGGAACAAAAAACCAACCAAACCCCATCCTAACAACTAGAAAACCAAACCAACAAACATGTCGTGAATTGACATGTTATGAGTAGAAATCCAATCAATAACCACATAAAACCACCAACCCACATCTACATTGTAATACATTACACTAAATGTATATAACTAGAAAATATGGACTACGGTGCAATTCAACATAATGAAACCATAACCAAAGTCACCTCCCATGCTTCAACCTAAATCAGACATAATTGTACTCAAATGACTTACAAATTTGAAAATGATGACAATATATTAAGAAAAGAAAAGAGACCGATCAATAATTTAAACTAAAATCGATAAATTAGGTTAAAATAATCTTTAATGCTATTAGGTGAGAACAAATTATTTTAAAAATAGAGGAAATCCAAATCAACAATGAAAATTTGATGATATCAGAGATCAAATTTTAATTTTCATTAGAAACTGAAGGAGAAAGAAAAGAGGGAAATTGGGAAAAGTTAAAAAGAAGAAAGTTAGGTTGTTCAAAAGAAGAAGAAGAGAAGTTTGATCTTCAACCCAAATTTTAAGTTCTACATATTTTTGCCTAAACTAATTTAAAGGTATGTCCTCAAGCCTATTTTCTACAATTTATAGTGTTAAATATATTTAAATTCATAAAACTATTACACATCATAACTTCAGCAAAGTTGTGCTGAAATTACGCGATACTATATATATATATATATATATGTGTGTGTGTGTGTGTGTGTGTATATATAGAATTAAAGTGGTGTAGCTTTGGAGAGGAGAAGACAGTTTATAAATCAGAGTTCGGACGAGGGGGATAAGGCATCTTAGGTGTAGAAAACTGTCAGGGTAGTAGCTCAGACGTCTGAGGGTTTGGCCAGACATCTGAACCAAGAAGCATTGAAGGCAGTAAGCAAAACCAGAACCAAAATTTACTCATTCTGAATCTGATTTTTGGACATCTTAATCGGCGAAATTGAAAAAGTGACCAACAACAAGGTTGCTGTAAACTCTTTCCCTTGCAATTGAAGGAAAAAAATGGATTTACGATTATTTTTGAGGGAGATAAGAACAAAATAATAAAGGACATTTTTAGATCAGGAAATGATGACCTGAAAATTAGTTTGAAAGATTCACAATTCTGACATAGTAAAACTCAAAACATGAAAAAATGGTTAATATGAAATTTGTAGCTAACTCGATTACATTGAATCCCAAAAAAAAATTAATTTGGCGTTTCTTGAGGGAGTTATGGACGTGGGAAAAATAGGCAAAATCTAAATGAAAGATAAAAAAATCAAAGCATGAATACGAAGGTGAGGACTAGATGTTTAGGCTCTACCTGAGGGAATGGGTTCGATTATCGAGGACTAGATTTTTAGGCTCTACCTGAGGGAATGGGTTTAGATCGGCCAAGTGGAGCAGTTAAGGTGGTTCAGGTAGTGTAGAGTGCTCGAAAGGGGAAAGTTAGGTTTCAGGGTGTAGGATTTGTAAAAAGAAAGATGGGTGCTAGGGTTTTCCTTTTTTGGAAAAAGGAGGGGAAGTTTCAGGTGGGGCCGCAATTTAGAGGGAAGAGACAGGTTGGCTGGGAAGTTGTGGAGGTGTAGGTCTAAGGCAGGGTGGTGGTGCAAGGAGGAGAGAGGAAAGATGCAAGGTTAGTGAGGAATTAAAATTTAAGGGTTAATTTAATTTTTGTATTTTGAAATCAAGAGGAAGAGGAAACGTTGGTAGAGAGAATTCCATATAACAGAGAAAATGAGAAGATGAGAGAGAATAACGTACAGAGAAGTAGGAGAAATGACAGGCAAAAGTTTCGGGAAATGAAAATGAGAAGTTTGAGAAAAATATATTTACTTTTATCTCTTTATATGTATTTTGAAATTCAAACGTAAAAATTATGATGGGGCATGATGTGGTAGCGGTTATAGCTTTCCCAAAAAGCCAGGGATAATGTAGAAAATTACTTAGAAAAGGAACAAAAATTACACGCATAAACACCATCAGTTTTGCACGTTTTCACAATGCAAATCGCAAATTCGAAGTAATAAAACTTCGATTTTGATGAAATGGAAAGTTGAAACCATCTTAGAATTTCATCTAGAATCATAATTTAAAAAAGAAACTAGATTTCAAAAATTCATAATTTTCAGCAAAAATTCGAAATTTGACCAATTTTTTTTTTTTTTTTTGAAAATTTTACCCTTTTGTTAAATTTAGTCGAACGAACTACTTAAAATGATAAGTTCATTATGTAATTTTTTTTACTTTAACTTAAATTCAGCTGATCACACTATTTAAATTGTTCAAATTTAGCGAGTCGTTCCATCTAAATAAGTTTACATGCAACAATTAGGTAACTATATATGAATTTTTAATGAAATTTGTTTTTATTTTACATTACTTTGAATTATTTAAAGTTTAAACTACTTATGAATAATGCATAACTTAAATTAGAGATACTATTGATCATAATATGTTTTGATAAACTACATTAAGTAGGAAGGTCATATCATACATAATTAATAAAAAGTAAATGAATAATATTAGTTGCTTTTAATTTTGAAAATTTTGAAGTTAAGATATATTCAAATTAGTGAGATAATTAATTACATATCACTCTTTTTAATGCCAATCAATCATGTAACTGATATTTTACAACTTTGCTATATTAGGGACCATGCATCATAAAGTGTTATGTAGACTTAATAAATGGTTTGCTATGCAAGAAATATATGCATGAAATAGAAATAGTAAATTTGAACCTAATTACCTGATAACAACAAATAATTTCATTTTCCTTTATCAAGCTTGGTTAAAAAAATGATTAATACCAAATATATCTAAAGACGATTTTCCTAAAAATCCCAGCAAGTTGTTGTTTAGGAAATAATTATGCTTTATGAAAAGAAAATTGACAAAAAAATTTAATGCTTGGAAGAAACACTGTATATTTAATATATTTCAAAACACAATTTAATTTTTGTCTCTACATGTGTTACAATGGTACTAGGTTATAATTATTATACAATAGCAGTGTTAGAATACAAACATTTTATATTAGCATTCATAATTGTTGTATATAGCGTTGTTGTATGCACAATTATATGATTTTTGTTTGATGATAACAACCAAACATATATTATTATAAATGTGTTTGTAATTGTACTGTTCTATATATACATCACAGACAGGAATATAGTATTTATATTTAAATAAAATACAACTGTACAGACATTCATATATTCACACAATATTTTATTTAAATAGAATACTATATTTCAACATTTGAACGGTACAAGTTTATTACTCCACTATTTGAACATATCACTGATATACAGTTCAATTCATATACAATTTCATACACTGTTCCTCACTACAACACTTTGTCTGTACAAATCACATACACATACATTTTCACTTTCATATACAGACACATTTACTGACACTGCTTCATTCACTGTCTTTACAGTTCACTGTCATTCAAGCCATCTTCTGCTTACCTATCACATAAAACACACACATAGTACACTGCAATAGAAATAAAACTGTATATGCACGAATAAAAATTTTAATTTTAAAGTTTTATTTGCCTCAGATTTCTGGTGTGTTTCTCATCATTTTTCATGACTTGATCTGATTTATCTTTGTCTAGACAGCTTGTGATATTCACAGTGAAACACTGTAAATACCACAAGGCATTCATTTTGTGTGTGTGTATAGTAGCAGGGATAGGGAAATCTTTTCTGATGGTCTGCAAATACACACGTGCATATATATACACGTGTGCACTGCCTCGCCAATCAAAAATCACCCAGCAACTGAAGAGCGGCCATGTGGACCAACTCGACTCAGTGCACATGAAAACAACTCAACATATCAAAAAATAGTATAATCTCAACAAATACATAGTTTTAGCAAAATGGTCAACATACATGGTGATGAAAAGCTACAAGATCAAATAATATACATGCAACAAGTAGTTGAGCAAGTGAATGGTGCATCATGAACAAGGCTAATGCGACAAAGATATCAATACATGGAAAAAGTGGTCGAGACTCACAAGTGCAACTCATAATTCAACAAAAACTCAGGTGAAATGTAAACATAGCAGATCATATGAACAAGGCGGTTTTGTTAAAGTGACAAACTGTATGCATCCAAATACACAAGGGAGTAGCTTGGTGATGTAAGCTAGTTTACATGGTGGTGCATGAATCATGTCAGCATGGTCAAATGTTTCACACAGCATAGTCAATATTACATGGTGTAGCTACATGCAGCAGCAAACATGCTCGGGTTCACGACAAATGGTTGAGACGGTTTAAAATGGGCAAAGCAGCTTTTTTCAAGTGTGTTAACATGGGCAACATGAAGCATCAACAGACTAGTACAACATATATCAAACTAATCTACAAGCAGTTCAGTGGGGCTCAAAGCAATGGATTAGTGCACAGGACATGCACAACAAAGTAGCGTGGTTCTAATAGATGCAAGTACTGTGAGTAATATATTGAGTATTAATGAGTACATGTCAGAATGGATGCAAAGCTTGGCAATTTCAAAACACAATAGCATGTTTCTTAAGTGACACAGCAATAACACAAAGTGGTGGTGCACACATGATTTGGCAACATAGTTACTGACAGTTCAAGTCAAAATGGTTCAATATATACAAGGTTATTTCTTTCCTGAAATCAACATTTCAACTTGGCAACAATTTAAATGGAACAGTGAAAATTGTTTCCAATTTATATATGAACATACATAGCAAATGTTTGTCATTTTTTAAGGCAGAAATCATGCAAGTTTCTCAAATCTGGTGGAATCCATTCAAGGCAACTATTTCAAGGGGAAATTCGAATAATTCAAGGCAACAGAAGGAAACAAATAAACTGAGGAATTAAGGCAACAATTTAAAACCGATTTCAATCAAGAAAATCATATTAAATGTTTCTTGTTTTGAATCAATCACGAAATTCATTCAAGGAAACAATTCAAAAGGGGCAAGTTTGTTATTTCCATATTCTCTTTCAATTCAAAGCCAAGAAATCCATTTTTAAATCGAGATTGTCAAAAGAGGAAAGCCAACAAATCAACAAGCCATACATGAAATCAGAGAGTCGTTTAGGGTTTTATAATCCCTATATATATACACCACTCATCATAGGCTTTTTCCATCAAAAAATCAAAGCACCACTTCAAAGAAAAAACAGAGAAATCAAATTCATTTTACTCACAGATTTTCGATCGAGAAATTCCCAAATCATGGTAAAAGGAAGACCAACGAATTCGAGCTTCAGAGATTTATCCATACATCAAGCAATCGATTCGAATTGAAGCAAAATCAGAAAAACCTATTTCCCAATTTCCAGAGTCGCCATTTCAAGTAAAAGAGAAAGTGATCGGAGGAATGAAGAGTGGGTGCACCAACAATGAAAGTGGCCGGTCAACATATATGGGCTTAAGGGAGTTTGTTATTTCTTTTTAGAAACTAGGGTTTTAGTTTAATTTTTGTGTTGTATCTTTTAATTTCTGTTGTAACCTACCAGTTTCTAGAGTCTGTAAAATTCTAAGGGATCCAGTTAGGGGATTAACTGGCATTTGCTAGAGTCTGTAAAATCTAGGTGGTTTCCTAGTTTTGTCTGTAAAACTAGGCAGTTTACTAGAGTCTGTAAAACTAGGGGAAATTTTATCTAGGGGATTAGATCAACCTAGGGTTTTGAGCGTATGGTTAGGACAGGAGCAAGCGCTATGAGTTTACATGGGATTGTAAGCGGGATCTGTTTATAACACCTAGTAGAAACCTTCAGAATGCAGCAATAGGCAGGGTTTTGCCGAAGCTGGGTATCTTTGTGTGTTATTTACTTTTTGGCATTTATTTTCTGCTGTATTCTATGATCTGATAGTTATAATATCACGCTTAGTTTCAATAAACCCTATTTACTTCCCCCTCCCTCCCTCTAGGGTTAATCTAGATCCAACAATAATGGTGTACAATTGCACGATATTCTAATAGTTCGCTGCATTAAACTGTATTTTCTTATATTATTAATCTTATAATTGTCTTCAACTTTGTGTCATCTGTATATTTTATGTTTACCCAAATTTTATATTTCTTATGGTAAGTTATTGTTTTTATTTGAATTATGCCAAAATTGTGTATTATTCACTCATGTACTCATTTAGAAGTTAATGAAGCAGTTCAGTTTAGCTAAGTATTCAAAAAATAGGCTACAAGATATTTATGGCTTACATATATTTCTCATTTTATATGTAATAAATATACAACTTTTCAAGCTACTTAAATAAGTCGGTTAGTATTGGATAATGTGGAAATCGTGTACTTTTGCAAATGCTATAATATTGTTACTTTATTTTTGCATGATCTCCTTATTTCATATACGAAACATTATTATCACATTAGATATAAATATTCACACACACACACACATACATATATGTGTGTGTGTGTGTGTGTGTTGAATCTACGTTGAGCTTATGAATTATTTGAATTAATAGGCTTGCTCAATAATGTAATGTAAATCTTAATAAGTAAGGAACAATTATTAATTGACATTTGCATTTTTCGTATATGTTGACTATTCATTGAAAAATTTATTATATTTTATGTATTACTTAAATGGATATTTTAATGAAAGTGTGCCATTGGTGATCAAGAAAGTGTTATAAACACCGTGTGCCTAGCACAGATTCACGCTCGTTTATATATTTATTAATAGTCGTAATATATTTGATATCACATTTTTTTGTTATTAACATGGGCCATCAAAAATGATCCTCTCTCTCTCTCTCTCTCTATATATATATATATATATATATATATATTAGTAATTCTCAATTTCCTTCAAAAATACTAGCGGTAACGATAATTTTACCAATACATTTAAAACATATGTATATTCATTTGATGTGGTTTATTATATGCATTTAGAACCAAATAAGTGCTTATATTTAGCTCAATAATTAGGTAAAATAATTCTAAATACATTTTTTTCTTCTCATTTATGTTTTTTTTACTCACTAACATTACATATAGCATAATAAAGATGCACTGTGCATAAAAAACATGTCAAGATACATACTTTGACTGTCAAACAATAATTCACCATTATTAATGTAACAGTTACCAGATTATTGGTATACTAATCTTCAGTGCTGTGCAGCTAAACCGCTCAGCAAATCCAATGCGGCCGAGGCGTAAAAAGTTGTAGTAAGGATAAAGCGAGGAAATAACAGGGTATAACTGATGAGTCAAAATAGCATATAAAACTCATATTTAATGTTTAAAAAAAACATAAATGACAAAATATATGGAAAATTATCATTCAACTTAATTATTATTAGTACTTTCTTAATTTTATATAAAAGAGTAAGCAAATTGTTAACCCCGTTATTAAAACGCGGTTCAGATTTAAGAAGTGTTCATGAATGGTGACATACGGCTACGAAATTAAATGGACGAAAGCTTTCACAAACATATAGAATACAATGTGTGCATCCATCCTTTAAATCATGGTTTGACATTGGCACGTCAAAATAAGTAAGCCACATGCCACATGTACATATGAACACTATAGAAATAACCAGGCAAACATGGACAGGCGTAATGAGTACAGGTTTTGGCTTCCATAAGCTAAAGGAATCGTAAGATTTTTTTTTTTTTTTTTTTGGCAAAGCCGACCGGTTTTTAAGGTGACCGCAAACACCTTTTATTATAACCAATAATAAAATACATGAAGTACAGGTGATTGAGGTTAACAATCAGCTATGGTTTTTAAGGTAACCCGTCTACCACTTACATATAAAAAGAAAAACAGGAGCTAAGCAGATTTGCTTAAACTACTATGCGTTGTCAGAGAAACTAATCTCCAACAGCATCACCTGGTGTAACTTCCTGCACGGCCTCAGCAAAGTGGGAAGCCAGATCAGACACAAAAAAAGGTGAGATCTCAGAATATAGAAGACTTCTGTCCCATGCTGAGTCGTGAAGTAATTGCTCGTTGTTCTTGCCATCATCTCCATCCTTCGCTAAAATAAGCCCTCCATCTTCCGCATGGTATATTAATTTCCGTGTTACATCTTCCTTGTCTAAATGAATGTAATATGTTCCTTCACTTATCTTGTGTTTCATACCTGTGTTGTCGTGCGTTAGAATCCTTTCTATTTTGTTCCAACCAAAACTTTGACCCGCGGTTGGCATCTTATCAGTCTTATCACTACTAACCAAGTTACTAATAGGAGGAATAACAACAGGCTTGACTTTGGGGACCCAAATCATAGGAGGTGCACGGGGTAGAGGAACTTTCTCATTCTGAATTTTGTCACTTGAAGCAGTACATTTCTCTTTAATATGACCGAAAGATTTGCATTGGCTGCATATTTCTGGAATCCATTTGTATGTCACATCGACAAAATAGTAGTGTCCTTCAATGCATACCTTCAACTGGTTTGGAAGAGGTTTATCTGGAGTAACTTCAATCAACGCTCTTGCAAAAACAAGATTTCTCCTTGCTACAGTGTTGGAGTCAAAGCATTTGAGCTTGCCGATATGACATGCAAGCCAATTGAGTCCAATAAGAGGTTGAAGAGCTGAGGGGACGTTGTTAAATTGAGCCCACACTGGAATGGAGAGTACCTGGTCACGAGCTCTATCCACAGAAGCATACCAAGGCGTGACAATGAACGGCTTACCTCTAATAATAGAAGGGGCTGCTACTAAGACCCTATGCTTTTCAGCATTAGATGAGAATTTCATATAGTACATACCATTAACATAAGTGATCCATAGCTGCCCGTGTAGCCGCCAAGCCCCACGACACGCTTCTCGCATATCAAAATTTGGTGTTTTTGAATCTAAAAAGAATCCAACAATATGGTCTTTCCAAAAGTTTTTCGCTTCATTGAGAATTTCGATCGGTGGTGTTGGACCGGACTCAAGGCCAGGAATGGTGAAATGTGTTGGAACATATACTCCGGCAATGTTAGGTAAGGTTTCAAAGAGTGATTTCCAGTTTGGCGTACTGGGCTTGACATTCTGCCGAACGTTTTGTGAGCATGCCTGTGTCCCAAATTCCTCATGCGGCACTGCATTATCAATTTCATTTTCACAATTCCCATTCATAATCACTGAAGGCTCAGAACTGCACTCAGCAGTTCCAACAGTGATGGTGTTCACTGCGTTGACACCAACAACCACATGAGACTCCATAATAACCGCATTTTCACTTTCATTAGCTTGTTCCCCCAAAATCATTTGACGAAGTGACGTACCTTGGTTAATCGTCCAAGAGGGTTTAGCAGCAGCAATCATGGAGGAGATAGCGGTTGCTTCAGATATCGGAGGAAGCTCAATCGAGAGATGGAGACCCTTAGGAATTTCACTCAGTAGAGATCCCATAGCTTCAGCGGAAGCAAGTTCAGGGGGTGGACTCTCCGACGAGTCAGAATTCGAAGCCATATCGATTTCAAGGTCAGCGACGGATTTCCTGAAATGGCGCCCAGATCTAGTACTAGATTTATCCGAACGAGACCCAGTGTTGAGTCGCGACTTAAGGTTCTTGCTCTTGACCATCGACAAGGAAGCGGAAAGAAAGGCGAAGAGAGAGAGAATGATTTAGAAATGGAGAGAGGGGAGTCGAAGTAGGTCTGTCACCATTAAGGTGCTTTCATGTGTCCTTTTGTTCTTGCGTTTCCTTTTTTTGAAATAAAATAAATCTAAATCGAATCGTAAGATTTTTGCATAGCATAACATCGCCACATGATTCTTGAATGGTAGGATGCCACGTCAGCACGGACATACAAATACTTGGCTCGAGCACACTAGCACCACCTGGAAGAATGTGGTCGTTCACATCTGTATAGCACAGGTCGTGCATAGCTCACAAGAACATATCGTGTCGTTCGTTTGTGTAAAGCAAAGCCACGTGACACAGTAAATAACAACTTGTATCACGCAATATAAGGGAAGATGGGTCAGTATCCACCTTGCATGAAGAGATGTGGTCATCATACACCCATGAACGAGCATCACTATGCTGGTCGAGTAACTTCATCAACTCCAGGTCGAGCGGGACTGGTCGTTCACCTCAGTGCTCTGGCTCGAGCAATGCTGGTCGTTGAGCACCATGCTCGAGCACACCGGGGTCGAGCGGAGGAAATCCATGAAGGACGAGCATTGTTCATAGATCACGGTCGAGAAGTATTCTTTAAGGCTTGGACGAGCAGATTTATATAAAAGAAGTGGATGGAAATCATGTAAATTTTATTCCCATTTTTTGAATAGGACAAAGTTGCATAAATATGAAATTGCTTTACAATGGCAATGTTGTAATATCTGATCCCGTATTTTGAGTTTGCATGGACATTTAATAAGCAGATAGGTCAGTCATGTGTTCGTTGAAGACTCTCTCATGCAAGTATACCTGGGGTCGTTCGTGCATTGTAAAGCAGAGAACGGTCGCACGAAATATTACAGCTGTGAACGGCTATGTACAACTGGCAAGGGGCGTTCTTGTAAATACACCAGCGCACGACCCCTACCATGCACAACATAATTACAGTATTGCCACCTGGTACTAACTTCGCCTATAAATACCCTACTTTTCCAGCATTCAAAGGAACGATTTTTGCCACCCCGAAGGGCTATTATTTCGGTTTTCCACCATTCTCAAGCACTACATGCTCTACTAATGGCTTCTCAAGATCATCCCATCTTCCTCCAACATTAAATGGATCTTATCTTCTCCAAACACCATTAATTCTCTCTCAAGTTCAATCCAAGCTACTCCAATCTCCATTAATCATTTCTAAAGCCTAAATCTAATGCTAAATCACCATGGAATCCATGAAGATCGTTCAATTGCTAAAGTGATCAAAGATCTACACATCCACCATCACAAAGCAAGAGATCTCACCGAATCCTTTCAAATTCAAGTGAAATCTAGATCATGAAAAGAGAGAGATGAACAATATGAGTGAATTCATGTATGTTATAAATCCAAAAGAGATAATGAAAAGTGCTTACATAGTGGACGTAGGCCTAAATTGACCAAACCACTCTAAAAATTCCTTGTTTTCTACTTTTTGCTATTTATTTTGTGTTTGTGGTCCAATATTTCTAATCCTGCCATTTGGTGAAGTGCTCCAAAAGCACCATTGGTGTTGTAGCCATTTTTTGGTTTCAACATTTGGCGCCTACCATGGGGCCACATTCACACTTCTCTCAATCTTAAGAGCCTAGCATTGAAGTTCTAAGCCTGCTTCTACCATAGATTCTCTTAATCTACGATCTAGGCCAACTGACGAACTCTCTTTTAAATTTAAGTCCTTGTCCGAGATAATGGCTAAATTTAAGAAAACCACAAGTAAAGCCGTTAAAGAAAATTAAAATGTTGCTAACAACGAAGCTACACCACTTACCAACTGCTTTGAAGTTGGAGAAAACTCAATAAGTGGAGCCGGAGTAATCAAAGCTGAATTAGATGCCATCGTCGCTAACTTGAGTCAACGAATGGATGCCTCCAACAAAACTTTAATGAATGCTGATAAACTTTAATGGATGCTAATCAAGATTTAATGGATAAAATGAGTGCTCTCCTAAACGCTCAAGCGAATCCCTCTCCTCCTCTGAAAATCAATGTCAACCTTGAAGAGAATGCAAATTCATCAGCCTTCGACCATCATCATAATGACAACATGAAAGAACTTGTTGACAACGGCGACGCTAATATCAAAGAATCAAAGCTAAAAACTAAAAACCATTCCGACCGAAATACTCGACGAGTTGCAAGTCCCGTTACGGGGGAACCTTCCCATAGTGGAGGTAAAAGACCTAGATCCTCTAATCGCGATCGCTCGCCGTGACGAGCATCCAGAAAAGAGAACGAAGTCCGCTCTCCGGAACAACACAACTCGAAGGAATATATCGCGAATATGGTAAAGAAAATCATGGAAGATAACTAGGTTCGCAAGGATGGTGAAAGGGAATGAGACTTCTCCCTCAGCAAAAATTCATTCACGAAGAGGATCCGCAAAGCAGAATTCCCCAAAATGTTCACTCATCCTACTCTGCCTCCATACAATGGGACTTCTGATCCAAATCAATTCCTATACAAATACGAGTGGTACATGAATGCATCCAAGGCGATGGACGAGATCAAATCTTGTGCTTCTCTCTCTATCTTGAAGGTGTTGCATCATTATGGCTCACGAGACTGCCACCCAAATCCATCGACCGATTTGACGATTTGAATCTGAAATTCAAAGAGCAATTTAGGTTGCAAGCTACAAAGGCTAAGGGTGTTATCCCTTTAACATCAATGAAGCAGATTCCGAGAGAATCTGTCAAAGCTTTCCTCAAAAGATTCAATGTTGCTGCATCAGAAGTAGGGAATCCCGATCCCCGCATGAACTTAATTTTTCTAATCGGCGTCATAGATGAGAAAAGAAAATTTAGTAGATGGATTAAGATGAAAGAACCAAGCACACTTGAGAAATTCTATAAAAGGCCGAAGAGTACATAAGAGTGGATAATAATCCTGTGCCTCTTCCGATTATTGATGCTAACCAACCTCTTGAAGCTCCCAAAAACACTACTACTCAATACAATTAGAAGAACCCCGGAGGTCAGAAAAGAGCAAGCGACGAGAAAGATAATCGAGACGGCAAGAAGTCCCGCTTTTTTAACTCGTCAGAGTTGACGCCTGTTAATGACACTCCTAAAAATATCTATCATGCTACAAAAGACTCTGAAGAATATGCGGAACCAAATCCGATAAGGATAGGCGATAAAGCGACGAACTTGGGAAAGTTCTGTAGGTTCCACAACCAGCCTGGTCATATCACTAATGAATGTCGACACTTGAAGAACCTTGTCAAGGAACTGATCAGGAAAAACAGGCTACAATAGTATGTGAATAATCCACAGTCCTCAAACACTACTCCGACTCTCCAGGGACAGGCGACACCAAGCAATGAAGCTCCTGCTCTAACCAAACTGAAGCCAATCATCTACTGACAACCAGTGGTGCTCTAATTTCAATGACTCGGAATAAGCCATCACCATCGCCGCTGCTTTGTTTTCATGCTCTGCTTCATGTTTTACTGTATATTTTACTATATGTTATTTTTAAAACTTCATGTAAAAATTCTGTAATATTTTACAAATAATGTACTGACAATTAGCTCTATGATTAAGAGCATATCTACTAGAATAATTTCCTTACTTGCAAAATTTTATGTCAAATCACAACTTACTTAAAGGATGATTTCATATTGCAAGCTATCTGTCGAGTGCTTTTCCTTTGAAAATCTGACGAAACATAGCGACCCCAACAATGCTAGTTCAAGCGCCAAATACTATAGATATCAATATGCACAAATGTAGAAATAGAAAAGCACCACCTTGAAAAGTGAATAGAAAAAGTCGCAAAGATTCAAACAATGAACAAGCGCCACGAAAAACAATCGAGAGGGCTGTAACTTTTGTCGAAGGGGAACTTCCCCAAGTGAGAGGTTCAAAGCCCTAATTCCTAAACTGCGATAACCTGCCATGTCAGACATCCAACAAAGAAGTTGGCGCCTTCCCCGTGGAACGATACAACATCCGTCTAGCTCATTTGTGTAACATATGATTATTTTGGGTGTGAAGAATGAGGAAGCTCATTTGCGTAGCATCTGATTATTTCAGATGTGAAGAATGAGGAAGCTTATTTGCGTAACATCTGATTATCTCAGATGTGAAGAATGACAGAACTCATTTATGTAGCATTTGATTATTTCGGGTGTAAAGAATAAGGAAGCTCATTTGCGTGATATATGATTATTTCGGATGTGAAGAATAGGAAATTCATTTGCGTAGCATCTGTCATTATAGATGTGAAGAATGTCTCAAATTCATTTGTGTAGCATCTGAAATATTGGATATGAAGAATGGAAAAACTCATTTGCATAACATATGATTATTTCAGATGTGAAGAATGAGGAATCTCATTTGCATAGCATCCGATTATTTCGGAAGAATGAGGAAATTCGTTTGTGTAGCATCTTCCATTACATATTTGAAGAATGTCTCAAATTATTTGCGTAGCATCTGTCATTACAGATGTGAAGAATGTAACAAACTCATTTGCATAGCATCTGATTATTTCGGATGTGAAGAATGAGGAAGCTCATTTGCGTAGCATCTGATTATTTCGGATGTGAAGAATGAGGAAATTCATTTACGTAGCATCTGTCATTACGGATATGAAAAATGTCTCAAATTCATTTGCATATCATCTGTCATTACGGATGTGAAGAATGTAACAATTTCATTTGCATAGCCCCTGATTATCTCAGATGTAAAGAATGTCGGACCTCCAATTAATTTGCATAACATTCGATCATCTCGGACGCGATGAATCATTGGGCCAAAATCCAAAGTCCTCCCCTAGCGGGGGCGCTAGATCCAAAGACCTCCCTAAGCAGGGGCACTAAATCAAATGTCTTCCCCTAGCGAGAGCACCAAACAAAAAGCCTCCCCGAGTAGAGGCACTGGATTCAAATTCAAAATTTGAAATCCAAGTAAGGTATTGCAGTAGACTTAAAAATAGACAATTAGCAAATTCTTATCTCCCTGACAAATTTGCGGCAAATCTGGGAATGCCAAAATAAGTGCACACTCGATTAAATATGTATTGAGTTAGCATAGAATGGCATTTTTTGGGCAAATCGTCAAGAGGACAAGAAATAGCTAGAGACTAATTCAAGTTGTAATCACTCTAGCCTTGGAAACTCAAATCGAAGTTCCAACTTGAACAAGTACATGTTTCATATGAACGATCGTACAAGATTATATAAAAGAGTGAGGATTGAAATCTGCATCCGGTATACATATCGATTAGCAGAACTCCAGTATCGTTGCGAACTCGAGTTAGAATATCGTATCCATGCGGACAATGTTTGACTAACTATAAATAGTTATACAAAATGATCCTGTATGGATATGTTATTCAGTCCCAGTCACGAGATTTCTTAAAGTCACTCTTTAATGATTAGCTAATTTGTTATTGATGTGGACGATCAATAACAAAGTATGAGTCCAAAATTGTACGAGTGCTTGTTTTAATTATAGAGCAGGTGTCTCGAAGTAATTCATACTGCAATGTCAACAAATTAAGTTGAAATTCTAGCGAATCGTTAGCAGTGCTAAAGTGCACTAGAATTTGTGATACTAGATCAAGAAATATGAAGACGTGAACAAATCCATATTTTAATCTGTTATGCAGGATCATCAATTCCAGTTCAGAAGAAGATCACTGGTTATAATGTTCATTTCGAAGCCTACATTTTTCACAAACAAAAGATACAATCTTCGAGGAGCAAATGTTAACCCCGTTATTAAAACGCGGTTCAGATTTAAGAAGTGTTCACGAACGTTGACATACGGTTACGAGATTAAATGCATGAAAGCTTTCACAAACATACATAATGGAATGTGTGCATCCATACATAGTGTGGATTAAGCAAACCCTTCAAATAGTGGGTTGACATTGGCACGTTGAAACAAGTAAGCCACATGCCACACATACATATAAGCACTATAGAAATGACCAGGCAAACATGGACATGCGTGATGAGTACAAGTTTTGGCTTCCATAAGCTAAAGGAATCATAAGATTTTTGCATAGCATAACATCACTACATTATTCTTGAATGGTAAGATGCCACGTCAGCACAGACATACAAATACTTGGCTTGAGCACACTAGCACCACCTGGAAGCATGTAATCGATCACATCTCTATAGCACAGGTCGTGCATAGCTCACAAGAACAGATCATGTCATTCGTTTGTGTAAAGGAAAGCCACATGACACAGTAAATAACAACTTGGATCACGCAATATAAGGGAAGATGGGTCAATATCCACCTTGCATGAAGAGATATGGTCAGCATACACCCATGAACGAGCATCACTAGGCTGGTCGAGCAACTTCATCAGCTCAATTGCAATGTTGTAATATCTGATCCCATATTTTGAGTTTGTGTGGGCATATAATTAGCAGATAGGTCGGTCATGTGTTCGTTGAAGACTCGCTCGTGCAAGTATACCTGGGGTCGTTCGTGCATGGTAAAACAGGGAACAGTCGCACGAAATATTACAGTTGCGAACAACTATGTACAGCTGGCTAGTGGCATTCTTGTAAATACACCAGCGCACGACCCCTACAATGTGCACTATAATTACAGTATTGCCACCCGGTACTAACTTCACCTATAACTACCCCACTTCTCCACCATTCAAAGGACCGATTTTTGCCACCTCGAAGGGCTGTCATTTTCGGTTTTCCACCATTCCCAAGCACTCCAAGCTCCATTAATGGTTTCTCAAGATCACTCCATCTTCCTTCAACATCAAATGGATCATATCTTCTCCAAACACCATTAATTCTCTCTCGAGTTCAATCCAAGCTACTCTAATCTCCATTAATTTTTCATAAAGCCTAGATCTAACGCTAAATCACCATGGAATTCATGAAGATTGTTCAATTGCTAAAGTGATCGAAGATCCACACATCCACCATCACAAAGCAAGAGATCTCACCGAATCCTTTCCAAATTCAAGTGAAATCTACATCACGAAAAGAGAGAGATGAACAATATGAGTGAATTCGTCTATGTTGTAAATCCAAAAGAGATAATGAAAAGTGCTTACATAGTGGACATAGGTCTAAATTGACCAAACCAATTAAAAAATTCCTTGTCTTCTACTTTCTGCCCTATATTTTGTGTTTCTGGTCCTATATTTCTAATCCTACCATTTGGTGAAGTGCTCCAAAAGCACCTTTGGTGTTGTGGCCATTTTTTGGTTTCAACACGAATATATGTAAATAAGTGTCAACTTTTATTTTACTTGACTAAAGTTAATAGAATATTATAGTATTTTATATTCTGAATATATGTTAAAAAATTATATTTAAAAAATAATTTTATAATGCATGAATGTCATTTTTAATTCATTTACCTTGTATAAGATATAGCAGAATATAATTGAAATAACGATATATATATATCTCGGCAATATCGGAATATAGCGCGGCTTAGAGCGGAAAGCCTATTTCAGAGGCTATTTGAAAATAGCGTAGCGTTAGAAACCCGCTACACGATACAGCGGGGATATTAACGAGGTAATAGCAGGGCATAAACTGTACAGCTTCGATGTACCAGTCTATCGGTAACGGTAAACAATTTTGTTTTCGCAAATTCTATTTCAACCCAACAATGTGCTGAGTAGCCCCCCAAAAGTTGAAAAAACCGATATACCCTTAATTTTGCTGAGTAGCCCCCCGCTAATTTTAAAAAAAGCCAAAAGTACCCTTTCACGTAAGGTGACTGTGTGGTTTTACTATGTACCTCGTAGCCGCCCTACGTGGTTTCTTTGTGTACCTCGTAGTTGCTCTACGGGGTACACTAAGAAACCACGTAGGACTACTACGAGGTCCATAAAGAAACCACATAGAGCTGCTACGAGGTGTGCAAAAAATTGGAAAAAAAATATAATAGAGAAAGAGTATTTTCGTCCTCGTATTTTTTGGATAAACTGGGGGGCTATAGCCTTTTGTTTTAGGGAAAAAAATTGAGAAGGACAAAAAGTTTAATTTTTTTATCCAAAAGGACAGGCCGTTAAATAATTAATTTGAAGGACAAAAGCCTGGCCCATTTAACCGTTCAGCCGAAAAACACTTCCGTCTGTTCACTTAGAAAACACTCTCGTATTTCATTTTCAATCCGTTTTATTTTAGAAAAATTGATCATTCGTATTCTCGAAAAAGTAAAAAAAATGTCTGCCGAAAACCCTAGGAATCTGATTGTTGAAGAAGCACAAACAAAATCGACACAAGTTGAATCTGAAGAAAATCAAACCGAAGTACGATGTGATCAACAGAAGGCGGAAGCCGAAACCCTAGAAATCGAAAAAATTATAGTCGAGCAAGAAGGACAGGGGAATCAGGAAGTGGAAGGTCAACAAAACACGTCTGGAAAGCCTAGAGAAACAGTAGAAGTTTCTACTGCACAAGAACCTCAAGATGATGAAACCCTACAACAGATGAAAGAAGAAATACTTCAAAAGAGAGAAAGAAGGAGCAAAAAAAGGAACGATGGAAAAAACACTAAGAAAGATCAGAGGAGTACTAGAAAGAAGGTTAAAGAGGCTAAAAGTGGAGAAGAAAATTCGGTAATAATATACCATAAAAACTTATAGTTAGATTTGTTTTTAAAAATGATACCACATTGTTTTTAAAAATCTGATACCAG
Organism: Allium sativum; assembly: GCA_030737875.1. NCBI lineage: Eukaryota > Viridiplantae > Streptophyta > Magnoliopsida > Asparagales > Amaryllidaceae > Allium > Allium sativum. The sequence continues at coordinate 305,889,574 of CM060924.1, forward strand.
AATGCTTTAAAAATTGGTACATTACCTTCAGTATCAAACTGATACTACATAATTTGGAAAACTGATACTACAATTAAAAAAAATCAGAATTGTAGTATCATAAATGATAACACTTAGCCAGTGAGCTTTTATTTTGTAGTATAAAAACTGATGCCAGTGAGCTTTTATTTTGAAATATTATATTAAATTTTTTAATAGTATGTAATTCATTATGAAATATTGTATGAAAGCTGGTAGTTACGAATGTTAAAAACTGAAACTGTGTTGTAATTTGTATAAAACTAAGCTTTGAATATTGTGTTCGTATGATTTATATCTTAAATGTTGTAATATACTTTATCATGGCATCAGTCTTAAAAGCACACTAGTATCAGTGTTGATAATAAAATTTTGTTTGCATGAAACTGGTATTTGTTATGGAAGCACACTAGTATCAGTTATGCTAATAAAATTTTGTTTATGTGAATGTGGTATCAGTTCTTCCAGTTAACTGGTATCAGTTATGCTAATAAAATTTTGTTTATGTGAATGTGGTATCAGTTCTTCCAGTTAACTGGTATCAGTTTTGATATTGAGATTAATGGTACAATTTTTGAATGCATTTTGTTATCAGTTCTGAATCCAAAATGGTATCAGTATTATTACTGAATTTCTATTTACATGAATATTGTGTCATTTTGTTATCTAAATAGTAATTTATCAGTTTTTCAATAATGTTTCTATTTTACATTAGGACGATGATTTTGCTAATCCTCGGCCACGAGAAACAAAAGATAGAACAACCGCAAAAGAAAAAACTGAATCTGCGTATAGATGTGGGTTGCAACCTTCTTATAAAATCATAAAGCTTGTGAAGGAGAAAAAAGCATTAAGCAAAAAACAATTAGAACTACTGAAAAGATCACCATTCTTCAACCTTTTCAATGTTTTCTATGAAGGAAAAATAAATTTGAAGGAATGTAAGAAATATACGAAAAATTTGGATGCGATTTACAAGTGTTATTCAGTGGAAGAAGGAGCTTTTATCTTTGGCAAAGAAAAAATGACAGTAACGGCCAAAGATATTAGCTTACTTTTTGGGTTGCCGATGCTTGGAAATATTATAGAGCCTCCCAAAATGATGACTAGCAAAACAATTCCATTAGCTTGTAAAAATTATGCTTTACGGAATTTTGGATCATCGGCATATATCACAAGACCTTTGATTGAAGCTAGAATAAAGAATGTAATAGATAAAGAGGATGAGTACAAGATGGAAGACTTGCCTACTCTTCTTATCATGGACATTGTAGTTACTTTTTTCTTCCCCAATAATCAACAGAAATTAAGATGGGGACTTTTGCAGTACTTGTGTGATTTGGAAAAAATGAAAACAGTTTCTTGGCCATTGACCATTGAAAAGAATTTCCATAAATTTGTTAAAAAATTCATTCATAATCCAAGGAATATGTCTGGATGTGCAATGCTTCCACTGGTAATTTATTTGTTTTTTATTTGATTTTTTCTAACATTTGTGAATTTAGCATAACTTTTATTAATTTTTTTTTGTTTTTTTACGAAGTATTGCATATGTGAAAAAATGAAGATAATAAAGCCACGATGCTCAGCTAGCGAGATATACCCAAGATTTGCTAGATGGGATCTACGAGCCTTGAAGGAATATGTTACCCAAAAGTTCCTGAATGACATCAATGAAGGAGAGGTATATGTTTTTTAATTTCAGTTGTATCAGTTTTAGGATTATGGTAGTATCATTTGTTATGATTTCTTGTTTAAATAAAATTGTCAAGTGCTTATGTAATATCAGTTTTTCTAGGCTGGTAGTATCAGTTTTTTTGAGTTTTAGTTAAAATTTAATTTTGCATTATCTTGGTATCAGTTATAGGAGACTGGTAGTATCAGTTTTTTTAGTTCTGCTTAAAAATTATTTTTCCCAGTATATTAATATCAATTTTATTAGACTGGTGGTATCAGTTTTTTTGAGTGCTAGCCTGGTGGTATCAATTTTACTAGCCTGTTGGTATCAGTATTACTAGCTTGGTGGTATCAATTTTAATAGCTTGGTGGTATCAATTTTTCCAGTAGCATTATATCAGTTTTATTAGGATGGTAGTATCTGTTTTTCTTTTTGTTAACTGAAATTTAAATTTTCACATTCTCGGTTTCATTCTGAAGTGTCGAGTGGTATTAGAACTTTAACATTCTTATTATCAAAACTGATATTATCAAAACAAATTTAAATTTTTAGGTTCATGAAATTTCCGACATACATCCACATGAATTGAAAAAATTGGAAACAGCTGATGAAATTTCTTCTAAATCAAAGGGAGCAAAAGAACGCCTAGCAACAAAAAAAAGAAAATGTCGAGAACAACAAACACAAATGGATTCTTTTGAGGATGATGTGACTATGAGAGTGTTGAAAATTCACATTGACAAAATTGAAGCTGAAAACAAGAAATTGAAAAAAGATTTGACAAATGAAAGATTTTTGAGAAGAGAAGCAGAAAAAAAAGGTTGTTAGTTTGGAACAACAGTTGCAAGAAAGAAATATAGATTTTGAACAAACGGAACTTCAGGAATCTGATTCGGAAGAGACTAAAAGTGATTCACATTCTCAACATAATGACGAAGAAGAAGGAAAAAACGACAATGAGAATGTTGAGAATGAAAATCAATGCAATATTCAAGTCGAGAAAGAGAAATGTGAACAAAATGAAAATTTTGAAACTGCAGAAAAAACAATTCCAGCTGAACAAAGCTCAGAAATCAGAAAAAATGTATCGGTTGAAGACAGTCCGCCCAACTTCGACTTTGGTATCACACAAATTATTAAGGAAATACAAGAAGAAAGAAAATCAGCCGAGCAAGAAGGGAAAAAAATGCCATCAGAAGACGAACCGCCTTCATATGTAGACAGAATAAAAAAGAGAGAAAGGAAGAAGACAATAAGAAGAGATTCATTTGACTATCCTACAATTTCAAAAAAAAAAAAAAACAAGTACTGAAGCAGGAAAAAATAGGGAAGATCAGCCTACAGAAGAATCAGAAAAAGAAAAAAAGCAAGAGCAGCAGCATGAAGAAAAACAAAGTGAGAAAACGGAGAAAAATGTTGAGCAAGAATCAATTAGAATTGAAAAGCCACTAGCTATTTTGGAAGCATCATGGGCAGAATTGAATTTGTCACATTGCGACAGTGTTAAATATCTGAATAAAAAACAACAAGCCTTGGTTAAAGAAAAATTCTCTGTTGCAAAAGCAAGAAATTTGTAAGTACACATTTTTTCTATCGATATTACTAGAGATTTGTTCAAAACTTAACTATAATTTTCATTTCTACATAACAGGGATGTTATGATAAATGATGACACAATTTTAGGTGGTTGTGTCATAAAGAAACGTATGCTTGTTAATGTTCTGGAAGGGAGCTTCACGGATGGATAGGTACCATATATATGCTTATTAGTATCTGTTTTCAATGCCTGCCAATATCATTTTTTTTGAGTTATAGTAAATTTTATTTTTGCAGTTTATTGGTATCTGTTTTAATAGTCTGGTAGTATCAGTTTCTTTAATTTCTAGTTAAAAATTATTTTTACTAAATTTTAGCTAGTGAGCATCTCTGTTTTTGATACTGATCTTCTTGTACGTGCATTGTGTGCATGTTTGATTGTGCACGTGTTTATGTTGAAATGATGCACATTTATGTGTACACTCACAGACATAAATCTGTATCAGTTTTAACAAGGACTAAACCTGTATCGGTTTTAACATATCAGATTTCATAGACTGATAGTATCAGTTTTTTTTATTACCGTTAAAAATTATTTTTCCAGTATTGTGATATCAGATTTCATAGGCTGATAGTATCAGTTTGTTTTTATTTCTATTTAAAAATTATTTTACCAGTATCTTGATATCAGTTTTCATAGCCTGATAGTATCATATTTATTTCGCAATATCATATGACTTCTTATATACATATGTATGTGTATTACAGATTATCGACTGGTTTACAAGATACTGTGCTTTAACGGTAAACAATTACGCAATGCCAACGATGGGAACAGTAAGTAAAATTTCAAGTCACTTTTGTGCAATATTATTTATTAAATTAGTAAATAACAAACAATATTTTTTTATGAATAGAAAGCACTGACTGACAAAATCGAATCACTTATAAAGGCAATAACTCTTCCCATTTTAGAAAAGGCTGTGAAAGACGAGTTCACGGAGGTTATTTACTTTCCATTGCATTGTGAAAGTCACTGGACGCTAGTGACTTTAACATATGCAAATATGCAGTGGGTACATTTCGAATCCAATCGGCCTAGAAGATCAACCACGAACACTAATGCAAGTTTGAAAGCTGCACTAACATTGGTACGAAGTCACTACTTGTATATGTTTGAAACTACTGCTGCAGTTATGTCACTAACATATAACCTGCTATATATTTTACAGAGAGCTGTAGTTGGGGAATTACTGCTGCGGTTATGGCAAAAACATAATGTTACAAATAAGCAGCTCAGCACATCTGAAATGGTTCAAGAAAAGTGCGCACAACAAGGCTGTGACACGTAATTCTTTACCATATATTAATTTTAATACCCAGAATGAATGAGTATTTATACAACTAATGACATGATTTCCTTTGTACAGGCTTGATTGTGCGATATATGTTATGATTTTCATAATATCAATGAACAGAAAAGAAATTCCTCTAAAGGTTGACCCGAAGAACATGCTGAAATGTAGAGCGCAGCTAGTGTATGAAATTTTGGCAAACAGTGGTTATTGTTGGGTTTTAGCAAACTTTATGTCTAATCTTTCTTAGGAGGAAAAATAATTATAGTTGGTAGTTGAAATTGGTTGGTTGTTAGAAATGTACATATGATGATATTTGTTTCAAAACTACTTGTTTTTAGCTATTGTAATGGATGTCAAATGTTGCAAATGTTCAACATTTCTTGTGGGTATTTTTTTTATATGATGATATGATTTTAGTTTGAAATTGCTGCCATGTTACTAATGAGTTTTATGCTGTCAAAATGCATTGAATCATGTATTGTGAACTAATTTATGGTTGTATCTATGAAACTAATATCTCATTTTTTTCCAAACTGACATACATATTTTTAAAAAAAAAACTGATACCAACATTAACACAAAACTGATACCTAAATAATATAATTTGAACAAAACATGATAAAAGATGAAAAACTGATACCAGATTTGGTTCAAAACAGATACCCTACTGATGTTAAATATAATAATCCCAAACTGATACCAGCATGAATGCAACTGATACTAGAAAATTACTAACTATACCATAACTTATACCACCATGTGATTTGTTATATGCTCAACCATGCACTTGGTTATGTGCTCGATCATGTTCTTGGTCATGTGTCCAGTTATATGCTTTGTTATGGCAAAGTCATGGGCTTGGTCATGGGCTTGGTCATGTGCTCTGTCGCGTGCTCAATCCTGTCCTCATTCAGGTGCTCGGTAATGTACCAGATCATGGGTTCGATCAAGTGTCCGATCATGGACTCAGTTATGGGCTCCGTCAAGGGCTTGGTTATGTTCACAATCATGTGCATGATCACATGCTCGGTCAACTGTCCGGTCATGGACTCGATTATGGGCTCGATCATACCATATTAATGTATACATAGTTTCAGAAAGAAATCTGATACCATATTAATGTATACATAATTTAATACCATGTTAATGTATACATAATTTCAGAAAGAAAGCTGACACTATATTATTAATGTGCTTCCAAAAGTAATACATTGACTATGCTATTACAACATATAATAGCCCATGATTGGGAACACAACCAAACCTCATAGGAATTCTTAAACCAAGTACATACCTATCGCACATAAAATATATCTTAAAGAAAAACTTAATCAAGTAACTATGTCTTTAAAATTCATATACCAACCTATTTTTATATCAAAAGGACGCCTTAATCATGTAAATAAAGTCACAGTCAAAAAATGATACTAGATTTCGTTCAAAACTGATACTAGGTAATTTGACAAAAATATACCATATTCACATAAACAAATCTCACGACCAAAACTGATATCAGTTAGCTTGAAAGTCTGATACCACATTTGTTTAAACATAATCACAGTACCAAAACTGATACCATTATGCTTCAAAACTGATACCAGAAACTGTATATTACAACATTGAAGGATACCAATATCATCAATAATTGATATCTACAAAACAAGCAACATAAAATAGACACAGAACATACATACATACATACATACATACATACATACATACATATATATATAAAAGGCATCAACTAAAACATGAAAGTAAACCAAAAATTCAATGAATACTCACAACTAATATCAAATTTATTACATTTCCAAATTTTAATGCATAAAGTGAAGGAAAAAACTGTAAAATCTGTAATACAATTGTAAGAAAGTATCAATTCTTCGAAGCTTGGCAGTTGCGCTTGTTGTGGCCATATTGCTTACACACACCACACTGATTTTGTTTATTCTGGAAAAATGCGAATCCACCTTTTCGTTTGGTAGAAGGTCTACCAGCACCACGTTTGTCTTTAGGAGGCTTAATGAAATCTTCATTGCAAAGATCAACAATGGGCTTATCATAGTTAGGAATTGGATTCACTGGATTAGCATAAGAAGATCGATAAGCGTCTACGGTGAAATAGTGTTCAACAAAATCATATACCCGAAGTTTAGATCTAGTAATGCACTTGATAGCATGAACACAAGGAAATCCGGTAACTTTCCATTGATTGCAAGTACAACTTCGATTTTGAAGATCAACATGATGCGAAGATGGAGACTTGACTTCAAATATGAATTCTGAAGATTTATAAACAACCCAACCAAACCCTTCATCAATCAACCCTTTTAACCTATGTTCCATAGATGGACAAAGAATGGTAGTCCACAAATGACACTCCTCTCTCCTTTTGGCCATCTGTTCCATAATTTTAATCCTAATTCCATCTAAGCATGAAGTAATTGGCAACGCTCTTTCCTCTATAATCCAACTATTAAAACTTTCAGCTACATTTGAACTATACTCTCCATATCGTTTACCCTTAAAAAACAAATCAGTCCACTTATCAAACGGTTTATCCTTTAAAAAGTTCATAGCTGCAGTACCTCCAACATCCAAAAATTTAGAATGTGCAGCTTCAAATTCATTTAAATTTGAATCTCGAGAACACAACTTAAACAACTCAACAATCGAAACATTTGTATTCTTTGACTTAACAGCTGAAAGCAAGTTTTGTTCCATATGAAGATAACAAAAACTATGAAATCCATTAGGGAAAACTTCACGAATACCCAAAACTAACCCTTGATGACGATCTGAAATAAAAACCAAATCACGAGTTTCTTCAAGCATTTTCTTCAAGTGACTTAAAAACCATCTCCAATTATCCACATTTTCAATGGAGACTACACCCATAGCTAAGGGGAAAAGCCTGCAAATTAAATAACAGTTAAATAGACAATCAAATTACATGTAAAAAATAACTGATACTACCAGGCACATAAAACTGATACCAGAAAACTGGAAATTAAATTTCTTACAAGAATCATAAAAACAGATACTACCAGGCTATGAAAACTGATACCAGGAAACTGGAGGAAATAATTATTAAATAAAAGTTTAAAAAACTGATACTAACAGGCACATAAAACTGATACCTGAAAACTGGAAAATTAATTTTTAACAACACATCATAAAAACTGATACTATCATACTATGAAAAGTGATACCAATTAACTCGAAAAATAAACATTACCTAATACTTAAAGAAACTGATACTGCCAAGCTTCTAAAACTAATATATAAAAACAATAAAAAATAAGACTTAACATGTCACCTAACACCAATATGTAAGAATAAAAAAAAACTTGACAACATAAAAAAATACCTTGATTACCATTCTTTGCAGTAGCTCCCATCAATACACCTGGTCGTCCCTTTAAGTGAGTAGCGTCCAAAAAAATCATGGCTCGGCAATACTTAAACCTACATATACATGCAGAAAGGGCAATAAACACTCTCTCAAACTGGTTAGTACTGGCATTAACCTCTAAATCAACATAACTACCTGGGTTATGATTTTGTAGTGCCTCCAAATACCATCTCAAGTCATCATAAGACATAGCATCATTACCATACAATTCAGTCAAAGCAAGATTTTTTGCAGAATAAGCAACCGCATAATTCAACTCAATATTATATTCTCTACGAAAATCATCTATGATCTCCTTAGGCTTCTTGCTTGGACGATCACGAATTTCATCTATAATCAATGATTTAATAAACGAGCTAGAAATAGGCGGATTGCTCAAATTTTTAAGTCCACCACCACAAGAATGCTCACTAACTAAATTCCGTATGAAGAACCTTTTAAGTTGTTCGGAATCACAAGTAGCATGAACTTTAAATTGACATCCAGTAGACGACAAAGAAGAGCAAACAACTGTTATCCTAGAAGAACTATTCTTTAAAAAAAGTAGTCCATACCCTGTCTGAATTTGGTATGCCATCAATAATCCCCTAAAGTCATTAGCACCCCCAAAACAAAACCCTTTAAAATCAGAAATGGAAAGATTAGATCCTCTCTTCATCATGTCTTTTAAGTAATTTTTTCCATGTACAACAATAGTAGAACACAAAGATGCATTAGACGAAACTTCAGATCCAGTTGAATGAGAACAAATATCAATATTTTGGAGCTGACAATCCTTCCGCTTAATAGTGAAAGAAAAGAAAGCACTCTTTTTATGTAGTTGAAAGCAAATTGTACTTTGAAGATCAGAATTAATATCAACATATATTATTTTGTTCTCAAGCAAATAACTAATCTCAATTGAATCAGGAGTAAGTTGAGACCAATGATGGCATAATTCATTCTTCAAATCATATAATGAACAATTAACGGTCAACCGAGTACTAAAGGTAAGATTGTTGAACAAAAACAAAACCAAGAGACTATCATCACCACTGAAAAAGAAAAAAAAAGCAGTCAGCAAATTATTATATATTTGATACAAATTTTAATTCAAAACCGATACTGTATTGCTGTACACTTAACAACAGAGAACAAACTGATACCACCAATGACAAAAAACTGATACTGTATTGCTGTACACTTAGCAACAGAGAACAAACTGATACCACCAATGATATAAAACTGATACTGTATTGCTGTACACTTAACAACAGAGAACAAACTGATACCACCAATGACATAAAACTGATACCCAGATATAAACATAATATTTATGAACATATCACCAATACCACATGCCTCAAGAGATTGCAATATAGAGTTACTCCAACTTATGCTATTTGACAAAATAAAACTGATACTAAATCCATTAAGCACATAGCATAACACATTACAATAATGTAATCTAAATGAAAACATCCTAAATGAGGACAGTTTGATACATATATGAACACAATCCAAAGAAAAAAAAAATTACTCAGTGTAAAACATATAACCTGGTGCTGCTGCAAATCGAATCCATTAATCAACCAATTCAAATCAATAGGAGAAAACCTAAAAAGAATCGATCACATAAAAAAAAAATTTAAAGAAGATCGCGCAAAGGAATTTCAGAACAAGAAAAGCAAAAAAAAATCACGAATGAGAAAATCACACCTGACAAGTAATGCTCAACCGATTTTGCAATCACGACCGAGAAAATGACGAATGAGAAAATCGCACCTAACAAAAAAAATCACAAATGAGAAAATCACGCAAAGGAAAGTCGATTTTGCAATCACGACGGAGAAAATCACACCTGGATTTTCAAACGCGCACAGAAATTTGCAAATCGATTTTGCACGATGGAAGGAGCGAAATTAGGGTAACATGATTTCAGAAGTAATTGCGCGCGCGATGATGTGAGAAAAACTTATATATTGTCCTGGAGAAAAAAAAGATGGACTGTCCTTATGGACAAAAAGCCCAATATTTTTGTCTTTAACAATATTTTCCTGTTGTTTTAACACTAAAAATGGCACTAACTATAATTGTCAAATGGAATAACTATTAGTGTATCCCCCTTAGTTGCGATCATGACGCGCGCTTAGTTAAGAAAGAGAACTAAAACCTCCAATCATTGCATTGGAACCCAAAAAGGAACTTTTGCAATCCCTTTTCAACTCCCCTAAATTTATCAACTCAATTTTACGGAAAGCTTGCTTAAAATGTTTACTCTTCCTGTGCTTCTATTTTTACCGCGGATCCGCGTTCCGAGGTCGAATTCTGATTCGTTCTTGAATTGCCGTCTATCCTCTCCCAGGTTTCAAACTTCTTTTTTTTTATGTATTTACGCAACCGTCCTTTTGGTTTTGCTGAATAGCGGTATATATGTGCACACATGTTTGACGAAGCATCAAATTAATCTTAGTTTGTCGATAATCTAATAGTTGATGCACAGTTCAACTGACCTCACAGGTGTAGTTATCCCTTTAGAGCCGACTACATATACTGTAGTACATACATGCTGTCGATAATCTAACAGTAAATGGACTGATAGTTGATACACATTTCACGGTTTTTGGTAAAAAAACATGTTTTTTTGTCGTGCATGAGTCTATACAGATTCTCGTGAACACTGGCTTTCAATTGACGCGCTTTTGAATTGTTGCAAATTATTGACTCTTGTTAATGTTAATTCTAAGTGCCGGTTAGTAGTGAATTTTAAAATTACGTTTAGTTTTCATACATCTGTCGACCGAACAAATGATCACTATGTAAGGCGATTAGTAGCATTAGTTTATTACTTTATGATGTAATATAGTTTGAGATTGGTACTCCATTGCCAAGTAATCAATTCTAGAACAAATGAACGGGAAGATAGTATTGCCTTGCTTGCTTACCATAACTGTTTGCTCTGAAATTTTATTTTTTAGCATCTGAAGTTGTTACAAAGTTTGCATTATCTCCATTGAATTATTTACAGCTATGTTCATAATAGATTGTATGGCTACTTTCATAACTCATTTTATCAATCAAAGTATAAATTAAATGTCATGTGGTAGAACTGGATTCATGTTAGAAACAAAGCAAAAAATGTAACAAGTACTGTTTCAGTGAAATCGTAGCCTTCTATGTTGAGATCATTATATTGGATATAGGCAAGGATTTTTAGTTACTGAATGGAGATCAGGAATATATCTGGAAGGGATATGTAAAAAAAGGCTCAGTGGTTACAACATGTACAGTTTGTTTCCAGAGTTGACAATCGAATACTACTTACTGATCACTGTGTATACCATTTTAAATAATTAGCAAAATATAAAGTACTTTCACGGAACAAGAGCCATCATAACTAAACAGCATTTTTCTTCTTCTCGGATTTATAGTACTAAACATTATATCATTGCATTCTTTATTTAATTTAAATAAATATAATAATCAAGAATCAGTATTATGCTTCAAAAGACTAGATTTCCATATGGCTATCTCATGTGCAACATCTACCATAGAGGGCCTTATTGCAGGTGACAAGCTTGTGCATGCAATGCCAAGTTCAATTGTTTCTAGAATAACGTCTCTTTTGAGTGTCTTGTAGTCAAAAGAGTCATTGTTTGGTAGACTGGATTCCATTGAACATGTGTTTGAGATTAATGAATCAATGCTGAAGGGGTAGTAGCTCTTCACCCATTCCTTTATTGTGAGACCCTTTGGAAATGTAATGTCGGTTGGCCTTTTTCCAGTAATAATCTCTAAGAGTAGAATTCCAAAGCTATACACGTCTCCTTGAGTTGAAGGTTGTCCTCCCAATCCATATTCTGCAATGATATAACCAAGAAAACATGTAGAATGTTACCCATGACAAGTTGGTATATGTAGTGGAAAAACCTAGCACTTTCCTTGTTCAAGGAAAAAAAATAATCCAAGTTGATTAGATATCTAGAAAGGTTGAATTGCTAAACTATAACATCTTTCTATATTTATATTCAAAATATTTTTGAATGTTGTTCGCTATTAAAAAAGGAAAAACAAAGACGAAGAAGAAGAAGAAGAAAAAGAAGAAGCAGCAGCAGCTAAAAGCGCTGCTGAAATCTGCTTCCTTGAGCTCCTATGACTCAGGAAGTAAAAAGATACATTTCTCTCAAACCAAAGAAAACTTATTTTACACTGCAATTTTGTGTGGTTTTCATACCTGGGGCAATGTAACCGATTGATCCATGTAACTGATCAGTTATTGATATGCATGAAGATGATGTAGCATCATTGCCACTACTCTCATTGTAGTTGCCATCATTCACCAATCTTGCTATTCCAAAATCTGTGACAATAGCTGTCATGTCTTCATCTAGAAGCACATTGCTTGGCTTCAGATCACAATGCACAACTTTGACCGGGGCATAGTGATGTAAATATGCGATCCCTTCTGCTACGTCACTTGCTATGTTGATTAATTGAAGTAAACTTAGACTACATCTTGAACTACCAGTTGGATGCAAATGTTTATCAAGATTTCCATTTTTCATTAATGGAAGAACTAATGCTTTGAAATCTGGTTTGCTGCATGTTGTTATTACCTTGATTAAATTTCTATGCCGTGTTCTTTTTAACACATGGCATTCTCTTCTGAAGCTATCAGAGATTTGTTTTTCTTCATTTTGTAGGTTTAGGACCTTTATGGCTATTTCTGTTTCTTCGGAAATGATTCCTTTGTATACCTTGCCAAATCTTCCTGCACCAATCAGGTGTGATTCCGAAAACCCTCCAGTTGCTTTTACAAGCTCGAGATAAGATATTCTTGGGTGCTCATTCTTGTTTTGTTCATCATTATTCACCAGCTGTTGAAGTGCTAATGCTCTAGTTCTCTTTTTTCTTGGTTTTATTACTACATAATAACCAATAAAACATGATATAAAAGCGGTTGAACCCAGTATTGCTGTAAGTATAGATATTACAGCATAATGGTGTTTTTTTTTATTACTGCAAGGAAATGTTCCGTTGATCGATCCACAAAGGCTAGGGTTGCCAAGAAAAGAGTCATAGGATAGAGAAGCGAAGATTCCTTGGCCAGGTATTACTCCTGAAAAATTGTTGAATGATATATTGAGCTTTTTCAGAGTTAGTGATTTTTGTAAAGATGCAGGCAAGGCTCCTGATAACTTATTAAATGAAACATCTAAAGTTTCTAAATTTGGCAAGGTTCCTATTGATTCTTGGATTACGCCTCGTAGAGAATTTGATGAGAGATTAAGGTAATAGAGATCAGTGCAGCTTTTGAGTTGACAAGGAATTGATCCAGTGAACTTGTTTGATGATAAATCCATTGCCATGATCTTGTCAATTTTGTCAAGCTCTACTGGAAGATGGCCGCTGAAATCGTTGCTCGACAAATTCAAATATCTCAAGCTAGTTAAGCCTCTTATATTTTTTATGCTTCCTGCCAACTGGTTGTGCGAAAGATCCAAAATTTCAAGATTTGTACAGTTTTGAAGAATAATGGAAATTGTGCCTGAAATTTTGTTATTGTGCAGGAATAGATGCCTTAATTGTTTGAGTTTCGAGAAGTTATCGGGAATTGAGCCAGACAGAAAATTTTGTGACAGATCAAGGAAATCTAGCTGAGACATATTGCCAATCACATTTGGTATCTCACTTGACAATGAGTTAATCGATAGACAGAGATATTGTAGCCTCCTTAATTTTGATATGTCATCTGGAATTTGTCCGTAAAGCAAATTATTTGACAAATTAAGAGTTGTTAAATTCACGAGATTTGAGATACATGATGGGATTGACCCATTAAGATGATTGTCTTGTAGATAGAGCTGGTTAAGACTACTAGGGAGAAAGCAAGCAGATGTTGGTACCTCACTTGTAAGTTTATTTCCAGCAAGTCCGAGCTCTCTCAGGTGAAGGCAGTTCTTCAAAGAACTGAAAAATGCTCCAAAATGTTTTTTACTCCCAGCCGAAAAATTATTATACGATAGGAGGAGGAAAGTGAGATTTGACATCTTGTTAAATATATTAGAAGGTAGCTCTCCCGATAAAAAATTAAACTGGAAGTCTATCCATTTAAGCGAAGAAAAGTTTGAAAGAGACCAAGGGATCGATCCCTCGAAATAATTCGACCATAGATTGAGAGTTTTCAAGTTCCTTAGTATGCATTGATCACTTATTGAGATTTTCCCCGTTAATGAATTGTTTGAAAAATCGACATGTTGCAAGGAAGTGCAATTACAGAATAACGTTTTTGGAATCGGACCAGTGAGATGATTTGCACTCAAGTCTACGTAAGCTAGTTTCTGAAGTAACCCAAAACTCGAAGGAACTGGACCTCTTAGATTATTTGAGGCAAGGCTCAACACCTCTAATCGTGTAAGGAAACCCATTTCTGAAGGTATTTCTCCTGTAAAAAAGTTACTTGAAAGATCAACAGATCGTAGAAAAGAAAGGTTTGCAAGCGACGGAGGTATGTTTCCTTTCAAGCCCATTGATCTTAGATGCAATTTCACAACGCGCGTATGGTTACATACAACGCCAGTCCACTTACATGTATCAAAGTTTGTAGTGTTCCAGCTCGCAAGTGCATTGCGTGAGTCTTCCTGGATCTCAGACAAAAATTTTAGGAGGACATTTCGGTCATCCTTTAGACCATTTTCAACTGTTAAGGATAAAAATGCAGTTAACATTATCATAATAATTGGGAATGTTGGCATGGTTGAATAAGAGATAAGTACGAGGGTTTGTTGTTCAGTTTTGTCTCTTTGCCAGGGGTTTAAATTGGGGTAAAAGCTGAAAAAGGCGGTAATTAAGTAAAGAATTAGAGGAATGTCACCTAACTGCCGTTGACAAATAACTGTAAGATTGGTTGTTTGACTAATGCAGTTTGTACACATGGAAGCAAACGGAGATAAACCCCTATCCATGAGTAAATTGGCTTGCATAATAAGCCAGTTATTTTATGTAAAAAATAATTATTATTTGAAGAATGGGAATTTTATCTTAGAAGAATTTGTTGTTTTTCTTGAGCTCTTCTTTGACCACTTCTGTGACCAGAAAGTAATTATAATTTTTAATGTAAAATGAAATATTCATCGTCCATAAATCAAAATGATGCTTTCACCAATAGCTAGAATAACCTTATTATGGATGGATTGAGTAGCTTCTACTCCATATTACTGTAATATATCAGTATGCTCATTGAAAAAATACTGTGGCCAAACTTGGCCTCGATTGTGAATGCTTTAACTCTGTTACAAAAGTTTGTGCTATCTCATGTATTGATTTTAGCATGCAAATTGCGGTTCTTATAACATCCTCATCTTTTGATGTTTTTAAATACAATATGTGAAATTAACGATATCATATGATGTATGTTTGCGGTTTTTCATCTTTCTTTCTTTTTTCTTTTCACTTCCTTCCATTTGCAATTACTACATTCTTCAGGCTTTGATCATGGTTCCCAGGTATCTGTATCAACTCTAATCAGAATACCTTGCTTCATTGTGTGGAAATAACTTGACGTTATAGTTATTCATGACTAATATATTGTCCTGCTTGTTCCATACATGAACTTTCAGTACTGTTCTTTTAGTATTAAATTTAAGATTGAAATCTTGCTGAAGTTGGTAATATGGTTTCAACATGCAGATCAAATAAGACTAGGCATGGAAAAACTTATCAAGTACATTTTCAATGGAGGGACCACGTTTTGATGACTGCCTTTTCTTAAGGTAATGTTTTGGAATTATTCCATGGAATCGTATCATAATCTAGGAAAAATGTGTAGGTCTGCAGGAATGTGCTGTTACCATCAACTAAAAGCGGAAGAATATTGTTTCCTGTGTACCTTAAACTAATTAACCAACCAACTTGGTCATCCCTTTATTTTCGTAATAAAAAACTGAAAAGAGTTGCATGATGATACATTAAATGGCACTGTCCACCAACTTTGGACAATTTTCTGTGTTTCTCAATTTATATTTAATAAGATACGCCGGCAGTAAAGATTGTTCCTTGCATTGCCTTTTAAGGCTTAATTTCAATACGACAATTTCATGTGTAACATCATTGTGGGCCTCTAAGACTTAATTTCAATACAAAAGTTTCATGTGCAACAGCCACCATTGTGGGCCTCATCTCAGGTGGAAGGCGCATACATGCGATACTGAGTTTGTTTTTCTTTCTTCAAAAAGGAGGACTCTTTAGTTTTGTGTGGTTTGAAGAATCTTGTAGACAACATTCAGTATAACACGTGTTTGAAACTGATCGATGGATATTTGTTAATGTGGTAGTTTCTCTTTACCCGTTGTTTTGTAAGACCATCATGAGGTATAACACATTTTTGTCTCTTTCGAGTTGTTATTTTAAGATCAGAGTCTTGAATATATGCCGTGTCCTTATGTCAGGTTATTAAATAGTCAGTAATCTAAGAGTTGAACGCAGCATAAGGTTAGATGTTAAGTGGGTGGACTTTGGAAAAACGTAATTGATACAAAATACCTGGACATGGTAGTCTTTCAAATAACAAGTATCACATGTTCAACCTCCTAAACATGAATATATATATATATATATATATATATATATATATATATATATATATATATATATATATATATATATTATGTATATATATATGGAATTTGATATAGAGAGGAGGAGAGAGATAAAATGTAGAATAATCGAACGACTACATTGTTATTGCTCACAACTTTCTATTATTACAAAGCAATACAAAACGCAGTACAACTACTTATACTTGCAGAATGCTACAATATCAAAAAATAAAATAGCTAAGATAATTCAAACCGGTCCACTAAAAAAGGAAGACTTGATCTAATATAAATTAATACTTTGAATCATTCACTAACACACCCATTCGATTCAAAGTTATTGAGATAATAAACGAAGAACTTCTCTTCGATTTGTGATGCACTTCTCACCACCTTCAATTGTTGAAGCACGCCTCTTCAACTCTACTCTTTGAATATTGGAGTACTTCTCTACATGGTGCACTTCTCAACCATAACTCTAAAATAAATTTTCTTCCACAACCACTTGTGTCATGTTCTCTTACTCTTCATCTTTGAATTGCTTAAAAATCTGATCTTTTTTCTCGCTCTCTGGAGATCTCTCTATTCCCTCTCATCAACCTAGCTCCGATATCATGTTAGAATTTGATATAGAGAGGAGGAGAGAGATTAAACATAGAATAATTGAACGACTTCATTGTTATTGCTCACAACTTTCTATTATTACAAAGCAATACAAAACGCAGTACAACTACTTATACTTGAAGAATACTAAAATATCAAACAATAAAATAGCTAATATAATTCAAGCTGGTCCACTAAAAAAGGAAGACTTGATCTAATCTAAATTAATACTTTGAATCATTCACTAACATATATGAAGGGGGTTATATGACATCCCTTTTGCACCCCAACCATTGCAGCACATTTATGATTAAATAAGTTAGTGGGGAAGAGAGAATTAGTGAGAGAAGAAAGAAACAGAAATGTAGTGGAAATCAAAAGGTAATTGGGGTGTTGCACTATTTGGGTGCTCTCTCTCTTTCTCTCTCTCTCTCTCTCTCTCTATATATATATATATATATATATATATATATATATATATATATATATATATATATATATATATGACGTGTCCACGATCCGCGACCCGGTTTGTTCGTCCCCGATCCTGAAATGAACGCAACCCGGAAACGTTAACGGTCGCGACCTGAACGCCGGCAGCGACGATTTGGCGACCTGGATTTGATGGCGTATCTTCTTCTCATCTCTATGGACGGCGGGTACTTTTTACTGACGAATCTTATATATATATATATATATATATATATATATATATATATATACACGCGCACGCACACACACACATATATATACATTTATTTATTTATTGTCTGGATGGGATTATTGAAGAAGAGGCATTTGAATGTGCTGAGTCAGAAGGCAGCTAGGGTTTTATTCCTCTATTGGACATAGAAATAAGGAAGGTATGGAAGAAGACGATGACACACAAGTTTTTGAGAAGAATAAACGACCTCTCGATTTGTGTTGTACAACTGTATGTGGCTGTAATATATATTGGAAGGACAACTATATAATATATCAATTGGAAGTGCAACTGTAAGTTTGTAGGATCTTCACAAATTGAATTGTTTTGACTTTCAAATTTGGTAATTAACATAAAAATAAGTAGATTAGTTTTTCCAAGGTAGAAGAAAAAACATGTTTTGTACCTTTGCGTTCCCTCGTACCGGAAACATTCAAGACAACCTTCCACGTATCCGCTTTTGTACCACGTTTCGTATCGAACCACGTGCTATGTAACCATGACACACACACACACACACACACACACATATATATATATATATATATATGAGGGGGAGGGGGGGTGTTCTAAAAATTAGCTTGCAAAGTCAAGTAAAGGAAAACATGCAAGCGGCTGCAGGAGAGATTAGAATCATATATCTCAAAAGGTAAACTAAAAGTACAAAGAGTACATAAACCAAAATTTGTTACTCCTATTTTATCACCATACATAAT
The DNA here is from genome assembly GCA_030737875.1 of Allium sativum. NCBI lineage: Eukaryota > Viridiplantae > Streptophyta > Magnoliopsida > Asparagales > Amaryllidaceae > Allium > Allium sativum. The sequence continues at coordinate 305,908,174 of CM060924.1, forward strand.
TATGTTATTTTACTGCAGTTTATACTAAAATCAGACTTAATGGTATCATTTTTTTTTTCTGAACTAAGATGGATATAGTTTACTCGTTAATGATACATTAAAATACAATAATGTAAGGTGCATTAAATATATCATTTAATTTATCTGTCTATGAACTTGTTTGAGGTTTTCAGTAAATATTTGGACCATTAATATTATACTATATTGATATCATTATATGCTTGTTTATATTTTTTTTCTAACATTACAACTTATGTGAAGTAAGAGAGTATTTGGATCAAAATTTGTTATTTCTATTTTGTCAACATTTACTTCCACACATTATAATTAGATTTCAAAAATAATAATTCACGTACACGTTATTACCATATTTAAATCAAGTAATTTACCCGGCAATGATACATTAAAATATAATTAACTATATATAAAGAGGAAGTCTATTTGAACATAAAATGGTGACATAAAATCAAACACAAGAAATATTAACCACTAGATTGCCTCTTGAATTTCACATTTCACATATATAAATACCTAAGTGCCTTCTTGATTATCTATGCTGGATATAAATCAAAATACATTAAGATATTACTAAAATAACAATACCTTGAAATATCATTACTAGTTAAAAATTAGATACCTAAATGCATTCTCGATTATGTTCAACAAATAAATTTATCCTTCATGGTCAAAATATAAAGGAAATAAGGGAAAATGACAAAGTTTTTAAAAAAATGATGTTGGACCGTAAAGTTTATAATTTGGGCCAAAGGATCTGCATATTTCATGCAAATTTGTGAAATCAGTAGTGTCGTTTTCTATCGTCAATCAAAAATGAAATGTGAGTTAACTCTCATGTTTCTGAAATACTATGATGTGATTAAATTCACATAATAATATTTATCATTGTTAGTATAAATTGTATGTTTGGATGCTTTGGATGATTATTGCTTGATTGATGATTGTCATATTTATATTTCCGTTATCTCAAATGAATTAGATTAGAATTTCTATTTCATATGTATTAATTGAATGATATTATGAGCTGTAATGCAAGGAAAACATGTTGGAGAATATTTTGGATGTTACTTGATTTCATATATGAACTGTTTAACCTAAGTAACGTTAAAATCTATTTGGATGTTGATTGTTAAATTGAATTCAACGTTGATGTGTTATTAATCAGTAATCAGTATTGATTAAGTGATTGACAGCAGATGACCTAAAATTCAACTTTTTAAGACGTTGATTCGCCTTCAGGCGAATTGACTGAATTGAAATTAGAGAATTTACTTTTATAACTAAAGCAAAATTTTCAATTTTATTTATAAGTTATGTAAAATAAAAGTTTATAAATAATCCATAGTTATAAATAGGTTTTTGTAATATATAATAAAATGATTTATATAGAAAAATACGTTATTTAAATAGTTTTATAAGCAAGTAAGTCAGATATTAACCTAAGGGTTAATAGTTTGGGATAATTGTTTTCAAGAAACAATTAAGTGAGTTTATATTAAATTAATTAAGTTATTAATCAATTTAAAAGGAAGGATCGGTGGGAATCAGTTAATAAGTTAACTATTGTTTCAAGTTGACTAGGTCAAATGTTTTCATTGAAATTGGTTATTAAATTAATTTATTTTCAATTAATTTAATAGAAATAGTTTTAATAAATAGTTGTTTAAACTTAACAAGTGTTCGTAAAAGTTAATTAATCTTTTAATTAACTATGTATAAAGAAAATTATTGAGTTAATTGTTATTAATTGAGTTAATGATTATTTTGATAACTTTTTGAAAGAGATTAACTATTCTAATTTTAGTTAATAAGGAAGTAAACTACTTTTATTTTAGTTAATGTCAAAGTTACTTATTATTTAATTAATAATAATTCAAGTGATTACTTTTTAATGGAATCCATTTAAGAAAAGTAATCAAGTTATAATGAGATTTTAATTGAATTGTCATAAGGAATTTTATAAAGGGATTTTATATAAGTCCAAGTTTTATAAACAAGGTTTATAAAAGAGATTTAAAGCTAATGTGATGATTTGAAATAAGTGTTTACTTAAATATTGAATTTAAGTAAAATGATTGTAGTTGAAAGAGATTTTCAAAAATGCAAAAGAAAAATGTTTAATGGATTTGTGTAAAGGATTTGGTAAATGAATTTTTATAATAAATCCAAGTGGTGGATAGATTGTATTAAAGAGGTTTAACGCTAAGGGTTTGTGTTTTAATAAATGTTTATTTAATAATATAATTAAGTAAAGGTGATTATAATTGAAAAGAGATTTTTTTTCTTCAAATGTAAGGATGATTTATAAAACTATATTTAATTTGAATAGTAAATTAGAACTTGTGATATTATAGTTAATATCAATTTTGAGTTACAAAACTTTTATCTATCTTGAAGATAAGAACGTTGTCGAGTCAAGGTCAGAGAGGTTAATAAAATACCCCAACTTGAATGACTTCATTATTATCTAAGGGATGATACTAGCTTGAAATAGTTATGATGTTGAAAATAGCAGTGTAGTCAAGGCGCTCGCCTAGGCGCCAAAAAGCCCTAGGCGCCAGCCGTGCTCGAGGCGCTAGAAAAGCGCTCGAGGCGCTAGAAAAGCGCTCGAGGCGACAAAGCCCTAAAAAAGCGCTGAAGTAAAAAAGCGTGCTTCTCTTAGTTTTTTTTTTTTTTTTTTTTTTTTTTTTTTTTTTTGTGTTCAGCCCAAATCGAGCCGGTTTTGTACAGCAGTTTTTTTTTTCGATTCTTTGAAGAAATGCGGTTTTCCTTTTCAAAACAAATGCTGTTCTTTTTTTTTTTTACTTAAATGCAGATTTTTTTTTAAATGCAGTTTTTTTTTGAAGTTTCGAAAAAATGCTGTTTTTTTTAGTTTTAACAAATGCAGTTTTTTATTAAAAATCAGTGCAGTTTTTTTTTTTAAACAAGTTCAGTGCAGTCGTTTTGTAAAACAAATGCAGTTTTTTTTTTTTTCTGGAAAAAATGCAGCTTTTTGTTTTGAACAAATGCTGTTTTTTTTATAAACTATTGCAAGTTTAAAACTCTATTTGAGTGATTAAAAAATTATGCAAGTTTAAAACTCTATTTAGGACTAAGTAATGATGTTGTAATTTCGTTATTTTAACTATTTCTATCGTTTGTAGACTTAAAGTGAATGGCTTTATGCCTTCTTTGTTTGGTTTATGATGATGGTGTGATATTTTAATCTCAATATTGCATTTATAATCACTTTTAAAAAGCCAAAATGAAGTTTTATGCCATTTTCTAAGTGCAGTTTTTTTTCCTGTAAAACAGCAAAAGTCATGCTCAAGGCGCTCAAAAAAGCCCTAGGCGCCAAAAAGCGCTAGGCGCCAGCCTGGGGCTTTTTAGGGCTTTTTCGCCTTGACTACACTGGAAAATAGTTTATTATTTCCATAAGAAATATTGCAGCTTATTTTGCAAAATTTAGAAATTTAATAAAAACTTTAGGTTTTAAAGTAAACAATGTATTACTTGTCATTGTTTGACCTAGATATGAAGTGTGACTATATTTATACCATTTTGTTAAGTATATAACACTATTTTCTGAGTAATGAAAATAATATGGTTTTGTAAATACACTTATTAATAAGTGTATGGCTATAGTTTCGAAAAAATGAAAACGAGAGGTTATACTGGTTTGAAAACGGAAGTGGTGGTTGGAAATGTAATTATTATTTCCATAAGAGTTAGTGTAGACTTTATTCGACAAAGTTTTAAAGTTAAATAAATGGGGTTGGGTTTTATATAATAAACAATGCATCGTATGATATTGTTTTGGCTCATATAAGATTGGTAATTTAACTTATACCATTGGGTTAAGTATATATAGCGATATTTTCGAAGTAAAAGAAATAAATTAGGGTTTTTGTGAATACGCTTATTCTAAAGAGATAAGTATATGGGTATGATTTTCGAAGTAACAAAAATAAGAGATTTGTGATGTACTTATTCTGTTGAGATAAGTATATGGAATCGATTTTTAAAGAATGGATGAAATGATTTTAAATGAGTGGTTCTTATGTAAAAAGGGCCCGAGTTGCTAATGTATTTAACTATACTTTTTGAGTTGATAGTTAAAAAACCAACTATCAATAATTTTCCTTGGTAACTTATGACGTGTTAGTTTGAGGAGACCGGATGAGAACTGGACCTAAAACCACTTCGAACCAACTTTCCGTTCGGAAACTGATTTTTTGCAAGGATGCATATGCGTGTGAAGATGATTGAAGGCGTAGACCTTCAGAGCAGAAAGGGTGCTCGCTGATGTCTCTGGTTAACTATCACAACTGAACTTGTAGCAATAATCCCTATGTTTTGGGTTCTGCATGATGCAAGGACTTCTTGTTACTAGTCCTAGGGAATTTCCCAACAGGATGTAGTAAAAGAGTATATTCGGTTTGTCCTGTTCCTGGACAACTTGTATCGACGAATGTCTGACAGAGTATTTCGTAAAGTCACATACCTTGGTTTTTACAAATATACCAAGTATGGTAGCGGAGAAGACAACTTTTTTTAGCTTAACATCCAAAGTATCTTTATGCAAATCAATTAGTCGAATTTGGCGATGTAGCATTTAAAATTGAATGTGATATTTCCAAAAAGGTATCGTAGCCTCAAGTCTCATCAATCGGGAAATGACTGAAATCGGGCAGACAACAGGGCTATGTGGGTCATACCCATTAGGGTATATCATCACCTAATTTAGAGAAATTGATTGTCCCTTTTTGTATGCTTCGGAATTATACAATTACCGATCCCAACTGTGGTGGTGATATATTTGGTACACTCAAGTTGAACGAGTGGTCGGTTCCGTGTGGCTGGGTTGTAAGATCTTTTTGTTGAACCCCGAGTGTTTTATTTTTAGAAGACACTGATTGGGAGGTAGTTCTTTGCCTAGTCATGTATGGAAATTCAAACTCCAATACGAGCCATACGGTTTTAGATGTAAACTATGTCGAAAAGTGAGATGCAAGATTTTCGGCTATATTCTTATTTTATTTATGGATTTCAGACATTATTATAATATTATTGGATTTATTATAAAAAGTTATTTGGTTATCTTAAGAGAAAAACGTATGTCATGTTTATGTGTGGTCGTGTCTTACGAGAGTTCCATTCTTAAAAGGTCTCTAAAAATTAAGTAAGTTATTTGTGATGTGAATTTTATCACTGAAAGTATTCCAAACTGATTTGGGTGATTTCGTTTTCCTTAAAATGTGTTCGGGTCAAACCGAATATATTTTCCAGCTAGCATTAGGTTTTTGCTTGGAGCTCCAAGAGAGGATTCAGAGTCGAGACGTATTTCTGTATTTTCCGATATTAATTTATTTTCGCTATGAGTTGCTTTTATCAGTTTTGTATAGGTTGATCTAGCTGTGTACTCTCATTGTGTATATATATATATATATATATACACACAGAATTTTCTCTTTGTGTAGAGAATATTGATATATTGTAATTTATTCATTCAGCTGTGAGATCTACTCTTATTTTGTAGAATGGATGTTCTATTTCTATTCGAATATTTCTTTTTTCTTCTCATCCTCTAACTTCTTTCCCCTAGCCATCTACTTTTTTGTGCTTTTGAGTTTGACATATGTAGTTAAATGTCAGCTTAAACTGTACGGAAAAAATTGGATTGTTACAGTGGTATCAAAGTTGAAGGTTAAGTATAACCTTGGCTTTGTGGCGTAACTCCGTAGAGATGAGGTTAGTATTACCCTAGATTGAGTTTGAGTGTATATATATGAGAGAGCATAGTAGTTAGTGTTATAAAATTGCTTTATTTTGTGTTGATTGATTTGTTGAGTGGTTTATGAATTCTGGTCGATACAGGATGTATAACTGTATCGATAGGTGTTTCTAAACACTTAACAAAGCAATTCGATACAGTACTGTTTTTAAGTGGGTAAATGAAATAATTTTACTAAGAATTATATTTTAATATAAAGAAATATATTTTTGAAATTATTTGATGTGGTTGGTTGTTATTATCAAGGTTCGAGGTATCAGTCAGTGCGCCAAAATTTCGACAGTACTGTACCGATACCGTCAATAGCTGAACCAGAACCGAGCATAAAACTCGGTTCCATTCAGGGTTTCGAGAAAAATCAAATCGAAAGTGTAGAAAAACAAAACCGAAGCCAAAAACAAGATTCAAAGTAAATTAAACAACTTATCTGAGCAAGGATCTCCTTAGCCCTAGCAATCGGCAGTCGATTTGAGCTGGAAGCCTGCAAAATCCCTTCTCTTAGCTATGCCAATTTTTTTACTGGTCTTCGACGTGCTACGATTTTTTTTTAATTTGTTGGGTGCGGAAGGAAATTGCACTAGCAGACTTTGAGTAGACGCAAAAGAGGAGCGCTGCATCTGGATGCATCTGGAATATAGCCTAGGGTTTAACTTAATTATATTGTTTAGGGCTGGCTGTGTTGGGCTGGGCAGGACAAACAAATATTTATTTATTTGTTTTGGTTAAACAACGAATAATTTGAACTGATGTATATTGCCTTGGGTGAAAGTTTATGACCTTATTATTTATTTTTAGTTTGGGTTTGGTTGAACTAACACACATTTATCTATCAACTTTTTTATCTACTACATTTCATACTTCATTTACAAGGATTATTACTTAAAAATTGAAAACGTGACCGAAACCGAAGTCAAAACCGAAACTAATGAAACATCTGAAATCACTCGAAACTAAGAAACTTGCAAATGACCGAAACCGAGTTCTCAAACCTTGGTTATTATTATAATCAAATAAGATTATAAAATTGAGATGGTTATATACATAACCAAATAAAATTGTGTAAGAAATAGAATATACAAATGAGCTAAATTAAATTCAAACCAAAATTGAGAATTTGAATCTCGGGCATTTAGAAAATATTTTTTGAAATATTGTGAAAAATAATATAAAGTATTTTTGAAAGGATTTGAATAAGAATTGTTTTAAATGGATTTTGAAAGTAATTAAGTACTGGACTCACTTCAGTCGCTGGAAAATAGTTCTGATGATGAGGGTCGCATCATCAGTATTCATTTTTGTGTTTCCAAGTGGTGGATTGCTACCATAATAAAATTGCTAATGGAAATTTGTTTGGGATAAACAAGTTAAAAATTCAAATGTTTTGAATTTGCAAGTGGTAATAAATATATGCATATATTTATATTATTTTAAAGGAATTTGAAATAAATACCGGGAATTTTGAATTTTGAAATTTAAGTTTAACCCGTGCAAGTTAAATAGATCGAAATGATAAAAGTGGATCAAATGGATTAAAATTTAACTTAAGTGAAATAAAATTGGGTTGGATTAGAAATAATGTCGAGTGGAATCAAATATAGAAAATGAAGTTGTAAATGATTTTATAACTTAGTTTTGAATTTTAGAGGGAATATTCGATGATTTTGGGCAATCGAAATTTTCAGGTTAGAATTGAAAATATAGCTTAATTTATATTAAAATATAAAAGAATGGAGTTGAAACTTATTAATTAAACGAAGTTGAACATATTAATTAAATTTAATTAAAAACGAGCTTGTCGCGTCCCAGTAGTTAATAATTTTATGTTTTGAACTTAAGTGGATGTATAGGGTTCAATACAAGTAGGAATTCTTTGAAACAAGAATCTTCAGGATCTATTGGATTATAATTTTCTAATGAGAAAGAAAAATCGAGATTTCATCTAGTAAATTTTAAATTATATCAAAATCAAATTTTCATAAAAATCGTGGTATAGTCGTTTATAAACTATAACGATTTATTAAATAAAATGAAAGGATTTTAAGAAAATTAGACGCATAGCTTATAAATTAAAAGTGAAATAAGCAAATGAGCTAGAAATGTAAGTGACTATTTTATTAACCGAATGACACTAAATTTGTATTAAAAAAATTCTTTGTTGCAAACGAAAATGAATTTATTCATTTAGAATTAATTTGGATGAATGTGAACGTATGTGTGTGGGATATAAATTAAATATAAGAATATTGATTGGAAATCATTCAAAATTAAATAAAATGGTATACAGATAAATCTATTAAATAATAGTAAAGCAGAAACTTTTAAAGCTCTCTCGTTACTTCCATGAGTTTTCTCTCTTCTCCTTAAATCTCTCCGGATATTTTATTTTTAAATTACATTATCATTTTACGCTTATTTATAATTTCTCTCACGTTATTTTTACTTTTTCTGTCATATTACATTTTGATATGGATATTTCAAAGTTTACACAGTTATTTATTAACAGTTAGCTCTTAACATTTTACATCTAAGTCTAGATATTTAAATTAACTACAAAACCCAAAATTTAAGTAATTTGAATAAATCTAATTAACTTATATTTTTTAAAATACTAAAAATGAGAAAATTATGTTTTTTGGCTCTAAATACATATACTTTAAGTTTTCTATAATCATTTAAGTCTCTTTCTATTTTTCATAACATTTTACATTTAGTACCATATTTTATAATTAATTACATAATAATAAACTATATAAATAGTGTTAGCAAACTATTGTTCATTGATTCGTCTAATAAATTACGTCAAGATTAATCATATTCATGTAAACAAAAATGAAAAAAAATCAAATTTATAAACATGTCAATCCCAAAGAATAAAATATACACATAATTAATTATCACAAATTTAAAGTTGAACTCATATACATCAATATATTTACTGTATATTGCATTGTAATATTGATGTCAAACATCTACATTTTAAAATTTATTTAGTCATTTACAAAACGCTGCACAATATCAATCTATTAAATAATAGTAAAGCAAAAACTTTTTAAGCTCTCTCTTTACGGAGTTTTCTCTGTTCTTCTTAAATCTCTCTAGATATTTTATTTTTAAATTACATTATCATTTTACGCTTATTTACAATTTCTCTCGTGTTATTTTTATTTTTTCTGTCATTTTACATTTTTACATGGACATTTCAAAGTTTACACATTTTTTATTGACAGTTAGCTCCTAACATTTTACGTTTACGTCTATATATTTAAATTGATTACAAAACCCTAAATTTAAGTAATTTAAATAAATCTAATTAACTTATTTCTTTTTAAAATACTAAAAATGGCAAAATTATGTTTTTTGGCTCCAAATACTTATATTTTAAATTTTCTATAATCATTTAAGTCTCTTTCAATTCTTTCTTAACATTTTACATTTAGTACCATATTTTATAACTAATTACATAATAATAAAACTATATAAATAATTTTAGCAAACTATTATTCATTGATTGCCATATTCATATCAACAAAAATGAAAAAAATCAAATGTATAAGCACGTCAATCACAAAGCATAAATTATACACATAATTAATTATCACAAATTTAAAGTTGAACTCATTTATGTCAATATATTTACCGTATATTGCATTATAATATTGGTATCAAACGTCTACATTTTAAAATTTATTTAGTCATTTACAAAATGCTGAACAATATCAGTCTATTAAATAATAGTAAAGCAGAAACTTTTAAAGCTCTCTCTTTACTTCCAGGAGTTTTCTCTCTTCTCCTTAAATCTCTCCAAATATTTTATTTTTAAATTACATTATCATTTTACGCTTATTTACAATCTCTCACGTTGTTTTTATTTTTTCTTTCATTTTACATTTTTACATGGACATTTCAAAGTTTACACAATTATTTATTGACAGTTAGCTCCTCACATTTTACATTTAAGTATAGATATTTAAATTAATTGCATAACCCAAAATTTAAGTAATTTAAATAAATCTAATTAACTTATATATTTTTATAAATATTAAAAATGACAAAGTTATGTCTTTTGGCTCTAAATACATATACTTTAAATTTTCTTTAATCATTTAAGTCTCTTTCAATTTTTCTTAACATTTAACATTTAGTACCATATTTTATAATTATTTACATAATAGTAGAAGTATGAAAATAATTTTAGCAAACTATTATTCATTGATTCGTCTAATAAATCACATCAAGATTAACCATATTCATATCAACAAAAATGAAAATAATAATCAAATGTATAAACACGTCAATCACAAAGCATAAATTATACACATAATTAATTATCACAAATTTAAAGTTGAACTCATTTACGTCAATATGTTTACCGTATATTGCATTGTAATATTGATGTCAAACGTCTACATTTTTAATTGTTTTTAGTCGTTTACAAAACGCTGCGCAATATAAATCTGTTAAATAATAGTGAAGCAGAAACTTTTAAAGCTCTCCTTACTTACAGGAGTTCTCTCTTCTCCTTAAATCTCTCCGGATATTTCATTTTTAAATTACATTATCATTTTATGCTTATTTACAATTTCTCTCATGTTATGAAACGACCCGAACTTCCTCGCCGGCCTAAACCGAATAAGAAGACGAATTGCTTTGAGAACACGACTCATTAGAACACGGAATAAGAGAACATTTCATTGCTATTACAACAATAATTATAAAAAATTATTAAACATCCAATTCACATCCAGAGTGCATCTACAGCTGTAAGGTGGATACCCAGTGCCAAAGGCTCCTATACTCAAGCACGAGGGGATTCCCAAGCAGTCTCCCGTCCTAGAATTATTCTCACGGCTTTCCGTGCTCTAGGGTAGTTGATTAGTGCGCACAATCTTTCCCTCACATATGTGAAAAGGTTGGGCCTCGAACCTGCGTGCTCCGGATTACCAGCCGGACAACCTTACCGTTGTGCCAGACACCACCTAGAGTGCATCTAGAACTATATAAGAGTTAAATAATTAAATAACGCTTATAATGTTTTGTCAATCAATCGGTTGACATACAACTATACACAAGGGAGATGTGTAAATTAATTATTATTCCCAGACCTTTGTGGGGTTTTCAATCAATAAATAATCAATTAATAAATTATTTATTTATTCCAATCGATATCACTTAAAATGGATGAACATAAACAAGTCGGTTGAGATGTAAGTGGATATTTAATCCAATTTCAACTACCGCAAATAATCTAACATCGTTTTTAACATGTTAATTATTTTAAATTCACAGTCAATTCATAACATTAATAATCAACAATTCATCCATCGGGTTTGCAAACAATTGTGATGTGAGCTACCATGCACCGTATACAAATTTACAATAATTAAATCAAATATAAAATCAGTACAGGCAGTCAATATATATTCAGTTGTAAATTAAAATAACTGTACAAATAATTTGAGTGAGAGAGTTCTCACATTGATCGGTTCGAAATCGTTTAAATAACGACTTTTTTATTAAATTAAACTCGAATTTTAATTTAACCAAAAATTGTAATGAGCTCTATTTCTATTCAAATTACTTACATTGCGTAGATCTCATCACCACGATTCCAATGCATCTGAGTTTGTCAAATTCTGTGGTCGTATGAGAAAGATATGACATTTTAAAATTTATGGTTCAAAATCATTCAAGGGTTCAAATCCTTTACTCAAATCGTTTTAATAAATAACGCTTGTTACAAATTCCAAAATATTCTAAATCTTAAAGGGTTTAATTAAATTTCAAATTGGAATTTCAAATAACCATTCCGTCTGTCGGATCAGTTAGGGAGAGCAGAAAACTGTATTTTCCAAACTCAAGCCCTAGACGCTATCATCTCTGTCACCCTAGAACGTTCTGGCGTGTATGTATTATTATTGAAAGAGTTGTTGTCAATACATAATTATGCAGTTGGTAACGATTAAAATTTGTCCATTCTTCTCAAATTTTAATTAAAGTTTCATTACAATAATAACTAATTAAGTATAAAATTAGTTTAATTACTTTCTTAAATCTACTGTTAATTTCCTCCTTCGTTTAAATGTTTCTAGGTGCCGAAATAAACTCGAACCCACCATGCCATGCTAGGGTTCGCCACCGCACGAAAATCGAGGCGTTGAAGTCTGAACAAGGAGTGCCACACGACGCGTCTTGGCGTCGCCTGCCACCGCCAGCAATGGCTCCAAGTTCGGTGGGCTCTGTTAGCCAAAAAACAAATGCGAAGGTGACGCATTTGCAGCAAAAAATCGAACAATCCTCTCCACGATATACGATCATATCCATACCAAATTGAAGATCGTAAAGTGCTCTCGAATTTTTGTTTTAGGAGTTTGTGATAATATTGTGTGGATTAGAAAATATTAACGAATTAAAACTCGAAAGTTTCGACCATTAAAACGAGTGTTGGAGGCGGCTTCTGTTTTGAAGCAAGGGTTAGGGCACAAATATATATATATATATATATATATATATATAAATAGTATTATATTCTAATTATTTCTTAAAAGTGGAATTTTGCATTCGTACTCCAAACGAACACCAATGGCTTTCGCCTCTAGCCATGTACCCTCATTTCGGACACAATGGGATATGTTTCCTAAGCTGATATGACTATTTTTATTAAAATTAAAATACAAATCAATATAACGTTTAATATTAAATTTGAACATACATTTTAATTTATCACGATCACATACTAACTCCAAAAATTATGAAATTTGAAATCTCGCTATGTTCTACAATTACGGTTCTAACAAAATTAATTGCGTTAAATTTGGAGGCCGTTTAAATAATGACCTTTTAACTAGCTTATTTAATTTACAATTGAAATTGAACACGCGTTTAAATTTACCACACTTACATATGAATTCCACTTGACTTGAAATTTTAAAACTGACAATAATTTGACGTTCCAGATCCAGCAAAGTTAGTTTCGTCAAAAACGAAGGTCGTTTTCAAAATGGCCATTTTTAAGGGTTTATATAATATTAAAATATTAATAAATTCCATAGCGACTATTTTAAATTTCAATCTGAACATAACTTACAATTTATAATATAAAATCTAAAATCTTCACATTCATTAGAAAATATTCTTAAATAGATTCTAATGTTTCTTATTTTACTAAAATCTGATTTCTATTGCATTCTGTATATTCAATTGAAATTTAAAACTAAAATTTCAAACTACCGCGTCGTTACGAGTTCGTTTTTAATTTAATTTTAAATTTACACGTTCAAACTTCATTATAAGTAAATTCTAAGTCGTTTATTCTCAAAATAAATCATTTAAAATATTTAATTTCCATTAAAATGATTTTAAATTGGTTCCAAAAATCAGGGTTGTTACAATCTCTCCGAATTAAAACTTTTCGTCCCCGAAAAGGAAGGCAAAGCCGAAGGTCGTTTTCTTAACCAACTCGACCTTCGTTCTGACTCAAGCTCTTTAACTTTCCAGTTTCTAAGAAATTCCAGTTTCTCGAAATTTGGCTAACGCCTTAAATTTTCAAAAAAATTCACCATAACTTCTTTTGTACGGGTTGATCGATACAACTTCAGCTTGCCTCCCTGGGCCCTCATATATCAAAAGAAAATCAAAAACTAAGCGGCTTACCAATGGGCTCATAAAATCATCGAACCCAATCAATAGAATAAATATGTATCTTCTTGTCGGGTATAAAATTTTATTCCTCTTCTTATCTTTCACGCAATAAGCTGTCCAACATATATATGCATATACACACATCCAATTCCAACAAATTTTCAATTTGTTTCAATATTAGATTTGATTTGGCTCATCTTACCTTCCATTTTCATATTGGATTATTATTCCAATATTTTTATTAGTTAAATTAATTACCACACATCACAGTCAACAATCAATCAATTGGTTAACTTTTCAAATATATATTTTTTATATACTTAAAATCATATTTTCATGCCAAATCACAAACAATAAACTCTAACCAAGTTTTGGTTCTCGCACCAGTCAATCAGAATTATATAGATATCTCACTTTTGAAACTCGAAAATAAACTATTAATATTGTACTGTCATCAATAGAACCATCTCCGGGCGACTAGAGTGTGATTTTATATCTACCCAGTATATTTGAGGCTTCAAATACTTGTTAATTACGCGTATATTTAAAATCTTCTTATACTCGATAGTCCAAATTCAATATAAAATAAAATACTCAAATACGTATAATAAGATATAAATTTAAAAACTAAATTCGTTTTATAACTATCACTCTTCAAACTCATTGTAGGGCATTACTAACCCTATCTCTAGTGAGTCATTCTTATAGGATATTACTAATTCTATCTCTGATGAATTCTTTCGTTTGGTTCTAACATGTCTTGTTCTCGAGCTTTGTAAACCAAAGCTCTGATACTAAATGAAACAACCCGAACTTCCCGACCGGTCTAAACCGAACAAGAAGCGGATTGCTTTGAGAACACGACTCATCAGAACACAGAACAAGAGTACATTTCATTGCTATTATAACAATAAATATAAACAATTATTAAACATTCAATTCACATCTAGAGTGCATATACAACTGTATAAGCGTTAAATAATTAAATAATGCTTATAACGGTCTGTCAATCAATCGGTTGATATACAACTATACACAAGGGAGATGTGTAAATTAATTGTCATCTCCAGACCCGTGTGGGGTTTTCAATCAATTAATAAATTATTGATTTATTCCAATTGATATCACTTAAAATGAGTGAACATAAACAAGTCGGTTGACTTGTAAGTGGATATTTAATCCAATTTCAACTACCACAAATAATATAGCATCGCTTTTAACATGTTAATTATTTTAAATTCACAGTTAAATCGTAACACAAATAATCAACAATTCATCTATCGAGTTTGCAAACAACTATGATGTGAGCTACCATGCACCGTATACAAATTTACGATAATTAAATCAAATATAAAATCAGTGCAGACAGTCAATATATATTCAGTTATAAATTAAAACAACTGTACAAATAATTTGAGTGAGAGTTCTTACATTGATCGGTTCGAAATCGTTTAAATAACGACTGTTTTTTATTAAATTAAACTCGACATTTAATTTAACCAAAAATTGTAACGAGCTCCATTTCTATTCAAATTAGTTTCATTGTGTAGATCTCATCACCACGATTCCAACGCATCTGAGTTTGTCAAACTCTGTGGTCGTATGAGAAAGATATACAACAACAACAAAGCCATATATCCCAAACAAGTTGGGGTTGACTAGATATGAAACCCAAAATTAAATTAAAATAAAATTAATAATGATGATAATATATATATATAAAGGGTTTAAAATAACCAATCAAATAAAAAGTCGTCCGATAAAGGTTTTTTTTAAATAATAATAATAAGAAGAAGTAAAAATGTTCAATAAAAGTGAAATAAAATCTTAAATAGTAAATAAAAAGTAAATAGGTTCAGTAAACGTGAAATAAAGTATAAAAAAAAATACTATGGTTCTAGTACATGGATTGCCAATTTCCATGCACTCCTATTAACTACCAGCTCTTCCGATAAACTCCAGTTACTTAAATCTCTCTTTATTATCTCCTCCCATGTCATTTTAGGTCGACCTCTACCTCTCTTTGGGCCTTCGGCGCGACCTAGAATTCCAGCGCGTACATGTGCATCGTATGGTCTACGTTGGATATGTCCAAACCATCTCAAGCGGTATTGGACTAACTTCTCTTCAATAGGTGCAACTCCAAGTTTTTCCCGAATATCCTCATTTCTAATCCGATCTCGTCTGGTATGCCCACAGCTCCAACGCAACATTCACATCTCTGCTATACTTATCTTCTGGACGTGTTGCCTCTTAGTAGGCCAACATTCTGCACCATATAACATTGCAGGTCTAATTGATGTCCTATAGAACTTTCCTTTAAGCTTCTGAGGAATCTTCCGATCACAGAGAATGCCAGATGCTAGTCATCATTTCACCCATCCTGCTTGAATTCTAAAACTAACATCCTTATCAATCTCTCCATCAAACTGCAACATAGATCCTAAGTATCGAAACGATTCCTTCTTGGGTACTACTCTACCGGCCAGGGTAACATCTCCGTCATCTGACCTGACACCGCTAAACTCACACTTCATATACTCTGTTTTAGTTCTGCTAAGTCTGAAACCCTTTGATTCCAAGGTCTCCCTCCACAACTCCAGTTGTCGATTAACCCCTATTCTACTTTCATCAATCACCACAACATCATCGGCAAAGAGCATACACCAGAGAATCTCCCTTTGTATATCTTTTGTGATTTCATCCATCACTAATGCAAAAATATAGGGGCTCAAAGCCGAACCTTGATGTAACCCTATGTTAATTGGAAAGTCTCTGGTCTCACAATCGCATGCTCTAACACTAGTCACAACCCCCTCGTACATATCCTTAATAAGGGTAATATACTTTGATGGCACTCTCCTCCTTTCTAGCGCCCACAACATAACCCTCCTCGGTACTCTGTCATAAGCTTTCTCCAGGTCAATAAAAACCATGTGGAGATCTTTCTTTTGCTCCGTGTATCTCTCCATAAGTTGCCTAACCAAGAAAATCGCCTCAGTGGTTGACCTTCTCGGCATAAAACCAAATTGATTCCTAGAGACACTTGTTAACCTCCTCAAACGCTGCTCGCAAACTCTCTCCCAAAGCTTCATTGTATGACTCATAAGCTTAATTCCTCTATAGTTTGTGCAACTTTGAATATCTCATTTATTCTTGAAGATTGGAACTAAAATGCTTCTCTTCCACTCATCTGGCATTTTGTTTGATTTGAAAATATTGTTGAACAACTTAGTTAGCCATCTTATCCCTGCATCTCCAAAGCATCTCCACACCTCAATAGGAATATCATCAGGCCCTACCGACTTGCCTGATTTCATACGTTTCAACGCTCCATTTACCTCAGCTTCTTGAAATCTCCGCACAAAATGTCTATTGTTGCTATCGGCTAAGTCTTCCAACTCGATCGAAGAGCTATCACTTTCTTCGTTGAAAAGCTTATCAAAGTATTCTCTCCACCTATTCTTTATCTCATCTTCCTTCACCAAAAGTCTATCATTTTCATCCTTAATGCATTTAACCTGATTGAAGTCCCTTGTCCTCCTCTCGCGTAACCTAGCTATTATGTAAACGTCTTTTTCGCCCTCCTTTGTACTTAGCCTTTGATACAAATCTTCGTACGCTCGTCCCTTTGCTTCTGTGACGGCCCGCCCCGCACCAACCGACATTTACTCCAAAGGTGCGCTGTACATATGTCCAGTTAGCACGGAACGGGTCGCCAGAAGGGAAAAAGGGAAGAAGGAAATGAACATACAAAGAACCTGTAGAATGTCTCATAGCGCATAGAACAAAATATAATAGTAACACACTTGACATAAAACAGGAGAGACAGTGCATAAGCTGAAAATCAGAACTAAACATCATAGCAGCGGAAATCCAAAATACAGCTTATTACAACTTTCAAACTGTCTCAAAGCAAAGTTAGATAAATGAGGTACACTACTAATGCCCAAGTAGCGACCACCAACGACACAGGGAGAATGTGAATATATATAATACGTGGAAGCCTCCCGCCCGCCTCCGAATCAGCTACTCGCGCATCACCAGCTAACCTGTCTCTAGTCTGCTCGTGTGAGCACCCAGAGTAATAAGAGGAGACATAAAACTTTGGGTCAGACATAAAGCCTGGTATGAGCGATAAGCATCTAAAGTGAATAATAACAGGTAGACTAAAACATACCTAAACTTGGACCTGCAACCAAAGAGTTAGCACTACATACTGTACAACACTCTAAGGTATCATATCAAACAGTGTAAAGATACGGAGGTGGAGGAGGTGTGCATGTCATAGGGATGACAAACAATCAAACATAGCATCCATCCTCACATCTCTCACTCAGTGCTTAAAGCATACGATGTTCACCACTTCGATCACCCAACATTCCTTGCCACGATCACTTTGCCCCATGAAGTCATAAATGGCTTCACTGCACTGATAACGTAGCCACTAATTCCTTGCTATATCCACTTGCCCCATGGAGTTATTCACCCCATCTGCGCTGGCTCATAGCCTTACCAATCCTTACTATGTCCACTTGCCCCATGGAGTTATTCACCCCATCTGCGCTGGCTCATAGTCTTACTACGCATCACCTTGCCTCTCAGGTCATAATGACCCTACTGCACTGATAACGTAGTCTTGCTACCATCACCTTGCCCCTCAGGTCGTAATGACCCTACTGCACTGATAAGTAGCCCATCATTCCTTTTAGTGGTGAATCGAAGTTATGAACGTCGACAACTCCTTAGCACACGTCCCGCAGCAAAGTCCAACCATGAAGCGAACTCGTTGGTTCCCAACTGGTTCCGGGATCCTGAGCTCTAACTTCTCCTATTGGACTACCTTTGCATCTCGGGTTATTGGTCAATACTGGGTCGGGTCGGATTCCTCATCAAGCCATCGGTTCGGGTCGGGTTCCCCCTTCTGGTGCGGTTCGGGTCGACACTCATCTTCTGATGCGGTTCGGGTCGGGTTCCTCTGGGTTCGAGTCAGCTGCTTCTTCTTCTTCGGGTCGGGTCGGTGCTTCCTTTCGGGTCGGGTCGGGTCCTTCTTGGCTCGTGCTTTCGATCCGCCTTCATGCTCCTCTTCATATGCTCCTATCCGATCCGCTTTCTTGCTCCTGCTCTGATTCGCCTTTGTGTTTCCGATCCGATCCGTCCTCTTCGATCCGATCCGTCTTCCTCTATCCGATCCGATCCCAGTTCAGCTAGCGTGACCTTCCTTTTTGCCACTTTTCCAAGTGTTGGGTTCCGATCCGATCAGATTCTTTGCTCAGTTCCACATATCCGATCCGAGCCCCCTTATCCGATCCGATCCGAACTCTGCACTGTTTTCTGAAACTATTCCAGCAAGTGTTTACGCCATTCGACGACGTTTTCGACCATTCTAACTATTGAAATCAATCACAAAGCATTTCATACAGTCATAGCAACATACATAATCAACCACAAACATCATTCACATCAATATCATAGGTTAAAATGGATCAAACATACCCAAAATCCCATATTTTCCCTTAAGCATGTTTAGGTGAAACTAATAATAGGATTAGCAAAACTTAACCAAATTAACCCAAATTCATATCAGAGGTCTAAAACATCATTTAGGAATTTATGAACATTTTTCCCGAATTTTATCATGCTTGAATTCGCTAATTAGCACTAATCACCCCTAATTAGCCATAATTAGTGTAAAACTATGCAAATCACTCACCTTAGCCACAAAATAAACTAAGATCTGAAATAATTCTCTGATGTGATGTGAATCTCAATGCCAACAGCAGCTCCTATGTTGATTTGGTGAAGATCCTCCTTGATTAGGGGTTGCTAAGCTTGATCCTTGACCAAAAGATGATTTGGAGGTGATTTAGAGGTTAGAGGCCATTTTCAGGGATCCTTGGTGATAAGTGGAGGTTAGAAAACTGAAATGGAATGATTCTCCATCTCATTTCAGCCCTCCCATAACCCTAATCCCGAAATGGGTTATGGGCCTACTCACTAATCACCCGATTTGGCCCGGTTAAGCAGTTTTTCCCTCCAAACCTTGTTTCAGCCATATCTCCCAAACGGTAAGTCCGTTTGGCTAATGTGACCACTCTACGGAAAAAGAAACCATCAAACGAATCAAATGGAAGTGGTTTCAGGTCAAAATTCCTTTCCAATCAAAAGTTATGGCCAAAACAGTACCAACTAGGGGCAAAATGGTCATTTAAAAATCGACAAAAATCATGGACATGGGAAATGACTCTAATAGATGTTTCCCAAAGTTACATGACCATACGACTTCACATGGGAAAGAAATAAATATTCTACGATCCTATGATGTGTAGAATACAGGTCGTTACACTCTCCCCCCCTTAAGAAATTTCGCCCCCGAAATTCCCTAATCCTAACACACACAAAGGTCCCGCATGCCTATCAATCATAAAACAACAATCAACCATGTAAAACAAGTAAAACGAGTCTATTCTAGCATGCGGAATAACTAAATCACAAAGTAAATCTTACCAGGCAAAGAGTTCTGGATATGCCTTCCTAATGCTCTCCTCTGTTTCCCAAGTACAATCATTCTCGTCCTCGTCCCACTGAACCTTGACTAGCTCCACCGACTTCCTTCGAAGTTGCTTCGTATCGTGCCCCACAATACGAATCGGCTTGCGGTTCCCAACCGCCTCGGGTTCTACTTCGAAGTCCTCTAACTGATCAGGTGAAATAGTCACATCTGGGTCGTGAACGAACTTCCTTAGTTGAGAAACATGAAATACATTATGAACTCCCGCCATCTTCTCTGGTAAGCCAACTCTATATGCCAAATTCCCGACTAATTCAAGAACAGGGAATGGGCCAACAAATCTTGGTGCTAACTTGCCTCTCCTGCCAAATCGAATCACGCTCTTCAACGGAGAGATCTTGACGAACACCAAGTCACCAACGGAGAATTTCAAGTCTCTTCTCCTCTTATCAGCATAACTCTTCTGCCTATCTTGGGCAGCTTTCATTCGTTGCTGAATGATCTTAATCTTATCGGAAGTTTCTCTCACCACATCTGGTCCAAGCACAAACTTCTCGCCAGTCTCTATCCAACATGATGGTGAGTTGCATGGTCTTCCGTACAAAGCTTCATATGGAGCCATACCGATACTGGATTGGTAGCTATTATTATATGCAAACTCTACTAGATGCAAATGGTCATCCCATGATCCACCAAAATCCAATATACAAGCTCTCAAGAGATCTTCCAATATACGATTCACCCTCTCCGTCTGTCCGTCGGTCTGAGGGTGATATACGGTACTGAGATGTAGTCCTGACCCTAGAGCCTCTTGTAAGCTCTTCCTAAACCCACTAGTGAACAACGGGTCTCGGTCACTCACAATGCTTTTGGGTACTCCATGAAATCTCACTACCCACTTCATATATAATTCTGCTAACTTGGCTGCTGTTCTGGTCGATTTGACTGGTATAAATCTTGCGCTCTTAGTCAATCGATCCACAATTACCCAAATGCTATCATATCCCGATCTAGTCCTTGGTAAGCCATCGATGAAATCCATCGAAACTTGCTCCCATTTCCATTCGGGAATTTCTAATGGTTGCAACAATCCACTAGGCTTCCTTTGCTCAGCTTTAACTAGCTGGCAATTCATGCATTTGGATATAAACTTCCCAACGTCTCTTTTCATCCCTTCCCAGTAGTAAGTCTGTCTCATGTCTCGATACATCTTATTACCACCGGGATGTATAGTCAGTTTTGAGTGATGACATTCTCTAAGCACTTCATCTCTCAAACCATTCAAGTTGGGCACAACTAGTCTTCCATTCTTTCGAAGCCATCCATCTCGATCAAGCCCATACACATTCATCTCCTCATCGATACCCATCTCTAACTTGGAGATGATTTCTAATAAATTAGGATCGTCCCTCTGGCTAGAACAAATCCGCTCTATCAAAGTGGGTCTGATCGTCAAACTAGCTAGCATAACTGGATCCAATTCACACTTTGGTCTGAAATCAAACCCCGCGATATACTCCAGTTGCTTCCATTCAAGAAACATTGCCCCTAAGCTGGCATGTCTCCTACTCAAGGCATCGGCTACCGCATTACCCTTCCCAGGTGTATACGCGATATCAAAATCATACGAAGCCAAGAACTCTAACCATCTCTGCTGACGGAGATTCAGATCTTTCTGAGAGAAGAGATACTTTAACGATTTGTGATCGGTAAACAGCTCAAATCTTTCTCCCAAGAGATAGTGTCTCCACATCTTCAGCGCAAATACAATCGCTGCCAATTCCAAATCATGGGTAGGGTACTTCTTCTCATGCGGCTTTAGCTGTCGACTAGCATAAGCAACAACCCTACCTCCTTGCATCAATACAGCACCCAGTCCGGTACCACAAGCATCTGTGTATACCGTCATCTCTTCATTCCCTTTAGGAATGACTAACACTGGCGCACACGTCAACCTCTCCTTTAGACTTTTGAAGGCATCCTCATACACTCCGTCCCAGACGAAGGACTGATTCTTCTTAGTCAACTGAGTCAACGGTGCTGCTATCTTGGAGAAGTCCTGGATAAACTTACGATAATATCCAGCTAATCCCAAGAAACTTCTTACATCTGTAGCATTCTTGGGCGTAGGCCAATCCTGTACCGTAGCCACCTTTGCAGGGTCCAAGGCAATACCACTCTCGGAAACAACATGACCCAAGAATCTCACTTCCCTTTTCCAAAAATGACACTTAGAGAATTTCGCTTTCAATTGGTGTTTCCTCAACACCTCCATCACTATCCTCAAGTGCCCCTTGTGTTCCTCCTCTGTCCTTGAGTAAACAAGGATGTCATCCACGAACACAAGAACAAACTTATTCAACTGATCTCTGAATACTCGATTCATAAGATCCACAAAATAGGCTGGTGCATTGGTCAACCCAAACGGCATAACCAACCACTCATAAAATCCAGACGGCGTCCTAAATGCCGTTTTCGGAACACTCTCATCTGCTACTCGAAGCTGATGAAATCCTGTCGCGAGGTCCAACTGGGAGAACACTCTAGCTCCTTCCAGCTGATCAAACAAATCATCTATCCGCGGTAGAGGATACTTATTCTTCCTCGTCACCTTATTCAACTCGCGATAGTCCACACACAAACGAAGGGAACCATCTGCCTTAGTGGCAAACACAACTGGTGCTCCCCATTCGGAGACACTCCTTCTAATCAATCCCTTCTTCAAAAGATTGCTGACTTGCACCCCGAGCTCTCGCTGCTCCCTTGGTGCCATACGACGAAGTGGCATCACTATAGGTCTGGCATCTTTCACTAAATCAATACGGAACTCAATCTCTCGGTGTGGTGGAAGCCCGGTCACCTCCTCGAAGACGTCCGGATACTGGCCAACCACGGGCACATTTGACAACTCATCCTGCGGGATGTCGAGAGAATTTACAAAACTAGCCATAACCCCATCACTAGGTAGACTACCAAACACTACCCTCCGCCCATCATCCGCTCTCACTGTCACCAAAAAGCCCTCACAGTCTACCACCACCCCGTATCTTTGGAGCCAATCGACTCCCAATATAATGCCATACCCAGTAAAGCCCAAAACAAAGCAATCACATACAAACATACATCCATGACTCGATAAGACCAAATTCCTGCAAATCATACTAAGGCTAGTCGAACCACCAATCAGGTTCGTCACAATCAATGGTCTATCGACTATCTCGGGTTCCAGTCCCAACCTATCTACCAGGTCACTAGATATGAAGGAACGGGAAGCCCCAGTATCAAACAAAACTCGAACTGGTACATCATAAATAGAAAGCATACCTTGAATAACAACATTCTTTCCTTTCTCCGCCGCAGTTGGGGCATTCGACGAAGAAGGAATAGCATCAAGAGCATATGCTTTCACAATCTGCTTCTCCTTAAGAGGTTGCGGACACTTGTCCTTGAAATGTCCCACTTGACCACAGTTGAAGCACTTCTTATCCGCTGGCTTGGCCCGACAATCTTTAGCATAATGGCCTTTCTTTCCACAGCTGAAGCACTCAACATCCTTCTTGCTCTTTTTCTGGCCACCTTTTGATTGGTCCTGCTTCCTCTTATTCTGAGAATTATTCTTGCCTCCACCGCCTGCTTGCGGCTTTGGCCCTTCCGCAGATGCAGCCTCAGTCTTTGACTTAGGGTAAAGACTCTCTGACCTCAAAGCTTTCCCCACGATCGATTCAAAAGTCTCATCGATGTGATTAATAAGCCTTTCCCCCAAGTACCCATCCAGACCAGTAATGAACTTCTCATTCTTCTTTTCAGGAGTATCAATGAGAGACAGTCCATACTTCGACAAAGTGTCAAACTCAGCAATATAATCAGAAACTGCCCTTCCGTTCTGCTTGAGTTCCAAGAACCTCTTAAACAACACTGACTTCTGGGCAGCTGGAATGAACTTCTCGCTAAAGCGAGCCTTGAACTGATCCCAAGTAACCTGGTCCTCTGGAGTAGCTGTTCTAATGGCATTCCACCAATTCATCGCTCGCCCTTGCAGCTGACGAGACGCTAGCCTTCTCTTCATCGCATCCTCAAGACCCAAGTCATCAAAGATACGGTCACAGCTATCCATCCAATCCTGAACATCCGTGGCCGACTCCGTTCCGTGGAACGGCTTCCCACCAAGATTAGTGTAATCCTTGCACAACTTGGCGAAATCGACCCTAGGCGCCTGCACTACTGGGCCAACACCAACTCCGGGATTGGGAATTACCCCTTGCACTTCTCTAAGCATGTCCCTCATGAGGATAGTAAACATAGCCCTCATGTCAGCGGCATTCCCTTGGTTGGTCCCTCTACCAGCACCCCTCGTCTCTCGGCTCATCGTTAATCTGTAAAAAGGGAAACGATTAACGACCCCATAGTGGTGCTAGTGCAGTGCGACTTCATCTTATACTACTAATAATATATACATACATAGTTTTTGAAAACCAAAGTAATCACAAATACGCGCTCTCATATACGTACCAACTCTCCCTAGTGTCTTTCCCTAGGTTAACTACGCAACCTAGAGCTCTGATACCAAGTGTGACGGCCCGCCCCGCACCAACCGACATTTACTCCAAAGGTGCGCTGTACATATGTCCAGTTAGCACGGAACGGGTCGCCAGAAGGGAAAAAGGGAAGAAGGAAATGAACATACAAAGAACCTGTAGAATGTCTCACAGCGCATAGAACAAAATATAATAGTAACATACTTGACATAAAACAGGAGAGACAGTGCATAAGCTGAAAATCAGAACTAAACATCATAGCAGCGGAAATCCAAAATACAGCTTATTACAACTTTCAAACTGTCTCAAAGCAAAGTTAGATAAATGAGGTACACTACTAATGCCCAAGTAGCGACCACCAACGACACAGGGAGAATGTGAATATATATAATACGTGGAAGCCTCCTGCCCGCCTCCGAATCAGCTACTCGCGCATCACCAGCTAACCTGTCTCTAGTCTGCTCGTGTGAGCACCCAGAGTAATAAGAGGAGACATAAAACTCTGGGTCAGACATAAAGCCTGGTATGAGCGATAAGCATCTAAAGTGAATAATAACAGGTAGACTAAAACATACCTGAACCTGGACCTGCAACCAAAGAGTTAGCACTACATACTGTACAACACTCTAAGGTATCATATCAAACAGTGTAAAGATACGGAGGTGGGGGAGGTGTGCATGTCATAGGGATGGCAAACAATCAAACATAGCATCCATCCTCACATCTCTCACTCAGTGCATAAAGCATATGATGTTCACCACTTCGATCACCCAACATTCCTTGCCACTATCACTTTGCCCCATGAAGTCATAAATGGCTTCACTGCACTGATAACGTAGCCACTAATTCCTTGCTATGTCCACTTGCCCCATGGAGTTATTCACCCCATCTGCGCTGGCTCATAGCCTTACCAATCCTTACTATGTCCACTTGCCCCATGGAGTTATTCACCCCATCTGCGCTGGCTCATAGTCTTACTACGCATCACCTTGCCCCTCAGGTCATAATGACCCTACTGCACTGATAACGTAGTCTTGCTACCATCATCTTGCCCCTCAGGTCGTAATGACCCTACTGCACTGATAAGTAGTCCATCATTCCTTTTAGTGGTGAATCGAAGTTATGAACGTCGACAACTCCTTAGCACACGTCCCGCAGCAAAGTCCAACCATGAAGCGAACTCGTTGGTTCCCAACTGGTTCCGGGATCCTGAGCTCTAACTTCTCCTATTGGACCACCTTTGCATCTCGGGTTATTGGTCAATACTGGGTCGGGTCGGATTCCTCATCAAGCCATCGGCTCGGGTCGGGTTCCCCCTTCTGGTGCGGTTCGGGTCGACACTCATCTTCTGATGCGGTTCGGGTCGGGTTCCTCTGGGTTCGAGTCAGCTGCTTCTTCTTCTTCGGGTCGGGTCGGTGCTTCCTTTCGGGTCGGGTCGGGTCCTTCTTGGCTCGTGCTTTCGATCCGCCTTCATGCTCCTCTTCATATGCTCATATCCGATCCGCTTTCTTGCTCCTGCTCTGATTCGCCTTTGTGTTTCCGATCCGATCCGTCCTCTTCGATCCGATCCGTCTTCCTCTATCCGATCCGATCCGATCCCAGTTCAGCTAGCGTGGCCTTCCTTTTTGCCACTTTTCCAAGTGTTGGGTTCCGATCCGATCAGATTCTTTGCTCAGTTCCACATATCCGATCCGAGCCCCCTTATCCGATCCGATCCGAACTCTGCACTGTTTTCTGAAACTATTCCAGCAAGTGTTTACGCCATTCGACGACGTTTTCGACCATTCTAACTATTGAAATCAATCACAAAGCATTTCATACAGTCATAGCAACATGCATAATCAACCACAAACATCATTCACATCAATATCATAGGTTAAAATGGATCAAACATACCCAAAATCCCATATTTCCCCTTAAGCATGTTTAGGTGAAACTAATAATAGGATTAGCAAAACTTAACCAAATTAACCCAAATTCATATCAGAGGTCTAAAACATCATTTAGGAATTTATGAACATTTTTCCCGAATTTTATCATGCTTGAATTCGCTAATTAGCACTAATCACCCCTAATTAGCCATAATTAGTGTAAAACTATGCAAATCACTCAACTTAGCCACAAAATAAACTAAGATCTGAAATAATTCTCTGATGTGATGTGAATCTCAATGCCAACAGCAGCTCCTATGTTGATTTGGTGAAGATCCTCCTTGATTAGGGGTTGCTAAGCTTGATCCTTGACCAAAAGATGATTTGGAGGTGATTTAGAGGTTAGAGGCCATTTTCAGGGATCCTTGGTGATAAGTGGAGGTTAGAAAACTGAAATGGAATGATTCTCCATCTCATTTCAGCTCTCCCATAACCCTAATCCCGAAATGGGTTATGGGCCTACTCACTAATCACCCGATTTGGCCCGGTTAAGCAGTTTTTCACCCTCCAAACCTTGTTTCAGCCATATCTCCCAAATGGTAAGTCCGTTTGGCTAATGTGACCACTCTACGGAAAAAGAAACCATCAAACGAATCAAATGGAAGTGGTTTCAGGTCAAAACTCCTTTTCAATCAAAAGTTATGGCCAAAACAGTACCAACTAGGGGCAAAATGGTCATTTAAAAATCGACAAAAATCATGGACATGGGAAATGACTCTAATAGATGTTTCCCAAAGTTACATGACCATACGACTTCACATGGGAAAGAAATAAATATTCTACGATCCTATGATGTGTAGAATACGGGTCGTTACAACTTCACTCACTGCTCTCTTTGCAGACTTCTTTGCCACTTTGTACTTGTGCATGTTCTCTTCGCTTCTATGACGGTACATGCGTTTGTAGCATTCCTTCTTCTCTTTGATAGCCTTTTGCACCTCGTCATTCCACCACCACGAATCCTTGGGTTCTCGCTTGCTTCCTCTTGTTATCCCAAATACCTCAGTGGCGACTTTCCGAATGCAAGTTGCCATCGCATTCCACATGACATTTGCTTCTCCTTCCACATTCCAAGCTCCTTCTCCCATTACTTTATCTTTAAACACCCGTGAAGCATCTCCTTTGAGTTTCCACCATTTCGTCCTGCTAATCTTCGCTCTCTTATCCTTCACCACCCGAAGACGAAACACGCATACCAACAGCTGGTGTTGTGAGATGACACATTCTCCAGGTATGACCTTGCAATCAACACAATCTCGTTTACTATCTCTTCTAGTTAGGACAAAGTCAATCTGGCTAGCCTGTTGGCCACTACTGAAGGTGATCAGATGTGATTGCCTCTTTCTAAAGAAGGTATTAGCAATCATGAGATCAAAAGAGAGAGCGAAATTCAAAATATCTTCACCCTCTTGGTTCCTACTGCCAAATCCAAAACCACCATGCACTCGCTCAAAACCCCGCTAGATGAGCCAACATGGCCATTGAAGTCTCCTCCTATAAAAAGTTTCTCGTTATTATGCACATTCCTAACCATGACATCCAAGTCTTCCCAGAACTTCTTTTTGGCTTCTTCACTTAGACTTACCTGTGGGGCATATGCGCTAATGACATTCAAAACTGCCTCGCCAACTACTAGCTTAACTAGGATTAATTTTCCTGTTAAGGACCCTATATTCCAACTACCTAACCGAACTCTACTATCGTCGACTAGCTTCCTTGCCCCTCGCATCCGCTGAGAAAAATGCGAGGACCCTTGCTCACTTATCACCACACCGGGGCGTCGGTGTAGCGCGCCACTAAGAGAATGGCGGCCCAGCCCTTGCATATTTAACACTATATCCGAGCCTCGATATAGCGCGTCGCTAAGAGGGTTACGCCCCAACGAT
Organism: Allium sativum; assembly: GCA_030737875.1. Lineage (NCBI taxonomy): Eukaryota > Viridiplantae > Streptophyta > Magnoliopsida > Asparagales > Amaryllidaceae > Allium > Allium sativum. Next base: position 305,936,466 of record CM060924.1, read on the forward strand.
ATATTATAAGGTTCCATATCCATGAGAGTGGCTAAGTTTTTACGTTGGCTCGCCAAGCCTATCACAACCGACCTCCTTTACCCTGGCTTGGGACAGGCTGCATAGAAAACTACACAGGCGGAGTTTCGTATGAGAAAGATATGACAGTTTAAAATTTAATTGCAATAATAGCTAGCTAAATATAAAATTAGTTTAATTACTTTCTTAAACCTACTGTTAATTTCCTCCTTCGTTCAAATGTTTTTAGGTGCCGAAATAAACTCGAATCCACCACGCCATGCTAGGGTTCGCCATCGCACGACAATCGAGGCGCCAGAGTCTGATAGAGGAGTGCCACACGACGTGGCGTGGCGTCGCCTGCCACAGCCAGCAATGGCTCCAAGCTCGGTGGGCCCAGTTGGCCAGAAAACACCTGCGAAGGTGATGCATTTGCACCAAAAAATCGAATAATCTCCTCCACGATATACGATCATAACCATACCAAATTGAAGATCATGAAGTGCTTTCGGATTTTTGTTTTAGGAGTTTGTGATAATATTGTGTGGATTAGAAAATATTAACGAATTAAAATTGGAAAGTTTCGACCATTAAAACGAGTGTTGGCGGCGGCTTCTGTTTTGAAGCCAGGGTTAGGGCACAATATATATATATATATATATATATATATATATGTTTTATTTTAAGGATTAATTGACATAAATAATCCGAAGTTTAACCCATCCGCCGATATTAATCCCAAGTTTGGATTATTTATAAATAATCCCAAGTTTAGGGGGTGTCTTCCCAAATTGATCCCACTTACCCGATGACCTGGTATAGCAGGTTTCAAGTCTAAATCATTTGCTAATTAATAACTTTTGTTAATTAATAACTTTTGTTAAGTTAATAAACCCGTTTTAATTGAATTCATTACAAAGGGAGAATTAAAGATGCTACCAAAACATAATACATGATAAGGCAACAACAATTAACTGGAAACCAAGATCAAAACAGAAAAAAAACGAATTCAAAACAGGAAACCAAAAAACAACGTGATCGACATCAAAAATTGAAACCAAGATGTAACAGAAGAACCAGAAGATCCACAGCACAGGCAAAAAAAAACACCCATATACCATGGAAACAGAACACCATCTCTTGAATTTGCATCAGCCTCCACAAGCACACAACGCAGCCACAAACACAAACAAGACGACATGCCTTACAACGCCACCCAAACACAACTAGCACAACACGTAATTCATCACCTGACCAAAAATCCTACTGCATCGATCAAAGTTGTACAGAGCCACATGGAAAACTCAAGAAATTGTCTGCTAATATGAGCATATCTTGAGTTAGAAGCCGCAGCTTTTACTTCATTAATGTACACTGAATTGGATCCAAAAATTCATTGGGTATATCACCAAGAATGGCCTCAGCATCCATTGCTTTAGAAGCCGCAACTTTTACTTTAACTCCAAGCTGTATAAAATCTTGAACAATCATAGCATCTTCACCAATTTTCCATAGAATATCAGCTACAACAGTGAATAGCTGTTCGTTGTATGAGCCCCCTCAACCACCTGCAGCAGATCTTCTACTCCCACAACAAATCGCTTACATCTAAACCGCTACAGCAACCAAAAACAGATCGGAAGCCCGTACAATCAAGCGCACCCCCGAATCGAAATTCGAAATTCGATTACTTGAAATCGCGATGAGAGATCTAAACCACTACAACAATCTTCTTTACTTGAAATCGCGATAAGGAATCGCTGAGAGCAAGCGAGAGTTACGTGCGATTTGGGGTTTAGAAATTTTTGAAAAGAATCGAAATTCGAAGAACGAAGGCTGAAAATAATTATTGATTTGTAGTGAACGAAGATTTGGGGGTAGAACTGATTTTGACGAGAGAAATAATTACTCATTAAGAAAAGCCACCGGTTATAACAAGTCATCGGGTAAGTGGGATCAATTTGGGAAGACACCCCCTAAACTTGGGATTATTTATAAATAATCCAAACTTGGGATTAATATCGGCGGATGGGTTAAACTTCGGATTATTTATGTCAATTAATCCTTATTTTAATTGTATTAAATTCTAATTATTTCTTAAAAGTGAAATTTCGCATTCATACTCCAAACGAACACCAACGACTTTCTCCCCTAGCCATATGCCCCCCCATTTCGAACACAATGGGATATGTTTCGTAAGCTGATACAACTGTTTGGACTAGTTTTTATCAAAATTAAAATATAAATCAATATAACGTTTAATATCAATGTTTTAAAACGCAAAAGGCGTACGCGAGGCGTTTTCGGGTCCGTGAGGCGAGGCGTAAGCCTCGACGCGTTGAGGCGTAAGCCTTTCGGAAAAAAAAAAGCTCATTTTTTAAGGTGTCTGGACATTAACACATAAAGACATAATTAAAATAGGTCATGACAGTCGCTCAAATAAAAAGACACAGGCAAAAAAAGAAAGATCAACAAAAAAACAAGTAACAGCAGTTTTTAAAAAAAAGATAACAAAAAAAAACTCTCTTTCAATTCATTGAGGAATGGAACTCGATTCCTTAACAGGAATCGAAATGAATCGATTTCGATTCCCGTTAAGGAATCGAGTTCGATTCCTGTTATGGAATCGAACTCGATTCCAGTTAAGGAATCGAGTTCGATTCCAAACAGGAATCGATTTCGATTCAATCTTCCAAATGAAAATTAGGTTTTTTTTTATATATATAAGCGCACGCCTCAGATAGTTGAGGCTCTGAGATGTGCGTTTTTTCATGCTTTCCGCGCCTCAAACCCCTGAGACGTAAGCCTCAGGGGGAAAACGCCTTTTAATTCACGCCTTCAGGCGTTTTCACCTTCGCCTCGCCTTGAGGCGCGCCTGAGGCGCGTTTTTTAATACATTGTTTAATATTAAATTTGAACGTATATTTTAATTTACCACGGTCACATACTGACTCCAAAAATTATGAAATTTGAAATCTCGCTATATTCTACAATTACGGTTCTAACAAAATTAATTTCGTCGAATTTGGAGACCATTTGAAAAATGACCTTTTAACTAGCTTATTTAATTTACAATTGAAATTGAACACGTGTTTAAATTTACCATGCTTATATATGAATTCCAAATGACTTGACATTTTAAAACTGACAATAATTTGACGTTCCGGATCTAACAAAATTAGTTTCGTCAAAAACGGAGGTCGTTTGAAAAATGATCATTTTTAAGGACTTATATAATATTAAAATATTAATAAATTTCATAGCGACTATTTTAAATATTAATATGGACATAACTTACAATTTATAATATGAAATCTGATTTATATTGCATTATGTATATTCAGTTGAAATTTAAAACTAAAATTTCAAACTACCGCGACGTTACGAGTTCGTTTTTAATTAAATTTTAAATTTATACGTTCAAACTTCATTATAAATAAATTCTAAGTCGTTTATTCTCAAAATAAGTAATTTTAAATTTACACGCTATTTTACTTTTTCTATCATTTTACATTTTGACATGGATATTTCATAGTTTACACAATTATTTATTGACAGTTAGCTCCTAACATTTTATATTTAAGTCTAGATACTTAGATTAATTACAAAACCCAAAATTTAAGTAATTTAAGTAAATCTAATTAACTTATTTTTTTTAAATACTTAAAATGGCAAAATTATGTTTTTTGGCTCTAAATACCTATACTTTAATTTTCTATAATCATTTACGTCTCTGTCAATTCTTTCTTAACATTTTACATTTAGTACCATATTTTATAATTAATTACATAATAATACAACTGTATAAATAATTTTAGCAAACTATTATTCATTGATTCGTCTAATAAATCACATCAAGATTAAGTGATTAACCATATTCATATCAACAAAAATGTAAAAAAAATTCAAATGTATAGACACGTCAATCACAAAGCATAACTTATACACATAATTAATTATCACAAATTTAAAGTTGAACTCATTTACGTTAATATATTTACCGTATATTGCATTGAATTATTGATGTCAAACGTCTACATTTTAAAATTTATTTAGTCATTTACTAAACGCTGCACAATATCAATTGACATTGTATATTTAAATTAATATGTTTAGATTAATTATGTGATTTTGAATGCAGTTAATAAATTGTTGTTAATAATTCATCTAATTAATGCTAAGTGTGATGTTTTAAAATGTAAATTATGTACATATCAATATAAATGGAAAAATTAATCTTTTTTTCAAATATAAAGTTAAATAAGTCAAACAGTTTAAATAATATATGTAAAAAATAATAATTAAATTAATATTTTATACAATTATCTCAATAAATTTATCAAAAACTGAAGAAAATATTTTCCGCTTTAAATACCTGCATTTTAACATTTTTATGATTATTTGTTGAACCTCATTAATTTTTTTGTGATATTTTATATTTCAGTCCATATGTTTAAACTACTCATGAAATCTTAAATTTTAATTATTTAAATACTTTTCGACAGTATTTAGTCCATTTATCAATAGCTCTTAAAAATATACGCCAATTTTACTATGCGTATTTCCTTGAATTTTTTTTACTATGTATATTCATATTAAAAAAAAGTAGTTTTATATTCAACTACAAAGATGTATACATCACGTAACATGAACTATGTATATCAATAATAATGGCAAAGTTAATTAGTAAACTAGTTATGATTCATTTATATCAAAAATTTACAATATATTATCATAAAATACTTTTTGAAAATCAATAATTTCACAATAAATTTATAGGTTATTTTGCAAATTTCTTTTCAATTCTTCCTACTATGATAGCTATACAATTAAACTAACTTCGTAATTTTACATTTAACTTATTTAAACAAACTTTATTAAATAATATTTGTTGATTCATCAAATAAATTACTAATGAACATCAATTTCATATGTATATCTATATTAACAAAAGTAATTAAATAAATTCTCAAATATAGATACATTCATATTGTTTGTGTAAGTCATACAACATAAATATACACAAACAACAATAATAATTGTAATTAATAGTTCGTATATTTCACGTCAAAATTTATCATATATTGCATAACAAATTCGCTTTTTAACATTAAAATAATAAATACTATTTTTTTAATAATATTATCGTGCGCGCACGGGTTACACACTAGTTGAGATGAATGATTGAATCCTCAGATTGCTTATATATACATGTATAACATGTAGAACGTGGAAGTTATCTGTTTGTTCGAATTAAAAGAATGAATGTTATGTAAACTTCATGTTAAGAGACTAATGTGTTTAAATTGAGTAATTATAGATACATGGAGCGGTGTGGCTCGGTTTTGCTTGCATAGTTTGCTTAAATATTAAGCGAACTCGCTTAATTACGCTTATATAAGGTACTCCTATGCAAAAATACAAAATAGGGTACATGAACCGTTATATATTGTGTTTTCCGAGTGTGTGGGGGTGATATATACATATTTATCTTTCTTGTTATATTGCCGAAATCCCTCTGTGCAGAGGGGACTTTGCCAAAAAAATTCGAAAATTTAGAGAGAGAATTTTTTTCAAAACTTTCAAAAAAATTGTAAGCTGAAGGGATAATTTTCAAATTAGGTACAATTTCAAGGGTTTTTATTTGTATGAAAGCTAAAAGTTTTGTATGGAATCGTAGGAATGTGAAGTGTCGGGCATCAACTAAGTGAGTTTTTGAAAAGTTAATGAGTTAGGAATGTCACCTAACAGTCGTTGACAAACAACTTTAAGATTGATTGTTTCTGAATAATCCTAAGTTTGGATTATTTCTGGATAATCCGAAATTTGGGGGGTGTCTTCCCATATTGATCCCGATGACCCCCTGACCAGCTATTTTGGGATCAATATGGGAAGACACCCCCAAACTTCGGATTAATACGGGAAGAACCAAGTAAATGGGATTAATATGGGAAGACACCCCCAAAATTCAGATTATTCAGAAATAATTCAAACTTGGGATTATTATGGGAAGACATGTTAAACTCCGGATTATTCATGACAATTAATCCTAATTTTTAATGTAAAATGAAATATTCATCGTCCATTAATCAAAATGATGATGCTTTCACCAATAGCTAGAATAACCTTATTATGGCTGGATTGAGTATAAGCTCTACTCCATATTACTGTAATGTCTGCACATTGAAAAAAAAAAATACTGTGGCCAAACTTGACGTCGATTGTCAATACTTTAACTTTGTTACAAAAGTTTGTGCTATCTCGTGTACTGATTTTAGCATGCAAATTACATTTCTTATAGCATGCTGATTTTTGCTGTTTTAAAATACAATGTGTGAAATTAACCATATCATATGGCGTATGTTTGCGGTTTTTCATCATCTTTTTTTTTTTTTTTCCTTCCCATTTGCAATTATAATATTCTTCAGGCTTTGATCATGGCTTCCCAGGTATCCATATCAACTCTAATCAGAATACCTTGTTTCATTGTGTAGAAATAACTTCACGTTACGGTTATTCATGACTGATTGTCCTGTTAGTTCGATGCTTGAACTTTCTCAGTACCGTTATTTTAATATTAAATTCAATATTGAAATCTTGCTGAAGTTGGTAATATGGTTTCAACATGCAGATTAAATAAGACTAAGCATGGAAAAACTTATCAAGTACATTTTCAATGGAGGGACCACGTTTTGATGACTGCCTTTTCTTAAGGTAATGTTTTGAAATTATTCTATGGAAAGGTACCATAATCTAGGAAGAAATGTGGTAGGTCTGCGGGCATATGCTGTTACCAGCAACTAAAAGCTGAAGAACATTGTTTCCTGTGTAACTTAAACAAATTAACCAACCAACTTGGTCATCCCTCCATTTTCTTAATAAAAAACTGAAAAGAGTTGCATGATAATACATTAAATGGCACCGTCCACCAACTTTGGACAAATTTTTTGCTTTCCTCAATTTTTATTTAATAAGATGATCTGGCAGTAAAGATTGTTCCATACATTGCCTTTTAAGACTTAATTTCAATACAAAAATTTCATTTGCAACAGCCACCATTGTGGGTTTTATCTCAGTTGGAAGGCGCTTATTTTTCTTTCTTCCAAAAATGAAGGCTCTTTAGTTTTGTGTGGTTTGAATAATCTCTATGTTGTAGACAACATTCAATAGAACACGTGTTTGTAAGACCATCACGAGGTATAAGTATAACACATTTTTGGCCTCTTTTGAGTTGTTATTTTAAGATCAGAATCTTGAATATGTGCCATGTCCTTATGTTGAGTTATTAAATGGTCAGTAATCTCAGAGTTGAACACAGCAAAAGGTTAGATGTTAAGTGGATGAACTTTGGAAAAACGTAATTTATACTAAATACCTGGACGTGGTAGTCTTTCAAATAACAAGTATCATGTTCAACCTCCTAAACATGATTTGATACACGCACACACGCACACACGCGCGCGCGCACACACACATATATATATATATATATATATATATATATATATATATATATATATATATATATATAATAGGGTTTTAAAAATTAGCCTGCAAAGTCAAGTAGAGGAAAAAATGCAAGCAGCTGCAGTAGAGATTAGAATCATATAACTCAAAAGGTAAACTAAGAGCACATAACCAAAATTTGTTACTACAATTTAATCATTATACATAATCATGTTATTTTACTCCAATTTATACTAAAACCAGACTTCAATGCTATCATCTATTTTTTTCTGAACTAAAATTAGATATAGATTAGTCATTAATGATGCATTAAAAATACACTAATGTAACGGTGCATTAAATATATCATTTAATTTATCCGTCTATGAACTTGTTTGAGGTTTTCAGTAAATATTTGTATTGTACCATTAATATTATACTATAATGATATCACTATATGCTTGTTTGTATTTTTATTTCCTAACATTACAACTTACGTGAAGTAAGAGTATTTAAATCAAAATTTGTTATTTCTATTTTGTCAACGTTTACTTCTGTACGTTATAATTAGATTTCAGAAACAATAATTCACGTACATGTTTTTTTACCATATTTAAGCCAAGTAATTTACCCAGTAATGATACATTAAAACATAGTTAACTATGTATAACGGAAAAGTCTATTTGAATACAAAATGGTGACACGAAATTGAATACCTTAACTGCTAGATAACCCCTGAAATTCACCTTTCACACAAAAACAAACAAATCCAATGACCCACAATTTGTGTCTTTAATTTTGCATCGCAATAGCTGCTCCCATATATATATATATATGTGTGTGTGTGTGTGTGTGTGTGTAATACCTAAGTGCCTTCTTGATTATCATTGCTGGATATAATTCAAAATACGTTAAGGTATTACTAAAATAATGATATCTTGAAATATCATCACTGGACCTAAATTAAATACCTAAATGCATTCTCAGTTATCTTCAATAAATAAATTCATCCTTCACTGCAATAATAAGAGGAAATTGGGGAATGTGACAGTTATTAAGAAAATGATGCTGGACCGTAACTTTTATAACTTGGGCCAAAGGACCTGCGTTTTTCATGCAAATTTGTGAAAAACCAATTCTATTTGAACTCACAGAAATACTGAATTCACCCTTGAAATTTCAAAAAACCCGCTTTTTCGCTGAGTTTAAATGCATTGCAAAAACATATCTTTTCCTCAATAATGCTTGAAATTTGTAAGAAATGCTATAGATTATATTAGCATTAGATTTTGCTAACAATAGTAAAAATGCTAACAATAGCTATCAAAAATTTACTACAAATTGAAGTACTTTAATGACCAATATTAATCGAAAAGTTACTATCAACGTCGAGCTCCACTGCACAGATGTTAGAATTAGCAGTAAAAATAAAAAGAACCTTTCTTATACATTTGAAAGAACAACATACTATGCAAATCTGAATTAGTATTGATAGCAAAAACCTTATTTTTCAAACTGTATGATATACCAATAGAACAATGAGTAAGATGTGGCTAACATTCACATAAATTATTGTTAACACCAATTGAAGGACATGCCATGTCAGATCGAATAGCATAGTCATTCTCATCAAGTAAACAATAAAGAATACCATCAAAATAATTTTACCACAAAAGGAGAATAAGAAAGGGAAAATGAAAATAACATATTAAAGAATACGCTATAAAAGAATACAACAAAAAATGATAAATATGCATATAAAATAATGTTATGATAAAAAACAAATGGAAAATGCTAAACGTATATAATACAACATAATGAAACCATACCCAAAGTCATCTCTCATGCTTCAACCCAAATCAGATATAACTGTACTCAAATGACTTCCAAATTTCAAAACAATGACAATATATAATTAAGAAAAGAAAAGAGATAGATCCATAATTTGAACTGAAATCAATAAATTAGGTTAAATAACCTTTAATGCTATTAGGTGAGAATGAATTATCAAAAAAGAGAGGAAATCCAAATATATATATATATATATATATATATATATATATATATATATATATATATATATAAAGGTGGATACCCAGTGCTGAAGGCTCCCGTAGTCAAGCGTGAGGACTTCCTATACAGTCTCCCATCTGGTACTATTCTCACGGCTTTCCGGGCTCTGGGGGTGGTCGATTAGCGCGCGCAGTCTTTCCCTCACATTACGTGAAGAGGCTGGGGCTCGAACCTGTGCGCTCCAGATTACCAGCCGGGTAACATTACCGTTTGCGCCAGGCAGCACCTAAATCCATATATATATATATATATATATATATATATATATATATATATATATATATATATATATCAACAATGAAAATTTGATGATATCAAAGATCGAATTTTAATTTTATTTAGAAATTCTAAGAGCAAGAAAAGAGGGAAATTGGGAAAAGTTAAAAAGAAGAAAGTTAGGTTGTTCAACAAAAAGAAGAAGAGAAGTTTGGCGTTCAACCCAAATTTTGGGACCTGCATATTTTAGCCCAAACTAATTTAAAGGTATGTCCTCAAGCCTGTTTTCTACAAGTTACAGTGTGAAATATATATTTAAATTCATAAAACTATTACATATCATAACTTCAGCGAAGTGGTGTTGAAATTGCGCGACTGTATATAAAAATTGAATTGAAGTAATGTAGCTTTGGAGTAGAGAAGACGATTTGTATATCGGAGCTCGGAATGGGGAGATAAGGCGTCTTAGGTGCAGGAAACTGTCAGGGTAGCAGTTTAGAGGTCTGAGGGGCTTGGCCAGACATCTGAGCCAAGAAGCATTGAAGGCAGTAGGCAAAACCAGACGTATGGCAACTACTGCCAAACATCTGCCTCTGGGTCAGACGTTTGACCCTGGAAAGTTAGACGTCTGTCCTCTGAAAACACAGTTTTTTAAGGGCAAAAGTCAGAGACGTCTGAGCCGGCTTTGGGTCTGGATCAGATTTATAATTATTTGAGGGCATTTTGTTCTATTTGCATGGGTTTCTGTTCTTCTTTATAAGCTATTCTTTCAGATTTGAAAGAGGGATCTCTTATTAATCAAAGCAAGGGGTTTATCCTTCATTAATTAGGGTTTAGGCAATCTTAATCTTCTTAAATTATTTTCTTCAAAAACTATATTTCTTTGTGAGAAATTGTGATCAATGTAATCAATCTCTTGTACTCTTCTCATTAGTATTAATAAAAGCTTCCTCTCAAGTGGACGTACACCAACACGACATTACTGGAACCACTATAAATCGGTATGTATGACTTATTTATCATTATCACTCTTAATATTGTTTGTTGATTGTTTGTGATTGGTTATTGGAGTGATTGCGTTTTGGTTTGAGATATTGGTTGGTTGCTTTTGCACTTTTATCACGATCTAGCTTGTTTTCCGCAACGTTAGAGTTTGTGTTTGAGTGGTCTCGAATTGGAAAACTCCACAACAAGTTGTACAATGGATGAACTGAAAGTTACATAAATTGATCATTTGAGTGATTTTCAATAATGTTAAATATTGAATTGCACAATATAAGACTGCCAGAAATACTAATTTAATCTCAGTCTGTTTTAAAATTGAAAAACTGCATAAAAATATCTTCTTTAATTTTTAGGAATCAGATTAGTATTTGTAAACAAATTTCAGGATCTATAGTTAATAAGGTATAATAATAATTCAAATAAAAATATTTTAATTTAAGAGTCGAATGCCGTAATTCATTTAACAAACAGCCGTCGAAGCCCATCGGAATTATCGTTGCAATTTCGTCCCTTTCTAGCAGTGCTAAATACATTTTATTTTGATAAATTGATGTAAAATTAAGATTGTAGTCAATGACCTCTAGCTTAAGTGATTAAAGGTATGAAGCTTTAGACCGAGGTTCTAAAGATCGTTGGTTCGAGTCTTGAGATATAAAAATGAGTGGTTTGCTTAGATAAAAGTATCACTCCTATTTATATAAAATACTGAACAATTATTGGAAAAATATATAACAAACATAAAATGCAATACAAAATAAACATATCAAAATTACACAATCCACAATAAATACACTGTTAACTCCAAAAATGAAATTGTCCCTATATCATTGTGAAAGCACCAGCCTTACAGGCAATCTGGATAATGTCAAACATATATCTTAATGAAACATCAAGTAAAAGTAAAAAAGGGAAAGAAACACAATTTTTTAGTGGTTTGGTTATTATGTTTAGCCTATATCCATTTCATTCCATCTTTTATTATAATCTTACTGTTGGATCTCTCTAGATCTCAACTAGTTAGCTTTAGATTTAGGTTACAAGTGTTTGAATATGTGTTAGAGGAGATAAGAAGTGAAGAAGAAGAAAAAAAATCTTGATCTAACAGGGTAATGATGTCTCCTACAAGATCTCCCCGTTTCCCAAGTGCAGATGAATCGATTTTTATTTTATAACTATCTAGTGTTAGGGTCGGAAAGTGTTGGGGTCGGAAACAAGATGCAGAAGAGTCCATATATCAATGCGAATCTCCAACATTAGTCCCATGATGATTCGACTCATTCCTATGACTCATCACCTATGACTCATATATAACATAGACTTAATTTATTTCCATACTTTCTCACTTGTGACATCTTCCTATCTACTTTTTGAGTCGTTTCGAATTCGTTAAATCATATGTTTTCATGAGCCATTCAATCCATTCAAGTACGAAGATGAGTCGTCCATAATTCCTTCAATACTCATTCGAATTAGCTGAAATTTTGTAGGTGCATTCAAGTGGAGCGAGGAGAGTCACCCTTATGAGTCACACATTTATGGGCTTAGATCATAGGACTCCTAAGTCTTGGAGATAGCTTCATTTTGTTTCAATCCTGTCCAAGTTGTCCTTTTACCTTTTCTAAGTACTCCTATGAAGTTTGGTCCCATTTCGATCTCGTTTGAACTCTTTAAGTCCAATTGAAGTTGTTTGGTCCAAAAGCTTGAGGCATGTCAATGGGGCGGGCGGGCACGGGTAGTATCCCCCATCACCCGCTCCATTAGGTAATTTTTTGCTCCGTGCTGGCCCCACACCCGCACGGGTACCCATTAAACGGATTTTAAATAAGTTGCGGGTATCCGTGGGTATCCGCGGGTATCCATAATATTTTATTTAATTTATTTTTTAACCATCTATTAAAATTATTTTAAAATACATCCAGTAAAAAAAACAAATTATACCAGGCGTGAAGTTTGGCAACGCTTTGCATGAATTTGGCAACATATTGATATAAACCAGCGAGGAGGAGTGAAACAATAATTTTTGCAGGATGAGTTGAATTGTTCAATAAAAACATGCGCACAAATACGCAAAAGCCAACAACAATGATTTATGCATTGACAATAAATCACACTCAGTACGGGCATGGGTACCCACGGACACGGATATCTTACTATTTGTACCCGCCCCATTAATTAACGGATATTTAAAAAACCTGTTTATTTTATCCACGGGTACCCATTTAGCTATCTGTTTCATATCCATGATGGATTTTATCCGCGGGTGACCGTGAGTACGGATTTCTTTGCCATCTCTAAATAAACATATACCAAAATAATCTCACATTAATAAAATTTTATATTTCATTGTTTATTCACTTCAGGTGTACAAAATTAATTGTAAGCTTATACGCCGAAAAGTTACGTGTATATAATAACTATAGGCTATTAACTCAATCTATCTTCTAAACAAATGATTAAAGATTCAACGAGATATATTATTTTAATGATTGCACATGCATAATAATAATAATAATACATACATACATTTTTTTTATGATCACTATTCAATAAATGAAGCGATTTTCCTTTTTGTAAGTTTCCTTGACCACTTGAAAACCATCCAGATAGACAATAGGTCGTTTCTTCGCTCACGGGTTGATCCGCCGCAAGGTTCTTCCCTAGCTGCTAACAACAAAATCCTTCTCTATTTTTCCGGTCATAGGTTATATGAATGTAGAAAAGCTAATAATGGAAGAAGGATGTTAACGAGTATTTGAAAATTTTGACATCCGTTCACATCAATTATCCAAGATATGAAAGAAAAATATGAAAAATTAGAGATTGATAAGGATATGTGGTAGGGCGTGCTTACAATGAATGATCACGGGACATTTCAGCGGAAATATGAGCAGGGTATTTGAGGGGGAAAGTTGGTTGAACGAGAATGCGTATGGTGCTACAAGTGAGGTATTTGAGTGGGTGATTAGACTACGATTTTTAATTTAATTGATTTATATTTTATTATTTAGCAATTTATTTTATAATAAATAACATGTGTCAATAATTTATAGAAATAAATTGAAAAATTGTAAATTGCTTGGATTCGGTTTAGGTCAACTTCATAATGTATAGCACTTTGATACAACTGTAATGCAAAAAATTGCATCTCAAATGGATTTCATTTGCAAAAATTATTAGTTTTAGATTTTTACTAAAAAATTAAACTTAAATTTAATTTAATTATTAAGATGCTATTCATTTATTCATTTGATCAATCAAACACACCGTCTTCACGAGTTTCATCCCAACGTGCTATTTTGTGGGACAACTTCATTAGGGAGTTGAAAGCATTGGACACGAATAGAAGTTTAACCTCGTTCAGTTTCCCTTTGAATGTACCCGTATTATTTGGATTCGAAACTTATTTATCCAATTTTATCAATATGGGATTGAGATTATGCACAGTTTGGTACATAAAATGATTGTTATATAATATTTTATCATGATAATAATTCGTATTATACCAAAGTTTTAAAATGCAAAAGGTGTACATGAGGCGGTTTCAGGTCTACGAGGCGAGGCGTAAGCCTCGAAATGTTGAGGCGTAAGCTTTTCGGATAAAAATAAAACGCAAAACAAATAAAAAAATTCTCACACTTTAAATTAATCAATGCAAAAAATGAAAAACAAATAATTTAAGATCCAACTTTTACCAAGTATATATTTTTATTATAGATTAAAAATAAATAATCGAGACTCATATGATTTAAATTTTGATTTCTTAAAACTATTTGAAGATCACATCAAACTCTAATTTTGATATGTTCTATCAATTCAAATCGATTTGCAAAATTTATTTCGAGATTTAACAAAGTTTATTGAAAAACATTCTTCAAATAATAATGAGAAAATTCATTACATTGTTCATGATCATTATTTCATAAACAATCTTACTTGATCATGTCGATATTGAAATTGAAAAGTAAAAAAGTGCTATTTTTTATTTTCTTAAATTTGTCTTTTTATTTTCCATTAAATAATTAAAATTTAATGACTTTTATATGTGTCAATATTTGCAACTAAATATAAAAGGTTTTTAAGTCATATGCCTCACTGTTTGAGACGTGCGAGGCATGCGCTTTGTATGCCTCAAGTTGTTGAGGCGTAAGCTTTAGAGGTATAAAGCCTTTTGAAATAAGCCTCAAGACGTTTTATCTTTATTTTCTCGAGGCGGGCCTTGAGGCGAGTATCGAGGCGAGTTTTTTAAAACAATGTATTATACATATATAAACGAATATATACCATCGAACTTTGATTATTATCAGTATTTTATACTTTTTTGTAATTACAATGCATGTACATATGTCTGTGCCCACGAATATATATTATATGATATTTGGAAATGATTTCGGAAGCCGATAACATTAAATATTCTCATCCGACAGTATCCATTGACTGAAGCCAGTAAAGGTATCTGTTAAGTGAATCAGGGATGCATACTCTGAACTAAAAAATAAAGACTCTGTTGTACGTACCCATTCTGGTTTATGAGTTGTGAAGGTGGAAGATAACCTCCACTCCCCATGGTTGTGCCATTGCCTAATCTTTTCCTCTGTTATATGTTTGAGTTTGTAACCCTTTACCAGACCTTAGAAAATTATTAGATTATCTTAAAAGAAATAAATGACAATTTTATCTTAAAAGATTTTTTTGAGCTCTTCTTTGAATACTGTGTAACCAGCAACTAATTTTTTTAAAAAAAAAAAAAAAAAAAAATGTAACACAACGAATCAGAATGATGGTTTTGCATACTGCTAAATCAACCTGTTTTAAGGATAGCTATCCACTCTATAATATATTAGTATGTACACATGGAAAAATAACCTTGTCAAACTTGACAGTAATGGTGAAAATTTCAACTATGTTATGAAGACCCTCTGCTATCTCATGCATTGATTGTAAGGGCATCTCCAGTGGTTCCAATTCAAGGTTTAATATTATGAAAATGTTGCCCAATCGTTCCGTTCAGCCTTAATATTAAGGCTATTATTCTTTTTTTCCAGTCATTTTTTTGTTGTTGAAAATGTTCTGGCGCCTATTTAATAGGCGGCAGACTTCTATAGGCGCCATACTTCTGGCCCCTATTAAATAGACGCCAGACCACTCGGGAAAACCCAGCATTTAAAGACGTAATATTCAAAACACTGAATATTACATCATTTAGCCACTGGAGATGCCCTAATATGAAAATTACGTGTAATGGTTTTTTATGGCATGCTGGTCTTTTTGCTGTTTTGCCATACAGCAAGTGGGATAAACCATATCCTCTCTGTTTGTGTGTGATACACACATACATTGTATGTATGTATGCTAATCATTATTTTTCAGTTTGCACTCAAAATATTCTTTTAGCTTTGATCCACAGTTTTGATGACTGGATATGCTTAAGGCAATGTTTCAGAATTATTCCATGGAAAGATACTATAAACTAGGGGAAAAAATGTAGTAGGTGCCTAGCTAGCTGCATTTATGATCGATTGAAAACAGGAGAATATAGTATCCTGTATTAATTAAACTAAATTAATTGATTAATTGACTTAGTGATCGCTCCATTTTCTTAATTAAAAACTGAAAAGAATCACATGATGATAGTACATTCAATGAAACTGCCCACCAACTCTGGACATTCTTTCTTTGCTCAATTTATATTTGATTTGGTAACCAAGCTGTACATGACATTATATATTCTCATCCGAGATTATTCATTGACTGAAGCCAGTAAAGGTATCTGTTAACTGAATCAGGGATGCATGCCCTGAACTAACAAATAAAGACTCTGTTGTACGTACCCATTCTGGTTTATGAGTTGTGAAGGTGGAAGATAACCTCCACTCCCTATGGTTGTGTCATTGCCTAATCCTTTCCTCTGTTATACGTTTGAGCTTGTAACCCTTTACCAGACCTTAGAAAATTATTAGATTATCTTAAAAGATTTTTTTGAGCTCTTATTTGAGTACTGTGTAACCAGCAACTAATTTTTTTTTATTTTTTTTTAAATGTAACACGAAACGAATCAGAATGATGGTTTTGCATACTGCTAGATCAACCTGTTTTAAGGATAGCTATCCACTCCACATTAATATAATATATTAGTATGTACACATGGAAAAATAACCTTGTCAAACTTGACAGTAATGGTGAAAATTTCAACTTTGTTATGAAAACCCTCTGCTATATCATGCATTGATTGTAATATGAAAATTACATGTAATGGTTTGTTATGGCATGCTGGTCTTTTTGCTGTTTTGCGATACAGCAAGTGGGATAAACCATATCCTCTCTGTTTGTGTGTGATACACACATACATTGTATGTATGTATGCTAATCATTATTTTTCAGTTTGCACTCAAAATATTCTTTTAGCTTTGATCCACAGTTTTGATGACTGGATTTGCTTAAGGCAATCTTTTAGAATTATTCCATGGAAAGATACTATAAACTAGGGGAAAAAATGTGGTAGGTGCCTAGCCAGCTCCATTTATGATCGATTGAAAACAGGAGAATATTGTATACTGTATAAATTAAACTAAATTAATTGATTAATTGACTTAGTGATCGCTCCATTTTCTTAATTAAAAACTGAAAAGAATCGCATGATGATAATACATTCAATGAAACTGCCCACCAACTCTGGACATTCTTTCTTTGCTCAATTCATATTTGATTTGGTAACCAAGCAGCAAATATTTATTATCGTTTTGCCTTAAAAGATTTAATTTCAATACGTGGGACTACCATAGTGGTCACGTCTCAGGTTAAAAGTAGCGTACATATGAGACTAAGTTTCTTGTTTTCAAGAATTAATCGTCTCTCCTTAGTTTTGTGTGGTTTGAATGGTATTCATACAGTAGACAAAATTCAATGTAACATGTTTGAAAATGATCATGGATGTATGTTCATATGATGCTTTCACTTTGCAACGGTTGTTGTCATGTAAGACCCTTATGAAATATAGCATATTTTGGACTTCTTCAAGTAATTATTTTAAGATTTACAATCTTTAAGCTGTCATATCCCAAAGTTATGGCTTGGCATCCCAATCCATCTCTGTCTAAGCTTAAATTGTTGGTAATCAAAGAGTTGAACACAACATAAAATTGGATGATAAGTTGAGAGGCTCTGGAAGTCCAACATCACTAAGGTACGACTTGGATGGTGTCGAGATGGTATCAAAATAAAAGGCGCAACTCAGTTGTGTCCGCATGTTTTCCCTAACAGTTCTTTGTTACCTGTATCTCTTAAGTTTTGGCTAGATTTAACAAATTATATATATCCCCTATAAACTTATGAATGAGATATCTGCATATTCGAGAGTTGCTCACTTTGTAAATGGCTATGTACCCATTTGGAGTTGATTACTTCTGTAAATGGCTGCAGAAACCGTTTGTTAAGCGTTATAGGTTTCTATTTAGGCAAGTTTCCAAGGAAGTACAGGAATTTGCCTTGCAGTGTTGAGTGAGCGGGAATTTTTAATTCATCAGTGCTGTACAGCTTTCAGTTTGTGATGGTTGGAACTTAAAAAATAAAATAAAAAATGTTCGATGATAGACCATTGTTGTTAATTCCATGTATCAATATTCCTGAAAACTAGACACCTCTCATATATTCGAGATAGAAAATAACTGTTAAAATCCAGCAACAATGCTAAGATTTCCAGTTAGTCGATGTTTGAAAGATCTCAAACCGAATCCAGCACATGTTCAAGAATTGGACCAATTTTACACCTTAAAACTGGTTATTTTTGGATATTGTCCTTCTTATTAGCGTTCAATCCGTGAGGTGTGTATGTGATAGTGTTGTAAAAAAACTGGGTTAAAATATGACGTTTTATATATAATTTTGTTACAAGATTTATATGTTTTACATGTGGATATAATTTTATTTAATTATTTTTGGGAAGATGAATGAGGTAATCGGGTTTATCATTTGTTATGTGAATAAATGGACATCAATTAATTGTGCTTAACATTTAGCCAAATTACGAAATCTGTGAATATTTACTGAGCTGATCATGTAGTCAATTTATTACTAGATTCATAAAAAATAACAAAAAAAAAGGTACAGGTCCTTGTTTTTTATGTTGTAAGAGAAGTCTTTATAGAAATGATTTTATAAATTATTTTCTTGTTTTTTGAAACTACAAAGAATGCAATATAACTTGCATTTCTCTGACGTAAAATACAATTAAATTTGTAGTTACAAAAAATATATATGTAAAATTAGATAGTAGCAAAAAACTGCAGTAAATTTACTAACATAACAATTATTGTTATTGTTATTTATACATTAAAAAAAGTTGATTTTCGAATTTTTAAAAACTTTTTAAAAAGTGCAAACTAACTTGTAATTTTTATCAAAAAACTGCAAGTCGGTTCTCTCTTTTCGATTTAAAAAAAATTATGATCTTATTTACGTATTCATTGCTACAGGAACTTTTCTGTAACAATTTCAAAGTAGGAACCTTGTGTGTGAATCATAAATATTTAGATAAATGGAAAATCTTTGTTTCGAAGTTTATAAAATATAGTCCGTAGTTGAATGCTATATTTTGATAACATAAGAGATAATTTATTAAAGCAGAATACTTTTTAATACCTCAACGTTTGAACCCATGATGTTTAGAATCTCCATCTAAAATGTCATACCTCTATCTACATGACTTAGAGATCCTTGATCTCATAGTTGAATACTATCATCTTATTTCTGTTTGGATTCTATCCCCCGAGGGTGTTTGTATCAAACTCCGTCGGGTCCTCCTTGAAATATAACCTAAAGTTAAACTTCATTATATTAACAGATTCAAAGGGCATACAAAGATTTAGTCCGGATCAACTGAAGAGTACAAACTTTGTATTTGAGTGGATGATAATTTAAATTTGTGAAGGCCACAGGTGAAAATGTCTAGTAATATTAGGGGATGAGGATAAGAATTTCGAAAATATGGAGAACTGAATGCCAGTATAGTTAGGTAATTAAGAGAAGCAGGTGTGTAAAGATGAGGATTTAAATGAAAAATATTATGAGAATCAAGTAGATGCTAGATTAGTAGATTGTATGTTATAAAATTGTTTTGGATTTGATTTACTGCACTGATTGAACAAAGGAATGTTTGTTGACAGATTACGTTTGCCAGCCCTGACCAAGACATGTTGAAATGCAGTATCTGTTTCTTGATGTTAGAAGTTCCCAATACGTTTGGTAACTACAGTCTCCTGGGTTTTGCCATCTGAATGGTGGTATGATCAGCATAATCATGAAAGAAGAAGCCAGGGAACTTCATTGATGATAATATACATAATGCAATTAGTATGCAGTTATACTGGTAAATTTTGATCTGCTCGCTGCAGTATCCCGCTATTCCAAAAGATATGATTCCAGGAAAAAGACTAGCTGCAGTCAATCCTCTTGCATTCACAAACTGGAAACAAAAACAAACATGCTCATCTCAAACCGATGTATCATGCCTGAAGTTCAAGGTAAGGCACATCCTTTTTAGCATCGCTGTATAGCTTGCATAAATGGTATTAATCCTCGAACTTAATACATTGTATATTAGTATATATTTTCTGCATACTGCAGCGCTTAACTTATATTATTATTTTATTTTCTTTTGGGAGCTGCAAGATCCAAAGGCAGGCTCATAACTTACTGAACTAAGATATCTCCGCATGCTCTTAAGCAATGAAAGCTAGAAATCAAAATTTCCAGGATGTAGACAGTATAATAAAATGCATAATTAAGTGAATATATAGACTGTATAAATTTTGATAATCTTTGCTTGGCTGATGGAAATCAAGGGACTGGACTTTGAATGAACTAATGCAAACGGACTATATCAAGCAAAATTTCTGTTATGACTGATTTATGTCGAGGTCTTGTATAGAGAGACAAAATAAACAAAATACTCCTTTAAAATACACAATGAAACTTAGATGCAGAGCTGGCCCAAGCAACTTCCTAGGCCCAACTTTATGCTAACAAATGGCTAAAAAATAATGCAACTTGCCTGAATTTGAACCCATATTATCCCTCATTCAACAAATGGTATGTTACCACTACACAACAAAGCCAATCAGCATTACCATTATATGAAACCTTTTTATCAAATAAACTGCTAAAGTGGAATTCAAAGTGATCAAATAAACCAGTCGAACTAGCTTTTTGATTGGTTTGGATGGTTGTAAGATTAGATTGGTTCATAATCGGCTTGTAGGATAATTTTGTTTGACCAAAACAACCAAACTTCCATCTTATTACCAATATTAGAAACATTTTGTTAATTCTTTTAAATTAGTTTAGCTACCAGTATTGTTTTCATGTATCATAAATGAGTTTACCTACAAAAAGCATAAATATAAAAAATATAGAAGAACCATCAAGTATTGGGCCTGGAACAAAGATGCGGAAGAGTGGCATATCACTGTGAATCTCCACTATTTGTCGCAGGATGACACACTCATCCCCACGATTTAGGTATGACTCACTCATCCCCTATGACTCAAGTATGACTCATCCCCTATAACTCGGAGATGACCCATTGACTTAATTTTTTTGAACTTATTCACTTATGTCATCTTCCTATCTTCTTCTTGAGTCGTTTCATCCAAATCTTGAGTCATTTCGACTTCGTGTGATCATCCATTTTCATTAGTCATTTAGTTCATCCAAAGCTTTGTTAAATACCAATGGTATAATTTGTTTTCAATGTTTCAGTAACCAGTATTAAAAAATGGTAGTAATACGATATTAATGTAACTGAAGTTGTACTACATTTTGAAACAACCATGTTTTTCTACACTACAATATCCAACACTAATAATAAAAAATATTAACACGTTTAACATACTAGATTGTGACTAATACTTATTATATATTAATAACAGTATATTACTGTTATAATATGAAATTTTAGAACTGTACATGAGTGATGAAATGAAAAAGCATATATATATATATATATATATATGGGGCAGGTTCGAGAGCACCCCAAACACTACAGCACCTCAAAAGCCCCTCAACCACAATCAAGTATCTCAACCACAACCAAGTATTCCACACCCTCTCTCCTTCCATTCATTCTCTCACTTTTCACTCACATTATTTAATATAAATGAGTGGTTGTTGTTCGGATGCAAATGGGGGGCTGAAATTCAGGGGTGATCCCTGATCCTGTCCCTATATATATATATATATATATATATATATATATATATATATATATATATGAGAGCGTTCAATGGCACCCGAAACAGTGCAGCTAGGGGTGAGCGTTATTCGGTTAAACCAAATAAACCAACCAAACCAATTTATTTTGGTCGGTTTGGTTCGGTTTTGAAATTAAATCGGTTTGTAATCGGCCCGAAAAAATATTAAGTTCGGTTTAACCAAATTAACCGAATTTTTACAATATTTTCAAAATTATCAGTATTATAATAAATATTTTACGTTAGTTTAGTTATTTAAGTATATATTAATCGTCACCTATTTGTCAAAATTAATATTAAAAATCAAAAATAATAATACTGTAATCATATATTTATAATTTATTTCAAATTATAGTGAATATTTCAAACACATAGCGTAAACATTTCTACTTCGGTTTAACTGGATAACCAACCAAACCAACCAAACATAATTTGGTTGGTTTGGTTTGGTTTTCATTTTTATTGGTTTTAGTTTGGTTTAACAAATTTATCATCGGATAAACCAAACCAACCAAATGCTCACCCCTAAGTGCAGCACCCCTAAATTCCCCCTGATTTCGACCACATATTCCGTTTCTCTCTCCCTTCACTCATTCTCTCACCTCCCACTAACTTAAACTATTATAAATACTTGGTTTCTGTTAGGGGGCATTTGGGGTGTAATTGAATGCTCCTGTATATGTATATATGTATGTGTGTGTGTGTGTGTCTATATATATATATATATATACATACATACATACATACATACATATATTACTACTAAATTAACATGACATTACATATCAAATTACTTCGTACTAGTGTCATACCATGTACAGAATAATAAATGCTCAAACATACTAGAATTACCATGTTCGTATAATACAATATTAAATGTTAAACTCATATAGTGTTATATCATATAGAATAAGAATACAGTAAACATATAGCAACTAAAATGATAATAGACTATTAAAATATGTTAACATTTACCAAATTTTCACATAAGGTGGATACCCAGTGCCGAAGGCTCCATATAGCAATTAAAATGATAATAGACTATTAAAATATGTTAACATTTACCAAATTTTCACATAAGGTGGATACCCAGTGCCGAAGGCTCCCGTACTCAAGCGTGAGGACTTCATAAACAGTCTCCCATCTGGTACTATTCTTACGGCTTTCCGGACTCTGGTGGTGGTCGATTAGCGCGCACAGCCTTTCCCTCACATTATGTGAAGAGGTTGGGGCTCGAACCTGTGCGCTCCAGATTACCAGCCTTTGAAATTGATTGCTTTACAGATCCACATCCAAAGTAACATATTCCGGAATTAGTTTTCTTTGCAAAGCCTCTAGATACCAATTCAAATCGCTATATGACATAACATCATCATGTAAATTTCTTACAAAGCCAATTTCCCCAAGTATGCATAATAATAGGAAAATATGAACTTAATTTCTCTGCTAAAATAAAACGCAATATCATTCAATTTCTTCATCGTAGCATCTCTAATTAGATCAATAATCAAAGATTTCACAAATTTACTACAAGTATGAACTTTATAAACGTCCCTTAAGTCGACATCACATGATGTTCAAAATTATAAGTTCTAATAAAAAAAATAAAAGCTGACTATAATTTGAAGAAGCTTTCACATGAAACTTACAACCTTTCCACGAGTAAATAACAAATATTCTTTTAGGACAGTTTTTAACAAAAATCAAATCATACCCTTTTTTATTTGATAAGCCATTAGAAAATCCCTAAAATCTTTAGCATCATTGGAACAATAACCAATAAAGTTCAAAAGATTTATTTGAGATCTTTTCTTCATAGTATCTTTTAAACAAGAAACAGACCTGACAGAAAAATTAATACTTAAAGAACTACTACGAATTGAAGTGCTTTAATGACCAATATTATTTAATAATTACTATCAACTTCGAACTCCAATGCATAAATGTTAGATTTAGGAGTAAAAATTTTAAAAATAAATAAACTGTTTATGTACATTTGAAAGAACTAGTATGCAAATCTGAATTAGTATCGATGGCAAGAACCTTATTTTTCAAAGTATACGATATACCAGTAGAACAATAATAAGATGTGGCTAGTATTCACATAAACTAGTTTTAACACTAATTGAATGTCAGAACATATTAGGTCGAATAGCATAGCCATTCTCATCATGTAAAAAACGATAAAAGAAAACCTAAAAACAATCCTATCAAAAGGAAAATAAGAAAGGGAAAATGTAAATAACATATAAAAGAATACATATGTAGTCTAAAATAAATAACAACAGAAGATGGTTAATATGCATATAAAAATATTGTCAAAATAATAACACTATTAGAGAAACAGTGTATTCCAACGCTCGATTTTCCAACGGCCGCCAACAGCTAAATAGAATCTGTGGAAGCCATTGGAAGCCGATGTAACAAAGACCGTTGGCGGTTGTTGAAAGCTGTGGAAATTTTCATGCATATGTTCCAAAGACCCCGACCTGCTGCTCATTTTATTATTCCTTCATCCCCAATTCGATTTCCCTTCCCTTTCCACCCCTTCACCTCCTTCAATTTCGATTCCTCCACCCCAACAACTACCGCAACCGCGTCTGACGTCAACCACAAGCTCCTCCAGCCCTTCTACTCGCTTATTTCTCTTGGATTTAGGTGAAATTCTTAAACCTAATTTTTAGGTTTTCCATTAATTTCGGTTTAATATGAGTTTTATTTGATTTCTAATTGTTTGCGTATGTATATTACGTCATATTATTCCCTAATTGCTATTGTTATCGCCGTAATTATCAAATTCGTAGGAATTGCTAGCATGTATAGCAAATGCTTGGTGTTAGCATGTAATCGAACCCTTAAATAAAAACACTTGTTGCCATGAATTGTTAGCATTTGAACGAGATTTTGAAAAATAAACATTGGAATTTTCTTCACCTTGCTAATAGCGTCCTCTATCTCCCCGTCCTTTCTTGATTCGTCCTCCTCTACTCTTGTTTCGTCAGCTTTCCCCCCCCTTCCATTTCGTCCTCTTGTCCCTGATCCTGAGCATCCTCCTTTGTCATCATTTTCAGCATGCAATGTTTCATCTTCTTCATTCGGTGAAGTTGTTGTTGAGAAAGTTAATTCTGATCTGATTAATTCTTTGTCAGATTCGTCTTTGCAAGCTAAGCTTTCAGATCCAATAGATTGTAACATTTCAGATGCCAATTCAGATTTGTTAAATCTTGGTGATCATGGTAATTTCTTGTCTGATCGTGATGTTGATAATATAGTTGATTTTGGCATTTCTAGTAATTCGTCTTTTGCAGTTAATCAATCTCATTTTAATCAATATCATGTTAATTCAGATTTTGATGTTTCTAAGTCTGGTATTCCCTCAAACATTTCTCGTGCCTCAAACTCTGTTGTTAATAACCTTGTTCTTGATAATCAAATTTCTGCTGCTAATCATTCATTAATAAATTCTGTTGATAATTGTAATCCTTCTACTGTAAATCCCATTGTTAATTCTATTGATTCTTCGAACCTTTCAAACGTTAATTGTGAATCCTCTTGTGGTAACTCTGTTCAAATTCCAAATCCTGTTCCCAAATCTATTCTTTTTGGTTCTAATTTGCCTGACATTCAATGTAAATCTAAAGCCAAAGTAGATTACCTTTCCCTCTTCAATTCACTTCCTCGTAATGCTGGCATTTACAAGCCTATTGATTTTGAGATAGATAAGGATGGTTTGCCTAAACCTCCACCTGATATTGTTAAGCAAGAGGGACTGAAGTACTGGCAGAGTTATTTGGTTGGTTTCTTTCTTGATGGTTCATTATCCTACCTCACTGTTGTTAACTATCTGCGTAAGTTGTGGAAGCTTCAAGGTGAAGTGGACATTAAATCAGATGGAAATAATTTTTCCTTCAGATTTTCCAATGACTTTGATAAGGAGAAAGTTCCGCAAGCTGATCCTGTGTTCATTAAAGGTGGAACGTTCATAATAACTAGGTGGGATCCTAGTGTTGGTAGTGCTCAATCACAAATCAAGAAAGTTCCTATTTGGATCCTTCTCCATTGTATTCCTCTGCTGCTATGGACCTTGGTTGGGATTAACTGTTGGCATGCCATGTTGGCAAACTGATTTGCTTTGATTCTAGCATAGAGAGAATGCAAAGACTAAGATATGCAAAAGTTTTAGTAGAAATCTCCTCTGAAACTGAATTACCAGATTCTATACCCATGGATGCTCTGGGTGACAAATGTCCTCCTGTAATGATATCTTATGATTGGCGTCCTCGATTATGCACTCATTGTCATGTTTTTTGACATGAAACAAAGTGGTGTGAATTTTTGAATAAGGTTGATGATCAACAACAATTTCTATCAGATGGGGGCAGTGGTTGAAAAGCAAACTGTATTAAATGATAAGCAAAATCTGGACATGAAATATCTTTCTGAAGAGAATAAACAAAATGATTGGAAAAGGGTTGTTAATAAGAAAAAACAGTATTGGAGGAGAAAGGAGGGTAAATATGACACCGATGTTGAAAAAGATGTGAATGATGCAATGAATAATGTAGTGCAAATTATGGGTACTTGCAATGCTGATGTTGGAGAGGTAAACAATGATGATGTGCAAATGTCTTTAAATAATTCAGTGCTGGGGAGAGATAATCAGAATATTGTGATTGTTGATGAGCATGGAAATAGTATGGTGTAAAGTAAAGATTCCATTGAGGTTAACAATAATGTTTTGGAGAAGACTGTTGACAAAGGCAAGAATTTTTTTGATACAGTGCTTAATAAAGCAATTGAAAAGGAATTTCATGTCCAAAACCCTTTCTCTGTCCTTGATGATCACCTAAATATGCCATCCTCCTCCTCTAATACATCATTTTTATCTTCTCAATCTTGTAATTCGACTTTCAGTTTTCGGATTCCTCATAAATCCTCTCTTACCCAAATGGTCTCTACTCCAATTGGTTCTTCAACTTCACCTTATTCTCATCTTTCATCTCCTTCTAATATCATTTTGCCACCTCCACCATCCTCTAGTCTTGAAATTCCTGATAGTAATACTGATGTTGTATCTAGTGCAAAGGAAAAAGTTGATAATGATTTAGTTGTTTCTAATTCTACAACTAAATCTAAGAAAGGAAGGAAGAAAAAGAACAAATAGGTCTCAAGTGACATAGAAGATATTGATGAAGGTATAGAGTTCAATCCAGATGATGTTATGCCTTCTGGAAGTCAAAAATATAGATCAAAAAGGCATACTAGACAACACCCTTCATCATTATCAGGTCAATTAAAGCTATAATGATGATGCATAATATATTATTTTGGAACGTTAGAGGAATGAACTTGTCCTCTAAGCAATGTGAAATTAGGAATCTCATCAAAGCAAATAATATTCAGCTAATTTGTCTTTCAGAAACCAAGCTTGATATCAATTCCACATCAAAAGCTGCTTCTTTTATTTCACCTAGCTGGCAATTTGACCATAATCTAGCGGATGCAGGATTTGGCAGATTGTTAACTATATGGAATCCTCTTTTTTCTGCTTATCTAAATTATCTTCCACTGATCAATTCATCCACTATAAATGTCTTTATCTTCCATCCAATTCTTTGTTCTATCTGACCTCTGTATATGCTCATAATGCTGTATTTTTGAGGTAGCCTTTCCTCAACTCTTTATCTTTTATTCATAATCATACTGATCCTTGGTTACTTGGTGGGGACTTTAATTGCATGTACTCCTCTAATAAAAAATTGGGTGGTTGTCCTTTAAGTGTTAATGACATTGCACCACTCAATCAAGCTTTAATCAGTGCTAAACTTATCCCTCTGAAATGCTTTGGCTTTGAGTATACCTGGTCAAAGAAAAGTCATTTTGATCAGCCTACCTTGTGTAAACTTGATCACATTTTCATTAACTCTTCTTTTATTGATCTGTGGACTCGTTCTTTCTTTGATATTTTGCCACCTTCCATCTCTGATCATAGTCCTCTCTTGTTAAACTAGGGAGTGGGTGATTCCATCAGTAAAGGGAAGTCCTCTTTTAATTTTTTTAATTTTTGGTTTTCACACAAAGATTTTTCTAATATTCTCTTGCAGGTTTGGTCTCATAGTTATGGCACTAATCCTATGACCAGGCTGATTTTTAAGCTGAAGCTTCTCAAATTTCAATTAAGAGCTTGGTCTTCATTTCTTTTTGGTCAAGGTTCAAAGCTTTCTGCATTCATCAGGAATGAATTAATAAAGGTGCAGCAGAATTTGAACATCAATCCATATGATAAACTGCTTCAAAAGTCGGAGTTAGATTTGCAGTCTCAATTAAAAGATGCATTGGATATGGAACTGCAAGCATCTAGGCAAAGCTCAAGTTTAAGGAAGGATTTGGAAGGAGATAGAAATACAAAGTACTTTCATAATTCAATTAAAGTTAGGAAAGCCAAAGATGCATTGTTCAAGATTAAAGATATTCATGGTAACACTTTTTCAACTCAATCTGATATTGATGATGCATTTGTAAAATACTTTGAATCAATATTAGCTCTAAGTTCTTTGAATTCTGCAAATGTTCAGCTGTTATTTCATTTACTGCTTCCTACCATTTCAAATCGGCAATCATTGGATTTAATCAAGGAAATTTCTTGAGATGAGATTAAAAGTGCAGTGTTTAATATGGATCCTAATAGTTGTGGAGGGCCAGATGGTTTTAATACTTTTTTCTTGCAAATGTGTTGGCCAGTTATTGGGGATGATATTATGGATGCTATTCAGTATTTCTTTTTGAAGAATTCTATGCCTGCTACTTTTACAGCGACAACTATAGTTCTAATTCCAAAGGTTGAGAACCCATCATGTTTTTCTGAGTTCAGACCAATATCCTGCTGTAGTGTTTTTTATAAAATCATTTCAAAAGTGTTGGCTAACAGGATGCAAGTGGTATTACCATCTATTATCTCGATGAATCAGTCTGCATTTATTTGTGGTAGGTCCATTAGTGACAATATATTGATTACACAAGAGCTGTTACATGGATATGATAGGAAGATCATATCTCCCAGATGTATGATTAAATTAGATATCAAGAAGGCTTTTGACATAGTTTCTTGGGAAGCTATTTTAGCTATATTGTCTAGAATGAATTTTCCTGCTCCTTTTTTAGCGCGGCTATACACATGTATCTTAACCCCCAAGTTTTCTATATCTAGGCATGGTGGTTTGCATGGGTATTTCAATGGTAAAAGAGGAGTAAGACAGGGAGATCCTATCTCATCTCAATTATTTATCATTGTAATGGAGCTTCTAAACTCTCTTATCCTTAATCAGGTTGAGCTTAAAAAGTTAGAATTGCATCCAAGGTGTAAGAATCCACTTATAACCCATTTGCTTTTTGCAGATGATTTAATCATCTTTACCAAGTCTGCTTCAAGTAATATTCAATGTATCATTTCTACGTTGTAAACCTTTTATGATATCACCGGTCTTCATATTAATATGAGCAAATCTCATATCAAAATTACGGGTCTACCTATAAATCAGAGAAATGAGTTAATATTGAGTTCAGGTTTAAAGGAACTGCCTTCTGATGCTATATATTTGGGTTTACCACTTTTCTCTTCTAGGGTTTCTAAAGCTAAATGTATGCCAATGTATGAGAGAATTATTGATAAGATGAAACTCTGGCCTTCATGTAATCTATCACAGGCTGGTAGATTAACGATTGTACAATCTATCATTAACTATGACCACTTATTACTCAAGACATTTCATGTTGCCAGTGAAGCTTTTAAATATGGTGATTAGTGTCATGAATAAGTTCTTGTGGCATAGAGACTCCTTTGCTAAAAAAATGATCCCAATTTCATTTTCTAAGTTGTATGATGACAAGAGGAATGATGGATTAGGTATTACGGATCTTTTGCAATGGAATAAGGCAGCTATCTCGAACTACATCAATAAATTGAATTCTGATGACAGTAGTCTCTGGACAAGATTTGTGAAAGCAAACCTGATTGGCAAAAAGCATTTCTGGACAATGGCAATCCCTCAGAATTGCAGTTGGAGATGGCGGCACATTTTGAAGTTGAGAGGTACTTTTTTACCTTTTATTCAATGTAATGCTAGTAGAATTAAAGGCTTATCATTCTGGAACATGCCTTGGTCGGATAGAGAACTTATTCTTGGTAATGTGGTTGAGTTTAATATAAAGAGGAATTGTGGAATTTTTGAGAATGCTATAGTTGATGATTTTCTTCATGATGGTGATCTGTTATTGCCGTATAGTAGTTCATCTTTTTAAAGGAGTTTATGGAGTCATATAAGAGGTAGTTTAAGATTGATGATGATATAAATGTTATTTGGTCTGGTAAAAGGCATTCTATTAAGCAAGTGGATAGAGTGTTGCAAGGTGATAAACCCATCTTTCCATGGCATAGTAGAATTCAGAGTATGAAATCATCAGCCAAACATAATTTTTTGTTGTGGAAGGTAATGTCAAATGCAGTTAACACAAAAGAAAAGTTGTACTCTTTGGGAGTCATACAGGATAATACTTTGTATTCTTTGTTGATCTGATGCTGAAAATAACACCCATCTTTTCTTTGAATGCCACTATGTTTTTCTGATTTGGAGTTGGATTTTGGCAGTTGGAAATTATTATAGACCATCAAGAGATAGTAGGATTGAATGGTATAATGTTTTTAAATTGACAAGATGGAAAACGAATAAGAGTGTGATTCTATTGAAGATTTTGAAGTTGTTCATATATGAAATTTGGGTTGAAAGAAATAGAAGAATATTTGGTGGTCTGTCATTGAATTCTAATGAATTGTTTGCGGTGATTCATAGGAAGATTTTGAAGCTTTTGTAACGTTTGTGTTGTATTCATTTGTTGGATTATGCAGCGATCCTTGAGTGGTTACAGTGATCCTTGAAGTCCAGTATTAGTGAGCAGCAGTCCTTTCTTGTTGATGATGTCTGGCATTATGAGATTGAAGTTTTGTAATTTTTGTAGTTAGTTATGATGACAATATCATAGAGTTTTTTTTCTGAGTAACTTGTATATGTCATTATTTTTTCTCTATGATGTTTGTTGTCATTGTTGTATAAAGTACTCCTTGTAATGTTTTAGTGTTAATAATATTTTACTGCCTTTCAAAAATGAATTGTTAGCATTTTAAAATAGCAATGTGTTAGTGAAATAAATATATAAAGATAAATTATTAAGTTATCAAAATCATAATTTTTTTTTAGTTTGCCACTTCGTTGTGCATTGGAGTTATGCTTATCATGATTTATTCATACGTATTGTAACGAATGTATGTGATTTGTTTGTTGTAATTATTATAAAGAAAAATAATTGTTATGTAAAACATAAATTCCATTTAATAAAAAGGACATTTCGGTGTTGTATACCACATTTTTATTAATAAAAATACTAAAACTTTTTTTCATATAATATAAAATTTTCACAAACAAAAAAATGATTTGGGTGAATACTAAAATTGATTTTTATTAATGAAAATACTAAAAATATTTTTCATATACCAAAAATATTTCATATTTTTACTTTCTAAATTTGCACATTACGTGAATTCTTTATCGTTAATAAAATTTATGTTGTAAAGAATGATTCTACAACTAATGATACTTGATAAGCAGTTAATATTTGTATTATATAGCGCTAAAAATGATTAACTTTTTTAGTTAAATTTAAAAAAACGGTTAACTAATTATTTCCGATCAATGGACATGACTCGTATCATACTTTGACTAGACATATTTTATTTTTGTATTTCATTGTCTTCCAAACTACGTACTAGATATTTTCTTACACTTTTTCAGTATAAGTTAAAATTATTGAGGTATGATATAATGGATTAAAATTATTACTTTTTACATAACCAAAATGACAATGTAATTTGTAACATTGTAGTTTTTATTTTCAGTTAATATTTCTTTTAATAGTTAAATAAATATTTTATATGTCTCTTCTTTGGTATCATATACTTATTTTTGATAAATATGTGTTGCTCATATCCAATTTTATATCTATGTTGCAGGTATATTATGTTTGACCCTGCAGGTTCTGGCTTTGGCTCCGGCTCCGCCTCTAGACGACGTAGCATTACCCCTTATGCCGGTGAGGGTAGTGGCGCACAGTTAGCTCGTCCAGTTGTGTACTTGAAGCCTAAGGCTGACAAGGCATAAGTATCAAAATTAGTAGAATGACAATTTAATGTTTTTTTTTACATAATATAACTATATTTTATAAAGTTCTAATTTATATATAACGCAGGGGATTTGAGTTGGAGCCGTCTAAGACGGTTCTAGATATCTCTAAGGAAGCGTATATGACCAGAATGAGCGATTTCTGGCCTAAGTGGAGCAGGGTCCCAGCGAACGTCAAAGAGACTATATAGTAAGATTTTCTGGTACGTTTATACTGCTTTATATATTGGTTAAATACAAATAAATGACATTAGTAATATTTTCTCATTATACAGGGGGCAGTCGATGTGCAGGAGGCTAACATGAGCCTTGTTCAGTGACACTGGAACTCAAAGGTCGCCAGAAATTATAGAGAAAAGATGAATGAGATTAAGACAAACGGGAAGAAACCAAAGTGGATCGGCGATGAAGTGTTCGATAAAATGGTTGCATAGTGGGGCATGGATGAGTTCAAGGTAAATCTATAAGGAATCTAATTAATTTTTTTACCGATTTTAAATAATTAGTCAATGTACATTTGTAGGCCGAATCTGAAAGGAACACCGCAAATAGGAACAAGAATCCTGTAACTCATCGCGGAGGATCCAAGTCTTTCCAGCATCACTGCGAGAACTTGATAAAGTTGCCAACTATTACATTTGTATATTGATCAATTAAATGATTGACTATGTAGAATTGAATTATTCAATTTATCAACTGGAGGAACGTATTCGTGAACATCTTGTAACGTCCTAGATTTTTCGGCCATTTAAATTAAGATATTTAAATTTGTTTATATATTATATTGGAAATATAATGGATTTTTAATCGAATTTATTTATTTAGAATAGAGTTCGAATATATATATATTTACATATTAATTAAAACGAGCTCGAAACGTCGCGGTAGTTCGAAATTTTCGATTTGAACTTTAACTGGATATACAGGATCCAATATAAGTCGGATTTCTGTGAAACGAGGCACGTTTGAACCGGTTCGATTATATTTTTCTAATGAAAGAGAAAAATCGAAATTCCAGCTTATAGATTTCAAGTTACGTCCAATTCAAATTTTCAAATAGTCGCTGTGAAATCGTTTTTAAATTATAACGATTTATTTTATTTATATTAAAGTATTTGTATATAAATAAAATATTATTTAAAACCAGAATTTCTAATATTGAGTTTTGAGTTCTATACTGATCTAAAAACGGTTTGTTTGAATTTAACGTATAGTTATATATTTATCAGCATTTCACTTGATCAGGCAAAAATGAAGAAAACCGAATACATTATACTTGTACAACACAAACAAATTTTGCTACATGAACATGATACAAAAGAAAAAAAAGAAAAAAAAAGTGAACTTTGACATACAACATGGAAGAACTGGAAAGTGATCAACAAAATATATACAACATATATCCATAAACTGTTGGTACAAATGCAAAACCGAGTGTACAAGAGAATTCATTTTTCAAATTTCAATGTCATGTATTGTTTCTTTCATAAAACACATAAAACAGTAAGATGAGTATATCTCCACAAGCACAAACAGCAAAATATATCTGTGTACATACGGCTGAATAAGACAACACAATGAACTGCTAGAAAAGAAGATCCATCAAAATCTATGGCAACAAATCAAAACAGCCACATAATGTACAAGAACAGCTAAGAGGAAATATTTATATACACTAAATCTTTACAGAATCGAACAGATGTATATATATTCTTTTATACAGAAAATTTCACACCTCAATTTACTGTTCCATGTATTTAAAATAGAAAGAAAATCTAGCATATAGTACAAAATCTTTTGATTTGAATAAACAGAATTATAGCCTTACAACTACCTAAGTAATGCACATGCACTAGTTCGATCAAAGGTCCCATTCAAGCAGTCCAACAATCCTGAAAACACCATTCAAAATCCACCCAAATCTCTGTAAAAATCCTCACACATCCATCAATGTCCATCACCGTACACAAAACAACCTGGAAAGGGGAAAACCACAACTGGCATCAGCCTATAGTAGCTGTGCTACCTACGAACAACATTGAAAGACTTTGATCTGATCTAAATCGAAACCACCACTATAAATACGCTATCACACAATGTGTTTCATCACCCATTCGCAAACACAGTAAACCAAAAACCCATCTGAAACCAGAAAAATCAAATACAAATAATATAGCAATGAAAAAATCAGCAAAATACTTATCTGTATATACGAATGCGCGGATTTCTTCACGGTTGAAGGCGGAAGGTTCAATGATAATTTCAAGTTGGCTTGTGGGTCCAGGGGTTGATCGACGTTGTGGGGGGTTGCTTGGGGGTTCGGTGGGTCGTTGGAAGAAGGAGAGCGAAGGGAAGAATGAGGCAGAGAGGCGCGAAAGGGGGTGCGACGCCATCAAACTCTGGTGTGTTGAAATCGAAAAGGGGATTAGGGTTTTATTTTCGGTCTGGAGTAAATTTGGGAGGCGGCTTACTGAAATGAAAATAAGAGATCGGAAATAGGGTTTTAAGGGGGAAAACGGGTAGGATTTAATTGGGCCAAGGATTAAGGTAAGGGCCCAAACTTTTTTTTTTAAGTTTAAATAATTTAATTACTTTATCAAATCGTTTATACGATATCTCGTACATACAGTATCAGATTTACGCACGGTCAGTTACATTGGGACCGTAAAGACAAGAACTTCGAGATGGAGCAGAGGTTGGTCAGGATCGGGAACAACTGAGAATTTTAGTCGAATTAAACGTCATTTTAATTTGACTAAAAACAGACTGTTTAGCGACAGATTCAAATCAAGGTGAGTTAAACTCACTCAGTTATTCCGACTTATATTTTATAAGTTGGGTTTTTATTTTTGTGTGCTATGGTTGCTAATGATTGAATTGTTGTTGATATATATTGTTTGAACTGATGAAATTAAACGTCGTTTAATTTCAGTGAAACACAAATCGTTATTTTTAATGATTGGTCCCAATTAAGGTAACTTACCTTATTGGTCACGTTTATAAAATAAACGTGTTTTAATAAATGAATTGTTTTGTTTGATTGTTGTGGTTGATATTGAATTGTCGTTATAGACTGTTATGAGGCCATTATTTATTTGAATTGAATTGTTTTGATTAGATGGTTGATTTGGTTATTGAATATTGACCTGAAATTCACCATTTGTTTGGTTTACACCAATAGGTACTATTGGTTGAGTGATTGGCAGTACATGGCCTATGAATTAACCGTTTTATGAATATCGATCTACCGTTAGGTAAATCGACGAGATAAACTTCTAAAATTTATTTTGTAACTGAAAATAGATTTTAAATCTATTATTTTGAATTAAGGTTTGTAAAAAGGAAAAATATTTATTATTTATTAATCGAGCTTATAATTGATTTTATAAAGGAAATTTATGATATTTATCAAATTTATAAGCGAATAAGTAGGGATTAACTTATTGTTATAAATTTGAATAATTGTTTTTGAGAGATAAATAAAAAGGAAATTAATTTAAATTAATTTTATTAATTTAAATAAAGGATTATTTGGAACTGGTTAATGAGATAATTGTATTTTGGATTGGAAAAGTCAATTATTTGACTAAGTTGATTTTTAGACTAATTGTTTGAATTAATCCAATGAGATGGGTTAACGAATAATGGTTTAATTCTAATAAGATTTTAAAAAGAAATTTATTATTTATTTAGCAAATAAATAAGTCAATTAATTATACAGTAGTTAACGGTGAAGTGAATTATAAATTTAATTTAAGAGATTGCTACTTAAATGAGAATCATTTATGGAAGTTAATCGAAGTTGAAATGAAATATGATTTCGTTGTGAAAGGAATTCATGGACGGGTTTATATAAAACCCAAGTCTTTATAACAAAATGGAAGAAGAAAATTTAAGCAAATGTGACTGCATAAATTAAGGTTTGCTTAATGTTTGAATTATGATTTATAAACAAAGTTTATAAAAAGGAAATTGAGACATTAAACTTTGGGAATGGTTTATACTAAAAGAAAATAGTTGGTTATTATATTCAAGTGATAAAATAAAGCAGATTTCACAACGTTGTTTTACTTAAGATGAGTTGTTTTTCCAATATGGTTAATGAGAAAAAAAATTGTAAATGGTTTTGAAACGATAGTAGAATAAGGAATTGAATAAGAATATTGAATATTTTCTCAAATATGAAAGTGAAATAGTTTGAAATAGCCATACGTCAAATAAGTTTTATTTGAAATGTTTAAGGATTTGAGATTAGCTATCGTTAATCGTTTTTAATTAAAGTGGCCATGTAGTGCTGGTACTGAATTGGTAAAATCATGTTACTCAAAAAATTATTTATTTGATAGTTAAATCACCGACTATCAAATCTGACCCATACGATCGTTGTTACGGAAAGACCGGGATCGAATATATATTCGAAACCCATTCCGCCAGTGAATACGTGGAAGAAGATTATTGAAGATGGAGCAATTGAAGACCGACGATTTTCATGAGCGGAAGAATTACTGATTGGATTTCTCTGGTTTAGAGGCCAGAGATATTTCAACAGTAATTCTGTCGTGATTAGAATCTACGAATTGCAAGGACTTTTCGCTACTGATCTTTAGGGCGATTCCTAGGATGCAGTAGGAGGGTGCCTTCGGTTCATCCTGTTCCTGGATGACTCGTATGGACGAATGTCTGAAAGAGTATTTACAAAGTATTTACGTACGTTGATTTCTTCAAACGTACCATGGTTGGGGCAGAGGACGACGGTTCTCTTAGCTCAACAACCAGAGTATTTTTGTGGATGTCAATTAGTGATATCCGGCGGATCTGACGATGTGGCACTCAAAGTAAATGTTGGCCAAATGTTTTCAAGGCGATTCAAACCTCAAGCCTCACAACCAGGAAATGAAAGAAATCGGGCAGGCAGCATGGCTATGTGGGTCGCTCCCATTAGGGTGTATGATCACCTATCTAGAGAAAATCCATTTGCTTCTTTAATCTATTTCAGTGCTGTCCCTTTTCGGGAAACGGTTGCTGATCCCAACCGTTGGTGATATACATTCGATACACTCAAGCGAAATGAGTGGTCGCTCATGTGTGGGCCAAGTTGCAAGATGTTCTTGTTGAACCCAGTGTATTCGCCTCTAGAGATACACTATCGGCAGGTGGTCCCATACCTTGTCATAGTTGGAATTCAATCTCCAATAAGAGCCCACGATTTTGATTGTATACTATACATGTGGAGCGTGATATACAAGCGTTCCACTAGATTGTTATTTACTTGTATTTAGACATTATTATAATATCAGAAAAGATATTGGTTTCAAAACTGTTTTGGGTTATCGTAAGGTAAAAACCGTCCGTGTTTATGTGTGGAATTGGTCATACGATTATCCTTTTCTTTTGAAAAGATTTTGAACTTTAAAATTATGATTAAATGATTTACCCTTAATATTGTGTGAGTTTATCTTACTCTGGTTCACCAGACTGACCCGGTGTTTTGTAAATGCTCGGGTTAGCCCGGGGTGTATAGGTTCAGGTTATCAAATGCTGTGAAGAGACGGGCTGGAAGAGTTCAAACGTATGATATTATATAGATACTATTCCGCTATGTGTTGTATATGGGATAGATTATTATTACTGTCCAGTGATGTTGATGTACTATGATATTGTAAGTTTAATTTAAAGCTCTCAATAAAGATTTTATTTCTATATTATATTTTGTTCCGCTGCGATGTGAGACTCTGTGTTTGTGTTGATTCTTCTTCTTCTTCTATTATTATATTTCTTTCTTTCCTTCTCACCCTCTAACTTCTTTCCATAAACGTTCCAGTGTTCTCGGTGTTTTGGATAATCGGCATGAGATATGGTAATGTATTTATGTCGATTTTCAGGGCCGAAAATCGTTGGGTCGTTACACATCCCGTGTCCTACGTGGACGTATTTACTGACAACCACACATCCAGGCATGTAGACGAGCATGGCAATGTCACATATCAATGGGATGATGAAGATAAGGCGACAACTGCATACATATGCGTATTTTAAATTTTATTATCACATCGATTAGTTTATTAATTACTAGTTAATGTAAAATAAAATCAAATTTCTATTATTTTTCAACTGAAATTGTTTTTTGCATTATAGGCAAAGCTTCAGAAGGCACGGGCTCATGCGCTTGAGGATTCGCGACGTGACGAGTTGATGCAGGGGGAGGAAGACAACCTATTTGATGCTGTTATGGATCCATCGCAATGGAGCAGGCGTTATGGATTACGTAACTTGGCGGTAATATTCATATTTCAGACTATATTTTGATAATTTAATATTTTTGACTATATTTTGATAATTAAATTAACTTATACACATGACAAACATGTAGATAGGACATACGAATGTAATATGCTTACTTTTTTCCATTGTCAAGATTCATGATGAGCTAACTTTTTTCTTTTACTTTTTCCTTAGAAAAA
Organism: Allium sativum; assembly: GCA_030737875.1. Lineage (NCBI taxonomy): Eukaryota > Viridiplantae > Streptophyta > Magnoliopsida > Asparagales > Amaryllidaceae > Allium > Allium sativum. Next base: position 305,975,136 of record CM060924.1, read on the forward strand.
AAAAAGAAACGTATGAATGTAATATGCTAACTTAAATGACTTTTTGTAGATATACCAAATATTTCATCGCTATATTTAGTTATCTATATGCAACTGGCATGAAAACACAACATTGACAAATAGGACATCGCTATATTTGGTTATCTATAATTAAATAAACTTATGCACTTCTATGTTCTAATTTTTCTTCCAATAGCTATGCTTATCTTACATCTAATAATTATTCATGTTTTAATTTTTGTACAAGCTTTCAGTCTTAACACATCTATGTTCTAATATCTTCTATACTTGTATTTGCAGGTTTCATAAGCTAAGAAGGCACATGACAAAGAAGAAATTAAGGAGACGCGAGCATTGATTGAGCAGCTGTAGGACCAGAATCATGTGCATGCTATGCAGATTGAGCAGCTGAATCAAAAAGTTGTGGAGTACGTACACAATCATGGTACTTTTCCTTCTTCATCTGCTTCTGGAGGACATAGCGCGAACATGATGAGCTTGAAGTATGTTTTTTTGGTGTGGCTTGGAGATGTGATTTGTTTTGTTGTTGTATATATTTGTACGGAGTGGATGAGACATGTTTGTATGTATTTTGATGGTTTGTATATATTGGTACGGTTTGTTTGCATGTTTGGATGGTTGTAGACATGGTTTGTTTTGTATATATTGATGTTTCTGTGTTTTATTTTGGTTGTTTGTATCATTGTTGGTATATATACGCTGAGTATATGCGGAATTAGTTGGAAATGGTCTGGAAATGGATTGGAAATGAATTGAATTGGAAATGGGATGGATGGAAGGTTGTTAGCTTGTTGTTATATTAAAAAGAAACTCAGTATTTCCAACGGCTAGAACGGTTTCCAACGGCTACTGCCATTTGAAGTCGTTGGTAATGCTATTGGAAATGCTTCGTTGGAAGTCGTGAATGTTATTCCAACAGCCGCCAACGGCTAATAGCCGTTGGAATAGCCCTATAGTCTAGTAGCATAAGCAAATAGAAAATACTGAATGTAGATAACATAAAAATATGAATTGCGCTTTAACAACATAATGAAACCATATCGGAAGTCACCTCCCATGCTTGAACCCAAATCCGACATAATGTACAAAAATGACCTACTAATTTCAAAATGATAGCAATATATTAAAGAAAAAAAAGAGGTCGATCAATAATTCAAACTGAAATTGATAAATTAAGTTAAAATAACTTTTAATGCTATTAGGTGAGAATGAGTTATTTAAAAAAGAGAGGAAATTTAAATCAACAATGAAAATTCGATGACATCGACGATTGAATTTTAATTTTCATTAGAAATCAAAAGAGAAAGAAAATTGGAGAAACGAGAAAAAGTTAAAAAGAAGAAAGTTAGGTTGTTCGACAAAAAAAGAAGAGAAGTCGGCCTTCAACCCAAATTTTAAGACTTACATATTTAGCCCAAAGTAACTTAAAGGTACATCTTCAAGCATATTTTCTACATGCTATAGTGTTAAATTATTTAAAATTCAGAATTAATTACACAATGGTTAAAGTATGTATTTAAATTCACAAAATTGTTATGCATCATAACTTCAACTTTGTATTTTAAAAAAAATTCAGAATCTATAATTAACATTTAACAAGGTATGATAATAATTTAAATAAAAATATTTAAATTTAAGAGTCATAGAATGTCGTTGAAACATTCAATTACAGGGCTACAGAAGGCTGTCGGAAGTCCATTGCAGTTCTATCCCTCTTAAGCAATGTTAAGTACATTAGTTCAATTTTTCTTTGATAAATTGACATAAAATCAAGATTGTAGTCAATGAACTCTAGCTGATATGATTAAAGTATTACGCTTTAGACAGATGTTCTAAAGATCATCGGTTTGAGTCTTGAGACATTAAAAATGTGTGCTTTGCTTAAGTAAAAGTAGCACTCCTATTATATATAAAAATACTAAATAACCATTAGAAAAGTAAACAACAAACATAAAATGTAATACAAAATAAACATATCAAAATAACACAATCTACAATAAATAAACTTTTAGCTTCAAAAATGGAGTTAACCCTAACTCACTGTGAAAACACTAGTTTTACAGGCAATCTAAATAATATCAAATGCATATCTAAAAGAAATAGCGAGTAAAAGCAGAAAAAAGAAAAAAGACAAGTATTTTATAATAGTTCGGTTATCTCTTGTCTAAGTCCACTTCATTCTATCTTTTACTATACTTTTACTGTTGGATCTCTCTAAATCTCAACTAGTCAGCCTTAAATCTAGGTTATAAGTGTTGTAACAATCCGCCTTTTCAGGATGATTCAAGTTGAAAATAAACTGTGCATGTCTAACTCGGATCGTTCCAAAATGATGAATTATTAATGGGGCTAGATAAAAAAATGGAATAAGAAGAGAATGACCTAAAAATTATACAAAATCTCACAGCGAAAATGATAAAATATAATAATAACATAAACAGTTTATAAAGTTGTTCAATGGTATACATTTGATTTCAGTCTACAATATCAGTGTTATACGCTTAACCGAACATATCAATAATCCAATGGAAATAATAATAGTATATATGGTCTTCAAGCTCTGTCTTCGTCTTTAAGTAACTAATATCTTTTGTAACTGAAAAACAACTAAGGCCGACTCAGACGTAATAGAAAACAAAACAATCGATCGGGACTACATATTCATACATGAGTAAATTCAAATTAGAAAATAAAGATGTAGAAATAAAAAGTCAGTACATGGTGAAATCTAATTTCTTAATTATATTTCTTGTTAATAGTATTTTCACAGTTTTATTTTAAATCTTTGAAATAATAATATATTCATTTTCCATATCAGATCATATATCTTTGGAATTTTAAACAATTTACTTTTGAAAATATTGTTATTTCAATATTCGAATATTATAGGCGATCATGTCAAAAGACATAAAATTAGTTTGAGAGATTACTCCCAATAAAAAAGTCAATGAGTTACCTAATAAATCAATCAATCGACGAACACCTTGTCCAAATTAGTTAATACACTTGGACGTGGTGCAAAAGAACATGAGTTATCACTTTGCGGAATCTAACCTACTTGTCATGTAATATGCTACATACTACTTAATAATTGTATATAAAGTACCAATTTATAAAGAAAAGAAATAACCGGAGTACATCCTCGATGGATTATATTCAAGTTTTAAATGAACCTTCGACTCAAAGCGCATTCCTTAATGATGGGTTATATGTATCAGTGGTAGTATATAAAGTCAATTAATGCTCGAAATTGTAAATATTTAACAAAATATTCATAAGTACTTCGCAAGTCTTGTCTTTTATTTCCCAAAATCATTAGAGATTATTTCAAATTCAATGGAGTTTACATTCTCTAAATAATATTCCAAAAATCTCGTTTGTTTAAAAATGTCTTTGTAAAGTTGTTTTTAGATAATGTAACATCATAAATATTTATTTTCGAATATTTTTATCATATCAAATATCATTGTTATATTTAGCAATTTAGTTTCAATCAAGTTGATAGAATTATTTCAAACACTTCAGACTTCAATCATCTTGGAAACATTAACTTCGGAATTTTCATCCAATGATAAATTTAAATTTAAATCAATTTTAAATCATATAGACTTCGAGTTAAACAAAGTTATAATTCAATTTCATTTAAAGTATTTACTCAAGTTACTATATAGGATAAAAATGAAGTGGGTGAATGTAGCTTCGCAACGGAAAAGACGGTTCACAAATCGGAGCTCATAGGAGGAAGTTATAGACAAAAATGTGCAGTGTGTTTCAGTAGGAAAGGGTCGGACGTTTGAGATGAATGGTTTTGGAACCAGTGAGTTAAGTCAGACGTCTGATCATTTTGGTCAGACGCCTGTTTATAGGGAACAGATGTCTGACCGAGGAAGGAATTTTTTTCCGAAGCTGAAGACAGACGTCTAACCTAAAATTCAAATGTCTGAGGCAACTTATGTGTTATTTCGGGTTGTGGACTTGGTGTGTTGATTTGTGAAGGTTCAGGGGCAATTTGAGAAAGTGCCAAAGAAGGGTCTCTCCCTATATAAGCCATCTTTAGATTTGGAACAAGTGTGGATTAAATTAATCTCCAAGCAATGGTTTTATCTTCCATAATTAGGGTTTTGGCAATCCTATTAATTCTTCAATTCTCATCTCTACAAAATCAGTTTTTTCTTTATGAATCATTGAGATTATTGTAATTAATCTCTTTTATTCTTCTCATTGGTATTAATAAAAACTCTCTCTCAAGTAGGCATACGCGAACATGATGTTAGTGGAACCACTATAAATTAGTGTGTGATTTATTTTATCATTATTGCTTGTTATATATTGCTTGTTGATTGTTTGTGATTGGTTATTGGATTGATCGTGTTTGGTTTTGAGATGTTGATTGGTTGGTTTTGCACTTCTATCACGATATAACTCAGTTTCGCTGCGTTGGGGTTGTGTTTGAGTGGTATCGAATAGAAAATCTCCACAACCTTCGGTATCATATCATTAGGTGTTGGTAGATAGTTATTGAAATGTCGAAATCAGGTTCAAGTAGTCCCTCTATGTTTAGTCCAAGTGGTATAGCGCATATGTATGTGGATCGTATGTGGCTTTGGAATCACACTTGGTTATTGAAAAGTGAAATGATGGTAATGATTTTGAAAAGTGGCAATGGAAGATGGAATCGGTTCTTAGACGGAATCATGTATATCAAATAGTGTTTGATACACATTTGTTACCGGTAGGCAACTCGAATGTAGAGATAGGAAATGGAAGAGTGAGTATTTACTACACTTTCACTTGCTATAGGAGAAAATGTTATCTTCGAAATTAATGGTGAGACAACTGCTAAAGGAATTTAGGACAAGTTGGAGGAGTAACATATTAAGAAGTCACTTATTAATTGTTTGATCTTGTTGCAAACGTTTTTCACCTATAAGATGAAAGATGAAATTCATTTCTATTATCAATTAATATTTGTATCGAAAATCAAATTCATTCATTCATAAAATCTAAAATAAATTGAGTTTCAAATATAGCAGTCAAAATTTAAATTAAATCATAAAAAAATCACTTAAAAATTCAGGCTGTTACATTATGCTTATAACGTGTCCCCCTCTCTTTAACCATAACCATTATCACAAATGAATTTTTGATTATGATTTTAAATATTATATCCCTTGCTTGATATATCTATATTTTCCTCGTCACTTCCTTTGATATGTTCATGTCTCACCCGAAATATGGATTCAAACCTTAATTCGGGATCTCAACCAAAATTACATCATTTTCCTCCTTTGTAATTTTTTTCTTCATTTTCATGTAGTTTCAAAGAAAGTACTATCAAATTACTAATTATCTAGTCCATAGACATTCTTTTCTTTTTACCTTCTTATATAGTTAAGTCACATCAATGATTTCATTCTTTTTTATATTCAAATAAGAGGATATTATTCGATCATTAACAGATAAATTAAGCTAATAGAGTTACCGCGATTTCCCGAAACACTAATTTGAATTCTTTTTCCTATGCGAATATAATATGATGCAAATTTTGTTTTTACTTTGAAAATTACAATTGTTAAACAAATCATTAAAACATATGTTGAACACGCGTTAGTTACTCGGAAAGGATGAACTTTAAAATCCAAGATATCAAGTTGAGATTTACACATGAGATACACTCTTTCTTTGAGATCTTCTCCGATAGGGGATAGTTTATGCCAGTTTTCAAGATAAAACATGTACGAAATATGATATCTTAAATCTTTCTTCAGGTACCAGTGATGAATTTAGAATGCAATATTATCCAGTTGTAGATGATACTTTAAGCACCTCTGGGCTACTTGTTGAGCATAATGATAAGCTTATATTGGAGGTTGATTCAGACATGGGTTATATTTATTCCTTTGAGTCAACTTTTTCTTTAATCGTCTTGCTAAGTGGTTCAAGAACATAATTCAAAAAGAATTTTTTTCTAGGTTGGGTTTTTTCTTGATGTTCTTATTAGTTGAAGGGCATATTCTTCACTCATGCGATTCCTTATTATTTAAAAATGGTAGAAGTTCATTCAATCTGGCATGCTTTGATAAATAACAAAAAAATGTGTACGGTTTATGATAAACAATATTCAGTAAATGTCCATGACTATTAGATCAAGTAAGAAATGGTATAAATCCATAACTTGAGGTATCAAATGTCATCAGTTCAGGCTTCCAAGAGAGTAAAATGTGTGCTCTGCTCGAATAAAGTATAACCTTATTATTTAAAAAAATAATTATTATTCAACAAATGAAGCGATATTAATTTGGGTAAAGTTATTAGAAATATTTTTTTCTATAATAAGTTAAGTTACCATATACTTTTTTGTATATCATATTTGGTTCACTAGCAATCTAGGACTCATATCGAATGCTTTATTGGTTGGTTTATGAATAATATATATCTGCTATTTTCGATTTTCAATTGTTGAATGATTGTTGTGCTTTAAATTAGATATGCTAACAACAAAAATCCTTTGAATCATCAATCTCTATTTACTCTCTAAGCCTTCTAATCCTTTCAGCTAATAGTGGATTCTCTCCTTACTTGGAAGCAATCTGCTCGATTAAAACCAGTTGAACTTCCAAACATGACATCATGGTAGTACACAAACTCGAACTAGCTACTGATTGTAACTGTACGTCACAGAAGTCAATACCACCAAATCTTTTCATTTTTCTAGCATGGCAAATAATACATTTTTCTTCTTTCTGCTAAGTGCATTTGCAACTATATTCCCTTCTATAAGTGTATATTTTATTCCAAAATCATAACAGTAATGAACTCTAACCATCATTGTCATCTTATGTTCAGTTATTTCTGAGAGAACAAGTACCACAAAACTTTATGATCAGCAAACAACTCGATTCTCTCCCCTAACATGTAGTGTATTTATATCTTGAAGAGAAAGATAAATGCAGTTAACTCCAAATCATGAGTCAGATATCTAACTCATATGGTTTGAGCTGTCAAGAAGCATAAGCAATAGCCTTGCCCTATTGCATTAACATAGCTCTTAATCTAGTTCCACATGTATCCATGTAAACAATTAAATTCTGATTTCCATTATGTACAACTAATACGAGTGCATTCATCAAGAAATTTTCCAGTTTCACGTTTGTCAGTCCAAATAAACTTTACATCCTTTCTGATTAGCTTACTCTTCGATGTTGTTATACGGGAGAAATCCTTGATGGATCTACAGTAATAGTCAGGCAGTGCAAGGAAACTCTTGATCTCGCTAATTATCTTTAATCTCTTTCAATTATTAACAACTTCGATCTTGAGTAGATATACCGCGAATCCTCTTTTGAAGCTGCATGACCGAGAAACTCCGCTTTCATTTCCCAAAAGGCGATTCCTTGAGAATTTAACTTTTAACTAATGTTATCTTAAGGCCTTGAGTGCTATCCTAAGATGAGCTTCTTAATCTCGCTCATTTTTAGAATATAGCAGTATAGAATCAATTAAAACTAACATAGACATATCCAAGTGCTTTTGGGAGATCCAGTACATCGAGTCTACGTGATAGGTGGGAGTATTAATCAACTCAAATAGCATGACTAATCACTCGTATGACCCATATCTGATTTTAAATGTTGTCAACGGAATACAACCTTCAGCAACCCTCAATTGATGAAGCCTATTTTCTAATCCAACTGAGAAAATACTTTATCTCCACTGAACAGATCAAGCAAGTCGTCAATTCTCAGTAAAGGACATTTATTCTTCACCGTCTTTTCATTCAATTTCTGATATTCAATACATAATCCCAATGATTCGTCGGGCTTCTTCTTGAATATTGTGGTGGATTCCAAGGCGACCTGCTTGGTCTAATAAAGACCATTCCCTTCAAGTCCATTAGCTGCATCTTTAACCCCTTTATCTCAGTTGGTGTCATTCTGCTATATACTCACAGATTCTGCTCTAGGTGCAAGATCAATTCTAAATTCAGTAGTTCTATTAGGTGGTAATTCTATAACGGGTTCAGAAACATCTGCAAACTCCTTCACATTAGGAACTTGACTCACTTTGACATCCAATTATGTTGTGCCTACAAATGCATAAATTTTGAACTTGCATTCTCGATTGAGTATACAATTCATTTACTACAACTAGGGTGACTCAATGATATTTTCCTGTCATGACAAAATATCATACCATCATACTTATCTAGCCACTCTATACCCAAAAGATTCGAAGCCAGTGACATCAAATAACCTATAAGCAAAAGTATAACCTAACAACTCAAATTCTAGATTGTCGCATCTCATTCCTAAGTCGCATAGCTTCCTATAGGATTAACTGCCCTTAAGGAAGTAAAAATGTATGATGGTTTCAAAAAAATAATTAACTACTAAACAATGACATATAAAAGAATGTGATGCACCAATATGAAACAATCCTTTAATATGTAAACTGTGAATCAAAAGAGTACTTGCCATCAAAGACTTTCCCTTCTTTTCTATTATTGGCTTTGAGGTAGAATGCTTCAAAGAAAATACTTTCCCTTTATTAAGCTATGGACACTTGTTCATATAATGTTCGATTTAGTCACAACTGAAGAACTTAATGTACTTTCTTCAGATGATAGCTTTTTCATCCTCTGAATGACATTCTTTTTCATAATGACCGTTCTTGTTGCACTTAAAGCATATCATATCAGTTTTTTCATCTTGGCATCTCCGCCCTTCTAAGCTTTTTTCTTTGGATAAAATTTATTTTCTTGGGCCTTCCTTACTCAAAGCTACTTTGGTTTTGTTATTTAGAAAAAACAAACATCTCCTCATTCTTTTGTGTCATCTTTACTACCACATCACAGAAATCCTAATATGCAGCAAAGTAGCCTTAGCAAGCCCGGGTCTCAGTCCTCGAATGAATTTCTCTTTTCTTTTAAGCATTACATTCATAGTAGCATATCCATAACGATACAGCATTTACACATCATCGCATACTCAAGCACAGACATATCTTCCTACTTTAGTTCCACAAACTTCCTAAGAAAAGCTGACTTAGCAACCTCAGACATGAATTTTTCCTCGAATCTTCTTCGAAATTTTCTAAGCACGGTATCTTCCTTCACTCCAACCGTAACACTGCTCCATCAATATAGAGCAGCTCCTTGTGGCTGTTTAGAGGCTAATCTCCTCTTTTGATCATCATTCAATCCTAAGTTAGCAAAAAAAAATCACAATGGAGCAACCAATTATCTATGTTTATAGCCTCTTCAGTTCTAATAGATGACTTTCGTCCTAGCCTAGCATAATCTCGACTTAAATTTGCATGATTGTAACATGAACTTGGGATTTACTCCTTCAACGTTTCTTCCAAATAATGCAGCTATTACTACAGCTTGCATCAAGTTAATAAATAAATGATATATGACTCTCATATCCACCGAAGGTTCCCAGACAGAAGCTAATAGTTGGTTGTCGATCTTGGTTTCTCATCGTAGTGGGTTGAGTATTACTATTAGTCATGGTACTTCCTCTAGCAAGTTTAGTTCTATCGTTTCATATCCTCATATCTTACCTAATTAAATCTGCTTTCAAATCTTGGCAAGATACAGAAAAACGATCTAAAAGACAAAATAAAAGGTAGAATGGATATAAAATCTACATATTCATATAATACAAATACAAGTATGTTACAATAATGGTATTCCATTCCCTAATTTCTTCCTTTACTGATTAGAATTATGTATCTAAAACTTTTTAAAGTTCAATTTTATTTAAAATTGAACATTGTCGTGCGCTCCGATACCAACTGTTACATCATCCATTCCCAAACCAGAAACTAAGTGCTATAGATGTTGTAGTCATTAATTTCCTACGATCGAACACAAGTATGTTAGTGATACCAATACTACAAATGTTATAGCTATCTATAGACATGAATATGAAATAAAATTTAAACACAACTTTCAAAAATAATAATTAATTTTATATCCATTACATGTATAATCCTGTAATCATTTCCTTGTTTCTGATAAAATATATGTAAATAAATACTTCAAGAGTGACATATGAAGATTCCTCTTTGATTGATCAGAGAACTAATAACAACAACGATTATTACAACATTAATAGAAAAATGCAGTAGACTCCAAAATACTCCTAAACAGCCACTGATGTCTCCTACACGTCTTCACAAGCTTCATTCATCAAAAGATCCTAAAAACCTAAAATCTTATTTTTGATTTACTCAACCGAGCACCCAAGCATTTGAAAAGAAAAAATATGATTTTGTTGGCTCACCAATAACTTATCTCATTGTATCCATTTCCGTGGGTACCATACTTTTATTTTTACACTAATTATGTCCTACACATTGGAATGTTGGACAATTTCAGCTATGTGTGATAGCTAAAGTATAAGGTGCATCCATATACCTTTCTCATCTGGTTTTCTAATCATCTTAGTCAAAATTATCCTCTTTCCAGATATTAAGCAGTGAATGAATTGTAAATTGCTTTAGTAAAATATTTGGTTAAATACTCTTCAAACAGTTTCTTGAAAACATAAGCTTTTATAATTCAATCTTTTGAATATTATCCTTTAGACAAGGAATTCTATAGCTCTTTACTAAACGATATACTAACTATATGCTTTTAAAATCTTTGTTGATGATACCCAATATTTCTTAGAAGGAAATATACTTAAAAACATAAGGTTATATAGTCAAAACCTTTTGAAAAAATATTTAAAACGGTGCAATAGAATCAGTATCTCTTTAAGTGTTTCGCCATTTTTTGTATAGGGTCGAAATGAAGGAAAACGGTAGAGATTTATAATTTAAAGTGAATTAGAATTGTCTGCACCTCTATGGTTGCAAAATAAAATAATAGGGTGCTTCGATTTACAAAATAGGACGTCACATAGTTGCTTCGAGCCCAAAATAATTTGACTTTACAAAATAGCACAACAAATCTCTCAAAACGACTCGAAACCAATTTATAGAAGCAGAACGAAGAAAATTGCTTCAAAGCGAAATGAAACAAACTGTTGTATCTAACAATTCTATGATATTTGTTTGATGATAACAAACATATATTTATTAATATAAATGTGTTTGGTATCGTACTGTTATACTACATCATAGATAGGAATATAATATTTATATTTAAATGGGATACGACTATACAAGAAATCAAATATTTAAACAATATTTTATTTAAATAGAATATTTTATATCAACATCTTAACAGTACAAATTTTATAAGTCCACTATTTGTACATCTCAGTAATACATTTCATTTCATATTCAATTTCAAATACACAGTTCCTCACTACAACTCTCAGTCACTCAGATACACTTCACTTAGTTGTACAAACTTATATATATTCACTCTCACTCACTCATTTGTCTTCTATCTTCTATGTTCACAGCATCCTAATCAGTCCAGTCTTCTGCTTACTTGTCATAGAAACACACGCACATAGTAATCCAAAACAGAAATAATTTTATACTCTAGCAGATATAATTTTTATTTTAAAAATTTATCTGTCTCAGAATTTTGGTGTGTTTCTCATCATTTTTCATGACTTGATCTGATTTATCTGTATATCCATCTGTGTCTAGACAGCTTGTGATATTCATAGTGATTCACTGAAAATACCACAAGGTAGACAAATTGTCTGTAGTGCTCACATATATATAATCTGTCGTGCACTATACATGTATACACATACGTGTGTATGTATATACACATATAACAGTGCAGGGACAGGAAAATTATTCTGAATGACTGCATGTGCACACGTGTATAAATATACATGCGTGCACTGCCTCGCTAATCAAAATGCAGTATAGCAACTAAGGAGCAACCACATGGACAAACTTGGCTCAGTACACACATATGATCAACATGCATATGTGGACAAGCAAAATAAAGTGATGTCATGCATGTAAGAAAAAGACATAACAGCTCGGCGCAAGTGCAACAAGACAAACAAGTTCAACTCGATAAGCCAGCATAGGTGGTGCAACATAAACAAGTCAAAATAGCAACAAGCAACACAGTACAACTCCAAGTGTAACAACAATGTCGAGGCAGGAGCATACATGCAAAGTCACACAACAATGGCTCAATGCATGGTGTTCGAATGCATGTGACAGAAAGTGCACAATAGTCTAAAGAAATGGTGTGTGTTGACATGAGAAAGTTTTTAAATTGGCAAGCATGTCAGAGTTTAATTAAGCACAATCAAATCAAGTCAAAGCCTAAAGTGACAATATGCCAAGACAGGTGGAACAAGGTTCAAAATTGCATGTTTCAAGAGTGCGCAAGCCAACAACAAAACATGGAGCAGTTACACGAATTGAGCAATATCATATGGACATACACAAGCTCGAGGGCATGAGTCAAGGTCGAGCCTACTACATGCCACAACCATCTGTGTGCAACAATACAATACTAAAAGTCAACTTGGTAGTAAAATAACAGAGGTTCAACCATCAAGTCAGGGTGCAAACTCAAGTCAGCATGGACAAAAGGTTAGGTGCAAGCAAATGAACATTGAGATATGAACAGGGCCAAATAGGCAGCATGTATAAGTGAATATACATGATATGATTGGAAACATGCCAGTGAAACAACTCAATGCAGATGCTCACAAATTTCAAACCAGTATAAGCTGCAAAATGGTAACATGAAGGATTTCACACACACATGTACACAACAACATTCATGACAAAGTAGTAGTAAGCATTTTGGTGCTAGTGTTGATGCACAAATGAAAGGTGAACAAAATCATGGTTACAGTTTAAGGCTTGCATAACAAAGTCAGGAATATAAGTGCATGACAGTGCAAATTGTTATCGCATGATAAATGGAACCACAACACATGTTTTTAGAAAAATGTTCAAGTGAAACTCATCAATTTTGGGCAACAATTTTAAATTGTGTTAATTGTGGAAAATCAGTCTTTTGCATAAAGATTCAACAGTGTCAATTTTGTGGCAAGTGTTTAATACATTTCCAGATGTCAACAAATCATGCATGGGAAGTTTTTACCAACTAATTCGAAGAGCAAGTTCTTTTGGAAAACAAGCAATTCGGTAAATTCATTGAAGGCCAATAAATCAAGACTAGGAAACATGTATGACATGAAATCATGATGCATTTTTAAGGTGGAAAGATTCATTTATACACAGTAAGGTGTATTCATTTGCAGAAAATTCACGATTTAATTCTTTCCAAAAATGCTCAACACAAATTTCAAAGGGCCAAGATTTGTTTCCATTTTTTTTATCAATCAATTCAAAATCATGAATACCATTTAATCGAGGCAACAAAAGGCAACAAATCTTTTGAGCAATCGAGCAAGAAATTCATGCAACAATTAACGCAAGAAATCAGATCAGTCATTTTAGAAATCAGAGAGTGATTAAGGGTTTTCTAAACCCTATAAATATTCACCTATTTCGTCATCGTCTAGTGTATCAAAATCAAGCAAAACAAAATTCAAAGAGCAAACAAATATAAATCAGAATTACTCACTTTTGATTTTGATCGCACTCAATCCAAATCGACCGAGCAAGATAAAGAAAGCACTGAAGTAATCACTCCGCATCCTTTTTCAAGCAATCGCAATCGAATTTTTGGGATTTTGAAAACCATAAAGTTAGTTTGAGCGGCCGATATTGAAGAGTCAAGGAGACAAAGCAAAAATATAAGGGTTGGTTTGGTTATCTTGTTTAAAGAGGGTTTTTAGTTTTGTTTATTTAACTGTTTTTGCTTTTACATTTGTAAATCGTTGAATAATTTTCTAGTTTTCTACAAAACTAAGGTTTTTGTTATAGGGTTTGTAACAGGGGAAAATACGATTTTCGGTTTAAAATTGGTACAGGGTTTTGAGCGTAGGATTAGTGCAACTAGAGCGAGATTGTGAGGCCTTTTTTGTATAGCATCTAGTAGAAACTTAGGGATAAGTTTTGAGCGTAGGGTTAGGACATTTAGGCTAGGAATTGTCGCAAGTTTACATGTGTTGTAAGAGTTGTAATAGTTGACTAATATTTAGTAGAACCTTTGGGGAATGCAGCAGTACGCAGGGTTTGCCAAAGTTGGGTAAAAACTGTGTTTTTTATTTCTGTATTTATTTCATATTAGTTGCAATTTGTTCTTTGATATTTTAATATCTCGAATTAAATTCAATAAACCCTATTCATCCCCTCCCTCTAGGGTTAATCGACATCCAACAACAGGTATCAGAGCAGGTAATTCATTAACTCTAGAGTGATGGTGTTCCCTAGTTGTCAGTATAGCGAGAGTCAGTCCAGTGATATTCCAATTATTCTCAATGGGATAGATTCTTTAATTTGGAAATCGAAAATCGAAATCTATTTAAAATATATTAATTTTGAATATTGGAATATTATTGAAAATGTGGAGATATGCTAGATAAGAAAAATAAAGTTGTCAATGCTCGTGTTATGCATATTCAATATTCTTATCTCAGTAATAATCAGCTTAAACTTATCTTCCATTGTTCGATTGCGCAGGATATTTGGAAAACTCTTGACAAGTTGCATGGAACAGACAACAACTGCTCAAAATCCCCAAATGTCAACTCTGATTCAGATCTATGCTTGAAAGGAGAAACAGATGAAAATTCAAGTAGATCAGACGATGGAGATTCAACAGACAATGAGATTGAAAATTTCTCACATGAGGATTTAATTTTTGTGTACTGATTTAACTAAATCTATTCATAAACTCCAACGGAAAAACAAAACTTTGAAATCAAACAGTCTTGAGTTGATCAACAAAAATCACGATTTGGAATTAAAGCTTGAAAACATCAGGAAACTGGAAAATTCTAATTGTAAAAATTGTTTGAAATTGAAAACCAATCTCGTTTATCTTAATAAAAATGTATAAAAGATTGAGAATGAAATAATGATCTTAAAAGGGAATGAGATTGAGTTATTAAGTTCAAGCAATCTTCAGTAAAAGGAATTTGAAGATTTTAAGAAGACTTCCAAACATGATTTTGCTGAAAAACAAAATTTGCTGAAAACTGAATCTATTTTGAAAGAGCTTGAAAATGAGATTGAAAATTTCAAAACCTTTGAAACAATTGAATCTGACAAGCAAAATCATTTTGAACTTGAAATTTCTGAATCCCAAGCCAAAATTAAATTACTTGAAAATGAGAATTTGGTTTTGAAATAGTCCAATGCTGAACAGAAGATCGCTATAAATCATTGCTCAAATTTGATAAAATAAAATAGCGATCTTAAATCTAAAATTCAACGTTTAGAATCAACTTTGGATATATTTTATAATGGGGAAAATCGTTGAATATGCTGTTACAAAACCAAATTTCTGTTGGAAATAAATATGGTCTTGGCTTTGGGAAAAATAATGTATTTGAAAAAGTCAATTCAAATGGTTTTAAAAATCCTGCAAACTACTTTGAAAAGAATCATTTTGAAAATTTAAATTCAGATAATTTCAAAGGATTTTTGAATCACAAACTAGATGTGAAGTTGTTGTATAACGATCCATTTAAACAATCCTGGACCCCAAAAGGAAATAAAACAATTTTGACCAAATTCAAACAGATTTGGGTTCCTAAGGGTACAAAGGGAAATTCAGATGGTTTGTTGTATTAACAAGACTAGGTACCAAAATGTGTGAATAAAACTATGGGTGGTTTTATAAATTTTGTTAGACCACTTGATTCTATAAACTGTTAGGTACCGGAGGAGGCAGAGGAACTGCTTTGCAAATTTGTATTCAAACTGCTTCACATCTTTGAATTATTCAGAGTTCCTTAGCCAAGTTTGTTGAGTTAGAGATTCATTTTCTCACATCGAATTCTGGTATGATCTCTAAACTTATCTCTGTTAATATTCTCTATTTTTATCCTTCTATTATATTCCTTGTTCTACCCCTTCTGTTTATTTTTCTTTGTCTCTTCTGTTTTTGATTTGTCAGTGCTATTTTTTACCGAACTTTCTTAACTTCAAATTACAGAATTCATGATCTTTTGGAAATTCACTTTATTTGAACACAATTCTCATGTTTTAATCATTTCCAAATCCTGAATTCAAAATTGTAAATTTCTACAATTATTTTGAAGATGAATTCTTTTTCGATTTTTGTATTCCTAATAGTGTTGAAGTATTCTTACTATATCTTGAACACTTTTAATTTTGAATTCTTAATTTTTGAAGATCTGATAAGTTAATGAAATTTCATACACCTTTGCTGTTTTGAGATTCTTCCAATACATTTTGGAAAGACTTGAAATATTATACTCATTACAGCACATTAGTATTTTTCAGTTGTGATAATTTCATTAGTTTTTGGATTGGCTTGAATATTTCTGAGCTGAATAACATTTGGCTTGAATCACTGTGTTACATCTTGAAGTTCATTATTATTCATGATCACCTTTTGTTGAACACTTGGTTGTTTGAAATCATCTGAAATTTATGATATTTCGAATCTCACACACTTCTTAGATTTGAAAGTATTAATGTTGTGTGATTGATTCATTATATCTCAAAATTCACATTTATTCAAGTGATTTCAAATAAATTATTTTCTAATTTTGGATCATGAATATCTCTCAAACTTGATGTAAATATTCTGAAAATTTCTTGTGTGATTGTCGGAAATAATTGTGAAAAATTCTTTGAAAATCGGGAATTAAAACTCATTGTTATTTCATGATCATTTGATTTCAATATTTGTTTATTTGAAATCATTTGAAAATATGAATTCGTGAATCTCACGCAAATCTTGGAAATGAAATTTATGATATGGTGTGATCAATTCACTGAATCTTGAGATTTTCATATTCCTTCAAATGATACAAGATAAACTTTATTTTTAATCTTGGGTCATGAATCATCTTATGTGACTACCAGAAATATTTGTGAAAAATTCTCTTGATAAGTCATCTTTGAAATCTAATTTTGTGCTGCTCTGATTAAAGAAATCGCTTTGAAAATGTTTTTAGTTAACTGTTTGTTTTTTGTATCATCTGCTGCTCTGAAAAATGGAATTGAATTGTTAAATTTTTTATTGGACTTGGAGATTGATTTTGTTGATTGAGATACCCTTGTTAGCCATAGTGGCATATTAAAATTCTTGTTTGCAGAGACAACAAGTGGTATCAGATTAGAAGTGCCTGAAATTTTTTATTGATCTGATTCTCATCCTATATTTTTTTTTGTCCTGTATATACCTTTTGAGTTTCCTCTTGTAATTGACTTTTTCAATTTTAAAATAATTTATTCAGAAATTGAAATCAATAACCAAAATGAACTGTATTTAGAACTCATCAAAATTATTATCAGCTTATTGAAATTGTGATGAGTTGTGACTATAGTATATTTCACAATAAGAGGAAATTTAATTAATTTTTACATGATGATTGGACTATTTTTATAATATCTTTGAATTGGCGGTTATTTCCCAAACATCTCCTTATTTACCATTATTTTGCCATTCATCATGATTTTATATTATTGTGGAGAGTTTATTTTTTAAAAAAGAAATCATCTTGAATAAACAGTGGATATATTTGTGATGGAAATGTGACTGTGTTATTTTCCAAAAATAGTGATAATTGAAAATTTTCAAGAATCTCGGTACAGTTGAGCATATTTCATAATGTGATTAATTTAGAAATCTATTTCACAAACCATTTTTATATCCACATTTCTATAATCCATATTGGTTTTATATACTGAGGAGTTTTTCTTTTGAAAACAGAAAATTAAAATATAATATTCATAAGTGTTTCTCAAACCTCATTTAAAAATCGAAGCTCTAATCATGCATGGTTATGAGATTACTTATATTTAAGCTGCAACTAATCTCATTTAAAAATCCAAGATCTGGTTACACGTGGTCAGTGTGCTCTTGAATTAAAAGAAAAAGAAAAGAAAATAATTTGAATAAAAAATTATATGAAATTCTCCTTGGTGTGTAAAAACCAGCCTATCAATCCATTTTCTATTTTGTGAAATGCGTTAATATATTATGATATATTGTGATTTGTTGATTGATAGCTATAGGGATTTGAGATTATTTGATTGCGTCACTTAAATTAAATTTATAATTATTGGCCAAATTCATCATTGTTTTGTGGTTCAATTTAAAAATTCTTTTGAAAATAATCGAAAATCATTTTTGTAAAGGGGTTTTTTTACTGTAAGGGCTTACTTACCTTATACAATTAATTTTTAGGACACAAGCGTTAAATAATTTTTTTCCAGGACATTATTTAGTGAAATAATTTGTACACGACGACACATCCTCTTTCCGCCGTTTTACAATGAAACATCTCGATTCATTTCCTTTTTCCGCCATTTTTCATTCAAAAATTTGAAAGAATCACAAATTAGGTTTTACCTAAATCGATCCATTTCCCTTCAATTTTACTGCGACGCATTTTGTTACCATACTCTGGTCAATTTTTGGATTTTTATTGAATTCTATTCTAATCGATTTTTAATTAATCCAGGGATTATTTTGGATCTACATATCAACTACAACATTGCTTGGTAGACGACATCATATTCTTCTATCGATTACTGGACGAGTAAGTTGTTTAATACCTACGATGTAATATAATTTAAGTTTATGTTTACTTTTTTTTATATGCTGTGATTTAGGTGATTATAAAGTTATTCAATTATATCTTTTTATTTTAGAATATTCATTAATTGGTTATATGGCCTTCTCAAATTTATGTTGTGTTATGTTGAATAATTATTTGATTACTTCGTTATTTCGACAGCAAAGGTTTGAAAAAATAATAGTATTTATATTTTCATGTAAAGACAATATTATAACAGTGTTGTTTGTACTAAATTTAATAGGTTGATGTTGTATGAGTATGTATGTTATATAACGTATTTTTTAAATACATTAGTAAATAATTGCACAATGCTTTTGCTGTTAAATTATTATATTTTGTAGTTTACGGGATGAAAAAGATAAATGTTTTCATCTTTTTAATTTATATCTTGCTAATAACAGTAATGAAATAATATATATAATCACATACTGTTATATGTTGTGGTTTAGGTGGTTTTAAAGATATTTAATTATATTTTTTTTTAATATTATGCAACTTGTTCTTATGTTGGATGAATAATTGGTTATAGGGCCTTCTGAAATTTATGTTGTGTTATGTTGAATAATTAATTGATTACTTCATTTTTTCAACAGCAAAAGATTGAAAAGACAATTGTATTTATATTTTCATGTAAAGACAATATTATAACTGTTTTGTATGCACTTAATTTAATAGGTTGATGTTGTATGAGTATGTATGTTATATAACGTATTTCTTTTGGAATAAATTAGTAAATAAATGCACTATGTTTTCACTGTTAAATTATTATATTATGTGGTTTACGGGATGAAAAAGATAAATATTATTATCTTTTTAATTTATATTTTGCTAATAACAGTAATGAAATAATAATTGTAATGACTTAAAATTATCTTTTTAGACAAATACTAGGTAATTTTTATCACTTAATAAATCGTGTTTTGTAATACTTAGGATTTACTGTTTGTTGCTCATATTGCCTGAAAAAATCTTACTTTGCTAACTATATGTACATTTTTACTAACATATAAGTATACTTATCTTTCTAATGCAAGATAAAATATGAAACCAAAAAGAACCTCTAGATTGTTTAAAAAACAACCACTATGCATTTTTTCAATGAAGGAGGACATCAATGCATAAATTTTAGACCTATTTCAAGTCCATATTGTGAAGAACATAGCCAATCCAGAATGTTATCAAACTCCATTGGCAACTTTTTCTTTATCTTTATAATTTGGATTTACTAAATTCAATTTGTCTCATATTAATTGTTACCAAAATAGGAAAATTCCGAGTCAACAAACAATTTATCACCCAATGGAATAGAAGATAACAACTTAGAAAATTTTGATGAAAAAAGAACAGAGATACAAGAATATGATGGAGAATCTACTGATATAGATGAAGCCAATAACTATGAAATTCAAAAAATACCGAAGAAGGCAATAAAAATTCAATATTCAGGGACGTACAGATGTAGTTTAGATGTTGTTTTCAAAATAATGAAAACAATTAAGGAAGAAAAATTCCTCTTTGCTGATGCAAAAAGATACTTGGATAAATCATCTTTCAAACATTTTTTCAACTCGAAGATACATATCAAGGCAAGATTTGAGAAAGAGTGCAGCAAATTTGGATGACATAATAAGCTCTTATAATAGAACAGAACAAGCTTCCGAATTGTTAACAAATTGATTAAATTGAAACCAGAAGAAGTTAGTCTTATATTTGGAATGCCAATAGATGGAGAGGATTTATTTCCAATACCTGTGTCAAATAAAGCTACAAAAATGGAAAATTTCTCAGATTTTTGGACAAAGAACTTTGAGGAAGAAGACATTATAAGTCAAAAATCAGTGATAAAAAGATTGAATAAAATGATAGAAAACAAAGATGGTAGCGTTGATATAGTAAAGCTATTATTTCTGTTGTTGATCATAACATTCTTGTTTTCGAACAATCAAAGCTACTTGCAGTGAGGATTTCTTCCTAAGATCCCCAATTCGAAAAAAATTAAGTTCTATTTTTTGGCCAAGAGCAATATGTGAGAACGTTTGCAAAAATGTTCAAAAACATCATACTGGTGCAAGAAACACACCTGGTTGCACTATGATTTTACTTGTAAGATTTCTTACACTTATCTACTATCTCATTATTACAAAAGTGTAAATGTATATATCTTTTTATTACATTATCGGTTTTGTGAGAAGACAAAAGTAATACAAGAAAAAGAAAACCAGAAGAAAAATTTCCCAAGGATGATAACGTGGGACTTGTCTAATTCAAAGGACATGGATCTTATAGCAATTGACATCAATAAGGTAATAATGTATTGCTTTACTATTTATTTTATTTAAAAGACATATGTTTTTATCTTTTCAAGTTTAGTAGGATTATTTAATGTTATGTAACAATATTTAATTACAAATATCAATCATGTAGATTTCGAATTTTTTTACAAATATAACTTCAGAGGAGAAAGAGTTTCTTTAAAAAAAATTAATACATCCACTCTTAGAAGATGAAAGACCAAAGAAAAGAAAATTGTCTGAAAATGAAGAACTAGAAAGGCTGAAAGAGTTAGAGACAAAAGTCAGATTTTAAAGAATCAAAGAAATTGAAATGATACTTCAAAAAGTGAAAACTTCTGAACAGAACAATGTGGCCAATACTACTAAACCTGAAAAACATTTCAAGCAAGGAAAAATAGTTGGTATGGTTCATATAAATTGTTCTGCTAATTTTCCTTGTTTTGATTTATTTGAAACTCAAGGTTTAATTATAAATAATAAAGAAACTTCAAAATCTGAAGACATCGAAGAATTTACTAAAGAACATGCTGTTGAAATTCCTATTTGTGTTGAAGATGTCATTTTTATTGAACCAAAAAAAATATATTGAAAAATGCCCACTCCTGAAGCATCTTTTAGAGAAACAGCAACAAGATGTCAAAATTTTATTCAAGGTTATTGGAGATAACAAGTAAGTACTGAAACATTACTTTTTTCCAAAACAACCTATATAGTTCAGCTGAATTTTCTACTTATTACTTTGTTATGATACACTGTGTGGTATTACACTACCATAGACAAGCTGCTGATTAAAGTATTGTTTTAAATATGAAAGTCAACAACTGATGGAAATTATGAAAGTTTAGGTTTTCTTGGTTTACAAGATTAAAAAGATATTCAACTTTATCTTTTTATTTTAAAATATGCAACTACTTCTTTTGTTCAATGATTATTTCGTTATATGGCTTTTTCAAATATGTGATATGTTATTTCCAATAGTAATATTTCATAATTATATTTTTTCAGGATTAAAATTTATAAAAGATAAATGCATTTATCTTTTCATATTCCACTTAATTATTAAAAGAAAAAAGAATAAGTTTTTAAAGATAATTACTATTTTAATAATTATGTTTACATATAAAAAACTTATTTACATATTATATCTGTATTAACAAAAAATATAACAAACGAAAACATCTTATTTTTCAGCGAAGAAGCATTTAGTTGTGATGATGAAAACAACATCACCATAAAAAAAATACATGATAGAAGATCTCCTATATGAACAGAATACTTTTGGTCAAGTAAGTATAGAAAAACAAAACTTTCACTTAGTATAAATTTTGTACTTTACACATTATTTTTCAAATGTAGATCATTGATTGGTTTTGGTTTCAGAAAGCAAAGCAACTAGAGCAAAGCAATAGTATTGTGTATATTAACACAACAATGACCGTAAGTGAATTATATTCTCAAATTAACTTATTTTATTACAAAATACATTTTCTAAACCATTTTTTTAACAGACAAGTGCAACAACTGGAAACTGGGAAAATATATTAAAAAAAGTTCAATCCTTTTATCAAAATATTACTTTTAGATCCAATATGTGTCAACTCTTATTCCCAATACGTGGAAATGACCATTGGAGCCTCCATGAACTAGATGTCGCAGAGTGCACTTGGAAACACTACGACTCACTATACTTAACCACAGGATCTAAATCCCGCAGAAGTGGACATACAAAATTTGTCATTAGCATGGTAAATAAATATTCTCATAAATTATATTTCATATATTTGTTTATATTTATTCTAACAAACACTGACATGCAGAAAACAACAGTGAATAACCTAAATGACGAGCTAAAACAAGAAAGTCACAAAACAATTATTAAAAAGAAGACACACCTTGTGAATGTTGATTGTGCTCAACAAATCAATGGGTAATTATACAAGTAGATAATAATGTATACAATTTCATGATACACATTAAGATATATAAGAAACATATTACAATTCATTATTATAATAAAAAAAAGATAATATGTTTTATCTTTATATGCAAAGTACTAAATTTCTTAATTTTAGGTACAATTGCGGAATTTATGTGATGATGTTCATCGAAAAAATTGCACATGGAATGGAGAGTACATCAAATATTACTGCTGAAGAAGCTCATACAGAGCAAAGATAGTTGCAGATATTCTCAGTGTTGAAACATACTGTTGGACAATTGAATTTTTTTGCAGCTCTGGTCCAGCTCTTAAAAATGTTTGAACTAACACAAAATTTTAGAATTTGTAATAATTGATCCTGACAATTAGATATTACAATTGGTGATTAATTTGTAAAGGATTATACCAATATTTCAATTATTTGTACTGCTTAACTTTTTAGACAGTAAATTTGACAATACTTATGAACATGATGATTTATACTTTTACTAAAATTGTCATTCAATACATTTTTCTACTACTATGTTTAAAAAGATAAATACTTTTATCTTTTGTTTATCATTTATACATAATATGTTATCTAATTCCATTTTTTTACACAGCAAATAAATGCAATATGGGCAACTTTTGCTAGACAAGAAGAAGCTTTAATATTTGTCTAAACACATGCAAACACTAATATTTTTTGCTATAAAGATCATTTGACTAGACAAAGAAGGTTCCTAGTTTCTACATATGAGGAGTTTTGGAGAAGGCACAAGAGCATGAATCCTAAGCTACGCCACCATTACGAGATTATTCAAGTTGGACTGCCTTGCCACTTCTACTATGATCTGGAGTTCAACAAAAATATTAACAGTATACAGAATGGCAATGAAATGATAAGTATTTTGATTTCCATCACATTCAAAACTCTGAATGACATATACAAAATAAAGGGAAATGAATATTGGGTTATAGAACTTGATTCATCTAACTAAGACAAGTTCTCCCGACATTTGATAATTCGTATCCCAAATATTGCATTCAAAGACAACTTGCATGTTGGAGGATTCATCTCTAAGGTATTTTCGAGTATAAAAAATTCAAGATTAACTGATTCACAGTTTGAAAAACTTTGCATCAATAAAGATTTAAGCTCATCAGAAAATACATAGAGTATATTCATTGATACTGGAGTTTATACCCGTAATCATTTTTTTCGTCTTCCATTCTCAACAAAAGCAGGGAAAACTTCTATACTACTGCCAAGCAAACGCTTTGGATGTAACAATCTTAATGACGAACAAGTGTTTACAAAATCACTTATTTGCAATGTAGAAGATAATTTAGATAGGCTATTAGAGTGTGAAATGGATTTGAAATCTTACAAAAAAAATCATTTTAAAACTAAGGAGAATGATAACAACAAGTACATCCAAAGTGATATGTCAGTAAATGTTTACTCTTGTAATGTACCTAAGTCCTATAATTTTCCCAGAATTGGATGAAAAAATTTCATCATTAGCATCTCATGGAAAAGTTTGGGTAGAATTAGAAAGTGGTCCTGGTTTTCAACACATGGCTATATAATTTATAGCATGTCCAAAAGTCAATATTGTGAATGAGTTGGAAGAGAACATAAAAGTAATCATGTTATGTACATTGTTGATTTCCAAAGAGGTGGCTACTATCAGAAATGCTACGACCCTGATTGCAGAGGCTATCGATCTCCTGTGCGACCAGTACCAGGGGATGTATTGGCCAACTGTCATCATATAGTGAAGCAAGAAGGAAAAACTGTGTAGAAGCAATACTTCTATCAAACATAATATCAACTACATACTGACAGTAATGAATGTAGTAATTTTGTTTGTATTCTTGATAGTAAGAACATGTACAGAGTCAACAACATGTATACATTTTTTTTCTCTTACGTAATTTGTTCTTCTCACTAAAATGACGAAAAAGTACTATGCAACAACAAAACTAAAGATTAGACTGTGTTTTGCTAAAAATGTAAAACCATGTATCTTTTTCAAATATGTTGTATACTATTTGTAAATCTGTTATGATTATGTTGCTGTATATAATTAATTGCTGGATTTTTTTAATGTGTATGATTATTTCATATCAGAATTGTAATCATATCAATAATTATTTCACTACTGTTATTAGCAATATATAAATTAAAAGGATAAAAACATTTATCTTTTTCGTCATGAAACCAAATAAAATAATAAGTTAACAGTGAAATAATTGCGCAATTAATTTCTAATGTAATGAAACAAAATTACCTTATAGAATGTACGTACTCAGACAACATCAACCTATTAAATTTAATACATACAACAAACTTAAATTATTGCCTTTAAATGAAAATATAAATACAATTATCTTTTCAAACCTTTGTTGTCGAAAAAACAAAATAATCAAATAGTCATTTAACATTACATAACATTAATGATTATTTAACTTCAATTTAAACCATACAACCATCACAGATATATCATACCTGCAATTCAAAACATAAATATGTTAATAACTATGCAATTTAAACCATTTTATAAGAAATTTTACATAAATATATAATTGGTTATCTTTTTCGCTCATGTTGTGATGTTGAATGAAAAATATAATTATACAACAATTTTTTGACTACTAACCAGTTATCTTTTTCACTCCAGTTATTTGCCATTGAAGCCCACATAAGCATTTATCTTTTTTTTAAGTACAATTTTTTAAAAAGATAAACAGGTTATAACAAGACAATCATCACATAAATTTCATAGTTTGTAACAACCCTGAATTTTGGGGGTAAATTTAAAATTTATATTAACTAATATTAATGGGTTTTTGATATTTAAAATAATTTATTTTGAATAGTAATTATTAAAAATCGATCTGAATTGAAGTTAGATTGAATAATTTAATTTTAATTATAAAAAGAGTTAGAAATAGCACGGTAGTTAGAAAAGTCAAACTTGAACTTTGACTGACCATACAAGATGCAAAATTTAACGGATTTTAGTGAAACCAAAAATATTAGAATATATTTAAAAATATCTTTCTAACGAATCTGAAAAATTTAAATTTCATAGCGGGAATCAAAAGTTATGCCCAAATTAAAATTTAGAAAGGTCGCTATGAAATTTACAAAGGTCAAAATGCTACTTTTTGCATACGAAGGAATTTGAACTCGAAACCACTTCCATTGAGTTCAAAATGACGTTTCTGCATTGAAAAACAGTAAACACTTATATATTTCGAGTTTTAGAAATTATTTGTTTAAAAATGTATTTTTAATATTAAATATATACGCCTTGAAAATAGCCATTTTGCAAACGACCTCGATTTTCGACGAAACAGCTTTTTTTGGAACCGGAATGTCAAATTATTGCTAAGTTTAATTTTTCAGAATTTTTCGAATTAATATGTGAGCGTGGCAAAAGAAAACACGTTTTGTCAGTTTTAGTCAAATCGGATCGACCTGAAAAAGGATATTTTTCAAACAGTCTCAGAATTCGATGAAATTAATTTTGTTAGGACCGTATCGACAAAAGAAAGCCAGAAATAATTTTTCTGTAATTTTCGGAGTCTGTATGTGGCCCCGGCGTATTTAAATGTACGGTAAATATTTAATTAATTAATTTTTAATGTAAATTTAAATATATTTTTTACAGATTTCGTAATTGGGCCACGAGACCTGTCCCATTGCGTTCAGAAGGCATTTAAACCTTAAGAATGACAGTAAGCAGGCCCAATTCGGAGACAGCCCGCATTTTTACCTTTATAACACGCTTTACGATGAATAAATTAATAAAAAATTATTTAAAACCCTAAAAAATGACCAGCCACCATCATCCAAAACCGAAGGCCATGAATGACCGAAAATTCAAACCTCAATAACTTTTGATCCGCTCAATGAAATTCAACATATTATATACCGAATCGAAGAGATTTTCATGACCTTTCAATCCATACGGTTAAGATCGGGTTTCAGTGCACAGATTTCGCGAATTCTCAGCCTGAAGTGGCTGCGTTTAGGGGTAGTTGGCGGGCCTGAGGGGAGCGCGAGCTGGGCCCCATGGCTGGCGCAGGAAGAGGTGGTCGGCGGCGTTCGTGTGGTGCGGTCTGATCTTGTTGCGGTGTCTCGTATTGTGTGCGGTGATGAAGGACTGGAGGTGGCTTAGGGTTTAGACGGTGCAGGGAAATCAACGTGAAAGAAGAAGAAGAAAGGGGTTTGGGGGGAGGTGACGTGGCAGCACCTTAGTGGGTGAGTTCATGGGTTAATTATTTTTATAATTTAAATTTACAATCTTTAAAAATCCATAACTTCTCCATACGAGGTCCGTTTTGCGAACCATTTGTTGCGTTGGATTCGTCTTTCCGAGATCTTCGCGATGGCGCTGACCGGATCTGAAAACAAGCACTTTGAATTTTTAGCCAAATCGATATGAGAATTTCTAATTTTAATTAATTTAATTAATTATTTTATCGTTATTAAATAATTGTTTGTATATTATTTAATTAGATTTGCGCTGTGATGAATTCTGATTGTTGTTGTGATGAATTGGATTGTATTGTGTTAGTTAGATCTGTTATTGTATTATTTAGATCTGATGAATCCAATAAAAATCATCATGGTTTGTAAATTCGATTAAACTAGAATTTTTAATCTAATTAAAAATATTATCTTGTTTGTGGATTGGATTAGATTAGAATCTTTAATCCAAGTAAAATATCATATTTTGTCATGTTTATTTTATTGACATTAAACTGTTAAAATACCATCTTGTTTTTACTGTTGAATTGAATTAGTTTGCCAATTCAAAAATTTTGTGTTATAATAAAATGTTGAAAATGTCTTATTGGATTTAAAATAATAGTTTTGTTATGAAATGTTACGTAAGGATTAAAATATCGTTTTTATTTTAAATGAAATGTTAGACAAACATAACAGGTTTAGTTAAAATATTTTTGTGTAAACAATAAAATACCATTTTTATTTGTCATGATTAAAATTAGAATTAGATGCAAAATAGAAATATTACTTTTATGTGTTATGTTAAAATAGATCCATATGAAAATAAGAATATTATTCTTTTATTTGATTTGTATATAAAGTACAATAACAATGTTTATATGTTATGCTATACATTAAGATTTGTATACGAATCGAAATGGACATTTTGTTAGAAATGTTATATGTTGATTAGAATTATCACCTTTGTTAGAAGTGTTATATTAGATTAAAACACCATTTTTGGTTAGGATGTTTTTGTGTAAACGAAAATAACATTTTAGTTATAAATGTTACACTAGAATATAAAATAACATTTTTGCTATAAATGTTGCATTAGTATAAAAAGATCATTTTTATTTTAAATGTTTATGTTAGGATAAAAAGACCATTTTATTTTAAATGTTATATTAGTATAAAAAAAGTCTATTTTTATTAGAAATATTAAATTTGAACAAAAAGGTCATTTTTGTTAGAAGGTTAAATTAGATTAAATTTGTCACTTTTGTTAAAAGCGTCAAATTAGATTAAAATTTGACATTTTGTTAGTAATGTTGTATTGGAAGAAAATTGACATGTTGGTTAAAAATGTTGTATTAGAATAAAGTTGACATTTTTGTTAAAAATATGACAGTAGAATAAAAATGTCTCTTTGTTAAAAATATTACACTAGGATAAAGGTGTCACTTTTGTTAGGATTTGTATATGACAAATAAAAATGTCATTTACATAGGATTTGTTCATGATGAATAGAAATGTCACTTTTTATCGTATTAGGACTGGCAAGATAAGAATGTCACTTTGATTAGAATTTGTTAACAAGAAAATTTCATTGTATGTAATTAAGATAAAAACAAAATTATTTTGTACATAATTAAAAGAAAAGAGAATTACATTTTTAATGTAATTATAAGATAAAAACTCATCGTCGTAATGGAAATTACATTTTTAATGTAATTAAAAAGAAGAAGTGAGCATGGTAATCAAAAGTACATTTCTATGAAGTTTAAAAATGATAGGAATTTTCACCGTAACGATAATTACATTTTTAATGTAATTAAAAAGGAGGATTTGACGTTGTAATGTAAATTACATTTTTGTTGTAATATTGAAAAGATAGAACTTTTCACCTTTTTATTTGTAATTTACAGTACCAATATTACATAGAAAATAAGTACACTTTTTATTTGCAATTTATACATCAAATGTAAACGTTGAAATTAAAGTTGTACATTTTTGTTGCATTTCACAAGGCAAATAAAACATAGAATTGGAAGTTACAATTGTATGTGGGTTGAAATAAAACATAACAAATTTAGAAGTTATATTTTTATTTACACTGTAGGTGTAAATAAAAAGGTTGATTTAGATATTATATTTTTGGCCGCAATTTAGAGGTAAATAAAGGATGAAATAAAAAGGTATATTCTTGTTTACTTTCTAAGTGTAAGAAAAAAAAAGTAGAAAAGGGGTCCGTATGTCACTAAGGAATATGATTTACATTAAAAACATTTTTAAATGCCAATATCAAAAACATAGAAAAGGTTCATATTTCATTATGAAATATGATTCACATTGAAAACACTTTTAATGTAATATAGGAAAGGAATAAACAATTTTACTCATTAAAATAGATCGAACAAAAATCTTCATTTTTGTTCATTGAAAAAGGATCGGTAATTTTGTTCACTAAAATAGATTAGACAAAAATATTCATTTTTGTCCATTAGAAGGAAACTAACACAGTTGTCTAAATAGTAAGAATGAGGTAAGAACATATATTTTGTCATTAGGAAGAAGCGTGACAAAATTTACATTTCTTTTTAAATAAGAAGTTAAAAACAAAAAGAAATGTTTTTGTTAAAGAAAAGGAGTTAGACAATTTAGTGATTATATGCATTAAAATTGTGTGTAAACAAAAAGGGCTAATTTTATAATCAATACACTATAGAATTGGCATATGAAATTATAAGAGTAAAAGGTTAAAAGAATAAAATTTAACGTTGTAATAGTATTTACATTTTAATGTAAATAAAAGAAATAGAAGAATTAGATTAAAAGAATAGAAAGATCACATTTTTGATGAAATGTATGGAAATAGGAAAATTTCCTGTTTTAAAATATATAAACATGTTATCATTAAAAATCACATTTTTAGTGAAGTGAAGGATATAGAAAAATGTTCATTGTTGGAAATGGAAATAATAAACAATAAAAAATTACATTTTTATTGTCATATAAGAAATGAAGAAAATGTACATGTATTGAAATGGATTTCTGTTCATTTAAAAATAACTTGAATACGAAGTGTAGGAAATTATTTAAAGAATAAATAATTTGAAATCGTAGAATGGACGAATTTATATATATATATATATATAAATTAAAATAAAACGAATCGCGTTGTTGTAGTTCGTGATTTGAAATTGTAACTTTAAACGATTATACCGTAAGATCCGACCGTCGGATTTTCCCAAATCTGTAACCGTTAGGTTCGCCTTGGGAAGATTTTTCCAACGTCATGAATTATGTTAAAATCCAACGGTTAGATTTAGAGAAATGTGTAAAACAAATTTGGGTGAAAACAGCGCCAAGGTCGCCTTTTGACTTGGAGCGTAGTTAAATGGAATTTAATTATTTTAATATAAATAAAAATAAAGGTTGATCGTTATAAATTAATATCAATGATATGAAATGATTTTTAAATATATATATATATATATATATGCGAGGATCATTTGAAAAGTCCGAGTTCAATCTCATTTCAAATGATCATACGTCGAATGAAAGTCGAAGAGTTGAAGACGGTGATTGAAGACCGGCGATCTTCACATCGAATGGACGACAACTGCTGATGCCCGTGATTGGAGTAGCTACCTTGAAGGGGCTACAGTGGTGGCCGTCCGGATGTAGTGTTGATTAGTACGGATTTGGCTTTCGCTCAGACCCAGAGCATAAGCTTATAAATGGAATGTGTGTCTGACATTGTACTCCTTTATATTGTATTTATTGATTTTCTGAGACGACCCCAAATCCCGTACTGACGGAGACAAGGGTTATCTTTGGAATATAACACAGAAACAGATAAAAGCAGAACAGAATAAAATAAATACACCAGATAATGAACAATAGAATATACTGGATAAAAGTAATCATCAGAGTTACACGGTATACAGCATCTTACTTAGTACAAATACAGTTCAGCTATACATAAATGTCCACAGCGGAAAACAAACAAAATATGTACAATAGGAGCTGAACAGCATAAAAATAGATAAATGATAGAATCCGTCTTCAGCTCCAGCTATCTAGATAGAACCAGCTAAACCTGAATACAAGGCTGACCGTGTAGAAAAAGGGGCACCCGAGTTTGAAAGTGAAACAAACTACGAGTCAGTCATGGGACTGGTATGAGGAGTCTACTCAACACATATATAATATGGCCAATCACAGGACCACGCCACTTTCGTGGAACGGGTTTACTCCATTGGATTGCCAGTGCTTTAAAACAAATCTTTCTTTTAAACATCGCTATGCTTTTTATAAAAATGAAGCCGTTATAAGACTCAGTTCCCATCACACAATGCAACGCAAACCGGAGGATAGAGTTTTTACCTTATAACGGCCAAAATATGCTTGATACAAATAAAACAAAGGCATTTGATATTATTGCTAGTGTTTATATGTTTTGAAAACAATTTCAAATCATAACTATCAATCATAGACGGCATTAATGCCCCATACCACTATGTCGCCATATATATAGGTATACAATCAAAACCGCACAGTCACGTATTTGGAAATTGGATTTCCGTCATGAACCAAGGCAAAAGATAGTCCTTACCGAATTCGAGATGCTCTAGCCCGTGTCTCAGGAACAGCCGCAACTGCCCCTTGGATCGTCAGGGCCGGTCCACCGATGTGGATTATTATGCATGAACACTGCGTCTCCCCGCCCTTTGGGGCGTAAACAAGCCAACGAATGACTCCATCGGACCCGGATCGTCCGATCAAACCGATGCGCCTCGCAACAGCAACAACCACATAGGTGAAAAGTATATAAATGTCAGGGCTGGTAGGTCACTGACACCACCCTAGCTAGAAAGAAACGCAGGCCCTCCCTGATGTCCTTCTCCCGTTTCTGGTTCATACCGGGGTGTGAGGCTCGCGATTTCACGTTATACACAAAGCTACACCACACAGGCGGTGCTTTCATCATCACCACAAGACTTTGCTTTTCAACAGAAGCCCTGATCACTGCATCTTAGCATGCCACACAGGAAATTCATGCCATGCGACTGATGCCCATCGATATACAACCTCTGAGCTCGTACGTTTCAGAGAAGGGCGTTAAGCAAAAGAATAAATTCTCCGCCGCCAAACAGATGTATATTTAATAGAGATCAATCAACACAGAATAAAATCCAATGTCAGATACACAGTCCATCTACAAGTCCGTTCTGGGTCTGAACGAAACCGGAGGCACTAAATACCTCGCAAACCCATCGATCACCACGTACGTCTGGACGATCACCACTCATTATCCATATTTCGGGATGCCTCCCAATCAGGACCTCGGTTACCATTCAAACGAGGTGAAGATCTCCGGTCTTCGACCATCGCCTTCATCTTCGACTTTCAATCATCGGTCAATTATTTGAAATGAGAATTAACTCGGCCTTTTTAAATAATTCACGTATATTTAGAATTTCAAATCAATTTATTTCAATGGTTAAATTATTCGATAACACCAATCTTGTTCTTCAATGTAATTTTCACACCAAACACATTCAACCATCAAATACTACATAAATCGAGCAAATTCAGTTTATTTCCATTCCATATCGTTTATGATATTTTATAATGATTTATCGCTATTTTTATTTATTTTAAAATAGCCTATTTATTCATAACGACGCTTCGGGCCATAACGCGGCCGTGGCGCTGTTTTTCTTCAGATTTGATTTACACATATCTGAAAATCTAACCGTTGGATCTTCACACAATTTACATCATTAGAAAGGTCCTTTCAAAACGAATCCAACGGTTCCAGTTCGGGAAAATCCGACGGTCGGATCTCCCGGTACAATCGTTTGAAGTTTCGATTTCAAAATACGAACTGCAGCGTCGTTATTCGATTAAATATAATTATATTTATATATATATAAATATAATCGTTTCTGGCGCTGTTTTTCTTCAGATTTGAATTAAACATTCCAGACAATCCAACCGTTGGATTTTTACAAAGTTGGTGCCGTTGGAAAGATATTTCCAAAGCGAACCCGACGGTTGAGGTTTCGGGAAAATCCAATGGTCGGATTTCCCGCACTAGTTGTTTGAAAACACGGTTTCAAAACGCGAACTGCACGGCCTCGTTTTGTTTTAATTTTATTTATATTTATATATTTATATAAATATAATTCATTCAACAGTTTCAATATCGTTTTCACTTCAAATATTTCACTAACGCCTTAAAATTTTGGAAAATTTCGCCATAACCTCCTTTGTACGGGAGGGGCTGGGAAAATTCCCAAATAGCCACACGGGCATCTCATGTCAAAAAGAAAAAGAAAAAGCCAAGCGGCTAGCCAACAGGCTCATAAAATCATCACCCAAACAAAGCAGTAAATGTGTACCTATTTGTCGGGCACAAAATTTTATTCCTCTTCTCTAGCCCCTTTGCTATAACCTGTTCAATAAATATGCATGTACATATATACAGTTCTTATCGTTTATCATTTTCCATTCAACTTCATATTTGATTTCCATTTGGTTTAAAAACACCATTCATTCTAATGTTGCATATATAGGCACAAATCATATCATTAGCTAATTAATGAATATTTCAACTCATATATATTTATTTGAACGAGTGGCTATTTTTAACACTTCACATTTCAACAATTCGTGTATATAATAAAAATGTGATTTTTATTGTAAAACAATTCATTTCAAAACACTATTATTTTATATAGTGTATATATAGGTGATAAAAATAGGATTTTTCTTATAAAACAATTTCTTTCAAAACGAGATTATTTTACACAGTTCATATAGTCGATAAAAGGTGATTTTTATATTTAAAACACGAATACCATTCAACACATGAATTTCTAATCAACGAATGAATATCAATTCAACACATGAAGGTTTTCTATTTCAATGAATAAATATAGTTTAAGCAAATGAAAATAATTCAAACACACGAAAATTATTCAAAATTTCGGCAGCATAACGGCAGGGTAGTTAAAACCGGGACCGTCCCTAGTACGGCTCCTCGCTCTACCTTAAAACCTCGCGGTTTTTGACAATGGGAATCATGCATCTAGTTCGCACGCAGGCGGCATGTATATATTTATTTCATTTCCACAAACTAATCCTATGTAGTTTCAACCAAATATTTCTCAACCACAAACGGGTATTTTTCAACCACAATCAATCAATATCAACCACAAACAATCCCAAACAACCATTCGCTATCAATCAATTTTCACACCAATCACAATCAATAAATATCGTCCATGGTTTGTGGACGAGGGGCGTACATATATATATATATATATTTATATATAGCAATTCACTTTTATTTCAACACATATATATAATTTTTACAACGCATATATAACTTATACATCGAACGTACAACTTATACAACGCTTATACAAGAGGTGTACAACGCTTATATAACTCATACATCGACTATATAATTTATACATCGTCGTTTCCATATTGTTTTTAAATCAGAAATCTCACATTGGGTTCCACTCCACCAAAAATAGCAGAAGGCTCAGAAAAATATGCGGTCTCTTCTAAAATGTATAAGGCGCCCACACGGTCACGATGTTTCCTGTTTCATCGAATTTCGTTAACGAACGAAAAAGATATGATTTTTCAAAGGTTTGCAACGGTTTAAAGGTGTTAAAATCAAATTAAATAAAATCAACCGTATAATTTCAAACCTGTTCAATAACTAGGGTTTCATTTTTCGATCGAACGATGTAGTATGAGGCCGATCCACTAGCGCTACGTTGTCGAGCTTCGAAATCCGCGTCCAGGGGTGGTGGTGGGGTCCAGTCCGGTGCCACGGCGGAGGAGATATTCGCCATGAGGCGGGCGGACTTCGTGGAGCTCGTGCTCGCCGATGGAGCAACGATAAAGGACGAGGTCTGTCTTGATTTGAAGAGGGGAGGGAGGCGGTTCGATTTTGGGTGGTGGCGCTGGTCAACGATGAACGGAGGCGTCGAATTTGAGGGGAGAAGGCGCGAAGGGGTTCCGCCGTTAATCGGTCCAGCGGGAAGACAGAAATGATGAGTTGGCCCAATAGATTTTTTTTAATTTATATATTTTAAAATCTCTAAAATACCCCTTATACAGACGAACACCAATTCAAACCCAACGACTGTCGTCCCTAGCGTTTTACCCCCATTCCGAACACAATGGGATATGTTTCGCAGGCCCATTCGACTGTTTCAGTCAGTTTCCATTCAAATTAAAATGTAAAACATTCAATATTCAATTTGAACGTGCATTTCAATTTGCCAGGGCCACAAACTGATTCGAAAAATTCCAGAAAAATAAATCTAGCTATGTTTTGATGATACGGTCCCAACAAAACTAGTTTCATCGAATTCTGAGACCGTTTGCAAAAAGGCCCATTTTTGGTCGATCCAATTTAACTGTAATTGACCAAAATACGTTTTCCTTTGCCACGCTCACATACTAGCTTCAAAAATTATGAAATTTGAAACCAAGCAATAACTTCACATCCCGGATCCAACAAAAGTGGTTTCGTCGAATTCCGAGGTCGTTTGCAAAATGGACAATTTCACGGGCTATATAAATTCCATAGCGACCGTTCTGAAAATTCATTCGGCCATAACTTTTGCTTTCCGCTATGAAAATTCGATTTTTTAGATTCGTTAGAAAGGTATTCACTAACAGATTTAAATATTTTTTGTTTCAGTAAAATCCGGATTGTTTTGCACCCGGTACAGTCCAACAAAGTTTAAATTCAATTTTTGAAACTGCAGCGCCATTTCAGGCCTTGTTTATAATTATAATTAATTATAATCGTTTTCAATTGTCAATTCAAACTCAGTTTTCATCTCTATTATTGAAAATGTTTATTTTAAATATTTAAAATCCATTATTTTAGCCAATTTAAAAATTTTAAATTGGTTCAGATTTTCTGGGTCGTTACAATCTCCCCCACTTAAAACTTTTCGTCCCCGAAAAGGAACAAAGTAGAAAGTGGTTTGATAAATCTACAATCACACAATACAACAACCAATCAAATTGTTTTAACTTCTCAAAAATATATCGATCCACTTTTATACTCTTTTAAAATCATTCAGACTATAGAATTTAAAAGTTCACATCCATGGAAAGAAAATAACAGCAGAGTAGAGAATTAAATGATAATGCAAAGTAGGGTAAATGTACCTTGCACCGGAGTCAATCAGAGATATCTACTCGGCATCTGGGATAGGCTTTCTGAATGCTCTCCTCAGCTTCCCAAGTACAATCTCGCGGATCTCCACTCCATTGCACTTTGACTAAGTGAACCTTCTTGTTCCTCAGTTCTTTGGTTTCTTTGCCGATAATCTTTAGCGGCTCTCTTCTCACAGCCAATTCTGGAGTAATTTCAATGTCATGTTGAGCTGCTTCTTCCACGATCAAGTCTGGATCATGAACGTGTTTTCGAAGTTGAGATATATGAAATACATCATGAACTCCAGGCAACCAGTCAGGCAGTTTGACCCTATAAGCGAGAGTTCCGATCCGTTCCAGAATAGGAAACGGACCAATGAATTTGGGTGCCAACTTTCCAGTTTTACCGAACCGGATAACTCCTCTCATCAGCGATACTTTCAAATATACATAGTCGCCAACAGCAAAGGATATATCTCTCCTCCTCCTATCGGCATAGCTCTTTTGTCGGCTTTGAGCGGCGAGTAATCGCTTTTTGATAAAATCGACTTTGTCGGCAGCTTCTCGAATCATATCAGGACCCAACACAAGTCTATTACCTGGTTCGACCCAACAAGCAGGGGATCGGCACGATCTTCCATATAATGCTTAGAATGGCGACATTGTCAGACTCGCCTGGTAGCTGTTGTTATAAGAGAATTCAGCCAAATGCAGATTGTCTTCCCAGGATCCACCGAAATCTATAACACAAGCCCGCAATAGATCTTCTAAAATACGATTCACCCTCTCAGTCTGACCGTCTGTCTGAGGATGATAAGCAGTGCTCAAGTTCAACTTCGTTCCGAGCTCGACTTGAAATGCCTCCCAGAATTTACTAGTAAATATTGTATCTCTATCACTGACTATACTGAGCGACACTCCATGTAGTCTAACTATTTCCTGGAAGTATATCTACGCCAGACTCTGAGCAGTTCTGTTTGATCTGACAGGTATGAAATGGGCGGTCTTCGTGAAACGATCTACGATCACCCAAATACTGTCATTTCCTTTTCTGGTTCTGGGCAAACCATCAATGAAATCCATAGAAATATGCTCCCACTTCCAACCCGGAACTTCTAGCGGTTGTAATAATCCAGCCAATTTCTGTTGGTCGCTTTTGACTAGCTGGCAAGTAGGGCATCGGCTAACGTATATTGAAACGTCTCTTTTCATAGCCTTCCACCAGAATGTTCGTTTGAGATTGTTGTACATTTTGGCCACACCAGGATGGATACTCAGCTTGGACTTGTGACACTCGTCTAACACTTCCCTTTTTAACTCTGGGATATCAGGAACACAAATCCTTCCTTTCAACCTCAAGGTCTCGTCGTTATCTATTTGAAAACACGAGGGTTCGCCTTTCTGAATCCTTTTGATCATATCCTTAATAAAGTTATCCTCCTTCTGCAGAATAGATATTTTGTCAACCAAGGAAGTCGTGATAATAAAGCTGGCGATCATTACATTCTTTCGACTCAGCGCATCGGCCACGACATTGGCTTTCCCTGGAGTGCATATAATTTCAAAGTCATATGCTGCAAGAAACTCCAGCCAACGTTGCTGCCTCAGATTCAGGTCCTTCTGAGTGAACAGGTACTTTAACGACTGGTGATCTGTAAACAATTCAAATCTCTCACCCAGAAGATAGTGTCTCCAGATTTTCAAAGCGAATACTATAGCCAATAACTCAAGATCATGAGTTACGTAGTTTTTCTCGTGTGGCTTCAGTTGACGGCTAGCATAAGCAATCACTTGGCCTCTTTGCATTAATACTGCGCCAAGGCCTTCTCTAGAAGCGTCAGTCCAGACCTTTAAATCCTGGTTGCCATCGATGATAGTTAACACTGGAGCAGTCGTTAGTCTTAACTTTAGCTCTTCGAAAGCTTCCTCACTTTCTGGAGTCCATTTGAACTTAGAGTTCTTCTTCGTAAGCTTTGTTAAATGACCAGATATCTTCGAAAAGTTTTTAACGAACTTCCGGTAATAGCTAGCCAATCCGAGAAAACTGCGGACTTCAGTGGGGGTGCTGGGCTGTTTCTAGTTCTGAATAGCTGTGATTTTGCTTGGATCCACAGCAATTCCTTCTTTTGATACGACGTGGCCCAGAAATTTCACTTCATCTTGCCAGAATATACATTTGGAAAACTTTGCTTTCAATACATTTCTCCTGAGGATTTCTAACACTTGTTCCAAATGTTTTTCATGCTCGGCCTTTGATTTAGAGAAGATTAGAATATCATCAATGAAAACTAGAACAAATTTATTCAATACTCCTCTGAATACTCTGTTCATTAGATCGACGAAGTAAGCGGGAGCGTTACATAAGCCGAACGGCATTACTAACCACTCGTAGAATAAGTCGGGGCCTCTGAACGCTGTCTTTGGAACACACTCTTCGGCAATTCGAAGTTGATGGAATCCTGTAGCTAGGTCCATTCGTGAAAATACTTGTGCTCCATTTAATCGATCTAACAAATCATCAATCCGCGGCAATGGATACTTGTTCTTTATTGTCTGCTCATTCAGATCACGATAGTCCACGCATAGCCGTAGAGTACCGTCAGATTTTGGGACAAATACCACAGCTGCACCCCAATCAGAGAAACTAGGCCTGATCAGACCTTTCCATACTAGCTGTCGTGTTTGATTGTCTAATTCCTCTTTCTCTTTCAAGGACATCCTTCGTATAGCGTGAACTACCGGCCTTGCATTCGGAATTAAAGCAATTTTGAAATCTATTTCTCTCTGCGGAGGTAAGCGAACAACTTCTTCAAACACATCCGCATAATTTTTGACGACAGGAATGTCTTTGATGAGGTCAGGAATATTCTCTGTGATTTCAGGGACATTTTCTATTTGAGCTGGGGAAACATTCAAAGCTGCCCAGAAGTCTTTTCTATTAGATTTCTGACCTTCACAGGGTATGGTTATATAATTTCCTGATTTAATCCTAGCCCTAACAACTCTTTCGGCGCATCTAACCTCTGCTTCATATTTGGTTAGCCAATCCAATCCCAGAATAAGATCGAATTCATTAAAATTCATAATGATAGAGATAATAGGGAATTTATAGCAAGAAAAGGAGACAGGTACTGCACAAATCCAACTGAGATTGATAGAACCCCCGACCAGATTCTGGACAGTCATTGGTTCCTTGAGCTTCCTCAAATTCAAATCTAGCTTCTTAGCGGCACTCTTTGCAATAAAGCTTCGGGACGCGCCTGTGTCAAACAGTACTTTGACTGGAATGTTTTTGACAGTAAGCGTGCCTTCTAAAACATCAGCCCTTTCTTGACTTGCTGAGGGATCCGAAGTTTCTGCTACTTCATTCACTTGAACTATTTCAGTCTTTTTCAACTGCCAGCAATCTTGCTTTACGTGACCAGCCTGGTGGCAGAGATTGCATTTTCTATTTGCTTGAAGTCCTTCTTTGGATTGAAGTCCACCTTTTAATCGCTTCCTTAAGGGTCCGCAGTTTATAGACAAATGCCTCTTCAGATGGAAGTTAGAGCAAGTGGCGGTCTTTACTGGTTTCTTTCCAGATTTAGCCCTTTCTCTCTTGGCACTAGGCTTCTTACTGACATCAGACTTTGTACTGGCTTCAGGAATATCAGTTTCCGATTCTTCTTTGTCACTACAACAGACTTCTTCTTCGTCGCGCAACATTCCTTTCTTATGTAGATCTTCATACTGATAAGCCATATAAATCATTTCAGAAAAAGGAAGCTTCACATTCCTCATTACACTATTCTGGTATCTCCTTTGCAGGCCATGAATAAATCTAAGATTTTTCCTCTTTGGATCTTGAATCAGATGAGGAGCAAAGTGAGCAAGTTCGTTGAATTTCTTATGATATTCTGGGATGGTCATATCACCTTGTATTAGATAAGAAAATTCATCACATAATCGCTCGGTTGCTTCGGGAGGAGTAAATCTTTCAAGGAAAATCACTTTGAATCTGTCCCAGGTGATATCACCTTCTGGATTATCTTTGATGATTGTTTCCCACCAGATTAAAGCTTCTTCTTTGAGCGCACAAGAGGCTACTAATCTTTTCTGATCATCTCTCAACTGGATACACTCAAAAATTCTTTCTGCAGAACTCACCCAAGCTTGAGTTTGAATAATAGATTCATTGCCCGAGAACTGTGCTCCGTTCAGATTTCGATATCTCTTTAATAGAGCCTCTAGATCGGGTTCTGTATTCCTTCTGTTTCTGGCACTCATTTTTCTAGTACTTCTGCAATTAGCAGATCAAGTGTCAGGTCACAGAAAAAATATTTTTAAAATATAGAAACATATACTTCAATGTAAATGTGTCTATCGAGGTGTTATTTCATTATGCTTCACTCATACTAGGATATCACTGATCCTATCTGTATAGAGTTACCCGTCCTAGAACACTACTGGTTCTATTTCTGACGAGTTCGTTCAAATGTTATATTCCAGAACTAAGCTTAACCAAAGCTCTAATACCACGTTGAGACGACCCCAAATCCCGTACTGACGGAGACAAGGGTTATCTTTGGAATATAACACAGAAACAGATAAAAGCAGAACAACATAAAATAAATACACCAGATAATGAACAATAGAATATACTGGATAAAAGTAATCATCAGAGTTACACGGTATACAGCATCTTACTTAGTACAAATACAGTTCAGCTATACATAAATGTCCACAGCGGAAAACAAACAAAATATGTACAATAGGAGCTGAACAGCATAAAAATAGATAAATGATAGAATCCGTCTTCAGCTCCAGCTATCTAGATAGAACCAGCTAAACCTGAATACAAGGCTGCCCGTGTAGAAAAAGGGGCACCCGAGTTTTAAAGTGAAACAAACTACGAGTCAGTCATGGGACTGGTATGAGGAGTCTACTCAACACATATATAATATGGCCAATCACAGGACCACGCCACTTTCGTGGAACGGGTTTACTCCATTGGATTGTCAGTGCTTTAAAACAAATCTTTCTTTTAAACATCGCTATGCTTTTTATAAAAATGAAGCCGTTGTAAGACTCAGTTCCCATCACACAATGCAACGCAAACCGGAGGATAGAGTTTTTACCTTATAACGGCCAAAATATGCTTGATACGAATAAAACAAAGGCATTTGATATTATTGCTAGTGTTTATATGTTTTGAAAATAATTTCAAATCATAAATATCAATCATAGACGGCATTAATGCCCCATACCACTATGTCGCCATATATATAGGTATACAATCAAAACCGCACAGTCACGTATTTGGAAATTGGATTTCCGTCATGAACTAAGGCAAAAGATAGTCCTTACCGAATTCGAGACGCTCTAGCCCGTGTCTCAGGAACAGCCGCAACTGCCCCTTGGATCGTCAGGGCCGGTCCACCGATGTGGATTATTATGCCTGAACACTGCGTCTCCCCGCCCTTTGGGGCGTAAACGAGCCAACGAATGACTCCATCGGACCCGGATCGTCCGATCAAACCGAGGCGCCTCGCAACAGCAACAACCACATAGGTGAAAAGTATATAAATGTCGGGGCTGGTAGGTCACTGACACCACCCTAGCTAGAAAGAAACGCAGCCCCTCCCTGATGTCCTTCTCCCGTTTCTGGTTCATACTGGGGTGTGAGGCTCGCGATTTCACGTTATACACAAAGCTACGCCACACAGGCGGTGCTTTCATCATCACCACAAGACTTTGCTTTTCAACAGAAGCCCTGAT
Source organism: Allium sativum (assembly GCA_030737875.1). Lineage (NCBI taxonomy): Eukaryota > Viridiplantae > Streptophyta > Magnoliopsida > Asparagales > Amaryllidaceae > Allium > Allium sativum. The sequence continues at coordinate 306,017,214 of CM060924.1, forward strand.
CACTGCATCTTAGCATGCCACACAGGCAATTCATGCCATGCGACTGATGCCCATCGATATACAACCTCTGAGCTCGTGCATTTCAGAGAAGGGCGTTAAGCAAAAGAATAAATTCTCCGCCGCCAGACAGATGTATATTTAATAGAGATCAATCAACACAGAATAAAATCCAATGTCAGATACACAGTCCATCTACAAGTCCGTTCTGGGTCTGAATGAAACCGGAGGCACTAAATACCTCGCAAACCCATCGATCACCACGTACGTCTGGACGATCACCACTCATTATCCATATTTCGGGATGCCTCCCAATCAGGACCTCGGTTACCATCCAAACGAGGTGAAGATCTCCGGTCTTCGACCATCGTCTTCATCTTCGACTTTCAATCATCGGTCAATTATTTGAAATGAGAATTAACTCGGCCTTTTTAAATAATTCACGTATATTTAGAATTTCAAATCAATTTATTTCAATGGTTAAATTATTCGATAACACCAATCCTGTTCTTCAATGTAATTTTCACACCAAACACATTCAACCATCAAATACTACATAAATCGAGCAAATTCAGTTTATTTCCATTCCATATCGTTTATGATATTTTATAATGATTTATTGCTATTTTTATTTATTTTAAAATAGCCTATTTATTCAAAACGACGCTTCGGGCCATAGCGCGGCCGTGGCGCTGTTTTTCTTCAGATTTGATTTACACATATCTGAAAATCTAACCGTTGGATCTTCACACAATTTACATCATTAGAAAGGTCCTTTCAAAACGAATCCAACGGTTCCAGTTTCGGGAAAATCCGATGGTCGGATCTCCCGGTACAATCGTTTGAAGTTTCGATTTCAAAATACGAACTGCAGCGTCGTTATTCGATTAAATATAATTATAATTATATATATATAATCGTTTCTGGCGCTGTTTTTCTTCAGATTTGAATTAAACATTCCAGACAATCCAACCGTTGGATTTTTACAAAGTTGGTGCCGTTGGAAAGATATTTCCAATGCGAACCCGACGGTTGAGGTTTCGGGAAAATCCAATGGTCGGATTTCCCGCACTAGTTGTTTGAAAACACGGTTTCAAAACGCGAACTGCACGGCCTCGTTTCGTTTTAATTTTATTTATATTTATATAAATATAATTCATTCAACAGTTTCAATATCGTTTTCACTTCAAATATTTCACTAACGCCTTAAAATTTTGGAAAATTTCGCCATAACCTCCTTTGTACGGGAGGGGCTGGGAAAATTCCCAAATAGCCACACGGGCATCTCATGTCAAAAAGAAAAAGAAATAGCCAAGCGGCTAGCCAACAGGCTCATAAAATCATCACCCAAACAAAGCAGTAAATGTGTACCTATTTGTCGGGCACAAAATTTTATTCCTCTTCTCTAGCCCCTTTGCTATAACCTGTTCAATAAATATGCATGTACATATATACAGTTCTTATCGTTTATCATTTTCCATTCAACTTCATATTTGATTTCCATTTGGTTTAAATACACCATTCATTCTAATGTTGCATATATAGGCACAAATCATATCATTAGCTAATTAATGAATATTTCAACTCATATATATTTATTTGAACGAGTGGCTATTTTTAACACTTCACATTTCAACAATTCGTGTATATAATAAAAATGTGATTTTTATTGTAAAACAATTCATTTCAAAACACTATTATTTTATATAGTGTATATATAGGTGATAAAAATAGGATTTTTCTTATAAAACAATTTCTTTCAAAACGAGATTATTTTACACAGTTCATATAGTCGATAAAAGGTGATTTTTATATTTAAAACACGAATACCATTCAATACATGAATTTCTAATCAACGAATGAATATCAATTCAACACATGAAGGTTTTCTATTTCAATGAATAAATATAGTTTAAGCAAATGAAAATAATTCAAACACACGAAAATTATTCAAAATTTCGGCAGCATAACGGCAGGGTAGTTAAAACCGGGACCGTCCCTAGTACGGCTCCTCGCTCTACCTTAAAACCTCGCGGTTTTTGACAATGGGAATCATGCATCTAGTTCGCACGCAGGCGGCATGTATATATTTATTTCATTTCCACAAACTAATCCTATGTAGTTTCAACCAAATATTTCTCAACCACAAACGGGTATTTTTCAACCACAATCAATCAATATCAACCACAAACAATCCCAAACAACCATTCGCTATCAATCAATTTTCACACCAATCACAATCAATAAATATCGTCCATGGTTTGTGGACGAGGGGCGTACATATATATATATATATATAGCAATTCACTTTTATTTCAACACATATATATAATTTTTACAACGCATATATAACTTATACATCGAACGTACAACTTATACAACGCTTATACAAGAGGTGTACAACGCTTATATAACTTATACATCGACTATATAATTTATACATCGTTGTTTCCATATTGTTTTTAAATCAGAAATCTCACATTGGGTTCCACTCCACCAAAAATAGCAGAAGGCTCAGAAAAATATGCGGTCTCTTCTAAAATGTATAAGGCGCCCATACGGTCACGATGTTTCCTGTTTCATCGAATTTCGTTAACGAACGAAAAAGATATGATTTTTCAAAAGTTTGCAACGGTTTAAAGGTGTTAAAATCAAATTAAATAAAATCAACCGTATAATTTCAAACCTGTTCAATAACTAGGGTTTCATTTTTCGATCGAACGATGTAGTATGAGGCCGATCCACTAGCTCTACGTTGTCGAGCTTCGAAATCCGCGTCCAGGGGTGGTGGTGGGGTCTAGTCCGATGCCACGGCGGAGGAGATATTCGCCATGAGGCGGGCGGACTTCGTGGAGCTCGTGCTCGCCGATGGAGCAACGATGAAGGACGAGGTCTGTCTTGATTTGAAGAGGGGAGGGAGGCGGTTCGATTTTGGGTGGTGGCGCTGGTCAACAATGAACGGAGGCGTCGAATTTGAGGGGAGAAGGCGCGAAGGGGTTCCGCCGTTAATCGGTCCAGCGGGAAGAGAGAAATGATTAGTTGGCCCAATAGATTTTTTTTAATTTATATATTTTAAAATCTCTAAAATACCCCTTATACAGACGAACACCAATTCAAACCCAACGACTGTCGTCCCTAGCGTTTTACCCCCATTCCGAACACAATGGGATATGTTTCGCAGGCCCATTCGATTGTTTCAGTCAGTTTCCATTCAAATTAAAATATAAAACATTCAATATTCAATTTGAACGTGCATTTCAATTTGCCAGGGCCACAAACTGATTCGAAAAATTCCAGAAAAATAAATCTAGCTATGTTTTGATGATACGGTCCCAACAAAATTAGTTTCGTCGAATTCTGAGACCGTTTGCAAAAAGGCCCATTTTTGGTCGATCCAATTTAACTGTAATTGACCAAAATACGTTTTCCTTTGCCAAGCTCACATACTAGCTTCAAAAATTATGAAATTTGAAACCAAGCAATAACTTCACATCCCGGATCCAACAAAAGTGGTTTCGTCGAATTCCGAGGTCGTTTGCAAAATGGACAATTTCACGGGCTATATAAATTCCATAGCGACCGTTCTGAAAATTCATTCGGCCATAACTTTTGCTTTCCGCTATGAAAATTCGATTTTTCAGATTCGTTAGAAAGGTATTCACTAACAGATTTAAATATTTTTGGTTTCACTAAAATTCGGATCGTTTTGCACCCGGTACAGTCCGACAAAGTTTAAATTCAATTTTTGAAACTGCAGCGCCATTTCAGGCCTTGTTTATAATTATAATTAATTATAATCGTTTTCAATTGTCGATTCAAACTCAGTTTTCATCTCTATTATTGAAAATATTTATTTTAAATATTTAAAATCCATTATTTTAGCCAATTTAAAAAATTTAAATTGGTTCAGATTTTCTGGGTCGTTACATTTTCTGTCGAATGTGTGAATGTTTGGTTGCGAAGAATTTATTCTCTTGCTTAACACCCTTTCATATATTTCGGAAAAGGATTGGTAGTGTGATATTGAATGACGATGTGGCATGCTAAGATGCATATGATCAAGGCTTTGTTGAAAAGTAGGCCTTGTGGGATGATCAAAGCATAGCCTGTTTAGGCATAGCTTTGTGTATAGCGTGACTTCACGAGCCTCACAACCTGGTGGAGTCTAAAACGGGAGAAGGGAACGCCGGGAGAGCAGCACGTTTCTTTCTAGCTAGAAGTGGTGTTCGGGCTTTAACACGGCCCGGCATTTTACTTATGTGGATGATGGAATGAGGCGCCTCAGATGATAGGTCCTATAGGACCGGGAAATGTGTGTTCAGGAATTGCCAATCCACGAAGCTGTATGTGTGGACCGGCCCTGCAGCTATCCAAGGGTTCACTGCGGGGGATCCTGAGACATTAGCTAGAGTGTCTCGAATCGGTAAGGAGCTCCTCCCTAGCCTTGACTCATGATGGAAACCCAATTTCCAATACGACCTCATGCGGTTTTGATTGTATTACTAGTATGGAAGCATAGTTTTATGGGATCTATGTGTCCTAGGATTGATACATTTACTTTGAAATGTTTTTGAAACATATACACACTAATAATAATATCAAATTCGTTTTTATCGTATCAAAACTTTTTGACCATTATAAGGTAAAACCCTATCCTCCGGTTTGCGTTGCATTGTGTGATGGGACTTGGGTCTTATGATGGTTTCATTTTTCCAAAAAGCATTGCATTGTTTAACGATTTAATTTAATTAATGCACGACAATCCATTGGAGTAAACCCGTTCCGCATTAGCAGCGTGGTCCTTGGATTTGTCTTATTGTTATTAGTGAAATTAGTTAAGAATTCTCACACCGGTCCCATGACTGACCCGTTGTTTGTTTTCACCTTTACAAACTCGGGTGCCCTCTTTCCACACGGGCAGTCGAGTAGTTTTTCTACAGGTTCTTATCTCGAGCAGGATTCTGGATTGAAGTTTGAAGCTGTGTCCAGTGAGTAGTTGCCTTCCGCCGCCTTAGTTATTTTATTTCCGCTGCACTGTATTGTATTAAAATATTGTAATTTATCTTCCGCTGTAATTTTATTTCGATGTACTCTGATATTCTGTACTCTGATGTTACGTTATCATGATGTAATAAAAGTCTGTTGTTATTGTTCTAATGTATTGTATTCCCAAAGTTAAAGTATTCGTGGATTTCCAACTTTTTGGTCAGACTTGTGTGGTTTATGGTCGATCCAAAGAGCGGGAATTTACGGGTCTTTTCATTTTTGTATCAGAGCTCTGGTTAGCTCAAATCTTTGGGGTACAACTCATTAGAACTGAACAAAAGACTCATCAGAGATTGGATTAGTAATATCCAATAAGAATACTTATTAGAGATAGGATCAGCAGTATCCTAGAATGAGAAAACTCATTAGAGATGGGGTTAGTAATGCCCTAGAATGAGTTGAGAGTAACAAGCTTATAATATACGTATTTGTAATTATAATCTATTTTAGAAAATATGATTTTTGAATATACAAAAGTTATACATTTTAAAAGTTAATCAGCTAATTGATTGACGTTTGTGTAGTGTAATTATTAGTTCAACTAATAAAATTATAGAAACCAATTTAGAATAAAATAAAAGATGAGTTAGTTAATTAAACACTTTTTAGCTTCGTTCCTTTTCGAGGACGAAAAGTTCTTAAGTGGAGGAGACTGTAACAACCCTGAATTTTGGGGGTAAATTTAAAATTTATATTAACTAATATTAATGGGTTTTTTATATTTAAAATAATTTATTTAGAATATTAATGATTAGAAATTGATCTAAATTGAAGTTAGAATGAATAATTTAATTTTAATTATAAAAAGAGTTAGAAATAGCGCGGTAGTTTGAAAAGTCAAACTTGAACTTTGACTGACCATACAGGATACAAAATTTAACGGATTTTAGTGAAACCAAATATATTAGAATCTATTTAAAAATATCTTTATAACGAATAAGCACTTCTTTTTGAAATCTAAATTATCGAGTGATCGGAGCGGAAAAAGAGGACCCGAAATTTTGTAAGCCTTGCACCTCTATTGGGTAATGCCTGAGTCGCTGCATCAAGGTCTGAGCTAAATTGAGCGAAGGCGGCCACTTCGCAGCCACTTTAGATGCTATTCGTACTGTAGTAGATCAAGGTATGCAACGAGCAGAAGTTATGATAAAAGGTTCGGAAGAATTTCATACGTTTCCAAAAATTGAAGATAGAGATTGGGTTCTATACCTGATTCATAACTAGAGAACTTCTCTGGTCCTTCACTAATTGGGGCTAAAACTCCGGAAATTACAAATGCCAAAATAGGAATAAATTGAAATTTCATAGCGGGAATCAAAAGTTATGCCCAAATTAAAATTTAGAAAGGTCGTTATGAAATTTACAAAGGTCAAAATGCTACTTTTTGCATCCGAAGGAATTTGAACTCGAAACCACTTCCATTGAGTTCAAAATGATGTTTCTGCATTGAAAAACAGTAAACACTTATATATTTCGAGTTTCAGAAATTATTTGTTTAAAAATGTACTTTTAATATTAAATATATACGCCTTGAAAATAGCCATTTTGCAAACGATCTCGGTTTTCGACGAAACCACTTTTGTTGGAACCGGAATGTCAAATTATTGCTAAGTTTAATTTTCCAGAATTTTTCAAATTAATATGTGAGCGTGGCAGAAGAAAACACGTTTTGTCAGTTTTAGTCAAATCGGATCGACCTGAAAAAGGCCATTTTTCAAATAGTCTCAGAATTCGACGATATTAATTTTGGTAGGACCGTATCGATAAAAGAAAGCCAGAAATAATTTTTTTGTAATTTTCGGAGTCCGTATGTGGCCCCGGCGTATTTAAATGTACGATAAATATTTAATTAATTTATTTTTAATGTATATTTAAATAAAAAAATTACATATTTCGGAATTGGGCCATGAGACATGTCCCATTGCATTCAGAAGGCGTCTAAACCTTAAGAACGACAGTAAGCAGGCCCAATTCGGAGACAACCCGCATTTTTACCTTTATAACACGCTTTACGATGAATAAATTAATAAAAAATTATTTAAAACCCTAAAGAAATGACCAGCCGCCATCATCCAAAACCGAAAGCAATGAATGCCCAAAAATTCAAACCTCAATAACTTTTGATCTGCTCAATGAAATTCAACATATTATATACCGAATCGAAGAGATTTTCAAGACCTTTCAATCCATACGGTTAAGATCGGGTTTCAGTGCACGGATTTCGCGAATTCTCAGCCTAAAATGGCTGCGTTTAGGGGTGGTTGGCAGGTCCCAGGGGTGCACGAGCTGGGCCCCATGGCTGGCGCAGGAAGAGGTGGTCGGCGGCGTTCGTGTGGTGCGGTCTGACCTTGTTCCGGTGTCTCGTATTGTGTGCGGTGATGAAGGACAGGAGGTCGCTTTGGGTTTAGACGGTGCAGGGAAATCAACGTGAAAGAAGAAGAAGGGGGTTTGGGGGGAGGTGACGTGGCAGCACCTTAGTGGGTGAGTTCATGGGTTAATTATTTTTATAATTTTTATTTTTATAATTTAAATTTACAATCTTTAAAAATCCATAACTTCTCCATACGAGGTCCGTTTTGCGAACCGATGGTTGCGTTGGATTCATCTTTCCGAGATCTTCACGATAGCGCTGACCGGATCTGAAAACAAGCATTTTGAATTTTTAGCCAAATCGATGTGAGAATTTCTAATTTTAATTAATTATTTTATCGCTGTTAAATAATTGTTTGTATATTATTTAATTAGATTTGTGCTGTGATGAATTGTGATTGTTGTTGTGATGAATTGGATTGTATTGTGTTAGTTAGATCTGTTATTGTATTAGTTAGATCTGATGAATCCAATAAAAATCATCATGGTTTGTAAATTGGATTAAACTAGAATTTTTAATCCAATTAAAAATATTATCTTGTTTGTGGATTGGATTAGATTAGAATCTTTAATCCAAATAAAATATCATATTTTGTCATGTTTATTTTATTGACATTAAATTGTTAAAATACCATCTTGTTTTTACTGTTGAATTGAATTAGTTTGCCAATTCAAAAAATTTGTGTTATAATAAAATGTTGAAAATGTCTTATTGGATTTAAAATAATAGTTTTGTTATGAAATGTTACGTAAGGATTAAAATATCGTTTTTATTTTAAATGAAATGTTAGACAAACATAACAGGTTTAGTTAAAATATTTTTGTGTAAACAATAAAATACCATTTTTATTTGTCATAATTAAAATTGGAATTAGATGCAAAATAGAAATATTATTTTTATGTGCTATGTTAAAATAGATCCATATGAAAATAAGAATATTATTCTTTTTTTTTTCATTTGTATATAAAGTACAATAACAATGTTTATATGTTATGCTATACATTAAAATTGGTATACGAATCGAAATGGACATTTTGTTAGAAATGTTATATGTTGATTAGAATTATCACCTTTGTTAGAAGTGTTATATTAGATTAAAACACCATTTTTGGTTAGGATGTTTTTGTGTAAACGAAAATAACATTTTAGTTATAAATGTTACACTAGAATATAAAATAACATTTTTGCTATAAATGTTGCATTAGTATAAAAAGACCATTTTTATTTTAAATGTTTATGTTAGGATAAAAAGACCATTTTATTTTAAATGTTATGTTAGTATAAAAAAAAGTCTATTTTTATTAGAAATGTTTAATTTGAACAAAAAGGTCATTTTTGTTAGAAGGTTAATTTAGATTAAATTTGTCACTTTTGTTAAAAGCGTCAAATTAGATTAAAATTTGACATTTTGTTAGTAATGTTGCATTGGAAGAAAATTGACATGTTGGTTAAAAATGTTGTATTAGAATAAAGTTGACATTTTTGTTAAAAATATGACAGTAGAATAAAAATGTCTCTTTGTTAAAAATATTACACTAGGATAAAGATGTTACTTTTGTTGGGATTTGTATATGATAAATAAAAATGTCATTTACATAGGATTTGTTCATGATGAATAGAAATGTCACTTTTTATCGTATTAGGACTGGCAAGATAAGAATGTCACTTTGATTAGAATTTCTTAACAAGAAAATTTCATTGTATGTAATTAAGATAAAAATAAAATTATATTGTACGTAATTAAAAGAAAAGAAAACTACATTTTTAATGTAAATATAAGATAAAAACTCATCGTCGTAATGGAAATTACATTTTTAATGTAATTAAAAAGAAGAAGTGAGCATGGTAATCAAAAGTACATTTCTATGAAGTTTAAAAATGATAGGAATTTTCACCGTAATGATAATTACATTTTTAATGTAATTAAAAAGGAGGATTTGACGTTGTAATGTAAATTACATTTTTGTTGTAATATTGAAAAGATAGAACTTTTCACCTTTTTATTTGTAATTTACAGTACCAATATTACATAGAAAATAAGTACACTTTTTATTTGCAATTTATACATCAAATGTAAACGTTGAAACTAAAGTTGTACATTTTTGTTGCATTTCACAAGGCAAATAAAACATAGAATTGGAAGTTACATTTGTATGTGGGTTGAAATAAAAAATAACAAATTTAGAAGTTATATTTTTATTTACACTGTAGGTGTAAATAAAAAGGTTGATTTAGAGATTATATTTTTGGCCGCAATTTAGAGGTAAATAAGGGATGAAATAAAAAGGTATATTCTTGTTTACTTTCTAAGTCTAAGAAAAAAAAGTAGAAAAGGGGTTTGTATGTCACTAAGGAATATGATTTACATTAAAAACATTTTTAAATGCCAATATCAAAAACATAGAAAAGGTTCATATTTCATTATGAAATATGATTCACACTGAAAACACTTTTAATGTAATATAGGAAAGGAATAAACAATTTTACTCATTAAAATAGATCGAACAAAAATCTTCATTTTTGTTCATTGAAAAAGGATCAGTAATTTTGTTCACTAAAATAGATTAGACAAAAATATTCATTTTTGTCCATTAGAAGGAAACTAACACGGTTGTCTAAATAGTAAGAATGAGGTAAGAACATATATTTTGTCATTAGGAAGAAGCGTGACAAAATTTACATTTCTTTTTAAATAAGAAGTTAAAAACAAAAAGAAACATTTTTGTTAAAGAAAAGGAGTTAGACAATTTAGTGATTATATGCATTAAAATTGTGTGTAAACAAAAAGGGCTAATTTTATAATCAATACACTATAGAATTGGCATATGAAATTATAATAATAAAAGGTTAAAAGAATAAAATTTAACGTTGTTATAGTATTTACATTTTAATGTAAGTAAAAGAAATAGAAAAATTAGATTAAAAGAATAGAAAGATAACATTTTTGATGAAATGTAAAGAAATAGGATAATATCTTGTTTTAAAATATATAAACATGTTATCATTAAAAATCACATTTTTAGTGAAGTGAAGGATATTGAAAAATGTTCACTGTTGGAAATGGAAATAATAAACAATAAAAATTTACATTTTTATTGTCATATAAGAAATGAAGAAAATGTACATGTATTGAAATGGATTTCTGTTCATTTAAAAATAACTTGAATACGAAGTGTAGGAAATTATTTAATGAATAAATAATTTAAAATCGTAGAATGAACGAATATATATATATAAATATATATATATATATATATATATTAAAATAAATCGAATCGCGTTGCTGTAGTTCGTGATTTGAAATTGTAACTTTAAACGATTATACCGTAAAATCCGACCGTCGGATTTTCCCAAATCTGTAACCGTTAGGTTCGCCTTGGGACGATCTTCCTAACGTTATGAATTATGTTAAAATCCAACGGTTAGATTTAGAGAAATGTGTAAAACAAATTTGGGTGAAAACAGCGCCAAGGTCGCCTTTTGACTTGGAGCGTAGTTAAATGGAATTTAATTATTTTCATATAAATAAAAATAAAGGTTGATCGTTATAAATTAATATCAACGATATGAAATGATTTATATATATATATACATATATATATATATATGTATGCGAGGATCATTTGAAAAGTCCGAGTTCAATCTCATTTCAAATGATCATACGACGAATGAAAGTCGAAGAGTTGAAGACGGTGATTGAAGACCGGCGATCTTCACATCGAATGGACGACAACTACTGATGACCATGATTGGAGTAGCTACCTTGAAGGGGCTACAGTGGTGGCCGTCCGGACATAGTGTTGATTAATACGGATTTGGCTTTCGCTCAGACCCAGAGCATAAGCTTATAAATGGAATGTGTGTCTGACATTGTACTCCTTTATATTGTATTTATTGATTTTCTGTCGAATGTATGAATGTTTGGTGGCGGAGAATTTATTCTCTTGCTTAACACCCTTTCATATATTTCGGCAAAGGATTGGTAGTGTGATATGGAGTGACGATGTGGCATGCTAAGATGCATATGATCAAGGCTTTGTTGAAAAGCAGGCCTTGTGGGATGATCAAAGCATGGCCTGTTTAGGCATAGCTTTGTGTATAGCGTGACTTCGCGAGCCTCACAACCCGGTGGAGTCTAAAACGGGAGAAGGGAACGCAGGGAGAGCAGCACGTTTCTTTCTAGCTAGAAGTGGTGTTTGGGCTTTAACACGGCCCGACATTTTACTTATGTGGATGATGGAATGAGGCGCCTCGGATGATAGGTCCTATAGGACCGGGAAACATGTGTTCAGGAATTGCCAATCCACGAAGCTGTATGTATGGACCGGCCCTGCAGCTATCCAAGGGTTCACTGTGGGGGATCCTTAGACATTAGCTAGAGTGTCTCGAATCGGTAAGGAGCTCCTCCCTAGCCTTGACTCATGATGGAAACCCAATTTCCAATACGACCTCATGCAGTTTTGATTGTATTACTAGTATGGAAGCATAGTATTATCGTATCTATGTGTCCTAGGATTGATACATTTACTTTGAAATGTTTTTGAAACATATACACACTAATAATAATATCAAATTCGTTTTTATCGTATCAAGCATTTTTTACCATTATAAGGTGAAACCCTATCCTCCGGTTTGCGTTGCATTGTGTGATGAGACTTGGGTCTTATGATGGTTTCATTTTTCCAAAAAGCATTGCGTTGTTTAACAATTTACTTTAATTTATGCATGACAATCCATTGGAGTAAACCCGTTCCGCATTAGCGGCGTGGTCCTTGGATTTGTCTTATTGTTATTAGTGAAATTAGTTAAGAATTCTCACACCAGTTCCATGACCAACCCGTTGTTTGTTTCCACCTTTACAAACTCGGGTGCCCTCTTTCCACACGGGCAGTCGAGTAGTTTTTCTACAGGTTCTTATCTCGAGCAGGATTCTGGATTGAAGCCTAAAGCTGTGTCCAGAGAGTAGTTGCCTTCTGCTGCCTTAGTTATTTTATTTCCGTTGCACTGTATTGTATTAAAATATTGTAATTTATCTTCCGCTGTAATTTTATTTCGATGTACTCTGATATTCTGTACTCTGATGTTACGTTATCATAATGTAATAAAAGTTTGTTGTTATTGTTCTAATGTATTGTATTCCCAAAGTTAAAGTATTCGTGGATTTCCAACTTTTTGGTCAGACTTGTGTGGTTTATGGTCGATCCAAAGAGCGGGAATTTACGGGTCTTTACATAGTTAACTTTTAATATTTCTGGTAAGATCTTGTGGTTAAGTATATTGAGTCGTAGTGTTTCCAAGTACATTCTACGACATCTAGTTCAAGAAGACTCCAATGTTAATTTCCAAGTATTGGGAAAAAATGTTGCTACATAATAGATCTAAAAGTAATTTCGTGATAAAACGGTTGACCTGTTTTGTCAATATAATTACCTTTTCCATCTACTGCATTTATCATTTTTAAAAATGATTTAAAAAATGCATTTTGTAATAAAATAAGTTAATTAGCATCAGTTATACATATCCAACAGAAAAAATCGATTAGCCTATCCAAATGAGCAAAATCGCCTCACGATTTCCATAATTAAAGTCGAATTCAATTTCACAAATAAATAACGCCTAATTTTCCCCCAAAAATTATACGATAGCTTTAATTGCAGAAGAAACTACGGCCTAATTTTGACATCATTTGGGGAAGAATCTGATTTCAGAAATTGATTTTTAAGAAGATGAAGACGTGTGCTTGATTTTTGTCCTGGAAAATAATTATTTCAATCCCGTGTCCTACAAAATAATAAGGCTCAACAGGTAAGCCCTTAACACAAATTTCCACTTTTTAGAAACTCTCTCCATTTATATAATTTTCATCATAAATATGTTATTCTACAATGTAAAATTTGCCTCTAGTTCTTAGAATATTAAGTTTTTTGTCTGATTGATTGAGATTTATGATGATTATTCTGTCTTTTAAGCTGAAATTATATTTTTAGTCCATTTTTTCATCACTATTTTAATTTTTGCAGCATTTTGATGATAACAGATGGGGGAGAATGAGTTAAGATTTTGATTTATGAGTGAAAATTTTATAAATATTTTAATATTAAAAATTCATTTGATTTTTTCTGTTCACTTGTGCACATTTCCAAGGAGAGTTTCTGTTGCGGGGGGAGCATTCAAAAAGGGGGACTCCTACATTTCACTGTCAAACACATTTATTATAATATTATATTCAAAATCTTATATTATGTTTGCCATCATCAAAAGAGGGAGATTGTTGTATCTAACAATTCTATGATTTTTGTTTGATGATAACAAACATATATTTATTATTACAAATGTGTTTGTAATTGTACTGTTATACTACATCATAGACAGGAATATAATATTTATATTTAAATGGAATACGGCTGTACAAGAATTCAAATATTCAAACAGTATTTAATTTAAATAGAATATTTTATTTCAACATCTTAACAGTACAAATTTTATAACTCTACTATTTGTACATCTCAATAATACATTTCATTTCATATTCAATTTCAAATACGCATTTCTCACTACAACTCTCAGTCACTCAGATACACTTCACTCAGTTGTACAAACTTATATATACATTCACTCTCACTCACTCATTTGTCTTCTATCTTCTGTGTTCATAGCATCCTAATCAGTCCAGACTTCTGCTTACCTGTCACAGAAACACACGCACACAGTAGTCTGGAACATGAATAATTTTATATTCTAGCAGATGTAATTTTTATTTTGAAAAATTATTTGCTTCAGAATTTTGGTGTGTTTCTCATCATTTTTCATGACTTGATCTAATTTATCTTTATATCACTCTGTGTCTAGACAGCTTGTGATTGTGATATTCACAGTGATTCACTGAAAATAACACAAGTTGGAGAAATCATCTGTAGTGCTCATGTATATATAATCTGCCATGCAGTATATATGTATACACATACGTGTGTATGTATATACACGTAATACAATGCAGGGACAGGAAAATTATTCTGAATGACTGCATGTACACACGTGTATAAATATACACACATGCACTGCCTCGCCAATCAAAATCCAGTATAGCAATTAACGAGCAACCACTTGGACCAACTCGACTCAGTGCACACATATGATCAACGTGCATATGTGGACGAGCATAATAAAGTGATGGCATGCATGTAAGCAAAAGGCATTACAACTCGACACAAGTTCAAACAAGATAAACAAGTTCAACTCGACAAGCCAGCATAGGTGGTGCAACATAAACAAGTCAAAACAGCATGAACCAACATAGTACAAATCAAAGTGCAACAAGAATGCCGAGGTGGGCAGCATACATGCCAAGTCACAACAATGGCTCGATGCATGGTGTTCGAATGCATGTGATAGAAAGTGCACAATGGTCTCAAGAAATGGTGTGTGTTGACATGGAAAAGTTTTTAAATTGGCAAACATGGCAGAGTTTAATTAAGCACAATCAAATCAAGCTAAAGCCTAAAGTGAAAACATGCCAAGACAGCTAGAACAAGGTTCAAAATTTCATGTTTCAAGAGTGCACAAGCCAAAAACAAAACATGGAGCAGTTACATGAAATGAGCAATATCATATGGACATACACAAGCTCGAGGGCATGAGTCAAGGTCGAGCCTACTACATGCCACAACCATCTGTGTGCAACAATACAATACTAAAAGTCAACTTAGCAATAAAAGAACAGAGGTTCAGCCATCAAGTCACGGTGCAAACTCAAGTCAGCTTGGACAAAAGGTCAGGTGTAAGCAAATGAACAGTGAGATATGAACAGGGCCAAATAGGCAGCATGTATAAGTGAATATACATGACATGAATGGAAACATGCCAGTGAAACAACTCAGTGTAGATGCTCACAAATTTCAAACTAGTATAAGCAGCAAAATGGTAACATGAAGGATTTCACACACACATGTACACAACAACTTTCATGATAGAGAAGTAGTGAGCATTTTGGTGCCAGTGTTGATGCACAAATGAAAGGTGAACAAAATCTTGGTTACAGTTTAAGGCTTGCATAACAAAGTCAGGAATATAAGTGCATGACAGTGCAAATAGTTATGGTATGATAAATGGAACCACAACACATGTTTTTAGAAAAATGTTCGAGTGAAACTCAACAATTTTGGGCAACAATTTTAAATTGTGTTAATTGTGGAAAATCAGTCTTTTGCATATAGATTCAACAGTGTCAACTTTGTGGCAAGTGCTTAATACATTTCTAGATATCAACAAATCAAGCATGGGAAGTTTTTAGTAGCTAATTCGAAGAGCAATATTTTTTTGAAAGACAATGAATTCGGCAAATTCATTAAAGGCCAATAAATCAAGACTAGGAAACATGTATGATATGAAATCATGAAGCATTTTTAAGGTGGCAAGGATTCATTTATACACATTAAGGTGTATTCATTTGCAGAACATTCACGATTTTAATTCTTTCCAAAAAATGCTCAACACAAATTTCAGAGGGCCAAGATTTGTTTCTGATTTTTTTATCAATCAATTCAAAATCATGAATACCATTTAATCGAGGTAACAAAAGGCAACAAATCTTTTGAGCAACTGCCTAAGAAATTCGGGCAATAATTAACGCAAGAAATTAGACCAGTCATTTTAGAAATAAGATAGTGATTAAGGGTTTTCAAAACCCTTTAAATATTCACTTATTTTATCATCGGCTAGTGTATCAAAATCAAGTAGAAAAAAATTCAAAGAGCAAACAAATATTAATCAAATTACTCACTTTTGATTTTGATCGCACTCAACCCAAATCGATCGAGCAAGATAGAGAAAGCATCGAAGTAATCACTGAAGTAACGACATCCTTTTTCAAGCAATCATAATCGAGTTTTGGGGATTTCAAAAACCCTAAAATTACTTTGAGCGGCCGACATTGAAGAGTCAAGGAGACAAAGCAAAAATATAAGGGCTGGCTTGGTTACATTGTTTAAAGAGGATATTTAGTTTTGTTTATTTAATTATTTTTGTTTTTACATTTATAAATCTTCGAACAATTTTCTTATTTGTTTGCAAAACTAGGGTTTTTATTACAGGGTTTGCAACGGAAAAAAATATATGATTTTGGGGTTAAAATCGGTACAGGGTTTTGAGCGTAGGATTAGTGCAACTAAAGCGAGATTGTGAGGCCTTTTATATGTAGCACCTAGTAGAAACTTAGGGATAAGTTTTGAGTGTAAGGTTAGGTCATTTAGGCTAGGAATTATTGCGAGTTTACATGTGTCGTAAGCGTTGTAATAGTTGACTAATATCTAGTAGAAACCTTGGGGAATGCAGCAGTGGGCAGGTGTAATGACCCGGGATTTTTAACGAAAACTAAATGTGTTAAAATTGTAAATAAACAAAACATTGATAACTAAGCTTATTTATGTTAGATATTTCACTTACAAAAAGTAAGAAAAGAAAGTAAAAGCTTTTCTACAACTTGAATCAAATATGTAGGCAACTACATATTTAAAATAGTGATTCAAATCTTATAGTATGCATATTTAGTAGCAAGTGTAACTTAACTCTTAGTAAAGTTTAAATTTTGTTAAAGAACAAAAGGGCCTAGAGAGTAGCATACATTTGCACATACACTAAACTAGTTAAACCTTAGTATATCTATCCATTTGAATCATGAACCCAAGCATTTGTTTTGCACAAATTGTTTGCGCAAAGACCTACAACAAACTAGCAAGATTAATGGATAAAAACATAACACATATGCACATTTATTTCTCTAGCAAAAATTAGTTAATCATTTAACTTGTTAAGGCTAAAAATCAGCCAAGTTTTGCGCAAGGACATATAATTCAGCTGAAAACAAGTAAATGTAGAAATGCATTTAGCTAAATCCTTTTATAAGAAGTGTAAAGTACAAGAGGTGTATGGCTAGTGTTAAAACACTTAAGTGTTTAAAGATTGACAGAAAGGAGATTCTATCATGAAGACTACCACCCTACATCAAGCATTTAATGTAATGTACTTAACAACCAAGTTTAGATTTTTTTGTTTGAAAACATTTAATGTTGTAATGCTCACGGCCAAGGAGATTTAAAGCTTTTGTTTCATAAAAAAATAAAGGAGTTAAATTATAATTCTCTCATGAAAAAAAGGACTTCAGCATTTACAGCTTTTGTCATGAGTTAAACCACTTGTGTGGACACCCTCCTTCCAACAGTCTTTGCGCAGGAGATAAATTACAGAACTGAGCTTTCAAGAGGAACATTCCTCTGTTGAAAACCTATGCAAGTATATTGGATCAGAGAAAATAGGATTTTTCCTATTTAAAGAATTAAAGAAACCATTATTTAAGCATTTGTTATGCCTATAAATAGGCTGATACTTTTGCTCTTTTAAATCACTTTATTCCAAGGTATTCAAAAGGGAAAAGGGGAGCTTTTAAACACACAAGCACACAGCAGCATTCAGGTGAGTAAACACTAATTATTTCCTCTTTTAAATCATGCAAGTTGATGATTAAGTTTATATGCATGTACTGTTAAAAACCACTGAGCCGTGAATACATGTTAAAAACAGTTCTATGTTCTGTATGTGCTTTGATAATAGTTCATGGAATGTTTATTCAGGGTGTAGATAGCATTAGTATTTACTATGTATGCTATTACCTAATCTATGAACAAATACTTGATGACCATCACTGTTAAAATGAAAACTGCTGTCCATTTGCAAACATAGTACCCTGTTTTGATCCCATACTCCATAAGCGTGTGGTTAGAGTAAAGACCAGACCCTAGTACTTCATGTATATGATTCATCCAAGTATGTATACAATGCCAACCAAGTTGAAACTATATATATAGTTCATATGTACACTGTAACATATATATACACTACAAGGTGATTTCAAACAAGATTTTCGACCAAAACATTTTTGGATCTCAGGCATAGCAACATGATCGACATATGAAACTAGGATTTTTGAATCAAACAAACATCATTTTCAGTGAAGGGGATCAAGGGAAAGGGAGATTAAGTCAAAAATAACATATGGGGCCATTACTGTTGATCCACGTGATAACTGATCATGTAATCGGGGGAGAAGGGGCGTAATGACATCTAGATGGTAGGAAAAATACAAAACAATTTTTCTAACAAATATAAATTGAGTTTGAAGGATCGAGGGGTTTTCTGTTACGTGTTGGGTTACTCGAGATCACCGATGAACTGCACCACGACGGGAGTAGTGGGGGACACCGCGCCAGGGGAAAAGGGGAACGGTGGTCGTCGTCGAGGGATGGCTGGAGGCGTCAGACCTCTGGTGGCCTGAGGTGGAAATCGGAAGGACTTTCTTGGATCGGGTTCTAACAGGCAGGCTTGGCAAAGGGAAAGTAAATAATCGGGCACAAGGATTTATGGCTGATCAAAGCATTGGGCACGGTAACTGGGCCTGGTAGTTTGGCAAAGGGAAAGTACCACGTGGTACTTTGCCAGTGGGCCGAGAACATGAGCGCTGGAGTGATTGGGCAGAGTAACTGGACGTGGTATTTTGCCAAGAGGGTAGTACCACCTGGTACTTTGGTACTTTGGGCCGAACACACGATCCAGGGCGGTTTTACTACGCGCACACCACAGTTTTAAAAACGGGTACTTGGTACTTTGATCAAACATTTTCAAAAGAGAAATTTGAGGAAAGTTTTAAATTAAAAACTATTTAATTTGAAGATAGGAAATTAAATAAAATAAAGAAGGATTTTATATTTAAATAAAAAGAGAAGTTTTTATTTGAAGTGTCATAGACGGTGGCAGAGGAAGAAAATAGCAGAACACAAAAGGGCAGAGCTCGACTATAGGAAGTCGACGATTTTGAAACTTTAATGTAAAAGAAATGGTTTATATAAATTATAAGTTTCATTTATTTATGATAAACTGTAAGTAAGAAAATAATTTACGAGAAGAACAAAATGGTTAAACATCATATGAACTCAGATAACGAACGATGAAAAATACCGTGTGCGACGCACACGCTTTATTTGTTCAAACTTAAAAGAGATGTAAATTAACCAAGCTAGACTGATAATTTTATACCAGCTATAAAGACATTACATATATCCATTCGAAGAGACCGAAACGAATATTCCACTTCAAATCGATTTCTATGTTGCAAGTCGAAGATTATCAAGGATAATAAATGACGGAGATATACAAGAATTATTTTATAAATCCTGGGTAGAAATTACCTAAGATAGGTTTATAAAATAATATCTTCGGTTTGTCAAGTCCCAGGACAACTTGTAAGGACGAATGTCTGACAGAGTACTCCTAAACTAATCACGTACATTGATCTTTTCAAACGTAGTTATGAGTGGCAGAAGAATTCGTTTCTCTTGATTTATACTTGTAATATATTTTTGGAGAAGTCAATTGGTAAATTAGCGGGTTCGACGATGTGACGTTCAAAGCAAATAAAGGTGTTTGTCAAGATAAGTTTAGCTTCAAGCTTCACAAAATGAAAAAAATCGGGCAGACAGCATGGCTATGTGGTTAGCTCCCATTAGGATGTATTATCACCTATCTAGTGATATTTACTTGTTTCTTATTCTATCTGTAACACCCCGTATTTTTTGTTAACGTTATAGTAACAAATCGAAGAATAATTAATTTCAAATGTGAGAATTTAAGGGATACGAGTTACGCCATTGCATTCGTCTCGGAATTCTGCTTGAGATCGAGTCCGAGTTTGCGTAAAACGGACATCGTATAAAGAAGATATGGACAAACGAAGTTAAACAGAAAACCAGAAGAAATAAAGAGAAAAAAAAATGCACTGGCGCACTTGGGAAGTGCGCCAGTACAAAAGTTGCACTGGCGCACCTGCCAAGTGCACCCGGGCCGATCAGAGAGCCTGCACAGCTTTTTGGTGTGATCTGATCCATACTGTGAGTCATTGCTGAGTCCTTTCTGACTCCTTACTGAGTCATTAGGGCTGAGTTGTCAGCCTAGCCTGACTGAATGGTTGTGGTTAACTCTAGGATCATCCGATGGCTCAAATTAGATTGAAATTCTATATAAACAACCCAATGCTCAAACCTAAAAATCACACAAAAATAATGTTGGAACTATCATGCCGTCAATAGAGAACTTGGAGTAGCCGTCACCAATTCAAAGACAAGATAAAAACCTGAATCAAAATCAAATTAAAAGTAATCAAATTCAACGATCTACATCAAAGGCGAGCTTACCAATTCCAGAATTCAGATTTCAGAAATCATGAATTCCTTTTTGGTTTGTAAGTTGGTTATTACACAGATTTAAACGTTCTTTCAAATGAATCATGGCATGTTGTAATTCGAATATAGAATGATGCTTATGTATAGGATAAATAAAGTTTGATTCTTAAATTACCGTTATGATTGAACATGTCTATATGTTTGTGATGATGAACATACCATATTGAATGTTATTGGAATCTATTATGATTTGGTAGTGGATTTATTATGCCAACTAAATGGTGAAACATGTCATGTTATAATTTGGTGGTTACTTGCAAGTTTATGATCTAAAGTACATGCTTATATGTTAGATCAACACTCATGTATATTTAGATCCATGCTAAGTTGAATCTATTTATGTTGTAAAATTGGAATTGTAGTTCTCTTATGTATTAACACATAAGATATCATGCTAAGTTGTGATTCGAATATGTTTATAATAGCACTCTAATGTTTAACACACATAAGTTATCATGTTAAGTTGTGATTCGAATATGTTTATAGTAGTTCTCTTATGTTTAAAACACATAAGTCATCATGCTAAGTTGTGATTCGAATATGTTTATAATAGTTCTCTTATGTTTAACACACATAAGTTAATATGCTAAGTTGTGATTTAAAAATGTCTGTGGTAGCTTTCTTATGTTTTGACATACATAAGTTAATATGCTAAGTTGTGGTTTAAAATTGTGTTTATACGTTAAACCTCCATGCTAGACCTATATCAAGTTTACATGACAATTAGACCCAACTTAGTCACAAGTTCACCTTTACCCGTTTAATTAAGTTAATGATACTTTTATGCCAAGTTACACATGATAAATTGAATGTATGCTATTTTATTTTGTTTCATGTCCCTTGTTTATTACCCTTTTGTTTATGGGTTTGGGCTAATTTACTAGCCCAACATTTTATGTGATTCATGCGTACGTTCCACGGGGATAGCGATGGGAAAATATGAAAATTCATGGCATAGATTTGTTCACAAAATGGTATATTTGATATACCATTTTTTGTGAGCATAATCAAAGGGTAATTATGGCATGATTAAATTAAAATCAATTTACATAAAGAAATCAGACATATATAGAAAATATGTGAATTTAGAAAAGACAAATATGCCTAACCCGAGGTTATACCGAGTTGTGGTGTAAATCTGCCCGGAACCGACCGGCATATCCAGTGACCACAACAAGACCCGTCTAATGTGGGTGGTTAGTGCATCAAGCCCAAAAAGAACCCGAGGTTAGACTAAGTTGTGGTGTAAATCTGCCCGGAACCGACCGACATATCCAGTGACCACAACAAGACCTGTCTAATGTGAGTGGTTGGTGATTTAATAAATAAATTAAAGCTAAGTCAGGATTGGTAGGGTTAAGTCAATCAGGGAAACACTTAACCGATTCAACATGTTAACTAAATGGATGGGTGGGGTTAGGTAAACTTGGACACTTAACCAAATAAACATGCTGATTAGAAAACCCTAGTAACGGGGACCCATTTCAGTAGTAACCCACATAGATGTATCATGGTACCCTGAAACTAGGCAGGGTGGGGCAAAATTACTGGGCTGATTATAAGCAGTCAAAACGTTGGCGGTTGTGCGTCAATGTTGGTTCCGACGGAGTATGGGTGTGCACGTACTCCGGAGTGGAAAAAGTAGGCACTGGGCATCAGTAGTATACACTGTGCATCTTGAATCGTGTCGGGTTGCCACCAGAGGGACTGATACTGTAACACCCCGTGAATTCTATAACGCTAAGCTTCACAAATTAAAGTATAATTAATTCTAAATGAAAGAATTAAGGGAAATGGGTTGCGCCATTGCGTTCGTCTTGAAATTCTGCTTGAGATAGAGTCCGAGTTTGCGTGAATCGGACTCCGTATGAAGAAGTTATGGCCTTCGGAAGTTTCAGAATCAAATTTAAATTCAAACAGCTCAGTTAAATTTCAAAATTCGAATTTCAGGTTCAAACTGCGCTGGGCGGGAAAATTCCCGCCCAGAGACCAGGTCGACCATAGTGTCGACCTGGTCACCCCAGGTCGACCATAGTGTCGACCTGGTCCCCCCTCAGGTCGACCATAGTGTCGACCTGCCTGGTCGACCTGGCTGGCTAGGTCTGGCTCTGGCTCGAATTTATGTGGCTCTGTGTGTCACTAGGGCTGACTTGTCACCTCTTGATTGGCTCTTTGAACTCTGAATGGTCTAGATTCCTCCTGTCTTCATCTTACGGCTCAAAACAACTTAAAAATCTATAAATACACCCTAAGTCTCAACTGAAAATTCACACAAAAAAATGAGAAAGGAGTCGTCATGCTACTAGGGAGGAATTGAACATAGCCGTCAAGAGAGAAAAGCCTAGAGACAAATCAAATTAAGAAGAAGATTAAAGTTAATCAAATTAATCAACGCAACGTTAGTCTACCCAAAGGAGCGCATCTCAATTTCAGAATTCAGAATCCAGAATTCAAGATTCTGCATTCGTTGTAAGTATAGTGACCTTTCAGAATATGAATAAAAAATTGTGATGTGATTCGATGTGAATGAAAATAGAGTTGTGTTATTGTATTGCATAAATTTCTTTGTATTGTATTGGTTCTATCATGACTTGTGTATTGATGTTTGTGGCATAAATTGATTGATGCAAGCCTATTGAACAATTGTATATGAAAACAATGGCACTTGCAAGTTTGTGGCAAAAAGTAGAATTTGATCCCTTTATGTTTATGCCTATGACATGGACCTTATACATTCACTAAGTCTAAATTAAGGCTTATGTAAACATGTTTTAGACTTGAAACCTCTTATGCCTACATGACCCAAAACCTGTGATATCATTTCCATGTTCATTTGCAAGTATAATTGGATCTATGTTAAGTATTGTTTGGGTTTCATAAACTATGCAAGTTCATGTTTATTTGCAAGTGTAAATGGATCTATGTTAAGTGTCGTTTGGGTTTCAAAAAATATGCAAGTTCATGTTGAAATAGGCTATGTGATTAAATGTTATAATTGGACCTTTTGGTGAATATAAATCATGCTAGTTTTGTGTTTGACATTATGCCAAGTTAAACATATTTAAACACAAGTTGTGTAAGCCTAAACTATGCCATTTCATATGTCACCCACTTAGTTATACATTGATTTGAATGCAAGTTCACATGGTTCATATTATATGTTAGTTGAATCGCTAAATTGCAAGTTCATGCGCCACACAACCTTATATGTTGTAAAATATTACATGTTATTGATTTTCCCCTTTTTCTCACGTTTATAAAGTTGGGCCGAATTTTGTCGAGCCCAACATTTGTTATAATGTTGCGAACGTTACAAACGGGGGTAACAACGTTGGGTGTAAAACATTGAAAATATATGTTGGCATGTTTGGCAAATGCCAACGACAATGACATTTAAAGCGGTATGAATTGTTATACCCAAGAATAAAAGATATGACATTTACATATATAATTGAGAAGTAATAAATATGTAAATTTAGAAAACACGATATGCTTAACCCGAGGTTGGATTGAGTTATGATGTAAACCTGCCCAAAACCGCCCGGCTGTCCAGTAGTCACAACAATACCTATCCAATGTGGGTGGTTAAGCATTGAGCCCAATAATGACCCGAGGTTAGACTGAGCTACGGTGTAAACCGGCCCGGAACCGACCAGCATATCCAGTAACCGTAGCAATACCTGTCTAATGTGAGTGGTCAGGTGCTCCTAAGAGGCTAAGGACAGATGGTAGGGTTAAGTCAACTATCACACTTAACCAAATTCAACATGTTAACAAGAATTGATGGGTGGGGTTAGGTAAATACAGACACTTAACCACTTAACATGTTTGACTGGAAAATCCTGGTAACGAGGGACCCGTTTCAGCAGTAACCCAAGTTAGGTATCAATGGTACCCTGAAACTAGGCAGGGTGGGGCACGATTACTGGGCTGATTGTAAGCGGTCAAACAACGGCGGTGGGTGCACAGTGCAGGTCTAACGGGGTGCGGGCATGCACACACTCCGGAGCAGACAACCAGGGCACTGGGGACACCAGTAGTATAACCTATGCCTTCTAGAATTTGTGTCGGGGCCGCCACCATGGGTCTTGATACACCCCATGGTTGGACCAACTTAGGTATCTATAATTCTTGGGGGTCGTATAACACATGTTAACGCGAGTAGGAGCCGATCTTTTAATAAGAATGGGGATCACTTCACCCTCACCATGGGGTGCCAGTTAGAATAAACTCAAGTAGATGCAGAGATGTAATGTGGGTGCGATAGTACATCCAATTCTAAATGCCACCTCCTTAGCTTGTGACACTTTCCTATTTTCAGTATATATCTATCATGCCCTTTTCTTATTCACGTACTGAAGAGTTACTAGATTTACTCAGGCTTTATGTCTGACCCTATTTTCTTTTCGTCTTCTTTTCTTTCGTTCCCCCCACCCCCAGGTCCACAGGGAGGAAACAGCTCAGCTCAGTCAGGCTCTTTACAAGCTCCAAGAACGTAGATGTATGATTTGGATCTCTTTTGCTCGGATTATGGCTTTGGATATCACTTTGGGGATTTTTGTCACTTTATTTATGTTTTATGCTTCTTTAATAGTCAAGACAGTTATAAGGTTGTAATGATGGAAGTATTTTGAGACAATTATGCAATGTTTTGTTTTGAACATGTACTGATGAAATAAAAGTTTGTTTAGTTTCCGTTGTTTAAAATATGTGTATTTATATCTGTCTTGAGTTTATCTGTGGCTTTTACTTATAAACCTCCACCAAAATTAAGGCATTCCATTTGTGAGTGACCTTAACGGAGGTGGGGTGTTTCTGATACACCCCATGGTGGGACCAACACAGGTATCTACAGTCAAGCGGGGCCTAATGACACAAGACATGAATGCATGCGAGTAGGTGTCGATCATTAAGGGGGTCGTTTGTTATGAACACGTGGGGCTGGTTGAACCAATAGTTGGTAGGTGCAGAGACTATAGTAATGGGTGTGATCACATGTTCCTCTTATCTTATATTGGGGTATTGTCCTATGTTCTGTTATTACTGTCATGATCCCTTTCCTTGTTTAAATGCTAGTAATCACTGAACTTACCAGACTTATTGTCTGACCTGTTTTCTTTCGTCCTCTTTTTTCTTCCGTTTCTTCCCCCCAGGTCAACAGGGAGGGAATACTCCAGCTTAGTCAGACTCTTTGCAAGCTTCAAGAAAGTAGACTTATGATTGGGACTCTCTCACCTTGGCTATGGCTTTTGAACAACTACACTTGGGGATTTATGTAGTTTTATTTATCGTTTATGCTTCTTTATTAAATAATCAAGACATAAATTATGGTGTAATGACTTGGGAAGTTATTTTGAAACAATTTGATGTAATGCTTTTGTATTAAACCACGTATGCAATAAATAATTGAATTTCGCTGCTTACATTTATCTGTCTTGTAAAATTTTCTGTGTCTTGTACCTATAACCCTCCACCAAAGGTACGACATTCCCTTTGTGAGTGACCTTAACGAAGGTGGGGTATTTCACTTGGTATCAGAGCAAAGGTTTACCAGATTAGATAAGAGTTTCTGAAAACTATTTTCAAAAAAGAAATATAAAGAAGCATTTTACAAGAAAAAGTGTTTTTTTTAATTTAAAAAGGCATAATCCCCAAAGCCATATGCATTATCTTTCTATCCTTTGTTTTGAATCTTTTCTTTTTCGTTTCAGCATGTCTGGGAATCTTAACCTTCTAGAGGGTGTACCGATACCTGGCTGGTTCAGGAGGTACTTAGAGGCTAGGGCCAACGACGCGGGCCCAGCAGATATTCCTCCTCCAGCTGCAGTGGTTCCTCCTCCTCATGCAAATGCTTTCTCAAAGATTTGTATAGACTTTAGGGCCATGGGTGGAAAGGATTTCAAGGGAACTGAATCATTCGTAGAAGCAGAAGTGCCTCAAGATAAGAAGGGGGAGGGGTCACAGAACAAGAAGGCCGATTCAAAGAAAGGCAGGAAGAACAACAAACCCCGTGACAAAAGAAAGTGTAATTTCTGTGGCATTCCTGGACATCTGATCAAAGACTGCAAGAAGAAGAAAAGGAAGATGGGTGGCTGTTTCCACTGTGGTGAGACAGGACACATGGCTAGGGCCTGCCCAAGGAAGCAAGGGCAGGGAGCTGGACCTTCTTCTAGAGGAAAATTTCACGCTCGCACGGCACCTCTGCAAGAACGAGGTAGAAATATTTTTGTCGAAAGTTTAGTCTATCTTTTTGATCATCCTGTTCGTACACTATTTGATTCCGGCGCATCGCACTCTTTTATATCTAGTGCTTTAGTGGAATCTCTGCACCTAGACACCAGTATAGTAGAGGATCTCTTGGTTTTTTCAAATCCAATTGGGGGCTCAGCTTATTTGTCAATGGTTTGTTTGGATTTGAAAATATCTATACTAAGCGTTGGGTTTAGATGTAATGCCTTTGTTTTGGGCTTCACGGGCTATGGGTTGATTCTAGGCATGGACTGGCTATCCAGTAATGGTGCCATCCTCGATTGTCAAAAGAGAGTGGTTAGACTCATGAATCGCCTTGGTAACACTCTCGAAATTTCTTGTAATCCCATGAACTCCGTTATGCTTAGTTATCTAGAATCTCTTGATGCGTCTGTTGAGAACTTGCAGTCTGTAAGGGTAGTCCGTGAATACCCGAATGTATTTGAAGAGGTAAAGGGCTTACCTCCGAAGCGGGAGATAGACTTCCGCATATACCTCATGGACAACGCAAAACCCGTTTCTTTACCCGTTAGACACATGGCTCCAAGGGAAAGGAAAGAACTCAGCAAGCAAGTTAAAGAGTTTCTTGAGAAGGGGTTTATAAGGCGGAGTATTTCTAAATGGGGTGCTCCAGTAGTGTTCGCAACTAAAGCGGACAGTTTGCTTCGCCTGTTCGTTGATTATAGGGAGCTAAACAAGCAGACCAAGAAGAATAGGCACCTACTTCCGAGAATAGATGATTTGTTCGATCAGCTTGTAGGTGCATCAATTTTCTCCCAATTAGATTTAGCTACCGGGTTTCATCGGCTAAGAGTGGCCGAAGACAGCATTGATAAGACCGCATTCAGAACTCCAGATGGTTTCTTCGAGTGGCTTGTCATGCCTTTCGGCTTGACAAATGCACCCGCTTACTTCGTTGATTTAATGAGCTGGGTGTTCCGAGAGTTCCTCAATAATTTTGTGGTGGTCTTTGCAGACGATATTTTGATCTTCTCAAAGAATGAGGAAGAGCATGCTCAGCATCTAAAGGAAGTCATGCATACTCTCCGGGCACATAAGTTGAAGGCAGAATTCTCCAAATGCCATTTCTGGAGAGAAGAAGTTAGGTTCCTTGGACACGTGGTGTCCAAAGAGGGGATAGCTGTGGACCCCACGAAAGTGGTTGCTGTGCAAGATTGGAAAGTTCCTCGAAATGCAACCAAAGTCCGAAGCTTTCTCGGGCTAGCGGGCTTTTATCGGAAGTTCATCAAGGATTTTGCAAAAATCTCAGCTCCACTTACAAGGTTGACAAAGAAGAACCTAGCTTTCAATTGGGATTTGGATTGCGATATTGCTTTGCAACGTTTGAAAAGGGCTCTAACAACAGCCCCAGTTCTGACATTGCCTGATGGAAGCAAGATGTTTACAGTATACACAGATGCATGCGGAATGGGACTAAGCGCTGTTCTAATGCAAGAAGGGAAGGTAGTGGCTTATGGTGGAAGGCAGTTGAAAGTACGTGAGAAAAACTACCCAATCCACGACCTAGAGTTGGCAGCCATCGTTTCTTCGCTTAAGTCTTGGCGCCATTATCTCCTAGGTGAGAAATTTGAATTGTATACTGACCATAAGTTATTGAAATACCTCTTCTCGCAGAAGGATCTCAACTTGAGGCAGCAAAGATAGATGGAGTTTCTTGCCTCGTACGATTTTGAGATTTCCTACACTCATGGCAAGGGCAATGTAGTAGCAGAAGCGTTGAGTAGAAAGAAACTGACCTTAAGCCCTCTCTTTGTGGAAAGGCAAAGCTTGGAGTTCATAGCAAGCTTTAACTTCAGACCCTCCTCTGACTTTGTACCTGGCTTGCTAGAAACGTTAGAAGTGCATCCAACTCTATTAGACTCAATCGGAGCCGCGCAAAGAGAAGACCCTCAGCTAGCCGATGTGGTGGACAAGTTAATTAGGAGTGAGACCTCTAGTCACCTCAATAGATAGTCCATTGATGCCAAGGGCTGGTTGAGACGAGATGAAAGACTATGTATCCCGCAAGGGATTTGGTAAAGGCGGTTCTAGAAGAGGCACACCATTCCAAGCTGACCATACACCCAGTCAGAGACAAAATGTATAAAGACTTCAAAAGAGTTTTCTTTTGGAATGGCATGAAGCAAGACATAGCTGAATTTGTTTCTAAGTGTTTAATATGCCAACAAGTCAAGGCGGAGCAGAAGAAGCCTGGTGGTCTGCTCCATCCTCTAGAGGTCCCACAGTGGAAATGGGATAGCATCTCGATGGACTTTATAGATGGGTTGCCTAGGTCAAGAAGGGACAATACTAGAATTTGGGTAATAGTGGACAGGCTCACAAAATGTGCCCACTTTATACCCGTCAAGAGTAGAAGGACTGCCTCATCTCTAGAATCCATATATCTTAAAGAGATAGTTCGACTCCATGGGATACACTCCAGCATAATGAGTGATCGAGACCCTATCTTCACGAGCGAGTTTTGGAAGAGTTTACAAGAGGCTGTAGGCACACAGTTATGCTTAAGCACGGCCTATCACCCTCAAACCGATGGCCAAATGGAAAGAGTCAACAGAGTATTAGAAGACCTCTTGAGATTATGCATTATTGACTTCGGAGGTACATGGGAGGATCATCTACCTTTGGTGGAATTCTCTTACAACGATAGCTACCAAGCAACCATAGGCATGGTGCCTTTCGAAGCTTTATATGGAAGACCGTGCAAGTCACCAACTTGCTGGTGGGAGTCCACAGACAAGCTCATACTTAGACCAGACATGATTAGGGAAACTTCAGAGAAGTAGACTTGATACGAAGAAGAATGAAGACTGCCCAAGATAGACAGAAGTCCTACGCAGACAAAAGAAGAACTGCCCTTGAGTCCGAAGTTGGAGACAAGGTATTCCTTAAAGTATCTCCTTTGAGGAACGTCGTTCGCTTTGGATTCACAGGAAAGTTAGCACCAAGATTTGTAGGGTCGTTCCCTATCATCGAGAAGATTGGGAAGATCGCTTATAGGGTACATCTGCTAGAAAGATTGGCCGGGGTTCATAATGTCTTTCATGTCTCTCACCTGCGGAAATGCTTACACGAGTCTGCGAAAGTGGTAGAATCAAGCATGCTATAGGAAGTAGAAGTTGAACGAGAAGCAATTGTGAGTAGAGCTCCAACCCGTATCTTGGGAACAGAAGTCAAAAAGCCATGCAACCGTGAAGTTAAGCTTGTCAAAGTTCAATGGAGTGACACCGAGGAAGACGCACTTGGGAAACTGAGGACAGAATATGTGCAGCCTAACCTTTCTTTTTGAGGGTACATCCTTAATCCCTTTTTCCTTAAGTTTACGCTCGTATCTATCTTTTTAGGTATATCTCCTCGATCCTATCCTTTATCCTTAGGTACAAACCCATTTGGATGAAAACATGTAATTGAAACATGTTATGGTTGATGGTTGCAAGTGGTTGCTAGTGGTTGCTCGTGGATGCATATACACACACATTAGGTATTAGATCGGCTCAATCACTTCCATATTGCATATGCATATATGTTTTTGTATATGGATTGAAACTTGATGAGTTATCATATGGACATTGCATTTGTATGAATGATTGTGCACTCATGTAGGAAATTTTGAGTAGGAAAAAAATTGCATTCATAATGGACTAATGGCACTGACATAATTTTCATTAAGGAGGTCAACTGAATCAGTTGTCCGCCTGATTTTGCATTAGATAAGGACATGCGCACACACAATGCATATGATCGTGAAGCATTAGAAATATTTTAAGGACATTGGACGCCTGTGTTTGATAGTCGAATAGATGGGTGATTGGATGGTAGGATATAAGTTCTTCTCGACTTGAAGATTTCGGGGAAGAAATCCTAAAAGGAGGGGAGAATGTAACACCCCGTTTTTTCTGTTAACGTTATAGTAACAAATCAAAGAATAATTAATTTCAAATGTGAGAACTAAGGGATAGGGTTACGCCATTGCGTTCGTCGCGGAATTCTGCTTGAGATAGAGTCCGAGTTTGCGTAAAACGGACACCGTATAAAGGAGGTATGGACGAATGAAGTTAAACAGAAAACCAGAAGAAAGAAAGTGTAACGTCCCGCATTTTTATCAGTTTGTATTTGAATATTTAAATTAGTTTAAATATTGAATTCATAACATAAGTGGATTTATATATTAATTAAAACGAAGTTGAACGTATAAAAATATATATTAAATATAATTGAGCTCGTAATATCGCGGTAGTTCGTAATTTAACATTCTGAACTTCAACTGAGTGTACATGACCCGTTATAAGTCGGATTTCTGCGAAACAAAAAGCGTTGGAATCTGTTAAACAGTATCTTTATAATAGAAGTGGAAAATCAAGATTTCGCATTATAGACTTCGAGATATATCCAAATCAAATATTTAAATAGTCGATGTAGAATCGTTTATCGACCGTAACGGTTATTTCGATATAACTAGACTTCGGTTTCAAATTTAGACATGGTTCTTTTGAGACATAGCGATAATTTAGTTTTTAGAATTTTACTGTAATTTTTAATTAATTAAATACACAACTTTTTATTTGGAGTATTTTGCACTCTATATTAATATTTTGGGATTTCACAGTATGAGTCAACCTACCGATATTATTATATTTTTGGGATCGTGACACCTCGCTGGACCCGACCGTACTCTTATTTCTGTCCATAACAGTTTGGTTTTGAATGGAAATATTTATAACAAGTACGCTAACCTTGTTTCATCATGACATTGTCTTCTATCGAGCTACCTTCGTTTTGAAGTAAACATCTCTACACACCACGTCCGCTCACTGTGCCTA
Organism: Allium sativum; assembly: GCA_030737875.1. Lineage (NCBI taxonomy): Eukaryota > Viridiplantae > Streptophyta > Magnoliopsida > Asparagales > Amaryllidaceae > Allium > Allium sativum. Next base: position 306,049,001 of record CM060924.1, read on the forward strand.
GTTTGAAAATATAACTGTGCATACCCTATCAACTGCAAAGACGGATTTAAGTCTTATCAATTTCAATTGGAATGCAACATATATATTGGAAATCAAAGCTATGACAACTCAATACAGGCTAGTATATCGCTGGCATGCCTATCCTACCTAGTCACCAATCAGTTGTCTCTTGTTTGAATTGCGTTGGCAATTCGTATCCATTGCTAATATAATACAAAAAAATACAACATCTAGTAGAACCATGCAGTCCCTTTCATTAAACAAAAGGGTCAATTGCTGATATTAAAATTTTACCATCCTTTAAAAAGCAACTTATAAGCAACAATACAAACAAAGGAAAATATTTGGAAAACCTTCATTCGCAAGTTTTGGCTACTGTCTATTTCTTTTTCCCTGTACCGCCTTTCTTTTCCTATTTCGGTGTGTATTCAAATCACAAGCTACTCCTTGAAAATACAAAGCCTACCCTAAAACTGAAATTAACATGTGCCTACCCCAAGACCGTACACATTTCAGTCTATACATGGAAAATATGAACATGCCTACTACTGCTGATCCTATGATCTGCAAATTGAAATCCACCCTGTGAAATGAAATATCAACGCAGACCATATTACACATTGTTGGAAAGGTAAACTACCTCACATGCCTAGTGTTGAATTACAGGTGCTCTAAAAACTGAAACCCCATATGCGCCCTCCCCGTCCCTGTACATGCCGTACCCTCTGTTCTGAAGTGTCCCTGTCCATCGTCTCTGCTATAAAGTGTATAAGTGGAAAGGGTTCCATGTGAGTTTACTGTTGCTCCTTTCCATAGCAACAAAGCAACGTGCCTATATATACATATACACGTATAGGGATTCAAGCCATCCTCTCCTCCTCGCATCCTTTCCACCTGCGAAATTAAAAGCGTTTCCTCCTTAAAATAGAAGAAGAGGAAAAAACATATATATTAGAGACGCTGGAACCTTCCTCTTCATGTTAGTGTAAACTCTGAAGCACTTAAGTCGTTCTGTTTCACTACAGTAAGCAGCGAAGAAGAGGTCAGACAGAAGTGAGTTTCGAAGGATAAAGCACTGTTGCGGGTCATCAGTTTATGCGTGGGCGTTGGACCAAACTGAGGGAGTCTAGGTAGGGTTTGGATAGGACTGAACGAGGAGAAGTTTGGTTTTTGTTTTGGTTGATGTTCTGAAAAGAACGTGTGGTGTAAGGTTTCGAAAATGGCTTCTGGAATGAATACTGGGACGCGAGATTTATTATTTTGAGGAAGAAACACTGTAATGGGTCGGGTGCAAACATATGAAGCATTTTGGGTTTAAGGAGGATGGTTGGGCCAAGAATAAAAGATGAAGCCCACCTTGAAAGAAAAAAAAATGGGATTTATATGTATAACGTGAAGGGGAGGTCTCAGCATGCCATAGGTTTTGTTCATGGTTCCGAACTAGAATAAAGAACAAGTTTTACATGGGAGGGTGCACTAGGATTTGGTCGGCGTTGGGACGATCAACCAACCGTCTTGCACATGGGGATCAGGTGGACGCATGTTATGTTATGAAGCTGGATGGGAACTATTTGGACGTCGTTACAATTTTAAGCAGAATAGAACGTCTGATTTGAATCAATCGAACGTGGATCGATATTTGACGATTAACGACCAAGGTGAATAAACTCACTAACTCTGTTCAGTTTTATAATTTATAAACATTATTTATTTTCGATAAAAATGATTGAATATGGTGTGCGATGGTTGTTTGAATGATTTGTAAATTGATTGATTAAAATTATAGACACCGTTATGAACCGTTGCTTAAATATTGATTCTAATATTTCATATTGATATGAAATAAATGGGATTTCTGTTGATTAACGTCTTTGGGTGCAGGGAAAAAGGTTGGAGGGATCCAACTGGATTTCTCAACCATTTTATTGTTGATTTTCATATATTGCTTTATATGATATGACAAATAATCTGGTGTTGATTATTGTGTGGTGTGCGGTATTTGCACAACAGTAACCTGAAATAATTGGTACATAAATACTATCAAATATATTCAAATATATTAGGAAAACAATTAAGGTTTTAGAAAGGGAATTTCTATTTAAAAAAAAATATAGAAATCGAATTTCAAATGGACTAAAGTATAATAACTTGTGTTAATTATATTAAAACAAGTAATTGGATTTATGAACGATATTTATAAATGAAATAGAAAACATATTAAATTATTCAGGATTGTAAATTTAGGATGGATATAAACAGGAAATGGAATTCAATTTCAAAGGAAACGATGGAGATATTTCGAGGTTCGCAATGTAAAGGAGCCAAGTCCATAAGAATATATGATGAAAATTCGACTAAATCGGATATTAGTAAAATGTTTTTTTTATAGAAATTATACATTATATAATGCAGAATGTGATAAGAAAGTTAGCATTTGATTTAACGCAAATAATTTATAATTGAAATTGTAGTCGAGATTTAAGTTATAAACCTGGTATAAAATTAACAAGAAATTGGTCTATAAATAGAATTTATAAAGTGAGATATAAATATAAAATTATGAAATAACTCAATAAACAGGATGCGAACCTATAATGATATTTTTAATAAAATTCAAGACTTGATTGATATAACAGTCTAGTTTTCTGTAAAGGAACAATATTCACTTTATAAAATGAATAAGGGTTTTAAAAGCAAACGCTTTGAAAATTGGGATAATGTCAAAGGGGAAATGGTAAATGTTGGAAGTAATAAATTCAAAAGGAATTGTGTTACGAAGTTCGGAATGTTAATCGGATACAGAATATTCGAAAAGGAATGATAGGTTGAAATTCGATTATATCAAATTAAGGAAAGTACTATTTACTTTCCAGTTTTATCAAGATATGTTTATTATTTATTTATTTGATTAATTATTTAAAGTAATTAATCCAAGTTATATTCTGAAATTAAACATTTCGGAAACAAGAATTATAATGATATCGTTATAATCAATGTTTTTCCGTGGACTCTTAATTTAAATCCGAGGGTCGTGTGAGCAATGACCGCTAAAGATTTGAAATGGTGAACTTGATTGTTTCGAAGTTGAAAGTGATATTCAGTCAAGGTCTGAGAGGTAATTATACCCCAACTTGATTGACGTCATGATTAACTAAGGAATGGTTAAGGTTCGGTGGCGAGATTGCTTGTTAAATCAGGGATGTTTTCTAAGTATAGAAATTGGAATGATGTGGGATAACGAGAAGTTAAGAAATAATAATTGGAAATACTTTACCAGGGTTAATAATGCATATTTTCTAAATATAGAAAATAAGAATATGGAATTAATTCCCGATGTTAAAAAGGAGATATTTTCTTAATGTAGAAAAAAATAAATGGAAACGTTTTCCAAAGATCGTGTAAGGCAAAACATTTTTTATTATAAATATATGGGAAAATATGGAAAACAGGAAATCGAGGAAATGAATGAATTTATGATAAATTGAATTAAAAGAAATAAGTGTTGATTGATGATTTGCTCGGTAAGGTTTCCATTTAGAAATACGACCGTTGTTTGCACACATATTTTCCTTTGATAGTTAAATCACTGACTATCAATGTTTTTGACCATTTTCCCGTTGTCCATATGGAGAGACCGGGATCAAATTTATTATCTGAAAACCACTCTATATGGGCATTAACGTTGTGAATCAAATATATTGAAGACAAAGTTTATGCAAGGCTTGTTCCTAAGATCTTAGGTAGAAATTGCCTAAGATAGGTTTACAGAACAGTGCCTTTGGTTTGTCCAGTCCCAGGACAATTTGAATGGACGAATGTCTGACAGAGTATACCTAATAAATCGCGTAAGTTTATCTCTTCAAACGTACTTATGTTTGGTGGTGGAGAAATTCGTTTCTCTTAGCTTTATACCCATGGTATTTTTGGGGAAATCAATTTGTGATTTGGCGGGTATGACGATGTGACATTCAAAGTAAATGAAGGACGAATCTGTCAAAAGATACGTTACGACCTCAAGCCTCACAACCAGGAAATGACAAAAATCGGGCAAACAGCATGGCTATATAGGTCGCACCCATTAGGGTGTATTGTCACAATCTAGAGAATATTCATATCTGTTACTTCTTTTCGCTTCTGTATCTCCTGGGAACGGTTATGTTGCTAGCAACCGTAGGTGGCAATATATTCGATACACTTAAGAGAAATGAGTGGTCGGTCATGTGTGGGTCGGGTTGCAAGATGTTCTTGTTGAACCCAGTGTATTCGCCTTTAGAGATACACTATCGGCAGGTGGTCCCATACCTTGTCATGGTCGGAACCCAATCTCCAATAAGTGCCCGCGTTTTTGTTTGTATACTATATATGTGGAACGTGAGATGCAAGCGTTCTGCTAGATTGTTATTTACTTGTGACTAGACATTATTATAGTATCAGAGAAGTATTGATTTCCAAAACTGGTTTGGGTTATCGTAAGATAAAAGCCATCCGTGTTTATGTGTGGATCGGTCTTACGATTATCATTTCTTTTGAAAAGGATTTTGAAATGTTAAAACAAATAATTTGTGTTTACTCACACTAGTCCAATGACTAACCCAAAGTTTATTTTGTTTGTTTTTCCCTAAACTCTTGGGTACCCAAATTTGTACGGGCAATCAAGTAGTCGGGATTTTACAGATATACTTGGAGGGGCTCGGAGAAAGAGGCTTCAACCCTAGTTATATATAGAGTTTATTTCCGCTGTGATATACATGTGATGTACTCCGAAGTTATGTAAGTACAAATACAGTTTTGTATTTCAAAGTTATGTTATATAATATATTTTATTCGTTCCATTGTGAGATTCATATCTACTCTGATTCAGTTCAGTTATGATCTTCTTCTTCTTCTATTCTTATTTTCTTTCTTTCTATTTCCCACCCTCTAACTTCTTTCTATTAATGATCTGGTGTTTTCGATGTCTGAATAGTCGACATGGTATTTTATGTCGATTTTCGGAGTCGAAAATCTGCTGGGTCATTACAGAAAGAGAAAAAAAAATATGCACTGGCGCACTTGGGAAGTGCGCCAGTACAAAAATTGCACTGGCGCACCTGCCAAGTGCGCCCAGGCCGAGCAGAGAGCCTGCACAGCTTTCTGTGTGATCCGATCCATACTTTGAGTCATTGCTGAGTCCTTTCTGACTCCCTGCTGAGGCATTAGGGATGAGGTGTCACCCTATCCTTACTGAATGGTTGTGGTTAACTCTAGGATCATTCGACAGCTCAAATTAGATTGAAAGTCTATATAAACAACCCAATGCTCAAACCTAAAAATCACACAAAAATAATGCTGGAACTATCATGTTGTTAATAGAGAACTTGGAGTAGCCGTCACCAATTCAAAGACAAGATAAAAACCTTAATCAAAATCAAATTAAAAGTAATCAAATTCAACGATCTACATCAAAGGCGAGCACTACAACAAAATGACCCTATTACAATGGTGGAACACCGTTGTAATATACATTTTATAACGGTGGGCAAACCGTCGTGTATTAAGAAGTTGTAATAGACTAATATCTTTTACAACTTTTTTGCACTGTTGCAACACCGTTGTAATATGTATATTTTACAACTTTTTTCCACTGTTGTGATAAACTTTATTACAACAGTTATGCACCGTTGTAATAAAATCTACTACAACTGTTATGCACCATTGTGATTGACATTTGGGTTTTAAAATAATAAACATCTTTTGCTACTGAAAAGAACAATACACTAAATATAGCAATACTCCATAAGAAAATCCGATATTACAGTTATTTGCAAACTAATTTATTAAAATAATCAAATATTCAGTACTACAAACAATAAATTTAAGACAACATTTCGTACATTATTACATACTTGACCATTACAAAGCAACTTAGTAAGTTATCCATAAAAAATTGCATATCCTACGGGAGTACACTAGTCGAAGATAAGGAAATCTTTACACCATTTATCTTTTTCACATATATGACCCAATCCTAGCATATGAACATTTCATGCATTATTACAATCTTTACGCCATTTATTTACTTACAGGCTGCAAGAAGCAACTCATCATACACACGAATGGCTCCTGACATTATCAAACCAAGACCGAATCCAGGGAAAATGTAAGCATTGTTTGACTGCACATAGGAGAAAGAAATTAAAACAAACTAGATTCAGTAACCGTGGACTGATTCTTAATAAATCCCAATATTGGTTCAAACCTAGCCTGGCACAAAGGTCATTCCATTGTATTCAACGGGGTCAAATGGGTTGCCGCTAGCAAAGATAGCTTTACCCTATATGATGCAGAAACATTGGTAAATGGAAACAGTAGTCCTTATCTTATTTAATCAATGAGATAACATCAAACAAAGAAAATGGAAAACTAACCAAACTTAATTTTACCTTGGTCCAAGTGCAGGCTTGTTCAGCAGTGCACTCTGACTACGACGTTGGGTTTGATGAAACAAGAATAATTGGTTTTTGCAGTCGACAAACAATGTCACATTAATGTAATGAGCAATTTAATGTCTTCAGCGTATTACTGTGTTTCTGTATGCCAAAAGTACCTCACTGAAAGTCACCATGGCTTCAACGACTTCTTTTGTAAATGTTTGTCTAACTCCAGATGTTCCTATCAACACCGTTGGCTTGATAGACTGACAAATCAAACATTAAAGATCAGCAGAAGAAATGTAATCCTACTTGACGAATCTATGTATATAATGTACTGTCAAAACTGTCACCATTAGTTTATAAGCATGCATGTAAAAGTTTTCGTGAAACTGAGAAAAAACTATAAATAAAAAAAACTGTAAAGGTAATAACATATGATGGTATCTTTACATTAATAGTTTGGTAGAGATATATTTTCATTCTAAAACATATAACTCATGATATTACGGTGATACTTCCATTTTGTGTCCCACTGCTTCCGCTCATTCAACACGCTGCTGTACAATAAACATCATACCTGTATTAAACATTCACATTTTAATTGTTTTAACTAATAATATTTATCAGTAAATTAAAAGTTACTTAAATTTAATCATCTTACTTTAATCATTATGGCCTGGTAAAATCCCCTTTTACTGTCTCTCGTTGCTTTTGTTTGTGCTCGTGACTTCACACCTCGTTTAGGAAGGAGAAACCACGCTGCTATAACTCCTACCATTCCATCCCAATATGTACAAAGACCAACCACCCTTCTTACTACAGATCACATCCATTTTTTTTCTTTTTCAAATGGTCACAAATCCATTCTCATACTAAAACAAATTCCCTCAGACTTCACCTTCTACGTTTCCACGGTTCGCACCCACAACTGCTCTGCACAAAAAGTGATTCCAGTTTTAGTTCAACCTTTAATTAGATATTTATCCCTTATATAATATAATTAGTCAAAACAAATTTTACGGTTTAGTGTAGTCAGGCCAATACCCTTTCTTCCTTTTCATGCCTTTGTTTCCTCTCGCAATATCTGAACAACCGCACGCTACAAAGTCCACCACGTCGCTCCTCCATCTGACCGTCTGAGGTCGATCAAGCTCCGCCGATCCAAGCACTGAAACACCTACTGCCATCAACACAAATCCTGTCCAAGCCGGCGCCACCGTAAGACTGCAATACACCCTAACCCTAGTTCCGACCCATCGGCAAATCTTAACCCCAGATTAAACTTGCGAGGTGAAATCAATTGGGGAGAACTACTTGATTAGGGATTTTGGGGAACTGGAAGGCGATAAGGAAAATTTTTAATTAAAGATTAACCTAGCGACTAGAGAGGTGGAATAAATTGGTGGAGAACGAGTTTAGTTTTTGGGGATTAGAAAGTGCGGCCTTTTGAAAATTTTACTTACCGCTTTTTTTCCCCTTCTAAATTTTGAACCTGGTTAATTTTGGTTTAATTAACGTTGTGTGTTCATGACCATTAATGTTTCAATGGTTTGTAAATAACATTAACTCTTTGATTGATTAACCACTCTTAACAATTAAATCAATTCTACAGTTAAGCCACCCAAATATTTCACTTCGACTTTGAAGTTCATTCATTCTAAAAAAATAGAGAGAGTTTAACGTTAAAATTTTGCAAAAAAGAGAATTAATAAGTTTTCATAAATTTTAATTATTTTATAAACTTCTAAATTTACATTAAAAAATTATTTTTTTCTTTTACGAATTTATGAAAATTTCAAAATTTTACAAATATTTTAAAATAAAATTAAGAGATTTCCAAAAGTTTAAACTTTACGAATTTATTGATTATTAATTAATAATTACTAATTGGTTGTCAATTACTAATTATTAGCATGAATTATTTATTGTTGAAGTATTTTTAAATTAAATATTTAATATTAATATATAGGTTATTAATTAATAATTACTAATTAGTTGTTAATATTAATTATAAAAAATTATTTAATGAAAATAATTAATATTAAAATATAATCATATATTACAACAGTCAAAAAGAAGTTGTGATAGGCTTTTATTACAACTGTCAAAATAACACAGTTGTTAAAAATAAATTTATTACAACTTTTCTGAAAAAAGTTGTAAAAAACATTTATTACAACAGTGTTTTTACCACCGTTGTAAAATTAAAGTTGTAATATGGTGTTTTTGTTGTAGTGGAGCTTACCAATTTCAGATTTCAGATTTCAGAAATCAACAATTCCTTTTTAGTTTGTAAGTTGGTTATTACGCAGATTTAAACGTTCTTTCAAATGAATCATGACATGTTGTAATTCGAATATAGAATGATGCTTATGTATAAGATAAATAAAGTTTGATTCTTAAATTACCGTTGCGATTGAACATGTCTATATGTTTGTGATGATGAACATACCATATTGAATGTTATTGGAATCTATTATGATTTGGTAATGGATTTATTATGCCAACTAAATGGTGAAACATGTCATGTTATAATTTGGTGGTTACTTGCAAGTTTATGATCTAAAGTACATGCTTATATGTTAGATCAACACATGTATATTTAGATCCATGTTAAGTTGAATCTATTTATGTTGTAAAATTGGAATTGTAGTTCTCTTATGTTTTAACACATAAGTTATCACGCTAAGTTGTGATTCCAATATGTTTATAATAGCCCTCTTATGTTTAACACACATAAGTTATCATGTTAAGTTGTGATTCGAATATGTTTATAGTAGCTCTCTTATGTTTAAAACATATAAGTCATCATGCTAAGTTGTGATTCGAATATGTTTATAATAGTTCTCTTATGTTTAACACACATAAGTAAATATGCTAAGTTATGATTTAAAAATGTTTATAGTAGATTTCTTATGTTTTGACATACATAAGTTAATATGCTAAGTTGTGGTTTAAAATTGTGTTTATATGTTAAACCTCCATGCTAGACCTATATCAAGTTTACATGACAATTAGACCCAACTTAGTCACAAGTTCACCTTTACCCGTTTAATTAAGTTAATGATACTTCTGTGCCAAGTTACACATGATAAGTTGAATGTATGCTATTTTATGTTTGTTTCATGTCCCTTGTTTATTGCCCCTTTTTTTTATGGGTTTAGGCTAATTTATTAGCCCAACATTTTATGTGATTCATGCGTACGTTCCACGGGGATAGCGATGGGAAAATATGAAAATTCATGGCATAGATTTGTTCATAAAATGGTATATTTGATATACCATTTATTATGAGCATAATCAAATGATAATTTTGGCATGATTAAATTAAAATTAATTTACATAAAGAAATTAGACATATATAGAAAATATGTGAATTTAGAAAAGACGAATATGCCTTACCCGAGGTTAGACTGAGTTGTAGTGTAAATCTGTCCGGAACCGACCGACGTATCCAGTGACCACAACAAGACCTGTCTAATGTGGGTGGTTAGTGCATCAAGCCCAAAAAGAACCCAAGGTTAGACTGAGTTGTGGTGTAAATCTGCCCGGAACCGACCGACATATCCAGTGACCACAACAAGACCTGTCTAATGTGAGTGGTTGGTGCTTTAATGAATAAATTAAAGCTAAGTCAGGATTGGTAGGGTTAAGTCAATTAGGGAAACACTTAACTGATTCAACATGTTAACTAAATGGATGCGTGGGGTTAGGAAAACTTGGATACTTAACCAAATAAACATGTTGATTAGAAAACCCTAGTAATAAGGACCCATTTCAGCAGTAACCCACATAGATGTATCATGGTGCCCCGAAACTAGGCAGGGTGGGGCACGATTACTGGGCTGATTATAAGCGGTCAAAACATTGGCGGTTATTGCATCAGTGTAGGTTCCGATGGAGTATGGGCGTGCACATACTCTGGAGTGGAAAAAGCAGGCATTGGGCGTCAGTAGTATATACTGTGCATCTTGAATTGTGTCGGGTTGCCACCAGAGGGACTGATACACCCCATGGTGGGACCAGCACAGGTATATACCGTCAAGCGGGGCCTAATGACACAGGACATGAATGCATGCGAGTAGGAGCCAATCATTAAGGGGATCGTTTGTTATGAACACGTGGGGCTGGTTGAACCAATAGTTGGTAGGTGCAGAGACTATAGTAACGGGTGCGATCACATGTTCCTCTTTTCTTATATTAGGGTATTGTCCTATGTTCTGTTATTACTGTCATGATCCATTTCCTTGTTTAAATACTAGTAATCACTGAACTTACCAGACTTATTGTCTGACTCGTTTTCTTTCGTCCTCTTTTTTCTTCCGTTTCTCCCCCCCCCAAGGTCCACAGGGAGGGAATACTCCAGCTTAGTCAGACTCTTTGCAAGCTTCAAGAACGTAGACGTATGATTGGGACTCTCTCACCTCGGCTATGGCGTTGGAACAACTACACTTAAGGATTTATGCAGTTTTATTTATGGTTTATGCTTCTTTATTAAATAATCAAGATAGAAATTATGGTGTAATGACTTGGGAAGTTATTTTGAAACAATTTGATGTAATGCTTTTGTATTAAACCACGTATGCAATAAATATTTGAATTTCGCTACTTATATTTATCTATCTTGTAAAATTTTCTGTTTCTTGTACCTATAACCCTCCACCAAAGTTAAGGCATTCCCTTTGTGAGTGACCTTAACGGAGGTGGGGTGTTTCACTACCGATTCTGTCCCGATTCGTGGAATGGTTGTTGTACACAACCATTGGTGATATACATTCGATACACTCAAGAGAAATGAGTGGTCAGTCATGTGTGGCCGGGTTACAAGAAGTTCTTGTTAAACCCAGTGTATTCCTCTCTAGAGATACACTAGCGGAAGGTGGTTCCATACCTTGTCATAGTTGGAAATCCATTAACCTTACGCGTTTAACGGTTTTGTTTGTATACTATATAGTAAATTACAAGATGAAAGCATTTTACTAGATTATGAATTATTTGTGGAAACCCTAGACATTATCATAATATCTGTTTTAATTATACAGACTGTTTGATCATCATGAGGTACCCGTTCCGTATTTACAGCGTTGTCTTATGAATCATTGTGATTTATTTAAACTTGTTTATAAATCATTTACTCATACCAGTCCATGACTAACCCGGAGTTTATTTTTTTGTGTTTTCCTTAAACTCTTGGGTATTTATAACACTTGTTATGAATAGACAAGTGATCAAGGTCTTAACATAACTTTGGAGTAGCAGGAGGGCAGGATCTGAAATGTTGGCTTATCTATCTTATGTTATGTATAATTATCCAAATGTTGGTTCACTTATGGTGTTATGTACTATTATTCTGGATGTTGGTATCGTGAATGATAATTATGTAATCAAGATGACATGTATCCCTATGTATTAAGTACTCTAATGTACTAGACTTATGATTTGTAATATTTTGGGTTGTTATGTTATAATCAAGTTCGGTTGTGAGATTCTGATGTTTCTGTAGTTTATCTTCTATCTATCTTTTATTCTTGTATAATGACACAACTTCCAAGGTGTTCGAAAGTTGGGTCGTTACAGCAGGGTTTACCGAAGCTGGGTAAAAACTATGTTATTTAGTTCTATATTTATTTCTTATCTGCTGCATTCTGTTCCGTGATACTTTAATATCTCGAATTAAATTAATAAACCCTAATCACCCCCCTCTTGGATTAATCTAGATCCAACATAAACGAGTTGGATTGTTTTGAAACCATCTAGAAAAGAAGTGACTTCTCTTGTTCAAAGCAAAACACAGTTTTGAAGTCTCCCCTTCGCTTTGTCCTTGATCGAGACACTCCACATCATATTACTTAATATCATGCACTTCTATAAAGAACGAATTAAAACGGATCAAAACCTATGAAATTACTTCATAGGTTGACGATGCTATTGTTACATCTCTATTTCAAATAATGTTATTTAGTAACTTCTTATATTTGAAAAATTCTCTAACCGATCAATAAAATTTCTTTTCAGATTTGCAACTTAGATCTAAGAATTATAATATTCAAAGTATAAGCAAACCATTTAAATCAAAACCATTTAATATAATTTATCCAATTAAATACTTAAACTATTCTAAATTAAAAAATTCATAATAAATCAGAAAATTGTAGGAAATATCCCACAAACTCAAAATAAATCCTTTTTCACACACACACACAAACACACACACACACACAGATATATATATATATATATCATATATAAAATTCAAATCTAAAATCATAGTCTGATTATTTTAAATAATTGAAATTCAAAATAAATCATTTTCCAAACTTAGAAAATTCATCAAATATTCATATCGGTTAGAGTACTATGAAACTTGAAATCCACTTCTAAAATAATGTTTCTCTAGACAAACTTAAATCTTTAGTCAATTGGATAGCATATGATGAGGTTTCTAATCTAAACTTACATGATAACATCATGAAAATGCACTTAAATCATCAATAATCGTATATATCATCTTTTATCATATAAACTTGGTATAAACAAACATGTAAACATACGTGAATTCAGATCTTATCCTAGAACTGAATTAACAAGCAAAAACAAAGAGTGAATATCATTATTCACCTTGAGCATAATATGAGAAAACTTGAGATTTGAGTAAATTTGAATCCCTAAGCTTTGATTCTATCTTCTAGCTTTCTTTCTCCTCTTTTCTTTAGAGTTATGACCAATTTAAGTATTTTTGTTTTTGTATTATAAACGAATGTGAAGACGAGAAGTGGTGAGAGTTTAAGTGTTAGCAAATAATTTTCCTTACTTCACCTCTCCCATAATCCTCTTTTTTATTTATAAATTCTAATTGATCTAATTTGTTGATTAGTCATGAATTGGCACATTAAATTAATCAAATCTCGTTTTCCTCATTAACTTATATTACCTTATTTAATAAATTAAATGTTCTAAATAATGTAATAAAATTTAAGGACATTACATGAATGGTTAGTTTTCATTTATTTGGGTTTATACTCTTGCTACAAGATCAAGAGATGAAGCTCGAAAACAGATAGTCATATTATACTCATTCTAGGTTTATACTCCTATCTAAGATCTAAGAATTGGTGTTAGTCGGTGAGTGTTCAGATTGCTTACACCTTGAGTGATTCTTCTGAATCCATGTTGAGGGAGAAAGGTTGAAAGAATGGATGGTTGGATCACATCCATTTTAACTTTGGTGACAGAGAATTAGGACATGTCCTATTGTGTTTATAGTCCTTTCATCGAAATGTGAGGTGAAGTTATTCGACGGATGGTCAAGTCATATCCATTCCATGCTTGTTTGATCTAAGGCAATAGTCGGACAGCGTGAGGTCTGCTCATGCCTCTGTTATGTTTTGCACCGTTGCCTCTAGCTCAAGAGCAATGGCCAAGAGACAAATGGTTTGATCACATCTGTTCCAAGTTCAGGGATAGATGACTGAATCACATCCATATGTGTTTATACTTCTTCATACGACTCAAGGGTAAGAGTTAGGAGTTAGATAGTCGCATCACATCCGTTTAGAACTTCATACTCTGCTTGATAGATCTAAGGCATGAAGATTAAATGATCGGTTGTCGTCTTCTTTATGTTAATACTCTCCCCGAAGAATCGTAGGCGAGAGCTAGTGAGCGGACGATTGGGTCACATCCTTTTTGTCTATATTTCCTCAGTGGATCATGGGCAGGAGCTGGCTACCGAATTTAAGGGTTAATCACATCCATTCTTGATAAGAATTTTTCCTATCATGTCAAAAACATGTGTCATTTAGTGGATGGTCTGATCTCGTCTGCTTTAATTCATACTTTGCCCATCGAATTATAGGGATGGAATCGATGAAAGGTCGGATCACTTTCATTATGTTTTTATACTATGGGATGAAGTTGTCAGTTGGGCGGTTGTATCATGTATGTTTGCGTTTATACTCCGCTTGACGGATCGAAGACTAGACTTATTTGGTTAATGATTGGATCACAATCGTCTATGTTTTTATAATCCAATCAAAATGTAGGATGAAATCGTTGAGTGGATAATCAGATTACTTACATTTATTTTATATTCTACCCATCGGGCCTAATGCGAGAATCAACAGAACGGTCGAACCACATTCACTCAAAGTTAATACTCTTCCCGTTGACCATGGGATTGTTGAGATCAAGATTTTGATTAATGCCAACAAAAGAAGTCACAATAGAAATCATGCCATAGAGATAAGGTTATACACACGCACACACATTGAGTCGTGTTAGAATTATGTTAAAATCTATCCTCAAGTATAACACGAATATACAAAACAATGTGTGTGTGTGTGTGTGTGTGTGTGTGTATATATATATAAGGCTTCAAAAAGCCAGGAATGTACAAAAACAGCTCTACCAGTCGACTGGTAGATAAATGACCAGTCGACTGGTCAGAGAGTTTTTGTATACAACGGCTAGTTTTGGAAAAAAAAATATCCAAATGATTTAAAGTCTAATTCAAGCAGTCAACTGATGATTTTTAACCACTCGACTGATTCGAAACAACAAATATTTTTCTGAAAGGTTGCCTCTATTAATGAAGAGAAGTCTCTTCATTTCTGAAAGGAAATAAGAACTTCTTTTGGTTAAAACTCTTTATGACGAATTACTACCTTTCTACTATTATATAAACACTTCAAACATGTTTTCCAAATAATAAGTTCTGATTATATTCTCTCTATTTTCTGATTTAAACTTCTATATACTTTGCAAACAAAAGCTCTCCAAATTCAAGTTACTTGTTGAATCCTTGATAAAATTTCTCATATCTTGATTCGACAAGCAACTAACTTCCTTTAAGTCTTCACATTCATTTCAAATACTCGAGGATAAGATTACAGGAAGAGTGTACTTAAACCATTGACTAACCGTGTTGATTCAAGAACACAAAGCAGAAGTCAAAACACTTGTAATTGTTGAAGTCCTATATAGATGCTCAGGCAAGAGGCATCCTTGTTGGGGCTCGGGTGTACTGACCTATTCCTTCGGGTTAAGAGAGGGCGTGGTAGTGAATCCGAAGAGGAGCTTCAGGACTGGACGTAGGGCGGGAAGTCCAAACCAGTATAAAATTCCTGTTATCATTTCTTATTGCATTTACTTTTGATATATTTCTATAGCTTAGCTTTTACTTGCTTAACTATTGTATATTAGCTGGTTAGTATATCATCTATATTTCCACTATATCCTTATAGATCCTGCTTAAGCCATACACATCGACTTTTCAATTGGTATCAGAGCATGGCCAACATTTAACCGTAAAACCGTTATCTGATATTTAGACAATATGGATGATAACACTAGTACTAGCATTAATACCGGATATACTGAAGGCCAATCAACTGCTAGACCACCCTATTTTAATGGTATGAACTATAGTTATTGGGCTACACGAATGAGGATATACATGCAAGCAAATAGTTATGATGCATGGAACGTTACACAAAAAGAGTACACATAGCCAACTACTTTATACACTGAATGGTCCAGAAATGAAAAAGCAGAGGCTACTGCCAATGCTAAGGCTATGAATATGTTGCATTGTGCTTTAGATAGAAACGAGTTTAACTGGATTTGTATGTGCAACACAGCATATGAAATCTGGAAAACACTCAAAATTACTCATGAAGGAACTAACAAGGTTAAACGAAGCAAAATATCTATGCTTAAGAATCAGTTTTAAAATTTTAAGATGAATGAAAATGAATCCATAAATGATATGTATTCACGTTTCCAAAACATTTATCACTCTTTGTTAGGATTAGGAGAAAAATATTCTGATTTCGATATAGTTTCAAAAAAATTAAACTCTTTCATTGACGAATGGGAGAGAAAAGTATTAGCAATCGAAGAAGCTAATGATCTCTCTGCCATGAAACCAGAAGAGTTGATCGGTAATCTAATGTCTTATGAAGTAAATTTGCAGGCAAAGAAAGCACAGGTACAAGACAAGAAAAATTTAGCTTTCCATGCTGAGAAAGAAGACTCTGATTCAGATGAAGAAGATACTGATTTCATAGAAAAGAATTTTAGAAAATTTCTAAAATACAGAAAAGGTCAAAGCAAAAATATGAAAAATAATTCATCAAAAGAGCCTAACCCTGCACTAGTAGAATGCTTTACCTGTCACAAGACTGGACATTATCAAAAGAATTTTCCAGAATTGAAGAAAAATCGCAAAAAGGAAAAATCCAAGAGACGAACATTTTTTGTCACTTGGGACAACTCAGATTCATCTTCTTAAAGTGACAACGATAGTGACAGTAAGCAAGCAAATTTTTGCTTCATGGCTAAGGATAATGATGTAAGTGATCTTACTTTTGATGAATCAGTAGAAATTAATACTGAAATCTTAGAATCTAGGAAAATGTTTAAGAAAAAGTTTAAACAAGCTAACGAAGATAAAAAGAAAGAAGAATTAGAGAGAGAACTTTTAAAAGATGAGAAAGAAATTTTAGAAAACGAAATTATAAAATTACAAGAATCTCTTTCAGTAGCAAATTCTCAGTTATCTATGTTGAGTCAGGAAATTGAGACTCAAAAAAATAAAAATGATTTATAAGGTTCTGAGAAACATGATTTAAATACTAAAGTTAAAATTATAGAATTAGAAAATTCTAGTTTAAAAAATAAGTTAGAAAGCATTTCTAAAAATGTTAACAATTTTAACAAAGGAAGAGAGAATTTATCTAAAATATTAGAAAACTCTCAACCAGTATTTAGTAAAAAAGGATTCAGATATAATCAAAAAGTTAAATCAAAATCCAATTCAAAAAATTCTAATATTAAACCGGAAATTTCTAGTAGTAAATTAACTATTTCTACTAAGAAAAATCTCCTGGGAAATATTAGTTTATGGATTTAGAAGACAAATAATTTTCTTATTAGGAATAAATATATTTAAAAAAAATTAGATTATGTTCATTATAATGATAATTATTTTTTCAAAAAGGATCCTGAACCCTCTTGGGTTTGGTTTCCTAAGACTTAACCCTTAGGACCCTAACGGGGGAAGTGGGTACCGATGAAAATTTTAAATTATTTTTTGCAGGTCCCACTCGATAAAAACAAAGGAAAATGAATACTAGATAGTGGTTGCTCAAAACACATGATAGGAGACAAAGAAATGGTAACAAATAACATTTACTCAAAAGGAGGAATTGCCACGTTTGGTGATAATTCAAAAGAATATATCATTGGCAAAGGCGATGTGAGCAATTACGGTATATCTAATTCACCTCATATTTCAGATGCTTTATTGGTTAGGGACTTAAAACATAATTTATTAAGTATTAGATAATTATGTGGTAAAGGTTTTAAAATATCGTTTTCTGAAAATAAATGTAGTATATTTGATTCAAATCAAAATCATATTTTTGAAGGAAATCGAGACAAGAATATTTATATTTTAAATATGGAAGTTAATAATAATCCAAGTATGTGTTTATTAGCCAAAGACAATGATCCGTAGTTATGGCATAAATGATTTTGCCATATTAATTTTAAAACAATAAAAAAGATATATAAAAATGATCTTGTAAGAGGATTACTCAAAATAAAATTCAAAACTGAAAATTTATGCGATGCTTGTCAACTTGGAAAGTTAACCAAATCCTCTTTTAAGTCTAAAAAGGTCATATCAACCTTACAACCACTTGAGTTACTACACATGGATTTATTCGGACTAACTCAAGTTCAGTCCATAAATCGTAGCAGATATGTGTTTGTAATTGTTCATGATTTTTCAAGATACACCTGGACTATGTTTATAAAGAATAAAAGCGATACTTTTGACATCTTTAAGAATTTCGTCAAACAAATTCAAATTTTAACTGATTTAAAAATAAAGAATATACGAAGGAATCATGGAGGAGAATTTGAGAATGAGAAATGTGATTTATTTTATCAAAAGAAAGGATTTTTTAATAATTTTTCTTTTCCTATAACTCCTCAACAAAATGGATTTGTAGAACGTAAAAACAGAACTTTACAAGAATGTTCTAGAACATTGTTAAATGGAAGTACACTACCAAAACATTTTTGTGCTGAAGCTGTTTCTATAGCTTGTTATGTTTTGAATCGTGTCTCCATTCGACGTCTTACTAAAAACACTCCGTACGAGCTCTTTACTGGTAGAAAACCAAATATATCCTATTTCAAAGTTTTTTGTTCAAAATGCTTCATTTTAAATACAAAAAATCAACTTGAAAATTTTGATTCAAAATCCGACGAAGGAATATTGTTAGGATAATTTGAGCGTAGCAAGGCTTATCGTATTTTCAACAAGAGAACCGGTAAAATCGAAGAATCACTTCATGTGTAATTTGACGAATTCAAAATTCATTTAATTTAGATATTATGAAAAATAATTCTTCACATGACAATGATATTGATATATATATAGAGAAGATGAAAACATTGTTCATAATAACATAGAGAATAATGTTACAGAAACTCAAGATAATATCAATAATCAAATATTCTTATTAATGAAGTTCGATCTCCACCAAGAATATTACGAGACCATCCTACTCAAAATATTATTAGAGAAATAACTTCAAACGTAAGAACATGAAGTCAACTTAATTTAGTAAGTAATGTAGCCTTCTTATCAAATATAGAACCCAAAAACCCTAAAGAAGCATCTATAGATGAAAATTGGATAACTGCAATGTGAGAAGAATTAATTCAATTTGAACGTAACGAAGTATGGGAATTAGTTTCAAGACTGACTGATCAAACTATTATTGGAACAAAATGGGTTTACAAAAATAAAGAAGATTAATTGGGTGATATCATTAGAAATAAAGCTAGACCTGATGCACAAGGTTACAATCAAGAATAAGGCACAGATTATGAAGAAACTTTTGCTCCAGTCGCACGACTAGAAGCAATCCGAATACTATTAGCATACGCTTGTCATCATAACTTTAAACTATATCAAATGGACGTTAAAAACGCTTTCTTGAATGGTTATATTAAAGAACGAATATAAGTTGAACAACCTCCACTATTTGCTCATGAAAAATATCTTGATCTTGTTTTTAAATTAAAAAAGGCATTATATGGTCTGAAACAAGCACTTCGTGCTTGGTATGAATGTCTCAA
This sequence comes from Allium sativum, assembly GCA_030737875.1. NCBI lineage: Eukaryota > Viridiplantae > Streptophyta > Magnoliopsida > Asparagales > Amaryllidaceae > Allium > Allium sativum. The sequence goes on from CM060924.1 coordinate 306,068,569, forward strand.
AACTTATTTATTAGATTCAGGATTTCAAATTGGAAAGGTTGATCAAACACTTTTTATCAAAAAAGGATAATAAAGTAATTTTAATAGTGCAAACATATGTAGACAACATTATCTTTGGATCAACAAATGATCAGTTATGTCAAGAATTTTCAAAAATAATGGATGTCACATATGGGAGAATTATCTTACTTTCTGAGCTTGCAAATTAAGCAATTATCCGATGGAATTTTCCTTAATCAAGAAAAATATTGTACTAATTTAATAAAACGTTTTGGAATGGAAAATACGTCAAGAAAACCTACACCAATGAGTACGACAACACCTTTAGATATAGATGAAAATGGTAAAAATGTCGATCAAAAGCTATATCGAAGCATGATAGGTTCACTTTTGTATTTAACTACAAGTAGACCGGATATTATGATGAGTGTTTGCTTATGTGCTTGTTTTCAAGTTAATGCAAAATAATCATATTTGAGAGCAGTTAAACGTATATTGCGTTATCTTAGTAGTGCTAAAGACTATGGACTTTTCTATCCAAAAGATTGTTCCTTTGAATTAGTTTCATATAGTGATGTTGATTTTGGAGGATCACGGACGGATCGTAAGAGTATAAGTGGAACATGTCACTTTATCGGTAAATCACTTATATCATGGTTCAACAAGAAACAAAATTATGTTTCACTATCAACATGCAAAGTTGAATATATATCTGCTGCACTAGCCTGTGCTCAAGTAATATATATGCAGCAAACACTAAAAGATTTCAACGTAAATTTTTCTAATTCCACAATTTATTGTGACAATACAAGCGCAATAAATTTATGTAAGACTCCGGTAAACCATTTTAGAACAAAACACATAGATATCAGACATCATTTCTTAAGAGACAATATTGAAAAACAAACAATTAATTTAGAGTTTGTAAACTCATAAAATCAAATTGCTGATATCTTTACTAAACCACTTTTAGAGAACACATTCATAAGACTTTGGCGAGAACTAGGAATTGTATCTTTCAAAGATCTCTAAAATGTTATTTGATTATTTTGTGCTTATGATGTTTTAATTTCTTTTTAATAGATGACAAAGGGGGATAAATATCTCTCTTATGATTCCATGCTATCGGAATATATGTGCTAATATTTTTTGTTGCAGGAATCAAATGGTAAGTTTATAAGTTTATGAACTAACAAAATATTGCAGAAATTTAGGGGGAGCTAAACATTAAGGGGGAGAAAATCAGATATGTTGTCATCAATCAAAAATGGAGAGAATGTTGAGATCAAGATTTCGATTAATGCCAACAAAAGAAGTTGCAATAGAAATCATGTCATAGTGATAAGGTTTTATATATATATACATTAAGTCATGTTAGAATTATGTTAAAATCTATCATCAAGTATAACACTTATGTACAAAATAAAGTAAATATACATATTCATAAGGCTTTAAAAAGCCAGGAATGTACAAAAACAGCTCTACCAGTCAACTGGTAGATAAATGAGCAATCGACTGGTTAGAGAGTTTTTATATATAACAGCTAGTTTTGAAAAATTTTATCCAAACGATTTAAAGTCTAATTCAACCAGTCAACTGATGATTTTTAACCAGTCGACTGATTCAAAACAACAAATATTTTTTGAAAGGTTGCCTCCATTCATGAAGAGAAATCTCTTCATTTTTGAAAGGAAATGGGAACTTCTTTTGGTTTAAACTCTTCATGAAGAATTGCTACCTTTCTACTATTATATAAACACTTCAAACGTGTTTTTCCAAATAACAAATTTTGATTATATTCTCTCTATTTTCTGATTTAAACTTCTATATACTTTGCAAACAAAATCTCTCCCAAATTCAAGTTACTTGTTGAATCCTTGATAACATTTCTCGTATCTTGATTCAACAAGCAACTAACTTCCTTTAAGTCTTCACATTCATTTCAAATACTCGAGGATAAGATTATAGGAAGGGTGTACTTAAACCATTGACTATCCGTGTTGATTCAAGAACAAAAAGCAGAAGTCAAAACACTTGTAGTTGTTGAAGTCCTATATAGTTGCTCAGGCGAGAGGCATCCTTGTTGGGGCTCAGGTGTACTGACCTATTCCTCCAGGTTAAGAGAGGGCGTGGTAGTGAATTCCGAAGAGGAGCCTCGGGACTGGACGTAGGGCGGGAAGTCCGAACCAGTATAAAATTCCTGGTGTCGTTTCTTATTGCATTTGCTTTTGATATATTTCTATAGCATGGCATTCAATTGCGTAATTATTGTAAATTAGCTAGTTAGTATACCATCTATATTTCCGCTATATCCATATAGATCCTGCTTAAGTCATACACATCGACTTTTCAGGGATAAAGTAGGTTGATGGATAGTCATATCTTTTTTTAGGGTTATGCTTTTGGTCTCGTGTTGAGGACATGTGTAACATCCCGCATTTTACGTATCGGCGGATCGTAAAATATTTTTATTTAATTCCGTAAGGGTTGGAACATTCTTATATTTTGAGATGTTGTTTATGGAGATGTGAGACATGTCCATAATTTTTACCAATTTTGTTTGTGACCATTTTTCCCTTGTCAGTTTTGTACAGGGCATAACTTTTGACTGGGATCCAATCAGGTGCTGAGATTGATTGCATTGGAAAGGAAATGATGTTTCCAATTCTGTAGAGTGGTCACATTAAAGATTTGGTTCAGCGGCTTGGGAGGAATCGTTGTTTTAGTGTTTCATAGTTTTCTGACCGGGTTTTGGGAAGCCAGTAATGGACTGATTTGAGGAGGCCTATTAATGGGCTAGTGGGAGGCTATATGTAATAACCCGGAAATTCTGAGCCAGTTTAAAATTTTTATTTTGGCAATTTTAATGAATTTTGAACATTTAAAATGAATTATTTTAAATAATGACGACGAAAATTTATTTTGAATATATTTAGAACGTATATGTTATATACGTCGTCGTTAGAATATAAATAATTATATATATAATTATAAATAGAATTGAAAATGGCACGGTAGTTCGATAATTCGATTTCAAACTACAAATGAATGTACCGAGTGCAAAACAATCCGGATTTTAGTGAAACCAAAAATAATAGGATCTAATTGAGAATATCTTTCCAACGAATCCAGAAAATCAAAATTTCATAGCGGGAATCAAAAGATATGTCCAGTTGAAAATTCTGAATAGTCGCTATGAAATTCAGGCCCTTAAAAATGGGAATTTTGCAAACGACCTCGGATTTCGACGAAACCACTTTTGTTGGATCCGTGATGTAAAATTATTGCTAGATTCCAAATTTCATAATTTTTCGAATCAATATGTGAGCGTGGCAAAGGAAAACGCATTTGACCAGTTTTAGTTGATTTTAATCGACTGGAAAATGGCCATTTTTCCAACGGTCTCGGAATTCGACGTAACTAGTTTTGTTAGGACCATATCGTTAATACGAAGCTAGAAAATATTTTTCGAGAATTTTTAGAGTTAGTATGTGACCCCGGTAAAATGAAATACGCGTTCAAATTCAATATATAGAGTTATATGTTGATTTTAACGAAAACTGATCGAAACGATCGAATCAGCCTACGATACATATCCCATTGTGTTCGGAATGGGGGTAATTAGCTATGGACGACAGGCGATGGGCCTCGTTTAGAGGTCGTATGTAAAAGTCAACTTTTCCATAATTAAATAATTAAAAAGAAAAAACTTCTCTCCTTTTATCAGCCGACCCCCCCCCCCACGGTTCATTTCAAAATAAGGAGGAAAAAAGAAAAAAATATTGAAACCTAAATCGATCGACGCGCCGCCTCCATCCCCCCCTCCCCCCCCCCCCCCCCCGGTGTTCGTCGTCGCCTACGGCCACCGCCCTCCATCCCCTTCTCCCCGCGCCTGCTTCTCCTCCCTCTCCATCTTCCCCCTTTCCACTTCGATAACCGCCAGCACCAGGACCCGCGACCCCCTCCTCCTGCTGACCGCCTCCACCTGCCTCCCCCATGGCCTCCGACGAACCCCACGCGACCATTTCCCCCTTCCTGCGACTGACGCAGCAACTCCCTCCCCTTTTGAACGAATGTAAGTTTTCCCTTTATTCATTTTAATTTATTTCTTCTTTGAATTTGTTTATTTTAGTTAAGTTAATTTAAATATAAAAACCTGGTTTAAATTCAGTTTTAAAAATGAGATTTTTAGCTTCATAAAGATACAATTTTTAATTTTAAAAGGGTTTGATTGGTATAAAAACAAAACCAATTTTTGTTTAGTAATAAAAACTGATTTTATTATGTCATAGAAAATGATTTTTACCTTAGGAAAAGCTTTGATTTTTAAAATAGAAAAGATTAGATTTTTTAAATTTGAAAAGACGAAATCTTTAAATTTGAAAAGATGAAATCTTTAAATTTGAAAAGACGAAATCTTTAAATTTGAAAAGACGAAATCATTAAATTTGAAAAGACGAAATCTTTAAATATAGAAGAACGTGATAAAAATATAATTTTTATCTATATAGTAGCATTAGAAAAATAGAATTTTTATCTATATAGCATCGAAGTAAAAATAGAATTTTTACCTATATAGCATCGAAGTAAAAATTCGATTTTTATATATTGAATAGCGAAGTAAAAATTCGAATTTTATATATTGAATAGCAAAGTAGAAAATTCGATTTTTATATATTGAATAGCGAAGTAAAAATTCGATTTTTATATATTGAATAGCGAAGTAAAAATTCGATTTTTATATATTGAATAGCGAAGTAGAAAATTCGATTTTTATATATTGAATAGCAAAGTAAAAATTCGATTTTTATTTATTGAATAGCAAAGTAAAAATTCGATTTTTATATATTGAATAGTGAGGTAAAAATGTGATTTTTACATATGTAGTGGCTACGGGCAACGAAAGCGACAAAAGGCGAGAATGGCGATGATTTCTCTAAAAGAAGTGTCGTGGAGTTGGAATAGCTATTGGTGAGAACTTCTCACTCAAATTTCCTTTCTCTAGTTATATATATATATATATATATATATATATATATACTAGGATGCAGACGGTGTTTAGTAGCACCCGACACCCGTCATCCACAGACCATGGATGGCTTGTTTGTTTAATTGATGTGTTGTAAAATTTGTTTGTGTTGTTGATGTGAAATCGATAATAAAAAGTAGAAGTGTTGAAATAAATTAATTATCGTTAAAAAATATAATTTTAACGTGAAAGTGAATAAATAAATATTTATAAACAAATCGGCCGATTTGTTTATATACACTGATTTGACTAATATTGATTGGGATGATAAATTTTACACATCGCCCAACTGCACAAATAAAATCTTTGTTTGATTGTTTGAAACCCCACACGGGTATTGGGATAAAATACGGCATACACTAATCCCAATAATTAGTTGTATGTCGATCGATTGATTGACAGACTGTTATAAGCATTAGATATCTATATTTGATGCTTATACAGTGTAGTGCACTTTGGATGATGGTTGATTATTTATCGTTGCTATTATATACATGTGTTGTATGGAATCCATATAATTAACTTTATATGGTGATTGATTGGGCCTCATTCCAACTTAGAAAATAAAGAATATTATAAAATAAAGGTTCATGTGTTGACTGTACTCATCCGTTGAGATTAGTCATGTGTTGAACGAAATATTTTAACGATAAAATTTACATCTTTAATATTATAAAATAAAGGTTCATGTGTTGACTGTACTCATTCGTTGAGATTAGTCATGTGTTGACAAAAATATAGATTCATTTGTTGAATAGAATAATGGGATTATTGAAATATATAAAGCCGTATTGATTAGAGATGCGCTATTTTGACGCGAACGATATTTATATCGATTATATTCGGGTTTTTTTTCAATTTGAATTGAATCGAATAGAAAACCAATTTGAATTGAATCGAATAGAAAACGAATTTGAATTGAATCGAATAGAAAACCAATTTGAATTGAATCGAATAGAAAACCAATTTGAATTGAATCGAATAGAAAACCAATTAGAATTGAATCAAATAGAAAACCAATTCGAATTGAATCGAATAGAAAACGAATTTGAATTGAATCGAATAGAAAACGAATTTGAATTGAATCGAATAGAAAACCAATTTGAATTGAATCGAATAGAAAACGAATTTGAATTGAATCGAATAGAAAACGAATTTGAATTGAATCGAATAGAAAACCAATTTGAATTGAATCGAATAGAAAACGAATTTGAATTGAATCGAATAGAAAACCAATTTGAATCGAATAGAAAACGAATTTGAATTGAATAAAAAACGAATTCGAATTGAAGCCGAATTCGAATAGAATTGAAAACGAATTGAAGTGAATTCAAAATGAATTGAAATTTGAATTGAATAGAAATGAATTTTAAAACGAATTTATAAGGAAAAAATTCAATTTTGATTTGAAAGGAAATAAAGGTTGAAATTGTTTTTGAAACGAATTCTAAACTATTTATAAAATTCGTTTTAAATAGAAATCAACGAAATATATATATATAATATATATATATATATATATATTATATATATAATGGCCTGAATAGAACGTGTCGCGCCGCGGCAGTTTGCGAATTTCGACCATTTATTTCAAACGGACATTACGGGAGATCCGACCGTCGGATTCTCCTAAAACCGGAACCGTTGGATTCGTATCGAAAAGAGCTTTCTAACGAATATTGGAATTTTGAAATCTAACGGTTGGATTTGGAGATGCGTCCAAATCAAATTTGGAAAAGGTCGTTGTAAGTGCAGTTCAATGGCCATTGTTGGAAATCGACTGTACGGGCCTTGATAAAATTATTAAAAATAGTAATAATTTGTGTAAAATCATAAGAAATGATTTGTGAAGAACTGGGATGAAAAATCCTACATTTGTAAAGATAAAAATAGATTTTTATCGAAATGAACTAGTTTTGAACTAAAATTAAACCCGTTTATTTTTAAATAAATAAATTGGATTTGGAACGGTGTTTTAAATAACACTTGTTCTTTAACCCGATAATAAATAGAATGTGATTTGGGTTTATCGTGAACTGTGTTTAAAATGACAATAGTTCTTTAACCCAGTAAAAGGGAGTTTTAATGAATCTGCAATTAGATTGAAATGTGAATTGATAATTTAAATTATCAAATTTGGCAAATGAGTGAGAACGGAGTATCACCAGTTTTGCTCCAGAGCGATAGTTAAATCTTTAATTAGATTTGAACGTGAAATGGTAATTAATTTTCCTGATAACACCGTGGTGTTAGATATGGAGTATTACCAGTTTTGCTTCATGGGATGAATAGGTTGGGATCGGGAAATAAAATAAATAATTACTTCGGTGTGGTTCGCTAATCTCGACTAGTTAGAAAACCATAATTTGGTTTGAAACGACATCCAAAGAAAGATTAAAGGATAAATTTTGAAGAATTTATCTTGGATAAAATTAATGGGAACCTTTCCCTAAGAATGTGGAATATAGAAACCAGCTGTAGGTTAGTTAAGAAGAATGGTTTCTTGGGTATTGATCTGATGTTGGTTTCGGCCTTCGGGGGTTAATATTTGGTGAATTGCTCTCTTACTGATTTACGGTTAGTGACTAATGAATTGGAATGTGGCGTATGTTGTGTTTGTGTAACATTTGTTTCTAATATACGCGGGTTATTCGGAAAGGCCGGGTTTATACCCATTCTGAATAACCGATTCGACGATATGTCGAAGATGAAGACGGTGGTTGAAGACCGGAAGTCTTCACATTGTTTTTTTGATTACTGATGATCTTGATTGGGCTGTACACCCAAGATGAGGGAATCAGTTGGTGGTCGTCCAGACGTACTTGGAGATCGACGGATATGCGAGGAAAGTGCCTCCGGTTTCGTTCAGACCCAGAACGAAATTGTAAATGGATTGAGTGTCTGACATTGGATTTTATTCTGTGTTGATTGATTTCTGTTAAAAATATATCTGTTTGGCGGCGGAGAATTTATTCTCTTGCTTAACGCCCTTCTCTGAGACGTACGAGCTTAGAGGTTATATATCGATAAATATCAATCGCATGATCTTGTGTGGCACGAGCTCGTGCTTAGAGGTTAAATATATATATCGATGATCTTGTGTGGCACGCTGAGTTGCATAGATCAAGGCTTTTGTTGAAAAGCAAAGTCTTATGGCTGATGATCAAAGCACGGCCTACGTGGCAGCTTTGTGTATAGCGTGGATTCGCGAGCCTCACACCTCGGTATGAGTCAAAAACGGGATGAGGACCCAAGGAGTGCACGACGTTTCTTTCTAGCTATGGGTGGTGTCAGTGACCTACCAGCCCGGACATTTATATACTTTTCACCTTTGTGGTTTGGATGCGAGGCGCCTCGATTATAGGTCCTATAGGGCCGGGAAACGTGTGTTTAGGAATAATTAATCCTCAAACGTAAGAGAGGACCGGTCTTGGAGGATCCCAGGGTTACCCAGAGTGTGTAGTCCTAAGGCATTTGCTAGAGTGTCTCGAAGCGGAGAGGAGCTTGCCCCTTGCCTCGACTCATGACGGAAATCCAATTTCCAATACGTGACATTGCGGTTTTATTTGTAGAGCCTAGTATGGCGACATAGTGGTATGGGGCACTTACGCCGTCTATGATTTATATTTATGATTGAACTTGTTTTGACATTATACACCTATTATAGTATCAAATGATTTGTTTTAAACGTACCAAGCATGTTTGGCTGTTATAAGGTAAAACCCTATCCTCCGGCTTGCGTTGCATTGTGTGATGGGACCTGGGTCTTATAATAGCTTCATTTTTCGAAAAAGCATTGCGTTGTTTATTGTTATGCACTGGTATTCTTGGGAGAAAACCCGTTCCGTGTTATACGGCGTGGTCCCTTGAATTACTCTCTTTTAAAATAAAGTTTTAAATAACTGTTTTAGTTCTCACACCAGTCACATGACTGACCTGGAGTTTATTGTTTTAACCTAAACTCTGGGTGCCCTTATTTTCGACACGGGCAGCTAGTAGTTTTGGTTTTGCAGATTTATATTCACAGGATCCTGGTTTACAGCTGGAATGATATCCGGAAAGCTCTGTATCCGTATATCACCTTCAGTTGTGCTTTGTATTATTTTCCGCTGCTATGTAATTTATTGTAATCTCTGATAATTATCGAATGTAATTTATTCATTTATACTCTGTATATTCTTGTATCTGATGGAATTGTTGTAATAACAATGAAATGTTCTTCCGTCTGCGTCCTATTTTGTCTTGTCCTCAACGTCATCCGTGCTTTCCTTCACGGGGAAATTCGGGTCGTGTCAGTTTGGTATTGGAGCTTTGGTTTACAGAGCTCGAGAACAAGACACATTAGAACCATACGAAAGAATTCATCAGATATTGGATTAGTAATATCCAATTAGAATGACTCATTAGAGATAGGATCAGTAGTATCCTAGAACGAGTGTGAAGAATATATTTTTCAAATGAAAACAATTTTGTTTTGAAAATTTAAACCATTTTATACGTATTTGAATATTTATTTATTTTGAATATGGACAATCCAATATATAAAGGTTTTGCATATAGGCGTCATGAACGTATATTCGAAGTTTTAATATACTGGATAGATATAGAATTACTCTCTAGTCGCCCAGAGATGATGTTGATAATGACCATGGCATCATCAATATTTGTGTTCGTGTTTCGAAGGTGTGATATCTATATATTTCCATTAGGCTGGTGTGAGAACCAAAACTTATATAGATAGATTTATTTGTTGTGAATTGACATCAAAAACATGATTTCTGTATATGTATCAAAATTATGAATTTGAAACTCTAATTCACTAATTGATTGATGTTTGTGTTGTATGTTTATTTGTTTGATAATTTTGAACCATTATGCCTAATTGAACCGAATATTAAATTGTATTGAAAACTGGTCACATTTGCATGCATATACATATACTTACATTGAACAGGTCATAGCAAGGAGGCTAGAGCAGAGAATAAAATTTGTTTGCCCGACAAATAGGTACATGTTTACTATAATTTACTGTTTTGTTTGGGTGACGATGATTTTATGAGCCGATTGGCTAGCCGCTTGGCTTTTTCTTTTTCTTTTTGAGATCAGAAGGCCTATATGGCAATTTCGGGATTTTCCCGTGGCTCCCGGTGCAGGGGAGGTTATGGCGAAATTTTTCGAAAATTTAGGGTGTTAACCAAATTTTTTAAAATTTGAAAATACTCAGAAACTGAAAAGTTGGAGAATGGAAGCCAGATCGAACGTAGAGTTGATTAATCAAACCACTTTCGACTTTGTTCCTTTTCGGGGATGAAAAGTTTTAAGTGGGGGAGATTGTAATAACCCGGAAATTCTGAGCCAGTTTAAATTTTTTATTTTGGCAATTTTAATGAATTTTGAACATTTAAAATGAATTATTTTAAATAATGACAACGAAAATTTATTTTGAATATATTTAGAACGTATATATTATATGCGTCGTCGTTAGAATATAAATAATTATATATATAATTATAAATAGAATTGAAAATGGCGCGGTAGTTCGATAATTCGATTTCAAACTTCAAATGAATGTACCGGGTGCAAAACAATCCAGATTTTAGTGAAACCAAAAATAATAGGATCTAATTGAGAATATCTTTCCAACGAATCCGGAAAATCAAAATTTCATAGCGGGAATCAAAAGATATGTCCAGTTGAAAATTGTGAATAGTCGCTATGAAATTCAGGCCCTTAAAAACGGGAATTTTGCAAACGACCTCGGATTTCGACGAAACCACTTTTGATGGATCCGTGATGTCAAATTATTGCAAGATTCCAAATTTCATATTTTTTCGAATCAATATGTGGGCATGGCAAAGGAAAACGCGTTTGACTAGTTTTAGTTGATTTTAATCGACTGGAAAATGGCAAAGTAAATATTCGATTTTTATATATTGAATAACAAAGTAAAAATTCGATTTTTATATATTGAATAGCGAAGTAGAAAATTCGATTTTTATATATTGAATAGCGAAGTAAAAATTCGATTTTTATATATTGAATAGCGAAGTAAAAATTCGATTTTTATATATTGAATAGCGAAGTAGAAAATTTGATTTTTATATATTGAATAGCGAAGTAAAAATTCGATTTTTATATATTGAATACCGAAGTAAAAATTCGATTTTTATATATTGATTAGCGAGGTAAAAATGTGATTTTTACATATGTAGTGGCTACGGGCAACGAAAGCGACAAAAGGCGAGAATGGCGATGATTTCTCTAAAAGAAGTGTCGTGGATTGTAATAGGTATTGGTGAGAACTTCTCACTCAAATTTCCTTTCTCTAGTTATATATATATATATATATATATATATATATATATATATATATATACTAGGATGCATACGGTGTTTAGTAGCACCCGACACCCGTCATCCGGAGACCATGGATGGCTTGTTTGTTTAATTGATGTGTTGTAAAATTTGTTTATGTTGTTGATGTAAAATCGATAATAAAAAGTAGAAGTGTTGAAATAAATTAATTATCGTTAAAAAATATATTTTTTAACGTGAAAGTGAATAAATAAATATTTATAAACAAATCGGCCGATTTGTTTATATACACTGATTTGACTGATATTGATTGGGATGATAAATTTTACACATCGCCCAACTGCACAAATAAAATCTGTGTTTGATTGTTTGAAACCCCACACGGGTATTGGGATAAAATACGGCATACACTAATCCCAATAATTAGTTGTATGTCGATCGATTGATTGACAGGCTGTTATAAGCGTTAGATATCTATATTTGAAGCTTATACAGTGTAGTGCACTTTGGGTGATGGTTGATTATTTATCGTTGCTATTATATACATGTGTTGTATGGAATCCATATAATTAACTTTATATGGTGATTGATTGGGCCTCATTCCAACTTAGAAAATAAAGAATATTATAAAATAAAGGTTCATGTGTTGACTGTACTCATCCGTTGAGATTAGTCATGTGTTGAACGAAATATTTTAACGATAAAATTTACATCTTTAATATTATATAATAAAGGTTCATGTGTTGACTGTACTCATTTGTTGAGATTAGTCATGTGTTGACAAAAATATAGATTCATTTGTTGAATAGAATAATGGGATTATTGAAATATATAAAGCCGTATTGATTAGAGATGCGCTATTTTGAGGCGAACGATATTTATATCGATTATATTCGTTTTTTTTCAATTCGAATTGAATCGAATAGAAAACCAATTTGAATTGCGAATAGAAAACGAATTTGAATTGAATCGAGTAGAAAACGAATTGGAATTGAATCGAATAGAAAACGAATTTGAATTGAATCGAATAGAAAACCAATTTGAATTGAATCGAATAGAAAACCAATTCGAATTGAATCGAATAGAAAACGAATTTGAATTGAATCGAATAGAAAACGAATTTGAATTGAATCGAATAGAAAACCAATTTGAATTGAATCGAATAGAAAACGAATTTGAATTGAATCGAATAGAAAACGAATTTGAATTGAATCGAATAGAAAACCAATTTGAATTGAATCGAATAGAAAACGAATTTGAATTGAATCGAATAGAAAAACAATTTGAATTGAATCGAATAGAAAACGAATTTGAATTGAATTGAATATAAAACGAATTCAAATTGAATTGAAACCGAATTCAAATTGAATTGAAAACGAATTGAAGTGAATACAAAATGAATTGAAATTTGAATTGAATAGAAATGAATTTACAAGGAAAAAATTCAATTTTGATTTGAAAGGAAATAAAGGTTGAAATTGTTTTTGAAACGAATTCTAAACTATTTATAAAATTTGTTTTAAATAGAAATCGACGAAATATAATATATATATATATATACATATATATATATATATATATATTATATATAATGGCCTGAATAGAACGCGCCGCGCCGCGGCAGTTCGCGAATTTCGACCATTTATTTCAAACGGACATTACGGGAGATCTGACCGTCGGATTCTCCTAAAACCGGAACCGTTGGGTTCGTATCGAAAAGAGCTTTCTAACGAATATTGGAATTTTGAAATCTAACGGTTGGATTTGGAGATGCGTCCAAATCAAATTTGGAAAAGGTCGCTGTAAGTGCAGTTCGATGGCCATTGTTGGAAATCGACTGTACGGGCCTTGATAAAATTATTAAAATTAGTAATAATTTATGTAAAATCATAAGAAATGATTTGTGAAGAACTGGGATGAAAAATCCTACATTTGTAAAGATAAAAATAGTTTTTTATCGAAATGAACTAGTTTTGAACTAAAATTAAACCCGTTTATTTTTAGATAAATAAATTGGATTTGGAACGGTGTTTTAAATAACACTTGTTCTTTAACCCGATAATAAATAGAATGTGATTTAGATTTATCGTGAACTGTGTTTAAAATGACAATAGTTCTTTAACCCAGTAAAAGGGAGTTTTAATGAATCTGCAATTAGATTGAAATGTGAATTGATAATTTAAATTATCAAATTTGGCAAATGAGCGAGAACGGAGTATCACCAGTTTTGCTCCAGAGCGATAGTTAAATCTTTAATTAGATTTGAACGTGAAATGGTAATTAATTTTACCGATAACACCGTGGTGTTAGATATGGAGTATTACCAGTTTTGCTTCATGGGATGAATAGGTTGGGATTGGGAAATAAAATAAATAATTACTTCGGTGTGGTTCGCTAATCTCGACTAGTTTAGAAAACCATAATTTGGTTTGAAACGACATCCAAAGGAAGATTAAAGGATAAATTTTAAAGAATTTATCTTGGATAAAATTAATGGGAACCTTTCCCTAAGAATGTGGAATATAGAAACTAGCTGTAGGTTAGTTAAGAAGAATGGTTTCTTGGGTATTGATCTGATGTTGGTTTCGGCCTTCGGGGGTTAATATTTGGGGAATTGCTCTCTTATTGATTTACGGTTAGTGACTAATGAATTGGAATGAGGCATATGTTGTGTTTGTGTAACATTTGTTTCTAATATACGTGGGTTGTTCGGAAAGGCCGGGTTTATACCCATTCTGAATAACCGATTCGACGATATGTCGAAGATGAAGACGGTAGTTGAAGACCGGAAGTCTTCACATCGTTTGGGTGATTACTGATGATCTTGATTGGGCTGTACACCCAAGATGAGGGAATCAGTTGGTGGTCGTCCATACGTACTTGGAGATCGATGGATATGCGAGGAAAGTGCCTCCGGTTTCGTTCAGACCCAGAACAAACTTGTAAATGGATTGTGTGTCTGACATTGGATTTTATTCTGTGTTGATTGATTTCTGTTAAATATATATCTATTTGGCGGCGGAGAATTTATTCTCTTGCTCAACGCCCTTCTCTGAGACGTACGAGCTTAGAGGTTATATATCGATAGATATCAATCGCATGGCATGAATTGCCTGTGTGGCACGCTGAGTTTCATAGATCAAGGCTTCTGTTGAAAAGCAAAGTCTTGTGGCTGATGATCAAAGCACGGCCTACGTGGCAGCTTTGTGTATAACATGGATTCGCGAGCCTCACACCTCGGTATGAGTCAAAAACGGGATGAGGACCCAAGGAGTGCACGACGTTTCTTTCTAGCTATGGGTGGTGTCAGTGACCTACCAGCCCTGACATTTATATACTTTTCACCTTTGTGGTTTGGATGCGAGGCGCCTCGATTATAGGTCCTATAGGGCCGGGAAACGTGTGTTCAGGAATAATTAATCCTCAAACGTAAGAGAGGGCCAGTCTTGGAGGATCCCAGGGTTACCCAGAGTGTGTAGTCCTGAGGCATTTGCTAGAGTGTCTCGAAGCGGAGAGGAGCTTGCCCCTTGCCTCGACTCATGACGGAAATCCAATTTCCAATACGTGACATTGCGGTTTTATTTGTAGAGCCTAGTATGGCGACATAGTGGTATGGGGGCACTTATGCCGTCTATGATTTATATTTATGATTGAACTTGTTTTGACACTATACACTTATTATAGTATCAAATGATTTGTTTTAAACGTACCAAGCATGTTTGGCTGTTATAAGGTAAAACCCTATCCTTTGGCTTGCGTTGCATTATGTGATGGGACCTGGGTCTTATAATAGCTTCATTTTTCGAAAAAGCATTGCGTTGTTTATTGTTACACACTGGTATTCTTGGGAGAAAACCCGTTCCATGTTATACGGCGTGGTCCCTTGAATTACTCTCTTTTAAAATAAAGTTTTAAATAACTGTTTTAGTTCTCACACCAGTCACATGACTGACCTGGAGTTTATTGTTTTAACCTAAACTCTGGGTGCCCTTATTTTCGACACGGTCAGCTAGTAGTTTTGGTTTTGCAGATTTATATTCACAGGATCCTGGTTTACAGCTGGAATGATATCCGGAAAGCTCTGTATCCGTATATCACCTTCAGTTGTGCTTTGTATTATTTTCCGCTGCTATGTAATTTATTGTAATATCTGATAATTATCGAATGTAATTTATTCATTTATACTCTATATATTCTTGTATCTGATGGAATTGTTGTAATAGCAATGAAATGTTCTTTCGTCTGCGTTCTATTTTGTCTTGTCTTCATCGCCATCCGTGCTTTCCTTCACGGGGAAGTTCGGGTCGTGTCACTATAAATAGGGGTTAAAGCTATGGAAAGAGGGTTACTTTTCTTCATTCTCTCATTTGTTTGAGCTCGTGATCCTCCTTGCTCAATCAAATGCACTTTCCACCATTAAAATTCTAGATCTATATGAGGGAATCGAAGATCTACATCGTTTGAAGCTTGATCTACACCAATCAAAGAGAGATTTCATCAAATCGTAGAGTTTGAAGAGTATTCTTCACTGTTCGGATTGAGTAATTGGTGATTTTGAATTGGTGATTGATATGCATCTCTCAAACGAATTCAATCAAGTATATGAGTTGTTTGATCCTAATTTCATAATTTCAAGTTTTTTCACATAGATCTACATCATAGTAAGTATATTTTTATTTGAATCACCATAGGATCTATTCTAACAACTTAAAACCAGTAATTTTTATGTTAATTCATATGTTTATGTAAGTTAGATCCATTGTTTTATCATGATTTTGGTGAATTTTGTATGATTGTTGATGATAATTGTCGCATTGATATTGTTGACGGATTCATAAAGTGTTTTGAATTGCATGAGTTGATTACATTGGTGTTGTCATTTGGTGAAGATTTGGTCAAGTTTGGTGTTGTTTTGGTCAGATCTGGTAGTTAGGTCGTTTTTCATAAGTCAGGTCGCACTTGTTGTCCAAGAAATAAAGGAGAGGCCGATGGTACTCAGACCATGGGTATCAGTTCATTGAAGGCAGGTGCAGTTTTGGGTCGTTCAGGCAAAGCACAGAGTTAGGTCGCTAAAGGTTAGGTCGTTGGACGACCCAAGTGGTTAGATCGAGGATGGCTTGGGTCGAGTATGGAACGACCTAGTCAGGTCGTTGGAAACTTCAGAAGGTGGGCCGATCTGCTAATAGAAGGGCGGGTCATTGGGTGTCTTCGTTAGGTCATGAGACGACCTGATGAAGGTAGTGGGTCGTAAAAGGAAGTGCATGGCTTGGAGAAAAGTCTGGTTGAAGTGCCATGGGTTGAGGATGACCTGAGTGTCAGAACGACCTAAGAGGTTGAGTGTGTGTGAAGTCAGGTCGTGATGTATGGGTCATTGGACGACCTAAGGGGGTGATGACCTGAATTGTGATGAACCTTATGTTGATTTTGTTTGGTCCAGAGATGTTGTGACTTTGATGTATATCCAGGTGGGAATGTTCGAAGTAATGTTATGTTTTCGTTGATAGGCATAATGCAACGAATGTGAAGACGAATCAAGTTTTTTTTGGGTTCATGGATAATGATTGCTCGAGGGGGACTTGAGCCTGTGGATAATCGTTAGTGATGACGACAAGAGATTTGAAGGCCGAGAGATTATCGTTGTTGTAGGTTTTAGCAGACTCAAAACAGGGGTACAATAAAAGACCAGGTGTATGGTCGAGTACCTTGGGCAGTTGTGAAGGGCCTAGTTGTCGAGATTTGAAAAGACAAACATACGGATCGTGAAGGTGTATGGAGTTTTTGCTAGAACTGGGGTTTACCATTACTCCTTGACATATGGCGGGGGATGTCATACGATTAACGATGGTTTTGAAGCAGGAAAGGAAGTGATAGTCAGGGTCATGAGTGTTTGGTTGTTTTGCTTGTACTATCTCACGTAGATTGTCTGACGTCGAAGGAGATGTTTCTTGGGTGCTTGTCTGATATTGGTTTAGGCCTCTAGGGCTTGTGCTCGAGGGATGTTGATTTCGATTAGGATGGTTTACGTGAGATATAACTAGTTGCTATGATTTCTATTGAATGATTGGTTATTTTTATATTGTTTGGCTACTCCTAGTTGCCATGGTTGAACTATTGTTTCACAATTGCTTATTTGTAAAGGCTATCACTGTCAGTTGCGGGGAAGGCGGGTTTGGGATATTCTCTGATGTTTTGGCCGATTGGTTTATTAATCTACCTATTCTCATATACTTTATTGATGATGTTAGTTTGTTGTTTTATCGCTCACTAAGACTGTTGTCTGACTCTAGATTTTATGTTTCCACTTATTACCTTGGGTTGTTCATCCATGATGTTATGGATGGGTAGACTAGGTGGCAGGTGAAACGTGATTAGTGAGGACGATGTTGTTGTGCGATGGCGAGTAGGAGGCTAACGTGTTATCTTGCTATTACCTAGTATCTTTGTTTCTGCTGTATGATGAGTGCTATAGTAAGGCTTCATGTTCAAACTTCGACGTTATATCTAGTTGGTGTACAGATGATCTTTCAGGATGTTATGAAAGTTTAAAAGTTTGTTATATGATGCTCCGCTATGGCTCCATGTTGTATATGTTCTATTATATATTATCCTTGCGCTGTGAGTTATACGATAGGTTCAACTTGAGTTCTCTTACCCGATGATCGTCCATAGCTGCCTAGCACGTCTTACAGTGCATTATTTGCCTAGTTTAGTGTAGGAGTTATGAGCGATCATCACATTTGGTATAAGAGATCTTGTTATCGATTTTAGCCAAAGTTCAAGGACGTAATTACGTATGAGAGAAATATTTGTAGATTTATGATGGATGTATACTATATACGAGTATATACTATAGTAGCGTTTGAACTCCATTAGTAGTTTTTCTCATAAGTGGCTAATTATTCTATATTGCAGATTTAGAATGAGTCGACGAATAGTGAGACATGCTGCTAAGGAGGGGACTGTGCCTGGAGGGGGAAATGGAGGAATACCAGCCTACCCAGCTATGTTCGAGGCCATGGCGGTAGCGATCATGAGGAGGTCCCTCACTCCAGAGATAGCTGCGTAGATATAGGAGTTCGAATGCAAGTTCCTAGGGTCGGGGACTTCGCAAAGTTGTGCAAAGACTTCACATCTCTGGAAGGAAAGCAGTTTAAGGGGACAAAGTTGTTTGAAGTGGTTCAAAGGTGGTTGGATACTTGTATTCGGATCTTTGGAGACCTGGGCATTGATGATGCAACAAAGAGGAAGCTTGCATCAAGACAGTTGGAGGGCAGTGCTATGGACAAGTGGAACTCTATAAGACTCCTGAAGATGATATTTCATAGGAGCAGTTTCGAGTCAAGTCCGAGGCAAAGTTTATCTTAACTGTGGAGAAGTCTATTTTGTTTAGGAGGTTTGTTGAGCTTAAATAGAATGTCGACCAATGCTTGAGTATGTTTCTGACTTTAAGGTATTAACGAAGTATGCTCGTTCATATGTGGATACTCCTTACCAGAAGAGCGAGACGTTTGTCATAGTGTTGGATGAATATCTTGGGAATCAGCTTGTGGATCGTCTAAATGACACTTATGAAAAGGTTATCAAGAAGGCTTCAAGACATGAAAGTTTGTTTCCTAAGAAAGAGCCTGTTATTGCTGCAAAGGAAGCTCTGAAACCACAACAGGGTGGTAATAATAATAATAAGAAAAGGAAGCATCAACAGCAGAAAGGAAAGGATGGAAAAAACCTACGAGTGAGGTGGTTGCTTTAACTGCCAATAGAAGGGTCGTTTTGCTAAAGGGTATAAGATCCAAAGGTCGAAAGGAAGTGTCACAATTGTAGCAAGTCTGGGCATCTCAAGAAGGATTGTCCAGAACCGGCTAAGGGAAAGTAGAGAGTGAAGGCTTATGCTTTGGAAGTTATGCCATCGTCTTCAAGAGCTCCTACTGCGAAGGAGAAAGGAAAGAGTGTTGTCGTTCAAGGTACTCTTTTGGTTAGAGTTGTTTCAGTTCGTGTGTTGTTCGATACTGGAGCATCGCATTCATTCATTTGTAACGAGATAGTGTGTCGCTTGGGTTGGAACCTAAAATTTGAGATAGACCTTTCGTTGTGACTAATCTAGTTGGGGGTTCGTCTAATCATTGCATGATTTGTCATGGTGTAGCTATCGAGTCATGATTGTTCCTTTGTATGTGATTGCTTTGTTTTGAACTTCACTGGGTTTGTGATCATCTTGGGCATGGATTGGCTCAAGAGGTATGCAGCAAGAGTGAATTGCAAGAAGCTAGAGGTGAGTGTCGGGGATGTGGAAGAGAGAAATGTTTTGATTCAATGTAAGCCCGAAGACGCGGTTTCCGTGAGCTATTTGTATTCGTTTGTGATTCCACAGGAAGACTTGTCATAAGTGCCGATCGCAAATGAGTTTGAGGATGTCTTTGACGAGGTCAAAGGGTTGTCGCCGCATCACGAGATTGAGTTCAAGATCAATTTGGTGGAGGGTGCTAGACTTATCGTCATGCCTCTTAGGCGGATGGCGCCTAAGGAACAACGAGAGTTAGAGGTGAAGGCACGAGACCTTTTAGGAAAAGGATTCATTTGGAGAAGTGTATCCGAATAGGGTGCACCAGTTGTGTTTGCAACCAAGGATGATGGCTCGTTAAGATTGTGTGTGGACTATCGGGAGCTAAACAAGGTGACCAAGAAGAAAAAGTATCTGTTGCCTAGGATAGATGACTTGTTCGATCAACTACACGAGGCCAAAGCATTTTCTCAGAAGGATTTAACAATGGGATTCCACCAGTTGATGGTGGCAAGGATAATGTGCCGAAGACTGCTTTTAGAACACCATCTGGTTTCTTCCAATGGTTAGTGATGCCATTTGGGTTGACGAACGCGCCAACATATTTTGTGGATCTTATGAATAGGATTTTCAGAGACAAGTTAAATAAGTTCATGCTTGTTTTCGTGGATGATATTCTGGTTTATTCTCGGAATGAGGAAGAGCATAAGACGCACTTGCGAGTTTTTTTGGAAATCTTGCGAAAGCATTAGTTGAAGGTTGAGTTTTGAAGTGTCACCTCTCGAAGAGTGAAGTGAGTGTAACAACCCGGAAAATCTGGGCCAGTTTAAAATTTTTATTTTGGCAATTTTAGCGAATTTTGATTATTTAAAATAGATTATTTTAAATAATATCGACGAGAAATTTGTTTTGAATATAATTCGAACGTATATATTATACGCGTCGTCGTTAGAATATAAATATTTATATATAATTATAAATAGAATTGAAAATGGCGCGGTAGTTCGATAATTCGATTTCAAACTTCAATCGAATGTACCGGGTGCAAAACAATCCGGATTTTAGTGAAACCAAAAACATTGGGATCTAATTGTGAATATCTTTCCAATGAATCCGAAAAATCAAGATTTCATATCGGGAATCAAAAGATATGTCCAGTTGAAAATTCTGAATAGTCGCTATGGAATTCAGGCCCTTAAAAATGGACATTTTGCAAACGACCTCGGATTTCGACGAAACCACTTTTGTTGGGTCCGCAGTGTCAAGTTATTGCTAGATTCCAAATTTCATAATTTTTCGAATCAATATGTGAGCGAGGCAAAGGAAAACGCGTTTGACCAGTTTCAGTTGATTTTAATCGACTGGAAATTGGCCATTTTTCCAACGGTCTCAGAATTCGACGAAACTAGTTTTGTTAGGACCGTATCGTCAGTACGAAGCTAGAAAATATTTTTCAAGAATTTTTAGAGTTAGTATGTGACCCCGGTAATTCGAAATGTACGTTTAAAATTCAATATAGTGTTTTAAATGTAA
Source organism: Allium sativum (assembly GCA_030737875.1). Taxonomy (NCBI): domain Eukaryota; kingdom Viridiplantae; phylum Streptophyta; class Magnoliopsida; order Asparagales; family Amaryllidaceae; genus Allium; species Allium sativum. The sequence continues at coordinate 306,089,724 of CM060924.1, forward strand.
ATTTAACGGAAACTGATTGTAACAGTTGAATCAGCTTGCGATACATATCCCATTGTGTTCGGAATGGGGGTAAATAGCTATGGACGACAGGCAGTGGGCCTCGTTTAGAGGTCGTATGTAAAAGTCAACTTTTTTTTAATTAAATAAATAAAAAAAAAAAAATATAATATATCTCCCTCTCTCCTCTCTATATTTCTCTGCCCCCCCCCCCTTCGATTTTCAGAAAAAAAAAAAAAAAGAAGAGAAGGACGGAGGAACGCAGCCGCCGCCGCCGCTCATGGCAGGGCGCCCGGCCTCCATCCACCGACCCTCCTCGCGCCTGCACCTCGATTCAGTCTCCCCCCTCGCGTTCCGTTCTCCCTTCGAACCCCTTTCCCCAATCCATTTCTGACCGATGTCGCCCACGCCAGGATCCGCCCCGACCACCACCAACTCCGACGCCAGTACCTTCCCCCCCTGCGACTGCACCAACGCCCCTCCCCTTCCTCCAGCGAGCGTAGACAACACCCCCTTGCTCCGACGACCTCGAATTCAGGTGAAAATAAACCTGCGACTTCACTTTTCAGTTTTACTATGAATTAGCAGTGAATTTATTTACATTGATATTTTTATTTCATTTTATTTTCAGGTCTTTATTAATTTAAAGTTAGGATATTTATTTAAAGATTAGATTTTTAGTGAATAGAAAAGATTTGATTTTTAAATAAGGAGGAAGATTGAATTTTTACTAATGAAAAGATAAGGATTTTATTTATGAAAGGTCGGATTTTTTTTATTAATGAAAGCTTCGATTTTTGTTTATAAGGAAGAGGAGATTTTTATTTTTAAAAAAATTCAGTTTTTAATTTATAAAAAGGTTAAAAATTCGATTTTTATATATTGAATAGCGAAGTAAAAATTCGATTTTTATATATTGAATAGCGAAGTAAAAATTCGATTTTTATATATTGAATAGCGAAGTAAAAATGCGATTTTTATATATTGAACTTCGAAGTAAAAATTCGATTTTTATATATTGAATAGCGAAGTAAAAATTCGATTTTTATATATTGAATAGCGAAGTAAAAATTCGATTTTTATATATTGAATAGCGAAGTAAAAATTCGATTTTTATATATTGAATAGCGAAGTAAAAATTCGATTTTTATATATTGAACAACGAAAGAAAAATTTGATTTTTATATATCGAATAGCGTAGTAAAAATGTGATTTTTATATATGTAGTGGCTACGGGCAAAGAAGATAGCGAAGATGCGATAGCAATGAAGATTTCTATCAATGAAGAGCCGTGGAGCTAGGATAGCTATATGTGAGAATTTCTCACCTTTCAATTTCTTTTCTATATATATATACTAGGATGCAGACGGTGCTTAGTAGCACCCGACACAATCGTCCACAGACCATGGACTTGTTTGTTTGGTTGCATAGATTAGTTATATGATTTGATTTGAATTTGGTTGTTTGGTGATGTTGATTGATGTGTGAATGGCGTGGGCCTTCACTAGACCGGGGATAAGGCTAGGCCTTGTCCCGTTTCTAGTATCGTGCCGTTATGCCGCCGAAATTTTCTAAAATATGTTAGAAAAATAAAAATATCGTTTTATTTAAAGAATGAACTGAATAGAAATTCATATGTTGGAATAAAATGTTTTATCGTTAAAATGTAATTTTTAACGTGAATGTGAATAAATAAATATTCATTTACAAACCAGACGGTTTGTTTATGTACACCTATTTGAAGGACATTGATTGGGTCGATAAATTTCACACATCGCCCAACTGCACGAATAAAATATTTGTTTGATTGTTTGAAACCCCACACGGGTGTTGGGATGAAATATGAAGTTCACTCATCCTGATTGATTAAATATGTCGATCGATTGATTGACATGCTGTTATAAGCGTTAGATATCTTTATTTGATGCTTATACAGTGTAGTGCACTTTGGTTGATGGTTGATTATTTTGCAATGCTATTATATACGTGTGATGTATGAAAATCCATATAATTAACATTATATGGTGATTGATTGGGCCTCATTCCAATTTAGAAAATAAAGAATATTATAAAATAAAAGTTCATGTGTTGACAGTACTCATCCATTGAGATTGGTCATGTGTTGAACGAAATATTTTGATAATAAAATTTACATCTTTATCAATATAAAATAACAGTTCATGTGTTGACAGTACTCATCCATTGAGATTGGTCATGTGTTGAACGAAATATTTTGATAATAACAACTATTTTGAAAAAGAAATATTTGAAATAAAATATTTGAAATAGAAATTTATGAAGCCGTGTTGATTAGATTGACGCCATTTTGACGTAAACGATTTCGAAATGAATTGAATATATAACGATTTCGAAATGAATTGAATATATAACGATTTCGAAATGAATTGAATATATAACGATTTCGAAATGAATTGAATATATAACGATTTCGAAATGAATTGAATATATAACGATTTCGAAATGAATTGAATATATAACGATTTCGAAATGAATTGAATATATAACGATTTCGAAATGAATTGAATATATAACGATTTCGAAATGAATTGAATATATAACGATTTCGAAATGAATTGAATATATAACGATTTCGAAATGAATTGAATATATAATGATTTCGAAATGAATTGAATATATAACGATTTCGAAATGAATTGAATATATAGCGATTTCGAAATGAATTGAATATATAACGATTTCGAAATGAATTGAATTGAAAACGATTTCGAAATGAAATGAATTGAAAACGATTTCGAAATGAATTGTATTGAAAACGATTTCGAAATGAATTGAATTGAAAACGATTTCGAAATGAAATGAATTCAAATTGAATTGAAATTTGAATTGAATAGAAATGAATTTTAAAACGAATTTATAAAGAAGAATTCAATTTTGATTTGAATTGAAATGGAAGTTGAAATTGCTTTTGAAACGAATTTAAAACTATTTATATAATTCGTTTTAAATAGAAATCGACGAAATATATTATATATATATTATATATATAATATAATGGCCTGAATAGAACGCGCCGCGCCGCGGCAGTTCGTGAATTTCGACCATTTATTTCAAATGGACATTACGGGAGATCCGACCGTCGGATTCTCCTAAAACCGGAACCGTTGGGTTCGTATCGAAAAGAGCTTTCTAACAAATATTAGAAATTAGAAATCTAACGGTTGGATTTGGAATTACGTCCAAATCAAATTTGAAAAAGGTCGCTGTAAGTGCAGTTCGATGGCCATTGGAGGAAATCGACTGTACGGGCCTTGATAAAATTATTAAAAATAGTAATAATTTGTGTAAAATCATAAGAAATGATTTAGAAAGAATTGGGATGAAAAACTCCATATTTGAAAGGATAAAAATAGATTTTTATCGAAATGAACTGGTTTTGAACTAGAATTATAATTCTATTTATTTTTAAATAAATAAATTGAATTTAAAAAGGGTTTTAAAAATAACCAGAATATCCAATGATTGCATTGGAGTGGATTTGAATCGAAATTGTCTTCGGAATATTTCGATGTTGGATTTCGTGATTGTACAAATGTTGTTATGGAAATTTGAAAGATATATATATATATATATATCGTTATTTCCAATGCGATATTTGTTAGTCGTAGAATTTGATATTGAATATAAGCCGGTATATTTTCTATTCAGAGCCTTGTATTGAATATCAAATGTGATTTGGGTTTGTCGTGAATGGTGTCTTCACTAACACTGTTCTTGGACCCAGTTGAGAAAAGATTAAATCTTTTTATTTAGATTTAATGAAATGTACCAATTAAATAACATTTAATTGGAATTGAATCGATATTGATTTTTGGGTTTATCGTGAACAGTGTTTTAAATAACACTTGTTCTTTAACCCGATAATTAATGAATGTGATTTTGGGTTTATCGTGAACCGTGTTTTAAATGACACTGATTCTTTAACCCAGTCGAAGATTAAAACTAAGTGGAGTTTTAATGAATCTTTAATTAGATTGAAAAGATCGAAAATGGAGTACCACCAGTTTTGCTCCAGGCGATAGTTAAATCTTTAATTAGATTTGAACGTGAAATGGTAATTGAATTTACCGATAACACCGTGGTGTTAGATATGAAGTATTACCAGTTTTACTTCATGGGATGAATAGGTTGGGATTGGGAAATTAAAACAAATGATTACTTCGGTAAGGTTCGCTAATCCCGACTAGTTTGAATTGACATTCAAAAATAGATTAAAGAATAAATTCAAGAATTTATCTTTGATAAAATTAATGGGAACCTTTCCCTATGAATGTGAAATTCAGAAACTAACTGTCGGTTAGCTAAGCAGAATGGTTTTCTGGATATTGATCTGATGTTGGTTTCGGCCTTCGGGGTTAATATTTGGGGAATTATTCTCTTGATTAATTTACGGTTAGTGACTGATGAATTGGAATGAGGCGTATGTTGTGTTTGTGTAGCACTTTTATAAAATATACGTGAGTTATTCGGAAAGACCGGGTTTATCCCATTCTGAATAACTGATACGACGATAAGTCGAAGATGAAGACGATGGTCGAAGACCGGAGGTCTTCACGTCGTTTGGGTGATAACTGATGATCTTGATTGGGCTGTACACCCAAGAAGATGGAAACAGTTGGTGATCGTCCAGACGTACTTGGAGATCGATGGATATGCGGGGTACTAGGTGCCTCCGGTTTCGTTCAGCCCCAGAACGGACTTGTAAATGGACTGTGTGTCTGACATTGGATTTTAGTCCGTGTGATTGATCTCTATTAAATATATATCTGTTTGGCGGCGGAGAATTTATTCTCTTGCTTAACGCCCTTCTCTGAGACGTACGAGCTCAGGGGTTATATATTGATGGATATCAAACGCATGGAGTGAATTGCCTGTGTGGCATGCCTAAGTGGCAATTGATCGAGGCTTCTGTTGAAAAGCAAAGTCTTGTGGTGATGATCAAAGCACGGCCTTTGTGGCGTAGCTTTGTATAACGTTTACTTCGCGAGTTTCACACCCGGTATGAACCAAAAACTAGAGAAAGGACCTCAGGGAGGGCCTGCGTTTCCTCCTAGCTAGAAGTGGCGTCAGTGGTTTTACACGCCCTGACGAGTTTGACTTATGTGGTTGTTGCTGTTGCGAGGCGCCTCGGTTAGATCGGACGATCCGGGTCCGATGGAGTCATTCGTTGGCTCGCTTACGCCCCAAAGGGCGGCGAAACGCAGTGCTCAGGCATTTTAATCCACGTCGGTGGACCGGCCCTGTCGCTCCTAGGGTCACTCGAGCTCTGATCCTGAGACTCGGGCTAGGCTGTCTCGAATCGGTTGAGGACTATCTTTTGCCTCGGTTCATAGATGGAAATCCAACTTCCAAATACGTGACATTTGCGGTTTTAATTGTAGAACCTAGTATGGCGACATAGTGGGATGGGGCATTCATGCCGCCTATGATTGATACTTATGATTTGAAGTTGTTTTATACACTATGCACTTATAATAGTACCAAACGATTTGTTTTAAACGTATCAAGCATTCTTTGGCTGTTATAAGGGAAAACCCTATCCTCGGCTGCGTTGCATTGTGTGATGGGACCTGGGTCTTATAACAGCTTCATTTTTCTTTATTTAGCATTGCGCTGTTTGTTTTATGCACCGGTATTCTTGGGAGGAAACCCGTTCCGTGTTATACGGCGTGGTCCCTTGATTTACCTAACTTTTAAAATAGAGAATAATAACTGTTTTAGTTCTCACACCAGTCCCATGACTGACCTGGAGTTTATTGTTTTAACCTAAACTCTGGGTGCCCTTATTTTGACACGGGCAGCTAGTAGTTTTGGTTTTGCAGATTTATATTCACAGGATCCTGGTTTACAGCTGGAATGATATCCGGAAAGCTTTGTATCCGTATATCTCTTCTAGTTGTGTATTGAATTATTTTCCGCTGCGATGTATTTAAATATAATTTAAATCTCTGATATTTCTGTGTAATATTCATTTATACTCTGTATATTCTTGTAATCTGATGCGTTGTTGTAATATACAATGAAACGTTCTTCTGTTTGTGTTCTGTTGTGGCTTGTTCTCGAACTATCCGACACTTTCCTTTACGGGGAAGTTACGGGTTTTCACAGTTGGTATCAGAGCTTTGGTTTACAAAGCTCAGAGAACAAGACACATTAGAACCGTACGAAAGAATTCATCAGATATTGGATTAGCAATATCCAATGAGAGTGACTCGTTAGAGATGGGATCAGTAGTATCCTAGAACGAGTGTGAAGAGTATATTTTTGAAAATGAAAACAAATCTTGTTTTGAAAATTTAAATCAATTATTCGTATTTGGTTATTTATTTATATTGATGTGGACAATCCAGTATATATAGGTTTTGCGTATACGTCTGATCCGCGTGTATTCAAAGTTTTAATATATTGGATAGATATAGCATCACACTCTAGTCGCCCGAAGATGATATTGATGATAGCGATCGCATCATCAACCTTTATGTTCGAGTTTCGAAGGTGTGATTTTCTATATATTTCCATTAGACTGGTGTGAGAACCAAAACTAATATAGCTAGAATACTTTGTTGTGATTTGGTATCAAAAACATGATTTTTTGTATATATATCAAAATTATGAATTTGAAACGTTAAATTCACTAATTGATTGATGTTTGTGTTGTTTGTTTATTGGTTTGATAATTTTGAACCATTATGCCTAATTGAACCAAATATTGAGTTATATTGAAAATTGGTCGTATTTGCTTGCATATACATGTATATCATTGAACAGGTCATAGCAAGGAGGCTAGAGCAGAGAATAAAATTTGTTTGCCCGACAAATAGGTACATGTTTAATACATAATTTACTGTTTTGTTTGGGTGATGATGATTTTATGAGCCTATTGGCTAGCCGCTTGGCTTTTTCTTTTTCTTTTTGAGATCTGAAGGACCGGGGAAGCTATTTGAAATTCCCCGATGCTCCCATTGCAGGGGAGGTTATGGCGAAATTTTTCAAAAATTTAGGGTGTTAGCCAAATTTTTGAAATTTTGAAAATTCTCAGAAACTGAAAAGTTGGAGAACGGAAGCCAGATCGAACGTAGAGTTGAATTGATCAAACCACTTTCGACTTTGTTCCTTTTCGGGGACGAAAAGTTTTAAGTGGGGGAGATTGTAACAACCCGGAAAATCTGAGCCAGTTTAAAAATTTTATTTTGGCAATTTTAGCTAATTTTGATTATTTAAAATAGATTATTTTAAATAATATCGACGAGAAATTTGTTTTGAATATAATTCGAACGTATATATTATACGCGTCGTCGTTAGAATATAAATATTTATATATAATTATAAATAGAATTGAAAATGGCGCGGTAGTTCGATAATTCGATTTCAAACTTCAATCGAATGTACCGGGTGCAAAACAATCCGGATTTTAGTGAAACCAAAAACATTGGGATCTAATTGTGAATATCTTTCCAACAAATCCGAAAAATCAAGATTTCATATCGGGAATCAAAAGATATGTCCAGTTGAAAATTCTGAATAGTCGCTATGGAATTCAGGCCCTTAAAAATGGACATTTTGCAAACGACCTCGGATTTCGACGAAACCACTTTTGTTGGGTCCGCAGTGTCAAGTTATTGCTAGATTCCAAATTTCATAATTTTTCGAATCAATATGTGAGCGAGGCAAAGGAAAACGCGTTTGACCAGTTTCAGTTGATTTTAATCGACTGGAAATTGGCCATTTTTCCAACGGTCTCAGAATTCGACGAAACTAGTTTTGTTAGGACCGTATCGTCAATACGAAGGTAGAAAATATTTTTCAAGAATTTTTAGAGTTAGTATGTGACCCCGGTAATTCGAAATGTACGTTTAAAATTCAATATAGTGTTTTAAATGTAAATTTAACGGAAACTGATTGTAACAGTCGAATCAGCTTGCGATACATATCCCATTGTGTTCGGAATGGGGGTAAATAGCTATGGACGACAGGCAGTGGGCCTCGTTTAGAGGTCGTATGTAAAAGTCAACTTTTTTTGAATTAAATAAATAAAAAAAAATATAATATATCTCCCTCTCTCCTCTCTATATTTCTCTGCCCCCCCCCCTTCGATTTTCAGAAAAAAAGAAAAAGAAAAAAAGAAGAGAAGGACGGAGGAACGCAACCGCCGCCGCCGCTCAGGGCAGGGCGCCCGGCCTCCATCCACCGACCCTCCTCGCGCCTGCGCCTCGATTCAGTCTCCCCCCTCGCGTTCCGTTCTCCCTTCGAACCCCTTTCCCCAATCCATTTCTGACCGATGTCGCCCACGCCAGGATCCGCCCCGACCACCACCAACTCCGACGCCAGTACCTTCCCCGCCCCCCCCCCCCCCTGCGACTGCACCAACGCCCCTCCCCTTCCTCCAGCGAGCGTAGACAACACCCCCTTGCTCCGACGACCTCGAATTCAGGTGAAAATAAACCTGCGACTTCCCTTTTCAGTTTTACTATGAATTAGCAGTGAATTTATTTACATTGATATTTTTATTTCATTTTATTTTCAGATCTTTATTAATTTAAAGTTAGGATATTTATTTAAAGATTAGATTTTTAGTGAATAGAAAAGATTTGATTTTTAAATAAGGAGGAAGATTGAATTTTTACTAATGAAAAGATAAGGATTTTATTTATAAAAGGTCGGATTTTTTTTATTAATGAAAGCTTCGATTTTTGTTTATAAGGAAGAGGAGATTTTTATTTTAAAAAAAATTCAGTTTTTAATTTATAAAAAGGTTAAAAATTCGATTTTTATATATTGAATAGCGAAGTAAAAATTCGATTTTTATATATTGAATAGCGAAGTAAAAATTCGATTTTTATATATTGAATAGCGAAGTAAAAATTCGATTTTTATATATTGAATAGCGAAGTAAAAATGCGATTTTTATATATTGAACTTCAAAGTAAAAATTCGATTTTTATATATTGAATAGCGAAGTAAAAATTCGATTTTTATATATTGAATAGCGAAGTAAAAATTCGATTTTTATATATTGAATAGCGAAGTAAAAATTCAATTTTTATATATTGAACAACGAAAGAAAAATTTGATTTTTATATATCGAATAGCGTAGTAAAAATGTGATTTTTATATTTGTAGTGGCTACGGGCAAAGAAGATAGCGAAGATGCGATAGCAATGAAGATTTCTATCAATGAAGAGCCGTGGAGCTAGGATAGCTATATGTGAGAATTTCTCACCTTTCAATTTCTTTTCTATATATATATATATACTAGGATGCAGACGGTGCTTAGTAGCACCCGACACAATCGTCCACAGACCATGGACTTGTTTGTTTGGTTGCATAGATTAGTTATATGATTTGATTTGAATTTGGTTGTTTGGTGATGTTGATTGATGTGTGAATGGCGTGGGCCTTCACTAGACCGGGGATAAGGCTAGGCCTTGTCCCGTTTCTAGTATCGTGTCGTTATGCCGCCGAAATTTTCTAAAACATGTTAGAAAAATAAAAATATCGTTTTATTTAAAGAATGAACTGAATAGAAATTCATATGTTGGAATAAAATGTTTTATCGTTAAAATGTAATTTTTAACGTGAATGTGAATAAATAAATATTCATTTACAAACCAGACGGTTTGTTTATGTACACCTATTTGAAGGACATTGATTGGGTCGATAAATTTCACACATCGCCCAACTGCACGAATAAAATATTTGTTTGATTGTTTGAAACCCCACACGGGTGTTGGGATGAAATATGAAGTTCACTCATCCTGATTGATTAAATATGTCGATCGATTGATTGACATGCTGTTATAAGCGTTAGATATCTTTATTTGATGCTTATACAGTGTAGTGCACTTTGGTTGATGGTTGATTATTTTGCAATGCTATTATATACGTGTGATGTATGAAAATCCATATAATTAACATTATATGGTGATTGATTGGGCCTCATTCCAATTTAGAAAATAAAGAATATTATAAAATAAAAGTTCATGTGTTGACAGTACTCATCCATTGAGATTGGTCATGTGTTGAACGAAATATTTTGATAATAAAATTTACATCTTTATCAATATAAAATAACAGTTCATGTGTTGACAGTACTCATCCATTGAGATTGGTCATGTGTTGAACGAAATATTTTGATAATAACAACTATTTTGAAAAAGAAATATTTGAAATAAAATATTTGAAATAGAAATTTATGAAGCCGTGTTGATTAGATTGACGCCATTTTGACGTAAACGATTTCGAAATGAATTGAATATATAACGATTTCGAAATGAATTGAATATATAACGATTTCGAAATGAATTGAATATATAACGATTTCGAAATGAATTGAATATATAACGATTTCGAAATGAATTGAATATATAACGATTTCGAAATGAATTGAATATATAACGATTTCGAAATGAATTGAATATATAACGATTTCGAAATGAATTGAATTGAAAACGATTTCGAAATGAAATGAATTGAAAACGATTTCGAAATGAATTGAATTGAAAACGATTTCGAAATGAATTGAATTGAAAACGATTTCGAAATGAAATGAATTCAAATTGAATTGAAATTTGAATTGAATAGAAATGAATTTTAAAACGAATTTATAAAGAAGAATTCAATTTTGATTTGAATTGAAATGGAAGTTGAAATTGCTTTTGAAACGAATTTAAAACTATTTATATAATTCGTTTTAAATAGAAATCGACGAAATATATTATATATATATTATATATATAATATAATGGCCTGAATAGAACGCGCCGCGCCGCGGCAGTTCGTGAATTTCGACCATTTATTTCAAACGGACATTACGGGAGATCCGACCATCGGATTCTCCTAAAACCGGAACCGTTGGGTTCGTATCGAAAAGAGCTTTCTAACAAATATTAGAAATTAGAAATCTAACGGTTGGATTTGGAATTACGTCCAAATCAAATTTGAAAAAGGTCGTTGTAAGTGCAGTTCGATGGCCATTGGAGGAAATCGACTATACGGGCCTTGATAAAATTATTAAAAATAGTAATAATTTGTGTAGAATCATAAGAAATGATTTAGAAAGAATTGGGATGAAAAACTCCATATTTGAAAGGATTAAAATAGATTTTTATTGAAATGAACTGGTTTTGAACTAGAATTATAATTCTATTTATTTTTAAATAAATAAATTGAATTTAAAAAGGGTTTTAAAAATAACCAGAATATCCAATGATTGCATTGGAGTGGATTTGAATCGAAATTGTCTTCGGAATATTTCGATGTTGGATTTCGTGATTGTACAAATGTTGTTATGGAAATTTGAAAGATATATATATATATATATATCGTTATTTCCAATGTATTTGTTAGTCGTAGAATTTGATATTGAATATAAGCCGGTATATTTTCTATTCAGAGCCTTGTATTGAATATCAAATGTGATTTGGGTTTGTCGTGAATGGTGTCTTCACTAACACTGTTCTTGAACCCAGTTGAGAAAAGATTAAATCTTTTTATTTAGATTTAATGAAGTGTACCAATTAAATAACATTTAATTGGAATTGAATCGATATTGATTTTTGGGTTTATCGTGAACAGTGTTTTAAATAACACTTGTTCTTTAACCCGATAATCAATGAATGTGATTTTGGGTTTATCGTGAACCGTGTTTTAAATGACACTGATTCTTTAACCCAGTCGAAGATTAAAACTAAGTGGAGTTTTAATGAATCTTTAATTAGATTGAAAAGATCGAAAATGGAGTACCACCAGTTTTGCTCCAGGCGATAGTTAAATCTTTAATTAGATTTGAACGTGAAATGGTAATTGAATTTACCGATAACACCGTGGTGTTAGATATGAAGTATTACCAGTTTTACTTCATGGGATGAATAGGTTGGGATTGGGAAATTAAAACAAATGATTACTTCGGTAAGGTTCGCTAATCCCGACTAGTTTGAATTGATATTCAAAAATAGATTAAAGAATAAATTCAAGAATTTATCTTTGATAAAATTAATGGGAACCTTTCCCTATGAATGTGAAATTCAGAAACTAACTGTCGGTTAGCTAAGCAGAATGGTTTTCTGGATATTGATCTGATGTTGGTTTCGGCCTTTGGGGTTAATATTTGGGGAATTATTCTCTTGATTAATTTACGGTTAGTGACTGATGAATTGGAATGAGGCGTATGTTGTGTTTGTGTAGCACTTTTATAAAATATACGCGAGTTATTCGAAAAGACCGGGTTTATCCCATTCTGAATAACTGATACGACGATAAGTCGAAGATGAAGACGATGGTCGAAGACCGGAGGTCTTCACGTCGTTTGTGTGATAACTGATGATCTTGATTGGGCTGTACACCCAAGAAGATGGAAACAGTTGGTGATCGTCCAGACGTACTTGGAGATCGATGGATATGCGGGGTACTAGGTGCCTCCGGTTTCGTTCAGCCCCAGAACGGACTTATAAATGGACTGTGTGTCTGACATTGGATTTTAGTCCGTGTGATTGATCTCTATTAAATATATATCTGTTTGGCGGCGGAGAATTTATTCTCTTGCTTAACGCCCTTCTCTGAGACGTACGAGCTCAGGGGTTATATATTGATGGATATCAAACGCATGGAGTGAATTGCCTGTGTGGCATGCCTATGTGGCAATTGATCGAGGCTTCTGTTGAAAAGCAAAGTCTTGTGGTGATGATCAAAGCACGGCCTTTGTGGCGTAGCTTTGTATAACGTTTACTTCGCGAGTTTCACACCCGGTATGAACCAAAAACGGGAGAAAGGACCTCAGGGAGGGCCTGCGTTTCCTCCTAGCTAGAAGTGGCGTCAGTGGTTTTACACGCCCTGACGAGTTTGACTTATGTGGTTGTTGCTGTTGCGAGGCGCCTCGGTTAGATCGGACGATCCGGGTCCGATGGAGTCATTCGTTGGCTCGCTTACGCCCCAAAGGGCGGCGAAACGCAGTGCTCAGGCATTTTAATCCACATCGGTGGACCGGCCCTGTCGCTCCTAGGGTCACTAGAGCTCTGATCCTGAGACTCGGGCTAGGCAGTCTCGAATCGGTTGAGGACTATCTTTTGCCTCGGTTCATAGATGGAAATCCAACTTCCAAATACGTGACATTTGCGGTTTTAATTGTAGAACCTAGTATGGCGACATAGTGGGATGGGGCATTCATGCCGCCTATGATTGATACTTATGATTTGAAGTTGTTTTATACACTATGCACTTATAATAGTACCAAACGATTTGTTTTAAACGTATCAAGCATTCTTTGGCTGTTATAAGGGAAAACCCTATCCTCGGCTGCGTTGCATTGTGTGATGGGACCTGGGTCTTATAACAGCTTCATTTTTCTTTATTTAGCATTGCGCTGTTTGTTTTATGCACCGGTATTCTTGGGAGGAAACCCGTTCCGTGTTATACGGCGTGGTCCCTTGATTTACCTAACTTTTAAAATAGAGAATAATAACTGTTTTAGTTCTCACACCAGTCCCATGACTGACCTGGAGTTTATTGTTTTAACCTAAACTCTGGGTGCCCTTATTTTGACACGGGCAGCTAGTAGTTTTGGTTTTGCAGATTTATATTCACAGGATCCTGGTTTACAGCTGGAATGATATCCGGAAAGCTTTGTATCCGTATATCTCTTCTAGTTGTGTATTGAATTATTTTACGCTGCGATGTATTTAAATGTAATTTAAATCTCTGATATTTCTGTGTAATATTCATTTATACTCTGTATATTCTTGTAATCTGATGCGTTGTTGTAATATACAATGAAACGTTCTTCTGTTTGTGTTCTGTTGTGGCTTGTTCTCGAACTATCCAACACTTTCCTTTACGGGGAAGTTACGGGTTTTCACAGTGAGGTTCTTAGGCCATGTTGTTACCGGTAATGGAATAGTGGTTGACCTCGCTAAGGTGGCAGCAATTCAGGACTGGGATAGACCTAAGAATGCAACGGATGTGAGAAGTTTCCTTGCGTTAGCAGGATATTATCGCCGTTTTTTAAAGGATTTCTCCAAGATAGCTGCACCATTGACAGGATTGACGAAGAAGAACTTAGTGGTCACATGGGATGCAAAATGTGAGCAAGCTTTTGGAATCCTGAAAGGGAGACTGACGAGTGCTCCTGTTTTGACGATTCCAAGTGGGAATGAAGAGATGGTGGTATACACTGATGCATGAGGTACTGGACTTGGAGCAGTGCTGATGTAGAAAGGTAAGGTTGTGGCCTACGTGGGTTGACAGCTGAACCAGCATGAGAGGAATTATCCAACTCATGATTTGGAGTTGGCAACAATGGTATTTGTTTTGAAGATGTGGAGACATTACCTATTGGGAGTTCGATTCGAGTTGTTTACGGATCACAAGTCGTTGAAGTATCTTTACTCCTAAAAGGATTTGAATCTTCAGCAGCAACGGTGGTTAGAGTTTCCGGCATTGTATGATTTCGGTATAGCCTATACTCCTGGTAAAGCTAACGCAGTGGCGGATGCGTTGAGTCGAAGACACACAAGTTTGGGAGCGATGTTTTCAGAAGGGACAAGCCTCGAGTACTTGGCAGGATTTTATTTCAGACCAAGGTGTGAATTGGAACCTGAAATTTTGGCAAACTTATCGATAAGACCTACTCTCATCAAAAGGATTGGCGAGAGCCAAAAGCGAGGTGCAAAGCTTTTTCAGATTATCCAGAAGTTGGAACAAGAGGATAAAGTGTTCGAGGTCGATCGAGAGGGTTGGCATCGAAAGCAAGGACGATTGTTTGTTCTTGAAATGGACGGATTGAGAGATGAGGTTCTGAAGGAATGTCATCCCTCAAAGTTAACGATTCATCCTGGTGGTAACAAGATGTATCTGGATATGAGGCAAGCTTACTACTGGGAAGGGATGAAGTGGGATATTGGAAAGTTCATTTCCAAGTGCATGAACTATTAGTTAGTGAAAGCTGAACAGAAGAAGCCGAGTGGATTGCTTCAGCCATTATAAGTTCCCACGTGGAAGTGGGAGATATCAATGGATTTTATAAATGGATTACCTAGAACTAGGGCAGGAAATGAAGGAATTTGGGTCATTGTGGATCGCTTGACCAAGAGTGCAAGATTTATTCCTGTCAGATCGACTAGGACAACATCAAAATTGGCTGAGCTTTATATAAAATGGATAGTTCGATTCCATGGTATCCCGAAAGGCATAGTTAATGATCAAAATCCATTGTTCACGAGTGGATTTTGGAAGAGTTTGCAAGAGACTTTGAGAACAGAGTTGTGTTTGAGTACGGCTTATCATCCCCAAACCGATGGTCAAACCAAGAGGGTTAACCGAGTTTGGAAGATCTCCTGAGGGATTGTGTATTGGACTTCGGGGAATCATTGGAAGACCATCTACGTTTGCATATAATAATATTTATCAGTCAAGCATTGGGATGGTACCATACAAGGCGGTGTATGGTAGACCGTGTAATTCTCTAGCATAATGGTTAGAAATTGAAAATAAGTTGATGCTTGGGCCTGAGATGATTAGAGAAACCTCAGATTGTATCTATATTGTTCGGCAACGAATGAAGGCAGCCCAAAACCTTTAGAAGAGTTATGCCGATAAGTGTCGTAAGGATTTGGAATTCGACGTTGGCAACACGGTTTTTCTAAAGATTTCACCGTTGAAGCATGTGATTCGATTTGGAAGTAAAGGAAAGTCATCTCCTAGGTATGTTTAACCATTTCCGATAGTCAAGCGAATTGGAAAGCTCGCATATAGGTTGGAGTTACCCGAGAAGATGTCGAGTGGACATAATGTTTTCCATGTGTTTTTTCTACGGAAGTGTGTGCATGATTCGAATGTGGCGGTATCTCCAGAGCAGTACGAAGAATAGAAGTCCAGACCATAGTTAAGAAACCTTGTAAGTCGCTTCGTGTTGTGGGGAATGACATGAAATAGCTTAGGTGGAAGACGATTTACCTAGTTAAGGTACAGTGGAGTAAGGATGATGACGATTGTATGTGGGAGACGGAAGAGAGTATGAAGATGACCCATCCAGAACTCTTCGTGGTATGACCCATTGATGTTGTGTCACCTTACATCATTGTAACTTGTACTATCGTTATTAGATTTCCACGTGCTAGGTTAAGGCTATGGATGCATAGTCTGGTGACTGCTAGTTTGGATGATAGAATTGGCTGCTTATGGATGATAGGCATGCGAAACTGTTTTGGTTGCTTGTGTTTGCTTGGGATTTCGGGGCGAAGTTCCTAAGAGATGAAGAATGCAACATCCCGCCTTTTACGTAATAGAGGATCGTAAAATATTTTTATTTAATACCGTAAGGGTTGGATCATTCTCATATTTTGAGATATTGTTTATGGGGATGTGAGACATATCCATAATTTTTACTAATTTTGTTTGTGACCATTTTGCCCCTGTCAGTTTTGTGCAGGGCATAACTTTTGACTGGGATCGAATCAGTGCTGAGATTGATTTCATTGGAAAAGAAATGGTGTTGCCAATTCTATAGAGTATTCACATTAAAGATTAGGTTCAACGGTTTGAGAGGAATCGTTGTTTTAGTGTTTCATAGTTCGTTGTCCAGATTTTGGGAAGCCAATGATGGGCTGATTTGAGGAGGCCCATTAGTGGGCTGGTGGGAGGCTATAAATAGGGGTTAGAGGTATGGAGAGAGGGTTACTTTTCTTCATTCTCTCATTTGGTTAAGCTCGTGATCCTCTTTGCTCAATCAAATACACTTTCCACCATTAAAATTCTAGATCTAGATGAGAGAATCGAAGATCTTCATCGTTTGAAGCTAGATCTACATCAACAGAAGAGAGAATTCATCAAATCGAAGAGTTAGAAGAGTGTTTCTTGCTGTTCGGATCTTCAGTTGTGTCCGCATGTTTTCCCTAACAGTTCTTTGTTACCTGTATCTCTTAAGTTTTGGCTAGATTTAACAAATTATATATATCCCCTATAAACTTATGAATGAGATATCTGCATATTCGAGAGTTGCTCACTTTGTAAATGGCTATGTACCCATTGGAGTTGATTACTTCTGTAAATGGCTGCAGAAGCCGTTTGTTAAGCGTTATAGGTTTCTATTTAGGCAAGTTTCCAAGGAAGTACAGGAATTTGCCTTGCAGTGTTGAGTGAGCGGGAATTTTTAATTCATCAGTGCTGTACATCTTTCAGTTTGTGATGGTTGGAACTTAAAAAATAAAATAAAAAAATGTTCGATGATAGACCATTGTTGTTAATTCCATGTATCAATATTCCTGAAAACTAGACACCTCTCATATATTCGAGATAGAAAATAACTGTTAAAATCCAGCAACAATGCTAAGATTTCCAGTTAGTCGATGTTTGAAAGATCTCAAACCGAATCCAGCACATGTTCAAGAATTGGACCAATTTTACACCTTAAAACTGGTTATTTTTGGATATTGTCCTTCTTATTAGCGTTCAATCCGTGAGGTGTGTATGTGATAGTGTTGTAAAAAAACTGGGTTAAAATATGATGTTTTATATATAATTTTGTTACAAGATTTATATGTTTTACATGTGGATATAATTTTATTTAATTATTTTTGGGAAGATGAATGAGGTAATCGGGTTTATCATTTGTTATGTGAATAAATGGACATCAATTAATTGTGCTTAACATTTATCCAAATTACGAAATCTATGAATATTTACTGAGCTGATCATGTAGTCAATTTATTACTAGATTCATAAAAAATAACAAAAAAAAAGGTACAGGTCCTTGTTTTTTATGTTGTAAGAGAAGTCTTTATAGAAATGATTTTATAAATTATTTTCTTGTTTTTTGAAACTACAAAGAATGCAATATAACTTGCATTTCTCTGACGTAAAATATAATTAAATTTGTAGTTACAAAATATATATATGTAAAATTAGATAGTAGCAAAAAACTGCAGTAAATTTACTAACATAACAATTATTGTTATTGTTATTTATACATTAAAAAAAGTTGATTTTCGAATTTTTAAAAACTTTTTAAAAAGTGCAAACTAACTTATAATTTTTATCAAAAAACTGCAAGTCGGTTCTCTCTTTTCGATTTAAAAAAAATTATGATCTTATTTACGTATTCATTGCTACAGGAACTTTTCTGTAACAATTTCAAAGTAGGAACCTTGTGTGTGAATCATAAATATTTAGATAAATGGAAAATATTTGTTTCGAAGTTTATAAATTATAGTCCGTATTTGAATGCTATATTTTGATAACATAAGAGATAATTTATTAAAGCAGAATACTTTTTAATACCTCAACGTTTGAACCCATGATGTTTAGAATCTCCATCTAAAATGTCATACCTCTATCTACATGACTTAGAGATCCTTGATCTCATAGTTGAATACTATCATCTTATTTCTGTTTGGATTCTATCCCCCGAGGGTGTTTGTATCAAACTCCGTCGGGTCCTCCTTGAAATATTACCTAAAATTAAACTTCATTATATTAACAGATTCAAAGGGCATACAAAGATTTAGTCCGGATCAACTGAAGAATACAAACTTTGTATTTGAGTGGATGATAATTTAAATTTGTGAAGGCCACAGGTGAAAATGTCTAGTAATATTAGGGGATGAGGATAAGAATTTCGAAAATATGGGGAACTGAATGCCAGTATAGTTAGGTAATTAAGAGAAGCAGGTGTGTAAAGATGAGGATTTAAATGAAAAATATTATGAGAATCAAGTAGATGCTAGATTAGTAGATTGTATGTTATAAAATTGTTTTGGATTTGATTTACTGCACTGATTGAACAAAGGAATGTTTGTTGACAGATTACGTTTGCCAGTCCTGACCAAGACATGTTGAAATGCAGTATCTGTTTCTTGATGTTAGAAGTTCCCAATACGTTTGGTAACTACAGTCTCCTGGGTTTTGCCATCTGAATGGTGGTATGATCAGCATAATCATGAAAGAAGAAGCCAGGGAACTTCATTGATGATAATATACATAATGCAATTAGTATGCTGTTATACTGGTAAATTTTGATCTGCTCGCTGCAGTATCCCGCTATTCCAAAAGATATGATTCCAGGAAAAAGACTAGCTGCAGTCAATCCTCTTGCATTCACAAACTGGAAACAAATACAAACATGCTCATCTCAAACCGATGTATCATGCCTGAAGTTCAAGGTAAGGCACATCCTTTTTAGCATCGCTGTATAGCTTGCATAAATGGTATTAATCCTCGAACTTAATACATTGTATATTAGTATATATTTTCTGCATACTGCAGCGCTTAACTTATATTATTATTTTATTTTCTTTTGGGAGCTGCAAGGTCCAAAGGCAGGCTCATAACTTACTGAACTAAGATATCTCCACATGCTCTTAAGCAATGAAAGCTAGAAATCAAAATTTCCAGGATGTAGACAGTATAATAAAATGCATATTTAAGTGAATATATAGACTGTATAAATTTTGATAATCTTTGCTTGGCTGATGGAAATCAAGAGATTGGACTTTGAATGAACTAATGCAAATGGACTATATCAAGCAAAATTTCTGTTATGACTGATTTATGTCGAGGTCTTGTATAGAGAGACAAAATAAACAAAATACTCCTTTAAAATACACAATGAAACTTAGAAGCACGGCTGGCCCAAGCAACTTCCTGGGCCCAACTTTATGCTAACAAATGGCTAAAAAATAATGCAACTTGCCTGAATTTGAACCCATATTATCCCCCATTCAACAAATGGTATGTTACCACAACACAACAAAGCCAATCAGCATTACCATTATATGAAACCTTTTTATCAAATAAACTGCTAAATTGGAATTCAAAGTGATCAAATAAACCAATCGAACTAGCTTTTTGATTGGTTTGGATGGTTGTAAGATTAGATTGGTTCATAATCGGCTTGTAGGATAATTTTGTTTGACCGAAACAACCAAACTTCCATCTTATTATCAATATTAGAAACATTTTGTTAATTTTTTTAAATTAGTTTAGCTACCAGTGTTGTTTTTATGTATTATAAATGAGTTTACCTACAAAAAGCATAAATATAAAAAATATAGAAGAACCATCAAGTATTGGGCCTGGAACATAGATGCAAAAGAGTCGCATATCAGTGTGAATCTCCACTATTTGTCGTAGGATGACACACTCATCTCCACGATTTGGGTATGACTCACTCATCCCCTATGACTCAAGAATGACTCATCCCCTATAACTCGGAAATGACCCATTGACTTAATTTTTTTGAACTTATTCACTTATGTCATCTTCCTATCTTCTTCTTGAGCCGTTTCATCCAAATCTTGAGTCATTTCGACTTCGTGTGGTCATCCATTTTCATGAGTCATTTAGTTCATCCAAAGCTTTGTTAAATACCAATGGTATAATTTGTTTTCAATGTTTCAGTAACCAGTATTAAAAAATGGTAGTAATACGATATTAATGTAACTGAAGTTGTACTACATTTTGAAACAACCATGTTTTTCTACACTACAATATCCAACACTAATAATAAAAAATATTAGCACGTTTAACATACTAGATTGTGACAATAATACTTATTATATATTAATAACAGTATATTACTGTCATAATATAAAATTTTAGAACTGTACATGAGTGATGAAATGAAAAAGCATATATATATATATATATATATATATATATATATATATATATGGCAGTTTCAAGAGCACCCCAAACAGTGCAGCACCCCAAAAGCCCCTCAACCACAACCAAGTATTACACACCCTCTCTCCTTCCACTCATTCTCTCACTTTCCACTCACATTATTTAATATAAATGAGTGGTTGTTGTTCGGATGCACATGAGGGGCTGAAATTCAGGGGTGCTCCCTGATCCTATCCCTATATATACATATATATATATATATATATATATATATATATATATCAATGACACCCGAAACAGTGCAGCACCTCTAAATTCCCCCTGATTTCCACCACATATTCTGTTTCTCTCTCCCTTCACTCATTCTCTCACCTCCCACTAACTTGAACTACTATAAATACTTGGTTTCTGTTAGGGGGCATCTGGGGTGTAATTGAATGCACCTATATATGTATATATGTATGTGTGTGTATATATATATATATATATGCATACATATATTACTGCTAAATTAACATGACATTACATATCAAATTACTTCGTACTAGTGTCATACCATGTACAGAATAATAAATGCTCAAACATACTAGAATTACCATGTTTGTATAATACAATATTAAATGTTAAACTCATATAGTGTTATATCATACAGAATAAGAATACACTAAATATATAGCAATTAAAATGATAACAGACTATTAAAATATGTTAACATTTACCAAATTTTCACATAAGGTGGATACTCAGTGCCGAAGGCTCCATATAGCAATTAAAATGATAATAAACTATTAAAATATGTTAACATTTACCAAATTTTCACATAAGGTGGAAACCCAGTGCCAAGGGCTCCCGTACTCAAGCGTGAGGACTTCATAAACAGTCTCTCATCTGGTACTATTCTCACGGCTTTCCGGACTCTGGGGGTGGTCGATTAGCGCGCGCAGCCTTTCCCTCACATTATGTGAAGAGGCCGGGGCTTGAACCTGTGTGCTCCAGATTACCAGCCGGGTAACCTTACCGTTTACGCCAGGCACCACCTTACCAAATTTTCACATACTACAAAAATAAAACTAAATGCTAAATTACACAAAATAAGAAACTCAAAGGTTATTTGCCAATTTTTGCAGTAGCAGCTAATAAAACACCCAGTCGGCCCTTCAAAAATGTTGCATCAAAAATATCAAAGAACAACAATGAGTAAAAACCAAGTAAACAAGCATTAAACCAAAGGCAAAACCTTTGAAATTGATTGCTTGACGGATCCACATCCAAAGTAACATATTCCGGAATTAGTTTTCTTTGCAAAGCCTCTAGATACCAACTCAAATCGCTATATGACATAACATCATCATGTAAATTTCTTACAAAGCCAATTTCCCCAAGTATGCATAATAATAGGAAAATATGAACTTACTTTCTCTGCTAAAATAAAACGCAATATCATTCAATTTCTTCATCGTAGCATCTCTAATTAGATCAATAATCAAAGATTTCACAAATTTACTACAAGTATGAACTTTATAAACGTCCCTTAAGTCGACATCACATGATGTAAGTTCTAATAAAAAAAATAAAAGCTGACTAGAATTTGAAGAAGCTTTCACATGAAACTTACAACCTTTCCACGAGCAAATAACATATATTCTTTTAGGACGGTTTTTAACAAAAATCAAATCATACCCTTTTTTATTTGATAAGCCATTAGAAACTCCCTAAAATCTTTAGCATCATTGGAACAATAACCAATAAAGTTCAAAAGATTTATTTGAGATCTTTTCTTCATAGTATCTTTTAAACAAGAAACAGACCCGACAGAAAAATTAATACTTAAAGAACTACTACGAATTGAAGTGCTTTAATGACCAATATTATTTAATAATTACTATCAACTTTGAACTCCAATGCATAAATTTTAGATTTAGGAGTAAAAAATTTAAAAATAAATAAACTTTTTATGTACATTTGAAAGAACTAGTATGCAAATCCGAATTAGTATCGATGGCAAGAACCTTATTTTTCAAAGTATACGATATACCAGTAGAACAATAATAAGATGTGGCCAGTATTCACATAAACTAGTTTTAACACTAATTGAAGGTCAGAACATGTTAGGTCGAATAGCACAGCCATTCTCATCATGTAAAAAACAATAAAAGAAAACCTAAAAACAATCCTATCAAAAGGAAAATAAGAAAGGGAAAATGTAAATAACATATAAAAGAATACATATGCAGTCTAAAATAAATAACAACAGAAGATGGTTAATATGCATATAAAAATATTGTCAGAATAATAACACTACTAGAGAAACAGTGTATTCCAACGCTCGATTTTCCAACGGCCGCCAACAGCTAAATAGAATCTGTGGAAGCCGATGTAACAAAGACCGTTGGCGGCTGTTGAAAGCTGTGGAAATTTTCCTGCTTATGTTCCAAAGACCCCGACTTGCTGCTCATTTTATTATTCCTTCATCCCCTATTCGATTTCCCTTCCCTTTCCACCCCTTCACCTCCTTCAATTTCGATTCCTCCACCCCAACAACCACCGCAACCGCGTCCGACGTCAACCGCATGCTCCTCCAACCCTTCTACTCGCTTGTTTCTCTTGGATTTAGGTGAAATTCTTAAACCTAATTTTTAGGTTTTCCATTAATTTCGGTTTAATATGAGTTTTATTTTATTTCTAATTGTTTGCGTACGTATATTACGTCATATTATTCCCTAATTGCTATTGTTATCGCCGTAATTATCAAATTTGTAGGAATTGTTAGCATGTATAGCAAATGCTTGGTGTTAGCATGTAATCGAACCCTTAAACAAAAACACTTGTTTCCATGAATTGTTAGCATTTGAACGAGATTTTGAAAAATAAACATTGGAATTTTCTTCACCTTGCTAATGGCGTCCTCCATCTCACCATCCTTTCTTGATTCGTCCTCCTCTACTCTTGTTTCGTCAGCTTTCCCTCCCCTTCCATCTCGTCCTCTTGTCCCTGATCCTAAGCCTCCTCCTTTGTCATCATTTTCAGCATGCAATGTTTCATCTTCTTCATTCGGTGAAGTCGTTATTGAGAAAGTTAATTCTGATCTGATTAATTCTTTGCCAGATTCGTCTTTGCAAGCTAAGCTTTTAGATCCAATAGATTGTAACATTTCAGATGCCAATTCAGATTTGTTAAATCTTGGTGATCATGGTAATTTCTTGTTTGATCGTGATGTTGATAATATAGTTGATTTTGGCAATTCTGGTAATTCGTCTTTTGCATTTAATCAATCTCATTTTAATCAATATCATGTTAATTCAGATTTGGATGTTTCTAAGTCTGGTATTCCCTCAAACATTTCTCGTGCCTCAAACTCTGTTGTTAATAACCTTGTTCTTGATAATCAAATTTCTGCTGCTAATCATTCATTAATAAATTCTGTTGATAATTGTAATCCTTCTACTGTAAATCCCATTGTTAATTCTGTTGATTCTTTGGACCTTTCAAACGTTAATTGTAAATTCTATTGTGGTAACTCTATTCAAATTCCAAATCCTGTTCCCAAATCTATTCCTTTTGGTTCTAATTTGCCTGACATTCAATGTAAATCTAAAGCCAAAGTAGATTACCTTTCCCTCTTCAATTCACTTCCTCGTAATGCTGGCATTTACAAGCCTATTGATTTTGAGATAGATAAGGATGGTTTGCCTAAACCTCCACCTGATATTGTTAAGCAAGAGGGACTGAAGTACTGGCAAAGTTATTTGGTTGGTTTCTTTCTTGATGGTTCATTATCCTACCTCATTGTTGTTAACTATCTGCGTAAGTTGTGGAAGCTTCAAGGTGAAGTGGACAATAAATCAGATGGAAATAATTTTTCCTTCAGATTTTCCAATGACTTTGATACGGAGAAAGTTCCGCAAGTTGATCATGTGTTCATTAAAGGTAAAATGTTCATAATAACTAGGTGGGATCCTAGTGTTGGTAGTGCTCAATCACAAATCAAGAAAGTTCCTATTTGGATCCATCTCCATTGTATTCCTCTGCTGCTATGGACCTTGGTTGGGATTAACTGGTTGGCATGCCATGTTGGAAAACTGATTTACTTTGATTCTAGCACAGAGAGAATGCATAGACTAAGATATGCAAAAGTTTTAGTAGAAATCTCCTCTGAAACTGAATTACCAGATTCTATACCCATGGATGCTCTGGGTGACAAATGTCCTCCTGTAATGATATCTTATGATTGGCGTCCTCGATTATGCACTCATTGTCAAGTTTTTTGACATGAAACAAAGTGGTGTGAATTTTTGAATAAGGTTGATGATCAACAACAATTTCTATCAGATGGGGGCAGTGGTTGAAAAGCAAACTGTATTAAATGATAAGCAAAATCTGGACATGAAATATCTTTCTGAAGAAAATAAACAGAATGATTGGAAAAGGGTTGTTAATAAGAAAAAAACAGTATTGGAGGAGAAAGGAGGGTAAATATGGCACCGATGTTGAAAAAGATGTGAATGATGCAATGAATAATGTAGTGCAAATTATGGGTACTTGTAATGCTGATGTTGGAGAGGTAAACAATGCTGATGTGCAAATGTCTTTAAATAATTCAGTGCTGGGGAGAGATAATCAGAATATTGTGATTGTTGATGAGCATGGAAATAGTATGGTGTAAAGTAAAGTTCCATTGAGGTTAACAATAATGTTTTGGAGAAGACTGTTGACAAAGGCAAGAATTTTTTTGATATTGTGCTTAATGAAGCAAATTGAAAAGGAATTTCATGTCCAAAATCCTTTCTCTGTCCTTGATGATCACCTAAATATGCCATCCTCCTCCTCTAATACATCTTTTTTATCTTCTCAATCTTGTAATTCGACTTTTAGTTTTCGGATTCCTTATAAATCCTCTCTTACCCAAATGGTCTCTACTCCAATTGGTTCTTCAACTTCACCTTATTCTCATCTTTAATCTCCTTCTAATATCATTTTTCCACCTCCACCATCCTCTAATCTTGAAATTCCTGATAGTAATACTGATGTTGTATCTAGTGCAAAGGAAAAAGTTGATAATGATTTAGTTGTTTCTAATTCTACAACTAAATCTAAGAAAGGAAGGAAGAAAAAGCACAAATAGGTCTCAAGTGACATAGAAGATATTGATGAAGGTATAGAGTTCAATTCAGATGATGTTATGCCTTCTGGAAGTCAAAAATATAGATCAAAAAGGCATACTAGACAACACCCTTCATCATTATCAGGTCAATTAAAGCTCTAATGATGATGCATAATATATTATTTTGGAACGTTAGAGGAATGAACTTGTCCTCTAAGCAATGTGAAATCAGGAATCTCATCAAAGCAAATAATATTCAACTAATTTGTCTTTCAGAAACCAAGCTTGATATCAATTCCACATCAAAAGATACTTCTTTTATTTCACCTAGCTGGCAATTTGACCATAATCTAGCGGATGCAGGATTTGGCAGATTGTTAACTATGTGGAATCCTCTTTTTTCTGCTTATCTAAATTATCTTCCACTGATCAATTCATCCACTATAAATGTCTTTATCTTCCATCCAATTCTTTGTTCTATCTGACCTCTGTATATGCTCATAATGCTGTATCTTTGAGGCAGCCTTTCCTCAACCCTTTATCTTTTATTCATAATCATACTGATCCTTGGTTACTTGGTGGGGACTTTAATTGCATGTACTCCTCTAATCAAAAATTGGGTGGTTGTCCTTTAAGTGTTAATGACATTGCACCACTCAATCAAGCTTTAATCAGTGCTAAACTTATCCCTCTGAAATGCTTTGGCTTTGAGTATACGTGGTCAAAGAAAAGTCATTCTGATCAGCCTACCTTGTGTAAACTTGATCACATTTTCATTAACTCTTCTTTTATTGATCTGTGGACTCGTTCTTTCTTTGATATTTTGCCACCTTCCATCTCTGATCATAGTCCTCTCTTGTTAAACTAGGGAGTGGGTGATTCCATCAGTAAAGGGAAGTCCTCTTTTTAATTTTTTAATTTTTGGTTTTCACACAAAGATTTTTCTAATATTCTCTTGCAGGTTTGGTCTCATAGTTATGGCATTAATCCTATGATCAGGCTGATTTTTAAGCTGAAGCTTCTCAAATTTTAAGTAAGAGCTTGGTCTTCATTTCTTTTTGGTCAAGGTTCAAAGCTTTCTGCATTCATCAGGAATGAATTAATAAAGGTGCAGCAGAATTTGAACATCAATCCATATGATAAACTGCTTCAAAAGTCGGAGTTAGATTTGCAGTCTCAATTAAAAGATGCATTGGATATGGAACTGCAAGCATCTAGGCAAAGCTCAAGTTTAAGGAAGGATTTGGAAGGAGATAGAAATACAAAGTACTTTCATAATTCAATTAAAGTTAGGAAAGCCAAAGATGCATTGTTCAAGATTAAAGATATTCATGGTA
Organism: Allium sativum; assembly: GCA_030737875.1. NCBI lineage: Eukaryota > Viridiplantae > Streptophyta > Magnoliopsida > Asparagales > Amaryllidaceae > Allium > Allium sativum. The sequence continues at coordinate 306,116,808 of CM060924.1, forward strand.
ACACTTTTTCAACTCAATCTGATATTGATGATGCATTTGTAAAGTACTTTGAATCAATATTAGCTCTAAGTTCTTTGAATTCTGCAAATGTTCAGCTGTTATTTCATTTACTGCTTCCTACCATTTCAAATCGGCAATCATTGGATTTAATCAAGGAAATTTCTTGAGATGAGATTAAAAGTGCAGTGTTTAATATGGACCCTAATAGTTGTGGAGGGCCAGATGGTTTTAATACTTTTTTCTTGCAAATGTGTTGGCCAGTTATTGGGGATGATATTATGGATGCTATTTAGTATTTCTTTTTGAAGAATTCTATGCCTGCTACTTTTACAGCGACAACTATAGCTCTAATTCCAAAGGTTGAGAACCATCATGTTTTTCTGAGCTCAGACCAATATCCTGCTGTAGTGTTTTTTATAAAATCATTTCAAAAGTGTTGGCTAACAGGATGCAAGTGGTATTACCATCTATTATCTCGATGAATCAGTCTGCATTTATTTGTGGTAGGTCCATTAGTGACAATATATTGATTACACAAGAGCTGTTACATGGATATGATAGGAAGATCATATCTCCTAGATGTATGATTAAATTCGATATCAAGAAGGTTTTTGAAACAGTTTCTTGGGAAGCTATTTTAGCTATATTGCCTAGAATGAATTTTCCTGCTCCTTTTTTAGCGCGGCTATACACATGTATCTCAACCCCCAAGTTTTCTATATCAAGGCATGGTGGTTTGCATGGGTATTTCAATGGTAAAAGAGGAGTAAGACAGGGAGATCCTACCTCGTCTCGATTATTCATCATTGTAATGGAGCTTCTAAACTCTCTTATCCTTAATAAGGTTGAGCTTAAAAAGTTAGAATTGCATCCAAGGTGTAAGAATCCACTTATAACCCATTTGCTTTTTGCAGATGATTTAATCATCTTTACCAAGTCTGCTTCAAGTAATATTCAATGTATCCTTTCTACGTTGTAAACCTTTTATGATATCACTGGTCTTCAGATTAATATGAGCAAATCTCATATCAAAATTGCGGGTCTGCCTATAAATCAGAGAAATGAGTTAATATTGAGTTCAGGTTTAAAGGAATTGCCTTCTGATGCTATATATTTGGGTTTGCCACTTTTCTCTTCTAGGGTTTCTAAAGCTAAATGTATGCCAATGTATGAGAGAATTATTGATAAGATGAAACTCTGGCCTTCATGTAATCTATCACAGGCTGGTAGATTAACGATTATACAATCTATCATTAGCTATGACCACTTATTACTCAAGACATTTCATGTTGCCAGTGAAACTTTTAAATATGGTGATTAGTGCCATGAATAAGTTCTTGTGGCATGGAGACTCCTTTGCTAAAAAAAATGATACCAATTTCATTCTAAGTTGTATGATGATAAGAGGAATGATGGATTAGGTATTACGGATCTTTTGCAATGGAATAAGGCAGCTATCTCAAACTACATCAATAAATTGAACTCTGATGACAGTAGTCTCTGGATAAGATTTGTGAAAGCAAACCTGATTGGCAAAAAGGATTTCTGGACAATGGCAATCCCTCAGAATTGCAGTTGGAGATGGCGGCACATTTTGAAGTTGAGAGGTACTTTTTTACCTTTTATTCAATGTAATGCTAGTAGAATTAAAGGCTTATCATTCTGGAACATGCCTTAGTCTGATAGAGGACTTATTCTTGGTAATGTGGTTGAGTTTAATATAAAGAGGAATTGTGGAATTTTTGAGAATGCTATAGTTGATGATTTTCTTCATGATGGTGATCTGTTATTGCCGTATAGTAGTTCATCTTTTTTAAGGAGTTTATGGAGTCATATAAGAGGTAGTTTAAGATTGATGATGATATAGATGTTATTTGGTCTGGTAAAAGGCATTCTATTAAGCAAGTGGATAGAGTGTTGCAAGGTGATAAACCCATCTTTCCATGGCATAGTAGAATTCGGAGTACGAAATCATCAGCCAAACATAATTTTTTGTTGTGGAAGATAATGTCAAATGCAGTTAACACAAAAGAAAAGTTGTACTCTTTGGGAGTCATACCGGATAATACTTTGTGTTCTTTGTAGATCTGATGCTGAAAATAACACCCATCTTTTCTTTGAATGCCACTATGTTTTTCTGATTTGGAGTTGGATTTTGGCAGTTGGAAATTATTATAGACCATCAAGAGATAGTAGGATTGAATGGTATAATGTTTTTAAAGCGACAAGATGGAAAACGAGTAAGAGTGTGATTATATTGAAGATTTTGAAGTTGTTCATATATGAAATTTGGGTTGAAAGAAATAAAAGAATATTTGGTGGTATGTCATTGAATTCTAATGAATTGTTTGCGGTGATTCATAGGAAGATTTTGAAGCTTTTGTAAGGTTTGTGTTGTATTCATTTATTGGATTATGCAGCGATCCTTGAGTGGTTACAATGAACCTTGAAGTCCAGTATTAGTGAGCAACAGTCCTTTCTAGTTGATGATGTCTGGCATTATGAGATTGAAGTTTTGTAATTTTTGTAGTTAGTTATGGTGACAATATCATAGAGTTTTTTTCTGAGTAACTTGTATATGTCATTATTTTTTTCTCTATGATGTTTGTTATCATTGTTGTATAAAGTACTCCTTGTAATGTTTTAGTGTTAATAATATTTTACTGCCTTTCAAAAATGAATTGTTAGCATTTTAAAATAGCAATGTGTTAGTGAAATAAATATATAAAGATAAATTATTAAGTTATCAAAATCATATTTTTTTAGCTTGCCACTTCGTTGTGCATTGGAGTTATGTTTATCATGATTTATTCGTACGTATTGTAACGAATGTATGTGATTTGTTTGTTGTAATTATTATAAAGAAAAATAATTGTTATGTAAAACATAAATTCCATTTAATAAAAAGGACATTTCGGTGTTGTATACCGCATTTTTATTAATAAAAATACTAAAACTTTTTTTCATATAGTATAAAATTTTGACAAACAAAAAAATGATTTGGGTGAATACTAAAAATGATTTTTATTAATGAAAATTCTAAAAATATTTTTCATATACCAAAAATATTTCATATTTTTACTTTCTAAATTTGCACATTACGTGAATTCTTTATCGTTAATAAATTTATGTTGTAAAGAATGATTCTACAACTAATGATAATTGATAAGCAGTTAATATTCATATTATATAGCGCTAAAAATGATTAACTTTTTTAGTTGAAATTAAAAAAAACGGTTAACTAATTATTTCCGATCAATGGACATGACTCGTATCATACTTTGACTAGACATATTTTATTTTTGTATTTCATTGTCTTCCAAACTAAATACTAGATATTTTCTTACTCTTTTTTAATATAAGTTAAAATTATTGAGGTATGATACAATGGATTAAAATTATTACTTTTTACATAACCAAAATGACAATTTAATTTGTAACATTGTTGTTTTTATTTTCAGTTAATATTTCTTTTAATAGTTAAATAAATATTTTATTTGTCTCTTCTTTGTTATCATATACTTATTTTTGATAAATATGTGTTGCTCATGTCCAATTTTATATCTATGTTGCAGGTATATCATGTTTGACCCTGCAGGTTCTGGCTTTGGCTCCGGCTTCGGTTTCGGCTCCGCCTCTAGACGACGTAGCATTACCCCTCATGCCGGTGAGGGTAGTGGCTCACAGTTAGCTCGTCCAGTTGTGTACTTGAAACCTAAGGCTGACAAGGCGTAAGTATCAAAATTAGTAGAATAACAATTTAATGTTTTTTTTACATAATATAACTATATTTTATAAAGTTCTAATTTATATTTAACGCAGGGGATTTGAGCTGGAGCCGTCTAAGACGGTTCTAGATATCTCTAAGGAAGCGTATATGACCAGAATGAGTGATTTCTGGCCTAAGTGGAGCAGGGTCCCAGCGAACGTCAAAGAGACTATATAGCAAGATTTTTTGGTACGTTTATACTGCTTTATAAATTCGTTTAATACAAATAAATGAGATTAGTAATATTTTCTCATTATACAGGGGGCAGTCGATGTGCAGGAGGCTGACATGAGCTTTGTTCAGCGACACTGAAACTCAAAGGTCGCTAGAAATTATAGTGAAAAGATGAATGAGATTAAGACAAACGGGAAGAAACCAAAGTGGATGGGCGATGAAGTGTTCGATAAAATGGTTGCTTGGTGGGGCATGGATGAGTTCAAGGTAAATCTATAACGAATCTAATTAATTTTTTTTACCAATTTTAAATAATTAGTCAATGTACAATTGTAGGCCGAGTCTGAAAGGAACACTATAAATAGGAACAAGAATCCTGTAACTCATCGCGGAGGATCCAAGTATTTCCAGCATCACTGCGAGAACTTGATAAAGTTGCCAACTATTACATTTGTATATTGATCAATTAAATGATTGACTATGTAGAATTGAATTATTCAATTTTCAACTGCAGGAACGTATTCGTGGACATCTTGTAACGTCCCAGATTTTTCGGCCATTTAAATTAGGATATTTAAATTTGTTTATATATTATATTGGAAATATAATGGATTTTTAATTGAATTTATTTACTTAGAACAGAGTTCGAATATATATATATTTATATATTAATTAAAACGAGCTCGAAACGTCGCAGTAGTTTGAAATTTTCGATTTGAACTTTAACTGGATATACAGGATCCAATATAAGTCGAATTTCTGTGAAACGAGACACGTTTGAACCGGTTTGATTATATTTTTCTAATGAAAGAGAAAAATCGAAATTCCAACTTATAGATTTCAAGTTACGTCCAATTCAAATTTTCAAATAGTCGCTGTGAAATCGTTTTTAAATTATAACGATTTATTTTATTTATATTAAAGGATTTGTATATAAATAAAATATTATTTAAAACCAGAATTTCTAATATTGAGTTTTGAGTTCTATACTGATCTAAAAACGGTTTGTTTGAATTTAACGTATAGTTATATATTTATCAGCATTTCACTTGATCAGGCAAAACCGAAGAAAACCGAATACATTATCCTTGTACAACACAAACAAATTTGCTACATGAACATGATACAAAAAAAAAAAAAGAGAACTTCGACGTACAACATGAAAGTACTGGAAAGTGATCAACAAAATATATACAACATATATCCATAAACTGTTGGTACAAATGCAAAACCGAGTGTACAAGAGAATTCATTTTTCAAATTTCAATGTCATGTATTGTTTCTTTCATAAAACACATAAAACAGTAAGATGAGTATATCTCCACAAGCACAAACAGCAAAATATATCTGTGTACATACGGCTGAATAAGACAACACAATGAACAGCTAGAAAAGAAGATCCATCAAAATCTATGGCAACAAATCAAAACAGCCACATAATGTACAAGAACAGCTAAGAGGAAATATTTATATACACTAAATCTTTACAGAATCGAACAGCTGTATATATATTCTTTTATATAGAAAATTTCACACCTCAATTTACTGTGCCATGTATTTAAAATAGAAAGAAAATCTAGCATACAGTACAAAATCTTTTGATTTGAATAAACAGAACTTATAGCCTTACAACTACCTAAGTAATGCACATGCACTACTTCGATCAAAGGTCCCATTCAAGCAGTCCAACAATCCTGAAAACACCTTTCAAAATCCACCCAAATCTCTGTAAAAATCCTCACACATCCATCAATGTCCATCACCGTACACAAAACAACCTGGAAAGGGGAAAACCACAACTGGCATCAACCTATAGTAGCTATGCTACCTACGAACAGCATTGAAAGACTTTGATCTGATCTAAATCGAAATCACCACTATAAATATTCTATCACACAATGTATTTCATCACCCATTCGCAAACACAGTAAACCAGAAACCCATTCAAAACCAGAAAAATCAAATACAAATAATATAGCAATGAAAAAATCAGCAAAATACTTATCTGTATATACGAGTGCGCGGATTTCTTCATGGTTGAAGGCGGAAGGTTCAATGGAAATTTCAAGTTAGCTTGTGGGTCTAGGGGTTGATCGACGTTGTGGGGGGTTCGATGGGTCGTTGGAAGAAGGAGAGCGAAGGGGAGACTGAGGCAGAGAGGTGCGAAAGGGGGTGCGACGCCATCAAACTGTGGTGTGTCGAAATCAAAAAGGGGATTAGGGTTTTATTTTCGGTCTGGAGTAAATTTGGGAGGCAGCTTACTGAAATGAAAATAAGAGATCAGAAATAGGGTTTTAAGGGGGCAAACGGGTATGATTTAATTGGGCCAAGGATTAAGGTAAGGGCCCAAACTTTTTTTTTAAGTTTAAATAATTTAATTACTTTATCAAATTGTTTATACGATATCTCGTACATACAGTATCAGATTTACGCACGGTCAGTTACGTTGGGACCGTAAAGACGAGAACTTCGAGATGGAGCAGAGATTGGTCAGGATCGGGAACAATTGAGAATTTTAGTCGAATTAAACATCAGTTTAATTTGACTAAAAACAGACTATTTAGCGACAGATTCAAATCAAGGTGAGTTAAACTCACTCAGTTATTCCCACTTATATTTTATAAGTTGGGTTTTTATTTTTGTGTGCTATGGTTGCTAATGATTGACTTGTTGTTGATATATATTGTTTGAACTGATGAAATTAAACGTCGTTTAATTTCAGTGAAACACAAATCGTTATTTTTAATGATTGGTCCCAATTAAGGTAACTTACCTTATTGGTCACGTTTATAAAATAAACGTGTTTTAATAAATGAATTGTTTTGTTTGATTGTTGTGGTTGATATTGAATTATCGTTATAGACTGTTATGAGACCATTATTTATTTGAATTGAATTGTTTTGATTAGATGGTTGATTTGGTTATTGAATATTGACCTGAAATTCACCATTTGTTTTGTTTACACCAATGGGTACTATTGGTTGAGTGATTGGCAGTACATGGCCTATGAATTAACCGTTTTATGAATATCGATCTACCGTTAGGTAAATTGACGAGATAAAGTTATAAAATTTATTTTGTAACTGAAAATAGATTTTAAATCTATTATTTTGAATTAAGGTTTGTAAAAAGGAAAAATATTTATTATTTATTAATCGAGCTTATAATTGATTTTATAAAGGAAATTTCTGATATTTATCAAATTTATAAGCGAGTAAGTAGGAATTAACTTAATGTTATAAATTTGAATAATTGTTTTTGAGAGATAAATAAAAAGGAAATTTATTTAAATTAATTTTATTAATTTAAATAAAGGATTATTTGGAACTGGTTAATGAGATAATTGTATTTTGGATTGGAAAAGTCAATTATTTGACTAAGTTGATTTTTAGACTAATTGTTTGAATTAATCCAATGAGATGGGTTAACGAATAATGGTTTAATTATAATAAGATTTTAAAAAGAAATTTATTATTTATTTAGCAAATAAATAAGTCAATTAATTATACAGTAGTTAACGGTGAAGTGAATTATAAATTTAATTTAAGAGATTGCTACTGAAATGAGAATCATTTATGGAAGTTAATCGAAATTGAAATGAAATATGATTTCGTTGTGAAAGGAATTCATAGACGGGTTTATATAAAACCCAAGTCTTTATAACAAAATGGAAGAAGAAAATTTAAGCAAATGTGACTGCATAAATTAAGGTTTGCTTAATGTTTGAATTCAGTAAAAAGAAATTGATAATGGAAGGGTTATATTAAATCATGATTTATAATCAAAGTTTATAAAAAGGAAATTGAAACGTTAAACTTTGGGAATGGTTTATACTAAAAGAAAATAGTTGGTTATTATATTCAAGTGATAAAATAAAGCAGATTTCATAACATTGTTTTACTTAAGATGAGTCATTTTCTCAATATGGTTAATGAGAAATAAAATAGTAAATGGTTTTGAAACGATAGTAGAATAAGGAATTGAATAAGATCATTGAATATTTTCTCAAATATGAAAGTGAAATAGTTTGAAATAGCCATACGTCAAATAAGTTTTATTTGAAATGTTTAAGGATTTGAGATTAACTATCGTTAATCGTTTTAATTAAAGTGGCCATGTAGTGCTGGCACTGAACTGGTAAAATCATGTTACTCACACAATTATTTATTTGATAGTTAAATCACCGACTATCAAATCTGACCCATACGATCGTTGGTACGGAAAGACTGGGATCGAATATATATTCGAAACCCATTCCGACCAGCGAATACGTGGAAGAAGATTATTGAAGATGGAGCAATTGAAGACCGACGATTTTCATGAGCGGACTCTGGTTTAGTGGCCAGAGATATTTCAACAGTAATTCGGTCGTGATTAGAATCTACGAATTGCAAGGACTTTTCGCTACTAATCTTTAGGGTGATTCCTAGGATGAAGTAGGAGGGTGCCTTCGGTTCATCCTGTTCCTGGATGACTCGTATGGACAAATGTCTGACAGAGTATTTCCAAAGTATTTACGTACATTGATTTCTTCAAACGTACCATGGTTGTGGCAGAGGATGACGGTTCTCTTAGCTCAACAATCAGAGTATTTTTGTGGATGTCAATTAGTGATATCCGGCGGATCTGACGATGTGGCACTCAAAGTAAATGTTGGCCAAGTGTTTTCAAGGCGATTCAAACCTCAAGCCTCACAACTAGGAAATGAAAGAAATCGGGCAGGCAACATGGCTATGTGGGTCGCTCCCATTAGGGTGTATGATCACCTATCTAGAGAAAATCCATTTGCTTCTTTAATCTATTTCAGTGTTGTCCCTTTTCGGGAAACGGTTGCTGATCCCAACCGTTGGTGATATACATTCGATACACTCAAGCGAAATGAGTGGTCGGTCATGTGTAGGCCGGGTTGCAAGATGTTCTTGTTGAACCCAATGTATTCGCCTCTAGAGATACACTATCGGCAGGTGGTCCCATACCTTGTCATAGTTGGAATTCAATCTCCAATAAGCGCCCGCGATTTTGATTGTGTACTATATATGTGGAGCTTGAGATGCAAGCGTTCCACTAGATTGTTATTTACTTGTATTTAGACATTATTATAATATCAGAAAAGATATTGGTTTCAAAACTGTTTTGGGTTATCGTAAGGTAAAAACCGTCCGTGTTTATGTGTGGATTTGGTCTTACGTTTATCCTTTTCTTTTGAAAAGATTTTGAACTTTAAAATCATGATTGAATGATTTACCCTTAATACTATGCGAGTTTATCTTACTCTAGTTCACCATACTGACCCGGTGTTTTGTAAATGCTCGGGTTAGCCCGGGTGTACATGTTCAGGTTATCAAATGCTGTGAAGAGACGGGATGGAAGAGTTCAAACGTATGATATTATATAGATACTATTCCGTTGTGGTTGTATATGGGACAGATTATTATTACTGTCCAGTGATGTTGATGTACTCTGATATTGTAAGTTTTATTTAAAGCTCTCAATAAAGATTTTATTTCTATATTATATTTTGTTCCGCTGCGATGTGAGACTCTGTGTTTGTGTTAATTCTTCTTCTTCTTCTATTCTTATATTTCTTTCTTTCCTTCTCACCCTCTAACTTCTTTCCATAAACGTTCCAGTGTTCTCGGTGTTTTGGATAATCGGCATGAGATATGTTAATGTATTTATGTCGATTTTCAGGACCGAAAATCGCTGGGTCGTTACACATCCCATGTCCTACGTGGACGTATTTACTGACACCCACACATCCAGGCACGTAGACGAGGATGGCAATGTCACATATCAATGGGATGATGAAGATAAGGCGACAACTGCATACATATGCGTATTTTAAATTTTATTATCACATCGATTAGTTTATTAATTACTAGTTAATGTAAAATAAAATCAAATTTCTATTATTTTTCAACTGAAATTGTTTTTTGCATTATAGGCAAAGTTTTAGAAGGCACGGGCTCATGCGCTTGAGGAGTCGGGATGTGACGAGTTGATGCAGGGGGAGGAAGACAACCTATTTGATGCTGTTATGGATCCATCGCAATGGAGCAGGAGTTATGGATTACGTAACCTGACGGTAATATTCATATTTCAGACTATATTTTGATAATTTAATATTTCAGACTATATTTTGATAATTAAATTAACTTATGCACATGACAAACATGTAGATATGACATACGAATGTAATATGCTTACTTTTTTCCATTGTCAAGATTCATGATGAGCTTACTTTTTTCTTTTACTTTTTCCTTAGAAAAAAAAGAAACGTATGAATGTAATATGCTAACTTAAATGACTTTTTGCAGATATACCAAATATTTCATCGCTATATTTAGTTATCTATATGCAACTGGCATGAAAACACAACATTGACAAATGGGACATCTCTATATTTAGTTATCTATAATTAAATTAACTTATGCACTTTTATGTTCTAATTTTTCTTTCAATAGTTATGCTTATCTTACATCTAATAATTATTCATGTTTTAATTTTTGTACAAGCTTTCAGTCTTAACACATCTATGTTCTAATATCTTCTATACTTGTATTTGCAGGTTTCATAAGCTAAGAAGTCACATGAAAAAGAAGAAATTAAGGAGATGCGAGCATTGATTGAGCAGCTGTAGGACCAGAATCATGTGCATGCTATGCAGATTGAGCAGCTGAATCAAAAAGTTGTGGAGTACTTGCACAATCATGGTACTTTTCCTTCTTCGTCTGCTTCTGGAAGACATAACGGCGAACATGATGCAGCTTGAAGTATGTTTTTTTTGGTGTGGCTTAGAGATGTGATTTGTTTTGTTATTGTATATATTGGTACGGAGTGGATGAGGCATGTTTGTATGTATTTTGATGGTTTGTATATATTGGTACGGTTTGTTTGCATGTTTGGATTGTTGTAGACATGGTTTGTTTTGTATACATTGATGTTTCCGTGTTTTATTTTGGTTATTTGTATCATTATTGTTATATATACGCTGAGTATATGCGGAATTAGTTGGAAATGGTCTGGAAATGGATTGGAAATGAATTGAATTGGAAATGGGATGGCTGGGAGGTTGTTAGCTTGTTGTTATATAAAAAAGAAACTCAGTATTTCCAACGGCTAGAACGGTTTCCAACGGCTACTGCCATTTGAAGCCATTGGTAATGCTATTGGAAATGTTTCGTTGGAAGCCGTGAATGTTATTCCAACAGCCGGCAACGGCTAATAGCCGTTGGAATATCCCTATAGTCTAGTAGCATAAGCAGACAAAAAATACCGAATGTAGATAATGTTGGATATTCCAGCCCATATTTGGCATAATTTTATGCAAGCATATTTGGCATAATTTTATGCAAGCATATTTGGCATAATTTTATGCAGGCTTATTTGGCATAATTTCATGCAGGCATATTTGACATAATTTTATGCAAGCATATTTGGCATAATTGTATGCAGGCATATTTGGCATATCTTTTTATGCAGGCCATGCTTAATTTGTGGGAGAGATTTATTAGTTTTGTCTTTTTTCTAGATTTGTTGTGCAAGCATGCCTTTTGTGCAACAATATCTTTTCTTTTAAGCAAAGACATTTGGGAGATTACTCACAATTTTGGTATGCACATTAAAAGAAAAAGGGTTAATATAACCAGATCTGGTCACATAAGGCAGCAGCAGTTTTTGGTCATTTATCATCTTCTTCAAGGTGTTTTGGTCTTCAAGATTGAGCTTCATTCTTGCTCGATACACCGCTGGCATGAAATGCACACATAGGGTGTTCTCTTACACCTTTTTCATCTCTTATTGTTTTTGGATTCCGGTGATTAGAAGAGAATCTTTTGTAAACATTTTGGGGTTGTTTTCCCCTTTTGGTTTATCAATAAGAGAAGAGGGTAGACTCCTTAAGAGGTCTCGTGGTTTTTACTCTTCACATCGAAGAGGTTTTCCACGTATAAAATCTTGTGTCTTGCTATTTTACTTTCATCGTATCTTTTTTATTTGAATGGTGTGTTGATTGATTGTCTTGTGTGTGATATTGTGGGTGTAGCTTGAAGTAACCCCTAATCGATCCTATCAAATTGGTATCAGAGCTTGGGTAGGTTATTTATCACACTATGGAGTCGAGCAGTCATAGCTCAATGATTAAGTTGACATCAACCAACTATTCTATTTGGAGACCTATGATGGAAGACTTGTTATATTGCAGGGATTTACATGACCCAATTGAAACCGTCACTAGTTCGAGTGGTATTATCTCTAAACCTTCTAAACCCGATAAAATGGAAGAGAATGAATGGATAAAGTTGAAAAGGAAAACTTTAGGAACCATTAGACAATGGGTTGACATTAGCATTTTTAACCATGTGTCACAAGAGACCGATCCATATGATTTGTGGAAGAAATTAGAAGGTTTGTATGAGAGGAAAACCGCCCATAACAAAGCTTCATTGATTAAAAGGCTTGTTAATCTAAAGTTGAAAGGTGGAAAGTCAGTTTCTGAGCATCTTAGTGATTTCCAAGATATTATTAACAAGTTGACAACTATGAAGATCATTTTTGGTGATGAATTGCAAACTTTGTTCTTATTGAGTTCTTTGCCAGATAGTTGGGAAACTTTAGTTGTGACCATTAGTAATTCAGCTCCAGATGGTGTGCTATCTTTGGATGTGATCAAAGAAAGCATGTTTAATGAAGAAATTAGAAGAAAAGAGATTGGAGTTGACAATTCACAAGCTCTTGTTGTGGAGAATAGAGGAAGAAGCAAGAGCAAAGGACCCAAAGGCCGTGATAACTCAAGAGGAAGATCCAAGTCTAGTGATGGAAAGAATCACTTCATATGCAACTATTGCAAGAAGCCTGGCCATATTAAAAAGTATTGCTTTCGTTGGAAAAGAGAACATGGGAAGAAGAACGATTTTCAAAAAGAAGGCGATGATAAAAATGTTGCAGCAGTAGCCTCTAAAAGTGATGATGATGTCACTTTAATTTGCGCAACTAGTGAATGTCATCACGTTAGCAGTACAGATTCTGAGTGGCTGGTTGATACAGGTGCTTCATATCATTGTGTTCCTAAGAGAAAGTATTTTTTGAATTATCAAGCAGGTGATTTTGGCAGTGTCAAAATGGGTAACCAGAGTTCAGCAAGCATAGTTGGGATTGGTGATATTCGTGTGAAGACTAATGTTGGATGCATGCTTACATTGAAAGGTGTACGTCATATTCCGGATTTGCGTCTTAATTTGCTTTCAGCTCATATTCTTGATCAAGAAGGCTTTCGTCACACATTTGAGAGTGGCAAGTGGAAATTATCCAAGGGATCCATGACAATTGCAAGAGGCGAGTTGTGTTGTTCTTTGTACAAGACATATTTGACTGTATGTTTTGGTGAGCTCAATGCAGTGGAAGAAAAAGATTCTCCTAATTTGTGGCATCGAAGATTGGGACACATGAGTGAAAAGGGTTTGAAATATTTAGCAGGTAAATCTCTTATTCCTGTAAATACTACAATTTCACTTAACCCTTGTGATCATTGCTTAGCAGGAAAACAACATAAAGCTTCTTTTGCTAGAAAGTCTACAAGAAAGCAGGCTAAGTTGGAGCTTGTACATTCGGATGTATGTGGTCCTATTGAGGTTGAATCCAATGGTGGCAACAAATATTTTGTCACTTTTATTGACGATGCTACTAGAAAGACATGGATTTACATTTTGAAGACCAAAAGCCAAGTGTTTGAAACTTTTCAGAAGTTTCATGTTATGGTGGAAAGGGAGACAGAAAGCAAGTTGAAGTGCCTTCGTACAGACAATGGTGGAGAGTATACCTCACATGAGTTCAAGAATTATTGTGCGCAATATGGTATTCGACATGTGAAGACAGTTCCAGGCACTCCCCAACACAATGGTGTAGCTGAGAGGATGAATAGAACCATTGTGGAGAAGGTGCGATGCATGTTGAAGATGTCCGATCTACCAAAGTCATTTTGGGCTGAAGCAGTGAATACAGCAGTTTATCTGATCAACCGTTCTCCATCTATTCCATTGGGGCTTGACATTCTAGAGAGAGCATGGAAGGGATGTGATCCTGTATATACACATCTTAGAGTATTTGGATGCAAGGCATACATGCATGTGCCAAAAGACCAAAGGTCAAAGCTGGATTCCAAGACTAATCCATGTGTTTTTGTTGGCTATGGTGATGAAGAGTACGGGTTCAGGCTATATGATCCAGAAAAAGGAAAGGTAGTAAGAAGCAGAGATGTAGTGTTCTTTGAGCATGAAAAAGGTGCAGAACTTTTGAGTGCAAGGTATCATACTAGCTCAGATTTTTTTATTGATACTACTGATGTTTCTTTGTCCCCTACTCGTGGTTTTGTTGAACAGCCAATACAGGCTGATATTGATGCAACACATGAAGGTGTTGATGATGCACAGCTTGATGGTGCACATGTTGATGATGTTCATGATGATGTTCATGATGAAGCTCAACCAAATGGAGAAGTGGCTTGTGAGCAGGGGGAGCAAATTGCCCCACAAGTGGATGATGCTCAAGTTAGAAGGTCAACCAGAGAACATAAACCATCTACAAGATATCCAAGCACAGATTATATCTTAGTTACAGCTGATGGTGAGCCCGAGAGCTTCCAAGAAGTGTTGTCTAGTCAAGACAAGAATCTTTGGCTTGAGGCTATGAAAGAGGAGATGGATTCTTTGATGAAGAATCAGACTTTTGAGCTAGTGAAACTTCCAAAAGGCAAGAAGCTTTTGAAAAACAAATGGGTTTTCAAGAACAAGAAAGATGGTGAGAAGATAGTAAAGCGCAAAGCTAGATTGGTAGTCAAAGGATGCAATCAGAAAAAAGGCATTGATTTTGATGAGATTTTTTCACCAGTTGTCAAGATGACTTCTATCAGAACCATTTTGGGTTTAGCAGCAAGTTGTGACCTTGAATTGGAACAACTTGATGTAAAAACCGCATTTTTACATGGTGATTTGCAGGAAGAAATCTACATGGAACAACCTGAAGGATTTGAAGAAAAGGGAAAAGAAAAACTTGTTTGCAAGTTGAAGAAGAGTCTTTATGGACTTAAGCAAGCACCAAGGCAGTGGTATCACAAATTTGATTCATTTATGACAAGCAATGGTTACAAGAGGACTGTTGCAGATCCTTGTGTGTATTTTAGAAAGTTTCCTGGTGATATCTTCATTATTCTTCTTTTATATGTGGATGACATGTTGGTAGTTGGACAAAACTTAGAATTGATTAGCAACTTGAAGAAAGATTTGTCCAAGTCATTTGACATGAAGGACATGGGTCCTGCAAAGCAAATCTTAGGCATGGAGATTGTTCGTGACAGAAAAGCTAGGAAGTTGTGGCTATCTCAAGAAAAATATATTGAACGTGTGCTTGAAAGGTTCAATATGAAGCATGCTAAGCCGGTTTGTACACCACTCGCATCTCATTTTAAGCTAAGTAAGAGGGATTGTCCAACAACGGAGAAGGAAAAAGCAAGTATGTCTTCTATTCCTTATTCATCTGCAGTTGGTTCATTGATGTATGCTATAGTGTGCACTAGGCCAGATATTGCACATTCTGTTGGTTTGGTGAGTAGATACTTATCCAATCCTGGTAAAGTTCACTGGGATGCAGTAAAGTGGATTTTCAGATATTTGCGTGGTACTTCTAGATTTTGCTTATGTTTTGGAGGTAGCAAACATGTTCTTGAGGGGTATACAGATGCAGACATGGCTGGTGACATTGATAGTAGAAAATCTACCTCAGGTTATGTGTTCACATTTTCAGGGGGAGCCATTTCTTGGCAATCCAAGTTACAAAAGTGTGTGGCTTTATCTTCAACCGAGGCAGAGTATATAGCAGCTGTGGAAGCAAGTAAAGAGATGCTTTGGTTGAAGAGGTTCCTTCAAGAGTTGGGTTTGCAACAAGAAGAGTATATAGTATTCTGTGACAGTCAGAGTGCTATGGATTTGAGCAAGAATTCCATGTATCATGCACGCACTAAGCATATTGATGTTCGGTATCATTGGTTAAGAAATGTGATTGAAGAAAATATGCTCAAGTTAAAGAAAATTCATACAAACAAGAATGGTGCAGATATGTTGACTAAAGTGGTTCCAGGAAACAAGCTTGATGTTTGTAGCAAGCTTGTGGGAATGAGTTTCAAATGATGATTGAAGCATGCACATCTTCCCCAAGTTGGGCTGGAGGGGGAGATTGTTGGATATTCCAGCCCATATTTGGCATAATTTTATGCAAGCATATTTGGCATAATTTTATGCAAGCATATTTGGCATAATTTTATGCAGGCTTATTTGGCATAATTTCATGCAGGCATATTTGACATAATTTTATGCAAGCATATTTGGCATAATTGTATGCAGGCATATTTGGCATATCTTTTTATGCAGGCCATGCTTAATTTGTGGGAGAGATTTATTAGTTTTGTCTTTTTTCTAGATTTGTTGTGCAAGCATGCCTTTTGTGCAACAATATCTTTTCTTTTAAGGAAAGACATTTGGGAGATTACTCACAATTTTGGTATGCACATTAAAAGAAAAAGGGTTAATATAACCAGATCTGGTCACATAAGGCAGCAGCAGTTTTTGGTCATTTATCATCTTCTTCAAGGTGTTTTGGTCTTCAAGATTGAGCTTCATTCTTGCTCGATACACCGCTGGCATGAAATGCACACATAGGGTGTTCTCTTACACCTTTTTCATCTCTTATTGTTTTTGGATTCCGGTGATTAGAAGAGAATCTTTTGTAAACATTTTGGGGTTGTTTTCCCCTTTTGGTTTATCAATAAGAGAAGAGGGTAGACTCCTTAAGAGGTCTCGTGGTTTTTACTCTTCACATCGAAGAGGTTTTCCACGTATAAAATCTTGTGTCTTGCTATTTTACTTTCATCGTATCTTTTTTATTTGAATGGTGTGTTGATTGATTATCTTGTGTGTGATATTGTGGGTGTAGCTTGAAGTAACCCCTAATCGATCCTATCAGATAACATAAAAATATGAATTGTGCTATAACAACATAATGAAACCATATCGGAAGTCACCTCCCATGCTTGAACCAAAATCCGACATAATGTACAAAAATGACCTACTAATTTCAAAATGATAGCAATATATTAAAGAAAAAAAAGAGGTCGATCAATAATTCAAACTGAAATCGATAAATTAAGTTAAAATAACTTTTAATGCTATTAGGTGAGAATGAGTTATTTAAAAAAGAGAGGAAATTCAAATCAACAATGAAAATTCGATGACATCGACGATTGATTTTTAATTTTCGTTAGAAATCAAAAGAGAAAGAAAATAGGAGAAACGAAAAAAGTTAAAAAGAAGAAAGTTAGGTTGTTCGACAAAATAAGAAGAGAAGTCGGCCTTCAACCCAAATTTTAAGACTTACATATTTAGCCCAAAGTAACTTAAAGGTACGTCTTCAAGCATATTTTCTACATGCTATAGTGTGAAATTATTTAAAATTCAGAATTAATTACACAATGGTTAAAGTATGTATTTAAATTCACAAAATCGTTTTGCATCATAACTTCAACTTTGTATTTTAAAAAAAACTTCAAAATCTATAATTAACATTTAACAAGGTATGATAATAATTTAAATAAAAATATTTAAATTTAAGAGTCATAGAATGTCGTTAAAACATTCAATTGCAGGGCTACAGAAGGCTGTTGGAAGTCCGTTGCAGTTCTATCCCTCTTAAGCAATGTTAAGTACATTAGTTCAATTTTTCTTTGATAAATTGACGTAAAATCAAGATTGTAGTCAATGAACTCTAGCTGATACGATTAAAGGTATTACGCTTTAGACAAATGTTCTAAAGATCATTGGTTTGAGTCTTGAGACATAAAAAATGTGTGCTTTGCTTAGGTAAAAGTAGCACTCCTATTATATATAAAAATACTAAATAACCGTCAGAAAAGTAAACAACAAACATAAAATGTAATACAAAATAAACATATCAAAATAACACAATCTACAATAAATAAACTTTTAGCTTCAAAAATGGAATTAACCCTAACTCACTATGAAAACACTAGTTTTACAGGCAATCTGGATAATATCAGACGCATATCTAAAAGAAATAGCGAGTAAAAGCAGAAAAGAGAAAAAAGACAAGAATTATAATAGTTCGGTTATCTCTTGTCTAAGTCCACTTCATTCTATCTTTTACTATACTTTTACTATTGGATCTCACTAAATCTCAACTAGTCAGCCTTAAATCTAGGTTATAAGTGTTGTAACAATCCGCCTTTTCAGGATGATTCAAGTTGACAATAAACTGTGCATGTCTAACTCGGATCGTTCCAAAATGATGAATTATTAATGGGGCTAGATAAAAAACTGGAATAAGAAGAGAATGAACTAAAAATAATACAGAATCTCACAGCGAAAACGATACAATATAATAATAACATAACTGGTATACATTTGATTTCAGTCTACAATGTCAGTGTTATACGCTTAACCGAACATATCAATAATCCAATGGAAATAATAGTAGTATATACGGTCTTCAAGCTCTGTCTTTGTCTTTAAGTAACTAATATCTTTTATAACTGAAAAACAACTAAGGTCGACTCAGACGTAATAGAAAACAAAACAATTGAGTCGGGACTATATATTCTTACATGAGTAAATTCAAATCAGAAAATAAAGATGCATAAATAAAAAGTCAGTACATGGTGAAATCTAATTTCTTAATTATATTTCTTGTTAATAGTCTTTTTACAGTTTTATTTTAAATCTTTGAAATAATAATATATTCATTTTTTATATCAGATCATATATCTTTGGAATTTTAAACAATTTACTTTTGAATATATTGTTATTTCAAAATTCGAATATTACAGGTGATCATATCAAAAGACATAAAATTAGTTTGAGAGATTACTCCCAATACAAAAGTCAATGAGTTACCTAATAAATCAATCAATCGACGAACACCTTGTCCAAATTAGTTAATACACTTGGACGTGGTGCAAAAGAGCATGAGTTATCACTTTGCGGAATCTAACCTACTTGCCATGTAATATGATACATACTACTTAATAATTGTATATAAAGTACCAATTTATAAAGAAAAGAAATAACTGGAGTACATCCTTGACGGATTATATTCAAGTTTTAAATGAACCTTCGACTCAAAGCGCATTCCTTAATGATGGGTTAATGTATCAGCGGTAATATATAAAGTCAATTATTGCTCGAAATTTTAAATATTTAACAAAATATTCATAAGTACTTCGCAAGTCTTGTCTTTTACTTCCCAAAATCATTAGAGATTATTTCAAATTCAATGGAGTTTACATTCTCTAAATAATATTCCAAAAATCTCGTTTGTTTAAAAATGTCTTTGAAACTTTGTTTTTAGATAATGTAACATCATAGATATTTATTTTCGAATATTTTTATCATATCAAATATCATTGTTATATTTAGCAATTTAGTTTCAATCGAGTTGATAGAATTATTTCAAACACTTCAGACTTCAATCATCTTGGAAACATTAACTTCGGAATTTTCATCCAATGATAAATTTAAATTTAAATCAATTTTAAATCATATAGACTTCGAGTTAAACAAAGTTATAATTCAATTTCATTTAAAGTACTTACTCAAGTTACTATATAGGATAGAAATAAAGTGGGTGAATGTAGCTTTGCAACGGAAAAGACGGTTCACAAATTGGAGCTCATAGGAGGAAGTTATAGACAAAAATGTGCAGTGTGTTTCAGTAGGAAAGGGTTGGACATTTGAGCTGAATGGTTTTGGAACCAGTGAGTTAAGTCAGACGTCTGATCATTTTGGTCAGATGCCTGTTTATAGGGAACAGACGTCTGACCGAGGCAGGAATTTTTTTCCGAAGCTGGAGACAGACGTCTAACCTAAAATTCAAATGTCTGAGGCAACTTCTGTGTTATTTCGGGTTGTGGACTTGGTGTGTTGATTTGTGAAGGTTCAGGGCCAATTTGAGAAATTACCAAAGAAGGGTCTCTCCCTATATAAGCCATCTTTAAATTTGGAACAAGTGTGGATTAAATTAATCTCCAAGCAATGGTTTTATCTTCCATAATTAGGGTTTTGGAAATCCTATTAATTCTTCAATTCTCATCTCTACAAAATCAGATTTTTCTTTATGAATCAATGAGATTATTGTAATTAATCTCTTTTATTCTTCTCATTGGTATTAATAAAAACTCTCTCTCAAGTGGGCATACGCGAACACGACGTTAGTGGAACCACTATAAATTAGTGTGTGATTTATTTTATCATTATTGCTTGTTATATATTGCTTGTTGATTGTTTGTGATTGGTTATTGGATTGATCGTGTTTGGTTTTGAGATGTTGATTGGTTGTTTTTGCACTTCTATCACGATCTAACTTAGTTTCGCTGCATTGGTGTTGTGTTTGAGTGGTATCGAATAAAAAATCTCAACAACCTTCGGTGTCATAGCAATAGGTGTTGGTAGATAGTTATTGAAATGTCGAAATCAGGTTCAAGTAGTCCCTCTATGTTTAGTCCAAGTGGTATGGCGCATATGTATGTGGATCGTATGTGGCTTTGGAATCACACTTGGTTATTGAAAAGTGACATGATGATAATGATTTTGAAAAGTGGCAATGGAAGATGGAATCGGTTCTTAGACGGAATCATGTATATCGAATAGTGTTTGATACACATTTATTACCGATAGGCAACTCGAATGTAGAGATAGGAAATGGAAGAGTGAGCATTTACTACACTTTCACTTGCTATAGGAGAAAATGTTATCTTCGAAATTAATGGTGAGACAACTGCTAAAGGAATTTAGGACAAGTTGGAGGAGTAACATACTAAGAAGTCACTTATTAATTGTCTGATCTTGTTGCGAACGTTTTTCACCTATAAGATGAAAGATTAAATTCATTTCTATTATCAATTAATATTTGTATCGAAAATCAAATTCATTCATTCATAAAATCAAAAATAAATTGAGTTTCAAATATAACAATCAAAATTTAAATTAAATCATAAAAAAATCACTTAAAAATTCAGGCTGTTACATTATGCTTATAACGTGTCCCCCTCTCTTTAAACATAACCATTATCACAAATGAATTTTTGATTATGATTTTAAATATTATATCCCTTGCTCGATATATGTTGAAATAAAATATCTGATCTCATTTATATTTTCCTCGTCACTTCCTTTGATATGTTCATGTCTCACCCAAAATATGGATTCAAACCTTAATTCGGAATCTCAACCAAAATTACATCATTTTCCTCTTTTTTAATTTTTTTTCTTCATTTTCATGTAGTTTCAAAGAAAGTACTATCAAATTACTAATTAACTAGTCCGTAGACATTCTATTCTTTTTACCTTCTTATATAGTTAAGTCACATCAATGATTTCATTCCTTTTTATATTCAAATAAGAGGATATTATTCGATCATTACTAGATAAATTAAGCTAATAGAGTTACCGCGATTTTCCGAAACACTAATTTGAATTCTTTTTCCTATGCAAATATAATATGATGCAAATTTTGTTTTTACTTTGAAAATTATAATTGTTAAATAAATCATTAAAACATATGTTGAACACGCGTTAGTTACTCGGAAAGGATGAACTTTAAAATCCAAGATATCAGGTTGAGATTTACACATGAGATACACTCTTTCTCTGAGATCTTCTCCGATAGGGGATAGTTTATGCCAGTTTTCAAGATAAAACATGTACGAAATATGATATCTTAAATCTTTTTTCAGGTACCAGTAATGAATTTAGAATGCAATATTATCCAGTTGTAGATAATACTTTAAGCACCTCTGGGCTACTTGTTGAGCACAATGATAAACTTCTATTGGAGGTTGATTCAGACATGGGTTATATTTATTCCTTTGAGTCAACGTTTGCTTTACTGGTCTTGCTAAGTGGTTCAAGAACATGATCCAAGAAGGATTTTTTTCTAGGTTGGGTTTTGTCTTGATGTTCTTTATTAGTTGAAGGGCATCTTCTTCACTCATGTGATTCCTTATTATTTAAAAATGGTAGAAGTTCATTCAATCTGGCATGCTTTGATAAATAACAAAAAAAAATTGTACGGTTTATGATAAACAATATTCAGTAAATGTCCATGACTATTAGCTCAAGTAAGAAATGGTATAAATCCGTAACTTGAGGTATCAAATGTCATCAGTTCAAGCTTCCAAGAGAGCAAAATGTGTGCTCTGCTCGAATAAAGTATAACCTTATTATTTAAAAAAATAATTATTATTCAACAAATGAAGCAATATTAATTTGGGTAAAGTCATTAGAAATATATTTTTTCTATAATAATTTAAGTTACCATTTACATTTTTGCATATCATATTTGGTTCACTAGCAATCTAGGACTCATATCGAATGCTTTATTGGTTGGTTTATGAATAATATATATCTGCTATTTTGGATTTTCAATTATTGAATGATTGTTGTGCTTTAAATTAGATATGCTAACAACAAAAATCCTTTGAATCATCAATCTCTATTTACTCTCTAAGCCTTCTAATCCTTTCAGCTAATAATGGATTCTCTCCTTATTTGGAAGCAATCTGTTCGATTAAAACCAGTCGAACTTCCAAACATGACATCATGGTAGTACACAAATTCGAACTAGCTACTGATTGTAACTGTACGTCACAGGAAGTCAATACCACCAAATCTTTTCATTTTTCTAGCATGGAAAATAATACATTTTGCTTCTTTCTGCTAAGTGCATTTGCAACTATATTCCCTTCAATAAGTGTATATTATATTCCAAAATCATAACAGTAATGAACTCTAACCATCATTGTCATCTTATGTTCAGTTACTTCTGAGAGAACAAGTACCACAAAACTTTATGATCAGCAAACAACTCGAATCTCTCCCCTAACAGGTAGTGTATTTATATCTTGAAGAGAAAGATAAATGCAGTTTACTCCAAATCATGAGTCAGATATCAAACTTCATATGGTTTGAGCTGTCAAGAAGCGTAAGAAATAGCCTTGCCCTATTGCATTAACATAGCTCTTAATCTAGTTCCACAAGTATCCATGTAAACAAGTAAATTCTGATTTCCGTTACGTACAACTAATACGAGTGCATTTGTCAAGAAATTTTCCAGTTTTTGGAAAGCTTCCTCACGTTTGTCAGTCCAAATAAACTTTACATCCTTTCTGATTAGCTTACTCTTCGATGTTGTTATACGGGAGAAATCCTTGATGGATCTACGGTAATAGTCAGGCAGTGCAAGGAAACTCTTGATCTCACTAATTATCTTTAGTCTCTTTCAATTATTAACAACTTCGATCTTGAGTGGATATACCGCGAATCCTCTTTTGAAGCTGCATGACCGAGAAACTCCGCTTTCATTTCCCAAAAGGCGATTCCTTGAGAACTTAACTTTTAACTAATGTTACCTTAAGGCCTTGAGTGCTATCCTAAGATGAGCTTCTTAATCTCGCTCATTTTTAGAATATAGCAATATAGAATCAATTAAAACTAACATAGACATATCCAAGTACTTTTGGGAGATCCAGTACATCGAGTCTACGTGATAGGTGGGAGTATTAATCAACTTAAATAGCATGACTAATCACTCGTATGACCCATATCTGATTTTAAATGTTGTCAACGGAATACAGCCTTCAGCGACCCTCAATTGATGAAGCCTGTTTTCTAATCCAACTGGGAAAATACTTTATCTCCACTGAACAGATCAAGCAAGTCGTCAATTCTCAGTAAGGGACATTTATTCTTCACCGTCTTTTCATTCAATTTCTGATATTCAATACATAATCCCAATGATTCGTCGGGCTTCTTCTTGAATATTGTGGTGGATTCCAAGGCGACCTGCTTGGTCTAATAAAGCCCATTCCCTTCAAGTCCATTAGCTGCATCTTTAACCCCTTTATCTCAGTTGGTGTCATTCTGCTAAATACTCACAGATTCTTCTCTAGGTGCAAGATCAATTCTAAATTAAGTAGTTCTATTAGGTGATAATTCTATAATGGGTTCAGAAACATCTGCAAACTCCTTCACATTAGGAACTTGACTTACTTTGACATCCAATTATGTTGTGCCTACAAATGCATACATTTTGAACTTGCATTCTCAATTGAGTATACAATTCGTTTACTACAACTAGGGTGACTCAATGATATTTTCCTATCATGACAAAATATCATACCATCATACTTATCTAGCCACTCTATACCCAAAAGATTCAAAGCCAGTGACATCAAATAACCTACAAGCAAAAGTATAACCTAACAACTCAAATTCTAGATTGTCGCATCTCATTCCTAAGTCGCATAGCTTCCTATAGGATTAGCTGCCCTTAAGGAAGTAAAAATGAATGATGGTTTCAAAATAATAATTAACTACTAAACAATGACATATAAAAGAATGCGATGCACCAATATGAAACAATCCTTTAATATGTAAATCGTGAATCAAAAGAGTACTTGCCATCAAAGACTTTCCCTTCTTTTCTATTATTGGCTTTGAGGTAGAATGCTTCAAAGAAAATACTTTCCCTTTATTAAGCCATGGACACTTGTTCATATAATGTTCGATTTAGTCACAACTGAAGAACTTAATGTACTTTCTTCAGATGATAGCTTTTTAACATCTGAATGACATTCTTTTTCATAATGACCTTTCTTGTTGCACTTAAATATCATATCGGTTTTTTCGTCTTGGAATCTCCGCCCGTTTAAGCTTTTTTCTTTGGATAAAATTTATTTTCTTGGGCCTTCCCTAATTTAAGCTACTTTGGTTTTGTTATTTAGAAAAAACAAACATCTCCTCGTTCTTTTGTGTCATCTTTACTACCACATCACCCGAAATCCTAATATGCAGCAAAGTAGCCTTAGCAAGCCCGGGTCTCAGTCCTCGAATGAATTTCTCATTTCTTTTAAGCATTACATTCATAGTAGCATATCCATAACGATACAACATTTACACATCGTCGCATACTCAAGCACAGACATATCTTCCTACTTTAGTTCCACAAACTTCCTATGCAAAGCTGACTTAGCAACCTCAGACATGAATTTTTCCTCGAATCTTCTTCGAAATTTTCTAGGCACGGTATCTTCCGTCACTCCAACAGTAACACTACTCCATCAATACAGAGCAGATCCTTACGGCTGTTTAGAGACTACTCTCCCCTTTTGCTCATCATTCAATCCTAAGTTAGCAAAAAAAATCACAATGGAGCAACCAATTATCTATGTTTATAGTCTCTTCAGTTCTAATAGACGACTTTCATCCTAGCCTATCATAATCTCGACTTAAATTTGCATGATTGTAACATGAACTTGGGATTTACTCCTTCAACGTTTCTTCCAAATAATGCAGCTACTACTACAGCTTGCATCAAGTTAACAAAGAAATGATACATGACTCTCATATCCACCGACAGTTCCTAGACAGAAGCTAATAGTTGGCTATCGATATTGTTTTCTCATCGTAGTGGGTTGAGTATTACTATTACTCATGGTACTTCCTCTAGCAAGTTTAGTTCTGCCGTTTCATATCCTCATATCTTACCTAATTAAATCTGCTTTCAAATCTTGGCAAGATACAGAAAAACGATCCAAAAGACAAAATAAAAGGTAGAATGGAGATAAAATCTACATATTCATATAATACAAATACAAGTATGTTACAATAATGGTATTCCATTCCATAATTTCTTCCTTAACTCATTAGAATTATGTATCTAAAACTTTTTAAAGTTCAATTTTATTTAAAATTTCCCATTGCCGTGTGCTCCGATACCTATTGTTACATCATCCATTCCCAAACCCAAAACTAAGTGCTATAGATGTTGCAGTCATCTATAATATTAATTTCCTACGATCAAACACAAGTATGTTAGTGATACCAATACTACAAATGTTATAGCCATCTATAGATATGAATATGAAATAAAATTTAAACACAACTTTCAAAAATAATAATTAATTTCATATCCATTACATGTACAATCCTGTAATCATTTCCTTGTTTCTGATAAAATATATGTAAATAAATACTTCAAGAGTGACATATGAAGATTCCTCTTTGATTGATCATAGAACTAATAACAACAACGATTATTACAACATTAATAGAAAAATGCAGTAGACTCTAAAATACTCCTAAACAGCCACTGAAGTCTCCTACACGTCTTCACAAGCTACATTCATCAAAAGATCCTAAAAACCTAAAATCTTACTTTTGAGTTACTCAACCGAGCACCTAAGCATTTGAAAAGAAAAACAATGATTTTGTTGGCTCAACAATAACTTATCTCATTGTATCCATTTTCGTGGGTACCATACTTTTATTTTTACACTAGTTATGTCCTACACATTGGAATGTTGGACAATTTCAGCTATGTGTGATAGCTAAAGTACAAGGTGCATCCATATACCTGTCTCATCTGGTTTTCTAATCATCTTAGTCAAAATTATCCTCTTTCCATATATTAAGCAGTGAATGAATTGTAAATTGCTTTAGTAAAATATTTGGTTAAATACTTTTCAAACAGTTTCTTGAAAACATAAGCTTTTATAATTCAATCTTTTGAATATTATCCTTTAGACAAGGAATTCTGTAGCCCTTTACTAAACGATATACCAACTATATGCTTTTAAAATCTTTGTTGATGATACCCAATATTTCTTAGAAGGAAATATACTTCAAAACATAAGGTTATATAGTCAAAACCTTTTGAAAAAATATTTAAAATTGTGCAATAGAATCAGTATCTCTTTAAGTGTTTCGCCATTTTTTGTATAGGGTCGAAATGAAGGAAAACGGTAGAGATTTATAATTTAAAGTGAATTAGAACTGTTTGCACCTCTATGGTTGCAAAAAATAATAATAGGGTGCTTCGATTTACAAAATAGGACGTCACATAGTTTCTTCGAGCCCAAAATAATTTGATTTTACAAAATAGCACCACAAATCTCTCAAAACGACTCGAAACCAATTTATAGAAGCAGAACGAAGAAAATTGCTTCAAAGCGAAATGAAACAAACAGTTGTATCTAACAATTCTATGATATTTGTTTGATGATAACAAACATATATTTATTATTATAAGTGTGTTTGTTATCGTACTGTTATACTACATCATAGACAGGAATATATTATTTATATTTAAATGGGATACGACTATACAAGAAATCAAATATTTAAACAATATTTTATTTAAATAGAATATTTTATTTCAACATCTTAACAGTACAAATTTTATAACTCCACTATTTGTACATCTCAGTAATACATTTCATTTCATATTCAATTTCAAATACATAGTTCCTCACTACAACTCTCAGTCACTCAGATACACTTCACTCAGTTGTACAAACTTATATATATTCACTCTCACTCACTCATTTGTCTTCTATCTTCTATGTTCACAACATCCTAATCAGTCCAGTCTTCTGCATACTTGTCATAGAAACACACGCACAAAGTAATCCAAAACAGAAATAATTTTATACTCTAGCAGATATAATTTTTATTTTAAAATTCTATCTTTCTCAAAATTTTGGTGTGTTTCTCATCATTTTTCATGACTAGATCTGATTTATCTGTATATCCATCT
This sequence comes from Allium sativum, assembly GCA_030737875.1. Lineage (NCBI taxonomy): Eukaryota > Viridiplantae > Streptophyta > Magnoliopsida > Asparagales > Amaryllidaceae > Allium > Allium sativum. The sequence goes on from CM060924.1 coordinate 306,144,403, forward strand.
GTGTCTAGACAGCTTATGATATTCACATTGATTCACTGAAAATAACACAAGGTAGACAAATTGTCTGTAGTGCTCACATATATATAATATGTCGTGCACTATACATGTATACACATACATGTGTATGTATATACACATATAACAGTGCAGGGACAGGAAAATTATTCTGAATGACTGCATGTGCACACGTGTATAAATATACATGTGTGCACTGCCTCGCTAATCAAAATGCAGTATAGCAACTAAGGAGCAATCAGGTGGACCAACTTGACTCAGTACACACATATGATCAACATGCATATGTGGACGAGCAATATAAAGTGATGTCATGCATGTAAGAAAAAGACATTACAGCTCGGCGCAAGTGCAACAAGACAAACAAGTTCAACTCGATAAGCCAGCATAGGTGGTGCAACATAAACAAGTCAAAACAGCGACAAGCAAAATAGTACAAATCAAAGTGCAACAAGAATGTTGAGGCGGGAGTATACATGCAAAGTCACACAACAATGGCTCAATGCATGGTGTTCGAATGCATGTGACAGAAAGTGCACAATAGTCTCAAGAAATGGTGTGTGTTGACATGAGAAAGTTTTTAAATTGGCAAACATGGCAGAGTTTAATTAAGCACAATCAAATCAAGTCAAAGCCTAAAGTGACAATATGCCAAGACAGGTGGAACAAGGTTCAAAATTGCATGTTTCAAGAGTGCACAAGCCAACAACAGAACATGGAGCAGTTACACGAATTGAGCAATATCATATGGACATGCACAAGCTCGAGGGCATGAGTCAAGGTCGAGCCTACTACATGCCACAACCATTTGTGTGCAACAATACAATACTAAAAGTCAACTTGGTAGTAAAAGAACAGAGGTTCAACCATCAAGTCAGGGTGCGAACTCAAGTCAGCATGGACAAAATGTTAGGTGCAAGCAAATGAACATTGAGATATGAACAGGGCCAAACAGGCAGCATGTATAAGTGAATATACATGGCATGAATGGAAACATGCCAGTGAAACCACTCAATGCAGATGCTCACAAATTTCAAACCAGTATAAGCAGCTAAATGGTAACATGAAGGATTTCACACACACATGTACACAACAACATTCATGACAAAGTAGTAGTAAGCATTTTGGTGCCAGTGTTGATGCACGAATGAAAGGTGAACAAAATCATGGTTACAGTTTAAGGCTTGCATAACAAAGTCAGGAATATAAGTGCATGACAGTGCAAATTGTTATCGCATGATAAATGGAACCACAACACATGTTTTTAGAAAAATACTCAAGTGAAACTCATCAGTTTTGGGCAACAATTTTAAATTGTGTTAATTGTGGAAAATCAGTCTTTTGCATAAAGATTCAACAGTGTCAATTTTGTGGCAAGTGTTTAATACATTTCCAGATGTCAACAAATCATGCATGGGAAGTTTTTACCAGCTAATTTGAAGAGCAAATTTTTTTGGAAAATAATCAATTCGGTAAATTCATTGAAGGCCAATAAATCAAGACTAGGAGACATGTATGACATGAAATCATGATGCATTTTTAAGGTGGAAAGATTCATTTATACACAGTAAGGTGTATTCATTTGCAGAAAATTCACGATTTAATTCTTTCCAAAAATGCTCAACACAAATTTCAAAGGGCCAAGATTTGTTTCCAGTTGTTTTATCAATCAATTCAAAATCGTGAATACCATTTAATCGAGGCAACAAAAGCAACAAATCTTTTGAGCAATCGAGCAAGAAATTCATGCAACAATTAACGCAAGAAATCAGATCAGTCGTTTTGGAAATCAGAGAGTGATTAAGGGTTTTCTAAACCCTATAAATATTCACCTATTTCATCATCGTCTAGTGTATCAAAATCAAGCAGAACAAAATTCAAAGAGCAAACAAATATAAATCAGAATTACTCACTTTTGATTTTGATCGCACTCAATCCAAATCGATCGAGCAAGAAAGAGAAAGCACTGAAGTAATCACTGAATTCACTGCATCCTTTTTCAAGCAATCGCGATCGAATTTTTGGGATTTTAAAAACCATAAAGTTAGTTTGAGCGGCCGATATTGAAGAGTCAAGGAGACAAAGCAAAAATATAAGGGTTGGTTTGGTTATCTTGTTTAAAGAGGGTTTTCAGTTTTGTTTATTTAACTGTTTTTGTTTTTACATTTGTAAATCGTTGAATAATTTTCTAGTTTGTCTGCAAAACTAGGGTTTTTGTTATAGGGTTTGTAACGGGGGAAAATACGATTTTGGGTCTAAAATCGGTATAGGGTTTTGAGCGTAGGATTAGCGCAACTAGAGCGAGATTGTGAGGCCTTTTTTGTATAGCATCTAGTAGAAACTTAGGGATAAGTTTTGAGCATAGGGTTGGAACATTCAGGCTAGGAATTGTCGCGAGTTTACAGGTGTTGTAAGAGTTGTAATAGTTGACTAATATTTAGTAGAACCTTTGGGGAATGCAGCAGTACGCAGGGTTTGCCAAAGTTGGGTAAAAACCGTGTTTTCTATTTCTGTGTTTATTTCATATTAGTTGCAATTTGTTCTTTGATATTTTAATATCTCGAATTAAATTCAATAAACCCTATTCACCCCCCTCCCTCTAGGTTTAATCGACATCCAACAACGGGTATCAGAGTAGGTAATTCATTAACTCTAGAGTGATGGTGTTCCCTAGTTGTCAGTATAGCGAGAGTCAGTCTAGTGATATTCCAATTATTCTCAATGGGATAGATTCTTTAATTTGGAAATCGAAAATCGAAATCTATTTAAAATCTATTAATTTTGAATATTGGAATATTATTGAAAATGTGGGAGATATGCTAGATAAGAAAAATAAAGTTGTCAATGCTCGTGTTATGCATATTCAATATTCTTATCTCAGTAATAATCAGCTTAAACTTATCTTCCATTGTTTGATTGCGCATGATATTTGGAAAACTCTCGACAAGTTGTATGGAACAGACAACAACTGCTCAAAATCCCCGAATGTCAACTCAGATTCAGATCTATGCTTGAAAGGAGAAACAGACGAAAATTCAAGTAGATCAGACGATGGAGATTCAACGGACAATGAGATTGAAAATTTCTCGCATGAGGATTTAATTTTTGTGTGCTGATTTAACTAAATCTGTTGATAAACACCAACGGAAAAACAAAACTTTGAAATCAAACAGTCTTGAGTTGATCACCAAAAATCATGATTTGGAATTAAAGCTTGAAAACATCAGGAAACTGGAAAATTCTAATTGTAAAAATTATTTGAAATTGAAACTCAATCTCGTTTATCTTAATAAAAATGTATAAAAGCTTGAGAATGAAATAATGATCTTAAAAGGGAATGAAATTGAGTTATTAAATTCAAGCAATCTTCAGTAAAAGGAATTTGAAGATTTTAAGACGATTTCCAAACATGATTTTGCTAAAAACAAAATTTGCTGAAAACTGAATCTATTTTGAAAGAGCTTGAAAATGAGATTGAAAATTTCAAAACCTTTGAAAAAATTGAATCTGACAAGCAAAATCATTTTGAGCTTGAAAGTTACAAATCCCAAGCCAAAATTAAATTACTAGAAAATGAGAATTTGGTTTTGAAATAGTCCAATGCTGAGCAGAAGATCACTATAAATCATTGCTCAAATTTGATAAAATAAAATAGCGATCTTAAATCCAAAATTCAACGTTTAAAATCAACTTTGGATAAATTTTATAATGGGGAAAATCATTGAATATGCTGTTACAAAATCAAATTTCTGTTGGAAATAAATATGGTCTTGGCTTTGGGAAAAATAATGTATTTGAAAAAGTCAATTCAAATGGTTTTAAAAATCTTGCAAACTACTTTGAAAAGAATCATTTTGAAAATTTAAATTCAGATAATTTCAAAGGATTTTTGAATCACAAACTAGATGTGAAGTTGTTGTATAACGATCCATTTAAACAATCCTGGACTCCAAAAGGAAATAAAACAATTTTGACTAAATTCAAACAGATTTGGGTTCCTAAGGGTACAAAGGGAAATTCAGATGGTTTATTGTATAAACAAGACTGGGTACCAAAATGTGTGAATAAAACAGTGAGTGGTTTTATAATTTTTGTTAGACCACTTGATTCTATAAACTGTTAGTTACCGGAGGAGGCAGAGGAACTGCTTTGCAAATTTGTATTCAAACTGCTTCACATCTTCGAATTATTCAGAGTTCCTTAGCCAAGTTTGTTGAGTTAGAGATTCATTTTCTCACATCGAATTCTGGTAAGATCTCTAAACTTATCTCTATTAATATTCTCTATTTTTATCCTTCTATTATATTCCTTGTTCTACCCCTTCTGTTTATTTTTCTTTGTCTCTTCTGTTTTTGATTTGTTAGTGCTATTTTTTACCGAACTTTCTTAACATCAAATTACAGAATTCATGATCTTTTGGAAATTCACTTTATTTGAACACAATTCTCATGCTTTAATCATTTCCAAATCCTGAATTCACATTTGTAAATTTCTACAATTATTTTGAAGATGAATTCTTTTTCGATTTCTGTATTCCTAACAGTGTTGAAGTATTCTTACTATATCTTGAACACTTTTAATTTTGAATTCTTAATTTTTGTAGATCTGATAAGTTAATGAAATTTCATACACCTTTGTTGTTTTGAGATTCTTCCAATACATTTTGGAAAGACTTGAAATATTATACTCATTACAGCACATTAGTATTTTTCAATTGTGATAATTTCATTGGTTTTTGGATTGGCTTGAATATTTCCGAGCTGAATAACATTTGGCTTGAATCACTGTGTTACATCTTGAAGTTCATTATTATTCGTGATCACCTTTTATTGAACACTTGGTTGTTTGAAATCATCTGAAATTTATGATATTTCGAATCTCACACACTTCTTAGATTTGAAGTTATTAATGTTGTGTGATTGATTCATTGTATCTCAAAATACACATTTATTCACGTGATTTCAAATAAATTATTTTCTAATTTTGGATCATGAATATCTCTCAAACTTGATGTAAATATTCTGAAAATTTCTTGTGTGATTGTCGGAAATAATTGTGAAAAATTCTTTGAAAATCTGGACTTAAAACTCATTGTTATTTCATGATCATTTGATTTCAATATTTGTTTATTTGAAATCATTTGAAAATATTAATTCGTGAATCTCACACAAATCTTGGAAATGAAATTTATAATATGGTGTGATCGATTCATTGAATCTTGAGATTTTCATATTCCTTCAAATGATACAAGATAAACTTTATTTTTAATCTTGGGTCATGAATCATCTTATGTGACTGCTAGAAATATTTGTGAAAAATTTTCTTGACAAATCATCTTTGAAATCTACTTTTGTGCTGCTTTGATAAAAGAAATCGGTTTGAAAATGTTTTTGGTTAACTGTTTGTTTTTTGTATCATCTGCTGCTCTGAAAATTGGAATGGAATTGTAATTGTTTGTTTTTGTATCATCTGCTGCTCTGAAAATTGGAACTGAATTGTTAAATTTTTTATTGGACTTGGTGATTAATTTTGTTGATTGAGATACCCTTGTTAGCCACAGTGGCATATTAAAATTCTTGTTTGCAGAGACAACAAGTGGTATCAGATTAGAAGTGCCTGAAATTTTTTATTGATCTGATTCTCATCCTATATATATTTTTTGTCCTGTATATACCTTTTGAGTTTCCTCTTGTAACCGATTTTTTCAATTTTAAAATCATTTATTGATAATTTATTCAGAAATTGAAATCAATAAACAAAATGAACTGTATTTAGAACTCATCAAAATTATTATCAGCTTATTGAAATTGTGATGAGTTGTGACTATAGTATATTTCACAATAAGAGGAAATTTTATTTAATTTTTACATGATGATTGGACTATTTTTATAATATCTTTGAATTGGCGGTTATTTCACAAACATCTCCTTATTTACCATTATTTTGCCATCCATCATGATTTTATATTATTGTGGAGAGTTTATTTTTTAAAAAAGAAATCATCTTGAAAAACAGTGGATATATTTGTGATGGAAATGTGACTGTGTTATTTTCCAAAAATAGTGATAATTGAAAATTTTCAAGAATCTCGGTACAGTTGAGCATATTTCATAATGTGATTAATTTAGAAATCTATTTCACAAACCATTTGTATATCCACATTTCTATAATCCATATTGGTTTTATATACTAAGGAGTTTTTCTTTTGAAAACAGAAATTAAAATATAATATTCATAAGTGTTTCTCAAACCTCATTTGAAAATCGAAGCTCTAATCATGCATGGTTATGAGATTACTTATATTTAAGCTGCAACTAATCTCATTTAAAAATCCAAAATCTGGTTACACATGGTCAGTGTGCTCTTATATTAAAAGAAAAAGAAAAGAAAATAATTTGAATAAAAAAAATATATGAAATTCTCCTTGGTGCGTAAAAACCATCCTATCAATCCATTTATTTTGTGAAATGCGTTAATATATTATGATATATTATGATTTGTTGATTGATAGCTATAGGGATTTGAGATTATTTGATTGCATCACTTAAATTAAATTTATAGTTATTTGCCAAATTCATCACTATTTTGTGGTTCAATTTAAAAATTCTTTTGAAAATAATCGAAACTCATTTTTGTAAAGGGGTTTTTTTACTGTAAGGGCTTACTTATCTTATACAATTAATTTTTAGGACATGCATTAAATAATTTTTTTTCCATGACATTATTTAGTGAAATAATTTGTACACGACGACACATCCTCTTTCCGCCATTTTACAATGAAACATCTCGATTCATTTCCTTTTTCCGCCATTTTTCATTCAAAAATTTGAAAGAATCACAAATTAGGTTTTACCTAAATCGATCCATTTCCCTTCAATTTTACTGCGACGCATTTTATTACCATACTCTGATCAATTTTTGGATTTTTATTGAATTCTATTCTAATCGATTTTTAATTAATCCAGGGATTATTTTGGATCTACATATCAACTACAACATTGCTTGGTAGACGACATCATATCCTTCTATCGATTACTGGATGAGTAAGTTGTTTAATACCTACGATGTAATATAATTTAAGTTTTTTGTTTACTTTTTTTTATATACTATGATTTAGGTGATTATAAAGATATTCAATTATATCTTTTTATTTTAGATTATTGATTAATTGGTTATTTGGCCTTCTCAAATTTATGTTGTGTTATGTTGAATAATTATTTGATTACTTCGTTATTTCGACAACAAAGGTTTCAAATAATAATAGTATTTATATTTTCATGTAAAGACAATATTATAACAGTGTTGTTTGTACTAAATTTAATAGGTTGATGTTGTATGAGTATGTATGTTATATAATGTATTTTTTTTAATACATTAGTAAATAATTGCACAATGCTTTTGCTGTTAAATTATTATATTTTGTAGTTTACGGAATGAAAAAGATAAATGTTTTCATCTTTTTAATTTATATCTTGCTAATAACAGTAATGAAATAATATATATAATCACATACTGTTATATGTTGTGGTTTAGTTGGTTATAAAGATATTTAATTATATCTTTTTTTTAATATTATGCAACTTGTTCTTATGTTGAATGAATAATTGGTTATAGGGCCTTCTGAAATTTATATTGTGTTATATTGAATAATTAATTGATTACTTCATTTTTTCGACAGCAAAAGTTTGAAAAGATAATTGTATTTATATTTTCATGTAAAGACAATATTATAACTGTTTTGTATGTACTTAATTCAATAGGTTGATGTTGTATGAGTATGTATGTTATATAACGTATTTCTTTTAGAATAAATTAGTAAATAAATGCACTATGTTTTCACTATTAAATTATTATATTATGTGGTTTACGGGATGAAAAAGATAAATATTATTATCTTTTTAATTTATATTTTGCTAATAACAGTAATGAAATAATAATTGCTATGACTTAAAATTATCTTTTTAGACAAACACTAAGTATTTTTTATCACTTAATAAATCGTGTTTTGTAATACTTAGGATTTACTGTTTGTTGCTCATATTGCTTGAAAAAAATCTTACGTTGCTAACTATATGTACATTTTTACTAACATATAAGTATACTTATCTTTTTAATGCAAGATAAAATATGAAACCAAAAAGAACCTCTAGATTGTTTAAAAACAACCACTATGCATTTTTTCAATGAAGGAGGACATCAATGCATAAATTTTAGACCTATTTCAAGTCCATATTGTGAAGAATATAGCCAATCCAGAATGTTATCAATAACTGCATTGGCAAATTTATCTTTATCTTTATAATTTGGATTTACTAAATTCAATTTCTCTCATAGTAATTGTTACCAAAATAGGAAAATTCCGAGTCAACAAACAATTTATCACCTACTGGAATAGAAGATAACAATGTAGAAAATTTTGATGAAAAAAGAACAGAGATACAAGAATATGATGGAGAATCTACTGATATGGATGGAGCCAATAACTATGAAATTCAAAAAATACCGAAGAAGGCAATAAAAATTCAATATTTAGGGACGCACAGATGTAGTTTAGATGTTGTTTTCAAAATAACAAAAACAATTAAGCAAGAAAAATTCCTCTCTGTTGATGCAAAAAGATACTCGGATAAATCATATTTCAAACACTTTTTCAATGTTTTTCTCGAAGATACATATCAAGGCATGATTTGAGAAAGAGTGCAGCAAATTTGGATGACATAATAACCTCTTATAATAGAACAGAACAAGCTTCCGAATTGGTAACAAATTGATTAAATTGAAACCAGAAGAAGATAGTCTTATATTTGGAATGTCAATGGATGGAGAGGATTTATTTCCAATACCTGTATCAAATAAAGCTACAAAAATGGAAAATTTCTCAGATTTTTGAACAAAGAACTTTGAGGAAGAAGACATTATAAGTCAAAAACCAGTGACAAAAAGATTGAATAAAATGATAGAAAACAAAGATGGTAGCGTTGATATAGTAAAGTTATTATTTCTGTTGTTGATCATAACATTCTTGTTTTCGAACAATCAAAGCTACTTGCAGTGAGGATTTCTTCCTAAGATCCCCAATTTGAAAAAATTAAGTTCTATTTTTTGGCCAAGAGCAATATGTGAGAACATTTGCAAAAAATTTCAAAAACATCATACTGGTGCAAGAAGCACACCTGGTTGCACTATGGTTTTACTTGTAAGATTTCTTACACTTATCTACTATCTCATTATTGCAAAAGTTTAAATGTATATATCTTTTTATTACATTATTGATTTTGTGAGAAGACAAAAGTAATACAAGAAAAAGAAAACCTAAAGAAAAATTTCCCAAGGATGATAAAGTGGGACTTGTCTAATTTGAAGGACGTGGATCTTACAGCAATTGACATCAATAAGGTAATAATGTATTGCTTTACTATTTATTTTATTTAAAAGATATATGTTTTTATCTTTTCAAGTTTAGTAGGATTATTTAATGTTATGTAACAATATTTAATTACAAATATCAATCATGTAGATTTCGAATTTTTTTACAAATATAACTTCAGAGGAGAAAGAGTTTCTTTAAAAAAAATTAATACATCCACTCTTAGAAGATGAAAGACCAAAGAAAAGAAAATTGTCTAAAAATGAAGAACTAGAAAGGCTGAAAGAATTAGAGACAAAAGTCAGATTTTTGAGTGATGAGATGGTTAGTGTACTAAAACAATTGGATGATGAGAAGATTTTAACACAAAAGTCCGAGCAAAGAATCAAAGAAATTGAAATGATACTTCAAAAAGTGAAAACTTTTGAACAAAACAATGTGGCCAATACTACTAAACCTGAAAACATTTCAAGCAAGGAAAAATAGTTGGTATGGTTCATATAAATTGTTTTGCTAATTTTCCTTGTTTTGATTTATTTGAAACTCAAGATTTAATTATAAATAATAAAGAAACTTCAAAATCTTTAGACATCGAAGAATTTACTGAAGAACATGCTGTTGAAATTCCTATTTGTGTTGAAGATGTCATTTTTATTGAAACCCCAAAAAAAAAAATCACAAAAATATTGAAAAAATGCCCACTCCTGAAGCATCTTTTAAAGAAACAGCAACAACATGTCAAAGTTTTCTTCAAGGTTATTGGAGATAACAAGTAAGTAATGAAACATTACTTGTTTCCAAAACAACCTGTATAGTTCAGCTGAATTTTCTACTTATTACTTTGTTATGATACATTGTGTAGTATTACACTACCATAGACAAGCTGCTGATTAAAGTATTGTTTTAAATATGAAAGTTAACAACTGATGGAAATTATGAAAGTTTAGGTTTTCTTGGTTTACAAGATTAAAAAGATATTCAACTTTATCTTTTTATTTTAAAATATGCAACTACTTCTTTTGTTCAATGATTATTTCGTTATATTGTTTTCTGAAATATGTGATATGTTATTTCCAATAGTAATATTTCATAATTATATTTTTTCAGGATTAAAATTTATAAAAGATAAATGCATTTATCTTTTCATATTCCACTTAATAATTAAAAGATAACAGAATAAGTTTTTTAAGATAATTACTATTTTAATAATTATGTTTACATACAAAAAACTTATTTACATATTATATCTTTATTAACAAAAAAATAAAAATAAATGCAAACATCTTATTTTTCAGCGAAGAAGCATTTAGTTGTGATGATGAAAACAACATCACCAAAACAAAAGACATGATAGAAGATCTCCTATATGAACAAAATACTTTTGGTCAAGTAAGTATAGAAAAACAAAACTTTCACTTAGTATAAATTTTGTACTTTACACATTATTTTTCAAATGTAGATCATTGATTGGTTTTGGTTTCGGAAAGCAAAGCAACTAGATCAAAGCAATAGTATTGTGTATATTAACACAACATTGACGGTAAGTGAATTATATTCTCAAATTAACTTATTTTATTACAAAATACATTTTCTAAACCATTTTTTTAACAGACAAGTGCAACAACTGGAAACTGGGAAAATATATTAAAAAAAGTTCAATCCTTTTATCAAAATATTACTTTTAGATCCAATATGTATAAACTCTTATTCCCAATACATGGAAATGACCATTGGAGCCTCCATGAACTAGATGTCGCAGAGTGCACTTGGAAACACTACGACTCACTATACTTAACCACAAGATCTAAATCCCGCAGAAGTGGACATACAAAATTTGTCATTAACGTGGTAAATAAATATTCTCATAAATTATATTTCATATATTTGTTTATATTTATTCTAACAAACACTGATTTTTTTGCAGAAAACAACAGTGAATAACCTAAATGACGAGCTAAAACAAGAAGGTCATAAAAAAATTATTAAAAAGAAGACACACCTTGTGAATGTTGATTGTGCTCAACAAATCAATGGGTAATTATACAAGTAGATAATAATGTAATATACAATTTCATGATACACATTAAGATATATAAGAAACATATTACAATTCATTATTATAATTAAAAAAAAAGATAATATGTTTTATCTTTATATGCAAAGTACTAAATTTCTTAATTTTAGGTATAATTGCGGAATTTATGTGATGATGTTCATCGAAAAAATTGCACATGGAATGGAGAGTACATCAAATATTACTGCAGAAGAAGCTATGGCATACAGAGCAAAGATGGCTGCAGATATTCTCAGTGTTGAAACATACTATTGGACAATTGAAATTTTTTGCAGCTCTGGTCCAGCTCTTAAAAATGTTTGAACTAACACAAAATTTCAGAATTTTTAATAGTTGATCCTGACAATTAGATATTACAATTGGTGATTAATTTGTAAAGAATTATACCAATATTTCAATTATTTGTACTGCTTAACTTTTTAGACAGTAAATTTGACAATACTTATGAACATGATGATTTATATTTTTACTAAAATTGTCATTCAATACATTTTTCTACTACTATGTTTAAAAAGATAAATACTTTTATCTTTTGTTTATCATTTATACGTAATATGTTATCTAATTCCATTTTTTTACACAGCAAATAAATGCAATATGGGCAACTTTTGCTAGACAAGAAGAAGCTTTAATATTTGTCTAAACACATGCAAACACTAATATTTTTTGCTACAAATATCATTTGACTAGACAAAGAAGGTTCCTAGTTTCTACATATTAGGAGTTTTGGAGAAGGTACAAGAGCATGAATCCTAAGCTACGCCACCATTACGAGATTATTCAAGTTGGACTGCCTTTCCACTTGTACTATGATTTGGAGTTCAACAAAAATATTAATAGTATACAGAATGGCAATGAAATGATAAATATTTTGATTTCCATCACATTCAAAACTCTGAATGACATATACAAAATAAAGGGAAATGAATACTGGGTTATAGAACTTGATTCATCTAACTAAGACAAGTTCTCCCGACATTTGATAACTCGTATCCCAAATATTTCATTCAAAGACAACTTGCATGTTGTAGGATTCATCTCTAAGGTATGTTCGAGTATAAAAAATTCAAGATTAACTGATTCACAGTTTGAAAAACTTTGCATCAATAAAGATTTAAGCTCATCAGAAAATACAGAGAGTATATTCATTGATACTGGAGTTTATACCCGTAATCGTTTTTTTCGTCTTCCATTCTCAACAAAAGAAGGGAAAAATTCTATACTACTGCCAAGCAAACGCTTTGGATGTAACAATCTTAATGACGAACAAGTGTTTACAAAATCACTTATTTGCAATGCAGAAGATAATTTAGATAGGCTATTAGAGTGTGAAATGGATTTGAAATCTTACAAAACAATTAATTTTAAAACTGAGGAGAATGATAACAACAAGTACATCCAAAGTGATATGTCAGTAAATGTTTACTCTTGTAATGTACATAATTCCTATAATTCAGGAAAATCTCCCTTCCCAGAATTGGATAAAAAAATTCATCATTAGCATCTCATGGAAAAGTTTTGAGTAGAGTCAGAAAGTGGTACTGGTTTTCTACACATGGCTATATAATTTATAGCATGTCCAAAAGTCGATATTGTGAATGAGTTGGAAGAGAACATAAAAGTAATCATGTTATGTACATTGTTGATTTCCAAAGAGGTGTCTACTATCAGAAATGCTATGACCCTGATTGCAGAGGCTATCGATCTCTACCATGGGATGTATTGGCCAACTGTTATCATATAGTGAAGCAAGAAGGGAAAACTGTGTAGAAGCAATACTTCTATCAAACATAATATCAACTACATACAGATAGTAACGAATGTAGTAATTTTGTTTGTATTCTTGATAGTAAGAACATGTACAGAGTCAATAGCATGTTTACATTTTTTTCTCTTACATAATTTGTTCATCTCACTAAAATGAAGAAAAAGTACTATGCAACAGCAAAACTAAAGATTAGACTGTGTTTTGCTAAAAATGTAAAACCATATATCTTTTTCAAATATGTCATATACTATATGTAAATCTGTTATCATTATGTTGCTGTATATGATTAATTGCTGGATTTTGTTAATGTGTATGATTATTTCATATCAGAATTGTAATCATATCAATAATTATTTCACTATTGTTATTAGCAATATATAAATTAAAAAGATAAAAACATTTATCTTTTTCGTCATGAAACCAAATAAAATAATAAGTTAACAGTGAAATAATTGCGCAATTAATTTCTAATGTAATGAAACAAAATTACCTTATAGAATGTACGTACTCATACAACGTCAACCTATTAAATTTAATACATACAACAAACTTAAAATATTTCCTTTAAATGAAAATATAAATACAATTATCTTTTCAAACCTTTGTTGTCGAAAAAACAAAATAATCAAATAGTCATTTAACATTACATAACATTAATGATTATTTAGCTTCAATTTAAACCATATAACCATCACAGATATATCATACCTGCAATTCAAAACATAAATATGTTAATAACTATGCAATTTAAACCATTTTATAAGAAATTTTACATAAAGATATAATCAGTTATCTTTTTCGCTCCTGTTGTGATGTTGAATGAAAAATATAATTATACAATAATTTTTTGACTACTAACCAGTTATCTTTTTCACTCCTGTTATTTGCCATTGAAGCCCACATAACCATTTATCTTCTTTTTTTAAGTATAATTTTTTAAAAAGTTAAACAAGTTATAATAAGACAATCATCACATAAATTTCATAGTTAACTTTTAATATTTCTGGTAAGATCTTGTGGTTAAGCATATTGAGTCGTAGTGTTTCCAAGTACACTCTACGACATCTAGTTCAAGAAGACTCCAATGTTAATTTCCAAGTAATAGGAAAAAAAATGTTGCTACATAATAGATCTAAAAGTAATTTCGTGATAAAACGGCTGACCTGTTTTGTCAATATAATTACCTTTTCCATCTACTGCATTTATCATTTTTAAACATGATTTAGAAAATATATTTTGTAATAAAATAAGTTAATTAACATCAGTTATACATATCCAAAAGAAAAAATTGATTAGCCTATCCAAATGAGCAAAATCGCCTCACGATTTCCATAATTAAAGTCGAATTCAATTTCACAAATAAATAACGCCTAATTTTTTTCCCAAAAATTATATGATAGCTTTAATTGCAGAATAAACTACGGCCTAATTTTGACATCATTTGGGGAAGAATCTGATTTCAGAAATTGATTTTTAAGAAGATGAAGACGTGCGCTTGATTTTTGTTCTGGAAAATAATTATTTCAATCCTGTGTCCTACAAAATAATAGGGCTCAACAGGTAAGCACTTAACACAAATTTCCACTTTTTTAAAACTCTCTGCATTTATATAAATTTCATCATAAATCTGTTATTCTACAATGTGAAATTTGCCACTAGTTCTTAGAATATTATGATTTTTGTCTGATTGATTGAGATTTATGATGATTATTCTCTCTTTTAAGCTGAAATTATATTTTTAGTCCATTTTTTCATCACTATTTTAATTTTTGCAACCTTTTGATGATAACAGATGGGGGAGAATGAGTTACGATTTTGATTTATGAGTGAAAAATTTATAAATATTTTAATATTGAAAATTCATTTGATTTTTTCTGTTCACTCGTGCATGTTTCTAAGGAGAGTTTCTGTTGCGGGGGGAGCATTCAAAAAGGGGAACTTCTACATTTCACTGTCAAACACATTTATTATAATATTATATTCAAAATCTTATATTATGTTTGTCATCATCAAAAGTGGGAGATTGTTGTATCTAATAATTCTATGATTTTTGTTTGATGATAACAAACATATATTTATTATTACAAATGTGTTTGTAATTGTACTGTTATACTACATCATAGACAGGAATATAATATTTATATTTAAATGGAATACAGCTGTAAAAGAATTCAAATATTCAAACCGAATTTTATTTAAATAGAATATTTTATTTCAACATCTTAACAGTACAAATTTTATAACTCTACTATTTGTACATCTCAGTAATACATTTCATTTCATATTCAATTTCAAATACGCATTTCTCACTACAACTCTCAGTCACTCAGATACACTTCACTCAGTTGTACAAACTTATATATACATTCACTCTCACTCACTCATTTGTCTTCTATCTTCTGTGTTCATAGCATCCTAATCAGTCCAGTCTTCTGCTTACCTGTCACAGAAACACATGCACATAGTAGTCTGGAACATAAATAATTTTATATTCTAGCAGATATAATTTTTATTTTAAAAAATTATTTGCTTCAGAATTTTGGTGTGTTTCTCATCATTTTTCATGACTTGATCTGATTTATCTGTATATCTCTCTGTGTCTAAACAGCTTGTGATTGTGATATTCACAGTGATTCACTGAAAATAACACAAGTTGGACAAATCATCTGTAGTGCTCACATATATATAATCTGCCATGCACTATATATGTGTACACATACGTGTGTATGTATATACACGTAATACAGTGCAGGGATAGGAAAATTATTCTGAATGACTGCATGTACACACGTGTATAAATATACACGCGTGCACTGCCTCGCCAATCGAAATCCAGTATAACAACTAAGGAGCAACCACTTGGACCAACTCGACTCAGTGCACACATATGATCAACGTGCATATGTGGACGAGCAAAATAAAGTGATGGCATGCATGTAAGCAAAAGACATTACAACTCGACACAAGTGCAAACAAGATAAACAAGTTCAACTCGACAAGCCAGCATAGGTGGTGCAACATAAACAAGTCAAAACAGCAAGAAGCAACATAGTACAACTCAAAGTGCAACAAGAATGCCGAGGTGTGCAGCATGCATGCCAAGTCACAACAATGGCTTGATGCATGGTATTCGAATGCATGTGATAGAAAGTGCACAATGGTCTCAAGAAATGGTGTGTGTTGACATGGGAAAGTTTTTAAATTGGCAAACATGGAAGAGTTTAATTAAGCACAATCAAATCAAGTTAAAGCCTAAAGTGAAAACATGCCAACACAGCTGGAACAAGGTTTGAAATTGCATGTTTCAAGAGTGCACAAGCCAAAAACAAAACATGGAGCAGTTACATGAAATGAGCAATATCATATGGACATACACAAGCTCGAGGGCATGAGTCATGGTCGAGCCTACTACATGCCGCAACCATCTGTGTGCAACAATACAATACTAAAAGTCAACTTAGCAATAAAAAAACAGAGGTTCAACCATCAAGTCAGGGTGCAAACTCAAGTCAGCTTGGGCAAAAGGTCAGGTGCAAGCAAATGAACATTGAGATATGAACAGGGCCAAACAGGCAGCATGTATAAGTGAATATACATGACATGAATGGAAACATGCCAGTGAAACAACTCAGTGCAGATGCTCACAAATTTCAAACCAGTATAAGCAGCAAAATGGTAACATGAAGGATTTCACACACACATGTACACAGCAACTTTCATGATAGAGCAGTAGTGAGCATTTTGGTGCCAGTGTTGATGCACAGATGAAAGGTGAACAAACTCTTGGTTACAGTTTAAGGCTTGCATAACAAAGTCAGGAATATAAGTGCATGACAGTGCAAATTGTTATGGCATGATAAATGGAACCACAACACATGTTTTTAGAAAAATGTTCGAGTGAAACTCAACAATTTTGGGCAACAATTTTAAATTGTGTTAATTGTGGAAAATCAGTCTTTTGCATATAGATTCAACAGTGTCAACTTTGTGGCAAGTGTTTAATACATTTCCAGATATCAACAAATCAAGCATGGGAAATTTTTAGTAGCTAATTCGAAGAGCAATATATTTTTTGAAAAACTATCAATTCGGTAAATTCATTAAAGGCCAATAAATCAAGACTAGGAAACATGTATGATATGAAATCATGAAGCATTTTTAAGGTGGCAAGGATTCATTTATACACAGTAAGGTGTATTCATTTGCAGAAAATTCACGATTTTAATTCTTTCCAAAAAATGCTCGACACAATTTTCAGAGGGCCAAGATTTGTTTTCGGTATTTTTATTAATCAATTCAAAATCATGAATACCATTTAATCGAGGTAACAAAAGGCAACAACTCTTTTGAGCAACTGTCTAAGAAATTCGGGCAATAATTACCGCAAGAAATCAGACCGGTCATTTTAGAAATAAGATAGTGATTAAGGGTTTTTAAAACCCTATAAATATTCACCTATTTTATCATCGACTAGTGTATCAAAATCAAGCAGAACAAAATTCAAAGAGCAAACAAATATAAATCAAATTACCCACTTTTGATTTTGATCGCACTCAACCCAAATCGATCGAGCAAGATAGAGAAAGCATCGAAGTAATCACTGAAGTAACGACATCCTTTTTCAAGCAATCACAATTGAGTTTTGGGGATTTCGAAAACCCTAAAATTACTTTGAGCGGCCGACATTGAAGAGTCAAGGAGACAAAGCAAAAATATAAGGGCTGGCTTGGTTACATTGTTTAAAGAGGGTATTTAGTTTTGTTTATTTAATTATTTTTGTTTTTACATTTATAAATCTTCGAACAATTTTCTTGTTTGTCTGCAAAACTAGGGTTTTTATTACATGGTTTGCAACGGAAAAAAAAATCCGATTTTGGGGTTAAAATCGGTACAAGGTTTTGAGCATAGGATTAGTGCAACTAAAGCGAGATTGTGAGGCCTTTTTTATGTAGCACCTAGTAGAAACTTAGGGATAAGTTTTGAGTGTAAGATTAGGTCATTTAGGCTAGGAATTATTGCGAGTTTACATGTGTCGTAAGCATTGTAATAGTTGACTAATATCTAGTAGAAACCTTGGGGAATGCAGCAGTGGGCAGGTGTAATGACCCGGGATTTTTAACGAAAACTAAAATGTGTTAAAATTGTAAATAAACAAAACATTGATAACTAAGCTTATTTATGTTAGATATTTCACTTACAAAAAGTAAGAAAAGAAAGTAAAAGCTTTTCTCCAACTTGAATCAAATATGTAGGCAACTACATATTTAAAATAGTGATTCAAATCTTATAGTATGCATATTTAGTAGCAAGTGTAACTTGACTCTTAGTAAAGTTTAAATTTTGTTAAAGAACAAAAGGGCCTAGAGAGTAGCATACATTTGCACATACACTAAACTAGTTAAACCTTAGTATATCTATCCATTTGAATCATGAACTCAAGCATTTGTTTTGCACAAATTGTTTGCGCAAGGACCTACAACAAACTAGCAAGATTAATGGATAAAAACATAACACATATGCACATTTATTTCTCTAGCAAAACTTAGTTAATCATTTAACTTGTTAAGGCTAAAAATCAGCCAAGTTTTGCGCAAGGACATATAATTCAGCTGAAAACAAGTAAATGTAGAAATGCATTTAGCTAAATCCTTTCATAAGAAGTGTAAAGGACAAGAGGTGTATGGCTTGTGTTAAAACACTTAAGTGTTTTAAAGATTGATAGAAAGGAGATTCTATCATGAAGACTACCACCCTACATCAAGCATTTAATGTAATGTACTTAACAACCAAGTTTAGATTTTTTTTGTTTGAAAACATTTAATGGTGTAATGCTCACGGCCAAGGAGATTTAAAGCTTTTGTTTCATAAAAAAATAAAGGAGTTAAATTATAATTCTCTCATGGGAAAAAAGGACTTCAGCATTTAAAGCTTTTGTCATGAGTTAAACCACTTGTGTGGACACCCTCCTTCCAACAGTCTTTGCGCAGGAGATAAATTACAGAACTGAGCTTTCAAGAGGAACATTCCTCTATTGAAAACCTGCTCAAGTATATTGGATCAGAGAAAATAGGAGTTTTCCTATTTAAAGAATTAAAGAAACCATTACTTAAGCATTTGTTATGCCTATAAATAGGCTGATACTTTTGCTCTTTTAAATCACTTTATTCCATGGTATTCAAAAGGGAAAAAGGGAGCTTTTAAACACACAAGCACACAGCAACATTCAGGTTAGTAAACACTAATTATTTCCTATTTTAAATCATTCAAGTTGATGAGTAAGTTTATATGCATGTACTGTGAAAAACCACTGAGCCGTGAATACATGTTAAAAACAGTTCTATGTTCTGTATGTGCTTTGATAATAGTCCATGGAATGTTTATTTAGGGTGTAGATAACATTAGTATTTACTAGGTATGCTCTTACCTGATCTATGAACAAATACTTGATGACCATCACTGTTAAAATGAAAACTCCTGTCCATTTGCAAACATAGTACCCTGTTTTGATCCTATAATCCATAAGCGTGTGGTTAGAGTAAAGACCAGACCCTAGTACTTCATGTATATGATTCATCCAAGTATGTATACAATGCCAACCAAGTTGAAACTATATATATAGTTCATATATACACTGTAACATATATATACACTGTAAGGTGATTTCAAACAAGATTTTCGACCAAAACATTTTCGGATCTCAAGCATAGCAACATGCTCGACATATGAAACTATGATTTTTGAATCAAACAAACATCATTTTTAGTGAAGGGGATCAAGGGAAAGGGAGATTAAGTTGAAAATAACATATGGGGTCATTACTGTTGATCCACGTGATAACTGATCATGTAATCGGGGGAGAAGGGGTGTAATGACATCTAGATGGTAGGAAAAATACGAAACAATTTTTCTAACAAGTATAAATTGAGTTTGAAGGATCGAGGGGTTTTCTGTTATGTGTTGGGTTACTCGAGATCACCGTTGAACTGCACCACGAGGGGAGTAGTGGGGGACACTGCGCCAGGGGAAAAGGGGAGCGGTGGTCGTCGTCAAGGGATGGCTGGAGGCGTCAGACCTCCGGTGGCCTGAGATGTGAACTAGAAGGACTTTCTTGGATCGGGTTCTAACAGGAAGGCTTTGCAAAGGGAAGGTAAATGATCGGGCACGAGGATTTATGGCTGATCAAAGCATTGGGCACGGTAACTGGGCCTGGTAGTTTGGAAAAGGGAAAGTACCACGTGGAACTTTGCCGGGGGGCGAGAACATGAGCGCTGGAGTTATTGGGCAGGGTAACTGGACGTGGTATTTTGCCAAGAGGGTAGTGCCACCTGGTACTTTGGTACTTTGGGCCGAACGCATGATCCAGGGCGGTTTTACTATGCGCACACCACAGTTTTAAAAACGGGTACTTGGTACTTTGATCAAACATTTTCAAAAGAGAAATTTGAGGAAAGTTTTTAATTAAAAATTGTTTAATTTGAAGATAGGAAATTAAATAAAATAAAGAAGGATTTTATATTTAAATAAAAAGAGAAGTTTTTATTTGAAGTGTCATAGACGGTGGCAGAGGAAGAAAATAGCAGAACACAAAAGGGCAGAGTTCGACTATAGGAAGTCGACGATTTTGAAACTTTAATGTAAAAGAAATGGTTTATATAAATTATAAGTTCCATTTATTTATGATAAAATGTAAACAAGAAAATAATTTACGAGAAGAACAAAATGTTAAACATCATATAAACTCAGATAACGAACGATGAAAAATACCGTGTGCGACGCACACGCTTTATTTGTTCAAACTTAAAAGAGATGTAAATTAACCAAGTTAGACTGATAATTTTATATCAGCTATAAAGACATTACGTATATCGATTTGAAGAGACCGAAACGAATATTCTACTTCAAATCGATTTCTATGTTGCAAGTCGAAGATTATCAAGGGTAATAAAAGACGGAGATATACAAGAATTGTTTTATAAATCCTGGGTAGAAATTACCTAAGATAGGTTTATAAAATAATATCTTCGGTTTGTCCAGTCCCAGGACAACCTGTAAGGACGAACGTCTGACAGAGTACTCCTAAACTAATCACGTATGTTGATCTTTTCAAACGTAGTTATGAGTGGCAGAGGAATTCGTTACTCTTGCTTTATACTTGTAATATATTTTTGAAGAATTCAATTAGTAAATTAGCAGGTTCGACGATGTGATGTTCAAAGCAAATAAAGGTGTTTGTCAAGATAAGTTTAGCTTCAAGCTTCACAACCAGGAAATGACAAAAATCGGGCAGGCAGCATGGCTATGTGGTTAGCTCCCATTAGGATGTATTATCACCTATCTAGAGATATTTACTTGTTTCTTATTCTATCTGTAACACCCCATATTTTCTGTTAACGTTATAGTAACGAATCAAAGAATAATTAATTTAAATGTGAGAATTAAGGGATACGGGTTACGCCATTAAGTTCGTCTCGGAATTCTGCTTGAGATAGAGTCCGGGTTTGCGTAAAACAGACATCTATGAAGGAGATATGGACGAACGAAGTTAAACAGAAAACCAGAAGAAAGAAAGAGGAAAAAATATGCACCGGCGCACTTGGGAAGTGCGCCAGTACAAAAGTTGCACTGGCGCACCTGCCAAGTGCGCCAAGGCCGATCAGAGAGCCTGCACAGCTTTCTGGTGTGATCTGATCCATACTGTGAGTCATTGCTGGGTCCTTTCTAACTCCCTGCTGAGTCATTAGGGCTGAGGTGTCACCCTAGCCTGACTGAATGGTTGTGGTTAACTCTAGGATCATCCGACGGCTCAAATTAGATTGAAATTCTATATAAACAACCCAATGCTCAAACCTAAAAATCACACAAAAATAATGCTAGAACTATCATGCCGTCAATAGAGAACTTGGAGTAGCCGTCACCAATTCAAAGACAAGATAAAAACCTGAATCAAAATCAAATTAAAAGTAATCAAATTCAACGATCTACATCAAAGGCGAGCTTACCAATTTCAGAATTCAAATTTCAGAAATCAAGAATTCCTTTTTAGTTTGTAAGTTGGTTATTACACAGATTTAAACGTTCTTTCAAATGAATCATGACATGTTGTAATTCGAATATAGAACGATGCTTATGTATAAGATAAATAAAGTTTGATTCTTAAATTACCGTTGTGATTGAACATGTCTATATGTTTGTGATGATGAACATACCATATTGAATGTTATTGGAATCTATTATGATTTGGTAGTGGATTTATTATGCCAACTAAATGGTGAAACATGTCATGTTATAATTTGGTGGTTACTTGCAAGTTTATGATCTAAAGTACATGCTTATATGTTAGATCAACACTCATGTATATTTAGATCCATGTTAAGTTGAATCTATTTA
Source organism: Allium sativum (assembly GCA_030737875.1). Classification (NCBI taxonomy): domain Eukaryota; kingdom Viridiplantae; phylum Streptophyta; class Magnoliopsida; order Asparagales; family Amaryllidaceae; genus Allium; species Allium sativum. The sequence continues at coordinate 306,167,014 of CM060924.1, forward strand.
TGTTGTAAAATTGGAATTGTAGTTCTCTAATGTTTTAACACATAAGTTATCATGCTAAGTTGTGATTCGAATATGTTTATAATAGCCCTCTTATGTTTAACACACATAAGTTATCATGTTAAGTTGTGATTTGAATATGTTTATAGTAGCTCTCTTATGTTTAAAACACATAATTCATCATGCTAAGTTGTGATTCGAATATGTTTATAATAGTTCTCTTATGTTTAACACACATAAGTTAATATGCTAAGTTGTGATTTAAAAATGTTTATAGTAGCTTTCTTATTTTTTGACATACATAAGTTTATATGCTAACTTGTGGTCTAAATTTGTGTTTATATGTTAAACCTCCATGCTAGACCTATATCAAGTTTACATGACAATTAGACCCAACTTAGTCATGAGTTCACCTTTGCTCGTTTAATTAAGTTAATGATACTTCTATGCCAAGTTACACATTATAAGTTGAATGTAGCTATTTTATGTTTGTTTCATGTCCCTTGTTTATTACCCATTTTGTTTATGGGTTTGGGCTAATTTACTAGCCCAACATTTTATGTGATTCATGCGTACGTTCCACGGGGATAGCAATGGGAAAATATGAAAATTCATGGCATAGATTTGTAAATAAAATGGTATATTTGATATACCATTTATTGTGAGCATAATCAAAGGATAATTATGGCATGATTAAATAAAAATTAATTTACATAAAGAAATTAGACATATATTGAAAATATGTGAATTTAGAAAAGATGAATATGCCAAACCCGAGGTTAGATCGAGTTGTGGTGTAAATCTGCTTGGAACCGACCGGCATATCCAGTGACCACAACAAGACTCGTCTAATGTAGGTGGTTAGTGCATCAAGCCCAAAAAGAACCTGAGGTTAGACTGAGTTGTGGTGTAAATCTGCCCGGAACCGACCGGCATATCCAGTGACCACAACAAGACCTGTCTAATGTGAGTGGTTGGTGCTTTAATGAGTAAATTAAAGCTAAGTCAGGATTGGTAGGGTTAAGTCAATTAAGGAAACACTTAACTGATTCAACATGTTAACTAAACGGATAGGTGGGTTTAGGTAAACTTGGACACTTAACCAAATAAACATGTTGATTAGAAAACCCTAGTAACGAGGACCCATTTCAGCAGTAACCCACATAGATGTATCATGGTACCCTGAAACTAGGCAGGGTGTGGCACGATTACTGGGCTGATTATAAGCGGTCAAAACGTTGGCGGTTGGTGCGTCAGTGTAGGTTCCGACGGAGTATGGGCCGTGCACGTACTCCGGAGTGGAAAAAGCAGGCACTGGGCATCAGTAGTATACACTGTGCATCTTGAATCGTGTCGGCTTGCCACCAGAGGGACTGATACACCCCATGGTGGGACCAGCACAGGTATCTACAGTCAAGCGGGGCCTAATGACACAGGACATGAATGCATGCGAGTAGGAGCCGATCATTAAGGGGATCATTTGTTATGAACACGTGGGGCTGGTTGAACCAATAGTTGGTAGGTGCAGAGACTATAGTAATGGGTGCGATCACATGTTCCTCTTATCTTATATTAGGGTATTGTCCTATGTTCTGTTATTACTGTCATGATCCCTTTCCTTATTTAAATACTAGTAATCACTGAACTTACCAGACTTATTGTCTGACCCGTTTTCTTTCGTCCTCTTTTTTCTTCCATTTCTTCCCCCTAGGTCAACAGGGAGGGAATACTCCTACTTTGTCAGACTCTTTGTAAGCTTCAAGAAACTATACTTATGATTGGGACTCTCTCACCTTGGCTATGGCTTTTGGACAACTACACTTGGGGTTTTATGCAGTTTTATTTATGGTTTATGCTTCTTTATTAAATAATCAAGACAGAAATTATGGTGTAATGACTTGGGAAGTTATTTTGAAACAATTTGATGTAATGCTTTTGTATTAAACCACGTATGCAATAAATATTTGAATTTCGCTGCTTACATTTATCTGTCTTGCAAATTTTTTTGTGTCTTGTACCTATAACCCTCCACCAAAGTTAAGGCATTCCGTTTGTGAGTGACCTTAGCAGAGGTGGGGTGTTTCACTTGGTATCAGAGTAAAGGTTTTCCAGATTAGATAAGAGTTTTTGAAAACTATTTTCAAAAAAGAAATATAAAGAAGCATTTTACAAGAAAAAGTGTTGTTTTAAATTTAAAAAGGCATAATCCCCAAAGCCATATGCACTATCTTTCTATCCTTCGTTTTGAATCTTTTCTTTTTCGTTTCAGCATGTATGGGAATCTTAACCTTCCACCGAGTGTACCAATACCTGGCTGGTTCAGGAGGTACTTAGAGGCTAGGGCCAACGACGCGGGCCCAGAAGATATTCCTCCTCCAGCTGCAGCGGTTCCTCCTCCTCCTCCTCCTCGTGCAAATGCTTTCTCAAAGATTTGTAGAGACTTTAGGGACATGGGTGGAAAGGATTTCAAGGGAACTGAATCATTCGTAGAAGCAAGGAATTGGCTCAAAGAAACTGAGGATTTGTTCGTTATCTTCGAGGTGGATGATAGGCAAAAGATACAGTTGGCGGTATGGTTGCTCAAAGATGAAGCTTCCTATTGGTGGGAAGTCACTAACGTTGAAAGACCAGTTGAAACATGGATGTATTTCAGAATAAGGTTTGAGATGAAATTCCTCTTACAAGCTGATCGAAGTTTACAGCTGGAAAAGTTCTTATCTCTTAAGCAAGGAAGTATGACGGTCAAGGAGTACGTCGACCAATTCAATCAGCTGGCCCGATTTGGACTGGACTTAGTGAATACTCCTCATAAGTAGGCTCTCTGTTTTTTCAAGGGATTGAATGAGCCACTTCACAGCCTAGCTATGACCCATGTACCTATAGGGGCTACTTACAAGAGGTTAGTGGACATGGCATTCTTACATGAGGAAGACAAGGGCAAGAAAGATGCAAAAGCAGAAGTGCCTCAAGATAAGAAGGGGGAGGGGTCACAGAACAAGAAGGTCGATTCAAAGAAAGGCGGGAAGAACAACAAACCCCATGACAAAAGAAAGTGTAATTTCTGTGGCATTCCTGGACATCTAATCAAAGACTGCAAGAAGAAGAAAAGGAAGATGGGTGGCTGTTTCCACTAGTGAGACAGGACACATGGCTAGGGACTGCCCAAGGAAGCAAGGGCATGGAGCTGGAACTTCTTCTGGAGGACAAGTTCAACCTCTTACGGCACCTCCACAAGAACGAGGTAGAAATATTTCTGTCGAAAGTTTAGTCTATCTTTTTGATCATCCTGTTCATACACTATTTGATTCTGGCGCATCGCACTCTTTTATATCTACTACTTTAGTGGAATCTCTGCACCTAGACACCAGTATAGTAGAGGATCTCCTGGTTTATTCAAATCCAATTGGGGGCTCAGCTTATTTGTCAATGGTTTGTTTGGATTTGAAAATATCTATACTAAGCGTTGGGCTTAGATGTAATGCCTTTGTTTTGGGCTTCACGGGCTATGGGTTGATTCTAGGCATGGACTGGCTATTCAGTAATGGTGTCGTCCTCGATTGTGAAAAGAGAGTGGTTAGATTCATGAATCGCCTTGGTAACACTCTCGAAATTTCTTGTAATCCCATGAAGTCCGTTATGTTTGTTATCTAGAATCTCTTGACGCGTCTGTTGAGAACTTGCAGTATGTAAGGGTAGTCCATGAATACTCGGATGTGTTTGAAGAGGTGAAGGGCTTACCTCCGAAGCGGGAGATAGACTTCCGCATATACTTCATTGACAATGCAAAACCCGTTGCTTTACCTGTTAGACATATGGCTCCAAGGGAGAGGAAAGAACTCAGCAAGCAAGTTAAAGAGTATCTTGAGAAGGTGTTTATAAGGCGGAGTATTTTTGAATGGGGTGCTCTAGTAGTGTTCGCAACTAAAGCAGACGGTTTGCTTCGCCTGTGCGTTGATTATAGGGAGCTAAACAAGCTGACCAAGAAGAATAGGCACCCACTTCCGAGAATAGATGATTTGTTCGATCAGCCTGTAGGTGCATCAGTTTTCTCCCAATTAGATTTAGCTACCGGGTTTCATCAGCTAAGAGTGGCTAAAGACAGCATTGATAAGACCGCGTTCAGAACTCCAGATGGTTTCTTCGAGTGGCTTGTCATGCCTTTCGTCTTGACAAATGCACCCACTTACTTCGTTGATTTAATGAGCAGGGTGCTCCGAGAGTTCCTCAATAAGTTTGTGGTAGTCTTCGTAGACGATATTTTGATCTTCTCAAAGAATGAGGAAGAGCATGCTCAGCATCTAAATGAAGTCATGGATACTCTCCGGGCACATCAGTTGAAGGCAAAATTCTCCAAATGCCATTTCTGGAGAGAAGAAGTTAGGTTCCTTGGACATGTGGTATCCAAAGAGGGGATAGCTATGGACCCCGCGAACGTGGTTGCTGTGCAAGATTGGAAGGTTCCTCGAAACGCAACCGAAGTCCGAAGCTTTCTCAGGCTAGCATACTTTTATCGAAAGTTCGTCAAGGATTTTGCAAAAATCTGAGCTCCACTTACAAGGTTGACAAAGAAGAACCTAGCTTTCAATTGGGATTTGGATTGCGATATTGCTTTCCATCATTTGAAAAGGGCTCTAACAACAGCCCCAGTTCTGACATTGCCTGATGGAAGCAAGATGTTTACAGTATACACAGATGCATGCGGAACGGGATTAGGCGTTGTTCTGATGCAAGAAGGGAAGGTGGTGGCTTATGGTGGAAGGCAGTTGAAAGTACATGAGAAAAACTACCCAACCCACGACCTAGAGTTGGCAGCCATTGTTTTTGCGCTTAAGTCTTGGCGCCATTATCTCCTAGGTGAGAAATTTGAATTGTATACTGACCATAAATCATTGAAATACCTCTTCTCGCAGAAGGATCTCAACTTGAGGCAGCAAAGATGGATGGAGTTTCTTGCCTCGTATGATTTTGAGATTTCCTACACTCCTGGCAAGGGCAATGCAGTAGTAGACGCCTTGAGTAGAAAGAAACTGACCATAAGCCCTCTCTTTGTGGAAAGGCAAAGCTTGGAGTTCATAGCAAGCTTTAACTTCAGGCCCTCCTCTGACTTTGTACCTGGCTTGCTAGCAACGTTAGAAGTACGACCAACTCTATTAGACTCAATCAGAGCCGCGCAAAGAGAAGACCCTCAACTAGCCGATGTGGTGGACAAGTTAATTAGGGGTGAGACCTCTAGTCACCTCAATAGATACTCCATTTATGCCAAGGGCTGGTTGAGACAAGATGAAAGACTATGTGTCCCACAAGCAAGGGATTTGGTAAAGGCGGTTCTAGAAGAGGCACATCATTCCAAGCTGACCATACACCCAGGCGGAGACAAAATGTATAAGGACATCAAAAGAGTTTTCTTTTGGAATGGCATGAAGCAAGACGTAGCTGAATTTGTTTCTAAGTGTTTAATATGCCAACAAGTCAAGGTGGAGCAAAAGAAGCCTGGTGGTCTACTTCATCCTCTAGAGGTCCCACAGTGGAAATGGGATAGCATCTCGATGGACTTTATAGATGGGTTGCCTAGGTTAAGAAGGGGCAATACTAGAATTTGGGTAATAGTGGACAGGCTCACAAAAAGCACCCACTTTATACCCGTCAAGAGTAGAAGGACCGCCTCATCTCTAGAATCCATATATCTTAAAGAGATAGTTCGACTCCATGGGATACGCTCTAGCATAGTGAGTGATCGAGACCCTATCTTCACGAGCGAGTTTTGGAAGAGTTTACAAGAGGCTGTAGGCACACAGTTATGCTTAAGCACGACCTATCACCCTCAAACCAATGGCTAAACGGAAAGAGTCAACAGAGTATTAGAAGACCTCTTGAGATTATGCATTATTGACTTCGAAGGTACATGGGAGGATCATCTACCTTTGGTGGAATTCGCTTACAACAATAGCTACCAAGCCACCATAGGCATGGCGCCTTTCGAAGCTTTATATGAAAGACCGTGCAGGTCACCAACTTGCTGGTGGGAGTCCACAGGCAAGCTCATACTTAGACCAGACATGATTAGGGAAACTTCAGAGAAAGTAGACTTGATACGAAGAAGAATGAAGACTGCCCAAGATAGACAGAAGTCCTACGCAGACAAAAGAAGAACTGACCTTGAGTTCGAAGTTGGAGACAAGGCATTCCTTAAAGTATCTCCTTTAAGGAACGTCGTTCGCTTTGGATCCACAGGAAAGTTAGCACCAAGATTTGTAGGGTCGTTTCCTATCATCGAGAAGATTGGGAAGATCGCTTATAGGGTACAGCTGCTCGATAGATTGGCCGGGGTTCATAATGTCTTTCATGTCTCTCACCTGCGGAAATGCTTACACGAGTCTGCGGAAGTGGTAGAATCAAGCATGCTAGAGGAAGTAGAAGTTGAACGAGAAGCAACTGTGAGTAGAGTTCCAACCCGTATCTTGGGAACAGAAGTCAAAAAGCTATGCAACCGTGAAGTTAAGCTCGTCAAAGTTCAATGGAGCGACACCGAGGAAGACACGACTTAGGAAACTGAGGACATAATACACGCAGCCTACCCTTTCTTTTTGAGGGTACATCCTTAATCTCTTTTTCCTTAAGTTTACGCTCGTATCTATCTTTTTAGGTATATCTCCTCGATCCTATCCTTTATCCTTAGGTAGAAACCCATTTGGATGAAAACATGTAATTGAAACATGTTATGGTTGATGGTTGCAAGTGGTTGCTCGTGGATGCATATACACACACATTAGGTATTATATCGGCTCAATCACTTCCATATTGCATATGCATATATGTATTTGTATCTGGATTGAAACTTGATGTGTTATCATATGGACGTTGCATTTGTATGATTGATTGTGCACTCATGTAGGAAATTTTGAGTAGGAAAAAAATTGCATTCATAATGGACTCATGGCACCGACCTAATTTTCATTAAGGAGGTCAACTGAATCAGTTGAACGCCTGATTTTGCATTAGATAAGGACATGTACACACACAATGCATATGATTATGAAGCATTAGAAATCTTTTAAGGACAGTGGACGCCTGTGTTTGATGGTCGAATAGATGGGTGATTGGATGGTAGGATATAAGTTCTTCTCGACTTGAAGATTTCGGGGACGAAATCCTAAAAGGAGGGGAGAATGTAACACCCCGTATTTTCTATTAATGTTATAGTAATGAATCAAAGAATAATTAATTTCAAATGTGAGAATTAAGGGATATGGGTTACACCATTGAGTTCGTCTCGGAATTCTGCTTGAGATAGAGTCCGAGTTTGCATAAAACGGACACCGTATGAAGGAGATATGGACGAACGAAGTTAGACAGAAAACCAGAAGAAAGAAAGTGTAACGTCCCGCATTTTTAAAAATTTGTATTTGAATATTTAAATCAGTTTAAACAATGAATTCGTAACATAAGTGGATTTATATATTAATTAAAACGAAGTTGAACGTATAAAAATATATATTAAATATAATTGAGCTCGTAACATCGCGGTAGCTCGTAATTTAACTTTCTGAATTTCAACTGAGTGTACATGACCCGTTATAAGTTGGATTTCCGCGAAATAAGAAGCGTTGGAATCTATTAAACAATATCTTTATAATAGAAGTGGAAAATCAAGATTTCGTTTTATAGATTTCGAGATATATCCAAATCAAATATTCAAATAGTCGCTGTAGAATCGCTTATCGACCGTAACGGTTATTTCGATATAACTAGACATCGGTTTTGAATTTAGACAAGGTGCTTTTGAGACGTAGTGATAATTTAATTTTTAGAATTTTACTGCAATTTTTAATTAATTAAATACGCAACTTTCTATTTGGAGTATTTTGCACCCTATATTAATAATTCGGGATTTCACAATATGAGTCAACCTACCGATATTATTATATTTTTGGGATTGTGACACCTCGCTGGACACGACCGTACTCCTATTTCGGTCCATAACAGCTTGATTTTGAATGGAAATATTTATAACAAGTACGCTAACCTTGTTTCATCATGACATTGTCTTCTATAGAGCTACCTTCGTTTTGAAGTAAACATCTCTACACACCACGTCCGCTCATTGTGTCTAGTTTGAAAATATTACTGTGCCTACCCTATCAACTGCAAAGACGGATTTAAGTCTTCTCAACTACAATTGGAATGCAACATATATATTGGAAATCAAAGCTATGACAACTCAATATAGGCTAGTATATCGCTGGCAGACTTATCCTACCTAGTCATCAATCAGTTGTCTCTTGTTCGAATTGCGTTGGCAATTCGTATCCGCTGCTAATATAATACAAAAAAATACAACATATAGTAGAACCATGCAGTCCCTTTCATTAAACAAAAGGGTCAATTGCTGATATTAAAATTTTACCATCCTTTAAAAACCAACTAATATGCAACAATACAAACAAAGGAAAATATTTGGAAAACCTTCATTCGCAAGTTTTGGCTACTGTCTATTTCTTTTTCCCTATACCGCCTTTCTTTTCCTATTTCGGTGTGTATTCAAATCACAAGCTACTCCTTGAAAATACAAAGCCTACCCTAAAACTGAAATTAACATGTGCCTACCCCAAGACCGTACGCATTTCAGTCTATACATGGAAAATATGAACATGCCTACTACTGCTGATCCTATGATCTGCAAATCGAAATCCACCCTGTGAAATGAAATATCAACGCAGACTATATTACACATTGTTGGAAAGGTAAACTACCTCACATGCCTAGTGTTGAATTACAGGTGCTCTGAAACCTGAAACCCATATGCGCCCTCCCCGTCCCTGTACATGCCATACCCTCTGTTCTGAAGTGTCCCTGTCCACCATCTCTACTATAAAGTGTATCGGTGGAAAGGGTGCCATGTGAGTTTACTGTTGCTCCTTTCCTTAGCAACAAAGCAACGTGCCTATATATACATATACACGTACCCGGATTCAAGCCATCCTCTCCTCCTCGCATCCTTTCCACCTGCGAAATAAAAAGCCTTTCCTCCTTAAAATAGAAGAAGAGAAAAAAACATATATCTTAGAGACGCTGGAACCTTCCTCTTCACGTTAGTGTAAACTCTGAAGCACTTAAGTCGTTTTGTTTCACTACAGTAAACAGCGAAGAAGAGGTCAGACAGAAGTGAGTTTCGAAGGAGAAAGCACTGTTGCGGGTCATCAGTTTATGTGTGGGTGTTGGACCGAACTGAAGGAGTCTGGGTAGGGTTTGGAGAGGACTAAACGAGGAGAAGTTTGGTTTTCGTTTCGGTTGATGTTCTAAAAAGAACGTGTGGTGTAAGGTTTCGAAAATGACTTCTGGAATGAATACTGGGACGCGAGATATATTATTTTGAGGAAGAAAGACTGTAATGGGTCGGGTGCAAACATATGAAGCAGTTTGGGTTTAAGGAGGATGGTTGGGCCAAGAATAAAAGATGAAGCCCACCTTGAAAGAAAAAAAAGGGATTTATATGTATAACGTGAAGGGGAGGTCTCAGCATGCCGTAGGTTTTGTTCATGGTTCCGAACTAGAATAAAGAAGAAGTATTACATGGAAGGGTGCACTAGGATTTGGCCAGCGTTGGGACGATCAACCAACCGTCTTGCACATGGGGATCGGGTGGACGCATGTTATGTTATGAAGCTGGATGGGAACTATTTGGACGTCGTTACAATTTTAAGCAAAATAGAACGTCTGATTTGAATCAACCGAACGTGGACCGATATTCGACGATTAACGACCAATGTGAATAAACTCACTAACTCTGTTCAGTTTTATAATTTATAAACGTTATTTATTTTCGATAAAAATGATTGAATATGGTGTGCGATGGTTGTTTGAATGATTTGTAAATTGGCTGGTTAAAATTATAGACACCGTTATGAACCGTTGCTTAAATATTGATTCTAATATTTCATATTGATATGAAATAAATGGGATTTCTGTTGATTAACGTCTTTGGGTGCAGGGAAACAGGTTGGAGGGATCCAACTGGATTCCTCAACCATTTCATTGTTGATTTTCATATATTGCTTTATATGATATGACAAATAATCTGGTGTTGATTATTGTGTGGTGTGCGGTATTTGCACAACAGTAACCTGAAATAATTGGTATATAAATACTGTCAAATATATTCGAATATATTAGGAAAACAATTAAGGTTTTAGAAAGGGAATTTCTATTTTAAAAAATATAGAAATCGAATTTCAAATGGACTAAAGTATAATAACTTGTGTTAATTATATTAAAAAAAGTAATTGGATTTATGAACGATATTTATAAATGAAATATAAAACATATTAAATTATTCAGGATTGTAAATTTAGGATGGATATAAACGGGAAATGGAATCCGTTTTCAAAGGAAACGATGGAGATATTTCGAGGTTCGCAATGTAAAGGAGACAAGTCCATAAGAATTTATGATGAAAATTCGACTAAATCAGATATTAGTAAAATGAAGTATTTTTTTTTAGAAATTATACATTATATATGCAGAATGTGACAAGAAAGTTAGTATTTGATTTAACGCAAATAATTTATAATTGAAATTGTAGTCGAGATTTAAGTTATAAACCTGGTATAAAATTAACAAGAAATTGGTCTATAAATAGAATTTATAAAGTGAGATATAACTATAAAATTATGAAATAACTCAATAAACAGGATGTGAACCTATAATGATATTTTTAATAAAATTAAAGACTTGACTGATATAACGGTCTAGTTTTCTGTAAAGGAACAATATTCACTTTATAAAATGAATAAGGGTTTTAAAAGCAAACGCTTTGAAAATTGGGATAATGTCAAAGGGGAAATGGTAAATGTTGGAAGTAATAAATTCAAATGGAATTGTGTTCCGAAGTTCGGAATGTTAATCGGATACAGAATATTCGAAAAGGAATGATAGGTTGAAATTCGATTATATCAAATTAAGGAAAGTACTATTTTCTTTCCAGTTTTATCAAGATCTGTTTATTATTTATTTATTGATTAATTATTTAAAGTAATTAATCCAAGTTATATTCTGAAATTAAACATTTCGGAAACAAGAATTATAATGATATCGTTATAATCAATGTTTTTTCGTGGACTCTTAATTTAAATCCGAGGGTCGTGTGAGCAATGACCGTTAAAGATTTGAAATGGTGAACTTGATTGTTTCGAAGTTGAAAGTGATATTCAGTCAAGGTCTGAGAGGTAATTATACCCCAACTTGATTGACGTCATGATTAACTAAGGAATGGTTAAGGTTCGGTGGCGAGATTGGTTGTTAAATTAGGGATATTTTCTAAGTATAGAAATTGGAATGATGTGGGATAACGAGAAGTTAAGAAATAATAATTGGAAATACTTTACCAGGGTTAATAACGCATATTTCCTAAAATAGAAAATAAGAATATGGAATTAATTCCCGATGTTAAAAAGGAGATATTTTCTTAATATAGAAAAAAATAAATGGAAACGTTTTCCAAAGATCGTGTGAGGCAAAACGGAATTTTTTTTAAGAAATATATGGGAAAATGGAAAACAGAAAATCGAGGAAATGAATGAATTTATGATAAATTGAATTAAAAGAGATAAGTGTTGATTGATGATTTGCTCGGTAAGGTTTCCATTTGGAAATACGATCGTTGTTTGCACACATGTTTTCCTTTGATAGTTAAATCACCGACTATCAATGTTTTTGACCATTTTCCCGTTGTCCATATGGAGAGACCGGGATCAGAATTATTATCTGAAAACCACTCTGTATGGGCATTAACGTTGCGAATCAAATATATTGAAGACAAAGTTTATGCAAGGGCTGCTACGGAGATCTTAGGTAGAAATTGCCTAAGATAGGTTTACAGAACAGTGCCTTTGGTTTGTCCAGTCCCAGGACAACTTGAATGGATGAATGTCTGACAGAGTATATCTAATAAATCGCGTAAGTTCATCTCTTCAAACGTACTTATGTTTGGTGGCGGAGAAATTCGTTTCTCTTAGCTTTGTAGCGATGGTATTTTTGGGGAAATCAATTTGTGATTTGGTGGGTATGACGATGTGGCATTCAAAGTAAATGAAGGAGGAATCTGTCAAAAGATACGTTACGACCTCAGGCCTCACAACCAGGAATTGACAAAAATCGGGCAGACAGCATGGCTATGTCGGTCGCACCCATAAGGGTGTCTTGTCACCATCTAGAGAATATTCATATCTGTTACTTCATTTTGCTTCTGTATCTCCCGGGAACGGTTATGTTGCTAGCAACCGTAAGTGGCAATATATTCGATACACTCAAGAGAAATGTGTGGTCGGTCATGTGTGGGTCGGGTTGTAAGATGTTCTTGTTGAACCCAGTGTATTCGCCTCTAGAGATACACTATCGGCAGGTGGTCCCATAACTTGTCATGGTCGGAACCCAATCTCCAATAAGTGCCCGCGTTTTTGTTTGCATACTATATATGTGGAACGTGAGATGCAAGCGTTCTGCTAAATTGTTATTTACTTGTGATTAGACATTATTATAGTATCAGTGAAGTATTGATTTCCAAAACTGGTTTGGGTTATCGTAAGATAAAAACCATCTGTGTTAATGTGTGGATCGGTCTTACGATTATTATTTCTTTAGAAAAGGATTTTGAAAAGTTAAAACGAATAATTTGAGTTTACTCACACCAGTCCCATGACTGACCCAAAGTTTATTTTGTTTGTTTTTCCCTAAACTCTTGCGTGCCCAAATTTGTGCATGCAGTCAAGTAGTCAGGATTTTACAGATATACTTGGAGGGGCTTGGAGAAAGAGGCTTCAACGCTAGTTATATATAGAGTTTATTTCCGCTGTGATATATATGTGATGTACTCTGAAGTTATGTAAGTACAAATACAGTTTTGTATTTCAAAGTTATGTTATATTATATATTTTATTCGTTCCGTTGTGAGATTCGTATCTACTTTGATTCAGTTCAGTTATGATCTTCTTCTTCTTTTATTCTTATTTTCTTTCTTTCTATTTCTCACCCTCTAACTTCTTTCTATTAATGATCTGGTGTTTTCGATGTCTAAATAGTCGACATGGTATTTTATGTCGATTTTCGGAGTCGAAAATCTGCTGGGTCGTTACAGTTGGTATCAGAGCAGAAGGTTAAGTGATTACCTTGGCTCTGTGGCATAACTCAATAGAGATGGAGTTAGTAATACTCTAGACCGAGTATGAGTGTATATATATGAGCGCGTATTTCTAGATTGACATAAAAACTGTTTTATATTATGTTGATTGGTTCGGCGAATGGTTTATGAATTCTGGTCGATACTGGATTGCAAACTGTATCGATAGGTGTTTCTAAACTCTTGAACAGAATAATTCGACATGGTATGTTTTGAAAAGAGGGTAAATGAAATAATTTTACCCAAAAGTATATTTTGGTATAAAGAAAGCATATATATTGGAATTATCTAATATATATTGAATGTGTTGGTTGAAATTATGATCGAATGAGATTTATAATTGAGTTGGTTATATAAATAACCAATCGAAATAGTATATAAGTATAATATGCAAAATTAGATGAACTGAATCTGAATTTAAAACTATAATTGAAATAAAACTCTAGAAACTTGGAAAAGAATTGGAAATAATGTTTGGATTTACTATATGGGAATTTTAAATTCCTGGGAGATTTGAAATTTGTTTTCCAAGTGTTGTGAAAGATATTTTTGAAGTAAAATTCAAAATGGAAGTGTTTTAAAAGGGATTTTGAAAGTGATATAGTATTAAACTCATTTCGATCACAAGAAAATAATTCTGATGATGACGGCCGCATCATCAGTGTTCATTTTCGAGTTCCTAAGTGACGAATTACTACCAAAATTTTTTGTTTTTGAATTGTTTTGAGAAAACGAGTTGTTAAAAATTCAAATGTCTTGAACTACTCTTATTATATGTAAAGATATATGATTTCAAATTGATTTGAAATAAAACCCAGGAATTTGAATTCTTAAATAAAGATTTAACTTATGGAGTTAAAATGGTAAAAGTGGAACTTAAACTAAGATAAACAAAATTGGACTGAATTTGGAACGATCCAGAATGGAAATTGTAAAAGAGAAATATTGGAGATTCGAGTTATTAAAATGAATTGATTCTTGGAGAATAAGAATCAAATTTTAATTTGGAGATGAAGATAACTGATTTGAGGAATAAATCAGCAAATGGAATTGGAGTTGAAATAGAAATTTGGCTTAGTAAAAGCGAAAGATTGGTTTGAGAATGGATTGATGGGAGATCAACCAAGGATACTTGGATATATGTCAAAGTAATAGCAAATGGCAGAGATAGAGTTAAATGTCAACAAAAAGGTACAAGTTTATAATTTATACGAATATGAGATTTGTATGAGTTTGTTTGGCAAGCCGTTTGGTTGTTTGATCTTTGGATTGGGAAATACCAAAAGTGGCAAGTAGCAGTAGTACTGAATGAGCCTTGCAGAAGAGATGCTGACAAAATTTTGCGAAAATTTAAGCCGTTTGGAAACTTTTAGAATTTTGAAAATATTCGTTAATAAGAAGGAAAGTAATATTTTAATTAAGGTTAATCAATTCAGTTAAGAAGTACATAGATGATTTTAACCAAACTAATACGAATAATAGAATTTTCCCTACCAAAGCAATTTCGAGGAAGAAATTATTTTAAGGGGAAAGGAATGTAACGTCCCGCATTTTTATCAGTTTGTATTTGAATAATTAAATCAGTTTAAATATTGAATTCGCAACATAAGTGGATTTATATATTAATTAAAACGAAGTTGAACGTATAAAAATATATATTAAATATAATTGAGCTCGTAATATCGCGGCAGTTCGTAATTTAACGTTCTGAACTTCAACTGAGTGTACATGACCCGTTATAAGTCGGATTTCTGTGAAACAAGAAGCGTGGGAATCTGTTAAATAGTATCTTTATAATTGAAGTGGAAAATCAAGATTTCGCGTTATAGATTTCGAGATATATCCAAATCAAATATTCAAATAGTCGCTGTAGAATAGTTTATCGACCGTAACGGTTATTTCGATATAACTAGACATCGGTTTCAAATTTAGACAAGGTTCTTTTGAGACGTAGTGATAATTTAATTTTTAGAATTTTACTATAACATTTATTTAATTAAATACGCAACTTTTTATTTGGAGTATTTTGCACCCTATATTAACATTTTGGGATTTCTCAATATGAGTCAACCTACCGATATTATTACATTTTTTGGATCGTGACACCTCGCCGGACACGACCGTACTCTTATTTCTATCCATAACAGTTTGATTTAGAACGGAAATATTTATAACAAGTACGCTAACCTTGTTTCATCATGACATTGTCTTCTAAGGAGCTACCTTCTTTTTGAAGTAAACATCTCTACACACCACGTCCGCTCACTGTGCCTAGTTTGAAAATATAATTGTGCCTACCCTATCAACTGCAAAGACGGATTTAAGTCTTATCAACTTCAATTGGAATGCAACATATATATCGGAAATCAAAGCTATGACAACTCAATATAGGCTAGTATATCGCTGGCAGACCTATCCTACCTAGTCACCAATCAGTTGTCTCTTGTTTGAATTGCGTTGGCAATTCGTATCCGCTGCTAATATAATACAAAAAAAATACAACATCTAGTAGAACCATGCAGTCCCTTTCATTAAACAAAAGGGTCAATTGCTGATATTAAAATTTTACCATCCTTTAAAAAGCAACTAATATGCAATAACACAAACAAAGGAAAATATTTGGAAAACGTTCATTCGCAAGTTTTGGATACTTTCTATTTCTTTTCCCCTGTACAGACATTCTTTTCCTATTTCGGTGTGTATTCAAATCACAAGCTACTCCTTGAAAATACAAAGCCTACCCTAAAACTGAAATTAACATGTGCCTACCCCAAGACCGTACACATTTCAGTCTATACATGGAAAATATGACCATGCCTACTGCTGCTGATCCTATGATCTGCAAATTGAAATCCACCCTGTGAAATGAAATATCAACGCAGACCATATTACACATTGTTGGAAAGGTAAACTACCTCACATGCCTAGTGTTGAATTACAGGTGCTCTAAAAACTGAAACCCCATATGCGCCCTCCCTGTCCCTGTACATGCCGTACCCTCTGTTCTGAAGTGTCCCTGTCCATCGTCTCTGCTATAAAGTGTATCGGTGGAAAGGGTTCCATGTGAGTTTACTGTTGCTCCTTTCCTTAGCAACAAAGCAACGTGCCTATATATACATATACACGTATAGGGATTCAAGCCATCCTCTCCTCCTCGCATCCTTTCCACCTGCGAAATTAAAAGCGTTTCCTCCTTAAAATAGAAGAAGAGGAAAAAACATATATATTAGAGACGCTGGAACCTTCCTCTTCATGTTAGTGTAAACTCTGAAGCACTTAAGTCGTTCTGTTTCACTACAGTAAGCAGCGAAGAAGAGGTCAGACAGAAGTGAGTTTCGAAGGATAAAGCACTGTTGCGGGTCATCAGTTTATGCGTGGGCGTTGGACCAAACTAAGGGAGTCTGGGTAGGGTTTGGATAGGACTGAACGAGGAGAAGTTTGGTTTTTGTTTTGGTTGATGTTCTGAAAAGAACGTGTGGTGTAAGGTTTCGAAAATGGCTTCTGGAATGAATACTGGGACGCGAGATTTATTATTTTGAGGAAGAAATACTGTAATGGGTCGGGTGCAAACATATGAAGCAGTTTGGGTTTAAGGAGGATGGTTGGGCCAAGAATAAAAGATGAAGCCCACCTTGAAAGAAAAAAAAATGGGATTTATATGTATAACGAGAAGGGGAGGTCTCAGCATGCCATAGGTTTTGTTCATGGTTCCGAACTAGAATAAAGAACAAGTTTTACATGGGAGGGTGCACTAGGATTTGGTCGGCGTTGGGACGATCAACCAACCGTCTTGCACATGGGGATCGGGTGGACGCATGTTATGTTATGAAGCTGGATGGGAACTATTTGGACGTCGTTACAATTTTAAGCAGAATAGAACGTCTGATTTGAATCAATCGAACGTGGATCGATATTTGACGATTAACGACCAAGGTGAATAAACTCACTAACTCTGTTCAGTTTTATAATTTATAAACATTATTTATTTTCGATAAAAATGATTGAATATGGTGTGCGATGGTTGTTTGAATGATTTGTAAATTGATTGATTAAAATTATAGACACCGTTATGAACCGTTGCTTAAATATTGATTCTAATATTTCATATTGATATGAAATAAATGGGATTTCTGTTGATTAACGTCTTTGGGTGCAGGGAAAAAGGTTGGAGGGATCCAACTGGATTTCTCAACCATTTTATTGTTGATTTTCATATATTGCTTTATATGATATGACAAATAATCTGGTGTTGATTATTGTGTGGTGTGCGGTATTTGCACAACAGTAACCTGAAATAATTGGTACATAATTACTATCAAATATATTCAAATATATTAGGAAAACAATTAAGGTTTTAGAAAGGGAATTTCTATTTAAAAAAAAAATACAGAAATCGAATTTCAAATGGACTAAAGTATAATAACTTGTGTTAATTATATTAAAACAAGTAATTGGATTCATGAACGATATTTATAAATGAAATAGAAAACATATTAAATTATTCAGGATTGTAAATTTAGGATGGATATAAACAGGAAATGGAATTCATTTTCAAAGGAAACGATGGAGATATTTCGAGGTTCGCAATGTAAAGGAGACAAGTCCATAAGAATATATGATGAAAATTCGACTAAATCGGATATTAGTAAAATGTTTTTTTTATAGAAATTATACATTATATAATGCAGAATGTGATAAGAAAGTTAGCATTTGATTTAACGCAAATAATTTATAATTGAAATTGTAGTCGAGATTTAAGTTATAAACCTGGTATAAAATTAACAAGAAATTGGTCTATAAATAGAATTTATAAAGTGAGATATAAATATAAAATTATGAAATAACTCAATAAACAGGATGCGAACCTATAATGATATTTTTAATAAAATTCAAGACTTGATTGATATAACAGTCTAGTTTTCTGTAAAGGAACAATATTCACTTTATAAAATGAATAAGGGTTTTAAAAGCAAACGCTTTGAAAATTGGGATAATGTCAAAGGGGAAATGGTAAATGTTGGAAGTAATAAATTCAAAAGGAATTGTGTTACGAAGTTCGGAATGTTAATCGGATACAGAATATTCGAAAAGGAATGATAGGTTGAAATTCGATTATATCAAATTAAGGAAAGTACTATTTACTTTCCAGTTTTATCAAGATATGTTTATTATTTATTTATTTGATTAATTATTTAAAGTAATTAATCCAAGTTATATTATGAAATTAAACATTTCGGAAACAAGAATTATAATGATATCGTTATAATCAATGTTTTTCCGTGGACTCTTAATTTAAATCCGAGGGTCGTGTGAGCAATGACCGTTAAAGATTTGAAATGGTGAACTTGATTGTTTCGAAGTTGAAAGTGATATTCAGTCAAGGTCTGAGAGGTAATTATACCCCAACTTGATTGACGTCATGATTAACTAAGGAATGGTTAAGGTTCGGTGGCGAGATTGGTTGTTAAATCAGGGATGTTTTCTAAGTATAGAAATTGGAATGATGTGGGATAACGAGAAGTTAAGAAATAATAATTGGAAATACTTTACCAGGGTTAATAATGCATATTTTCTAAATATAGAAAATAAGAATATGGAATTAATTCCCGATGTTAAAAAGGAGATATTTTCTTAATGTAGAAAAAAATAAATGGAAACGTTTTCCAAAGATCGTGTAAGGCAAAACATTTTTTATTATAAATATATGGGAAAATATGGAAAACAGGAAATCGAGGAAATGAATGAATTTATGATAAATTGAATTAAAAGAAATAAGTGTTGATTGATGATTTGCTCGGTAAGGTTTCCATTTAGAAATACGACCGTTGTTTGCACACATATTTTCCTTTGATAGTTAAATCACTGACTATCAATGTTTTTGACCATTTTCCCGTTGTCCATATGGAGAGACCGGGATCAAATTTATTATCTGAAAACCACTCTATATGGGCATTAACGTTGTGAATCAAATATATTGAAGACAAAGTTTATGCAAGGCTTGTTCCTAAGATCTTAGGTAGAAATTGCCTAAGATAGGTTTACAGAACAGTGCCTTTGGTTTTACAGTCCCAGGACAATTTGAATGGACGAATGTCTGACAGAGTATACCTAATAAATCGCATAAGTTTATCTCTTCAAACGTACTTATGTTCGGTGGTGGAGAAATTCGTTTCTCTTAGCTTTATACCCATGGTATTTTTGGGGAAATCAATTTGTGATTTGGCGGGTATGACGATGTGACATTCAAAGTAAATGAAGGACGAATCTGTCAAAAGATACGTTACGACCTCAAGCCTCACAAGCAGGAAATGACAAAAATCGGGCAAACAGCATGGCTATATGGGTCGCACCCATTAGGGTGTATTGTCACAATCTAGAGAATATTCATATCTGTTACTTCTTTTTGCTTCTGTATCTCCTGGGAACGGTTATGTTGCTAGCAACCGTAGGTGGCAATATATTCGATACACTTAAGAGAAATGAGTGGTCGGTCATATGTGGGTCGGGTTGCAAGATGTTCTTGTTGAACCCAGTGTATTCGCCTTTAGAGATACACTATCGGCAGGTGGTCCCATACCTTGTCATGGTCGGAACCCAATCTCCAATAAGTGCCCGCGTTTTTGTTTGTATACTATATATGTGGAACGTGAGATGCAAGCGTTCTGCTAGATTGTTATTTACTTGTGACTAGACATTATTATAGTATCAGAGAAGTATTGATTTCCAAAACTGGTTTGGGTTATCGTAAGATAAAAGCCATCCGTGTTTATGTGTGGATCGGTCTTACGATTATCATTTCTTTTGAAAAGGATTTTGAAATGTTAAAACGAATAATTTGTGTTTACTCACACCAGTCCAATGACTAACCCAGAGTTTATTTTGTTTGTTTTTCCCTAAACTCTTGGGTACCCAAATTTGTACGGGCAGTCAAGTAGTCGGGATTTTACAGATATACTTGGAGGGGCTCGGTGAAAGAGGCTTCAACCCAAGTTATATATTGAAACACCCCACCTCCGTTAGGGTCACTCTCAAAGGGAATGCCCTAATTTTGGTGGAGGTTTATAAGTACAAGTCACAGATATACAAGACAGATATAAGAACACATATTTGTAAACAGCGGAAGAACAACAAACTTTATTTCATAAAGTCAAATACGTGTTACAACAACATCCTTTCCAAAAACATAACATAACACTTCATAATCTGTCTTGAGTACATTATTTTTAAAGAAGCATAAATAAAACATAGACAAACTGCCAAAGCCCCATAGTGGATTGTCCAAAGCCATAGTTCAAAACAGGAAAGTCCAAGCAATACATTTCTCTTCTTCAAGCTGGATGCTGAGGTTGATCAAGCTGCTGTGTTCCCTCCCTGAGGACCTGGGGGGGGGGGGGAAACGGAAGAAAGAAGACGAAAGAAAAATAGAGTCAGACATAAAGCCTGAGTAAGTCTAGTACTACTTTGTCTATGAATAAAGAACTGGGTATGATAAGTAAAACAGGAAGTGGGCAACATTATAAACTTGGTCAAGTTATCTAGGGTCGAATATACTATCGTACCCCGAATTAATCTCTGAACCCATATAAACTAGTTTCCAATTTGCACCCCAAAATCAGGGTGAGGTGATCCATTCTACGATGATCGGCTCCTACTCGCATAGTTACATGTGTCTTACGGCCCCCGATGTCTGTAGTTACCTATGCTGGTCCCACCATGGGGTGTATCAAGTCCCATAGTGGCAACCCGACACAACCTTAGAGTGCAAAGGTATGCTACTGGTGTCCAGTGCTTTATTTTTCTGCGCCGGAGTGCGTGCACGCCCGCACACCGTTAGAACCTACACTGCTACACCACCGCCGTCGATTTGACCTCTTACAATCAGCCCAGTAATCGTGCCCCACCCTGCCTAGTTTCAGGGTATCCTGATACACCTTCTAGGGTTACTGCTGAAAAGGGTCCCCCGTTACTAGGTTTTCTATCTCTAGCCAACATGCTAAGTTGGTTAAGTGTTTCCTAACCTAACCCCACCAGTCCGTTTAGTTTAGCATGTTATATTTTGATTAAGTCTTTAGTCCACTTAATCCTAACAATCCTGACTCAGCCTTAATTGTCTTATTAAGGCCCTGACCTCTCACATTAGACAGGTATTGTTGTGGCTGCCTGTTGCCGGTTGGTTCCGGGCAGTCTTACGCCACAACTCAGTCTAACCTCGGGTCCTTGCTGGGCTCCATGTTTAACCTCCCACATTGGATAGGTATTGTTGTGACTACTGGACAGCCGGGCGGTTCCGGGCAGGTTTACATCACAACTCAATCCAACCTCGGGTTAAACACATCGTCTTTTCTACATTTACATATTTTGTCATTCTTCTTTATTTCTTATATGTAAATATTTGCGGCCCATTATTAAGTTAATGGTGTAAAGGTTACACCAATCATGGGCCCAACCCATACTTGAATTTGGGCCCTTTTACTTTAGTTTTCATTCATTAAATTAATGTTAACCCAACGTTATTTTCCCCCGTTTTACACGTCCGTTTATATATATTGGGCTTAGCCTTTTAAAGCCCAATTTAGCCATGCGAAAAGGGGAGGCTTTTGGCGTATACACAAAGAGGGGAAAGTGAGCGCATGAACTTGCAAATGACGTTGGAAATTACATAATAGAAATTGGTGTACTTGCATAGTGGCGACATGTATTTTGGTCATAAAACATAGGTGACATAAATCAAGGCATGTAAACTTGCATAGGGTTAACTACAACATGAACCTATATTCTTATTTAGGCATAATGTCAAACATAAGCATGGCCTAAATATTTCTTGCATAAACATGGCATATTGTCAAACATAAGCATGGCATAAAATACTTCTAGCGTGAACATAGCATAATTCAACTTAATCATGTTTTAAGCCTATTCACATAACGATGGGATAAACATACTTATGCATAAATATTCCTAAACATGGTGTTTGCTTTAAACTTGCAAAAAGGGATTTTTGAGTCTAACCTAGCCATGTCATCATATAATCCTTTAAAACAAGATAAACTTAATAACGGATTTCAATTATGTCAAATATCATTCCTAGCCATATTCATAAGTTTGTAAAAGCATGACTTAATGCATGGACTATGGTGTCAAAATTCTACATAGTTTCATATGAACTAAAATAACCAAACTTGTTTCAATTACTTGCAAAACGATTTATGCACAAAATATACATCATAATGGCATAATAACAAAGCCTCAAATTTGCATGAATTTCAATTAACTACATACATGTAGCTTCAATATAGATTACACAATTTGCGCAATATTCCAAACGTTTATTTGCATAGAACTACCGCATGTAGTCCTTTATAATGAATACATAATTTTGCACAAATATAAATTACTTCCATTGCCACAATTCAAGCATACACATCAACACAGTTGTTTATTAATACCAAAGTAATACTCTACTTACAATGGTTTGATGAATTCTCTAGTTTAGGGATTGAAGACGCAAATTCCTTTGTTGAATTGATTAGCTTTAGGTTGCTTTGAATTGCTTTAGGCCTTAGAACTTTCTTCCTAATCCTCTCTTTAGTTGGCGGCTATTCTTTGTCGTTCCTCAGCAACATGGCGGCTATAATCTTATTTTGAATGAATAGATTAGGGTTTAGTCTAGGGTTGTTTATATAGAGGTTAGGAATTGATTAGGACCCTTGATGTTGCTAGGTTAGATCATAGCCATTCATTAGGAAGAGAGACCAATAAAAACCCGCCACCTAGCCCTAATGACAAAGCAGACCACTGAAATTCGACCACACACCGACCTGGCCAGCCAGGTTGACTGGGCTCGACCAGGTCGACACCCCTGTCGACAGGGCTGTCGACAGCCCTGTCGACATGGGTAGCCCAGGTCGACAGCCCAGTCGACCTGGGTGGCCCAGGCGGCGCTTTTCTGGCCCAATGGGCCCCACTTCGGAATGTTTAATTATTTTAATCTGTTTGAATTTTAAATTTAATTCAAAACTTCCGAAGGCCATATCTTCTTCATACGGACTCCGTTTTTCGAAAACTCGGACTCTATTTCGCGTATTTTTCCGAGACGAACGCAATGGCGTATCCCGTTTCCCTTAGTTCTTTGTTTTCAGATTAATTATACTTTAATTTGTTAATTTCACAGTTATAGAATTTTCGGGGTGTTACATTCTCCCCCACTTAAAAGGATTTCGTCCCCGAAATCTTCAAGTTTAGGAAGAATGTAAATCCTAACATTCAATCATCCATCTACTCATCCATCAAACACGAGTATCCATTGTCCTTAAAAGATTTCTAATGCTTCATGATCATATGCAAAGTGTGTGTACATGTACTTATCTAATGCAAAATCAGGCGGTCTACTGATTCAGTTGACCTCCTTAATGCGAATTATGTAAGTGCCATGTATCCATTATGTATGCAGATTTTTCCTATTCATGATTCTACATGGGTGCACAATCTTTCATACAAATGCAACATCCATATGACAACACATTACAATTCAACCATATACGAGTGCAAACATATATGCATATGCAATATGAAGTGACTGAGCCGATCTAAAACCTAGATTGTGTGTGTATATGCAGCCACGAGCAACTACTAGCAATCACTTGCAACCACTTGCAACCATCATACATAACATGTTTCAATTACATGTTTTCATCCAAAAGGTTTCTATCTAAAAGATAAGGTCGAGGAGATATTCCTAAAAAGATAGATAAAAGCGCAACTTAAGGAAAAAGAAAGATCAAGGACGTACCCTCGAAAAGAAAAGGGTAAGCAGTGCGTATTCTAGCTTCAGTTTCCCAAGTCGCGTCTCCCTCGGCGTCGCTCCACTGAACTTTGACGAGTTTGACTTCGCGGTTGCGTAGCTTCTTCACTTCCGTTCCTAGTATGCGGGTTGGAACTTTTCTTATGGTTGCTTCGCGTTCCACTTCGGCCTCTTCGAGGATATTTGGCTCTACCACTTCAGCAGACTCATGTAGACATTTTCGGAGATGTGAAACGTGAAAAACGTTGTGGACTCCAGCCAACTTCTCGGGTAGCTCTAATCTATAAGCCATTTTCCCAATTTTCTCGATAATAGGGAATGGCCCTACGAATCTTGGCGCTAGCTTTCCTGTGGTTCCAAAACGAACAACGTTTCTTAGTGGTGATACCTTGAGAAAAACTCTGTCTCCAACTTCGAATTCAAGGTCGGTTCTTCTCTTGTCGGCATAGGACTTTTGTCTGTCTTGGGCCGTCTTCATCCTTCTTCGTATTAAGTCTACTTTCTCTGAGGTCTCTCGGATCATGTCTGGTCCAAGTATGAGCTTATCCGTGGACTCCCACCAACAAGTGGGCGATCGGCACGGTCTTCCGTATAAAGCTTCGAAGGGCGCCATTCCGATGGTTGCTTGATAGCTGTTGTTGTAGGCAAATTCCACCAAAGGGAGGTGGTCTTCCCATGTCCCTCCGAAGTCAAGGATGCATAACCTTAAAAGGTCTTCCAAAACTCTATTCACTCTCTCTGTTTGGCCGTCGGTTTGGGGATGATAGGCCGTGCTCAAGCATAACTGCGTTCCTACTGCTTCTTGCAGACTCCGCCAAAACTCGCTGGTGAAGATGGGGTCTCGGTCACTAACAATGCTAGATGGTATTCCATGGAGTCGCACGATTTCCTTGAGGTAAAGTGATGCTAGGGATGAGGCAGTTCTCTTACTTTTGACAGGTAAAAAGTGGGCGCTTTTAGTAAGCCTATCCACTATTACCCAAATGCTAGTGTTGCCTCTCCTAGACCTAGGCAGCCCATCGATGAAGTCCATTGAGATGCTCTCCCACTTCCACTGCGGGACCTCTAGAGGATGTAGCAGTCCGCCAGGCTTTTTCTGTTCCGCCTTAACCTGTTGGCACACCATGCACTTAGAAACGAATTCTGCCACGTCCTTTTTCATGCCGTTCCAAAAGAAAGTCCTTTTTATGTCTTTGTACATTTTATCTCCGCCTGGGTGTATTGTCATCTTGGAGTGATGTGCTTCCTCGAGAACCTTCTTTATTAAATCGTTTGTCTGTGGGACGCATAGTCTTCCATCTCGCCTTAGTACCCCCTTATCGTCAATGGAGTATCTGTTGAGGTGACTTGAAGTCTCACCCCTAATTAGCCTATCAGTTATTTCCACAAGCTGAGGGTCTTCGCGTTGTGCTGCCCCTACTGAATCTACTAAAGTTGGGCGCACTTCGAGAGATGCAAGCAAGCCCGGTACGAAATCGGAGGAGGGCCTAAAGTCGAAACTGGCTATAAACTCTAGGCTTTGTCTTTCAACAAACAATGGGCTTAGGGTCAATTTCTTTCTGCTCAACGCGTCTGCCACTACGTTGCCTTTGCCCGGAGTGTAGGAGATTTCGAAATCGTACGAGGCAAGAAACTCCATCCATCTTTGTTGCCTCAAGTTAAGATCCTTCTGCGAGAAAAGATATTTCAACGATTTGTGGTCAGTGTAAAGTTCGAACTTCTCACCTAGGAGATAGTGTCGCCAAGACTTGAGTGCAAAGACGATGGCGGCTAGCTCTAGATCGTGGGTTGGGTAGTTCTTTTCATGTACCTTCAACTGCCTCCCACCATAAGCTACTACCCTTCCTTCTTGCATTAAGACGACGCCTAGCCCTGTCCCACATGCATCCGTATAAACAGTGAACATCTTGCTCCCATCTGGCAGCGTCAAAACTGGGGCTGTTGTGAGAGCCCTCTTCAGTCGTTGGAAAGCAAACTCGCAATCCAAATCCCAATTGAATACTAGATTCTTCTTGGTCAATTTCGTGAGCGGAGCTGAAATTTTCGCAAAATCCCTTATGAACTTTCGATAGAAACCTGCTAGTCCTAGAAAGCTTCGGACCTCAGTTGCATTCCTTGGTGTCTTCCAATCCTGTACCGCCACTACCTTCGCAGGGTCCACTGCTAACCCTTGTTTGGATACTATGTGCCCAAGGAACCTCACCTCTTCTCTCCAAAAGTGGCATTTGGAGAATTTGGCTTTTAGTTGATGGGCTCGCAACGTTTCCATGATTGCCCTTAGGTGCTGAGCATGTTCCTCTTCACTCTTTGAGAAGATAAGGATATCATCTACGAAGACCACTACGAATTTGTTGAGGAAATCTCTAAATACCCTACTCATTAGGTCCACGAAGTAAGCAGGTGCATTTGTCAAGCCGAAAGGCATGACAAGCCATTCGAAGAAGCCGTCTGGGGTTCTGAAAGCCGTTTTATCGATGCTATCTTCAGCCACCCTTAGCTGATGAAAACCGGTTGCTAAATCGAGTTGGGAGAAAACAGACGCTCCTACAAGCTGGTCAAATAAATCGTCAATTCTAGGGAGAGGGTGCCTATTCTTTTTCGTTAGCTTGTTGAGCTCCCTATAGTCAACACATAGACGGAGTGAACCATCCGCCTTTGTAGCGAACACCACTGGAGCGCCCCATTCTGAAATACTCCTCCTAATGAACCCCTTCTCTAAAAGCTCTTTAATCTGTTTACTGAGCTCTTTCCTTTCTCGTGGAGCCATATGTCTAACGGGCAACGCAACGGGCTTTGCATTATCTACAAGATATATGCGGAAGTCTATTTCCCGCTTCGGAGGCAAGCCCTTCACCTCTTCGAAGACATCCGGATATTCCCGGACCACTCTAACTGATTTCAAATTTTCAACAGAGGCATCTAGCGATTCAAGATAACTAAGCATAACCGCATACGAGGGATTACAAGAAATTTCCAAAGTATTACCGAGCTGGGTTAGGAGCCTAACAACCCTTTTCTCACAATCAAGGATGGCCCCATTACTGGATAGCCAATCCATACCCAAAATCAAACCATACCCCGAAAAGCCCAAAACAAAGGCACTACATAGAAATTCAACACTTAGGATAGAAATTTTCAATCCCACACAGATCATAGACAAATGAGCTGGGCCCCCAATTGGGTTTGAAACCATTAAGGGGTCCTCTACCATACTAGTTTTTAGGTGCAGAGATTCTACTAAAGCAGACGAGATAAAGGAGTGTGATGCGCCGGAATCAAATAAAGTGCGAACGGGGTGATCATAAAGATAAACTACACTTTCTACAGAAGTATTGGTACCTCGCTGGTGCAATGGTGGCGCTTCTAGCACATGAACCTGTGCCCCTGGGATGGATCCAGCCCCCTGCCCCTGTCCTCGTTTCCTTGGGCAGTCCTTAGCCCTGTGGCCTGTCTGACCGCACGAAAAGCACCCACCATTCTCCTTAGCCTTCTTCTTCCGGCAGTCCTTTACTAAGTGCCCCACTTTGCCACAGAAATTACACTTCCTCTTCTCTTTGTTGCCCTTTCCGCCCTTCTTGAAGTCTGTCTTCTTAGGCTGCAAACCCTCTTTCTTCCCTTGAGAGCTTTCTGCCTTTGTCTCCTTCTTGCCCTTGTCCTCTTCATTCAGCAATGCCATTTGCACCAATCTTTCATACGTGGCTCCCATGGGTATATGGGTCATGGCCAAACTATGTAATGGCTCATTTAACCCTTTGACGAAACGGAGAGCCTTCTTGTGCGGGGTATTGACTAGGTCAAGCCCAAACCTAGCCAGCTCATCAAACTGATTCACATACTCTCTAACAGTCTTGTCTCCTTGCTTAAGAAATAAGAATTTTTCCAACTGCAAACTTCTTTCCGCATCTGAGAGAAACTTAGTCTCAAACCTTGCCCTAAAGTCCTCCCATGTATCCACTGGTCTTTCAGCATTGGTGACTTCCCACCAGTAGGAAGCCTCGCCCTTCAATAGCCACACCGCCAATTGTACTTTTTGTCTGTCCTCTACCTCAAAGATGATGAATAGGTCCTCCGTTTCTTTCAGCCAATTCCTAGCTGCCACGAAGGACTCAGTTCCATGGAAATCCCTTCCTCCCATAGCTTTAAAATCTTTACATATCTTAGCGAATGTGTTTCCCCGTGGAGGAGGTGGAGGAAAAGGTGCTGCTGCGGCTGGATGATTCCCTTCAGCTGGAGGAGGAGGAGGAACGGTAGGACCTGGCTGAGTGGCCCTTGCTTCTAAGAAACGTCTAAACCAACCAGGTATGGGTACCCCTTCAGGCAAGTTAAGATCTTGGGACATGCTGAAACAAAAAGGATAGATTCAAAACGAAGGATAAGAGATAGTTCCTATGGCTTTGGGGAGTGGACTTTTGCCTTTTTAAAATAATATTTTTCTTTTAAAAATGCTTCTTTAAATTTCCTTTTTGAAAATAATTTTTCAAAACTTTTTATCTTATCTGGTAAACCTGTGCTCTGATACCAAGTGAAACACCCCACCTCCGTTAGGGTCACTCTCAAAGGGAATGCCCTAATTTCGGTGGAGGTTTATAAGTACAAGTCACAGATATACAAGACAGATATAAGAACACATATTTGTAAACAGCGGAAGAACAACAAACTTTATTTCATAAAGTCAAATACGTGTTACAACAACATCCTTTCCAAAAACATAACATAACACTTCATAATCTGTCTTGAGTACATTATTTTTAAAGAAGCATAAATAAAACATAGACAAACTGCCAAAGCCCCATAGTGGATTGTCCAAAGCCATAGTTCAAAACATGAAAGTCCAAGCAATACATTTCTCTTCTTCAAGCTGGATGCTGAGGTTGATCAAGCTGCTGTGTTCCCTCCCTGAGGACCTGGGGGGGGGGGAAACGGAAGAAAGAAGACGAAAGAAAAATAGAGTCAGACATAAAGCCTGAGTAAGTCTAGTACTACTTTGTCTATGAATAAAGAACTGGGTATGATAAGTAAAACAGGAAGTGGGCAACATTATAAACTTGGTCAAGTTATCTAGGGTCGAATATACTATCGTACCCCGAATTAATCTCTGAACCCATATAAACTAGTTTCCAATTTGCACCCCAAAATCAGGGTGAGGTGATCCATTCTACGATGATCGGCTCCTACTCGCATAGTTACATGTGTCTTACGGCCCCCGATGTCTGTAGTTACCTATGCTGGTCCCACCATGGGGTGTATCAAGTCCCATAGTGGCAACCCGACACAACCTTAGAGTGCAAAGGTATGCAACTGGTGTCCAGTGCTTTATTTTTCTGCGCCGGAGTGCGTGCACGCCCGCACACCGTTAGAACCTACACTGCTACACCACCGCCGTCGATTTGACCTCTTACAATCAGCCCAGTAATCGTGCCCCACCCTGCCTAGTTTCAGGGTATCCTGATACACCTTCTAGGGTTACTGCTAAAAAGGGTCCCCCGTTACTAGGTTTTCTATCTCTAGCCAACATGCTAAGTTGGTTAAGTGTTTCCTAACCTAACCCCACCAGTCCGTTTAGTTTAGCATGTTATATTTTGATTAAGTCTTTAGTCCACTTAATCCTAACAATCCTGACTCAGCCTTAATTGTCTTATTAAGGCCCTGACCTCTCACATTAGACAGGTATTGTTGTGGCTGCCTGTTGCCGGTTGGTTCCGGGCAGTCTTACGCCACAACTCAGTCTAACCTCGGGTCCTTGCTGGGCTCCATGTTTAACCTCCCACATTGGATAGGTATTGTTGTGACTACTGGACAGCCGGGCGGTTCCGGGCAGGTTTACATCACAACTCAATCCAACCTCGGGTTAAACACATCGTCTTTTCTACATTTACATATTTTGTCATTCTTCTTTATTTCTTATATGTAAATATTTGCGGCCCATTATTAAGTTAATGGTGTAAAGGTTACACCAATCATGGGCCCAACCCATACTTGAATTTGGGCCCTTTTACTTTAGTTTTCATTCATTAAATTAATGTTAACCCAACGTTATTTTCCCCCGTTTTACACGTCCGTTTATATATATTGGGCTTAGCCTTTTAAAGCCCAATTTAGCCATGCGAAAAGGGGAGGCTTTTGGCGTATACACAAAGAGGGGAAAGTGAGCGCATGAACTTGCAAATGACGTTGGAAATTACATAATAGAAATTGGTGTACTTGCATAGTGGCGACATGTATTTTGGTCATAAAACATAGGTGACATAAATCAAGGCATGTAAACTTGCATAGGGTTAACTACAACATGAACCTATATTCTTATTTAGGCATAATGTCAAACATAAGCATGGCCTAAATATTTCTTGCATAAACATGGCATATTGTCAAACATAAGCATGGCATAAAATACTTCTAGCGTGAACATAGCATAATTCAACTTAATCATGTTTTAAGCCTATTCACATAACGATGGGATAAACATACTTATGCATAAATATTCCTAAACATGGTGTTTGCTTTAAACTTGCAAAAAGGGATTTTTGAGTCTAACCTAGCCATGTCATCATATAATCCTTTAAAACAAGATAAACTTAATAACGGATTTCAATTATGTCAAATATCATTCCTAGCCATATTCATAAGTTTGTAAAAGCATGACTTAATGCATGGACTATGGTGTCAAAATTCTACATAGTTTCATATGAACTAAAATAACCAAACTTGTTTCAATTACTTGCAAAACGATTTATGCACAAAATATACATCATAATGGCATAATAACAAAGCCTCAAATTTGCATGAATTTCAATTAACTACATACATGTAGCTTCAATATAGATTACACAATTTGCGCAATATTCCAAACGTTTATTTGCATAGAACTACCGCATGTAGTCCTTTATAATGAATACATAATTTTGCACAAATATAAATTACTTCCATTGCCACAATTCAAGCATACACATCAACACAGTTGTTTATTAATACCAAAGTAATACTCTACTTACAATGGTTTGATGAATTCTCTAGTTTAGGGATTGAAGACGCAAATTCCTTTGTTGAATTGATTAGCTTTAGGTTGCTTTGAATTGCTTTAGGCCTTAGAACTTTCTTCCTAATCCTCTCTTTAGTTGGCGGCTATTCTTTGTCGTTCCTCAGCAACATGGCGGCTATAATCTTATTTTGAATGAATAGATTAGGGTTTAGTCTAGGGTTGTTTATATAGAGGTTAGGAATTGATTAGGACCCTTGATGTTGCTAGGTTAGATCATAGCCATTCATTAGGAAGAGAGACCAATAAAAACCCGCCACCTAGCCCTAATGACAAAGCAGACCACTGAAATTCGACCACACACCGACCTGGCCAGCCAGGTTGACTGGGCTCGACCAGGTCGACACCCCTGTCGACAGGGCTGTCGACAGCCCTGTCGACATGGGTAGCCCAGGTCGACAGCCCAGTCGACCTGGGTGGCCCAGGCGGCGCTTTTCTGGCCCAATGGGCCCCACTTCGGAATGTTTAATTATTTTAATCTGTTTGAATTTTAAATTTAATTCAAAACTTCCGAAGGCCATATCTTCTTCATACGGACTCCGTTTTTCGAAAACTCGGACTCTATTTCGCGTATTTTTCCGAGACGAACGCAATGGCGTATCCCGTTTCCCTTAGTTCTTTGTTTTCAGATTAATTATACTTTAATTTGTTAATTTCACAGTTATAGAATTTTCGGGGTGTTACATATATAGAGTTTATTTTCGCTGTGATATACATGTGATGTACTCCGAAGTTATGTAAGTACAAATACAGTTTTGTATTTCAAAGTTATGTTATATAATATATTTTATTCGTTCCATTGTGAGATTCATATCTACTCTGATTCAGTTCAGTTATGATCTTCTTCTTCTTCTATTCTTATTTTCTTTCTTTCTATTTCCCACCCTCTAACTTCTTTCTATTAATGATCTGGTGTTTTCGATGTCTGAATAGTCGACATGGTATTTTATGTCGATTTTCGGAGTCGAAAATCTACTGGGTCATTACAGAAAGAGAAAAAAAATATGCACTGGCGCACTTGGGAAGTGCGCCAGTACAAAAATTGCACTGGCGCACCTGCCAAGTGCGCCCAGGCCGAGCAGAGAGCCTGCACAGCTTTCTGTGTGATCCGATCCAATACTTTGAGTCATTGCTGAGTCCTTTCTGACTCCCTGCTGAGGCATTAGGGATGAGGTGTCACCCTATCCTGACTGAATGGTTGTGGTTAACTCTAGGATCATTCGACGGCTCAAATTAGATTGAAAGTCTATATAAACAACCCAATGCTCAAACCTAAAAATCACACAAAAATAATGCTGGAACTATCATGTTGTTAATAGAGAACTTGGAGTAGCCGTCACCAATTCAAAGACAAGATAAAAACCTTAATCAAAATCAAATTAAAAGTAATCAAATTCAACGATCTACATCAAAGGCGAGCACTACAACAAAATGACCCTATTACAATGGTGGAACACCGTTGTAATATACATTTTATAACGGTGGGCAAACCGTCGTGTATTAAGAAGTTGTAATAGACTAATATCTTTTACAACTTTTTTGCACTGTTGCAACACCGTTGTAATATGTATATTTTACAACTTTTTTCCACTGTTGTGATAAACTTTATTACAACAGTTATGCACCGTTGTAATAAAATCTACTACAACTGTTATGCACCATTGTGATTGACATTTGGGTTTTAAAATAATAAACATCTTTTGCTACTGAAAAGAACAATACACTAAATATAGCAATACTCCATAAGAAAATCCGATATTACAGTTATTTGCAAACTAATTTATTAAAATAATCAAATATTCAGTACTACAAACAATAAATTTAAGACAACATTTCGTACATTATTACATACTTGACCATTACAAAGCAACTTAGTAAGTTATCCACAAAAAATTGCATATCCTACGGGAGTACACTAGTCGAAGATAAGGAAATCTTTACACCGTTTATCTTTTTCACATATATGACCCAATCCTAGCATATGAACATTTCATGCATTATTACAATCATTACGCCATTTATTTACTTACAGACTGCAAGAAGCAACTCATCATGCACACGAATGGCTCCTGACATTATCAAACCAAGACCGAATCCAGGGAAAATGTAAGCATTGTTTGACTGCACATAGGAGAAAGAAATTAAAACAAACTAGATTCAGTAACCGTGGACTGATTCTTAATAAATCCCAATATTGGTTCAAACCTAGCCTAGCACAAAGGTCATTCCATTGTATTCAACGGGGTCAAATGGGTTGCCGCTAGCAAAGATAGCTTTACCCTATATGATGCAGAAACATTGGTAAATGGAAACAGTGGTCCTTATCTTATTTAATCAATGAGATAACATCAAACAAAGAAAATGGAAAACTAACAAAACTTAATTTTACCTTGGTCCAAGTGCAGGCTTGTTCAGCAGTGCACTCTGACTACGACGTTGGGTTTGATAAAACAAGAATAATTGGTTTTTGCAGTCGACAAACAATGTCACATTAATGTAATGAGCAATTTAATGTCTTCAGCGTATTACTGTGTTTCTGTATGCCAAAAGTACCTCACTGAAAGTCACCATGGCTTCAACGACTTCTTTTGTAAATGTTTGTCTAACTCCAGATGTTCCTATCAACACCGTTGGCTTGATAGACTGACAAATCAAACATTAAAGATCAGCAGAAGAAATGTAATCCTACTTGACGAATCTATGTATATAATGTACTGTCAAAACTGTCACCATTAGTTTATAAGCATGCATGTAAAAGTTCTCGTGAAACTGAGAAAAAACTATAAATAAAAAAAACTGTAAAGGTAATAACATATGATGGTATCTTTACATTAATAGTTTGGTAGAGATATATTTTCATTCTAAAACATATAACTCATGATATTACGGTGATACTTCCATTTTGTGTCCCACTGCTTTCGCTCATTCAACACGCTGCTGTACATTAAACATCATACCTGTATTAAACATTCACATTTTAATTGTTTTAACTAATAATATTTATCAGTAAATTAAAAGTTACTTAAATTTAATCATCTTACTTTAATCGTTATGGCCTGGTAAAATTCCCTTTTACTGTCTCTCGTTGCTTTTGTTTGTGCTCGTGACTTCACACCTCGTTTAGGAAGGAGAAACCACGCTGCTATAACTCCTACCATTCCATCCCAATATGTACAAAGACCAACCACCCTTCTTACTACAGATCACATCCATTTTTTTTCTTTTTCAAATGGTCACAAATCCATTCTCATACTAAAACAAATTCCCTCAGACTTCACCTTCTACGTTTCCACGGTTCGCACCCACAACTGCTCTGCACAAAAAGTGATTCCAGTTTTAGTTCAACCTTTAATTAGATATTTATCCCTTATATAATATAATTAGTCAAAACAAATTTTACGGTTTAGTGTAGTCAGGCCAATACCCTTTCTTCCTTTTCATGCCTTTGTTTCCTCTCGCAATATCTGAACAACCGCACGCTACAAAGTCCACCACGTCGCTCCTCCATCTGACCGTCTGAGGTCGATCAAGCTCCGCCGATCCAAGCACTAAAACGCCTACTGCCATCAACACAAATCCTGTCCAAGCCGGCGCCACCGTAAGACTGCAATACACCCTAACCCTAACCCTAGTTCCGACCCATCGGCAAATCTTAACCCCAGATTAAACTTGCGAGGTGAAATCAATTGGGGAGAACTACTTGATTAGGGATTTTAGGGAACTGGAAGGCGATAAGGAAAATTTTTAATTAAAGATTAACCTAGCGACTAGAGAGGTGGAATAAATTGGTGGAGAACGAGTTTAGTTTTTGGGGATTAGAAAGTGCGGCCTTTTGAAAATTTTACTTACCGCTTTTTTTCCCCTTCTAAATTTTGAACCTGGTTAATTTTGGTTTAATTAACGCTGTGTGTTCATGACCATTAATGTTTCAATGGTTTGTAAATAACATTAACTCTTTGATTGATTAACCACTCTTAACAATTAAATCAATTCTACAGTTAAGCCACCCAAATATTTCACTTCGACTTTGAAGTTCATTCATTCTAAAAAAATAGAGAGAGTTTAACGTTAAAATTTTGCAAAAAAGAGAATTAATAAGTTTTCATAAATTTTAATTATTTTATAAACTTCTAAATTTACATTAAAAAATTATTTTTTTCTTTTACGAATTTATGAAAATTTCAAAATTTTACAAATATTTTAAAATAAAATTAAGAGATTTCCAAAAATTTAAACTTTACGAATTTATTGATTATTAATTAATAATTACTAATTGGTTGTCAATTACTAATTATTAGCATGAATTATTTATTATTGAAGTATTTTTAAATTAAATATTTAATATTAATATATAGGTTATTAATTAATAATTACTAATTAGTTGTTAATATTAACTATAAAAAATTATTTAATGAAAATAATTAATATTAAAATATAATCATATATTACAACAGTCAAAAAGAAGTTGTGATAGGCTTTTATTACAACTGTCAAAATAACACAGTTGTTAAAAATAAATTTATTACAACTTTTCTGGAAAAAAGTTGTAAAAAACATTTATTACAACAGTATTTTTACCACCGTTGTAAAATTAAAGTTGTAATATGGTGTTTTTGTTGTAGCGGAGCTTACCAATTTCAGAATTCAGATTTCAGATTTCAGAAATCAACAATTCCTTTTTAGTTTGTAAGTTGGTTATTACGCAGATTTAAACGTTCTTTCAAATGAATCATGACATGTTGTAATTCGAATATAGAATGATGCTTATGTATAAGATAAATAAAGTTTGATTCTTAAATTACCGTTGCGATTGAACATGTCTATATGTTTGTGATGATGAACATACCATATTGAATGTTATTGGAATCTATTATGATTTGGTAATGGATTTATTATGCCAACTAAATGGTGAAACATGTCATGTTATAATTTGGTGGTTACTTGCAAGTTTACGATCTAAAGTACATGCTTATATGTTAGATCAACACATGTATATTTAGATCCATGTTAAGTTGAATCTATTTATGTTGTAAAATTGGAATTGTAGTTCTCTTATGTTTTAACACATAAGTTATCACGCTAAGTTGTGATTCCAATATGTTTATAATAGCCCTCTTATGTTTAACACACATAAGTTATCATGTTAAGTTGTGATTCGAATATGTTTATAGTAGCTCTCTTATGTTTAAAACATATAAGTCATCATGCTAAGTTGTGATTCGAATATGTTTATAATAGTTCTCTTATGTTTAACACACATAAGTAAATATGCTAAGTTATGATTTAAAAATGTTTATAGTAGATTTCTTATGTTTTGACATACATAAGTTAATATGCTAAGTTGTGGTTTAAAATTGTGTTTATATGTTAAACCTCCATGCTAGACCTATATCAAGTTCACATGACAATTAGACCCAACTTAGTCACAAGTTCACCTTTACCCGTTTAATTAAGTTAATGATACTTCTGTGCCAAGTTACACATGATAAGTTGAATGTATGCTATTTTATGTTTGTTTCATGTCCCTTGTTTATTGCCCCTTTTGTTTATGGGTTTAGGCTAATTTACTAGCCCAACATTTTATGTGATTCATGCGTACGTTCCACGGGGATAGCGATGGGAAAATATGAAAATTCATGGCATAGATTTGTTCATAAAATGGTATATTTGATATACCATTTATTATGAGCATAATCAAATGATAATTTTGGCATGATTAAATTAAAATTAATTTACATAAAGAAATTAGACATATATAGAAAATATGTGAATTTAGAAAAGACGAATATGCCTTACCCGAGGTTAGACTGAGTTGTAGTGTAAATCTGTCCGGAACCGACCGACGTATCCAGTGACCACAACAAGACCTGTCTAATGTGGGTGGTTAGTGCATCAAGCCCAAAAAGAACCCAAGGTTAGACTGAGTTGTGGTGTAAATCTGCCCGGAACCGACCGACAAATCCAGTGACCACAACAAGACCTGTCTAATGTGAGTGGTTGGTGCTTTAATGAATAAATTAAAGCTAAGTCGGGATTGGTAGGGTTAAGTCAATTAGGGAAACACTTAACTGATTCAACATGTTAACTAAATGGATGGGTGGGGTTAGGTAAACTTGGATACTTAACCAAATAAACATGTTGATTAGAAAACCCTAGTAATAAGGACCCATTTCAGCAGTAATCCACATAGATGTATCATGGTGCCCTGAAACTAGGCAGGGTGGGGCACGATTACTGGGCTGATTATAAGCGGTCAAAACGTTGGCGGTTAGTGCATCAGTGTAGGTTCCGATGGAGTATGGGCTTGCACATACTCCGGAGTGGAAAAAGCAGGCATTGGGCATCAGTAGTATATACTGTGCATCTTGAATTGTGTCGGGTTGCCACCAGAGGGACTGATACACCCCATGGTGGGACCAGCACAGGTATATACAGTCAAGCTTGGCCTAATGACACAGGACATGAATGCATGCGTGTAATGACCCGAGATTTTGACACTGACATGGATTATATTTGAGCATAAATACGTAATTACAAATACGATTTTAATTCCCGACTTTAAAATTTGTTTAAACATGTCAAAAGGTATATTACATTTTTGTTCTTTTATACGATAGCACATTTTAAAGTGTTGTTTATGTTTAACATATATATAGTATATAACACTTTTACATAGCAATTTTAAAAGTGCAATCTTTTAGCAAATTATTTTGTTCATTTGTTCAAAAGATTTAAAACATTTTTTTTAGCAAACTCTTTGCTTTTAAAACACTTTGCTTAAGACATGTCAATCACTCCATTTGTGCTCAACACAAATGCAAAGAGGGTATTTGAATTCTTGTATGCATTTAAAATTTCAAGCATGTATTGTCTAATCTACTTTAAAAATCATACTTGCATGATCATGATCTCATCACCATGAGAATGATATCATTTGCATTGAAACAAGAAAACTTGAATTGTCAAAATCACTTCCAACACATGATCTCATTCATGTACGCCTACATGACAAATCATACTAGCAAGTAGGATAAAGTCTAGGCACATGGCAAGGTAAATTTAGATAAGTTATTTTCAGTTTTGGCAATCTTCTCATTTCTTTTCAAATTAAATTTCTGAAAATAAAATTCATGTACATATTTCAAATCTTTGGCCAAATTGTCAAGTAAGCATACATATCAAGAGTCATACCTATGCATCATCATGTTGGGTTCAAATCATTGATAGTGCTGAGGGTTTTCTTATGTATTATCATCTCACAAAATGGATTTTTATGTACAACAACTTTCAGATTTTGACATACTTTGCAAGGCAAGTTTGCATTTTTAATATATTGTTGTAAAATCAAGTTTTGACGTATGAGAAGTAGGATTTGAAAACTCAGTAAAAAACTGAACATTTTAGTACCTAAGATGATCTCAATATTTTGAAATAACCAAGGGAAAAGATGGGTAGAAAGGAGGTGGTACATTGCACAATTAATGTGTGTTTTTTTTGTCAAGGCTAAAGGGGAGACATTGGTACAATGCTTAGGGTTTTTAGGGGGTGTCTAGGCTGAAATATGCCATGTGAAAACTGATGAGAGTTGGCAAGGACGTTGAGAGAGAAAGAGGTGTTTGTCTGGTTTTTCAGTGACAAGAAAAGAGGGTTGCTGTGTTGCTTCACATCACACATTAACTGCACATATATTTTAAACATTTTCTACACCTATATAAAGACCAACACATGCACCATTTCACTCACACAAAACACACAGCAGTTCAAAAGGGTTTTAGCAAAGAAATTTCAAGAATTTTTGGAGCTTTCTAGGTGAGTAAATATAAATTCTGTTTTCTGTTTTAAATCACTACAGTCTTGTGATGTTAAAATCTTAAGGTGGTCTTGAATTTCTTGTATGATCTTGTCCAAATAACCTTGCATGCATTGTTTGATTGCTTATTAAAATGTGATGATCATTGATTTGTATAGCAAACCCTTAAGTACCATAGGTTAAAGATACATTACCTGCTACTGTCATCAGACAGGATTTTTCTTGTTTGAATCTTTATGCACTTAGCTAAGATCAGTAAAATAAGTGAGGAATTTCAAGTGTAAAGCCAATACTGATGTTAAAAACCTTTTTACCAAATCATACAAGTATTAAAAGGGATAGGAACTTGGCCAACACCATACTGTCATTTTGAAAAGCCAACAACAGTATGTCCTCTGTCCAAAAATTCCAAAATGAAAATTCAAATCGATTAAAATTGGGTTTTGATTACATGATCATAACCAGGTAAACAAACGGTGATTTTCAAAACAGAAATCAAGATTTTTAATTTTTTAAATCAGGAGAAATTGGAAGATGATCAAATTTGGGGTTTTTGTAAAATTCCGACCACCCACTTGATCAGAGGGGATGGGTTCGACAGTGAAGCTTCGTCTGAGTCCCAGTAGTCTAGGAAAAATACTAAATTAATTTTTAAGTAAGGGGATGGCGAGGACGAGGTAGTTTTAGGTTTTGGTCTGCTGTTGTTTTCATGAAGTTTAGCCGCGTCGTGTGGGGTCCACACTGGACCGAGTGGGCCAGGTCCAATGCTGGAAGCGCGGCCAAGGCTGACGAAGCTTGTGGAGGTGGCACAGCCATTTCTGGTGGTCGGAATTGATGGGACCGTGGGGGTTTGTAGTTCCAACCTGGAGCTGTGCATTTTATTGTTTAATGGTGGAATGAGACTTTTGAGAAGAAGAGAGCCTGGGGTTGGGGTGGTTGGTCATGAGTGATCGGAGGAGCGAACGTAACTTGCAGGAGGTGGTCGGAGCGCCGTCCGGGGTCTGGCAGGGCTGTGCATGTGCACAGGTACTGTGTACATGTTAATGAAGAAGAGGGGAATGTTCTTGCTGAAAACATAGTAGCTGAGTATACCAGTGTTTGAAGTGTGGTGCTTTGAAAAGGTAGTGCCAAGGATGGAAAGTGGTAGTACCACTCAATGTGGTACTTTGGAAATTATAGAGTTTTTAGTGATCGGCCAAGGAGAGTTACTTGGGTTTGAAATTTGGTACTTTACCAAACTAGCAATTTGTTGTTTTGAAGTTTTAAAAACCATGTTTTTTTAAAAATGTTTTTTTTCAAACTTAAATTAGTTTTTATATTTAATATTGTTTAATAAAATAATAATAATAATAATAAATATTCAAATAAAAAATATTATTTCTAAGGGAAGTGAATCAGGATGATGTCAAGAGTTTGGAATCGTAGAATAAGACGAATACTTGTCGAATTTAAATTTAGCTTTGTACATTTAAATTGAATAAAATATTTAGATTTTAAATTTAAATAAAAAGTGAATTCCATTCGTGAATAGAATAATTAGTTTTAATACATATGGTAAAGAAGATGTATGTAATGAATACACTGAATTTGACCGTTTAAGCTGTAATCTTAAGATACAAGCAACGGTCATGTATGAAAAGAAGAATTTTAACCATGTTAGACTGATAATCAAAAGAGGAATTTTATCAGTATGAAAAGAAGAACTAGATCGAGAATAAAGGATCAAAAAAAAAAAAAAAGGGAAATTTGACGAGAAGATACCAGGTGTGCAAGTGAAACATAAAGGATTAAAGCATAGTTTAAGTCATTTATGATATTCAGCTTTAGAGTAACAATGATAAATATTTTTCTAAGGATAAATAAAGTAAAAATCTATTTTAGAAGTTATGAACAAAACGGAGAGAAGACCGTGTGCGACGCACACACTAAAATGTACCATTTTGGAAACTAC
Organism: Allium sativum; assembly: GCA_030737875.1. Classification (NCBI taxonomy): domain Eukaryota; kingdom Viridiplantae; phylum Streptophyta; class Magnoliopsida; order Asparagales; family Amaryllidaceae; genus Allium; species Allium sativum. Next base: position 306,207,777 of record CM060924.1, read on the forward strand.
CAGATATTGACAAAAGGATCATGTACTGTTTGATTTGTTTGTAACTATATATACTAATGAGGTTAAAATCTTGTTAGAATTATAATTTAAAGTGGAAATGTTCGTTAATCATTTCAAAGAGGCCGAGATAAATATTTCACTTTGAATTGATTATACGTTGTGCGTCAGAGATATTCAAGACGATGATCGTAAACAATATCTTTGGTCTGTTCAGCCCCAGAACAAACCTGAATGGACGAGTGTCTGACAACGTATATCAGACAGATTTTACACATCGAATTTACGTAAGTATATTACGTTGGTGGCAGAGAAATTCGTTTCTCTTAGCTTTTGTACCCGTGATATATTTGGGAAATCGACTGAGTATTTCTGACGGGTAGGACGATGTGGCACTCAAAGTAATGAACCAGTGATGAGGAAGCGTAGTCTAGCCTCAAGCCTCACACCCAGGAAATGACAAAAAATCGGGCTGGCAGCATGGCTAAGTGGGTCGCTCCCATTAGGGTGTAGTATCACCTATCTAGAGAAATTCCTTTTGTTTCTTGATCTATCGATTCTGCCCATGCGGGGATGGTTGCCGCGCACAACCATCGGTGATATACATTCGATACACTCAAGAGAAATGAGTGGTCGGTCATGTGAGGGCCGGGTTGCAAGACGTTCTTGTTGAACCCAGATGTATTTGCCTCTAGAGGTACATCAGCGGGAGGTGGTCCCATACCTTGTCATAGTTGGAAATCCAATTCCCATAAGTGCCAAACGGTTTTATTTGTATACTATATCGGAGAATGTGAGATGCAAGCATTCTCCTAGATTCTAAATTATTTATGGAAACACCTAGACATTATGATAATATCTGTTTTTTTCAAGTATACAAAGTGATTTTGATCTCATAAGGTAAAAACCCGTTCCGTCTTTACGGCGTGGTCTTATGAGATATGTTTATTTGTTTTCAAACTATTTACTCATACCAGTCCCCTGACTGACCCGGAGTTTATTTTTCTATGTTTTCCCTTAAACTCTTGGGTATTCATAACGCTTGTTATGAATAGTCAAGTGAATCAGGATCGGATAACTTGTGAAGCTGAATGAAGATTATCGGTGTGCTGGACTATCTTCCCTATCTACTGTACAATTATAAGTCTGCAGTTAGTCGAGAATGTTATGTATAATTACTGCTGTACTATGAAGTGGGTTGTATCACTAGTCATATGATGTTCTGATGTATCAGGTACTGTTGTGTAACATTATAAGGTATTATCTTTTGTGAAAATTCCGCTGTGAGATTCTGATGTTTCTGTGTTTTATCTTCTATCTATCCTCATTTCTCATTTACTACACAACTTCCGATGTGTTCGAAAGTTGGGTCGTTACAGTTGGTATCAGAGCTTAGGTTACTGATAACCTAGGCTTTGGGTGAGTGTGAGAGAGCGTATTTTTATATAAAATTTAAAATGAATTTAAAATAACTTGGATGATATACCTAAGTTAGTTATGTCCCAATCAAGACTCGATTGACAACCTGTTATACTCAGGTGATCAAAATGAGTAGCCAAGGACGAAGAGGTCGAGCTAGAGGGTCATCCACTGCTGCTGTTCGTAATACTGGATCCCAGGACCAAGGTGAAACAATAGAGGAAGTTGCACCAGTTCAACAAGATAAGAGCTTTGCGACTATTTGTAAGGAGTATACGACTCTGGGAGGAAAAGTATTCAAAGGGACTGAGTCTTTCAGTGAAGTTCAGGCATGGTTGAGGTCCTGTGAAAGGATTTTCAAAGGGCTGAAGTTGAATGATGATCAGAAACGTCTCTTAGCTTCGTGGCAACTTCAGGAAGCAGCAGCTATTTGGTGGGATGCTCAGACCACGAACGTTCCTGAGGAAGATTTCACTTGGGATAAATTCAAAGAAGCATTCGAAGCCCAATTTCTTCCGGCTGCTGGTAAAACGAGGATGTACCGGGACTTCATCGATCTCAAACAAGGGAATATGAAGATTTCTGAATATGAGAACAAATTCAATGCACTTTCTTGTTTCGGGCCAGAACTAATCAACACCCCACTCAAGAAGAATGAAATGTTTATAGCGGGATTAAAGGATAGCCTGCAAGATAAAATGATCGGACATCTCAAGATTCCGTTTGTCGATCTAGTTGACATGGCAGTCCGTTATGAAGCACTAGAGGATAAGAAGCCAGTTGCAAAGGCAGCACAGACAGGAGGACCCAGTGGTGAGAATTCCAACAAAAGGAAATTCAATCCAAACTGGAACAACAACAACAACAACGGAGTACCTAAGATGGGAGAAAAGGCCAAAGAACGATTCAAAGATACCATATGCCACAACTGTTTGCAAAAAGGACATATTTCCAAGTTTTGCACCAAGCCAGCAGCAGAAAAGTCACAGCCGACTCAGCAGCCGGAGCAACAGCAACCGAAGGGAACAAATGATGTTATTCACCAGAAGTTTTCATGCTATAACTGTCATCGGCCTGGGCACTTGGTTAGAGACTGTCCACTGAAGAAGGCACAACAACCTAAGGTCTATGCTTTAATGGATAAGGCGTCAACTTCTGAGAGTGTGAAGATAGAAGGAGCTTCAGAAGGTACCTTACTCTTTTTTTAAGGGAGTTAATTAACTAGGGTCAGCCTCTAGATAAATTGGATATGGTTGGGATAAATTAGAAAAATATCCAATCATATTAATACCGGAGATCGAGTTAGAAATTAAAATTAAAATTTGGATTTCCTGGAATTAAGGCTGGGCTTGAGGGTTATTAGATATGGACTCAGGAAGGTGGATTGATCGATTTATGAAATAAGATCATATGTGTGAGTCCCGAAATGGAGATCGTTAAATACGTGAACGAAAATTTTGGGAAATACTTAACGGAGTTAAGTAAAAATTGATCTATGAGTTAAGAGGGAATTTTGGACAGATATTTTTGTTTTGATGTGTGTTTTATTTATCGTTGTGTGTTTATATATAAGTTGATAACTCTAAATCTACTACTTACAAATTTCGGGGACGAAATTTTTATAAGGGGGGTAGAATGTAATGACCCGAGATTTTGACACTTACACGGATTATATTTGAGCATAAATACGTAATTACAAATACGATTTTAATTCCCGACTTTAAAATTTGTTTAAACATGTCAAAAGGTATATTACATTTTTGTTCTTTTATACGATAGCACATTTTAAAGTGTTGTTTATGTTTAACATATATATAGTATATAACACTTTTACATAGCAATTTTAAAAGTGCAATCTTTTAGCAAATTATTTTGTTCATTTGTTCAAAAGCTTTAAAACATTTTTTTTAGAAAACTCTTTGCTTTTAAAACACTTTGCTTAAGACATGTCAATCACTCCATTTGTGCTCAACACAAATGCAAAGAGGGTATTTGAATTCTTGTATGCATTTAAAATTTCAAGCATGTATTGTCTAATCTACTTTCAAAATCATACTTGCATGATCATGATCTCATCACCATGAGAATGATATCATTTGCATTGAAACAAGAAAACTTGAATTGTCAAAATCACTTCCAACACATGATCTCATTCATGTACGCCTACATGACAAATCATACTAGCAAGTAGGATAAAGTCTAGGCACATGGCAAGGTAAATTTAGATAAGTTATTTTCAGTTTTGGCAATCTTCTCATTTCTTTTCAAATTAAATTTCTGAAAATAAAATTCATGTACATATTTCAAATCTTTGGCCAAATTGTCAAGTAAGCATACATATCAAGAGTCATACCTATGCATCATCATGTTGGGTTCAAATCATTGATAGTGCTGAGGGTTTTCTTATGTATTATCATCTCACAAAATGGATTTTTATGTACAACAACTTTCAGATTTTGACATACTTTGCAAGGCAAGTTTGCATTTTTAATATATTGTTGTAAAATCAAGTTTTGACGTATGAGAAGTAGGATTTGAAAACTCAGTAAAAAACTGAACATTTTAGTACCTAAGATGATCTCAATATTTTGAAATAACCAAGGGAAAAGATGGGTAGAAAGGAGGTGGTACATTGCACAATTAATGTGTGTTTTTTTTGTCAAGGCTAAAGGGGAGACATTGGTACAATGCTTAGGGTTTTTAGGGGGTGTCTAGGCTGAAATATGCCATGTGAAAACTGATGAGAGTTGGCAAGGACGTTGAGAGAGAAAGAGGTGTTTGTCTGGTTTTTCAGTGACAAGAAAAGAGGGCTGCTGTGTTGCTTCACATCACACATTAACTGCACATATATTTTAAACATTTTCTACACCTATATAAAGACCAACACATGCACCATTTCACTCACACAAAACACACAGCAGTTCAAAAGGGTTTTAGCAAAGAAATTTCAAGAATTTTTGGAGCTTTCTAGGTGAGTAAATATAAATTCTGTTTTCTGTTTTAAATCACTACAGTCTTGTGATGTTAAAATCTTAAGGTGGTCTTGAATTTCTTGTATGATCTTGTCTAAATAACCTTGCATGCATTGTTTGATTGCTTGTTAAAATGTGATGATCATTGATTTGTATAGCAAACCCTTAAGTACCATAGGTTAAAGATACATTACCTGCTACTGTCATCAGACAGGATTTTTCTTGTTTGAATCTTTATGCACTTAGCTAAGATCAGTAAAATAAGTGAGGAATTTCAAGTGTAAAGCCAATACTGATGTAAAAATCCTTTTTTACCAAATCATACAAGTATTAAAAGGGATAGGAACTTGGCCAACACCATACTGTCATTTTGAAAAGCCAACAACAGTATGTCCTCTGTCCAAAAATTCCAAAATGAAAATTCAAATCGATTAAAATTGGGTTTTGATTACATGATCATAACCAGGTAAACAAACGGTGATTTTCAAAACAGAAATCAAGATTTTTAATTTTCTAAATCAGGAGAAATTGGAAGATGATCAAATTTGGGGTTTTTGTAAAATTCCGACCACCCACTTGATCAGAGGGGATGGGTTCGACAGTGAAGCTTCGTCTGAGTCCCAGTAGTCTAGGAAAAATACTAAATTAATTTTTAAGTAAGGGGATGGCGAGGACGAGGTAGTTTTAGGTTTTGGTCTGCTGTTGTTTTCATGAAGTTTAGCCGCGTCGTGTGGGGTCCACACTGGACCGAGTGGGCCAGGTCCAATGCTGGAAGCGCGGCCAAGGCTGACGAAGCTTGTGGAGGTGGCACAGCCATTTCTGGTGGTCGGAATTGATGGGACCGTGAGGGTTTGTAGTTCCAACCTGGAGCTGTGCATTTTATTGTTTAATGGTGGAATGAGACTTTTGAGAAGAAGAGAGCCTGGGGTTGGGGTGGTTGGTCATGAGTGATCGGAGGAGCGAACGTAACTTGCAGGAGGTGGTCGGAGCGCCGTCCGGGGTCTGGCAGGGCTGTGCATGTGCACAGGTACTGTGTACATGTTAATGAAGAAGAGGGGAATGTTCTTGCTGAAAACATGGTAGCTGAGTATACCAGTGTTTGAAGTGTGGTGCTTTGAAAAGGTAGTGCCAAGGATGGAAAGTGGTAGTACCACTCAATGTGGTACTTTGGAAATTATAGAGTTTTTAGTGATCGGCCAAGGAGAGTTACTTGGGTTTGAAATTTGGTACTTTACCAAACTAGCACTTTGTTGTTTTGAAGTTTTAAAAACCATGTTTTTTTAAAAATGTTTTTTTTCAAACTTAAATTAGTTTTTATATTTAATATTGTTTAATAAAATAATAATAATAATAATAATAAATATTCAAATAAAAAATATTATTTCTAAGGGAAGTGAATCAGGATGATGTCAAGAGTTTGGAATCGTAGAATAAGACGAATACTTGTCGAATTTAAATTTAGCTTTGTACATTTAAATTGAATAAAATATTTAGATTTTAAATTTAAATAAAAAGTGAATTCCATTCGTGAATAGAATAATTAGTTTTAATACATATGGTAATGAAGACGTATGTAATGAATACACTGAATTTGACCGTTTAAGCTGTAATCTTAAGATACAAGCAACAGTCATGTATGAAAAGAAGAATTTTAACCATGTTAGACTGATAATCAAAAGAGGAATTTTATCAGTATGAAAAGAAGAACTAGATCGAGAATAAAGGATCAAAAAAAAAAAAAAAGGGAAATTTGACGAGAAGATACCAGGTGTGCAAGTGAAACATAAAGGATTAAAGCATAGTTTAAGTCATTTATGATATTCAGCTTTAGAGTAACAATGATAAATATTTTTCTAAGGATAAATAAAGTAAAAATCTATTTTAGAAGTTATGAACAAAACGGAGAGAAGACCGTGTGAGACGCACACACTAAAATGTACCATTTTGGAAAATACCAGATATTGACAAAAGGATCATGTACTGTTTGATTTGTTTGTAACTATATATACTAATGAGGTTAAAATCTTGTTAGAATTATAATTTAAAGTGGAAATGTTCGTTAATCATTTCAAAGAGGCCGAGATAAATATTTCACTTTGAATTGATTATACGTTGTGCGTCAGAGATATTCAAGACGATGATCGTAAACAATATCTTTGGTCTGTTCAGCCCCAGAACAAACCTGAATGGACGAGTGTCTGACAACGTATATCAGTCAGATTTTACACATCGAATTTACGTAAGTATATTACGTTGGTGGCAGAGAAATTCGTTTCTCTTAGCTTTTGTACCCGTGATATATTTGGGAAATCGACTGAGTATTTCTGATGGGTAGGACGATGTGGCACTCAAAGTAATGAACCAGTGATGAGGAAGCGTAGTCTAGCCTCAAGCCTCACACCCAGGAAATGACAAAAAATCGGGCTAGCAGCATGGCTAAGTGGGTCGCTCCAATTAGGGTGTAGTATCACCTATCTAGAGAAATTCCTTTTGTTTCTTGATCTATCGATTCTGCCCATGCGGGGATGGTTGCCGCGCACAACCATCGGTGATATACATTCGATACACTCAAGAGAAATGAGTGGTCGGTCATGTGAGGGCCGGGTTGCAAGACGTTCTTGTTGAACCCAGGTGTATTTGCCTCTAGAGGTACATCAGCGGGAGGTGGTCCCATACCTTGTGTAACAACCCGTATTTTCAATAACCTGTAATAACATAAATCGAGGCAGAATTTAATTCTAAAATGGGAATCAAGGGAAACGGGCTATGCCATTGCGTTCGTCTCGGAAAAATACGCGAAATAGAGTCCGAGTTTTCGAAAATCGGAGTCCGTATGACCAAGATATGGCCTCGCGAAGTTTCACGAAAATTCCCAAATTAAAGTATACTTAATTAAGTGAAATGGGTTGTGTAGATATATATATATATATATATATATTGATATATATATATATATATAATTGAAAATTTAATAAATAAATATGCAAAAATGCTCAAAACAGCGAATTGGGAGAGGGGAATAACCGAACCGGCCGAATTTTGAAGTCGACCCGAGCTCGCTGGGTCGACTAGGGGTTAATCCAGGGTGTTTGGCTGTCAACCCGTGGGCCGATTCGCTCAAGTGCAGATTTTGCATTTGAATGGTTCTCATGGTCCATCTTTAATCTAAAGGCCCTAGATGGTTCCTACACTTGACTTCTTCCCCAAGACATGCTTTGATGGCTTGGATTGAATCTAGGGTTAATCCTATGGCCTAAAACACTTGCCTAATCTATAAATAAGACCCTAACCTACCCTAATTCATTCATAATTAAACCTAGTGACTAAACTATGGCAAAATGCTAGCTCTCATGGCCTCCACTAATTTTATGAAGAGGGTTGCATACTAATCACTCTCTAATCAACTTCTAATCCCTTCTTAGCATCTTAATCTTCTTCATTTGGTGTTCAAAGTTGCTAGTTGTGAGTTTCTATCACTTTGATGATCTTTTGGTAAACTAATTAGATGAGATGTGATGAGATTTATGGTTTTGTATGTGGGTTAATGAGCTTTGAATCATATGATATGATGTTAGCATTAATCTTATGTTTATGCATGTTGAGTATGTAAGCTTATGCAAGTTTAATATGATGTATGTTATGTTTGCATGATGCTAAATATGCAAGTTGTGGGCTATGTAATCATATGCATGTTATGCAAGTTCATGGTAATATGCTATGCAAGTTACATGTATGTAAATATGCAAGTTACATGTTTGTTAATATGCAAGTTACATGTATGTAAATATGCAAGTTACATGTTTGTTAATATGCAAGTTACATGTTTGTTAATATGCAAGTTACATGTATGTAAATATGCAAGTTACATGTTTCTTTATATGCAAGTTACATGTTTGTTAAAATGCGAGTTACATGTATGTAAATATGCAAGTTACATGTTTATTAATATGCAAGTTCATGATGACACATTATGCAAGTCTATAAGCTAATATGCAAGTTTGTTATGCAAAATGAATATGTAAGTTATGTGACATATTATATGCAAGTTATGTGACATGTTATGCAAGTTCATATGCAAGTTATGTGTTTGTTAATATGCAAGATGGCACCTTTGAAACATGTTCATTCATATGCAAGTTGACACCTTTTATATGTGTTATATCATGAACGAAATTACGTGGGAACGATGGGGTAATTAAATGCATAAGTTAATAAGATTGTGTGAAATTAATATAATTATGCATAACACAAAATAAATAAACATAGTATGGGAATTTGCCTATTTGGTTAGGTGTACCCATACTATGTGTTGGGAATTTACCTATTGAGTTAGGTCTACCCCATGGGAATTTACCTATTAAGTTAGGTCTACCCATGTTAAGAAAACTTGATTAATTAGGGATAATTAATATAAAATTATGAGGGTGATTAATTAGGTGTAATTAATTGACTAAGACACGAGGTTGGACTCAGTTGTAGCGTAAAACTGCCCGGACCCAACCGGCTTAACCAGTTGCTACAAATGTTAGCCCAATGTGAGAGGTCTTAGGCACAAACTAAATACGTAATTAATGTAAAGACACGAGGTTAGACTCTGTTATGACATAAGGCTGCCCGGACCCAACCGGCTTAACCAGCGGTCATAAAAGACAGTCTAATGTGAGAGGTCTTTACAAAGGTTACGTTCTTAATTAATTAATTAAGAAACACTTAACCACATTAGCATGTAGAGGGACATGAGGGGTTAAGTGGGTGCCTCGGGTGGCATGAGAAAATCTAGTGGTTGCCTTGGGTGGCAATAGAAAATACGATTAGAATACTTAACCAAAATGGAACATGTAATTAAAACATGATTAAAGGGTTAAGTGGGATATACTAGAAAAAGGGACAAGCTTAGGTGGGTAGCTTGTGGAGGCCCATTTCAACCAGTAACCCATACGTATCTTTGTGGGCTCGACCCATGTCGAGGACGGGACACGCATACTGGGCTTGACTGTAAGAGGCAAACGGGTTAGCGGTGGCAACGCAAGTCCAACGGGCTTCATATGCGTGAGTGGGCCCGGGCTGGTAGGTAAGCCGTTGTTGCATCGAGTAGATATAAGCCGTGCACCTTTAGTTTCATCAGGTTGCCACATTGGGGAATGATACATCCCACGGTGGGGCCAGCACGGGTATCTACGTTAGGGAGCCGATCGAATGGGAAGTAGTGTGTACACCTAGTGGATTGTAGGGCCCCGTGGCGCCTACTTGGTCACCTAGGGGTACGCAGGTACTAATTAGTAAATTTTATAAGTCCTTGGGTGGGATCAACCTTTAAGTTAGGAACGACTGGTGTGGTGCAGTTTAGTAATTTACCTTAGGGAGGGTAGATGCGTCTTTATCCTTTATCTTCGTTTAGTTGACTGCTTAGGGTAGCCATTCATCCCTATATGTTACCGTATATCAGTTTATGTCTTCTCTGGTTACTTTAACGATTGTATTGTTAAAGTTATAGGACTCGCTCAGACTTATGTCTGACCCCGTTGTTTTTATCTTTTTCCCAACCCTCAGGTCCTACGGTGGATCCTAGCAGTAGTGGAGCTTGATCGGATTGCTGTTCCAGTCTTTAGGAGCTTGGATAGATGTAAAGCTCCAGTTATCCAGTTATCTTTTCTTTTGTTTGGCTATTGTATGAGAGTGGGATTATGTACTTCTTTATTTTGATGGATATTGTACTTGACCTTTATTGTGGTTTTATGATGTAACCAGACATGTTTTACTTCCGCTGTTATGAGATGATGTTTTAAAATTTCAAGTACTATTTATATCTGTCTTGTTGTAATTTTTCTGTTCTATATTCACTAAAATACTCCACCGATGCTATGGCATTCCCTTAGTGAGTGATCATAGCGGGAGTGGGGTGTTACACGTGGTATCAGAGCTTAAGGTTACCAGAACAGATAAAATTTTTGAGAAAAACTACTTTCTAAGAGTATTTTCGAAGAAAGTATTTTTAAAAAGCATGTCTTCTAAGAGAAAAAGTTTTTGAAAAAGAAAAGCATAATCCCCAATAGCCATATCTTTATCTTTCGGAATCTCCTTTTTGAATCTTTCCTCATTCGTTTCAGCATGGCTGAAGATCTTAACATCCCGGAGGGTTTAGTTATACCACTATGGTATAGGAGGTTGCAAGAGGCTAGGGCCGCGGCTGCGGGTCCGGCCAATGCTACTACACCAGAGACAACCGCTCCTCCTCCTCAGCCTAGAGTGGATAATTTTGCTAAGGTTTGCAAGGAGTTCAAGGCTATAGGAGGAAAACCTTTTCTTGGTTCAGAGACTTTCGTAGAGGCTGGAGATTGGCTTAAGGAAGTGGAAGAGTTGCTAGATATCTTTGAAGTGGAAGAGGGAAAGAAAGTCAAGTTGGCGGCTTGGTTAATGAAGGGAGAGGCCTCATTCTGGTGGGAGGTCACTAATGGAGAACGCCCTGTTGACTCTTGGGCAGATTTTAAGCAAAGGTTTGGGGCTAAGTTTCTCTCAAGGGCGGAAGAGAATCTGTTTATGGAGAAGTTCTTGAATTTGAAGCAAGGGAATCTCACGGTGAAAGAATATGTCAACAAATTCAATCAATTAGCAAGGTTTGGCATAGAGTTGGTGAATACACCGGAGAAGAAGGCTTTGAGGTTCGTTAGAGGCTTGAACGAACCATTGCAAGGAATAGCTATGACTCACATTCCTATGGGGGCCACTTTTGAGAAGCTTGTCTACATGGCACTTATGCATGAGGATGATAAGAATTCTAAGGCACCAGAGAAAAAGGGGGATCAGAAGAAACCGCAACAACAACAACAAGGCAAGGGCGGAAAAGGCAATGGTGACAAAAAGAAGACGAAGAAGAAGTGCTTCAATTGTGGAACACCAGGACACCTTAGTAAGGATTGTCGCAAAAAGAAGAAGACCGGTTGCTTTCATTGTGGTGAAGCAGGGCATCTTGTGAAAAACTGCCCAAAGAAGGGGCAGAAGACGGGGTCTACCTCAGGAGGCCAGGTGCAAGCTCTTATAGCACCACCTCAGTCAGGGGGGCAAGTTCAGGTTCTCTCAGTTCCACCGATTCAGCAGAGAGGTAGAACTATTTCCGTTGAAAGTCTGGTTTTTCTGTTTGATCATCCAGTTCGTACTTTGTTTGACTCTGGCGCATCGCATTCTTTTATCTCATCATCGTTAGTTGAGTCACTGCACTTAGACACCAGTCTAGTTGATGATCCCTTGGTTGTCTCAAACCCAATTGGGGGCTCCATATATCTGTCTATGATATGTTTGGGTTTGAAGATTTCTATACTTAGCGTTGAGTTTAGATGTGATGCTTTTGTATTGGGCTTCACGGGCTATGGGTTGATCTTGGGCATGGACTGGTTATCCAGTAATGGTGCCGTTCTTGATTGCGAAAGGAGAGTTGTCAGGCTCATGACCCGCTTGGGTAACACTCTCGAGATCTCTTGCAATCCCATGGAATCTGTTTTGCTAAGTTATCTTGAATCGCTCGATGCTTCGGTCGAGAGTTTGTGTTCTGTCAGAGTAGTCCGGGAATATCCGGATGTGTTTGAAGAAGTAAAGGGTTTGCCTCCGAAGCGGGAGATAGATTTCCGAATTTATTTGGTGGATAATGCCAAACCAGTGTCTTTGCCAGTACGCCACATGGCTCCTCGTGAGAGAAGAGAACTTCATAAGCAAGTAGGGGAGTTGCTTGAGAAGGGGTTCATAAGGCGAAGTATATCGGAGTGGGGAGCTCCAGTAGTGTTTGCCACGAAGGCGGATGGGTCCCTCAGACTTTGTGTGGATTATAGAGAACTTAATAAGCTCACGAAGAAGAATAGACACCCATTACCGAGGATAGATGATCTCTTTGATCAGTTGGTTGGCGCGTCAGTATTTTCGCAGATGGACTTAGCTACAGGGTTTCATCAGTTAAGAGTGGCGGAGGACAGTATAGAGAAGACTGCTTTCCGGACTCCGGATGGTTTTTATGAGTGGCTAGTGATGCCATTTGGGTTGACAAACGCCCCCGCATACTTTGTTGATCTCATGAGTAGAGTGTTCAGAGAGTATCTGAATAAGTTTGTAGTAGTTTTTGTGGATGACATCTTGGTCTTTTCCAAGAATGAAGAAGAGCATGCCTTACATCTCAAGGAAGTGTTGGAGACTCTTCGAGCGCATAGTCTTAAAGCTAAATTCTCTAAATGCCATTTTTGGAGAAGAGAAGTGCGATTCTTAGGGCATGTGGTCTCTAAGGAAGGGATAGCTGTGGATCCCGCAAAGATAGTATCTATCCAGGATTGGAAAGTTCCTAGAAATGCTACCGAGGTAAGAAGTTTCTTGGGGTTGGCAGGATATTATAGGAAGTTCATCAAAGACTTCGCGAAGATATCAGCCCCATTAACCCGCTTGACGAAAAAGAATCTGGTTTTCTCGTGGGATGTAGATTGTGATGATGCTTTCCGACGGTTAAAGAGAGCTTTGACCACCGCTCCAGTTTTAGTGCTCCCGGATGGGAGTAAGCCGTTTGTTGTTTATACCGATGCTTGTGGAACAGGATTAGGCGCAGTCTTGATGCAGGAGGGAAGGGTAATAGCCTATGGAGGGAGACAATTGAGAGTGCATGAGAAGAATTACCCTACCCATGATCTAGAGTTGGCCGCGATTGTTTTCGCACTTAAGTCTTGGCGCCATTATCTTCTTGGTGAGAGATTCGAGTTGTTCACCGACCATAAATCATTGAAGTACTTATTCTCTCAGAAGGATTTAAACTTAAGACAGCAAAGGTGGATGGAGTTCTTAGCATCCTATGATTTCGAGATAGCGTATACCCCTGGTAAGGGTAACGTGGTGGCAGACGCCTTAAGTAGAAAAAGGCTATCTTTGAGTCCATTGTTCGTGGAACGACGAAGCTTGGAGTTTCTTTCTTTATTTGACTTCAGACCTTCTGTTGATTTTGTACCTGGTTTGTTGGCATCCTTGGAGGTTAGACCTACTCTTTTGAGACGGATTGGCGAGGCTCAGCGAGACGACCCACAGTTGGTTGTGTTGGTAGAGAAGCTTATAAGAGGGGAGTCGTCCAGCCATTTGGGTAGATACACCATAGATGATAAGGGATGGTTGCATAGAGACGGTAGACTTTGTGTACCGCAAGATGAGGGTTTGAAGAAGGCTATTTTGGATGATGCACATCGTTCAAGAATGACTATTCATCCCGGTGGAGACAAAATGTACCAAGACATGAAGAGAGTTTTCTTCTGGGCCGGTATGAAGAAAGATGTGGCCGAGTATGTGGCTAGATGCTTAGTGTGCCAACAAGTTAAAGTGGAGCAAAGGAAACCCGGTGGGTTGCTACACCCATTGGAAGTTCCACAGTGGAAGTGGGATAGTGTCTCGATGGATTTCATCGACGGGTTACCGAGATCGAGGAAGGGCAATACGGGAATTTGGGTTGTGGTAGACAGACTTACCAAGAGTGCCCATTTTATACCCGTAAAAAGTAAGAGGACCGCTCCATGGCTTGCTTCAGTCTATGTTAGAGAGATTGTTAGATTGCATGGCGTACCATCCAGCATTGTGAGTGATCGAGATCCTATTTTCACTAGTGAGTTTTGGAGAAGTTTGCAAGAGGCGGTAGGGACTCAGTTGTGTTTGAGCACCGCATATCATCCTCAGACGGACGGTCAGACTGAGAGGGTGAACCGTATCTTAGAAGATCTTTTGAGGCTTTGTATCTTGGATTTTGGAGGTACATGGGAAGAACATCTTCCTTTGGTGGAGTTCGCATATAATAACAGCTTTCAGTCCAGTATTGGTATGGCTCCTTTCGAAGCTCTTTATGGAAGGCCTTGTCGATCTCCTACATGTTGGTGGGAATCTACGGATAAGATCTTGCTTGGGCCGGATATGGTTAGAGAGACTTCAGAGAAGATTGATTTAATTCGAAAAAGGATGAAAGCAGCGCAAGATAGACAGAAATCTTATGCGGATCGGAGAAGGACGGATCTTGAGTTTGAGGTTGGGGACATGGTTTTTGTCAAAGTATCTCCATTGAGAAATGTTGTTCGCTTTGGGTCCGTAGGGAAGTTAGCACCGAGATTTGTTGGGCCGTTTCCTATTAAGGAAAGGATTGGACGGATGGCATATAGGGTGGAGTTGCCCGACAGACTTAGTGGTGTTCATGATGTATTCCATGTATCACATTTGAGGAAGTGCTTACATGAGACCACGGAGGTGGTAGAGCCGAGCTTGCTTAGAGATGTAGAGGTAGAGCGTGATGCGACGATTCGACGAGCTCCTACTCGCATCCTTGGGTCAGAAACTAGGAAGTTGAGGAACAGAGAAGTTCAGCTAGTTAAAGTGCAATGGGGAGATGACGAAAGCAATGCTACTTGGGAGACGGAAGCAAAGATGCGTTCTTTGTATCCATTTCTTTTTGAGAGTATGTCTTTTAACTTCTCCTTTATTGCTTGTCTAGTACTTATCTTATCTTTAGTATATCCTCTCGCTAATACCTATGACCTTTAGATAGGGTAAAACCTATGGTTGAAACATGTGTTTGAAACATGTTATGGTTGATGGATGCATATGGATGCAATTGTTTGCTAGTGGTTGCTCGTGGATGCATATACACACACATTAGGCACTAGATCGGCTCAGTCACTTCATGTTGCATATTGCATAAATGGATGTGGTAGTTAGATTGATGGATGTATCATGGCTGTGTTATCATATGGATGATGCATTTTTGTGTATGGTTGTGCACGCATGTAGAAATTTGTATGTGTCAATAGGGTTTCGCATACATATTGGATGCATGGCACTATCATGGTTTGCATTAAGGAGGTTTACTGTATCAGTAACCGCCTGATTTTCGCATTAGGTAAGTACATATACACACACTTTTGCATATATCCATCCAGCATTTAGAATCTTGTAAGGACAATGATTGCTCGTGGATGATGCTTTGAGTAGATGGATGATTGGATGGTAGGATACGTTCTTCCTAACTTGAAGATTTCGGGGACGAAATCCTTTAAGGAGGGGAGAATGTAACAACCCGTATTTTCAATAACCTGTAATAACATAAATCGAGGCAGAATTTAATTCTAAAATGGGAATCAAGGGAAACGGGCTATGCCATTGCGTTCGTCTCGGAAAAATACGCGAAATAGAGTCCGAGTTTTCGAAAATCGGAGTCCGTATGACCAAGATATGGCCTCGCGAAGTTTCACGAAAATTCCCAAATTAAAGTATACTTAATTAAGTGAAATGGGTTGTGTAGATATATATATATATATATTGATATATATATATATATAATTGAAAATTTAATAAATAAATATGCAAAAATGCTCAAAACAGCGAATTGGGAGAGGGGAATAACCGAACCGGCCGATTTTTGAAGTCGACCCGAGCTCGCTGGGTCGACTAGGGGTTAATCCAGGGTGTTTGGCTGTCAACCCGTGGGCCGATTCGCTCAAGTGCAGATTTTGCATTTGAATGGTTCTCATGGTCCATCTTTAATCTAAAGGCCCTAGATGGTTCCTACACTTGACTTCTTCCCCAAGACATGCTTTGATGGCTTGGATTGAATCTAGGGTTAATCCTATGGCCTAAAACACTTGCCTAATCTATAAATAAGACCCTAACCTACCCTAATTCATTCATAATTAAACCTAGTGACTAAACTATGGCAAAATGCTAGCTCTCATGGCCTCCACTAATTTTATGAAGAGGGTTGCATACTAATCACTCTCTAATCAACTTCTAATCCCTTCTTAGCATCTTAATCTTCTTCATTTGGTGTTCAAAGTTGCTAGTTGTGAGTTTCTATCACTTTGATGATCTTTTGGTAAACTAATTAGATGAGATGTGATGAGATTTATGGTTTTGTATGTGGGTTAATGAGCTTTGAATCATATGATATGATGTTAGCATTAATCTTATGTTTATGCATGTTGAGTATGTAAGCTTATGCAAGTTTAATATGATGTATGTTATGTTTGCATGATGCTAAATATGCAAGTTGTGGGCTATGTAATCATATGCATGTTATGCAAGTTCATGGTAATATGCTATGCAAGTTACATGTATGTAAATATGCAAGTTACATGTTTGTTAATATGCAAGTTACATGTATGTAAATATGCAAGTTACATGTTTGTTAATATGCAAGTTACATGTTTGTTAATATGCAAGTTACATGTATGTAAATATGCAAGTTACATGTTTCTTTATATGCAAGTTACATGTTTGTTAAAATGCGAGTTACATGTATGTAAATATGCAAGTTACATGTTTATTAATATGCAAGTTCATGATGACACATTATGCAAGTCTATAAGCTAATATGCAAGTTTGTTATGCAAAATGAATATGTAAGTTATGTGACATATTATATGCAAGTTATGTGACATGTTATGCAAGTTCATATGCAAGTTATGTGTTTGTTAATATGCAAGATGGCACCTTTGAAACATGTTCATTCATATGCAAGTTGACACCTTTTATATGTGTTATATCATGAACGAAATTACGTGGGAACGATGGGGTAATTAAATGCATAAGTTAATAAGATTGTGTGAAATTAATATAATTATGCATAACACAAAATAAATAAACATAGTATGGGAATTTGCCTATTTGGTTAGGTGTACCCATACTATGTGTTGGGAATTTACCTATTGAGTTAGGTCTACCCCATGGGAATTTACCTATTAAGTTAGGTCTACCCATGTTAAGAAAACTTGATTAATTAGGGATAATTAATATAAAATTATGAGGGTGATTAATTAGGTGTAATTAATTGACTAAGACACGAGGTTGGACTCAGTTGTAGCGTAAAACTGCCCGGACCCAACCGGCTTAACCAGTTGCTACAAATGTTAGCCCAATGTGAGAGGTCTTAGGCACAAACTAAATACGTAATTAATGTAAAGACACGAGGTTAGACTCTGTTATGACATAAGGCTGCCCGGACCCAACCGGCTTAACCAGCGGTCATAAAAGACAGTCTAATGTGAGAGGTCTTTACAAAGGTTACGTTCTTAATTAATTAATTAAGAAACACTTAACCACATTAGCATGTAGAGGGACATGAGGGGTTAAGTGGGTGCCTCGGGTGGCATGAGAAAATCTAGTGGTTGCCTTGGGTGGCAATAGAAAATACGATTAGAATACTTAACCAAAATGGAACATGTAATTAAAACATGATTAAAGGGTTAAGTGGGATATACTAGAAAAAGGGACAAGCTTAGGTGGGTAGCTTGTGGAGGCCCATTTCAACCAGTAACCCATACGTATCTTTGTGGGCTCGACCCATGTCGAGGACGGGACACGCATACTGGGCTTGACTGTAAGAGGCAAACGGGTTAGCGGTGGCAACGCAAGTCCAACGGGCTTCATATGCGTGAGTGGGCCCGGGCTGGTAGGTAAGCCGTTGTTGCATCGAGTAGATATAAGCCGTGCACCTTTAGTTTCATCAGGTTGCCACATTGGGGAATGATACATCCCACGGTGGGGCCAGCACGGGTATCTACGTTAGGGAGCCGATCGAATGGGAAGTAGTGTGTACACCTAGTGGATTGTAGGGCCCCGTGGCGCCTACTTGGTCACCTAGGGGTACGCAGGTACTAATTAGTAAATTTTATAAGTCCTTGGGTGGGATCAACCTTTAAGTTAGGAACGACTGGTGTGGTGCAGTTTAGTAATTTACCTTAGGGAGGGTAGATGCGTCTTTATCCTTTATCTTCGTTTAGTTGACTGCTTAGGGTAGCCATTCATCCCTATATGTTACCGTATATCAGTTTATGTCTTCTCTGGTTACTTTAACGATTGTATTGTTAAAGTTATAGGACTCGCTCAGACTTATGTCTGACCCCGTTGTTTTTATCTTTTTCCCAACCCTCAGGTCCTACGGTGGATCCTAGCAGTAGTGGAGCTTGATCGGATTGCTGTTCCAGTCTTTAGGAGCTTGGATAGATGTAAAGCTCCAGTTATCCAGTTATCTTTTCTTTTGTTTGGCTATTGTATGAGAGTGGGATTATGTACTTCTTTATTTTGATGGATATTGTACTTGACCTTTATTGTGGTTTTATGATGTAACCAGACATGTTTTACTTCCGCTGTTATGAGATGATGTTTTAAAATTTCAAGTACTATTTATATCTGTCTTGTTGTAATTTTTCTGTTCTATATTCACTAAAATACTCCACCGATGCTATGGCATTCCCTTAGTGAGTGATCATAGCGGGAGTGGGGTGTTACACCTTGTCATAGTTGGAAATCCAATTCCCATATGTGCCAAACGGTTTTATTTGTATACTATATCGGAGAATGTGAGATGCAAGCATTCTCCTAGATTCTAAATTATTTGTGGAAACACCTAGACATTATGATAATATCTGTTTTTTTCAAGTATACAAAGTGATTTTGATCTCATAAGGTAAAAACCCGTTCCGTCTTTACGGCGTGGTCTTATGAGATATGTTTATTTGTTTTCAAACTATTTACTCATACCAGTCCCCTGACTGACCCGGAGTTTATTTTTCTGTGTTTTCCCTTAAACTCTTGGGTATTCATAACGCTTGTTATGAATAGACAAGTGAATCAGGATCGGATAACTTGTGAAGCTGAATGAAGATTATCAGTGTGCTGGACTATCTTCCCTATCTACTGTACAATTATAAGTCTGCAGTTAGTCGAGAATGTTATGTATAATTACTGCTGTACTATGAAGTGGGTTGTATCACTAGTCATATGATGTTCTGATGTATCAGGTACTGTTGTGTAACATTATAAGGTATTATCTTTTGTGAAAATTCCGCTGTGAGATTCTGATGTTTCTGTGTTTTATCTTCTATCTATCCTCATTTCTCATTTACTACACAACTTCCGATGTGTTCGAAAGTTGGGTCGTTACAATGCGAGTAGGAGCCAATCATTAAGGGGATCGTTTGTTATGAACACGTGGGGCTGGTTGAACCAATAGTTGGTAGGTGCAGAGACTATAGTAACGGGTGCGATCACATGTTCCTCTTATCTTATATTAGGGTATTGTCCTATGTTCCGTTATTACTGTCATGATCCATTTCCTTGTTTAAATACTAGTAATCACTGAACTTACCGAACTTATTGTCTGACTCGTTTTCTTTCGTCCTCTTTTTTCTTCCGTTTCTCCCCCCCCCCCCAAGGTCCACAGGGAGGGAATTCTCCAGCTTAGTCAGACTCTTTGCAAGCTTCAAGAAAGTAGATGTATGATTGGGACTCTCTCACCTCGGCTATGGCGTTGGAACAACTACACTTGAGGATTTATGCAGTTTTATTTATGGTTTATGCTTCTTTATTAAATAATCAAGATAGAAATTATGGTGTAATGACTTGGGAAGTTATTTTGAAACAATTTGATGTAATGCTTTTGTATTAAACCACGTATGCAATAAAAATTTAATTTCGCTACTTATATTTATCTATCTTGTAAAATTTTCTGTGTCTTGTACCTATAACCCTCCACCAAAGTTAAGGCATTCCCTTTGTGAGTGACCTTAACGGAGGTGGGGTGTTTCACTACCGATTCTGTCCCGATTCGTGGAATGGTTGTCGTACACAACCATTGGTGATATACATTCGATACACTCAAGAGAAATGAGTGGTCAGTCATGTGTGGCCGGGTTACAAGAAGTTCTTGTTAAACCCAGTGTATTCCTCTCTAGAGATACACTAGCGGAAGGTGGTTCCATACCTTGTCATAGTTGGAAATCCATTAACCTTACGCGTTTAACGGTTTTGTTTGTATACTATATAGTAAAATACAAGATGAAAGCATTTTACTAGATTATGAATTATTTGTGGAAACCCTAGACATTATCATAATATCTGTTTTAATTATACAGACTGTTTGATCATCATGAGGTACCCGTTCCGTATTTACAGCGTTGTCTTATGAATCATTGTGATTTATTTAAACTTGTTTTTAAATCATTTACTCATACCAGTCCATGACTGACCCGGAGTTTATTTTTTTGTGTTTTCCTTAAACTCTTGGGTATTCATAACACTTGTTATGAATAGACAAGTGATCAAGGTCTTAACGTAACTTTGGAGTAGCAGGAGGGCAGGATCTGAAATGTTGGCTTATCTATCTTATGTTATGTATAATTATCCAAATGTTGGTTCACTTATGGTGTTATGTACTATTATTCTGGATGTTGGTATCGTGAATGATAATTATGTAATCAAGATGACATGTATCCCTATGTATTAAGTACTCTAATGTACTAGACTTATGATTTGTAATATTTTGGGTTGTTATGTTATAATCAAGTTCGGTTGTGAGATTCTGATGTTTCTGTAGTTTATCTTCTATCTATCTTTTATTCTTGTATAATGACACAACTTCCAAGGTGTTTGAAAGTTGGGTCGTTACAGCAGGGTTTACCGAAGCAGGGTAAAAACTATGTTATTTAGTTCTATATTTATTTCTTATCTGCTGCATTCTGTTCCGTGATACTTTAATATCTCGAATTAAATTAATAAACCCTAATCACCCCCCTCTTGGATTAATCTAGATCCAACATAAACGAGTTGGATTGTTTTGAAACCATCTAGAAAAGAAGTGACTTCTCTTGTTCAAAGCAAAACACAGTTTTGAAGTCTCCCCTTCGCTTTGTCCTTGATCGAGACACTCCACATCATATTACTTAATATCATGCACTTCTATAAAGAACGAATTAAAACGGATCAAAACCAATGAAATTACTTCATAGGTTGACGATGCTGTTGTTACATCTCTATTTCAAATAATGTTATTTAGTAACTTCTTATATTTGAAAAATTCTCTAATCGATCAATAAAATTTCTTTTCAGATTTGCAACTTAGATCTAAGAATTATAATATTCAAAGTATAAGCAAACCATTTAAATCAAAACCATTTAATATAATTTATCCAATTAAATACTTAAACTATTCTAAATTAAAAAATTCATAATAAATCAGAAAATTGTAGGAAATATCCCACAAACTCAAAATAAATCCTTTTTCACACACACACACACACATATATATATATATATATATATCATATATAAAATTCAAATCTAAAATCATAGTCTGATTATTTTAAATAATTGAAATTCAAAATAAATCATTTTCCAAACTTAGAAAATTCATCAAATATTCATATCGGTTAGAGTACTATGAAACTTGAAATCCACTTCTAAAATAATGTTTCTCTAGACTTACTTAAATCTTTAGTCAATTGGATAGCATATGATGAGGTTTCTAATCTAAACTTACATGATAACATCATGAAAATGCACTTAAATCATCAATAATCGTATATATCATCTTTTATCATATAAACTTGGTATAAACAAACATGTAAACATACGTGAATTCAGATCTTATCCTAGAACTGAATTAACAAGCAAAAACAAAGAGTGAATATCATTATTCACCTTGAGCATAATATGAGAAAACTTGAGATTTGGGTAAATTTGAATCCCTAAGCTTTGATTCTATCTTCTAGCTTTCTTTCTCCTCTTTTCTTTAGAGTTATGACCAATTTAAGTATTTTTGTTTTTGTATTATAAACGAATGTGAAGACGAGAAGTGGTGAGAGTTTAAGTGTTAGCAAATAATTTTCCTTACTTCACCTCTCCCATAATCCTCTTTTTTATTTATAAATTCTAATTGATCTAATTTGTTGATTAGTCATGAATTGGCACATTAAATTAATCAAATCTCGTTTTCCTCATTAACTTATATTACCTTATTTAATAAATTAAATGTTCTAAATAATGTAATAAAATTTAAGTACATTACATGAATGGTTAGTTTTCATTTATTTGGGTTTATACTCTTGCTGCAAGATCAAGAGATGAAGCTCGAAAACAGATAGTCATATTATACTCATTCTAGGTTTATACTCCTATCTAAGATCTAAGAATTGGTGTTAGTCGGTGAGTGTTCAGATTGCTTACACCTTGAGTGATTCTTTTGAATCCATGTTGAGGGAGAAAGGTTGAAAGAATGGATGGTTGGATCACATCCATTTTAACTTTGGTGACAGAGAATTGGGACATGTCCTATTGTGTTTATAGTCCTTTCATCGAAATGTGAGGTGAAGTTATTCGATGGATGGTCAAGTCATATCCATTCCATGCTTATCTTATGCTTGTTAGATCTAAGGCAATAGTCGGACAGCGTGAGATCTGCTCATGCCTCTGTTATGTTTTGCACCATTGCCTCTAGCTCAAGGGCGATGGCCAAGAGACAAATGGTTTGATCACATCTGTTCCAAGTTCAGGGATAGATGACTGAATCACATCCATATGTGTTCATACTTCTTCGTACGACTCAAGGGTAAGAGTTAGGAGTTAGATAGTCGCATCACATTCGTTTAGAACTTCATACTCTGCTTGATAGATCTAAGGCATGAAGATTAAATGATCGGTTGTCGTCTTCTTTATGTTAATACTCTCCCCGAAGAATCGTAGGCGAGAGCTAGTTAGCGGACAATTGGGTCACATCCTTTTTGTCTATACTTCCTCAGTGGATCATGGGCAGGAGCTGGCTAGCGAATTTAAGGGTTAATCACATCAATTCTTGATAAGAATTTTTCCTATCATGTCAAAAACATGTGTCATTTAGTGGATGGTCTGATCTCGTCTGCTTTAATTCATACTTTGCCCATCGAATTATGGGGATGGAATCGATGAAAGGTCGGATCACTTTCATTATGTTTTTATACTATGGGATGAAGTTGTCAGTTGGGCGGTTGTATCATGTATGTTTGCGTTTATACTCCGCTTGACGGATCGAAGACTAGACTTAGTTGGTTAATGATTGGAACACAATCGTCTATGTTTTTATAATCCAATCAAAATGTAGGATGAAATCGTTGGGTGGATAATCAGATTACTTACATTTATTTTATATTCTACCCATCGGGCCTAATGCGAGAATCAACAGAACGGTCGAACCACATTCACTCAAAGTTAATACTCTTCCCGTTGACCATGGGATTGTTGAGATCAAGATTTTGATTAATGCCAACAAAAGAAGTCACAATAGAAATCATGCCATAGAGATAAGGTTATACACACGCACACACATTGAGTCGTGTTAGAATTATGTTAAAATCTATCCTCAAGTATAACACGAATATACAAAACAAAGTGTGTGTGTGTATATATATATATATATATAAGGCTTTAAAAAGCCAGGAATGTACAAAAACAGCTCTACCAGTCGACTGGTAGATAAATGACCAGTCGACTGGTCAGAGAGTTTTTGTATATAACGGCTAGTTTTGGAAAAAAAATATCCAAATGATTTAAAGTCTAATTCAAGCAGTCAACTGATGATTTTTAACCACTCGACTGATTCGAAACAACAAATATTTTTCTGAAAGGTTGCCTCTATTAATGAAGAGAAGTCTCTTCATTTCTGAAAGGAAATAAGAACTTCTTTTGGTTAAAACTCTTTATGACGAATTACTACCTTTCTACTATTATATAAACAGTTCAAACATGTTTTCCAAATAATAAGTTCTGATTATATTCTCTCTATTTTCTGATTTAAACTTCTATATACTTTGCAAACAAAAGCTCTCCAAATTCAAGTTACTTGTTGAATCCTTGATAACATTTCTCATATCTTGATTCGACAAGCAACTAACTTCCTTTAAGTCTTCACATTCATTTCAAATACTCGAGGATAAGATTACAGGAAGAGTGTAATTAAACCATTGACTAACCGTGTTGATTCAAGAACACAAAGCAGAAGTCAAAACACTTGTAATTGTTGAAGTCCTATATAGATGCTCAGGCAAGAGGCATCCTTGTTGGGGCTCGGGTGTACTGAACTATTCCTTTGGGTTAAGAGAGGGCGTGGTGGTGAATCCGAAGAGGAGCTTCGGGACTGGACGTAGGGCGGGAAGTCCAAACCAGTATAAAATTCCTGTTATCATTTCTTATTGCATTTGCTTTTGATATATTTCTATAGCTTAGCTTTTACTTGCTTAACTATTGTATATTAGCTGGTTAGTATATCATCTATATTTCCACTATATCCATATAGATCCTGCTTAAGCCATACACATCGACTTTTCAATTGGTATCAGAGCATGGCCAACATTTAACCGTAAAACCGTTATCTGATATTTAGACAATATGGATGATAACACTAGTACTAGCATTAATACCGGATATATTGAAGGCCAATCAACTGCTAGACCACCCTATTTTAATGGTATGAACTATAGTTATTGGGCTACACGAATGAGGATATACATGCAAGCAAATAGTTATGATGCATGGAACGTTACACAAAAAGAGTACACATAGCCAACTACTTTATACACTGAATGGTCCAGAAATGAAAAAGCAGAGGCTACTGCCAATGCTAAGGCTATGAATATGTTGCATTGTGCTTTAGATAGAAACGAGTTTAACTGGATTTGTATGTGCAACACAGCATATGAAATCTGGAAAACACTCAAAATTACTCATGAAGGAACTAACAAGGTTAAACGAAGCAAAATATCTATGCTTAAGAATCAGTTTTAAAATTTTAAGATGAATGAAAATGAATCCATAAATGATATGTATTCACGTTTCCAAAACATTTATCACTCTTTGTTAGGATTAGGAGAAAAATATTCTGATTTCGATATAGTTTCAAAAAAATTAAACTCTTTCATTGACGAATGGGAGAGAAAAGTATTAGCAATCGAAGAAGCTAATGATCTCTATGCCATGAAACCAGAAGAGTTGATCGGTAATCTAATGTCTTATGAAGTAAATTTGCAGGCAAAGAAAGCACAGGTACAAGACAAGAAAAATTTAGCTTTCCATGCTGAGAAAGAAGACTCTGATTCAGATGAAGAAGATACTGATTTCATAGAAAAGAATTTTAGAAAATTTCTAAAATACAGAAAAGGTCAAAGCAAAAATATGAAAAATAATTCATCAAAAGAGCCTAACCCTGCACTAGTAGAATGCTTTACCTGTCACAAGACTGGACATTATCAAAAGAATTTTCCAGAATTGAAGAAAAATCGCAAAAAGGAAAAATCCAAGAGACGAACATTTTTGGTCACTTGGGACAACTCAGATTCATCTTCTTAAAGTGACAACGATAGTGACAGTAAGCAAGCAAATGTTTGCTTCATGGCTAAGGATAATGATGTAAGTGATCTTACTTTTGATGAATCAGTAGAAATTAATACTGAAATCTTAGAATCTAGGAAAATGTTTAAGAAAAAGTTTAAACAAGCTAACGAAGATAAAAAGAAAGCAGAATTAGAGAGAGAACTTTTAAAAGATGAGAAAGAAATTTTAGAAAACGAAATTATAAAATTACAAGAATCTCTTTCAGTAGCAAATTCTCAGTTATCTATGTTGAGTCAGGAAATTGAGACTCAAAAAAATAAAAATGATTTATAAGGTTCTGAGAAACATGATTTAAATACTAAAGTTAAAATTATAGAATTAGAAAATTCTAGTTTAAAAATTAAGTTAGAAAGCATTTCTAAAAATGTTAACAATTTTAACAAAGGAAGAGAGAATTTATCTAAAATATTAGAAAACTCTCAACCAGTATTTAGTAAAAAAGGATTCAGATATAATCAAAAAGTTAAATCAAAATCCAATTCAAAAAATTCTAATATTAAACCGGAAATTTCTAGTAGTAAATTAACTATTTCTACTAAGAAAAATCTCTTGGGAAATATTAGTTTATGGATTTAGAAGACAAATAATTTTCTTATTAGGAATAAATATATTTAAAAAAAATTAGATTATGTTCATTATAATGATAATTATTTTTTCAAAAAGGATCCTGAACCCTCTTGGGTTTGGTTTCCTAAGACTTAACCCTTAGGACCCTAACGGGGGAAGTGGGTACCGATGAAAATTTTAAATTATTTTTTGCAGGTCCCACTCGATAAAAACAAAGGAAAATGAATACTAGATAGTGGTTGCTCAAAACACGTGATAGGAGACAAAGAAATGGTAACAAATACCATTTACTCAAAAGGAGGAATTGCCACGTTTGGTGATAATTCAAAAGAATATATCATTGGCAAAGGCGATGTGAGCAATTACGGTATATCTAATTCACCTCTTATTTCAGATGCTTTATTGGTTAGGGACTTAAAACATAATTTATTAAGTATTAGATAATTATGTGGTAAAGGTTTTAAAATATCGTTTTCTGAAAATAAATGTAGTATATTTGATTCAAATCAAAATCTTATTTTTGAAGGAAATCGAGACAAGAATATTTATATTTTAAATATGGAAGTTAATAATAATCCAAGTATGTGTTTATTAGCCAAAGACAATGATCCGTAGTTATGGCATAAATGATTTTGCCATATTAATTTTAAAACAATAAAAAAGATATATAAAAATGATCTTGTAAGAGGATTACTCAAAATAAAATTCAAAATTGAAAATTTATGCGATGCTTGTCAACTTGGAAAGTTAACCAAATCCTCTTTTAAGTCTAAAAAGGTCATATCAACCTTACAACCACTTGAGTTACTACACATGGATTTATTCGGACTAACTCAAGTTCAGTCCATAAATCGTAGCAGATATGTGTTTGTAATTGTTCATGATTTTTCAAGATACACCTGGACTATGTTTATAAAGAATAAAAGCGATACTTTTGACATCTTTAAGAATTTCGTCAAACAAATTCAAATTTTAACTGATTTAAAAATAAAGAATATACGAAGGAATCATGGAGGAGAATTTGAGAATGAGAAATGTGATTTATTTTATCAAAAGAAAGGATTTTTCAATAATTTTTCTTTTCCTATAACTCCTCAACAAAATGGATTTGTAGAACGTAAAAACAGAACTTTACAAGAATGTTCTAGAACATTGTTAAATGGAAGTACACTACCAAAACATTTTTGTGCTGAAGCTGTTTCTATAGCTTGTTATGTTTTGAATCGTGTCTCCATTCGACGTCTTACTAAAAACACTCCGTACGAGCTCTTTACTGGTAGAAAAACAAATATATCCTATTTCAAAGTTTTTTGTTCAAAATGCTTCATTTTAAATACAAAAAATCAGCTTGAAAATTTTGATTCAAAATCCGACGAAGGAATATTGTTAGGATAATTTGAGCGTAGCAAGGCTTATCGTATTTTCAACAAGAGA
Source organism: Allium sativum (assembly GCA_030737875.1). Taxonomy (NCBI): domain Eukaryota; kingdom Viridiplantae; phylum Streptophyta; class Magnoliopsida; order Asparagales; family Amaryllidaceae; genus Allium; species Allium sativum. The sequence goes on from CM060924.1 coordinate 306,235,352, forward strand.
ACCGGTAAAATCGAAGAATCACTTCATGTGTAATTTGACGAATTCAAAATTCATTTAATTTAGATATTATGAAAAATAATTCTTCACATGACGATGATATTGATATATATAGAGAAGATGAAAACATTGTTCATAATAACATAGAGAATAATGTTACAGAAACTCAAGATAATATCAATAATCAAATATTCTTATTAATGAAGTTCGATCTCCACCAAGAATATTACGAGACCATCCTACTCAAAATATTATTAGAGAAATAACTTCAAACATAAGAACATGAAGTCAACTTAATTTAGTAAGTAATGTAGCCTTCTTATCAAATATAGAACCCAAAAACCCTAAAGAAGCATCTATAGATGAAAATTGGATAACTGCAATGTGAGAAGAATTAATTCAATTTGAACGTAACGAAGTATGGGAATTAGTTTCAAGACTGACTGATCAAACTATTATTGGAACAAAATGGGTTTACAAAAATAAAGAAGATTAATTGGGTGATATCATTAGAAATAAAGCTAGACCTGATGCACAAGGTTACAATCAAGAATAAGGCACAGATTATGAAGAAACTTTTGCTCTAGTCGCACGACTAGAAGCAATCTGAATACTATTAGCATACACTTGTCATCATAACTTTAAACTATATCAAATGGACGTTAAAAGCGCTTTCTTGAATGGTTATATTAAAGAACGAGTATAAGTTGAACAACCTCCACTATTTGCTCATGAAAAATATCTTGATCTTGTTTTTAAATTAAAAAAGGCATTATATGGTCTGAAACAAGCACTTCGTGCTTGGTATGAATGTTTCAAAACTTATTTATTAGATTCAGGATTTCAAATTGGAAAGGTTGATCAAACACTTTTTTATCAAAAAAGGATAATAAAGTTATTTTAATAGTGCAAACATATGTAGACAACATTATCTTTGGATCAACAAATGATCAGCTATGTCAAGAATTTTCAAAAATAATGAATGTCACATATGGGAGAATTATCTTACTTTCTGAGCTTGCAAATTAAGCAATTATCCGATGGAATTTTCATTAATCAAGAAAAATATTGTACTAATTTAATAAAACATTTTGGAATGGAAAATACGTCAAGAAAACCTACACCAATGAGTACGACAACACCTTTAGATATAGATGAAAATGGTAAAAATGTCGATCAAAAGCTATATCGAAGCATGATAGGTTCACTTTTGTATTTAACTACAAGTAGACCGGATATTATGATGAGTGTTTGCTTATGTGCTTGTTTTCAAGTTAATGCAAAATAATCATATTTGAGAGCAGTTAAACGTATATTGTGTTATCTTAGTAGTGCTAAAGACTATGGACTTTTCTATCCGAAAGATTGTTCCTTTGAATTAGTTTCATATAGTGATGTTGATTTTGGAGGATCACGGACGGATCGTAAGAGTACAAGTGGAACATGTCACTTTATCGGTAAATCACTTATATCATGGTTCAACAAGAAACAAAATTATGTTTCACTATCAACATGCAAAGTTGAATATATATCTGCTGCACTAGCCTGTGCTCAAGTAATATATATGCAGCAAACACTAAAAGATTTCAACGTAAATTTTTCTAATTCCACAATTTATTGTGACAATACAAGCGCAATAAATTTATGTAAGACTCCGGTAAACCATTTTAGAACAAAACACATAGATATCAGACATCATTTCTTAAGAGACAATATTGAAAAACAAACAATTAATTTAGAGTTTGTAAACTCATAAAATCAAATTGCTGATATCTTTACTAAACCACTTTTAGAGAACACATTCATAAGACTTTGGCGAGAACTAGGAATTGTATCTTTCAAAGATCTCTAAAATGTTATTTGATTATTTTGTGCTTATGACGTTTTAATTTCTTTTTAATAGATGACAAAGGGGGATAAATATCTCTCTTATGATTCCATGCTATCGGAATATATGTGCTAATATTTTTTGTTGCAGGAATCAAATGGTAAGTTTATAAGTTTATGAACTAACAAAATATTGCAGAAATTTAGGGGGAGCTAAACATTAAGGGGGAGAAAATCAGATATGTTGTCATCAATCAAAAATGGAGAGAATGTTGAGATCAAGATTTCGATTAATGCCAACAAAAGAAGTTGCAATAAAAATCATGTCATAGTGATAAGGTTTTATATATATATATATACATTAAGTCATGTTAGAATTATGTTAAAATCTATCATCAAGTATAACACTTATGTACAAAATAAAGTAAATATACATATTCATAAGGCTTTAAAAAGCCAGGAATGTACAAAAACAGCTCTACCAGTCAACTGGTAGATAAATGACCAATCGACTGGTTAGAGAGTTTTGGTATATAACAGCTAGTTTTGAAAATTTTTATCCAAACGATTTAAAGTCTAATTCAACCAGTCAACTGATGATTTTTAACCAGTCGACTGATTCAAAACAACAAATATTTTTTGAAAGGTTACCTCCATTCATGAAGAGAAATCTCTTCATTTTTGAAAGGAAATGGGAACTTCTTTTGGTTTAAACTCTTCATGAAGAATTGCTACCTTTCTACTATTATATAAACACTTCAAACGTGTTTTTCCAAATAACAAATTTTGATTATATTCTCTCTATTTTCTGATTTAAACTTCTATATACTTTGCAAACAAAATCTCTCCCAAATTCAAGTTACTTGTTGAATCCTTGATAACATTTCTCGTATCTTGATTCAACAAGCAACTAACTTCCTTTAAATCTTCACATTCATTTCAAATACTCGAGGATAAGATTATAGGAAGGGTGTACTTAAACCATTGACTATCCGTGTTGATTCAAGAACAAAAAGCAGAAGTCAAAACACTTGTAGTTGTTGAAGTCCTATATAGTTGCTCAGGCGAGAGGCATCCTTGTTGGGGCTCAGGTGTACTGACCTATTCCTCCAGGTTAAGAGAGGGCGTGGTAGTGAATTCCGAAGAGGAGCCTCGGGACTGGACGTAGGGCGGGAAGTCTGAACCAGTATAAAATTCCTGGTGTCGTTTCTTATTGCATTTGCTTTTGATATATTTCTATGGCATGGCATTCAATTGCGTAATTATTGTATATTAGCTAGTTAGTATACCATCTATATTTCCGCTATATCCATATAGATCCTTCTTAAGTCATACACATCGACTTTTCAAGGATAAAGTAGGTTGATGGATAGTCATATCTTTTTTTAGGGTTATGCTTTTGGTCTCGTGTTGAGGACATGTGTAACATCCCGCATTTTACGTATCGGCGGATCGTAAAATATTTTTATTTAATTCCGTGAGGGTTGGATCATTCTTATATTTTGAGATGTTGTTTATGGAGATGTGAGACATGTCCATAATTTTTACCAATTTTGTTTGTGACCATTTTTCCCTTGTCAGTTTTGTACAGGGCATAACTTTTGACTGGGACCGAATCAGGTGCTGAGATTGATTGCATTGGAAAGGAAATGATGTTTCCAATTCTGTAGAGTGGTCACATTAAAGATTTGGTTCAGCGGCTTGGGAGGAATCGTTGTTTTAGTGTTTCATAGTTTTCTGACCGGGTTTTGGGAAGCCAGTAATGGACTGATTTGAGGAGGCCTATTAATGGGCTAGTGGGAGGCTATATGTAATAACCCGGAAATTCTGAGCCAGTTTAAAATTTTTATTTTGGCAATTTTAATGAATTTTGAACATTTAAAATGAATTATTTTAAATAATGACGACGAAAATTTATTTTGAATATATTTAGAACGTATATGTTATATACGTCGTCGTTAGAATATAAATAATTATATATATAATTATAAATAGAATTGAAAATGGCGCGGTAGTTCGATAATTCGGTTTCAAACTTCAAATGAATGTACCTAGTGCAAAACAATCCGGATTTTAGTGAAACCAAAAATAATAGGATCTAATTGAGAATATCTTTCCAACGAATCCAGAAAATCAAAATTTCATAGCGGGAATCAAAAGATATGTCCAGTTGAAAATTCTGAATAGTCGCTATGAAATTCAGGCCCTTAAAAATGGGAATTTTGCAAACGACCTCGGATTTCGACGAAACCACTTTTGTTGGATCCGTGATGTCAAATTATTGCTAGATTCCAAATTTCATAATTTTTCGAATCAATATGTGAGCGTGGCAAAGGAAAACGCATTTGACCAGTTTTAGTTGATTTTAATCGACTGGAAAATGGCCATTTTTCCAACGGTCCCGGAATTCGACGTAACTAGTTTTGTTAGGACCATATCGTTAATACGAAGCTAGAAAATATTTTTCGAGAATTTTTAGAGTTAGTATGTGACACCGGTAAAATGAAATACGCGTTCAAATTCAATATATAGAGTTATATGTTGATTTTAACGAAAACTGATCGAAACGATCGAATCAGCCTACGATACATATCCCATTGTGTCCGGAATGGGGGTAATTAGCTATGGACGACAGGCGATGGGCCTCGTTTAGAGGTCGTATGTAAAAGTCAACTTTTCCATAATTAAATAATTAAAAAGAAAAAACTTCTCTCCTTTTATCAGCCGACCCCCCCCCCACGGTTCATTTCAAAATAAGGAGGAAAAAAGAAAAAAATATTGAAACCTAAATCGATCGACGCGCCGCCTCCATCGCCCCCCCCCCCCCCCCCGGTGTTCGTCGTCGCCTAGGGCCACCGCCCTCCATCCCCTTCTCCCCGCACCTGCTTCTCCTCCCTCTCCATCTTCCCCCTTTCCACTTCGATAACCGCCACCACCAGGACCCGCGACCCCCCCTCCTGCTGACCGCCTCCGCCTGCCTCCCCCATGGCCTCCGACGAACCCCACGCGGCCATTTCCCCCTTCCTGCGACTGACGCAGCAACTCCCTCCCCTTTTGAACGAATGTGAGTTTTCCCTTTATTCATTTTAATTTATTTCTTCTTTGAATTTGTTTATTTTAGTTAAGTTAATTTAAATATAAAAACCTGGTTTAAATTCAGTTTTAAAAATGAGATTTTTAGCTTCATAAAGATACGATTTTTAATTTTAAAAGGGTTTGATTGGTATAAAAACAAAACCAATTTTTGTTTAGTAATAAAAACTGATTTTATTATGTCATAGAAAATGATTTTTACCTTAGGAAAAGCTTTGATTTTTAAAATAGAAAAGATTAGATTTTTTAAATTTGAAAAGACGAAATCTTTAAATTTGAAAAGACGAAATCTTTAAATTTGAAAAGACAAAATCTTTAAATTTGAAAAGACGAAATCATTAAATTTGAAAAGACGAAATCTTTAAATATAGAAGAACATGATAAAAATATAATTTTTATCTATATAGTAGCATTAGAAAAATAGAATTTTTATCTATATAGCATCGAAGTAAAAATAGAATTTTTACCTATATAGCATCGAAGTAAAAATTCGATTTTTATATATTGAATAGCGAAGTAAAAATTCGAATTTTGTATATTGAATAGCAAAGTAGAAAATTCGATTTTTATATATTGAATAGCGAAGTAAAAAATTCGATTTTTATATATTGAATAGCGAAGTAAAAATTCGATTTTTATATATTGAATAGCGAAGTAGAAAATTCGATTTTTATATATTGAATAGCGAAGTAAAAATTCGATTTTTATTTATTGAATAGCGAAGTAAAAATTCGATTTTTATATATTGAATAGTGAGGTAAAAATGTGATTTTTACATATGTAGTGGCTACGGGCAACGAAAGCGACAAAAGGCGAGAATGGCGATGATTTCTCTAAAAGAAGTGTCGTGGAGTTGGAATAGCTATTGGTGAGAACTTCTCACTCAAATTTCCTTTCTCTAGTTATATATATATATATACTAGGATGCAGACGGTGTTTAGTAGCACCCGACACCCGTCATCCACAGACCATGGATGGCTTGTTGGTTTAATTGATGTGTTGTAAAATTTGTTTGTGTTGTTGATGTGAAATCGATAATAAAAAGTAGAAGTGTTGAAATAAATTAATTATCGTTAAAAAAATATAATTTTAACGTGAAAGTGAGTAAATAAATATTTATAAACAAATCGGCCGATTTGTTTATATACACTGATTTGACTAATATTGATTGGGATGATAAATTTTACACATCGCCCAACTGCACAAATAAAATCTGTGTTTGATTGTTTGAAACCCCACACGGGTATTGGGATAAAATACGGCATACACTAATCCCAATAATTAGTTGTATGTCGATCGATTGATTGACAGACTGTTATAAGCATTAGATATCTATATTTGATGCTTATACAGTGTAGTGCACTTTGGATGATGGTTGATTATTTATCGTTGCTATTATATACATGTGTTGTATGGAATCCATATAATTAACTTTATATGGTGATTGATTGGGCCTCATTCCAACTTAGAAAATAAAGAATATTATAAAATAAAGGTTCATGTGTTGACTGTACTCATCCGTTGAGATTAGTCATGTGTTGAACGAAATATTTTAACGATAAAATTTACATCTTTAATATTATAAAATAAAGGTTCATGTGTTGACTGTACTCATTCGTTGAGATTAGTCATGTGTTGACAAAAATATAGATTCATTTGTTGAATAGAATAATGGGATTATTGAAATATATAAAGCCGTATTGATTAGAGATGCGCTATTTTGACGTGAACGATATTTATATCGATTATATTCATTTTTTTTTTCAATTTGAATTGAATCGAATAGAAAACCAATTTGAATTGAATCGAATAGAAAACGAATTTGAATTGAATCGAATAGAAAACGAATTCTAAACTATTTATAAAATTCGTTTTAAATAGAAATCGACGAAATATATATATATATAATATATATATAATATATATATATATATATTATATATATAATGGCCTGAATAGAACGTGTCGCACCGCGGCAGTTTGCGAATTTCGACCATTTATTTCAAACGGACATTACGGGAGATCCGACCGTCGGATTCTCCTAAAACCGGAACCGTTGGATTCGTATCGAAAAGAGCTTTCTAACGAATATTGGAATTTTGAAATCTAACGGTTGGATTTGGAGATGCGTCCAAATCAAATTTGGAAAAGGTCGTTGTAAGTGCAGTTCGATGGCCATTGTTGGAAATCGACTGTACGGGCCTTGATAAAATTATTAAAAATAGTAGTAATTTGTGTAAAATCATAAGAAATGATTTGTGAAGAACTGGGATGAAAAATCCTACATTTGTAAAGATAAAAATAGATTTTTATCGAAATGAACTAGTTTTGAACTAAAATTAAACCCGTTTATTTTTAAATAAATAAATTGGATTTGGAACGGTGTTTTAAATAACACTTGTTCTTTAACCCGATAATAAATAGAATGTGATTTGAGTTTATCGTGAACTGTGTTTAAAATGACAATAGTTCTTTAACCCAGTAAAAAGGAGTTTTAATGAATCTGCAATTAGATTGAAATGTGAATTGATAATTTAAATTATCAAATTTGGCAAATGAGTGAGAACGGAGTATCACCAGTTTTGCTCCAGAGCGATAATTAAATCTTTAATTAGATTTGAACGTGAAATGGTAATTAATTTTCCTGATAACACCGTGGTGTTAGATATGGAGTATTACCAGTTTTGCTTCATGGGATGAATAGGTTGGGATTGGGAAATAAATTAAATAATTACTTCGGTGTGGTTCGCTAATCTCGACTAGTTAGAAAACCATAATTTGGTTTGAAACGACATCCAAAGGAAGATTAAAGGATAAATTTTGAATAATTTATCTTGGATAAAATTAATGGGAACCTTTCCCTAAGAATGTGGAATATAGAAACTAGCTGTAGGTTAGTTATGAAGAATGGTTTCCTGGGTATTGATCTGATGTTGGTTTCGGCCTTCGGGGGTTAATATTTGGTGAATTGCTCTCTTACTGATTTACGGTTAGTGACTAATGAATTGGAATGAGGCGTATGTTGTGTTTGTGTAACATTTGTTTCTAATATACGCGGGTTGTTCGGAAAGGTCGGGTTTATACCCATTCTGGATAACCGATTCGACGATATGTCGAAGATGAAGACGGTGGTTGAAGACCGGAAGTCTTCACATCGTTTGGGTGATTACTGATGATCTTGATTGGGCTATACACCCAAGATGAGGGAATCAGTTGGTGGTCGTCCAGACGTACTTGGAGATCGACGGATATGCGAGGAAAGTGCCTCCGGTTTCGTTCAGACCCAGAACGAAATTGTAAATGGATTGTGTGTCTGACATTGGATTTTATTCTGTGTTGATTGATTTCTGTTAAAAATATATCTGTTTGGCGGCGGAGAATTTATTCTCTTGCTTAACGCCCTTCTCTGAGACGTACGAGCTTAGAGGTTATATATCGATAGATATCAATCGCATGATCTTGTGTGGCACGAGCTCGTGCTTAGAGGTTAAATATATATCGATGATCTTGTGTGGCACGCTGAGTTGCATAGATCAAGGCTTTTGTTGAAAAGCAAAGTCTTATGGCTGATGATCAAAGCACGGCCTACGTGGCAGCTTTGTGTATAGCGTGGATTCGCGAGCCTCACACCTCGGTATGAGTCAAAAACGGGATGAGGACCCAAGGAGTGCACGACGTTTCTTTCTAGCTATGGGTGGTGTCAGTGACCTACCAGCCCGGACATTTATATACTTTTCACCTTTGTGGTTTGGATGCGAGGCGCCTCGATTATAGGTCCTATAGGGCCGGGAAACGTGTGTTCAGGAATAATTAATCCTCAAACGTAAGAGAGGACCGGTCTTGGAGGATCCCAGGGTTACCCAGAGTGTGTAGTCCAAAGGCATTTGCTAGAGTGTCTTGAAGCGGAGAGGAGCTTGCCCCTTGCCTCGACTCATAACGGAAATCCAATTTCCAATACGTGACATTGCGGTTTTATTTGTAGAGCCTAGTATGGCGACATAGTGGTATGGGGCACTTATGCCGTCTATGATTTATATTTATGACTGAACTTGTTTTGACACTATACACTTATTATAGTATCAAATGATTTGTTTTAAACGTACCAAGCATGTTTGGCTGTTATAAGGTAAAACCCTATCCTCCGGCTTGCGTTGCATTGTGTGATGGGACCTGGGTCTTATAATAGCTTCATTTTTCGAAAAAGCATTGCGTTGTTTATTGTTATGCACTGGTATTCTTGGGAGAAAACCCGTTCCGTGTTATACGGCGTGGTCCCTTGAATTACTCTCTTTTAAAATAAAGTTTTAAATAACTGTTTTAGTTCTCACACCAGTCACATGACTGACCTGGAGTTTATTGTTTTAACCTAAACTCTGGGTGCCCTTATTTTCGACACGGGCAGCTAGTAGTTTTGGTTTTGCAGATTTATATTCACAGGATCCTGGTTTACAGCTGGAATGATATCCGGAAAGCTCTGTATCCGTATATCACCTTCAGTTGTGCTTTGTATTATTTTCCGCTGCTATGTAATTTATTGTAATCTCTGATAATTATCGAATGTAATTTATTCATTTATACTCTGTATATTCTTGTATCTGATGGAATTGTTGTAATAACAATGAAATGTTCTTCCGTCTGCGTTCTATTTTGTCTTGTCCTCAACGTCATCCGTGCTTTCCTTCACGGGGAAGTTCGGGTCGTGTCAGTTTGGTATTAGAGCTTTGGTTTACAGAGCTCGAGAACAAGACACATTAGAACCATACGAAAGAATTCATCAGATATTGGATTAGTAATATCCAATTAGAATGACTCATTAGAGATAGGATCAGTAGTATCCTAGAACGAGTGTGAAGAATATATTTTTCAAATGAAAACAATTTTGTTTTGAAAATTTAAACCATTTTATACGTATTTGAATATTTATTTATTTTGAATATGGACAATCCAATATATAAAGGTTTTGCATATAGGCGTCATGAACGTATATTCGAAGTTTTAATATACTGGATAGATATAGAATTACTCTCTAGTCGCCCAGAGATGATGTTGATAATGACCATGGCATCATCAATATTTGTGTTCGTGTTTCGAAGGTGTGATATCTATATATTTCCATTAGGCTGGTGTGAGAACCAAAACTTATATAGATAGATTTATTTGTTGTGAATTGACATCAAAAACATGATTTCTGTATATGTATCAAAATTATGAATTTGAAACTCTAATTCACTAATTGATTGATGTTTGTGTTGTATGTTTATTTGTTTGATAATTTTGAACCATTATGCCTAATTGAACCGAATATTAAATTGTATTGAAAATTGGTCACATTTGCATGCATATACATATATTTACATTGAACAGGTCATAGCAAGGAGGCTAGAGCAGAGAATAAAATTTGTTTGCCCGACAAATAGGTACATGTTTACTATAATTTACTGTTTTGTTTGGGTGACGATGATTTTATGAGCCGATTGGCTTTTTCTTTTTCTTTTTGAGATCAGAAGGCCTATATGGCAATTTCGGGATTTTCCCGTGGCTCCCGGTGCAGGGGAGATTATGGCGAAATTTTTCGAAAATTTAGGGTGTTAGCCAAATTTTTTAAATTTTGAAAATACTCAGAAACTGAAAAGTTGGAGAATGGAAGCCAGATCGAACGTAGAGTTGATTAATCAAACCACTTTCGACTTTGTTCCTTTTCGGGGATGAAAAGTTTTAAGTGGGGGAGATTGTAATAACCCGGAAATTCTGAGTCAGTTTAAAATTTTTATTTTGGCAATTTTAATGAATTTTGAACATTTAAAATGAATTATTTTAAATAATGACAACGAAAATTTATTTTGAATATATTTCGAACGTATATATTATATACGTCGTCGTTAGAATATAAATAATTATATATATAATTATAAATAGAATTGAAAATGGCGCGGTAGTTCGATAATTCGATTTCAAACTTCAAATGAATGTACCGGGTGCAAAACAATCCAGATTTTAGTGAAACCAAAAATAATAGGATCTAATTGAGAATATCTTTCCAACGAATCCGGAAAATCAAAATTTCATAGCGGGAATCAAAAGATATGTCCAGTTGAAAATTGTGAATAGTCGATATGAAATTCAGGCCCTTAAAAATGGGAATTTTGCAAACGACCTCGGATTTCGATGAAACCACTTTTGATAGATCCGTGATGTCAAATTATTGCTAGATTCCAAATTTCATAATTTTTCGAATCAATATGTGGGCATGGCAAAGGAAAACGCGTTTGACCAGTTTCAGTTGATTTTAATCGACTGGAAAATGGCCATTTTTCCAACGGTCTCGGAATTCGACGAAACAAGTTTTGTTAGGACCGTATCGTCAATACGAAGCTAGAAAATATTTTTCGAGAATTTTTAGAGTTAGTATGTGACCCCGGTAAAATGAAATACGCATTCAAATTCAATATATAGAGTTATATGTTGATTTTAATGAAAACTGATCGAAACGATCGAATCAGCCTACGATACATATCCCATTGTGTTCGGAATGGGGGTAATTAGCTGTGGACGACAGGCGGTGGGCCTCGTTTAGAGGTCGTATGTAAAAGTCAACTTTTCCATAATTAAATTAAAAAAAAACTTCTCTCCTTTTATCAGCCGACCCCCCCCCCTCGTTCATTTCAAAATAAGGAGGAAAAAAGAAAAAAAAATTGAAACCTAAATCGATCGACGCGCCGCCTCCATCGCGCCCCCCCTCCCCCGGTGTTCGCCGCCGCCTAGGGCCACCGCCCTCCATCCCCTTCTCCCTGCGCCTGCTTCTCCTCCCTCTCCATCTTCCCCCTTTCCACTTCGATAACCGCCACCACCAGGACCCGCGACCCCCTCCTCCTGCTGACCGCCTCCGCCTGCCTCCCCCATGGCCTCCGACGAACCCCACGCGGCCATTTCCCCCTTCCTGCGACTGACGCAGCAACTCCCTCCCCTTTTGAACGAATGTAAGTTTTCCCTTTATTCATTTTAATTTATTTCTTCTTTGAATTTGTTTATTTTAGTTAAGTTAATTTAAATATAAAAACCTGTTTTAAATTCAGTTTTAAAAATGAGATTTTTAGCTTCATAAAGATACGATTTTTAATTTTAAAAGGGTTTGATTGGTATAAAAACAAAACCAATTTTTGTTTAGTAATAAAAACTGATTTTATTATGTCATAGAAAATGACTTTTACCTTAGGAAAAGCTTTGATTTTTAAAATAGAAAAGATTAGATTTTTTTAAATTTGAAAAGACGAAATCTTTAAATTTGAAAAGATGAAATCTTTAAATTTGAAAAGACGAAATCTTTAAATTTGAAAAGACGAAATCTTTAAATTTGAAAAGATGAAATCTTTAAATTTGAAAAGACGAAATCTTTAAATATAGAAGAACGTGATAAAAATATAATTTTTATCTATATAGTAGCATTAGAAAAATAGAATTTTTATCTATATAGCATCAAAGTAAAAATAGAATTTTTACCTATATAGCATCGAAGTAAAAATTCGATTTTTATATACTGAATAGCGAAGTAAAATTTCGATTTTTATATATTGAATAGCGAAGTAAAAATTCGATTTTTATATATTGAATAACAAAGTAAAAATTCGATTTTTATATATTGAATAGCGAAGTAGAAAAATCAATTTTTATATATTGAATAGCGAAGTAAAAATTCGATTTTTATATATTGAATAGCGAAGTAAAAATTCGATTTTTATATATTGAATAGCGAAGTAGAAAATTTGATTTTTATATATTGAATAGCGAAGTAAAAATTCGATTTTTATATATTGAATAGCGAAGTAAAAATTCGATTTTTATATATTGAATAGCGAGGTAAAAATGTGATTTTTACATATGTAGTGGCTACGGGCAACGAAAGCGACAAAAGGCGAGAATGGCGATGATTTCTCTAAAAGAAGTGTCGTGGATTGTAATAGCTATTGGTGAGAACTTCTCACTCAAATTTCCTTTCTCTAGTTATATATATATACTAGGATGCATACGGTGTTTAGTAGCACCCGACACCCGTCATCCGGAGACCATGGATGGCATGTTTGTTTAATTGATGTGTTGTAAAATTTGTTTATGTTGTTGATGTGAAATCGATAATAAAAAGTAGAAGTGTTGAAATAAATTAATTATCGTTAAAAAATATAATTTTTAACGTGAAAGTGAATAAATAAATATTTATAAACAAATCGGCCGATTTGTTTATATACCCTGATTTGACTGATATTGATTGGGATGATAAATTTTACACATCGCCCAACTGCACAAATAAAATCTGTGTTTGATTGTTTGAAACCCCACACGGGTATTGGGATAAAATACGGCATACACTAATCCCAATAATTAGTTGTATGTCGATCGATTGATTGACAGGCTGTTATATGCGTTAGATATCTATATTTGATGCTTATACAGTGTAGTGCACTTTGGATGATGGTTGATTATTTATCGTTGCTATTATATACATGTGTTGTATGGAATCCATATAATTAACTTTATATGGTGATTGATTGGGCCTCATTCCAACTTAGAAAATAAAGAATATTATAAAATAAAGGTTCATGTGTTGACTGTACTCATCCGTTGAGATTAGTCATGTGTTGAACGAAATATTTTAACGATAAAATTTACATCTTTAATATTATAAAATAAAGGTTCATGTGTTGACTGTACTCATTCGTTGAGATTAGTCATGTGTTGACAAAAATATAGATTCATTTGTTGAATAGAATAATGGGATTATTGAAATATATAAAGCCGTATTGATTAGAGATGCGCTATTTTGAGGCGAACGATATTTATATCGATTATATTCGTTTTTTTTCAATTTGAATTGAATCGAATAGAAAACTAATTTGAATTGAATCGAATAGAAAACGAATTTGAATTGAATCGAGTAGAAAACGAATTTGAATTGAATCGAATAGAAAACGAATTTGAATTGAATCGAATAGAAAACCAATTTGAATTGAATCGAATAGAAAACCAATTCGAATTGAATCAAATAGAAAACGAATTTGAATTGAATCGAATAGAAAACGAATTTGAATTGAATCGAATAGAAAACCAATTTGAATTGAATCGAATAGAAAACGAATTTGAATTGAATCGAATAGAAAACGAATTTGAATTGAATCGAATAGAAAACCAATTTGAATTGAATCGAATAGAAAACGAATTTGAATTGAATCGAATAGAAAACCAATTTGAATTGAATCGAATAGAAAACGAATTTGAATTGAATTGAATATAAAACGAATTCAAATTGAATTGAAACCGAATTCGAATTGAATTGAAAACGAATTGAAGTGAATACAAAATGAATTGAAATTTGAATTGAATAGAAATGAATTTACAAGGAAAAAATTCAATTTTGATTTGAAAGGAAATAAAGGTTGAAATTGTTTTTGAAACGAATTCTAAACTATTTATAAAATTCGTTTTAAATAGAAATCGACGAAATATAATATATATATATATATTATATATAATGGCCTGAATAGAACGCGCCGCGCCGCGGCAGTTCGCGAATTTCGACCATTTATTTCAAACGGACATTACGGGAGATCTGACCGTCGGATTCTCCTAAAACCGGAACCGTTGGGTTCGTATCGAAAAGATCTTTCTAACGAATATTGGAATTTTGAAATCTAACGGTTGGATTTGGAGATGCGTCCAAATCAAATTTGGAAAAGGTCGCTGTAAGTGCAGTTCGATGGCCATTGTTGGAAATCGACTATACGAGCCTTGATAAAATTATTAAAATTAGTAATAATTTATGTAAAATCATAAGAAATGATTTGTGAAGAACTGGGATGAAAAATCCTACATTTGTAAAGATAAAAATAAATTTTTATCGAAATGAACTAGTTTTGAACTAAAATTAAACCCGTTTATTTTTAGATAAATAAATTGGATTTGGAACGGTATTTTAAATAACACTTGTTCTTTAACCCGATAATAAATAGAATGTGATTTAGATTTATCGTGAACTGTGTTTAAAATGACAATAGTTCTTTAACCCAATAAAAGGGAGTTTTAATGAATCTGCAATTAGATTGAAATGTGAATTGATAATTTAAATTATCAATTTTGGCAAATGAGCGAGAACGGAGTATCACCAGTTTTGCTCCAGAGCGATAGTTAAATCTTTAATTAGATTTGAACGTGAAATGGTAATTAATTTTACCGATAACACCGTGGTGTTAGATATGGAGTATTACCAGTTTTGCTTCATGGGATGAATAGGTTGGGATTGGGAAATAAAATAAATAATTACTTTGGTGTGGTTCGCTAATGTCGACTAGTTTAGAAAACCATAATTTGGTTTGAAACGACATCCAAAGGAAGATTAAAGGATAAATTTTAAAGAATTTATCTTGGATAAAATTAATGGGAACCTTTCCCTAAGAATGTGGAATATAGAAACTAGCTGTAGGTTAGTTAAGAAGAATGGTTTCTTGGGTATTGATCTGATGTTGGTTTCGGCCTTCGGGGGTTAATATTTGGGGAATTGCTCTCTTATTGATTTACGGTTAGTGACTAATGAATTGGAATGAGGCATATGTTGTGTTTGTGTAACATTTGTTTCTAATATACGCGGGTTGTTCGGAAAGGCCGGGTTTATACCCATTCTGAATAACCGATTCGACGATATGTCGAAGATGAAGACGGTGGTTGAAGACCGGAAGTCTTCACATCGTTTGGGTTATTACTGATGATCTTGATTGGGCTGTACACCCAAGATGAGGGAATCAGTTGGTGGTCGTCCAGACGTACTTGGAGATCGATGGATATGCGAGGAAAGTGCCTCCGGTTTCGTTCAAACCCAGAACGAACTTGAAAATGGATTGTGTGTCTGACATTGGATTTTATTCTGTGTTGATTGATTTCTGTTAAATATATATCTATTTGGCGGCGGAGAATTTATTCTCTTGCTTAACGCCCTTCTCTGAGACGTACGAGCTTAGAGGTTATATATCGATAGATATCAATCGCATGGCATGAATTGCCTATGTGGCACACTGAGTTTCATAGATCAAGGCTTCTGTTGAAAAGCAAAGTCTTGTGGCTGATGATCAAAGCACGACCTACGTGGCAGCTTTGTGTATAGCATGGATTCGCGAGCCTCACACCTCGGTATGAGTCAAAAACGGGATGAGGACCCAAGGAGTGCACGACGTTTCTTTCTAGCTATGGGTGGTGTCAGTGACCTACCAGCCCTGACATTTATATACTTTTCACCTTTGTGGTTTGGATGCGAGGCGCCTCGATTATAGGTCCTATAGGGCCGGGAAACGTGTGTTCAGGAATAATTAATCCTCAAACGTAAGAGAGGACCGGTCTTGGAGGATCCCAGGGTTACCCAAAGTGTGTAGTCCTGAGGCATTTGCTAGAGTGTCTCGAAGCGGAGAGGAGCTTGCCCCTTGCCTCGACTCATGACGGAAATCCAATTTCCAATACGTGACATTGCGGTTTTATTTGTAGAGCCTAGTATGGCGACATAGTGGTATAGGGCACTTATGCCGTCTATGATTTATATTTATGATTGAACTTGTTTTGACACTATACACTTATTATAGTATCAAATGATTTGTTTTAAACGTACCAAGCATGTTTGGCTGTTATAAGGTAAAACCCTATCCTTTGGCTTGCGTTGCATTATGTGATGGGACCTGGGTCTTATAATAGCTTCATTTTTCGAAAAAGCATTACGTGGTTTATTGTTACACACTGGTATTCTTGGGAGAAAACCCGTTCCGTGTTATACGGCGTGGTCCCTTGAATTACTCTCTTTTAAAATAAAGTTTTAAATAACTGTTTTAGTTCTCACACCAGTCACATGACTGACCTGGAGTTTATTGTTTTAACCTAAACTCTGGGTGCTCTTATTTTCGACACGGTCAGCTAGTAGTTTTGGTTTTGCAGATTTATATTCACAGGATCCTGGTTTACAGCTGGAATGATATCCGGAAAGCTCTGTATCCGTATATCACCTTCAGTTGTGCTATGTATTATTTTCCGCTGCTATGTAATTTATTGTAATCTCTGATAATTATCGAATGTAATTTATTCATTTATACTCTATATATTCTTGTATCTGATGGAATTGTTGTAATAGCAATGAAATGTTCTTTCGTCTGCGTTCTATTTTGTCTTGTCCTCAACGCCATCCGTGCTTTCCTTCACGGGGAAGTTCGGGTCGTGTCACTATAAATAGGGGTTAAAGCTATGGAAAGAGGGTTACTTTTCTTCATTCTCTCATTTGGTTGAGCTCGTGATCCTCCTTGCTCAATCAAATGCACTTTCCACCATTAAAATTCTAGATCTACATGAGGGAATCGAAGATCTACATCGTTTGAAGCTTGATCTACACCAATCAAAGAGAGATTTCATCAAATCGAAGAGTATTCTTCATTGTTCGGATTGAGTAATTGGTGATTTTGAATTGGTGATTGATATGCATCTCTTAAACGAATTCAATCAAGTATATGAGTTGTTTGATCCTAATTTCATAATTTCAAGTTTTTTCACATAGATCTACATCATAGTAAGTATATTTTTATTTGAATCACCATATGATCTATTCTAACAACTTAAAACCAGTAATTTTTATGTTAATTCATATGTTTATGTAAGTTAGATCCATTGTTTTACTTTATGCATTGATATATCATGATTTTGGTGAATTTTGTATGATTGTTGATGATAATTGTCGCATTGATATTGTTGACGGATTCATAAAGTGTTTTGAATTGCATGAGTTGATTACATTGGTGTTGTCATTTGGTGAAGATTTGGTCAAGTTTGGTGTTGTTTTGGTCAGATCTGGTAGTTAGGTCGTTTTTCATGAGTCAGGTCGCACTTGTTGTCCAAGAAATAAAGGATAGGCCGATGGTACTCAGACCATGGGTATCAGGTCATTGAAGGCAGGTGCAGTTTTGGGTCGTTCGGGCAAAGCACAGAGTTAGGTCGCTAAAGGTTAGGTCGTTGGACGACCCAAGTGGTTAGATCGAGGATGGCTTGGGTCGAGTATGGAACGACCTAGTCAGGTCGTTGGAAACTTCAGAAGGTGGGCCGATCTGCTAATAGAAGGGCGGGTCATTGGGTGTCTTCGTTAGGTCATGAGACGACCTGATGAAGGTAGTGGGTCGTAAAAGGAAGTGCATGGCTTGGAGAAAAGTCTGGTCGAAGTGCCATGGGTTGGGGATGACCTGAGTGTCAGAACGACCTAAGAGGTTGAGTGTGTGTGAAGTCAGGTCATGATGTATGGGTCATTGGACGACCTAAGGGGGTGATGACCTGAATTGTAATGAACCTTATGTTGATTTTGTTTGGTCCAGAGATGTTGTGACTTTGATGTATATCCAGGTGGGAATGTTCGAAGTAATGTTATGTTTTCATTGATAGGCATAATGCAACGAATGTGAAGACGAATCAAGTTTTTTTTGAGTTCATGGATAATGATTGCTCGAGGGGGACTTGAGCCTGTGGATAATCGTTAGTGATGACGACAAGAGATTTGAAGGCCGAGAGATTATCGTTGTCGTAGGTTTTAGCAGACTCAAAACAGGGGTACAATAAAAGACCAGGTGTATGGTCGAGTACCTTGGGCAGTTGTGAAGGGCCTAGTTGTCGAGATTTGAAAAGACAAACATACGGATCGTGAAGGTGTATGGAGTTTTTGCTGGAACCGGGGTTTACCATTACTCCTTGACATATGGCGGGGGATGTCATACGATTAACGATGGTTTTGAAGCAGGAAAGGAAGTGATAGTCAGGGTCATTAGTGTTTGGTTGTTTTGCTTGTACTATCTCACGTAGATTGTCTGACGTCGAAGGAGATGTTTCTTGGGTGCTTGTCTGATATTGGTTTAGGCCTCTAGGGCTTGTGCTCGAGGGATGTTGATTTCGATTAGGATGGTTTACGTGAGATATAACTAGTTGCTATGATTTCTATTGAATGATTGGTTATTTTGCTATTGTTTGGCTACTCCTAGTTGCCATGGTTGAACTATTGTTTCACAATTGCTTATTTGTAAAGGCTATCACTGTCAGTTGCGGGGAAGGCGGGTTTGGGTTCTTCTCTGATGTTTTGGCCGATTGGTTTATTAATCTACCTATTCTCATATACTTTATTGATGATGTTAGTTTGTTGTTTTATCGCTCACTAAGAATACAGTCTGACTCTAGATTTTATGTTTCCACTTATTACCTTGGGTTGTTCATCCATGATGTTATGGATGGGTAGACTAGGTGGCAGGTGAAACGTGATTAGTGAGGACGATGTTGTTGTGCGATGGCGAGTAGGAGGCTAACGTGTTATCTTGCTATTACCTAGTATCTTTGTTTCTGCTGTATGATGAGTGCTATAGTAAGGCTTCATGTTCAAACTTCGACGTTATATCTAGTTGGTGTATAGATGATCTTTCAGGATGTTATGAAAGTTTAAAAGTTTGTTATATGATGCTCCGCTATGGCTCCATGTTGTATATGTTCTATTATATATTATCCTTGCGCTGTGAGTTATACGATAGGTTCAACTTGAGTTCTCTTACCCGATGATCGTCCATAGCTTCCTAACACGTCTTACAGTGCATTATTTCCCTAGTTTAGTGTAGGAGTTATGAGCGGTCATCACATTTGGTATAAGAGATCTGGTTATCGATTTTAGCCAAAGTTCAAGGACGTAATTACGTATGAGAGAAATATTTGTAGATTTACGATGGATGTATACTATATATGAGTATATACTATAGTAGCGTTTGAACTCCATTAGTAGTTTTTCTCATAAGTGGCTAATTATTCTATATTGCAGATTTAGAATGAGTCGACGAATAGTGAGACATGCTGCTAAGGAGGGGACTGTGCCTGGAGGGGGAAATGGAGGAATACCAGCCTACCCAGCTATGTTCGAGGCCATGGCGGTAGCGGTCATGAGGAGGTCCCTCACTCCAGAGATAGCCGCGTAGATATAGGAGTTCGAATGCAAGTTCCTAGGGTTGGGGACTTCGCAAAGTTGTGCAAAGACTTCACATCTCTGGAAGGAAAGCAGTTTAAGGGGACAAAGTTGTTTGAAGTGGTTCAATGGTGGTTGGATACTTGTATTCGGATCTTTGGAGACCTGGGCATTGATGATGCAACAAAGAGGAAGCTTGCATCAAGACAGTTGGAGGGCAGAGCTATGGACAAGTGGAACTCTATAAGACTCCTGAAGATGATATTTCATAGGAGCAGTTTCGAGTCATGTCCGAGGCAAAGTTTATCTTAACTGTGGAGAAGTCTATTTTGTTTAGGAGGTTTGTTGAGCTTAAATAGAATGTCGACCTATGCTTGAGTATGTTTTTGACTTTAAGGTATTAACGAAGTATGCTCGTTCATATGTGGATACTCCTTACCAGAAGAGCGAGACGTTTGTCATAGTGTTGGATGAATATCTTGGGAATCAGCTTGTGGATCGTCTAAATGACACTTATGAAAAGGTTATCAAGAAGGCTTCGAGACATGAAAGTTTGTTTCCTAAGAAAGAGCCTGTTGTTGCTGCAAAGGAAGCTCTGAAACCACAACAGGGTGGTAACAATAATAATAAGAAAAGGAAGCATCAACAGCAGAAAGGAAAGGATGGAAAAAACCTACGAGTGAGGTGGTTGCTTTAACTGCCAATAGAAGGGTCGTTTTGCTAAAGGGTATAAGATCCAAAGGTCGAAAGGAAGTGTCACAATTGTAGCAAGTCTGGGCATCTCAAGAAGGATTGTCCAGAACCGGCTAAGGGAAAGTAGAGAGTGAAGGCTTATGCTTTGGAAGTTGTGCCATCGTCTTCAAGAGCTCCTACTGCGAAGGAGAAAGGAAAGAGTGTTGTCGTTCAAGGTACTCTTTTGGTTAGAGTTGTTTCAGTTCGTGTGTTGTTCGATACTGGAGCATCGCATTCATTCATTTGTAACGAGATAGTGTGTCGCTTGGGTTTGGAACCTAAAATTTGTGATAGACCTTTCGTTGTGACTAATCTAGTTGGGGTTTCGTCTAATCATTGCATGATTTGTCATGGTGTAGCTATCGAGTCATGATTGTTCCTTTGTATGTGATTGCTTTGTTTTGAACTTCACTGGGTTTGTGATCATCTTGGGCATGGATTGGCTCAAGAGGTATGCAGCAAGAGTGAATTGCAAGAAGCTAGAGGTGAGTGTCGGGGATGTGGAAGGGAGAAATGTTTTGATTCAATGTAAGCCCGAAGACGCGGTTTCCGTGAGCTATTTGTATTCGTTTGTGATTCCACAGGAAGACTTGTCATAAGTGCCGATCGCAAATGAGTTTGAGGATGTCTTTGACGAGGTCAAAGGGTTGTCGCCGCATCACGAGATTGAGTTCAAGATCAATTTGGTGGAGGGTGCTAGACTTATCGTCATGCCTCTTAGGCGGATGGCGCCTAAGGAACAACGAGAGTTAGAGGTGAAGGCACGAGACCTTTTAGGAAAAGGATTCATTTGGAGAAGTGTATCCGAATAGGGTGCACCAGTTGTGTTTGCAACCAAGGATGATGGCTCGTTAAGATTGTGTGTGGACTATCGGGAGCTAAACAAGGTGACCAAGAAGAAAAAGTATCCGTTGCCTAGGATAGATGACTTGTTCGATCAACTACACGAGGCCAAAGCATTTTCTCAGAAGGATTTAACAATGGGATTCCACCAGTTGAGGGTGGCAAGGATAATGTGCCGAAGACTGCTTTTAGAACACCATCTGGTTTCTTCCAATGGTTAGTGATGCCATTTGGGTTGACGAACGCGCCAACATATTTTGTGGATCTTATGAATAGGATTTTCAGAGACAAGTTAAATAAGTTCATGCTTGTTTTCGTGGATGATATTCTGGTTTATTCTCGGAATGAGGAAGAGCATAAGACGCACTTGCGAGTTGTTTTGGAAACCTTGCGAAAGCATTAGTTGAAGGTTGAGTTTTGAAGTGTCACCTCTCGAAGAGTGAAGTGAGGTTCTTAGGCCATGTTGTTACCGGTAATGGAATAGTGGTTGACCTCGCTAAGGTGGCAGCAATTCAGGACTGGGATAGACCTAAGAATGCAACGGATGTGAGAAGTTTCCTTGCGTTAGCAGGATATTATCGTCGTTTTTTAAAGGATTTCTCCAAGATAGCTGCACCATTAACAGGATTGACGAAGAAGAACTTAGTGGTCACATGGGATGCAAAATGTGAGCAAGCTTTTGGAATCCTGAAAGGGAGACTGACGAGTGCTCCTGTTTTGACGATTCCAAGTGGGAATGAAGAGATGGTGGTATACACTGATGCATGAGGTACTGGACTTGGAGCAGTGCTGATGTAGAAAGGTAAGGTTGTGGCCTACGTGGGTTGACAGCTGAACCAGCATGAGAGGAATTATCCAACTCATGATTTGGAGTTGGCAACAATGGTATTTGTTTTGAAGATGTGGAGACATTACCTATTAGGAGTTCGATTCGAGTTGTTTACGGATCACAAGTCGTTGAAGTATCTTTACTCCCAAAAGGATTTGAATCTTCAGCAGCAACGGTGGTTAGAGTTTCCGGCATCGTATGATTTCGGTATAGCCTATACTCCTGGTAAAGCTAACGTAGTGGCGGATGCGTTGAGTCGAAGACACACAAGTTTGGGAGCGATGTTTTCAGAAGGGACAAGCCTCGAGTACTTGGCAGGATTTTATTTCAGACCAAGGTGTGAATTGGAACCTGAAATTTTGGCAAACTTATCGATAAGACCTACTCTCATTGAAAGGATTGGCGAGAGCCAAAAGCGAGGTGCAAAGCTTTTTCAGATTATCCAGAAGTTGGAACAAGAGGATAAAGTGTTCGAGGTCGATCGAGAGGGTTGGCATCGAAAGCAAGGACGATTGTTTGTTCTTGAAATGGACGGATTGAGAGATGAGGTTCTGAAGGAATGTCATCCCTCGAAGTTAACGATTCATCCTGGTGGTAACAAGATGTATCAGGATATGAGGCAAGCTTACTACTGGGAAGGGATGAAGCGGGATATTGGAAAGTTCATTTCCAAGTGCATGAACTATTAGTTAGTGAAAGCTGAACAGAAGAAGCCGAGTGGATTGCTTCAGCCATTAGAAGTTCCCACGTGGAAGTGGGAGATATCAATGGATTTTATAAATGGATTACCTAGAACTAGGGCAGGAAATGAAGGAATTTGGGTCATTGTGGATCGCTTGACCAAGAGTGCAAGATTTATTCCTGTCAGATCGACTAGGACAACATCAAAATTGGCTGAGCTTTATATAAAATGGATAGTTCGATTCCATGGTATCCCGAAAGGCATAGTTAATGATCAAAATCCATTGTTCACGAGTGGATTTTGGAAGAGTTTGCAAGAGACTTTGAGAACAGAGTTGTGTTTGAGTACGGCTTATCATCCCCAAACCGATGGTCAAACCAAGAGGGTTAACCGAGTTTGGAAGATCTCCTGAGGGATTGTGTATTGGACATCGGGGAATCATTGGAAGACCATCTACGTTTGCATATAATAATATTTATCAGTCAAGCATTGGGATGGCACCATACAAGGCGGTGTATGGTAGACCGTGTAATTCTCCAGCATGTTGGTTAGAAATTGAAAATAAGTTGATGCTTGGGCCTGAGATGATTAGAGAAACCTCAGATTGTATCTATATTGTTCGGCAACGAATGAAGGCAGCCCAAAACCTTTAGAAGAGTTATGCCGATAAGTGTCGTAAGGATTTGGAATTCGACGTTGGCAACATGGTTTTTCTAAAGATTTCACCGTTGAAGCATGTGATTCGATTTGGAAGTAAAGGAAAGTCAGCTCCTAGGTATGTTTAACCATTTCCGATAGTCGAGCGAATTGGAAAGCTCGCATATAGGTTGGAGTTACCCGAGAAGATGTCGAGTGGACATAATGTTTTCCATGTGTTTTTTCTACGGAAGTGTGTGCATGATTCGAATGTGGCGGTATCTCCAGAGCAGTACGAAGAATAGAAGTCCAGACCATAGTTAAGAAACCTTGTAAGTCGCTTCGTGTTGTGGGGAATGACATGAAATAGCTTAGGTGGAAGACGATTTACCTAGTTAAGGTACAGTGGAGTAAGGATGATGACGATTGTATGTGGGAGACGGAAGAGAGTATGAAGATGACCCATCCAGAACTCTTCGTGGTATGACCCATTGATGTTGTGTCACCTTACATCATTGTAACTTGTACTATCGTTATTAGATTTCCACGTGCTAGGTTAAGGCTATGGATGCATAGTCTGGTGACTGCTAGTTTGGATGATAGAATTGGCTGCTTATGGATGATAGGCATGCGAAACTATTTTGGTTGCTTGTGTTTGCTTGGGATTTCGGGGCGAAGTTCCTAAGAGATGAAGAATGCAACATCCCGCCTTTTACGTAATAGAGGATCGTAAAATATTTTTATTTAATACCGTAAGGGTTGGATCATTCTCATATTTTGAGATATTGTTTATGGGGATGTGAGACATATCCATAATTTTTACTAATTTTGTTTGTGACCATTTTGCCCCTGTCAGTTTTGTGCAGGGCATAACTTTTGACTGGGATCGAATCAGGTGCTGAGATTGATTTCATTGGAAAAGAAATGGTGTTGCCAATTCTATAGAGTAGTCACATTAAAGATTAGGTTCAGCGGTTTGAGAGGAATCGTTGTTTTAGTGTTTCATAGTTCGTTGTCCAGATTTTGGGAAGCCAATGATGGGCTGATTTGAGGAGGCCCATTAGTGGGCTGGTGGGAGGCTATAAATAGGGGTTAGAGGTATGGAGAGATGGTTACTTTTCTTCATTCTCTCATTTGGTTAAGCTCGAGATCCTCTTTGCTCAATCAAATACACTTTCCACCATTAAAATTCTAGATCTAGATGAGAGAATCGAAGATCTTCATCGTTTGAAGCTAGATCTACATCAACAGAAGAGAGAATTCATCAAATCGAGGAGTTAGAAGAGTGTTTCTTGCTGTTCGGATTGAGTAATCGAATGATTTTTTGTTGTTTTGAAGAATTGTCGAGTGATGTGCATCTCTCAAACGGATTCAATCAAGTATATGAGTTGTTTGATCTTAATTTCATCAATTTAAAGTTGTTTTCACCTAGATCTACATCATGGTAAGTATATTTTTAATTGAATCACCATAGGATATATTCTAGCAACTTAAAACCGGTTACTCTTATGTTAATTCATATGTTTATGCAAGTTAGATCCATTGTTTTACTGTATGCATTGATTTATCATGATTTTGGTGAATTGTATATGATAATTGTCGTTTTGATGTTGTTGATGGATTCATAAAGTGTTTATGGTTGAATTGGATGAGTTGATTTCATCGATGTTGTCGTTTGGTGAAGATTTGGTCAAGTTTGGTGTTGTTTTGGTCAGATCTGGTGGTTAAGTCGTTTTTCATAAGTCAGGTCGCTGATTATTGTCCAAGAAATGATGGATAAGCCATTAGTACTCAGACCATGGGTATCAGGTTGTTGAAGGTAGGTGTGGCTTCGGGTCATTCGGGCGAGGCACAGAGTCAGGTCGCTGAACGTTAGGTCGTTGGATGACCTAAGTGGTTAGATCGAGAATGGCTTGGGTCGAATATGGAATGACCTAGTCAGGTTGTTGGAAACTTCAGGAAGCCGGGTCAATCTGTCGATGGAAGGGTGGGTCATTGGGTGTCTTCGTTAGGTAGTGGGATGACCTGGTGAAGGTAGTGGGTCGTAAAAGGAAGTGCATGGCTTGAAGAAAAGTCAGGTCGAAGTGCCATAGGTCGGGGATGACCTGAGTGTTAGAACGACCTAAGAGATTGAGTGTGTGTGAAGTCAGGTCATGGAGTATGGGTCGTTGGATGAACTAAGGGGGTGACGACCTGAATTTTGATGAATCTTATATTGATGTTGTTTGGTTCAGTGATGTTGTGACTTCGATATATATCCAGGTGGGAATGTTCGAAGTAACATGATGTGTTCATTGATAGGCATAATGCAACGAATGTGAAGACGACTCAAGTGTGTTTCGAGTTCATGGATTATGGTTGCTCGATGGGGACTTGAGCTTGTGAATAGTCGTCAGTGATGATGACTAGAGATATGAAGGCCGAGAGATTATCGTTTTTGTAGGTTTTAACGGACTCAAAACAGGGGTACAATAAAAGACCAGGTGTATGGTCGAGTACCTTGGGCAGTCGTGAAGGGCCTAATTGTCGAGATTTGAAAAGACAAACATACGAGTCGTGAAGGCGTATAGAGTTTTTGCTAGAACCCGGGTTTACCATTAGCCTTTGACATATGGCAGGGGGTCGTCATACGATTAACGATGGTTTCAAAGTACGAAAGGCAGTGATGGCCAGGGTTATAAGTGTTCGGTTGTTTTTCTTATACCATCGATCTCACATAGATTGTCTAACGTCGAAGGAGATGTTTCATGGGTGCTTGTCCGATATTGGTTTAGGCCTGTAAGGATTGTGCTTGAGGGATGTTGATATCGGTTAGGATGGTTTACGTGAGATATAACTAGTTGTTATGATTGCTATTGAATGATTGGTTGTTTTGCTATTATTTGGTTACTCCTGGTTTCCATGGCTGAACTGTTGTTTCACAATTGCTTGTTTGTAAAGGCTATAACTGTTAGTTGTGGGGAAGGCGGATTTGGGTTCTTCTCTAATGTTTTAGTAGATTGGTTTGTTAATCTACCTATTCTCGTATACTTTATTGGTGATGTTAGATAGTTGTTTTATCGCTCACTAAGACTATTGTCTGACTCAAGGTTTTATGTTTCCTCTTATTACCTTGGGTTGTTCATACATGATGTTATGGATGGGCAGACTAGGTGACAGGTGATTAGTGAGGACGATGCTGTTGTGCAATGGCGAGCAGGAGGCTAGTGTATTATCTTGCTATTACCTAGCATCTTTGTTTCAGTTGTATGATGAGTGTTATAGTGAGGCTTCATGTACAGACTTTGATGTTATATCTGGTTGATGTATGGATGATCTTTCAGGATGTTATGAAAGTTTAAAAGTTTGTTATATGATGCTCCACTATTTCTGCCTGTTGTATATGTTCTATTATATAATATCCTTGCATTGTGAGTTATACGATAGGTTCAACTTGAGTTCTCTTACCCGATGATCGTCCATAGCTGCCTAGCACGTCTTACAGCTCATTCTCTCCCTTGTTTTTTGCAGGATTTATGGGCGGTCATCACAATATGTGCGAGTGTAAGGACTGTCATGTCTTGTCCATTTTGGATTGGAATTAGACCTTTCCAAGCTTCAAATCAAATGTACGGGTCCTAACATGTTCCAGGCATAAGCATGAGAGTGACAGTCGAATCACATCAACTATGTGTCACATTCCTGTCTTGTTTTAGGAGAAGAACTTGGAAAATGAGTAGTTGAACTGCCCTGGTCTTCATAGCACTCTTAAGGTTCGATGTTGAGCCTTAGAGGTTTAGTTAGCACCTGACTCCGGGTAATTACTCAACTATGTATTTTCTTATAATTTCATGAGAATCGGTCATGTCTACGACTCATAAAGTATACAGAGACAAAGTTGAATAATCTGAAAACAAATTCCAATATCAACAAATAAATAGCAAAGTTCGACTAACAGAATAAAAATAAATGAAATAACGTCAAAAATTCTTGCCATTCCACCGTGCTTCATCTTGGCTTAGTTGAAAGATGACTACTGGATGTCTAGTTTATGATGAGATCTCTTTCATATTGCCTGAGTGCAATCTGGCCTCATGTTGGGTTGGATGTCCCTTACCGTCCATGGCTTGCAAAAGCTAATGTAATTTGTTTTAATGAGTGAGCTTTTCGATCACATCGCATAGATGTTTGCATTCATTTGTATCGTGATCATGGCCTACGTGGAATCTGTAGTACTTTCGGGTTCGTTTTTGGCTTTCAGTGGACTCTCTCGGATGTGGTTTTCTTTACAGCTCCGTGTTGTGAATGTCCAAATTGATATTCTCAATTGTATCATTGAGAGATGTGTAAATGTCATAAGTCTTGATCCTTGATTTTTTTTTGGGTCCCTTTTCTAATCATTTCCCATTTTGTGGACTTTCATATCAACGTCTTTATAACTGACTGCAGATCGCTCTATGACAATGTCGCTTTGAATTTCTCTGCCTGACTGGCTTGCATGATTCCGACTTATCCTAGCCTCCTTCTTGCATAGGTATTGTGTTAACTTCTTATAAAAAACGATTTAATGTGGAAGGAGGCTACATCTTTAGCCATTTTCAAAAGTCAATGTCCTGGTGGACTCCTCGAACTAACTCCATCAGAATTATGTCATTTTTTTTCATTTAGGTCATCACAACATTGACCTTTGCAAGAAATTCTTCGGTGATTTCTAGGTATATTGAATAAGTTGGATAAAGGCATGACGTCTTTGGAGGAGTCATGCATTCAGATCTATTCAATAGATCTTCTTACCAGTTGGTCAAATGGGAAGATTCACCGTAATGGTAGTCGAGTAAACCGCATGATTGCTACTCCTTCAAAGTGTTAATTTGTGATCCGAAATTCTCATTAGAATTGGTACAGCTGATGTCACCTAAAGGATCTCATCAAGATCCTTAATTTACTCTCATGATTGAGATATTTTCAGCAACCTCGTTTAAAGGATAAAGGAGATCCTTAATTTACTCTCGTGATTGAGATATTTTCGGCAACCTCATTTAAAGGATAAAGGAGATCCTTAATTTACTCTCATGATTGAGATATTTTCAGCAACCTCATTTAAAGGATAAAGGAGATCCTTAATTTACTCTTTCTCTCCTTATTTGGCTGCATGAAAGAAGAATATAAATTTTGACTGCTATGGTTTGTATGTAAGCAGCTTGTAAATCTCTATCAATTAATAAATAAAGTTTGCCTTTCTCCCGTGGTTTTTTCCCGAAAAGGGTTTTTCCACGTTAAATCTTGTGTGTGATTCTGTTTTTGCTTGCTTCATTGATCATTTATTTATTAACATATGGTATCAGAGTACTGGTTCGTTCAGCATGGCGTCGTTAAAGTATGATCTTCCGCTATTGGATCGGAACACTCGATTCTCATTGTGGCAAGTGAAGATCCGGGCGTTGCTCGCACAAGCTGATTATGATGATGCATTGGATGGATTCGGGAACAAGAGATTTGAACTATGGACCGATGATGAGAAGACAAAGGATCGGAAGGCTTTGTCTCAAATTCAGCTCCATCTACACAATAATATTTTGCAAGAAGTTTTGAACGAGAAGACAGCTGCTTCTCTTTGGCTGAAACTAGAGTCAATTTGCATGACCAAGGATCTCACAAGTAGGATGCATCTCAAACAAAAGTTGTTTCTCACAAATTGCAAGAGGGAGGTAATTTGCTCGACCATATTTCTGATTTTAAAGAGATTGTTTCTGACTTGGCTGCAATGGAAGTCAAATATGATGATGAAGATTTGGGTTTAATCCTATTATGTTCTCTGCCCAGTTCTTACTCAAATTTCGGAGATACCATATTATATAGTCATGATACTCTCACTTTAAATGACGTTTATGAAGCCTTGCATGCCAAGGAGAAAATGAACCAACTGGTGTCTTCAAATGGATCAAGCTCTCAAGCCGAAAGCCTGTCCGTTCGTGGCAGGACAAAGGAGAAAAATTCAAATAATGGATCTCGAGGTAAAAGTTCCAATGCCTATAAAGGTCGATCTAAATCTAAAGGCAAATACAAGTCTTGCAAATATTGTAAGAAGGATGGACATGAAATATCCGAATGTTATAAGCTGCAGAACAAGGAAAAGAGAAATGGAACATACAAACCAAAGGATAACAAAGAAGATGAAGTTAACGCCAATTGTGCTCGTAATGATAGTTCTGACAATGAGGTGCTTATTGTTACCGTGTTTGTTGGATGTGCTGAGATTAAGGATGAATGGATACTTGACACTGCTTGCACTTTCCATATGTGTCCTAATAGAGATTGGTTTGCAACCTAAGAACCCACAAATGATGCTGGCTCAGTTTTGATGGGTGATGATTCGGCTGTAAAGTAGCAGGAATTGGTTCTATTCAGATCAAGATATTTGATGGCGCAATCAGAACTTTAGCAGATGTTCGATTCATTCCCAACATGAAGAGAAATCTGATTTCTTTAAGTGCTCTTGATGACAAAGGGTACAAATATTCAGGTGGAGGTGGTATCCTGAAAGTCACAAATGGTTCTCTTATTGTAATGAAGGGAAATCTTAGGCAAATAAATGGCCTTTATTATCTTCAAGGCACTACTGTTTCAGGTAATGCTGCCCCTGTTATCTCAAATAATATTTCTGATTGTGATATTGCTAATCTTTTGGCATATGCGTCTTGGACATATGAGTGAATTAGGTCTATCAGAGTTGAACAAGAGAGGAATTCTTGATGGGTACAATGCAGGCAAGCTGATGTTCTGTGAGCATTGCATTTTTGGCATGCATAAGAGAGTGAAGTTCAATAATTCAGTTCATAAAACAGAAGGCATTCTAGATTATGTGCATTCAGATTTATGGGGACCATCTAGGAAAGCATCCATGGGCAGTGCTTGTTACATGATGACAATTATTGATGATTATTCCAGAAGAGTTTGGCCTTATTTTTTGAAACATAAATCTGAAGCTTTTTCAGCTTTCAAAGAGTGGAAGACTATGGTTGAAAGACAAACTGAAAGGAAGGTAAAGAAGCTTCGGACTGATAATGGGATGGAGTTTTGTTCAGATGAATTTAATTCATTTTGCAAGGCTGAAGGCATTGTTAGGCACTACACCATACCTCACACTCCTCAGCAAAACGGGGTTGCCGAGCTTATGAATAGGACTATCATTTCTAAGGCTCGCTGCATGTTGTCAAACGCAGGATTGGATAGACGTTTTTGGGCTGAAGCTGCCTCCACAGCCTGTTATCTCATCAACCGCTCTCCCTCTATTGCTATTGGTAAGAAAACTCCGATTAAGGTATGGTCTGGTTCTCAAGTAAATTATTCTGAATTGAAAGTTTTTGGATGCATTGCTTATGCTCATGTTGATAATGGAAAGCTAGAGCCAAGAGCTGTTAAATGCATTTTTCTTGGTTATAAGTCTGGTGTTAAAGGCTATAAATTATGGAATGCTGAAACAAGTAAGGTTGTAATTAGCAGAAATGTTGTGTTTAATGAATTTGCTATGTTACATGATATTCCATCTACTAACAATCTTGTTGAGAGTAAGCAGAAATCAAATGTCCATGTGGAGCATATTATTGATTCAGATGCTACATCAAACGCAAAAATTGAGAGACAGGATGAAGCACCCATTATAGAGGATCCTCCAGCAGTTATGCAACCATCGCAGCAATCTATTGCAACAAGCAGACCTAGAAGGAATCCAAAACCAGTAAGAAATTTTATTGAGGAAGAAAATGTTGTTGCTTATGCGTGTGCTATAGCAGAAGAAATAGAAGGTATTGTTGAGCCTTCTTCATATTCTAAGGCTGTTATCTCTAGTGATTCTGATAAGTGGATGGCTGCTATGCATGATGAGATGAAGTCACTTGAAATAAATGACACATGGGACTTAATCAAGTTGCCTAAAGAGAAGAAACCTATTCATTGCAAATGGGTTTTCAAGAGAAAAGAAGGTGTTTCTCCAAACGATGAGAAAAGGTACAAAGCAAGATTAGTTGCGAAAGGTTATAGTCAGATTTTAGGTATTGACTATAATGAAGTTTTTCCCCTATTGTGAAACATAACTCAATTCGCATTTTACTTAGTATTGTTGTTATGCATGATTATGAGCTTCAATAGTTAGATGTAAAAACTGCATTTTTACATGGTGAATTAGAAGAGGAAATTTATATGCATCAACCAGAGGGTTTTATCATGCCTGCAAAAGAAAATCATGTCTGTAAATTAAAGAAATCTCTTTACGGATTGAAACAGTCACCTAAGTAGTGGTATAAAAGATTTGACACTTTTATACTATCTCAAGGTTTTAAAAGGTCCAATTATGATAGTTGTATCTATTTGAAAATTACTACACATTCAGCCATTTATTTGCTACTTTATGTCGATGATATGTTGATTGCTACAAAAGACAAGGCAGAAATTGAAATTTTGAAAAGGCAGTTGAGTAGAGAGTTTGAAATGAAAGATTTGGGGGATGTTAAGAAGATTCTTGGCATGGAGATAACAAGAGATAGAACTTCTGGAAAATTATACCTAAGTCAAAGTGGGTACATTAGAAAAGTGCTTCGCCGTTTTAATATGCTTGATGTTAAGCCTGTAAGTACACCTCTTGCTGCACATTTCAAATTATCATCAGCCATGTGTCCACAATCAGATGAGGATATTGAGTACATGTCTAGAGTTCCCTATTCTATTGCAGTTGGTTCACTTATGTATGTCATGGTTTGTTCACGCCCTGATCTATCACATGTTTTGAGTGTTGTCAGTAGATTCATGGCCAATCCTGGAAGAGAGCATTGGAAAGCAGTTCAATGGATTTTCAGATATCTTCATGGCACTGCAAATGCTTGTTTGCAGTTTGGTAAATCTAAAGATGAACTTGTTGGTTATGTGGATTCTGACTTTGCTGGTGATTTGGATAAAAGGAGATCATTAACATGTTATGTTTTCACCATTAGTGGTCATGCTGTGAGTTGGAAAGCAACCTTGCAAACTACCGTAGCATTATCTACTACTGAGGCCGAATATATGGCTATTTCTTAAGCATGTAAAGAAGCTACTTGGCTGAGAGGTTTATATTTTGAGCTTTGTGGAGATACATCTTGCATTACTATATTTTCTGATAGCCAAAGTGCTATATGCCTTACAAAGGATCAAATGTTTCATGAGAGAACTACACAAATAGATGTTAGGTGTCACTACATTCGAAATGTTATTGCTAAAGGTGGTGTTAAAGTTTGCAAGATAAGTACTCATGACAATCCCGCTGACATGATGACAAAGCCAGTTCCAATTACTAAGTTTGAGCTTTGCTCAAGCTTGGTCGGTGTTACAGTATAGTCTTTAGGGACTATTGGAGTAAGGCAGAAATTTATTTGTTGAAGGAGTTCGTTTTTTGTAGTTCATTTTTTTTCTACTTCAAGATGAGAATTCGTCTCAAGGTAGATATTATTAATTTATGATCCGAAATTCTCATTAGAATTGGTCTAGCTGATGTCACCTAAAGGATCTCATTTAGATCCTTAATTTACTCTCATGATTGAGATATTTTCAGCAACCTCATTTAAAGGATAAAGGAGATCCTTAATTTACTCTCATGATTGAGATATTTTAAGCAACCTCATTTAAAGGATAAAGGAGATCCTTAATTTACTCTCAAGTTGAGATATTTTCAGCAACCTCATTTAAAGGATAAAGGAGATCCTTAATTTATTCTTTCTCTCCTTATTTGGCTGCATGAAACTAGAATATAAATTTTGATTGCTATGGTTTGTATGTAAGCAGCTTGTAAAACTTCATTAATTAATTAATAAAGTTTGCCTTTCTCCCGTTGTTTTTTCCCGAAAAGGGTTTTTCCACATTAAATCTTGTGTGTGATTCTATTTTTGCTTGCTTCATTGATCATTTATTTATTAACACAAAGAATATGAGGAAGCATTTGCACTTGATTGCATCCATTGCTCAAGTGGAATTCATGTGCCACTCATATTTCAGGAGATACTATCGAGGGTCAGTCCTCCCTATGTATGTTGGCATAATCTGCATGTTGAATCTCCATGGTCACTCCTCGTGAAGAATAACACCTCTGAAAGATTTATGGCTTGTGGAAATATCTCAGTCGTCATTGGTCTAAGACTTTAATGTTAATTCTCCTTGACAAGCTGTCGAACCATAGCTATCATGTCTGAAGTTTCAATATTTGTTGCTCGACTATTGTCAGAATCCACCATGTATGCTTTACTGGATTGTGACGTAAGGTTACACTATGTTGCCATTATTTTCCTAGCTTCGGGAGAATCGCTTGTTAAATAGTTTCACCTTCATCTCTTGGAGGCAAATCAGCAACATATGCACGGTGTCGGGTGCCCTGATCGATTCTAGGGCATGGAAGCAGTGAATCATCATTAGCAGGGACCTAACTCTCTAAGTAAGGAGTTGATGTTTGAGATCGACCCTCGTTTCTTATCTTGAATTCCCAACTTCTTATTAGCCCATCGTTTGCCTTCTTTTCCTATGATGTTGGTATGATGATGGGAATTGCGTGGGAAGTATGTTATTTCATATTCCTTTTACGGCAGTCATTCAACTGGTTCGTTAAGTTTATTTTTGCTTAGACCTGTTAATTCAGTTGTAGGCGAGTATCTAACAGCTCCATCGGATTCTTTAGATTGGCTTCTGTGATAGGATCACTAGGTTTGTGAGTATTCACTACAACAATGATAGCTTGCGGATTTTGTTTAATTTACTGAACATTTGCATTCTCTTGATTCCCTATAGTATGGGAAGATATAACTTTGATGTTGGGGCCTATGGAAGTATTAGCTTTCTAAAAATCTGAGTAGTACAAAATCTAAGGTTGAAACTTGATCTATCTTACAGATATGGAAATCAATAAATAGATGATGAAATCCAAGAACTGAGAATTCAACTCTCGATGAAAGCGCTAAAATATCTGCATTGAAAATGATGCAAACACTCGAGAAATTGTAGAAAACGATTTGTGAAGAAATTAAAAATGAACAAATAGAAATAAAAATTAACTGTAGAAAACAATTAGAAACTGTCACACATAAAATTTTATAGTGGTTCGGCATTTGTAGCTTATGCCTACTTGAAGGATTTTTATGATTTTATTGTTGATTTGAAATTAAAATTAGTCCGACTGAAATTGATTCGAGAGTACTATTGAGTTCAAGTTATACTAGAGTCAAAAAAATACCTAAGATAAATAATGAACCCTATATTTATAGGCGGACTTGAAAAAATCCAGTTAAAACTTTGACTATAGAATCTCGGGGGAGGGGTAGACGAGGCCACCCAAAAAGTTTCATGGTCCAACCCTCTATGTTGGTGGATCAGAGCCGATCGATTAAGATAGCCATGTGCGGGCATCCGACCCCTCTAATGGTTTTCCATCCATGTTAGGTTCCTATTGCCAAGTTAGTTTGCATAGTTTCCTACATGCTTTTGTAGATATCGATGAATCTTTGATGAGATGAACTACTTGTTTAAGCTGCATATGACCAAAGAGAAGTAATACGATCTAAACTTCTGTCTAGGGAAAGCAAAATGATCTGACTGGCTGCCTTGGGGAAGCACCAATTCATGCTTGGAATATCTAAGATGCTGCACTACTAAATTTGTTTGATTCTAGTTAGAGATTGGTTGATAAGCGTGCTGTATTGATCCACGATTTAATCAAGCGCTTGGCATCATGGAGTGTGCAAAATGGGGAATCACATTGAATGTTAAAAATGGGCAAAAAATGAAATATTGTCGAATAGTTGCGGCCATCATAGAGCAAGAATTTAAATTGTGCCCTTGTAATGAAAGAAGAAACAATTTGTAGTTGCATCCACTATCCAGCAGCCTGCTACTGGGAATAACATCTCATCGTACACGGTCGCTACAAAACATACACGATTCATCCAAATCCAATGCTATTTAAGGATATCACATACATTTTATTCAAACCGTACATGTGAAAAGAAGAGGTTATCAAAATCACATATGCAACTTAAGTACAAATCAAATTAAAGAATGTAAATATCTTTTTCTTACATTAACTAAATCGACTTCAAAAATTCACAATCTTTAATGACATAAACCTCAAATAATAATTTTGCATGCAACCTATCATCTTAGGTTCCTAATTTGTTGTGGTTGGAGGCGATTGGGATTGTCTCGCTTCAACTACTTCATGCCCGGGTAAGTACCTTGTGAAGAATCATCCCATCTCTTCTATGTTTTCAAGCAAAAGCTTGAGGTGGACGAGACACAGAAGCGGTGGCCGTTCGACCTTGTGTCTCTCAAGAATCAACATGATAATCGCTTTGAACTTTAAGCAGTTTTAACTTGATGTTCATTTGCAGGATTGGTAAGCACTTCATCAATTTCGTTTGAAATAAGGTACAACCCTTGAACATTAAACGAAATGAGTGTTAATAGAAGTGAAGATACTTGAACAAGTTATGAGATGGAAGATTAACCATACCAAGTCACTTTCCACGGGACCTCATGGAGCATATTTAGCCAATCTAGTTTATAATTCTTTAAGAATAAATCATCTCTTGGTATGCCAGTACCAGCTGTAGTATTCTTCGATTATAACTATTGGTATATGTTCACCTTACATGTAATCCTAACTATCAGCATAAGTGTTGTACAAACCTATATTCCGACCATTTGGAAACACTTGCTGGGCAGCATCCCATATATGTTGACTAAAGCCAATTTGTCTCCTCACTTTATCTGTATAGTGCATGGTCACAACGATAAGTTCATGCATACTAAGCTTGTCCATCCAATAAATCTTTTGGAATCTCACGTGTGTTTGACATCCAATTAACATTATACTGTTACATTACATTCAATTCATTGCAATAGTGTTGCATGATGGGTTGAATTATCTCTCCAATGTCTACTTCACATCCACCTGCAAATAATGTAACACATCAATGTGTGAATATTGTACTAATGCATGCATTTTTCAATAAATGTTAGTAGTATTCTTTACACATTTTCGTATGATAATCTAGTAGTGACAGTGACACGAACATTTTAATGACCAACAGAAGTACGCGTACATGACCAAACATGCACATTATCAGTGTTAAACTGGATCTTCGAAATATTACTGAAAAATATTAAATAGAAGGGTTATGCAACCGGCTAAGTCCTTTGACTTCCTCAATGCTACATTATTCAACTTCCTATACAAAGCGCATAAAACCATGCTATCCCACGAATAGCTAGTGATGAAATCCTATAGCAAGAGTAACCATTTAATATCGACTCAACCCTTTGTTTGATATGGAAAACGCCTGAATGATGTAATAAGAAATATGACAAACCCATGTGAACTCTTCTAGCTCCTTAACTAATAGATTGATAGCAATGGTCTGATTAATTATAAGATCGTTAATTCGTGTGACTTTCAATTGTCTTCTGTTAACCACTCTTCGGGGAGTGGAATGTGCTTGGTGGAAACTATCATCTATCTTCACCAATGTTATCATGACCGGACCGTCAATCGAACCGTGATGTCCCAAGATTCAAGGTTTTCAAGGTCCGACCGGTCGAACCGTCAGAACCGTGCATGTTATTTTTTAATAAAAACTGAAAAATAAAGGATCAACATGTACACAAAAAATGTTATAAAATCATTTGATGATTCAAAAGAGCAAAAAAATAAAATAGAAATAAGAATCGATAAGCTAGCATACATTACTGGATTCCAAATTAACATCAAATCTCAGTGCAACATCGACAAAATTGAGGATCGAAGTGAATAATGACGGACCGCAAAGAATCGATGGCGACGACGGCCCGTGGTGCTCCGGTAATGGAGCAACGGCCTGCCAGGAGCTACCTAGATGATAAACTTCCTGTGCATGAAGGAAGGTTTATGCCTGTACATTTTGAGGATATTTTTAGCAAGTTGCATGAACTGATCCAGAGAAACTATCTAATGATGTGGGAGATGACATTCCTGTACACAAGATGAGGAGGGATTTCTTTAAAAAGAAGCGGTTACAAGGTGCTTTGATGGAAGTTCGTTTGAGTACTGCCAGCAGCAGAAGTCTTCTCACAAGAAAAAGAAGATGGAAGCTACCTTATTTGTCCCACATCATAAACCAAGAACAAATACTGCTTTGTAGTTACATTATATAAGTAGGCTGGGCCGTAAGCGAACTGGGCTGAAAGCTGAGTTTCACTGAAAAATCTAAATTTTTGCTGGGCTTTTGGGTCTGTAGACCGCGGTTAGAATCGGTTTTCACGGTTTTGAAACGGTTTCCCACATTTAAGGTCTAATCTGTTTCCGGGCCGAGAAGCTTGGCGGCCCACGGTTAACCGCGGTTGGGCCGCCGGCCCGGTCCGGTTATGATAACAATGATCTTCACGTCTCTGGAATAACTCACAACGCCTTCTATAAAAGATCGAGTAAAATTGCAATGTTTTTTAAGTAGTGACCATTTCTCTAATAGAAAATTGAAACATGCTAGTTAGGGCCTGCATTTATCGCATAAGGATGAAATTAAACGCTTGTCAAATCTGATATATTTAATCTGCATAATATACTAGAAATCTGCTTGATGAATTTTGTACTCGATAGTCATCAATCATCTCCATTAGGTCTTTTAAACTCTAGAAATGATCCAAATAGTCGACAGCCTTTACGCTTCCAATGTACAGATAGTTAGTTTGAAATAGTAAAAATTCACGATTGTCAAAGGGGATTGTTAAAGGGGCTCCACATTTGGTTAAGAGGGGATCAATTTTAATTTAGTGTATAATTGTTATGGGGGGTACAAAATAAATAAGCCTCCCCTTAAACATATTAATTAAAATTCCGTTATTAACCCCTATAATCCTCATTAATAAAAATCATAAAACCTAAATCTTAATTGATACTTACAATTTAACACTGCACGTAAAAATAAAAAAATGGATATAATTAATGTAATGGGGACACAAGAAAGTTTCATGGGTTATTGGAAGACATTGAATACGGTAATTAATTGTAATTTCATATTGGAATTGGTATTTTCAATTTAAATTAAATGCATAAATGAAAATTTTAATCTAACTTGCTGCGTATTTTATATTGTTGTTTATTTTTTCAATGATTTTTTTGCAATTTTTGTTTTTTCTGGAAGCATGCTTTTGTATTTTGCGTTGAATTTATTATTTTAGGTACTAACATAAGTGATAAGCCAAGGGCAATTATGTCTCTTTTTTCTTTTTCTTTTAAAATATTCTAGACCCCCCTTAACAAAAAAATTTAAGTTGGTGTCCTCTTAAACTTATCCCCCTTTTAACCAAATGAGGAGTCCCTTTAACAATCCCCTTGTCAAAAACCCTAAATTTCTATGAGTTAAATTTCTATTCAGGTCGGATCCACTACAACAAAATGACCATATTACAACGGTGGAAAACCGTTGTAATATACATTTTACAACGGTGGGCTAACCGTCGTGTATTAAGAAGTTGTAATAGACTAATATCTTTTACAACTTTTTAAAACCATTGCAACACCGTTGTAATATGCATATTTTATAACTTTTTTCCACCGTTGTAATAAAATTTATTACAATATTTATACACCATTGTTGTTGTAATTTTACAATTGTTTATAGCCGTTGTAATATATATTATTACAACTTATATTTTACAGTTGTAATATATCCACAAATTTAAAAGAATTCATTACAGAACATATTATCTACAAAACTGAAGATATCAAATAAACTTAAAACATGAACCAAAATATCATATCATTTTTTCAAACTCTCATTTTTTTTACATAATACGCTGACAAAACACAATAATACATACCCAACAAAACAATCTAAAGTAATCATTCACATCACTAGTAAAACCATACAAAAAACATAACCATTCCAAAATATATACATCGATACAACACAAAAAATACATATGAAAAAAGTTTTGTCTACATACTCAGAACTTGTAGCTATATACTAATCAGGTCCAGGTCTCTCAGATCGAGTACTTCAATAGATCCCAAACATACAAACCTGGTTAACAAAAATACAAAATGAAAATTCAAAATGCTTATAAATTGTTTCTCATGTGTCATTATAATCCAACTACTAATAAACTGGTCACATCATGCAATTGTGATAATTGCACTTTACATGCAGGCAACATCCTCAACAACCATGTCCCAAACCATTGTAATATGATGATTAAGAAATTTTTAAGTTTGTTTTGGTTCATGTCCGATACAATATGTACATGTTTAATACAATGTATTTATAGGACATATAGAAAGAAATATTCTACTTCATATAGTTTTAAACATTTTTCGAGAATGGTAGAACGACAAACACCAATTTAAACTATAAAAAAGGGTATATACATGCTCAAATCTTAATAATTTTAGCAGCTCTAATTAAAGGATTTTTTTTGAAATCTCATCCCTTCCAAAAGC
Organism: Allium sativum; assembly: GCA_030737875.1. Taxonomy (NCBI): domain Eukaryota; kingdom Viridiplantae; phylum Streptophyta; class Magnoliopsida; order Asparagales; family Amaryllidaceae; genus Allium; species Allium sativum. The sequence continues at coordinate 306,275,445 of CM060924.1, forward strand.
TTTGTAGTCAAAAGAACAGTTGTGCATGTCCGAGAATGATAACCACTGCAAAATAGACCACACATCTGCATTGAAACCTGATAAGACCCGCTTTATTGCTACATCAAGAGCATCTATTTGTACCAAATTGAGTTAACGACTTGTTTGGCACTTTCTTAGCCTTCAATTTGCAGGGGACCTTCACTATTTGCAGACTCAATTAAATTAGTTTAGTGACATATTAATAAGAATGGTAAGGTTACTCTTACAACTTCACTTACAACTTCAACACAAGCAGTTCAACAACAGCCAAATTACCATACCTCTTCTACCATCATTAATTGAAGCTTCTTCACTCCTGTTAATCTCTCTGTACTCCTTTTTCTCCTTAATATCCATTCCTAAGAAAGAAATTATCAAACTGTTAGTGATGTAGTATAGATTTATGTATGTAAAGAAAATTGGAAAAATGTGAGTGCACAAAATAAACAGCTAATACAATGCGTTCAAACCATTATATACGAAAATAACCCGACCTCAAGGGGAGATTGGGTGCTCAAAGCTGACATGCCATGCAATTGAAAGGACACCAAGATGCGTGTTATGGTAGTAAATAACAGAAGATAACACATTTGCATGATGTCTTATTGCACTTCTCACTCCAACATTAAGTTCACTATAACCCCCAAAGAAAAATAAAAGCATTTCCTGCTACTAGCCTCTTAGAACTGACAAACATACTCTAACAAAATTAGAAAAGGATGGCTTATTGGCTGACCTTGGAATATGTGATGGAATCTTCACTTAGTACAATGTATATTTTTCACACAAAAATTCTGAGCTAAAGGATTATTTTTCATGTCCAAAGATCGAAGACACTCGTCAGCATGGCGTCTCAAAAATAAAAACCATGGGTTCTTGTGTCTTTTGTGCTAGACAAACGGCGATTCATATCACTACATATGATAAGATTTAGAGGCATTAAAGAAATAAATGATCATAATTTAACGCATGACGCTTCAGATGATGCACAGTCAGACAATCTAGGTTAAAACTAGATAAAACTCTCTAAGTATTGCACTATATCTCACCATGGAATACCAAGCCAGGCATAACAGAAAGGAATTATTATGGAAAATAAAGAACAACTAGTACTACAAAATGGTATAAAATAAGCATACCTCTCTCGAACGATGCCGGTAAAAGCCTGATCTTTTATTTCAACCTGGCTCGACAGCAAATAACTCCATTAACCTGTCCAAATCGACAACAAATAGAGATCGAATGGCTAGAAATATGGCATCCCCATGCTAGAAAATACTGGTTGAATACCCACAGGAAAGCTTGCGAATGTGAAAACACCCAAAAATCCATACTTGGTATCTCAAACCCGACTAGTGGAAAAACACTCCTGCTAGCAAGATGAAACCCCATATACTCCATAAAGAAAATAACAGCAAGCTCTGAGTTGAACTAGTGAAATCCTCTTAGCAAGTCAAGCGATGCACAGATCTAAAAAACCAAAACCGCACTCGAAATGTAGACTGATGACGCAGTGAGAGGTGGATGGAGGGGATCGATTTCTTTAGGAGGCGTAAGTTTTTCTGAGGAGAAGGAATTGGAGATCGATTTTACGAGGAGGCGTAAGTTTTTTGAAGAGAACAGAAGAGGTCGGCCCACGGAAGGCTCTAGAAATACAAGTCGACGAGAATTGTTTCGGAGCCAAAATTTCACTATTACCTCCTAGAGTTTCGTGTTTTGTGTTAATATAGACCGCCACTTTTCCATCGTTCTATATAGAAATGCTTTACTATTTTCTATCAGAAAAAAATAAGAATATTACTAACTGTTACAACTTTAGAGTAAACGATACGTGACCCTGTTTTCTCTTTGGCTTCCACCTAAGACTTGTCCTAGGATGCATTTTCAATTGTCTATGCAATCTAGTTTTTTTTAATGCAAATTGAACTACCATTACCAAAATATAAAGAAGTAAAAAATTATAAGCTAGAATTGAGAGGTTTTTAGCTTAAAGGACAAACTTATCCAAAAAGATAGTTAAAATATTACTTGAGAATTAAATATAATATGAATTTCTTGAGAACTAAATTTTACTAAAATATTAAATTTTACTAAAATATTAAATTTTACTTATCAACAATAATTACTATTAATTATCACTAATTTCTTCTTAGTTATAATTGAATTTTAACTATTAAAAGTTAGTTATTATATACGTATTACTAATCATTTACTATTAATTATTGAACAGTAATTATTAAAAAAACTACTATTTATTAATTATCTAATAATAAATAATTAGTATTAATTTGTAATTATTATTGAATATTAATTATTTATTGTTCTTAAATGTTAATATTACTAACTATTAAATATTAGTTGTTATTAATATTTAATAGGTTTCTATTACAAAAAAAAAAAACTGCTGCAAATAAGATTTGTTAAAAATTGGTATCTATTACAACTGCAAAAAAAAAAGGTTGTGATATACACTTATTACAACTGGAAAAATAAAAGAGTTGTTAAAAACTTGTTTATTACAACTTTTAGGAAATGACAGTTGTAAATAGCCTCTATTACAATTAGCATTTTGTGACAATTGTAAAATGGTGTTTTTGTTGTAGTGATCTCTCCCTTGACGATTCGATTTATAGAATCTGATTCAGACTTAGTCAAAATCCAAACAATAAAATCTACTTGTGTACTAAAATACTTAATATATTTATTTGGGTTCAAAATTCTAATTGTAGTGTTTTCAAAATAAAATGAAAATGTAATAAAAGAGAAAACTGAGTTTATATAACATCAAAATCAATTTCGAATTGCATGCAAACCTTAAAATACGAATCTTCTGAATTTGTGATTTATGATTTGAATTTCATTTCGATTTAAAGTAACTTTGTAGTTTGCGATTCAAATCTTGTTTGAAAACATTGGTAAAATTCTTAAACTATTTATTGTGCTAAGCAACAAAAATTACCCTCATTAAAATTTTCAATACTTGTACAATGTTGATCCTATAAGTATAGAACGCTACCATTGGTAGATCCGCTCCGTGGTTCTGAAAGTTAATGCAGAAAAAGGAAAATCAATGATATCATTTACAAGCGACAATTGATTCCATAGTAAGAATTGGATTACAACCACCTGAAAGTTTTTTGATAATATTGATTATGCATAGAGACAAATAAAACACAAATTTGGAACTAACATAGAAAAACACTATATTAAAAAATCACTTTGTGTTGAAGAAGATCTTGCTTCAAGTTCATCACTATTGATTTATTCTAATCGAAGATTGACAAAGGAATTTATAAATATTGAGTGGAGTTAATGAAAAAAAACAAGATTTGGGGTTCGGGGATGTCGGGTATGAGCTACAGCGAAGGGGGAAAGAAGTTAGGTTTGATGAGATTATGTATAGTTGAAGTTGTGTCTTTAAATGGGAGCAGCATTTATGTGTATCCACCAAGGTTTGAACTTTCGTCCGAGACGCTGGAATCTCGGTGGTTTCGTTCTGATTCCTGCGTGGACCAGAACTGAATGTGGGAAATTTCCAGTTTCAGGATCTAGGGCGCGAAAAGGGGAAAAAGGAAGAAGAGGGAGAACGAAAATTTATAGCAACAAAACTATAAGAGGACTCTCAATTTAGCTTACATCAGCCTTTGCTCTGCCATTTTCTGAAGCCAATTCAAGCGCCGTTTGCTGAAGCAAATGCATTGATTCAATAAAGAGAGAGAATGAGATACTTGGGCCACATAACAATGAGCTATAAATTTTTGTAAGCAATAATTGTACTAAAGTAATTATGGACTCTAAAGTTTTGCAACTATAATTAATTAACTAGGTTGGAATCCGTGCTACGCACACGGGTGTGTTATAGATTTCAGTGTGTGATGGGTAGGGAAGGGGATGATAGGCGTGAGGGTAAGACAAATGTAAAAGTAGGGAGTAAGAGGAAAAAAAAAAATCTGGTAGAGGTTGCTATGAAGGCTTGTAAATCTTCGTATGAAGTAGCAATTGCGATGTCATGAGAGATTGGTTATAATTTTGTTGGTCGAATCATGTGAAGTAAAAATGTAAGTGGAAATGAGTAAAAATAAAGTACGATTGTGAGTAGGCTAAAATTTCTTTGTTACAATAGTTTTCAGTCATGTGTATAATTAAGGAATGACGGGTGAAGAGTGGATTGGCATGTTAAAACAATGTACAAAAATAGAGATTGGTCGTGGAGAGGAAGTAGATCAACTCCCCTATGGGGTCAACATAGAAAACTAAGTAGGGGAGAAAATAGATGGTTATTAGACTACAGTAATGTATCTGATATTGCAGTACTTAAAAGGAAGAATTGTTATTGGTGTAGTTGAACATAGCAAACATTCCAAATTGTCATGACGTAGGTTGCAAGCTCGATTGTTGATCCAAAAATGTTTGGACATCATCCTAAATTATATCATACTTCACTCCTTTTTCCTTGTAACATTCGTTGCGAAACGAAGGGAAAAAATTATGTCATGGTTTCGCTTGGATTTCCTATGACAACTTGGGTAGGTACACCCATGTTGTAATTTAATATAACCACTTGTTGAAAGCATTTATTTGTTGGTTTAATGTTCCAAATATTTTTCACAAATGCAAACGCACAAACACTTATATTTTAAATAAAATTAATAGAATTGTAATATTTGTATCATTTTCCAGTTGTGTAAACGGAATTAACCAACAACCATGATGGTCAGCCTGCAACTAATAAGAAGAAGCTAATCAAATGTTTCTCAAAACTTAACTTGCTACAAATGTTTTGTTTTTTAGTCAAGAACAGTTTTGAAAAAAAAAATCTTTGAATAGATAATTAGTTCATAAGGATTCATAAACAAAAATTATGTTTTACAATTAATCACCTATCGCTTATGATCCAATACAATAAATAATATTAAGGGATGAGGAGGAGAGTTATTGGAGAGGAACAATTGCAATTTTTTATTGATGCAAAACATGATACAAAGAGCACATATATATAGTGCTATGAGCCCAACGGCTAGTACAAAATATACCAAATATGTATGAGCCTAACGGCTAGTATTAAATATACCAAGTATGCATGAGCCTAATGGCTAGTAGATAATGACAAAGCATGCTAAATATGATAAAAACGTGTTCACACTCTAACGGCTCTTTTGTCTTCGTTATGCCCCCTCAGTTCGAACTAGGGTTTCCTTGCTCATTCTGGCTTCCTCCTACACTGATAACGCGAAGTTCCTCTCTCATTCTGATGAAATTTTTGGTCGAAAGGGCCTTTGTGAGAGCATCTGCTCTCTGATAGTATGCGGGCACATGACATATTGCAAGTCTTCCTGATTGCGTTATTTCTCTCACAAAGTGGAGATCAATTTCAAGATGTTTCGTCCTTGAATGTTGAATAGGGTTTAGAGATAAAGATACTGTGCTCTTATTATCGCACCAAATGACCGGCTTTCATCTTGGAGTGAAACCAAGCTCCTCCATTAGTGATTCTATCCACATGATTTTGGCTGTAGCGCTTGCCAGTGCACGGTACTCAGCCTCTATGCTAGATTTTGATGTGGCCTGTTGTTTCTTCGTACACCAGGAAATGATATTGGAACCGAGGTAAACGCAGTATCCTGAGACAGACTTTCGATCGTCAATATCGTTGGCCCAATCGGCATCGCTAAAGCACTGTAAGTTAAGTTCCTTTTCTGAATTTAGGCGTATGTCGTAATGTTTTGTGCCTTGTAAGTACCGCAACACTCTCTTTAATGCAATCCAATGTTCTGATAAAGGGTTCTGCATGTATTGACTGAGTTTATTGACGCTGTAGCATATGTCTGGTTGAGTAATAGTTGCATATTGTAACGCTCCTATTATGCTTCTATATTGTTTGGCATTGTCGATAGCTTCTCCTTTATGCTTAGATAGTCTTATGTTACTAATCATAGGCGTAGGTAATGGGTTTGCCTTGTGCATATTTTCCCTTTGCAGTATTTCAGTGATATAATTTTGTTAGGATAATATTAATTCACCATTGTTTTTCCTAATCACTTGTATTCCAAGAAAATTTTTTAGTTCCCCCAAGTCTTTAATGGCGAAATTTTGATCCAGCTTGTGTACAATTCTGTTTATTTCTTCGTTGTTGTCTCCTGTTATTAGCGTGTCGTCAACGTATACTAGAATGAACACAGTTCCATGTATGCCCTTCTTCATATATAGAGAATTGTCCGATTTAACTTGTGAGAAACCCATGTTAGAGAAATTTGACTTTAGCTTTTCATACCAAGCTCTCGAAGCTTGTTTTAAGCCATATATTGCTCTGTGTAGTTTGCATAATTTATCACCAGTACCATATCCTTCAGGCTGTTGCATGTACACTTCTTCAGTCAATTCCCGATTCAAAAAAGCATTGTTGACGTCCAGTTGCCTCACATTCCATCCTTTGTTTAGAGCAATGGTCAGTATAATTCTGATGGTTGTGGGTTTTATGACTGGGGAAAAAGTTTCATTGAAATCAAAACCAAATTGTTGCGCGTAACCTTTTGCAACCAATCTGGCCTTGTATTTGTCAATAGATCCATCTTCTTTTCTTTTTATTTTGTATGTCCACCTACAACCAATCACATTTTTGTGTTTTGGTTGAGTCACTAAGCTCCAAGTGTTGTTTTTTATGAGAGCTTTATATTCAGTGTCCATTACCTTCTTCCATTTATTTGATCTTATAGCCTGAGTGAAATTCAATGGTTCGATCTCACTGGCAGAAATATTATATACTTTGGGTTTGAAGATGCCTCTCTTTGACCTGGTGATCATGTGATGTCCAGTTGATTGTGGTGGTGTTTGCTGCTGTGTATCATTGTTGCTGGTAGTGTCAACATGGTTGTTGTTTTCTGTATCTTCACTATACTGCATGTTTTGATGTATGTTTGTATCTTCTGAGTCATTGTGTGTCTCATTGGTTTGCTCATTTGTTCGATCCGTAGTTTCTTCCTGGGTGTTTAAATTGCTTGTGCGTTGTTGCTCTTCATTTCTATCAATTGAAGGTGGTTCAGTAATGAATGGCTCGAACCGTATGTTATTGTTTATGCTTTGTTCCCCATCCTTTTTGCCGATTTGCTTTTCTGCATAAGGAAACTTGTTTTCATCAAATATCACATGTCTAGAAACATATATTTTTTCATTTTTGTCCATGCACTTATAACCTTTTTGGTTTTGTGCATACCCAATGAATGTGCATGGGCTTGATCTCATACTTAGTTTATGATTGTTATAGTCTCTCAAACATGGAAAACATAGACACCCATAGGCTTTCAGAAAACCATATTCTGGTCTAACACTGTATATCATTTCATGAGGGCTTTTATTGTTTAAGACTTTGGTTGACAACTTGTTAATGAGGAATACAGATGTGTAGAAAGCTTCATTCCAATATTTCATGGGTAATGAGCTTTGTGATAGCAAAGTTAGACCAGTCTCTACTATGTGTCGATGTTTTCTTACGACTAAACCATTTTGTTCGGACGTATGCGGGCAAGTTAATCTATGTTTGATCCCTCTTTTGAGAAAGTAATTAGTTAGAGGTTTAAACTCAGCTCCCCCATCTGTCTGAACAACCTTAACAATACTGTTCATTTGTTTTTCGACATGAGTTATAAATTGCATAACTGTATTGCAAACTTCTGATTTAGTTTTCAGCATGTATATCCAAGTATATCTAGAATAAGCATCCACAAAAGAAAGATAATACATGTGTCCCTGATATGAATTTTGAGGCGTGGGTCCCCACAAGTCAGCGGCTATAAGTTCCAGTGGTTCATTATAGCTGGTTTCAGAATCACTAAAAGGGAGCTTGTGGCTCTTGCCGAGTTGGCAGTGCGTGCATGTGTTTTGATAGGTACATTTTTATAATGAATGTTATTACTAAGCAGAACAGTCTTAACAGTTTCTAGATTAGGATGTCCTAATTTTGCATGCCAAGAATTAATCACATTACATTCACTGCTATTATTGTCATAATCAACGCTATTGCAACTATTCCTAATACAGTCATTGTCACTACTAGCATCTACATTATTGTACCAGAATTCTCCACTTGAGTTTGCAGTCTTGAATTTGTATAAACCGTTGTATAGGTTACCTCGAAGTAATATTTCATGATTTAGGGAATCTTTAACTAAACAAAACTTAGGATGAAATTCAAAGTAAACATTATTGTCGTTGGCAAATTTTGATACACTTAACAAATTTTTATTAATCGTAGGTACCCTAAGAAGATTGTTTAATTTGAGTTGTCTTTTTCCAAAGATAGCCCCTTTGCCTATGTGTGTGATACTAGCAGTACTACCATTACCCATATGCAAATTTCTCATACCTCAGTAATTTCTGCTCCCAATGTTTAAATTTTGAAGATTGCTAGTTATGTGGTGAGTCGCTCCTGAGTCAGGGTACCATTCTTCGAAGCCATTGTCTTCATTTTTTACTTCATCATTATCTGCAGCATTATGTCTTCGGTTTGCGTTATTATTATTTTGAGTTGAATTCCCTGTTGTTTCCATATTTGCTTCTGCTCTTCTTTGTGAAGAGTAATTTTGGCTTGCCTGTTGTCTACCTGTGTCTGAATTATACCTGAAGTAACATTTGTTCGCCATGTGACCAAACTTTTGGCATATTTGACATTTCACACGATAGTTGTTGTTATCTCCTTGTATCTGCTTATTTATGACTGTGTTATAATTGGAAGAGAACTTATTTTGTGCTTTTTTTCTTTGGTCGATTCTGCCTTCATGAGCAAGGAGTGCTGATCGAATGAACTGTAAATCAGGTAAGGTTTGTTGTGTGGCTAGCACAGTTACTAGAGATTCGTATTCTTCATCTAATCCACCAATAATAAATAGGATTTGCTCATTGTTGCTGATCTTATGGCCAACAGCATTTAGTTTGTCACACATATTTTTAATTTTTCCTAAGTATTCTTTCATGCTTGCCTCCTTTTTTCTAGAATTTTGTAATTCCCTTCTATATCGCATGATTCTAGCAGCTGATTGTGAACTGAAAATTTGTTCAACTGTTTTCCATATTTCATAAGACGTGCTACATCCAACTATTTGTGATAATAAATTCGAACTTACTGACGATGGGAGCCATGAGGAGAGGAGGCTGTCTTGTTTTTGAAACTTTGTGTAGTCTGTGTTAGGCACAATTTCTCCTTCCGAATTGGTTATCGTCACTGGTGGGACTTTTATTGTCCCATTAATGTACTGCAGTAAATCATACCCTCTTAAAGCGATCTCTACTTGATATTTCCATAGAATGTAATTGTCTTCGTCTAGAGATGTGGTGATAATTTGGCTTTTTGGTTTAATCAGGTCATGATGGTTAGGTGGAGCGGTGTACCCCATACTTCCTGAAACAGCGGAGGTTACTTCATTGTTGTTGGCCATAAAACAAAAACAACTTTCTGCTTGATGATTAAGCCTTTTGGCAATTTGGCTCCGATACCATGTTGGCAATTTTTTTTTATATAACTTTAGAGAGCTATATAGTTTGTTCACAAAACCAATTGGTTGTTGTGAACTATAGCCTCTTAGTAGATTATTTTCCGATGTGGGACTATTATTTTCATCACTCCCCCTTCACATGTGGCGTATTTGAGCCATCTACGTGAACATAGTATTTTGGATGGAGTGGGGAACGTATGGCGGTTAAGCACATACGTATTTTTTGCATTGGCTCTAATCCTGAGCTTTGATACCATATTAAGGGATGAGGAGGAGAGTTATTGGAGAGGAACAATTGCAATTTTTTATTGATGCAAAAACATGATACAAAGAGCACATATATATAGTGCTATGAGCCCAACGGCTAGTACAAAATATACCAAATATATATGAGCCTAACGGCTAGTATTAAATATACCAAGTATGCATGAGCCTAACGGCTAGTAGATAATGACAAAGCATGCTAAATATGATAAAAACGTGTTCACACTCTAACGGCTCTATTGTAACGGCTCTATTGTCTTCGTTAAATAACACCAAAGAAATTCGACATCCTCTTGGAAACTGCCATATAATAAGTTTAAAGAAATAAATATTTTTGTTGTATACTCTGAAAACATGATAAACTAATGTTCTCATACAGAAGACGTAGCTGGTACAAACTATGATTATACTATTATTTTACTTATCGGCATGCATCTACCAAACCAATAAAATACAAAATAAATTTACAATAGTATAGTCCAAAACATGAAGTGCGCCTTTATAAAAGTTACAACGTAGCATAAGATGTTGAATTGTATTAAAAAAAATTGAAGGATGACAGTTGAGTAGAATAAACGTGCTTCCAAGCTTTCCCAAATGGCACAGTTCTCACATCAACTGAATTGCTCAGGCATATTCATTTTCATTTAAACTCGGTGTATCCTGCAGTTGTCCAAGTTCACTTTCTGGTGGGTAAAGGTTCATAATAATATATCGAAGCTTCTAGTCATATTTTTTGGTTCGAAATTTGGCTCATAGTCGAAGATATGTCTCTATCACATCAGTGTAAAATGGTACTGTAATTTATAAAGGAAATCGAAATCATTAAGTATGCAATTTTAGATGTAGTTCAAAGAAGAAATATTCATGTATGTGTTAGAAAAAAAGAGATACATGTTACATGCACATATAAAGGAAGGATAATGGTGCAAAGGTTATTTTAAGAAAATGTGCCAGATGGGCCAGTCCATGAACCAGCGTGACTTTTCAAACATTTCGTGCAACATCAGACAACTTAAGAACATACGTCCTTTTAGTGAATTTACAAATCATATTTCTATTTCACCTTTTCTTGCAGTAAACCACCTTATTTTTGAACAATACTATCATTTTTATCATTTAACAGTAAAAAGAATGTCATATAAATTGATTGCTAAATGATGTGTCACCAGCATGGACAGAATATGGACCCAAGCAGCAGCTGCAACTCTTTATTTTCACATTACGTCACCACCACATATTAGGCCACAGTTTACCGGACCATCGGTGATAAATGCAAGTTCATTAAGCAACATCTTGAAACTTGTCTCGACCAGCAACAGAAACGGAAAAGTGATATAGCAGTCACGACCAACATTAAGTATCGGTTTGCATTTTTTGCTCCTTACAGTCCACTGTTTTCTATTAATCTCAATGCCTCAGTAGTTCCAATAGTCAGTAACGTGAAACCCCATCCACATCCATTTCATGGAGATAGATCCTGTATGGAAACGTTGTATGTTATCCTAACGTATATGGGATATATATATATATATATATGAGGAGCGTTCAATGACACCCCAAATAGTGAGCACCCCATTTGCCCCCCTTTCTCTACCACTCATTTATATATATATATATATATATATATATATATATATATATATATATATATATATAACGGGGAGGGGGTAGAGGCTCATATAGATTCACATGCATACAACCATATATAAAATATTGCATGATATAACATTAAATGCAAGAAATTAAATGTTCAATTTAGGCATTTAGCACCGATATCTTCCTAAATTAATGTTCATTTTAGGCATTTAGCACCGATATATTCCTCTAGGTACAGATATATCTCTATGTTATTCAAACAGATATAGCGAATTTAATCCATGAATCAAATGCATCTCAGTATTAGTGCAATTAATAAATTCTAATATTATAAACACCAATATGCCATAATCGAGCGACCACTTATGTAACATTGAGTGACCACTTATGTAACATCGAGTGACCGCTTATGCATCATCGAGCGGGCTCTAAGCAAAAACTTGAATGTAATAGTAAATAAAACTAATGTTGAACCTTTCTATAAATTTATCCTTGATTCATTAACTGGCTTGATAAGTATTATACCTCGTTCTTTACAATCTAGAGGGCATTTGACTGATTTATATTTTCATATGAATAGTCAGTAGTAAGTTCCAGCTTGCATTTTTCAAAGAGAATCGAATCAGGGTGCGTGCACACACACACAGAGAGAAACACATATATAGACATGTGGACGTGAGCGTACACATATTAGATGGTTAGGACAAAACATTATAGATAAAAAGATAAAGTGATTTTAAATTCATTCTTATATGAAATTAAGAACAAACGAGGAAACACAATGGATGTTAGACATACGTTACAATTGTTATTTTTATGCTAGTTATATATGAAGAAGATTTGGTCAGTGGCCTTAACTATAGTTGATGATTGCCAGGTAGAATCATCCAAATAGGGCGAAACTAACATAAGTATTATTTATAGGAGGTAATAAAACTTTTGTTTGCCAAGTATAATTGTGTATTAGTTTTTTTATTTCTTTGGGAACAAAGATAACCAACATTTGTATATTAGTTTATTTTCCCATTTCTAAAGACTTAGAGAAACAAATTTGCATATCAGTCAGATCAAAATAACATTCATATATCTTATGCTAGTTACATATGGAGAAGATTAGTCATTGGCCTTAACTATAGTTGACGATTGCTCGATAGATTCATTAAAATAGAGCAAAACTAATATACGTGTTGTTTATGTGAAGTAATAAAACTTTTGTTTGTGAAGTATAAATATGTATTATGATTTTTCTTTCCTTGGAAACTCAGATAAACAACATTTGTGTATTAGTTTTCTTTCTTTCTCGGAAAAACCGAAGAAACAAATATGCATATTAGTTAGTTCTAAATAACCTTTATAGGCGGGTTTTAGAAATAAATGAGGATTTTAAACAAAAGGATCGAGCATTACAATTGTGAGCGCAGTGATATTTATATTTTTGAATTCATTCATAAAATCATTAGCTTATACTATAGTACTACAATTCTTTTTGCCAATTTTGTCCAAAGTATTGTGATCATTTATGATCAATTCAAGCTTATTCAAAGTTAAAGTACATGCAGGTTAAAAAGTACCCAACAATATTCATTTAACCTGAAGATATGGTTGTAAGTAACAGTAAAAAGAGTATAGTCCAAAATTCTTATTAGAAATAAAAATAGGCTGGGAAAACCTGACATAAAGGTACAAAAGGAATTGAAACTTGTTATTTTTTCAAATGCGTTAAAGGATGCAGAATTCATTTACATCACGATATAGCTCAAATGAATATATTTTTGTTATAGTTGTATACAATGCAATGTTTTTTTTATATTAATTTGCATAATATTTTTGCCATTATAACTCAAATAACTTGTGCAATGAACATAAAAGACATAGTCAGCTAGAGAAAATGACATATATGATCTGTAAAACACATAAAATATGCAGAAACTGCATTTAAATGTAAGAAAGTAAGTTGTAAGTCAGGGTACCTGCAAATGGTGAATGCTAGTCTTTGATTGCATGTTTCTATAGTTGGGAGTTTTGCTGTCTTTGACTTGCACTAAGCAAAAGGTGTCGCAGAACCTGTGAAATGAATGAAATAATAGTTTTCAATGTAGGTCGATGCAAGTAGGGAAAGAATCGGCTCTGCTAATGGTCCCAAGCACATAATACGCTAATTTTCTGCTAATGGTAGAACCAACAACCCTCTTTCTCAAAAGACATCAATTTTCAAATATATTTTTATGAAAAATAGGAAGATCGTCGAACGTATCAACCAATTCCTTAATCCAGTTGAAACTCGAACGGGAAGATCACAATCACTTATCTCGTGGAATCATGAATCCACCTATTAGTTGATGCTAGCATAAAGATATTTCGCCATAGGAAGAGCTTGAGCATTCAAGGACATGAAACTCGGACATTGATCGTAATTGACTTAGAGTTATTTTCTAGGGATTGGGAATGAAAAAAGACTGAGGCATTAGTGTTTTTGCAATGGAAAAAGGAGACTTCGGATTTAGAGCGAAAACAATTTGAGGCATCAATGTTTTGGAGATGCTTCAGAATTAGAACACATGTGCTTCGCATATGGGCAGTGGGTGGATTTAGAACCAATGATAGGTGGAGCATTTACAATATGAATGCCACGCTAATTTGGTCCTGTAGAACAATGTATAAATGCATCTTGTTAGCTATGGAACGAAGTTCTCATAAAAAATCAATGATCCATGGTATATCCTCCCATTTACCTTCAATTTATTTAAAGATCTAAATCAATATTCAGTAATTGCAAAATAAACCAATGGTCTGTGGTATAAGCATTGGATTTATTAAATTAGTAAGTATTATAGATTTTACATATATCAGACTAAAATACAATAATTATTTTTCCATATGAAAAGGAAGGTAATATGCAATGAAATTAAATCTGCCGTAGAAAAATGAAATGAATGCATGATTTACCAAGTTTTATAGCACAAATGGTTTACTAAATGAAATTAAGGCAGTAAATTATATTTGTGCAATGAAAACACATCATCGATGCAAAAAATAATATACAAATTTACAAAGTGGTTAAGATGTTATTGAGTAAATAAACCAATAGAATCTTTTTTAAATTGACCATAAATTAACTGAGTAACCAATGATAATGTAGGCAAATAAACAGCTTAGATGATGGTTTAACAAATTGAGTAAGTAATAACTAAAAATAATAAAACAAAATGAAAGTGATTGCAGTCAAAATTAAAATGGTTTGCATAACATGGGTCAACAAAATGAGAAATGTGGTTACATAATCAAACTATTTACTATCACTGCTATGTGGTTAAATAAGTTTTTTTTTTTTTTTTTTTTTGTAACATAGATTACATGAGCCTGTTTGTTACAACTGCTTTCATTTTTACAGAAGATGCACATGCTTGAGATAAAGACTGAACAAATATTTTAAAGCAAAGAGTTGGAAAGGAATTTGATTCCATAAAAAATAGTATATAAAAAGTCATAATTGAATGAATGTAGATGGAAAAGGGTAAAGTTTTTTTCCCCTAGCTTTCATCTTCCATTGCTAGACACATTCATAGCTTATCAAGAATTTTAGGTACTTTTTTCCGTAACAGGCTCGTTACTACAGTTTCCTTCTCACAGCCTACAGCTTGAAGTATTTAAAGCATTTTCAATTTAGCTGCATAACTCATGTAAGTGAAGTGGAAATAATTTTTTTTTGGCAAGGCAAAGTGGAAGTAAACTTAACTTAAGCCTATCTCAAAACAGATGTGGAATAGTACCTCAAGCCTTAAAAAAAATGAAAACTTTTGTGAAAAGTCAAGAAAATAAAGTTATAAAAAAAATCAGAACAACACCCTTGATTAAACATAGATCATTATGTCTCTCTCACGATTTAAAATAGAAATATTCAAGTTTAGAATCATCGTATTTCTTATAATAATCTAAACAAATATATGTTGGCAGAACATAGCACTGGAATAAGGACTGACTAAATATAAGTGGTTGATTTGATTACAAACCATGATAATATGTTTTTATTTAGGCTTTAAGGGATAGATAAAGATCAATGACAAAAATAGGAAGGTAGGAGTAACAAATACCAAAGGAGCAATTTTTGAAAATCAGTCAAACTATCATCCAAAAATTGCTCATCATTTTGTTTCTACTTATTCTAACTAAATTGAGAAGGAATTAGTTCAAACAGTGCATGATGTTGGGAAATTGGGAAAAGGAAAAGAACATGGGTGGGTCATTTAAATTTGTACAAGGGGAAAAGAGAGATTGTAGTTTTTCTTACTTTAGCAGAAAATCCAAAATATAATTTTGAAAAACATGTCAATGCTACAATTCTGAGAGATGAAACTTCAATTCAATCTACTGTATAAAATGGGAAGGCCTATATATAAACTCATAAGCAATAATCATGCCAAACTACTGTTACGTAAATAAAATTGCAGATTAAGAAACAACAGGAATGAGGGATTGAACTTGCCAGCATATTTTTTTTAAAAGAGGCCTAATATCAATGAGTATTTTTTTTTCCTAAATTATTTTATTTTATTTTATCTTAAGAAGCCAAGCTCAAACTTCACAATCAACAATTCAGTAAATAAATTGCATATGTAAAACTTACGTTATATCACACAGTCAACACATGAAATACAAATAGTAAATGTAAACTTGCTTCCCATCAAATGTAACGACGCAGATTTCGGTACCCTTTGAGTCGACCAAATACAACACAAGTCCAATCCGAAGAACACTAAAACCCAGGTGTTGAAGAAAGAAATTAGAGGATGAAAATAGATAAGATAGAAAAGTTAGAATTGAAGAAAAGAAGATCACTACATAGAATCAGAGTAAATACGGATCTCACAGCGGAACGAATAAAATATAATAGATATATAATCACTTTAGAAATACAAACTGGATTTGAACTTACATACATCATCAGAGTATAACAGATACACAATACAGCGGAAATAAACTCTCTATATATCTAACGTTGAAGCCTCCTGTTCCAAGCTCCTCCAGGAAATCTATAAAATCCTGAACTACTTGACTGCCTGTGCAAATTTGGGCACCCATGAGTTTAGGTAAAACATAGAAAAATAAACTCTGAGTCAGTCATGGGATTGGTGTGCGTAGACAATTTTATAATAGCCTGGTTTTAACTTTCATTAACTTTTTGAAAGAAAAGATAATCGTAAGACCGATCCACACATAAACACGATGGTTTTTACCTTACGATAACCCAAAACATTTTGAAATCATATAGATCTTCTGATACTATAGTAGTGTCTAAATACAAGTAAATAGCAATCTAGCGGAATGCTTGCATCTCACGATCCACATACATACCATACAATCAAAACCGCGGGTGCTTATTGGAGATTGGACTCCGACTATTAAAAGGTACGGAACCACCTTCCGATAGTGTATCTCTAGAGGGGAATACACTGGGTTCAACAAGAACGTCTTGCAACCCGACCCACACATGTCCGACCACTCATTTCTCTTGAGTGCATCGAATGTATTGTCACCAACGGTTGGGCCCACATAACCATTATCCGAAGATACAGAAGTGAAAGAAGAAACAAATATGAATATTCTCTAGACAGGTGACAATACACCCTAATGGGAGCGACCCACATAACCATGTTGCCTGCCCGATTTTTGTCATTTCCCGGGTGTGAGACTTGAGGTCAGAACTTACCGTTTGTAACAGCACACCTTCATTTACTTTGAATGCCACATCGTTGAACCCATCAAATCACAAATTGATTTCCCCAAAATCATGGGTAAAAAGCTAAAAGAAACGTATTCCTCTGGCCCTAATCATAGTTTTGAAGAGATCAACTTACGCGATCTGTTAGATATACTTTGTCAGACATTCGTCCATATAAGTTGTCCTGGGACTGGACAAACCAAAGGCACTATTCTATGAACAGAACAACCCTTGCATAAACTCCGTCTTCAATAATCTCTGACTTGAAATGTATAAATCGAATCGAAGTGGAATTAAATTCCGGACTCTTCGAAACGACCGCGTAAAAGGTGAAGATTTGATAGTCGGTGATTTAATTATCAAATATAAAATAAAATGAATGGATTTACATCCATTGGATCTGCTAAGCCTTATTTAAATAAACTTCAATTATTTAAATTCAAATATTAACTTTGTTTATATTTATCTGAAACATAAGTATTTCTATTAACTTTAAATTTTTTTATTTAAAACTTACGTGGTAATCTCACTCTTTAATATATGTTTCATAACTGAACGTGATATTCAACTCTAACACTCCTTTCAAACACAAACTAATACTATCTATCGAATAATCGTGGAATCATTCATGTTAGGGTGTTTTAATTACCTCTCATACCTTGAGCCAAAATCATTCTTATTGTCAAGATTCATAGAAGTTTGATATCCAATATATTTGACAAAACAGAATTTGTAAATCCATTTGATTTTCAAATCATTTCAAAACATTGTTGTTGTTTTGAAAACTTCCATCAAATTAACTTGATTAACTTAAATAATAAACCAAGGAATTTAATCGACATTTCTTTTGATAATAAAACCATATTTAGAACTTACTTAATTAAGATATTAAGTTAAAAATATCGTCTTGGATAATTCGATCCAATCTCAACTTCTCTGTTTAACCGCACAATTAACTTACCCAAAATCTGTTAATTAAAAACATTAATTAATTTTTTATAAAATAATTCTCTTTTTATCAATTTCTTTTACACTATTAGATGGAAACAAATTAATTTAATAATTCAATCCCCTTTTTTATTTAAACAGTTGATTTATATCAACCAAAAACAATATCATTAACTGATTATAGTTAGTCTCTCCTTTTAAAATTAATTAATAATATAATAAATTTAAAATAATTACTTTTAGTTGTTTCTTGAAAACAATTATTTAAACTGTTGAACCCTTATGTAAATTTCAGATTTACTTTACATAAATAATAATTTAGCAGTCCTAATGGCATACAGCGGTTCTCTTAATAAATGACATACAAGTCTTTAATCCAATTTGCACTATAAATTCAACATTTATCAAATGATAAAATAATATCTCAACAACTATATTTACTACGAAATATATCAAATCAATATAATAGCAGAATGGTGTTTCTGCCAACAGGGTGCCCAAATAATTCGGTCAATCAAATATATAGTGTAACGGCGTTTATTTCAACTAATAGGTATGGAAATAATTACGGTTAACAAAATTAAACACAACTCGATTAATAATAATTAATTGAACAACTAATTCAGGTTTTAATGAATTATAGATCATTACTGATCAATAGTTTACACTTTATTTAAATTCACGTCAAAATTTATGTTCGATAAATTTTAATAATATTTAGTATTGAACCGCTTAATAAATTAGTTTATTGTAAATTGAATTGTTTATAATTCTGTAATCACGTCTAGTTACTTACATACACCATCGTTCGACTCGATATATGGCCAAAATTATTCGAACATATCAACATATATATTAAACATATAATTATATTTGAACCTTAATTTAAAATAAAATTTTATATACCTTGGCGCATGAATCCATGTCCATGTATCAAAAACTAATCTGTCTGCACCTCTATACCTTTGCCCATTCTTACCCTTCCTTTCTATTTCTTCTTTACCTTTCTTTTTATATCTATATTTATTTTATGGGCCAGGCCCAAAGACCATGCATAAACAAATGTCACGCACCCCATCTCCTAATCCAATACATCTAGGTAGCCCTATACCCAAAGACCTGAACACACTCTTGCCATCATTCTGCTACCATGCAGACCGAACAACCCCATGCACCCTGATTCTCTCACCCCCACATCAACATACAATCCACGTTACTGAAAATTACCACCTTCCTTCCTCAAAGAATTACCCACTACACCTCATCACTTACAGTAATCCAAACACAGCCCCATTTCTCACCTTCCACTTTTTGTGCCCCTCCCCTCTCCTCTGTCTTTCCATTCCTCCCTTTGTTGTTGTCTACCCATCCTCCCTATTTTCTTTTCTACGTATTTTTTTTCTCTTTTTTTTTCTTTAAAGGGCCTAAGCTCATGGCCCAAATGTCCATTCTGAAAACAAAATGCACGCGCCCCATGTACAAAAGCATCAAGCAACAATTTTTGCCACCCATTCTCTACTGCATTCCGCTCCTTCTGCTTGATTTTTTTTTATAAAAAAAACGAAAACTGGCCAAGCCCAAGGCTCAGTAGAAATACGTTAATCACTGATGCACCCGTCCTCTTTCACTTAAATTCCTATGCAAATAATTTTACCAGTCCCTTATTTTCTTTCCTGTCCTTCTGCTCTGTCTTCTTGCCTTTCTTACCATACCCAGTCAAAACAAAATCTCCAAATCCAACATGCACTATCCTTGAAGGAGAAACAAAGTTTGTCATCTTACTTTATTGACTAACTCACACCGCATCACCCAAACAAAAGGAATAAAAACCCACCTCTTCATCTTTGTGCATCTTCCCTGTGCACTGCCTTATGTGCACATGCACACTGCGTCAGCTCGCCGGGAAGTCACTGCAACCTCACTCGCAAACCACATCATCGTTCCAGATCATCATCGGTCAACCGCTAACCCTCCACGTGTCCTCCTCCTCAAATTCACGTTGGCACCCTTAATGTCTGAAAGCAAGTTGCAGGTGGCCTCACCGAACCCATTTTCCACCACCAACTCCGACTGCCTGATCATCTATAACCATCAACGTCGTGCACTCCGACTCCATACGCAACTTCCCACCGATTTTTATTTTTGTAAGTTTGAGCGCACATTTGTGATTATTAAGATCAGTACCAAGATCTTTTACCCGTTATATTTTAACTCAATTGTTTAAATTAAATGTTGGAATTTAATATAGAGAGGAGAAGAGAGATTAAAGGTAGAATAATTAAAAGACTACATTGTTATTGCTTCACTTTTCTTTCATACCACAAAATGAGAGATTGCATTTACATTTATAGCATTACAAGGATTCTAGAGTCTTCTTCTCTAGAATTGTCCTTAACTCCTAATTTCTACTTTCCTTAACATACCAAATTTCATTTGATAACTCTTACTATTTATTTTAGTCTTCCATTAATACAATAATTAAATTCATTGCACAATTAATATTTTCCTAAAAACCAAGTTTATTTCCCACATACTCCCTTAAACTTAGTTTTACTACACTAAACAGATTCCTTGATTCAAAGAACTTTCTCTTCAATTTATGATGCACTCTCTTATCACCTTCAAAAATTAACGAAGCACTTTCTCTTCGATTTGTGATGCACTCTCTCATCACCTTCAAAAAAAAAATATTGGAGCACTTTCTCTCCATGGTGCACTTTCACACTAACAATTCTAAAATAAAATTTCTTCCACGGCCACTTGTGCCATGTTCAACAACAACTTTGATAGCTGCTACAAATCCGTTGCTTTCTCTTCGCCAAAGCTCTTGCCTTTAGGAGCTCCTCATCTTCTTCGTTTTCATCTTCTTTGACAAACTTTTCAGATTTTCCATTCTTTTGCTTCTGGGATGCTGGATCAACGGTGTGCGGAGATCCTTGCTCTTTTTCTTCTACCGCTTCGGCCATGGAAATCAAATATGCTTTCTGATTTTTTTTATTTTTATTTTTTTGAAAATTATTCTTTGAACTATCTTGCTAACTTGACTAGTTAACTATTTTCATCTCTCCTACCTCTTTTAACCTAGTTCTGATACCATGTTGGAATTTAATATAGAGATGAAGAGAGAGATTAAAGGTAGAATAATTAAAACACTACATTGTTATTGCTTCACTTTTTTTTTCATACCACAAAATGAGAGATTGCATTTACATTTATAACATTGTAAGGATTCTAGAGTCTTCTTCTCTAGAATTGTTCTTAACTCCTAATTTCTACTTTCCTTAACATATCAAATTTCATTTGACAACTCTTACCATTTATTTTAGCCTTCCATTAATAAAATAATTAAATTCATTGCACAATTAATATTTTCCTAAAAACCAAGTTTATTTCCAACATTAAATACATTCCATTTAAGGGAATTAGTGATTTTTTTTCTTTCAAAAACCGCATTACACCTTATTCGTAGGCCATTACTAATCATAAATATATCCAACAAATAGTGGAAAATATTGTTGGAAATGCGAATCATTATGATAACCCAATATATTTAGCATTCGATTTTTAGGAAGTTATATTCCAGAAAAAAAAATTCAAATATTATTGTTTAAACATGAATAGGCATTATATATTATGACCTGAATAACTTGATGGTACCATGCTAGTTGACATAACTGAATATCCATATTCAGTTATCAGTGTATTCAGTATTATAGTGGTAAAACAGTGGTATCGGAATGATCAACAACAACTTTTAAAATGGGTGAGAGGGATTTTACTCACCAAGTTGTTCATAGATTGAAGTTATCATGCTACAGGTGAAAAAATAAAAATTAGCTAAATATAATCACTTCAAAACATAAGTATAGATATTCTCTACATCATTCCATATTAGATCATTGTTAGTTTAAATGGGGGTAAAAAGAAGTTTACTCACAAATAGTTCCACTGTTTTAGCTTATTTAGTTTCAGGATTCGCATATATATATATTTTGGTAAACTAATATTACTTAAGAATCCATCTATGCATGAATATATCATGTCCTACTAAAGCAGAGGTTTTCTTACTGTTAATAGGTTCTCTGTTCTTTAATATTCCCAGGTTTTCGGCTTCTCTTTACTGTTCTTGCTCATATACAACACACACAGATTCAGTTATACATCATGAACTAGTATATAACTTACAATACATATATACTAAAACAGAAAAAGGGTAGATTAAAATGAAGTATAAACGGGGTTTACTCACAGTAAGTAGTCCTCTGTTCTTAGCATTTCTAGTTTCCATATTTTACTCTTTGCTTTTCCATGTTTACTTCCATTTTTGTTACCATTTTTAATTCAAGTTTTGCGGTTGCTTTGTGAAAATAAAATGGCATGTATAAGTATTTATAGGTGTAACCAATTGATTAAAATATTAGATGGCACATGCAATGGACTAAAATGAATCCTACAGGGGTGATAGAAGTTCTAGCTGTAGCTATGCTTAATTGGAAGGATTGCAGCTTTGATTTTAGCTGTGTATTGTTTCGGGTCCTAGTTGACTGACAGAAAGATGTATGACAAAGGTGCAGTACAAATCTATGTGAAACCATACTCTAAGTTGTTGCTAGTATTCGAAACATGGAAATATAATATATAGCGAAGTATAGTTGTTGAAAATAGGATAAACAGCTATAAAATAATAGCAATGTAATTGTACATTAGCAAGAATGCAGCATAGTGATTGAAAAGAAATGAAGATATTTCCATAGTTGTGCATGATGTTGATTGAAAGAAGAGATGAACCTATGGATACAGGATAGCTGGTTCTACAAATTAGTTGAGATGACAATGCATGGCAGCCCCTATGTTCTTGTAGCTGCTACATCTCCATATTTTCACATGTATGGTGCTGAATGGATGTACACAATGTACATGCTATATGCAAAGGTTATGGCTGGGAAATGGAGGAGTAGTGATGAACATCTAATTGTGTAAATTTTACATTGCTTAATTATGCATTTTATTATTCTAAGACAATATTACTCGGTCTTTTTAGCTGTGTTTGTTGCAGGTGTTTTATTTACAAAAGAAGAAGAAATTCCTTCTTAAAAGGTGCTAACTTAAGAAGATTCTAAAATATACAAGAGAAAGAAGCTTCTAGAAGAATATGAAACGAGCTAGATAAAGAAGTATCTGCAAAAAGATCAAGTCAAAAGTTCTAGAATGTGCTAAATCAAGAAGCCCCTTTGAAATAAAAGAAAGATATTTCCAGAATAATAAAGAAGGAGAAAATAAAGAAAGACCAAGTAAAGGCTCCTAGAAAAATTTTCTTTTTAGATTTAGATACAAGGAGCACTATAAATACCCCTACCTAGCATTAATCTGGGCATCTTGGCAATTGTTTATTTATTTTCTTCGTAGGATTAGGATTTTCTCTTGTAATCTCTCAACTTATTATTTCATAAATAAAATTAGTTAAATTCTTCTTTACCTCTTCTCTCTGTGTTCTATTCTACTTTATTCTTATTTCTGTTTGTGCTCTCTTTGCTTTATTTTACTTTTTATTTTTATTTCCTTGAGAATTATTGATTTGCCAAGAGGTTAGTAGATCTCATATCTAGTTCTCATAATTCTTAAATATTCTCTCGCTCTGTAAAACGGTTTGCTATTCTATTCCAATCTAATTTCTTAACTAAAACATTATTCCCTAATTTGTCTAACTCTCCTAGAATTTAAATAAATATTAGCAAATTATATAACTCCATGTGGAATCGACCCGTATTTGCACAATTATTACAACGGACGCCGTGCGCTTGCGGTAAAGTTAAATCGTGGTTTTGTTCACAACTAAAACCATCGATCAAGTTTTTGGCGCCGTTGCTGGAGAGTTTTAATAATTTCTACCATTTATTTAATGTTCAATTCGTGTTAGTTGTTTTTGTTTTATTCTTTGCTTTTAAATTTTTTTTTAATTTCTGTTTTTTGTTTGATTTCCCATAATTAAAAAAAATCAAATTTTTTCTTTAGTTGCATGTTTTATTTTTAGTTTTTAACAGTCACAGGTTTTGTTTTCTTTTGTTTACTCAAAAATTTAATTCTTTTTTTTTAGATTTCCTTTGTCTCATACCATCTTCGTATTAAAAAAAATCAGTTTTTTTTTACTATTCTGCTATTTTTTTCTCACATATAACTTAAAAAAAATCATCCTTTTATTTCTTATTTTCCCGTTTACAATTCAAAGAAAAAAAACATTTTTTTTTCTTATTTCCTTTCCTTCACGTAGGTAGTCGCTTTTGCCACAAATTTCACACGTCCAGATCGAAAACCTACTCTCTTAACCTCGCACAAACTAATCACACAAGCTTCACCAACAAATCAACTGTAACTGCCCCAAAACCAACCCTTGAGCAATTCACCCGAACCATACGCCATACCAAACAGAAACACTCACCACTTCTAACCGTACCTAAAACCGAACCAAACCCTCCTCCTTTTAGAATTTCCAATGCAACCCACTACCACTTTTCCACCGCCATCTGCCTCCCTCACTCAAACAACCTCTCCCGTTCAACCACTTCCCCGCGTTCACCCAGAACTACATCACTCAAAACTTCACGTAAGAACCTCACATCAAAACCAAATCCAATCGCAAATAATAACTCACCACCTATAAACTACCGTTCATCTGCACACCTACACCCAAAGCCCTCGACCACCTCATCGCGACCACTGAAACCCTAGCTCGTTAACCCCATCGGCCATCTGCAAATCTTGCCACCACTACGCCTGACCTCCATATAGATCCGCAACATCAAAAATCCCTACAACCTCGAATAAACCCTACACCACCGTGCTGTTTATCAGCGAGATCTGAGCCATCTAGATCTGGAATAGAAGTGCTATTCGGTTATCTGGGTTTCTCGGATTTAGATTGAAAAAAAAGAGAGAAAAAAGTGAAAGCTTGCTGAAGAATTTAGTTGGAAGAAGAAAGGGATTGTTGAAGTATATAGGAATAAAGCCACACTCCGAATAAACACACAAGCTTGGCAATGAATTTTCGAGAATATAAAAATAAAAAGATGGAACTGAAAACGCAGACTTGTTGAGTCAAGACCAAGGAGCAAAAGGAAAGTTTCAAAAGGTTTAGAATTGGAAATCTCTGGAGTACATGCCGAAAGAGATCATAAGAGCAAAGGAGCATCCACTGTAAGTTTTAAAATTTCCAATTGATTTTGTTAAGACAGTAATTTGTTGTTGACAATAATAAAAACAATAATATTTTTTATGCAAACGTGGTTTCGAAATGATCGTAAACGATTAGAAAGACGTAACACAACTTCTTTTGAACAACTGACATCAACGAATAATCACAGTTCTGCACCACAATCACCTAGGCATAACGAAATGGATTTTAATAATCAAAATTCAGTTTTACCATTTCAACAAAATTTTCAATAACCACGACCACCTCGGGGTTTATCGTTAAGAGAGCAATGTAATCCAGTTACAACTGCACAACCTCCAGTTATAGTTTATCCACCAAATGAAGGAAATAATTTTGAATTAATTTTTTTTCATTCAAGGCATTCCTAAGTTTACTGGTTCTGAAAATGCATATGAATTTCTTGACGATCTTGAATTACATACATCCACGATAAAAATGCAACAACTTTCACATGAGTCCATTAAACTTAGATTGATTTCATTTGCTTTAGTAAGTAGCGCTAAAAGATGGTTCAATTCCCTTCCACGATCATCCATTTATTGTTGGAATGGTTTTGAAATGATTTTCTTAAAAAAAATCTTTCCTTTTCATAAGGCGCTTAAAATAAGGAATGAAATTCACCGGTTCACCCAAAATGAAGGAGAAACATTCTGCCAATATTTTGAATGATTTAATCAATTGCTAAAAAGTTGTCCCCACCATGGAATACCACCACAAATGTTATGTCAAATTTAATACAAAGGACTCAAACTCGAACGCAACTTGAAACTATGTGCCATGGAGAATTCATGGATAAATCAATCGAAGAAGCTTGAGCATTCTTTGAAGAATACACTGATAAAGATCAACAATGGATATCTATCCATGGCCCAACTCATCCAAATTCACGAGGAGTTCACGTTGTAGACCCTTCTTTCTTTCCTATCGAGGATCCCCAAGGTGAAGAAGGGCTACTTCCGTATCCTCAAGAAAAAGTAAACGCCTTCGCTCCAACTAATCCTTCATATAATTCTAACTAGAGGAAAAATCCAAATTTGTCATGGTCGAATCCAAATAAGAATCCTTCTAGTCATACTTACAAGCCTCCACATCTTAGAGAAGCATCTCAATCTTCTCAACCATCACATGATTATGCTCGTCTAGAGAAAGAAATTAAAGAAATGCACAAGAAACACGATGAACTTATTAATATGATAAAAAAATTATCAATAAATAATAAGAAAGGGAAATTACTAGCCAAACTGAAGAAAATCCTAAATACAAAAATTCTCGTGGAATGAGACGAGTCTAACGCGTCCAAGGGTACAACATTTTCAAACATCAACTTATCATCTTCTAAATCGTTATCAAAAGGTGGTAATCCTAGTACTCTTCCATCCTCTGTAAACAACCCTCAAACTAACTCGACTCAAAACGATGAGGAATCCAATGAAAAGGTCTATAAACCCGTCGCTCCTTTCCCTAGTATGCTAAAGAATAAGGAAAAACCCACTCAATTTGATAAAATCTTAGATATCCTTAGACAAGTTCATATTAACATTCCATTTTTAGATACTATTGAACAAATCCCACAATATGCAAAATGTCTTAAGGAACTTTGTACTCGGAAACGGGCAACCAATGTACCTAAAACCGCCTTTTTGACTGCAAACACCAGTTCAATTATTTTTGACCACATGCCTGTCAAGTTTGAAGACCCTGGCTGTCTAACAATTGGCTGTAATATTGGAAATACGTTCATTAACCGTGCATTACTCGATCTTGGTGTGAGTGTAAATTTGCTCCCTTATCACGTATATTGTCAATTAGGAATAGGAGAATTAAAACCTACTAATATCACGATTCAACTAGCTGATCGATCCACTAAGAAACCCGTAGGCCTAGCTGAGGATGTATTGATTCAAGTAGATCGATTTTACTTCCCTATTGACTTCCTAGTTCTTGAAACCGCGCCTGTCCCTAATCCTAAAGCTCAAATCCCTGTTATCTTAGGTCGTCCCTTCTTAGCAATGTTATTATAAACTGTAGAAATGGAAATCTCAAACTTTCCTTTGGGGACCTAACTGCTGAATTAAACATCTTTAATCTTAATAAACAACCCCGAGATTTTGATATATAAGAAATTGATACTGTTGAGACAATCGTAGAAGAAACTCTCAATTATTCGTCAAAAGCTTTGAAAAAGTGTCTTGAGCATTTTAATTCAGACATTGATGAATACGAATATATATCTAATTTGAATGAAATGCTTGATTCACACTCTTCAACAATTGACCAAAATATTTCCATAGAATTAACCACTTGTGTTAAAAAAAATGATCTTAAACCGCTTCCAGAAAATCTTAAATACGCTTACCTAGGTGCAGATCGAACTTTTCCGGTAATTATATCCTTAGATTTAATTAAAGATCAAGAAGAAAAGCTTTTAAAAGTTTTGGAAGAAAATAAAGAAGCAATAGGTTGGGTAATTTCTGATATTAAGGGGATATGTCCTTCCATTTGTGAGCATCATATACATTTGATCGATGAGGCTAAACCCTCTCGCGAAGCTCAAAGGCAACCGAATCCTAATATGGGGAATTTGTAAAAGAAGAGATAATCAAATGTTCGGACAACAATATAATTTATCCAATTTCTGATAGCATTTGGGTAAGCCCAATTCAAGTAGTACCAAAGAAATCGAGAGTCACTGTAGTAAGAAATGAAAACAATGAGCTAGTTCCAACCAAAGTAAACACCAAATGGCGTGTGTGCATTGATTATAGGAAATTAACCACAGCAACTAGGAAGGACCACTTTCCTTTACCATTCATCGATCAAATGCTCGAACGCTTAACGGGACATTAGTACTATTGCTTCCTTGATGGATATTCGGGATATACTCAGATTCCCATTGCTTTAGAGGATCAACACAAAACCACATTCACATGTCCTTTTGGAGCTTTCGCTTATCATCGAATGCCCTTCGGACTATGTAATGCACCTTCCATATTTCAAAGGTTCATGATGAGTATATTCTCTGATATGGTCGAAGATTTCTTGGAAATTTTCATGGATGATTTTTATATTTATGGATGCTCCTTTGATCAATTTCTCTTTCATTTAAAATGTGTTCTTAAAAGATGTAAAGAGAAATCACTTGTTTTAAATTGGGAAAAATGTCATTTTATGGTTAAACGAGGCACCGTGTTAGGTCATATAGTATCAAAGGATGGTTTAGAAGTTGACAAATCAAAAGTTGACCTAATCACTACTCTCCTTCCACCCAAATCTATCAAGGACACTCGCTCATTCCTCGGACATGTAGGACTTTATAGGAGATTTATTAATGATTTCTCAAAAATTGCAAAACCACTTTCAAATCTACTCACAGAAGATACTAAATTTGAATTCAATGAGGAATGTAAAATTGCTTTTGAAAAATTAAAATCCATTTTGACTTCAACTCCAATAATTCAACCTCACGATTGGACACAACCATTTGAAATAATGTGCGAGGCTTCGGATTTTGCCATTGGTGCTATTCTAGGTCAAAGAATTAATAATCAACATCGAGTAATTTATTATGCACGTAAGACTCTTAATAACGCATAACTTAATTATTCAACCACTGAAAAAGAGTTTCTTGCTATCGTCTTTGCTCTCGAAAAATTTAGATCATATCTCGTATGCTCAAAGTTCATAATTTTCACCTATCATGCGGCCTTGAAGTATTTGTTGTCAAATAAGGATGCTAAGACCCGCTTAATTCGTTGGTTACTCCTCCTCCAAGAATTCGATTTGGAAATACGTGATAAGAAAGGTTCTGAGAACATAGTAGCTGACCACCCCTCTAGAATTGTGCACGATAAATTAGATGATATTCCAATCAATGAATGTTTTCCCGATGATCATCTATTATCCATAACTACTGCACCATGGTATGCCGACATAGTAAATTACTTGGTGACTAATGAAGTACCTTCACACTGGCTAGCACAGGATATGCGGAAATTTTTCTCTAGAGTTAAGGATTATTTTTGGGATGATCCTTATCTTTTCAAATATTACCCCGATCAAATCATTCGTCGTTGTGTACCTGATGAAGAGTTCCATAGTATTTTATCCTTTTCACATAGTTATGCTTGTGATGGGCACTTTGGAGCAAGAAAAACAGCTGCCAGAATATTACAATGTGGTTTCTATTGGCCCACTTTATTTCGCGATGCATAGGAGTTTTGCAATAAATGCCCACAGTGCCAACAAATGGGATGAATTACAAAAATAAATGAAATGCCTTTGAATCCAATTCTAGCTGTGGAATTATTTGATATTTGGGGTATTGACTTCATAGGTCCATTTCCTAACTCATTTGGTAATTTATACATTTTAATTGCTGTTGATTATGTTTCAAAGTGGGTCGAGGTAGTCCTAAAAAACTAATGGCACTCATTTCTGTAATAGGGCTTTCGAATCACTACTTAAGAAATATTCAATTACTCATAAGGTGGCCACTCCATATCATCCTCAAACAAGTGGACAAGTTGAAATTTCAAATCGGCAATTAAAGCAAATTCTTGAGAAGACTATAAACACTAATAGAAAAGATTGGTCATTAAAATTAATAGATGCACTATGGGCCTTTCGCACTACATACAAAACAAATTTAGGAATGTCACCATATCGTCTTGTCTATGGTAAGGCTTATCACCTACCAGTTGAATTAGAACATCGTGCTTTATGGGCAATTAATTATCTAAATTTTGACATCAAAGAAGTAGGCTCACACAGAAAGTTACAATTATCAAAACTAGAGGAACTTAGAAATGAGGCCTATGAAAATGCAAAAATTTATAGAGAGAGAACAAAATTATATCATAATAGAAACATACTTCGAAAACGTTTTGAAATTGGTCAAAAGGTTCTCTTATATAATTCAAGGCTTCATCTATTTCCGGGAAAGCAAAAAACACGTTGGACTGGGCCATATACTGTGAAGACTATATATCCCTATGGTGCCATTGAAATTGAAAATACAAAAACTGATGAACACTTCAAGGTAAATGGGCAACGACTGAAACCATTTTTACAATTTGAGGAAAATAAAATTGATGAGATCGTGGATCTCCACAATCCCATGTATGCTTCAAAAAGGTAATTTAGGCTATTAGGACGTAGCCTAATTCTAGTGTGGGGGGAGGATGGTTGTCTTCATGCATTCATATTTTGCATTTAGATCATTTTCATGCATTCATATTTTTTGTTTCATATATTTACATCCAAAAAAAAAGAAGGGAAGAGAGAGAAGCATTTCCATTCATTAATTTTCTTTTATTGCATTCATATTTCCATTTATGTTCATATTTCTACGTCCATTTTTTTCCCACTAAATGCACATTTATTTGAATTTTTTTCACTAAAACCTGATGAATTCAGTTTATTATAAATAGGCTCCGTAGAGTAGATACATAGTGCTAGTCATTTGATGGAAACTTTTGTGAATCATTAACTTTAGATGGAAAATAAGATGGAAAATGTAAATCACATATGGTAACAGTAAGCAAATATGCATGCTGATTCATAGGTGGCAATTATGAAGCTTGTTATCTATTGTCATTGTTTTAAAAAAGTGTTATATCTAAAATACACAAGTTATCTGTTTTCAAATCTATATAATTAAGAAGTGCTTAGACGATTTTGCATTATCCTCTCTTGGCTAATAATCATAATAATGATAATAATAATTAATAAACCAAGGGTATCCAACATTGCTAGTACATCTAGAGTTGGAGTGCACACCCGCCAAGCTCTGTCCCACTCTCACGTAAGCCCGAAAGGCAGTGCATGGGAGGTATACCTTGGTCTCATTTTATGAGTTCGGCACCTAAGGATTACCGACCTGTAACACCCCGTATTTTCGGTGGATATTAAAGTAACAAATTAAAGAATACTTAATTTTAAAGGTAGGAATTAAGGGAAACAGGTTATGCCATTGCGTTCATCTCGGAATTCTACTTGAGATAGAGTCCCAGTTTGCGTAAATCGGACACCGTATGAAGAAGTTATAAGCCTTAGAAGTTTGTATACGCCCAAGGAAGTATATATATACATATAAAATAATTCCAGAAGTCAAAATAGGGTTCAAATCTCGAATTTGGGTCAAAGCAGGCTGAGCGGGAAATTTCCCGCTCAGAGGTGTTGACCCCCAGGGGGAGTCGACATAGGTGTCGACCCCCCTATAGGGGTGTCGACATTGGTGTCGACCCCCCTACAGGGGAGTCGACCCCTAATTGCCCAAATCTAGTCGATGACATGTTTCACCACGTGTCGCTTTCTAATTAGCTGTGTGACGTGGTATTCTCCTCTGAACGATTCGGATAACTTCTAGACTGATATGAAGGCTCTAAATCTCCCTAAACACCTATAAAAAGACCCCTAAACCTATTGTTTTCTCCACACGAATTCGTAGGTGTTTATATGCTGCTAAAACCTGAAGTGACCTAGCCTGCACCTTAATCAATCAAATTAGAGTTTTCAAGTTAACAATCAAAGTCTACATCAAATGAGTAGCTAATCAAATTCAGAAATCATATCCCATAATTCAATACCGTTCTGTAATTTGTAAGTTCATGTTACTTTCAGAAATAAAAGTTAATTGTGATTCTCACATTGTAATAAATCTGAATCTGAGACTATGCATATTTCTATTTGTCTTTCTATATCCATTGGATCTATCTCGTTGATATTATTATGTCCAATTTTTGTCTCTTCTTTCCTTTTTCTCTTTTTGTTTTTATAGCCAGGCTACTGCGAGCCTGAGCCAAATCTCATAAGAGATGAACGTACGTTGGAAAAAATTGAGCATAATATATGATTTGGACATGGCCAGCGCTAAAATTGGGAGAAGTATTAAATTATGTATAATTAGGCATAACTGATTTGTAACTGATTTGAGGACATAACACATGTTGTATTTAAAACATAAAGTGTATCGAACATATGACTTGAGATTTGAGGCATAAAGTATACTGGACATATGACTTGGGATTTGGGGAGTAAATTGAACTGTAAACATGTAAGACATAGTACATGTTGTGGTTTAAGACCTAAAATTAGGGTATATATATATGATAGTTTATGACTTGGAGGAAGGAGATTATTGTGTATAATAATGTATGGCCTAGACCTGAAAACCTATAGTAAGATAGGGATAAATGTTAAATGTGGACACGCCCAAATTGGGATTTTGGGTAATTGGCATGCACTGTAATTAAAGGCTATAAATTTGGCATAGTTTATACTGTGAATCATGATTGGGGGTGTAACGATACGCATTTTACCCGACCTTAATCGATCGATAGATCGACCAAGACCGTTCAAAATCCGCATACGTTAACTTTGGGAATACAACAACATCAGAACAATAACAACAGACTTTTATCACATTATAGTAATGTTACATCAGAGTACAGAATATCAGAGTACATCGATTCAAATTACAGTGGAAGATAAATTACAATATTATAATACATTGCAGCGGAAACAATAAAATAGATATAGCGCAAGACAACTATGCTCTGGACACAGCTTTAGGCTTCAGTCCAGAATCCTGCTCAAGAGATAAGAACCTATAGACAAACTACTCGACTGCCCGTGTGGAAAAGATGGCACCCGAGTTTGCAAAGGTGGAAACAAACAACGGGTCAGTCATGGGAACGTTGTGAGAATTCTTAACTAATATAACTAATAGCAATAAGACAAATCCAAGGACAACGCCGCTAACGCGGAACGGGTTTACTCCAATGGATTGTCGTGCATGATTAAAAGTAAATCGTAAAACAGAACAATGCTTTTTGGAAAAATGAAACCATCATAAGACCCTAGTCCGATCACATAATGCAACGCAAACCGGAGGATAGGTTTTTACCTTATAATGGTTAAAAATGCTTGATACGATAAAAAAGGGTTTGATATTATTATAGTGTATATAAGTTTCAAAAATAGTTCAATCATAATGTATCAATCCTAGGACACATAGATACCATAATACTATGCTTCCATATTAGTAATACAATCAAATCCGCATGAGGTCGTATTGGAAATTGGGTTCCCATCATGGGTCAAGGCTAGGGAGGAGCTCCTTACCGATTTGAGACACTCTAGCTAATGTCTCAGGATTCCCCGCAGTTAACCCTTGGATCCTGCAGGGCCGGTCCATACATACAGCTTTGTGGATTAGTTATTCCTGAACATGCGTTTCTCGATCCTATAGGACCTATCATCCGAGGTGCCTCATTCCATCATCCACATAAGTAAAATGTCGGGCCGTGTTAAAGCCCAAACACCACTTCTAGCTAGAGAGAAACGTGTTGCTCTCCCTGCGTTCCCTTCTCCCGTTTTAGACTCCACCGGTGTGTGAGGCTCGCGAAGTCACGCTATACACAAAGCTATGTCTAAACAGGCTATGCTTTGATCATCCCACAAGGCCTGCTTTTCAACAAAGCCTTGATCATATGCATCTTAGCATGCCACATCGTCAGTCCATACCATACCATTGATTTCTACCAACATATAACATCTAAGCTCGTACGTCTCAGAGAAGGGTGTAAAACACCAAACAGATATATGTTTAGCAGAGATCAACGAATACAGTATAAAGGAATACAATGTCAGACATACGATCCATTTATAAGCTTATGCTCTGGGTCTAAGCGAAAGCCAAATCCGTACAAATCAACACTACGTCCGGATAACTACCATCTTAGCCCCGTCTTGGGAGCAAATCAATAAAGGGCCTCAACACTAATTACCCATTCGATGTGAAGATTGTCGATCTTCAATCGCCGTCTCTAATTCTTCGAATGTCGTACCATTATTCAAAATGGGTTAAACCCGGTCTTTCCGAATAACACGCGTGATTTAAAATTAGGTGCTATATATAAACCACATCAACGTCTCATTCTAATTCAGAATATCCTTTTTAATAAAGTAACCACATTATTAGGGAAAGGTTTCCATAAATTTTATCAAAGATAAATCTTTCAACTTATTCTTTAATCTTCCTTTATTCACCTTCAATCTAATTAAAGATTTATTTAAAACTTTATTAAGTTTTAGTCTTCTAAAATCATCTTAAATGACTAATCACTTTTCTGGAATAATCTTATCTTTTATTCGAGTTTAAGAACTGATGTTATTCAAAACACAGTTCACGAGAGACCCCATTTCATGTTTCATTAATTCCCAATTTAATATATAATATTAGGCCCCTCTTCTTTTAGAAAATTTCAGTTAATCTTAATTAATAGATTAATTAACATCAAATCAAAATTTCACTATTGATTTGAGTTTCAAGAACTAATATCCTTCAAAACATTGTTCACAAACAACCCATAATCAATTTCCTTTTTATTTCAATTATAATTAATAATTGAGAATCTCATTTAAATCTAAGTAAAAAGATTTTCCTTATTTTTACGTATTTTAAAATGTTTATAAATTCGTTTCCAAGACGATTCCAACTATAATCTAAAATTTGATTATTCTATATGTTATCCTTTTATAATAATATTATTTCCCAAAATATTAATTTTGAAATTTCTCTTTTAATATTAATTATAAAATGGATAAAATAAATCGATAATCTCGTTCGGGTTTTTAAAATGCGTTGCTGTTTTTAAACGGATTAAATATCCCAACTCATTTTCTTATCCATTTGTATTTTATAATGGGCTAGACCTCTCACATTAAGCCAACGACTTGTGGATGCTGGATGTGCCGGTCGGTTCCGGGCAGACTTATTCCACCAGTTGGGCTTAACCTCGTGTCATGGCCCGTTTTCGTATTCGTGCACTTGGACCTCTCACATTAGGTTCAACATTAGTGGCTGCTGGATATGCCGGTTGGGTTCGGGCAGACTTCCACCACAAATGTAACCTAACCTCGTGTCCAAGCACAATTATAATTTATAATTATAATTAATTTTTCCAAAACATATTATTTGAAATTATCCTTTCCATTAAGGAATCTTAATTTTAAGATATTCTTTATTTCTAAATATCTTGATTTCAAGTATCTTAATATAAATTGTAACTTTCCATATTCCTATAATATTATAATAATATTTTCAAAATGTAAAATTTTGAAATTCAAACTTGAAATATTAATTAGTCATTTATTGCTACACTTATTCTTATAATATTTAAAATAATATTATAATAATATTTTCAAAATATATAATTTTGAAATTCAAACTTCCAATGTTAGTTAATTATTTATTACTGCATTAGCCATTCTTGATAACTTTAGAAAATTCTGCATTGGAATGAGACTCCAATCAAATACCATTAATTAATGGATTCATACAACGCATTTGTGAAATAATGATAGACATTCCTTTATCACCAAATTAACATTCCAATAACATTCAGGTAACATTCACACAACATTCAAATGACATTCAAACAAAATCCAAATAATAATATATTATTTGTGCAGTTGGGCGATGTGTGAAAATATCAGCCCAATCAACATATACAAGTCAGGCAACTTGTATATGGCAGTGTAACATATTTGAATTATCATAAATAATAATAAATTAACATTAATTAGCATGCTACCTATTTTCAAAATTCAACACAAATGCTAAAAATAATTTTATTTTCTATATTTTATAACGGCACTAAAATATGATTATTTCCACCTTTCATGAATACTCTAGTTTTTATTTTCATTTTTCATAAAATTAGATGACGCTAACTTTACTTCCATTTTTCTCAAAATTAAATGACGCTAACTTTACTTCCATTTTTCTCAAAATTAAATGACGCTAACTTTACTTCCATTTTTCTTCATTCATTTAAAAATGAAAATAATATTTCAACCTTTACATATGTTCTTTTCATTACATTTAAAATGTAAATGAATTTACAGCGTAAAATTTCATTCTTATATCTTACATTAAAATGTAATTTCATTATAATGACAAGATCTCTTTTTAACTACACTAAAAAAAATGTAATTATCATTCGGTGTGAAATCTTACTTTAACAATTTCATAAAAGAAAATGAATTTCATTTCAACGGTAAATTCTAATCTTTTAATTTCATTAAAAATGAAATTTCATTACATTGTAAATATAATTAACATTATAGTGAAAAATTCTAACTTTTTAAATTACATTAAAAATGTAATTTTTATTTACTATGTAAATCCCATGCAAATCCTCATTCTTAGTTCACATAATAAAAATGTACTTTTGATTATTATGCAAAAATGTTAATCGTTAATTACATAAAAAGGATGTAATTTTAATTGCCATGTAAATTTTCATTCTTTAATTACATATAAAAATGAAATTTTACTTTACAATGTGAATTCAACTTTAATTACATAATAAAAATGTAATTTGTATTACAATGCAAATTTCTCTTCTTTGTTACATGTAAAAATGTAATTTGTATTACATGTCAAATTCCTACTTCTAAAAAAAAATGGAATTTTATAATACATGTCAAATTCCTACTCCTTATTTACATGTAAAAAAAAGGTAATTTAATTACATTCAATGTAAAAATATCGTCTTTTTATTTTCAATGTAAAAATATCGTCTTTTTATTTTCAATGTAAAAATATCGTCTTTTTACTTTCAACGTAAGGATATCATCTTTTTACTTTCAACGTAAAAATATCTCATCTTTTTATTAACATGTAAACTCCTTTCCTAATTTACATATAAAAATGTAAATTTGAATCTATTCACATCTTCTAATTCTCAGTTTTAACTTCATACAAGGTGTCATTTTATATGCGATATAAATTTCATGCCTTTCTATTGTATATACAATTGCAGATCAAAATAAATCAATGACTAAAATAACCATATAACTCACAAACAAATCAATAATCCGTCGCAACATCACAGATCAGAACCAATAACATACACATCATGATTTATAAGCAAACGAAATAACTAGATTAAAATTGATTAATTAAATCAGAATACTCACCTTGCTTTAAGCAGAATTAAAAATCCAAATAAATTCAAAAATTGTCCCAATCAGTTCTAAGTCGAAGTAATTGCTGTCACGATTCACGTGGATCTGAAATTTTTCAGTTTGGAGTTCGTATGAATTAATTATCAATTTTTGAATAACAACTACTTTTTAACAACTGCAGTCGCCACAGACAAAAGCGTGGCAAAATCTGAAATGAATTTCATACCTTTATTTTCAGTTTTTGTTCAAAACTTTGATTTGGATTTTCGGGAGATGTAGTTGATGGTTTTCAGAACGATTTGTTGGAGGTCGAAGAGCTACGAGAGGGGGATCGGCGCCGGGAAGGGGGTGGGGTACGGCTGGCCATGGTGGGCCCAGTTTGGTGCGGCGGCGGCTGTCTTCATGGGGTCGGGGCATCGGCTATAGGGCACGGGAGGTGGTGATTTCGGTATGGAATCGAAGAACACGAGAATCTCTTCGAAACGTGTACTCCGGCGAAGAATTTCGTTGAGAAACGAAGGAGAAATCGAAGTTTGAAGTTTTGAAATGTTATGGGTTTCGGTGGCTGCTGTAAACGATCGGGGAAGGAGGATGAACAGTGATTTTATATTAAAATAATAGGGTTAGGTTATTATTTAATTAGTTAATTAGCCCATTAAGGTCCGATTTGGCCTGAACTCAGAATTAGGCATGCTTACTGTCTATCTTAATATTTTGACATCTTCTGAATGCAATGGCGCTAGAGGCAAGGCCCAATTTCGAAGTCTACAGCAGGTCTACTTTATTTTCAATATAATTCACTTAATTTTTAATTTAACCATACATGAAAATTCACCGGGGTCACAAATTAACTTTAAAAATTCCCGAAAAATATATTTGGCTATGTTTTGACGTTGCGGACCTAGGAAAATTAATTTCATTCAATTCTGAGACCATATGAATTTTTAATGAATTTTTAAAGTCAAAAATTGTCCGTTTACACTGAAAAATCAATTATAATTATATATTAATTCTAAAAGTTACCGAAAAATAATTTTTAGCTTTGTTTTGACGATACGAACCCAACAAAATTAATTTTGTTAAATTTGGAGACCGTTTGCAAAATTTCAATTTTCTAGGCGTATATATTTAATATTAAAGGTAAATTTTTATACCAATAATTTCCAAAACTCGAAATATATAAGTGTTAACTGTTTTTCAATGTAGAAACATCATTCTGAACTCAATGGAAGTGGTTTCGAGTTCAAATTCCTTTGTATGCAAAAAGTAGTGTTTTTGACCTTTATAAATTTCCTAGCGACCTTTCTAAATTTTAATTTGGGCATAACTTTTGATTCCCGCTATGAAATTTCAATTTTTCAGATTCTCAGAAAGATATTTTTAAATAGATTCTAATATTTTTGGTTTCACTAAAATCTGTTAAATTTTGCATCCTGTACGGTCAGTCAAAGTTCAAGTTTGACTTTTCGAACTACCGCGCTATTTCTAACTCTTTTTTAATTAAAATTAAATTATTCATTCTAACTTCAATTTAGATCAATTTTTAATCATTATTATTTTAAATAAATTATTTTAAATATCAAAAACTCATTAAAATTAGTTAAAATAAATTTTTAAATTTACCCCAAAATTCAGGGTTGTTACAGTCTCCCCCACTTAAGAACTTTTAGTCCTCGAAAAGGAATGAAGCTAAAGTTGTTTAATTAACTAACTCATCTTTCATTCTTTTATTGATTTCAATAATTTTATTTGTTGATTAACTTTTAAAATACATACCCTTATATATTCAAAAATCATATTTCCTAATAGCAGATTATATATATAATCAAAAACGTTAATTATATATTTTTCACTCTCAACTCATTCTAGGGCATTACTAACCCCATCTCTAATGAGTTTTCTCATTCTAGGATACTTTTGATCCTATCTCTAATGAGTATTATTTTTGGATATTACTAATCCAATCTCTGATGAGTCTTTTGTTCAGTTCTAATGAGTTGTACCCCAAAGATTTGAGCTAACCAAAGCTTTGATACCAACTGTAACGATACGCATTTTGCCCGACCTTAATCGATCGATAGATCGACCAAGACCGTTCAAAATCCGCATACGTTAACTTTGGGAATACAACAACATCAGAATAATAACTGTAACGACCCGGATTTTCGGCGACTTTGGTTATCGACATAAGCTCGATGTCGATAACCAAAACATCAAAAAATCCCGGTAATTAATGAAAGAAATTAGAGGGTGAGAATAGATAAGATAGAAACTTAGAATAGAAGAAGAAGAACACAACATCAGAGTAACACGAACCTCACAGCGGAACGAATAACATATAGTAGATAACATAACTTGGAAATATAACAGTTATGTATACAATAGCACTTATCAGAGTACAGCACTTACAACACAGCAGAAATAACTATAGCTATATGATCTTGAAGCCTCCTGCTCTAAGCTCTCCAAGTATATCTGCAAATTCCTAACTACTTGACTGCCCGTACAAATTAGGCACCCAAGAGTTTAGGGAAAACAACAAAGTAAACTCCGGGTCAGTCATGGGACTGGTATGAGTAAAACAGTTTAAAAAGGTATATGAACAAGTAAATGATATCTCATAAGACCACGCCGCAGAACGGAACGGGTTTTTCCCTTATGAGAATCTAAAATATCTTTATATCAAAAACCTTTTGATATTATAATAATGTCTATATACAAATAGATATCAACTAGCAGAAACGCTTTCATATCATGTTCTACATATATAGTATACAATCAAAATCGCAAGCACGTATTGGATAATGGATTTCCAACTATGACAAGGTATGGAACCACCTTCCGATCAGTGTACTCTAGGAACAATACATTGGAGTTCAACAAGAACATCTTGTAACTCAGCCACACATGACCGACCACTCATTTCGCTTGAGTGTATCGAATGTATATCACCAACGGTTGGGATCAGCAACCGTTCCCGTATATATATGGGACATCATTGATAGATTTAAGAAACAAATGAATATTCTCTAGATAGGTGATTATACACCCTACTTCGGTACGACCGACTTAGCCATGCTGCATGCCCGATTTCTGTCATTTACCGGATGATGAGGCTAGAAGCTATGCTTTATCATCACATCAGATTCACTTCGAATGTCACATTGTCAGATCCATCAAAAATCACTAATTGGCGTCTACAACAATACATTACATGTTAGCTAAAGAAGTTTCCTTCTCCGCTTCCACTCTTGGTACGGTTGAGGAAATCAATGTACGTGATCTTTTTGGAAATACTCTGTTAGACATTCATTCATACAGATCATCCTCATTCACTTAGAATGTCACATCGTCATACCCGCCAAATCACAAATTGACTTATCCAAAAATAACACGGGTATACAGCTAAGAGAAACGAATTCCTCCGCCAGCAAACGTGAATACGTTTGAACAGATCAACTTACGCGATCCATTGGATATACTCTGTCAGACCTTCGTCCATACAAGTTGTCCTGGGACTGGACAAACCGAAGGCACTATTCAGTATATCCATCTTAGTCACTGTTATCTAAGACTTATACAATAGCCCTTGCAATTTTACTCCGTCTTCAATTATCTTTGGCATATATGATTCGCAACGCTTATGCCAATACAGAGTGGTTCTTTGGATAATAATCCAACCGGTCTCTCCATATTAACAACGTTAAAATGGTCAAAACTTCGATAGTCGGTGAGTTAACTATCAAAGAAAAACAAGTGTGCAAACAACGACATTATTTCCAAATGGAAATTATATCGAACAAACATCATTTAACATAAATCTCTTTAGTTCATTTATTTACTTATCTCCTGTTTCCCTATATTCTAAATTCTTATTTTTCTTTTATCAGAAAACATTTCTGATTCTCGTTTGGAAAACATTTCCAAAACTCCTTTACGATCAAACCTTACCGTTTCTTAGTTAAGAAGCAAGTCACTCAAGTTGGGGTATAATTACCTCTCAGACCTTAACTGAACAACGTTATAACTTCGAAATGGTCAAAGTTTATCTTTTAATCTTTAACTACTTCTTTACGCCTTTCTCGGATTCAATTTTACTAATCCACTTCTATATTTAAAACAATGGTTATAACGATAACGTTATAATCCCTACTTTCGAATTATCTAACTTTAATTATAACTTCTATTCTTATTAGTGAATAATTAACCTAACACTTATTTATTTATAAATAAATAAATCTCTATTTAAACAGTGGAAAGTATAAGTACTTTCCCGAATTCGATATAATCGAATTTGCCGATTAACTCTCTTCGAGAAATCTCTATTTGATTAACTCTTCTTCGAATAACCTATATTCGATTAACTTCTTCTCGAATAAACGATATTCGATAATCTCTCTCCGAATAACTAATATTCGATAACTCTTCCTTTTCAAATATCTCATATTTGAAAATCTCACTTCGATTAAACTATAATCGATAACTCC
This sequence comes from Allium sativum, assembly GCA_030737875.1. Taxonomy (NCBI): domain Eukaryota; kingdom Viridiplantae; phylum Streptophyta; class Magnoliopsida; order Asparagales; family Amaryllidaceae; genus Allium; species Allium sativum. The sequence goes on from CM060924.1 coordinate 306,317,154, forward strand.
CTTCGATGAAACTAACATCGATAACTCCTTTCGATGAAACTAACATCGATAACTCCTTTCGATGAAACTAACATCGATAACTCCTTTTGATGAAACTAACATCGATAACTCCTTTCGATGAAACAAACATCGATTTATTTAACTCGACGAACTTAACTCGACTAACTTAACTTTACTCGACTAACTCGACTTACTTAGTTCGACCAATTCGATTCGATTAACTAGGCTCGACTAACTTGACTAACTTAACTCGACTTAATTGGTTCGACCAATTCGATTCGATTAACTAGGCTTGACTAACTTGGTCGAACCACCCGATCAACTCAACTTATTTAACTTAACTTATTTCTCAATTTGATCAACTCGATTAACTCCTATCGAATAACTAATATTCGATTAAACTCCATTCGCTTGACTCTAGATCGCAGCGATCACAATGGTTACGCCTGACTCCCTCAGAAACATTCGACCGCCGTAGGCTATTTACAGCCCTGCGAATTACGCCAGCAGTCGTACAAGATGGCAACTTACTCTGAATACTATGTTTGACTAACTCTGTTTCAAATAACTATATTTGATTAACTCTAGTTCGTTTTAACTCTAATTGATTAACTCTAACTAATTAACTCCAACTGGTTAACTCTAACTGATTAACTCTAACCGGTTAACTCTATATGACTAACTCGACTTGACTAACCCCTTTCGAATAACATATTCGATTAACTAACTTTCGAATACCATATTCGATTAGCTAACTTCGAATACCATATTCGATTAACTCCTTTCGAATGTCTATATTCGATTAACTAACTTCGAATACCATATTCGATTTACTTTATTCACTTTATAAAGATTTCCTTTTTAACAACGTTTTATTCATTTGAAAAGATTTACTTTTAAATAACGGTTCTAGACTTTAAAAATGATTTCCTTTTTATAACGTTTCCTTTTCAATTCTATTTGTAAATGGTTTACAAATAGTTCCTTTTCAAATTTATTCTTGAAATATTCTAACTCCTTAAATTCCCTGAAAAATTCGCTATAACCTCCTTTGTAACGGGAGCATCGGGAAAATCCCCAAACCCGCCACACAGGCCTTTCCATTCAAAAAGAAAATGGTTTGTAATTATTTCCTTTTCGAATATCTCCTATTTATAAATATTCCAATTTATAAACATTTCTTATTTATAAATATTCCACTTTATAAATATCTCTTATTTATAAATATCCCATTTTTATAAATATTCTATTTTCAATATCACTTTGCAAATCCCCTTATCAACATTTCGTATGTTATGGTATTCAATCAGATCAAATCACGATGTTCAATATCGTCCAAGCACATATAATCGTCCACAGATTTTATATCACATCATATAACAATATATGAAAAACAATAAAATAACTGTTGAGGAATCCAGTCGGATTCCTCCAACCTGTCTCCCTGCATCCACAGATGTTACACAATATGATTATCATCACTTTCAGTTCTATATGATATATTATGTTAAACAGAATCGATATAGAAAATTCAACTAACTGACTAGTAGTTCAATCAAACAGTCAACATACAGTCAATCAACCAATATCTAACAGTTCTAAAAATACAACATGAAATTATAAACTGTTCAGAGTTAGTGAGATTTACTCACATTGGCGCGTTAATCGTTAAATAACGGTTTGCGTTTATTTGACTGCGACGGACAATTTATTTTGCCATAAATTGTAACGAGCTCGGATTCACTCCTAGTCAGCTCCAGGGTGTAGTGTCCGTCCCTACGATCCCAACGCAACTCACGGTTCGTCAATCTGATATTGTATGGCCGAGATATAGAGGTTACACGTTAAGGTACATTTTAAAATAATTAAAACATGGTTAGTTAATCAAATGGGCTTAACTCTTGAAACAAGGCCCATCCACACCCGTTTAAAGCCCACCCCAACATTCTTTTTCTTCCCCGAATCAATTCCGACGCCTGCTCCTCAAATACAACAGCCACTTTCGAAACTTCCCTCCTCCACCACTCTTCCTATACACCACCGAACAATGGACTTCCACCACCATTTTTCTCCTCTTCAAATACCCTTTCACCTCACATCATCCATGAGCAGTTCGAACTCCCCAATGAACTTCTGCCCTCAACCCAATCTCGCGCTACAGGAAAAAGCGTGTGTTGCTTTTTGCACTGGAACTCCACCAAAGGTCTTCGACAGACGCGCCTTGCCTCCCGAAGTGATGTGCTGACCTTCGTTCAACCCAGATCCACCCATATCGTCCCCCGAGTCCCGCCTTAGCTTCATGGTTCCCACAAATCCGAGCTTCAGAAGTCCGACCGCAACTAATTCGAAGGGTACCAGCTTGAAGCTTGTGAGCACAGGAGTCCATCGGATCTAACCATACTCGATTTCGTTGAGTGAAGCTCCTGATTTAATTGATAGAAGGATTGAATTATATTTGATTTTCTTTTGAAATTACTTTCTGCGTTTGGTCTGTATAAATGAGAATTGTGTTGTGTTTTAACGTGGGAGGTGTGTGGTTGAGAATTTAGATGAATGTGGCCTTGCTTTGGTCCATTCACTAAGTTAGGATATTTTCTTTTATTGTTTTATATTCGTTTTCAGTCTTCTAAAAATTCGCATAGTCACATGTGATACCCAAAAATCACCAAATTGGACATGTAGCTAGAGTTTGACATTACGGTCCCAACGAAATTGGTTTCGTCGAATTCTGACTCCGTATGCTCACACAACGTATTTTTAACTGTCGAAATACTGACTATTTTACACTCTAAAAATCCGTACGGCCGCACAGTGACTCTAAAAATCACGAAACTGGAAATCTAACAACTATTTGATATTGCAGATCCAACAAAACTGGTTTCGTCGAATTCCGACTTCGTTTGCAAAAGTGGCTATTTTTAACGCTCAAAATAGCCTATTTAAATATATAAATATATTTAAATATAATTAAATTAAATATTAATAATTTAAATATTATCGTCTATATTCACAGTGGCATACCACACAGCTCTAGAATATTCTTGTATGTATTTACAACTCGATATTCACTTCTGGGTCAACCCGATATTTGATTTATATTGAAATCTCTTTTAAAAATCTAAATAATTCCTTTATAAATTATAAAGGAATTCTACAGCGACTTTTCTAAAATTTGATTTGGACATACATCAAAATCTACACGACGAAATCCCGATTTTTCTCTTCCACTAGAAAGATATACTTCACCAGCTCCACACGCTTCTTGTTTCACAGAAATCCGCTTTAAAACGAACCCTGTACATTCAGTTGAAGTTCGAATCGCAAATTCACGAACTGCCGTGCCATTTCGAGCTCGTTTATAAATATATTATAAACTATACGTTCAACTGTCGTCGATTCAATATAATCGTTATTATATTTCGAATCGAAACTCCACCAAATCTCGTATGCTATTCAATTCACATGATATTGTGAATTTCACTATTTCCGACTATTTCGACATTATAATATATTATTATATTATAATTATTAATTAAATATTCAATATTATTTAATTAAACGATCATTAACTTCTCTAAATCACCAATTATATAATTAAATAAATTAATTATATATCTCTAAAAATGTGGGTCATTACATTCTTCCCCACTTAAAATAATTTCGTCCTCGAAATTGCTAAGTTAGAGGACGACCCTATCTATTGGAATTCCTAAGATTTGTTTACCCCTTATTTCTGATTTCAACTGAACCAATTAATATTGACAAAAATATTTATTCATTCCAACTAACTAAAATTTTCAAAAATTCTGAAAATTTTCTAACACTTTAAATTTTCGGAAAATTTCGCCATACCCTCCTTTGTACTGGTCAATAGCTCAAACTCCAACTCGCCTCTCTGGGCCTTCTTCAACCCAAAAGAAAATCAAAACGCCAAACGGCTTTCCAATTTGGCTCATAAATTCCAAATTCATATAAAATATAAACTTGTACCTTTTTGTCGGGCATAACAACTCTATCACTTCCATATGCTATCAACTCAGCATATACCTGTGTTATCTCAATAAAATTCCAATCAGTTTATATCCACAAATCCAAATCGAATTTCATTTGAACCCCAATATCAAATTTCAAATTATTGACTTATCAATTTGGTTCCATTCTAGATTATCTCTAATCCAATTCAATTTTATTTAACTCAGTTCAAGTTAAATTTCAATTTATTTTTACCATCTCATTTTATTTAACTTCATTAGTTAAATTTTAATTTCTACAACTTAAATTCCTGGGTAAATTTCAAATCCATTTGAAATCATAATACCAATTCAAAACCTTTGAATTTCTAAACAACCTGTTTTCTCAAAACAATTCAAATCAAAATCTCTGGTAGTAATCCACCACTTAGAACTCGAAAATCACACCGATGATACTGCGCAGTCATCATCGGAATTATTTTCCAGCGACCCAAGTGATTTCAATACTATATCATTTTCAATACTATTACTAAATACTTCCATTTTGAAAACATTTCAAAATCTCCCAGGAACTTAAAATTTCCTTATTTTGATTCCAAATCTGATTTAAATTCATATTTAATTCATCTTATTTCATATACTTTACTTATATGAATTCTGATTAGTTATTTATAACCATTTCACTTTTATAATCTCATTCGATTATAATTACAACCAATATATCTAATATATGATAGTATATTACATATCCACACCGTGTCGGTCCATCGTATTCAAGTATCTATTTACTCCTACCGATACAGTGGATCAAACTGATCGACCAGAACTCATAAACAATTCAACCAATGAATCTCCACAATATAAAACCATTTTTATATCAAATACAAATATGCACTCGTATATATACACTCAAACTCAATCTAGGGTATTACTAACCCTATCTCTACCGAGTCACGCCACAGAGCCAAGGTAATTCTTAACTTAAGCTCTGATACCAACTGTAACGACCCGGATTTTCGGCGACTTTGGTTATCGACATAAGCTCGATGTCGATAACCAAAACATCGAAAAATCCCGGTAATTAATGAAAGAAATTAGAGGGTGAGAATATATAAGATAGAAACTTAGAATAGAAGAAGAAGAAGAACACAACATCAGAGTAACACGAACCTCACAGCGGAACGAATAACATATAATAGATAACATAACTTGGAAATATAACAGTTATGTATACAATAGCACTTATCAGAGTACAACACTTACAACACAGCGGAAATAACTGTAGCTATATGATCTTGAAGCCTCCTGCTCCAAGCTCTCCAAGTATATCTGCAAATTCCTGACTACTTGACTGCCCGTACAAATTAGGCACCCAAGAGTTTAGGGAAAACAACAAAGTAAACTCCGGGTCAGTCATGGGACTGGTATGAATAAAACAGTTTAAACAGGTATATGAACAAGTAAACGATATCTCATAAGACCACGCCGCAGAACGGAACGAGTTTTTCCCTTATGAGAATCTAAAATATCTTTATATCAAAAACCTTTTGATATTATAATAATATCTATATACAAATAGATATCAACTAGCAGAAACACTTTCATCTCACGTTCTACATATATAGTATACAATCAAAATCGCAAGCACGTATTGGATAATGGATTTCCAACCATGACAAGGTATGGAACCACCTTCCGATCAGTGTACTCTAGGAACAATACAGTGGAGTTCAACAAGAACATCTTGTAACTCAACCACACATGACCGACCACTCATTTCGCTTGAGTGTATCGAATGTATATCACCAACGGTTGGGATCAGCAACCGTTCCCGTATATATATGGGACAGCATTGATAGATTTAAGTAACAAATGAATATTCTCTAGATAGGTGATTATACACACTACTTCGGTGCGACCGACTTAGCCATGTTGCCTGCCCGATTTCTGTCATTTACCGGATGATAAGGCTAGAAGCTACGCTTTATCATCACATCAGATTCACTTCGAATGTCACATTGTCAGATCCATCGAAAATCACTAATTGGCGTCTACAACAGTACATTACGTGTTAGCTAAAGAAGTTTCCTTCTCCGCTTCCAATCTTGGTACGGTTGAAGAAATCAATGTATGTGAACTTTTTGGAAATACTCTGTCAGACATTCATTCATACAGATCATCCTCATTCACTTAGAATGTCACATCGTCATACCCGCCAAATCACAAATTGACTTATCCAAAAATAACACGGGTATACAGCTAAGAGAAACGAATTCCTCCGCCACCAAACGTGAATACGTTTGAACAGATCAACTTACGCGATCCATTGGATATACTCTGTCAGACCTTCGTCCATACAAGTTGTCCTGGGACTGGACAAACCGAAGGCACTATTCAATATATCCATCTTAGTCACTGTTATCTAAGACTTATACAATAGCCCTTGCAATTTTACTCCGTCTTCAATTATCTTTGGCATATATGATTCGCAACGCTTATGCCAATACAGAGTGGTTCTTTGGATAATAATCCAACCGGTCTCTCCATATTAACAACGTTAAAATGGTCAAAACTTCGATAGTCGGTGAGTTAACTATCAAAGAAAAACAAGTGTGCAAACAACGATATTATTTCCTAATGGAAATTATATCGAACAAACATCATTTAACATAAATCTCTTTAGTTCATTTATTTACTTATCTCCTGTTTCCCTATATTCTAAATTCTTATTTTTCTTTTATCAGAAAACATTTCTGATTCTCGTTTGGAAAACATTTCCAAAACTCCTTTACGATCAAACCGTACCATTTCTTAGTTAAGAAGGAAGTCACTCAAGTTGGGGTATAATTACCTCTCAGACCTTAACTGAACAACGTTATAACTTCAAAATGGTCAAAGTTTATCTTTTAATCTTTAACAACTTCTTTACGCCTTTCTCGGATTCAATTTTACTAATCCACTTCTATATTTAAAACATTGGTTGTAACGATAACGTTATAATCCCTACTTTCGAATTATCTAACTTTAATTATAACTTCTATTCTTATTAGTGAATAATTAACCTAACACTTATTTATTTATAAATAAATAAATCTCTATTTAAACACTGGAAAGTATAAATACTTTCCCGAATTCGATATAATCGAATTTGCCGATTAACTCCCTTCGAGAAATCTCTCTTTGATTAACTCTTCTTCGAATAACCTATATTCGATTAACTTCTTCTCGAATAAACGATATTCGATAATCTCTCTTCGAATAACTAATATTCGATAACTCTTCCTTTTCAAATATCTCATATTTGAAAATCTCACTTCGATTAAACTATAATCGATAACTCCCTTCGATGAAACTAACATCGATAACTCCTTTCGATGAAACTAACATCGATAACTCCTTTCGATGAAACTAACATCGATTTATTTAACTCGACGAACTTAACTCGACTAACTTAACTTGACTCGACTAACTCGACTTACTTAGTTCGACCAATTCGATTCGATTAACTAGGCTCGACTAACTTGACTAACTTAACTCGACTTACTTGGTTCGACCAATTCGATTCGATTAACTAGGCTCGACTAACTTGGTTGAACCACCCGATCAACTCAACTTATTTAACTTAACTTATTTCTCAATTTGATCAACTCGATTAACTCCTATCGAATAACTAATATTCGATTAAACTCCATTCGCTTGACTCTAGATCGCAGCGATCACAATGGTTACGCCTGACTCCCTCAGGAAACATCCGACCGCCGTAGGCTATTTACAGCCCTGCGAATTACGCTAGCAGTCGTATAAGATGGCAATTTACCCTGAATACTATGTTTGACTAACTCTGTTTCAAATAACTATATTTGATTAACTCTAGTTCGTTTTAACTCTAATTGATTAACTCTAACTAATTAACTCCAACTAGTTAACTCTAACTGATTAACTCTAACTGGTTAACTCTATTTGACTAACTCGACTTGACTAACCCCTTTCGAATAACATATTCGATTAACTAACTTTCGAATACCATATTCGATTAACTAACTTCGAATACCATATTCGATTAACTCCTTTCGAATGTCTATATTCGATTAACTAACTTCGAATACCATATTCGATTTACTTTATTCACTTTATAAAGATTTCCTTTTTAACAACGTTTTATTCATTTGAAAAGATTTACTTTTAAATAACGGTTCTAGACTTTAAAAATGATTTCCTTTTTATAACTTTTCCTTTTCAATTCTATTTGTAAATGGTTTACAAATATTTCCTTTTCAGATTTATTCTTGAAATATTCTAACTCCTTAAATTCCCTGAAAAATTCGCCATAATCTCCTTTGTAACGGGAGCATCAAGAAAATCCCCAAACCCGCCATACAGGCCTTTCCATTCAAAAAGAAAATGGTTTGTAATTATTTCCTTTTCGAATATCTCCTATTTATAAATATTCCAATTTATAAACATTTCTTATTTATAAATATTCCACTTTATAAATATCTTTTATTTATAAATATCCCATTTTTATAAATATTCTATTTTCAATATCACTTTGCAAATCCCCTTATCAACATTTCGTATGTTATGGTGTTCAATTAGATCAAATCATGATGTTCAATATCGTCCAAGCACATATAATCGTCCACAGATTTTATATCACATCATATAACAATATATGAAAAACAATAAAATAACTGTTGAGGAATCCAGTCGGATTCCTCCAACCTGTCTCCCTGCATCCACAGATGTTACACAATATGATTATCATCACTTTCAGTTCTATATGATATATTCTGTTAAACAGAATCGATATAGAAAATTCAACTAACTGACTAGTAGTTCAATCAAACAGTCAACATACAGTCAATCAACCAATATCTAACAGTTCTAAAAATACAACATGAAATTATAAACTGTTCAGAGTTAGTGAGATTTACTCACATTGGCGCGTTAATCGTTAAATAACGGTTTGCGTTTATTTGACTGCGACGGACAATTTATTTCGCCATAAATTGTAACAAGCTTGGATTCACTCCTAGTCAGCTCCAGGGTGTAGTGTCCGTCCCTACGATCCCAACGCAACTCACGGTTCGTCAATCTGATATTGTATGGCCGAGATATAGAGGTTACACGTTAAGGTACATTTTAAAATAATTAAAACATGGTTAGTTAATCAAATGGGCTTAACTCTTGAAACAAGGCCCATCCACACCCGTTTAAAGCCCACCCCGACATTCTTTTTCTTCCCCGAATCAATTCCGATGCCTACTCCTCAAATACAACAGCCACTTTCGAAACTTCCCTCCTCCACCACTCTTCCTATACACCACCGAACAATGGACTTCCACCACCATTTTTCTCCTCTTCGAATACCCTTTCACCTCAGATCATCCATGAGCAGTTCGAACTCCCCAATGAACTTCCACCCTCAACCCAATCTCGCGCTACAGGAAAAAGCGTGCATTGCTTTTTGCACTGGAACTCCACCAAAGGTCTTCGACAGACGCGCCTTGCCTCCCGAAGTGCTGTGCTGACCTTCGTTCAACCCAGATCCACCCATATCGTCCCCCGAGTCCCGCCTTAGCTTCATGGTTCCCACAAATCCGAGCTTCAGAAGTCCGACCGCAACTAATTCGAAGGGTACCAGCTTGAAGCTTGTGAGCACAGGAGTCCATCGGATCTAACCATACTCGATTTTGTTGAGTGAAGCTCCTGATTTAATTGATAGAAGGATTGATTTATATTTGATTTTCTTTTGAAATTACTTTCTGCGTTTGGTCTGTATAAATGAGAATTGTGCTGTGTTTTAACGTGGGAGGTGTGTGGTTGAGAATTTAGATGAACGTGGCCTTGCTTTGGTCCATTCACTAAGTTAGGATATTTTCTTTTATTGTTTTATATTCGTTTTCAGTCTTCTAAAAATTCGCATAGTCACATGTGATACCCAAAAATCACCAAATTGGACATGTAGCTAGAGTTTGACATTACGGTCCCAACGAAATTGGTTTCATCGAATTCTGACTCCGTATGCTCACACAACGTATTTTTAACTGTCGAAATACTGACTATTTTACACTCTAAAAATCCGTACGGCCACACAGTGACTCTAAAAATCACGAAACTGGAAATCTAACAACTATTTGATATTGCGGATCCAACAAAATTGGTTTCGTTGAATTCCGACTTCGTTTGCAAAAGTGGCCATTTTTAACGCTCTAAATAGCCTATTTAAATATATAAATATAATTAAATTAAATATTAAAAATTTAAATATTATCGTCTATATTCATAGTGGCATACCACACAGCTCTAGAATATTCCTGTATGTATTTACAACTCGATATTCACTTCTGGGTCAACCCGATATTTGATTTATATTGAAATCTCTTTTATAAATCTAAATAATTCCTTTATAAATTACAAAGGAATTCTACAACGACTTTTCTAAAATTTGATTTGGACATACATCAAAATCTACACGACGAAATCCCGATTTTTCTCTTCCACTAGAAAGATATACTTCACCAGCTCCACACGTTTCTTGTTTCACAGAAATCCGCTTTAAAACGAACCCTGTACATTCAGTTGAAGTTCGAATCGCCAGTTCACGAACAGCCGTGCCATTTCGAGCTCGTTTATAAATATATTATAAACTATACATTCAACTGTCGTCGATTCAATATATTCGTTATTATATTTCGAATCGAAACTCCACCAAATCTCGTATGTTATTCAATTCACATGATATTGTGAATTTCACTATTTCCGACTATTTCGACATTATAATATATTATTACATTATAATTATTAATTAAATATTCAATATTATTTAATTAAACGATCATTAACTTCTCTAAATCACCAATTATATAATTAAATAAATAAATTATATATCTCTAAAAATGCGGGTCATTACAATAACAACAGACTTTAATCACATTATAGTAATGTTACATCAGAGTACAAAATATCAGAGTACATCGATTCAAATTACAGCGGAAGATAAATTACAATATTATAATACATTGCAGCGGAAAAAATAAAATAGATACAGCGGAAGACAACTATGCTCTGGACACAGCTTTAGGCTTCAATCCAGAATCCTGCTCAAGAGATAAGAACCTGTAGACAAACTACTCGACTGCCCGTGTGGAAAAGAGGGCACCCGAGTTTGCAAAGGTGGAAACAAACAACGGGTCAATCATGGGACTAGTGTGAGAATTCTTAACTAATAGCAATAAGACAAATCCAAGGACCACGCCGCTAACGCAGAACGGGTTTACTCCAATGGATTGCCATGCATGATTAAAAGTAAATCGTAAAACAGCGCAATGCTTTTTGGAAAAATGAAACCATCATAAGACCCAAGTCCCATCACATAATGCAACGCAAACTGGAGGAGAGGGTTTTACCTTATAATGGTTAAAAATGCTTGATACGATAAAAACGGGTTTGATATTATTATAGTGTATATAAGTTTCAAAAACAGTTCAATCATAATGTATCAATCCTAGGACACATAGATACCATAATACTATGCTTCCATACTAGTAATACAATCAAATCCGCATAAGCTCGTATTGGAAATTGGGTTCCCATCATGAGTCAAGGCTAGGGAGGAGCTCCTTACCGATTCGAGACACTCTAGATAATGTCTCAGGATTCCCCGTAGTTAACCCTTGGATCCTGCAGGGCCGGTCCACACATACAACTTTGTGGATTAGTTACTCCTGGACACACGTTTCCCGATCTTATAGGACCTATCATCTGAGGCGGCTCATTCCATCATCCACACAAGTAAAATGCAGGGTCGTGTTAAAGCCCAAACACCACTTCTAGCTAGAAAGAAACGTGTTGCTCTCCCTGCGTTCCCTTCTCCCGTTTTAGACTCCGCCGGTGTGTGAGGCTCGCGAAGTCACGCTATACACAAAGCTATGCCTAAACAGGCTATGCTTTGATCATCCCACAAGGCCTGCTTTTCAATAAAGCCTTGATCATGTGCATCTTAGCATGTCACATCGTCAATCCATACCATACCATTGATTTCTACCAACATATAACCTCTAAGCTCGTACGTCTCAGAGAAGGGTGTAAAACACCAAACAGATATATGTTCAGCAGAGATCAACGAATACAGTATAAAGGAATACAATGTCAGACATACAATACATTTATAAGCTTATGCACTGGGTCTGAGCGAAAGCCAAATCCGTACAAATCAACACTACGTCCGGATAACTACCATCTTAGCCCCGTCTTGGGAGCAAATCAATCAAGGGCCTCAACACTAATTACCCATTCGATGTGAAGACTGTTGGTCTTCAATCGACGTCTTTAATTCTTCGAACGTCGTACCATTATTCAGAATGGGTTAAACCCGGTCTTTCCGAATAACACGCGTGATTTAAAATTAGGTGCTATATATAAACCACATCAACGTCTCATTCTAATTCAGAATATTCTTTTTAATGAAGTGCTCACATTATTAGGGAAAGGTTTCCATAAATTTTATCAAAGATAAATCTTTCAACTTATTCTTTAATCTTCCTTTATTCACCTTCAATCTAATTAAAGATTTATTTAAAACTTTACTAAGTTTTAGTCTTCTAAAATCATCGTTAAATGACTAATCACTTTTCTGGAATAACCTTACCTTTTATTCGAGTTTAAGAACTGATGTTATTCAAAACATAGTTCACGAGAGACCCCATTTCATGTTTCATTAATTCCCAATTTAATATATAATATTAGGCCCCTCTTCTTTTAGAAAATTTCAGTTAATCTTAATTAAAAGATTAATTAACAACAAATCAAAATTTCACTATTGATTTGAGTTTCAAGAACTAATATCCTTCAAAACATTGTTCACAAACAACCCATAATCAATTTCCTTTTTATTTCAATTGTAATTAATAATTGAGAATCTCATTTAAATCTAAATAAAAAGATTTTCCTTATTTTTACGTATTTTAAAACGTTTATAAATTCGTTTCAAGGACGATTCCAACTATAATCTAAAAATTGATTATTCTATATGTTATCCTTTTATAATAATATTATTTCCCAAAATATTAATTTTGAAATTTCTCTTTTAATATTCATTATAAAATGGATAAAATAAATCGATAAACTCGTTCGGGTTTTTAAAATGCGTTGCTGTTTTTTAACGGATTAAATAACCCAACTCATTTTCTTATCCATTTGTATTTTATAATGGGCTAGACCTCTCACATTAAGCCTACGACTTGTGGATGCTGGATTTGTCGGTCGGTTCCGGGCAGACTTATTCCACCAGTTGGGCTTAACCTCGTGTCATGGCCCGTTTCGTATTCGTACGCTTAGACCTCTCACATTAGGTTTAATATTAGTGGTTGCTGGATATGCCGGTCGGGTCCGGACAGACTTCCACCACAAATGTAACCTAACCTCGTGTCCAAGCAAAATTATAATTTATAATTATAATTAATTTTTCCAAAACATTTTATTTGAAATTATCCTTTCCATTAAGGAATCTTAATTTTAACATATTCTTTATTTCTAACTATCTTGATTTCAAGTATCTTAATATAAATTGTAACTTTCCATATTCCTATAACACTATAGTAATATTTTCAAAATGTAAAATTTTGAAATTCAAACTTGAAATATTAATTTGTCATTTATTGCTACACTTATTCTTATAATATTTAAAATAATATTATAATAATATTTTCAAAATGTATAATTTTGAAATTCAAACTTCCAATATTAGTTAATTATTTATTACTGCATTAACCATTCTTGATAACTTTAGAAAATTTTGCATTGGAATGAGACTCAAATCAAATACCATTAATTAATGGATTCATACAACGCATTTGTGAAATAATGATAGACATTCCTTTATCACCAAATTAACATTCCAATAACATTCAGGTAACATTCACACAACATTCAAATGACATTCAAACAAAATCCAAATAATAATATATTATTTGTGCACTTGGGCGATGTGTGAAAATATCAGCCCAATCAACATATACAAGTCAGGCAACTTGTATATGGCAGTGTAACATATTTGAATTATCATAAATAATAATAAATTAACATTAATTAGCATGTTGCATATTTTCAAAATTCAACACAAATGCTAAAAATAATTTTATTTTCTATATTTTATAATGACACTAAAATATAATTACTTCCACCTTTCATGAATACTCTAGTTTTTATTTTCATTTTTCATAAAATTAGATGACGCTAACTTTACTTCCATTTTTCTCAAAATTAAATGACGCTAACTTTACTTCCATTTTTCTCAAAATTAAATGACGCTAACTTTACTTCCATTTTTCTTCATTCATTTAAAAATGAAAATAATTTTTTAACCTTTACATATGTTCTTTTCATTACATTTAAAATGTAAATGAATTTACAGCATAAAATTTCATTCTTACATCTTACATTAAAAATGTAATTTCATTATAATGACAAGATCTCTTTTTAATTACACTAAAAAAAAATGTAATTATCAATCGGTGTGAAATCTTACTTTAACAATTTCATAAAAGAAAATGAATTTCATTTCAAAGGTAAATTCTAATCTTTTAATTTCATTAAAAATGAAATTTCATTACATTGTAAATATAATTAACATTATAGTGAAAAATTCTAACTTTTTAAATTACATTAAAAATGTAATTTTTATTTACTATGCAAATCCTCATTCTTAGTTCACATAATAAAAATGTACTTTTGATTATTATGCAAAAATGTTAATCTTTAATTACATAAAAAGGATGTAATTTTAATTGCCATGTAAATTTTCATTCTTTAATTACATATAAAAATGTTTTTACTTTACAATGTGAATTCATCTTTAATTACATAATAAAAATGTAATTTTTATTACAATGCAAATTTCTCTTCTTTATTACATGTAAAAATGTAATTTGTATTACATGTCAAATTCCTACTTCTAAAAAAAATGAAATTTTATAATATAAGTCAAATTCCTACTCCTTATTTACATGAAAAAAAATGTAATTTAATTACATTCAATGTAAAAATATCGTCTTTTTATTTTCAATGTAAAAATATCGTCTTTTTATTTTCAATGTAGAAATATCGTCTTTTTATTTTCAATGTAAAAATATCGTCTTTTTACTTTCAACGTAAGAGTATCGTCTTTTTACTTTCAACGTAAAAATATCTCATCTTTTTATTAACATGTAAACTCCTTTCTTAATTTACATATAAAAATGTAAATTTGAATCTATTCACATCTTCAAATTCTCAATTTTAACTTCATACAAGGTGTCATTTTATATGCGATATAAATTTCATGCCTTTCTATTGTATATACAATTGCAGATCTAAATAAATCAATGACTAAAATAACCATATAACTCTCAAACAAATCAATAATCCATCGCAACATCATAGATCAGAACCAATAACATATACAACATGATTTATAAGCAAATGAAATAACTAGATTAAAATTGTAACAACCCATATTCTGAATAAACAAGTTATAACATAAATCAAGGCAGAATTAAATGATAAAATATGAATCCAGGGAAACGGGCTGTGCCATTGCATTCGCCTCGGAAAAATACGCGAAACAGAGTCCGAGTTTTCGAAAATCGGAGTCCGTATGACCAAGTTATGGCCCGTCGAAGTTTTCAAAAAATTTCAAGTTCAAATTTGAATTCAGAAATTCAAATTCAGCCAAAACAGACTGGGCGGGGAAATTCCCGCCCAGACAGGTCGACAGGGGGGTCGACACTAGGGCCGACCCCCCCAACCAGGTCGACACTAGGGTCGACCTGGGGGTCGACCTCCCTGGTCGGCCAGGTCGGCCTGGTGCACTTAATTGGGCTGTTTGGACCTGTTTTGGTGGCTAGTGACGTGATTTGATGGCTCAGATTTGATTTAGGGTTAATCCTATGGCTAAAACTAATCCTAAACTCTATAAAAAGACCCTAATACCTAGCCTAAATCATCATAAATCAATCCTACAACTAAACTATGCCAAAATGTTTAATCATGGCCTCCACCCTCTTGTCAAAGCCTCCACCTTCATTCATATGAGAGTTCCTAAGCTTGTTTGAGAGTTTCTAAGCTTGATTCAAGGCCAAAGTTCAATCTTTCTTCATCAAAGCAAGGATCTTCTTCTTGGGTTTTCATTAGAGCTTGTCATTTGGGAGATTTAGAGTTGCTAGTGGCTTCGTCTCAATCTTTTTTATATTTTATAAGTCTTCATAGCATTGTAAGCCTTATACTACTCTTAGATTCTAACTATGAAGTTAAATATGACATGTTGCAAGTTTGAGTTTGGGCCTAAGTATGATATGTGCTTTGATCCTATCATGTTATGCATGGATTTATTCTATGCATGTTTGTAAAGCTATCACCTTTACCTTATGCATAGAAAGCTATGAGCTTTGATTGGAAATGTTGCATAAAGCAACATAGAAACTCTCATAAACCTTGTGTTATCTTGCATATGATGTTATATGTGAATCACTAGCTACCATCCTATGTCATTTATGACCATGTTTCACCTATTATGCTAAAGTTGATATCATGCATGTTTTGAGGCCTATAATGTAATATGCAAGTTTATGAACACATTTGCCTCATATGCCACCATGTTTAACTTGTGGCCCAAACCTTATTAATTATGTCATGCTTCTAAGTTTCCCCTTTGAGATCTATTTGCGTTTATGCGAACTTACATGCGATGGGGTTACGTTATGGGTAAACTAAAATGACATAGACCGTGTTGTTGGACCTTGATCTAGGTCATCTCGGGATATTGGGTCAAGATTGGGCCAAGGGAACTTTTCTTGTTGATACTTGACATAGATTACTAGTACACACTTGGTGCAACTTAACCTTGTATATGCGATGCCACACTTGATCTATCTTTTCACCACTCCAGTTATCACCCTATGTTTCACCTCTGCTTTACATGTCCAGTTAACTTTATTAGTTTTTATGCTAATAGTAGGTAGGACTTACCAGTCTTTTTGGATGACCCGTTTTCTTTTGCCTCTTTTCTTCCGTTCCCCCCCCCCTCGGTTTGCAGGGTGGGAACACTGGTACCTAGCAGGATCTTTAGCTGCTTTTCTGGATAGCTCATGTACGGGTTGGACTTGAGCATGCTATGGCTTTATTCTACTTTGGGAATAGTTACTTATTGTTTTTTCCGGTTTTCAGTTTATGTTCTAGACTTTGTTTTGTGGGAAAATAATGACCAAGTACTTTGATGTAACTTGACTATGGTTTTGAAATGTTAGTTTTATTCGCTGCTTTACTACTCTGTTTTACTTATATGTTCTATCTTGTGATATCTGCATGCATGTTTACCTTGTTTAACGCCCCTCTAAAGCTAGTGTGCTTGCAAGAGTGGCATTGGCGGAGGTGGGGTGTTACATTTGGTATCAAAGCATAAGGTTTACAAGATTTGAGCAAAAAGGGTTTTTAAAACTTACCTTTTGGAAAACTATTTTCAAAACCAATTAAGTATTTTCCAAGAAAAGTCTAGTTATTTTAAAAGGCTATTCCCCAAAAGCCATTAGCACTATCCTTCGTTTCCTCGTTCTGAATCTATCTTTTTCTTTTTCAGTATGGCCGATCTGAACCTTCCCGAGGGAGTAACCATTCCCGGATGGTTCCGGAGGTACTTGGTAGCTAGGGCCAACGATGTGGGCCCAGCAAACACCCCCACCGTAACTGAGGTTCCTCCTCCTCCTCCTCAGAATCCACAAGCAGATTTCGCTAAGGTTTGCAAAGACTTTAAGGCGATGGGTGGCAAGAATTTTATTGGGACGGAGACTTTTGTGGAGGCAAGAAATTGGTTGAAAGAAACTAAAGATCTCTTCGCCATCTTTGATGTGGAAGACCGTAGAAAAGTTCTATTGGCAGCATGGCTATTAAAAGAAGAAGCTGCTTATTGGTGGGAGGTCACCAATGCTACTAGGCCTATAGAGACTTGGGCCGACTTTAGGACAAGGTTTGGGCTTAAGTTTCTATCATCTGCTGAGGCGAATCTGCAATTGGAGAAGTTTATATCTTTGAAGCAAGGGGACATGACAGTGAGGGAGTATGTGAATAAGTTTAACCAGCTTGCTCGATTCGGTTTGGACATGGTTAATACTCCCCAGAAGAAGGCTTTACGCTTTGCACGAGGGTTGAATGAGCCATTACAAGGTTTAGCCCTGTCTCATATACCCATGGGGGCCACTTTTGAAGGCCTAGTAGACATGGCATTGCTTCAAGGAGACGATAAGAATGGCAAGAAAGAAGTCAAGCCTAATGTGACTCAAGCCAAGAAGACGGACTCCAAGTGGGGAGGAAATCAGAGCAATAAGAACAACAAGAACAACAAGGGCAATAAGGCCAACAACAACAAGGCGAAGGACCTAAGAAAATGCAACTTCTGTGGGATTGTTGGGCACATAGCCAAAGATTGCAGAAAGAAGAAGAGGAAGTTGGGCGAATGCTTTCACTGTGGAGAGCCCGGACACCTTAGCAAGGATTGCCCCAAGAAGCAAGGACAAGGGCAAGGGCAGACTCAGCGTGCAGGACCTTCTGGAGGGCAAGTGCATGCCCTCAACACTGCTCCAGTTCAGGATCGAGGTAGTATTTCTATAGAAAGCCTTGTTTATATTTCTGATTTTCCTGTTCGCACTTTATTTGATTCTGGCGCATCGCACACCTTTATTTCTTCTGACATTGTTGAAAGTTTGCACCTAAGTACTAATCTAGTTGAGAATCCCGTTAGTGTTTCAAATCCAATTGGGGGCTCCGCCCATCTATCTATGATTTGTGTGGATTTGAAGATTTCTATCTTGACCGTGGAATTCACGTGTAATGCTTATGTTCTTGGGTTCACGGGATACGGGTTGATTTTGGGCATGGATTGGTTGTCCAGTTATGGAGCCATCCTAGATTGTGAGCATAGGGTGGTGAGGCTCATGACTCGCCTCGGTAATACCCTAGAAATTTCTTGTAACCCTAGAGGTCCCGTCATGTTATGTTATCTTGAATCTCTTGACTCGTCCATCGTTGATCTGCAATCTGTAAGAGTAGCCCGAGACTATCCTAATGTCTTTGAAGAAGTTAAGGGGTTTCCCCCTAAACGAGAAATAGATTTCCGCATATATCTAGTCGATAATGCCAAGCCAGTATCATTGCCCGTTAGGCACATGGCCCCACGAGAAAGAAGAGAACTCAGTAAGCAAATCAAGGAGTTGCTTGAAAAGAATTTTATTAGGCGAAGCATTTCTGAATGGGGTGCTCCTGTGGTATTCGCTACTAAGGCGGATGGTTCGCTTCGTCTATGTGTTGATTATCGAGAGTTGAACAAGCTGAAAAATAAGAATAGGCACCCGTTACCAAGGATAGACGACCTCTTTGACCAGCTTGTTGGTGCTTCTGTTTTCTCTCAGCTCGATCTAGCCACCGGATTCCATCAGCTTAGAGTGGCTGAGGATAGTATTGATAAGACTGCGTTTAGGAATCCAGATGGATTCTTTGAATGGCTTGTCATGCCATTCGGTTTGACTAATGCACCCGCCTACTTCGTAGATTTGATGAGTAGGGTGTTCAGGGAGTTCCTTAACAAGTTCGTGGTTGTCTTCGTGGATGATATTCTGATCTTCTCAAAGGATGAGGAAGAACATGCTAGACACCTCAAGGAGGTGATGGATACGCTTAGAGCTCATCAGTTGAAAGCCAAGTTCTCTAAATGCCATTTTTGGAGAAGGGAAGTTCGATTTCTTGGACATAAAGTTTCTAAGCAAGGCATAGCTGTGGATCCCGCGAAAGTGGTTGCGGTTCAAGACTGGAAGACTCCTAGGAATGCAACCGAAGTAAGAAGCTTTCTCGGTCTGGCGGGCTATTATAGGAAGTTTATCAGGGACTTCGCTAAGATTTCATCCCCTCTTACTAAGTTGACGAAGAAGAACTTAGTTTTTGCAAGGGACTTAGAGTGTGAGCTTGCTTTTCAAAGGCTCAAGAGGGCCCTTACCACAGCTCCAGTTTTGGCATTACCCGATAGCGGTAAGATGTTTACCGTGTACACCGATGCATGTGGCATGGGGTTAGGTGTTGTTCTGATGCAAGAGGGAAGAGTGATATGTTATGGGGTAGGCAACTTAAAGTTCATGAGAAGAACTATCCCACTCATGATTTGGAGTTGGCGGCGATCGTCTTTGCACTCAAATCCTGGCGCCACTATCTTCTAGGCGAAAGGTTTGAGTTATATACCGATCATAAGTCGCTCAAGTACCTCTTCTCGCAGAAAGATCTGAATCTAAGGCAGCAAAGGTGGATGGAATTCTTGGCATCTTATGACTTTGAGATAGCTTGTACCCCTGGCAAGGGTAATGTTGTGGCAGATGCATTAAGCAGAAGTAGGTTGACTTTGAGTCCCTTGTTTGTTGAGATGAGGAGCCTAGAGTTCTTAGCAACCTTTGATTTCACAACAGCTGTTGAGTCGATGACGGGTTCATTAGCATCCCTTGAGCTTAGACCTATACTTCTTGATCAAGTTGGGGCTTCGCAGAAAGGAGACCCGCAGATAGTCGAGGTCATGGACAAGTTGATTCGTGGTGAGTCGTATAGTCACCTTGCTAGATAAACTATTGATGACAAGGGTTGGCTAAGGCGTGATGGAAGGCTATGTGTTCCACAAGTAGGAGACTTGGTGCATAAAGTTCTCGAAGAAGCGCATCACTCGAAGATGACTATACATCCTGGAGGAGATAAGATGTATAGGGATATGAAGCGCATTTTCTTTTGGGCTGGAATGAAGAAGGATGTGGCAGAGTATGTTTCAAAGTGCATAGTGTGCCAACAAGTGAAAGCCGAGTCGAAGAAACCCGGTGGGCTATTACATCCATTGGAGGTCCCGCAATGGAAGTGGGAAAGTATTTCTATGGATTTTGTGGATGGATTGCCTAGGTCAAGGAAAGGGAATACGAGCATATGGGTCATGGTTGATAGACTTACGAAGAGTGCTCATTTCATTCCAGTGAAGAGCAAGAGGACCGCATCATGGCTAGCATCTGTTTATCTTCGAGAGATAGTGAGATTGCATGGAGTTCCTTCTAGCATAGTTAGCGATCGTGACCCAATCTTCACTAGCCAGTTCTGGAATAGTTTGCAAGAAGCAATGGGTGCGCGATTGAATCTAAGTACAACCTACCACCTCCAGACAGATGGCTAAACCGAAAGGGTGAATAGAGTGCTAGAAGATCTCTTGAGGCTTTGTGTTCTTGACTTCGATGGTACTTGGGAAGACCACCTCCCTCTTGTAGAGTTTGCTTATAATAATAGCTATCAAGCTAGCATAGGGATGGCACCATTTGAAGCTTTGTATGGGAGGCCGTGTAGGTCACCATCTTGTTGGTGGGAGACAACGGATAGGCTTATACTTGGGCCCGATATGACACGGGACACATCCGAGAAAGTTGAATTGGTGAGAAGACGGATGAAAGCGGCCCATGACAGACAGAAATCCTATGCTGACAAGCGAAGGACAGATTTGGAATTCGAAGTTGGAGATATGGTTTTCGTGAAGGTTTCTCCTTTGCGTAATGTTGTACAATTTGGAGCAGTTGGGAAGCTGGCACCAAGGTTCGTAGGACCCATCCCTATCATAGAGAGAATCGGGAAGATGGCTTATAAGATGGAATTGCCCGAGAAGCTAGCTGGAGTGCATAATGTCTTTCATGTCTCGCATCTCCGAAAGTGCCTACATGAGTCCGCTGAGGTGGTTGAACCTAGCATTCTTGAAGACATAGAGGTAGAGAAAAAGGCAACCTTGAGGAGAGCTCCAATTCGTATCTTGGGAACGGAGATCAGGAAGCTAAGGAATCGAGAAGTCAAATTGGTGAAAGTTCAGTGGAGTGAAGCCGAAGAGGTGCAACTTGGGAAACCGAGGAGAAGATGCGTGGGCTTTATCCATTTCTTTTTTAGGGTACATTCTTGACCTCTTTTCCATTTTAACATATCTTCCTTCTTGCTATCCATGTTTATCCTGTTTATCTTGTTATCTCGTTAACCTTGTCATGAGAACCTTAGGTAGAAACCCTTTGGATGAAACATGTATTTGAAACATGTTATGCTTAATGTTTGCAAGTGTTTGCAAGCGGATACTCGTGGATGCATGATACACATTAGTCACTAAGATCGGCTCACACACTTTCATATTGCATATGCATGAGTGCTTACACTTATTCATGGATGAAACTTGTTATGATATCACATGGATGTTGCATATGAATGAATGTTATGTGCACTCACATAGAGATTATAAATTATGTTAGGATTTTGCATACATATGGACTCATTTCACTAACATACCTTGCATTAAGGGGGTTTACTGAATCAGTAACCGCCTGATTTTCGCATTAGATAAGTACATATACACACACCTTTGCATATAATCATACAACATTTAGAATTTGTTAAGGACATTGACTGCACGTGGATGATGTTTTGAATAGATGAATGATGGATGGTAGGATACGTTCTTCCTAACTTAGAGATTTCGGGGACGAAATCCTTTAAGGTGGGGAGGATGTAACAACCCATATTCTGAATAAACAAGTTATAACATAAATCAAGGCAGAATTAAATGATAAAATCTGAATCAAGGGAAACGGGCTGTGTCATTGCGTTCGTCTCGGAAAAATACGCGAAAGAGTCCGAGTTTTCGAAAATCGGAGTCCGTATGACCAAGTTATGGCCCGTCGAAGTTTTCAAAAAATTTCAAGTTCAAATTTGAATTCAGAAATTCAAATTCAGCCAAAACAGACTGGGCGGGAAAATTCCCGCCCAGACAGGTCGACAGGGGGGTCGATACTAGGGTCGACCCCCCCCAACCAGGTCGACACTAGGGTCGACCCCCCCCCAACCAGGTCGACACTAGGGTCGACCTGGGGGTCGACCTCCCTGGTCGGCCTGGTCGGCCTGGTGCACTTAATTGGGCTGTTTGGGTCTGTTTTGGTGGCTAGTGACGTGATTTGATGGCTCAGATTTGATTTAGGGTTAATCCTATGGCTAAAACTAATCCTAAACTCTATAAAAAGACCCTAATACCTAGCCTAAATCATCATAAATCAATCCTACAACTAAACTATGCCAAAATGTTTAATCATGGCCTCCACCCTCTTGTCAAAGCCTCCACCTTCATTCATATGAGAGTTCCTAAGCTTATTTGAGAGTTTCTAAGCTTGATTCAAGGCCAAAGTTCAATCTTTCTTCATCAAAGCAAGGATCTTCTTCTTGGGTTTTCATTAGAGCTTGTCATTTGGGAGATTTAGAGTTGCTAGTGGCTTCGTCTCAATCTTATTTATATTTTATAAGTCTTCATAGCATTGTAAGCCCTATACTACTCTTAGATTCTAAATATGAAGTTAAATATGACATGTTGCAAGTTTGAGTTTGGGCCTAAGTATGATATGTGTTTTGATCC
This sequence comes from Allium sativum, assembly GCA_030737875.1. Taxonomy (NCBI): domain Eukaryota; kingdom Viridiplantae; phylum Streptophyta; class Magnoliopsida; order Asparagales; family Amaryllidaceae; genus Allium; species Allium sativum. Next base: position 306,340,596 of record CM060924.1, read on the forward strand.
TATCATGTTATGCATGGATTTATTCTATGCATGTTTGTAAAGCTATCACCTTTACCTTATGCATAGAAAGCTATGAGCTTTGATTGGAAATGTTGCATAAAGCAACATAGAAACTCTCATAAACCTTGTGTTATCTTGCATATGATGTTATATGCGAATCACTAGCTACCATCCTATGTCATTTATGACCATGTTTCACCTATTATGCTAAAGTTGATATCATGCATGTTTTGAGGCCTATAATGTAATATGCAAGTTTATGAACACATTTGCCTCATATGCCACCATGTTTAACTTGTGGCCCAAACCTTATTAATTATGTCATGCTTCTATGTTTCCCCTTTGAGATCTATTTGCGTTTATGCGAACTTACATGCGATGGGGTTACGTTATGGGTAAACTAAAATGACATAAAACATGACTTGAAAAGATGACATGAAATATGACATGTGATTATGCTTGAAACATGAACTTGGACATGATTTCTAGACAACATGAGAATGGCCAACTCGAGGTTGGGTTGAGTTTGTAGCATAAATCTACCCGGAACCGACCGGCTTAACTAGTGGCTACAAGCAATAGGACCCAATGTGAGTAATTGGTCATGTTGCACTTAAAACCCAAGGTTAGACCAAGTTGTGATGTAAAGCTACCCGGACCCGCCCGGCTTAACTAGTAACCACAACAAGGTCTAATGTGAGAGGTTGGGTGCATTAAATTAATTAATGCCACATGATAGGGTTAAGTCATGGACCACTTGGATACTTAACCAATTAAACACGATGGGTTGATAGGGTTAAGTCATGAACCTTGGGTACACTTAACCAACTTGATTGGGTAGGGTTAACCACATTTAACCCGTTAGAAACCCTAGTTACGTGGTCCTTTTCACCAGTAACCCTCTTGATTGTATCATGATACCCTAGGGACTAGGCTAGGGTGGGGCACGATTACTGGGCTGACATGTAAGCGACCAAAACGACGGCTGAGTAGGTGCGCCGGTGTAGGTTCAGGCGGACTATGGTCGTGCACATAGTCCGGAGTTGAAAAAGCAGACACGGGCACCCGTAGGTTTAGACTGTGCGTGCTTGATTTGTGTCCGTGGTTGGCACCCTAGGGCTTGATACACCCTAGGGTGGACCTAGCACAATTTGACTACACTTCGTGATTGGGTCGTATGACACCGACACTTGACGAGTTAGGCTTTTAGGGAGCCGATCGACTAGACCGTGTTGTTGGACCTTGATCTAGGTCATCTCGGGATATTGGGCCAAGATTGGGCCAAGGGAACTTTTCTTGTTGATACTTGACATAGATTACTAGTACACACTTGGTGCAACTTAACCTTGTATATGCGATGCCACACTTGATTTATCTTTTCACCATGCCAGTTATCACCCTATGTTTCACCTCTGCTTTACATGTCCAGTTAACTTTATTAGTTTTTATGCTAATAGTAGGTAGGACTTACCAGTCTTTTTGACTGACCCATTTTCTTTCGCCTCTTTTCTTCCGTTTCCCCCCCCCCCCCCCGGTCTGCAGGGTGGGAACACTGGTACCTAGCTGGATCTTTAGCTGCTTTTCTGGATAGCTCATGTACGGGTTGGACTTGAGCATGCTATGGCTTTATTCTACTTTGGGAATAGTTACTTTATGTTTTTTCCAGTTTTCAGTTCATGTTCTAGACTTTGTTTTGTGGGAAAATAATGACCAAGTACTTTGATGTAACTTGACTATGGTTTTGAAATGTTAGTTTTATTCGCTGCTTTACTACTCTGTTTTACTTATATGTTCTGTCTTGTGATATCTGCATGCATGTTTACCTTGTTTAACGCCCCTCCAAAGCTAGTGTGCTTGCAAAAGTGGCATTGGCGGAGGTGGGGTGTTACAAAAATTGATTAATTAAATCAGAATACTCACCTTGATTTGGATTTTCGGGAGATGTAGTTGATGGTTTTCAGAACGGTTAGTTGGAGATCGAAGAGCTACGAGAGGGGGATCGGCACCGGGAAGGGGGTGGGGTGCGGCTGGCCGTGGTGGGCCCGGTTTGGTGCGACGACGGCTGTCTTCGTGGGGTCGGGGCGTCCGCTACAGGGTACGGGAGGTGGTGATTTCGGTATGGAATCTCTTCGAAACGTGTACTCCGCCGAAGAATTTTGTTGAGAAACGAAGGAGAAATCAAAGTTTGAAGTTTTGAAATGTTATGGGTTTCTATGGCTGCTGTAAACGATCGAGGAAGGAGGATGAACAGTGATTTTATATTAAAATAATAGGGTTAGGTTATTATTTATTTAGTTAATTAGCCCATTAAGGTCTGATTTGGCCCGAACTCAGTATTAGGCATGCTTACTGTCTATCTTAATGTTTTGAAATCTTCTAAACGCAATGGCGCTAGTGGCAAGGCCCAATTTCGAAGTCTACAGCAGGTTTACTTTATTTTTAATATAAATCACTTAATTTTTAATTCAGCCGTACATGAAAATTCACCGGGGTCACAAATTAACTTCAAAAATTCCCGAAAAATATGTTTGGCTATGTTTTGACACTGCAGGCCTAGGAAAATTAATTTCGTTCAATTCTGAGCCCGTATGAATTTTTAATGAATTTCTACAGTCAAAAATTGTCCGTTTACACTGAAAAATCAATTATAATTATATATTAATTCTAAAAATTACCGAAAAATCATTTTTAGCTTTGTTTTGACGATAAGAACCCAACAAAATAATTTTGTTCAATTTGGAGACCGTTTGCAAAATTCAATTTTCAAGGCGTATATATTTAATATTAAAGATAAATTTTTATTCCAATAATTTCCGAAACTCGAAATATATAAGTATTTACTGTTTTTCAATATAGAAACATCATTATGAACTCAATGGAAGTGGTTTCGAGTTCAAATTCCTTTGTATGCAAAAAGTAGTGTTTTTGACCTTTATAAATTTCCTAGCGACCTTTCTAAATTTTAATTTGGGCATAACTTTTGATTCCCGCAATGAAATTTCAATTTTTCAGATTCGTTAGAAAGATATTTTTAAATGGATTCTAATATTTTTGGTTTCACTAAAATCCGTTAAATTTTGCATCGTGTACGGTCAGTCAAAGTTCAAGTTTGACTTTTCAAACTACCGTGCTATTTCTAACTCTTTTTATAATTAAAATTAAATTATTCATTCTAACTTCAATTTAGATCAATTTTTAATCATTATCATTTTAAATAAATTATTTTAAATATAAAAAACTCATTAAAATTAGTTAAAATAAATTTTTAAATTTACCCCAAAATTCAGGGTTGTTATAGGGGGTTTTTGGAGAATATTTTGTACGGTGAAATAAGACTAAACCTTAGGGCATGCGTTATATTGTGATTTTTGAGGCATAACTATTAATGCAAATTTGTGAAAATTGGGTGTAACATATTTTGAGTAATAACTTGAATATGAATTTGTGAGGCATAACTTGTAATTAACTTTGTTGGGGTACAACTTGAGAATTGGAACATGATCAGTTTTGTGAATTTGGGATGATTAGCATAAAAAATCTAGACTTCGACATGTATGGTAAATATGCTAAAAGAAAAACATGCCTAACCCGAGGTTAGATTGAGTTGTAGTGTAAAACTGCCCGAAACCGCCTGGCACATCCAGTAACCACAACAACACAGATCCAATGTGAGAGGTTAGCGCATTTAGCCCAAAACCCGAGGTTAGAATGAGTTTGCGGTAGAAGTCTGTAGGGAACCGACCGGCTCATCCAACAACCGCAAACAACAGTTCTAATGTGCGAGGTTGGGGCATTAATAAATTAATTAATGCCAATAAACAGGCATGCTAAGAATGGTAAGTGTAACGACCCAGATTTTTGAACAGTTATTTTAAATATTTAGTATGGTTTTAAATATTGAATTCATAATATAAATGAATTTTATATTAGATTTGTCAATTTAATTATCGATATATGATTTTATATCGAATATATTTAATTATCGTAATAGTAACAATTGAATTCCCAGTGTAACACTAAATCAGAACAATTCAGTTGACTAATATAAATTCTGTATTGACTTAAAAAGATAATAATTTATTTTCGATGAATTTATTCGTTCAAAAATCGATTTACATTTCTAAACGGTTTAACTTAATTTACTAGTGATTATTCCATTTTAAAACCAATTCCGTTAAGTTTAAAATAGCATATAATCTTGAAAATGACGGTCGTTAAATTTACATAGGGTTCCATGGTTGAAGTCAAGGGACCGTGAGATATTTTGGTACAGTTTATAAAACAAAATCCTAACTAGTCTAATCAATTAAACAAAGCCGACCATCGTTCATTTCAAAATCAAATCACGTTGCTTATTTCCATCTCGAGCAGACAATTTTGTTTCCCAACCTCAATATCCAGGAAAACAGGAAATTTAATGGCGTATGTACTACTGTCTCCCTCCTCCCTTATAAAAACCACGACCCCTCCCTCTACTACTTCACAAATCAAAAACTTCAGTAAACAAAAGAATGGCACCGATTTTTTTTATTTTCGTTCTACCCTCAAATCAAAACCCCAAATTTGCCTTTCCCTTCCTCCCTCTGAAATCGAAAGTTCTCTGAACAAAAGTAAAGAGGGGAAATGAGATTGCGGTCGGGATTTAAACCATCGAGGGTCTCGAGTGCGCGCTGTCGATTCAAGGGAAGGAGTCTTCGGCGATTCATACAGAGGGTGGAAGGGAAGCATGGTGCGACGTGGTCTCTGGGCCAGAATTGAACTCGATAAGTACTGGAGGGGCTTGCGAAGTGGAAGATGTGTGAAATTGGGTGTTCGATCATTGAAGTGCGAAGTGAATGGTGGAGCAGAAGTCACGACGAGGTCCAGCAGCTCCGGCAAGGGTCTCGGTTGCTTCAGTGATAAAAACAGTCGATATTTATCCACCGTAGTTCGAGTGCGATTTAGGGTATCCTCAACAACAGTTTGGAGGTACTCGCAAGAGAGGGAGTTGTCGGCATGGTTTGCTGGGTCGAGCTGAGTTGCAGAGGAGACCGAACAGGGGAAGGTGGAAGGGTAGATGCAAGAAATAAGGACTGCAGACTTCAGGAGCAGCTACGGGATTGCTAATTCAGGAAAGGAAGGTGTTAAACAAATTAGGTAATTTAATTTTAATTTAAGTTGTTGATTTTATTTCAAGTCAAGAAAAATAAATTTATCATAAGGGGATTAAGGTAAAAAGTTAGTTAATTAAATATATTATTATTGTTTACCTTATATATACGAACGGGGAAAAATATAATAACAACACTTGCATATGATAACAGTTTTCAACGGAAACGAAATTCATTTGGAATCAAAAGGGCTTAAGCTTCGCAAGCAAATTGAGTTTGGAATTTTTGGAGTAATTCGAGATCAATTTTGGAATTTAGTTTAAATCGAGTATCGTTCGATTTAAATGGTCAGATCTGCAATTAAAACCCTGGTGAGTAAATCTCACTCACCTTTAGAATTATTTTTATTTCATTAAAAATAATTGTCTGTTGCTTGTGTGGATGTTTTCTGGTTGTTTTATATATATTAGTTATTTAGGCTATTATATATATATCGGGTTGATTGATTGGTTGGATTCCCGCAGTCTCATTAGCGGATGCCCACAGTTTCATAGCGGATGATTACCCTATACGCCCCACGCTATGATTAGTGGATGACCTTCTATACCGCGATATTCTGCCACGAAGCAGAATGGGTATTATTTATGTGCTAACATCTGTGGATGCAGGGAAACAGGTTGGAGGGATCCGACTGGATTCCTCAAAAATATATTATCTGTTTGTTTATTTGATTTCATATATATTATCATATATGATGTGTTTGAAACCTGTCACTTATAATTGGTTGTTTTGAGTATTGAAATATCACTGGGCCCAAATATTAATATTTAAAAATATCGTGAAAGGATATTTTGAGAATTTAAAAGGAAAATCTATTTTTCTAAAAATGGAATTCGAATTTCGAATGGACTAGAAATATTAACTTGTTTTGAATAAATAAAACAGGTAATAAATTTATAAACGTTGTTTATAAATTAATTAATACAGGAAATTTAAGTGATGAATTTATAAACGTGTTTATAAATAAATAATGCAGAGAAGTGAAATCAGCTTATAAACGGTGTTTATAAATAAAGGGGAAAATTTATCATTTTGATAATTTGAATATTTAAATTCAAATATGAATTTAAAAATAGAAATGTGGAATCATTTTAAAGGAGTAAGCGATGAAATTTTATTCTGATAATCAGAATGAAAATTGAACTGAAAATAAATCCGTATGGATTTATGGATTGAATTCGATTAGTTTGAATTCTTTTAAATAAATATTTCTAGAATAGATGTTAGGATTATATCAAATATAAGTTAAATTAAAATATGAAGACACATTCTATATTTATGTAGATAGATTAAAATAAATAGGAATTTCCAAAATGAGATTTGGTTTTGAATAAATTTTGAAATGGACTTGTTTGAATTTTAAACAAGTAGATTTATAAACAAATGTTTATAAAGTTAGTGAATCAATTATCAGGAGATATTCTGTGATTTTTAATTCAGGTATGAATGAAAATATAATTTGAAATCATTTCGGGAAAAAGGAATGATGGGTTTTATTCTGGAATTCAGAATATAAAGGGATTGAATTTCAAATGGGTTTTGAAATGGAAAGCTTGTTTTGATATATAAAACAAGGAAGTGGATTTATAAATGGAATTTATAAATCGAGTAAAATAAATTATCATTTGATAGTTTAGAAGTTGATATTTCAAGTATGAATTGAAAAGTGAATTGGAAACGAGTTGGGATAGAACAATTGATGTGATTCAGAATAGAAACAGAATTGAGAAAATCCAAAGGAGTTAAAATTTGGAATTCGACGATATCGATTTTTATAATAAGTTATAAAGAAATTGGAATTTAGAATAGAAATCTAGTTTATAACTGAGTAGTGGAAATCGACGATTTGAGATAAATCGGAAATGTCAAGTTGAATTTGAAAAACTAGACTTGAATATATATTTATATATATTCGCACGAGGTTGAAATATAAATTATAAACGACGTTTAAAACGTTTATATTTATATATATAATTAAAACGAACTCGCCGCAGCGCTGTAGTTCGTAAATTGGCGATTCGAACTTCAATCGAGTATACAGAACTCAATTGAAGTCGGAATTCTTCGAAACAAGAAACGTCAGGACCGGTTTGATAATAGTTTTCTAATGAAGGAGAAAAATCTGGATTTCGTCGTATAGATTTTGAGATATGTCAAAATCAAATTTTCAGAAAAACAGCGCCAGAATCGTTTATAAACCATAATGGTTTATTTAATATTATAAAAGGATTTTAAGCAAATAAAATCCGAAGTTCTATTTAGAAAATTTCAGAGTGAGTTGCAAAATATATGCGAATTCAAGTTGTGTAAATGAATATGATTTTTGAAACAGAAATCAGATTTTTGATTTATTGAATAGAGTTAACTAATTCGAATAGAAATTAGTTAATGAGATTTCGAATGAATATTGAGCTTTAAATAAGTGAATTCGATTTGAGAATTTATATTCGAAATAGAAAAGAGAACTAGGATTGAAATCGAAGTTCAATTTAGTTATGAACGAGTTAAATATTTTGTTTGAACATGTTATGTTCAACAAAGAAGTGAAATAGGCAAAAGGGCTAATTAAAGAATAAATGGGCGAAACTGAATTCAAACGATTCAAAAATTGAATTCAAACGAATGGATTGAGTTGAATTGAATTGGAAACAGGTGAACAGGTGTTAAACGGATATGGGATGGAATATATGAAGATTTTTATTTATGTGCCCGACAAAAAGGTACATGTTTAAATTCATATATGGGTTTTATGCGCCGTATCGGCAAGCCGCTTGGCTTTTCCTTTTTCTTTTTGATTGAGGAAGATACTGGGAAGCTATTTGAAATTTCCCGATGCTCCCGATACAGGGGAGGTTATGGCGAAATTTTCCGGGAATTTAAGGAGTTAGAATATTTTTAAGATATTTTGATAATTTGAAATCATTGTATCGACGTATTGAATTCGATAGTAAAGTGAATATAAAAATCGAATGTTGTAAACAAAAAGGGATAGAGATAAGTGATTAGAATTGTTTCCAATTGCAAATAGAGATTTTTCTAACATATAGAAAATAAAAGAAGTTGATATTTGGAAACGTTTTCCAAATGGCATAAGGGCCAATATGGTTATTGAAAATATTTGGTTAACAAATATTGATAAGAGAATATAGAAGAGATTTAATTAATGAAATATTAATTAAAGAGCCCAGTGATTTGTTTGATATGTTGGATGAACACTTGTTTTTATTCGATAGTTAAATCACAGACTATCGAAGTTTTGACCATCGTTGTCAATATGGAGAGACCGGTTGGATTATTATCAGAAGAACCACTCCGTATCGGCATAAGCGTTGCGAACCAAGTATGCTGGATATATTGAAGACGGAGTAAAGTGCAAGGGCTTTTCTATTTATAGAAATAGTGCCTTCGGTTTCGTTCAATCCCCGAACGAACGTAAATGGACGAATGTCTGACAGAGTATTTCCAATGATCAAATGGGTTGGTCTGTATGAATATATATGGTTGCAACGGATTTATCCCTTAACATAATATCCAAAATATTTGTGCAAACTCAACTAGTGATTAACGGATCTGACGATGTGGCATTCAAAGTGATTGTGTTATCAAGGAATGGTAAGTAATCGTAGCCTCAGGCCTCAACAACCGGGAAAGGACAAAAATCGGGCAGGCAGCATGGCTATGTGGGTCGCACCCATTAGGGTGTATAATCACCTATCTAGAGAAAATTCCTTTTGTTTCTAAATCTATCGATTCTGCCCATTCGGGAAACGGTGGTTTGAGTCCAACCGTTGGTGATATACATTCGATACACTCAAGCGAAATGAGTGGTCGGTCATGTGTGGGCCGGGTTGCAAGACGTTCTTGTTAAACCCAGGTGTATTTGCCTCTAGAGATACATCATCGGAAGGTGGTCCCATACCTTGTCATGTTGGAAATCCAATCTCCAATAAGCGCCATGCGGTTTTTGATTATATACTATATATGTGGAGCGTGAGATGCAAGCGTTCTGCTATTTGGTTATTTATTTGATGTAGACATTATTATAATATCACTGGATTTTTGTATCAAAGTGTTTTGGGTTATAGTAAGGTAAAAACCGTCCATGTTTATGTGTGGGCTGGTCTTACTATTATCTTTTCTTTTGAAAGAGTTTTTGAAAGTTAAACAAGTGGTTGGAGTTTACTCACACCAGTCCCATGACTGACCCAGAGTTTATTTTGTTTTGTTTTCCCTAAACTCTTGGGTGCCCAAATTTGTACGGGCAGTCAAGTGTTTCAGGATTTTACAGATACACTTGGAGGAGCTTGAAGCAGGAGGCTTCAACATTAGTTATGTAGAGTTACTTCCGCTGTACCAAATGCTGTATTGTACTCTGATGGTGATATCTATATATGATGTAAGATTTGTATTTCAAGCTTATGTTATATAATATATTTTTATTCGTTCCGCTGTGAGTTGTGATCTTCGTTCTTCTTCTATTCTAACATTTCTTTCTTTCTATTTCTCATCTTCTAACTTCTTTCTATTAATGGTTCGTATTTCTGTGTTATTTGGGTTGGACGTGTGGTGTATTTAGTCAACTCAGATAGCCCGGATTTGCGGGTCGTTACAGTAAGGTTAAGTAAAATTTAGAACACTTAACCATTATAACATGTTAATTAGACAAGAAGGTGAGATTAAATAAATTTAGAACACTTAACCGTTATAACATGTTAATTAGACAAGTGAGCAGGGTTAAGTTAACCAGTACAACATGATGAATGAGAAGGGTTAAGAAACACTTAACCAATATGAAATGATGATGAGTAGGGTTAAGTTAATAAGAAACACTTAACCAATATGACATGATGAATGAGTAGGATTAAGTTAATAAGAAACACTTAACCAATATAACATGATGAATGGGGAGGGTTAAGTTAACACAAGAAGGCAACACTTAACCAATGTAACATGACAAGTGGGTGGGTTAAGTTAACTTGAATTGATTGATGACACTTAACCAATACAGCATGATGAACGCGTGGGGTTAAGTTAATAAGAAACACTTAACCAATATAACTTGATGAACGAATGTGGTTAAGTTAATGGGAAATACTTAACCAGTATAACATGACGAATGAATGGGGTAAAGTTAATAGGAAACACTTAACCAATCCAACATGACGAGTGAGAAGGGTTAATAAGAAACACTTAACCAACATGACATGATGAGTGGGTGGGTTAAGTTAACATGAATGGACAACACTTAACTAATATGACATAATGTGTGGGATGGTTAAGTACATATCGAGTTGGTGGGTAATATTAGTAAATATAGGCCTACAAACTTAACCATTAAGTATACATGTTTGAATCAGTGGGAGGATTAAGTACATATCGGGTTGGTGGGTAATATTAGTAAATATAGGCCCACAAACTTAACCAGTAAGAAACCCTAGTAACGGGGACTCATTTCAGCAGTAACCCACATAGATGTATCACGGTACCCTAGAACTAGGCAGGGTGGGGCACGATTATTAGGCTGATTATAAGCGGTCAAAATAGCGGCAGGGGGTATGTCAGAGTAGGTTCCGACGGATTACGGGCGTGCACGTACTTCGGAGTGGGAAAAAACAGGCATTGGGTACTAGGAGTTATTCACTGTGCATCTTGAATCATGTCGGGTTGCTATCATAAGGATTGATACACCTTATGATGGGACCAACATAGGGTATCTACACGTAAGAGAGGGTCGACTAACACAGACACGAGGAAAATTAATACGAGTAAGGAGCCAATCGATAGGGTAGTAAGCGTACATCTAACATCTTCATGGCAATTAAGCTGACTGAGGTAAGATCCTCATACTAGATGTACATCTAAAGGCTACCATAATTGCGGGGATTGGGATCACGTTGTAATATTATCATTTTACACAGATTACTAGTTGGGACACTAGTTAGGCGGTGCAGAGATATAGAAATCAGAATAACAGGGTAGTAGCGAAGCAGAGAAAGAGTAGAAGTGCATTCAGTTTATCTTGCCTTGTCGTATCTATGCTAATCGTATGTTATCTTATTTTCCTTGTTATCACGGTATTGTCTTATATTCAGTTTATTCATGTCATGATGCTTTTGCCTATTTACATGCTGAAAGTCACTGGACTTACCAGACTTATGTGTGACCTAGTTTGTTTCGCCTCTTTTCTTCCGTCCCCCCCCCTTAGTTCACAAGGAGGAAATGTTACCACTTAGCTCAGTTTTCTTTCCAAGCTCGAAGATAGTCGATGTATTGCTTTAGACTCTCTCTTCCACTGCTATGGCTGGTTCATGCTTTATTGGGGATTATCATTGTTATTTTTATGCTTCTTTTATACTTGGAAGTTTTTGAATCAAGACAGAAATTCTATGTATTACTTTTAAGTATGATTGAGACAATTGTTGTAAAAGCTTGACTAAACCACATTGTTTATAAAATGACTTTATTTTCCATTGCTTTATTTTTCTATCTTGTAATTTATTTGCATCTTTTACCTAAACGCTCCACCGAAGTTAAGGCATTCCCTTTGTGAGTGACCTTAACGGAGGTGGGGTGTTTCACTTGGTATCAGAGCTAAAGGTTTCCGGATCAGATAAAAGATTTTAAAAAGTATTTTTAAAACGGTTTTAAAAGAAGCATTTTCTAAAGAAAAAGTTTTATTTTAAAGGCCTATTCGCCAAAGCCATATGCACTATCTTTTGATCCTCTGTTTGAATCCTTGTTTCCTTCTTTCCTAAGTCTCCGGGGCTCCTAGCTTTCTGGGAGGTAACCTCGTCGTGGCATGGTTTTTTAGCTTGATGAGACTACGACATCTGCTAAAGGGCAAAGAAGTGCCCAACTCCCATCTATAGCCACAATAGTTTCACCTGCGGCTAATTTTCTTTCAAGCTTTGTAGGGATTTCCGTGCGATGGAGGCAGCTTTCAAGAGACTTGTCAACAAGCTACACAAAGATGGCAAAGATGAGAATAAGGGGGTTTGGCTAAGGAACACAACCTAAGGATGAGAAATTCATGGATATGGACTTGGTTCACAAAGGAGGAAAGAAAAGAAAATCTAAGACAAGAGTCAATGTCGTTATTATGGTATAACGGGTCATATAATTAAGGATAAGGGCAAAAACAAAGGACAAGATTTTCAGGAGGGCAAGTACATGCTCTCACCGCCAGCGTACCTGAGAGAGGTAGTAAAGCTTCGGTTGGAAAAGTTTAGTTTTTCTTTTTGATCATCCTGTCAGTACTTTTTTTGATTTTAGCGCTTCACATTCGTTTATATCTGCTTCCATAGTTGAGTCTCTGCACCTTAGTGCTTGTATAGTAGAAGATCCCATTATTTTCTCAAATCCAATTGGTGGTTCGGCTCATTTATCTTTGGTTTGTAAGGATTTGAGAATAGCTATGTTAAGTATTGAGTCTAAGTGTAATGCTTATGTTTTTGGTTTCATGGGCTATGGGTTGATTCTAGGCATGGATTGGTTAGCTAGTAATTGTGAAACGAGGGTAGTTAAACTTTCGACTTGCCTCGGGAATACCCTCGACATTTTGTGCGATCCGAAGGGATCAGTTTATCTTAGCTACTAGAATCACTTGATGCATCTATTGACGATTTGCGATCCGTTGGAGTAGTCCATGAGTACGTAGATTCTTTTGATTAGGTTAGGGGTTTGTCCCCTAAAACATGAGATAGACTTCTGCATATATCTAGTTGACAATGCAAAGCCAGTTGCATTACGTATACGACACATGGCTCTAAGGGAAAGGAAGGGCTCAGTAAATAAGTAAAAGAGTTACCTGGGAAAGGGTTCATAAGGCGAAGTACTTCTAAATGGGGTGCTCCAGTTGTATTCGCTACAAAGGCAGATAGTTCACTTCGCTTGTGCATAGATGATATTTTGGTTTTCTCTAAGAATGAGGAAGAACATGCTTTGCATCTAAGGGAAGTCTCGGATACCCTCCAAGCACATCAACTTAAGGCAAAGTTCTCAAAATATTTCTTTTTTGGAGAGAAGAAGTAAGGTTTCTAGGACATGTGGTGCCCAAAGAAGGGATAGCAGTAGATCCCGCAAAATTAGTTGCGTTACAAGACTGGAAGGTCCCAAGGAATGCAATAGAAGTAAGGAGCTTTCTTGGACTAGCGGGCTAATATAGGAAGTTAATTAAGGACTTTATGAAGGTATCGGCCCCACTTACTAGATTGACGAATAAGAATATAATCATCTTAGTCTATACATTTGGTAACATGGTTAGCATCTGTTTATTTTTAAGAGATAGTTCTGGAAATGTTAGCATGACACAACAAAAGTTGTAGTGTCGAGCATACTGGAAGAAGAAGAGGTGAAACGAGAGGCGACATTGAAATGAGTTCCAACACATATTCTGGAAACAGATATTAAGAAGCTACGCAAACCGTGAAGTTAAGACAGTCAGAGCAATATGGGATGAAGCTCAAGAAGAAGCGACTTAGAAGACTAAAGACTAGATATGCGCATCATACCCTTTTTGAGGGTATATCCTTGATCTCTCTTTTTCTGTAAAGTTTATTTGCTAGTCTTTATCTTTTAAGTATATCCTCTCGATCCTATCCTCGATCCTTAGGTAGAAGCCAATGGATGTAAACATGTGTTTGAGACATGTTATGTTTGGTGGATGCAAGTGGATGTAAGTGTTTGCTAGTGGTTGCTCGTGGATGCATATATGCACATTAGGCACTAGATCGGCTCAGTCGCTTTCATATTGCATACGCATGAGTGAATTTTTATATATATGAATTGAAACTTGGTGTGTTATCATATATATGTTGCATTGGTATGAATGATTGTGCACTCATGTAGAAGTCATAAAGTACGATTAGGGATAATTGCATACAAGATGAACTCATGGCACTGACATAATTCGCATTAAGGAGGTCAACTGAATCAGTAAACCGCCTGATTTCGCATTAGATAAGGACATATACACACTTTATGCATATGTTCATGAAAAGAAATAGATACATTTTAAGGACAATGGATGCATGTGATTGAATGGTTGAGTAGATGGATTTTGGATGTTAGGTTACATTCTCCTTGACTTGGAGATTTCGGGGACGAAATCCTTTAAAGGAGGGGAGAATATAACACCCCATATTTTCTATGGATATTAAAGTAACATATTAAAGAGTACTTAACTTTAAAAGTAGGAATAAAGGGAAACGGGTTACGCCATTGCGTTCGTCTCAGAATTCTGCTTGGGATAGAATCTGAGTTTGCGTAAATCGGACACCGTATGAAGAAGTTATAAGCCTTAGAAGTTTGTATACGCCAAAGGAAGCATATATATACATATAAAATAATTCAAGAAGTCAAAACAGGGTTCAAATCTCGAATTTGGGTCAAAGCAGGCTGAGCGGCAAATTTCCCGCTCAGAGGTGTCGCCCTCCCCCCCCCCTGGGGGGAGTCAACATAGGTGTCGACCCCCCTATAGGGGAGTCGACCCCTGTTGGCCCAGATCTGGCCGATGACGTGTTTCACCACATGTCACTTTCTGATTCGCTGTGCGACGTAGTATTCTGCTCTGGACGATTCTGATGACTTCTAGACTGATATGAAGGCTCTAAATCTCCCTATACACCTAAAAAAACCCTAAACCTATTGTTTTCTCCACACAAATTCATAGGCGTTTATATGTAGCTAAAACCTGAAGTGACCTAGCCTGCACCTTAATCAATCAAATTAGAGTTTTCAAGTTAACAATCAAAGTCTACATCAAAGGAGTAGCTAATCAAATTCAGAAATCAGATCCCAGAATTCAAGATCGTTCTGTAATTTGTTAGTTCATGTTACTTTCAGAAATAAAAGTTAGTTGTGATTCTGACATTGTAATAAATCTGAATCTGAGATTATGCCTATTTCTATTTGTCTTTCTATATCAATTGGATCTATCTCATTGATATTATTATGTCCATTCTTTGTCTCTTCTTTCCTTCTTCCCTTTTTGTTTTTATAGCCAGGCTACTGCGAGATTGAGCCAAACCTCATAAGAGATGAACGTACATTGGGAAAAATTGGGCATAATATATGAGTTGGACATGGCCAGCGCTAAAATTTGGAAAAGTATTAAATTATGTATAATTGGGCGTAACTGATTTGTAACTGATTTGAGGACATAACACATGTTGTATTTAAAACATAAAGTGTATCGAACATATGACTTGAGATATGAGGCATAAAGTATATTGGACATTTGACTTGGGGTTTGGGGCGTAAATTGAACTGTAAACATGTAAGGCAAAGTACATGTTGTGGTTTAAGACCTAAAATTGGGGTATATATATGATAGTTTATGACTTGGAAGAAGGAGATTATTGTGTATAGTAATGTATGACCTAGGCATGAAAACTTATAGTAAGATAGGGATAACTGTTAAATGTTAACACGTCTAAATTGGGAT
Source organism: Allium sativum (assembly GCA_030737875.1). Lineage (NCBI taxonomy): Eukaryota > Viridiplantae > Streptophyta > Magnoliopsida > Asparagales > Amaryllidaceae > Allium > Allium sativum. Next base: position 306,356,190 of record CM060924.1, read on the forward strand.
TTTGGGTAACTGGCATGCGCTGTAATTAAAGGCTATAAATTTGGCATAGTTTATACTGTGAATCATGATTGGGGGTTTTTGGAGAACATTTTGTACAGTGAAATATGACTAAACCTTAGGGCATGCGTTATATTGTGATTTTTGGGGCATGACTATTAATGCAAATTTGGGAAAATTGGGTGTAACCTATTTTGAGTAATAACCTGAATATGAATTTGTGAGGTATAACTTGCAATCAACTTTGTTGGGGCATAATTTGAGAATTGAAACATGATTAGTTTTGTGAATTTGGGATGATTAGCATATAAAATCTAGACTTGGACATGTATGGTAAATATGCTAAAAGAAAAACATGCCTAACTCGAGGTTAAATTGAGTTGCGGTGTAAAACTTCCCGGAACCGCCCGACACATCTACTAACCGCAACAACACAGATCTAATGTGAGAAGTTAGCGCATTTAGCCCAAAACCAGATATTAGAATGAGTTTGCGGTAGAAGTTTGCCTGGAACCGCCCGGCTCATCCAGCAACCACAAACAACAATTCTAATGTGAGAGGTTGGGGCATTAATAAATTAATTAATGTTAATAAACAGACATGCTAAGAATGGTAAGGTTAAGTAAAATTTAGAACACTCAACCAGTATAACATGTTAATTAGACAAGAAGGTGAGGTTAAGTAAATTTAGAACACTTAATCGTTATAACATGTTAATTAGACAAGTGAGCAGGGTTAAGTTAACCAGTACAACATGATGAATGAGAAGGGTTAAGAAACACTTAACCAATATGACATGATGAATGAGCAGGGTTAAATTAATAAGAAACACTTAACCAATATGACATGATGAATGAGTAGGATTAAGTTAATAAGAAACACTTAACCAATATAACATGATGAATGAGGAGGGTTAAGTTAACACAAGAAGGCAACACTTAACCAATGTAACATGACAAGTGGGTGGGTTAAGTTAACTTGAATTGATTGTTGACACTTAACCAATACAGCATGATGAACGCGTGGGGTTAAGTTAATAAGAAACACTTAACCAATGTAACTTGATGAACGAATGTGGTTAAGTTAATGGGAAATACTTAACCAATATAACATGACGAATGAATGGGGTTAAGTTAATAGGAAACACTTAACCAATCCAACATGACGAGTGAGAAGGGTTAATAAGAAACACTTAACCAACATGACATGATGTGTGGGTGGGTTAAGTTAACATGAATGGACAACACTTAACCAATATGACATAATGTGTGGGAGGGTTAAGTACATATCGGGTTGGTGGGTAATATTAGTAAATATAGGCCCACAAACTTAACCATTAAGTAAACATGTTTGAATCAGTGGGAGGTTAAGTACATATCAGATTGGTGGGTAATATTAGTAAATATAGGACCACAAACTTAACCATTAAGAAACCCTAGTAATGGGGACCCATTTCAGCAGTAACCCACATAGATGTATCAATGTACCCTAAAATTAGGCAGGGTGAGGCACGATTACTGGGCTGATTATAAGCGGTCAAAATAGCAGCAGGGGGTACGTCAGTGTAGGTTCCGATGGATTACGGGCGTGCACGTACTCCGGAGTGGGAAAAAGCTGGCACGAGTACCAGTAGTTGTTCATTGTTCATCTTGAATCGTGTCGGGTTGCTATCATAAGGATTGATACACCTTGTGGTGGGACCAGCACAGGGTATCTACACGCAAGAGAGGGCCGATTGACACAGACACAAGGAAAATTAATACGAGTAAGGAGCCAATCGATAGGGTAGTAAGGGTACATCTAACATCTTCATGGCACTTAGGCTAATTGAGGTAAGAACCTCATACTAGATGTACACCTATAGGCTACCATAATTGTGGGGATTGCGATTACATTGTAATATTATCATTTTACACATATTACTAGTTGGGACACTAGTTAGGCGGTGCAGAGATATAGAAATCAGAATAACATGGTAGTAACAAAGCAGAGAAAGAGTAGAAGGGCATTCTGTTTATCTTTCCTTATCGTATCTATGCTAATCGTATGTTATCTTGTTATCCTTGTTATCACGTTATTGTCTTATATTCAATTTATTCATGTAATGATGCTTTTGCCTATTTACATGCTGAAAGTTACTGGACTTACCAAACTTTATGTCTGACCTGGTTTGTTTCGCCTCTTTTCTTCCGTTACCCCCCCCCCCCCCAAGGTTCGCAGGGAGGAAATGTTACCACTTAGCACAGTTTTCTTTCCAAGCTCAAAGATAGTCGATGTATTGCTTTGGGCTCTCTCTTCCACTACTATGGTTGGTTCATGCTTTATTGGGGAATATCATTGTTATTTTTGTGCTTCTTTTATACTTGGAAGTTTTTGAATCAAAACAGAAATTCTATGTATTACTTTTAAGTATGATTGAGACAATTGTTGTAAAAGCTTGACTAAACCACATTGTTTATAAAATGACTTTATTTTCCGTCGCTTTATTTGTCTGTCTTGTAATTCTTCCTGATCACAGTCAAATTATTTCATATTCTCGAAGATGGATTGGAGAAAATACCAGAGGAAACCGATAAGGATAGTGCAGAATTAAAAGCTAAAAGGGCAAAGCGCAAAAAGGAAGATTTTCTATGTAGAGGCCACATTCTGAATGCGCTGTCTACTCCGACATACAATGCTCACAGGACCTTTGACACCGTGAAGGCACTCTTTACTGCGCTAGAAAGCAAATATCGTATCTCTGAGGTAAGTACCGAAAATTTCTTATATGCAATTTTATGGATTTCAAAATGGTCACCAACAAGTCCATAATTGGACAAGTAAGTGAAATTCTATTGTTGGTAAATCAACTTAAGGATGCCGGTATTGATCTCCCTGAATCTTTTGTTGTTGGAGTTATTATTTCGAGGCTTCCAAATTCTTGGAATGATTATAAGAAAAAAATTAAAACATGCGGAAACGGATTTTGATTTAGACGGTTTACAGCATCATCTTCCTATTGAAGATGATTTTCGTAAACGCAAACTAGATGATAATCTGCAAACTGAGTCTCAATCTAAGGCTAATAATGTTGAAATTAACGATAAGTTGAAGCCTAAGAATGAAAAACAGTTTAAAATGAAAGGTAATAACTCCAAGAACAAGAAGAAGGGTGAATGTTTCTACTATCACAAACCCGACCACTATGCCCGAGACTGTCGTCCTCGGAAGAAACAACAAAAAGCGAATGTGGTCGAAGAAAAGCTTGTGGCTGTCGTACAAGAGGCAAACTCCGTTAGTGGCATTGATAATGATTGGTGGCTCGATACTGGAGCTACTATTCATATTTGCAAAGACCGTAATCTGTGCAAGAATTACATGAGAATAACGGAGAATCCAGCGAAGTAACTGGCGCAAACAAAGTTGCAAGCAAAGTTCTCGGAAAAGGCACTATTGAATTGACATTCACATCTGGGAAAGTTCTTACTTTAGTCAATTTATTTTATGTATCTGATATGTGTAAGAATTTGATTTCTGGACACCTTCTTAACAAAGGAGGATTCAAGATGGTGTATGAGTCTGATAAGTTAGTGTTGTCCAAGAACAGAAAATTTATTGGACAGGGATATTCTTGTAACGGCATGATTAAGTTGAATCTAATGAAGAAATCTTCTGCTTATATTGTTGACTTTGTTAATTTATGGCATAGTAGATTAGGACAAGTTAATTATAAGTCACTTAGAAATATGCATAAATTAGGATTAATTTCTGATTGTGATTTCAAATCTATTTCTAAATGTGAAATATGTGTTCAAGAAAAAATACATCGGAAATCCTTTAAATCTGTTGAAAGGAAAACTGGTTTGCTTGATTTGGTATATAGTGATGTGGATGACTTGAGAAGTCATATCACCTATGGTGGTAACCAATACTATATAACATTTATTGATGATTATTCCAGATATGCTTATGTATATCTAATGAAATCTAAAGATGAAGCCTTTGATAAATTCAAAATTTACAAAGCAGAAGTCGAAACACAATTAGGAATTAAAATTAAAGTGTTACATTCAGATCGTGGTGATGAATATTTTTCAAATGAGTTTACTTTGTTTTGCAAACAAAATGGTATTATTCACCAATGTACCGCCCCTTATACACCACAACAAAATGGTGTTGCTGAGAGAAAAAATAGAACTTTAGTAGAAATGGTTAATGCCATGCTCATAAGTTCTAATTTTCCTTATAACCTATGGGGTGATGCTATGTTATCTGCATGCTACATTTTAAATAGAGTACCACTTAAAAAGAATAATATTTCCCCTTATGAATTATGGTTTAATAGAAAACCTAATATTATTAGACTTAAACTCCGGGGTTGTTTAGCATATGTTAGAAAACCAGACCCTAAACGACCAAAGTTAGGAAACAGAGCTTTTAAGTGTGTTTTTCATAGGATATTCTCTTAATAGTATAACTTATAGATATATGATTCTTGATACCTTAGAAGTCATAGAATCTGTAGATGTAGAATTTTTTGAAAATCAGACTATTGAGAATCCATTAAGATCTTCTGGTCCAGAACCAACTGAGACTAATGATACAAATGACGATGAATATGCTCCTGCTCAAAACAGCAAGGAAGTGGCAGTACCAGATGATAGTACTGAACACAGGAGAAGTAAAAGAGCGAGAATAGAAAAGGACTATGGTCCTGACTTCATAACATATCTCGTAGAAGGCAATAAGGACGAAGTCCTTAATATGACAAGATATGTAATGAACGTCGATGATGATCCCAAAACTTATTCTGAGGCTATGAGTTCTAGAGATTCTGATTTTTGGAAAGAAGCTATCAATGATGAAATGAATTCCATAATGTTCAACCAAACTTGGGTATTAAGCGATTTACCTCCTGGTGCTAAACCTATAGGATGTAAATGGATATTCAAGAAAAAGTTGAATACAAATGGATCCATTGATAAGTTCAAAGCCAGAATAGTTGCTAAGGGATATAAACAAAGACAAGGAGTAGATTATTTTGATACATATGCTTCGGTGGCTCGCATATCTTCGATACGCTGTTTAATAGCACTTGCATCAATTCATAACTTGGCCATACATCAAATGGATGTAAAGACAGCTTTTCTAAATGGAGATTTAGAAGAAGAGATATAAATGGAACAACCTGAAGGTTTCATAACCCCAGGCCAAGAAAAGAAAGTTTGGAAATTAGTTAAATCTCTTTATGGCCTGAAGCAAGCTCCCATGCAATGGCATGAGAAGTTTGATAAAGTTGCACTGTCATTTGGATTCGTTTTTAATGATGCAGATAAATGTATCTAAAGCAAATCGGATAACAACGGTTATGTTATAATATGTTTATACGCTGATGACATGCTGATATTTGGTTCCAATATATCCTGTGTGAATGAAACTAAGAAGTTTCTATTTTCTAAATTTGATATGAAAGATCTGGGAGAGGCTGATGTAATTTTAGGAATTAAAATCATTAGGAAAGCGGAGGAGTTATTACTAACCCAATCTCATTACATTGAGAAGTTCCTAAAAAAATATGGTCATTATGTAACAAACCAGCACCAACTCCTTTAGATCCAAGTATAAAATTAGAAAAGAATACTGGATGTACCAATTCTCAATTAGAATATTCCAGTATTATGGGGAGTCTTATGCATGCTATGCACTGCACTAGACCAGATATCGCACATGCTATAAGTGTATTGTGTCGATTTACGAGTAATCCAGGTTCTGAACACTGGAAAGCCATTTCCAGAGTATTAGCTTATTTGAAGGGAACCATACACTATGGTTTATCTTATAAAGGATATCCTGCTGTAATAGAAGGATATAGTGATGCAACCTGGATGTGACGGCCCGCCCCGCACCAGCCGGCATTTCCTCCGAAAGTGCGTTGTACACATGCCCGACTAGCACAGAACGGTCGTCAAGAAAAGGAAAGAAGAGAATTAACTGATGAGGAACCTGTAGAATGTCTCACAGCGCATGGAGTAAAATATAATAATAATAATATACTTGACATAAAACAGGTGAGACAGTGCATAAGCTAATAATTAAAATCAACATCATCATCAGAGCAGCGGAAATCTAAGTACAGCTTATTACAACTTTCCGAATTTACTGTCTCTAAAACAAAAGAAAGCTTAAAGTAGAAGATGCACTACTAATGCCCAAGCAGTGATCTTCAACAACACAGGGAGAATACTATATATATTACATGGAAGCCTCCTGCTCGTCTCCGGATCATCTACCCGTGCATCACCAGTTAACCTGTCTCTAGTCTGTTCGTGTGAGCACCCAGAGTAATAAGAAGAGACATAAAACTATGGGTCAGACATAAAGCCTGATATGAGCGATAAGCATCTAAACAGAACAATAACAGGTATACTAAACCATACCTGAACCTGGACCTGCAACCAAAGAGTTAGTACCACATACCGTACAATACTCTAAGGTGACATAATAAATAGTGTAAAGAATACGGGGGTGGGGTGTGCATGTCATTGTGATGGCAAACAATTCATCCATAGCAACCATCCTCACATCTCTCACTCAGTGCGTAAAGCGTACGATGTCCACCACTGTCAATCACTAGACCCATCGAAGTAGTGACGGAGTTCAACTTGTACAACTACTGCTACTACCAAGCTTACCACATGGAGTCATGACCAAATCTTTACAAATGACCCCACTTCATTGGTTTATAGCCCTTTAGTCGTACCTAGGTCGTTGTGGCCCTGAATCCGTGCACGTACCTCCCATACATAGTGATCCAAAGTCATAGACATCGATAGCCCCTTGGCACACATCCCGCAGCAAAGCCCAATCATGAAGCCCACTCATTGGTTCCCAGCTGGATCCTGAGACAAAGCTCCTCATTTGGCTTCCTTTGCATCTCGGGGTTTGATCGAATTGGAGTAGGTCTTCAAAAGAGTCGTCGCATAGAAGTGGTCCTGAATTCGATTCGGTTCGGATATATGAGTATAACACGGTTTAGTTCGGTGCAATGCTCCATGGTGTATTCCTGCGTGCGGTTCGGTTCGGTGATCCTTACCCTTCAGACGTCGGTTCGGTTCGGGTGTCACGCTCCATTCGGTTCCATTCGTCCCTCCTGCTCCATCTTGCCTGCTCCGACCCGATCTCGCTCCTTAGCCTACTCCGATCCGATCCTGCTCCATAGCTCCGATCCGATCCCCCTCGCTTGCCCTCCTCCGATCCGATCTCGCTCCCTAGCCTACTCCGATCCGATCCTGCTCCATGGCTCCGATCCGATCCTCTGTCCAACTCCAACTCGAAGCAATGGCCTTCCTTCCTGCCAAACTTTCTTTGTGCCATACTTCAGTTCGGGTCGGATTCCTTGCCCAGCTCTCCTATCCGATCCGATCCCTCAACCCGATCCGATCCGAAACCCTGCACAACTTCCTGCAACTTTTTCCAGCAACTTGTTTACGCCGTTCGACGACGTTTTCGACCAATCTAACTATTCTAATTAATCACAAATCATTCCAAACAGTCATAGCAACATAGCAAACTAACCACAAATACCAAAACAACGAATTTACGTGTCAAAATGGATCAAATATACCCAAAACCCCAGATTTTCCCTTAAGCATGTTTAAGCAAAACTAATCATAGGGTTAACAAAACTTAACCAAACTAAACCAAATTTCTACCAGAGGCATAAAATATTATTTTCGAATTTATAGATATTTTTCCAGAATTTATTAGTGTGTAAATTCTCTAATCTTCTAATTACCCTTAATTAACTGTAATTAGTGTCAAAACAATGCTAATCACTCACCTTGGCCACAAATGAAATTCTCAGAACTGAAACCTCGCTGATTTGGGTGAATTCTAACGTCTAACAGCAGCTCTAATCTTGCTTTCGTTTTTTCTCTCCTTAATTTGATGTAGATTAAGCCAAAACTCGATTAGAAGGTGATTTGGGGATGTTTCTAGATGTTGGCGGCCATTGTTAGGGCTCAAGAATGAAAGTGGCAGCTGGGAAATGAGGATAAGATCGTTCTCTAACTGATTTCAGCCTCCTCCTTACCCTAATCCCGAAATCCCCCATTGGGCCTAGCTGTTAATCACCCGTTTAAGCCCAATTACGTTGTTTTTCACAATTTGAAACTTGTTTCAGCCATATCTCCCAAACGGTGAGTCCGTTTGGCTAATGTGACCACTCTACGGAATTGTAAACCATCATCCGAAGCCAATGGAAATGGTTTCAGGTCAAAATTCCTTTCCAGTCAAAAGTTATGGATAAAACAGTACAACTAGAGGTAAAATGGTCATTTAAAAATCGGGAAAAATCATGAACATGGGAAATGACCCCAATAGTCGTCTCCCAAAGTTTCATGACCATACGACTTCGTATGTGAAAGAAATAAATATTCTACGATCCTATGATGCGTAGAATACGGGTCGTTACACTCTCCCCCCCTTAAGAAATTTCGTCCCCGAAACTCCTTAACCCAAAACATACAAAAGATCCTGCATTCCTAACGGCCACATACAACAATCAATCATGCAAAACAAAGAAACAAGCCTACCCTAGCATGCGGAAAACTAAATCGAAGTCAAAATCTTACCAGGCAAAGAGTTCTGGATATGTCTTCCTAATGTTCTCCTCTGTTTCCCAAGTGCAATCATTCTCGTCCTCGCCCCACTGAACCTTGACTAGCTTCACCGTCTTCCTTCAAAGTTGCTTCATGTCGTGCTCGACAATACGGGCCGGCTTGCGGTGCCCAACCGCCTCGGGTTCTACTTCGAAGTCCTCTAACTGATCAGGTGAAATAGTCATATATGGGTCGTGAACGAACTTCCTTAGTTGGGAAACATGAAATACATTGTGAACTCCCGCCATCTTCTCTGGTAAGTCAACTCTATATGCCAAATTCCCGACTGGTTCAAGAACAGGGAATGGGCTAACAAATCTTAGTGCCAACTTGCCTCTCCTGCCAAATCGTATCACGCTCTTCAACGGAGAAATCTTGACAAACACCAAGTCACCGACGGAGAATTTTAAGTCTCTTCTCCTCTTATCAGCATAACTCTTCTGCCTATCTTGGGCAACTCTCATTCGTTGTTGAATGATCTTGATCTTGCCTGAAGTTTCCCTCACCACATCTGTTCCAAGCATAAACTTCTTGCCAGTCTCTATCCAACATGATGGTGAGTTGCACGGTCTTCCGTACAAAGCTTCAAACGGAGCCATCCCGCTAATGGATTGGTAGCTATTATTATATGCAAACTCTACTAGATGCAAATGGTCATCCCATGATCCACCAAAATCCAGTACACAAGCTCTCAAGAGATCTTCCAGAATACGATTCACCCTCTCCGTCTGACCGTCGGTCTGAGAATGATATGCGGTGCTGAGATGTAACTCTGACCCCAGAGCCTCTTGTAAGCTCTTCCAAAACCCACTAGTGAACAACGGGTCTCGGTCACTCACATTGCTTTTAAGTACCCCATGAAATCTCACTACTCACTTCATATACAATTCTGCTAACTTAGCTGCCGTTCTGGTCGATTTGACTGGTATGAATCTTGCACTCTTAGTCAATCGATCCACGATTACCCAAATGCTATCATGTCCTGATCTAGTCCTGGGTAAACCATCGATGAAATCCATCGAGACTTGCTCCCATTTCCATTCGGGAATTTCGAATGGTTGCAACATCCCACTAGGCTTCTTTTTCTCGGCTTTAACTAGCTGGCAATTCATGCAATTGGATATAAACCTCCCAATGTCTCTTTTCATCCCTTCCCAGTAGTAGGTCTGCTTCATATCTTGATACATCTTGTTACCACCGGGGTGTATAGTCAGTTTTGAGTGATGACATTCTCTAAGCCCTTCATCTCTCAATCCATTGACATTGGGTACAACAAGCTTTCTACTCTTTCTAAGCCAACCATCTCGATCAAGCCCATACTTGTTCATCTCCTCATCGATACCCATCTCTAATTTGGAGATGATTTCCAATAGGTTAGGATCGCCCCTCTGACTAGAGCCGATCCGCTCAATCAAAGTGGGTCTGATCGTCAAACTTGCTAACATTTCTGGATCCATTTCGCACTTTGGTCTGAAATCATACCCAGCGATGTACTCCAGTTGCTTCCATTCTAGAAACATAGCCCCTAAACTGGCATGTCTTCTACTCAATGCATCAGCCACCGCATTTCCCTTTCCTGGTGTATATGCGATGTCGAAATCGTAGGAAGCTAAGAATTCTAGCCATCTTTGCTGCCGGAGATTCAGATCTTTCTGAGAGAAGAGATGCTTCAACGACTTATGATCTGTAAACAGCTCAAATCTTTCTCCCAAGAGATAGTGTCTCCACATCTTTAATGCGAACACAATCGCTGCCAGTTCCAAATCATGGGTAGGATACTTCTTCTCATGCGGTTTCAATTGCCGACTTGCATAAGCTACAACCCTACCGCCTTGCATCAATACAGCACCCAGTCCAGTACCACAGGCATCCGTGTATGCTGTCATCTCTTCATTCCCCTTAGGAATGACTAACACTGGTGCGCATGTCAACTTGTCCTTTAGACTCTTGAATGCATTCTCGCACCTTTCATCCCAGACAAAAGCTTGATTCTTCTTGGTCAACTGGGTCAATGGTGCTGCTATCTTGGAGAAACCTTGGATAAACTTACGATAATATCCAGCTAACCCCAAGAAACTTCTTACATCTATTGCATTCTTGGGCGTGGGCCAATCCTGTACCGTAGCCACCTTCGCCGGGTCCACGGCAATACCATTCTCGGAAACAACATGACCCAAGAACCTCACTTCTCTCCTCCAGAAGTGACACTTAGAAAACTTTGCTTTCAATTGGTGTTTTCTCAACACCTCCATCACTATTCTTAAATGTTCCTTGTGTTCTTCCTCTGTCCTCGAATAGACCAAAATATCATCGATGAACACAAGGAAAAACTTATTCAACTGATCTCTGAATACCCTATTCATAAGATCCACAAGATATGCTGGGGCATTGGTCAGCCCGAATGGCATGATCAACCACTCATAAAACCCAGACGGCGTTCGAAATGTCGTTTTAGCTATGCTCTCAGCTTCCACTCTAAGCTTATGAAAACCTGTCGCGAGATCCAACTGGGAAAATACTCTCGCGCCACACAACTGATCGAACAAATCATCTATCCGCGGTAGAGGATACTTGTTCTTTCTCGTCACTTTATTCAACTCGCGGTAGTCTACACACAAACGACGGGAACCATCCGCCTTGGTAGCAAATACAACTGGTGCTCCCCATTCAGAAACACTCCTTCTGATAAATCCCTTCTTCAAAAGATCGCTGACTTGCACCTCGAGCTCTCGCTGCTCCCTTGGTGCCATACGACGAAGTGGCATCACTATAGGTCTGGCATTTTCACCAAATCAATACGGAACTCAATCTCTCGATGTGGTGGAAGCCCGGTCACTTCTTCAAAAACGTCCGGATACTGGCCAACCACGGGCAAACCTGACAACTCACTATGCGAAATGTCGAAGGAGTTTAGAAAACTAGCCAATACCCCCTCACTGGGTAGACCACCAAACACTGTCCTCCGCCCATCATCCGCTCTAGCTGTCACTAAAAAGCCCTCACAGTCTACCACCACCACGTATCTTTGGAGCCAATCTACTCCCAAAATAATGCCAAACCCAGTAAAGCCCAAAACAAAGCAATCACAAACAAACATGCATCCATGACTCGATAAGACCACATTACGACAAATCATGCTAAGGCTAGTCGAACCACCAATCGGGTTGGTCACTACTAAAGGTCTATCGACAATCTCGGGCTCCAATCCCAACCTATCTACCAGGTCACTAGATATGAAAGAACTGGAAGCTCCGGTATCAAACAAAACTCTAACAGGAACATCATAAACAGAAAGCATACCTTGAATGACGACATTCTTTCCCTTCACTGCCGCAGTTGGGGCATTCGACGAAGAAGGAATAGCATTAAGGGCATATGCTTTCACCATTTACTTTTCTTTAGGGGGTTGCGGACACTTGTCCTTGTGATGTCCCATTTGGCCACAGTTGAAGCACTTCCTATCCGCTGGCTTGGCCCGACAATTACTAGCATAATGGCCCTTCTTACCACAGCTGAAGCACTCAACATCTTGCTTATTCTTTTTCTTCTGACCATCCTTAGTCTGACTCTGCTTTCTCTTATTCTGGGAACCACCCTTGCCTCCACCACTTGCTTGTGGTTTTGGCTCTTCTGCAGATGCGACCTCAGTCTTCGGCTTAGGGTAGAGACTTTCTGATCTCAATGCTTTCCCCACAATCGATTCAAACGTCTCATCGATGTGGTTAATAAGCCTTTCCCCTAAGTACTGATCCAAACCAGTTATGAATTTCTCATTCTTCTTATCGGCAGTATCAATAAGGGATAGCCCATACTTTGACAAAGTGTCGAATTCAGCAATATACTCCGAGACAGCTCTGCCATTCTGCTTGAGCTCTAAGAATTTCTTAAACAGCACTGACTTCTGAGCAGCTGGAATGAACTTCTCGCTAAAGCGAACCTTAAACTGCTCCCAAGTAATCTGATCTTCAGGAGTAGCTGCCTTTATAGCATTCCACCAATTCATTGCCCGCCCTTGCAGCTGACGGGACGCTAGCTTTCTCTTCATCGCATCCTCGATACCCAAATCCTCGAAGATACGTTCGCAACTATCCAACCAATCCTGAACATCCGTAGCCGACTCCGTTTCGTGGAACGGCTTCCCACCAAGGATAGTATAATCCTTATTCAACTTGGCGAAGTCGACTCTAGGCGCCTGCACTATTGAACCACCACCATTTCCACCATTGGGAGCTGCCCTCTGCACATCTCTAAGCATCTCTCTCATGAGGTCAGTAAACATCGTCCTCATGTCAGCAGCATTCCCATTATTGGCTCCCCTACCAGCACCTCTAGTATATCGGCTCATCGTCAATCTGTAAAAGGAAACGATTAACGACCCCATAATGGTGCTAGTGCAGTATGATTTCACCCTTATACTACTAATAGTATAAACATTTATAGCTTTTAAAAACCAAAGTAATCACAAATACGCTCTCTCGTATACGTATATTATCTCTCCCTGATAACTTCCCTAGGTTACTACGCAACCTAGAGCTCTGATACCAAGTGTGACGGCCCGCCCCGCACCAGCCGGCATTTCCTCCGAAAGTGCGTTATACACATGCCCGACTAGCACAAAACGGTCGTCAAGAAAAGGAAAGAAGGGAATTAACTGACGAGGAACCTGTAGAATGTCTCACAGCGCATGGAGTAAAATATAATAATAATAATATACTTGACATAAAACAGGTGAGACAGTGCATAAGCTGATAACTAAAATCAACATCATCATCAGAGCAGCGGAAATCTAAGTACAGCTTATTACAACTTTCCGAATTTACTGTCTCTAAAACAATAGAAAGCTTAAAGTAGAAGATGCACTACTAATGCCCAAGCAGTGATCTTCAACAACACAGGGAGAATACTATATATATTACATGGAAGCCTCATGCTCATCTCCGGATCATCTACCCGTGCATCACCAGCTAAGCTGTCTCTAGTCTGCTCGTGTGAGCACCCAGAGTAATAAGAAGAGACATAAAACTCTGGGTCATACATAAAGCATGGTATGAGCGATAAGCATCTAAACAGAACAATAACAGGTATACTAAACCATACCTGAACCTGGACCAGCAACCAAAGAGTTAGTACCACATATCGTACAATACTCTAAGGTGCCATAATAAATAGTGTAAAGAATACGGGGGTGGGGTGTGCATGTCATAGTGATGGCAAACAATTCATCCATAGCAACCATCCTCACATCTCTCACTCAGTGCGTAAAGCGTACGATGTCCACCACTGTCAATCACTAGACCCATCGAAGTAGTGACGGAGTTCAACTTGTATAACTACTGCTACTACCAAGCTTACCACATGGAGTCATGACCAAATCTTTACAAATGACCCCACTTCATTGGTTTATAGCCCTTTAGTCGTACCTAGGCCACTGTGGCCCTGAATCCGTGCACGTACCTCCCATACATAGTGATCCAAAGTCATAGACATCGATAGCCCCTTGGCACACGTCCCGCAGCAAAGCCCAATCATGAAGCCCACTCATTGGTTCCCAGCTGGATCCTGAGTCAAAGCTTCTCATTTGGCTTCCTTTGCATCTCGGGTTGTGATCGAATTGGAGTTAGTCTTCAAAAGAGTCGTCGCATAGAAGTGGTTCTGAATTCGATTCGGTTCGGATATATGAGTATAACACGGTTCGGTTCGGTGCAATGCTCCATGGTGTATTCCTGCGTGCGGTTCGGTTCAGTGATCCTTCCCCTTTAGACGTCGGTTCGGTTCGGGTGTCACGCTCCATTCGGTTCGATTCGTCCCTCCTGCTCTAGCTTGCCTGCTCCGACCCGATCTCGCTCCTTAGCCTACTCTGATCCGATCCTGCTCCATAGCTCCGATCTGATCCCCCTCGCTTACCCCCCTCCGATCCGATCTCGCTCCCTAGCATACTCCGATCCGATCCTGCTCCATGGCTCTGATCCGATCCTCTGTCCAACTCCAACTCGAAGCAATGGCCTTCCTTCCTGCCAAACTTCCTTTGTGCCAGACTTCGGTTCGGGTCGGATTCCTTGCCCAGCTCTCTTATCTGATCCGAGTCCTCAACCCGATCCGATCCGAAACCCTGCACCACTTCCTGCAGCTTTTTCCAGCAACTTGTTTACGTCGTTCGACGACGTTTTCGACCAATCTAACTATTCTAATCAATCAAAAATCATTCCAAACAGTTATAGCAACATAGCAAACTAACACAAACACCAAAACAACGAATTTACGTGTCAAAATGGATCAAATATACCCAAAACCCCAGATTTTCCCTTAAGCATGTTTAAGCAAAACTAATCATAGGGTTAACAAAACTTAACCAAATTAAACCAAATTTCTACCGGAGGCATAAAATATTATTTTCGAATTTATAGATATTTTTCCAGAATTTATTAGTGTGTAAATTCGCTAATCTTCTCAAATTACCCTTAATTAACTGTAATTAGTGTCAAAACAATGCTAATCACTCACCTTGGCCACAAATGAAATTCTCAGAACTGAAACCTCGCTGATTTGGGTGAATTCTAACGTCTAACAGCAGCTCTAATCTTGCTTTCGTGTTTCCTCTCCTTAATTTGATGTAGATTAAGCCAAAACTCGATTAGAAGGTGATTTGGGGATGTTTCTAGATGTTTGCGGCCATTGTTAGGGTTCAAGAATGAAAGTGGCGGCTGGGAAATGAGGATAAGATCGTTCTCTAACTGATTTCAGCCTCCTCCTTACCCAAATCCCGAAATCCCCCATTGGGCCTACCTGTTAATCACCCGGTTAAGCCCAATTAAGCTGTTTTTCACTATCTTAAACTTGTTTCAGCCATATCTCCCAAACGGTGAGTCCGTTTGGCTAATGTGACCACTCTACGGAATTGTAAACCATCATCCGGAGCCAATGGAAGTGGTTTCAGGTCAAAATTCCTTTCCAGTCAAAAGTTATGGCCAAAACAGTACCAACTAGGGGTAAAATGGTCATTTAAAAATCGGGAAAAATTATGAACATGGGAAATGACCCCAATAGTCGTCTCCCAAAGTTACATGACCATACGACTTCGTATGTGAAAGAAATAAATATTCTACGATCCTATGATGCGTAGAATACAGGTCGTTACACTGGAACAATGTAGAATCCAAGTCTACGACTGGTTGGATATTTACATTAGGAGGCGCTGCTGTGTCTTGGGCTTCCAAGAAACAAACTTGTATATCTGATTCAACTATGTTATCAGAATTAACTGCATTAGCAGACGCATGTAAGAAAGCGGAATGGATTAGAAATTTAGTAGAAATCCCGTTATGGAAGAAGCCATCTCCAGCAATCTTGATTAATTGTGATAATCAAGCAACAATATATAATGTTTCTAATAAAACATATAATGGAAAGTCAAGACATGTGGACATCACATGGTGAGACAGTTACTCAAAAGTGGAGTTATAACTGTTGACTACATAGAAACGAAGAAAAACTTGACTGACCCACTTACTAAGAGTCTTCCAAAGGCTATGGTTTCTATAAAGTCTAAAGAAATGGGACTAAGGTCTGTGAATGAAGATTGATCATCCTTAACAGAAACCCAACTTGTGTCTTGAAAAGGATAGGCAAAGCTCAATGGGTACCAACAAGTTAAGGAAATGATTATGGAACACTAAATAAATAATCCCATAATGTTTAGTGTTGGATTCTACATGAACAAAGGATGGATAAAGATCCTTAATAAGTCTAGAAACCTTAAAAGGTGTCTCGTAGAAACACCTTAAGTGACTTACCTATATGAGTATGGAAATCAAGCCGTTTCCTAGGAAAGTATGACCGCTTTCTAAGTAGACTCATGAACCAGGATTTAACCACATGGCCATTGACGTGCTGAGCAATACCGAGCACTCTAACTAAGGAGTACAACATGTGTGTTTGTTCCGGTTTTATCATTAAGGGATACTTGGTTCAAGATTCGTTCACCATAGAATCTCGATAGAGCTTTGAATGGTTTACACTAAGTAAAAGTTCAAATCCAAAAGATACTTTTATTTATGTGTTGTTTCCACGATGATGCAAATCTTGATCTTAGAACTACATTGGCTTGATCCCACTTGGGTATGTAGGAAGTCACACTTGTGATTCAGCCGTCTATTTTATTTTGAAAATTGGGGGAGATTGTTGTAAATTTTCAATACATGGTTTTGAGTATGAGGTTTGTTTTTGAAGAGAGAAGAAAGAAGGAATGGGAAAAAATTTATTTATCCCACATCATGAAATAAGCAAGAGCTTGCGCATATATATACAAAGGCATGATGTATTATAACAAAAGAAAGAGGAGAAGAAGAGAAAGGAAATGGGCCTTAAGCATGAATTTGGCATAGATAATAATATTTAAAATGTCAAAAGATGGACCTTGGGGTTCTTGGGGTCTCGTGATCCATTAGGCCGCAAAACAAATCAGTCGACAAGCCAAAACTCAACCAGTCGACCGCTTTGCTCTCGGGTTAAAAACGTTCGACCGATGACTTTTGGGCGGTCGACTGGTTTCTTCCCAAGGGGAAGGGATGCGACGCTGTACGGACAGAAATGGCTGTTGCAAACGGTCGTGACGTTTCTCTGAAAGGATACCTCTTCGTTTGTTTTAAATAGCAACGCCCAGAAATGTCTCAAATAACTTCGAAACATATCTTCTTCTTCCTACATTGATCTGCAACATCATTAAAGCGTTTCTAACGCTGCCGTTCCTGTAACGCCTTAGAGGTGTTGCAAATTCCAGAAACTGTTGCATATTTCTTATCGTCTTCTTCTCTTTGTCCTTTTCTCTACTTGCATCATCGGAAACCGAATTAAAGAGTGTTCTTGGTCGGATTAAAGTCGTACAAACTTTGAATCCGATAACGCTGTTTTATGGCTTCATTGAATCCTGAAGTCAATAGTTCGATAACCCTTTTGTTCCTGGTGGGTTGAACTATTGTCTGAAAGAATTTGCTCCGCAAATTCTTGAAGTCAGAAGTACGGCAGATTCTATTCCTCTAAAAGCGTCTCAAACCACAAAATCCCCAACACATATAACCTAAGGTTAAAACTTCATTATATAAACGGATTCAAAGCGCATACATTAGGAAACAATTTAGTATGGACCGATTCAAAACTGCAAACTTTGCATTTGAGTGGATGATAATTTGAATTATGAAGGCCACAGGCGAAAATGTTGATTAGTAGTATTAAGGGATGCGGATAAGAATTTCGAAAATGTGAAGAGCTGGATACCAGTATTGTTAAGACAATTCAGACAAGCAGGTGCGTAGAGTTGAGGTTTAAATGAAAAATGTTGTGAGAATCAAGTAGACGCGAGAAACTGTCTATTATAAAATTGTTTTGGATTTGATTTACTGCACTGACTGAATAAGAAAAATGTTTGTTCACAGATTACATTTGCAAGTCCTGACTGCGACATTCCGAAAAGCAGTATCTGCTTCTTGATGTTTGAAGTTCCAATATATTTGGTAGCTATAGTCCTGGGTTTTGCTACCTCGGTGTTGGTATGATCAGCATAATCATGAAAGAAGAAGCCAGGGAACTTCATTGATAATATTTACAGTAATGCAATTAGTATGCTGTTCTGAAAGACATGATTCAGGCAAAGGGCCAGCAGCAATCAATCCTCTTGCATTCACAAACTGTCAACAAGTACAAATATGTTCATCTCAAACTGATGTTTCATGCCTGAGGTTTAATAGAAATTTATGTATTTGTAAATGATTTTCTCTTGTATTGTATATTGTTTTCATACATAGTACATAGCTTCAGTCGACAATACATATATATAGCAGAAGAAAAACGAAAAACACATAAATGGGCTGAACAACAAAGCCCAATGATTTGTTACAGACTAAAGGCCATGTGGCTTAAATAAGAGATCGGTTTGTTTAGTGTTTGGACCATATTCTTTAACTCACCCCCTCAAACCGATCTAGGATTTTAATGTCTTCATTTCTGCGCCGCCACCAAATACTTTCAGCTCGCATCTTAATCTTTCAAAGTTTTTCCTTGATAATGCTTTAGTAACGATATCTGCTATTTGATAGAAAGCTGGCACGTGTTTGATTGCAAGTTTTCCAGCTTCCGTTCGCTCTCTGATGAAGTATAGATCAATCTCTATGTGTTTCATCCTCGAGTGTTGCACAGGGTTGTTAGACAAGGCGATGGTGCTTTTATTGTCACACTAGAGCACTGGTTTCTTTGTGGATGGAAACCCTAATTCATTGATTAGGGTTTCAACCCAAATGATTTCAGCTGTAGCCGATGTAATCGCTCTGTACTCTGCCTCGGTCCTCGATCTGGAGACAGTAGGCTGCTTCTTAGTGCACCACGAGACTGGATTCGATCCCATGAACAAACAATAGCCAGAAGTGGATCTCCGGTCATCTGGGTCGTTGGCCCAGTCTGCATCACTGTAAGAACTCAAATTCATGTCTTTTCCTGCTTTAATTGTAAGTCCATTGTTCCACGTAAATAGCGTAAAATTCTCTTGACAGCTTTCCAATGCTCACTTAAAGGGTTAGCCATGAACTGACAAACCTTATTTACACTAAAACAGATTTCAGGTCTTGTGATAGTTAGGTATTGTAGTGCTCCAACAATACTTATGTACTGTTTGCTATTGTCTATGCTATTACCCCTGTGTTTTGATAATCTTAGATTACTTGTCATGGGGGTAGAAATTGATTTTGCTTGATCCATATTAGCTCTTTTGAGAATCTCACATATGTATTTCCTTTGAGACAAGAATATTTCTGAATCTGAATTTCTTTGAACTTGAATGCCTAGGAAATAGTCCACCTCTCCCATGTCTCTTATAGCAAAAATTTTATTTAGATGCAATATAATTCTGTTGATCTCTGTGCTATCATTTCCTGTTATGAGAATGTCATCAACATATACAAGTATGTATACATATTTTTGATTGTGGATTCTGATGTATAAAGAATTATCAGATTTAGTGGCTATATAACCCATATCTGCCAGGGTATTTTTTAATTTGACATACCAAGCTCTTGAAGCTTGTTTCAGACCATAAATGGCTTTGTTTAATTGACAAACATGATTTTCTTTGCCTCTGTATTCAAAACCCTTTGGCTGATGCATGTAGACTTTTTCCTGTAATTCTCCATTCAGAAATGCATTACACACATCTAATTGTCTTATATCCCATCCATTCTGAATAGCTATGGTTAGAACAACTCTTATGGTGGTTGGTTTAACAATAGGGGAAAAAGTCTCATTAAAATCAAATCCATATTTTTGTGAAAAACCTCTTGCAACCAGCCTAGCCTTGTGTTTGATTATATTTCCTTTAGCATCTTTCTTCAATTTATAAATCCACTTACATCCCACAATGTTTTGTCCTTTTGGTATATTGACAAGGTCCCATGTTTTATTTCTTGTCAATGCTTCATATTCCTCATTCATGGCCTTGCGCCAGGATTCATGTTTGACTACCTCTTCATATGTGAGTGGTTCAATAGTGTCTGCATCCTCTGTAGTTGCATTGTATATTTTTGGTTTAAAAATTCCACTCTTGGCTCTTGTAGTCATATGATGTCCAAGTGGTTGCTTAGGAGCATTATCCTCATCCCTTTCTGTGTCTGGTGAGTCATCTTCACTATCCTGGTCCTGGTTGCCATTGTTGTTGTCACTGTCAAAACTTTGGTGTGGGTTGTCTTCTTCACTTAAATGTTGACTTGTGCTGTACCCAGATCTAGTGCTGGAGACAGTGGGAGTTGCTACAGTCATTTCAGGCGTCACATTGTTCTCATGTTGCCAAGTGTCTTCAGTTAAAATAGGAATAGTTCGCACAGTGGTTTTGGATTGAACAATACTAACTTTATCCTTGTTTTTCTTTTCTGCAAAAGGAAACACTTGCTCATTAAAAACAACATGTCTAGATATAAAAACTTTTCCTTTCTCATCTAAGTACTTGTACCCTTTTTGATTGTCTGCATAGCCTAAAAAAGTACAAGGGCTTGATCTTAAGGAAAGTTTGTGACTATTATAGGGTCTGAGGCATGGAAAACACAAGCATCCAAATGTTCTCATGAATTTGTAATCTGGTTTCTTATCAAACAGAATTTCATAAGGACATTTGTGATGCAGAACCTTGGTTGGCATCCTGTTGATCAAATAAACACTTGTGTTAAATGCCTCAGTCCAGTATTTCAAAGGTAAGGAAGACATAGACAACAATGTTAATCCTGTTTCAACAATGTGTCTATGTTTTCTTTCCACAATGCCATTTTGTTCTGATGTATATGGGCAAGTAATTCTATGAGTGATGCCTTTTTGGCTGAACACATGTTTGAGAGGTAAAAACTCACTGCCCCCATCTGTTTGTACAGTTTTAATGTTGCAGTTTAACTGTTTTTCAATAAAGTTCATAAACTGTAACATTACACTGTATGTATCTGATTTGGCTTTGAGAAAGAAAATCCATGTGTACCTGGTATAAGCATCAACAATCGATAGATAGTACCTGTGTCCCTGTCTTGAACATAGTGGTGCAGGACCCCACAAGTCTGCTGTAACTAATTCAAGAGGCTTAGAGTATACAGTTTCAGATTTTCCAAATGGTAATTTATGGCTTTTGCCAAGTTGACAATGTGAGCAAATAGTTGGGACAGGTGAGTTCTTAAAAGAAATATTATTGTCTTTTAATATTTGCATTACAATATCGTAACTAGGATGTCCAAGTTTACAATGTCAAGTATTAATATCATTCAGAACACAATTGTTACTCTCAGAACTGTCAGAATCACTCTGATTTACATTACTAATTTGAATGTTAGCATTGCAACACCATGTGTTATCTTCTTTACCCAATCTTGGTTGCAAGTTGTTGAATCTGTATAGACCATTACTCAGCCTACCCTGTAATAATATTTCCTTGCTTAGCAAGTCTCTAATTAAGCAATATTGAGGGTGAAACTCAAAATATACCTTGTTACCTTTAGTAAATTGGGACACACTAATCAGATTTTTCTTAACAGTAGGTACTCTAAGAATGTCATTAAGATACAATTTTCTTTTTCCTTGAATGTACCCTGCCCCAATATGAGATATATTCATAGTTTCACCATTGCAAGTATGTATAACTTATGTACCTGTATAATTCTTGTTACCAAGATTCAAATTCTGAAGGTTGCTGGTTAAATGATTGGTAGCTCCTGAGTCTGGAAACCAATCTTCAGTGTTTATGTCATCAGTCTTTATATTATCATCACTGCCACTTGCTTGAGATGTAGAACCTTCAGAATTTGATCTGCCTTGATAATTGACTTGTGCCATATTTGCATTCATGCTTCTTTGGCCACCTTGACCTTGTTGAACATTGTTGACATTAGTGTTAAATCTAAAATAACACCTGTTGGCTGTGTGTCCTGGTTTGTCACATATCTGACATTTTACTCTATTTGTGTTGTTTGATCTGCCCCTTCCTCTGGCTCTTTGACTGGGATTACCTCTTGGTCCTTGCTGGTTGCCTCTTGCATAGCCAGGTACACTTCTTGATTGATCAACATTTCTTGAATTAGACGCCAGATTTATACTAAAATCACTTTGAATAGCCTTTCTTTGATCCACCCTGCCTTCATGAGCTAATAATGCTGAATAAACTGTTTGAATGTATGGTAAAACAGGCTGTGTAGCTATATAGGTCACAAGAGACTCATATTCTTCATCAAGGCCATTTGTCAACGTTAAAATTTGTTCATTGTCTGAAATGTTATGGCCAACTGCTTTGAGCTTGTCACATAGGGTTTTTACTTTAGAAATGTACTCACGCATACTCATGTCTCCTTTTCTTGCATTCTGAAATTCTCTCCTGTAGTGCATGATTCTTGCCGCAGATTGAGAATTGAAAATTTGTTGAATTGTTGACCAAATCTCATGCGATGATTTACACCCTATGACGTGTGATAACAAGTTGGCACTGATTGACGACAGTAGCCAAGAAGATAGTAAGTTGTCTTGTTTTTTATAGTGAATGAATTCAGGATTGTTAACCATGTTGTTTTGTGCATCAACTATCATTGCAGGTGGAATAATTTTGGTTCCATTGACATAATCTTGAAGGTCATATCCCTTCAAGGCTGTTTCAATCTGGAATTTCCATAACAAGAAGTTATCTTCGTCGAGTGGGATGGTGATAACATGGCTTTTTGGCTTTACAAGAGGCTGAGAAGGTGGTATTGGTCCATTAGGATCTGTTCTCGTCGGTGCAGAGGATACTTCAGAACTTCTTTCTCCCATGATTTGTTCAGAAGTGATGAACAGTGAATGTGGCGAGGTCATTGCTATTGTGGTGACAGCCGATTCAAGAGAAAATAGAGGAAAGAAATGTATATACAGTAGTTCTTGATTCTAAAAGATTCAAGAATCACTGGTTTACAGCGAAAAGAAATCAGATGACGAGATAAAAATCTCTGATGATCAAGAAATGAACTGATGCAGCCGGCTGTGAACAAGATTTGCAGCCAGGCACGGCACTATTCAGAACTGGTAAGAACAAACACTACACGATCAGGAAAGGATGCTCTCCTATGATGATATTTTTCTGAGGAGACTAGCACATCATCCCTCTTTCTGAATCATAAAATGATTTTACTATGCCGTTTGGCTATAGGGCTCTGATACCATAATAGAAATTTATGTATTTGTAAATGATTTTCTCTTGTATTGTATATTGTTTTCATACATAGTACATAGCTTCAGTCGACAATACATATATATAGCAGAAGAAAAACGAAAAACACATAGATGGGCTGAACAACAAAGCCCAATGATTTGTTACAGATTAAAGCCCATGTGGCTTAAATAAGAGATCAGTTTGTTAAGTGTTTGGACCATATTCTTTAACTCAAGGTAAAGCATATCCTTTTTAGCATTGCTGTATAGCTTACATAAACTGTATTAACCCTCGAGCTTAATACATACAATCCTTGTTGTATATTAGTGTATATTCTCTGCATACTCTAGCGCTTAACTTATATTATTATTGTTTTCTTTTTGGAGCTGCAAGTCAGAAATCAAGCTCATAACTTACTGAACTAAGATATCTCTGCATGATCTTAAGCACTAAAAGTTAGCAATTAAAATTTCCAGGATGTAGACAATATAATAAAATGCATAATTAAGTGAATATATAAACTGTATAAATTTTGATAATCTTTTCTTGGCCGATGGACACCAAGGGACTTTGGATGAACTAATGGAAATGGATTATATGAAGCAAATTCTCCGTTCATGATTGATTTATGTCGAGGTCTTGTTGATGCAAGAGATTCCTTAAGACTATATATAGATGGACACAATAAACGAAATAGTCCTTTAACAGATACTCAATGAAACTTAGATGTTGGGCTGGCCCAAGCAACTTCCTTGCCCAAGCCCTATATATACACTACCAAATGACTAAATAATAATGCAACTTGCCTGAATTTGAACCCATGTTTCCCCTATTCAACAAGTGGTGATGTTACCACTCCACAAAAAAGCCAGTTAACATTACCAGTATTTAAAACCTTTTTAACTGCTAAGGCAGAATTCAAAGCGATTGAATAAAATAAACCAATCGAACTGTTTTTTTTGGTCGGTTTGGATAATTGTAAGATTAGATTGGTTCATAATCGACTTGTAAGATAATTTTGATTGATTGGTTTAACCGAATCAACCAAATTTCCGTCTTATCATCAATTTTAGAGACATTTTATTAATTTGTTAAATTAGTTTAGCCTATCAATATTGTTTTTATATAACATGTGCGATACAACAAGTACAACTGAAGAAGACTACCAAACACATGTGAAATTCCTCCTGTGCTGAAATGAGATATCAAATTCACTATTTACTGAATGATGCCAACTGCAAAGACTAGCATGAGAAAGATGGCCAATTTTAAAGCTAAGATGGTCCTCTCTTTTATCATTATTTGTATGAGTTATAAAATACAAGTTCCATTGATTATACCGTGAATAATCAACAGTGCGTGATCTGCAGGTGGACCATCCAGTTAAGTGAACCGCATGTTTTTTCAGTTGTGTTTTCTTCAGGAAAAGGACTGACCATTAATCAGTCACAGTCACAGCTGTGCACTGCATCATATGGATCACGTGAGAGGTAATATCTCATGCTTACTGCAGACATGTGGAGTATGTGCCAACATTTATGTGTCAGGCCCACTGTAATGTAACTGCACTCATTTGGAGAAATACTCTAGGCTGCATGAATTGCCATTGTTTCGTGCACAGTTTTTGCAAATATTTAGCACACAGTAGATGCACAAATATTTAAGGCTGCAGTTGAAAACATGTCTTCTAAGTGGGTTTTCTATGTATCAAGCTTTTCACTGCTTCCGTTTCTACATGTAAGATGTTTTGACATGTTTTGTGTATTTCAAAATATAAGATGTTTAAGGTTTCATGCTCTCTTAATCTCTGTAGGAACGGAGAGAGCATAATTTAGTTAAAGTCAATGCTGTTAATAATATAATTATAAAACTTGAAGTCTCTCTAGTCATAGTGTGATACCATCAGCATGAGTACATTTAGCCATATTTATTATATCTGGTCATAGTAGGAGATGAACGAGGGACAGTTGAGCCATTTACTGAAGCATATACAATCCCTTTGGGGTGGGCTTTTTCCTTCTTTCTATTTTGTAAGCTACAAGTACTGGCATTAGTCAGAAACACTAGGTACACCTGTTTTTAGAATAATTATTTAATCTACATCCATGTGTTAATGAAATTCTTTAGGACTTTATCCGCCACTTGATGCTTAATGATCTTTAGCTGTGCCCAATTAACAGATATAAATAATAAACCAGGACATAATTATGTTAATTAAGCACTAATAATTTAATACACACAACTAGCATCCACTTGGATATTGATGTTTTGTGAGTTGCATAATGGCCACTTATTAGCTGGATGTTTTTGACCTTTCGTAGTTTATCACCGAAAGGACAAAATGCATCAGGCTAGAGGCTCTGTCATGCGAATTTATACGAACCATATTCATCCTGTGCTCTAGCCGTGATGCATTTGATTATCATTTTTTTGTACATATCATTTTAAGCTAAGAAATGAAATTGGATAATATGGCTTAATTTCTTGTTTACAGGGCTAGTTCTAAGGGAGCTTCCGACAGTACAAATTGAACCGTTACCCCAATGGTCGAATTTTAACCGTTGGGGATCCACGCGCCAGTTAACAAAGGCTAAAATTTGCCTCTTCCTATTAATTTATCTACCCTCCTTTATTTCTTCACCAAATTCATTCGCTTTCTTCATATTTTTATTTTTTTTCCAGTCGATTCGAGCTTATTTTCAAATAACTTTTTCCGCCAATGTATTTTAAACATTCGTATGTACATGTATTTGTATTGTACTTTATTAGTTATTTTTTTTAGTTAAATGACACTCCTCTACATCCAGTACTGCTGGATCTTCGTCCACACCCAGCGTTACCTAGACTGTGGAAAAACGGAGGTCTTTTATAGAAATCTGCGTCAATCATTTAAATCTCAAAAGCACTTCAAAAATTTTGACCGCTATTCAAAGGGAATTTAATGAGCGTTTTGACGATGATTTGACGCAGATACAGATAAAGGACAAATGAAACAATCTATAAAGGGCGTGGACATCTTGAAACGAACTGCTGCAAATTCAAGACTGGAAATGGAACACTATTCCCGACCGCCTTGACGGCTCAGATGAATGGTGAAGTGGTCCTGCTCGTTTGTATCAAATGTTCAGGACAAATCAACCTTTAAGTATCGAGAGCAAGATGGGATTTTTGGCGGTTGCATAGGGAAGGCCACCTGCAGGAATGAGATTCTTGTACCACCACAATCTTTTACTACGGCCGATACAACTATGTATCGTGACATTCAGACTGGAGGGAACCTAGTACCAGTTTAGATCAGACACGGACAGAAGTTGCATGATATTTTTAGCAGACGTATCGCTGAACGTCCGTTAGTACATCTATCTGTTGTTACTAACGTTGAGAGGCCGGAGATTATGGAGATTTTTTGCACCAATCCATCAGTTTTAAATATGGTGGAGATACTATTTGACGAAGACATGCTTGGTTATCTAAATTATCAAATGAGAAATTTCCGTTGTATTTTTGTATTTTATCAGTTTTTGTATTACTGTTATTTTATGGACTATTCTGCTTGGTTTACTGTATTATTCAACTTTAATGATATTGTTTTGTTTTAATGATACAATTCGGTTTTAAACATAAATTAATTAAATTAAAAAACAAAAATAAAGATAATATGTTTAAAGCCGCAGACGTAATTTTTGCTTAACTAAATGTTTCGCTATAATACCCCGCTAAAGTACCCCGATTTCGCTTATCACAAATGCACCTTAAGGGTATTTTAGCCTGTAATTTAGTTAACGGAGAACGGGTTTGTGGATTTTAAGCGGAACAATTTAAATTTGTTTTTTAATTTAATTGATTTATAGTTAATTAATTTATTATTTGTTTTTAATAAATAATACGTATCAATAATTTACATAAATAAATTGAAAAATTATCAATTACTCTGATTTTGTTCAAACCAACTGCATTACGTAGAGCACTCTGATACGATTGCAACGAAAAAAATCTACATTTCAAATGGATCTCACTTCCATAAATTATTAATTTTTTGAAATTTAGTAGTTAATATAATTAATTAATCTAAACGGTTCAATATCCTAAAAGTAGAGAAACAGACCGGAATTCTCCGTCTCCCTTTCGATGCTTCAAAAAGGGGAAACGGAGAATTCCTAGGTGAATCAAAAATTTACTGTATAGTTAATTGCATTAAACTATTTAGCTAAGGTGGTAAATTGGTAATTGTCTGTACATCTGAGGCTGAGACATATAGGTCATGTCTCTAACTTAGGGAACCACATTAGCTTGGAGAACTAAATGATACAATAAATTCATCGTTTTCTTTTGGACCACATGTGCTGCTTATAGTATATAGCTCTTTGAAATAGCCTTTTATGTACTTCCCATTAGGTGTTTTACCGTAGCTTTTCGAAAGAAAAACGTTATTTGCCTTCTTGAAGAATGCACAAAGTTTCAGTTTCTTTTATGGTTTAAAGCAGTGCCACTACGAAAACATATTAACGCTGGATAGCGTTAATAATACGAGCTTAAAGTACCCCAAAGAAAAAAGAAAAAGAAAAAAAGTTCACGAAATCTTCGAATTCAAATACTGGATACGTGGGCTTCCAACTGTAAAATACAAATAGAAACCGTGGTGTATCCACTAAAATAGACGAAGAACATGACAAGTACTCCAAATTAGATTAATATGGCCACTTGGTCAAATGTGAGTCAGATTGCATAACTCAAACAGTAAAAAGATGAATATGAGTACAATTCCAAATTATAGATGTCAGGCATTCAAACAGTTCTGCAGACCACCCACCACGCCTCATATGTAAGTACTCTGCTTTTTATAGTTCTGCCTTTTTATTTTTCAGCGAACAAAAGCGCTAGACTCTCTGAGTTGCTGTAAAAGAAATAGTTTCCTCTGGTGCAGGTAAAACCAAACAAATAAATAAAAATCAACAAGCTGAAATTATTATGCTGAAAATGGAAAACAACTGAAATCATATATAAAATTCACGATACCTTCATTGTTACCGTTGTCGTTTCCCAAATAAAATTACGATAAACTAAAATAGTTTATTGGTACTGTTGCCAATATATCAGTGTATCAAAAATTGATATATCTATAGTCTGATAATCGTGATAATAGAAATAATAAATTATCATTTGTCTAAAATGAATTAGTTACCTTACATGTATTCAAATGATAACACTACTTCATTTCGCAATTTATATTGTTGTAATAAAAGACGGAGAGAAAGAAGTGAAGCATATATTGCTAACATTATTATATCTGATCACTAAAATGAATTTATGGTTCCAAATATCTATGAAAAAAAAATTGATTCATCGATAATCTGATAACTGTTATAATAGAAATAATAAATTATCATTTGTTTTAAAAAAATTGGTTACTTAACATGTATTCAAATGATAATACTACTTCGTTACGCAATTTATGCTGCTACTTAATAAAATATATAAAAGAAAAAAGTGAAGTATATATTTAACATTATTTATTATGATCACTGAAATGAATTTAATAATTTGTTTGGTTCCAGATATCTGTAATAAAACGTGGTATATTTATATACATATGTTATAAAACAACATGTAAAATTACCATAACCACCGCCATTAAAGAATTGTTATGGTGATTTAATATAAAAAAAAGTAAATTTACCGTTATCATACTGATTAAACTAGTATGTCGATCACTCATAAATGGTAACAAATTGTCTGGTATTGGTAAGGTAACGAGAAATTTACCATTAGCATAATGTTTTCACCAAAAATGGCTCTAACACCAATGGTTCGTGAGCCGTACTTCACCAATATGGTTAGAAAATAAATGGAGCCGCAATCAACGAAGGTTAAAAGTAAAAAAAAAATATGAGGAAAGTAAACTAGAGACAAGGTTTTTAGAGTGGTTAGGCCCCAAGCTAGGCCTACGTCCACTATGAAGATAGCTTGCATTATCATGACAATGATTACAAGGCAATTAAACTCTCTTTGTACATACATCTTCTCACTTTCACAACATATTCTCTCTCACACATACAAATCTCATTTAGATTCATGGAATTCAGTGGGGAAATGATAAGATCCGCGAAGGAGAAGGATAGGCCAGTGGTGGAGAAGGAGAATGTCTTTGTTTGAGAGGAGGATGGAGGAGAATCTTTAATCTCTTTTTCACTTAGATGATCCTAATGGATGCCATGGCCAAATGGATGAATGATCTTCAAGTGGAGATGATGATGATGGTTGAAATGCTAAGGAATGGTGGAGGAAAGAATTCGACAGCACTTCATGGTCGCCAGGAGTCCATCCCCTTTATGGTGGAAGCCATGGCCTATTTATATGTGAGTTCCCCCAAGAAATGAGCTGAAATCCATATATGCAAGCTGCGGGTGGCTCGTTCCATTAATTACTAAAATGTCACCGCTTAGCTATAGGCAACTGTTGATAGCCTTATTCAGTTATCCTGTGCCAGTGACTTCATAGGAGCGAGTGATTGCATAGATCTGAGCAAACTGATCGGGCGTTCAGGCGATGAGTACATAGGCGACTAGTTAGAGCTTTTGGATTGGTGTATGAGTGACGGACTGAGCGCCATGTTAAGCCTTTTAAAGTTTGACTAATAGATGGTATCTGATTGACACAGCTATCTATGATTGTAGATGAAAGGGTGACCAACACCGTAATCTGTAGGCGAGCGATTAGGGCTTGTAAGTGCGACTTTTCAGGATATGATATCTGATAGATCGGTAGATAACATCTGATTGAATTATTAGCGACTGATGAGGAGCGATTGAAGTTGCAATCCATGAGCGGTCATAGGATGCGTGTGCGACCTTGGTATCTTTGGGTTCCTTACTCAAAATCAACCAGGATAGTATGAACGAACAACTGCAGAGTGGAATGTCTGATCGAGGCCAATCCTTCTTCTTGTCTTGTACGGCCGACCTCTTCCATATATGAATGGGTGACTTCCTTTAATATAAATGACCTTTCCAAGATATACAAGCTTTATCGTCCTTGTGTTGTGTTGCACTTGAGCTTGCTTTGTGTGAACGACCTCTTTGTATGGTCATGCTATGTTGTATGACTGACCCTAGCTATGTTGAGCGGGCGACTTTGTTTTTATATGGATGACTGAACCTTGCCCCCATGCTCGACCGACGGCTTGTGCTAGACCTTGTTGTGTGCGAACTACCTAGGTATGTTTGGTTGGAATATGAGTGCGCGTGCCTTGTGAGTGTTCGTCTTATGGTTTTAACGCATACTTAATCATCCAATGCATGTATGACTTTTTAAGGGATAAACATTTGCCCCTCGAAGTTTGTAACTTGTAAAGATTACATGCTTCAAAATAATAAAATGTAACACCATTTGATGGATTAAGTTTAGTTTCCTATAAGTCGATCACGCTTGCCAATTGTTCGTGCTTATACCAGATCAAACGACCTCATGGTCGCTCGTACAAAGATATATTCGTTTGCTCACAATTCGATCGTCTAGATCTTAATTGATTGATTGGACCAACATGTCAATGTGTTCGTGCGAATTTCTTGGGCTTGGGCAGGCTGGACCTGATGACCCATCTTTTAAGTGCAATCAAGCGGGTTGCCGTGTCACTTGGGCCTTTCAGTCTTCTTCATATATTGTCTCTTCGTTTTCCCGCCTTTCATTCATTTCAACTTTGTGAAGGATCCACATTAATGGTGGCTCTACCTTAGAGGATTTCCGACTATACCCGATTTCTTTCAGATTTCAACCGTACTTCCTTCTCGAATCCCTAACTTTCCCTCTGACTCTTTAAGTTAGGCTTTTCCAGTTTCAAAATCAATTGAAGTAAATCTCCTTTAAATCCGAGGCTGCCTGTTCGTTCGTAGGTAAATTTCTTTCTTTGATTTTTTCTTTTAAGTGATTGGCTTTACAAAAGCTTAATGTTCAGTTCGAGAATTTGAGTCAGAGTTTTGGCAGTTTGTCACGATTGTAACGACTGGAAGTTTCCCTGTTTAACTTAGAATGTTCTAGGTTTGTGTGTGTAATCGTTTGATGGATCTGATTTGCACAAAAGCCTTTCAATTTTTTGATATCAACAATATGTCTACGATTTGTTTGTTGAAATGCTTTGGACAACCATGCTTCGAAATAATTCGTATGTGGTTAGTTCGAACTGAGCTTTCTTGCACTTGACTAAGCGCAAATTTTTACTATACATACAATGCTTGATGAAGTGCCTATACCATATAACCTTGGTTTTATTACTATTGTTTCATGCTTTGTTTGATGTTGGTGGTTCCCGTCTTCATATCCAGTTCTGCAATCCCTTGATATCCTTGCTCGTGCCCTCTGGTCGCTCTTTTTTGATTTGGCAGGGGTCGTCCTTGCATAACTCTTATGTGGAGTTGGTTATGAACGAGCCTGACCTGCTTGAATATGAGCGACCGACTCTTCTGAGTTGGATGTGCACAACCGTATACCCATAACCAGGATTTGAGCGATCATATATCTCGAGTGAAGTGTACACGACGCATTTAGATCGGTCGAGTGCGACAGGAGTTAATTGAGTATGCTCGACCGAGCCAAAATCCTTCATATATGATTAGGTGAGGGATATGTCCGACCGACCGAGTCTGGCTTGTATTGTTAGCTGAATTTTCCTTGTAGTTCTTGATCTGTTAATGAAAAATTCTAACACACGCTTTCGAGCTTACGATTTTACCGTCGTTCGCTCGTGCCAACAGTAGAATAGTTTGAAGACTAGGTATACTGGATAACTTTTAGTTTGAATGGCGCATTTATTCGGACTTGCTTCCCTTTAGTTATTTGCAACTTGTGAGTTGTTTCTCAAACATACCCATTTATGTATAAATGCAAACTAGAAACCAATTCAATCAAAATCCCGAGGAGGGTAACACGTCCAGAGAAACCAAGAGCTCTAGTCAGGTAGCTGAAGCTGCCCTAGTTGTTGGTCCTGTTAGCCGAATTTATCCCCAGCCTCGGGTTCTTGAAAGAGTGCCTTCTGACAGTCATAAATCAATGCTCCCTTTTGGTTTATACCAGCAAATGTGTGCTCGATTCGGATTTTCAGAAGGTGAAACTAAATTTCTGGGGAAGGATGATTTGGCTGATCGCCCACCCTTTGGGTATGTAACAGTCAATCACTATATGTTGACAAGCGGAGCAATTCCCCCTTTTAATTCCTATTTAGAGTCCTTTTTGTGGTGTTTGGCTATTGCCCCATATCAGTTGCATCCCAATGGATATCTTATTTTAACGGGACTTTATGTACTTTTCATGAGAGTCAAGCAACGAGCACCTACATTTCTAGATATTTGTTCCCTATATGCTTTCAAAAGAAGGAAGACGGACGGTCCCTCCATTTTTTTTATGGAAGGAAGACATTGCAGAATTATTACCTTCTTAACCGACAGTGTTAGGGGTTTCCAGATCAATACTTTTATGTTCGGTGTCCTGGCAACTTTTATGGCCGATGGATGGAAGGAGGTGATTGCCCCTGATCGAAATTTTCTACTTCCTTTTTAAATATTGGTTCTCAATTACCTTCTCTTTTCTTACAGTAATTCCTTCGGATGAAGGCATTGTTCTTGACCAGGCTCTTCTTAACTCTTTGATTGCCGTTAATAAGATCGAGAGAAGTAGACATGTACTACTTTCAGAAGGAAACCTTCGTCAATATCAACTACTCCATCCTTCATGGTCCATTAAGAAAACTCTGGCTTATACACAAAGTACCATTGGAAAATCCCTTAAAGAAATGCTTAGACCTTGGTGATAGTAGCCAAATTTCGTCGGGATCTCCCTTGTCTTTGATTACAGAAGGGAATGCCTTTCATTGTGGGGGTAAGGGAGTAGATGGAAGCAGAGATGGCACAAGAGATAAAATAATTTCTGAGAAAATTGTTGAGAATCCCATTGCCCCTATCATCCAGGAAGAGAGTTCTACAGGAACTTTCGGAGGCTTGGGGGACTTTGACACCATTAAATATCTTAATCAGGGTGATATTGTGACTTCTAATCCTGTAAAGTCTGATATGGAAGAAACTCGAGAATCTTCCCAATGGCTTGGGAAAGCATTTGATTTAGGAACTCCCCTCGAAATTGGTTTGTTATTGGATGTGCATTAAAATATGATTATCATAAGCACTTTATGCTTTCCCGCAAATCTTATAATTTCTTTGCATGCTTCTTCATGTTAAGGCTGAAGTTTTGCTCTGTTCCCTTTTCCAGGTGTAGGAATGAAACACTCATTATCAGATAGTTTCTCCCGTCAAACTGGTTTTACTGATCCATAAAGCCTTTTACAGTCTTGCCTTTCTTGTCACTTGAAGTGCTCCCAGTTGTCCTCGAGTTCTCAACCTCAACACATCCCCAAGCTTCTACTGACTGGTTCTCTGAGGTGGGAAGAACCCAATTGTGCAAAGGTATCAGATAAGGGTGAGCACCAAATAGAATGAGAGAAGAAGAAGAGGAGTAGAAACGAACGAGCCAAGAGTGAGATTCAGAAATGTCACGTATCAACTAATTTCCTAGATCTCGATGTTCCCATTCCTCTTGAACGATCCAATGTTCCAACCTCTACTCAAATCCAAATGATTCTTGACATATCCCCTTATAAAGTTCCACCTGGAAACTTGATCCTTAGGGATCATTTTGGAGGTTGGGATTTAAGAGGAATGTACTTTGATTTAGATCTACATCCAAATGATAGGCGAGATGCTGTTGAGGGGTTAAGTACTATAAAGAGTTGTATGATTACTCAGTTTAATACTGCTAGGAGTCAACTTGAAACACGGTTAAACATGGCCATGAGCAATGTTGATAAGCAACTAGAGCATTGGGCCAAATTTGGTTACAAGTTTCAAAGGTTGAATGCTCGGCATCTTGATCATATTGACATCCTGGAGAATAATAAAGCTGGATTGGTTCACTTGATCAGGTTCCAAGAATCCGAAATTGCTTCTTTAAAGAGTGGAAATATTAGAGTGAACAACTTGGAGGCTGAAAATGAGGAACTCAAAAGAGAGCTTGAAGCTACAAAAAACAATTTCGAGTGGCTCAATCTGCTCAAGAACTTGCTGAATGTCAATTGGCCTTAGAAAGACGAGCTTCGGCTTCTTATCAACAAGAAAAGGCAGTTCTCGAGGACAAGATTAATTCTCAGAGCAAGACTCTAAAGACTCTAAAAGAAGACAAAATCAAGTTGTGTAAAGCTCTTGATGAGTCCAGAGTCAAGATTGACAACACTCTGTTTCAGTTTTATATCTACAGTGTTATGAATCGTGGAAGCTTAAGCTATCTGAACAAAGACTTTCCACGGACTCTGGCTCTTGTTTGGGAGCGAGTGCTTTCATACTCTGGTGGTGCAGATGATGAATTTCTCTAGGAGAGTCTCTTAGAATAAGAAAACCGTAAGGCTTTGGTCGAAGGCAGGAAAATACCGACGGATGAGCAAGCTCAATCTTCTGGGAAGAAAACCCTGGATGTTACTGTTATTCGTGTCCCATCCAACCTTATCACTGTTGAAACTTTAAGCTCTCAAACTTCCCCTGTGGACTGTCCATTACTTGTTGCCCCTTGCTTGCAGGGAGTTGGAGCAGTATTCTTGGATTTGTACATATTGTTGCAAATGATTCTTCCTAATCAGTTCCTCAATTAGTGATTTTAGATGCCTACACTCATTGGTATCGTGACCTGGCTGGTTATGGAACTGACAGAACCTTCCTGATCTTACAGCTACATCTTTGACCTGCATTTGTTTCGGTATTAGATACTTCTTGGTATCCTTAGTTTCCATGAAGATATTTCCTATGGTGTCATTAAAAGGAGTGAGCTCAGAATTCTTAAAGAAGCGGAGCTTCTTCTTAGCCTGGTTGTCCTTTCCCTCATTGCTCCTGTTCTGACTACCAAGGTTGTTCTACATATTACCTTTCCTTTTTAGTTGTACATTGCTTCCTAGATCATCCAAGGCACACGATGAATCCTCTTCAACACTCATATATTCTTCCGCTTTATCGAGTAGTTATTTGATAATACTTTGCTTCTTCTTCTTAATCCATCGTCCTAAATTGGTTTTTTTGCATATGGCCCCTTTTAAAGCCATCAAAACCAAGCGGGGCTCATAATTTTCGACTTCAGCTACTGCCATATTGAAGCGAGTGAGAAAAGCTTTGATGGACTCTCCTGGTCTTTGCTCTAGCTCATCTAACTCCAAACTTCCCGAACCTTGGTTATTCGGAACTTGAATTGCTCCCTGAATAGTCTAGCCATTGTAGCGAAGTCGTTCACAGACTTTGGTGGTAGCTTTGTGAACCAGAGATAGGCCACCCCTTCCAGATAAGTTGGGAAGTATAAGCATTTGATTTAGTCTGTGGCACGTACCCCATCCATATACTGATCTTATTTGCACAGGAACACGTTGGGATCACTTGCCCCATTATAAGGTTACACTATTGGAGGCTTAAACTTTTGTGGATATATAACCATCTTGATTCTTTCGGTGAGTGGGGTCTTAGTAGGATAAAATTCCCACTCTTTCTCGTTGTCTTCCCTTTTTAAGCTTTCCTCTATAATCTCGCATGCCATTCGTAATATATGTTCCTCCTCTTTGTATTGGTCCCCGGGGCGGCCATCTTCTTCCTTATCGGACGTTTGCCTAAGCGAATAATCATGATTTGGAGTCATGAGTCCTGAACTTCCCTTTTGGAAAAGTGTCCCCTTGGTGGAACCAAGCACCTGTTGAGAGGCTGTGTTATCAGAATTGTCACGCGCCAGTGCTTTTACTTCTCTATGGTTTAGGTTAGCAAGATTTGCAACTTCCTAAATAGAATTTCCTTGGCTTGGGCTTGACATGGAAGAACTTGCATCGTGCATGCGAGCAGTTCGAGCAGGTTGAAGGTGGGTAGCACTTAGCGTGACTTTTGTAGTAGCGGCTTAAATAGCGAACATTGACTCAAGTTTCTTCACCATTGCATTATTTGTGATATTTATTTGACTTGTTAGTCTCGCCACCACTTCATCCAACTCTCTCTTGGTTATAACTACCTCAACTTTAGACGACTCTCCTGCTTCGAGATGGTTGGTGGGTGATGTAATGTCATTAACCTTATTGGTAAGGTCATTGATCTAACAAGTAACTTCTTTTAATCTACTCATGACTTTTAGCGAGGTTTAGAAATCTCGTACGATTTTGATGGCTTAGGATCACAAGGCAAGGCTTTTGAACTTGAAAAAAAAGTATGAAAGGAGAAGATGCGAGTGCAGCCCCACAGTGGGTGCCAAATGTTTTCACCAAAAAAGGCTCAAACACCAATGGTACGTAAGCCGTACTTCACCAATGTGGTTAGAAAGTAAATGGAGCTGCAATCAACGAAGGTTAAAAGTAAAAAATATGAGGAAAGTAAAGTGGAGAGAAGGTTTTTAGAGTGGTTCGACCCTAAGCTAGGCCTATATCCACTATGAAGGTAGCTTGCATTATCATGACAATGATTACAAGGCATATAAACTCTCTTTGTACATACGACTTCTCACTTTCACAACATATTCTCTCTCACACATACAAATCTCACTTAGATTCATGGAATTCAGTGGGGAAATGATAAGATCCGCGGAGGACAAGGATAGGCCAGCGGTGGGGAAGGAGAATGTCTTTGTTTGAGAGGAGGATGAAGGTGAATCTTCAATCTCTTTTCCACTTGGATGATCCTAATGGATTCCATGGCCAAATGGATGAATGATCTTCAAGTGGAGATGATGATGATGGTTGAAATGCTAAGAAATGGTGGAGGAAAGAATTCGACAGCACTTCGTGGTCGCTAGGAGTCCATCCCATTTATGGTGGAAGCCATGGCCTATTTATAGGCGAGTTCCCCGAAGAAATGAGCTGAAATCCATACATGCAAGTTGCGGGTCACTCGTTCCATTAATTACTAAAATGTCACCGCTTAGCTGTAGCCAATTGTTGATAGCCTTATTCAGCTGTCCTGTGCGAGCGACTTCATTGGAGCGAGTGATTGCATAGATCTGAGCAGACTGATCGGGCGGTCAGGCGATGAGTACACGGGCGACTAGTTAGAGATTTTGCATTGATGCATGGACGACCGACTGAGCCCCATGTTAAGCCTTTTAACGTTTGACTGATAAATGGTATCTGGTTGACGCACCTATCTCTGATTGTAGATGAACGGGCGACCAACACCGTAATCTGTAGGCGAGCTATTAGGGCTTGTAAGTGCGACCCTTTAGGAGCTAGTATCTGACGATCGGTAGATAGCATCTGATTGAATTATTAGCGACTGATTGAGGAGCGAGCGACCGAGGTTGCAATCCATGAGCGGTCATAGGATGCGTGTGCGACCTCTGGTATCTTTGGGTTCCGTACTCAAAATCAACCAAGATAGTATGAACGAACAACCGCAGAGTGGAATGTGTGATCGAGGCCAATCCTTCTTCTTGTCTTGTACGACCGACCTCTTCCATATAAGAATAGGCGACTTCCTTTAATATAGACGACCTTTTCAAGATATACGAGCCTTACCGTCCTTATGTTGTGCTGCACTTGAGCTTCCTTTGTGTGCATGACCTCTTTGTATGGTCGTGCTATGTTGTATGACTGACCTTAGCTATGTTGAGCGGGCGACTTTGTTTTATATGGACGACTGAACCTTGCCCCTATGCTCGAGCGACGTCTTGTGCTAGACCTTGTTGTGTGCGAACGACCTAGGTACGTTTGGTTGGAATATGAGTGTGTGAGCCTTGTGAGTATTGGTCTTATGGTTTTAATGCAAACTTAATCATCCAATGCATGTATGACTTTTTAAGGGATAAACACATATCAACCTTAATTATACCAAACAACAGAGAGTAAAAAAAAATTGGTCCATATTTAAAATTGTTAAGAATATAGTGTGAGAAACAAAAAGAAACGTATAGGTTAAGAAATACAACATGAGGATATTCGTTTATTGATATTAAAAGAGTAATCATTGTTGTCTGAAAAAATGAAGAAATAAACATGCATTCAACAGTAGACTGAAGAGGGAAACAAGCCAAAGATGAAAATAAAAATTGAACATAAAAGTCTTTACAAATGTTCGATAAATCAAGCACCTACATCCAGTCTTTTGGATTTTTTCTTAATTGATTATTCCTTGCTATTAAAGCCAACTTACAAAGAGAATTTAGTGATTTTATGGTATTTACAGTGTTTCCCATTAGAAAAAATTGAAAGCCTTTTATAGTTGAATTATTGCTATTTATAACTGAATTAGTTTGCCATAATCGTTATATTTAATTTAAATTTGTCAATCAACCAGATCCAAGAAGATAGGAGGAAAAACCATGTCAAAATTGAACCAAATCTCATGGTCTAATCGGTCGATAATGATTGATCCATAGTCTTTGTTCAAAAGTTCCATGAAGATTGCTAAGCCATCAAATTTTAAGTTATCAGTGGTAAAATGGTAATTTTGATGATATTGATCCACCTAAAATGCTAAAATTTGTCTTTTCTTCAAATTAACATATGGATTCATAATACAACAAATTAAAGGTAATTTTTAACATTTGATGAGGCAATACCGTCCACATATGTATCGTTATAGGTCCATGC
Organism: Allium sativum; assembly: GCA_030737875.1. Lineage (NCBI taxonomy): Eukaryota > Viridiplantae > Streptophyta > Magnoliopsida > Asparagales > Amaryllidaceae > Allium > Allium sativum. The sequence continues at coordinate 306,395,143 of CM060924.1, forward strand.
ACTAAGCCAAGATTTCTCAAATTCCCCTTTTGCCTTCGTAGTTTATTGCTTTCAAGTTAATAAGTCCAATTTCCCATCATTTCATAGTACAATTCCATCAAAATATCATTTGGGTAAAGTGTTGGATGGCACTTTCTATACAAAGTGTGTTTGTATTGATATAAATCAAATTTTCAATGCAGACATGCAACTAATCTAGATATGCACAAACACTTCCGTCATTGGATACATTTCTATGTATTGTCATATTTTCATTGAGAATATCGACATTTCGTTATAAAAAATGGTTGCATCACGTTTTCTCGTTAGATATAAATAACAAAGGATGTTATTCGAAGATTTTGTTCATCGCCAAGAAATTTCAAAAAAGCATCATAGTCAATGGTCAAGTAAACTCTCCATCGTTTCGTATTCTATTTTTTTTATAGTAAAATGGACATGTAGAGATCCATTGACATCGACTCATATAAAAGGATTTGTTGGTTGGTCGAGTTTTTCATCTTTTCGCTCTCACTTCAGCGTTCAATAATAGTTGTTTACTTAAGCTTTCGAAGAGTAGAAGTAGCTCATTTTCATCCTTCTCATATGTTATCTCCACCTCCAAGCTTGAGTACATCGACTGATTCCAAATCTTTCTCACGCGATCCATACCAACATTTGACCACCAATCAACTCTCGCACACATTTCGACCGTCGATCCATGCCTACCTATAATGGCTTTTGATTCACAGTGTTGCCACTATAGTGCTTTCATTGTATCCTTCTTCCTATCTGATGCAGCACTTGTCGTAGTGCTATCGACTCAATAGTAGTATCAGTATCGACAAGGATCGGCTTCTTAGCTTCAGGTTGAATATAGTTCCATTGTATTAGTATTACTTCTGTGATTCGGAGTTGCTATCGAAGTTCTTCTGCTTCATTAGTTTTCTATTTTGGTCCAGATGGTATCGGTATGAAAAGTATTATGTTTCTGTTTCGGTTCCAGTAACAAAAGTCTTCTTGAAAATTTTCGGTTTTGGCTCAGAGGACTTAAGTGGATTTTCTTCCGGCTTTGGTTCTGCGGTTCCGGTTTGGCTTTATATTTCTGCTTCGTTGTTTGTATGTATTTTATTTCGGTATCAAATTTCTTTATATTCTTTTTTGGTATCGTATTGCTTGTGTCTGTAGTGTCGATGTCGGGTTCGTATGTTAGAAAACCATAAATAGGTGGATGTAGCTCTGTAATAATAGGTTGATTTTGTTATAAAGTTTGGCATTCCGCCATTGATGGAAGCTCCAATATTTATCCTCATTTTCGGTATTCTTCATGAATCAATTGTTGAATAATGAGATTTTGATCGATGCCAACGAATAAGCTATTATGGGAATCGAATCATAAAGATAAGGTTATATATATATATATATATATATATGTATGTACATTGAGTCGTGTTAGAATTGTGTTAGAATAATGTTAAAATCTATCCTCAAGTATACATGAATGTACTAATCAAGTTTATATATATATATATATACGATTAAACCTTCAAAAAGCCAGACTGTGCAGAAACTGGTCTACCAGTCGATTGGTAGGAAATCCACCAGTCGACTGGTCAAGCTATTTCTGCACATAACGACTAGTTTTAAAAGTTTTATATAAATAATTTATTTTTACCGGTCAACTGACGATTTTTAACGAGTTGACTGATTTGACCCAGAACTTATTTTCTGAAGAGTTACTTCCATTCATGAAGAGATTCCTCTTCATTAATCAAAGGAAATGGACATATCTTTTTATGGAAACTCTTCGTGAAAGATTGCTACTCTTATACTATTATATAAACAACTTCAATCATATTTAACAATCACCGAATTTTAATATATTTACTGATCATCATTCTATTCTTTCCATTTACATTCTTTGCAAATAAAAGCTCTCCATTTCAAATACATGTTGAATTCATGAATCAATTCAATATCATTTGATTCAACAAGCTATATTCTTCCTTAAATCTTCGCATTTAAAGTATATACTCGAGGATCAGATTATAGGAAGGTTGTACTTAAAATATTGGCTATCTGTGTTGATTCAAGAACACAAATCAGAAGTCAAACTCTTGTAATTGTTGAAGACCTGTGTAGTTGCTCCGGGTTAAGAGAGGGCGTTGTTAGCGAATTTCGAAGTAGAGCTTCGGGACTAGGCGTAGAGCGGAAGTCCAAATCAGTATAAAAACTCCTGGTGTCTCTTTTACTTTACTTACCGCTTTTATTTACTTGTTATATATCTCAGTAACTTAGATTTTATTTGCATAAACTTTTGCACATTATTTAGCTAGTATATCATGTATATTTCCGCATTATCCATATAGATCCTTTAAGTCATACACATCGACTTTTCATCAATGATTTGAAAGATCAATCTTTCCGACATAATTGAATCAACGGAAAATTGGTGATCAAGCTCCGACATCATCTTGATCAACGAAATTGATGTTATCTCAGTTCATGTTTAATCTTACCGAGATTATCGAGTTCAAAGTCCCCTTACAGTATTGCCACCGATCAACGGAAGCGGAACTGTATCGGTTTCATCTATAGTTTGTGATTTGTTGGGAATTATCACAATTTCATCTGTAATTTGAATTGTATTGTGCTACCGGTTGCGTCAATTGGTACCAAAGCCAAAGCGGTATATCAACATCATTGTTTTGAGGTTTGGGTTCATCGTTGTCATAGTTTCGAAGGTTGGATCATCGCTCGACACTGTTTCCAAGTTGGATTATCTGTAAAACCCTACGTTCCTTAGTGTTACCCATATGAGGATTTCACTAAGAAAGTATGGAGTATTGCAGGTATAAAGACAGAAAACATCATAGAGATAAGATTTTACAACACATAAAAAATAAATTTGCAGCGGAACAAAAACTTTCATTTAATCAAGTAGTTACAAAATGTCATGTCTCAAAACCTCAGTCGAAAACAACATCAGAGTAAAATAATATTATCCCCAAACATAGACAAAAAAGGTACAACCTAACCTTGGAAAGAGAATAAGTAGTGGTCCAACTTGTAGAATCTCATCATGACAAAGCTAACAAAGAAATCAGGGCTATACACTTTCTCCCGATAAGCCTGGGGAAAAGAAAGAGAAAGGAAGAAAGGAAAAGGGTCAGACATAAAGCCTGGTGAGATGCTGGGATTAACAACCTGACTTACTAAGTTAAGTAAAACAAATAAACAGTGGTTCTAGTAACATAAAAGGGTATATGTCTATACATGTCTAAAGGTGAACAATAGCTGATATGAACTGGTAACAAGGACTGGCTATTCTTATAAACAGACAAGGATGATAACAATAATACTAGAAATCAAATCAGGAAGATTGACTGTTTTGCACTTCCACTAGAATATCAGGATTAGATGTTACCCTAGTTACATAACAGTAACAGGATTAGGTGTTACCCTAATTACATAACAGGAACAGGATTAGGTGTTACCCTAATTACATAACAGGAACATGATTAGGTGTTACCCTAATCACTACCCATGTTATTGGCTCCCTGTTACCTGAATATCCTGTATCAGCCCTGGAAGTAGGGTGTATCAGTCCCTAACCCAGCAACTTATAGAACACAACAATATTCGTAGGTGTTTTGATGTCTTAGGTCCTGTAGTCGGATCCATGCACGCTCATGACTCCGTCGGAAACGCGCCCCTAACACCCCAAAACCTTTGAACCTCTTACTATCCAGATCAGTAAAGCATTTCCTTAACCCTACCTAGTGCGAGGCCCCTATTTAGATAGTAACAAAGATACTGACTGGTGTGGGTGCACACAACTTGACACAAGCCACCCCCTTGACTTGTGTCCCCATGTACCCTGGGATTTAAGAGTCCCAACAACCTGATACAAACCACTAAACTTGGGTCCTCTTAGCTTACTAATTAACATGAGTAACTTAGCACGTTTAAGTTCATAGATAAGCTCGGCTGTAAAATGACATTTATCTAAATGTTATCGGTGTACAATCCCTTCCCCAAACAAGCACCTGCCTACATGTACATATAGATTACAGTAATTCGGTTTACTTAACTTACATCTGGTACTTACATTTTCATAACATGTTCGTTACTTAATATCTGTATTATGTCAAATCTAGCATGTCCAATATATATGCATATTATTCATCAACTTTGTTTCCAATTTACAACATATACATGCCTATACATATTATCCATTTACCGCAAGTACATACACATTACCCCTTTTTATTAGTTTACAGCAAGTCAAAACATGTGTATATTTTCCTTTTTCCCCAAGTTTATAGTTAAACGGTCCCAATTCAATAACATGCCTATGTTTCGCTTTTTATGTCATTCATTATTGTCCCAATTATGCACACACTCAAATCGGGTATAGCATAGGCATCCAAAGGCTTATGCTTAGCGTAAAATTAAAAGGGAAAACTGAGGAAGAAGAATAGAATCAAATCACATAGGCATATAAACTAAAACATAGAAATAAGAAAAAGGAAGGTAAATGAACATTAACATCAAATGAGCATAAATGTCCAAATTAACATTAAATGAACAAATATCTAGTTGTCATGTCTTTCCCAAATTTACCATGAAATGAACATAAACATTCAATTACATGTTTTCCCAAATTAACATGAATGCTCCTAAATTGATAAGTTTTCCCCAATTAACGTATATTCCAAAATTAATGTCAATAGGTGATAAACTACCATATTCTTCCAATTAACATATCCTCTTTAATGCTAATTAATATGACATATTCCTTATATTACATATTCCCTTTAATGCTAACATATCCTTCAAATTAACATATACAGAGTAATGTTAATTACATGTTTTCAAATAAATGACTAACTCTACAAATGTTCTCCCAATCTATGTCATGTTAATATGTCTATAAATTAATGTCAAATGTTCACCAAATCTGTGTCATATTAATATGTCTACAAGCTATGTTCACACATCAACGTCAAATACCATCTTATTCAATGTCATATTAATATCAATTACATGTTTACAAATGGCATTCCTACTTAATATAAAATTAAGTTTAGCCTATTCATATCTACATGTTCTTTCTCTTTCTAGTAATCCCAATTTACCCAGTGTAGATTCTAACATGCCCAATTTGCCCTTTTTAACATCATTCCATACTTTTCAAAAAGGCACATAATATGTAAATAAGGCAAACAACAGGAAAAAGGGAATAAGGAACAGATGTATATAAAAGCAAAATAACTGAAAATGAATAGGCAATTGACAATAAATAACATATAAGAATAATGTTTGTAAACTTTGTTACATTTTAGATCCAAAATATATTTACTGTTAATTAAATTACTATAACAACTATTATATCTATTTAACTTTAACTTAGAAGAAATCTGATTAACCACAGTATACTCACATAGTTGTGGATTTAAAAGAAAAAAAATTAAAGAAGAAAGCCCGCTTTAGATTTGTTGTAAGAATTTTCCTCTCTATTCTATGTTTGAGCAGCACCTCAACATATTCATTATTTTAATTAGAAAGTTTTGGAGGAAGAAGAATGAAGAATAGATTTGTGTGTAGAAAACAATGAGGTTGGCTGCCTTTATATAGATTACCTACGATAATTCTTGGCCTTTAGGTTCTAGGTTTTTAATCCAAACCGTACACATAATGCTAAGTCAACAACGAATAAAGCACAAAACGGTCCAAGTTCAGCGGATGAATCCACCCAGATCTATTGTGGGTCGACCCAGCCCCCCTTGGGTCGACCAATGGGTCGACCCGCGCTGAGCATGGATCAGCCCACAACGGGCCTGTTTCCCGCTCGTTTTCCCCCTACTCGTTCGTTTTATTTTTCTGGAATAAATTTTAATTTTATATTTACATATAAGCTCCTTATATGTATACAAACCTGTAAGGTTCTTAACTTATTCATATATTATCCGTTTTATGCAAACTTCGGGTATTTCTGAACCAGAATTCCGAGACGAACACAACGGTAAATCCGATTTCACTTAATTTTGAATATTTAATTAAGTTATATCCATTTTACTATTTCCTTCCTTAATTAATCAATCCATTAATTAATTACTTGTTAAAAATTTGGGTTGTTACATCATCGTTCGACATTGTTTCGAGGTTGGGATCATTAATATTACCATTTCGAGGGTCGATTGATTGTTTCCATTGTTGTGAGGTTCATCATCTTGTTGTTTCTAGGCTGGTTCATCATTGTTTCTAGATTCCCAGATTGGTTAGTCGTTCGTCATTAATCAGAAGTTTAGTTCATCGTCTTGTTGTTTCGAGATTGGTGTATTGCTCGTCATTGTTCCAAAGTTAAATCAGAAGTTTAGCTCAATTTACTTCACTATTTTGAATCCCTATGCCGCGAAGCCGAGCAAATCGGAATCGAAACGTTGAGGATGTGTATGGATAGGAAAATGAAACTCAAATGGAAGAACATCTTAATGCTAGGATTGATGATGGTATTGGACATTTAGCTAGAATGATACTCGATATGAATAAGAATCAAAGGAATAGAACTCTACCTGTAATTTGGTGAACATGAAAGTAATGGAAGTTTTCGATTTCAACATCATGAGGATACGAGATCGCAAATCCAAACTCAAGTGATGGATAGGCAATGAGAAACGGGGATGAGGACGAAAATTCTAGAATCCAAGGGAGATATGCAAGCTAAAGTGTTTCTAGATTGGATTTACACCGTCGAGGAAATTTTAGAGTATAAAGGAGTTCATAGGAGCATCGAGATCAACTGGTTACTACTAGTTTGAGAGGTAGAGCTGCAACATGGTGGCAACAAATGAAATTGGCTCGAGCAAAGATGAGAAAGCCCAAGGTGGTAACATGGGAGAAAATGAAGAGGGCTACATTTTTGCCTTACAACTATCAATCGCTAATGTATCAACGGTTGTAGAATTCACGACAAGGAACTCATTCGGTTAATGAGTACACAACAGAATTCTATTAGTTAATTGCCCATAATGATATATCGGAGACTGAAGAATAGTTGACTACAAGGTATATTGGAGGACTAAGAAGTCAAATTCAAGATATGATTAGTACGTTCTATCTAAATTCAGTTGCTGAAGCACATCAGAGAGCTCTTGCATAGGAAAAGCAGGGTCGACGAAGGGGTACTTTCGCGACTTCAAATAGTCAGAACAATAATGTTGGTAGTAGTGGTCCAACTAGTAAACCAAATATTATAGATCATATAAAGATGAAAGGAGGCACTAATTTGAAGTGCTTCAATTGCCAAGAAACGGGTCATAAAATTTCTGAATGTACGAAACCTAGAAGGAGAACTATGGTTGTAGAAGATTGAGAAGTTTTTAACGTCGAGGAAGAGTTAGATCCTTGAATCCACTACAGTTTGACAAAGAACAATAAGAAATTGTAACTAGTGATGAAGGGTTTAACTTGATGACGAGGTGAGCTTGTCTAACTCCAAAGACAATTAATGAATCTGTATGGCTATGAAGCAATACTTTCCAATCTACATGTACTATTTTGAGAAAAGTTTGTCAATTCGTGATTGATGCAGGAAGCTGTGACAACATTATTTCAGAGGAAGCTATTCAAAATCTTGGAATCCTATATCAAGAATAGTTTTGTGCGACAAAAAAATGTACATTCGTGACTCCAAGTGTGCTATTTTTGGGTTATGTTATTTCGAAAGAAGGTTTGCAAGTTGACCAGGATAAAGTTATGACAATTAGAGATTGACCTCAGCCGAAGAATGTTCGTAAGTTCGTAGTTTTCATGGCTTGGCGTCTTTTTAAAAACGATTCATTCCAATTTCAGAATATTATGGCTCAAGTGATCGATTGCATGGATGTGAAACAATTTATATGGATTGAGAAGGCTGAGCAAGCTTTTGAGCATATTACAAATATGTTAACGTCAGTACCAATTCTAGTACTTCCAGATTTCAATCAACCATTTGAAGTTCATACCGATGCTTCAAAAGTTGGGATTGAAGGAGTTTTGAGTCAGAATGGAAGGCATGTTGCTTATTTCAATGAGAAATTGTCCGAGGCAAAGATGAGATACAACACTTACGACGTTGAGTTCTATGTTGTGGTACAAGCAACAAAACATTGGAGATAGTATCTTTTTCATAAGGAATTCGTTTTGTACATAGATCATGAAGCTTTGAAACATCTCCAGGGTCAAGAAAAAGTTGCAGCTAGACATGCGTAATGGATTGCCTATCTGCAGCAGTTCAGGTTTGTAGTGAAGCATAAGGCGGGAGTTACGAATAAAGTAGCTAGTGCGTTAAGCCGGAGGAGTAATCTTTTGACAACAATGAGAGTTGAAGTGTTAGGATCTGACTCGCTCTCAGAGTTACTAGCCGCTAATCCTTATTTCTCAAGGATTTTGCACAAAATAAAGAAAGGTGAAGCAACAAACTTTACATTGATGGAAGGTTTTATGTTCAAAGGGAATCAGCTGTGCATTCCTGAGTGTAGTCTTCATATGAACATAATCAATGAACTTCACGGAGAAGGGCATGTCGGTCAAGACCTTAAACTACAGCTGATCTTGGATTCATATTATTGGCCTGCAATGCATAAAGAAGTGGAAAATTTTGTGCAAAGGTGTCACATTTTTCAAGTGTCCAAGGGTACGATAGCAAATGTGGGGTTGTATATGCCATTACCCATTCCTTCTCAACCACGGGTAGATGTGAGCATGGATTTTGTTTTGGTTTACCAAGGACACAACAAGGCAACGATTCCATTTTCGTAGTCATTGATCGATTTTCAAAGATGGTTCACTTTATTGCTTGCAAGAAAATGGCAGACACAGTGAATGTGGCTCAATTATACTTTTGGGAGATATATCGTCTTTATAGACTATCAGATTCAATTGTTTCATATTATAATATACTCGATTCTTGGGTCATTTTTGGATCAGTTTGTGGAAGATGGTGGGTATAGAACTAAAGTTTAGTAGTGCATATCATCCACAAACGGGTCAAAAAATGGAGCTGATGAATAGATCATTGGGAAATTTATTGAGAAGCCTGGTTAGTGACAATCTGAAAAGCTGGGATCCGAAGTTTAGTCACGCTGAATTTGCACATAATCATGCTGTCAATCGCAGTACTGGATTCTATCCTTTCAAGATTGTGTATTCAGTAGTACCAAAAGGGCAATTAGATTTAACTCCAGTGCTATGAGAAGATAAAATGCAGGGAAAAGCCATTGATGTTGTCTTGGAGTTACAGGAGCTTCATTGTATGGTGTAAGAACGGTTGGTTGAAGGAAATCACAAGTACAAGCAAACTGCAGATTCAAAGCGTAAACATGTTGAGTTTCAGGAAGGTGACTTTGTGTGGGATGTGTTGACAAAAGAACGATTTCTTGTTGGTATATATAACAAGTTGGCTTCTAGAAAGAATGGTCGTTTGGATATTATTAAGAAAATCAACCCCAATGCTTACCAATTGAGGCTACCAAGTCATGTTCGCATTGCTGATGTGTTCAATGTTAAGCATTAGTTACTATATTGTAAGAATGATTTGGTCGAAGAGACTGTTGTGAATTCGAGGGTGAATTCTTTTAAACCAAGGGAAGATGATGCAACATAGGCCATAGTGGTGTCGACTCAATAATAGTATTGGTATCGACAAGGATCGACCTCTTAGCTTGGGGTTGAATTTGCCATTGTATTATTATTACTTCTGTGATTTGGTGCTGGTATCGACATTCTTCTGCTTCATTAATTTTCTGTTTTGGTCCAGATGGTATTGGTATCGAAGGTATTATGTTTCTGTTCCGGCTATAGTAATAAGAGCCTTCTTGAAAGCTTTCGGTTTCGGCTCAGAGGACTCAAGTGGATTTGCTTTCGGCTTCGGTTCTATGGTCCCTATTTATCTTTATACTTCTACTTTGTTGTTTGTTTGTATTTTGTTTCGGTATCGAATTTTTTTGTATTCTGCTTCGGTATCGCGTTGCTTGTGTCGGTGTCAGCTTCGTATGTTAGAACACTATAAATTGGAGGTTGTAGCTCTGTAATAGTAAGTTGATTTTGTTATAAAATTTGGTATTCCATCATTGTTGGAAGCTCCAACATTTATCCTCATATTCGGTATTCTTTGTGAATCAATGATTTAGAAGATCAATCTTTCCAGCATCACTGGATCAACAAAAATTAGTGGCTAAGTTCCTGCATCATCTCGATCAACGAAATTGGTGTTATCTCACTTCATATTTAATCTCACCAAGATTATCAAGTTTAAAGTTCCCTTCAAGTATCGTCACCGATCAACGGAATTATATCGATTTCATCTATAGTTTGTGATTTGTTGGGAACTACCACGATTTCATCTACAATTTGAATTGTGTTGTGCTACTGGCTACGTCACCACCGAATTTTTTGAACATCATCAAACCATGCTACTCCCATTTTCATTATATTATGAGCTAGGTTGTGGCCATTGGGATTTGGCTTTGGGCTTGGAAGTTAGTAGTAATGAAGGGAGACGGTTTCTTGAACGGTTGTGGCTATGGATCAACGATGGTCTCTTAATAATTTCGTTGATTAACCACAAGAGTTATATTCTCGTTCTCGATGAATCTTTGCATCGTTGTGTCTTTGGATACGAACAACATTGACATTAGAATTCATCCATCATTTATTCCTTATTTTTTGAAGATGGTATCATCTTTTTGGGAATCGCCAATCAAGAAATTTCGAAATCGCATTGAGCTATATTTGCTTCCATTAATGCAATTTTTACGTTAACGGGTAATACTTGTCCCATTATTCTATCACATCTAGAGCATGTTTGCCAACACGAGGTTACTTTCTATGCTTAGTGCTTCTGTTTACCATATCAAGGACGCAGGATGCAAATTTTACGTAGGACACAACGAGTCTTTAGTCGATGGATGAACAAAACCCAAATAGTTAATATATTTCGACAATAGTTGGGAACTACACATCGAATACACATACGGAACACATAATAATTTATTTACATAGAAGGAATTAAAATTACTTGACCATGCACATCTTCCAAGCTTTCAGTTTATAAATTTAACCTCATGGGCACTCTCTTTGAATCTCTGTCGCACCATTGGTTGTATCTACCTCTATTTCAATGGGTATAATGTAATACCCTGTAAAATATATCCAAAATAGACATAGACAATTAAATTAAATATAAATAATAATAAACAATAATAAATTTATAAAATATTAATGGGCTAAAAATAAGAATGTTAAATGATTGAGAACTACGTCATGAAAATATTTCCATTGTATTCATGGCGAGATTTTAGTCTATTTTAATATTTTGTTCGCTGAAAACAGAGTCCGTATGAAGAAGTTATTAATAAAAAAATTATACGTAAATTGTATACACACATGATTTGAAATTCAAAATGAATGATTATAAATCTGGAATAAAATTATATTTCTTGAAGGCTTGAATTTGAGTGTGTGTGTGTGTATATGCAAGAAGAGGACAAGAATAAATAATAATGGAAAGAATCAATGTAATTAATAACATACAAATAAAAAGGGATATTTGAGGAGAATTAAATTCTCCCTGCCTTTTTCTTAAAGGGGGTTGACCTCCTCCACTTAAGAGGGGTCGACCTGGGGGGTCGACCGCTCTCGTAGGGAGAATGTCGACCGCCCTTAAGAGTAAAGGGTGGAGATGGCTTGTTTTATTAAGTTTTTATATAGTTTTGCTTAAACGGGTAGTCCAGATTTTATATAACTAATCCTGCAGTCTATATACACACTAGCAACTATAAAAGGACCCCCAAATCTCCCCGAAACTATATATCCATTCTCTTATACGCCTTCATTTTGTCTCTCCCCGTTTTTTCTTAATTCCACAAACATGTTAGGTTTATTCTCTTCTTCTAACCTATGTTCTATCCCTTCTAAATCTAATTTCTCACCTAAATTCTGGAATTAAGTATATATAAGATTTTAAATCTGATTTTCACACACACACACACAAATATATATATATATATATATGAGGATTTGGAGTGTGCTGATTCGAAAGGCTTAGTCTAGATTTGTTAGATTTTACACCAAATTCACTACCCTTCTCTTCCTATCTCTATGAGCAGAAATTACATCAGTTTTCTATTTTCTATATTTTGTAGTGTAGATTTGTATTGCTATGGCTAAAGGGGTTTGGATTTTCACGAAAACATAATATAAACAAATCATCTAATTCTCTTATAATTTGCAGAAATGGTCAGTCAATTGGTGTAAGATGGGTTTTGGTTATTGATGTAATAAAGATATACTTTTGGGTGTTATACAATTTTGATAATGTTATGATTCACTTCCTTATAAAATTATAAAAGTTATGTATGTGTGTGCGCATACATAAGACTTGAGTATTGTAGATTTAATATATTTAAACATCTATTTTAAACAGATAGTTTGAACGTATTATATACAAATCACTAAATTTTAAGTATTTGTGTGTGTGTGTATATATATAAATCATATTAAAAGTGAAGCAGTACCAAAAAGGAGATTCTACATATTGCACCTTGTCTTTTTTTATTATTGAAATAATCTTTTAAACCTTGGTTACAAGGTTTTATGTATATGTTGTTATTTCCCTGTTCTTGATTAAATGTGAATATACATGTTTTTGTCATGTTGACGAATTTAGGGAAATAAACTTGTAAACCTTATTTTGATGTTAGGATTGACACTTTAATGGTTAGGATGTTTCTTACGCATGCTTGATTTACGTTTTATTTATTACTATTTATAACATAATTAATCTATTATAAATGTGTATTAAATTTGTAATGAGAGGTTAAATAGGAAATTATAATTATAAATGTTCCCATAGGTAATTTGTATGTGTATAGGAAATTTATATGTATGTGAGTATTAATGGCTTTTATTAGTATTGATGACACATAGACACGAGATTAATCCCAATTTGTAGTAGAAGCTTGTCCGAATTGACCGGCATATCCAATATTTATAAGTTAGTTAGGTTAATGTGAGAGGTCTAGGTCCATGGAATATTATAATTATTACATAAGGACACTAGGTTAAGCCTAACTTTTAGCAGAAGTCTGCCCAGAACCGTTCAACAAATCTAGCATCTACAAGTGATTGGTTTAATGTGAGATGTCTTTTGTGTGTATATATATATGTATGTGTGGGTGTGTGAGAGAGAGTAAAGTAGACCTGCCTCGAGAAGATATTAAGTGGCTGGCCTATCTTATTCGAGTCTTAAGTGGTCATTGGGTCAGCCTTTCTCTTATAAACTTATAAGGCATTTAAATGGTCATTAGTAAAGTGATAGAGGTATGAGTAAGGTAGTTCTCTGGAAGTTGTCTACTTCTTATCTAGAGGCTATGCGAGGGCATACCTAGGGATCGGTAGTACAAAAATTGCTAAGAACTGCGTGTCTATGGGAAGTATTAAGTGATTAAGGGTACCCCTATAATGACAGCTAAATAGTAATGCATGGGTGATGATTATAAACAACAATAAATGTCTACCTAAAAGCTGGTATTAAATGGAAAATTACTATCTCTCTATTTACATCGAGAGTATATTTAGTAGTGATGACGATTATAAGACAAGGCCTTAAATGACTTTAATGTAGTCCGCCTAGGTAATACATATATTTGTGTGTTAAATTTGCATGGACATAATTTGATAAATTTATACTGCCAAGTATAAGAAGTAGATGTTTCTTAAACTTATGTTATTTTCATTCACTTTTACTTACTGTTCTAACCTCCTTCCTCGTAACAATTAAGCGAGTTAGTAGGTGGGAACGTTTGAGTGATGGAGTCACGGAGACAAGAGCCTAGCGAAGGAGATCCTATAGTTATTATTATTGGTAGTTTATTGTAATTCGTGGGATAATATTATTACTGATGTACTTTTTATAGCAGTTAGAATTTGATGTAATTGACATTATTGTAGTTTTGTTTCTTGGTACATTTGTTTTCTATTATTATATTTTATCCCTTCTGCTATGAGATTCTGACTTCGTTTTTTCTTGGCTCTGTTTATGTAATCGTTATAGGAATCAACGCTCCATTTAGAATGGTTCTATGTTCTGATGGACCTTTTCAGAATCCGAATTTCGTCCCATTCTGAGCGGGTTATTACATTTGGTATCAGAGCTTAGGTTATCTGATTACGGGAAGACCACATGTATAAGAGACACACTTGTTATTTTTAAAAAGTGTTTTCAAAAGTTTTATAATATAAATAAATTATGCATGTCTATATAGTGTAGTATATGTAGGTCCGTCTAGCAGAGGATTGACCTTAATTTCTAGAAATACCCTAGAAACCATAAAGTGATTTAGCGGTTTTCTTATAGATTTAGAAATTGGTAAGCATATAATGGTTATAAGGACCAAAAGGTTGGAAAAGTAGAAAATATTTAAACTCCTGATTTAAAAGACAGTAAATAGAAACAAAATTAATGCCTTAATTATCATTTATAAGGAGAAATAAATAGAAAGAATTTGGAATAGGTGTCCATTAGGATAACTAGTAATAAGAACAAAATTATGCTCATTGCATAAGAATGTTTTGAGTTTTAAGAAAAAAACGGAAGTACCACTTTTGTTAAATTGTATAAACATCCGTAATAATTAATACAAAGATTCTAAATTTTGAAAGAACACTAAATGGTCAATAAGTGAAAGGATATTGAAACGGAAAATATAAAGTTATTAGGACCATTCATGCGAATTATGAATATTTGACTTTGAAGTAGATAATAAATGTCTATAAGAACGTATATTACTTAAAAGGGTTAAAATGCACATAAAAGACATTTATAAGGCTGCTATTAGGAATGTTAAGAGATGGAATAATAGGAATACAGAAGAAAAGTGTTAATATAAGAAACATACTTCCGTGAAAAGTGGGCATTAATCTTTGTTGAGAAGAGTATAGGTAGAATAGGAAAGTTTGAAGGAAAAAACAAATATGTTTTTCAAAATTGGCAAAAAGCTTGCTAGATAACCTACAAAATAAAGATTTTTGACATACCCTTAAATTATTTTGTAAAATGAAATTTTGAAGTAAACGTGGAACATTTCATTGATAGGCTCAAGTTATTAATAGTTCCATTCAGAAAGAAATTGGAAATACGATTTTCGGAAACATAAATGTTTAGGAGAAATATTGGAAAGTTTACTATTTCTTCTGTTAGATAAACTGTAAATATAAATTTTAGAGAATCAAAAATGAATTCTTTAAATGGATAAAAGAATAATAGTAAAACAATAACTATAAAAGTTTGCATTTATGAGCTTTAACAGATAGAAATGTAAGTTCCTTAAAAAGCGACAAACAATGAAAATCTTAATGACAATTTTGTACTTGTTATAGTTTCCATGTAACAACCTCGAAAATTTAAGTCTTTACAAGAATTTTCAGTTTTCTTTCTTTACCAATGTTTTATATATTAAGTTTCATATAAAATAAATAATCTATAAAGTTCTTATTTTCAAGACTTTGTAAGGGTGTGATTAAGAATGTGAGACTTGTCTGAGAATTAATTGGGTGGAAGAGGGAATATAGGATTAACAAGCGAGGTATGCTTATTTGAAATAGGAAGGGAACTAGTAGAATAGGGGAGACAATAGATAATATAACATTTTCCCTACAATAATGAACATTATCCGAGGAGTAATACGAAAAAGATAGAAGTTACCATTAATTGCTCTAAATAAATAAATTCTGTAATTAATGGCTATTAAACTAATTTTGAAAAGCATCTTAGGAAATGAAATTCATGCATAATAAAAATCTTTCAAAATTAAAAACATAGATTAATGTGAGATTTAAAATACACATGGCAATAAAATTTCTAATATATAAAGAAGTTATCAACTTTATTGCTAAAAGTATCTTTTAGAAGTAGTGACATATTTTGAAAGTATAGCAATAAATGTCACTAAACAATTTAGGAAACTTAATTGTCGCCAAATTCCATTTTGAATATTTAATTAAGTTGTTATTTTTAAAAATAGAATAAACAATTTTTTTACTATCCATTAAGAAGTTTTTGTGTCAAACTGTTAAATGTTTACCATTCTTGAAAAATGTTAAAAGAAAAGTTATTTCGCTCTTATTTTATAATACTTAGTAAATGCTTCCAAAACATCGAAAGGTTTGAAAAGAGACATCTAATTCCTTATTGTAACATTTTGAACTAAAGGAATTCATATTAAAAAATGTTTTATTTAAAAAGATAAATAAGAAACTAAGAAGCATTACATTCTTTGTAAAAGAGTTACATTTTGAAAGAAGATGAAAATTTAACACTTTAGGTTTTTAATAAGACATTAAAATGCAACTTTTTGGAATTCATTACATTTTAGTGAGTTCTTTGAACATAGGTATATATCATATTGTAGCAATAACAATAACTTGTAAATGTATTTTTTTGGGTCACTATTAAGATTATACATTTACAAAAGAAATAAATTTGAAGTAAATAAGGACGTTTTCTTAAAACAAAGCATGCATTTATATATAGTTCAATAAGCATTAAACTTTTTACAAACATTTATATTTTAGAGGGAAAATGCAAAAATTGACATACTAGTTTTGATGAGATATTAAACACCTATTTTCGAAATTTATGCTTGTTTGAGTAATGATAATGACATAACAATGGTTTGGAAAATATATACGTAACTGCTAAAAATTACACTTTATAAAAAGAAATATTCCTGGAGTAAATAAGGGTAGCAAATTAGGTGAATCAGGATTATGTTCTAGGACTAAGTAAGAATAAGTTGTACAACCTTATCTGAAAATTTTAGTGTCAGTCTTAGAGGTCTATATTGAAAAAGTTGGTGAAGAATAAGGATTTCCAAAACCAAGGGATGATTGTAAACTAGGTTGCCCTAGATAGTCTAGTTTAGGAATTAGTACGATTATGAACATATCTAGAGAGCGTAACTTACGTAATTTACTATTTTCGAAAAAAATAAGATTCATGAGTATTAATTGCAAATATAACGGGCATTGAATTTTTAATTAACAAGAGAATTTATAGGGACTAATTTGAAGAGAGTTTAATTGGAGGAAATGGATGTATCTCCGAACATAAATGAACTTTAAAACAATTTTGTAACGATTTGGATTTCGCCCGAACCTAATCGATCGGTAAATCGACTAAGACCGTTCAAAACCCGAATACGCTAACTTTGGGAATACAATACATCAAAACAAATAACAGAAGACTTTTATTACATCATAATAACGTAACATCAGAGTACAGAATATATCAGAGTATATCGAATATAATACAATGGAAGATAAATTTACAATAGATTTAATACAGTGCAGCGGAACAAATAAACCAGTCACAGCGGAAGACTATTAATGCTCTGGACACAACTTCAAGCTTCGATCCAAAATCCTGCTCAATATATCTGCAAAATAAGCTACTCGACTACTCATGTGGAAAAAAGGGCACCCGAATTTTCAAAGTGAAACAAACTACAGGTCAGTCATGGGACTGGTATGAGAAATCTTACTTAACTAGTCTAATAATAAGGCTAATCACAGGACCACGCCGCTAACGCGGAACAGGTTTACTCCATTGGATTGCCAATGCATAAATAAAGTAAATCGTTAAACAACGCAATGCTTTTTAGAAAAATGAAACCATTATAAGACTCAAGTCCCATCACATAATGCAGGGCAAACCGGAGGACAGAGTTTTACCTTATAATGGTAAAAAATGCTTGGTACGATAAAACAGATATGATATTATTATTAGTGTACATATGTTTCAAAAACATTTCAATCATAATGTATCAATCATAGACGGCATAGCTACCATATACTATGTAGCCATACTAGTTTTACATTCAAAACCGTACGGTGTCGTATTGGAAGTTGGGTTTTCATCATGATTCAAGGCTAGGGACGATCTCCTTACCGATTCGAGACACTCTAGCAAATGTCATAGGATTCGGACGTTGGCGAACCCTTGGATCCTCAAGGGCCGGTCCACAAATACTTGAGTGGATTGGAAATTCCTGAACAACATGCTTCCCGGTTCTATTGAACATATAAATTGGTCATGATCGACCAATATAACCGAGGCCTCGTAATCCATCATCCACATAAGTAAAATGTCAGGGCTTGTAAAACCCTGATACCACTTCTAGCTAGAAAGAAAGGTGTGCACTCCCTGCGTTCCCTTGTCCCGTTTCTGACTCTTACTAGGGTGTGAGGTTCGCAAAGTAACGCTATACACAAAGCTATGCCTAAATGGGCTGTGCTTTGATCATCAACCACAAGGCCCTACTTTTCAAC
This sequence comes from Allium sativum, assembly GCA_030737875.1. NCBI lineage: Eukaryota > Viridiplantae > Streptophyta > Magnoliopsida > Asparagales > Amaryllidaceae > Allium > Allium sativum. Next base: position 306,413,494 of record CM060924.1, read on the forward strand.
AATAAGCCTTGATCATTTGCATCTTAGCATGCCACATTGTCAATCCATACCATACCATTGATTTCTGCCAATATATAACCTCTGAGCTCGTACGTCCCAGAGAAGGGTGTTAAGTAAGAGAATAAATTCTCCACCACCAAACAAATATATATTTAGCAGAGATCAACAAATACAGCATAAAGGAATACAACATCATACATACCATCCATTTACAAGTTCGTTCTGGGTCTGAACGAAACCGGAGACACCTTATTCCTCGTCCCATATGTCCAATACAGGATAGAGGTTCTCGCATATCCGTCTATCTGCAAGTATGTCTGGAAGATCACCACTTATTACCTTGTCTTGGGATGCCTCCCAATCAAGACATCAGTAATCATCCAAATGATGTGAAGACCTCCGGTCTTCAACCACCGTCTTCAACCACTGTCTTCATCTTCGACTTTTAATCGTCGTAGCAATTATTCAGAATGGATTAAACCCGGTCTTTTCAAATAACTCGTGTATTTTATAATCAATAATCAACTGCTATAAAAACACATCATACGCTTCATTCCGATTCAGAATATTCTTTTAAATATATATTAACATTATTAGGGAAAGGTTCCCATTAGTTTAATCAAAGATTAATTCTTTAAATTTATACTTAAATCTTCCTTTTTAAAGATTCATTAAAACTAGAATTTGGTTTTAATATAAAAAATCATTACTTTATGATTATTCAACTTTAAGAAATTAATCTTATCTTAACTAGGTTGAAGAACCAACATTATTTAAAACACAGTTCACGATAAACCCAAAATCATCTTCCATTAAATATGGAATTTTCACAGAAAACAAATCAATATATAATCGATACAAATTTTTGTATCAGACCAATAATATAAATGGAATAACGGCAAAGCCTTTTAAATTCCATATATAGTAATGGTCTTCTTTTATAGAATCTCATCTCGATTATTATTAAATCGAATCCCATTCATTTCCAATTTAATATATAAAATTGAAAAACTTTACATTGGAGAATTTCCATTAAATCTTAATAAAAGATTTGTAACTTCCAAATTATATTTTCACAATTAATTGGGTTAAAGAACAAATGTCGTTTAAAACACAGTTCACAATAAACCCAATTCACATTTCATTTTATTCTAATTACTAAATATAATTGGAAACTCTAAAAATTATAACTAAAAGATTTATTCTTTTCTCAACTAGGTTTAAGAACGGTGTTACCGAAGACAACATTCACGACAAACCCAAAAATCCAATTTCACTAATTCAATTCCGATTAAATATTTATTAATTGGAAAACTTCATTAAATCTTAATTTAAAGATTTATTCTAGTTAATAACTAGTTCATTTCGATAAAAATATATTTTTATCTTTTCAAATATGGAATTTTTCATCCAAAATATCTCCAAGCCATTTATTATGATTTTACACAATTTATTAATATTTTTAATAATTTTATCAAGGCCCGTACAGTCGGTTTCCAATAAAAGGCCACCGAACTACATCCATAGCGACCTTTTCTAAAATTGATTTGGACATAATTCCAAATCCAATTGTTATATTTTAAACCTCTTATATTCATTGGAAAGCTCTTTTCGATTCGAACCAAACGGTTCCGGTTTTAGGAGAATTCGACGGTCGGATCTCCCGTTATATCAATTTGAAGTTGATGGCCGAAATTCGCGAATGGTCGTTGTGCGGCGCATTCTATTCGGGCCATTATATAAATATATTATATATTATATATATTTTGTCGGTTTCCTTTTTGAAACTTATTTTATAAAATATTTATAAATTCATTTTATAATGATTTTAACTTCATTTTTCTATTTTAAACAGAAATTGAATATTCTATATTTTTATCGTATTATAATATTAATAATTTCAAAATATTAGATTTTGAAATCACTTCTTTTTATATTCATTTTAAAATGAAATAAATCGATCGATAAACCCATTCGGGTTAAAAATGGCGTTTCTACTTAATTCGGCTTCACATGTCAATATTTTTATTCTTCATTGAATATTATTCTAAAATATTCATTATTACAAAATATTCTTTATTTAAAAGATTCTTAACTTTAAACTATTCTTTATATAAAGATGTTCTTTATTTTAAATATTGTTTTATTAAAAATATTTTGAATCGGAATGCGACTCAATCAATTACCATATAAATTCAGTTATATGGATTTCATACATCGCATATATATATATATATATATATATATATGTATGTATGTATATATATATATGACAATAATGATAAATAATCAAATAACAATCCATTCACATTCAGAGTGAAATTTATAATTGTGTGAGCATTAAAATAAATAAATAAATAACGCTCATCACAGACTGTCAATCCATCGATTGACATACAAGTAAATTTTGGGACTAGTGTATGACAAATATCATCCCAACACCTGTGTGGGGTTTCAAACAACAATAGTCATTTTATGTAACTAAATCATTGGTTAATAAATTTAACCAATTTTAATTCAGTTTGAATTATTTCTAATATCGCTAACATAATAATGATAATGTTTTAATCTAGCAAGTTTTGTATTTCCAACTAATGATCATTTTAATCATTTCTATATGTACTGTAGAAATGTACATTTTATCATTTACATATTTTATTTTCAACATAACATTCCTAACAAAACGACATTTTTATTAACATGACATTTTTAAATACAAGACATTTTTATCAACATGGCATTTCTAAATAAAGGACATTACTAAATAGATGACATTTTTAAATAAATGACATTCCTAAATAAATGACATTTTTGTCAATATGGCATTTTTAAATAAATGACATTACTAAATAAATGACATTTTTAAATAACTGACATTCCTAAATAATGACATTTTTTATCAACATGACATTTCTAAATAAATGACATTACTAAATAAATGACATTTTTAAATAAATGAAATTCCTAAATAAATGACATTTTTTATCAACATGCCATTTCTAAATGAATGACATTACTAAATAAATGATATTTTGAAATAAATGACATTCCTAAATAAATGACATTTTTATCAACATGGCATTTCTAAATAAATGACATTACTAAATAAATGACATTTTCAAATAAATGACATTCCTAAATAAATGACATTTTTTATCAACATGGCATTTCTAAATAAATGACATTACTAAATAAATGACATTTTTAAATAAATGACATTCCTAAATAAATGACATTTTTATCAACATTGCATTTCTAAATAAATGACATTACTAAATAAATGACATTTTTAAATAACTGACATTCCTAAATAAATGACATTTTTATCAACATGACATTTCTAAATAAATGACATTACTAAATAAATGACATTTTTATATAAATGACATTCCTGAATAAATGACATTTTTATCGACATGGTATTTCTTAATAAATGACATTTTTATCAACATGGCATTTCTAAATAATTGACCTTTTTTATTTACATAGCATGAGTCTAAAAAAAAATGATATTTTTATATTAACATGAATTTAATGTAGCATGAACATATCTAAATATATGACAATTTAATTCTAATGTAACATTTTTAACTAAAATAACATATCTATTCTAATGTAACCTTTCTAGCAAAAGTGACATTTTTATTCTAATGTAACATTTTTAACTAAAATGTTATTTTTATTCTCATGCGACATTTTATTTATTCTTATATACATACAATAAAAATAATGTTTTTTATTGTATGCACCAATTTTTGACGAACATGAATATTGTGTATATATATATACACACAATAATAATATGGTTTTTATTGTATACACAAATTTTGACAAACATGAATATTCTACTTATATATATATGGGAAAGTCTATTTGAACACAACAAATAGACACAAATAAGAGGACACAAAATCTACACCATTGGATCTCCTCCTGAATTCCACCTCTTCACATAAAGACAAAAAGATCCAATGGTCAAGATTCTGTGTCTCTATGTTTGTGTCTAGTTTTGTGTTCCAATAGCCGCCTCATATATATATATATACACAATAAAAATATGGTTTTTATGGTATACACAAATTTTGACAAACATGAATATACACAATTCAATTCAGATGTTCATCGTAATCACAAACAACCAATTACAATTTTATACAACACCAACATGAACTTTATATAGTATAAATATAAATTTCACATCACGATTAATAATTAAATTTTTGAAAATAGAGATCTCACATTGACTTTTGTCTGAATTTCCAACGTGTTCTGTTTCAGCTATAGTCAGGTCCAGGTTATAGATCTCGTTTCTACGATTCCAACGCGACTGATTTCGTTCAATTTGGATCTCGTAGGCAAGAGTTATGAAATTCCATACGTTAATTACATTGATTAAATTAATTATATGATTAACTGAATAATTATTTAACTAATTACCCTCTGTTAACCTTTCCTCCTCGTTCAATTATGAAGCTGCAAAAGCTCATTTCAACGTCCACCTAGGGTTCCTTACGGCATGCTCCTCGAGGTGCCAGGGCCCGATCGCCCACCTCCATGTCGATCGCCGTCCTCCACACCACCAATGTCGGTGATGGCGTCGAGCTCGGTGGTCCGAGCTGCCTGGTATCGGCATGTAAAGGGCATGACTTTGAGATCCAAATCAGGCCGCCATGATCATTTTTATTTGATCTTATCCGTTGATATCCTAGAGCTAGTTGAGCTCAACGATTTTCTCTTTGAAAGTATCAAATTTTGTTTGAGGGATTTAGAGAATTCAGAGATTAAATCTCAAGAAAAACTGGCCCTTCACCATGTAGTCGGCGGCTGCTCATATGTTTAGAATAAGGGTTTCTCATTGTCGGGTAATTTATAATAATTAAATAATATATTTAACCCTTTAATTCTGAAAAAGGCCCGTTTACTCTTAATGGCTCTAAATCTAGCCCAAAGAATGTTGCCCCAAACAAATACCCCTATTCCGGACACAATGGGCTAGGCCTCATCAGCCCATTCAATCGTTTCAGCCCTCTTTTCTTTAATTTAAATATAAAACATTTAATTATTTAATTTGATCGTACATTTTAATTTACCGGGGCCACATACTGACTCTAAAAATTATTTCTAGTTATGTTTTGATGATACGGTCCTAGCAAAACTAATTTCGTCGAATTTGAAGACTGTTTGAAAAATGGTCATTTTCAAGTCGATTAAATTTGACTGAAATTGAAAAAACACGTTTTCTTTTGCCACGCTCACATATTAATTCCAAAAATTATTAAAAATTGGAATCTAGCAATAATTGGATATTCTGAATCCAACAAAAGTGGTTTCGTCGAAAATGGACGTTGTTTGCAAAATGGCTATTTATACGGGCTATATATTATATTAAATTCTACAACGACTATCATGAATACTCAACTGGCCATAACTTTTGATTCCCGTTATGAAATTTCAATTTTTCAGATTCGTAGGAAAGATATTATTAAACAAATTCTAATATTTTTGGTTTCACTAAAATCCGTCTTATTTTGCATCTTGTACATTCGGTCAAAGTTCAAATTCAAATTTTCAAACTGCCGCGCTATTTCCATCTCCTTTTAAAATTAAATTAAAAATATTCGTTCTAACTTCAATTTAAATAAATTTTTAATCGTTATTATTTAAAATAAATTATTTTAAATATTTAAAATTCACTAAAATTTCTAAAATAAAATTTTTAAATTGGTTCTGTAACGACCCAAGGATTTTCGGCCTCGAAAATCGACATAAATACCCTTACCGTAACTTATGTCGACCATCCAAACACCGAAAACTCTGGAACGTTTATAGAAAGAATTTAGAGGGTGAGATAAGAAAGAAAGAAAGTTAGAATAGAAGAAGAAGAATCATCACATCACAGAGTCTCACATCGCAGCGGAAAAAAAATATAATACAGAAATAAATCTTTATTGAGAGCTTCAAAATACTTACAATATCATAGTGCATCACAAACGGGGCAGTTATAATAACCTGTTCCCATATACAACACACAGCGGAATAGTATCATATGCCTGGACTCTTCCAGCTCGTCTCTTCACAGCTTTCGATAACCTGAACCTGTATACTTCGGGCTAACCCAAGCATTTACAAAACACCGGGTCAGTCTGGTGAACCAGAGTGAGAAAACTCGCACAGTATTTAGGGTATCACACAACCTGATTTTTAGTTCAAAATCTTTTGAAAGAAAAGGATAATCGTAAGACCAAATCCACACATAAATACGGACGGCTTTTACCTTACGATGACCCAAAACAGTTTTGAAATCAATATCTTTTCTGATATTATGATAATGTCTAAATACAAGTAATATCAAATCTAGTAGAACGCTTGCATCTCACGCTCTACATATATAGTATACACACAAAATCGCGGGCGCTTATTGGAGATTGGATTCCAACTCTGACAAGGTATGGGACCACCTGCCGATCGTGTATCTCTAGAGGCAAATACACTGGGTTCAACAAGAACGTCTTGTAACCCGGCCCTCACATGACCGACCACTCATTTCGCTTGAGTGTATCGAATGTATATCACCAACGGTTGGGTGCGACCCACCGTCTTCCCGACTAGGGACAGCATCGATAGATTAAAGAAGCAAAAGGAATTTCTCTAGATAGGTGATCATACACCCTAATGGGAGCGACCCACATAGCCATGCTGCCTGCCCGATTTCTGTCATTCTCCGGTTGTGAGGCTTGAGGCTAGAAATTACTTTGAAACATCTGATCGCCATTCACTTTGAATGCCACATCATCAGATCCGCCAGATATCACTAATTGACATCCACAAAAATACTCTGAAAGTTAAGCTAAGAGAAGTGCCCCTCTCCGCCACTAACAGAAATACGTTTGTAAAAATCAACATACGCAATCCCTTTGGAAATACTCTGTCAGACATTCGTCCATACAAGTCATCCAGGAACAGGATGAACCGAAGGTACTCTCCTACTGCATCCAATAAAGGAATCACCCCATGGATCAGTAGCGAGAAGTCCTTGCAACCCGTGGGTTCCAACTACGATAGAATCACGGTGTATCTCGGGCCGCTAAGCCAGAGATTATAGGTAATCCTTCCGCTTATGAAGGTCCACGGTCTTCAATGCTCCATCTCGATCATCTTCTGATCTCTTCACGTATTTGTTGGTCGGAATGGTTTTCGAATATAAATCCGATCCCGGCCTTTCTGTACCAACAGCGCATTGGACATGCTTTTGATAGTCGGTTATTTAACTATCAAAATAAACAAACATCAAATAAATAAATTCATTTGTTGCTATGCAGCATCACTTGGCCATTTCAAAATAATATCTTTATTCTAGCATAATTATTCTTAAATCAGTTTATAATGTTAAGAAAATATGTCTTTAAAATCATATCAAATCCCCCTTTAAATATCATTTTAAAACCTTTGATTCTCATTATTTAACCGTTGTTGAATCGATTAAATCTATCCTTCGTAAAATCATTGTTACGAACCTTCTTTTCATTTCCATTTGGGAAACCAAAATTACCATTTCTATTCCCAAATCTAGCCTCCTTACTTTTGGCTATATCGTTATTTTCCATCGATCTTCCTTTCTATTCCTTTCGCCATGGAAATACCATTTAAATTCTCAAGCCCCCTTTTTATATCCCCTTCTTATTTTAAAATCCCAAAGTTTTTATATATATATCCCAGAATCTTCAAATAACGCCACAAAGTAATCTGTTTTAACATCTCTACCATTACGACCAATATCATCCTTCGGTAGTCCGGAAGTCGTTCAAGTTGGGGTATTTAAGTTACCTCTCAGACCTTGATCAACCACGTTCTTACCTTAAGATAATCTCAGTTGTAACAAATCTGATATTCATGCTCAATATCTAACCAATCCTCTTTTTCTTATCTCTTCACGAAACATCATTTCTTTTATATATGGTAACGCTATTGTATCTTTATAACTCCATCTAATCAGGGCAATAAGACCTCAATAAGGGTTTAATTTTAAACTTCGAATTAATCTTATCATCGTTTACATATTTGTTTAAACCCTCACTAATGGTTTAAAACCTTTTTAATCCTTTGTTTACGACTTTCAAATCCCAAGATGTCACTTTATTCAACAATTATCAACAACTAAAAATGGTTTAATTATCCATTCTATTTCCACTAATTAAATAATTAGATTTTTAATAACACAGTTGACTTTGTCAACTCTACATATGATTAACACATTAATCCAATCCCAGCTCGTCTTTCCCTTTTAAATTAATTTCAAATTAAATTAATTTAAATAATTCCATTTGATTATTATAATTGAGTAATAATCAAATATAATCTTATCTTAAATTGCTTCTTAAAATCACTTATCCTTGGTTATTCAACACCGCCTTAATATCCACTTACTTCCTTACCAATATCGTAATCATTTCATAAGTTAGCTAAAACACGTGCTTCGCACACAAATATATTTTGTACCAAAATGGTTAAAAAGATCGATGTATGCTGGTTGGTCTGTTTCCCCTTTATAACCCAGTTTTGAATAATATATTTAAAGATAATTTTAAACATCTTTATTTCTATTTATAACGGTAAATCTTCCTTTTACACGACAAGGTATATTTAAGCCATCTGCCACCCATTTCTTAACCAATTGCGATCCATTGGTTAACAACAACAATTTGTTGAATTTAGATTCAACAATTTGATAAGCAACTAAAATCCAATCAACCCAATCCAACAGTTCATATATATGAACATAAACGATCATCAATTTAACTCATATTGGTCAACCAGTTATGATCCAAGCATCCAGTTTAATTCAAATACGGTTATGTAACCAACAGGGTAAGTGAACTCTATTGGAACTCATCGTTAGAAATAACGATGTCACTTTTATTTAAATTAAACCACGTTTAATTCAAATAGATGGTATAACGGTATGTTTCAATATCCAATCAAATCAGCAAATCAACCAGCACTCAACAAACATGACATACAAATGAGAAATCCAACTGATGGGATAACTGAGCGAGTTAAACTCACCTGGACTGGTTTGGTCGCTGAACACCGGTTTTTCAATTGAATTAAACAACGTTTAATTTAATTAAAAATTCTTCTTGCATCTAATCCTCCCTTCTCCTGCTCCATCACGATATTCTCGTCTCAAAGGTCTCAACGAAGCTGACGGTGTTCAAATCTGTTGATGTGTGTTCGAGATATGGTAAAAATAAGCTAATTAACTAATTTAGTTGTTTAACTTTCATTTTATTTAAAAAAAACGGCCCATTACCTTGCCTGTGCGGCCCATCTGACCACTCCAGCCCATTACCAACGTTAAAACCCTAAACATTGGTTACCTCTTCAGAAATTCCACCGCCTCCATACTATCTCCCCAAATCCTCAAAAGAAAAACAAAGCTCCGCCGCCTCCACGAAATTCATCCATGGCCGCACTCCAATCCCTTCTTCCCTTTCTGTCCTTCAATCACAAATCAAGCTCAGTTGCATCGCCACCCTACCACTCCACAATTTCTTCGATTGGACCTCGATTCCTTCCTCCGACGATTCGCCAGACCCCAAATCAAAACCTCTGTCGCTACAGTCTTCGATGATTACCTCCGAGCCTTCCCAAACCTCTTTAGTCCATCAATGCCTCCCCACGCCTTCGAAAGTCACTACAGTTCGTCGTCAAATAGATCGAGCCTTCTATTCGAAGATTATACCAAACCCTAGTCTTCAGCTTCGAACCAGAAAATTCATCCGAAGCATACGGTCGATGCGCGTGTACTCACAACATAGATAAGTGCTTTAACTGATTTTTATTCTTCTGCTTCAATTTTATTTTGATTTTCATTTGCTGTATGATTTTTGTTTCGATTTTTATGAGGTTCGAACCATTTTTGGTTTACTGTATGGTTCGTATTGTGTTCAGGAATGAGAAAACACCCTTGTATTTATAGTGTTAGGATTTTAGATAAGACCAACGTCCTATCTTAGATAGCTTAGCTATAAATCCTTAGGCCATTGGCTTTCTTCAGATTTTCAGATTTGCGTACAAAGGGTTGATGGAAAACTGATATCTATGTGATGGATTTTTATTAAGTAGAGATCTTGTTGAGCATTGTATTGTATTGTCATACAGTAGCTCTAATGGGAAAACAGTGATTGGAAAGCATAAATTAGGTGGAATAGGGCTATGACTTATTTATTCATTTCTGAAATTTAAAACTGTATGAAATCCTGTGTTCAGAGTATGGCACTGTCCCTTTGTATCTAAAATCAACACTAGCAGTTTTATCTAGATTTGTAGTATGAAGATATGCAGATTTTCTTTTCTCTAGATTGTGCATTGTACTGACGGAGTTGATGTATGAATATACATATCTGTTTTTACCATCTACATACTATACTATTTTCCTTAGTTGTTCATCTCTATATAGCCTTGATGTATGACTATATATTTATATGTGTATTTGGTTTGTTTCACCACTTCCTTTCTGTTCCTATTTATGTTCTTAAGAATATATAATTATACCTTTATATATATGTATTAGCTGTTCATTGATTCTGTAAAAAAAGTCGATGGTACAATATATATATATTGGGTTTTCTTCTTAGCTGTTCCTATGCTGTGAACAAAATCTTATTGAGATTGTAAATAGAGACATGCCCAGCTATCTGTCCATGATTTATGCTATGAAAAATTGAAATTTACTATTTCAAAAATGAGTCAAATGTTTTAAAGTGAACTGTTTCCCTTTTCTTTTTCTAAAACTATTCAGAAATCAGTTTTGGTCAAGATTGGTTTTACTTGCTCATTTCATTCTTGGCTACCACTATGTGAATGAGATCTTATGATATACTTTCTACTTTTACCTGATGGGTTTTAAGCTTTGGTTTGCTACTTAGTAAACTGAACACACTTGCTTTTCAATAAATTTACCTATCCATTGCTTTGATTTGGTACTTTCTTTTCAGATTGGTGATTTTCCTTTATTGAAAAGGAAAAATGTATTAATTTATCATATATATTTTAACTGTCTTTGTTTTAGTTGTCTTGGCAGACAAATGAATTGTCTTATCTTCACTGTTTTGCATTGTACAAAATGTATAGGCTTTTCTTTTGCTATACGTATTTTCTTGTCTCCTTTAGCTGTTCAATTTTACTGTTCTTTCTGTCTATTACTGTTTATTTATGTACCTAGTTAGCTTTTTTTGACTTGATTGAATTTATTTTTCTTTTTAGTTTCCTCCTCCTTTAAACCAGAGCCACACTGGAGGTACACTAGCTACTACTGCAACAAAGACGTGATTGAAGAAGTGGGGGAACAGTGGTAGATTGCAGAAGGACAGAAAAAGAAGAAGACATGACGCAATAGTAAAGAACAATAGTACAGAAGGGTCACAACAATAATATGTGTGGTTTTCTTCCATTCTTTAAGTTTTTCATTGTTCAAATCAGAACATGTATATGTTTTTTTCCCGTTGTGTTTTGACTTTGTACAACCAAATATGTATATATTTGTATTACTAATTCAAATGTCAGGTTGCTCATATTTTCTATTTGTATACATCAATGTTTTATTGTTGAACGATTATGGTGCGATTGTATTTGGTCCCATATGTTTGCCGAACTAATTGTATTTAGTTCCATAAGTCATACACAGTTTATATATAATATTTGAACTCATCTTCTTATGATATTCTAATTCAAACCATAATGATTTCATTAACATTCTGAATCATAAATCATCCTTAAGAGGGATACATGAGATAATGAGATCAGTAAGCGTATGTTCCACAACCGTTTGTGCAAAATCTTCATGCAATTTGTCAAATTTATTTTCTTCAAAAGTTTTAACTCTAAACCCACTCGTTCGTTTCTTCCCATTTCTACTATAGTAGGAACTTAGAAGCGAGAGTTAAATAAAAGTTACAAATCATTTTTTTTCCTTTTCCATATATTTATAAATAAAACGTTATAAATTTAAAATAGTTCTATAGCGATTATTTGAAATTTTAAATTAGCCAAACTTCGTTTTTAATAACGAATTAAATATTAAAACCCATTAATATTTCAAATACAATATTTAAAATAATAAGTTAAATTAAATATTTACTGCCAAAAATACGGGATGTTACATTCTTCCCCCCTTAAAATAATTTCGTCCTCGAAATTGCTAAGGTAGGAAAGAACGTTACAAACCCATAAATGTTATATTTTCGCGTAAGCGTACCCCCCTTTTTTTTTTTTTTTTTTTTTTTTTTTGTGTGCGAGCGCTATCTAATTCATTGCGATCTATTCAATCAAAATCCATTCTCAAAGGCCATCTGACACCTATACTTACTCATTTCACTTATGAGTAATAATATTTGAAATTCTAAGATAATGTTTTACTAATCAACTGGCATAACTACACCAATTGCAAAGTCGATTGTCGATTATTCTTACGTACACATCATAATCAGCAATCAATACGTGACCAAATCAAGCAAACCAACTAATTTCCTTTCAATATTAATATTTTTCTTTGGTTTCACGCCCTTGAACATCAATCTTTTAATACCCGATTGATTTCTATTTAATTTATTATTTATTCATCAAATCCCAAATTTATTTATTTCCATTTAATTAGATTAAGTTTCCAATTCAAAATTCCAATCCATCTTGAATATCATTCCAATCAATCAAACACAGTAATATCTCAATAAATTGATAAAATTATTTCCCTTCTATACAGAAATATAATTTGGGCAAAATTATTTCATTTACCCTCTTTATAAAACAATATTGTATTAATTGTCAGTTCAACGCTTCTCAACACTTGAACCGATCAAAAAACATTTGTATAAAATTTACAAATACGCTCTCATATATATACTCAAACTCAATCTAGGGTGTTACTAACCCCATCTCTATTGAGTTATGTCACAGAGCCAAGGTTCTTACTAAACCAATAGCTCTGATACCACTGTAACGACCCAAGGATTTTCGGCCTCGAAAATCGACATAAATACCCTTACCGTAACTTATGTCGACCATCCAAACACCGAAAACTCTGGAACGTTTATAGAAAGAATTTAGAGGGTGAGATAAGAAAGAAAGAAAGTTAGAATAGAAGAAGAAGAATCATCACATCACAGAGTCTCACATCGCAGCGGAAAAAAAATATAATACAGAAATAAATCTTTATTGAGAGCTTCAAAATACTTACAATATCATAGTGCGTCACAAACGGGGCAGTTATAATAACCTGTTCCCATATACAACACACAGCGGAATAGTATCATATGCCTGGACTCTTCCAGCTCGTCTCTTCACAGCTTTCGATAACCTGAACCTGTATACTTCGGGCTAACCCAAGCATTTACAAAACACCGGGTCAGTCTGGTGAACCAGAGTGAGAAAACTCGCACAGTATTTAGGGTATCACACAACCTGATTTTTAGTTCAAAATCTTTTGAAAGAAAAGGATAATCGTAAGACCAAATCCACACATAAATACGGACGGCTTTTACCTTACGATGACCCAAAACAGTTTTGAAATCAATATCTTTTCTGATATTATGATAATGTCTAAATACAAGTAATATCAAATCTAGTAGAACGCTTGCATCTCACGCTCTACATATATAGTATACACACAAAATCGCGGGCGCTTATTGGAGATTGGATTCCAACTCTGACAAGGTATGGGACCACCTGCCGATCGTGTATCTCTAGAGGCAAATACACTGGGTTCAACAAGAACGTCTTGTAACCCGGCCCTCACATGACCGACCACTCATTTCGCTTGAGTGTATCGAATGTATATCACCAACGGTTGGGTGCGACCCACCGTCTTCCCGACTAGGGACAGCATCGATAGATTAAAGAAGCAAAAGGAATTTCTCTAGATAGGTGATCATACACCCTAATGGGAGCGACCCACATAGCCATGCTGCCTGCCCGATTTCTGTCATTCTCCGGTTGTGAGGCTTGAGGCTAGAAATTACTTTGAAACATCTGATCGCCATTCACTTTGAATGCCACATCATCAGATCCGCCAGATATCACTAATTGACATCCACAAAAATACTCTGAAAGTTAAGCTAAGAGAAGTGCCCCTCTCCGCCACTAACAGAAATACGTTTGTAAAAATCAACATACGCAATCCCTTTGGAAATACTCTGTCAGACATTCGTCCATACAAGTCATCCAGGAACAGGATGAACCGAAGGTACTCTCCTACTGCATCCAATAAAGGAATCACCCCATGGATCAGTAGCGAGAAGTCCTTGCAACCCGTGGGTTCCAACTACGACAGAATCACGGTGTATCTCGGGCCGCTAAGCCAGAGATTATAGGTAATCCTTCCGCTTATGAAGGTCCACGGTCTTCAATGCTCCATCTCGATCATCTTCTGATCTCTTCACGTATTTGTTGGTCGGAATGGTTTTCGAATATAAATCCGATCCCGGCCTTTCTGTACCAACAGCGCATTGGACATGCTTTTGATAGTCGGTTATTTAACTATCAAAATAAACAAACATCAAATAAATAAATTCATTTGTTGCTATGCAGCATCACTTGGCCATTTCAAAATAATATCTTTATTCTAGCATAATTATTCTTAAATCAGTTTATAATGTTAAGAAAATATGTCTTTAAAATCATATCAAATCCCCCTTTAAATATCATTTTAAAACCTTTGATTCTCATTATTTAACCGTTGTTGAATCGATTAAATCTATCCTTCGTAAAATCATTGTTACGAACCTTCTTTTCATTTCCATTTGGGAAACCAAAATTACCATTTCTATTCCCAAATCTAGCCTCCTTACTTTTGGCTCTATCGTTATTTTCCATCGATCTTCCTTTCTATTCCTTTCGCCATGGAAATACCATTTAAATTCTCAAGCCCCCTTTTTATATCCCCTTCTTATTTTAAAATCCCAAAGTTTATATATATATCCCAGAATCTTCAAATAACGCCACAAAGTAATCTGTTTTAACATCTCTACCATTACGACCAATATCATCCTTCGGTAGTCCGGAAGTCGTTCAAGTTGGGGTATTTAAGTTACCTCTCAGACCTTGATCAACCACGTTCTTACCTTAAGATAATCTCAGTTGTAACAAATCTGATATTCATGCTCAATATCTAACCAATCCTCTTTTTCTTATCTCTTCACGAAACATCATTTCTTTTATATATGGTAACGCTATTGTATCTTTATAACTCCATCTAATCAGGGCAATAAGACCTCAATAAGGGTTTAATTTTAAACTTCGAATTAATCTTATCATCGTTTACATATTTGTTTAAACCCTCACTAATGGTTTAAAACCTTTTTAATCCTTTGTTTATGACTTTCAAATCCCAAGATGTCACTTTATTCAACAATTATCAACAACTAAAAATGGTTTAATTATCCATTCTATTTCCACTAATTAAATAATTAGATTTTTAATAACACAGTTGACTTTGTCAACTCTACATATGATTAACACATTAATCCAATCCCAGCTCGTCTTTCCCTTTTAAATTAATTTCAAATTAAATTAATTTAAATAATTCCATTTGATTATTATAATTGAGTAATAATCAAATATAATCTTATCTTAAATTGCTTCTTAAAATCACTTATCCTTGGTTATTCAACACCGCCTTAATATCCACTTACTTCCTTACCAATATCGTAATCATTTCATAAGTTAGCTAAAACACGTGCTTCGCACACAAATATATTTTGTACCAAAATGGTTAAAAAGATCGATGTATGCTGGTTGGTCTGTTTCCCCTTTATAACCCAGTTTTGAATAATATATTTAAAGATAATTTTAAACATCTTTATTTCTATTTATAACGGTAAATCTTCCTTTTACACGACAAGGTATATTTAAGCCATCTGCCACCCATTTCTTAACCAATTGCGATCCATTGGTTAACAACAACAATTTGTTGAATTTAGATTCAACAATTTGATAAGCAACTAAAATCCAATCAACCCAATCCAACAGTTCATATATATGAACATAAACGATCATCAATTTAACTCATATTGGTCAACCAGTTATGATCCAAGCATCCAGTTTAATTCAAATACGGTTATGTAACCAACAGGGTAAGTGAACTCTATTGGAACTCATCGTTAGAAATAACGATGTCACTTTTATTTAAATTAAACCACGTTTAATTCAAATAGATGGTATAACGGTATGTTTCAATATCCAATCAAATCAGCAAATCAACCAGCACTCAACAAACATGACATACAAATGAGAAATCCAACTGATGGGATAACTGAGCGAGTTAAACTCACCTGGACTGGTTTGGTCGCTGAACACCGGTTTTTCAATTGAATTAAACAACGTTTAATTTAATTAAAAATTCTTCTTGCATCTAATCCTCCCTTCTCCTGCTCCATCACGATATTCTCGTCTCAAGGGTCTCAACGAAGCTGACGGTGTTCAAATCTGTTGATGTGTGTTCGAGATATGGTAAAAATAAGCTAATTAACTAATTTAGTTGTTTAACTTTCATTTTATTTAAAAAAAACGGCCCATTACCTTGCCTGTGCGGCCCATCTGACCACTCCAGCCCATTACCAACGTTAAAACCCTAAACATTGGTTACCTCTTCAGAAATTCCACCGCCTCCATACTATCTCCCCAAATCCTCAAAAGAAAAACAAAGCTCCGCCGCCTCCACGAAATTCATCCATGGCCGCACTCCAATCCCTTCTTCCCTTTCTGTCCTTCAATCACAAATCAAGCTCAGTTGCATCGCCACCCTACCACTCCACAATTTCTTCGATTGGACCTCGATTCCTTCCTCCGACGATTCGCCAGACCCCAAATCAAAACCTCTGTCGCTACAGTCTTCGATGATTACCTCCGAGCCTTCCCAAACCTCTTTAGTCCATCAATGCCTCCCCACGCCTTCGAAAGTCACTACAGTTCGTCATCAAATAGATCGAGCCTTCTATTCGAAGATTATACCAAACCCTAGTCTTCAGCTTCGAACCAGAAAATTCATCCGAAGCGTACGGTCGATGCGCGTGTACTCACAACATAGATAAGTGCTTTAACTGATTTTTATTCTTCTGCTTCAATTTTATTTTGATTTTCATTTGCTGTATGATTTTTGTTTCGATTTTTATGAGGTTCGAACCATTTTTGGTTTACTGTATGGTTCGTATTGTGTTCAGGAATGAGAAAACACCCTTGTATTTATAGTGTTAGGATTTTAGATAAGACCAACGTCCTATCTTAGATAGCTTAGCTATAAATCCTTAGGCCATTGGCTTTCTTCAGATTTTCAGATTTGCGTACAAAGGGTTGATGGAAAACTGATATCTATGTGATGGATTTTTATTAAGTAGAGATCTTGTTGAGCATTGTATTGTATTGTCATACAGTAGCTCTAATGGGAAAACAGTGATTGGAAAGCATAAATTAGGTGGAATAGGGCTATGACTTATTTATTCATTTCTGAAATTTAAAACTGTATGAAATCCTGTGTTCAGAGTATGGCACTGTCCCTTTGTATCTAAAATCAACACTAGCAGTTTTATCTAGATTTGTAGTATGAAGATATGCAGATTTTCTTTTCTCTAGATTGTGCATTGTACTGACGGAGTTGATGTATGAATATACATATCTGTTTTTACCATCTACATACTATACTATTTTCCTTAGTTGTTCATCTCTATATAGCCTTGATGTATGACTGTATATTTATATGTGTATTTGGTTTGTTTCACCACTTCCTTTCTGTTCCTATTTATGTTCTTAAGAATATATAATTATACCTTTATATATATGTATTAGCTGTTCATTGATTCTGTAAAAAAAGTCGATGGTACAATATATATATTGGGTTTTCTTCTTAGCTGTTCCTATGCTGTGAACAAAATCTTATTGAGATTGTAAATAGAGACATGCCCAGCTATCTGTCCATGATTTATGCTATGAAAAATTGAAATTTACTATTTCAAAAATGAGTCAAATGTTTTAAAGTGAACTGTTTCCCTTTTCTTTTTCTAAAACTATTCAGAAATCAGTTTTGGTCAAGATTGGTTTTACTTGCTCATTTCATTCTTGGCTACCACTATGTGAATGAGATCTTATGATATACTTTCTACTTTTACCTGATGGGTTTTAAGCTTTGGTTTGCTACTTAGTAAACTGAACACACTTGCTTTTCAATAAATTTACCTATCCATTGCTTTGATTTGGTACTTTCTTTTCAGATTGGTGATTTTCCTTTATTGAAAAGGAAAAATGTATTAATTTATCATATATATTTTAACTGTCTTTGTTTTAGTTGTCTTGGCAGACAAATGAATTGTCTTATCTTCACTGTTTTGCATTGTACAAAATGTATAGGCTTTTCTTTTGCTATACGTATTTTCTTGTCTCCTTTAGCTGTTCAATTTTACTGTTCTTTCTGTCTATTACTATTTATTTATGTACCTAGTTAGCTTTTTTTGACTTGATTGAATTTATTTTTCTTTTTAGTTTCCTCCTCCTTTAAACCAGAGCCACACTGGAGGTACACTAGCTACTACTGCAACAAAGACGTGATTGAAGAAGTGGGGGAACAGTGGTAGATTGCAGAAGGACAGAAAAAGAAGAAGACATGACGCAATAGTAAAGAACAATAGTACAGAAGGGTCACAACAATAATATGTGTGGTTTTCTTCCATTCTTTAAGTTTTTCATTGTTCAAATCAGAACATGTATATGTTTTTTTCCCGTTGTGTTTTGACTTTGTACAACCAAATATGTATATATTTGTATTACCAATTCAAATGTCAGGTTGCTCATATTTTCTATTTGTATACATCAATGTTTTATTGTTGAACGATTATGGTGCGATTGTATTTGGTCCCATATGTTTGCCGAACTAATTGTATTTAGTTCCATAAGTCATACACAGTTTATATATAATATTTGAACTCATCTTCTTATGATATTCTAATTCAAACCATAATGATTTCATTAACATTCTGAATCATAAATCATCCTTAAGAGGGATACATGAGATAATGAGATCAGTAAGCGTATGTTCCACAACCGTTTGTGCAAAATCTTCATGCAATTTGTCAAATTTATTTTCTTCAAAAGTTTTAACTCTAAACCCACTCGTTCGTTTCTTCCCATTTCTACTATAGTAGGAACTTAGAAGCGAGAGTTAAATAAAAGTTACAAATCATTTTTTTTCCTTTTCCATATATTTATAAATAAAACGTTATAAATTTAAAATAGTTCTATAGCGATTATTTGAAATTTTAAATTAGCCAAACTTCGTTTTTAATAACGAATTAAATATTAAAACCCATTAATATTTCAAATACAATATTTAAAATAATAAGTTAAATTAAATATTTACTGCCAAAAATACGGGATGTTACAGGTTCCAAAATTCTGGGTTGTTACAATCTCCCTCACTTAAAATCTTTTCGTCCACGAAAAGGAACGGAGCTGAAAGTTGTTTAACTAACCAACTCAACTTTCATTCTTTTATTGGTTTCAATAATTTTATTAGTTGAACTAATAATCACACAACACAACCATCAAGTAATTAGTTGTTAGGTTTTTCAAATATATATAACTTTTATATGTTAAAAATCATATTTTCTAAGATCGAATTATATATATAATCACAAATACGTTAATTATAAACTTGTCACTCTCAACTCATTCTAGGGCATTTCTAACCCCATTTCTAACGAGTTTTCTCATTCTAGAATACTACTGATCCTATCTCTAATGAGTATTCTTTTTATAGGATATTACTATTCCTACCTCTGATGAGTCTTCTGTTCAGTTATAACGAGTTGTACCGCAAAGATTTGAGCTAACCTCGCTCTGATACCAACTGTAATGATTTGAATTTCGTCCGGACCTAATCGATCGCTAAATCGACTAAGACCGTTCAAAACCCGAATATGCTAACTCTGGGAATACAATACATCAGAACAAATAACAGAAGACTTTTATTACATCATAATAACGTAACATTAGAGTACAGAATATATCAGAGTATATCGAATATAATACAGCGGAAGTTAAATTTACAATAAATTTAATAACGTGCACCGGAAGAAATAAACTAATCACAACGGAAGACTATCAATGCTCTGTACATAGCTTTGAGCTTCAATCCAGAGTCCTGCTCAATATATCTGCAAAATAAGCTACTCGACTGCCCATGTGGAAAAGAAGGCACCCGAGTTTGCAAAGTGAAACAAACTAAAGGTCAGTCATGGGACTGGTATGAGAAATCTTACTTAACTAATCTAATAATAAGGCTAATCACAGGACCACGCCGCTAACGCGGAACGGGTTTACTCTATTGGATTGCCAGTGCATAAATAAAGTAAATTGTTAAACAACGCAATGCTTTTTAGGAAAATGAAACCATTATAAGATTCAAGTCCCATCACACAATGCAAGGCAAACCGGAGGATAGAGTTTTACCTTATAATGGTCAAAAATGCTTGGTACGATAAAACGGATTTGATATTATTATTAGTGTACATATATTTCAAAAACATTTCAATCATAATGTATCAATCATAGACGACATAACTACCATATATTATGTCGCCATACTACTTTTACATTCAAAACCGTACGATGTCGTATTGGAAGTTGGATTTCCATCATGAGTCAAGGCTAGGGACGATCTCCTTACCAATTTGAGACACTCTAGCAAATGTCTCAGGATTCGGACGCTGGCGAACCCTTGGATCCTGCAGGGCCGGTCCACAAATACTTTAGTGGATTGGCAATTCCTGAACACACGCTTCTCGGTTCTATTGAACCTATAAATTGATCACTATCGACCAACATAACCGAGGCCTCGTAATCCATCATCCACATAAGTAAAATGTTAGGACTTGCAAAACCCAGATACCACTTCTAGCTAGAAAGAAACATGTGCACTCCCTGCGTTCCTTTGTCCCGTTTCTGACTCTTACCGGGGTGTGAGGTTCGCAAAGTAACGCTATACACAAAGCTATGCCAAAATGGGCTGTGCTTTGATCATCGACCACAAGGCCCTGCTTTCAACAATAAGCCTTGATCATTTGCATCTTAGCATGCCACATTGTCAATCCATACCATACCATTGATTTCTGCTAATATATAACCTCTGAGCTCGTACGTCTCAGAGAAGGGTGTTAAATAAGATAATAAATTCTCCGCCACCAAACAAATATATATTTAGCAGAGATCAACGAATACAGCATAAAGGAATACAACGTCAGACATGCCATCCATTTACAAGTTCGTTCTGGGTCTGAACGAAACCGGAGATACCTTATTCCTCATCCCATATGTCCAATACAGGAGAGAGGTTCTCGTATATCCGTCGATCTCCAAGTACGTCTGGAATATCACCACTTATTACCTTGTCTTGGGATGCCTCCCAATCAAGACATCAGTAATCATCCAAAGGATGTGAAGACCTCCGGTCTTCAACCATCGTCTTCAACCACTATCTTCATCTTCGACTTTTAACCATCGTAGTAACTATTCAGAATGGGTTAAACTCGGTCTTTCCGAATAATTCGTGTATTTTATAATCAGTAATCAAGTGCTATAAAAACACATCATACGCCTCATTCCCATTTAGAATATTCTTTTAAATAAATATTAACATTATTAGGGAAAGGTTCCCATTAATTTAATCGAAGATAAATTCTTTAAATTTATACTTAAATCTTCCTTTTTAAAGATTCATTAAAACTCCAATTTGGTTTTAAAATCAAAAATCATTACTTTATGATTGATTGACATAGAAATGTGTTTATTTTATGCTCTTATATCTTATCTTTTGTATATAAATAAATATTACTTGGGTATTGTTTTGTTACTTTTACAGATATTCCAACCCAGCCCGCATGCAACCAGAAATAGATTCAATTTGCTGTGTATTTGCATTTTTGAAGAATTGTAGATAAAGATATCACATCTAGTTGCTGTTGGACAAGAAAAGGATTAATAACAAGGCTTTGCACATCACAAATCAATGATGAAATGTCAAGGAAACAAGAGGAAAAGAGAAAAGGCCCAAATTTGCTTTATTTATCAAAGGCCCATTTATCATTAGGGTTAGGGTTTGGTTATCCCCTATATATACCCTTGTAATGGCATTGTAGCCACCATCTCTCATCTCATATCTTATTCCATTTCTCTAATAAAGTTCTTCTTCCTCTTTTTATTTTTCTGCTATTTTCTAATTTCTTAGCAATTAGTGTTGTCTACACGATTAGATTCGGTAGAGCATTAATTGTATTTTTCACTTATTTTCATTAGCGATTGACCGTCTGATTAGATTCAGCGGTAATCCTAATTCTTATTTTCTGTTCGTTTAATTTTGTTCTGCAATTTTATTTCCATTGTTCTATTTTATCTTCCACCATTGAATTCATTACAGATCCGATTAGATTCGAATCTGCAGTGAATTTAATTGCATCTTTTATTCGTAGTTTCAGTTTTTATTTTGTTTTGCAAAATCAACCTCTAAGCTTTGTCTAACTCGCCCAAGAGATTAGATAAATAATTGATTTAATCCACCTCCCTGTGTTCGACCTGTATGCTACACACCTGTATGCTTGCAGAATTTATTACAAATGTCGCGCTTTTCTAATTCATAGATTAGCGTCGATTAAGTTTTTGGCGCCGTTGCCGGGGAGGTAACGATTAAATTTTATTGTTTATTTAATTTCTGATTCGTGTTAGTTTTTATTTTTATTTTTTAGTTGTTTTTGCATATTCATATAAAAAAAATACTCTTGATTGGTTGATTGGATATTATTCATTGATATTGCAATCTCCAAAAACAAGAAAAATAAAATCTTGCTACTTTTTCTTTTATGTCTTTCCCGTTTAATTCTAAATCCCCTTCTTCTGTTTCACAATTTCTTCCCTCTTATCAATAAAAAAAAGGAATCTTTTGCCAATTTTTCTTCTAATATCTTCCCCTTTTCTCAGATTTCTTTCCCTTACTACAAATCTTTTACTTTTTACAAAAAAAAAATCCTTGTTTTCCCTTTTTCAGTTTCAGTCCATTCACAAATTTCTCCACATCATCCTCAAACTATCATCCACAAACAACTGCCCACAGCAGCCGAAATCCATCTTCCAATATCTCCCCACGGCTTCAACAGCTCTCACCAACTACCAAGTTCATTAGTTCCCATACCCCTTCAGTTTTGCCACGACTTGCTTCCTGGACCAAACAACCACTTCCTGTCCACAACCGTACATCATCACACCACACCGTACCCGTTAGCATCACCACTTCACAAACCATCATCAAATCCTCCCAATAGCCAACGCAACTTCGTCCAATACCATCCACCATACCACACTGCTCACATACCATCTCCCTCCTACTGCTCTCCACAAAAACCCAATTCACGAAGCCTGCAACTCCCCCTCGTACCATCTCTCCTCACAAACCTTCACAGTTTCAAACATCCACTGAATTTACAAAACAATTCCGTCCATACCAACTCCGAACAAGCCAATCAGCAAACTCCATCTCACCTTCAACACAATCCAAGCTTTCACCACCACGCCATCAATAATCCATCAACAGTTCTCCTTGCTACTGCAAACATCGTCCAGACCAAATATCACGGCCCTCATCCACACACAACTGCCGCGAATAACAACTCCTGTCCCCAGAACGCAGATCAGAAACCATACATCACACATCAGCCCTGCAAAAACCATAGCTACCTTTCAACCACAATCATCAACACCAAACGCCCCAGCCACTTACCGATCCATCAACCTCTTCACTCACCAATCGAACGCACACAAGGTTCGAGGAACTCAGCCAATTCGAAGACCCACCATCATCAGAAATTTCAAAACCACAAAAGCACGTCAGTTTCACAAATCGTTAACCCACCGCCTTCTTAATCCGAAGTTCACCGCACCTGAAGCCAAACATCCCAAATCGAAACCCGAGTCGCCAGACTCGAATACCCAACTTGCAGTTTCGATTCAAATCAGTCACGAAATCTGAACAAAAAAAAAAAAGAATTTAAGGTCTGAGAAATCAAGATCCGGATCCGCTCCAAATCAATTTCATAGAAAAAATAGAGAGGGGGGCGCTTGTATTTGCGTTGAGCTGGGGGCGAGTTGGTCAGGACGAAGTGGACTTGTTTTTCCCTTTTATTATGGGGTATTCTGTTTGTCTTGAGATTTATATTTGGCATGATTTATTCTTGACCTTAGGGTCGGGCGTGTTTGTTCGGTATTGAGTGCGTTCGTGTATTTGGATTCTGTAGTCCTCAGTATTATTGTTCCTTTTATTTTACTCTCCCATCTTTAAAACTCCAGAGTTTTCTTTTCTAATAAAAAAAAACGGAGAATTTTTCAAAACAGGTACAGTGGTAGTTAGAAAAAGGTCTTAAAAAAATTTTTTCGGGCTCCTAGCCCGAACCCGTGCCGCAGCGCAGTCAAGCAATTAATAGAAGGGGACAACAACAGAAAAAAGCGGACGATTCAGATGGGTTTGAGCGGTTGCACACCAAGTGGGGTGTGAACGCGCTAGCGCTTCCCAAATTCACTGGAGGACTGCCGATCAAGGTGAAAACTTTTAAAACTCTACAGGTGCTCTGCTGCAAAAGGAAAAAGAAAAAAATATATAGACAATTGTTGTAAAAATTTTCTGCAGGGGCAGCGACTTGAATGTAAATTTTAATTCTGCAATTTATATTTCTGTGTCTGTTCTGTGACTGATATTTCTGAATTTGTGGTGAGGAACGGTTTTCCATAACTAATCACTCTCATCGATTTTCAATTTTAACACGTGATTTTGATTTTCAAAATAATATAACTGAAAAGTGGTGCTTTGTGAAGTTGACTGTCTCGTACAGTTGGATCGCGGATATATAGTAGTTCAATTTATTGAACTTCTAGCAAAAGAGGTTGCATACTACCCGTAAAACATTGGTCGTATCCCTTAGTATTTATACTATACGTGAACGGCCATAAGACCCTCTTCCCCCTTCTAATTGCGTCAGTTAATTAATAGAGTACAACTCATTCTTTTATACTATTTTGAACTGAATAATTTCTGTCTTCTCTTGATTGCATTCAAATGTCTGATTCAAAAAAATCTTTGAGAGAAATGTGGGATAAAAACCTGAGTAGACGTCCACTGGAAGAGTATGAGTATGAATTACAACTCATGAGGCAGGATTTTCCAAAATTTCATGGGCCCAATGCCAACAATTTTCAAAATTTTCCAAATGACCAATATTTTCAAAATCATGGATATGATCGAAATTGCGATTTCAACTCAAATTTCAATAATTTCGATTATGGGCCACATCCTCATCAAAACAATTTTGATTCTCAATATGGCTTTGATCCACATCAATATGGGGTTGTAAACCAAAATTTTCAAAATTATAGCCCATATCAACATCTTGAAAATAACCAAAATTGCAATTTTCCCTCGAATTTAAACAGTTTTGGTTACGAACCTGATTTTCAAAATCAAAATGATTTCCAATACAATTGTCATTTTTCTAAAAATTCAAACAACCATCACTTTGAAAATAATATTGATTGTGAAATTGATGTGGACTATAATTTTGAGAATCAAGAAATCCAAAATGAGAGCTCTCAAATCAACGATTCTGAAGAATATCACCTTAACATTCTTAGTGAGAGGGCTGATGAACTTCTTTGTTTATTGACAACTTTGAAAGAACAACAAGAACAACAAAATCAAATTCAAATAAGCGATGAATCAGAAAATAATTCAACTCTTACTGACATTGAAAATTTTCAAATAACGACTCTGGAAATTGAAAATAATCAGCTTGATGAAGTTTTTCAAAATTCAACAAACGATTTGGACTTCAACTCTCTTCAGAAAAAAGATTTAAGCTTGGATTTTGATCTTCCTCTTTTGGGCTGTGAGAAACTTGAAATCTTTGAAATTGAACAGAATGAAAATGTTGAATTTTTCAATTCAAATGTGGAAAAGGATTTTAACGAACATGAATTCTTTGGATTGTATGAGGAAGAGTTGCCAAATGAAGAAGAAGTAGATTCACATCACGAGTTCGAAAAGTTCGATTTTGAGGTTCCAAACGAACTAGAATTTGTCAGTGTCGAAAATACGTTGTCAATTAACAAAATTGAGAAATGTGATCACACAGTCTTGAACACCACTCAGATGTCAAATTTCACTGAATTTACATACGATCACAAAGTTTTGAAAAATTACACTGACAAATTTGTTGAATATATGAATTACTTTTGGAATGCTGGCTTGGTTGAAAAACTTCAGGTTAGGACGATCCTAGATATTTATCTCCTGGACTACAAGTCGAGGTATAAAGATGAGATGGTTTTCAAAAACTCTTGCTTGTTAGAAAACATGCCTAGACATAGTGGGAACAGAACTCATAGGGCTAGAACCAAGTGTGGGGGAAAAAGTTGGTGGAACTCTTTGCATTGCATGCACCGTAAACACATATATCATTATACATATGATCCGTTCTTACATGTGGTTAAACTCCATTTCATTCTTCAAATCATTTTGCGTCTAATCCATCTATGGGTTTTATCTTTCAAATTTAGGAAACGTTTACAGTGTGGACACTGTATAGTTCTAGTGTGGGGGGGGGGAGTCTGCATTGCATTCTTTTGTTTTTTTTCTTTATTCTTTCTTTTCATTTTCAGCCATTTAAATAGGACCATCATGCATTTAGATCATACTAACATGCCTATTTTTTTTTATTTGAAATACGACTCATTTTCAGTTGATACAGCAAAATAAGTTTACAATTTTTAGCCAGTTGATAGTATTTTTCTCTCTCAACTTAGATCGAATAAGAAATATAATGAAAAGTTTAATTTTGAGGGATAATAGTGTAACCGGTACATAGGGAGATTCTTAGGTGATGGCCATGAAATCTATTCTATATTGTAGACTTTGTTTAAATAAGTGGAGGACTTAAAATACTTATATTGGCTTTTCAAATCTTTAAAACTAAGTTTTGTTAAGTTGAATTCGCGTAACTCTCTTTTGTGCTTATATTTTCGATAATAATAATAATAGTATTCCAAGGGTATCCAACATTGCTTGTATATCGAGCGTTGGTGTGCAAACCCGCCAAGCTCTATCCGACACGTTGTTGACAAAGTCAAAGTTGGAATATCTTGGTCTCATTCTATGAGATTGGACACCTAAGGATTACCGACACGTTGTTGATAAAGTCAAAGTCGGCCTGCACAATCCGCCAAGCTCTTTACCTACTCTCCGTTAGTCCGCGAGGCAGTGCATGGGTGGTAAACCTTGGTCTTTTTAGTTAGGTGTATGTACTTAATCATAAATCTTAAAATTTTATAGAATAAGGAACAAGCGATGATACCCAAACACTTCTTGACCTTATTGATTTGACTGGCCATACATGAGAAAATTAGAATACCACTTTGCAAACTGTGCCAAGCAAACTAAGAATTTATTTCATGGCTGCACTATGTTATCGACCGAACTAACTGGCCAAACTGGAATTTAACATTTGAAAACTTGATTTATATTGAAAATTTGTGACAAGTCGAGGTATTTAAAATAAAATCAACTGATTAGAAATTGTTAACTTAATTTGTTGTACCACTTCAGAAACAAGTCGTGTTTTCATTTTTCGTTTTTATTTGCATATGTCCATTGCATTCATGTAGTTTCATTAGAATCATAGCATACAACATTTGGATTTTGTGGGTAGTATCCGCTGAAAACCCTCACGAGACACCACTCGTCCTACTAGGGACACCTAGAGGTTTAACGGCTTGTTGCATGCGCTCAATGCAATCGTATTTCCTACGAAAGTGCGACCTATCTAGTTTAGTTTTTCATTTTTTGTTTTACTCGAGGACGAGTAAAAGATAAGTGTGGGGGTATTTGATTGACATAGAAATGTGTTTATTTTATGCTCTTATATCTTATCTTTTGTATATAAATAAATATTACTTGGGTATTGTTTTGTTACTTTTACAGATATTCCAACCCAGCCCGCATGCAACCAGAAATAGATTCAATTTGCTGTGTATTTGCATTTTTGAAGAATTGTAGATAAAGATATCACATCTAGTTGCTGTTGGACAAGAAAAGGATTAATAACAAGGCTTTGCACATCACAAATCAATGATGAAATGTCAAGGAAACAAGAGGAAAAGAGAAAAGGCCCAAATTTGCTTTATTTATCAAAGGCCCATTTATCATTAGGGTTAGGGTTTGGTTATCCCCTATATATACCCTTGTAATGGCATTGTAGCCACCATCTCTCATCTCATATCTTATTCCATTTCTCTAATAAAGTTCTTCTTCCTCTTTTTATTTTTCTGCTATTTTCTAATTTCTTAGCAATTAGTGTTGTCTACACGATTAGATTCGGTAGAGCATTAATTGTATTTTTCACTTATTTTCATTAGCGATTGACCGTCTGATTAGATTCAGCGGTAATCCTAATTCTTATTTTCTGTTCGTTTAATTTTGTTCTGCAATTTTATTTCCATTGTTCTATTTTATCTTCCACCATTGAATTCATTACAGATCCGATTAGATTCGAATCTGCAGTGAATTTAATTGCATCTTTTATTCGTAGTTTCAGTTTTTATTTTGTTTTGCAAAATCAACCTCTAAGCTTTGTCTAACTCGCCCAAGAGATTAGATAAATAATTGATTTAATCCACCTCCCTGTGTTCGACCTGTATGCTACACACCTGTATGCTTGCAGAATTTATTACAAATGTCGCGCTTTTCTAATTCATAGATTAGCGTCGATCAATGATTATTCAACTTTAAGAAATTAATCTTATCTTTAACTGGGTTAAAGAACCAATGTCATTTAAAACACAATTCACGAAAAACCCAAAATCATCTTCCATTAAGTATGGAATTTTCATAGAAAACAAATCAATATATAATCGATATAAGTTTCTGTATAGGACCAATAATATAAATGGAATAACGGCAAAGCCTTTTAAATTCCATATATAGTAATGGTCTTCTTTTACAGAATCTCATCTCGCTTATTATTAAATCGAATCCCATTCAATTCCAATTTAACATATTAAATTGAAAAACCTTACTTTGGAGAATTTCCATTAAATCTTAATAAAAAATTTGTAACTTCAAAATTATATTTTCACTATTAATTGGGTTAAAGAACAAATGTCGTTTAAAATACAGTTCACGATAAACCCAATTCACATTTCATGTTATTCTAATTACTAAATATAATTGGAAACTCTAATAATTATAATTAAAAGATTTATTCTTTTCTCAATTGAGTTTAAGAATGGTGTTATTGAAGACAAAATTCACGACAAACCCAAAAATCCAATTTCACTCATTCAATTCCGATTAAATATTTATTAATTGGAAAACTTCATTAAATCTTAATTTAAAGATTTATTCTAGTTAATAACTAGTTCATTTCGATAAAAATATATTTTTATCTTTTCAAATATGGATTTTTTTTCATCCAAAATCTCTCCAAACCATTTATTATGATTTTACACAATTTATTAATATTTTTAATAATTTTATCAAGGCCCGTATAGCTGGTTTCCAATCACGGCCACCGAACTGCATCCATAGCGACCTTTTCTGAAATTGATTTGGACATAATTACAAATCCATCCGTTAGATTTCAAACCTCTTATATTCATTGGAAAGCTCTTTTCGATACGAACCAAACGGTTCTGGTTTTAGGAGAATTCGACGGTCGGATCTCCCGTTACATCAATTCGAAGTTAATGGTCGAAATTCGCGAACGGTCGCATGCCCGACACGTTCTATTCAGACAATTATATATATTTTGTCGGTTTCCTTTCTAAACTTATTTTATAAAATATTTATAAATTCATTTTAAAATGATTTTAACTTCATTTTTCAATTTTAAATAAAAATTGAATATTCTTTATCTTTATCATATTATAATATTAATAATTTCAAAATATTAGATTTTGAAATCACTTCTTTTTATATTCATTTTTAAAGGAAATAAATCGATCGATAAACCCGTCCTTGTTAAAAATGGCGTTTCTACTTAATTCGGCTTCACATGTAAATATTTTTATTCTTCATTGAATATTATTCTAAAATATTCATTATTACAAAATATTCTTTACTTTAAACTATTCTTCATATAAAGATGTTCTTTATTTTAAAATATTATTTTATTAAAAATATTATGAATCGGAATGCGACTCAATCAGTTACCCTATAAATTCAGTTATATGGATTTCATGCATCGCATATATATATATATATATATATATATATATATATGACAATAATGAAAATAACAATCCATTCACATCCAGAGTGAAATTTATAATTTTATGAGCATTAAAATAAATAAATAACGCTCATCACAGACTGTCAATCCTACGATTGACATACAACTAAATATTGGGAATAGTGTATGACAAATATCATCACAACACCCATGTGAGGTTTTCAAACAACAACAGTCATTTTATTCAACTAAATCATTGGTTAATAAATTTAACCAATTTTAATTCAGTTTGAATTATTTCTAATATCGCTAACATAATATTGATAATGTTTTAATCTAGCAAGTTTTGTATTTCCAACTAATGATCATTTTAATCATTTCTATATGTACTATAGAAATGTACATTTTATCATTTACATATTTTATGTTAAACATAACATTCCTAACAAAATGACATTTTTATTAACATGACATTTTTAAATAGATGACATTTTTATCAACATGGCATTTCTAAATAAATGACGTTACTAAATAAATGACATTTTTAAATAAATGACATTCCTAAATAAATGACATTTTTATCAACATGGCATCTATATAATAAAATTGCCCCCTAAGACAAACCAGGAGACAAACATGGAGACAAAGAGCGGCTGAGATTTATTCTTAGTTTGGACAAAGGACGGCCTGGATTTGTACACACATCGTTTCATTTATTCTTAGCTTACCAAAATCAGCGCACATCATCCCTTTTATAAGTAAATCTATTTAATCGCTATATATATAAGGAATGACTTATGTATAATTGTTAATTACAGCCAAGTAAAATTAATTGTATATAGTATATACAATTAATTTTTTCATATATGCTTATTTCAGATTTGAAATATTGAATGTTTTGTTAAAATTCATTATCTATATAATAAAATCCCCTAGGTAGACAAACCATGAGACAAAGAGGGGCTCAGATTTTATTTATGTATATATCAAGCGGCTAAAAATGGGACATGTTTTATCGAATGCGGAACAGACATAAATGGAGCCACTTATTACGTAATTAAACCACATGTCCTTCTGATTTCTATCCAGTTTCCCACGATCCATTACCACTAATTACTTCCCTTTCCATTTATTCAACGACCATCATGATTCATCAATGGGATAGTCATTTTTTTTTCACATTAAATTTTTTCCAGCAGTTCCTTCAATTTCATTATGAATCTTCTCCACCACTCCAGCTTGCGTCCTATTCTCCAAAAGCAAAATATTTTCAACTGGACGGAAGCATGGTACTCTTACATCTTCTTCTAGCTTGGTTGCTCCAATTTTCAACTACTGATTAAAGGTAATCTTCTCAATTTCACTTCAGTTTTTCAAAATTTCTGCTGGTGTTTAATATGATTTGACATAATGAATTTTATATTTTTTGTGCTTCCTGAATCACTACGTTTGTACCGACCATTTCCTATGATATTGATAATGCCTAATTCTATCTAAAATTGGTAGTAGTTGGAATTTTTGGTAGGATAATGAAAATGATTATTTGCCTCCAACGTAATTTCTCTTATGTTGTTGCCATATTAACTCTTTGTATAGTCATAGACAGAAAACACCCAAAATTGAAGATTTGTTGTTATATTTAATTATCTATGATTTTATGCAATTATGTCATTTCAGCGAAATTTATTTAGTTATAATCTTGCGTGCATACATATCAAATGGCTATAATTGTAACACATCATCAGTGATTACCACGATCTAATATACACAAAGCGGTTTAACCAACGGTACAAAGAAAGTAGTGTCTTCTGCTTTACACGATCTATTTTACCTCTTCCCTTCTCTTCAGTTGAAAAATTATTTATCTGCTTCCATCATATTTACTGTCCCTTTTCATCCATGCTTCAAAATCGACGAATTAATCCTTACTAATTGTTAATATTTCTCGGTTATACAACTCTGAAATGAAAGTCAATTTTTCCCTTTGTTGTGTTCGTTTGTGCAATTCATCTAAGCAGCAATGGAGCTCAAGAATAATTTGGGTGAGTCGACAAAAGAGAAAACTCGACAATGAAGAAAATGATGTCTAGGCTCATGTTTCCTTCTCAACTACCAGCTTTGCTACTCTGAAAGGTGAAATTCATCAAGAAGGAAATTTCAATTGGCATTTTATTCACTTACGAGTTTTTCAGTTACTTGCTTTCTTAATATATGATGATAATTTGCTTGCTCCATCTCATCTCTGTAATAAAAAATTCTTCATTTCATCTGTTTATGAAAAGTACACATGATCCCTTTTATATGTAGAGCTGTTTAACTGCTATATACAAGGAATGACTGATGTATTTGTTGTTAATTAAAACCAAGTGTGTATATATAAATTTAATCTTTTTTCATTTCCGCTTATTTCAAGTTTGAATTATTGAATTTTTAATGAGATTTATTCTTAGTTTGGACAAAGGACGGCCTGGATTTGTACACACATCGTTTCATTTATTCTTAGCTTACCAAAATCAGCGCACATCATCCCTTTTATAAGTAAATCTATTTAATTGCTATATATATAAGGAATGACTTATGTATAATTGTTAATTACAGCCAAGTAAAATTAATTGTATATAGTATATACAATTAATTTTTTCATATATGCTTATTTCAGATTTGAAATATTGAATGTTTTGTTAAAATTCATTATCTATATAATAAAATCCCCTAGGTAGACAAACCATGAGACAAAGAGGGGCTCAGATTTTATTTATGTATATATCAAGCGGCTAAAAATGGGACATGTTTTATCAGAAGGACATGTGGTTTAATTACGTAATAAGTGGTTAATCCTTACTAATTGTTAATATTTCTCGGTTATACAACTCTGAAATGAAAGTCAATTTTTCCCTTTGTTGTGTTCGTTTGTGCAATTCATCTAAGCAGCAATGGAGCTCAAGAATAATTTGGGTGAGTCGACAAAAGAGAAAACTCGACAATGAAGAAAATGATGTCTAGGCTCATGTTTCCTTCTCAACTACCAGCTTTGCTACTCTGAAAGGTGAAATTCATCAAGAAGGAAATTTCAATTGGCATTTTATTCACTTACGAATTTTTCAGTTACTTGCTTTCTTAATATATGATGATAATTTGCTTGCTCCATCTCATCTCTGTAATAAAAAATTCTTCATTTCATCTGTTTATGAAAAGTACACATGATCCCTTTTATATGTAGAGCTGTTTAACTGCTATATACAAGGAATGACTGATGTATTTGTTGTTAATTAAAACCAAGTGTGTATATATAAATTTAATCTTTTTTCATTTCCGCTTATTTCAAGTTTGAATTATTGAATTTTTAATGATGCTTATTTCAAGTATTATTTAAATGGTCTGGTTCTGTTTGTATTCCATCCCAATAAAACAATTACTAGGTTCTAAATTCTAAATTTTCGTAAATGGAACCTTGATCATGGTACCTTGATTGGTGAAATTATCAGATTGGTTGTATTTGGTTATGGCAACTTGATCATGGATTCTGAATTAGTAGTGATATTCCTAACTAGACGTATTTAATGGAGACGTTGCTATGTATGAATTGTTTATAGTTGATTATGGTAACTTGGTCAGTGAAATTATCAAACAGGAAGGCGATTTAGCTTCCTTTGTTTAAGACATATTAATTACATTTGTTTAAGATATATATTTCCGAATTTAACTATCAATGATATTATACGTATATTTGATATCTTTAGTATTACCTTGATCTTTCCATGAAGTTATGTTGCAAAAAGTCATACATACACACACTTTTATCTTTCTTTAGTTACATATCTCAGTAGTTGCCAGTTGCCACAAATGCCTGATACTGAATCTAGCTGTAACTTTTAACTTTTGGCTAGGTAGTGGATTTCAGCATACCAAATATTTGACGATTGTGGTTAATGAATAAATGCAACAATATAATTTTAACTTACCAGTACATAATCTTCAATGCATTGCATTCAAATTAAACTCCCTATGAGCACACATACAGGTTTGGTATTTGGAATATGCAGCATTGTGGTTATCTAATACACACTGTGGTTATTTAATTTTACCCTTTCATTTTTTCAACTTTCCTATCTAAATAGATTCCGTACCAAAAATGCATACGTTAAACTCTCTTTTTTTTTTTATTTTTTTTTTACAAACTACTAAAATTTTGATTGGAAAATATGTGCATAATTATTGGCACTTCAGCAAGACGTTTGCTGATGAATGATTTCTCCTATACATACCTCATTAATGCTACACTAATTGTATATGTTTCTTACCATCTTACATTGCTATGCCCAATACTACATGAATAATTATAGGAAATCAAAAGTTAAAACTATACAGGACATGGATAATGCTTTGATTGAGGTCAAGTATGTATATAACTAAGTTTTAGCTTTAAATTTGGACTCAAATTATTCAAAATGGAAACAAATGAATTTCTTCTATTAGAAAGTAATAAATGAGGATATATTTTATCGTAGATATTTCAGCATCCAATATGGAAATAGATATTTTAATATATTCAAAAAATTTGCAACGAAAATTGCTTTGTATATTGGAGATTATTGGATCGGTAATTGTTATTAATATAAATTCATTAATTATTTCTGTATGGTTCATGCCATGGGATATGGAAGTTGTGGAACTCTCTTTAGTCTTCGCACGCCGCCTTTGTTTGCGTTCCAACTTGCTGCATTATTTTTACTCCAAAAAATGAAGAGGACAAAATAAGTAAAGAGGGAAAATGGTTCAGTGATTAGTTTATCGCACGAGACATAGCTACACCACCAAATCCATTCAAACCCGTGCCGCCTTTGTTTCTGTATGTTTATTTTTGTAATTTTCTTTTTTTATTGGTAATGAAAATTATAGACATAAATAAAAAATGGGAAAGTTTATTTATGATTGTCGACAGCTTGATGGAAGAGCCATAATTATTAACGCTGGAGTTCAATCTAATAGTCACCGGATCACATGCACAAAATATGGGAGAAACTAATTGACGGCGAGAGGACAATAAGGAAAGGTTTAAAGTGGACAGAAATTGCAATGATCTTTAAAAATAAAGTAAGTAAAAATACTACCAGAGGGTGCAAATGTGAACTTGGACCAAATTAAAATAAAAGAAAGATAAGAGATATTCCTTACCATTTGTGAATCTATTCTCCAATGTCAAAAAAGAGCAATCTACGGGAATAGAAGTGATGTACTAATACGAAACATCAACACGAATTATAATAAGATTAGTGATTTTATATGAAACAGGCTTCTACTATAGGCTTTTACAGTACTGACTTCATTAGTATTCTTCTAAGTTTGGCATTAATAGTTCCATGGTGCTTCACAATTATAGATAGTTTAATCATGAGAGTGAACCTAAAGTATATACATTGCAAAAAGCAATGTATCCAATTGTTTGACTATGATTTGTTTCTTGATTAAAATACTGCATTATTAATACCATGATTAAAATCCGTATATTATTAAGATCAAATTCAAATTTTTTAATATAAATTATAATATTGTATTTTGTATTATTATTTAACTTACATTTTGGTTATTTTTTTAATTCAAATATTGAAATCAAATACGATATCTTTGGTAATAATTAAAAGGATCGCGTGCATTTTTGAGTCTACAGTTAACTTATTGTACACATTAAGATTTTCATTTTGGCTGTTAACAACGTTTTAGATTATGTATCAATTACACTAAAGGATTAATTTATACTACCATTTAATTTTTATATTCTGTTTGTGTAGTAAGCTTCCTTTTTTATCAGTGTCAATTTCCAAATAATATAGAAACTTAGATGGGGCAATAACCATGAGAAGTACATTGATATGCTCCCATATGGTAAAGCTTTTAATAAATCATGTTCCAATAATTGGGTTTATAGACATTGACCTAGATAATGTTTTTATTTTTATAATTGTGCAAATTTAATAATTGAATGTGCACATAATATTTGCTAACGTTTTAGCTACATACCACACCTTAAATTTTACGTTTTCCAACTTAAACTCTCATGTATCTATACATCCGTGCAACGCACGGGGTTTCCACTAGTTTCTAAATAAATGACATTACTAAATAAATGACATTTTTAAATAACTGACATTCCTAAATAAATGGCATTTCTATCAACATGGCATTTCTAAATAAATGACATTACTAAACAAATGGCATTTTTAAATAAATGACATTCCTAAATAAATGACATTTTTATAAACATAGCATTTCTAAATAAATGACATTACTAAATAAATGACATTTTTAAATAAATGACATTCCAAAATAAATGACATTTTTGTCAACATGACATTTCTATATAAATGACATTACTAAATAAATGACATTTTTAAATAAATGACATTTTTATCAACATGGCATTTCTAAATAAATGACATTACTAAATAAATGATATTTTTAAATAAATGACATTTCTAAATAAATGACATTTTTATCAACATGGCATTTCTAAATAAACGACATTACTAAATAAATGACATTTTTAAATAACCGACATTCCTAAATAAATGACATTTTTATCAACATGACATTTCTAAATAAACGATATTACTAAATAAATGACATTTTTAAATAAATGACATTCCTAAATAAATGACATTTTTATCGACATGGCATTTCTTAATAAATGACATTTTTATCAACATGGCATTTCTAAATAAATGACCTTTTTTATTTACATAGCATGAGTCTAAAAAAATGATATTTTTATATTAACATGAACTATTTAATGTAGCATGAACATATCTAAATATATGACAATTTAATTCTAATGTAACATTTTTAACTAAAATGACATATTTATTCTAATGTAACCTTTCTAGCAAAAGTGACAATTTTTATTCTAATGTAACATTTTTAACTAAAATGTTATTTTTATTCTCATGCGACATTTTATTTATTCTCATATATACAATAAAATAATGGTTTTTATTGTATGCACCAATTTTTGATGAACATGAATATTCTATTTATATATATATACAATAAAAATATGGTTTTTATTGTATACACAAATTTTGACAAACATGAATATTCTATTTATATATATACACAATAAAAATATGGTTTTTATTGTATACACAAATTTTGACAAACATGAATATACACAATTCAATTCAGATGTTCATCGTAATCATAAACAACCAATTACAATTTTATACAACACCAACATGAATTTTATATAATGTAAATATAAATTTCACATCACGATTAATAATTAAATTTATTTAAAAATAGAGATATCACATTGATTTTTGTCTGAATTTCTAACGTGTTCTGTTTCAGCTGTAGTCAGGTCCAGGTTGTAGATCTCATTTCTACGATTCCAATACGACTGATTTCGTTCAATTTGGATCTCGTAGGCAAGAGTTATGAAATTCCATATGTTAATTACATTGATTAAATTAATTATATAATTAATTAAATAATTATTTAACTAATTACCCTCTGTTAACCTTTCCTCCTCGTTCAATTATGAAGCCACAAAAACCCATTTCGATGTCCACCTAGGGTTCCTGATGGCACGCTCCTCGAGGTGCTAGGGCCCGATCGCCCACCTTCATGTCGATCGCCGTCCTCCACACCACCAATGCCGGTGATGGCGTCGAGCTCGGTGGTCCGAGCTGCCTGGTATCGACGTGCAAACGGCATGACTTTGAGATCCAAATCAGGCCGCCGTGATCATTTTTATTCGATCTTATCTGTTGATATCCTAGAGCTGGTTGAGCTCAACGATTTTCTCTTTGAAAGTATCAAATTTTGTTTGAGGGATCTAGAGAATTCAGAGATTAAATCTCGAGAAAAACTAGCCCTTCACCGTGTAGTCGGCGGCTGCTCATATGTTTAGAATTAGGGTTTCTCATTGTAGGGTTATTTATAATAATTAAACAATATATTTATTCCTTTAATTCTGAAAAAGGTATGTTTACTCTTAATAGGTCTAAATGCAGCCCAAAGAATGTTGCCACTAGCCAAATACCCCTATTCTGGACACAATGGGCTAGGCCTCATCAGCTCATTCGATCGTTTCAGCCCTCTTTTCTTTAATTTAAAATATAAAACATTTAATTATTTAATTTGATCGTACATTTTAATTTACTGGGGCCACATACTAACTCTAAAAATTACAGAAAAATTATTTCTAGTTATGTTTTGACGATACGGTCCTAAAAAAACTAATTTCATCGAATTTGGAGACCGTTTAAAAAATTGTCATCTTCAAGTCGATTAAATTTGACTAAAATTGATAAAACACGTTTTCTTTTGCCACGCTCACATTAATTCCAAAAATTATGAAAATTGGAATCTAGCAATAATTTGACATTTCGGATCCAACAAAAGTGGTTTCGTCGAAAATGGAGGTCGTTTGCAAAATGGCTATTTATACGGGCTATATATTATATTAAATTCTATAGCGACTATCATGAATACTCAACTGGTCATAACTTTTGATTTCCATTTTGAAATTTCAATTATTCAGATTCGTTGGAAAGATATTATTAAACAAATTCTCATGTTTTTGGTTTCACTAAAATCCGACTTATTTTGCATCTCGTACATTCAGTCAAATTTCAAATTCAAATTTTCAAACAATCGCGCTATTTCCAACTCCTTTTAAAATTAAATTAAAAATATTCGTTCTAACTTTGATTTAAATAAATTTTTAATTGTTATTATTTAAAATAAATTATTTTAAATATTTTAAATTCACTAAAATTTCTAAAATAATTTTTTTTAATTGGTTCCAAAATTCCGGGTTATTACAAATTTAATTTGGGGAAACTATTATAATTTAAAGGAGGTTAGAGGAATTAAGTAAGGATCAGCTAAATGGTCCAAAATTTGACTATTATGAATATTAATTAAGCTTATGGATGAACTACATCTTTGAGAAAAGAGAAAATGGAAAATTAAGGGGAATAAAAATATTGGGATTGTATGTTAAGCTTAGAATAAGGGATTATAACATTAATACCATTTACATCGTTGGTTATAAGTGATGACTTCCAAAAATATTTTATTTACTTAGGCTTTGAAATCTTAATCGCTTATAATCTTCCGTGATGATTGAAGGATGATATAAATGGTGAAAATAATGTATCCCTATTTGCGTGATTTGGAATTTAAATCCACTTGGTAAATTTATTGTGAGTACGAGAATTTTATGGGGACAACTGACTGGCGGATAATTACATTTTGAATTTGGAAGTTAATAAATGAATCGAGTCTATAGCCTGTGACGTGGAACTATCTTGAACTCAAGATTCTGGAATATTAAGTGAAGAAGTTTAGCTTTAGATAATGTCATACTCAAGAATAAGAACTTAAGAATGAGATTAAGGAATAGACTTAAATATTGAATTTGCGTATATTAGGCTCTTAGTTTGAATATGACCGTGTTTTTGTTTTCTTAAGGATATTTATTTGATTTTTATAAGTTATCCCTTTTGTCATTTTTCATAAAAAGACTATATTTGAAATTATAGGGAATATACATAAGATGTATCATTGTGATGTGTATTTTTACATGTTTGCAGGTAGATTATACTATCCATTCAAAATAAAATAGTTCTCATTCCAAGTAATTTTAAATATGCCAATATTATCATTTGGGTAAATTTATGGAAATTATAGCAAAGACCTTATTGGAATTTAAATTCCAGCAAATTGGAGCGTAGAAAAATAGTTTAGTTATTAGTATTGACTAGGACATTAGTTAGTCAGATTTACAAAATTTGGTTTAGGAAACTTTTGGATTTTCGAGTCACATCTCATTCGAAGACCGAAAGGAAAAATGAAGAGATAGTCAGAGATTGGAGGATGAAAGGAAAAGTTTTCTTCTGGAATCTCTTAGACAATAGGAATAATATTTATCTTTAGGATTAGTATAGTACATTTAATGGTCGAGATAGCACTCTTGAAGTATTTCAAGGAGACTATTAGTGTTGGAGGAAAACCATCAATAAATTTTACTTGAAACAAATTTATGATTAGACTTTGGGAAAAGTCTAATTTTGTTAGGTAGGTTGTGATCACTAGGAAGTTAGCATTATATTTTGGGCTTTCTCGATATTAGGGAAATGAAAGATATTTTTGTTGATAGGAGCTTAGGAAATTTTTATACTTGATAAAGTACCTTCACATTATGACAAATTTTGGTAGGGTTTAACCAAGAAATGGGGACAAAGACGGAACCCTTGGTGTCTCCTACCACCATAGATTTTGTAGAGTATAGGATTACTAGACTGCACAACATTTAGTTAGATTGGTTCGATTACATAGGGGAGAAAATCGATGAAAGGCATGAAAAATCTTATTTTGTAGCCTTTCTCGAAATCTTAGGATTATATA
The DNA here is from genome assembly GCA_030737875.1 of Allium sativum. Taxonomy (NCBI): domain Eukaryota; kingdom Viridiplantae; phylum Streptophyta; class Magnoliopsida; order Asparagales; family Amaryllidaceae; genus Allium; species Allium sativum. The sequence continues at coordinate 306,454,203 of CM060924.1, forward strand.
GTTATATTGTGGTTGCTAGATTGAATGGTAGGAATTGTTTGCAACACATATACATCGAGCAATCATGTAGAAATTATATGCATGCTAGGGTATTTTGCATACATATAGCGTCACAAGTTACACTTTCACGCTAGGACTGAGCTCACTTTAGCAAGTCTACAATGCATAATCACATAGAGTAATGGATGTTTATAAATAACTTGGGTGCATAACATGTTTATTAAAATGATTTGTGTTTTTTACCCTTTTGACAAGATTTTAGGATGAAATCTCTTTTAAGAGGGAGGGAGAATGTAACCTCCCGTAAAATACACCCTAAATAGATAATTAAATTAAATATAAATAATAATAAATTTATAAATATTAATGGGATGAAAATAAGAATTTTATATGATTGAAAATTGGGCCATGAAAGTATTATTATTTATTCATGGCGAGATTCTAGTCCGTTTTCATATTATATTTGTTGAAAACGGAGTCTGTATGAAGAAGTTAGTAATAAATCAAGTAATACGTAAATTGTATACACAGAAGATTTGAAATTCGAACTGAATTAATATAAATATAGAATAAAATTATATATTGATTGGAATAATGAAATATTCCTTGAAGGTTTGAATTTTTGTGTGTATGTGTGTGTGTATATATATACAAGAAGGGGACAAGAAGAAATAATAATAAAAAGAATCAATATAATTAATAACATAATAAATAAAAAGGAACATTTCAAGAGAATTAAATTCTCGTTGTCTTTTTCTTAAGGGCGTCCACTCCTCTCCTTATGAGGGGTCGACTGACCGCCCAAGGAGGGCGTCGAACTCCCTTAAGAGAAAAGGGTGGAGACGACTTGTTTTGTTAAGGTTTTTTATATAGTTATGCGTAAACGGACCGTCCAAATTTTATATAAATAATTCTACGGTCCACATACGCACTATCAACTATAAAAAGATCCCAGCCTCTCCCATAAACCATATATTCATCCAATTCTATAGTGACCCATAACACTCTTTTATTATGACTAATAATAAAATTAAAATACAGTATAGGTGATTGTAGTTAGCAGTCAGCTGATTCAGTTTTTAAGATGGATCTTCCACTGCATACGACATTTAAAGTGGGTCGTCCACTAATTCTATTCTAGATTACAGTCCAGGAGCTAGCTATGTAACTAGACTACTATAATTTCATACTCCACGCAGGGAGTAAATTACATATCCTATAAATAAATACGCGGAAGAACAATAACATATAAGATTTACAATATCCAAGAGGATAGTGAAAATTCCATGAGCAACGCTGTAGCTCCAGTGACACATAATCCTGGGCATCAACTGTAGCTCCAGAATCCAACTAGCCCGACTGGTAATGTGACATGAGACAGGTGATATTGGCAAGAGCCTTGAAAGATGAGCTAGCAAAACAGCCTGGCAGGAGGAAAAAATCAGATCACCAAAAAACTAGATCGGCACGTTGAGCGAAGTCGTCTCCATGTGTGCCATGGTCGCTGATGAGGCCACGAGCCCCAACCCCCCTGACAGACTGAAGCAAGCAAGGTAGATAATAGATAAACCATTTAAATACCATTCTAAGAGGAGATGAAACTTGCATAAGATCATTACATAGTAGATTTTCATACATCATAAGCAAACGCCAACATCAAGAAATAATTCTCAACAAACACCACCAAAAATATACAACACGAAAGACAGTCAAGTTCTCACCACAAGTCGAAGATCACAAATATAGTGAGTTTTAACACCAAACTAAGGAACCAACACAACAATCAAAAACTAATCAGGATGCCAAACCATTGCTAAAATAACTCACTGAGATAGAGGCAATGAATTGCTATAAATAGCCTACATTTTGCTGTAAAACAGTCACATGCGTGAGCTAAATTGCTTATCAGTAACTGGAAGTACAATAATCTAGCATCCAGAACAGCATAAATTGTGAATCGCGATACCCACATGATGAAGTTGAACTCTGCTACATCATAGAGCTCACAGCATGGATCTAAGCAACCAAGAAGAAACAAGTCGAAACTAGATCTGAAGCCAAAAGTAGCCACTACGTTAGATCTCAGTTTAACGCCAAAGGCAAGGAAAGTTGTAACAACCTGGAGTTTTGGAACCAATTAAAATTTTTTATTTTAACAATTTTATTGAATTTTGAATAGTTAAAATAATTTATTTTAAATAATAATGATTAAAAATTTATTTAAATTGAAGTTAGAACGTATATAATTATTTTAATTATATAAGGAGTTAGAAATGGCGCGGTAGTTTGAAAAATTGAATTTGAACTTTGACTGAATGTACAGGATTCAAAATAAATCAGATTTTAGTAAAAAATATATTTAAATTTGTTTAAAAATATCTTTCTAACGAATCTTAAAAATTGAAATTTCATAGCAGGATTAAAAAGTTATGTGCAGTTTGAAATTCAGAATAGTCGCTATGGAATTTTAAATAATATATAGCCTTTATAAATAGCCATTTTGCAAACGACCTCCATTTTCGACGAAACCACTTTGGTTGGATCCGGAATGTCAAATTATTGCATGATTCCAATTTTCATAATTTTTGGAATTAATATGTGAGCGTGTCAAAAGAAAACGTGTTTTGTAAATTTCAGTCAAATTAGATCGACCAGAAAATGACCATTTTTCAAACGGTCTCCAAATTCGACGAAATTAATTTTGTTAGGACCGTATCGTCAAAACATAGCTAGATTTAGTTTTCGGAAATTTTTGGAGTCAGTATGTGGCCCCAGTAAATTAAAATGTACGTTAAAATTCAATATAAATTAATTTATATTTTAATTTTGATAAAAACTAGTCAAAATTATCGAATGGGATGATGAGACCTAGCCCGTTGTGTCCGGAATGGGGGTATTTGGCTAGGGGAAACCTTCGTTGGGATTCATTTGGAGTTCAGAGCGATAAATTTCTAAATAGAGTAAAGTTAGAATAAAATATTATTAAAATATATATATATATATATATATATATAAGACAAAAAAGGAAACCCTAACAATCTTTCTTCAAACATTTCTGCGCCGCCAAGAAATGATTTCAGTGGCCCATACTCTCCGAATTTCTTCAATTAAAATCTCCCAATCCACTTCGTATTTTAATCCAAATTCAAAACGAAAATCAATGACGATCCCGTGATCTTTGAAATGATATGGAGATGATCAAAATTCCTAAGGTATTTTGTATGAAATCGAGCCTTGAACAGGTGGCGCTCGAACGAAAAATCAGGGCTGTGGAGGGGTTCAAATCGGTCGTCGTTGCTGAAGGAGGGAGAGCCCGCGGAGGCCTTCAAGGTGGTGATAGGTGATCTAACTCCGACGTAGTATGTTGATGGTGAACTCAAATCCTAAGGCGACGACATGGGTTGTGTTTTTAGTGGCCTGGAAGCGTGGTCGGGGAAGAAGGGAAAAACCAGTGTCCACGATATTTTAATGTAACTAATAATTTTGATTAAGTTATTAATTTGAATAATGATTACTTAACGACCTAGTTAGATCATTTAAATTAAAATGGTCATATCCTTTTCACTTGAAATCGAAATTAAGTGAAATTGAAAGTGTTAGAATCAAGGAGACAAGCTCTACGCAATGGAACAAAGTAGAATGGAAACGGAGCAAAACAGAATTAGAGGCGGATTTAAATCAAAACAGAACTGAAATTTAGAAGTAAAAGGATGGAGGAGTGGAAACGAAGGTGAGAACTCTCTCACTAAATTCTCTTGTACAGTTATTTTATATAAACTACCATAATTTTTTTAATCAGTATTTAATTATCACAAATATTTGTTTGCTAAAAAATATTTTTTTTAGCTTATAGGTGAGATTTCTTTTTAATTAATTAAAATTAATTAATTATTATCGTGTTTAATTTTTTTTACAAATACACTGTTAAATTCAGTTTGTTATTATACGCGATTTGATTTGGATTGGTTGATGTTGTTTGGTGTGATCTGTTTGATTTAATTGTATATAATCGAATTATTGAAATTGGTAGACAAATAAAAATACCATTTTTATTTGTTATGTTAATGTAAGAATTTGTACACAAATAAAAATATCATTTTTATTTGTAATGTTAAGAGTAGGAATTGTGTAAACAAATACAAATATTATTTCTTATTTGTTATAATTAACTAGAATTGTCGACAAAACAAAAATACCATTTTTTATTTGTTATGTTGAAATAGAATTATCAAAACAAAAATATCATTTTTATTGGTTATGTTGAATTAGAATTGTCAACAAAATAAAATTTTGCAAAATCTGTTATACAATAAAATAATTCTTTTTATTGTATATGTTGATAATAAAATTGATAAAATCTGTTATACAATAAAATAATTCTTTTTAGTGTATATATTGATAATAAAATTGGCGAAAATTGTTATACAATAAAATAATTCTTTTTATTGTATATGCTGATCATAGAATTGGTTATGCAAATAAAAATTTACTTTTTATTTGTTATGTTAATAATAGAAATTTGTTGTGTAAATAAAATTCTCATTTTTATTTATACAAATGAAACTTAGAATTTGTTGTGTGAATAAAATTCTCATTTTTATTTATACAAATGAAACTTATAATTTTTTGTGTAAATAAAATTCTCATTTTTATTTATACAAATGAAACTTAGAATTTGTTGTGTAAATAAAATTTTCATTTTTATTTATACAAATGAAACTTAGACTTTGTTGTGTAAATAAAAGCCTCATTTTTATTTATAGAAATGTTACTCAAATAATATTCTTTTTTATTTGTCATTAGAAACATAGAAATGTTTCACAAATAAAATATTCTTTTTATCTGTCATGTTGAACATAGAAAATGTCATGCAAATAAAACTCCTTTTTTATTTGTCGTTAGAAACATAGAAAATGTTATAAAAATATTCTTTTGTCCTGTTGAACATAGGAATCGTATACAAATAAATTTTTTATTTGTACATAAATGATCATTATTTGAAATGGAAATATTTTAACATTAAAAATCATATTTTTATTGTATAAATAGAATTTGTTAAAATGATCATTATTTTAAATAGAAAAGTTTAACAATAAAAATTTACATTTTTATTGTATGTAAGAAATAATGAGAAATGATCATTATTTGAAATAGAAAAGTTCAACACTGAAAATTTACATTTTCATTGAATGTAAAGAATGATTCATTAAAAAAAAATCATAGTTTGATGATGTAACAACAAAAAGTACATTTCTTTTATGTATGAATGGTCATCTAAAGTATTAAGAGTTTGTATAAAATGTATTAACATTAGAAAATACATTTGTTAATGTAAAATGAATCATTAAAAAGATGTATCGTTTGATAAAATATGTTAACATAAGAAATTAAATTGTTAATTTTAAATGAATCATTATTAAGATGTTTCGTTTGATAAAATATGTTAACATTAGAAATTACATTTGTTAATGTAAAATGAATAATTAAAAAGATGTATCGTTTGATAAAATATGTTAACATAAGAAATTACGTTTGTTAATGTAAAATGAATCATTAAAAAGATGTATTGTTTGATAAAATTTGTTAACATAAGAAATTACATTTGTTAATATAAAAATGTGTGGACAATAAAATATTCTTTTTATTGTATGCGTATGAAATGTAAAAATGTATAGATAATAAAATATTCTTTTTATTGTATGTATATGAAATGTAGAAAATGTGTAGACAATAAAATACTCTTTTATTGTAATATGAAATGTGATTGAACCAAATACACTTTGTTTCTGATATTGATTGTGATGGATTGACTGTTTGGATTGTGTTCGACCAGTTTATGAGCAAAATATGCTTTTACATTTAGCATTGGGTTGGGTAAAAAATATCTATGTGCTAACACCTTGTGAAACACTTCACGATTTGACTATAAGGTGTTTAGCGAGATTGTTTATTTCAAATTTTAATAAATAATTTTGAAATGAGATTCCTTAAGTAAAAAGAATAGTATTCTCGATTTTGAACAGGGAACGTTTTATAAAATGTTTTATAAAACAGAAAGGATTTCGAGGGCTATACCCGATAATTTCGAAATGTTTTGGAAGTGGAAATCTATATAGATTTGAAAGTACTTGTGATTATTATGTTGTGAAATGATTTTCCCAACTTCGGGATATAAAATGATTTAGCAAGTATGTGGCTAGAGATCGCGTGACCCGAGAGCGACTAAAAGTGTGAGGGCGTGCATGTCTTCCCCTATAGTTGGGATGGTGCATTGTCAGTGTAGCCGTTAGGTGCACATATATATATATATATATATATATATATATAGGTTCGATTAAGGCGCATACAGCCTTGTCTGAGGGAACATGACCGATATTTAGTTTCATACTTGTTTGTATACATTGTTACGTTTTGGAATTCATATTTCCAAATGTTTTGTTTTTGAGATCCCAAAGTGAAATCTACTTTATTACAAAAGCTAGATATGTATTTCAAATGATTTGGAAATAAAAAGAAATCGGGAAATAAAGTCCAAAGAAATAATTTCTGTAAAATGAATTGGATTTTGAAAGCTAAGTTTAAAGATTAAGCCTAAATGAGTAGACTAAGGAGTTGCATGTTGATTGATGCATTGTAGATCCATATATTTATTTTTGGTTGATGTTTATGCACTGGCAATGCAATGGAGTAAACCCGTTCCACGTTAGCGGCGTGGTCCTATGATTTGCCTTATTGTTAGATAAGTTAATTTTAACTATTAGATTTCTCATACCAATCCCATGACTGACCCGTAGTTTGTTTCACCTGCAAACTCGGGTGTCCTTATTTTCCACATAGGCAGTCGAGTAGCTTATTTTGCAGATACATTGAGCAGGATTCTGGATCGAATCTTAAAGCTGTTTCCAGAGCAATGATAGTCTTCCGCTGTGTTAGTTTAATTGTTCCGATGTGTGTTGTATTAAATTTGCTGTAAATTAATCTTCCGCTATTTTTTTTTTCGATGTACTCTGATATTCTGTACTTTGATGTAAAATTATTATGATGTAATAAAAGTCTTCTGTTATTTTTTCTGATGTATTGTATTTCCAGAGTTAGCATATGCAGGATTCGAACGGTCTTGGTCGATTTAGCGATCGATTAGGTCTGGGCGAAATCCGAGTCGTTACAGCTGGTATCAGAGCTTTGGTTAACTCGAACCTTTGGTGTACAACTCATTGGAACTGAACAAAAGACTCATCAGAGGTAGGATTAGAAATATCCTATAAAAGAATAATCATTTAAGATAGGATCAGTAGTATCCTTGAATGAGAAAACTCGTTAGAGATGGGGTTAGAAATGCCCTATAATGAGTGAGAGTGACAAGTTCATAATTAACGTATGTGTGATTATATAAATAATCCGATTTTAGAAAATATGATTTTTGAATATATAACAGTTATATATATTTGAAAAGCTAATCAACTAATTGATGGATGATTGTGTTGTGTGATTATTAATTCAACTAATAAAATTATTGAAACCAATAAATAAATGAAAGTTGAGTTGGCTAGTTAAACAACTTTCAGCTCCGTTCCTTTTTGAGGAGGAAAATATTTTAAGTGAGGGAGATTGTAATAACCCAAAATTTTGGAACCAATTTATAATTTTTATTTTAGCAATTTTAATGAATTTTGAATAGTTAAAATAATTTATTTTAAATAATAACGATTAAAAATTTATTTAAATCGAAGTTAGGACATATATATTTATTTTAATTATATAAGGAGTAAGAAATAGCGCGGTAGTTTGAAAATTTGAATTTGAACTTTGACTGAATGTATAGAATTCAAAATAAATCGGATTTTAGTAAAACCAAAAATATTTAAATCTGTTTAAAAATATCTTTCCAATGAATCTGAAAAATTGAAATTTCATAGCGGGAATAAAACGTAATGTCTAGTTTAAAATTCAGAACAGTCTCTATGGAATTTTACATAATATATAGCCTTTATAAATAGCCATTTTGGAAACGACCTCCGTTTTTAATGAAACCACTTTGGTTCGATCCGAAATGTCAAATTATTGCAAGATTCCAATTTTCATAATTTTTGGAATTAATATGTGAGCGTGGCAAAAGAAAACGTGTTATGTAAATTTTAGTCAAATCAGATCGACCAGAAAACGACCATTTTTCAAACAGTCTCCAAATTTGACGAAAATAATTTTTTTATTACCGTATCGTCAAAACATAGCTAAATTTATTTTTTGGGAATTTTTGGAGTCAGTATGTGGCCCCAATAAATTAAAATGTACGTTAAAATTCAATATAAATTAATTTATAATTTAATTTTGATAAAAACTAGTCAAAACGATCGAATGGGCTGATGAGACCTAGCCCATTGTGTCCGGAATGGAGTTATTTGGCTAGGGGAAACCTTTGTTGGGATTCTTTTGGAGTTCAGAGCGATAAGTTTCTAAATAGAGTAAAGTTAGAATAAATTATTATTATATATATATATATATATAAGACAAAAAAGGGAAACCCTAACAATCTTTCTTCAAACATTTCTGCACTGCCAATAAACGATTTCAATGGACCATTCTCTCCCAATATCTTCAATTAAAATCTCCCAATCCGCTTAGTATTTTAATCCAAATTCAAAACGAAAGTGAATGAGAATCTCGTGATCTTTGAAATGATATGGAGATGATCGAAATTGCTAAGGTATTTTGTGTGAAATCGAGCCTTGAACAGGCAGCGCTCGAACGAAAAATCAGGGTTGCGGAGGGGTTTGAATTGGTCGTTGTTGCTGGAGGAGGGAGAGCTTGCGGAGACCTTCAAGGTGGTGATAGGTGATCTAACTCCGACGCAGTATGTTGATGGTGAACTCAAACCCTAAGGCGACGACATGGGTTGTGTTTTCAGTGGCCCTGAAGCGTGGTCGGGGAAGAAGGCAAAAAACAGTGGCCACGATATTTTAATGTAACTAGTAATTTTGATTAAGTTTATAATTTGAATAATTATTACTTAATGACCTAGTTAGATCATTTAAATTAAAATGGTCATATCCTTTTCATTTGAAATCGAAATTCAGTGAAATTGAAGTGTTGGAATCACGGAGACTAGCTCTACGCAATGGAACAAAGCAGAATGGAAACGGAGCAAAACAGAATTAGAGGCGGATTTAAATCAAAATAGAACTGAAATTTAGAAATAAAAGAATGGAGGAGTGGAAACGAAGGTGAGAACTCCCTCACTAAATTCTCTTGTACATTTATTTTATATAAACTGCCATGATTGTTTTTATCAGTATTTAATTATCACAAATATTTGTTCGCTAAAAAATATATTATTTTTAGCTTATAGGTGAGATTTATTTTTAAATGATTAAATTTAAATAATTATTATCGTGTTTAGAAATTTTTACAGATACGCTGTTAAATTAAGTTTGTTGTTATACGTGATTTGATTTGGATTGGTTGATGCTGTTTGGTGTGATCTGTTTATTTAATTGTATATAATGGAATTATTGAAATTGGTAGACAAATAAAAATACCATTTTTATTTGTCATGTTAATGTAAGAATTTGTATACAAATAAAAATATCGTTTTTATTTGTTATGTTAATAGTAGGAATTGTATACACAAATAAAATATCATTTCTTATTTGTTATAATGAACTAAAATTGTCAACAAAACAAAAATATCATTTTTTTTATTTGTTATGTTGAAATAGAATTGTCAAAACAAAAATATCAATTTTAATTGTTATGTCGAATTAGAATTGTCAACAAAATAAAAATTAGCAAAATCTGTTATACAATAAAATAATTCTTTTTATTATATATGTTGATAATAAAATTGGCAAAATCTGTTATACAATAAAATAATTCTTTTTATGTATATATTGATAATAAAATTGGCACAATTTGTTATATAATAAAATAATTCTTTTTATTGTGTATGTTGATCATAGAATTGGTTATGCAAATAAAAATTCACTTTTTATTTGTTATGTTAATAATAGAAATTTGTTGTGTAAATAAAATTCTCATTTTTATTTATACAAATGAAACATAGAATTTGTTGTGTAAACAAAATTCTCATTTTTATTTATACAAATGACACATAGAATTTGTTGTGTAAATAAAAGGGTCCGTTTGTCACAGGTCCCTATTAAGTTTCAAAATTAGGCTCACATCCGGTCCTAAACTTATTGTAAATTAGGTCCCTATTTTTCAAAAACATATAAAAAAATATAAAAAAAATATAAAAAAATCACGAAAATTCATTATTAAATAAAACACGTTCACGCCAAAAAATTCAGGTGGAAAATCAATCAAAAACCACGTCAAAACACAAAATAACACAAAAACAACGAAACAGCAGGTTTTAGCATGAAAAGATGCACCTATTCTTAAATAGTTGCACACATTCGTGCTTATATTTCAGTGTTGCGACAAAACTGCAGTATAAATGCATACATTTATGCGGCTAAACAGCATTATATGCATCCTTTTATGCATATATTCAAATTTGACATGTTTTTTCAAGCATTCGCCGTTTTCAAACATTGTTGCACACATTTATGCTTCTGTACAGAATATATGCATGCATTCATGCGCAAATTCAGAAGCCATCGCCCCTTTTACGTTTGTTGCACACATGCATGCATATATACAGAATAGTAGCACACATGTATGCTAACTTTCAACATAAATAGTTGCATACACGAATCTCAGTTCAACTTTGTATGCATACATATATGCAGTTATTTACAAATAGTAGCATACATGTATGCGTTTATTGGTCCAGATTTTCAGCATAAATACACTACATGAATATATGCATACTTGTATGCTACTATTGGCAATAGTTGCACAGAAGTATGCTACTTTTTTTTTTTTTTTTTTTGGCGAATGCTCCTGGGAATATTTCCTATTTTTAGAATTTTTTTTTTTTTTACTCACTAGCGCATTTTTTTCTGGTCAGAAAGGGTAAAAGGCGAAGGGGGATTGGAGCAGGCGAAGGAAGGTTGGCAAAAAAAAGGGCGGCATCTAAAATAGGGACCGGAAACGTAATAATTTTTGGACTGGACGTGGCGTGAATTTTAAACTATTTTAGGGATGTGAGCCTAATTTTCACTAAAGAAAATTTTCATTTCTACAAATGAAACTTAGAATTTGTTGTGCAAATAAAATTCTCATTTTTATTTATAGAATTGAAACATAGAAATGTTATGCAAATAATATTCTTTTTTATTTGTCATTAGAAACATAGAAATGTTTTGCAAATAAAATATTCTTTTTTATTTGTCATGTTGAACATAGAAAATGTCATGCAAACAAAACTCCTTTTTTATTTGTCATTAGAAACATAGAAAATGTTATAAAAATATTTTTTTCCCTTTTAAACATAGGAATTGTATACAAATAAAATTTTTATTTGTACATAAATGATCATTATTTGAAATGGAAATATTTTAACATTAAAAATCACATTTTTATTGTAAAAATAGAATTTGTTAAAATGATCATTATTTGAAATAGAAAAGTTTAACAATAAAAAATTACATTTTTATTGTATGTAAGAAATAATGAGAAATGATCATTATTTGAAATAGAAAAGTTCAACATTGAAAATTTACACTTTTATTGAATGTAAAGAATGATTCATTAAAAATATTCATAGATTGATGATGTAACCTTTAAAAGTACATTTTTTTTAATGTATGAACGATCATCTAAAGTATTCAGATTTTGAATAAAAATGTATTAACATTAGAAATTACATTTGTTAATGTAAAATGAACCATTAAAAAGATGTTTCGTTTGATAAAATATGTTAACATAAGAAATTACATTGTTAATGTTAAATGAGTCATTAAAAAGATGTATCGTTTGGTAAAATATGTTAACATAAGAAATTACATTGTTAACGTTAAATGAATCATTAAAAGGATGTTTAGTTTGATAAAACATGTTAACATTAGAAATTACATTTGTTTATGTAAAATGAATCATTAAAAAGATGTATCGTTTGATAAAATATGTTAACATAAGAAGATACATTTGTTAATGTAAAATGAATCATTAAAAAGATGTATCATTTGATAAAATATGTTAACATAAGAAATTACATTTGTTAATGTAAAAAATTGTGGACAATAAAATATTCTTTTTATTGTATGCATATGAAATGTAAAAATGTATAGGCAATAAAATATTCTTTTTATTGTATGTATATGAAATGTAGAAAATGTGTAGACAATAAAATACTCTTTTATTGTAACATGAAAAGTGATTGAACCAAACACACTTGGTTGCTGATATTGATTGTGATGGATTGACTGTTTGGATTGTGCTCGACCAGTTTATGAGCAAAATATGATTTTACATTTAGCATTGGGCTGGGTAAAAAATATCTATGTGCTAACACCTTGTGAAACACTTCATGATTTAACTATTAGTTGTTTAGCACTGTTGTTTATTTCAAATTTTAATAAATAATTTTGAATTGAGATTCCTTAAGTAAAAAGAATAGTATTCCCGATTTTGGACAGGGAACGTTTTATTAAATGTTTTATAAAACAGAAAGGATTTCGAGGGCTATACCCGATAATTTCGAATGGAAGTGGAAATCTATATAGATTTGAAAGTACTTGTGATTATTATGTTGTGAAATGATTTTCCCTACTTCGGGATATAAAATGATTTAGCAAGTATATGGCTAGAGATCGGGTGACCCGAGAGGGACTAAAAGTGTGAGTGTAATGGCTGGATTTTTCAAGCATCTGATATCTATTTTAATAAGGAAATTTAAATATATTTGAGTTGCTCAACCAATTTAAATGTGTATAATCACTTATATGTATGTATATACATATATGGTTTGCACTAGAACTTAACTTATATAAGGTATGTTTAATATTTATAATATAACATACTTAAGCAAAACATTTGTGACAAAATTTCTAACTAAGAGAAGAGTGAGAATATTGGCAACACAAAATAGTGTAACTAAATCCTATTTACAACTAGCATATGGAAGTTAGCATACAAAAGCAAACAAGATCCAAACCCATCATTAAGTAGTAGATTAGGACCTAATCCCCTCATACATATATATCTGCAGCTGAAATGATTTAGTAGCAAACAAATACCAGGAGAGAAATATCCATTCTCTTACACTTTGATGGCAAGTGTTGTGTAGCATTTAATGAAATCAAGCCTTGCATTTAATGCAAGCATAGGCACATATACTTAGTAGAGACCAAAGAGAGGTTGGTAAGAAGATGTTTCGGTGAAGGGTACACTTACTTTTGCTGTAACAATTTTACACCACAAATGCAAGAGAGAGAAAGGGGGTAGGTAGAGAGTTTGCTGTAGAAAACTTTAGAGATTTTCCTATAAATACACGTCCAATTCCATGCATTTTCTCTTTACACAAATACAAGTTTTTAATGAGAGTTATCATCCATTTTCAAGCAAGAATTCAAGAGCTATTTACAAGTGAGTAAACCTCACTAAGTTCAAGTTTGATTTCATTGTTTACAGTAAACAGTTTTATATACCTCACATGTTTATATATTATCAATGCAAGTTATCATGTTGTTAACACCAGTGTAGATGCTAGAGCACCAAGTTTATATCATCAGCAAACCATGTATATGAGTAGTAGTCGTTGGGGTAATGAGTTCATCCTTTAAAATCATGATCAAGGAAATACTGCTACCTTACTCTGTTAAAACAAATACTCCTGTGTTTTGAAACTTCACCCTGATTGTTCGAAACACAAAACCATACGTATATATTTAGTAATAAACATATATACTAGAACATCTACAACCTTTTGAAAGCTGTGAGCATGAAGAACATGCTATGAAAACCAAGAGCAACAGAGAACAGCTGTGTCCTCTGTCTCAAACTCTACACTCAAATTTTCAAACATCCTGAAATCGTAATACAGGTTTATGAATGCAATCGACATACCAAACTATGATTTTTAAAAGTGTTATCAAGATTTTAAACGTTGGGATGAGGGAGATAAGCCGAGATGAACAGAATTGGCATTCCTTCCAATTTTCGGTGATCGACGTCGAGGAACGCCAGGGCGTGGAGCGTGGAGGAGGTCGAAGCTTCGGGAATCATTGGAAATTAACCCAATGATTTTACCATCGAGTGATTTGAGCTAGCGAGCTCGATTTTGGTTTTTGGAGGCAGAATGGGTTCGATCGGTTGGAGGCGTCGTACGGGGTCCATAGGCGATCGAGTGGGCCAGGAAGTGTCGTGGAGCGGCGTTTGGACATGGCGGAGCAAATGGAGGCGGTGCGAGGTGTTCCGGTGGTCGGAGGTGGCGGGTCGAGGTCGTTGTAGGTGGGGAGGTTCAGAAGCAGGTTTCGGTTTCAAAACGTGGAAGAGTGATTTGGAGAGGGAGGTGACTGGAGGTGGTGGTGACTGGTCATAGATGATCGGTGGTGAAAAGGGAACTTGTGGGTGGTGGTTCGAAGGCGCCACGATGTCGGGTGGAGGTGTGCACGTGCACACCAGTGCACGTTGTACAGGCGAGGCCAGAGAAGAAAATGGAGAAGGAAAAGAGGAGGTTGGCACAAGATTTTCGAGTGGATTCACTAGTGTTTTCGAGCTGATCGGAGTGGCAAGGCAAGGGTCGAGGCAAGGCTTTCTGGCATGGTTGATCCGGTGGGTTTGGCAAGTGAAAGTGAGTGATCACCCCTTGGTGGTCATTTGATTTGGAGATGCCAGATCCGACTTGGAAATTGTAAGAGAGAAACAATTTTTAAATGCAAGAATTTAATTTAATCGAATTTAATTAAATAAATAAATAAAATACAATTAATCAGTAATTAATTAATTTAATAAAAATAGAGTTTTTATTTAATTTAGCTTAGGCAAGTGGAACAGTAAAGATGACAGTGAGGTCAGAAAATCGAAGTTGTCCAATGAAGTTCATCGAGATGGAAACTTAAGTTTTAAAGATACTTTAATTTAAATAAATTATTAAACAGTTTATTTAAGTAAAATATAAAGGAAATAAATGATTACCAGCAGAACTTTAGCAGTGAAACATCATCTAAACATCAATGTTCAATATGACAAAATACCGTGTGCGAAGCACGGGCTTTTTCTAGACACTGCCAAATATTGATAAAAACTGTATAACATCTTGTGTGCGTCGCATACACTTTAACTATACATTTGTAAATGATATTTAAAATATCCAGATATGAAACAGAGAATTTTATATACCGTATATCTAATTATAAATATAGGATGTGCAACTGAATTAAAGACAGTAAGCTGATAATAAATTATTGACTACAAAAGAAAATTCGTACATCGTTTCGAAGAGTCCGGAATTTACTTTCCGCTTCGACTCGAACTTTACGACGTATACCGAGAATCGATAAAGATGAAGAATGCAAGGACTATTTCAAAATAGTATCTACGGTCTGTTAAATCCCAGAACAGATCCGAACAGTCGGATGTCTGACAACGTATATCAATCAGATTTTTCACATCGACTTTACATAAGTGTATTATGTTGGTGGCGGAGAGATTCGTTTCTTTAGCCTTATACCCAGAATATGTTTGTGGAAACAAATGAGTGATCTGTCAGACAGGACGGTGTGATATTCAAAGGCGTTGAAGAATAACCCGTCAAAAACGGTAACGTGACTTAAAACCTCACAAACCGAGAAAGACAATAGTTGGGCTAGGCAGCATGGCTAGTTGGGTCATACCCAAGCAGGGTATATTATCACCATCTAGAGTATTTCTTTTTGTTTCTTAATCTATTTTCACTGCTGTTACCTTCGGTAATCGGTGGGTCATTCCCAACCGTGGAGGTGGTAATATATTCGTTACACTCAAGCTAAATGAGTGGACGGTCATGTGTGGCCGGTTTTGCAGGATGTTCTTGTTGAACCCCAGTGTATCTTCTCTAGAGTACACTGATCGGTGGGTGCTCCCATACCCTGTCAGTTAGAAACCAAATTCCAATAAGCGCTCGACGGTTTTAGATTTTATTCTATGTACGTGAACGTGAGATGCAAGCGATTCACTAGATGATTATTTATTTGATAAATACTATCATAAATATCAAACGTTTTGATATTTAAAATACAAGGGTCGTTTTCCATATATTAGTTATGGATTGGGCTTTAGATTTCTAAAGTAATTGTATCTATTAATAACGAAACACCTTATTCCTTATTTCCCTGTTTACATCTATTTAACTGTGTTTACTCACACCAGTCCCCTGACTGACCCGGAGTTTATTTTCTGTGTTTTCCCTAAACTCTTGGGTACCCATAATATTTATTATGAGTAGGCAATTAATTCAGGTTGGCAAATGGAACCTTACGAAGTTCAAGTTGCAGGACAAGTCTAGTAGTTTACTACACCTATGTATCCAGTTAGATTTGTATTTCCATATCATGATGTATTATTATGTGAATGTACTATGATGATGTAAGTTGTTGATGTATTATGATGTATCAGACCCTATGATGTAATGTATTTGTATTTTTAAATTCCGCTGTGAGATTTCTGATAACTTCTTATTCTTCTATTCTATTAGTTCTATCTTTTCTATCTCATCTTCTAATTTCTTTCAATAATGACACGGTTTTCGGAGGGTCGAAAATCGCGCCGTTACAGTTGGTATCAGAGCCTATGTTCTTCGGAAACATTTAGGCTTTGAAATAGTAAGAGAGCGTATTTTTACTAAAAACTATATTTTTAATATAGGTAGATCGTAGTTACTTAGGTAATCCCTCGACATATTTTTCCAATTTAGTTAATAAAATTTCAATCCGTGTACTCAAGGAGTTGAAAATGAGTTCTCGTGGAGGAAGAGGCCGAGGAGCCAGTGGAGCAACTACGACAAACGGACACACTGTTAACTAGACCCAAGTGGATACTACTGAAGTAATCCGAGCACCAACTCAGCCAAACTTTGCTATGGTCTGTAAGAATTACACAACTCTGGGAGGAAAGATTTTCAGAGGTACTGAATCACTGGTCGGAGTCCAAGCATGGATTAGATCATGTGAGAAGATTTTTAAAGGACTGAGGTTGGATGACGAGCATAAGCGTCTCTTAGCTTCATGGAATCTGGAAGGAGCCGCAGCAATATAGTGGGATGCCCAGACTGCTAACACTCCTGAGGAAAACTTTACTTGACCCATGTTCAAAGAAGCTTTTGAAGGTCAATATCTACCTGCTACTGGAAGGACAAGGATGTACCGAGACTTCATTGACTTAAAGCAGGAAAGCATGTCTATCGCTGAGTACGAAAACTAGCTCAACGCACTTTCAATCTTTGGACCGGAGCTGATAAATACTCTTTTGAAAAAGAACGAGATGTTTGTGGCTGGACTTAGAGATAATCTACAAGGAAGGATGATGGGACATTTGAAGGATCCATTTATGGAACTAGTAGACCTAGCACTCAGATATGAAACACTAGATGCAAAGAAACCAGGAGCGAGGATCCAGACTGGGGAGACGAGTGGGGTGAATGTCATGAAAAGAAAGGTCAACCCAGATTGGAAGGATAATCAGGGCCAATCTAAGACGAGGCAACAGACTGTGGAAGGTAAATTTAAGAATGTGGTGTGTCACAACTGCAAGCAAAAGGGACACATTGCACGATTCTGCAAACAAAAGGGGAACCAGAAACCCCAGCAATACCCGCAACAGCAACAGAAACCCCAGCAATACCCGAGACAGCAACAAAAACCTCAGCAACAGAATCAGAACCAGAACCAGAATAAGAGGAACGAGATGGTAGTAAAGAATCTCTGTTTCAACTGTCATCAACCAGGACACATGGTGAAAGACTGTCCATTGATGAAGAGTGCACCACCGCCTAGGATTTTTACAATCAAAGATGAACTGTCTACTTCTCAGAATGTGAAAGGGAAGGGAGTGCTGGAAGGTACTTTACAGTTTAATGGAATTTACCTTCGTGATTTATTTGATACCGGCGCTTCACACAGTTTTATTTCAGCCGGAACCATAGATCAGTTTGTCCTTAAACCAATTATATCACCGAACCTCATTTGCGTATCAAACCCCATAGGGGGGAAAGCTGAGCTTAAAATGTGTTGTGAGGATATAACTCTCTTGTATCTCTCACACTCTTTTAGATTTGACTTCTATGTTCTAGACTCCAAAAGTTTCAATTTTATACTTGGATTAGACTGGTTAAGCAAATTCCAAGCCAAGATAAAATGTGATAAAGAAATCATAACCCTTATAACTAGCTTAGAGCGAAATGCTAGAATAACTTGTGGGAAACCGGGAATTCACACCTGTAGTTTTCTATACGCTTTAGAAGCACCTCAAGAAAGTCTCGACACTTTGGAAGTAGTAAGAGAATTCAAGGACGTATTCGAGGAAGTCGGAAGTTACCTCCGCATCGAGAGATCGAATTCCGAATTGATTTAGTCCCAGGAGCTAGACAAATGATTCAACCAAAGAGACGGATGGCTCCTAAGGAAGTTCAGGAATTAGAGAAACAAACTCGGGATTTGCTGAGTAAAGGCTTAATCCGACCTAGTTTTTCTAGTTGGGGCTCTACGGTAGTTTTTGTAGTAAAGTCTGATGGGTCCTTACGACTGTGTGTAGACTACCGAGAATTAAATAAAGTAACCATCCGAAATAGATATCCATTACCTAGAATTGATGACCTTTTCGACCAATTGCACGGAGCAACATTATTCTCCCAG
The DNA here is from genome assembly GCA_030737875.1 of Allium sativum. Lineage (NCBI taxonomy): Eukaryota > Viridiplantae > Streptophyta > Magnoliopsida > Asparagales > Amaryllidaceae > Allium > Allium sativum. The sequence continues at coordinate 306,472,937 of CM060924.1, forward strand.
ATGGATTTAGCAACGGGATTTCACCAATTGAGAATCTCTGAAGATTGTATTCCTTTAACAGCATTCAGAGGCCCCGATTTCTTTTATGAGTGGTTGGTTATGCCGTTCGGACTAACCAACGCACCAGCTTTCTTCGTAGATTTGATGAACAGAGTCTTTAGGAAAAATCTTAATAAATTCGTTCTCGTTTTCATTGACGATATTTTAATCTTTTCAAAAACTGAAGAAGAGCACCGTGGTCATCTTAGAGTAGTGCTAGAAACTCTAAGGAAACACGTGTTGAAGGCAAAGTTCTCAAAATGTCACTTTTGGAAATCGGAAGTAAGATTTTGTGGCACGTAGTAAACGGAGATGGGATATCAGTAGACCTAGTTAAAGTAAATGCAGTACAACTATGGAAACAACCTCAAACATCAACAGATATTCGTAGTTTCCTAGGACTGGCGGGATACTATCGAAGATTTATCCGAGACTACTCCAAAATATCGTCACATCTGACCAAGTTAACAAAGAAGGGCCAAAGGTTTATTTGGGACCCAAAGTGTGAAGAATCGTTTCAAGAACTAAAGAAAAGATTAACGGAAGCACCAGTATTAGCTGTTCCCGATGGAACGAGCGGATTTGCAGTTTACACCGATGCTTGTGGAAAGGGAGTAGGAGCGGTGTTAATGCAGAAGGGACAAGTGATTGCATATGCAAGTAGGCAGTTAAAGATTCACGAGAAGAATTACGCAACTCACGACTTAGAGTTATTGGCAGTTGTTTTTGCATTGAAAATGTGGAGACATTATCTGCTAGGTGAGAGATTCGAACTTTTCACCGATCATAAACCATTGAAGTATCTGTTCACTCAAAAAGATTTAAATCTGAGACAACAGCGGTGGTTAGAATTTCTTGCATCATATGACTTGGATATCATTTATACACCGGGAAAAGCAAACGTAGTGGAAGATGCCTTGAGTAGAAATGCGATATTATCACTTTTGGAAGTCACACCGACTCTCCAAGAAAGGATAATGAGTAATCAGAAAAGGGATCCCAAACTGGAAAAGATTATTCGAGGAGTCACAAACGGAAAAGAGACTGACTTCGAGTTGGACAATCAAGGAGTATTGAGAATAAACGGCAGATTATGCGTACCTAACGTGAATGGGATAAGACAGGAGATTTTAAAAGAATGCCATGCATCAAAGTTGAGCATCCATCCAGGAATTCATAAAATGAATCACGATATGAGACGAGTATTCTGGTGGTCAGGAATGAATAAAGATATCATTACTTTCGTAAATGAATGTCTATGTTGTCAGCAAGTCAAGGGAGACCATCAAAAGACTGCTGGACTATTACGGCCATTAGAGATTCCCAACTGGAAGTGGGAAATGATATCGATGGACTTCATCGATGGTTTGCCAAGAATAAGGAGAGCCTACGAAGGGATTTGGGTAATCGTAGATCGGTTAACTAAGAGTGCGCACTTTATTCCAGTGAAACCAACGCGCACTGCCATAAAATTAGCCGAAGTATTCATGAAAGAGATAGTACGACTGCACGGTATTCCAACGAGCATTGTAAGCGACAGAGATACCATTTTCACAAGTAGATTTTGGGAAGCTTTGCAGAGAACGTTGGGAACAAGATTAAATTTCAGTACAGCTTACCATCCTCAAACGGACGGTCAGACGGAAAGAGTTAATCGTATATTGGAAGATCTTCTAAGAGCGTGTATTTTAGATTTTGGAGGATCGTGGGAAGATCATTTACACCTAGTAGAATTTTCATATAATAACAGTTACCAGGCGAGTATACAAATGGCACCATATGAAGCATTATATGGAAGACCTTGTAAAGCGCCTGCATGTTGGGTGGAGTCCGGAAACAAATTTGTACTTGGACTGGATATGATACGAGAGGCGACAGCGAAAGTGGAATTAGTGAAGCTGAGAATGAAAGAAGCCCAAGATCGCCAGAAAAGCTATGCCGATAAAAGGCGAAGAGATTTAGTATTCGAAATAGAAGATCTAGTTTTTGTGAAGATCTCACCAATGAAGGGAGTGTTGACAGTTATGGTGGAGGAGATGAGGGTGACGAGGAGGAGGAAGAAGTTGAGTATACGGACGCTAAAGAGGAAGAAGAGGAAGAATACGAAGAACAAGAGGAAGAAGAAGACCAAGTTGTTCCGGGAAACCCAGTCATTGCTACGGGAAACCAGCAAGAAGAGCAAGTAGCCCAAAGGACAGCGATATGGAATAGATTGGAACAAGTTCTCGTCGAGTTTCACATAGCAGGAGGAGGAGTACAAGTATTCGGTGAGTATGGATACCCCGTGGTGAGGCTATATTTAATACCACCAGTGGGTCTGATTTATATAGAGGATGACGAGGAGGAGACAGATTCAGAAGACGTAGTTGAGGTCCTTAATATATCTGATGACGAGGAGGTCGTAGAGATAATAGATATCTCTAACGACGAGTAGTAGGACAGAGAATGGAGGAGGATAGTTACGTATGTATATTTTGGGGCAGCTTAGAACTTGAGTAGTCAAGTCTAGTATTATTGTATGTATCGAGATTAGTGTTAGTATAGAACTAGTCATATGTGTATGTGTACTAAAACAACCAGTTTATGAAATATTTTCTTTTGGAAACTCTCTATCTTTCTAATATAATTTCGGGGCGAAACTCTTTTAAGTGGGGTAGTCTGTAATGGCTGGATTTTTCAAGCATCTGATATCTATTTTAATAAGGAAATTTAAATATATTTGAGTTGCTCAACCAATTAAAATGTGTATAATCACCTATATGTTTGTATATACATATATGGTTTGCACTAGAACTTAACTTATATAAGGTATGTTTAATATTTATATTATAACATACTTAAGCAAAACATTTGTGACAAAATTTCTAACTAAGAGAAGAGTGAGAATATTGGCAACACAAAATAGTGTAACTAAATCCTATTTACAACTAGCATATGGAAGTTAGCATACAAAAGCAAACAAGATCCAAACCCATCATTAAGTAGTAGATTAGGACCTAATCCCCTCATACATATATATCTGCGGCTGAAATGATTTAGTAGCAAACAAATACCAGGAGAGAAATATCCATCCTCTTACACTTTGATGGCAAGTGTTGTGTAGCATTTAATGAAATCAAGCCTTGCATTTAATGCAAGCATAGGCTCATATACTTAGTAGAGACCAAAGAGAGGTTGGTAAGAAGATGTTTCGGTGAAGGGTACACTTACTTTTGCTGTAACAATTTTACACCACAAATGCAAGAGAGAGAAAGGGGGTAGGTAGAGAGTTTGCTGTAGAAAACTTTAGAGATTTTCCTATAAATACACGTCCAATTCTATGCATTTTCTCTTTACACAAATACAAGTTTTTGCTGAGAGTTATCATCCATTTTCAAGCAAGAATTCAAGAGCTATTTACAAGTGAGTAAACCTCACTAAGTTCAAGTTTGATTTCATTGTTGACAGTAAACAGTTTTATATACCTCCCATGTTTATATATTATCAATGCAAGTTATCATGTTGTTAACACCAGTGTAGATGCTAGAGCACCAAGTTTATATCATCAGTAAACCATGTATATGAGTAGTAGTCCGTGGGGGTAATGAGTTCATCCTTTAAAATCATGATCAAGGAAATACTGCTACCTTACTCTGTTAAAACAAATACTCCTGTGTTTTGAAACTTCACCCTGATTGTTAGAAACACAAAACCATACGTATATATTTAGTAATAAACATATATACTAGAACATCTACAACCTTTTGAAAGCTGTGAGCATGAAGAACATGTTGTGAAAACCAAGAACAACAGAGAATAGCTGTGTCCTCTATCTCAAACTCTACACTCGAATTTTCAAACATCCTGAAATCGTAATACAGGTTTATGAATGCAATCGACATACCAAACTATGATTTTTAAAAGTGTTTTCAAGATTTTAAACATTGGGATGAGGGAGATAAGCCGAGATGAATGGAATTGGCATTCCTTCCAATTTCCGGTGATCGACGTCGAGGAACGCCAGGGCGTGGGGCGTGGAGGAGGTCAAGCTTCGGGGATCATGGGAAAAATACCCAATGATTTTACCATCGAGTGATTTGAGCTAGCGAGCTCGATTTAGGTTTTTGGAGGCAGAATGGGTTCGATCGTTTGGAGGCGTCGTATGGGGTACACAGGCGATCGGGTGGGCCAGGAAGTGACGTGGAGCGGCATTGGGACATGGCGGAGCAAATGGAGGCGGTGCGAGGTGTTCCGGTGGTCGGAGGTGGCGGGTCGAGGTCGATGTAGGTGGGGAGGTTCAGAAGCAGGTTTCGGTTTCAAAACGTGGAAGAGTGATTTGGAGAGGGAGGTGACTGGAGGTGGTGGTGACTGGTCATAGATGATCGGTGGTGACAAGGGAACTTCTGGGTGGTGGTTCGAAGGCGCCACGATGTCGGGTGGAGGTGTGCACGTGCACACCAGTGCACGTTGTACAGGCGAGGCCAGAGAAGAAAATGGAGAAGGAAAAGAGGAGGTTGGCACAAGATTTTCGAGTGGATTCACTAGTGTTTTCGAGCTGATCGGAGTGGCAAGGCAAGGGTCGAGGCAAGGCTTTCTGGCATGGTTGATCCGGTGGGTTTGGCAAGTGAAAGTGAGTGATCACCCCTTGGTGGTCATTTGATTTGGAGATGCCAGATCCGACTTGGAAATTGTAAGAGAGAAACAGTTTTTAAATGCAAGAATTTAATTTAATCGAATTTAATTAATTAAATAAATAAAATATAATTAATCAGTAATTAATTAATTTAATAAAAATAGAGTTTTTATTTAATTTAGCTTAGGCAAGTGGAACAGTAAAGATGACAGTGAGGTCAGAGAATCGAAGTTGTCCGATGAAGTTCATCGAGATGGAAACTTAAATTTTAAAGATAATTTAATTTAAATAAATTATTAAACAATTTATTTAAGTAAAATATGAAGGAAATAAATGATTTCCAGCAGAACTTTAGCAGTGAAACATCATCTAAACATCAATGTTCAACATGACAAAATACCGTGTGTGAAGCACGGGCTTTTTCTAGACACTGCCAAATATTGATAAAAACTGTATAACATCTTGTGTGCGTCGCACACACTTTAACTATACATTTGTAAATGATATTTAAAATATCCAGATATGAAACAGAGAATTTTATATATTGTATATCTAATTATAAATATAGAATGTGCAACTGAATTAAAGACAGTAAGCTGATAATAAATTATTGACTATAAAAGAAAATTCGTACATCGTTTCGAAGAGTCCGGAATTTACTTTCCACTTCGACTCAAACTTTACGACGTATACCGGGAATCGATAAAGATGAAGAATGCAAGGACTATTTCAAAATAGTATCTACGGTCTGTTAAATCCCAGAACAGATCCGAACAGTCGGATGTCTGACAACGTATATCAATCAGATTTTTCACATCGACTTTACATAAGTGTATTATGTTGGTGGAGGAGAGATTCGTTTCTTTAGCCTTATACCCAGAATATGTTTGTGGAAACAAATGAGTGATCTGTCAGATAGGACGGTGTGATATTCAAAGGCATTGAAGAATAACCCGTCAAAAACGGTAACGTGACTTAAAACCTCACAAACCGAGAAAGACAATAGTTGGGCTAGGCAGCATGGCTAGTTGGTTCATACCCAAGCAGGGTATATTATCACCATCTAGAGTATTTCTTTTTGTTTCTTAATCTATTTTCACTGCTGTTACCTTCGGTAATCGGTGGGTCATTCCCGACCGTGGAGGTGGTAATATATTCGTTACACTCAAGCTAAATAAGTGGACGGTCATGTGTGGCCGGTTTTGCAGGATGTTCTTGTTGAACCCCAGTGTATCTTCTCTAGAGTACACTGATCGGTGGGTGCTCCCATACCCTGTCAGTTAGAAACCAAATTCCAATAAGCGCTCGACGGTTTTAGATTTTATTCTATGTACGTGAACGTGAGATGCAAGCGATTCACTAGATGATTATTTATTTGATAAATACTATCATAAATATCAAACGTTTTGATATTTAAAATACAAGGGTCGTTTTCCATATATTAGTTATGGATTGGGCTTAAGATTTCTAAAGTAATTGAATCTATTAATAACGGAACACCTTATTCCTTATTTCCCTGTTTACATCTATTTAACTGTGTTTACTCACACCAGTCCCCTGACTGACCCGGAGTTTATTTTCTGTGTTTTCCCTAAACTCTTGGGTACTCATAATATTTATTATGAGTAGGCATGTAATTCAGGTTGGCAAATGGATCCTTACGAAGTTCAAGTTGCAGGAAAAGTCTAGTAGTTTACTACACCTATGTATCCAGTTAGATTTGTATTTCCATATCATGATGTATTATTATGTGAATGTACTATGATGATGTAGGTTGTTGATGTATTATGATGTATCAGACCCTATGATGTAATGTATTTGTATTTTTAAATTCCGCTGTGAGATTTCTGATAACTTCTTATTCTTCTATTCTATTAGTTCTATCTTTTGTATCTCATCTTCTAATTTCTTTCAATAATGACACAGTTTCGGAGGGTCAAAAATCGCGCCATTACAGTGAGGGCATTCATTTCTTCCCCCATAGGTGGGATGGTGCATTGTCATTATAGCTGTTAGGTGCACATATATATATTGGTTCGATTAAGGCGCGTACAGCCTTGTCTGTGGGAACATGACTGATATTTGGTTTCATACTTGTTTGTATACATTGTTACGTTTTGGAATTCATATTTCCAAATGTTTTGTTTTTGAGATCCCGAAGTGAAATCTACTTTATTATAAAAGCTATATATGTATTTCAAATGATTTGGAAATAAAAAGAAATCGGGAAACAAATTCCAAAGAAATAATTTCTGTAAAAAGAATTGGATTTTGAAATTTAAGTTTAGAGATTAAGCCTGAATGGGTAGATTAAGGAATTGCATGTTGATTGATGCATTATAGATCCATATGTTTATTTATGGTTGATGTTTATGCACTGGCAATCCAATGGAGTAAACTCGTTCCGCGTTAGCGGCGTGGTCCTGTGATTAGCCTTATTGTTAGATTGGTTAATTTTAGCTGTTAGATTTCTTATACCACTCCCATTGGCTGACCCGTAGTTTGTTTCACCTGCAAACTCGGATGCCTTTATTTTCCACACAGGCGGTCGAGTAGCTGATTTTGCAGATATATTGAGCAGGATTCTGGATCGAAGCTTAAAGCTGTGTCCAGAGTAATGATAGTCTTTCTTTTATTAGTGAAATAATCTTTTAAACCTTGGTTACAAGTTTTTATGTATATGTTGTTATTTCCCTGTTGTTGATTGAATGTGAATGTACATGTTTATGCCCTGTTGATGAAGTTAGGAAAATAAATTTATAAACCATATTTTGACGTTTGGATTGACATTTCAACGATTAGGATGTTTCTTATGCGCGCTTGATTTAAGTTTTATTTATTACTATTTATAACGTAATTGATGAACTATAAATGCATACTAAATTCGTAATGAGAGCATATTAAATACGTTAAATTGGAAATCAGAATTATAAATGTCCTCATAAGAAATTTATTTGTGTGTAGGAAATTTATATGTGTGTGAGTATTAATGACTTTTATTAGTATTAATGAAACATAGACATAAGGTTAATCCCAGCTTGTAGTAGACGCCTTCCCAGAACAAACCATCATATCCAACATCTACAAGTTAGTCGAGTTAATTTGAGAGGTATAAGTGTCATGCACCATTATGATTATTACACAAGGACATGAGGTAAAGACCAATTTTTTGTAAAGTATGCCCGTAATCGTCCGACGAATATAGCATCTACAAGCAATCGGTTTAATGTAGATGTCTTGTGTGTAAGTAAAGTAGGCATGCCTCGAGAAGGTATTAAGTGGATGACCTGCCTTATTAAAGGTCTTAAGTGGTCATTGGGTCTACCTTTCTCTTATAAACTTATGAGGTATTAAATGGTCCTTAGTAAAACGATGGACGTATGAGTAAGGTTGTTCTCCGGAAGTTGTCTGCTTCCTATTTAGGGGCTATGTGACTGCAAACATAGGGATGGTTAGCCCGAAACTTTCTAAGGACTGCATGTCTAAAGGAAATATTAAGTGACTAGGAGTTCACCTATAATGACATGTAGATAATAACCCATGGGTTTTCCAGGAGAGTCATGAACGACAATAAATGTCTACCTACAATATGGTAATAAGTGTTAGATTACTATCTCTCAATTTACATTGAGAGTATATTTAATAGTGATGACGATTATAAGACAAGGCCTTAAGCAACTTTAAAGTAGTCCATCTAATTAATACATATATTTGTGTGTGTTGAATTTGCATAAACACAATTTGAAGAATTTATACTGCTAAGTATAGGAAAAAGACTTTCCTTAAACTTATGTGATTTTAAATTATCAGAACTTATTGTCCTGGCCTCCCTCCTCATAACAATTAAACAAGTCAGTAGGGCTGCTACTACGCCTAGGGCTGCTACTACGCACGTCCAATCCGCCTAGGGCTGCTACTACGCACTAAGATTTTGACCGATTCTCTAGCCTACAAAAGTGGATCGGGTTCCACTTATATCTTGATTCGGAAGCACTATCTCCACTTCTATCTCGAGATCACCTTAGAGCCTACCACGTGGCATCCGACCCGCTCCTCTTCCATGAATATAAATACATGAAGATGTGATCATTTGAAGGATCTTTTCGCACTCTATACACCTGAGTACCACCATTATCATTGCTTTCTCTGTTTAATCAGTATTTTACTCTTGATTGTTGAGTATAATTTCGTGAATATCAAGAGAGAATTGATTATATTCTAGAGATTGTGTGGTTATAAACATTGTATTTGTAACTATCTATCGAATCAAAAAACTATAAAGTGGATGTAGGCTCGTTAATGCCAAACCACTATAAATCTCGTGTGTTCATTGCTTTTTTTTTTATAGATTATAATTCTTCACTATTCTCTATGTTGTCTATCAATTGGTTGTTAGTGCCATTATTTGGTGTAACATTTTGGTTCTTATACTGAGAACATTGAATTCTCAATTTTTTGGATTATTATTCTACTGTTTGGATCACCAAGTCCGAGGAGATAATCCATGTTTCCATCACTTCCAGAGTTTTCGTCGATTTCAGCAAATTTGAATTCCATGGCTCTATGGAAAGAGAAAAATCAGGAAACTTCTCGAACAAATGTGGCAAATGAAGGGCAACAAACTGGTGCACAGGCTCTGATTGCAGCATAGGCCGCCGGTTCGGAAGGAACCGGATCGGGTTCGACCCGATCCAGGGAGGTACCTCCGATCCGACCCGGGGAGGGAGATCTGAACCCACCAGCAATAGGTGCCTTAAACCTAACAGGAGTGATGGGTATCTCTACTTGATCCAGCGCTGACACTTCAAGTCCAACCGGTGCAGGAACTTCAACTCCAGATGCTACGACTAGTAATCCACCTCCTGCATCTGCACCTATTTCTCAAATTGATTTTCTTACTTGATCGTTATGATGGAAGAAACAGATTCAGCTCTAGAAGCTCAAAGATGTGATAATGCTGCAATCCGTGAAAATGTGAATATGATGGCTGGACAGATGGATGAACTACGTAGACAGAGAACTCTGTCACCTACTCATCATCGAGAAGTAGAAGATTCATCTTCCTCAGAGGAAAACAAAAGGCATCCATGTCAAATTAGGCCATATGAAAGACCCGAGAACCTTGAACAAGTCCGATTTGGCTCGCTAGGTTCTCGTGAAGATGCAGCTTGTCACATGGGACCTAATGATCCCAGCCTAGCTGAGCTAATGGTACCACCAATGCTTGGGCCCCATATCCTCCCTAGAGACCCAAACAATACTCATCCTACTCAAGTACAACTCCTCCAACCTGCTCGTCCTATGACCAACCGGGACCGCAGGAAGCAGGGAAACTCTACTTAGATGACTGTCCCGATGACATTGCCTAATGCAAGGGCATGCGGGTCCAGAAGAGTCAAAGGATTGAACCCGAGCTTATTTTGACCAATGCTAAAGTGGAAGCAATGCTTTGTCAAATTATGGCTGATAAGATAGGCTACACCAACGAAGACTAGGGCATTGATCGCAGCCATACACCTTTCACCGATGACATATTGGATGTCCAGTTCCCGAGGTGATTCAAACTCCCCACCATGAACCGTTATGGAGGAAGAACTGATCCATGACAACATTTAATGAGATATTCCTAGTATATGAACACCGCAACAGCTCCAGATGCCATAAAATGCAAAACTTTCTTGATATACCTAGACGATGTGGCTATGATGTGGTTTACTCGGCTCACACCGTGATCGGTTTCCAACTTTAAAAAGTTAAGCGAGAGATTCCTGAATCAATTTCGATTGCACGCCTAGAAATCCAGAAACGTCATCGAGCTTTCGATGGTAAAGCAGGCTGCTTGGGATACTTTAAAATCATACTTAGACTGCTTCAATTTGACAGTTACTAAAGTGAGTAATCCCCATGAACAAACTGTCTTAATGGCATTAATAAATGGAGTAGATAAAGATACCGAATTTGGGAAGTACTTAGTTGGAAAGTCGCCGCTTACCAGGGAATTGTTTTATGAGAAAGCTAATATTTGCTTACGGCAAGAAGGGGTGTACGCGAATCGAAAGAGAAGATCTAGTGAAGTCGCAAGAGAGGATATCCCGAGCATCATCGCTATTAAGCAATTTAGTAACAGCTTAGGAAAGGTAGAAGTTAATGTCAGCAACCAGAATGAAGGGAGTGGCCGCCAAGGCAGGAACAACAACAAGAGGAGCAGGAATCGAAGAAATGATCCTAAGAAAAGGCCTTAGTTCCAATCCTTTGAAAGCTACACACCATTGAACAATACCTTGGAAAACATCTACCTGGATACCTGCAATGTGATGCAATATAAAAAGCCTCCGCCGAGAGAATCGACGGAAAAGGAACAAGAAACTGGAAAAATCTGTTATTCCACAAAACCTACGGTTATTCCACGAGTGAATGCCGTCACTTGAGGGATGTAATGGAAAATTTGCTTCAAGAAGGAAAGCTAGATGAGTATAAAGTTGCCCATAGAGACATGGGGCAAGGAGGTTGAGTTCCCAATCAGGGCCAGCCGGCCCCTAGACCTACTGCCCAGCTGAAAGGAAAGGGAATAGATATTAACACTGCGGTTGAATGACCACATCCAGCTGGATTCAGAATAGAGCTATGGAATAGTACGTTAATGTCCCCTAAAGCATCCATATGTGGGAGAATGTAGTTCCCTCGAGGACGCAACTCCCGCAAAGTAGTAAAAAACGATGACCGAAGACATTGTTTTCAGAGACAGAGAAAGCGTGGGAGTAGAAGCCCGGAGTATAGACCCATTGGTAATTACAGCCCTCATCGGCCCAACAACTATACGGAAAGTCTTTGTTGACTGTGGGAGTTTCGTCAACATTCTATTTAAGAAAGCATTTGACCGGATGAAGTTAGAAGCTAAAGATTTGAAATCATGCACTGGATGGATACATGGCTTCAATGGTTCGTCAAAAACACCGATGGGGGCGATAGATCTAACCGTGGAACTTAGGGAAGGAGCACGCCGGAGAGTACGGATCCTCTCATTTCTTTTCATGAATATTGATTCTTTATATAATTTATTCTTGGGTCGAGCAGCTCTAACAGAGTTCAGAGCTTGCATCACACCTTGATGTTAACTGCTAAAGTTTCTGACCGAAGCCGGAGTGGGAATGGTCCGAGGTGACCAAGTTACTGGAAGAGCCTACTATTTGGCTGAATGGAGGAAGCTACGGAACAGAGACAATGTATAACCCAAGAACGCCTCCTCGCCTAGAAAGGAGGCTTCGACATAGTAAATAAAGGAGACATCGAAGAAGGAGTCGCCCGATGATCCGCTAGAGGATATAGATCCCGAAGAGGATAAAGATTCGGGATGCCGAAGAGCGACACCTAATGAAGCAACTGTAGATATTCCGATCAAAGATGACGACCCAACAGAGGTCTTGAAGATCAGATCACACTTGTACCCCCTCCAAACGAGGGAGCTGGCATATTTTCTACGAGCCAATCTGGATGTATTCGCCTAGACGCATGTAGGCATGTACCGAATATCATCATCCATAATTAGTTATTCACTAAGCATAAACCCGAAGCATCCTTCCGTCAAGCAAAAGAGACGTATGATGGGCCTAGAGAGGTCAACTGCCTTAAAGGAAGAGGTCGAGAAGCTAAAAGTTAATGGTTTCATACGAGTTGCTACATACCCCGACTGGATATCAAACCCTGTCCTTGTTAAGAAGGCCAATGGAAAATGGCGCATATGCATCGACTTTTCAAATTTTAATAAAGCTTGCCCAAAAGATAGCTTTTCCATTACCCAGAATCGATCAGCTAGTGGATTCAACGGATGTACATGAGCTTCTTTCTTTTATGGATGCGTACTCGGGTTATAACCAGATTCTCATGCATGTGCCTGATCAAGAATATACCAGTTTTATCATAGATCTTGGATTATACTATTACACGGTGATGCCGTTCGAACTATAGAACGCCGGGGTAACGTACCAGGGCTTAGCGAATCGCATGTTCCACAACCAGATTGAAAAATCTATGGAAGTATACATGGATAATATGCTCGTGAAGTCCGAGAAATCACCGGATCACGTGTTAGATTTAGCAGAGTTGTTTAATATCCTCCGATAATATGAAATGAAGCTAGACCCTTTGAAATGCTCTTTTGGCATCGCGTCAGGGTAGTTTCTTGGCTTCATAGCAAGCTCACATAGAATCAAAATTAACCCCGACCAGACTGCAGCGATTAGGAACATCAGCGAGCCATGAAAAATTAAAGATGTTCAAAGCTTAGCAGGGAAGGTTGCAGCGCTGAGTAGATTTATTTCCAACGCTACTGACAAATGCATTCCTTTCTTCGATTTGATAAAATGAGGGAAGCGCAACTTCAAGTGGACCTCGGATTGCATTGAAGCTTTCCAGAACCTGCTAAGTCACTTAGAGAGGCCCTTGATATTGTCAAAGGCAGTGGATCATGAAGACTTGTTCATATCCTTAGAAGTATCATTGCATGCAATCATTTCAGCACTTGCCCGTGAATCAGAGACTAGTGTATTATGTTAGTGAGAAGTTAGCAGCAGCCCAAATGCAATTATCCAAAGATTGAAAAACTCGATTACAGCTTGTTGATCGCCTCAAGAAAGCTCCGCCACACTGATCAACCACTTCGATAGGTCTTGCAGGGACCTGAGGCATCCAGAAGATTGCTCAAATGGAACATTGAGCTGAGTCAATTTGTTCTCAACTTCCTTTCAAGGAAGTCCATACGGGGGCAATCAATAGCAGACTTCATCGCTGAATTCACCATTCCTGAGGAGGATGTGTTAGATGAAGAAGATGGCCCCTCAGAGAGAAAGATGGAACCAATCACTGAAAGCTCTACATAGACGATGCTAAAAATGATCGACGGTCCGGCGCCAGAGTCGTATTAATAACTCCTGAAGGACGGTCGATTTACTGTACTCTACGACTAAATTTTCATAATACTAACAACGATTCGGAGTATGAGGCCCTGATAGCCGGGCTGACACTCGCTAAGGAGTTGGGAGTAGCTACATTGGACATCTATTGTTTGCCGGGTTTGGGAGGAGTTTCAAGAAAAAGGGTCGCGACTAGTAGTTTTCCTAGGAAGGATTGAGGAGCTACTGGATAGCTTAGAACTTCACACCATTTTCGATATTCCTTGAACAGAAAACCAAAAGGCGGACAAACTGGCCAAGTTGGCAAGCTTTGATAAACCAGAAAAGGCAGAGATGGTCTCAATTGAGACACCAGAATCCCTAAGCATTGATTATATGAAAATTGGTCCAATGTTGGAAACTGAGCCTGAGAAAGAGTCATAGATGACCAGGACAAAGAACTTCCTATGAATTGGAATGATTCCAATAAGAAAAAATTAAAGGCATGCCATTGTTCACAAAGCTTCGAGATATGCCATGCAGGGTGAGATTATTCATCGACGGGGATTCTCAGTCCCGTTGCTCTGGTGTATAGAACATGACGACATCACACGTGTATTGAAAGAAGTGCACTAAGCCGAGTGTGGAGATCATACCGAAGGACAGACATTGGCCAAAAAGATACTGCGTTATGGCTACTTTTGGCTAACCACAAACCGAGACGCAGCTGATTACTCACGACGCTGCGACAAGTGCCAAAAATTTGCAAATATTCCTAGAGCACCTCCCAACCAACTCACCTCGATGGTGAGCCCATGGTCATTCGTTGTACGACGGATTGATATCATCGGAAGCCTTCTAATCGCCAAAGGCAGAGCAAAATATGCAATCGTGGTCGTGGATTACTTTACAAAATGGGAAGAAGCTGAACCATTAACCATGATCATGACAAAGAGGGTGATTACTTTCATTGTCAGAAATATCATTTGTCGATTTGGAATCTCCAAGTTATCATTACCGACAACAGAACTCAGTTCGACAGCACAGAATTCAGAGATTTTTGTCAAAGATACCACATTGATAAAAGACACACCGCTGTGGCGCACTCACAATTGAATGGACAAGTAGAAGTTGTGAACAAAATCATAAAGGCCATTCTAAAGAAGCGGTTGGAACGGGAAAAATCTATGTGGGTCAATGAATTACCCTTAGCCCTATGGGGTTACAGAATGACCTGCAAGTTGTTGACTGGCCAAAATCCCTTCTCACTTTCATTCGGATCAGAAGCGGTTATCCCAGTGGAATTGAAAGTACCTTCTCATAGAACAACTTACTATTATCCATTTACAAATAAAGTGCTTCTCCTTGAGTCCTTAGACATGATTAAAGTGCGTAGAGATGAAGTGGACTTGCGTGCCTCGAGGCACAGATACCAGGTCGCTCGATATTACAATAGAAAAGTTCGACCCAAAACCTTTGAGCCTGGCGACCTAGTATTGAAGCACGTTTTTCCGCCCCTCATCTTTATGGGACTGAAGTGGGAAGAACCCTATGTCATCCAGCATAGGCTTGATAAAGGGGCTTCAAGCTAGTGACCGTTGACAGCGATAATATCCCCAGAGCGTGGAATGCCCAACATTTGTGGCACTACCTGACAGGAGATTGTATTGATTCTTTTGTTTTTCAAACTATGTAAAAAGGCTCGACTTTCCTGAAACCGTTTGGTTGATATAAAAAAAAGATTATAAAGTGGACGTAGGCTATGATTTGGTCGAACCAATATGAAAATATCATGTGTCATTTACCCTTCTTGTATTTATTTTTCTTTATGGTCTGTGATATGTTTGACATTCGTTCCATGCTCTATGACTATTATGATCTATGATTCGATATTGTGATGTAATTAGTTGGCGTCGAACCTACGGAAAAGGGATGATTCACCACTTAGATACTCGATCATTCCTGCTTGGACAAGTAGACTTAAATCCATGGCTGATCAGAGTTTGATTGGTTAGCATCGAGCTTGATATCGACACTCGACGCAGTAGGTGTCACTTTATGAACTACAGTGAGGATACAACACCCAAACATCACACCAACTCCATCCCACGATTCAACGAGATGAAAGAGACTTGATCGTTACAATGGGCCACTTTCACCCTGGAAATGAAGGTAAGAAGTAATGTCTAAGAAACAACGACACAACTACTTCCCCGACAAGCTCCATCCGCTAGAGTGGAGCGTGGAGTAAGAATTAAAATCGAGTTCGAGAATGACACTCGAGCCAACAGACTCCCCCTCGTGGAAATAGAGTGTAGAAGGGAAGTCGGGGAGAATGACATGACCGTTCACCTAACTAACTCAAACTCTCTCGACTTAAGAGTGCGTATATAATAGGCGTGTTTGGTGCATCATGATTAAAGACCGCCTTAATCGCACTCTAACCTAGGCATACGACAAGAGAGTATAATGGCACTTAGTCCAAGTGCTAAAGGAAACAGGTTCCTTCCCCACTGAAGTATTGCAGCAGGATTGAAAGCTGAGCCCGCACTCCCTACATAAGGAATGAGGGTAATAGAATGTCGTCTCTAATCAATCCCGAACAAGTCTAGGTCAGGAAGTTTATTCAAGATTGATTGGAGGCATACACACATCACACCCTTATGATAATTGCAAAATGATGTGTTATTTATTACTTAATATGGTAATCAATTGTGATTGCAGAAATTTTTGTCTCTTGCAGGGATTCTGGACGGAAATCTTGGTTTGACATGTGATGTGATTTATTATTTATTACTTAGCATAGTGATGTCTTGATTACAAGTACATTTGATTGAAATATATAACAAACTTCCAATCATATGATATTGCAGGAATACTGAACGCTACTTTATTCACAAAGTGCAGATTTACATAAGGTAGCTTGAAAAAATGCGAGGGCCGCACTCGCAACAACCACGTTGGGCCAATGGAAAACAAAAGAGAAGTCAAAACAATGCTTCACTTGGACTTGGGAGAATGCTTGGATTTCTTAGCATCCTTGAGCCTCTGAAACTCCTCCTTTTCAACGTCAATGAGAATACGCTTTTTCTTCTTCTTGTCAGAGGGAGGTCTTTCGGATCAATGGAGGACTTAGAAGCCAACTCTCCAATAATCAATTGGAATGGAAGCTTATGGTTACTTTGGTACAAGGAGGCGGAGGAACAATCTGGAGAGGATCAACCAAGATAGGCTCTTCTTCAGCTTTGGCCTTTAAGAGGTGCTCGGTCCTTGCTTTCATCCGAGCATGTGTTAGGTTCTTAGCCTCATCGGTAGCTCCGGTGATAGAAACATCCACATCCTCTTCAACCCTTGCTATCAATATCCTTTAAGGCACCAACCATCTCTTCGTCTTTCGGAGCTTCAACACTTGAGAGCACTATGGCCTTGTCAATGGCTTCTTCCTATTTCTCTTCAGCCTCATCAGTAGGCATTGTACCTAAATAATGGGAAGCAACAATTATTAACTCTTAGGAAAACATAGGTCTTTCAATCTTCTGCTCCACAATATGACGACACGTTATAATAGCCTTGACAAATTCTGGTGAAAAAGTGGAGATACCTTCAGATGACTTAGCTCTGGGAGTAGTAGGAGTAGTTGTTTCAACGATGGGAGATAGGAGAGTGGCCTTGGGAATCTCTGGGTGTTTAGGATCGTATCTCTCGGTCTCTACAGCTCCGGGCATGGTAGAAGAGGAACTGTCTGACGTCCCGTTCCGCGCTAACTGAACATGTGTACAACGCACCTTTGGAGTAAATGTCGGTTGGTGCGCGGCGGGCCGTCACAAACTGGATCCACCTTAAATGGCATTATTTCCCTTGGCTTCGCGTTTAGTAGCCTCTACAGCTTCCTAAGTTGATCTCCTCCCCTCAGCTAAGCGCTCTGACTCTTCGCCTCTTAAATATGTTTTCATCAACTCCTCCTCATTGATGACGTCAACCATTAACCACCTTTTCTTATCATTAATGATGTGATCCCATACATCGACCAGAGTTTTCGGATAGTCTTGGATCCATGATATACCTCGGGTCCGGAGCACCTGAGCGAAGAAAGATATCATAAGTTCCTCATAATCATGTAAGTCCTTTTGGGCCTAAGAAATCTTGCCTCAGATGCGGAAACGGACTCCAGAACAAGGTTGACGTTTCCCTCACCTAGTACTTCCCTTTCTTCGGCCTCTATCAACCTAGATTTCAGGCTAGCATTTTCCTTTTCCAGCTCAGTTTTCTCTTGTCCGAGGCAGGTGCAAGACAACTTTAGTCCGGTGTTCTCAGAAATGACGTCCTCAACTTGTTTCTTGAGGGTTGTGCGCTCTTGACTGTGAGAATCAAGCTCATCATAATAGCGCTTATGCAGCTCTGCATGTTATTTCTTATAATTCTCAATGTCACGTTGCGCAAGAGCAAATCGGGCTTAGGTGTTCTCGAGTTCTTTCTCCGCAGTCTCTTTAGCATGCAAGTCATATTTAACCATCTGTTTCAAGTTGTCGACATTTGCCAATGGATCCTTTATGTTCTTGGAAAGCTTCCAGGCGAATTTGCATGTTTCCTGATATTGTTGATCCACAAAGTTTATCTGAGATTTGATGCTCGAAGATCAATTTGAAGGCACTGGCTTAAGGTTTGGAACAAAATGCATGTTCTCGAAGTGATAGTCTGGAAATTATCTCTTTAAAACCTTTATCCTCGCCTATGTATCAAAATCAAGTACCATAAGGATTGTCATCGTAATAGCAATGCTCTTTCACCTAGCGGGCATGACAGCTGAATTGCTTTTATAATTTTCCTTGTCCAAATATTTGGTTTTATCTTTGGAATCAGAGTGTTTATTTGTTGACTTGTCCTGGGGATGTGAATCCTGTGGAAGAGCTAGAACTCTAAGTGGTTATTTGTCTCCCTCATGACAGCTCTGATATCCTTTGTACTTATTGGAATCCGACTTAGAAGGAGAACGAGAGCGTGAAAAGTGGGGATGATGTGATTTATAAGGCTGCCTATTGTCTATCTCACGGCTATCCCTTTGACCGTGTTCAATATCAGAACCATATCCTGGTATGCTTGCATGAACATCCCTGAGATTATATCTGCGATGAGGCATCCCTCCTGCAAGTTAATAGAAATCAGTACTAGAACTAAGAAGCAATGTATCACAAAAAAGCTATGATATGCAATGTTAGTATGACGTGTCCTAAGTAATCCCTCCAACGGACCAGTGCCCAGAGTCTGGCTTGCGAGTGTAGTCTTCCCAGCCTTAGCAGGTGTAACTTCCCCATCAAAAGGAAGAAAGAAAGAACCAAAACCAATGTCTCGAGAAGTGTATATCGCGTTAGGTAAAGGGATATCCTCCAATCCTTTAAATATGGATTGCCCTCGACGAAGGCCGTGAGAAGATATTTTGATGGGAGAAGGGGTCTTATGAGAAGGCTGGGCTTCAGAGATAAAGGCATCTTTTGGATCAACACCCTGAGGCTCTTCCCCGATCGGTATTTCTAGAAGCTCTTCGTCTTGGATGTTCATTGGAGAAGGACTCGTCGGAAGGATAATCGACTCTCTCCCAAGAGTCATCGCTTTCTCTAAGCATGACCCCCATGACCTATACTCTGCCTCATAGCAAGAAGATGGTGCCGATAAAGAAGATCGTCCACCAGATTGTTTCTGACACTCAACAAGTTTGGATTGCCATTCTGCAAACGGGTCAGGCGATTCTGGTTTATGTCGCCTTGCTCTTTCTCGGATTTAGAAATGAAAATAAGAAAGAAGAGCCAGTGAAACCAAAAGTGCAGTTGGAGCGAGAAGACTAAAACTTGAACACTTACTAGGTTGCACTCATCTTCTGGCACACCCAGGTTGATGTTGAATGTAAAACCACTACGGTCTTATGTCTCCCAAGTTGTTGTACCCATCAACAATGACCTTTATCTTTGAAACGACTTCAAAATAAATGAAGGAGGGAGTCTCTTTCTGACGGTGCTTGAAATGATAGAAGAAACGTTCTCAAAAGTGGGTTTTACTCTTAAGATTTCCATATATGCTATATATAGTGCATAGAGATAAGAGTAAGCCGTCGGTTGGAGTTGCATGGGGGCAATCCGCATTCGCCTTAGAAAGTCGACGACAAATGGTGGAAATGGAGGAATAGCCTTAACTGTACACATCAATCGACTGGTAGCCATGTACCTTTCGGGGGGACTGTGAGGCCTATCCGTGACACTAGCAGCTCTAACTTTTTCCCAAGATGTCACGTGCCTTAAGCATATCCATCCGAGTCTCACTTCGTCAATCGTCGAAATCCAAGAGTCCTTGGTTAACCTAGAAGGTTGCACCCTCAAACTTGTCAGGGGCTCGATTCTCTCCTACTACTCCTTCTTCTTCTTCATCTAATGACATCTCTCCTTAGGATGATTCTGCATGTTCAGGGAGTTCGATTTCAAAGTCTAAGCGTATACTATCCCAGTCTGGATCTGATGGGAGAACATCAAGATCAGGATTGCTAGATGACTCTAGAGATTTATTCCTGTCAGACTCTGAGAATCTCCTTGGGTATCTTCCAGACATATCGGCTCTGCTATCCAAGAAATATCAATGATTAGAGTATAATTGCCCATGCCCCCCTGTGTGTGTACTAGTGTGTGCCAGTGTGTGCAGTACAGGTATGGAATAACATAAATAGAGCAGAAAAAGCAAGCAATTAATCAATATGCATTGAATTGTCGAATGGTCTTAAGTTTGTCAAGTCCAGAATGTTTTGTCTTAAAGGCTCGATCATAACTGTTCGTGAGTTTATGAGCTATGGTTATCTTCTGCCAAGTTATACTTATGCACTGTAGTGGACCAGGACTATCAAACTCATCACATTTGCTAAGTTGCATTGTATGCAGGAGGACACAAAAACCATGCTGATTATATAAGTTGTGGATCAAATTAGCTCCCCGGGTTGAATTATGGGTCCGAGTCGGATTATTGGTTCGGGTCGAATAAACTCGACTCGACCCGATGCCTTTTTGCTCCATCTTTGATCCCTCAACCTCGTGACTTCGGTAGCCCATGTCACTTGACTCATATCTCCTTCATTCATGACTCCAAGCTTCCCTATGTTTCCCTTTGTTGATCCTCCAATTCATCCATTATCTGAAGCCTCTCCCAGCAAATCAGAGTGAGGGAATCGTAGAACGACATCCCCAATATCACTTAAGGGCCTGTAGCATCAGCGCCATCACCAATGATGGTTTCGACATCGTTGATGACAAAACAGCCACAAGGTTGAGAGACACCAACAATTCGAGGCTAAAAAGAAGTACTGGGCAGATGCACATTCCAAAATATGAATTAATAAGGGATTTGACGACTAATCACTACCTATTTGCTCGATTTCGAAGATTGATCGGGTTTCAGTGAAGAACTGGTAGTTATGTTTTTGGTAAAGCAAGGTTAATCAAGCAGAGGTGAAAGTAAAATAAAAGAAGGTGAGACAAGATATCATATAATGGGTGAAAGGGGTCATTCGTATTCCACTGAAAAGATGGCCCAATCTGACCCATCGAGTAAATATCAAAAGTGATTCAGCCTTTATCGGATCGAGTATAGAGGAGAGTCGAGTTAACTTAACCCGACCCGCTACGTAACCTTCAATCCAATGGTTTAATTATGAAGTTATGCAATATAAAGGCAAGGGAAACTAAAAAAATTGCTAGAGATCGTGTACGTTTACAAAAGAGAATCGACAAAGCAACGTGGATCAGTCAGATAATTTGAATTTTTTGATTCAACAAAAGCTAAAAAATTTACTTGGAGATTTTTTATATCCCGGTTAGAGGCCCCAATTTATTGAACACTACAGAAATGATCATGGATCAGACCTTGTTTTTATAATTGATGCAGAGATCAATAGACGCGACTTCACAAAGCGTCACAACTTTACAGATAGATGCAACTTTTGGTTTTCTCCGATTTAAGAATAAACAGATCAGTAGTTTCAATGCGCGCCTCATCTTCGATAAGACGTAGTTTGACAGGGCAAAATGTTGGCCTACTTTGTGACTAGACCACACAAAGTACAAACAATCATTCATGAGCAAAGGAGTCAGTTCGGATCGATAGGGAAGTTTCGGGTTGAGGAGAAAACTAGTGCATCAACGATTGTTGAGCAAACCATTCGGGTCAAAGCAGACGTGTCGGGTTGGACAAACTCGTGCACAAAAAAATCAGCTCCAGAATAGAAGCACCGGATCGGGTCGAGGGAACCAATATCCGACCCCCTCAGCACGTGAAAATAGCGAGGCACGTTTACATCATTGGATCGGATCGAAGATGCCTACATCCAATCTACCTGGAGCTGCAAATGCACGTTAAGATTTTGACTGATTCCCTAGCCTACGAAAGCGGATCGGGTTCAACCTTTACTACTGATTCAGAAGCACTATCTTCGCTACTATCTTGAGATCACCTCAGAGCCTGCCATGTGGCATCCGATCGGCTCCACTTCCATGCCTATAAATACATAAAGATGTGACCATTTGAAGGATCTTTTGGCACTCTATACAATTGAGCATCACCGTAATCATTGCTTTCTCTGTTTAATCAGTATTGTACTCTTGATTGTTGAGTATAATTTCATAAATATCTAGAGAGAATTGATTGTATTCGAGAGATTGAGTGGTTACTAGCATTCTATTTGTAAATCTCCATCGAATCAAAGAGCTATGAAGTGGATATAGGCTCGTTAACGCAGAACCACTATAAATCTCATGTGATCATTGATTTTTTTTCTTGTTTTTAGATTATAATTCTTCATTATTCTCTACGAAATCTAATCATTTGGGGGATAGTGCCATTTTTGGTCTAACAGAACATCTATTTTCTGTTATTATATTTTATTCCTTCCGTTGTGAGATTCTAATTTCTTTTTTAGTTGGATGTTATTATGTAATCATTATAGGAACCAGTGATCCATTTAGAATGGCTCTAATTTCCATTGAGCCATTTCTGGACTAGAATTTAGTTGTTACATAGGACTTCCCATACTGCGTCCATTTCCACTTCTATGACAGTAACCACAAGTTTTTTACATATTCGAGGATCATGGAATATTTTTATTTATTTTATATGATATCGTGTGACTCTATAATTTTGAGATATGAACCTTACATACATTTTACACAGGATTTTTCTCAAATTTATGTTTGACATTTTAACCTTAAAACTCTTATCTGGTGTATAGCTTTTGATACGAGCCGAATTCTGTTCTAAACCAGTTCCACTACTTCTGAATGATGGTTTACTATTTCGTAGAGTGATCATAATAGAAAAGTGGACTTACCATTAGGATTTTTTTTTTCTTTTTAAGTATTTAAAACTGCTGGTCGGAATTAGTGTGTAATTATCTAAGCTCATTTGTTGGTCTGATAGTCTAGTTCCAGAACACTATAAACAAGGGTTGTCGAAGTAAAATTAAAACCTTTTCTCTTATTCTAACTTAGGTCTAAACCTTAATTAGCCATTTCTTCATCCTGATTCATTTGAGTTTCTACCCTGTTCAGACTAGGTTATTGATTAGTGGTTAAATGTTATAGATAATTCATTTGCTTAATTTGAAGCAAATTTCTTTACTGTTTGGATTATATCTACATCTGTTTTAGTTGATTTCGATTATTAATGATTTTTTTGAAGTTGGTACTTATACAGTAGTAGGTATAAGTCTTCGGTAGTAATAGTATATAACATACTATATGTCAGTGTATGCTTGAATCATGCTACGTAAGTTTCGAACTTGTGACACCTCACATCAAAGTCAAAGTGCCTAACTATTGATGAGTTGTTTTTGTATTCTCACTATTCTATGAAGGAATATATGGTATAATTGGATGTTGTAATGTGAATTTCGATAGCAAAACATTATCTAGACCCTACTTATATGTTAACTATGCATATGACTCAAATTTGTTTAGAGTTCATTTCCTATTCATGTTTATGTATATATCTATGTCAGAAATAGAAGTGCTACCTTATTTATATGAATTGCACTTTTGATTGGATGAAATGTATTTGTTATGCTATGTTTGGATACTATGATGTATTATTGTTAATTTTGTGATTGAATAGACGGATAAATTAAAGAATTTAGAAAATCAGAAGCAAAGTTGGTTAGAATTGGATAAAACTTAGAAGATAAACTTTGTATCATGGCACAAGGATACATGTAATCCGAATGAACTTTGATGTTGAAGGTAAGAGTAAAGATCTAATTACGACTATGGGTCAGGTCTGACTCAAGGTGATGGCTAAGGATGCTTCAATAACTTAATGGCTGGGAAGAGCTGAGCTAGTAGAAGGATATCTATAGCTAAATGTAGGAATTGGGTAATGTGTTGAAGGTTATAACGAGTTTCTCCTAGAACTTGGAGTAGAATGATTGGAAGAAAAGACAAGGTTGTTATTATTAACGATATTTTTCGTCAACACCGGATATAGTTCAATGGGAATGGGCCTAAGGGAAAAAGAATAATTTTATTCACATCCACCTTAACTATTAGTTTATCCATCCTATTTTTGTGGATTACTTGCTACTTTTATGGTATCTTTAATTTTTAAAAAATGATGAGTTAATCCATACAATATCTTCTTCAACTGCATCTTTTTTCTTTGCCTTCCATTTCTATCGTTTCATCTTATTTTAACAAAACTTGGCTATTACCGATTCTAAAACATGGATGTTTGAAGACATTGACTAGAGATTCTCTACAATTTTATGAATTATTGGTATCGTAACGCCTTGGAAGTGTTTGTTTAAAAAATCTTTTATTGATTGGACATACAAAACTGTAGTATTGGTTTGGTCATTACTGATTGTTTTTTTGTGAATATTTTATTACTATGCTACTGTGGTGAAACTTGGCCACCGCTGAGTGTGTTTTACTGATTTGGATATACAAAACTGTAGTAAGGTTAAGTTAGTTACAGTTTCGGCTACAGCTTTTTTTTATTTGGCGTTTGTGTACCAGCTTTGGCTGAAGCTAAAAGAAATTACTGCTGTAAAATTTGGACATACATTAGTTTTCCATTTTGGGTGGAGAATTTAAACGCATGGCTGAAGCATGTATTGCACCATCATCTAACATAAAAGGACACACGAGCGACTTGATACGACTGCTGCATTGAAGATTAAGCCTAATAACTTGAGCATTTATGAGAAGCATCAGAGAAGCAGCTTTCGCAAATGAAGCACGTTATGATTCAAACTTCTTTCGTTTCTTTTTATGCAAAATTTGGGGATATGCACACGCACATGACATTTTTACATACATTAGGGAACCAAAAATGATCTCATTGAATGCAATGATAACAGGATTTGCTAAACCTGGTTTTGCAAAAGAAGAGCTTGAACTGTTCAAAAGTGCTGAGTCAGATGAGTACTTCAAACCCAATCAAGTAACGTTTCTGGGAATTTTTTCAGCCTGTTCTTATGCGGGGTTTTGTAAATGAGGGGTGTCAATAGTTTGATTCGATGAAATCACACTATGATATTTGTCCAAGTCTATCATTACACATGCATGGTTCATTTGCTAGGTGTAGAGTTGGTTTACTTGCTAAAGCTAAATGTTTGATTGATTCTATGCCAATCATACCTAATCCATCGGTTTGGGGAGCTTTGTTGGATGCAAGTAGGCTTCGTTTGAATCTTAGTATTGCAAAATTTGTTGCAAAGAGAATTCTTGATCAAAAACCAGGAGACGAAGTGGCTATTGCTGTTTTATCGAGCAAGAACCAATCAAGAAGCTGGACATTGTCTGGTGACTCAAGATAACTAAAGTCAAATTGGGAACATCTAGTATCAAGATCGCTTACTGGGTAAGTAGCCTGGATGTCAGTAGAATTAGATGACGTGTCTGAGGTGTGACAAACTAGACTGGATGTAACAGCTTGGAGAAGGGAGTTTCGGAGGGGGACAAAAGATTTTGATGCAAGGCTATTTGTAGAAGAGCTGAAAAATGCAAATTATGCAGTTTCTAACAGAACAACAAGGGACAAGGATTTTACTATAAAACCATATATTATTTATTAGTTAATCCACGGTGGATCAACTTATAAACAAATTGGTGGATCAACTTATCAAATTCAAATACGTGGATGAACTAGCAAAATTTGTGGATATAAATAAAAATTCCCAGGGAAAAATAGGTTGTTAAGGTTTGGATTAGTTCACTGTTCCTAGGTATTAAGGTTTGGAATCCAAAAGAATAGTTACTCTTCCCTCGAAGTTACTCTTCCCTCGATGGGGTGAGTATCACGCTTAAGCGATTCAAGAACCAACAGTTACCTTGGGGAGAAGGATCACTAAATACAACCCTTGATAAAGGACTTAACGGATGGTAGGAAGGAGTTCAGCACCAAGCTCGTTTAAAGGTCTAAGCTTGTAGGAAGGTTACAAGTTTGTGGGAAGGGCTTAAGCTTGTAGGAAGGGTATAAGCTGGTAGAAAAGGGTATTTGACCTAATTCGTTGAAAGATCTGGGTAAGGACTCATGCGCATGTAAGGAACAAACAGTAAGCTATATCAGCAATAACTAAAAAATAGCAGGATAATCTCAAAAGAAGATGCCATAAGTATTGATTCATTCTTTATTGATCTTTGATTTAGAATACACTAATATAATAAGAGAAATCCCCAAATCGATCTAAGAATTAGGGTTTACTCTATAAAGAAAGTGTACAAGAATAAGAATGGGAAAATCTGTCCTTAAAATGAGACCCTTGGGGTCTTATTTATAGATAAATCGGGGGCACCTTTTGTTGTTGGGCTGTTGGGCCTGCAGGAACCTCTGTCAATAGCTTTTTCCCTTGGTCTCGGGTGTTTTATCTTCCGGCTGCTTTACGATGCTGATCATAACTTCCGTAATGAAGGTTCTGGTCAGTTGGAGCTTCTTTTGAGATTGATATGGGCACTCGGATGTATGCTCTCAGTTATGAGCTTTCGGGTGTAGGCTTTTGGTTTTCCCATGAATACTCATAGGAGCTTGCCCTCATGATATATGTAGATAACCGCCGGTTCAGAACCCCTGTCGGTGTCTGTATTAGGTAGACTAGTACGGATAGCTTATATCCTTTCTGGGGTTCTGGTTTACCTCTCGGGAGAGTTTTCGGGCATAACTTGTTCTTCTGGAAGGTTGCTTTGGGCGATTTGTCTGTTGTCTATCAACATTACCTTCTAGTGTTTATGTAGTAGATATTTTGGAGGCCTGTTCCAGATAATCTCTATGTGCTTCTGGCTTAATACCCTTGATGTCTTTGCCTCCTGATGTATCGGTATTTAAGTAGGTTAATGCTGATAGCCCTTCTGTCCTTCCAGGTTTCAATTAGTAGAGCTCTTACCTCCCTCTTCCTCAGCTTCCGGCGTAGATGACCTTTCGCTATAGCGTCCCCCTGCCAGATTAACTCTGTTGGGTCCCTTGCCGAATAGACCCTGTCGGCACTCTGTAGCTTTTGAGTCCCCTTTTAGTGTTTGGCTCTGGTTTTCTTAAGAATTCCTATGTGCTTGCCGTCACCCGATGCCCCTTCACTGTCAGCTTGTTTTGGAGTTAATTTTGGTAGTAACATTTGCCTCCTTTAGTGAAGGGGTATTTTCGACTTTTCAAGTCAAACTTTTTGTCTTTTCCGAAGTGTCATGTCTGAGTCTTTTGATCTTCTTTGATAGAAAGAGTTGACTGGTCTTTGCCTATATGGTCTAGGTCGGTCTTTAAATTTGACATAAATTCTTCTTCTTCCTCACTTCTGTCTTTCTCCTACAAATAAAATTCTCGAGCAAGATTACCATTTCTCTTAAAAGCTACTCAAATTCTCTTTTTTGAAAATTGAAGCTCAATTATCTGTTAGTATTTTATTCCTACCATGAGTTGTAATATTAATCATGTATCAACATTGACAGGGAAGTCGATTAGAATTACACTAATCATAAAATAGGTTTGGGCACTTCTTCATCATGATTAATATTCAATATGAGTAACCAGCTTTTTCATAGATTGCCCTATTTAGGACATGTGACATGCATAATAAGATACACAAGAGGAAAGCAACTCTTCAACTAATTAAGATCCCGTGCCATCGATATGAAATGATTTCAACACAATTAAGGCTAATCCACTCCCCTCATTTGTGCTTTTCCTATGTTTTTAGGTGATGATGTTGAACTATCTGATTTCAACGTAATTCCCATTGAGATATAAATGATGTTAAGATATATGTCCCCTTATCTTTGACAACTTAGATATCCACTAATGAGAGTACACTATGGACTATCTTTTTGTATTCATTTTCTAGGCTCGATTATGACAAGTCGAATTTCATGTAAACAATATATAATGATACTAAACCTACTCGTAAGTTTTATGCATGCATTCATGTAAGAAGCATGTATACTAATAACATTGTGATTGAATGATGTCACCTAGCAGAATCATGTCTAGCAAAAATCCTGCTAAGGCGAAGAGATGGCCCGCCCCGCACCAGCCGACATTTCTCTCGAAATGTACTGTATCCATGCCTGACTAGCACGGAATGGTCGTCAATAGAAAAGGGTTGGAACGATGAATCCTCAAAGAACCTGTAGTATATCTCACAACACATGGAATAAAATATAATAATAACATAACTTGACATAAAACAGGCGAGACGATGCATAAGTTGAAACTAAACCATCATAGCGGCAGAATCTAAAATACTGCTTATGATCCAAACCATCATTATTACAACTTCAACATACTATCTCTAAAGCAAGATAGAAAAGGTACACTACTAATGCCCAAAGCAGTGACCAGCAACAACACAGGGAAAATATATGTAAATAGTACGTGGAAGCCTCCTGCTCGTCTCCGGACAACTATTCATGCATAACCAACTAACTTGTCTCTAGTCTGCTCGTTTAGGAGCACCCAGAGTAAAGAGAAGAGACATAAAACTCTGGGCCAGACAAAAGTCTGGTATGAGCGATAATAGCAAAAGAAATCAGTAAAAGGTATAAATAGTCATACCTATACCTGAACCTGCAACCAAAGAGTTAGCACAACAAGAGGTACAATACTCTAAGGTAAACACTAACATAGAGTGTAAAATGGGAGTGTGTATGTCATGGTGATAGCAAACATCAAACATAGCAATCATCCTCACATCTCTCACTCGGTGCGTAAAACATACGATATCCACCGCTTTGCTCACCAAATCCATTGGGTCCATGACGGGTCCTGTGACACCCCACGTCCGTTAATGTCACTCACTAAGGGAATGCATTATGTTTCGTGAAGCGTTATAGGTAAACAGACACAGAATAATTACAAGACAAATATAAATAAGACAGCAGGGGAAATTTTTAAATTTTTATTTCAAACATAAATAATAATACCGTGGTCCACAACATCATAAGCCACAAAAACCATTACAATAAAATAACTTCTATCTTGCACCATCAGAGTACATAAGTAAATAAAACGCATAATTTCCCCAATTGAACGAGTTAAGCCATAGTAGAGACAAGAACTTGGGCCATACATCATAAATAGCTCCTAGCAAGATGATATCTGAGTCCTGACTAAGCATGAGTGTTTCCTCCCTGAGAACCTGAGGAGGGGGAGGGGACGAAAGAAAGAAGGAGAAATAAAAGGGTCAGACATAAAGTCTGGCGAGTCTAGTTACTTTTAGCCAGTAGATAAATAAAAGCAACATGATAGGCATATACAGTGGATAAGAGAGATCACTACATAAATGGCAGGTGTGACAAGGTAGACAGGGTAAGGTGTACGTGTTTTACTAATGATTACTCTACACTATTACTAGTATAACTAAAATCAGATGATCCCTTCCACTATAAGTTGGTAGACTTAGGGCATACGTCCGAGTGTACCCTAACCATTCCATAATCGATCGGCTCCCTACCCCGTACATATCTTGTATTGGCGCCACAGTAGGAGGTATCAATCCCTAAAGTGACAACCCTTTATTTCCAAGATTTTCACAACCATATCTACTGGTGTCATGGTCGTATTATCCCCTTCTGCCCGGCTCATGCATGCACATGGCCCGGTCAGTTTGCGCCACCCACACCGCCCGTTCCGTTTGGATCTCTTATATTCAATCAGTAAGCGTGCCCCTTCTCCGCCTAGTACGGAGTTCTTTATTTGATACATACTCCGGGTTACCGACTTGAAATGGATCCCACACAATATGATACATGCTCTCCCCTTTGTCTTGTATCCCCACTAGATTTTTCACTAACTATGTATACCCCAAGGTGTCTTTAATTACATAGCCCTATGTCAGTTATGCTTACCCTTAAGGGTGTCTTTAATTACATAACTTTATTACATTTTTCTACCGGTTATGTATACCACTAGGTGTCTTTAATCACATAACCTTATTGGGTAAAGTTCGTGGGCCTATATGTAAATATTGCCCACCACCTCTAATTTACTTAACCCACCCACTACCCATTCAATTTTACTTAACTCTAACTTAAGTTCATAATCATACAATTCTTATGGATTAAATTAGGTTAAGCGATCCAATTCTTTACTATGTCCATTTATGGTTTATAATGGGCTAGACCTCCCACATTAGGCCTACAACATGTGGATGTTGGATATGCCGGTCGGGTCCGGGAAGACTTATTCCACAGTTGGGCCTAACCTAGTGTCATAGCCCGATTTTTATTTGTGAACTTAGACCTCTCACATTAGGTTCAACATTAGTGGTTGCTGGATATGCCGGCCGGGTCCGGGCATACTT
The DNA here is from genome assembly GCA_030737875.1 of Allium sativum. NCBI lineage: Eukaryota > Viridiplantae > Streptophyta > Magnoliopsida > Asparagales > Amaryllidaceae > Allium > Allium sativum. Next base: position 306,503,280 of record CM060924.1, read on the forward strand.
CCGCCACTAAGGCAACCTAACCTCGTGTCATAAGTGCAATTACAATTCCTAATTGTAATTACTAAATATTCCATTTTTATTCAAATCTACCTATGTTATTATAGGTGATTATTTATGTGTTTCCCCATTTGAATTATATGTCCAACATTACATAAATTATGCCAATTATAAACCCCTTTTTCCCCGTTTCCTAACTAACGTTTTCGCACGTATTTTGGCGGTATCTAGGCTATAAAGTAGCCTAGCCACAACAATAAAAAGGGAATATGACAAAGGTGATAGTTTCAACATATCTTGGCATACACATAAACTTAGCATGATAACAGGGTGAGTGGACATGTAATTTACATCATAACAAGGTGGACATAAAAATGATGAACTTGTGGCACCTACGATGTAAAAGCATAATTAGGTTGACATAACAACATGTTTAGATCTAAATTAACCCTTTTTGGTGTCCAACTATTTAGATCTAGCATAATTAGGGTGATGTAGCAAAACGTTTAGATCTAAGAATGGCTTCACATGTCAAGTTTACAACATATTTAGACTGATCACAATATGATAGGTGAAAGGTGATTTACATAAAGAACTAGATCTAGACAATGTTACAACTGTCCAATTTAATAGATGTACATTCACCATAATATAGTTACAAGTCAAGATCCACATAGGCAATATAATAGAACAACCATAATTGTATTAGATCTAGGGGAATAGATCTATCATGACACAGTATAGGATTTAACACAAGCACTCCAGCGTTAGGTTAAGAGAATTGAGAAAGAATGGATCTAGAATTTTTGAATTTGATTTGTGAAGTATGTTGTTATAGAAAACGGTTCAGTTCGCACTCTAGCAGCAGCGCCTCTATGATTTCCAATGAAGAAAATAGGAGAATAGGACACATATATATAATTGCCAGACCCCCTGAAACAAAGTGCCACGTCAGCCCAAAGGGTGTCGACACCCCTATGGGTGGGTCGACCCCTAGGTTGACACCCCTCTAGGGGGGTCGACCCCCTTAAGCGGGAATTTTGCCGCTTTGAGGATTTTTCGAATTTGAATCATTTCGGATAAGATTCTGACTCATCTCTGACTCATGCGTATATATAAATTTTTTCTTATACAAACTTAAAATCCTCATAACTTCTTCATACGGTGTCCGTTTTTCGCAAACCAAATGTCTGTCTTGACTAGAATTATGAGACGGACGCAATGGTGCAGTCCATTTCCTCTAATTTTAAATATTAAATTAATTATTATTTAATTTATTCTCTTTAATGTCGTTAAAAATTCGGGGTGTTACATTCTCCCCTACTCAAAGGACTTCGTCCCGAAATCTCTAAGTTGAGAAGAATGCATATCCTACCATCCATCATCCATCTACTCATCCACCAATCACTGGCATCATTGTCCTTAAAGATTTCTAATGCTTACATGAGTATATGCAAAGGTGTGTGTATATGACCCAACACTAATGTGAAGATCAGGCGGTCTACTGATTCAGTTGACCTCCTTAATGCAATGTATGTTAGTGCCATGAATCCAACATGTATGCAAATAATCATATTATATCATGTAAGTTCTATATGTGTGCACACCCATCCGTACAAATGCAACATCCATATGCTAGTTCATCCATTTCCATCCATAAAGAAAAAAAAATGCACACACATCCATATGCATTATGAAAGTGATTGAGCCGATCTTAGTGCCTAATGTGTAGGGCTAACAATTAGAACTGAGAAGCGAAAAACCAAACCGAACCGACCCGAAAAGACCCGGACCCGAACCGAACCCGAACCGAACCTGAACTGAACCCGACGGGTCTTGGGTTGGTTCTAGGTGATGAAAAATACAATAAAGACCCGATAAAACGACCCGAGTTGACCCGACCCGAAAGAACCGACCATAAAACATTAAAATATATGTATTTTTAGTGTTGCTACCCAAGAGAACCCGAACCGACCCGACCTGACCCAAACCGAAGCTCGGGTCGGGTCTAGATTTTGAAAATGTATGGTTTAGACCCGAAAAAACCCGACCCTCCTGGACCCGATACCTGATGGGTCGGGTCCGGGTCTATTGGGTCGGGTCTATTTGCCACCCTTACTAATGTGTGTGTAAATGCGTCCACAGGCAACCACTAGCAAACACTTGCATTCACTTGCGTCCATCAAACATAACATATTTCAAACACATGTTTACACCCATAGGATTCCTATCTAAAGGTCGAAAATACCATGGATAAGTTATACTCTATTGACAGAAATAAGCACTGATAAAACTTAGGAAAAGAAGTTAAGAACATACCCTCGAAAAGAAAAGGGTATGAAGCACGAATCTTGTCTTCGGTCTCCCAAGTCGCATCTTCTGGGTTATCTCCCCATTGAACCTTTTGCAACTTGATCTCTTTATTGCATAACTTCTTAATTTCTGACCCAAGAATACGGGTTGGGACTCGTCTGACTGTCACCTCCCGTACCACTTCGACTTCTTCCAACATACTCGGCTCAACAACTTCTATGGTGTCATGCAGGCACTTCCGCAGATGAGAGACATGGAAAACATCATGAACACTGGATAGATTTTCTGGGAGCTTTACTCTTTAGGCCATTTGGCCAATCCTCTCGGTTATGGGAAATGGTCCTACAAACCTAGGTGCCAACTTCCCTACTGATCCAAAGCGAACCACATTCCTTAAAGGCAATACTTTGATAAAAACTAAGTTTCCCACTTCGAATTCGATGTCAGTCCTTCTCTTGTCTGCATAGGACTTTTGGCTATCTTGAGCTGTCTTCATCCGCCGTCGAATAAGGTCAATCTTTTCGGACGTTTCCCTAACCATATCTAGTCCAAGTAATAATCTTTTTGTGGATTCCCACCAACAAGTTGGCGATATACAGGGTCCCCTGTACAATGCTTCGAAGGGTGCCATGCCGATGCTAGCTTGAAAACTGTTATTATAGGCAAACTCTACTAAAGGAAGATGCTCTTCCCAAGTCCCTCCGCAGCCTAGGATACACAGCCACAAAAGATCCTCAAGAATCATGTTCACCCTATCTGTCTGCCCATCGGTCTAAGGATGATAAGCGGTGCTTAAACACAACTGTGTACCTAATGCTTCTTGCAAACTCCTCCAAAATTCGCTGGTAAAGATGGGGTCTCGATCGCTCACGATGTTGGAAGGTAATCAGTGAAGACAAACTATCTCACAAACATAAATTGCTACCAACCATGATGTCGTCCTCTTACTCTTAACTGGAATAAATTGAGCACTCTAAGTGAGTCTACCTACTATCACCCAGATACTGGTGTTACCTTTCTTCAATCTAGGAAAACCATCTATGAAATCCATAGAGAAGCTCTCCCAGTTCCACTGCGGAACCTCCAACAGAGGAAGTAATCCACCGAGCTACTTTTGCTCAGCTATGACTTGCTGGCAAACTAAACATTGAGAAACAAATTCGGCCACATCTTTCTTCATCCTAACCCAACAGAAAACCCTCTTTATGTCCCTGTACATCTTATCACCGCCTGGATGAATGGTCATCTTAGAATGGTGGGATTCTTCTAGGACGGCCTTTATTAAGCTTCCAGTTTGAGGAATACAAAGCCTTCCATCTCGTCGCAACTACCCCTTTTCATCTATGGCATGTCTACTTAGGTGACTAGAAGTTTCCCTTCTTCTGAGCTTATCCATGATGTCTAGAATCTATGGGTTACCTTGTTGCAAAGCTTCTTTTTGATCCACAAAGGGTTGGTCGTATGTCCAAGGATGCAAACAAATCAGGCAAAACCTCGACGGAGGGTATAAAATCAAAAGCTGATATGAACTCCCAAGTTCTTTCTTTCCACAAATAGAGGACTCAGGACCGCCCTCTGCCTACTTAGTGCGTCTGCCACCACATTACCCTTGCTAGGGGTATAAGCAATCTCAAAATTATATGAAGCTAAGAACTCCATCTACCGTTGTTGCCTTAAGTTGAGATCCTTCTGGAGAATAAATACTTGATAAATTTATGATCGACTTATAATTCGAACTTTTCTCCAAGTAAATAATGATGCCATGTCTTTAACGCGAATACTATTGTAGCTAGCTCTAGATCATGGGTAGGGTAGTTCTTCTCATGAACTCTCAACTGTCTACCCCCATAACATATTACTTTCCCTTCTTGCATCAGAACCGCACCAAGCCCTGTACTGCAAGCATCGGTGTAAACAGTAAACACTTTACTCCCATCAAGCATGGTCAAGACTGGGGCTGTTGTCAGAGCCCTCTTCAGTCGTTGGAAAGCAATGTCACAGTCTATGTCCCATGAAAATGCCAAATTCTTCGTTATTAACCTGTTGAGTGGGGCTGATATCTTCGTGAAGTCCTTAATGAACTTCCTATAGTAACCTGCCAACCCCAGAAAGCTTTTCACCTCGGTTGCATTTTTAGGAATCTGCCAATCTTGCACCGCAACCACCTTTGCGGGATCTACAGTTATCCCTTCTTTGGAGACCACATGCCCTAGGAATCTCACCTCTTTTCTCCGAAAATGGCATTTGGAGAATTTTGCTTTAAGCTGATGGTCACAGAGAGTTTTCAAAACTTCTCTCAAATGTTGAGCATGCTCTTCTTCGCTTTTGGAGAAGATCAAAATATCTTGGTCAAAGACTACGACTGTGATGACCCCAAACTTCCGTAGTACGAAAGTAAGGATAATCATTGGAATGTAACATATTTAAAACAACAGCAAATCTCAGATAACAGCATAACACATAAATCATAGCAGTGGAAAATAGAAATGTCATCAACATCAGAACATCAGAGTGGCACAGTTACAGGATTAAACTCAGCATATAACCTGTCACTTGGCTGCCCGCGTGAAAAAGAGGGCACCTGAGTTTGCAAAGTGAAACAAACTACGAGTAAGTCATGGGACTGGTATGAGAAATCTTTCCTAACTTATCTAATAATATGGCTAATCATAGGACCACGCCTCTAACGCGGAACAGGTTTACTCCATTAGATTGCCAGTGCATAAATTAAATAAATTTTTATTAAAAACAATGCAATGCTTTTTAGAAAAATTAAATCATTATAAGACTCAAGTCCCGTCACACAATGTAACGCAAACCGGAGATAGAGTTTTACCTTATAATGATCAAACATGCTTGGTACGTTAAAAATAATATTTAATATTATTATTTGTGTCTAATCAGTTTTCAGAGTACTTTCAAAGTAAATGTGTCAATCCTAGACGGCATAGTACCCCATCCTACTATGTCGCCATATATAGGTTTACAATCAAAACCGTAATGTCGTATTGGAAATTGGGTTTCCATCATGAGTCAAGGCTAGGGACGATCTCCTTACCGATTCGAGACACCCTAGCAAATGTCTCAGGATCACACCTACGGGCAGCCCGTGGATCTTGCAGGGCCGGTCCACAAATAATTTAGTGGATTAGTTATGCCTGAACACACGTTTCAAGGTCCTATTGAACCTATCAATTGGCCACTATTGACCAATATAACCAAGGCCTCGTAATCCATCATACACATAAGTAAAAATGTCTGGGCTCCATATCATGACACCACTTCTAGCTAGAAAGAAATGTGTGCACTCCCCGCGTTCCCTTATCCCGTTTCTGACTCCTACCGGGGTGTGAGGCTCGCGAAGTAGCGCTATACACAAAGCTACACCTAAACAAGCCGTGCTTTGATCATCAACCACAAGGCTATGCTTTTCAACAAATGCCTCGATCATTTGCATCTTGGCATGCCACATTGACAATCCATGCCATGCGATCAATAACTATCAATATATAACCTTTGAGCTCGTGCGTCTCAGAGAAGGATGTTAAGCAAGAGAATAAATTCTCCACCACCAAATAGATATATATTAAATAGAGATTAATTTACATGTAATGAAATCCATTGTCAAACACACGTCCATCTACAAGTCCATTCTGGGTCTGAACGAAACCGGAGACACCTTATTCCTCGTCCCGTATGTCCAATACGGAAGAGAGGTGCTCACTTACCCGGACAATCAACAAGTACATCCGGACAACTACCACTTTAACCCTTTACTATGAGCTACCCAATGTCGGGCATCAGTAGTCGTCCATTCGATGTGAAGATCGCCGGTCTTCAATCACCGTCTTCAATATCTTCGATTTAAATCGTAGTATAATTGTTTGAAATGAGATTGAACTCGGTCTTTTCAAATAATTCTCGTATATATATGTATAATTTGAATCATTTCATATCGTTTATATAATTTTGTAATGATTTATTGCTATTTTCATTATATAAAAATAGCCCAATTTAATTTAACAACGCTTCGGCTCAATAGGCGGCTCTTGCGTTGTTTTTACCGAAATTTGATTTACACATTTCTCGAAATCTAACCATTTGATTCTAATAAATTTTATACCATTAGAAATATCTTCCCAAAGCGTTCCTAACAATTCTAGTTTTGGGAAAATCCGACAGTCGGATCTTTCGGTATAATCGTTTAAAGTTACGATTCCGAAACGCGAATTACCGCGCGCGATTCGTTTAATTTTAATTTATATTTATATATGTTAGATTATATATAAATATAAATCATTTGACGATTCTACTAACATGCTTAACATGCCAACTAAAAGCATGTTTTATTTGCATAACATATCTATATGATTATAATGTCAAATAGATATGTATTTTATGTACATGAATTCACTACAAGTTTCTATTGTTAGTAAAATGTAATTTATTTACATGACCTTGTCTACATTTCTAATGTCAAATAAAAATGTAATTTACTTACATTACATTGTAGCTAATGACAAATAAAAATTATCATTATTTTCTATTTCTATTTTAACTTTAACAAATAAAAAGAAATATTTTTATTTGTATATAATTTCAATGTATAACATGTCACATAAAAATGTTTATTTTTTTTGCATACAAATTCTAATGTACAATTTGACAGTAAAAATGTTTCTTGAAATTGGTACACAAATTCTAATGTGTAATTTGGCAATAAAAATATCATTTTAATTTGTACACAAATTCTAATGTGTATTTTGACGATAAAAATGTCACTTTAATTTGTACACAAATTCTAATGTGTATTTTAACGATAAAAATGTCACTTTAATTTGTACACAAATTCTAATGTGTATTTTAACGATAAAAATGTCACTTTAATTTGTACACAAATTCTAATGTGTATTTTAACGATAAAAATGTCACAAAATAAAAATGATTCTTTAATTTGCATACAAATTCTGTTGTTTATTTTGACAATAAAAATGATTCTTTAATTTGCGTACAAATTCTATTGTATATTTTGATAATAAAAATGATTCTTTAATTTGCATACAAATTCCATTATATATTTTGACAATGAAAATGATTCTTTAGTTTGCATACAAAGTCTATTGTATATTTTGACAATAAAAATGATTCTTTAATTTGCATACAAATTCTATTTCAACAAAATGCATAAAAAGTAATTCATTCATTTTTGTTGACAATTCTATTTCAACAAAATGATTAAAACGATATTTTCATTTTTGTTGACAATTCTATTTCAACAAAATGATTACAAAGTGATTCATTCATTTTTGTTGATAATTCTATTTTAATCAAAATGAATAAAAGTGATAATTTCATTTTGTTAAAAATTCTAGTTTAATAAAATGAACAAAAGTGATAATTCCATTTTGTTAACAATTCTAGTTTAATCAAAATGAATAAAAGTGATAATTTCACTTTGTTAACAATTCTAGTTTAACAAAATGAACAAAAGCGATAATTTCATTTTGTTTACAATTCTATTTTAACAAAATGAATATAAGTGATAACTGCATTTATGTTGACAATTCTAGTTTAACAAAATGATTAAAAGTGATAATTTCATTTTGTTAACAATTCTAGTTTAACAAAATGAATAAAAATGGTCTTTTCATTTTGTTAACAATTCTATGTCAACAAAATAAATATTTTTGCTTTAACACAAATCTATTTAACAAAAATGTTATTTTTGTTTTAAGTCAAATTTATTTAACGAAAATGTTAATTTTGTTTTAACTCAAATCTATTTAACAAAAATATAATTTTTTTTTTCAACCATTATATTTTGACAAGAAAGATAATTTTTGTTTCAACTATTATATTTTGACAAAAATGTAAATTTTGTTTTCAACTAATCTATTTTTACAAAAATGTAAATTTTGTTTCAACTAATCTATTTTGACAAAAATGTATATTTTGATTCAACTAATCTATTTTGACAAAAACGTATATTTTGTTTTAACTAATCTATTTTGACAAAAATGTATATTTTGATTCAAGTAATCTATTTTGACAAAAATTGTATATGTGACACCCCACGTCCATTAATGTCACTCACAAAGGGAATGCATTAACTTCTATGGAGCATTATAAGTGTGTATAGAACAGAAACTTAACAACAAGACAGATATAAAATAGTACTTAAAAATTTAAAACTTCATTCATTGAGCGATAAACAAATAAGTTTGATTACATCATCAAAAACCAAAGACTAGAGTCAAGTACATAATATCCATCTTGACTAAATCAGAGTACATAAAATGAAAGACATAACTCCAACATAAAACAGCCATAAATAAGATAGGTTGAACTTTTACTTCAACGATCCAAGCAACTTCCAAAGAAACAGATAAAGCTGTCCAAATCAAGCTCCAATAGTACTAGTCCCACCCTGAGAACCTTAGGGGGGGAGGGAAAGGAAGAATAGAGGTGGAAACAAAGGGGGTCAGACATAAAGTCTGGCGAGTGCAATAACTTTAACAATATAATCATTAAGTAACTACGATAAGGCATAAGTTGGAAAATAAGGAAATGACTGTGAACAAATGGGTATGACAAAGAAGACAAAGGAAATAAGATGAACAAAGATAAGGTTAAAGGCGTACCTAATCACTATAGGATAATTACTGCACTGCACCACACCAAACACCCTAAAAGTTGATCCCGCCTACAGAACTCAATAATGATAATGGTAGTTTCGTGTACCCCTAGCAGCCTTCATAGGTGTCGTCTGCCCCTATCTCCAATAGGTGTACCCACTACCCCCATTCGATTGGCTCCCTAACTCGTAGATACCCGTGCTGGCCCCACAGTGGGGTGTATCACTCCCCAAAGTGGCAACCCGATACCACCAAATGCACGGCTTATATCTACATGATGCAACAACGTCTTATGTACCAGCCCAGGCCCACACACGCATATGACCCCGTTGGACTTGCGTTGCCACCGCTAGCCCGTTTTGACCTCTTACAATCAAACCCAGTACGCGTGTCCCGTCCTCGACTTGGGTCGAGCTCACAAAGATACTTGATGGGTTACTGGTTTGAAAAGAGCCCCATGCATGATACAAGCTTTCTACCTATGCTTGGTCCCCTCTAAGGTTTTTCCCACTTAACCCCATTCTTATTCATGTCTTCTTACATGTTTCAATCTTGGTTAATTGCATCTAATCGTATTTCACATGCCAACCAAGACACCCATTTGATTTCTCATGCCACCCAAGGCACCCACTTAACCCCTCCATATCCCACCACACGTTTATCTGGTTAAGTGTTTCTTAATTCATTATCACCGTAACCTTGTAGAGACCTCCCACATTAGACTGGCATTTGTGGCTGCTGGATTTGTCGGGTGGGTCCGGGCAGTTTTACACCACAAACGAGCGTAAACTCGTGTCTTTACAACTGTTACGCATTTTATTAACGCCTTTGACCTCTCACTATAGACTAGCATTTGGGGCTGCTGGATTTGCCGGGCGGGTCCGGGCAGTCTTACACCACAAACAAGTCTAACCTCGTGTCTTAGGCGGTTTATTATTACACATCTTTATTTAACCCCAAAGTGGAATAATATCCCTATTGAAAATTTGTAAATAAATTCCAAATATACTTATGTCCATAAATGCCATTTTTTCAAATTAATGTCTTAAATTAATTATATGCCTATTTAAGGCCATTTATGCCAATTTTCAATATGTGTATATATTCAATATTACCCCCATCGTTCCCACGTTGTTCGTTCGTTTGTCATAACATATATGTATATTAGACTAGCAATTTGTCTAGCACATAAAAGGGAAGAAACATCGCAAATTTGCATAACACACAAAAATGGATCTAATCTTACGAATAAGGATTACAACATAACTTGCAACTTTGTATTGTCATGAATCTAAACATATGCCTAAAGGTATGAACTTGCATATATATAATATAGTTTTTCACCTAAAACTTGCATATATGAATATAGTTTTCATTCCAAAACTTGCATAGGCCATAGTCACAAACTTACATAAAATTATGTATGTCATAGATCTAAATCTAAAGGTGTAAACTCGCATATATGTGAATCCAATTTCTACCTAAACTTGCATATAGTCACTTATTTGATTCACATGTAACTTGTGTACAATTCATATAGAAACTAGCATATAATCTACACCAAATATGTGTACAATTCATATAGAAACTAGCATATTAACTACACCCAAACTTGCATATAGAATGATGTCAAACATGAATCAAGTTGAACATAGGTGATTGGGAACATACAAAGGAATCTACAACAAAACTGTCATTATGAACAACTAGCATATATTGACAAAATACCACAATTTCCAATGTTTCACAAACATAGCCATATAACCCAATTTATATCTCAACCCAATTAACTTTTTAATTATCTTATTAAAGAAATTGAACTTACAACTCAAAGAAGGTCTTGAGTTCTGGAATCTGAGTTCTGAAATTGATTTAGCTCGCCTTTGAAGTAGACAAATTCGTTGTTGTTGTTATAAATTTGAGTTGAATTGAGTTGATTAGCTTCACTTTCTCTCTAGTTGGTGGCGGCTACTCTAGGTTGCAAGGTGATAGCATGACGGCCATGGTTCTAATTTTTATTTGGTTTTAGGGTTTGAGTTTACATGTGTTTATATAGAATTTAGGATTAATTTAGGCCATCCGATCAACCTAGAATCAATCAAGACCATTTAGACCAGATCAGAACAATCCAGAAACCCTAATGACTCAGCAACAAGTCATAAGTCGTCATCCTTCAGATCCGCCCGGGAGGGGGGAGGGGGGCAGGTCGACCTATAGGGGGGAGGTCGACCCCCTGGTCGACCTGGGTCCTGGGCGGGAATTTTCCCGCTCAACCCGATTCTGACTTCTGATTTGAATTTGAATCTGTTTCGAGCTATTTGAATTTATTTGAATTTTCTGGAAACTTCCGGCAGCTGTAACTTCTTCATACGAAATCCAATTTTCGCAAACTCGGACTCTATTTCAACCAGAATTCCGAGACGAACACAATGGCGTAACCTGTTTCCCTTGATTCTCAAATTTAAAATTAATTATTCCTTAATTTGTTAACTTTAATATTTAAATTTACGAGGTGTTACATTCTCCCTTCCTTAAAGGATTTTGCCTCCGAAATCTCCAAGTTTGAGGAGAATGCATATCCTAACATCCAATCATCCATCTACTCAACCATCAAACACACGCATCCATTGTTCTTACAAAGTTTCTAATGCTGTATGAAAATATGCAAGAAGTGTGTGTATATGTACCTTATCTAATGCAAAATCAGGCGGTCTACTGATTCAGTTGACTCCTTAATGCAAACCATGATAGTGCTATGCGTCCATTATGTATGCGAAAGAATCCTATCGATACATGTCATTTCTACATGTGTGCACAACCATTCATCAAAATGCAGCATCCATATGATGACACAACCATTATACATCCATTAAATTAAATATGCACACACATTTATATGCAACATGAAGGTGATTGAGCCGATCTAGTTCCTAAGGTGTGTGTATATGCATCCACGAGCAACCACTAGCAACCACTTGCATCCATCAGACATAACATGTCTCAAACACATGTTTCAACCATAGGGTTCTTCCTAACTAAAGATCGAAGATGTCATCGCAAAGATAATACTAAAAGATAGGAAAAGTATCAACAAAGCGGTAGAAAAAGGAGAAATTAAGACATACCCTCAAAAAGGAAAGGGTACAAGGTACGCATCTTATCTTTTGTCTCCCAAGCTGCGTCTCTTTGATCATCTACCCATTGAACTTTGACCAAATTGACCTCTTTGTTGCGAAGCTTTTTGACCTCCGATCCGAGAATGCGCGTAGGAGCTCGTCTGATCGTGGAATTGCGCTCTACTTCCACTTCTTCAAGCGTGCTCGGCTCTACCACTTCCGCCATATCGTGTAAACACTTACGCAAATGTGAAACACGTCGTGAACTCCGCTGAGCTTCTCTGGTAACTTTACTCTGTACGCCATTTGTCCAATCCTCTCTGTAATTGGAAAGGGTCCTACGAACCTTGGTGCCAACTTCCCTAACAATCCAAAGCGGACTACGTTTCTCAATGGTGACACCTTAATAAAAACCATGTCCCCAACATTGAACTCAAGATCGGTTCGTATCTTATCAGCATATGACTTCTGTCGGTCCTGTGCCGGCTTCATTCGCCGTCGAATCAGGTCAATCTTCTCCGAAGTCTCCCTAATCATGTCGGGTCCAAGCAAAACCTTATCCGTGGATTCCCACCAACATGTAGGCGATCGGCACGGTCGTCCATAAAGAGCCTCAAAAGGTGCCATGCCAATACTTGCCTGAAAACTATTATTATAGGCGAACTATACTAGTGGAAGGTGTTCTTCCCATGTTCCTCAAAAGTCTAGAATGCATAGCCTCAGAAGGTCTTCTAGAATCCGATTCACTCTCTCGGTCTGGCCATCCGTCTGAGGATGATAAGTGGTACTTAAGCATAATTGCGTTCCAACCGCCTCTATCGGTCACAATGCTGGAGGGTATGCCGTGCAAATGAACTATCTCTCGAAGGTAAACAGATGCTAACCATGCGGCGGTCCTTTTACTTTTGATGGGAATAAAATGGACACTTTTAGTTAGTCGGTCTACAATTACCCAAATCCCCGTATTACCCTTCCTCGATCTTGGTAACCCGTCTACAATATCCATGGAAACGCTTTCCCATTTACAAAGCGGAATCTCTAAGGGATGGAGCAAACCTCCGGGCTTCTTTTGCTCCGCCTTGACTTGCTGGCACACTAAGCATCTAGCAACGAATTCGGTCACGTCCTTCTTCATTCCGGCCTAAAAGAAAACTCGCTTCATATCCCTATACATCTTATCACCACCAGGATATATGGTCATCTTCGAGTGATGTGAGTCTTCAAGAATTGCCTTCTTCAAACTTTCGTCGTGTGGTACGCAAAGTCTTCCATCTCTACGTAGCCAACCTCTCTCATCTATAGCATATCTATCAAGATGTCTCGAGGACTCCCTTCCTATAAGCTTGCTTACTATCTCAACCAACTGTGGGTCGTTCTGCTGTGCCTCTCCAACTCGACCCAAAAGTGTAGGTTGCACCTCTATTGATGCCAACAATCAGGGTACAAAATCGACAAAGGGTTTGAAGTCAAAGGAATATGTATACTCCAAACTCTGTCGCTCTACAAACAAAGGACTTAAAGCTAACTTCTTTCTACTTATGGCGTCAGCTACAACGTTACCCTTGCCAGGGGTATATGCGATCTCAAAATTGTAGGATGCCAAAAACTCCAACCATCTCTGTTGCCTCAAGTTTAGGTCCTTCTGAGAGAATAAGTACTTTAGCGACTTATGGTCTATATACAACTCAAACCTTTTGCCAAGCAAATAATGACGCCACGACTTAAGTGCAAAAACTATGGCCGCCAACTTCAAGTCGTGGGTTGGGTAATTTTTCTCTTGGGTTTTCAACTGTCTTCCACCATAGCATATCACCCTTCCCTCTTCCGTTAAAACTGCGCCAAGCCCTGTCCCGCAAGCATCGGTATATACAGTGAATTTCTTACTCCCGTTTGACAAAACTAAAATTGGAGTTGTCGTCAAAGCCCTCTTCAGACGTTGGAAAGCATCTTCACAGTCAACGTCCCAAGTAAAAGTCAAATTCTTCTTCGTTAATCGAGTAAGAGGGGCTGATATCTTTGCGAAGTCTTTAGTGAACTTCCTATAATAGCCAGCCAGCCCTAAAAAGCTTCTTACTTCGGTCGCATTCTTAGGAGTTTTCCAATCTTGGATTGCCACTATCTTAGCGGGATCCACAACTATCCCTTCCATAGAGACCACGTGTCCTAAGAACCTCACTTCTTTTCTCCAAAAATGGCACTTGGAGAATTTAGCTTTTAGCTGATGTGCTCGTAGGGTCTCTAAGACTTCCCTAAGATGTAGGGCATGCTCTTCTTCATTTTTAGAGAAAACTAGAATATCGTCTACAAAGACTACCACAAACTTGTTCATAAACTCCCTAAACACCCTACTCATTAAGTCAACAAAGTATGCGGGTGCATTTATCAAACCAAAAGGCATGATGAGACACTCGAAGAAACCGTCAGGAGTTCTGAATGCAGTCTTATCGATGCTATCTTCAACCACCCTTAGCTGATGAAACCCTGTAGCAAAATCCAGTTGCGAGAAAACCGAAGCTCCCACCAACTGATCAAATAAATCGTCTATCCTCGGTAACGGGTGTCTGTTCTTCTTTGTTAGCTTATTCAGCTCTCTATAGTCCACGCACAATCTAAGTGAACCATCAGCTTTTGTAACAAAAACGACTGGAGCACCCCACTCCGAAATACTTCTTCTTATGAACCCCTTCTCAAGCAATTCTTTCACTTGCTTACTGAGTTCTCTTCTCTCTCTCGGAGCTATGTGTCGCACTGGTAATGCAACTGGCTTTGCATTATCTACTAAGTATATTCGAAAGTCTATCTCACGCCTCGGGGGTAAACCTCGAACTTCATCGAAAACATCTGAGTATTCACGGACCACTCTAACTGACAGCAAATTCTCAACAGACGCGTCTAGTGATTCTAGATAACTTAGTATAACAGAATTCATGGGATTACAAGAGATTTCGAGAGTGTTTCCCAAACGAGTCATAAGCCTAACCTCTCTCTTTTCACAATCTAGGACGGCTCCATTACTGGATAGCCAATCCATGCCCAAAATTAACCCATAGCCCGTGAAGCCCAAAACATAAGCATCACATCTAAACCCAATGCTAAGTATAGAAATTTCCAAATCCAAACAAATCATCGACAAATAGGCTGAGCCCCCAATTGGATTTGAAACAACTAAGAGATCCTCTACTATACTGGTGTTTAGGTGTGGTGTCTCAACTAAAGCAGTGGATATAAAAGAGTGCGATGCGCCAGAATCAAAGAGTGTGCGAACAGGATGATCGAAAAGATAAACTAAACTTTCAACAGAAATTACTCTACCTCGTTCTTGCAGCGGAGGGACCACGAGAGCCTGGACCTGCCCCCTTGCCTGCCCTGGTGCCATGAGAGCCTGAATCTGCCCTCCAGAGGTAGGCCCTGCCCTCTGCCCTTTCTTTGGGCAGTCCTTAATCAGATGTCCTGCCTCGCCACAGTGGAAACAACCAGTCTTCTTCTTCCTACAATCTTTGCTTAGATGGCCTGGTGTCCCACAGTTAAATCATCTTTTCTTTCCCTTGCCATTGTTGTCTTTACCACCCTTCTTGTTCTGATGTTGTTGTTGTGGTTTATGTGGTTTATTTTGATCCCCTTTCTTCTCAGGTGCTTTAATAGCATTGGCGCCTTTCTCCTCTTCATGCATAAGCGCCATGTCAACTAGTCTCTCAAAGGTGGCCCCCATAGGGATGTGGGTCATAGCTAACCCATGTAGCGGCTCGTTCAAACCCTTAACAAATCTCAGGGCCTTCTTTTCGGGTGTATTCACCAAGTCCAAGCCAAATCTCGCTAATTGATTGAACTTGTTGACGTATTCTTTCACTGATAGATTCCCCTGCCTCAATGCCAAAAACCTTTCCATGTATAGATTCTCTTCAGCCCGTGAGAGAAACTTTGCCTCAAACATACGCCTGAAATCTGGCCATTTATCAACTGGACGCTCTCCATTAGTGACCTCCCACCAAAACAAGGCCTCATCCTTCATTAACCAGGCAGCTAACTGGACCTTTATTCCATCTTCTACCTCAAAGATTCCAAACAATTCTTCCACCTCCTTTAGCCAATTTCGAGCTTCAACAAACGTCTCCGACCCGTGAAAAGGTTTCCCGCCCATTGCCCGAAAGTCCTTGCATATCTTTGCGAAAGTGTCAACACGGGGAGGAGGAGGAGAAGGATTTGTTGTGCCTGTGACATGGGCCCTAGCTTCCAGATACCTTCTAAACTATCCTGGTATCAGTATCCCCTCGGGTATCTCGGGAATTCCAAACATGCTGAAAAGAAAATGAAGAGATTCAAACGAAGAATTCGAAGAAAGATATATGACTCTTGGGGTTATGTTTTTAAAATAAACTTTTCTCTTGAAGATATTCTCCTAAAAACATACTTTTGAAAGTATTTCTTTATAAAATGCTTTTGAAAAATAGTTTTTCAAAATATCTTATCTGTTCTGGTAACCTTTAGCTCTGATACCACGTGTGACACCCCACGTCCATTAATTCACTCACAAAGGGGATGTGTTAACTTCTATGGAGCATTTCAAGTTTTTATAGAACATAAACTTAACAACAAGACAAATATAAAATAATACTTAAAAATTTAAAACTTCATTCATTGCAGCGGTAAACAAATAAGTTTGATAACATCATCAAAAACCAAAGACTAGAGTCAACTACATAATATCCATCATGACTAAATCAGAGTACATAAAACGAAAGACATAACCCCAACATAAAATAGCCATAAATAAGATAGGCTGAACTTTTACTTCAGCGATCCAAGCAACTTCCAAAGAAAGAGATAAAGCTGTCCAAATCAAACTCCACTAGTACTAGTCCCACCCTAAGCACCTGGAGGGGGGGAAGGAAGAAAAGAGGTGGAAACAAAGGGGGTCAAACATAAAGTCTGGCGAGTGCAATAACTTTAACAATATAATCATTAAGTAACTAGGATAAGGCATAAGCTGGAAAATAAGGAAATGACTATGAACAAATGGGTATGACAAAGCAAACAAAGGAAATAAGATGAACAAAGATAACGTTAAAGGCGTACCTAATCACTATAGGATAATTACTACACTGCACCACACCAAACACCCTAAAAGTTGATCCCGCCTACAGAACTCAATAATGATAATGGTAGTTTCGTGTACCCCTAGCTGCCTTCATAGGTGTCGTATGCCCCTATCTCCACTAGGTGTACCAACTACCCTCAATCGATGGGCTCCCTAACTCGTAGATACCCGTGCTGGCCCCACGGTGGGGTGTATCACTCCCCAAAGTGGCAACCTGATACCACCAAATGCACGGCTTATATCTACACGATGCAACAACGTCTTATCTACCAGCCCGGGCCCACACACGCATATGACCCCGTTGGACTTACGTTGCCACCGCTAGCCCGTTTTGACCTCTTACAATCAAACCCAGTACACATGTCCCGTCCTCGACTTGGGTCGAGCCCACAAAGATACTTGATGGGTTACTCGTTTGAAAAGGGCCCCTATGTATGACACAAGCTTTCCACCTATGCTTGGTCCCCTATAAGGTTTTTCCCACTTAACCCCATTCTTATTCATGTCTTCTTACATATTTCAATCTTGGTTAAGTGCATCTAATCGTATTTCACATGCCACCCAAGGCACTTACTTGATTTCACATGCCACCCAAGGCACCCACTTAACCCCCGATGTCCCACCACATGTTTATCTGGTTAAGTGTTTCTTAATTCATTAACACCGTAACCTTGTAAAGGCCTCCCACATTAGACTGGCATTTGTGGCTGCTGGATTTGTCGGGCTAGTCTGGGCAGTCTTACACCACAAACGAGCCTAACCTCGTGTCTTTACAACTGTTACGCATTTAATTCATGCCTTTGACCTCTCACATTAGACCGGCATTTGTGGCTACTGGATTTGCCGGGCGGGTCCGGGCAGTCTTACACCATAAACGAGTCCAACCTCGTGTCTTAGGCGATTTATTATTACACATCTTTATTTAACCCCAAAGTGGATTAGTATCCCTATTGAAAATTTGTAAATAAATTCCAAATATACTTATGTCCATAATTGCCCCAATTATGTCCATAAATGCCAATTTTTCAAATTAATGTCTTAGATTAATTATATGCCTATTTAAGGCCATTTTTGCCAATTTTCAATATGTGTATATATTCAATATTACCCCCATCGTCCCCACGTTGTTCGTTCGTTTGTCATGATATATATGTATATTAGACTAGCAATTTGTCTAGCACATAAAAGGGAAGAAACATCGCAAATTTGCATAACACACAAAAATGGATCTAATCTTACAAATAAGGATTACAACATAACTTGCATAAACTTTGTATTGTCATGAATCTAAACATAGGCCTAAAGGTATGAACTTGCATATATATAATATAGTTTTTCACCTAAAACTTGCATATATGAATATAGTTTTCATTCCAAAACTTGCATAGGCCATAGTCACAAACTTACATAAAATTATGTATGTCATAGATCTAAATCTAAAGGTGTAAACTTGCATATATGTGAATCTAATTTCTACCTAAACTTGCATATAGTCACTTATTTGATTCACAGGTAACTTGTGTACAATTCATATAGAAACTAGCATATAATCTACACCAAACATGTGTACAATTCATATAGAAACTAGCATATAATCTACACCCAAACTTGCATATAGAATGATGTCAAACATTAATCAAGTTGAACATAGGTGATTGGGAACATACAAAGGAATCTACAACAGAACTGTCATTATGAACAACTAGCATATATTGACAAAATACCACAATTTCCAATGTTTCACAAACATAGCCATATAACCCAATTTATATCTCAACCCAATTAACTTTTTAATTATCTTATTAAAGAAATTGAACTCACAACTCAAAGAAGGTCTTGAGTTCTGGAATCTGAGTTCTGAAATTGATTTAGCTCGCCTTTGAAGTAGACAAATTCGTTGTTGTTGTTGTTGTTATAAATTTGAGTTGAATTGAGTTGATTAGCTTCACTTTCTCTCTAGTTGGTGGCGGCTACTCTAGGTTGCAAGGTGATAGCATGACGACCATGGTTCTAATTTTTATTTGGTTTTAGGGTTTGAGTTTACATGTGTTTATATAGAATTGTGGATTAATTTAGGCCATCCGATCAACCTAGAATCAATCAAGACCATTTAGACCAGATCAGAACTATCCAGAAACCCTAGTGACTCAGCAACAAGTCATAAGTCGTCATCCTTCAGATCTGCCTGGGGGGGCAGGTCGACCCCCAGGTCGACCTGTAGGGGGGAGGTCAACACTATGGTCGACCCCCTGGTCGACTTGGGTCCTGGGCGGGAATTTTCCCGCCCAGCCCGATTCTGACTTCTGATTTGAATTTGAATCTGTTTCGAGCTGTTTGAATTTATTTGAATTTTCTGGAAACTTCCGACAACCATAACTTCTTCATACGAAGTCCAATTTACGCAAACTCGGACTCTATCTCAACCAGAATTCCAAGATGAACACAATGGCGTAACCCGTTTCCCTTGATTCTCACATTTAAAATTAATTATTCCTTAATTTGTTAACTTTAATATTTAAATTTATGGGGTGTTACAGTATTTTGATTCAACTATTCTATTTTGACAAAAATGTATATTTTGTTCAACTAATCTATTTTGACAAAAATGTATATTTTGATTCAACTATTCTATTTTGTGAAAAATGATATATTTTTTTTCAACTATTTTGTTTCAACAAAAAATGATATTTTTGTTTTCAACCATTTAGTTACAATAAAAACGATATATTTGTTTTCAACTATTTTGTTTCAACACAAATTGATAATTTTGTTTTCAACCATTTTGTTACAACAAAAATATATATTTGTTTTCAACTATTTTATTTCAACAAAAATGGATATTTTTGTTTTCAACCATTTTGTTACAACAAAACTGATATATTTGTTTTCAACTATTTTATTTCAACAAAAATTGGTATTTTTGTTTTCAACCATTTTGTTACAGCAGAACTGATATATTTGTTTTCAACTATTTTATTTCAATAAAAATTGATAATTTTTTTTCAACCATTTTGTTACAACAGAACTGATATATTTGTTTTTCAACTATTTCATTTCAACACAAATCAATATTTTTGGTTTCAACCATTTTGTTACAACAAACTGATATATTTGTTTTCAACTATTTTATTATAACAAAAATGATATATTTGTTTTCAACAATTTTGTTATAACACAATAATCATCAAATTAATAGATCTACATAACAACATCAATCATCAATCCCAAATCAAATCACGTATAATAATCAATAGAATTTAACAGCGTATGGGTAATACCACAATCATGATTAATTAATTTTAATTATATATAAAAAAATAGTAGAATTCTCATAGTGGTTTTTTAATTCTGAATAATTCAAAATTGAAATTTGCCAAAATCCAACTTGCTCCAAATTCGTTCTAGTCAGTCCAGGAATGTAGATCTCAGATTCACGATCCCAACGGTTCTGAAATCGTCCAATTCTGAATTCGTTTGAGTAAGATATGAGTTTATTTAGGTGGATAATATTTTTAAATTAATTAATTAAATAATAAAAGGGAAAAAAATACCCTTCTTCTTCTACCTTTAGGTTGAGGCCGTGACTTCTTTTATTTTGTTCGATACTAGGTTTAGGGTTATCGATCCAACCTCTCAGTATCTCGACGATCCAACGCCACGGTGTCGAAGAGGAGCAGGAGGCGCCCAGGGTGGACCCCATGCGGTAGCGTTCGATCGCACCAAGGGGGTGCGGCGGCGGTGCAAACCCACTGACTTCGGGGTGCAAATTCGATCCCAATACACCACGGTTTTTTATCAACCCCGTATGAAATTGAAGCTTATGAAATTCTCTACAATAAAGTCAAAAGGGGTAAGGAATTTTATAGAGTGGATCGAAAGAAATTAGTGGAGGAAGGGAAGAACGTTTCTGGCCATTGACAGGGAAGAGCGGTGACTACTGTATAGTATATCAAGGTTTGTTAACGTATATTTATAATAAAATAATATTTAATTTTAGTTTTTGCAAATAAACCCATTAATCCTCAATAGCTCCAAATTCAGCTCAATGAGAGTTGTTCCTACACCAATGCCCCCATTCGGACACCAAGGGCTAGGTCCCGTCAGCCCAATCGATCGTTTTCAGTCTGTTTTCTTCAATTTGAAATATAAACCATTTGTTTATTTAATTTGATCATACATTTAAATTTACCAGGACCACATACGGACTCCGAAAATTCCTGAAAAATGAATTTAGCTATGTTTCACGATACGGTCCTAACAAAATTAATTTCGTCAAATTCGGAGACTGTTTGAAAAATAGCCTTTTTAACGGTCGACTAAATTCAACAAAAATTATCGAACACTGTTTAATTTACCATACTCACATATTAATTCCAAAAATTATGGAAAATTAAACTTAGCATTAATTTGACATTCCGGATCCGACAAAAATGGTTTCGTCGAAAACGAAGGTCGTTTGTAAAATGGCCATTTATACGGGCTATATATTATATTAAATTCCATAGCGACTATTCTGAATATTCAACTGGCCATAACTTTTTATTCCTGCTATGAAATTTCAAATTTTCAGATCTGTTAGAAAGATATAATTAAACATATTTAAATATTTCTGGTTTTACTGAAATCCGATTTATTTTGAATCCTGTACATTCAGTTAAAGTTTAAATTCAAATTTTCAAACTACCGCGCTATTGTTAACTCCTTTTAAAATTAAAATAAATATATTCGTTCTAACTTCGATTTAAATAAATTTTAAATCGTTATTGTTTAAAATAAATGATTTTAACTTTGCCAAAAAAAAAAAAAAAATTGGTTCTGATTTTCGGGTTGTTACAATGACAAATTTGTTTAGGAACTCCCGAAACACCCTACTCATCTAATCAACAAAATAGGCGGGTGCATTTGTCGACCCAAAAGGCATAACTAACCATTCAAAGAAACCGTCCGAAGTTCTAAAAGCAG
The DNA here is from genome assembly GCA_030737875.1 of Allium sativum. NCBI lineage: Eukaryota > Viridiplantae > Streptophyta > Magnoliopsida > Asparagales > Amaryllidaceae > Allium > Allium sativum. Next base: position 306,525,398 of record CM060924.1, read on the forward strand.
TCTTATCTATGCTGTCCTCATCCATCCTCAACCGATGGAACCCCGTAGCCAAGTCCAACTGAGAAAATACCGAGGCACCAACAAGCTGATCAAATAAATAATCAATCCTCGGAAGTGGGTGCCTATTCTTCTTGGTTAACTTGTTCAATTCTCTATAGTCAACGCACAAATGAAGTGAACCATCCGCTTTAGTTGCGAATACTATTGGAGCACCCCATTCAGGTATGCTTCGTCTGATAAACCCTTTCTCAAGTAGCTCCCCTACTTTCTTACTCAGCTCCCTCCTTTCCCTTGGATCCATGTGGCGCACTGGTAATGCAACTGGCTTTGCATTGTCTACCAGATATGTGCGGAAGTCGATCTCGCGCCTTAGAGGTAAACCCCGTACCTCATCAAAAACATCGGAATAATATCGAACCACTGGAACAGATTGCAAATCGTCTATGGATGCATCTAGAGACTGTAGGAAGCTAAGCTTAACAGACCCTTGGGGGTCACAAGAAACTTAAATGGCCCCATACGCGGTAAGAATCCATTCCTAGAATCAACCTGTAGCCCATAAACCCAAGCACATACGCGTTGCATTCAAACTCAATGCCTAACACAGATATTTTCAAACCACGACAAATCATAGATAAATGATCGGAACCACCAATGGGGTTTGAAACAACTATGGGATCTACCACCATACTAGTAATTAAGTGCAGAGATTCAACTATAGAACTTGATATAAACGAGTGTGAAGCACCAGAATCAAAAGGTGTTCTAATTGAATGGTTTGAAAGAGAAACTAAACTTTCAACGAAAAAAATTTCTACCTCTTTCAGGAGAACTGATCGCAAGGGCATGCGCCTGCCCTCCAGAAGTCCCTGCTTTTTGACCTTGTCCCTACGATCCCTGTTTCTTCGGGCACTCTTTTGAGAAGTGTCCGACCTCTCCGCAGTTAAAGCAACTGGCCTTCCTTCTCTTACAATCTTTGATCAAGTGACCCTCCTTTCCACAATTGTGACATTTTATCTTATCCCTGCCTTTGTCATCTTTCCCTCCTTTCTTCTATTATTGTTGCTGCCCGTTCTTGGGCCACACCTTCCTATTCTGCGATGTCACCTCAGTCTTTGCTTCCTTCTTATCTCCCTTGTCTTCCTCATGCATTAGGGCCATATTACCAAGTTTTTCAAAAGTGTCCCCCATTGGAATATGGGACATGGCTAAACCATGCAGAGGCTCATTCAGCCCTTTAGAAAACCGCAAAGCTCTTTTGTGTGGTGTATCCACCAACTCTAACGCAAACCTTGCCGGCTGGTTGAACTTGTTCACATACTCCTTCACTGTCTAGTTCCCTTGTTTGAGTGCTAAGAATCTCTCCATCTGTATGCTTCTCTCGGCTTGGGAAAGAAATTTAATTTAGAACCTCTGCCTAAAATTTTCCCAAGTTTCCACCGAACGTCCAGCTTGGGTGACTTCCCACCAAAATGAGGCTTTATCCTTTAACAGCCAAGCAGCTAACTGAATCTTCCTTCGGTCCTCCACTTCAAAGATAACGAATAAGTCCTCGGTCTCCTTAAGCCAATTCCGAGCTTCTACGAATGTCTCGTTCCCATGGAATGGCTTCCCTCCCATAGCACGGAAGTCCTTGCAGATTTTGGCGAAGTTATCTGCTCTTGGAGGGGGAGGAGGAGGAGGAATGACTGGTGCAGCTGGGGGAGGAACGTCTCTTTGGCCTTCGGCAGGCGTCGTGGTCTCCAAACACCTACGAAACCATTTGGGTATTGTGACACCCTCTAGGATATTAGGGATTTTTTGTTCCCCCGATATGCTGAAAAAGGGAAAAGGAAGAAATTTAGATAAAGGACCGAAGGATACTACATATGGCTTTTTGTGGAATGTTTTTCAAAACAGACTTTTCTTTTGAAAATGCTTTCTTTTAAAACCTCTTTGAAAATAAATTCCAAAAACTTTTTATCTAATCTGGTAATCTTCAGCTCTGATACCAAGAGTGACACCCCACGTCCGTTGATGTCACTCACTGAGCGAATGCATTAGGTTTCGTAAAGCGTTATAGGTAAATAGACACAGAATAATTACAACACAGATATAAATAAGACAGCAGCGGAAATTTTTAAATTTTTACTTCAAACATAAATCATAATACCGTGGTTCAAAACATCATAAGTCACAAAAACCATTACAATAAAATAACTTCTGTCTTGCACCATCAGAGTACATAAGTAAATAAAAAGCATAATTTCCCCAAATGAAAGAGTTAAGCCATAATAAGGACAAGAACTTGAGGTATACTTCAGAAGTAGCTCCTAGCAAGATGATATCTGAGTCCTGACTAAGCTTGAGTGCTTCCTCCCTGAGAACCTGGGGATATATATATATATATATATATGGGGTAGGGAACGGAAGAAAGAAGGAGAAACAAATGGTCAGACATAAAGTCTGGCGAGTCTAGTTACTTTTAGCCAGTAGATAAATAAAAGCAACATGATAGGCATATAAAGTGGATAAGAGAGATCACTACATAAATGGCAGGTGTGAGAAGGTAGACAGGGCAAGGTGTATGTGTTTCACTAATGATTACTCTACACTATTACTAGTATAACTAAAATGAGATGATCCCTTCCACTATAAGTTGGTAGACTTAGGGCATACGTCCGAGAGTACCCTAACCACAACCATAATCGACCGGCTCCCTACCCCATAAATATCTTGTACTGGCCGCACAGTAGGAGGTATTAATCCCTAAAGTGGCAACCCTTTATTTCCATGATGTGCACAACCATATCTACTGGTGTCATGGTCGTCTTTTCCCCTTCTGCCCGGCTCATGCATGCACATGGCCCGGTCGGTTTGCGCCTTCCACACCGTCCATTCCATTTGGATCTCTTATATTCAATCAGTAAGCGTGGCCCTTCTCCGCCTAGTACGGAGTTCTTTATTTGATACATATTCCGGGTTACCGACTTGAAATGGGTCCCACACAATATGATACAAGCTCTCCCCTTTGTCTTGTATCTCCACAAGGTTTTTCACTGACTATGTATACCCCTAGGTGTCTTTAATTACATAGCCCTATGTCAGTTATGCTTACCCTTAAGGGTGTCTTTAATTACATAGCTTTATTATATTTTTCCACCGGTTATGTACACCACTAGGTGTCTTTAATTACATAACCTTATTGGGTAAAGATCGTGGGCCTGTATGTAAATATTGCCCACCCCCTCTAATTTACTTAACCCACCCACTACCCATTCAATTTTACTTAACCCTAACTTAAGTTCATAATCATACAATTCTTATGGATTAAATTAGGTTAAGAGATCCAATTCTTTACCATGTCCATTTATGGTTTATAATGGGCTAGACCTCCCACATTAGGCCTACAACATGTGGATGCTGGATATGCCGGTCTGGTCCGGGCAGACTTATTCCATAGTTGGGCCTAACCTCGTGTCATAGCCCGATTTGTATTTGTGAACTTAGATCTCTCACGTTAGGTTCAACATTAGTGGTTGCTGGATATGCCGGTCGGATCCGGGCAGACTTCCGCCACTAATGCAACCTAATCTCGTGTCATAAGTGCAATTACAATTCGTAATTGTAATTACTAAATATTCCATTTTTATTCAAATCTACCTATGTCTTTATAGGTGATTATTTCTATGATTCCCCATTTGAATTATATGTCCAACATTACATAAGTTATGCCAATTATAAACCCCTTTTTCCCTGTTTCCGAACTAACGTATTCACACGTATTTTGGCAGTATCTAGGCTATAAAGTAGCCTAGCCACAACAATAAAAAGGGAATATGACAAAAGTGATAGTTTCACCATATCTTGGCATACACATAAACTTAGCATGATAACAGGGTGAGTGGACATGTAAGTACATCATAACAAGGTGGACATAAAACTTATGAACTCGTGGCAACTACGATGTAAAAGCAACATAATGAGATCTAAATTAACCCTTTTTGGTGTCCAACTATTTAGATCTAGCATAATTAGGGTGACATAGCAACATGTTTAGATCTAAGAACGACTTTACATGTCAAGTTTACAACATACTTAGATTGATCACAATATGATAGGTGAAAGGTGATTTACATAAAGAACTAGATCTAGCCAATGTTACAACTGTCCAATTTAATAGATGTACATTCACCATAATATAGTTACAAGTCAAGATCCACATAGGCAATATAATCGAACAACCACAATTGTAATAGATCTAGGGGAATAAATCTATCATGACACAATACTGTATTTAACACAAGCACAAAATCATACTTTACAACATACCCAATTCATAATCTTTCGCAATTTACTTTTATTTATCTAAACCTAAAAATAACTAGAAACTCATAGCGTTAGGTTTAGAGAATTGAGAAAGAACGGATCTAGAATTTCTAAATTTGATTTGCAAGGTATGTTGTTGTAGAAAACGGTCCAGTTCGCACTCCAGCAGCATATGGCCCCCATGATTTCCAATGAAGAATATAGGAGAATAAGGAACATATATATAACTGCCAGACCCCCTGAAACCAAGTGCCACGTCAGCCCTAGGGGTGTCGATAACCCTGTGGGTGGGTTGACCCCTAGGTCGACACCCCATAAGGGCGGTCGACCCCTAGGTCGACTCCCCTCTAGGGGGTCAACCCCCTAGAGTGGGAATTTTACTGCTTTGAGGATTTTTCGAACTTAAATCGTTTTGGATAAGATTCTGACTCATCTCTGACTCATGCGTATATATGAAATTTTCCTGTGCGTATACAAACTTAAAACCCTCATAACTTCTTCATACGGTGTCCATTTTACGCAAACCGAATGTTTATCTTGACCAGAATTTCGAGAAGGACGCAATGGTGTAGTCCGTTTCCTCTAATTCTGAATATTAAATTAATTATTATTTAATTTATTCTCTTTAATGTTGTTAAAAATTCGGGGTGTTACAGGGCTATGCCCTTCTGGACTCCGTACAACTAATTGCAATGACCATGCCCTTCTGGTCTATAGCCAATAACCCTTCCCAATCCATACATCCTCTGGCTTTGGTTCATCTACATGCCCCCTCTCTTAACGGTGAACCAAAGTTATGGATATTGGTAATCCCTTTGCACACGTCCCGCAGCAAAGTCCAACTCTAGAAGCTAACTCGTTAGTTCCCATTTGGATCCTGAGTAATAACTTCCCATTTGGACTTCCTTTGCATCTCGGGTTTGGTTAGATTGTAGTTGATCTTCAGAAGAGTTCACAATTGTCGTCGCGTGGTAGAAGTTTGAATCTGGTTCGGTTCGGAGTCATCATCTCGGTTCGGGTGGTGGTCCTCCACCAGGTCGGTTCGTGACCCCCCCCTGGACTGTGAGCCCCCCCGGTTCGTGACACCCCCCTGGCCCGTGTCCTCCTCCCTTGGTTCATAAGTCCTCATATTGGAGCGGTTCATGACCATGATCTTGGAGCGGTCCGTGACCGTGATCTTGGAGCGGTTCGTGACCCTGATATTGGAACGGTTCGTGACCATGATCCTGAAGCAGTTCATGACCATGATCTTGGAGCGGTTCGTGAGACATACCCCTTTCAGGAACCAAAGTCCTCCTCGGCGGTTCATGAAGCATACCCCTTCAGGAACTGATTTTCTGCAGTTTTTCCAGCAAGCTAATTTCGCCAAACAACGGCGTTTTCAACCATTCTAACTTTCCTATGACATCACAAAACATACCAAACCGCAGTAACAACATATAAAATCAATCAAAAACACTAAAACATCAATCACATGAAATATTTTAGATCAGACATACCCAAAAAGCATGATTTTCCCCTTAATCCCCTTAAGCATGTTTTAACTATAGGATTAGCAAACTTAATCCAAATTAACCCATATTTTCACTAGTGACATAAAATGATATTTTAGAATTTTTACATATTTTTCCATATTTTTCTGATGTGTAATATCGCTAATTATCACTAATCACCCCTAATTAGACGTAAGTAGCGTATAAAAGTGCAAATCACTCACCTTAGCCATAAATGAAATCTTAGATCTGAAATTTGCTATTATGGTACGGATCTCTATGTATTGCAGTAGCTCCAACCCTGATTTGGTTCTAATTTGACTTAATTTGGTGTAGTTTTGACCAATTAGTGGTTAAAAAGCGATTAGGAAGAGATTAGAATGAGATTTGGAAGATGGAGGCCATTGCTAGGGTTCAAGGAAGGTTAGTGGCGGCTGGAAAAATGAAAGGGAATGTTTCTCCAAACCCTTTTAGCCATCCCATAACCCTAATCCCGAAATGGGTTATGGGCTTAGCTCCTAATCACCCGGTTAATCCCAATTATGTTGTTTTTCATCTTCCAAACCTTATTTCAGCCATATCTCCCAAACGGTAAGTCCGTTTGGCTAATCTAACCACTATACGGAAATGTAAACCATCATTCGAATCCAATGGAAGTGGTTTCATGTCAAAATTCCTTATCAATCAAAAGTTATAGGCAAAACAAGATTCGCCAGGGGCAAAATGGTAATTTAAAATTCGGTAAAAATCGTGAATATGGGAAATGACCCCAATAGTCGTTTCCCAAAGTTACATGACCATACGACTTCGTTTGAAAATAAAATAAATATTCTATGATCCTTCGATACGTAGAATGCGGGTCGTTACAGGCGAAGACCAAGGATTCTAAGACTTCTTGACCTAAGAAAAATTCGTTCCAAGGTCGTCCTTAATCATTTCCCAAATTTCAGCGAAGTCTATATTAGATTGTTTTGGATATCGGGAATTGATGTTATCGTAGTTTCTTCACAAAATTTCCTCAAAAACCCTCTAGAAGGGTATTTCGCGTATTCAGCTATCCATATTTGGCACAGAGGCTTCCTTCCTTTCCCACCTTATACAGGGGTTTATGTGATTTGAGAGTTTCTCTTATTCAACTCTCGCCTAACACGTATACATCTCTCTTATGCCTGGAAGCTCTAGCGCTTGCATCAGGTCAGGCTTCTTTAAGCCATAAACTCATTCGTCATATGGTTCTATTTTCTAAAATCTCAGAGTCACCAATATGGAGGGCTAACCCTATAAGGAGGCTGATTAGCGATGGTATTAGCATAACTAGGTCATGGGAAGATCAGTTTTTTCTCGTTAAATGCGCTCTTGGTATATTAGGAAAATTTGTTGATTATGGTAGGCCTCTTGTTTCAGAAGGTAATTATTTTCCATTTACGGCTCTCGCCTATCTGTATCTTTCTTTTATCACAGAGCCCTTCCTAAAGATATGAATTTATCGCCGAAGGAACTCCAGGTTGTTGAGGCTATTTTCAAGGCATCAGTGAAGCATATGTATTGAACAATTCTTTTAACTACTAATAGGCTCCGTCAATATGGCTTGATCTCCCCTGGCCAGAAGATACTGGAGCAACCCCCCATCTAATTTTCTGGTCCTAAAGGACAGTCAATGAACTCTAGCTCGTTTAATGCAAGCTCTCCCATTTTTCGAGGTGATTTGGATTAGATCATACCTTTGATTCGACAATGTTCGTCATTCTTTCTCCCGTTTCCTTGTTATTATTTTTTCTAATTTAATGCTCCTTTGTCTAGGATCTTTAGCATCTCAGATTGCAACTGCTCTCGCAGCTTACAAGCGGTCCAGTGCTTGAGTTGTAAAGAGGCTTGCTCATATCGACATCGAATCACCTTCAAAGAAGTCCAGGCATGATAAGCCAGTTAGTCTTTCAGAAGACATTGTTGTTGGCCTGAAAACAAGGCAAAACCATTGATCCTGCTACTATGGATGATGATCAGGTGGTTGATGTTGATGCCTCTCCTGATGTTTCTCCTAAAGGTAAGTCCGTAAGTAAACATGTCCATTCTGACACTTTTGGTGAATTAGGCGGGGAAAGGCATGGTCTTTTGGTCCTTTCCTCTTCTCAGCCTGCTATATCTCCTGTACCTCCTCCGCCGATCTCATATTTCGATGGGATTGTGAGTCTTGCTCTCTCATATCACGAAGTCACTAGTATTTCTCCGACCTCTTTACCCTTGGATTCAGAATATTTCCATCGACAACAAATCAAAGATCAACTTCTGGTGTTGACTTATCTTTTCTAATGCTTTTGTTTTTACATTGTTTCTATAGGAGATTCAACCTTTTTCTTTTCCTTAGGTGATGAAGACTTGGTATGCATCCAGAGGGATAGCCTCTTCTTCAGTGGCGGAGGTTAATGCCCTCAAAGAAGAGAACATGGAGCTAGCGGATAAGGTTAATATTTTGTTGCGGGAGAAGGCGGAGAGCGACAAGGAACGTGATGAGTTGACGAGCATGCTGGAAGAGGAGAGAAAGGCAAAAGGTGTATTGGCAAAGCGAGTGGAAGATCTTAAAGAAGAAAAATCAGGGATGGAGGTTGGTTATGCTAATGAGTTGGACAGGTTGGACACCCAACTCTCTACCGCAAAAAGGATAATTTTTATGAGGTCGGTGACAGAATTTCTAATTTCTTAAAAGTACATCTTAATAACATAGTTATGGAATATTATGAGGATGCCCTCATCCAAGCTTTTTCTGATAATTATAAGAGGCTTTCTGAATTTGATTTTTCTTCAATTGAACCCTCCGTCCGAGATAGAGTTTTGGAGAAAACTGAACAGATGAGGCGAGAACATAAGGTTCCTTCGATGGACAAGATAAATCCTGCATCCCTCTAATTCATTGAAGAGTTTTCCAAGGACTATGAGGAAGAGGTAGAGGAGGAAACCTTAGCGGAAGGGGAAATAAGAGAGAACATGGACTGGCAAGGTGGACATGAAAAGGGTGACATGATATCCTCTTCAGCAACAGAGGGGTTACCAAATGATGGAAGGAATATTACTGGTTCTACGAGCATTTCACTTACCAAGAGTCTAGCTGCACTACATTCCAAAGTGTATGGCTCTCTGGTTTCTAAGAATAATGAGGGCTTTGACCGGTCTGATGTTGATGTTACTCAGGTATGGATTTCACTCTCGAAATATTTTCCTCCTTCTTGAATTTTGTTAATAACCAGTCTTTTCATGTTGCGGCAGTTCTCTGCTTCCCCAAAGATGTAAGCTACATTATCGCTTTAGACTCTATGTTTAAAACAGTAGAGAATTTTCCAAGGAATTTGTCCTAAAAATAATAATCTAGCAAGGGGTCACAAGTATTATTATATGAAATATTTTTAATTTATCTGTGAGTAGTGTTGACCTTATGATATTTGGTGGTTTGTGATTTTGTATTAATATGTTAGTGTGGACATTATGCGTGTGTATGAATCGATAAATGTCATGTGGTCATCTTTCCTTGGAATGCATGGTGTTTTTAGTGTATATTTGATGTTTATGTGTAACGACCCGCATTCTACGCATCATAGGATCATAGAATATTTATTTCTTTTTCCTACGAAGTCGTATGATCATGTAACTTTGAGAGAAGACTATTGGGGTCATTTCCCATGTTCATAATTTTTGCTGATTTTTAAATGACCGTTTTGCCCCTAACTGATCTTGTTTTGACCATAACTTTCGACTGGAAAGGAATTTTGACCTGAAACCACTTCCATTAGATTCGTTTGATGGTTTAACTTTCCGTAGAGTGGTCATTATTGCCAAACGGACTTACCGTTTGGGAGATATGGCTGAATTAATGTTTAGAGGGTTAAAAACAGCTTAATTGGGATTAACCGGGTGATTAACAGCTAGGCCCAATGGGGGATTTCGGGATTAGAGGTATTTGAGGGTTGCTAGGGTTAAGATTTCGGTTTTTCACTCATTTTCGAACCGCCACAAACTCTCTCTTCAACCTAACAATGGCCTCCAACATCTAAAAAACACCTCTAATCACTTCTTAATCAAGTTTTGGCTTAAACTACATCAAATTAAGGAGAGGAAGCACCAAAACAAGGTAGAGCTGCTGTGTTGCATTGGGAACAGCGCCAAACAGAGAATCATTTCAGATTTGGTATTTTATTTGTGGCCAAGGAGAGTGATTTGCATAGTTTTGCACTAATTACGGTTAATTAAGGGTAATTAGTGAAGATTAACGAAATTAGACATGATAAAATTTTGGAAAAATATTTATAAATTCTTAAACACTGTTTTAGACCTCTGTTAGAAGTTTGGGTTGATTTGGTTAAGTTTTGTTAATCCTATGATTAGATTTTCATAAACATGCTTAAGGGAAAATATGGTGTTTGATCCGTTTTAACCTATCAAATTGTTGTTTTGTGGTCAGTTCTATATGTTGCTATGACTGTATGGCAGGCTTTGTGATTGATTAGAAAAGTTAGAATGGTCGAAAACGCCGTCGTATGGCGTAAAACAGTCGCTGGAAGAAGTTGCAGGGAAATATGTAGGGATCCGGATCGGATCGCTCCACTCCACCACGACCCGATCGCGAGGCTCCTTCACGATCTGCCACGCCCCACCCATCACGAACCAGAGGACTTCGAGGTGCCACGAGCCAGACCTGGATGCAGACACCACGAACCGAAGCAGGGCCACGATCTGGACGAGATGTCACGAGCCAAACGGAAGACCACGATCAAGAGCTGGAGCGTCATCATGACCTGGAGTGGGACTCGCGACCGACCCGAACCAGAATGGTGCGATCCGACTCGATGGAGGGTGAAGCACGATCCGAACCAAGGGGCTGACGACTACGACCTGAAGTGAAGTGAAAGAGAAGAAGACCGATCCGGGGAAGAAGGAGGAGACCAAAACCCGAGATGCAAAGGTAGTCCAAATGGGAAGTTGTACTTAGGATCCAGTTGGGAACAAACGAGTCGACTTCATGAGTTGGGCTTTGCTGCGGGATGTGTGCAAAGGGGTTGTTGGTATTCATAACTTTGGTTCACCACTGAGAGACGGATAGTGGGCTTGTAGTGATAGTTGTATGGGGTTGGACTCCGTCAAGGCCTAGGTGACCAAATAGCGGATATCGTAAGCTTCACGCACTGAGTGAGAGACGTGAGGATGGTTGCTATGTTTGATTGTTTGCTTTCACAATGACATGCACACCCCCACCCCTGTATTCTTTATACTATATGTTAGTGGCACCTTAGAGTATTGTACGATATGTAGTGCAAACTCTTTGGTTGCAGGTCCAGGTTCAGGTATGATTGGATTATACCTGTTATTGTTATTGATTTGTTTTGCTTATCGCTCATACCAGAATTTTTGTCTGACCCAGAGTTTTATGTCTCTTCTTATTACTCTGGGTGCTCTCACGAGCAGACTAGAGACAGGTTAGCTGGGTATGCACGAGTAGCTGATCCGGAGACGAGCAGGAGGCTTCCACGTATGATATATATATAGACATTCTCCATGTGTTGTTGAAGATCACTGCTTGGGCATTAGTAGTGTATCTTCTACTCTTGCTTTCTTTCGTTTTAGAGACAGTAATTTGGAAAATTGTAATAAGCTGTATCTGGATTTCCGCTACTCTGATGATGTTGTTGATGTTGGTTTTAGTTATCAGCTTATACACTGTCTCACCTATTTTATGTCAAGTATATTATTATTATATTGTATTCCATGCGCTGTGAGACATTCTATAGGTTCTTGATTAGTTCATCCTCTTCTTTCCTTTCCTTGGCGACCGTTCTGTGCTAGTCGGGCATGTGTACAACGCACTTTCGGAGGAAATTCCGACTAGTGCGGGGCGGGCGGTCACACTTGGTATTAGAGTGAAGTTGCGTAGTTAACCTAGGGAAAGACACCACGGAGAGATAATATGTATATGAGAGCGCGTATTTGTAATTATTTTGGTTTTCAAAAGATATATATATATATATATATATATATATATATATATACTATTAGTACAGCTAAGGATGAAGTCGCACTGCACTAGCACCACTATAGAGATGGTTAATAGTTTTCCCTTTACAGATTGAACGATGAGCCGATACGCAAGAGGTGCCGGTAGATGAGCCAATAATGGGAATGCTGCTGACATGAGGACGATGTTTACTGACCTCATGAGGGAGATGCTTAGGGATGTCCAGAGGGAAGCTCCCAATGCTGGTAATGGTGGTGGTCCAATAGTGCAGGCGCCTAGGGCCGATTTCTCCAAACTGAACAAGGATTATACTAGTCTTGGTGGGAAACTGTTCCACGGAACGGAGTCGGCTACAGATGTTCAGGATCGGCTGGATAGCTGCGACCGTATCTTCGAAGACTTAGGTATCGAGGATGCGATGAAGAGAAGGCTAGCATCCCGTCAGTTGCAAGGACGGGCAATGAATTGGTGGAATGCTATTAAGGCGGCTACTCCAGAGGATCAAGTCACTTGGGATTAGTTTAGAACTCGTTTCAGTGATAAGTTTATCCCAGCTGCTCAGAAGTCAGAATTGTTTAGGAAGTTCTTGGAGCTTAAGCAGAATGGTAGGGCAGTCTCGGAGTATATTGCTGAGTTCGATACTTTATCGAAATATGGATTATCCCTTATAGATACCGCCGAGAAGAAGAACGAGAAGTTCATAACTGGTTTAGATGGGTACTTAGGGGAAAGGCTTATAAACCACATCGATGAGACGTTTGAATCGTGTAGGAAAGGCCTTAAGGTCAGAGAGTCTTTACCCTAAGCCAAAGACTGAGGTTGCTATTGCATCTGCAGAGGAGCCAAAGCCGCAAGTAGGCGGTGGAGGCAAGAATAATTCCCAGAATAAGAGGAAACAAGACCAAACCATGGATGGTTAGAATAAGAAAAATAAGAAAGATGGCGAGTGCTTTAGTTGTGGCAAGAAGGGCCATTATGCCAGAGATTGTCGAGAAAAGCCTGGGGAAAGGAAGTGCTTTAATTGTGGCTAAGCGGGACATCACAAGAATGAATGTCCACAACCTCCTAGGGAGAAGCAGATCGTGAAAGCATATGCTTTCAACGCTGTTCCTTCTTCGTCGAATGCCCCAACTACGGCGCAGAAGGAAAAAGGTGTCGTTATTCGAGGTATGCTTTGTATTTAAGATGTTTTTGATCGAGTTTTGTTTGAAAAACCTGAGTTAGTCAATAGACCTTTAGTAGCGACGAACCCAATTGGTGGTTCGACTAGCCTTAGTATGATTTGTCGTAACGTGGTCTTATCGAGTCATGGATGTATGTTTGTTTGTGATTACTTTGTCTTGGCTTTACTGGGTTTAGCATTATTTTGGGGAGTCGATCAACTCTAAAGGAATAGGGTGGTATTAGGTACTTACCTAGTGATGGCGATAATAACTGGAGTTAAGGAAGCTGAGAGGTTATCGTTGTAATAAGTTCTAGTTGTCTCTGGGAGGCAAATGAGTACTCCAGTGCTTAGTTGTTTTGCTAGTATCACTTCACGTGGATTGTCCGAATTCGAAGGAGATGTTCCTTGGGTGCTTTTCTGATATTGGTTTAGGCCTTTAGGGTTTGTTCTTGGGGAATGTCGAGTTCGATTAGGATGGTTTGAACGAGAGATAAATAGTTGTTGCGATTCTTCATTGGATGATATCTTGGTTTACTCGAGGAGTGATGGGCAGCAGTGACATGATTAGACTGTTCAATGTTATAGACTGCCCCGAGTTAGACTCAATAGGGTTATAAGATGACTCGAGTGGGACTCGAGAAAGATGCAAAGTAATGGATTGTTTAGGACCCTATGTTGATGTTCCTTTTGAAAAAATAGGATGTGTTCGTTGATCATGGAAGATGCAACGAAGGTTAGGACGATTCAAGTTGGACTTGAACTCGTAAAAGAAATAGGTGTTCGTTGATCTTGGAGCGGCAACGAATGGGGAGACGACTCACGTTGGACTAGGGCTTGTAGGTAATGGATACTCAAGACTGGGTCTGAGTTTTTGGGTAATGAATTGACTCGAATTGGACTCGAGAAGGCTGCAAGGAGTCGGAATGGCTCGAGTTGGACTCGAGAGGGCAGCAAGATAATGGATAGACTTGGGTGGGACTCGAGTGTTTCAGGCGGACTAAAAGCAGGGGTATCTGGGGACGCCCACTTACCTTGGATCCGTTGGACTTGATCTAGTTATCCTTGGAGGATAAATGTACGTTGGACATACGGTAGTCCTTTTGGAGGCAGGGCTTTCATTAGTTATTGATGTTGGTTGGACCAAACATACAGGCATCGACGTATTCATGGCTTTAGTGGGTGATAGATAGGGTTTGTTCGATGGATGCTATGGTTGTTGTGTTTGTTCCTACCTTTCTTCTCTTGAGTATCACCTGTAGGATCCTGTTGAATGGAAATAGGATAAGTTCGTTGATCATGGTGATATGACGGGTGTAAGATACTTTACATTAGGCTTGAAGTATGATGGACAATGTGGAGCGTCCGTTGACCTTGGAGATTCAGCGGATATAGGGGCTTCAAGTTGGACTTGGACTCGAAGGTAGAGTACCTAGATTCATTGTATGTGTCTAGTTCACCTTTAGAAGGTGAATGTACGTTGGACGTGCAGTACGAATGTAGGAAGGACTCAAGTTGGACTTGAAAGGACATTTGGAATGTAGTTGGAAATTTGGCGTATAGGGTTGGATTACCTAAGAGGATGACAGTATAGACGGATGCCATAGTACCGGACTGGGTGCGATAGCTGGTGCATTGGGTGGGACACATGCCAGTTTAGAGGATATTTTTCTGGAATGGAAGCAACTAGAGTATATCACGGGATATGACTTCAGACCTAAGTGTGAATTGGATTCAGAAACGCTAGTAAGCTTGACGATTAGATCAATCTAGATTAAGTGGATCGGTTTCAGTCAGAGGGACGACCCTAACCTATTGGAAATCACCTCTAGGGTAGAGATGAGAATCGATGGCGAGAGAACGACTATACTTTGGAACTAGAGGATGAAATAAGAAAGTCGTATCCAAAGCTCTTTGCCTGGTAACTGTAGTGACCCGAACTTCCCCGTCTCCGAAGAGAAGAGAAAGAACGAATTACTTTGAGGACAAGACAAAATAGAACGCAAACAGAAGAACATTTCATTGTTTATTACAACTATTCCATCAGAATACAAGAATATACAGAGTATGGATGAATAAAATACATTCGATAAATATCAGAGATTACAATAATTTACATAGCAGCGGAAAATAATACAAAACACAACTGAAAGTAATACACGGATACAAAGCTTTCCGAGCATCGTTCCAGCTGTAAATCAGGATCCTGTGAATATAAATCTGCAAAACCAAAACTACTAGCTAGCCGTGTGGAAAATAGGGGCACCCAAAGTTTAGGTTAAAACAATAAACTCCAGGTCAGTCATGTGACTGGTGTGAGAACTAAAACAGTTATTAATCTTTATTTTAAAGTTCGGTAAATCAAGGGACCACGCCGTTTAACACGGAACGGGTTTCCTCCCAAGAATACCAGTGCATAAAACAAACAGCGCAATGCTAAATAAAGAAAAATGAAGCTATTATAAGACCCAAGTCCCATCACACAATGCAACGCAAGCCGGAGGATAGGGTTTTTACCTTATAATAGCCAAATCATGCTTGATACGTCAAAAACACATTATCTGATATTACTATTAGTGTATAGTGTCAAAACAATTTCAATCATAAGTATCAATCATAGGCGGCATAGCTACCATCTACTATGTCGCCATACTAGGTTCTACAAATAAAACTGCAATATCACGTATTGGAAATAGGATTCCATCATGAGTCGAGGCAAGGGACAAGCTCCTCTCCGATTCGAGACACTCTAGCAAATGTCTCAGGACCCCACTATGATCCTGGGATCTTCAGGGCCGGTCCTCTCTTACTTTTGAGGATTAATTATTCCTGAACACACGTTTCCCGGTCCCAACAGACCTAAAATCGAGGCGCCTCATCCAATAACCACACAGGTGAAAAGTATATAAATGCCGGCCAGTTTAACCACCGACATCACCCATAGCTAGAAAGAAACGTCGTGCTCTCCCTGCAGTCACTATCCCGTTTTTGACTCATACCGAGGTGTGAGGCTCGCGAATTCACGCTATACACAAAGCTGCGCCACACAGGCCGTGCTTTGATCATCAACCACAAGACTTTGCTTTTCAATAGAAGCCTTGATCAATTGCCACTTACGCGTGCCACACTGGCAATCCACTCCATGCGACTGATGTCCATCGATATACAACCTCTGAGCTCGTACGTCTCAGAGAAGGGCGTTAAGCAAGAGAATAAATTCTCCGCTGCCAAACAGATGTATATTTAATAGAGATCAATCAACACAGAATAAAATCCAATGTCAGACACACAGTCCATTTACAAGTTCGTTCTGGGTCTGAACGATACCGGAGGCACTTTCCTCGCATATCCATCGATCTCCAAGTACGTCTGGACGATCACCAACTGTTTCTCTCCTCTTGGGTGTACAGCCCAATCGATATCATCAGTAATCACCCAAACGATATGAAGACTTCCGGTCTTCAACCACCGTCTTCATCTTCGACATATCGCCGAATCAGTTATTCAGAATGGGTATAAACCCGGCCTTTCCGAATAACCCACATATATAATAAACAAATGTTACACAACAAATGCCTCATTCCAATTCAGAATATTCTTTTATTCACAAAATCACATTCTTAGGGAAAGGTTCCCATTAATTTTATCAAAGATAAATTCTTCTAAATTTATTCTTTAATCTTCCTTTGGATATCATTTCAAACCATATTATGGTTTTCCAAACTAGTCGGGATTAGCGAAACACACCGAAGTAATTATTTATTTTATTTCCCAATCCCAACTTATATATCCCATGGAGCAAAACTGGTAGTACTCCATATCTAACACCACGGTGTTATCGGTAAATATTAATTACCATTTCACGTTCAAATCTAATTAAAGATTTAACTATCGCTTTGGAGCAAAACTGGTGGTACTCCATTCTCGATCACCTTTCAGATTTGATAATTTAAATTATCAATTCATATTTCAATCTAATTAAAGATTCATTAAAACTGCACTTAGTTTTAATCTTTTCAAAATCAATATCCTATCTTTAATTGGGTTAAAGAACCAATGTCATCTAAAACACGATTCACGATAAACCCAAAACACATTTGATATTAAATACAAGGCTCTGAATAGAAAATATATCAGCTTATATTCAATATCAAATTCTGAAACCAACAAATATCGTATTGGAAATAACGATATAAATATATCTTTCAAATCCTTATAACAATATCTGTATAATCACGAAATCCAACATCGAAAAATTTCGAAAATAATTTCGATTCAAATCCAGTTCAATTCACGTATTGGGAATTCTGATTATTTTTAAAACCACTTTCAAATTCAATTTATTTATTTCAAAAATAAATTGATTTTAGTTCTAGTTCAAAACTAGTTCATTTTGATAAAAATCTATTTTTATCTTTTGAAATATGGAGTTTTTCATCCCAATTTTTCCCAAATCACTTCTTATGATTTTACACAAATTATAGATATTTTTAATAATTTTATCAAGGCCCGTACAGTCGATTTCCATCAACGGCCATCGAACTGCACTTACAACGACCTTTTCTAATTTTGATTTGGACATAATTCCAAATCCAACCGTTAGATTTCAAATTTCTAATATTCATTGGAAAGCTCTTTTCGATACGAACCCAACGGTTCCTGTTTCAGGAGAATCCGACGGTCGGATCTCCCGCAACGTCAATTCGAAGTCAATGGTCGAAATTCACGAACTGCCGCGGCGCGGCGCATTCTGTTCAGGCCATTATATAATATATATATATATATATATATATATAAATTATATATATTTCGTCGATTTCCTTTTTTAAAACGTATTTTATAAATCGTTTTAAATTCGTTTTCAAAACAAATTCAACTTCATATTCAATTTCAAATCAAAATTGAATTTTCCTTTATAAATTCGTTTTAAATTCATTTCAAATTGATTTCAATTCAAATCGATTTCAATTCAAATTCATTTCTATTCGATTTCAATTCAAATTCATTTCTATTCGATTTCAATTCAAATTCATTTCAATTCAATTTCAATTCGAATTCATTTCAATATATTCGATTTGAAATCACTTTTCGATATTCATAAAGAAAATGAATAAAATCGATATAAATATCGTTCACGTCAAAATGGCGCAACTCTAACCAACACGGCTTTATATATATTTCAAGAAATTCGTTATTCTATTCAACAAATGAATATTTATTCCATTCAACACATGAATCTATATTTCTTTCAACACATGAATATTCTCAACACGTGAGCACTGTCAACACATGACTATTTTTGTTATTTAATATATTTTATAAAATTATGGTATCTATCGTTTGATTTTCAAATCAGACTCCAACTGTAAAGTGGTAAGAGAATGATTTTAAATATGATAAAGATGTAAATTTTATTATTAAAATATTTCGTTCAACACATGATAATTTTCAACACATGATTATCGTCAACACATGACTATTTTTATTCTTTATTTTCCCAATTGGAATGAGGCCCAATCAATCACCATATAATGTTAATTATATGGATTCCATACAACACATGTATATAATCACAACGATAAATAATCGACCGTCATCCAAAGTGCACTACACTGTATAAGCATCAAATATAGATAATCGACGTTTACACAGTCTGTCGACCTATCGATCGACATACAATTAATCAATCGGGATGAGTGGACTTCAAATATCATCCCAACACCCATGTGGGGTTTCACATCAACAAACACACATTTTTATTCACACACACGTTAAAAATAATATTTTTAACGATCAAATATTTTTAACTATATAAATATTTTATTTCTCATCACACAATCAATTTCAAAACACATCAACAATCAAACATACAAGCCATCCATGGTCTGTGGATGACGGGTGTCGGGTGCTACTAAACACCGTCTGCATCCTAGTATATATTTTAACTAGAAAAATTAAATTAAAGGTGAGAAGTTCTCACCGACAGCTAATCCAATACCACGACTCTTCTTATGTAGAAATCTTCATCATGCTCGCCTTTTGCCAATTTCACTGTCCGTAGTCACTACATATATAAAAATCACATTTTTATATTGTTGCTATGTATATAAAAATCACATTTTTTTATACTACTACTATATAAATAAAAATTCTATTTTTACATCGCTACTATATAGATAAAAATTCGATTTTTACATCGCTACTATATAGATAAAAATTCTATTTTTACATCGCTACTATATAGATAAAAGTTCTATTTTTACATCGATGTTCATATAATAAAGATTATATTTTTATCACGCTATTCTCTATATAAAGATTTCGCCACTTCAAATATAAAGATTTCGCCTTTTCAAATATAAAGATTTCGCCTTTTCAAATATAAAGATTTCGCCCTTTCAAATATAAAGATTTCGCCTTTTCAAATATAAAGATTTCGCCCTTTCAAATATAAAGATTTCGCCTTTTCAAATATAAAGATTTCGCCTTTTCAAATATAAAGATTTCTCCTTTTCAAATATAAAGATTTAATTTTTATTTTATCACTTATAAAAATCACATCTTTATCTCAACATATATATAATAAAAATCAGATTTTTATTTCGCTTCATATATAAAGATAATATTTTTATATTATCTATTATATAGAAATTTTATCTTCAATACACTACTTATATAAAAATAGTATTTTTATATCTTCTAATATATAAAGGTCATATTTTTAATACTCTACACAAGTAAAAATCATATTTTTAACTTCTTGCTTATGTGAAGATTATATTTTTAACCTTCTACCATAATAAAAATTATATCTTTACATATAAATCGCCTTTTCTTTTTAAATCTCCTTATATAAAAATCGTCCTTTCTGCTTAACACACTAAGATAATTAAAATTGAAATAAATAAAGCTGATTTAGATTAAAATTCACCTTCAAAACTGAAGAGGGGGTTTACCATTTGAATCGGGCAGAGGAAGGGCATCGGATGTCGTCAGCGGAGAGGGTCTCGGGTCATGGCGTGGGGTTCATCAGGGTGTCGTGGTTGGGTTGGGGCTGTGGGGGCGTGGCCTAATCGGAGAGGAGGAAGAAGGGGGTCGGCGAGGGCGGGGCTCCCCTTGGCGGCAGTGGGCATCGACGATGGGGAGGCGCGGTTCCTCCCCAGATCGATCCGATCTTTTTTTCCATTTGTTTTCTTCTGATAAGAGAGGGGGGGTGTTTTATATATATAAAATATTAATATATTATTATTATTTTCAATTCAAGTTCACTTTCCATTTCGACCACGAAACGAGACCCACCGCCTGTCTTCCCTAGTGTATTACCCCCATTCCGAACACAATGGGCTATGTATCGTAGGTTGATTCGATCATTTCGATCCGTTTCCGCTTAAATTAAAATTTAAATCTATATATTCAATTTTAAATGTACATTTCAATTTACTGGGATCACATACTAACTCAAAAAATTCCAGAAAAATATTTTCTAGCTTCGTATTGACGATACGGTCCTAACAAAACTAGTTTCGTCAAATTCTGAGACCGTTTGAAAAATGGTCATTTTCCAGTCGATTAAAATCAACTGAAACTGGTCAAACGCGTTTTCCTTTGCCACGCTCACATATTAATTCTAAAAATTACGAAATTTGAAACTTAGCAATAATTTGACATCTCGGATCCAACAAAAGTGGTTTCATCGAAATCCGAGGTCGTTTGCAAAATGGCTATTTTCAAAGGCCGAAATTCCATAGCGACTATTCTGAAAATTCATTTGGCCACATCTTTTGATTCCCGTTATGAAATTTCAATTCTTCGGATTCGTTGGAAAGATATTCTCAATTAGATTCTATTATTTTTGGTTTCACTAAAATCCAGTTTATTTTGCACCCGGTACATTCATCTGAAGTTTGAAATCGAATTATCGAACTACCGCGCCATTTTCAATTCCTTTAATAATTAAAATAAATATTTATATTCTAACGACGACGTATATAAATATACGTCGAATTTAATTCAAAATACATTTCTCGTCGATATTATTTAAAATAATCATTTTAAGTATTCAAAATTCATTAAAATTGCCAAAATAAAAATTTTAAACTAGCTCAGATTTTCGGGTTGTTACACCTGGTAAGATTTTAGCGGCGATGATCCTTTCCTTGTTAGTAAACCGCATGCTAGGACAGATTGGTTCTCTCTATTTTGCATGATTGATTGTTGTATATGGCTGGTAGGCATGCGGGATCCTTTGTATGTTTTGGGTTAAGGAATTTCGGGGACGAAATTTCTTAAGGGCGGAGAGTGTAATGACCCGCATTCTACACATCATAGGATCATAGAATATTTATTTCTTTTTCCTACGAAGTCGTATGGTCATGTAACTTTGGGAGACGACTATTAGGGTCATTTCCCATGTTCATGATTTTGCCGATTTTTAAATGATCGTTTTGCCCCTAGCTGATCTTGTTTTGACCATAACTTTTGACTGGAAAGGAATTTTGACCTGAAACCACTTCCATTGGATTCGTTTGATGGTTTACATTTCCGTAGAGTGGTCATAATAGCCAAAACGGACTTACCATTTGGGAGATATGGCTGAATTAATGTTTAGAGGGTTAAAAACAGCTTAATTGGGCTTAACCGGGTGATTAACAGCTAGGCCCAATTGGGGATTTCAGGATTAGAGGTATTTGAGGGCTGCTAGAATTAGGATTTCGGTTTTTCACTCATTTTCCAGCCGCCACAAACCCTCTCTTCAACCTAACAATGGCCTCCAACATCTAAAAAACACCTCTAATCACTTCTTAATCAAGTTTGGCTTAAACTACATCAAATTAAGGAGAGGAAGCACCAAAACAAGGTTAGAGCTGCTGTGTTGCATTGGGAACAACGCCAAACAGAGAATCATTTCAGATTTGGTATTTTATTTGTGGCCAAGGTGAGTGATTTGCATAATTTTGCACAAATTACGGTTAATTAAGGGTAATTAGTAAAGATTAACGAAATTAGACATTATAAAATTCTGGAAAAATATTTATAAATTCTTAAACACTGTTTTAGACCTCTGTTAGTAGTTTGGGTTGATTTGGTTAAGTTTTGTTAATCCTATGATTGGATTTGCTTAAACATGCTTATGGGAAAATATGGTGTTTGATCCGTTTTAACCTATCAAATTGTTGTTTTGTGGTCAGTTCTGTATGTTGCTATGACTGTATAGTATGCTTTGTGATTGATTAGAAAAGTTAGAATGGTTGAAAACGTCGTCGTATGGCGTAAAACAGTCGTTGGAAGAAGTTGCAGGGAAATATGCAGGGATCCGGATCGCCCCTCTCCACCACGACCCGATCGCAGGCTCCTTCACGATCCGCCATGCCCCACCCATCACGAACCAGAGGACTTCGAGGTGCCACGAGCCAGACCTAGATGTAGACAACACGATCCAAGCAGGGCCACGATCTGGATGAGATGTCACGAGCCAAATGGAAGACCACGATCTGGAGCTGGAGTGTCATCTCGACCTGGAGTGGGACTCGCGACCGACCCGAACCAGAATGGTGTGATCCGTCCCGATGGAGGGTGAAGCGCGATCTGACCCAAGGGGCTGACGACTACGACCTGAAGTGAAGTGAAAGAGAAGAAGACCGATCCGGGGAAGGAGGAGGAGACCAAAACCCGAGATGCAAAGGTAGTCCAAATGGGAAGTTGTACTTAGGATCCAGTTGGGAACCAACGAGTCGACTTCATGAGTTGGGCTTTGCTGCGGGACGTGTCCAAAGGCGTTGTCAGTATTCATAACTTTGGTTCACCACTGAGAGACGGATAGTGGGCTTGTAGTGATAGTTGTACGGGGTTGGACTCCGTCAGGGCCTAGGTGACCAAATAGTAGATATCGTAAGCTTTACGCACCGAGTGTGAGATGCGGGGATGGTTGCTATGTTTGATTGTTTGCTTTCACAATGTCATGCACACCCCCACCCCCGTATTCTTTATACTATATGTTAGTGGCACCTTAGAGTATTGTACGATATGTAGTGCAAACTCTTTGGTTGTAGGTCCAGGTTCAGGTATGATTGGATTATACCTGTTATTGTTATTGTTATTGTTATTGTTTTGTTTTGCTTATCGCTCATACCAGACTTTTTGTCTGACCCAGAGTTTTGTGTCTCTTCTTATTACTCTGGGTGCTCTCACGAGCAGACTAGAGACAGGTTAGCTGGGTATGCACGAGTAGCTGATCCGGAGATGAGCAGGAGGCTTCCACGTATGATGTATATAGACATTCTCCCTGTGTTGTTGAAGATCACTGCTTGGGCATTAGTAGTGTATCTTCTACTCTTGCTTTCTTTTGTTTTAGAGGCAGTAATTTCGAAAATTGTAATAAGCTGTATCTGGATTTCCGCTGCTCTGATGATGATGTTGATGTTGGTTTATTTATCATCTTATACACTGTCTCACCTATTTTATGTCAATTATATTATTATTATATTTTGTTCCATGCGCCGTTAGACATTATACAGGTTCTTGATTAGTTCATCCTCTTCTTTCCTTTCCTTGGCGACCGTTCCGTGCTAGTCGGGCATGTGTACAGCGCACTTTCGGAGGAAATGCCGACTGGTGCGGGGCGGGCCGTCACATTATGTTTTACATATTTCGATATCTCATCTTATCCATGACTAGGAGAACCAATTCCAGACCCCTCCTTCATAGTTTAGAGAAGAAACTTTGAACATTGCTGGCTGCAAAGACATTTTTGAGTGTGCTCCCCTTTCGGGCTATAAAACGATGTGTTATCATCAAAAGATAGTTGTCACAAATCTCAAGGAACAAGTGTATCATTTGAAAAAAAAACTGAAGGAGAAATATGAAATTATTTATAATTGGCAACGTAGGTTAGCAACAAAATCCTCTAAGAGTTCAGATGCGGAGGTTGATTGGTTATACCAACAAATTGACAAGTTGGAGAACGAACTAAAGAAAGCTAAGGAGAATTGCACTTCCTTGGAATTTGCTTTACAAAACCCCGACTCGGAATGATAAACTTTTCTCATATGTTTGTAATGTAAGTACTTTTAAAACAGCGATTGTGTTTGTGTAATGGTTTATGTCGTGACCTCTCGTGGGCATGCCTGGGTATTGTGTGATTTATTTGTATGTATTGCTTTTGCCGAGAACAATGTCAACATAACACAGGGTGTTGGTAACGATAGAAGACCTAGTCATGTCAAGTGTTAGTAAAAGACTTTCTTATGTAACGGTTATTTTTTTGAACACTTCCACCATAAGATTTCCTAGAAAAAGGAGTAATCCTAGTTATAAGATTTTATTGGACACATTTGGGATTTTTTCTAGTTCTTCTCTGAACTGATGTTTTAATGTGATGCTATTTCCCGTGCTGTGCGAGCAGCTGGTATATTGAAAAATAAGTTGATGAATGTATAGGTGAAAGACACTTTCCTGAGCAAATGAGAGGATCATAAGCTCGTCCTTGGTAATAACGGAAGAGTAGTCCTGAACCATATTCGAATCACCGAGAAAGTCAGACGATTTTTTTTTGATTTAAGAGTACAAGCTCATCCTGGTTGGGTATTAAGATATGAGACCGAGATCCCGCTTATGGTCTTTGTTGAGAACCGCACAAACCCAGGTTTGGGTATTGAGGTAGTACCGAGCCCTTCTTCCGGTATGTGTGTGGATCTGATCCAACCCAGATTCGGGTTATTTAAAATGAGAGATTGGAAGTCTGCTTCTGGTCTTCGCTAAGAACCGAATCAACCCAGATTCGGGTATCGATGTAGTAGACCTGAACCAACTCTTGTTCAAGCGAGTAGAGATTGAAGACCAGGAATCATGTTCCAGTATTTGTGAAGAATTGGATAAACCCAGATTCGGGTAGTAATCTAGAAGACCTGAACCATCTCTTGTTCAGGCAATTAAAGATTGGAGACCGAAAATTCCCTTCTGATATTAATGTTTTGATATCCCCTTTGGAGTTGATTTGTGAAGCATAGGTTGCACGTGCTTCTTAAGCCACTCTCTGGGCTTTGGATGTCAAAGCAGAGGATGTACGTGCTTTGTGGGCCACTCTCTGGGCTTGTGTGTCCGGTGCGCTTGGCTAGCTTATCTACAAGTAAGACCCAAGGACTTACCCAACCTCCCTCCAAGAGGCGCCTTATCCTGACCATCGTAGATGATGATAAGGTCTTAGAAACTTAGACGTGACCATTGTAGATGCAGAACTAGGTTTACTGATGCTCTGTACTGACTATTGTAGGTACTGATAGAGGCTTACACACCACCCCCTCAGAGGGGTGCCCTACCCTGACCATCGTAGGCGATGGTAGGGGTTGGTGTTCCCTTCTGCGGGTAACACAGAACATAAGCAGAGGTAGGACGTGCTTAGTTCTAGCAAAGGCAGGGCGTACTCTTCTGCCAGCAGAGGCAGGGCGTACTACTTTTAGATGCACCGCCACGACCATTTCTAGTGTGAAACAGAGGCTTACGTTTTTTATGCTTTGACCTAGCCCTCTTTGATTTGAGCATGGTGAAAGACTAACACACCATCCCCCTCCGGTGGATGCGTTGTCCTGAACAGTTTGGTGATGACAAGGGATTTGATCCATTTATGGTTTGACCTCTTTTGGGTTTCTTCAAGCTTCAAAAGGAGGGTTTTCCATACCCTCGGACATGTTTAATAATCCTTTTCCTAAGGACTTTTACTGAACTTAATCTGATCTTTTCATAAACTATCGTAATTGGTCTTGGTTTATGAATTGGATGACTGTTTCCTCAAGGATTATGAAGTGATTAGTTTCGTATCCATTCATTATGTGCTAATGACAATAGAGTTCTCCTGTTTTCCTTGCGTATTTAGGCCTTTTCTTTGTGATTAGCCAATAGTCGAGTTCGTGTTTGGTTAGGAAGTAGAAAGTTTTCAACGAAGTGGTAAGGTTGTATCCCCAGTCTTGTGACCCAGTCTTGTTGTTGTGCCTATATCTTTGTTCCTACACCTCAAAATATACTGAGGTTGGGATGCTATCCTTTCAGACCATTTGTTGGTGAAGTAGTCAATATCATTCATTACTTCTTGCTCAAATACCATTCCTCTGACTTGCTTATGGAGAGTTCTTCTCATGTGAGAGAAAATGTTAATATCCTTTGATGTAGAACCACTTGGAGGGGGTATTAAGGTTTGCCCTATACAGGAAAGGCTGTTATCCCAATTATCGGAAGCATGTTGCTCTATTTCTCTTTTCCGCTTCATTATCCGCAAGGCTTCCAGTTTTAACCTTTGTTCTTCAGTTGCTCTTGGATCAGTGATTTTTGACTTATCCATTCAAGATCCAGAAAGCTTTTGTTGGGACCTCTTACCCATAACCTTGCTTCTTCAAAGCCTTAACACAATCTGGGACGGAACAACATAGTTAGAAACGTGACAAATTTACCTAAAGAATTAAAGGTAGGGATAGGAATCAGATGTTCAAGACCATCCTTCTAGCGCCTGAATGTTAACGATATTTTTCGTCAGCACTGGAGATAGGTCAATGGGAATGGACCTAAGGGAAAATAGGTTGTTCAGCCTTTGCAAGTTTAGATCAGTTCACTGTTCCTAGGTTTTAGGGTTTGGAATCCGAAAGAATAGTTACTTTTCCCTCGATGGGGTGAGTATCACGCTTAAGCGATTCAAGGACCAACAATTACCTTGGGGAGAAGGATCACTAAATACAACCCTTGATAAAGGACTTAACGGATGGTAGGAAGGGGTTCTGCACCAAGCTCGTTTAAAGGTCAAAGCTTGTAGGAAGGTTATAAGTTTGTGGAAAGGGCTTAAGCTTGCTGAAAGGGTATAAGCTGGTAGAAAAGGGTATTTGACCTAATTTGTGGAAAGGTCTGGGTGAGGACTCACGCGCATGTAAGAAACAAACAGTAAGCTATATCAGCCATAACTAAGAAATAGCAAGAAAATCTCATAAGAAGACGCCATGAGTATTTATTCGTTCTTTATTGATCTTTGGTTTAGAATACATTAGTAGAATAAGAGAAATCCCTAAATTGATCTAAGAATTAGGGTTTACTCTAAAAGGAAAGAGTAAAAGAATAAGAATGAGAAAATCCATCCTCAAAATGCTTCCGTTATTGAGAAATCGGGACCCCTTCTGTTATTGGGCTGTTGGTCCTGCAGGAAACCTCTATCGGCCGCTTTTTCCCTTGGTCTCGGGTATTTTATCTTCCGGCCACTTTATGATGTTGATCAATGCTTCCGTAATGAAGGTTCTGGTTAGTTGGAGCTTCTTTTGAGATTGATATGAGCTCTAGGTTGTATGCTTTCAGTTATGAGCTTCCGGATGTAGGCTTTTGGTTTTCCCGTGAATACTCTGAGGAGCTTGACCTCATGATGTATGTAGATAACCGTCAGTTCGGAACCCCTGTCGGTGTCTGTATTAAGTAGACTAGTACAGATAGCTTGTATCCTTTTAGGGGTTCCGGTTTACCTCCCAGGGGAGTTTCTGGGCATAGCTTGTTCTTTCGGAAGGTTGCTCCGGGAGATTTGTCTGTTGTCTGTCAACATAACCTTCCGATGTTTATGCAGTAGATGTTTTGGAAGCCTATTCTAGATAATCTCTATGTGCTTCTGGCTTAATACCCTTGATGTCTTCGCCTCTTGATGTATCGGTATTTAAGTAGGTTAATTTCGATAGCCCTTCCATCCTTTCGGGTTTCAATTAGTGGAGCTCTTGCCTCCATCTTCCTCATCTTCTAGCCTCGATGACCTTTCGCTATATGGTCCCCTGTCGGATTAACTCTGGTGGGTCTATTGTTGTGTAGACCCTGTCGGCACTCTGTAGCTTTCGAGTTCCCTTTTAATGTTTGGCTCTGGTTTTCGTAAGACTTCCTATGTGCTTGCGGTCACCCAATGCCCCTTCACCGTCAGCTTGTTTCAGAGTTAATTTTGGCAGTAACAGTTATGATTGAAGCCTATGACATATAGAAGTAGAGTGCTAGAAGCTGGAAAGAGATTGGACTTAAACTTAGTCAAGACATAACTCAACCTTGAGTTATGATGATTTCACGGTCCGAGTTATGGTGGGAGGTCTAATGGCGGTGAAATTTCTATGGACCGTTGTTAAGGATTGCATATCGTGATGGAGGCGATTTCTTGAAAACATTATAAAAACTATGGTTTTTTAGCTATTGACTCGTGTAATTCGCATGCAACAAAAGTTATCAGTCAATTATTGGAATGACTCCATATAAAGCATTTTTTGGGCGATCGTGTAACGCTCATTATTGTCGGTGGAAAACAATGAAAAGCCGATGCTTGGGGGAAGAAATGATTAGTAAAACTTTGGAGAAAACTGAGACCATTCGGCCGTGAATAAAAGACGCTCAGGATCAACCAAAAAGCTATCCTGGTAAAAGATGAAGGGACTTGGACTTTTTGGTCAAAGATATAGTATTATCAAAGGTTTTTCCGTTGAAGAATGTAGTTTTATTCGGTAGAAAGGGGATGTCGGCGCCTTTATTATAGAACCCTTTCCAATGTAGAGAGTATTAGAAAGTTGACATCTAGAGTCGACTTGCCTCATAAGACGATGGGTCTGACAACCGTGGGACTCAAACTGCTAACATATGCACTAACTACTATTCTAAAAAAAATATGTGTTAACATTTAAGATGTGGTACTATAGACTATCCCTCTTGAAATGTCCAATGTCCTTATTGTCTCATCATAACTCACCATCCAGGTTTTGTGCATGTAACCTGCATTAGTACCACACTGATTGACATTGGAATATTACACACGCAATTCCAACTGGACATAGGCTCTAATAACAAATGTGACAATCGTAAGATTTGAATTTTTGACTTCTAGAAAGAAACAATGCCCACTAATTACTATGCTAAAATATTTTTTTGTCAACTTTCTGGATGAGGTATTATTACAGGCATGTTCATATCTCACATATATGCAAGTTTATGTATGACTCTGGTGTGTTTATAGCACAAGATCGATTAGAAGATGCTAAGGTAGGACTAATGGTTATTGGATCTTGATGTTGTTTCACATTATTGCGTATGACACAAAACAACTTAGGAGAAAGACTGTAACGGTAGTTGAAAGACAATGGAGTGAAACTAATAATGATTGTACATGGTAAAATGAGCAGAGCACGAGGATGACATATGCAATGCTTTTGAGTGGTAAGGCCTTATCATATTCATTTTCATTATTGTATAATAGCCTTGATAGTTTAGTATTATGCATGCTAAGACAGGTTTATTCATACTATTGGTTGCATGGCTACTTTATGATATGTTTGATGGTTGCATGTGGTTTGTAGGTATGCAAATTTTCTATGATTGATTATACTTTGACTGGCTTAGGATTTTGGAAGTAAAATTCCTGGTGGAGAAAAGTGTAGCACATGTATTTTATTTATTAAAGAATTGTAAAATATTTTTATTTATTTCCTATGAAGTCGTATTACTTTGTAATTTGAGTTATGACCCTTAAAGGAAAATTTTACATATTATGATTTTTCCTCAATTTCCTTATAGCCATTGTAACCCTTAGAATCTTTTTTGAATTTTAACTTTTGATAGGAGTCAAATTATTGTCTCAAACCTATTTCATTGCTTCTAGATGATGAACATTCATTTCATACAGCGATGATAATAAGAAAACAGACTTATATTAAAAGTTATATTGGTTTTAAAAATTTCAGAACTAATAACCTGAATTTTTGTAAAATTATTAAGCCTATTAGATAGTTTGTTAGCCTAATTAGATAACACTATAAATATATGTTGTAAGAGTCAAACTAAAACTTTTCATCCCATTCTACATTATATCTAAACCTTGGCCCTATTTACACCCTAGTTCATCCAAATTTCTCATTTATTCAAAATTGATTGGAGATTAAATTTTCAGTTAGAAGATAGATATCGTTAATTTGCTTGATTTGAGACCAGTTTCATTATTGTCTGGATGCGATCTACAATTATTTTGGTTAATTTTGATTATTAGTGATTGACTTATGCTTTACCATTATTCTACCTAGGATTATACGATTGAGTTGCATGATTTAACATGCATTTTGATAGTAAAATCTTATCCAACCCTAATTACACGTTAACTATGAATATGGCTTAAATTAACTTAGAATTCATCCTATTTATATTTTGATGTTTATGTGTAGATCCATGTCAAAAAAAAAAAAAAATTGCTACCTTATTTATATAAATTGCTATTTGATTGAATGTAATTTATTTGTTATGCTATGTTTCTATGTTTGGGTGTTATGCTTTGATGTTATTGTTAGTGTTGTGACTGCATAAAAAGACATATTAGAAATTGATAAAATTGAAAGAAAAGTTGGTTAGAATTAGATGAAACTTAGAGGATAGGATCTTGAGAAAAACACATGGCCAAAAGATAACTGTCATAAGATTTGGTGTTGAAGGAAAGAGTCAGGGCCGAATTATGGCTATAGGTTGGGCCAACCTCATGGTGAAGGCTCGAGGTGCTTCAACAACTTCATGGATAGGTAGAGCAAAGTCAGTAGAGGATTTTTATAGCTTGATGTAGGAAGTTTGGCGAAATATTAAAGGTTACATTGAGTTGATCCCAAAACTTGGAGTAAGATGTTTGTAAGTGTAGGTAGGTTCCTATGGTTAATAGGTTGAGGCTTATGGCATATGGAAGTAGAGTACTTGAAGCTGGAAGGGAAATTGGAGCAAAATTTGGCCAAGTCGTAATTCAGTCAAAAGTTATGATGATGTTTTGAACACTAGTTATGGTGGGATTCATTGTACTTCGAAGGACTATTGTTGAGGCTTTGTAAATCATGCTGGAGGTGGTGACTCATTCACATCAGGGATGGATAGTGGTATTTCAACATGATAAAAGTTAGAGTTTTTCAGCTGGTGACCCGTGTTAAGGGTAAGTACCAAAGATGATATTGTTAGGAACTATGAATTGAACATGGTAGGTTACAAAATAATGAAAAATGGATTAAGTGAGAAGGGCTCGTAAGAGTATGGTAGTGCTTAGGAATCATTGATAAATCTAAGTGTTTGTGTTTGTACTCAGAGCAAGAGTATTATAAGTAGGGATATTCATGGGTCAATCAAGAGACCTATATAGCCTGGACTAGTGGCTTTAATTCTAGTGTTTAGCTTTAGGCTACGAGACATGTATCGAGGTTCGAGATGCGTGATACAAGAGTATAACGAAAACTAGGATTTTCATTAGTCTTTAGCGGTAAGGAGGTCATATGGTTTAATATATTTTCAGGGCAAAAGTGATAGCGAGGATTGCTTGATGAATGATGTTGTTTCTTTTATAACTATCTTTAGTATGATTTCACTCAAAGATATCCTGGGGAGGAGGTACTAGAGATAGGGTTATTGGGACACTAACCATCATATTTTGTGTATGGTACCTTTATGTTATTTTTGAGTTGTATATTATTTTATTATGTCTTTGGTTGCATGGACATGTCAAGTATGATTTGGGTACTTTTCTATTACTATATTTATCTGCATAGTATTTTGGGATTCATTTACCATTCACATCAGAGTATTGTTTAACCTATTATTCACGTTATTTCTTATTATCTTGAATACTCTTAAACAAGTTGACTAGGTGGATGATCTTGGCGGTGCAGTAGTTATTCAGAGGACCAGGCTTGTGGACTATCTCATATTCTATACTACATATGGATTTTATGTTTCACGTTAGATAACACAGTGGAGGATTGGCGATGTTGCTTATTTTTGTTAGTTGAGGCGGGTTTTTTAGAGGATTTTTGCTCATGTACTATACAACATTGATGTATAACCGTATGGGTATTGATTTGATGGTTATTCCCGTTATTATTACTATTGTGTATGTGTTGTATGTTACTCGTGTGATGTGAGACATGCTAAGGTTACTACACTAGTTTATTTCAACTTTGATGATCGTCCTATATTGACTGGGCATGGTTGCATTGCATTATTTAGCTATTTTGGTGTTAGTGATATAAGGTCGTAGTCGCATATGGTATTAGAGATTTAGTTACTGGATTGACCAGAGTAAATGTTATGATCTAGTAGAGATTAGAAATGTGTTATCACTTTAGAATGGATCAAGCGAAGATTTCTTATTATCTGTTGGTTTTTAAAGCTATACAGTAATGTATTATATTGTACAGTTAGGTGCACTTAAGCACCGCAAATGGCTTTCCCTTATGAGAGACTAATTATTCTTATTACAAATGTAAATGAATCGACATACAAAGAATGATATGAGGAATTTAGCTTCAATGGTAGAGGAATAAACTGGATCTAGAGTTAACACACCTAGCTTCCAGGCTATGTTTAATGTTGTGGAGGCGATGATGATGATGATGAATGCTCGGACTACTACTCGTAGGGTGGTTATTTGTTGAGGTATTCCCTTATAAGCACCTAGTTCGCCAAGCTAAGTCAGCATTATGTAAACTTGAAGGGAATTCATTCCAAAGGACATAATCAACTATTGAAGTTCAGGATTGGACTGATATATGTGATCGCATTTTCAATGATATGAAAGTGAATGTTTTAATGAAGAGAATTTTGGATTTAAGTAAACTTCAGGATCGTGCTATGAATTGGTGGAATGATGTCACTATTTCTACTTTAGAAGACCAATTATTTTGGTATTAGTTTCAATATGATTTTTGAGGAGAAATCTGTTTTGTTGTTTAGAAATAGGTATTGTTTAGGAAATTTGTTGATCTCAAACAAGAAGATATGATGTATTCTGAGTATATGGCAAAATTTGATGCTTTGTCTAAGTATGTGATGTCATGAATGACACTCCCTTGAAGAAGAATGAGAAGTTTATCACAGGACTATATGACTATCTTAAAGAAAAGCTTATGGACCATGCTGATTAGCCCTTTGGAAATTTGGTGGAGATGGCATTTCGTTACGAGAATCCATGCCCTGAGGATAATGATAATATTGTCGTTTGTGCTAGAAGGAAGAGCTAAAGCTGCAATGCGGTGGTGCATGCAAGAAGAAGTGAAATGGAAAATAGAAACATTCCTAAGAAAAGGGTGGATAGCAAAAAGGCAAATTGGAATCCACTCGTTCTAGGTGTAAGGAGAATGACCACTTGATCATAGACTGCAAAGATTGAAAGGAGAGGAGATGCAACAATTGTGATAGGGAAGGGCATTTGAAGAAGGATTGCCGGTAATAGGTGAAAGATATATAGAAGGTAAAGGCATATGCTTTGGACATAGTTCTGACTTCTTCGAATGCTCCCTCTACGAAGGGTAAAAGGAAGGGAGTTGTGGTGCAAGGTATACTTTACATTTGTGTTTTTTATACCGGGCATTTAAATTCTTTCACTTGTAGTGATCCAGTGGATAAATTGGGATTGAAATTTGAGATAGTGGACTGACCCCTAATGATGGTGAAGCTCTACTATTTCTTGCATGGTTTTTCATGACCTAGTGTTATCGAGTCACTGATGCTCTTTTGTTTGATTACTTTTTCTTTAAAAAAATGGTTTGGATTATCTTAGGGGTGAATCAGCTAAGAAAGTATGTAGCAATGATGGATTGCGAGAAGCTAGGGTGACAATGAGAGATGTGGGTTGGCGGATGATAGTGATTGAGTACCTAACATAGGATGGGTTGTTGGTTAGCTTTATATATTCCCTTAAGGTTCCATTATAAGGGTTGCCATCTGTTCCTACCACTAGAGAGTATCTAGATGTCTATGAGTAAGTAACAAAATTTCTGCTTTATTGAATTTAAGAATGACTTGGCGGAGGAAGCCGAACCTATAGTTATGTCTTTGAGATGTATGACACCTAGAGAGATGAATGATTTAAAGGTGTAAGTGAACGACCTATTGAGGAAATGCTTTATTTAAATAGGGATATTTGAGTGGGGTGCATATGTTGTATTACCATAGGTATGCATAACTCAATAATGTATTGATGTTAGGAATTTACCAGGAATAGCCGAATACAATAGATGTTTTATAATGGTCTTCTCGAAGATAGTAGAATTATGGTCGATTTAACAAAAAAAAAATCGGGTTTTCATATGCGATGCAAGTTATGAGCATGCATTCATGGTTTCAAAAAAGAGTTTGATGAGTTTTCTAATGTTAACCATTTCAAGTGGAAATGGAGAGTTACACTAATGATTGTGATACTGAATTAAATACGACATTGATGCAAAAATGAAAATTTGTTGCTCATTCTAGATGACAAGTAAAGGCGCACAAAAGAAAAAGTCCATACTCGTAATTTGGAATCGACGACAATAGTTTTTGATATGAAAATGTGAAAGCATTATCTATTAGGAAGGATGTTTGAGTTGTTTATGGAACCTAAATCATTTAAATACATGTTTCTTAGGAGGATCTCAACCTTCGGTAGCATAAATGGATAGAGTTCTTATCCCTTTTTTATTTCAGATTTCTTATACTCAGGGAAAGGGAATGAAATCATTGATTCATTAAGTAAAAACATGTTAGGTTAGTAGTGATACTCCTTAAATGGAAGAAAATAGACTATATCATTGGCTTAGATTTCAAACCTCGTTACATGCTTGAACCTCATATATCGACAAGTTTGCCAATTAGATCTACTCTTATAGAAAAGATCAGTACTAGTCAGAAGAGAGGTGCTTAGCTAGCGAAAACATGGTAAAGATAGAAAGGGAGTAGATTACGAAGAAATGAAGTAATATGAACTTGACCAAGAAGGTTAGCATTTTAAAGATGGGAGACTGATCGTTCAGGATGTTGATAAATTTTGTGATGAAGTGCTAAATGAGTGCAATCATAGTAGATTGACGTCCCATATTTGTGGTAAAAAGATGCATAGAGATATGAAGTAGACCTACTACTAGAAAGGAATGAAAAGCAATACTGGAGCACACTTCTTGAACTTCCAATTGGAGAACGCAGAAGAAGCCAAGTGGGTTGTTGCAATTTCTAGACATTCCTAGATGGAAATAAGAGCAAGCATCAATGGATTGCTAAAGAATCTAGCAAAGCATGATATCGTATAAATTGTGGT
Organism: Allium sativum; assembly: GCA_030737875.1. Taxonomy (NCBI): domain Eukaryota; kingdom Viridiplantae; phylum Streptophyta; class Magnoliopsida; order Asparagales; family Amaryllidaceae; genus Allium; species Allium sativum. The sequence continues at coordinate 306,560,425 of CM060924.1, forward strand.
TTGTCGATCGATCAAGAGTGCAAGGTTTATACCTGTCAAGTCAAACATAACGACATTTAGGTTGCCCAATTTGTATGTGAAATGGACAGTATGACTTCATAATGTGCAGAAAAGAATTGTAAGACACAAAACACCATTGTTTTCTTGTGGCTTTTGGAAGAGCCTAAAGAAGGCACTAGGGACTGAGATGCATCTCAGCATAGCTTATCACTTGCATATAGTTGGACAGGTCAAGCTAGTAAATTGTGTGTTGGGGGATCTCTTGAAAGCATGCATTACAGATTTAGGGGGGAGGTCATGCGTAATCACCACACTTAATGGAATTTGCATACAACAAAATTTACCAATCGAGTATTGGAATGACTTCATATGGAGCATTGCATGGGCGACAATGTAATTCTTCTTTGTGTTGGCGGGAAGTTAGCGAGAAACTGGTGATTGGGACAAAAACGATTAAAGAGACCTTGGGAAAAATTGAGACTTTGGAAAAAATTAAGACCACTAGGCAATGCATGTACCTCTTCGAGATCAACAAAACAACTATGTCGATAGGAGATAAATGGACTTGGAATTTTGGTCGGAGATATAGTGTTTATGAAGGTTTCTCCATTGAAAAGTGTAGCTCGACCCGGTTGAAATAGGAGCTTGATATCGAGATGTGTAGGATCTTTCCAATAATAGAGATGATTGAAATACTGCCATATTGAGTCGACTTGTGTCATAAGATGGCGGGTGTGCGCAACATTTTTATATCTTCTATCTATTCAAGTTTGTGCATGACCCTGGTATGATAATAACACTGGATCAACTAGTAGACGTTGAGGTAGAACTGTATGATATTAGATTTCGTGGGTTATTTCATGTAGTAGAATATAACATGAAACAACCTAGGAGAAATGGCATGAAACTAGTTAAGGTATAATGGAGCGAAAATGATAATGATTGTATATAGGACACTGAGGAAGGCATGAGGAAGACAGGTGCAAAGCTCTTTAAGTGTATCGTTTATCGTATTCGTTTTCACATTGTATAATAATCTTGATAGGTTAGTATTCTACATGCTAAGATAGGTTTAAATGTATTGTTGGTTGCATGACTACTTGATGACATGTTTGATGGTTGCAAATGTCCAGTAGGCATGCAAAATAGATATGATTTATTATATTTTGACCTGCTTGTGATTTCAGGGGCGAAATTCATAAAAAGGAGACTGTAACGATTTGTTTTCATTTTTTAGAGGATTGTAAAATATTTTTATGTACTGGTATGAAATCGTATGACTTTATAATTTTACGGTACGAGTCTTAAGGATATTATGCATACCTATGATTTTTTCCAAATTTATATATGGCTATTTTGACCCTGAAAGCCTTATTAGGTAGTAGCTTTTGATAGGAGTCAAAATTATGATCTCAAACTAGTTCCATTGCTTTGCCATGATAGTTTCTCATTTCATAGAGTAGTTATAATAAAAAAGGACTTGATGTTAGAAACTTATATTTGTTTTAAAATTTAAAAAATGTTGTTCAAGATTTGCTTGTAATTAATTAAGCCCATTAGTTGGGACGCCTATGGATAAATTGTGGGACATATGTACCTAAAACAAGTGGCTTCCGGTCTAATATTTAGTTTTAAGCTATGAGACATGTATCGAGCTTTGATCTACACATTATAAGAGTATAATGAAAATTAGGATTTCCATCAATCCTAAACAAAAAAGGCCATGCAAGTTATCATATTTAGGGAATGTAGGGTTGACCGTTAAGATTGCTTGATGGATGTATATTTTCTATGGTTGCTTTGATTTCCATTTTAGTATGCTATCACTCGAAGATACCATGGGGAGGAGGTACTGGAGATTAGACTATTTGGTTCACTTGTAGTCACGTTTTCTATGCAATACCTTTATGATATTATTGAGTAACATGTACTTTTTATGTGCTAACTCATTGGTTGCAAGGACATATCAAGTATGATCAAGTACCTCTTTTTAGTATCGTATTTTACTACTTACAATTTTGAGATTCGTTTACCATTCACACCAGACTATTTTCTATCCATGATTTTATGTTTGTTACTTCTTTATATCTGGGTACTGTTATAGAATGGACTAGATAACTACTTTTGCTAATGCAGTAGCATTTATGAGGTTGAGCTAGGTAGTACTATAACGTATTCTATACTACATATGAAATTTTATGCCTTTCGTTGGTTAGAATTGTGGAGCACTGAAAGTGCTGATTATTTTCATCTATTGTTATTTTTTTAGAGTATCTATTGGACATATATTATATGATGTATAACTCTTTTAGTATTTTTTGATGGTTATTAACATAGTTGCTACTGTAGTGTATGTGATATTATATTTTATCCATGTGCTATAAAATATGAAAAAGGTTGTTACATTTTTTTATTTTTACTTTACATCCTTAGATGTAGCATGATTGTGACACATTATTTAGCTATTTTATTGTTGGTAATACAGGTGCGTCATCATAATGACCATCGAGTCTTTTAGACACACTCATCTCTGCCTCCCTCACGGGGATCTACAAGGCGTGGAGGCACTAATTACAATCGAGGAGCCATATAACAATATTTGCTAACATGGAAGGCATTATGATGTTGCAAACAAGTCATATTCTTGCAACTTTAACCTAAGGATGTAAAATTCCGTGCAAACTACATAAGGCATGGGAACGCAATGGAAGGAACCATCCTTTTTCTGCCACGCTATTAGGTTCACAATCCTTTAATCGATTACTTAGCGTGTAACTAATATATATCACACATATGTGTGTGTTTGCATTTTTTTAAAAGCAATGGCTTAATTTGACCCTTTCTTCAAACAAATTATTCGATCAATGATACTTGCTGCTTTGCAAATATGATTCTTCCTCTATTTTCTCTAGTCATTAAACGTCTTCTTACACTTAGGTTGTCTGGGATACCGTGTTAGCCAGTTAGCAAGAAAGAGGAGAAACCCATTAATGCATATGTAGTTCTCAACTTATATATGATGTTCGCTCAACACTTGGGCAATGAGACATCCTTTGTCTAGTTTTAACATCTATAAAACTTCAAAAAAAAAAAAAACAATCTATGGCTCCTTCCCTCTCCTTCTTCAAGGCTTATAAGGACTACAAAGTTTCTGTTGATTGGCACAATCAATGAAGCAATGTCAAGGATGGGTACTTCTTTATTTGATTAGCAATTTATTTCTCTTAAAAATTGTTGTTTGGATGTAACTCCAACATCACTCAGTTCATTTATTACCTCATCTTGATTTGCTCGACTGTTAGTCTTTTTTTCTTTTACAATATAGATGTCCCTCAAAGAATCGACAACGATCGCAAAAAGTAAATTGTCATACATCTCTATTATCTCCTTAAAGATTAAAACTGGATGAAGTATTTCTTGACTAATTTCCTCCATTTCAAGTTTACCCTTCATACAATGGTTTTACTACAAACCCACACTTCCAGCTTTTCATGGGTCGCTATAACTCCCCATTCCCCAAGGCTGAAGCTAAGGGCTATAGATGTTGCAGTCATATATAGTATTAACTTTCTGTTATAGAAAATGGATATGATAATAATCCATAACATCAGAGAACATGGGAAATTGAGAAAAAAATCAAAGCACATTTACAAAAAGTGACATGTGAAGCCCCTTTTGTTGATCAAAGCCTAAATATTGGCAATAAATATCTTTGCCATTACACACATCCAAAAGAATCACACAATGGAAATAAAACTCCTATATAGATAATTGCGTCCTACACTTTTTTGGAAGCTTATTCGAGGAAGGACCAGAAAAGATCAACCCTCAACCTACTCGAATGAGTATCTGAGAGTTTAAGGAAAGAACAAAATCTTTGGATCAGTCAACAGACTGGTGTGAATAACAACTACTACCCAAAAACCAAAGTATGTCTAATAAGTCTACACTGCTTAGGGAAACGAATTTCCCTCTCACTATCATCATGCTATAAAATAACTAATCAAGAACTCTTACACTATTAAATGGTTAGAATGACAGAAAAAATAATAAAGTGCAGCATGCATCATACAATGGACTCCCCATCCCTGCTATCCTGACCAGCTTTCTTAATGGCTAATAATTAACAAAAATATGCAAGTTACCAACATGTCTTTAAGTATAAATGACTTACCATGATTTTCAGTTTATCACCCATCATAATATCTGGATTACCTCTCTCTTACCATTTGGGTTACCTACCATCCTGATTATACATAAAATAAAAGTTTATGGAGTAACCTTTCATTGGATATGAGTTATCCACCTACCTCCTATAGTGTTATTTGTAGGATTATTATGAACCCATATGCACATGTAGATTAACCATCATCCACAAGCCAAATTTTTAACCATCGGATGATTGTAAACATCTTAAATATTTTATAAATCTTGTCCCACAAGAACATTTAATCTATTGGTACTCCTAATTTTCATGATTATTCAATTCCTATTGGAACCCCTAATGTGCATAACAACAATATGGTTATCCACCATTTCAAAAACGTAAAGGTTAAGCTTATCGATAAAGTCGATATGGCATATAACTGATTTAATTTGTTCCCTACCAATAACATAAAATAAACCAATGTGTGTAACACCCTTGTTGACACTACCCCTCCTCAGATCTTTATCTAATTGTTGAAGTCATGCCGATATACAAAAGCTTATTGACCCAAATATGGGTTAGCCTCCTAACGAATCAAGCAAAGACCTTGTTGGCATGATCAATGTAAACAAGATATTGATGTGATAGCCTCAAGTTCTTTTGATTTTATTTGTTAGAAATTCACCTTGTTGACTCTGTACACATCAGTGGAGGTGATAGCCTCATAACCATTTGAAAAATAGTTAGAAACTTACCTTGTCCACCATAATTATGACTACGAGGAATGGAGGTGAAACAAGGATTATCGACATTGATAAAGACCCTATGGGTTTTGTAGGCGACAACCCTCAAGGCTTTCTTGAAAAAATCTTAGAAGTTAACCTATGTACCACAATCAATGATGAAAAGAATAGAGGCGATAATCGCCTAATGGATTTGGAAACAAGTTAAAAAAGCTTACAGACCACATCTACGATAATAATGATAAAGGCGAAGCCCTAGATCTATAAAACAAGAATTGTCGACCCTCTCGACGAGAATAAAAGCAATAAGCTTCAAAGAAATTTGAAAAACAAGTGTAACAACCCGGATTCCGACGGACCGATTTTCTTTTCAAAAATCCAACCCACCGAAACCCGAGTTGGTTGCTCTGGTATCCTGCAGAAAAGATAGAGAAAAGAGATATGTCAGAGTTCGGAAAACACCTCACAGCGGAAGGAGTAAAATATAATATATTCAAAACATAGCTTTACCTTAACCACAATACTGCTAAATCAGTATTCCCAAAGCTATAAGTCTCTGTCTAACCTGCGAATGTTATGAGGAGGGGGTCAGAACATAAGTTCTGTGTGAATGAATTTAAACTACACTTCTTGAATAATCCTACATATACCGTTCAATTACACTTTCTTATTTATTAAGTTATACGTGTTATAAGAACTCAAAGCTTACACACACTCACACCCATCTACCCCCTAGTAGATTAACCTAATATAGTGTATATGTAGCTACCCCCAAACTGAGGTACACCCCGTGATACCCCACTCGCATAGTCTCCTCCGTATCGCCATAGTAATATGCGCAGTCCTTCATCTTATGCCATAGTAACGTACAACGCTGCATCCGCATATAACCACTATCGCTGTGCTACGTAAGCGTACTGATTGCTATCCTCGAACTATTCGATCGAGTTTGGTTCCATCGCCGAATAATGCCTTCTAGTCTACGATACACCACCCCGAGCTGACATGGTTGTACCTAGACTTTCCCACATACGTATCATCAATCGTACTCGATGTTTCTACTGCACATAACCTCCACTTGTGCACCCAAGTTCCATGGCAGGGCTACACCAGAAAACACGGAACACGGTCGGGAGATTTTCTATATCTGTACAGGGCCGCCTCTAAGAGTGTCCAATGTACAGATATCCCTCGGGTCTAGTTTTTCTATGGTGGCTATGGCCCCACCTCAGCCCCTCCCTCAACTAGTAAAGACCACATGAGCTAAGCGACCACCCCTAACAAGCAAACAATCTAAACATCCATGTGGGGTCTCCCCGCACATGTCCCTTGATAGCAAAGGTTAACGATCTCTAGGGGTTAGCTCTTGTCTTTTCGCATTCCTTAGGCTGCTGGTGACAGGCATCCGACGATCTTGCTATCGTTTGGTCTTGACCCTCCACCTCCACTTGAGGCAATCGCCGAACCACCCTTAATGCCACTGCGTACAACATTCTGACTGCTCCCTACTTGTGCAATCAAGGCTCACCCACCTGGTAGTTCTGCGCAGACCCAACCTCTGTAATCCTAGCCCGAAGCTAAACCACCACAAAGAACTACCAAGAGCACCTTTAAACGTCTCAGGAAGCCACGTGCTTCCCCTTCCGGTCCGTTGGAGCCGCCAAAAATAGCGAACGTGCGCTCTCCTCGTGCCTTATGACACCATCATGATCTACCTCGTGGGGTTATTCATCTTACAACGTACTGACTGCTTCAAGCGCCTTAGTTTTATATGTCATTAGACCCCAAGTCTAACAATTTATTTCACGCTTGTGCGACCTCGTCAACTTTCTCATTTAACTTGGTTATTCACATTAGCTTTTTTTCGTATTCACCAAGTTACCCTTGCTTATTAATTCAATTTGTACTTAACCCACTTAAGTCCATTAATAAGCCCATAATATATTATTTTCCAATCTCATAAATTATTCCCTTTTTGGGTTACAACAACATGTTATACTTAATTCATAGTTAAGTATGCCTTATCCCACATACATACTGATTAGGAGAATAACCCTCTAACACCAGCCCCGAAGACCGAAATCAACATCAAACTGGCACCCAAAGAATTACTCAACCCAACCAACATATACGATTCTAATTTACTTTTTTTCCACTCATATAACTTATATCATTTTTAATTTCACATTTCTCCTTTCCAAACCACTTAATTTAAGTATATCTTTACATATAAGTTATCTCGTCTTCCTTATCGTTTCCTATAACTTATCTTGTCCCATAAGTTATAATTTCCACCTATTATCCTTTTGCCTTATTCAAGTTTATTCATAATAGGTTATTTATCATTTCCCATTTCTTATCATTAATTTTAGATTAACTTATTTCATAGTATAAGTCGTCCCACCCTTCAAGTCTTGTATTACATCTTAAGTCATAACCTTCCCTTGTCCCTATGAAAAGTTTTCCTATTATTAAATTTTACATCACCGCAACTCAAGTTTATAATAGGTAATTATCATTCCCCCATTACTGTGTCATTAATTTTGGATTTGACTTAACCTTTCCTTTTACTCATCCCATTACTTAAACTTTACCCAATTCTTTAATTTATGATACCGTTACGGGTCCCATTTGGTTAAGCATATCTAAATTCTGTTTCACATGTCACACGTGTCCCACTTAACCCCCTTTATCATAGTTTCCATATCTTACACATGTCTTACTACGGTTAAGTCTACATTAGTCATGTTTTACATCCCATGTCTTACAACGGTTAAGTCCACATTAGTCATGCTTTACATGTCATTTATATCACCCACTTAACCCTCTAACCTTACCCATGTCACCCACATGTTTTATTATGGTTAGTATTTCTTAATTTATTTATAATGCTGTAACGATGTATGACCTCTCACATTAGACGTCCGTTCGTGGCTGCTGGATTTGCCGGGCGGTTCCGGGCAGTCTTACACCACAAATGTGTCTAACCTCGTGTCATAAACCGTTACGTCTCTAGTTCTTGCCGTTGACCTCTCACATTAGACGTCTGCTTGTGGTTGCTAGATTTGCCGAGCGGTTCCAGGAAGTCTTACACCACAAACGCGTCTAACCTCATGTCATAGGCGTTTATTAATAATCGTCTTTCACCCAAACCCCAAATTCATGTCATATGTTCCAAATTCATCTTAATTACATTTCATTTTTATGCCTATTTCAAATTTTCCATTCACTACACCAATTACATAATAGTTAGCCAATTTTCATGTTACCCAAATTATCCAATTATAGCCAAATTCACTAATTCCATGTTATTCATACCCAAACATGTCAATTTCCAATATCCAATTATACCCAATTTCATATAATCAATATTTTCCCAGTATATATCCCGACATTTCCACGTTAATACATATAATCTAATTCACCCTCTAGGCTTACTTTTTAAGTCACAAATAAATTTCACCAATCCATGTTTTCCAATTACATGTTGTTAATATTGAATTATACCAATTCCATATCCAATGACAATTATGTCAAACTTACATAAATTCAACGTTATAGATTATATTCCTCGACCGCATAAAATAGATTATGCCCAATATATGCAATAACAATTGTTATGCCACAAACCCCAAAATTACAGATTATATTCCAATATCCCCATATTCCAATCGTGCGTATTGTATAATAAGATTTCGTTTAGGTTCGAGATAACCTAGATCCAAAAATAAAAGGGGAAAGGATAAAAAGGAGAGAACTCAAACGTAGGCATAAATAAAATAACAGATCTTATTAAATTAACATTATATTCATTATGGGGAATGGTAAACGATAGAAGCAACATTATACAACAAATATAGTTCAAATCCACTCACATTGAATGGATTAGAGAAATAAGCAATTTGTTGTTGATGTAGAATGTTAATTAAATCTTCTTATTTGATTATTGGTGAAGAGCTTGAATCATTGATGAAGAATTTTGCTTCTTGATTTGATTAAACCCCAAAGTTGATGAAGAACTTGCAAATTTAGTTTAGGGTTTTGGGGCGGCGACCATGTTTGGTTGAAGTTTGGCAGCATGGAGGTGTCAGAAGGAATTGTTTATGAATTAGGTTAGGTCTAGGCACTATTTTATAGGTGTAGAGAGTATTTTAGAGCCATTAGATCGCCCTAGAAGCCATCCGGTCCATCCAGCACGTCAAAAATCGTCACTGCCCAGATCTGGAAAAATCAGGGGAGGAGGTCGACACTAAGATCGATCCCTAGGTCGACCTCCCTGGGTAGGTCGACCCCCAGGTCGACCTGCCTGGGTATTTTTCTGAATTTTTGTTGAATATTCCGCAGGCCATAACTCTTTCATACGGAGTCCGATTTTCGAAAACTTGGACTCTATTCCAAGCAGAATTTCGAGATGAACGCAATGGTGATGTCTGTTTTACTTAATTCTTGATATTTAAATTAAGTATCCTTACTTTATTCTCTTCTCTGTTACGTACACTGTCATTGAATTAATTTTTCCTTCTCTTCCATGTGTTAATTAATTCTCATTGTACATCACCATTATTTACCTATCTATGCATATACACATATTTTTACATATTTTTAATTATATTAAAAATGCAGGGTGTTACAACAGAGGTCCTCATCAACCTCGTTTGGGACGATAAGGTTTGAGGAGGTGAACCTCGGACTTTATAAAACTAGGTTTAAAAAATAACCTTGTCGACTCATTCGATAAGGTACTAAGGTAATAACCTCAAATCATTTAAAATATTAGAGGCACTAAGCCTCTTACTTATCCTTTACAGAATAACTTTATTAACTAGGTACAGTAGCAACACACCCATGTATGAAGGGGATAAGCTTTGGTAGAGTATTATTCTTTAAAACATAAGTATATACAGGTGACAAGGATCCCATTTGACATGGAAAGCCTGGATGTTGCCTATACTATGTTCATAGTGTTGCAAGAATCAATTAGTTACAGAAGGTGCTGACAAGTTCTTGCCGATAATGTCGACACGGTCTATCGACTGGGCTGGTGAGCTTGCTAGTAAATAAAAGAAAAACTACATTTTACTAACTAAAAAAATTCTTTTCACCTACCCCACTGTATTCGTCAAAACATTATTGGACAATAAAAAGTTTTTAACACCCCATAAAAATAAACCCTAAACAAACATAGATAATTAAATTAATAATAAATAATAATAATAATTAAAATATCCAAACCTCAAATTGAACTTGAGTTTTCGGGGAATGCCCATTAATGGAAACTAGGTTTTGGTTTTCTTCTTCTCCCCGTCTTTGCTTTCATCCCCGTCCACTTCTCCATGCTCATCTCCACATAAATCGATACACGCTTTCTTCTATCTTCTCTTTCTACCTAGTTTTTGCCTACATGGGTATCTCTCCTTACCTAATTTCAAGATCTGGTTCTCTAGATCTATGCAGTATTTTTCTTCAAAGTCCCTCCTTTTACTCTTGTACCACCTACCATCACCTCTCCTGGTGCCTATACAATCTCCCGCCAACACTTCACAGCCAGTGAGGTGTTCCCAGTTGTTGCCTTCCCTTATGAGTCTCCTAACTCCTCAACATGCCCTGTTCCTTCCGGTGTTTTCACCTACAAATCTAGGTACCCAAGCGAACCTGGACTACATTGGATTGTGATATTTTTTTCTTGGTTTGTTTGACTCTTGTCAGGAGGACATAAGGTGTGTTGGTGTTTGTTGGATCTGTGTGGTGTTGGGGTAGTGTCAACGTACCGTTGTTGCTGGATCTGAAGTCCTTTTTTTTTACGGAGAACCTGGTGTATGTTTTTCCCATCTAGCTTCGCATCCTCCCTTTCTCTGTGCCTAGTCTTCCTGGATGTGAACTCTGTATTAGCCAAGTAAGCTTGGGAAGCGGTAAATGTTCTCTAACGTGGCAAGCAATGGGTGAGTTTCCTAGTTTAGCTATGCTAGTGAGGAAGGACTGGGATGGTGCTTTATGTGGTTAACATATACTGGGATCATCTTGTTAACTTGAGTTGTTGATTGCCTTCTTTGTCTAGTTTGCAAGAATGGGTGATGTGGATGGTAGTTCTTTTTCATTGGGTGTTTGTAGAATAGATGTATTCGTTTGTGCTGCTACCTTCTAATGGTGCCACTCATGGATCGCGAGGTGCTGGCTCTAATATGCAATGCTTCCATGTAATCTGCTTCATGGTTTGTTGTGCCACCTATCTGAGCTTTGGTAGTGGTTGTTGCCTTTGTTGTTGCAGCTGCTCTAATCTTGTGACTCTGTGTTTATGGCTCGTTTCCTTCGATGACTTGGAGTTTTATGTTGTTGCTATGCTGATGCCTTTCATGTTGCTCTAGTAGTTGTTATTTAGCATTGCAGGGTAGCTACTTGACCCTTAGGTATTGTGTTTGATGACCGGTCTTCATTTGTCATATGCCCTGCCTTGTCAATGTCTAAAATGCTTCAATGCAATGGTTCTTATATGTCATCGTGTATTGGTTTGTAAGTATTGGTGTTATTTTGTAACTTAGTATGTTTACCTTCTTGTAAAGTTTGCCCCTACGTGGGTATGTTATAGTTGTCTAGCTAGTGTGCCTAGCACCTTTATCGTAAGCTAATTTTTAGCAGTGAATGTTCCACTATAAAGATGTCAATGGCAAGTGGTCCATCTTAAAAGCCGATTATATAGTAGGTTGGTAATCGTCAACCTCCTAGAATAATTTAATTATTATTTGTTATAATAATAAGTGTTTGAAGTCACTTTAAAAATCTGTCGGCTCTACCGATAATAGTTATAATTAATAAAATATTAATAGGCTGAAAATACGAATATTTAATAATTAGGAATTTAGTCAATAATAATAATTGTTATAATTAATAAAATATTAATAGTCTGAAAATACAAATATTTAATAATTGGGAATTTAGTCACAAAAAAATTACTATTGTATTTGTGGCAAGATTCTATCTTGTTTTCATATTTTATTTATTGAAAACAGAGTTCGTACGAGAAAGTATTGAATAAAATGAGTTAGACAAGAATAATATACACACAACGCTTGAATGTCAAATTGTAAACATAAAACTGGAATAAAAATAAATTCTTATGGCATAATGAAAGTGGATTTCAAACTTATTTAAATATCTAAATAAGATGGGGACAACGTTTGTAATAAACAGGAAGAAATAATGAGCATTAATACCAAATTAATATAAGAAGCAACGTTTAGGAGAATAAATTTATCCATTCCCAGGCCTTAAAGGGGTCGACCGCCTTCTTTTGAAGAGGGTCAACTTGGGGGTCGACCGCCCTCCTAGGGAGGTGTCGACCGCTCTTAAGGAAGAAGGGTTGGTCTAGGTCCATTTTAGTTTGAGTTTTTATACAATTTTCTTGGAACGAACTGTTGAGATTTTATAAAATTAATCAGATGTTCCACACACACTCTAATAAGTATAAATATGGCCCTACCCTTCTCCCTAAACCCTATATTCTCTTTTAAACTCTAACTTTGTTGTCACATCACACAACCCGGTTCGGTGTGCTCTGGATCGGTGAAGTTCGGGTCATCCTTCACTTCGGCTTGACAAATTTCTACTTAGCGTGCCTAGTCACCAACCCACTTCGTCAATAGTTTCTCAGATCAGTAAATCTGGGACAGTATAGACAAACCGGGGTATGCCGACCTGGATTCTGATATTTTCTGAATACCAATTCTATTTGCTCAAAACGTGGTCAATCCACTACCTTACTCTACCGGATCGAATGCCATGTGTCCTAGTCGAATCATACTTTGCAACCTCCTTATAAATAGTCAAGATTTTGACATTCCAAGGAACCTTCCTTCTTCTCCAAGCACGAGAACTCACCAAAAACAAGATTCACCTTTTTCTCTTCATATTTCTTACTATAAGACTAGTTGTAACTTGTAATCAAGCAGTATAAACATAAGATTACTGCAAGTGGACGTAGGCATATTGCCAAACCACTATAATTCTACATGTTCCTTTGTTTATGGTTCCATGATTGTGAAATCATCTGTGAACTACGTCTTTTGATTGTCTAACACGGTAGAAACACTTTTCGAGTTAACAGTTTTGGCGCACCATGAAGAATGCATGCAACTTTGAATGCTTCTAAAGTCTGGTCACTACCTATTATTTGCAATTTTCCACCATGACAAAGAGAAAATGGATGGTACCTTCACTCGCTCTGAAGCCGCTGAAAGAGAGAAAGAAGGTCAGCAAGTGTTTTCTATACAGAATCCTTCCATCTACTTGACAAGAGCAGAACTAGATGAGTTAAAGGGTGGACTACAGGTATGATTTGAACAACAATAAACCACCACGTGGGATATATTCGTTCAATTGAAGGAAGTTACAGGTCGAGCACAAGGAGATGGAACAAGGTGCAACAAGCTAACATCACCGTAGCCAAATTTGGAGGCACAACCACCAGGCCACCTTCGGCTCGATCAAGACGAGTAGGAAATCCGGTTCGAAATAGTCGAATCGAAAACCCGGCTCGACCATGCCTAGCCGGATTATAACACCCCGTATTTTATATAAATATTAAACTAAAATGTCGATAATTTATGATTTTGGGTTTTTCCCCTGAAACATATATCGTTGTGTTCGTGGCAATTTTCTGATTCGTTTTGCTATATGACTTATCCTAAATGGAGTCTGTATCGGAAAATTACTAAGAATAAAGATTTAAAAGGTTGTATGCATATGGGAAATTATTAAGAAAATTATTCTGAACCATGGACTGTAAGTTTGGATAAAGTATAAGGGATGAATATGCAAGCATGTGAATCAGAATAGGTTTTACTTAATTATATATATTAAGTAGACATGTCATTGGAAAACATGTTAGTTTGACAGTAATTTGGAAAACATGTTTGTTTGATAGTAACTTGAAAAACATGTTATTTTGATAGTAATTTGGAAAATATGTTGATTTTACATTAATTTGGAAATCATGTTAGTCTGATAGTAATATGGAAAATATACAGTAATTGAAAGCGGTGAATGAAAAACAGGAATTAACATCTAATTCAAAGAATAAAAAGGGGAAAAGATAGTAGTGGACCAAGTTAGTTGGATTTTGGGAAAAAGGGATACATTTCCATAATGGTAAAATTATTAAGAATATAGTTGCATGAAAAGAAAGGAAAAAGGGATTAGTGTGAAATAGGGGTTCTTTTACCATATTGCACACTAATCAATATGCCCACAACGAAGATAAAAGAAATAACTTGCAACTACGGATCTTAATTGATGCACGTTATGGAAATAGATCTTTACATCTTTCCACAAACCAATCTAATGAGGTGTGTGAAATGTTTTCCTGAAATAATAAGAATGTACATGACGGTAATTAAAGAAAGATGACAACAATGATGGTTGGTTCGTATTAAGGAATCCAATAAGAAATGTGATGAATGGGGAATATAACCCATTATAATTAATTATATGAGTGAGAATGAAATATAATAGGTAGGCTTGTCTGAGGGACAAGAGAAATTATAACATAGGTTATAATGTAGAAAAGAGAACTTATTAATAAACCTTAGTTAACAGAACTAGTTAATAAGTAAACAACAATAACATGTTGTGATAACAGTGTAAGACAAGGTTATGATTAAATAAGAAAGAATAAAGTAGACTTATTATTAATAGACATATAATTAGGAGTACTAAGTCTAATAAACATAATAATTAATAAGCGGAAGAATGCTCCGGCGGCATAAGGCTGAATAAAGAAAGTAAATAACCAATTGTGAACTAATGAACCTTGTAACTTAAATAAAAAGTGAACATGTGGATAATCAAGTTAATTAGCAATGTGGTTAGATAAATCAAGCACATGATTAAAAGATTATACATAGGATCTAATAACACATTTGTGTGATGCGCTTGGACCAGTTTATGTGTCTGAAGGTGAAGAACCCAACGGGGTGGATCATCGTGGTGTCTGGAGGCATGAGATGAGCATGCCGATATGATTACTAGAGGGAAGCACATGGCTTCTGCGGAAGTGGTAGAGTACTCTGTGGTGCTCCCCTGTGCGGTTCATGCTCAAGATTTACGCGAAGAAGTATGGTCGGCGCGGTATAACCCGGTGAGTATACCTTGACTGCAATTATAGTTCGGCAGTTAGAAGGCTGTGGCAGATGACGTTGGGTGATTCAGCAGTTTGCCTTGGGTTGGGAGAGGGGGTGAGGACCAAATACAGGATAGTAATCGTCGGGTACCTGTCATCGGCAGTCAGTGGGATGTGGAAAGACTAGAGCTAAACCTATAGACCATCGATCTTCCACTATCGATACGTTGGTTGTGGGTCACGCCGATTTGGATGTTATATTATTTGACAAGGGCACATCACTTATCTCTTGATGTAATCTTTCACTAGTTGAGGGAGGGGCCTGGGTGGGGACATAGCCACCGTTAAAATGCAGACCATACTTGGATATCTACATTGTAAGCCTCACAAAGCGGACCTTTATTGATATGGAAAGCTCCCGGCCGAGTTTTGCGCATTGGATGCAGCCCTATTATGCGACTCGGGTTACAGTAGACAGTACGTTTGTGTGAGGGTCTAGTTACACGCACTGGCTAGTGTATTGTAGACCATAGGGAATTTCTTCATGTTGAGACTTGATTCGATCGAGGAGTTAAGATACGATGATATGTACGCTTACATGGCATACCGATGACAGTTCTATGCGATTACGTGGCGTAATGATTTAGATTTCCGTACGTCATTCAGTGTATGATGTAAGTTGCTACACTTCTGTTGCGTGGCGACGGAAATATACGAGGAGGGTACTATGGGAATTACCTTGAGATGTTGGGTATAGCTACATATATACTATGTTAGGTTTAATCTACCGGGGAGTAGATAGGTATGGCGTGAGTGTAGAGCCTATAGGCTGTTAATCCAAATAACCTAATAATTAAGAAAATATAACAAAACAATATATGTTGGGTTATTTCAGAATGAATAATTTTTCCAGTCACTAGAACTTTGTGTTCTGACCTCCTCCTCATAACATACTCGCAGGTTAGGTTTATGGCAGAGATTTGATAGCCTGTGGACACTTGTTAGACAATGTTATTATTTTAGTAACGTTATATTTGATTATTATATTTTACCCATTCCGCTATGAGATGTTTTATCGAGCTCTGATATATTTGGTATCACTGCCTTTCATGCAGGATACCTGACAAGCCTACTCGAGCTTCGATAAACTAGGATTTTTAAGAAAAAAAATCGGTTTGTCAAAATTCGGGTTGTTACATCTGGTATCGGAGCTTAGGTTTAGGAGTCATGTAAAGATAGTGAGTGAATGTATTTGTATTTTTAAAAATATAAATATATCTTATATATACCTAAATCCATAGAAGAACCCACTAAATAGGAAGAGAGGCATATTAAAAGAATTGGGTTATCAGTTATGTACATTAAAGGAACAATTATGGAAATTTTAGAATAAGAGACCCTTCAGTGGTTTGGGTGAAAAGTGTAAAATGTGCTTTGTAATGGAAAAAGATGGTTCTCATATGTTAGTATCCGAAATGTTAGTATTTCGGAGTTGTGGGTTTAGCAGTTGAGTCGTATAAATTGAGAAAGAGTAAAAAGGAAATGGATTAGGAATATATATATTTTTGAGGAAAATAACTATGCAGGATTATTTAGGGAGGTCCAAATAAGTTATAAACCCGCTTTGAGTCTAGCCTCATTGTTAACTTTAAAGAACTTGAAATTTTATAATCTTTTGGGTGTGAGTTTATAGTATTTTTCAAGTTTTGACCTTAAAGGTTCATAATTTTAAGATATGTACTAGCCAAATTGTGTAGAAACAATATTTGAAAAAAAAGAGGGGTTTTGATGTTTGAAAAAAAATGCAAGAAACATATTTGAAAAGTATATATTGAGTTTTGAAAAAAAATGGGGTATATTTTGGAAATGGTGATTTCTTATGAAATTTTTGTCTAAAATGAATTCTTTCAGAAAAATATGTACATTATAGAGCATATATAGCTCACTAGTTTTTAAGCTATATAGTATGAAAGACATAAATATCAAAACATAGAAAAGATTGCATTTTTTCAAAAAACTAAAATTTTTGTTAAGGAAAATTTTAAAAATCTCTATTCTTTTAACATGAATTTTTGACAATTGTTTTGACATAAATTTTGGTGGGTGGACAAAACAGGTTGTTAAAAATTAGGAATAGAGTGGATGTATGGGAAAAAGATTAAAAATTAGCACCTAGTTGTAAGTAATTGCGTTGGCATAGTAAAAAATGAACGGTTGTGAAATTAATTGAGAAATAGTTGTCCTTGTCTACTCCAGTTTTTACGATTTGAAAAAAAAAGTTATGCCATTTTTTATGGGATGTCATATTTTTATGGTTTGGCATAAATAAGTTTAAATGAAGAAAGACAAAGTTTTGAAGCTTTTAATTCTTGGAAGGAAAATGAAATGATGAGGCTAAACCACGTTTTTAAATCATGGAGTAGGTAAGGAATAGTACCCAGGAAAGATGGGAAATTTTTTTGAGGCTATAAAGTAAATAACAAGAATTATTTTGGAATACTAGCAAATTCCCATAGAGTGCGTAAACATATAGATCCTAGGTTGTTGTTTGGAAAAGTCTGTTTGTATTTATCAAGGACTAGTTATGGCAAGTAGATGGTAGAGGGCAAGCAAGTCGTTTAGATCCTACGGTTTGAACTTTTCTTTATCATTGAGAACATGATCCTAGGATTGTTAGCCTTGGGTAGTAGTTGTGAAGTGTGCTTATTTTCCTATTTTAGTTTTGAAAGAATTAGTAGACTTATTTAAAATCAAGCACAGATCGGTGGATTAAGTTAAATAAGCTAAGAAAAGGAAAAACAAACAATGATGACAACTGCAATAATAAAACAACAAATATCACAACTGAGAAAAATGGAAAATTTAAAGAAACAGAAAAAATGAATTTTTCCAAAGTAAGATGGAAAAGAAAATTTATAACAAAAATAATTTTCTTATATAAATTGTTGCTTGCGTAGGAAGGTAGGAAATCTTTATATAACAGTTGCATAAAATCCAAGTATATATATAAAAGTTACATAAAAGAAAAACAGAAGATGTGAAGTTTTTCGTTTTCCACCTTTTTGTAACATAAGAAATCGAATTCAGAAAATTAGGCTTTTTTGTAATTTGAAAATTCAAAGTTGGTTGGTAGGGTTTGGATACAAAAATTGGATAAACTACATTCTTATTCTGTAAGAGTTTGGGAAAAATTGGATGAAAAAGTATTTTGATTTTTCAAAATATTGCATTCATATCATAATTGTCAATATATTTAGGATTTGTACATCACGTTTTCAAAAGATTTTCAAGAAAATTTGCATTCATATAGGAGATACAGCTTAGGCATTCGTTGCATTCACGTATTATTATGTTATGATACACTTTGCACAAGTGCACAAATGGTTGAAAAATTGGATGTACATATAGTGGTTGCAATTTATACGTGGGAGAACATCACTCCATCCTTATCAAATTTCGAGGACGAAATTTCCTAAGGAGGGGAGAATGTAAATCCCCGTATTTTATATAAATAATAAACAAAAATAACAATAATTTTTTATTTTTGGTTTTAGCCTCGAAACACATACCATTCAATTCGTGGCAATTTTCTGATTCGTTTTGGTATATGACTTATCCCAAATGGGGTCCTTATGGGAAAATTATTAATGAATAAATATTTAAAAGGTCGTATGCGTATATACACGCACAAATTCAAAATTTTAAATTAGAATAGCATTATAAGCGAAAAATAATAAACCACATAAGTAATATTAAGGAATAAAACAAACGTTAATAGTAACGTTAATCCAAAGTTAATCTCGGCGAAAATCATGTCCAGGACTCACGATCTGTGTCAACCCAGGACATACATGGGTTGACACACATTTAAGGTGGGTCGACCCACTCGGCCCAGATCTGTTTTTTTAGTGACATGTTTTTTTGGATGAATGGTTCGGATTTTATATTATTAAATCCGACAGACCAAAGTTTCCTGTACATATATAAATAGACTAGCAGGACCGAATCTCCAACTCATATTTTCTGAGACGATGCTAGGGATCTATCATTTTCTTTCTCCTCCAAGTCTTTCAGAAAATAAAATATTAGTTTTTAGGAGTTCTGATTCAAGATTTGAAGACAAAAAATGTGAATCTACAGCATAGGTGTTCAAATTTCTGATCAATGTGAGGTAAGTCATGTGAATTTGAATTATTTATGTTTCTTTCTTTCCTTCCCTCTTCTTTTGGTATCAAATTTGTAAATCCATGGTTTTTTAACATTAGATTCAGTTAGAAAGACTACAGAATCACAGATCTAAATCAGATTAAGGGATTAGAAAGAAGTCAAGTGAGTGGATTTAGAATTATACGTTTGGGTAATGATATATTTACCGTCTGAATTCCCCGTATATCTTAACATGTTAAATGACTGTAATTCGTGGTAATTGCGTTGAATCTTATTTAAAACAAGTTGAGGATATTGTTGTTGTAATTTGTTAAATTAATTCTCTATTTCGGTGAAGAATTACTGTAATACCGAAATGGTAAATTTGATAATAGTTATGCATACATTCTTGATATTACTATTCAATAATATATTGAAATAATCTGAATGAATGTTAAGAAGGGAAGTTTTGGGTATATCGGAATTTGTGAACCACGGACTGTAAGTTGGGGTAAAGTATGAGAGAAGAATATGCAAACATGTGTATCGAAATAGGTTGTACTTAATTATATATATTAAGTAGACATGTCATTGGAAAACATGTTAGTTTGACAGTAATTTGGAAAACATGTTAATTTGACAGTAACATGGAAAACATGTTAGTTTGACAGTAATTTGGAAAACATGTTAATTTGAAAGTAATTTGGAAGGCATGTTAGTTTGACAGTAATATGGAAAATTTACAGTAATTGAAAACGGTAAATGAAAAACAGGAATTAACGTCTACCTCAGAAAATAAAAAGGGGAAAAGTTAGTAGTGGACTGAGTTAGTATGATTTTCGGAAAAATGGATACATTTCTATAACGGTAAAATTATTAAGAACATAATTGCAAGAAAAGAAAGGAAAAGGGATTAGTGTGAAATAGGGGTTCTTTAAACGTGTTGCATACTAATCAAAATAAAATATGCGTGTATGTCCACAACAAAAATAAAAGAAATTGCTTGCAACTACGGATCCTAATTGATGCATGTTATGGAAATAGATCTTTACATCTTCCCACTAACCAATCTAATAAGGTGTGTGAAATGTTTTCTTGAAATAATAAGAATGTACATGACGGTAATTAAAAAATTATAACAATAATAAAAGTTGGTTCATATTAAGGAATCTAAGAAGCAATGTAATGAATGGGGAATATAACCTATTATAATTAATTATATGAATGATAATGAAATATAATTGGTGGGCTTGTCCTAGGGACAAGAGAAATTATAACACAGGTTATAATTTAAAAAAGAACTTATTAATAAACCTTAGTTAAGAGAAATGAGTTAATAAGTAAACAACAATAACAAGTTGCGATAATAGTGTAAGATAAGGTTATGGTTAAATAAAAAAGAATAAACTAGACTTATTATTAATAGACTTATAATTGGGAGTATTAAGTCTAATAAACATAATAAATAATAAGCGGAAGACAGCTCCGGCAACATAAGGATGAATAAAGAAAGTAAACAGCCAATTGTGAGCTAATGAACCTTGTTACTTGAATAAAAAGTAAATATGTGGATGATCAAGTTAATTAGCAACGTCGTGAGACAAAACAAGCGCATTATTAAAAGATTAGACATAGGATCTAATAACATATTTGTTTGATGCGCTTGGACCAGTCCGTATGTATGAAGGAGAAGAACCCAACGGGGTAGATCATCGTGGTTTCTGGAGGCATGAGAGGAGCACGTCCATCTGATTATTCTGCGGATTGGAGGGAAGCACGTGGCTTCTGCGGGATGTGGTAAGGTAATCTGTGGGGGTCCTCTGTGCAGTACATGCTCGGGCTGTACTCGTAGAGGTTTGGTTTGCGCGGTACATGCTCAAGTCATACTCGCAAAGGTTTGGTCTGCATTGTACCACCCGGTAAGTATACCTTGACTGCAATTATAGTTTGGCATCAGATGGCTATGGCGGATGACGTTGGGTGATTCGGCGGTTTTCCTTAGGAGAGGCGGGTCAGGACCAATTACAGGATAATAATCGTTGGGTGGCTGTCATCGGCAGTCAGTGTGACGCAGAAAGACTAGAGCTAAACCTATAGACCATCGATCTTTCACAATCGAGACATGTGTTGCGGGACATGCCAATTTGGATGTTAGATTGTTTGATACGGACACATCACTTAGCTCTTGATGTAGTCTTTCATTAGTTGAGGGAGGAGCCAGGGTGGGGCCATAGCCACAATGAAAATGCAGACCATACTTTGATATTTGTATTGTACACGTCATAAGGCAAACCTTTACGGATATGGAAATCTCCCGAACGAGTTTCGTGCATTGGATGCAACCCTATTGTGGAACTAGAGTTACAGTAGACAATACGTTCGTGTGAGGGTCTAGATACACGCATTGGCTTGTGTATTGTAGACAGTAGGAAATTACTCCATGTTGAGACTTGATTCGACCAAGGAGTTCAGATATGATGATCTGTACACTTACGTGGCGTAACGATGATAGTTCAGTGCGATTACGTGGCGTAATGATATAAATTTCCATAAATCGTTCGGTGTAGGATGTAAGTTGCATAAGCTTCCGTGGCGTGATGGTGGAGACCGTACTAGGAGGGTACTATGGGAAGTACTTTAAGATGTTGGGTAGAGCTACATATATACTATGTTAGGTTTAATCTACCTAGGAGTGGCCGGGTACGACATGAGTATAGAGCCTTAAGTGTTGTTAACCCAAATAACCTAATAATTTAGAAAACATAACTGAACGGTATATGCAGGGTTATTTCAGAATGTATAATTTGTCTAGTGACTAGAACTTTGTGTTCTGAACCCTCCTCGTAACATACTCGCAGGTTAGGTTTATGGTAGAGATTTGGTAGCCTTTGAACATTTGGTAGATAGTGTTATTATTTCGATAAGGCTATATTTGATTATTATATTTTATCCACTCCGTTGTGAGATGTTTTATCGAACTCTGATATATTTGTTTTCTCTATCTTTTCTGCAAGATACTAGACAAGCCAACTTGAGCTTCTATAGATTGTAATTTTTTTAAAAAAAAATCATTCTATTGAAATTCGGGTTGTTACACGTATCGACCTGATGGTGAGCTCCCCACCACTTTTTGAGCTCCACAAGCTCAAACATCGCGAGTGGATGTGAACCAGGCTACAAAGCATGGACAAGAAGTACGTACTGAAAGCACTAAGTTCCAAGAAGGAATGAAAATAAACGAGGGTAAGGACCTCTCTAGGGAATTTGCATGACATCGGCTCAGGCTTGGCAACTGGGAATACTGTATTGGATAATCTCCACACCCCGGTTGCGGGCAATGCTTATTGGAGAACTTTGCTTGGTGGGGAAAACACGGTAGCTGAAATCATTCTGCAGGCAACTCATGGTGGTTTATTGAGTAAGGATATGGACAACGTGCAGCGAAGTCTTTCCACATAAAACACAAAAAACTCAAGGAATCTGCTAGATTTTAGACTACTAGTATTGTAACCTTACGACGGAAGAAGGGATCCAACCGTCCGTCTCATGCGATACATGTGGCACATGGAAGTGCTGGAACCATCAGAGGAAGTGATGGCTAAGTGCTTCCCACAATTTTTGTCAGATATAGCTGCTCGATGGTTCAGGATGTTTGAAAACAACTCGATCTACAGCTGGACAAGATTGACTGAAAGATTTATGGGGCAATTTAGGGTCTACGTGGCACGACCAAAGAGCATGATGGTGTTAGCAATGGTAAGATAGAAGTTTGGAGAATCTCTATATGCTTTCTTGGAGAGATTCAGCACCGCGATAGCTATGGTCAACAAGTCAGATCAATCGATGGTATTAATGGTGGATGTTTTGGATTCTTGTTTATATCAAATTTAAAAGATCATTGGAGCAAGATCCTCCGCAAAATCTAGAGGAATACTACTTCGAGGCCGACAGGTTTTTGAGAGAAGAGGACACGAAAGAAGATTGTGAGGTTCTCGAGGTTAATGCGATTAAGGAAAACGAGCCATCCAACAAGCGAAAGAGCAAAGCCGAAAATGGTCAAGGCCAAGATAACAAGTTTTAAAAAGGGCCTAAATACGACTTGTATACTAGGTTCAACATAAGTCTGGAAGAAATTTGTCACTCAATAAAAGGCTCGCTCCTACTAAGGAGATCATTCGAAAGGGAGCCCATAGAGCGTGATCGGACATCAAAGAAAATTTTGTTCACTTCACGAAAGAGCTGGGCACAACACAGATGAATGCAAACATCTTCAAGATATCATTGAGTGGTTTGTCAGGAAGGGACAACTACAACATTATGTCCCACATGGAATACCTGCTATGGGATCTGTTCATCCATCGAATGCTTAACATGGAAATGAGCACGACTTACGAGGATGACTTGTTATTAATGAAAAGATCGCTAGAGTAGGATCGAGTAATAAAGAATAAAATAACTTAACGGAAATGATATTATGTAATACTCCAAACTATACAATAGCTATGCAAGTAAATATTTAATAAACTAAATATAACGATATCACAAATAAGCTGTATGTAAATGTAGTAAAATATAAATAAACGAGACCAGAAATTTTTATACTGGTTCGAAGCACCGTCCAACGTCCAATCCCAGACTCCTTCTGGATTTTTATTAGCAACACTCTCACTTCACCCAGAGGAACAGGTTTATAACACACCCGAGTAGCATAATGGGGACCTGAGCAATCGAACGGGATTTCGTGCATGAGTAGCCGAATAGGACTTCAACAACACAATAAAACCTTTGAATTTAGTATGTGTTCTAAGTAACACGGATTAGTCACGATTTGAGTACACTTTTCTTATAATCTTATCCTCAGATATCTGATGTGTTTGTGAAGATTTGAAAGAAGTAGATTGCTATTGAATCAATAAGTATAAAATAGAATCAACGATTCAAAGCAATAAGAATGATTTTGAATGCTTTTAGAATGCAAGAGAGTGTAGAAAATAAGATTAGAATTTTTGAGAAGAATCGGTGATTTGGAAAGTGAAGTTTGTGATGTATAAATAGTTTCCGAAGAGTGATAATTGTTCATGAAAAGTTTCATTGAAAAGAAGCAATCAGTACTATTGAAATTGGATCACAACTCCTGGATCAGTCGACTGGTGAAAAATGATCAGTCAACTTGTAATTCAAATATACATACATACATACATATATATATATATATATATATATAGGAACACAAATGCACTGGGCAAAGCACTTTTGTGCACACCAGTGTACTGGTTGATTATCCACCAGTCGAATTGTCAGTGCAAAAGTGCACAGCCCAGTGACTGTGTGCCACTATATATACAATCGTTTATGATTTTTTGCTTGATTGTTTTGTGATATTTGAGGATAGATTTAAAAAAAATAACACAATTAAATCATAGATAAATAATCATATTAAATCACCCTTCCTTTGATCTTGTTTTCTTCCCGGTCACGAATCAAAAACTCGTGAATCAATATTCTCCCCTTTTTTGATTGATGACAACATGTTGCAATCTCTTAATGAATTTTTTATTTCTCCCCCTGAATATATGCTAAAATATGCTGCATATGAATGTTTCACCCCATGAGTGTATGGATATTACATTTCCTGCAACAATTTTTTAGTGTATACTTACCTTTTCAGGAAATAATTTTTAGTGTATACTTACCTTTTCTCTACCTTTGGTATCGATAAAAAAGTTAAATAACATAATAAATAGCACACAAGAGTTCATAAGCACATAATACTAAAACTCACAAGCCACAATAAAAAATAGTGTTCAAGGAGCAGGCGAGACTATTTATTACAAGTTCCTAATAGTTTATAGAAATGTAGAAATACTTACTACCCATTACACTATATAGCGTCTGAACTAGTGCTCTCGTAAGTGGATCAAGTGAATGATAGTGCATGCCTCTTTCCTAGATCTTGAGCTTGAGTAGATACGGAAGTAGAACAAGAAATAGCCTCCCAAATATGTTCGATAAATTTTTTTATTTTATCAAATTTCTTATCTACCTTTTTGTCCATCTGTTTGAGGCAAGCTTCAAGCAAAAACTGTTTTCTAGCAACAACATCAATAGCCTTGCGAGTTGATTAAGATGGAGTTGTAAGATGAACATCTTCCAGGCTTTCTTGAATTTGTGTACCGGTTGATTGACCTTGAGTGTGACTAGTTTTATCTCTTTGTTTCCACTTGTCTAAACTCATAATACTAAAGCTTGGTGGAGGTAATTTCAACATTTTCAAATTCTTACTATCTAAAAAACTTCACATCTATCTTTTCTGATGCAGGTTCAGGAATTTCGACATTAGCAAGTAATCCCATAATATTATCACCATAGTAATATGTCGCATAGCGCCTTGATTAAATGCAAATAGCTGATCCATGATTAATTTAGTCCAGTTGATTTGCACGTCATCATAGACTACATACAAAGCTCAAAAGGTTTCTGTGTAGACCAAATCAAATGTGTCAATTCTTGGTAGGGTATTTCGTGTTAAAGCATGATGGAGCAACCTTGCACTTGGGCGTAAACATGTAGTTTTTGTGCCATGAGAGTCATCGTCTATGAAATAATGACTCACTTCATCTCGAATATGAATTTCACAATTTAAATTTTCAAGTGGTATGGCGTCGGTTAATGAATTCAAATATATGGCACATTCTTTCTATAAAAATTTATACTGATTTTCCACAGACTAAACTCTAAATGCAATCTTCGGGATTTGTAGGTGATTGATGATTCAAATTTAGATTAGCAGGAAACAATTTTACCATGATAACATTAATCTTCGGGTTGTTCCTCTCGTAGTCCATTAAGGATTCAAGTCTTCCTCTTCTGTCCAAACTTTGTAGCCCATATGAACTGAAATCCAGAAATTTAACAAATAAACCTTCTAGGAAATTAATTTTCTCCATTTTGTTCCATCTTTAAAATGTTATTACATTGTGAAGCCATTTTGAAATATATGAATCGACTGGCTTTCGGGTTGAGGAAGAGCCTCTTTTAGGTTCCTTAGTGGGAGGAGCCATTTTTGTTTGAATTTAGGGATAAAAAGTGGATTATTTTATTGCTCGAGATATAGGGTTTTTATTTGAAGAGATGAAGTTTTGGAATGAGGGAAAAAAAAATAGGTTGGTGGGGGTTTAAAGGCCACGACCAAAATAATTTTTGGCCCTGGTCGTTACCAGTCGATTGGTATATATGTCACCAGTCGACTCGTGACTGTGTCTAGGTTATGCCTGGGTACAAATATTTATTTATTTATTTGTTTGCAATGTTTTTTATTTGTGTATTGTATTAACTTAAGTTTATTATTTATATCGTCTTAACACACTATATCATTAAAGGATATATATATCTAATTAATTAATTCATTGATACAACAACAAATTCAAAAACAATTTTCCATGCATTTTCGCTAATGCATTGTTATTTAGAAAAACAAATGGAAACAGAAACCATTAACATTATTTAATCTGAATCGGAAAACACTGATTTCATCTTAGGGGTTTCCAATTTAGATCCCTCGTTTGTAAGTAAAAATTAGTTCGAATTCATATCATATAAGTGAATTGCAACCAAAAACAGTAGGATCTATGCTATAATTTTGTAGATCAAGCAAAATCAAAATCTATACCTTTCGGGCTTGAGATATTTCACATGAACGAATTGAAGTTGTCTCAAATTCCAGCGTGACACAAACCTGCCGCCTCTAGTGGTGATCCACGAACGATCGTCTCTTTGGTTGTCGTACAGATCAAAGAAAAAGAGAGAAATTTGTAGTGCTAGCCGCCATTATCATTCTAGCATTTTGGAATTTGTTTTCAGGGTAGTCTAAAACATGGGATCTGATCGGATCAGTATGTATAAGGTCTAACCTTTTAAAAGAATGAATAACCCCCTTTATAACAAATATTATCCTTAAAATTAGGAATCTACCCAAATACACATTCCAACTCCAAATAAAATATCAACATCTTGATATTTTATTTGTCCAAAATTATTTCTCCTTTAATCGTTCTATAATGTGACCCTATAGATTACTATATTGTTGGCAATAATTTAAATCGTATTTGAATTATAAACAGTGAGCGGTATCTAGCAACACATCGTTGTTACCCAAGTTATAATAAGATCAATGATTCGATACAACCTTTCTGCGACCAATGCATCAATGTAATATAATCCTTTTAACCAATATATCCAGGATTAAACTCAAGGCATGGATCATATCATCCTCTTTATAATTTAATTCGTTTAACCTGATCGATGAGTAGACTACTCACAACAAATCAATATTTGAGCACGGCCATGCATTTCACAATCTCACTCAATCAAGAGGCCCATGGATATCAATACAAATATATCGTAAGGTTAAATTCTAACATTATCCCTCACCTGATACTGGATCGCGCCATACACAATCACTCTGATCAATCACAAAACCATAATACAACCAATAATCACAATACGGTCAATTTTCCATAATACAATTCAAACAAACAACCATGGTTTGTACAATAAATAGTGTCGGGAGCTACTAAGCCTCGTCTGCATCCTAGTATATTTTTAACTGTAAAATAATTAGAGTGAGAAGGAGTTCTCAAATTGGGTTCCACTCCGCCATTCTTTATTTGGCGATGGTTTTAACACTATTCGCGTTCCAATTTGCCTGAAATTCTAAATTGATCCATTTCTGTTTGGTCAGTTCCATGTTGTAGAGTTTTCCACCACGATCGCAATGCAACTGAAATCGTTCCATTCCGACCTCGTATACAAAAGATATGGATTTTAATACGTTGGATAATTAAATTAAATAATTAATTTAAATAACTAGGATTTTATAATGTTTAAAAACGTTACTTCCTTTTCCTTATCGTCGACTTCAGCTCCAATGGGGAAAACCGTCGCCGCCGTTGCCAGAGCCAACCGGAGTCTGATCGCTGGTGCCCCCTCGACGCGCCTCTACCTCGCCATCCCACGCCAGTCGCTGCTTCCAGTCCGATGGTCCCTATCATCCCAAAAACGCTTCGAAAGTCGAGCCCTTTAAGGCGGAAATTCGTTCGAACCACTCCACTTCAGATCACCAAACTCGTATAGATGGAAAGAGCAAAAGATTCTCTTTAATTTTTGTTTTGAATTCAGATTATAATTTGGCGAAGATTTCGAGATTTTTGGGTTTTTTTTTTCTGAGCAAACTCGGTCGTTCGAAGAATGAAAATGACAGCTGCATTTAGGGCTTAACAGGGATTTAATTTATATTTTATTATTATTATTTCCCAGTTTTTACGATTTTTCATCCGAACTCTAAATCGAACCCAATGAATGTCGTCCCTAGCTAAATACCTCTATTCCGGACACAATGGAATATGTTTCGTAAGTCCATTCGACTGTTTCGGTCAGTTTTTATTTAAATTAAAATATAAATCAATATACATTAAATTTAAACGTACATTTTAATTTACCGGGACCACATACTGACTCCCAAAATTACAGAAAAATTAATCTACCTGTGTTTTGACGATACGATCCTAACAAAACTAATTTCATCAAATTTTGAGACCGTTTGAAAAATGGCCATTTTCCAGTCGATCCAATTCAACTTAAACCGTCAAACACATTTTCTTTTGCCAAACGCACATATTGATTCCAAAAATTATGAAATTTGAAACCTAACAATAATTTGACATTCCAGATCCAACAAAAGTGGTTTCGTCAAAAATGGAGGTCATATGCAAAATGGCTATTTTTAATGGCTATATATTGTATTAAAATATATAAATTCCATAGCAACTATTCTGAATTTTAAACTGGACATAACTTTCAATTTATATTATGAAATCTGGATTTTTCACATTCATTAGAAAGATATAATTAATCAGATTCAAATATTTCTGGTTTTACTTAAATCCGATTTATTTTGAATTAAGTACATTCAATTGAAATTTAAAATCGAAATTTCAAACTACCGCGCCATTTCAGGCTCGTTTTATAATTAAAATAAATTCATACATTCTAACTTCTATTTAAATAAATTTTTAGTCATTATTATTTAAAATAAATCATTTTAAATTTCCAAAACTCATTAAAATAGCTAAAATTAAATTTTAAATTGGTTCTAAAGTTCCGGGTTGTTACATATAATGAAGTAATGAAACCTGCCTCTAGCTTATTTATTCATTGCTCCATATACATCATTATGTACGAGACCCAATATTTATCACTTATTCAATGTGTCAAGTGAAAGGTGATCAAGTTATTTTGCCTAATAAACAAGATTTGTATTCTATATATAATTCAAAAACAAATGATCTCAAAATTCCATCATTATGGAGTTTTAATATACTTTCTAGTTTACATGGGCTAACTGGCAATGCTAAAGGTATGCTAGATTTAAATCACTAAATTTAATCCACTCATTATTTATGTCAAGTACATTATAGTTAAGGATTTACAAAGATCATTAACTATTTGTGAAATTCCATACGATATTTCATTTAAATAAAATGATAACAATTGTTCTTTTATTACAAATGAAATTATTTTATATAGAATTTCATAATAACAATTATTTTATTTAATTAAGCCAATATATTAAACAAGAATCAACTTCCAATAGATAATCCAGCATTTTCTTCATTTCCAATCGTAAGTCCACTTGTCCTTTTATCAAATTTCTACTTATTTTGCAATTTCTGTAAATTCACATACATTTATGTGATTTATATCTAGTATCTAATACTAGAAATGTATAAGTAGATTGCTATAACATTTATATCTTATTCGGTTCAAGTCATACTTCAACTCACTTTTAAATCTTCTTTATGTTTCTAAAACGATCACGTTTAATTTCTTTGAGGAAAATTCTTAAATATCAATGTTAATCAAGAAATTTGATTTGATTCGATTTATCGTTCTCAAGGATTAATTTAAATTATCATAATTATTTATTATTTAATATCTACATAAGATAACAAATAATAACTGATTCTTTAATATTTGTTTAATATTAATTTTTGACAACCAAAATTTATATTAACATAAATGTATAATTTAAAAAATAAAATGACCCGCTTTCTCAAAAATGATAATAGTAGTCATTTAGTGGTAGCCATATTTTCAGCTCTGACCCCCCCCCTTTTCCTTCCTCGAGCCTTGCCCATGTCACATCAATCGCTTCCCCTCAAATTCCACAGCCTCCTCCAATGCTTGTCCCTTCGTTGACATGGTTCCAACTGTTGATGAAGATGGTGCAATGGAATACACCGATGACATTTCAAAAGCTAGTACGAAAGTTTGGAATGACTCATTGGTTGGATTTTTCTTAGACGCTCCTCTTAACTTCTCTGTTGT
This sequence comes from Allium sativum, assembly GCA_030737875.1. Taxonomy (NCBI): domain Eukaryota; kingdom Viridiplantae; phylum Streptophyta; class Magnoliopsida; order Asparagales; family Amaryllidaceae; genus Allium; species Allium sativum. The sequence continues at coordinate 306,590,957 of CM060924.1, forward strand.
TCTTCAACAGGTTAACTCTAATTGGAAATTAAGAGGTACATTTACAGTCAAGTCTAACGGAGTTCTTTTCTTATTTCAATTTACGCATCAAGAAGATAGGATGAAAATTCTTATGGGTGGTCTGCTTATTACGAGGAATAAACTTTTTATAATTAAACTGTATGATCCTCAAGTTAACAATGTTTGTGGTCAGATTAAAGCAGTGCCAGTTTGGGTTTAGTTTTCAAATATTACCAATTTTGCTTGGTCGCACCCTGGAATTAACTGGCTCACATGTCGGCTTAGTAAGATGGTTTGTCTAGATGAAAGCACGGAGAAACTTGAAAGGTTACATTATGCTAGATGCCTCATAGACATCAAACCAGATAAGGATATTATTGATGATTTCCTTGTTAAGATTCCAGGTGGAGGAACTCAACGTGTTAAAATAACTTATCTATGGAGGCCTCTAGTTTGTATCAGTTGTAAAGCATTTGGTCATAGCATGGATAAATGTGAAAACCATCCAGTGAATGATCAAAATTTAAAGGAAACCGCAAGAAGAAAAGAGATAAATGTTAATAACAATGTTAAGAGAACGCAGACTCCTATCAATGTTAAAACTAGCAATGTTGAACCTAACAAATTCTCTTTGAGAAACGCTGATCAATCTTATGGAAGGAGGCCCGTATTTCATAATTCTCAAGCATGGAAGAAGGTAGATAGAAACAAAAAAAACAAGAAGCTTTCAAGAAGAATAAAGGGAAAAGTATACTTGGTGATTACTTGCCTTCTCACAACAATATATCCGTTCCTTCTACAAGCAATATTAAAAGTGAACAAATCATTACAAGTCAGGAAGAAATAGAAGAAGTTGAGATGAGGAAGGAAAATGGATGTGAAAGTGAGAAAGAGAGGTTTCAAGGAGAAAACATAAATGAGACTCAAAGCAACAAGAACGGTGGAAAAAGTAATTGTGTGGCTATTCCAACGACTAATAGCTTTGAGATCTTGCAATTGTTGGGGGGAAGAAGGGGATACAAGAAATGATACCAATTAAGTTATCAATGGAAAAGATCAGGCGCAAGATACCATGCAAGGAAATCAAGGAGATGACAATGTGCTTATTGAAATTAGAAATGAAAACAAAGATGAAGAACAGGTAGATTAGGCGATACAACGTGAACATGAAGATGACAATGTGCAAACTGATACTCATAACAAACTTGCAAAGATAAGTCTTAGTGATATTGTTCAACACCTAATGACACTTCTAAGGAAGACATGAATAAGGAATTAGAACACTTGAATGGTGGTGAGAAATTGGTTATGCATCAGTGTGAAGAAACTGGTCGTAGTGGAACAGAAGCTAACATGTTTGAATGCACCACCAGTGGTTTTGAGGCAGCGGTTGTAAAGCCCTTGCCTATTGCGTGTTTTCTTCATGATATTACTTCTGAGAAGCAGAACCATAGTGAGGAAAACAATCAAAACAATCTAACTACTATTAACTCTTGCCTTGGTAAATCTAGCAGTCGCAAAGCTCCTGAAACTGACCCTGGTAACTCTAGCAGCCGTAAAATACCAGCTACTGGTAGTAAAAGTCATGAAGCAGTGAGTGCAAAGTATCCTTATGGGGATATTGGCCCTCCTCTTGGTTTCAAGGAAGCCATTGAATCAAATTTATATGACACTAAAGGAAATAGCTGTAAAAAGAGGAGTAGCAGGAAGAATAAAGCTCCAATGGTCGAAGAAGGTCAGGTTCAAACATGATCAATGGCAAATCAAAATCAAAATGTTGAGTTTACTAATGCAATACAACATTAGCGTTTGGGACATCTGTGGAGCTCATGATGACTTGAAGCTTGATCAATGTAAGAACATGATAAGGAAGTACAACTTGAGTGCGCTGGCGATTCTAGAAACTAAGCTAAATGATGCCTTAACTCGTAGAGCTGCCAGGTACATCAAACCCAATTGGGAATTTTTGCACAATTTAAATAACTCAAGTTAGGGTAGGAATCTTTTGATTTTTGACCGTACTATTCACAAGCTTATAATGATAACTTCTTCTTACCAGCACATACACTATCACTACACTCATGTGCCAACTTCCACTTCTTATTATTTTACATCAGTTTATGCCTCCAATTTGAATAATGCTAGGGAAACTGTAACACCTCGTAATTTTAACGACACTAAAGTGGATAAATTAAATAATAATTAATTTAATATTCATAATTAAGGAAAGTGGACTGTGCCATTGCGTCCCTTTCAAAATTATGGTCAAAATAGACATTTGGTTTGCGTAAAACGGACAACGTATGAAGAAGTAATGTAGGTTTGAATTTTGTATACGCGCAGAAGAATTATATATATATATATACACACACACATATATAGGGTCCAGGAATTCAAATTTCAGTTCAAATTTCGAAAATTACGTTGGCGGCAAAATTCCCGCCCGAGGGGTTTCGACCCCATAAAGCGGGGGGTCGACCCCATAAAGAGGGGGTCGACCCCCTTAGGGCTGAGGTGACAGTCGGTTTCAAAGGGCTGGCAGCTATATATAGAGGTACATTTCTCTTGTTTTCTTCATTGGAAATCATGGATGCCAAATGCTGCCGGTGTCTGAATTAAGACGGATCCTTTCTTCAACAATGATCAACTAAATCTAGTCAATTAGAGATTCAAGCATAGATCTACAACCCAACAAGCTTCTTTTCTAGTTCTATCTTCTTAGCCAAACACTGTGAGTTCTCGGTTACTTTTACATTTAAATGATTAAAAGTAAAACATGTTAGTATTGTGATTTGGATCTGTCTTGAATCATGAATCTATATTATTCTTGGATCTCAAACTTTATTATGCTAGATCTATTTTTATAGATCTAATTCACCTGTGGTTAGTTTATCATGTCACCTTTGCGGATCTGAACCTTTGTCAAGTTTGTGGTTAATTTGGAACTATCATTATTAGGATAGTTAAATCTTTGTCTAGATCTAGATTATCTTATTGTAGTAAATTTCTGTCATTTATTGGACATATGAATCTGCTCATGCTTCTTATGACACCCTTGTTATGTTAGATCTAGTTTAATTATCAAAAGTTCATGGATCTACCTTTATATGTCCACCTTATCACCATGTCAGTATGTATACATTTGTTTATGCCAGTTATGTTGGAATAATCACTATTGTCATCTTCCCATCAGCTTTCCTTATTATTGTTTATGGCCAGGCTACTTTATAGCCTAGGTATGCTGCCAAAAATTATGCGAATGCATTAGTTGGGGAACGGGGGAATTATTAGAATTGGCATAACTTGGTTAATGAATATGAATATGAATATGGACATATAATTCACTATGAACATAATTTGGGAAAAAGGGGCATGAAACCTATAACCTATCACGACATAGGTAAAAATTGGATAAGAATGAAATGATTAGGATTACAACTAGAAATTGTAATTGCACTTATGACACGAGGTTAGGTTACATTAGTGGTGGAATCTGCCCGGACCCGACCGGTATATCCAACAACCACTATTGTTGAACCTAATGTGAGACGTCTAAGTGCACAAATACAAATCGGGCTAAGACACGAGGTTAAGACCAACTTGTGGAAGAAGTCGGCCCCGACCCGACTGGCATATCCAACATCCACAAGTTGTAGGCCTAATGTGGGAGGTCTAGCCAATTATAAGACATAAATGGACATGATTATGAATTGGACTACTTAACCAAATTTAATCAATAGGGATTGTTTGATTATAAACTAAAGTTAGGGTTGAGTAAAATTGGTTGAACAGTGGGTGTGTTAAGTAAATCTAAGGGGATGAATTTACATATAGGCCTACAAACTTAGCCCGATAAGGTTATGTAATAAAAAACACCTAGTGGTAAGCATAACTGGTAGAAAGATTGCGGTTATATAATTAAAGACACTTCTTAGGGTAAATATAACATGTGGAAAACCTAGTGGAGGATACAAGATATGGGGGAGAGCTTGTATCACATTGTGTGGGACTCGTTTTAGTCAGTAACCCGGAGTAGTTATCGAGTACTCCGAACTAGGTTGGAGAAGAGGCACGGTTACTGAACTGATGGTAAGAGATTCAAACGTGGAGTTCAGTGTGGGTGGCGCAAATCGACCGGGCCATGTGCGTGCATGAATCAAGCAGAAGGGGATAGGACGACCGTGACACCTGCAGATATGGGGCTATGCATATCAGCGGAGGGTTGCCACTTTAGGACGTTATACATCCTACGATAGGACCAGCACAGAGTATCTACACAGATTAGGGAGCTGACCGATCAAGGGTAGTAGTTAGGATACTTTTGGACATATGCCTAAGTCTACCACCTTACAGTGGAAGGGATCATCTCATTCTGCATATACTAGTAATAGTGCATAGTAATCATTAGAAGCGTATACACCCTATACTGTTTACCTTGTCATACCTGCCTTTTATGCAGTTATCTCTCCCTTATCCACTTTATATGCCTGTCATGCTACTTTTATTTATTTACTTGCTAAATGTAACTGGACTCGCCAGACTTTATGTCTGACCCTTTTTGTTTCCTCTTCTTTCTTCCGTTTCCCCCTCAGGTTCGCAGGGAGGGAATTCTCAGGCTTAGTCAAGATTCGATTGTCATCTTGTTGGAGATGCTTTTGAAGTATAGCTCAAGTTCTTATCCCTACTATGGCTTAGCTCTTTTTTTTGGGGAATTATGTTTTTTATATATTTATGTACTCTGATGGTACAAGACAGAAGTTATATTATTATAATGGTTTTTGTGACTTACGGTATTTTGGACCATGATGTATGATTTATGTTTGAAATAAAAATTTGAATTTTCACAGCTATCTTATTTATATCTGTCTTGTAATATTCTGAGTCAGTTTACTATAATGCTTCACGGAACTTAATGCATTTCCTTAGTGAGTGACATTAATGGACGTGGGGTGTCACACTTGGTATCAGAGCTGAAGGTTACCGGATTAGATAAAAGTTTTTGAAAACTATTTTCAAAGAGGTTTTAAAAGAAAGCATTTTCAAAAAGAAAAGTCTGTTTTGAAAAACATTCCCCAAAAAGCCATAAGTAATATCTTTCGATCCCTTGTCTGAATCTCTTTCCTTTTCTTTTTCAGCATGTCTGGGGAACCCAACATTCTAGAGGGCGTTACGATATCAGGAAGGTTCCATAGGTATTTGGAGGCCACGGCGCCTGCCGAATTCCAAAGAAACATTCCTCCCCCAGTTGCACCTGTTGCTGGTCCTCCTCCTCCGCATGCAGACAACTTCTCAAAGATCTTCAAAGATTTCTGTGCTATACTAGGGAAGCCATTCCATAGAACTAGGACATTTGTGGAGGCAAGGAACTGGCTCAAGGATACCGAGGACTTTTTTGTAATCTGTGAAGTAGAGGATCGAAGAAAGATTTAGTTAGCTGCTTGACTATTGAAAGACGAAGCTTCATTTTGGTGGGAAGTAACCCAAGCAGGCCGTCCGGTGGAAACTTGGGATGAATTTAGACAGAGGTTTGAGATGAAATTCCTTTCCCAAGCTGAGAAGAGCATGTAGATGGAGAGGTTCTTAGTACTCAAACAAGGGAACTTGATGGTTAAAGAGTATGTGAATAAATTTAACCAGTTGGCAAGATTTGGACTGGAACTGGTAAACACGCCGCATAAGAAGGCTTTGCGGTTTGTTAAAGGGCTAAATGAACCCCTTCATGGGTTAGCCATGTCCCATATTCCAATGGGAGCCACCACTGAAAGGCTTGTTGATATGGCCTTGATGTATGAGGAAGAGAAAGGGGGAAAAAGAGGTTAAAGCTGAGGAAACAATGCAAATCTAGAAGACATGGCCCAAGAAAGGACAATAACAACAACAACAACAATAGAAGAAAGGAGGAAAGAATGATAAGGGTAAGGAGAAGAGGAAGTGTCACAGTTGTGGGCGCGAGGGTCATTTGGCAAAAGACTGCAAAAGAAGGAAGAATTCTTGCTTCAACTATGGAGAGGTTGGACAATTTGCTAGGGAGTGCCCGAAGAAACAGGGACAAGGTCAGAGGACAGGAACTTCTGGAGGGCAGGTGCATGCTCTCGCGGTCACTGCACCTGAAAGAGGTAGAAAATTTCTGTGGAAGGTTTATTTCTCTTTGAAATCATCCTATTAGAACACTTTTTGATTCTGGCGCTTCACATTCATTTATATCTAGTTTTGTGGTTGAATCTCTGCACTTAATTACTAGTATGGTAGTGGAACCCGCAGTTGTCTCAAACCTCATTGATGGTTTGGCTCATTTATCTATGATTTGTCTGGGTTTGAGAATATCAGTGTTAGGCGTCGAATTTGAATGTGACGCATATGTGCTCGGGTTCATGGGCTATGGGTTGATTCTTGGGACAGATTGGCTGACCATATATGGTGCCATTCTAGATTGTGAAAGGAGGGTCGTTAGACTTCTGACTTGCCATGGGAGGACCCTTGAGATTTCTTGCGACCCCTAAGGGTCTATTATGCTTAGCTTCCTAGAGTCTCTTAATGCATCCGTAGTTGATTTGCAATCTGTTCCGGTAGTCCAAGATAATTCTGATATTTTTGAGGAGGTTCGAGGCTTACCTCCGAGGCGCGAGATCGACTTTCGTATATATCTAGTGGACAATGCAAAGCCAGTTGCATTACCAGTGTGCCATATAGCTCCGAGGGAAAGGAAGGAGTTGAGTAAGCAAGTAGGGGAGCTACTTGAGAAAGGATTTATCAGACGAAGCATATCTGAATGGGGTGCTCCAGTTGTATTTGCAACTAAGGTGAATGGTTCGCTTCGTTTGTGTATGGACTATAGAGAATTGAACAAATTCACAAAGAAGAATAGGCACCCAATTCCGAGGAAAGACGACTCGTTTGACTAGCTTGTCGGTGCCTCGGTATTCTCTTAGTTAGACTTAGCCACAGGTTTTCATCAGTTGAGGGTGGCTGGGACAGTATAAACAAGACTGCTTTTAGGACTCCGGATGGTTTCTTTGAATGGCTAGTTAAGCCTTTTGAGCTGATGAATGCACCCGACTATTTTGTCGATCTGATGAGTAGGGTGTTTCGGGAGTTCCTAAATAATTTTTCCGTAGTCTTTGTTAATGATATTTTGATCTTCTCCAAAAGCGAAGAAGAGCATGCCCAACATTTGAGAGAAGTTTTGAAAACTCTCCTAACCATCAGCTTAAGGCAAAGTTCTCCAAATGCCATTTTTGGAGAAAGGAGATGATATTCTTAGGGCATGTAGTCTCCAAAGAAGGGATGGTTGTGGATCCCGCGAAAGCAGTGGTGGTGCAAGATTAGCAGATTCCTAAAAATGCAATAGAGGTGAGGAGCTTGCTCGGATTGGCAGGTTATAATAGGAAGTTCATTAAGGACTTCATAGAGATATCAGCCCCTCTCACCAGGATGACGAAGAAGATCTTGGCTATTTCATAGGATATAGATTGTGATGTTGCTTTCCAATGTTTGAAGAGGGCTCTTACAACAGCCTCAGTCTTGAGTTTGTCCGATGGAAACAAAGTGCTTACAGTTTACACTGATGCATGTGGTACAGGGCTTGGTGCAGTTCTGATGCAAGAAGGAAAGGTAGTGTGCTATTGGGGTAGACAGTTGAGAGTTCATGAGAAGAACAACCCCACCCATGATTTAAAGCCAGCTTCCATAGTATTCGCGCTAAAGACGTGGCATCATTATTTACTTGGAGAGAAGTTCGATTTATACACCGATCATAAATCTCTCAAGTATCTGTTCTCGCAAAAGAATCTTGATTTAAGGCAACAAAGATGGATGGAGTTCCTAGATTCTTATGATTTTGAAATCGCTTATACCTGTGGCAAGGGAAATGTGGTAGCTAACCCACTAAGTAGGAAGAGGATGGCCCTAAGTCCTCTGTTTGTGGAGAGGAAGAGCTTGGAGTTCATATCAACCTTTGAATTTAGACCCTCCATCGAGATTTTGCCTGATTTGTTTGCGTCGTTAAAGATACGACCAACTCTTATGGATCAAATAGGAGCTTCGCAACAAGGTGACCCACAAATTTTAGACATCATGGATAAGCTCAGAAAAGGGGAGACTTCTAGTTACCTCAGTAGATATACCATAGATGAAAAGGGGTGGTTGCGACGAGATGGAAGGCTTTGTGTCCCTCAAACGGGAAGCTTGATAAAGGAAGTCCTAGAAGAAGCCCACCAATCTAAGATGACCATTCATCCAGGCGGCGATAAGATGTACAAAGACATGAAGAGGGTTTTATTTTAGGTTGAATGAAGAAAGATGTGGCCGAATTTGTTTCTCAATGTTTAGTTTGCCAACAAGTTAAAGCTGAGCAAAAGAAGCCCGGTGGTTTACTTCATCCTTTAGAGGTTCCACGGTGGAAATCAGAGAGCGTCTCCATGGACTTCATAGATAGTTGCCTAGGTCAAAGAAAAGAAACACCGGTATTTGGGTAGTAGTGGACATATTGACTAAGAGCGCTCATTTCATTCCAGTGAAGAATTAGAGGACGACATCATGGTTGGCAGCAATATATGTTCGTGAGATAGTCCGTCTTCATGGAGAACCTTCCATCGCAAGCAATCGTGACCCCATCTTTACCAGTGAATTTTTGAGGAGCTTGCAAGAAGCATTAGGTACAAAGTTGTGTTTGAGCTCCGCTTATCTTCCTCAGACCGATGGACAGACGGAGAGGGTGAACAGAATTCAAGAGGATCTTTTAAGGCAGTGTATCATAGAATTCAAGAGGATCGTTTTCAAACTTTTATCTATGCTTACGTCTATCATTTGGGTATGACATTCCAATTGTATTTCTTTACCTTTAGATAGGAATCCTATGGATGTAAACATGTATTTGAGACATGTTATGTTTGATGGGTGCAAGTAGTTGCTATTGGTTGCCTGTGGATGCATATACACACACATTAGGCACTAGATCGACTCAATCACTCTCATACTGCATATGGATGTGTGTGCATTTTTCTTTTCTTTTAATGGGTGAAAATGGATGTATTATCAATGGATGTTGCATTTGGACGAATGAGTGTGCATACATATAGAACTTACATGTTATATAGGATTAATCGCATACATACTGGATTCATGACACTAATATACATTGCATTAAGGAGGTCGACTGAATCAGTAGACTGCCTAATCTTAGCATTAGTATTGGGACATATACACACACCTTTACATATGTTCATATAAGCATAAGAAATCTTTAAGGACAATGGATGCATGCCTATGATATGAGTAGATGGGTGATGGATGGTAGGATATACAATCTTCTTAACTTGAAGATTTCGGGGACGAAATCCTTTAAGTAGGGCGGAATGTAACACCCCGTAATTTTAAAGATACTAAGGAGTATAAATTAAATAATAATTAATTTAATATTCGGAATTAAGGAAAGCGGACTGCGCCATTGCACCCATCTCGAAATTTTGGTCAAAATAGACATTTGGTTTTCGTAAAACGAATACCGTATGAAGAAGTAATGTAGGTTTGAAGTTTGTACAAGCGCGGAAGAACTATATATGTATATATATACATATATGATCCAGGAATTCAAATTTTAGTTCAAATTTCGAAAATTACGTTAGTGGCAAAATTCCCGCCCCAGGGGTATCTACCCCGAAGCAGGGGTGTCGACCCCATAAAGGGGGTCAACCCCTTAAGGAGGGGTCAACCCCCCTAGGGCTGAGGTGGCAGTCAGTTTCGGAGGGGCTGGCAGCTATATATAGAGGTCCATTTCTCTTGTTTTCTTCATTGGAAATCATGGAGGCCAATTGCTGCCGGTGTCTGAACTGAGACAGATCCTTTCTTCAACAACGATCAACTAAAGCTAGTCAATTAGAGATTCAAGCGTAGATCTACAACCCAGCAAGCTTCTTTTCTAGTTCTATATTCTTAGCCAAACACTATGAGTTCTCAGTTAATTTTAGATTTAAATGATTAAAAGTAAAACGTGACAGTACTGTAATTTGGATCTGTCTTGAATCATGAATCTATGTTATTCTTGGATCTCAAACTTTATTATGCTAGATCTATTTTTATAGATCTAATTCACAAGTGGTTAATTTATCATGTCACCTTTATAGATCTGAACCTTTGTCAAGTTTGTGGTTAATTTGGAACTATCATTATTAGGACAATTAAATCTTTGTCTAGATCTAAATCATCTTGTTATGGTAAATTTCTGTCATTTATTGGACATATGAATCTACTCATGCTTCTTATGACACCCTTGTTATGTTAGAACTAGTTTAATTATCACAATTTCATTGATCTACCCTTATATGTCCACCTTATCACCATGTCAGTATGTATACATTTGTTTGTGCCAGTTATGTTGGAGTAATCACTATTGTCGTCTTCCCATCACCTTTCCCTGTTATTATTTATGGGCGCCGGGCTACTTTATAGCCTAAGCATGCCACCAAAAATTATGCGAATGCGTTAGTTAGGGAACAGGTGAATTATTAGAATTGGCATAACTTGGTTAATGAATATGAATATGGACATATAATTCACTATGAACATAATTGGGGAAAAAGGGGCATGAAACCTATAACCTGTCACAACATAGGTAAAAATTGGATAAGAATGAAATGCTTAGAATTACAACTAGAAATTGTAATTGCACTTATGACACAAGGTTAGGTTGCATTAGTGGTGGAAGTTTGCCCGGACCCGACCGGCATATCCAGCAACCACTATTGTTGAACCTAATGTGAGTGGTCTAAGTGCACAAGTACGAATCGGGCTAAGACACTAGGTTAGGCCCAACTTGTGGAAGAAGTCTGCCTGGTGACATATCCAGCATCCACAAGTTGTAGGCCTAATGTGAGAGGTCTAGCCCATTATAAACCAAAAAAGGGCATGGTAACGAATTGGACTACTTAACCAAATTTAATCCATAGGGATTATATGATTATGAACTAAAGTTAGGGTTAAGTAAAATTAGTTGAACAGTGGGTGGGTTAAGTAAATCTGAGGGAGTGGGTAGTATTTACATATTGGTCCACGAACTTAGCCCGATAAGGTTATGTAACTAAAGACACCTAGTCGTAAGCATAACCAGTAGAAAGATTGGGGTTATATAATTAAAGACATCTCTTAGGGTAAATATAACCTGTAGAAAACCTAGTGGGGGATAAAAGATGAGGGGGAGAGCTTATATCACATTGTGTGGGACCTATTTCAGTCAGTAACCCGGAGTAGGTATCAAGTAGAGTACTCCAAACTAGGTCGGAGAAGGGGCGCGCTTAATGAACTGATTGTAAGAGATCCAAACATGGAGTTCGGTGTGGGCGGTGTAAACCGATCGGGCCATGTGCGTGCATGAGCCAGGCAGAGAGGGATAAGATGACCGTGACACCTGTAGATATGGGGCTGTGCATATCAGCGGAGGGTTTCCAGTTTAGGACGTGATACATCCTACGGTGGGTCCGGCACAGAGTATCTACGCGGATTAGGGAGCCGATCGATTAAGGGTAGTAGTTAGGATACTTTTGGACGTATGCCTAAGTCTACCTCCTTACAATGGAAGGGATCATCTCATTCTGGATATACTAGTAATAGTGTGGAGTAATCATTAGAAGCGTATACACCCTATCCTGATTGCCTAGTCATACCTGCCTTTTATGTAGTTATCTCCCCCGTATCCACTTTATATGCCTGTTATGCTACTTTTATTTATTTACTTGCTAAAAGTAACTGGACTCGCCGACTTTATGTCTGACCCTTTTTGTTCCCTCTTCTTTCTTCCGTTCCCCCCCGGTTCACAGGGAGGGAATTCTCAGGCTTAGTCAAGACTCGGTTATCATCTTATTGGAGTTGTTTTTAAGTATAGCTCAAATTCTTATCCCTACTTTGGCTTAGCTCTTTTTCTTGGGGAATTATGTTTTTTAATATATTTATCTACTCTGATGGTACAAGACAGAAGTTATATTATTGTAACGGTTTTTGTGAGTTATGGTATTTTGGACCACGATGTATGATTTATGTTTGAAATAAATATTTGAATTTTCGTTGCTATCTTATTTATATCTGTCCTGTAATATTCTGAGTTTGTTTACCTATAACGCTTCACGGAACTTAATGCATTCCCTTAGTGAGTGACATTAACGGACATGGGGTGTCATAGAAACCCTTTTTAAGCAACTACGTGACTATAGATAGTGTACAAATCCCTGGGTTATGTGTGGCGACTTTAATTCTCCTATAAAACTATCGGATAGAATAGGAGGTATTCATGTTGCTCAGACTGAAATTAGAGCAATAACATTGCTCTTAAGGATTGTGACCTTCTTGAAATAAATGATATTGGTTTGTCTTACTCCTGGAATAATTGTAAGAGAGATGGTCCTAGGATCTTTTCTAAAATAGATCAAGCATTCTGTAATATGATTGCTTTTAATTTGTAGCCTTTCTTGTTAAATGAATTGCCTGCTCCCTTACTTTCTGATCACTCACAGCAAGTCCTTAAACTTTGTGCTAATTCTTTTGCTAGACAATCTAGCTTTAAATTCTTTAATGTCTGGGCATTAGAACATGATTTTTTTGACATTGTCAAGCAACAATGGGATGCAACTTCTCATGGTAATCCTATGGTCATTCTCAGTAAAAAGCTTAGTAACCTTAAGAAAATACCTAAAACTTGGTCTATATCGAAATTTGGTAGTGGCACAAATCAATCTAAAATTTTGGAACAACAATTAGCTACTATCTAGGTTGCCATGCAAAATGACCCCATTAACTCCTACATTATCTATGATTAGAATATGATCTCTAATGCTTATAGAAATGCTTTACTCTCTGAATCTTTGATGAGTATGCAAAAGTCTAGAATCAAGTGGCATGAAGAGGGTGACAGAAATACTGCATATTTTCAATCAGTGCTTAAAGCTAAGCAGAACAGGGAGATAATATATTGTGTCACCGATACGAATGGCCAGTTGCATGCAACGCTTCCTAAGGTACAAACTGCTTTTGTTAATTACTTCACTGATCTCCTAGGTAACATTGATAATTTTATTCCAAATCTTGACATAATTGACCCTATGATTCTGCCTGTCATGAATCAAACCCATTTTGATTCTTTGAGTACTGCTATTTCTGATTTAGAAATTAGCACGGCAATGCACTCGCAGAAAAAATAATTGTGTGGTGGGCCTGATGGTTTTAATGTTCCTATTTATAAATACTGCTGGAATACTGTTCAAAATGATGTTCTTAAAGCTGTCCATCAATTTTTTAAGAGAGCCAATATGATGAACTCTTTTAATTACACCAACATTGCATTAATTCCTAAAAAAAAGAATGCTTTATCTGTAAGTGACTTTAAGCCAATTTCTTGCTGTAACAACATATACAAATGCATTTCTAAGATTTTGGCAAACAGGCTTAAGTTAGTTCTCCCTGATATTTTATCCGTGAACCAATATGCTTTTCTTCCTACAAGAAGCATTCTTGACAATGTTCTTGTTTCTCATGAACTGTTTAAAGGGTATAATATAAAAGAAATGTTCTCCTAGAATCATGCTTAAACTTTATATCCGAAAAGCGTTTGATATTATTCTATGGACTACTATAACTAGGATTTTTAGCTATATAAATTTTTCGTAGTATTTTGTTTCTTGGATATACTCTTGCATTAGCTCTGCTTGCTTTTCTATCAATGTTAATGGCTCATCAGTAGGACTTTTTGAGAGTAAGCAGGGCATACGCCAAGGAGATCCTATCTTCGCGTATCTTTTCATAATTGTTATGGAGTTACTCACTAGAATGTTAGATGATCTTGTTGACAGTGATAAATTTAAATTGCATCCTAAGCATGAGAACCCTAGAATTACTTTTCTTTTGTTTGCTGATGATCTAATGATTTTATGTAAACCTGATTCTAACACCCTTTTGAATATAATGGCTACTCTTGATAAGTTTTATCTTATGACTGGTCTGAAAATCAGTGTTGAGAAATCTGAATTTAAAGCTGCTGGTATCTCCAATTTTAATATCATGCAAATTCGTAACTTGACTGGCCTACATTGCAACACAAACACTACATCATACCTTGGCTTTCCACTAGTTACTTCTAGGATCACCACTTTTCAATGCTTACCTTTATATGATAAAATCATTGCCAGGCTTGATTGTTGGTCATCTAGAATGCTCAATCAAGCTGGCAGAGTTACCTTAATTAAAGCTGTTATAATTTCGATGCAATTATATTGGTGTAGAACTTTTCTTGTTCCTCAAAAATTGATACGCATGATTAAGACTGGTTTTATGTGCATTTTGTGGAAAGGTAGTGTTCATATGAAGTATTTAGCACCTCTTTCCTTTGCTAAAATTGAAAAACCTATTTCCAAAGGTGGTTTGGGCATTATGACTATTTGCAAATGGAATATTGCTACTGTTGGCAAGCATTTGAATGATATTTTATGTAGGAAAAAGTCTATGTGTTGACTGGTCCTATTTGCATGTTTTAAATAACAATAGTCTATGGATGGTAGCCGATAATCAAAATCATATATGGACGTGGAAAAGTTTGCTTAAGCATAGACATTTATTTTTACCTTTCTTTAAATTTGGGGTGAATGCTTTTCATTTCATTAAATTTTGGCATGATCCTTGGTTGGATTTTGGCACCATTATTGGCAATGATTTTACAAATTTAAATATTATGCAAGCTGGTGTTGGTTATACCTCAACTGTTGAATGAGTTAGGAATGGAAGGCAATTTTTGCTTCCTGTTTCTTCTAACCAATTTACCAACGAAGTGTGGAATAGAATATGTGCCAACAATGTGTTTGGAAGCCCTTTCAAGCATACTCAATGGAAATGGCAAGGTGAGATATATTCAGTTAAAAATGTGTACAATGAATTAAATGACGTTGCAGCTATGCTTACATGCAGATGGAGTAGGATTATCCGGCATAAGGATAATGCGGCAAAAGAAAACATGCTCTTTTGGAAAGTTTATCACCATGATCTCTTGATGAAGGACAAGCTTCTTAAACGTGGAATGCTCCTTAATGCAACCTGTTGTATGTGCAGTCAGGCAGATGAAACAGTGGACCATCTTTTTCTTCACTGCATTGCTACATCGCCTATTCTTGTAGCAACTTTGGGGAAGGCAGGGAGTAGTGGGAATGTTTTAGCTTTTGACTGGGAACAACTATTGCGGAAATGCAAAGGAAGAACTGCTAGAGCAAGAATCGCTAGCTATGTACTGAAGAAATGTATAAGAAAGATTTGTAGAGAGAGGAACTTAAGGACCTTCCAGCCTAGCAAAACCCCGACGTTAACTCAGCTCCAGCAGCAGGTTTGGTTGGACATAAAGGACAGATTGAAATACTTGAAGTTCTCTTTTGATCCCGGAATACTAAGTTCTAACTCATCCAATTTGTAATTATTTGTTTCTGTTAGCCTCTTTTAAGCATTGATATGCCATGTTTCTATGTTGTCTTTTGTTTATTTTTCCTCCTTGTTTCTATGTAATCGTGTTTGGTGTATCAATAAAGTGGTAGGAGACCACTCAACCCCGTTGGCCTTGCCAAAAAAAATGTATAATTTAAACTAAAATACGCTCCCATCCAAATTAACATCCCTCTGTTTATATACATATATCAGTGTGTGTGTGTGTGTGTGTGTGTGTGTGTGTATAATGGTGTTCCAAGATCCATATCTAGTCATGCCTTGACCTATCTTTGGCTAATAACCCAGAACCTAACCTTTTAGGTAGACATCTTTTGTCAATTATATTGTTTATGTAATTCTTGAATCGCATGATGAATACTTTTGTTTAGTATTATTCATTTTCTCAAAATATAGAATAATTCATGTTATTGTCTCTAAGGCCATAATCATATTATGCAGTCTTAGTTAAATCATACCCAATAATACAGTCGAAGCACCACAATTACTCCAACCGCATATAACAAAAAAAAGGGTGCACAAGACTTTGGCGTTAGTTACATCCAATGAGGTTGGCATTGATGGGTGCACTATTGGAAGATTTCATCATGATTTAATATAACAAAATTTGCTTTAAAGGGAATTTATAATTCGTAGTGGCGAACAATATTAGAGTTATTTACATACATCAAAATATATGTATTTCACATCAGTAATGTTGAATGAACTTAAATAAAGTATATAGAATATATATTTATTTAAATTCAATGTTATATTTAGGTTCCAAGCCAATTTAGTTTGTGACCATTTCAAAATAATGGTAGTCAAAACCAAACATTCTTATAGTATCTCATAAATATGAACTTGAATATTTTTTACATGAATAATTATTCATAATGGACTGAGTGGTAGATATATATATATATAAATGTGTGTGTGTGTATATATATATATATATATAAGTGAACATAACTAGTTCAACTAAGAAAACGGATTCTAGTACAAATAATTATTATAACAAGCCTTTTGTTAATATACATAATGTCATACGTCATATACAAAACTGAAAGCAACAAGGTCTGACCCTGTTTCATATAATAAAATATTACACTTGTTACACATATGTATTCTCCTCTTATAAACAACATTTGTTCCTGTAATTTCAACCAGATATGTTAAACTATATATATATATATATATATATATATATATATATATATAGAGGCCTTCAAACAAGTCATACTTGTTTTATCATGTATCCATTACACAAAACATACACTCATATATACATATATAAAGGGCCAAACCTTTTCAGTACAATAATATTACAAAATTCAATAGATAATCTATGAAATTCTTCTGTTATCATACATATTTTTACATACTCTTAGGTATTTCGTACAAGTTCAAAAGCTTATACATATTTAATAACATTTATAAATATTGGCTTTCACTGTCTTGTATAGTTTCAATCAAAACAGAAAATGTAATGTGTGCTACTGTGGAACCATGCTCTTTCGAGTTGATCCTTTGGCTGAGTTAAAATAATTTCATCAACCATAATTCCTGCATGTATGAAACAATTTCAATCCACGGGTATAGGCAGAGTTAAATACTTCATATGTATTTAATATTTATACATTAATTTATATATACATTAAATGTGTATATATAACATCTATATGTATTGAATCAATGGCCAATATATATTAGCTCAATTCTTTACAATTTGTTAAATCAGTATATATATACATGATCCTGGCAATCTGTAACTATAAATCAACATTTATATAACAGTTTAAAGCCCATATTCAAATACATATACATACACACACACGTGCACACACACAAACACACACACACACACACACACACACACATATATATATTACAACAAACTGTATTTGCTATAAGAAGACAATTTTATTAAACACAGTGTTAATGCGTGAAATAAGTGATAAGGTTCTGCTAGATACAAAAGAATTGAAGTTTGTATAACTAGGAGGGATGTAAATCTTGCTTGTTATACAGTAAATCATTTTACTTTGAATCAGTCCCGTACAACTAAACTAAATTCTACATAGACCATAAAACCAGACTTTAAATTGTTCTTAGATTTAATTCAATGACAGGAACCATAATTTGAAAGTCAAAATTTCAACAGTATACATTATCCTATCAATAAATTTTTTAGGTATGAAATTAAATCATGAGATAAACTAGCATTATAATCATGAATCAATATCAAATATGAATCTATTGATTCATTGCATTATTTACATCAGATGTAAACGTATTTTCAGTAAAAGCATATCACAACATAAAGGTATATGAAAATATAAATTACAAATAAGATTTGTGAAATAAAATTATTAGTGTATCTTTATACACATAATCATTATATAAACAAATACATATATGTACTTATGTATGTATTTGCTAAGTCACAGGAATATATATAAATAGTCCTACATATTTGATCTCAGGGAAAATAAAAGGCCCAGGAATTACAAATATATATAACCAAGATTTTCAAATAACTCAAAAAAATAAACCAGATTCATTTATATGAATTTTGCATTCAAGTGATGAGTTATTAAAACACATATCAACTTATCGAATGTGCTATCAGTATGATATATATACATTTATATGCGCATATGTGTTTGCCTTATACATACGTATATGTATCCCTCATACATAGATCCCCTTAACCATTGATGTCTCATAACACTTATAATGGTCAGATTATAAAATATGCAACATTAACTAACCAGATGAGATAATGTATTTTGGTGGCATGATCCTAAAATCAAATTATATAAGTTTCAGTTTTGAGATAATAAAGCATGATGTTTATCAACATAAAATTAATTATCACACAAAATGAACTGAAAATATACAATACACATGCAAAGTAGGTGTTTAGATATATGTCAAAATATCTAATATATTGACATCAAACTTCAGGTTGTCTGTATATATTCATTAATATAAAATATTCATTAGGTGCTCAAATATGTCAACATATCTTATATGTATTGATATTATATGTGGCAACTGGTTACATATACATTCATCAATGTAAGTACACACATGCGCGCGCGCGCACACACCCACACACACAAACACACACACACACACACACACACACACACATATATATATATATATATATATATATATATATGTGCTTCATGTGCTTATGCATACGTCAGTGTATCTAATATATATTGACATCAAATAACAACTGTTTGTATATATATTCATCATTATGAAATTATATACATCATGTGCTAATTTATACATCAACATATCTAATATATATTGACACAGTAGTCAATGGTTTATAAATTTATGGAAATACATCTTTAGGTAGTAATCTAAAGTTGTAGTATAATTTAGCTATATCAAACATACAGCCAAAAGGATTAAATCACTAATTAGATTATGGAAACATCATATATTATAATTTATATAGTTAATCATATATCTATATATATGAAATTTTGATTAAAACAATGATACATACATCAATGTATATATGTACATTATTTTAGATAACTTGCCTAGCATTTATTAGACAGAAGGGCCATTCTTACAACTCATATCTAAAACATATTAACATGCAGCCTCCAATACATATATAAACATCAAAGAAAATGCGGGTTATATTTCTTAATGCATATACATATCTAAATATGCGTGTGTGTGTGTATATACGTATATATTGCATCAGAACATATATTGTAAAATAAATTAATGTGCCAGCCAATCGATTTTGTCATTATAAAACCCAATAGCATATATGTATATGTAAGAAGGCATATATAAATTATTTCACCCCCATCATGTGTGAGAAAATAGGGCTAATGGATCTGTTATCATTTCAGATCTTAAAACTGGATTTGGTTAATTACAGACCTTAACAATGATTAAACAAAACATAAATTAACATTTGATCATCTTATTACAGTAATGTATATTTACACTTCTCGATCAATTCACCCGTGTGTTATATCCTTTCTAAAACAGATCTAGATTGGTTTTAACATGGCATACAAAGGACAATGATTAAACATGTGTTCAGATCTCAAATTTGATGAATAGGATCTAAGATAGTTTAGAATTAATATCATATATCAATTCCTTATTCCATTCCGATTATATAGCAAAATTAAGTTTGTGTTTATCATAAAACCAATTTGATTCAGAACTTCAAATAACAATTTGGCAAGGTTTAATGTAACAACCTAGAATTTCAGAACCAATTTAAAATTTTAATTTATGCTATTTTAAGGAATTTGTGAACATAAATTGGTTATTTTTGCTAAATAAAAATCGAGAATAATTTTGAAATTAGTTTTTATATTTTATTTAACTAAAAAAAACTCAGTAAAATTATTAAATTGATTTATATGCTTTGTTTTGAAAATTTTAAAAATTTGATTTTTAAAATCATCGCATAAACCTTAAAAAGTGAAAGTTTGCTAGGAAGCTCAGAATTTGACGAGATAATTTTTTTGGATTCATAATGACAAATCATTGTTGAGTTCCAAAATGCATGTCGAACGGAGTCAGTGTGTGGCCGTGAGAGGCAAAACCATTTGTTCAAAAATAAGCGATCAGTTTACAAAGGAACATTGTTGAGATGATCTCATAATTCAATTCCATTTTTTTTTCTGGATTCGTATTGTCAAATAATGATTAAATCCAAAAGTACATAATTTTTGAAGTTGGCATTTGGGCGTACAAGAAGAAAAGGTATGTTAAAATCACATTTTTGAAGCTAATTTGAGCAGTTTTACGAAGGAACATTATTAAGACGACCACACAATTCAACGAATTGTTTTTATTGAATCTGCAGCATCGAATAATGGTAAGATTCAAAGTTATGTAATTTTATAGCTAGTATGTGGCCAGACGTGATTTTTAAAGTAAAAAACATACAATATTTTGACTTTAAAAATTCACTGTTTGTGCATACGGACTCGAAATTCGACGAAACCAGTTTCGTTGGCTCCGTAATGTAAAAATATAGCGGCATGTCAATTTTCATTGAGAATGAGAGCTGCAGGTGATCACACGGATTTTTGAATGATGAAAACATGAAAAAATTGAGTAGAACTAAATAAAATATTAAATCAATAAAAAAAATATTTTTGGCTCCACTATAGAAGATCCTAAACTTTCTAAACCTAATCCTAATCGTAAAACTCACCGCAACTCCTTCTCTTCTTTCTCTAAGCCCGAGACGTGAGAAAATCCACCTTTCTCCATTTCTTAAAAATCATACGACAAACCTCCTAAAATCATGAAATAAATATACTTGGGATCCTTGTGAGGAGAGCTTCATCCTCATATAAGTATTGTTGGGTTCGGAGATGTTTTTGATCGCTGAACATTTTCCAGCGTTGGGTTCCTTCGACTAGAGTTGGAGATTGTGTAGTTTTGAAGCAATGATTCACGTTTTGATTATTGCTTTTAAGTTTGTGAGGAGATTTAGCATCATTTGTGAAAATTTAAAGGGATTTGGTGAAAAATTTTGTCGGGATGTTTACTGTACAGCCGACGTTGGGCTGTTTTGATATGGGAGGAAAAGATGTTCGAGCTTGGTGATTGTTATATGAAGTTGTATAGATTCGGAAGAGAAGAACAACGGTGAAAACAGATCGAATTTTCATTGAGAAATGAAGGAGGAAGAGGGGAGGGAAGTTGCGGCTATGGCATGCGTTTGGAGCTGCTGTGTACGTGAGATAGAGGAGGAAGAAAGTGATTAGAGGAGGGATTAAAAAATTAAGGCTAATTAATTATTATTTTAATGTTAATGACATATATGTACAATCTTGTAAAATACATAACTTTTTCATACGAACTCGGAATTCAGCGAAATAGGATCAGTTGGAACCGTATCGACGAGAGCTTCGCAATAAAAATGATTTGGAGTGATTTGCATGTCATATGTGGACTGTGGAGCCTAAAAGGTCATATTCCTTTGCATAAAATTATAAAAAATGAAGGAGTGGAAACCCAAGATGAGAACTCCTTCTCACTAAATTATATTTTATTATGTTATTGTATTCATGCATAAAAATATATTGAATTACTTGTGTAGATTTTCATCAGTTTTAATCATTATAAATTGTATACAGTGACTGTTAACTCAATTCCCTCGTCCATAGGCCATGGACGATTTAATTGATTGTATTGTGTTTTGACTGTATTGTGTGTTAATTGGGATGTTTAAAATATTAAAAATAAATTTAATATTATTATGTGGTAGTTGAAATTAAATTATAAATATTTATTTACAATTTAAACACTGTAAATTGGCTAAGTAGAAAAATAATTCAAACCAAATTAGAATTGGTTAAATTTGTTAACCAGTTATTTATTTAAATAAACTGTTGTTGTTTGAAAACCCAACATGGGTATTAGGATAATATTTGACATACACTTGTCCCAATATTTAGTTATATGTCAATCAATGGGTTGACAGGCTGTGATGAGCGTTATTTATTTATTTTAATGCTCACACAGTTGTAAATTTCACTCTGAATGTGAATGGACTGTTTAATGATTATTTATCATTATTGTTAAATACATGCGATGTATGAAATCCATATAACTGAAATTGTATGGTAATTGATTGAGTCGCATTCCGATTCAGAAATAAAAAATATTTTTAATAAAGAAAAATTTAAAATAAAGAAAATTTTAAAATAAAGAATATTTTAAAAGAATGAATATTTTAAAATAATATTCAGTGAAGAATAATATAATGGTTTTGATGGATTTTAGATGGATAAATAAATATTGAAATGTGAAGCCGAGTTAAGTAGTAAACGCTATTTTAACCCGAACGGGTTTATCGATCGATTTTACTCATTTTATAATGAATATCGAAAAGAAGTGATTTCAAAATCTAATATTTTGAAAATATTATCATTTTAATATGATAAAGATATAGAATATTCAATTTTGATATAAAATTGAAAAAGAAGTTGGAATGGTTTTAAAATGAATTTATAAATACTTTATAAATACGCTTTAAATGGAAATCGACTAAATATATATAATATATATTTAATAGCCTGAATAGAAAGCGCCGCGCAGCGACCGTTCACGAATTTCGACCATTAACTTCAAATTGATGTAACGGGAGGTCCGATCGTCGGATTCTCCTAAAACCGAAACTATTGGGTTTGTATCGGAAAGAGCTTTCCAATGAATACAAGAGATCTGAAATTTAATGGTTGGATTTGGAATTACGTCCAAATCAAATTTGAAAAAGGTCGCTATGGATGCAGTTCGGTGGCTGTTATTGGAAACCGACTATAAGGGCCTTAATAAAATTATTAAAAATATGGAAAAATTATGTAAAATCATAATTTATGATTTAAAAAGATTTTGGATGAAATATTCCAGTTCTGAAAAGATAAAAATATATTTTTATCGAAATGAACTAGTTATTAACTAGAATAATAATCCCATGGGTTTTAAATAAAATAAATTGGACTTTGAAAATGGTTTTAAAATAACCAGAATTTTCCCATGAATAAATTGGATTGGATTTGGAATGGAAATAATCTTTGGAATATTCCGATATTGGATTCCTTGATTATACGGATATTGTTATGGGAATTTGGAAGATACAGATATCGTTATTCCCAATACTATATCCGTTGGTTTTAGAATTTGATATTGAATATATGCCGATATAATTTCTATTTAAAGCCTTGTATTTTATATCAAATTGGATTTTGGGTTTGTTGTGAATATGTCTTCATTAATACTGTTCTTAAACCCAGTTGAGAAAAGAATAAATCTTTTAAATAAGATTACTGAAGTTTACCAATTAATTAATATTTAATTTGAATTGAAATTGGATTTTTGGTTTATCGTGAACAATGTTTTTAAAGACATTAGTTCTTTAACCCAATTAACAGTGAAGAAATGATTTGGAATTTATAAATCTTTTCGTTAAGATTTAATGGAAATTTTCCAAAGTAATGTTTTCCAATTTAATATGTTAAATTGTAATTGAATGGAATTCGATTTGGTAATAATCGAGATGAGCTTCTGTGAATGAAGACTGTTACTATATATATGGAATTTAAAAGGCATTGGCGCTATTCCATTTATATTATTAGCCTAATACGGGAATTTGTATCCATTATACACTGTTATGATTTACGTGAAGATTCCATAGTTAATGGAAGAAGATTTGGGTTTATCGTGAACTGTGTTTTAAAAGACATTAATTTTTAACCCAGTTAAAGATAAGATTAATTTATTAAATTTGAATAATCATTGAGTATTGGTCTTTGAGATTAAAAATAAACTAGAGTTTTAATGAATCTTTAATTAGATTGAAATGTGAATTAGGGGATTAAATTTATCGAATTTATGAAATGATCGAGGATAGAGTACCACCAGTTTTACTACAAGCGATAGTTAAATCTTTAATTAGATTTGAATGTGGAATGGTAATTAAATTTACCTATAACACCGTGGGTGTTAGATATGGAGTACTGCCAGTTTTGCTCCATGGGATGAATAGGTTGGGATTGGGATTAATAAAATAAATGATTACTTCGGTAAGGCTCGTTAATCCCGACTAGTTGATAAATCTTAAATTGGTTTAGAATTGTGAAAAGATAAAATAAAATATTTTGAAATGTGGTCAGAAGGAAGAATAAAAAGAAAATTTAAAAGAATTTATCTTTGATAAAATTAATGGGAATCTTTCCCTAAAAATGTGAATATTTGAACAAAAGAATATTCTGGATTGGAACGAGGCGTATGATGTGTTGTTATAGCACTTGATTATAAGATACGCGAGTTATTCGGAAAGACCGGGTTTAACTCATTTTGAATAATGAATATGATGACTAACAGTTGAAGAGATTGAAGACGGTGCAAGACCGACGATCTTCACATCGAATGGATGGGTTGCTACTGATGTCCATGATTGGAGTAGCTACCTTGAAGGGGATACAGTGGTAGCCGTCTGGACGTATTTGTTGATTGCTCGGATATACAAGGGCCTCTCTCCTGTATTGGACGTACGGGATGAGGAATAAGGTGCCTCCGGTTTCGTTCAGACCCAGAACGGACTTGTAAATGGATTGTATGTCTGACATTGTATTCCTTTATGCTATATTCGTTGATCTCTGTTAAATATATATCTGTTTGGTGGCGGAGAATTTATTCTCCTGCTTAACACCCTTCTCTGAGACGTATGAGCTTAGAGGTTATATATCGGTAGAAATCAATGGTATGGTATGGATTGACAATGTGACATGCTGAGATGCATGGATTATGGCTTTTGTTGAAAAGCAGAGCCTTGTAGATGATGATCAACGCATAGCTTTAATTAGCATAGCTTTGTGTAGCGTTACTTCGCTAGCCTCGCACACCGGTATGATGGTGAACTGATGGTCAGGTCAGTGTGCTTTCGATATGAGGATGGATTCGATCGACCAAGATGAGCTGAGTGTGGTCGCTCCACGCTCAGAGGGATAGGGCACTATAATGTCCTGTATTTTTACGGTATAATAATTGATTTATTTAATTATTTATTTAGTGATTTAGAGAATTAAATGGTTGTTTAATTAAATAATGTTGAATATTTAATTAATATAAATAATAGAATAATATATTTATTTTTGAAATAGTCGGAAATAGTGGAATTCACAATATTGTGTGAATTAGACAATTCAAAATTTATATAATTCAGTTTAGAATTGAATTATAATAATGAATATATTATTTAAACGACAGTTTGAACGTATAAATTATATTATAATTATAATCGAGCTCGAAATGGCGCGGCAGTTCGTAATTTGGCGATTCGAACTTTAAACGAATATACAAAATCCTTTTTAAGCCGGATTTCTGTGAAACAAGAAACGTTCGAAGCTGGTGAAGTATATCTTTCTGATGGAAGAGAAAAATCGGGATTTTATCGGGTAGATTTTTATTTATGTCCAAATCAAATTTTAGAAAAGTCTCTATGGAATTCATATATAATTTATAACGATATATTAAAGGAATTTCATTGTAAATCAGATATCGATTTAATCGGGATTTGAAATACCGAGCTAGAAATTCATATAGGAATATTCTAGAGCTATATGATATTCTAGTGTGAATATATACAATAATATTTATTTATAAATATTTAATTTAATTATTTTTAAATATATTTATATTTAATATGGATTTATTTAAAGCGTTAAAAATATCCTATTTTGCAAACGACCTCTGTTTTCGACGAAACTAATTTTGTTGGATCCGTAATATCAAATTATTGTTAGATTTCAATTTCCGTAATTTTTTGGGTCAGTATGTGGCCATATGGATTTTTTAATGTGAAAAACAGTCAGTATTTTGACGGTTAAAAATACGTTGTGTGAGCAAAAAGAGTCGGAATTCGACGAAACCAGTTTCGTTGGGTCCGTAATGTCGTAATGTAATTGCATGCCCATTTTCATGATTTTTGGGTATCGTGTGTGATCATACGAATTTTTAGAATGATAAATAGAGTTGAAAATTGAATAAAACTAATATAAAATTAGTAGCTTACTCATTAAGCTATTATATCCCTTTAAGTACTCTTAGCTTAACCTAATTCCTATCGTTCCATTTATCCGGTCAATGGTTTTTCAAGCCGCCATAAAGAAAACAAACAATTCGCAAGTTAAAAAAAATCCAAATAAATTATAATAAAATCCTTAAATCTTGAAACGATATTTGTTGAGATCGTTGGAGTCTGAACTTCGATCTGGTATTTTCCTTAATCAGCTTGATGTATCTCAAACATCGAGTTCGATTGTTCCAGCGCTGCTAAGGTTGTAAAAATCTCAGGCTAGGGTCATCGTTCAGGGAAATCAACTTGGGTTTAGGATTCAGTGAGGCTTTCAGCACCTACGTGCAAATTCTTGGGGTTTTTGTGCATTCTAATGTCGCTCGTGTACAGTACAGGGAGTTGGTTTCCTGTTCGATACGATGAGGATCCGGTAGGCGAGATGAAAGTGGATGGTATGAGATTGAAGAGGAATTGATAAGGAAGAGAATGGTTGTGGTTTCGTACAAAATAATGGGGTAAGGAGGATTCTGTAATTTTCTTTCTTTGGTGGTTTACTGTACTGCTGGAGAACGACATGGTCACGATTTTCAGAGGATCACCGGAGTTGTTTTTGTTAGGATGGACGTAAAGAGGATGGTTGGGTGGGTTGTTTGGTGGTCTTTGTGTTGAGTTTAGTGAAGGAGTGAAGGAGCAGATTGGGTGGAGAGTATTGGCTATGGCCATTGGAAATGGGGAGCACGGGTTCGGTGTTGGGAATGAGAAGGAGATGATGGATAAGTGATGACGTAGATGTGGATATTCGCAAGGTTAATTAACTATTTTAAACTGATTAATTAATGATGTTTAAATACTTTAAAACTTGTAAATTCGATAACTATTTCATACGTGAACGAAATTCAGTGAAACAAGATCCGTTGGGATCATATGGACGGCGGCTACGCAATGGAACTGACTGGGAGTGGATTGGAGCTCGTTACAATTTATAGTGAAATAAATTGTCAAAATCAAATCAAATATAGTTAATCGTTATTTAACGATAACTGTCCAATGTGAGTAAAACTCACCAACTCTACCGGTTCGTATTTTTAGAACTGATAAATGATGATTGGTTGCTGTGTGTTGACTATTTGGTTGAGCTGCTAATTGATTGGTTGAAAATATCAATATAGTTATATATATATATCATTAATCAAATATTGATTTTGTTTATCAGAATATTTCATATTGAAATAAAATTAGATGTTATTATATTGTTTAACATCTGTGGATGCAGGGAAACAGGTCGGAGGGATCCAACTGGATTCCTCAACATTTATTTTATTGTTTTTCATATACTGTGTTATATGATGTGATATGAAATCTGCTGCTGATTTTGTATGTTTGAATGATACCGATCATTGTTATATGGTATGTTAAATACCATGAGGAATACTGGAATGTTAAAAAGGAAATTTTCAATGTTATATTGAAGAAGAAATATTTATAAAATCAAAAGATTTTATAAAAAGAAACATTTTTTTAAATAAATAGAGTTAAAAATGGGAATATTTATTTTTTAAATAAATAGAATTGAAAAGGAAATATTTATTTGTTAAATATATAAAATTATAAAAGGAATATTCATTTGGAAAATTAATAGGATTATAAAAGGGAATTAACGAGATATAAAAGAGTTATGAGAAGATTGTTTAAGGTGGATATCGATTAGAGTTAATCGAGTTACAGTTAATCGAATTAGAGTAAATCGATTAGAGTTAATCGAATTAGAGTAAATCGATTAGAGTTAATAGAATTAGAGTAAATCAATTAGAGTTAATCGAGTTATAGTTAATCGAATTAGAGTAAATCGATTAGAGTTAATCGAGTTAGAGTTAATCGAGTTATAGTTAATCGAATTAGAGTAAATAGATTAGAGTTAATCGAGTTAGAGTTAATCGAGTTATAGTTAATCGAATTAGAGTAAATCGATTAGAGTTAATCGAGTTATAGTTAATCGAGTTATAGTTAATCGAATTAGAGTTAATCGAGTTATAATTAATCGAGTTAGAGTAAATCGATTAGAGTTAATCGAGTTATGGTTAATCGAGTTAGATTTAATCGATTAGAGTTAATTGAATTAATCAATTTGAGTTAATCGAGTTAGAGTTAATCAATTAGAGTTAATCGAATTAGATTTAATCGATTTGAGTTAATCAAGTTAGAGTTAATTGAATAGAGTTAATAGAATCAGAGTTCATAAGAAAGGAGTTATCGAATATAATTTATTCAATAGGAGTTATCGAATATAGTTTATTCGAAAGGGGTTATCGAATATAGTTTATTTGAAAGTAGTTATCGAATATAGTTTATTCGAAAGGAGATAATCGAATATAGTTTATTCGAAAAGGAGTTATCGAATAGAGATTTTTCAAAAGAGAATTATATGTTGGAATTCGAATTTATCGAATTCGGGAAAGTACTATTCACTTTCCATTTTTAATCAAGATCTATTTATTTAGTTATAAATTGTCTAGTTAGTTATTTAGTTAAATTAAGAAATAAAAGTTATATTTTGAAGTTAGCTATTTCAGAAGTAGAGATTGTTAAGCTATAGTGATAATCAATGTTTTCAATAAAGAAGTGAGTTCATAAATAGAATCCGAGAGTTACGTAAGGAAGTTTGTTAAAGATTTAAAAGGTGAATTGCGTCTATTTCAAGGTTAGAAATGTTGTTCAATTAAGGTCTGAGAGGTAGTTATACCCCAACTTAATTGGATTCATTTTTAACTAAGGGATGGTTAAGGCTCGATAGTGATGGTTGGTTAAGTAAATTTAGTTAATGAGTGTAATGTTTTGAGTTGGAATAGCGATGTTTTATTTAGACATCTGTTTAAATCCAAATGTAGGAGGTTTGGAAATGTTTTCCAAATAAGGATCAGAAATGTTTCTAATAAAGAAAATAAGAAATGGAAATGTTTTCCAATGTTAATAACGTATATTTTCTAAATTGAGAAAATAAGAAATGTTGAATATATGGAAACAATAAATGAAAAAAATGAATAAATTAATGAACTAAAGAGAGAAATGTTCAATGATGATTGATCGATATAATTTGCATCTGGAAATAATATTGTTGGTTGTACACGTGTTTTTCTTTGATAGTTAACTCACCGACTATCAAAGATTTAGACCATTTTTACGTCATCAATACGGAGAGACCGGGATCAGATTCATTATCTGAAAACCACTCTGTATGGGCATTAGCGTTGCGAACCAAATACGATGAAGGTCATTGAAGATGGAGTTATGCAAGGGCTGTCCTGTTTACAGGATAGTGCCTTCGGTTTGTCCAGTCCCAGGACGACCTGTATGGAAGAATGTTTGACAGAGTATATTCAATAGATCGTGTAAGTTGATCTCTTCAAACGTATGTAAGTTTGGTGGCAGAGGAATTCATTTCTCTTAGCTGTATACCCGTTGTATTTTTGGGGAAATCAATATGTGTTTTGCGGGTATGACGATGTGACATTCAAAGTGAATAATTGTGTGATCTGTCAGAGATAAGCGTGGCCTCTAGCCTCACAACCAAGAAATGACAAAAATCGGGCAGGCAGCATGGCTATGTGGGTTGCTTCCATTAGGGTGTATTATTACCTATCTAGAGATATTCATTTCATTCTTTAATCTATTCGATGTTGTCCCATTCGGGAAACGGTTGTTGATCCCAACCGTTGGTGATATACATTTGATACACTCAAGCGAATGAGTGGTCGGTCATGTGTGGCCGGATTGCAAGATGTTCTTGTTGAACCTATTTTATTCCTCACTAGATGTACACTATTGGAAGGTAGTTCCATACCTTGTTATAGTTGGTAATCCATTATCCAATAAGTGCTCGTGGTTTTGATTGTATACTATATATGTATAACGTGAGATGAAAGAGTTTCTGCTAGATGATTATTACATTGTGGTTGATAGACACTATCATAATATCAAAAGAACTTTGATATAAAGACTATTTTGGATACTCATAAGGGAAAAACCCGTTCTGTTATACGGCGTGGTCTTATGAGATATCGTATGATTGCTCAAACTGTTTTAAACTGTTTTACTCACACCAGTCCCATGACTGACCCAGAGTTTATTTTGTTTTGTTTTCCCTAAACTCTTGGGTGCCCAATTTTGTACGGGCAGTCAAGTAGTCAGGATTTTCCAGATATACTTGGAGAGCTTGGAGCAGGAGGCTTCAGGATTATATAGCTACTGTTTATTCCGTTGTGTTGTAAGTGTTATACTCTGATAATGTTATTGTATACATATACTGATTTTATTTCAAAGTTATGTATCTATTATATATTGTTCGTTCCGCTGTGAGATTCGTGTTTACTCTGATGATGTATGTTGTTCTTCTTCTTCTATTCTAAGTTTCTATTTTATCTATTCTCATCCTCTAATTTCTTTCATGGACTATCCAGTATTTCTGATGCTTGAATAGTCGACATTGGGTTTATGTCGAGTACTCAAGGTCGCGAAAACCCGGGTCGTTACAGTGGTATCAGAGCTTAAGGTTAAGTAACTACCTTGGCTCTGTGGTGTGAATCAGTAGAGATAGGGTTAGCAATACCCTAGATTGAGTTTGAGTGTATATATATGAGCGTGTATTTGTTATTCAATATAAAATTGTTTTATATTGTGAAGATTCATTGATTGAGTTGTTTATAAGCTCGTGTTGATCAGTTTGATCCACTATATCGGTAGGGGTTTATAAACACTTGAATACGATGAACCGACACGGTATGTTTTGAAAAGAGGGTAAATGAAATAATTTTACCCAAATTATATTTTGATATAAAATAATGATTAATATTCGAATTATTAAGTATATTAGATGTGTTGGTTGTTATAATCGAAAAAGATTATAATTGTGATGGTTATATATAAATAACCAAATAAAAGTCGTATAAGTGTTACGAAATGAATTAAATCTGAATTTAAATTAAATTTTAGAATTAAAATTCCGAAACCATGGAAAGTGTTTGTAAATGGAAGTGAATTAAGTATAAGAGAATTTTAAAATCTTGGGAGATTTTAGAAATGTTTTCCAAGCATTGGGAATAGTATTTTGAAATAGATTTCAAAATGGAAGTATTTAGAAACGGTTTTAAAAGTGATATAGTATTGAACTCACTTCGATAGCTGGGAAATAACCCTGATGATGAATCACGACATCATTAGTGTTCATTTTTGAGTTGCTAAGTGACGGATTACTACCAAAGATTTTGTTTTTGAATTGTTTTGTGAAAAGCAAGTTGTTTTGAATCCTGAAAGGGGATATCTGGTTTTAGAAAAGCTAAACTATTTGAAATTCCCTGGGGAAGATTGTTTGAATTAAAACAAATTAAATTAGAACTTGTAAAAGCAAATAGAAATAGAAATTGAATTGAAACCAATTAAGTGGAAAATGAATTGAAATAGAAAATATCGAATTAGATTGGATTAGAGATAATGCGAAATGGAATTGGACTGGTAAGTTAAGAGTTGAAATTAAAAATGGAATCCGAGTTAAGAACAAAATTTGGCTTGGGTATAACCGAATGATTGAGATGACATTGGTATACGCAGAATTGGTAACACATGGAAAGGATATATTGATATGCCCGACAAAAGGGTACCAGTTTATATTATATATGGGTTCGAAATTTTGATGAGCCGAATTGGCAAGCCGCTTGGCTGTTTGATTTTCTTTTGGGTTGGAGAAGGCCCAAAGAGGCGAGTTGGAGTTTGAGCTATTGACCAATACAAAGGAGGTGCTGGTGAAATTTTTCAGAAATTTCGGGTGTAAGAAACTTTTCAGAATTTTTGAAAATTTTCGTTAATTTGAAAAGAATTAATAATTTAATTGAAATAAGTTGGTTCAGTTGAAACCGAAGTTAAGAAGTAATCCAGTTAATAGGGTTTATTTTCTACCTTAGCAATTTCGAGGACGAAATTATTTTAAGGGGGGAAGAATGTAACATCCCGTATTTTTACGGTAAAATAATTATTTATTTAGTGATTTAGATAATTAAATGGTTGTTTAATTAAATAATGTTGAATATTTAATTAATATAAATAATAGAATATTATATTTATTTCCGAAATAGTCGGAAACAGTGGAATTCACAATATTGTGTGAATTGGACAATTCAAAATATATATAATTCAGTTTAGAATTGAATTATAACAACGAATATATTATTTAAACGACAGTTTGAACGTATAAATTATATTATAACTATAATCGAGCTCGAAATGGCGCGGCAGTTCGTAATTTGGCGATTCGAACTTTAAACGAATATACAGAATCCGTTTTAAGTTGGATTTCTGTGAGACAAGAAACGTTCGAAGCTGGTGAAGTATATCTTTCTGATGGAAGAGGAAAATCGGGATTTCATTGAGTAGATTTTGATTTATGTCCAAATCAAATTTAGAAAAGTCTCTATGGAATTCATATATAATTTATAACGATATATAAAAGGAATTTCATTATAAATCGGATATTGATTTAATCGGGATTTGAAATATCGAGCTAGAAATTCATATAGGAATATTCTGGAGCTATATTATATTCTAGTGTGAATATATACGATAATATTTATTTATAAATATTTAATTTAATTATTTGTAAATATATTTATATTTAAAAAGGATTTATTTAGTGCGTTAAAAATAGCTAGTTTTGCAAACGACCTCCATTTTTGACGAAACTAATTTTGTTGGATCCGTAATATTAAATTATTGTTAGATTTCAATTTTCGTGATTTTTGGGGTCAGTGTATGGTCGCATGGACTTTAAATGTGAAAACAGTCAGTATTTTGACGGTTAAAAATACGCTGTGTGAGCAAAAGGAGTCGGAATTCGACGAAACCAGTTTCGTTGGGTCGGTAATGTCAAACTGTAGTTGCATGCCCATTTTCATGATTTTTGGGTATCGTGTGTGATCATAGAAATTTTTAGAATGATAAATAGAGTTGAAAATTGAATAAAACTAATATAAAATTAGTAGCTTACTTATTAAGCTATCATATCCCTATAAGTACTCTTAGCTTAACCTAATTCCTATCGTTCTATTTATCTGGTCAATGGTTTTTCAAGCCGCCACAAAGAAAACAAACAATTCGCAAGTTAAAAAAATCGAAACAAATCAGATTAAAATCCTTAAATCTTGAAACGAGATTTGTTGAGATCGTTGGAGTCTGAACTTCGATTTGGTAATTTCTTTAATCAGCTCGATGTATCTCAAACATCGAGTTCGACTGTTCTAGCGCCGCTAAGGTTGTAAAAATCTCAGGCTAGGGTCATCATTCAGGGAAATCAACTTGGGTTTAGGATTCATCGAGGCTTTCAACACTTGCATGCAAATTCTTGGGGTTTTCTGTGCATTCTAATGTCGCTCGTGTACAGTACAGGGAGTTGGTTTCCTATTCGACGCGATGAGGATCTGGTGGGCGAGTTGAAAGTGGATGGTATGAGGTTGAAGAGGAATTGATAAGAAAGAAAATGGTTGTGGTTTCGTTCAAAATAATGGGGTAAGGAGGATTCCGTGATTTTCTTTGTTTGTTGGTTTACTGTATTGCTGGAGAACGACATGGTCACGATTTGCAGAGGACTAGCGAAGTTGTTTTTGTGAGGATGGACGTAAAGAGGATGGTTGAGTGAGTTGTTCGGTGCTCTTTATTTTGAGTTTAGTGAAGGAGTGAAGGAGCAGTGTAACGACCCGTAAAATCTGAACCAATTTAAAATTTTTAAATTGGCTAATTTTGTGGATTTTAAATATTTAAAATAAATATTTTAAATAATAACGGTGAAAAGTAAGTTTGAATCGACGTTGAAAATAAATATAATTACTTTGAATTATAAACAAGGCCTGAAATGGCGCGGTAGTTTCAAAATTTGAATTCAAACTTTGACTGACTGTACCGGGTGCAAAACAAAACGGATTTGAGTGAAACCAAAAATATTTAAATTTGTTAGTGAATATCTTTTTAACGAATCTGAAAAATCGAAGTTTCATAGCGGGAAGCAAAAGTTATGGCAAAATGAATTTTCTGAAAGGTCGCTATGGAGTTCATATAGCCCGTGAAAATGGCCATTTTGCAAACGACCTCGGAATTCGACGAAACCACTTTTGTTGGATCCGGGATGTTAAACTATTTCTAGGTTTCAAATTTCATAATTTTTGAAGCTAGTATGTGAGCGTGGCAAAGGAAAATGTGTTTGGTCGATTTCTATTAAATTGGATCGACCAGAAATGGGACATTTTTCAAACGATCTCAGAATTCGACGAAACTAGTTTTGTTGGGACCGTATCGTTAAAACATAGCTAGATTTATTTTTCTGGGATTTTTGGGATCAGTATGTGGCCCTGGCAAATTGAAATGTACGTTCAAATCGAATATTGAATGTTATATATTTTAAATTGAAGGAAAACTGACTGAAACAGTCGAATGGGCCTACGAAACATATCCCATTGTGTTCGGAATGGGGGTAAAATGCTAGGGACGACAGTCGTTGGGTTTGGATTGGTGTTCGTGTGTGAAAGTGGGTATTTTGGAGATTTTAAAATATATAAATAAATAAATAAAATTCATTGGTCAGAAGAACTTTCTCTCTCCCCAACCTTGACTGCGTGAGACAGAAAGGTGTTCGAATCTTCTCTCTTCCTTTTCTCTTCAACCTCTCAACGATATCGAGCGCGCCTTAGTGGGTTTTGAAGCCCTCTGAACGATCTTCAAATCCATACCCACCACCGCCTGTATCGTTGCATGAAGTGAGAGAATCACCTCTCTGAAGCCCGCAACTTTCGAACGCCGCCACCGTCAGTAGCCACCACCGATCAGCGAGCAACCACCGGCGCCAGGTGCGGATTTCCGGGCTCTTCGAGGTGGTGAAACCCGATCTGAACGAAGTGCTTCAGATTCGAAGATAATTGCAAACCTAGTTTTGAAGATTTGTTGAAGGTAAACGGCATTGTTAATTTAAAACAGTTTTAACACTTTAAAACTGTTACAAACTTGTAAAAATCATATCTTTTTGCTTTGTTGACGAAATTCATTGAAACAAGAGACAGTGGACTCGTGCGGACGTCTTCTACATTCTAGAAGAGACCGCATATTTTTCTGAGCCTTCTGCTATTTTTGGTGGAGTGGAACCCAATGTGAGATTTCTAAATTATAAACGATATGGAAAACGATGATGTATAAATTATAAAGTCGATGTATGACTTGTATAAGCGTTGTACACCTCATGTATAAGCGTTGTATTGTTCGTACGTTCGATGTATAAGTTATATATGCGTTGAAAAAATTATATGTGTGTTGAAATAGAAGTGAAATGCTTATATAAAATATATATATATATATACACACGCCCCTCGTCCACAAACCATGGACGATATTTATTGGTTGTGATTGGTGTGAAATTTGGTTGATTACGAATGGTTGATTAAAACTGTTTGTGGTAGAAATTGATTGATTGTGGTTGAAAAATACCCGTTTGTGGTTGAGAATTATTTGGTTGAAACCCACATAGGATTAGTTTGTGGAAATGAAAAATATACATACCGCCTGCGTGCGAACTAGATGCATGAAATCCCCATTGTCAAAAGCTGCGAGGCTTTAAGGTAGAGCGAGGAGCCGTACTAGGGACGACCCCGGTTTTAACTACCTTGCCATTATGCTGTCGAAATTTTGAATAATATTAATGTGTTAGAATTATTTTCATGTGTTGAAACTATATTCGTGTGTTGAATAAAAATTCATCTATTTAACGACATTCATGTTTTGAAACAAATTGTTTTGCAATTTAAAAATCACCCTTTTATCTATACATATATAAACTATAGAAAACCTTCATGTGTTGAATAGAAATTCATTCGTTGAATGGAAATTCATGTGTTGAATGGTATTCGTGTTTTAAATATAAAAAAATCACCTTTTATCTTTTTATATATAAACTATAGAAAACCTTCATGTGTTGAATAGAAATTCATTCGTTGAATGGAAATTCATGTGTTGAATGGTATTCGTGTTTTAAATATAAAAAATACCTTTTATCTATATATATATATATATATATATATATATATAAACTATAGAAAACCTTCATGTGTTGAATAGAAATTCATTCGTTGAATGGAAATTCATGTGTTAAATGGTATTCGTGTTTTGAAATAAATTATTTTATAATAAAAATCATATTTTTATCATCTATATGGACTATATAAAATAGCCGTGTTTTGAAAGAAATTGTTTTATAATAAAAATCATATTTTTATCATCTACATGAACTATATAAAATAGTCGTGTTTTGAAATAAATTGTTTAACAATAAAAATCAAATTTTTATTATATACACGAATTGTTAAAAATAGTGAAGTGTTGAAATGGAAGTTAGTTTGATAAAAATATCATTTTTATCAAAGATATGAAAAGGAATTGGTTTAGAAATCGAAGAATAGATTATATGTATATATATATAAACATAATTAAAATAAATCGAATAACGAAGACGCAGTTCGTATTTTGAAATCGTGATTTCAAACGATTAGTGCGGGAGATCCGACCATCGGATTTTCCCGAAACCGAGACCATTGGGTTCGCTTTGGAAATATCTTTCCAATGACACCAACTTTGCAAAGATCCAACGGTTGGATTGTCTGGAATGTTTAATTCAAATATGAAGGAAAACAGCGCCAGAATCGATTATATTGAGACGAATTAGAGTTAGCCGGAAAAGAGTTATCGAATATAGTTTATTCGAAAGGAGTTATCAAATACAGTTTACTCGAAAGGAGTTATCAAATATAGTTTATTCTAAAGGAGTAATCGAATATAGTTTATTCGAAAGGAGATAATCGAATATAGTTTATTTGAAAAGGAGTTACCGAATAGAGATTTTTTGAAAGAGAATTATACGTTGGAATTCGATTTTATCGAATTCAGGAAAGTACTATTCACTTTCCGTTTTTAATCAAGATCTATTTATTTAGTTATAAATTGTCTAGTTAGTTATTTAGTTAAACTAAGGAATAAAAGTTATATTTTGAAGTTAGCTATTTCAGAAGTAGAGATTGTTACGCGATAGTGATAATCAATGTTTTCAATAAAGAAGTGGGTTCGTAAATAGAATCTGGGAGTTACGTAAGGAAGTTTGTTAAAGATTTAAAAGGTGAACTGCATCTATTTCAAGGTTAGAAATGTTGTTGAGTTAAGGTCTGAGAGGTAGTTATATCCCAACTTGATTGGCTTCATTTTTAACTAAGGGATGGTTAAGGTTCGATAGTGATGGTTGGTTAAGTAAATTTAGTTGATGAGTGTAATGTTTTGAGTTGGCATAGCGACGTTTTATTTAGACATCTGTTTAAATCCAAATGTAGGAGTTTTGGAAATGTTTTCCAAATAAGAATTAGAAATGTTTCTAATATAGAAAATAAGAAACGGAAATTTTTTCCAATGTTAATAACGTATATTTTCTAAAGAAATGTTGAATATATGGAAACAGGAAATGAAAAAAATGAATAAATTAATGAACTAAAGAGATAAATGTTCCATGATGATTGATCGGTATAATTTCCATATGGAAATAATATCATTGGTTGCACACGTGTTTTTCTTTGATAATTAACTCACCGACTATTGAAGTTTTTGACCATTTTTCCATCGTCAATACGGAGAGACCGGGATTAGATTCATTATTTGAACACCACTCTGTATGAGCATTAGCGTTGCAAACCAAATACGATGAAGATCATTAAAGAAGGAGTTGTACAAGGGCTGTCCTGTTTGCAGAATAGTGCCTTCGGTTTGTCCAGTCCCAGGACGACCTGTACGGAAGAATGTTTGACAGAGTATATTCAATAGATAGCGTAAGTTGATCTCTTCAAATGTATGTACATTTGGTGGCGGAGGAATTCGTTTCTCTTAGTTGTATACCATTGTATTTTTGGGGAAATCAATTTGTGATTTGGCGGGTATGACGATGTGACATTCAAAGTGAACAATTGGGTGATCTATCAGAGATAAGCGTGGCCTCAAGCCTCACAACCGGGAAATGACAAAAAATCGGGCAGGCAGCATGGCTATGTGGGTTGCTTCCATTAGGCTATTATAAGGACCCATAACTTCCCCATGAAGGAAAGACCGAATACTATGAGAACAACACACAAAAGAACGCAGACGGAAGAACATTTCATTGTATATAACAACTATTCCATCAGAATACAAGAATATACAGAGCATTAACAAATAATATACATTCACTAATATCAGAGATTACAATAAACTACATATCAGCGGAAAATAATACAATACACAACTAGAAGAGATATACGGATACAAAGCTTTTCGGATATCATTCCAGCTGTAAACCAGGATCCTATGAATATAAATCTGCAAAACCAAAACTACTAGCTACCCGTGTCAAAATAAGGGCAGCCCGTGTCAAAATAAGGGCATCCCGTGTCAAAATAAGGGCACCCAGAGTTTAGGTTAAAACAATAAACTCCAGGTCAGTCATGTGACTGGTGTGAGAACTAAAACAGTTATTATTCTTTATTTTAAAGTTCGGTAAATCAAGGGACCACGCCGTATAACACGGAACGGGTTTCCTCCCAAGAACACCGGTGCATAAAACAAAAAGCGCAATGCTAAATAAAGAACAATGAAGCTATTATAAGACCCAGGTCCCATCACACAATGCAACGCAAGCCGGAGGATAGGGTTTTACCTTATCATAGCCAAAGAATGCTTGATACGCTAAATTTCATGTTTTATTATTACTATAAGTGTATAGTGTTAAAACAATTTCAATCATAAATATCAATCATAGACGACATGGGTACCATATATCATGTCGCCATACTAGGCTCTACAATCAAAACCGCAAATGTCACGTATTTGGAAGTTGGATTTCCATCTGTGAACCGAGGCAAAAGATAGTCCTCTACCGAATTCGAGACTGTCTAGCCCGAGTCTCAGGCAAGCGCACAGGCAAGCCTTGGATTGTCAGGGCTGGTCCACCGATGTGAATTATTATGCCTGAACACTACGTTTCCCCGCCCTTTGGGGCGTAAATGAGCCAATGAATGACTCCATCGGCTTCACATAGTCACCGATATATCCGAGGCGCCTCGCAACAGCAACAACCACATAAGTCAAACTCGTCAGGGCGTGTAAAACCACTGACGCCACTTCTAGCTAGAAAGAAACGCATGTCCTCCCCGAGGTCCTCTCCCGTTTCTGGTTCACAACTGGGGTGTGAGGCTCGCGAATCAACGCTACACAAAGCTATGCCACACAGGCCGTGCTTTGACCATCAACCACAAGACTTTGCTTTTCAACAGAAGCCTTGATCATTTGCCACTTAGGCATGCCACACAGGCAATTCACTCCATGCGTTTGATATCCATCAATATATAACCCCTGAGCTCGAACGTCTCAGAGAAGGGCGTTAAGCAAGAGAATAAATTCTCCGCCGCCAAATAGATATATATTTAATAGAAATCAATCGCACAGACTGAAATCCAATGTCAGACACACAATCCATTTACAAGTTCGTTCTGGGTCTGAACGAAACCGGAGGCACCTAGTACCCCGCATATCCATCGATCTCCATGTACGTCTGGACGACCACTAACTGATTCCATCTTCTTGGGTGTACAGCCCAATTAAGATCATCAGTAATTATCCAGACGACGTGAAGACCTCCGGTCTTCAACCACCGTCTTCATCTTCGATACCACGTCGAATTATTATTTAGAATGGGATAAACCCGGTCTTTCTGAACAACTCGCGTATATAATAAACACGTGTTACACAAACACAACATACGCCTCAATCCAATTCAGAATATTCTTTTATTCAAATACTCTTATACTTTGGGAAAGGTTCCGATTTATTTTATCAAAGATAAATTCTTTAAATTTATTCTTTAACCAATCCAAACTAGTCGGGATTAGCGAACCACACCGAAGTAATCATTTATTCTATTTCCCAATCACAACCTATTCATCCCATGAAGTAAAACTGGTAATACTTCATATCTAACACCACAGTGTTATCAGTAAATTTAATTACCATTTCACGTTCAAATCTAATTAAAGATTTAACTATCTCCTGGAGCAAAACTGGTGATACTCCATTCTCGACCATTTCAATCTAATTAAAGATTCATTAAAACCCCACTTAGTTTTAATCTTTAAAGAAATCAATATCCTGGCTTTAACTAGGTTAAAGAACCAATGTCATTTAAAACACGGTTCACGATAAACCCAAAATCACATTCCATTAATTATCGGGTTAAAGAACCAGTGTTATTTAAAACACCGTTCACGATAAACCCAAAAATCAATCCCAATTCAATTACAATTAAATATTATTTAATTGGCACACTTCATTAAATCTAAATAAAAAGATTTAACCTTTTTCTCAACTGGGTTTAAAAACAGTGTTAATGAAGACACCGTTCGCGACAAACCCAAATCACATTTGATATTAAATACAAGGCTCTAAGTAGAAAATATATCGGCTTATATTCAATATCAAATTCTACGACCAACAAATATCGTATTGGAAATAACGATATTTATATATCTTTCAAATTTCCATAACAATATCTGTATAATCACGAAATCCAACATCGAAATATTCCGAAGACAATTTCGATTCAAATCCATTCCAATCCAATTATTGGAAATCCTGGTTATTTTCAGAACCATTTCAAATCCAATTTATTTATTTTTAGAAATAAATAAATTATTTTTCTAGTTCAAAACTAGTTCATTTCGATAAAAATCTATTTTTATCTCTTCAAATATGGAGTTTTTCATCCCAATTCTTCACAAATCATTTCTTATGATTTTACACAAATTATTGATATTTTTAATAATTTTATCAAGACCCGTACAGTCGATTTCCATCAACGACCATCGAACTGCACTTACAGCGACCTTTTCCAAATTTGATTTGGACATAATTCCAAATCCAACCAATAGATTTCAAATTTCAAATATTCTTTCGAAAGCTCTTTTCGATACGAACCCAACAGTTCCGGTTTTAGGAGAATCTGACGGTCGGATCTCCCACAATATCTATTCGAAGTCAATGGTCGAAATTCGCGAACTACCGCGGCGCGGCGCGTTCTATTCAGGCCATTATATTATATATATAATATATACTTCGTCGATTTCCTTTCGAAATGAATTTTATAAATCGTTTTAAACTCGTTTTCAAAACGATTTCAACTTCCATCTCAAATTCAAATCAAAATTTGGATCTTCCCAATATAAACTCGTTTTAAATTCATTTCAACTCGATTTCAATTCAAATCGGTTTCAATTTAAATCGATTTCGGTTTCAATTTCAATACGTTTTAAATTCAATTCAAAACGATTTCAATTCTATTTCAATCTAATTCAAATTTCAATTCTTTTCAATTTAATTCGAATTTCAATTTATTTTAATTTAATTCGATTTTCAATTTATTTCAATTTAATTCGAATTTCAAATCTATTCAATTTAATTCAAATCTCAAATCTATTTCAATATTCATCGAAAAACGAATAAAATCGATATAAATATCGTTCACGTCGAAATGACGTCAATCTAATCAACACGGCTTCATATATTTCTATTTTCAAATATTCTATTTCAAATATTTCTTTTTCAAATATTTCTATTCAAATATTTCTTTTCAAATATTTCTATTCAAAACTGGAATGAGGCCCAATCAATTACCATATAATATTAATTATATGGATTTTCTACAACACATGTATAAAATAACAACGATAAATAATCAACCATCATCCAGAGTACATTCTACACTGTATAAGCATCAATTATAAATATTTAACGCTTATGACAGTCTGTCAATCAATCGATCGACATACAACTAATTATTGGGATTAGTGTATGTCATATATCATCCCAATACCCGTGTGGGGTTTCAAACAATCAAACACAGATTTTATTTGTGTAGTTGGGCGATGTGTAAAATTTATCGTCCCAATCAATATCAGTCAAATGTATGTATATAAACAAATCGTCCGATTTGTTTATATTTATTTCATTTTAAATACACGTTAAAAATTCTATTTTCAACTATAAAATATTTTTAACTATATAAATATTTTATTTTACATCACATCACACAATCAACTACACATCAAAATCAAACAAACAAGCATACAAGCCGTCCATGGTCTGTGGACGACGGGTGTCGGGTGCTACTAAACACCGTCTGCATCCTAGTATATATTTTAACTAGAAAAATTAAATTAAAGGTGAGAAGTTCTCACCAAAGCTATCCCAACTCCACGACACTTCAAATGTAGAAGTCTTCGTCGTTCCTTCTTTCCTTGCTTTCATCATCCGTAATCACTACATATATAAAAATCACATTTTTACTTCGCTATTCAATATATAAAAATCGAATTTTTACTTTGTTATTCAATATATAAAATTCAAATTTTTACTTTGCTATTCAATATATAAAAATCGAATTTTTTACTTTGCTATTCAATATATAAAAATCATATTTTTACACTGCTATTTTATAGATAAAAATTCTATCTTTACACCGTTATTATATAGATAAAAATTATATCTTTACACCGTTATTATATAGATAAAAATTCTATTTTTACACCGCTATTAATATAATAAAAATTATATTTTTATTACTCTACATGAATGAAAATCCCTATTTTTATTCTTCCTATGATATAAAGATCGAATTTTTATTATCTATATAATATAAAAAAACACATTTTTAATCTCTACATTATATAAAAATCATATTTTTAGCTAAATAAAAATCCTCTTTTTCCTTCATCTAACATCATATTTTTATATATGAGATTTACAACTAAAGATCATATTTTTACTACTCCACATATTTCTTTTAAAACTGAAACCTTTTTCTAAATAAAAATATAATCTTTCTAGCTTATAAAAATTATAATCTTTTATTCAAAATCAGATTTTTAAACATGATTACTATATAGTAAACTGAAAATAAAATAAATAAATGTAAATAAAATAAAAGAACGCACCTTAAATTCGATTTTTTGTAGAAGGAAGGGGGCTGTGGTGTACTGAGCGGAGAGGGGTTGGCGAGGTCGAGCTCAGGTGGGTGGCTAGGGTTTGGGGGGGTTTGCGCGTCACTCAGGTGGAGGGGGGGTAGCGCGTCGCTCAGATGGAGAGGGGGGTAGCGCGTCGGCCGGAGGAGGGGGGGAATCGCGGTGGCGGCGCCGCCTAGGGGGGGTCGCGATCGATTAGGCTAGGTTTTTTTTTTCTGATCGAAAAAGTAAGAGAGAGAGGAGGGAAAAGGAATTGGGGGGTGTTATTAAAAAATATATATATATATTAATATTAATATTTTATTTTCAAAAGGGGTTGACTTTTTTTGTTCGGACTTGAAATCAAACCCGCTGACTGTCGTCCATAGCGTAATACCCCCATTTCGAACACAGTGGGATATGTATCGTAAGCTGATTCGATCGTTTCGATCAGTTTTCGTCAAAATCAACATATAACTCTATATATTGAATTTGAACGCACATTTCAATTTACCGAGGTCACATACTAACTCGAAAAATTCTAGAAAAATATTTTCTAGCCTCGTATTGACGATACGGTCCTAAAAAAACTAGTTTCGTCAAATTCTGAGACCGTTTGAAAAATGGCCATTTTCCAGACGATTAAAATCAACTGAAATTGGTCAAACGCGTTTTCCTTTACCATGCTCACATATTGATTCGAAAAATTATGAAATTTGAAACCTAGCAATAACTTGACATCGCGAATCCAACAAAAGTGGTTTCGTCAAAATCCGAGGTCGTTTGCAAAATGGCCATTTTTAAGGGCCGAAATTCCATAACGACTATTCTTAAATTTCAACTGGGCATAACTTTTTATTCCCGCTATGAAATTCCAATCTTTCGGATTCGTTGGAAAGATATTCACAAATAGATTCTAATATTTTTGGTTTCACTAAAATCCGGTTTATTTTGCACCCGGTATATTCATTTGAAATTTGAAATCGAATTATCGAACTACCGCGCCATTTTCAATTCCTTTTTTTTATATATAAATAAAATATTTATATTCTAACGATGATCCATATAAAATATACGTTCGAATTCCATTCAAAATAAATTCCTCGTCGTTTTTATTTAAAATAATCAAAATTCGCTAAAATTGCCAAAATAAAAATTTTAAATTGGCTCGGATTTTCGGGTTATTACAGCTATATTATCACATATCTAGAGATATTCATTTCATTCTTTAATCTATTCGATGCTGTCCCATTTGGGAAACGGTTGCTGATCCCAACTGTTGGTGATATAAATTCGATACACTCAAGTGAAATGAGTGGTCGGTCATGTGTGGCCGGGCTGCAAGATGTTCTTGTTGAACCCAGTGTATTCCTCTCTAG
This sequence comes from Allium sativum, assembly GCA_030737875.1. Taxonomy (NCBI): domain Eukaryota; kingdom Viridiplantae; phylum Streptophyta; class Magnoliopsida; order Asparagales; family Amaryllidaceae; genus Allium; species Allium sativum. The sequence goes on from CM060924.1 coordinate 306,635,449, forward strand.
AGGTACACTATCGGAAGGTGGTTTCATACCTTGTCATAGTTGGTAATCCATTATCCAATAAGTGCTCACAGTTTTGATTGTATACTATATATATATAACGTGATGAAAGCGTTTCTGCTAGATGATTATTATATTGTGGTTGATAGACACTATCATAATATCAAAAAAAGTATGATATAAAGACTATTTTGGATTCTCATAAGGGGAAAATAAGTTCCGTTATACGGCATGATCTTATGAGATATCGTTTAATTGCTCAAACTGTTTTAAACTATTTTACTTACACTAGTCCCATGACTGACCCAGAGTTTATTTTGTTTTGTTTTCCTTAAACTCTTGGGTGCCCAATTTTGTACGGGCAGTCAAGTAGTTAGGATTTTCCAGATATACTTGGAGAGCTTGGTGCAGGAGGCTTCAGGATTATATAGCTATTGTTTATTCCGCTGTGTTGTAAGTGTTATACTCTGATAATGTTACTGTATACATATACTGATTTTATTTTAAAGTTATGTATCTATTATATATTGTTCGTTTCGCTGTGAGATTCGTGTTTACGCTGGTGATGTATGTTGTTGTTCTTCTTCTATTCTAAGTTTCTATCTTATCTATTCTCATCCTCTAATTTCTTTCATGGACTATACGGTATTTCCGATGCTTGAATATTCGACATTGGGTTTGACATTGGGTTTATGTCGAGTGCTCAAGGTCTCGAAAACCCGGGTCGTTGCAGGCACACCCCTGATTCTCAGATGGATAGAGTAAGCAGTGTTTTCTCATGCACGGGATGTAAGTCGTGGAGATACTCGATATCTTGGATATAGTGCGGATGTGCATTACGGCATTTTCTCATGCCTGGGACGTAAGCCATGGGGAATTGCACTACATGATAGATCTTTCGAATCAGGAGCCATCATGATGGAAATCCAGCTTTCCAATATGAGCTTTGCGATTTTAATTGTAAACCTATATTGGAGACATGATATATGGTACCCATGCCGTCTATGATTGATACATTTATATTTGAAATGATTTTATACACTATGTACTTATAATAGTATCAAAAAGATTTGTTTTTAAAACGTACCAAGCATATTTGGCTATTATAAGGTAAAACTTTATCCTCCTGCTTGCGTTGCATTGTGTGATGGGACCAGAGTCTTATAATAGCTTCATTTTTCTTTAATTAGCATTGCGTTTTTTTTAGGCACTGGTATTCTTGGGGATAAACCCATTCTGTGTTATACGACGTGGTCCCTTGACTTACCTTATTTTAAAGTAATTTTTTAATAATTGTTTTAGTTCTCACACAGTCCCATGACTGACTCCGAGTTTATTGTTTCTACCTAAACTCTGGGTGCCCAAATTTTCCACACGGGCAGTCAGTAGTTTAGTTTTGCAGATTATTTCATTTAGCAGGAATCTTGATCGAAGAAAAAAGCTATGTCCGGAGTATTGATAATCTTCCGCTGTACTAATATTTTTCGATGTACTCTGATATATTCTGTACTCTGATGTAACATTATTATAATGTTTATAAAAGTATTCTGCTATTTGTTCTGATGTGTTGTATGCCTAAAGTTAGCGTATCCGTTTTTGAACGGTCTCTGTTGATTTAGCGATCGACTAGGTCCGAGCGAAATCCGTATCGTCTCAGCGTGGTATTAGAGATTTGGTTTACAGAGCTCGAGAACAAGGCACATTAGAACCAAACAAAAGAATTCATCAGAGATAGGATTAGTAACATCCTATAAGAATAACTCGTTAGAGATAAGATCGGTAGCATCCTAGAATGAGTTTGAAGAATATTATTTATATAAAAAAAACAAATTTTGTTTTGAAATTTTATATCTATTATATGTATTTGACTATATTATTTTATACTAAATTCAGACAATCGATATGTAAAGATTTTGTCTATACACCTAGCTAGCGTGTATATACTGGATAGATATAGAATCACACTCTAGTCGTTCGGGGATAATTCTGATGATGATAGTTGCATCATCAGTATTTATGTTCGAGTTTCGAAAGTGGGATATCTATATACTTCCAATTGACTGGTGTGAGAACCAAAACTTAGTTAGAGTTTATTGCGGTGAATTGCACTAAAAATATGATTTTTGACTATGTATAAACGTTATATATATTTGAAAAGTTAATCGACTAACTGATTGCTGGTTGCATTGTATGATTATTAATTTAGCTAATAAAAATATTGGAATGATAAAAACTAATAAGAAAATGAATGGTAAATTAAGCTAAATAGAATCAAATGTTGAGCTGAATTGAAATTTTGTTCGAATTGCATACATATACATGTATATATAATGAACAGGTCATAGCATGGAAGCTAAGAAGAGGAATAAAATTGTTTGCCCGACAAATAAGTACATATTTACTATATTCATTGGGGTTTGATGATTTTATGATACGATTGGCTAGCCGCTTGGCTTTTTCTTTTGATTGATGAGGGCCCTGTGAGGCAAGTTGCGGTTTTAAATATCAACCCGTACAAAGGAGGTTATGGCGAAATTTTTCAAAAATTTAGGGTGTTAGCCAAATTTTTGAGAAATTAGAAAATTCTCAGAAACTGAAAAGTTGAAGAATAAAAGCCAGAATGAAAGTTGAGTTGGTTAGTTAAACAACTTTCAGCTTTGTTCCTTTTTGAGGACGAAAAGATTTTAAGTGGGGGAGATTGTAACAACCCAGAATTTCAGAACCAATTTAAAATTTTAATTTAAGCTATTTTAAGGAATTTGTGAACATAAATTGGCTATTTTTGCTAAATAAAAATCGAGAATAATTTTGAAATTAGTTTTTATATTTTATTTGAATAAAAGCAAACTCAGTAAAATTATTAAATTGATTTATAAGCTTTGTTTTGAAAATTTTAAAATTTTGATTTTTAAAATCATCGCATAGCCCTTAAAAAGTGAAATTTGGTAGGAAGCTCAGAATTCGATGAGGTAAATGTTTTTGGATTCATAATAACAAATCATTGTTGAGTTCCAAAATGCGCATCGAGTAGAGTCAGTATATGGCCGTGAGAGGCAAAACCATTTATTCAAAAACAGGCGATCAGTTTAGAACGGAACATTGTTGAGACGATCTCAGAATTCAATTCAATTTTTTTTATGGATTCGTATTGTCAAATAATGGTTAAATCCAAAAGGCCATAATTTTCGAAGTTGGCATTTGGGCGTACAAGAAGAAAAGGTACGCTAAAATCGCATTTTTAAAGCTAATTTAAGCAGTTTTACAAAAGAACATTATTGAGACGACCTCGGAATTCAACGATTTTTTTTATTGAATCTGTAGCGTTGAATAATGGTAAGATTCCAGGTTACATGATTTTTAGAGCAGGTATGTGGCCAGGTGTGATTTTTAAAGTGAAAAACATACGATATTCTGACTTTAAAAATTCACTGTTTGTGTATACGGACTCCGAATTCGACGAAACCAGTTTCGTTGGGTCCATAATGTCAAAATATAGCGGCATGTCAATTTTCATTGAGAACGAGATCCGTAGGTGATCACACGGATTTTTAAATGATGAAAACATGCAAAAATTGAGTAAAACTTAATAAAATAAAATATTAAATCAATAAAAAAATATTTTTGGCTCCACTATAAAAGATCCTAAACTTCCTAAACCTAATCCTAATCATAAAAATCACCGCAGCCCCTTCACTTCTTTCTCTAAACCTGAAACGTGAGAAAATCCACCTTTCTCCATTTTTTAAAAATCGTTCATACTTCCCAAAATCATGAAATAAATATACTTGTGATCCCTGTGAGGAGAGCTTCATCCTCATATAAGTATTGTTGGGTTCGGAGATGTTTTTTATCGCTGAAAATTTTCCAGCATTGGGTTCCTTCGACCAGGGTTTGAGATTGTGGAATTTTGGAGCAATGATTCACGTTTTGATTATTGTTTTTAAGTTTGTGAGGAGATTTAGCATCATTTATGGAAATTTGAAGGGATTTGGTGAAAAAAAAAATTAGGATGTTTAATATACAACCGACATTGGGATGTTTTGACATGGGAGGAAAAGGTGTTCGAGCTTGTTGATTGTTATATAAAGGTGTAGAGATTCGGAAGAGAAGAACAACGGTGAAAACGGTTCGAATTTTCATTGAGAAATGACGGAGGAAGAGGGGAGGGAAGTTGCGGCTATGGCATACAATTGGAGTTGCTATGTACGTGAGATAGAGGAGGAAGAAAGTGATTAGAGGAGGGATTAAAAAGAAATTAAGGTTAATTAATTAATTATTTTAATGTTAATGGCATATATGTATGTACAATCTTGTAAAATACATAACTTTTTCATACGAACTTGGAATTCAGCGAAACAAGATGCGTTGGAACCGTATCGATGAGAGCTTCGCAAAACTGATTTGGAATGATTTAGATGTTGTATGTGGACGGTGGGGCCGAAAAGGTCACATTCCTTTGCATAAAAAAATGACGGCGTAGAAACCCAAGGTGAGAACTCCTCACTAAATTATATTTTATCATGTTATTATATTCATGCATAAAAATACATAGAATTGCCAATGTAGGTTTTTATAAGTTTTAATCATTATAAATTGTATATAGTGCCTGTTAACTCACCTCCCTCGTCCACAGACCGTGGACGATTTAATTGATTGTATTGTGTTTTGACTGTATTGTGTGTTGATTGGGATGTTTAAAATATTAAAAATAAATTTAATATTATTATGTGGTAGTTGAAATTAAATTATAAATATATTTTTATAATTTAAACACTATAAATTGGCTAATTAGAAAAATAATTCAAACCAAATTAGAATTGGTTAAATTTGTTAACAAGTGATTTATTTAAATAAACTGTTGTTGTTTGAAAACCCCACACGGGTATTGGGATGATATTTAGCATACACTAGTCCCAATATTTAGTTGTATGTCAATCGATGGGTTGACAGGCTGTGATGAGCGATATTTATTTATTTTAATGCTCACACAGTTGTAAATTTCACTATGAATGTGAATGGACTGTTTAATAATTATTTATTATTATTGTTGAATACATGCGATGTACGAAATCCATATAACTAAAATTATATTGTAATCGACTTGGTCGCATTCCGATTTAGAAATAAAGAATATTTTAAGTAAAGAATATTTTAAAATAAAGAATATTTTAAAATAAAGAATCCTTTAAAATAAAGAATATTTTAAAATAAAAAATATTTTAAAATAATATTCAGTGAAGAATAAAATAATGACTTTGATGTCCGATTTTAGATGGACGCAAAAATATTGAAATGTGAAGCCGAGTTAAGTAGTAAACGCTATTTTAACGCGAATGGGTTTATCGATCGATTTTATTCATTTTATAATGAATATAAAAAAGAAGTGATTTCAAAGTTTAATATTTTGAAAATATTATCATTTTAATATGATAAAGATATAGAATATTCAATTTTGATTTAAAATTGAAAAAGAAGTTGGAATCGTTTTAAAATGAATTTATAAATACTTTATAAATACGCTTTAAATGTAAATCGACGTAATATATAATATATATATATATTATATATTTAATGGCGTGAATAGAACGCGCCGCGCAGCGATCGTTCGCGAATTTTGACCATTAACTTCAAATTGATGTAACAGGAGATCCGACCGTTGAATTCTCCTAAAACAGGAACTGTTGGGTTCGTATCAGAAAGAGATTTCCAATGAATATAAGAGATCTGAAATGTAACGGTTGGATTTGGAATTATGTCCAAATCAAATTTGAAAAAGGTCATTATGGATGTAGTTAGGTGGCCGTTATTGGAAACCAACTGTAAGGGCCTTAATAAAAAAAAATTAAAAATATGGAATAATTATGTTATATTATAATTAATGATTTGGAAAGATTTTGGATGAAACATTCTAGTTTTGAAAAGATAAAAATATATTTTTATCGAAATGAACTAGTTATTAACTAGAATAATAATCCCATGGGTTTTAAATAAAATAAATTGGACTTTGAAAATGGTTTTAAAATAACCAGAATTTTCCCATGAATAAATTGGAATGGATTTGGATGGATATAATCTTCAGAATATTTTGATATTGGATTCTGTGATTATACGGATGTTGTTATGGGAATTTGGAAGATGCAGATATCGTTTTTCCCAAAACGATATCCGTTGGTTTCAAAATTTGATATTGAATATAAGCCGATATAATTTCTATTCAGAGCCTTTATTTAATATTAAATTGGATTTTGGGTTTGTCGTGAATGTTGTCTTCATTAACACTATTCTTAAACCCAGTTGAGAAAAGAATAAATCTTTTAATTAAGATTAATGAAGTTTACCAATTAATTAACATTTAATTGGAATTGTATTGAAATTGGACTTTGGGTTTATCGTGAACAATAATTAACAGTGAAGAAATGATTTGGAATTTATAAATCTTTTTATTAAGATTTAATGGTAATTTTCCAAAGTAAACTTTTCCAATTTAATATATTAAATTATAATTGAATGGAATTCGATTTGGTAATAATCGAGATGAGCTTATGTGAATGAACACTGTTACTATATATAGAATTTAAAAGGCCTTGCCGCTATTTCAATTATATTATTAGCCTGATACAGGAATTATATCGATTATACATTGTTATGATTTCTGTGAAGATTCCATAGTTAATGGAAGAAGATTTGGGTTTTTCTTGAACTGTGTTTTAAAAGACATTAGTTCTTTAACCCAGTTAAGGATAAGATTAATTTCTTAAATTCGAAGAATCATTAAGTAACGATTTTTGCAATTAAAACTGAACTAGAGTTTTAATGAATCTTTAATTAGATTGAAATGTGAATGAGGGGATTAAATTTATCGAATTTATGAAATGATCGAGGATGGAGTACCACCAGTTTTACTCCAAGCAATAGTTAAATCTTTAATTAGATTTGAACGTGAAATGGTAATTAAATTTACCGATAATACCGTGGGTGTTAGATATGGAGTATTACCAGTTTTGCTCCAAGGGATGAATAGGTTGGGATTAGGATTAATAAAATAAATGATTACTTCGGTAAAGCTCGTAAATCTCGACTAGTTGATAAAACTTAATTTGGTTTAGAATTGTGAAAATATAAAATAAAATCTTTTGAAATGAGGTCAAAAGGAAGATTAAAAAGAAAATTTAAAATAATTTATCATTGATAAAATTAATGGGAACCTTTCCCTAAAAATGTGAATATTTGAACAAAATAATATTCTGGGTTGGAATGAGGTGTATGATGTGTTGTTATAGCACTTGATTATAAGGTACGCGAGTTATTCGGAAAGACCGGGTTTAACCCATTTTGAATAATGAATACAACGACTAACAGTTGAAGAGATTGAAGACGGTGCAAGATCGACGATCTTCACATTGAATGGATGGGTTGCTACTGATGCCCATGATTAGAGCAACTACCTTAAAGGGGCTACAATGGTAGCCGTCCAGACATATTTGTTGATTTTTCGAATACACGAGGGCCTCTCTCCTGTATTGGACATATGGGACGAGGAATAAGGTGCCTCCGGTTTCGTTTAGACCAAGAACGGACTTGTAAATGGATGGTATGTATGATTTGTATTCCTTTATGCTGCAGTCATTGATCTCTGCTAAATATATATCTTTTTGGTGGCGGAGAATTTATTCTCTTGCTTAACACCCTTCTCTGAGACGTACGAGCTTAGAGGTTATATACTGGCAGAAATCAATAGTATGGTATGGATTGACAATGTGACATGCTGAGATACATGGATCATGGCTTTCGTTGAAAAGCAGAGCCTTGTAGATGATGATCAAAGCATAACTTTAATTAGCATAGCTTTGTGTAGCGTTACTTCGCGAGCCTCACACACCGGTATGATGGTGAACGGATGGTTAGGTCAGTATGCTTTCGATATGAGGATGGATTCGGTCGACCGAGATGAGCTGAGTGTGGTTGCTCCACGCTCAGAGGGATAGGTCACACCCACGATTCCCAGATGGATAGAGTAAGTGGTGTTTTCTCATGCACGGGATGTAAGTCGCGAAGATACTAGATATCTTGGATATAATGCGGATGTGCATTACAGCGTTTTCTCATGCTTGAGACGTAAGCCATGGGGAATTGCACTATGCGATAGATCTTTCGAATCAGGAGCCATCATGATAGAAATCCAACTTTCCAATATGAGATTTGCGGTTTTAATTGTAAACCTATATTGGCGACATGATATATGGTACTCATGTCGTCTATGATTGATACATTTATATTTGAAATGATTTTACACACTATGCACTTATAATAGTATCAAAAAGATTTGTTTTTAAAACGTACCAAGCATATTTGGCTATTATAATGTAAAACTCTATCCTCCGGCTTGCGTTGCATTGTGTGATGGGACTTGAGTCTTATAATAGCTTCATTTTTCTTTAATTAGCATTGCGCTGTTTGTTTTAGGCACTAGTATTCTTGGGGGTAAACCCATTCCGTATTATCCGACGTGGACCCTCGATTTACCTTATTTTAAAGTAAAGTTTTAATAATTGTTTTAGTTCTCACACCAGTCCCATGAATGACTCAGAGTTTTTTTTTTCTACCTAAACTCTAGGTGCCCATATTTTCCACATGGGCAGTCAGTAGTTTAGTTTTGCAGATTATTTCATTTAGCAGGATTCTGGATTGAAGCGAAAAGCTGTGTCCAGAGTATTAATAATCTTCCTCTGTATTATTATTTTTCAGTGTACTTTGATATATTTTGTACTCTAATGTAACATTAGTATGATGTTTATAAAAGTCTTTTGTTATTTGTTTTGATGAGTTGTATGCCCAAAGTTAGCGTATTCGGGTTTTGAACGGTCTTGGTCGATTTAGCTATCGATTAGGTCCGAGCGAAATCCGTATCGTCACATTTAAATAGTTTAAACCAGGAGAATTAAACAACTCGATTCTAGAACTTCATTTCAATTTCATATCATATATAAAATACTCTGTTATCAAACGATTTCATCTTCAAATGAATATATATTAAAATACCCTTACAATAGTGTTCGTAGTACCATTAAATTTTCTGTCAATCGAATAGATCAAGCCCTAATTTTGTTTCAATTTACAAAATTAAAATGACCTCGCTCCGATACCATTGGAAGTAATAATCGGTACGAATTCATATCATATAAGTGAATTGCTACAAAAAGCGATAGGATCTATGCTTTAATTTTGTATATCAAGCGAAATCAAAATCTATACCTAGTGGGCTTGAGAGATTTAACGTGAATGATTTGAAATTGAAGTTGTCTCGAATCCTAGCATGACACAAAGCCGCCGCCTCTAAAGGTGATCCACGGACGATCGTCTCTTTGATTGTCGTACACATCAAAGAAATAGAGAGAAATTTGCGATGCTAGCCGCCATTATCATTCTAGGGTTTTGGAATTTGTTTTCGGGGTAGTCTAAAACATTAGATCTGATCGAATCAGTATGTATATGGTCTAACCTTTTAAAAGAAGGAATAACCCCCTTTATGACCAATGTTATCCTTAAAATTAGGAATCTATCCAACTACACATTCCAACTCCAAATAAAATATCAACATCTTGATATTTTATTTGTCCAAAATTATTTCCCCATTAATCGTTCTATTGTGCGACACTATAGGTTACTATAATGTTGACAATAATTTAAATAGTATTCAAATTATAAATAGTGAGCGGTATCCACCAACTAATTGTTGTTACCCAAGTTATAATAAGATCAATGATTCGATACAGTCTTTCTATGACCCGTGTATCAATGTAATATAATCCTTTTAACCAATATATCCAAGATTAAACTCAAGGCATGGATCGTATCATCCTCTTTATAATTTAATCCGTTTATCTTGATCGATGAGTAGACTGTTCAGAACAAATCAATATTTGAGCACAACCATGCATTTCACAGTCTCACTCAATCAAGTGGCCCATGGATATCACTACGAATATGTCGTACGGTTAAATTCCATCTGGATCATTCATAATTTTCATTTGATTCGACATGTATCCAATAATCACCGTTATCATCTACTTTGTCACAAGTGACTTTAGATGATGTCAAAACACAAATATCCTCAAATAAAATTATAATGATTTCAGGTATAAGGACCATTACATCACTGTCACTATGAGGATAACTTATAATACTATTAATTACATTCCATGTAGTTTTTCTCACGGTAGGTCAGCCCAATATGATATTCACCAATACGCATTTATATCTTGACATTAATATCATGTATATTAATGACAATGAGATGTGATCATCAGTCAATCAACATACTAGTCTCAATGTTATATTGTTGTCCTATATAAACAATAAAACTTGACTAGGGACATTTAAGAATTATAATACGTAACATATTATATAATCTCAAGTTCAAGTCTTACGCGAACTATACAAGTCGGTATTATTATTCTAAGGACTTCCATTTTGTTAATATTTAAATTGCGCAATAAATATAACAGAACAAAATATTTTATTCCAAATAAAATTAATAACATCAACAGTGTTATTAATCGCATCAAATGGATTGCCTTTAGGGCATAAACTCTAACATCATTTTCCGTGTAATTTATGTCCCAAGAATTTTGGCTGTACAGAGGACGAGTTGGAGTGTTTTTCCATGGGCCCTAGGAATATGTTTGATGTTCCAGAGTGGTAGATAATAGATGGTGTCGAGGTTCGTATACATTTGGTTTTCCGCACACTCGTATGGCTATTTGTCCTAAAAAGCTTAATCGCCTTGCAACTAACTTTTGCTAGATTATCTGTTTATCTGTGGGATCGGCTTGATTATCTGTTGTGAGTCGGGGTTGAAACTAAAATCTTGATGTTTGGGGCATTTCCGAGTATGGATTATGTTTCCATGATTAGGCCTCATAGGACATATTGAGTTATAACGAAGGGGTAAGTTACGAGCCTAAAATATAGCATAGGCTTTAATAAGACATATGGACTTATAGGGAAAGGTTACGGGCCTAATACTATCAAGTATTTCTGGGAGATATTTTGCCTGTAAGAAGAAAATAGTCGGGCTATGACTAATTTTTGACTTGTTACGACCCAAGGGTCAGTCATGATGATATTCCTATTTTTCTCAGTGCATCTCTAGGAAGTAACGGTTCAGTTCTCTTTGTGTTATATATATTCCGAATAGTAAGTGATTGAAAGATTATCTCTAGGAGAGAGAGATTAATTTTCGAATCTGTATTGTAGCAATGCTAAATTTGTAGCATTTTTGGATAAAGCACATGGTGTAAGTGAGAATTGAGTTTCAGGGTTTTGGCCGGATTCTTTCCTTGTTATGAGAATATACCCTCAGTAGATGGGTTGGAAGCATAGGCAAGCTATCGGTATAATTAGTCATCTCAGATGTTGGAAGGAAAGTGGGTTTTCTTAGGGGTACTCGAACTCGAGTGTTGACATGAGAAGGATTAGTTGGATTGGAATATTCTACTCCCCAAACCCTATCTTTTGAAAAGAATAGTGTGGCCCTTATATTGGAACTTTCCGCATGTATTTCGAGGAAGTAATTGGACTTCAGTTGTAACGAAAAAAATTCAGAAAAAGAAAGAAAAAAAGCCAAGTACAAGGATTTTTGAAATAATTGTGTTCCTAGACAAGAGTGTAACAAGGAGGCGTTTTAAGGAAATTTGTGGAACCACTTTGAGTCGAAACCCCATACGTATAAAGTTTTAAGAAACGAAAGTTTTGAAAGACTAATGTATGTTGATATGAAATTTGTATTCTGGTAATTTATATTGTGACGACCGCCCATAGCCCCTGCACTGTACAAGAGGAATAATGCGCTGAAAGGTGTGCCAGGCAGCTATGGACGATCATCAAGGTATGGTAGATAAATGAATCCTTTCGTAAACTCACAGCGCAAGGATAAAATATAATAGCACATATACAACAGGTAGTGATAGTGAAGCAGAAAACACTAAACTTTCATGACATCCAGAAAGTATTTCCCATACACGTGGATAACAACAATAATGTTTGCACAATTTGCCTTACTACAACACTCAGAGAAACATGAAACAACGGAAACAAATACTAGATAGTAATAAAACTAGTACGTGAGCCTCCTGCTCGCCATCGATCAGCATCGTCATCCTCACTAAAGCAATATCTGCCACCTGTTACTTATTCTGCCCATCCACAACCGGATGAACAACCTGAGGTAATAAGAGGAAACATAAAACCTTGAGTCAGACAACATTCTTAGTGAGCAATAAAACAGCTAACAAACTTCATCAATAAATTATATGAGAATGGGTAAATAATCAACTAATCTACCCAGCTTCAGAGAAGAACTCTCAATTTCCTTCCCCATTACATGACAGTGATAGCCTTTACAATGCGTACACCCAAAGGAATAACAATTCAGTCACGACAATTGAAGCATTCATTTATATATGGCAAAGCAACTCAATCATGATCACAACATGCATTCAAACGTCAATGACTAAATCTGGCTATCACCGCCAACCTTGCTTTGGAAACTTCGTTATCGTATGACTGGCAAACAATTTGCCGTAAATTGTCAAGGACCACACACGATGCCCCGGTTTTAGCAAAACTCCACATGCTATACTCAACACGTGTTATACGCTATATTCAACACGTGTCTAGGCCATACATGACACCCAAGGCACTCGACCTATAATTAGTCTTCAATTGTACCTCTGCTTTGAGTCCGCTAGTACCTACAACAACGATTATTCCTCGGCTTTCTCCTCTCTAGTCGTTATTAATTACGACTATTAATTAGCTCAGAACACCTTAGAACTGTCACTTCACATGAATTCAATACATCCTTGAGTTGTCTCCCCATTTGTTGCGTACAATGAACAACAAACACTTTTCAACACTTCCAAACTTCCCAATTGAATTCACTTTGAAGTCACATCATCACCGGAAGTGTCTGACCAGAAATACCGACCAGAAATGGCAAAAATGGCTGACCAAATTAGGCCGACCCACTTTGGTCCAACCCAACTTATGTCCGACCCAACTTTGGTCCAACCCAACTTCAGTCCGACCCAACTTTGGTCCGATCCACTTTGGTCTGATCCAACTTCAGTTTGACCAAACTTTGGCCCGACCCTACTTTGGTCTGACCCAACTTTGTCTAATCCACTTTGGTTCGATCCAACTTTGGTCCGACCCAACTTTGGTCCGATCCAACTTTAGTCCGATCCAAAACCTGCATATTGCAATTCAACTCCGATTTCGACCAAAATTTCGACAAACGATAAATCCGACGAAAGTAGCTTATCCAATTCATCCAAAAGGATTACAAGCATGTTATGAAATCAACAATATCGTCAATATGACAATTCTATCCATAATAATGTCAAATTCACCAAAATCATCACAAATATGCATATGAACAAAAACCATGGATCTAACTTGCACATTCGTATGAAATATCATAGAAATTACCTATCTAAACTTGCTAAATCAGATCCTAGGGTGATCTATATGAAAATGAACTTACCAATGCATGGATCTAAGGAAAAACACTTGAATTTGATGAAAAACATGATCTACTACCCATACATTTTATTGAATCCATGTGAGAGATGTAATCCACTCACAGATTCTCCAATACAAGCTAAAATGATAGAATTATGAATCCGGACAACGAGCAATTCAAACCAAACTCCTCGATCTGATGAATTCACCTTTGAAATGATGTAGATCTAGGCTCCAATGGTGTAGATCTATGATTTCCCTCCTTAGATTTCGATTTTTAATGGTGGAAAGGTGTCAGAGGAAGAAGGAGATCAATGCCTCCAAATGAGAGAATGGGAAAGTAAACTTTTTCCCTCCACTCTCACCCCCTATTTATAGGACCAGCCCACTAATGGGTCTCCCCAATTCAGCCCATTAAGCTCTCCAAACCTGAACAGCCAACTTGAAAACCTTAAAACAGCGACTTCTCCCAAATCACTGAGCCAAATCTTTAATGTAACCACTCTAAGGAAAGGCAATCATCAATTCCTTTCCAATGGCACAGGTTTCACCCTCTGATTCGACCTGAGTCAAAAGTTATGCCCTGTATAAGACTGACAGGGGCAAAATGATCACAACCAAAATCGGTAAAAATTATGGACATGTCTTACATCCCCATAAGAAACATATTAAAAGAAGAGAATGATCCAACCCTCAGGAAATAAAATAAAAATATTTTACGATCTTTTGATACGTAAAATGCGGGCTGTTACATATATATTTCACAAGAAATTTTTGTAAAAGAAATTTTGCTTTATTAAAAAATTTCAAATAAGGTTTTGAAAAATTATATATATGAAAGGTGGGGCGGTAAGTAAGTCTCTATAGGGTTGGATAATTTAAGTGGAATGAACCAAGGAACAAGCTGAGTAAGAGGGAAAAGTGTGACTTTATTTGTAAGATTAAGGTAAGCTTTTGGATTACTTCACTTGAGAGTTTCTCCCCAAAGTAACTAATATAAGTGAGATGATAGAACTTCACCGATGGATTCAATTTTTCTAGCTGTATTCTTTTGACAAGTATTTCCTCTAACTTCTTCCTTTGATTAGGGACTTCCTTCTAGTGTATCCTTAGGAAGTGTAGATCTTAGGACTTGAGCTTATAGATGATATGGTATGGCTGAAACATGTGTTTAAGACATGTTATGTTTGATTGTTGCAAGTGGATGCAATTGTTTGCTAGTGGATGTAGTGGATGCATACACACACAAACTAGGCACTGGACTAGGGATCGACTCAAACACTTACATATTAAATATGGATGTATGCGCATTTTAATTTATTTTCACTATAGATGAAAAAAAAGGTTGAATCGTCACTTGGATGTTGCATTCCGGTGAATGGTTGTTACACACGTATAGAATTTTATATGTTTCATTAGGATTCTTTTGCATCCATATTGGATGCGTGGCACAAACATGAATTACATTAAGGAGGTCAACTGAATCAGTAAACCGCCTAGTTTTCGCATTAGCTTAGGGACATACACATGACACCTTTGCATATGTTCATACAAAGCATTAGAAATTCTAAGGACAATGGATTCCAATGGATGATGGTTGAGTAGGTGGGTGTTAGCATTCATAACATTCTTCTAACCTTGGAGATTTCAAGGATGAAATCCTTTAAGGAGGTGAGGATGTAACAACCCAAATTTTTAACAAACCATAATTAATTAATGGATTAATCAATTGAGGAATAAACTGATAAAATAAATAGTAATCAGAAAAATATTGAGAGTTGAGAAAATTAGATTTTTCCTTCCGTCCGTTACGAAATTCTAATTCAGATAGACTTTTAGTTTGTGTAAATCGGATGAGAAATGAACAAGTTATGATCAATCGAAGTTTGCAATTAAATTAGAGAATTTAATTCATAAACAAGAAATAAACAACGGTAAATGGACGACCCGGCCCTTGATTAGATCGACACATGGGTCGACCCAGGGGTCGACACTAGTGTCAACCCAGGGGTCGACACTAGTGTCAACCCAGGGGTCGACACTAGTGTCGAACCATGTCTAAGGTGGGTCGACCCAACTTTGAGCCTGCTATGGATAATTGCTTATGTATTGCTGATGTGTAAAATACATTGAACTTGGACAATAAATATGATGAACCTAGATACTAACTCTACTATAAAAAGACTGGCAACCCTCACTATTTTCCTACACAAACATTTCTCATCTTCTTCCTCCACAAAGCTGTGTTTTGAAATAAAATAAGAAAAGGATTAAGGTGCTGCCAAAATACAATCTAAAAGGATAATTCTTCCTCTACAACCATTTCAAATGCCTTTTCTGGATCTACAACAATTTTATGTGAGTATTACTATGATTTTCATATTTCTTCTAAGTTAATGTTAAAAATAGATACAATAGTTGTTGTAGTAATCTAAATAAAAATAATTTTGGTAGTAAAACATATTGGATCTGAAAGTATCAGTTTAATCTTATTGTTCATTTTAATTACTGTCAATTACCTATTCCTTTTTAAGTTATTATTTGTTTATATATACATCTTCTTCCTTATCCCCTTTTTGTCATTATTTATTTACAGTCTTACTATGCCTTTACCGTTTGAATTGCATTGAAATGGAATAATATGAAATAACGTCAAAAAGAGGAATTGGGCATATTAGAATTTGTGAATTATGGACAGTAAATTAGGAATATTATAAAGGAAGAATATGTAAACATGAATTGGTTGAACTTAATTATATATTAAGTAGATATGTCAAACATGTTAATTGACATTGATTTGTGAACATGGCATTGATTTGGTGAACAAGTTATTTGACATTGATTGTAAACATGTTACTATAACATTGGTTGGAAAACATGTATTTGACATTAACTTCAAGATATGTTAATATAACATTGATAGGAAAACATGTAATTGACATTAATCTGTATATATGTTTATGTTAATTTGAGAAACATGGTAATTTGTCATTCATGTTAAGGAGAGTATTTTAATTTGAGAAACATGGTAATTTATCATTCATGTTAATTGACATTCAAGAGAATATGTTAATTTGAGAAACATGGTAATTTATCATTCATCTTAATTGACATTAAGGAGAATAGGTTAATTTGAGAAACATGGTAATTTGTCATTTATTTAATTGACATTAATTAGGAAGAATATGTTAATTGGAGAAAACATGTACTTTGTCATTTATGTTCAATTGACATTAATTGAGGAAAATATGTTCACATGTTATTTATGTTCGCTTGATGTTAATTTGGTAAAACATGTTAATTAGGCGTTTATGTTCATTTGAGGTTAATTTGGGAAAAACATGTTAATTAGGGATTTATGTTCATTTGGAAAAGCATGTTATTTGACATCAATTTGTAAAAATGTATTTGACATCAATTTGTTAACATGTTAATTTGGCATTGACATTGGAAAACAAATTATTTGACATTAATTTGTAAATATGTTGATTTGACATGAAATTGGAAAATATGTCCAATTGACGTTAATATGGAAAACCCGTTAATTGTACTTAATACAGTATTAAGTAATCTGTATGGGAAAATATGTTAATTGGAATCAATGATACTTAATTGGACATTAACATGCAAATGGGAAACGTGTGAATGAGAATTAGATGTAAATTAAGTAAAATATGTTACTGTAATCTGTAAACATCTGAGTGGGTGCTTGTCTGGTTTGGAAAAGGTTGTATAAAGAATTACATTTAATAAATATCATTTAAAACCATGAAATATAACATAGTGTTATATTAAGCTTATTTATGAACTTAAGTCCGCTATGTTAAACTTGTCTGTTTAATAAGCTAAGAGGTCCATGTCTGCTGTTAAAATATTTGGGGGACTCTTAAAATTCTAGTTTGGAGGCCAAGTTTAGGGGGTGACTTGTGTCAGTCTGCTGTTTGTTTGGAACCCGTATCGATCAGTACCCTGCTGTTATTAAATGAGTTTCACACTGAGTAGAAACTAAGGCACGCTTTACTAATAGATGATTGTCAGAATTTAAAATTTTAGAGGTGGGTACGGGAGCATTCCGGTAGAGTCATGAGCGTGCATGGGTCTGATGGGGGAAGATAAGATGTTGTAACACCGGCGGGTAGGGCTATGTCCTTTAAGTTGATGGATTCAGGACTGATATCCCTGAATACCATGGCTAGCACAGGTTATTCGTGTCTGTTAGGGAGCCGATAATTGGTAGCATTAGGAAAATCCTTCCTACTTACTTGTTTCTGTCTGAATCTGTAGAAGTGCAAAACAGTCAATTTGCTTGATCTGATTACAATTATTATTGTTATCATCGTTGTCTTTTTATAAGAATAGTCAGTCGTTATTATCAGTTCATATCAGTTATTGTTAACCTTTAGATATGTACAAACATTTACCCTATTATGACACTAGAACCACTATTTATCTTTTTTTACTTGACTTAGTATTCGAGCTGGTAATCA
Source organism: Allium sativum (assembly GCA_030737875.1). Taxonomy (NCBI): domain Eukaryota; kingdom Viridiplantae; phylum Streptophyta; class Magnoliopsida; order Asparagales; family Amaryllidaceae; genus Allium; species Allium sativum. Next base: position 306,653,457 of record CM060924.1, read on the forward strand.
TAGCAGCTCACCAAGCTTTATGTCTGACCCAATTCCTTTCTCTTTTCTTTCATCAGGCTTACAGCGAGAAAGCGTGTAGTTCAGATTTCTTTGTTGATTTTGTCGTGAAGAGTTCCTGCAATTGTTTAATCATTTCCTGATTTCTTTCCAAGGTTAGGTTGTATCTTTTTGACTATTTGGGGAATAATATTGATGTTATTTTGGCTGAGATCTTGAGACATGACACTTTGCAACTATTCGGTTTACCATAACAAAGATGGTTTTGTATTAAAAATGAAATTGTCTTCTTTCGGTGTAAATTTATATTTTTAATGTATTATGAAATCTTAGTCTCTGAGATGTTTTATGTCTTTATACCTACAATGCTTCATAATTTCTTAATGAAACCTCGTAAGGGTTGCTTTAAGGGATATGGGGTGTTAAAACATACGTCATAACTGCTCATCTAATCTTATAATACAATGAAATTGAATAAAGATATATCTTGGGTGGTAAAGAATTTGTATAAATGGTAGTGAAAAGACGAGATTTCATCCTTTGATGTGGATCTTGCTTCTATTTGGCAATTAGAAATGGTTTGATGTGAATTTGAGATATGTTTTAAGAAACCAAGAAGAATTAAAGTAGATCATAGTCCAAAACCTAATTCAAAATGGGAGGTAAGACTTCTAATCTCTCCACATAGCCCTTCTTTATAATCGAGGGTGACTAGACTAATGGACTTGCTAATCTCAGCCCACTAGCGAAACTCTAATTCTATTCAGTAGTCTTGAAAACCTAAAACTGCGATATCTCTCAAACTGCTAATCTGATTTCTTCATATGACCACTCTAAGGAATGAGAAACCACCATCCAAATGCAATAAGATAGGTTAAAGTGTATAGTTAGGCTCCTATTCCATGGACAAAGTAGTTACATAAAGATTCAACAAAAAAAATAAACACGTAAAGCATCCCGGTTAATCATATCCCAAAGTATTAGACTGAGCCTTTATGAAATGAATAGAATTATTTTAATATCTTCTAGTATGTAAAATATTGTTCATTATATTCTCCCACCTTTGGGAATTTCTCCCCCGAGATCCCAAAAAAAAACACAAGCATATATTCCATCTCGCATGCCTATCATCCACGAGCAACCAACCTATCATCCAATCTAGCATCCAAATAGCCAACAACAAGAAAACACCTATCCTAGCATGCGAAATTATAATACTATAAGATTTAAAAACAAAGTAGGTACAAAATATGATACATAACACTTGAGGGGTTCTGGATAGGTTGTCGTCACACTCTCTTTCGTTTTCCATGTGCAACTGTTATCATCCTCTCTTTATTGCACTTTAACTAACTTAACAATCTTCCTCCTAAGTTGTTTCGTTTTATTGCAAATGACTCGAAGTGGCTTTTGAGGTCTTAAGACTTCTAGTCCACCTCTATATATTCAAGCTGATTTGAAAATAAAATAATACTCGAGTCTTGTACAAACTTCCATAAATATGAGACAAGAAAACTGTTGTTCACACCCACGTCTTCAAAGGTAAATCCATATTATAAGCTAACTTCCCGATTCTTTCCACAATTGGAAATGGTCTAACAAATATCGGAGCCATCCACAATAGGAAATGGTCTAACAAATATCGGAGCCAACTTCCGTTTTCTTTCGAATCGGGCAACAATCCTTAGAGGAGAACCTCAACAAATATCAGGTCTTCAACTGAAAAATCTATATTTTTCCTTCTCTTATCTACATAGTTCTAATTGTCTTGGGAAGCCTTCATTCATTAGCCAATGATATTTATCTTACCTGATATCTATTTGACCATATCTGTCCCAAACATCAACTTCCGCATGTTTCCAACCAACAAGTGGGTGCACTGTAACCACCCACCCTTTTCTTATCTTATTGGAAATAATGAGCATTAGAACATGCAATTTTTCCTTCTATACAATGCCTCATATGGTGCTAGGCAAATACTTGGCAGATAGCTATTATTATAGGCAAACTTAACTGGATGAAGATGGTCAACCCATGATCCTCTGAAATCCAAAAAACAAGATCTAACAAGATCTTCCAAAATTGGATTACTCTTTCTTTTGCCCATCAGTTTGAGGATGGTAAGTTGTACTCTTACGCAACTCGGTTCTTAATATCTCTTGCAAACTCTTTTAGAATTCACTAGTGTATGGAGGGCCTCTACCACTTATGATACTTTTGGAATGCCCTATGAATTGAACTAACCATCTAACATACAACTCTAGTAACTTGGATGTCATTATGATTGATTTGATAGGAATAAATTTTGCATTTTTGGTCAAGCGATCAACAACTATCCATTTACTACCATTTCCTGTCCTGGTCCTAGCTAATCCGTCAATTAAATCCATAGATACTATGCTTTCATTTCCAAGTATGAACTTCTAATGTTTGTTGTAATCCACTTGGTTCTGCTCATAGAAAGTGGAAAAACTGTTGTTGTAGGCAAAAAATGATCTATGGCAACACTTTCTCAGTGTGACATTTTGCCGTGTTGCCTTAGAGTCAAAGGCAACACCTTTGCGACCTCATGGAAATATCGGTACAGGTGCTGCCATAGGTACCACTACAACAACAAAAAAACCTTTCACAACTGCCAAAAACAGTTGTAATATGTCTAATAAAACCGGCAACCATAATAAAGTCAACCTTTTTTACAACTGTTTCAAGGAGTTGTTAAAATTTGTTTTACAACTGCTAAAAGTAATTATACCTCAACCTCTATAAATCAAAGATTTCATAATATTATAATTACAACTGCTATTTCACTAACAAAAACATAATCACTCCATTAAGAAGAAGAAAACAATTCAAGTTTACACCATTTGTGAATTAGTAATTTCATTACAGGAAATAGCTGAATTCATTACATATGTCAATAAAAGTACATACACTTATTAAATGAGAAGATTACTACATGGTCTCATGAGTACTTTACTTTCAGTTATTACACAACAGCACAACAACAAAAATCATAATAAATTTCTAATAAATAAACATGATCTAATACTACTATACCAGCATTTCTTCTTCTACTATAAATTTCTTCTTCTACACCTGCAAGCACAAGTTAACAAAAATAAAAAGCAAATGTGAATACACAAGAAAAGAGATAATAGGATAGAATAACTTGACATGGACTTGTCTGTTTGCAAGCAAGGTTGCTGCTGCGCAAACTCACTTTGCAAACGGGGTTGCTGCTGTGTAAATTTAGTTGCAAACTGAGTTGCTCAGCTGAGTTACTGCTGCGAAACTCAGTTTGCAAATTGAGTTGCGCAAGCATGAAGTACCTATGCTGTCTAATATAAATTAATATGCCAAATCATATAGCAAAACTTAGCCAATATGCCAAATCAGCTGAGTTGCTACTATGCACTTGATGATAATGGATATAAGATATAACAAAACTAATATACCAAATCATATGCAGTCTAATATAAACATCTTGAAGTACCTATCAACATAATTGTCTGATCGAGAGACATCAGATTCAACCTTGACATATTCTGCTTTAATGCATGACGTAACTTTGAATTATCTCCTCTAGCTTCTGCATTGAACGCTTACTATCCAGTGATATTTTTTCTGCTTGTGAAAACTTAGCCAATATTCATTCCTTTTCTCTTTTGGGCATTTCAATACCCAAATTTTGAGCCTAAAATTTTATAGATAATATCAGAATTTACATGATTTGATAGTGTTAGTAAGTGAGTGCCATCTGTAGATTCCAGATATGTTGGACATAAGTAGTCCCAAAACCTATAAGCAATCCTACTATGTATTGTTATTTTACTAAAAACAAGTTGAATCCAAGAAAAATTGGCTAAAGTACCCAAAAAATTATGTTGTTCCAATAATAAATGATACACATTTTGCTGATTCAGTAAAGTTGCTAACCTGTTGAATTGCATCTTCAGTTGTAATGAATGGAATGTTGTAATGAATGGAGTGCATGAAAGGCATGTATGACATTGTTATCTGAACATGGATGTGATAATTCTGAATATAAAAGGATAATATATGTGTGTATATATAAATGAAATGCATGAAAGGAATTTCAGATATGTCTAGAATCCTTGGATGTGCATAATAATTCATTGGCAGCATCCCGGTTAAGAACACATGTCATGACCTTTTCACATAAGAAACATATTTTGCTGATGAATTATTCAGGTTTTTCTAACAATGCGTGAAAGGAATTTGACTGTAAATCAAAAGAACAATTCATATGCTTTGAGACAAAAACTATTGAGCTAACATCAAAAGAAAAAGGAGTACCGCGAAATCTCAGTCACCATAGCAACATCTGCAACACTTGCTGACATCTTAGTCTCCATAGCTTTTGTTCTCTTCTCTAATTTGACTGCAAATCAAAAGAACCCAGAATAATAACAATAATAGGAAACATTAGCTAGAGAAGGAGGTTCAGCAGTAAAGAATTTTAGGCATCACATATTCCATGAGATAATCATGAAATGAGTGAAATGTAAAGGCAACGAAACAAAAATATCAATGTTAGGCATAACGGTATCATAATAATAGCTCCTAAAAGCATTAAGCAGTGCTATAAAGGAATTAGCAGTGCAAGAATTCATTTCTGGCAATTGAGCCTGATTGTATAAAAAGCCAGCATTCATAAATATGATACACGGTACCAAAAGCAGGTATTATAGATGTAGTAAATGAAGGATAAAAACTTTCAAAAGCTATTGTACCATAATGATGTCCAATAACAGCAATTGATGTGCCAAAAGTTGAACTTGTAGATGTTTGTGAACCAAATGGATTTGTGTTTCCAAACAGATTTGATTTCAAGTTGCCAAAAGGATTTGATCTTGAAGAACTAGATCATCCTGCACTTGAATGATTTTCAAATATACCTGTTAATGTGCCAAATATCTTGCACTTGAACTATTTCCAAACAGATTTGAAGAATCGGTTGAGGTTGCTATCTAAACTAAAATCTATACAAACAAAACAAAATTAAGTTTCTTGTTTGGGTCATGTTCACAAGTGCAACCATATATTCATTTGTTTAAAATTTGGTTGAAACAGATAAAAAGCAACAATTATAAATATGATACATACTATCAAGTGCGTAATGAGCGGCGGAGGTAAAGCATATCCGGATGCAAGTAAAAGTATAGTCTTCGAAACACGATAAGTGACCTTAGACACCTAAGTTTATACCTTCGAATCATGATGAAGGTGACCTAAATAGCGATACAAAGAAAGATATATTATAATAAGATTAAAGTCCTTGCTGTAGATATTTTTTAGCAGTAAAGAATTGAGAGTTCCTACTGATTTAGAGTGAAGAGACATTACAATCTTATTGATGTACAATCTTAGAGTGAAATAATTGTCTGGCTGGCCTCCACCTGAATCAAAACCACCAGTTGCTACTCAAACTCTAACAAATTCAAGATATCATGGAAAACCTTTTAGCTTAAATTCATCTACAAGTTTGCTTCCACCTTTACCTGAATCGGATTACACACAGCCTTTGAGTTTTGCTCTTAAATCAACTAAACTTCCTAACTCGAGTGAATTAATTCGGCAGCCAAGATGCCAAACAATTCCACCTCCACAAAATTTTAAATTACGCCATGTAGCTCATGATAATAAGCATCCCTGGTACTCCCAGATGCCTTAAGAACCTATGGAGTTTCCTTTTGATCTTTATAAAGCTCCACAAAACCCTATCCTTGTTATATCTTCATATTCTATTATGAAGGGCGGGCTCCTTCCTAGTTTACAACCTCGACTGTCAAATGAGCCTTCACCTACCCAAGTTATAATTTCTTTATCTAGCCCAATGGTCACACCCTCTTCATTCTTGAGTTCTTTTGTATTACCACTATTGCCACCTGGCCCGCTACCCTCTTCATTAGAGAGTTCTTATGTATTACCACCATTGCCACATGGTCCATCACCGTCTCATAAGTTAAACTCTTATTCTGCCCAACCCATTATTAGCCTTCTCAGTTCATTGGCAGCGAAGGGTATAGCCGTTTCTCCTACTAGTACTGAAACTCCAGCCGCCTCTCCTTTTTCATCTCCAAATGAAAAAGAAGCATCCACTATGACTGAACCAAAAAAAACTCAGGACGCTATGGAATTAGATGGACATGCTATCAGTTGGTTTGAATATTTCTCCATTCACGTTTGGTAGTAGGCGGAGATGTTAGGAGCGGGTTGAAGATTTTGGTTGGACATCAAAGGAAACTGCGAAAATGAGGGACCTGCAAAAACTAGGGATCTGAGAAAAGCAACGAAATTGGATGGAGCTGATTTTGGATTGGAATTAATTTGGGGGTGAAGAAAATTAGGGATCCAAATGAAAAAGAAACAAAGGAAAATAATGTGAATTATGTTCTAGTGGGAAAATGAAAATTTGGAGCAAAAAGCTGAGGCGGTGAAGGAAAATTAGATTGACACAGATTGATAACGTGGACCATTGGATCATATTCACCTGGATTGATAATTTTATTCACGCGGCTACTGCAACACAGTGTTGATATCTATGCTAACACCTTGAAGTGTATTTCAATAGACAAAAATTAGCATAGCTATGGCAACATTTTAGCTGGCAACACCTTGGATTTCCGTTGCAGTAGGCCATCTATGGCGTATTGATATGCTTCCTAATAATAGGCCCTCTTCATATTTGCGTGCATCTGATTTTCCACAAGGATGAATGATCAATATGGAATAATGGCATTCTCTCAATACCCTATCTTCTAATCCATCTATATCAGGAACATTCAATTTTACATTGTTAGGAAGCCATTCATCACAGTAGATTCCATATTGCTTCAATTCCACAGACTCAACTCCCATCTCTAGATTTCTCGTAATTTCCAATTTCTAGACATCTTGTTTCTGGCTAGCTCCAATCCTCTCGATGAGAGAAGGTCTAATGGATGAGCTTCTAATATCTCAGACTTTTAACTCATCATGTTTTCAACTTAGTGCATCCTCCACTACATTATCTTTCCCTGAATATAGGAAATATCAAAATCACATGAAGATAAATACTCCAACCATCGTTGTTGTCCAAGATTTAGATCCTTTTAGGAGAAAGATACTTCAATGACTTATGATCCATGAATAACTAAAATCTTGATCCCGATAGATAATGCCACCAAATCTCCTTAGCAAACAGTACTGTCGCTAACACTAGATAATGAGTAGAGAAATTCCTTTCATTGACTTCAGTTGTCGACTAGCACAGGCTACAACTCTTCCTTTCTGCATTAGTATCGCTCCTAAACAAGTACCACATGATTTAGTATAGGAAAGCATATCCTCGTTTCCACTCGGAATAATAGCACTAGGAACTAGTAAAAATCTCCTTTAGAATTTCAGAGGCATGCTCACACTTAGCATTCCAAGGTATGACACTTCTTCGTTAGGATGGTAAACTGTTTTCCTATCTTAGATAAATCCTTGATGAAACATCTATAGTATCCAACCGAACTAAGGAAACTCCTGATATCCGTAGAACCCTTAAGTTGGTTCCAGTCTTAGATTGTTGCTATCTACGTGTGATCCACTATTATCCCTTGTCCAGATACTACACGAACCTTCTTCCTTTCAAAATTTACAACTGGAAATTTTTCTTTCAACTGAAGCTTTCTAATAATCTCCAATATGATCCTCAGGTATGTCTTATGTTCCTTCTTAGTCCTCAAGTAGATCAATATAATAGCCATAAACACAAGCACAAATTTATTCAATTAATTCCTGAAATTCTATTCATAATATCCGTTAAATATGCTAGTGTATTAGTTAATCCAAAAGGCATCACAAACCACTCAAAGAATCTTGATGGCATCCTAAAACTAGTTATTGGTACACTATCCTTTGTCACTCTTAAATGGTGAAATCTGATAGCCAAATTTATTTGCGAGAACACCTTAGCTTTACATAGCTAATCGAACAAGTCATCAATCCATGGAAGAGGATATTCATTCTTCATGGTCATCTTATTTATAGTAATCAATACACAATCTTAAAGAACCATCAACCTTTATTGCAAACACAATTGGTGCACCTCATTTAAATATGCTTTTCTGAATGAATCCTTTCCTTAGAAGATCATTAACTTGCACCAAAAACTATCACTGATCTCTAGGCATCATTCATCTTAAAGGCATAACTATAGGTCTGACTTCATCCACTAAATCAAATTGAAACTCAATCTTTCTTTGAGATGGCAATTCTTTGACCTCGTCAAAGACATCAGAATACCCACAAGCAACAGACACAGATGACAATCCTTTCTATAGAATCTCAAATGAATATAAAATCTAATAAATACAAAATCATGGCAGCGTACCGCCACCATTCGCCCTTCCTATACCCGAATATCACCTCGAGCTTCTCATAATCCATTACAGCTGGATATCTCTTGAGCCAGTCCATACCCAGTTGAAACCTGCTTAAACGTTTACCTTCTAGCCTATCGACCAAAGGGTAATCGCCTGAGCTCGACCTAGAGAAAGAAATTAGAGCGTGAAAAAAAGAAAGAAGGTCTGGAATAGAAGAAAGAAGGAGAGAACAACATCAGAAACAAAGTAGATATAGAATCTCACAGCATATTGAGAAAATATAATATAACAACACTCTTTCCCATAAAAGAGTAAAACATACATTTGCCCATACATGCATACAAACATACATAATCAGAGTGCAACACTTAAATCATCCTGGATAGTAATAATAAGTAATCATCATAAATGCTGATACAATAATACATAACACATCGGGAATACAACATCAATCATCATAACACAGAAGAAAAATAAATAATAGAGGAAATACACCAATACATCTCGACTCGACTCCTCTCCCGAGCTCTAAGCAACTCCAAAGCTAGCCTGGAAGCCTACTCGGTCTGACCTAGAGGAAAACGGCTCCCGGATCAGTCTAGAATACTTACAATGAGAAAACTCACTTCACAACATCTTGCTTAACTTTGGAAAATTCTTTTGAAAGAATGGAATTCTCGATAGACATGACCACACTTAAACATAGCACATGTTTTTTGTAACAGCCCGCATTTTACGTATCAAAGGATCATAAAATATTTTTATTTTATTCTTTGAGGGTTGGATCATTCTCATATTTTAATATGTTGCCTATGGGGATGTGAGACATGTCCATAATTTTTACCAATTTTGTTTATGACCATTTTTCCCCTGTCAGCCTTGTACAGGGGATAACTTTTGACTCAGGTCGAATCAGGTGGTGAGACCTATGTCATTGGAAAAGAAATGATGATTGCCTTTCCGTAGAGTGGTTACGTTAAAGATTTGGCTCAGCGGTTTGGGAGGAATTGTTGCTTCAAGGTTTTTCAGTTGGTTGTTCAGGTTTTGGAAGCCTTAATGGGGTAATCTGCAGAGGCCCATTGGTGGGCTGGTGGAAGCTATAAATAGGGGTGAGAGATATGGTAAAGGGTTTAGTTTCTCTATTCTCTCGTTTGGTGTTCTATGTTCCTCCATCCTCTAACACCTTTCCACCATTAAAATCGAGAACTAAGGGAAAGAAATCAAAGATCTACACCATTTGAGGCTAGATCTACATCATTTGAAGTGAAAATTCATCAGATCAAGAGGTTTGGTTCGAGTAGCTTGCTGTCCGGAATATTAATACGTTGATTTTATCTTGTTTTGGAGAATCGGTGAGTGATTTGCATCTCTCACATGGATTCAATGAAGTATGTGAATGTTTGATCATGTTTTTCATCAAATTCAAGTGTTTTACCATAAATCTATACCTTGGTAAGTCTATTTTCATATGAAACGCCTTATGATTTTAGTTAGCATGTTTAAACCGGAAATTTCTATGCCATTTTATATGTTTATGCAAGTTAGATCCGCAATGTAGATCATATGTTCATTTAGCATGATTTTTGGTGAAATTATATAATTTTAGTGATAATTGTCGTATTCGTGTTATTAGTGGTTCCATAATGTGCTTATTATTGTGTTGAATGAATTAGTTGATTATATTTTGTCGATTTGGTCGTTTAGAGGAGTTTTGGTCGAAACTGGAGTTGCAATGGAGTGATGTAGAAATTGGGTCGGTCCTAATAGGGTCGGTCGGCCGAAACATGTCTTGGGAAGAAAGTCAAGGGATGGTCAGTATCAACTAGTCGGGTCGTTCACGATTGAAGTGGGTCGGTCCATCTGGAGTCTTAGTTTTGGGGAGCAGGTGGATCGGTCGTGCGGAGTTGGTCGAGTCGGTCGTGTTTGGAGCAACCGGGTCGGTCGTGTTTGGAGCAACTTGGTCGATCTGATTCTAAAAGGGGTGGTTGGGTCGATCTGATTCCAGAAGAGCTAGTCGGATAAGTCTGATTCCAGAAGGGTTGATCGGGTCGGTCTGATTCCAGAAGGGACGGGTCGGTCCTATGGAGGATGAGTCGGTCGGTCCTGTTGTGACAGGGTCGGTCGGTCTGGTGATGAATGGGCTGATCGTTCGTGATGATTTGGGTCGGTTAATGATGGATCAACCGTTGATGTTGGACCTTATATTGATTGTTGTTTGGTTCAATGATGTTATGACTTCGACGAATATCGAGGTAGGAATGTTCAAAGTGCTGTAATGAGTTCATTGATCGGTGTAGAACAGCGAATGAAGTGACAACTCAAAGGTCGTGAGTTAGTGGATAATGGTTACTCGAGAATGTTGCTTGAGCTATGAATGGTCATCGTGTTTTCCTGGATCAATCGAAAACAACCCAAGAGCCTCGACGCCTTCTATGAGAAGGCATATCAATACTTGTGCCAAGAAGAAGCAAGGCGGAACCGGCTTTCCGCCATGAGTCGTCCCAGTGATCCCCAAGTAGATAGCACCAAAACCACTTCAGAGGTAGGCGAGGAAGGGAGCCCTTTGACCAAAACAGGGGAGAAGGTCCCCAAAGGCAAAAACCAAACAATGGAAGGATGGATGGATGAAACAACAGGCAAGCCCCAGCAGAATTAAGAAAGCCCGGCCCTCGCCAAGCTTTCGAGATCTACACCCCACTGAATGAAGACATAGAAACAATCTACATGGAAACATGTAACACCCTGCCATACAAGAAGCCGCACATCAGAGAATCAACTGACCGCGAGAAGAACACCGGGAGGTACTGTCGGTACCACGACGTGTACAAGCATGACACCAAAGAATGCCACCAATTTAGCGATGCAATCGAGAAACTTATTCGTGAGAAACGGCTCAAGCAATATGTCCAAGAGCCCTTTCCCCCTGGAGCAAACTCGCAGCCTCCAGTGCCAGCTCCACAAGCAGCCACTAAGGGAGCTCCAGGACCATCTAACCCAAGACGAGGAATCGTGATCAATACCATATGCGGCGGACCTTACCCCACACATGACAGCTTTCGAAAAATGGAGGAATATGTGAGTTCCATAAAATATGCAACTTACGAAGCCTGTTCCGCTCTCCCTGCGTCCATCCCATCCAAGCTACAAAAAACCATGTGGGACGACATCGTCTTCCGAGAAAGGGAATCGACAGGGGTGGAAATCCCGACCACCGATCCATTAATCATCACTACCCAGATTGGTGCCGCTTCCGTTCGGAAGGTTTTAATCGACTCAGGGAGCTCGGTCAACATCATCTTTAAGGCCACCTACAACTAGATGAAATTGGAAACAAATGACTTGAAGCCATGTCACACTGCAATTCACGGCTTCAATGGGGTCTCTGGTTCCCCTGCAGGGATGATTGACCTACCTGTAGAACTGGATGAGGGGGACCGAAGCCGAGTCCGAATTCTCACTTTCATGGTCATAGACATTGACTGCCCCTACAACGCTTTCCTAGGGCACTCCTTTCTCACCGAATTCTGAGTTTACATAGTGCCATGGTCTCTCCTAATGAAATTCCATATGTAAAATGGGATCGGTAGCGTTAAGGGCGACAAAGTAAGCGCTAGGGATGCTACGCAATAGAATGGAAGAACGCGCACAATAGAGAAAGGAAAAAACCGTGCCTACGCCTTCTTGCGCCAAAAACGTCTTAGCATAGTAATTAATGGCGTCTAGGCCCTGTCTTAGGTGCCACTCACGTCTTTCCGATGACCTCGACCCATTGAAGGACGAAGAGCCCAAATACGAGAGGGTTACCCTGGTCGAATCCATAGTGGACGTTCCCGTCAACCTCGATGACCCAACAAGGGTGTTGAAGGTAGGTTCCCAACTCCACCCAGCAATTAAAGAAGATATCATATGCTTCCTAAATTCCAATTTAGATGTGTTTGCATGGACTCACTCTGACATGAAGGGCATCGACCCCGCAATTGCTTGTCATTCCCTTTGCTTAGATCCCAGAAAGCCTCCAGTTAAATAGAAGCGCCGCTTTTTAAGGCTCGAGAGTCCAAGGCACTCGAAGAAGAGGTAGACCGTCTGCTCAACAATAATTTCATCCGTGGAACTGACTATCCCGAATGGGTTTCCAATCCAGTTCTGGTTAAGAAAGCCAAGGTAAATGGCGAACATGCACCGACTTCTCCGATCTGAACAAGGCATGCCCCAAGGATAGCTTCTTGCTCCCGAAGATCGACCGATTAGTTGACTCGACCGCTGGATACCAGCTACTATCTTTCATGCATGCCTACTTAGGCTGCAACCAGATCCCGATGAGCCTCCGCGACTATGATCATACCTCTTTCATAACCGACCTCGGGCTCTACTGCTACCGTGTTATGCCTTTCGGCCTAAAAAATGCCGGCGCCACTTACCAACGAATGGTTAATCGACTCTTTAAAAATCAGATTGGAAAGTCCATGGAGGTGTACGTGGACGATATGTTGGTAAAATCTAAAATATCAAGCGATCACATCCACGACCTCTTTGAAATGTTCGATGTCCTTCACCAGTACGACATGAAACTCAACCCCCTGAAATGCTCCTTTGGAGTCGCCTCAGGAAAATTCTTAGGTTTCAATGTCAATTCTCGGGGCATCAAAGCCAAGCCAAAAAAAATCCAAGCTATTCAGGACATTCGAGTCCCCGAGAACATCAGGGATGTCCAAAGTCTGAATGGGAAGGTCGCCGCTTTAAGTCGATTCATCTCTAAGGCCACCGATAAATGCATCCCCTTCTTCGATTTACACCGAAAGGGGAAGCGTAATTTCGAGTGGACCCCCGAATGCATCTCTGCATTCCAGGAACTTTTGGATCACTTAGAGCGACCACCTATCCTTTATAATCCTATAGACCACGAGGACTTATATGTTTACATGGCTGTTTCTGCGCAGACAATCAGCTCGGCATTAGTACGCCTCGAAGATTGCACTCAACGTCCCATCTACTATATCAGCAAGCGGCTGACTGGGGCAGAGAAGAATTACCCAAAGCTAGCAAAGCTGGCATTCTGCTTATTGATTTCCTCTTGAAAGCTCTGATCGTACTTCCAGTCGCATCCCATAAAAGTTTTCACTGACCAGCCAATGGGTCCTATCCTACAGCGACCAGAGGCAACGGGATGATTATTAAAGTGGAGCATAGAGTTAAGCCAGTTCGAGATAACCATCATCCCCCGACGAGCCAACCTCGGCCAAGCTCTCGCAGATTTCATCGTGGAGTTCACAGCCCTCGAGGACGATCCCACGGTGAATGTTGGAACTCCCGATGCCAAGTGGAATTTGTTCGTAGACAACTCCTCTAACAGAAAATGCTCCAGGGTTGGAGTCGTGCTCATCGCCCCTGAAGAACGCCCGATGTATTACGCATTGAGGCTAAATTTCCCTGCTACTAACAATGACGCATAGTACAAGGCCTTAATCGCCGGGCTTAGAATCGCGATCGAAACTCAAGCTAGAGACCGTCCACATCTTCTCTGATTCACAGCTTATCGTCCGACAAGTACTAGGAGAGTATCAAGCGATAGAGGGACGGCTTAGCCAGTACCTGGCCCGGGTTTAGGGGCTACTCGTCTACCTCGAGCATTTCAACATCACCCATATCCCACAAGAGCAAAACGAAAAAGCGAATTCACTCTCCAGGATAGTAAGCTCCGAAGATCTGCAACTTAACAGATTCTCCCCGGTTGAAATCCTCAACTCTCCAAGCATAAAGCAAGGCAAGACGAGACGATCATGAGCACCGAACCCGAGCCCGAGTCATGGACGACACCGATCAGAAATTACCTGCAGCACGGGATCCTACAAAAGCACTACAAGGAAAGGCACGCGCTTACTCGTCAGTCAGCTCGTTACCTTCTTATGGACGGGATACTCTACCGTAGAGGTTTCTCCGTTCCCTTGCTCTGGTGCGTATCTCTCGGCAACGCCCTCCAAGTGCTAAGCAGTGTGCATGAAGGCAAATGTGGCGTCATACTAGGGGGCAGACCCTGGCCAGAAAGATTCTCAGACATGGTTATTACTGGCCCATGCTTGATCAAGATGCCGCGGACTACACTCGCAAGTGCGATAAGTGCCAGCGCTTCTCCAAAATTCCAAGAGCCCCGCCTACTAAATTGTCTCAAATGGTCAGCCCATGGTCGTTCACCATGTGGGGAATCGACATCATCGGAACTCTTCCAATGGCCAGAGGCGGGGCACGATACCCCTTCATCGCAGTGGACTACTTCACCAAGTGGGCAGAAGCTGAATCTCTCGCCACCATTACCACGAAGAGGATGATTAACTTTGTTGTCCGCAACATCATTACCCATTATGGGGTACCTCAAGCTATCATCTCCGACAACGACACCCAATTCGGGAGCATCGAGTTTAAAGCCTTCTGTCAACGCCATGACATCGATAAAAGATTATCAGCAGTGGCTCATCCTCAAGCTACTGGGCAAGTTGAGGCGGTTAACAAGGTCATCAAGAAGCATCTGAAAAGGCCGGGGGCATGTGGGAAGACGAACCTTTTCTAGCTCTATGGGCTTACCGCACCACCCACAAGACAGCAACTGGTCATACTCCTTTCGCCCTCGCATACGGATCTGAAGCTGTCATTCCCATTGAGCTCAAGCTACAATCCCATCGAGTCACATACTTTGATCCAAAGACGAACCAAGATTTACTTTTGGGATCACTCGACTTCCTGGAAGAAAAAAGGAATGAGGCCGATATCAGAGCCGCGACCCAACAACAACGAGTAGCCCGATACTTCAATTCCAGGGTCCACCACAAGGAACTCAACATCGGTGATCTCGTTCTAAAGCGGGGTTTTCCCCATCCAATAGACCTCACGCCTCGCTGGGAAGGCCCGTACTCCATACATTTAATACTGAAGGGGGAAATGGCGGTGAACCAGACTACCCTACCATGTTTGAAGCCATGATGGAGGCATTCATGCGAAGTGTGCCCGCTCCAGTGGCAGCTACGGTAGATGTAGGTGTTCAATTGCCTAGGGTTGTGGATTTTGCGAAGATGTGCAAGGATTATACATCTCTAGGATGGAAACCATTCAAAGGAATAGAGCTAACTGAAGAGGTTTAGAGGTGGATGGATTCTTGTATTCGTATTTTTGGAGACTTGGGATTCGAAGATGCAACTAAGAGAAAGCTTGCGTCGAGGCAACTGCAAGGCAGGGCCATCGAATGGTGGAACTCAGTTACACTTAAGACTCCAGAGGAAGAGATTTAATGGGAGCAATTCCAGGCTAAGTTTGAAGCAAAGTTTATCTCTACTGCTCAGAAGTCAGCTTTGTTCAAGAAGTTTGTACAACTGAAATAGAATGGTCGTTCTGTGCTTGACTATGTTTCTGACTTAGAGGCCTTGTCCATATATGCTCGTTCATACATTGACACACCCTATCAGAAGAACGATAAGTTCGTTTTGGGTCTGGATACCTAGATAGGAAGACCATTGGTGGAACATCTTGATGATTCATTTGAGAATATTATGGAAAAAGTTGTTCTCCCTGAGAGCTTGTTTCCTAAGGAAGCAAATGTTGTCGCCGCAACCAAGGAAGTTCAGAAACCATAGTAAGGTGGTAATAATAAGAAAAGGAAGCAGCAACAGTTAAAGGAAAGGATGTCCAAAATAAGCCAAAGAGTGAGGTAGTTTGCTTTAACTGCCAACAGAAGGGTCATTACTCGAATGAGTGCAAGAACCCAAAGCTGAGAAGAAGTGAATCAAGTGTGGGAAGCCTAGGAATGAGAAGAAAGACTATCCAGAATCAGCTAAGGGCAAGTAGGTCGTGAAGGCATATGCTTTGGAAGTCGTGCCATCTTCTTCAAGAGCTCCTACTGTAGAGGAGAAGGGAAAGGGTGTTGTCGTTCAACGTACTATTTATGTTCGAGGTGTTTCAGTTCGAGTTTTATTTGGTACTGGAGCATCGCATTCTTTCATTTGCAATGAACTTGTGTGCCGCTTGGATTTGGAACCCAAGATTTGTGATAGACCTATCATAGTGACTATCAAGTAGGGGGTTCGTCCAATCTTTGCATCATTTGTCGTGGCCTAGTGTTATCGAGTCATGGTTGCTCTTTTGTGTGCGATTGCTTGGTTCTTAACTTCGCTGGGTTTGGGACCATTTTGGGCATGGATTGGCTCAAGAGGTATGTAGCAAGTGTGAATTGCGAGAAGTTAGAGGTGAGGGTCGGGGATGTGGAAGGCGAAAGGTGTTAATTAGATGTAAGCCTGAAGAAGGGGTCTTCGTAAGCTATCTATATTCGCTTGTGATTCCACAGGAGGACTTGTCATC